>OX326998.1:36749687-46749687 GCA_946800695.1 Geum urbanum
GTCTAGTTTAGTCGTAGTTAAAGTGCTTAATCAATTTGAACTAAGGAGTTATAGTGGCTAATCCTCGTGTGTTTGATACTCAACTTCTTATAAATACTATAACTTGACCTCGTATACTTGTGGGTAAGAGAAAAAAAATTCACTTAGCCTTAGACTAATCAAAAGTCAAAAGATTGAAGGGGCCACCCCCCCCAACAAAGTTAGCCTCTTGTGCCAAGTATTGCTTATTCCTCTTATAGATATTCTGAATTCTCTTGCTTGCATGACATTGCTTATGCATGTATTTAGTAGAGACACATTTAAAACATGGATACTTTCTAGATGGAGCAGACTGTGAAGAAGATACTTCATTCTTGGAACCAAACTGGTTCTTGTTGGAGTTGGCATCTTGATTTTTGTGCCAAGTAAAGTTTCGACTTTGGTTTCTACCATTGCCATGCTCTCTTTTAGAGAAATTATTCTCCACACCTAACTACCAATTAGCTAAGATGAGGTTGTAATCTCACTAAACCACGAGTATACAGAGTCCAATTAATATAATTTGTAAGGAAGTCGAGTGTCAAACCCATGAGGATTTACTACTCTAATCCCAAAGCTTGATTCAATTAGTTATTTGATTACGTTATAACACAAACAAATAATGCAATGAAAACAAAACACATAATGGAGGTGAATCTTATGTCACTAAACCCTTTGGAGATTTGGCATCATAAGGTAAAATGATAACAATTGGTTAATTAATTGATTACACTAAGTTAAGATACTATTAATGTAAGACTCAAATGCAAGATAAACAAATGGTCGGCTAAAGATGTCGCCACTAACCAACTTGATGCTCAAACAAGGTCCAAGTTCAGGATTTAGAATTGTTTAGTCCAATTCACATACAATTTTCCAAATCGTGACCTTGTGAGTCACGTTTGGTTTTGGACCAAAACTTTTAGGCCAATGGGCTTTAGAACGTTTTCAGCCTAACGATTAAACACAAGGCAAACTGAGATTAGGGTCATAGCTTTTAGCACTCAAACCTCTAACCGTATCCAATGCGTAACAAGTTCAATTTGCTAACATGTAAGGAATGTGTAAGGTTTCCCTTCCCAAGCCTCGACTGGAGGACTTGAGAGTGAGGTCTAAGAGGTTCTCCCACTTCGTACCTATTGGAATACCAACCAGAAGAACCAACCAATAGCCACAATGATTGCTAGTCGATGTGTGTTTGACCGAAACTTCTTGAGTCTCTTGAGACTAAAGAAGACTTAGGTTCTTGCGCTAGGAAACCAAACGTCTAAATTCAACTTATAAGTTTAAACCTAGGTCGTGGTCACATGCTCATCTTTACCTAAGTGAGTGCCTAATTCGCCTAAGTGTTATTTATAGTTCCTCTGACATATCACAACTTAGGCAAGGTCATAACATGCTCAAGAAAGCTATAAATCAGGCCCAAACATATGAACATACCACAAACATATCACATACAAACCAAACTCATCCATAACATTTCATACAAAAAAAAAACTCAATTTCATAAACCAATAACCATTGTTCTAATCAAATTAGTTAGGGTTTGACCCATAGCCTTCCATACAAAAACTACTCACTACCCATATACAAAATAGTGCTTAGATACAAGAATAGAAAATAAGAGAGTGAGAAATAACAGAATGATTCCCAAGCTAACCTCCACCAAACTAGTAAGCTTCACCCATGACTCTTCAAGCTTCTAACTCCACTTCTTGGGCCCAACACTTGAAGAGGAGGAAATGACAACCACTACAAGAAAACTGCACTTAGACCACGGACCATTTCCGTCGTCTAAGTGCAGTTTTCCGTCGTCTAAGTACTTGGACGACGGAAACTCCGTCGTCCAAGGTCCGTGCTCCAAGTGCTGTCGTTCAAGCACCTGGACGACGGAGATTTAGTTATCCGTCGTCCAAGTTCACTTGGACCTCGGACATTATCCGTGGCCCAGGTGTTCACCTAGACGACGGAGACTTAGTGTTTCCGTCGTCCAGGTGAAAACCTGGGCCACGGACACACGAGCAATGTCCGTGGCCCAGATGTTCACCTGGACGACGGAGACTTAGTGTTTCCGTCGTCCAAGTGTGTACATGGGCCACGGATAATGGTAGCTTATCCGTGGCCCAGGTGTTCACCTGGACGACGGAAACACTAAGTCTCCGTCGTCCAGGTGAACACCTGGGCCACGGAGAACGACAGGGTTTAGGGTTTAGGGGTTAGGGGTTAGGGGTTTAGGGTTCTACACCTGGACGACGGAGAACATAATGTCCGTCGTCCAAGTGAATATTTAATTTATATAAAAAAAAAATTGAAATTAAAAATTATTAATTTAATTTATTATTATTATTATTTTAATTTAAATAATGAAAAATGCTAAAATTAAATAAATAAACTAAATTTTGAATATTAAAATTAATAACTAATTATATAATTATTAAATAATCAAAGTAAATTAATTTGTACATACGAAAAAACCCATAAATTAAAAATTAAAATATAGTTAGGAATGCGGAAAGAAACGAGATAATATACTACGTGCTAGCTAATACACTGGAGGAGCAGATGCGGGGCCGAGTCCTCCGCCTCCAGCCGGGTCGTTGTCGTCGGGGTGTGGGTTCGGAGGAGGTTGACATACTTCTCGATTTTGGTTCATGAGCGCGATGAGTTGGGCTATTTGTGCTTGTTGTTCGTCAAGTCTTTGCCGCATTGACTCATTCTGCTCTTGTGTCCGTCGATTCTCCTCTCGTGCCAGTCGAGCCTCTTGAATGGCTGCTTCGACGGCCGCAGCCTGACTCATTCTCCGCTGCCTCGAACCTCCCGTAGATGATGAGCCGGAGGTCGTCGACAAATCTCGTACCACCCTAGGCCCAAAGTGCCTAACCTCCTTGCCAGCTCTACGACCGTAGACCTCATCCGCGATTGCAATTTGGCTCTCTAAGGATAGAGGAGGCAGGTCTTCCGGCGGCACATCCGGGAACGCAAGCTGAGTGTTGGCCAACTCTTCATGCGCACGCTCTATCGCCCTTGCCTACAAAATTATAATTAATTTATTATAATTTTGTAATCATATTTAAATAATAATTACTATAATTAAAAGCACATATATATATACATATCACTTACCCCGCATTGACTCGCTTCATTATCGAGCCCTGGCGTCACGTACGCGCTTACGCTTGCATCAATAAAAGGGTGTTTGGAACCCTTATCCTTGTGCTCCTTGGCAATTTGAATGAACTGCTTGGCGCCGGTAGTATGGTGTTTCTCCTTCTTCCCCCGGTTGGCTTTGTTGACACCGGAGAATTTCTGTTACACAAGATAATTAAATCATTAAAAAATGAATAACTACAATTTAAATAATTCAATTATTTTAATTGAAATAAAAAAATTAAATTAATACCTTAAATTGTTCATCGGCAAAGTGGTTACACAACCACTCCCACTCATCTTCTCTCTCCCCTTGCAGCTCTACCGGGGGAGTCACGGGACCGACATCTTTGAAGTACTTATGGAGCCTGTACTTCCAATTTTTGTAGATGGAGTTGGCGGTTTGATTGATATGCCTCAACATATCCGGTGTCGGATCCACGTCAAATTGTTCCTATGAAAAATAAATAGAAAATTATAATCGTATATATTATGAAATTTTAGGCCGAGATTAACAATATTATATAATAACTAAATTGAACGTATTACGTACCGAAAGATCTTTGAAGACTTTCGCCTTCTCATGATCCGGCGCCTCCTTCCAAGTAGGGGCAGTGATACGAACCCGGTTACGGATGATTGATCCTATCCCATGCGCCGAGAGACTTGCTAGTTGAGCTGTGGGAGGGCCACCGGTGAATTCGTCGTACGGCAAGTCGATATTTTTACCGGTCGCCTTGCAAATACGCTCCGCTTTCCCCCCTTTAACGAGACCCCGAGTCCTTTTCGGTTCCGGGTCAGTGGGGGCCCTCCTTTGCCTACGGCGGGCGCTGTACATGATTGATTCGGCGGTGGAGGACGCCTGAGTACTTCCCGTTGAATGGGTACCGGGCGTCGGAGATTGGAAGGGGTCGACGTCATCACCGCTCGAGATGAATGGGGGAGCGGGAATTTACCCAGAGGGCGCTACGGACGGACCAGATGATCCGTCCGGATTGAGAGCGTCGTTGCCCTCCGGTGGTAATTCCCAACCGACTTGGTCCGCCAAGCGGCGGAGCATGGCATCTTCTGCCTCTTGTTGGGCTTTCTTCTTGCCGGATGTCGTCTTTGGCGGAGCCATTTAAACCTAAGAGTACGGGGTTAAAATACCTACTTACCATAATAATTACAACTTAAAAATTGACGCTAATTAATTAAGTACGTTTAAGATTTAAATAGAGTACACTAGCTTGGCATTTTCGGTCGTTCAATGGACGTGCGACTCGCGCGATAAAGTGTAAATTTTCAATTAATCAGCCTTTGTTAAATCGAAAAACATGGCCAGTTAGGGATAGAGATAACGCGAGAGACAGGACTAATTTCGACAAAAGTCTTTCTTAGTCCAAATCCTGTCACCAGTCATAACCCGTTTCTAGACACCATGTCCGACATTCGGCCAATTTTTCGAAAATTTACACTCCCTCAAGTCCTTTGCAAACTCCGCCCTCAACCTCGTGTCCATAACTTCACTTAGGTTATGGTGTGCGGTGATGAAATCCACACATCACGAGGGGTTAAGGAGATAAGCAAGGAAAAGAGGCGCCATCTATTCCAAAGAGTGCGACTTAATAAACCAAGCCTATGTACTAAATTTAAATCGAACATGTACTACTAATTAATTTAATCTCATATTTATTTAATTATGCAACTAATTAATAAATAATTACAATAATATTTATTCATTTCATAAATTATCAAGTAATTACAATTATTCATTTAATTATTATTAATAACAATAATTTACCATTTAATTAATTAATAACAATATGTAATCATTTATTTATTTAATAACAACAATTAATCTAAATATAATTAATAACAATAATTTTACAATTATTCATTTAATTAGTATTAATAACAATAATTAATTCTCTAATATTACAATAATCATTTAAGAAATATTTAAAACTAATTAAGTAAATAAAAATTATTTTAATAAGGGAAAAATAGAAATTTACCGAATCGCAGTTTTTCGGGAAAATCGCCGGAGTTGTGTCGTCGGAGAGGAGGAACCACGCCGGAAATAATGTCGTCGGAGCGTCGCCGGAGCAGATTCACCGGAATGACTGGCCAGAGAGGAGATGGAGGAGAGAAATTAAGTTGTAAGGGATGAGGAAAAGAAGATGAGGCTCGGCCTATATATAGACTTTCACTTAGACGACGGAGCACTATTCTCCGTCGTCTAAGTGAACCTGGACGACGGAGAATAGTGTTTTCCGTCGTCCAGGTGGCGGTTTAAAAATTTTCAATCGGCGTGTAATTAATCGGCGGGACGTTTTGAACCGCCATGATTTTGGACTTAGACGACGGAGAATGAATTCTCCGTCGTCTAAGTGAAAATTCAAGCAGTCCCAAAAACGGAAGCGGTAAATTGAACCGCCATAAAAATTGGACCTGGACGACGGATATGGTCATTTTCCGTCGTCCAGGTGTTCACCTGGAGGACGGAAAATGACCATATCCGTCGTCCAGGTTCAAATTACGTAAAAAAAAATTTAAAAAATAATTCGCTAGGAATTTAGCGATCTGTCATTCGAGTGAAATAGTCGTACAATATCGATGAACGCATCGTGTATATAAACAGTTAAATTTGAACCGACGATTAATTTTACGTATTGAAACATGTTAAGTATCGACTAATCTTTACGACTTAAGTGTTCATGAGTAGACGCTCATTTGCAGCAGAGTATTAACGAAATTGAATTTGGACAAAACAACCGTTGGATATGTTTGTCGTAACATAATATATAATTGTCTTCAAAGGATCATAAAATAATAAGTTCGGGAAGGGTTTGATCGGCACAGTCAACCGCAAAACCGATAATTTCACAAACCGGAAACGTGGATACAAGGCATTTCGCAACTCCGATTTTTGAACCGTCGAAGCTCGCACACCAAGAATTGTTTACTCTAAAGTCTTGATGAAAAGACTTTGCATTGGAAGAAGGTCTAGATGGTCGTTGTCTTAGAAAAAATTACGATATCTGCACCTGGACGACGGAAATGATCGTTTCCGTCGTTCAGGTAATCACCTGGACGACGGATATGAAGTTATCCGTCGTCCAGGTCATCACCTGGACGACGGATAATGACGTTCTCCGTCGTCCAGGTTCATAGACCCTGAATTCAGGGGTTAGGGCCTTACTGTTTAGGGTCTGGTTTGTGAACTTGGACGACGGAGAATGATTGTCTCCGTCGTCCAGGTTCATAGACCCTGAATTCAGGGGTTAGGGCCTTACTGTATAGGGTTTAGGGTTTGTGAACTTGGACGACGGAGAATGACCGAATCCGTCGTCCTAGTTTGTACCTGGACGACGGAGATTGACCATCTCCGTCGTCCAGGTGTAAAAACCCCGAATTCAGGGGTTAGGGCCTTAGGGTTTACGGTTTAGGTCGTCCCCGGTCATTTGTGTGTCCGTTCAATTATTCTGATTCAAAAATATAATTAAAAAATTGATCGATCGATATCCGATCTGCTAGGTTTTGGGTCCAAGATTTAGGGTTTTATATGGCGCCAAAGGTGAATATGGCGGGGGACCTAATATAAACGTGGACAGAATTCAGGTGTCCGTTCAATTATTTTGAATGACCATAAAAAAATTAAATAAATGATCGATCGATCCGATTTGCTAGATTTAGGGTCGAGGATTTAGCTAGGGTACGTTTTATATGAGATTGAGATTTGGCGCCAATATTTATTAATTTCTCCGTTGGCCAGGATATATAATTCAGATTAATTTCTTACCGTAAACCGGCATCGATCATATATATATATTACAATATTTACAGTAATTAATTACCAATTAATCTCCCTCGTCGTATGACCGTACTCTTCGTCATAATCATCATCGTCCTCATCCCCGTTAGTCGACGGCTCATCCTCGTCATCGTACTCAACATCGTCCGACGAATAACCTGAGTCCTCGTCCGCGTCCTCTTCCTGCTCGTCTTCTTCATCTACCTCATCGATAATCTCATCTTCAGTTAGATCTGTACAACCATCAGGCATGGGTAACCGTTCACCATCTTGAACCAGGTCCATTATATCGGAGCGGACCATAGAAATATTAGGCTCTTGATAGGCAGGAATGTCTCTTTCTGGTTCAGCAGCATCTTCAGTCGTCGCCGGTGTCCCTTCAATTGTCTCTGTATTCCATATTCCTCGGTGAGAGATATGGTTCACTATTTTCCACCCTTCACCGGCTTTCGGATCGTCGAGATAGAACACCTGCCGAACTAAGGTGGCGAGAGCGAAAGGCTCATCCTCATACCAGTGCGAGTTTGTATCGACAGATAATAGTCCCAGGTCTTCCTTTGTACGCTTGAACCATCTGCACTTGAATAGGAAAACGTTGACATCATTCCCGTAACATAGCTGAACCACATATACAATAGCCCCGTAATATAGATCATTGTCTTTCCCAACGGCTACCCCACTGTTTTGTGTTCTTCTTCCTTCGTCTCGGGCCAATGAATGGAACTTTACACCGTTCACAAAACATCCGGGATAAATATAGTGTTTAACCGGCTTCCCTGCTAGCAAGTGCTTTGGCCATAACCACCACCCTCCGTGGTTATCAGATTTTTGCAGATCAATCATCTGCGAAAATGGGCTAATATAAGGGTTTACTTTCTACAAACATGAGCGATATGTATTTAAATAATTAATACCGAGACGTACGTACGTACCCATTGGAAGAAATAATCTGGAAACTTCTTCTTAACCATTTTCTCAATCCACGCCGAACTCTTGTTTTGATTTAACGCCTGAAGCCTCTCCCTGTATGACAACATGTACGGCTCAACTTCGTCACAGTCTCGCAACACTACCCAATGTGCCTCAATAAGTTCTTCCCGTGTTAACGATTCCTTTAATACTCCTCTAAACGGTCGGACGACATTTCTCACGACAGAAAGATTGATGCGGGCACTGCGATCGGAGGTAGTACTGGGAGGGGGTGGATCTTTGAGGTACCTGTTGCAGTAAGTAATACACTCATGCATTAGGTATGTCTCTGCTATGGAGCCATCCGGGGCCGACCTATTTTTGACGAATGACTTATACTGTCCAAGCTGTCTACAAAATCAAACGTACACATTACATAAGTACATATAGCTAGCTAGCTAGTATATATATATATTCTCCAGTGGAACAAATTAATTAATTAGTTGTACGTACCTTTCTTGAGGATACATCCAAGTGTACTGGACCAGACCAGAAATGAGCACCTGCTCGGGCAGGTGGATCATTAGGTGAATCATGATGTCAAAGAAAGCAGAGGGGAAAATCCTCTCTAGTTTGCAAATGATGTGCACAATTTGTTGTTGCAATTCCACCACATCTGACTTCTTTAATTCTCTGGCGCATAACCTCTGCCACCACCTGCACAATGCCACTATTGGTTCTACGACGTCCCGAGGCAAGTATGGTCGAATTACCACTGGAATCAGACGTTGCAGCATAACGTGATAGTCATGTGTCTTTAGACCAACAAACTTGTGTTGCACCTCGTCCACAGCTCCAGTTATAGTAGCTGCATACGTAGCCGGATAACGAACGCCCTTAAACCAGTGAAATACAGAACGTCTAAGCGTCGGCTTCACTGTGTAAGGTGCATCTGGCATCTTGTTGTACAC
The DNA here is from genome assembly GCA_946800695.1 of Geum urbanum. NCBI lineage: Eukaryota > Viridiplantae > Streptophyta > Magnoliopsida > Rosales > Rosaceae > Geum > Geum urbanum. The sequence continues at coordinate 36,758,529 of OX326998.1, forward strand.
TCATTTCCTATCCCTCCTCAACCACAAGGGACGACGTAGATTCATTGATTCCAAATCTTTGCGCGCTTTGGGAGTATCTTTAGTCTTGAACTTAATACCGAGAATTGTTCCCACCACGCTGTCGCACACATTCTTTTCTATGTGCATCGCGTCCAAGTTGTTCCTCAGCTTCAACTTCGACCAGTAAGGGAGTTCAAAGAATATACTCTTGTGATCCCAATAGCTCAGATCATGTGGAGGAATTGGATTGCATTTCTTTACATCCGCGTCATTGCTCAACACACCAAAGTCGAAATAGCTCAACCTCTCTAAAATCTCTTCGCCAGACCAACTACGGGGTTTAGGATTGTTCTCTACCGTACCGTCGAAATGAGCTTCATCCTGTCGCCACGGGTGGTCGTGAGGAAGCCATCTACGGTGACCCAAGTAACACACCTTCCCCGCGTGCCAACTAGAGTTCACGTCGTCCAAACATATAGGACATCCATTATATCCTTTTGTCCTGCAGGCTGCCAACATCCCATAAGTTGGAAAATCGCTGATCGTCCACATTACAGCAGCCCTCATCGTGAACATCGTGTCAGTGAATTTGTCATAAGTTGGGACTCCATTTTCCCACAACAGTTTCAGCTCGTCGATCAAAGGTCTGAGGTAGACATCTAAGCACTTCGATGGAGATTTAGGACCTGGAATTAGTACGGTAAGGAAATTAAATTCCTTGTTCATGCACATCCACGGAGGCAAGTTGTACGGCATCAGAATAACTGGCCAAGTGCTGACGGCGGAGCTATTACTTCCCCAAGGATTGAATCCGTCTGTAGATAGGCCGAGTCTAACATTTCTAACCTCTGAAGCAAAGTCTCCAAATTCTCTGTCAAAATGTTTGAAACCCTCCCCATCCGCGGCGTGTCGCAGGACATCGTCATCTATTCGCTTTTCTGCGTACCATCGCATCGCCTCTGCTGTGTGTAGAGACATGTACAGGCGCTGCAATCTGGGAATCAAGGGAAAATATCGAACAACTTTCACAGGAATTCTCTTTTTCGAACTCTTCCTATTCAACTGTACCCTGAGCTGAAGTCTGCTGCGCTGAACTCTACATATTCACCATGCTCGCTCCATGTAGTGTAACTCCACATCATACCATTTTCGTACAAGTGTTGCACCATAACATTAACCTCCGCATACTGACAATTAAGACATTTCTGACACGGACACCTGAAACGTTTCTTTCCCTGACCATGTTCTATCGCAAAATTCACAAATTCGCTAATTCCATCCATATACCGGACATCACATCTATTCTTCAACTTCATCCAACTCTTGTCCATACTGCTACAAAATATTATACTTAATTAATTATTACATATATATATATATATTTGTCCATTAATTTACGCTTAATTATACGTACTCGATCTACATATCGATCCATCAATTACGTACGTATGTACGTAATTTAATCGATCTGTACATATATATATATATAGCTAACATCAGCTAACATCCTTGCATGTATATATATATGTACGTACGTTTTCACTAAATACATATTAATTAAGCAAATTTTAACTGCGTACGTACGTACCTGCTGGCCTTCTCGATATCTTTACGTTAATTAAGCTCACTAGCTAGTCAGCAGAGATCCCTTATCGATCCTGATTCTTCTCGGCCTAGCTAGCTTCTAGCTACCTAGCTACCTAGCTCCCTTCTCCTTCTCCCTTCTCCTTCAATTCTTCTTCAAATGGAATCATGAAGAGATCGAGGCTAGGAATGAATTCGATCAGTTTGGCATCGGGCTTATATAATGCTTCACTTAGATGACGGAGATGTCGGTACGTCGTCTAAGTGGAAGTACGTTTCGTATACTCGGACGACGGCGTGTCGGTCCGTCCTCCAGGTAATCACCTGGACGACGGAGAATACCATCTCCGTCGTTCAGGTGATCACCTGGAGGACGGAGAAGACTCCGAGGTCCAGGTGACAACCTGGACGACGGATAATACTATCTCCGTCGTCCAGGTGATCACCTGGACGACGGAAAATACTCCGTGGTCCAGGTGACCACCTGGACGACGGATATAGTATTCTCCGTCGTCCAGGTGGTACTTGGACCACGGAGTCTTTTCCGTCGTCTAGGTGTCACTTGGACGACGGAGACTTAGTGTTTCCGTGGTCTAAGTGCTGTTTTCTTGTAGTGAACCTCTCTAGAGAATTCAACTAAGAACCTAGAGAGAACCTAGAGAGAGAAGAGTTATGAAAACTAGGAAATGTGTAAAATGAAGTGTGGTATGTGTGTGGATGATGGAGAGCTTGAATTTTGGGAGAAAGATGGATCACAAAAAAAATTTCAGCCCTTAGATGATAGAAAATAAGGAGTTAGAAGATCTAAAGGTTTACTTTGAACAAAGGGAATCATGATCTACTATTTTAGGCTTTGTGAGGCTAAAGTCTATAATATGTGACATTATGTGGTCCATCTTCTTCCTCTTCTCTTCAAATCAGATTCGTATGTATAAATTGGTAGATTGGGCTCGAATCAAAGTGGTTGGGATGGCAAGGGTGGTCCGTACGGCTGTTGTGAATTCCAATGAGTTCTGAGCAACTTTCGGTGAAGCTATTTCGTCTTTTTTTTTTCAAAGTTGCTCCATATTCTCTCATGACTCTGAAAATGTATACGTCTTTTCTAATAAGTGTGTAATTCTTTTTCTTTAATGCATTTTCTAGTTAAACCATGATTCCTAGCAAGAATGGGAAACGTCATAAGAACAATATTTTATTCATGAAAAACAAGCAATAAGCATGAAGTTAGGGACATAATAAGAACATAACTATGATCCTAAAAATCTACCTTACACTTAAACTTTGCTTGTTCTCAAGCAAACATAAAATAAATGAAAACAAACTAAGCTAGACTCAAAGCACAAAAGAAACACACGATCACATATAAGCATGAAAGTGTCCCTCCCGAATTGATGATTGATTTCCCTCAAAGAAACATTATCAATGGATTGGACTTCTCTTAAGCAAAACTTTAAAACATGAAATCAATGCATATGTAATAAGCAGAAATAGTCATACCACATTGATAACGCGTAAAACATGCATCAAATATTAACACAAAGTAGACACTCAACACATATCTCACACGTATGCAATTTAAAACCCTTCTTTGTAGATGTAGCATTGATAAGTAGGGATCGTTCTTAACCGGGGATTGAGGGTACTAATGCATGACAACGTTTGTAAACAGAAAAGTAAATGTATGGGGGGTTTGAAAGTTTGTTTATCTAATCTATGAAATTAAAAGACAAAAGATGGCAAGTAAACACACATAGAAATTCTAAGTTCTAACATGTTTCACTCATAGACAAGTAGAAACAATTAAAGAACATAAAATCCTAAACATGCTCACTAGACCGAAAATAAAAGGTTTATATACGTATATATAATGATCAACTCATTCCATACACTACGTCTTTAGAACCTACCAAATTACATGCAACCTATTAGTTCTAAGTCTTTGGCGACTAATTTCATGCATATCTCTCGAAAGTAAAGTGTAGGGATTGCCCTGACACTTCCATTGATTTAAGGTAGGATTGCCATGCAATAAATCAAAGCGTTAAGCACAAAATATATCATGAAAACCAAAGACTAAAACGTGGGAGGTTCACGTGAACTTGATAAAATTACAAACCAAAAACACTTCCACAAATTTGTCCATACAAACCAAGAAATAATACAAGAAGTAAAGAGTAGAAGTCATGGTTACACTTTTTGATGTCGGGATTGCCCTAGTCTACTTGATGTAAGCCACGCCTTCAATGAATGGAGGAGACAGTTAGGATTGCCATGAAAGTCTCGATGGAGGAAGGTAGATGATGGATTTTGGTGGGAACGGCTTCTTGATATTTCTTGGAGAGATTTTGGACGTGTGGAGGTGTTTAGAGGCAGAGCTCTGGCGTCTTGAATGAGTGATCCCAATGAAAGAGTCGAGCTCCCCTTTATATAGGAGAAGAGTAGGGTTTTTCCTACCAAAACAAGACTTTCCTTATGTACCCGGGCAAATCTGACAGTATAACTTCAAACGCGTTTTCCCTAAGCTGTAGAGATAAGAAAATTACGATTCTTGATTCGTTGGAAAGAAGACTTCAAGGGCTATAAAATATCATATCTGATCATTAAATTCAGAGTTGATTTGAATATTCGGTGATCCTTTGAAGTTGGGTGACCTGGCAGCCCAGATTTTCTTCTTCTACAAGGAGTAGGAAATCTTGATATCTTCAAATTTTTCATTCATTTTCCTCTAAGCTTCCTTGGCCGAATATACCATATATTTTAACATATTTTGGCCCTCAAATCAGGTATTTATCTTTATGGAATATCCTCCCAAAATTCGTCCATTATTTGCTCCATATATTCCACCATATTCCCTCTTTCCTGGATCGCGCAGGAGAAATGTCTTCCTCTTTTTGTCCACCATTTTGGTATCCATTTCATTTGGAATTTGGTTTCCAAATCTTGACACCATATGGGAATGCATTTTAGTAACCATTTGAAGACCATTCCTCGGACCATTTCTTCTCCGGAATTGAGAACTTTTCTCCTTAGCCCGCTTTTAGCTCCAAAACGCCTCCTTTATTATTTTCTCCTTTATTTCTACCTAAAAGCATAAAGTAAGTAAGAAATGATAGTACTAAGGTCAAAACAAAGCTAAATGTAAAGAGAAAGACGTTAAGAATCAAGCATAAAATGCGTAGATCAAATTCCCCCACACTTAGACTTTGCTAGTCCCTAGCAAAAACTAAATAAAAGAAAGACTAAAAAAACCAACGTTAGAGCTAGCCTCCACATTGAACAAATTCCATGGACTCAAATAAATAAAAACAACTTCTAAGCCCTTAGCACAATTTGTCTCAGAAATTTTCTTAAATATATGGAGATGGAGTCACAAGATTCCATAGTGGAAAGTTCACAAATTTTCGAGAGATAAGAGAAATATGATCATGTCATGAGCAAGTAGGACTTGGAGTAAACGATGGTGAAGTTAAAGCTATGCATGTTTCGAAAAAGTCTAAATCAATCTCACATGGATGCTCTCATCATATTTTCACTCATGAAAAGAGGTTCACTCAAAATGTATATGTATTGCATCGAAAACCTCATTATTACTTGCACAAATGAACCAAACCATATGCTTACTCATGCAACTTACTCAACCAATTGAAGGCTACTCATCTTAAGGATCATAAAGGACTTTAGAAAGGTTGTAATGAGGCTAAGGCTAAGGCATTCGAAATTTAGATAAGTGGTGATGTAAAAACGTTCCAAAAACTTAGTTTAGCACTTAGAATTTTTCAAATTCGTGGCTCATCCTTTCTACACTTCTTCTTGTGTCAAACTTCAAAATCCGGGGCCAAATTTCATCTTTTTGGGCCCTAACTTCATTCTCAACTTCCTTTGAGCTTTATGAACAGGACAAAGGCCATATTTCTTCACTTTTGGGCCTTCAATTCGTAGCAATCTCCAAATTCATAAGTATAGGGGACATTAATCCAAACTTATACAATCTAAACACAATGCCTCGAGATCTTTATACATTTTTTTTTTATCTCAAAATTTTTTGCATTCAAATACAAAATTTGTTGGACAAGTCTATCCCTATACACACATCTTTTCATCATCTTCACGCCACTTTCATTGTGCTAGCTTCGAAATTCTTCACCAAGTCTTTAGAACAAGGGTAGGAACTCTACACTAGGCTAAGTGTTTAGATATAATGTGGTAATGAAAGAAAAGCTTAACGTGGGCTCAAATGGGTTAATCTAGGGGTGTCGCAACTCGTGCGCACAATGGGACACAAGGCCATTTGGTTTAAGTGGTGGTAACCTAATTTGCCTTTAATCATATCCAAAATCAGAGTATTTATCAACTTAAAAGCTTTGTAAATCTACATGAGTAAGTTCTAGTAATCTCTAGTTCATTAAAATCTATGGCAAGTAATTAGATGAAGCATGTTTTGTTTTTGAAAGCCATATGCACGAAATTCACTCTCAAATGAAGTAATGTAGGCTCAAAAACTCACTTTTAGGTTTGTATGATTTAAAACTTATTCTAACATGCGAAATCTATACCATGTTTAAGCATACCATATCCACTACATGTTATGACAATCAAAATATCTCACTTATCACAAGAAACCAGTTTAGTGCTTATTCAACGCCATATGTATTCTTTTCGGTCCATTTTCATCATAGACTATCTAAGGGCATCCTAAGACTCTTTAAAACACTATGTTAAACAAAAAAGACTCAAAATACACTAAGTATGACTCAATTTTTTTTTTGACTCAAATAAGTTGTAAACCCCTTCCCTCACACTTAAACTCTACATTGTCCTCAATGTACCAAAGTAAAGTCATAGAATTCAAGCATGAAAGAAGGAACTCACGAAAATCTAACTAATTAAACAAAAGCTACGAAAATTGAAAAGATAAGGGGAGAGAATGCAAATCTTGTTTATAGACTCCTCCATTGGGTTGCCTCCCAACAAGCGCTTGTTTTTTAACATCTTACAGCCTAGACGTGTTGCTTTTCTCCTTCTTCACTTTTGACTTCCAACATTCTTGACGTTTTCTTTGCATGTGCACTTGCATGTATATGTTGGTGTCATCTCCTCTAACTCCTTTAGCTCGGTCTTCTTCTTCTTCTCTTTACGAGCTTGTTAGAATTCATGATCCACGAAAAGATACATTAGTTAGTGATCAATTAACTAATTAATCATAATAATAGCTCATGGAGCATTTACAACAAGTAGGTTTATCTTTTGTTACAAATTCGTTACAACATGGTAGACAAATACAATACCAAACAATGTCCAAATTGATTTTTCCGCCAAAGATATATGATTATCACATGCATCTAGAATTTAAATTAAGACTTAGATGATTAAATTGTGTAATGGCTCGAAATCCATTCTACTCCTTTGGGCAAGTTCGGAAATGGCCAGTTGGGATAGATGTAACGCGAGAGGTAGGACTAATTTCGAGAATATTCTCTTTCTTAGATCCAAATCCTGTCACCAGTCATAACCCTTCTAGTCACCATAACCGAAAATTTCTTACTAAGAGCAAAATTTCAATACGATATTACATCAACTCTTTCAATCAAAATCCCACTTAAAAACTAAATAACAAGTGATAAAAACATAGCTAAGACTTATTATTTAACCTTTTACAAAATCGGAGAAACTGAATATAGCTACTTGCAGAATTTATGCAGAATTAATCACAAGTTGGAATTTCACGACAATTTACGAGAGGATACTAGACACATATATACATAACTCTGTAAATTTTCATAATTTTCCAAGACCTGTAACCATGTCAGATAAATCTCACAAAATAGCACATATCACAGTCCTGAATCAAAATTAATACTAAAACTAAAAGAACTATAATCACATTATACAATAACAATAATGAATATTTTTACAGAAAAAAAAAATGACTCTTTGACCTCATACATTTTGACTCTTTGACCTGCAAAAACAAAAACAAAGTTACAAGGTTACAACATGCTTGGAACTCAAGAACACAAGAAAATTTCCAGATTCGCACAAAATTGAACATAGCAGATTGTCAGATTTTTCCAGAATTGTTGGCTTGTCCGAATTCAATAAAAATTTACAGGCATAAACACCGCACAAAACGCAACACGTCTGAAAATTTTCAGAATTTTCCAATACCTGCAGCTATGTCAAATAAATTGTACAAAACAGGTATGTGAACAGTTCCGAAAACAGAGAAAAAAAAATTATGCACAAGTATAATAGTAACACGATATGAACATATTTACACAAACGAAATCACACAATAGATTTTTCAATCCCCGGCAACGGCGCCAAAAGTTGATAACGCGTAAAACATGCATCAAATATTAACACAAAGTAGACACTCAACACATATCTCACACGTATGCAATTTAAAACCCTTCTTTGTAGATGTAGCATTGATAAGTAGGGATCGTTCTTAACCGGGGATTGAGGGTACTAATGCATGACAACGTTTGTAAACAGAAAAGTAAATGTATGGGGGGTTTGAAAGTTTGTTTATCTAATCTATGAAATTAAAAGACAAAAGATGGCAAGTAAACACACATAGAAATCCTAAGTTCTAACATGTTTCACTCATAGACAAGTAGAAACAATTAAAGAACATAAAATCCTAAACATGCTCACTAGACCGAAAATAAAAGGTTTATATACGTATATACAATGATCAACTCATTCCATACACCACGTCTTTAGAACCTACCAAATTACATGCAACCTATTAGTTCTAAGTCTTTAGCGACTAATTTCATGCATATCTCTCGAAAGTAAAGTGTAGGGATTGCCCTGACACTTCCATTGATTTAAGGTAGGATTTCCATGCAATAAATCAAAGCGTGAAGCACAAAATATAGCATGAAAACCAAAGACTAAAACGTGGGAGGTTCACGTGAACTTGATAAAATTACAAACCAAAAACACTTCCACAAATTTGTCCATACAAACCAAGAAATAATACAAGAAGTAAAGAGTAGAAGTTATGATTACACTTTTTGATGTCGGGATTGCCCTAGTCTACTTGATGTAAGCCACGCCTTCAATGAATGGAGGAGACAGTTAGGATTGCCATGAAAGTCTCGATGGAGGAAGGTAGATGATGGATTTTGGTGGGAACGGCTTCTTGGTATTTCTTGGAGAGATTTTGGACGTGTGGAGGTGTTTAGAGGCAGAGCTCTGGCGTCTTGAATGAGTGATCCCAATGAAAGAGTCGAGCTCCCCTTTATATAGGAGAAGAGTAGGGTTTTTCCTACTAAAACAAGACTTTCCTTATGTACCCGGGCAAATCTGACAATATAACTTCAAACGCGTTTTCCCGGAGCTGTAGAGATCAGAAAATTACGATTCTTGATTCGTTGGAAAGAAGACTTCAAGGGCTATAAAATATCATATCTGATCATTAAATTCGGAGTTGATTTGAATATTCGGTGATCCTTTGAAGTTGGGTGACCTGGCAGCCCAGATTTTCTTCTTCTACAAGGAGTAGGAAATCTTGATATCTTCAAATTTTGCATTCCTTTTCCTCTAAGCTTCCTTGGCCGAATATACCATATATTTTAACATATTTTGGCCCTCAAATCAGGTATTTATCTTTATGGAATATCCTCCCAAAATTCGTCCATTATTTGCTCCATATATTCCACCATATTCCCTCTTTCCTGGATCGCGCAGGAGAAATGTCTTCCTCTTTTTGTCCACCATTTTGGTATCCATTTCATTTGGCATTTGGTTTCCAAATCTTGACACCATATGGGAATGCATTTTAGTAACCATTTGAAGACCATTCCTCGGACCATTTCTTCTCCGGAATTGAGAACTTTTCTCCTTAGCCCGCTTTTAGCTCCAAAACGCCTCCTTTATTATTTTCTCCTTTATTTCTACCTAAAAGCATAAAGTAAGTAAGAAATGATAGTACTAAGGTCAAAACAAAGCTAAATGTAAAGAGAAAGACGTTAAGAATCAAGCATAAAATGCGTAGATCACACATGCCAAGCCAAATGCATCACAATAAGATGTATTCAGACTAACATATTTCTAACCATCAAACTCACAAGATATCACTCAATGCACAAAAGTGTTTAATGGTTAGTGTTTGCACTCAAAATCGCATTAATCACATGTTCTTCATAAGCTTGATTGTCAACCAATACTCCACAATTTATAAACAAAAGCATTTCAAATCAAGAGAACTTAATTAAAGGTTGTATGGGGATAAGGCTGAGACATTTGGAATTTTGATCTGTGATGGTAAAGAATGTTCCAAAGGCTTAGCTATAGCACCAATACTTGTCAATCTTGCGCTCCACCTCTATAACGTGTAATTATGATCCTCCTTTGAGAGCAAGGCCTGGATAACAAAAATGTTGTATTTTCCGGTACATCATTGTGGATTGGATTAGTCTTTCTGGTGGGTATCCTTAATTCTCTCATCTCTTGAACCTATTCGTTCTAGATCCAAAAATGAAATGACCCCTCCCTCCGAATTACTTCAGGTTGTGAGACACATTAAAATTCATTATAAGTCCCCAAAATGCAAATAATGAAAAGAAAAAAATTCGAAAAATTAAAAGTAGAGGGAGGGGGCAACTTTTGTGTATTTGTATTGTAAAAAAATGGAAATAAAAAAAAAATCGTCTTAGACCCTTTGAGCCTTGCTGATAGAACAAATTCCATATTTCCTTACTTCTAGGCCTTCAATTAGTAGCAAACTACAAATCCACACAAGTAACTAAACATATTAAATTTAAAACCTATTGTCGGAGAGCATCACACATTTCTTTTCTTTACATTATTTTTTTAGCTCTCTAAATCCATTTAATTTGTTTTTTTCTTCATTTTCTTATCCTTTCGGCAATCTAAACACATACATAAGTTGTTCAAACAAGTCTAACCCCATACACACAAAGTACCCTTGAAAACATCACCTTCACACACTCCTCATATGTGCTAGCATTGAAACCTTAAACCAAGTCTTTAGAACAATGGTAAGGATCATTATACTAGGCCACGTGTTTAGATACATGTATTCAAATGAAAGAAAGGCATATCGTGGGCTCAAATAGGCTAGCTAGGGGTGTCGCAACTCGTGTGCACTCATAGGATACATGGCTATTTGACAAAAGTGGTGGTAGTCCTAGGTGCCTTTATCATATTTGAAACAACGTTAAGTTCTAGATTATACATGTTTAACTGATATCACACATGAATAAGAGGTGCATTATGTAAGCTAAGCATGCACATTTAGGCTCAAATTCTCACATATGGCATAGGAAGCTTTGAAAACATATTAATCCTTCATTTTCTCATGTGAAATCATTTTGAATGACATATGCTCTTCCAATTTGATTAAACTTGCATTTTTTTCCTGATTCAAACATACTCAAAATCATGCAATCCACTAGCTATTAGTTCAATATCATCATTGGGAGTTGTTATTAGGATGAAAAACACATCAGAACACATATTTTTGTATTGCATTTTCTCAAAATTTTCAATTTTATGGATTTTTAGGATAAGGAGTGATAATGACTTAGCCTCCCACCTCACACTTTAAAACCAAATAGTCTTATTAACCACAATGGAGGCATGCATACTAATTATATTTCAAAGGAAAACAACATTGTAATCAAGCATATAACATGAGGGAACCTCACACTTAGAACTTTAAATATCTTGGCATGGAATATCCAAAAACTTAAGTATAGATCAATGTCCATAGCTTCAAGACTCACGCATACATCACACAAGATCACCACAAGCAAACAAAAACTCAAAATAATACACTAATGATAAATAAGTCGCTCCTTCATCGAACAAGAGTGAGCCGTCAATACATTGCAAGGCTAACGACCCTTGAAAGATATCTACTCTTGGGAATGAGAGTTAAACCTAAACATCCTAACATAACACCATTCTCAATCATATTCACATATCATGCAAGAAAAGTAGAGAGAGTAAGGACAAAGAAATGCAAACTCTTTGTATACCATCTCCAAGCTCCAAATGCACAAGAAAGTAAACCAATGAATGCCAAGTAAGGCCGCGCCATCCAAGGTTGCATAAGTCTTGGTTATGATCCTCCAATGGTGCTCTCAGACTTGTATTCATCTTAAGGAATTGCTCTAAGCTCTATGCCGTAAAGCCCCAAGCTCTTAGTCTTCACAAATCAACTTTGGCAGGACAATCTTCAACGAATCTCTCGACGAGTCGAAATATGTGTCCCAGTCTGGATAGTAGCTTCTCTTCGAAGGGTCGAGAGGAACTTTTGACCCGTCAAAAATTTCTAGAATTTCCTCTCCAAATATTGACCTCTTTGCTCCATTCTTCATGCTCAAGGCTTCCCTCAACCTCGCACTTATTCTTGTAGATTTCTAATGGTGTCCACCCATCACGGGTTGTAGTTTAAGGACGTAAAAATGGACCGTAACTCTACCCTCTTGTAATAGTGGATACTTCTTGAGGAATACCACTCTACTACTTGGAGCTAGAGGCCTTCTTGACTTTTCGTAGAGGCAAACATCAAAATAATCCGTGCATTTTTCAATGTTAGATCGAAATGGATACATTCTTGATGTTTTCCTCTTATTATCAATTTCTCTTCCAAGTAGCCTTCTAAACTCTTCCTTCAATGTTGGTATAGCACTCATGCTTGGGAAGGAAGCAAGTGGTCGTGGCATCTCAAAACAAGGTGGAGATTCATCAATATGACTGAGTTTCCAATGCTTCACTTCGTCATAGAAACATTGGTCACTAAATGGAGGATCAAGAGGAAAGAATGCCTTGGTCTCAATCCTAACATGATGATCATAATTGAATGCTCCTTCTAGCTCCAAGGGGAGTTCTTGGTGGTACTCTTTTAGTGGTGGGGGAAGGAATGATGGTACTTCTTCAACTTTGTCCTCATTGCTTGGCACGAACACATTCTTTTCTCTTTGGGCATCCTTTTTAGTTAGCTCCTTCCTCAATTCTTCAAAGAAGTCCAGGGTCGGTCTTGGAGATAAATCTAGAAGTACTTCTTATTCAACACTTCAAGACGTATCATACACGGTCGTGCAATTATCATTGGATGAGGATTCATCATCTATAGCACCATGACAAGCTTTCACCCAATATAGATTTGGCTATCCTTCCTCGGATGAGGAATACTCGGTTCTTTGAGAAGTTTTCACCTAATATAACATTGGCTCTTTTTTGTTGGATGAGGAATCATTATACTCAGTTCTTTGAGAGGTTTCTTCCGAAGCTTCATAGTTGATGGAAGGCTCATTAGGTGATACTTCTTCTTGAATAGACTTTTGTGCTCTCTCGGCTAGTATACTCATTTGAGCTTCCAATCTTTGGATGTCCCTTTGAAACTCCTCTTGGGAAAATTGAGATTCCTAAACACAACATTGAAAAGACGCTTGAGAAGTTGATTGAATAAACACTAGAAAATAATATTCTTGGCTAGCATGGAGGTTGGCAATCATCTCCTCCAAGTTTGGACTATGGCTTTCTTCTTGAGGTAGAGAGGCTTCCCAATGCTTGCCAAAATTATGTACGGAACTCTTCTTGTTGGGCTAGGTACTCCTCATGCCAGGCTAGGTTAGTGTGAAAGAGTGCTTCCAAATTTGAACTAGGGGCTTCTTCTTGATGAGCTACCGAATGTGCATGATGTAGTCTCATGTTGTAGTCATACTCTTGAACATATTCCTTGTACTCAAATCTCAAGTTGCACTCAAGAGGTGAATGCAATTCAGAACCACATAGAGTATAAGCTTCAACATAAGAGAACATCAGCTCCTCAGGTTGACAATTCCAATCTTGATAGCCTCCATTGTATGGATCTTGTTTCCCATAATCACTTGAATTTTCCCAACCATTGTACCATCCATCCCTGGTTTAAGCTATTCAAACTAACAAGCCAAAAACAAAGCTAAAACATTAAATGCTCAAAGATTGTAATTCCTTACAACAATGAGTCACCAACAACATTTGAAATAAGACTCTAAGACTCTTTAAAACACTACTTTAGATATGAAAAAGATGACTCAAATCAATAAACACAAATGATACATGGCATAGTGATCATCATGTGCAATGGAGGCCCGAAGCACACACGGATGTAAACATACGTAATCCAATATACCGATTGCGACCACAAAAAAATACATTAATTCAGATATGCTCTCAAGGATACAGATAGGCTAAAGCAAGTAAACAAGCATCAAATCAAGAACTTAAAACAAAGCATACTTCGACGGATCGAACCTAACCTTATGTCCGGGCAACCAACCGAATTTCGACGAGTCAAGACTAGGTCTCAACGGGTCGAACACAATAATTTGTAAAGGGCTCCAAAATTTAAACAATATGCTCCAACTAGTAAATGTTCATGCTTAAGTTATCTACCAAAGTATTCAAGAGATCAAAAACACTCAAAACAAGTCCTAAATTCAAAAAGAACAAAAACTACAAAGCTAAGAAACAAATGTCACACACATGTTCGGATACTCCGCAATCAAAGGCTAATCGAAGCTAAGAAATCAAAGTGAAATTAAACCCCAAAAACGGCATCAAAATTTCGTTAGAGAAATTCTTCCCTTCTAATCTTAACTATGGAATTAGCTAAGATAATGGTTGAAATCTCATTAAACTGCAAAAATACGGTGTCCAAGTTATATAATTTGTAAGGAAGTCGAGTGTTGAACCCACAAAAATTGACTACTCTAATTCCAAAGCTTGATTCAATTAGTTATTTGATTACGTTATAACATAAACATAACCACAAAAACAAAACACACAATGGCGGTGAATCTTATGCACTAAACCCTTTGGAGATTTAGCATCATAAGGTAAAATGATTACGATTGGTTGATTAATTGATTACACTAAGTTAAGATACTACAAATGTAAGAGTCAAATACAAGATAAACAAATGGTTAGCTAGAGATGTCGCCACTAGCCAACTCGATGCTCAAACAAGGTCCAAGTTCATGATTTAGAGTTGTTTAGTCCAAATCACATACAATTATCCAAATCGTGACCTTGTGAGTCACGTTTGATTTTGGAAAGAAACTTTTAGACCAATTGGGTCTAGAAGGTTTTCGGCCCTACGATTAAACACAAGGCAAACTGATATTAGGGTCAAAGCTTTTAGAACTCAAACCTCTAACCGTATGCAATGCGTAACAAGTTCAAATCACTAACATGTAAGGAACGTGTAAGGTTTCCTTTTTCAGCCTCGATTGGAGGACTTGAGAATGAGGTCTAAGGGGTTCTCCTGCTTTGTACCTATTGGAATACCAACCGAAAGAACTAACTGATAGCCACGACGACTGCTAGTCAATGTGAGCTTGACTGAAACTCCTTGAGTCTCTTGGGACTAAATAAGACTTAGGTTCTTGCACTAGGAAACCAAACGTCTAAATTCAACTTATAAGGTTAAACCTAGGTCATGGTCACATGCTCATCTTTACCTAAGTGAGTGCCTAATTCACCCAAGTGCTATTTGTAGTTTTTCTAACATATCACAACTTAGGCAATGTCATAACATGCTAAAAAAAGCATAAATCAAGCCCAAACACATGAACATACAACAAACATATCACATACAATTTAAACTCATCCATAGCATTTCATACCCAAAACAAACTCAATTTCATAAACCAAATAACCATTGTTCTACATGAAATTGGCTAGGGTTTGACCTCTATCTTTCCATACATAAACTAATCATTGTCCATATCAAAAATTTGTGTGTAGACATAAGAATAGAAGCTAAGAGAGTGAGAAATAACCGAAGAGTCCCCAAGCTAAGCTCCACAAAATTAGTAAGCTTCACCCATGACTCTTCAAGCTTCTAACTCCACTTCTTGGGCTGTAAATTGCATCCAACACTTGAAGATGAGGAAATGACAACCTTTTAGATAATTCAACTAAGAACCCTAGAGAGAAAACTAGAGACATTAGGGATTACATTTGCCAGTATATGCCATAGCATAAAATACTAAAACTAATATCCCTTTGTAAAGCCCTCAACATACCAAAAGCTCACAATGCTTCTTTATCTTGGCTTCTTTGTTTTTGAGTAGGTATTTTCTTCAACTTGTCCTCCTTTTTGTAGTCAGCATATGCTTCAAAATTGACATGGATGAGTTTGTCTAGCACCGTCTTCAAGTCCTTGAGAATGCAAAAGGAAACAGCAATATGACGTCCCAGTTTTCCCATGAGATATTCGACACGCTCTTCCATGTCACACTCTCTATCAACTTTCCAGTCCTGTTTGACAGTGTATATGATCAATTCATGAAGAATCTACTTATCATGGTCTTTTCTTTATCTGCACCCCATCTTTGTGCACTCTTTCTCCATCGCCTTCAATCCAGCTTTCCCAAACTCATTCATGGTTGTTCCTATTTTTTTTTATCTGATTACAATTTAGATAATCCTCCTCCTCCTCGTCATCATCATCTTCCCCACCACCATTGCAATTATGACCCAAATAATGGGCGTAGTTAGAGTTTGGGTCTTAGAGAAACATGGAAATGATCTTAACGTCTATCTCAACTGATTTGAAAAGCTGCTTGCGAATGGCGAAGAAGACCTCTTTGACAAGGGAAACCATGCAATCCTCCTCGTATTGGTCGAGGAAATCTTGAAGGAAAAAAAATTATATCTTCACCTTCCACCTTTGCAAATGTGTAAACAAACCTTTGGCCTCCTTTAGAAACAAATTCACTTCTCTCATCATCATCATCTCTCTCTCTCTCTCTCTCTCTCTCTCTCTCTCTCTCTCTCTCTCTCTCTCTCTTTTCACTTCTTTTTCTTGTTATGGGGCGGCTCTATGATCTATTTCTTTCTCTCTCTCGCTCTCTGTGTATTTTATTCTTGGTTTCCCTCCTCCTCTCTACTACTGCCAAGTAATCTGGTTGGAGATGGTCTTACTAGTGATAACAAAGTCTTTATCTAGAGGTCGGGTAAGGGTTGTGCTATATGGGATGGGTCACTGAGATGTGCCTTGGAACTTTTACTAAAAATAGGAAATTGTTTAAGGGAATAATATTTTTGGTATCCCAGTGTGTCTTGTTCTAATTAGAATAAAAGTAGATATTCTCTCAATCCCTGTTTGATAGGGATACTATTTGTAACAGAATGTAATGCCTATATGAAAACCATCTATCAATGAATAAAGTACAGTTTTAGTTTGCATTTATTACGCATCTATTTTCTCCTTCAACACGTTATCAGCAACTCTTGAGTTGATAGCCATCACCTCAAATCCTAAACAGAAAAAAAAAAAAAAACCTAAACATGATATCGCTAAAACTAAGCATTAAATTAAACACTTGACAATAACGCATACAGTTTAAAAATCCTATAGATGTAGTATTTTAAGCAAGTAGATATCGTTCTAACCAGGGATTGAATAGTGCATGCAATAATTGTGTAAAAGAAGGGGGTATAAAAATTGATTTTAATTTCCTAGATTACTACCTAAAAACGTCACAAACATAGCAAGAAATTCTAGGACCCTAACATGCATTGACTCATAGACAAGCAAACACATAAAAGACCCATAAAACCCTAACCATGTTTTAGACAAAAGATAAAGTCATAATTAATTATCTACAAGTGATCGACTTATCCTATACACCTTGCAATTACACAAATAATTTAATTCAATTACCAACTAAATCTACAAGTTTTAATGCCGGATTACATGCCATGACTTTGAATTAAAGTGCAACTATGAGTCTAAACACCATAATCTCGACTTCATTGATTTAAGGTAAAAAGCAATTCACTAAGCGTTTCATCTTAAGACCTAAACCAAAGCATTAAGCACGACACACAACATGCAATCAAGACTCAAAACTCATAAACACATGAAAGATATATTGAACTCAAAAATAGCATAAAACCAAAATAAACATGTATTCTTCACAAACAAAGCAACACAAATACAAGGAGAGTTGCGGAGTAAAAGTTTCATGTTTACACTTTTTGATTCTCAATAAGCCCTGCAAAATCTGGAGTGGATGGAGCCTTAGGTGGAAGCTACACATCTTCTAAAGGGACTAAGCGTATTTAGAAGGAATGAGATGAAAATTTGAGAGGTGGTGGTGGTGTAATTCGGCCTTGCACTTGGAGAGCTTGATGTGGGGTGTTTGTGGTCGTTTTGGTGGTAAGAGAGCTTAGAATAGGTGATGCCTCATGAGGAATTCGAGATGTGCTTATATAGGCACTTATAAAAGAGTTCTTTTTCATGAAATTATGTTTTCCTACTCTACCCGGGTAAACTTGACAGCTTCCAAAGAATCACTTTCCCGGAGTTGTACACCTCCAAAAATTATAATTTTTGGCTCGTTGGAAAGAAGACTCAAAGAGCATTCCAACCATAGTTGATCTTTGTCTAACTCCTTCTGAGCTGTTCTTAGTCATCCATTAAAGTTGGCTATGTACAAGCAGATTCTTTTTTTCTTATTTTTCTCCTTCTCAACTTGGGAATCCTTTTCTTTTGCCAAATCTTGTTCTCCATGTTTTCTAGCTAACTTGGTCCTTAATCTTGGGCCAATCGAATGGTCTTCTAAAGTATCTTTGCCTATCTTGCTTTGTTCTTCCTCCAAGGTTCTTCCGGAAGCTTCTTTTTCCTAGTCAACATAGGAAATGTCTTCATAGTCAAGTTAGGACTTCTTTTTCTTCACTTTCTTACGGAATGTGTGGCCAAAATCTTCCTCTCCATTTTTGTTGCTTTCAAGCATGCTTGTAGACTCCTTTACTCCGTCTCTTTTGGTAAAAACCTTAAAATAACAAAATAAGTCAAAACGAATAATACTAAGCAATTATCATAGTCAAATATAGAGAAAAATATATTAATTAATACGCCTAAAATGCATAGATCAAAACACCTAATCTTCATCACTACCGTCGGAGCACCACCACCGCCCGCCGGAAGTACTCCACCTTCGCAGACAGCAGATCACCGAAATCCTCTTTATTTCAAACTTTTATAAGTTTTCATATCGAGCATAACAACCTTGAGGTAAATTTTCTGCCTTCTTCAATTTAGAAATTTGGTTTCAAAACTTAATTACCGCAACACCCTTGATTTAGGTTTATTATACCGTGATTTACTTTTTATGTCCTAGTTCCTATAGATTAATACATGTTGATAAAAATTTGATATTAGTGACGGTCATAGGGGAGTCATGGTTAATAGTGAATAACACGGTTAATTGTGATTTCACATTGAAAAATATGGAAGTCGATATTTTTGACTAATTGTGAAAGTCATGGTTTCTGGGTGTGGTATGAAGCCACCAGTTTTTGCATCGATTTTTGTGACCAAACATCAATGATCACGGTTCGTATTCCCTAAACTTGATAACAGTGATCATGATTTTTCGATCATAACTAATTACATATTTTCTCTCTTTTGTAGATGACATCAACAGAGCTAGCATGGCATGAGTTTGACATCTTTGATCCTCATGGAGCATAATGCCATCGTTAAGTATTACATGTTGAGAATACTCTTCTCGGTAAAAATCTTACTAGTCCGCATTCAAGTTTGATATATCCACAATGTCACATTGGATTCGTTGTAAGATTGAATTTTCGCAGTGGTGTCTGCGGCAAAAGAAAGTCCCTCGTCTTGAAATCTAGAGGGATAATGCACAGTGCCTCAACACTAGATAGATGGCTAGGATTGTGCTGCACTAGTCTTGGAGACCAAGCCTGGACTGAGAGGAGTAATCTTGGCCTATCCATCATTATTGATAGTTTTTGGTTTTCCTACATGCTTCTTTGCTCTAGAGAACGGGTGACTATATGAATTTTTTAATATCGTGATCATCATATCTCGACCAGGGTGACCCAGACGATAATGTCAAAGTTTATATGAGGCAGAATCACACATAATAGTGTGAGTAACTATATTGGATTTAATGATCCGAACTGTAGTAAGGTATAAAACACTATGAATTCTCATAAACTTCTCCATAATGCACTTTCTGCCACATTCTACGGATGTTACACATAAAAGTTCTTTTTCATTCTCACAGTATGTTCCAAGTGAAAACCGTTGGCGTGAATGTCCTTAAAAATTATCAAGGTTTGATTGACCTTTGGCGCGTAGAAGGCATCAGTGACATAAATTTGAGTGTCATGTGGCAACAAGAATTGTGCTGAACCACGCCCTTATATAACCGGTGTTGAATAATATCCAAAAATAATTGCCCATTCTGTAGAATAGTGTGGATAGTACCATTATCTACTAAATACTCAATCTCATCTTCATATATCTAGAAAAGAATGTAAATTAATCAGTCTTTGGACTCAAGACATGGCAAACACTTTAAGTGAATACTTACAAAACTTCAAGGGATTGTGACCCATTATAGAGTGCTTGACATTGCAAAGCAAAACTAATGTACAAACAACATCAAGAAAACATTGTTCTTGTCTTGGGAAGTCGACGTGCTGAAACATATTACGGCTGGTTAAAATTGTTTGAATTTGAGTCCAAGGATTCTGGCTCAACGTGTCGAAGAAATTCTTCGACGGGTTGAAGATAAACAAGGAAAAAATTTTGACGTGTCAAAAACGTATAAAGATCAGAGAAATCAGGTCAATGAGTCGAACCCGCAGGGAAACCGAGTTTTCTTACATTTTTATTATTTTTGTTTTTTCTCTTTTTCTCGGTGTAATAATGTCCTGGAGTATTGTATATAGCGAATCATTCATGCATTATGAAGGAAAATAAAATTCTCAACCATTCCATAAACCAGAAAATTTAGAGAAGTTTTATTACTTGTCAACTGAATTACATCAAGGATGTCTTATTCCAAAACAACAAAAAACAAAGTCTCAAAAAAAACATGAATAAACAAGCCAAAAACTAAACTTGGAAATATTCATAGCAGAAATAACAGCCTAATACATCGACTCAATCAAAATCCAGAGTCTCAAGACTCGCTTTCTTGTTGTTTGCTACAGTGAGATTGACATCAACGTCTTCTTCCATATCACAGTCTACCCCAACAAAGTTATCCACTTGTGCCAAATATATATTGCTTGTGCCTCTTGTCGATATTATGGATGTCCTTGCTTGCATGACTTTGCTTGTGCATATGCTTAGTAGAGCCACATTTAAAACATGGATTCTTTCCAAACAGACTTGTGTGAAGAATTTCTTTCATGATTGGAACCAAAAGTTGACTGGTTCTTGTTTGAACCACTGGGGTTGGCCCCCTGATGGCGGTGCCAAGTCAAATTTCGACTTTGGCCACTACTACGGCCTCCCTTCCCACTACGTGAGGCATGTTGTCCACGACTATAAGGCTCTGATCGATTGTTTTTCTTTTCCTTAGAAGCCTTTCCTCCAGTGTGATAATTCTCAGCATCTTTCTTGGTCCCAGCGGGCCATGAATTATTGTTAAGAATAATTTCAGAATGTCTTTTTTTTAGCTAGGATATTCATGAGATCACTGAAAGTCTGAACTCTTCCATGTTTGTACTCAAGTTGGTACTAACACTACTAGAATAAGTTAATCAGACAACAGTTAAAAACTGTCGTCTGAAGACTTCTGTATATGTCGTGAATCTCTGTGTCATCTGATGATGGCATCAGATGACGAATATTACCCGTCCTGTGAAAGTAAAACTAAAACCTTATTGTGGGAGTCAGTTTTGGCCACCCGAGCTGGGGAAGGATAAGCTTGAGTAATACGATTCTGGATGAGGTTCGATGAGGCCAAAGATGGGCCTGGGCCTGGACGTTTATGGGTCCGATTAAGGGCCGAATGGTTTGAGAGTTTCTAAAAGTATCTAGAACGTTGTATGAGCTTCTAGAATGTTTGATAGGCATGACAATCCTAAGGTAAGGTTGGACCTCAAGGAGGCTGGACAATCTGATATCGAGGAACTGTTTAATCGGACGTCGGGGGGTTGACAGAATCCGTGGAGGAAAGGGTAAGATTTATACGTGTTCTAGCAGGATTATGTCAAAGGGCTTGTGGTAATCTAGAAACATGGTTAGCCCTGGATAAGGAGATCTACTCCTTAGTGGATTCCTCCTATCCGAAAGTAAAATAGTTCTATTCGATATGGATTATGCTTAGACCCAGTTCGATCACTATATATAGACCATCTCTACTTGGTCCGAGGTAACGTAATTCTACCATAATCAATACTTAATTCTAACGGCGAGTTCTAACTTAAGCATTTGAAGGTCTAAGCATGGTACTACACCGTGCTCCAACTTGTTTTGCAGGTTCACGAAGATCTAAGCTGTAGCGGGATAAATCTTCTCTCACAAATTGGCGCTTTCATTGAGAGCAGAACCCTAGGCTAACTCTTGTGAATAGAAGAACAATGGAAGACAACACTGACACAGGCAATCAGCATGATAAGGAAGCAACCCCACCGGCAGGGAACAATCAGATCACCCCCAACATAGGGGCATCAAGGCATGGGAATACCCTCACGCATCAGGTTCAGCCAAGGAACCTTGTGGAAGAAAGGCATGTGAGCGACGAAGATAGTTCCGATCTGAAGGAGCTAGGGGCTGGAAGGCCAAGGTCGATTAGGACCTCCATCGGGTTGAGGAACGATACATGAACCTAAGAATCGACATGGCTGCATTACAACAGCCTACTAAGGGGGCTGCTAGGAGCATGAACGAGTTGGCAGGCACTATAGCTGTTGTTCAGACCACCTTGCTAAATTTGGTAGAGCTGTTGAAAAACCAAGGATTGGTCCCACCTAACCCGCCAGCGCCAGAAGTATGGGGAGTCCTAGAAACCGAGCAGAACACCTAACAGGAGGTGGTAACTGAACCAGGGACCCAGGGGGTCGCAGCCCTCAGGCACATGATGGAGGAGTTTATGAAAAGACAACGTGCCCATAACGTCCAAACCAACCAGGAGGCTGAGAGGTTGAGGAAGCAAGGGATGTCTAAGAAGGAATCGGAGGCGGAACAGAGGGCTCGAAGAATGTCTCACAACCCTTTGGCTCAGTTCATCCAGGATAGTGAGCCCCCTAGGAAGTGGAGCCACCCCAGGTTTGACAAATATTCAGGGGATTCATACCCATACCAGCACGTGAGGAACTACCAGTCAGCCATGGCCACTAGCAAGTCGAACGATGCTTGGATGTGTAAGATGTTTCAGGCAAGCCTAAAGGACCATGCCTTACAGTGGTACGAGATGCTCCCCTTAGGTTCGATTGAGGATTAGAGAAGTCTAAAAGCGGCTTTCTTCAAGAGGTATGAGAGTAACGCCGAGCGAACAAAAGACGTGACCTATCTCACGTCCCTCAAGATGAAAAGGGGAGAGGGCCTGAGAGATTGGGTCACAAGGTTCAAGGAGTATGTAATGGTCGACTGTAAGGATGACACCGTGGCGGCCACGACATTCATTAATAGACTGGACAAGGACTCAGAGTTGGCTAGTAAGCTGATCAGGAAAAAGACCAAGGGCTTATCCATAGTCTATCATGAGCCCTTGGATTACGCCCGGGTAGAGAACATGAGAACCTACAACACTAGAGGCTCTCCGACGGAGAAGGCGTCTTGAGGTGGAACCAACTCCAACTCGCGAAGAGGCATGACCAGCAACAATGTGAGTCAGGGAAGGAATAGCTATGATAACAAGAGGAGGTCCTCAGAGCACCAGCCTGCCAGACAGGGTGGAAAATTGTTCGTTCCCCCCACGACAATCCTGATTTTGAGTATACTCCACCACATCAAAAACGAGCCTTGACTTAAAAGGCCACCACCGATAAAGAGCAAAGGTGATTCCAAAGACTTTTGTGCTTACCACACGGCCAATGGGCATAAGACGATCGATTGTAGAGTCTTCAAGCGACATTTCGAAGAGTTGGTAGACCAAGGGTATTGCTGGGAATACTTGACGAAGGATTTACAAGAAAAAGCTCGAAGATTTGTTGAAACCGCAAGGTAATAACAATTGTCAAAGAAGCAACGAGACCTTGCCACCGCCATCTAAGGGCCAAGAGGAGAAGTAGCCAATGTTGAACTGTATCCTCCAGGCACCTGAGTACCCCAGGGATACCCTCTTTCCTAGCTTGAATTGTATTATGGCAGAGGTATAAGAGTTGGGGGGTCACCCTTGAGGAAAAGGAGCACGAATCGAAGAGACTCAAGGCTGAGGGTGAACCCAAGGTTTGAACGAGGAAGAACATGCTCGAGTTTTTAGACACAGACTTCCCTGGGGAGGGGGAGGACTACGATGATGCCCTGAACATTAACATCAGGATAGCCCACATGACAGTGGCCAAGGTTCTAGTCGACAATGAAGCCTCTATAAACGTTATATTCAAAGATGTTGTAGAGAGAATGGGCTTGATGAGGGCGATCAAAGATCATCGAACGACCCTCATGGGATTTGAGGGATCAAAGGTGAGGACCCTAGGGATTATTCCCCTCCAGGGTGGCACGCCCATCACCAACCCGACCACATGGTTTGCTGTGGTTGATACCCTGTCCCCCTATAACGTAATCCAGGGGAAGCCTTGGCTCCATCGGATGAGGGCGGTGGCATCAACCTACCACTAGGTCCTGAAATATCCAACCCCAGGGGGCACTATCACCATCAAGGGGGACAGAGCTGGAGCAAGGTTGTGTACGGTGCTGACCACCAAGGGTATGAAAAGGGAGGCAGTGGGTGAGGCTGGGGGCACGATTTCCCCAGCCCCGCCAGCATAGAAATCACATAATGGGGGTCGGGATGGTACGATTGATGAGTTAGACATAGAACTCGACCCTCAGGAATTGCCTTTCAAGGAGAAGGCAGAGGAAGACGTAGTGCTTGAACCTTTCGATCAAGACCGACCAGATCGGTGTGCAGGAGTTGAGTCAGTCCTAGGTGGAGTTAAAAGTAAGAATCTAATGGACTTGCTGAGGGAGTATAAGGATGTGTTTGCATGGTCAGCACGAGACATGTTGGGGATTGACAGGAAAGTGATTGAGCACCGGCTCCATGTGGATCCCAAATTCAGGCCCATAACACAGAAGAAAAGAACATTTTCCGCAGAGCGTCACAGGATAATTAAACAGGAAATGGAAAAGCTACTTGCAGTGGAGTTCATTAAGAAAGTCCCACAATCTGAATGGTTCTCTAATGTGGTGAAAGGACCCAACCCCGATTCAGTTCCCTAAACCGGAATCGAACCCCTTCGAAAACACGAACCAACAAAAACTTTTCGAAATTTGGGCAGAGTTTCGTTACTAGCGTGGAATTACCATTACCTGCACGCGAAAAATACACTTCATCCTATGCCACAAAAAGCAAACCGTGGGCACCAATCCCATCCGGATTTCTCAATATAATAGCAGTAAAGTAAACAATACATATAATATATACTTACTGAAATCCGGGTAAAATCGTATAACATATTCAATAGGAAACTCAGAGCGATTTCTAATACATAATCATATACGCATACCACAGTAGGTAGAACAATAAACCTACTGGATGAAACAAACTAGCTCGAGTACTATGCCTCCGACCATGACGTGCGACACCAGAGCCTGATTTGCAAACTGGGCACGGAAACCGAAAAGCCCAGGGGAAAGACAATAAACACGTTAGAGTGAGTGGACGAAAATAAATGTCTTTCACCAGTTAATATATATTATAAAAACATATGCGAGTCGAAATATAAATAAATTAAATCAAATAGTTTACGAGGAGACGCTGACTCCAACTCGTAAATAGAGCATGCATAGAAAGTGTCACGGGGTCACTCATGGACACATCCGTGCTAGTACAGTCATAATCACGGAGTCCTTGACTACCACGTGATTCATAGCCAGAAAGGCCTCGGTTCCGGGGTACTGCCCCTCGCCGGTCAGGTAGGGGTACTGCCCCTCCTGGTGGCCTACCATCGGGGATCAGCCGAGAGGCAAGTGTATCGATACAACAACGTAACCACGACTGTACTCAGTGTAAACCAAATCATAAACATTTCAATGCAAATGCATGAAACAGCATATAAGTGTATGTATAGTCGTATACGTATATCCGTATAAATATAACCGTATAACCGTAAAACACATGCTCATAATAAACATAATCTCGTATGAAATCTCATGCTCGTAAAACCATAACCATGCTGCATGCTCAAGTTCATAAATCATATAAAAGACTCGCAAGATTTCCGTGAAAAGAAATTGTCCACTCACAGACTGGCGTAACGCGTATCGCGTTAACCCGTGATCCGGCGGAATGTCCCTCGCCAAACGAACGATCACGAACACCTGAATATTCACAATGTCCAATATTCAAAGTCATAATCCGACAATACAAATCAAACCACGAGAAACCACCGATCTCGGAAATACACAATTCGAATACGACGAATCGTCGAAAATCCATATATACCACCTCAATACCTCGTTTTACGTTTAGACGCTCAACTCGAAAAACGAACCTCCCCACTGCGATCGGAGCGCGATTTCGAGTCAAATGACATGCAACTTGTCGAAAGTCAAAAAGTCAACCCGTTGACCGTTGACCGCCGCCGTTGACCGCCGTCCACAGCGGCGCCGCCGGACGTGAAATTTCACGGCGGAGCCACCCCTATTCCACTCAAAATCACCCACTGAGCAACTTTGTCAACTACACCGAAGTCCAATTCTCACTCTAACACATCCAATTTCAAGAAAAACCGAATGAACACACAAATTTCAAATCCAAAATTCTCCTTCCACAGTCAAAATTAGAACTCCAAACTTACATGGTAGCTTGCTAGTGATGAGAGCTTCAAAGCCCACTAAGAATTGCAGCTCGAATCGGCCAAAAATGAGCAACCCGAATTCACCATAATTTCATCGTTTTCATGCCGGAATTCCTCCCTCCTCCGGCAACCTCGCCGTGAGAGGAGGCCAGAAGTGGACTCGGGTGGCCGAGACGAAGAGAACCCGACCAGAGCCGAGGCCGGAGGTGGCCGGAACCTCCGTCGCCATCGTGGAGCCGTCGCCACCGTCGAACTCTCCCTCCTCCACCGAGTTGACTCGGTCAACTCGGTCAACCTCCCAAAATGGTAAGTCTCTCCCTTACTCAAAATAGCAGGTTACTATATATAGCCTTTCCCAAAATAGAAACTTGTAATTATCCTTTTCGACGAACTTCAAACACGCGTAACTTTCTCGTCGTAATTCCGATTCCGATAATTCTCGCGGCCACGAACTCGTCTCGACATACTCTTCCAATATTACCCAAAGTCAAACATATCGGTCAAACGGATAAAAAGTCAACCCTTGAATCAACACCCATTTAAATCGACTAAACAATCAATAATCGGAAATATTCACAACTTAAACTCTGTAACTCAAAATCATGCTCCGGAAGTTCCTACGAACTCGAATTTAAATTCTGAACAACTTCCGTGAAGAAGCCGAAACCAAATTCTCGTCCGGTAATTTAGTCGCGAACAAACCTGCCATTAAAATCCGTTTCCGTCGAAACTTCAAATATTCATAACTAATTCCTCGGTTGTCCAAATAACGATCCGGAACCGCCCACGAACTCGAAATCACATGTAGAACGACTCTCGAGAAGAGACCCAGCTCCAATTATTGGCCAATAATTAAGTCGTTAAGAACTCTGACGATTCCAATAACTGTCGGACAACTGCGACTACGCAGTAACACATCGATCAAGCTGATCATACTGCTGATTCTGTTCCGGGTCGTCACATGTGGTCCTTGTTAAGAAGAAGAACAGGGTCTGCGTTAACTTCAAAGACCTCAACAAGGAGTGCCCTAAGGAGGCTTCCCCCTCCCCTGGATCGATCAGTTGGTAGACTCCACTGCAGGTCATGAGCTCATCAGCTTCATGGATGCTTACAGTGGTTACAACCAAATCAAGATGACAAATGACGATGTGGCAAAGACGGCGTTTATGACAGAGAATGGGGTCTATGCTTACGAGGTAATGCCCTTTGGGTTAAAAAATGCAGGGGCGATGTACCAGAGGCTGGTGTTCAAACTCTTGATTAGGGATACGATGGAGGTGTACGTGGACGATATGTTGGTCAAGAGCCAGAATGGGTAGGACCACGTGTCTGACCTAAGGGGATGCTCCGACCTCCTACGATAGCACAGTATGAAGATGAACCCCGAGAAGTGCAAGTTCAGGGTAAGATCCGGTAAGTTCTTGGGATACCTGGTGATACAGTGAGGGATAGAGGCAAACCTAGACCAGGTCGCATCGATTGTCAAGATGAAATCCCCATCCACGATGAAGGAAATCCATAGCTTGAACGGAAAGCTAGCGCCCTTGAGCAGGTTCTTGTCCAGATCGACCGATAAATGTAAGCCGTTCTTCAAGGCCCTTAAAAGAACCAGGGGAGAGCTCTGGATAAAAGAGTGCAAAAAGGCATTCCAAGCACTTAAGAAATACATTTTCTCTCCCCCTGTACTAAGCAAGCCCATGCTAGGGGAACACCTATACCTATACTTGGCCGTTTCCGACGTAGCAGTAAGCAGAGTTCTGGTTCGAGAAGGTACTGGGAGGCAGCTACCCGTATATTATGTGTCTAAAGCTTTCCTCGACCCAGAGACCCACTACCCCAAGCTCGAGAGGCTGATACTAACCCTGGTTATGTCATCGCGCAAGCTTCGGCCATATTTTCAAGCTTTCAAAATTATTGTTATGACTGAGTATCCACTTAGAACGATCATGCACATCCCAGACTCCTCGAACAGGGTGACTAAGTGGGCCACCAAGTATAGGCCTAGAACGGTGATAAAAGGGCAAGCCTTGGCAGACTTCCTAGCTAAGTTTACTATGCCTGAGCCAGAGGTACAGGAAAAGAGATAGAAGGAGGAAGGAAGAGAGGTGCTAGACCATTGGACGTTGTACATAGACAGATCGTCGAAGGACAAGGGAGCTGGAGGTGGCTTGGTACTGAAAACCCCAGATGGGATGATCATGGAACAAGCCTTAACCTTGGGATGGAAGACCACGAATAACGAAGCTGAGTACGAGGCCCTCCAAGCAGGACTGAGGCTGGCAAGGGAATTGAACGTGAAGAAAATCAAGGTGTTTTGCGACTCGCGGCTAATTGCAAACCAGGTCCTAAGGGAATACGCAGCTCACCATGCTTTCATGGAAACATATCTCAAATTGGCCAAGGGGTTGGTTGCTCAATTTGAAGAATTTTTATCATGCAGCTCCCAAGATCTGCGAACACGCATGCGGATGCCTTGAAAAATCTAGCCTCCAACATCAATTATCAGCTCAGGAGAATGATCCTTATAGAGCACCTACCTAACCCAAGCACTGACGAGGAGGAGGTTATGGCAGTAATGCCAGTCCAGCTAGGACCCTCCTGGATGGACGAAATAATTAACTACATATAAACGGGCACCCTTCCAGAGGAAAGGGTGGAATCCAGAAGGATAGTACAACAGGCAGCAAGATACAACATCAGAGAAGGGAAGTTGTACAAGCGATCCTTCGTGGGACCAGACGAACTGGCGTTGCACCCCACCCAAGTTAAAACGATTATGCTGGAGCTCCACTCCGAAATATGTGGCATGCATGTTGGGGGCAGGAACCTTGTGGTACGATGCTTGACCGAGGGGTATTACTGGCCCACGATGAAGAAATATTGCCGATAATATGCTAGGCCTATCAAAGACATGCCCATCAACCCCCCTTGCACCCGGAGGAGCTGCACCCGGTTTCAGTACCATGCACCTTTGCACAGTGGGGGTTAGATATAATGGGAGAGTTTCCAACCAGAGCTGAGGGCGGACAAAAAAAGTACATCCTTGTAGCCACCGACTACCACTCCAAGTGGATCAAAGCTGAGGCCCTGTCTAAGATAAATGGAGCAGAGGTAAAGAACTTTATTTATAAGTTTATAATATGCAGGTTTGGAATTGATCGGTGTTTAACCACCCTCAAAATTACCCTATAATGAACTTAATATGCTTGTCAATGCAGTACAATAGTATAGGGGTCAATCCACAGGGAAAGATGAGACTCAATACTCTAAACTACAAACAGACACAAAAGTCAGAAATCTGACAGACTTGACCACTGGACACTAACGTAATTAATTAAAATACCTAGACTCAACCTAAAATTACGAAATTAACACTGAACACTAAAGACACCCTATCGAACTACCACGCGAAATTTCAAAGCCATCGAAGTTTGTTTGGTTGGCGAACAAAATTATGCAAAACAGACTACTAAACTGAAACAGAAAACAGAGTATAGGTAAAACAAGAATCAATGATAAAGAAGGTTAAGGGGAGTGCTATCCACCACCGTCACTCCATCTAGACGACAAATGCTTAACTAAATAATGTAATTGTTATGAATGAAAGATTCCCAGGAAGGCCCCGAGTTGTGAACACAACCTATTACCCGATCCTTATGTTTACAATATTGAAGGTCTGCTTATCAATATTGTCTATCCCTCAAAGAACCCGAAGTCACGGACTCGAATTTACTAAGAGAAAAGCATTAAGATTTAGAAAGGGTTTGAGAATCTACAAGGCTTCATAAGTACACTACGGTCGTGTCTTACTAGACCTAGGGTTTCTTATACCAAGCATGTATGGGTTCTACTATTGAAACTTGAGGAAGGTAATAATCACCAACAGCCATCAATTTTCTTAGAATTAGATTCCTAAACATGCATACTAAGCGTGCACTCAAAGCATACATAATCAAGAATCATCACCCTATAAATAACAAAGAAACCTCATTCAAATAACAAAAACAAAATTTAATTAACGTGCATAAGCAGTCTAGATATCATGAACGGGGCTTCAAAACAACCCCTTAACAATGGAGTTTAGCTCCTCATGGAATCAGAAAATAAACTAAAATAATCCATGAAAGAAATTGATACAAACGGATGAAAGAGAAACTTGCAGCTTCCTTGCTCTTCGTTAAGTCCGTCCTACCCCTGCGTACGTTCTCTTCTTAGCTATTTATATGTTCCAGACTAGCTAGGTTAATTAACCTAGCTAGCAAACCACGTGCAAGACTCCAAAATTCAGCCCAATATTCATAATCTCATTATAATAGGACTCCTCCTTTTCTTCTCCTCGCTAGCAATTTCGCTAGCCCATCGAACTTCGATAGCCATATAAATATGTCAAAGTTGATTCACTGGGAAGCATGCATCACGTGCATCACTCTTCTTTTCAACCCACTTGATATATATATATATATATAAATATATATAAGAGAATGCATGCATGCGGCCATCTTGATACAAAACAACTCCCTCCATGTACGTCCTTGCTAGCAACTTGCCAGTCCATCGAACTTCGATGGCCATATAAACCAATATATAATTAGCAAAAGCTGATTATCCTCATGTTGTTCACGTACACACACCAACAAGTCTATATGCAAATGGACTTCCAAAGTCCAAGTCCAACTCTTCTTCTCTCCTTGCTCGCCAAAGACAAAACCTCCTCGCCAAGGTTTCCTCGCCAAGATATATTATTTATTTAATCTCATTTTCTTCATTTATCTCCAAAATACCTAAGAACATATAATAATGTTAAATTACTTAAAAACATAACAAAAGAGCTAAATATAAGGTTCGGTTAAGCACATAAACGTTGCATAAATATGCAACTATCAGGAATCCCACAAACGATCATAGCAGACAATGGCCCTCAATTCAATTGCCAAGAGGTAAGGGATTACTATGTCGACCATGGCATCAAGATCAGGTTCTCAACCTCGAGGTACCCTCAGGGCAATGGAAAAGCATAAGCTTTGAACAAAACGATATTGCAAGGTCTAAGGAGGAGGCTCGATCAACCGATAAAGGGGCAGTGGGTGTCTCAACTCCTAAATATACTTTGGGCATATAGAACGACCAAGAGGAAACCCACTGGGGAAACTCCCTTCGCCTTGGTGTACGGAACAGAAGCCATCATCCCAATCAACCATAAGATCTCTAACCTCAAGCTGGCGGAACGATTACAGGAAAGCAATTCAAAAAGCCTGAGGTACGAGTTAGACCTACTAGAGGAACGAAGAGAGCAAGCTCAAGTAAGGGTAGCTTCCTACCAGCAGAAGATAAAAGCTTATTACGAAAAAAAAGTTCGGCCTAGAGTTTTCCTCCTTGGAACCTTGGTGTTATACAAGGTGTTCAAAAATACCAAGGTCCTAGGAGAGGGGGAACTGGAGGCAAACTTGGAAGGGCCATATGAGATCGTTAAAGAAGGCTATAACGGGTCATACGAGCTGGAGAACCCTAAAACCATAGCCTTGGTAGATAAACGGTGGAAGGCCCTCTACTTAAAAGAGTACCGCTCAGAGCAGAGCTGAAGGCCTGGAGCTTGAAGAGGCATGTACTCTTTCTAACCAGCTTGGTTTTTGTTACAATTGTTTTACAAGTTGGTAGGTTTGACGAGGCACATCAGACACTTCCTTACTCGATGTGATAGACATTGTATGATACTATACAATCATCAATAAAAGCTTCTACTTTCAGTAACTATGCTTTCATTACGTTCTATGTTCGATTCCTCTTTTTGTCTTTACAAAATATCATAGTCGCTTTGCCGATCTATGTGTACGATTAGGGGGAGCTTAAAGCCCAGGAAAGGCAACGAGCTTGAGTGGGGTAGATAGCGTTGGTTTTTGTGGGAAGGACCTTCACTCTACAAGCTAGTAGATCCTGCCAAAGGTAATGCACCCTGAAGAGCTATGGCATTGAGGGGGGGACGCCCATGAATAGACCAAAACATTCGGAGTAAAACCCCACAAGGGCTCACAGTAATCTTGGGTTAGTAAAATCCTCAGGGTCAGATCTTATGAGGATAGGATATAAGAGGTCAGATCCACACAAACACCCTAGTGGTGGCTTGGCAATATTCTGGCAAATTGGGCATTCTAAGTCCCGAGCATTCACACCTAACGACACCCTAGGGATAAGCATAGTTGATATATAGAGAGTTTTTGATAGACCCCATCTCGACACTGCAGACAAGTCCCTTTTGTGGAATTCGAGCTAGAAGATGGTCTTAATGTGGTCTTTGTGATAGCATTAGGTCTCCTACGAAGATAAAATATCCTCTAAGACGAAGGGACTTGGTCGGGGGAAGGGTCTGGAGCACGGTGGTCTTCATACAGACCTGTGGGTAGCATGCATACCCCCCCCCCCCCCCTTCCCAAAGGGGAGGCAGTCTCAAAACCTTGAGCACCTCCCAGGGGACCTTAAAGTTACCAAAGATCTCCTTAAGCCTCTTCTGAGAGTATCAAATTAGAACGATTGGGGGTCCGACAGTCGTACTAAGGCCACATACACTCAGAGGCAGATCCCCTAAGACCCAGAAGTGAAGTTGTTAGGCATGAAAATAAAGAACGAAAACAGCTAAGTATGATAAGCTAAGCATATAAGATCAGGTATGGTATTTACATCTACTCTTGGTATAAGAGTTAACCAAGCTTAAGGGCCCGGGCCAAGATAAAGCAAAAAGGTACGAAAATTGAAAAACGATAAATATTATTCTATCACAGGCCCTAAGGCTATTACACAGAATACGCCCCAAGGATGGGCTAGAGGCTTCACTCTGACTCGGTTTCGGAAGTAGCAGCAGAATGGTTGTAAGCACGGATCAGCTCTGCTCGATCTTGCTCCCAATCCACTCATTGTGATTCAAGTTGGAGCCCATATGAGGCCTCCGGGGCAACCAAATGATCTTCGCACTCCCTGTCCTTGGAATCCAAAGCCTCCTTGAGCTTAGCATCAGTAATCTTTGTCACTTTCCTTGCCTCAAATTGGGCCATCTCAAGCTCAGACCCCAGGGATTTAACCTCCTCCTTATGAGTGGAGAAGACGGCCTCCATGTCCCTTTTCCCCTGATCGATCATACTACAGGCAAGGTCTTAGGCTTCCTCGAGCCCCTTCATGTGACCCTCGAGCTCCTTGACCCTCTTCTCGGCTTGTGAGGTTTTATTTTTGGCCTCACTCACCTTAGCATACAGGCACCCAAGGGCAGTGGTGAGAGTGATGGATGACTGAAATAAACGACAGAACGATGTGTTAGACATAAAAAAAACAATTAAGTAAACGACACGAAAAGATGTCAGATGTACGAAAAGAAGGATCACCTAGTAGAGGGAGGTCCAAGACATTGTCATCAAGTCCTTGGTATGTAGGGACCTAAGGTCCTTGGCGTCCTACTCAAGCATCAGAGAAACTAGAGATGGACAGGCGATATCGGCATGAGTTAAGCCAGAGCAGAACTAGGAAGGAATGAGCTTCCCTACACAGGGGAGCACAGTACCCTCTCCAAGGGCCTCAATCTTCTTCTCAGTGAGATCACGATGAGGCTGGACAATGTAGCCTTGGTCTGGTTGAGAGTTTTTGAAATAGACTTGGGGGTGGTCGGGCAGGACTCCCTCGATCACCTCCCCAAGAGGACCTATACGATTAACAATATGGCAATTGACACATATTTAGTAAACGTAGCACAAGCAGATAAAAGTACTACAAGATTATAAAGGCATACGAGATAACCTGTGAATAACACAAATATGATCGATGAGAGTAAAAGTACAGACTTACCAAGAGAGAAGCCTTGGGCTTGGAAGGTCCCGACTCGGTCCTTATCTTCTTGAGGGGAGAAGATGGTAGACGGACAGTGTCGACAGTAGCGATAGCGGGAGCAGCAAGGGAAGCCAGGTTCTGAGCCTCCTTGGGCTTCACGGCCTCGGCCGGAGCATGGGCCTTGTCTTTGACAAGTTCAGAAGCCTTCACTAGCTTCAGCTTCTGAGGCCTGAAGACCTCCCCCTACTCGGTTAGAGTTTCGACATGTGAGGACTTGGGTGTGGAGGTTCCTTTCTTGTGGACCTGAGGTGCCCGGGGGACCTTGGTTAGCTCCTAGCGGTTTTTATGCTGGAGGGGTACGACACCCTCTAGGCCTCGAGGGCTGAGGTGCTCCTTACTCCATAGTTAACGGCATTTATGGTACTTAGCCGGAATGGCCAGGGCATCATTAACCAGATCAAGGCATAACTCGACGGCTTTGGTCAACTCATCCGGTAGCTTAGGGAGGCGGTTGATGGCTGTGGGGACCTTGAAACTGGCTTCCCGGCCGAGTTCTCTTAATCCCTGAAGACGAGAATTGGGGTTTTCTTCCAGTCCTTTGGGGAGTAGGGAAGATCGACCAACAACAAATCCTTCACATACATGATCCGCTGAGAGAGGTAGAATTGGTTGATCGGGGTAGGCTTGACTTGAACGAAAAGTCTAAACTCCGGCAAACCCATGCGGCAGTCGAACCACTGGTTGAGTCGGTCAAAGCAAGCCCGAGCCATGAGCTGTAAAAGTCAAGGGCAAAGAAGATGAAGGCTGGGATCGAAAATGAGTGCCCGTAAATGATCTAGAAGGGATGAACGAGCAGGCCCGAGCCATGAGCTTTTTCAAGCTCTGACACTCTCGCTTTGTCCTCGACAAGAGCAAATCGGAAGTTGTCGTTATCTCCTTGGTGGAAAGTCTGAATGAATGAGGCAAGGGCCTCGGCGAAGTCAACCTTCAAGGCTGAGAGGTAGAACTCCTCACGAGCCTTCTTGGAGGCGCACTTAGTGGTGCATGGTCAGGGTAACACTGTGGGATCAGCGTCAACTTCAAGAATGGAGGTTTGGATGACTTTGACCTCATCCACCCTAAAGGAGGTAGGCAAGGGAGGATTTTGGGTAACTTCAGTAGAATGCTCGACAGTATGTTCGGAGATATCAAAATAAGGGTTTTAGAGGGAGGCAACGGTGTGATCAATGATCTCGGTGGCATAAGGAGAAAGGGTGTTACTAGAAGCCATGGAATCTTCCTGGGTTTTGGAAATAAGTTTTGGAAATTTTCTTGGTATCTTTGGAAAGTACGGTAGCAGAGTTTTCTTGGTTGTAGAAGAGATTTTTTCATTTGGGTTTGATGGGAAAGCTTGGTCAGTGCAAAAAAAGAAAAGGAAGAAGGTCTTTGATTTATATAGAATGAAAGGGTACGAAGCGATATGGGGTGACCATTTGAGGAGATAAGTAACTTCGGATTTCAAGGGATATGATTGATTTTTGAAAAAGAGTTGGAAGCGAAAAAGGTTGCGTTGGATAGGGAGAGACATGACGGTCGATGAGGTTGGATGACGTGGGGGTCATGATGAGAGCAGCACAGTGGAGGCACGTGCTTAGGGTTTCGCACGCAACTTGATGAGGAAGCTTGGAAGTTTTTCGGGGAACCAAAGCAATGGAGCTGGAACCGATAGCAACGTGAAGCCAGCACATGTCAACCTTAACGATGTTGTAAGGGTATTTGTGGGAGTCAGTTTTGGCCACCTGAGTTGGGGAAGGATGAGCTTAGGTAATACGATTTTGGATGAGGTTCGATGAGGCCAAAGATGGGCCCGGGCCCAGATGATTATGGGTCTGATTAAGGGCCGAATGGTTTGAGGGTTTCTAGAAGTATCTAGAACGTTGTATGAGCTTCTAGATGTTTGATAGGCATGAAAATCTTAAGGTAAGGTTGGACCTCAATAAGGCTGGGCAATCTGACCTCGAGGAACTGTTCAATCGGATCTCGCGGGGTTGACAAAATTAGTGGAGGAAAGGGTAAGATTTGTACATGTTCTAGCAGGATTATGTCAAAGGGCTTGTGATAATCTAGAAACATGATTAGCTCTGGATAAGAAGATCTACTCCTTAATGGATTCCTCCTATCCGAAAGTAAAATAGTCCTATTAGATATAGATTATGCTTAGACCCAGTTCGATCACTATATATAGACCATCTCTACTTGGTCTGAGGTAACATAATTCTACTCTAATCAATACTTCATTCTTACGGCGAGTTCTAACTTAAGCATTGGAGGGTCTAAGCATGGTACCACACCGTGCTCTGACTTATTTTGCAGGTTCACGAAGATCTAAGCTGTAACGGGATAAATCTTCTCACACTTATATGTCGTTTTGAACGTTTACATGGGTCATAAAATATGTCGCTTCAAAGGACTTTAAAGGACAAATAATGAGCAACGCAAGCTAGAGCACCTACTTACATGTCATATTGTTTGTCAAATATGTCCTCTCAAACTCTTATCATTCATAAAACGTTATATATGTTGTTTGAAATTGTTAAAGAAGACACTCAATTGTGTGATATATGTCATCTGAAATTGTTACAGAGGTCATTCATAAGTGTAATATATGTCGTTTTAAGTTGTTGTTACAGAGGTCATTCATAAGTGTAATATATGTCGTTTTAAGTTGTTATAAATGTCATTCATAAGTGTGATATATGTCATTGAAAGTTGTTTTCAATGACATATATTTTTTATTTTCTGTTGAAGTTTTCTATTTCACATGACATATAGTTTTTTCTATGTGGTCATATGTGTCATCCAATGTTGTCAAAAGTTACATATATTGCACAAATCTGGATAGGCTGCAATACACAAATCTGAATATATATATATATATATTTATATATATATCCACATATCTGAATAGGCTGATCATTCAAAATTTTCATTGAACAATTGAAGTTGTTTCAAATGCACAAAATATAGCAGTTTGTAGCAACTACATACCATATGTCGCAGTTTATACCTAGCAACTCAGTAAATTAAGCCTAATATAGCTAACATGCTAGTTTGAATCTTTACAAATTTTTCAGCAAGTGCAAAAGAGACCATAAACCTAACTTATATACCACAAGCCTAACTTAGATAGCAAAAGATAGATGCTTGCTAGAATGTCTTAATTCAAGCTGCTAACAGTGAGCAAGTTCTTTAATGAACAATGCCCACTCTTTCCGGACCTCATCAATTTGTTCCGTTGTGTAGACAAGCTCATTATTTTTATCCCGAATTTGCCACTGTTAAAAAAATGACAACACATATATAAGGCAGGCATCCAGAGGTTAGATATATTGACAAGCAGCGTAATTACAGAATAATTAATACATCCAGAGGGTTATTTACAGCATGAATAAGAAACAAGTTGCATGAATAAGAAACACTCAATTACCATACATTGGTAGTAAACTCAAAGTTTTTGTCCTCGACAATATCTTTCATGTATCTCATTATCTAGTAGCCACATGAATGACTTCCTTTCTTCTCTGGAATGGCATGAAATACATTAAAGACATAACATTAAGTAAGAGCTAGCATCATATATAGTCTTAATAGAAAGTGTAAGGGTTCCAATTTACTAACCCCAATGTTTCTCCAAAAAGTACTTTTCCTCCTTGTTGATTTCTTGGATAATACATTATTAACTTTGAAGATTTTTATGGAACTTATAAAACCAACATTAAAAAAATGACATTACAAGGAATGGCACCAAAACTTGAGGAAAATAAAGTACAATTACAAAACTAATAGATAGGACCAGTAGTTTGGCAACTTACTTGTCCACAACTGTCTGTCACTCACCACCAGAAAGTCTTCTTTTCATTGGATCTATGAAATACACTATCTCCTCATGTGGGTTTACAACAGTTGATTCCAATAGCTCGTATAGTATCATAAACATAAACAAAATGTAATGACTATAGGTTTACTAAGATGAAAAATATATGTACATAGCAAAGTAAACAAAGTTCAAGTTTGCATACACAAAGTTATATGGAATGGTGAAGAGTTGTCCAAGTTTGCCTTGTTTATATCAATCTGCTAAATAGCTTGCCCTTTTTATTGGCAGGCCACTTGCTTTTGATGCCGAAATCATATTCGGATCAACAAATGAAATCATGTCAAGCATTTGATTTTTTTTACCACACCATGAAGATAGCTGGAAAAAATAGGACATTCATATAAATTAATAGCTAGAGGTAAATTCAAAGATCAAATAATCACTCAACTAGCTACTGATCTGTTTTATGAAGTACCTCGCATATGTCGTGATAACAAAGTTGTTGGCATCTTTCATATGCACCATATTGTGAGTTTCTGCTCTCTCAACAATAACCTTCTTACTCGCGCCATATATATCATCACCTAAGATTGTGGAAATCGCTAAGCCCTCGTGCAGTGCATTATTTGCCCAATTGCAAAGCTCTTCAAGTGGCTTAGGCAAATTTTCAGGAAGATGCTCGAGGTCTACATGTACTTCATTTTGTGGCTGTTGTATATTGTTCTTCTTTCTTTGCCTTACAACTAGTTTTTTCTGATGTTTCTGAGCAAAGTTATAAGAAAAGCTAAGTTAACAACATTAAAACCAGCAAATTATCTGCATATATGTAAAGTTTCTCAACTTATTTTTATTGCCTACTGGGGTTTGAATGGAAGCACCCACATTTTAGGCCAAACAATGCATGTCTATATAGCATCGCTTACTATTGTGATGTTATCCATAAGAAGGAATGGCACCAGAGCTTTTGGATCCACAGCTCGAACCGGTGACACACGCAAGTTTTCTACACCGTTATGGAATACTATGAACAACAGCGTTGCTAGGACACACACCAACATCAATAAGTGTTCCATATGCAATGATGTTGTTGACATACCCTAATGCAAGTTTATACTCCTCTTTCCGAGTACAACCATCGTTTATCACGAGGCTAATTCACATTTACGTGATAAACGATGGTTGTACTTATTCTCATCTCTTGCCTTTTTTAGCCTCATGTATTTGTCCTATATTAACGTAAAATTTGTGAAGGCCACATTACAACTTAATGCAACATATATGAGTTCATAAATACGCAAACGTAGTCTGTAATGTACCATAAAAGCTTCAGTAATTCTGTCCACAACAAGCAAGTCTCAATCAGCCTGTTTAACATCTCTGAGTCATATGGTGGAAACTCTAGCAATTCTGGGGTCCCAAGATAAGGCATGATATAGTTGCAAGTCAATGTATGCTTAAAATCTCTCCATTTATTAACGCAGGATTTGATTACCAACTTCTTCAATTTCCTAGGAAGAACAAAGCGTTGCTACAAACACAGGGAAAAGACATGAATAAAAATTTATGTACATTTAATGTAAAGACTTGTCTTGATAATATTGGTGTCATGTTACTTACTCGAACGGCTCCCCAGATCTTTTGTTTCTAGGTTTGGGTACTAATCTCCAATCTTTGGTAGAGACAGGGATCTTGCAGTGCGTCAAGACCCCAATGTATGACTGCATAAGTGATGCAGCTTTTCCAATCGATGTCCCTCTCGAATTAAGTTCCACTACTTCTTTTTCTTCTTTGAGATGTCTACAATTTATGCAATCCATTGTCACCATTGGTTGTTTCAACAACTTCAACCTACCAGTAACATTGATGTATGGACTTAGATCATCATCTTCTTCATTCAAATCTGAGTCCTCCATAGTTTCTTCTTCTATTTAGCGTTGCATCTTTCTTTTCTTGGCTAACCTTGATTTCTTGTTGCTGTCCACACGCCTCTTCTTGGATAACTTGGAGCTTTCAGCGTGTTCTGGGATTTGGGAAGACCTTTGGTTGGTTTCAACTATGGCCAAGGCCACCATATGCTCCTCACGGGTAGATTTTGTTGACTTCAGGCTCTATTTACTCTCCAATGCTTTCTGCCTGTTTCTGGTAGCTGGTGTCATTGTCCCTGAAAGTTAAAAACCAATATTAATTAGAACACAACTAATAACTATATAGTGACCACATAATGAGAACATATAAAGTGACATCAGAATATATACACAATCACCAAGGAAACGACAAACATGCACAGACTATAAGCATCCACTAAAAGCAAACACAAACATGCGCAACAAGTTCATAAACATACAAATGAAACCAAAGTTAGAACATAACTTCCATAAACTAACATCTCGAAGCAAACATTGCTAACAACAGCAAAATGCAAAAAAAATGTCAACTATATCTAATCTTCAATTTCGATTTCTTCATCTACATCTCTGATGTAACTTGGAGCACCAACTACAACATCAAATGTGTCAATAGGTGTCATTGTTGTAGTAAAATTATGCTCTTCCAGCTCAAGTTCTTCTTCTTCTTCTTTCTCTTCATGACAGACTATAACTAAGCAATGCATTACCACTGACCATTGTGCATCAAGAGGGTCTTCTATATATATATAAAAAATTACTTGTCCAAGTAAGACAAATGAATCATTAATATGCCATTTTCTATTCAAATTTACCAAAGTCATCCCAAGTTCATCCACTTTTAATCCCCTAGAGGTCTCAACCCAATCACATCTAAACAAGGGGACTCTAAACATATAATAATCTAACTCCCAGATTTCTTTAATGATCTCATAGAAGTGCATCTCAGTGGTCTATGGATTTCGATCTTTTACACTTGCAATTTAAATTGCATTGGCTTGCAAAAATACCCCACTATTCTGTACAGATCTAACAACATCCTTGTCTTTGGTGTTAAAATCCACTCTATTGACATGGTATCCAGTGTAGGTTGGTACTTTTGCTCTTGGTTCGTCTGTCATCCACCTCATCATATCCCAAACATCATGGTCTGGAAACCCAACTGCTTCTGCTACCTATCAAACAAATTAAATTCCATTAGTAACTATATATAAAAGTAATTAGATACCATATACACAAAACTTTCAACTTGCATGCTCCTTAAATTACTTGCCCTTTTTTTTAACCACCTTGCAAATTCCTCATTCTATTTTTCCTTCAACCATTTTTCATTTTTCGCAAACTTAGGGTGAATTAGCTTCAAGAATTTCATATGTTCACTGGCCAGAGGAGAAAAAAATCTATTACATTCTAAATCAACAAATTTTATATTCACTAAAAAATTTAAAAAAATAGTCAGAAGGAGTTACTTACATCAAATAGGGCTGAGTTGCATCTGTGTTGTACAAAACACAAAGATGAGCAATATCGATATCTTTTTCATATACTAGTATTGAGGTAGCACCTGATAAAGGCTTGCACCCATTTTGAAGACCAGGTTTTGTCGTGTCTGGGATCTCAACAGTTTCTACACCATCCATACGCTCAGCACAATACTCACTAGCCTCTTCGACAATGTATCTCTCGGCGATGCAACCTTATAGATGTTTTTTTACCACCATATCCTTTAAACACTTTCATGTACCTCTCAAAAGGAAACATCCATCTAAAAAAAACTAGACCACATAGCTTAACTTCTCTAACAAGATGCACACATAAATGGACCATAACATCGAAAAAGGATGGAGGAAAAAACTTTTTAAGCAAGCACATTTTCTCAACTAGATTTAATTGCTTTGCATCTAGCTTTGCAATATCAATTTCTTTCACACATATAGCCTTAAGAATAGACAGGATCTTATTATTACAAACCTAACAGGATTCTCTAACACTGAATGTAATGCAATAGGGAGAAGAGTTTGTAATACAGTTTGACAATCATGAGACTTCATCCCAACTAGACTATAATCCTCCATCGACACAAGGTTTGTAATATTAGATGAAAATCTAGTAGGAACAATCATTCCAAAAAAAGAATTGCAAACAACTCTCTTCTCTTCTCTTATTTTTTGCACCATCAGAAGGCATCAAACATAATCTTATACCCATTCTTACCATGTCTTTACAAGCAAGCCTACCATCCTTAGTCTTTCATAGAATATTAAGCATTGTACCAACCAAAGCGTCACACACATTCTTTTGGATATGCATCATATCAAGGTTATGGCATACTGGAAGGTACTTCCAGTATTCAAGTTCAAAGAAAATAGACTTCTTTTTCCAACAGGGCTTCTCGACATTTCCTACAACCTTTCCAGGGTTTTGCTTTTCTTTTCCAAACACGCAATTTATATCTTTGACTCTTTCAAACACTTCTTGTCCAGTTAATGATGTGGGAACAAGTTCCTCCTCTACTGTGTTGTCAAAAGCAGCAGCATGTTGCCGACATGGATGATTTCTACGCAGCCATCTCATGTGCCTCATAAAAGCACATTTTTTTCCATACTTTAACTAATATGGTTTAGTGTTATCAACACATATATGACAAGCATTATACCCTTTCACTATGCTACCAAATAAGTTCCCGTATGCGGGAAAATCATTGATGGTCCAAAGTAGAATAGCTCTAAGTGTAAACACCTTATCTCAAAATGCATCATATACTCCCTGAACTCCTGCCCACAAAATCTGGAGGTCATCAATTAAGGGTCGTGCATAGACATCAAAATTGTTTCCTGACTGCTTTGGTCTAGAAATCAACAATGATAACATCATGTACTTTCACTTCATACATAGTGTTGGAGGAAGGTTGTAGCAAACAAGTAGAACGGGTCAACAAGAATACTTGCTACTTTGCTACTTTGTGATGTGGTCGGCGATCGAAAGAGGTGATGGTGCCGGTGGTGATCGGTGTTAAAGGTTGATGTTGGGGTTTTAGGTTTTTTTTCCTACGGTGATGGCTGGCTATCAACTCAAACCTTGCTGATAACATGCTGAATGATGAGAGAGTAATAATTAAAACTGTGTACTTTATTCATTGATAAATGGGGCTTACATACATACATTACAATCAATACAATCAATGTCCTAAATAATGAAAGAATTATAGAATCTCTATTC
This sequence comes from Geum urbanum, assembly GCA_946800695.1. Lineage (NCBI taxonomy): Eukaryota > Viridiplantae > Streptophyta > Magnoliopsida > Rosales > Rosaceae > Geum > Geum urbanum. Next base: position 36,801,666 of record OX326998.1, read on the forward strand.
TAATCTAATTAGGACAAGACATACATCGGAAGATATAGATACAAAATATAATTTCTTAAACAAAATTGTAATAATCTATACAATTATTAAGGGAAGAGACTTTGTTTCCCAACATTGTCCAATTTTTAATTATTAATAAAATAACTTAAGGTCACTACACTAATTAGCAATCAAATTTTTTGCTTTTATTGTTTTTGTATTTTGTATCTTTTTTCTATGGAGATTCTGCCTTTGTGCACTTCCCTATTTTAATGCAAGTAACTAACCTCAATAATTTTATTAAAAAAATAACTAGCTTAGTACACTACAAGAAAAACTCTCTTAAACCATAAAGATATTCTGTCGTCTAGGTTAGAGATTCTGTCGTCTAAGTACTTAGACTACGGAATCTCCGTCGTCTAAAGTCCGCCGTTCAAGTGTCGTAGTCTAAGCACTTAGACGACAGAAATACATCATAACGTCGTCCAAGTGACGTTTTAGACCACACAAATGGTCAGTCATCCAAGTGAGGATTAGACGACGCAAATAAACTTAGACTACGGAATTATTGCGTGGTCTAAGTGATGACTTAGACCACGAAACTATTTCGTAGTCTAAGTGATGACTTAGACCACGTATATATATATATATATATGATTTTGTAGTCTAAGTCATCACTTAGACTATAAAAGCATATATGATTTCGTAGTCTAAGTGATGACTTAGACTACAAAATCGTATATGCTTTCGTAGTCTAAGTGAATATAATTTTTTTAATTAAAATTTGAATTTAACGTAAAATATTAATAAATTAATTAAAATACTAAATTTAATTTAAATATTTAAATAATTAAAAATTGTACGTACATCTATATCGTTCGGAAAAAAAATGAAATATTAAAACTACGTACAAACTAAGTAAAAATAGCAGGAGTAGATGCGCCGCCGAGTCCCCTGCCTCCAGTCATGTCATCATCGTTGGGGTATGAGGTCGAAGCAGGGCAACAATCTTGTTGAACCTGGTTTGGCATGAGGGTGAGGAGATTGGCTATCTGCACTTGTTGCTCATCAAGCCTCTGACGCATAGATAGCGTTTCCACCCGTGCGAGTCGAGCCACCTCAAGGGCTTGGACCGCCATATCCTAAGCACTTGTCCTCGCCGAGCGTGCCGTAGATGAGTAAGAAGATAAATCTCGCTGCACCTTGCGACCCAACCCCCTAACCTCCTTGCCAGCTCAATGGCCGCATACGTCATCTGCGATTGCAATTTGGCTCACCCTCAATAGAGGAGACAGGTCTTCCGGCGGCAAATTTGGGTGTCCAAGCTACGTGTTGGCTAATTCCTGCTCGGCCAGTTCTACCAACCTTGTCTGAAATAATAATAAAATTAAATAATTATAAATTTGTATGAGAATTTAATAAATAATAAATGATAATTACATTAATTGAGAATAAATATATACAACACTTACGTCACTTTGACTCGCTTCATTGTCGAGCCCAGGTGTCACGTGAGCGGTGACGCTAGCATCTAGATAAGGGTGTTTGGAGCCTTTATCTCTGTGCTCCTTCACGATTTGTATCATCTGCTTGGAGCCAGAGGTATGATGTTTGTCCTTCTTCTCCCAATTGGCCTTGTTTACGTTCGATTGCATCTGTTAGACAACATAAATCATTAAAAAAACTAATAAATGACTAAAAAATAAATTATTCGATTTCGTCAATTTAAATAAAAAAAGATGAACCCGATATAATTCTTCTTCGAAGCGGTTGACCAACCACTCCCACTCATCTTCCCTATCCCCACGCAGCTCTACGGGAGTAGGCGAGTGGCCGAATTGGAGGTTACTTGTGAAGTCTGTACTTCCAATCACGGTAGATAGTGTTGGCAGTGGTGTTGATGCGCCTAAGCATCTTTGGTGTGTCATCTACCACATATTGTTCCTATAAGAAAAGAATAAAAAATTATAATTGTATATATTATGAAATTATGATTTTTGTTGGTTATTAAAAACTGAATTTAAAATTGTATTACGTACCGAGAGTTCTTTAAACACCTTCATCTTCTCCAAGTCTAGCAACTCCTCTCAGCTAAGCACAACCATACGAATCTTGTTGCGAATAATTTCCCTGATGTTGTGCGATGAGAGACTAGCTAGCTGCGATGTGGGAGGGCCATCGGTGAAATCATCGTACGACAACTGGATCTTTTGCTTGATCACCTTAAACAACTTCTCGGATTTTCCGCCCTTTCTGAGTTCTCAAGTCCTTTTTTGTTGAGGGTCTGACGGGGCCCTCCTGACCTTGCGCCGTGCACTATAAAGAATAAACTCGGAGGCCGACTCCTAGGCACTTTCTGACATCGATGATCAGCCGGAAGGGGTGTTATCGTCATCGGTCTGTATAACTTAGGCATTAGGAATTTCCTCAGTCGCCCCAGTCGAGGGACTAGTTAAAGGGTCCGCAGGAGGCGCAACGTTGTCCTCCATGCTCTGCCAACCCACTTGCTCTGCGAAGCATCGGAGCTGAGCATCTTCGGCCTCATTTTGTGCCTTCTTTCTACTCCATAGGGCCATTTTAACCTACGAGTTGTAAAAATCAACTATTAAACATATTTTACAATTAATTATAACTACTTTATCATTTACTATTTTTAACAATTTTTACTATATTTATTCTTTTTCATATTTGCCACAGAATTTACTATTTTTAATATTTTTCATTTGTAAAATTTACCATTTTTGATATTTATCAATTTTTAATATTAACCAATTTATAATATTTACTATTTTTAATTTTTATCTTTTTTAACAATTTACAATTTTTATTACTTGCTATTTGGTTTTATCATGTTTATATTTACCATTTTTTCATATTTAGTATTTTTAAATTTTATCATTTTTAATATTTCCCTTCAATTTGTATATTTTACCATTTTTATCAATTTATTATTTTTACCCTATTTACGCGATTCACCAATTTACAATAATTATCAATTTATAACTTTTACCAATTTACAAAATTTACCAATTTATAATATTTACTTAATTTATAATATATTTAGCAATTTATTATTTTTACTATTTACTAATTTACAATAATTACCAATTTACAATATTCACTTAATTTACAAAATATTTACCAATTTATTATTTTTACCAATTTATAATTTTTACCAATTTACCCAATTTAACAATTTACCAATTTATTATTAAACACAAATACATAGTATTATGCCTAAATACATAGTACTATACCTAAATACATATTAAAAAGAAATTATAAATACATATGTACGTAAAAAAAATTACCGGAGGTGGGATTAGGCCGGCCGGTGGCGGCGACGGTGGAAGGCGTCGGAGGTGGAGGGAGGAGGCCGGAGGGAGGGAGGGAGGGAGCGAGGAGGATCATCGACGTATGAGGTGGAGGGAGGGAGGAGAGGCCGACGGTGGAGGAGGTGGGAGGCGGCAGACGAGGTGGAGGCTGGCCGATGGGAGTCACCGGAGGGAGATGTGAGGGTGCCGCAGTTTGAGAGAGAGAGAGAGAGAGAGAGAGAGAGAGAGAGAGAGAGAGAGAGAGAATGGTGTGTGAGAAGAGAGTGATCAATCGAAACTGCCCAGAAACTGCAATTATGTTGTTTCACTTAGATGATGGAAGCTAATTTTTCGTCGTTTAAGTGAAACAGACCACGCTTAGACGACGGCAGCTGAGTTTGCGTCGTCCAAGTGTCCACTTAGACGACGCAAACTCCGCTTTTCGTTGTCTATGTGAATCTCAGTTTCTCCCCCAATTAATTGGCGGGTGGATGTTGACCGCCATATATTTTAGGAACCGTTCAAAATTTGAACTTAGATGACGCAGTTGGCCTTCTCCGTCGTCTAGGTCAGATTTTGAACGGTTTCCAAAATAAATGGCGGTGGAATTTGGACCGCTTAAAATTTGAACTTAGACGATGGAGATGGCCATCTCCATCATCTAAGTGCTCATCTGGACAATGGAGAGTCCTCCTACTCCGTCGTCTAAGTACAATTTCTCATAAAAATAATATTTAAAAATAATTCGTAAGGAAGTTTCCGATCTGTCATTTGATTTTTTTGTCGTAAAATATCAATTAAAGAATCATATATATAAAAAGTGGGATTTAAGACGACGAATTAATTTACGTCTTTAAACTTATTAATTATTTACTAATGTGTATAACTTAAGAGTTATTAAGTATAGGCTCACTGCACATCATTAACGAAATTGAATTTGGACAAAACAACCGTTGGATACAATCACCATAAGACAATATATAAGTAGAATAATTTTCAGTAAATAGTAAGTTCGTAAAGTGTTTCATCGGCACAGTCAACCGTAAAACCAAAATTTTTACAAACCGAAAACGTGGATACACGAAAATCTGTAACTCCTATTTTGGAACCGTCGATGCTCATACTCCCAGAATTATTTACTCTATGGTCTCGACGAAAAGAATATACATTGGGACATAGTCTACATGGTCGTTGTCTTAGATGTGAAATTACGATATCATGATTTAGACAACGCAATGCCACGTTTGCGTCGTTCAAGTATGCACTTAGATAATGCAAACGTGTCATTGCATCATCCAAGTATTCACTTAGACAACGCAAACGTGTCATTGCGTAGCCTAAGTTAAAAGTTTAGGGTTTAGGGTTAAGGCTTAGGGTTTAAGGTTTACTTAGACGACGGAATGACCCATTTGCGTCATCTAAGATAAAGGTTTAGGATTTAGGGTTATATAATTGTGTTTATGTACCACTACGAAAATTCGTTCCGTCGTCTAGGTTTTCGGATTTACGGAAAATATGACACTTGGTCGTACGGATTTTTGTATTAATTCCGTCGGGGAAGCGACCTCGCTCTTTAATTAATTTGAAGTTAATTATGCAAAAAATTTAAGAGTTATAATTAATTAATTAATTATTAAATTAACTTCAGAATTAATAATTGTACCTACTCTTTCTTATAATATAATTAATCATGCATCATTAATAATAGTACATACTCTTTCTTATAATATAATTAATCATGCATCATTACGTCAAAAAAAGTTTAATTACTTTAAATTAATTACCAATATATTCATCGTCGTTACATTGTACTCCTCGTCATCATCCTCCTTACCACTGTTATCCGATTTCTCCTCCTCATCATCATACTCAATATCGTCCGAAAAATATCCTAAGTCCTCATCATCATCCTCGCCTCTTCTTCATCAACCTCATTAATTACATCTATAATCTCATCTTCAGTTAGATCCGTACAACCATCAGGCATGGGTAAGCATTCACCAGCTTGAACCACGTCCATTATGTCGGAGCGAAAGATAGTAATATTAGGCTCTTGATATGCAGTAATTCTCTCTGCGGTTCAACATCTTCAGTCACTAGCGTCCCTTCAGATGTCGTGGTATTCCATATTCCTCGATGAGAGATATGGTTCACTATTTTTCACCCTTCACCAGCTTTCGGATCATCAAGATAGAACACTTGCCTAACTAAGGTGGCAAGAGCAAAAGGCTCATCCTCATACCAGCTTGAGTTTGTATCGACTGATAAAAGGCTCAGGTCTTTCTCTGTACGCTTGAACCATTTGCACTTGAATAGGAAAACGTTGACATCATTCATGTAACATAGTTGAACGACATATACAAGAACCCCGTAATATATACCATTGTCTTTCCCAACCGTTACCCCACTGTTTTGTGTTCTTCTTCCTTCATCTCAGGCCAATGAATGAAACTTTACACCATTCAAAAAATATTCGGGTAAATATAATGTCTAATTGGCTTCTCTGCTAGCAAGTGCTTTGGCCAGGACCACCACCCCACGTGGTTATCGGATTTTTGTAGTTCAATCATCTGTGAAAATGGGAAGAATATATATATATATAATTAAAGGGTTTAATTTCTACAAACATGTATATAAATTAAATAAGTAAACATATGTACCCATTGGAAGAAATAATCGGAGAACTTCTTCTTAACCACTTTTTCAAACCACGCCAAACTCTTGTCTGGATTTAATGCCTGAAGCTTCTCCCTGTACGCAATCATGTAAGGCTCAACTTCGTCACAGTCTCGCAATACTACCTAATGTGCCTCACTAAGTTCTTCTTGTGTTAACGATTCCTTTAATACTCCTCTAAACGGTCGTACGACATTTGTGATGATAGAAAGATTGATGCAGGCACTAGGATCGGAGGCGGTAGGAGGTGGTGGATCCTTGAGGTACCTGTTGCATTAAGTAACATACTCATGCATTAGGTATGTCTCTGCTATGGAGCCATCCGGGGCTGACCTATTTTTCACGAATCCTTCATATTGTCCAAGTTGTCGACAAAATCAAATGCTCAATTAATTAATTGTAGAATAAGTACATATAGCTAGTAATCTGGAGGGGAACAAATAATTAATCGAAAAACCTATATAATTAATTAGTTATACGTACCTTTCTTGAGGATACATTCAAGTGTACTGGACCGAACCAGAAATGGGCACCTGCTCGGGTAGGTGGATCATTAGGTGAATCATTATGTCAAAGAAATCATGGGGAAAAAACCTCTCTAGTTTGCAAATGATGTGCACAATTCGTTGTTGCAGTTCCACCACATTTGACTTCTTTAACTCTCTGGCGTATAACCTCTGCCACCATCTGCACAATGCCACTATTGGTTCTATGACGTCACGAGGCAAATATGGTTGAATTACCACTGGAATCAGACGTTGCAGCATAACGTGATATTCATGTGTCTTTAGACCAACAAACTTGTGTTGCACATCGTCCACGGCTCCAATTATAGTAGCTGCATACGTAGTCGGATAACGAACGCTCTTAAACCAGTGGAATACAGAACCTCTAAGTGTCAACTTCATTGTGTAAGGTGCAGCTGGCATCTTATTGTGCACTCCTCTTCTATCTCTTCTCAACCATAAGAGACAATGTAGATTCATAGATTCCAGATCTTTGCACGCTTTGGGAGTATCTTTAGTATGAACTTAATACCGAGAATTGTTCCCACCACGCTGTCACACACATTCTTTTCTATGTGCATCGCATCCAAGTTGTTCCTCAGCTTCAACTTCGACCAATAAAGGAGTTCAAAGAATATATTCTTGTGATGTCAATAGCTGAGATCATATGGAGGTATTGGATTACATTTCTGTACATCCTTGTCATTGGTCAACAGACCAAAATCAAAATAGCTCAACCTCTCTAAAATCTCTTCGCCAGACCAACTACAGGGTTTAGGATTATTCTCTACCATCTTGTCAAAATGAGCTTCATCCTGTCACCATGGGTGATCGTCGGGAAGCCATCTACGGTTTCCCAGGGAACATACCTTCCCCGCGTGCCAACTAAAGTTCATGTCATCCAAACATATAGGACATCCATTGCATCCTTTCATCCTACAGGCAGCCAAAAATGAGCTTCATCCTGTCACCATGGGTGATCGTCGGGAAGCCATCTACGGTGTCCCAGGGAACATACCTTCCCCGCGTGCCAACTAAAGTTCATGTCATCCAAACATATAGGACATCCATTGCATCCTTTCATCCTACAGGCAGCCAACATCCCATACGCTGGAAAATCACTGATCGTCCACATTACGGCTGCCCTCATCATGAATATCATGTCAATGAATTTGTCATAAGTTGATACTACATTTATCCACAACAATTTCAGCTCGTTGATCAAAGGTCTGAGGTAAACATCTAAGCACTTCCCTGGAAATTTAGGACCTGGAATTAGCAGAGTAAGGAGATTAAATTCCTTGTTCATGCACATCCAAGGAGGCAGGTTGTACAGCATCAGAATAACTGGCCAAGTGTTGACGGTAGAGCTATTACTATCCCAAGGATTGAATCCGTCTGTAGATAGTCTGAGTCTAACATTTCGAACCTCTATGGCAAAGTCTCCAAATCCGCTGTTGAAATGTTTGAAAGCCTCCCCATCCGCGGCATGTCTCAGCACATCGTCATCTATTAACTTTTCTAAGTACCATCGCATCACCTTTACTATGTATAGAGACATGTACAGACGCTACCACTACAAGAAAACAGCACTTAGACCACGGAAATGTAATTGTTCCGTGGTCCAAGTGATACTTGGATGACGGAGAAGTCTCCGTCGTCCAAGTACCACCTGGACGACGAAGAATACCATCTCCGTCGTTCAGGTGATCACCTGGAGGACGGAGAAGACTCCGAGGTCCAGGTGTCCACCTGGACGACGGAGACGGTATTCTCCGTCGTCCAGGTGATCACCTGGACCTCGGAGTCTTTTCCGTCCTCAGGGTGATCACCTAGACAACGGAGAATCCCGTCTCCGTCGTCCAGGTGGACACCTGGACCTCGGAGTCTTCTCCGTCCTCCAGGTGATCACCTGGACAACGGACCGACACGCCGTCGTCCGAGTAACTTCCACATAGACGACGTACCGACACCTCCGTCGTCTAAGTGAAACATTATATAAGCCCGATGCCAAACTCTCTTCATTCCATCCGATCCTTGATCAATTAATTCATTCCATTCGAAGAAGAAACGAAGGAAGAAGAACACAAAACAGTGGGGTAGCGGTTGGGAAAGACAATGATCTATATTACGGGGCTATTGTATATGTGGTTCAGCTATGTTACGGGAATGATGTCAACGTTTTCCTATTCAAGTGCAGATGGTTCAAGCGTACAAAGGAAGACCTGGGACTATTATCAGTCGATACAAACTCTAGCTGGTATGAGGATGAGCCTTTCGCTCTCGCCACCTTAGTTCGGCAGGTGTTCTATCTCGACGATCTGAAAGCCGGTGAAGGGTGGAAAATAGTGAACCATATCTCTCATCGAGGAATATGGAATACAGAGACAATTGAAGGGGCACCGGCGACGACTGAAGAGGCTGCTGAACCAGAAAGAGACATTCCTGTCTATCAAGAGCCTAATATTTCTGTCATCCGCTCCGATATAATTGACCTGGTTCAAGATGGTGAACGGTTACCCATGCCTAATGGTTGTACAGATCTAACTGAAGATGAGATTATCGATGAGGTAGATGAAGAAGACGAGCAGGAAGAGGACGCGGACGAGGACTCAGGTTATTCGTCGGACGATGTTGAGTACGATGACGAGGATGAGCCGTCGTCTAACGGGGATGAGGACGATGACGATTATGACGAAGAGTATGGTCATACGACGAGGATTATTAATTGGTAATTAATTATTGTAATTATTGTAATATATGATCGATGCATCATCGATCAAAAATTAATATAAATTAATATTATAAGGAGGAGAATGTATGTATGTACGTATATATATATTAATTAATTAATTACACGCGTCCATGCTCGATCAGATATATCGGATCGACTGACGTATGTAAACTAAATTAAATTAATTAATTAATTCGAATTATATACCCTGGACAACGGAGAAATTAATTGCAGGTTGTCGCCTTTTGGGTATTTTGGCTATCTCCCTAAATCCTCGACCCTAAATCTAGCAAATCGGATCGATTGATCATTTTTTTTCATTTTTTTTTATTCAAAATAATTGAACGGACACACAAATAACCCTGGACGACCTAAACCCTAAACCCTAAGGCCCTAACCCTTGAATTCAGGGTTTTTACACCTGGATGACGGAGATGGTCATTCTCCGTCATCCAGGTACACACTAGGACGACGGAGATGGTCATTTTCCATCGTCCAAGTTCACAAACCCTAAACCCTAAACAGTAAGGCCCTAATCCCTGAATTCAGGGTCTATACACCTGGACGACGGAGATGAGATTTTCCGTCGTCCAGGTTAGTACCTGGACGACGGATAATATCATATTCGTCGTCCAGGTGATTACCTGGACGACGGAAAAGCTCATATCCGTCGTCCAGGTGCAGATATCGTAATTTTTTCTAAGACAACGACCATCTAGACCTTCTTCCAATGCATATTCTTTTCGTCAAGACTTTAGAGTAAACAATTCTTGATGTGTGAGCTTCGACGGTTTGAAAATTGGAGTTGCGAAATGCCTTGTATCCACGTTTCCGGTTTGTGAAATTCTCGGTTTTGCGGTTGACTGTGCCGATGAAACCCTTCCCGAACTTATTATTTTATGGTCCTTTGAAGACAATTATATATTATGTTACGACGAACATATCCAACGGTTATTTTGTCCAAATTCAATTTCGTTAATACTCTGCTGCAAATGAGCTTCTACTCATGAACACTTAAGTCGTAAGGATTAGTCGATACTTAACAACTTTCAAAACGAAAAATTATTCGTCGGTTCAAATTTAACTGTTCATATATACGATGCGTTCATCGATATTGGACGACTATTTCACTCGAATGACAGATCGCTAAATTCCTAGCGAATTAATTTTAAAATTTTTTTAAACGTAAATTGAACCTGGACGACGGAGAATGACATTCCCCGTCGTCCAGGTTCAATTTACCATGGCGGTTTAATTTGTTTTTAATTTTTTTTTTCAATGAATATTTCACTTGGACGACGGAGAACCTCATTCTTCGTCGTCCAAGTCAAAAATCATGGCGGTTCGATTTACCGCCTCAATTTTCGGCACCGCTTGAATTTCCACTTAGACGACGGAGATTCAATTCTCCGTCGTCTAAGTCCAAATTTATGGCGGGTGAAACGTCCCGCCCATTAATTACGCGCCGCTTCGAAAAAATTTAACCCTTCACTTAGACGACGGAAAACACTGTTTCCGTCGTCTAAGTTCACTTAGACGACGGAAATTAGTGTTCTGTCGTCTAAGTGAAAGCCTATAAATAGAACAGCACCCCCCCCTTTTCTCATTCCATCTCCTCTCCTCTCCTCCTCTCCTCTCCTCTCCTCTCCTCTCCTCCGATGACGCTCCGACGACAATTTTTCCGGCGTGGTTCCTCCTCTCCGACGACTCAACTCCGGCTATATTCCCGATTACTCCGGTGAGGTAAATTTCTAATTTTTACCTTATTAAAATTATTTTCATTTAATTAATTAATTTCTAAATATAATTTATTAATTAGTTTTAAATATTTCATTATTGTAATTATAATAAATCTTAGTGGTTAATTATTGTAATTAATAATTAATTAAATGCATAATTGTAATTAGTTGATAATTAATTAAATGAATAAATTTATTATTGTAAATATTTAGTATTAGTTGATAATTAAATGAATAAATTTATTATTGTTATTAGTTCATAATTAATTAGTTGATAAATAATAATTTATTATTGTCATTATTTATTGTTTTACTTAATTGATAATTACGTGTATTTTATAGTAAATTGCATGGTAGTACGTCTTTGATTTAAATTTAGTACATAGGCTTGGTTTATTAAGTCGCACTTTTTGGAATAGATGGCGCCTCTTTTCCTAGCTTATCTCCTTAACCCCTCGTGATGTGTGGATTTCATCACCGCACACCATAACCTAAGTGAAGTTATGGACACGAGGTTGAGGGCGGAGTTTGCAAAGGACTTGAGGGAGTGTAAATTTTCGAAAAATTGGCCGAATGTCGGACATGGTGTCTAGAAACGGGTTATGACTGGTGACAGGTTTTGGATCTAAGAAAGATGACACCAATAGGTGTTTTGTCGAAATTAGTCCTGCCTCTCGCGTTATCTCTATCCCTAACTGGCCATGTTTTTCAATTTAACCAAGGCTGATTAATTGAAAATTTACACTTTATCGCGCGGGTCGCACGTCCATTGAACGACCGGAAAAGCCAAGCTAGTGTACTCTATTTAAATCTTAACCGTACTTAATTAGCGTAAATTTTGCACTTGTAATTATTATGGTAAGTAGGTATTTTAACAACGTACTCCTAGGTTGAAATGGCTCCATCCGGCAAGAAGAAAGCCCAACAGGAGGCAGAAGATGCCATGCTCCGAATGTTGGCGGACCAAGTCGGTTGGGTTCAACAGGAGGGCAACGACGCCCTCAATCCGGACCCTTCATCTGGTTCGGAGGCGGCGCCTCTTGGGGAAATTCCCTCTGCCCCATTTATCTCCGGCGGTGATGACGTCGACCCTTTTTCAACTCCGACGCCCTGTACCGGTTCAACGGCAAGTACTCAGGCGTCCTCGACTGCTGAATCTATCATGTACAGCGCCCGCCGTAAGCAAAGGAGGGCCCCCACTGACCCGGAACCGAAAAGGACTCGGGGTCTCGTTAAAGGGGGAAAAGCGGAGAAAATTTGCAAGGCGACCGGGAAAAAGATCGACTTGCCCTACGACGAATTCACCGGTGGCCCTCCCACAGCTCAGCTAGCAAGTCTCTCGGCGCATAGCATAGGGTCAATCGTCAGTAGCCGGGTTCGTCTCACTGCCCCTACTTGGAAGGAGGCGCCGGATAATGAGAAGGCGAAAGTCTTTAAAGATCTTTCGGTACGTAATACGTCCAATTTTAGTTATTATATAATATTTTTAATATTAGTTATAATTTCATAATATATACGATTATAATTTTCTATTTATTTTTGATAGGAACAATTTGCGGTGGATCAGACACAGGCGATGTTGAGGCATATCAACCAAACCGCCAACTCCATCTATAAAGATTGGAAGTACAGGCTCCATCAGTACTTCCAAACTTACGGTCCCTCGCCTCCCCCCGTAGAGCTACGTGGGGATAGAGAAGATGAGTGGGAGTGGTTGTGTAACCACTTTGCCGATGACTCCTTTAAGGTGTTAATTTACTTTTTTATTTCAATTAAGATAATTGAATTATTTAAATTTTAGTTATTAATTTTTTAATGATTTAATTATGTTGTGTAACAGAAATTCTCCGGTGTCAACAAAGCCAACCGGGGAAAGAAGGACAAACATCATACTACCGGCGCCAAGCAGTTCATTCAAATAGCCAAGGAGCACAAGGATAAGGGCTCCAAACACCCTTATCTTGATGCAAGCATAAACGCGTACGTGACGCCTGGGCTCGATAATGAAGCGAGTCAATGCGGCGTAAGTCGTATATATATATGTGCTTTTAATTATAGTAATTATTATTTAAATATTATTTCATTATAATAAATTAATTATGTGCTTGTAGTCAAGGGTGATAGAGCGTGCGCAGGAAGAGTTGGCTAACACTCAGCTTGCGTTCCCAGATGTGCCGGTGGAAGACCTGCCTCCTCTATCCTTAGAGAGCCAAATTGCAATCGCGGATGAGGTCTACGGTCGTAGAGCTGGCAAGGAGGTTAGGCACTTCGGGCCTAAGGTGGTACAAGATTTGTCGACGACCTCCGACTCATCATTTACGGGAGGTTCGGGCCAGCGGAGAAGGACTACGGCTGCGGCCGTCGAAGCAGCCATTCAAGAGGCTCGACTGTCACGAGAGGAGAATCAATCCATGCGGCAAAGACTTGACGAACAACAAGCACAAATAACCCAACTCATCGCCCTCATGCAACAAAATCGAGAAGTATGTCAACCTCCTCCGAACCCATACCGCGACGACGAAGACCCGGCTGGAGGCGGGGGACGCGGCGGTGCATCTGCTCTTCTAGTGTGTTAATTAGCTTGTAGTTTTTTAATTATCTCGTTTCTTTCCGCATTTCGAACAATATTTTTATTTTTATGGGTTTTTTGAATGTGTATGTACAAATTAATTTTAATTATTTAATAATTAAGTAATATTAAATTAATTAGTTTATTTAATTAATTTTATTATTTTTCATTATTTAAATTCAATTAATAATAAATTAAATTAATAATATTTAATACAATTTATTTATTTTTTAAAATTAAAAAACACTTGGACGACGGAGAACTTAATCTCCGTCGTCCAGGTGATTACATAGGCCACGGAGATTGTTACGTTCTCCGTGGCCCATGTAATCACCTGGACGACTGAGATTAAGTTCTCCGTCGTCCAGGTGATTACATGGGCCACGGAGAACGTAACAATATCCGTGGCCCATGTAATCACCTGGACGACGGAGAATAAGTTCTCCGTCGTCCAGGTGATTACATGGGCCACGGAGATTGTTACGTTCTCCGTGGCCCATGTAATCACCTGGACGACGGAGATTAAGTTCTCCGTCGTCTAGGTGGTTACATGGGCCACAGAGATTGTCCGCGGTCCAAGTGAACTTGGACGACGGAGACCTTAATCTCCGTCGTCCAAGTGCTTGGACGACAGCACTTGGAGCACGTACCTTGGACGACGGAGATTCTGTCGTTTAAGAACTTAGACAATGGAGAAACTCACTTAGACGATGGAAACGCTTCGTCGTCTAAGTGCTGTTTTTTGTAGTGTACAATCTGGGAATCAATGGAAAATATCGAAGAACCTTCATAGGAATTTTCTTTTTCGAACTCTTCCTATTTTTTCTCATATCTGCACTGGCCAAATACCGGACAATAGTCCAAATCTGCATACTCTTTGTAAAACAGCACACAATTATTTGGACAGGCGTCAATTATCCTGTACTTTAGGCCGAGGCTGCTCAAGATATTTCTAACCTTATAATGGGATTTAGGAAGATTGTGATCATCAGGAAGCAAATTACATATTTACTCCTGAATTTTGTCAAAAGCAGTGACTGACATTTTGTTCTTCACTTTTATCTCAATTTGCTTCATCACAGATTGCAACATATTCTCTCGACATCCAGGGTACACCGGGGTCTGGGCTTCAAGTAGCATTGTGTTGTACTTATCCATCTTAATGGTATCAGTGGCCAAGCTAGCAGCAGAGAATGTGTCATCATGCCCATAAGTGGTATTGTAACCTCCCTCTTGGTGTTGGTGTCCACCATGACTGAATCCCGGAAATACATCATGGACCAAATCCGCAGTTGGGTTCCAAGCAGGGGGGCCGACACCACTACTGCTGGATGAGGCACCATGGTAATTGTACCCTGAGCTGAAGTCTACTGCTTCATCATGCTCGCTCCACGTAGTGCAACTCCACATCATACCATTTTATACAGGTGTTGCATCATAACATTAACCTCCACATACTGATAGTTAAGACATTTTTTGCACGGACACCTGAAACGCTTCTTTCCTTGACCATGTTCCATCGCGAAATTCACAAATTCTCTAATTCCATCCATATACCGGACATCACTTCTATTCCGCAACTTTATCCAACTCTTGTCCATACTTCTACGAAATTTAATAATTATCATATTAGTCAACTATTATATATACATATTTCCAAGTAATTATTAAACTATTATATATACAAATTTTCAACTACCTTAATTATTAACGTATAATTAATTAAAATATTCATTTAATTACCTTTATTTATTAACAGTGAATACTATACATCCATTACTTTAATATATCTAACATGCATGTATGTTTTAACTAAATATTAACCAAATACTAGTAAATTAACTAATATATATATATAGCAATCAATTATATATATACTTAATTATAAATATTAGACGTACTAACAATGCAATCAATCAAACGTACAATTAATTATATATATAAACGTTAAGATCGTCGAAAATTAACTACGTGCGTACCTAGCCTTCACCGATATATAGCTAATCAATGGTCGAAGCCGGAGATAAATATATATATATATATAGTGCTAGTTGTACGTGTGAGGACAGTCTGATCGAGAGAGAATAAGAATGAGAATGACATGAGAATGAAAATGAGACGAGTGAGCGAAGAGGAAAAGAATCTGGCACAATATATAATGCATCACTTAGACGACGAAAATGAGTAGTTGTCGTCTAAGTGACTACTTAGACGACGGACTATGTGTAATTTCCGTCATCTAAGTGATGCATTAGACAACGTACCGACGCTGCGTCGTCTAAGTAGCCACATAGATGACGACGTATCGGTGTGTCGTCTCACTCTTCACTTGGACGACAAAGACTCATTTCCATCGTCTAAGTGTAACTTAGACGACGGAAAAATGTTTAAGTTGACACAAATTATTGACGTCGTCTAAATTCGACTTAGACGACGAAACCTTTACTATTTCGTCGTCTAAGAGAGTTTTTCTTGTAGTGGTAATAATAAAAAACTATAAGTTTTTTTTCTTTTGTTTTTCTTTTCTTTTATGTTTTTTGATTTGTATTAATAGAGCAACTCTAGCAAAACTTGGCTGGAAAGTTTTAACTAAACCTAATAATTGGTAGGTTAAGCTTATCAAAGGGAAGTATCTCAGAAAATGTTCTTTCTTTGAAGTAAAGATAAAAGCTACCTCATGTGCAGCCTGGAAAGGTATTGTTAATAGTAGAGATCTGTTAATTCAAAGAATGAGATGAATAGTAGGAAATGGTGAGCATATTAAATTCTGGACTTATAACTGGGATTTTCGTTTTCTTGAATCCAATCTTGTTGATGATAGATATGTTCGAGTATTAACTAGGAAGATACTATTAAAAAAATTATTACTAATTTTGATTGCAATAAGCAAAAATTGGCTCTTTATTTTGATAATGATGTCATTGACTATATTTTAGGAATTCCTATTCTCTATTTTGATCTTGAAGACAGGTTTGTTTGGGGACTAGCCTCTAATGGTTCTTTCTCTATTCAATCTGCCACTTAGCTTCAATCTGATGTTTCAGTTGATAACAATAGACATGTTGTACTTAATAAGCTATGGAAGTTAGTTATTCCTCCAAAGGTTAAATTTTTTTGTTAATCATGGTTCATAACAGACTCAAACAAGAGATAGACTATTGTGAATGAGCCTCATTAACTCTAATGTTTATCCTTTTTGTAATAGTGAGGATAGAAAATTTGTCTGTTATTTTTTGTGACTACATATTTGCCTCTGATGTATAGAGAACATCTTCCTTCTTTAATTCAACTCATGGAAGAGATTTCTTGACTCAGCTTAAGGATTTAGTTGAGAATTCTACTAATGATAATCTATTGGAAAAAGTTTTTACTACTTGTTGGCAGATTTGGAAGATTAGAAACAATTTGGTTTTTAAGAGTGAAGTTGCGTCCTACACTGAAGTTATGGCCTCATTAGCTTCCATCTTGGGACAATTCCAAAAATACAGCACTCATGTAGAAAAGAACAAGAAACATCCCTCCAACATCAAGTAGAATCCCCCTCCCATTGGCCTTATTAAAATCAACTTAACGGCTCAGTGGATGATATGGGAATTGGTAAGGCTGCCGATGGCTTTGTCATTCGCAATAACAACGACAATCCAATTATTTCTAGTGCAAGAGCCTTTGGCAAAACCACCATCCCTCTTGTTGAGGCTCTTGCCCTTAGAGATGCTTTGGTTCAAGCGCGTTGGATCGGCTTAAACAACATTTCAGTGGAAAGGAGACTCTACTAATCATAAATTGCACAAATGGCAGATGTGTAGTCCCCTTGGAGACTTCATTCCATCATCCAAGATATTACTAATATCTCAAGATCTTTTAAGAATATCTCTTTTAGTCATACTTATAGGAAGACCAATTTTATTGCAAATAGTCTAGCATCTATTAGTCATTCTTGTTGTAACCTTCACCTTTGAGACAATTCTGTTCCAGATGGAGCGAATAATGCTTTATATTTTAATCTCCTTGAAAGTGGTTACCCAATTGGGAGCTTCTCTCTAACATTTGTATTTAATCTTCATCAAAAAAAAATTAAAATTCCAATTATTTGTTTTGTTCTGTAAATAAATATTACCCAAAATTTACTCTCTTTTTAAAAAAAAAAGAAGTTATTCAATATATCATCAACACTCCATAGGATGCGTACTTTTTCTTGTTTGAATTTTAAAAATTTTGTATCCAAATTGAGCTTGTATAAGAAAAGAAAAAAAAGTATGTATTGTTTAAGGAGATTTATTCTCCGTAACTTCTGGTATTTGTCTCGTCCTAATTAGATACGGATTAGTATAGATATAGATACAGAGAATCCATGCTTTATAGGCACAGTTATTGTAACAAATTGTATCAACCTATATATAAGGCATTCACTACAATATTTTTACCCATTGTCGGCGACTTTTATGTCGCCGGCAATGTTTTTGGACATTACCGGCGATTTTTGCCGGAAAAATCGCCGGTAATGTCTTTTTTTTTTTTTAACATTACCGGCGACATAAATGTAAGTCGCCGGTAATGTCTTGCCGGAAAAGACATTGTCGGCGACTAACATTTATGTCGCCGGTAATGTAAAAAAAAAAAAAAAAAAGACATTACCGGCGACAAAAATTAAGTCGCCGGTAATGTCTTTTTTTTTTTTTTTTTACATTACCATCGAGACATTGCTGGCGACGGACATTACCGGCGACAAAAATCGCCGGTAATGTAAAAAAAAAAAAAGACATTACCGGCGATTTTTCCGGCAAAAATCGCCGGTAATGTGCAAAAACATTGCCGGCGACTTACAAGTCGCCGGCAATGAGTCAATTTCCAGTAGTGATTCTATCAATAAAGAGTTACAGTTTTCAGTTATCATATTATTCTACTTCAACACGTTATCATCACGAGATTCTAACTTGAAGCTTTGTGCCAAAACCAAAACACTTTTTCTATCCCAAAATTTGAGATTGATCACTTCAATCTCATAAGTCTGTGCACATCTGTCAAATTTGACAGAGTATTGCGAGCGGTTGAGGACGAACCAGATGGATATCTTTATATTCACAGAAAGCTCCAGATTTCTAGTTTTCAGAAGATCCTGAAAATCTCAATTTGGATGTGTCTAGAGAAAGTTATGGTCGAATGAGTGCACGAAGGACAGTCTACCTGAAAAGAAGAAAAAGTATATTTCTTCCATTGTCGGAGCACGTTGTCGGATTTCTTTTTGTGATCTTCTAATTTTTTTCACAACGAAGTTTTCATATCGAGCATAACACCCTCGAGGTAAATTTTCTAAACCGTCAATCTATAGATCTTGGACTAAAACTTACTTGCTGCAAAATCGTAGATCTAGGATTGTGATTATTGTGATATTGTGAATATCTTGCATGTTTATACCCTAGTTCATATGGACCTATATCCATAGAGTATAAGTGACAGTCATGGGGGAGTCATGGTTTAGAAAAGAAAAAAAAAAGGAAATCGATATTATGTGACGGTTTTGTTACGGTTGCTGGGTGTGGTTTTTGAACCACCTTTTATAATCAATTTTTGTGACCATACATCATGGATCACGTTCTTATTCCTTACACTTGATATATGTGATCGTAGTTTTTCGATCGTTAAACTAATTATATCTCGTGTCTCTCTTGTGGATAACATAAATTGAGCTGGAACAGCCTGAATTCGATATCATTAATCCTCAAGGAGCAGAATATTATTGTTGGGTGTCAGACGTTGAGAACGCACTTCTCGGTATGAATCTTATGGATATAATCCAACCACCACCATCACTTGGTACTGAGCCACAAACTCTAACTCGTAAAAATCAAGTCCTCATGTTTTTGAGGCGGCGTATACATGTAGTTCTAAAGAAAAATATTTGCTAAAGAATGACCCCGCAATTTTGTAGGTGACTTTACAAGACATGTTCAATAATGTGTATAATGCACTACTTCATAAACTGAGAGAAATATGTGATTTCATCCGGTTATTGGATTATCCAAGTATAAATGCTTTTAATTAGGCTAAGTTAGAGCTTCAATCAGAGTTGAGTATATGTGGCGTTATAAAGACTGATTAGGCTATGATCAAGAAGTCTTTAAGCACTTTTCTTACCTCTATGGACAACCTTGCGACCAATATTGCATGAATTTTGCACAAGGACAACTTAAATCATTCAGTTATCTTATGAATGTGTTTGCCAAGCAAGAGCGGTCTCGTGAGATTATTCTCATCAATAAGGCTCAGCTGGCCAGTATTAAAAAGATCCATGAGTTATACAATACTGGAGGGAAGGTACGTAAGGATAGAAGGAATGGTCGTTCTGAGCCTTACAATAACCATGGTGGAAAATGGGGATGTTGTCGTGGTCGTGGTAAAGGAGAAAATAGTCGTAATTTGACTTGGAATCGCCATGGCAATAACTATAACAACTCCAATAAAAATTATTCCAATTCTGGTTCTAGGAATGGTGGAAATTCTTCCAATTCTGCTTCTTCTCGCTTGTCACCTTGTTATAGGTGTGGTTCTACCAAGCACATGCACAAGCAATGCCATTCACCCAAGGATATTCAAAATGCCTACAAAAAGTGCACACGATATTGGGCACATGAGACTATGAGATAAACGATTGCGATTTTGTGTAGTCTATGTATTAGGCTCATGTCTGTGCTATGTAATCAAGTTTTGTTTCCATTTTGACTTGGTTTTAGCCATGTTTTGAGACTTTGTTTTTAGTCGGTTTTGGAATAAGACATATTGTGTAACTTTTATTTGTTGGTGAGTAATGAAATTTCTCTATTTCTCGGTATATGAAAGTGTTGACAATGTTATTTTCATACAATTCTTATGTATGGTTCGATGTTTACATTAATATATGGCATAATGACACAATGATACGGTACAAACGAGACAAAGAAGATGATGTTATGTTGTACTCAGGGCACCTTCGATCCATCAAAGACTTGTTCTTCAATCCATCGAAGGAAACCCACGGGTTAGTTTTTGAGATTTTTCGATTTATCAAAAATCTGTACAAAAAACACCTTCAATCCATCAAAGGTGGGCCTCGGGTTCTAATTGAATTTTTTTTCGATCCATCAAGACTAGTTCTCGATCCATTGAAGGCGTGTCTCGGGTCAAATTTTCGACCCATCGAAAATTCTTTTCAACCCATCGAAAATCAGTATCGGAAAATCATATTTTATTTTGGGTTTTCTTTGATCCATCAAAGTATTACACTTCGATCCATCCAAGTCATCCCACAGGTAGGTTTAAAAGGATTTTTGATCCATCGAAACGTTTGCTCTTCGACTCATCGAAGGTTTTACCCGGATTATGGTGTTTTTAGATGTATTTGTACATCAGTTTTATTGGAAAAAGATGATTTTTTTTGAATTCTACCAACCTCAATTTTTGCACCAGATGTGGTTTTACATTAGTTTATATCATGTCATGGAACTTCAAATACAACGGTCTTTTTGATCGGTAAGATGTTGTTATACATCGGTTGTGTTTGAGTATTATTATACCATATCAACACTATAAGGGTTACACCCTTTGACAGCTTTAAGTATTTCCTTAAAAGTATTCACCATGTCTTGGATTCAAAGACAGCTTGATTAACATTGTTTTGTTGATATATGATGGCGAGATTGAGTGTACCATTCGAGCCTTACTCAAATTTGAACACATTTGTGCCAACGTTTTTCACTTAACATTGTGAGAAGGGAAGAGAGTTTTTGTGTAAAATCTTTGTAGAATGCTGCCAACGGCGCAATTTAGAGAAGTTTATGAGGAGTTGTAGTGGTTTATATTTAACTACAGTTTGGATCATTGAATCCAATGCAATTACTTATATTACTATGTGTGACTTAGCCTCATCAAGGCTTTTGCATTATGATCAAACAATTGAGAAATTCTCATGGTCATCTGTTCTTAAGAGCAAAGAAGCATGTGGGAATATTTAAAACCATCGGTATAGATGGGGGAATTGAGATTACTCCACTTGGTTCAGGCTCGGTCTCCAAGACGAGTGCAACACCATCCCGGTAATGTACCGTTGTGGCGTTGTGCGTTATCCCACCAGATTCATATGTTGCAATTTCTTATACACATTGTTCGTTTTGCAAAGCTTGTTTATGTGTGTAATGTTGTTTACATGCATGATGGTCTTTTGTTATAGATACAATTTCCATTCCTCCACAGATTCCACGAATCTATATATGGATAAATCAAACCGATATGCAAACTGTTTATATATGGCTTTGATTGCTGCATCGACGCATAGGTCACACGTCTTTACAATCCACATGCTATGCTTCATTTCAAAACTCCTAGCACATATTATTAAACTTCGGGCTCACTGCTCGAACAATTCAGTCTGGTCATTTAGATTGGTTTAATACAGGAGAGTTTACATTAAAATATTTTGTTGATTATTGCATATTGATTGAGATTATTATTGAATATCCCGGTTCCCTATGTTCTTTCATAGAACGATTTAGCAGAGGCAATAATCAAGCGGTTAAAGTTGTGACCAGATCTATGGTAATGTATATTAATTTACTGATATTTGCTTGGGGGTATGCAATGTTATATGCATCTATGCTTATTTGCTTGATACCCATAAACCGTCAACTATTTAGTGTGTACCAGTTGGTAACTGGACATGAGCATGATATCTCACACATACGCATCCCTGGTTGCGCGGTACATGTGCCTACTACGCTTTCATTGCGTATAAAATGGTCCATCCACGCCGATTAAGCATTTATGTTGGTTACGGTTCTCCAATGATTGTCCACGATTAAAAACTTTTGACAGGAGACCTCTTTACTGCTAGTTTTGCAGATAGTCACTATAATGAAACATACTTCCCGCTGTTAGGGGGAGACATGAATGGTTTCATTCTGGATTAATGTCGGAAATTGACATGGTATATCCCCACTATGTCTCATCATGATCCCCGCACATCTCAGTATGAGATTGAAATGCAATGTATTATTAATCTTCAGAGAGTAGCAGACTTTATGCTTAACTTCTTTACTGATATCATGAAAGTGACGAGATCAATTTACTTGCTGCAAATCTTGCAAGGTTGAAAGTCCCTGATATTAAAGGCAAGTTAACGCAACACCGAGCAAGGTAGTGTTTCTCCTGCCCATAATGGGGGTGTAGCATTAGTCAAAATCTACTGATGAGTTGCCGATGAAAAGGCAAGCCATCAAGGTACTACACCATTCATCATCAACACATGAGATTATTTCTGACTAAAAATGTGTCTAAAAGTCGACATTGACAATACTGGGGGACGCCTCAGAGTCAATGACAATGTCAATAAACAAAGAAATCTCACCAAGTTAAACAAATGCTAGCGTTATTATGGGTAGTTCTTCCATGTTCGTTGATGATGTGTTTACTTATTCCTTCGCTCAGGAATTGACGACGATGAAGTGGAACATTACTCTGTTGCGGATTGGCAACAGTTAATATAAAGCATATTGACCAATATGGAAAGTTACAATCTAGGCTGAACTAGACTCTCTTACAAATGGCAAGTTTTCGGTATGATAGTGATATAACCATCAAATGGTATGCCGATTAGACACAAATGAGTCTAGGTTTAGAAGCAAAATGAGAAGAACTTGTGGCACAAGGATTCTCTCAATACCCTAGTATGGATTGTGAGGAGATGTATTCTCTGGTCATGGACATCATTATTTTTCACTACCTTATCAGTTTGGTAGTGTCCAAAATACTGAGTATGCAACTTATAGATGTGATTACAGTATATCTCTATAGGGATCTTAATTCATAGATATATATATGAGAGTGTCGATTGACATGGTTCTACCCAGATCAAGTAACTCTAAACCATGGAGTGCCCATGTAATTCGAATGAGATGTTCACTATATGGATTGTAATAATCCGGTAGGATGTAGTATATACGTCTTAGTGACTACTTGATTGGAAAGGGATACAAGAATGATGATTTATGTCCTTGCGTGTTCAGTAAATGAACAAGTTTGAGATGATAGACCTTGGTAGGACTCGATTAAGTCTTGGTTTAGAGACGGTACATCGAGTTGGTTGAATTTTTATTTACCAGTTTGCTTATGTCTAAATCAAGCAATAGACAAAGCATACCCTATTAGTACACCATTGGTTGTTTGCAGTCTGAAAACTAAAAAAAGATCCATTTCATCTGAAAAGACGATGATGAAGAACTTTTGGAGCTGAGATTCTATATCTTAGTGTGATTGAAGTTTGGTAGAATTTAGCTCAGTACATACATCAAGACATTACATTTTCAGTATGCGCCTACGCAAATTCATTAGAATGGAGTAAAACAAATCTTCAGGTACTTGAAGTGGTTCATTGACTTAAGCCTATTCTTTCCTTACAAAGAATACAGAGAGAAACATGAAAATCCTAGTCAAGGGATAGTTGAATCGCTGCATTCAAGTTTTGGGCA
Organism: Geum urbanum; assembly: GCA_946800695.1. Lineage (NCBI taxonomy): Eukaryota > Viridiplantae > Streptophyta > Magnoliopsida > Rosales > Rosaceae > Geum > Geum urbanum. The sequence goes on from OX326998.1 coordinate 36,825,679, forward strand.
TTTCTATCCGTCGAATGCAAAGAATGGTAATAATCCGAAGGGGTCATTCGATCCATCAAAAGAATCTTTCTATTCATCAAAAAGGAAGCTCCCTGGAAGGACCAGAGACATGCCTTCGACCTATCGAAGGAAATGTTCGATCTATCGAACGTTTGTTCTGCTGCGAACATTTTTACTGCAATCCCCTTATATTGAAACACCGATTGATGTATTTGTTGGATTTTCTGATGTTGAGTGCCTCTCTGACACATAAATGACGTTTCCAAACAAGTTATGTTTGAACTATGAAAAATATGACGATTTTTTGAAGAACAACAAAGTAAACCCTTCTTACTTATGAGGTGGAAATGAAATGATTCAATTGGGCTACGGTGAATAAAAGTCGTCTCTCCTCCAGCACTGACCGACGGCTTTTCTTTCTTCATTTTGGTCTCAGTCCACCACTTTCTCTCTCTAAAACAAAACACACACACAACCATTACGATTATTATTAGATCAAATCCTCCATTTTTGTTTTCTTTGGATTGGAGCTGATCTTACACCAACAACAGTGCTCAATATCTCTGCTGTGTGGCTTAGATCCAGCACAGGAGGATCTCAAGGATTTAGGGCAAAGCTGAAGGACAGTGGTGGCTCTGTTTCTCAATCTCTCTATCTGTTTCAGTCTCGCCAGCTCTGGATCTGAGCGGCCATGGCTTTGTCCGGCATGCGAGGTCTCTCCGTTTTCATCAGCGACATTCGGAATTGCCAGAATAAAGAGCAAGAGAGGCTCCGCGTCGATAAGGAGCTCGGCAATGTTCGTACGCGCTTTAAAAACGAAAAGGTACGCCGGCGGCTAAGGCTTAGGGTTTGCGCTTCCCCTAAAACGTATTTCTCTGTTGGTTGGTTGGTTGGTTGGTTGCTGTCGTTGTATTAAGTGAGGCATACGATCTAGACCGTGTTTGGAATCGCTTCATTGCTCGAATTAGGGATTTAGGGCTTTATTTTAGGTGTTGCATTGGCTGCTGAGATAGTTAGTGAAGTGAATTGGAATTTAGATTTAATTCAAATTTTGATTCATATTGTACTTGGAAGTGAAACTGGCAACTTAGTTCAAGGTGTAAACAAACATATTGGTAGTTCAAGGTGACCCAATCATTGATCTTTTGCATTTCATGCTTATATAGAAGTTTTGTTGGGCAGTCGTAGGCATCTATGAGATTTATTTCTATAGGCATTAAATACTGGGAGACATTTACTATAGATGAATTCCATTCATTCTAGTGGAAGGTTGAGGTTACATGTAATTGCATTGGTAGTTATGTAGTGGTATTTGAGTTGAATTCTTGTTAAGAAAGTGAATTTGGACATGAAACCTAATTTTTGCCTGAGGTTATTTGGGAAAACATGAGGATAGTTCACAATATCAAGGGTTTGTGGCAATTTAACTAGACGTATTTTTGTTTCAAGTTTTATGTCTTTCACATCATTTTGTGGTTCTTTAGTCATATGACAAACAATTCCAAATTATAAGGTAGACTGAAGGCAGTCAGTCGACTACATATGCTAGTTGTTGATACGTTTAATTTTTAACTCAACGTATTACAACATTTTAGTTCGTATTATTGGAGTATGGAGTTTTGTTGTCGAATTCATACATGCGATGAACTTCAATGCCAGTACATATGGCATGTATTCAATTTCATTGGGCATGTTTACTGGCCTTTGGTTTCTTTGGAATTCTGAAAAGTCCTTGCTGTGAAATTTTCTCCCACTAGACCACGGCTGCTGTCTAGTGTGTTATTGCTGTATATGCGTTGTAAGTTTGTGTGTCCTCAGGGTCTGTGTACAGTATTGGAGCACTAACTTTACCCCTGTTATGTATCTTTGTTTTTGTAGTGTGGTTCTCATATAGTACTTTCCTTGCTTGCCTTCTTGTCTATCATTAATGGAAATGTAAATTGACAGTAATTATCTATAATGAATCCTAAACTAAACTAAACTGTCTTCACCTTGTTTTGCGAAATATCATGCATACTCTTGTAGATGGATCATAAATTTATCTTGTAATATAGTTCCTTCTACATATTTTCTGGAGGTTCAATTACTTATACTTACCGCAATTGATACTTTGTGCGTGCTATTGCTGTCACCGTTTGTGACAGATAAAGCCCAAGAGGTGAATGTTTACTTAAAGTTTTCTTTTATTACAGGGTTTGACACCTTACGAGAAAAAGAAATATGTCTGGAAAATGCTCTACGTCTATATGTTGGGATATGATGTGGATTTTGGTCACATGGAAACAGTCTCTCTTATATCTGCTCCAAAGTATCCAGAAAAGCAGGTAATGTCATCTTCTCACAGTGATCTTTTTATGTACTTTTAAGAATCTTCATTCTCTTACCTTCTTTTCTCTATTTATAGAGAAATCGCTTGCATATCTAAAGAACTAGACTCATTCTCATGAATATTTAAACTATTTTTATTTTTTTGCAAATATGAGTCGATGGTAAAAATGATAGATTTTTGGACATCTCAGGCTCAACATTCTTCATTTGCACCAATTATGTGTGGTGTATGAATTTGTAGTGGCATGAAAGCCTTAAATATGGTCGGGACTTGTGGCCCTGTAGGACTTTCAACATATACAGTAAAAATGAAGAAGAGAAAATCTCCTTTACTGGTGTCTAGTAAAACAAAATTTAGTTACTTTCTCATATGCGACTGGTCTTTATTGTCGTAAGCTCTTTACATTGAATATTTTACTTCAGTGACGTCTCAGTGGCTAATTGACTTCATTATGGCTGCAGGTTGGGTACATTGTGACAGCATGCCTACTCAATGAAAACCATGATTTCCTGAGATTAGCGATAAATACCGTACGCAATGATATTATTGGTCGTAATGAAACTTTTCAGTGTTTGGCATTGACTATGGTATGGTGATAAAATATCTCTCTCTCTCTCTCTCATGTTAATTTTCAATTGTTTGGTCAATCTGTTATGTTAGTGATGCATACGTTCATAATATAATGTGGTGGTTTATACACTTGGTTATATCTTCAATCTATGATATAATGTACAATGATTCTGTTTGACTTTGTAGGTTGGGAATATTGGAGGCAGAGAATTTGCTGAGTCATTAGCACCTGATGTTCAAAAGATACTTGTAAGAGGAAATTTGTCTTTAATGTTTGGCTGTATTGCTGTTAATATATAAGAATCAGTGCTGACTTAAAATTTTCAATATAGATTTCTAGCAGCTACAGACCGCTCGTGAGAAAAAAAGCTGCACTATGTCTTTTGCGCTTGTATAGGAAAAATCCTGATGTTGTCAATATAGATGGCTGGTAAGTGCGAATGTGTATTTTACCCTACTGGGTGTCTTCCAGAACGCTTTCCTTTTGTGCTAATTTGGATTAACGTTTTTGTTTTCCTTTCATGTTTCTGAAATGTAGGGCCGACCGCATGGCACAACTTTTAGATGAACGTGATCTTGGTGTTTTGACATCATCTATGAGCCTACTTGTTGCACTTGTATCAAACCACCACGATGCTTACTGGAGCTGTCTACCTAAATGTGTTAAAACACTAGAAAGGTTAGCGAGGAATCAGGATATTCCACAGGAGTACACCTACTATGGCATCCCATCTCCCTGGCTTCAGGTTTGTAAAACGTTTTTTTTTGGTTGCATCAAGTGCCATTAGTTGAGCTAATATTATGGAGCATACATCAAAGGAAATTTGTCAAGTTTCTAAGTCGCCATTTCTTCTGTTTTGAATAAATGTTTTCAGGTAAGAGCATCTAAACGTAATTGGCACAAATACATTTACTGCTTTCGACCATATTGTGGATTCTTACTTTTTTTTTCCTTTTTTCCCCCCGGAGAAGTTACTGCTACAATGTCTCTATACACGTAGCTTCTGATTGCCCCAAAATCTTTTCAATCCTACAAGTGGCTTGGGACCTGCATGGATGAACACTTGTTTGTTGCTTCAAACAGTTTGATGTTGTTATTAATGTTTTTGTTAACTCAGGTCAAGACAATGAGGGTGCTTCAGTATTTTCCCACTGTTGAAGATCCAAATACTAGAAGATCATTGTTTGAGGTAGATTGTTTGTCAAATACTTATCATCAGTCGCGTGTTTCATTATGTGATTCTATTAAACCTCGAATTCGTGGTTTCAGGTCTTACAACGTATATTGATGGGTACGGATGTTGTGAAAAATGTAAATAAGAACAACGCATCACATGCTGTTCTTTTTGAAGCACTTGCTCTAGTAAGTCAATCTGTCATTTCTACATATCATTATAAAAATTTCTCAACCATTTGATGACTTTTATTACTTATAAATTCTGGTAACTCGGATTTGTTTTGCTTTTTTTCCTTGAAACCATTTTCATTTTGCGCATGTCACTGGTCTTCAAAGAAAGCTCTTTGTACATGAACCTTGACATTATAATCTAAACAGCATGTCTAACTTATGAGAGGTTAGGCCGTGTGTTCAGATGTGATTATGAGACTGAATGTGCTTGGAATTTTAAGTTTGCTTGGGATTACTTGAGCGTATGCTAATATCTTATATAGTCTATTGCAAAGGCAAGGGTATCTTATTGTGTCTACTTATTGCCTGATTTAGGTCATGCATCTTGATGCTGAGAAGGAGATGATGTCTCAATGTGTTGCACTTCTGGGAAAATTTATTGCTGTGCGAGAACCAAATATTCGTTATCTTGGTTTGGTAAGTAGTGACTACTTCTGGCTTTGCAGTAGAGCAGCCCTTGTAGTTTTATTTTTTTTTCCTTTCTAATCATTGTTTCTTTAATATATTTTTATTACCATTAAATTGAAGCATGCAAATAAGTCTATATCTGAACTCCAGAGGATCCCGTGTGGCTGCTGTATATTTGCACAACTTAATGTCACATTACTCTGGTATAGGAAAATATGACCCGCATGTTAATGGTAACGGATGTGCAAGATATCATCAAGAGACATCAGGCCCAAATTATCACCTCATTGAAGGATCCAGATGTCAGGTGAATTTCTGTCTGGTAGTATTTTGTTGCATCCAGATTTATGCTTATTCTGTGCGAGTAAACTACATAAGCATGCAGGTTTTCGAGCTTAGTATATCGTACCTTGCATTGCATATAAGATGTACTGTCTTTGTGCATCAATCTGTTGGGTGGTCATTGAGTGTGGTCATTGTGTAGTCTACTCTTGATCGTCTTTTCATGCCTTTTTCCTTTTGCATGCTAGGATCCAACTATCAACATTTGTTGGTCTTTTGCACTTGATTCTTGATGTTAACTTTTGTTTTTAATCTTTTTTATGCTCAAGTAATTGTATGAGCAGAGAATTATTTTTTGTGCTTCATTTGGAGATATTTAATTTAAAAGCACATACTAAATTAAAAATATATCCTCAGCATTCGTAGGCGTGCTCTCGACCTGCTTTATGGAATGTGCGATGTTTCTAATGCAAAAGACATAGTTGAAGAATTATTGCAGGTATACCAATTGCTGGCCGTCCAAACTTGTTTTTCATTAGATTTTTGTATATTTTCTTGTTTTATTTAGTTTCTTTAGGAACAAAATTAGGCACTACCGACTATTTTCTTCATTTCAGTATCTTAGTACAGCAGACTTCGCAATGCGTGAGGAATTGTCCCTTAAGGCTGCCATTCTTGCAGAAAAGTTTGCTCCCGATCTGTCATGGTAAGCATGGTTTTCGTTCTCCTTATGTAACAACTCTGAATTTCCCTTGCAAGAAGACGTCATTGATGCAATTTGCTGGAGTACATATGAAGACTGGCATATGACCGTACCTCATTAAACAATTGTATTCAAGAGTAATATTAACAAATACACAATTAGTTTTGCTGCGAAGTAAACTCATGTTACATCCATAAAGATATAACTAGGTGTGTAAGGGGATTGTTAAACTTCTGATGTTCATCGGGGCTTGAGTTATAAATTTGGATTAGTAGTCTGTAGTGCTCTGTGATCAAATCTGTAGAAATAAAAAAGGGATAAACGATCATATCTCAGTTAAGGATAGAGCCTATTGTAGTTAATGGTCTAAACTAATCCATGTGGTAGGTGGTCATTCACAATGTTACCATTGTGTTCAAAGAATCCTAAAGTTGAATTTGTCTGATTCTTTCCTGTGGGCTACATCATGGTCACTCTGTTATAGTTTTCTTTTCTAAGTCAGACCAGTAATGGGGTATGTAGAAATGATAATTTCACCTGCCTCATGTGGGCCCATCAGGAAGGAAAGTGGACTAAGATGATGAGGTTTTGAAGTCATGATGGTTTGTTTATTTAATAATATTAGTCATTTAGGTTGCTGGTATGAAATAAAGAAAAAGTCATGTAAGTTCAGTGCTATCAATTCTCATCCATATGGACTGATTTGCACAGGTATGTAGATGTGATTCTTCAATTGATTGATAAGGCTGGAGATTTTGTTAGTGATGATATATGGTTCCGTGTTGTGCAATTTGTTACAAATAATGAAGATTTACAGGTCAGAACGCTTTAGCAATTTTACCTGAAATATTTAAATATGTTAATCTTAGTACTTATTTTGATTCAGTTTGTGCACTTGATTAGCCTTATGCAGCAGCAAAAGCCAGAGAGTATCTTGACAAACCAGCTATACATGAGACAATGGTTAAGGTGTGTATAGACCCTGGTTTGCAATAAGCTTATCTACCCAGTTTATTCATTTAGTGAAACAATGTCTTGATTTGTTTGCAATGTATATACATGCGATAGGTCAGTGCATACATCATTGGAGAGTTCGGCCACCTTTTGGCCAGACGGCCTGGGTGTAGTCCAAAGGAATTATTCACCGTCATACATGAGAAGCTTCCTACTGTATCGTAAGGGCACTTAAAAGTTCTTTCTGATTCCATTTAGTTCAGATATCATACATGCATAGGTCTTAGAGTATATTTTATTTGCAGCACTTCTACAATACCTATTCTTCTCTCGACATATGCTAAGATCTTTATGCACACGCAACCTCCAGACCAAGACCTACAGAATCAGATTTGGGCAATATTCAACAAGTGAGATTCACCACTTCATCTTTTCATGTAATCTAATGGTTATCTTGTTTTTTTTCTTTTCCAAATGTATGTAGTTCACTATTGTTCTCTTTCAGATATGAGAGTTGCATTGATGTTGAGATACAACAACGAGCTGCTGAATACCTTGCCTTAAGTAGAAGAGGTGAAGCTCTTGTTGATATATTGGCTGAAATGCCTAAATTCCCTGAGCGGCAGGTATAGTTGTTCACTTTTTTTATTTAAAAGAAATTTGATGCTTAAAGGTAAATTTTATAAGTTGCTTCAAAATTACTGATATTTACGCCAGTTCTCTCTTTTTCTGTGTAGTCTGCATTGATAAAAAAGGCTGAAGATACTGAAATCGATACGGCGGAACAAAGTGCTATCAAGTTGCGGGCCCAGCAGCAATCGTCAAATGCTTTGGTTGTGATCGACCAACGTCCTGCTAATGGTATCCCACCTGCCAACCACCAGTTTGGTCTTGTGAAGATACCCAGCATGAACAGTAATGCGGTTAGCTTTTTTCCCTGAATTAGGATTTACTATCAATTTTAAAAATTTAGGGTGTTTTCCCTGATAATGATCTAATTTTGATTAATATTGGTGTATTACAGGATCACAGTTCAACCGATCATGTGTTGTCTCAGGAAAATGGTACTTCGACTACAGGGGATTATCAAAGTGCTTCACCGGATCTACTTGGTGACCTCCTGGGTCCACTGGCTATTGAAGGCCCTCCTGGCGCTGCTGTTCAATCACAGAAGAATGTAATCCCTGGATCTGGAAGTGATCCAAATGCAGCGGATGCTACAGCCATTGTACCTGTTGGTGAAGAGCCAAATTCAGTTCAGGTACTTTCAGCAGCTGTTGTCTCTGATCTTTGGTGGGTGCTTTGTTATTTCAGTTCTATGACAGGTTGAACAGGAATGAGTTCTGAATTAATAGGTTTTAATGAGGCGGACCTATTTATTTCATTTTTCAAAGTAAAGGAGTTTTCATTATTTTGTGAGTGGTTAAAACATTTTTTATAGTAATAAAGTGTGTATGCTCATACCTAAAAATGACTTCTTCTTTTTTTGGCTCTTTGTCAGCTCTACTGATTCTTGTGCATCAACTCTCCTTAGCGCTTTTATCCTGTCCCAATGTTGAGTAGCTATTTTGTGGGATGCTATTTTCTGTTATTGTAATAGTTATTCATCTAACTAGTTTTAAAATGTTTGCCTGCAGCCTATAGGAAATATTGCTGAAAGATTTCATGCCTTGTGCTTGAAAGATAGTGGTGTTCTGTATGAAGACCCTAATATCCAGGTTTCTACCAAACATTAGATCTATATTTTCTTTTACTTGAGATTTTCTCTAAAAGAAGAGAGCTTTTGGTAATTCAAGTTGACCTTATTATCTCTGATGCATTCGTGTGATGTTATTCTAGATTGGAATTAAAGCAGACTGGCGCTTACATCAGGGATGCCTTGTCCTTTTCTTGGGAAACAAAAACACTTCACCACTTGTTTCAGTTCAGGCTGTAATTTTGCCTCCCTCCCATTTCAAAATGGAGCTCTCACTAGTACCGGATAGTATTCCTCCCAGGGCACAGGTAAAGATTGTCATTTCTGTCATTAGTTTGTAGCATCATAGATTAACCTTCAGGTCACTTTGTTTTCCCTCTCTTTAATGTATCACTGTCCTTCAGTTCATTTATTTTATTTTTTGTAGGTACAATGCCCCCTTGAAGTTGTGAATCTCCGCCCAAGTAGGGAAGTAGCAGTTCTCGACTTTTCTTACAAGTTTGGTCACAATATGGTACTTAAATCTAAATATGTGGTTTCTATTGGTCAATTTGAATCAGTAATTTATTCATATATGTATACTCATATATCTGATGGACTTTATTTTCTTAGGTCAATGTCAAGCTTCGTCTCCCAGCTGTCTTGAATAAATTTCTTCAACCTATACCAGTGTCTCCTGAAGAGTTCTTTCCTCAGTGGAGATCACTCTCAGGACCACTGTTGAAGCTCCAGGAAGTGGTGCGTATCTGGAATATTTGAATTTTTCTCTTCTACTTTTATACTCCAGTGGGAGATTTTTGTTTTTCTGTGAATGACAAGTTGGCAATATATGAGAAGCGATTTAAATGACATGCTTGCTATTCGTTCTCTTCCATGCATAATTTAGTCAGATGATACCCATGTTAAGCCGCTGCCAGAAATTGATCCCTATGTTACCTGCCTGTAGAGCAGCATTAACTATCTAGGGCATATCTGGGCTAGGGTTAATTAGTTGCGTATTGGTTTATCTGTCAATATGGTAATATGGTCCAGTAAACTATGCAGGTCAGTGGAGTCAAACCACTGCCGCTTGCAGAAATGGCAAATCTACTTAACAGCTTCCGGTTGATGGTTTGCCCAGGACTCGTAAGTTTCAGGTTTATGTTTTCAAATTTCCTTATGAGTGGCTGTTGTATATGGTGGTCTAATGTATTCTCTGTTTTAGGACCCTAATCCAAATAATCTTGTTGCAAGCACAACTTTTTACTCGGAAAGTACACGGGCGATGCTTTGCTTGGTAAGGATTATATATGTATCTAGGGTTTGTTGTTGATATATCATGCCTCCAATTTGTTTATCAAAAGAAAATCTTCTACTTTATGCTTCACTGGATGAAAGTAGCTCTGGCCAGAGCTCTTAATTGGTAGCTGATGGCAATTATGTGATTTAATTCTCTGCTTTACCAAGGCTGTGAGTCGGTGACATTATTTTTTTCTTTTCCAATTAATGGATATGTCAGCAGGTATTTTGACAGCACTGAGGTTTATTTAGCAGCTGGTTTTCTATAGGGCAAAATAGCTAAGGCTGTTACACATATTTTATATAGTATACTCAACACAGATGTACAAACTGTAATGATCATCCACCTACACAGACACAATAGTAATACTCCAAATTACCAGGTCTCACAACATAGTTTTCCTTGTATGCTTGAGCATGAACTACGTTTGTCCTGGAGCTCATTACTACTTTATCAATAAGATACTCAGAATCCGCCTAATGAATGTGCAAGATTGGTATTCACATTCGCAATATACAAGTTTACTCTTGCCTACACAATGGAGTGATAGATTAGGGTGCTTGATTTTAAATCTTGTAGGATATGTATTCTCCATCTTGTAGTACTATTTGAATTTTGGTAAGTTCGAAAATTATCAAAAATAGCTGATATTCCTCAGATATCACAGTTCAATATCAGGCAATTTTGGTGACATCAAGGATTATGCTTCACCCCATGCGTATTAAATGAAGAGATAACTTCTACCTTGTTATGCTTTTGAATTTTGAGAGGATCACTGATCTGGTTACATATTTTTTTATGCTGCTCAGGCGAGAATAGAAACTGATCCAGCTGACAGAACCCAGTTGCGTATGACGGTTGCTTCAGGGGATCCCACGTTAACGTTTGAGTATGTTCTCCACACATGTATTGTTTGATCAAAAATCATTGAAAATCTTACAACTATCATCTGACCTCCGATGTGCAGGTTGAAGGAGTTCATCAAGGAACAAATAGTTAACATCCCTGTAGCCCCTCGTGCACCTGGACCAGTATCTCCGGCTCCATCAGTAGCTCAATTGCCAAGTTCAGCTGCAGCATTAACGGATCCTGGTGCTCTGCTGGCTGGTCTGCTGTGACGGAGTTGACATTGATGTTTGAGGAATTTGTTCAATATACACGTAAACCCTGATTATTCAACCTTCCAGTGGTCCTGCATGCAAGTTATTGTGGATAACAAGAATCACAATGCAAGGGCTGTCGGAATCAAAGGCGAGTTAATTCGTGTGGACGGCTTGGTGTGGTGGATGTGCAAGGTTGATTGGGGTTCTCAGATTCTTTCTGTACAATTTGTGCCTATGTGAGATATTTCTCGGTTTTGGGGTGGGGTTTTTTTTTCTGATTTTTTTGACACATTTTTTCCCTAACCAATTTCAGTGGATTGGTTTCTGTTGTACGGAATTTGTCAAAAGAATGTAAGCATTTAAATCAGGTATAGGCAAATTGTAATAGTTTGTATCTGTCCGTTAATACATAGTATTATTTTTTTCTTTTCAGAAGTACAGATTGAATAAAATTCACCATGACCATTTTGTAGTAATTGGAATAATACCAGTCTCATCAAAAACATTGGAATAATACCAGTCTCTAACATTCAATCGACCATTGCTCATTTGCACAAGGTGTATCACTAATGTTTTATCTTGTTTTCGACCAAGGGTGTGCCTTAGCTAATATTGAAAAAACGACAATAGATTAAAGATATTTTGGGAATAACCTGTAATTTGAATCAAGACTAGTGGCAAATAATCGTCACAAGGCGCGACTTACTAACGTAACATTAGTCCCTCTAATTTAAACCTCTGACCTCCTATCTCTTTTAGTTAAGAGAGATGGGGCTTTGATAGTTACAATCGTCAAACTTTCGTAATACCAATTTTGTCATTTTCTTCATACAAGTTGGAGAAAATTGAAAACAGTTTAAAATGGTAGAAAACGTAAAAGGCTATTTACTAAGAAAAAGGAAAAAAGAAAAGGTTGAGTGCACGCCCAATGGTGGCCAGTACTTCAGCCAATAAGAAGAAGCCACGCAAAGAATTTCATCCATAGAGCCCCCTTATTGGTGCCCTACGCGTACGGCGGTCGTCTCCAAAACTGCCCACCAATGGCAGAGCTGACCCTGGGTATAAGCGAGACAGGCTTATGCCTAGGCCCCCAAAAGAAGAGACCCCAAATATTCATGTTGCATGCATATGCATTAAGAATTTGGCTTAGACACATACATGACCCTTTTTCTATGTTTTGCCTTAAGTCCCATAAAAATTTAAGTGACCCTTTTTTTAAGTTTTGCCTAAAGTCCCATAAAAATCGAAGTGTTTCAGGGCTAGCCCTGACCAATGGACTCATGGATGATCCAATTAAACGGTTGATGGGATGAGAGACGGAGGTACTAGTGTTAAACGGTAATAACGTTGAGTACAAAATTTTGATACCTAAGTACTAAAATGAGAGTGACCCCATAGTCCGGGGTTTTTGTAATTAATCCTTCATTTTATACACAATCAATTCAATCAGATAAGCACCACAAAAAAACCATGCTTATCAGTCGACATACAAAAATCAAAGGATACACATGCTTATCAGTCTTTTGTAAGTTCAACAGCTTCCGCATGGAACCAATCTGAAATGAGCACAAAATTGTCCATTTTAAACACCAATTCGCATACACAAATGGATAAACACCATATATATACATATGCATATGTATATAGGAGATTTTTAAGACCAACATTAACGTGATCAAACTTACTACTGCATGTTTCACAGCATATATATGTCCTATCGGACTGGTATGGCATATGGCACAAGTGGCAAACAGGTTTTCTCCCATCCACATCTGCACTACCTCTAAGGAGTATGTTATTGATCCTGAAATCAGAGCCACATTCCGGAGTCTTCTTCCATATGATACCCAAGAACAAATGGGACAGCGCTTCTTTGTTGCCAAACTTGAGTCCATAGTATCTTGTTTCATTTCTGAACGAGACTCATGAACCTTGATAACAGTAACTGATTGGTTGTAATTTTTGGGCCTTCCACCAGTTGGGACTGTCATAGGAGTATTATAATATTTCATCTGCATCAGAATAGGATTAGTTGAAAACTCCTAAAGTTTTTGCTTTTGCGCAATGGAATTCGCAGGGTAGCATTGCTTACAAGTGATCAAGAACTCAATTTCCTCGCTTGTTGAAACTGTGGAACTTATGGTGCAGCTCTCATGGCAATAACCTGAAAATACATATGGCAGAAATTTTTACTATCAACCAAATATATAAATATTTTTATGATTTAGTATTTATACACATGGCAGAAATTTTTACTATCAAAAATATTAATTGTTTAAGGTGAAAAGTGAAGGTTCAATGGAACGTACCTTGACAGGCACTGCACTTGACTGCATTCCTGAAGTGCAAAACACAATAATTATGACCGAGTTAAAATACAGCAGCAATAATAGCTGAAAAAGTAATAAAAGATGAAATTTTGGTAAACACTTGCTGCAATACAATATCCAGTTGGCACAGAGAGCAGGAAGATAAGTCCAGATTGTCTTTCTTACACTCGAGATAGAAAAATATGTCCCTGTGGGTTGCTTTCCGCTGCCTTCTTTGGAACTTGCGCAATAAATTAAGCTCCTGAGGTGACTGCAAAGGCACTTTATTTACACTTTCTTCATATTCTTTGATAAAATATAACGGAATGCAAGATTCAGAAAACCAGAACTTGTTAGTTCCATCCCCATTTTCCTCTGTTTCAATGATATTCTTCATAACAAGGTTAGGCAGATGCTTTTGACTACCAAAGGCAATGCCATAGACAATGTTGTTTTTCACAATTTTCTTATCACATATTCTTGCATTTCTAAATGCAGACGCTTCTGCCTCTGCATCTTTTCCATCAGGGAGGTTCTGCTCAGGACGAACAAGATCATACCACCTCAAATGGTAGTCCAAGCATCTAACTTGATGAAATTCCAACTGAAGTAAGGGTAGCTTCATAGTTCACCAGCTAAATTTATATGCACGGTTCTAGAGGCCAGTATACAAAAGTGAGATGGTAAATAGATAAAACAAACTTAGGTAGCGTCATAGTTCACCAGCTAAATTTATATGCACAATTCTAAAGGCCAGTATACAAAAGTGAGATGGTAAATAGATAAAACAAACTTAGGTAGGTAGTCTATGTACAAAATTTTTAACAAACCTGAACTGCATGTTGTGATACATTCTTGCTCAATTCAACTGCAGCCCTCCATACTGACTGTCTGCTTCTTTTAGGAATATCAGGACCATCAGCATATGATACACCAAAAATTTTCTTTGATCCACCTGATAAAGCAAAAATCTGTATGCGTCCCAGTCATTACCAGTTTACCACATATCCCTAATCCAAAACAATGAAATTGATAGATTATGCAAGACAAAGAAATAAAGGCAAGGGGGAGGGTATCGTTGCAGGAGAGAAAGCCAGAAGCAAAGTTACCTTGCCGAGCTACTTTCTTAACCAATGCGCAAGCCAGAATTTATCTCTGGAATATAACTTTTGACAGCTTCCCCCCTTGCCACCAAACAAAACTTTTGTCATTGCATTCATCATCTATAACCTCTTGAGTTGCACTCTGCTTCCTGCTCCGCCTGCTGTACGGTGCACGTCTTTGTGTTGTACCAACAGTGCATGCAGGACCTAGAATTACAGAAGATTCAACCAGCGAATCATCTACCAGCTTAATCCACAACCCAGAAAGAGCAATGGTTCAGATATTTTCCTCAAGCGGCAGATAATATTAAACATCCACTATTACACAATCAAGTGTATAATAGCAAACAGAGGTACATCAAGTCTGCATTTCCTCAAGCAGCCTGAACAAGATTCACTGAACAATATTTCAGTGTGACTTATTCAATGAACATTATGCAACACACAGATGTGATCTATCTTCAAGATAATAGGCATTAAGACGGATGTAGTCATACGAATACCAACAACCAATATACTTAATACAGTAGTATTACTGCTATATGGGGAAGCAAGCCACTAATAAGATTGTCTGGACTTTTTCATGATACAGAAAAGTACTTGTATTGCTAAAGAGTTTAAGAGCAATGATATATTAATTCATACTGGAGTAGAGTGTCCCAACCGAGTGGATTGGATATAGCGGCATCCACACCACTTTCTATTTAACTGGTAGTTTTCTTTTGGCCAACTAGTCTTGTGTTCTAGCTTGGAATTTTCATTTCTGGGTTTTCCATTTCATTTAAACTGGTAGTTGAAATTGTACTCCAGGAACTCCAAAAGTGGACCCGGTTTCAAATATTCTGAAGGATAGAATTAAATAGATTCAGAGTCACCAGACCTAGGATGCTAGAGCTGATATAACACCAATGTAAATACTCTACTGAAAGACTTTGCACATAACTTTTGTTTGTTGGCAATATTTATTTAAAATAAAAAAATAAAAAAAATCAGTTTGTAGAGTTTCTCGGGCCTTTTTGCCAAATATGCTCGTACTGCTTTCTCTCCTTCCCATTGTATGTTTATTTTTGGGTGTCATTTCACCGCTAAAGGTACAGACTTGATTCACCTATAGTTGGTATGCTCTTTAGTTGCTAGACATCAATTAAACATACCAGCTATATAGCTGTAACTAAGTGAAATGACTGCAACTCCCATCATGTCAATAACAAACTTGGTGCATAAAGGCTTCTTATAATTTTACACAGCTTATTAAGTTCTATATACTCCTGTATTCAAAAGCTAACTCCAAATGCAGGATCCAAACAAATGCACAAAACACAACTAGCCTAATGTAGTACACTTGTATAACATTAAATGAACTAAAACCAGCACGTAACAGCTACTAGCCTAACTAAAATCTACACAGAAATAACCAAATATGTTAGGAAATTAAAAGCTTACTTTGAGCAATAGCACTTTTATTACACAGCAAGTTGATGCTTGATAAACTTGTTGGCGCAATTGTCTCCTAAAATTTCATTGAAGAAGGGGCCAGATATAAGACCATGTAAACTCTCCTCCATGTATAAGATGTATGTTGCAATGCTTACAAGATTTCCCTCCACACTCTTTATGGGGCGAAGGCTGGCAAGGATCTTCATAGCACCTTTAGTGGCAGTCAAACAAGCATGATTTAGCATGCATCCTCTCTTGCTTGCAACTGAAGCCTTACAAGAAAAACACCAGCCACATCTCTCTCTTGGAACCTCAACCAGTTTCTTTTCAAAACTCGGCCAGAAGAAACGTGAGGCTGTTAAGGCGAAGGCTTTTGTTTGCCATGAAATGTTTGAAGAGGCAACTTTCCGGGGATTGTTAGAAGCCTGAACATCTGAAACCCGAGCTCCTTCTGATGAAAGTACAGCGAGTTTGGCAGCAGCAGATGCAGCAAAATCCCCATGCACATAGTAATTTATGTATCCATGGGGCTTATGGAGAACACCTTTGTATATGCAATCAGCAACTGAGGTGGGGTAAATGATATTGAAATCTTCACTTTGTGAATTCACCAGAAGACAAGTACCATTATCATTTCAAGGCACTTTATTACCGGTGTTTATGTTCCCTGGTGTACTTGTACTTCGGTCCATTCCAGTTGATTTGTGAACTGACTTGTGAATCAAGAAAGCCGAATGAGCTTGCTGGGTACCAGAACCATTCAATACAGCATATTCCATTTTATTCTTCTCATCTATCTCTATATCCCTATGTGGATACTCCCGTTGTGTATTGCCACCAAGGCAATCAGAAGATGGAACTGCTTTATCTAAATGGCCATCAACTGCAAAAGTCTCGCACTTCCCAGCCTCGACCACATCTGTGACTTCGGAACGATCGTTGCCACACGAAGAAAGTTTCAAGGCAGAAAAGTTTGCATCTTCCTCTATCTTTGCCAAACTTATCTTTGATTCAGCCAAATCTGAAGACGGTAAGATGCTTTCTGGGATATTCCATTATTCTAAAATTGCCTTGCACAGACCCAAATAAAAAGCAGTATGTTTCCCAGATGTATAAAAAACTTTCAGGACTTTTACAATTCTGATTGTAATATCTAACACATGGTTCTGCATTGATAGATTCCTTAAGCCTGCAAGAACCATGACGAAAAATTATCTATTTGCAACATTTATTTTGAATGAAAATACAAAAGATTCAGAAGACAATAAGAGCAAGTCCCAAGATTAAGAAATATACATAGTAAGTGGTTGCAAGAACCCAAAAAAATGTGCTCATACGAATCTATCCCAAAGATTTGTGCTCCTTTAACTGATGTTCCAACTGTGATAGCAGGCCCAGTTCTGTTGACTGTGCACTTGGGACAATACCAGGACCCTTCAGGTATTGACAGTTTCATCACCCCTATACACCTTTTATGGTAGGCAGAAGGGCATCCATCACAGCAAAGTAAAGTCCCATCCATACCACAAAGTCGACATTCATCAGAGTTACGATCCGTATCAACATCAGTAGCATCAAGCTCCCCTTTAGCAACTTTGGAATCTATTGAATTGAAGTTACTAGAAGACTTCATATCGTGGGATTCCGAAACAATTTCTCTGTTCTTGCAGGCAGAAGTTTTGGAATATCTTGGGTGGACCCTTCTTGGTCCATTTGAAAGAGGATCGGTTGCTTAGAGATCGTAATCAATTCCAACTTCTGATTCTTCACGCATGTCTAATTCAGCTCTTATATCTCTACTGTCTAAGACGTCGTCACAAATAATTTGCAAAATAATTAATTTTCTATGAACTGATAATGAACAATATTCCCTATCCAAAACCTCATCATAAAATCCTTTCCACTCCAGTCCTATTACATATCCCATGATTGTTAAATATTGGACCAAATAAACAGGCCAGGTTATTGTATCGAGCAAACTCCAATCTATGCACCTGCTAATTAAAAAAAAACACAAGGTGATGCTTGTTGAGGGATAGAACAGTAGATGAAGACATCTTCAAATTCAGTTAGCATTAATATATTGTTTAAGGCAAGTTCAAGAGGGAGAAATGGTGTCTCTCTTTACTACAAGAATTTGTGTGTAGTAAAAATTATACCAGAAGGGGATATGGTATATCAGTTTGCTAAATGTATTAAAAGCACATGCCCTTTCACTTCGAAACTACTGATATCATAAAGGCGATGGAAAGATGTAAATATTTATTTGTACCTCAAACACTTTTGTGCTGCCTCTGAGCCATCCGATGACAGTACTTCAAGACGCCGTCTCAAGGCCCGCAACAAAGCAACATGAATTGCATCAAACAATGTGCTCGGAGCGCAATAATTAAGTGAACCCACAAAATCATCCAATGTAAATGGGTTCAAGGAAAGGGTGATGCTAAATGACCTCATGAAACCATACACAGAGAACAGATGCGAAACACACTGCTCCGGCACACCTATGGTCCCCGAAGAGGGTGGCAACTGCGGTGGCGGCGGCTGACTCGAGGTCTTGACATCCAAAACCGTGTCCAACTCACTCGAATCACTACTACACGAATCATCAACATCCTCATCTTCATCTCGACACTCGTCATTTTCAACCGCCACTCTACCACTCCCTTCACTCAATTTCGACGACA
The DNA here is from genome assembly GCA_946800695.1 of Geum urbanum. Classification (NCBI taxonomy): domain Eukaryota; kingdom Viridiplantae; phylum Streptophyta; class Magnoliopsida; order Rosales; family Rosaceae; genus Geum; species Geum urbanum. Next base: position 36,843,947 of record OX326998.1, read on the forward strand.
CCACCCTCTCCACCTCTTCCTCTTCTTCCACCTTAACCTTCTTTTCCACACTCACTTTATCTACCAGCTTATCCAACTTCCTCCTGGCACCCAAACTCCCATCAAAACCGTCCTCCGGTACCAGAATGCCACGTATCTCACCGCTCTCCAAGTCCTCGCAATCACCGTCCTCATAATGCACCCTATACAATCCGGAATCATAATACACAACCTTCCCCAAATAAACCCCACTGCTCTCAAACTCTTTCAACACGTATCTCCCTAACAACGCAACCGATCTCCTCTCCACCGCCTGCTTCTTCGCCTCGTCACCCGCCTTATCGACTACGGCCTCCGCCGCCCGCCGCTTCCTCGGCCGACCCCTCTTTTTCGCCACCAGCGGATCCATAACGGAATCGCCAAAAAATCCCTAACCTTTCGTTTCGATAAATCCTCCACTACACCTAAGCCAATAGTATATACGCCAATTTCACCATCTACGAGATCCTATCGAAATGAGTTTGATTGAACTGAAATCGAATAGAACAACATTGAGAGTTTCGGAGGCGATAGATATGGGTACCTCGTTAGGGTTTGAGAACCGCCATTGCAGAGGTATGTGGAGGGTTTGTGAATTGCGAGAGAGATTAGGAACAGAGAAAGCCCTAATGGGAGACAAAAACAGACTGCTGCGTTTCCTCTCTTCTCCTGTCCTCCACTGTTGTTGATGTTGAGGACCGAGTTGAATTCGTGACTCGTTTTTTTTTTGAGGTCCCTGGTGGCCTCGGACACTCTGTGTGTTGGGCTTTTTATTTTAATTTTATTCGTCCAATAAAGAAATATTCTTTTTGCAATTAAAAGTCAGAAAAGAAACACAGCAAATGCCATCCATCTCTATTAATTAAAAGAGTTGAGCCTGCTTATCAAAAAAAAAGTTGAGTCTTTAAGAGTTGAGAAGGTCAAATATTCATAATTCCATAAATTATTCTAATCTTATTTACATCTAGAATTCTCAAATTTAATGAATTGGGGGCAAAAAAAGTAGTAGAATGATGGAAGGAAGGGATACACGTCACTTATGAGAGAAAGTGAAAGAAAAAAACTACCCACTGTGCCACGTACGTAATTTTGAGACAGAGCAGTTTCATCGCCTCCAAATATACACACACGTGTATGTGCCATATGCTAGTTTTATTCTTAAAAATGGGGTTTTAACGGGACCGACGACGTTTGAGGAATGACGACTCTATCTTATTCTCTCATTTTTTCTTCCAAACACACTACCTGACACTATCTAATTCTAATCCGATCTCTCTCATTTCTTCTCCGTTTTTCAATCGGAGATTATCCCTTTTTTTCCTATCTCAAGTCGATTCTTCTCCAACCTTTGCATGTTGATTTCGCGGCTGAAGGAGGAAGCCTTCCCTCAACCCGAGGCAAACTTGGAATCGTAGCACCTCGCGGCGGCGTTCAGCACGGTGGACCTAGATGACGAGGAGGAGGATGAGTGGCTCTATGCGGTGGTCAGGCTCATTTCTTTAACTCCATTGGAACCTGAGAAGGTCTAATGTTTCAAGATGCATTTGTTAAGTCTTTGGTGCGATGTTTTGGGCTCCAGCAAGATTGGATTCGAAAGGATTGTGGAAGACTGCTTTGTGTGCAAGTTCCGCTCGGAGGCTGACCAGAACATGGTTGTTATCACAACCCGTGGTACCATCACAAGGCCACGATTGTGGTTGAAAGTTTCGATGGGGTGGCCGATCTATTTCGAATTTCGACGGCTAAGTGTAATGCATGGGTCTACGTCCAACTGGATTCGAGTCAATACGTTGTTGATATGCTGTAAACTAAGTGGATCAAAAGGATCGGAAAAGCTCTTAGTAGCTATCGGGATCTTGGTCGTCTCCTCTTGATTCACCGATCTGAAATGAAAGTCCGGGTTGATCTTGATCCCTGGTGTCCTTTGGTGGTGAGCACTACTTTCAATATTGGCAATTCTTATTCTGTGGATTATGAACGCTTGAAAGCGTTGTGTGGCGAATGTGACACCTTCAAGCATGGTGTGACAGGTTGTCCAGGACTGGTTATGTTGTTAGTCTAGAGTCGAAAAGTTCACGTGGTGGGGTTAGTTCCCCTATTGGGTCGGAGAAGTAGATAGTGGCTTCCAGACCATGCTGGGAAGCGGTCTGATACATGTAGTTCCCCATACTATTTTAGGGAGTAAGTTGCAGTCGACATAGTCTAGCAAGCCGATGCTGAAACATGTTGCAAAAATGGGCCATTGGTTAGGAGGGTCGAATGCTAATGTTGATGTTGTTTTGCAGGTGTTTGTTCTGGAGTCTTGACATAATGTTCAACCACCACTAATGATGGCCAAGTCCGATGTCATCAGCGATGTTCCACCATCTCATTTTAAGAACCTTGCAAGTGTTACTATCATTAGGGATCAAGGGTTTGGTGGAGGTTCCACCATCCCATTTCACGAGCCTTTCCAGGACATGTTGGTTGATAGTCCAGATAGTGTTGAAGGAGCGAGTGGTAGTATGTGTCGTCCCAACAACAAGAGAGATAGATCTAGGCTTGGCCCTCGCAATGGAGGAATGAAGAAGGTGTCTCCCAAAAAGTCCACGATTGTGCTTCTTGTGGACATGAATGTTGAAAATTTGTGCCAGAATGGTGTGCCAAAAAGTTTGACAGTTATTAGTAGGTCTGGTTTGTTGGACTCGAGTACCCGAAAACTCAAACTGAATTACCCACAATTTGTGGGTTGGGGTCGAGTTCCAGAAGAAGAAAGCCCAATAAATTGAACCCGGACCGAATTCAAAGTTAGGGTTCGGGTTCGGGTATTGGTTTCGTAAAATAGTTAAACCCGAAAAAATTTGAATAAAATATCATTAATACACATGTCACAATTTAATTGGATATTACTTCTCATTAGTCTCTACAACATCTTTTTCAATATAGACCACCTATATAATATAGCCCAGCCCATTACAAAATAATTTTGTATTGTTATTGTTATTTTTATTTTTATTTCTATTTTCTAACACACCTATATATTCTCTTAAAACCCTAATTCATTTCGTTTTTATTTCAACTAGAAGTTTTGCATTTTTGATTTGTGGATTTTATGGCTACTCTAACTCTATTATTATATCTGTTCACTAGAAGTGCTTCAATAGTCTATAACGGTTTAATTTTTAGTACTGCTGGGAATATCTGACGGAAGAATACAAGAAAAAGCACGAAAATTCATTGAAGCCGCAAGGTAATGGAAATCATCAAAGGAACAACGAGATCTTACCACCACCACCTAAGGGCCAATAGGAGAAGTACTCAGTGCTGAATGTTATCCTCCAGGCCCCTGAACACCCCAGGCATACCATCCTCCCTAGCTTGAATTGTGTCATGGAAGAGGCAGAGGAGCTGGGATTAACCCTCAAGGAAAAGGAGCACAAATCAAAGAGGCACAAGGCTGGGGGTGAGCCCAAGGTCAGAACAAGGAAAAATATGCTCGAGTTTTCAGATGTAGACCTCTTTGAGGAGGAGGAAGATCACGACGACGCCTTGGTTTTCAACATCAAAATAGCCCACATGAAGGTGGTTAGGGTCTTGGTCGACAACCAAGCTGCTGTGAACGTTATATTCCAAGACCGTGTACAGAGAATGGGCTTGATGAGGGCGATCTAGGATCATCGAACAACCCTCATGGGATTTAAGGGATCAAGGGTGAGGACCTTAGGGACCATTCCCCTCTAGGTAGGGATGCCCCACACCAACCAAACCATGTGGTTCACGGTAGTCGACGCCCCGTCCCCCCATAAGGTAATCCCGGGAAGGCCATATCTCTATAAGATGAGGGCGGTAGCATCAGCTTACCCCTAGGTCCTTAAATACCCGACTTCAAAGGGTCCTGTCATCATCAAGGGAGATAGATCTGCAGCAAGATTGTGCACGATGCTAGCCACCAAAGGCATCAAAAGGGAGAAGCTGGGGAGCTGGGGGCATGGTTTCCCTAGCTCCGCCAGCATAGCAATCACAGAGCAAGGGTTGAGATGGCACGATCGACGAGCTAGACATAGAGCTCGACCCCTAGGAACTGTCTTTCAAGGAGAAGGCAGAGGAAGATGTAGTACTTGAACCTCTTAATAGAGGTCAACCTGATTGGTGTGCAAGGATTGGGTCAGGCCTAAGTGGAGATGAGCGTAAGAACATGATGGACTTGCTGAGGGAGTACAAGGACGTCTTCGCATGGTTGGCACGAGACATGCCAGTGATTCACAAGAAAGTGATGGAACACTAGCTTCATGTGGACCCTAAGGCAAGGCCCGTAGCACAGAAGAAGAGAACCTTTGTCGCTGAGCATAACATGATAATTGAGTAGGAGGTAGAAAAGCTACCAGCAACAGGGTTCGTCAAGGAAGTCCCACATTCTGAATGGCTCTCTAACGTGGTTCTTGTCAAGAAGAAGAGCGAAAAACCTAGGGTCTGCGTTGACTTCACAGACCTCAATAAGGCATGTCCCAAGGATGGTTTCCCCTTGCCTATAATCGATCAGCTGGTGGACTCTACTGCAGATCGTGAACTCTTCTGCTTTATGGACGCGTACAATGGTTATAATCAGATCAAGATGGCAGAGGACGATGTGGCAAAAACAACATTTGTGATCGAGAAGGGAGTTTATGCCTATGAGGTAATGCCCTTTGGGTTGAAGAATGAAGGAGCAACGTATCAGAGGCTGGTGTACAAGGTGTTCAAGCCCTTGCTTAGGGATACGATGGAGGTGTACGTGGATGACATGTTGGTCAAGAGCAAGAATAAGCAAGACTACGTGTCAAACCTGAGGGGATGTTTCGACCTCCTACGGCAGCACAGTATGAAGCTGAACCCCGAAAAGTGTACGTTTGGAGTAGGATCTGGTAAGTTCTTATGGTATTTGGTAACACAACAGGGGATAGAGGTGAACTCGGACCAAGTGGCAGCTATTGTCAAGATGAAATCCCTATCCACAATCAAGGAAATCCAGAGATTGAATGGGAAACTGGCAGCACTAAGCAGGTTCTTGTCCAGATCAACCGATAAGTGTAAACCATTCTTCAAGGCACTCAAGAAGACCAAGGGGGAACTCTGGACAAAAGAGTGTGAAAAGGCGCTCCAAGCACTTAAGCGCTACCTTGGTTCTCCCCCATCCTGAGCAAGCCCATGATGGGGGAGGACCTATATTTGTACTTAGCAGTTTTTGACGTAGTAGTGAGCGGAGCTTGGTTCAAGAAGATACTGAGGGGAAGCTACCCATATATTACGTGTCTAAAGCTCTCCTCGACTCAGAGACTCGCTACCCTAAGCTGGAGATATTGGTACTAGCTATGGTTATGTCATCACGCAAGCTTCAGCCATACTTTTAAGCCTTCAAAATCCTTGTTATGACCGAGTTTCCACTGAGAACAATCTTGGACACCTCAGACTCCTCAAGCAGGGTAACCAAGTGGACTATCGAGTTAGCACAGCATGATATTTAATACCAGCCTTGAACAACGATGAAAGGGAAAGCCTTGGCAGACTTCTTAGCTGAGTTCACGGCACCTGATCTAGAAGTCCAAGAAAGAAGATAGAAGGAAGGAGAAAGAGAGGTGCTAGGGGTAGATCACTGGACGTTGTACACGGACGGATCGTCGAAAGACAAAGGAGCTGAAGCTGGTCTAATACTAAAGATGCAAGATGGTATGATCATGGAGAAAGCCTTAACCTTAAGGTAGAAAGCCACAAACAATGAAGCTGAGTCCTGGCAGGACTGAGGCTAGCAAGGGAGCTAAACATGAAGAAGATCAAGGTATTCTGTGACTCGCAAGTGATTGTAAACCAGGTCCTAGGGGAGTATGCAACTTACCATGTATCCATGGAGACATATTAGCTAAAGGTTTGATTGCCCATTTTGAAGAGTCTTCGATCATGCAACTCCCAAGGTCTTAAAATATGCATGCAGACACATTGGCAAATCTGGCCTCCAGCATTGATTATTAGCTCAAGAGGAGAATCCCTGTAGAGTATCTTCCTAATCCAAGCACAAACGAAGAGGAAATTGTGACAGTAGTGCCAGCTCAGCTGGGACTTTCTTGAATGGATGAGATAATGGATTACATAGAAACGGGCATCCTGCCAGAGAAAAGGGTGGAGGCTAGAATGGTGGTACAGTAAGTAGCAAGGTACAATATCAGAGAGGGAAGGTTGTGTAGGCGATCATTTGGTGGAAAAGACCAGCTAGCGGTGCACCCCACCCAAGTTAGAACGATCATGTAGGAGCTCCATTCTAGAATATGTAGCATGCATATTAGGGGCATGAACCTTGTAGTACGATGCTTGACTAAAGGGTATTACTGGCCCACAATAAAGAATGGTTGCATGAAGTACACCACCGCTTGTGAGACCTGTCAAAGGCATTCCCCTCAACCACCTTTGCACCCAGAGGAGTTGCACATGGTCTCAATACTGTGCACCTTTGCATAATAGGGGTTGGATATAATGGGAGAGTTCCTAACAGAAGTTGGGGGTGGACAAAAAAAATATCTCTTCATTGCCACGGACTACCATTCTAAGTGGATTGATGTTGAAGCCCTCTCAAAGATAAGGGAAACAGAGGTAAAGAACTTTATTTAGAAATTTATCATATGCAAGTTTTGAATCTCACAGACGATCATAGCAGGCAATGTCCCATAGTTCAATTGCCAAAAGGTTAGATATTACTGTGCCGAGCATGGCATCAAGATCAGGTTCTCCACCCCAAGGTACCTTCAAGGTAACAGATAGGCGAAGGCTTCAAACAAAACGATATTGCAAGGTCTAAGGAGAACGCTCGATCAGCTGACCAAGGGGCTATCAAAGATAAGGGAAACAGAGGTAAAGAACTTTATTTAGAAATTTATCATATGCAAGTTTTGAATCTCACAGACGATCATAGCAGACAATGTCCCGTAGTTCAATTGCCAAAAGGTTAGATATTACTGTGCCGAGCATGGCATCAAGATCAGGTTCTCCACCCCAAGGTATCCTCAAGGTAACGGACATGCGAATGCTTCAAACAAAACAATGTTGCAAGGTCTAAGGAGAAGGCTCGATCAGCTGACCAAGGGGCTATGGGTGTCTTATCTTCCAAACGTATTTTGGGCATACAGAACAACCAAGAGGAAACCCACTAGAGAAACTCCCTTTGCTTTGGTGTACGAAACTGAAGTTGTCGTCTCTATCACTCACAAGATCCCTAACCTCAAACTGGCAGAACGGACAGTGGAGAGCAACACAGAAAGCCTGAGGCATAAACCAGACCTGCTAAAAGAATGAAGAGAACGAGCTCAAGTTAGGGTGGCTTCCTACCAGCAGAAGATAAAAGCTTATTATGATAGAAATGTTCAACCTAGAGTTTTCCTCACCGGGACCATGGTTTTACGCAAAGTGTTCGAAAATACCAAGGTCCCAGGAGAGGGAAAACTGGGGGCAAACTGGGAAAGACCCTACAAGATCATTGGAGAAGGCTACAATGGGTCGTACGAACTGGAGAACCATAGAACCGAAGCCTTAGTGGATAAACGATGGAACACACTTCACCTGAAGGAGTATCGCTCGGAGCAGACCTGAAGACAAAAGCTAGTAAGCGAGCAAGCGTCTAGAAGGGGTGCGTACTCTTCCTAACCAGCTTGGTTTTTATTATGATTATTTTACAAGTTGGCAGGTTTAACAAGGCATGTCAGATACCTCATTGCTCATGAAATAGACATTGTACGATGTATACGATCATTCAATAAAAGCTTCTATTTTCAATAACTATGCTTTTCATCGTGTTCCTTCTTCGATTTCTCGTTTTGTCTTCACAAAATAATGGAGTTACCTTATGGATTGATGTGTACGATTAGGAGGAGCTCAAAGCCTAAAAAAGGCAACAAGCTCGAGTGGGGCAGATGATGTTGGTTTCTGTGGGAAGGACCTTCACTCTACGAGCTAGCCAATCCTTCCAAAGGTAAAGCATCCTGAGGGATGAGGGGTTAGGGAATTGAGAAGGACACCTATGGATTGACCAAAATATTCAAAGTAAATCCTCACAACGGCTCATGGTAATCTTTGGTTAGTAAAGTCCTCATAGTCGGGTTTTATGAGAGCAGAATGTACGAGGTCAGATCCACACAAACACCCCAGTGGTGGCTTGGCCATATCCTAGCAATTTGGGCATTCTAAGTCCCAAGCGTTCACATCTAACGATGCCTTAGGTATAAGTCAAAGCCGATATGAAGAGAATTTTGGCAAACCCCATCTCGTCACTATAGACAAGTCCCATTGGTGAGACCTAAGCTAGAGAGTAACCCTAATGTGGTATTTGTGATAGCATCAGGTGTCCCATGAGGGCAGGATCTTCTAAGATAAAGGAACTTTGTCGTGGGGAGGGTCTGGCATACGGTGGTCTTTATACAGACCCGAGGATAAGCATGCACACCCCTCATTGGGGAGGCAGTCTCAAAACTGCGAGCACCTCCCAAAAGAGCTTAAGGTTAAGAAGGATCTCCTTAAACCTCTTTCGAGAGCATTAACTTCGAAAGATTGAGGGGTCTGAGAGTCGCACTGAGGCCACAGGCACTCAGAGGCAGACCCCCTAGACCCAGATATACGATTAGTGGACATGGAATAAAAGCACGAAACAGTTAAGCATGATGAGCAAAATACAATAAACTAAGCACAATATTTATATTTACTCTTGGCATAAGAGTTATCTGAGTTAAAGGCCTTGGCCAAGATTAGCAAAAAATCTACATAAGTCAAGAAAGATAAAATATTGTTGGATAAAGTGGCCCTAACACTATTACAAGAGATACACCCCTCTAAATAGGCAGGGGACTTCACTTTGACTCTGTTTAAGAGACGATAGAAGGGTTATAGGCACTGATAAGCTCCTTGCGCTTTTGCTCCCAGTCCACCCGTTGACTCTCCAGCTGGAGTCCATGAGCCTCCTCCAAAGCACGAAGACGGTCCTCACACTCGAGGTCCTTGGCCTCCAGAGCTCCCTTGAGTTTGGCCTCGGCCACCTCCTTGACCTCAGTTTGAGCCCTCTCAAGGTCAGACCTCAAGGCTATCACCTCTCCCTCATGGATGAAGCGCTTGTCTTCGAGAGCCCTCTCCTTTTCATCGATAATGTGGCAGGCAAGGTCCTGAGCATCCTCGAGCTCCCTGATCTTGGAGGCAAACTCCTTGGCCTTCTCACCGGCGGTGGCGTGAAGGCACCCAAGGGTAGCAATGAGAGTGATAGACGACTGAAATAATAACAGAATAATATGTTAAACACGAGAAAGCCAAAGAGACCGTATAAAAGGATATCAGATATATGAGGGAAAGATTACCCGGTAGAGTGAGGTCCATGACATTGTCATTAGGTCCTTGGTCTCCAGGGACCCAAGGTCCTCAGCATCCTACTCCAACATCATGGAGGTCAGGGAAGAGCAAGTGATGTCAGCACAGGCCAGCCCAGAACAGAATTGGGAAGGGGCATGCTTACCCACATGAGAAAGCACAACACCCTTTCCTAAGCCCTCGACCTCCTCCTTGGTCAGATCACAAGGAGGCTAGACAATGATGCCCCGACCTGGCTAGCCCCTCTTGCAGTAGACCCTGGGGAGATCAGGGATAACACCCTCGATCAATTCCCCAAGGGAACCTGTACGATGCATAATTTAGCAATTCACATATGTTCAGCACAAGCAGATAAGAGTTCGCCGAAATCACAAGTTATACAAGGTAAATCAAAGAGTACAATCTCAAGAGTAAAGTACGAAAGAGGGTAGGCTTATCAAGTGAGAAGCCCTTAGGCTTGGAGGACCCTGGCTTGGACGAAGAGGACGGAGGGTCAGTAGACCTCATCCTTTTGAGAGCAGGAGATGAATGAGGATTGATGTTCGCAGCAGCAACAACAATAGTGACAGTAGTAGTAGTAGTAACAGTAGCAGTATAGGGGATCTGATGGTAGGCTTCCTTGGGCTCCACGGTCTGAGCCGGAGCTTGGGCCTTGTCCTTGAGCAGCTCGGCGGTCTTCACCAGCTTCCGCTTCTTGGGCTTAGAGGCCTCCCCCTACTCGATTAAAGCTTGGACGTGTTAAGACTTGGGGGTGGAGGCTCCTTTCTTGTGAACCTGAGGAGCTTGGGGAACCTCAACCAGCTCCTGGTGATTCTCATGTTGGAGGGGCACGATGCCCTTCAGACCTCCAAGGTTGAGGCGCTCCTTGCTCCACAACTACTGGCACTTGCGGTACTTGGTAGGAATGGAAAGAGCATCGTCCACCAAGTCACGGCAGAAGTCAATGACCCTGGTTAGCTCATCTGGCAGCTTGGGAAGGCGGTTGATGGTGGCAGGAACCTTCAAGCTTGCTTCCCAGCCAAACTTTTCCCAATCCCTATAAACAAGGATGGGGGTCTTCTTCTAGTCTTTAGGGGAGTATGGAAGATCCACAAGCAGTGAATCCTTGATGTACATAATCTGCTGCGAAAGGTACAATTATATCATTGAGGTAGGCTTGACCTGGAAAAGAAGCTTGAACTCCAACAGGTCCATACAACAGTCGAAATACCGATTAAGCCTATCGAAGCAGGCTAGATAACGGAAGCTATATGGGCACCATTGCTCCATGGCGATCCCATAGAACTCTAGAGTGGCACAGATAAAGGTCAGGATCGGGAAGGAAAGGCAATATATAATCTGGAAAGGATGGACAAGAAGGCCCAGACCATGAGCTCTCTCGAGCTCTGATACTCTTGCCTTGTCTTGGGTGAGAGCAAACCGAAAGTTGTCGTTGTTCCCCTGGTGGAAAGAATGTATAAAGGAGGCTAGGGCCTCGGCAAAATTGACTTTCAAGGCTGAAGGGTAGAGCTTCTCACGAGCCTTCTTAGACACAGCCTTGGCGACACACGACTGAAGTTGGATGGCGATGGGATCAGCCTTGACCTCCAGAACATGAGGCTGGAAAACTTCAACCTCCTCAAATTTTAAGGTAGTAGGGAATGAGGGATCTTGAACGACCTCAACGGGGGGTTCTCGGTTCGGTTCGGCGGCAGCCGGTTGGGATTGCAAAATGGGCACGACGGTAGGAAGAAGTTTGGAAATATCGATTTGATCGACGGCGCTGGGATCCTGAAGAATGGTGATGTTGTGACTGGTGATCTCACCGGGGATAGGAAATGGAGTATTGTTAGAAGCCATAGAAGCTTTCTGGGCTTTCGAATGATTGGGAGTTTTCTGGGTTTTCTTAGAAAGAGAAAGCTTGAAGCTTTGAGGATGCAAGAGAGGGTTTTCTGGGCTCGGTAGGAAGATTGGGCAAGTGAGAGAATGTAAAAAATGAAAAAGGATGAGGGTTTTGATTTATATATGATGAAGAGGTGCAAAGGGAAGAGAAGTGACCATTTGAAGAGAGAGATGGTTTCAGATTCTAAGGGATACAATTGAGTTTGAAAAGAGGTGGGAATGGAAAGGGTTACGTTAGTTAGAAAGAGACGTGATGACTGATGAGATTTGATGAGGCACGGGTCATGATGAAGGTGGCATAGTGGAGGCACGTGCTTAAGGTTTCGTGCATAACAAGATGGGAAGGCTGAAGAGCTTTTCGAAAACCGAAGCAATAAAGCTTGGACAAATAGTAGCTCGAGGCCAACACGTGTCAAACCTCTAATTTGCAAAGGATGTGCACTATTTCATATTGAAGTTCGAGGGCATCTGACTTCTGCAACTCTCTGGTGCATAACATCTGCCACCATCTACACAATGCTACTATTGATTCGACGACGTTATGAGCAAATATGGTCAAATTACCACTAGGATCAGACGTTGCAGTATAACGTGGTAGTCATGAGTCTTTAGACCAATGAACTTGTGTTGCACCCCGTTAATTGCTCATATAATATTTGCTATATAAGTAGACGGATAACGAGAAGTCTTGAACCAGCTGAATACAGAACCCCTTTGTGTTGGCTTCATTGTGTAAGGTGCATCTGACATCTTATTATACACTCATCTTCTATCCCTCCTCAACCACAAGTGACAGCGCAGATTCATAGATTCCAAATCTTTATGGGCTTTGGGAGTATCTTTGGTCTTCAACTTAATACCCAAAATTAGTCCCACCATGTTGTCGCACACATTCTTTTCTATGTGTATGACATCAAGGTTGTTCCGGAGTTTCAACTTGGGCCAGTTGGACAGTTCAAAGAAAATACTCTTGTGATGCGAATAGTTGAGATTGTGTGGTGGGTGTGGATTGAGTCTCTTCACATCTTTGTCGTTGGTCAACACACTGAAATAGAAGCTGTTCAACCTCTCTAAAATCTCTTGGCCAGACCACTATCAGGGTTTAGGCTCATTCTCTATCGTTCCACCCAAATGAGTCTCATCTTGTCGCCATGGGTGATTGTGAGGAAGCCAACTATGGTGACCCAAGTAATACACATTCTCCGCATGCTAACTAGAGTTGACGTCGTCCAAACAGATAGGGATACCATTGTATCATTTTGTCGTACAAGATGCCAATATCCTATATGCAGGAAAATAGCTAAGTGTCCACATTACGGCTGCTCTCATCGTGAACATCGTGTTAGTGAACTTGTCATAAGTTGTCACTCCATGTTCTCACAACAGTTTTAGCTCATTGATTTATGGTTTGAGGTAGACATCTAAATACTTTCCAAGATATTTAGGACCTGAAATTAGCAGAATAAGAAAATTAAATTCCTTGTTCATGCACATCCACGGAGGCAGATTGTACGACATGAGAATAACTGGCCAAGTGCTGACGGCAGCGCTGTTACTACCCCAAGGATCAAATCCATCTATAGATAGATTGAGTCTAACATTTCAAACCTCTGCTACAAAGTTTTCGAATTCCCTGTTGAAATGTTTAAAAGTCTCCTCATCTATTGCGGGTCAGAGTACATTGTCATCTACTCGTTGTTCTGCTTACCATGTCATCGCCTCTGCTGTGTATAGAGACATGTACAGATGCTGCAATCTGGGAATCAAAGGAAAATAGAAAAATACCTTCACAGGTTTTTTCTTCTTCGAACTACTCCTATTCTGGTTTTTATATCTACACTAGTTACATACAGGACAATAGTCCAAATGTTCATACTCTTTGTAAAACAGTACACAGTCATTTATGTAGGCGTCAATTTTCCTGTACTTTAGGCCGAGGCTGCTCAAGATCTTTCTAACCTCATAATGACTTTCCGAAAGTTTGTGATGATAAGGTAGCAACTTACATATATGCTCTTGTATTTTGTCAAAAGCACTGTCTGACATTTTATTCTTCACTTTTATCTGAATTTCCTCCATTATATATTGCAACACATTCTCTACACATCCGAGGTCTGGGCTTCGAGTAGCATCCTGTTGTACCTATCCATCTCTATAGTGTCACTGGCCAAGCTGGCAGTGGGGAATATGTCATCATGAGTGGTATCGTAACCTCCCTCTTGGTGTTGGTGTCCACCATGACTAAATTCCGGAAAAGCATCATGGACCAAATTCATCGTTGAGTTACAAGTAGGGGCGCCGCTACCGCTAAATAAATGTACCCTGAGCTGAAGTCTAGTCTTGAGTTAAAGTCTACTACTTCACTGTGTTCGCTCCACATAGTGTAACTCCACATCATACCGTGCTCATATAGGTGTTGAGCCATCACGTTAGACTGAAGAAACTGATAATTGAGACATTTTTTGCACAGACACCTAAAACGCTTCTTTCCATGAGCATGTTGCAGTGCAAAAGCCACAAACTCCCTGATGTCATCCATATACCGCATATCATTTCTATTCGCGAACTGTATCCAACTCTTATCCATATTTCTGCGTTAGGATAATAAATTGATCTATTAATTATATATATTTTTAACCAATAATTCATTAATATAATATAATATACTATACTATATATATTATCAAATACATCGCACACACATAACATAACATGCATGTACTTGTAATGAACGAATTAATCTTATACAATAATTAATCTAGCTAATATATATATATTGATTATATATATATTATATTATTAATTAAATTTATATATATGTAAATATATACATTAATTATATATGTATATTTCCACTAATTATTCTAACATATATATATTCACTATATTACCTAGCACATGCATGTTTTAATTAACTAATAAATTAATTTAAAACATATGTACTAATTAATTAATTAACTAATTAATTAACCAATTAGGATGTAGCTTATAATTAGCTTAACAATGCAATACGTACAACAACGGAAGTAATGTTATATAAGATTGTCAAAAAGTACTATATATTTTCCAGAAAACTAGTAGTAATTACGTACGATATTAAATTAAAAAAATATCAATTGAGAGAAACGAGTTAAAAGCTTCATCGATAAGGAGATAAGTGGATAAAAGTAGAACTCTGGGAGCTAAAAAATCCAGTTATGATGAATTTTTGCCTGAATTTTGGAGTTGTTGTAACAACCCGAACAGTGGAATGTGCACATATTGATCCGAGTCGTGATTATTGTGAATTAATCGTACTCGTGGGTTTGTTAATAACTTAATTATCGGGCAAGAATTTGGTTTGAATTCCTTCGCAGGAATTGTAGAGGATTTAATTTCGAGATCGTGGGAATTTTCGGAGAATTTTTCGGATTAGTGAGCAATGTTTTATCGAGTTTTGAAGTTGGTTGGTGAATGTGGATTTAATCGTGACCGTCCTATTTGGATCAGATTGAATTATAGCCGTTGATTTACGGATGGTATGTGTACAGTATGTATACGGTATAAATATGAAACAAATTGGGAAACTTTATATTTTTGGAATTACCCGTTCACCTGCGTTGACCCATGGGTCAAAATTGACCCGTTTTGGGCCGTGACCTTCTCGGCTTCGATATGCCTTATTCCAGAATATTTTGGCCATGGTTTCTTCATGAAACTTGTTGGGGTTGAGCTCCTCTTTCTTTTGATAGGTGGATCACTCATTTTGGTTACCGAATGAAGAAGTTATGGCTTGTTAAAGTTTGGAGAATTCTGGCCGAATTCGCCGGCGAGGGAGGCGACGGAGACGGCGGCGATGAGGCTTGAGGTTATGGGAGTTTTGGACCCCATGGAGAGGTGATTCTATTCCAAGTGGTTTTAGCCCTTGCCGTGCTCGGTGATGGCCGATCAGAAAAATTGAATTCCGACGAGGTTTCCGAACTTCACGGTGAGTTTTGAACCTTTTCTAGTTAAAATTGGGCTTAGATTTGAACTACAAAGTTGTTGGAAATGTTGAGATCTTCAAACTGATGTATTGGTCGACATTTTCTGGGTTGGTAGAAATTCTGGCGGCCGGCGGCCCCACGCGCCGCCGTGCACGGCGGATTTTCGGCGAGGTGAATTTTTGGCAAGTTTTATGTCGTTTCGCTTGTTTTCACGTGCCAAACGCAATGGAGAGATTGTTGAGTTGATTTGAGTATTCTAATTTTGGACGAGGGTTGTTTGGGTGTATTTTGAGAATTTTGTTATCCTCGTTGATATTTTGAGCGACACATCTTTCGAGAACATAGGGTTCTTAACGTATTAGCTCCGTATGTTGTGTTTCAATATGTATTGATTGTATCCCTGTTATTCAAGTGATTTTGATCAAGTGTTTGGCGAGGGATCTTCCGCCGAACCTCAGAGTTAGCTTCATACTGTGAGTGGACATTTTATTTTCACGGTTGAATTGTGAGTCTTGATTTATGCATTTTATGAATATATGTTTATGATTATGCATTTACGTATGCAGTTATAATTATGCACATATAAGTATACATTTTATAATTATGCATTTTACGATTATGCATGTGCATGGAAATGATTTATGATTTGGTGTACACAAAGTACAGTCTCGGATATTAAGGTATGCATCGATGCTTTGGCTTCTCGGCTGATCTCCGAGATGCTCCGAGGGGACAGATATCCTGACCAGAGGTCTTTCAGGCTTATTAATCATGAGGGGGTCTATGATCCCGTGATTAGACTATACTATGCGGATGAGTCCATGAGTGACACCGCAGGATTTTACGTGCATATTTGTGGATCAGGGAAAATGTACTTGGTCGAGATTTTCATGTGCATTGACTCGCATTATGCTTTTATGAGCATATATTTGGGAAAAAAATTATTATTTTCTTTCACTCACTCTAACGATTTTATTTGTCTTCCCCTGGGCCTTTCGGTTTCCTTTGCCCAGTTTACAGTTTGAGTTCCGGGGTTGCACGTCGACGGTGTAGGCGTAGAGTTCAGATCATACTTCAGTTCAAGTAGGTTCTTTGTTCGACCTACTGCTTGTATATGATATATATAGGAGTCACTCTTAATACTTATGTTTATTTTCAGTTGAGTTTGCTCCTGAATGTTTCTGGATTTCTTGTAAACCTTTTGGTTTATTTTATATATGATGTTGAGAAATCCAGATAGGGAACGGAGCCCCACAGTTTGGATTTTGTGGAATATTCGAAGTGTGATTCTTTTTGCAGGTTCTAATATAGGCTCACGTATTTCAAAGTAAAATCTGGCAAAAAAAATTTTAGGGTCGTGTTTTCGAATGGGTTTGATTTCGGTTTAGGCAACTAAATCGGAGTCGGGTCCTTTCAGTCGCCGACGGTGGGTTTTTCGAAGTGAAGAGAGACAACTGAGAGGGAAAGAGAGATAGAAAAGTGATGAAGAGATAAAGAAATCTGATTGAGAGATCTAATAATTGACTTTTCTTAGGCGACGAAATATTTCGTCGCCTAAGTGCCATCGTTTGTCTCCTAGGTGTGAACTTAGGCGACGGAAACAGCTTTGTCACCTAGGTGTTCACTTGAGCGTCGAAAGGCTTAAGTCATCATCTAAGAGTCCATATAGGTGACGACATGTGAGTCGTCGTCTAAGTTTCTAACACTTAGACGGCGACAACCAATGGTCGTTGTTTAAGTGTTCTTCTTAGGTGACGAAACCACATGTTTTGTCACCTAAGTGCACACTTAAGTGACGACTTGTGTGAACCGTCATCTAAGAAAATACCTAGGCGACGAAGACATTGTTTGTCGTCTAAGTGTTACTTAGACGACGAAAAATATTTTTTGGGCGACGAAATCTTTTTTGTCGCCTAAGTGAAGTTTTCTGGTAGTGTGAAGATCAAGAATATGTCGCACTTCTATCTCATTATAAGATGTGCGGGGATTATGATGAGACAAAGTAGGGTTTAACCACGTCAATTCTTGACATTAAACTAGAATAGAACCATTCCACTATCCCCGTAACGACGGGAAATATGTCTCATCAAAGTGACAATCTACAAATCTAGTAGTAGAGCGATCTTCTGTCAAAAGTTCTAAATAGCAAACAATTGTTGGAGCTTCACAACCAACATAGATACATAATCGTCTTTGAAGACCCATTTTTTGAGTAAAAGGGTGATGAAATCCCCTTTGCTTGACATATAATTCCACCCTATAATAACAGAGCAATAAACAACCTAAGATCTAGGGTCCTGCAGAAATTAAGTTTTAGTCTTGAATCTAGAGTGTTGCAAAAATTAAGTTTTCAACCTAATTAATTTCTAAAGTAATATTATAAAAAATTTACCTCAATTGGTGTTATGCTCGGTATGGGTAAAGTTTGACGACAATGAGGTAACGCTCCTCTGATGCAGAATTTAGGCAGTAGAGCAATCTTGACGATCTAGATAAGATGCCGCAAATAGTGCAGGGACGACGAATTTTTCCGGCGTTCAAGAGGTCGACGGTGGTGATCGACAGCTGAGAGAATTTAGGTGTTTAGGGTTTTAGGATTTTTTTTGTTTCTCTGTAATGATGGATGACTATCAACTCAGAGCTTGTTCACAACGTGTTGAAGGATAATATATTGCACAATAATTGTAGATTGAAACTGTATTTTTATTCATTGATAGATGACTTTAAATACAAATTAAAGTTTTTCCCATCCACCAATATTTTGAGAAATCTTTTCTCACTAGCCGAAATAAGATTGTATAATTATAACCCACCCAACACTCTTAAGAGATTTATTCCCACTTACCCAATTTTTCCCTTTCTTTTATATTTTAATTCCTAATTTACCCACCCTTGTCACTCTATTTTTACTATCTGAAGCTCAATACTGCTCCATCTTTATCGCACCATCATCGTCGACCCCTAAATCTCTACCCTGACCTCCTCCAAGTCGGCCTCATTCTCACACAGCTTTCAGCCTCGCTTCGGTCTGTGCTCCACCTCGATCGACCATCGCAACATCGTAGTCGACATCCAAAGCTTGCCATCGGCCGCCTCGATCAACCACCACTTGGCTCGATCTCATGTGCCTCGCATCAGTGCCATCGGCAAAACACATAGATCTTGGCTCGCTCCTCAAAAATCTCTGCCTCCGTTTCCAAATCCTTTGCCTCTCTCTTCATACCACCAACCACCGCATAATGGCTTTGGCCGCCGACTCCGCCATGTCGCGTCTCTACCACATCTTCAAGGTCTTCCCGATCCTTGTGCTTTTACTTCTCTGTGTGGAGATCGTCACTTACTTTAAGGGTTGGAATTTCTCTCCGCCACCGCTCCGGTCTGCTGAGGTCGTCAAAATCGTGTATGCCAATTGGCTCCACGTCGGCGGCAGCACTGGTGTTGTTGATAATGTAGAGGATTATCCCATGGTCGTGCTCTAGGTCCCTATGTGCAATGAGAGGGAGGTAAGATGATGTAGGTCTCTCTAATCCTTTTTCAAGCTTCAATAGAGTTTCGTCATTGTCGAAAATATAGAGTATTAACAATGTGGTTTGTTGTACATGTGTACCATCAATCAATTGGGGCGATATGTGTTCAGGTCTGGCTGAGGGAGAGGATGCTTGTGCAAGTGTTGGATGACTCCGACGATGTAGGTGTTCAACTGCTTATCAAGGCTGAAGTGTAAAAGTGGCAGCAGAGGGGTGTTCCTCTAGTGTATAGACATCTTCTTATATGCACAGGGTACAACTATGAGCTGTGATTATGTTAAGAATTATGAGTTTGTCGCAATCTTTGATGCGAATTTTCAGTCAGGACCGAACTTCTTGAGGAAGGCTATTCCTTACTTCATGGTATCTTGATTAAGAATAGAGGTTTGACATACACTAGATTCATGGAATTGAAACAAATTGTTTTGTAGTTAAAGCTCATGATCATGTTCATAATACTTATAAGAAATGTAAGGTGATTGATCCTTTACGTATGAGTTAAGTTGGAATATGTAGTTGTAGACGTTAAACTGAGTATCAGTTGATCCTAAACTGATACTCAAATGACCGTCAACTAAGTATCAGTTTAGGGTAATTGAGTATCAGTTTATCTTGTTTATTTTTCCTTCACTAGCAAGTATAAAGTTTTGTCATTATAGCTTAGACTGATATATAGCTTGTTTGCATTGTCATTCCCCTCTGTGACCAAAATTAGCTTCTACTTCTACCGGAGTTCTTGAAGTCATGGGATCCCCTCTCAGTGTATCAGATTTAAGAGCATATACAATGTCAGGGGGTGGGATTGAACAAATTATTATGATTTATGTTACTTAAGTCTAGAAGAATAGTAACTAGCTACATAAGTTCAGTCCCGAAACTGGCCTCAGTTATGATTATTTTGTCTTCTGGGCTCACTTATTTCTTCTTGTTGTGGTTTCAATAAACCATGAACAGTAAATGAATCACCTGCCCCGTAATGTATTTCATATAATTTCTTTTCTTTATTCTTATGTATTGTATTGTTGGTAATAGTTTATGATAATGTAGCCCTATTTGTATGTTAAAGTGGTTGTAGCTAATTATAATTTATGTTATTCAGGTCGAAAGATGTGCTGAAAGTGGTTGCAGACGTTAAACTGAGTATCAAATGACCCTAAAATGATACTTAGTTGACCCTAAACTGAGTATCAATTTAGCCTCAACTAACTATCATTTTATCCTCAACTAAGAGCACTCAACTGAGTATTAGTTGAACGTCAACTGTGTTAGTTGAACGTTAACTGAGAATCAGCTGATGAGCCTATAGTCTAGAGACTTTGATGGTCAAAGTCAATTGAATCCGGTCATCGGTCGCCGGATTCTGGCCAAAGTTACCAAAATTCGGCGACTGGTCAACGGTTAACGCCGACTGTCAACGGTCAATGCCTCCAGAGTCAAGTCAATGGTCAATGGAGAGGTTATGAGAAAGTAATAGTATTGGGTAATTCATAATTAAAATGAGGGTAGGCTGATATTTTTACCTAATTAGTTGGCTAATGAGAATATTTGAATCTTTTATAGGTTAGTGGGAATTAAAAATCTTATTCTTGGGGTTTGGAGAAAAATACTTTAAATACATGCATTACAATCAGTGTTCCCGAATAATCAAGGATTATTAGAATCTTTATATGTAATTTAATTAGACAAGACACACTCTCAAAAGATATACAATATAGTTTCCTTCGATATGAAATAGTTTTTTCTGAGACATAAAAGAGGAGAGTATGTGAGAGAGAAAATAAAATAGTTTTCCAATGCTAACTAAGGATTATGAAGGTTGTGGTCAAAAGGGATCTTAATTAGTGGGAGGTTGTAGTCGAAAGGGATCTTGTGGGTTATATGTAGATTTTCATGGGCGGGATTATTGCTTTCTACCAAGAAACTTTGTCAAATTAGAGAGAATTTGATATAGTTAGGAGGAAACTATCAAATGTTAAAGAGTTATTTGACCATTATATATGAATATATATTTGAGCAAAGTACAATTCTTTGACGAAATATTAGTGAAAGTTAATGGTCTGTATTATATCGGAAGAGTTAGGAGTTTTCAAGTAGCGGTTTGGAACAAAATTTTAATTCAGTTACCACTATATAATAAAGGTTAAGTTCATATACCATCTCCATGCATAGTTCTCAAGAATTTAATAGTGAAATAGTTTCCATGCATAAAACCCTTTAAATCATGAAACTATATCATTGTACTTTTGTTAAATAGTTCAAGATATGTTACTGTTGTTTGTATTGTTTTATGACAATATTAATTGTTAAACATGAATTTGTTTGAGTAGCGACTCATCATATCGTTTTCAACTTAGTAGGTGACAAAGTCCAATTTGATACATGACTTTGATATAAATAAGGAACCTCTGGAGTTGCCTGAAGTAGAATTTCAAGATGAAGAATCATCTCACCGAGAAACAAGTGAAATAAAGGTATCCCGAGATGAAAAATCAATAACCGCGGCCATTCCAGCTGCTAGTTCTGTGAGCTCATGCGCAATAGGTCAGCCTAAAAGGTGTGAGAAAATGCAAAAGAATGGTGTGTATTATTTTGTCTTTTACATAATTTGCTTTTGTGTTATATATTTATTCTACTATATTACCTATCCGATATTGTTGTCGATCATCTTCTATATATAGCTGTCTCCTCTTTGATTTGATTTGAATTACTTGATCATGAAGATAAAGATGATCACAACTGTTCACGTTAAATTTTTACGGCCAGAACAATAACTCAATCTCAAATAAGTCCTATATAGTACTCATAATTGCAAGGCTTTCTTTAATGGCGATTGTTGACAATAACGACTAAAGTATGATTATCAGATAAATGGTTGAATGAGTGTTTTAACTTTTACATGCTGCAGAAACTGTAGAAGAAGAAGAGTACTTCATCC
Source organism: Geum urbanum (assembly GCA_946800695.1). NCBI lineage: Eukaryota > Viridiplantae > Streptophyta > Magnoliopsida > Rosales > Rosaceae > Geum > Geum urbanum. The sequence goes on from OX326998.1 coordinate 36,865,621, forward strand.
CTTATATATTGATTGTGCGCAAAGGGGAGGTAAGTCAATTCTTCAATTTGGTGATATTACTATGCTCCTACGGCCTTATTTTCATTTATTTATTTTACTTTATACCTTATTCTCTTTGCAGGATATAGCTGAAAAAATATGGTTCTTGGTCCAGAAGGAGAACCGTCGATCAGTTATCATTCTTTCGTCAATTGGTGGAGTCGCGGCAGCCTCCATATTCCGTGGTGCTAATAAAGACGAGTTCGTAAACTACCAGGCATGCATGCAGATCTCATACCAGTGATATATATGTTGGAAACTTCTAACTTGAGAACTTGAAGTCTGTCTTACATATAACAGTTATTTGATCTTTGATTTCTAAATAATCACCTCTCCATGCCTGCAGGGTTACTTTGACTTAATCAATCTTTGTGGATCGTTTGCATGCCATGCTTTATATCCACATAATTTGGGACAGTTATCTATCACCCTGGCTCAGAATGGGACAGTTTTTGGTGGTCTTGTTGCACCAGGAGAACCACTTATTACTGCTACTAATGTTCAGGTAAGTTTCGAAAAAAAATTGTCCTGAAGTTTCACATAAGCTTGAACCGTTGTTGCTGTATGGAAAATCATTTTCCTTTGTTCGAAATATAGTCTTTCCAAGATAAAAGAACTTTTGGTATTTAACAAGGTCATTTAACTATTAACGGTTATGAATCTTTCTTGAGCACTAATGAACTTATTAAAGTAGCACACTTTTATGAAATAGTAACCGCTATCATGATTATTTCAAATTTTATCAGATTATTCTTGGAGGTTATAAGACAGATATACGAGGAGAGGCGCCCTCGGCCGGATCTTCTACATGATCCAGGAATGTGCCAATCGACGGGTATCCGGACTTGACAAGGGCTCGAGCAACGATACCAACACATGTGACTAATGACGCCGATGCATTATTGGTCATCACTAAAGTGAAACCATCTTCTAGAATTAAACAATAAATTTTCAAACACTTAAATGAGATCTTTTTTAGATGATTCTGTAGCTCAAAAATTTCCCTTACAACTTATTTCATAGACATCTTTATTTATTTATCAGTAATTCATATACATGTTGAGGTATGACATGATTTGTGATCTTTATAACTCACTACTTGGCATTACCGTTGAGATCTTTCTACTCCAATGTTAAATTTGCATTCATATGTTGTTGAATGTAAATGGTAATTCAAGTCATTGATGTACATATTGGTAAATGGCGGCAAAGAATGCTTCCCCCAGAGAACGTTGATCTCTTGATACCATTAGTCTATTACTGTTAAATACTTATTTCATGATAATCTAAGCAGATGAAATGGTGGTATGAGATCAACATTGTAGAAGAGAGAGGTACTTAATATGCAGGCTGGAAAGTCCAGCAATATTTTGGGTCCAAGGATGAGGAAATGAGAAATACTATATATGCATGCAGCCTCATGTGATTATATGTAAGCGAATAACTAATAAGTCTTGGCATCCAGAGTTATTTTTCTTACATCTGCAACTGCTCCCATAACCCTCAAGACTGAGAAAACCACAGAAACAGTGATGTTCAGCCAGAAGATGACGCTTCGGTTTGGTGGCTTAAAGGTCAAGTTGAAGAACACAACAGGCTTTGCGAAGTCAAGAGGTATGGCACCAATGTCCCAATAACCGAATTTAGGTTCCGGAAAAATAGAAGCAATCAATGTTTCTATAATTATTACTAAAGCTACAGACCATGAGATTAACCTCAGCATCACATTTTGAGCAGACAACTCATTTCTGGTTGGTTTTGCAAATATAAGTAGTGTCAAGGACTTCATTTATGAGCTATAGATAAACCTGCATGCAAGAAAGCAAAATTATAGCCAGATAAAGCAACCATATGAAAAAGGGAGAAAAAAAAAATAGAAGATACTTCAACGAGAGTGATTGGGAACAGAAAATAAGCTATTTTGGGACCAAAGAATTGCCATCATCCAAGAAGTTACTAAGGATGAGGCCTTCAACTCTGTTTCCGAATTCCCAGTAGCCGAAAATAGCAGCATTGAAGAAAGTCGTCATTGCAACTGCATAACAAACAAACAGTTACTTGAACATCTTTCCCTTCACTCGTGCGACTAATGTTTCCTATTACCAAAAGTCATCATCAAGAAATAAATTTCACAGCAATAATGAAATCTTGTATAAGGTGTTTCAATTTGGCATGTTTGCTTCTCCAAATAACCAAAAGTACTTCCACAATTACTAGCTCACTGAACTAGGACAAAGTATGAGGAATTTTCTTTTATGCACGAATCGAAGCCAGCGTTATTCTCTGGGACAAAAAAAAGGCTAATTAAGAATAACCTGAATTTCTGTAATTATGCAATTGCTATATAGTGTAGGAATAATGGCATTGGCATTAGAGATCCCAAAAATGCGACTCTCGGTACTTCCTTTTAGTGAATAGTTTGTGCCCCTCTAGAATAATTTTCTGGCATGGCAAAATGCGCTTGCGAGTATTTGTCACAATATATAGTCATTTTCAGCTAAGGGCGTCCGCACGATGTAGATTTTTTCGTTTTACTTTACTTAGACATCAAATCCTTACAATCAAGATCACTCATGCTATAGATACTACTTCAACTCAATCACCTACAATATTTGAGTCCAATTGGAAATCGTTTGGCTATTTGATTCGTCATTTATATATTGTAAAACATTTATTCGACGCTCGTTATTTGTTCGTAATGTTTCACCATTTTGGATGAGCAAACGACCAATTTGGCTGAAATTTGGTAGGTCTACTCCTTAAAGGAATATCTATAACATAAATAGTTTAAATTGTTGAACTCAAATGTAAGATAATAATCAAATACACACCATCTGCACCGTAAGGACGTCCTTATTTGATCCTCCATATATATATATCCTATCTAGAGTGGAGCTTCGCTTTGAAAAAATCGATTGGAGTTCTAATTTCTACAAAATTAAAAAAAGTATTCGATCATTGAATTCAATCGTTGAATTCAATCATTATTTTGATTATCACTAGAGTATCACGTTTGCAAATAATCAGTCCAATCAGAGATGATTTGGCCTTTTTTTCATCACATTCTATTTTGGATGAATATATTTCATCCAATATAGCTTAAAAATTTAATACAGCAATCAAATAGTCAAATTATCTCTGATTAGACTGATTTTTTGTAAGCATGGTCGTCTAATAGTAATCTAAAGAATATATGATTTCAATCGTCGAGCAACTTTGTTAATTTTGTGAAAATCGAAACTCTGCTCAGTGTTTTCAAAACGAAGCTCCGCTCTGGATAGAAAACTATATATATATATATACAGATTCTATCAAAGTGCGAAGCTTCGTACTGAAACTTCGGTGTGAAGTTCCAATTTACTCAAAATCGACAAAATATTTCAATTGTTGGAATACTCATCTTTTAGATACCCATGCATGCAAGGATCATGCTTGCAAAATTTTGGTTCAATTCGAGATATTTTAACCTTTCGATCCCATATTCAAGTTTTGAGCTAAATCGGATAATCTGTGTGCATTGTTAAACAATGCCACGATCAAATGGTCAAAACATATCTGATTGAGCTAAAATTTTGCATGCATGATCCTTGCATAAATATATAAAAGATGATTGACTTCAATTATTGAATTACATTGTCGATTTTGTGTAAAATGTAACTTCACACCAAAGTTCCAGTGCAAAGCTTTGCACTTGATAGGAACTATATATATATAAGATATTATCCAGAATGGAGATCCACTTTAAAATACATAGCAAAGTTCCATCTTGTACAAGATTGACGATAAAATTCGATCATTGAAACTATTCATCTTTTAGATTATTATTCGACTATCATACTTGCAAAAAATCAGTCCAATCCGACATAATTTAGCCATTTGATGAATACATTCAACTTTTGATCTATAGAGTTCGTCCGATATATATAGCTTAAAAAATAAAAGTGTTGATCAAATGGATAAATCATCTCTGATTTGGGTGATTTTTTATAAACATAATCGTCTAATGGTAATCAAAATAATTGGTGGTTTAAATGTTTGAGCAACTTTGTCAATCTTGTGAAAATTGAAACTTCACTCCGTGTTTTCAAAACGGAGCTCTGCTCTGGATAATGAACATATATATTGTATATATATATAGTCCATATCAAGACCAGAGCTCTGCTTTGAAAATAAGGTGCGAAGTTTCAATTTTCACAAGATTGATAATGTTGTTCAACAATTGAAATCACTAACTCTTTAAATCACTATTAGACGATCATGCTTACAAAAAATCAGCTCAATCGGAGAAGATTTGACTATTTGATTGCTACATCAAATTTTTAACTTATATCGGATAAACTGTATTCATCAAAAGTTGAATGTGATGATCAAATGGTTAAATCATCTTCAATTAGGATGATTTTTTGTAAGCATTATTATCTAATAGTGATCTAAAAAAATGAGTAGTTTTAATTTTCGAGTAATATTATCAATCTTGTGAAAATCGAAACTTCGCTCCGTTTTTTCATAGTAGAGCTCTTCTCTTCATAGAGACTATATAAATAGGATAATAAAAATCGACTCAATTATCTCACCTAGGTGGTAGTCCGCCACCTGGGGATTGAGTAGTTTTGTTAATAATTAATTTGAAGGTCTCACCCTTTAATGGTTGACTCGATTGTCAAACCCTTACTTGGATCATCAACCCTTACGACTTTGATACTAGAGACCAGCGAAATTGAAATATAATAATAAAAGTTTCCAACGAAATTGAAATATAATAATAAAAGTTTGCATACATTATATTGAAAATTGGTAATACCTTACAGAATTGAAATGACTTTTAACTAAATTGGCTAACTTACTTAAAACCTTGTATGCACGAAGGTCTAAAAATGATTGGAGTGGGGTAACTATACTAAGGAGACTACTCAACTCATGAGTTTCTGTGACGATCCGAACCAGAATCAGTAATGTAGTCGGCACGATTCACGAGTATATGCGTAATCGCGGTTAGTCGTTAATTGTGTGGTTTGCCGATTTGATTCACGACTTGATTTTCGGCCGAGAATTTGAATTGAGTTTCTTCACGGAAGTTGTAGAGCACGTGATTTCGAGTTCGTGAGCGGTTCCGGATGATTTTTCCGATAACTGAGAAATATAATATGATTATTCGAAGTTTCAACTTTCGACGAGTTTATCCGTTTGTTTCGTGTTTATCCAAATCGTTTTGATTATTCATTTTGGACCGTCGATTGACCTGAGGCGTGAGTATAAATATCGGGAATAGTCATAAAATCATCGAAAATCACTGTTTGACGTTGACCAGAGTTGACTTTCCAAAAATGGAAGCTGTTGACTGTTGACCGAAGAGGGAAGTTTCCCGTTTGAGCTTCGCCGTCCGACTTCCATTTTCTGGCCACCTCCGACCTTGTTGAGGGTATGAATCGCTTCCTCTCATGATTTTGAGTTGATTTGTGTTTGGATTTGTGTGAATTGATAGAGATTTGTGGTGACCCGAATCGGGTCGAGTTCATGGGTGTCGCTGGTATTGGTTGCAGTTTTTCGGCGAGCCACGGTGGTGGTGGTTAAGGGGGTTCGACTCCCCTTGCCCTAGTGAGTCTCCCTATGTGTTTAGTTTTGGTTAAGGTTGTGATTTGAGGAGAACCCGATTAGGTTGCCGGAGGGGAAATTTCCGTTCGGTTTTGGTGAAAATGAGGTGTTTCCGGTGAGATTTGGCCTTGGTGGTAGTTATCAAAGTGGTTTGGCTTGAGATGGGCTTCATTTTTGGAGCTTCCTCGCTGTGGAATTCCACCGTTGACGGCGCGCCGCCACCGCCGGCGACGGTCAACGGCGGAGCTCCGGCGAGGGGTTGAATTTTTGGTTTTCGACGTTTTTAATGTCGTTTTTCTCGTAATCGCGCCTTGAGTATCGCCTTGAGGTTTTCATAGTGATTTGGGTGTTGGATTTTCAGTCGAAGGTTTCGAGTGGAGATTTCGAAAATTCAGTTGGTTATTTTGTACAGTTTAATATGTTTCCGGAAATGGTTGGTTTCCGTGGTTAAGTACAGTGTTGTGGGCTATGGTTTTGATCAGTTGTGTTTTATGAATATTTAGGGGATCGAGATCGAGATCGTGCTTCGGGCGAGGGATCTTCCGCCGGGCCACGAGATTAGCGCGAGTGCGCGTTTCGCTCATCTGTGAGTGGACAATTTCTTTTCACGGATTGATTGCGAGTCTTTATACACGTTTTACGAAGTTGAGCATGCATACGAGATTTCGATTTATATGAGCATGTGTTAGATGATTATGCTATTATCATTATACAATACGTATATGCATTTATATATTGCTTTATGCATTTGCATCGAATTACTTATGATTTGATTTACACAGAGTACAGTCTTACTATATGTTGTTGTATCGATACACTCGCATCCCGGCTGATCCCCGAGGGTGCCTACCAGGGGGGAACTGTACCTTGTTGAAAGGACTCAACTCCGATTTAGCTCCCTAAACCGGAATCGAACCCCTTCGAAAATACGAACCAACAAAAACTTTTCAAAATTTCGGCAGAGTTTCGTTACTAGCGTGGAATTACCATAACCTGCACGCGGAAATTAACACTTCGTCCTATGCCACAAAAAGCAAACCGTGGGCACCAATCCCATCCGGATTTCTCAACATCAATATAATCAACAAACAGTAAACATACTGTACTATATATATGTATATCCGAGAAAATCCGTATAAACAAGTATCGGAATGTATCAGAGCGACCTCTAGTATAAAATATATACAACATGTACATCAGTAGGTGAAACTGAAACCTACTGGAAAACACAGATGACTCTGATCACTAGCCTCCAAACCGCGACGTGAAACACCAAACCTGAACTGCAAACTGGGCACGGAAACCGAAAAGCCCAGGGGAAAGACAATAAACACGTTAGAGTGAGTGGACGAAAATAAATGTCTTTCACCAAGTATATATGTTATAAAAACATATGCGAGTCCAGGTAAATAAAAACATAACATAGTACACGAGGTAAAGCTCATACTCCTCCAGTTTGCTGAGCATGCAAGTATAAATCCCACGGGGTCACTCATGGACACACACCGTGCTAGTACAGTCCGAATCACGAGGTCCTTGGTCCCCGTGATTCTAAGCCAGAAATGGCCTCGGTTCTGGGGAAAACGCCCCTCACCGGTCAGGTCGGGATGACGACGTCCCTCCTGGATGGCCTACCATCGGGGATCAGCCGAGAGGCAATGTGTATCGATACAACAACGTAACCAAGACTGTACTCTGTGAAAACCAAATCATAAACAATTCGATGCAAAAGCATGAAACAATATATAAAGTGTATGCATATTCGTATACGTATATCCGTATAACATATTCGTATAATTGTAAACACATGCTCATATAATCATAATCTCGTATGAAATCTCATGCTCGTAAAACCATAATCATACTGCATGCTCAAGTTCATAAATCACATAAAAGACTCGCAAGATTTCCGTAAAAAGAAATTGTCCACTCACAGACACGTGAAATGCGCACTCGCGCTAAACTCGTGGTCCGGCGGAAGATCCCTCGCCAGAAGCACGCTCACGATCCAGATCTCGATCCCGATCTCCTGAATACATATACACATAACTGATTAATATCGTAATCCACAACACTGTACTGACGCACGGAAACCAACCGTTCCCGGAAATACAAAATGCAGTGCAAAATGAATTACGGAAATCCCGAAATTCCCACTCGAAACCTCGACTGAAAATCGGCTAACCAAATCAACCCGAAAACCTCCGTACGATAACCAGGGCGTGATTACGAGAAAAATGACACTAATTACATCGAAATCTGAAAAATTGACTTTCTGACCACCGTTGACCGCCGCCGGCGGCGGCGGCTCGCCGTCAACGGAGGAATTTCACGGCCATCTCCTCCAGTTCCCATGGTCTCGACAAGGCGAGCAACTTCTTCTTCTACCTCACAACCCAATTCCAAACAGAACTGCCCCAATTCTTGAAAACAAATCGAAAAACCCAAACCCAAATCCCTATTCGGGTTCACCCATACTCGCCTCCTCGTCCAAAACTAATCAACCAGGAAGCTCCACCACGAGGTGGGGAGCAAAACCCCCAACCACATGGCCCTCAACCGTCGCCGGAACCGCCGTCACCATTAACGGCGATCAACCCGGTTCGGCCTCCATTCGAACCCAACCAAAAACCAACCAAACTCAACAAACTCAAGCATGAATCAACATGAAATTGAACAAGGAATCGTTCTATACCCTCGCCGAAGTCGCTCGTGGCCGGAAAAAGATCGCCGGAGTTCACTTTCCCGTTCGGGAAACTTTCCCTTCTCGGCAGCTCTTCCACTTTCCAAAATAGGAAAGTCAACGGTTGGTCAACTCCCACAATAAATTCTCGACTATTTCACGACTATTTTCCGACTTTTCGATATTTATACTCGTCCCTCGGGTCAATCGACGGTCCAAAATGAAAATACGAAATGATTCGGATAAGCTCGAAACAAATGGATAAACTCGTCGAAACCCGAAACTTCAAATAATCATAAAATATTCCTCGGTTATCGGAAAAATCTTCCGAAACCACCCACGAACTCGAAATCACGTACTCTACGCTTTCCGTGAAGACACTCAACCCAAATTCTCGACCCAAAATATCGTCGCGAATCGAATCGGCAAACCACGCAATATCGCAAAACTACGACTATAACCGAATCTCGAGAATCGTGCCAAACACAGCTCTAATTCTGGTTCGGGTCGTCACAAATCTATCCCCCTTAAAGAAATTTCGACCTCGAAATTTACGTACCTGTCAGGTGAACAAATGAGGATACTGCTCCCGCATACGCTGCTCGGTCTCCCAGGTGGCCTCCTCAACTGAATGGTTCTGCCACAAGACCTTCACCAGCGGAATCACGCGGTGCCTCAACTCCTGCTCACGACGATCGAGAATCTGCACTGGTTCCTCAACATACGATAAATCCTCTCTGATCGGTAACTGCTGTGGGGCTATCACATGTGAAAGATCTGAGATGTACTTCCGTAACATCGAAACATGGAAGACATCATGCACACGAGCCATCTCAGCCGGTAACTCAAGTCTATAAGCAACAGCTCCAACCCTCTCTGTAATCTCATACGGACCAATGTACCGCGGTCGAAGCTTGCCACGCTTCCCGAAACGCACAACTCCCCTCCACGGAGATAGTTTCAGGAAGACCCAATCACCAACCTTGAACTCTAAACTCTTCCTCCTCACATCCGCGTAACTCTTCTGCCGATCCTGGGCAATCTTCAGTCGATCTCGAATAATCTGAATGTCCTCCATTGTGGTTTTCACCAAATCCGGACCAATAAGCCAACGCTCGCCCACCTCACTCCAACACAATGGAGTGCGACACTGCTTCCCGTACAGAGCCTCGTACGGTGCCATCTCAATACTGGCCTGATAGCTGTTGTTGTAGGCGAACTCGATCAAATGTAACTGTTGATCCCAGTTTCCGCGAAACTGCAATACACACGATCTTAGCATATCCTCAAGAGTCTGAATGGTCCGCTCGGACTGCCCGTCAGTCTGAGGATGAAAAGCTGTACTAAACCGTAATCTCGTACCCAACGCTCGCTGTAAAGCCTGCCAAAACTCAGAAGTGAACTGACTATCACGGTCAGAAACAATCGACACAGGCACACCATGCAAGCGAACAATCTCGGATAAGTACAACTTGGCCAATCTGCCCACTGAAATCTTCCCTGGAAGTGCAAGAAAATGTGCAGATTTCGTCAATCGATCAACGATAACCCAAATGCCAGTGTTGCCCGCCGAAGTACGCGGCAACTGATAGACGAAATCCATCGTGATATGCTCCCACTTCCAAACTGGAATCTCAAGTGGCTGTAGTTTCCCTGCATGTTTCTGCCTCTCCACCTTCACCTGCTGACAAATCAAACACCGACTCACGTACGCGGCAATCTCCCGCTTCATGTTGCGCCACCAATAGTACGCTCGAAGTGTACGAAACATCTTCGTACCTCCGGGATGCATCGCATACGCTGAACTGTGGGCCTCGTCCAGAATCTCCTTCTTTAAGTCCTCGTCTCTGGGTACACATAATCTGCCTATGAACAACAACGTACCGTCGTCGCTCAATCGGAACTCTGTAGGCACACCATTCCGAATCATGGTCTTCTTGCTCAGCAAGTAAGGATCTGAATCCTGTGCCTCCCGTACCTGATCAACCAATACGGGTCGTACTTGAAAGCTAGCCAACAAGGCTCCATCATCATCATAACCAAACACAGCACCCGTAGCCCGTAGCTCGGCTAACATCGATACTCTGGCCACACACATGTGAAACAATGAGGCTCCCGATTTCCGGCTAAGTGCATCTGCCACAACATTGGCCTTCCCTGGATGGTACTCAAATGTACAATCATAATCATTGATCAACTCCATCCATCGGCGCTGCCTCATGTTCAGATCTGGCTGTGTCCGCAAGTAAGTGAGACTCTTGTGGTCAGTGAAAATCTTACACTGAGCACCGTACAGGTAATGTCTCCAACTCTTCAACGCTAACACAATAGCGGCTAACTCCAAATCATGCGTCGGATAGTTGACCTCGTGCGGTTTCAACTGTCTGGAACCGTACGCCACAACTCTACCATGCTGCATCAACACACAGCCAAGGCCCAACTTCGACGCGTCGCTGTACACAACATACTCACCACTGTCGTGTGGCAATGTCAGAACCGGTGCGGTAGTCAATCTCTCCTTCAGGAGCAAATAACTCTCCTCGCACGCATCAGACCACTCAAACTTGACGCCCTTCTTCGTTAATTTGGTCAGTGGTGTAGCTATCCGGGAGAAATCCTGTACAAACCGTCGGTAATAGCCTGCTAACCCCAAGAAACTCCGGATCTCCGGCACAGTAGTGGGTCGACTCCAATTCAGCACAGCCTCGATCTTGTCAGGATCAACACTAACTCCCTCGGCCGAAATCACGTGGCCCAGAAACTTCACACTATCCAACCAGAACTCACACTTGCTAAACTTCGCGAACAACTGATGGTCCCACAAAGTCCGCAACACCGCTCGCAAGTGCTTCTTGTGCTGGCCCATACTCCTCGAATAAATCAGGATATCGTCTATGAATACAATCACGAACTTGTCCAGGAATCGTCGAAATACCCGATTCATCAAGTCCATGAAAGCTGCGGGGGCGTTGGTCAACCCAAACGGCATAACCAAAAACTCATAATGCCCATACCGCGTCCTGAAAGCTGTCCTGGCGACATCTGATTCCCGGATCCTCAATTGGTGATATCCGGATCGAAGGTCAATCTTCGAAAAGACTGCTGCTCCCTTCAGCTGATCAAACAAGTCGTCAATCCGCGGTAACGGATACTTGTTCCTCACCGTAATCTGATTCAGCTTCCGATAGTCGATGCACAAACGCATAGACCCGTCCTTCTTCCGCACAAATAACACTGGAGCACCCCACGGAGAAACACTCGGTCGAATGAATCCCTTCTCTAACAACTCCTGAAGCTGAATCTGCAACTCCCTCAACTCTGCAGGCGCCATCCGGTACGGTGTCTGGGAAATCGGTCCAGTACCCGGCAATAACTCAATGGTAAAATCAATCTCCCGCACAGGGGGTATACCAGGTAACTCCGCTGGAAACACATCCGGAAACTCAGACACAATCTCAATACTACCAAGCTCTGGCACTGCAGCTGTAGTATCCACAACATGGGCTAAGTAAGCAACACAACCCTTCTTCATCAGCCGATCCGCCCTCATCGCGGAAATCAAACACGGTAGGGAAGTGTTCTTCTCGCCGCGAAACAGTATCTCAGGTAACCCTGGTCGTCGAAACACGACCTCCTTCCTGTGGCAATCAAACATAGCCCAGTGCGACTCCAAAAAGTCCATACCCAATATCAGATCGAAATCCACAATATCAAGTAATAACAGATCCGCGGCTAAACCATGGCCATCAACAAACACCTCACAATCTCGGTAAACCCAACCGATGCTCACAACCTCACCTGACGGATACAACACTCTCCACAGCCCCGGAAGTGGAGATGCAGGTACCGTAGCCGATGATGATAGTCTATATGATATGAATGAATGTGTGGCACCAGGATCTAACAATGCAACTACAGGAATACCAAAAACATGTAACGTACCAATAACGACCTCCGGTGATGCTCTGCCCTCACGCATAGTCATAGCATGAACTCTCGCCTGTCCGGCTGGTCGTCCTCGCTGGGGCTGTCCCTGCTGTCGGCCCTGGCCTGCAAACTGAGCTGGTCGAGCTCCCGTAGTGGCACCTCGCTCAACTCCGGAACTCTGGGACGCCTGTCCACCAGTACCATACGACTGAGGACACTCTCTCGAATAGTGACCCACCTGGCCACAACTATAGCAAATGACTGTACTCCGCTGACATACACCAGAGTGATACTTGTTGCAAAAGCTACACAATGGATGATCTCTCGGAACAGGAAATGTACCACCAGTACGCCGAGGATAACTAGAACCGCTGGAACTCCCACTAGCCTGTGGTTGCTGCGGTCGATCTCTCCTCCCTCTCTGTCTCCACCTAGGTACACTAGCTGGTGGTCGATAAGATCCACCGCCTGAAGATGAAGCTGAACCGGAAGTATCAGAACTCAGCCTCTTCGAAGGCCCCTGACTCGGTCCACCTTCCTCAAATCGTCTCGGCTGGTACCTCTGCTGTCTCTCCTGCTCAATATCCTCGCCTCGGAGAGCTGCACTGACAAACTCATCAAAGTTGTTTCTCGGCATCGTAGTCAACGTCGCCTTGATGTTCAGATTCAATCCCAGCTCAAACCTACGACACTTGGCTTCCTCTGTAGCCACCATATCCCGCGCAAAACGAGACAAACGAGTAAACCGATCCCGATACTCAAGTACAGACAAACTGCCCTGCCTCAAGTTTGTAAACTCCTCGTACTTGCGCTGCTGGGTAGCCTGATTAAAATACCTCCGCATAAACAGATCACGAAACAATGTCCACGGAGTATCCACAGGAACTCTGTCAGTGCTGACCCACCAAAAGTATGCATCACCCTCAAGTAAACCAACTGCGGCTACTGTCATCTGCTCAGGTGTAAACTGCAGACGCTCACAAACACGCTCAATCTGAACCAACCATGCCTCGCATATCTCTGGATCAACTGAACTCGAAAACACAGTAGCACCCGCAGTACGAGCCTTGACCACAGGGTCAAAACGCTCTTCCAAACGCAGCACTCGCATCAGCAAGTCGCGCGTTCGGCGATCCTCATCAGGATCATCATCCCGATCAACACGGGGACCACGTCGAGGAGGCATCCTACTGATACAAGACAAGCATTAGGCACAAGCAGAAGGAACGTAATCATGAAACCGCAGATATTTGAGGACACACAACACCCGAAGTATTGATGAGTACCGCTGGCCAGTCGGGTCATCACTCCAGCCATGCTGTATCAACTCAAATACCCTAAGCGTCACAACTACAAGAGTCTACAGAATCTGACAACCTAAGGCTTTGATACCAAGCTGAAAGGACCCAACCCCGATTTAGCTCCCTAAACCGGAATCGAACCCCTTCGAAAATACGAACCAACAAAAACTTTTCAAAATTTCGGCAGAGTTTCGTTACTAGCGAGGAATTACCATAACCTGCACGCGGAAATTAACACTTCGTCCTATGCCACAAAAAGCAAACTGTGGGCACCAATCCCATCCGGATTTCTCAACATCAATATAATCAACAAACAGTAAACATACTGTACTATATATATGTATATCCGAGAAAATCCGTATAAACAAGTATCGGAATGTATCAGAGCGACCTCTAGTATAAAATATATACAACATGTACATCAGTAGGTGAAACTGAAACCTACTGGAAAACACAGATGACTCTGATCACTAGCCTCCAAACCGCGACGTGAAACACCAAACCTGAACTGCAAACTGGGCACGGAAACCGAAAAGCCCAGGGGAAAGACAATAAACACGTTAGAGTGAGTGGACAAAAATAAATGTCTTTCACCAAGTATATATGTTATAAAAACATATGAGAGTCCAGGTAAATAAAAACATAACATAGTACACGAGGTAAAGCTCATACTCCTCCAGTGTACTGAGCATGCAAGTATAAATCCCACGGGGTCACTCATGGACACACACCGTGCTAGTACAGTCCGAATCACGAGGTCCTCGGTTCCGGGGAAAACGCCCCTCACCGGTCAGGTCGGGATGACGACGTCCCTCCTGGATGGCCTACCATCGGGGATCAGCCGAGAGGCAATGTGTATCGATACAACAACGTAACCAAGACTGTACTCTGTGAAAACCAAATCATAAACAATTCGATGCAAAAGCATGAAACAATATATAAAGTGTATGCATATTCGTATACGTATATCCGTATAACATATTCGTATAATTGTAAACACATGCTCATATAATCATAATCTCGTATGAAATCTCATGCTCGTAAAACCATAATCATACTGCATGCTCAAGTTCATAAATCACATAAAAGACTCGCAAGATTTCCGTGAAAAGAAATTGTCCACTCACAGACACGTGAAATGCGCACTCGCGCTAAACTCGTGGTCCGGCGGAAGATCCCTCGCCAGAAGCACGCTCACGATCCAGATCTCGATCCCGATCTCCTGAATACATATACACATAACTGATTAATATCGTAATCCACAACACTGTACTGACGCACGGAAACCAACCGTTCCCGGAAATACGAAATGCAGTGCAAAATGAATTACGGAAATCCCGAAATTCCCACTCGAAACCTCGACTGAAAATCGGCTAACCAAATCAACCCGAAAACCTCCGTACGATAACCAGGGCGTGATTACGAGAAAAATGACACTAATTACATCGAAATCTGAAAAATTGACTTTCTGACCACCGTTGACCGCCGCCGGCGGCGGCGGCTCGCCGTCAACGGAGGAATTTCACGACCATCTCCTCCAGTTCCCATGGTCTCGACAAGGCGAGCAACTTCTTCTTCTACCTCACAACCCAATTCCAAACAGAACTGCCCCAATTCTTGAAAACAAATCGAAAAACTCAAACCCAAATCCCTATTCGGGTTCACCCATACTCGCCTCCTCGTCCAAAACTAATCAACCAGGAAGCTCCACCACGAGGTGGGGAGCAAAACCCCCAACCACATGGCCCTCAACCGTCGCCGGAACCGCCGTCACCATTAACGGCGATCAACCCGGTTCGGCCTCCATTCGAACCCAACCAAAAACCAACCAAACTCAACAAACTCAAGCATGAATCAACATGAAATTGAACAAGGAATCGATCTATACCCTCGCCGAAGTCGCTCGTGGCCGGAAAAAGATCGCCGGAGTTCACTTTCCCGTTCGGGAAACTTTCCCTTCTCGGCAGCTCTTCCACTTTCCAAAATAGGAAAGTCAACGGTTGGTCAACTCCCACAATAAATTCTCGACTATTTCACGGCTATTTTCCGACTTTTCGATATTTATACTCGTCCCTCGGGTCAATCGACGGTCCAAAATGAAAATACGAAATGATTCAGATAAGCTCGAAACAAATGGATAAACTCGTCGAAACCCGAAACTTCAAATAATCATAAAATATTCCTCGGTTATCGGAAAAATCTTCCGAAACCACCCACGAACTCGAAATCACGTACTCTACGCTTTCCGTGAAGACACTCAACCCAAATTCTCGACCCAAAATATCGTCGCGAATCGAATCGGCAAACCACGCAATATCGCAAAACTACGACTATAACCGAATCTCGAGAATCGTGCCAAACACACCTCTAATTCTGGTTCGGGTCGTCACACTTGTCCCGATGTAGTTCCGGGTGGGTACAGATATCTGTTTCTTGTGCCGATGTAGTTCCGGGTGGAAGCAGATACCCTGACCTGAGGCCTTTCTGGCTAGAATCACGTGTGGGTCTGGGATCCCGTGATTCGGACTGTACTAGCACGGATGTGTCCACGAGTGACCCCATGAGATTTTTATGCATGCTCTGTACACGTGAGGAGTTAGAGTCTCCCTCGTGTACTATTTGATTATTTATGCATCTGGACTCGCATATGTTTTTATAACATATATATTAATCTGCGAAAGACAATTATCTTTTCGTCCACTCACTCTAACAGTTTTCATGTCTTTCCCTTGGGCTTTTCGGTTTCCGTGCCCAGTTTGCAGTTCAGGTTCTGGTGTTTCACGTCGTGGTGGGAGGCTAGTGATCCGAGCTACCTGTGTTTTCAAGTAGGTTCTTGTTTCGCCTACTGATGTATATATTGTGTATATTGTATATATTTACACTAGAGGTCGCTCTGATACATTCTGATACATGTTTTATACGGATTTTCTCGGATATATTATATATATTACAGTATGTTACTGTTTATTGATTATGATATGATGTTGAGAAATCCGGATGGGATTGGTGCCCACGGTTTGGTTTTTGTGGCATAGGACGAAGTTATTTTCAGGGTGCAGATTAATGCAATTCCACATTAGTAACGTTACTCTGCCGACATTTTGAATGATTTTTGTTGGTTCGTATTTTTAGAAGGGGTTCGATTCCGGTTTAGGCAACTGAATCGGGATTGGGTCCTTTCAGTTTCTCCATTACAATTGGACATGGGAAAGAGGTTTCGAAGAGGAGTGAAGCTTCTAGCTTGCTCCAATGGAACCTCAGAATTACTAAAGGAGATGAGCTCTTTATATAGGATTTTGGTAATCGTCAATCGTGGATCGCAAATCACAGATAAGGAATCTTTTTTGACTTAGTGGAGGACAAAAACAGGAAGCAGCACAAATTAACTTTGTTTTTGCCCTTTTTTCTCGTGAATGAACAATGACTATCTTTGCTTTCGGTGCATTTTGTTGACTCTGGTTAGGTGACTGTCGATGTTGTCCGTTTATGCGTATGGGTCTTAGTTTTCCTGATAATCAATGCATTTTGTTGAGTTATTGGGGGTATTGGGCCGACTGTGGGATGATGAGGAGGATCTGGAGGAGGCTTCTCTATCTTTTTCTTCTGATTCATTGTCTGTCTCTGTTTCTGATTCATTCATATTACCTACTTGTTGAAAGAGTTTTTTAGTTAACTCTTTTAACTCCGCTGATTTAGATGATTTGGATGATGATGACTCTGATTTGGCTTTCTCTTTGGACTTGGAAGAGGAAGGCACCAATTTTTATTGTGACTTGATGACTTGTGAAGTTGACTGTTATAGAAGTGGTGTTGTAATGATTGATGACCTCACTGGTAGAGGGTGAGAAATGTGACTGTGAACTCTTCTGCCAATTTGGATAATACTCTGTCAATTTTAAACTTGTCCCACCATTTGACTAGAAGTTACCTTGTGACAATTTGATTTTGAAGACCGTAATGCCATTTGAAAATCCATGGTAATTTGTATTTGGCCATGAAGTGTAAAATAACTGGGAAATTCTTATCATAATTGGAGAATTTCATGATAGGAGAGAATCGGGTAACTGCATCTTTTAGTGGTTGTGGAAGTATAGTAAGTAGACATCCATAGGTATTCCACCATCGGAGAAACCACATGGGAAATTTCCAATTGAATTTTTTTTTATCAAAGTTAAGAAACCAGGAGTTACTAAAGCCTTTTGTCTGATGGAAGAATATTTTTGCCCAAGCCTCGATATAGTCGAAGACATTGAATGACAAATTTCCTACACTATGGTAGATATAAGGAGGATTACCCCATTGAGATAAGGAGACGATTCTGACTATATACAGTGAATGGTATAATATTTTGGTTGGGTCTCTCTGATCAGGAATGGGTTTAATGATGAATGACTATGTTTCATAAAGGATGTCCCTGTAAAAATTTAATGTGTGTAAGGGATGTTCGGGTAGTAAAATTTGACTAATGACATTGAGTTTTTTAAGTGACTCATGCAAGATTCTGCATAGAAGAGGGTGTAGCATCCTTGAAGAACATATGGGAGATTTTTTGGTAGTTTATATGAGATGAGGATTCAGTTTTGAAGGGATCATACTGGTTGACTAGGGCTGATTGATAATTAGGTTGACTCGTATCAAGGGTACTGCCCAGGTAATTGGATTTTTGACTTATTGGAATTGGAGGTTGGCATGAGAAAGGGATTATGCTGGAAGATGATTCTATTTTTATTGGAGATGACAACTATATTTTGACTTGAGATGGTGACCCTATTTTTACTAAAGTATGGGGGGCAATCGAATTACCGGCCCATATTTATTTTAATGAGCTACGGGGGGAACTAGGACATAGATCAAAAGGTGGAGCACCAGGGGGATTCAACCTGGCTGCACCAGAGAGATTGGATCTGGTTGATCGGTGCTTCGTGTTTGGCACCCTGTAGAAATTCACTGGTTAGGAAATCTGGAATGTGATTATCACTACTTTTAAATGAATGCAATTTCAAAATCAAAAATACTCAAAATGGCTTGTCATCTGGCAAAAATCTGTTTACTGGCAATGTTTTGATCATCCTTCTAAAATGTCTTTTGCACTCTTACAATCGACTCCGATTAGAAATTTTTGATTTAATAAATCATCTTGAAATTTTCTAATACATAAAAAAATAGATAAAAAAAATTTAATAGTATTATAATTTTTCTGTGATTGGGACCAAGTTCCTGAATGGAATTTAACTATTTGTTCAGGATGATTAGGTAGAAATTTGTTGTTTTAGGATTTCTCCATAACCTACTTTGGAGGCATCGGTTTCAACGATTTTGAAAGAATCAGTAACAGGGATGCCTAGACACGGCAAGGTTTTGACATAACTTTTGACTTCTTTAACTAGAGATGTATGGACAGAAGTCCAGGTGGAGAGTTCTTTTGCAATCTATCAAATAAAGGTTTACAATTTTTTTTTATTTTGATAAAATTCTGCAATATGATTTAATGATACTAAGAATCTCTATAATTGGTTTTTATCTAAAATTATATCTGAAAATTTATCTGCAAAATTAAAGACTCTGTCTATTAGACTAATTTGAAAGTGATGAATATTGAATCCTAAGAACCTTATATTAGTTTAGAATAATTTGATCTTTGAGGCAGAGACTACTAAACCATTATTTTTTTATGATAGTGAAGAATTGGTGTAAATGTTTTCAATGTTGATCTATTAATAGAGATAATAGAAGGATATCGTCAATATAGACAATACAGAAGTGGCTATAGCGGTTCAAGATATCATTCATGATATTCTGGAATTCACTAAGGGCATTTTTAATCCCGAATGGCATGACATTCCACTGATAATGACCGAATGAAGTGACAAGTGCAGTTTTGTACTTGTCAGATTCATGAATTTGAATTTGCTAAAAACCTGACTTCATATCGAATTTGGAAAAGATAACAGAGTTCTGTAATCTGTTGATAAGATCTATTTTATTGGTAATTGGATATTTTATCCATTCTAAGACCATGTTAAGGGGATTGTAATTAATGATTAATCTTGAAGTTCCTGTTTCAAGTTCAGCATTTTTTCGAACGCAGAAAGCTAGACAAGACCATAGGGACTTACTGGGTTGAATGATCTTCTTGCGGAGAAGATCTTCTATTTCCTTTTTACAAAATTCCATAACTTCATGACTCATTTGAATTGGACGAGCCTTAGTGGAGATATTTTTCTCATTGAAGTCCTTAGTGTAAGGAAGGGTGACTATATGTTTCTTTCTATGCCAAAAAGAAGTATGAATATCATAACATAATTCTATAATAATCTTATTTTCGAAATTTTTTATTTTCTGTTGTAATGAAGTAACTTGTAACTGAATGTCTATTCTTTTAAAATTAATTTCTTGTTAGAGAAAAGCTATTTGTTTAGATTTTGCTTGGATGAAATTGAGTGATTTTGAAATTGAGTTTTCTTGAAAAGCTTTCAGAGTATAAATTTCTGGGTAAGTGAAAATCCTATCGTATTCTATTTTAAAGGCATAAATTAAGGTAATAAAAGGGAGTCTTAACATTACTTTATCCATCAAATCTTTAACAAGAATGAATGGAGTTTTGTAACATATATTATTTTGACAAATGTGTGTCTTGGGGATTTCATATTTTATATCCGTTTTGTAACCATTGGCCGACCTTAATGATTCTTTTATTTTTTTCAACGTATTAGAGGGTATTAAATCTTTTTGTATACAATTTAGGTCGGTATCTGAATCGATGAGGGCAATTGTGGTTAATTAGAAATCTTTTATTTTGATTTGCACACTGGTATACCATTTTCTTAATTGGATTTGTTTAATGGTACTAATGGTAGCTTGTTTAGATGATTCTTCATGATTATAGGGCTCATTTTGAATAATATTTTTATCCGGATATTAGATTTTTAAGAATCGGTTCTCCATTTTTATAATATTTAAGTATTGTTTGATTTCTTCATTATCATGAACCAGTGTTTGATGGTTTTTTGTAATATTGAATCTGTGTTTTGATAATTTATATCTCTTGTTGTAGGTCTTGGATGGTTACTTCTTTTTTACTAGTCTGAAATTTTTGGAATGTTGAAGTAAGGAAAACTTTTGGTTGTGTTGTGTTTACTACATTTTTTTGTCTAATTAAATTTCTTTAATTTTTTGAGGTATTCTATTTTTAGTTCTGGGTTATCAATTTTTTTAATTAAATTAATTAATAATTCTTCTTGTTCTTTGTGTTTAGAAATAGCACTTATTATTTTGCAACAAGTATCATTTCAACCAAAAGTTATATCTGAGGATGAATTTTTAACAGAATTGTCTGATAAAAGATTCAATTGAATTGTTTTTAGGTGGTGTTGAAGTTTCTTATTTTTCTGAATCAGTATTTCTTAATTCTAAAAGAATGATTAAGTTTTCACGTTCTTGTTAACTAATTTTTAATTAATTGATAGTATTTTTAACAAGGCATTTGTTTGCAAAATGACCAGGCCTATTACATTTAAAATATTTACTTTTATTATTGTCAAAGGATATTTTTTTTGTTGGAAGTATATAGGTTTTTTGGACCAGGATTTTCGGAACTTATTTTTAAAGTAAAATTTGTTTGGTTCAAAATTGTTTTTGTTTTTTGAATAGAATTTGTTTTGGCTAAAATTTATTTTATGATGAAAATTGGGCTCAATATTTTTTGACTTTCTTCTAGAAAGTGGCAAGGATGGAAGACCATATTACTAACAAAAATTTCCTAATTCGTATTTGACTGTTTTCTTAGCTGATTTTGTTTGGAAACTTATTTTTGAATCTATATACATTTTTAGACCTACTTTTTGAATAAGTGTAATAATTTTTCCCTAAGTGAGGGCATCATAATCAATTTAACATGATTCATTACTTAGGATTTGTCTAATTTTATGGGCAAATAGATTAGGGAGACTATTTATAAATTTTTCTTTCCAAAATGGTGGATTACTATCATCTTTAAGGGCATCCGCACCCGTTGCTTGAGCAACAGCTCAAGCAAATGAGTTTTTTTGCTCAAGCAAACCAAATCTTTCTTTTGCTAAAGCAAATCCAATTTTGGGCACACCCATTCACAAAATGCTTGAGCAAATTAATTTTTTCATGTTGTAAAATGTTAAAACATTAATTACCGAATATATTTACAATCAATAATAATGAGACACGTGCCATTATCGACTTAATAATTATACAAGATTTCCGATAAGATTTTATTAAGAGTTTGTTTAATTTTCGTGTGTGTTGTAATTTAAGGTGTAACAAATATGCTTTTCAATTTCATCTGAATAAATAAATTACATTTTTATTTCTCAAAAATTAAATTACATAATGACGAGCCAAGCCCAGATTTATTCTTAGTATAGCACTATAATTGCTATGGAAAGACCACCCGACTTGGGTGATAACAATCCGAATATATTTCATCAGTAGCTTTATCCTGATTAGGTTCTTCTTCATTAAGGATTGCTAGTTTTCTCATGGTGAAATACATTTTCGAGATTGGGGTCATAACCTCCAAATTCATTATCATGATCTTTGTGTCCTCCTCTTGTTTCTTCAATCGTAACTCTTCTTCCGCCTTTGCTTCCTTCCATTTTTGAATTTCTATGTACTCTTTGTAATACTTAAGCTCACTTTCATTATGCATCTTCCTCACAGTATGCCACGGTGCTTGATCACTTGTAATGGTATGCAAAACCTAAACTTGTTGCACAATAGGAGTCTTACCTTGTTTCTTTTGCCACCTTGCTTCCAATCGGTCTAGCCAAACTTGATAGAGCGGGCGCGTTGCTTTGAGGTGTCTCATTCACTTCTTCGTCACCCAAATTGATGGTTGGAGATGATTCGGTTGCGGAAGGAGTAGCTACTTGTATATGGAGATGGAGTAGTAGGTAGCACCGCGACGAAAGATGGATGGTCCTTAACCGCTTTGTAACATGCAAAGTGTGTAAACGGTTTCTTCTTGGCCGCATAATAAAAGAATTGAGCTTGCTTGACCTAATAAAAATAAATAATACAAAATGTTTAAACAAATTAAATGTATAAATTAAATAATTTAATTCATTTAATCAAATTAGATTTATATCATATATTGATGAAAGAATATAAACTTACTTCATCTAATAAATTAAATAATTTAATTCATTAGATGTATAAACTTACTTCATCTACAAAATGTTTAAACAAATTAGATGTATAAATTAAATAATTTAATTCATTTAATCAAATTAGATTTATATCATATATTGATGAAAGAATATAAACTTACTTCATCTAATAGCGAAGTGCCGCTAGGTAGGCGCATATGTGCCGGTTGCAAACATTCACCCCATTTTTTCCAGAGTAGCTTCAACTTGTTGTAGTGAGACCCAAGCGAGACTCGGCTTCTTGGATCATTCGAACGATTCTCACCTTGTGTTGGCTCCCAATTTTGCTCATAATCGGCATAAACTGTCTCCCACAATTTGTCCCTCATTTGTTTGTTGTCATCATATTTATCAATGCTATGACGTACGAATGAGATGCACATTTGTAAATCTTCGGAAGGAAACCAATGGGTGCCCATTATTTTCGAAAAAAATGCTTAAGAAAATAATAGAAGAGATGGAGGGAGATGTGAAATTTGTTGTGCACAAATTGATGTGAGTTGATAAAAAAATGTAGTATTTATAAGTAAATTTTTGGGAGAGTTATGAAATTTTTGGGAGTTTTTTACAATTTTTTTGATCACTTTCCCGTTTATTTCTGTTTTGAAATTATAATAGCCATTGTTTTTGAATCTAGACTGTTGGATCAAAATTTCAGATTCAAAATGGAAGGCCCGGATCAATAGGACCTTTGGAGTGTAAAACTCAGCCCGATAAGCCACGTGTCAGCAGCCCATTTGCGCATCTGTGCAACATAAAAAAAAATGGAACACTCCTGAAGTCACCCACGTGCAGTGGGCTCCTCCACGCGCTCAAGTGTTCGACGAAGCATATTTTGCTCGATCGATCGACGAAGCATATTTTGCTCGATCGATCAACGAAGCATAACGTCAATGACGGCTGCTCAATCGATTCCGTCCCGGTGCGCGCTTGATTCTGTGTTTGCTCGACCAAATCCTGCCGGTCCCACTCACTGCTAATGTAAGACCTCGTTGGCGAGCACCGGTGTAGATGCTCTAAGCATTACTCTAGAAATGAAAATATCTTTATACCATTTGAAGTCACTAAGTGTTGGACTTCTAAGGTTACTAAGCTAATCATGAATTATGGATGTAATCTGACTAGATATACCTATAAAATGTTGGATGATAGTGTAAAATAGACTATTGATGGCATTAGGAATTCTCATTCTTACGTTTTCATCAAAGATTGCAAGACCTTCTGGGTCATGTTTGACTACGTGCTTGATTGCTTCTCTACATTTAGGGGTGGGATGTTTTTCCTACCAGGAATGAAGCATTCCTGTGAATCTTGTGGAGATGTTATCAATAATTTCTAGCTGAGAAAAATTATGGGCAGTGACATAACTATTAGCTATCATGTACATATGGTGTAATTTATTTAGTATTTCTTGTTAGATAAACTATCAATATTCCATTCATATGTTTTATCGGCCGAGACCAAAAATTGATTAGTAGAGTAATTACTTTGTTGAATTTCTATAGGTAAGGGAAGTTCTTTCCAATTCTTAGAGGTTCTCTTGTTTGTATGACATATTCTGTTTAATTATAATTCTTGAAATGTTTGGTTTATTTTGGATATCGTGCCAAAATTAGTGTCGGAGAATCCGAAGATGATTCATGAATATGAATAACTATAATTTTGCTAGGTTCGACTTTTAGTTCCTTTAGCATTCGTTCTATCTTTTGGGTAGTAGATATGGGTTTAGGAGTAGGTTTACTTAAATCACTAAATTAGATTAGTGGTGATTCTATCTTTTGATGAGGTAAAACTTTTTCAAAAATGTTATCTATGGTTGTTTCTATTTTGTCTAAATGGTTACCCATAATTATTAGACTTTGGTTTGTATAATTATTTTGTTCAATAATTTTCTTAATTTCTGGGTTGTCTCCAGGTAAGTTCAATGGTGAAGTTGTAATGGATGTTTGAAGGTGATCAATGACTACTGTTTCTACTGGGGAATGGCTGGAACAAATGAGGGTGTTACTGGGTGTTTTCCATTTTGCTTTTGTTAGTGTTTTTGAACATCTTTTTGGTAAAGTTGATTAATGAAATCGAGAAAGAATATTTCAGATTGGGATTCAAGCATATAGGCTTGCCAATCATAAAATAATTGTTTTCTTTCCTCAATTAAAGGGTATTGATTTCTGTATGTATTTCGCCTGGGTATATTTTTTTCAGCTTGAAGGTTTGATCTAATCTGGGACAATCAATTGTGAATAGCTTACTAAGTGTGATTAGTTGAGAATTTAAAGGGGGAATAACTTTAAAGTTAGTTGCTGTAGAAGATGTTTATTCTTCATCTGTTTCTTGATGATGACCAATTTCCACATAACTAAGGTATCTAACTTGAGAAGTAGATTTGATATTTTTAATTTTCGTAATTCTTCCTCTTATTCTTTTCTTCTGATATTTTTTATTTCTTTAACTAGGTCGCAATCTCTTCTTGACATGGTTTCAATAGAAGTGGAACCAGCAAAAGAATGTAAGAAGATTAACATAATTCATGAATTCTAGGATTATTGCAAAAATTGATTTTTACTGTGCCATCACTAAATTGATGGATGCAGTTTAAATTAGCTTGATTATGTTGTATATTGCTTGGTTGGTTCTCATTAGTGAGAGACCATTCAGAGGGTAGATGAATACCTGACCATCTCATTGTATGAGGGACCCTAATATTGGCATTTTCATAACTGCTTTGAATTAATAGGGTTTGATATTTTAGACTTTTACTTATGCCTTGGAAATTCATGTTTGTACCTGTTACTTTATAATGGACTCTATAAATTAAAGCTAAAGGTTGTGTTCCTTCTTGAACATTGTAAGCAGTAGTTTTATTGTTTAGCATTAATGCCTTTAATATATGGGGATTACTGAGATTAATTGTAAAGTCTGGGTAACAATAAAAATGCCTTTAACTAGCAATTTTAATGTTTAGCATTAATGCCTATAGATTAATTATACTATTCACTATATATATATATACACACACACAGTCCCTATGTAATGGCCCCTGGATCGTTTTTGGCATGTTTTCGACCCGTCGAAAGTTTTTCCTAGTTTTTCTTCGACCTGTTGAAGATTGTCCTCTATGATATTTTACAAGAATTTTTCAACCCATCGACCAACGCCTTTGACCCGTCTAAGGGATGTTTCTGTCACCCGTCAATTTTTTTTTTGATGCGTCAAGCATTGATATCAAAAATTATTTTTTTTATATTTTTTATTTAACCTACTCGTCGATCGACCTATAGATCAACCCATCTAACTGCACAAATCCATCGACATGTCGACTGACTTGTCGACTGCGGCGATATTTTTCAATCGACCCATCAAACCTTATGGTCGACTCATTAATTTTTGTTGCTAGAAACAGTGTTTTAATGTTGTTTTTACATCAGTTTGATCATTTCATGTCAAGCAATATGTAAGGGTTACAACCCTTTGCAAATCTCCAAGTGTTCACTTAAAGTGTTTGCCATGTCTTGGATACAAAGATTGATTAATTTACATTCTCTTTTTAGATGTTTGAAAGTGAGATTGAGTGTTTAGCAGATAGTGGTACTACCCACATTATTCCACTGAATAGGAAATTGTTTATGGATCTTATGCCATTACAGTTCTTCAGTGATAACCATAATTGGTTTAGCACCGGTTATACAAGGCCATGGTTCAGCACTACTTTTGTTGCCACATGGTACAAAAATTTATGTCACTAATACCTTATACAAGCCAAAGGCCAATCAAACCTTATTAAGCTTTAAAAATATAAGCACCAACAGTTTTTCACTTGAAAACTTATTGTGAGAATGTAAAAGAATACTTTTGTATTACTTCTATAGATTGCGGTAGAAAGAGCATTTTAGAGAAGTATATGAAGATTTGTAGTGGTTTATATGTTACTATAGTTTGGATAATTGAAACTAATATATTCACTCAGACTACTTATGTGACTTGGTCTCATATAAGCTTTGACATTATCATGATCAAGATATTAAGAAATTTTCATGGTCATCTGTTTTAGAGCAAAGAAGCATGTGGGAATATCCAAAACTATTGGCTTAGATTGGGGGGGGGGATGAGATTACTCCACTTAGTCCAAGTTCGGTCTCCAAGATGAGTGCAAATACAATCCTGGTGACATACTACAGAGGCGCCGTGCGTTATCCCACCAGAGGCCTTCATGGCAATATCCAATGCACATCGCTCGTTTTTGCAAAGTTTGTTCATAAGCAAAGTTACAAGCACACCTTTCTTTGTTGCAAGACACTACTTCCATTCCTCTACATATTCCAAAGATATATATTTGTGGACCTATCAGACTTGAACACGGACCATTTAAATATTTATGGTTTTAATAGATGTGTCAACGCGTCGATCACACCTTGATTTGCTATCCACATGGAATGCTGCATTTGTAAAACTCTTAGTTATGCTCCAGGCTCACCACCCAGACCACTCAATCTTGTATTAGATTGCACAATACAGGAATGTTTACATAATTGTTTTTATAGTTATGCATGTTTGCTGGGATTGATGTTGAACACCTATTTCCCATGTTCATGTATTGAACGGGCTTGAGAAAGCACAAATCAAGCGATTACAGCTTGTGGCTAGATCTTTGGTAATGCATACAAATTTACAGATTTCTCCTTAGGGATATGCACTATTCCATGCATTTATGC
The DNA here is from genome assembly GCA_946800695.1 of Geum urbanum. Taxonomy (NCBI): domain Eukaryota; kingdom Viridiplantae; phylum Streptophyta; class Magnoliopsida; order Rosales; family Rosaceae; genus Geum; species Geum urbanum. The sequence goes on from OX326998.1 coordinate 36,893,051, forward strand.
TTATTCGTTTTTGACCCGTAACATGCCAACAATTCAGTGCGTACTAGTTGGTAACTGGATATAAGCCTGACATTTCACATATACGCATATTTAGTTGTGCTATGTATGTACCTATTATGCCTCCACTACGTACAAAAATGGGTCATCAGAAACGATTATGAAGATCAAACGATTGTCAGTTATTTAGAACATTTGACAAAAGATCTCTTTACTGCTAGATTTGCAGATTGTCAATTTGATAAGACATACTTCCCGCTGTTAGAGGGAGATATGAATGGTTTTATTCAGGTTGAACGTTAGGAATTGACGTGGTCTAACCCCACTATGTCTCACCATGATCCCTGCACATCTATGAGTGAGATTGAAGTTCAACATATTCTCGATCTTTAGAAAGAATCAGATTCAATGCCTGACTCCTTTGTTGATATCGTGAAAGTGATAAGATAGATTATACGTGCTGCAAACAATCCTACAAGGTTGAAAGACCCTGGTATTGGAAAAGTTAACGCAACACCCAGGTATTGGAAAAGTTAACGCAACACCCGGGTAAGGTAACGTTTCTACTGCCCATGGTGGGGGTGTAGTGTCGATCAAACTCCACTGATGAGCTGCCAGTGAAAAGGCAAGATATCAAGGCATAAAATGATCCTTACATCATCAATACATAAGATTATATCTGACTACAATTATGTCGTAAATGTCTACATTGACAAACATTGAGGGACGCCTCAGAGTCAATGACGATGTCAGCCAAATAAGAAATCTCACCAAGTTAAACAAATGATAGAGCTATTGTGGATAGCTCTTCCATGTTCGTAGATGATGTATTTACTTATTCCGTCGCTAAGGAATTGACAACGATGAAGTGGAAGCTCGCTCAGCTGTAGATTATCAACGTAGAGCAGATTGATCAAAATGGAAAATAGCAATCCAGGCTTAACTAGACTCTCTTACAAATGACAATTTTTCCGCCTAGTAGTGCTATGCCCACCAAATATTGAGCCGGTTAGACATAAATGGGTCTTTGTTCAGAAGCACAATAAGCAAAAATTTTGGCGTAAGGTTTCCTCTACACCCTAACATTGATTATGAAGAGAAGTATTCTTCGGTTATGAACATCACTACTTTCCACTACTTGATCAATTTAGTAGTGTCCAAAAGAATGAGTGTGCATCTAATAGATGTGGTTACAACATATGATCTTAATTTAGAGATATACATTAGAGTGTCAGATGACATGGTTATACCCAATTCAAGTAACTCTAAACCATGGAGTGCTCGTGTGATAAGATTAAGACATATAAGTGACTACTTCATAGAGAAGGGATACAAAAATTATGAGTTATGCCCATGCGTGTTCATTAAACGAACAAGTTGTTTAAGATAAAAGACCTTGGTAGGACTCGATTTTATCTTGGTTTAGAGATTGGACATCGAGTTGGTGGAATTCTTATTCACCAGTATGCTTATGTCCAAATATGGCGATTTAACATGGACAAAACACACTCACTTAGCACACTAAAGGTTGTTTGCAGTCTAGAACTTAAAAGGATATGTTTTATTTGAATGATGATGATGAGGAACATTTGGAAGTTGAGATTCCATATCTTAGTGCGGTTATAGCTTTGTTGTATTTAGCTCGATGCACATGTCCAGACCTTGCCTTCTTTGTATGCGCCTATGTAAAGTCATTGGAATGGAGTAAAGCATGTCTTTAGGTACTTGAAGGGATCCATATTTTGTCCACTTTGTGAAACGACCCAACCCCGATTTAGCTCCCTAAACCGGAATCGAACCCCTTCGAAAACACGAACAACCAAAAACTTTTCGAAATTTGGGCAGAGTTTCGTTACTAACGTGGAATTACCATTACCTGCACGCGGAAAATACACTTCATCCTATGCCACAAAAAGCAAACCGTGGGCACCAATCCCATCCGGATTTCTCAATATATCAGCAATAATGTAAAGTAGTAAATATATATGCACTAAACTGAAATCCGGGTTAAAAATCGTATAACATCAACAACGGATTACTCAAACATATATATATATATATATATACCACAATAGGTAGAACAATAAACCTACTGGAAGAAATAAGACCGCTCGAGTACTATGCCTCCGACCACGACGTGCGACACCAGAGCCTGAACTGCAAACTGGGCACGGAAACCGAAAAGCCCAGGGCAAAGACAATAAACACGTTAGAGTGAGTGGACGAAAATAAATGTCTTTCACCAGTTAATATATATGTTATAAAAACATATGCGAGTCCAGGTAAATAAAAACGACATAGTACATGAGGTAAAACTCACACTCCTCAAGTGTACAGAGCATGCAAGTAAAAATCCCACGGGGTCACTCATGGACACACACCGTGCTAGTACAGTCTGAATCACGGGATCCCAGACCCACACATGATTCGAGCCAGAAAGGCCTCAGGTCAGAGGTCTGCCTCCCCCCGGTAAAGGCCTCGGGTCAGGAGTCACAGCCTCCCCCGGTACACATCCTCGGGGATCAGCCGGGATGCGAGTGTATCGATACAATAACATATAACGACTGTACTCTGTGTAAACTAAATCACAAACATTTCGATGCAAATGCATGCATGAAACAACATATAAGTGTATGTATACTCGTATACGTATATTCGTATAAGTATAATCGTATAATCGTAAAAACACATGCTCATGTAATCCGAAATCTCATACGCATGCTCAAGTTTGTAAATCATATAAAAGACTCGCAATCATTTCCGTGAAAAGAAATTGTCCACTCACAGACTGGCGTAACGCGATACGCGTTAACCCGTGATCCGGCGGAAAGTCCCTCGCCAAACGAACGATCACGAACACCTGAATATTCACAAAATCCATTTCTCAAAGTCATAACTCGACAATACAAGACAGATCACGAGAAACCACCGTTCTCGGAAACACATAATTCAATGTCGACGAATCGTCGAAAATCCATATATAACACCTCAATACCTCGCTTTACTTTCGGACGCTCAATTCGAAAAACGAACCTCCCCACTGCGATCGGGGCGCGATTTGGAGTCAAATGACATGCAATTTGTCGAAAATCCAAAAAGTCAAACCGTTGACCGTTGACCGCCGCCGCCGGACGTGAAATTTCACGGCGGAGCCACACCTATTCCACTCCAAATCGTCCACTGAGAAACTTTGTCAACTGCACCGAAGTCCAATTCTCACTCTAACACATCCAATTTCATGATAAACCGAATTGTACACAAATTTTCAATCCCAAAATTCTCCAAACTCAAGCAAAATTAGAGCTTCAAAATTACATGGTAGCTTCAAGAGGATGAGAGCTACAAAGCCCACTAAAAAATTCAGCTCGAATCGGTTCGAATCCAAGAACCCGAATCACAAAGTTTTCTTCCATTTTTGGCAGGAAAATTGCTCCTCCTCTGTGAGCCACGCCGTGCGTGGTGGCCGAGGGTTGACTCGGGAAGCCAAGGCGAGCATAACGGGCTATGTCCCGAGCCGTGGGGTGCCGGAAAATTCCTCGCCGCCGGCGAGCCAAAGTCGCCGTCGAGCTCTCACTCCTCACCACGGTCAAACGTGGTCAAACCATTAATTCCATCTTTTTCTTTCCCAAAGGGGAAACCCTCTATTTATATACATGACCAATATGGAAACTTTCCCAAAATGGAAACCCCAAAATTACATATTTCGACAAACTTTAAACTCCCGTAACTTCCTCGTCGTAATTCCGATTCCAATAATTCTCGCAGCCACAAACTTGTCTCGATGTACTCTTCAATAATCACCCGAAGTCAAACACATCGGCCAAACGGATAAAAAGTCAACCATTCAAACCAACACACATTAAATCGACTAAACAATCAATAATCGGAAATATTTGCAACTAAATCTCCGTAACTCAAAATCATGCTCCGGAAGTTCCCACGAATTCGAAATTAAATTCTGAACAACTTCCGTGAAGAAGCCGAAACCAAATTCTCGACCGGTAATTTAGTCGCTAAGTAGCTCGTCATATTAATCCGTTTCCGTCGAAACTTAAAATATTCATAACTAATTCCTCGGTCGTCCAAATAACGATCCGGAACCGCCCATGAACTCATAATTACACGTACAACGACTCTCGAGAAGAGACCCAGCTCCAATTCTCGGCCAATAATTTAGTCGTTAACGAGCCTGGCGATTCAAATAACTGCCGACAAACTGCGACTATGCAGTAACTCATCAATCAAACTGATCATACTGCTGATTCTGGTCCGGGTCGTCACAAATCCACCCCCCTTAGAAAAATTTCGACCTCGAAATTTCCAAGTCTGCCGACTACACATAGGAGCACTGCCTCTGCATACTGCTCAACTGCTCAGTGGTAATGTCGACTGAACAACTCTGATAGCTGACTCCACAATAGGAGATAACTCCGTGCTGAAATCCCTGTACCCACAAATCACAAATCTGAACTGGCTCCACACAAGCGCCAAGTGTTCCTGCATAAGGAACATACAGGGTACACAACACGAAACCAATCTGAAACACAGTTCCGCCACACGGAACACAACTCGCACAAAAGCCAATGCTATATGCGATGCCGAACCATACGGCATAACACAAACTCGCATATGACCACATATGGATCAAAACATCAAGGCAAATCACAACGTAGTTCACACATCAATATATCTCACACATTCATATCAGCATAGCTCAAACATCGAACTCGGGCAATAATCAATCCATTTCCGCTAATCTGACAATCTGTGGTAGCATATTCCACAAAATCAGAATCAAACGTCAACTCAAACTCAGCCAAACTCACTCCGACACAGTGGAGTACAACAACATCCCTCAAAACGACATCACGCAAAGTTAAAATCATAGTGGTCAACAAACTGGTACTGCAAGCAATCTCAAACAGATGAAACTGCTGGTCCAAATCCTCCGAAACTACAATACTGAGGTCCACAACATCCCCTCCAAGGTCTGAATAGTCCTCAAAGATCGCTCGCCAATCTGAGGATAAGAACCGGTACTAACTTGTAATCTGGTCCCCAATACTCACTACGAAGCTCGCCAATACTCAGTTGTTGCTGATTACCTCGATCAGAAAACTGGAACACAGGTACACCACGTAGATGTTCAATCTCCGTCAAACACAGCTATACCAGCCTGCCACTGAAATCTTTCTGGCACACAAGCTGCTACATTGCTCTTCATGTTGCGTCACGAGTAGTAAACTCGAAGTATCTGATACATTCCCGCATCACTAGCGCCAAACACACGTAAAATAATGAGCTTCAACATCATCACACTCGAACTCAGCTTCCGTAGCGCATAACTCGGCTAACACGGAAACTCGAGCCACACTCACATGAAACACTGAAGCTCCCGATTCTCGACTGAACGCACCAACATCAACATCCCAGACGGATGGTTAAAGTGCAACTACTAATCTTTCCCGAACAAGCTCAAAGGTGCAGCCATAGTCGTGAGTCGACCTCAACCATCTACACTGCCTCAAGCCCAAATCTGGCAGAAAATGCAAGTGGATGAAACTCAAGTGATCAGTGCACGTCCTACACTGAGCTGTACACCATAACAGTAGTGTCTCGAACACTCTGATGCTAACATAAGGACAGCTACACCCAAGTCATACACATGATATGTAGTCCCATAAGGTTTCCACTGCCTGGAACCATGAGCCATCGCTCTGCTACACAGCATTAAAACACAACCCAAATCTATACTTCGATGCATCGCCATAACCCACGAACTCATCGCGATCGTCAGGTAAGGTCAAAACCGAAGCAACGGTCAACCATCCTGCAGGAGTCAATAACTCTCCTTACGTGCATCGAACCACTCGAACTCGACGCCTTCTTCGTCAATCCGGAAAGTAGAGTGGCAATCCGGGAATATCCTGCACAAGCCGTCAGTGATAGCCAGCCAAACCCAAGAGACCCCTGATCTCTGGTACAATAGTAGGGCAACTCCAAATCAACACGGCTTCAATCTGGTCAGAATCCACGCCACTCACTCGGATAACATCACACAGCTCAAAATCTTCATGCTAATCGGCCAAAACCCACACTGGCTGAACTTCGCAAACACCTGGTCGTCTCGCAAAGTCCGTGAAACTGCTCACAATTGCTTCAGGTGCTGGTCCACACTCCTGAAGTACATCAGGACATTGCCAACGAACATGACCGCAAACTCGTCCAGAAACTGTCTGAACACCTGGTCCATCAAGTCCACATCATCTACGGGGCATTGGTCAACCAATAACGTGACCAAGAACTCCTGATGCCTGCACCAAGATCCAAAAGCTGTCCAAACCACATCTGGTTCATCGATCCTCAACTGATAATATCTGGACCCGAAATCAATCTTCGAAAAGACTGAAGCTCTCGCGAGCTGAACAAACCACTCGTCAATCCGAAGCGGAGGATACTCACTCTCCTCTAAAGCGAATCAGGCTTTGGTAGTCAATGCACCACCACGTCGAACCATCCATCATCCGTACACACAATGCATGAGCATACCACGCAAACACGCGGGGTCGCATAAAATCTCCTCCAGCAGCGCCTGGAGTCGAAACTATAGCTCCATCCGCTCCGTTGACTTAAAATGACAAGATGCCGGTAACACGAGTCCAGCGCCTGGTACATACTCAATGGTGTAGTCAGTCTCCCGAACTGGAGGAATACCTGGTAACTCCTCCAAAACATACCTGAAAACTCGGAAACCATCTCAATATCACCAATGTCGGGTACAGCAACCATAGTATCCACAACATAAGCTAAGCAACAACCCAACTCGACTCCACCATTCACTCGACCATCACCGCGAAACAGCGTCTCGGAGAAATTTGGTCGTCAAACACAACCTCCTTCTTGAGGTACTCGAACACAGCCAAATGCGTCGTCCGTAAATCCACACTCACAATCACACCAACACCACAATGTCTAGCTATAACAGATCCGTGGCTAACCCATATCCTCCAGCAAGGATCTCGCAACCTCCGGATGGATGCAACACTCTGCAAAGCCTCGGAAGTGAGATGCAGGTATAATAGCCATGGATATCAAGCAACAGTAACCTCGGAGAAAAGTCTGTCCTCAAACAAGGTCATGGCACGAACTCCAACATGCCCAACTAGTCGCCCACGTCAATTGCGACTTGCTGAATAACTCATCAAAGGGTACATTGATCAGATTTCAGGAACAACATGAGGATCTCCTCGTAACTCTGAGCTGCCAACCCACTAGAGCAGCTGGCTGAGGGCGTTCCCTCATAACGTGACCCTCCTGTTCACCATAATGGCAACTGAGAGTACTCCTCGAACACAAATCACCGCAACACCTGCTGCGTGAAAAGATCACCAACGATCGCCCAAACTCATGCCACAGGAGCAAATCCGCTACTCTGTGATCTCCGCCATCGTCAAACGGATCCTCTACTTCGATCTGATGACCCTTAACATAATCGAAAAGACCACAGCTTGATGACGTCACTGATCCCGAAGTATCGGAACTCAACCTCGTCAAAATCTCGACTAAGTCCACTTTCCTCAAACCATCACATCAAAAACCGCACACATCTTTCCTCACCATAGCCTCGCCACTGAGTGCAGCACACTAAGCTCCTCACGGATGTCTCAAGGCACACCAATCAGACCCTCTTTGATGCTCAGGTTCAAACTCATCTCGAACCTCGTGCACTGCTTCCTCTGAAGCCACATAACCCGTGCAAACAAGGACAACATGTGAACAATGCATCTCTGCCTCAGGGGGGTAAACACTCCATATTCAATTGCTGGGTAGCCTGATAAACCTTTACCGTATAAACAACACCCTGAATGTAGGCCATGGAGTCGCAACCGGAACTCACACAATATCAGCCCACCAAATACAATGATCAGAATCAAGCAACATCACTGCCACAAGTCTCAGCTCTGAGGCAACATATAGACGCTCATATACACATCCCCAGGAAAACCGTGCCACACAAATCTCTGAACTCAGAATACTCATCCGAATCCACTGTTCTCTGGCAAATCGCGTGTCGATTGATCCTCAACAGGATCCACAACCGAAACGACACGGAAAGCACGTCAGGAGGCATCCTAATGAATACAATATCATTCACAACAAGTGGAACGTAATCATGGAACTTCAAATATTTGAAACTATACAACACCCGGAATATTGATGATTATCCGCCGGCCGGTCGGGTCACCATTCCAGACATGTTGTACATTCTCAAATATTCTTAGTAAACACGACTACAGAAGTCTACGGAACCTATAACCTAATGCTCTGATACCAAGCTGAAAGGACCCAACCCCTATTGAGCTCCCTAAACCGGAATCGAACCCCTTCGAAAACACGAACCAACAAAAACTTTTCGAAATTTGGGCAGAGTTTCGTTACTAACGTGGAATTACCATTACCTGCACGCGGAAAATACACTTCATCCTATGCCACAAAAAGCAAACCGTGGGCACCAATCCCATCCGGATTTCTCAATATATCAGCAATAATGTAAAGTAGTAAATATATATGCACTAAACTGAAATCCGGGTTAAAAATCGTATAACATCAACAACGGATTACTCAGAGCGACCACAACATATAAACATATATATATATATACCACAGTAGGTAGAACAATAAACCTACTGGAAGAAATAAGACCGCTCGAGTACTATGCCTCCGACCACGACGTGTGACACCAGAGCATGAACTGCAATCTGGGCACGGAAACCGAAAAGCCCAGGGGAAAGACAATAAACACGTTAGAGTGAGTGGACGAAAATAAATGTCTTTCATCAGTTAATATATATGTTATAAAAACATATGCGAGTCCAGGTAAATAAAAACAACATAGTACACGAGGTAAAACTCACACTCCTCCAGTGTACAGAGCATGCAAGTAAAAATCCCATGGGGTCACTCATGGACACACACCGTGCTAGTACAGTCCGAATCACGGGATCCCAGACCCACACATGATTCGAGCCAGAAAGGCCTCAGGTCAGAGGTCTGCCTCCCCCCGGTAAAGGCCTCGGGTCAGGAGTCACAGACTCCCCCGGTACACATCCTCGGGGATCAGCCGGGATGCGAGTGTATCGATACAACAACATATAACGACTGTACTCTGTGTAAACTAAATCACAAACATTTCGATGCAAATGCATGCATGAAACAACATATAAGTGTATGTATACTCGTATACGTATATTCGTATAAGTATAATCGTATAATCGTAAAAACACATGCTCATGTAATCCGAAATCTCATACGCATGCTCAAGTTCGTAAATCATATAAAAGACTCGCAATCATTTCCGTGAAAAGAAATTGTCCACTCACAGACTGGCGTAACGCGATACGCGTTAACCCGTGATCCGGCGGAAAGTCCCTCGCCAAACGAACGATCACGAACACCTGAATATTCACAAAATCCATTTCTCAAAGTCATAACTCGACAATACAAGACAGATCACGAGAAACCACCGTTCTCGGAAACACATAATTCAATGTCGACGAATCATCGAAAATCCATATATAACACCTCAATACCTCGCTTTACTTTCGGACGCTCAATTCGAAAAACGAACCTCCCCACTGCGATCGGGGCGCGATTTGGAGTCAAATGACATGCAATTTGTCGAAAATCCAAAAAGTCAAACCGTTGACCGTTGACCGCCGCCGCCGGATGTGAAATTTCACGGCGGAGCCACACCTATTCCACTCCAAATCGTCCACTGAGAAACTTTGTCAACTGCACTGAAGTCCAATTCTCACTCTAACACATCCAATTTCATGATAAACCGAATTGTACACAAATTTTCAATCCCAAAATTCTCCAAACTCAAGCAAAATTAGAGCTTCAAACTTACATGGTAGCTTCAAGAGGATGAGAGCTACAAAGCCCACTAAAAAATTCAGCTCGAATCGGTTCGAATCCAAGAACCCGAATCACAAATTTTTCTTCCATTTTTGGCCAAAAAATTGCTCCTCCTCTATGAGCCACGTCGTGCGTGGTGGCCGAGGGTTGACTCGGAAAGCCAAGGCGAACATAACGGGCTATGTCCCGAGCCGTGGGGTGCCGGAAAATTCCTCGCCGCCGGCGAGCCAAAGTCGCCGTCGAGCTCTCACTCCTCACCACGGTCAAACGTGGTCAAACCATTAATTCCATCTGTTTCTTTCCCAAAGGGGAAACCCTCTATTTATATACATGACCAATATGGAAACTTTCCCAAAATGGAAACCCCAAAATTACATATTTCGACAAACTTTAAACTCCCGTAACTTCCTCGTCGTAATTCCGATTCCAATAATTCTCGCGGCCACAAACTCGTCTAGACGTACTCTTCAATAATCACCCCAATTCAAACACATCGGCCAAACGGATAAAAAGTCAACCATTCAAACCAACACACATTAAATCGACTAAACAATCAATAATCGGAAATATTCGCAACTAAATCTCCGTAACTCAAAATCATGCTCTGGAAGTTCCCACACACTCGAAATTAAATTCTGAACAACTTCCGTGAAGAAGCCGAAACCAAATTCTCGACCGGTAATTTAGTCGCTAAGTAGCTCGCCATATTAATCTGTTTCCGTCGAAACTTAAAATATTCATAACTAATTCCTCGGTCGTCCAAATAACGATCCGGAACCGCCCATGAACTCATAATTACATGTACAACGACTCTCGAGAAGAGACCCAGCTCCAATTCTCGGCCAATAATTTAGTCGTTAACGAGCCTGGCGATTCAAATAACAGCCGACAAACTGCGACTATGCAGTAACTCATCAATCAAACTGATCATACTGCTGATTCTGGTCCGGGTCGTCACACTTTGACCCATTGAACATAGAGCTTGACCCGTCGAATGATAGATATTGAATCGAACAGAACCCGTCTCTCGACCCGTTGAGAGATATCTTCAACCTGTCGAAGGAAGCACCGGCTATGAGCACTGATACTTCATTCAGTGTAGTCCCTTATTCGGAGACACCGTGTGATATGTTGGTTGGATTTGTTTGTGTCGAATATCTCTCTGACTCGTATCGAGGACGTTCCATAACTGGTTATATTTCCATCATGGGGAACACGACGAGTTCTTAGAGATCTATACAACAAATATTTGATGCTACTTCCTCGAATCTTTATGAGATTATAGCTTTGCATGGAAGAGGTTAAAAAGTGTGTCTGACTTAAGTCAGTTATACACCATATTTGAGTGTCTAGTGGATTACCATCTATTACAACAGCACTAACTTACATCTTTGAGAATAATGCGGTGTGCATTGAACAAATGAAGTTGGGTTATATTAAGTGTGGTTGTACTAAACACAATTTGCCGAAGTACTTCTTCAATCAGCAACAATAGCGATTTTTGAATATTCACGTGAACCGGATTGGTTTGACAGATAATGTTGGGGATTTGTTCCCCAAGTAACTTCCAAAATCTACATTTGTGAAATATGTGAGACGCATTGGAATGCAAAAATTAATAGAACTCCGAGATTGAGTTACTGATCAAGGGAAGTCACATTTTGGTAGACATCATGGGGAGTCAACATCACATGAAGAAACATTTGTAGTTGATGCATTGTACTCTTTTTTCCTTCGACTAAGCTTTTGTTTTACCCATGAGATTTTTGTTTGCTTGGCAAGATTTTTAGTGAGACAACAGGTTATGCATCATACATTACGAGCTCGACACAAGGGGGGGTGTTTAAGGAAAGAATATTCCTGGTATCCCAGAGCGTGTCTTGTCCTAATTAGAGTAGAAGTAGATATTCTATCAAATCGATCCCTATTTGATAAGGATATGGATTGTAACTTATTGTAATGCGTATATTTAAGGTCATCTATTATTGGATAAAGATACAGTTATTGCATCTGCTTTCCTCCTTCAACAATATGTTGTTTTTTAGATATAATGGTATACAATCACTACAGTAAAATATTATTTAGAAATTCTCCATATAGGAATCATGTCTCTATAGTAATAATAATTCTCGGTCTCAACTCGAGACCATATAAGATTAACCTCCATATTATAATTAGTTATACACTTTTTTAGTCTAATATGTAGAAAAGGTGTCTCCATAAAATAAAAATTGTCAATAATAAGAAAATATAATGTGATTCACAAATAATTAATTTTTTATTAGTAGTTTGAAACAATGGTTTACGTTTTATAGTTGTTATCAAGTATTAGAGTTTGCGAGTACGTAATTATTCATATTTATTGTTTATAGACGACTTACTTGATATCTCTATATTAATTTTTGGGCTTCAATTTTTTAGTGAACCTCCGTTAAGTAATATCCTCTAGATACATACACACACACATATATATATATATGAGCTGATCATTCCTGTAAATTTTTAGCCAAAATTATGATCGTTAAGGTATTGAACTATGTTAAATCAAGGACAGACCGAATCTGCCAAACCTGAACCGTTCATACTTATAAACTTTAATTGCTATTTTGAATACCTTAACGATCACTATTTTGACTGAAAATTTAATGGCTTGATCTACACATTAAGACCTAAGATCTGAAAAGTGGAGATTGTCAAATATAATCAAAAAGTTGGTGTAATGCCCTATACCTGAAAATGACTAAAAAAAAGGTATACCTGAATAGAAGGGTGCTGTATATATATATATATATATATATATATATATATATATATCCCAGAGACCTCACCTAGGCGGTAATCCGCCACCTGGGGATTGTGAAGTTTCAAAACAATATCCCAGAGACCTCACCTAGGCGGTAGTCCGCCACCTGGGGTCTGGAATCTAACATAATCTTTAACCCTTACGGCTCTGATACCAGAAACCGCGGAAGTAGAAACATAATTTGTATTAAATAAAACCAAGTTACATAATTGAAATGTAAAACTTACAAAATAGGAGCACTGGGGCTCAATGCATGAAGGTTTACTATTTTGGGAATAGGAAACTATGAACTATAGAATAGAGCTGACTAGTCTCAACACATGAGAGCTCTAAAATCTAAAGGCTCATTTGAACTGAGAGAACTTGGGAGAGGAGGGAAGGAAGTCTTGGAGAAGAAAAGCCTTCGGGAAGAGAAGCCTGCTCCAGATGGAGGGATCATCCCTCTTATATAAAGAGCTGGCTGAACCTTTTACTGTTTGATTTTTACTGTGGCGCCATAAAATCCGGGGGGCATCTTGCTTTTTACTGTTTGCTTTTCACTGTGGCACCATAAAACTCGGGAGAATCTTTTACTGTTAGATGAATAGTAAAAAGTCACTTTATGAATAGTAACTTTTGGCATCCAATGCCTGTAATTGACTGAGGATAAGAGCTGTATTTATTCAAATGGGTCCTGACTATCTTGGAACCATTTTGCTGGTGGATGCGAATGACTAGGAGAGGATGACGAGGACTGAGATGAACCAAGGTCTTCGTTATTGACTGAATTCTGTTCTGAGCTTGAGGTGCTGTCTTTACTGGATTGTCGGAGAAGGGCATCAACGAGGGCGCCTTGCTTCTGAAGGGTATCGACGAGAGCCTTTAACTCTGCAGATCTGGAAGATTTTGCTTTACTTTTGGAAGAGGATTTGTCTTTTCCTTTGCTTTGGGCAGGTGACTTTCCTTTGCTTTGAGAAGATGACTTTTCTTTAATTCTGGCGGATTCTTTACTCTCGGATGAGGGTCTTGATTTAATTTGGTCTTGATGTCTGGAAGAAGAAGGTGGTGGCAGAGGCATTAGTAGAGATAGTTGACTATTTGTTGGTGTCTGGATTTGACTGAGATGAGGATGAGTGACTGGAGATTCTTCAAGCTTGATTTTACTAGACTGGGGAGCCATAACTGGGAATTCTTCCTTGAACTGGGATAGGACTCTGTCCAGGTTGAACTTGTCCCACCATTTGACTAGATATTGTCTGGAAACAATGTTATTGCTGAGCTCATAGTGCCATTTAAATATCCATGGCAACTTGTACTTAGCCATGAAATGTAGAGTAGCTGGAAAGTTCTGATCATATTTACTAAAATTCATGACTGTTTGGAAGCGGGTTACAGCATTCTTGGCTTGCTGAGGTAGGAGGTCATAGGGGAAACCATGAGATGCCCACCATCTGAGGAACCACATGGGAAGATTTCTTTTGAAATTTTTATCGAAGTTGATGAACCATGAGTGACTGAAGTCTTCCGTCTGGTGTAGAAAGATTGTTGACCAAGCAGTGATATAATCGTTGTAACTGTAGGATATGTCTTGACAGGTGTGAAGATTGTAAGGTTGATCACCCCAGCTTGTCAGAGAGTCAATCTTCAGTATATAAAGGGAATGATAAAGGATTTTGGTGGTGTTTTTTTGATCATAGATGGCTCTGATGGAGATTGAGCCGGATTTGACTAGGATATCTCTGTAGAAAGTTAAGGAGTGAGCAGGATGGGTTGGGGCAAAATGGAAGTTCGGGGAAAAATATTCACGTATTAGGGACATTGGATTTTTCAGATGACTATGAGGAGGTTCAACGTAAAAAAGGTTTTTACTAACTTGCAAATGGTAAGGAGAAGTTTTTGGGAAATGGATTTGACTAGGGGGATCACATTTATAGGGATCATACTGGTTGACTCGCACTGACTGGAAATTGGGACGGACTAGACTCTGGGGATTTAAGAGAGGATTTAGGATAGGATTGAAATTTACTAATTGATTTGGAGTCATTGACCGGGTTGGGACAGGATGAGGAATGCCCGGTATCATTATGCTATCTGGTGTTTCTAACTTGACTGATTGTGCCGGAGGGGATTCCGGTTCTGATTTGACTGAGCTGCGGAGCTTTCTGGTTGTCATGATGACTAGAGCCCTGGAGGAATTCTCTGGTATGGAAATCAGGGATATGATTATCAGCTCCTTTTATGAATGCAATTTCAAAATCAAATATGCTTAAAATAGCTTGCCATCTGGAAAAAATCTGTTTACTGGCAATATTTTGAACGTCTTTATCTAAAACATCTTTGGCACTTTTGCAATCAACGCGAATTAAAAATTTTTGATTTAATAAATCATCTTGGAATTTACTAATACATAAAACAACTGATAAAATTTCTTTTTTGATTGTACTATAATTTTTTTGGGATTGGTTCCAGGTACCAGAATGAAATCTTACTATTTGTTCAGGATGACTAGGGGAAATTTGCTGTTTTAGGATGCCACCATAACCAATTTCAGAGGCATCGGTCTCAACTATTTTGAAAGAATCACTAAGGGGAATACCAAGACATGGTAGGGTTTTTACATGACACTTTATTTCTTTGACTAAGGAAGTATGTATGGAAGACCAAGGAGGTGGATTGGATTGTAATCTTTCAAACAAAGGTTTGCAACGTTTTCTAAGATTCTGATAAAAATCTGCAATGTAATTTAGGGATCCCAGAAATCTCTGTAACTGGGTTTTCTCTAGAATCACATCAGGGAATTTGTCTGCAAATTGGATACCTCTGTCTATTGGTTGGATTTGGAGGTGATGAATATTAAAGCCTAGAAATCTAATATTAGTTTGAAAGAGTTTGATTTTTGACGCAGAGACTACTAGGCCATTATTTTTGGTGATTGTGAAGAATTGATGTAAATGCTTCCAGTGTTGTTCTATTGATTGAGAAAATATAAGAATATCATCAATATAGACAATGCAAAAATGGCTGTAGTCGTTGAAAATATCATTCATGATGTTTTGGAATTCACTAGGAGCATTTTTTAAACCGAAGGGCATTACGTTCCATTCATAATGACCAAATGGTGTGACAAAAGCTGTTTTGTATTTGTCACATTCATCAATCTGGATTTGCCAGAAGCCAGATTTCATGTCAAATTTTGAAAAGATAACTGAATGGTTTAATCTATTAATGAGGTCTCTTTTGTTAGGTATGGGGTAACGTATCCATTCTAGAACGGTATTGAGAGGTTTGTAATTTATGACTAAACGAGGTGTCCCTCTTTCTAATTCAGCATTTTTCTGAACATAAAAAGCTGGACAGGACCAAGGAGATTTACTGGGTCTAATGATCTTCTTGTTAAGAAGATCCATGATTTCATTTTTGCAAAATTCCATGACTTCATGGTTCATTTGGATGGGTCTGGCCTTAGTAGGGATTTGCCTTTCATCAAAATTCTTGATGTAAGGTAAGGTGACTATATGTCTTTTTCTATGCCAAAAGGCTGTAGGGATGTCAGAACAAAGCTCAGTGATAATTTTATTTTCAAAGGTTTTTATCTTGCTTTGTAAAGTGGTGTCCTGTAATTGGCTATCTATCCTTTTGAAGTTAATTTCTTCTTTAAGGAAGGAAATTTGTCTGGTTTTGGCTTGAATAGAATTGATTGTTTTGGAAATGGAATTCTCTTGGAAAGTCTTTAGAGAATGAATTTCTGGGTTTTTGAGAAAAGGGAATTTGACCGGTTCTTTAAAGGGATAAGTAACTATTCCATTGTATTCCGTGGTGAAAGGATAAATTAAGGTGAGGAAAGGAAGTCCTAAAATGACTTTGTCAGTTAGGTCTTTGACTAGGACAAAAGAAGTTTTGTAACAAACATTACTTTGGCAGACATGAGTTTTGGGAAGTTCGTATCTCATGTTCATTTTTGAGCCGTTGGCAGAACGTAGTGACTCTTTTGTTTTTTCGAAATATTTAGAAGGTATTAGACCTTCTTGAATACAGTTCAGATCTGCTCCTGAATCAACGAGAGCTACTGCTGTTAAGGAGAAGTCTTTGATTTTGATATTTATCGAGATGTACCATTTTTAAGGTGAATTTGTCTAATGGTATTAATGGTGGCGTCCTGGGAAGTTTCTTCTGGACTTTTTGGAACTATATTGTCGTCAAAGTGACGGAATTGATTATCTATTTTGATGACATTTAATTCTTGTTTGATCTCTTCATGTTCATGAATTAGCTGTTGGTGGGTATGGTTGAGATCTTGAATCTGGTTTTTAATGGTCTTTATTTCTTGTTGGAGGTCTTGTATTGTTATGTCTTTCTTTTTACTCTGGAATTTCTGGAAGGTAGAAGTCAGGCAGATTTTAGGTTGAGGAATGCTAACTTCTTTTTCTTGAGTTAGCAGTTTCCTTAATTTTGTAAGGTAATCGGCTTTTAAATCGGGATCATTTATTTTACTAATTAGATCTATTAGGAGTTCTTCTTGTTCTTCCTGTTTGGTAAGTACATTAATGGTTTTGGTACAACAATCATTATTACATTGGGAAGCATCATTGCAACCAAAAGTAATAAGGGGGGAAGAATTACTGGAAAAATCAGAAGAAGATTTTGACGGGTTACTGTCATTTGGTTCTGAGGAGTAGTTATCTTCGGAGTCTGTGTTCCGTATTTCTAGAAGATTAATGAGTTTGTCTCTATCTTCTTGACTTAAATTCAATTGATTAATTGTGTTTTTTAAAGGACATTTATTGGCAAAGTGTCCTAGCTTATTGCATTTAAAGCAATTGCCTTTCGCAGTATTTTTACTAGGAGGACGAAAAGGTTGTTTGGACTGGAACTTATTTTTTGAATAAAACTTGTTTGGCTCAAAATGGTTTTTTGGAGTGAATCTGTTTTTGGTGAAGGGTCTTCTGTAGTGATTAGTTTCAATGTGTTTTGATTTTCTCCTTGAAGGGGGTAGAGAAGGCAGACCGTATTGTTCACAAAAATTACCTAATTCATACTTTGCTAATTTTTTATCTGTTTTAGCAGCAGAGTTGATTTTAGAGTCGATGCACATTTTAAGTCCTTCTTTTTGAATTATTGTAATAATTTGGCCATAGGTGTAGGAATCATAATCTATTTGTCCTAACTCGTTACTCAGGACATGTCTTATTTTGTGGGCAAAGAGGTTTGGAAGACCATTGATGAATTTTTCTTTCCAGAAAGGTTGGTTACTATCATCTCGAAGCATTACTCTGGAGATAAAAACATTTTTGTACCAGTTGAAGTCACTAAGTGTTGGGCATCTGAGATTACTAAGTTGGTCATAAATTCTAGAGGTTATGTGACTAGGTGTGCCAATGAAGTGTTGGATTATGGTGTAAAAAAGGGTGTTTACTGCATCAGAGATTCCCATTCCGATATCTGTATCGAAAATTGGGGATCCGTCTTCATCATGCATGACTGCATGTTTGATTGATTCTTTTGAATCTATTGTGAGATGTTTTTCCCACCAGGAATGAAGCATTCCTGTGAATCCTGAAGAGAGGATATCAACAATTTCAGGTTGGGAGTAATTGTAGGCAGTTACGTAACTATTGGCTGTCATTGACATATGGTGGAGTTTATTAAGAATTTCCTGTTCGGAAAGATTGTCAATGTTCCATTCGTAGGTTTTGTCTGCTGAAACAGAAAATTGGTTTGTGGTAGCGTTACTACTTGGTTGGATATCTATTGGCAAAGGACGTTCTTTCCAGTTTCTGAAAGGTTTTCTGGTCGGATGTCCTAATCTGTTAATCTGGAGTTCTTCAAAATTCTGGTTTACTTTAGAGATGGTACTAGAGTTATCATCTGAGGAGTCAGTAGTATGGATGACAGTAATTGCACTAGGCTCAGATTTTAATTCTCTTAACATTTGTTCTATTTTTTGGGTAGTGGTGACTGGCTTAAGGGAGGTTTTACTTAAGTCTCTGAAATGAACTAGAGGTGATTCTTGTTTTTTGGAAGGTTGGACTGCACTAGAGATGTTATCTATGGCAATCTCAATTTTGTCTAATTGATTTCCTACAGTGATTAGGCTTTGGTTTGTATAATTAATTTGTTCTGTTGTTTTCTTGGAATCTTGGTTGTCTGTAGAAGGTAATTTAAAAGGGGAAGCTGTTACTGGAGACTGGAGATGGTCAAGAATTATTGTTTCAGCTGGGGGATGACTGGAAGAAATCAAAGAATTTTTGGCTGTCTTCCATTTTGATTTTGAAAGGGTTTGGATGCTTTTGTCATTAATGAAATCTATGAAATCAAGGAAATAAATTTCAGACTCATTTTCGAGCATAAAATTTTTCCATTGCTGGAATAATTCTATTCTCTGTTCTTTGGTGGGGAATTGATTTCTGTAAGCATTTCTTCTGGGAATATTTTCTTCGTTTTGAAGATGTTGGTCTAATTTAGGGTAATTAATTGTGAAAGATTTGTTGAGAACATTTAGAGGATTAATGGGGTTGACAACCTCGAAATCTGTTGCCGTGGGAGAAGTTTGTTCATCATCAGAGTCTCTTTGATGATTAACATAACTAGGATAGGTGACTTGGGAAGTAGTTTTTGTGCTTTTAATTTTTAATTTTTTCAATTCTTCTTCTAATTCGTTTATCCTATTGTTCTTTATTTCTTTATCTAGGTCACAATCTCTCCTTGACATAGTTTCAGCAGTACTGGAACCAGCAAAGGAATGTCTGGAAGATTGTCCTAGTTCATGAAATCTGGGATTATTTCTGAAGTTGATTCTTACTGTGCCATCATTGAATTGGTGGATACAGTTTAAATCACTTTGGCTATGTTGGATATTTATGGGCTGGTTTTCATTGGTGAGTGCCCATTCCAAAGGGAGCTGGACATCTGACCATTTGATAGCGTGAGGAACACGGACATTGGCATTTTCATGACTGCTTTGGATCAAAAGAGTTTGATCTTTGGGACTTTTACTAATGGCTTGAAAGTTAATGTTCGTACCAGTGACTTTATAATGGACCCTGTAGATCAAGGCTAAAGGTTTTGATCCATCAAGGATATTATATCCTGAGGTTTTAATATTTAACGTTAGGGTTTTGAGGACGTGAGGGTCACTCAGACTGACTGTAAAATCTGGATAACAGTCAAAATGTATTGGACCATTGAATAAACTTGACTCGATTATACCAAGGGTACTGTCAGTGAAGTCGGTAAACCGAGCATCACGGAGGCAGAGAAGGACTGAGGCGTTTAAACCTTTTCTTGTTAAAGGTTTTACTCCTATTTGGACTAAGCCGATATGAAGGAAGTTATGGCCATCTTTTTTATGTTTTCTAATTGACTCAGGGCTGAACAATTGACAGGTTTCATGCTGTCAACTTACAGCATAAATTTGTTCAACTGTTTTAACATGATGTTCACTTCTAAATGAAGTGATTGACCATTTTTTCTTATAAATTTCATTGCTAGGAACTCTTGGAATATTCCAATCATTTCTATCAATGTTACTATGTGACTGGATTTCAACTTGTTCCTCGTTTACTATGTTGGGGATTGCACTAAGGGAAGACCTGGATGAACTAGAGGTGACTGAGTTGGATCTAAATAGTCTACTCATTTTAATAAGTGAATTGAAGGCTTAACTTAGATAAAGGTTCTAGGCAGAAGAAACTTAAGTCTGGCCAACTAAATGCTAAGGTACTCACCTCTCCGCTCACGCCGCTCCGCTCACGCCACTCCTTGGGCCTTACTGTTTGGTTTGGTGAATAGACTCAGAAAAAAGGAAGAACAGAATAAAGGATCTAAAACCAGAAACTTTAACTAAAGAAAGAATTCAAAATACTTAAATAAATGAATAAATTAATTTAGATTAACTCAAGAACAGCTCAAGAACATCACAAGATCCTCACCTAGGCGGTAATCCGCCACCTGGGGATTGTGAAGTTTCAAAACAATATCCCAGAGACCTCACCTAGGCGGTAGTCCGCCACCTGGGGTCTGGAATCTAACTATATATATATATATATATGTATGAATACATTATGTTGATCCCAATAATATACCTATATAGAGGTACTGTTTTAAGGCTTGGAAAATTAAAGGTAGATTATGCGTCAGTAAGTTCTACGATTTTGAACATAAAGGTTGCCCCATAACGATGCACCATTTATGCTAAATCTTAGGAACTTTTCTTTGATCTCAAGTTAAGTTTCAATAGATCTGAATCAGCTGATTGTTGCTGAACGTAGCTATATGACTGTTAAAAATAAATGCATGCTAAGTGCAAGTCGAATGCTACTGGCAAATCCATTTAGTAAAATTTGAATTTGAAGATAATTTGAAAGCTGACTAGATATCTTTCATTTTAGCTAATTTTATCGGATATGTCAAACTCAACATACCCAAAGTCAACAAGAGCTTGAAGAAAACAATACATAATTTTTCCAGCAAACTAGCAAACTGAGAGCAAATAAATTTCCAGCAACTATGACACAACCTACCAACCCAACCTCTTCTCTTCGCAGTGGCGTTAGTACCATCAGTTCTAATTCTAATTTCTAAATAGGTTAATTCAATTAAGCACATCTAATAAAAAAAACACCGTCATCCAAGTCTGCAAACTGACATGAACATCCAGATCACCACATTAAAAACAAACCATCAATCTAGGGGCGGCCTTAGGACCGTGATGGTTCGTGCAGCCGCATATGGTCTCCGATTTTTGGGGGCTTCAAATTATTTTTTACATTACTAGAATATTATATTTAAAAAATGCCATAAATAACCAAATCAGATTGCAGTACAGTTGGTTAAGGCATGAAGAAATTAGAGTTTTCACAGCTTAAGTTCGAATCCTTCCTTGGTTTCTTTCCCTTCTTTTTTTCTTTTTGTCCAACATTTTTTTCTTCATTATGTGCAATTTTCCTTCTACTTGCCTCGAATATTATAACAAAATAGCGAACTACTCTTAAAGACAATTTGGATGAGTCAAATACAATTAAGGATAATGTCGCTTATTTTAGACAATAAAAGACAAAAATCTTATAAATAAGAACAAGTTGCTTGTAAGTTGCCATGTGACAGGTATAAATTTACTTTTATGCACTGTCTAATTTTTTTGTGTGTATTTAATATTTTTTTATCCGAAATTACTTATATTTTTTTTTCTTTTTAATACTTTTTAGTCTGATAATTTGTTCATTTAATTTTTTTCTATATTCAATTTTTTTTATTCAAATTTTTTCTGTATTCAATTTTTTTATTCAAAATTTTTCAGTATCCAATTTTTTTTTCAACTTAAATTGATTACTCAATTTATTAACACTATCAATAAACATTCAATATCAATTCAATCAAAAATTTAATAGTAATTTCAACACAAATTCACTAGAGGTTCCGATACAAATTGAGTAACAATTTCGATACAAACTTAGTAACAATTTTGATACACATTCCATAATATTTTCTAATACAATTCAATTAATCCCTGAAATAACAATAGAAGTCCCCGATAACATAGTAGCATACACCGAACCAAAAATGCAGTAGCAGTCTCAAAAAATACAGTAACAGTTTTGAAAAACACAATACTAGTCTCAAAAGATACAGTAGAAATCTTAAAAAATACAATATCAATCTCAAAAAACACTCAGTAGCAGTTTTGAAAAAGACAGTAGCACTGGAAAGAAAAAACAAAGCAACCATAGCAACTTAAACACGTACACTACCACATATTGACTCATTGCCGGCGACTTAAAAGTCGCCGGCAATATTTTTGGACATTACCGGCGATTTTTGCCGGAAAAATCGCCGGTAATGTCTTCTTCTTTTTTGACATTACCGGCGACATAAATGTATGTCGCCGGCAATGTCTCGATGGTAATGTAAAAAAAAAAAAAGACATTGCCGGCGACATACATTTATGTCGCCGGTAATGTCAAAAAAAAAAAAGACATTACCGGCGACATAAATGAAGTCGCCGGCAATGTCTTTTTTTTTTTTTTTACATTACCATCGAGACATTGCCGACGACATACATTTATGTCGCCGGTAATGTTAAAAAAAAAAAGAAGACATTACCAGCGATTTTTCCGGCAAAAATCGCCGGTAATGTCCAAAAACATTGCTGGCGACTTAAAAGTCGCCGGCAATGAGTCAATATGTGGTAGTGGTGTGAAAACTCAAAAAATACAATAACAATAAAAGTTTCAAAAGATGTATATCAACTTTAAAAAACACAGTAGAATTAACATTCAAAAAGACAATCATTGTAATCGCTATACTTCAAGAAACTTTGCTACTGAAAAATCTAAAAATATGAATAAATTTCTATTTGTCACGTGATTTTCGAAGAAACAATTTCATGTGCCTTGAAAAAGATAGGTAGTACTGAAAATTTAAAGAGATGTAGTGATCCAATCCTAATTCAATAATATGAAACAATTTAAAACAAAAATGAGAACAAAATTAAAATTGTTGGCCAAAGCTACTACTAACAAATTCAAACCCAAGACTTGAAGCTCCTACTAATAAAAAAATATCTTTTTTGACTTTTATTTCTTATCTTTGATTTGAGAAATGAAAAATAAAAAACAAGATCTAAGTATTATTCACATAACAAACTCAACATTATTATCTAGTAGACATAACCACAAATGAACATTCACAATTGATCATTCATTCAAAATCAAAAGATTCGCACAGTAACCTTCAAAATCAGCACATAGTTTAGAACAGTAACCTTCAAACACAGTAGCACATACAACACACAATTTAGACTAGTAACCTTCAAACCCAAATTTATTCAAAATCATATATTCTCACAGTAACATATATACCAAAAACAAAAATGGATCGGATCAAAGCAATCTCACGGCGAGCTGCATATTCTAGCTTATACTAAGATCTTAGATGAGATGGGTGGCATCACTGGAGTCCCTGTGACAGAGGCATCAAACTTCGACACGAGGTCGATTCGCCGTTGCTATTGAGCGGCTCAAGAGTTGAGTAGCAGTTCTGCAGATCGAAGCTGGAGGCTGAGGTTTGACGAAGAAAGCTCAAGTGCGATGAAGATGCGGCTATGATGGTGATCGATGGCAGGGTGCGATGGCAAACTCGCGGCAATGATAAGAGCCTGATAGCCGGAGGTGACGCAACTGAGCTAAACTGAGGCACGGCAGAAGGTGGCACGAAGTCGATCTAGGGTCGGAATTAAGGCCTCGACTGAGCTTTTCCAGTGCGAGGATGTAACGCGGCGGAGGTCGGCGGGGGGATGCAGTGGTCGTGCTCGGCCAGAGGAGAAGCTTCTACTGCTACTGTATACGGAGAGAGAGAGAGAGAGAGAGAGAGAGAGAGAGAGAGAGAGATCAACTAACCAGACGAAATGATAAATCTACTCTCTTATATATTCATAGCTAGGGTTTTATGAATATATAAGAGAGTAGATTTATCATTTCGTCTAGTTTAATGGGTTGGGTCTGCTATTTCATTTTGGACCTCTAGTCAATGTCCTTGATTGTCTAAATATATTAGTGGTTGAGTTATTTGTATTTTTGATATTCACTTTATCCTTGTATGTCTTTCTATGAACAAAAACATTCTTTTCTTTCCCTTCTTTTCTTACCCTTTTTTCCTTGCAAATTTATTTCCTTTTTTTTGTCCAACGTTTTTTTCTCCTTTTTATGTGATTTCCCTTCTACTTGTCTCTAATATTATTTGGCAATAAGCAAAACAGTTTCTTCCTCTTCCCCTTCTCAAAAATCAATCTCATTCATTGATACACAATCAACAATTAAACAAAAAAATTCTTTATTAAGTCTCCTTCAAGATGATCTCACTAGATTGATCAATTTTTCCAGAGATGTTCTTCGATTCAATAATTCTTTCATAGTTTTCCTTATCATTCTTGTTATGTAATCTAGGTATCATTATTTCATAGCTTGGTCATATTTTTTATTAACTATCTAAATTAATTTTCAAGATAATCGAAGATATAAATTAGATCTTTTTAAGCCGTGATAATATAAAAATAAATAAAAATATTAGGATCATACTTTTAAAGTTTCACGATAGAGGCCTCTATCGGTCCAAGGTCTCCATTGAATCCATCATAGTGATCCAAGATAATTAGATCACCACCATCCAGTCCAGTGTTGCGAGCAAAAGATCTTTGGACTTTGTCCTCAGTCTTCGGCGGCCAAGTGCGGTGGCACAAGAGGATGAGCCTTCCTTCAAGGCTCTGGTCGTCTCCAAGGCTCTCGTGAGTTGTGGAGTCGATTAGAGAGAGAGAGAGAGTGTGTGTGTGTGTGTGTGCGCGCGCGCGCGTGTTTCCATCCATATGTGTGTGTATGTCAACCACATGTTTTTGAGAAAACCACCAGAACATGGCTGCCTACAATTATGTTATTTTTTGGTGGTCAAAAGTTATCGTACGTCAGCATGTGTACGTAGATTTTCGCCATTCCAATAGACTAGGTTGGCCTACAAGCATCCGCACCCATGAAAGAGCAAACCAAAAGTTTTTGCAAGAGAAAACCAAATCTGCAAATCAGTTTTTAAATGTAGCAACACATAATTTGCGAGAGCAATTACTATTTATCATATTGAAAAATATTAATAAAAATTATTTTCCAAATTAGATTTTGACAATTCATAATGTGAAACGTGTCATTATCATGTGTTGTTATGGACTAAATAAATATACAATACTCACTACAAGAAAATTGCACCTAGACCACAGACCATTTCCGTCGTCTAGGTGCAGTTTTCCGTCGTCTAAGTACTTAGACAACGAAATCTCCGTCGTCCAAGGTCCGTGCTCTAAGTGCTGTCGTCCAAGCACCTGGACGACGGAGATTTAGTGATCCGTCGTCCAAGTTCACTTGGACCGCGGACATTATCCGTGGCCCAGGTGTTCACCTGGACGACGGAAAATCTAATTCTCCGTCGTCCAGGTGTCTACCTGGGCCACGGACATAGCTCGTTTCTCCGTGGCCCAGGTGTTCACCTGGACGACGGAGAATTAGTTATCCGTCATCCAGGTGAACACCTGGACAACGGATAATGCTAGCTTCTCCGCGGCCCAAGTGTTCACCTGGACGACGGATAACTAATTCTCCGTCGTCCAGGTGAACACCTGGGCCACGGAGAACGACAGGGTTTAGGGTTTAGGGGTTAGGGGTTTAGGGTTAGGTTTAGGGTTTTTCACCTGGACGACGGAGAACATAATCTCCGTCGTCCAAGTGAATATTTAATTTTAAAAAAAAATTGAAATTAAATATTATTAATTTAATTTAAATAATGAAAAATGCTAAAATTAATTAAATAAACTAAATTTTGAATATTACTTAATTATTAAATAATTAAATTAAATTAATTTGTACATACATGAATAATCGAAAAAACCCATAAATTAAAAATTAAAATATTGTTCGGAATGCGGAAAGAAACGAGATAATAAACTACTAGCTAGGTAATACACTGGAGGAGCAGATCCGCCGCCGATTCCTCCGCCTCCAGCCGGGTCGTTGTCGTCGGGGTGTGGGTTCGGAGGAGGTTGACATACTTCTCGATTTTGTTGCATGAGGGCGATGAGTTGGGCTATTTGTGCTTGTTGTTCGTCAAGTCTTTGCCGCATTGACTCATTCTCCTCTCGTGCCAGTCGAGCCTCTTGAATGGCTGCTTCGACGGCCGCAGCCTGACTCCTTCTCCGCTGCCCCGAACCTCCCATAGATGATGAGCCGGAGGTTGTCGACAAATCTCGTACCACCCTAGGCCCAAAGTGCCTAACCTCCTTGCCAGCTCTACAACCGTAGACCTCATCCGCGATTGCAATTTGGCTCTCTAAGGATAGAGGAGGCAGGTCTTCCGGCGACACATCTGGGAACGCAAGCTGAGTGTTAGCCAACTCTTCATGCGCACGCTCTATCGCCCTTGCCTACAAAAGAATAATTAATTTATTATAATGAAATCATATTTAAATAATAATTACTATAATTAAAAGCACATATATATATATATCACTTACGCCGCATTGACTCGCTTCATTATCGAGCCCTGGCGTCACGTACGCGCTTACGCTTGCATCAAGATAAGGGTGTTTGGAGCCCTTATGCTTGTGCTCCTTGGCTATTTGAATGAACTGCTTGGCGCCGGTAGTATGGTGTTTCTCCTTCTTCCCCCGGTTGGCTTTGTTGACACTGGAGAATTTCTGTTACACAACATAATTAAATCATTAAAAAATGAATAACTACAATTTAAATAATTCAATTATCTTAATTGAAATAAAAAAATAAATTAATACCTTAAATTGTTCATCGGCAAAGTGGTTACACAACCACTCCCACTCATCTTCTCTCTCCCCTTGCAGCTCTACCGGGGGAGGCACGGGACCGACATCTTGGAAGTACTTATAGAGCTTGTACTTCCAATCTTTGTAGATGGAGTTGGCGGTTTGGTTGATATGCCTCAACATAGCCGGTGTCGGATCCACGTACTACCATGCAATTTACTCGAAAATACACGTAATTAATTATCAATTAATTAAAACAATAAATAATTACAATAATGAATTATTATTTATCATGCATATAATAATAATAATTCATTTACCAATATAATTAATTATTATTAACAATAATAATTATTGCTATTATTTAATTTTAACTAACAAATATAAAATTATTACCAAATAATTAACAACTAATAATAATTATCCCAATATTAATAATAACAACTCATTAATGATTATAATTATAAATATTAATTATTTTAAACTAATTAATAAACTAAAACTATTTATTAATTAAATAATTAATTAATTAACAAAAATGTAAAAGAGGTAAAAAATAGAATTATTACCTCGTCGGAATGTCGCCGGAATATCGGAAGAGTAGAGCCGTCGGAGAGGAGGAACCACGCCGGAAAAAATGTTGTCGGAGCGTCGCCGGAGGAGGATCGCCGGAGGAGAGGAGAGGAGAGGAGAGGGAGAGGAGGAGATGGAATGATGAGAAAATGAGGGGGGGTGCAACTCTATAAATAGAGTTGCACCTAGACGACGGAGCACTATTCTCCGTCGTCTAAGTCCACCTGGACGACGAAAATAGTGTTTTCCGTCGTCTAGGTGGCAGTTTCAAAAAATTTCAATCGGCGCCAATTAATCGGCGGGACGTTTTGAACCGCCATGATTTTGGACTTAGACGACGGAGAATGAATTCTCCGTCGTCTAAGTGAAAATTCAAGCGGTCCCAAAACAGAAGCGGTAAATTGAACCGCCATAAAAATTGGACTTGGACGACGGAGATGGTCAGTTTCCGTCGTCCAAGTGAAAATTACATGAAAAAAATAAACAAAAAAAATTTGAACCGCCATGATTTTTGAACCTGGACGACGGAGATGGTCATTCTCCGTCGTTCAGGTGAACACCTGGACGACGGAAAATGACCATCTCCGTCGTCCAGGTTCAAATTACGTAAAAAAAATTTTAAAAATAATTCGCTAGGAATTTATCGATCTGTCATTCGAGTGAAATAGTCGTACAATATCGATGAACGCATCGTATATATGAACAGTTAAATTTGAACCGCCGATTAATTTTACGTATTGAAACATGTTAAGTATCGACTAATCTTTACGACTTAAGTGTTCATGAGTGTCAGCAGAGTATTAACGAAATTGAATTTGGACAAAACAACCGTTGGATATGTTCGTCGTAACATAATATATAATTGTCTTCAAAGGACCATAAAATAATAAGTTCGGGAAGGGTTTGATCGGCACAGTCAACCGCAAAACCGATAATTTCACAAACCGGAAACGTGGATACAAGGCATTTCGCAACTCCGATTTTCGAACCGTCGAAGCTCACACACCAAGAATTGTTTACTCTAAAGTCTTGATGAAAAGACTTTGCATTGGAAGAAGGTCTAGATGGTCGTTGTCTTAGAAAAAATTACGATATCTGCACCTGGACGACGGAAATGAGCGTTTCCGTCGTTCAGGTAATCACCTGGACGACGGAGATGAAGTTATCCGTCGTCCAGGTGATAACCCGGACGACGGACAATGACGTTCTCCGTCGTCCAGGTGCATAGACCCTGAATTCAGGGGTTAGGGCCTTACTGTTTAGGGTTTAGGGTTTCTGAACTTGGACGACGGACAATGACCATTCTCCGTCGTCCTAGTATGTACCTGGACGACGGATAATGACCATTCTCCGTCGTCCAAGTTCTAAACCCCGATTTCAGGGGTTAGGGCCTTAGGGTTTACGGTTTAGGTCGTCCCCGGTTATTTGTGTGTCCGTTCAATTATTCTGATTCAAAAATATAATTAAAAAATTGATCGATCGATCCGAACTGCTAGATTTAGGGTCAAGGATTTAGCTAGGGTACGTTTTATATGAGATTGAGATTTGGCGCCAATATTTATTAATTTCTCCATTGGCCAGGATATATAATTCAGATTAATTTCTTACCATAAACCGGCATCGATCATATATATATTACAATAATTACAGTAATTAATTACCAATTAATCTCCCTCGTCGTATGACCGTACTCTTCGTCATAATCATCATCGTCCTCATCCCCGTTAGTCGACGGCTCATCCTCGTCATCGTACTCAACATCGTCCGACGAATAACCTGAGTCCTCGTCCGCGTCCTCTTCCTGCTCGTCTTCTTCATCTACCTCATCGATAATCTCATCTTCAGTTAGATCTGTACAACCATCAGGCATTGGTAACCGTTCACCATCTTGAACCAGGTCCATTATATCGGACCGGACCATAGAAATATTGGGCTCTTGATAGGCAGGAATGTCTCTTTCTGGTTCAGCAGCATATTCAGTCATCGCCGGTGTCCCTTCAATTGTCTCTGTATTCCATATTCCTCGGTGAGAGATATGGTTCACTATTTTCCACCCTTCACCGGCTTTCGGATCGTCGAGATAGAACACCTGCCGAACTAAGGTGGCGAGAGCGAAAGGCTCATCCTCATACCAGTGCGAGTTTGTATCGACTGATAATAGTCCCAGGTCTTCCTTTGTACGCTTGAACCATCTGCACTTGAATAGGAAAACGTTGACATCATTCCCGTAACATAGCTGAACCACGTATACAATAGCCCCGTAATATAGATCATTGTCTTTCCCAACCGCTACCTCACTGTTTTGTGTTCTTCTTCCTTCGTCTCGGGCCAATGAATGGAACTTTACACCGTTCATAAAACATCCGGGATAAATATAGTGTTTAACCGGCTTCCCTGCTAGCAAGTGCTTTGGCCATGACCACCACCCTCCGTGGTTATCAGATTTTTGCAGATCAATCATCTACGAAAATGGGCAAATTAATATAAGGGTTTACTTTCTAAAAACATGAGCGATATGTATTTAAATAATTAATACCGAGTCGTACGTACGTACCCATTGGAAGAAATAATCAGGAAACTTCTTCTTAACCATTTTCTCAATCCACGCCGAACTCTTGTTTTGATTTAACGCCTGAAGCCTCTCCCTGTATGACAACATGTACGGCTCAACTTCGTCACAGTCTCGCAACACTACCCAATGTGCCTCAATAAGTTTTTCCCGTGTTAACGATTCCTTTAATACTCCTCTAAACGGTCGGACGACATTGGTGACGACAGAAAGATTGATGCGGGCACTGCGATCGGAGGCAGTGGGAGGGGGTGGATCTTTGAGGTACCTGTTGTAGTAAGTAACACACTCATGCATTAGGTATGTCTCTGCTATGGAGCCATCCGGGGCCGACCTGTTTTTGACGAATGACTTATACTGTCCAAGCTGTCTACAAAATCAAACGTACACATTACATAAGTATATATAGCTAGCTAGCTAGTATATATATAATCTCCAGTGGAACAAATTAATTAATTAGTTGTACGTACCTTTCTTGAGGATACATCCAAGTGTACTAGACAGGACTAGAAATAAGCACCTGCTCGGGCAGGTGGATCATTAGGTGAATCATGATGTCAAAGAAAGCAGGGGGGGAAATCCTCTCTATTTTGCAAATGATGTGCACAATTTGTTGTTGCTTCCACCACATCTGACTTCTTTAATTCTCTGGCGCATAACCTCTGCCACCACCAGCACAATGCCACTATTGGTTCTACGACGTCCCGAGGCAAGTATGGTCGAATTACCACTGGAATCAGACGTTGCAGCATAACGTGATAGTCATGTGTCTTTAGACCAACAAACTTGTGTTGCACCTCGTCCACTGCTCCAGTTATAGTAGCTGCATACGTAGCCGGATAACGAACGCCCTTAAACCAGTGAAATACAGAACGTCTAAGCGTCGGCTTCACTGTGTATGGTGCATCTGGCATCTTGTTGTACACTCCATTCCTATCCCTCCTCAACCACAAGGGACGACGTAGATTCATTGATTCCAAATCTTTGCGCGCTTTGGGAGTATCTTTAGTCTTGAACTTAATACCGAGAATTGTTCTCACCACGCTGTCGCACACATTCTTTTCTATGTGCATCGCGTCCAAGTTGTTCCTCAGCTTCAACTTCGACCAGTAAGGGAGTTCAAAGAATATACTCTTGTGATCCCAATAGCTCAGATCATGTGGAGGAATTGGATTGCATTTCTTTACATCCGCGTCATTGCTCAACACACCAAAGTCGAAATAGCTCAACCTCTCTAAAATCTCTTCGCCCAACCAACTACGGGGTTTAGGATTATTCTCTACCGTACCGTCGAAATGAGCTTCATCCTGTCGCCACGGGTGGTCGTGAGGAAGCCATCTACGGTGACCCAAATAACACACCTTCCCCGCGTGCCAACTAGAGTTCACGTCGTCCAAACATATAGGACATCCATTATATCCTTTTGTCCTGCAGGCTGCCAACATCCCATAAGCTGGAAAATCGCTGATCGTCCACATTACGGCAGCCCTCATCGTGAACATCGTGTTAGTGAATTTGTCATAAGTTGG
Source organism: Geum urbanum (assembly GCA_946800695.1). Lineage (NCBI taxonomy): Eukaryota > Viridiplantae > Streptophyta > Magnoliopsida > Rosales > Rosaceae > Geum > Geum urbanum. Next base: position 36,924,727 of record OX326998.1, read on the forward strand.
GACTCCATTTTCCCACAACAGTTTCAGCTCGTCGATCAAAGGTCTGAGGTAGACATCTAAGCACTTCGATAGAGATTTAGGACCTGGAATTAGTACGGTAAGGAAATTAAATTCCTTGTTCATGCACATCCACGGAGGCAAGTTGTACGGCATCAGAATAACTGGCCAAGTGCTGACGGCGGAGCTATTACTTCCCCAAGGATTGAATCCGTCTGTAGATAGGCCGAGTCTAACATTTCTAACCTCTGAAGCAAAGTCTCCAAATTCTCTGTCGAAATGTTTGAAACCCTCTCCATCCGCGGCGTGTCGTAGGACATCGTCATCTATTCGCTTTTCTGCGTACCATCGCATCGCCTCTGCTGTGTGTAGAGACATGTACAGGTGCTGCAATCTGGGAATCAAGGGAAAATATCGAACAACTTTCACAGGAATTCTCTTTTTTTCGAACTCTTCCTATTCAACTGGAATCTGCACTGGCCACATACGGGACAATAATCCAACTCTTTATACTCTTTGTAAAATAGCACACAATCATTCAGACATGCGTCAATTATCCTGTACTTTAGGTCGAGGCTGCTCAGGATATTTCTAACATTATAATGAGATTTAGGAAGATTGTGATCATCAGGAAGCAACTTACATATTTGCTCCTGAATTTCGTCAAAAGCACTCACTGACATTTTGTGCTTCACTTTTATCTTCATTTGCTCCATCACATATTGCAACACATTCTCTCGACATCCAGGGAACACCGGGGTCTGCGCTTCAAGTAGTATCCGGTTGTACTTTTCCATCTCACTGGTGTCAGTAGCCAAGCTAGCTGCGGGGAATGTGACATCATGCTCATTAGTGGTACTGTAACCTCCGTCTTGGTGTTGGTGTCCACTATGACTACATCCCGGAAACGCATCATGGACCAAATCTGCAGTTAGGTTGCAAGCTGGGGGTCCGGCACCACTGCCGCTGGATGAGGCACCATGGTAACTGTACCCTGAGCTGAAGTTTGCTGCACTGAACTCTACTGCTTCACCATGCTCGCTCCATGTAGTGTAACTCCACATCATACCATTTTCGTACAGGTGTTGCACCATAACATTAACCTCCGCATACTGACAATTAAGACATTTCTGACACGGACACCTGAAACATTTCTTTCCCTGACCATGTTCTATTGCAAAATTCACAAATTCGCTAATTTCATCCATATACTGGACATCACATCTATTCTTCAACTTCATCCAACTCTTGTCCATACTGCTACAAAATATTATAATTAATTAATTATTACATATATATATATATATTTGTCCATTAATTTACGCTTAATTATACATACTCGATCTACATCGATCCATCAATTACGTACGTACGTAATTTAATCGATCTGTACATATATATATAGCTAACATCAGCTAACATCCTTGCATGTATATATGTACGTACGTACGTTTTCACTAAATATATATTAATTAAGCAAATTTTAACTGCGTACGTACGTACCTGCTGGCCTTCTCGATATCTGTACGTTAATTGAGCTAACTAGCTAGTCAGCAGAGATCCCTTATTGATCATGATTCTTCTCGGCCTTCTAGCTAGCTAGCTCCCTTCTCCTTCTCCCTTCTCCTTCAATTCTTCTTCAAATGGAATGAAGAGATCGAGGAATGAATTCGATCAGTTTGGCATCGGGCTTATATAATGCTTCACTTAGACGACGGAGGTGTCGGTACGTCGTCTAAGTGGAAGTACGTTTCGTATACTCGGACGACGGCGTGTCGGTCCGTCCTCCAGGTAATAACCTGGACGACGGAGAATACCATCTCCGTCGTCCAGGTGATCACCTGGAGGACGGAGAAGACTCCGAGGTCCAGGTGATTACCTGGACGACGGAGATGTTATTCTCCGTCGTCCAGGTGATCACCTGGACCTCGGAAAAGACTCCGTGGTCCAGGTGACCACCTGGACGACGGAGATGATATTCTCCGTCGTCCAGGTGGTACTTGGACCACGGAGTATTTTCCGTGGTCTAGGTGTCACTTGGACCACGGAACAATTACGTTTTCATGGTCTAAGTGTTGTTTTCTTGTAGTGACTTCTGATAAGATTTTTGACTAGTAAGAATATGACATGTGTAATTGACATGTGTCCAATTATTTTTGACTGAAAATAATTGGCACAAGATTTTCGGTAAGATTTTTGTCCAATGATGATGTGACACGTGTCAGTCCCAGATAGCTTTATCGACAAAAATAATTGGACCATATTTTCGGTAAGATGTTTGTCCAATGATGGTGCGACACGTGTCTTCATCCTCAAATATCAAATTATCTACAATTGGATATAAAAGGTTCATCCATCACTCATTCTATACTCAATCCAATTTGAGCAAATAACACATCTCTTTAAACTCTTCTCAAGATTTCCTACATCACTTTGATGAATCCTTTCAGCTTCAACAATTTTTTCAAGCGGAGGAAACAACAATAACAAGAGGATGATGATATGGAGTAATCTTTCAGGAATCAGGTGGTCATAGAAGAGGCATAATATGAAGATGATCCAGAATGTTGCGGTTCATGTCGCGGTCGAAAACCGAATCGACCAAGCCAGAGGGAGGCGAGGGGACATAATCTCATGGAAGATTACTTCATCAAGCGCTCCATCTTCAACGTGCAAGAATTTCGACGGAGAAACCGAATGAGCAAAAAACGATTTAACACTATCATGACGAATCTCTACAACCACAACCAATATTAGCATCAAAGAGAAGATGCCACTGTAATGCTATGGTTTCTACTCCAAAAAAAAGATGATCGGTGCTCTATGAATGCTAGCATACGGTGCAGCTGCAGATCAGTGTACTGAAATTATAAGGATGGGGGAATCTACTACACTAGAATGTATGAAAAAGTTTTTCTGCCAAGATGTTGATATTTATGGTCTAACATACCTCCGCACTCCAACACCGGAGGACCTCACTCGGCTCCTAACTAAAGGCCATCGTCAAGGGTTTCCAAGTATGATTTGAAGCATCGAATGCATGCATTGGGAATGGAAGAACTGTGTTGCCGATCTCGAATCCGTTTATATTCATAAAGAGCTTCAAACAGACTTGGTGAAGCACAACTGGAGGATTAAAACTGGTGAAATACTCTAAATAAGAGTCTAAATATGTGTGTTTCAATTTTATCATGTGTTTTAATTTAATGTGTGTGTCTTTAATTTTAGTATGTGTTTTACTTTAATATGGGTAACAAATATGCATTTCAACTTCATCTTAATAAATAACTTATATTTTTATTTCTTGAAAATTTAAATTACATAATGGCAAGCTAAGCCTAGATTTATTCTTAAGACAATATTATAACTACTATGGAAAGATATTGCGTGGGCGATAACAATCTGAAAACGTTTCATCGGTAGCTCCTCATTCCCTAGGGTCTCCTTCATTAAGGATTTTTAGTTTCCTCTTGGTAAAATACCTTCTCCTCCTCCAGTTTTTTCAGATGGAACTCATCGGCCGCCCTTGAGTCCTTCTACTTTTAAATTTCTATGTACTCTTTGTAATAATTAAGCTCACTTTCATTATGCATCTTCCTTAAGGTATGCCACGGTGATTGATCATTTGTAATAGTATGCAAAACCTCAACTTGTTGCTCAACAGGACTCATACCTTATTTCTTTTGCCGCCTTGCTTCATTTGCTGCCTTACATCCCATTGGTCTAACCGGACTCGAGGGAGCGGCCATGTTGCTTTGAGGTGTATCATTCACTTCCTCGTCACCTAAATTGATGATTGGAGATGATTCAGTAACGGAAGGAGTAGCCTCAAAAATTGTTACATGTGGAGAGCTTGTATATGGAGACGAAGTAGTCGGTAGCACCGCAACAAAAGATGGATAGTCCTTCATTGCTTCGTAATATTCAAAGTGTGTAAACAGTTTTTTCTTGGCCGCATAGTAAAAGACTTGAGCTTTCTTGATCTAAAATATAATAAATATTAGTTATTTCACAATACTACATATTTAAACAAATTATATATCAATTACATAATTTAATTCATATATGATAAAAGAATAGAAATTTACATCATCCATATGCGAAGTGCCGCTCGATATACTCATATGTGCATCGTGCAAACATTCTTCCCATTTTTGCACAAGTAATTTGAACTTATTTTAGTGAGACAAAAGCGTGAATTGGGTCCTAGGAGGCGTCAGAGGAGTTTCACTTTGTATTGGCTCACAATTTAACATAAAATTGGCATGAATTGTCTCCCACAATTTATCCCCTTTTTTTTGTCGTTGTATTCATCAACGCTATAACGTGTGAAAGAGATGCACATTTGTAAATCTTCGGAAGGAAGCCAATGGGTGCCCATTTTTTTGGAAAAAAAATACTTTAGGAAATGAGAGGAGATGGATGAAGATGTGAAATTTGTTGTGCACAAATTGGTGTGGGTAGTGAATAATTTGAAGTAGTATTTATAGAAAAAAAAAATTAGGGTATCTTGTAATTTTTAGGGTTTTTTGTGCAAATATTTTATTTCTTCCCGTTAAAAAAAAGCCGTTTTGTTTAAATCTAGACTGTTCGATCAAATTTCAGATTCAAAATCAAAGGCTCAAATCAATTTGACTGTTGCATGGTAAATTTTCAAACGGCCCAGTCGTGTGTCGCTCTTCCATTCATGTATCAATTTTATTTTTCACTATTTTATTAGCACGTGCAAAAGAAAAAAGTGGATCCGGCCTGACGTCACCCACGTGCGCTGGACTCCCTCAAGCGCTGCAGCAAACGCCGGAACAAAATTTGCTCGAGCGATTGTTCGATTGCCGATTTGCTCGTGCTTCATCTTTGCCGATCTCACCTCTGCGTCGCCATTCCTGGTTTGCTCGAGCAAAATCCGATCTACCCCACCATTTAGTCGAGCACGGTAACCGATGCGGATGCTCAAAGTTGTGGTTTTATTATGACTTTTATGTGATCATATGAGAGCTCGATCATGAAATGACAGATTTATGCAAAACGACATGCTTTCACGACTGATATATAATCTTATAATCGGAGTTTCTACAAATCAATTCGCAAAGATACAATTTTGTATATATGGTGTTTGTAGTTGACAGATTGCAAGGCAATGGCTAAATTTGTTACAATGGGAATCAAAGAAAAGATACATTCATTCGTCCCCTAATGCTAGTTGAGCGACTCATATATATTGTTTTGATGCGATCATACATTAGCAAATAACTTGTAAGAGTTGGCGTCGAGGCTAATTTGTCTTACAGCTGCAATTGCTGCTAAAACCCCCAAGACTGAGAAGACCACAGCAATGGTGGAGTTAAACCAGAAAACAAGGCTTCGTTTCGATGGCTTGAATGTCAAGTTGAAGAAGACAACAGGCAAGATGAAGTCGAGCGGCATGAAACCAAATGCACCAATAACTGCATTGATATCCCCGAAAAATGGAAGCATTGCTGCTATGGTTGTCGCCGTGATGACGGACAGTGACCGGAAAATTAATCTCAGGGTCACATTGCGAGGCGAAAACTCTTTGCTTATAGGGTCTGAAAATGTTCTCTCTAGCACTTCATTTGTGGGCTGCAGATAAACCTGCATGCGTAACGAATGAAGCAACGTATGAAGTAACATTTGAAGAAGATTGAGGTGGTATAGTACTGCTTAATCAAATTTTGCATGCTTACCACACCCACAGCTGAAAGTTGGAGAATGGTGAAAACGTTGATCATGAAAATGAGCCACTTGGGGACCAAAGGCTTGCCATCAGACAAGAAGTTAGTGAGGATTAGGCCTTCAGATTGGTTACCGAATGCCCAGTAGCCAGAGACAGAAACACAGAAGAAAGTCAATGTAACTATTGTGTAACGAACACATAGTCCCTTGAACGTTTTTCCCTTTACTGGTGCGGCTACTGTTGCCTGCATGCGTACGAGTTATACGTAAAATTAAACACTTATTTCTCAAGCAGTTAAGCTCAAGTACGTAGTACGTAGATCCAAGACCAATAAATGTTTGAACTGTTTAGAGTTGACAAAAATGGGAGTATTTTTATTAGAAGTAGCGTATCTGATTGAGTATCTACTGCTCATGATTGTGTATCTGATGCGATTCAGTATCTGATCTCTTTCTGATTTCTTTCTTTTTTCTATATAAACCTAGTTGTATATATAGCCTTCTTCTTGTTGATGTAAAGTACAACAAAGATTGTAATTTATACAGTTTGATCAATACAAGGTTGCAAGCTCAACCTATTATCTCATTATATCTTTCATCATGGTATCAGAGCAGTGATTCTCATAGGATCTGCTTCGTTGTGTACTTTTTCCTTATAATTTCATCTTCATCCCGTTAACTTCTTCACAATGAATGGAGGTTCATCTTCCTCTTTTCCTAAAACTGAGTTTGTTGATAACTCCACTCGTCTCATATCCACATTACTCAATGAGTACAACTACATCTCATGGTCAAATGTCATGACCCTAGCTATTGGTGGTAGGAACAAGCTTGGATTTATCAATGGGAAGACAACAAATCCTGAAGCCACGTTTGTTTACCTACTGAAATCAAAGAATGAAGTAAGCCAAAGCTTCCAAAACTTTCACCATCTTGTGAAAAATCATTTTGCCTTTAACATCAGCACATTAAGATCTGACAATGGCACTAAGTATACATCAAAGATCATGCAAGATTACCTCAGTGAGCATGGTATTCTTCATCAAACAAGTTGTATAGGTACACCTCAACAGAATAGCATTTCTGAACACAAGAATCGTGATCTTCTTGAAAAGATCAGATCCATTATGCTGCAATCCTATATACCAAAATGTTTTTGGTCCTATGTTGTTCAATGTGCTGCCTATATTATCAACAAACTCCCTAGCAGTGTACTAAACTTCAAATTACCACTTCACGTTCTGAAGGGAAGAGAAATCGATATAAGTCATCTTCGTGTATTTGGCCGTGTCTGCTACGCTCATCTCCAGTTTCATCAAATAGATAAATTTGATCCTCGAGCTGCAAGGTGCGTATTCTTAGGATACTCTTATTCACAAAAGGGATACAAGTGTTGTGATCCAATCAGTCAGAAATTGTTTCTAACCAAGGATGTGAGATTTGACGATCGAAGAGAAATATGGTTTCCAACTTTCAGACAGTGACCTTCAGGGGGAGCTTCACAATGAGTTATTTCATGTTACTCTTATGGTTCCTACTGATTCCTCAACTCTTAATAGTCATCATATATCTCCTAAAGACAAACTTGATTAGGACATCCAGGATCCTATTGTTGTCACAGAAGAAGTCAGACCAGAAACTATTGACTCAGAGGTTATTCATCCAGTGGCTTCCTTTCCTACTCAACGGAATCCTAGTTGCACTAGGAAAACTAATGTTAGATTGGAAGGCTATGAGTCCTACACTCCCAAGCACCCTCTCCGCAACATATGCACTCTCAACAAAGTATCAGGATCTCACAATGCCTTTCTCAACCATCTTTGTGCTAATTTAGACCCTACAAATTTTGCAGAAGCCAACAAATCTTCTGTTTGGAGAAAAACCATGGCCGATGAGTTACAGGCACTTCATGATAATTGCACTTGGAGTATTGTTCCCTTACCACAAGGTCACAAAGCAGTAGGCGCAAAATGGATTTACAAACCGAAGTTTCATTCTGATGACACCATTGAAAGATACAAGGTCAGATTGGTTGCACGAGGGTTCATTCAAACATTTTGGGTGACGGTTCATACAAGGCCGAAGTTTCATTCTGATAGCACCAATAAACATTCGCTCATGTTGCCAAAATGAAAACTGTTCGGGTTCTATTGTCAGTTGCAATTAATCATGGATGAAATTTGTTCCAAATGAATGTCAAGAACGCATTTCTCCATGGAGACTTGGAAGAAGAAGTTTACATGCGTTTACCCCATGGTCATGAACAAGAACATGCACCTGGGATGGTTTGCAAATTACGCAAAGCTATCTATAGCTTAAAATAGTCCCCAAGGGACAGGTATTCTAAGTTAAGCTCTGTTCTCCTTGCCTTAGATTCAAAAGGAGACATGGTGATTCCACCATGTTTGTTTGAACTAGAAAGATAGGAAAACTGGTGGTGTTAGTATATGTTGATGATCTCATCATCACTGGTGATAGTGACACTGAGATCCAAGCCTTAAAAGCTTCTCTTCAGTCCACCTTTGCCATTGAAATGGATCACTCTCCAAGCTGCTTGTTTTTGAATCAAAGTAAGTACATTTGTGATCTTCTAGCAGCGGCAGGCATGCAAGACACCAAGACTGCTCGATCACCTCTCCCTAGCAATCTTGATCTAAACACAAGCAGTGATGTTCTCACTAATATCTCTTCCTATCAACAACTTGTTGGGAAGTTGATTTATCTCATTATTACTTGTCCTGATATTACGTATGCTGTTAGCATAGTTAGCCATTTTATGCATGCCCCTCACTCCTATCACCTTCAACTAGTTAAACGTATTCTTCGATACCTTAAAGGCACTATCACCAGAGGAATTCTCTTGAGGAAGCATGGCCATTTCACCCTTGAAGGATACACTAATTCTGACTAGGCTGACAATGTCATTGATAGGAAATTCACCACTGGCTTCTGCACGTTTGTTGGAGGTAATCTTGTCACTTGGAAGAGCAAGAAACAATCTGTAGTTGCTCGATCTAGTGCCGAGGCTGAGTACAGGTCCATGGCCTCGACTGCTTGTGAATTAATTTGGTTGAAGTTATTACTCAGTGATCTTGGCATTGTGTCTTCTGCTCCAATACGTCTACATTGTGATAATCAGGTGGCTATGCACATAGCTGCAAATCTAGTGTTTCATGAGAGAACCAAGCATATTGAAGTGGATTGCCACTTCATTCGCAATCAAGTCCAGTCTAAAGTCTTGTCTATATCTTACATTAAATCAAGTGAACAACTAGCTGATATTTTCACCAAAATCTTGCCTACTGCTCAGCTCGATCGTCTTCTATTCAAACTTGGCTCTCGAGATGCTCTTGATCCCGCTTGAGGGGGAGTATTAAAAGTAGCGTATCTGACTGAGTATCTACTGCTCACGATTGTGTATCTGACGCGATTATGTATTTGATTGCGTATCTGATCTCTTTCTGATTTCTTTCCTTTTTCTGTATAAACCTAATTGTATATATAGCCTTCTTGTTGTTGATGTAAAGTACAACAAAGATTGTAATTTTACAGTTTGATCAATACAAGGCTGCAAGCTCAATCTATTATCCCATTATATATTTCATCAATTTTGAACCTGAATTTCTGGAATGATACCATTGCCGTAGGTTGTAGCAATGATAGCATTGGCATTAAAGATCCCAAAGATCTGACTTGTAGTGCTGCCCTTCAAAGAATAGTCTTTTGCTGGCCCTTTTGAAGAGTTACCTGAAAAGAAAAGAAGTTACGTACTCGAGCATTGTTTTGGAGGTTAGCCGCCAATCTTGATCGTGCTATCTAAGTTGTCTCTTTAGGTTTGTTTTTGTTCTCTGGTATACAAACTTATTGTAGTTGTTTTAAAGACACTGTCAACAGAGAAGCTCAACAGACCTATTATTAAACCATCCATGCATGCCTATTCGTATGATATCAATTGCTAATTAAGAAAATGATTTACAGGACCCAAATGGGGTAGGTATTTTGTTGGTCCAATTCAGTTTCTGGTATGCTATGGTGCGGTTGTGGCCTGTTCTCTTCTGGGAGGGCAATGCATGAAGATAATCACATCATGTAGTCCTATCTAGCTAGCTCCAGCCAACCTAGCCTCCTTTTGTGGTACTAATTTAGTGATTTCGTTTAATTTTTCCTTGTCTTTTTTAATGTATGATTTAGTTTTGCAGGCAGTTTACATACTGTCAAATCCAAATGGGAGTATGAAACTTTACGAGTTTGTGATTATATTTGGATGCTTCATGTTGATACTGGCCCAAATCCCATCTTTTCACTCTCTCAGGCACATCAACCTTGTTTCCATGATGCTTAGCCTTGCCTACAGCGTTTGTACCACTGCTGTTTGCATCTATATTGGTAAGAAATAACGAACCGATTTCATTGCTGATCGAATCGCTAGGGCACACATGTACTCTCTTAACGGCTCCTTTGGAGTTTGCATGAGACGAAAAATGATTTGACATAGGCACTTATTCAAACTCTTATCTTTCTCGATTTTTTCTTTATCAAAAGCCCGGCCTCCAGCTTAATAGTAGACAAGGCATTATTGCCACGTTTGTTTTCATTACAGTATTTGAGAAATGACTAGCACCTAACATGGGACGGATCCGAGATTTTGAGATTGGGGGACTGTATTGTGCGCGTATCGTACACATTTTGTTTAGGTTTTAAATCGCTGTAATGTGTATTTTTGAAAGAGATTATTTTATGCCCATACACTATACTGAATCGGAGTTATTTGACCTTAAATTGTCCTAAACTTACAACATACTGTTTCTAGAATACAAGAATAGAGAACACCAAACCAAAAACTCCATAAAACATAAAAGCAAGAAATGTGAAAAGACAATGCAACAAAGTATAAATCATATGCAAGTCATAAACAAAGGTAACAAATCAAATGACTACAATTTTATTAACACAAGTAATAGTAGCAAAATAATTTCAACAAAGAAAATAGAAAAAAAAAACATAGCAAACAAAAAGATAAGCTCAATATACAAAAAAATTTCACACTTCAGCCTAGTTTCTCTAAAATATCCAACCAAATGTCTTACATATTTAATTAATATAACACCCATTTCACGGTTCAAATCCAATATTTAGGTTAAATAGGCAATGTCGAAAATAATATTAGCTGAGAACTCCGAGTTATGTAGTCGCAGATTAAGCAGTAAACAATTTGTTGATATTTGTTGTATATAAATATATATATATATATATGCATATATTAATTTTGGTGTGAAATTACAAGATATCTCTATATTCTATGACTTTTTACCCAAATTTTCTACCGAGCTGCGGCCTACAAGCTGCATCCGCCCATGTACCTAAAATCCTAGCTATAAAACAACTACAACTTAAGAATTTTTTTAGAAAAAACTTCTATTTTTGAAATTAAAAAGCTAATAAGTAGTGATATACTAGACCATCTTGAGTTGATAAATTGTTGCCCTAGTTTGAACACAGAAAGTACGATATTTTTTTTCTTTCTCTTAAAAAATAATGTGACGACCCGCCATTGTTGAAAATTGTCAAAAAATAATAAAATAATAAATAATTGGTAACTCGTTGAAGTACTCGATGAGAAAACCAGCTTTGACTAAATCAATCGAATAAAAGATACGATAACTGGTTACGACGAAACAATAGTAACGAGAAACAACAACATAACTAATTTCTCCATCGCCCGCACCGTCTCTAGTGGCGAACCCCCTCACCACCGCACACCCACTGAGACGACAAAGCCTAAATGACATTTTAGACCTCACGATTTTGTTCGTATCGTCGATACGAACCTAATGACATATAACTTGACTGTTTCAGAAATAAGTTTTCTATTCAGAAATTCCGGCCACACGCCGTCACAGACGGTGGCGCATGCCGCCCACACGCATCCACTGGCTACCACCACCGGCGGCAACGAATGACACATCAATGGAAAAATCTCCTCGAGCCCAACACACTGTCTCAAAGCATAATAAGCAAATTCAGGCTCGTTTGGCCGGAATCAACCTCGAAAGAAACTTGGTGGGATTCAATTCTGGCTTCAATCTCCACTGTTGAGCAACTGCGGAGCTCAAGACTTGACCCACTTGACACGGGAGGTTGAGGGGAACAAAACCCGTCTCCCATCGCCGGCCAAAAACAACCGCCATAAGCGACGGAGGCCGAACAAATCTGATCAGAAATCGATTTCGATTTCCGTCGGTTATACCTGCACCCAAAATCACATCACAATATATAATAACAATCACCACATGAAACCCAATCCTTACCTATATTTTCGCCAGCGACGGTGGCAAACTTCACCCAAAACCCTAGATTTCAAACCCTCCAGTTCTCAGTCAATTCATCCTTAATCACTTAATTACCTATATGAAAAGAAATAGGGGAAGAAGATCTATCGAACCCGACCATTTTTATGGCCGGAGATGACTGGACGGAGCCTTGCCACGGGTAAACTGAGTTTTGACCCAAACGGGTCAAATTGAGATGATGGAGATGAAGTTGACCAAAGGTCAACTACTCCACCTTCCCAAAGAGGAAACCTCCTATTTATATATATTTCCAAATATGGTAACTCAGTAATTAATTTTTGACAAACTTCATCGAAAATAACTTTCTCTTCGTAACTCCGTTTTCGACGATTCTCGCGTCCACGAAACTCGTATCGATAAATGTTATGATTTTCACCCAAAGTCAACCGACTTCGACAATTCAATAAAAAGTCAAACCGAGACACCTCAGTACTTATCGATGGTAAAAATATTTTACCGCAATCACTAAATCAAACTCAAACCATTCATAAATAACATAAATAATATAAAAAGATCAGGATATCACAAATAATTTTTTCTTTCAAAAACAAATTCCACTATTTTCAATATTAATTTATTATTGTACCCTTCTGTAAATCGGCACTAAATCCTAATTATTATCCTCAGAGAAAGCAGCTACATTTTGGTGGTCATATTCGTATGTGATCAATCACTCATGAAGTCACACATCCCAATTTTTCCGGCTTGCATTGTTTCAGATGGTTAAACATAAAAAGTCTCGGTGGATCTGTAATATATAAGATGATAGATAGAGATATATGAAAAGGAAGCAAACTGATATTGGCTATGAAAAGGAAGCAAACTGATATTGGCTAGGAGATAGAGACGGAGAGATATGTTGCTGGAAATTACTTTTCATTGATATCAGAATAAACATATATACAGCAACGTACGTATCTATGATTCCTACAATCAAGCTGTTATTGATACAGATTGTTTTAGACTAACTACAATCTAGGATTACATAAGGAAAGCATATATTTACTATCAATACAAGAATATGACAGATCCTACTTTCCAACACTCCCCCTCAAGTTGGAGAGTGGATATCACGAACTCCCAACTTGCGAATCATAGAAACAAAATCTTCTTTTCCCAATGCCTTGGTAAGAACGTCAGCCAGTTGATGTGATGAATTGACAAACTTTGTAGCAATAGATCCATCTAAAATTTTATCTCTAATGAAGTGGCAATCCATCTCAATATGCCTTGTTCTCTCATGAAAAACAGGATTAGCAGCAATATGTAATGCTGCTTTATTATCACAATACAATAATGCCGACTTTGAATGTAACACATTTAAGTCTTTGAGAAGGTACCTTAGCCAGGTTAATTCACAACAAGCACCCGCCATTGCTCTGTATTCAGCTTCAGCCGATGAAAGAGATACAGTCTTTTGTCGTTTTGATCTCCATGAAACCAAAGAAGGTCCGAGAAAAACACAGTAGCCTGTAGTGGACCGTCTAGTAAGTGGGCAACCTGCCCAATCTGAATCACAATAAGCACGCAATCTTAAGTCACTATCACAAGAAAAGAACAATCCCTGACCAGGCGCATTTTTGAGATATCGCACGACACGAAGAGCGCTTTCCATATGACTTTTTCTTGGCTCGTGCATGAACCTGCTCAAAACATGAACTGGATAGGTAATATCAGGTCTTGAGACAGTAAGATAGATCAATCTTCCAACCAGCCTCCTGTATCTAGATGGATCCTTGAGTAAGTCACTCTTATTAGACAATTTCAGACCACGCTCCATAGGAGTATCGACCGGAGCAGCACCCAACAAACCAGCATCTTTGATAATTTCTAAAGCATATTTCCTCTGTGATATGAAAATCCCATGTGTAGAAGAAGACACCTCGATGCCAAGGAAATATTTCAAGTCACCAAGATCCTTGATTCGAAATTGATTATTAAGGAACTTTTTTAGTGCAACAATACTAGCACAGTCATTCCCAGTAATCAAAATATCATCAACGTATATCAAGAGAGCTGTAAAAGACTTGCCTTGCTTTCTTGTGAACAATGAATAGTCTGCTTTGGATTGGACATAACCGGCTGATTGAATTGCATTTGAAAACTTTGCAAACCATTGACGTGATGCTTGCTTGAGTCCGTATAAGGATTTGTGAAGGCGACAAACCAAGTGTTCCTCCCCCTGTCGCCGAAGTCCTGGAGGAGGTGTCATGTAAATTTCTTCATGAAGATCCCCATGTAGGAATGCATTGTTCACGTCTAACTGAGAGAGAGACCAACGTTGTGCAGCAGCAAGTGCAATTAGGCAGCGGACGGTGATGATTTTAGCAGTGGGAGAGAAAGTATCTTGATAATCAACACCTTCCATTTGGGTAAATCCTTTCGCCACCAAACGAGCTTTGTAACGCTCAATTGAACCATCGGATCGATGCTTGATCTTGTATACCCATCGACAATCAATCGGTTTCTTTCCGGGCGGAAGCGGTGTAAGAGACCATGTTTCATTGTCACGAAGTGCTTGTAGCTCAGAGCGCATAGCTTCTCGCCATTCTGGATGGGAAGCAGCTTCTACATATGAACTGGGCTCAGAAGCTTGAGTGATCTGTGCAGTAAAAGAACGATGCCCAAGTGTATATCGATCATAAGATATGTAATTTGACAAAGGATATCGTGTACCTTTGATTTTTTCCGAATCTGAAAACGAAGAAGACAATTGGCTTGAAGAAGGAGACGTAACCTGAGAGCAGACAAAATCTCGTAAAAGAACCGACGGTTTTGGTTCTCGGGCAGAGCGACGAAGAGGCTGAGCTTCCGGATTTTGTGGCTGAGGAGGCTGAGCTTCCGGATTTTGTGGCTGAGGAGCGGCGTTTGGTGGTGGGATGGCAGGGGCGGCATCGGCAGAAGAAGGAGAGGCCGGGTTTGACTCGGTGTGGGTCGACGGAGACTGGGATTGGGTTGACGAAGGGACTGGTTCTGACAAGCTAGGGTGCGACGGTGGGTGAGGTGGTGCCGACGGCAGCGAATTGGGCCGCGAGTCTGTGATGAATTCGGGAGTGGACAGAGGCGGCTCGGTAGGCGGAGGAGGCAGAATCGGCGGCAACAAGTTAGGCAAGCATTGATTTTCTGGTGAGAGAGAATCGGGCAAGGAGGAAGACGTGTTCTGGAGCGGATGTGGAGTGGAAAAGAACTGGGCTTGACAGATTGGAGCCTGATTTGGGCCTGTAATTTGGGCCAGAGGAAGGCATTGACCAGATTGGTCAGAACTGCGCTTGACAGATTCAGATATATATGGAAAAGAAGTTTCGTGAAAAATGACGTCCCGACTAGTAAAAACTTTATGGGAAGAAAGATCGTATAATTTATATGCTTTTTGACCGACAGGATAACCAATAAAAACACATTTAATTGCCCTAGGTGCAAACTTATGTCTAACATTGACATTGGTAGCATAAGCTAAACACCCAAAAACACGAAGATGATGGAAAGAAGGGAGTTTGGAATAAAGACGTTCAAAAGGTGTTTGAAAAGAGAGAAGTGGAGTTGGAAGGCGATTAATGACATGAACAGCAGTAAGCACACACTCTCCCCAAAATTTAGGAGGAAGATTAGCTTGAAAGCGGAAAGCGCGCGCAACCTGGAGAATATGACGATGTTTGCGTTCTACTACCCCATTTTGTTGAGGCGTATAAACACAAGAGTGTTGAAAAACAACTCCATTTTCTTTGAAGAAATTTTGAAGAGAAAGAAACTCGGCGCCATTGTCACTACGAAAGCCTTTAATTTGGGATGAGAATTGAGTAGATGCATAAGCAAAAAATTCTTTAACAAGAGATTGAGTCTCATGTTTATACCGCATCAAGAAAACCCATGTAAAACGCGAATAATCATCCACAATGGTGAGAAAATAATGAGCACCGGTAAGAGAAGAATTTTTAAAAGGACCCCAAATATCACAGTGGATGAGATCAAAAGGTTTGACAGATGAAATAGAACTCGTACCAAAGGAAAGACGATTTTGCTTTGCTAATGGACAAACATCGCAGGCATGATTGGGGTTGACCGAAATATTTAAAAAATGTTTAGCAATATAATCCAAAGGACGAGATGAAACATGACCTAAACGACGATGCCAAAGGTTGGTTGGTGACATGATAAGATGACAAGCGGATTGAGTTGGTGATGAGTGATTTGGTTTGGCCTTGGTATTTTCCGTTGCTAATGCTGCCAAATAATAGAGGCCGTCACGATGCTTACCCAAACCAATTGTCTTCCTCGAAACCAGATCCTGTAAAACACACCAATCAGGGTAAAAAGTCACTGAACAACCCAATCCTCTTGTAAGCTGACTAACGGACATCAGATTAACTTTGAAATTAGGCACACACAACACATCATGTAAATGGTAAGAAGAGTTCAATGAGACGGATCCAGTAGAAGCTATTTGTGCTCCTTCACCACTTGGTAGTAAAACTGGAGGCAAAGAATGATTTTTGTTGCTGTGTGTCAAAGAGCTTGATGAGGAGATAATATGGTCCGTTGCGCCGCTATCAATGATCCAGCGGGGAGAAGAAACTTTAGACATGATCGGTTTAGCGATTGAAGTATGTGCTTGGTGATTAACACTTTCACTTTTTCTGACATTCAATTGATCCAAAAGTCGTTGAAATTGAACTTTAGAAACACCGGAGGTAATGATAAGATGTATGAGTCTTTGCATAAGACATTGCTGATCCTGTTGTACTTCACAAGCCATGACGAAAGATGAGATGATGAAAAGGCTGTACGAGAAAGTAGAATACAACGGACAGATGCGCAGATGCTACACGAGAGATTAGAGCGTAGCGATGAGTCAGGAACTTAGTCCTGCTCTGATACCATGAAAAGGAAGCAAACTGATATTGGCTATGAAAAGGAAGCAAACTGATATTGGCTAGGAGATAGAGACGGAGAGATATGTTGCTGGAAATTACTTTTCATTGATATCAGAATAAACATATATACAGCAACGTACGTATCTATGATTCCTACAATCAAGCTGTTATTGATACAGATTGTTTTAGACTAACTACAATCTAGGATTACATAAGGAAAGCATATATTTACTATCAATACAAGAATATGACAGATCCTACTTTCCAACCGACTTCGACAATTCAATAAAAAGTCAAACCGAGACACCTCAGTACTTATCGATGGTAAAAATATTTTACCGCAATCACTAAATCAAACTCAAACCATTCATAAATAACATAAATAATATAAAAAGATCAGGATATCACAAATAATTTTTTCTTTCAAAAACAAATTCCACTATTTTCAATATTAATTTATTATTGTACCCTTCTGTAAATCGGCACTAAATCCTAATTATTATCCTCAGAGAAAGCAGCTACATTTTGGTGGTCATATTCGTATGTGATCAATCACTCATGAAGTCACACATCCCAATTTTTCCGGCTTGCATTGTTTCAGATGGTTAAACATAAAAAGTCTCGGTGGATCTGTAATATATAAGATGATAGATAGAGATATACGTACCTAGAATGTCACGAGCCATGTCTCGGAATCAAAGCTGGCGATGACCCATTTGAGCGTAGTGCTCGAGCACAAGGGAGATCAAGTTGTAGGAATAGAAAGTTACTAAAGCTCCGACGACCAATCAGGAAATCCCGCCCGCCCATTCAAGAAACGTGAAAGCGTACGGCAGACTTAGCAGAGCTGGAGCTACTATGGAAGTCGTCAAGTGATAACCACAGTGCAACCATGATCCTACAATTAATTAATATTATTCGGTCAACCATTCAACTCGATCACAATTATTCAAAATGTCTTTTTATTTCTAAGAAAAAAAATGTCACTTTATTAAATTCGTCATATTTCTTGATTTTTTTTTGAAGTAATGGCATGCGAGCTATCTTTAAACCTCGATTAAAGTAAGGAACCAAAGGTGCACAATCTGGGACAAAACCCACTTCTACCTACCATGCACACATGTAGGTTTATTTTTGACAAAACAAATAACGACTGAAAAAAAAAATCTAAACTTAAAATTATTTAGTAGAGTCTGAGCCAGGCCCAAAAATTGAGCACAAGCCCAGACCCTTATTAGGGCAATCCATATAAGAAACCGGCCCAGACACCAGGCCCAATAATGACTAAAACCTCTACCACTACGTCGTCGCCCCTGCCGCTAACCACCAACCACACGCTGCCTAACAGGCCTACTCTTGTTCAACGCAGGAGGGAGATGTCGATTAGAGACAAAGAAATCATCCCAAACACGCCAAAACCCACCACCCAGATCATGAGATCAATTTGAAAACAGCCCCATTCGCGCTTCGTCGCCCACACCACTCACCTCCTCGGTCGCCATCGTTAGAGTCGACCCACATAGCAAACCATCAACGGCATCCCCGATCCCAATGCCCACAGCCGAATCTCCTCCCGGTGCCCAACACCTCAGATCTCCAAACTCGTCGAGATCAAGGTAACTATCGTCGCTGCACAGTAAAACAACGAACAGAAGTCCATCAGCCCCGTCCGGCTGCACCCGCAGATGCTGACGAGGCTGAAGCCAGCACCAACCTTCGGGCCGCCAAACGAGACACCAAGTTTCAAGAAAAAAAATTCTTATCGCTCGTGCGGCGCGTTCACCTGACAGAGTTCAAACAAAATTTAAGGTGTCTCCGTCATCTTTCTTGATTGTTTGCCAATATTAAATTATAAAGTTTGATATTTAGCTTGGAATATGTATGTAATAAAATAAAAGAGCCCATAATGTGGGACTAAATGAGTTAGGATCATATAAAAAAAAATCTGTGTCAAATCATTTTTCGTCTCATGCAAACTAATCCTATAAAAAAAAGAAGAGAAATTAATCACTGTTAGGATCATAAGTAGTGCATGTCCCACATTTAAGGGTTATGTCATAAATAAGTTATGAGCAAGAGACCCCTCCAAATCTGTGATCGATGTTCATTGAAAGTTTTTGCTAGCAAGCATGTATTGTATGCTTCAAAGCTCAAACGACATAACTAACCGTCAAAATCTCGGTCATGCATTTGCAACATATACGTACATGCTCTTGTCTCTTGATATAAAAAAGGGTCGACAAAACTGAAGAGAAACGAATTGAATGTGAAATAACATGCATCGATGATAATAAGGGTCGACAAAAGTTTTTAGATCAGCTAGAGACATGGTGGAAAATTACATTAATAAAGAAGAAATTAAGCGGCCTCTTGAATTGAGATAAATAACAAAGACTTCCGAGAGCGGAAGGAAGATGGTGCAAGCTAGAACTGATGAGAAGAAGCTAAGAAGAGATGCATCATTTCCTAAAAGCAGGAAGTTTATTTTATCACGTACCTTTGGATTTAAGAACAAAAAGAGCACCGACATCTAGTTGTTCATCATTTTGAGCTAATTCTTGGCCGACCTTTGCATGATTAATATTACTGTCTCTTACTGCTCGATCTTGATCTTCTGCTGCTGCCAGATATATAGCAATTAAGCAAGCAAGTTAAACATAGAGATTACCAAAATTGCTACCTCTACCTACTTAACAGTCAAACTTCTTAGCGGTCTTGCTGGCACCAACAATCCTTTCACACATATAGCTAGAGACATATACAGAGAGATACAGAGCCATAGAGGCAGGCAAATCGAGCAAGTGGGTGAAGTGACTATCATATCCATATAATACATGCATTCAATAAATGGGACAAGGGGATTTAATTCGATCCCAGCCGTGACAATTCAAAATAAGATAAGCTAATTATTAGCTAGCTTCTGATAATGGCAAGTGTAACATTGTAACAATATATCAATGCGTGCTACAGTAGATCGAGATTTTCAGGTGCTACAGTATATTGAGATTTCCAGTATCAATTCCCGGCCAGGAGGTTATTCCATGTTCCAGGTCCAATAGAAAAACCCAATTCCCATCAATGCTATTTATTAAACAAACACACGTTGTCAACTATAATTAACTTTTTTTATAATTCTAACATTTTAACTTAAGCAAAGTTAATTAATAAACAACTAAATACAGTAAAATCTCAATAATTTAATACTCGATTAATTAATAAATTTATTAAAATAATATCTGTTGTCGGTCCCGACTTGAGAATAGCGTGCTAAATTAATAATTCGCTAAATTTATAAGATAATAGAAATTCGAGAATTCATATAGATCCCAAGTACTATATAAATTAATAAAGACTTAACACATGATTAATCATTCATTTATGATGACTTCATGAAGAATGATTTGAAATTGATGTCATCTTGAATCTCATCTTCAATTTTTCTTAACATAAGAATTTTTTGTGTTATCTTCTCATAGCAAATGGTAAGGTATGCATGCCAAAAGGCCATCGAAATTGATTTGTGCCAGGTGGTCATTGAAGTAGATAGCTTGGGACTTGCAAGAGCTATTGAATCGGAAGATGAAGATGACTCTCCAACAGAACAAGTAGTGGAGGCCATTAAGTTCTTAATAACACAACTTCCGAAGGTGAAGATGTTACGACTCGGAACATCATTATATGAAAATCGGAACTTATGTGGTTAGTCGCAAATTTATTACATTAATTATCGATAGTAATTAGTCTTTACTGTCGGTAACTTTCGTTGACGTTTCGACCAGATTTGATCGACTATGTTTTTCGTGAAATTTCATTGGATAAAATTGTAGAGTATGTCGATATGAGTTCGTGTTAACGTCAAATGTTGTGATCGGAGTTACGACAAAGAAGTTGTGATCAGCGGAAATTTTACGAAAATATCGGAAAACGTTTTATACAAAATCATGGGTATAAATACGGGTTTATATTTTGGGAAAGTCATAAATTTTCATTTTTGGCAACCGGGTTAACCCGCGTTGACCCCCTCCTTCGGCCCAGTTTTCGCCGTGAGGTTCTAACCGGCGGTGAGCCTCCGGCCGACCACCTTTGGCTGTGAAATTTGTTGGGTTTTGTTGGGTTTGGGCCCCACTACCGTTTGGTGGCAATATCTCCGACGGTGGTGGCCGGAGAAGGGAGAATCAAGGTCGAGAAAGTGGCAGTTTCTGGGTTGATTTTCACGGCGACGGTGGCGGTGTTTGCGGTGGTTTTAGACGTCGAGGTTAAGGGGTTTTTGAAGCCCAGGAGGAGACGAGAGAAACGAGACATGTCTTGGCCCTTGATGTGGCCGGAAATCGGCGGACAGAGGAGATGAATTTTCTGGCGGGATTTTGGTTTTCCGGCGAATTGGAGGTTTTCTCGTTTGATTTCGATGTTGTGTTCTTCTAGAATGTTGTTGGGCTTGTTGAGATGAAAAATTTGATGTCCAAGTTGCTTGATTTGGTGCCGATGGGATTCCAACTGCTGTCGGCGGTAGTGCGTGGCTCCACGCACCGCCGTGGGCGGCGAGGCATTGGCGAGGTGGAATTTTGGGCAAAATGTTATGTCGTTCCGCTCGTAATTTCGTGACGAACACATTGGTGAGATTCTTGAATGGATCTGGACTTGATTATTGTAGACGTGTATTTAATCGGATAATAATTAATTGATTTCACAATATTATTAGCGAACGATCCGACTATCGATTTAAATTTGAGTCGCTCGATGTTTGAGATTTTTGGTGTGACTCTAAAATTTAGTTATAGTGAAGGAATGCAAGGAACTGAATTTGAAATTTGATTAAGTTCGTTTTTAGTCGGAAAATAAGTTATTCGAGAATGCGAGATTCTCGACATTATCGCTTGTAGGATTACGAGCTTAGCTATTCAATATCGACGAGTAGATATTAATTATAATTTTGTTTTCAAGATTATGAGTTAGCGGCCCGTTAGCGGGCCATGTCGGATGATTATTGCAACGATTAGCGGGTTACGACTTTATGAATATCCCGACATAGTAATGTGAGTGGACTTTTATTTTTCACAGTCGATTGCGAGTCCAGGGATTTATATTCACAATGTACTTTCATTTTACAGATTATAGTTTCCAATTTACAATATATTTTAGACCAAATTAAATTTGGAGTTTTTTTCTTGTGATGGCTTATAGGCTAGCTGTATTGATGCACTGACTATTCGCCTGATTACCGAATAGTCCCTGGTCAGGGGAGGTCATGTTACCTCATCAGACCCATCAAGGAAGGTTAGTTTGCCTCACCCGGCCGATCACCTTTTATTTTTATTTGTCGTAGCTACCGATCAAGGGAGGTCAGGATACCTCGTCTAACCCATTGTTCTATTCATCGTAGCTACCAATCAGGGGAAGTCAGAAGTCCTCGTCTGACTACCTCCCTAATTCTTATAGTTTTATAATTGTTGAACTCGCAAGTTTTTTATACAAATTGGTGAAAATGCACCATTATAATATTTTATTGTTTTACACTGATTGTGAGTTTTTGTCCACTCACGCTAACGTTTTTTTTATGTTTTTATATGCCTTTCCCTGGGCCTTTCAGTTTTCCATGCCCAAGTTGTAGTGCTTCTCCTGAGTTGGATTTTGGTCCCCAGAGGCTTTGAGTCCACCGAATTATCATACCTTCTTGTAGGTTTCGGCCCATTAACTGTGTATTTTCTTATGTTTTATTCTGCTTCTAGAAGTCACTCTGGACACTAGTGTTATAAATGTTTTTCAGTGCTGGTTGTGAATTGTTAGTATTGTTGGGTTATGAATTTTAATTCTTGTATTATTATTTCAGCATTTTAATTAATTTACTTTCACACTTTATTGAGAAATCCAGATGGACATTGGTGGTCCACGGTATTGTTTGGGAAATCCGAAGTGTGATTTTCTTGCAGGTTTCTGGTAGTCCACTTTCTAGAGGAAATTATGTCAAATTTTTTTTACAGAAATTCGTAGTTTAAGTCTTGTCATTAGGGCGTAATCCTAGATTACTAGTTAATCTAGGGTTATGTCCTTTCAGTTAGTATCAGAGCATTAGGTCACAGATTCCGCAGACTTCCATGGTCAGATCAGTTCAGACATTTGATAGTTTAAACACTTCCAGGAGGGGTGGCCCGACCAGCCAGCGGATCCCCATCACCTTCAAGTGTTATGCATTGTTAAGTGTTCAGAGTCTTCTAATTGAGCCAGTTTTCTTGGTCTGGTTTTGTAGGCTAATTAGTAGTGGTGGACTTGTAGATCATTATGTCTCTACAACCAGCTCTTCATGATGAGGCACAGTCATTGGCCCAGCTGATGAGTGAGCTATTCGCACGCATGATATGAGCTCTTCAGGACCGTGATGATCTTGTTATTCGGGTCAATCATGTAGGTGTTGTGCCTATTCCTAGTTCTCATGACCTGGTGGTGTGTGAAAATTGGTTTATCGAGATTGGTCGAGTTTGCGACTGTATGTATCCCCAGCTGACACTTGTGCAGAGAACATAGTTAGTTGTCGGCCTACTGTAGAACCATGCCTATCATTAGGGGATGAGCACTGAGAGGTAGGAGGTTGCTACCTCGTGGGCCAATATCAGTGATTTTTAGAGATGTCACTTTCCAGTAAGGCAGATGAGGAGAGAAAGCATGCAAAGTTCGTGAATCTGCAACGAGGAAATTTGTCAACTATGGTGTATCGGGACTGCTTTTATTGCCTATTCTAATTTACATTCTGTTTTTTCGGAACAGTGAAGGGAAAATGCTGGAGGTCTGAGCAAGGCTTGTAACCCGTTATTTCTTCATTTATGGCGAGTGCGCTATAAACAGACTTCGATGAATGTGTCTGTGCTATGGTTTAATGTGAGATTTGACCTTAATTTGTGTGGGATGTTAGTTGATGATTTGAGGGAGGTGGACCTCACCAGAGATATTCAACGAGTAGAGGTTACAACATAATTGGTTTCACATCATCTTCTGGCATGGGATCTCATGCATCAGCTCCTAGTGCCCATCGTTCGAGTTGTTTCTAAGATGGAGGAAGAGTCTATGCCAGAGACTGGAGTTTAGAATTAGTACTGGTGCATCTATGTTTGTATTCCCAAAACCTAGAGATCCTTTTTTTATGTAATATTTGCCATAAATGTTGTTTTGGGCACTGCTAGTTGACGATTTTAGTAAGTTACCGCTATGGTAAGGCAAATTTTCAGCTTTTAGTTTTCCTGGCGACCAGAGAGTTACCTAGGGTTCCAGACCTACACCGTCATTTGGGCAGCTAGCATACCAGAACCGAGGTTAGATTAACGGCCAACGGGACTATCAGGTCAGGCTCGCCTTCATCGGATGACTCTATGTGAGAGTCGAGTATCTTCGGAGTTCATTCTTGGTACGTTGAATGTTTTCGACTTTGTCGTTTATATTTTGTTTGACCCGGAGGGTGACATGTTCATTTATAGCGGTAAGGCTAGCGTCTATAGTCAACGTACTTACCACATCTTCTCCGAGATTGTGGTGAGTAAGTTTATTCCTCTGGTGAGGTAATGTTAGCTAAATTATTTTACGGAGATGAAGTGTAATGTTTGGAGGTTTTGCTTTGTCTACTGATCCAACACTTCTCGATATAATAAAAAAAATTTTGATCTTAGGCATGGACTTCTTAAGCCATCATCAGGCGTTGGCAAACGATTATCGAGAAGAGGTGTTTTGGAGTCCAGTTTGCCTAAGATTTTTCTCTATGGTGAGGTAAACGTGTTACTTTGTGCCTAGGTTCAGCCGTGAAGGATGTGATGATGTTGCGGGAGGGATGTACCGCATACTTGGCACATGTGGTGACACTTTGTGTCTCTGCTTTCTGTACTGATTCGAGTAAAGTAGTTAATGTGTATCTGGATGTATTTCATGAGAAATTGCCAGGTTTACCTACGGTTCGGGAGAGTTTTTTTAGTTGAGATATTAACGGGTACCGATGCTATAACTCAAGTATCTTATTGGATGTCTCCAGCTGAGGTGCGAGAGTGGCAGACTTTACTTCAGGAATTGATCGATTATAATTTTATCCGTCCCAGAATTTTATCGCGTGGAGCCCAAATATTATTCGTGAATGTGAAGGATGGTACAATGAGGTTACGTATCGCCTACCAAAAATTGAACTAGGAAATAATGAAGAACAATTACCCGATGTCGTGGACTGATGATTTACTTAATCTTGATATTTCTTCGAATATTCATTCTTTGAGGTATTCCAGTAATTCAGTTATGTTAACCTAAAATATTTTTACTTCTACTTTTCTTGCATTAATTGTGTTCTTTTTTGTGTCATGAACACATTTCCTTTTGAAAGGATACCATTCGTTTCAAGCCACCAACCTGGAAATGTATTTCTTCTAGTTATTAATCACATGAGTTCATGGAGAAAAATATATTGTACTAACATTGAATTGGTGGGGTGTATGTTATGCTGCATAGATTAAATCGTTTCAGCTCAAAGTCAGATATAGGTTTGCGAGCATTACAGGTGTACGTGGAGATTAGTAGCAGATGAGTATGATTTGAAATTTGTATGTTGTATGATTTTCGGATTTCTCCTAGACATGATTTGGAGCATCCTATTGATAACTCAGAGTTTATTATGCGCAAAAGTATATGAAGATTTTACACACGAGCACAAATTTCGACAAGGCTTATGCTTGGCGACGATGCTTTAATTTTTTTTTTTCATTTTTATAAAATTCGGAGTTCTAATGCTGCATGTTATCAGAAACTGACGTGTTTCTAGGATTTCGCAGTACTCTGGCATTCTGATTAATTTTTATAAGTTGATGATCCAGTGTTAGAGGAATTACAATATCTACGGTAGTATAGCGTGGGAGAGTACAACAATTCGATTGTTCAATTTGGGACGATATTTTGATAAATAGTTTGGCATCCTAGTATTATATTATTTTCAATGGACTGTTATTATCGACTTACGTGTATATGTATTTGTGGACTATGCCAAATTTCTTTGGGTCTATTGGCTCGTGTCAGTAGTAGCTACGTGGTTGTGCGAGCCATATAAGTAAATTGTTGAGTCGCAGGTTGTTAGACACTTAGTTTTCAATTCGAGTATTTGAGCTCCGAAAATGATCAAGTGAATGTTGAGATTCAAGTTTTGTCGTAAATTGTGATGTCAGTTTGACTTCCTCGTTCTTGCCCATGGTTTGAGTTTATTTGAGGCTTAAAACGAATGTTTTTTTAGCCTCTTTATGGTTTTATGTATATTTTGTTAAGTTAATAGTGATGAATTGTGGAGATTCATGGTTTGTGTAATCATCGTGATTCGTGACTTCAGTCAGGTAGTAGTGATTTATGTTTGTGTATCACTCTGTTGATTTGTAAGTAATTTGAATGGAATGTGGAACCCACAGTTTATATTCTTGAGGAGATGAATTTTCTGGCAGGATTTCAATTTTCCAACGAATTGGAGCTTTTCCGGTTTGATTTTGATGTTGGGCTCTTCTTGAATGTTGTTGGGCTTGTTGAGATGAAAATTTTGATGTGCAGGTTGCTCGATTTGGTACTGATGGGATTCCGACCGCTGCCCGCGGTGGTGCGTGGCTCCACGCGAAGTCGTACCCGACGAAGCTCCGGCAAGGTGGAATTTTGGGCAAAATTTTATGTCGTTCTGCTCGTAATTTCGTGATGAACGCAATGGTGAGATTCTTGAATGGATCTGGACTTGATGAATTTAGACATGTATTTAACCGGATAATAATTAATTAATCTCATGATATTATTAACGGAGGATCCGACTATCGATTTAAATTCGAGTTGCTCGATGTTTGAAATTTTTGTTGTGACTCTAAAATTTAGTTACAGTAAAGGAATGCAAGGAACTGAATTCGGAATTTGATTAAATTCATTTTTGGTCAGAAAATACATTATTCGAGAATGCGAGATTCTCGACATTATTACTCGTATGATTACAAGCTTATCTATTCAATATCGATGAGTAGATATTAATTATAATCGTATTTTCAGGATTACGAGTTAGCGGGCTATGTCAGATGATTATTGTGTCGATTAGTAGGTTACGACTTTATGAATATCCCGATATAATATGGTGAGTGAACTTTTATTTTTCACAGTCGTTTGTGAGTTCAAGGATTTATTTTCGCACTGTACTTTCAGTTTACAGATTATGGTTCCAAGTTTACAGTATATTTTATACCAGATTAAATTTGAAGTTTTTTTCTTGGGATCGCTTATAGGCTAGTTGCATCGATGCGCTAACTGTTCGACTGATCACCGGATAGTCCTTGGTTAGGGGAGGTCAGGTTCCCTCGTCGGACACATCAGGGGAGATCAAGTTCCCTTGTCTAACCCATCAGCTTTTATTTTAATTTTTCGTAGCTACCGGTCAGAGGAGGTCAAGATATCTCGTTTGGCCCATTGTTCTATTGATCGTAGCTACCAATCAGGGGAGGTCAAGAGTCATCGTCTGACTACCTCCATGATTCTTATAGTTTTATAACTGTTGAAGTTGCATGTTTTTTTTTTATAGAAATTGGTAAAAAGGCACAAATAGAAAATATTATTGTTTTACACTGATTGTGAGTTTTTGTCCACTCACGCTAATATTTTTTTTATATTTTTATATGCCTTTCCCTTCGCCTTTCGGTTTTCCGTGCCTAGGTTGCAGTGCTTCTCCTGTGCTGGATTTTGGTCCACAGAGGCTTTGAGTCCATCGGATTATCATACTTTCTTGTAGGTTTCGGCCCAATAGCAGTGTATTTTCTTTTTTATTCTGCTTCTAGAAGTCGCTCTGGACACTAGTGTTATAAATAATTTTCAGTGCTGGTTGTGAATTGTTAGTATTGCTGGATTATGAATTTTTAGTTCATGTATTATTATTCCTGCATTTTAATTAATTTACTTTCCGCACTTTATTGAGAAATCCAGATGGACATCAGTGGTCCACGATATTGTGTATGGGAAATCCGAAGTGTGATTTTCTTGCAAGTTTCTGGTAATCCACTTCGTAAAGGAAATTATGTCAATTTTTTTTACAGAAATCTATAGTTTAAGTCTTATCGTTATGGCGTAATCTTAGATTACTAGTTAATCTACGATTAGGTCCTTTCAAAAGATAACTCAGGTTTACAGAGAAGCTACCGTTTCCGCACATCGATTTGCTAGATTCTTTTTGCTTTCGCATTTATCTTTTGCTTGGCCGGGATCACTACAAGACAAAATACAAGGTGTAAACCTTGAATTTGTACTTAGTCCTCTTTTGGAATAAAACTTGTATCGTCTTCCTCTTAAAAAAATATATTAAAAAATAGTACATTTAATAATGTATACAAAATATATTTAAAAATAAAGTTTTTTTGAATAAAAAAATGAAGTATGTTAAAAAAAGGTACAATAATAATAGTTTTATAAATTAATAAATTATTAATGAATGAATGATTATTAATTATTAATTTATCGATTATTTAATATCTCGCTAAATTAATATATTTTGCCAATTCTAAGGTTATTAATTTATAGAGGTAATACTGTACAGTAAAATCTTGATAATTTAATACTCGATTAATTAATAATCTCGCTAAACTAATGATTTTTGTTTGTCCTGATTTGGGGACAACATGGTAAATTAATAATTCGCTAAATTTATAAGATAATAGAAATTCGATAAATCATATAGGCCCCATGCAATATATAAATTAATAATGTCTTAATATATATAATTTTTTTATTATAATGACTCAAGTGCAACTTGTTGCTTCTTAAAATTGATGTTACTTTGAACTCATCTTGGATTTTTGTTAACATGACATTTTTGTTAACATGACATGAATTTCTTATCTAGTCTTCTCATAACACAATTATTAATGTAACACAAAAATTAAAAAATGATGTACATAGAAGACATACAATGATAGTAGTTGTTAAAATCAATACGTTACTACTAAATTATTATTATCGATTAATTAATATCTCACTAAATTAATAAATTTTACAAGTCTTAAAGTTATTAATTTATAGAAATTTTATTGTATAAAAAAATATATATTTTAGAGAAACAAAAACTGCCATCGAAATTATCCATACAGTTATTTAAATATAATCCCTATAACCACCTCGAGATGAGAAAAAGAAAAATAATTTTTATTTACAAAAAACTGGTTTTGTAAAGATAATTACCAGAGTTACAAAAAAGTGGTTTCAAAATGGGTTTGCACGTACACACCCATGCACAGGGGTCTGCTTCATTTCAAGTAACAACTAATTTAAACATTAAAGAAACACAAGCCATAGACCAGGCCCAATAATAGGCCGAAACCAAACAGTCGTTAGGGCAGCAATGAACTCATGCGGCCCACTATATGCCCAGCTTGGAAGACCATATTTTTTTTGTTGGTTACATGGAGGACCAGTTTTTACCGCTATGAAGAAAGTGTTTCCCGAGTTCGGCGAAAGCTGTTTTTCACGATGTTCCTTTCTACGTCCTATGTCGGCTCACAAATTTTTAACACGTGTCATGTTATGAATTATTAGATTTTTTTTATTAAGCTTACTATAAGCTCTATATACGAAATCAAGACATCTCTATCCTCTGCTCCCTCTCTCTCTCCCTCCGGCTACCGTGCTCTCTCTCTCTCTCTTCCCTCTCTCTGCTCCCTTAGTTTGCTGACATCCTCGTCCTCTTCTTCAAGTCCGAAAACACTGACAAGCTCCTCTGCCTCATCTTCTGCCCTCCGACAACGCACCGCCTCTAGTACTCCACAGCCATCCAAATCGACAGTCCAAAAATTTCCACAAAAAAAAAATTGTTATAATAAATTTTGTTTAAATTAATTCTTTTTAAAAATATATATATAAAAAATAGGTTAGTAGTCCAAAAAATTCTACAAAAAATTTTGTTGAATCAATTTGGCATCTATGTCATGCTTAAATTATCAAAACACGAAAAAAAATTTAAGAACAAATGCGTCGTTCAATTATCATTCATTAATTATAATAAGATATAATTATTTTAAAAATCTATTAATAGTTTGAAAAACAAAAATTGAAAAATGAACCATACGATTAGACCTATCGACTTTTTTGAACCGCCAAAAAAAATTTGTGCCAATTCGGTGACCATTTTGAGCTCGATCGGAATACTCGACTGCTATTTTTGAATGAAATTGTCACTTTGATACACTAAAAAGTAATAGCCCAGTCATCGGAAAAAAAATTAAAAATGTGATACACTCAAACTGACCGTATGCAGCGATCGTTGAACCATTTAAAAAAATATGGTTAAAATTTTAGCAGGTTTCATCATGATTTCAGTCTTAATCTGTTTGGTCAATAGTGATAGTTGTTTATGCCCTTTTTTTATTTTCGCTAATTTTGACTTATCGTCGACTTTGGCAATTCAATTTTCGTTATCCTCGCGAACACGACATCATATTGGATGCCTCTGTATGTAGGTATCATATTTCACTTTCACAAATGAATGTGTGATAGTATTTCTCTTTAAGACTCCTATATAATGAATATCAGGGCATAAAAGACCGTTGGGGTTGACTCCCTGAATCGAGATCTAACTGTCCCCATCCTACAGTCCATTTTTTAATATTTCATTTGGTTCTAATTTTTTTACTTTCGAAGGGTCTTACTAGTTCAAAGCATTCCACAAGTTATACAACACTAAAAACTAGGCATATCATTAGTTCATTTATTCTGTTGACACTAATTAGCGATTTTGCTAATATAAGACATTTTTAATGAAAATAAGTACCATAAGAGGACCGTGCATATTTTTTAAATGATTTTTTCTATGACCAAGCTATTTTTTGTTTGTTTTTTAGAGTATGAAAGCGACAATTTCGTTCAAAAATAACAGTCGAGTATGTCGATTGAGCTCAAAATGGTCACTGAATTGGCTCAAAAAAAATTTGGCGGTTCAAAATAGTTGATAGGTCTAATCATATGGTTCATTTTTCAATTTTTGTTTTTCAACTATTAATAGATTTTTTTAAACAATTATGTTATTATAATTAATGAATAATAATTGAACGACGCATTTGTTCTTAAATTTTTTTCGTGTTTGATAATTTTAGCATGACATAGATGGCAAATCTATTTCGTAAAAAATTTCGTAGAATTTTTTGGAGTACCAACCTATTTATATATATATATATATTTCAAAAGACTCAATTTAAATAAGATTTATTATAATTTTTTTGGGTGGATTTGAACCGTCAAATTTATTTATTTTTCTCGAAATTTTTGGGCCGTCTATTTGGATGGCAGTGGAGTACCGGAGACAGCGCAACGCGACGGAGGAGCTCGTCAGTGTTGCCGGACTTGGAGAAGAGGACGAGGACATCAGCAATCTTAGGGAGCAGAGAGAGAGAGAGATGCGACTGGAGCAGATCTGATACAGAGCGAGGAGAGAGAGAGATAGCACGGTAGTCGGAGGGAGAGAGAGAGAGAGAGAGAAGAGGGTGGAGGACAGAGATGTCATGATTTCGTACACTGAGCTTATGGTAAGGTTAGTCAAACTTGACAAATAGTAGTCAATAATATTGCAACACATGGTTACTTTTCTAAATTTCTAAGGCGTGTCGTAGATGGGCGTTGAAAACAGCCGAACCCCTGGAGATCAGGGTAGCAATTCATTTGGCTTTGTAAACTAAAAATTCACAAGCCATAGCACTCAGCCGTCGACATCGTCTCTGAGCCTTTCAAGCGATCGAGTATACAAAATTGAACGAAGGTGTTGTTGCACATGCACATGATTATGGTTATTGTTATGGTGGCTGTTGATCGACTGATGATCGAAGAATTAGGAAGACGAGATCATTGATGGAGGAATCGATCGTTGTAGGATATATATACACGAGTCAGAGATGTAAGAGCAGGTTAGAAACAAATCCTGCAGAAACTCATGCAACGTGATTAACTTCGGCAACAAAGTGTTATATGCTTTTATTTACTTAAATCAAGACAAGATTCGCCCCGTACTTTTCTGTCTGTCTGTGTATGATGGCTGCTGGTGAGAAGTAATTGACAAGAAGCATAATATGTGAAAAAACTCCCCGAATTTAAGGGATGTGACATTTTCGAACTCTCTCAGGCTGCTAAATCAGGAAGCATGGAAAATTTTATCTAGCTCCATGCTTTGTTCATCATTGTTTCCTTTACTGGGCTACGTTCAAGTACATCTATATCAACATCGTTAATTTAGACCAGGCCGGCACTTAACCACAAATCATGCCACAAATCAGCGTGTAAACAATTTCTTTATATTGAATATATACCAACTGTTTTTGCTCTTGGACGGACTTACATAGAATAGCTATTATACTCGGCTAGTGGGAAAAGGAAAAAAGCTAACCTGAGATTATATATCTGTTTTATTTGTATAAGGGGAGACTCAAGTATCTGCTTTGCTTTACGTAGACAAGAAGCAAAAGCGAAATGGGTTGGTAGTATATGGTCAAGCAGGAGGAGTTAGAAAAATCCAATTAAAAGATTGGAAAGTAGTAACATCAGAGGGTCAATTTTTAAGATACTGGTAGATTGTGGACACATACATCAGATACAATTGCTGAGGTACGGTTAAAGCATGGCTGAAACCTAATCTGTCACAGTTTTAAGGTTAAAGAGAAAAAACAATATGCACTCTAATAATATTTATGAGAGATTGGTAGAATGGAAGGATAGAGAAGTAAAGGAGGAGAAAAAAGGTGCATGATTTATCTAAAGAATTGCCTAAAGGCAGCACACAATTACAATAAATAGTGTTGGATGTATTACTATTACCTAGTGCCAATTAGCTTTGGGGCCTCATATATGTCTTAATGTCTATATATATATATAACAATTTCTATGAGTCTTTAGCATCAGACATGCATGGTTATAGTCTACTACCTTATGCAACCAATAATGCATGTAATCAATCTATCTATCTACAGCACCGACAGTAAGTGAGGAGGTAAGGACTAGTAGGTTGCAAAGTATCGCACGAGCTAGCTAGTGTTGGCTAATGAGAAGTAGCAAAGAATTGTAAAGCAACATTTTCGATGAGATGTTGTCCCATGGTAGGCAACATTAATCATGTCCAAGTTGAAGCTGGTTTTGATTCCATCATTAGTTTTTTGGAGGAGATTATCAATGTGTATCGGAAATTCTCAATCTTTTATGTTCTATTTAACTATTAAATGTGAAAAGAATCAGAAGTCTAATGACCAGTACATACATATGGACTTTCAGTTTTTTTTTTTCGATGATGAAAGAAAATTAACCACTACAAACTTGTTCCTCTAGAACAACCAACTTGATCAGAAGCTATCAAAGCAATATATAAAAACTGCATGAGGGTAGAGTGTGTCCAATTTTGTGCAGTGGTGCTTTGAAGTCCAACAGCTGCAAGTGAATCCACCATGAAGTTAATTTGCTTCCCTCTATACATGTGAAAGGGTAACAGAATCGAACTGTAGCGATCTGCTTGATATCCGCCACCACTAGCCATCTTGATTCGCCAGGGCACCCGAGACTCGTGGCTAATGTAGTCGATAAGCATCTTTGAATCTCACTAGATCTGAAGCTTCTTGTACCGTGCAAAATGGCAGCCAGAAAACCTTCTCTTAAGCCTAGATCGAGCTTCTGCAAGCAGGGGCGGAGGCAGTTCAGGTCCAGTGGAGGCGACCGCCCCCCTCAGATACAAGATTGCGTACGATATGCAACTGTTCAGCGCACTTCGCCTCACAGTAATTAACAAAACATGTATATATCATATTAATTTATATGAATCTGTGGTAGAATAAATCTTTGATTTTGTTTAAATACGTACGTAATTCATCTTAAAACAAGCGTACGTAAGTTAAATGAGCTTCTCTTATACTCTTCAATGTATCAAAAAAAGCTCTCGTAGCTATCTACCTAATACTCGACGGACCCTTGTTACCTACAGTCTCTTGGTCCCACAAGAAAAACTTCACAGACCATGTTACCTACGGTCTCTTTTCCGCTCAAGAAAAATTGTCTCCCTCCGCTACCGTCCGCAAGTAGTACAGCTGAAGTGATCGAGGACTTTCAGTTGGAACTAGGCTCGAAAGTAATAAGGATATCTGCTATATATACTTGTTCAGGATATATATAGTTATGTGCATGTGTATTTTAGGATATTACAATCACTCACTATTGGAACTAAAATGTATATATAGAGAATAGAAGCTTCACCAGTATTAGCAAGTGAAGTACCACGTATGTACTGTATATTTCCACAGAAAGATAACATGCATATATACAGTTGCATATACGGCTTTCACTCAAATCCACACCGACTGGTCGATTATGTTTCTAGTGTGTTTGTTGTTTTCCTTGAAACCACACCAGAAAGGTCGTCACATCTTTGTCAGAGGAAAGGAACAGGGTGCATTACTAACTTACTATATATTCAGTTGGTTTGAACTTTGAAAGCAGGTAATTCCAAATTCCAAACCATGCAAGAACATGCACTACCTGTTGTGCTCGAGTGCATGTGTAGCAGCTAGGGAGATGATGAAGAAGTTGCAAGACGTGGCATATAATTGAGAGAGAGAGAGAGAGAGTAGGTCCCAATTAAACCCACACTTCAAAGGAAGGGTATGTCACTCTGTCGAGCTTTTCGCCACATTATCCTCTCAGACTAATGACCATGCCAAGATTGATCAGCATGCATTTTTACTATGATGTATCCAAATAAACTCCAAAGAGATGGAAGTGGTTAACCCTGATAAATCACTAGTGTAGTCCTTACGTACCTAACATTGTGGAAGATCACCCAAAAAAAACCAATGTGAGGAAAAAAACGGAAAAAGGTTGAAAAACTCTATTAACTACAAAATATCAAATGTCAATATATGTTCAACCTAACAATGTCATGCATATAGATGAAAGTTCTCAAAAAAATTTAGTCTTTATGAACACAACATATTACTTAATTCTTATGATTATATTGGTGAAGTTATGCTTATCACCAATGATTATCTCTCAAAGAACCAAAAAGTCACGGACTCAGATTTATTAAGAGAGATCCATTATTATCTAGAAAAGGTACGAGAATCTACAAACCTTCACAAGTACACTAAGGGCGTGTCTTGCTAGACTTACGGTTTCTTATAACCAAAAAGCTTGGTTTCTACTAAAGAGAGATTGAGGAAGATCAAGAACAATCAACATGCATCAAACCATCATAGTTAGATCCTTAAACATGCATACTAAGTGTGCACTCAAATCATACAAGATAGAAATCATCAATGAAAAACCAACAAAGAAACCTCATCCAAAAACAAAATAAGTTTAGGTTAAAGTGTATATATTATCTAGACTTCATGTACGGGGCTTCAAAATAGCCACTTAGCAAAGTATTTAGCTACTCATAGTGTATGAAAATGAATCAAAAAAAATCCATGGGAAAAACTAGTACAAACAAAGAAGAGAAGAATTACTGCATATCGATTTCGACCAGTCGAGAAACGTTCTCGACTTGTCGAAGCTGGGCAGCTGAAATTTTCTTGGTTGGCTGCTCTTGTTTACTCATCTCTTGCTCCCAAAATTGCTGATTATTCCTCTCAAAAACCCTAAAAAGATTTTATATATTGGCTTGATTGGGCTAGACCTTGTCCATCTAAGTTTTATCCTCTTTTATTTGCAAGAGACTCCACATCTTTATTTCTTTTTACACAAGGAATTCTCCATTTAACTCATTTTCTTTATTTCCTCCATAAACTAACCAAAATAAATAAACATAATTATTTTAACCGAAAACATAACAATAAGACCAAATATAGGACTCATTTAAGAACAATTTAGTTGCATAAAAATGAAACTATCAATGAATCGAGCCAAAACGACGTATATCAATTGTATTTAGTCTTATCACGAATTCGTTGTAATGACGAGTTTACTAAACATTTTTTTATTCTGATGTGACTTAGACTTACCTTTCTTTTTGAGAGTTGCAGAGAATTTTCTTTCGAGATCGCAAAAGTTTTAGGAGATTTTTTTCGGATATTCAAGCTAAGTTTTTTCCATATTCGAAGTCTGTGTTAGATTTCAACTACATTGGATTTAATTTTAGGTGGTTTGATCTTAGCGGTTAGATCTAGCTGAGATCAAATTTGGGCTGTTGGTTTTGAGAGATGCTTATGGTAAAAATAACATTTTGTCAAAAAACCCTAACCATCAGGCTCGACCCGTGACTCTAACGACGACCCATGCAGCTGCTGGATTCGACCCGACGATCTGACCCACCAGAAACTTCGCATACTAGTCACTATTCGCAACGCTCACTACAAGAAAAACTCACTTAGATGACAAAACTATTCCGTCATCTAGGTTCGAGTTTCCGTCGTCTAAGTACTTATACTACGGAATCTCTGTCGTCTAAAGTCCGTCGTTCAAGTGTCGTAGTTTAAGTACTTAGACGACGAAAATATATCATTACGTCGTCCAAGTAACGTCTTAGACGACGTAAATGGTGAGGATTAGACAACGCAAATAACATTTGCATCGTCCAAGTACAACTTAGAGTACGAAATTATTGCGTGCTCTAAGTGATGACTTAGAGCATGAAACTATTTCGTACTCTAAATGATGACTTAGACCACGAATATATATATATAGTTTTGTAGTCTAAGTGAATTTAATTTAATTTTTTAAAAATTTTTCTTTAAAATTTGAATTTAAAGTAAAATATTATTAAATTAATTTAAATAATAAATTTAATTTAAATATTAAAATAATTAAAAAATTATACATACATCGATATCGTTCGAAAAAAACAAAATATTAAAAACTACGTACAAACTAAATAAATACGGCAGGAGTAGGCACGCCGCCGAGTCCCCCGCCTCCAACCATATCGTCGTCGTCGGGTGTGGGGTCAGAGCAGAACGACAATCTTGTTGAAACCTGTTTTGCATGAGGGCAAGGAGGTTGGCTATTTTCACTTGTTGCTCCTTGGCGATTTGTATCATCTGCTTAGAGCCAGAGGTATGATATTTGTTCTTCTTCTCCCGATTGGCCTTGTTTATGTCCGATTTCATCTGTTCGACAACATAAATCATTAAAAAAAACTAATAAATGACTAAAAAATAAAATTTTCAATTTCGTCAATTTAAATAAAATAAAAAAGATAATTCTTCTTCGAAGTGGTTGACCAACCACTCCCACTCATCTTCCCTATTCCCACGCGGCTCTACGGGGGTAGGCAAGCGACCGAATTGGAGGTAATACTTGTGAAGTCTGTACTTCCAATTACGGTAGATGGTGTTGGCGGTGGTGTTGATGTGCCTAAGCATCTCCAATGTGCCATCCACCGCATATTGTTCCTAAAAAAATATAAAATAAAAATGGTATATATTATGAAATTACGATTTTTATTGATTATTAAAAAATAAATTTAAAATTGTATTACCAAGAGTTCTTTAAAAACATTCCCCTTCTCCAAGTTCGGCAACTTCTTCCAGTTAGGCGTAACCGTACGAATCTTGTTGCGAATAATTGCCCCGATGCTGTACAATGGGAGACTAGTTAGCTGTGAGGTGGGAAGGTCATCGGTGAAATCGTCGTACTGCAACTGGAATCTTTTGCCTGGTCGCCTTGAACAACTTCTCGGATTTTCCTCCCTTTTCGAGTCCTCGGGTCCTTTTAGGTTAAGGGTCTGACGGGGCCCTCCTGACTTTTCGCTGCGCGCTGTAGAGAATAGACTCGGAGGCCGACTCCTGGGCACCATCTGGCATCAATGATCGGCCGAAAATGGTGTTTTCGTCATCGCTTTGTATAACTACGACATTAGGAATTTCTCCAGTCGCCGCAGCCGATGGACCGGCTGAAGGGTCCGGAGGAGCCACTATGTTGTCCTCCAAGCTCTGACAACCCACTTGCTCTGCGAAGCGTCAGAGTTGAGCATCTTCGACATCTTTTTGTTCATTTTTTTTTACTCCATGGAGCCATTTTAACCTAGGACTTGTAAAAATCAACTATTAAATATATTTTATCATTAATTATAACTACTTTACCATTTACTATTTTTAACAATTTACAATATTTATTCTTTTTCATATTTACATAAAAATTTACAATTTTTAATATTTTTCATTTTTAATATTTACCATTTTTAATATTTAACAATTTTTAATATTAACCAATTTATTATATTTACTATTTGTAACTTTTACCTTTTTTAACAAATTACAATTTTATTATTTACTATTTGCTTTTATCATATTTCTATTTACCATTTTTTTTTCATATTTAGTATTTTTAATTTTTATCATTTTTAATATTTACCTTCAATTTGTATATTTTTACCATTTTTATCAATTTATTAGTTTTACCCTATTTAAAATATTCACAAATTTACAATAATTACCAATTTATAATTTTTACCAATTTACAAAATTTACCAATTTATAATATTTACTTAATTTATAATATATTTAGCAATTTATTATTTTTACCATTTTTAATATTTACTAATTTATAATAATTACCAATTTACAATTTACAATATTGACTTAATTTACAAAATATTTATTAATTTCTTATTTTTACCGATTTACCCAATTTACCAATTCACAATTAAACACAAATGCACTGTATTATACATAAATATGTAGTACTATACCTATATACATATTAAAAAAATTATCAATTACATACGTACGTAAAAAATTAAAAAATTACCGACGGTGGAGGGATGGCGATATGAGGGGGCCGGCCGATGTCAGTGTCAGTGAGAGGCGGCGGAGGTGGAGGGAGGAAGCGAGAAGGACGTACGAGGTTGAGGGAGGGAGGAGGCCGACGATGGAGGAGGTGGGAGGCGGCGGAGGAGGTGGAGGTCGGCCGGTGGGAGACGTGAGGTGTCGCTGGAGCTGGAGTTTGAGAGAGAGAGAGAGAGAGAGAGAGAGAGAGTGATCGATCGAAACTGTCCAGAATATGAAAATATACGGTTTCACTTAGACGACGAATGGCTGAGTTTACGTTGTCTAAGAAAAACCGACCTCACTTAGACGTCGTCAAAATGTTTACTTAGATGACATAAACTCCTCTTTTCATCGTCTAAGTGAATCTCGGGTTTCTCCACGAATTAATTGGCGGGTGGAAGTTGACCGCCATTTATTTTGAGAGCTGTTCAAAATTTGAACTTAGATGACGGAAGAGACCTTTCCGTCTTCCAAGTATAATTTAGACGACGTAAAGGCCAACTTCGTCGTCTAAGTTCAAATTTTGTATTGTTCCCGAAATAAATGGCAGTGAAATTTCGACCGCTTAAAATTTGAAGTTAGACGACGGAGTTAGCCTTGTCCGTCGTCCAAGTGAGCACTTAGACGACACAAAGTCCTCCTCCTTCGTCGTCTAAGTACAATTTCTCTACAAATAATTCGTAAGGAAGTTTCCGATCTATTATTTGATTTTTTTTGTAGTAAAATATCAATTAAAGAATCGTATATATAAAAAGTGGGATTTTAGATGACGAATTAATTTATGTCTACAAACTTGTTAAGTATCTACTAATGTGTATAACTTAAGTGTTGTTAAGTATAGGCTCATTGCACATCAGTATTAACGAAATTGAATTTGGACAAAA
Organism: Geum urbanum; assembly: GCA_946800695.1. Taxonomy (NCBI): domain Eukaryota; kingdom Viridiplantae; phylum Streptophyta; class Magnoliopsida; order Rosales; family Rosaceae; genus Geum; species Geum urbanum. The sequence continues at coordinate 36,964,263 of OX326998.1, forward strand.
TAACCGTTGGATACATTTACCATAAGAAAATATATAAGCAGAATAATTTTTAGTAAATAGTAAGTTCGTTAAGGGTTTCATTGGCAAAGTCAACCGTAAAACCGAAATTTTACAAACCGGAAACGTGGATACACGAAAATCCATAACTCCTATTTTGGAACCATCGACGCTCACACTCCAAAAATTGTTTACTCTATGCTCTCGAAAAAAAGAATATGCATTAGGACATGGTCTACATGGTCGTTGTCTTAGATGTGAGATTACGATAACATAACTTAGACGAAGAAGTGGCCACATTTGCGACGTCTAAGTGAATATTTGGACAATGAACACGTGTCATTTTGTCGTCTAAAGTAAAATTTTAGGGTTTAGGGTAAAGACTTAGGGTTTAGGGTTTACTTAGACGATGGAATAATCCGTTTTCGTCGTCTAAGATAAAGGTTTAGGAGTTAGGGTTGTATAATTGTGTTTACCATGTAACACGAAAAGTCGTTTCGTCGTCTAGGTTTTAGGGTTTAGGGAAAATGTGATACTTGGTCGTACGGATTTTTGTATTCCGTTGAAACGACCTCTTTAATTAATTTAAAGTTAATTATGCGAAAAAGTTAAGAGTTATAATTAATTAATTAATTAATTATTAAAGTTCAGAATTAATAATTGCACCTACTCCTCCTTATAATATAATTAATCATGCATCATTATGTCAAAAAAGTATAATTATAATAATTAATTACCGATTAATATTCCCCGTCATTACATTGTACTCCTAGTTATAATTGTCCTCACCACTATTATCCGATTGCTCCTCCTCATCATCATACTCAACATCGTCTAACGAACATCCTGAGTCTTCGTCGTCATCGTGCGCCTCTTCTTCATCTACCTCATTAATTGCATCAATAATCTCATCTTCAGTTAGATCTGTACAACCATCAGGCATGGGTAAGCGTTCACCATCTTAAACCAGGTCTATTATGTCGGAGCGGATGACAGAAAAATTAGGCTCTTGATAGGCAGGAATGTCTCTTTCCGGTTCAGCAGCATCTTCAGTCGCCGGTGTCCCTTCAATTGTCGTAGTATTCCATATTCTTCGATGAGAGATATGGTTCACTATTTTTCACCCTTCACCAGCTTTCGGATCATCGAGATAGAACACCTGCCTAACTAAGGTGGCGAGAGCGAAAGACTCTTCCTCATACCATCTTGAGTTTGTATTGACTGATAAAAGTCCCATGTCTTTCTTTGTACGCTTGAACCATTTGCACTTGAATAGGAAAACGTTGACATCATTCCCGTAACATAGCTGAACGACTCATACAATAGCCCCGTAATATAGATCATTGTCTTTCCCAACCGTTACTCCAATGTTTTGTGTTCTTCTTCCTTCATCTCGGGCCAATGAATGGAACTTTACACCGTTCACAAAACATCTGGGGTAAATTTAGTGTTTAATCGGCTTCCCTGTTAGCAAGTGCTTTGGCCAGGACCACCACCTCCCGTGGTCATCAGATTTTTGTAGATCAATCATCTGTGAAAATGGGAAGAATATATATATTCATATATATATATATATATAATTAAAGGGTTCAATTTCTACAAACATGTATATAAATTAAATAAGTAAAATACGTACCCATTGGAAGAAATAATCAGGGAACTTCTTCTTAACCACTTTTTCAAAATACACAGAACTTTTGTCTGGATTTAACGCTTGAAGCTTCTCCCTGTACGCAATCATGTATGGCTCAACTTTGTCACAGTCCCACAACACTACCCAATGCGCCTCAATAAGTTCTTCTCGTGTTAATGATTCCTTTAATACTCCTCTAAATGGTCGTACGACATTTGTGACGGCAGAAAGATTGATGCGGGCACTGGGATCAGAAGCGGTGGGAGGTGGTGGATCCTTGAGGTACTGGTTGCAGTACGTAACACACTCATATATTAGGTATGTCTCTGCTATGGAGCCATCTGAGGCCAACCTATTTTTCAGGAATCATTTATACTGTCCAAACTGTCTACAAAATCAAACGTTCAATTAATTAATTATAGAATATGTACATATAGCTAGTAATCTCAAGTGGAACAAATAATGGATCAGAAAACCTGTATAATTAATTAGTTGTACGTACCTCTCTTGAGAATACATCCAAGTGTACTGGACCTGACCAAAAATTAGCAGAGTAAGGAAATTAAATTCCTTGTTCATGCACATCTACGGAGGCAGGTTGTATGGCATCAGAATAAATGACCAAGTGCTGACGGCAGAGCTATTACTACCTCAAAGATTGAATCCGTCTATAGATAGTCTAAGTCTAACATTTAGAACCTCTACTGCAAAGCCTCAATATTCGCTGTCGAAATATTTGAAAACTTCCCATCTGCGGCGTGTCTCAGTACATCGTCATCTATTCACTTTTCTGTGTACCATCGCATCATCTCTGTTGTGTATAGAGACATGTACAGACGTTGCAATCTGGGAATCAATGGAAAATATCAAAGAACCTTCACATGAATTTTTTTTTTCGAACTCCTCTTATTCTGCTCATATCTGCACTGGCCACATACGGGATAATAGTCCAAATCTGCATACTCTTTGTAAAACAACACACAATTATGTGGGCATGCGTCAATTATCCTGTACTTTAGGCCGATGTTGTTCATGATATTTCTAACCTTATAATGAAATTTAGGAAGATTGTGATCATTAGGAAGCAACTTACATATTTGGTCCTGAATTTCGTCAAAAGCACTGATTGAAATTTTGTTCTTCACTTTTATCTGCATTTGCTTCATCACAATTGCAACACATTCTCTTGACATCCAGGGTACACGGGGGTTTGGGCTTCAAGTAGCATTGTGTTGTACTTATCCATCTCAATGGTGACAGTGGCCAAGCTAGTAGCATGGAATGTGTCATCATGTCCATGAGTTGTACTGTAACCTCCCTCTTGGTGTTGGTGTCCACCATGACTAAATCTCGGAAATGCATCATGGATCAAATCCGCAGTTGGGTTCCAAGTAAGGGGGCCTGCACCACTACCGCTAGATGAGGTGCCATGGTAACTGTACCCTAGGCTGAAGTCTGTTGAGCTGAAGTCTACTGCTTTACCATGCTCGCTCCACGTAATATAACTCCACATCATACCATTTTTTTTACAGGTGTTGCATCATAACATTAACTTCCACATACTGATAGTTAAGACATTTTTTCCACGGACACCTGAAAAGCTTCTTTCTCTTACCATGTTTCATCGCAAAATTCACAAATTCTCTAATTATATCCATATACTAGATATCACCTCTATTCCGCAACTTTATCCAACTCTTGTCCATACTTCTATGAAATTTAACAATTATCATATTAGTCAACTATTATATATACATATTTTTAAGTAATTATTAAACTATTACATATGCAAAGTTTCAACTACATTCTTAATGTATAATTAATTAAAATATTTATTAATTACCTTTATTAATTAATAATGAATATACTATACATCCATTACTTTAATATATCTAACATGCATGTACGTTTTAACTAAATATTAACCAAATTTTTAAACATCCATGCATCCATATTAGTTAATTAACTAATATATATATATATATCAATCAATTACCTAACTTAATTATAAATATTAGACGTACTAATAATGAAATCAATCAAACGTACAATTAATTATTTATATAAACGTTAAGATTGTCAGAAATTAACTACGTACGTACCTAGCCTTTATCGATATATGGCAAATCGATGGTCGGAGCCGGAGATATATATATATATATATATATATATATATATATAGTGCTAGTTGTACGTGTGAGGAGAGTCTGATCGAGAGAGAATGAAAATGAAAATGAAAATGAAAATAAGAATGAGCGAACGAAGAAGAAAAGACTGGCACAATATAGAATTGTGTTTACTTAGACGACAGAAATGAGTATTTGTCGTCTAAGTGACTATTTATACGACGCAGCGTCGGTGCATCGTCTAAGTACTTACTTAGACAACAGACTGTGTGTAATTTTCATCGTCCAAGTGAGGGATGAGACGACGCACCGACGCTGTGTCATCTAAGTAGTCACATAGACGACGACGTGTCGGTGAGTCGTCTCATCCCTCACTTGGACGACGAAGCCTCATTTTCGTCGTCTAAATATGTCTTAGACGATGGCAAAATGTTTAAGATGACACAATTTATTGGCGTCGTTTAAATTCTACTTAGACGACGAAACTTTACTTTTTCTCGTAATGACTCTAGGTATAAAGTTGAAACCCTTGATTTGTACTTTGTATTTTTGAACATGGAGGACCCTGAGTATAGGCTCACAGGGCGTGGGCATACAACCCAAAATCTTGAGGCTCCAAAAGCTGACATAAGTACAAAATAAGATAAAGAATTAGAAAGTAAACAGATTTGTTTGAGAAATAAGCTAAATTACGTACGAAAGTGACATAGGCCAATCACGTAACCACAAACAAAAGACACACAAGTACAAAATAAGATAAAGAACTTGAAAGTAAACCGATTTGTCTATCTTAGGAACCGGCCAAGAGAGTTGCCTATCTTCTGGAGGGACTCCTTCATCCGCAAGCTCAACGACATCCCTTTCACCACCACGAACGTTTCTGGTTCAAACGGAGGAAGCTCAGCCAGATCTCCAATTCCATCATACTCAGCCAAAAAGAGCATCCTACCATTGACATGCCAAGGACAACCGTGAAGAATTGTAGCACTCCAGTCGTTCAAAACGTAAGAGAAATCTCCATCCCTCCTGTAGATGGATTGCCAAGCAATCTCGGGGATCTCACATTAGGGTCACCATTTAGTTTATAGGTCCAAAAAAATTTTGGATAGCCTGAGAAGCTCAAGTTCGGCCCTATGTTCGGGCCGAGGTCCTAAAATTCATAGACCCAAAAAAGCTCAGCCCGACTCGTAGGGTCAAACTCGTCAAACCCATCAATTATATATATTATAGATTACTTTATCAATATTAAGCTCTAAACTCTCTAATTTACCTTAATATCATTCATTTATATACTAAACTCTCTAAACCCTCCCCAGGCTTATGGGCTTAGCTCGGCTCGGCCCTAAAAGTCTGATAAAGTTTGAGGCCCAAAAAGCCTATAGGCGACCTCTGGGTTTCAATTTTTCAGAAAAATTCGGCCCAAATTTTGGAGACGTGACGAAAAAACCTGGTCCGAGCCCAGCAGGCTTAGGCATGGGAGGCCCGGGCCGGCCCATTGCTGACCCCTACCATACACTAATGCCAATGTAGCAGTAACACCATGATAATCGTTGTCTTCTCTCTTCGCAAGATGTTCTACGTAGTAGTGGTAGTTCACCGCCACGACACTTCGAGCATATAACTCCACCATGACCTCTTCGGTCTAATCCAGAGCCGCCGCAAATAGATCTGCCATGTCCTCCACCATAAACGAAAGCCAAACTAAAAGTTTAAGAAGAGTTTTAGTTTTCTCTAGAACCCTAACCAACGTGGCTGCTAGATTTTGTTTTGTTTTTTGTGGTTGAATTATATGAGGAAAATACTTTGGTCCAAACTCATTTGGACACTATTGTCCAGCCTACTCTCATTATACAACTTTCGATTTGTGATTTTATAATAGAGACCACATATTTTATAGATCATGGGTTGAAGATCAATTGAATAAAAAAATAAATCAAAATAAAGATCGTTGGGTATCTAATTTTATTAAATAAATAAACGGTTATTGTAAATTTAACATTACATTAATAACCGTCTTTTTTTTGCGAAATTTAATTAGCAAACAATCTTAGATTTGATCAAATTTTCAAATACATAATCCTTACGAGGTAAACTAAGTGATCTCTATTTTAAAAATCACAAATCAAAAACATATATAAATGTGAATAGTTTTGACAATGGTATCTAAATGATTTTGTACCCAAATATTTTTCATTATATATATGGTCTATTTGTTAATTGCTGCCCCTTTTGTATTATTGTCCTACACTGAGAAAAATTACTGTGATTTTAGTAAAAAGTGGTTGCATAAAACGGGAGCTTCGACGTAAAAACTTGAAAACAAGATTTGAGTAATTAAAGTGAAAAGAAATAGAGAGTTTTGAAAAAATGACAGACATGAGCTTTCAATAAATATGTTTTCTTGGTACAAGGGGGACCCGCGTAGCTATATCATATCCAGGAGTGTCAAACGACATTTGACACTCTTGAGTAGTGAGATATAGCTAACAAGTTCTAGGAAAATTTGACTTTTTAAACTAGAATTATGAAATTTATAGCAAAGTGACACGGTTGGAATCCCCAACATTGATTAGTTGATTTAAGACGATGAAAAAAGAATGTCTCAACAGTTTTATAAACATATAGGATTCAATATTATTTGAAGATCCTTACATATCTACAACAACTGAGTGTTAATGTCATTCATTATTTTTTTCCTAGCCAACTATAGTATTTGATTTAAAATTTGTCGAATGAAAATGAACTGTAACATAGTTTAAAAAAAATTTATATTAATTTAAAATTTCAATTGTGACACTGTTGAATTACTTTTCTTACGCCACTGACAAGTGGTACTTTAGCTTTTATTTTAATTAACATAATTTAACCAAGCTCTGAAAGTTTTGTCATTAATGCCTCCACATGATAATTAGTGACATTAATTCCTTTGGTTCATTAAGCAAAACTTTCACATTCCAGCGTGTACTTTTGTTTATTACCGCAGGAAACATGCAAGTATTACTTGGTTTAGCTGTCATAATTTAGCAAGTCGTCTTAATTACCTGTAAGAATATATTTCTCACATGTTGATGGACTTCAGTAATCTAATCCTGATAATATAGCTCTAATATAGTAATTCTCCAGGTAAGATTATGATTTAACACACCAGTCTTTCATAAAATCTATGAATATGATCTCGAGCCAAGCGGCCATTTCATTCCCAGTTTATTAACTAAGAGTTTTTTACATCAATGATACTGAACTTGTCTGTACAGTGGCACTTAGTGCCTATCAATGTGATCCCTAAATTTATAAATATTATTAATGTGGTGCTTGAACTTGATTTTTGCTATCAACTTGATCTTTCTGTCAACTGAAATGTTAACGTGGAAGAACCTATTTTAAAATAATTGGCAATTTCTCCACTACTGAGATATCCTAACTCAATTTTATTTAAAATTTTATTCAAATCGATCTCAATTGCATCTTTGATTTTGGGTTTGATATAGGAGTTTAGAGTCAGGAGATTGAAGAAGAACGAGGTAGGAGGTGTTTTGGGACTTCTGAAGCAAGAGTTACCCGAATTTTTGTTTAGTATAGGTTTATGAGTAGGTAAAATAACCCAAAGACCCAATAATTTTAAAAACTAGCACTGCCACGTCAACAAATTAACTTTGGGTTGACATTAAACTAAGGTAAAGATCACGTTGATAGAAAATATCAAGTTCAGGTTCCATATTGATAAAATTTATAAGTTCAGACAGTACATTGATAACCATTATAAGTTCAAGCATCACATTGATAACATTAAGAGTTTAGACACCAAACTTCAATGAACAGACAAGTTTAGGCATCATTGGTGCAAAAAACTCCTTAATTAAAAACATAAATAGTATTATCGATCATCTCACATATCTCCTTTTTTATGTGATGCAATACTTGTCGCACAAAAAATCAGTTTTACAAAAAAAAATACCGTTGCAAATACTTATAATGCCGTAGCAAAAGTCAATTGTCACAACAAATATTTCACTAGCGACAGCAATTTTTTCATAGCTTTCGGAGGCGTCGCAATTGATATTAACTATAGACATTTCTGTAGTTAAAACCTATTACTACGAAATAATTTCGCTGTAGTATTAGGCTTATTAATGGCGACAACACTTAACTACAATCCATGTCGTAGCAACTCCAGATTTGACCGTTAATTTTATTTGAACTTTCGCAACGAAAATTTTCCGTGGAAATTGTTATAAATTCGCCGTCACAATCATGTAAAATTGTCGTAGCAATCAGGCAAATTTTTAATAGCAAAATAGGCACTTTGCCGTCGCAACCCTGCAAATTTTTAATAGCAAATAGGGCACTTTTTCGTAGCTCATTTTCCGTAGGAAACTTTGTAATGCATTTAAGTTTCAGAATTTTGTGCCAAAACAGTTGAAACCTGGAGTTGATAAATACAGTATTCTTGTGCTAAAATTTATATAAACTCAACATCTCATTACAATTCATATTCTCACAAATCCATATGAACTACATGTTTACTTTACGCCAAGTACCATTCTCATTAACAAAGTATTGTGTGTTTGGAGAGCATTCTAGCTTGAAAAACAAAAAATAAATAAGTTCAATGAGTGCATAGAAACATTTCTTCTTGGAATGCACTCTAGTTACCAAAATATTGTGTGCTTGGCCTACATCACTTCTTCTGGTTGCTTGCTTCAATAATCTTCATACCTCTGCATGTTTTTACTTTCTTTGCCATAATAATTTGTAGATTTAACATATATGCATTAGTTAGGAAATCATTGTCATCAGTTGGATTGTGCAAAGAAAGAAACTCAAAACCTAATGACAGTGCAACAAAAATTATAGAAAATTTGCAAAAAAATCTGAGCTTTGGAAAATCATAACTAAATGTAGAAAAATGGTATCAAAATGGTTCAAATGCTGAAGTGACCCTACATGTATATTATAACTTCCATGAAGAAAGCTACTATAGAATATGCATGACATGAAAGGTACAGTTTTCAGCTAATGGATGATAAGTTCAGAAATCTAGAAAAATTAGTTTAGGTTGTATAAACTCTGAACTTTGAAAAATCATAATTTAATCAAGAAAACTCATTTGGTTGTAATTCTAGGTCTGGCATGATCACAAACAGGTTATCTAAATATAAACGTTCATGAATACACTAACATCAAAAAACATATATATTCCTACAATAATTAACATAAAGGCTGCTGGTCAAAAAATAGAACATTAGTTTCATTTTCAAGTATAAGTTTAACACACCAAATATGAATATAATCCTACCAAAATATACAGATCCTAAGCCTAAAGTATGTAAATGTAGAAGTGCAAATAATGAAACACATATTCTTAAAGGTATAGGCAACTTACCCTTTGAGCACCATTTTGAGAAGAGTGATGTTTCAGCAGTAATCGGGTTTAATGGTAGGCTATAATGTTCACTAGGAGCTTCTTCGTCTCCTATGGACTCTCTTATAATCTCATGTCCACTAGTTATAATTGATTGCTGAAATACATAAGTAAAGACATATGAGTCATCATGTTTTACTAATAAAAAAACCAATGCAAATTAGTAATATATTTCACTAACATGTATGGAATGTTCTGAGTCATGGTTTTCAAAATCTTTGTCTTTCCCTTTCAATTGCTAAATTTCACTTCGGAGTTCATTAATCTCCCCCTTGAACTTGTCGACACACTTGTGCTGTAATATTTGCAATGAGATAAGTTGTTTCGAAAGATGGTGCTTCCTTTGAATATATGAGAGAACAGGGCCACTACAAGAAAAATGCACTTAGACCACGAAACCTTTAAGGTTCCGCGGTCTAAGTGGAACTTGGACGACTGAGAACTTTTTTGCAGTCCAAGTGAAACTTGGACGACGGAAAGTGTGTTTCCGTCGTACAAGTGTCACTTGGACCGCGGAGAAATTCTTCGTTGTCCAAGTTGCCACTTGGAAGACGGAAACACACTTCTCCGTCGTCCAAGTGGACACTTGGACCGCGGAGAAATTCTCCATTGTCCAAGTTGCCACTTAGACGACGGAAACACACTTCTCCGTCGTCCTTGTAAGCACTTGGACGACGGAGAAGTGCCCATTCCGTCGTCTAAGTGTCCACTTAGGCGACACACCGAAACTCCGTCATCTAAGTGAAGCATTATATAATGTCCATGCCGAACTCTCTTCCCCTCCGCTCGCTCGTCTCAACTTCATCTCCATGCATATATATGTCGATCGATCATTCAATTAATTCTCTCTCTTGATCGATCAGATCGACTCTCAGATCCTTACGCGTACGTATATGGCCCAGGAGCATGCAAATTCTAGCTAGCTAGCACTATATCCAAGCATTGATTCGCCATATATCGGAGAATGCTAGGTACGTACGTACGTAGTTAATTTCCCAACACCATTTAACGTTTATATATATAATTAATTGTACGTTTGATTGATTGCATTGTTAATAATTCGTACGTTCTAATATATATTTATAATAAAGTTAGGTAATTGATTATATATATATTAGTTAATTAATATTGACCAGTACGTAGTACGTATATATATAAATTGATGTTTACAAATTTGATTAATATTTACTTAAAACGTACATGTATGTTAGACATATTTTCGTAATTAATTGATGTAGATCGAGTACATATATTCACCAATAATTAATAAAGGTAATTATTGAAGGTAATTAATTAATAATTTAATTTAATATATTAAGGTAGTTGAAAATTTGTGTGTATATATATAATAGTTTCATATATAATTACTAGCTTGAAAATCTGTATATATATAGAATAGTTGACTAATATGATAATTAATTGTTAAAATTCGTAGAAGTATGGACAAGAGTTGGATGAAGTTGCGGAATAGAAGTGATGTCCGGTATATGGATGGAATTAGCGAATTTGTGAATTTTACGATAGAACATGGTCAGAGAAAGAAGCGTTTCAGGTGTCCGTGCCAAAAATGTCTTAACTGTCAGTATGTGGAGGTTAATATTATGGTGCAATACCTGTACGAAAATGGTACGTATGATGTGGAGTTACACTACGTGAAGCGAGCATGGTGAAGCAGTAGACTTCATCTTAGCAGACTTTAGCTCAGGGTACAGTTACCATGGTGCCTCATCCAGTGGCAGTGGTGTCGGCCCCCCTACTTGGAACCCAACTGCAGATTTGGTTCATGATGCGTTTTCAAGATTTAGTCATGGTGGACACCAACACCAAGAGGGAGGTTACAATACTACTCATGAGCATGATGATACATTTTTCGCTGCTAGCTTGGCCACTGACACTAGTGAGATGGATAAGTACAATATGATGCTACTTGAAGCGCAGACCCCGGTGTACCCCGGATGTCGAGAGAATGTGTTGGAATATGTGATAGAGCAAATGAAGATAAAAGTGAAGCACAAAATGTCAGTCAGTGCTTTTGACGAAATTTAGGAGCAAATATGTAAGTTGCTTCCTGATGATCACAATCTTCCTAAATCTCATTATAAGGTTAGAAATATCTTGAGCAGCTCGGTCTAAAGTACATGATAATTGACGCATGTCCGAATGATTGTGTGCTGTTTTACAAAGAGTATAAAGATTTGGACTATTGTCCCATATGTGGCCAGTGCAGATATGAGCTGAATATGAAGAGTTCGAAAAAGAGAATTCATGTGAAAGTTCTTTGATATTTTCCATTGATTCCCAGATTGCAATGCCTGTACATGTCTCTATACACAGCAGAGGCGATACGATGGTACGTAGAAAAGTGAATAGATGACGATGTCCTGAGACACGCCACGGATGGGGAGGGCTTCAAACATTTCGACAGAGAATTTGGATAATTTGTTGCAGATGTTAGAAATGTTAGACTCGGACTATCTACAGACTGATTCAATTCTTTGGGTAGTAATAGCTCCGCCGTCAACACTTGGCCAGTTATTGTGATGCCGTACAACTTGCCTCCATGAATGTGCATGAATAAGGAATTTAATTTCCTTACTCTACTAATTCCAGGACCTAAATCTCTGGGGAAGTGTTTAGATGTCTACCTCAGACCTTTGATCGACGAGCTGAAAATGTTGTGGCAAAATTGAGTCCCAACTTATGACAAATTCTGCCGTAATGTGGACGATCAGCGATTTTCCAGCGTATGAGATGTTGGCAGCCTACAGAACGAAAGGATATAATGAATGTCCTATATGTTTGGACGACGTGAGCTCTAGTTGGCACGCGGGGAAAGTGTGTTACTTGGGTCACTGTAGATGGCTTCCTCATGACCACCCGTGGCGACAAGATGAAGCTCATTTCGACAGGACGGTAGAGAACAATCATAAACCCCGTAGTTGGTCGGGCGAAGAGATTTTAGAGAGGTTGAGTTATTTCGACTTTGGTGTGTTGACCAATGATGCGGATGTAAAGAAATGCAATCCAATACTTCCAAATGATCTCAGCTATTGGCCTCAGAAAAGTATATTCTTTGAACTCCCTTACTAGTCGAAGTTGAAGCTGAGGAACAACTTGGACGCGATGCACATAAAAAAGAATGTGTTCGACAGCATGGTGGGAACAATTCTCGGTATTAAGTTCAAGACTAAAGATACTCCCAAAGCGCGCAAAGATCTGGAATCAATGAATCTACGTCGTCCCTTATGGTTGAGGAGGGATAGGAGAGGAGTGTACAACAAGATGTCAACTGCACCTTACATAGTGAAGCCAGCACTTAGACGTTCTGTATTTCACTGGTTTAAGAGTGTTCGTTATCCGGCTACGTATGCAGCTACTATAATTGGAGTAGTGGACGATGTGCAACACAAGTTTGTTGGTCTAAAGACATATGACTATCACGTTATGTTGTAACGTTTGATTCCAGTGGTAATTCGACCATATTTGCCTCGTGACGTCGTAGAACCAATAGTGACATTGTGCAGATGGTGGCAGAAGTTATACGCCAGAGAATTAAAGAAGTCAGATGTGGTAGAACTGCAACAACAAATTGTGCACATCATTTGCAAACTAGAGAGGATTTTCCCCCTGCCTTCTTGGACATCATGATTCACCTAATGATCCATCTGCCCGAGCAAGTGCTCATTTTTGGTCCGGTCCAGTATACTTGGATGTATCCTCAAGAAAGGTACGTACAACTAATTAATTATACAAGTTTTTCGATTCATAACTTGTTCCACTGGAGATTACTAGCTATATGTACTTATTCTACAATGTATTAATTGAACGTTTGATTTTGTAAACAGCTTGGATAGTATAAAGAATTCGTCAAAAAAAGGTTGGCCCCAGATGGCTCCATAGCCGAAACATACCTAATGCATGAGTGTGTTACTTACTGTAACAGGTACCTCAAAGATCCACCACCTCCCACTGCCTCCGATCCCAGTGCCTGCATCAATCTTTCTGTCGTCACAAATGTCATACGATCGTTTAGAGGAGTATTAAAGGAATCGTTAACATGGGAAGAACTTATTGAAGGACATTGGGTAGTGTTGCGAGACTGTGAAAATACGTTGAAATATTTTTGTATACAATTTAGGTCTGTACCTGAATCGATGAGGTATAAACCATTTAGGGAGGGGCTTCAGGCGTTAAATCCGGACAAGAGTTCGGCGTGGTTTGACAAAATGGTTAAGAAGAAGTTCCCTGATTATTTCTTCCAATAGGTACGTACGTATATACGTATGTCTCGGTATTTAGTTTATATACATATCGATCATGTTTGTAGAAAGTAAACCCTATAATTTTCCCATTTTCGCAGATGATTGATCTACAAAAATTCGAAAACCACGGGGGGTGGTGGTCCTGGACAAAGCACTTGCTAACAGGGAAGCCAATTAAACACTAAATTTACCCCGGATGTTTTGTGAACGGTGTAAAGTTTCATTCATTGGCCCGAGATGAAGGAAGAAGAACACAAAACATTGGAGTAGCGGTTGAGAAAGACAATGATCTATATTACGGGGCTATTGTATGAGTCGTTCAGCTATGTTACGGGATTGATGTCAACGTTTTTCTATTCAAGTGCAAATGGTTCAAGCGTATAAAGAAAGACTTGGGACTTTTATCAGTCGATACAAACTCAAGCTGGTATGAGAATGAGTCTTTCGCTCTCGCCACCTTAGTTAGGCTGGTCTTCCATCTCGATGATCCGAAAACTGGTGAAGGGTGAAAAATAGTGAACCATATCTCTCATCGAGGAATATGGAATACTATGACAATTGAAGGGACACCAGCAACTGAAGATGCTGCTGAACTGGAAAGAGACATTCCTGCCTATTAAGAGCCTAATTTTTCTGTCATCCGCTCCGACATAATAGACCTGGTTTAAGATGGTGAACGCTTACCCACGCCTGATGGTTGTACAGATCTAACTGAAGATGAGATTATTGATGCAATTAATGAGGTAGATGAAGAAGACGCGCAGGATGAGGACGAGGACGAGGATTCAGGTTATTCGTCCAACGATGTTGAATATGATGAGAAGGATGAGCAATCGGATAACGGGGATGAGGATGATGACGATTATGACGAAAAGTGTAATATAACGACGGGGAATATTAATTGGTAATTAATCATTGTAATTATTGTAATATATGATGCATCATCGATCAATTAATTAATATATATTATGAGGAGGAGTACGTATGTACAACTATTAATTTTGTACTTAATTTATTTAATAATTAATTACATAGCGTGGTCGGTTCGACCGACGTAAATTAAAATTAATTAATTAATTAACCCATCCAGAGGATCGAATCGATCGATATATAATTTGATCGATTGAATCACATTAATTAATTTTCACGACTATTAAAACGGGGATGAAAAAAATGACTTTTCATAGTCCATACTACGGTAATTAAACACAATACTAAACCCTAAATTATACCTATATATATAAAATCCTAAATCCAAAAAATAGTACGTAGACAACGCAAAAGGGTCAACCCGTCATCTAAGTATACCCTAAACCCTAAGGCTCCAACCCTAAATTAAGGGAATTTTCACTTAGACGACGCAAACACATATTTGTGTCGTCTAAGTGAAGATTTCTTAATTTTATCTAAGACAACGACCATCTAGACCATGTCCTAATGCATATTGTTTTCGTCAAGACCATAGAGTAAACAATTCTTAGAGTGTGAGCTTCGACGTTCCAAAATAGGAGTTACGAATTTTCGTGTATCCACGTTTCCAGTTTGTCAAAATTTTGGTTTTGCGGTTGACTGCGCCGATGAAACTCTTCACGAACTTACTATTTTCTGAAAATTATTCTGATTATATATTGTCTTACGGCGAATGTATCCAATGGTTGTTTTGTCCAAATTTAATTTCGTTAATATCGATATGCAATGAGCCGATACTTAATAACACTTAAGTTATAAAGATTTGTAGATACTTAACAAGTTTAAAGACCGTAAGATTATTCGTCGTCTCAAATTCAATTATTTATATATACGATGCGTTAATCGATATTTTACGACTATTTCATTCGAATGACAAATCGGCAACTTCCTTGCGAATTATTTTTAAAAATTAATTTTACGTAAATTTCACTTGGACCACGGAGATTACCCATCTCCATTGTCCACGTGACCACCTGGACGACAGAAAAAGGCCATCTCCGTCTTCCAAGTGGCCACCTGGACGACGGAGATGTATGTCTCCGTCGTCTAGGTTGAAGAATCATGGCGATCCAATTACCACCGCCTTATTTTTGGGAAAACGGTTCAAATTTGACTTAGACGACGGAGACACCTATCTCCGTCGTCTAAGTCAAATTTGAAACGCTTCTCAAAATTAAGGCAGTTAACCCCCCCCCCCCCCCCCCCCCAAATTAATTAGGCGCCAGTTCCAAAATTTGAAACGGTTCACTTAGATGACGGAGAATGGTGCTCCGTCGTCTAAGTGAACCTCTATAAAAGGAGGCTTGGCCGATCCTTTTCATCATCCCATTCTCAAATCATCCTCTCTCTCTCTCTCTCTCTCTCTCTCTCGCTCTTTCTCTCTCTCTCTCTCTCTCAAAAATCTGGCCTCCCTCCTCTGGCGACTAAAAGTTCGGTGACTCTCTCTCTCCTGCAACACTCCACTCCGGCGACTCCCTCCCTCCCTCCGGTGACTCATCTTTACGGTAATTTTTAAATTTTTTAACATAATTATAATTTAATTAGTAAATTAATTAATTAGTAAAAATAATATATTAGTAATAATTGGTAATAATAATTAATATTAGTTAGTAAATGCATGATAATTAATTATTGTAAAGGCATGGTAAATAATAATTAATTATTGTAATTAAATATTGTTTTAATTAATATTATTATTGGTAATTATTATTGCATGTAATTATAATTTGTAAATATTGTTGTAATATTGTAAATTTGTAGTAAATATGGTAAATTAGTGAATTATTAAAAATAATAAATTGGTAATTATGGTAATTTTGTAGTAAATTGGTAGTCTTTGATTTAAATTTAGTACATAAGTTTAGTTTATTAAGTCGCACTCTTTGGAATAGATGGCGCTTTATTTCCTAGCTTATCTCCTTAACTCCTCGTGATGTGTGGATTTTATCACCGCACACCATAACCTAAATGAAGTTATGGACACGAGGTTGAGGGAGGAGTTTGCAAAGGACTTAGGGAGTGTAAATTTTTGAAAGATTTGCTGAATGTCGGATATGGTGTCTAGAAACGGGTTATGACTGGTGACAGGTTTTGGATCTAAGAAAACACCAATAGAGTATATACCATTGATTTGGTTAGCATCAGGGTGTTTTGTCGAAATTAGTCATGCCTCTCGCGTTATCTCTATTCCTAACTGACCATGTTTTTCGATTGAACCAAGGATGATTGATTGAAAGTTTATACTTTATCGTAGTTATTATTTAATTATCGTAGTTAAAAGCACATAATTATTTAATTATCGTAGTTAAAAGCACATAATTATTTATCGTAGCTCATTATTTAATTATGTGCTTTTAATTATCGTAGTTATTATTTAATTATTATTTATTAAATTATTGTACAAAATTATAATTATTTAATTTTTATTATTTTTTTCAAGCAAGGTTGGTAGAACGGGCGTAGCAGGAATTGGCCAACACGCAGCTTGCACACCCAGATTTGCCGCCGAAAGACTTGCCTCCTCTATCGATGGAGAGCCAAATTGCAATCGTCGATGAGGTATACGGTCGTCGAGCTGGCAAGGAGGTTAGGGGATGGGACGCAAGGTCCAGCGAGATTTGTCTTCCGACTCATCTACGGGATGTTCGGCGAGGAAAAATACTCAAGCTATGGCCGTTCAAGCAGCCTTTGAAGAGGCTCGACTCGCACCATATCCGCAGTCTAAGTGTTCACTTAGATGACGGAAATATGCACCATATCCGTGTTCACTTAGACCACGGAATATACTTTCTCCGTTGTCTAAGTGATCACTTAGACCACGGAGAAAATATTTTCCGTGGTCCAAGTGAGACTTAGACCGCGAACTTTTTCCGCAGTCTAAGTGCTAACTTAGACCACGAATAATTATTTCTCCGTGGTCCAAGTGAGACTTTTTCCGCGGTCTAAGTTTCACTTGGATGACTGAAAAATGATTTTCCGTGGTCTAAGTGAGAACTTAGACGCGGACTTTTTCCGCGGTCTAAGTCTCACTTGGACCGCGCAACCCTCTATTTCCGTCGTCTAAGTACCTGGACGACGGTACTTGGAGGACGTAACCTAGTCTATGGATGTTTCGTCGTCTAAGTACTTGTACAACGGAAAAGCTCACTTAGACGACAAAAATGGTCCGCGGTCTATGTGAGTTTTTCTTGTAGTGGGCACCGAAAAATCGAATGTTCGACAATAGCCATGACCATCATCACCCATCAGAGAATGATATATTTTATCTTTAACAATGTTCTTTTGTTGGTCCTCAAGTGTTTCTTCACTAAAAAATTTCTCATATTGAATCTGCAATAGCAATAAAGCAAAATATGACTGTGCATCTATCTTAGAAAGTCAGGATCAATTACATAAGTGCCATTTGCAACAATAAGGTATTAACAGTCTTACAATGAATTCTTTCACATTTATGTCCTCTAAATCATGAATTTTCTTTCACACACTAAACTTATCAGTTTCTTCACCATCTCTTTCCATCTGTTAAATATAAAAAAAGGTATCATATGCATTATTCAAACCATAAGCAAATAAAGCACAAACTTACTCACTATGATGAATGCGTTTAGATTTTTATACTGCAATCCAGTTCATACTTTAAATAGATGCAATTACTTTGACCTGAAGCCTCAATGATGCTTTAAACTGACTGCATAAGGGAATACCTCATATCTGATTTCGGCAAAATACTTTTGATTGGTTTTGTGAATTTGGCCATGTAATTCTCAATTAACTGAATTTCTATCAGCTACCACCTGTAAAAGTAACATTTACAATTAAAATTCTTACTGGATATTCAATGCATCTATTGTTCAACACTAAACCATATATACTTGTACCTTAGCATACTCACTGCTCCAATATGCAACAAGCTCAATTCATTAAGAATCCACAGGGGAGGATTTTAAGTGCCCAGTTTAGGGTCATCCTTATGAGGCATATAATGATTGAGTTTTGTTTTACTCTTATGGTCTTTCTACAACAAATTGCAATTATTCAAGCATACTGATTTATAACGCTCAGGAACATCCATCACATTTCTCTACATGTAGTTAACATGCAAACTATTATAATGTAGTAATACTATAGAAAAAGCATAAAATCTTAAAGAGGCCAGAAATGTCATACCTGAACCTCTGTCCAAATTCTTTCCTTCACTTTTGCATCAACCTTCTTCCAATCAAAAATATTAAGTAGAACTCTCTACCCTAATTGAAACTTTAGTTGACTTGCCCTTGGCCCCATGGGCTGGAAAGTTCTAGGGTGAAAATCTATTTGAAATTATTTGAGCTTCATAATATGACTTGGGCAATACCACACCTTCGGGATAAGATGAAATCATATCCTTAAACAATTATGTAAACGATTTATCTAGCCAACCATACACGGTTTTCTTATACAACAACCTCACGATGAAAGATAATGCAATATGTTCTGTACAACCTGGATAAAGAGGAACTTTGGCACTTTCCAAAATCTTTAGATACTTAGCAATAGCTTCATTAGGTCTCATACCCCGTTGATCATTGCCTACATCAACATCTGGTATCCCCATACCTTCATGTAACATCCCAATCATATTATCCTCAGTATGAGGGTTAACTTCACCTTCTAAACCACAAAAGTTAGAAGCAGCCATTACCGGTTCTCCATGGTGAATCCAATTTGTATACTTCCTTAAGAATCTATTGTCTTTGAGATGTTTGAAGACTACTTTTTTTGACAAATAAGTAGGTCGATTGACACATTTTCTACATGGACAAGTGATCAGTTCAGTTGCATCCCTATTTATGTAAGCAAACTTCCTGAATTCTATAATATCATCTTGGTATTGTTTTGAAATGCTAGTCCCTAAGTTGATCCAACTCTTTTCCATTTTTCAATTTTCTATATCAAGCAAACACATATATAAAGACTAACCAACCACATCATACGCTTATGCATTTTCATTTCAGCAACATACACTGATATATTTTCATTTCCGCAAGTATAAGTTCAATAAAGCACATACAAGATACACTGATGCATTTTCAAGTCAGCAGTTTTATCAAATTAAATCAAGAGTAAAGAGAACTTGCCAAATGGAAGATTACTTAGATGTAGAGGATTCAAAATAGAACTTTGCCAATACATATACACTTCTCCAAATATAACTTGTGAAGACAAAATATATATATATAACTGTTAGACTAACATTCTGAATATTAACATCTCTGTTAAGTTCAACTAGTTTTATTATAAAAAGTTCAATTAATTCATATTCATATATCTGTTCTAAGAATTACGACCACTTCCTACATGAGTGGTAGGACTTTCATTAGGAGGACAACAATAACAAGTCCATTCAAGTATTTGAGTTCCAAAGAAAATCAAAAAACACTTTGAATTACTACTTTCATACTCCATCTTAACTAAATAAGACATTACTAATTGTTGCAATGCCATCTGTAATCTCAAGTAGCTATTCAAAATGTTTTCTAATTTTCTTTGAAACTCAAATAAGACATTACTACTTTCATACGGCATCTTAACTAAATAAGACATTACTAATTGTTGCATTGGCATCTGTAATCTCAAGTAGCTATTCATTATAGACAATTCAGTTCCCTTCTTGAGCAGTAGAATGTTAACTGTCCTTTTAAAGCTTTCTTTTTAATTGCATCAATGTTGTATCCAAATTGCATCAAAATTGCATCAATGAATCCTACGAGTCTATCACTTTTACTAGTAACCAAATCAAGCAAGAGATAGACAGAAAGCACCCCACCAATAAGGTTTTAAACCACCCCACAATTAACCACAATATTATAGATGTGACTTTAAAATCTAAAAAGAAAAAGAGACCCTAGAAGTATATAGTAAGAGACACATGAATGGATTTCAGACTCCCATATTATAATATATAGAAATATATCAGCACAATTCATCAGTAATTTGACCTATTTTAGCAGTATACAAGAACAAATAAGCTTCCTAGATTTATTGAACCATGTATAATATATACGGATGGCCACAAGATGGAAAACAGGAAAATACTGAAAGAACAAGGATAGACCAGAACTGAAGTAAAATCCTCAAACAATATAAATAATCAAGGTTCTGATATGCTCTCAGGGAAACTAAGACAATTTGGCATTATTGTTAAATTCATCTCTATACTCAATAACAAAGAGTAGTAGTGAAATCCAAGAGATCCTTTTAATGAAAGACTGAGTTTGGATAGTTCAACTAAGCAGAACGGTAATTTGAGCCTTGATAAGGCTAATATACATACACACACACACACACAGTTTTCATCAAGTGCAAAGCTTCGCACTAAAATTTCGGTGTGAAGTTGTATTTTACACAAAATTGAAAACATAATTCGATCATTAAAGTCAATAATCTTTTAAATACATATCTCTATGGGGATCTTAATTCAGAGAAATACATAAAAGTGCCAGAAGGCTTAGTTGTACCACATTCAAGTAACGCTAAACCATAGAGTGCTCATGTGATAAAATTGAGACGTTCACTTTATGTACTAAAGCAATCTAGTCGGATGTGGTACACATGTCTAATTGATTACTTGATTGGGAATGGATACAAGAATGATGAGTTATGCCTATGTGTGTTCATTAAAAGAACAAGTTTATGATTTTCCATCGTAGCAATCTTATGTAGATGATATGAACACCATTGGGTCTTTTGATGAAATTAATGAGACGGTTGGCTACTTGAATCCGAGTTTGAGAAGAAAGACTTTTGTAGGACTCGATTTTGTCTCGGTTTAGATCGAGAACATCCAGTTGTTAGAATTCTTATTCAGCGGTCTGCTTATGTCCAAAAGATGCTCAGAGGATTTAACATGGACAAAGCATACCTTCTTAGCACACCAATGATTGTTCGTAGTTTGGAACCTAAAAAGGATCCGTTTCGTCTGAAAGATGATGATGAGGAACTTTTGGGAGTTGAGATTCCATATCTCAGTGTTATTGGGGATTTGTTGTATTTAGCTCAGTGCACATGTCCAGACATTGCATTCTCAGTGAACTTATTAGCTCGATTTAGCTATGCACCAACGCAATATCATTGGAATGGAGTAAAACACATCTTCAGGTACTTGAAGTGATCCATTGACTTGGGCTTATTCTTTCCCTAGATCTTTCAATGTAGGAAAACACATCTTTTGATGTAGTCCCCTATTTTGAGACACCGAATGATATGTTGGTAGGATTTGCTAATGTCGGGTATCTCTCTGATCCGAATAGAGGACGTTCTCAAACTAGTTATGTTTTCACCATTGGGAAGATGGTCAATTCTTAGAAATCTACAAAGCAAACCATTGTTGCTACTTTCTCGAGTCATTCTGAAATCATACCTCTGCATGAAGCTGTTAAAGACTTTGTATGGATTCAGTCAGTAGTACACCATATTTAAGGGTCTAGTACGTGGATTACCATCTACTACGACTGCACCAACCTGCATCTTTAAGGATAATGCAACATGCATTGAGCAAATGAGGTTGGGTTATATTAAGGGTGACAATACAAAACACATTTCGCCAAAATACTTCTATAATCAGCAACGACAATAGTTCTTGAATATCCATGTGAGTCAATTCTGCGGATAATTCTACTGACTTGTTCACTAAGCCACTTCCAAAATCTGTATTTGTGAAACATGTGAAACGCAATGGCATTCGACGCCTATCTGAACTTCAAAATTGAGTTAACAGTTAGGGGGAGTCATTTTGGTAGACATCAGGGGGAGTCTACATCACATGGAGTATCTTTTGTAGTTGATGCGTTTGACTCTTTTTTCTTTCGACCAAACTATTGTGTTTGCCCATGAGATTTTTATTTGCTTGACAAGATTTTTAATGAGACAACAAGTTATGCTTCATACATTAGAAGCCAGACACAATAGGGAGTGTTTAAGGAAAGTGTATTTCATATCTTCAGAGTGTGTCTTGTCCTAATTAGATTAGAAATAGAGATTCTATAAATATCTGATTTATAAGAATACTGATTATAATTGATCGTAATGCCTAAACCCATCTATCAATGAATAAAAATATAATTTCAGTCTACCTTATTGCGTATCTACTTACCTTTCAACTAAATCTTTCAACTAAATGTAATTTTGCTCATATAATAATTATTTTGATAAGAAGACGAGTCAGTTCAATGAATAAAATAAAATTTCTCTAAAATAAAATAAAAAATTACAGTAATGCAATCTCGTTGCATTCATAATACTTCTAGACTTTGAATTCTTTTTATTTCAGAGAATCGAATTCGCAGAATAGGAAGGCCTGTGACCTAGAAACCCTAAATAAGGTAGGAAAATCTAGCTAATAAAAACAAAATTATGACGAAAGCAAAGAACAATAGGATGTAAAAGGGCAAATTAGTCAAAATGACGCTTCTATCCTTTTGACTTTCGGGGACACTGGAACTGTCCGGGTAAACTGGTAAATACAGTTCTCCGGGCTATAATGAAACCCAATTCACTCGTAAAAACCAAAATTACTAATATAGAGGATATTCTCCTGATTGCAAAGACGATATCTTCCTAAAAAAGAGATTAATCAGTCTGGCAAAAAGGAAAAGGGAAAACAAAATAATTAATAGAGAAATCAATATACAATCCCGACTTAAGAGTCAATATGGACTATATATGACCCCTCTGTCACTCTCTTACTCTCTCACTCCTTCACACACCCTCTCTCTCTCTCTCTCACTCTGCCCTCCCTCTTCTCTTTCTCTGCTCCACTTTGGCAACAGAGTAGCAGAGCAGAGAAAGCATTGACGGGCACAGATCTTTTGAGACAAGGATTTGCCTTGCAACGAGGGCAAGTCTCGGATTCCTCATTTCCTCATAGACCCATTTGTGTCTCATTGCATTTTCCTATAAGTGAGAGAGAGAGAGATCTAGCCCAAGCCTTGTTCGTTTTTTCTCTCTAGTTAATTAGGGAGGGGAAGGACTATGGCTGACGGTACTAAGGTTCTGATACCAGAGACGTTCCAGGGAGGCAGTAGCTTCGACATTGCTGGGCAACTTGGGCTTATATGGGAGCTTGTGAAAGCGCCATTGATAGTTCCTCTGCTCAGAGTCGGAGTCTATGTCTCGCTCGCCATGGCACTCATGCTGTTTGTCGAGAGGGTCTACATGGGCATTGTCATCGTTTTGGTCAAAATGTTCTGGAAAAAGCCAGAGAAGCGTTACAACTTTGAGCCCATTCAGGAGGATTTGGAATCGGGCAGCTCCAATTTCCCAGTTGTGCTTGTTCAAATCCCCATGTTCAATGAAAGAGAGGTAACATCATCACCATTATCATAACAATGCTTCTTCAATTCCCATTTCAGTTTAATTACAGATCTCTACTGGGAGCGAAGTACTCTTTGTGTTATCGGTCTCACCAAATTTCGAACTTCTAAAAATATTCCAGAAAAAAATAATTAATCCTAATTTTCTGAAAAATAAAGAAGAAGAAAAATCAGAAAAATAAAAATAATTATTATAAACATATTTTTGCTTTTTTAGACCTTATTTTCTGTTGTTCTGTACTCGTTGTGTGCGGATATTTTCCAGTATATGTAATTAGATGTGTGGAGAAAAAAATAAAATAAAGCCTAAATTGGCGGTTGATGTTCAATTACAGGTCTACAAGATCTCCATCGGAGCTGCATGTGGTCTCTCGTGGCCGTCCGATCGCCTAGTGATCCAAGTCCTTGATGATTCAACTGACCCCACCATCAAGGTAATATCACCGACTCTCTCAATCTCCATTATGTGATCAACATGGGTCGTCGTTTTTTTTACTCGGTGTCATTAGTTGGGTTAGTTAAAAGGGCAGACAAGGTCGGAATTAGTCTCAATTATTGAACTTCCGGTCTCACCCTTTTTCACTGGATTTGAGTTTACTCCACATGGGTCTCGTTTATAATTCGATAACAATGAAAACTGAATTGAATTGAGTTGAATGCAGAAAATGGTGGAGGCAGAGTGTCAGAGATGGGCCAGCAAAGGCATAAACATTGTGTACCAAATCAGAGAAACCAGAGGAGGATACAAAGCAGGGGCTCTAAAAGAAGGACTTAAACGAAGCTACGTGAAGCACTGCGAGTATGTAGCAATTATGGACGCCGACTTCAGACCGGAGCCGGACTATCTCCGACGAGCCATTCCTTTTCTGGTCCACAATCCCGAAATCGCTTTGGTTCAAGCTCGATGGAGATTTGGTAATAATTTACTCGCATTAAGTCCATCCCCAATTATTGTTAATTTATTTAAAGCTTATATATTTATTTAACTCCCCCATTAATTGCGCTCTCACTATTTATTTATTTATTTTTCCACAAAGTGTCGGTGGTCTTTTTATTTATTTGGATTTTTGTTACCTTTTTATTTTTTCGTTTCTGGTAAAAAAAGAAGTGTCAGTTTTTCCGTCGGCAGGGGTTGGGTTAGTTTGCAGTAGTGTGCGTGGGTGATGGGGTCAAGCTTAGAACGAAAACCCTGCAATCACGGGTTGGGCCCACCTTTTTCGCCTTTTGCAGGTCACCTGATCATGACACTTGTTTTGTCTACGTATATCAAAGGGCTTCAGGGCAACCACCAACGTTTTGTCAAATAATATGTTTTAGTACCATTAATCAAGGTGTTAATTATCATTAATCCAAAACTAGTTTTAGAACGGATTTTTTTAACACATAAATAAGTTGAGCTCACATGATAAAAAAATATAAGGGTTCACTATTTGTGCGTTGAAAAAATCCTGTTCAAATTGAACACTGTGCATAGGAGAGATTGCGCAGAGTACAAGCATTCCCATTTTCTAAATGTTTGCCCTTCTTGGTTTTGATTGGGAAATTGGTAACGAGTGACATGACGAGTTTAATATCGTAACATACTAGAGTAAAGTTGATACATTTATGGACCCGTTTGCTGATTTCACGAGTTACCTAAGTTCCGGAAGCGGCCGGGAACAGTGCTTGATATACGGGGTGAGTTTGCCATTGTGTGTTGAGGTTGGTTATGTGTGACGTCGATGTTGATGGTCAACTTTTTTTTTTTGGTTCGTCTGCCGGAACAGTCAAAATTCTTCTTCTTACTTGTACTTACCGAAATAGTGCGGGGCTGTTTTCGTCTTTTAGCTTATTTCCATATCTTGCTGCCTAGTGTGCAACTGCCCACGTGCTGTTAATGAAGTTGCTTAAATTTGGTGGGCGTACTGTAAGCCTTGTAAGCCTTGCGGTGGACGTGGACCCTCATTCTATTAGTTACCGACACTAGCTTTGTCGGTCTCGTTGTAAGCATGGCTGGATCTGATTTGTTGTCACGTGAGCACGAGACCAGCTTCTTCCCTGCTTTTCATTCTCCTTTTGGATTTTCCATTTCTATTATTTCTGAGGGGGCCGCAATTCTTTTATTTTTCTTTCTATATAATCTTCATTTAATTATTTATTTAGATTTTTATTTTTGTTAATTTGGTGAGTCATTGACATTGACTTTGGTGTTGCAGTGAACTCGGACGAATGCTTGCTGACGAGAATGCAAGAGATGTCACTAGATTACCATTTCACAGTTGAACAAGAAGTTGGGTCAGCTACACATGCCTTCTTTGGCTTCAATGGTGAGATAATTTTATAAACCCTAAACAGCTGCTCATATGGTTGGCTTTAACTTTCAAAAACCCTAGGAGGATCAAGTCTGTCTCTTTCCTTAATTTCTGCTCGTTAATTGGTTGACATAAGCAATATCTGTGTGATTATAGCTACCCACCTTGATGGCGACTAAATGGACCAATATGTTAAGTTGGTATGTGAGAGTGACTAGAACAACAATTGACCGAGTCTACAAGATTAGGACTTTAGCTATCAAAACTTGAGACTTGCAAGCAGAGATGGTAAAATGTTGAGATCATTGTCATTAAATTTGCTATCAGCGGCATCAGCAGGATCATGTTGTGTTTTTATATGGGTTTTCATTAAATAGGAATTAGCTGACTGCTTGATTTACTGCTCAAATCTAGCCGTCGTCAAATTTTTTTGGTATTAATAGGTTTTATTAAATCATGAAATTGTTACTATTTTACTCCTAATAGTACTTGTACTCAGGTATTTGACATATTGATATACTGCAGGAACTGCTGGTGTATGGAGAATTGCTGCTATTAATGAGGCTGGTGGATGGAAAGATCGTACAACAGTGGAGGACATGGATCTTGCTGTCCGAGCAGGTCTTAGAGGCTGGAAATTTTTGTACCTTGGTGACCTACAGGTAGAACCTTTAACTTGGTGAGCTTATATGGTTCATGAATTTCTATTTTAACATTTTACTATCGAGCTTAACCACAGGAGCCCTTGCTCCATTACTTAGTTTTGTAAAATTACATGAGATGAACTAAAATTCTGATTGCTTCAGGTGAAAAGTGAACTTCCTAGTACCTTCAATGCCTTCCGTTTCCAGCAGCATCGTTGGTCTTGTGGACCGGCTAATCTTTTCAGGAAAATGGTGTTGGAAATAGCATTCAATAAGGTCAGTTAGTTTCATGACAATGTATAGTCACATTTTACTAAACCAAGACATATATTCTTACATAAATTTTTTTTTGTATGTTCTGCTCCAGAAAGTTACACTGTGGAAGAAATTCTATGTCATCTACAGTTTCTTCTTTGTAAGGAAGATCATTGCCCATATGGTGACTTTCTTCTTTTACTGTGTTGTGCTTCCCTTGACCATTTTGGTTCCTGAAGTTCATGTTCCGATTTGGGGAGCTGTTTACATTCCTTCAATCATTACCATTCTCAATTCAGTTGGAACTCCAAGGTAACCTTTAATCTAGATTAAGAAACTTCATCGATCATCTTTTTGCTTACTCTTTTTCGTAACTTACAAAACCGATCTTTTTCAAATTCCAGGTCAATTCATCTTTTGTTTTACTGGATCCTTTTTGAGAATGTGATGTCTTTGCACCGGACCAAGGCCACTTTGATCGGCCTATTTGAAGCAGGAAGAGCAAATGAGTGGGTTGTCACTGAAAAGCTGGGAGATACTGTTAAGAAAGCAGCAGATGCTGCCAAGAACAAACCAGCCCCCAAATTCTTCAAGAAACCAAAGTTCAAGTTTGGCAACAGGTGAAGTCCATAAACCTTAATTTCTTTCTGCTTCAAACTTGCTGTCTTTCTTGTTTTACTTTGTCATGTGCATAGAAACTTGCAACTGTTTGCATTGACACCACATATATACTGGACCACACATAGCCTGTCTTTGTCTGCAGAACTATATGCATTGGTATTAAACTAACCACATGTACTATAGATATAAATTATAAGACAACATGACCTACCCCACAAGCAAGAATAAGTTTTTTCTCAGTTTAATCATTTCATTATTGTTAAGAATCTTATATGGGCCATTACTTAAAAACTACTACTACATATGACAGTAGACGACTTTACAAACGGAGTAAATTAAGGTTTGAAAATATAGAACATGGAGGTTTAGAAAATTAGTACTAGCTGTTGCGGGTATGAATCCCAAGACAATTTAAATTACTTCTTTCTTCGTCCTCTACTGTTTTGGATATTCTTTAGAACAATTCTATACACCCATTACTGGTATATGAAAATTTATCGATGTTAATTCCTTGTTAAACATTAACAGACTGCATATGTTGGAGCTGGGATTCGGTTTGTTCCTGTTCTTCTGTGGATGCTATGATTATGTTCATGGGAAGAACAACTACTTTGTGTACCTCTTCCTCCAGACCATTACATTCTTGATCTGTGGATTTGGATACGTCGGAACCATCATCCCCAGCGCTTAGTGGCTGCAAAAGTTGTAGTTAAACTATATAGAATCAAATTGACAGTCCTCTCATTGTTTGTGCCCATACATGCAGCATCTATGTCCTCTACAACCGGATCTATGTAAGCGGAGGTTCTCTGAGCAAACCTTGGTTACAACTTATATTATTTTCAGCTCATTAAAATTCATGCCGGTGGAAAAAGGTTCTTACTGCGCCTTCCTCAACAAAATCTGATGCCATATTTCGTGTAAACATGGAAAGTTTTGGAGAAAAAGCAAATGCTGCTGGAATTTGAACACATTAATACAGAGAGAAATTTGTCAAGGAAGAAGCAGATGCCAATTTTTTTTCAGGGACGAGGAGATAATATTTACTTTGAAATAGATTTGATGTACTTGTGAAGTTTTATTTTTATTTCTTGGTTTGGCCATTTTTAGTTATTTTTTTCCTTGTTATTTGGATTGTGGGTAATAAGATCATGGATGAAATAGTTGAAAGTTGTAATCAAAAGTTTCTCATCATTTCACCTCATCATGTGCCCAGTTCTACTTCAGATTGTATCAGATTAAAGTACCCACTACAGAGTGCACACTATATACATAATAGATTGAGAAGCATAAGCTTGACAGTCTTTTTAGGCTGTACATGCTTTTCTTTGGAGCCATTCATCTTCTTTATAATGATTACCCTGCAGACTAATCTAGTGACAAAAACCGTTAATGATTCTTCATTTTGACGAGCACATTGGCACGTTTTTCCCCCTCCATCTGTCAGAGATCTGTTCTTCACTTCTGCACATGGAAATAGTGGGCTCGGACATAGAAAGAACACACCTGTCATTTCACTCAAGTAACTTCCAAGAAATTTAAACAAAACTATTGGTAGTCTCATGAGGGCAGCGTGGATCTCTTCTTGCACATTTGTGTTTCACAAGTTAAAAAATATCTCGTGTAATGAGAAAGGGGTATTAATAACTCTCTTTTCCGAGGTGTGCTGACAATGATCTTCACTGCTATTGCTTCTTTAAAGCGAAGAACCGAATAAAGCAACGACGAGATGTTAGACTCTATAATGTGTAGGCAGCTGCGGAGTCGTGATTACCGTCTCACATTCGTCATCTTGAAAGCTAATTTGGTTATTTTCAGGCAGAAGTTGTTGGATTGTGATTGCCCCTATAGTCCTTAAATGGTATTTCTAAGCCATGTTGTCCATTATACAAGGTCTAAAAGTAACCAAGCATTACTCGGACAAAGGAAGTGATGATGGACAGTGTGGAACGCTCATAATTCACTTTATTTATGCCCTGTATCAATCATCAACAACTCAAAAGGGGAGGTAAATCTTGTTTTGGAGAATAACGGAGCTGCTTATGCCTTATGGTTTATGAGTTTACTTGTAGCTCAAGTGTCATTATTGTCTGTCTCAAGAACTTTTTCTTTGAATCCAATCAATGTGTGTCTGAATGTGCATATCAGATCGAGTGAGAGTGCTATCTATGCATTATAATAACCTATCTAATATGCAGGCGCTGTGAGAAACTTCAGAAGTTATCAATAATTGTCTACTTAGGAGTATTATTCCTTTCTTTGTATTAATGATTAAACGGATGATGGAAACTTCAAAAGCAACTTGCTTCGAGGAAATGCACAGAACAAAACAATGGGCTCAGTAAAGGAAAAACTATATTCCATCTGACTTTTGCTTCATTGAGAAAGTCACTTGTCGAATTTGATACTCCGTAGATCAATTTGGACTTTATCTTTTCAGTTTTTTAGCATAAACAATGATAGATTATGAGCGAAGATTAATCATAATAGCTTGGGCCAGAAATAATGTTACTGAAGGTAAAAGTAGAGATGAGATCATTTAGATAATAGATATTTCTTTTTTATTTATTCTTGTGGAAGTTCAAGTACCATGTGAATTTTTTTTCAAAAATTAGTTTTTCACTAATGTTTCGTTGTTGCTTATATTTATATATATATATATACACACACACACAAACAACAATATATAACAAAGAAAAAGTGGCCTACAAGCTAAAACCCCAAACACATTCCACCAAACTTATCAAATTGTAGAGCATTTCTAGTACAATCAGGAATTATATGATTCCAAAAAACATGAAGATGATCTGAATCGTGACCTCAACCTGCTGACATTTCAGTCATAAAAGAATAACTTCTTTATAAACATGACGGAAGTTAGCTTCATCAAATTTAGCAAGAATGAATCAAATAACATTGATGATTGTTCTGGGTCTTTAGAGATAGTGCAAGCACCTTTAACATAGTTGATAACAAACTTGGAATCTCTATCTCCATCGATCTTCTTCAAGTTCAATCTCTTATCTTGAGAGAGGCTATCACGGAGTGTTAAAGCTTCTCCAAGAGGGACAATAGTTTTCCCAAACTTCCTAGCTCCCACAATGATCAACATTTGTCCATGATCTCTCATAATGAAACCACCAACAACATTTTCAGCCCTAGAGTTATTGTTAGAACCGTCAAAATTAATTTTGCAAGAGTTCTTTGTAGAAAGAGCCGAGTCTTTGCTTCTAGTTTGATTGTGCTCCATGCAGGCATTAAAAGCTGCAACAGTAGCTAAGGCAATTGAAGTGGCATTGAACTTTTTCTTCTTGAAAATGCAGCCATTTCTACAACATAACGATTAGGATTGTTTAAGAACATTATGATCATTCTCATTTCTTAGCTATAAACTGTGTATCTCTTGCAAAAACATCTTATGTTGATTGAACACATTCTAATGTTTTGTGGTTACAACACGTTACTCACTCGACTTATAAATTATCATTTTTGTAACTTAAATTTAAATTCCGTTTTTATTTTGCTAATTTCGTTAATTGTGTGTCAATTTTAGTTGTTAAATATCGGCACCAACTTTCTTGTTCTTTTTGATAAATCACTCAAATGTATACAACTAACATGTAGCAACTCTAACAACTTCTTCATATTTGAGTTTTTCTCTATTTGAGTTTTTCTCTATTTGGAATATCATTTCTCCAACTGCAAAATAGGGAATTTGTTAGAGTTGGAACAGAAAATGTAACGTATATTGTACTTTTTGCTTCCATATAATAAAGAAATTATAGAGAAACTGTTGAAGATGCTCTTAGAGCAATTTGAATAGCTTCCTTATTCTAGAGAAGAAAAAAAAAACAGATTTTGGAGAATATTTGACATTATTTTAACTCCAACAACTTTCTTATTCCATGTCATTCTCCAAAATAAAGCAAAAGATAAGAGAGAACAAGTTATTTCCCAAATTTATAGCAATCCGCACTTCATTAATATTTTTTAATTCTCAATGCTACAAAAAATAAAAAAGAGAATATTTTATTGTTGTATAAATGGAGAATATTTATTAAATATTCCAAAAAATATATAAAAGAATATTTAATTATTATATTATGTATTTTTAATAAATACAAAAATCTTTAAAATAGAGAAGCTGTTGAAGTTGAAAAATAATATTTTTGAAGATTTCAATTTTTTACTTCTATATATTACAAAAATTATGAAGAAGCTATTAATGTTGCCGTTCAAATGGTCACTCACGGTAAATACCAGGTTTTGATCATCAATAATCAACGCATGCATTAGTACTACAAATTATTGCCAACTACTACTGTCAGCTATCTGATCGATCACAATTTGTGCTTCTGATTAAATGACATTCATTTTCAGTATCATCAATCAATCGGGAAGTTATTGGGTTCTTACCAAACTTCTAGCTCAGTAAAATCTGTTACAAACTTTCAATGCAATAATGTACCTCTTTCTTGTTGATATCATTAAAGTACTTTTCACTATAAACAAAATGTCATACTTAAATGCGCAGTGTACTTAAATCTATGATATATATCATATATATCGCCACCAACTACCATTTGTAGCCACTAGCATCTTCAAAAGTATACCTAAATTTATAACTATTTATAACTAACAAATTAAATGTACCTTACATATTTTTAACTTTAACGTTAGTCGTTGTAGTTATAGGTAAGTCATTTTAAATACTTCAACTGTTGAATCACTTGTTTGATAGTATGACCACTTTTTTGAATGATGAGAGATATAACTTTTAAACTATTTTTTCTCATTTGTAACTAAATATAGTTTGTGAATATAGCTCAAAGCCATATAAGACTTAATTTTAACTATTTTATTAGAATAAATTTTAGTTATAATTTAAAAAAATATAACTTTTAATTATTATGTTGGAGATACCTAACCTAGGAGTGCTGCTTGGGTGGGTCAAGCAGTTCCATGGGTGGGCAGGACATGTGCTCTTCTCACGATCAATCTCGGAGAAAAAATTAACAAAACACCTTCCCTATAGTAATCGTGAGAATGACATGTATCCTGCTCGTAGCTGAGGGTCGACGTACTAATGTAGTTATGTTACTTATGTAGAGCACATACAACTTTGAAGAACTCCTGACTCGGCTAACGTACGCGAGTTGCGAATTGACGTAATTTGATGTCGATGGCACAAAGTTTTGCAATATATCTACCTCAAATTTATGAGTCTCCGATTTCGGCGCATGAAATAGTTATGAGTTTGGGATCACATACAATCATAAACTAAAGTGTCGGCAATGAAATGAACTTGAGCATATTCTATGGTTGATTGGTGATCTCTTTGATTATGACCAGAAGTCCAGAACTAAACTAAGTGATTTGCTTACGATAGCATTTCTTATAGGTCTAATTGATGCCTGCCTGCCTGCCTGCGTGCAGCAGTATATTATAGGTCACTTGTCTTCTTCCACTTTGATCCAAGCATTAAGAAATCTATAATTCAAAAGTTAGGTGATATGTACGTACTATAAAATAAAAATAAAAATAAAAATAATAAAATAAAAAAATAGGTTATATGTAGGTACTATAATCAAGGAAGTTGTTAGCTCTTTCTTTTGTATCAAAAAAAAAATCAAGGAAGTTCATATAATTAATATAAGAAGACTTGACTTAACGAAAATGAGATTTGAGAAATGGAATTAATTAGTTAACTAAGTTTGCTTGTGTTTTTTTGCAAACAAAATATTAAACGACTATACAGTATATGGATTCATCATTTATTGGACCCCGATGTCTCCAACCGACACTGAAAGAAAGAGAATTTAGGGCTGTCCTCCATGGATTTCAATATCTTCTTCCAATTTGACAAAGGATTAATTTGGGAAATCAATTGGTAGGGGGCTTGCATAAGTTGCATTGCAGGCTAGAACTTTTCTTTCTTTGTTCGCTCAGATGTCTGATGTACGAGTAATGGAGTTTGAAATGTCTTATTCAGAGATCGAGTCTGGCTTGAAAGCTCGATCATGGTCCTTTTTTATTTATTGGTTAGGACTGTGGACGTACTGAAGTTCTTTGAACAAATAAAATAGCAGCTATGGTTTTAAGTATGCCATTGGTAACGGAACGATTTTAAGATGGATAACGTATACGAAAACGTATTGTTAGAAAATGTGCATCTCACATTAGAAATGACATTACTTCTTAGTTTAAAAGAATTTGGGTTATTCTACAAATTGTCGATTAGTTTTAGCTATGAACCCAATTTCACGTACATCTTCTTTAGGGTGAACCACAACAAGTGACTATTGGATTCTAATATCGGAACAGAGAGTGTAAAAACGTAGTAGAAAGGGTAGATGGAATATCCTCAGATACAGCTGCTGCTACGTACATACTTGCGCTGTCGATTAACTGAGCAGTCTTGTCTTGTTTTTCACCATTCCAGCCTCCTCAATTATAAACGTAATCGAAGCATCAATTCGATCTCCCCAACCTACCCATTGTTTTTGGCAATATCTGACTCTGGAGGCAGCTAGCGAGCTAGATGCCCAGATCTATACACTACTGGAGGACGAAATCGGGGCGACGTAGAAAGGTGGTCGCCTCGTATCAATTTTACGTCGCCTCGATTTATTGTGACCAAAACGACGTCGCCTCGTCTTGTCGCTTCAGATTCATCACGCCACTATTGGGGCGACGTAGATACAATCTACGTCGCTTCGTTTCATTTCACGTGACGTAAATAATGTTACGTCGCTTCAATTGAAGCGACGTAGATTGATCACGTCGCTTGAACTGACGCGACGTAGATTGATCAATCTACGTCGCTTCATTTTATTTATTTTTCTTTTTTAAATCCATTGAGGCGACGTACATTGATCAATGTACGTCGCCTCCATTTATTTAATATTTATTTTATTTTATTTTTTAATAACTAAGGCGACGTACATTGATCAATGTACGTCGCCTCCATTTATTTAATATTTATTTTATTTTATTTTTTAATAAATGAGGCGACGTACATTGATCAATGTACGTCGCCTCAATTTATTTAATATTTATTTTATTTTATTTTTAAATAAATTGAGGCGACGTACATTGATCAATGTACGTCGCCTCATTTATTTAATATTTATTTTATTTTATTTTTAAATAAATTGAGGCGACGTACATTGATCAATGTACGTCGCTTCAATTTATTTAATATTTATTTTATTTAATAAATGAGGCGACGTACATTGAGCAATGTACGTCGCCTTAATTATTAAAAAATAAAAAAAATAAAAATTAAATATTATTGTACCAAGTCACGACCTATCACAATTTACAAACACAAAAACGCATTCAAATTGCAGATACGCATTCAACCACAAAAACGCATTCAATCACAAATCAAAACGCCTCATTTATACAAATCAAGTTTACACAAATCAAGTTTATACAAATCCTATATACAGTTTACGAGCCGGGAGGTGGTGGAGGAGCTTGCGGTTGTTGACTCGCAGCGAGATATGATCGCATCAAGGCCTCCATTTCTTGCATCCTTTGGGCGAGCGCACTCGCTTCCGCTATGGCCTTCTGCGCCACCTCGCTCGATCTGCGCGCCGCCTCTTTGGCTTCATCGATCTCCTTTTGCATTTGAATTTGGCGTTCCTAGTTTACCCGGGCCCCTCCTCTCGGTTTGGGGTCGCGTGTGAGAGCGCGCCCCACCCCTGTAACGTCGAACAAGAACAAATATTAGTAAACTATATCGTAAACCAAAATAAAGCAAAACGTAAATCGAGATATGCATCGACGGAATCGTTTTGGAGATTTATTACCTCTTATAGAGGTCCCGTGCCTTGAACCCACCTCTTCCTCTATGATATTTATTTGTGTATCAAGAGGAAGAGGCTGGGGTTGGGAAACCTCTTCGCCTTCAACTGGGCCCGCAGCACTATCTTGTTGCGACAAGACTTCATCGAGTCGAAGCTTCACTGCCGCCTGCTCAATTAAAATAGATAAAATAAATAATATTACAATTTAGTAGACAAAAATAATTGAAATAACGTAACGTGAACCTATTTGAGCTTACCACTTTCTCAGCCGCATTCCTCTCCGGTTGGTATACGTTAATCCACGTCTGGACGGCAGGCGCTCTATGACCCTCCTTCTCCAACACCTCGCTTCGGTACGAGAGGGCGAGGGATCCCGAATGGTGGTTGAGCTGCTGCTCCTTGTTCTTGTTTCGATTCCCTCGGTTCCGTTCGCACAATCGCTGTCACACACACACAAAAATCATTTTAAAATAAGAACATATAAACATGCATATTGTTCGAATGTTGGCTACCAAAACTGTAGGTTCGTTTATGAAACTCACCAAGTAAGCAGGGTCTTCGAAGTGGGCTTTTAACCACACCCATTGGTCTGCCCTCCCGAGAAACTCGGCCGGAGTCTCCTGGCTGACGTGGAGATAATGTTGATGGCAATTGTACTTCCAATCCTTATAGATTGTTTGCGCCGTCCTATCAATGAAGTTCCACATCTCCACATCAGTCGCCGGGATGTCGTAGTTCGTCTAGCACAACACATTTAAATTCCGTTATGTAAAAATTATATTTACATTTACTACAAGTATGTAAGTAAGCTCGGAGTCCAGCAAGTATACCTCAAGACTCCGGCCGACGATATCGCGATGCAAATCGCTAAGTCCCAAGAAGCTAGATGCAAGCATTGGAACTTTTCCGCAGATGATGCTACCGATGTCTCGGCACATCAGACTCCGCATTTCCCTCGTCGCCGGCCCCGCATGCCTCGTAGAGTAAGCGACTTGTAGTCGCCTATTGTTGTTCATCCGGACGAGGTACTCCGTCTTCGTCCCGACAACGACTCCGCGCTGTTCCGTCGTCGGGTCTCCGGTTGCCATGTCGACCATGTCGGGGAGTTTGGTCTTCTTGCACCGGATGCTGAGGGCGGGAGACTGCTGTGACGCCGTAGTGGCGTCGCTGCTGTCATCCTGTCCTTGCGGAATCGCATCCTCAAGCTCAGGGGCGGGCGTTAACTGCGGAGCTTCTGGATTCGACCAGTTCACCGATTGTCCCGTGGGGCAACCAGACCCGGAAGCCCCATCTCGGCTGAATGCTCGCCACCCCGCCTCCGCCGCCTCCGCAGCTGCCGCCTCCGCAGCTGCCGCCGCTTCCGCTTCACGACGCTGGATCAACGCTTTCCTCCTCTTATATGCAGTATCTCCGGGAGCCATTCTATTAAAACTAAACTGTTATGTATTAATTAGATGATTTACTCGTTTGTACTTCTATAATGCTATAGTTACCTAGGTTACGCATATTCTCGATAATATATTTCCATTGGTGCAGTTAACCAAATTCTGATCATGTCACTATGTCTAGTTTTTCTCCATATGAAAAAAAAGAAGAAGCATGTAGATGACTAAGAACAAACTGATCGAACAATACAGAAACATTCATGCTTATCATCACATATAGGCAAGTCGCTTTTATCGAACAATACAGAAACGATAGAAACATCACGTAATGAGGACATAAGATGTACAAATTCAAAACAGTCTACGAGAAATCTTCCTTTCTAATTACAACCTTTCCAATCTCAATCAGTTCTCCACATTTGAGTGCTGAACAATTTCCACTAAAGTAACTCAAGACTATGCTTTGTTTAACTCCCATCAATTTTAGACACATTTCATTAGAAACGGCATATGTAAAATACACATATCTACCTCACCTAATCAGAACAGTAGCATATATTCAGTACAATTAAAACAACATTCTTTTCATATAAACCCACAGTGACTAGAAAATTACAGTTACAAAGTAACTAATGCAAAGTACTTAGCATAGTGACTACTCGGTGCTTCAATCTTACTACACACAAACGCATAACACCGTTCAACTTTTAATAGCATAACACAACGATGATAACACAAACGTATAACACCACGAACCTTTAACAGCATAGTACGATACCGAAAACTACGAATACGAGCTAATATACACAGCTAGATACAAAACCTTAACTCTACAGATTAAAAAGCAAACAGCGTAATACAATAGAGAAAACTAACCACCAATGTTGGACTGTAAGTAGTGACGGTGAACTTGCACTCCAGACTGTAAGTAGTGACACCCCGAAATCCAAAACTAACCACTCCGGACTGTAAGTAGTGACACCCCGAAATCCAAAGATCTACAAAGTTCAACACAAAAAACAAAAGCATTAGATTCACAGAAATCAAAAACATATTAGATTCACAAACTTCTACCGCTAAGCAACCATCTCCTCTTATATATTTATGGCATCTCAACTCTCAGAGAAAAACAGTGTTATATGGAGACAGTTCTGGAATGGAAACAGTAAGGCATCATATAGATTACGTTAAAGTTTCTAACTATATTGAAAGAATCACATCAATTATATCAAAAGTTGACAACACAACTCAGTTACTAATATGCAGCTAAGAACAGAACATTCATTGTACTCGGAGACATTTCATCGAACAGTTGGTGGGCAACATTGATAAACACTGTAAATCCTAAACCACTGTAAATCCTAAATCACATCCCTGAAATTCCATACCAACTTCATTCCATATAATACACAAATCATCTCAAACTTAATACATTCCATAGTAATGCCGAATCAATTTGAAAATTGAAATAAAATCATACATTGATTACAGATTTCGTAGCTCAAGATGGGGTGAATGGCTTCGAAGATTGATTTTACAATCCGGTTTGGTTTCGGGGTTGGAGTTCGATGGAGGGGATTGAAGATTTGGTTTCGGGGTTGAAGAGGTTTCGGGGTGGAGAGGTCTCAGGGTGGTCCGATTGAAGGAGACGGCGAGAGATGGGTGGTCGTGGAGGGGATTTACGAAGGAGACGGCGAGTTTCGAATTCGGGGTGGTCCGATTGAAGTAGACGGCGAGGTTTAGGAATCGAAGAAGGAAACGAAATGAATTAGGAAGAAGGAAACGAAATGAGGAACTGATTCCAGAAACTGTGAATCTGGAATACATATAACCATCGAGGCGACGTATTTTGACTTTTACGTCGCTTCGTTTCATTTTATTAATCTAAGCGACGTATATTTCAATATACGTCGCCTAGTTTTATTTAATTTTTAATTTTTTTATTAAATGAGGCGACGTAGTTTGTTCAAACTACGTCGCATAGTTTTATTTAATTTTTAATTTTTTTGATAACTGAGGCGACGTCGATTGATCAATCTACGTCGCCTCATTTTATTTAATTTTTAATTTTTTTTAATAAATGAGGCGACGTAGATTGATCAATCGACGTCGCCTCATTTTATTTAATTTTTAATTTTTTTGATAAATGAGGCGACGTAGATTGATCAAACTACGTCGCCTAGTTTTATTTAATTTTTAATTTTTTTGATAAATTAGGCGACGTAGATTGATCAATCTACGTCGCCTAGTTTTATTTAATTTTTAATTTTTTTTAATAAATGAGGCGACGTAGATTGATCAATCGACGTCGCCTCATTTTATTTAATTTTTAATTTTTTTGATAAATGAGGCGACGTATATTGATCAAACTACGTCGCCTAGTTTTATTTAATTTTTAATTTTTTTGATAAATGAGGCGACGTATATTGATCAAACTACGTCGCCTAGTTTTATTTAATTTTTAATTTTTTTGATAAATGAGGCGACGTAGATTGATCAATCTACGTCGCTTCCTTCTATTTAATTGTTTATTTTGGTTTTTTTTTTTGAATAAATGAAGTTTAGAATTATAAAGTTAGTAATATTTTCTCGTATACATAAATTATGCTTTAAAGAAAATACGAATTTAGGTTTCAAATTCATAATAATATTAGTTTAGTCCTCGTCTTCGTCCTCCTCCTCCTCCTCCTCCTCGTCCTCGTCTTCGTCCTCGTCCTCGTCCTCCTCGTCTTCGTCCTCGTCCTCCTCCTCTTCGTCCTCGTCCTCGTCCTCGTCATCGTCTCCTTCTTCGTCCAAAAGTAGTTGAAAATCTGGGTAAAATTGTATCACCGTGGGAGTGTCCTCTTGGTAAGGCTCGAATATATGATCTCCTGTACGCGATATGTTTTCATCTATGGCCAGAACTTCGGCGCTGTAGACATTGCGGTGCGACATTTCTTGTACTACCTTCCAAGTACCACTTGCCTTTGGATCGTCTATGTAGAATACCTGTTTTGCTTTGGTTGCAATTATGAAGGGTGAATCCTCATAGTAACTGTTGTTTGTATTCACTGATATCAGTCCATGATCTTTTATAAGGGTGTCAAGATCTTCAGGGTCCTCGGAGTTGTGCCATGTGCACTTAAACAACACCACTGGCATACGGCGTGCATATAATATTTCGACCACGTAGTTAACATGGCCGTAGAACTTGGATGAACCCATGTCTATCATGACACCGCTGTTTTGAGTCACGGTTCTTTGATCTCTATCAAACGATGTGAACTTGACACCATTCACATAACACGACTTATAAACCCGACATTGCTGAGGTCCTTGAGCTAATGACTTTATTCCTGCAACCAAGCTCGGGTCCGAGTTTTTTTCTTTAAGGGACACCTGAGAGATAAGTGTTAAGAGGAGTTAAAGATAAGTGTTATAAACCCTCAAAGAACCTTACAAGAATTAATAGGCATATGTACCCATGTTAAGAACCATCGAAGAAAACTCCTCCTCCGCTGCCGCTCGTCGAAATCTTCACCATTTTTAGCCTCAAACCTTCTGAGATGTTCTTCTAGGTAAGGTTTGACTTCGTCTGTTTCCACCAAGACTTGCCAGTGAGCCTCAGCAGTCTCTGACTCAGTCAACCTGAACTGGCGACGAGTCTCGATAATATCTGGTCTTACTAAGAGTGAAACACAGCTGACATTCCACCCAGATATGGAAGTGTCGATATCTTCGTTGTCCATCCGTCTGAGATAAGCCTTACAATACGTCACCAACTCATGTACGAGGTACTGTTCAGCAATACTACCTTCCGGGTAACGTGTATTCCTCATTGACTTTTTATATTTTCCTAATTGCCTGCAAAAACACAGCTTTAAAGATTAGTACAATATTTTCCTAATTGCCGACATATTACACAAGATTAGTACAATAATATTAGTACAAACATATTTTCCTAATATTAGCAATAACAAAAAAATTTACCTTTCAATTGGATACATCCATGTATAGTGTACTGGACCTGTAAGGAATACTTGTTCGGGCAGATGAACCATGAGATGAACCATAGATGTAAAAAAATGTGGAGGAAATATGAGCTCCAAATTGCAGAGAATCATCACTATCTCAGTTTCCATGTCACGCACAACCTCCTTCTTAAGCTCCCTACTGCATAGTTGACGAAACCAATTTGACAGTGCTATCAATGGCTTGACAACGTTTTCTGGCAGGAACCCTCTTATAACCACAGGAAGAAGACGTTGAAGCAAGATATGGCAATCATGCGTCTTCAATCCATAAAACTGTGACTGGGAACTTATTTTCACCTTACTTCTCAAACTACCTGCATAACCA
This sequence comes from Geum urbanum, assembly GCA_946800695.1. Classification (NCBI taxonomy): domain Eukaryota; kingdom Viridiplantae; phylum Streptophyta; class Magnoliopsida; order Rosales; family Rosaceae; genus Geum; species Geum urbanum. Next base: position 37,005,370 of record OX326998.1, read on the forward strand.
AGAGGATACTTAACATCCCTGAACCACTGGAACACATCTTCTAGATCATCCTTTTTAACTAAAAAAGGTGCATGAGGAACTTTCCCCGTAGCCAAGTCACCCGCTCTTTGCCACTGGTTTTTTCGCACATTCCTCTTCTTCAAAGCAGCGCGAGCTTTTGGACCATCCTTAGACTTCGATTCAATCGAAAAAATGGTTCCAAGGATGTTGTCACACACATTTTTTTCAATGTGCATGACATCTAGGCAATGTCTGATCTTCAATGATGACCAATACGGCATCTTCCAAAATATGCTTTCGTGAGTCCAACACTGTCTGTTATTCGGATTGTACGGCACCTTCAAGTCTTCATGTTGGCTAAGAATAGGGTAAACGTTTGACCTAACGTCCTCCAAAATTTCATCTCCACTCTTACGATAGGGTCTTCCGCCAAACTCCTCCTTCCCGTTAAATGCCTTGCTCAATCTCCAAGGGTGATCTTGGTGGAGCCATTTTCGATGACCTTCATAAACTATCCTCCCACATATATGCTCTGAAGTTAGCTCATCTAGACAGATTGGACATGCCTTGTACCCTTTAACAGTTGACCCCGCAAGCATCCCTAAACCTGGAAAGTCGCTAATAGTCCACATTACCGCTGCCTTCATCAAGAATACCTCATTGTCTACTCGATCAAAAGTATGGACTCCAACGACCCATAAATGTATTAGCTCCTCGATCATCGGCTCAATGAGTACACTAAGGCACTTTCCGGGAGATTTAGGGCCTGGAATCAACACTGATAACATATTATATTCCTTCTTCATGCACATTGATGGTGGTAGATTGTACGGCATCACAACAACGGGCCATGTACTATGCAAAGTTCCCATTGTTCCGAATGGATTGAAACCGTCTATTGCTACTCCAAGGCGCACATTCCTGCAGTCCCGTGCAAAACCTGGAAAAGTTCTGTCAAAATGTTGAAACGCTTCTCCGTCAGCTGGGTGGCTGAGGCTACCAGCCACGCATATCCGCTCCCCCAGCCATCGCATATGCTTGGCAGTGTGTGGGGACATAAACAAGCGCTTCAACCTTGGTGTTAGAGGGAAGTTACGAATTATTTTTTTGGGAATATCATTCGTATTTGGCTTATATCTTTCAGAATAACACACTGGACAAATCCTCTCGTTTACAAGCGCCCCCCTGAACAACACACAGTTAAACTCACACGCATCAATTCTTTCGTAACCCAGTGAAAGATCACTCAAGATTTTTTTTATTCTCGAGTATGAACAGGGGAATGTGTGCCCTTTAGGAAGAAGTTTATTAATGTAAATACATAAAGAGTCAACACTTGTGTCCGACCATCCATTTTCATTTTTCATTTCCATTGCATCTAATATGGCACTCAAAACAGTTTCGTCACTGCCTTCGTATAATGGGGTCTGTGACTCCTTCAATAATCTATCGTACTTTTCATAATCATCGTCTACCATGTCATTGAAGTTCATGCCCGAATTATCTTCCACAAATTGTTGGGGTGCATCTGCATGGTATCCAGGATAATAGGGATATGCATCATGTAGAATCTCCAACTGCGGGTTCACTGAAGGACCGGCACCACTAGAAGGACCGACTCTGTCTTGAAGCCACTGTCTTCGTTGACTGAGCATTGCCGGTTCACCAGAAACTTCCCCGTGAAGGTGCCAGACTGTATAAGTAGGACTCATACCACTGTGTGATAAGTGATGATACATGACATCCATAGTAACCTTGAACGGACCGTTCTTACAACGTTTGCACGGGCAGAAGTAATAATCGGCTCCGTTACTATGTAGCCGGGCAAAATTCATGAACTCGAATATGCCGTTGATGTACCTTGGATCAGCACGATGATATGTCATCCAAGTTTTGTCTGGGAGTCCGTCCATGTTCCCTGTCAACATAAACAATCAATATGAACAAAGTTACCACGCCACAGTTGCGATTCAACCAAAACCCCACACTTCTTCGCCTTATGCCTCCGGGTTGGGTCCTATCCCCTTCAGGGGAACACGACATTTGTCAACGCTTTTGCACCCATGCGTTTCAGCTCCAGTTTAGGGAAATTTCGGCAGCATCTCCCTACAGTTCCCCGAGTGCACACATATCTAAACAACCTAATTTGCACTCGGGGAACATTTAAAGGAGACACTGTCGAAACCATATCCCAAAACTGAAACTGAAATCACACGAATAGCAAAAGGATCAACAAAGTCATGTTCACCTAAAGTGTCCAAAAATGGGACAATTCGAGAATCAACAACTCAACTCGATCAACTAGATGAGTTGTTGATTCTCAAACGGGAGTTCTAAGTTGATAAACACCACAATTATATATAGTCATAATACTAATAACACTACTAATTAAGGCTCGAATACACATAATCTACACTAATCATCAATTAATTTCACTAAATTTAACCAAATTTCAAACATTAATCATGAACCCATAACATGATTTATCACAATTCAATGCTTAACACACTAAAACTACAACATAACACCAAATTCAATTCAACTTCAAACATTTCACCAAAACTTCAATTTCACTTCTAATCATCAATAAATTTCACTAAACTTAACCAAATTTCAAACATTATTCATGAACCCATAACACAATTCAATGATTCAAACACTAAAACTACAACATAACACCAAATTCAATTCAACTTCAAACATTTCACCAAAACTTCAATTTCACTTCTAATTTAACATATTATGGTCATAAAGAGGGTTAAAGAGATACAAATCAAACTAACCTTACTCAAGAATCAAATCAATGGCAAGAACAACCTTCTTTCTCAATTTCCTCTAATTTCTCCCCAAAATCGCCCAAAACAGCTGCAGAACGAAATGAAACTGTTTTTCTAAACTTTTCACTTTATGAACGGGTTGACTTTAAGAAGAAGAGTAGATCCAGATTTTAAAAAAATGAGGCGACGTAGATTGATCAATCTACGTCGCCTCGATTTCTTTCCAAGTGACCAAACTAATCTACGTCGCTTCGATTCAAAACTAGGCGACGTAGATTGATCAATCTACGTCGCCTCGTTTTGAATCGAAGCGACGTAGATTAGTTTGGTCACTTGGAAAGAAAAACTAGTCGCCTCAGTTTTTTGAAGCGACGTACTTCAATCTACGTCGCCTCAATGTTTTGAAGCGACGTAATTTTTGTCAAAGGTATTTTACGTCGCCTCGTTGAAAATCGGAGCGACGTAGAAATATAACTACGTCGCCCCGATTCCTTCCTCCAGTAGTGATATATCTTGAGCTTCATTTCGATCATTTCTCTTTGCAACTTACTATCATATATTGATGCATATGGGGTCTCATGTCTCGATCGAAACATTTAAATTAGTGATTCCACATCTCGCATGTCTCTCTCTGTGTCCCATACCCTCTCATTTTCCCTACTCCGGCCTTCCTTGTACAAATCGATCTAGACACATATCTATCGATTCATGTAACGGGGCCATTTTGTTAACAACAATCGCACAAAAAGTTTTTACAAATGAACTATCATGGCAAGGTGTTTTTATTTAATTAGCACGTGTTGCATGTAATTGGTAAGGTTACGCGAGTTAAAGTTCATTCGACTTCTAGTTACTTGATTTATTTAGACCATCTTCAACTATCTCAATTTTATATCTCATAATAAAATCTTCTCCAATTTTAACTCTCTAATGGTGCAAATTATTAGCCTCATACCTCAAAATATAATTAAAAGCCTATACCTCAAATGAAGACTCAAATTTTTAGGTGGGCCTTGCAAGACAAAAGAAAGAAAATAGTGTAAATTTGGGATGAGGTTTGAGACCTTGTTGTTGGAGATGAGAAGAACTCATATGAATAGTAATTTTAGGAGGACTCATAATGAGGTATGAGTCTTCTCATGGTTGGAGATGCTCTTATGTACGATAAATAAAAGACTAAATACATAGTTATTGAAAAAATATTACTAACTGTTCTGTCAACTTTTGTGTAAATATTAATAGGTCAATAAAATTGACCTGAAAACAAATAGAAAGAGAGTACAAATTGACTAGAGATCGAGAAGTGTTGTGATTAAGGAGTAAAATATCGGATATAGAGGATATATTTATAGTTTGAAATTAAATGTGGATATTTCGACAGAAATATCATTGAAATATAAATCCAGTGAAAACTTTGAAACAAACGATGGAAACTAAGAGAAATACATAGAAGTTTGTATTGAAAGTTTATGAGGTTCTTATATGATCAATTATCTACATTATATGAAAATAAAATATTGATCAAACATTAAGACATATGAATTTGTGACAATGTTATATGAATTACTACGTGCTAAATGTTGATAGTTATTATAATATAATTTGATACTTCTAATTTTTTGTTTCCGATGGTTGAAACCCAAGGGGAGACTAGATCATCATGCCTCTTGTACATTATGTTACATACTATACATCACAAAGTAAATCACATGAGTACTTTAGAACCACTTTAAAAACCTATTAAGTTCAAAATTCATACTACGCTACTATTTCTTTGCGTAGAGTTATATACTTTGGCTAAGGTTATTTTTTTTTGAAAGTCAGCAAGGTTTAGAACCTAGTCATGTGTCATGCTAGGCGGCTCATCTCCACGCAGGATATTATTAATAATAACTGAATTACAAATTTACAACGAGGGGGACGCAAGGCTTATACCTCAGGCTACAAAAGGAACTGAACAAATATCCTCGATGAGAACCTCCTGAATAATAGTAGGAGTCTCACCTATCACAACTCATTAAGACCACTCCTAGCAACTTGAGCTAATATATTAGCAACAAAGTTTGCTTCCCGAAAAATATGACAAACACTGACTGACTGACTGACTGAAAAGATTACAAATAACCTCGAAAACCCTCCATTACTCGCCCGATCTCCGAAAAATCCTTCTCCTTACTTTGCAGTGTCTCCACTAAAGTGACGTAGTCGCTCTCAGTATCTATTTTTGTCCAACCTTGGTGAATACCAAGTTAAAGACCTGCTATACACGTCTCAGCTTCCATATGAATTGCTGAGAAGGCTTGAACAACAGGTCTAGCAAATGCAGCGAAGCCCATACCCTGGTCATTCCGCACAATCACACCAATACCTCCGGAACCCGAACTCACATCAAATGCACCATCCCCATTAATCTTGAGCCTGCCAGACGGTGGGCATTGCCACTTGGTAGTTATTCTCTGTTTCTTTTTTACCGACTTAGGGTGAAACTTCTTGAAATCACCCACTTGTTGTTGCACTGAATTAATCATCGGTTGTGTGCAAACACTAGAACCCGGCCAAAGCACATTATTTTGTCTACTCCAAATATACAGAATGTCATGCAAAGCTAATCAATATGCCTCTAATCAAATTGAACAAAAAGGTCCTACACCCATGCGCACACATCATATTCGTTTACTCTCATGCAACTTTAAAAAACCATGTTTGGCTAAATTTATTGGTTGATTTGGTTTTTAATTGTGGCTTGTAATTAGAGATTAAGAGTTTAGTTCCAACTTTTGTAAGAAATTCTGGTGGAGTATTTTTTTTGTGTTGTTGGGTTTGGACTTTGTTGACCAATTGGGACAAAAGTCAAATTTTGTTAAATGTTGATAAATATTTTGGAAATTTCGGTAAATATCGCCAAAATATCGGTAATTATATAAAATTTTAGAATATTTCAGGGACAAAATACCTTGATAACTGAAAATTTTTGGGTTATTGAAAAAACGATAATATCAACATATTATCAAGTTTGTGCTCTTGGTTGTGATCGATATTCTAATTAATTTGGAACCAAATCCTACTCCTATACGTTTAAACAGTGGTTAAGCAGACCTCGTATCGTGCAAAACGTTTGAACGAATCCTTTGATGGGGGATGAAGTTGATAATGATGGGGGTGGGAAACTGAGACTATATGGCAAAAAGGTTAAAATTAACAAATAGTTAGTTTCGGAACATCACCATCCCACACAAATAAAAAAGAATAGAACAGAAATTAAGCTTAATATTTATCGTAGGGAGTGATTAACGGTAGAGCATGTGAAGCTCTCAGTAAATGCATGCAGCAGAAACCAAACTAGCACGAGATGGAGATATGTTTTCCGATGGATATAGTCCAACAAAAAAACAAAATAGCAAGATGAGATTTGATTGATGAAATATACTAATACCGAAATTCATGCAGAAAATGGTGCATGCAAAAAAGTCCGACTTTTTTGCGGAAACTAACGTGCTTTGAGTACGTATTGTACATGGTGCGTAGATTGCAACATTTCGATCCCCAACCTTTGGTTTTTTAATATATCCTGTATTCATTTTTTAAGGGGGGAAGCAGAAATATGAAAATATGGGAATAATGATGATCAGATGGTGTAACTGATGTTGGCCGGGGTTTGCATTTCTCTACTTGTGCTGTGCTCTGTAAAGTTTAAATTAGATCATGTTCACTCTTTTTTGGCAAAAAAAAAATTAGATCATGTTCATATAGGGTGATGATTTTTCAAGATCACCGGTGCTTTATGAGTTTAGGGTTTAGAGTTGAGGTGATATATGAAATGACTCCACTATTAGTGTTTGATATGACAATTGGATTTGTAATAATCTTCATTTCCGTAATCTCAGCCGTCTTCACGATCTTGGAGAGAAATTCTCATCATTTCATGGGTTATCCAATATGTATTTTCATGATCAAAGTTTGTCTCTGCAATTGTAGGTCCCACTTACCTAATACTAATGTTACTTGGAATAGTCATATTCTGTCCTTGCTCTGGCTTCCTTTGTTTGAGATTCTCAGGGTCATTTTCTCCATGATGTAAGTTGTTTCAGTAGCTAAAGCGACTTCAGCGAAAGCAGCAAAAATCCAAGCTATTCTTCTTGGTCTCAAAGCTTCAGAGTGTAAAGAAGAGTTAATCAATGACCTTTTCTCTCTCTAACGAGAGCGGCTCTCTTTAAAAATTGAGAGTTTCCTCCTTTTAGTTAGGCCCTATCCCAAAAACTTACCTCAGCAACCACTTTCTAACCACACCCTGACCACCCCACCGCCCATAGTTACTACTACATTACCCGCATATCACATATGTCCGCTGTGACTTGATTATTACCACCTCTCATCTTAGTTCATTTACTCTGTTTAAGCCACTTTATACATGTTTTGCCATAAAAGCCATTTTCCATTTACCCTGGCATAAATTCCTTTATGATATGCAAACTGATCTACGCATTTTATGCTTAATTATTAGTGTCTTTCTCTCTATATTTAGCTTTGTTTTGTGTTTAGTAAATATATTTTTAACTTACTTTATGTTTGTAGGTAGAAATAAAGGAGGAAATAATCAAGGAGGCGATTTGGAGTGAAAAGCATGCTAAGGAGGAAGTTCCTAATTCCGGAGAAGAAATGGTCTTCAAAATGGTTATTAAAATGTTTTCCTACATGGTGTCAAGAATTGAAGACCAAATGCCAAATGAAATGATGGACAAAAAGTTGAAGACATTTCTCCTACGCAATCCAGGAATGAGCAAAAATGGCAGAATATATGGGGCATAAATGATGGACGAATTTGGAGGATATTCCATGAAGATTTATACCTGATTTGAGGGTCAAAATATATGCAAGGATGTGCTAAATTCGGCCAAGAATTATTATGGAATAAGGAATGCAAGATTTGAAGATATGAAGATTTCTTTTTCCTTGAAGAAGAAGAAAACAGGGTAGCCAGGTCATACAATTTCTAAAATCCGTAGGAAATTCAATTCAATTCCAAATATGATGGTACTTATATGGATTTTATAGCCCTTTGAATAAGCTTTCCAACGCAACAAGAATTAGAATTTTTCAAGGTCTACAACTCCAGGAAAACGCGTTTTACTACAGCTGGTCAGATTTCCCCGGATTTGCTAGGAATCATTGTTTTGGAAGGAAAGGTCCCCATTCTTCTTCTATATAAAGGAGGGCTTGACTAGGGTTTCAACATCACACAATATAGAAGCCAAAACTCTGCCTCAAACACCTTTCCTCTCATACTTAGCAAATTCCTCCTCCAAGGCCGAGCATCCATCTTCTCCACGAATCAAGTGTAATCGGCGCTCTTCGTCTTGCATTTGAGAATCACCACTTGGCGTTTGCAGTGCTCTTCACAGAACAAAAAGTGTAACCATGAGCTTCTCTACTTCATCTATTCCTTGTAATAGATTTTGTTTAAGTATGATTGTAATAAATTTTGACAAAAGGTTTTATGTTTCAGATTTACTTTAGTATCTTCAATGTGTTCTTAGTTTTTAACTTTTAATTCGTATGCATGCTTATATGCTTAAAGCTTCTTAATATGCTAGGTGATACGCTCTTCGTTCCTCTCTTGCATGTTTTGTATGATCTTTAGATGATTAAGTTGTTGCGCTCTTCGTTTACAATTTAAAAGCATGTCTATGTATTTTAGGTTGAAGATTAAGAATTTCGTTGACACTAAATAAATATGAGCATGAATTGGCTAGGTGGATATAATGTGTCGATCACTTGTAAGTATATTAGTTAGTGTTTTATTTTCGGTCTAGCAAGCATGTTTAGGGTTCTTTGTTCTTGTTTGTTTTCTACTTGTCTATGAGTGAAGCATGATAGAATCTAAGATTTCTTAATATGTTTTCTTACCAATTTCTGTTCTTATTTTCGTAGTTAATTAAACCAAATTTTCAAACCCCCCATACATTTAAATTTCTGTTTATATACGTAGTCATGCATGCACCCTCAATCCCCGGTTAAGAACGATACCCTATTTACCAATGCTACATCTACAACAAAGGGTTTTAATTGTTGTGTCTTTTCTGATTATTGAGTGTTTAATTTAGTAGTTAGTTAATGGCATATCACAAACCACTTGGAAGATATGAACAAACTCAACCCCTTATCAGATGCATACCAGAGTGATAGCCAAGTGAGACAGAATCTTGGCTCCGCTCTGGCAAGCTAGTCTAACTACCATAAATACCTTCCCAATTGCGTTGGCTATGAAGCACAAAGGAGACGCCAACCTCTACACCCAACTTCACCAAGCAAAACTCGCTTCCAGGCAAAGAGAAAGCCAATTACAGGCCACTAATACTACCCCTCTTTCCACAAGTATCCCAAATAGATTCAAAGAACTCATACCATATCATGAACCACCAGAAGAACGATATTGTGATGGATCTCCCAGAAGCGAATGATGGGTCATAACTCCCCAGCTAGTTCCTGGCTCATGTCATATTTGATCGGATCCTCAATGTCATGGAAGTAAGATTTTTTCTTGAACGTGTTTGGGTAGGCTTCAGGAATATTTTCATCGATGCGCTGGGGATCCTCAACACATATGTCAGCACAGTCGAGTCGGAGATTCGAAGCAACACTCCTTGGTCAGTGATGGGGTGCAATTTCACAATCCATTCATGGCTTGGCGAACACAGATTGGTCGACATCCCCCAAAAAACCTACATGTATGGGTGCATGTTCACGGACTACCAAGAAGCCAAAATGACAGTTCGGAACGCCATCCTGATCAGCGACAAGCTTGGACACACCACCTGAATAAAGGACCCATATAACCCTGGAGCTAGTCGTACATTTATGAGGTTCAGAGTCACTATCGACTCCACACAACCCTTTGTTCTAGGTTTTTGGTTTCGGTGACAAGGCCTGCATGCAATATGGGCAGATATAAGGTACAAAATTATTTCATCTTTTTGCCATATCTGTGGCAGGCTCGATCATCTTGCTCTAGGCTACACATTGGAAATTCTTCAAACTGTGCAAGACTTGGCATATGAATGCTCACATAAACAACAAATATTGTCCATCCACCATACAACATCAACCAGAGGCCTCAAGACCCAATTCTTCTACCACCACCCACAACTCACTACACTCTAACATTGCGGGACTGAAACACAATGGTAGATCATATCCCCTCACAAGAAGAAGAGAGCGACAATTGAACATCATTTTCTGCACTAAGGCATAAGAATCAGAGATGAATAATGAATGAGAATGGGAGTCGCAATCTCTGGCAAGTCTGGTTCATGGAAGATCAACAAGCAGCGACCAAGGCACTATGAACCTACCACCGATATGAAATCAACAGAGCACAAACCATAGATCAGCAAGAATAGTAATCACAGAACCCCAAAACAATATTGATGATATGTCGGCCATAGTCACCCCACCCCAATATAACCGATAGATCCGTAGTAGAGTGACGAGGAGTCAGCCTATAGATGAGTATGGAAAAGTAGCTAAGGGAAAAGGCATAAATGTGGAATCAAACTCTCCTAAGTCCTCTCCTTCACTAGCCCAACCAATGATTTATAGTTAGCCTAAATACAATGCTCCCCACAGTTTTAGTAGAGAGGGCTTGTCTAACAGAAGCAATGAACAAGGAGATCCCAAAAACTGTAGCCCATAACAGGATGGGCCAATGAACTTCAATTTTTGAATTAAGCTGACAGAGGCAATCTAAATCCACATGATTACACCATAGGTAGACTTGGCACTTATTAGGGCCATAGTTATGTGTCTATATGCTCCAAACTTTAGGTTTATTGTTTGTTTTTCATGAATAAAGCATCGTTCTTATGACGTTTCCTATTCTTACTAGGAAATTATAGTTTGACCAGGAAATGCATTAAAGAATGGAAATTATACACTTATTTGAGAAGGCGAAAGCATTTTCAAAGTCACAAGAGAAGATGGAGCGACTTTGGCTGGAAGTCAAAAAAGGATCGCCAGAGACTTGCCGAAATATTCCAAGATTTCGGTGGTCAACGCCGATCAACGAGAGTCAACGCTGGTCAAGGTATTGGTCAACATTTGAACCACACATGGAAGATATTTTGAGACCAAATAAAAATGAAATTCAAGTGAGATGAAGGCAGATGACATGCATATGCACATGCAAGGTGAGTCACATATGTGATACATCACCTTACAACCACATTTATCCCAAAATTGTGGATTATGGCCCTAATTTCTCCAAATTTTGAAATTCAAATGTCAAGCCAAAATATCTCCCTTAACTACCTAAATTCGATTTTCCTCTTTACACCACAGAGAACACACTTCATTTTTTCACTTTTCCAAGTTTTTAGCTCTCTAGTTATCTCTCCAACCCTCTAAACTTAAAAACCCTCTTCCTCTCCTCTTGCTTGGAAAATTAATACCTTCACTACCACCACAAAGAGACCTAGCCACTCCTCCATCAAAGGGAGGCCAAACCTCTTGTCCCCCACAACCATACTTGGCCAAGTGTTCCTCTTCCTCCTCTTATGTTTGCCACCAAGGTGTACGTGATTCTCTAGAGCTCAAAGAAGTAGGAAGTAATTCCTCTTAACCTTGGATTTTTGGGGTCCTAGAGGTTGTCTACTCCTCATTTTCAACAGTTGAAGCAAGCTAGAAGTGAAGGTGTAGAGGTTGAAGGCTTATAGTGCTTTGGGTGAAGCTTTGTTATTTTGTTGGAGCTAGCTTGGGGACCCTTCGGTTATCTCTTTTCTCTTTCATCTCTTAGAATGTATTCAAACTCTATTGTAGATATGATTAGTGAGTAGTCTTTATATGGGGTTGAACCCTAGTCACTTGATGTAGAACAATGATGCCTTGATGTATGATATGAGTATGTTTTAGTGTATATTATGTTGTGGATGAGTTTGATGTGTTTGTGATGTGATTATGACATGTTAATTTGATCGTGCTTATTCAATAGTTTCACTTATGCATGTCTTAGCTTTGGCTAAGTTGCGATATCTAAAGGGACTAAAAATGACACTTAAGAGAACTAGTCACTCACTTAGGTAAAGATGAGTATATAAATGACTTAGGTTTAAACTTTAAAAGTTAAGCTGAAGGTTTAGTTACCTTGTGCTTGAGCATGGACCGAAGCTTTCTTGAAGTCCAAATGACTCAAGGAGCTTCGGTCAAGCTTACATTGATCTGAGAGGCTTTGTAGCTAGTATTTGATTCTTTCAATTCATACTCTAAATGGTGCGAGTAGGGAGGATTGATTAGAACCTACTTTCAAGTCCTCTAATAGGGGCTTGGAAAGTGAAGCCATCCATATTTCTTACACATGTTTGAAAATCGTACTCATTATGCATGAAATACATTTAGGATTTTGCACCACAAGTCTAGACCATAATCTTGGTTTACTTTGTGCTTTATGGATGTACCTACATCTTCTAGAATCCCAAAATGCCTAAGAGTTTCAGCCCATAAACAAAATGATCCACAAGACACGATTTGGACAATGAAATGATTTGTTCTTATGATCCAAAAGATGTTCAAGCATGTAAACTGGACTAAGCAACTCATGATCATAAATTGGATATTGTTTGTGCATCAAGTGGGTAACGGGGATGTCCCTACCCAAACCATTCATTTACCTTGAATTAGTCTTAATAAATCAATCAATCAGAATCTCATTAACCATAGTTAAACCATCACTCACAATGCTAGGTCTCTAAACTTAGTGTTGGGAGATTCACCACCATTTTGTGTGTTTTGTATTTGTCACATTGTTTGTTTGTCTATAATGTATTCTAAGGACTTAATCGAAAATTTATGGAATTAGGATAGTCGATCCTCGTGGGTTCGACATCTGATTTCTATTAATTATATTACTTGGACACCGTGTACTTGCAATTTAGAGAATTTCACTTACCTTAGGACTAATCCATAGTTCAAAAGGTGAGGGAAAATAATTTCTCTAATAGCACTATCAAACGAAGCCCAACATCTTCTTAATGTGGTCATGTGTATTTCAACTTATCTAAATAGGATGAACCTGAAACGAACGGAGATAGGGTAAATAGTGGAGGGAGATCTGGAGGTCTAAGCTCTGACAAAGAAATAAAAAGTTAGTCAATTCCTCTCCCAACTGGAGACCCGCTGATTACGTGCCCAAGAGGCTAAGGAGATCGAGAGCAGTGCCCAATCCTGGTATCAAAAAAGGACGAGTGTGTCAAGGCACGGGGAAGTATATTATATCCAAACTAATGCAACCCCCAAGTGCGCGCAGGTCGTTCCAGATCTTTGATGAAGAAGCGGAGGCAATCCAAGCCCACAAGAAGATCCAGCTACAAATGGTAGAGTACTTTGAAGCCTTAGGCTATATCCTCGAGATGGCCCATGACCAAAACTATGATAACTAGAATCACTCAAAGACAATTCGTGAACCAACAATTTGTAAGAGATCTAATGCAAATATGTGATGCTACAGAGGACTCTCTCGACATGGCAGTGTACTCCCAATCATGGAGACACAGATCTTATATGATCTAGAAAACCATGTACACTCAAACAACTCACAAAATCTCATTTACTATGATGATACTCATGTTGACCTAAGTAACACAGATGGTTATATGGTGAAGACTAAGATGGTTGAAAGAAATAGTATGGATGATGCCCCTAATGAACAATGAGAGAGACTTAATGAATGGGATTATATCAACTCAGACATGGATCATAATGTTGATCAGGGCACTGGTGGCTGGCCTGACGCAGCCACGAACTACAAATGAGTCAAATGGGAGGCGGGAGCCACGAATTGGATTTATTCATGTCATCCAAGAGATGAAAAGGGGATTGCTACAACCTGGGCATCCCAATGATCAATTTTTCCTTGAATTAGACAGTCGTTACTCCACCAATTTTGTTTGCACTTTGAAACTTAATCACGTTGGGTGGGTTTCTAGTTACTGAAGAGACTAGTGAGGGTGTAGCTTGTAATAGGTTTAAATCTTCCCTTGTAGTCTTGCTTTCTTGCAGTGCATATCAGGTGTCCTTGAGAGCTAGTGTGTTCATCACTTCGGTGGCATCTACTTGTAAACATTATGAGGCCTATGTTGTCTATGATTGTCTAATTAAAACGGTGCATACGCACTTTATCTGTGTTTGTGGCCTGAACATCCTTCTGCAACCTTTGATCACTGCCAGAAAAAAACTAAAGATGCACAAAGGCCTAGATAACTCCATATATGTGGGTAGCAACAATTTGGGTCAAAGGCATACATACATGTTGTGGTGCAATAGACCTTGACATGAAGATGCCTTATGGCTCCATGCCCAACAAGATTCAACTCTGAGTATCAAGCATCTCAGTGCATGGACCAATATCAAACCCAGCAGCTCTACTTTGAAAAAGATCAATCATTGCAGAGGCTCAAAAACACCACAATATGCTTATAGATTATTATACATGCTGGAAGGATCAAATTCAATCTGTGATGGGCACGTATACAACCCATCACGTTCAATGAATATCCTGTATATGCTAGAACAACTAAGGATAGGGAACCCTTGGACATTTATAGGGCTTATAGGGTTGATATCCATAAATCTCCCCTCTTAACTTTCCTTTCAAAAACCAGATGTAATGTTTGTGAGATCGAGAAGGTTTGCAAAAAGATTGATTGGAAGAATAGCTTCGGTATAGAATGTAAACTGGTTAACACAAAGAAAGACAAAAGTAAAATGGAGAAAGGTCTTAACAGATCAGGGGGTATGTGGAATGAGGACATCACTATCTCACTTAGATCATACTCTCTGAGCCACATCGACGTGATGATAATGGAAGCAGGTGGAGCTAAGAAATGGAGATTTACTGGTATCTATAGTAAGCCAAAGAAATCAGACAAGCACATGACTTGGAACTTTATTAAGCAAGTTCGCTAGGGTTATGATGCGCCTTGCGTCATGAAAGGGGACATTAATAAAATCGCTAAGAACAAGGAGAAGGTTGGTGGGTCGAGGAGAGAGGGCAAACATATTAAGGAATTAGGGAGGCTCTAAAGGAATGTGGGCTTATGGATACTTGTTTTTCTACACCAGAAACCACATGTAGGGGAAAGAGAAACAGACATGATATCCAGACTAGGCTGGACTAATTTGACTGCAACTTAAATTGGTCTAATACATTCCAGAAAATGCAAGTTCAACACCTAAAGCCTTTAATTAAAGTCTGATCACCTCCCTATACTCCTAATGACTCATCAACGACCAAACAAAAAGAAAAGAAGCAAGAATGAGAAATTTCGTTTTGAAGAATTTTGGATGAATGAGCCTGAGTGTAAGGAAGTTATCCAATATGGTTGGAACATCGATATTAGTGGTTGCTCTATGTCTAGAATCCTAAATAGGATTGACAACACCCAAGAATCCCTCATTCATTTTGGTCAACAAAAAATTGGTAATTTCAAGAAGGAGATGGATGAGATAAGCACACAAATTACCACTTACTACGACACCTGCATTCCCCGAGAAATAAGATCACTTGCTGACCTTCAAGTGAGATTACAAGATCACTTACACCAAGATGGTCATCGAACACAAATTCTAACAACAACGCTCTAGGATTCTATGGCTCAAAGATGGTAACATGAACTCAAATTACTTCCACCAAAGTGCCTCACAAAGAAGGAAAAGAAACACCATTAAAGGCTTGTTCAATGAGGATGGGGTGTGGCGCTAGGATAATAAGGAGATCATAGAGGTAACTTTGCGATACTACTCGAAGCTTTTCAATTCATCTTACCCCACTTCAAATGACAGGTGGTGACTCAAGAGATGAACAAGACGCTTACTGCTGAGTTCTCCTGTGATGAGGTCCTCAAGGCCCTCAAGGATATGCACCATAGTAATGCCCCAAGACCAGATGGGTTCTCACCGACCTTTTTCCAGCACAACTGGAAGACTGTTGAAAATGATATTGTGGATGCAATACAAAGTTTCATCCAAGATCCTGATAAGCTTAAGGAGATTAATTACACTTGGGTGACACTTATCTAAAAAGTAAAGAATAAAAAAGTTATGTCACAACTGAGGCCAATTAGCCTCTATAATGTGATATACAAGATCGAAACCAAGGTGGTCTTAGCTAATAGGCTCAAACACTTCGTCGAGAGCCTTATCTCTGAAAATCAAAGCGTATTTATCCCTGGTAGACTCATTTTAGACAATACATTGGTGGCGTTTAAAATCTCCCATCTCGTGAAAAGAAGAAGAGGTGGCAAGGTGGGTCTCTTCTCACTAAAACTGGACATGAGTAAAGCTTGTGACAGAGTCAAGTGCACCTTTCGAAGAAAAATGATATACAGACTTGGTTTCGATAATGCTTGGATTGAGTGGATCATGAACTGTATCTAAAATGTATCTTACTTCTTTCTGATGTATGGAGAAGTCAGTAGCCGGATCGAAAGGGGGGACTAAGACAGGGAGATGCAATTTCACCTTACCTATTTCTTATATGTGCAGAAATGTTTTCCCGCCTTATTCACCACATAGAAGCCAACAACTTCTTCCATGCTATCCAAAAAGACTCAAGGATGGCGGGATAAGCTACTTACTATTGCAGAGAAAGAAATGCTAATCCAGTTTGTCACCCAAGCTATCCCAAACTATGTAATGAGCTACTTTGAGATCCCCAAAGGCCTGTGTAAGGGACCACAACAAGCAATGACCAGGTTTTGGTGGGGGAGAGTTTGGTGAGGACAAGAAGATCCATTGGGCATCATAGGATAAAGTATGCACTACTACACAGGATACATCACATAACTGGGAGAACCTGTACATATGTGATTTGTTAACGACTAAACTATCGGGTAAGAATTTGGTTCGAGTTCCTTCACGGCAACTGTTGAGGATTTAATTTTGAACTCGTAGGAGATTTCGGAGGATTTTTTGGGTAATCAGAGAATATAAAATGAATATTTGAAATTGTCGTCGAGTTGGTCGTACTCATCCAATTGTGTTTGAGTTATCCGAGTCGTGGGTTTGGTCGGTTCACGACGTATAAATATCGAATAGTCGTAAAAATTGAAAAATCACACATTTGGACCGAGTTTGGCCGAGTTGACCCGTTGACCCATTTTCCTCCACCGACCCGGTTTGAGTTCACCGTCCGACCCAGATTTTTTGACCACCTCCGGCAGTGTTCTTGGTATGGTTAGATAGCTCTTGTGATTTCCTATTGATTCATGTATTCATTTGTGAGAATTGGTTGCGTTTTGAGGAACTTCGAATTCGATGAAGTTCTTGGATTTCGCCGGAATCGGGTGGCGGTTTCCGGTGAGTTTTGGAGTCGCGGGTGAGAGGGGTTTGGTTCCCCTCAACCCCCTGAAGCTTTCTGGGCTGTTAATTTGGGACAAGGAGGAGTATTGTGGTGGCCCGTGGTGGTTGCCGAAGGGGAGGTTTAGACATTCTCTTTCAATTGAAATTCCGGCCACGGTGGTGGTTGGATGGAGATGTGGTTTTAGGGGTTTGGTTGGGCTTGAGGAAAGGAAGAGTCTGATGTATGGCTCACTGGGGAATGTCACATTTGGCATCGCGCCGCTGACAGCGGTGGTGGTCCACGGCGGAGCTTTGGCTAGGGCTTGACTTTTGAGGTTTTCGGAGATTTTTATGTCGTTTTGCTCGTAATCGCTCCTCGATCATAGTCATGAGGTTTTCGAGTTGAATTGAGTGTTTAAATTTGGGACAAGGGTTGTTTGGGTGTATTTTGAGAATTTTATTATCCTTGTTGATATTTTGAGCGATACGCTTTTCGAGAACGCCGGGTTCTTGACTTATTTGCTCCGTATGTTGAAATCGAATATGTATTAATTAATCCTTGTTATTCAGGTGATCGTGATCAAGTGTTTGGAGAGAGATCTTCCGCCGGGCCTCAGGGCTAGCTGTTATCTGTGGGTTGACACTTTGATTTTCACAATGGATTTGCGAGTCTATGAGTATGTTTTACGAGTATGCATTTACGAGTATGCATTTATGATTATGCATTTTATGAGCATACATTTGTTTGGAGGCATATGTGATCTGTTTTTACACTGTGTATGGATATATGGATGCATTGATGCTATGACCTCTCAGCTGATCCCCGAGATGCTCTGGGAGGGTTACATCTGTATGAGCACCTGACCCGTGATTCACAGTACCCGGGAGAGTTACGTCTTTAGGAGCACTTGACCCGGGCGTGTTGTAACTTTGAGGAAAATGTACTCAAGTTACTGCCTTCATACACACAGTACCCAGGAGAGTTACGTCTTTATGAGCACTTCACCTGGGTTTGTTTATTTTGACTCGCATGATTTTATATGCATTTATTGTGAAAAGCATGTTGGATTTATTTATGCGGCATATTATGATTTATGTTCACTCACTCTAACGATTTTATTATTTATATGTTTTTCTCTGGGCTTTTTGGTTTTCGCCGCCCAGATTGCAATATCTTTCCCGTGGTTGCACGTCATCGCAGGAGGCCTAAAGTTCAAATCACACTTTTTTTCTTGTAGGTTCATGATGTAACCTGCTAGTCTCGTATATTTTGTAATTAGAAGTCACTCTGAATACTTCTGTAGTGTTGTTCAGTTTGAGTTATACTCCTGAATATTTTCTGGACTTCTTGTAAACCTTGAGTTTAGTTTTATATATGGATTTTGAGAAATCCGGATGGACATTGGAGGTTCACGGTGTGTCTGAGAATTTATCTGTGAAGTGTAATCTTCTTGCAGGTTTTTGGTCTGTACGTTTTATAAAGTAAACTCTGGCAAAAAAATTTTGTAAGTTGTGGTGTTGTTAGGGCCTCATTTTGGTTTAGGCAACTAAATTGGGGTTGGGTTCTTTTAGAACCCGTTGTGAACAAGGGTTGAAAACCATTGTGTTACAACATGTTGTGTGATTAATATTATGAGATGACTGGTATTTAACTGTTGTCTGAGAAAAATCCTACAATAGTTTTTATATAGAACTCGTTGTGTAATGAAACATGTCAGTTCGCTTGTGACACGGTGTGAGTTTGGCATTCGACATGGCATTCAGCCAGTGCATGGCATTCGACATGCCATTCAGCACATTCAATATGACATTGCAATTAAACGACAAAGTTCAGTGAAGAAAATGGCATTACTCAACATTTTTAGACTTTATACCGTTGTAAAACTTTCTTTATTAATTGTTCAAACATCATTGTAATCATAAACACTTTTGTTGGATATGTCTTTATTTATGTGAATCTGGGTGAAACATACGACGAATATTTTATGAAACCATAGTGTGATATCATTTGAGACAACAATTTTTGTATACTCTTGTTGTGTGAGTTATGCTTAAAAGATATATAGTATGCATTCAATGTTGTTTGTGTTGGTCTTTTGATGTTGTGTAAAACTTGACTATTCATACCCCTACACAAAAAATTATAAATATTATAAGAATGATGTTGTATGATTTAAATCTGCAATATCCCATTTATATATAAGATGAAACCATTCTATTCATAATCCAAAAGCATTTGTTACAACAATGCATAAATACAGTAGCCATTAACAATACAATACAATTAAAGTCTAACAAAATACATAAAAGGGGGCCATAGCTATGTAATCATAATTTGTAATAATACAATTTATTAGCTTCTTTTTATACGATGAATGAGCAGCGACTCGAGGCATGACAAGTTGTTGTTGCTATTACTGTTGACCAGATATGGTAGAGCTTGGTCGATCAAGGTTGCAGGGTGATGATGGATGTATGCCTACAGAGGAGTCACGCGACATCGCCGTGTGGAGATGATGAGCTTAAGAAAGATCATTGTTACATCTCTTGCAATGTTACATAAACCAGTAAACACAAACCTTCAAAAGTAGCGCAAAATCAGATAAGAATTTGCAAAACCAAGCAATAATAGACATGAGATTAGTCAATGTGATGACCCGGACCAGAATTAGCAGTATGATCAGCTATATATATGAGTTACTGCGTAGCCGCAGATTGACGACAAGGTTTGAACCGCCAGGGATTGTTAACGACTAAATTATTGGCCGAGAATTGGAGCTGGGTCTCTTCTCGAGAGTCGTTGTACGTGTGATTACGAGTTCGTGGGCGGTTCCGGATCGTTATTTGGACGACCGATGAATTAATTATGAATATTTGAAGTTCAGATTTAAATGGTGGGCTACTTAACGACTAAATTACCGGACAAGAATTTGGTTTTGGCTTCTTCACGGACGTTGTTCAGAATTTAATTTCGAGTTCGTGGGAACTTCCGGAGCATGATTTGGAGTTACGAGGAATTAGTTGCGAATTTTGCCGTTTGTTGATTATTTAGTCGATTTAATGTGTGTTGCTTTGAAGGGTTGACTTTTTATTCGGCTGGCCGATGTGTTTGACTTTGAGTGATTATTGAAGAATATGTCGAGACGAGTTTGTGGCCGCGAGAATTATCGGAATTGGAATTACGACGAGAAAGTTACGCGCGTTTGAAGTTCGTCGAAATGGATAATTACGAAGTTTCCATTTTGGGAAAGTATTTAATGAAGTATAAATATTGGAGTTGCCATTTATGGAAAGTCAAAACTGAAATTTATGTGTTTGACTGGCTTTGACCAAGTCCACGCGGGGAGAGAGAAGATGGTGGCGACGTTCTTCACGGTGGCCGGCGGTGGCTCGCCGTCCGGCCATCTCCGGGCTCAATTTGGGTGGCGTTCAACTCGCCGTGGCTCCCTCATCCCTATGCCGACCACCGTTCACGGTGAGGTGGACGGTGGAGGGAGGAATATTCCGGCCGAAATGGAGGAGTTTTAAGGTTAATGGTGGATATCGATTTGGACCGAATTGAACTTCAATAGGTACTGGGTTTTGTAGCCCTCTTCATTGTGATTCTAACCATATATACATGGTGTTCTAATTCGATTTGAGTGTGGAGAATTTTAAGATTGAAATTTGTGGAACAATTCGGTTTTTCGTGAAATTGGGTGAGTTAGAGTTTGAATTGGACTTTGTTGCAGTTATGAAAGTTGCTCAGTGCAAGATTTTGAGTGGAATAGAGGTTGCCCCGCCGTGAAATTCTCCGGTCAACAGTGGCGCCGCCGTGGACGGCGGTCAACGGCGGCGGTCAACGGTCAGAGTTGACTTTTTGACTTTCGACAAGTCGCATGTCATTTGACTCGAAATCGCGCCCCGATCGCAGTGGGGAGGTTTGTTTTTCGAGTTGAGCGTCCGAACGTAAAGCGAGGTATTGTGGTATACATATACGGATTTTCGACGATTCGTCGACTTTGGATTTCGTGTTTCCGAGAACGGTGGTTTCTCGTGGTTTGATTTGTATTGTCGGATTATGATTTTGAATATTGGACATTGTGAATATTCAGGGGTTCGTGATCGTTGTTTTGGCGATGGACTTTCCGCCGGATCACGGGTTAACGCGATACGCGTTACGCTAGTTTGTGAGTGGACATTTTATTTTCACAGAATGATTGCGAGTCTTTTATATATGTTTTATGAACTTGAGCATGCAGCATGATTATGGTTTTACGAGCATGAGATTTCATACGAGATTATGATTATATGAGCATGTGTTTACAATTATACGATTATACCTATACGGAGATACGTATACGATTATGCACACTTTTATATTGTTTCATGCATTTGTATCGAACTGTTATGATTTGGTTTTCACAGAGTACAGTCTTGGTTACGTTGTTGTATCGATACACTTGCCTCTCGGCTGATCCCCGATGGTAGGCCGCCAGGAGGGACGTCGTTATCCCGACCTGACCGGTGAGGGGCGT
Organism: Geum urbanum; assembly: GCA_946800695.1. Lineage (NCBI taxonomy): Eukaryota > Viridiplantae > Streptophyta > Magnoliopsida > Rosales > Rosaceae > Geum > Geum urbanum. The sequence goes on from OX326998.1 coordinate 37,026,989, forward strand.
TTCCCCGGAACCGAGGCCATTTCTGGCTTAGAATCACGGGGACTAAGGACCTCGTGATTTGGACTGTACTAGCACGGTGTGTGTCCATGAGTGACCCCGTGGGATTTATACTTGCATGCTCAGTACACTGGAGGAGTATGAGTTTTACCTCGTGTACTACGTTATGTTTTTATTTACTTGGACTCGCATATGTTTTTATAACATATATACTTGGTGAAAGACATTTATTTTCGTCCACTCACTCTAACGTGTTTATTGTCTTTCACCTGGGCTTTTCGGTTTCCGTGCCCAGTTTGCAGTTCAGGCTCTGGTGTCGCACGTCGTGGTCGGAGGCATAGTGCTCGAGCTACTTTGTTTCATCCAGTAGGTTTATTGTTCTACCTACTGTGGTATGCGTATAAGATTATGTATTAGATGTCGCTCTGAGCTTCCTATTGAATACGTTATACGATTTTACACTGGATTTCGGTAAAGTGCATATATATTTACTACTTTGCTTTACTGTTGATATATTGAGAAATCCGGATGGAATTAGTGCCCACGGTTTGCTTTTTGTGGTATAGGATGAAGTGTATTTTCCGCGTGCAGGTAATGGTAATTCAACGTTAGTAACGAAACTCTGCCCAAATTTTGAAAAGTTTTTGTTGGTTCATGTTTTCGAAAGGGTTTGATTCCGATTTAGGGAGCTAAATCGGGGTTGGGTCCTTTCAGTCAAACTCCATTAGAGAAGCTTCACTTCCTAACTCTCTCACATCAAACAAGTGCGTAATAAATAGCACAAAGATATGTTCACCGTTGATAACAAAACTACTTTCAGTTATTGATCATTAATGAGCATTCCCTGTTATTAACAAACCAAAAACCCAGATTTCTAAGCCCCATTGACATGAAGCTGAGCTGAGACTACTATCTACTCAGTTCAATTTAGTTAGTTTTAACTACTTTCTGGGCAATTAAACACTGTGACCAATTCAATTTTCAAGACTGCCAAAAAAGATGGTGCCTTGGATGATGACTTTGGGGATTCCAGACTCTCCACCGTTTCTCAATTGGAAATGAACCTGAATTTCTCTATACGGATTTCTTCAACTTCTTTCTTCCATGAATCACAAGGGATACAAGATCAGCACTCAGCTTGTTGAATTGTTTAGAGAAGAGTACGAGTTCTAACCTTTTTAGCATCAGGAAGATCATCAATGTATAAAAAGTAATCTTCCACAAGAGATTTTACAATCAAATCTCTGAAACTTTGGGGATTCCAAACACTCCACCATTTCTCAATTGGAAATGAACCTGAATTTCTCTATACGGATTTCTTCAACTTCTTTCTTCCACGAATCACAAGGGATACAAGATCAGCACTCGGCTTGTTAAATTGTTTGGAGAAGAGTACGAGTTCTAACCTTTTTAGCATCTGGAAGATCATCAATGTATAAAAATTAATCTTCCACAAGAGATTCTACAATCAAATCTTTGAAACATGGAGAAGTATATGAGTAAGTTCAATGCGATTTTCTATACGAGTCATTTCCGTCATGCCTAAGACAGAAAATGGAAGACACTGAAAAGGAAGGGATGCCCTGATATATTGCAACTTACAGATTATTCAATTCAAACATGCCAATTATATGCCATAGTGTCTGATAAAAGAAAACAAAACAATGATATGAGGATAAAATCAATAGAGGATATAACAATGGAAATCCAAAAGGTAGAGACTATACAAACTTCTTTTTACCATTAGCATGTTGTATAAACTCCACAAGTGCCAACCTAGAAACTGTGTTGGACATTTTGTGACGACCCAGAACAGAATGAGTATGAGAAATTAGCTTAATTTACGAGCTTGCGCGTAGTCGCAGATTTCCGACAGTTGTTTGAATCATCGAACTTGATAACGAATAAATTATTGGCCTAGAATTGGAGCTGAGTCTCTTCTCGAGAGTCATTGTACGTGTGATTTCGAATTCGTGGGCGGTTCCGGATCGTTATTTGGACGACCGAGGAATAAATTACGAAGTTTTGAAGTTTTGACAGAATTGGGTTAAATTAGTGGCTCTCTTAACGACTAAATTATCGGACGAGAATTTCGTTTCGGTTTCTTCACAAAAGTTGTCGAGAATTTGATTTCGAGCTCGTGGGAACTTCCGGAAGATTTTTCCGAGTTACGAAGATTAAGTTGTGAATATTTCCGATTGTTGATTATTTAGTTGGTTTAAGTATGTGTTTGGGTGAACCGTTGACTTTTTATCGATTTGGTCGATGAATTTGACTTCCAGTGATAATTGAAGAATATGTCGAGATGAGTTTGTTGCCGCGAGAATTATCGAAATCGGAATTACGACGAGAAAGTTATAGATATTCGAAGTTTACCGAAAAAGGTGTTTGAAAGATTCCTAAAATATAAGGTCTATAAATAGTGGAGTTTCCTGTTTGGGAAGTCAACCTTGCCATTTATATTGTTGACCGAGTCAACTCGGTGGAGAGAGAGAGATTCACAACGGAGGCGACGTGCTCCACGGCGGCGTGTGGATTCCGGCCACCCCAGGACTCGGCCCTTAGCTCGTTCGACTCGCCACGGTCCCCTCATGAAGACTCCGGCCACCGTTCGCGGCGTGGCTTACCGGAGGGAGTAGGAATTCCGGCCAAAAGTTGATGAATTTTGGGTGAATTCGGGTTCTATGATTCCGGCCAAATTGAGCTGCAAAAAGGACTGGGTTTTGTAGTCCTCATCACCATGAAGCTACCATGTAAGTTTGGTGATCCAATTCATCTTGTACATGGAGAATTTTGGAATTGAAATTTGTGTGAACATTCGGTTTTACATAAAATAGACCTAGTTAGAGTGAGAATTGGCCTTTGATGCAGTTGAGAAAGTTGCTCAGTGGGTGATTTGGAGTGGAATAGTGGTTGCTCCGCCGTGAAATTCTCCGTTCTGGTTGCGTCGCCGCCGCCGGCGGTGGTCAACGGAGGTCAACGGTCAACACTTTGACTTTTTGGGGTTTTCGACGAGTTATATGTCATTTCACTTGAAATCGCGCCCCGATCGCAGTGGGGAGGTTCGTTTTTTCGAGTTGAGCGTCCGAAAGTACAGCGAGGTATTGAGGTGTGAATATCGGATTTCCGACAGTTCGTCGACATTGAATTATGTGTTTCCGAGAACGGTTGTTTCTCGTGATTTGATTTGAATTGTCGAGTTATGAGTTTGAGAATTGGATTTTGTGATTATTCAGGGGTTCGTGATCGTTCGTTTGGCGAGAGATTTTCCGCCGGATCACGGGTTAACGCGAACTGCGTTACGCTAGTCTGTGAGTGGACAATTTCTTTTCACGGAATGATTGCGAGTCTTTATACACGTTTTACGAATTTGAGCATGCATACGAGATTATGATTATTATGAGCATGTGTTACACGATTATATTACGTATATGCATTCATATGCTGTTTATTGCATTTGCATCGAAATATTTATGATTTGGTTTACACAGAGTACAGTCGTAGTTTATGTTGTTGTAGCGATACACACGCATCCCGGCTGATCCCCGAGGGTGCCTACCAGGGGGGAACTTTACCTTGTGCCGATGTATTTCCGGGTGGGTACAGGTTTCTGTTTCTTGTGCCGAGGCATTTCCGGGTGGAAACAGTTACCCTGACCTGAGGCCTTTCTGGCAAGAATCACGTGTGGGTCTGGGATCCCGTGATTTGGACTGTACTAGCACGGACGTGTCCATGAGTGACCCTGTGGGATTTTTACTTGCATGCTCTGTACGCTGGAGGAGTATGAGTTTACCTCGCGTATTTTATTATATTTATTCATTTGGACTCGCATATGTTTTTATAACGTATATACTTGGTGAAAGACATTTATTTTCGTCCACTCACTCTAACGGTTTTCATGTCTTTCCCCTGGGTTTTTCGGTTTCCGTGCCCAGTTTGCAGTTCGGACTCTGGTGTCGCACGTCGTGGTCGGAGGCATAGTGCTCGAGCTACCTTGTTTCTTCCAGTAGGTTTATTGTTCTACCTACTGTGGTATACTTATATGATTATACATTAGAGGTCGCTCTGAGTATTCTGTTGTATATATTATACGATTTTACTCCGGATTTCAGTAAAGTACAGATATCTTTACTACTTTACATTATTGTTGATATATTGAGAAATCCGGATGGGATTGGTGCCCACGGTTTGATTTTTGTGGCATAGGATGAAGTGTATTTTCCGCGTGCAGGTAATGGTAATTCCACGATAGTAACGAAACTCTGCCGAATTTTTGACGGTTTTTGTTGATTCGTGTTTTCGGAAGGGGTTAGATTCCGGTTTAGGCAACTAAATCGGGGTTGGGTCCTTTCAGCTTGGTATCAGAGCTTTAGGTTATAGGTTATGTAGACTTCTGTAGTCGTGTTTACTAAGGATATTTGAGAATGTACAGCATGTCTGGAATGGTGACCCAACCGGCCGGCGGATACTCATTAATATTTCGGGTGTTGTATGCTTTCAAATATTTGAAGTTCCATGATTACGTTCTACTTGTTGTGAACGATGTTTTATTCATTAGGATGCCTCCTTGACATGCTTTCCGTGTCGGTACGGTTATGGATCCTATTGAGGATCAAACGACGTGTGACATCCTAGAGAATTGTGGGTTTGGATGAGTATTCTGAGTTCAGAGATTTGTGTGGCACGGTTTGCCTGGTTGTGTGTTTATGAGCGTCTACATGTTGCCTCAGAGCTGAGAATTGTGGCAGTTGATGTTTGCCTGAGTTAGATCATTGTATTTGGTGGGCTGTTATTGTGTGAGTTCCGGTTGCGACTCCTTGGCCTACATTCAGGGTGTTATTTATACGGTAATGGTTTAATCAGGCTATCCAGCAATCGAATGAGAAGTGTTTACCCACCTGAGGCAGAGATGCATTGTCCACATGTTTGTCCCTGTTTGCACGTGTTATGTGGCTTCAGAGGAAGCAGTGCATGAGGTTCGAGATGAGTTTGAACCTGAGCATCAGAGAGAGTCTGATTGATGTGCCTCGAGATAGCCGTGAGGAGCTTAGTGTACTGCACTCAGAGGCGAGGCTATTGAGAAGGAAAGGTGTACGCGGTTTCCGATGTGTTGGTTTGAGGAAAGTGGACTTAGTCGAGATTTTGATGAGGTTGAGTTCCGACACTTCGGGATCAGTGACTTCATTAGGCAGTGGCCTTTTCGATTATGTTGAGGGTTATCAGATCTAGCAGATGATCCGTTTGGTGGTGATGGACATCACAGAGTAGCGGACTTGTTCTTGTGGCATGAGTTTGGGTGATCGTTGGTGATCCTTTCACGCAGCAGGTGTCACTGTGACTTGTGTTCGTGGAGCACTTTCAGTTGCTATTGTGGTGGCCAGGAAGGTCACGTTGCGAGGGAGCGCCCTCAGCCAGCTGTGTTAGTGGTTCGGCATCTCAGAGTTCATGAGGAGGTCATGATGTTATTCCTGGAGTTTGATCAATGCAGCCTTCTGGACGAGTTAATCAGCAAGTCACAATTGACGTGGGCGGCTAGTTGGGCATGTTGGAGTTCGTGCCATGACCTTGTTTGAGGACAGACTTTTCTCCGAGGTTACTGTTGTTTGATATCTATGGCTATTGTACCTGCATTTCCACTTCCAAGGTTTTGGAGAGTGTTGCATCCATCCGGAAGTTGCGAGATCCTTGTTAGAGGTTATGTGTTAGACGCTGAGCTGTATTGCTAGATACCGACTTTAGTGTGATTGTGAGTATGGACTTACTGACGACGCATTTGGCTGTGTTCGAGTGCCTTGAAAAGGTGGTTGTGTTTCGACGACCAGACTTTCCCTGAGATATTGTCTCAGCGGTGATGGCAGAGCGGATGGTGGAGACGAGTTATGTTGTTTGTTTAGCTCATGTTGTGGATACTACGGTTGCTGTGCCTGACATTGGTGACATTGAGGTGGTTCCCGAGTTTCCAGGTGTGTTCCGGAGGAGTTACCAGGTGTTCCTCCAGTTCGGGAGACCGACTACACCATTGAGTTTGTACCGGGCGCTGGACTCATTTTACCGGCATCTTGTTGATCGGAGCCAGCGGAGCTGATGGAGCTATAGTTTCGACTCCAGGAGGAGGTTTCAGGAGATTTTATGTGATCCCGCGTATTTGCGTGGTGTGCTTTTGCATTGTGTGTACGGATAATGGATGGTTCGACGTGGTGGTGCGTTGACTACCAGAAACCTGATTCGCTTTAGAGGAGAGCAAGTATCCTCCGCTTCGGATTGACGAATGGTTTGTTCAGCTCAAGGGAGCTTCACTCTTTTCGAAGATTGATTTCGAGTCCGGATACCATCAGTTGAAGATCAATGAGTCAGATGTGGCCATGTTAGCTTTCAGGTCATGGTGCAGGCATCACGAATTCTTGGTCATGCCGTTTGGGTTGACGGATACCCCGCGGTTTTTACGGACTTGATGGACCAGGTGTTCAGACGGTTTCTGGATGAGTTTGCGGTCGTATTCGTCGGCAACATCCTGATTCACTCCAGGAGTGAGGGCCAGCACCTGAAGCAATTGTGAGCGGTTTTACGGACTTCGCGAGATGATCAGTTATTTGCGAAGTTCAGCCGGTGTGAATTTTGGTTGATTAGCGTGAAGATTTTTGATTGTGTGATGTTATCCGAGGGAGTCAGTGTGGATTCCGATCAGTTAGAAGCCGTGTTGATTTAGGGAATTACCCTACTATTGTACCAGAGATCAGGGGTCTCTCGGGTTTAGCAGACTAATATCGGTGTATTGTGCAGGATTTTTCCGGATTACCACTCCACTTTTCGGATTGACGAAGAAGGCGTCAAGTTCGAGTGGTTCGATGCACGCGAGGAGAGTTATTTACTCCTAAAGGATGGTTGACCGTTGCTTCGGTTTTGACCTTACCTGACGATCGTGACGAGTTCGTGGGTTATGGCGATGCATCGAGGTTTGGATTTGGTTATGCGTGATGTAGCTTTGCAGAGCGATGGCTCATGGTTTCAGGTAGTGGAACTTTATGTAGTTGCATATCCTATGTATGATTTGAGTGTAGCTGTCCTTATGTTAGCATCAGAGAGTTGGAGATACTACTGCTACGGCATGCAGCGCAGTGTAGGACGTACACTGATCACTTGAGTTTCATCCACTTGCATTTTTGGCCAGATTTGGGCTTGAAGCAGTGTAGATGGATGGGGTTGACTAACGACTATGGCTGCACCTTTGAGCTTGTTCGAGAAAGGCTAGAGGTTGTACTATCCATTTGAGATGTTGTTGCTGATGCATTCAGTCGAGAGTCGGGAGCTTCAGTGTTTCATGTGTGTGTGTGGCTCGAGTTTCCATATTAGCCGAGTTGCGAGCTACGGGAGCTGTGTTCGAGTGTGATGATGTTGAAGATCACTGTTTTGCGCGCATTTGGCACTGGTGGTACGAGAATGTATCAGATACTTCGAGTTTTCTACTCGTGACGCAACCTGTAGAAGAATGTAGCAGTTTGTGTGTGCAGATGCCACATTTGTCGACAGGCAATGGCTAGGAGGCAGAGACTTGCCGAGAAGTGTCAGCCATTTGAGATATCCGGTTAGACATGGCGTTTGTCGCTGTGATCTTGTGTGTGTTTGTACACACTTCGGTTTGTGATACCAGTTGTTGGATCTTTGTGGACCATTTGATGAACTTAGTACTTTCCTGGTACCTTCGGAAAAGGATTTCAGTGGCAGGCTGACATAGCTGTGTTTGACGGAGATTGTCCATCTACGTAGTGTGCCTGTGTCCCAGTTTGCTGGTCGAGGTAATCAGCTACAACAGAGTGTTGGCAAGCTTTGCAGCGAGCATTGGGGACCAGATTACAAGTTAGTACCGGTTCTTATCCTCAGATTGGCGGGCGATCTTTGAGGACTATTCAGACCTTGGAGGGCATATTGTGGACCTCGGTATTGCAGTTGTGGACCACTATGGTTTTGATGTTGCATGATGTCGTTTTGAGGATGATGTTGTACTCCATTATGCTGGAGCAAGTTTGATGTGAGTTGACATTTGATTCGGATTTTGTGGAATGTGCTACCACAGACTTTTGATTTAGCGGAAACAGGTTAATGATTGCCCGAGTTCGATGTTTGAGTTATGTTGTTGTGAGCAGGCTGAGCTGTGAATTGCCACGTTATTTTGATCCATGTGTGATCATAGGCGAGTTTGTGTTGTGCCGTATAGTTCGTCATCGCCTATAGTGTTGGCTTTTGTGTATGTTGTGTTCCGTGTGGTGGAACTACATTTTCGATTTGTTATGTGTTGTGTACCCTATCTGTTCCTTATGCAGGAACACTTGGTGATTGTGTAGAGCCAGTTCAGATTCGAGATTGAGGGTACAAGGATTTCAGCACGGAGCTATCTCCTATTGTGGAATCGGTTGTCAGAGTTGTTCAATTGATGTAGCCACTGGAGAGTTGAGTTGTGTGCAGAGACAGTATTCCTACTTTCAGTCGGCAGACTCGGAAATTTCGAGGTGAAATTTTTTTCAAGGGGGGTGGATTTGTGACGACCCAGAACAGAATCAGTATAAGAAATCAGCTTAATTTACGAGCTTGCGCGTAGTCGCAGATTTCCGACAGTTGTTTGAATCGCCGGACTTGATAACGACTAAATTATTGGCTGAGAATTGGAGCTGAGTCTCTTCTCGAGAGTCGTTGTACGTGTGATTTCGAATTCGTGGGCGGTTCCGGATCGTTATTTGGACGTCCGAGGAATAAATTATGAATATTTGAAGTTTCGACGGAATCGGGTTAAATTAATGGCTCTTTTAACGACTAAATTACCGGACGAGAATTTGGTTTCGGTTTCTTCACGAAAGTTGTCGAGAATTTGATTTTGAACTCGTGGGAACTTCCGGAAGATTTTTCCGAGTTACGAAGATTAAGTTGTGAATATTTCCGATTGTTGATTATTTAGTTGGCTTAAGTATGTGTTTGGGTGAACCGTTGACTTTTTATCGATTTGGTCGATGCGTTTGACTTCAGATGATAATTAAAGAATATGTCGAGATGAGTTTGTTGCCGCGAGAATTATCGAAATCGGAATTACGACGAGAAAGTTATAGATATTCGAAGTTTACCGAAAAAGGTGTTTGAAAGTTTCCTAAAATAGAAGGTCTATAAATAGTGGAGTTTCCTGTTTGGGAAGTCAACCTTGCCATTTATATTGTTGACCGAGTTGACCGAGTCAACTCGGTGGAGAGAGAGAGATTCACGACGGAGGCGACGTGCTCCACGGCGGCGTGAGGATTCCGGCCACCCCAGGGCTCGGCCCTTGGCTCGTTCGACTCGCCACGGTCCCCTCATGAAGACTCCGGCCACTGTTCGCTGCGTGGCTTACCCGAGGGAGTAGGAATTCCGGCCAAAAGTTGATGAATTTTGGGTGAATTCGGGTTCTATGATTCCGGCCAAATTAAGCTGCAAAAATGACTGGGTTTTGTAGCCCTCATCACCATGAAGCTACCATGTAAGTTTGGTGATCCAATTCATCTTGTACATGGAGAATTTTGGAATTGAAATTTGTGTGAACATTCGGTTTTACATGAAATTGATCTAGTTAGAGTGAGAATTGGCCTTTGATGCAGTTGAGAAAGTTGCTCAGTGGGTGATTTGGAGTGGAATAGTAGTTGCTCCGCCATGAAATTCTCCGTTCCGTTTGCGTCGCCGCCGCCGGCGGTGGTCAACGGCGGTCAACGGTCAACACTTTGACTTTTTGGGGGTTTTCGACGAGTTATATGTCATTTCACTTGAAATCGCGCCCCGATCGCAGTGGGGAAGTTCGTTTTTTCGAGTTGAGCGTCCGAAAGTACAGCGAGGTATTGAGGTGTGAATATCGGATTTTCGACAGTTCGTCGACATTGAATTATGTGTTTCCGAGAACGGTTGTTTCTCGTGATTTGATTTGAATTGTCGAGTTATGAGTTTGAGAATTGGATTTTGTGATTATTCAGGGGTTCGTGATCGTTCGTTTGGCGATGGATTTTTCGCCGGATCACGGGTTAACGCGAACTGCGTTACGCTAGTCTGTGAGTGGACAATTTCTTTTCACGGAATGATTGCGAGTCTTTATACACGTTTTACGAATTTGAGCATGCATACGAGATTATGATTATTATGAGCATGTGTTACACGATTATATTACGTATATGCATTCATATGCTGTTTATTGCATTTGCATCGAAATATTTATAATTTGGTTTACACAGAGTACAGTCGTAGTTTATGTTGTTGTATCGATACACACGCATCCCGGCTGATCCCCGAGGGTGCCTACCGGGGGGGAACTGTACCTTGTGCCGATGTATTTCCGGGTGGGTACAGGTTTCTGTTTCTTGTGCCGAGGCATTTCCGGGTGGAAACAGTTACCCTGACCTGAGGCCTTTCTGGCAAGAATCACGTGTGGGTCTGGGATCCCGTGATTCGGACTGTACTAGCACGGACGTGTCCATTAGTGACCCCGTGGAATTTTTACTTGCATGCTCTGTACGCTGGAGGAGTATGAGTTTACCTCGCGTATTTTATTATATTTATTCATTTGGACTCGCATATGTTTTTATAACGTATATACTTGGTGAAAGACATTTATTTTCGTCCACTCACTCTAACGGTTTTCATGTCTTTCCCCTGGGTTTTTCGGTTTCCGTGCCCAGTTTGCAGTTCGGACTCTGGTGTCGCACGTCGTGGTCGGAGGCATAGTGCTCGAGCTACCTTGTTTCTTCCAATAGGTTTATTGTTCTACCTACTGTGGTATACTTATATGATTATACATTAGAGGTCGCTCTGAGTATTCTGTTGTATATATTATACGATTTTACTCCGGATTTCTGTAAAGTACAGATATCTTTACTACTTTACATTATTGTTGATATATTGAGAAATCCGGATGGGATTGGTGCCCACGGTTTGATTTTTGTGGCATAGGATGAAGTGTATTTTCCGCGTGCAAGTAATGGTAATTCCACGATAGTAACGAAACTCTGCCGAAATTTTGACGGTTTTTGTTGATTCGTGTTTTCGGAAGGGGTTCGATTCCGGTTTAGGCAACTAAATCGGGGTTGGGTCCTTTCACATTTCCCAGTGCAAAGTAAGGAATGGGATGAATTCCAATCAAATTATGCACATTGTTTGCTACACATATTGGTAACACAACTTGACAAGTCACTTACGTACTTGTACTTGATGATAAATAAATTTAAAACGTAGGCACAATGAAATCCCAGTGAAAGGACCCAACCCCGATTTAGCTTCCTAAATCGGAATCAAACCCCTTCGAAAACACGAACCAACAAAAACTTTTCGAAATTTGGGCAGAGTTTCGTTACTAGCGTGGAATTACCATTACCTGCACGCGGAAAATACACTTCATCCTATGCCACAAAAAGCAAACCGTGGGCACCAATCCCATCCGGATTTCTCAATATCTCAACAGTAAAGTAAACAATACATATAATATATACTTTACTGAAATCCGGTATAAAATCGTATAACATAACAGCAGATTTCTCAGAGCGACCTCTATCGTATAAACATATATGTATACCACAGTAGGTAGAACAATAAACCTACTGGAAGAAATAAGGTAGCTCGAGCACTATGCCTCCGACCACGACGTGCGACACCAGAGCCTGAACTGCAAAATGGGCACGGAAACCGAAAAGCCCAGGTGAAAGACAATAAACACGTTAGAGTGAGTGGACGAAAATAAATGTCTTTCACCAGTTGATATATATGTTTAAAATAACATATGCGAGTCCAGGTAAATAAAATATAACAAGTACACGAGGTAAAACTCATACTCCTCCAGTGTACTGAGCATGCAAGTAAAAATCCCACGGGGTCACTCATGGACACACACCGTGCTAGTACAGTCAGAATCACGGAGTCCCAGACTTCCACGCGATTCTAGCCAGAAAGGCCTCAGGTCAGAGGTCTGCCTCCCCCCGGTACAGGTCACGGGTCAGGAGTCTCAGCCTCCCCCGGTACACATCCTCGGGGATCAGCCGGGATGCGAGTGTATCGATACAACAATATATAGCGACTGTACTCTGTGTAAACTAAATCATAAACATTTCGATGCAAATGCATGAAACAGCATATAAGTGTATGTATACTCGTATACGTATATTCGTATAAGTATATCGTATAATCGTAAAACATATGCTCATGCAATTCGTAATCTCAATACGCATGCTCAAGTTCGTAAATCATATAAAAGACTCGCAAGATTTCCGTGAAAAGAAATTGTCCACTCACAGACTGACGTAACGCGTATCGCGTTAACCCGTGATCCGGCGGAAAGTCCCTCGCCAAAACAACGATCAAGAACCCCTGAATATTCACAATGTCCAATAATCAAAATCATAATCCGACAATACAAATCAAACCACGAGAAACCACCGTTCTCGGAAACACGAAATCCAAAGTCGACGAATCGTCGAAAATCCGTATATGTATACCACAATACCTCGCTTTACGTTCGGACGCTCAACTCGAAAAACGAACCTCCCCACTGCGATCGGAGCGCGATTTCGAGTCAAATGACATGCAACTTGTCAAAAGTCAAAAAGTCAACCCGTTGACCGTTGACCGCCGTTGACCGCCGCCCACGGCGGCGCCACTGTTGGCCGGAAGAATTCACGGCGGAGAAACCCCTATTCCATGCAAAACCACCCACTGAGCAACTTTGTCAACTACAACAAAGGCCAATTCTCACTCTAACATGGTCAATTTCACGAAAAACCGAAATAGAACACAAAATTCAAATCAAGAATTCTCCAAACACAAACCGAATTGAAACTCCAAACCTACGTGGTTAGATTCGTGAAGTGAAGAGCTTCAAAGCCCAATCAATTTCATAGCTCAACTCCACCGAAAATCATGAACCCGAATTGGTCCAAAACCTCACCGTTTTCTCGCCGGAAATTTCCTCTCCACAGCCACCCTCGCCGTGAGGGGTGGCCGGAATCATGGTCGGGACACCGAGACAAAACGTTTGGGTCCGGTCTCGGCCTCGGAGGTGGCCGGAAACCCCTCGCCACCATGGAAGCCATAGCCACCGTCGAACACCACCTTCTCTCCACCGAGTTGACCAAGTCAACTCGGTCAAACACATTTATTCCTGTTTTGACTTTCCCAAAGGAGCAAGTCCACTATTTATACTTTCCCGAAAAGGAAACCCATAATTATCCATTTCGACAAACTTCAAACGCGCGTAACTTTCTCGTCGCATATCCGATTCCGATAATTCTCGCGGCCACGAATTCGACTCGACATAATCTTCCAATATCACCCGAAGTCAAACACATCGGCCAAACAGATAAAAAAGTCAACCCTTCAAAGCAACACACATTAAATCGACTAAATAATCAACAAACGGCAAAATTCGCAACTAATTCCTCGTAATTCCAAATCATGCTCCAGAAGTTCCCACGAACTCGAAATTAAATTCTGAACAACTTTCGTGAGGAAGCCGAAACAAAATTCTCGTCCGGTAATTAAGTCGCTAACAAACCTGCCATTAAAATCTATTTCCGTCGAAACTTCAAATATTCATAACTAATTCCTCGGTCGTCCAAATAACGATCCGGAACCGCCCACGAACTCGTAATCACATATAGAACGACTCTCGAGAAGAGACTCAGCTCCAATTCTCGGCCAATAATTTAGTCGTTAACAAACCAGGCGGTTCCAATACTGTCGGAACTCTGCGACTACACAACAACTCATGAATCAAACTGATTCCACTGCTAATTCTGGTCCGGGTCGTCACACCCAGTTTAGCTACAAAAGTGAGTTTGGCTTACTCACCTACAAATGAGGTTACTTACTGGCGGACGATGTTGTTAGCAAAGGCGCTGAAGCAAGAGCCTCCTGATTTGCAAATTCCCAATATGGTGGTGGAGCTCATGGCGTGGCAGTGCGACATCTGAACTTCGGCAGAGGTTTGGTGAGGTTATAGTTGTTGGTCAACAAGGCCAAGGCACGATGACTAAGCGTCAATCAACGACGAGGGTTGTAAGAGAGCTTGAGGCCTACGTTGGAAAGTTACACGGTGTGAGGACTCCGTTTCTTAACAATACGGAATTGTGAGGTCGAGGTGCAACATATGTGGTATGTTAACCGAGCTATCAAGACTTAACCTCGGTTGAGTGACTAGAGTCCCACCGAAGTGAGACTGCCTGAGATAGAGTTTGACCCAGGATGCCAGCAGCGTTGAGCCACGGGCTTCGACGGAAGTCAACTCTGCTCAAGCAAAGGTGGGACGGCGACTGAAGCGGTGGGACTTCGAACATAGGCGGAGCTCTAGGAGATTCGAGGCGTCAGAGTTGGCGGAGGGTGCGTGCTTCATTAGGGCTTCAAATTGCAGCGGAGCTCAATTTCAGTACTGTCGTATGTGTTTGCAGAGAGAGAGAGAGAGAGAGAGAGAGAGAGAGAGAGAGAGAGAGAGAGAGAGAGAGAGAGAGAGAGAGAGAGAGAGAGGCCTTGAAGTTTAGCTAGGGTTTATTTTTATGTTTTGATTTTAGACGGATTATTAATAAAAATGCTTATTCCAAATGCAAACTTTGCAAAGAATATTTATTTAGTGAAAATGACCGTGAGATATGGCGAACAAAACAATATCAAGACGGTGTAAAACAAATAAAATAAATAAACTTTAATTTGACATTGATCCGTGTGTCCAACCAATTATGACCTTAGTGCCCTTATGACTAAAACATAATTTACCACTCCATCGAAAATAATTTGAGACCAAACATTGTGCACACATTCTCGTGGGATTCATTTCTATATTACTATGCTAAAAAATTGACAAAAAAAATTATTTAGCTACTCCTTCCATAAAAAAAATGAGTCAAATATAAAAAAAAGGTATATAAGTCTTTAACAATGTATTGTTTGACTTCATTGACCCACATCTAAAAGGACTCCGATAAGGCTATTTTTTTCAAACGTTGCCTAGTACTACTACGTGAATGCTTGTGTATATGCTCATTTCTCATTAGACCATTTCGATTTCTCTTATTACTCAAATTCATTATATGACTACTAGTGTCGTTGACTTTGTTTATTGAATATATGGCAATGTAAATATTTGTGATACTCAATCATGAATTAACAATAAATTTGCAAAACTGACCATTAGATGTGACAATAAAAAGGATCTAAACACATTGTAAAAATTGAGAATTTTTCAACTTCACTAAGCCCTCGATGTGTGTCCAACAATTATGGTCATAGTGCCATTTTGATTAAAACGTAATTTTTTACTCCGTAAAAAATAATTTGAGACCAAACCTTAAACACACAATCTCATGAAATTTATTTCTATCTCATAATATAAAAAAAAAATTTGACAAAAAAAATTATTTAGCTACGCTTCACTGAGGAAAATGAGCAAAATATAAAATGGGTATTTTACTCTTCTCTTATGTATTGTTTGACTTTATAGACCGAGATCTAAACGTACTCCGGCGAGACTAATTTTTACATACGGCCTCTATTACTACACGGGGGACCCTTCTATGTGTCATCGTTTATCATTATAACATTTTTAATTCTCATATTGCTTGAATTCCCTATATGTACATATAATGTTGTTAACTTTATTAGTTGGTTATATGGAATAAAAGAATTTTGTGAAACTTAATCGATAATGTGTTATCATTTTATAAAATTAACCGTCAGATTGATTGATCGGAATATTCTAAGTACGTCATTAAAAATTTATAAATTTTAGACTTGATTTTGACCTCGATCTATGCGCTTTGTCAAATGTGACCGTAGTACCCTTACGACTAAAACGTAATTTACCCCTCTTTAAAGTGATTTTTTGAGACCAAATTTTTGAAACACATTCTTGTGGATTTCATATCTATCTTATAATGTCAAAAAAATTGACGTAGAAACTCAATTTACCTAGTTCATCCATAGGAAAATAAGTAAAATATAAGAGAATGGTATTGAAGTCATTTCACACACAATCAATTGTAATCTCACCTTTGAAAATTAGCAGATCTAATCCGAACCATCTAATTCGTTTTTACTTTTTTACTTTACAAGGTAAATTGGTAAAAAAATATTACCTGCAGTAAATAAAACCCTAAAGTCTCCCATACCCTAAATCTCAAACCCCTAAATCCTAAATCCTAAACAATGATAGAATAGTAAAATAGATACACAACGCAATGTTAGAATCTCTGTTGTGTGACTGTTTCAAAATGACAAGAAGCAAATGACAACAAAATAATTGTTGACAATCATTTCAATCACACAACAATTTGATATGACTTTGTTGTTTGAAAGAACGAGATTAAAGGGATGCCAGTTGATAGTCAAAGTTTGGTACACCCATTTTATTCACACCATAGTGTTGTTATATATTCCATTGTGTGAAAAATGAGACAGTTGGCCTGAGACAACAAAATGACATACAAAGTTTGGCTCCATGTTGTCTTCACACAACACATGTATATGTGTTTTGTTGTATGAAAAAAGACACATGTGAGGGATGCATACTGACATCTACAGTTTGACACCAACATTTTGATCAGACAACAACTTGTTATATGCTTTGTTGTGTGAGTAAAGAGATTTTTTGGGAGAGAAAAACTGACATTTAAAGTTTGACTTTCACACAACATTGTAGTATATGTTTTGTTGTATGACAAAAATGGATGTCAACTGACAGGTAAAGGTTAACACCTAAATATTCATCACACAACCAATGTATATATAATCTTTTGTGTGATAAAAATTACATGTGAGAGATCCTTATAGGCATGTATAGTTTGACATCAACATACAATATCTTGTTATAAGAATTGTTGTATGAATAAAGATGGCATACGAAATGACATACAGACTTTTGTGCCACATTTTTCTCACAATGCAATGTGATAATATGTGTTGTGTGATAATTCTAAGATTATAGAAGCTCAAGGAATTGAAGGGGGAAAATGTTATTTTCAGACTCATTTTACACCTAAAAATTGAAGTAGAATTGCAAGTCATTTATTGATGATTATACAACAATTATAATACAAATCGTTGTCTAATATTGGTTTTATTTCTTACAGACAATGATTCAATATATTAACCGATGTATGATAGAATTTATTCACTTTTTTTTTCTATCAAACAACAAATTTTTTAAAATCGTTGTGTATTGAGCGTTGTATAAAATCCTTTTTGTAGTAGTGCCATATGCTTTCCTAAAGCCGAGGGTGGTATGAGATTTCACAATATTACATAATTCAACAAAGCGCTTTTGGCAAGACAGGGATGGAGATTACTAAGGAAGCTTCCATGCAAGAAGCTCAGATCCCTATTTGTAGCTTTTTGGGTGATATGGTTAACAAGAAACGATACAGTGTGGAATGGTTGCTTAGCCAACCCTCAGGAGATGAAAACAATAGCAGAGAAGCTTATGAGTGATATACTGGCGGTCATAAAGGCTCCTCAGACTAGCAAAGCTAGGACCAGATCGAAGTGGCGGGAACCAGCTGACTCAAAATCAATTGTGATGGTAGCTACCTCGATGAGACGGGTGAGGGAGGTATAGGAATTATGGTGAGAGCAGATGATGGCAAGTGTGTAGCTCTCTATGCTAAGTTTGAGGCCCTGAGAACTAGCCTCGAGATTGTAAGTAAAAAAAACTAGAGGCATGTGATAATTGAATGTGACTATGTTGGCCTTGTTGCAACATTATGAAAGAAGGATGTTGACTTCTCTGTCATAGGAGTAATCGTGGAAGAGTGCAAAAGCCTTTTGAACTAGTTGGGGAATTTCTAGGTCAATTACATTCCCCGTGAAGCAAACGACGCAGCTGATAAACGAGCTTGCCATGCTAGCAGATCTTAGATTATCTAGACTACATTGATAACACCCCTGAAATTATATGGGATGTCATCATAGAAGATATGTATAATATTCAACATGGTATAGGCTACACATTCCCCTGTACTATAACTTACCTTCAGGAGCTAAATTTTAGCTTTTCTTCAACAAATAAATAAATAAGAAGCTTCAAAGTGTTTATCTAAGCAAATGGTAGTTATAGAACCTGAATGTTTGCATCTTGCCTCGATTTTGAGATCTTCCAAGATTGCTCCTGATTGGCTTCACATTATTGGGTTTGTAAGGTCCAGGTAACGAAGCCTTATTTTTACAGTAACTAGGTCATGGACCAAGAAAGAGGCTAATGTTGTAACCGACTGTGCGGCCAACCTTACTCGTTCTCGGAGAATCTACCCAATTTAAATTACTACAAGAAAGTAAACCAAACTCACTTGTGACCACACACATTAGTCTCTTTGTATTAATGCCTTGTACAAAAACTCGGTATAGATTGTAACTCTTGAACTCCTTTATAGATCCCAATGGCCCCAGCACCTCCATAAGTTCATAATGTTCAAAGGAAAGTATATTACTGGTATTTTGACATGTGTTTTGTCCTAATTAGAGTAAAAATAGATATTTTCTCAATCTCTGATTTATAAAGATACTGATTGTAATTGATTGTAATGCATGTATTTAATGTCATCTATTAAGAAATAAAGATACAATTTTAGTCTACAGTTATTCTATTTATTATTCTCTTTCAACGCGTTATTAGCAGCTTTTGAGTTGATAGTCATCACCACAAAGAAAAAACCCTAACCCTAAACATATAATCCCTATCATCATTGTCGAATCGCTTCTTCCCGTCACCGAATTTCTCCACCAATGTCGGCAACCATTCCTTGCGGCTCTTCCTCCCTCATTATCTTCTTATTCTAAGCACAACACCCTCAAGGTAAATTTTCTAACCTTCTTGGATTTAGAAATTAGGTTGCAAAACTTAATTACTTCAACACCCTAGATCTAGGACTAGATGTAGGTTGATTTTTACTGCAATTTATATATGTATGTCATAGTTCCTATGGATTAATACATGTTTACAAAAGTTTGATATTAGTGACAGTCCTATAGGAGTCAAGGTACATTAAAAAACAAAGGAAAATCGATATTTGTGACGGATTTAACAATCACGGTTTCTAGGTGTGGTATAAAGCCACTGTTTATCGAGCATCGATTTTTGTAACCATACATCTTTGATCACGTTCTTATTCCCTAAACTTTAGTGATTATGGTTTTCGATCACTACTAATAAAATCTCATTTGTCGCTTTTGCAGATGACTTCAATTGAGCCAGCTAGGCTTGAATTTGACATCCTTGATGCCAATAGAAAAGAGTATCATCGTTGGATTTCTGATGTTTAATATACCTTCATCGAAAAATATCTCACTGATACAATCAACCTACCAATTGCAGCTCTTGGTGAGGACGTCTTTCCACCATCTACAACACGCAAAGCTCAAGCCCTTATATCTTTTAGGCTGCATATGAATCAAATTCTGAAGAAGCAATATTTACAAAAGGATGATCTCAAGGATTTATGAGATGTTTTGAAGTATCACATCAACAATGTGCGTGACGCACAGCTTTCAGAATTGACAGAGAGATGGGAAACCATCTGGTTATTAGATTATCCAAAGGTTGCTAATTAAAACCAAGCTATATTAGAGCTACAATCAGATATGAACTTTTGTGGAGTTTTCAAGACCAATAAGGATATGATCAAGAAGTCTTTGAACACCTTCCCTTATTCTATGAGTATTTTGGCTCATCAGTACCAGATTGAGTACGAGCAAGGAAGAATTACTATATTCAGTGATCTCATGAACATCCTAGCTAAAAAATGAGAGGTATCATGAGATAATTCTATCTCAACAATGATACAAGGCCTGCTAAGACTAAGAAAACACCTGAGAATTACAAACGCTAGTGGGAAGACCCGTAAGACAAGAAGAATAACCGTTATGAGCCTTACAACAACTGCGATATGAGAGGAGGACGTGGTAGAGGTTATGGTAGAGGTCGTAGTTGGAATTTGACTTGGACTCGTTAAGACACAGGCTCGAGTAACTCCAACAAGAATCACTCCAATTTCAGTCCTTGAAATGATGGAAATTCTTCTCGCTCTGCTCCATATGGCATGTACCCATGTTATAGGTGTGGTTCTACAAAACATATGCACAAGTAGTATCATGCAAAAAAAAAATCCAGAATGCCTACAAGAAGTGCAAGCTATATCTCGCACAAGAGTCGAATTTTACTAGAGATTATAAAATGGAAGATGGCGTTGAAGCCAATCTCATTGTAGCAGACAATAGGATGGAGAACATTGAGACTCTGAATTTTGAGTAGTCTATGTATTAGGTTGTTATCTCTGCCATGTGTTCAAGTTTATTTATTTTTTTTAACTTATTTTAGTCATGTTTTAAGACTGTCTTAGTTTTTGTTTGGAATAAGAAATCTTTGATGTAAGTTTTGTGATGGAAAAGTAATAAAATTTCTTTCTTTCGGTATATGAAAGTGTTGCAAATGATATTGTACTTTATAATGCATGAATGGTTCGAAATATAAAAAGTTATATGGCAATATGACACCAAAATACTAGAAAAATTAGCATGAAAAAGAGATGACATTTTGATCCCAGGTTTCTCGACCCGTCGAGATGATCACCCTAGATTGTTTTTGGCATATTTTTGAGCCATCAAAAATTTTGTCTGGTTTTTCTTTGACCCGTCGAATATTTTCATCCATTAGGTTTTACGAGCTTTTTGGCCCGTCGAAGGGATGCTACTGCCACCCGTCAAAAATTTGTCCATTCGTCGATCACCGATATCTAAAATTTGTTTTGGTTTTTCACATTTTTGACATGTCGAATGGTATTTCTAGACTCATCGAGAAAGGTACCCTAGACCCAAATTGAACCAGTTTCGACCTGTCGAAGAATCCTTCGACCCGTTGAGGTTCGTGTCATGAATTGGTGTTATTTTGATGTCGTTTATACATTGGTTTTGTCATGCCATGTCAAGCACTCTATAAGGTTTGAGAGACATTTTTTTCATGCCATGTCAAGCACTCTACTTACGACCCTCATCTACTTCTCATCTTGATCCTCTGGACATCAGATGTTGTTTTACATCAGTTTATAGTTATTGTCATGATCAGCACTCTAATCGAACCTTTATAAGTTTTAAAATCATAAGCACCAACGGTTTTCACTTTGACCAATACTATGAGAATGGAAACAAGTTTTGTGTGTAACCTCCGTCGAATGTGGCCACAAGCGCATTCTGGAGCAATTTATGAGCATCAGTAGTGGTTTTACTACAGTTCGAATCATTGAATCTAAAAATCCATTTATACCACTGTATGTTACTCTGCCTCATATAAGCTTGGCTTTATGATGATCAATATATTGAGCAATTCTCATGTTCATCTGTTCTTAAAAACACAGAAGCATATGGGAATACCTACAACTATCAGTTTAGATGGAGGAGCTGAGATTACTCCACTTGGTCCAAGCTTGGTCTCTAAGATGAGTGCAGCACAATCCTGGCGACATACTGCAGAGGCGCCGTGTGCTCCCACAGGATGTTATCATGACAATATCCAATGTATATCACTCATTTTGTAAAGTTTTTTCATTAGCAAAGTTACAGGCACAACCTTATTTTGTTGTAGACACAACTTCCATTTCTCCACAAATCACAAGGATATGTTTGTGAACCTATCAAACCAGAATGCAGACCATTGAAATACTTTATGGTTTTGGTAAATGCATCAACGCGTTGGTCACACGTTGCTTTGCTATCACAAGGAATGTTGCATTTACAAAACTCCTAGCACAAATTATTACGCTCACCACCCAGACAATCAAATCAGATCTATTAGATTGGATAATAAAGAAGAGTTTACATCAAAATCTTTTGATGATTACTGTATGTCAGTCAAGAATGATGTTGAACATCTCGTTCCCCATGTTCATTCACAGAACGGTTTAGCAGAAGCACAAATCAAGCGATTATTGCTTGTGGCCAGAGCTTTGATAATGCATACAAATTTACCGATATTTTCTTGGGAAAATGCAGTATTGCATGCAGTTATGCTTATTCATTTTAGACCCGTAGATGCCAACCATTCAGTGCATACCAGTTGGTAACTGCGTATGATCCTGACATTTCACATCTACGCATATTTAGTTATGTTGTGGATGTGCCAATTACGCCTCTACTACATACAAAAATGGGTCCTCAATGATAATTAGGCATTTATGTTGGTTATAAATATCCAACGATTGTCCGCTATTTAGAACCTTTGACAGAAGATTTGTTTATTGCTAGATTTGCAGATTGTCACTTTGATGAGACATACTTCCCTCCATTAGGGGGAGATAGCAATGGTTTTATTTTGGTTAAATGTTAGTAATTGACATGGTCTATCCGCACTATATCTCATCATGATCCCCTCACATCTTAGAGTGAGATTGAAGTGCAATGTATTCTCGATCTTCAGAATGAATCAGATTCAGTGTTTGACTTTTTTACAGATATCGTGAAAATGATGAGATTGGATATACCTGTTGTAAAAAATCCTATAAAGTTGGAAGTCCCTGGAATTAGGCAAGTTAACGCCACACCTGGGCAATGTAGTGTTTCTCCTATCCATAGTGGAGATGTAGTAAAAGGACCCAACCCCGGTTTAGTTGCCTAAATCGGAATCAAACCCCTTCGAAAACACGAACCAACAAAAACCGTAGAAATTTTGGCAGAGTTTCATTACTAACGTGGAATTACTATTACCTGCATGCGGAAAATACACTTCATCCTATGCCACAAAAATCAAACCGTGGGCACCAATCCCATCCAGATTTCTCAATATATCAACAGTAAAGTAAAACAATAAATATATCTGTACTTTACTGAAATCCGGTGTAAAATCATATAGTATATACAACAGAATACTCAGAGCGACCTCTAATGTATAATCACATAAGTATACCACAGTAGGTAGAACAATAAACCTACTGGAAGAAACAAGGTAGCTCGAGCACTATGCCTCCGACCACGACGTGCGACACCAGAGTCCGAACTGCAAACTGGGCACGGAAACCGAAAAGCTCAGGGGAAATGCAAATAAAAACGTTAGAGTGAGTGGACGAAAATAAACATATGCCTTTCACCAGTTTATATACATACTCAATGTAAAACAGTGCGAGTTCAGAACACAACACATATATATATGGAGGTTGTCGGGCGAATCTCTCAAGCCCGAAGTCAGGTGAATCGCTCAACCCGACGGTGATAGGCCAGGGGAATCTCTCAACCCCGGCGGCACTCAGGGGAATCTCTCAACCCTGCTTCAGAGGAATCTCTCAACTCTGGGCCAGAGGAACCTCTCAACTCTGGTAGCATCGATGCAATAAATGCCATCACCAATAAACATATAATAACACCTCCGAAAATAACATATATCTCAATCATCGTATAAAGTAAATACGAAAATCATAAAATCCACGAACTCGCAAATTAACTGTGAAAATATAAAATTGTCCACTCACAGACTAGCGTAACGCGGTTCGCGTTAACCATTGATCCGGCGGAAAGTCCCTCGCCAAACGAATAATCATGAACACCTGAATATTCACAATGTCCATTACTCAAAGTCATAACTCGACAATTCAAAACAAATCACGAGAAACCACCGTTCTCAAAAACACATAATCCGATTACGACAAACTGTCAGAAATCCGGAAATCACACCTCAATACCTCGCTGTACTTTCGGACGCTCAATTCGAAAAACGAACCTCCCCACTGCGATCGGGGCGTGATTTCGAGTGAAACGACATGCAACTTGTCGAAAACCACGCCGGGCGAAAAGTCGCCGCCGCCGCCGTCGCCGGAAAATCCATACCTGCCCAGAAAATTTCGTGCTACACATGGTTTCAAAGATCTCGACGATTCCAACAACTTTCCAGTTATATGTTAAGGCCAATTTTGACCGGAAAACCTCCAAAAATCAACCAAAAGTTCCAAACCCTTACCGGAATTTCAATTCGACGGATCTCTCTCCTCCGGCCACGGCAACCCTCAAGACCACTTGGAAAAGCTTCCTTGGCTCGAGGCTAACAAAACCCCTCAAGGTAGAGCCACCAACTAGGCCGGAATCATCTCCTTCGACCACCACCGATTTGCCGAAATTTTGCCAAACTTTGCCGATTGAATTCTTCCTCCTCCGGACACCCTACGAGACGATCCACCTACCAATCCGAAGAGGAGCACGGGCCCAATATTTCTCAAGAAGGAACCCCGGCCAATCGTGGCCGAAAAAGGGTCCAAAAATCACCAAAACCGAACGGAAAAATATGGCAAAATGGGTCACCCATGACCCATGGTCAACCCAGTCAACCAAACTGAAATGAAAAGTTGACTTCCCCAAATAGGAAACTTCTATTTATAGGCCTTCCCAAAATGGAAACCACATAATTCACTTTTCGGCAAACTTCAAATACCCGTAACTTTCTCGTCGTAATTTCGATTCCGATAATTCTCGCGGCAACAAACTCGACTCGACATGTTCTTCAATTATCATCAGAAGTCAAACACATCGACCAATTGGATAAAAAGTCAACTGTTCAACCCAAACACATACATTAACCAATTAAGTGATCTACAATCGGAAATATTCGTAACTTAATCTTCGTACCTTGGAATAATCCTCCGGAAGTTCCCACAAGCTCAAAATTAAATTCTCAACAACTTCTGTGAAGGAGCCGAAACCAAATTCTCGTCCGGTAATTTAGTCGTTAACAAATCTATCATTTTAACCAGATTATATCAAAACTTCAAATATTCATAAGTTATTCCTCGGTCGTCCAAATAACGATCCGGAACCTCCCACGAACTCGAAATCACATGTAGAACGACTCTCGAGAAGAGACTCAGCTCCAATTCTCGGCCAATAATTAAGTCGTTATCAAACCTGGCGAGTAAATCCATTATCGGAAATCTACCATTACTCATAATCTCACGGACCAAGCTGATGACACTGTTCAATCTGTTCCGGGTCGTCACAAATCCACCCCCCTTAAAAAAATTTCGACCTCGAAATTTCCGAGTCTGCCGACTAAAAATAGGAGCACTGCCTCTGCATACTGCTCAACTCTCCAGTGACAATGTCAACTGAACAACTCTGACAACTGACTCCACAATAGGAGATAGCTCCGTGCTGAAATCCCTGTACCCTCAAATCACAAATCTGAACTGGCTCTACACAATAGCCAAGTGTTCCTGCATAAGAAACAGATAGGGTACACAACACGTAGCAAACCTGAAACACAGTTCCGCCACACGGAACACAACACAACTCACACACAAAAGCCAACAATATAGGCGATGCCGAACTATACGGCACAACACAAACTCGCATATGACCACATACGGATCAAAACAACACGGCAAATCACAACTCAGTCTACACACATCAACACAACTCAAACATCAAACTCAAGCAATTATCATCTCGTTTCCGCTAATCCGAAAACCTGGGGTAGCACATTCCATAAAATCCGAATCAAATGTCAGCTCAAACTCAAACCAAACTCGCTCCAGCACAATGGAGTACAACATCGTTCCTCGAAACGACATCAAACAACATCAAAATCATAGTGGTCAACAAACTGGTACCACATGCAATCTCAAATAAGTGAAACTGCTGGTCCCAAATCCTCCGGAACTGCAATACCGAGGTCCACAATATGCCCTCCAAGGTCTGAATAGTCCTCAAAGATCGCTCGCCAATCTGAGGATAAGAACCGATACTAATTTGTAATCTGGTCCCCAATGCTCGCTGCAAAGCTCGCCAACACTCAGTTGTAGCTGATTATCTTGATCAGCGAACTGGGACACAGGTACACCACCTAGATGGACAATCTCCGTCAAACACAGCTATGCCAGCCTGCCACTGAAATCTTTCTCGAAAAGTACAAAGAAACGTACTGAATTCGTCAAATGGTCCATAATGATCCAACAACTAGTATCACCACCAAAAGTGCATACTGGCAGACACAATCACAGCAACAATCGCCACGCCTAACCGGAAATCTCTAATGGCTGACACTTCTCGGCAAGTCCCTGCCTCCTAGCCATTGCCAGTCGACAAATGTGGTATCTGCACACACATGCTGCTACATTGCTTTTCATGTTGCGTCACAAGTAGTAAACTCGAAGTATCAGACACATTTCTGTACCGCTAGTGCCAAACACATGCAAAACAATGAGGTTCAACATCAGCACACTCGAACTCAGCTCCCGTAGCTCGCAATTCGGCTAACATGGAAACTCGAGCTACACGCACACACATGAAACACCAAAGCACCTGATTCTCGACTGAACGCATCAACAACAACATCCCAGACAGATGGTCAAAGTACAACTACTAGCCTTTCCCGAACAAACTCAAAGGTGCAGCCATAGTCATGAGTCAACCCCATCCATCTACACTGCCTCAAGCTCAAATCTGGCCGAAAATGCAAGTGGATGAAACTCAAGTGATCAGTGTACGTCCTACACTGTGATGCACGCCATAGCTGTAGTGTCTCGAACTCTCTGATGCTAACACAAGGATAGCTACACCCAAATCATACACAGGACACATAGCTACGTAAGGTTTCCACTGCCTGAACCATGAGCCACCGCTCTACTACACAGCATCAATACACAACCAAATCCAAATCTCGATGCATCGCCATAACCCACGAACTCACCATAATCGTCAGGTAAGGTCAAAATCGAAGCAACGGTCCACAATCCTGCAGGAGTAAGTAACTCTCCTCGCGTGCATCGAACCACTTGAACTTGACACCTTCTTCGTCAATCCGGAAAGTAGAGTGGCAATCCAGGAAAATCCTGCACAAGCACCGGAAGTAGCCTGCCAAACCCAAGAGACTCTCGATCTCTGGTACAATGGTAGAGTAATCCTCAAATGCACACGACTTCTAACTAGTCGGAATCCATGCCACTCACTCAGATAACATCACACAGCCCAAAATCTTTACGCTAATCGGCCAAAACTCACACTGGCTGAACTTTATAAGCACCTGGTCATCTCGCAAAGTCCGCAAAACTGCTTGCAACTGCTTCATGTGCTGGTCCATATTTCTGGAATACATCAGAATGTTGCTGACGAACATGACCGCAACTCGTCCAGAATCATCTGAACACATGGTCCATCAAATTCACATGATCTACGGGCATTGGTCAACCAAACAGCGTGACCAAAAACTCCTGATGTCCGTACCGAGATCCGAAAACTGTCCAAACCACATCTGACTCATCAAACCTCAACTGATGGTATCTGGACCCGAAATCAATCTTTGAAAAGAGTGAAGCTCCCTTGAGCTGAACAAACCACTCGTCTATCCGAAGCGGAGGATACTCACTCTCCTCTGAAGCGAATCAGGCTTCGGTAGTCAATGCACCACCTCGTCGAACCAACCAACATCCGTACACACAATGCAAGAGCACACCACGCAAATACGCGGGGTCGCACAAAATCTCCTGAAACCTCCTCCAGCAACTCCTGGAGTCGAAACTATAGCTTCATCAGCTCCGCTGGCTCCGAACGACAAGATGCCGGTAAAATGAGTCCAGCGCCCGGTACAAGCTCAATAGTGTAGTCGGTCTCCCGAACTGGAGGAAACCCTGGTAACTCCTCCGGAACACACCTAAAAACTCGAGAATCACCTCAATATCACCAATATCGGGTACAGCAACAAAGTATCCACATCATAAGCTAAGCAAGCAACACAATCCGTCTCCATCATCCGCTCGACCATCACCATGAAACAGTATCTCGGGGAAAGCCTGGTCGTCGAAACACAACCACCTTCTCGTAACCATCAAACATAACTCAATGCGTCATCAAAAGGTCCATACTCATAGTCACATCAAAACCACGATATCAAGCTATAACAGATCCGCGGCTAAGCCATATCCTCCAACAAGGATCTCGCAACCTCTGGATGGATACAACACTCTCCAAAACCTCGGAAGTGGAGATGCAGGTACAATAGCCATGGATATCAAACAACAGTAACCTCGGAGAAAAGTCTGTCCTCAAACAAGGTCATGGTACGAACTCCAACATGCCCAACTAGCCGCCCACATCAATTGCGACTTGCTGAATAACTCATCTAAAAGAGTATGTTGATTAGACTTCAGGAACAACATAAGGATCTCTTCGTAAACTCTGAGCTACCGAACCGCTACAACAGCTGGCTGGGGGCGCTCCCTCGCAACGTGACCCTCCTGGCCACCGAAACAGCAACTGAAAGTACTCCTCAAACACAAACCACTGCAACACCTGCTGCGTGAAAGGATCACCAACGATCACCCAAAGTCATACCACAGGAGCCAATCCGCTACTCTGTGATCTCCGCCATCGTCAAACGGATTCTCTGCTTGATCTGATGACCCTCAACATAATCGAAAAGACCACAGCCTGATGAAGTCACTGATCTCGAGGTGTCGGAACTCAACCTCACCAAAATCTCGACTAATTCCACTTTCCTCAAACCATCAC
Organism: Geum urbanum; assembly: GCA_946800695.1. Classification (NCBI taxonomy): domain Eukaryota; kingdom Viridiplantae; phylum Streptophyta; class Magnoliopsida; order Rosales; family Rosaceae; genus Geum; species Geum urbanum. The sequence goes on from OX326998.1 coordinate 37,055,489, forward strand.
ATCGAAAATCGCGTACACCTTACCTTTTCAACAGCCTCGCCACTGAGTGCAGCACACTAAGCTCCTCACGGCTATCTCGAGGCACATCAATCAAGATCCCTCTGATGCTCAGGTTCAAACTCATCTCGAACCTCGTGCATAGCTCCCTCTGAATCCACACAACACGTGCAAACAGGGATTAACATATGACCAATACATCTCTGCCTCAGGTGGGTAAACACTCCTCATTCGATTGCTAGATAGCCTGATTAAACCATTACCGTATAAACAACACCTTGAATGTAGGCCATGGAGTCGCAACAGGAACTCACACAATATCAGCCCACCAAATACAATGATCTGACTCAGGCAACATCAACTGCCACAATTCTCAACTCTGAGGCAACATGTAGACGCTCATACACACATAACCAGGCAAACCGTGCCACATAAATCTCTGAACTCAGAATACTCATCCAAACCCACAGTTCTCTGACAACTCACGCGTCGAATGATCCTCAACAGGATCCACAACCGTACCGACACGGAAAGCACGTCAAGGAGGCATCCTAATGAATAAAACATCGTTCACAACAAGTGGAACGTAATTATGGAACTTCAAATATTTGAAAGTATACAACACCCGGAATATTGATGAGTATCCGCCGGCCGGTCGGGTCACCATTCTAGACATGCTGTACATTCTCAAATATCCTTAGTAAACACGACTACAGAAGTCTACAGAACCTATAACCTAATGCTCTGATACCAAGCTGAAAGGAACCAACCCCGGTTTAGTTGCCTAAACCGGAATCAAACCCCTTCGAAAACACGAACCAACAAAAACCGTAGAAATTTTGGCAGAGTTTCGTTACTAACGTGGAATTACCATTACCTGCACGCGGAAAATACACTTCATCCTATGCCACAAAAATCAAACCGTGGGCACCAATCCCATCCGGATTTCTCAATATATCAACAGTAAAGTAAAACAATAAATATATCTGTACTTTACTGAAATCCGGTGTAAAATCATATAGTATATACAACAGAATACTCAGAGCGACCTCTAATTTATAATCACATAAGTATACCACAGTAGGTAGAACAATAAACCTACTGGAAGAAACAAGGTAGCTCGAGCACTATGCCTCCGACCACGACGTGCGACACCAGAGTCCGAACTGCAAACTGGGCACGGAAACCGAAAAGCCCAGGGGAAAGGCAAATAAAAATGTTAGAGTGAGTGGACGAAAATAAACATATGCCTTTCACCAGTTTATATACATACTCAATGTAAAACAGTGCGAGTTCGGAACACAACACACATATATATATGGAGGTTGTCGAGTGAATCTCTCAAGCCCGACGTCAGGTGAATCGCTCAACCCGACGGTGATAGGCCAGGGGAATCTCTCAACCCCGGCGGCACTCAGGGGAATCTCTCAACCCTGCTTCAGAGGAATCTCTCAACTCTGGGCCAGAGGAATATCTCAACTCTTGTAGCATCGATGCAATAAATGCCATCACCAATAAACATATAATAACACCTCCGAAAATAACATATATCTCAATCATCATATAAAGTAAACACAAAAATCATAAAATCCACGAACTCGCAAATTAACTGTGAAAATATAAACTTGTCCACTCACAGACTAGCGTAACGCGGTTCGCGTTAACCCGTGATCCGGCGGAAAGTCCCTCGCCAAACGAATAATCACGAACACCTAAATATTCACAATGTCCATTACTCAAAGTCATAACTCGACAATTCAAAACAAATCACGAGAAACCATCGTTCTCAGAAATACATAATCCGATTACGACAAACTGTCGGAATTCCGGAAATCACACCTCAATACCTCGCTGTACTTTCGGACGCTCAATTCGAAAAACGAACCTCCCCACTGCGATCGGGGCGCGATTTCGAGTGAAACGACATGCAACTTCTCGAAAACCACGTCGGGCGAAAAGTCGCCGTTGCCCCGTCGCCGGAAAATCCATACCTGCCCAAAAAATTTCGTGCTACACATGGTTTCAAAGATCTCGACGATTCCAACAACTTTCCAGTTATAAGTTAAGGCCAATTTTGACCGAAAAACCTCCAAAAATCAACCCAAAGTTCCAAACCCTTACCGGAATTTCAATTCGACGGATCTCTTTCCTCCGGCCACGGCAACCCTCAAGACCACTTGGAAAAGCTTCCTTGGCTCGAGGCTAACAAAACCCCTCAAGGTAGAGCCACCAACTAGGCCGGAATCATCTCCTTCGACCACCACCGATTTGCCTGAATTTTGCCAAACTTTGCCGATTGAATTCTTCCTCCTCCGGCCACCCCACGGGACGATCCACCTACCAATCCGAAGAGAAGCACGAGCCCAACATTTCTCAAGAAGGAACCCCGGCCAATCGTGGCCGGAAAAGGGTCCAAAAATCACCAAAACCGAACGGAAAAATATGGCAAAATGGGTCACCCATGACCCATGGTCAACCCAGTCAACCAAACTGAAATGGAAAGTTGACTTCCCCAAATAGGAAACTTCTATTTATAGGCCTTCCCAAAATGGAAACCACATAATTCACTTTTCGGCAAACTTCAAATACCCGTAACTTTCTCGTCGAAATTCCGATTCCGATAATTCTCGCGGCAACAAACTCGACTCGACATGTTCTTCAATTATCACCCGAAGTCAAACACATTGACCAATCGGATAAAAAGTCAACTGTTCAACCCAAACACATACATTAACCAATTAAGTGATCTACAATCGGAAATATTCGTAACTTAATCTTCGTACCTCGGAATAATCCTCCAGAAGTTCCCACGAGCTCAAAATTAAATTTTCAACAACTTCCGTGAAGGAGCCGAAACCAAATTCTCGTCCGGTAATTTAGTCGTTAACAAATCTACCATTTTAACCCGATTATATCAAAACTTCAAATATTCATAATTTATTCCTCGGTCGTCCAAATAACGATCCGAAACTGCCCACGAACTCAAAATCACATGTAGAACGACTCTCGAGAAGAGACTCAGCTCCAATTCTCGGCCAATAATTAAGTCGTTATCAAACCTGGCGAATAAATCCATTATCGGAAATCTACCATTACTCATAATCTCACGGACCAAGCTGATGACACTGTTCAATCTGTTCCGGGTCGTCACATGTAGCGTCAGTCAAAATCCACTGATGAGTTGTCGATGAAAAGGCAAGCCATCAAGGCACAAAATGATCCTTCAATCCTTCACACATGAGATTGTTTTTTACTATAGTTATGTCTAAAAGTCGACATTGATAAACACTGGGGGACGCTTCGAATCAATAACGATGTCAACAAACAAAAAATCTCACAAAGTTAAAAAAATACTAGTGTTATTATGGATAGTTTTTCCATGTTTGTTGATGATGCATTTACTTATTTCGTCACTCAGGAATGGACGACGATGAAGTGGAATCTTGCTCAGTTGTGGATTGTCAACGTAGAGCATATCAACCGAAATGGAAAGTAGCAATGTAGGCTGAACTACACTCTATTATAAATGGCAGGTTTTCGGTCTGGTAGTGTTATGCCCTCCGAATGTTAGCCGGTTGGACATAAATGAGTCTTTGTTCAGAAGCGTAATGAGAAGAATGAAGTCTTGCGGTATAAAGGTAGACTTGTGGTGTAAGGTTTTCTCAATGCTCTGACATTGATTATGAGGAGATGTATTCTCCAGTTATGGACATCATTACTTTCCTCTACTTGATCAGTTTAGTAGTGTTTAAAAGACTGAGTATGAAGTTAATAGATGTGGTTACAACGTATGTCTATAAGGATCTTAATTCAAAGATATACATAAGAGTACCAGATAGCATCGTTATACCCAATTCAAGTAACTCTGAATTATAGAGTGGTCATGTGATCAAATTGAGACGTTCACTATTCTAAGTGACTACTTGATTGGAAAGGGACATAAGAATGATGAGTTATGCCCATCTGTGTTCATTAAACAAACAAGTTGATTGAGATTAAAGGTCTAGGTAGGACTCTATTTTATCTTGGTCTAGAGATGGAACATCGAGTTAGAGGAATTTTTATTCACCAATTTGCTGATGTCTAAATCATGCGATTTGACATGGACAAAGCACACCTTATTAGCACATCAATGATTGTTTGTAATCTGAAACCCAAAAGGATATTTTTCATCTGAATGATGATGATGAAGAACTTTTGGGAGCTGAGATTCCATATCTTAGGTGTTGTTAGAGGTTTGTTGTATTTAGCTCGGTGCACATGTCCAGACATTGCCTTCTCTGTCTGTACCTATGTAAAGTCATTGGAATGGAGTAAAGCATATCTTTAGGTACTTGAATGGATCCATTGACTTAGGCTTGTCTTTCTCTACAAAGAAGTAAGAGATAAACTTGAAATTCCAGAAAAATGAATGGTTGAAATGTAGCTTTCTGATTTTGGGATTTTCAACCAGTCGTGCTCTTCTCTCAACCCCTCGAAAGTTAGTCCCCAGGTGAATTAACCTGGATTCTTCAACCCATTGAGTTATTCTCTGGACCCGTCGAATGATACATTCGACACATCGAAGGATGCTCCGGCTGTAAGCACTGAACCATCTTTCAGTGTAATCCCCTATTCTAAGACACCATGTGATGTGTTGGCTGGATTTGCTGATGCTGGGTATCTCTCTGACTCGCAAAAATGATGTTCCTAAACTGGTTATGTATTCACCATGGGGAATATGACAATTTCTTGGAGATCTACAGAACAAACTTTTGTTGCTATTTCTTCGAATCATTCTGAGATTATAGCTTTGTATGAAGCGGTTAAAGAGTGTGTCTGGCTTAGATCAGTAATACACCATATTCGGGGGCCGAGTGGACTACCATTTACTACGACAATGCCAACTTGTATCTTTGAAGATAATGCGGCTTGCATTGAACAAATTAAGTTAGGTTACATTAAGGATGATCATACTAAATATATTTTGCCAAAATACTTCTTCAGTCAGCAACAACATCAGTTATTGAATATCCATGTGAACCAAATTGGTTTGGCGGATAACGTTGCAGATTTGTTCACCAAATCACTTCCAAAATCTACATTTGTGAAACATGTGAGATGCATTGGTATGTGAAGATTATCTGCTCTCCGAGATAGAGTTATTGATCAGGAGGAGTCACATTTTAGTAAATGTATCTGATCATGCAACATCATTTACATTTTACTTGGGTTATATGTCTCGAAATTGCCGCTGAAGTTGCCGTCTTCTCGACTTCTCCTTCCACACTCTAAGGAAAACCACCAAAGTAACTTATTCCATTTATGAAGAAGACTATCGATCAGGGTCCATTCTCTCACGTCGATCTGGGTTCATGCTCCCATTCATTTACATTCCTTCTTTGTTTTTCCATTATCTCAAAAAAAAAGGTTTCTGAAGCAAAGAGTGTTTCTCAAAACCAATGTAAGCGATACATTCTATCCGTGCATCGATCCATTGAATGAACTAGACATTGTATCTCAAAATTAAATGTAAACCCAATGAACATACCATGGAACTATTAGGGTTTCAGAAAAAGATGGCATTCCATCAACATCTGCAAAACAATAGGGAGAAGTGAAAAGAGTGTTCTTTCACTTTGCAATCAAAATTCCATTTGTTGAGCAATGGATAATGAATCATCCTCCATTCCTCCAAACATCCAACTTTAGGTATACTCGAAATGGGTTTTTAAGCAGTGCACACATGCCCTTTGCTCCCTAAATCATTACATCTTTACTTGGTACTCCCATTGACCGTATTTGAACTACCGTTGGAAAACGATTTATACGAAACAATTCAAATTGGAAACTGTAAAACCTTTTTCCACATCTATTGGAACTATCGCGTAGTCAATGACTCAATGTGCACATATTAACCCGTAACAACCTTTTCGGCCCGTAACAGGTCTTATATAAAAGTAGCATTGGCCTTAAACTCTTTCTGGGCCGGATCAGAGTCAAACTTGATCCAGATCATAGTTGAATACTTGAATGGAACCCTCCAGAACAAAGAACACGATGATCCAAAACCAATCGTATAAATAGCTTCTCCTCTCCCAGACAAACCAACCCGTCCTATTTGCGAAACCCTAATCCCCAATCACCCAAAGGAAGAAAAAGAAGGAGACCGGCAAAGATGGCGGAGCACTTGGCCTCAATATTCGGGACGGAGAAGGACCGAGTGAACTGCCCCTTCTACTTCAAAATCGGCGCGTGCAGACACGGGGATCGGTGCTCGAGGCTCCACACGAAGCCCAGCGTGAGCCCAACTCTGTTGCTCTCCAACATGTATCAGCGCCCAGATATGATCACTCCCGGGGTCGACGCCCAGGGCCACCCCATCGATCCCCGCCAGATGCAAATCCATTTCGAGGTTCGGAATTGCCCTAATTCTTATTATTTAATTTAATTTTATCTGTCATGAATGGAGATAAAGTAGGATATGGATGAATATAGAAGTAATGAAGATATGTCAAAGATTGTTAAGAACTCGAAATGGTTCTTAAGTTTGTCGAACTTGAGTTTGCAATGTGAATTAACTGGATACTAGATCAAGGACAATTTAGAGTTTTGGTACATATGTATTTAAATTCATGCTGTCAAATGTAGAAGGTAGACCATTGAAGGGAACCCTATGACCCAGAAACACATATGTTGATTGAAAAAAAAAATTGGACGGTTGATTACACCATATTTTCTTAACATATAGTCTGCAACTTCTATATAAATTGTGAGGCTGTAAGGTTTGTGTATCTGTACTATATGATGTGCACAATGATTTATGTACATAGAGGTACATCATTACTAACCTGTATATTCTACATATTACAGGAATTTTACGAGGATCTCTTTCAAGAGTTGAATAAGTATGGGGAGATCGAAAGCCTGAATGTCTGTGATAACCTGGCTGATCACATGGTATGTGTCAACTCTTCTGATTTTTTTATTTATTTATTTCTGCAGTGTCCGTTTACTTGCAGTTGCACATTTGATTTGATATAATGTTAATGTAATTCTTTTACATGTTTTATGTCTTCATGTGGGCAGGTAGGCAATGTGTATGTGCAATTCGGGGAGGAGGAGCATGCTGCTAAGGCACTTAAGAATCTGTGTGGAAGATTCTATGCTGGTCAGCTTTTGCTCAATAGACTTGATCCTTAGACTTCTGTCTTCTGTTTCAGGTTGATATTGTTCCTTAATCTTAAAGTATTTAACATGTTTATCTTCCATTCCTTGATAATCAATATCAGGACGTCCAATCATTGTGGACTTCTCTCCAGTGACAGACTTTCGCGAAGCCACCTGTAGGCAATATGAGGAAAACACCTGTAATCGGGGTGGATACTGCAACTTCATGCACCTGAAAAGAATTGGGAGGTGAGTTTTGCTAGATTGTTTAAATTACTTTTGTTTGGGTACAGAGTAGTAAAATTTTGATTTCTTCTCTGTTGCAATGTCAGGGAATTGAGGCGTGAGCTATTTAGGAGCCACCGGCGAAGGCATAGCCAGAGTCGAAGCAGGAGTCGCAGCCCTTATAGGCATCGTAGCTATGAAGAACGACCTCATGGTAGCCGTGGTCATGGCAGAAGGTATGATGATGAAGATCGCCATCCTGAGAGCTGGAGCAGGAGGAACAGGACTGTTAGCCCTGGTCGAAGTAGGCGAGAACGCAGTAGAAGCAGAAGCACTGAAAGGAGAAGGAGAAGGAACCCCAGTCCAATTAGAGAAGGCAGTGAGGAAAGACGAGCCAAAATTGAGCAGTGGAACAGAGAAAAAGAACAAAATGAAAGTGCTTCCAAGGTAAACACTGGTAGAAGTGATAGTTATGGGCTTGCTCAATCAGAAATCAAGAACAATGGATATGAGTAAAAACACCGGTTGCAATATCAGGGACTGAGTAGGGTATGGATTCTGAACTACCACCTTGTGGATTTCAGCCTTTTTATATATGTATATAATTATATATATATATATATCTCCATATATCCTTCTAATAATGAATATGGAAATACATATAATAATATTCTGTAAAAGTATATTTCAACAAAAAAGCAGTCCTTTAATTAGTAAAGCTTACAGCCCATTTTCCACTGTGCAGGTGGTGTGCAGGTTCACACTTCTCTGATATGGAATTGAAATGACTGCATGTTTATTTGCATTCGCACATATTGAATTGCTTCATATTATTGTGACTGCATATGTTTTCTGTCAATTTCAATCTAAAAACAATTGTCCTGTTAGGTTGTGTCTAAGTAGCAACTGGACTTTATGTCTTCCCCCTGGAAGGAAGAAAACTACTTTCTGTTAGATGGAAATCATGAGTGACCCTTCTGTTTAAGCTTAATTTAGTCTACAGTTGGCAACTTGGAATTTGAACTTGCATGTCTTTTTGAATATGTTTCTTGTTGCTCTTGCTCTTGCTCTTGCTCTTGCTCTTGCTCTCTGCACTTATGTCTTTTAATCTTGCACTCTTTGCCTTAGAAGAATATTGCTTTTTCCTGTTAGTTAGCAAACACAAGCTGATGCATTGTGAGAACTAGGATAGGTAATATGTATATTGGAGATGCAAAGGGTAGACTACTTTTCTAGTCAGAACTTCTCTTTTAACAGGCAATGTTATATGGAAATTATTCTACTGTAGTGTTTTGGATAACTACCTTCCTCAACATCACTGAACTTGTTTTGTGTTTGAATAATTTGCAGTAGTTGTTCATGTAGGCCAATTCAAGACTGACATAGTGATTTGTGTCAATTAGTTAGTTAATGATTGCTTTGCATACATTTATCTATAATTTACATACAAAGACTAGTGAATGATCAAATAACACCAATTTATGTTATTTTATCCTTCTATCATTTTGCTTGATTTATTTGCAAATAGACTAGTGATGATCTTACAGAATTTACTAGTTTTGCAGGTTCAGGTATTCCTGCTTCTCAGGTTAGAGCACTTTTACTTCTATTGCAGCTTACCGTGAAATTTATGTACAGGTTGTCATGCAGCATGTTAGCAGAAATCGTCAGTTGTCTAATCATGGTGCAGGACTGCAGGTTGGATGTGGCAGCCAATATCTTTAGTGTCCAAAATTATTGTATTTGGGATTGTACTAGTTTTCTTTTGTCTCTGGAGATGACTGATTCTGAATATGGTGGTTTGTAATGGGGACGGAGTGATGTTTCAGATGTTATGTCTAAACTACAAGTAGCTGTTAAGAATTTCAATGGCATTCGGATTTGTTTTCCAAATTCACAACTTCCCATCCAGAGCAAGTTCTCCCTCTATGGCGGTCAATTATTGCTCGTTCATTTATTTGATAAATGTTGGGTATTGAATATTTTCTCGGACTAACTTTGCCTGGCATGGCTAATCAAGAGTAACTATTGAAGGTGCTTTATGGCAACTAATTGAAGCCCAGGTTTTTTTTAGGTGGAACGATAGAGCCCATGTTCTTTTTTATTTATCTGAAACTTCATTGATAAGGTAACAGCCAAAGAGAAACAAAGGCAGTACACAAATAGAAACAAAGCAACACTGATTTAATTGGAAAAAATGAAATAGCGACATTAATACAACAGAATCAGCGGGTCCTCAGAGAACTTGAGTGTAACGACCTGAACCAGAAATGATATGTTAATTGGTTTGATTTGCACATTTCACGATTAGTCGCAGTTAGTTGTAATTGATCGATCTGACGGCTTTGTTCACGACTTAATTATCGAACACGAAGTTGGTTTGAGTTCCTTCGAGGAAATTGTAGAGGATGTGGTTTCGAGTTTGTAGAAGGTTTCAGAGGATTTTTCGGATAATCGGGGAATATAAAATGAATATTTGAAATTATCGTCGAGTTAGTCGTACTTATCCGTTTGGGTTTGAGTTATCCGAATCGTGAATTTGTTCGGTTCGCGACGTATAAATAGCGGAATGGTCGTAAAAGTTGTCGAAAAGTTGCATTTGGGCTGTTGACCAGCGTTGACCAAGCCAGACCCGAGTTGACCGAGTCAACCGAGTTGACCCATCGAGTTCACCGAGTCGCCGTCGAGTTGTTGGCCGGAGAACGGCACGGTTGCCGGAGATTATGGTGATTGTGAGCGAGCGTTTGGCGAGGGATCTTCCGCCGGACCTCAGAACTAGCTCGTACTGTGAGTGGACATTTATTTACACTGTTGTAGCGAGTTCTTGGTTTCAGTATTTGTTTCCAGTATAATATTCATATTATTTATCGTTTTGAAGATATTGTATATTTTATTGGTGATGACATTTATTTATTTAGCATCGATGCATTGGCTATGCGGCTGATCACCGGTAGTCCATCTATCAGGCTTGAGAGATTCGCTTGATATGCCGACTAGGCTTCAGAGATTTGCCCCTAGTTTATCACCGTCGAGCTTGAGAGATTCGCCCGACTTGCTACTATGGCAGGGAAATCCACCGGAGTGGCGACTTTTATGTATTTAAGAACTCGCGTTATTTATGGTCGATTATATAAATGGTGAAAGGCATATGATTATTTTCGTCTACTCACTCTAACGATTTTATTTGCCTTTCCCCTGGGCTTTTCGATTTCCTTTGCCCAGTTTGCAGTTTGGGTTCCAGTGTTGTGCGTCGACTGTGAAGGCATAGAGTTCGGATCACACTTCAGTTTTCTGTAGATTTCTTATTCGACCTACTTGATGTAAATGATGTATATAGGCGTCGCTCTGGATACTTTTGTTTGTTTTCAGTTGAGTTTACTCCTAAATGTTTATGGATTTCTCGTAAACCTTTGGTTTATTATTTAGATGATGTTGAGAAATCCGGTGGGGAACGAAGCCCCACGGTTTGGCTCTTGTAGAATATTCGAAGTGTGTTTCTTTGCAGGTTCTAATAATTGGTTCACGTATTTCAAAGGAAACTCTGGCAAAAAAAATTTTAAAGTCATGTTTTCGAAGGGGTTTGATTTTGGTTTAGGCAACTAAATCGGAGTCGGGTCCTTTCAGTTGGTATCAGAGCATTAGGTTTCAGGTTCTATAGACTCTTGTAGTTGTGTTACTAAGGGTATTTGAGAATGTACAGCATTTCGAGAGCGATGACCCGACCGGACAGCGGATAATCATCAATGCTCTAGAGTGTTGTATGCTTTCAAACGTTTGAAGTTTCATGATTACATCCTTTCTGTCCTATGACTAATATCTTTTATCCTTAGGATGCCTCCTCGACGTGGAGTCCGTGTTGAACGAATTGGGGATCCTGATGAGGATCAACGTACGCGTGACTTGCTTATGCGAGTGTTGCGTTTGGAGGAACGTATTGACCCAGTTTCTAAGACCAGGACAGCGGGAGCAACTGTTTTCTCTGGTTCCTTTGATCCTGAAGTGTTTGAAGCTTGGGTGGTTCAGGTTGAGCGTGTTTGTGAGCGCCTACATTTTACTCCTGAACAGAAAACAGTAGCAGCAGTGGGTTTGCTTGAGTCAGATGCCTACTTTTGGTGGGTTGGTACAGACAGGGTTCCTATTGATACTCCTTGGCCGATGTTTAAAGAGATGTTCATGCGTCGGTATTTCAATCCAGCTACTCAGCAGTGGAAATATGAGGAGTTTACCAATCTGAAGTAGGGGAGTATGTCAGTGCTTGAGTATCGGGATAAGTTCACTCGTTTGTCTCGATTTGCACATGATATGGTAGTATTAGAGGAAGCAAAGTGCAGGAGGTTTGAGTTGGGTTTGAATCTGAATATCAAGGGGACTTTGACCACCATGCCTCGAGATAACTTTGATGAGTTTGTTAGTGCCGCACTCATAGGTGAGGACATTGAGAGGGAGAGACAGATATGGTTTCAGACGCGTCGATTTGAAGAGGGTGGACCTAGTCAGGGTGCTTCGAAGAGGCTGAGTTCAGGTACTTCTGGATCGGCATCATCTTCGGGTAGTGAACCTTACAGGTATCCTACCAGCACTGCTAGGCAGAGTCATAGATGGAGGAGGAGTCGACCATAGAGACAGCAGTCGAGTGGGAGTTCCAGTGGATCGAGTTATCCTTGACCTTTCTTTAGCACACCAGCTACACCGAGGGAATCTCCATTGTGCAACAACTGCCACAAACATCACTTTGGTCAGTGTCAGTATGGTCCCTCTACTTGTTACCGTTGTGGCCAGATGGGTCACTATGCGAGGGAGTGTCCTCAGCGTGGTACTTTTGGTGGTGTTGCAGATCAGAGTGTTGAACGAGATCAGGGTACTTCTTTTGGTGATCGTGCAATACAGTCTTCTGGACAGGGTGGTCAGCAGAATCGCGGCCAACGTGGACGACCAGCGGGACAGGCTCGAGTTCATGCCATGTCTTTACGTGAGGGCAGAGCTTCTCCAGAGGTTATCATCGGTACGTTGTACATTTTTGGTCATCCAGTTCTTACTTTACTAGATCCAAGGGCTACGCATTCATTCATGTCATATAGATTAGCATCATTGGCTACTATACCTGCATCTCCACTCCCTAGTATGTGGCAAGTGTTGTATCCATCTGGCGAGGTAGTGTGTGTCGGGTGGGTATATAGAGATTGTGAGATTTTCATTGGAGGTTATGGGTTAGCCGCGGACTTGATGTTGCTGGATATTATGGATTTTGACGAGATTTTGGGTATGGATTTCTTAGAGAACCATTGGGCTGTTCTTGACTTTCACAAGAAGGAGGTTGTATTCAGGAGTCCTGGCATGCCAGAAATCTTGTTTCGGGGTGAAAAGAATACTACTTTGCCTTGTTTGATTTCAGCGATGAAGGTTAATCGGACTATGAGGAAGGGTTGTGAGACTTACCTTGCACATGTGATTGATACGAGTGTTCGTGTGCCGGACATTGGTGATATTATGGTAGTTTGCGAGTATCCAGATGTGTTTCCCGAGGATTTACCCGGTGTTCCCCCAGTCAGGGAGATCGATTTCACCATCGAGTTACTTCCAGGTATCAAACCTATTTCACAGACACCCTATCGTATGGCACCAGTAGAGTTGAGGGAATTACAGAGTCAACTTCATGAATTGATTAAGAAAGGCTTCATTCGACCTAGTGTTTCACCTTGGGGTGCTTTAGTGTTGTTTGTGAGGAAGAAGGATGGTTCGATGAGACTATGCATTGATTATCGAAAGTTGAATCAGGTTACGGTGAAGAACAAGTATTCGCTCCCTCGGATTGATGATTTGTTCGATCAACTGAAAGGAGCTTCAGTCTTCTCAAAGATTGATCTCAGGTCTAGATACCATTAGTTGCGGATTCGGGAGTCTGATGTGGACAAGACGGCGTTTCGGTCACGTTATGGGCACAATGAGTTCCTTGTTATGCCGTTTGGGTTGACCAATGTGCCAGCTTCTTTTATGGATCTGATGAATCAGATTTTCAGACGTTATTTGGACAAGTTCGTCATTGTGTTCATCGATGACATTCTGATCTATTCCAAGAGTGTGGGGCAGCACAAGACGCATTTACATGCAGTCTTGCAGACTTTACGAGATGCTCAGTTGTACGCTAAGTTTAGCAAGTGTGAGTTTTGGCTAGACAGGGTAAAGTTTCTGGGGCATGTGATATCAGCTGAGGGAGTCAGCGTGGATCCTGATAAAATTGATGTCGTGCTGAATTGGAGCAGACCTACCAACGTGGCAGAGATACGGAGTTTCTTGGGCTTAGCAGATTACTACCGCCGATTCGTGCAGGATTTTTCAAGGATAGCGACACCGCTTACCCGTTTGACGAAGAAAGGAGTCAAGTTTGAATGGTTTGATGCTTGCGAGGAAAGCTACTTGACTTTGAAGGAAAGGTTGACTGCTGCACCGGCGTTGACCTTACCTGACGATAGCAGTGAGTTCGTGATGTACAGTGATGCTTCGAAGTTAGGCCTGGGTTGTGTTTTGATGCAGCATAGAAATGTGGTGGCTTATGGTTCGAGACAGTTGAAACCACACGAAGTTAATCATCCTACTCATGATCTGGAGTTAGCCGCCATTATGTTAGCATTGAAGAGTTGGAGACATTATTTGTACGGGGCACAGTGCAAGATTTACACCGATCACAAAAGTCTTACTTACTTGCGTACGTAGCCAGATTTGAATATGAGGCAGCGGAGATGGATGGAGCTGATTAACGATTACGACTGCACTTTCGAGTATCATCCAGAAAAAGCTAATGTGGTTGCTGATGCTCTTAGTCGGAAGCATGGTGCTTCTCTTTTCCATGTACGTGTTGCTAGAGTGTCACTTTTGACAGAGTTGCGAGCAACAAGAGTAGAGTTGGAGTGGAATGATGATGGAGCATTGCTAGCTAGCTTTTAAGTTCGTTCGTTGTTACTTGATCAAGTTCGTGAAGCTTAAGATTCAAATGCCTATCTACTGAGCAAGAAGAATTTGATTCAGAATAATGTACTGACCGAGTTTCGGATGAGTAGTGATGGCACTTTGATGTTCAGAGGAAGATTATGTGTGCTCAGAGATGAGGATTTGAAGAAGGAAATACTCGATGAAACCCATTGTTCGGCATATGCTATGCATCTAGGTAGTACAAAGATGTTCCGGACGCTTAAAGCTCATTATTGGTGGCGAAACATGAAGAGGGAAATAGCAATGTATGTGAGCAGATGCCTGATTTTTCAGCAAGTGAAGGCAGAACGTCAGAAACCGGCAGGTAAATTACAACCTTTAGAGATTCCAGTGTGGAAATGGGAGCATATCACTATGGATTTTGTGTATCAATTATCTCGTACTTCTGGTGGTAGTACTGGCATATGGGTGATTGTGGATCGCCTTACGAAGTCAGCTCATTTCCTAGCACTTCCAGGAAAGCTTCCTGTGAGCAGGTTGGCGAAGCTGTACTTGAAGGAGGTTGTGAGATTACATGGTGTACCTGTGTCTATAGTTTCTGATCGGGATAGTCAGTTCACTTCTTAGTTTTGGTGGACATTGCAGAAGGCAATGGGAACTAGACTACACTTCAGCACAGCTTTTCATCCTCAGTCAGATGGTCAGTCGGAGAGGACTATTCAGACTCTGGAGGATATGTTGCGATCTTGTGTTTTGCAGTTCAAAGGGAATTGGGATCAACAACTTCATTTGATTGAGTTTGCGTACAACAACAGCTATCAGACTAGCATTGGGATGGCACCTTATGAGGCGTTGTACGACAAACAGTGTCGAACTCCATTATGTTGGAGTGAAGTTGGCGAGAAATGGCTTCTTGGTCCTGATTTGGTGAAAAGTACCATGGAAGACGTTCAGATTATTCGGGACAGATTGAGGGCTGCTCAGGATCGACAGAAGATTTATGCTGACGTGCGACGGAAGGATCTCGAGTTTGAGGTTGGTGAATGGGTTTTCCTGAAACTTTCTCCTTGGACGGGTGTTGTTCGTTTCGGGAAGCGCGGTAAACTTCGTCCGCGATATGTAGGCCATTATGAGATCACTGAGCTAGTCGGTGCGGTGGCATACAGGTTGGCATTACCTTCTGAGATGGCTAGGGTACACGATGTGTTCCATGTATCTATGTTGCGGAAATACATTTCTGATCCATCTCATGTGTTGACACCATATCAACTTCCTATTCGGAAGGACTTGACTTATGTGGATGAACCAGTTCAGATACTTGATCGGAAAGTCCAGGAGTTGCGACACATAGCCATTCCTCTTGTGAAGGTATTGTGGCAGAACCATTCCGTTAAAGAGGCTACTTGGGAGACCGAGCAGCACATGCGAGATCAGTATCCCTACCTCTTCAGCTAGCAGGTATGTTAATTTCGAGGGCGAAATTTTTGTTAGGGGGGTAGATTTGTAACAACCCGAACCGGAAATGATATGTTAATTGGCTTGATTTGCACATTTCACGATTAGTCGCAGTTAGTCATAATTGATCTATCTGACGGCTTTGTTCACGACTTAATTATCGGACACGAATTTTGTTTGAGTTCCTTCGCGGAAATTGTAGAGGATGTGGTTTCGAGTTTGTAGGAGGTTTCAGAGGATTTTTCGGATAATCGGGGAATATAAAATGAATATTTGAAATTATCGTCGAGTTAGTTGTACTTATCCGTTTGGGTTTGAGTTATCCGATTCGTGAATTTGGTAGGTTTGCGATGTATAAATAGTGGAATAGTCGTAAAAGTTGTCGAAAACTTGCATTTGGGCTGTTGACCGAGCCAAACCCGAGTTGACCCGTCGAGTTGTTGGCCGGAGAACGGCACGGTTGCCGGAGATTAAGGTGATCGTGAGCGAGCGTTTGGCGAGGGATCTTCCGCTGGACCTCAGAACTAGCTCATACTGTGAGTGGACATTTATTTACACTATTGTAGCGAGTTCTTGGTTTCAGTATTTGTTTCCAGTATAATGTTTAGATTATTTATCGTTTTGAAGATATTGTATATTTTATTGGTGATGGCATTTATTTATTTAGCATCGATGCATTGGCTACGCGGCTGATCACCGGTAGTCCATCTATCAGGGTTGAGAGATTCGCTTGATATGCCGACTAGGCTTCAGAGATTCGCTCCTAGTTTATCACCGTCGGGTTTGAGAGATTCGCCCGACCTGCTACTATGGCAAGGAAATCCGCCGGAGTGGCGACTTTTATGTATTTAAGAACTCGCATTATTTATGATTATATAAATGGTGAAAGGCATATGATTATTTTCGTCCACTCACTCTAACGATTTTATTTGCCTTTCCCCTGGGCTTTTCGGTTTCCTTTGCCTTGTTTGCAGTTTGGGTTCCAGTGTTGCGCGTCGACTATGGAGGCATAGAGTTCGGATCACACTTCAGTGTCTGTAGGTTTCTTGTTCGACCTACTTTATGTAAATGATTTATATAGGCGTCGTTCTGGATACTTTTGTTTGTTTTCAGTTGAGTTTACTCCTGAATGTTTATGGATTTCTTGTAAACCTTTGGTTTATTATATATATGATGTTGAGAAATCCGGATAGGGAATGGAGCCCCACGGTTTGACTTTTGTGGAATATTCGAAGTGTGTTTCTTTACAGGTTCTAATAATTGGTTCACGTATTTCAAAAAAAACTCTGGCAAATTTTTTTTTAAAGTCATGTTTTCGAAGGGGTTTGATTTCTGTTTAGGCAACTAAATCGGAGTCGGGTCCTTTCACTGAGTTACAAAAACACGAGAGAAAACTAAGAGGTCCCAAAACTAGCGAAAGTTGAACTCTACCCATTGTAGGATTCACCAAATATTTAATACTGGAATGTTTCTTAAGATAGGAATTCTTGCTTTGGTCCCCATAAACGACTTTTTCGCGCACCTAGTATTTTTCTTATTTGCGTTCCTTCTGTCCGCCCGAGGCTGCTGTCGCCGGACGGGATTTTCCATGGCTATGTGCTATCTGGGCTGGCAGTACACCTGTAGTTGTTTTGAAGTGTTAAACGTTAGGGTCTTTTACCACTTGGTTGCCCTATAATTAAAATTGTTCGTTGTTGATAGCTCCCAACCTCTAATTGGAATAGGTAAAGTGGATGTTAGACCACGTCCGGCTCTTGTAAAATCATAAAAATTATTATTTTAATAAAAAAAAACATTTATTTTTTAACTTTAATCGATCTTATAAACTATTATGTATTCTATAAAAAATAAAAATAAAATAGATAGAGAATTTATATATTTATAGAAAACTAGTATATTCATCAAAAAACTTGTAAAATTTAATGTTTGCTCAATAAAATTCACTCTCTCCTTAAAACAATTAAAAAGAGAAAAGCACTTAATATGAGATTTGATTTGATTTAAATAAATAAATGATATGTTCATTAAATTATGCATAAAAATATTAAATTTTGTAGAATATAATAGAAGAACCGTTGGAGTGCACTTAGCGAGCCTTCAATTCTCATTTTCTTCTTTTATCAGGTAGGGAGCGGGAGCATGCATAGAGTAATCAGTCAGGAAGCCTTCGAAATAAACCATGCCAAAATAGTAACTTTTTTTTTTAATCAAAAGGTTATTGTCTTGGGATTGTTTATTTCAGAGGCTCCCATAACCTTGAACAAGCAATCAAGCATGAAGCACGTCGGGGACAATTATGCAGAGTTCAACGGTAAATCTACGAGATTGTTGAAATTGGCTACTTCGAACTGCAATATACATCATGTAGCGCAAAGGAGCAATTAAAGACAAATTTAGAACAGACCACAACGGCACTTAAATTTAATACCCAAATAGAAACACAGTAAACCATCCAGTTAAACGGTCAAATCAAAACAAGCCGATGAAATAAATCTAGAGGGCAATGCCCTAGCCAAAAACTTTAATCTCCCCCTATACTCTCGATACCAAAAATACTATATATCTAAAACCCGCCCACACTTCAGATCATTTAGCTTCTACTTTCCAGCAGTGTGTTTTGCCTTGTTATGAGACTGAAGAGCACCATCGGAACCAAATGTCTTGCTGCAGGTCTCGCAGGAGAGATTACCACCAGCAGACTTGGGGGTTGCTGCCTTTGATTTATCAGTAGCAGGTGTCTTTCCCTTCTTTGCAGGGTGTGGTGTATCAGTGTGACCGCACTTCTTACCGTCTGTTAAACACAAATTTCAACCAAACAACTAAGGACGCTAGGAAAATAAAAGTTACAAACCATATTTAAAAAAAAAACAAGACTACTCCTTAGAGCACATATAATGGGCAAGATTAAACACAAAATGACACTTCTCAATTCTTTCACTTAGATGATCAGAAAATCAACAGAAACACAGCAATACAAGTGAAAACCAAATCCTAGACCAATATAGAAGAGACTAAATAATAAATACATATCTGACATTTAAAAACCTTGTACATTAGGCAGAGTACCAATGTGTGCATACCAGTCTTCTGAGGAGTCGTTGCAACTATCTTGGCCTTTTTGGCAGACACTGGAGTAGCTGATGCAGAGACCTGAGCTCTTTTCTTAGATTCAGGCTTCAAGAGTGACAGAAGTTTAAACCCATTATAAAATCAACACCAAAAAGAGAAGTCTTGCAAAACAGATAAAACAAACTCAATATAAAATAAGCACCAAAATGAGAATTCTTGCAAAACAGGCAAGTACCTTCTTAGGAGTAGGGGTCTCTTCCTCTTCTTCATCACTATCATCTGCACTGTCATCATCCTCATCTTCATCATCATTCTACAGATAAAAAAAATCAAAACACATTATAAAGATGTGGAGGATGGCTAGTTGTAAGATACCAGTGTTTTGAGAATGCAGTGTGCCAAATATATCAGAAAAGAGATTAGTTTGGAGCAGAAGAATTTCTTTGAAACAATTCAATTGCAAATTTGAGCGGAAAGATACCGAAGAGCCACCCCCAGCCATTAAGTCATCATCTGAATCATCATCCATTGAGTTGTCATCTGAATCATCTGAATCAGTCTCATCTTTGCTTGGTTCTTGAATCTTAACCTTTTGTTTCCCAGACAAGTCCGCCTTGACAGCATTGCTCTTGGTTGCAGCTGGTTTATCAGCCTTCTGTTCAATTTTTCCTGAGGAATAGGTAACTCCAACAATTAATTTATCAAAAACTGCAATGCCACTGCAGACTGACACCAAGCAATATATGAAGCACTTACCATTCTCAGTGGCAACCAAGGGAAGTTCTTCATCTGACTCTGAGTCAAACTCATCTGATCCCTCAGTGGAAGCAAGGACAGCAAACCGTCAAGGAATTCACACAATCCAAATGCAGCAAATGATTCAAAACTTAATCATATAGCAAGTACAATACCTAACAAGTTATTTTTGAAAACATAGACTATTAACAAAGACTATCCATATACACGAAAACATTACAGAAATATATTGAAAGGATATTCTTCACCCATCACAGATTGATAACCAGCAAAGTGGACACTAACACCCTTTGAGTTGTGGGACAGCTCAAATTCCTGATCAAAGACCAAATCAAAGGACAACTGAGGGATTTTCCCAGGTAAAAGATGTCCCAATACAAGTTTCTGCTCTCCGATCTTCCCATAGACAACAACGCCATCAGCTGCAGCCTTCTTTGACTCTCCTAGACATGCCTACAGGACAAATATCACATAACTACCTTGACAATAACATGCATCCAGTGTAAGCTTTGAATCTAACAGCACAATAGCTAAAATAACAAACCTGTGACAAATGGATTACACTGCCTTCATCGGGAATTACTGTCACAGGTTTTCCAGCATCAACTTCAACACCTATGTATGCCAAAATGATATTATTACAAACGCCATACAGAAATAGAGCTTAAATACACATTACATTAAAGACTCGTTGAAAAAGTAACCAATTTTAGCATCGACAATATCCTTCATCTTCCCATAAAAGAAACTTCATTTGACTATTTGAGCATATGACAATGTAGCAAAACGGAATAAGTTAACCTAGAGTCAGAAGTCCTCAAAATAACAACATAAACTAGAAGCTACATAACAAAACCAAACACACATTCACGAAAATATCAAAACCCCTAACCCTACAACATAATATTATAGAGCCAAACTACAGAACGAAGCGCACACAAATTTAAACAAACATAAATTTACAACAGAATACAACATTCAAGTCTGCAAATATCTAAACGAATTTACAGTATCTCCGAAAGACAGAAACTACATAAGAATATGAAAACTGAAACAAACAAACAAACAAACAGTATTCGAAACATAATGAGTGAAACCCATAAGAGAAGCAAGCGACAGAGGCATACCCCAAAACTCCATTGAAGACGAGAGCGAGAGTGAGACGGAGAGAAAGCTAGGGTTTTTGGGTTGGGGGTTTTAGGGAGAGAGCGCGATTGTAGGAGGGGCGATTGAGAAATGGTTTGAAGGGCATTATATAAGGGAATTGCCGCCAGGGTAGCCCTCGCCCTCTCTAGGGTTTTCTCACTGACATGGGCTTGGGCTTCATTTATGCAAAGATTTTCTCCGTTGACTTTCCAAAAATGTAAGTATCCAAGTATCTTACATTTTGCTTCTATGCATATTATTTTCTTTAGCAGATTACCTAGGGTTTAGTTTAAGCAGAACTGTTCTCCTGAGTAACAGAATATGTGGAATAAAATGGGATGAACCATATCCAGCCCTCCATTCTTTAATTCACAGATCCTATGGCTGAAATTTCTTTCCATTTCTCTCTCTCTCTACGCACTGCTCTACTGGAACGAGAGCAGTCCCTCAACATTTTTCTGCCGTCGCACCTCTTAATACTCCTTCGTCGCTTGCCACTCCGCGTCGCTGCTTATTGCACATCTTCGATGCCGCCTCCCTTGACAAGGCAACGACCAGCTGCTTAGATCTCGTTGTCGGCTCCTACAAGATCCTCAACCATGTACCTTTCAACCTTCTGTTGGAAAAAAAAGTGAATATAAGCTTCGAAAATTTTGACGTGGTCATCGATTGGGTGTATGTTTGATATTTGGGGATTGCATGAATCGAGTAGTTTAGCTTGGTGTTTGTGAAGAGATGTTTGGGTTTGCAAGTAAGCAGATTTGCAACCGTGGGAGAAAGAGGGAGAGAAAAAGAGGAGAGAGAGAGAGAGAGAGAGAGAAAGGGAGAGAAATCTCGGCATGGGATCTGTGAATTAAGGAATAGAGGGCTGATATGGTTCATCCCATTCAATTCCACATATTTTGCTACTTAGGAGAACAATTCTGTCAGTTTAAGAGTCTATATTGTGAGAATAATCAGTTGTCAAATTAAGTGGTTGGGTGTCCAAATTTATAAATAGAAAATAATGATGACAGGACCCATCCCAGATTAACATGTAATCCAAGGTGAATCCTGCAGAACTCGTATTAAGATGACTTGCACTGAAGGATCGCTACAAATAACCTCAATGCGAGTAACCCAAAACCTGCACTAAGAATCTCAACCAAGAAAACAGAAGCAATGAATAGTCATGCCTCGTACTCTGGACGGTCACGACTTCAGCCGACTCACCTGTAATCTAGGTAATTTAAAACAAAGGGCCCAGGGAAAGACTTAAAATATAAAACATTAGAGTGAGTGGACAAAGAGTAAATTTTGTAAAGAAATAATTCAATTTTCTTTCACTATAGAATATACGAAAAATGATGCGAGTCTAAAAATGTAAACGTTCAGGTACTATGTGATGTATGGAGGCGGTGACGTGGGTCAATCAACCTCAAGCCCTAAGATTTCCCATATCAGGTTCCTGTCCCTCCTAGGTACTATGTAAATCCTCGGGTCAGGTCCCTGGTCCTCCCAGAGCGTCTCGGGGATCAGCCGAGAAGCCAGTGCATCGATGCAACAAATGAGACTGTTCTATGTATAAAACAAAATTAAATGTGCCTCCATGCAAATGCATAATAAAAATAAAATGCATAATAGTAAAATGTACAACATAGACTCGCAAATTGACACTGAAAATGAAAGAGTCCACTCACAGTACTGAGGCATGATTTTCACCAAGTCGTAGTCTATCTGTTGGCATTTCTAAACATCTTTCACTGGCTATTAATACGTCATCCTGAAACAACGATTATTAATTAATACTAATCATCAAGAATCATAATGAATAGCTAAGCTCGTATACCAACTAGCATTATCGTCGAGAACCTCACATTCATAAACATAATTGAACATGAAGCATGAAGCTGGGAGATTAAACGCGAAATTTAATGCTGGAAAGCTAAATAAGACCCTTGAATATTTTTGCTTACCAGAATTAAGGAGGTTGCAAAATTAAACATGGAGAAAGGAAGAAATTTTGTGCACTTGATTCATTGACATTGCTAGTAATTTACTATATCTGTGTTACTCCATGGCTTATGAGGTATCGATGCAATCGCTAATCGCTAATGGTCTAGCTGTGATGCCTTGAAATATGTGACTTGATATAGATAATATAATTTACCAAAAATTTGGCATAGCATCCCCATAATTTCAAGATCAACCAAAACTTGTAAGATGATCCACACTTCAAATATGACAAGTCCACAAAACAAACAGCGAGCCACTGTTGCTCAATTAGATTTCTCATAATTTAAATCACATAGTTCAAATGAATCGTGAGTCATCTCAAGAAAACAAAAAGCGTTGCAAGGGTTTCTACAACTATAATTGGCATAAAGCTCAACTAGCGTATTAAAGTTGCATGCAAAAATCCATGAACCATCATACCAGTAACTTTTTCACCATGAGAGTCAATACACAACTTAACACATACCGAGTGAAAATCTAAAGAACCCAATTTTGCTCACTTAGTTACCATAAACCCTACTGTGCACAACTTGATGTTGAAGAACAAGCGTAGAAATTCAATGTATTAGCATTACTTGAAACTTAGAGGTACCAGTAACTTTCATAGAAATCTTTTACCTTAACATACGGATTGAGTTCGGTGCACATGAGGCATAGCGGATAGGGTACACTGACTCACAGTGAAATGACCCAACCCCGATTTAGTTTCCTAAACTGGAATCAAACCGTTTCTAAAAACACGAACTCGCAAAAACCAAAGAAATTTCGGCAGAGTTTCACTATATTGTGGAATTTCCATTAACCTGCACTCGAAAACACATTTCATCCTATGCCATAAAAGCCAAACCGTGGGCACCAATCTCATCCGGATTTCTCAAAATCATATCATAATATAAAGCAATAAGCAAAAACTGTAATATTTACAGAAATCCGAGAAAATCATCTGAAAATATGAACATCAGAGTATTCAGAGCGACTTCTAGTCTATATATACATAAATACACAGCAGTAGGCTAGACAAGAAACTTACTGAAAAATAAAGGTAACTCGAACACTAAGCCTCCGACTGCGACGTGCGACACCAGAATCCGAACTGCAAACTAGGCATGGAAACCAAAAAGTCCAGAGGAAAGGCAAATAAAATCGTTAGAGTAAGTGGACGAAAATAAACATATGCCTTTCACCATGTACACAATCATAAAGATAATGCGAGTTCTTAAAATAAGTGGAGGTGTCAGGCGAATCTCTCAAACCCGACGGTGATAGACTAGGAGAATCTCTCAAGCCTAGTGGGCACATCAGGGGAATCTCTCAACCCTGGAACTGGACTACCGGTGATCAATGCATCGATGCTAAGTAAATGTCATCACCAATAAAACATAAAACAATACCTCCAAAAACAATAAATAATCTCAATACTGTAATGGAAATAAATGTTGAAACCAAGAACTCGCTACGACAGTGAAAATAAATGTCCACTCACAGATAAGCACAGCGCGCAGATGCGCTAATCCCGAGATCCGGCAGAAGATCCCTCGCCCAACGTACGATCTCGATCCCTTGAATAATCACAAAATATCACTGATCAAAATTACAACTCAATACACTGAACCACACCTCGGAAACTAACCATTTTCTGAAATATATAACTCGGACACAAAAGAATCGCCAAAAACCCCAAAATACTCCACATAAACCCTCGACACAAAATCTGGCAACCAAATCAACTGGAAAACCTCAACGCTACGATCAGTGTGCGATTACGAGCAAAACGGCATAAAACTTGACAAAAATCCAAAAAGTCAACCCTTCACCAGAGCGCCGCCGTTGACCACTGCCGCCGGCGGCGGCGCGGCGTCAACAGTGACGGATTCCGGCCAAAATTACCAGAAATGATCCTCGCCTAAAGCCCAACAACTTCTCTTAAAGGACCCCTACCATCCAAGGCTCACGGTGG
Source organism: Geum urbanum (assembly GCA_946800695.1). Taxonomy (NCBI): domain Eukaryota; kingdom Viridiplantae; phylum Streptophyta; class Magnoliopsida; order Rosales; family Rosaceae; genus Geum; species Geum urbanum. The sequence goes on from OX326998.1 coordinate 37,080,165, forward strand.
CCGGAATTCGCCTTGAAACCCACGGAATCCATGGATTCCGGCGAGGTTTCCGGCGAGCTCCAAATGGCAACCAATTTCAAAAAATCTTCACCCAAAAGCTTCCTTGGGTTGAGGGGAGCAAAACCCCCAACCCCACCGACCCCAAAAGTGGCCGGAAATGGCCACCCGAATCCGGCAAAAACCAAGAACTTCACCAAGCTTGTTCTCCCTCAAATCTCAACCAAATCAACTCAAACCAATTGCAAAACAATAGGAAATCATGAGAGGAAGCTAACCATACCAACGATTTGGTCTGAAGTGGCCGGAAATGGAAAGTCGATCGGTGGTGCAAAATCTCTCTAGCAAGTCAAAAGTCAACACGGGTCAACCAAAGTCAACGGCGGTCAAACTTCCAAACAGTGATTTTCGACAATTTTACGACTATTATGATATTTATACTCGCAGCTCGATAAGATCGACGGTCCAAATCGAATCACATCCACGTTTCGGATAACTCAAACTTAATCGGATAAACACGACTAAATCACACGACTTCAAATATTCATAACATATTCCTCGATTATCGAAATAATTATCTGAAACTGCCTACGAGCTCAAAATCATTCATACTACAATTCTCGTGAAGACACTCATCTCAAATTCTCGCCAAATAAATTGGTCGTGAATAAAGCCGCTAAAACTGCTCAATTACGACAAACAGTTATCACTCGTAAAATATGCAAACCAAGCCGATTAACATACTAATTCCGGTTCGGGTTGTCACACACAGGATGGGGTTAGTACTCAATCACATTCACCATGTATTCAACAACATTTAACATCTTGAGTATTTGATGGGGATCCGCTGGCTGGTCAGGACATCGCTCGAGAGATGTTGAGCATAATCGAACACGAAAATGAAAGCGGCCTAGTACGGTCTATATAACCTATATAACCTAATGCTCTGATACCAATTGAAAGGACCCGACCCCGATTTAGTTGTCTAAACCGAGATTTGGCCCTAATGACACTGCTAACCTAAGTTCAACACGTAATAATCCAAAATATTTAACCGAAGCACCAGGTCCCAAAACCATAAATTGAAGAAAATTATTTACTAAAACACATAATAATTCATAATTGTAAGTTGAAGGGAAACAGGATATAACACCAAAGCCTCAATACTCTCAAAACTATCTAAGTTGACTAAATGCTAACCCGTAGGATCAACCTCAGATCCTACAGCAGATACTGCAATACCTGGATCTGCATGCGCGTTTGACCTCAGCCAAAACTTTGCAACCTGGGCATTTGAAACCAAAGGGCCTAGGGGGAAAGGCATAATAAAAACACTGAAACCATTAAAGTGCGTGGACGAAAAACAATAATCTTGTAATAACATAAAACAAAGTATTTGTGCCTTTCTCTCGAAATGAAGGACAATAAAAATACAGCGAGTCTAATAGATAAAATAGATTATGTGTGGAGGTCGTCATGTCATACTCATACTCGTAGTCGGTTCTAGAACGTGAAGTGTCCCGTCGAAGGCCTCTCTCTATGATCAACCGGATGGCTTATGCATCGATGCATTATCAAAAACATGATGTGCGCATAAATCGTAAAACATAACATAAGTGTCTCTGTGCATAAGCATAAACATAAACATAATCATGAAATCATAAATCATAAAGCTTTACAAAAATAAATACATAATCATGTTCCTAGACTCGCTACAATTAGTGAAAAGCAAATTGTCCACTCATCTGAATTGCCAGAAAATTAATCATCGATAAACTGACTCACAAGTCGTACTTGTCATTCCTAAGAAAAATCTAAATCTAAATCAATAAGTAAAATATTTTGATTGCGCGGCTAAAGTAGAAGGAGGAAACCAGGATGATCAGAAACTCACATTCGATCCATTATCTCTAATCATGCTTCATCACTTTGTATTTTTGTATTAACAAATCACATATTCAATTCCAATCTTCGTGTCGTGCTACATGAGCTCATAAGAAAGTGAGCCTCGACTCGACACATGACAATCAACCGTGTCAAGGGTGTGGCGAGTCATCTTGATCCCTGAACATAATCCAAAATGTTACACAAATCTATCGACCTAACGAATCTACCCAAAAACCATTTACAGAACGGTTTAGAAAACTTCCCGCGATGAATATAGCTTCTTGGTCGCCGGAGCTATGTCGTGCACGACGGCGCGTGAGGCCCACGTGTCATTTCAGGCGGCAGCCGAAGTAAACTTTCTCTAATTTGGTCAACCTGCATTTCAAAATGAAGATCACAACTAGCCCAACATTTCTTATCAAAGCCACAAAGTCCAAATCGGAAGAATTTGGCCGGAATTTACCTCGAGAATTCAAGAACCCTCGCCAGAATTTAGGGTCAACCATCCAATTTCATCAAGCGACGACGTGACCCAAAATTGGTCACGGTCGCCTCTTAGGTCGGCGGCCTATCAGAACCCATGGTCTCGCCAACTGATTCCGGTCGTAGCTTTGCCATCGTCAATGATCGAAATTCGTCGAGAAATTAGCCTCGTTATACCCTCCTGAGATCATGCATGCCCCAAAGGTCGATGAAAATGAAACTAAGGGAGGGAGAGCTTCCAGTTTGGGTGAAAGGCGAGGCGAGGGGGGCTCGCCAGCCGACAACATTGTCAAGTTGTTGTTCGCGGGGAGAGAGAGAAAGAGTAGGGTCCAAAAGTGAGGTGGGCTTTCTGAAAAATATCAACTCATTACTAAATAGATGAACGACCCAGATTAACTATGATCAAGATCAGATGGTCCACAAGATTTAACCTATGGTAGATTATCAACTTAATAACTATTTATAATAAACTTCTAAAATTCGTAGACATTAGCTCTGACCTAGGAAAAATTCAATTAAAATATCCACAGGCTCGAAATAATTTCCTTTACAACATGAGTGAAGAAAGTGAGTCCAAATTAATAATTTATAAAATGTCAATTTTTTTAGTTGCGACAAGTTCTAATAAATGTGACATATGATGCTTAGCTCATTAAATAGAGCGACTAATGATGATTAACTCACTAATTTACATTTGAGTCGTTACAATTGCTTGCAGCAAGAGCATCCTTCAACGGGTCAAAGGTCTCATTCGACTGGTCAAATGAGGTATGCTGATCCGTCCAAGGTGTAGTCTTGGACAAGTTGAAAATCCCATAATTAGAAAGCTGTGTTTCAAAAATTCCTTTTGCCGGTATTTCATGTTTCTCTTTTGCTTCTTTGTAGGGAAAGAACGAGTCCAAGTCAATAGATCCCTTTAAGTACCTGAAGATATGCTTTACTCCATTCCAATGATGTTGTGTTGACGCAGAGTTAAACCTAGCTAACAAGTTCACAGAGCAGGCAATGTTTGGACGTGTACCCTAAGCTAAATACAGCAAAGCTCCAATAACACTAAGGTATGGTATCTCAGCTCCCAAAAGTTCCTCATCATCATCTTTCAGACGAAACATATCTTTTTTGGGTTCTAGACTATGAACGACCATTGGTGTGCTAAGAGGGTATGCTTTGTCTATGTTAAATGGCTTAAGCATCTTTTGGACATAAGCAAACTAGTGAATAAGAATTCCACTAACTCGATGTTCCAGCTGTAAACCAAGAAAAAATCGAGTCTTACCAAGGTCTTTTATCTTAAACTCGAATTTCAAGTAGCCAACCATCTCTTGAGTCTCATCAAGAGACCCGATGATGTTTATATAATCTACATAGACTACTATAATGTCAAATCCTGAACTTGTTTGTTTAATGAATAGACATGGGCATAAATCATCATTCTTGTATCCCTATCCAATCAAGTATTCACTTAGACTTGTGTACCACATCCTATCGGATTACTTCAATCCATATAGCGAACGTCTCAATCTAATCACATGAACATTTCGTGGTTTAAAGATACTTGAATTAGGCATAACTATGTCATCCGACACTCTCATATATATCTCTGAATCAAGATCACCATAGAGATATGTTGTAACCACATCCATCAGCTGGATACTCAATTTTTCGGATATTACCAAACTGATAAGGTAGCGAAAAGTAATGATGTCCATGATCGAAGAATACATCTCCTCATAATCAATACCAGGGCATTAAGAAGATCCTTGGGCCACAAAGTCTAGCTTTATACCGCATAACTTCATTTTCTCATTGCGCTTCCAAACAAATACCAATTTATGTCCTACAAGCTTAACATTTGGTGGGCATAACACTACCAGACTAAAAACTTGCCTTTTGTTTAGAGAGCCTAGTTCATCCTCTCTCCATTTCGGCAAATCTTCTTTATGTTGAAATTCAACAACAAAGCAGGGTTCCACTTCATCGTCATCAATAATGTCCTAAGCAAAGGAATAAGCAAATGTATCATCAACTATCATGGAAGACCTATCCATTATTACACGCGCATCATTGTTGCTTACTGAAATTGCATTGATCTTTGACATCACAAATGACTCTAAGGCATCCCCTAGTGATGCCAAGACTTAACTGTAGTCAGGAATAATCTTATGTGAATGATTCATAATGTTGATGATGAAAGGATCATTTTGTGCCTGGATGGCCTGCCTTATCACCGAAAGCTCATCTGTGGATTTTCTTACTCTCCCTATCTTCCTGGTAAGACCCGAGGCCGAAGCCACATCCTCACTATGGGCATCAGGAATGGCATCCAGCCTAGGTGTGACATTTACTTACCCTTCACTGGGGACTTCCAACCTTGCAGGAGTGTTTGCAGCAGGTATATCCGATCTCGTCACTTTCTCAATATTAGTAAAGGAGTTAGGCATCGAATCTGCTACTTTATGAAGATCGATAATACATCACATTTCAATCTCACTTTGAGATGTGCGGGGATCATGATGAGACATAGACCACGTCAATTCCTGACATTTGACCGAAATAGAACCATTCCTATCTCCCCCTAACAGCAGGATGTATGTCTCTTCAAAGTGATAATCTACAAATCTAGCAGTAAAGAGATCTCATATCAAAGGTTCTAGATAGCAGATAATCATTGGAGATTCATAACCAACATAAATGCCTAAATGTCGTTGATGACCCATTTTTGTAAGCAGTGGAAGCATAATAGGCACATATACCGTGCAACTAAATATAAGTAGAAGTGAAATGTTAAGTTCATATCTAGATACCAACTGGTACACAATGAATGGTTGGTGTGTTACCAATTTGTAACGAATAAGCATAACTGCATGCAACACTGCATATCTCCACGTAGATACCAGTAAATTTGTATGCATTACTAAAGCACTAGCCACAAGCTATAACCACTTGATTTGTGTCTCTGCAAGACCATTATGTGAATGAACATGGAGAACAATATGTTCAACTTCAATCTCAACTGACGTGCAGTGAGCATCAATTTTTTTTTATAGAAACTCTCATACATTATCCAATCTAATAGATCTAATTGGATTGTCTGGGTGGTGAGCCTGAAGCTTAATTATTTGTGCTAGGAGTTTTGCAAATACAAAATTCCTTGTGGATATCAAAGCAATGTGTGACCAAGGCGTTGATGCATCTACCAAAACCATAAAGTATTTAAATAGTCTGCATTCATATGTGATAGGTCCACAAATATCACCATGGATTCTCTATAAGAATGGAATGTTTTCAGTGTTGCGAATAGCAATAGAAGGCTGTGCTTGTAACTTTGCTAATGAACAAACTTTGCAAAATAAGTGGTGTGCATCAGAGATTTCCATGAACGAATCCAGTGGGATAACACACGAGACCTTAGTAGTATATATGTTACTGGGGTTATGCTGCACTCGTCTTAGAGACTGAGCCCAGACTAAAAGAAGTAATCTCAGCCCCATCTAAACTGATGGTTTTAGGTATTCCCACATGCTTCTTTGTTCTAAAGAATGGATGACCATGAGAATTTTCAATATTTTGATCATCATGTTCTGACCTGGGTGTCCCAGTCGAAAATGCCAAAGCTTATATGAGGCTGAGTCGCATACAGTAGTATGAGTGACTGTATTGGATTTAATAATCTAAACCGTAGGAAGATATAAACCATTACGAATGCTTATAACTTTCTCTAGAATGTGCTTTTTACTACAATCTATGGAGAGAACACACAAGTATTCAGTTCCATTCTCACAATAAATTTCCAAGTGAAAAAAATTGGCTCTAATGTTCTTAAAACTGAGCAAGGTTTATGAAAGGACCCAACCCCGATTTAGTTTCCTAAACCGGAATCAAACCCTTTCTAAAAACACGAACCAACAAAAACCATAAAAATTTCGGCAGAGTAACGTTACTAACACGGAATTGCCATTAACCTGCACCCGCAAAATACACTTCATCTTATGCCACAAAAATCAAACCGTGGGCACCAATCTCATCCAGATTTCTCAATATCATAACAGTAATGTAAAGTAATCAATAAAACTATACTTTACAGAAATCCGAGGAAAAAATCGTATAAAAGTATAACATAAAAATGCTCAGAGCGACTTCTAGTATATATATATACAAAAAGTATGCCAAACTAAGAACCTACCATAAAAGAAACATCGCTCGAATACTAAGTCTCCGACCACGACGTGCGACACCAGAATCCGAACTGCAAACTGGGCACGGAAACCGAAAAGCCCAGGGGAAAGGCAATAAAAATCGTTAGAGTGAGTGGACGAAAATAAACATATGCCTTTCACCATTTTTACATATATCATAAAACAATGTAAAACAAAGCAAAGCGAGTTCGGAAATATATATGGAGGTGCCATGCGAATCTCTCAAGCCCGACGGTCAGGCGAATCGCTCAAGCCCGACGGTGATAGGCTAGGGGAATCTCTCAACCCTAGCGGCATAACAGGGGAATCTCTCGACCCTGCCCAGGGGATTCTCTCAACCCTGTCCAAAGGAATCTCTCAACTCTGGGTCTGACTATCGGTGATCAGCCGAGTAGTCGAAGCATCGATGCAAGTAATGCCATCACCATAAAAATATAAAATAATACCTCCAAAAGTAATAAATAATCTCAATATCGTATATAAATAAATATGGAAAAATCATGAACTCGCAACGACTGTGAAAATATAAAAGTCCACTCACAGATGAGCATAACGCAATACGCGTTAATCCAGTGATCTGGCGGAAAATCCCTCGCCAAACGAACGATCACGATCCCCACTACGATCGGTGCACGATTCCGAGCGAAACGACATATAACTCGTCGAAAAACACGTCGGACAAAAAGTCACCGCCACGCACGGTGGCGCCACTGGCCGCCGGAAAATCACACCGGTCCAGAAAAATGCAACCTACACATGGATTTGAAGATCTCGACATTTCCAACAACTTTCCAGTTTAAAGTTAAGGCCAATTTTGACCGGAAAAGGTCCAAAACTCGCCTCAAATTTACAAACCCTTACCGGAATTTCAACATCACGGATCTCTCTCCTCCGGCCACGGCAACCTCCCAAACAACTTCCAATAGCTTCCTCTCCTCAAGGCTAACAAAACCCCTCAAAGATCCACCACCAACTCGGCCTCCACGCCGTCACTTGAAGCCCTCAAAAACTCGCCGAAATTTTGTGATCTTTGTCGATTCGATTCTTCCTCCTCCGGCCACCTCCCGGGTCGATCCACCTACCAATTCGAAGAGGAGCTCGAGCCCAACATATTCCATGAAGAGACTCCGGCCAACCGTGGCCGGAATCGGGCTCAAAAACCAAGAAAACCGAACAGCGAAAACGGGCAAAACGGGTCGCCTCCTTGACCCGTGGTCAACGCGGGTCAAGGCCCAGTTTCCGTCTATGGAAATTTTCCAAAATCGGTAAGTATTCTCCCGTATTTATACCATACGCGTATCGAATCCCAAACGGATAAATACGACAATATCTGACAGCCGAAAATATTCACAACTTATTCCTCGTAACTCGGAATAATCCTCCGGAAGTTCCCAAGAACTCGAAATTAAGTTCTCTACAACTTTTGTGAAGGATCTCAAATCAAATTCTTGCCCGATAATTTAGCCGTTAACGAAGCCGCCATATTTAATCAATTACGTAAAAATTGCGACTAATCGTGAAACTCACAAATCAAGTCGATAACCATTCCAATTTCGGTTCGGGTCAATCAACGGTCCAAAACGGATCACAATCACGATTCGGATAACTCGAATACGAACGGATAAACTCGACGATATTCTGAAATTTCAAATATTCATATTATATTCCTCGGTCGTCGAAATAATAATCCGGAACCGCCCACGAACTCGAAATCACACTTACAACAACTCTCGAGAAGAGACTCAACTCAAATTCTCGGCCAATAATTAAGTCGTGATCAAAACCGACAATTCAATCAATTTACGGAAAACTGTGATTACGCGCAACCTCGTGGATTAAGCCGATTACACTACTGATTCTGTTCCGGGTCGTCACAAATCTACCCCCCTTAAAAAAAATTTCGACCTCGAAATTTCCAAATCTGTCAACTGAAAAGTAGTGATACTGCCTCTGCATACTGTTCAACTCCCAAGTGGCAATCTCAACTGAATGACTCTGCTAACAGATTTTCACGTAAGAAGTATTTCTGCGTTGTAATCTCTGTACCCTCAAATCCTGAATCTGAACTGGCTCCTCACAAATGCCAAGTGTTCCTGCATAAGGAACTGCTCACATCAATATAACTCTAACATCGAACTCGAGCACTTATCAACCTGTCCATGCTAATCCGAAGGTCTGTGGTAGCACATTCCACTAAATCGGGATCAAACGTCAGCTCAAACCAAACTCGCTCCAACACAGTGGAGTATAACATTGTTTCTCATAAACGACTTCATACAACGTCATAATCATACTAGTCTACAAACTGGTACTGCAAGCAATCTCGAACAGTTGAACCTGCTGGTCCCAAATCCCTCGGAACTACAATACCCAAGACCACAACATGCTCTCTAAAGACTGAATAGTCCTCAAAGATCGCTCACCCATCTGAGGATAAGAAACTGTACTAAACTGTAATCTGGTCCTCAATGCTCACTACAATGCTTGCCAACACTCTGTTGTAACTGATCATCTCGATCAGCAATCTGGGACACAGGCGCACCACGAAAATGGACAACCTCTGCCAAATACAACTATGTCAGCCTGCCCACTGAAATCTTTTTCGGAAGTACAAGGAAAAGAACTGATACATATAATCCACAGTGACAAGCTCCAACTTCTAATCAAAAATCTCCAATGGCTGTAACTTCTCAGCAAGTCTCTGCCTCTCTGCCTTCGCCTGCCGACAAATGTGGCATCTGCTCACACAAGCTGCTATATTACTCTTCATGTTGTGTCACAAGTAGTAAACTCGAAATATCAGATACATCTTCGTACAACTAATGCATAACACATGCAAAACAATGAGCTTCATCATCATCACACTCTAACTCAGCTCCCGTAGCTCGTAACTCGACTAACACGGAAACTCGAGCCACACACACATGAAACAATGAAGCTCCCAATTTCTAGCTGAATGCATCAGCAACAACACCCCAGAAATATAGTCAAAGTACAACCACTAACCTTTCTCGGATAAACTCAAATGTGCAGCCATAGTCGTTAATTGACCCCATCCATCTACACTGCCTCCAGCTCAAATCTGGCTGAATATGCAAGTAGATGAAACTCAAGTGATCAGTGTACATCCTACACTGCGCTGCACGCCACAGCAATAGTGTCTCGAACTCTCCGACGCTAACATAAAGACAGCTACTCCCAAATCATACATAGGATATGTAGCTTCATAAAGTTTCGACTACCTGAAACCTTGAGCTACCGCTCTGCTATGCTGCATCAAACACGACCAAGTCCCAATCTCGATGCATCTCTATAAACCACGAACTTGTCATGGTCGTCAGGTAAAGTCAAAACCGGTGCACCGGTCAACTTTTCCTTCAGGAGTAAGTAACTCTCCTCACGCGCATCAGACCACTCGAACTTGACACCTTTCTTCGTCAATCTGGAAAGTAGAGTGGCAATCCGAGGAAAATCCTGCACAGAGCCGATAGTAACCTGCCAAACCCAAGAAACTCCTGATCTCTGGTACGGTGGTAGGTCAACTCCAAGTCAACACGGCTTCTATCTGGTCAGGATCCACGCCGACTCCCTTAGCTGATATCACGTGGCCCAAAACTTCACGTTAATTAATCAAAACTCGTACTTGCTGAACTTCGCCAATAGCTGATTATCTCGCAAAGCCCGCAAAACCGCTCGCAAATGCATCTTATGTTGGCCCACAATCCTGGAGTAAATCAGGATGTTGCCGACGAACACGATCACAAACTCGTAAAGAAACCGTCTGAACACCTGGTCCATCAAGTTCATAAAAGCTGCGGGGGCATTGATCAACACATACGGTATAACCAAGAACTCATAATGCCCGCACCGTGATCTGAAAGCTGTCCTAGCCATATCTAACTCTCTGATCCTCAATTGATGGTATCCGGACCTGAGATCGATCTTCGAAAAGACTGAAGCTCCCGTGAGCTGATCAAACAAGTCGTCAATCCGCGGCAACGAATACTCGTTCTTCATGGTGACTTGATTCAGCTTCCGATAATCAATGCACAATCACATGGAACCATCCTTCTTCCACACAAACAATACATGAGCACCCCACGGCGATACACTGGGTCGTATGAAATCTCCTCCAACAACTCTTGAAGTTGAATCTGTAGCTCCTTCAACTCCGCTGGCGCCAAACGATAAGGTGCCTGTGATATGGGTCCAACGTCGGTAAAAGCTCAATGGTGAAATCGATCTCCCGAACTGGAGGAATACCCGGTAGCTCCTCTGGAAACACATCTGGAAACTCGGGAACCACCTCAATGTCACCAACGTCTGGCATATCAACCGTAGTATCCACAACATGAGCTAAGTATGCTACACATCCCTTTTTTATCATCTGCTCCACCTTCATCACTGAAATCACACATGGTAATGAGGTATTCTTTTCATCGCGAAACAATATCTCGGGGAAAGTCTTGGTCGTCGAAACACAACCTCCATCTCGTGACAATCAAACATAGCCCAATGTGTCGTAAAAAAGTCCATACTCAACATAACATCAAAGTCAACGATATCCAGCAATAACCGATCCGCGGCTAACCCATAACCTCCAACAAAGATCTCACAACCTCTCCGGATGGATACAATACTCTCCATAACCTCGGAAGTGGAGATGCATGCACAATAGCCATGGATGTTGAGCAACGGTAATCTCAAAGAAACTCTGTCCTCACACAGGGTCGTGACACGAACTCTGGCATGCCCAACTAGCCGTCCACGTCGATTGCGACTTTGCTGATTGACTCATTTAGAAATCTGCGTTGGTCAAACTCCATAAATAGCATCATGATCTCCTCCTGAACTCTGAGCTACCAAACCACTAAAAATAGCTGATTGAAGACGTTCCCTCGTAACGTAACCCTCCTGGCCAAAAAAATAGCAACTGAGGGTGCTCATCGGACACAAATCACAGCGACGCCTGCTGTATGGAAGGATCACCAATGACCACCCTGACTCATGCCACAGGAACAATTGAAAGGACCCAACCCCGATTCAGTTACCTAAACCGGAATCGAACCCCTTCTGAAAACACGAACCAACAAAAATCTTTCAAAATTTCGGCAGAGTTTCGTTACTAACATGGAATTGCATAAACCTGCACCCTGAAAATAACACTTCGTCCTATGCCACAAAAGCCAAACCGTGGGCACCAATCCCATCCGGATTTCTCAACATCATAATATAAACAATAAACAGTAAACTTACTGTACTATGTATATATATATCCGAGAAAATCCATATAAACATACATCATTAGGCGAAACAAGAACCTACTGGAAAACACAGGTAGCTCAGATCACTAGCCTCTAACGGCGACGTGAAAACAATAAAACCTGAACTGCAACTGGGCACGGAAACCGAAAAGCCCAGGGGAAAGACATGAAAACCGTTAGAGTGAGTGGACGAAAATAAATGTCTTTCACCAGTTGATATATATGTTTAAAATAACATATGTGAGTCCAGGTAAATGAAAATAACAAAGTACACGAGGTAAAACCATACTCCTCCAGCGTACTGAGCATGCAAGTAAAAATCCCACGGGGTCACTCATGGACACATCCGTGCTAGTACAGTCCGAATCACGGGATCCCAGACCCACACGTGACTCTAGCCAGAAAGGCCTCAGGTCAGAGGTCTGCCTCCACCCGGTAAAGGCCTCGGGTCAGGAGTCACAGCCTCTCCCGGTACACATCCTCGGGGATCAGCCGGGATGCGAGTGTATCGATACAACAACATATATTGAGACTGTACTCTGTGTAAATCAAATCATAAATATTTCGATGCAAATGCAATAAACAACATATAAATGCATATACGTAATGTATAATGATATAATCATAATCGTCTAACACATGCTCGTATAAATCGTAATCTCGTATGCATGCTCAAGTTCAAAAATCGTATAAAAAAACTCGCAATCAATCCGTGAAAAGAAATTGTCCACTCACAGGTGAGCAAAACACGCACTCGCGCTAATCTCGTGGTCCGGCGGAAGATCCCTCGCTTGAAGCACGGTCACGATCTCGATCTCGATCTCCTGAATATTCACAAAACATAACTGATCAAAATCATAGTCCACAACTCTGTACTGAACCACGGAAACCAACCGTTCCCGGAAATATGCAATGCAATACAAAATGATTAACGGAATTCCCGAAATCTCCACTCGAAACCCTCGATTGAAAATCGGCTACCAAAATCAATCCGAAAACCTCTGGACGATAATCAGGGCGCGATTACGAGAAAAACGACATTAAAAACGTAGAAATCTAAAAAGTTGACTTTCTCGCCGAGCGCCGCCGTTGACCGCCGCCGCCGGCGGAGGCGCACCGTCAACGGAGACTTTCTCCGGCGGAGAAGCTCTAGATCGCAAGAATTCCACAAGCCCAAACTGTTTCTCAACTGGTCCCAAGGCCAAAACTCACCGGAACAGGGTCAATTTCAGCTCGAAAGGTGAACGGAAAATCCCTCCGGCAACCAAATCGGGTTCCAACAATTCCTTAACCAAATCCAAAATAGATCACATGGGGAGCATCACCGAGGTGTGGGGAGGTGAAACCCTAACAACCTCACCTCCAAAACTCGCCGGAGCACAGCTCCCCGTCACCGGTGAAAAATCCCAATCGGCCTCGATTCGAACCCCCTCCAAACCTCATCAATTTCCATCAATTTAAACACAGATCAACTCGAAATCACAAGGAGATGCGAGCCTTACCCTTCGTTTGGCCGGAAAATGGACGTCGGACGGTGAAGACCAAAACGGAAACTTCCTCCCCTCGGGTCAACGATCAACTTTTCAATTTTGGAAAGTCAAAGCTCGGTCAACGTCAGCCAAAGCTCAAACTGCGATTTTCGACTAATTCTAGACTATTTTCGATATTTATACTCGCGCCTCGGGTTGATCGATGATTCGAAATGGATAACCATCACGATTCGGATAAACACGAAACAATCGGATAAACTCGTCGAAAACTGAAACTTCAGATATTTGTATTATATTCCTCGGTTATCGGAAAAATCATCCGGAACCGCCCTCGAGCTGGAAATCACGTACTCTATAACTTCCGTGAAGACACTCAACTCAAATTCTCGGCCGAAAACATAGTCGCGAATAGAATCGACAAATCACATATATAACATAAAACTGCGACTATGACCAATCTCGGGAATCGTGCAGAATACTCAACTAATTTTGGTTCGGGTCCTCACTCCAACACAACGGAGTGCGACACTGCTTCCCGTACAGGGCCTCGTACGGTGCCATCTCAATACTGGCCTGATAGCTGTTGTTGTAGGCGAACTCTATCAAATGTAACTGCTGATCCCAGTTCCCACGGAACTGCAACACACATGATCTCAGCATATCCTCAAGAGTCTGAATGGTCCGCTCGGACTGCCCGTCAGTCTAAGGATGGAAAGCTGTACTAAATCGCAACCTCGTACCCAAAGCTCGCTGCAATGCCTGCCAAAACTCAGAAGTAATCTGACTATCTCGGTCAGAAACAATGGACACAGACACACCATGCAAGCGAACAATCTCGGATAAGTACAACTTGGCCAATCTGCCCACTGATACCTTCCCCGGAAGTGCAAGAAAGTGAGCGGATTTCGTCAGTCGATCCACAATAACCCAAATACCAGTGTTGCCAGTCGAAGTACGCGGTAACTGATAGACGAAATCCATCGTAATGTGCTCCCACTTCCAAACCGGAATCTCAAGTGGCTGTAGTTTCCCTGCAGGTTTCTGCCTCTCCGTTTTCACCTGCTGACAGATCAAACATCGACTCACGTACGCGGCAATCTCCCGCTTCATGTTGCGCCACCAATAGTACGCTCGAAGTGTACGAAACATCTTCGTACCTCCAGGATGCATCGCATACGCTGAACTGTGGGCCTCGTCCAGAATCTCCTTCTTCAAGCTCTCGTCTCTGGGCACACATAGCCTGCCTCTGAACAACAACGTACCGTCATCGCTCAAACGAAACTCTGTAGGCACACCATTCCGTATCATGGTCTTCTTGCCCAGCAAGTAAGGATTTGAATCCTGAGCCTCTCGTACCTGATCAACCAATACGGGTCGAACCTGAAAACTGGCCAACAAAGCTCCCTCGTCATCATACCCGAACTCAGCACCCGTAGCTCGAAGCTCGGCTAACATCGACACTCTGGCCACATACATATGAAACAACGAGGCTCCAGACTTCCGGCTAAGTGCATTCACTACAACATTGGCCTTCCCCGGATGGTACTCGAAAGTGCAATCGTAATCGTTGATCAATTCCATCCATCGGCGCTGCCTCATGTTCAGATCCGGCTGTGTCCGCAAGTAGGTGAGACTTTTTATGATCAGTGTAAATCTTACACTGAGCACCATACAAATAATGCCCCCAACTCTTCAATGCTAACACAATAGCGGCTAACTCCAAATCATGCGTCGGATAGTTGACCTCATGAGGTTTCAACTGTCTGGAACCATAGGCCACAACTTTACCATGCTGCATCAACACACAGCCAAGCCCCAATTTTGACGCATCACTGTATACAACAAACTCACCACTATCGTCTGGCAATGTCAGAACCGGTGCGGTAGTCAATCTATCCTTCAGGAGCAAATAACTCTCCTCGCACGCATCAGACCACTCAAACTTGACGCCCTTCTTCGTCAATCAGGTCAGTGGTGTAGCAATCCGGGAGAAATCCTGTACAAACCGTCGGTAATAGCCTGCTAACCCCAAGAAACTCCCAATCTCCGGTACAGTAGTGGGTCTACTCCAGTTCAGCACGGCCTCGATCTTGTCAGGATCAACACTGACTCCCTCGGCCGAAATCACGTGGTCCAAAAACTTCACACTATCCAACCAGAACTCGCACTTGCTAAACTTCGCGAACAACTGATGGTCCCACAAAATCCGCAACACTGCTCGCAAATGCTTCTTGTGTTGACCCACACTCCTGGAATAGATCAAAATATCGTCAATGAATACAATCACGAACTTGTCCAGGAACCGTCTGAACACCCGATTCATCAAGTCCATGAAAGCTGCGGGGGCGTTGGTCAACCCAAACGGCATAACCAAAAACTCATAGTGCCCATACCGCGTCCTGAATGCCGTCCTGGCTACATCAGAGTCACGGATCCTCAACTGGTGATATCCGGATCGAAGGTCAATCTTCGAAAAGACTGATGCTCCCTTAAGCTGATCGAACAAGTCATCAATCCGTGGCAATGGATACTTGTTCCTCACTGTAACCTGATTCAGCTTCCTATAGTCGATGCACAAACGCATGGACCCATCCTTTTTCCGCACAAACAACACCGGAGCACCCCAAGGAGAAACACTCGGTCGAATGAATCCCTTCTCTAACAACTCCTGGAGCTGAATCTGCAACTCCTTCAACTCCGCAGGCGCCATACGATACGGTGTCTGGGAAATCGGTCCTGTACCTGGCAGCAACTCAATAGTAAAATCAATCTCCCTCACAAGGGATATACCAGGTAACTTCGCTGGAAATACATCCGGAAACTCAGACACAACCTCAATACTACTAAGGTCTGGTACGGCTGCTGCAGTGTCCACAACATGGGCTAAGTAAGCAACAGAACCCTTCTTCATCAACCGATCCGCCCTCATCGCGGAAATCAAACACGGTAGTGAAGTGTTCTTCTCGCCACGGAACAGTATCTCGGGTAACCCTGGTCGTCAAAACGTGACCTCCTTCCTGTGACAGTCAAACATGGCCCAGTGCGACTCCAAGAAATCCAAACCCAAGATCATATCAAAATCCACAATATCAAGCAGTAGCAGATCTGCGGCTAATCCATGGCCATCAATAAACACCTCACAATCTCTGTACACCCAACCGATGCTCACAACCTCACCTGACGGATACAACACTCTCCACAACCCCGGAAGTGGAGATGCAGGTATCGTAGCTTGACAATCTAAATGATATGAATGAATGTGTGGCACCTGGTTCTAACAATGCAACTACTGGAATACCAAAGACATGTAACGTACCGATAACGACCTCCGGTGAAGCTCTGCCCTTACGTAGAGTCATAGCATGAACTCTCGCCTGTCCGACTGGTCGTCCTCGCTGAGGTTGTCCTTGCTGTCTGCCCTGGCCTGCAAACTGTGCTGGTCGAGCTCCCGAAGTGGCACCTCGCTCAACTCCGGAACTCTGGGCCGCCTGTCCATCAGCACCATACAACTGAGGACACTCCCTCGCATAGTGACCCACCTGGCCACAACGAAAACAAGTGACAGGACCTCGCTGACATGGTCCAAGGTGATGCCTGTTACAGAAATTGCACAATGGGTACTTTCGCGGTACAGCAAACATGCCACCGGTACGCCGCAGATAACTAGAACCGCTGGAACACCCACTAGCCTGTGGTCGCTGCGGTCAATCTCTCCACCCTCTCGGTCTCCGCCTCGGTGTACTAACTGGTGGGCGATAAGATCCACCGCCTGAGGATGTAGCTGAACCGGAAGTATCAGAACTCAGCCTCTTTAAAGGCCCCTGACTCGGTCCACATTCCTCAAATTGTCTCGGCTGGTACCTCTGCTGCCTCTCCTGTTCAATATCCTCGCCTCGGAGTGCTGCACTGACAAACTCATCAAAGTTGTTCCGAGGCATCGTAGTCAGAGTAGCCTTGATATTCAGATTCAATCCCAGCTCAAACCTGCGACACTTGGCTTCCTCAGTAGCCACCATATCCCGCACAAAACGAGACAAACGGGTAAACCGGTCCCGATACTCAAGTACAGACAAACTGCCCTGCCTCAAGTTCGTAAACTCCTCATATTTGCGCTGCTGGGTAGCCTGATTAAAGTACCTCCGCATAAACAGATCACAGAACAAGGTCCACGGAGTGTCAGCTGGAACTCTGTCGGTGCTAACCCACCAAAAATATGCATCACCCTCAAGTAACCCAACTGCGGCCACTGTCATCTGCTCAGGAGTATACTGCAGACGCTCACAAACACGTTCAATCTGAACCAACCATGCCTCGCATATCTCTGGATCAACTGAACCCGAAAACACAGTAGCACCAGCAGTACGAGCCTTGACCACAGGGTCAAAACGCTCTTCCAAACGCAGCACTCGCATAAGCAAGTCGCGCATTCGGCGATCCTCATCAGGATCCTCATCCCGATCAACACGGGGACCACATCGAGGAGGCATCCTACTGATACAAGACAAGCATTAGGTACAAGCAGAAAGAACGTAATCATGAAACCGTAGATATTTGAGAATACACAACATCCGAAGTATTGATGAGTACCGCTAGCCAGTCGGGTCATCACTCCAATCATGCTGTACAAACTCAAATACCCTAAGCGTCACAACTACAAGAGTCTACAGAATCTGACAACCTAATGCTCTGATACCAAGCTGAAAGGACCCAACCCCGATTCAGTTACCTAAACCGGAATCGAACCCCTTCTAAAAACACGAACCAACAAAAATCTTTCAAAATTTTGGCAGAGTTTCGTTACTAACGTGGAATTGCATAAACCTGCACCCTGAAAATAACACTTCGTCCTATGCGACAAATGCTAAACCGTGGGCACCAATCCCATCCGGATTTCTCAACATCATAATATAAACAATAAACAGTAAACTTATTGTACTATGTATATATATATCCGAGAAAATCCGTATAAACATGTATCAGAATGTATCAGAGCGACCTCTAGTGTAAACATATACAACATATACATCAGTAGGCGAAACAAGAACCTACTGAAAAACACAGGTAGCTCAGATCACTATCCTCCAACGGCGACGTGAAAACACCAATACCTGAACTGCAACTGGGCACGGAAACCGAAAAGCCCAGGGGAAAGACATGAAAACCGTTAGAGTGAGTGGACGAAAATAAATGTCTTTCACCAGTTGATATATATGTTTAAAATAACATATGCGAGTCCAGGTAAATGAAAATAACAAAGTACACGAGGTAAAACCATACTCCTCCAGCGTACTGAGCATGCAAGTAAAAATCCCACGAGGTCACTTATGGACACATCCGTGCTAGTACAGTCCGAATCACGGGATCCTAGACCCACACGTGACTCTAGCCAGAAAGGCCTCAGGTCAGAGGTCTGCCTCCCCCCGGTAAAGGCCTCAGGTCTGGAGTCACAGCCTCTCCCGGTACACATCCTCGGGGATCAGCCGGGATGCGAGTGTATCGATACAACAACATATATTGAGACTGTACTCTGTGTAAACCAAATCATAAATATTTCGATGCAAATGCAATAAACAGCATATAAATGCATATACGTAATGTATAATGATATAATCATATCGTCTAACACATGCTCGTATAAATCGTAATCTCGTATGCATGCTCAAGTTCGAAAATCGTATAAAAAGACTCGAAATCAATCCGTGAAATTAAATTGTCCACTCACAGGTGAGCAAAACGCGCACTCGCGCTAATCTCGTGGTCCGGCGGAAGATCCCTCGCCTGAAGCACGGTCATGATCTCGATCTCGATCTCCTGAATATTCACAAAACATAACTGATCAAAATCATAGTCCACAACTCTGTACTGAACCACGGAAACCAACCGTTCCCGGAAATATGCAATGCAATACAAAATGATTAACGGAATTCCCGAAATCTCCACTCGAAACCCTCGACTGAAAATCGACTACCCAAATCAATCCGAAAACCTCTAGACGATAATCAGGGCGCGATTACGAGTAAAACGACATTAAAAACGTCGAAATCTAAAAAGTTGACTTTCTCGCCGGAGAGCCGCCGTTGACCGCCGCCGCCGGCGGCGGCGCACCGTCAACGAAGACTTTCTCCGGCGGAGAAGCTCTAGATCGCAAGAATTCCACAAGCCCAAACTGTTTCTCAACTGGTCCCAAGGCCAAAACTCACCGGAACAGGGTCAATTTCAGCTCGAAAGGTGAACGGAAAATCCCTCTGGCAACCAAATCGGGTTCCAACAATTCCTTAACCAAATCCAAAATAGATCACATGGGGAGCATCACCGAGGTGTGGGGAGGTGAAACCCTAACAACCTCACCTCCAAAACTCGCCGGAGCACAGCTCCCCGTCACCGGCGAAAAATCCCAATCGGCCTCGATTCGAACCCTCTCTAAACCTCATCAATTTCCATCAATTTAAACACAGATCAACTTGAAATCACGAGGAGATGCGAGCCTTACCCTTCGTTTGGCCGGAGGTGGCCGGAAAATGGACGTCGTACGGTGAAGACCAAAACGGAAACTTCCTCCCCTCGGGTCAACGGTCAACTTTCCAATTTTGGAAAGTCAAAGCTCGGTCAACGTCAGTCAAAGCTCAAATTGCGATTTTCGACTAATTCTCAACTATTTCCAATATTTATACTCGCGCCTCGGGTTGATCGACGATTCGAAATGGATAACCATCACGATTCGGATAAACACGAAACAATCGGATAAACTCATCGAAAACTGAAACTTCAGATATTCGTATTATATTCCTTGGTTATCAGAAAAATCATCCGGAACCGCCCTCGAGCTTGAAATCACGTACTCTATAACATCCGTGAAGACACTCAACTCAAATTCTTGGCCGAAAACATAGTCGCGAATAGAATCGACAAATCACATATATAACGTAAAACTGCGACTATGACCAATCTCGGGAATCGTGCAGAATACTCAACTGATTCTGGTTCGGGTCGTCACAACAAGTCCACTACTCTGTGATCTTCATCACCACCAAACGGGTCTTCTGCTTTATTCAGATGACCCTCAACATAATCAAAAAGGCCACAACCTGATGAAGATACTGATCTCGAGGTGCCTGAACTCAACCTCATCAAAATCTCTCGACTAAGTTCACCTTCCTCAAACTGACATGTCGGAAACCGCGTAAGCCTTTCCTTCTCGATGTCCTCCCCTCTGAGTGCAGCACATCAAACTCCTCACGGTTATCTCGAGGCATAACAGTCAAAATCCCTCTGATACTCAGGTTCAAACTCATCTCGAACCTCGTGCATTGCTTCCTCTGAAGCCATATAACACGTGCAAACTGGGACAAACATGTGAACGATACATCCCTACCTCAGGTCGGTGAACGCTTCATATTCCGTTGTTAGGTAGCCTGATTGAACCATTACCGTATAAACAATACCCTGAATGTAGGCCATGGAGTAGCAACAGGAACTCACACAATACCAACCCGCCAAATACAGTGATCTGACTCAGGCACACCATCAACTGCCACAATTCTCTGTTCTGAGGCAACATGTAGACGCCCATACACGCACAACCGGGCAAACCATGCCACACATATCTTTGAATCCATAATGCTCATCCAAAACCCACAACTCACAGTCAAGTCGCGCGTCGACTGATCCTCAACAGGATCCACAACCATACCAACACGGAAACACTACCAGAAGAATGCCTATAGCCAACGATTTGGTATCGTCGGTCTGTCAAATTTTATCGTCGAGTATACCCTATAACCGACGACTCATCGTCGGTTATAGTCTCGTCGGTAATGCACCGTCGGTGATACTATAACCGACGATGAATTAGGTTTTTCGTTGGAAAAAAAAAGGTGACTAAAGGCAACGAGACATTATTGTCGGGCATAGTTTCAAACTATAGCCGACGATGTTGACATATATCGTCGGTTATAGTGATTATTAATTAAATTTTTTTTTGCAGGTTCTGGGTTTTATCCCAGAACCTGCATTCCCAAAAAATCACCAATAATATTGTTCAAATTGAAAATCAACAACTATTAAAACTATAGTAGTAAATAAATAAAATAAAAAACCGAAAAATCTGTATATAGACATATGCGTACGTAGTAAATAATTAAAATAAAAAACCGAAATTGTTTAAATCTACGGGAGTCCTAAGTCTATGTGGTTAAACGGATCGTCATAACTTGGTTGGTCCTGGTCTGGCTGATGCTGCGGTTGAGGCTGAGGCTGTGGCTGAGGCTGTGGCTGTGGTTGTGGCGCACCGAAAATGGGAGGGGGAGCTATCTGGATTCCAGATGCATGCAACTGTGCATAACATTGCTGCATCCAGTTCCCCATCATCTGTTGCTATTCGGCCAACCGATTCTGCTCTGCGGCTCGTGCCTGCTCCATCTCCTCCATCCGACGTCGTTGAGCTTCCATCTCAATCGCTTGCCTATGAAGCTGCTCCTGTAGCTCATTAGTCTTCGAAGATGATCCCAATCCCGATCCGCGAGAGAATTCAGGGGTCTTCTTCAGCAGCCCTTGACCCCACTTTCCGGAACCCCTGCAGTAGAAAGTGTTCTTCCCTGGAGGGATCGCAGTTGACATAATCATGGCCCTGACGATCGGATTAGATTGATCAATCTGATCAATCGGGAGTTCCGCATCGGGGGTGTTGGGATAGCGCTCTCTCGCCACTTGAGTCAACACCTCCGGAATCACCTCCTCAACTCTCGCCTAATTGACAAAGAAAAATAAAATATTAATTAATGTAAACAATCTAAAAAAAAATAAGAAATATGTTTATTTTGTTATAAGGACACTTACAGCATATTCGGGGGACTGCGGATACGCGTGCTGCATCGTATATACAAGGGGAGGGACTTCTGGGTGGTTGGCCGCCTCCTCGATTCAACCCGAGTATGATCTGGAACCGGCATGATGATTTTTTGTGTTTTTGGCCCGGTTCCTTGTGTTAACTTCAGAAATAGCCTGCTCGATTAATCCAACATCAAAAAAATATTAGCCAAATAATTTGAGGGAAGTACGATAAAACAAAAATTTAATCGATGGAAGGTTGCGTACCTTCAATTTCGGGTTGTTGAAGTGAACCACAAGCCATCGCCACTCGTACTCCCTATAACGAAACTCGCTAGGGGTACCGGAACGATCGTCGCCGTACTCTTTCCAATGTCTTTTCAGCTCGCCCTTCCACTCCTTATACCTATATTAATAAAATCAATCGTTAGTAACTTACAACATTTTATAAACATAATCAAAAGAAACGAAAAAATCGAAACAAATGAATCTAGTAACCTGCTCCCATGCACTTCATCCGCCCACGTGGGTCTAATGTCGTTGTCCACGCGGAACCACCTCTGCAATGCATATATATATATCAATAATATCAAAAATTTATATAGAAAATATACATAATAAATATACAATTCAACTCACCAACAATGCATTATTCAGCTCATATTTGACGGATTGCGGCACTGAATTGCAATCTGGCCACAACATTGGGACTCTATCCCGTATGAGGCAGCCCGCCATCCCTGCGTACCTTCGAGTGACCTTTCCCTCGATCACCTGCCCCCTATCCCCGGTCGGAATCATAACTTGGCCACCACCGCTAGCCTGAATGGCGTCGTCCAGTAACTTGCCGACGACGGGGCCTCTGGTTCTCTTTTGTTTGTCACCGAGCACGATCTCGCCTATCACATATATATATGTACACGATTTTTTAAACATCAACACCTAATTGAATTTAAATATTACTAAGTAAAAAGATATCACTAATTAATATTTACCTGATTCGTCGGTGCGTTGTCCCGGAATCCTCACACTCCAGAGAGGTTCTGGGAAGGGTACATACACGTATGCCTGGTCCGGGGTAATGAACCCTAGCTGTCCTAGAACAAGCATCCCCGTGGAATCGACGAGAGGTATCGTCGGGATTTCCAACGGTAAGAATAGGGTAGATGGCGGGCATAATCGCATCCTGGCCGAGGACTGAGTCGATCCACCAGCCTCCTCGGAAGAATGAGGAGTCTGGTGGGTGAATGGGGAAGGGTCCTCGCGATGAATCTCCGGCTTTCAGACCGAGGATTGAGTCGCACTATCCGTTTCCGGCGTGCGACTGACCTCATAAAGCCACCTCGCGCCTGAGGATCGAGCAGACTCGACCTGTTGCTGCTGAGGTTGTCCCTCACCCAGAAGTGTACGGTGCCGAGAGGTGGGAGGAATGCTGTAAGTGTTGCCGACGCTGGTGGATCCTGATGCGGACCGACTTTCGGTACCCTCATCCCCACGTCCCGATCTCCCTCTCCCTCTCGACCTCCCCCTCGACCCCCCTCGGGAAGCACCGCAATTCAACCAATTCATCGTTGCTATAAAATTACAAAAATTCAAAATAATTCCTAATTCATCCAAAAATTCGAATTCGTAATCCAATAAGTCCAAAAATTAATTAAAATCCTCTATATATATAATCCAATAATTCCATAAATCCAATATATAATCCAATAATTCCAATAATTAAACATAAATCCAATATATATATATATTTCAATATATAAATCCAATATATATATAATCTAATATATATCAATAATCCAATATATAAATCCAATATATATATCCAATAATTCCAATAATTCCATAAAATCCACAATAATTCCAATATATATAATCCAATATAATTCATCCAATATATATATAATCCAATAATTCCAATATATAATTCCAAAAAATCAACAATAATTCCATAAAATCCACAATAATTCCAATATATATAATCCAATATAATTCATCCAATATATATATAATCCAATAATTCCAATATATAATTCCAAAAAAATCAACAATAATTCCAAAAATCCACAAAATTCAACAATAATCCAATATATATGTGACGACCTAGAACAGAATCAGAAGTATAATCAGCTTGATTCGTGAGTTACTGCGTAATTGCAGATTTCCGACTAATGATTGAATCGCCAGGCTTGTTAACGACTTAATCATTGGCCGAGAATTGGAGCTGAGTCTCTTCTAGAGAGTCGTTTTCTGCAAGATTTCGAGTTCGTGGGCGGTTCCGGATCATTATTTGGACAACCGAGGAATAAAATATGAATATTTGAAGTTTCGACGTAAATGGTATAAAACGGTGGATTTGTTAACGACTAAATTACCGGTCGAGAATTTGATTTCGGTTTCTTCACGGAAGTTGTTGAGAATATAATTTCGAGCTCGTGGGAACTTCCGGAGCATTATTCCGAGTTATAAGGATTAAGTTGTGAATATTTCCGATTGTTGATTGTTTAGTTGGTTAAATATGTGTTGGTTTGAACAGTTGACTTTTTATCTGGTTGGTCGATGTGTTTGACTTCAGGTGATAATTGAAGAACATGTCGAGTCGAGTTTATTGCCGCGAGAATTATCGGAATCGGAATTACGACGAGAAAGTTACGGGTATTTGAAGTTTGCCGAAAAGATAATTACGAAGTTTCCATTTTGGGAAGGCCTATAAATAGAAGGTTGCTATTTTGGGCAAGTCAACAATTGCCATTATGGGAGTTGACCGAGTTAACCGAGTCAACTCGGTGGGAGAGGAAATCACGTCGGCAACCACGGTGCTCCACGGCGGCGATGGAATTCAGGCCACCTCCGGGCTCGGCCCGTGGCCGGCCACCGTTCACGGCGAGGTGGACGGTGGAGAGAGAAACTTTGAACCAAAGTTTGGGATTTTTGGGGTTAATGTTTGTTTTCGATTCCGGCCGAGTTGAGCTCAAACAAGGACTGGGTTTTGTAGCCCTCATCTCCATGATTCTAACCATGTAAGTATGGAGTTCTAATTCGATTTGTGCTTGGAGAATTTTGGATTTGAAATTTGTATGAACATTCGGTTTTTCGTGAAATTGGACAAGTTAGAGTGAGAATTGGCCTTTGTTGTAGTTGACAAAGTTGCTCAGTGGGTGATTTTATATGGAATGGTGGTTGCTCCGCCGGGAAAATTTCAGTTTGGTGGCGGCGCCGCCGTTGGCGGTGGTCAACGGCGGTCAAAGTTTGACTTTTTGAGATTTTCGACAAGTTGCATGTCATTTCACTCGAAATCGCGCCCCGATAGCAGTGGGGAGGTTCGTCTCTCAATTTGAGCATCCGAAAGTACAGCGAGGTATTGAGGTGTAAATATCGGATTTTCGACGATTCGTCGACATTGAATTACGTGTTTCCGAGAACGGTGGTTTCTCGTGATTTGTCTTGTATTGTCGAGTTATAATTTTGAGAAATGGATTTTGTGATTATTCAGGGGTTCGTGATCGCTTGTTTGGCGAAGGACTTTCCACCGGATCACGGGTTAACGCGAACTGCGTTACGCTAGTCTGTGAGTGGACAATTTCTTTTCACGGAATTCTTGCGAGTCTTTTATATGATATATGAACTTGAGCATGTTTACGAGATTACGATTATTATGAGCATGTGTTATACGATTATGTTACGCGTATGCATTCTTATGCTATTTATTGCATTTGCATCGAGATATTTGTGATTTGGTTTTCACAGAGTACAGTTGTTGTTCATGTTGTTGTATCGATACACACGCATCCCGGCTGATCCCCGAGGGTGCGTACCAGGGGGGTACCGTACCTTATGCCGATGTAGTTCCGGGTGGGTACTGGTTTCTGTACCTTGTGCCGATGTATTTCCGGGTAGGTGCAGATGTCTGTTTCTTATGCTGATGCAGTTCCAGATGGAAACACGAGGCCATGTCTGTTTCTTATGCTGATGCTGTGCAGATACCTTGACCTGAGGCCTTTCTGGCTCGAATCACGTGTGGGTCTGGGATCCAGTGATTCGGACTGTACTAGCACGGACGTGTCCATGAGTGGCCCCGTGGGATTTTTACTTGCATGCTCTGTACGCTGGAGGAGTATGAGTTTACCTCGCGTATTTTATTATATTTATTCATTTGGACTCGCATATGTTTTTATAACGTATATTACTTGGTGAATGACATTTATTTTCGTCCACTCACTTTAACGATTTTCATGTCTTTCCCCTGGGCTTTTCGGTTTCCGTGCCCAGTTTGTAGTTCGGACTCTGGTGTCGCACGTCGTGGTCGGAGGCATAATGCTCGAGCTACCTTGTTTCTTCCAGTAGGTTTATTGTTCTACCTACTGTGGTATACTTATATGATTATACATTAGAGGTCGCTCTGAGTATTCTGTTGTATATATTATACGATTTTACTCCAGATTTCAGTAAAGTACAGTTATATTTACTACTTTACATTATTGTTGATATATTGAGAAATCCGGATGGGATTGGTGCCCACAGTTTGATTTTTGTGGCATAGGATGAAGTGTATTTTCCGCGTGCAGGTAATGGTAATTCCACGTTAGTAACGAAACTCTGCCAAAATTTCTACGGTTTTTGTTGGTTTGTATTTTCAAAGGGGTTTGATTTCGGTTTAGGGAACTAAATCGGGGTTGGGTCCTTTTAATATATTCACACAATTCATCCAAGCATCCATATTATCGATCAACAAACTAAACAACTTCAAATCTAACCTAAATAAAAAAAATTCGAAATTAGGGAATTAGGGATTTCAAACCTGTTTTCGCAGTTTAGAATCCAACAATAGAGGCTTGAGGATCGATGGGCTTTGGCTTGAGGACTGCTTGCTTGCTCCCAACACACCGGAAATGGCAGAAATTGACGAGAAGAGGAGTAGTTTCGTTTTGGGCAGTTTCGTTTCTGCCCAAAACGGCTGCAGTTCTGGATATAACCCGAAACTATAGCCGACGATATAAGTATTATCGTCGGCCATAGTATAACTTGAAACTATAGCCGACGATATTTGATATGAATATCGTCGGTTATAGTTTTTTTTTTCATATGCCGGTTATAGTGTACTTAATATTTAATAATATTTAATAATACGAAATTATTAGAAAAAAATGGAAATTATTTAAAAGCCTAAATTAAAATGGCATTTAATTTTTTTTAAATCTAATTAACTTATAATTAATTACACCATGCATGGTAAAAAATGCTCAATTTATGATCTCTATTTTTCCAAAAAAAATTAATTGACCTGATTTTATATAAAAAAAACTTAGAAACTTATAAAACATATTGTTGAACTACCGATTAATTCAAATCTCTCTCTCTCTCTCTCGATCTCTCTCGATTGATGATTTTAATTGATGTTGCATAAAATTGTTTCCGTTCGTAGTTGTAGTACTCGATTTGATGAAAGTATTGTTTAGATTAATCAATTTGTTCCTCACACTATAAACAATTGCGTTTGGACTCTAGCTAGTTATATATCTATACAAAAAGGCTATGAGTATTTTTTCCTAACTTATAAAAAATGTTCCTTATACAAAGTATCAACTTTAATTAATTACATCGATCCAATTAAGTTAAAGTTGATCATCCTCATACACATCATTTTACATTGCACGTTCAAACTCAAATTAACACATACATACACTAAGGCGCATAGTCAGAATCATCGCTTGAGTCTGACTCGGTTTCCGAGTTGATTTCAGGTAAGATGTGTAAGCCCTCGTCACTTGAGTCTTCATTTTGATTAACATCAATAAGATTCGGTTGAGGAATTCGTACCACACTGCCCTGTCTCACATTATTAAGGCGAATTGTTGAGGTTTCAGGAATACCAGTTGCGTTCGGCTTTTGGTATGCACTAACTTCTTCATTATCCGAGATCACACCAAGGGTGGAGGCACTGTATATGTTTCTTGGAAGAACATGGTTAACCATTTTCCACGCGCCTTTATGCACAAGTTCATCAAGATAGAACAATTGTTTCACCGCTGTGGCCAAAACAAACGGATCATCTTCATACCAGCTTGTAGCAGTATTCACCGAAAAAATGCCGTATTGATCGGTCCTTGTGTTCTGAGGGTCGGTATCAAACCATCTACACTTAAACAAGTGCACGGTCATGCCTTCCCCATATATTAATTCGACAACTGAATGGAGAACACCGTAATAGTCAACTCCATTCTGCCCACCATGCACCATTACCCCAGAATTCTGTGTTTTTCGTCTGACATCTCTATGTTCACAAATAAATAGCACGCCATTTACCTTACACATAGGATACACTCTGGAAGTTACCGGTTTCTGCGCCAAGAGCCTCAATTCGTGTGACCACTGTGGGATACCATCATCTTGTACATGGTTCATCTGAATATAATAATTTATTAACTTTCCAATAAATATGATACGAGACATGCAATTAAATTCATATACAAGTCAATACCGCTATATACGTACCCATTTGCCAAAATAGTTTGCGAACGTCTTCTTGTGGTAGTTAACATCACCAGAAATGGCAGGGCAGTAAAGGTGCATATTTTTCCAATATTGAACTTCTAGACAGTTAATCAATACCGACCAGTGGGCAATGACTAGCTCATATGGTTCCAAATTGTACGAGTTGGGCAACTTTCCGGAAACTTCAACATCATCGGAGATGATTGAAAGGTTGAACTGTGCTCCATATACTGGCATATGTTGTGGAGGGTCCGCGAACGATCCCAAATACAGTCTGGTGTACGTTACGCACTCGTGCGCAATATATGCTTCAGCGATACACCCTTCGGGTGCAGATTTGTTCATCACATAGTCTTTGTAGTCCCCTAATTGTCTATAAAATTGGTAATTACAGAGCATGTTATGAATATTGTAAAAATAAGTGAATAAATAATATTAAAGATCGACATATATAGCCAGATTTAGAGATGCATTACGTACCTTTCCATAGGATACATCCATGTGTAGTGTACTGGACCAGTAAGCAACAATTGTTCCGGAAGATGGAGCATCAGGTGAGGCATGATGTCGAAAAAGTTTGGAGGAAATATCCTTTTGAATTTGCACATGATAAAAATGATGTCCTGTTGCATTTCCAACAAGTCCGATTTCTTCACTTCTCTCGTGCATAACTTTTGAAAGAATCTTGACAAAGCCACTAACGGCTCCACCACCTCTTTGGGCAGGTACCCTCGAATGAAAACAGGGAAGAGGCGTTGAAGCAGTATATGACAGTCATGACTCATTAGTCCGTACATCTTATTGTCTTTGAAGTTAACACATCGACTTATATTTCCAGCATAGCCTGAAGGATACCTGACATTACCCATCCAGCCAAAAATTTCATTCTTCTGCACAGGCTTGACGGTATAAGGAGCTTGTGTCATTTTTTTCTTCCCATCTCTCAACCAAAAATATTTTCGCAGTCCCATCCTTTTAAGATCAATGCGTGCCTTCGGGCCGTCTTTAGTTTTTCCCTCCCAATTCAACACTGTGCCGACCACACTCTCGCACACATTTTTCTCTATGTGCATGACATCTAAGTAGTGTCTGATCAGCAACTTAGACCAATACGGAAGTTCCCAAAAAATACTTTTGTGTGTCCAGAATTATACCTGTCGGGTTTGTCAAGTATTGACGCCACTATCTCAGGATGATTGTTGAGCTGCCCAAAATCGTATTCATTTAGCACTTCCAATATTTTATCCCCCGTCCATCTCCTCGGCTGCTCACCTGTTTCCACAGTCCCATCAAATGCCTCCATATCCTCCCAAAATGGGTGATCATGTGGAAGCCAACAACGATGACGCATCTGTACAATCTTCCTACAATGAGGTCTGCAACACTCAACAGTCATGCACTCTGGACAAGCCCTGTATCCCCTGGTAACGTTGCCTGACAACATCCTGCGTGCAGGAAAATCTCTAATGGTGCCAACAAGCATGGCATGCATCTGGAACATCTCATTTTTGATCTTGTCATAAGTGGGATGACCATGCTCACTCAAGTACTTAAGCTCATCAATCAAGGGTCTCAAATACACATCGAGACACTTTCCTGGATAACCCAGCCCTGGAATTATCAAAGTGAGCATATTGTATTCTTTCTTCATGCACATCCATGGAGGAAGGTTGTACGGTACCAAAATAACTGGCCATATACTGTATTGAAGACTCATGTTGCCAAAAGGGTTGAATCCGTCAGATGAAAGCCCCAGCCAAACATTTCGAACCTCTGATGCAAAATAAGAAAACTCCTTCACCATGTGCTTCCAAGCCTCTCCGTCAGCAGGGTGTATAAGCGTATCACCGTCGGGCAAATTCCTCTCGGCCCACCATCTCATAGCTTCATCCGTGTGTGCACACATGAATAACCGTTCTAGCCTATCTATCAGCGGAAAATACCGAAGTATCTTCACAGCTTTCTTGTTTCCGGCAGGAGTCAACTTATACCTATCTGTACCACATACCGAGCATTCATCAAGGGATTCAAGATCATTCCCATAAGCATCTTTACCCCAGAAGAGAACACAATCATATCTACAAGTATAGATTTTGATGTAGGAAATGCCAAGATGTTTCAGGATCTGTCACACCTTACGATAAGTGGTAGGAAGACGATGACCGGGGGGCAACAACGAACCAGACCACTTCAGCCAATCATCAACAGCCTTCACACTCATTTTATTCTCCACTTTGAGCTTCATTACTCCCATAACACTTTCAAGAATAGTCTTATTACACCCGTTGTACAACGGGGTCTGTTGGAAGGCAATGAGGTTATTGTACTTGTCCATACCAGCAGTGTTGACAGCTGTAGGTAATTGCTGGACAGGCTCAATATGAGGGAAGTCTCTAACGGCGGGAGGGATATCCGGTGCTTGAGCAAATATACCGTTCTCATGAGGAAACATATCGTTGATCAACCTTGTTGTTGGATCATTGGATGTACTGCCACTCTCAAAACATTGTCCGTGATCATGTTGACCAACTGAGGAACTCTCACCGTGATAAATCCAACATGTGTACTTATCCCAAAACCCGTTTTTCTTCAAGTGCTCCAATACTTTATCGATGTGAAAACGATATCGCTCATTGCGACACTGACATTTCATACACGGACAATAATGAATTGTCATCCTTCCACAATTAACCTTCACATATTCCACAAAACTTCTAATTCCACGGTGATATCTTACATCCCATCTTGGAAGACACATCCAACTCTTGTCCATCCTAAAAATTATTACTGCATGTATATATACCCATGATCTTATTAATTAAAATTTCATAGCTAGATATATATATATATATATCGATCTATATATATATCGATATTCAAACTATAAATTACATAATTTAATTATTCGATCTACTCGATCGATCCCTAACTAGCGCTATATATATATAGCTAGCTAGCTAATTAATTAATTACAAATGGACATATATATATATATATATAGTCGTCTAATTATTAATTCTACTCGATCCATATATAATTATTCATATATATATATATAATTTTGTCTAATTTAACTCGATCAAAATCAAAACATTCGATCAATCAATTAATATAAATATATATATTATTATAATTTCCATAATTTTAATATATATATATATACACGTACACACTAACTATATATAATCGATCACAAAAATCTAAATATATATATATAACCACATTATAATTAATCACAATTAACCAAAACATCACAATAATCACAATATATATTATACCCATAATTAATAATCACAATTAATCCTATAATAATCACAATATATATATAATGCAATTATATTAATTAAATTAATCACCCTATAGCTAGCTATATATATATTCACAATAATCAACACAACAATATTTACGTACTACTCCAACTCAACTATCAATCACGTACTCAAAATCAACCATCGATCAATTACTCAAACTCAAGAATCAATTAACTCGATCGATCAATATATTCAAAATCAACATCGATCAACAATCGATCAACACACACATGCATACATATATATATAATATTAAGTATGTACCTATATATAATGAATCATCACGAAATCATTCTCCACCGTTTTCGACATCACCCAAAGATTTCAGAGCATTTTCAGTTTTTGCGGGAGATTTTTTTGAATGACAGATCGAGCTGCTGCCCAGAATGGATCTGAAATAAGAAACTATAGCCGACGATAGAAAGAAATCGTCTGTAATAGTAAAAAAAAATCGTCGGTAATAGTGGAAAACTATACCCGACGATTTTCCGGCGACTATAACCGACGATAAGAATATCTAGTCGGTAAAAAAAACTATAACCAACGAGGTAATCCTATCGTCGGTTATAGTTTACTATACTCGACGAGAACCCTTATTGTCGGTCGTTTTTTGGGAATCTCGTCGGTTATACTGTTTCTGCTGGTAGTGAAAGCACATCAAGGAGGCATCCTAATGAACATGACATTATTCGCAACAAGTAGAACATAATCATGGAACTTTAAACATTTGAAAGCATACAACACCCGGAGCATTGATGAGTATCCGCAGGCCGGTCGGGTCATCACTCTAAACATGTTGTACATTCTCAAATATCCTTAGTAAACACGACTACAGAAGTCTACAGAACCTAAAACCTAATGCTCTGATACCAAGCTGAAAGGACCCAACCCCGATTTAGTTTTCTAAACCGGAATCAAACCCTTTTTGAAAACACGAACCAACAAAAACCATAAAAATTTCGGCAGAGTAACGTTACTAACGCGGAATTGCCATTAACCTGCACCCGCAAAATACACTTCATCCTATGCCACAAAAATCAAACCGTGGGCACCAATCCCATCCAGATTTCTCAATATCATAACAGTAATGTAAAGTAATCAATAAAACTATACTTTACAAAAATCCGGGGAAAAAATTGTATAAAAGTATAACATAAGAATGCTCAGAGCGACTTCTAGTATATATATACAAATAGTAGGCCAAACTAAGAACCTACCATAAAAGAAACATCGCTCGAATACTAAGCCTTCGACCACGACGTGCGACACCAGAATCCGAACTGCAAACTGGGCATGGAAACCAAAAAGCCCAGGGGAAAGGCAATAAAAATCGTTAGAGTGAGTGGACAAAAATAAACATATGCCTTTCACCATTTTTACATATATCATAAAACAATGTAAAACAAAGCAAAACGAGTTCGGAAATATATATGGAGGTGCCAGGCGAATCTCTCAAGCCCGACGGTCAAGCGAATCGCTCAAGCCCGACGGTCAAGTGAATCGCTCAAGCCCGACGGTGATAGGCTAGGGGAATCTCTCAACCCTAGCTGCATAACAGGGGAATCTCTCGACCCTGTCCAGAGGAATCTCTCAACTCTGGGTCTGACTACCGGTGATCAGCCGAGTAGCCGAAGCATCGATGCAAGTAATGCCATCACCATAAAAATATAAAATAATACCTCCAAAAGTAATAAATAATCTCAACATCGTATATAAATAAATACGAAAAAATCACGAACTCGCAACGACTGTGAAAATATAAAAGTCCACTCACAGATGAGCATAACGCAATACGAGTTAATCCAGTGATCCGGCGGAAAATCTCTCGCCAAACGAACGATCACGATGCCCACTGCGATCGGTGCGCGATTCCGAGCGAAACGACATATAACTCGTCGAAAAATATGTCGGACGAAAAGTCGCCGCCGCGTACGGCGGCGCCACCGGCCCAGAAAAATGCAACCTACACATGGATTTGAAGATCTCGACATTTCCAACAACTTTCCAGTTCAAAGTTATGGCCAATTTTGACCGAAAAAGGTCCAAAACTCACCTCAAAGTTTCAAACCCTTACCGGAATTTCAACATCACGGATCTCCCTCCTCCGGCCACGACAACCTCCCAAACCACTTCCAATAGCTTCCTCTCCTCAAGGCTAACAAAACCCCTCAAAGAGCCAACTCGGCCTCCACGCCGTCACCCAAAGCCCTCAAAAACTCGCCGGAATTTCGTGATCTTTGCCGATTCGATTCTTCCTCCTCCGGCCACCTCACGGGTCAATCCACCTACCAATCCGAAGAGGAGCTCGAGCCCAACATATACCATGAAGAGACTCCGGCCAACCGTGGCTGGAATCGGGCTAAAAAACCAAGAAAACCGAACGGCGAAAACGGGCAAAACGGGTCGCCTCCTTGACCCGTGGTCAACGCGGGTCAAGGCCCAGTTTCCCTTCATGGAAAGTTTCCAAAATCGGCAAGTATTCTCCCGTATTATACCGTACGCGTATCGAATCCCAAACGGATAAATACGATAATATCCGACGGCCGAAAATATTCACAACTTATTCCTCATAATTCGAAATAATCCTCCGAAAGTTCCCACGAGCTCGAAATTAAATTCTCTACAACTTTCGTGAAGGATCTCAAATCAAATTCTTGCCTGATAATTTAGTCGTTAATGAAGCCGCCATATTTAATCAATTATGTAAAAATCGCGACTAATCTCGAAACTCACAAATCAAGTCGATAACCATTCCAATTTCAGTTTGAATTGATCAACGGTCCAAAATGGATCACAATCACGATTCGGATAACTCGAATACGAATGGATTAACTCGACGATATTTTGAAATTTCAAATATTCATATTATATTCCTCGGTCGTCGAAATAATAATCCCGAACCGCCCACGAACTCGAAATTACACGTACAACAACTCTCGAGAAGAGACTCAACTCAAATTCTTGGCCAATAATTAAGTCGTGATCAAAACTAGCAATTCAATCAATTTACGGAAAACTGTGATTACGCGCAAGCTTGTGGATTAAGTCGATTATACTACTGATTCTGTTCCGGGTCGTCACAGTTTAATTGTCCTTTGACGCGTATAAGTTATGTGTTAGCAAAAGTTGCACTGAACAACGCCTATGTATCACCATAGCAAAACCAATCATGGTTGTCACTGAAGAACTATATGACATAAGATCCATAAGTAATTTCTTATTCCATAGTATAGTGTGGGTAGTACCACTATCTGTTAAATACTCAATCTCATCTTCAGACATCTATGAAAAAATGTAAATCAATCCGTCTTTGTACTCAAGACGTAGCGAACACTTTAAGCGAATACTTATAGACTTTCAAAGGGTTGTAACCCTTATAGAGTGCTTGACATGGTTTGACAAAAAATGATGTATAAACGACATCAGAATAACACCAAATCTGGGCAAGAATCTCCACATATTGAAAGAAATTTTGATGCGTCAAAACTGATTCATTTTTGGTCCAGGGTACATGTCTCTACGGGTCAAGGAATAACTCTTAACGGGTTGAGAGCATCCCAAAATCTAAGAGGTGAAAAATGATCCAGGTGCTTGGTCTCGACGTGTCGAAAGGGCTTGAATGCGAACAGAGGATAATCTTCCACTGGTCGAAGAGAAACTAGTCAAACATTTTGACGAGTCGAAAACATGCCAAAAATAATCCAGGGTGATCATCTCGACAGGTCAAAAATGCCTGGGATCATAACGTTCTCTCTTTTCTTTCTCATTTTTCTGGTATTTTTGTGTCATATTGGCATGTAACCATGCATATTTCGAACCATTCGTGCATTATAAAGTAAAATAAGATTCTCAACACTTTCATATACCAAAAGAAAGAAATTTCATTACTTTGCCAATACAAAACTTACATCAAAGATATCTTATTCCAAAATAGACTAAAAGAAAAGTCTCGAAACATGACTAAAACAAGCCAAAAACAAACTAAACTTGAAATACATAACAGAAACAACAACCTAATTAATACATAGACTACTAAAAACCCAAAATTTCAAAACTTGCTCTCTTGTCATCTGCTACAATAAGATTGGCTCTAAACTCTTGTGCTAAGTATTGCTTGCACTTCTTGTAAATATTCTGGATATCTTTGTTTACACGGCATTACTTGTGCATATGTTCCATCATTCCTAGGATTGAAAATAGATTGATTCTTGTTGGAGTTACTTGGGCATGTGTCTTGGCGAGTCCAAGTTAAATTCTGACTACGACCTCTACCTCGTCTTCCTCTGTCACCACGGTGGCTGTAAGGCTCAAAACAGTTATTCTTCCCTTTACATTCCTTCCCAATAGTGTTGTAATTCTCATGTATTTTCTTGGTCTCAGCGGGCCTTGCATTGTTGTTAAGAATTATCTCATGATACCTTTTCTTCTTAGCTAGAATGTTCATGAGATCATTGAATAATTTAATTCTTCCTTGTTCGTACTGAATCCAGTACTGATGAGTGAGAAGACTCATGGAAGAAGAAGGTATTCAAAGACTTCTCGATCATAGCATGAATAGTCTTTTTAACTCCACAGAAGCTCAGCTTCGATTGTAGCTCTAACATACCTTGATTGAATGACTCAATCTTCAGATATTCCAACAAACGGATTTGGTCCCATCTCTCAGTCAATTCTGGAAGTTGTGCATCATGCACATTGTTGAAGTGTTCTTTCAAAACGTCCCATAAGTCTTTCGGATCATCCATTTTTAAGTACTGCTTCTTCAGAGTATGATGGATATGACGCCTAAAAAATATGAGGGCTTGAGCTTTTCGATCTGGAGAAAGTGGTACATTCTTACCAGGTGGTGGGTGGATAGTATCGATGTAATCCCTACCGATGAGAGTATTGTCTACATCAGAAACTCATCGATGGTACTCTTTTCTATTGGCATCAAAGATGACAAATTCAGGTCGAACCGGCTCAGTTGAAGTCATCTAGAAAAGAGACAAGAGATATTATTAGTAACGATCGAAAAACTACGATCACTAATATCAAGTTTAAGGAATAAGAACATGATTAAAGATGTATGGTCACAAAAATTGATGCTCGATAAACGATGGTTTCATACTACACCCAGAAACTGTGACCATCAAATCTGTCACAAATATTGATTTTTTTTTCAATGTCGTGACTCCCCCAAAACCGTCACTAATATCAAACTTTTATATCAAAGAGGTGATGAAATCCTCTTTTCTCATAACATGTATTAATCAATAGGAACTAGGGCATATCATAGCAATATATATGACAACGATAATCAACCTAAATCTAGTCCTAAATCTAAGGTATTGCGGTAATTAAGTTTTGTAACATAATTTTTAAATTCAAGAATGTTAGAAAATTTAACTTGTAGGGTGTAGTGCTCTGTATGGTAATGATTTGTTACAAAGAGGAAGCTTGCGATGAGTGCAAGATGAAGAAAGATGACCAATTTCGTCAAATTTGATGAAGATGGATTTCGGGATCGCCGGTGATGAAGGGAATTCCGGTGAAGGTGGCCAATGTTGATGATGTTAACGGTGGGATTTTATGTTTTTAGGGTTCGGGTTCAGGGTGATGGCTATCAACTCAAGAGCTGCTGATAATGTGTTGAAGGAGAAAAGTAAATAGAATAACTATAGACTGGAACTGTCACTTTATTCATTGATAGATAACATTAAATACATGCATTTTAATCAATTACAATCTATATCCCTATAAATTAGGGATTGCTAAAATATATACTTATATTCTAATTAGGACAAGACACACACCGGCATATCGGGAATATACTTTCCTTAAACAAAGATAGAACTTATAGAAAACTACATTTAAGAACACTTTGGAGGAGCCAAATACACTTAAGGACAAGATCCTTCAATTTAAACAATAAATGACAATATCTGATAAATAAGGATAGTTTGGTATGGCACTGACACATGTCTTATGCGTCATTTACATATTTAACCTCATACACCTCTATATAAATCTCTTTTTCTGGAGAAAAAAAAACCAGAAAACGTTCTGAAATCGTTGAAGTTCATGATCGCTGCTTGCGATCGATCTGCTAGAAATGTAGAATCACCTTGTTTATTCAATTCTTCTTATTGTATTCTCCATGTTTGAAGCTATAATTTCTCTCGAAGCTTCTATCTTCACGATCTAGAGCCAGGATTTTCAGTAGAAGTTGCGCAGTTTTCAAACTATTGTTTTTCGAAGTTCAAATATTCAATTCTCATTGAGTTTTTGTGATATTTTGTTGTTGCAATTACTATGTTTTGTTGTTATGATATTGCTATGTAAACTTCAATCAATAGTAGTTGATATGTTTATTGTGTGTGATGTTGTGATGTATGATGTTAATTTTTGAGTTTATATTTTTGATCAAGTTTTAGGTTTTTAATTTTGCAACAAATCATGTGATTTTGGTTATGTTTTATTGCAGAGATTTGTTTGTTTGTTTGTTTTTTATTAGTAGCAACATATTTTTACACTACCAGAAAAAGCTTCTTAGACGACGGAAGCTTACCATCTCCGTCGTCTAAGAGGACTTAGACGACGCAAACAAATGACGTCGTCTAAGATAACACTTAGACGAAGAGTAATATACTTGCGTCGTCTAAGTGGGATCTTAGACGACGCAACCTTATATGGGGTCGTCTAAGTGTTGTGTTAGACAACGTAATATATTTGCGTCGTATAAGACAACACTTAGACAACAAAATTTATACTTGCATCGTCTAAGTGGGTTCTCAGACGACGGACCGACACTATTTTTTAGGCGTCGCATAAGAAATCACTTAGACGATGGATCTACTTAATTGCGTCGTGTAAGTGATATCTTAGACAACGAAAAATTAGTACTTGCGTCGTCTAAGTAAAAAAGTCCGATTATATATATATCAATCAACTTTTTATTCATCTCTTCGTCATTTGCTCCTCAACTTCGCGATCGAATTCTTCATCTAGCTAGCTCTCTTCATCAATCTCTCTGCTAGCTATAATTAGCTAGCTATCTCAAATAAAATAATATATATAATCCTAGCTAGCCTACCTCTAGGTAGCTCAATATCATCGATCACTTCATTTCGATCAACGACGACGTCGACTGGCTAGCTAATAATTATCGACGAATTAATTAAAGTACGTAAGTATATTCGATTTGGTCGGTACTAATTAATTAATAATTATGATCCATGAATTGATCATTCCAACGGTTTTAATTTGTTTGCATATATATAAATATTATTCCATAATGTGAACCTAGCTAGCTAGCTATTTTGTTTAATTAATTGAGTGCTAGCTAACTAATTATTGATGAACAATATTGCGCTTGAAATGAATATGTGTGTGTGTGTGTGTGTGTGTGTGTGTGTGTGTGTGTGTGTGTGTGTGTGTGTGTGTGTGTGTGTGTGTGTGTGTGTGTGTGTGTGTGTGTGTGTGTGTGTGTGTGTGTGTGTGTGTGTGTGTTGATCGATATATTAATCTCATAATTGAATAATGTTAATTAGAGATAAATAAATTAATTAGTTGTTCATTAATTAGGAATTGTATATATGAATTGAACGACAATTTTTTGTTAACTTCTAACAATAGTTTATTTGATAATTTTAAAGTTTCAATTACTTACACAAGAATTGAATATGGACAAGAGTTGGATGAAGTTGGCGAATGGAAGTGATGAGAGGTATATGGACGGAATCAGAGAGTTTGTAACGTTTGCGATGCAACATGGTCAAGGAAAGAAGCGTTTAAAAGGTACCTGTGTAGAAAATGTCTTAACCATCAGTTTTTGGAGTATCATGTTATGGCTCATCACTTGTATCAGCACGGTATGATGTGGAGTTACACTGCATGGAGTGAGCACAGTGAAGTAGTAGACTTCAGCTTAGGCCTAGACTTCAGCTCATGGTACAGTTACCAGGGTGCCTCATCCAGCGGTAGTGGCGCCCCTTCTTGGAACCCCACTGTGGATTTGGTCTATGATGCCTTTCCGAAATTCAGTCGACATGGTAGACAGCAACACGAATGAGGAGGATCTGATACTCCTAATGTTGAATCAGTCCCTGCCATATTTTCAAAAATTGACACTACTAAATTTGATAGGTACAATAACATGCTACTTGAAGCTCGAACCCCGATGTACGGTGGATGTCCACAGACTATGTTGCACGCCATAATGACCGAAATGGAGTACAAAGTGAAGCACAAAATATCGGATGCAGGTTTTGACGAAATTCAGAAACACATATGTGGCTTCCTAACAATCACAAGCTTCTAATTTTCCATTACAAGGTAAAGTGTCTTAAGCAAACTCAGTCTGAAGTATGAGCAAATCCACGCTTGCAGAAATGATTGCGTGCTGTTTTATAAGGAGTATGCAGAGTTGGACTACTGTCCTGTTTGCAACCACTCCGGATGGAAGTACCCTGATAGAAGGAGTTCGAAGAAGAAGATTCTTGTGAAGGTGCTTTGATATTTTGTTGATTCCTAGACTGCAACGTTTGTTTATGCCTCTATACACAGCAGAGCCGATGAGATGGTATACGGAAAAGATAATAAATGACGATGTGCCGAGACACGTGGCAGATGGTGAGGGTTTTAGACATTTCGACAGGGAATTTCCAGACTTTGCAGCGGAGATTCGAAATGTCAGACTAGGACTTTCTACAGAGGGTTCAATCCTTTTAACGATGGCACATACAGTGCTTGGCCAGTTATCCTCATGTCGTACAACTTGCCTCCCTAGATGTATATGAACAAGGAATTTAATTTCCTTACTCTGCTATTTCCAGGGCCTAAGTCTCCTGGAAAGTGTTTAGATGTGTACCTCAGATCATTGATTGACGAGCTGAAACTATTGTGGGAAACATGAGTTCTAACCTATGACAAGTTAAGTAACACAATGTTCTTGATGAGAGCCATGGTAATGTGGACCATCAGCAATTTTTCCGCATATAGGATGTTGGCATCTTACACAACCAGAGGATACAATGCTTGTCCTGCCTGCTTGGACGACGTCAACTCGAGTTTGCACGCGGGGAAGGTATGTTACTTGGGTCATCATAGATGGTTTCCTCATGATCACCAAAGGCGACATGATAAGGACTATTTTGATAGGACAACAGAGAATGATCCTAAACCCCGACAGCGGTCCGACGAAGAGATTTTTGAGAGGTTAAATAGCTCAATTTTGGTGTGTTGACTATTGACGATGATGTGAAGAAACTCAATCCACACCCTCCACAATATGTGGCATATTGGCACTACGTGAGTATTTTCTTTGAAATGATGCCTTACTGGTGAAAATTGAAGCTGAGGAACAACCTAGATGTCATGCACATAGAGAAGAATGTGTGCGACAACGTGGTAGGAACCATTCTCTGTGTTAAGTTCAAGACTAAGGATACTCCTAAAGCGTGAAAAGATCTGAAATCTATGAATATACGCCGTCCCTTATGGTTAAAGAGGGATAGAAGAGGTGTTTACAACAAGATGTCCATTGCACCTTACACAGTGAAGCCGAGAATGAGGGATGCAGTATCCAACTGGTTTCAGCGTGTTCGGTATCTGTCTAATTATGCATCCAACATATATGACTGTGTCAAAGTAGGGGAACACAAGTTCATTGGTTTAAAGACTCATGACTGTCACGTTATGCTACAACGTCTGATTTCAGTGGTGATTCGACCTTATTTGCCTAAAAACGTCGTCAAACCAATAGTTGTATTATGCAGATGGTGGCAGAGGATATGCACCAGGGAGTTGAAGAAGTCGGATGTGGTCGAACTTCAATACGAAATTATCCACATCCTCTGCAAATTAGAGATGATTTTCCCCCTGCTTTCTTCGACATTATGATTCACCTCATGGTCCACATTCCCGAACAAGTTCTGCTTTCTAGTCCGGTCCAGTACACGTGGATATATCCTTAGGAAAGGTAAAATATGGCATGGAGTAGTACTGAATTTTTTTAAACAAGTTTTTCATCATTTATATATCTCTTTTCTTATAAAGATCATTGCGAATTAATAATATAATGCCGATTTTGTAGACAACTCGGACAGTATAAAAAGGATTCGTCAAAATAGGTCTTCCCCGGATGGCTCCATCACGGAAACATACCTAATGCATGAGTCTGTTACTTACTACAGTAAGTACTTCAATGATCCGGTCCAGAGCACTTCCAATACACCTGTTACCTACAATCTCTCAGTCGTTACAGATCTTGTACGACCGTAGAGAAGTATTAACCGAAAGATTAAGTCATGAGGAACTTATTGAAGTACATTGGGTAGTGTTGCGAGACTATGACGAGGTTACTGGTTACATGCAAAGTTACAGAACTAAAATTCAGACAGCCAAACCGGACAAGAGTCTTAACTCGGTTGAAAAAATGCTTAAGAAGAAGTTCCCTGATTATTTCCTCCAATGGGTATGTATGTTTAAATTATTAAACCATGCATATAGGCTTTGTGCTTCCTTTTTTAAATTTGATGTTGATATATATATATATATATATTTGGAACTGGAGTAGGGATCGATTGATTAGTTAAGTAATTTGTTATTTGATTTGGTGTTTAATTTATGGATTCATAGTGTTTTGGGTCAAATTTTGGATGTAGGTTTATTTTTGGTTTTCTTTAGTTTTAGGGGAAGTTATGGCAAACTTTTGGTAGATATATATATATTCTTAATTACATCTTGTATGTTCACATTTTTTGCAGATGGAGGATCTACAGAAATCCTCTAACCACAACGGGTGGTGGTCATGGGAAAAACACATATTGGCTGGTAAGCCGGGTCAATACTATATTTACCCCGAATGTTTTGTTAACGGTGTAAAGTTTCATTCGGTGGACCAAGATGAAGGAAGAAAAACACAAAATAGTGGGATCGCGGTCGGACAAGGCGACGATGTATATTAAGTAATTCTTGTCAATGTCGTTCAACTATTATATGAGAATTGTATCAACGTTTTTCTATTCAAGAGTAAATGGTTCAAGCGTATGAAGAAATATCTGGGCCTTTTATCTTTCGATACAAACTCAAGCTGGTATGAGGATGAGTCTTTTGCTCTTGCCACATTAGTTAGGCAGGTGTTTTATCTGAATGATCCAAAAACTGGTGCAGGTTGGAAAATAGTAAACCATATGTCTCACCGAGGAATATGGAGTGCCAAAACACTTGAAGGGTCGTCATTGATTCACTCTCAACGGGATAATGTCAGTGCATATCAAGAATTTGAAACTTCTGTCATCCCAGACACAAGGGAACTCATTTGCCATAACGAACGCTTACCCATGCCTGATCGGAAAACAGATCTTACTAAAAAGGAGATCACGGACCTTACGGTTGATAAAGCATCTGAAGATGTGGAGTTGGAGGATGAAGACGACCTCAGATATGATGATAATGATGGAGACTATGATGATGAGGACTAACTGTCAGTTAAGAGTAGTGAAGATGAAGATGTTGATGA
The DNA here is from genome assembly GCA_946800695.1 of Geum urbanum. NCBI lineage: Eukaryota > Viridiplantae > Streptophyta > Magnoliopsida > Rosales > Rosaceae > Geum > Geum urbanum. Next base: position 37,123,614 of record OX326998.1, read on the forward strand.
AGACTATGATGACGAAAGTGATTGATTGATCGACCGAGTTCGGTGCATTTGTAATCTTGATGCATGCACGTATATATGCATGGTTGAAAATATAATTAAAACCGATGTATATTATTAATTAATGAATACAAATTTTAGACGCGCGCGCGTATATATATGTCGACAATCGATTAAATAATTTATTATTAATTATGGACAAATTGGAGACCAATCGAATTTGGCGATATCCTAAACGTCGATAAATTTGGTGAGTACGTAAGTAATTTAAAAATACTAACCTAGAAGATGGAATCATAGGGTTCATTCTAAGCCCAAAATAATGGCGGGTGATAAGTAACTGCACCCATTTTTGGGGGTGGCCTTCAAAAACCACTTAGACGACGTAACCACTTAGATGACGAAAGAAAAGGGTGCCGTCGTCTAAGAAAATGGTGTCGTCATCTAAGAATAGGGTTTATATCGTCTAAGTAACCACTTAGACGCCGGAAGAAAAGGGTGTCATCGTCTAAGTTCGAAGTAAATGGCGGGTGATAAGTAACCGCCCTATTTTTAGGGCGGTTTCAAAACCACTTAGACGATGCAACCCTATAGTTCTGTCGTCTAAGTGGATCTGACCATAATAAAACCGATCCAGTTTTCCTCTCTCTCTCTCTCTCTCTCACTCTCTCATGTTGTTTAACCGACCGGAAAAAATCTCCCCCCCCCCTCTCCCTCACCGCCGTCGCCCCCCTTCTCCCTCTCCCTCACCGCCGTTGCCCCCAGCCCCTCACTGATCCGCGTCGACGTACGAAACCGATCGATATCCGGCCAACTCCCGCTCTGATCCGGTACACTTTCGATTATATATATACGGTGTATAATATGTATTATGTATATAATATTGTGTATAATATTATATATACGTATTTTTGTGTATATTTGTAGATAAATTTTGTATATAAATTTTGTATATATATATTTGTAGATAATTAAATTTTGTATATTTGTGTGTATATATATATTTATATTTTTTTAGATATATTTGTATACGTGTATATATATATTTAGATATGTATAATATTGAATAATTGATATATTTAATTAGATATATATAATTGGATAATTTATATGTGTTTAATTGGATAATTGATTTATATGGCTGGACATGTGTATTGAATTTTTGTGTTAATTAATATATAAATATGTTAATTTATATGTGTTCATGTGTATACATATATATAAATATATGTGTTAATTATTTATGTGTTAATTGGATAATGTGGGTGATGATCGATTATATATGTATTGATGCGAATATATATATGCATGTATTATTAATGTGGTAATTAGAAAAGTGTGTATATATGGTTTTTTTTTAAGATTGTTAAGATGCCGAAGAGGTGCACGACAAAAGACAAAGAATTGTGGCATCAATCTGCCTTACGATAGATGGGTTGGGGGAATCAAACCTCCAATGAGTCGGGTACGAGTTCGGCCCCTGAAGGGGAGATTCCGCACGCTCCTCCTATTAACGGCGTTGCAGCTGATCAGGGTCGACATCACAGGCGCCTCAATCTTTCGATGAAGATTCAACTGCCTTTAGTGCGAGACGGAGAAACAGGAGGGACCCCTCACTTCCACCCCCTAAACGCATTCGGGGCATTTGTAATGGAAGCAAAGCTAAGAGCGTAGCAAAGACACCGGCATGAGGGAGGATCGATGTGCCTCTAAACGCATTCACCCGATGTCCTAAAGGAAGGAGGCTGACTAGTTTGACAGCTCACTAGATCGGAAACTATGTACGTTCTCATGTACGTATGATAGCCCCTACTTGGGAAGACCTCCCCGACGAGAACAAAATGAATGTGTTCCACGGACTCACAGTAAAAAAATATTTAATATTATAGTTTTTTTCATAATTGATTACAAATTTTAGTGTTTATTGTTTCTAATTGTTTAATTTTTTTTGTTAGAACAATTTTAATTATGAACAAACTCCAGAGATGGTGGACTATATCAACAAAACCGCTCACCAGATCTTCAAGGATTGGAAGTGCGCATTGGACAAGACGTACAAGGCAAACCTTGGAAAGACTCCGAAGGAGTTCAAAAAGGAAAGGGAATATGAGTGAGAGTGGTTGAAAGCCCACTTTAAGTCCAAACCGTATAAGGTTCGTAATTTATATTCCTCCACATTCGTGTCATTTTTTTGGGAAAAATTCTGTTCAACAATGATTAATTGCGTAATAATTTAAATTCTTATGTAATAGGCGCAATCACAGAGGAACATAGCTAATCGGGAAAAGAACCTGTTGCACCACGGATGGGGTCCTGCAAAATGTCAACCTGGCGCATGAGCACTTGCAAAAAGGTTTGAAATACCCGCTCATAGCAGGAAGCATTTCTTCTTACAATAGGCCCGGGCAGACCGAACATCTCGGCACTCAACACGCCGTAAGTAACATTTTTTTCCAAAGTAATAATATTTAATTTTATTGTTGCTTCTTCACTTGTGCAGAGATAAACTTGATAAATGAGGATATTATTTGTGTGATACATAGGTAATTGATTATATCCTTGTGTGGTACATAGGAACATGTGGTGTATATGGTGAACTTGAGAAATGTGAATGAGATTTTGTTTTGATGTTATTGGAAGTGTTTTGATTTTCGTGCAAGATTTTGGTTTCCTCAATTTTTAGGAGAAATTATGTCAATTTTTTTGGGGACATTCATACATACATATATATATATATATATTGTTTATGTTCATTTCAGAAGAGGTTGCAACAATTAGCCGACGAGAGAATTGAGGATATGCAATCCCAGAGTCCAGGGATCATGCTTGAGGAGCTGCCTACTCTCTCGACAGAATCTTAGATTGAAATGATAGATGCAGTATTCGGCCGTTGACCTGGTAAAGAGGTTCATAGTCTTGGATGGGGGGTCGAGCATGATATGAGCCAGTCCACATCGTCGGGTACTCGGCGCTTGAATGCGGCGGGACGAGAGCAAATACAAGTTTTCCAGGAGCAAGCTTTAGTGGCTAATGACAACACTTTAGTCGCCTAGGAGGACACTCGTAAGGCTCAGGAGGACTCTCGTATGGCTCGGGAGGAGAGTCAAGCAGGTCAAGAGAGGATGCATCATATGGCTCAATTAATGTGCATCATGTCGATTAAGCTAGGCCTAGATCCCGATGTTGTTTGTCACCCACCCGACGATGATGATCCGAGCGGGGGTGGGATCGGCGGGGCCCATACTCCTTCTACTGTCGCTAGCTAAGGTTTTTATGTACTTTTGTGATCATGATCGTAATCGAACAATATTTTATTAATTTTGTACGAATTTTATTTTTAATATATTTTTGATTACTATTAGTTATTTAATATTAATTTAATGTTTAATATAGTAGATTAATTATATTTAAAAAAATAATATTTACTACTTAGACGACGGAATCATTGATTCTGTCATCTAAGTACTATCACGTAGAAAACGAATCAAACTTGTCGTTGTCTAAGTAATATCACCTAGATGACGGAAAAATTGATTGCGTCGTCTAAGGATACACTTATACCATGGAAATATGCGTCATCTAGGTAGACTTTGACGACACTTCTAAAACTGTCGTCTAAGTAGACTTAGACTACGCTTCTAAAAACATCGTCTAAGTGTAACTTAGGCGACGAAAATTCCAACTTCCGTTGTCTAAGTACCTAAACTACGGTGCTTAGACGACGACACTTAGTCGAAGAAGATTTCGTCGTCTAAGTACCCAGACGACGGAAATACCTGTTTAGACGAAATTGTTCCGTAGCCTAAGTGGCCTTTTCTGGTAGTATTAGTACCAATTGCTTTATTTTCAGTAGCAGCTACTCTTTTTTTGCTGTGTTTTTGTTGTGCTGTTGTAATGTACGTATGATGTTAACTCGAGTTTTTTTTTCACTAGCAGTTGCTTTTTATTTTGTAGCATGTGCTTTAGTTGTTTTTCGGTAGCAGTTGCTCATTGTTTTCGGCTTTTTTGTGTTCCATATTTTATTCAGTATCAGGTTCTTATTTGATTAGTAAATTTTGGAATTGATTTGATATGTTCAAATGAAGATATAGAGGTGTGGCTCGCGATGCAGCGATACACTGTTTTATTTTATTTTTTTGTTTAGTATCAGTGACTCATTTGTGTGTTAGTTTTTGGAAACGATTTTATGCATACATCATGTTGCTGATTTCTTTTTGGGTTGTGTTTAGTTTCATTTTTCTAATATTACAATATTTAATTGTGTATTAACATGCAGCAGCACGCTACTTGTTTTTTTTGTTCTGCAATTTTATTTTAGCAGCAGCTTGTTTTTTCTACATTTTTCTCTTTTCCGTGTAGCGATGTCATCAGTTATGAAGCTTGCGAAGGTTACATATGGAACTAAGAGTATTCTTATCTCAATGATGAAGTCAACGAAATTCACTTTGCATTTAACTTTGTTCTAGGTTTAGAAATCTGAAACATGGGTAGTTTACTTTGAGGTACTCTTTTAGTGATTCCCCTAATACTTTGAGGTACTCGTTTTTGTGTTACAGCAGTATATGCTAATAAAGGATGTGAGTGGTCTGTCCTTGGTTTTTTATGTGAGATTAAAGACTATGTTTACTTGAAGAAGCTGAATAATGAACACACGTGTGTCACCGTTTTATCTCATGAAAATCCTAAAAGGCTAGGTAGTAAAGTTCGATATGATCCTTTGGTAAAGCTGAAATAGATAGTCAATGACTTGAAAGCTAATTTTGGTTTAGATATTCAATATCATACAACGTATGGGGTTAGGTTAGCTGCCAATCATTCTCTAAATGGTAGTGAAAGTATTGGACATGCATTGTTGCCTTGGTAAATTGATGCATTGAGAAGAACCAACCCTGGCTTAAATGTCATTCTCGAAGAAAAGGATGGGAGGCTTCGACATATGTGTATTAGCTATGAAGCATCTATTGAAGGTTTTGTGGAGAAGTGCTGCTAATGGTTGAAAGCATTAGGGTTGATTTGATGGAGAAGTTTTCTAAAAGGAAGGATGAATTTGCTTAGTGGCTGAGTATTTTGTGCCCGAAAATGGAGTAAAATATGCGAAAGGGGATGATACTAGAAAGAATTGGAAGGTGAGCACCCTGTAGCAGTTTCTATTTTTATTTTCAGTAGCCTTCTTCCAGTATCAGTTACTCTAGTTGGTTGTTTAGTTCTTTTTTTAGTGGCAGCATGTTTTGAGCAGCAGTTGCATATTGGTTTGGTGTTTTTGTGTTGCAATTTTTATTCAGTGTCAGGTTCTTAGTAATTGGTTAATATAGATATGTGGGTTGCGGTGTAGCAGCACGTTGCTTATTTTTGTGTTGTAAATTTTTTCAGTATCAGATTGGATCCTTATTTTTCTTCCAGTACTAGCGTCATTGATATGTTTTCTAATTTTTTCTTCATTCTTTGCAGGTTAACAAATCCAGCGAAGATGTGTTTGAGGTATTCACTTGACAGGACCCACCCCAAATTAACACGTAATTCAGAATGAATCCTGCAGAACTCGCATTAGGATGAGTGGCACCAAAGATTCGATACATGTAACCCCAATACGAGTAACTTGAAACTTACACTATGAATCTAAACTATGAAAATGAAAGCGATAGACTATCACGCCTCGTTCCCTGGACAATCACAACTTCAGCCAAGTAACCTGCAAATTGGGCAATTAAAAACGAAGAGCCAAGGGAAACACAATTTAAAAATGTTAGAGTGAGGGGATGAAAATAAACTAAACTGAAAACTAGAATATAACTGTGCTTTCTCCGACATAAGTAATAATAAAACAATAAGCAAGTTCGTAAAGTCCTGAAAATGAAAGTAATACATCGAGAAGCTCATTCAACCTTTCTCGAGTATCGTGCAATGGAGGCGTCGTCAAGGTTCACCTAACCCGAGACAACAAATCAAAGTAAAGTGGTAACTAGAGTAACTAGACCTCTAGTCACCTAAAATCGTCAAGAGCCACCTAACTCAGACGACGTGAATGTCGGGATAGAGCCACCTAACTCATCTCGAAGCTACTCGGGGATCAGTCAAGTAACTGATGCATCGATGCAATACTGACTATCTGTAATAATGTCTAGCCTCCAAAACTAAAAATGAAAGATCAAACTAAATGAAAATATAATTGCAAGATTTGCTAAACGACTGTAAAAATAAAATGTCTACTCACAATACTGTGTCGTGATTTCCACAAAGTCAAAGCCTTTCTGTCGGCGTTTCTATATGTTTGGCCCTGGCTGCTAACCCGTTGTCTTGAAACAATGATTATTATTTAATAACCAATTTCCGAAAGTTAGATCGAATAATTAAGCTCGTTCACCAACGAGCATTACCTTCGAGAACATCGCATTCTCTAATATCGTGCTTTCTAAACTAAATACAAGCTCTAATCTAATTTCAATTTCTAAATGCTTTTAAAAGTCGTAACACACTCCTTGAACGTTATGTGACTCGAGGTCGAATTGACGTTCGACTAAACCATTCAATACTATCATAAAATCGTTTAATTAATATTTGATTAACCACACGTCTTAATCAACTATGTCCAAATCAATTCAATAATCTCTTCATAACAATCACTATGTAATTACGCAAAATGGTATAAAATTACATTAAAAATTTCTCAGCCGGAGCGCCGCCGTGAACCACCTGCAGCGGCGATAGTGACTTTTTCAGGAGAATCAAAGTTCAATCTGTTCAAAATTAACCCAACAACAACTTTCATAACTATAACAAATTCTAATTCAACCTCTAACTAGTCGAATTTACATTGAAACTGAAATCTCCCAAAAACTTCAAAGCTTCTAATATATACATGTGATCATCTCATCTTTACATGTGATCATCTCATCTTTATCATCTCAAATCTCCTAAACATGTTTACTAAACCGAAAATAAAACCTATCTAATATATACATGTGATCATCTCATCTTTTTCTCTAACTCTTTATAACCTAACCAATTTCATGCAACCTAAAAGTGCCTACGTCCTCAACTATATAACTCATGTTAATTTCGTGATTAAGTGCTTCGGGACTCCCCTAACACATCAATAATCTAAACCGGGACTCCCCTGCATTCAGATTAAGTATTAAGCATAGAATAAACATGTATAGCAAAAACGTAAGAACTAAAAGATGGCAGAAAATTAACTAGAATTATATAACCAAAATCCTTTACAACTTCACTCCAAAGAATGCCAAAAATACAAAGAAATAAGAGAAGAGTTATGGTTACACTTTTTGTTGTCGGGACTCCCCTAGACTACTTGGTGTAAGCTGCTCTTCAATGGAGATGGCAAAATACTTCGGGACTCCCCTAATATTTCGGTGGAGGATGGTGTTTATGGCGTTGGAGGGATGGCTTCTTCAGATTTGGTGCAAGGGAGGAGAGGTAGTGTTTTGGGCAGAGCTTTGAGTACTAGAATGAGAGATGATGATGAATGAGCCGAAGTCTTCAATTTATAGGCACAAGGATGAGCTTGGTGCACAAGGAAAATCTCTTCTTTCTCTTTCCGGACAGATCTGACCCTTTTTGGTAAAATGGACATTCCGGGAGCTGTAGATCTCCAAAAATTGCGATCTTGGTGTCGTTGGAAAGATAATTCAAAGATCTTTCCAACGAGGTATCATATGCATTAATCAGAGGTCTGGGCTGTTCGCAATCGTCTGAAGAAGTTGACGGATTATTTTCCTGATTTCTGATTTGAGATATCTTGCCAGATTTTGTTCTTCTTGATTCCCAAGGAATATCTAGTCCGAATTTGGGCATAATATCTTGGATATTTCGGTCTCAAATATGGTAGTGAAGATACACATGATTCGGCAATGAATTAGGCAAGCAAGATATGCAATATTCGGCCAGAATATACTCCATGCGCACCATCTTCTTTTCCTGGTTTGACCGGGACAAATGACACCATTTTTCATTTCATTTGGGTTACTAATTCTGGAAACCATTTGGAAAAGATTCGTGTACTCTCTTTAAATTGTAGGCGCACTCAATTTGGACATGCTTGGACATAATACTATGTCGAAATTGTGTGTTTGTGCATATTAACTTGTAAAAGGATTAACCACATTGCATTTTTAGCTTGCATAACCTTCTGGCGGCCTTGTGATGCTCGGATTTCACCACCGGGTACCCTAACCTAAGTGAAGTTAGGGACATGAGGCCAAACGTAAGGTCACGTTTGCATCATGTATTTAGCACGTAACTTTGTGTGTTTTCTGCAGGTTCTAACATTTTCTCTTATGCATTCACTTCATATTTCACTTAGGTTCTTGTTTGATGCATTTGAATGACGATTTAATTGTTTTGAGCATGAATTTGAATGAAACGTGGTGTGCTTGCATTACTCTACTTGTATATATATATATATGTTTCTAAATCTTTGCATTGTAAATATGCCTAATTTTGCAGAAAACGTGTAAATTGAGTCTTAACTTATTCTATCAACTTTGCATTCATTTTAGGGAGTCTAAAGCCTTGCATTCACGTTTACAATTCTTGAAGTGTCTTAACTTAGTGTTTTACAGCTTTCGTGTGTTTTTGGTGTGTTTTTGGTTTGTTTTTCTTCGTGTGATTTGTTTTGGTGTGATTTTGTGTGTTTTTCTTGCTTTCTTTTAATTTTCAACGTTTTTGGTTAGTGTCTTGCATTACTTGTATATTTCTTTTGATACTAACACTATTTTGAGGAGGAGGACTTAGAAAAAGATCCAGCTACTAAAGATGCCGAGAAGAAGAAGAATGTGGCTCCTCACGCCACTAAGGCACAACCCTCATCATCACAATCTGCCCCAAACAAAGGTATTAACTCTATCCCTTCAAGTTTGGTTAATACTAATGCTTCATTTGCTCGTGCACCATTCTCACATAGGTTGACGAAATCTAAGAAAGATGATCAATACGAAGACATTTTGGACATCTTTCGGAAGGTGCAAGTAAATCTGCCCTTGATCGAGTGCATAAAGCAAGTGCCTATCTATGCAAAATTTCTCAAAGATTTATGCACCCAAAGGAGGCAAATGAGAGCAAAGGAGGTTGTGAAGGTGAATGCAACCGTCTCAGCGGTTTTACAGCGTCGGTTACCCCCCAAATTGAAGGATCCGGGGAGCATTTCTGTTCCTTGCGTGATTGGTGACAACAAATTCGAAGATGTTATGCTAGACCTTGGTGCATCCATTAACGTAATGCCTTATTACTTATTTGCATCCATGGATTTAGGCGAGCTCAAACAAGACAACGTCATCATTCAGCTAGCCGACCGTTCGCATAAGTATCCTAGGGGATACTTTGAAGATGTTCTTGTGCAAGTCAACAACCTGATTTTTCCAGCGGATTTTTACATTGTTGACATGGAAGAGAGTCCTTTGAATACCACGCCATTGCTTCTTGGACGACCTTTCATGAGGACTGCAAGAACGAAGATATATGTGTTTGAGGGAACGTTTTCCATGGAGATTGATGGAGAAAAGATCGAATTCAACATATTAGATGCTATGAAGGTTCCCACGGCAAGTGTACATGCCATCTCACACACATGAAGAACTATCACGTCTAGGTTGTAAGACGTTAAAAAAACAAGCGCTTGTTGGGAGGCAACCCAATGGAGGAGTCTACAATCAGATTTGCATTCTCTTCCCCTTATCTTTTTAAATTTCGTTGCTTTTACATTTCTTAGTTAGCTTTTTCGTAAAACCTATATTCCATCTTGATTCTATGTTTTACTTGATTACATTGAGGACAATGTAGAGTTTAAGTGTGGGGGAGGGGTTTACAACTTTATTTTAGTCATAAATTGTAAAAACCGGGCGGACAATGGATTTCCGGCGGATGATGCCCTAAAAAAAATGTTTTCTAGAGTCTAATTTAGTGTAGTGGATGAACACTTGTCTTTTAGTAAGATATCCTTGTGACTTGGTGTCTAGAAGGGGACGGTTGCTAGGACGGGTTTTGGATGTGAGAAAGAACTTGTTCGAAATCACTCCTACCTCTCTTGGTCTCTCTCGCCAACTGGCCATGTTATTAAGGTTGCCCAAAGAAGATGAGGACTAAATCTACGCTTGTTTGAGAGTCTTGAGTCTTTTTGTTTTAACTTAGCGTTTTAAAGAATCTTAGGATGCCCATAGTTAGTCTATGATGAAAATGGACCAAATTTGAACAATATGGCGTTGCATTCATGATTCTTGTGTTAATTGAGTTATTTTGAGTGTCATGACATGTAGTAGATATGGATAGTTAAACGTGGTACAGATTTCGCATGTGAGAATAAGTTTAAGTCATATGAACCTTAAACGTGAGTTTTGAGCCTATATATTTCTTTTTGGAGAGAATTTCGTGCATTAGTCTCAAAACTAAGCATGTGCATCATATGATTACTTGCCATAGATTTTAATGAACTAGAGATTACTAGAACTTACTCATGTCGAATTTGCAAAGCTTATAGTTGACATATACTCTGATTTTGGATATGATTAAAGGCACTTAGGTTTTCCACCACTTAGCCAAATTTCCATGAGTCCTATATGAGCGCACGAGTTGCGACACCCCTAGAAAGCCACTTTTGAGCCTACATTGAGCCTTTATTTCGTTGACCTTATATGCATCTAAACACTTAGCCTAGTGTAGAGTTCATACCCTTGTTCTAAAGACTTGGTGAAGAATTTCGAAGCTAGCACAATAAAAGTGGCGTGAAGATGATGAAAAGATGTGTGTATAGGGATAGACTTGTCCAACAAATTTTGTATTTGAATGCCAAAATTTTCGAGATAAAAAAAGAAAAAGAAGAAAAATGTATAAAGATCTCGAGGCATTGTATTTAGATTGTATAAGTTTGGATTAATGTCCCCTATACTTATGAATTTGGAGATTACTACGAATTGAAGGCCCAAAAGTGAAGAAATATGGCCTTTGTCCTGTTCATAAAGCTCAAAGGAAGTTGAAAATGAAGTTAGGGTCCAAAAAGATGAAAATTGGCCCCCGATCTTGAAGTTTGACACAAAAAGAAGTGTAGAAAGGATGAGCCACGAATTTGAGAAGTTTTAAGTGCTAAACTAAGTCTTTGGAACGTTTTTACACCACCACTTATCTAAATTTCGAATGCCTTAGCCTTAGCCTCATTACAACCTTTCTAAAGTCCTTTATGATCCTTAAGATGAATAGCCTTCAATTGGTTGAGTAAATTGCATGAGTAAGCATATGGTTTGGTTCATTTGTGCAAGTAATTATGAGGTTTTCGATTCAATTCATATACATTTTTGAGTGAACCTTTTTCATGAGTGAAAATATGATGAGAGCATCCATGTGAGATTGATTTAAACTTTTTTCAAAACATGCATAGCTTTAACTTCACCATCGTTTACTCCAAGTCCTACTTGTTCATGACATGATCATATTTCTCTTATCTCTCGAAAATTTTCGAACTTTTCACTATGGAATCTTGTGATTCCATCGCCATATACTTAAGAAAATTTCTGAGACAAATTGTGCTAAGGGCTTAGAAGTTGTTTTTATTTGAGTCCATGGAATTTGTTCAACGTGGAGGCTAGCTCTAACGTTGGTTTTATATTTTTAGTCTTTCTTTTATTTAATTTTTTCTAGGGACTAGCAAAGTCTAAGTGTGGGGGAATTTGATCTACGCATTTTATGCTTGATTCTTAACGTCTTTCTCTTTACATTTAGCTTTGTTTTGACCTTAGTACTATCATTTCTTACTTACTTTATGCTTTTAGGTAGAAATAAAGGAGAAAATAATAAATGAGGCGATTTGGAGATAAAAGCGTGCTAAGGAGGAAATTCCTAATTTCGGAGAAGAAATGGTCCGAGGAATGGTCTTCAAATGGTTACTAAAATGCATTCCCATATGGTGTCAAGAATTGGAAACCAAATGCCAAATGAAATGGATACCAATATGGTGCACAAAAAGATGAAGACATTTCTCCCGCGCGACCCAGGAAAGAGCAAATATGGCGGAATATATGGAGCATATAATGGACGAATTTTGGGAGGATATTCCATGAATATAAATACCTTATTTGAGGGCCAAAATATGTGCAAGAATATGGTATATTCGGCCAAGAATTATTAGGGAATAAGGAATGCAAGATTTGAAGATATGAAGATTTCCTTTTCCTTGAAGAAGAAGAAAACAGGGCAGCCAGGTCACTTGACTTCTAAAATCCGTAGTAAATCAAATTCAATTCCAAATATGGCGTTCCTTATATGGATTTTATAGCCCTTTGAATAAGCTTTCCAATGAAACAAGAATCAGAATTTTCCAAGATCTGAAACTCCGGGAAAACGCGTGTGAAGACAGACTGTCAGATTTACCCGGGTACATAAGGAAAGTCTTATTTTGGTAGGAAAAATCCTAATCTTCTTCTATAAATTGGGGAGCTCGACTCATTCATGAACATCTCTCATTCTAGTACTCAAAGCTCTGCCCAAAACACTACCTCTCCTCCCTTGCACCAAATCTGAAGAAGCCATCCCTCCAACGCCATAAACACCATCCTCCACCGAAATATTAGGGGAGTCCCGAAGTATTTCGCCATCTCCATTGAAGAGCAGCTTACACCAAGTAGTCTAGGGGAGTCCCGACAACAAAAAGTGTAACCATAACTCTTCTCTTATTTCTTTGTATTTTTGGCATTCTTTGGAGTGAAGTTGTAAAGGATTTTGGTTATATAATTCTAGTTAATTTTCTGCCATCTTCTAGTTCTTACGTTTTTGCTATACATGTTTATTCTATGCTTAATACTTAATCTGAATGCAGGGGAGTCCCGATTTAGATTATTGATGTGTTAGGGGAGTCCCGAAGCACTTAATCACGAAATTAACATGAGTTATATAGTTGAGGACGTAGGCACTTTTAGGTTGCATGAAATTGGTTAGGTTATAAAGAGTTAGAGAAAAAGATGAGATGATCACATGTATATATTAGATAGGTTTTATTTTTGGTTTAGTAAACATGTTTAGGTTCTTCGATTCTTGTTTGTTTTGCTTGTCTATGAGTATAAAGCATGATAGAGTCCTAGGATTTCTAAGTGTGTTTTACTTGCCATTTTTTTTGTCTTTAATTTCGTAGGTCATTAGAACACCAATTCAAACTCCCCCCATACTTTCTAACGTTTTCATGCAGGTGAACACCCTACAATCCCCGGTTAAGAACGATACCCTATTTACCAATGCTACATCTACACAAAAGGGTTTTAAATTGCATTTCGTCTAGATTGATTATTGAGTGTTAATTTAGTAGTCACTTTAGGCGTTATCAATTTTTGGCGCCGTTGCCGGGGAACCTAAACATGTTTACTAAACCGAAAATAAAACCTATCTAATATATACATGTGATCATCTCATCTTTTTCTCTAACTCTTTATAACCTAACCAATTGCATGCAACCTAAAAGTGCCTACGTCCTCAACTATATAACTCATGTTAATTTCGTGATTAAGTGCTTCGGGACTCCCCTAACACATCAATAATCTAAACCGGGACTCCCCTGCATTCAGATTAAGTATGAAGCATAGAATAAACATGTATAGCAAAAACGTAAGAACTAGAAGATGGCAGAAAATTAACTAGAATTATATAACCAAAATCCTTTACAACTTCACTCCAAAGAATGCCAAAAATACAAAGAAATAAGAGAAGAGTTATGGTTACACTTTTTGTTGTCGGGACTCCCCTAGACTACTTGGTGTAAGCTGCTCTTCAATGGAGATGGCGAAATACTTCGGGACTCCCCTAATATTTCGGTGGAGGATGGTGTTTATGGCGTTGGAGGGATGGCTTCTTTAGATTTGGTGCAAGGGAGAAGAGGTAGTGTTTTGGGCAGAGCTTTGAGTACTAGAATGAGAGATGATGATGAATGAGCTGAAGTCTTCAATTTATAGGCACAAGGATGAGCTTGGTGCACAAGGAAAATCTCTTCTTTCTCTTTCCGGACAGATCTGACCCTTTTTGGTAAAACGAACATTCCGGGAGCTGTAGATCTCCAAAAATTGCGATCTTGGTGTCGTTGGAAAGATAATTCAAAGATCTTTCCAACTAGGTATCATATGCATTAATCAGAGGTCTGGGCTGTTCGCAATCATCTGAAGAAGTTGACGGATTATTTTCCTGATTTCTGATTTGAGATATCTTGCCAGATTTTGTTCTTCTTGATTCCCAAGGAATATCTAGTCCGAATTTGGGCATAATATCTTGGATATTTCGGTCTCAAATATGGTAGTGAAGATACACATGATTCGGCAATGAATTAGGCAAGCAAGATATGCAATATTCGGCCAGAATATACTCCATGCGCACCATCTTCTTTTCCTGGTTTGACCGGGACAAATGACACCATTTTTCATTTCATTTGGGTTACTAATTCTGGAAACCATTTGGAACCCAAAATTAGTAACTTTCGCACATGATCCCGTCATCATTTTTCTGCTCTTCCGGAAATTCCTAGTGAGATTAGGAAACTTCGTTTCTTCTTCGTTTTAGCTTCAATGCTTCCTTTCATGATGTAGACGTTAATTTCATGGCTGACATTCATTCCTAATTCGGGTAGGGAAAGATCATTTTCCTAACCAAATTGGGAAAATCTCCGCTTAGTGCATTTTAAGCTCAATTCTGCCTCCTTTATTGATTCCTCTTTATTTTGTACCTAAAACGTTAAAGTAAGTTAGAAATGAAATACTTAGAGCCCTAACGAAGCTAAATGAAGGGAAAAACATATTAAGAATCACGTAGAAAACGTGTAGATCATGAGGCATGACACAAGAGACCGAAGAGACTCACTAACATTTGAGACACACTTTGAAGATTATCTTATAACATTAGTGATCCATATACCCGAAGGCATACGATGAGATCCACTGCAGTCAGATAATCACGCTCTAAGAATCACTAAGAATATAAGATAATCGACAGGATCATGAACCTAATGCTCTGATACTAATTGACAAGACCCAACCCAAATTATCGTAGTAATCCAGAATAAGTCTTGCAGAACCCTTATTAGAGTATCTAACACCTTCTATATGGCACCAGCTACCCTAGCACGAGTAACCCTGAACTTCAATTGAGAACCTATATTGAGAATACAGAAGCTGTGGATTGTCATGCCTCGCACTCTAGATGGTCACAACTTCAACCAACTAACATGCAATATGGGAAATTTAAAACAAATGGCCCAAGAAAAGGCATAAAAATATAAAACGTTAGAGTGAGTGGACAAAAATCATAACCCTATGATATGCGTAAAAATGAAAAAAGTATAATGTAAGCCTTTCCACAGTTTCTACGAAAATTGATGCAAGTTCAAATATTGTAGAACTAAAATAAAATGGAGGTGATTGTTCAGGGTGTTTGTCCTAACCCGGAATGACTATATGTATAAAAAGTACAGGTGATGCGATCAACTAGGGCGTTTGTTCTAACCCGAGACAATCTAGGTTGGGCAGGGTGTTTGTCCTAACTTTGACCGACCGGCTATCCGGTGATCAACCGTATAGCCAAGGCATCGATGCAACTAAATAAAACTATCACAAAGTAAACCTCCAAATTTAAATGCTCTGAAACATAACGTAAAGCATACTGCATAAATATATAATCAATGAGCTCGCAAGCAACTATGAAAATAAAGGTCCACTTACAGTACTGTGCCATGATTTTCACCAAGCCAAAGCCTGTCTGTCGGCGTTTCTAAACATTTGTCACTGGTTGTTAACACGTCGTCCTGAAACAACGATTATTATTTAATAACTAATCATCAAAAATTATAATGAATAGCCAAGCTCGTTTACCAATGAGCATTATCGTCGAGAACCTCGCATTCTTGAAATGTGCTTCTTGAACTAATGACGAGCTTTAATCAAATTCCAAATTCTAATTCTTGAATCCTTTTTAAATCCGCAACTTATTCCCCAAACATTACGCGACTCGAGGTCGAATCGACAATCGATTCAACTGTTTAATAATATCATAAAAGTATTTAATTAATATCCGATTAATTCTAAGTCCACACTAAAATATGACCAATGTGTTTAATACCTTCATCAATAAACTCGTAGCGTCGAAATGAATCCAATGATATAAAACTTGACACAATTCAGAAACTTTTCCAGTTAGACATGCCACCGTTTGAGACCACCGCCAATGGTGGAGTTTGACACATCAAAAGAAAGCTCTCAAAGAGCCCAACCAATTTTCTCAAAGGACCTAAGTTAGATCTCCGCATGTTTGGCTGGAATCTACCCCGAAACACCACGGACGAAAAATGTTTTCGGCTTCGATTCCCCGCTTTCGAGCCACCTCACGGCTCGAGGCATACATCAAAAGACTCAGGGAGGAGAGAGGAACAAAACCCCCTTAACCTCACTGTCCAATTCACGGGTAATCGCCACTCACGGCGGAGGCCAAACGTGACAAATCAAAATCGATTTGATTCTACCGCACAACATCTGCAACTAAGAAATACAACATATATTCACACTCTACATACCGAAAGGAATTGAACCATACCAAAATCAAGGCCGGATTAGTCGTTTGCGACGACGACGAAAACCACCCCGAAACCTAGAAATTTGTTCACCTCGAATCTCTCTCCTCGAGCCTCCATCACCGAAATCAAGACCAAAAATAGGAGGAGGTCGAATTGCGTTGGTTGTGACCAGTTTCGATGTCAGAGGTGGCCAGAATCTGTTTTGCCGCCGGCGAGAAGTTCCACGGCGATTTTAGGTCGTAGAGGTTGGTTAACGCGGGTCAACTCTGGTTGGCTCAACATGGAAGGTCTGATTTTCTATTTTTGGAAATTGCTATTTATATGTGCGAGTTGCCACTAACCGATTTCGTAAAATCACAAAAAACTTTCGCTTACCATAATTTCTTCATCAAAGCTCCGATTTTAATACTTGACATGGCTACGAACTCATCTTGATGAACTCTACAACTTTTCTCCAAGAACTTTCTCAAAAAATGAAATCAATAAAATTCTGATAGAAATACCATTGATAATTATTGATGGATAAAAACTAACTACCTTCCTCGATTAACCTTAAATGAAACAAAAATTCTGGGGATGGAATGTTACATCGGTCATGCAATGTCCCTATCAATTAGACAAAGTTCTGATTTGTTTGATGCCTTCTATATGTTTTATGGCTATATTGGATTTTTCTGCTAGATTCAGTATCAGACTTCATTTTTTTTTTGCTATATTAGAAGCAGTACCAATAACTGTTTATACATGATATGTTATGTAATGCATAATATTTACTTTTGTGAGATAATGGTACTTATTGTAATGATTCAGTAGCAGTGTTTTACAAATGTTTATGAGTTGGGGTCGCGGTGCAGCGACACGCTTCTGAATATAAAAGAATATGTTCTTCTTGTTAACAGCAGTGCTGCTAAGTGTTAGACTTTGTTTTAGTGTCAGACTTTTTGTTACAAACTTTAGTTTTTCAGTAGCAGTTTATGAGCAAAACGTTAGCCGTGCTTTATTTTTTCATGTAAGCAACAATGTTGATTAGTATAGCTTTTTATTTTGATTAAGTGATTAAATGAAAAGGATGATAAAGTTTTGGGAATGTGTCATGGTGTAGCGGCACATTGCTAGTTTTGTGAAGATTTTAGCTGGTTTCTTTTTTTAGTATTAGTTCATGAGCAGAACACTATCAAAGTGCTAACATACCTGTGCCTTTTTCCAGTAGTAGTCCCAAATTTTTTAGTAGCAGTAAATTATTTTAAGTAGCATTGCTCAAGTACTGAAAGCAATCATTTCCAAAATAGAAAAACAACAACCATTCCATAAACTTAATCATAAAAACCACAAACATAATCATAAAAACCAAAAGTACCACTTGATGCTATTAAAGTCTACAACATTGAGTTTCCTAAATATTAGTGAGTACATAACCGATTACTTAATCATAAAAATCACCAATAGCACTTGGAGCTGTTAAAGTCTACAATTTTAGTACATAACCGATTATTATAGCAATACTTTCCAAGTCTCATTCCATCTATTTTCATCCCATGAATTTTGACACATAACTTTCATTATCGACCAAAAAATCCATGATCATGCTTGCGTGGTACTTATACACATCAGCTTTCAACTATTTTTTTGGGATTGGCTCGCCCTTTGACAGCTTCTCCATAAATTACAAAACAAAAATTCTACAATCCTGCAATGACAAAAATATAACAACATTCTTAGTTTTTCAATATCAGCATATCACCATAGTTTTGTTGTCTTTTCTTTCCTTGGCATAACTTTCCTCTTTCGCAGCTTATCTTCTGTAGCAGACACCGCCACCTTGCTTGTATTTCTGATTGCTCTGCTTCCAAGCTTTTATATTGGTAAAGTAACAATACTAATATGCAAGAATCAATATTAGAAAACATAGTAATAAGTTCTAATTTTGGTGGTTTTGTTTTACCTGAATATTATCTATCTAGGTATTCGGTATTCTTGGTTGTTAACTCCAAACCAGCCATCATTGTGTCGTCTGAATCATATCCATTAGATTCTTCTTCTTCTTGTACTGCCGCAATCAGCTTAGGGCGTTCTTGGTATGGTGTTTTAGGGGCATATGTTCCGCTAGACACTTTACGCCTATTGTCTACTTCTTCATATGCAGCATACATTTGTGCTATAGCATTGATGAGAGCATTTAATAATATGAACTTCGCATCCACGTACTTTGTATGCAGACGTTCTTCGAGTCCTCCTACCGCGATGTCCACAAATTCGTCCATAGTGCATCAAATCTTGCTCTTGGTATACTCAGTCCTAAACCTATATAAGTATGTCACTGGAGATTCGCTTGGCATTTGCACCATTTGACATAACTTACCAAGCTTCATAGCTAGTTCAGATCCACCAAAGTGTTTGGTGAACAATCTTTCCATCATTGCCCAATCGTGGACCGAGCCTTGTGGTAGTTTGTATACTAGTGCAGCGCTGCTCGTGATAATGAGGATGCAAAGACTCTTAATTTGAACTCGCCAAGCCTTCCATATGGTCCACATTCGACTCTAAAACGAGCAATGTGGATAGTTGTTGGCTCTGCTCCCTCACCGCTGAAGCGAGTGAATGAGATGGGTCGATAATCTTTTGGCCACTTCCATCCAAATGATGGTGGCAGGAATGACTCGTTGTAGGCTACCGAAGCTCCTCCCGCACCTCGCAGCCTCTGATTGATAATGCGATTAATCATTTCCTCTAATTCTTGCTCGGGGTTTGGTGGAAGAGGAGATGGAGCCGGTATATCATCATCTTTGACATCTTTATCATCATGAAAGAGAGGTTCTCGTTCTCCTAGTCTGTCCTTGATCAGAGCGAAGCTAGCTGTCATAGTGTTAGTGATATTTGCAAGAGCTGCGGTAAGGGTATCAAACTTGTTGTTGGTATCAATGCGGTCGACCACCCGAACCTCAAAAAGGCTATCCAGCCTATTCTGAACTTTAGATACCATCTTGTCATTGGCCTCCATGTTGTTCAGGACTCATTCAATGTTAGTGTTTCTCCATAACTCTTGTTCGAGCGAGTAATCCCTATAGGCCTCAAAGTCCATGACCCTGATTTCTTCTATAGTTCTAGGTTCTGATATTGATGACGATGGTGATCTACCCTTACTCATTGTCATTCCAAACCTCTGTAGTACTTCCTCCTTGCTTAAACCCCTACAAGTGGCTGAATTGTATTCCCGGAACGCAGGTGTTGGATGTTTTAGGAAACTTATGAAAGTCTTCCGATACGGATCAATGATTGTAATACACTAAACTTGAGTCCCACTGGGCATGCCAAAATGTTTGGCTTTGATTTTCCTCCAATCAGGTTGCTGTGATTAGAGATGTCACAAACTGTCTCTTTTGGATCCGCAGTTGTAAATGTGCTGTGTGCAAGGCATGCCACTGCTGAGGGCAGAATGTCGTTGTATTGTGTGCCGTATAGTCCACTACAAGAAAAACTCACCTAGACCGCGGACCGTTTCCGTCGTCTAGGTGAGCTTTTCCATCGTCTAAGTACTTAGACGATGGAACCTCCGTAGAGTATGTTCCGTACTCCAAGTATTGTCGTCCAGGCACTTGGACGACGGAGGTCCAAGTGCGACTTGGACTTCGGACATTCTCCGCGGTCCAAGAACGAACTTGGACCGCGGAGAATGTCCGCGGTCCAAGTCGCACTTGGACGACGGAGATCAATTCTCCGTCGTCCAAGTGCGTTCTTGGACCGCGGAATTTTTGGACTTTCTCCGCGGTCTAAGTGATCACTTAGACGACGGAGATCAAGTCTCCATGGTCTAACTGTGTACTTAGACCGCGGAGAAAGTGCAAAAACTCCGCGGTCCAAGAACGCACTTGAACGACGGAGATCAATTCTCCGCGGTCTAAGTGATTATTTAATATTTTTAAAATTAAATTTTTATTTATAGTAAAATATTAGTAATTTAATTAAAATACTTCATTCTCATTTAAATAATTAAATATGTTTAAATTAATTAAAATAATAAATTTTTATTTAAATAATAAAAATAAATTTGTATATACATGAAATTAAATCGTTCGGAATCGGAAAAAAACGATGTAATAAACTACACAAACTACTAAAATATTGGATGAGCAGATGCGCCGCCGAGTCCCCCGCCTCCAGCCGGGTCGTCGTCGTCAGGGTATGGGTTCGGAGGAGGTTGACACTGTTATCGAGCCTGATTTTGCATGAGGGCGACAAGTTGGGCTATTTGCGCTTCTTGTTGATCAAGCATGTGGCGCATAGATTGATTTTCCTCCCGTGATAGTCGAGCCTCCCGTAGATGAGTCGGAGGACAAATCTCGCATCACCTTAGGTCCCATCCCCCTAAACTCCCTTCCAGCTCTACGACCGTATACCTCATCGGCGATTGCAATTTGGCACTCCATCTATAGAGGAGGCAGGTCTTCAGGTGGCAACTTCGGGTGTGCAAGCTGAGTGTTGGCTAATTCTTCCTGCGCCCGTTCTACCAACCTCGCCTGAAAAAAAATAATAAAAATAAAATAATTATAGATTTGTACGAAAATCTAATAAATAATAATTAAATAATAACTACGCTAATTAAAAGCACATATATATCACTTACGCCGTATTGACTCGCTTCATTCTCGAGCACAGGTGTCACGTACGCACTGATGCTAGCATCGAGATAAGGGTGTTTGGAGCCCTTATCTCTGTGCTCCTTGGCTATTTGAATCACTTGCTTGGCGCCGGAGGTATGGTGTTTGTCCTTCTTCCCTCGGTTGGTCTTGTTGATATTGGAGAATTTCTGTTGGACAATATAAATTATTAAAAAAATTAATAAGTAACTAAAATAAAAATAATTCAATTCTCTTAATTTAAATAAAAAAGTAAACACCTTATATTCTTCATCTTGGAAGTGGTTACACAACCATTGCCACTCATTTTCCCTATCCCCACGCTGCTCTACGGGGGTAGGCACGGGGCCGATATTGTCATAATAAACATGAAGCTTGTACTTCCAATCACGGTAGATGGAGTTGGCGGTTTGGTTGATATGCCTAAGCATCGCCGGTGTGGGATCCACCTCATATTGTTCCTATCAGAAATAAATAGAAAATTATAATCGTATATATTATGAAATTACGATTTTTATTGGTCATTATAAAATAAATTTAAAATTGTACGTATTACGTACCGAAAGTTCTTTAAACAGTTTCGCCTTTTCTTCATTCTGCAACTCCTTCCAAGTAGGGGCAGTCATACGAACCCTGCTGCGAATGATTGACCCTATGGCGTGCACTGAGAGACTAGCTAGCTGAGCTGTGGGAGGGCCACCGGTGAATTCGTCGTATGGCAACTCGATCTTTTTCCCGGTGGCTTTGAAAATTTTCTCGGATTTTCCGCCTTTGACGAGACCGCAAGTCCTTTTGGGTTCCAGGTCAGTCGGGGCCCTCTTAAGCTTACGCCGGGCGCTATAAAGGATAGATTCAGAGGACGCCGACAACGCCTGAGTACTTTCTGCCGAACAGGGCGTCGGACCGGAATGGGCGTCGTCATCACCGGTCGTGATAACTGGGGCAGCGGGAATTTCCCCAGTGGGCGCTGTCGAAGGACAAACTAAAGGATTCAGAGAAAGCGCGTTGTTGTCCTCCTCTAATTCCCAACTGGCTTGCTCTGCCATGCGTCGGAGCATAACATCTTCGGCCTCCTTTTGGGCCTTTTTCTTTCCCGACGGAACCATTTAAATGTAGGAGTTGTTAAAATACTTGATTACCATAATAATTATGTAAAAGGATTTACGATAATTACACCTTAGTATTGAGTGCGCCTAAGATTTAAATAGAGTACACTAGCTTGGTGTTTGGGTCATTTAATGGACGTGCGACCCGCGCGATTAAGTGTAAACTTTCAATAAATCAGCCTTGGTTCAATCGAAAAACATGGCCAGTTAGGGATAGAGATAACGCGAGAAGCAAGACTAATTTCAACAAAATACCCCGAGGCTAACCAAATTAAAGGTATATACTCTATTGGTGTTAGTCTTTCTTAGATCCAAAACCTGTCACCAGTCATAACCCGTTTCTACACACCATGTCCAACATTCAGCCAATCTTTCGAAAACTTACACTCCCTCAAGTCCTTTGAAAACTCCGCCCTCAACCTCGTGTCCATAACTTCACTTAGGTTATGGTGTACGGTGATGAAATCCACACATCACGAGGGATAAGCTAGGAAATGAGGCGCCATCTATTCCAAAGAGTGCGACTTAATAAACCAAACTTATGTACTAAATTTAAATCAAAAATTACCAATTTACTACAAAATTGCCATAATTACCAATTTATTATTTTTAATACTTCACTAATTAATTTATCATATATACCACAAATTTACAATATTAATTACAACAATATTTACAAATTAAAATTACATGCAATCATAATCATCAATTATACTATTAATTTAAACAATATTTAATTACAATAATTAATTATTATTTACCATGCCTTTACAATAATAATTATTCATTTACTAATATAATTAATTATTATTACCAATTATATATTACTAAAATATTATTTTACTAATTAATTTACCAATTTACAAATTTATTATTTAAATAATAATGATGTTAAAAAATATAAATATTACCTAAAAGATGAGTCACCGGAGAAGTCGCCGGAAAGTCGCTGGAGAGAGGGAAACGCGGGAATTTTGGTCGTCGGAGGAGGGAGGCCGGAGCTTTTGAGAGAGAGTGAGAGGAGAGGAGAGGAGAGGAGAGGAGAGGAGAATGATATGGGATGAGCAAAAGAGGATGAGCAGTGGCCTATATATAAAGTTTCATTTAAACGACGGAACCCTATTTTCCGTCGTCTAAGTGAACTTGGACGACATAAAAGGGTGTTTCCGTCGTCTAAGTGAACCGTTTCAAAATTTTGAAACGGCGCCCAATTAAATTGGCGGGTGGGTTTTAACCGCCTTAATTTTGGGCACCGTTTCGAATTTCACTTAGACGACGGAGATTGTATTCTCCATCGTCTAAGTCAACATTTGAAACGAAGCCCAAAATTAAGGCGGTACAATCAACCGCCATGGTTTTTGAACCTGGACGACGGAAAAAGGCCATCTTCGTCGTCCAAGTGGTCACCTGGACTAGTTAGAGTTAGAATTGGACTTTGGTGTAGTTATGGAAGTTGTTTGTTGGATGATTTTGTGTGGAATAGGTGTTGGTTCGCCGGAAAAAAATTTGGTTGGCGTCGCGCCGCCGCCGCCGGCGGAACTTCGGCCAGAGTTGACTTTTGGGGTTTTCAACGAGTTATATGTCGTTTCACTAGGAATCGCGCCCCGATCGCAGTGGTGTGGTTTGTTTTTCGAATTGAGCATCAGAAATTATAGCGAGGTTTTATGGTGTGATTATTGGATTTTCGACGATTTCGTCGTTATTGAATTATATGTTTCCGGGAACGGTTGTTTCTCGTGATATGATTTGAAGTGTCGAGTTATGATTTTGAGCAGTGGATTTTATGATTATCCAGGGGTTCGTGATCGTTCGTTTGGCGAGGGACTTTCCGCCGGATCACGGGATTAACGCGTATCGCGTTACGCTTACCTGTGAGTGGACAATTTCTTTTCACTGATAATCGCGAGTCTTTATACATGTTTTACGAACATGAGCATGCATACGAGATTATGATTTATATGAGCATGTGTTATACGATTATGCCTATACCATTATACATTACGTATATGCATTTACATATTGCTTTACACATTTGCATCGAACTATTTATGATTTGGTTTACACAGAGTACAGTCTCAGTATATGTTGTTGTATCGATACACTTGCATCCCAGCTGATCCCCGAGGATGTTTACCGGGGGAGGCTGTGACTCCTGACCCGAGGCCTTTACCGGGGGAGGGGGGGGAGGGCAGACCTCTGACCTGAGGCCTTTCTGGCTAGAATCACATGTGGGTCTGGGATCCCGTGATTTGGACTGTACTAGCACATATGTGTCCATGAGCGACCCCGTGGGATTTTTACATGCATGCTCTGTACGCTGAAGGAGTTTGGGTTCACCTCGTGTACTATATCTTATTAATTCATTTTGACTCACATATGTTTTTATAGCATATATAATTCGGCGAAAGACATTTATTTTCGTCCACTCACTCTAACGGTTTATATGTCTTTCCCCCCTGGGCTTTTCGGTTTTTGTGCCCAGTTTGCAGTTCGGACTCTGGTGTCGCACGTCGTGGTCGGAGGCATAGTGTTCGAGCTACCTTGTTTCTTCCAGTAGGTTTCTTGTTCTGCCTGCTGTGGTATATTTATATTATTATACACTAGAGGTCTCTCTGAGCATTCTGATGTATACTTTCATACGATTTTTCCCCGGATTTTTGTAAAGTATAGTTATATTTATTACTTTACATTACTGTTATGATATTGAGAAATCCGGATGGGATTGGTGCCCACGGTTTGATTTTTGTGGCATAGGATGAAGTGTATTTTCCGGGTGCAGGTTATGGCAATTCCGCGTTAGTAGCGTTGCTCTGCCGAAATTTTGATGGTTTTTGTTGGTTCGTGTTTTCAGAAGGGGTTTGATTCCGGTTTAGGAAACTAAATCGGGGTTGGGTCCTTCCACGTGAAGGGTTTCATCGGCACAGTCAACCGCAAAACTGAGATTTTGACAAACCGGAAACGTGGATGCAAGAAATTTCGTAACACCTATTTTTAAACCGTCGAAATTCACACACCAAGAATTGTTTACTTTATAGTCTTGATGAAAAGAATATGCATTGGGAGATGGTCTAGAAGGTCGTTGTCTTAGATAAAATTACGAAATCTTCACTTGGACGACGCAAATTAGCGTCTCCGTCGTCCAAGTACTCACTTGGACGACGGATAATGACATTTCCGTCATCCAAGTACGCACTTGGACGACGCAAACCTTTATCTCCATTGTCCAAGTTAAAACCCCTGATTTTAGGGGTTAGGGCCTAACTGTTTAGGGTTTAGGGTTGGGCTTGACTTGGACGATGCAAAAAGATGTATGCGTCGTCCAAGTACGTACTTGAACGATGGACAATGGATTCTCCGTCGTCCAAGTGCGTACTTGGATGACGCATACATCTTTTTGCGTCGTCCAAATGAAAATCCGAAATTTTTACGTATTGAATTGTGTCCCTTCAATTGTTCCGATTCAATTCGATCGAAAAATTATCGATCGATCCGATCCTCCTTCGATCCGGATCGATTAATTAATTAATTTTAATTTACGTACGTCGGTCGAACCGACCATGCTATATAATTAATTAAGTACAAAATTAATAGTTGTACATACGTACGTCCTCCTCCTCATAATATTTTTATTAATTATTGATCGATGATGCATCATATATTTACAATAATTACAATAATTAATTACCAATTAATATCCCTCGTCGTTATAATATTGTACTCTTCGTCATAATCGTCATCATCCTCATCCTTGTTATTTGATTACTCCTCCTCCTCATCATACTCAACATCGTTCAACGAATAACCTGAGTCCTCATCCTGCACGTCTCCTTCATCTACCTCATTAATTGCATCAATAATCTCATCTTCAGTTAGATCTGTACAACCATCAAGCATGGGTAAGCGTTCACCATCTTAAACTAGGTCCATTATATCCGAGCAGATGACAAAAATATTAGGCTCTTGATAGGCAAGAATGGCTCTTTCTGGTTCAGCAGCATCTTCAGTCATCGGTATCCCTTCAATTGTCGTAGTATTCCATATTCCTCGATGAGAGATATGGTTCATTATTTTGCACCCTTCACTAGCTTTCAGATCGTCAAGATAGAACACCTGCCTAACTAAGGTGACGAGAGCGAAAGGCTCATCCTCATATTAGCTTGAGTTTGTATCGACTGATAAAAGTCCCAGGTCTTCCTTTGTATGCTTGAACCATCTGCACTTGAATAAGAAAACGTTGACATCATTCCCGTAACATAACTGAATGACATATACAATAGCCCCGTAATATAGATCATTGTCTTTCCCAACCGCTACCCCACTGTTTTGTGTTCTTCTTCCTTCATCTCGGCCAATGAATGGAACTTTACACTGTTCACAAAACATCCGGAATAAATATAGTGTTTAATCGGCTTCCCTGCTACCAAGTGCTTTGGCCAGGACCACCACCCCCCGTGGTTTTCAGATTTTTGTAGATCAATCATCTGCGAAAATGGGAAAATTTAAGGGTTTACTTTCTACAAACATGATCGATATATATATAAATTACTAAATACCAAGACATACGTACGTACCTATTGGAAGAAATAATCTGGGAACTTCTTCTTAATTATTTTCTCAAACCACGCCGAACTCTTGTCCGGATTTAACGCCTGAAGCCTCTCCCTGTATGACATAATGTACGGCTCAACTTCGTCATAGTCTCGCAACACTACCCAATGTGCCTCAATAAGTTTTTCCCGTGTTAACGATTCCTTTAATACTCCTCTAAACGGTCGTACGACATTTGTGACGACAGAAAGATTGATGCGGGCACTGGGATCAGAGGCAGTGGGAGGTGGTGGATCTTTCAGGTATTTGTTGCAGTAAGTAACACACTCATGCATTATGTATGTCTTGGCTATGGAGCCATCCGGGGCCGACCTGTTTTTGACGAATCCTTTATACTATATAAGCTGTCTACTATCAAACGTTCAATTAATACATTGTACAATAAGAATAAGTACATAGCTAGTAATCTCTAGTGGAACAAATTATGAATCGAAAAACCTGTATAATTAATAAATTGTACGTACCTTTCTTGAGGATACATCCAAGTGTACTGGACCGGACCAGAAATGAGCACTTGCTCGGGCAGGTGGATCATTAGGTGAATCATGATGTCAAAGAAAGCAGGGGGAAAAATCCTCTCTAGTTTGCAAATGATGTGCACAATTTGTTGTTGCAATTCCACCACATCTGACTTCTTTAATTCTCTGGCGCATAAACTCTACCACCATCTGCACAATGCCACTATTGGTTTTACGACGTCACGTGACAAATATGGTCGAATTACCACTGGAATCAGACGTTGCAGCATAACGTGATAGTCATGTGCCTTTAGACCAACAAACTTGTGTTGCACCTTGTCCACTGCTCCAATTATAGTAGCTACATACGTAGCCGGATAATGAACGCTCTTAAACCAGTGAAATACAAAACGTCTAAGTGTCGGCTTCACTGTGTAAGGTGCAGCTGGCATCTTGTTGTACACTCATCTCCTGTCCCTCCTCAACTACAAGGGACGACGTAGATTCATTGATTCCAGATCTTTGCGTGTTTTGGGAGTATCTTTAGTCTTGAACTTAATACCGAGAATTGTTCCCACCACGCTGTCGAACATATTCTTTTCTATGTGCATCGCGTCCAAGTTGTTCCTCAGCTTCAACTTTGACCAGTAAGGGAGTTCAAAGAATGTACTCTTGTGATGCCAATAGCTGAGATCATGTGGAGGAATTGGATTGCATTTCTTTACATCTGCATCATTGGTTAACACACCAAAGTTGAAATAGCTCAACCTCTCTAAAATCTCTTCGCCCGACCTACTACGGGGTTTAGGATTGTTCTTTACAATCTCCGTCGTCTAAGTGAATTTTTTAATTTTTATTTTAAAAAAAAAAAATTTACGGAATTTTCACCTACACCGCGGAGATGACAATCTCCGTTGTCCAAGTGAACACCTGGACGACGGAGATGGTCATCTCCGTGGTCTAGGTGAAATTTTAAATTTTTTATTTCTGGCGGTGTTTTTCCCACTAAAAATTTGGCAAAAATTTAAATCCACTTAGACGACGGAGATTGTCATCTCCGTCGTCTAAGTCAAAATAATTGGCGGTATTCTTTTCCTGCTAAAATTTTGGCAAAAATTTAAATCACTTAGACGACGGAAATACTGATTTTCCGTCGTCTAAGTGAAAAAGTTGGCGGCATTGTTTGAAAATTTAAAGCACTTTGTGACGACCCGGACCAGAATCAGCAGTGAAATCAGATTAATCTACGAGCTTGCGCGTAGTCGCAGAGTTACGACAGTGTTGAAACCGCCAGGTTTGATAACGACTTAATTATTGGCCGAGAATTGGAGGTGGGTCTCTTCTCGAGAGTCGTTGTACGTTTGATTTCGAGTTTGTGGGCGGTTCTGGATCGTTATTTGGACGACCGAGGAATTAATTATGAATATTTGAAGTTTCGGCATAATCGGATTATAATGATGGATCTCTTAGCGACTAAATTTTCGGACGAGAATTTGGTTTCGGTTCCTTCACGAAAGTTGTTGAAAATTTAATTTCGAGCTCGTGGGAACTTCCAGAGTATTTTTCTGAGTTACAGAGATTAAGTTGTGATTATTTCTGATTGTTGATTATTTAGTCGGTTTAATTATGTGTTGGTTTGAACAGTTGACTTTTTATCCGATTGGTCGATGTGTTTGACTTCGAGTGATAATTGAAAAACATGTCGAGACGAGTTTGTTGCCGCGAGAATTATTGGAATCGGAATTACGACGAGGAAGTTACGTGGGTTTGAAGTTCGTCGAAATAGATAATTATGGAAATTTCCTAATTGGGAAAGCTATAAATAGTGAAGTTTCTATAATGGGAAAGTCAAACCTGGTATTAAGTGGCTTTGACCCGGTCAACTCGGTTTGACCGAGTGGTGGTGCGACGCCGTACGGCTCGCCAGCGACGATATTTTTCCGGCCACCCCAAGGCCTAAACCATACACCATTCAACTCGCCTAGCTCCCCTCATCTCAATTCCGGCCACCAATCACGGCATAACTCACGGTGGAGAGAGAAATATTGAACCAAAGTTTGTGAATTTTGGGGTTAATGGTGGTTTTCGATTCGGGCCGAGTTGAGCTCAAACAAGGACTGGGTTTTGTAGCTCTCCTCTCCATGATTCTAACCATGTAAGTATGGAGTTCTAATTTTGATTGTGCTTGGAGAATTTTGGATTTGAAATTTTGGGAACAATTCGGTTTTGCTTGAAATTGGATGAGTTAGAGTGAGAATTGGCCTTTGTTGTAGTTGACAAAGTTGCTCAGTGGGTGATTTTGCATGGAATAGGGGTTGCTCCGCCGAGAAATCTCACGTTTGGTGGCGGCGCCGCCGTTGGCGGTGGTCAACACGGCGGTCAACGGTCAACGGCGGTCAAAGTCTGACTTTTTTGGATTTTCGACAAGTTGCATGTCATTTCACTCGAAATCGCGCCCCGATCGCAGTGGGGAGGTTCGTTTTTCGAGTTGAGCGTCCGAAATTACAGCGAGGTATTGATGTGTGATTTCCGGATTTCCGACAGTTTGTCGTAATCGGATTATGTGTTTCCGAGAACGGTGGTTTCTCGTGATTTGTTTTGAATTGTCGAATTATGTTTGTGAGAATTGGATATTGTGATTATTCAGGTGTTCGTGATCGTTTGTTTGGCGAGGGACTTTCCGCCAGATCACGGGTTAACGCGAACTGCGTTACGCAAGCGTGTGAGTAGACAAGTTTGTATTTTCACAGTTGATTTGCGAGTTCGTGGATTTTATGATTTTTCGTATTTAAATTATACGATGTTGAGATATTTGTTGTTTTCGGAGGTATTGTTATATGTTTATTTGTGATGGCATTTATTACATCGATGTACCAGAGTTGAGAGATTCCTCTGGACCAGAGTTGAGAGATTCCTCTGGGCGGGGTTGAGTGGTCCCCTGCGTGCCGCCAGGGTTGAGTGGTCCCCTGGCCTATCACTGTCAGGTTTGAACGATTCACCTGACGTCGGGTTTGAGAGGTCGCCCGACAACCTCCGTATATATATATATATATATATATATATATATACGTGTGTTGTTTTCCGAACTCGCACTGTTTTACATTGAGTATGTATATAAACTGGTGAAAAGCATATGTTTATTTTCGTCCACTCACTCTAACGTTTTTATTTGCCTTTCCCCTGGGCTTTTCGGTTTCCGTGCCCAGTTTGCAGTTCAGGCTCTGGTGTCGCCCGTCGTGGTCGGAGGCATAGTGCTCGAGCTACCTTGTTTCTTCCAGTAGGTTTATTGTTCTACCTACTTTTGTATACTTATATGTTTATTCATTAGAGGTCGCTCTGAGTAATCTGTTGTTTATGCTATACGATTTTACTCCGGATTTCAGTAAAGTGCATATATATTTACTATTTTACTTTACTGTTGATATATTGAGAAATCCGGATGGGATTGGAGCCCACGGTTTGATTTTTGTGGCATAGGATGAAGTGTATTTTCCGCATGCAGGTAATGGTAATTCCACGTTAGTAACGAAACTCTGCCAAAATTTCTACGGTTTTTGTTGGTTCGTGTTTTCGAAGGGGTTCGATTCCGGTTTCGAAAGCTAAATCGGGGTTGGGTCCTTTCACACTTAGACGACGGAAAATCAGTATTTCCGTCATCTAAGTGTTTTAAAACTCTTTAAATTCATCATTTTCTCAATCTCTCTTTATTTTTTCCTCTCCCTCTCTCCCCCCCCCAATCAAACCACCCATCATATATCATCACCATCACCATCCACCATCATCATCACCACCACCACCGTCGCCGCCACCACCGACATCACCACCGTCGCCGCCATCACCACCGTCGCTGCCACCAACACACACCACCACCACTTACAACATCGCCTCCACCACCACCACACACCACTAGCTACCGCCTACATTGTCGCCTCCACCACCGGCCTCCACATTCCGGCCAACACCACCGGCCCCATTACCACCACCACCACCACCGCCTATAATTAGTTTAGTTTTAGGTTAATTTAGTTTATTTAGGCTAGATTAATTTATTTTATTATATTATGAATTTTGTATTTAAATCCACAATAATTTAAATTATTTATTCATTATGAATTTTGTATTTAAATCCATAATAATTTAAATTATTTATTCATTATGAATTTTGTACGTATTATATATTATTAATAATTAACATTCAATAAATTTTGCAATATTATGAATATTTATATACAAAAAATTAAATAAAAAATGCTAATTATTAAATTATAAATTAGCATTTCATGAATTTTTCATTTAATTTTTTTTTTTACAAAATCACCACTTAGACGACGGAGATGGACGATTTCCGCGGTCTAAGTTTTCACTTAGACGACGGAGAATTCTCCATCTCCGTCGTCCAAGTGCTTGGACGACAGCACTTGGAGCACGGAGCTTGGAGGACGGAGCTTCCGTCGTCTAAGTACTTAGACGACGGAAAACTGCACCTAGACGACGGAAATGGTCTGTGGTCTAGGTGCATTTTTCTTGTAGTGTGTGTGTGTGTGTGTGTGTATATATATATATATATATATATAGTGCTATCTAGGTAGCTAGCTAGGACGTTTGAATTGCATGCACCCGTGAGGCGCTGATCAAGACAGGAAGAGATCATGATCAGTTGAGAGACGAGTGAGCGGAGAGGAAGAGAGTTCAGCATGAGCCTTATATAATGCTTCACTTAGACGACAGAGGTGTCGGTCCGTCGTCTAAGTGGACACTTAGAGGACGGATTTGGCAATTCTCCGTCGTCCAAGTGATTATAAGGACGACAGAGAACTTCTCCGCGGTCCGAGTGGGCACTCGGACCACGGTGTCTCGGTCTGTTGTCCAAGTGTGCACCTGGACAACAGAGTATTCTCCGCGGTCCAAGTGACACTTGGACGACGGAGATATACGTCTCCGTCGTCCAAGTGTTACTTGGACTGCGGAGAATTCTCCGTCATCTAAGTGTAGTTTTCTTGTAGTGGTCTTTGCTTTTTGTCAAGCGATTGGAGCGAGGAGAGCACCAACCTCGCTCGTTGAGTCCTACTTGTCTTGATTTAATGCAAGACGTAAGCTTCGTGTCTCTCTGCCAAGCCATAAAGAATCGATACTTTACACACTTGGGCGAGTATAAAGTAGAGCAATCCTATGTACGAAGTCTTAAGAACACAGGATAGGGTGTGTCTCTCTGTCGAGCCACAAAGAGTCGATGCTTTACACACTCGGGCGAGTATAAAGTAGAGTGATATTCGAGACAAAGTGTTGAGAAAACAGGATTGGGTGACTTTGTAGATCTTTAGAATCCCCATGCTCTTTCGAGTGGCCTGGACTCCTCTGATTGTCGTCATCGTAGCTCGAGTGAATCTTCGAATTCTCACGCTCTGTCGGGTGGCCTAGATTTTGAATTCGCTGTTGCCAGTTGGTCAGCTTGAGTGAACGTTTGAATTCCAACGCATTGTCGGGTGGCCTAGATCCTGAGCTCGTTGTTCGCTAGTTGTCTATTCACAGCGGAGTAAGATTTGCTTGTGCGCAAATTGTATGTATGTCTGGATGTCCTCAACTCTTCTTCGGCTCTTCTATTTATAGAGGTTGGCACTTTTGATTTCTCTGGCTTGACAAGGAAATATTATCGACTAGGAATATTATTTTTCCTCTAGATTCTCCTAAATCATTTAGGAATCATATAGACATTCCATTTCCTGATTCGTAGCTCCAACCAGTACGCACGCGACCTGCCCGTTTTACCACCGAGATCCAAAAATATTAAAATAAATGTAATATTTATTTTGTATCCAAATAATAAGTTGTAGACCGTCATCCGATCATTTGGACAAATGCACTGATGCGCTATTGCCATTCATGCTAGCTGCATAAGATTTGATGTCGAGATAAAGACAAAGCTAGATATTTAAAAGTGCGGAATCAAATGTAAGGGGAGGTGTTAGTACTAGGCTAGTAGTAGTAGTCGATGAGAGAGTTTGCATTGTTCGGTTTTTTTCTTGCAAAAGATATGGTTTGAGAACTCAAAAGGAGGTTAAATTAAGTAAGAATTGCAAGATGCCTGTTCGTAGTGACTTTTATGTTATATTTCAATGTCATATTAGTTTTCATGAGTTTCGGACGTATTACTGCATTATTGATCTGATTAGTGGAGAACGAAAATTATGGTCAAAGCTCAAAGGACTACTGCCTGCTTGTTGCTTCTGCTAGTTTGTTGTTGGGACTGATACTTCAACTGAGTTGACAGTATTTAGCACTTCTAAACTGAAAATAAGTGCAATTTGCTAATGTTAAAAAGTGGCAATAGCCAAATAGTCCCTAGCCAAAACATTCACGTATCTTTCATTTTTTTATTTTCTTTCTACTTATTTTTTATTTTATCATTAAAGATAATTTTAAAAGTTTAATTTTTAGTATGTCTGATGATACTAAACCCAACGTTTAGTTTTATTATAATAGAAATATAATGTGTGTTTGGGATGAATTTTTAAAGTGATTAACACTTTCAGGAATCACTTCCAATGTGTTTCTTATAAAATTAATTTAAAGGCTTATAAGTGATTCCCTAAAATTTCTCAAAACACTATACCAAAAAGGCCACTGTCCTAAAACTATGGACATATGCCACTCCATCTCGCGCACTTTGAGCCTCCGAACAAACAGCAACCTAGTCATCTCGCCAATCACAGCAGGAAATCCATCAATTTCAGCCAGAAAAACCCAGTTTTAGAAGCTTCCTCCGCCTGTTTCGAACACGACCCGGACGACGTCGTTATAGTCGCACTCCCATCGTCAATTCCGTATCTCTTCGGGCACAGAAAGAAGTTACGCGATCCTAACACCATCAGCTTCTCCTCCCTCTCCAAACCTGGACCCCATACAAAATCACCACAGTCAATCACACACGCACAAGTGTCACAATAACAAGAGTACCGGTGTCGGTCAAAGACAGAGAAAGAGAGAGCGAGGGAAAATACGTACTTTCTAAGCTGAACTGCGAGTAGTGGAGATCGAAACGGTTGGGGTCCACGGACGGGAATATCGGCCGCCGACCTTCCTTCGCATACTGCCTCACGGCCGCCGCCACCAGATCTCCCACCGTCGATTCCTGCGACATCACCACCTGGACGGCCCCCACGCTCCCCTGGATCGTCACGTTGAGCAGCAGCTTTGTCAGCATCGGCCGCTGCTGTGTCGTCTCCGGCGGTGGCGTCGCCGCTCCTGCCACCGCGTTCCTGTACAAGACCATGTCGGGTACCGTCTTCGGTCGCCGGATCTGCGGCGGCGTCACGGCGGACGACGAAGAACTCACCACCAAGCCGTGAAACGACGACGATCTTTCCGTGAGCAATTTCCCCCTGCGGTTCTTCTCCTCCAGCACCCTCCGCTGACTCTTCGGACTCGGCATCTTTCGTATGGGAGATATAAAAAAAAACGAAAAAAGCAGCAGCAGCTTTAGCGGTGGCGGCGCGTCGGCCTCAAGCGCCGGTATCGGAAGAAACGGAGGCGGGGGAAGCCGAGAGGAGAGCAACGGCGGCTCTCAGGTTGCTGCCGGTTAGCGACTGCTATCATAACAAGAACGCCCTAACTGTATCAACGACAACCCCGAGATTATCATAGGAGAAAAGGGGAAATGGGGCTTGGCTTTGGTTTGGTTTTCTAAATTTAAAGACGAATGACGAAGGAACATCCCATGCCTATATATGATGAGCTTTATACGGTTGGAGAAGATAAGGGGAGGGCCTCACAAATTATTATAGAGTTCGCTAGGACTCTCCTTAGACCACGTGACCGGAGGCTATTGGCGGTGGTTACTGGTTAGAGATACGAAAGATGGTTTGTTTGAGTTGGGTGACTGTCGTGGTCTGACACGTGGATGGAGGAGTTTGGTTGGGTCCGGTTCCGGCTTCGCGTGGTGTAATGCGTAACTGTACGACGTCAAGGGAGAGAGAATTATTGTTACAACCTTGCGTTCGTCCGTGTTAAATAATCCTTCTAAACGATTAATTTTTTTTTTCGAGTTACAACAATATCTTTGTAATTAGTTTTCTGGATGATTTTATTTTTTTACTGGACATATTGGAGACTTCATAATTTATAGACATATTGGAGGCTTCATAATTTAGTGAGCCCGATGATATCAAGCTTTTGGCTTTATAAATAGAGATCTTGGCGGCTAGAGAATTGGGTGATGTCAGGTGCCTGCCACGTGTAAGTTAATAACGAGCTTGGCTCAGAAGGGAGGCAACTGGTTGTTCACCACGTGGAGAAACTAGTGGTTTCGTGAACAACTGAAGTGATATTCCAGTACATTATTGGTCTCTCACGGCTAGGGTTTTACCGTTGCTTGTTTGGACTGAGCTAGGGTTTACACCTTTTCTACTCGGGGGAAAACCATGCATGACTTGCTCAGAATTAATAGATTTTACTGTTTCTCGGTAGCCAAGTATATTTTAGGGTGTTCATCGAATTAGGGAGCTGTGCTTTGCTAATTATAAATAGTAAAATATGGTTACAAAAATAACTTGTTTTTTTCTTTTTCTAATCTTAATCATAGGAGAATCTTTGATGATAATACAGTTCAGTTAACCAGCTAGGTGGGTGAGACGGACGGTGGTCAATGATGGAGTTCTTGATAGATCGATCCTGATGCCAAGAAGAAGGTAGAAATCAATCAAAACTAAACAAGAGCATATGCAACTCATATATTTGACAAATAGTGCCACCGGCATTGCATGTCTTTATTGATGTTTCGAATTAATGTCGTTTTCATTTTTTAAGAGCAACTCTAGCAGATTCTTTATAAATTATTTCTAGCTAAAATATAAAGATTTTCTATTAAAATTCACTCTAGTAGCTCCCCTATCTTATTAGCTAGTTTAGAGATTTTCTATATTTCATGTTTTCATTCCCTATTCTTATATCGAAAACATGAATTATAAGTAATGAAACATTCAATATTGTAATTAATTCTTTTCTTCTAGATTGTAAATGTAATTAATAATTATATTAATAAATAAATATTTTATTATCAACCAATCAAAACTAAGTATGTGTTTAGAACTAACTATATTTTAAGTGATATTGTTGGAGTAAATTTATACAAGTGACTAGCTAATTAAAATAGGTTTTGACTTTATTTTTGAAAAAAAAAAGCAAACTTTTCGTGACATTGTTGGAGATGCTCTAATTAACCAGAAGCTAGTAGCATTGGTCGGGTATTAGTCTTTATAATTAATAGCTTCCGTGTTTCATGCTTGTGAGGAAATTAATGCAAAATGTGTCTCAAGAAAGAGAAGGTCGGCCTTGTGCCTTGAAAGTTGATTAATTGGCTGGGGAAAGTTGATTGATGACCTTATTGTACTCATTTTCATTTTATGCATGAGCCGTCGATGTGATAATCCTTAACTTTAATTGTAAAATTGATGAATAGATAGATGACATCAAACTTAAGTTTTGTATCAGTTCTTATCAAGTGCGAAGTTTTGCACTAAATTTTCGGTGTGAAGTTGCATTTTACACAAAATTGACAAAGTAATTCGTTCATTAAAGTTAATCATCTTTTATATATATATGTAAGGATCGGGCATGCAAAATTTCAACCCAATCAGATATTGTTTAGTCATTTGATCATCACATTCAAGTTTTGAGCTAAATCGAACAATCTGTGTGCATTGTTAAACAATGTCACAATCAAATGGTTAAAACATCTTCGATTGAGTTAAAATTTTGCATTCCTGATTCTTGCATTTGTATCTAAAATATTATTGGCTTCAATAATCGAATTACGTTGTCAATTTTGTGTAAAATACAACTTCACACCGAAGATTTAGTGCAAAACTTCGCACTTAATAGGAACTGAGCTTTACAATTCATAAACTCAAATAGCTCGAACAACGACCACTTGACAAAACTCTTTATAACACCTATATATTTATTTAGACATGTATTAATTGGCATATTGCAACATAAACGTACAAATCTATCTACTATATATACGTACAGTAGTGGTGACACAAAAGAAAAGACATTGTGGCTATTGTGAAGAATCATTGCTCATTAAACCTTCTTTCACACTATCTTGCCGAAGAATAATTGAGTCGTCTTGATTTCCTCTTGTCGTTAGGAGAATGCAATATTTTACCATGACAAGCTTTCACATATTGACCCACTTTCACAGTATTTATTAATTACTACTGAGAGCATCTCTAACAAATACTCTAAACTTGTAATTAATTATAGTGTAGAGTAAAAATACCATATTTTTGCTCCAACATATACTCTAAATCATTCTCTATAATAGAAAAAGTGGGTAGAGAGAGAAACAAAAACTTCATATCTATAGAAAAACTAAAAACTCTAATAAAACTATGAAAAATCTCTAAACTTTAATGTTTAACATTCAAAGTTCATAATTATCTCTCTTCTCTTTCATTCTTTTTCCTTCGATCTTGATCATTCTCTCTTCATTGAAAACACAAATAAACATATTTTTTCAATTAAAATTGAGATTGATTCATTAAATTGTGAATAAAATATTAAAATAATTATAGAGAATGAGATAAAAAATCTGTTGAAGTTGAAGGCTGATTTTTATAGAGATTTTCGATTTTACTACGTACACTATTATAGAAATTGTTTATATAAGTTGTTCTAATAGATTAAAACTGCAAGAAGAAATACTCACTTTACAGCTATGAGCTAGACAAGTGATGTAGTTAAAATTCTTAATTATTACGTACGATCACAATTACTCTTTTGCACTGAGTTAATTTACTATCGGTGATTTGGTGACCGACTTATTTTATATTTGACGAATTAAATAATAATTTAAATCATAAAAAATCAGTTTCAAATGTCATAAAATCAAGATATAAAAAATAATAAAAAACTCTTTGAAACCTTCATATTGTGTACATGAAAAACATAAAATCAGTTACATGAAAATTAAAACATATATTGTACTGGTCCAGAGCATGTACGTATATATTGGCATTACCGTTAAACTCTAACGGGTGATCACCGTACATATATCACTAAAGAAAGATTTATCAATTTAATATATTGTACTCCACTACAAGAAAACTGCATTTAAACCACGGAAACGTAAACGTTCTGTGGTCCAAGTGTAACTTGGACGACGGAGACTTCTCCGTTGATCAAGTGACACTTGGACGACGGAGACTATAATTTCCGTCGTCTAAGTTCCACTTGGTCAACGGAGAATTCTCTACGGTCCAGGTGAGAACCTAGATGACGGAGACTATTTTCTCCGTCGTCCAGGTTCACACTTAGACCGCAGAGAATTATCCGTTGTTCAGGTGAGAACCTGGACGACGGAGAAAATAATCGCCGTCGTCCAAGTGAGACCTTGGATAACGGAGAATTATCCGTTGTCCAAGTGCTCACTTGGACGACGGAGATTATTTTCTCCGTCGTCCAGGTTCACACTTGGACCGCGGAGAATTATCCGTTGTCCAGGTGAGAACCTAGATGACGGAGATTATTTTCTCCGTTGTCCAGGTTCTCACTTGGTCAACGGATAACGGATAATTCTCCGCGGTCCAAGTGTGAACCTCCTAATTCCAAGTCCGAGTGGCGACTTGGACGACGGACTGACACCTCCGTCGTCTAAATGAAGCATTATATAAGGTCGCTGCCCAACTCTCTTCCGATCCTCTCCGCTCACTCGTCTCTCAACTACTGATCATATATATATAATCTCTTCCTGTCTTGATCGATCAGCGCCTCACGCGTGCATGCATGCAATTAAGTCAAACGACGTCGTACGACGTCCTAGCTAGCTAGTTATAGATACGTACCTAGGTAGCTAGATAGAACTATATTTATCGATCTTCGGCTCCGACCATCGATTAATTCGCCATTTATTGGAGAAGGCCAGGTACGTACGTAGTTAATTTTCCAACACCATTATCGTAGATTTATATATATATATAATTAATTGCATGTACGTTTGATTGATTGCATTGTTAATAATTAATTAGTACGTCTAATACATAATTATATATAATTAATATATTAAGTTAGAAAATTGATGATTTATATATTTGTTAATTATAGACCTGTAGTACGTATATATGTATGGATGTTTTAAAATTTGGTTAATATTTAGTTAAAACGTACATACATGCATGTATGTTAATTAGCTAGTCATATTAAAGTAATTGATGCAGATCCAGTACGTATAATTAATAGTTAATTGACTAATATGTAATAATTAATTAATTATAAAATTTTGTAGAAGTATGGACAAGAGTTGGATGAAGTTGCGGAATAGATGTGATGTCCGGTATATAGATGGAATTAGCGAATTTGTGAATTTTGCAATAGAACATGGTCAGGGAAAGAAGCATTTCAGGTGTCCGTGCCAGAAATGTCTTAATTGTCAGTATGTGGAAGTTAATGTTATGGTGAAACACCTGTACGAAAATGGTATGATGTGGAGTTACACTACATGGAGCGGGCATGGTGAAGCAGTAGACTTCAGCTCAGCAGATTTCATCTCAGGGTACAGTTATCAGGGTGCCTCATCCAGCGGCAGTGGTGCCGGCCGCCCTGCTTGCAACCCAACTATAGATTTGGTCCATGATGCGTTTCCGAGATTTAGTCATGGTGGACACCAACACCAAGAGGGAGGTTACAGTACCACTCATGAGCATGATGACACATTCCCCGCTGCTAGCTTGGCCACTGACACTAGTGAGATGGATAAGTACAACCGGATGCTACTTGAAGCGCAGACCCCAGTGTACCCTGGATGTCGAGAGAATGTGTTGCAATATGTGATGGAGCAAATGAAGATAAAAGTGAAGTACAAAATGTCAGTCAGTACTTTTGACGAAATTCAGGAGCAAATATGTAAGTTGCTTCCTGATGATCACAATCTTCCTAAATCTCATTAAAAGGTTAGAAATATCTTGAGCAATCTCGGCCTAAAGTACAGGATAATTGATGCATGTCCGAATGATTGTGTGTTTTTTTACAAAGAGTATAAAGATTTGGACTATTGTCCCGTATGTGGCCAGTGCAGATATGAGCTGAATAGGAAGAGTTCGAAAAAGAGAATTCATGTGAAAGTTGTTCGATATTTTCCCTTGATTCCCAGATTGCAGCGCCTGTACATGTCTCTACACACAGCAAAGGCGATGCGATGGTACGCAGAAAAGTGAATAGATGACGATGTCCTGCGACACGCCGCGGATGGAGGTTCAAACATTTCGACAGAGAATTTGAAGACTTTGCTGCAGAGGTTAGAAATGTTAGATTCGGACTATCTACAGACAGATTCAATCCTTGGGGTAGTAATAGCTCTGCCGTCAGCACTTGGCCAGTTATTCTTATGTCGTACAACTTGCTTTCGTGAATGTGCATGCACAAGGAATTTAATTTCCTTATTGTACTAATTCCAGGTCCTAAATCTCTAGGGAAGTGCTTAGATGTCTACCTCAGACTTTTGATCGACGAGCTGAAACTGTTGTGGCAATAATGGAGTCCCAACTTATGACAAATTCACTGACACGATGTTCACGATGAGGGCTGCCGTAATGTGGACGATCAGCGATTTTCCAGCGTATAGGATGTTGGCAGCCTGCAGGACAAAATGATATAATGGATGTTCTATATGTTTGGACGACGTGAACTCCAGTTGACACGCGGGGAAGGTATGTTACTTGGGTCACTGTAGATGGCTTCCTCACGACCACCTGTGGCGACAGGATGAAGCTCATTTCGACTGGAAGGTAGAGAACGATCCTAAACCCTGTAGTTGGTCGGGCGAAGAGATTTTAGAGAGGTTGAGCTATTTCGACTTTGGTGTGTTGACCAATGACACGGATGTAAAGAAATGAAATCCAATTCCTCCACATGATCTCCGCTATTGGCATCACAAGAGTATATTCTTTGAACTTACTTAC
Organism: Geum urbanum; assembly: GCA_946800695.1. Lineage (NCBI taxonomy): Eukaryota > Viridiplantae > Streptophyta > Magnoliopsida > Rosales > Rosaceae > Geum > Geum urbanum. Next base: position 37,164,912 of record OX326998.1, read on the forward strand.
TGGTCGAAGTTGAAGCTGAGAAACAACTTGGATGCGATGCATATAGAAAAGAATGTGTGCGACAGCGTGGTGGGAACAATTCTCGGTATTAAGTTCAAAACTAAACACTACCAACATTTTCACTATAGCCGACGAAAAAAAAAAACCGACGAGATTTTTTGTCGTCGGCTATAGTGGACAATTTCCACTATAGCCGACGACAAATCAACAAAAAATCGTCGGCTATACTATAGTCGACGAAAAAGGGGCAAAAACATCGTTGGCTATAGTATAGCCGACGCACTATAGCCGACGATTTTTCAGGGTCGTCGGCTAAAGTCGCTGGCTAAAACCTGTCGGTAATAGTATAGCCGACGAGGTTTATACCCATTATCGTCGGCTATAGTACTATAGCTGACGAGTTTTAAAAAAAAATAAAAAAAAATCATTTTTTTAAAACTATAGCCGATGAGATGTTTTATCTCGTCGGCTATAGTTTTAAAAAAAATTAAAAAATATAAAAAAAATCATTTTTTAAAAAAAAAATAAAAAAAATAAAAAAAATCATTTTTTTAAAACTATAGCTGACGAGATTTTTTTATCTCGTTGGCTATAGTTTTAAAAAAAAATTAAAAAAAAATTTATTTTTTCCACTATAGCCGACGAGATTTTTTATATCGTCGGCTATAGTTTTAAAAAAAATTTAAAAAAATAAAAAAATCATTTTTTCCACTATAGCCGACGAGATTTTTATCTCGTCGGCTATAGTGTTTCCAGCGGTAGTGAAAGATACTCCCAAAGCGCGTTTTTTTTTCTTCTGGAATCAATGAATCTACGTCGTCCCTTGTGGTTGAGGAGGGATAGGAAATGAGTGTACAACAAGATGGCAGCTGCACCTTACACAGTGAAGCCGACACTTAGACGTTCTGTATTTCACTGGTTTAAGGGCATTCGTTATCCGGCTACGTATGAAGCTACTATAATTGGAGCAGTGGACGAGGTGCAACACAAGTTTGTTGGTCTGAAGACACATGACAATCACGTTATGTTGCAACGTCTGCTTCCAGTGGTAATTCGACCATATTTACCTCGTGACGTGGTAGAACCAATAGTGGCATTGTGCAGATGGTGGCAGAGGTTATGCGCCAGAGAATTAAAGAAGTCAGATATGATGGAATTGCAACAACAAATTGTGCACATCATTTGCAAACTAGAGAGGATTTTTCCCCCTGCTTTCTTTGACATCATGATTCACCTAATGATCCACCTGCCCGAGCAGGTGCTCATTTCTGGTTCGGTCCAATACACTTGGATGTATCCTCAAGAAAGGTACGTATAACTAATTAATTATACAGGTTTTTTGATTCATAATTTGTTCCACTGGAGATTACTAGCTATATGTACTTATTCTTATTGTACGTTTGATTTTGTAGACAACTTGGACAGTATAAAGGATTCGTCAAAAACAGGTCGGCCCCGGATGGCTCCATAGCTAAGACATACCTAATGCATGAGTGTGTTACTTACTGCAACAGGTACCTCAAAGATCCACCACCTCCCACTGCCTCTGATCCCAGTGCCCGCATCAATCATTCTGTCGTCACCAATAATGTCGTCTGACCATTTAGAGGAGTATTAAAGGAATCGTTAACACGGGAAGAACTTTTTGAGGCACATTGGGTAGTGTTGCGAGACTGTGATGAAGTTGAGCCGTACATGATGTCATACAGGGAGAGGCTTCAGGCGTTAAATTCGGACAAGAGTTCGGCGTGGATTGAGAAAATGGTTAAGAAAAAGTTCCCTGATTATTTCTTCCAATGGGTACGTACGTATGTATGTCTCGGTATTTAGTAATTTATATACATATCGATCATGTTTGTAGAAAGTAAACCCTTACATTTTCCCATTTTCACAGATGATTGATCTACAAAAATCCGAAAATCACGGGGAGTGGTGGTCCTGGCCAAAGCACTTGCTAGCAGGGAAGCCGATTAAACACTATATTTATCCCGGATGTTTTGTGAACGGTGTAAAGTTCCATTCATTGGCCCGAGATGAAGGAAGAATAACACAAAACAGTGGGATAGCGGTTGGGAAAGACATTGATCTATATTACAGGGCTATTGTATATGTGGTTCAGCTATGTTACGGGAATGATGTCAACGTTTTCCTATTCAAGTGCAGATGGTTTAAGCGTACAAAGGAAGACCTGAGACTTTTATCAGTCGATACAAACTCAAGCTGGTATGAGGATGAGCCTTTCGCTCTCGCTACCTTAGTGAGGCAGGTGTTCTATCTCGATGATCCGAAAGCTGGTGAAGGGTGGAAAATAGTGAACCATATCTCTCATCGAGGATATGGAATATGGAGACAATTGAAGGGAGACCAGCGACTGAAGATGCTGCTGAACCAGAAAGAGACATTCTTGCCTATCAAGAGCCTAATATTTCTGTCATCCAGTCCGATATAATGGACCTGGTTCAAGATGGTGAACGGTTACCCATACCTGATGGTTGTACAGATCTAACTAAAGATGAGATTATTGATGCAATTAATGAGGTAGATGAAGAAGACGTGCACGATGAGGACGAGGATGAGGACTCAGGTTATTCATCGGACGATGTTGAGTATGATGAGGAGGATGAGCAATCGGATAACGGGGATGAGGATGATGACGATTATGATGAAGAGTACAATCTTGTAGTGACGAGGGGTGTTAATTGGTAATTTATTATTGTAATTATTGTAATATAAAATGCATCATCGATCAATAATTTATTACGTATGTACAACTATTATTTTTGTACTTAATTAATTACACGCGTCCATACTCGGATTGGATCGACCGACGTACGTAAATTAAATTAAATTAATTAATTAATCGATCCGGATTGGATCGAATCTAATCGGATCGATCGAGGAGCGGATCAGATCGATGATTTTTTCGATCGAATTGAATCAGAAGAATTGAAGGGACACACTTGGACAACGGAGACTCCATTTTTGCATCGTCCAAGTGAAGCAAAACCCTAAACCTTAATAGTTAGGCCCTAACCCCTAAATTCAGTGTTTTAACTTGGATGACGGATATGAGTTTCTCCGTCGTCCAGGTTCGTACTTAGACGAAGGAAAACTCATTCTCCGTCGTTCAGGTACTCACTTGAACGACGGATAAGCTCATTTGCGTCGTCCAAGTTCAGATTTTGTAATTTTATCTAAGACAACGACCATCTAGACCATCTCCCAATGCATATTCTTTTCGACAAGACTATAGAGTAAACAATTCTTGGTTTGTGACCTTCGACTGTTCCAAAATCGGAGTTACGAAATGTCTTGTATCAACGTTTCCGGTTTGTCAAAATCTCGGTTTTATGGTTCACTTTGCCGATGAAATCTTTCACGAACTTATTATTTTCTGAAAATTATTCTAATTATATATTATGTTACGGCGAACGTATCCAATGGTTGTTTTGTCCAAATTCAATTTCGTTAATATCGATATGCAAATGAGCCTATACTTAATAACACTTAAGTCATAAAGATTAGTAGATACTTATTAAGTTTAAAGACGTAAAATTATTCGTCGTTTCAAATTCAATTGTTTATATATACGATGCGTTAATCGATATTTTACGACTATTTCATTCGAATGACAGATCGACTAATTCCTTGCGAATTAATTTTAAAAATTCTTTTTACGTAAATTCAACTTGGACCACGGAGATTGACCATCTCCGTCGTCCAAGTGGTCACCTGGACGACGGAGATGGCCTTTATCAGTTGTCCTGGTTCACACCTGGACGACGGAGAATGTCTTCTCCGTCGTCCAGGTTCAAAACCCTTGGCGGTTGATTGTACCGCCTTAATTTTCGGCGCCGTTTCGAATGTTGACTTAGATGACGGAGAATCTATCCGTCGTCTAAGTCAACATATGAAACGGCACCGAAAATTAACGCGGAACCGTCCTGCCGATTAATTGGGTGCCGTTTCAAAAATTTGAAACGGTTGACTTATAATAGGTCTCCGTCGTCTAAGTGAAAGCCTATATATAGCCTCTGCTCATTCTCTCTTTTCCGTATCCCATCTCATTTCTCCTCCTCTCCTCTCCTCTCCTCTCACACTCTCTCAAAAGCTCCGGCCTCCTTCCTCCGGCGACACTCCAGCGACCAAAATTCCGGCGTTTCCCTCTCTCCGGCGACTCTCTACTCCGACGACTTTCCGGCGACATCCGGCGACTTTCCGGCAACTCATCTTTTAGGTAATAATTATATTTTTTAACATCATTATTATTAAAGTAATTATTTAATTTGTAAATTGGTTAATTAATTAGTAATATATTAGTAATAATAATTATTAGTAAATGAATAATTATTAGTAAAAATAAATTATTAGTAATAATATATTAGTAATAATTATTATTGGTAATGATAATTTATTATTGGTAATAATAATTATTAGTAAATGAATAATTATTAGTTAAAATTAATTAATAGTAATAATTATTGTAAATGCATGATAAATAATAATTAATTATTGTAATTAAATATTGTTTTAATTAATAGTATAATTGGTGATTATTATTGCATGTAATTATAATTTGTAAATATTGTTCTAATATTGTCAATTTGTAGTAAATATGGTAAACTAGTGAATTATTAAAAATAATTAATTGATAATTATGGGAATTTTGTAGTAAATTGGTAGTCTTTGATTTAAATTTAGTACATAATTAGTTTGGTTTATTAAGTCGCACTCTTTGGAATAGATGTCGCCTCATTTCCTAGCTTAATTATCTCCTTAACCCCTCGTGATGTGTGGATTTCATCACCGCACACCATAACCTAAGTGAAGTTATAGACACGAGGTTGAGGGCGGAGTTTGCAAAGGATTTGAGGGAGTATAAATTTTTGAAAGATTGGCTGAATGTCGGACATGGTGTCTAGAAACGGGTTATGACTGGTGACAGGTATTGGATCTATGAAAGACGATATCAATAGAGTATATACCATTGATTTGGATAGCCTCGAGGTGTTTTGTCGAAATTAGTCATACCTCTCGCGTTATCTCTATCCCTAACTAGCCATGTTTTTCGATTGAACCAAGGCTGATTAATTGAAAGTTTACACTTTATCGCGCGGGTCGCACGTCCATTGAACGACCCAAATACCAAGCTAATGTACTCTATTTAAATCTTAGGCGCATTCAATACTAAGGTGTAATTATCGTAAATTTTTTTATATAATTATTATGGTAATCAAGTATTTTAACAACTCCTAGGTTTAAATGGTTCCATCGGGAAAGAAAAAGGCCCAACAGGAGGCCGAAAATGCTGTGCTCCGATGCTTGGCGGAGCAAGTCGGTTGAGAATTACAGTAGAACAACGACGCGCTCTCTCCGGACCCTTCAGCTGGTCCGTCGACAGTGCCCACTGGTGAAATTTCCGCTGCCCCAGTTATCCCGACCGGTGATGACAACACCCAATCCGGTCAGACGCCCGGTTCGGCAGAAAGTACTCAGGCGTCGTCGACCTCAGCCTGCTTTGAATCTATTCTTTATAGTGCCCGACGCAAGCTCAGGAGGGCTCCGACTGACCCGGAACCCAAAAGGACTCGCGGTCTGGTCAAAGGCTGAAAATCAGAGAAAATTTTCAAGGCGATCGGGAAAAAGATCGACTTGCCGTACGACGAATTCACCGGTGGCCCTCCCACAGCTCAGCTAGCTAGTCTCTCAGCGCATAGCATAGGGTCAATCCTTCGTAGCCGGATTCGTATGACTGCCCCTACTTGGAAGGAATTGTCGGATGAAGGGAAGGCAAAACTATTCAAAGAACTTTCGGTACGTAATACGTACAATTTTAAATTTATTTTTTAATTACTAATAAAAATTATAATTTCATAATATATACGATTATAATTTTCTATTTATTTCTGATAGGAACAATATGAGGTGGATCCCACACCGGCGATGCTTAGGCATATCAACCAAACCGCCAACTCCATCTACCGTGATTGAAAGTTCAAGTTTCATGTGTACTTCGACAATATCGGCCCAGTGCCTACCCCCGTAGAGCTGCGTGGGGATAAGCTGCGTGGGGATATGAAAGATGAGTGGCAGTGGTTGTGTAACCACTTCTAAGATGAAGAATATAAGGTGTTTACTTTTTTATTTAAATTAAGAGAATTGATTTATTTTTATTTTAGTTACTCATTAATTTTTTAATGATTTATGTTGTCCAACAGAAATTCTCCGAAATCAACAAGACCAACCGGGGGAAGAAGGACAAACACCATACCTCCGGCGCCAAGCAAGTGATTCAAATAGCCAAGGAGCACAGGGATAAGGGCTTCAAACACCCTTATCTCGATGCTAGCATAAGCGTGTACGTGATGCCTGGGCTCGAGAATGAAGCGAGTCAATACGGCGTAAGTGATATATATATATATGTGCTTTTAATTATCGTAGTTATTATTTAATTATTATTTAATTATAATTTTTTTAATTATTATTTTTTAGGCAAGGTTGGTAGAACGTGTGCAGGAGAAATTGGCCAACACTCAGCTTGCATATCCAAATTTGCCGCCCGAAGACCTGCCTCCTCTATCGATGGAGAGCCAAATTACAATCGCCGATGAGGTATACGGTTGTAGAGCTGGAAGGGAGGTTAGGGGGATGGGATCTAAGGTGATTCGAGATTTGTCGACCTTCGACTCAACATCTACGGGAGGTTCGTCGAGGAAAAGTACTCATGCTATGGCCGTCCAAGTAGCCTATGAAGAGGCTCGACTCTCACGGGAGGAAAATCAATCTATGCGTCAAAGACTTGATCAGCAAGAAGCGCAGATAGCTCAACTCGTCGCCCTAATAGAAAATCAGGCTCTACGACAGTGTCAACCTCCTCCGAACCCATACCCCGACGACGACGACCCGGCTGGAGGCGGGGGACTCGGCGGTGCATCTGCTCTTCCAGTATTTTAGTAGTTAATTTGTGTAGTTTATTATATCATTTTTTCCCGATTTCGAACAATATTTAATTTCATGTACGTACAATTAATTTTTATTATTTAATTAAGTTATTATCAATTTATTTTATTTAATTAATTTTAACATATTTAATTATTTAAATGAGATTAGAGTTTTTTAATTAAATTACTAATATTTTACAACAATTTAAAATTTAATTTTAAAAAAATTAAATAACCACTTAGACCACGGAGAATTGATTTCCGTGGTCCAAGTGGGAACTTAGACCGTGGAGGAGAAAGATAAAAAACTCCGCGGTCCAAGTAAGCACTTAGACCGCGGGCGCGGAGGTTTCTTACTTAGACGACGGAAAAACGCACCTAGACGACGGAAACGCTCTGCGGTCTAGGTGCGTTTTTCTTGTAGTGAGTTATGTTTTTGCAACGACAAATTTCGTCGTTTAAGCTTGAAAACGTTCGTAGTCTAGAGTTTTAGACGATGAAACTGTATTCGTCGTGTAAGATACTATTAAGACGACTAATACTATTTTTTCGCCATCTAAGATCTATCGCTTCGTCGTGTAACTTTTTAGACGACGAAATTTACATCTTAGATGACGAATCCATTTCGTTGTCTAAAATAAGTATTCTGATAGTGAACAAATCATGTTTTCAATTTTTATATTTTAAAATTGATTTATAATAATCACCATATTAGATAAGTATATTAAATATGATTCAATATTGGCATCTAGGGTAGGTGATACTCTCCACGATTATTGAACGCATACAAAGAACTGAAGATACTCTTAATGAAGGCAGGCAATTGCCATATCACGGAGGGAGGCATCACTAGTGCAGGTGGGTTGCGGCAGGAGGACGAACAGCGCATGGTAGATTGGTAGCCAAATACGTAATCTAATCCAAAGAGTATGAAACATACATGTGGCCTATGCTGATCGATCGAGTACTGAGTGAATCATCTAGACGCAGTCGGTAGTGGTGCCCCAACTCTTTTTGTTTTCTTGCTTTAAGACTTTAGGTCATTAACAACATGATCGATGGAGACCTTTCTTTGAATAAGTTCTCCCGTTTGGAGGTTTGTGAGTTATGGCTTACGACGATTCACCATGATTTATGAAGAAGGAGACAAGCAAAGGCCATGTATATATAGTTGTATACTGTATGTGCATGGCTAAGGCCGGAGTGTCGTCTATCTGTGGATGAGGTTCTCCCACTATTTGCCTCCTATGACAATGACGTCAGACCAACTTTCTTCACCTGTGTAGTCTTTTATCGTTGGTTGTCCATGAGTGCTTGATCTCCGCCTGGTATGTTGCTGAATAGCTTGATTAACGAAGGATGTTACGCCACCGCCCATTCGGTTATAAGAGAACATGCAACGTTTTAATTAACTAACACGTATACAAACGAGTATCAATTAAAAAGATAAGGAATGTGATCGAGGAGAAAGAGACAAAATAAGAGGCGACAACTAGTTTTCTAGTAGTGTTTGCGCATTAGTTGCGTGAGAGCAGATTATGATCGCCATCAAACTTGTTTTTCTCGTGAATTTGCAAAAACAATAATTGGGCTACCGTGTGTGGTATCGTATTTAGACATTTCGATGCTTAAGTCAGATACTTTTACAAAAGCAAGAGAATTTGTAGGTTATGATACGTTACTTTACGCCACGTCAAAATGACCTATATAAAAGTCGATTTAGGTCTAAACATAGTTCGTATTATAGTATAGGAATAGTACTACTTACCTTGAAATAGAAGGAATCCATTAAGGAATAGATCTCCGTATCTAAGGTCAATCACGCTTCCTGATTACCACAAGCCCTTTGGTACAATCCCTCTAAGTTTCGTGCCAATCTTACATATTCCCTCAAGGATTCTGATAATCCCCTAAGATTTCTACCATTCTTTAGGATTGTCGCACCATTCCCTGAACGTTCCAGAGGTTTCTACATCATTCCAGATACTTCAAAATATTTCTAGACCACCGAACATTACTCGGAACCCTAATCGTACAGGTCCAGGCCCATTAGTCGAATTAATGATCTTATACCACCAGGAGACCTTGAGGCTCAATAACCTCCCAAGCTCTCAATGACCAAATTTGACGCCTACAAATACCTCAACATTAGTATGAGGTTCGACACGTGCAGGGGCGGATGTACATTGTGGCTTACTAGGGCTTAAGCCCCTGTGAGAGTTTCAAGATTAAAAAAAAACTACTACTTCACAGTTAAAAATAAATAACCCACCCAACCATTATATATGGTAGAGTAAAAATACTACTATTGTTTATGAAAAAAAAACTTATCAACTCATTTGCCTACATACTCAAGTAACAATTCAAACTCTAAATGATAAAGAGTCGAATTTTTAGGTTATCAATCCCTAGCATAAGTCACAATTCAAATACACGTATGTTTTGACTAATTATACTCTAAAGATTCACTTATCATGTTATTTTTTCGTTTGAAATCTTTAGTGTTATTGGTTAATGCTTGAAAAAAAAATTCTTTCATTCCTCGAGATTCATAAAAAGTTTCTTAAAGCTAAGCCCTAGCAAATATTTCATCCTGAACACTTGTCGTCCGCTTGTTGTTGTCAGCAACCTTTCAAATTTAAAATTCAAAAAACCTTCCAATTCAAGCTTGTCACATCAATCACCCGTGCGAAAATTGAAGCACTCTTTCACTTCCATCATAACTCTTCAAGCTATTCCACTTCTTTATCATCATATCCTTTCCTAACAGTCATATCTCTTACCCAAAACTCTTTCCATTCAAAAGCTTTTTCTCTCCACACAATCCCAAATCACATATTTATTCATTCAATAGGTACCATCGAACTATCGCTCCTCTTCATCTTCTATAAAACAACCATACCCTTTACTGATTCCTCACTTCGCAAAAACCCGAAAATCCCAAACTTTCAAAGACTCTCTGTTTCCCCAAACCCAATCCTTTTCTCCCTTCTTCAATGGCTTCCAACAATAGCAACGCCGTTGTCGGTTCTTCTCCCGTTGTAGGCCAGGATGTCCCGAATGTCATCGTGTGGCTTCTACAGTTCTACGTACCAAATGACCCTACCCCAAGTAGTTTGGTCGACACTTCACTACCAGCCGTCACAGTTGTGTCAATCCATAAGCTCCAACAATCCATTAGGGAAAGATCATTTGAAATGCCACCGAGCTCCATCGTAGATCCATCCTCTGATCAACCCATCGAGAAACCCGTATAGGAAAAGCTTCAGAGCGCATCCTCATCCACACTACTACATTTTTAACCATTGCCGGCGATTTAAAAATCGCCGGCAATAGTTTTTAAGCATTGCCGGCGATTTTTCCCCCAAAAATCGCCGGCAATATTTTTTTTTTTTTTTAATTACCGGCGATTTGCCGGAAAAAAAACCGGCAATGATTAAAAAAAAAAGAAGACATTGCCGACGATTTATAGGGGAAAAATCGCCGGCAATGATAAAAAACTATTGCCGGCGATTTTAAATCGCCGACAATGGTTAAAAATGTAGTAGTGCCACTACCTTTATGGTGGATGAGGTTGAATTCGATCAACCGGCCGGTTCTACTTCCTGCGATCTCAATCCTACTGACCCACCTTTTCGTCCTTGCTCCTCAAAGAGTACGAGCTCCAGGAAATCTCGGGAAGAGTTGTTTCTGGCTACCATTTGTGTCGACTCCGACGAGGCACTTACTTTGATCATCCAGACCTACCATCAGGGCACTACTAAAGACTTCAATTTCGTTCTCATCTCTGACAAGAAGAAGGTGGCATAACTTGAGGAGACTTATGACCCTGGACTCCTTGTTCATCCGTTTCAAATCGTTTTCAATTTGACTTTCCTAATTCTAACTTTTATCAGCATTGCCCTTGAGTTCTACGAGTATGCCGTGGAGCAGTGGTGACCTGACAATTTTTGGATCCTTGCCTGCTTCGACCGCCTAAACCGTTGGTTTGATTGCCAAATGGGCCTCCCTGAGCTTCAGGTATTTTTTTTTCAGGCGAAACCCACCAGAATTCACCAACTCTATCTCAACTGCAACTTTATGATTATCAAGGAAGCTCTCATCATGAATGCTCCCACCTCTTCGAAGGATTGGAAGATGATTCCTATCTTTGTGTTTGGAGATTAGGGAAAGCTTGCCAGAGAGGCCGGTCACACTATCCCCACCATAATTAACACCGTCAAGCTCCCGAAAGAGGTGGACCACGCTACTGACTTTTGCCACGACCTCGTGGACGACTCCTTCAATTTCCTTTCCAAATTTTAAAATGCTATGTGGCTCTGGAGCCATGATCATCTTACCCAATGGGGTTTAGATGGCCTTCCCCAAGTGCCCCATGATGGTCGTACCCCCATGGTTGAGGTGTCTCAAGCTTCAAAGGTGCACCATAAGGGAGCTTCAAATTCTGACAAATCGGTCCTTGACACCGTCCCAAGGGCGAGGAATGAGCCACACCAACTCCTTCAAAGGTCCACTACTGCCTTGTCAAAGCCTCAGAGGTTGAGAAGAACAAAGCTTTGATGGTCGATGTGAACCCCAAGATTCCTACACTTATCACGGAGGAGCTTGATGAGCAGTTGATCCAATCCCCAGTGAAGAAGAAATCCCGTGTTGAAGCCCTTGAACCTCCAAGTGCCCAACGTATATTCTTTCTTGGTACGTTTCCTTTAACCAATCGTTTCCTCAAGGTTTCCTTAAATTATAGTACAACGTTCATAGTTTCTGTGATAACTGCATAACTTGCACAACTGTCTCATGTATAATTATCTTGCGATCGGATCATATCGTGCTATGTATTTTTTTTTTGAATCGCTTCACCAATATCATCTTGCCACAGGTCTCAAAGGTAAGCTCATGGAAGGTTTTTACCCCATGCTGCCCCGCATGTTCTTCAAAGAAGGTAGGCTGTGGGAGCCAGATTTGGCCATATCGTGATGGGGGGATTCTGGTCCCCCAGGTCTGCAAGTAGAAGCAGTTCGATAATTGAAACAATGGGTTTGAGCCTGTATGATTAGGGTTCCAAGTATGAATCGATTAATCTAGAGGTTTCTGGAAGTATCTAGAATGATGTAGAAACTTCTGGAATGTTCGTAAGATGGTGTGATAATCCTGAATAACGACCGAACCTTGAGGGATTGCATGATCAGAGCTCGAGGAATAGTACGATCGGACCTCAAGGGATTAATAGAATCTTAGAGGAAAAGGGTAAGATTTGTATGAATCCTAAATGGATTACACCAAAGGGCTTGTGGTAATCTGGAAACATGATTAGCCCTGGATATGGAGATCTATTTCTCAATGGACTACTCCTATCCGAAAGTATGTAGTCATATTCCTATACAGACTATGCTTAGACCTAGCATGATCATTATATATAGACCATCCATACATGGCCACAGGTAACGTAACTCTTCCCGAATCACTTCTTGATTCTTGAGACAAGTTCTAACCTAAGCATAAGAGGGTTTAAGCTCAGTACCATCCGTGCTTGGACTTGTTTTGCAGGCATTTGGACGGAATACTTAATGACAGCTCTGGGACAGCGACTTATCAAGGATCTACAGTGACGTTAAACTAGAGGAATAGAGTCTTAGCCTTCAACGATCATAGGCAGCCCTATGATCTGCTGCTTTCATTCAATCATAGAGCCCAACCTCGGGGGCATCACAAATCTGCGCTTACAGTAAGCTACATCACAGGTACATTATGAACCCTCATGAAGATCTCTCCAAGCAGACCACAACACTGGTACATTGTGATTTTAAGCTTAGTTATGCTACTAATGTCCCCTCCATTAGAGATCATATGATGTCCAACCGGTGCTTGGGGTTTGATCATGCTGAATTTGCCCAGGCAATGCCCTCTGCTAGCATATTGGAGGCTGACCACGAGCACCTGAAGGATCGTGGTATTCAATCTCTAGCCGATGATGCGTGGACTTCCTTGTATCGGGTAAAATTTCCTCCCCTAGCTTTCGGATTATCATAACGCCATTCTCAAAGTTTCTAACCTTCCTTTTTGTGCAGTTGTCGACGACTCAAGCCTTCCTGTAAGTCTAGTTCTGGACACAATAAATGTCTATCGTAAGAGAGCTTCCGTCGCAGAGAAGAAGGCTGAGGCCGCTAAGAAAGTGGTGTGGGACCTCAAGGGATGGATCAAGGAGTATGAGGAGATGCAAGGTATATTTCTTGCCTACCTGGAATCCAAGTTTGCAACCCTCGCCGATCAGCACACCATATATGAAGTGAAGGCCACCATTCTTAAGGCTGACCTTGCTAAGGCTACCCTTATGCACAGCCTCCAGGGTTGAGCACCTTAAGTAAATTACAACACTTCGTGAAGCCCACCAGATCGAGTTTGAGGGCCAAAGGGTCAATCATGAGAAGGAGAAGCAGGAGCTCATGGATACCTATAATCAGTCCTCCCCAGGCGACGAGGAGCGAAGCTCTCACTGTCTTTGGGGTGTATTTTTTAATAGCATAGTTTCCGTACCGTTTCACATTTCCTTTCGAACAATATTGTACTTCCGTATTTGTTTACCAAAACTTTGATGTAGTCATATAATTTATGTCATGCTTTTTATTTAGAGCATGTTTTATTTTTGCAATTCCGTTGCATGAGGGTTGCCTCTGAGTGATTGTGGCCTTAATTTTCCTCTTAAATCCTTTTACTTACAAAATATGCTTATGGATGATGCTTTGGAGAGCCTATGTAACCTTTCCCGGAGAATGCTCGTGGTTGTGAGACAGTTCCCTACATCAAACCGCATGTTTGGTTTTAGCTCTATATCAAAGGCTATCGTACTCTGAAGTCTCCCTGCAACCAATTTTTTCCACCAAGGGCAACTTGTTAGGGGGTTTTCTCATGCTATCACAAAGGTCGGTCGCACCTAGTCGACCCCTAAGCTCTCCAACCTAGAAAACTTGTGTCAATTGTGGTAGTGAGCATCCGCATAACGTTAAGTCGTAGCTGACTTAACTGAGAAGGCGTCGCCATATAAGTATGCTTGAGACTTAAAAGTCAAATTACCATGTCCTAGTGAAGTTCAGTGAAGTTCGCTGCCGTTGGATACCAACTTACATCGTTTATCATAATAGACCTTCCAGCTCAAGGGAGTGCTCTGCCGAGAGTCCTACGTCAATAGACTTTACTCTGAATATTCTGACGCTTTCAAAGGTAGTCAGACTCGACACCTCCTACTAACCCCCCTAGCGATAATAATTTAAACGCTAGAGAACTCGAAAGAACAAGCGTAGGAAAGACATCCCTAGGAAGGTCAACATAATCTTTTTTCCACATGACCTAGAGATCTGCATGTTAGAATCCTCAAGCCTTCATGGTTGATCAAACACCCATATGCACTGTGAGATCGAAACCCATAGAAATAATAGTGTAAATACACATCCCAATATATCGAAAAAAGCTTTCATTAATATCGTATAATCATACAACTTTTATTGTACACAAGCAAGGAAGTTTCTAGCGTGCCTAGTTAAACTTGCCAATTTGTAAACCACTATATCAAAAACCGAACTAGTTAGGAAGAGTACGCGTCTCTTCTAAACAATTGCCTGCTCTTGTTCAATTCCTTGAGCTTTTTATGGAGTGCATTCCACATTTCCACTTCTTTTCAATCACTGCTCATGTTCTCGTATTTTCCAGCTCATACGATCCATTATAGCCTTCGCCCAGAATCTTGTATGGATCATCCTAGTTTTCCCCCAGTTTTCCTTTATCGGGTATTTTGGTATTTTCAAAAACCTTACACATGACCAAAGTGCCGGGCTGAAAAACTCTTGGCCTGACCTTTTTATCATAGTATGCCTTGTGCTTCTACTGGTAAGTTGCTACCCTTATCTGGGCCTGCTCTCGTCGTTCCTCAAGGAGATCTAACTCATGCCTTAAGCTTTCCGCATTCCTTTCTAAAAAATGATTCATGATTTTCAGGTTTGGTACCCTATGATATGAATGGAATAACAGCCTCAGTATCATACACAATTACAAAGGGAGTTTCCCCCGTAATTCGATATGCCCACATCACATTCACTACAAGAAAACATCACTTAGACCACGAAAACGTAATTGTTCCATGGTC
The DNA here is from genome assembly GCA_946800695.1 of Geum urbanum. Classification (NCBI taxonomy): domain Eukaryota; kingdom Viridiplantae; phylum Streptophyta; class Magnoliopsida; order Rosales; family Rosaceae; genus Geum; species Geum urbanum. The sequence goes on from OX326998.1 coordinate 37,179,987, forward strand.
CAAGTGACACCTGGACGACGGAGAAGTCTCCGTCATCCAAGTAACACCTGGACGACGGAGAATACTATCTCCGTCGTCCAGGTTATCACCTGGACAACGGAGAAGTCTCTGAGGTCCAGGTTATCACCTGGACAACGGAGAAGTCTCTGAGGTCCAGGTGAGAACCTGGACGATGGAGAATAATATCTCCGTCGTCCAGGTGCTCACCTGGACAACGAAGAAGTCTCCGTTGTCCAGGTAAGAACCTGGACGACGGAGAATAATATCTCCGTCGTCCAGGTGGTTACCTGGACCTCGAAGACTTCTCCTTTGTCTAGGTGAGCACCTGGACAACGGACCGACACACCGTGGTCCGAGTGTCCACTTAGACGACGTACCGACACCTCCGTCGTCTAAGTGAAGCATTATATAAGGCCAATGCCAAACTCTCTTCCTCTCTCGATCGATCCGCTCACTCTCAACTGATCGAGCATAATCTCTTCCTGTCTTGATCAGCTAGCGCCTCACATGTGCTTGCAATGCAAACGATCGAGGATCGACGTCCTAGTTAGCCGGCTAGATATATAGCACTATATATATCGATCTTCGGCTCCGACCATCGATTAATTCGCCATATATATATATATCGGAGAAGGCCAGGTACGTACGCAGTTAATTTTCCAACACCATTAACGTAGGTTTATATATATATATATATTTAATTGCATGTACGTTTGTTAAAACGCCCATTGTTAATAATTAATTAATTAGTACGTCTAATTAATATATAATTAATATATTAAGTTAGGAAATTGATGATCGATATATATATTAATTAGTTAATTATAGACATGTAGTACGTATATATGTATGGATGTTTTCAAATTTGGTTAATATTTAGTTAAAACGTACATACATGCATGGATGTTAGCTACACATATTAAAGTACGTAATTGATCGATGTAGATCGAGTACGTATAATTAATAGTTAATTAATTGACTAATATATATGTAATAATTAATTAATTATAATATTTTGTAGAAGTATGGACAAGAGTTGGATGAAGTTGCAGAATAGATGTGATGTCCGGTATATGGATGGAATTAGCGAATTTTTGAATTTTGCGATAGAACATGGTCAGGGAAAGAAGCGTTTCAGGTGTCCGTGCCAGAAATGTCTTTATTGTCAGTATGTGGAGGTTAATGTTATGGTGCAACACCTGTACGAAAATGGTATGATGTGGAGTTACACTACATGGAGCGAGCATGGTGAAGCAGTAGAGTTCAGCTCAGCAGACTTCAGCTCAAGGTACAGTTACCAGGGTGCCTCATCCAGCGGCAGTGGTGCCGGCCCCCCTGCTTGCAACCCAACTGCAGATTTGGTCCATGATGCATTTCTGGGATTTAGTCATGGTGGACACCAACACCAAGACGGAGGTTACAGTACCACTCATGAGCATGATGACACATTCCCCACTGTTAGCTTGGCCACTGACACTAGTGAGATGGATAAGTACAACCGGATGCTACTTGAAGCGCAGACCCCGGTGTTCCCTGGATGTCGGAGAATTCAGGGTTCTCACCTGGACGACGGAGAAATTAATCAAAGCTTTCGCCTTTTGGGTATTTTGGGCTTTGGGTAGTCGAAAAGGTGAAAGCTTTCTATTATGTCCAAGAAGCTTCCTCAAGAAGCTTTCGTTCGTTTTTTATCTCCGTTATCCAGGTGATAATCTGGACAAGGGAGAATTATTCGTTGTCCAGGTTCTCACCTGGACGATGGAGATTAATTTCTCCGTCGTTCAAGTTATCAACCTGGACGATGGAGAAATTAATCAAAGCTTTAGCCTTTTGGGTATTTTAGCTTTGGGTAGTCAAAATGGTGAAAGCTTTCTATTATGTCCAAGAAGCTTCCTCAAGAAGCTTTCGTTCATTTTTCTATAAATCATCAATTTAATTTAGTTTTCCTATAAAATTAGTGACTTTTAAAAGACCTACCTTCCAAGTTCATTGTATTTTCAGTTGAGTTTCGTTTAATTATTTTTAAATAATATTTATGTGTAAATACAATTATGGGTCCCTATAATTATTGCGAGAGATGAATGAAATAAATGTACGTTTCAGAAATTATACTATATTATTCTACGCTTAGTTATGTCATGTGATAGTATTATTGTGAGCACGATGTAGTATATGTTGTTTTAGAGAGTTAAATCTATCATGCCAGAAGGAAAGTTCATACATAAATACCTTGAGCTATCTCCCTAAACCCTAAATCCTAGATCGGATCAGAGTGGATCGATGATTTTTTCAATTATCGAATTGAATCAGAAGAATTGAACGGAGACACAAATGACCTTGGATGACCTAAACCCTAAACAGTAAGGCCCTAACCCCTGAATTCAGGGTTTCTACACTTGGACGACGCAAATGCCCTTCTCCGTCGTCCAAGTACTCACTAGGACAACGGAGAAGGGCATTTGCGTCGTCCAAATGTAGAAACCCTAAACCCTAAACAGTAAGGCCCTAACCCCTGAATTCAGGGTTTCTACACTTGGACGACGGAGCACTCACTCTCCGTCGTCCTAATTAGTATATGGATGACGGAGATGCCCTTCTCCGTCGTCCAAGTACACACTTGGACCACGGAGAAGCTCATCTTCGTCGTCCAGGTGCAGAAATCGTAATTTTTTCTAAGACAACGACCATCTAGACCATCTCCCAATGCATATTCTTTTCATCAAGACTATAAAGTATACAATTCTTGGTGTGTGAGCTTCGACGGTTCTAAAATCGGAGTTACGAAATGTCTTGTATCCACATTTCCGGTTTGTCAAAATCTCGGTTTTGCGGTTGATTGTGCCAATGAAACCCTTCACGAACTTATTATTTTCTGAAAATTATTGTAATTATATATTATGTTACGGCGAACGTATCCAACGGTTGTTTTGTCCAAATTCAATTTCGTTAATACTCTGGAGCAAATGAGCCTATACTTAATAACACTTAAGTCATAAAGATTAGTAGATACTTAACAAGTTTAAAGACGTAAAATTATATTCGTCGTTTCAAATTTAACTGTTTATATATACGATGCGTTCATCGATATTTTACGACTATTTCATTTGAATGACAGATCGGCAAATTCCTTGCGAATTAATTTTTTTCTTTTTTTTTTACGTAAATTGAACTTGGACGATGGAGAATGACCATCTCCGTCGTCCAGGTGGTCACCAGGACGACGGAGATGGTCATTCTCTGTCGTCCAAGTTCAAAAACATGGCGGTTCATTATGCCGTCTTAAATTTCGGCGCCGTTTCAAATTTGACTTAGACGACGGAGAATCAATTCTCCGTCGTCTAAGTTCAAAATGAAGGCGGTTGAAACGTCTCGCCGATTAATTGGGCGCCGTTTCAAAATTTTGTAACGGTTCACTTAGACGACGGAAAAGCCCGTTTCCGTCGTCCAAGTGCACTTAGACGACGGAAAATAGGGCTCCGTCGTCTAAGTGAAACTCTATAAATAGCACAGTTCACCCTCTCATTTTCTCATCCCATCTCATTTCCTCCTCTCCTCTCCTCTCCTCTCCTCTCCACTCAAATCCTCCGGCCTTCCTCCTCCGGCGACGCTCCAGCGACTCAAATTCCGGCGAGTTTCCCTCTCTCCGACGACTCTACTCCGGCGACATTCCGGCAAGATAATAATTCTATTTTTTAATTAACATTATTATTATTTAAGTAATTATTTAATTTGTAAATAATTTCAATTAATTAGTAATTATAATAATTAATAATAATAATTATTAGTAATAATTACTAATTTAGTACTCATTATTAATTGTTATTTGGTAATGAATAATATATTAGTTAAAATTAAATAATAGTAATAATTATTATTGCTAATAATAATTAATTATATTGGTAAATGAATAATTATTATTAAATGCATGATAAATAATAATTAATTTTTGTCATTATTTATTGTTTTAATTAATAGTATAATTTGTGATTATTATTGCATGTAATTAAAAATTATTAATTGATAATTATGTGTTAATTTGGTAGTCTTTGATTTAAATTTAGTACATAAGATTGGTTTATTAAGTCGCACTCTTTGGAATAGATGGCGCCTCTTTTCCTAGCTTATCTCCTTAACCCCTCGTGATGTGTGGATTTCATCACCGCACACCATAACCTAAGTGAAGTTATGGACACGAGGTTGATGGCGGAGTTTGCAAAGGACTTGAGGGAGTGTAAATTTTCGAAAGATTGGCTGAATGTCGGACATGGTGTCTAGAAACGGGTTATGACTGGTGACAGGTTTTTGATCTAAGAAAGACAACACGAATAGAGTATATACCATTGATTTGGTTAGCCTCGGGGTGTTTTGTCGAAATTAGTCCTGCCTCTCACGTTATCTCTATCTTTAACTGGCCATGTTTTTCGATTGAACCAATGCTGATTAATTGAAAGTTTACACTTTATCGCGAGGGTCGCACGTCCATTGAACGACTCAAAAAGCCAAGCTAGTGTACTCTATTTAAATCTTAGCCGCACTTAATTAGCGTAAATTTTTTATATAATTATTATGGTAATCAGGTATTTTAACAACGTACTCCTAGGTTTAAATGGCTCCGCTCGGAAAGAAAAATGCCCAACAGGAGGCCGAAGATGCTATGCTCCGACGCTTGGCGGAGCAAGTCGGTTGGGAATTACAGGAGGGCAACGATGCCCTCAATCCAGACCCTTCATCTGGTCCGTCGACAGCGCCCTCTGGGGAAATTCCCGCTGCCCCATTTATCCCGAGCAGTGATGACGACGCCTATTCTAGTCCGACGCCCGGTTCAACAGGAAATACTCAGGCATCCTCGACCTCTGAATCTATCCTCTACAGTGCCTGGCGTAAGCAAAGGAGGGCCCCGACTGACCCGGAACCGAAAAGGACTCGTGGTCTCGTCAAAGGCGGCAAAGCAGAGAAAATTTTAAAGGCGACCGGGAAAAAGATCAACTTGCCATACGACGAATTCACCGGTGGCCCTCCCACAACTCAGCTAGCAAGTCTCTCGGCGCATAGCATAGGGTCAATCCTTCGTAGCCGGGTTCGTCTCATTGCCCCTAATTGGGAGGAGTTGCCGGATGAAGAGAAGGCGAAAATCTTTAAAGAACTTTTGGTACGTAATACGTACAATTTTAAATTTATCTTCTAATAACCAATAAACATTATAATTTCATAATATATACGATTATAATTTTCTATTTATTTCTGATAGGAACAATATGAGGTAGATCCCACATCGGCGATGCTTAGGCATATCAACCAAACCACCAACTCTATCTACAGTGACTGGAAGTACAGGCTTCATCAATACTTCGAAAATATCGGCCCCGTGCCTACCCTCGTAGAGTTGCGTGGGGATAGGGAAGATGAGTGGCAGTGGTTGTGTAACCACTTCCAAGATGAAGAATATAAAGTGTTTACTTTTTTTATTTCAATTAAGAGAATTGAATTATTTTAATTTTAGTTACTTATTAATTTTTTAATGATTTATGTTGTCTAACAGAAATTCTCCGAAATCAACAAAACCAACTGGGGGAAGAAGGACAAACACCATACTTTTGGCGCCAAGCAACTTATTGAAATAGCCAAGGAGCACAGGGATAAGGGCTCCAAACACCTTTATCTCGATGCTAGCATAAGCGCGTACGTGACGCCTGGGCCCGATAATGAAGCGAGTCAATATGGCGTAAGTGATATATATATATGTGCTTTTAATTGTAGTAATTATTATTTCATTATTATTTCATTATAATTCTTTAATTATTCTTTTGTAGGCAAGGGTGGTAGAGCGTGCGAAGGAAGAATTGGCTAGCACTCAGCTTGCGTTCCCAGATTTGCCGCTGGAAGACCTGTCTCCTCTATCGATGGAGAGCCAAATTGTAATCGCGGATGAGGTCTACGGTCGTAGAGCTGGCAGGGAGGTTAGGGGATTCGAACCTAAGGTGATTCGAGATTTGTCGACCTCCGACTCATCATCTATGGGAGGTTCGGGGAGGAAAAGTACTCAGGCTGCAGCCGTCGAAGTAGCCATTTAAGAGGTTCGACTCGCACGAGACGAAAATCAATCTATGCGTCAAAGGCTTGATCAGCAAGAAGCGCAGATAGCCTAACTCGTCGCCCTCATGGAAAATCAAGCTCGACAACAGTGTCAACCGCCTCTGAACCCATACCCCGATGACAACGACCCGGCTGGAGGCGGGGGACTCAGCAGCGCATCTGCTCCTCCAGTATTTTAGCTAGTAGTTTATTATATCGTTTCTTTCCCGATTCCGAACAATATTTTAATTTTTATGCGTTTTTCGATCATGTATGTACAAATTAATTTTATTATTTAATTAAGTAATTACAAATTTATTTTATTTAATTAATTTTAACATTTTTCATTATTTAAATGAGATTGGTTTATAAATTAAATTATTAATATTTAATAACAATTTAATTTTAAAAAAAAATTAAATAAGTACTTGGACGATGGAGAATGTCATCTCAGTCGTCCAAGTGATCACTTGGACCGCGGAGGAAGATGACATTCTCCGCGGTCCAAGTGACCACTTGGACCCCTGAAAATGTCCGTGGTCCAAGTTTCACTTGGACGACGGAGATGACATTCTCCGTCGTCCAAGTGCTTGGACGACAGCACTTGGAGCACGGAGCCTGGAGGATGGAGCCTCCGTCGTCTAAGTACTTAGACGACGGAAAAACGCACCTAGACGACGGAAACCCTCCGCGGTCTAAGTGCGTTTTTCTTGTAATGATTTGGAAGTTGTGACACGCAAATTCCTTTTATCATTTCGCTTAACCTCCTATTCAACCCTCGTAAGATCATATTATCAGAAGCTTTAGTCTGTCCGTTTCCTTGAGAATACCTTGGCGTCGAGAATTTCAACTTGATGCCATACTCCTTATAGTATTCTCTGACCTCCGCGCAGTTGAATTGTGGCCTGTTGTCAGTTAAAATGACTATGGGGATACCGAACCAGCATATTATGTTCTTCCATATAAATTTCTTAACCTCGGCTCCCTTGATCTTTGATAATTCCCCCGCTTCAATCCACTCTGAATGATAGTAGGTTACCACCAAGAGTACTTTTTTTGTCCACTCCAGCACCTGTCGAGAAGTCCAACCCCCACTGGGCGAAATCACATGGAACCGTAACCGAATGCATTTCCTTCGGGTGCATGGGAGTTTAAGGTGCATACCTCTGGCATGAGTCGCACGACCTCGCATACTCTAAACAATATGGCTTCATGGTTGGCCAGTAGTACCCTTCAGTTAAGCATCAGACCGTGAGATTTCTTCCTTCAATGTGCATGCGACATATCCCTGCCTGTAGCTCTTCCATTACAGTCCTCGCTTAGGTGAGTTGAATTTCTAACAGGTTCAACTCACTAAATGATCGATGATAAAGCTTTCCATCTCTGATATTGTACCGAGCTACCTATATAACGATCTTTATAGTCTCTGCCTTTCCCTTTAACAACACTTTGTACTCTATGTAGTTCATGATTTCATCCATCCAAGACAGACCTAGCTGCATGGGCATCATGGGTACCAGCTCCTCTAGCTAGTCAGTACTTAGAATGGCCAAATGTTCCACAGATATCGTGCACCACATCTAGTAGTCGATGGATGACGTGCAGTTTTCCAACGTGTCTGCATGTGTGTTCTAGGAACGTGGAAGTTGCTAGATGGAGAATTCTTCAAAGTTATCAACAAGCACTTTGGCTACCCTAAGGTAGGCCTCCATCGAGACATGGTGTGTTGCATATTCCCTGAGCACCTAGTTTGCAATGAACTGGGAATCAGAAAATATTTTAATCTTCTTTACCTTTAGCTCGAGCGTGAGTTGCAAGCCTGCCAATAACGCCTCTTATTCAGCTCTGTTGTTTGTGGCTTTCCACCTAAGTGTCAATGCTTGCTCCATGATCATACCATCCGATGTCTTTAACACAAGACTTGCTCCGACCCCTTTGTCCTTCGAGGACCCATCGGTATATAAAGTTTGGTGATCGACCCCTAGCTCACTTCCTTGAGCTTTCTGTATTCGTTAAAAAATGTCCAGCCTAGGGATCGTGAAATCTGCTAATGCATGTTCTTTCATTGTCGTCCTTGACCTATATTCGATATCATGCTGAGTAAGCTCAATTGCTTAATTTTTTATCCTACTCGAGGAGTCTGGGGTATTGAAGATCGTTCTCAATGGGTACTTGGTCATGACTATCACCTTGAATGCTTGAAAATACAGTTTGAGTTTTCTACATGACATGATTAGTGTAAGGATTAGCCTCTCCAGCTTTAGATAACGAGTCTCTGGGTCGAGGAGATCTTTTGAAATCTAGTGAATGGGGAGCTGCCCCATGTGTCTTCTTGAACCAGAGCTCCGCTTCCTGCCACTTCTAAGACTGCTAGGTACATGTACAAGTCTTATCCCAATATTGGCTTGCTAACCACAACAGGCAAAACTAAGTAATGCTCGAGAGATTGAAAAGCCTTTTTGCATTCATCGGTCCAGATTTCCCCTTTAGCCTTGTTGAGGCCTTCAAAGAATGGCTTGTACTTGTCTTTAGACCTCGATAGAAACCTGCTTAATGTTGCTAGCTTACCGTTCAAATTTTGTATTTCCTTGACTGTCGATGGGCACCACATCTTAATTATTACTGCCAATTGATTTGGATTTACCTCGATACCTTGTTGAGTTATAAGGTATCCCAAGAACTTCCCGGACCCTACTCTGAACGCGCACTTTTCCAGATTTAGTTTCATGCCATGCTCTCTAAGAAGATTGAAGCAACTCATGAGATCTTTGATGTGATCTTGCATTTTGTTACTCTTCATGAGCATGTCGTCCACATACACTTCCATTGTGTTCTTGATCAAGGGCTTGAATACCTTGTAAACCATCATTTGGTAGGTTGCACCCACATTCTTTAGTCTGAAAGGCATTACCTTGTAATTGTAGACTCTATTTTCAGTTACGAATGTCATTTTCACCCTGTTCTCTTATCCCATTCTTATTTGGTTTGTATGCGTCTGTGAAGCTGAGAAGCTTGTGCCTAGCCGTAAAGTCCACTAATTGATCGATCTGAGGCAGTGGAAATCCGTCCTTAGGGCATGCCTTATTCAAGCCCATGAAACCAAGCAGAATGCTACACTGAGTGTGGTACCTCCTCAATGAATCCTTCCACTATAGATTTTTCACCTTTTGCTCGATAATCTTGTTCTTTTCGGCGGTGAAGGTTTGATTCTTCTATACCACTGGCTTTCCTTTCGAGTTGACATTTAATTGATACTTAATAACTCACGGGTCGATCCTTAGCATATCCTTAACAGACCATGCGAACACATCCTTGTATTCTATAAGTAGTGTCATCAAACCTTTCTACTCAGCTCCAGTTAGCCTCGAGCCTATTCTCATACATCTGTCTGATCTCTCTGGTTCGAATGGTTCGAGCACCATATGGATTATTTAAAGGATAAGTGAAACTCTCTAAAACCGTAAGTGCACGGTGCATAAGTTATAGTACAGATATAGAAATAGAGTGTCGAACCCACGATGATTGACCACTTGATTTCCTAGACTTTAATTGGTTTAGACCCTAGACTACTTGATAAATCTAGACACCAAATGTGACTCTACTACAAGTAAAACATGGAATGTAAATGCATCTTACCTAGCTAAGCTCTTTAGATACTTAGCTAAATAAGCGATTAAACGATTGAAGGGTGGATTAACTAATTAAATCCAATCATAAAGTAAAAAAAAATGTAAATGTTTGGTGGGCTAAAGATGTGGCCACTAGCCAATTCAATGTACCGACAATGTTCAAGTTATGAGTTTTAGTTTGGTTTACATGTGATTGTCCAAGTTGTGCCATTTCGAGTCACCATTGGTTATGGACTGAATCTCCTAAGCTATTAGGGAACTATAAGTATTCCGGTCCAACATTCAAATATAAAGCAAACTGAAACTAGAATGCAACTTAATTATGAATCATATCCAAATGATACCACATTCCTAGTGAGTTTAATGTGTATTCATTTATGATGAATGTGTATGACTTTCCTTCGTAAGTTCCTATTAGAGGGCATGGAAGTACATTCTAATGAATTTTCTTAATCCATACATTTTAGAATATGAATTAGAAGAAGTAACGATTAGCTACAAAGCCCCTTCGAGTCAGTGTAAGCTTGACCTAAGCTCCTTGAGTCATGTTTTGCATGCTTATCTTCCTTAGGTAAGTGACTAGTTCACTTTGGTTCATTTTTAGCTTCCTTAAACATATCTAAACTTAGTTATGGCTAAGACATTAATATAAAAATATTGAATCAAGCCCAAACATGCAAACATACCACAATCACATCACAAGCTATCAAACCCATTCACAACATGTAGTATAGTAAACTAAATTCAATTCCATAACTCAAAACATAGTTGTACGTACATCAAATTGGCTAGGGCTAAACCTTACCCTTTTAAGAGAAATTACTCACTAAGCATAGCTAAAATAAAGTTTAGATATATGACTAGAACTAGAAAAGTAGAGAGATAACCACTGATTCCCCAAGCTAGTTCCACCAAAATTGTAAAGCTTCACCAAGGCACTCTTAGCTTCAAAGTTCCATTTCCTTTCTTTTAACTAGCACCAACTTGAAGAGGATATAAGGACAACCTCTAAGACTCCAAGATGTTAAGGGAAAGAGGGATTACTTCCTACCTCTTTAAGCTTTAGAAAATCAACCAAATCCTAGACATAGAGATGAGAGGAGAAACACCCAAACTAGACCGAAATGATGATGAAGGTAAGAAGAGGTTCGGCCACCTTGTAAGGAGGAGGCTAGGTCTCTTAAAGATGGATAGAAATGATGGTGATTCGACTTAAATGAGGGTGAGAGAGGGAGGAAAGTGTTTTAGAGGGTTGGAGGAGAAAACTAGAGAGAAAAAGCTAACTAAAACTTGGAAATGTGTAAAATGAAGTATGGTTTGTATTGGATGAAAGGGGAGCTCGAATTTGACTGCCTTGGGAGGCAAATTTTCAGCCTTTAGATGATAGAAAATGGTGAGGTGGAAGATCCCAAGGTTAGCTTCAAAGCAAGGGAACCATGATCCATAATTTTAGGTAATGGAAAGTTAAAGCCTGAAATGTGTGACATCATACGGTTTATCTTGTTCCTATTCACTTCAAATCAGATTGTCTTGGATAAAAAGGTTGATTAGGCCTCATTTGGGATGGACTCTAAGTGACTGGGCCGTGTAAGGTGGTCCGGCCGGCTATGGCAAATTCTGGCGAGCTCTGGGTAACTTTCGGCGACTTCCGATGAAACTATTTCATCTTTTTTCCAAAGTTGCTCCATATTCTCTTGTGACTATATAAATGTATACATCTTCTCAAATAAGTGTGTAATTCTTCTTCTTTGATGCATTTTCGAGTCAAACTATGAGTTTCTAGCAAGAACAGAAAACGTCATAAGAGCGATGCTTGATGCATGAAAAGTAAGCAAGAAGCGTGAAGTTAGGGACATAATAAGAACATGCTTATGGACCTAACATACCACATCATCCTAGACTGTTTAGTTAAAAGGCTCTTCCCGGGGGTCGAGTTCTACATCTAAATCATTGTCCTTAAGGTCTCGACCTCAGCTCTGTGGTTGCTATGCTGGAGGAAGCGAGTGCTGGGTTATCTTGCCCCCAGCCTCTTTAGCCCACACTTTCTTCATTCCCTTCTTTGCCAAAACCGTGTAAAGCCGTGTCATAGCTTTGTTTCCCTTAGTGACTACTGACCCATCCAGTGTTAGATACTTTACCACCTGGTGGTAGGTAGAGGCTATGGCCTTTATCTGATGCAACCACGGTCAACCCAAGATGGTATTATAGGGGAAGGTACATCTACCACGGTGAACCATGTTGTCAAATTGGTTATTGGTGTGGTGACTTGGAGGGGTATGATCCCTCACATCCTCACTCTCAAGCCCTCAAATCCCATGGGGGTGGCATGATTATCCTGGATAGTCTTCATCAAGCCCATCCGTTGAATATCAAGTTCACTATAGCTTTGTTGTCGACCAATAGTCGAGGTTAAATCATGTTCGCCATCGGGATGTTGACCACCAGGGGGTGTCATCATGGTCCTCAGGGAGGTCAACATTTGAGAACTAGAGGATGTTCATTCTTGGACAGGTCTTCATCACAGACTTGACCCTGTCCTTTTTCCGACATCGTTCTTTTCCTTCTGGGTGGCCCTTAGTTCTTCTACCTCTGCCATTATACAATTTATACTTAGGAAGGTCATTCCAAGGCTTAGATGATACAATTTATCACTGGTACTTCTCCTCTTAGCTTTTAGGTTGTGGCGGCAAGGTTTCATTGTTTGTAGGACGTTTGGCATTCCTTGTGGCTGCAATGAACCTTCAAGCTTTTTCCTGTACTCATCGGTCAAGTATTCCCAACAATATCCCTGATCGACTAGTTCAGCAAAGTGTCACTTGAGGACCCCACAATCAATTGTCTTATGCCCATTCCCCCTATGGTAGGCGCAAAAGTTCTTGGAGTCATTCTTGGATTGGTTCGAAAGTAAGGGAGGTGTTTTTAGTCATGACTAGTTCTTTATGTGGTGGAGTATGGTCGAGAAGGGGATTGTGGTAAGGGAATGAACAATCTTCCTTCGGAGCTGAAGGATTGTTAGCCTGAGGCCTTCCTCTTATTATCATGGTAGTTTCTTCCCAACCCACCATTCTTGTTGTACAAAGATGTACAAGATCCTTGAGTTTGCTCTGTAGCCTTGGTCCTTGAGGTCATCTGACTATACCCTTGGCATCTTCTACATTAGTGAAAGTGAGTGCCTCGTTGTATGAGATGGTCAAGTCCTTAACCTTTTTCCTTATTAGCTTGCTCGCTAGCTCTGAGTCGACATCCAACTCATTTATAAATGATGTTTAAGTGATAGTATCGTCCTTGCAATCCACCGTGGCTACATCATTCCTGAATCGAGTGACCCCATTCCTGATGGTTTCTCCTGGTTTCATTCTTAAGGAGGTAAGGTAGTTTACATCTCTCACCCTTTCGGCGTTGCTTTCGTACCTTTTGAAGAATGCTGCCTTCACACTTCTGCAATACTCAATGGATCCAGAGGGTAGAGTTTTGTACCATTGCAGAGCATGATCTTTCAGACTTGCTTGGAACATCTTACACATCTAAGAATTGTTTGACTGACTTGTCACCATTGCTGATTGATTATTCTGAACATGCTGATATAGATCCATATCTCCTGCGTATCTATTAAACCTCGGGTGACTCCACTTTTTGGGAGATTCTGCGTCCTGAATGAATTCTGCCAACGGGTTTTAGGACATTCTTTGAGCCTTTAGCTCTGCCTCGGTTTCTTTTACGGAAATGTTTTCCTTCATTAACCTTTACGTTTCCTAGTTTGATCTAATATTGTAGGCGCGCTGTGATTCCATGAAGTCAAGCATCATCTCCCTCAAGGCGACCACGCCAGGGGCCTCATGCATGTTGTTCGATCATTTGTTCTCCAGAGCTTGCTCTTCTTAATGCTCGATGAGAGTATTCTAGCCTCCTGGGGTAACCAAGCTTCCTGGTGCTGAAGGGTTTGCTCTTGCTGTTGCTGTTGCCCCTGTTCCCAGAGGTAGTCTTGTTTGGTAGGTGATAGTCGCATATTTATGCATCTATATTGTGTTTAATTGAACTCATACACTTGGTTTATTATTATTAATCGAGTAATTTAATTATGTTTATGGTTTTATTAAGTTTTGTGGAGAAATAAAGAAAATGGAGACAAAAGAGGGATTCCTAGTGCAGTAAGAAGAAAAGAAGGAGTTACGTGTAAATAAAGAAGCTAGAACAAATAAGGATTACGATAGATCAAACGCAGAAGTGTATAAACTCATTTTAGGGTTTGGGAAAGAAGAATCAGCCATTTTGGAAGCATATACTCAAGCAAGAGGGAGAGCAGTCGTGAGGAGAAGTCAGACCATCCCAGTTCGACCCATCAAAGCTATCGTCAGCTTCTTCTTCGACCCGTCAAAGCTATCGTCAGCTTCTTCTTCGACCCGTCAAAGCTATCGTCAGCTTCTTCTTCATCATCCTTTCTTGTTTATATCAATTTCATGTTCTGTTTTGATTCTTTTACTATGATTTTTAGTAACTAAATACCTTGTTAATAAATTACTTGAAACCCGTACATGAAGTTATTTTAATGCATACACTCACTATTACAAAAAAAAAGCTTTATACAACACTTAATACACAACGATTTTAAAAAAATATGTTGTGTGATAGAAAAAAAAGTGAATAAATTTGATCATATATTGGTTGATATATTGAATCATTGTTGGTAAAAAATAAAACCAATTTCACACAACGATTTATATTATAATTGTTGTATGATCATCAATAAATGACTTGCAATTCTACTTCAATTTTTAGATATAAAATGAGTCTGAAAATAGCATTCCCCCTCTTCAATTCTTTAAACTTCTATAATCTTAGAACTATCACACAACACATATTATCACATTTCGTTGTGTGAAAAATATGGCACAAAAGTTTGTATATCATTTTGTATACCTTCTTTATTCACACAACAATGTTTATAACAAAATGTTGTATGTTGGTGTCAAACTATACATGCCAGTAAGGATCCCTCACATATAATTTTTGTCACATAACATATTATATATAAATTGGTTGTGTGATGAACATTTTGATGGTAACCTCTACATGTCAATTGACATATTTTTTTTTTCATACAACAGAACATATACTACAATGTTGTGTGAAAACCAAACTTTGAATGTTAGTTTTGCTCCCCCAAAAAATTCTCTTTACTCATAGAACAAAGCATAAAACAAGTTGTTGTCTGATCAAAATGTTGGTGCCAAACTGTAGATGCCAGTATGCATCCCTCGCATGTCATTTTTTTCATAGAACAAATTACATATACATGTGTTGTGTGAAGACAATATGGAGCCAAAATTTGTATGTCATTTTGTTATCCCATGCCAAGTGTCTCATTTTTCACATAACAGAATATATAAAAATACTGTTGCATTGTGTGGAAAAAATGGGAGTGTCAAACTTTGAATGTCAACAAGCATCCCTTTAATCTCGTTCTTTCAAACAACAAAGTCATATCAAATTGTTGTGTGATTGAAATGATTGTCAACAATCAATTTGTTGCCATTTGCTTTTTCTCATGTTGAAACAGTCATACAACAGAGGTTCTAATATTGCGTTGTGTATCTATTTTATTATTCTATCATTGTTTAGAGTTTAGGGTTTAAGGGTTTGAGGTTTAGGGTATGGAAGAGTTTAGGGTTTCATTTACTTTAGGTAATATATATTTTTTTACAATTTACCTTGTAAAGGAAAAAAGTATAAAAAAGAATTAAATGGTTCAGATTAGATCTGGTAATTTTCAATGATGAGATTACAATTGATTTTGTGTGAAATGACTTCAATACCCTTTCTCTTACATTTTGCTTATTTTCCTATGGGGGAATTAGGGAAATCGAGTTTTTATGTCAATTTTTTTGAAAGAGCCACAAGAATGTGTGTCCAAAATTTAGTCTAAAAAAATCAATTTAGGGAGGGATAATTTACATTTTAGTCGTAAGGGTACTACTGACACATTTGGTGAAACGCATGGATCGATGTCGAAATCAAGTCCAAAATTTATAAAATTCTAATGACGTGCTTAGAATATTCCGACCAATCAATTCAACGGTCAACTTTGTAAAATGATTACACATTATCGATTAAGCTTCACAAAATTCTTTTATTCCATATAATCAATGAACAAAGTTAACAATATACATTATATGTACATATGGGGAATTCAAGCAATATGAGAATTAAAAATGTTTTAACGATAAACGAGCACATATAGAAGGGTCCACCTTGTAGTAATAGACACCGTATGTAAAAATTAGCCTCGTCAGAGTACGTTTAGATTCCGGTCAATGAAGTCAAATAATAGTGTGAAAAGACTAAAATATCATTTTTTTATAGTTTGCTCATTTTTCTATGTGAAGCGTAGCTAAATAATTTTTTCTCTCAAGTTTTTTAGCATTATAAACCCCAAGAGATTATGTATAAAATTTTGGTCTCAAATTTTTTTTTTATGGAGTTGAAAATTACACTTTAATCGTAAGGGCACTATGGCCATAATCGTTGGACACATTGATCAATGGCTTATTGTGGTTGAAAAAATCTATTTTTTTTACAGTGTGCTTTGTCCATTTTGATTGTCACATCTAACATTCGGTTTTATAAAATCATTATTAATTCATGATTGAGTATCACAAAGGTTTATTTTTCCTAATAACCAACAAACAAAGTTAACAACACTAGTTGTCATATAGTGAATTTAAGCAAAACGAGAAATCAAAATGGTCTGACGTGAAATGTCATTAAATATGTGTGTTCACCTTGTACTAATAGAAAACTTAGCAAAAAATTAACCCCATCATAGTCCTTTTAGGTGCAGGTCAATGAAGTCAAACAATATTTTTTTTAAACTTTTATACCCTTTTTTACATTTTACGTATTTTTCTATGGGAGAAGTAACTAAATAATTTTTTTGTCAATTTTTTTAACATTACGAGATAGAAATATATCCCAAATTGTGTGTTCAAGGTTTCATCTCAAAATATGTTTTACGGAGTAAAAAGTTACGTTTTAATTGTAAGGGCGCAATGGACATAATTTTTGGACTCATGGATCGAGGGCTTATTGAAGTAAAAAAATTCTAATTTTTTTTACAGTGGGCTTAGATAATTTTGATTGTCTCATATAACATCAGTTTTGTAAATTTATTAATAACTCATGATTGAGTATCACAAATGTTTGCTTTTGTTATAAGTTGTAATGACACTAGGTCACAACAATCAATTTTTTTTAATAATATTTTAATACCGTGCTTATATTATTTTATTCATTACATGCAACAGGTTGATTTCACAAAATGATTATTCTGGTCGATTTAATTCTTCAAAGTTTGCATTTGGACTCACAATTATTTTGGATAATCTAAATATTTGGTCCATAGTCAAATCAAACCCAAAAGAAAAAAGAAATCATAGCGCCTAAAAACTTAAAAACATAGTCTCTCTCTCTCTCTCTCTCTCTCTCTCTCTCTCTCTCTCTCTCTCTCTCTCAACGCCACTCTTTCAACTGGCGTCGGATCTCTTCCGCACAATCTCACTGTCGAGCCGCCACCCACACTTGATGCGCTATCTACCACTACCTCAAGCCCATTGCCTTGTCTCTTTAGAAACTCTGCACCATGTGCTTGTGGCCTCCAAGTCTTGTCGATTCCATTCAATTGTCTCTCCTCTATACAACCCATCCATGTCGCGCACACCATCGTCATTGCCTGCTAGCCAGAACCGCCACTTGCACGCCTCAGTGACAGCAAAATATGTGCTTCCACTTCACCATTTCAATCCAATCATTGTTTTCATAAGTTAAACTCTTTTCAAAACCCAACAAACCCCAATGGATTCTTAGGTCTTAGCGGCCCTAGCTCTTTCACTTGTGGGTGGATTGAGTACTTCTCTGGGTGAGTTGAGCCTTTATGCTTATGTTCTTCACATACCCAATTCAGTATTTTCATTGCTTTTTGTGTTTGAATGTTCAAATTTGCTTTTGAGTGTTTCTTGCTTACGGTGTTTTTACTTAAAGTTGCTGTCTTGCTTTGTTTTGTGGAGCCTTAGATTGTTGGACAACTTTGTATTGGTGATTTTGCTGCTTCCATGTTTGAATTAGCTTCCGAAGTTTTAAATTTCATGGTAAAGATGTGAGCGTTAAGTTTAGTAGTTTAATTTGTGATGAAAGCGTTGTTGGGATGTGTTACCATTGATCTTTAGGCATTGTTTGCAGTGAGAAATAAGGTTTAAGATTTGTGGTTCTTTTTATATTGGGTTATTTTTAATGCTCACCTGAATGCAAAATTGATTGAAGAGTCTAATTATAGTTTAGAAATGTGGAACAGGTGCTCTTTTCGTAATTCTCAATGAGGATCCAAATTTGAAGATGTTTGGGCTTTTACATGCTATCAATTCAGAGCACAGTAGCAGTGTTGCACACCCCTCTGCATGACTCCGCCTCTACACAGCCTCTGCAGCCTCTACTATGACTCACACCCACGAAGAGGTTTTTCCTTCATCTTCTCCCTCTCGCTCTCCCTTATTTGCCAAGGGTTTCTCTAAGAGATTTATTGATTTTTTTTAAGGATTTGGTCCCGATTTAGGGGAATTTTTCATAGTGGTTAGGTTGTTGATTCTTGTATTGTGCTTTTTCTTGCCAGTAGATCTAAAATAGAAGCAGTTGAAGCTTTATAGTGCCGTCTCGACTCCAAGCATCTGCTTCGGTAAGAACTTGCAGCCAAATCTACAGTACAAAGTTTTCACTTCAAAATTGTCCCATGCATAGGTATTATTTCAGCAATTGATTCTAGGCCTAAATTCACATGCTCGAAAAATATTTGATTGTGGTAGTTTAGAAACGATACTTTCTCCTTTAAGATTTGGATGTGCTTGTAAAATTTCAGATTAGACGAACTTCAGTGAAGGTTAGTGACACTACCACATTTCTTCTTATTGCCAACGAAATGGCAAAAGAAAGGCCGACGATATATCATATCGTCGGCAATAATAAGCATTGCCAACAAAATGGCAAATCGCCGGCAATAGTTTTGCCTCGTCGCCAACAATGAAATTATTGCCGACGAGTCGTCGGTAATGCCTTCCTCGTCGCCGGCAATTAGGGGAAAGTATTGCCGGTGATAGAGAATTTTGTTGGCAATACTTTCCCCTAATTGCCGGCGATGTTTTGGTCGGAATATCGTTGGCAATAACTCCATAGCCGACGATTTAATGAATCGTCGACAATAACTCTTATATCAGATCTCCGCCGTAGTAGCTCATTTATTTTATAAATATCCGGTGAGAAAGAAGGAAAACGCTCTGAAATCGTTGGGTATTGTCAAAAGGCGTCCAAACCCCCTCGGGAAGCTCTATAGCTAGGTACGTATATATGTATATATATGTGGATCGATGTATATGTGTGTTGATTTAGATATATGCATGTATTGATTTAGAGTTGAGATTAATGGTTTGATATGCAAATAGAGTTGATATATTGTTGATTTTAAGTGATTGACCGTTGATTTTGAGTTTATTTGAGATGATTTCGATGAAAATATATATGTTTGTAGTTATATATATGTATATAAATTTATGAAGTGATTAATTGTTAATATGTATATATATACATGTTAATTTGTAATTGTGAATTGTTGATATATATATTTTTATATGCATGTCAACTATTGTTAATTAATCGGATGCATGCATGTAATTAATGATGATTTTTTAATTAATTAATTAGTAGTGAATTAATGTACGTATATATACATAAATATATAGTACTGTTAGAATTTTCAGGATGAACAAGAGTTGGATGAGCTTTGAAAGATGGGATGTGAGATATCACTATGGAATTAAGAGTTTTATGGATTTTGTGAAGGCTAATTGTGGAGACACTACACTTCATTATTGCCCGTGTAAAGAATGTAAGTGTCGCAGTGATCGATTTCATTTTCCCATTGATAAAGTCCAGAAGAACCTGACTAAATACGGGTTTTGGGATGAGTACACTTGTTGGATTTATCACGGTGAAACCTCGTTAGCAGGTCCGCATGATCATGGATAATTTGCTGAGAGGACCAGTCCATCCTATGATCCAACAACGATGTTGATCAATGATATGTTTCCTCATTAGAGCGGTGTATTTGCTGATGAAGCACCAAATGTCCCTCCCGTCATTGAGGGTTTCCCCCATATTGAGCCAGTCGAGTCATTACCTGGAGCTCATGTCAACACAAGCGGTATAGACAAGTACAACAACCTGATTGCATTGCAACAGACTACGTTGTACGACGGTTGTAGTAAGACTGTTCTTGGAAGTGTCATGGGAGTGATGCAGCTCAAAATGGAGAACAAAATGTCTGTCAAAGCTGTTGATTCTTGGCTGAAGTGGACTGCTTCGCTACTGCCACCCGGTCATCGCCTTCCTACCACTCATCATAAAGTGCGACATATCCTGAAAGATCTTGGGCTTTCCTACATCAAAATCCATGCATGCATATATGATTGTATTCTCTTCTGGGGGAAAGATCTTGAAGACCTTGTAGCCTGCCCGGTATGTTTTACAGAAATGTATAAGTTGACTCCTGCAGGCAACAAGAAAGCTATGAAGATACTTCGATATTTCTCGCTGATTGATAGGCTGTAGCGGTTATTCATGTGTGCTTTCACGGCCGAAGCTATGTGATGGTGGGCTGAGAGGAATTTGCGTGACGATGACACCCTTATACACCCTACCGACGGAGAGGCTTGGAAGCACATGGTCAGGGAGTTTGATCATTTTGCAGCAGAGGTCTGAAATGTTTGGCTAGGGATCTCATCTGACGGATTCAACCCTTTTGCCAACATGAGTCTTCAATACAGTATATGGCCAGTTATTTTGGTACCGTACAACCTTCCACCATGGATGTGCATAAAGAAGAAATACAATATGCTCACTCTCTTAATTCCAGGCCCGGGTTATCCAGGAAAGTGTCTCGATGTGTATTTGAGGCCTTTGATTGAGGAGCTTAAGTACATGAGTGAGTATGGCCACCCCACTTACGATAGGTTCAAAAATGAGATGTTCCAGATGCATGCCATGCTTGTTGGCACCATCAGTGATTTTCCTGCCCGCAGTATGTTGTCGGGCAACGTTACCAGGGGTTACAGGGCTTGTTCAGAGTGCATGATTATTGATTGTTGCAGTCGTCATTGCAGTAAAATTGTTCAGATGCGTCACCGTTGTTGGCTTCCAGATGATCACCCATTTAGGCAAGATCAAGACGCTTTTGATGGGACTGTGGAAACGGGTGTGGCACCCAGGCGATGGACATGGGATGAAATTTTAGAAGTGCTGAATGAATATGATTTTGGCCAGCTGAGCAATCATCCTGAGATAGTGTCGTCAATTCCAGACAAGCCCGAAAGGTATAAGTTTTGGACACACAAGAACATATTCTAGGAACTCCCCTTCTGGCCCAGGTTGCCTATCAGACACTACCTAGATGTCATGCACATAGAGAAGAATGTGTGTGAAAGTGTGGTGGACACAGTTCTGAATTTGGAGGGGAAAACAAAAGACATCCCTAAGGAACACATTGATCTAAAAGCTATGGGACTGCGAAAACATTTGTGGTTAAGAGATGGTAAGAAAAAAATGCCCCAATCTCCTTACACCGTCAAGCCGAAGCAGAAGCATGAAATTTTTGGGTGGATGAGTAATGTCAGGTATTCTTATGGCTATGCAGGAAATTAATATAAGTTTTGCTTATGGTTATATGCAAGAAATATAATTGTTGCTTATGGCTATATATATATGCAGGTATCCTTATGGCTATGCAGGAAATATAAGCAAGTGTGTTAACTTCCGAGACAATAAGATGTACGGATTAAAGAGTCATGACTGTCATGTACTGCTTCAACGCCTTTTCCCTATTTTCATTCGAAGGTACCTGCCTAAAGAGGTGGTGGAGCCGTTGGTGGCCTTGTCAAGATTCTTTCAGAAGTTATGCACCAGAGAAGTTAAAAAATCAGACCTTAGGGAGATGCAAGATGACATCATTTTTATCATGTACAAGCTTGAGAGGATATTTCCCCCAAATTTTTTCGACATCATGCCTCACCTGATGATCCATCTTCCCGAACAATTGTTGCTTACCGGTCTGGTACACTACACTTGGATGTATCCCATGGAAAGGTACAAATGATTTATACATTTTTGTTTGCCGCTGTTTTTATATGTAAATTATTATTTTTTAAGTATCATAACATGCACTTGTTAACTTGTAGACAATTGGGAGCCTACAAGGACTATGTGAAGAATAAATCTGCACCTGAAGGGTGTATCGCTGAAGCATATCTTGCGCACGAGTGTGTAACGTACACCAAGTTGTATTTGGGAGCGCTGGAGGACCCCCAACAACATATGCCGATAGATGAACCCAAGTTCAACCTTTCTATCATCTCCAATGACGTAGTAGTACATGGAAGCTTGCCAAAGTCGTACAAGTTGGATGGAAATGAGGTAGCCATTGCCCACTGGTCGGTACTGATTAACTGTCTAGAAGTTCAATATTGAAAAAACTATCATCTTCACTGTCCTGCTATTGCCGGTGATGTTGACTACCACAACAAGACGTTTGCAAACTACTTTAGTCAATGAGTAAGGGTATATGTGTATATATATTTTTTATATCCTTAGATAGCATGTGTGTACGTAGTTTTCTTTTTCTATGTTCATAATTGCTTTTGTGGTTTCTTATCTTTTTCAGATGAACCATATAGCAAATGATGGTTACCCAGAGTGGTCAAACGAATTGAGGCTCTTGGCGATGAAACCGATAGCTTCAAAAGTTTACTCGATGTGTCAGGACAATGTCATGAAATTTATATGTGAAAATAGAGACGACCGACTGTAAACATAGAATTGTGGGGTGATGGTCCATAGTGGGCAGGATGACGTTGACTATTACGGTGTCCTTCATTCAGTTGTTGAACTAATTTATGTGAACCGCATGAAAGTGCACTTGTTCAAGTGTAGATGGTTTGATACTAGCCCGGAGAACACAAGGACCAATCAGTACGGAATATTTTCGGTAAATACTGCTACAAGCTGGTATAAAGAAGACCCTTTCGTTCTTGCCACATCAGTAAAACAAGTGTTTTAACTTGACGATCTTATGAACAAAGTCCCGTGGAAGGTGGTTAACCATGTTGCTCATAGAAACATATACAGTGCTGCCACACTTGGTGAGACCGCAAATGATGATGAAGAAGTTACTGCATACCAAGAGATGAACGCTTTTGACATTCCGGAATCCTCTACGATTCGCCTTAATAACGTGAGATCTGGGAGTGTGGTTCGAATTACTGGAGCAGAACTTCTTGATGTTAATCCAAATGAAGTAGACGATGATTCAGATGACGAGGAGCGACACATATTGCCAGAGGTTACCTATGAAACCGAGTCAGACTCAAGTGATGAAGATGATTATGATTATCATCCTTAGTACGTTAATGATGTACGTATTTTAGTATATATAAACGTGCATGTATGTTTTTTATGACCGACGAGTCGGAAATGCTATCACCGAAATAGAAGAACTCGCACAGTTTCGTAATTAAATTACAAAAAGGTGGCCAACGTCTGGAAAATGAACACGGAGCCTTCGTCGATAATTAATGGTGTTAATTATTTGTTTCCAGAAAATGGGAATGAAACTATCATCGACAAGTTGACTCGTCGGTGATAGTATCACCAATGAGTTACTCACTAACTCGTCGGTGATACTATCACCGACGAGTTGCTTATTAACTCGTCGGTGATAGTATTATCGACGAGTTAATGCAACTCGTTGGTAATACTGCCCTTTATATCCTAGCCCGCTATGGGCAGTGGCCATTTCCCTCTTCACTACCCCAAAAAAAACCCTAAAATTTCCCTCCCCTCTCGCCGCCCACCCTGCCCAAATCTCCTCCTTAGCCTCCCCTCTCCCCTCCCCTCACTAACTCGCCGGAATTCGAGCACCGCCGCCACCATCTCTCTCAACTCGAAGAATGACAGGTCCCCTCCTCCCCTCTCTCTCTCAATTTGATTTTATGTGTATATATATGTTAGCATTTTATGTAATTATGTAATTATGTAATTATGTATGCATTAATTTAAGTTGGTGTAAATTTATGTGTATATGTTAAGTTGATATTTTAAGTAGTGTAAAATTATGTGTAAAATTAAGTTGATATTTTAAGTAGTGTAAAATTATGTGTAAAATTATGTGTATATGTAAAATTATGTATATATGTTAAGTTGATATTTTCTATGCATTATAATTATTAAGTTGGTTTATGCATTTTAATTATGTATATATGTTAAGTTGATATTTTTGTGTATATATGTAGAATATATGTAGGACATTTTGTGTATATATGTAGAATATATTTTTGTAAAATTATTTTTGTGTTGGTTAATTAAGATTTGGGTTAATTGATATTTTTGATAATTATATTGGTAATGATATTTTTGGTGATTTGGTTAATTGATATTTTTGATAATGATTTTGGCAATGATATTTTTGATTTTTTGGTTAATTGATATTTTGATAATGATATGTAGGATATTTTGTGTATATATTTTTGTGTTGGTTATTTTTGGCATATAGAATATTTTTTTGGCTGTTCTGTTTAATTGTTGGATGTGTAGGAGGTTCTGCGGCAAATTGGCTTGAGAGCATCAAACGGAGAGGGACTAGATCCAGTGGAGGGAGCAGTAGTCAAGGATCCTCATCTGCAATCAGCAACACGCGCAGCGGCCCTATTATGAATGCTCGCACACAAATTTTGCTACGTGCTCAAGAACAGGAGGAAGCTGCACGATCCGGATCCGTGCAACCCTCAGTCCAGCCTCGACCCTCAGGCAGCAGACACTCAGGCTAGTGACACTCAACGGGGGCATCAGAAACTCCCTCCATCCGAATGCCCCCTATTGGCCCGGTGCCTACGCCCCTTTCACGGGAATCATCTGATGCAGATGGTGCAGGTTGCTCATCGTCCAGGCCTTGTTTATCTCCACCGTCCGGTCTCTTCATGCCCGACGAGATTCCTGTCATCCCTCAATTCGATGCTAGGGGGAAGGTTATTTATATTGAAGGACGGCCGGAGTTCCTGACCGTGGAAGAAGCGTACAAGTTCTTCCCGTTCGACCCCGTGTATCTTTGGAGTGCGAGGTGCATGAACCAGCAAATAGACGATGCAGGTAAATTTTATTTAACAAGATTGATTACTTAATTATTACTTAAGACTATAAATAGTGTCAATTAATAATTTCAATTTTTTGACATTGTATTATTAGGCAATATCGTTAACGGGAAAGGAAAACAAAAGACTAGAGGCCCCTGCACCGGGAAGAATCTTGAGTAGGCCACCGGGGAAAGGAAAACGATCATTAAGGCCAATGAGCGTGGTGAGGTGATCGAGACAGAAAACACCACGTGAAAGTATGCCAGCATGGCCGGGGCCGTCGTGCAGGACAAGGTCCCAATGCTGTGGCCAAATTGGGGTGCTGTGCCTCACTACGTGAAGTTGCAAGTGCATAATGCACTGACTGTGAGTTAAATCGTATTTTCATTACATAAATTTTACATTTCTTAATTAAGTCCAAAGAAATATATAATTTTACCATTTATATATTCATCTTGCAGCTGTGGTTTGACGTGGATGAATGCCTTATTGAGACATGGGCAGAGCGTCAACTACATATCAGGTGATGTGATTTGAGTTATTTGAGTATATATCGAGTTAGATTTTCACTTTATCAAGTGTTTTAATATCTCTAACATTTATTTCTGGTGTTAATATAGGTATGACGTGGATGAATGCCTTGTTGAGACATGGGCAGAGCGTCAACTACATATCAGGTGATGTGATTCGAGTTATTTGAGTATATATCGAGTTAGATTTTCACTTTATCAAGTGTTTTAATATCTCTAACATTTATTTCTGGTGTTAATATAGGTATACAGAGTGGAAGAACGAGCTTTCAAAACATTACACACAGTACAAGGATCTAGGCTGAGGTTCTACCCCTAGCGAATTCCGGTTTAGGGAGTACGAGTGGATGTGGCTGGTAGCCCACTTCGAGCACCCCAAAGTGAAGGTATGCATCATGAATATATTTTACAACCCTAATGTATCGTATCACATTGAAATAGTTAGTTACTAATTTTTTGACATATGTTTATCAAACAAGGCGATTTCCAAGACGAACAGGGAGAACAGATTGAAAAACACCCAAGTCCCATCATGCAGGTTCACTAAACTATTTGGGTTGGTCGAGTAGGGCACAGAAACAACAAGAAGTCAACCTGTTGGTGTTTGTTCATCAGAAGTTCTATCCGCAGTGCCCTGAAGAAGTGGTAAGTATTTGGCCTCATTATTTTGTAGTTCACATATGCATGTGTTAATAAAACTATTTTTCTCTATTAATTTTTTTTACTAAGACGTTATTCATATTCGCTTTTCAATTAGGTGAGAGTGGAGGATGCGATCACAGAGGTCACCATGAATATAGCTCGAAACGACCATCCTGACTGCTCGGAGGAAGAAGTGACCAAGTATGCCTCTCAGATCGATACGCTTGATCACCCTATAACGACTCAGATCATGGAAAAAGTGTGCGGGACTGGGAAGAATATCCACTACTGCAGGAGATTGGGCTCGGCGGGCGAAAGAGTATTGAAGAACACTTCGGAATACTCTAGCGGGTCAAGAACTTCTTCTAGGAACTCTAACATAGCAGCAGAGCTTCAGAGGACGCAGAGGGAGTTGGAGGAGCAAAGGAGGGTGGTGGAGGAGATGCGGCAATTGACCGAGCAGTAGGCAGTCAGAGATGCCGAGCACCGGGTGATGATCGAGCAACACCGAATTGGGGTCGAGCAGCAGACACAAATGTTCACATGGATGCAGACGATGTACGAGTGCCAGACTACCGGACAATCGCTCCCCACACCTCCACCGATACCTATGTTTCACAGTGTTCCATAATCGCAGCCATCGCCGTCGCAGCAAGACCAGGTTAGCCGCCGCAGTTCAAATGATTTCGTCAACATGGATTTCGTCGACCCTTAGTGTAGTTGAATTTTATTTTCATATTGTTGCTGTTTGTACTGTTGGACAATTATGTGTGTACTCTTGAATGTGTATTTGGACAGTTTCTGTTTTTCGATACAGGTTCTGGAATTGGGCCCAATCCAGAACCTGCATTTTTTTGTAAAATGTAACCAGGTATTGCCGACGAGATGGACCTATCTCGTTGGCAATAACTCCCAATTTCTGGCGAGGCCCGCCGGGAAATGGTGGCGGCGTTGACCCACCGGGATATCATCACCGACGACTAAGTCGTCTGTGATACCATTTGTTATTACCGGCGACCTAAGTTGCCGGTGATACCATTTGATATTACCGGCGACCTAAAGTCGTCGGTGATACTTCAAAGGTATCACCGACGACTTTCATAATTTTTCGTCGGTGATGGTTGCCGCTGGCGACCTTATTACCGGCGACAATTCGCCGGTAATAATGATCACCGACGATTTAAAGAGAAAGGCCAACAACTTTAAGTCGTCGGCAATAATTAAAAATGTGGTAGTGTGAGTTTTGTACTTTGGAGTCAGTTTCTATGTGTTTAGTAGTTGGAATTGAGATCTAGACTTGATGTTCGATCTAATGTCGCAGGGCTTAGTACATTTCAAAGCTGCAATGTCGTCTCGACTCCAAGTGCTTATCTGCTTCAGTAAGAAGTTGCAGCCAAAGCTACAGTACAAAGTTTCCACTTCAAAATTGTCCCAAAGGTATTATTTCATCAGTTGATTCTAGGTCTAAATGCATATGCTTGAAAAATATTTGATTGTGGTAGTTTAGAAATGATACTTTCTCTGTTAAGATTTGGATGTAACTGTTAAATTTCAGATTAGATGAATTTCAGTGAAGGTTAGTGAGCTTTATACTTTGGAGTCAGTTTCTATATGTTTAGCAGTTGGGATTGAGATCTAGACTCGATGCTCGTATCTAATGTCACAAGGCTTATTACATTTCAAAGCTGACTTAAGGTTAAACTATTAAATGAATCGAAGTTGAATTAAATAATGATCAACAAATTGAAAGTAGTTTTGTTATCATCGGTGAACATATCTTTGCACATTTTATTATGCACTTGTTTGATGTGATTGAGTTAGGAAATGAATCTTCTCTGATGGAGTTTGCTAATCTCATGTTTATTATAGCTTGGTTTTGCAAATACTTATCTGATTTTGCATTGCTTTGAAGGTTTGTGTTTACAGGTTTATGTAAGTGTGCAAGATATGGAACAATGATCTTTCTTAGGCTCATCCTCTCCGCACAGCGATGTCGCACGACTTCATTGTAGGCATACATCCGTCGTCACCCTGCAGCCTTTGTCGATCAAGCTTCACTAGATCTGGTCAATACCTCCATGCATACTGACTCCAGTAGCAGCTTATCGTGCCTCGAGTTGCTATTCATTCATTGTCAACAAAGAATCTGCTAAGTTGTACCATTATAAATTGTGATTACATAACTATGACCCCGTTTTAAGTACTTTGTTAGACTTAATGGTATCGTATTATTAATGGTTGTTGCATTTGTGTATTGATGTAACAAATGCTTTTGAATTATGAATGGAATGGTTTTGAGATTATATATAAATGGTATATTACGGATTTAAATCATACAACAACATTCTTATAGTTTTTATAATTTATTGTGTGAGAGTATGCATAGTGGAGCTTTACACAACAACAAATGACAAACACAAACAACATTCATTACATAGAATATATCATCTAAGCACAACTCACATAATAGGTATGTAAAAAAAATTGTTGTCTCAAATGATATCACACAATGATTTTATAAACCATTCGTTGTATGTTTCACCCAGATACACATAAACAAATATATTTTAACAATAGTATTTATGATTATAATGATGTCTAAGCAATTAACAAAAAAAGTTTTACAGCGGTATAAAATCTAAAAACGTAGTGTGATGCCATTTTCTTTATTGAACTTTGTCGTCTGATTGTAATGTCATGCTGAATGTCATGCGTGAGTGCTGAATGCCAAGGTTGCATTGCATCGCAAGCAAACTGGCATGTCTAAATACACAACGATTTCTAAATAAACATTATTATAGGAGTTTTGTCACATAGCTATTATATACCCGTCGTCTCATGATTCATTCACACAATATGTAGTAACACAACGGTTTTCAGTGCCTATTTGCAATGATATTTACCATTTGTATGATGCATTCTATGTAGTAGTGACTTTAACCTAATTTTGCATTTTCTTCTTAATGAGGTTTCTATCTCTATGTGATTCTATGATGAATTTCTTGTATGTCTATTTTGGTGTGCAAATTAGTATGCATCCTAGAATTTTATTGTCATGAGATACGGGCGGCTGAAGATAACTTCTTCCACTGAATTCTTTACAATGATACATCAGATAGATTATTTCGTCGGGTGATTGAAATCCTAGGTGAACCCTTGTAGCTTCTCAAAACTTTTCTAGAACTTAATGTTTTCTTCTTTGTAAACCGTGGGGTCCATGAGTATGGGTTCATAGAGGGATAGATGTAGGGGAGATCCATGACAAACCTGCATAGGCATAAGGAGTATGTAAAATGATGTGGTTGTCACGATCAACTCTTCCTAGAAACTTTCATTCATTGAATGTGTGCATTAGGTTAAGTATGTGATAGAAATATGGAATGGCCGTGGAGGATTGCATTCCTCTTAACTCATTGATCATATAGTTTAAACTCTTTGCATTTATAGGCATATTTAATTTTCAGTCTTTAATTTCTGCCTTAGCTATCTCTTGGCCAAATTATTTTGGCAAACAAATCAACTCCGAATACTCTCAAATTTTATGTGATAGTCCGCTATTAAGTCTAGTATTTTTTGTTAAATATTCCTATCATTTAGAGTAGTGTAGATTGGGTTCGTGGTCTGGTTTGTATCCAGTGGTCGAAACTGCCAGCTTGCTGACTTTTACGTCTAGTTATAGTTTTAAGAATTAGTTTCACCAATTCTCTGTGGGTAATGATCCTTATTTACCGATTACTGCATTGATACATTTGCATAAGAATAGGAATATATTTGTGGGTGGTTTTGCACCTACCAAATTTTGGCGCCGTTGTCAGGAATTGTTTAATTCGAAGTCTTAAAAGTGTCTTTTGTTTTTAGTTTAGTTTTGTTCAATTTCTTTTTATTTTGAGTCTTACGTCTCTAATTGTGTGTAGGAGCATTGTTTATGCATACTAGACACACTCCAAATTCTAAGCCACTACTACTTGGTCCAGAAATAGAGCGTTCAACAAAGCAAAACCAGAAACAGCAGAAACAACAATTGATGCAAACAAGCAACAATGGTGGTGAAAATCTTGCACCGGAAATACATTCTGGTACTGAAGCGTATTCAAATGCCACCACTATTACCACCTCTAATGGCTAACAACATGAAGCGTAATGAGTCCTTTGTTCCGGGGACAGGCGTTGCAGACTCACCAATTGTGCTTCCAGAGAATTTCGGGTCTTATGCAATTCTCTCATCTCTTATCACAAATTTTCCACACTTTAGAGGCATTTCTTCTGAGGACCCTCAAGACCATCTCAATGAGTTTGTAACATTATGCAGAGTATAGAAGTCATAAAATGTAGTTGAAGATGTTGTCAAGCTTATTCTCATTTCATTATCTTTAAAGAAGCAAGAAAAGGCATGATCCAACTCATTGCCTTCTCATTTGATTGATACATAGGAAAAGATGGCTGCTACATTCATGAAGAAATTATACTCTGCATCTTGCACCAAGAACTTGAAGAAGCAAATTAGTACATTCAGGCAAAAAGATGGAGATGAACTACATGAAGCCTGGAGTCAATTCAAGGGCTTACTTTGACAATTCCCTCATCACAAGTTTGATCTCAACACTCAAATGGAGTACTTCTCTGAAGAACTTGATTCATTCAACAAGCAAAAGTTAGATTCTGCTTGTGGAGAGAATTTCTGGAATATGACTGGGACTGAAGGCAAAGAAATTATAGAGAATTAAGCAGAAAATTCAAGGTAGTTTCAGTTAAGAGATAGAACCATGGGTGCTAGTAGAAGATCTCTCAATGCAGTCACAATTGATGGAGCTATGGATTAGATATTCAATTCAATGGAAAATGATATTGCTTTGATTGCTAGTGTTTTGAAGGTTGGCAAGAAAACAACAGTTGCTACAACTCAGGTAGTATGTACTATTTGTTAAGCTAATGATCACCTGGAAGAGGATTGTCCCAAGTTTAGAGCGGAGGAGAAAGACAACCAAGAAGCGGATATGAGTTTCATGCAAAGGCAACCTAAAACATATTGTGGGAATAGTGATCATCCACTCCTTAGATATAGAAGCAACAATGTGTTTAATCCTTCAGTTACTCAACCTATCTTTCAACAAAGACAGCCTACAAGGGTGGGCAACAATTGGCCAAAGGCGTATGCCTCAACAACAACAAGCTCCAGCTCAAACATCAACATGAACTTCAATTTTGGAAGCTATGATGTAACAAATGATGTTTGGTAGCAAGAAGGAACCAGAGGAAAGCAACACCTTTCTCGAAGAGATCAAGGCGACAACTTAGCAATAAGGGAAGGTGATTGACTTACTAGAGCGTAAAGTGAGCAAAATTCAATAAACACTTGCCCAAGTTAACCAAGGAGGTCTTCCTAGCAACACTTTTCCCAATCCTAAGGGATAATATGAAGCTTATGTTATGATTTTGAAGAGTAGGAAGGTGTTGCGTGAAGTCCCAAAGCTCAAAACGCCAGAAAAAGCTACGGGCCTCCTAGATTGGCATGTCGAAGGAAATTTCGACATATTGAAAGATAGTCCAGGGACTCCAACTCAATATGTCAAAGAAAATTCTTGACGCGTTGAGAATGCACCTGGAACGAAAAATTTTGCCAAGTCCAAAACCAACCCAGATAATTTGTCCCTCAACCTCACTTTTGATTAGCACTACTTTGCATTTTCCTAGCAAGTTGAAGAAGCAGGCAAAAGATGACTAGAAAAATTAGATCCTAGATATCTTCAAGAGAGTTCACGTGAACATTCCATTGTTGGATGTGATCAAGAAAATTCCGTAATATACAAAATTCCTCAAGGACTTGTGCACTACAAAGAGAAAGTTCAGAGGAAGCGAAACGGTTGCCTTCAGTAAGAGGGTGTTCGTTGTTCTTCAAAGGAAAATGCCACTAAAACTAGGTGATCTGGGATGTTTCACTATTCCGTAGACTATTGGTGATCACAGGTTTGCTAGTGCTTTACTTTATTTAGGTGCTTCCATAAATTTGATGCCATATGTTCTGTATGATAGAATGAATATGGGAGAACTTATACCTACTGAGATAACCATTAAATTTATTGATAGATCTAACTATTACCCTAGAGGTAATATAGAAGATATGCTAGTGTAGGTAGGTGACTTGATCTTTCTAGTGGATTTGTTTGTGTTAGAGATGGAAGATGAACATGTGCCCTCTGAAATACCATTGATTCTTGGTAGACTGTTCTTGAGAACGGATCGAACTAAGATTGATTGTTATAAAGGTTCACTTAGTATGAAAGTAGCTAGAGGGAAGATCCAGATCAACATTTTTTAATCTCTCAAGCACCCTAATGGTGGTGATATATACTCTTGTTGTTCTATTGAGGTGTTTGAGAGTTTTGTGTGGGAGTTCATTCAATATTCATTGGAGGTTCACTTGGCGGATTGTTATAAAGGTTCACTTAACATGGAAGTAGCTAGAGAGAAGATCCAGTTTAACATTTTTGGATCCCTCAAGCACCCTAATGGTTATGATATGTACTCTTGTTGTTCTATTGATGTGTTTGAGAGTTTTGTGCAGGAGTTCATTCAATATTCATTGGAGGAGGATCCTTTGAGAAAATCCATTGAAGTGGAAGGCAAAAAGGAGGCTCCAGGCCAGAAATCTCGACATGTTGAGGATCCTTCTCGACATGTAGAAAGTAAGTCCAGAGGCATCATTCGACATGTCGAGCCAATTTGTTGACCTGTCGAAGAGACTTCCAGGGACAAGTATAAGCCCGTGTTTGAGATAGCTTCAGCCGAATATCTTGAGATGGAGAAAGAGTATTATGATATAGAAGAGGCATTTGAATCGTTGCCAAGCATGAAATGTCAACCTTCTAAACCCATTCCTCTTCTTGTTTCAACTGATGTTCTTGCTCCATCTATTCAGACAGCGCCTGAGTTAGAGCTTAAACCTCTTCCCGAGCATTTGAAGTATGCTTTTCTTGGTGATGGTGAAACTTTATCGGTCAAAATTTCTTCAAAACTCTCAAAATTGCAAGAGCTGAAGATATTGATTGTTCTTAGGGAGTACAAACAAGCAATTGGATGGACAATAGCAGATATCAAGGAAATTTTCCCTACTTTGTGTACTAACTTCATACATTTAGAGGAGAGCTAAGATAATAAGAGAAGCTCAACGTCGTCTCAACCCTCCCATGATGGAAGTTGTCAAGAAAGAAGTGATCAAACACTGCGATGCATGTATAATTTATGTTATTTTTTACAACAAGTGGGTTAGTCCTGTGTAGGTAGTTTCAAAATGTTTAGGCATTACAGTGGTTAAGAATCATGAGAATGTGTTGGTGCCTCAATGTGTGCAAACGGGATGGAGAGTGTGTATTGATTACCGCAAGCTCAATGCCATAACACACAAGGATCACTTTCCACTCTCATTCATTGACCAGATGTTGGAAAGGTTCGCAGGTCATGCATATTATTGTTTCTTGGATGGTTATTTAGGGTACAACCAAATAGACATACACAAGGATGAGCAGGAGAAGACCACTTTCACATGTCTATATGGTACTTTTGCTTACTGGAGGATGCCCTTCGGCTAATGCAATGCGCCTGCAACATTTCAGAGATGCATGATGACTATCTTTTCAGACGTGGTCAAAAAATTATTGAGGTATTTATGGCTGATTTTTTAGTATTTGGTAATTCTTTTGACATGTGTCTACATCATTTGTCCATGGTCTTAGAGTGTTGTGTGAAAACTAACCTTGTGCCTAACTTGGAAAAATGTCATTTTATGGTGGAATGAGGTATAGTTTTAGGGGCATGTTATATCTGTTAGGAGAGTAAAGGTAAATAAAGTTAAAGTGTATATTGTGCGTACCTTATCACCTCTTTCAACTGTGAAGGAGGTGAGATCTATTCTTGGACATGAAGGGTTTTATCGAAGGTTTATCAAGGATTTCTCCAAGATAGCCAGACCATTATGTGCATTGCTCCAAAAGGATGCGACCTTCAACTTCACTAAAGAATGTCTACAAGCTTTCACCAAGCTCAAAGAGTTGTTGACTACAACACCCAGCATACAAACACCGGATTAAAATCTTCCTTTTGAGATCATGTGCTAAGCTTCAGACTATGTTGTTGGTGTTGTTCTTGGTCAATGTCCATAGAGACTTTCTCATATCATCTATTATGTCTCTAAGACTTTGAATGATGCACAGTTAAACTATTCACCTACTAAGAATGAGCTCTTAGCAGTGGTTTTTGCTCTTGAAAAGTTTAGATCTTACGTGTTAGGAACTAAAGTTGTTATATATTCTGACCATGTTGCTTTGAGATATTTGATGAATAAACAGGTTGCCAAGCCCAAGTTGATTCGATGGATACTCTTTCTACAAGAGTTTGACATTGAGATCAAGGACAAGAAAGGTTCTGAGAATGTGGTGGCAGATCACTTGAATAGACTCACCCATGGTTCCAATGTGGATGAGGATAACATACCTCTCAGAGATAGCTTTCCAGATGAGTAGCTCTTTGCTATTCAAGATGTGGTGCAATGGTATGCTGATATTGTCAACTATAGTAAGTAAGTGAATTCCACCTGACTTCACCAGAGCCCAGAAAGATAAACTTGTCAAAGCGGCCAAGTATTATATATGGGATGAGCCATATGTTTGGAAACATTGCACATTCCATCATCTGCAAGTGTGTACTCGAATATGAATTTCAATATATTCTAGCTTTTTGTCACTCACATGTAGGTGGTAGACACTTTGGAGGAAAGAAGACAACTCTCAAAGTGCTTGAGATTGGATTTTATTGGCCAACCCTGTTTCATGATGCCCATGTCATGTATAAATCATGTGAAAGATACCAGATGACAGGTAATCTCGGTCCAAGAAACCAAATGATTCAACACCCTATTCTTGTTATGGAAATATTTGACGTGTGGGGTATTGATTTCTTGGGACCATTCCCAAATTCTCAAGGTTATTTGTATATTCTCTCTATTGTTGATTATATTTCTAAATGAGTGGAAGCTAAAGCCACCCGAACTAATGATGTTAAGGTTGTTCTTTGTTTTCTTAAAGAGATTTTTGCTAGATTCGGAACACATAGGTGGATTATCAACGATGGATGATCTCCATTTTGGAACAGGACCTTTGATTCTTTGCTTCGGAAATACAATGTTACACATAAGGTGGCATCACCTTATCATCCTCAGACGAGCGAGCATGTGGAGGTATCTGATAGATAGATCAAGCAAATCCTTGAGAAAATCGTTGGTTCAACGCAGAAAGATTGGAGTCAACGCCATGATGAAGTGTTGTGGGCTTATTGGATAGCGTACAAAACACCTATTAGGATGTCTCCTTATAGGTTTGGTTTATGAAAAAACTTGCCATCTTCCAGTGGAATTGGAGCACAAGGCGTATTGGGCTATCAAGAAGTTTAACTTGGACATGGATGAAGCGGGATTACATAGGAAGTTATAGCTGAATGAGCTAGATGAGATTAGAGACAATGCATATGAGTCCAACAGGATATAGAAGGAAAAGACTAAGGCTTTTCATGACTGAAATATCAAGCGAAAAGAATATGTATTAGGTCAGAAAGTTTTTCTCTTCAATAGTTATTTACGTTTGTTTCCAAGTAAGCTCAAAAGTAGATGGACTTGACCTTATGCTATCACTAATGTTTTCCATCATGGTGTTATAAAGATTGTGAGTTTAAAAGTAGGGAAGCCATTTAAAGTGAATGGACATTGACTCAAGCCCTTCTATGTGTCATTTGTGGAGCATGTTTTTGAGGATCCAAACCTTGAAGACACGCCTCTTATTATGGATTGATTGGATTTTTCATTTAGCTAAAGACGTTAAACTTAGCACTACTTGAGAGACAAGCCATATTGATAGAGAAGCGTGGCTACTCGATTTTCTCTCTTATCCCTTCTCCTTTACTTTATTTTTCTCCATAGTGTGTTTTGTGTGTGATATGTGTTGTATTTCATACTTATTTGGTGTATTGCATGGTTTGATTAAAGTTTTTACATTGAGGACAATGCAACTTTCAAGTGTAGGGTGGGGTTATATCATATACTTAGAGTCTAAATATAAATTATTCATTTTTGAGTCAAGTTTTTCAATTTTGGAGTCCTTTTGGGACTGCCAGGAGCCCCGTTTGACATGTCGAACCAAGTTCCTCGACATGTCGAACATTTTTTAAGGATTTTTATGAATTTTGATAACATAGTCTTGACCTGTCGAGAAAATTTTCTCGACATGTCAAAGGTGAGGAGGTCTTTTGCGATGACTAGCTCGTAGTGGAAGGGCCTCTGCGTCTTTTTTGGGTGTTGTTGAGTTTTTCTTTGATTTTTTTATGTGTTTTAGTGTCATATATGGAAAAAAAATACAAAAATAAAAAGTGTCAAAGAAAAATACAAAAAGATTTTTGTTTTGTTTTGAGTCTTATATGTCCTTAACTAGTCGGTGATGTACTTATATCTTCCTACTTTGTGACTAAGAGATGATCATGTGACTTGAGTTTTTTTTGTTAATTTTGATATATGATGCATATGCGAATATGTAGTGGATGTAAAAACAAGTTAACATGATACATATTATGAGCATGCTTAGACATTGTTGAGATTCAGTTTAACCTGTGATCTTTTGAGCCTAAATGTGACATACATGTTTTTTATTTTTGAGTGTTAATTGCTTGCCACAAATTAAGTTAATGGACCTTAAAGATTACTAGAACTTGCTCTTGTACTTTTCAAAGCTTATAGTCAATATATGTTCTGATTGAGAAAGTGATAAAGACATTTAGGATTTACCACCATTTCCATATCAAGCATGTGTCTCGACTTTATGTACACAAGATGTGCACCCCCCAGTTAACCCCTTTGAGCCTACATGTTTAAATTTTTTGTCATCACCCGCATAACCTTAACCTTAAACTCTAGAATAGCTATATCTCTACTTTTGTTCTAGGACTTAGTAGAGGTATACATGAGACAAGTACATGAAGATTGAGGTGATACAAAGGAATACGTGTGGGGTATCAAGCCAATTGTGTTGTAAAAAAGTCGAATATAATTTTTTTTTATTACTCTTTTATGATAGGGAGGTTCTAGTTACACCTCCAAATCTACTTAATACACCTCCATTCTTTTTTTCTAATTTTGTTGACTTTGTCAACTAATATAAAAAGACATAAAAGTACAACTATATTAACTTACAAACTTCTTGTGTTTTTGTTTTCACGTTCAAAACCCTAAACCTTCAAAATTCAATCTGTCTTTGAACTTCATGATGGTTCTGGTGTAGTTGTAACTGTTGGGAAGTACGTGACACCGAATCATAAGGACATAAATGGAAATGGAATAGAGCCTGACTTTCGAAATTTTCCAGGTAATATAGTACTACCTCTTCATCACATTTTGCATCAAGTTCTCCTAGACTAGTATAATCTAAAGATCATTTTATCTGCAGGTTGGAGTGATGTTACACAACGGCTTTCACAATGCAGCAGGCTTCCTGGGGGATAAACCTTAGCTTCGGTTCTGTTAACTTTCCACACTCAAAAGACCAATGTGGCCAAACTAAGAATCGGCTTGCATGAAGAAGTAGATGGGGGATCTACTTGCGCAGGGGGTTATAGTACTACTTCGGAAGCTGATTTCCATGCTTTTTTTTTTATCTACTTCCTTTGTGCTTTCATAGATGCTCAGGCTGCAAGTGATGGACACTGGACAGTGTATGGAACTCGGAAATAGTTTCGAGTGAGGATGCAAAAGTCACAAATGGTGTGTCAAATTGGGTAGTATAGGACTAATAGGGTTTGGGAGTATCCCTTCTTATAAAATAAATGAGAATCGATGTTACGATATGTATGGCATTCATATAGTCTCTTGTATTTGGATATCATTCTTGTAAGGTATGAATGCATTTTGTCATTTTCACATCAAGTTTCTGCTGCTATTAGCTAATCAACTACGATTAAAGAATCCTTTTCCAATCAAAGAACCAAACGCAAGTCATGCAGATTACCCATCATTACAAACTTGATCATAAAACCATAGAACTAACTGATAGAACTAATGAGAGCTAAATATATTTTTCCATAGAAAGCTACTCTACTAATCTAAAAGCATTTCAAAAAAACTTTGCAGAATATATGGCGACCAAGGGCACAACATACATAAGATAATCTGATATTTTCACCTTCACCTTGGCTTCAATCATATGCACGGCAAAGCAAGTAGCAGCAGTCAATACACCACCCACAGACATCTTGAGTACATCCCAATCATGCTCTGTACAAGGTTCTGATGGTTGGCTGCGGGCTTCCACAGTCGGCATTGCGTATCGGCACACGGGACACAAATGATTACAGTCAAGCCACTGGAGGATACAACACCCATGAAAAAGATGTGAGCAAGGCAAGCGAATAATCGTGATGGAGCTTCAAGGTAGATGTTTCTGGTAACCTTGTAGGAAATGAAGGAGAGGGCTGTGTCCACCCCTACCAGATGTGGAGGAACATCAAAATTGGGGACTACGCTATCCACCATGCTTCGAAAATAATGCCTCTCAGATACTGCCATCTCTGATTGAATATAATAATAGCACGGAGTATCAGTAATTCAACATAACAAAACATTACATTCTCGAGATTGAATGCTCTGCGACACATTCATCAATCAAACAAATTAGTAAAAGGGTATTTTGGTAAAGAATGAAGAGGTGAACTTAGAAGTATAAGCATGTCAAAAAGTGAAGTGGAGGTGTACTTAGCATAGGAGGTGTATTAAGTAGATTTGGAGGTGTAACTAGAACCTCCCTTTATGATATCTAGCTTGATATCCCAGGTTAACTGTTGATATAAAGAATGATGTGAATGCTCAATAAGATGAAATTCAGTCACAATGGTGAAGATATTTGCAAGTTCAAGGAAAAGTTTTTATTGGTACTTTATTAGGTTTTAAAACTTGTTTTTGAATTCCATATCCTTTTGTTCTATAATTCATGAGCCTAACACCATTACAACCGAGAAATTTTGAAAAATGTCCATATTTAGGTCATCAGAATGGTTTTTGACCTCTTATTTAATACTTGTTGAATAGCAACCAAATGAAGGCTGAAAAAGCCCTCTATACCCTTATACACTTGCATGTATTTGAAGTCATCCTACAGAGAAACAATCCTTGATCATTTGTATTTATCAGTTTGATCTGCTGTTTGAGCTTTAGATTGTGATGACACCTATTATGCTACAGTAGATCGATCTGCTGCAAAAATATATAGGTAGTTTAATATATAGGTAGAACATGATTTCAGACTGGTTATACTGTAATACGCACCGGGTACTCCACCACACAAAAAAGAAGCAATGGCAACAATGAGCTGTGTATTTGATTCGCTTTAAACGGAATGGTTCATCGTGGATACAAAACTGAGGTGTCTAGTACGCACTCCATATATATATAGTAGGAGCTTTTATGTTGGTCGAGAGCTATTCTGCCTAAAGTCTGGTTCTTGGAGATTATTGTCAATGACCTCCATTGCCGCCTTGTTCGTGATAAATCTAGTTCTTGGATTCCTGATGACTTCATGAGCATCAAAGGCCTAATAGCACTCGGCCTACTAAACTCTAGTTGAGATGTAATTACCTATACAAGTATACATACATGATTCATCTATATATTAAACTACATATATAGTTTAGCACTTTAGCAACAGATGCATGTACATAATAATGCGTTTGTCTTGTAAAGGTTAGCAGCAGATCATATCGATCAAAGAAATGAACAGAAATTGCCCCAAAATATCACATCGATTTGTTAAAGTTAAGATTTTAAGACTTGAGAGTGTTTTGGGGGTACATAAGACATTTTATGTCTTTATTTGGTTTGTTCGAGGAAAACGACCTTCTGGAGGCTGGAAGATAATTTTATTAACTAAACTACTAAGGTCGTGATCTGTGGCATCCAGAATAGGCTCTAGAGCGGATGTAGACCATTCATGATGAATGTCACGGTCATAAACAAATTTATGTGCCACACTAGTACAGTTGCTAGCACTAAACTTTAAATCCATAAACCTCAACAAATGTAAGTTTACTTGCGTCGCATCAAGATCGTGAAAATTAAAGATAAGTAGAGATAACAATGTCCTTAAGAACGCAATTGTGGTAAGCATGTCAACCCTAATGAATCTCGCAATCCACATGAGACGCAAATAAA
This sequence comes from Geum urbanum, assembly GCA_946800695.1. Taxonomy (NCBI): domain Eukaryota; kingdom Viridiplantae; phylum Streptophyta; class Magnoliopsida; order Rosales; family Rosaceae; genus Geum; species Geum urbanum. Next base: position 37,220,305 of record OX326998.1, read on the forward strand.
CTATAAGCATTAAAATCAACTAAGTTACCAAATCACCACATGCAATTGGCCCAGAGAACACCCGCTTGAGTTCCAAATATCAGCAGACCCAATAACCTTTAGTGTAGGCCCAACAACCCAAATTGGAACATGTGAGCCCCAGCCGCAAGAAGCAGCTCAAATCGTGGCCACCAACTTAAGTCACAACCGTCAACTCTTGGTGCAACACGTGGCTTCTGCATAATCCTCGAGCTCGATGAGCCACTACCAGAATCATCAAAGACCTCACACCACTGGCTCCGAGTAGCCTCGGCCTTCTACTTCCAACAATCTCCAATAAGCCGAAATTTGCTCGACTTACCTTGATACCAGCCATGGAAAAGCCAGAACTCGATCAGACTCAAGTTGCAGTCTCGTGCCACCCCCAACTCCATCACAAGAAATCCATTTAACAGAGCCCGTGTGAGACGAAGTCCCCTGTGAACAAAAGCATCACCACCTAAACTCCTTCGTCGAGTAAAACTTGTCTTCAACACTAGAAGCGAGACAAAGTTCTGCTGCATGCGAATCCAAAACAAAGCTTGTGAGAGTCATGAGGCTGCTATGGAAAACTTGAGGCTCGCGAGAAGAAAACCCGCTCAAGTGCCGGTTGACATCCACTGTTCCCATGCCCAAAGCCAAGGCGAAGGAGAAGGACGTTGCAACCTTTTCAATGGAGTCCAACATGTTGTTGTTGAACAAGGAGGATGTCGACGTACGAGACGACACTGGCTTTCTAAAAACAAGAGAAACTTTTTAGGCATTGCCCGTGTTTAAGTCTTTATTTAGTTATTAATCACCAACTATCAAATAAGAGGTTAAAAATCATTTTGATGACCAATCAAAGGACCCAACCCCGATTTAGTTTCCTAAACCGGAATCAAACCCCTTCTGAAAACACGAACCAACAAACACCATAAAAATTTCGGCAGAGTAACGCTACTAACGCGGAATTGCCATTACCTGCACCCGGAAAATACACTTCATCCTATGCCACAAAAATAAAACCGTGGGCACCAATCCCATCCGGATTTCTCAATATATCAACAATAATGTAAAGTAATAAATATAACTATACTTTACCGAAATTCGGGGAAAATCGTATAAAAATATACATCAGAATACTCAGAGCGACTTCTAGTATAGATATACAAATAGTAGGCCAAACTAAGAACCTACCATAAAAGAAACATCGCTCGAATACTATGCCTCCGACCACGACGTGCGACACCAGAATCTGAACTGCAAACTGGGCACGGAAACCGAAAAGTCTAAGGGAAAGACATGAAAACTGTTAGAGTGAGTGGATGAAAATAAATGTCTTTCGCCGAATAATATATGTTATAAAAATATATGCGAGTCAAATGTATAAAAATCAAATGGTACACGAGGGAGACTCTAACTCCTCACGCGTACAGAGCATGCATGGAAAATCTCACGGGGTCGCTCATGGACTCATCCGTGCTAGTACAGTCCGAATCACGGGATCCCAGACCCACACGTGATTCTAGCCAGAAAGGCCTCAGGTTAGAGGTCTGCCTTCCCCCGGTAAAGACCTCGGGTCAGGAGTCACAGCCTCCCCCGGTAAACATCCTCGGGGATTAGCCGGGATGCAAGTGTATCGATACAACAACATATACTGAGACTGTACTCTGTGTAAACCAAATCATAAATACTTCGATGCAAATGCGTAAAGCAATATATAAATGCATATACGTGATATATACTGGTATAAGCATAATCGTAAAACACATGCTCATATAAAACATAATCTCGTATGCATGCTCATGCTCGTAAAACATGTATAAAGACTCGCGATTAACAGTGAAAAGAAGTTGTCCACTCACAGATGAGCGTAACGCAGTTCGCGTTAATCCCGTGATCCGGCGGAAAATCTCTCACCAAACGAACGATCACGAACCCCTGAATAATCATAAAATCCATTTCTCAAAATCATAACTCGACACCTCAAATCAAATCATGAGAAACAACCGTTCCCGGAAACGTATAATTCAATAACGACAAAATCGTGAAAATCCAATTAACACACCACAACACCTCATTATAATTTCCGATACTCAAATCGAAAAACAAACCTCACCACTGCGATCGGGGCGCGATTTCGAGTGAAACGACATATAACTCGTCCAAAACCACGCCGGGTGAAAAGTCGCCGCCGCCTCCGGCCATCGAAAAATCCAACCTGCCCAGAAAATTTCATGCTACACATGGTTTTGAAGATCTCGACGATTCCAACAACTTTCCAGTTATAAGTTAAGGTCAATTTTGACCGCAAAACCTCCAAAAATTAACCCAAAGTTCCAAACCCTTACCGGAATTTCACATCGACGGATCTCTCTCCTCCGGCCACGGAAACCTCCCAAACCACTTGCAATAGCTTCCTCTCATTGAGGCTAACAAAACCCCTCAAAGAGGAGCCACCATCTCGGCCTCCACGCCGCCACCCGAACGCCACAAAACTCGCCGGAAAATCCATAACTTTGCCGATTCGATTCTCTCTCCTCCGGCCACCCCACGAGACGATCCACCTACCAATCCGAAAAGGAGCTCGAGCCCAACAAGTCTCGTGAAGAAGCCTTGCCCAAATATGGCCGAAATCGGCCTCAATTTCCGGCAACCCATTCGGCCTCCAAAATGGTTCGACCCACCCATGGTCAACCCAGTCAACACCCAGCTTTCCAAATATGGCAGGTTTCCCAATTCGGCAAGTATCATTTCCGTATTTATACCGTACGCGTATCGAACCCTAATCGGATAAATACGACAATAATCGACGGACGAAAATATTCACAACTAATTCCTCGTAACTCGGAAAAATTCTTCGGAAGTTCCCACAAACTCGATATTAAATTCTCTACAACTTCCACGAAGGATCCGAAATCAAATTTTTGCCCGATAATTTAGTCGCTAACGAAGCCACTATATTAAAGGATAATCTCGAAATCACAACAAATCGCGAAACTCGCAAATCAAGTCGATAATCATTCCATTTACGGTTCGGGTCGATCAACAGTCCAAAACGGATCACAATCATGATTCGGATAGACTCGAACACAAAAAGATAAACTCAACATTATATCGAAATTTCAAATATTCATATTATATTCCTCGGTCGTCCAAATAATGATCCAGAACCGCCCACGAACTCGAAATCACGCGTACAACAACTCTCGAGAAGAGACTCAACTCAAATTCTCGGACAATAATTTAGTCGTGATCAAAGCTGGCGATTCAATCAATTATCGGAAATCTGCGATTATACGCTAACTCACGAATTAGCTGATTACGCTTCTGATTCTGTTCCGGGTCGTCACAAATCCACCCCCCTTCAAAAAATTTCGACCTCGAAATTTCCAAGTCTGCCGACTAAAAAGTAGGAGCACTGCCTCTGCATACAGCTCAACTTTCTAGTGGCAACCTCAACTGAACGACTCTGACAACAGACTCCACAATAGGAGATCGATATCTCCGTACTGTAATCCATGTACCCTCAAATCCCGAATCTAAACTGGCTCCACACAAACGCCAAGTCTTCCTACATAAGGAACTGATAGGGTACAAAACACACAACAAATCTGAAAGGTAGTTTCACCACACGGAACACAACACACAGAAAAGCCCACGCTATAGGCAATGCAAAACTATACGGCACAACACAAATTCGCCCTCTAATCACATACGGACCAAAATAACGTGGCAAATCACAACTCAGCCTACTCATACCAAACTCGCTCCTCAAAACGACATCATGCAACATCATACTCATAGTGGTCTACAAACTGATACTGCATGCAATCTCGAACAGTTGAAACTGCTGGTTCTAAATCCCTCGGAACTACAATACACAAGACCACAATATGCCCTCCAAGGTGTGAATAGTCCTCAAAGATCGCCCACCAATCTGAGGATAAGAAACTGTACTAAACTGTAATCTGATCCCTAATTCTCATTGCAACGTTTGCCAACACTCTGTTGTAGCTGATTATCTCGGTCAGCGAACTGGGACACAGGCGCATCACGTAAATGGACAACCTCCACCAAACATAGCTATGCCAGCTTGCCACCAAAATCATTTCCGAATGTACAAGGAAAAGAACTGAGTTTATCAAATGGTCCACAAAGATCCGACAACTGGTACCACAAACCGAAGTGCGTACTAGCACACAAAATCCACAGTGACAAGCTCCAACTTCTAATCGGAAATCTCCAATGGCTGAAACTTCCCGGCAAGTCTCTGCCTAGCTACCCTCGTTTGCCGACAAATGTGGCATCTGCACACACAAGCTGTTATAATACTATTCATATTGCGTCACGAGTAGTAAACTCGAAGTATCTGACACATCTCCGTACCATCAGTGCATAACGCACGCAAAACAATGAGCTTCAACATCATCACACTCAAACTCAGCTCCCGTAGCTCGCAACTCGGCTAACACGGAAACTCGAGTCACACACATGAAACACTGAAGCTCCCGACGTCTGATTGAATGCATCAGTAACAACATCCTAGATGGATAGTCAAAGTGCAACCACTAGCCTTTATCAGATAAACTCAAATATGCAACCATAGTCGTTAGTCGACCCCATACATCTACACTGCATCAAGCTCAAATCCGGCTGAATATGCAAGTGGATGAAACTCAAGTGATCAGTGTACGTCCTGCACTGTGCTGCATGCCATAGCAGTAGTGTCTTGAACTCTCTGATGCTAAAATAAAGACAGCTGCACCTAAATCATACACAGGATATGCAACTACATAAGGTTTCCACTGCTTGAAACCATGAGCCACCGCTCTGCTACACTGCATCAAAACATAACCAAATCCAAAACTCGATGCATCGCCATAACCCACGAACTCATCACGATCGTCAGGTAAGGTCAAAATCAAAGCAACGGTCAACCATCCTTCAGAAGTAAGTAACTCTCCTCGCGTGCATCGAACCACTCGAACTTGGCGTCTTCTTCGTCAATCTGGAAAGTGGAGTGGTAATCCGGGAAAATCTTGCACAAAATGCCGACAATAACCTGCCAAACCCGAGAAACTCCAGATCTATGGTACAATGGTAGGTTAACTCCAAATCAACTCGGCTTCTATCTGGTCAGGATCCACTTTGACTCCTACAGCTGACATCATGTGGCCCAAAATCTTCGCGCTAACCAACCAAAATTCACACTGGCTGAACTTCGCAAACAACTGATCATTTCGCGAGGTCCGCAAAACCGCTCGCAATTGCTTCTTGTGCTGGCCCACGCTCCTGGAGTAAATCAGGATGTTGCCAACGAACACGACTGCAACCTTGTCTAGAATCGTCTGAACACCTGGTCCATCAAGTCCGTAAAAGCTGCGGGGCATTGGTCAACCAAACAGCGTGACTAAGAATTCCTGATGCCCGCATCGTGATCCAGAAATTATCCTGGCCACATCTGATTCGCCGATCCTCAACTAATGGTATCCGGACCCGAAATCAATCTTCGAAAAGACTGAAGCTCCATTGAGCTGATCAAACCAATCGTCAATCCGAAGCGGAGGATACTTGCTCTCCTTTGAAGCCTGATTCAGCTTCCGGTAGTCAATGCACCACCTCGTCAAACCATCCAACATCCACACAAATAATGCAAGAGCACACCACGCAGATACGCTGGGTCGCATGAAATCTCCTCCAGCAACTCTCAAAGTTGAACCTGTAGCTCTATCAGCTCCGCTGGCACCGAACGACAAGATGCCGGTGATATGAGTCCAGCGCCCGGTAAAAGCTCAATGGTGTAGTCGGTCTCCCGAACTGGAGGAATACCTGGTAACTCCTCCGGAACACACCTGGAACCTGTGGAACCACCTCAATGTCGCCAATGTCGGGCACAGCAACCGTAATATCCACAACATAAGCTAAGCAATAACACAACCCGTTTCCACCATCACCGCGAAACAGCATCTCGGGGAAATCTGGTCGTCGAAACACAACCACCTTCTCATGACCATCGAACCTAGCCCAATGTGTCGTCAAGAAATCCATACTCATAATCACATCAAAACCACGATGTCAAGCTATAACAGATCCGCGGCTAACCCATAACCTCCAACAAAGATCCCACAACCTCCGGATGGATGCAACACTCTCCAAAACCTCGGAAGTGGAGATGCAGGTATAATAGCCATGGATGTCAAGCAACAGTAACCTCGGAGAAAATTCTGTCCTCATACAAGGTCGTGGCACGAACTCCAACACGCCCAACTAGCCATCCACATCGATTACGACATTCTGAATGACTCGTCTAGAAGTCTGAGTTGGTCAAACTCCAAAAATAACATCACAACCTCCTCATGAACCCTGAGTTGTCGAATCACTAAAACAGCTGGCTGAGGACGCTCCCTCGCACGTGACCCTCCTGGCCACCACAATAGCAACTGAGAGTGCTCCACGAACACAAGTCACAGCGATACCTGCTGTGAGGAAGGATCACCAATGATCACCCAAACTCATGCCACAGGAACAAGTCCGCTACTCCGTGATCTCCATCACCACCAAACGGATCCTCTACTTTGATCTGATGACCCCCAACATAATTGAAAAGGCCACAGCCTGATGAAGTCACTGATCCCGAGGTGCCTGAACTCAACCTCATCAAAATCTCAACTAAGTCCACTTTCCTGAAACTAACACATCGGAAACCGCGTAAGCCTTTCCTTCTCGATGTCCTCGCCTCTGAGTGCAGCACATCAAACTCATCATGGTTGTCTCGAGGCATAACAGTCAAAATCCCTCTGATGCTCAGGTTCAAACTCATCTCGAACCTCATGCACTGCTTCCTCTGAAACCACATAACACGTGCAAACGGAAACAAACATATGAACAATACATCTCTACCTCAGGTCGGTGAACACTCCATATTCTGTTGTTAGGTAGCCTGATTGAACCATTACCGTATAAACAACACCCCGAATATAGGCCATGGAGTCGCAATAGGAACTCACACAATACCAGCCCACCAAATGCAATGATCTGACTCGGGCAAAACATCAATTACCACAATTCTCTGCTCTGAGGCAACATGTAGACGCCTATACACGCACAACCAGGCAAACCATGCCGCACAAATCTCTGAATTCAGAATACTCATCCAAACCCACAATTCACTGGCAAATCACGCGTCGATTGATCCTCAATAGGATCCACAACCGTACCGACACAGAAAGCACGTCAAGGAGGCATCCTAATGAGTAAAACATAGTTCGCAACAAGTAGAACGTAATCATGAAACTTCAAATATTTGAAAGCATATAACACCCAGAGTATTGATGAGTATCCGCCGGCCGGTCGGGTCACCACTCCAGACATGCTGTACATTCTCAAATATCCTTAGTAAACACGACTACAGAAGTATACAGAACCTAAAACCTAATGATCTGATACCAAGCTGAAAGGACCCAACCCCGATTTAGTTTCCTAAACCGGAATCAAACCCCTTCTGAAAACATGAACCAACCAAAACCATAAAAATTTCGGCAGAGTAACGCTACTAACACGGAATTGCCATTACCTGCACCCGGAAAATACACTTCATTCTATGCCACAAAAATCAAACTGTGGGCACCAATCCCATCCGGATTTCTCAATATATCAACAGTAATGTAAAGTAAAAAATATAACTATACTTTACTGAAATCCGGGGAAAATCGTATAAAAATATACATCAGAATACTCAGAGCGACTTCTAGTATAGATATACAAATAGTAGGCCAAACTAAGAACCTACCATAAAAGAAACATCGCTCGAATACTATGCCTCCGACCACGATGTGCGACACCAGAATCTGAACTACAAACTGGGCACGGAAACCGAAAAGCCCAGGGGAAAGACATGAAAACTATTAGAGTGAGTGGACGAAAATAAATGTCTTTCGCCGACTAATATATGTTATAAAAACATATGTGAGTCAAATGTATAAAAATCAAATGGTACACGAGGGAGACTCTAACTCCTCACGCGTACAGAGCATGCATGGAAAATCTCACGGGTTGCTCATGGACTCATCCGTGCTAGTACAGTCCGAATCACGAGATCCCAGACCCACACGTGATTCTAGCCAGAAAGGCCTCAGGTCAGAGGTCTGCCTCCCCCCGGTAAAGACCTCGGGTCAGGAGTCACAGCCTCCCCTGGTAAACATCCTCGAGGATCAGCCAGGATACAAGTGTATCGATACAACAACATATACTGAGACTGTACTTTGTGTAAACCAAATCATAAATATTTCGATGCAAATGCGTAAAGCAATATATAAATGTATATACGTGATATATACTGGTATAGGCATAATCGTATAACACATGCTCATATAAAACATAATCTCGTATGCATGCTCATGCTCGTAAAACGTGTATAAAGACTCTCGATTAACAGTGAAAAGAAGTTCCCACTCACAGATGAGCGTAACGCAGTTTGCGTTAATCCCGTGATCTGGAGGAAAATTCCTTGCCAAACGAACGATCACGAACCGCTGAATAATCATAAAATCCATTTCTCAAAATCATAACTCGACACCTCAAATCAAATCACGAGAAACAACCGTTCCCGGAAACGTATAATTCAATAACGACGAAATCGGGAAAATCCAATTATCACACCACAATACCTCGCTATAATTTCCAATGCTCAAATCGAAAAACAAACCTCACCATTGCGATCGGGGCGCGATTTCGAGTGAAACGACATATAACTCGTCCAAAACCACGCCGGGTGAAAAGTCGCCGCCACCTCCGGCCACCGGGAAATCCAACCTGCCAAGAAAATTTTATGCTACACATGGTTTTGAAGATCTCGACGATTCCAACAACTTTCCAGTTATAAGTTAAGGCCAATTTTGACCGCAAAATCTCCAAAAATCAACCCAAAGTTCCAAACTCTTACCAGAATTTCACATCGACGGATCTCTCTCCTCCGGTCACGGCAACCTCCCAAACCACTTGCAATAGCTTCCTCTCATTGATGCTAACAAAACCCCTCAAAGAGGAGCCACCATCTCGGCCTCCACGCCGCCACCCGAACGCCACAAAACTCGCCGGAAAATCCATAACTTTGTCGATTCGATTCTCTCTCCTCCGGCCACCCCACCGGACGATCCACCTACCAATCCGAAAAGGAGCTCGAGCCCAACAAGTCTCGTGAAGAAGCCTTGCCCAAATATGGCCAGAATCAGCCTCAATTTCCGGCAACCCATTCGGCCTCCAAAATGGGTCGACCCACCAATGGTCAACCCAGTCAACACCCAGCTTTCCAAATATGGCAGGTTTCCCAATTCGGCAAGTATTATTTCTGTATTTATACCGTACGCGTATCGAACCCTAATCGGATAAATACGACAATAATCGACGGACGAAAATATTCACAACTAATTCCTCGTAACTCGCAAAAATTCTCCGGAAGTTCCCACAAACGTGAAATTAAATTCTCTACAACTTCCACGAAGGATCTGAAATCAAATTCTCGCCCGATAATTCAGTCGCTAACGAAGCCACCATATTAACGGATAATCTCGAAATCACAACAAATCGCGAAACTCGCAAATCAACTCGATAATCATTCCATTTACGGTTCGGGTCGATCAACGGTCCAAAACAGATCACAATCATGATTCGGATAGACTCGAACACAAACAGATAAACTCAACAGTATACCGAAATTTCAAATATTCATATTATATTCCTCGGTCGTCCAAATAATGATCCAGAATCGTCCACGAACTCGAAATCACGCGTACAACAACTCTCGAGAAGAGACTCAACTCAAATTCTCAGCCAATAATTTAGTCGTGATCAAAGCTGGCGATTCAATCAATTATCGGAAATCTGCGATTATACGCTAACTCACGAATTAAGCTGATTACGCTTCTGATTCTGTTCCGGGTCGTCACAACCAAATTATGGGCATTTTGCAAAATTTCTCCCTCCTCTTTAGTTTTTTTTGTTTTTGCTTCTCAGTATATTTGCTGAGAGCCCATACTTGTTGTTGTTCGGTTTCCAATCTCTTCAATATATCTTCCAGTTGGTTAAAAAATGATAACCAAGGGAAATTGATCACTATCTTCATATTGGTGGAATGATGCACTCAATGTTAAGCTCCATATGTGAAGCTCTATATACTTGTTATGCTTGATGTCATATCTACTCCATATCTTTTTTCGGTGAACCCCATATCTTAAGTGAATAGTAGTTTAATTCCAACTTTGTTTTTTGCAGCGATGTTAATTACCTCTATTATTAATTGAATCAACAACGCAACTTTGATTTATGTAGTTTTGTCTTGATCCAAAGATTCAAAGTTGGGAAAAAAATTGATTACCAATTCAAAACTCTACATCTATCAATCATAAACTCTAATCATAACCTTTGTTATTTTGTTATTGTGATATATATACAAAAGAAAAGAGAGACCAAATATTAAACAAAAGTACATATCTTGACTGGGAAAACTGAAGAACATAGGTAAATTAAAGGTAACATGAAGAATAGAAGAAACTAAGATAAAGTGAACAACATTAGTAACTTATTTTTGGATATGTGTTACAATAGGTATAGGTGATGTGAATGTTATATTGAGGACATTGCAGACTTTTTCACCATCTAATTTGGTATTATTCATTAATTATCAAAGATAAGGGTAAAACCCATTTTGATGCCCAAAAAGTGGATATTTTTTCAAAAATTCTCATTACAACCTTTGGAAATCCTTTTTGATCCTCAAGATGGCAGCCTTTAATCTGTGGAGATTAGTCATAAGAGTTGAGCATATGGTTAGGTCCATTTGGCCAGTATGAATTGAGTGAAAACCTTATACATATTTTGAGTGAAACACTTATGTGAGCATACCTATGTAAGGTTGAATCTTATATTGTTTATTGCATACTACAACTCTTTACTCACCATGATTATGTATGTGTCCTACATGTTACATGTGTGCCATGGATTTGAATTAACTTTTGAAACTTTGTGAAATGTAAATGTGGATTCATACTAATTTTGGTGTTACAGTTGTGGGAAGATTGCTGAAACAATATATTGAGGGTGTTAGAATCATGTAGTTAGTGTTATGTTGAATATTTCTAGAGTCTTAGTTTAGTGTTTTACTCGAGAACTAGCAAAAGCTAAGTGTGAGATATTTTTATAGTCGCATAGTATGCGTCTAGATTGTATTTAATTGAACTCCTATACTTGATTTATTGTTATTAATTGAGTAATTTAATTATGTTTATGGTTTTATTAGGTTTGGTGGAGAAATAAAGAAAAAAAAGACAAAAGAGGGATTCCTAGTGTAATAAGAAGAAAAGTAGTTATGTGTAAATAAAGAAACAGGAACCAATAAGGATTATGAGAGATCAAACTAAGGAGTATATAAACTCATTTTAGAGTTTGGGAAAGAAGAATCAACAATTTTGGAAGCATATACTCAAGTAAGAGGGAGAGCAACCGCGAGGAGAAGTCAGGTCGCCCCAATTCGAATCGTCAAAGATCTTCTTCGACCCGTCGAATCTGTCGTCAGCTTCTTCTTCATCATCCTTTCTTGTTTGTACCAATTTCATTTTTTGTTTTGATTCTTTTACTATGACTTTTAGTAGCTAAATACCTTGCTAAGGGATTGTTTGAAACCCAGTACATGAAGTCTTTTTAATGCATACACTTTAAACTAATTTTTCGTATTCTTTTGAATGAGGATTCTTTCTCTGTGTGATTCAATGACGAATTTCTTATATGTATACTTTGGGGCACAACTTAGTATGCATACTAGGATTCTATTGTCATGAGATACAGATGACTGAAGATAATTTCTTCTATTAGATTATCTACAGTGATATACCGGATAGATTATTTTGTCAGGTGATTGAAATCTTAGGTTTAGCAAGGCACGCCTATAGTGTACATGCATGTGAACCCTTGTAGCTTCTCAAAACTTTTCTAGATCTTAATGTTTTCTTCTTTGTAAACCGTGGGGTCCATGAATATGGATTCATAGAGGGATAAATGTAGGGGAGGTCCATGACAAACCTGCATAGGCATAAGGATTAGGTAACAAGATGTGGTTATAACGATCAACTCTTCCTGGGAACTTTCATTCATTAGATATGTGCATTAGGTTAAGTATGTGTTAGAAATATGGAATGACGATGGGGGATTGCATTCCTCTTAACTCATTGATCATATAGTTTATACTCTTTGCATTCATAGCCATATTTAATTTTTAATCTTTAATTTCTGCATTAGCTATCTCTTGGCCAAATTATTTTGGCAACCAAATCAATCCCGAATACCTTCAAATTTTGCGTGGTAGTCCACCACTGAGTTTAATATTTTTCGTTAAATATTTCTATCATTTATAGTGTAGCTTAGGTTCGTGGTCTGGTTTGTATCCAGCGGTCAAAACTGTCAGCTTGCTGACTTTTAGGTCTAGCTAGTTACAGTTTTAGGATTTAGTTTTACCAGTCCTTTGCGGGTAATGACCCATATTTACATAAGAATAGGAATATTTTTGTAGGTGGTTTTGCACCTACACGTAGGAGCATCCCGTGGGCCTTTATGATGTTGAATAGCTTAGATAGGGTGTCTTGAATGACAGTCGTCGAGACAAGCAATTCGCCCGTAGACCTCATGATCCCCTCCGTGGTGCGATGCAATGTCGTTCGTTCCATCCCCAAGGTCACATACCGTTCATCAACTCGACGAATATCCCCATCGACCTTAGCCCTCCAGGTTCGTGCTCTTTCGTTCTCGGGATCAGAATTCTCTCCATCACTAATGTTGGTTCCCTTGTCTCTGAGGTTTCTCGACATTCTGTGATGTGTGAGGTTATTTCCGTGTTTTCATGCTCCTGTCTGAGGCGGCTGCTAATTTCCTCCAGGGGCAGAGTCGTGTCCCCTTCATGTCGTTCCATTGTTTTGCCAATGTTTGCGTTGCTCGTATTTTTGCCTTTCATAGTATCCCATTCACGAAAGTTAGCCTTAGAGATATGCTCTCAATGACACCAATTTATGAGAGCATATTCTAATCTCCCACAAGCTTGTTTCCCTCGTGAACCTACAAAACAAGTCGGGTCACGGTGTTGTATTATGCTTAGACCCTCTGATGCTTAAGTCAGAAACTTTCACAAAAGCAAGAAAATTTGTAGGTAGCTAGGATACGTTACCTTGTGCCCCGCTGGAATAGCCTATATATAGAAATCCATCTAGGTCTAAGCATAATCTATATAGGAATAAGACTACTTACTTTCTCATAGGAGGAATCCATTAAGGAATGGATCTCGGTAGCGAGGGTCAACCACACTTCTTGATTATCACATGCCCTTTGGTGTAATCCGTCTAGGTTTCGTGCCAATATGTCATATTCCTCAAGGATTCTCATAATCCCCTAAGCTTTCCATTGTTCTTTAGGATTGTCGCACCTATTACTTGAATTATCGGTCTTATACCACTAGGAGACCTTGAGGCTCAATGACTAAATCTGATGCCTACAAGTTTGATGGGGTGGTCACCCTCAACGTTGGCACATGCCTTATTGTCGCGCGATTATTGTTGTTGGACATGGATTTGGTTTCTGGTTTTATGGCGGTACATATCCAGCGAGATCGAGGTGATGCAATGGTTGCTTCTCGATTTTGGTGTTGGTGATCTTGTTGTACGTTGGACGATTGCAGTTGGTCATCCGACGAGTAGGAAAGATGGCAAGATCTGGTAAGTGGTGGAGCCATAATCTCCAACAATAGATATGGGTCAAGCCAAATGGTCATAAAATGGCCAAAGAAATGACCAAATTTAGCCACTTGGCTAGCCCATGCCAAATAATTGGAGACCACTCATGCATGTGAGTTAATGAGAAAAGACCAAGATATTGACAAGTAAATTGTTATAGGTTCACTCAAATTAACCAAATTTTCCCCTTTAACCTTTTTTTGTTTAGGAAAAAATACATATGTGGTACTTGAACTCTCACGGGCATATAAGTTTGATACTCAAACTCTCAAAACTATAAATATAGTACTTAAACTCTTAAATCTCTATGAATGCGATACTTCTGTCCATTTTTCTGTTTATGAACCATCTGAGTGTTGACGTGGCATACTTTTAAGTTCAACTTAAAGGGTATAATGGTCATCTTACGTCTCTTTTTCTCAGTCTCTTTTATTTATGAGTCTTTATATTTGTTTTGGTCCCTGTCGTAATTTTGTCGAGAAGTTCGATTCCATGGCGAACTTGCTCGATAGTGCTCTGCAATGGTGATCAAGATTTAGATGAAGGAATTGACACCATCATGGATACAAGCACACCAATTCTTAGTTTTCTCTAGTCTTTCGTGCTTGGTCTCCAAAGTTGAACTTTGATTAATTAAATTGATTCCCACTTCTCCAAAACCCAGAATGAGAAACATGTTGTACCCATATTGATCGAGTCCATAAACATAAACTCAGGTGAAGAATTCGACCTCTCAACAAGTCCAGAAAACGGATCACATTATTTGGGTGTCAAAAGTAATTTAAAAGAAAAAAAATGCGACATCATAGTAGCAGCGATCGACCTCGCCATCGTCGCGACTCACAACCAATTATATGCCTCACACGCTTCCCCTAGAGCCTCCCCTAGCCTCAACTCGTACTTAAGCTGCCACCTCCGCGCTGCTTCATCTTAGTTTCTAGCCCTTTTTGTCGTCGGCGCAACCTAAGTATATCTTTAAATGGGCAGTTGTACGCTTTGGATTGCCGTGATGGGTGCAAGGTTAAAGTTCATGATAGAGTAACAAGGACAAGAACAAGGCTTCTGAGATTGAAGAACCCCAAGCTCAAGTCTTAGACTTACTCAACAACTTTCCCGACACCGCCTCCGACTTGAAGCATGTCTTACAACTCATTGATTCCGGCAAAGACGTTGACATCATTGGAATATCCCACCAACTCGACGCAAGGGGCTCCACTCCTCCGCACGGCACGGCACGCCTCCCAACCTCACTTCTCCTCGCTTCACCATCGATCACCAACTCGGTTGCAGAACTCAATCTGGATCTTGGTACCCGAATTCAACCTCAACCTCTTGCTAGAATTTTCTCACGGAAATAAAAAATTAAAGACTAAAATATATATACTAACACTAAAAATAAAAGTGCGAGGGCAAAATAGTGTTTTCAACTCAATTTAGAATAAAAATTGTGTCACATCATCAAAATGACGGTGAAACAACGGAAAGATGGATAGAACTATCACATTCATGAAGATTTAAAAATTCAAGTACCATATTGATAGTTTTAAAAGTTCGAATATCAAACATATATGTCCGCGAAAATTCAAGCGCCTCTCATACATCTTTTTTCTTTTTTTTACATCCTTGGACCATTCCTTATTGAAAATGATTTACTATTTATCAATAAAAAATAATATCTATGAAGCTAAATCATAGTGGCCAATTTGAATAATATCTTTAGGCTGATTTAATCTCGTTAATTACTTTTTTGAATAATGGTCTTATTTTGTCGTGGACGCGACAAGTTCCTGGCTAGTTAGGGACCAGGGCTCCCGACTTTTCGATAGCCTTTGATTTTGTCTGTTTGCTAGTTTATGTGTGATACCCAGCTAATTTCATAGTGTAGTATACTTTGACTCTGGTCATACCTGTGATCTGCAACCTTATGTAAAAAAAATTATTGTGTACATCCCAAAAAACAACACGTTTAATTTGCTGAAAAGATTGGCCAATATAGTGATCATGATCACTGATCAGTGCATTTGAAAATTTGAATGCTCCGGAAAATGTTGTCATATTGTTTGAGACAGAATAACATGAACATCAATAACACGAATAAGATGTAATAATGATCTCTCTCTCCACTTTCATATATTCTTCCAGTTTAATGACCTTTCTAATCTGATGTGGATTTTAATAAAGTCCTTGTTTAAGCCCCTCTTTCAAAGAAAATTTAGCCACAAGGAGGCTTTGAGAAACAGAAACCTATGGATCGGACCAGGTCTTAAAACGCAATTATCATAATTATACAATGTATGCACAACAACTTTTTTTTAATTATTGATTGATGAGTATATATATAAACATTTTCGTTGTCTGATTAGCGCTTATAATGTTAGATCTGGTAGTATTAATTTGGAAACATTGATCTGGTAGTATGTCTTGCCAAGTTTAAGACTTTAATTAAGTTTAAGACGTGTACGTTGTAACTAATTATACATCACGTAACATCACGTACGTACACTACCTAATCTATGCATGCATGTAGCGTTAATTGAGGGAGGAGTGTGTTTTCTTTTTATGTAAAGGAAGAGTTTGCTTGTAATGCAAGTTACACGTCCTGCTTTGACAAGTACGTAATGCAATTGTTATATTAGGAAATTACACTTAAGGTCACTTAGAGGTCTTAGTTTAGACATAAGGTTATTGTATAAGTTTTACACACATAAGGTCATTATACAATCATTTAAAAAATTCAGTTTCCATTTTTGCCCTTGTATATATAGATATTTACTGAATTCAAATTGAATTGAATTCAAAACAAGCCGAAACCACCGAAACGGAGAGAGAGGGAGAGGGGCGATCGTTCTATAGAGAGCTTCTGTGTTCATCCATTCGAATCAGCTCTGTGTGTTTGTGTTAGTGAGAGAGAGAGAGAGAGAGAGAGAGAGAGAGAGAGAGAGAGAGAGAGAGAGAGAGAGAGAGAGAGAGAGAGAAGTTCCGGCGAATTTGGGAGGAGAAGTTCCGGCGAATCGGAGGATTTCGGTGATAAAAGCTTGGGTAAGGTTTCCATTCTGCTCACCTGTATATATTTTGTGCTTTGTTTTGTTTGATTTGATGTGTTGTTTGATTCGATTAAACCGATTTCGAATTTCAGTTTTCCGATTTTGATTCTTCTACTTTGGATTATGTATGGCTAATTGTAGTGATATTATTTTTAGTGTTCGTGTGTGATTGATGTGGCTAATTTGTGTGTTTTGATATTTTGTATAAATTATGAGAAGTTACAGACTGTTAGTACTACATCTATTGAGCGAGTACACTACTGCATCCCATTGCACATACTAGTTATCTGTGCTGTGTGTTCTGTGTGTGTTTTGAGTTGATAGTACTACCTCTGTTGAGTGAGAACACTACTGCATCCCATTGAGCATGCTAGTTACATGTTCTGTGTGTGTTCTAATTTAATTGTACTACCTCTGTTGATTGAATACACTACTTTATCCCATTGAACACTCTAGTCAGCTGTTCTGTGTGTTCTGTGTGTCGGATTGTGTGAATACACTACTGATGTATAGTAAGGATACTACTTCTTTTTTGTAAGTATTTTTTGTTTTGATTTGCAGATTGGGATCTATGGATTTTGATTTGTATGCGAAGTGCACTTACATCGACAAAACAATCATGTTTGATCTTACGCCTACTAAAACTTTCATTGATATGGTGATGGAAGTGTCATCGTGTTTTCCTCGCTTGAGACCGTATTCTTTCACTCTTGGTTTCTCATTGCCACGCTATCCAAATTGCATGATATCTTGTGATAGGGATTTGAAATTGATGATGAAGACCATGATCGAACTTGAGGAATCGTCTGTGCATATTGTTGCTAGGGATTGTGGGCAGAGTAGTTCGGGTACTCTTGTGCATTCCGACATATCCTCTTTTGATGATGCTTCTTCTTCTCTGACTTGCACGTCGTCGTCTTTAAATAAATTGCTTGATGCAAATGATTATTTGTCTTGCTTTAGGCCAGAAGCTCCGATTCTTTACTTGACAAATGAACGGGCAAGTTATATCAGCCATGTCAATCAAAAGTTTGAAGGTGGTGTTGTCGAGTTTAGGGAAAAGATGAATCGTTATGCATTTGAGTCTGGTTTTACCTTCAAGTACTTCAGAAATCACAAGGATAGAATTGTTGCACAATGTTCTCAGAATGAAGGCAGCTGTCCCTGGAAAGTTCGTGCTCTAAGATGTAGGGCAAATAACTTTTTTGTCATCCGAGAGCTCAATAACACTCATACATGTACCGCTGGTATTCGTGACCAAAAGAGTAAGCATCTTGGTTCTCATGCCATCAAGTCCATTGTTTGTTCTGAGTTGAAGTCCAATCCTTATGTAAAGCCGAGAGAAATCATGTCAACATTGCAAACTTCTTATGGCTTGCATGTGTCCTATCACAAGGCTTGGTATGCAAGAGAGTTGGCTGCACGTTCTGTACGGGGCAACGAAGGTGACTCCTACTCTCAGTTGTCGTGGTATCGTGAGCAGGTGTTGGCTACCAACCCCGGTTCTCATTGCATCTTGGAGGTGAATCCGCTCACTAGACGTTTTGAACGCTTCTTCTTATGTTTTGGTGGCTGTATTAAGGGGTTCATTTCATGCATGCCTATGTTGTTTTTCGATGCTGCTCATCTCAAGGGCAAGTTCAAGGGTTACATGCTATGTGCCACTGGAAAGAACGGGAACGAAGGTTTGTTTTTCAGTTTCAGGGATAGTGTGTAAAACTAGTAACAGTAGTACTGTCCAAAAACTAGAGTAGTACATTCTGTAAACTACAGTATTACAGCATCAAAGTTTTAGTTATCGTGCACCAAGTCCCAGTAGAGTAGTATTATCCAACTACTAGAGTAGTACATTCTGGAAACTACAGTAGTACAATCAAAGTTTTAGTTGGCATGCATCAAGTCCCAGTAGTGTAGTACTTTCGAACAACTAGAGTAGTACATTCTGAAAACTACAGTAGTACTTTCAACCAACTGTTGTAGTGCTTTCCATGTGATAGAAATAACTATCCAAGTGTTTTTTTTTCTAACTCCATCTCTTAAAAATTTGCAGAATTCTACCCGTTTGCATTTGTTGTTGTGGATTCTGAAAATAAAGCCAATTGGAAGTGGTTTTTCGATCATCTCTACACTATTTTGTCGCCACAAGGAAGGAACATTACTTTCTTCACGGATCGACATGAAGGGTTATTGGATGCTGTGGCTACGACATTCCCCGACTCTCCTCATTCCTACTGTTTCTATCACCTGAAAAAGAATGTGGAAAAGCTTTATAAGAAGAAAAGGGGTGTTTATGATGTGAAAACCATCATTCATGATTTCATGACCGTGGCATACTCTCCAACAGTTGCTTGCTATGAATTCAACATTCGGAAGTTGTTGATTTCTGGTCAAGATCTTATGAGGAACTTCTTGAGGTCACTGATTTTGGAGAAGTGGTGTAACGCCTTCTTCAAAGGTAATAGATATGAGGAAATGTCCAACAGTGTGGCTGAATCTTTCAATAATTGGACACGTGAATTGCGTCGTCTTCCTATTTTTGAGATGTTGGAGGGTTTGAGACAGAAATTGATGGTGATGATGGCTGAAAGGAAGATGAGATCAGAAACTTGGACCTCTATGTTGTGTCCTAAAATGGAGGAGACTTTGAAGGCTAGGATGAATGTGGGGAGGCACTGGACAGTTTGAAGGTCTAGTGAGACTTTGTATGAAGTCCAGGCATTAAAGATTGTGGCGGTTGATCTCGGGGCATACAGTTGCAGTTGCCGACATTGGCAGATCGATTCTTTCCCCTGTCCCCATGCACTAGCTGCTATACAACATGCCGGTATTGAGTCCATTTACTCTTACATTGAGAATTTCTATGATGTTGGAAGTTATAGGGCTGCCTACGAGTTTGGTATTAAGCCAATACCCAACATTGAGAAGTTTTACTATGATGCTCTAAATGAACCGGCCATTGTGAAGCCTCCGTTGACAAGAATCCCATCCGGTCGTCCAAAGGATACTCGCATGAAGTCTTCCGTTGAAGGTGGGAAGGCGCCAAGGCCAATCAGATGTGGTCGTTGTGGCGAAAAAGGAAGACACAACAGATTGACGTGTACCAAAGTCATCAACAGCTAACTAGTGTCTACGTTACTCACATGTAGTGTATTCAGCAGTCTACAGTAGTACACTCGGCCTGAACAGAATAGGTGCTACCTTAACGTAATTTTTCCTTTGTGTGATTTTTTGTTTCAACATACTAATTCGAGTTTGTTGTTCTTCGGTTTTTGTGATTTTGTGTTGGTCAATTGTTCTTTGTATGCGGCAACGATTTGTGTGTGGAACCAACTACATTAGTACTATCCAACAATAATAGTAGTACACTCATCATACAACAAATGTAGCATATACTACTGATTAATCTAGTAAGCACTACTGTTTCAGATTAGAAAGTACTACTTCACGAAAATTTAGTGTACTAACACGACTGTTGTCCGTTGTAAGCACTACTCCAAAACATTAAGTGTACTACTTCAACACATGTGTAAGTACTACTGTTTCACAACTGAAAGTACTACACAAAAATGTAGTGTATTACTAACACTACTGCAGTTTCTAGTAAGTACTACTAACAAATATCCTGGGTACTACTTAAACACAACGCAACTACTACTATTCAGTAAAGTCAGACCATAACAGAAGAATGTACTACATGAAGCCTAACAGAACAGAAAGAACATAAAGAACTAATTGGGTTTTGCTTTGCTTCTTGTGTTTCTTCTTGTAACTCGGTAATCATAAAGCGGGTCCTTTGTTGTAGTCTTCCTCTTCTTGGTCTTGACAGTTTTTATCATCGAAGGAGGTGACTTCCGCTTGCTTGTTTCAACCTTCCCACTCCGCGACCTCAGTTGTCGTGTTGCTACGAGGGCCATGCTATCATTTTTAAATTTTGATCTGATCTCATATGCATCTTCACTGCTGCCCTGCTTATCATCAAATTCAAAACAAACAAAAAAATCAACTAGAGTAGTACATTCTGAAAACTATAGTTTTACAGGCATGCACCAAGTCCCAGTACAGTAGTACTATCCAACACCTAGAGTAGTACTATCTGAAAACTACAGTAGCACATGCAATAAACTGTTGTAATGTTTTCGCAGATTTCTGAAATTAAATCAGTAAATGCACTAATACACAACATACCAGGTTGATTTCTTCATCTTCGGCTTGTTCTTCACCTTCTTCTTCTTCTGCTTCTTCTTCTTCATCATTTTTTTCTTCATCTTCATCTTCTGCTTCTTCTTTTGCTGTTTCTTCTGCTTCTTCTTCCACTGCTTCTTCTTCTTCAGCTTGTGTCTCTTCTTCTTCAGCTTGTGTCTCTTCTTCTTCTTCTTCTTCTTCTTCTTCTTCTTCTTCTTCTTCTTCTTCTCCTGTTTCAGTTTCTTCTTCTTCTTTAGTTTCTTTCTCGTTCTGTAATCAGATTGGAAACAACACACTAAGCGTTCTAGAAATTGAAATAAGAGAAAAACACTTTATCAGATAGAGTCAATAATCTAGAGTCAAAAACACTTCTTCTTCTGCTGAGTTGTTTCCCTCCGAAAAAGGAACTTGAGAATCCATAAGCTTAATTTGGTCTAGCTCACGCTGAAGCTCATTGTTCCTCGACTCCAACGAAGCAATCTTGGTATAGGCCTCTCCGAGCAGCTTGTAAGCTTCATCTCGTTCCTTCAAGGAGTTCTCTTGGGTGGTGGATGTCTTGCCTTTCATCTTCAACTTCATAATCTCCACTTTCATAGCGCATTCATCCTTTTCGCGTATGAACTTGTCGACCATTTGCATCCATAATTGATTTTGCTCTGCCATCTTCACTTTCTGGTCTTCAAGTTTGGTGATCATGTTTTGAGTGTCGTCAACCTCCTTCTGTGTTGGAGATGACTGTGATACTGCCATATCTTGGAGAGAAGCGATGATTTCAACAAGGTTCTCCTGGGCTCTCTTCTCCCTCTCCATCAACTCTTCCTTGGATATTTCCTCCTTCACATTTAAATCACAAAGCACAAATTCATACAACAGAACACAGGAAGCACTACTCTAGACAACAGTACATACTACTAGTGTTCAATGTATATACTAATGAATTCAAAACATTGATACTTACCCACATATTGAATGATGGAGCATCCATGCTCTCTTCAAGTAGGTATAAGTTGTCGTCCCTCACCCATACCTTCTCATTCTTGATCTGCATCTTTTCTCCTAGCTCCTCGTCAGAGAGCTTGCTTAACTGAGTGTGCAGCTTCATCAGCTTTCAGTGTGCAAATCTGAGAGGATAACCCTTCCTTGATGCAACTCTTTCACAGATTCCAGTCCTTTCAGCAACCCAATACTGTTCCAGAAAAAATACACTATTAGAGACCACATCACATCACAGAAGCACACTACTATTCTAACATATATACTACTGCTGACCACACTATATACTACTGTTGACCACACAATATACTACTCATGTCTACAAATACACTATTAGAGACCAATATAGATTTCTCCATTAAGATACACAACCAGGGAACAAGGGCATCATACCATAATTAGTGGGAAACAACCAGAAAGAGAAGTCGGGTTCTCTTTCGATTTGTCCAGCCCTTTCTCCAGATAATTCAGAACCATCTTCGCCCAATTGTAATTATGAAGGCCATCTAAAGCTTGAGCCACATTGATTATGTTGCATGTGACTATGGAAGAGGAGTTTGCGAAGAAGAATGTGGACAACACATAAATAACCAACCAAATTGCAGTGTCGTTGTCATTCTTCTTTTCGAGGGCAGCCATCTCGAGAGCCTTATCAAGTTTTGATATCGGCATACAATCCTGAATCTTGTATCTTTGCAGGAAGCTTGAATCACGTCTTCTCTCAGTCTTGGAATCCATATCATGGATCATGCCTGGAGCATCAAGACCAGAAACAAAACACAGGTAAATAACACTAAACTAGAAGAATCACTTAAAAGTCAAACGTACTAACACATTAAAGTAGAAGAATCATACCCTTAGCTGGAAGACCAGAGATTTTTTCCACATCATCTGTTGTGAGATGATGTTTCTTCCCACCGATCAAGAATGCTCTCTGTTCAACATCCCAAAATCGTGCTATTCTTGTGATATCGTCAATTGATTTGTGGGAATCATCAGATGTCATCAGGCCTTGTGAAAACAACCATATGAAACTGCCAAATGGTGTTTTTTTTGCAAGATCCTCACTGTTTTCGATGGAAATTTTGTATGCAGTTTAGCCATGATATTGCAGAAGCCTCTCAATGACGATCTTATTTGGACCTTGGGTTTTTTAGGGTCCTCCATTTGTGCATTTTCTGCAAAACAATAAGACAGACCATCAAAACACTACATACTACTTACATAAATTTTATACACTACACATAACAGTTCTACACACTACTCACAGACAGCAGTACAAACTACTTAGGACAGTAGTACAAACTAGTTCAGAGAAAACAACAAACTACTCAGGACAGCACTACAAACTACACAGAACAGGTCTACACACTACTAACAGACAGCAGTACAAACTACTCAGGACAGGAGTACAAACTAGTTTAGAGCAAACAACAAACTACTCAGCACAGGACTACACACTACACATAACAGGTCTACACACTACTAATAGACAACAGTACAAACTACTCAGGACAGGAGTACAAACTAGTTCAGAGCAAACAACAAACTACTCAGCACAGGACTACACACTACACACAACAGATCCATACACTACTAACAGACAGCAGTACAAACTACTCAGGACAGGAGTACAAACTAGTTCAGAGCAAACAACAAACTACTCAGCACAGGACTACACACTACACACAACAGATCCAAACACTACTCAGAGACAGCAGTACAAACTACTCAGGACAGCAGTACAAACTAGTTCAGAGCAAACAACAAACTACTCAGCACAGGACTACACATTACACACAACAGATCCACACACTACTAACAGACAGCAGTACAAACTACTCAGGACAGGAGTACAAACTAGTTCAGAGCAAACAACAAACTACTCAGCACATGACTACACACTACACACAACAGATCCACACACTACTCAGAGACAGTAGTACAAACTACACACTAAATCCCTCACCTGCATGAGCTGCACTTTGTTGCTTGGGGTGGCGCTTTTTACCAAGGCTAGGGTTTGAAGCCGGAGGAGCCATTGTCTTGAAGCTGCCGGGAGGGGGAGAGAATCTTAGTGTTAGAGAAAGAGACAGAGAATCAAACCTGAGAGAGAGAGAGAGAGAGAGAGAGAGAGAGAGAGAGAGAGAGAGAGTGAGTGAGACCTGAAATTGAGGGAGGGACACGGTGGCGTTTGTCTGTAGGGGTGGCGTCGGACGGCGTCGGGCTCGTTGGTGATCGGAAACCACAGGCTGGCGATGGCAATCGAAGTGGAGATGGAGGCTGGGCTGCTGTGACGAAATTCGAAGTAGGAGGTATGTGGAATGGGATCAGAATCACAGTGAAGAGGAGAATGGAGCTCTGCTAGGGCTTGGACACGGTTTGAATTTTGTTTTCGTTCTGATTTCTGGTGTGAAGCAGAAGAGGGAAAACAGAAAGGACATTCAGCGTAAATTAATCAAACTTCAAGGTTTTTTGTTTTATCAAATGGCCTTAATTATGAAAGAAAAGTAAGGTGACCTTATACGTAACTAATATTACGTAACTGACCTTATACGTAATTTACCCTTATTATATCTCTAAGACTCAAGTCATGTTATTGTAGTCAATAGTTTGTAGGAAGTTGTGATTAATTATTGTTAATTAGATCAGTATTTAATGGATGACAATAATATCCTGTATTTAAACTGATTTGTATTATCAACGTACAACTGAATTCAGATCCAATAGGTGCTAACCACAAGTTTCCACACATATGTTAATGACCACTAGAATATAGGTGTATCCCAGTATGGCTAACAGAAAATAATTTGAACCCACAGATATTCGTTTAAATCTAATTCGACTGAACTCGATTTCTAAGACAAATAAAGGGTATCGAGTATTTACCAAACCCGAACTTGATCGTATGATAATGACTTTGGATGGGTACGAATATGCATATACCGAACCCGGATCCAGACTCAGACCCGAACCCAACCCACCGATATTTAAAAGGGAATATATTATATTTTATAATTTATATTCAGTTTTTAAATATATTTTTATATAAAATGGTAAATATTTAATCCTAATATGTATATAGTGTTTTCATTTTTATTTATTTTAGTTTGGGTACATGGGTCGGTCAAGTATTAATATTCGACAGATTCGGGTTGGTTAAAAACCTGAAATAAAATTTTTAGATTCGCTCAGACGGGTTAATTTCGAGTTCAGGTTCAGGTACCCGAAATTCGGCTCCAACCCGACGTACTAACTGTATCTCACAAATTTTAACATTAAGCTCAGAATTAATCAAAGAGAAGACTACGTACCATAATTATGTACTGAAGAAGATATGTCTACATGTATTATACTTGAGTCTAATTTCTTACTTAAGAAGATATGTCAATGGGTCATGCCAAGTTTCGTTTGTGCTAAGTCAAGAAAATACTTGTGTCATTAAAGATAAAATTAAACTCGACCCATTTAATAAACGTGTCAAAATTAATTACAAACTCAAAATCTTACCAACCCACCTAACCCATTCGGAAAACAAATTAATATTTTGTTGAACTACATAATTCATTTATGCAACTAAATTCACGAACAAAAAAATAATTAAATGATCTTAGAAAAAGTATAAAAAAAAACTATATGTACTTTTAGTGGAAAATTTATGCGAGCTGTATATATATAATTCAAGCCAATCCAATTAATTTATAAATATAATTCAAGCCAATCCAATTAATTTATAAAGGGCTACGCGAGTTCAATTTGTGCAATTCGTATTGGCGGGTAGACTTATTTATTAAACGGGTCATCATGGATTGATTATGGTTTATATAATGATTAACGAATTAATTTTCACGTACTCCGATTTTATTGATCGAGATTCGTTAATCATTGTTGTGAGAGTAGATTTTGATCTCCCTCAAGTTGATACCTCTCGCGAACCTACAAATCAAGTCGAAGCACGATGTGGTACAGTGTTTAGACCCTCTAAGTCAGATACTTCCACAAAAGCAAGAGATTTAGTAGGATGGGATACGTTACCTTGTGCCACGCCAAAATGACCTATTTATAGATACTGTTCTAGGTCTAAGCATAGTCCGTATACGAATAGGACTACTTACTTTCGAATATGAGGAATTCATTAAGGAATTGATCTCCGTATCCAAAGCTAATCATATCTCATGATTGGCACAAGTCTTTTGGTGTAATCCCTCTAAGTATCGTGCAAATCTTTTACATTCGTACAAATCTTTCACATTCGAATGTGGAATTCATTCATCGTTAAACTTTAAAATATACCAAAATATTTGAAAATTAAATCAAAGAAAAGAGTATATACAACCACTAACCTATATAAGAAGATGAGGAAATGCTATAGGAGGCATCGATCGAAGGTTTTTCATTAGAGATCGAAAAATTGCTCGAGGAGGTGTTGAGATAGTTTTTGAGGGGTTGTGAGAAGATGATGATTGATTTAGAATTGCTACTTGTGAGAGCATATTTGTCTCCCTCTAGCTTAGATCTTTGTGAACCTGCAAAATAAGTTGAAGCACGGTGTGGTACCGTGCTTAGACCCTCTGAAGCTTAAGTCAGAACTTCATCTTTAGAATAGAGTAGTGATTAGGGCAGAGTAATGTTACCTGAGACCATGTATGACTGGTCTTTATATAGTGATCGTACTAGGTCTAAGCATAGTCCTTATCGAACCAGACTACTTTACATTCAGAATAGAGGAATCCATTAAGGAATGAATTTCTGAATCCAGGGCCAATCAAGTTGTTTGATTACCACAACCCCTTTGACATAATCCCCTAAGATACGTTCATATCTTACCCTTTTCCTCATGGATTCTGCCAATCCCTCGAGGTCTGATTGAATAATCCCTCGTGGTCAGATTGCTCCGCTCCCTTAAGGTCTAATCTTACCTTGGGATTGTGATGCCATCGAAAATTCCAGAAGCCTCTACAACGTTCCAGATACTCCTAGAAACCTCTAGATAATTTGTTCTTTAATTGGAACCCTAATCGTTCAATCCCAGGCCCATTTCTAAACTTATCGAACCTCACCCAGAGTCGGATTACCGAGCTCATTTTTCCCAGCTCAGGTGGCCAAAACTGACTTCCACAAATACCTTCAAAATAGTGTAAGGTTTGACACGTGTTGGCCTCGCGTTACTGTTCATCCCAACTTTATTGCTCCAGTTTTTGAAAAACTGCCCAACTTTTCCATCAAGTCACGCGCGAAACCCTAAGCACGTGCTTCCACTGTGCCACCTTCATCATGACCCGTGCATCATCAAACCTCATCAGCCATCACGTCTCTCCCTAACTAACGCAACCTTTTCCATTCCCACCTCTTTTCAAACCAAATCGCATCCCTTGAAATTCGAAACCATCTATCTCCTCAAATGGTCACTCTTCATCACTTCATACCTATTTACCATATATAAATCAAAACCCTAATTCTCTTTCATTTTTTACATTCTCTCACATACTCAATCTTCCTACCGAGCCCAAAAAACCCTCTCTGCAACCTCAAAGCCTTAAGCTTCGATTTCCCAGAAAATCCCCAATCTTTCTAAAACCTAGAAAATCTCAATGGCTTCTAACTATTCTTCCTTTCCCACCCCTGATGAGATCATTGGCCACAACATCACCATTCTCCCAAGACCCCAATACCATCGACCAGATCGATCGCTCCAAACCACGCACCGCCTCTTGGCCTTTTCTACAACCTCAACATGACGCCGCCAAACCAAGCCAGGAACCCCCTGTAGAGGTCGCTCAAGATCCTCCCTTCCCTACTTCTTTCAAAGTGGAGGAGGTTGAAGTTGTCTAGCATTATGTTCTGGAGGTCAAAGACGATCCCACCGCCATGTGACTCCAGCCATGTACTACCAAAGTTGTCTCCAAGAAGGCTCGTGATGAGCTCTATCCCTCATTCTTGAAGGTTGATTCTTCTGAGGCCCTTGCCTCCTTCATCCAATATTTTCACCAGGGGGACAACAACAATTTTCAGTTTGCTCTCGTCCAAGACGTAGCAAGAGTAGTGAAGCTCGAAAGAGCTCATGGTCCGGGCATGCTAGTCCATCCTTTCTAGATTGTCTATGGGCTCTCCTTCCCAAGCAGGGAGAGGTCTCCAAGCCCAAGAAGCGAAGGCTAGACTGTCGAGCTAACCAAGGTCAAAGACGAGGCTCTGGCCCAGGCTATGGAGCCCAATGAGTCCCATCATCTGGTTTCTTCTGCTGCTACTGCCACTACTGCTACTGCTACAGTTCCTCCCCCATCTCCTCCTCGCAAGAAGGTGAGGCCTACTGTCTCCTCCGACCTCCTGTCCCTCCTCGTTTGAGCTGAAGTCCTCCAAGCTTAAGGGTTTTTCACTTGGTAAGCTTATCCCTTTCTACACTCTATTTTCCAGATCGTGCTTTTTGAATTATCTTGCATAACTTGTTATCTTGGTGTACCTTTATCTACTTGTGCTGTATTGTGCTGAACATGTGTGAACTGCTATATTGTTGATCGTATAGGTTCCCTTAAGGAATTGATTGAGGGCACTGTCCTTGATCTCCTCAGGGTATATTTCAAGAAGAGCCAGCCCAGCCAGGGCTTCATTGTCCAGCCTCTTCGTGATCTGACTGAGGAGGAGGTCGATGGCCTAGGCGAGGGTACTATGCTGCCCAGTGTGGATAAGCACATTCCTTCCCAGTTTTGCTCTTGGTTGGCCCGTGCTGATATTGCATGCTCCTCCCTGACATCCATGATACTTGAGAAGGATGCCGAGGATCTTAGATCCATGGAGGCCAAGGACTTGGTGACAATGTCCTAGACCTCTTTCTACCAGGTAATCTTTCCTTCACATGTCTGACATCTTTTCATGCTGTCTCTTTTACTTTCTCATACTTAACGTACCGTTCTGCCTTTATTTCAGTCATCCATCACCCTTACTGCTACCCTTGGGCGCCTCCATGCCACCACTCGCGAGGCTGACAAGGGGGCCATGGAGGCAGAGAAGAAGGCCAAAGAGTCTGCCTTCAAGATCAGGGAGCTCGAGGATGAGATCTATAAGCTCGGGGCTACCCAGGCCCATGCTTACCATACCATCAACCAGAGGGAGATGGTCCTTGAGGACGAGCGCTCCCTCCATGAATGGGAGGTGAAGGCTCTGAGGTCTGAGATTGAGAAAGCTCAGGCTGAAGGCAAGGAGGTGGCTATAGAAGTTGAGGCCAAGCACAAGGAGGCTCTGAGCGCCAAGGATCGGGAGTGTGAGGACCGTCTACGTGCTATGGAGGAGGCTCATGGGATTCAGCTCGAGAGCCAACGGGTGGATTGGGAGCAAGAACACAAGGAGCTCATCCACACCTACAAGCCTTCTGCCGCCTCTGAGACAGAGTCAAAGTGAAGCCCCTTATCTGTTTAAAAGGGGCGTGTTTTTGTAATAGCCTTAGCACCTTTTCTCGAACAATTTCATCTTTCTTAACTTATGTAGTTTTTTGCTAGTCTTGATTTGGGCCCTAGCTCAGAAAACTCTTATTCGAAGAGTAAATACGAATGTCGTATCTTAAATTATTGTGCTTTATCTTTTTTCATACTAAGCTTATCGTACTTAACTGTTTCATGCTTAACTTTTATACCCATCATGCTTTCATCTAGGGCTAGGGGATCTGCCTCTGAGTGCGTGTAGCCTCATTGCGTCTCTTGGACCTCCAATCTTTCCAGGCTAGTGCTCTCAAGAGAGGCTTGAGGAGATCCTTGGTAACCTTAAGGTCTTCTGGGAGGTGCTCACAGTTTTGAGACTACTTCTCCAACAAGAGGTGTGCATGCTTATTCCCAGGTATGTACAAAGATTACCGTACTCCAGACCCTTCCCATGACCAAGTCCCTTTATCTTGGAGAATCCTGCCTTCGTAGGATGCCCGATGATATCACAAAGACCACATCCGAGCTTCCCTTTAGCTTGAGTCCCACCAAGGGGACTTGTCTGCAGTGTCGAGATGGGCTATGCCAAAACTCTCTACATATCGACTTTGACTTAACCCTATGGCGTTGTCAAATGTGAACACTTGGGACTTAGAACACCTGAATTGCCAGAAAATGGCCAAGTCACCCTTGGGGTGATTACATTGGTATGACCACGTACATTCCAACCTCATAAAATATGACCCTGAGACCTTTACTAACCCAAGATTACTGTGAGCCCTTATAGGCCGGGTTTTACTCTGAATATTTTGGTCTTTCCATGGGCATCCCTCTCAATGCCCTGACCCTTCCCCCCTCGGGATGCCTTATCTTTGGGAGGACTGGCTAGCTCGCAGAGTAAAGGTCAATCCCACAGAAACCAACGTCATCTGCCTCACTCAAGCTCATTGCCTTTCCTGGGATTTAAGCTTCTCCTAATTGTACACATCGATCCACAAGGTAATTTCACTATTTTTTAAAGACAAAACAAGAAACCAGACATAAAACACAATCAAAAGCATAGTTACTA
Organism: Geum urbanum; assembly: GCA_946800695.1. Lineage (NCBI taxonomy): Eukaryota > Viridiplantae > Streptophyta > Magnoliopsida > Rosales > Rosaceae > Geum > Geum urbanum. The sequence continues at coordinate 37,250,774 of OX326998.1, forward strand.
AAAATAGAAGCTTTTATTGAATTATCGTATACATCATACAATGTCTATCGTATGAGATGGGAAGTATCTGACATGCCTCGTTAAAGCTGCCAACTTGTAAAACAATCATACTAAAAATCAAGCTAGTTAGATAGAGTACATGCCCCTTCTAGACACTTGCTAGCTTCTGCCTCCAGGTCTTCAGCTCTGCTTCGAGTAGTACTCCTTCAGGTAAAGAGCTTTCCATCGTTTATCCACTAAGGCTCCAGTTTTTGGGTTTCCCAGCTCGTATGACCCATTATAGCCCTCTCCAATGATCCTGTAGGGTCCTTCCTAGTTTGCCCCCTGTGTTCCCTATCCAGGGACTTCGGTATTTTTGAACACTTTGCGTAAAACCAAGGTGCTAGGGAGGAAAACTTTAGGTCGAACCTTTCTGTCATAATAGTCTTTCATCTTCTGCTGGTCGGAAGCCACTGTGACTTGAGTTTGTTTCCTTCATTCTTCCAGTAAGTCTAACTCATGCCTTAGGCTTTCTGCATTGCTCTCTATCGTTCATTTTTCCAGCTTGGGGCTGGGGATCTTGTCATTGATGATTATGACAGTGTCTATTCCATATACCAAGGCAAAAGAACTTTCTCCAGTGGGTTTCCTCTTGGTCATTATGTATGCCCAAAGCACATTTGGGAGTTGAGACACCCACTTCCCTTTTGTTAGCTGATCAAGCCTTCTCCTTAGACCTTGCAATATAGTTTTGTTCGAAGCTTTTGCTCATCCATTGCCTTGGGGGGTAACTTGGAGTGGAGAACTTGATCTTTATACCATGCTCGACACAATAGTCCCTGACCTCTTGGCAATTGAACTGAGGGCCGTTGTCTGCAATGATCATTTGTGGGATTCCGAACCTGCATATGATAAATTTCAAAATAAAGTTCTTTACCTCTGCTCCCCTTATCTTCGCGAGCACTTCAGCTTCGATCCACTTGGAATGGTAGTTTATGGCCATAAGGAGGTACTTCTTATGTCCACCCCCAGCTCTGGTTTGGAACTCTCCCATTATATCCACCCCATTGTGCGAAAGCGCACGGGACCGCAACATGGTGCAGCTCTTCAGGGTGTAAGGGTGGTTGAGGAGCATGCATTTGACAGGCCTCATAAGCACTGGCGTATTTTATGTAATCATTGTTCAATGTAGACCAATAGTACCTCTCGGTTAAGCATCGTACCACAAGGTTCCTGCCCCCAATGTGCATGCCATATATTCCAGAATGGAGCTCCTGCATGATCGTTCTGACTTGGGTGAGGTACACCGCTAGCTAGTCTTGCCCACTGAAGGACCACCTGTACAACTTCCCATCTCTAATGTTGTACTTCGTTGCCTGTCGTACCCCTCTTCTTGCTTCTACTCATTCCTTTGGAAGGGTGCCTGTTTTCATATAATCTATTATCTCGTCCATCCAAGAGGGTCCCAACTGAACTTGCATCACTATCACTACCTCCTCCTCGTCCATGCTTGGATTGGGCAGATGCTCTATGAGGATCATCCTTCTGGGCTAATAATCGATGCTGGGGGCCAGATTTGCCAAGGCGTCTGCATGCGTATTTTTAGACCTTGGAAGCTGCATGATTGAAAACTCTTCAAACTGGGCAACCAACCCATTTGCTAATCTGAGGTAATCTTCCATGGATGCGTGGTGAGCTGCATATTCCCCTAGCACCTGGTTTGCAATCAGCTACGAGTCACAAAACACCTTGCTCTTTTTCACGTTCAGCTTTCATGCCAGCCTTAATCCTGCTAGAAGTGCCTCATACTCGGCTCCGTTGTTTATGGATTTCCATCCCATCTGGTGTCCTCAGCACTAACTCAGCTCCAGCTTCTTTTTCCTTTGATGATCCATCTGTGTACAGCGTCCAATGGTCGATCCCAGCACATCTCTTTCCCCTTCTCTCTTTCTTCACTACCACATTAAGTACCATTGCCGGCAATTTTTAAAAAAATAAGGCCGGCGACCGGGGAAGTCGCCGGCAATGCTCATTATTGCCGGCGACTTGCTCCGTCGCCGGCAAAAGTCTGAAAAGTCGCCGGCAATGTAAAAAACTATTGCCGGCGACCTATTTCGTCGCCAGCGAAATTTCGGCCGAAAAATCGCCGGCAATGGTTGAGCAATCATTGTCGGCGATGGAATAGGTCGCCGGCAATAGTTTGAAGCATTTCCAGCGATTTTTGGCCAGAATTTCGCCGGCAATAACTCCATTTCCGGGGATTTAATGAATCGCCGGCAATACCTCTTATATCAGATGCAGATCGCAGCAGCTCATTCATTTGGATAGAAAAAAATCCGATGAAATCGAAAGAAGGAAAACGCTCTGAAATCCTTGGGTATTGTCAAAAGGCGTCGAAAACTCACTCGGGAAGCTATATATGTAGCTATATATAGGTACATATATACGTATGTATATGTGTGTTGATTTAATTAGATCGATATATATATATATATATATATGCATGTGTTGATTTAGAGTTGAGATATCGATTATTGGTTTGATACGCAAATAGAGTGGATATATTGTTGATTTCGAGCGATTGACTGTTGATTTTGAGTGGATTTGAGATTATTTCGATGAAAATATGTTAATTTGTGTGTATATATATATGTATGGATATAAAATGATTTTGTGAATATTAATTGTTAATATGTCTATATATATATACAGGCACGTTAATTTGTAGTTGTGAATTGTTGGTATATATATGTTTTTTAATTTATATGCATGCATGGTCGACTTTTGTTAATTAATCGGATGAATTCGAATGTAATTAATGATGATTTATTAATTACTTAGTAGTGAATGTGTATATATATATATATTTATAGTACGTAATATTGTTAGAATTTTCAGGATGGACAAGAGTTGGATGAGCCTCGAAAGATGGGATGTGAGATATCACCAGGGAATTAGGAGTTTTGTGAATTTTGTGAAGGCTAATTGTGGAGACACTACACTTCATTATTGTCCGTGTAAAGAATGTAAGTGTTGCAGCGATCGATTTCATTTTCTCATTGATAAAGTCCAGAAGCACCTGAGTAAATACGGGTTTTGGGATAAGTACACTTGTTGGATTTATCACGGTGAAACATCGTTAGCGGGTCCGCATGATCATGGACAATTTGGTGAAAGAGCTAGTCCATGCTATGATCATGGACATTTTGCTGAGAGGGGCAGTCCATCCTATGATCCAACATCGATGTTAATCAATGATATGTTTCCTCATGAGAGCGGTGTATTTGCTGATCAAGCACCAAATGTCCCTCCCGTCATGTAGGGTTTCCCCCATATTGAGCCAGTCGAGCCATTACCTGGAGCTCATGTCAACACAAGCAGTATGGACAAGTACAACAACCTGATTGCATTGCAACAGACTCCGTTGTACGACGGTTGTAGTAAGACTGTTCTTGAAAGTGTTATGGGAGTGATGCAGCTCAAAATGGAGAACAAAATGTCTGTCAAAGCTGTTGATTCTTGGCTGAAGTGGACTGCTTCGCTACTGCCACCCGGTCATCGTCTTCCTACCACTCATCATAAGGTGCGACATATCCTGAAAGATCTTGGGCTTTCCTACATCAAAATCCATGCATGCAGATATGATTGTATTCTCTTCTGGGGAAAAGATCTTGAAGACCTTGAAGCCTGCCCAATATGTTTTACAGAAAGGTATAAGTTGACTCCTGCAGGCAACAAGAAAGCTGTGAAGATACTTCGATATTTCCCGCTTATTGATAGGCTGGAGCGGTTGTTCATGTGTGCTTTCACGGCCGAAGCTATGAGATGGTGGGCTGAGAGGAATTTGCCTGACGATGACACCCTTATACACCCTTCCGACGGAGAGGCTTGGAAGCACATGGTCAGGGAGTTTGATCATTTTGCAGCAGAGGTCCGAAATGTTTGGCTAGGGCTCTCATCTGACGGATTCAACCCTTTTGGCAACATGAGTCTTCAATACAGTATATGGCCAGTTATTTTGGTACTGTACAACCTTCCACCATGGATGTGCATGAAGAAGGAATACAATATGCTCACTCTGTTAATTTCGGGCCCGGGTTATCCAGGAAAGTGTCTCGATGTGTATTTGAGGCCTTTGATTGAGGAGCTTAAGTACCTGAGTGATTGTGGCCACTCCACTTACGATAGGTTCAAAAATGAGATGTTCCAGATGCATGCCATGCTTATTGTTGCTTGAGAGGATATTTCCCCCAAATTTTTATCAGAGAGATGCAAGATGACATCATTTTTATCATGTGCAAGCTTGAGAGGATATTTCCCCCAAATTTTTTCGACATCATGCCTCACCTCATGATCCATCTTCCCGAACAATTGTTGCTTACCGGTCCCGTACACTACACTTGGATGTATCCCATGGAAAGGTACAAATGATTCATACATTTGGTTAGCTTCTGTAAATTCTTAATTTTTAAGTATCATAACATGCTCTTGTTAACTTGTAGACAATTGGGAGCCTACAAGGACTATGTGAAGAATAAATCTGCACCTGAAGGGTGTATCGCTGAAGCATATATTGCGCACGAGTGTGTAACGTACACCAACGTGTATTTGGGAGCGCTTGAGGACCCCCAACAATAGATGCCGATAAATGAACCCCAGTTCAACCTTTCTATCATCTCCAATGACGTGGTAGTACAGGGAAGCTTGCCAAAGTCGTACAAGTTGGATGGAAATGAGGTAGCCATTGCCCACTGGTCGGTACTGATTAACTGTCCAGAAGTACAATATTGGAAAAACTATCATCTTCACTGCCCTGCTATTGCCGGAAATGTTGATTACCACAACAGGACGTTTGCAAACTACTTTGGTCAATGGGTAAGGGTATATGTGTATATATCTATTTTTTATATCCTTATATAGCATGTGTGTATGTACGTGGTTTTGTGGTTTCTATGTTCATAATTTCTTGTGTGGTTTCTTATCGTTTTTAGATGAACCATGTAGCAAATGATGGTTGCCCAGAGTGGTCAAACGAATTGAGGGTCCTGGCAATGAAACCGATAGCTTCAAAAGTTTACTCAATGTGTCAGGTCAATGGCGTGAAATTTTTATGTGAAAATCGAGACGACCGACTGAAAACACAGAATTGTGGGGTAATGGTCCATAGTGGGCAGGATGGCGTTGACTATTACGGTGTCCTTCATTCATTTGTTGAACTAATTTATGGGAACCGCATGAAAGTGCATTTGTTCAAGTGTAGATGGTTTGATACTAGCCCGGAGAACACAAGGATCGATCAGTACGGAACATTTTCGGTGAATACTGCTACAAGCTGGTATAAAGAAGACCCTTTCGTTCTTGCCACATCAGTAAAACAAGTGTTTTACCTTGACGATCTTCTGAACAAAGTCCCGTGGAAGGTGGTTAACCATGTTGCTCATAGAAACATATACAGTGCTGCCACACTTGGTGAGACCGCAGATGATAAGGAAGTTACTGCATACCAAGAGTCGAACGCTTTTGACATTCCGGAATCATGTACGATTCGCCTTAATAATGTGAGATCTGGGAGTGTGGTTCGAATTACTGGAGCAGAACTTCTCGATGTTAATCCATATGAAGTTGACGCTGATTCAGATGATGAGGAGCGGCACATATTGCCAGAAGTTACCTATGAAACCGAGTCAGACTCAAGTGATGAAGATGATTACGATTATCATCCTTGGTATGTTAATGATGTACGTATTTTAATTATAGTCAGAAATTGTAGTCGGAAATTGTAGTCGGAAATTATAGTCGGAAATTATAATTATAGTCAGAAATTATAGTCGGAAATTATAGTCGTAAATTGTAGTCGAAAATTCTTGTCGGAAATTGTAGTCGAAAATTCTTTTGCCGGGAATCATTATCATTACCAACGAGTTGATAACTCGTGGGCAATGTCATTACCAACTATTTAACTCGTGGGTAATGACATTGCCCACGAGTTAACTCGTAACTCGCCGGCAATTGTGTCTTATATTCCAGATCGGGCAGCTCCTCCTCTCCTCACCTCAATTCTTCACATTTTCCTCTCAAACCCTAAAATCTCCCCCTCTCTTCCTCACCTCGCCCCCCACATTTCCTCTCCTCAAATCTCTCCTCCCCTCTCCCCTCTCCCCTCTCCCCTCTCCACACAAACACTCAAAAACCCCAAATCTCTCCTACCTCTCCTCCCCTCCTCCTCTCCTCCTCCCCTCCTCCTCTACCTCCTCCCCTCACCTCCGTCACCGGAAGCCCACTTCGAGCTCGACCATGACAGGTCATAGCTCCCTCTCCCTCCCTCTCTCTCTCTCTCTCTCTCTCTCTCTCTCTCTCTCTCAATTTTAATTTTATTTTTATAAATTTTAATTAACTTGATTAATTAAGTTTTGGGGGATGTTTTAATTTTTGATAATTTAAGGTGATGTATATATGTGATGTATGTATGTGGAAAATATTTGGAAAATTTAATTAAGGTGATGTATATATGTATATATGTGATGTATATAATTAAGTTTTGATAATTTTTGATAATTTAAGGTGATGTATATATGTGGAAAATATTTAGGTAATTTAAGGTGATTTGGGTGGATTAATTGATATATATATATATATAGTTCATAATTATATTATATTCTTAAGGTGTTGCATATATGGGCAAATTAATTTAGGGTTTGGATTCATTGATATAGGTAATTTAAGGTAATTTAGGGTGTTGGGCAAATTAAGGTGATTTGGATTAATTGATATAGTTGATAATTTAAGGTATATTTGTAGTCGTATATTAATTGGTTAAATAAGCATTTGGGTAATAATTAATTGATATTTTGATAATTATATTTGTAATGATCAATATGATATGATGCAATTTAATTTAATGTTTAATGTTTAATTTAATGTACGATATCATTTAGAACCGTTTGGAACCGGAACCGTTTGGTTTGGAACCGATAACCGCTAGAATCGGAACCGAAACCGAACGGTTCTGGTTCCAAACGGTTCCGGTTTCAAACGGTTCAGGTTCCAAACCGTTATCGGTTCCAACAATTAGTCCTGGATTAGGTTCTATGAAAAACTGGAACCAGAACCGTTTGGAACCAGAACCATTTCGAACCGGAACTGTTTGTAACCGGAACCGTTTGAAACCGAACGGTTCCGGTTCCAAACAGTTTCGGGTTAAAACAATTCCAGTTCCAAACGGTTCCGGTTCCGATTTGTCATAGAACCGAATCCAGGACTCATTGTTGGAACCGATAACTGTTTGGAACCGGAACCGTTTGGAACCGGAACCGTTTGGAACCGAACGGTTCCGATTCACAACGGTTCCGGTTCCAAACGGTTCCGGTTCTAAACGGTTCCGGTTCCAAACGGTTCCGGTTCCATCCTTAATTTTCATAGAACCGAATCCAGGACTAATTGTTGGATGTGCAAGATATTTTGCGGCAAATTGGCTTGGAGGCATCAAACGGAGAGGGACTAGAAATAGTGGAGGGATCAGTAGTCAAGCTTCCTCAGCCGCAGTCAGCAACACGCGCAGTGGGCCAATTGTGAATGATCGCACACAAATGTTGCTAGCTGCACGAGGAGAGGAGGAAGCTGCACGATCCGGATCCGTGCAACCCCCAGTCCAGCCTCGAGCCTAAGTCAGCAGACGCTCAGTCAGCAGACGCTCAGTCAGTAGACCCACAGACGAGCGACAGTCAACGGGGGCATCAAAAACTCCCTCCATCCGAATGCCCCTTATTGGCCCGGTGCCTACTCCCGTTTCACGGGAATCATCTGAGGCAGATGGTGCTGGCGCCTCATCGTCCAGGCCTCGCCTATCTCCGCCGTCCGGTCTCTTCCTGCCCGACGAGATTCCTGTGATCTCTGAATTCGATGATAGGGGGAGGCCTATTTATATTGAAGGACGGCCGGAGTTCCTGAGCGTGGAGGAAGCGTACAACTTTATCCCGTTCGACCCCGTGTATCTTTGGAGTGCGAGGTGCACCAACCAGCAAACGGACGATGCAAGTAAATTTTATTTAACAAGATTGATTACTTAATTATTACTTAAGACTTACGATAGGTTCAACTAATGATATCAATTTGTTGACATTGTATTATTAGGCAATTTCGTTAATGGCACTGGGAAACGGAGAGGGACTAGAGGCACCTGCACCGGGAAGAGACTTGAGCAGGCCACCGGGGGAAGGAAAACGCTCATTAGGGCCAATGAGCATGGTGAGGTGATCGAGACATTTGACACCACGTGAAAGTATGTCAGCATGGCCAGGGCCGTCGTGCGGGACAAGGTCCCAATGCTTTGTCCAGATTGGGAATCTGTGCCTCTCTACGTGAAGATGCAAGTGCATAATGCACTGAGTGTGAGTTAAATCCTATTTTCATTACGTAAATTTTACATTTATTAATTAAGTCCGAATAAATAGTTAATTTTATCGTTTATATATTCATCTTGCAGGTGTGGTTTGACGTGGATGAATGCCTTATTCACACGTGGGTAGAGCATCAACTACATATCAGGTGATGTGATTCAAGTTATTTGAGTATATATTGAGTTAGATTTTTGTTTATCAAGTGTTTTAATATCTCTAATTTTTTTTTTCTGGTGTTAATATAGGTATAAAGAGTGGAAGAACGAGCTTTCCAAACATTACATACAGTACAAAGAGCTAGGCCGAGGTTCTACCCCTAGCGAATTCCGGTGTAGGGAGTACGAGTGGCTGTGGCTGGTAGCCCACTTCAAGCACCCCAAAGCGAAGGTATGCATCCTGAATATATCTTACAACCCTAATGTATCGTATCACATTGAAATAGTTAGTTACTAATTTTTTTACATATGTTTATCAAACAAGGCGATTTCCAAGACGAACCGGGAGAATAGATTGAAAAACACCAAGGCCCATCATGCAGGTTCACTCAACTATTTGGGTTGGTCGAGTAAGGCGCATCAACAATAAGAAGTCAAGCCGTTGGTGTTTATTCATCAGAAGTTCTATCCGCAGTGCCCTGAAGAAGCGGTAAGTCTTTGGCCTCATTATTTTGTACTTCACATATGCATGTGTTAATAAAACTATTTTTCGATATTAATTTATTTTGTTAAATAATACGTTATTCATATTCGCTTTTCAATTAGGCGAGAGTGGATGAGGCGACCACAGAAATCACCATGAATATAGCTCGGAACAACCATCCTGACTGCTCGGAGGAAGAAGTGACCCAGTATGCCTCTCAGATCGATCCGCTTGATCGCCCTATAGCGGCTCAAATCTTGGCAAAAGCGTGCGGGACTGAAAAGAATACCTACTATTGCAGGGGAATGGGCTCGGCGGGCGAATGAGTATTGAAGAACACTTCGGAATACTCTACCGGGTCAAGAACTTCAACTTCTAGTCGTAACCTAGCAGCGGAGCTTCAGAGGACGCAGAGGGAGTTGGAGGAGCAAAGGAGGCAAATGGAGGAGATGAGGTAGATGGCCGAGCAGCAGGTAGTCAGAGATGCCGAGTACCGGGGGATGATCGAGCAACACCGACTCATGGTCTAGCAGCAGACACAAATGTTCACATGGATGCAGACGATGTACGCGGCTCAGACTACCGGACAACCGCTCCCCACACCTCCCCCGGTCCCTGTGTTCCCCAGTTATCCACCACCGCAGCAGTCACTGCCACAACAAGACCAGGGTAGCCACCGGAGTTCAAATGATTACATGGATTTCTTCGACCCTGACCTGGGAGTTCCTCGACCCTAAGGTGTAGTTGTAGTTTATTTTTGTATTGTTGCTATTTGTACTATACGTTGGACAATTATGTGTGTACTGTTGAACTTGTATTTGTACGGTTTATGTTTTTCAATGCAGGTTCTGGAATTGGGCCCAATCCAGAACTGGCTTTTTTTTGACAAATTTCTCCAACCATTGCCGGCGACTTGGACCAAAGTCGCCTGCAATACCCCTCATTTTCCGGCCACGGCGGAGCAATCATTGCCGGCGACTCAAGTCACCGGTAATGGCCTTCATCATTGCCGGCGACTTGAGTCAAGTCGCCGGTGATGATTGAGCATTGCCGGCGACACAAGTCGCCGGTAATGATAAAGGCCATTACCAGCGACTTGAAAAATAAGTCGCCGGCAATGCTTTCACCGGCGCCCAATTTCCGGCGAGAGTATTACTGGCGACTTGTTGCCGGTAATAGTCATTTCCGGCGAGAAAAAAAACAAGGCCGGCGACTTAAAGTCGCCGGCAATGGTACTTAATGTGGTAGTGGCTTCTTTCCTGGACCTCTGGTTCTGGCGTTGTGAACTCGGCCAGGAAATCTTCCAAGGCTTGCCCTTTCATCGTCATTTAAGGCTAGTACTGAATATCATGTTGTGCCAACTCGATGGCCCACTTGGTTATCCTACTTGAGGAGTCTGGGGTATGCAAGATAGTTCTCAGTGGATACTCGATCATAACAATGATTTTGAAGGCTTGAAAGTATGGCTGGAGCTTACGCGATGACATGACCAGAGCTAGTATTAACATTTCTAGCTTTGGGTAGCGAGTCTCTGGGTCAAGGAGAGCTTTAGGCACGTAGTATACGGGTAGCTTCCCCCATTATCTTTTCAAACCAGAGCTCTGCTCACTGTTGCGTCTGAGACTACCAAATATAAATACAGATCCTCCCCTAGCACGAGCTTGCTCAGGATAGGGGGAGACAATGTAGTGCTTAAGTGCTTGGAACGCCTTTTCACACTCTTCTGTCTAGATCTCCCCCTTGGTCTTCTTGAGCGCTTTGAAGAAAGGCTTACACTTATCAGTTGATCTTGACATGAACCTGCTTAGCGCTGCCAGTTTTCCATTCAAGCTCTGGATTTCCTTAACTATGGATGGGGATTTCATCTTGACGATCGCTGCTACCTAGTTTGAGTTCACCTCTATCTCACGCTGTGTCACCAGATACCCAAGAACTTCCTAGATCCGACTCCTAATGTACACTTCTCAGGATTCAACTTCATACTGTACTAACGTAGGAGGTCGAAGCACCCCTTCAGGTCACATACATGGTCCTGCATGTTTTTTCTCTTGACTAGCATGTCGTCTACATACACTTCCATTGTATCCCCAATCAAGGGTTTGAACACCTTGTACACCAACCTCTAGTACGTTGCTCCTGCGTTCTTCAACTCAAGGGGCAATACCTCGTAGGCATAAACTCCATTCTCGGTCATAAATGTTGTCTTTACTACATCGTCCTCTGTCATCTTGATCTGATTATAACCACTGTAGGCGTCCATGCAGCTAAGGAGTTCATAACCTACCGTAGAGTCTACCAGCTGATCGATCCTAGGCAGGGGGAAACCGTCCTTGGGGCATGCTTTGTTGAGGTCTGTGAAGTCAACACAAACCCTAGGATTTCCATTCTTCTTCTTGACAAGGACCACATTAGAGAGCCATTCAGAATGTGGGACATCTTTGACAAACCCTGCTGCAAGCAACTTTTCCACTTCATGCTCAATTATCTTGTTACATTCGGCATCAAAGGTTCTTTTCTTCAATGTTACGGGCCTCGCTTTAGGGTCCACATGAAGCTAGTGCTCGATCACTTTCCTGTCAATCCCTGGCATATCTCGTGTCCACCATGCAAAGACATCCTTATACTCCCTTAGCAAGTCCATCAGATTCTTATGCTCAACTCCACTTAGGCCTGACCCAATTCTTGCACACTGGTCAGGTCAGTCTTGATCAAAAGATTCAAGCACTACATCTTCCTCTGTCTTCTCCTTGAAGGGAAACTCCGGGGGGTCGAGCTCTATATCTAACTCGTCGACCGTGCTATCTGGACCCCTATCTTGTGATTGCTATGTTAGTAGAGATGGGGCAGCCGTGCCCCCAGCTTCTCCCACTATCTCCTTTTTCATGCTTTTGGTGGCCAGGACCTTGCACAACCTTGCCGCAGCTCTGTCCCCTTTAATGATGATAGGGCACTCTGGGGTCGAGTACTTTAGAACTTGGTGATAAGTCGATGCCACCACCCTCATTCGGTGGAGCCACGGCATCCCCAGGATTACATTATGGGGGGACGGGGCGTCAGCTACAGCGAACCACGTGGTTGGGTTGGTAAGGGGTATTCCAACTTGGAGGGGAATGATCCCTAGGGTCCTCACCCTTGACCCTTTAAATCCCATGAGAGTTGTCTGATGGTCTTGGATTGTGCCCATCAAGCCTATTCTTTCCACAACATCCTTAAATATGATGTTCACAATAGCTCCGTTGTCGACCAGTACTCTAGCCATAGTCATGTGGGCCATCCTTATGTTGACGACCTAGGCGTCATCCTGATCTTCCTCCTCCTCAGGGAGGTCTGCATCTGAAAATTTGAGCATATTCATTCTCACTCTTACCTTGGGCTCACTCCCAGCCTTGAGCCCCTTCGACTCGTACTCCTTCTCTTTGAAGGTTACCCCAAACTCTTCTGCTTTAGCCATGATACAATTCAATCTAGGGAAGATGGTATCCTCGGGGTATTCAGGGGCCTAGAGGATACAGTTTAGCACAAGGTACTTCTCATCTTGGCTCTTAGGTGGCGATGGTAAGGTCTCATTGTTCCTTTGATGCTTACCATTACCTTGCAGCTTCAATGAATCTTCGAGCTTTTTCTTGTAATCCTCCGTCAAGTATTCCCAGCAGTATCCCTGGTCTACCAGTTCTCCAAAGTTTCGTTTGAGGACACCACAATCGATCGTCTTGTCCATTAGCCTTGTGGTAAGCACAAAAGTCCCTGGAGTCGCTCTTGCAAGTTATAGGTGGTGGCCTCTTAAGCCATGACTCATTCTTGATGAGGTGGAGTATGGTCGAGATTAGGATCGTTGTGGGGGGAATGAACAATTTTTTGCTCTGACTGGCAGGTTGATGCCTTAAGGCCTTCCTCTTGTTATCATAGTTGCTAATCCCCTAGTTCGAGTTGCTACTAGTCGTATTCTTCCTCGAACTGGTTCCACCCCCAGACGCCTTCTCCGTTGGGGAATCCTTGCTATTGTAGGTTCTCATATCTTCTACCCGAGTGTAATCCAAGGCCTCATGGTAGACCATAGATAAGTCCTTAGTCTTCTTCCATATTAGCTTGCTGGCCAACTCTGAGTCCATGTCCAGCTCGTTGATGAACGTCATGGCCGCTACAGTATCATCCTTGCAGTTGACCGTCCCATATTCCTTCCTGAATCTTATGGCCCAATCCTTTAGGCCCTCACCCCGTTTCATCTTAAGGGACATGAGGTAGGTCACATCCTTCATCCCTCGGTATTACTCTTATATCTCTTAAAGAATTCCACTTTCAGACTCCTCCAATTCTCAATCAAACCTAGGGGGAGTGTCTCGTACCACTGCAGGGCGTGGTCATTCAGGCTTGCTTGGAACATCTTACACATCCAAGCATCATTCGATTGGCTAGTGGACATGGCTAAATGGTAGTTTCTCACGTGCTGGTATGGGTCAGAATTCCCCGAGTACCTATCAAACCTGATATGACTCCACTTTTTAGGCGGCTTGGCATCCTGAATAAACTGAGCTAAGGGGTTCTAGGACATCCTCTGAGCCCTATGCTTGGCTTCTAACTCTTTCTTGGACATCTCTTCCTTCCTCAGCCTCTCGGTTTCTTGGTTGGTCTGGATGTTATAGGCACATTGCGTCTCCATAAACTCCTCCATCATGTTCCTAAGGGCTACGACCACCAGGGTCTCCGTGTTGGTTGACCCCTCCTGCTGGTTATTCTGCTCGGTCGGCATGGCTCCCTGTACTTCTGCCGTGGGTAGATCGGGTGTAACCAATCCTTGGTTCTTCAATAGTTCTACCAGATTCAGCAGAGTGGTCTGGACGACAGCCACGATGCCTACCAACTCGGTGTCGGGGGTGACCTGATTGTTTCCCGCTGGGGGTGGGGGGGTTGTCTCATTGTCACGCTGGTTACTCGCGCCGGTGTTATCTTCCATGTTTTTTCATTCACGAGAATTAGCCTAGGATTTCATTCTCAATGAAATCACCAATTTGTGAGAGAAAAATTGTCCCCCTCTAGCGTAGATCTTCGTGAACCTACAAAACAAGTTGGAGCACGGTGTGGTACCGTGCTTAGACCCTCCGACGCTTAAGTCGGAACTTTATCTTCAGAATAGAGTAGTGATTAGGGCAGAGTAATGTTATCTGAGACCATGTATGAATGACCTTTATATAGTGATCATAGTCCTTATTGAACCAGGCTAATTTATGTTTGGAATGGAGGAATCCATTAAGGAATGAATCTCCAAATCCAGGGTCAATCAAGCTGTTTGATTACCATAGACTCTTTGGCATAATCCTTTGAGATACGTTCAAATCTTACCCTTTTCCTCATGGAGTCTACCATTCCCTCGAGCTCCGATCAAATAATCCCTCGTGGTCAAATTTCCCAGCTCCCTTGAGGTCTGATCTTACCTTGGGATTGTCATGCCATCGAAAATTTTAGAAGCCTCTACAACGTTCCAGATACTCCTAGAAACCTCTAGATAATTTGTTCTTTAATTGGAACTCTAATCGTCCAAGCCCAGGCCCATTTCTGGCCTTATCAGACCTCACCCAGAGACGAATTACCCGAGTTCATCTTTCCCCAGTTCAGGTGGCCAAAACCGACTCCAACACTACTGTCTCTTAATAATTGATTCACTTAGATGAAAAAATAATTCGTCGGCTAAGAGGCTTCACTTCGTCATCTTAGTAAAACCATTAATGAAATTTCTAATACAAAGGCATGTTTCATCGCCTAGGAAACAAATTTTGTTATCTAGCAGTTCTTTTAGGCAACGAATTATTTCATCATTTGAGTGTGCTCTTAGATGACAGAACTTGCGACGTACGAATCACAATTTTGTCGTTTGAAAGGCACCTCGACGACAAAAGTTGCGACGAAATAAAATTTTGTCGTCTTAGATAAATTCTTAGCCAACAAAGCGACGATGAAACACGGTTTCGTCATATAAAGCGTACTAAGACAACGAATTTGTTTATCTACATGACAAAACAGTTTTTCGTCATCTAAGTTAGGTATTCTTGTAGTGTTTCCTCAAGGATTCCCTCAATCCACTGAGATTTCCATCGTTCACTAAGACTGTCGCACCTTCTTTTGAACATTCTAGAGAATTCTACATTGTTCCAGATACTTCGAGATATTTCTAGATAAAAAAATTTCACTCGGAGGCCTAAATGTACAGGACCAGACCCATTAACCAGGTTGCTAGTCTAATATCACCAAGAGACGTTAATTCCCTAAGGCCCCTCAAGCTCTCGGTGACTAAAACTAACACCCACAAATACCCTCACAGCAGTATGAGGGTTAACACGTGTCGTCCTCTTACTGCTGTCAACCACCTTTCAAATTTAAAATTTAAAAACTTTTTCAGCTTGTATCATCAATCACTACCGCAAAAACTGAAACACTCTTTCACTTCCATCATTACTCTTTAAGCTATTCCACTTCTTCACCATCATATCCTTTCCCAAAAGTCATCTTCCTTGCCTAACACTTCTCTCACTCAAAACCCTCATCTCGCTGCAAAATACGAAGCTCCATCTCCAATCAATTCCTTCAACCAACGTCCCTATTCGCCTTCTATAAATCAACCATCTTCCTTCATCAACTTCTCACTTTATCTTTTAAAACCTAGAAAAACTCCAACCTTCAAGAATTTTGCATTTTCTTCAATCCATCCTTCCCTTCTATTTTCAATGGCTTCCAACAGCAACGCTGCCGCCAGATCTCCTCTAACTGCCACAAAGGCCATCCTACATATCATAGTTGTTTTGTTGCCTTAGAACGCTGACCCCAACAGTCTAGTGGATACCTCCTTTCCAGTCGTCGTGCCTATCAATAAATTCTAGAAACCCTCCGAGGAAGAACCCTTCAAGAACCTGCGAAGCCCCACCGTCGCAGACCAATCCTCTGATTACTTTGCCGAGAAACCCATTGTAATGACCCCAACAAAAGATGACATACATAGTGACTCGTATTAGCTTTATAGTGAATTAGTCGTGAGTGTTAGATTATTAAACAAATTTTTAATCCACTTGAAATTTGATTTAAGTTTCATCTTGAGAGTTTTAGAGAATTTTATTTCAAATTCGTAGGAATTTTCCTGGAATTTTTTGGAAAATCGAGCTATTTTTTACAAATCTTTAAAGTGAGGGAGAATTTAAATTTAATCTCAACCGTTGGTTCCAGCTGAGAAAAAATCTCAGCCGTTGATTAGATGAGGAGCTTGTGGGTATAAAAAGGAATTTGGGCTGAAACCCTAACCCATAACCCACCTCAGGCTCGACCCGAATTGTCTGGCGATGATCCATTTCACGACGCGACCCACAGGAATCTTCGCCGGCCGACTATCTTTTTCAACGTTTTAGGTATGAAATTGAACCTCTTGACTTCTTGATTATGTTTCTGGGTTCATTTTGAGCATTTAAGGCGGTGAAGGGAGAGAATCGATGGGATTTATTCTGTCAGGGTACTGACACCATGGGTGGCAGTGCTTTGACCAATTTTAGACAATGGGAGGTGAGGATTCTGGTAGCCCTTCACCTCCTGCATCATTTGTAACCAGCCTTGAGCACCATAGAGGATTGTCGGCGGTGCTAAGATGCCGATAAGGTTTTTAGGGTTTTTTGACCGTCGACTTTCGGGGCTGATTTCGGCTAAACTTGCACGATTTTGGTACCGTTCTTTTGACGGAAAAAGTTAGGCGCATTTTGGGCTTTCCAACGAGGTGCGATTCACCACTGCCTGTGGAGGTGGGTGATGGCCATGCGTCGTTGTTTAAGGCAGAGCTCAAGCAAGGCAGGAACCTGGTTTTGTCAGCAGTTTCCTTGGGTAGTTTCTAAGTTGGTTTCATGTATTTTATCAAACTACTGTATTGAATGATTTTGTTACTTTTGATCAAGAGACTGTGGTAGAGATTTGGGCGACGAGACTTTTGTCGGACTTCAGAGCTAGTTGTTTATTGTGAGTGCACACTTTTATTTTCACAGTCCATTAACGAGTTTATTTATTATTTATATTCAGTTTAGTCTAAGATTTTAGTTTTTAGCGTATATTTTCGAGGTTGGATTCAGTTACAATTTTAGTTAGTCTTGCATCGATGCATTGGTTACTCGGCTGATCCCCGAGTAGCTCTAGGGAAGGGTCATCACTCCCCCTAGTGTTTAAGTTGTCTTTATGCCAGGAGTCACTGAACGACTTTAGGTGGCTAGAGGTTTGAGGACTCTGGTCACCGCCTCCATTATCACATGATACTCGAGAAGGCTAGGGTCAGATGTCCCCTTTGATGTATCTTTTATATTATTTTTACAGTATCTTTGATTCACTACTTTTTATGTTATTATCAGCGAAAAGGCATATTGTAGATTTTGTTTTACGTATACTCAATGATTAGATTTTGTCCACTCACTGTAACAGTTTTCATATTTTCTATGCCTTTCCCTAGGCCTTTTGGTTTTTCGTTACCCAGTTTGCAGTTTCTATCATGTGGTTGTACATCATCGTTGAAGGCTAAGAGTTTGAGTCACACTCCTTCCCTAGTAAGTTCCTGGCTTAGCCTACTAGTATTTATATTATATAAATTAGTAGTCACTCTGAATACCATGTTCTAGTTTGCTTCTACTTGTGTTGTGTACCTAAATAATCATTGGATTTCTTGTATCTTTTTTGGATTCAGTACAATATATTTAGTTGTTAAATTAAGAAATTTGGATGAGCATCGGTGGCTCACGGTTTTGCTTGTGGGATATATTTTAGAATTAGTGTGAAATCAGTGTAGGTTTTGGTATCCTTCACTTTACAGGGAGGTTATATCAAAATTTTGGTAGTATTTTTCCATTTTCTTATAAGTCGTTGGGATTTAATCTCGATTTACTAGTTCAATCGGTGTTGAGTCCTTTCACCCACCGAGGAGAATCCTCCGAGCCCAGCCTCGTCCAGCACCTTTAAGTTAGACGAGGTTGGTGTTGAACAACCGATCGGCACTGCCACTTACGATTGCGATCCTACGAACCCTTATCTTCATGTATGTTCTTCAATGAGTTTGAGCTCGAGGAAATCTCGGGGAGAGTTGTTCCCTGCCACCATCCTTGTTTATTCCTATGAGGCACTTGCCTCATTCATTTGAGCTTACCACCAGGGCATCTTCTAGGATTTTAGCTTCACCATCGCCTCCGATAAAGAAAATGTGGAAAAAATGATGGAGACCCATGGTCCAGAGCGTCTGGTTCACCCCTTCCAGATCATCTTTTGATTAAGGTTTCCAAGTCCGACTTTTATCAGTGTGGCCCTCAAGTTTTACGGGTATGCTATCAAGTAATGGTGCCCCGATAGCTTCTGAATCCCCGTCTGCTTTGACCTCTTGAACTGGTGGTTCGATTGCCGGATATGGGCCTCCCCGATTTTTGAGTGTTTTTTTAGGTGAAGCCCACCAAAATTGCCTTACTCTACCTCAGCCACCACTTCATGATCATCAAGGACCTGCTTCTTCTCAACGCCCCCACCTCTCCGAAGGATGGGAAGATGACAACCATATTCGTATTTGGAGATTGAGGAAAGCTTGCCAAAGAGGCTGGACACCATCCCTACTACCATCAACACTGCAAAGTTCCCAGAAAAGTTCAGATGCGCCACCGACTTCCGCCGTGACCTTGTGGACGACGCTTTCCAGCTCCCTTGATGGTTTCGATCGGTTCGATGGCTGATGGGACAGGATCATCTCACCCCAAGTATCTCACGAGAGTCATTTCATGATCGAGCTCCGAAAGTATATAGTAAGGGAGGTCGGGTACCTTCCAAACCGGCCCTCAAAACCATTCCAGAGGACGAAGTACAAGCCGCCCCAGGCACCCCGAAAGATCCATTGCCGACTAGTTAAAACCTTATAGAATGAGATAGGTAAGGCTCTTATGATCGACGTCATTATAAAGGACCCCACGCCAATCATAGAGAAGTTGGAGGACCAGCTGGACCTGTCCTCGGCAAGGAAGAGAGCTCGCTCAGATGACCCTGAGCCTTCGAAGGTCAAGTCCATGTTCTCCTTCGGTACGTTTCCTTCTTTCGATCTTTTCCTCAAGGTTTCCATAAGTAATTGTATGATGTTCAAGATTTCTCTTGATTACTGCCTTCTGAATATGATTGCTCTGAGTTATATGCCTTGTGTGTTAAATTGCGCTATTTGTATCGCTTTGCTACATGTCCAAGAGGTGAGCTCATTGAGGGTTCCACCTCTGAGCTTCCTCACACGTATTTCAAATACGGTGGGGACAAGCATGGATATGTCATGTATCCTCGTCGAGATCTCTCCGACTTGGAGATTTTCGAGCTTGGGTCCGGCACCAATGTTCCTTCCGTTGGAGATCATATACTATCCAACTAGTTCTTGGGGTTTGACCATGCCGAGCATGCCCGAGCGATAGTCTCCCCAAGTATGCTGGAGGCCGATCTTGAGTTCTTGAAGGATCGTGGTATCCAAGCTTTAACAAAGGATGCATGGACGTCCCTATATCGAGTAACTTTCTTATTCTAGCATTCCAAATCATTGTAACATTTTCCTCAAGCTTTCTAACCTTTTTATTTTAATGTCGTATAGTCAACAGTGACCTGGACGTTGATGCTAAGCTTGGTGTCAGACACAATAAAGATCTATCTCGAGAGGGTCACAACTGCTAAGAAGGTGGCATCTGACCTCAAGGACCACGTCAAAGAGTTTAAGGAGATCCAAGATATCGCTCTTGCCAAGCTGAACACAAAGGATGCAGCCCTCATAGATCAATGTGCTATATACAAGGTTGAGGTCGATATCACAGCTGATACACTCGTACATGGGAGAGAGGTTCGGAGTCTAAAAGACTGTATGCATGCGGAAAAGGTTGAGCACCTCCAAGAGCTCGCAGCCCTCAGCAAAGCTCATGAGGTTGAGCGTGAGAGCCAGCGGGTCTAACATGAGACGGAGAAGCAAGAGGTTATTGACACCTACAACCAGCCATTCCAGGCAACGAGGAGTGAAGCCCTAATTGTCTGTTCAGGGTGTATCTAGTAATAGCATAGTTTTCATACATTTTTTTGAACAATATCGTACCCTCGTATTTATATAGGATTTCTGAACAACTTCTGATGTAGTCTTTTAATTTATGTCATGTTGTTTATTTCATACACACTTTCGGTCGTGATTTTACTGCGGGGGTTACCTTTGAGTGGTTGTGGCCTCAGCTCGCCTCTTGACCCCCTTTTACTTAAACCATACGCTCACGGATGACAGATCCTCCGTGACTTTAAGGTCTCTTGGAAATGCTCGCGGTTTTGAGATGGTTCCCCACAATAGACCGCATGCTTGGTCTTGGCCTTGTATCAAAGTTCATCATACCCTGAAGCCTCCATGTGGCCAAGTTTATCGACCTAGGGGAACCGCTAAGGGCTTTCACATGCTATCACAAAGACCACACTTAGTTTACCCCTAAGCTTTCCTGCCCAGAAATTTGTCTTGAGTATCACAGTGAGCTCCCACACATAATTAAGTCATAGCTGACTTACCCAATAAGGTGTCGCCATGTACATACGTTGAGACTTAAACACCCAATCATCATATCTTGGTGACGTTTGATGTGAACGAACACTAACTTAATAAATTTACTATAGCTGACCCTTGAGCTCGA
Source organism: Geum urbanum (assembly GCA_946800695.1). Classification (NCBI taxonomy): domain Eukaryota; kingdom Viridiplantae; phylum Streptophyta; class Magnoliopsida; order Rosales; family Rosaceae; genus Geum; species Geum urbanum. Next base: position 37,271,460 of record OX326998.1, read on the forward strand.
GGGAATGTATTGCTAAGAGCCATACGTCATCATATTTACTTCAAGGATGGTCAAATCCATCACCTACCATTGTCCCCCAGCAATAATAAGTATAATGCTTAAAGATTCCGTGTGACTACGTAAGAAAGACATCCCCAGAAAGGTCAGCATCATCTTTTCCACATGACATAAAGATCTACAAGTCAGAACCCTCAAGCCTTCCTAGCTGGAATTGATTGATGGGTCAATCAAACACCCACACACAAGGAGTAATATATCGAATATTGAAAATATATCAATGGTTCAAAATATGGATATATCGAATAAATATCGATTCATACAAAGTTTCGAGAAAAATTATAGACATTTATCAAACTTAATAGCAATTTCTTTAAGGAAAGTATATTTCTGATTTTTAGGTGTCTGTCTTGTTTTAATTAGATTAGATATAGATTTTAGCAATCCCTGATTATTCGGGGACATTTATTGTATTGGATTGTAATTGCTTAAATTTAAGAGTCATCTATCAATGAAAGAAGATACAGTTTTAGCCTACAATTACTGCATATACTTTTATCCTTCAACATGTTATCAACAGCTCTTGAGTATATAGTCATCACAACAAAAAACAAAAAACCCTAACCCCTAAACACTGAACCCCCCTCGTCACTGACCATCCTTCCCTTCGCCGAAAAAACAACAAGAAAAAAGACACTCCTCTGAATGCATCTTCCTCAAGTCGTTAAGATTGGTCATTTTCCTGCATGTTGAGTTCGACGAAAGCTTCCTCCTTGTTATCCAACCTTACCCATCGAGTGTAACACCAATCGAGATAATTTTTTTAACATCCTCAATTTAGAGATTAGGTTGAAAAACTTAATTTCCACAACACCCTTAATGTAGGACTAGATTTAGGTTGATTATTGCTTTGATACATAGTGTGAAATTATATGTCGAGATAAGGGGATTTCATCACCCCTTCAATCAAAAAGTTTGATTAACTACTAGAATAAGTCAATCAGACAACACAACACGGATGGAATATGAGGTTTTATATGTCTTAAGGTTTTCTAAGACGACATGTAACTTTTTTATGTCGTTGCTTGGTCCTTTATCCTACACTGGGTTTCATTTTATTTCATGAAAACCATAGACAACATATATATTATGTAGTCTGTCTTAAGCATATTTTATATAATTTTTAGTTAAAATGGAGACGACATAATATATGTCGTGTGACAGAGACATAAATTTGTTGGATTTTAGACAACATAAATGATGTCGTCTTATTTTAGCAATTTAAAGTTGACGAAAATATATCAGGTCAACTACCTCAACTTCAGTCTAAAACATCCCTTACCTCAACACTTAGAAAAAAATTTGACAAACCCTCAGCTCCATTTCAGCTGTGAACAAAAATTTTAACCCTTACCTCCATTTCCCTTAGATTCAGCTCTGAGGCTCTGAGATCAATCCTTAGATTCTGCCAACTCCTTTTGATCAGCTATGAACCCAAATACCCAAACCCAGAAATCTACCAAACCCAGAAATCCTTAGATTCAACCCATAAATCTCGTCAATTTCCTTCTTCGAATCAAAATAGTTCGGTAAGGATTTATATATTTGGCATGAAATTCATTTATGTTTGGCATGAAATTTGTTTATGCTAGGGTTCATGAGTTCGATTTGAGATTTTGAGGGTTTGGCTAGGGTTCATTCGATTTTGGGGTCTTCTATTTATTGGGGCTTTGGGATTTTGGGGTTTGGCTAGGGTTCATTATATTGAAGCTGGTAAGAAGATTTAAGCTGGTTAGGAATTAGATTAGAGATTTTGGGATTTTGGGGCTTGCTGTTACTTGGGATTTTGGAGCTTGCTGTTATTTGGGATTTGGAGATTTTGGTGTTATTGTCAATTCAGCAAGCCATGATTTGATTTGTAAAGAACTTGATATCCCTTTTTGGTTCTATGCAGAACTTGATATGGTGATGCTTATATGGAATTGTTTGCTCTGTGTGTTTTATGTGTTTGTCTTTGTGCATTGTGCCTATTTAAAGTGTTAGAAAATTTTGCTGAACATGTTGGTTTATTCATTAATTAATTAATCAATTAAGGTTTATCTGATTTTGTGATCAAATTGATGTTATAGGGTGTGGGGAGGAAGTTCAAGGAGAAATTTGAGTGTCCAACTTGAAATTACCCAGTTGTATTTAAGAAGCGTACTCTCTCAAGTAAGTATTGATCAATTTTGTTTTACTGCATATGTATTATATGCTTGTGTTTTTGTTTCTATCTTCTGCTTAGTAATAGGAATATTATGTTCATCTAAGTTGATGAGTTTCTGAACATGTTGGTTGCCTACTTTTGAGTTATCTTATTGGTTTTCTATGTTGTGGATATATATGACTAGTTAGGCAATTTTAGTTTGCAATGGTTAAATTCATGTTAGGTGTCTCGGTTATGTTAACTACTTGTCTTTTGTGAAATAAGTTATAAATGATTGAATGAATGGATGCTACTGTAGTTTACTGTTATGTTGAAATGGTATTATCATTATTCATAATGATATGTTTTGTGCTTTAAATTAGGTTAGATGATAAGTCACGGATGAGTGCTGATAGACTTATGGATAGGTTCACAATTGGTCTTCAGAACTTTCTCCAGTTTGCAGCATCTAATGCTGTTGACAAGAACAAAATTTCTTGTCATGTATGAAATGTAAAAATAGTCATACATTTCCCATATGTGTGGTCAGAGACCATGTATATCACAATGGTATGGCATGGAGAATGTTATGTTTCACAAAATAAAAAAAGTGGAGAACCTAGGGGACATTGTTCTGTAACAGTAAAGAGGGAACCTAGGGTTGGAATAAAGGAAGAAGATGTAGTTATGGAGGGTAGTGAGTATGAGCAACTTCCAGAAGACATTAATGAGCTTCTGAAGTTTGTGGAGGACGGAGACAAGCCTTTGTTTGCTACAGAAGAGAATAGAATGACAAAGTTGGAAGCTATTGTTCATACTTTTAATCTGAAAGCAAAGCATGGAATGATTGATTCCTGCTTTTTTGACATGCTTATGATGATTGGCGGGATGCTTCCGAAAGAGAATGAGTTACCAGAGAATTTGTATGATGCTAAAAGGATTCTTAGCTATTTAGGAATTGACCAAATAGAATATCATGATTGTCCAAATGAATGCATCTTGTATAGGAAGGAGTATGAGGTTTTGACTAGTTGTCCTACTTGTGGAAAGTCGAGGTGAAAATTTGACAAGAAAAAAAAAGGTAAGGGTGCCTGCCAAGGTATTGTAGTATTTTCCAATAATACCGAGATTTGAAAGAATGTACCAATCCGCTAAGACAGCTAAGAATCTGATTTGGCATGCGCTTTGTAGGAAAAAAGATGGAAAGTTGCGGCATCCAGCAGATTCTCCTATTTGGAAATTAGTTTACTACAATTGGTGTGATTTTGGTGAAGAACCAAGAAACCTTAGGTTAGCCCTATTTGATGTAAGTAACTCTTTCTGACTATTTTCTTAAAATTTTATTGAATATAAAATTTGTTGATTCAGAATGTAATAAGATTTTTTCTCCTCTCGCCAGTGACCATATGGAATTCTTGAAGCTAATTCACCCTAAGTTTTTGAAAAATGAAAAATGGTTGAAGAAAAAACAGAATGAGGAATTTGTAGGGTGGTTAAAAAAAGGGTAAGTAATTTTAAGGAGCACACAAGTTTAAAGTTTTGTGTATATGGTATCCAGTTACTTCTATATATGTTGCATTAAATTATAATGTGGCCTTCACAAATTTTACGTTACTATAGGACAAACGCATGAGGCTAAAAAAGGCAAGAGATGAGAATAAGTACAACCACCGTTTATCACATAAAGGATACGCCAATTTCGAGGCAGAGTTGGTCAGTAAGTTATTTTTTCTAAGCATTTTATCTCCAAAATCTATTTATGTTAATTGATGCCTAATGTATGTGAATTACAATGCATAATGTAGGTTACTGGTGAATCTAGTGGTTCTGTGGAGCTGGATCATGCTACGCTGTGGGTGAAAGCACTGAAGGACAAGAATGGAAACTTTTAGGATCCTGAAGTTGCACAATGTGCCCAAAGAACTGTAAGTTCTTTTCTTTTATGCGTTGTTAATTTCTGGAATGTCAATGAATATGAAACTTAGAACCTGACATAATTTTTTTGACTTCATCATTTAGGAAAAATTTCAAAAGCTAATTTTTAAAAGAGAGTTTAAGCCTAAGGAGGCTGAAGATGTTCTTACTCTTTCTTTGGGTAAACTTAAGCATCATGGTAGGGTCAAAGCTGTTAGTGGGTCGGTAACTCCATAAATCTATTTCAACATACCAATGGAGAAAAATATGATTGCCAAAGAAAGAGAAGCGGCTTAGTTTGCAAGGTTATTGGAGGAGAAAACTGCTGCTATCATAGCTCAATGAAAGAGGAGACAGAGCAAAGGATCGTTGAGGAATGAGCAAGATAAGAAAGCTTATTTGTTGCAGAGAGAGAGAGAAATGATGCATGCTCAGTTTGTAGAATTGAAAGCCATGTTGTTAGGCGACACAAAGACCTATCTCCAAAGCATTTGATGGAAAATGGACCTGTGATATAGAAGTCAAAGCCAGTAGAAGAGGGCTTGAAAACTGTGAATGTGAAAAAGAAGTTGGTGTTGGAGTCTGAGAAAAATGAGCAAGTGAAAATTGATGAGCTACATGCTTCTACTGCAAAATACAAGTCGTTGACCAAATGGTAATTAATGTAAATTTTGTTTCCACCTTAAAAATGATCTTTATAAATGATAGACTTTATGTATGTGATATTTACTATAGGAGCAATCTGCTAGGAAAAAGGAGTATAAACTTGCATTAGGGTCTGTTAACAACATCGTTGCATATGGAACACTTACTGAAGTTGGTGTGTGTCCTAGCAATGCTGTTGTTCATGGTATTCCATTAGGCGCAGAAAACTTGCGTTTGTCAGTGGTTCGAGTTGTGGATCCAAAAGCTCCATTCCCTGTTAAAGATGACTTCACAACAGTAGGGACATGCATTGCTTGGCCTAAAATGTGGATGCTTCCATTCAAACCCCAGCAGGTAATAAAAATAAGTTGAGAAACTTTAGCATATATGCAGAAAAATTGTTGGTTTTAATGTTGTTAACTTAACTTTTCTAATAACTTTGCTCAGAAACTTCAGAAAAAACTGGTTGTAAGGCAAAGAAAGAAGAACAATATAGAACAACCACAAAATAAAGTACGCGTAGACCTCGAGCATCTTCCTAAAAATCTGCCTGAGCCGCTTGAAGAGCTTTATAGTTGGGCAAATAATGCACTGCACGAGAGCTTAGCAATTTCCACAATCTTAGGTGAGGATATATTCAGCGCGAGTAAGAAACTTATTGTTGAGAGAGCAGACATTCACAATATGGTGCATATGAAAGATGCCAACAACTTTGGTATCATGGCAGATACAAGGTACTTGCATATAAAACACCGGTAGCTAGTTGAGTGATTATTTGATCTTTGAATTTACCGCTAGCTATTAATTTATATGCATGTCCCTTTTTTTTCTCAGTTGTGGTAAAGAGAAATCAAATGATTGACATGATTGCATTTGTTGATCCGGATATGATTTTGGAATCAAAAGCAAGTGGCCCGCCAACAAATTGATGAGGTCCGGACAAAGTGGGCATTACTCATTAAAGAACTTGCGCACTACTATCATCTTGAATCAAGATATTCCAGCAAGCGCCTATCTTTTGGTATCTAACACTACCAGAAAAACTCACTTAGGCGACGAAGCAATTTTGTTGACTAAGTGGTGTTTTTCGTCAGCTAGGTACTTAGGCGACGAAACTTTCTTTGCCTAAAGTTTGTCACCTAATAATCATAGCCTAAGTACTTAGGCGACGAATATATTATTTTTTCGTCGCCTAAGATGCCAATTAGGCGACGAACCAAATGTCGTCGCTTAAGTACTTAGAAGTCGAAATAATATTCCTCTAAACGACAATAGTGTTCGTCGTCTAAGACGCCACTTAGGCGACGAAAACCTATAATAGTCGTCGAAGTACTAAGATTTAGACGACAATTTATTTTTTTCGTCTAAGTGACATCACTTAGACAATGACGATTGGTCGTCCCCTAAGTGGATACACCTATACGACGACGTGTCAGTCGTCGTGTACACTTGGGCGACGAAACATCTTGTTTCGTCGCCTAGGTGATTCACTAGGACGACTAACCAAGATGTTTCGTCGCCCAAGTTGAATTTCTAATTTTTTTCTGAATTATAAATTTAATTAAATTTAAAATATATAGTCATCTATTAAAAATTAATATTCTATTAATAAAATTAATAAAATATTTATTAAATATAAAAAGTGTATGTACATCGATAGAAATAATAATAAAATGATAATACTAACTACTAAACTAAACCAGGAGTAGAAATCACCCCACCAATTCCTCGCCGCCCAATTGTTTCAACCTCTCCTGAAATTAATCATGTAAAGAATACATAAATATTAATTTCTAACAAAACTTGGCATAGTTTCTCCTAAAATTGGAGAAAACCAAAAATCCTGCAGGCAAGATTAGACTTCGAATAACCAATTCCAGCAACACAATTACAACGTGGGCACTGATTCCCATCCGGATTTCTCAAGTTGAAAATCATAATTTAACCAACTAACTAATGCATAACCATACCTAATTCAAGTTCAAAATCATATTCCAATAGCACAACCTAACTAAATCATATCCTAATCATAATTCAATTTCTTAAAAATACAATTAGCATTATACTAAATTTTGATATGCTTTGAAAGTACGAGTAAATTCAATTAATTTTGGAAAGATGAGTTAGTTACCCCAAGTTGACTCGCTTCATTGACGACATCGGGCTTCACATAAACTTGCACGTTGGCATTAAGGAAGCAATGCTTCGAACCCGCATCTTTGTGCTCCTTCGTGATGTAAATTAATCTTCGCGAGCCCGATCCATGGTGTTTGTTCTTCTTGTCCCAATTTACCTTATTGGCCTCCGACCTTGTCTGTTACACAATAAAGATAATTAAATAATAAGATAACGGTTAAAAATAATAATTTATGCAATTTTCATTACGTTAAAGAAAATGAAGACGAACCTTATACTTGTCAGACTCAAAGTGTCTGACCAACCATTGCCACTCATCTTCCCTTCCGTTCCAGAGCTCTGGAGGGGTAGGCGAGGTGCCATTTTTCTGAATACTTGTGGATGTCATACTTCCAGTCCTAGTAAATGCGGGTAGCCGTCTCCTTTTTATCTTCCATCGTCTTCGCTGAGCCGGAGATTTCAAAATGTTGTCTAGAAATTATGCATTTATGTTTTGTAATTACTTATAAAAATATATAATATTAAATAGTATTACCGATAGTTCGCGGTACACCCTCAACTTTTCGGGTAGGGGCAGCTTGTTCCACGAAGGGGTAACCATATGGATGTTGTTCCGTATAATTGAGCCGATGGAGTGTGATGTGAAACTTCTGAGCTGCGCGGACAAAGGGCCTCGAGTGAACTCATCGCACGGACCTCGATCTTCTTCCCCGACGACTTGTTTATGTGCTCACCTTTGGCTCTCTTTCCAAGTTCCCGATTCCTTTTAGGAAGCGGGTCTGATGGCTGCCTCCTGACCTTGCGTCAGGCGCTGTAAGCAATCGAGTTGTCGACCAACTCATCCAGATCTTCTGACGCCGCAGCCGATCAGGCCCCATCTGCCTTGTTCGTAAAGGATGAGGCCTGTATACGTGGAGCGTGAGGGATTTGTCCAGTCACTAGAGTCGAAGATTGCTGCGGAGAATTCAAAACGGTGTCCTCCGAAACCTGCAGCCAACTCATAGCTTGTGCAATGGCTTCGCGTTCGGCCTCCATCTCTGCAGCCGTGCGCCTTTTCCTTAGCGCCATAATTAAGCTGACAAAATGTATAATATTCATCATAGTTCATCCAAATTTCATCAAATATATCCAAATTTATCCAGAAATACAAAGTTCACAAATATAGCCAAATTTATCAAATTAATTGAAATTTCACAATATTTTTCCAATTTATCTAAATATAGCCAAATTTATCCAATTTATCAAAATTTATATACATTAATATAATATACCCAAATTAATCAATATATATAACATCAATATACCCAAATTAATCCAAATATAATATATTAATCCATATATAATTAATCTAATATATATATTACCAAATATATATATATAAACAGAGAGAAGAGAGAGAGAGAGTATACCGATGGGGAGGGGAGACCGAGGGAGAGGAGAGAATTCAGCCAGTGGCGGCCTCGAGGCAACCGGGAGAGGAGAGCGCGATGGCGGAAGAGAGGAGAGGAGAGGGTGGCGGCGGCCAGGAGACAAGGGTAGAGGGTGGCGGCAGCGAGGAGAGGAGGGTAGAGAGCGGCGACGGTAAGGAGAGGAGAGAGGCCATTGAGAGGAGAAGAAAGGAGAAGGAAACTGACAGCGCGAGGAGAGAGAATTCGGCGTTGGGCGGCGACGTTTTGGGGTTCCGGGAGAGGAGAAAATGAGACAGCGGCATTTTGGAGGATTTAGAGTTTAGGTAGGGAGAGAGATCAAGAGAGGAAATATGAGAAAACTGGATTGAAGTCGATCCAATTTTGGGATATATTGATTCACTTTGGCGACGAAACAAACAATTTTGTCGCCTAAGTGGACTTAGGCGACGAAATGAACAACTTTTGTTGCCTAAGTCATATTTAAATGTTCCCCAAAAAAGTTGGCATAAAACACTGAACCACAAAAAAAATAGACTTAGGCGACAAAACAAGTGGGTTCGTCAGCTAAGTACTCACGTAGGCGACGAACGTGTGGTGTTGTCGTCTAAGGTTTCAGAGTTTGGGGTAAATGGATTAGTTTTTAAGGTTTAGGGTTAGGGTTCACTTCAACGACAGAGACATTTTTAGCTGGCGTCATCTAGGTAGTGCTACTTAGCCGACGAAATAAATGTTTTCATCGCCTATGTGCACCTTAGACGAAGGAATAATCCATTTTCATCGGCCAAGAGTCATTTTATTTACTTTTTCATTTTTTTTTCAATTCCAAACATACTTTTATTTCAATCATAACCATCTAGCCTTATTCATGCCAATCCTTTCGATTCATATATAATCTTATAGAATTTGAAATCAAAAGCTGATTTCGATATCTCCTCCGATCCCTCTGTAGACTTTCGGTTCTCCTTGGCGCAATGATTGTCGAGAAATACCAAAAACCAAATAAGTTAACACTCACACACACACACACACACACACACACACACATATAACCCTGCCACATTCCTACGTACCAACTTGTTGGGAATGTTACACTTGTGTAGTCACAGTCTTTCGTTATAGGCATGCTGACCTTGAAGAATATTTTATTCATCTGGCTCTTTACATGTACGTACACAAATCATCAAATACACTATTTAATTCAAAAATATAAACCTCTTTAAATATATATAGTGACTTCAACTAATTAATTTCTAATATAAATAACAATCCGGCCTCATATCAATCTTCATCCTAAGCATCATCATCTGAATCATCCTCCTCACCATCATTACATTGCTACTCATAATTATACTCTACATCATCTAAATTGTATCCGACGTCATCATCGTCATCCTCTAGCTCCTCGATATCTGGGGCATTCTGCGTTAACTCTCTAATGTCATATGAAATAAGATTTGTGGTGCCATCAATCGAGGGTAAGCGTTCGTTATGACGACCCTATGAGAGCAGGTTTGTCTCCCTCTAGCTTGAATCTCCATGAACCTATAAAACCAATCGGAGCACGGTGTGGCACCAAGCTTAGACCCTCCGAAACTTAAGTCAAAACTTATCCTCAGAATTGTACAATAATTAGGGCAGAGTTACATTACCTGAAACCATGTATAGACTGTCTATATATAAAGATCGTACTAGGTCTAAGCATAGTCCTTATCGAACCAGACTACTTTCTATTAAGAAATGAGTAACCCATTAAGAAATGGATCTCCATATCCAGGGCCAATCAAATCTTATGATTACCACAGGCTCTTTGGCATAATCCCCTTAGATATACTTAAATCTTACCTTATTCCTCTCAGATTCTGTCAATCCCCTGAGGTCCGATCGTATAATCCCTCGTGGTCAGATTGCCCAGCTCCCTGAGGTTTGATCTTACCTTGGGATTGTCATGGGACAGAACAATGTAGAAACCTATACAACGTTCTAGATGCTTCCAGAAACCTCTCAATAATTCATTCTCTAACCGAAGCCCTAATCATCCAGGCCTAGGCCCATTTTTAGCCTCCTTTGACCTCATCCAGATTCGGATTACCCAATCCCATCTCCATCTAGCTCGGATGTCCAAAACTGACTCCCACAAATACCCCCACAGCAGTGTCAAGTTCGACACATGTTGGCCTCGTGCTGCTATAGTCTAAGTCTCACCATTCCATATTTTGAAAAACTTTCCAGCTTTCCTATCTTGTCATGCACAAAATCCCAAACATGTGCCTCTACTGTGCCGCCTTCATAATGACTCCTCCGTCATACACTCCCGTCAGCATTCACATCTCTCCCCAACTATCATGACCCTTTCCATTCTTGCCTTATTTCGAACCCAATCACATCCCTCGAAATTCGAAACCATTTATCTCTTCAAACGGTCATCTCTCCTCACTTCATACCTCTTCACCATATATAAATCAAAATCTTTCCTCCCCTTCATTTTTTACGCTCTCTTGCTCACTTACTCTCTCCACCGAACCCAGAAAGCCTCTCTGCAACCTCAAAGTTCCAAGATTTCACTTCCCTGAAAACCCAAACTTCCAAAACCCAGAAAACAACAATGGCCGCCAACGACTTATCCTCCCCAATTCCAGATGAGATCATCAATCACACTTTGATCCATCTTCAAGACCCGGAAAACGTCGACCTATATGATATCAACAAGCCCATTACTACTATTATTCTTATCGCGCGACCCTGACCGACTATCGTCGCTTCATCCACTGTCGAACCCAACCGTGGATCTCCTCTAAAGGCTACTCAGCTTCCTTATTCGCCCACCACTTTCAAAGTAGAGGAGGTTGAAGTCACCTAACCCCCCATTCTGGAGATCAAGGCTGACCCTACCATCATGTAGAGTCAGCCATGCACTTCCAAAGCTGCTTCAAAGAAGGCTCGTGAGGAGCTCTATCCCTCGATCTTGAAGATCGACTCCATCGAGGCTCTTGCCTTCTTTATTCGGTCCTTCCACTAGGGGGACAATGAAAATTTCTTGTTCGTTCTCATCTAAGATGAAGCGAAAGTATCGGAGCTTAAGAAAGCTCATAGTCCAGGCTTCCTTGTCCACCCTTTTCAAATCATCTATGGGCTCACCTTTCAGATTTCGACCTTTATCTGCGCTGCTCTAGTGTACTACGGTGTTGCCGTGGAGCTGTGGTGCCTAGACAACTTTTGTTGTCTGGCTTTCTTTGACCAACTCAAGCGGTGGTTTGACTACCGCATAGCTCTACCGGAGTTCAGGCTCCTCTTCCAGGCCAAGCCCATTCCAGTCAACCAGTTCTATCTTTCGCAGCTAATCATGTACGTCAAAGATTCACTGCTAATCGATCCTCCCTACTCCCTCATAGACTGGAAGAAGACTCTCATCCTCGTCTTTAGGGATTAGGTAAAGCTTGGTCGGGAAGCTAGCTTCAAGGTCTCCACCACCGTCAACTGCATCTCCATGCTACCGAAGGAGCTGACCAGAGCCGTCGACTTCCACTAAGACCTAGTGGATGACGCCCTCTCCAATCTCCCTAAGTACCATAAGTGTCAGTGGCTATGAAGCAAGGAACGCCTCAGCCCTGAAGGTCTAGAGGGCATCGAGCCCCTCTAGCACGAGAGTCGTTAGAAGCTGACCAAGGTCCTTCGAGCCCCTCAGTTCCATATGAAATGAGCATCCACCCTCAATCCCATATACATCCAAGCTCTAACCGAGCAGGGAGAGGTCTCCAGGCCCAAGAAGAGGAAGTTAGTGAAGACTGCCAAGCTCACTAAGAGCAGGGCCAAAGCTTCGACCCAGGTCGAGGAACCCAAGGAGGTCCATCAATTAGTTTCCCCTGCTGCTGCTGCTACTACTACTACTGCTACTACTACTACTGCTACTACTACTACTGCTACTGCTGCTGCTGCTGCTGCTGCTGCCAACTCCCTGCCCTTCCCGTCCGAGTCGAGGTCCTCCGAGTCTGCGGGCTACTACTACTACTACTACTACTACTACTACTACTACTACTACTACTACTACTACTACTACTGCTACTACTACTACTGCCCTACTACTACTACTACTACTACTACTACTACTACTACTACTACTGTTGCTGCTGCTGCCAACTCCCTGCCCTTCCCGTCCGAGTCAAGGTCCTCCGAGTCTGCGGGCTTTCTTCTTGGTGAGCTTATGGTCCATCAATTGGTTTCCCCTACTGCTACTACTACTGCTACCCCTGCTACCGTCCCTGATGTGATCATCCCTCCTCCTCTCAGAAATCTCCCACCTTTATCTCTGTGACGACCCGAGCCAGAATCTGATGCATATTCGACACGATTCTTGAGATTGAGTTTAGTCGCAGTTTATTGTCGTATATGTGGTTTGCCGATTCGATTCGCGACTATGTTTTTGGTCGAGAATTTGAGTTAAGTGTCTTCACGGAAATTGTAGAGTACGTGATTTCGACCTCGTGGGCGGTTCCGAAAGATTTTTCTGATAACCGAGGAATATTTTATAATTATTTGAAGTTTCGGGTTCCGACGAGTTTATCCGTTTGTTTCGAGTTTATCCGAATCGTGTTGGTTATCCATTTCGAATCGTCGATCGACCCGAGGGACGAGTATAAATATCGAAAAGTCAAAAAATAGTCGAGAAATAGTCGAGAATTTCATTTTGAGCATTGACTGATGTTGACCGGATGTTGACTTTCCTAAAAAGGAAATCTGACCGTTGACCCGAGGTGGAGGAGTTTCCGTTTTGGTCTTGCCGTTTGACGATCAACTTTCTGGCCACCTCTGATCTTGTAAAGGGTATTAATCGCTTCTCCACTTGATTTTAAGTCGAATGGTACTTGATTTGAATGAAATTGATCACGTTTTGGTTTGACCCGAATCGGGTCGATTCTAAGTTTTTCGTCGGTGTTCGTAGGCCGTTTTCCGGCGAACTATGACGGTGGTGGTTAAGGGGGTTAGACTCCCCTTGCCTTGGAGAGTCTCCCTATGTGTTTTATTTTGAGATTGATGAAGTTTTGAAGGTCGCCGGTTTGAGTCACCGGAATTGGGATTCCGTTCGGATTTGTTGAGTTTTGGAAGGGTTTGAGTTCGAATTGGCTTAGGTACCAGTTATGAAAAGTGTTTGGATGGGTGAGATCTTGTAAACTAGAAGTTTTCCGCCGGAGAATCTTGCCGTTGACGGCGCGCCGCCGCCGGCGGCGGCGATCAACGGTGGTCAACGGCGAGGAAAAAGTCAACTTTTCAGATTTCGATAGTTTTAATGTCGTTTTTCTCGTAATCACGCCCTGGTTATCGTACAGAGGTTTTCGGGTTGATTTGGTTAGCCGATTTTCAGTCGAGATTTCGAGTGGGGATTTCGGGATTTCCGTTATACATTTTGTACCGCATTGCATATTTCCGGGAACGGTTGGTTTCCGTGATTCAGTATAGGGTTGAGAACTATGATATTGATCAGTTGTGTTTTATGAATATATTCAGGGGATCGAGATCGAGATCGGGACCGAGATCGTGCTTCAGGCGAGGGATCTTCCGCCGGACCACGAGATTAGAGCGAGTGTGCTTTTTGCTCACCTGTGAGTGGACAATTTATTTTCACGGATTGATTGCGAGTCTTTTTATATGATTTATGAACTTGAGCATGCGTATGAGATTTCGGATTACATGAGCATATGTTTTACGATTATACGATTATACTTATACGGATATACGTATACGAATATGCATACTCTTATATATTGTTTCATGCATTTGCATCGAAATGTTTATGATTTGGTTTACACAGAGTACAGTCTCAGTTACGTTGTTGTATCGATACACCTTGCCTAGTCGGCTGATCCCCGACGGAGGACCGCCTGGAGGGGCGTTTCCCCAACCAGACCGGTGAGGGGCGTATCCCCGGAACCGAGGCCATTTCTGGCTTAGAATCACGTGGTAGTCAGGGACTCCGTGGTTCAGACTGTACTAGCACGGTGTGTGTCCATGAGTGACCCCGTGAGATTTTACTTGCATGCTCAGTACATTGGAGGAGTATGAGTTTTACCTCGTGTACTTATTATTTTATATTCCTAGACATTTATTTTCGTCCACTCACTCTAACGTGTTTATTGTCTTTCCCCTGGGCTTTTCGGTTTCCGTGCCCAGTTTGCAGTTCAGGTTTTGGTGTTTTCACGTCGCGGTTTGGAGGCTAGTGATCAGAGTTACCTGTGCTTTCCAGTAGGTTCTTGTTTCGCCTACTGATGTGTATATTGTATATGTTTTACTTTAGAGGTCGCTCTGATACATTCTGATACTTGTTTATACGGATTTTCTCGGATATACATATATACATAGTACAGTTTGTTTACTGTTATTGATTATATTGATGTTGAGAAATCCGGATGGGATTGGTGCCCACGGTTTGGCTTTTGTGGCATAGGACGAAGTGTAATTTTCAGGGTGCAGGTTTATGCAATTCCACACTAGTAACAAAACTCTGCTGAAATTTTGAAAATTTTTTGTTGGTTCGTATTTTCGAAGGGGTTCGATTCCGGTTTAGGTAACTGAATCGGGGTTGGGTCCTTTCAATCTCCACCTTACAACAGGATGAGGTCTACTACTTCTGCCGACTCCCTGCCCTTCCCGTCTGAGTCGAGGTCCTCCGAGTCTGCGGGCTTTCTTCTTGGTGAGCTTATTCTCCTATGTTCTTTATCTTTAAGATCATGCTTACATTCTGAAGTATCTTGTATGAATTGTTATTATGATGCATCTCTATTGCTTGTGCTGCATTTGTTGAACATATGTGAATTGTTATGTTGTTGCTCATACAGGTCCCCTTGGGGAGTTGATCGAGGGCGTTATCCCTGATCTCCTTATGGTCTACTTTAAGAAGGGCCAGCTTGACTAAGGCTACATCGTCCAGCCTTTTCGTGATCTGAACGAGAAGGAGATTGAGGGCCTAAGTGAAGGTGTCCTGCTTCCTCATATGAAGAAGCACATCCCTTTACAATTCTGCTCCAACCTGGCCCATGCTGATATCGCTTGCTCTTCCTTGACCTCCATGATGCTCGAGCAGAACATTGAGGACCTTGGGTCCCTAGAAACCAAGGACTTGCTCTTGATGTCTTAGACCTCCCTGTACCGGGTAACCTTTCCTTCCTAGCCTAGACTATCTTTTGATGCTATCTTGTTTACTTTCTTGTATTTAACTTAACGAATTATTTTGTGTTACAATCCTCTGTCACTCTCACCGCCACCCTTGAACGCCTTCATGCCAATGCCCGTAAGGCCAACAAGAGGGCCATGGAGGTAGAGCAGAAGGCCAAGAAGTCTGCTTCCAAAGTCAAGGAACTGGAATCCGAGACTCATAAGCATGGGGACTCCCAGGCCTATACTTGCCGTATCATTAGCCAAAGGGAGAGAGCCCTCGAGGAGGAGTTCTCTCTTCACGTCAACGAGGTGAAGTCTCTGAGGTTCAAACTTGAGAAGGCTTAGAGAGAGGCAAAGGAAGTGGTCAAGGGAGATGAGGCCAAGCTTAAGGAAGCTTTGGACGCCAAGGATCAGAAATGCGAGGACAGTCTATCTGCACTAGAGGAAGCTCATGGGCTCCAGCTTGAGTCTCAATGAGTAGATTGGGACTAGGAACATAATGAGCTTATCTATGCCTACAACCCTTTTACCGCCTCCGAAACTGAGTCTGAGTGAAGCCCCTTGTCTGTTTAAAAGAAATATGTCCATGTAATAATGTTAGGACCCTTTTCTCAAACACTTTTATCTTTCTTAACTAATGTTGTTTTTGCTGATCCTGGCCTGGGCCTTAGCTCAGATAATTCATATGCCAAGAGTAAATATGAACATCGTACTTTAGTTTATCGTGCTTAATTTATCATACTTATCTTATCGAACTTAGCTTTTTCAAGATTTTCTTTCATACCTTTCACTTTTGTATTAGATTTTGAGGGATCTACCTCTGAGTTCCTGTGGCCTCAGTGCGACTCTTGAATCCCCGATTTTCCAAGCTAATACTCTCAGGAGAGGCTTAAGGAGATCCTTGGTAACTTTAAAGTCTCTTGGGAGGTACTCGTGGTTTTGAGACTGCCTCTCCAGTATGGGGTGTGCATGCTTATCCCCAGGTCTGTACAAAGATCACATTACTTCAGACCCTTCCCACAACCAATTCCCTTGCTCTTGAAGCACCTTACCTTCGTAGGACCCCCGACGCTATCACAAAGACCACGACAAGATTGTCCTCCAGCTTGGATCCTACCAAGGGGACTCGTCTGCTGTTCCGTGTTGGGATCTATAAAACTGTGACGACCCGAACCAGAATCAGTTGTGTATTCGGCACGATTCACGAGATTCTGTTTAGTCGCAGTTTTACGTTATATATGTGGTTTGCCGATTCTATTCGCGACTATATTTTTGGTCGAGAATTTAAGTTAACTGTCTTCACGGAAGTTGTAGAGTACGTGATTTCAAACTCGAGGGCGGTTCCGGAAGATTTTTCCGATAACCGAGGAATATTTTGTGATTATTCGAGGTTTCGGCTTCCGACGAGTTTATCTGATTGTTTCGAGCTTATCTGAATCATTTTGAATATTCATTTCGGACCGTCGATTGACCTAAGGCGCGAGTATAAATATCGGGAATAGTCATAAAATCATCGCAAATCACTATTTGGCGTTGACCGTTGTTGACTTTCCAAAAATAGCAAGTTGACCGTTGACCGTGGGGGAGAAAGTTTCTGTTTTGGTCTTGCCGTCCGACGACCCATTTTCCTGCCACCTCTGACCTCGGCAAGGGTATGAATCGCTTCCCCTCTTGATTTTGAGTTGATTGGTATTTAGTTTTGTTGGAATTGGTTGCGTTTTGGTTGGACCCGAATCGGGTCGGTTTCATGGATTCCGTTGAGGTTCATTGGCCGTTTTCCGGCGAGTTTCTGTGGTGGTGGTTAGGGGGGTTAGAGTCCCCTTGCCTCAGTGAGTCTTCCCATGTGTTTATTTTACGTGGAGGTTGAGTTTTTGGTGAAGCCCGATTAGGTTGCCGGAGGTGAATTTTCCGTTCGGTTTCGTGGGAAATTGGATGGGTTCCGGTGAGATTTGGACTTCGAGGTAGAAGAAGAAAAGCTTTGGCTCGAGGAGACCTTGAAATATGGAAAGTTTCACCGTGAGATTTCCACCGTTGACGGCGCGCCGCCGCCGCCGGCGGTCAACGGCGGAGCTCCGGCGATGGTTGACTTTTTCAGATTTCGACATTTTTAATGTCATTTTTCTCGTAATCGCGCCCTGATTATCGTCCAGAGGTTTTCGGATTGATTTGGGTAGCAGATTTTCAGTCGAGGGTTTCGAGTGGAATTTCGGGAATTTCGTTAATCATTTTGTACTGCATTGCATATTTCCGGGAACGGTTGGTTTCCGTGGTTCAGTACAGAGTTGTGGATTATGATTTTGATCAATTATGTTTTGGTGAATATTCAGGAGATCGAGATCGAGATCTGGATCGTGATCGTGCTACAAGCGAGGGATCTTCCGCCGGACCACGAGTTTAGCGCGAGTGCGCGTTACGCGAGTCTGTGAGTGGACAATTTATTTTCACGGATTGATTGCGAGTCTTTTATACACGTTTTACGAACTTGAGCATGCAGTATGATCATGGTTTTACGAGCATGAGATTTCATACGAGATTATGTTTATTACGAGCATGTGTTATACGATTATGCATATACCAGTATATATATTACGTATATACACTTATATGTTGTTATGTGTCCACGAGTGGCCCCATGAGATTTTTATGCATGCTCTGTACGCGTGAGGAGTTAGAGTCTCCCTCGTGTTTATATACGTGAGGAGTTAGAGTCTCCCTCGTACTTGTATGCGTGAGGAGTTAGAGTCTCCCTCGTGTACTCGGACGCGTGAGGAGTTAGAGTCTCCCTCGTACTTGTATGCGTGAGGAGTTAGAGTCTCCCTCGTGTACTCGGACGCGTGAGGAGTTAGAGTCTCCCTCGTGTACCCTTTGATTATTTATACTTTCGACTCGCATATGTTTTTATAACATATATATTACTTGGTGAAAGACATTTATTTCCGTCCACTCACTCTAACAGTTTTCATGTCTTTCCCCTGGGCTTTTCGGTTTCCGTGCCCAGTTTGCAGTTCAGGTTTTGGTGTTTCACGTCGCGGTTGGGAGGCTAGTGATCTGAGCTACCTGTGTTTTCCAGTAGGTTCTTGTTCCGCCTACTGATGTATATGTTGTATATATTTACACTAGAGGTCGCTCTGATACATTCTGATACATGTTTATACGGATTTTCACGGTTATACTATATATAGTACAATATGTTTATTGTTTATTGTTTATAATATGATGTTGAGAAATCCGAATGGGATTGGTGCCCACAGTTTGGCTTTTGTGGCATAGGACGAAGTGTTATTTTCAGGGTGCAGGTTTATGCAATTCTACGTTAGTAACGAAACTCTGCCGAAATTTCGAAAAGTTTTTGTTGGTTCGTATTTTCAGAAGGGGTACGATTCTGATTTAGGTAACTGAATCGGGGTTGGGTCCTTTCAAAAAATCTCTATAAATCGACTTTGGCTTATCCCTGGAGCGTTGCTAGATGTAAACATTTGGGACTTAGAATGCCTAAAGTGCCAGAATATGGCCAAGTCACCCCTGGGGTGTTTGTACTAATTTGACCATGTATATTCTAATCTCGATAAATCTCACCCTAAGGCTTTTACTAACCCAAGATTATTATGACCCCTCGTGGTGTTTTTCTCATAATGTTTTGGTCTGACCATGGGTGCCCTTCTCAATGCCCTAACCTTCCCTCCTTCAGGGTGTCTTATCTTTGGGAGGACTGGCTAGCTCGCAGAGTGAAGATCCTTCCCACGGGAACCAACGTCATCTCCTCCACTTGAGCTCACTGCCTTTCATGGGCTTTAAGCTCCTCCTTAATCTTATACATCAAACCACAAAGTTGCTTAGATAGTTCCATTGTTTTCTAAAGACAAAACAAGAAATCGAATACAAGGCACAATGAAAAGCGTAGTTATTGAACATAGAAGCTTTTATTGAATGATCGTATACATTGTACAATGTCTATCATATGAGCAAGGAAGTATTTGACACGTCTCGTTAAACCTGCCAACTTGTAAAACAATCGTGATAAAAACCAAGCTGGTTAGGAAGAGTACGTGTCCCTTCTAAACGCTTGCTAGCTTCTACCTCTAGGTCCTCAGCTCTGCACCGAGCGGTACCATTTCAGGTAAAGAGCATTCCACCGTTTGTCCACCAAGGCTCTTGTTCTTAGGTTCCACAACTCGTACGATCCATTGTAGCCTTTTCCAACAACTCTGTAAGGTCCCTCTCAGTTTGCCCCCAGTTTTCCCTTCCCTATGACCTTGGTATTTTCGAACACTTTGTGTAAAACTAAGTTACCTGGGAGGAAAGCTCTAAGTCAAACATTTCTATCATAATAGGCCTTTATCTTCTGCTGGTAGGAGGCCACTCTGATTTGAGCTTGTTCCCTTAATTCCTCCAGTAAGTCCAACTCGTGCCTAAGGCTTTTCGTGTTTCTCTCTACTGTTCATTCTACCAGCTTGAGGTTCGGGATCTTGTGATTGATGGAAATGAAAACTTATGTCTTGTACACTAAGGAAAAGTGAGTTTCTCCAGTGATTTTCCTCTTGATTGTTCTGTATACCCAGAGCACGTTTGGGAGTTGAGACACCCATTGTCCTTTTGCTAACTGATCGAGCCTCTTCTTTAGACCTTGCAATATCGTCTTGTTCGAAGCTTCTTCTTGTCCGTTACCTTGGGTTGGAAACTTGATCTTGATCCCATGCTAGCACAATAGTCCTTGACCTCTTGGTAGTTGAACTGAGGGCCATTATCTGCTATAATCATTCATGGGATCATGAACCTGCATATGATAAACTTCCAAATAAAGTATTTTACCTCAGTTCCCCTTATTTTCAATAGAGCTTCAACTTCGATCCACTTGGAATGATAATCTGTAGCGACAATGAGGTACTTCTTCTGCCCACCCTCAACTCCGGTTGGGAACTCCCATATTATGTCTAACCCCCACTGTGCGAAAGCGCATGGGACTAAAACCAGGTACAACTCTTCAGGGTGTAGGAGTAGTTTAGGGGCATGCCTCTGACAGGCCTTACAAGCATTGGCATGCTCCATGCTATCATTCTTCATCATGGGCCAGTAATATCCCTCAGTTAAGTATCTGACCACAAGATTTCTACCCCTAATGTACATGCCACATATCCCAGAGTAGAGCTCATGCATGATAGCTCTAACCTGGGTGGGGTGCATTGCTAGCTGGTCTGGTCCACTGAAGAACCGTCTATACAACTTCCCATCTCTAATTTTGAACCTTGTTGCCCGTCTCTATGCATTTTGTTATCTCGTCCATCCAGGAGGAGCCTAACTGTATTGGCATTACGTTCACAACTTCTACTTCGTCTATACTTAGGTTGGGTAGATGCTTTACAAGAATCGTTCTTCTGAGCTGGTAATCGATGCTAGAGGCCGGATTTACCAAAGCGTCAGACTATATATTTTCAGACCTAGGGAGATGCATGATGGAAAACTCTTCGAATTGGGCGACCAATCCCTTTGCCAATCTAAGGTATGCTTCCATGGACGCGAGGTAGGCAGCATATTCCCCTAGCATCTGGTTTGCAATCAATTGCAAGTCATAGAACACCTTGATCTTTTTCACGTTCAGCTCTCGAGCCAGTTTTAGTCCTGCTAGGAGTGCCTCATAATCAACTCCGTTGTTTATGGCCTTCCATCCTAGGGTTAGAGTATGTTCCATGATCGTTCCATCTGGCATCTTCAGCACTAATCCTGCTCCAGCACCCTTGTCATTCGATGATCCATCTGCGCACAACATCTAGTGATCGACCCCCAGCACGTCTCTTTCCTCATATCTCTATCTTTTTTCTTGATCCTCTAGTTCTGGCATTGTAAACTCAGCTACGAAGTATGCCAAAACTTGCCTTTTCATTGTTGTTCGAGGCTAGTACTCGATATCGTGTTGTGCCAAATCGATAACCCACTTGGTCACCTTGCTTCAGGAATCTGGAGTTTACAATATCGTTCTCAGTGGATACTCTGTCATAATGACTATCTTGAAGGCTTGAAAGTACGGTCGGAGCTTGTGTGATGACGATACCAAGGCTAGTATTAACCTTTCCAACTTGGGGTAGTAAGTCTCTGGGTTGAGGAGGGCTTTAGATACGTAGTATACATGTAGCTTCCCCCCCAGTATCTTCTCGAACCAAAGCTCCACTTGCTGCTACATTCGAGACTGCCAAATACAAATATAGATCCTCTGTCGGCATGGGCTTGCTCAGGATAGGGGAGACAAGGTAGTGTTTAAGGGCTTGGAATGCCTTTTCACATTCCTCTGTCCACAGTTCCCCCTTAGTCATTTTGAGTGCTTCAAAGAATGGCTTGCACTTATCAGTCGATCTGGACAAAAACCTTCTTAGGGCAGAGTTACGTTACCTGAGACCATGTATGGACGGTCTATATATAGAGATCGTGCTAGGTCTAAGCATAATCTTTATTGAACCAGACTACTTTCTATTAGGAAAGGAGGAACCCATTAAGGAATGGATTTCCATATCCAGGGCCAATCAAATCTTATGATTACCACATGCCCTTTGGCATAATCCCCTCATATATACTTAAATCTTACCTTATTCCTCTCAGATTCTGTCAATCCCCTGAGGTCCGATCGTATAATCCCTCGTGGTCAGATTGCCCAGCTCCCTGAGGTTTGATCTTACCTTGGGATTGTCATGGGACAGAACAATGTAGAAACCTATACAACGTTCTAGATGCTTCCAGAAACCTCTCAATAATTCATTCTCTAACATGAGCCCTAATTGTCTAGGCCCAGGCCCATTTCTGGCCTCCTCGGACCTCATCCAGATTCGGATTACCTAAGCCCATCTTCACCTAGCTCGGGTGGCAAAAAATGACTCCCACAGAACCAGTTCCATTATGTAAAGTATGGATAAAGTATTAGGCTCTTGATATGCATCGTCTCTATGCACTTCAATATCTGTCGTTATCATCCCTTCAAGTGTTGTGACACTTCATATACCTCGATGAGACATATGATTTACTATTTCCAGCCTTCACTAGCTTTCGGATCATCTAGATAGAACACCTGCCTAACTAAGGTAGCAAGAGCGAATGGCTCATCCTCATACCAGCTTGAGTTTGTATCGATTGATAAAAACCCAATATCTTCTTTGGTACGCTTGAACCATTTGCACTTGAAGAGAAAAACGCTAATATCATTCCCGTATAGCGACTCAAGGATATGTTTAAGAACTCCGTAATAGACAGCATCATCTTCCCCAACTACGATCCCACTATTTTGTTTGCATCTTCCTTCATCTCGGGCCAATGAATGAAACTTTACACCGTTCATAAAACAAACGGGGTAAATATAGTGCTTAACAGGCTTATGGGCCAACATGTGCTTTTCCCACGACTACCACCCCGCGTGTTATCAGATTTTTGTAGATCATTCATCTGCAAAAATGTGAAGAATATATAAATGTGTATTTCATTTCCCCTAAAAATAAAGGAAACCAAAAACCTGCATGCACAAACTAAGATAAAATATTTTGCATGAACAAACACCAAATGTCATTCCAATTTACCGTGGGCACGTATTCCCATCCAGTCTGTTGGCACCTAGCCTATTTCCAATCGAATTTATCAATTTAAAAAAATGCCTAATCACATATCTACTATGTGAGAAAGAGTTTTAAATTAATTAAACATACGTACCCATTAGAGGAAATAATCTGGGAACTTCTTCTTAAACATTTTTTCAACCCAAGAAGGACTCTTCTCCAGTTTGACTGTCTGAATGTATGCACTGTATTCCTTTATGTAACCATTAACCTCATCACAGTCTCGCAACACTACCCAATATGCTTCGACAAGTTCTTCTTTAGTTAATCTTTCCTTTAATACTCCTCGAAACGGTCGTACAACATTTGCGACAACTGAAAGATTATGGCGGAAATTTGGATTGGCCTGGATTGAATCCTTGAGGTACCTATTGCAGTAGGTAACACACTCAAACATTAGGTATATCTCTACTGTGGAGCCATCTGGGGAAGATTTATTTTTCACAAATCCTTTATACTGTCCGAGTTGTCTGCAAAATCATTTAATTAATAATGTGTAGAATAGTAGAAACAAAACAAAAAAGAAATACAAATGATGAACATATAATTGTACGTACCTATATTGAGAATACATCCAAATGTAGTGGATCAAACCAAAATGAAGCACTTGTTCGGGTAGGTGGATTATGAGGTGAATTATAATGTCAAAGAAAGCAGGGGAAAAAATCTTCTTTAGTTTGCAAAGGATGTGCATTGTTTCGTATTGCAGTTCGAGGACACCTGACTTCTTCTACTCTCTGACGTATAACCTCTACCACCATCTACACAATGCTACAATTGGTTGGACGACGTCACGAGGCAAATATAGTCGAATTACCACTTGAATCAGACATTGCAGTATTACGTGATAGTCATGAGTTTTTAGACTAATGAACTTGTGCTATGCCTCGTCAACTACTCCTATAATATTCGCTGCATACGTAGACGAATAACGAATACTTGTAAACAAGCTGAATACATAACCCCTCTGTCTCGGCTTCACCGTGTAAGGTGCATCTGACATCTTATTGTACACTCCTCTTCTATCACTCCTCAACCACAAGTGAGGGCTTAAATGCATAGATTCTCTATCTTTTCGCACTTTGGGAGTATCTTTAGTCTTCAACTTAATACCCAGAATTGTTCCCACCACGTTGTTGCACACATTCTTTTTTATGTGCATGACATCAAAGTTGTTTCAGAGTTTCAACTTGGACCAAGAAAGCAGTTTAAATAAAATACTCGTATGCTGCTAATAGCTGAGATCGTGTGGATGGTGTGGATTGAGTTTCTTCACTACTTTGTCGTTGGTCAAAACATCGAAATAGAAGTTGTTCAATCTCTCTAAAATCTCTTCGCCAGACCACTGTCGGGGTTTAAAATTATTCTCTACCATTTCGTCAAAATGAACCTCATCCTATTGTCATGGGTGATCATGAAGAAGTTATCTACGGTGACCCAGGTAACATACCTTCCCCGCATGCTAACTGGAGTTGACGTCGTCCAAGCAGATAGGGTAACTATTGTATCATCTAGTTGTGCAAGATTCCAACATCCCATATGCAAGAAAATCGATGATTGTCCACAAGACGACTCCTCTTATCATGAACAACGTATTAGTGAACTTGTCATAAGTTAGGACTTCATGTTACCACAACAATTTTAGCTCATCGATTAATGGTCTGAGGTAGACATCTAAACACTTTCCCAGAAATTTAGGACTTGGAATTAGCAGAGTAAGGAAATTAAATTCCTTGTTCATGCACATCCACGGAGGCAGGTTGTACGACATGAGAACTAGCCAAGTGCTGACGACAGTACTATTACTACCCCAAGGATTGAATCTATCTATAGATAGGCTGGGTCTAATATTTTGAACCTCTACTGCAAAGTCTTTGAATTCCCTGTCGAAATGTTTAAAAGCCTTCACATCTCCTGCGTGTCGGAGCACATCGTCATCTACTCACTGTTTCGCGTACCATCTCATCATCTTTGTTGTGTATAGAGACATATATAGACGCTTCAATCTAGCAATCATCGGAAAATAGCGAAGTACCTTTACTGGAGTTTTCTTCTTCGAACTCATCATATTCCGGTTTTGATAATTGCACTGGTTGCATACGGGACAGTAGTTCAAATGTTCCTACTCTTTGTAAAACAACACACAATCATTTATGCACACGTGAATTTGCTTGTACTTTAGGCCGAGACTGCTCAAGATCTTTTTAACCTTATAATGGGTATCTAGAAGTTTGTGATGATCAGGTAGCAACTTACATATATGCTCATGTATTTCGTCAAAAGCACTGTCTGAAATTTTGTTCTTTACTTTTATCTGAACTTGCTCCATTATATGTTGCAACACATTTTCTGAACATCCACGGTACATCGGGGTTTAGGCTTCGAGTAGCATCCTATTGTACCTATCTATCACTGTAGTGTCACTGGCCAAGCTGGCAGCGGGAAATGTGTCATCATGAGTGGTATTGTAACCTCCCTCTTTGTGTTGGTGTCCACAACGACTAAATCCCAGATAGCATTATGGACCAAATTCACAGTTGGGTTCTAAACAGGGATGCCATTACCGCTGGATGAGGCACCATGGTAACTTTACCGTGAGCTGATGTCTGGTTCTGAGATGAAATTTACTACTTTACCATGCTCGTTCCATGTACTGTAACTCCACATCATACTGTGCCCATACATGTGTTAAGCCATAACGTTAGACGCAACAAACTGATAGTTGAGATATTTTCTGTACGGACACTTGAAACGCTTCTTTCCCTGAGCATGTTCCAGTGCAAAATCCACAAACTCTCTGATGCCATCCATATACCGCACATCACTTCTATTCACCAACTGTATCCAACTCTTGTCCATATTTCTGCGTAAAGATAATACTTCGATCTATTAATTATATAATTTTTCAACCAATAATTCATTAATTAATCTAACATACTATATACATCAGCACCGTTCCACTTAGGTATACCTTTTTTTGGTCATTTTCAGGTATAGGGCATTACAGCAATTTTTTTTTATCATATTTTACCATCTCCACCGTTCAGATCTTAGGTCTTAATGTGTAGATCAAGCTTGTAAATTTTCAGCCAAAATGGTGATCGTTAAGGTATTCAAAACTGCAATTGAAGTTTATAAGTACGAACGGTTCAGGTTTGACAGATTTGATCCGTCCCTTAATTTAACCTAGTTCGATACCTTGACGATCACCATTTTAGCTGAAAATTTACAAGAATGATCTACTCATATATACCTAATAATTGGACGGTGGAGATGTTAAAATATGATCAAAAAGTTTGTGTAATGCCCTATACTTGAAAATGACCAAAAATATGTACCCCTTAGTGGAATGGCCCTATACCTGAAAATGACCAAAAATATGTATCCCTTATCAAATGCATATAATTAATTAATTAATCAATCTTAATTTTATACTATAATTAATATATATAATATATTATATATATATTATATTATTAACTTTAATTACTTTGCAATTAGCTTAATCAACCATATATTAAATTAACATACATGCAATTAATTTTGCTTAATTACCTAGATTAAAACTATTAGCTTAATTAATTAGTTAATGAACCAATTACCTTAATATCTAACATGCATGTTGTAACTAATTAATCAAATTAAATTTATATACTAATTAATTAACTAACCAATTAGCTTACAGTTAGATTAACAATGTAATTCAACAAGTAATTTAAGCGAAGGTGCCGGAAACTACTATATATTTGCCGAAAAAATCAATCACCGTATGGTATTAAATTCAAAAAAAATATCGAGAGAAACGAGTTAATACATTCACCTAAGTGGGATTTATGTAAACCGTCGTCTAAAAAAGCACTTGGCCGACGACTATAATGTTTCGTCGCCTAAATGAGACTTAGTCGACAAAAATATTTTTTGGGCTATGACATATTATTTCGTCGCCTAAGTGAGTATTTCTGGTAGTGTAAGTTAGGCTTATAGTCTCTTTTGCAGTTGTTGGAAATTTTGTAAAGATCCAAACTAGCATGTTAGCTATATTAGGCTTAACTTACTGAGTTGCTAGGTACAAACTGCTATATTTTATGTATTTGAAACAACTTCAATTATTCAATGAAAATCTTGAATGATCAGCCTATTCAGATACGTGGATATATTCATATTTGTGCATTGCAGCCTATCCAGATTTGTGCAATATATGTAACTTTTGGCAACATTGAATGACACATATGACCACATAGGCAAAACTATATGTCATTTGAAATAGAAAACTTCTGCAGAAAACAAAAACTGTATTGCATTGAAAACAACTTTCAATGACATATATCACACTTACGAATGACCTCTGTAACAACTTAATACGACATATATTACACTTATGAATGACCTCTGTAACAATTTAAGACGACATATATCACATATTTGAGTGTGCTTTTTGTCAATTTCAAACGACATATATAACTCTTTATGAATGATAAGAGTTTGAGAGAAGACATATTTGACAAACAATATGACATGTAAGCATGTGCTCTAGCTTGCGTTGCACCTTATATGTCCTTTAAAGTCCTTGGAAATGAGATATTTTATGACCTTTGTAAACATTCAAGACAACATATAAGGTTTTAGTTTTATGTCGTCTGAAGTAATTTCACAGGACGGGTAATATCTGTCGTTTGATGCCATCATCAGATGGCACAACGATTCACGACAAATACAGAAGGCTTTAGACGACAGTTTTTAACTGTTGTCTGATTGACTTATTCTAATAGTGATTAGTAACGGTTTTGAGAAAGCCACAGTATAAAGAAATGAAATGAAAATCGATATAAGTGACTGATTTTGATTATCACAGTTTCTAGGTGTGGTATGAAGTCACCGTTTATCGAGCACCGATTTTATGATCATACATCCTAGAACATGTTCTTATTCTCTGAACTTGATATTAGTGATAGCGGTTTCGATCGTTACTAATTATCTCCTTTGTCTTTTTTGTAGATGACTTCGAATGAGTCAGTCAGGGCAGAGTTTGATATCCTTGATGCCAATGAAAAAAGTGTATCAACGTTGAGTTTGTGATGTAGAAAACACCTTCATTGGAAAGAAATTTACCAGCACCATCCGACCATCCACATACCCTAACGTGGTCGATGCCCCAAGTGTTGAAATAAAATCTCAAACCCCATGTAATCCTAAGTAATTTTTCACATGCTCAGCACATGCAAAGCAAACCGGGAGAACAAACCTCACTGTCGCACCACAAGCCTCTTCTATGCAGGCACGACATCTGTCCCTCTTCCGCCGTTGCCAGTGGCCGCGACAATGACTATGAGCACGTCGATGTTTGCCACGAGCTCCTCCTCATCAGTACAATCATCCCGATTGTTATACCGACGAACTTGGTTCGTGTCTCTAGCTCCCTAAAAATGATTAGTAGACGAACTTGTTACGCCGACAAACTTATTTGATTCCCGAATGGGATGTATCCGTAGATTTACGATGCATGTTTGGTACTTATACTTATTGTGTATTTGCTATATGGAAAACCCGTGTGCGAGGTGCGGTGATTAAATCATCTAAACGCAAATTAATATATGTGTGTGTGTGAGAATCAATATAGATGCATAGTTGCATATTACAATTTACAATAGGAACCTCAAATTCATTTTTATACCCCATATGTTTTCAACAGACCATCTATATAAATGATCAGATCTTATTTTAATTTATGTTTTTATTTATTTAGCCACATACACGATTAACTCTATAAGATTAAATCAATAATACAGAAAACGAAATCTTCAAGCTAAGGTAGATAAATTGCTAATAAAGTAAATGGTTAAAGTATTGCTATATAATTGAAATAGGTAATATACAAAGAATCTGAACATGAAGATGAAAAGCCTGAAGGCGCGGCACGGCAATCACTTGATCTTATAGAAACAAAAAAAGAACTTGTACATAGAAATGACATGCATAGGTTAATCATATTATCGTACATAATAGAAATATTAAAATATGGTATAGTACTTATTAAAGATACAAAGTCAATAAATTAAATACATTGTCCAAACATTTGTCTATATTGTTGATGCACCTACATACTATGTACAACTGAAACACGAAGTTGAAATAAGGATCATTCAATAATTGTTGACAATGTTTTGGTCACAATAAGAAAACATAGGATCCAAAGTTCCAAACTGATTCGATTTCTACATGCGTCACTTTTGTATTACATATACAAACATGTAAAACATTGTAGCATATATATATATCATGTACCTATTCAAAAACAGCATGCAAAGTTCAAGAGAGCCTCCGTAAAATTCTAATTTTTCATACTCAAAATTTACCAACTAAATCAGTTTAAACAGATTCAATTATACATAGATTAAAGGTAAGTACCTTGCTCGTGTAATTTTTCAACTCTATCAATGATAACACCAAAGTTCTCCGAATCTAGCTTCAGTAAACCATTTCTCTTCTTTGAGACAAACCAAAAACCTCAATAATTATGTTCATCCTCAAACATCCATGCTATGTGTTATGCTTGCTTAATGCTTACTAATATAATAGAAATAAAAAAATTCATAAGGGATTTCACAAAGAAATAAAGTCAATAATGATATTTAGGTTTGCATACAAACGAGAATCATTATTGATAGTTCTAGACAACTTAAGAAGAATAAGAGCACAACTTCTATTGATTAGGATTGAATAGATAACAACAACAACAACAACAACAACAATTTAGTTTAGGTTTAGTTTAGGATTGAGGCGAAAATATTCAACTGTATAAAACACAATTTAAAATATGCAACCATCACTTGCTTATTTCTAACCGTAATTTTTAAACTAAAAATTTAAAAATAAACAATTCTCCTTAGTTTACCAAACACTCATTCTATTAAAATAGTTTAAAATAAGCTGATTTTATCCTGAAACCTCAGCCCAAATGGGCCCTTAGTGAGCTACTGTTACAATGTTATATCCAATTATACTTGATCAATCCAACACAAAGTTTTAAACATAGTTGTTAGAGCTCAGGCATACAAACCCGATTACCACAATCATTTACAAACTTTAATGGATGAAAGATGCAAGATCGAAGCAGAAATGATTCAACATATATATATAGTACATATTCACCCATCAAACCACAATCCTTTAAGAAATAATAGAACTAGTTAGAATTTACAGCAGACAACCCTGTTCAATACCAATTCTTCTCTTACTTCTCATATAACAACACTAAACCCACAAATTCACACCGAATGAATTAAGAAGAAACATTTACATATTGACGGTTCAATCCCTAAAATACCGAATATCCAACCACCCATTTATCAAACGATTTGAAAAGAGAGAGCAGCGGCAGGTTTACCTGAAAAAGATGACCATACGATTGCCGATTGCGTTCAAACCAACGAAGGAAGATGCAAAGAAAACAAAAGAAGAGATGCAATAAGAGATTGAGAAAGAGCTCATAATATCATCAAAGAGAGAGCTCACGATATCATACTTGGTCTCTGTCTTAAAATTGTGATAGAAGCCGCAGTGGAGAAGTGATAGGCCGAGAGAAATGAGCTAGGAGGCGGAGAGAGAATGAATGAATGAGGTAGGATTAATAACAAATGAGAAGTTAAAAAGTCTATTATGCCCTCAACTTGGGTAAACAGGAAAATGAATAGTACAGAATAATAAATAGTACTGCTGAAACTCACTCTCTAGGTTCTAAATGGACTGTGGAAATGGCAACATACTAAACAGGGAGTTACTAATATGTGCTGGAGAGGAATTAACGGCTTTATGCCTCTCCAGTTCGTAATGGCTAAGTACTTCCCAGTGGCTGACAAAATTTTGTGCTTGTTAATGAATCTGGTGGTCTCTCAAGCTTGAAGCTCTGTGGTGTTTTTATCAGCAGTTATTTTCCTGTGGGTATGTGGAATTGGCTTCACGTACTGCTCCCTGTTTTCAACGGAGGGTCTTGGAATGTGAATTCTGTTGTATGTGCTGATTATCCGATTTCGTGGTGGCAGCCCGATCGGAGGAAAAGAAATTCCTGTTGTTCTGATATAGTTGTCCATTGCTGATGGATGCTGTATCCGATTTAGCCTTGTCCCATTCAATGAGATGATGAACAAGATCAAGATTCTCGGCGAGCATGCATTGAGTTGAATAAAGGCTCGATCTCTTAATGCAATTGTTAAGCTGCTTTGATTTGTCTGGTGTCTAGAACGAGAGACCGGGTGGGTGAACTCGTATTGATAAGTCTAAATTTGAGTTTCCTGGAACTTAAGCATGTATGTATTAAAATCCTGGATTTAATCACAAGTTGACTGGAACGACAAGTATAGAAACATTACACAAGAGACTTTCCCAGTAGGTCCCAGGTAACTAACTAACCAACCAACTAGCACGTGCGCTGCATATGATGTCAGTCCCAACCAACCAGTCGGTCAAGTGGTGCCGGCTAGTAGCTAACCGGTGAACCTCGCTCGCATAGTCGCACGTGTGGGAAAAAACAGAGAGGAGGAAAGGACAATCAAAGTCCGGCCTTGATTCCATGGTTGTCGACAAATCGAGTATGAGCAGCAGCTTGTGTCTTTCTTGTTATGAGATTAGTTGCTACGCATGTATGTATGGGTTTTGACCTAAAATCATCATCATCGATCTCTTCTCAAATTCTCCTCCCCAAAACCCACCGTTTTCATCAAATCAAATTAAATCTCTCTGCCGAGCTTCTCTTCACTTCATTGAAGATTCTCTAGTAATCGAATTGTTCGGGTGCGTACTACTCTCTTTACCCAAAATTTATGTTTATAGTGATTATATGAATCAATGTGTTTGCATTTGGCTATTGAAATGGAATGGAGAATAGGTTGGACTTGGATTATTTGACCGACTGTGTTTGCATTTGGGTATTCAGACTTATATAAACATTGACAATTTCATATGCTTTTCTGCAAGTTTTTATGGGTTCATTTTGTGCTCTCAGATATTTAGTTTAGAAAACTACTGGATTTGAATTCATTTTCTTCAAACAGACTATTCTTTTATTTGCTTCTGAGTTGATGCAATGGCCTTTAAATGCTAAATTCACCAGCCAAATAATATCATGAGTTCTGTGTTGAATAATATTGTGAATAGTAATTTTAGAAATCATAAATCCAAAGTGTACTAGTAAGCTCTTCCCTCAGATCCCTTGGGAACTATATAACAATCCCTTAAAGCAAATGGAAAACCAAATTACAATAGAAGAACAACATTGATTGTACGAAACTCAAAGAAAAAACAAATGCCAATATGTACTTACAGTTTCTAGGTATTAATGTAAAGATGCACCAACTTAGTGTATAGAAAGTTCAGAAGTAAAAACCAACCTTCTATTGATATCGGATAGAGCAACTGTACCATATAATCAAAGCCCTATTATTCATAAAGACATGTGTATAGCATGCCAAATCACTGTGCTCATATTTTTATTGTGCAAGATCGTATATAGTTTCTCGTCATTGCTAGTTTTGCATTCCTCTGCCAAAATATGGACGAAAAAAGATAAACTAAATAGCAATGGCATTCTGTTATTCCACCTCTATGAATTGCTTTTAAATAGATACACAGTTTGATGTACATGTTTAAGCAAGCCAAATGCTATGAAACCAAAATGGGGAAATACAAAATAAAGTAAAGAACATAATCAAATAAATTGGACCAATGGAGAGCAACCCATAATCAGATGAATTCTATAGATTTCTTGCCAATATACAGTTAACAATTGTTTAACTCACACAATGCTTCAGAGACCAGATTTAAAGAATAACAATAATGATCAGAAGAGCAATATATACATACCTACTTATTCAAGGTTCAGAAACTTGTGGACTACTAATAAATTCGTGGAACGGCAAGTGAACAGGATTCAAAAGTGAGAGCAAGCCGAAGGGCCTTAAGATACTCATTATAGTCATGGCAATATGTACTTGAAGATGGTATTCAGCCTGATGCATAAAGTACCGAAGAGAAAATAAACAGAAAATTGAATTTAGTCACAAAGCCAAAGAACTCGGGAAACTTAAAATAGCCCATGAAAATTGATATCAAACAAACCTCAGTCCTTAATTCGAACTGGCAAAAACCCTAGAAATGATGCACGAACCTGAAGAAAATCAGTTGCATAAAAGAGTTATCATATGGCTATAGAAGTGTATAGAACAAACCTCTGATATGATCTTTCTCATACTGTTATGTTGACCACCCTCCCTTACCCATACGAAGCTCTGTTAAACACCAATGCAGACTGTCTGCAGCTCTCTATAATCACACCTGCAATTGATGAAATCCTCATTCGGATCATACCCAGTGTTACAAACAATGGGAAAGTCCTTGATCTTTGCAAATCGTATTTTACTCAATCTGAAGAATGAAGAGTCCGACAGAGTTTGATTGAGTTCTATTTACTGATGGGTTTTGAGTCCTTAATCACGCCTACCATTGGATTAACAACTAAGTGAACAAACAAAAATTAGAGAATGAGAAGCTAGCAATTGAAAGAGGAGGCGGTGAGAGAGGGCGATCAGTCGTGAGATTAATACGTATTTTTAATGGGAATGTCGTAAATAGATGCAAATAAGCCAATAAATGGAACTGCTCTTAGGAACAGTGACCATAAAACTCTACTTTCATGTAGTTATAATTATGAAAAGCAATTATAGAAGGTTTGAATCAACTTAATTTCCTTTCTGGAATTCACTTGTTTGTAAACCAGTTTAGTTTATAAGTTTCTGGTTGAGAAGAACTCTTGGAATATGCAGCTAGGTCCATGTATTTCATTAATGTAGTTGGAATCGTTGGCATTCAATTTAATTCTATTTTTTTTATATACATATGTATATATACTTGTCTGCCCATATATATATACATTTATCATATATCAGAGAGTTTCAAATGCGGACGTCCGCATCATGAACAGTACTTACGGATTTGGCTTTTCCGGCCACTTCCCGGCCGAATTTGGGTAAACTTCGTTCTAGACATATGTACATACACCTGTGTAGATCATTTGTCTAGAAGAAACTTTTGGCTAATTCGATCTCTAAGGCCCTCAAAATCGCGTTTCAAAAAAACTGGACATAATTTATGTCCAGTTTTTTTGAAACGCGATTTTGAGGGCCTTAGAGATCGAATTAGCCAAAAGTTTCTTCTAGACAAATGATCTACACAGGTGTATGTACATATGTCTAGAACGAAGTTTACCCAAATTCGGCCGGGAAGTGGCCGGAAAAGCCAAATCCGTAAGTACTGTTCATGATGCGGACGTCCGCATTTGAAACACTCTGTATCATATATAATATATAATGTTACTAGAGATATATAAAATTTATAATGGGCAAAAGTTCAGGTATCGTATGATGTTTCCTACTAAGTAGTATCTGGATGATCCCCAAGAGATGCTTCAAACAAAAATCGTAAAACTAGCGTATAATCATTTGACGATTAACTTGTCGAAATTAAATGGAAAATAAATCTCTCCACGATAATTATGTTATGTATATAAAAAAGAACAAAATGGTGGTTATTGGTCGAATGTCTGGAAACTCAAGAGATGGAAAGAACGCTATCTGAAACGTTGGTCTTGTTTTTCTGTGTGTTTATTTTCTGCATTGACAGCCAAAGTTAATAAATCGAAGAAGTAAAAATACGATACGTCCAACTGGTCAAAGCGATGCTATATACTACTGAATCTGAATTCTGAACCTCATCACAAAAGGTTGTAGCATCACCAAATCGATTTCGTCTTCCATTTTAATGAGTCCCACTCCCACTCTCACATCAACAACAACATCATTGTCGTGTAAATGAGAAAATGTCCTCGAGCAATTTGAAAGGGTTTATATTGGCGGTGGTCTCTAGCGCCTTCATAGGCTCCAGCTTCATCATTAAGAAGAAAGGCCTTCGGAGAGCTGGCGTCAATGGCCCTCGTGCCGGTATGTATGTTCTTTAATTCTTTGAGCTTTTATTTGATTTTTATTTATTTTGGATGGGATTTTGAATCTTTTGGTGTTTTAAGGTTCTGGAGGATATGGATATCTGCGGGAGCCTCTGTGGTGGATTGGAATGGTTACAAGTAAGTTGAATTGTTACTTGTATCTTTGTGCTCAGCTCTTTCAATCATTTCTTGAATTTCAACATTTTTAATTTCTATTGCTAAAGAGTTCATCCAAGTTGAGTTTCATTTTGCTTTTGGACAATTTAACAGTGGTTGTTGGAGAGATATCAAATTTTGTAGCGTACATTTATGCACCTGCTGGACTTGTGACGCCGCTTGGTGCATTGAGTATCATTGTTAGGTACATTTGATCTTCTCAAACCTCTAGTGTGTGTGTAATTGATATGGTTTCAATCTCTTTCTTCAACCGTCAAGCCATAAATCTGACAACGTGAAATATGCATGGATAGTGCGGTTTTGGCGCATTTCTTGTTAAAGGAGAAACTTCAAAAAATGGGAATGTTGGGTTGCCTTTTATGCATAGTGGGTTCAACTGTGATTGTACTCCATGCACCCGAAGAGCAAACTCTCAACTCTGTAGAGGAAATCTGGGATTTAGCAATACAACCAGGTATCCTCTTAACAGGTCAATGAATAGTGGATGCTCAACCTGTATTCTTCGTTTCGTACTTATTGGTTCGTTGTCTTTTCACAGCATTTCTTTTGTATACAGCCTCAGTAATAGCTGTGACGCTAGTCCTCATCTTGTATTGTTCTCCCCGCTACGGCCAAACAAATATACTGATTTATATAGGAATATGCTCAATTATTGGATCATTGACCGTAAGTTCTGTTAGCATTCTAGCCAACTGTTTGTCAAAATACAATTAATTTTGATTCTCGAAATTAGTCGTACATTTGTGCTACATCATTCTTCAAGTAATAATTTATTGGTTTCTCATCTTTAATTTGTTTCTCCAAATTTCAGGTCATGAGTGTAAAGGCAATTGGTATTGCAATTAAACTCACAATAGAGGGCACGAACCAGATAGTATACTTTCAAACATGGATTTTTGCAATGGTTTCAGTTACATGTATCATCACTCAATTGAATTATCTAAACATGGTTAGTATCTTGTTATGCACTAATATATGCATCAAGACAGTGTTATATTCTTTTCTTTTAGGTAATTTATGTCTCCAATAATACAATATGTGGTACTTTTCTTATCCTCTTAAGATCTGGTTGTTGGTGGCATCAAAGACTTTAGATGTCTGTTCGAAGGTAGATCACATAAAATGTTACATAGGACATATATACCAATGTTCAGTGAGCTTATTCAGTTTATAATAATCCTTCAAATTTAAGATGATGGACTGGAACAGGACGAGATATAGTCCTTACTTTCATGCACATTATTGTGCAAGATCTTGAATAAATCAACTGATTAAACAAGTTTATTAGCAGTCTTTAAGGTTGTGAGGAGAAAGAGGTTTTAGGAAATTAGGAGTACTCTCATGCAAATGAAAATGGATCTAAATGGGGTTATTGGATTTTTATTTACTATATATTTCTGATTAAGGTATGCCAAATGGGGATCTGGTACGGAAGTAGATCTATAGATTGCTGGAGTAATTTACTTACTGACTGATATGAAATAAATTTCCTATGCTTTACTCCTAGTCCAAAACCATCACACTCATAAAACTTTTTAACTCTGTTATTTATGCCTATTTGACAGATTGCAGAAGACTTAATGCAAGTCATTTCCAATTGATTTCTACCATCCACTAGGATTCCTATAAGAAAACAAACTATTGGACCATAACATTTACTGCTGAGATCATTTGTATTCAGATTCTCAATATAGGTCTTAACAAGTTTAGCTAGAGTCTAGGGCACCATATGATATTAAGGGTATTGTAATGTATATATAATTACATTTGTGTGACAGATTTTTTTTCTTTTTTTTGCAATTAGTCCCTTTACTCTTACAGAACATCACATAACCATTTTCCATGCAACATGATTAAAACCTAACTGATAGCAATAATACATTATGGTAACAAATATTATGGCTCCTTTTGAGTCTTAAAGATATGCTGCAAAGCCTGATGTTTGACTTGAATTGTTTTCTTGTAGTTGTGCGAAATCCATGATGTGATTTTGTTGATGTGTGTTGTTTTTAAGTAGAAGTTAGCTTTATACTTTTCTGGACTACTTTGACTGTTTCTTGTCCACTTGTTGTACAGTCCTTACCTTATATGTAATATAAATGTTTCCTGGAATGTGTAAAACCTTTGTGCTGGTTTCTGACTGTGGGTGCTGTTGCAGGCATTGGACACTTTTAACACGGCAATTGTGTCTCCTATCTATTATGCTATGTTCACATCTTTCACAATACTTGCTAGTGCAATAATGTATAAGGTATTCCCACCTTAACATAATGTGGCTGTCTATGCGCTCATGAAAGAGGTTGAAATCTAAAATGTTTATCTTTTGGTAGGATTATTCTGGTCAAAGTGCGAGTAGCATAGCATCAGAACTTTGTGGGTTCATCATTGTGTTATCTGGGACTGCTATATTGCACAGTACAAGAGAGCCAAACCCACCTTTAATTACAGGTTTGTATATAGTGCTCTCTTCTTAGCCCACTACTCACTTTCCAATCCCAGAATGGAATACACTTTGCTCTTTGTCTCTGTAATGCATAAACAAGTGACACAAGGAAATCCAACACCACATAGGAATAGGTTTTCCTACTAATGCTAGCCTTCTCCTTTTCTTTAATCAGTAAGGATTACAAATCCTACATCAATAAGGATCATTGGTATCCTGATTGGAACAAACTATTCTTCTAAGACAACAATCCCTATTGTCTTAGGAACTCATAGGCTGGAAAAACCCCACTCCTGTTGTTTAAATGCTCAAGGTAGAGTTCTTACTTTACGTGTCATGCAACCTCATTTGTTTGCCAAAAGTTGGCTATAAATTCTTGTTAGGTTCTTGTAAACATTCCTAGGCTTTGTTTAAATCCTGAATTCATAGACCATATTAGCTATAATGTATTGAATTATTCAACCTAAAACTCACATGAGTTGTTGAAGGTGAGACTCAATAGGAATGCATTGCCTTGTTTTGTGTTTAACTCAACCAATGGGATTGGTGTTCAAAAATATTTACTATCAGATCTGAGAGTTTAATATCTGTTTGCATGAACTATATACTACCATTTATAAGGTTCTTGACTTAATTGAACAGTGCATGCCATTCCTTCTAGCGATATGTTGCCGAGTCATCATGGTACTATTAGAAACATTTATCATGTTGACGGATGATGCATGATAAATTTCTATTGTTTAAAAGTGAACAAACTTTGAGGATGAAAAGTCAGTCTGTTTGTGATGGTAAAATGGTCAGACTCTATGTTCAAGATTTTGAAATGAATTTAGCTGGATTACATTTGCTTGCAAGTAAATTTCCAATCAGTATATGGTTGACAATGTTGTGATATGATCCCAAGTTTCAGTAAAAATTACATAGGTTTTCAGTTCTTTAGTTGGGGTATTTTGCGACAGATGGTCGAATGATATTATTCCTGACTTCATATTCAGCTTAATATGTGCATGCTGTGAATATATATTGACTCTTGATTTCTGTATGCAGATTTATATACACCATTGTCTCCTAAAGTATCATGGTACATCCAAAGCAATGGAGAATGGAAGCAGAAGGATGACGAGGGTTCAACCCCTAATTTCATAACGGTACTTCGGCAAGACTATTTCAAGTAGTGTGATATGCTCAAGATATTTTAATTACATTTAATGACTTCTTCGTTGAAGGGATCCTCCCAGTTCCATCACATTCATCAGCTTGAGACCTGGGAGATGTATGCTTGGGATAGTAAATGTCAGTCATGCACGCTAAACCAAGCAATGATTTTTTGCAGTGATTTATGCATCTTTTGGTTCAAATTTTGAGTGTAGTGTGCAATTATCAAATAGCCGCCATCCATAGTTAACGGGGTGAGTTGTTCTCCAATGCCTCCCA
This sequence comes from Geum urbanum, assembly GCA_946800695.1. NCBI lineage: Eukaryota > Viridiplantae > Streptophyta > Magnoliopsida > Rosales > Rosaceae > Geum > Geum urbanum. The sequence goes on from OX326998.1 coordinate 37,310,524, forward strand.
ACCTCAGTTGTTTAGTTTCAGTTTAGACATAGATCGCTCGGTTTACAGTGGGAAATTTGATGTAATTGGTGTTTATGTAATCTAATTTAATTGATTCATCGATTTTTAATAGCAACATGTTCTCTACCATTTTTATTTTAATGCAAAACTGATGAGCACTATAATGAATTGTAATTAGAGTTAATACAATAGACAGCAGAATTAGGCACGAGAAAAGCTGTTAAACTGGGAATCCCGTTAAGCTGATGTTTCTGCTGCTAAACATTGTATATTTCACATTTTCACTCATTCTTTGACTTTTCTGTAAAAATCTTTTATTTGTACCATGCCAATTTTAGTTCTTACCATCATTGGCGAGTATTTGTTTTGAATTCTGATCAGTATCTCAGTGCACAACAAAATGATGGTACTATCCAGGGGTCACCATAAACCCATGGTCTCAAAAGTCTGTGGGTGGCCGAAGGGCCGATGGACAAAAGCTAAAGCGAGTTTAAGCCTAAATATGTCCGGTCCGGTGGGCATAAGGCCGGGGTTGGACGGAGGTGTCAAAGTTCATAGACGGCCCAAAGCTCGGCCCACCGAGGCCATTCCGACCCTGCCCATGAGGTTAAGCCCAACTAATCAAATATAAATATTATAGATAATTTGATTGATATCAACCTCTAAAATCACTAAATTATCTTAATATAATTCATTTGCATACTAATTTTAGAAAAAAAATATTTAAAAACCCAAAATAGATAAAAAAAAATTAAATTATGACCAATGTAAAACTCAATTCATCTATTATTATTGTATAGATCATTGTTCGTATATGCAGCAATATCAAATTTAGCTATCCAGAATGTATTGGGTTGCTCTTTACAGTTTGTGTGCATTCTGTTTTTATCCTTATAGAACAAAATGCATATTGAGTTATTGACATTCTAACTTTTTCCCATTATCCGTTTGCAGGAAGCAAAGCAAGATCTGGAACTGATGGGTAGATGGGAAATGATTGATCTCTGCGATGCATTGGAGCTGCTATCTCCTGTTTTCGAAAGTGAAGAGGTTAGCTATGTGATATGTGATTGTAGATTGCACATCTTTACTAAAAGAAACAAGAATCTTGCATCTATAGATCAACAGCCTGTAATTTTTTTTCGGCTGACCAATGTCTCAAATAATCTTCTTGTGGTTAGTCATAAGTGAGATGTGATACAAAAACCCATCATTTATGATTTAATTGGTACTTCCAAAAATTTAATGGGAAACTGAACAATGCCAACTTATCTGATCTTAGGGCATCTCCAATCATGAAGTCTTATAATTGGGTCTTATACCTATTTTAAGACCTCATTTAGACGATATTCATATAACACTTCAACCATCTCCAATAGTATGGGTTTTAAGTCAAAGTCTTAACTTTATATATTTGATTTTTCTTTATTTTTTGTTGTAAGTAATAATAATTTATATTTGTAAACTATTCTTGTACATGGTAAATAAATATTATCTTATTATTTTTTTTAAAAAATTGAATTTTGTCCACTTTCGTCTTTTTTCGCGTCTTCTGTTCACTCTCGTCTCTCCTCGCGTCTTCTCCCTCCAATTTCTCTCTCCTCTGCCAAGTGGCCCCAGCCCAAAATTATAAGACCCGTCTCATATGGAGTCTCAAAATAAGACTTGGGATGAGACCAAGTCTTATAAATATAGGGTTTAGGACTTTACAAAACTATCATTGGAGCCCAATTTTTTTTAATACCCCAGAATTATAGGGTTTAGAGCCTCCTATTGGAGATGCCCTTAGGTCCGTGCATATGTTGTCAGTGTTCTTGAAAGAGCTGACGACGAAGAACTCCAATGTTATTTACTTCAACTGGTTCAGGCTCTTTGATTTGAGCGCTCTGATAAGTCCAGCCTTACTCATTTCCTCGTACAACGTGGTATGTTACTCTGAATGATGATACCATCCTGCTACCTACAATCTTCTTCTTTGGTATCTTGATGATTGTACTTTGGACTCTGAGAGCATTACGAAACATTGAATTGGCTAGCTTTCTTCGCTGGTATGTAGCTGTGGAACTTCATGATCCAGCATATGCCAAGGGCTTTTACTGTACATATGAAATCCTGGAGGAGAATATGATGAAGGTTAGGAATCATAATTTTCTTTTATTGGGGAATGGTTATTGGATCCAAAAGTTTCTATTGTATTAGACATTGTTTGGTTCGACTGATGCGTTTGTTATGCAGTTAATCATAATCCAGTTGAATATGGCTTTATTGACTTTGCTTGATAGTTCATACACTGCCACTTTTGCACTGACCACTATACGTGTACTGAAACAGCCACGTATAGTTTTGTTTTAATTTTTATACAACAGCCATATATATACACACCCCAACTTGTACTGAAACAAGAAACATGATACGTCTCCTCTACTTTTGTTCATTTATCTCAGTGCCTGTAGATACTGTATCATCAAAGACATTAAGACAACAGGTAACAGGTAACATGTTCCATAGTATATTTTACATAATCTGCATAGAAAAGAAACATAACAGGTAACATGTTCCATAGTATATATCTTGTGGCTTGTAATGCACAAACAATGTGTTGATCAAATGAAAATTCATCTCTTATATCAACAAACATATCTTCCGATCTCTTAAAAAAACCGTTTGTTTCATTTCATAACCATATCAACACCATGCAGTTGGCAGCTGGTATGCATGGAGATGAGGATGGATTTAAACTGTGGCAAAGCTTGGTGCGTCAGACAGATTTGACTGCACAACTGTGTTCAATCACTAGAGATGTAAGGAATGTACGTGGCAATACTCCTTGACTTTCTAATGTACGTTCGGTCAAGACTCAAATTCTGGTTGTAACTTTATGAATAACCAACTGTATATAAGCTGTTATCATTTTTGGTGTCGGTCGATTGCAATCTATTTCCATCACGGGAATCTAATTTTCCAGTTATTAGATGTAGATCTCATAAATTATATGAACAATGAACAATGAACAGCCTATACAAATCTTGAATATTTTTCCAAACCTAAGGGAGTAAGCGAGTTTAACCACGCTGGATCTTTGATTGAGTATGATTATAGGTGTGACCATTCCAATATTGGATCTCTCACAAAGTAAACAAAACATTGTATTCCGATGCTAATAGTAGCACCTAAACATTTTTGATTTGCAGCTCGGCTTTATTCTCGTTATTTGGTGATAATCTAGTTGTTGGAAACATTCAAGCAAGTATCTGTTTAACTATGTGTTCAAGTATCTGTCTAAATATCTTTTTTTTCCGTCAATTTTAACACTAGCATCTTAGCAATCTTAGCATCTCAATCTGATTGCTTCCCTGTCTAGAACAAATGGCAATTAGTACATTTTGCATCTGTAAAGTCATCTATTAGAGCAGCTGCACTGCAGGCAGCTCGAGCAGCTCGATTTCGGCGGGCCCCGGCACCGGCAGCACGAGCAAGCGAAGAAGAGACGTGCACCGGGGAGAGAAGGAGGCGGCGACCGCTCGTTGACGACGAGGACGAGCAGCTGCTGCTCGTTCTATTGCTCGAGCAGTGCTGACGTCATCCACGCGCGTGGGTGACGTCAGCAAGGGTTAATTTTTTTTCACCTTGGCGCGTGTCATCCACGCGCCAGTAAAAGTTAAAAAAAAATTTACCAGACCAATAGGAAGCTGACACGTGGCAGCCCGGGTTAAAAAAAAGGTAACGGTCAGATTGATCTGGACCGTTCATTTCAAATCAAAAATTCTGATCGGACGGTCCAGATTCAACCGAAACGGTAACCTGATTTTTTTTCTGATTTTTCTGATTTTTTCTGCCATTTTGCAAAATAACCCCTAAAAAATTGCAAAAAAATCCCTAAAAATTCTAAAAAATTGCAAATAACACCCTAGTATTTCTCTATAAATACTACATCAATTTCATTCACATCTCACACAAATTTATCCTCTCCTTCCTCTTCTCCTTCATCCTCCTCACAAAATGTCCAATTGGCTTGATTCCGAAGATTTGCAACTTTGTATTTCTTATTGTCGTATTAGCGTTTGCCCAATTACCGGCAACATGCAAAAGTCCGACAAATTGTGGGAAAAAGTCTATACCGATTATAAGGAAAATTGGGAGCTTGCGCATGGTGAATCAAGGCCGGAGCCTAGGACCCAAACCGCGGTTTCTTCTCGTTTTACAAAGTTGAAGTCGAGTTTTAGAACTTGGGGTGCCGCTCTTGCATATGCACGAAGGAATGTACAATCCGGCTCAAATTTGCAAGATGAGGTAAGTGTTAATAATTTTGTCGTAAAGCTCATCTATTACATTTATTTTAATCAATGTTGACATCTCCATTTCCTAGATATTATTTTGACATACAAATTTTTGGCACCTTAGATAAGAAAAGCTCAATCATGGTACGTGGCACAAAAAAAGAAACAGTTTACCATGTTTGATTGTTGGGAAGTGATGAAAAACCATCCAAATTTTCGGGCCGTCGAACCTACTATACCACCTCCTTCATATTCCAACTCCGCAACTACTCCTCCTTTTACCTCAATGCCTCCCCCCGTCAACGTGGAGGATGATGAAGTCATTGCAACACCACAAAGTAATGAAGAAGAAGTGTACTCTAGTCCGGTTAGACCAATCGGAGTGAAGGCGGCCAAGGAAGCCAAAAGAAAGGTGAAAAGAGCATGCTCATCTTCAAATGAGGTAAGAGATGAGGTTTTGAAAAGCATGATGGAAAATCAAAGAATGCATCTCGCCGGGCAAAAAGAAAGTGATGCCACTGAACTAGCTTTGTACCAAAAACAACTTGCCCTTAAGGAGAAGGACTACAAATTGAGGGCCGAAACGGAGGATTCAAGGATAATGGCAATGGATACGGATGCTATGACCCCAAAATCGAAGAGGTATTTTTCGAAGAAAAAAGAGAGTATCCTAAAGAAAATGGAGGAAGAGGAAGGAGATGGTAGCGATGAAACATTTTCAAATTGTTATCGCCCACTGTTTCAGTAGTTTGGTATTTGTTTTTCCATTATGAAATTATGTACTTTAAATTTCCAATAATTCTAGGGTTTGATTGAAATTATGTACTTTAAATTTCCAAGTAATAAAAACGCATTTTTTTATTCCATCAAAGCTCACGCACAGTACAACAACACATAATGACTTAAAATCAAACACACATCACTCAAACAACTAAAAGGAAAAACAAATAAAGCAAACATGTTGCAAACCATGTTAATTAAAATTACACACCCACATCATTTAAAGTCGTTCGCCGGTCTCTAGATACCAGTTGTGCTTAACTAAGTCCTTTTGCAACTCTCCATGGATGTACGCAGATTGGAGATCTACAACACGGTCGGCAAATCGTTGTTCATTTTGTGCATCCCTTCCAACAGGCTCAAAAGGAATACGATTACCTTGTTCATCTACTGGCCCATCATAAACATTGAAAGCAGTTGATGGGTTTTGAAGATCTTCTTCTTCCAACTCCTCGAACTCCTCCTCTACAAATTCTTCTTCGACAATCATGTTATGCATTATAATGCAAGCCAACATGATGCTCTTCAATGTCGATTGGTGATGACACCTAGCTGCATGCCGAATAATTCCCCAACGAGATTGCAAAATTCCAAAGCACCTCTCTACATCTTTGCGGTATGCCTCTTGTTTCTTGGCAAACAGTTTCTGTGGAAGCTCTTGGGGATTGGAGATTGTTTTCACAAACGAGGAGTACCTGGGATATATACCGTCAGCTAGATAGTAAGTATTGTGGTAAGTCATACCGTTGACTTTATAGGTTGCACTCGGACTGTTTCCGGCAAGGAGCGAATCAAATATGTCCGATTGGTGGAGCACGTTGATGTCATTTTGTGATCCGGGTACCCCAAAGAAGTTGTGCCATATCCACGTGTCATATGAGGCTACCGCCTCTAAAATAATAGTTGGACGCTTCTTTCGGCCGGAGAATGCTCCTTGCCAAGCTGTGGGGCAGTTCTTCCACTCCCAGTGCATGCAGTCAATGCTTCTAATCATACCAGGAAATCCGCGATGCCTTGCTCTCTTTAGAAGTTGGGATAAGTCTGTGGCATTTGGAGCGCGGAGATAGAGGTCACCGTAAAGCTCGTAGATATGCATACACCACTTCTTCATGCATTGTAGTGTTGTGGATTCACCCATCCTTGTTATTTCAGCACACTGATCCGCGGCTGCGCCGTACGCCAACATACGAAGAGCGCCTGTCATCTTTTGTTGTGGAAGAAGTCCAACCAATCCGACGGCGTCAGCTCTTTGGTGCCAAAATTGGTCGTGGTTGCAGAGATCCGTCATTATACGGTTGAATAAATTGGTACTCATTCGATACCTTCGACGAAAGGCTTGTTCGTTGAAGACGGGGCGTTCGATGAAGTAATCCTCCATCAGATTATGTCCCCTTGACTCCCTCATTCTTTCTTCATTTAGTCAGCGGCCAGGTGGTTCGTTATCGAACATTGCATCGACCACGACCGCTTCAGTGATGAAAGCATTAGCAATTTCGGCATTTTGCCGACGTTGCTGTTGCCTCCTCCGGAAAAAATTCTCAAAACTAAAAGGATTCATCTTATCAGAATGTGGAATATATGGTTGGTTTTGGTGTGAATGAACGATGAGCACCGATCTACAAATATATAGCCGAGTGTAGATGAAGTGATTAGATAAGCTGATGACACGTGTCGGCTTTCAATTGGTCGGAAATCTCTCTGAGAATCTTATACAATTATTAGAGCCGATCATGAACAGTGGACATGACACGTGTTGCCTCGTGATTGGTTGAAAATCTTATCGGAAATTTTTAACAATTATTTACCCGATAACCTTCTGTCGGCGTGACACGTGTCAACTCGTCATTCGTCGGAAATCTTATCCGAAATCTTATTCAATTATTCATACACGACAACGACACGTGTCGTTTATGGATTGGTTGAAAAATATTAAAAAAAAATTCAAATTTAATTTATGAACAGTAATAGCACGTGCTATTTTTTGACACCGCTGCGCGAAAAACAGCTTCTGCACCTCCTATTCGATGAACAGTGACTGCTCCACCTCAAACAGTGCCTGCTCCTCCTCAAATTGCTTCTCCTATTCTAAATTACCGGTGCGGGTGCTCTTAGTGAATACGGAAGTGTGTGATGAGAATGCCAACAGGCAACAACTACTTTGAAGAGACAGATAATAAGACATGAAACATTGAGCTCTATATTGGCTTAGTAAAGCTAGCCAAGTTTTACATAAACAGGAAATAAAGCTGTAGTCTCAGAAACCTAGCTGGCTAGCAGCTCTTGGTCTGCATTTTGACTGGCTGCGGAACTTAGAAAAGTATGAGATTTGGGAACAAAGAAACTCCTAATGTGATGAACTACAAAGTACAGCTGAAATTAGTCTCAAGGACAATGCATGCCTCCCAACACCCTGATTTAACGATCCAACTACAGAAACTGAATAGAACTGGTGCTTCGTCAAGTTAACTAATGCTTCAATCTTTTCGCACTCTCTGCCCCTGGTCCTTTGGCGTTTTCTAATGGATACACGAACTGAATCTTCTCTAGAGCCTTTGAACTTCTCTGCCAGAGCCTCGTCCTCCGCTTTATCCAGCCCTCCCGATGTTTTCTCTATCACCTCAAGCAGTTCAGATGGAGTCGCAGCAGGATCAAGTTCCAAGCAACCTCGAGCAGCGTTCTAGCCTTCATCTCCGGTCAGCTAGGCGTATGGTTCTCGATATCTGATCCAAGCCTCGAATAAAACGTGAGCTCGAGTACAACGAAATCAGAAATTGCAGCAATGAGGTGATAAAGCGAGAACTCCGAGTCCCGATTTAGAGAGAAGATGATGTGACTGCGAACCAACAGTAGAGTCGGAGAGTATTGAGGGGCGGCGACGGAGTTGCCGAGGCTTCTGACCACACAGCCGCAACGCGGAGGAGGCGCAGCCACGAGGTGAGATCGCGAGACACGTGCGACCTGGAGGGACGGAGGCTGGATCCATGAGGCTCGAGTTGGTGGTGATCGAGCGGCGGCGCCGACGAGTTTGCCGGCTGCTACAGAGAGAAGAGGGAGAGGATTTTTCAAATGGGGAGAAGCTTTTAAAAATTCGATGGCATATTTTATAAATATGAGATAAAATTGGGGGATTACGCAGTTGAAAAATATGAGGTTTTTTTGACATAGTGAGTTTTTAAGGAAAGAAAGCGTTGAAAATGAGTGTTTTTGGGATTTTCTCTTTTTTTAAGCTTATATATTATTGAGAGAATATGTTTCAAGATTTTCAATTTTTTTTATTTGATACATAAAAAAATCTGTTTTGGGTCGGCCTTATGGAATTAGTCCGATCCATGGACCCGTGTGCTTCAAATTTTTTGAAAAAATCCGACAAGGCCCAAGCCCGATAGACTTGGGTTTGGATGGTTAGTGCTTCACATTGTCGACCCCTAGTACTATCCTCAGTCTTTTCTGTATATTACATCATCACACTCCATAGAGACAATCAGACTACTAGTCTTGTACACTTTGGTAAGTTGCCTTACCATAGGGCCACTTGGTCAAATTTTTCCAAATCAGAATACTCCACCCTACGCCCGTGGTAACCACTGATGGATTGCCGTATAGTAGGACAGTCGTAGGACAGCCGTATTGGAGAACTGCTCTAGAAAAAGAGAGAGAGTTGGGGATGAAATGAAATTTGCCGACCAACTACATTTGGTGGTCGTGGGACCAACCTACCAATCTTTGACATATGGCACTAGTGATAACTATGGTTAAATCAATCAAAAAGTAATCATTGTTACAATCTAGTAATTCCATAAACAGTTCAATCGTTTCTTCTTCGATTAAGTTATTTCCCAGTGATAACTCAACACCGGCTTTTAAAAAGATAAAATTTCAAGTCTCTGAAAGTCACTACATTGATTTCAGGCTTCATACACACAATCTTCACTATTACCGTGTTTTCCGAAAATGCTACTTGTGTTTTTCGAATTTTGCCACTGCTATTGTGTTTTTCTAGTCTAGTGATAATGTGTTTTCTGACAAAGATAAAACCTACATTAATTACCAGGTATCACTTCCATAATCATTTTGCCCTAAGTGTAGTATAGTATCTTTTATTGGCTAAATAATAAGTTATTGTGCTTAAATGTAAATGACATATCCCTTTGCCTTTACCTGCAATTAGCTATTTCGGCACTGATCACTTGGGCCTAAATGGTGTGAAACTTTACGGGCCTAATACGGATTTAAGACTCCGAGCCCAAAACCAAAGGTAAACGGCGATATATATGTGGGCTTCAAATTTGGGCCACCTGTTATTTTGAACTTCCTTTTATATAAAAAAAAAAGAAGAAAAATCTTCTACTTTAATTAAAAAACCAAACCAAACCAAAACCCTCTGTCTGTCTCTGTCTCTGCCTCTTCTATCTATCTGTTCATTTTTGCTTAGAAACCATCGAACTGTTCGCACACTATCCTTATCTACTTCCTCTCTTCACTTCAACCTTAGTCTCACTAAAACCCCCACCTGAACAACAATGCCTGACCAAGACTCCCAAAACCCTACCGAGACCCAGCTCAACTCCCCAGAAACTGACCCAGACGAAGAAGAAGAACAAAAAGACACCCTCTCCACCTCCTCCGACTCCGACGACGACTCCGACAAGTCCTCCGAATACGAAGGCGCCGAAGCAGACAGCGGCCGCAATGAGGTGGTGGACGAAGCTCTGAAGGATCTCCGTTTCGGCGAAGACATACCGGAGGACGAGAATAGCCCCGAGGTGAATGTGAAGCTGTTCAATCAAGTCTTACAAGGGAAGAGAGTGCGACGGAGGCAGGACGAGGAGGAGAGAGACTACGTGTTTTACGAGGACCTTTTCGACTTTCCGGAGGACCCTGAGAAATGGCGGGAGGAGGACTTGAAGGAGCTTTGGGCCGATGCTCCGTTGGACATGGACAAACCCGGTTGGGACCCGGTTTGGGCTGATGAGGATGATTGGGATGTTGTCAGGGAGGAGATTAAGGCCGGAAGGGACCCACCCATTGCTCCGTTTTACGTTCCTTATCGGAAGCCGTATCCGGTTATACCGGAGGACCATCATGACATTTCGACTCCCAAGGCTGTCATTGAAGAGCTGGATAGGATTGAGGAGTTCCTCAGATGGGTCAGCTACATTTTCCCCGACGGCAGCTCGTATGTTCTTCTTTAGTGTTTACCGTGTTTTTAGTATTGTGAATTGCTGCATTAGTATGTTGTGGTATTGACTGAACCTGTGGACATTGTGTTTTTTTTAAGGTATGAGGGAACTGTGTGGGATGACTTGGCTCATGGGAAAGGAGTCTATGTTGCTGAGCAGGGACTGGTCAGGTTGGTCAACATTTTGATGAAATGCAGTTGATACTGGATACCATTCTCTTATTTGTCGATGCCTACTTGTGTCTTAACATGACTTGATAATGGCGAAAAAGCAACTGAAACATCATACATTTTGTGCAGGACATATAATCAACCCTATCCTTTTCACAAACCGTGTGTTAGTGTAGTTCTCAGGCTTAATTTCCTACCCCAGTTGATGCCATCTATTACAAATTTAGTAGTGAACAGTAGTCATGTGTTTCATATGGCTTTATGAGATATTCTGATTGTTCTATCAGATTTCGTGGTGTCACTTTGTCTTATGCAATTCCTTAAGAGTGGTCCAATCCCCTACTAAGAGTTTGTTCTCTTCCCTTCAAATTTCGCTTGACTTGATTTATTGTTCTCTCCTCTTCCCTTTCCATAGGTATGAAGGTGAATGGCTTCAAAACAACATGGAGGGTCATGGGGTTGTTGAAGTTGATATACCTGACATAGAGCCTATTCCAGGTTCCAAGTAAGTTCATGATTCCTGAATGAGTACCATACTATTGATTAGCAATTAATACCCCAAGATTCTGTCATGTAATATATAAACTAATTGGGTGACTTGCTACCCCTTTTTAGGCTCGAAGAAGAGATGCGTGCTGAAGGACACATAATATCAAGAGATTATATGACCCCGGAAGACAAGGAGTGGTTGGAGATGGATATTCAAGACAGCATTGAACTAGCAGGGGGACGGGCTGAGATTCCCTTTTATGAAAAAGATGAATGGATAAGACAGTTTGGGAGGAAACCGTAAGTTTTTATCTTGTGCTTCTGTTGTTTTAACACTATGTCAACTTTTGGAGGATACCAGTTATGTATTATCATATGGCTTTTCAATTATATTCAATCTTAGTATTGTCTTAATGTAGCGTCTTAATATCTGTATTTGTGTGCAATATCAATTGCTGACTTAATGAGTTCAAGCTCTTTAAGTTGTGTCAACATCAGTCAGGGATATCCCCCGTACTTCTACATACCCACATAATGAGGTGCATGTTCAAATAGTTCTCGACATCTTCTAGTCTGAGCTAGTCTGATGACCATGATTTCAAAAAATATGTCTTCTTTGTTGTTATATTTGTATTATGTGGGTAATGAGTAGTGAGGCTCCAGAATCTCTTCTCTGCTTTCCAACTAGAATGATCTGAAGGCACGAAAGGTTTGTAATCAGTAGTTTTGTCACTTTTGCTTATAATTTATCTACGATTCATCATTGTGAACTTTTGGCTGCTACTTTATTTGCAATGTTATCGATGATTGTCTATGTCAGGGAGAAGGGTCGATATCGCTATGCTGGTCAATGGAAGCATGCCAGAATGCATGGATGTGGAGTGTATGAAATCAATGAGCGTACCATCTATGTAGGTGCACGAAGTATAAGTCATTTCTTTTGATAAATACACTCTTGTCTATACAGTATTCTTGTTTTTTGACTGACAAAATTGACCATTTTCTTTAGTAAGAATAAGGATAATGTGTTTGTTACTAAAGATTATTCAGGTAAAAATGATCAAAATTTGATCTAGTTAACCTCTTGGCAACATTTAGATGATTAGATCCATGTCTCACAACAGCAGACTATTGAAAAAGAAGAAGAAGTTGGGAGCTCTTTATATATCCAGTAATATGAAGCATGTCAATAGGTTATTTGTAGCATTGCAGTGCAAGGCACTCCATTTAAATGCTGAAAAGAAATTAAAATTCCCTTTCGGGGAGGCTAATGGAGCTGACACTGAATTATGTTAGAGTTATGCCTTTATAGACTCCTGTGTTGACTCGATACCATTATATGCTTGTTGAATTAAGTACTTTTTCTTGTCTTTGTATGCAGGGTAGGTTCTACTTTGGGGAGCTAATGGAAGATGATCATGGTTGCGATGAGGATAGATCAGCGGTAAAGATACCTGTTCACCCTTCTCCCTGAACTTGAATGAAGCTAACAGGGAAAGTTTTACCATCTTTGCGAATATATGCTAAAGTTACTGGTTGCTTTTCAGCTGCATGCAGGCATTGCAGAAGTGGCTGCTGCTAAGGCTCGGATGTTTGTGAACAAGCCTGATGGAAGTATGGTTTTCAATGCTTGTATATAGTATCTTTCTATGGATTGTTAGGTTCAAAATTTCTCAAGTATCTGAAGAAATCAAACTTAACTTTTGAAGTTTGAAGAGAAAGTGGTGAGCAAAAAAGGGAATATGATCTGCATTACTGCATCATGGTCAGCATCTTTTATTTGGATTCAGGTGTATGCATCGTGCATAAAGTTTTACCTAGAGATAGTTGTTTAGAGAACAACTTAACATACTTATCATTTTTATTAAGTGTTAGTATTACCGAAGTGTTTGTTCAGTATTAATTTTGAATGTCCGTATCTCTGCTCGAGTCTTTTGGGTCCTCGTTCTGCTCTCATCAAATTTAGAGTTTGTCGTGTTTGAAAATTTATCAATTCAGGAACTGTGCATTAGTATCATAATTTTTCAAGGTTTTTTCAATTCATGCAGATCTGGTACCATATGACCCATTCATCTCTTGCACAACCCCTTATTCGTACATGATTATTGAAATTTTTTTAATTTGTTTTTTCCTTTATAGTGGTTAGGGAAGAGAGGGGCCCGTATAGTGATCCTCAGCATCCCTATTTCTATGAAGAAGATGATGTTTGGATGGCACCAGGCTTCATAAACCAGTTTTATGAAGTAAGCTATAATAAATTATCTATGACTACTGAGTTATTTTTTCCACGACCCGGAGGAGGATGAATATCGGTCAAATAGTCTGGACTAAGAACTAACACGTTCAGTAAACTCTTTGTTTTCGGCAGGTCCCAGATTACTGGAAAACTTATGTGCATGAGGTCGATGAAGAAAGGGAAATGTGGTTAAATTCTTTCTATAAAGCTCCACTGAGAATACCTATGCCTGCTGAGCTTGAGTACTGGTGGTCAAAGGGTAACAATTTTGTGTACTCCTCCCTCTTCCTCGTGCATTTAATTTATGAATTCTCTACACATCCAAGCTGTATGTATTTCACATTTTTTTCTACTCCAAAAAGTATACCAAGTGAGCTTCACCAATTTATTATTTTCTCTCTAACATGTGAAACTTCCCTCTCTTGAACCTTTGTGTCTTTCCTTTGAAAGTTTGTGGGGTGTCACCTGGGTGTATTGGCTGGTAGCTTCTCAACTTAATATTGTTTAGTTCTCTGGTTTTTCTGCTTTGTAGATTTTATTTTGTTTTAAAAATAATTAGGAACCATATGCACCGTTTATACTTCAACCAAACAGAATAAAATTACATGTCATAATGAATGTATGTTAAATTTTCTTGATCAGAGGAGACTCCAGAATTTGTTCTTATTAACAAGGAACCAGAGCCTGATCCTGAAGACCCGTCAAAGCTTGTATATACTGAAGATCCTGTGATCCTTCATACACGAACTGGCCGGATAATCAACTATATTGAGGATGAAGAACATGGGGTTCGTCTATTTTGGCAGCCGCCTCTAAAAGAAGGGGAAGATGTGGACCCAGAAAAGGTGCAGTTCCTTCCGCTCGGTTTTGATGAGTTCTATGGAGAAAACATTGGCGAGAAGAAACAAAACATGTGGATGCGACTTGTATCAGCCGTGGAAAATAAATGCAAACCTGTATTAGATAAACTAGATAAATGGTCTGAAGAGAAGAGGAAAGCAAGTGAGATGAAAATGAAGTTAATTGAAAAAGAACTTGAACTGATTGAGGCAGAATTGTGCCTGGAAGAGTTAATTGAGGATATGGATGAGGAGTTAAAGATTAGAGAGAAAGAGGAGGAGAAGAATGTGGAAATGGGGTTGCAGGACGAAGTTGATACTCCTTCGTTGGCCAACCAAGATCATAAATTAATCGAGAAGGATGATAATGAAGATGAAGAGGAGGAGGAAGAGGAAGGGGAAGAGGAAGTGGAAGATGAAGATGACGCTGCACCATCAAGTTTTGGATCTGTAATTACTGATCAGGATTCTACAAAAAATGGCCAGAAGAGTAACAAACCTGGGCAGTTCCCATTTTCCACATCCTCACTGGGATTTGCTTCAAGTAGCCTTGTCTCTGGGGTGAGTTCTGAACTTTTGAGTTTAATCTGTTCAAATTCTTTAGTAAACAATGGTATCATAATGTGAGTCAGCAATGTTTTGTTTAAGGTCTCAGTAACTTTAAATGCTTTTATCTCTTTTTATTGGGAATTGAAATTGACACCAGAGAGAAGAAACAGTGAAAATGATTTGTATAAATTCACAACTTGGTCCAGGATCTTATGTCCACTTTTTTGCAGGTTCCATCCAGTCTACAACAATCCTTTTTAGCATGGAAAACAAGGAGAGGCATATCAAAGACAGCCACATCTTCATGCATTGAAGCATCTGGCTGTATCTTGAAAACAATTTATTCGATCAGCTTCCCTCCTGTGGGTGGGCCAAAAGTAAATTTGAAAGTCACAAGGCAGAGGCACTTGAACTTCCCATCCAAAATCTCTTTGAATAGGAGGTTGTCTCAGCTGCGACCTTCATCTCAATTAAGCTCACATCATTCATCTACCACGAACACCAGAATAAGCCCACCAGGAGGATCGAGATTGAGGAACAATTGTTGGCTGCATGCAGCACCGGAAAGGGAGTCAGACAGTATCTTGTCTTTGCATTCACCATGGTATCATGTAGAGCCAAATGAAGAAACTATTAGTGTTGAGTCGCGTCCTCTTCTTTCTTAACAGTATACTTGTACTTCAATTTCAAAGAGGGTCAGTTTTGTAAGCTTAACATTCTTTTAGCCATATTTATATATACTTGAGCTCTCCCCTCTAAAAAGAGGCGGAAAGGAAGACGAAGATGCTTTGAGTTTTATTAGTCCGACTCAAAGAGGGTAAGAGGGTCTGTAGTGCATTTATTGTTATGTGATCTTTACTGTGAAATGTAACTTTACTTTTGGTAGTTTTGCCTTTTCTTGATTAATCCAAGATGACAGGTCACATTTTCGTGATCTGTTTTCTTCCCTTATAATTGTGACCCGCGGAATAAATGTCAGCTTCTCCCCTCATCAGTTGAAGAATTCATGTGATCTGGTTCACGGTGATCATCCTAAAATGATCCCGGTAAGTGACCTGACATTATTTTTCACCTCTGTTTCTGTCTGGGTTTAGGCGGGTGAAAGCGGACGAGCAGTGGCGGGCGAAAAACCGCATTGACGCTAGACTACCCCCAAGGTATGCTAGAATGATTGGTTGCTAAAATTGAATCTATTTGTTGTTTCGTAAAACCAATTAGTTACAAGGGAGTAAAACCCCCAATTTTCTTGTTTCTGGATCGGGTCAGTTTTTTTAATCGGAGGGACGGTGCAGTGTCCGCACAGGTACAGTAACACGATCTCAATTTTGCTTGAGTCAATGTTGTTTCTTGCGTTTGCTTTGACAACCTAAAGTTCGATTGTTGCTAAAATTCTGATTAACAGGAACGATCGAGCAATTATGACTTCAGATGAGGATCGAGTTGAATCCGCACTGCATTACAGCGACCATTTGTATTGGGGATTAGGGGACAGCTCCTTGAACCCAGAGGCCGACGACAATGAATATATATAATGTCCTTTAACCCAGAATACGGCAACAATAATTTTACTTTCGAGGACGAAGAAGCAAGCAGCAAAGTTGAGTATGAAATGTCTGCATTTGGTCAAGATGGATGACATGAAGATTATGTACTTTCCAAACATTGATGCAGCAGAAAATTTTTATAGGTCTTACTCTTTTGTGAAAGGTTTCAGCGTCAGGCGACATAAACACGAAAGGGACAAGGTCGACAAATCTATAACCAGGAGACTGCGGTGGACTTTTTCAAATGAAGGGACAACTAGGGAGCACAGGAAGAAATTTTTAAAGAGCTGCGTGAATGAGCTGTGTCATATACGAGGAGAAGAAGATTCAGAAGAACAAGAAGATGGAGATGAAGCAGAGGAGCAACAGATTCAAGTGCCAAAGAAGAAAAAAGCTGTGAAAGGACGTAGACGGTTAAGAGTGAACTGTGGTGCCATGTTTCAAGTTGGGTATGATAGTTGCGAAAAATTATAGTGTTAGGAAATTTGTGCCTGAGCACAACCATAAATTGGCATTGCCATCAGAGGTACAATTCCTACGATCCCACAGTTGTCAGTGTATTGAGGAATGGCAACTCAGGAAAACGGAGAGGAAAATGAGCAAATTGCGACCCCCCAAACTGGTGGTATAATTGGAGCAGTAGAAGCAAAATATAGGCAAGTCAGAGAGCATATAGAGACCTACCCTTACGTGTGGGCTTCCTACACTTTCGTATATGGTACATTAGCTCTTTGGGGTACTTACCGATGGAGAAAGCTTTGCAAGACTGAGGACCGACCACGAGCTCTTCAGGAAAGATTGCGCAGCAATATGCTGCTGAAGAAAGTGCAAAAGCAAGCACAAGCACAAGCACAAGCACAAAGCCTTTATCTGCAACTCCAGTTCGAAGGGCCCCTCCTCCATCTGCTGACAAACCTCTCTTATAGTTAACTTATGGATGAATTGTTTTCAGCTTTGCAATCAGTTTGAACTTGGATCGAGTGGAACTTATAGGGGTGAGAATTGAAGTGCCCAAGTGCTTGATAGATTAAGCAGAAATGCAAAAAAGAAAATCATTAGATATTGCCTGAAGCAGATGAGGATGTTTTGCTAGACTTTACCATAATTATACCTGAAGGTGACTTCCTAATTTTCCCAAAGTCAATTCGGGTTTGTATTGATTTGAATAGAAAAATGAGTTTTTCAATAGTTGAATGCGTAGCTGCATACTGCTGAATAATTTTATCTTATCAATTTAACTTGATTTAAAGCAAACAAGCTGTTGCTTTACTTTGCCCGAGTTATGTGTTTATAATCTTGACATGTTCAGATCAGGCACCTAATCAACCCACAAGCGAGTACTGTGACGAGTATGAACAAGTAAAAACTGTTTAATGCAAGAGTGAACAAAAGCAGGTTCTCTATATTGTCAAAGAAGTAAAATCCTTTTCCAGATAATACTCGAGGCTGCCATTCATCTGCAACTTTCAACTGTAGGATTCCAATGCCACACCTCATAGAAGTCGCTGTCCAAATCATCTGACCCTCTCCACCAGTTGGTGGAATACTCTGGTTTTTCTCAACCTAATTGGTGATATGAAATGACAACTGTGAGGACTAAAGTAGTGATGCAGCGTGCCACCTTCGACAAGATCTCATGAACAAGTCATCTTCTTGGAGGCAAGTGTGAGGCCTAAAACGGGCTGATCTTGCAAGCCATCTTCAACAAGATCTCAGGAACAAGGCGTCTTCTAGGAAGCGCCACAGCATCTTTCTCAAGACCTTCCTTATCGTCAGCATGTATCACAGCGACCAGTTGGTCAAATAATTCATCTTTACCACCTCTCAATGGATCCTGCAAAGTGCAACCAAGAGTTGGATACACATGAATTAATTTGTAGTGTCCTAATTGGATGTGACAATTGTAGAAGGCTCACACCAGAAACTTACTTGAAGAAAAAAATCTATATGCATCTTTTCCTCATATAGTACTGAGTCAGCTTTAGCTCCCACCTTTTGAAGAACGTCTACAAAAACTTTACTGCACAAAGTATACCTTGTCAGAAATATAATATTACCATTTATTTTGCAAGTCAAGACCCATCTAGAAATCTCTGTCGGGCCGAATGTAGTGATTAACTGTTCAACCAAGTGCATACTGCATATGTACATACAGAGACTAAATGTATACTGTACACCTTGCATACTGTTCCAGTCAAGTAATTTTAAGAATCCATACATATTAGTTTCCGCCATTGTTCCAGAAGAATATGAATGAGAACTTAATTAGGGGTACTCAATTTTTGACAAGAATGAAGGGTACTATGTATACACTACAGTATTCACCATGTCCATAAGAGGCTTCTACATCTAACTTGAAGTATAATATAAGTAACTGTTTGGCGTCAATTTTACTCTAATCAGGTTGCTGCGATTGAAGATGTCGCAAACTGTCTCTTTTGATCCGTTTGGTGTAATGCTGCGTACGTGGCGTGCCACTGCCGAGAGCAGAATGTTGTCGTAAATTGCACCACGTCTATATATTGCTTCTTGTCAAGCGATTGGAGCGAGGAGAGCACCAACCTCTCTTGTTGAGTCTTACTTGTCTTGATGTGTTGCAAGACGTAAGTTTTGTGTCTCTCTGCTGAGTCACAAAGAATCAATACCTTATATTCTGTGTGAAACAAAGTAGAGCATTTCTAAGGACAAAGTGTTGAGAACAATGTGTAGGTTTTGACTTCGTAGATCTTTAGAATCCCCACGCTCTGTTGGGTGGCCTAGATTCCTCTGATTGCCGTTGTCGATGGATAGGGTAACTTTGTAGATCTTTAGAATCCCCACGCATTGTCGGGTGGCCTAGATTCCTCTGATTTTCGTCGTCGATGGTGTAGTTTGAGTGAATCTTCGAATCCCCACGCTCTGTCGGGTGGCCTAGATCCTGAATTCACTATCGCTGGTTGCCTACTCACTGATGGAGTAAGTATTTGCTTGTGCGCAAATTTGTACGTATGTGTTTGTCTCCTCAAACCTTCTTTGGTTCTTCTATTTATAGAGGTTGACATCCCAATTTCGCTGGATTGACAAAGGTAACATTATCGACTAGGAAAGAAAGGGATATTATCTTGCCTCTGGATTTCTCTAATTCATTTAGGAATTACATAGACATATCCTTTTTCTGATTTGCAGCTCCAATCGGGCCGCATGTGGTCGGCTCATTCTGTCTCTGAGGCCCAAAAGTATTAAAATAAATGTAATGTTTATTTTGGGCTCAAACATTGGCCCGCAGACCTCGAGATTAACCCATGGGCAATCGAAGAGGTCTTTTTAGAAGCGTTTGAATGTGATGTGTCGCTTTCTAGACAATGGTTCAAATAGCCTCGCACATGCTACTCGAGTGCCTTTCTTCAAAAGTCGCACCTTCTATTTTCAACCCTTTATACTCTTTGGTCATCTTCAACCTTTTTACTTTCCTTCTTTCAAAAGCTTTACGGCAACAGATCTTGGATTCCTAATCGCTCTTAAGAACCCTATTTTCTTTTTCCTTCCTCTTTTAGGAATGGCCCCTTATCAAAAATTCTTCCCAGAGGTCTCTGAGAAGGATGTGGAAACATTTCGCGCTCATATAGACTGTCATCCTCATCGTGATTAAGACCTTCCTTATGAGAGGCTAGACCTTACGGAGGAGATGAGGTTATACTGGGTCCAATCACCAGTACTACGAAGGCCTCTTTTATGCTTGATTTAGTTGTGCGTTATCCTCTATTGGTCGCTTGTGGTGATGTCGCTGCTCCCTTCCAATGGGATCAGAAGGAGCTAGAAATGAAATTGGGGAAATGGCCCAGCACCAAAGTCGAAGAACTTTAGTGGTACTGGGAGAAGAAATCTCTCGATGAGGAGCTCTGGCAAAAAGTTGGTATTTCGCATGCGCTCGATTTGGGTTTCCATCTTCCCCAAGGTGGGAATCGTGCCCCTGCTGTCGCAGCTATGTACTATTAGGAAACCAGTAGTAATAGTTTTGTTCTGCCGTTTGGTCATTTAGGGATTTCCTTACTAGTGTCATTACTATTACTGGTTTACCTACTACAAGTGAGCTTTTCGTTCCCAGTGCTTTGGACAATAAGGTCTTTCTTTTTTTCTCGAACCCCGAGCATTCAACCGTTAGCACCGCCTACTCCAATTGGCATAAACACTACAACACGGAGGAATTTCAGGCTACTCCTACCTCTGACAATCAGCGAGTGAAGAATGCCTATGGTGGAATTGCTTTTTTAGAATTCTGGCTCTGTTGCTATGTATTTTGCGTTGCTGTGGACATGATTACCAACACTTTTGCTAAGGCAGCTGAAGCGTTGTACAACAACCACTGTCTAGGACTCGCACAGCCTTCATTGGGTGCATTGTATCGTGGCCTTGGGTGGATTTCGCTGAATCCCATTCAAGTTTAAGTTTGCAGGTCCCGTCTGGATTTTGTCTTCGTGGTTGCAAGTTTGTTTTCCTGAATTTCGCAGTCCCCACCACAAGGAGTTCGTCTCTGAGGAGCTTCTAGGGAGGTCTTTGGTTCTTGCTAGAGACACCGAACCTCTGAGTTACTTGCAATGTTTCAATCATCTCTGGGGTCAGAAGATTTTCCCCAAGGATATGGCTGAATTTGTAGTAACGAGGCAATTCCTTGCCGAGTTATCTTCCGGGTTTGTCGTGACTCCCCGCCAAGCTCCTACTACGAGGAAGCTTTTCGTTTAATGTGTCTCTTGTCCATACATTATTGTTCCTGATGCAGTCTTGTGGGTTGAGTTGTATGCTCCTAATCACTTCGCTCGTCAACTTGGGTGTAAACAAGGTCTTCTCTGCCCATTGATAGAATCTCGCAATGGTTATACCTCATGAAGGACCTGTGTAGAGAAGCCTTCTACACTGATTCTCCAAGATTTTGCTATTCCAACTTCCCTTACTGGACTTATCTGAGTTTCGTCATCGCTCCCTTTGCATAACCTACTCCGTTGTTAAGGACTATTATGAGTGAAATGAGTGTCATTACGGTGACATTTGGAAGCAGTCCAAATCTGGAGTCTTTCACATTATTTTTCCAGCTCCTTTCCTTGATTTAAAAAAAAATGGTGGATAGACAGGCTGTGGGCCATAAAGACCAAGGCCAGTAGGGTCAGAAAAGGAAGCAGTGAGAGATCAATACTTCTCCTGTGTTTGCCTTGAAGCGTAATAAGCTGCTGGGTGCAAGTTCCGCCGCTGCAACTCCTACTGTGAGAGATACTGCAAAGGTTGTCGCTGCCAAGAAGAAGAAGAAGAACACTATTGTAGCTTGGGACTATGAGGACGGCGACTCCAATGATGAGTTCCCTCTGGTATAACTTTTTCTTCCTAAGAACTTTTAGTTTCTTTAGCCTTCTGTCTTCTATTCTTAATCCTGCTCTTTATGATTCAGTTTCGATGCTCCAAATGTTGCAATGTTAAGGAACGGAGCCAACTAGTAGAGGGCGAGTTGAGCGGGAATTCTCCTTCTATTGAGCAAGTTCCTAACAGTGAGCCCTCGGAGGATAATTTGGCTATTCAGGTTGTGCGGAATAAGGGAAAGCTCATGCAGCTGGTTGCAACTCCTGAGTCTTCTTCCAGTGCTGCGGGTGTGTCTGGTGAGCCTTTTCCTTTTAAAATTCTAGGCACATTCCCTTCCAATGTTGTAGATGAAGAAGTTTAGTGTCGGGAGCTTATTGAGCAGGTTTACTGACAACCTTTTCATCAATTGGTTTTTGCTGCTGTGAATGCCACTACGAAAGGAGTAGCTACCACCGTAGTTGGCAAGAAGCTTATGGGAGGAACTTCTGAAGTTCCAGGAGGTATTGAGATTCCTAATGTTGTTGTTCCGCATACTACTGCCACTACTGCTGAGGTACTCGTTGTTCTGACCTTACTGCTTTTTGGAATACTGAGTTTCTCTAACCACTAGTTTTTGGTTGTATAGCCCCAAGAAACTGCCCATGAATCACAAGTACACACTTCTACTGCTACGAACGTGGTTCCTGTTACTGCAAATAAATGTGGTGAAGAGTAGCTCCACGTTTTGGATGTTCCCTCCACCATTCTGGCCTTTGAGACTGGCCACGTGGAGTCAACCGTACTTCACTTCTTTTGAACTTCTGAATCTAGTTTGCTTATTTTTAGGCGTATTTTAACCTTTATTTGTTCTTCGCAGTTTACTACTGATGTGTCCTCCCCTCCTCACATCAATGTTACCCTGTACGATGATCAATTTCCCCCTCATCTATTTCAGGTATATTCTGACTTTACTTCTGTATGATTCTCTGTTGTAAGTCTTTTGATTATCTCATAATTAACTCTCTGGGTATAGGTTCTTCTGCCGACAGATCCAGGTACTCAGGAATTATCTCTTACCGAGGGGTCGACGGAAGCTTGGGGAATTTTCCAACGTCATACGTAGCTGCACCGAGACTGCTTCCCCCTAGTCTGTGATTCCCCTCCTGCCAACTCTTCCAGCTTCTGCCAGGGGTAATGATGGAATGACAAAGACCCTGCGAGAGGCAGTACAAATCTACAAAGACTTGGCACTTTCTAAAAGAGATCCTCTTGAAGTCCAGCTTGCTATTGTCTATCTACGTGATCTTTGGAATTTGAATTTTGAGAACAAAACTGTTCGCCAAGAACTGACCGTTCATATTCAAACGGCTTGCTGTGCCATAGAAGGAGTAGATCATGCCGTCTTGGATCAAATGGAAGAGCTACTGTGGGAACTTCCCAACCTTTTTAATACCATAGTCTCTGTTACCCAAGAGCGAGACAAAGCTATCTCTAATCGTATATACCATAATCGTAGGTGAAAACGTGATATGGAGAAAATCACGATAATGGGAAAGAACAATGAAGATGAGTGGGTAGATATTCTGGCCACACGTGCAGAAATTGCAAAACTCCAGGCTAAGCTACGTCAGCAAAGGGAAAATTATTTTGGAAATGAGCAAGCTGCTATCACTCTTCTTAATGCTGGGAAAACTCTTTCCGAAAGTGTTCAGCAGGCTCACGCCGTAGCTGCGGATGCTGAGATGGCTTGGGCCGCTGCACATGCCCGGTATCTTCAAGTGAAAACTAATCTGCGAGCTCTCGGTAGCTCTATTGTAAAGTACTATACTATTTTCCATGAACTATGCCCCAATTTTGGGCCTTATACTTTACTTTGTAAAACTCTTGCTAGTTTAACTTATATTTTATGGCCCATGACTTTAATCACCCGCTGTGTATCTCTGCCATCTAATAACTTTATGTCTCCAAAAATCACGCCAAGTCTGGAATAACTGTCCACTTTTAATGGCTCATAACTTTGTATCTCGAAACGGTAAATTTTCAGCTTTTAAGAGATACACAAACCGGTGATTAAATGTTAAGCCTCCTTAACTGTTGTATTGAGTCGATACAACACTCCGGGTCTCTTTGTTTAAAACCTCTTAGAGTTTTAGGCTTATAAATAGCTTGTCACTTCTCCTTTATTTCACAAGATCTCTCTGTTGCAAAATAATGGCGTTTCTAGTTCATAGTCTGTTCTTTTCTTGCTTCAAGGCATAGCCTCCAGATCTTGTATTCTACTAGACGTTTTTAGGTCGAAGTACCAAAGCTCAAACCTGGCTTAGGTCGTAGTACCAAAGCTCAGGTCCTTCTGTTATGTGCTATTTCTCAAACCTTTGAGAATTAGTAGACAATGGTTAATATAGGCACTCCCTAACCCCATCCTTGAACATGATCATCTTGGTTTGGTACATGCTCCCACTCACTCCCACTAAAGCTCTTCTTACTTTTTGAGTGGAGCATCTAAGATCATGATCAGAGGAATGGTTTTGTTGAGTAGCTAATGTCGGGCGTGTGCAAGTATCCCAAAGTCTTCCAGAATCGAAGGTAGATCT
This sequence comes from Geum urbanum, assembly GCA_946800695.1. Taxonomy (NCBI): domain Eukaryota; kingdom Viridiplantae; phylum Streptophyta; class Magnoliopsida; order Rosales; family Rosaceae; genus Geum; species Geum urbanum. The sequence goes on from OX326998.1 coordinate 37,334,486, forward strand.
ATCCCTCAGTTAGTGACTGCCTACCAGCGCAAGACGAGGGCTTCGTTGTGGCTAGTTAGGATAGATCCAAACCAGCTAGAGGCCGCAAAGCCTCATAATATATTGTACTCTTTATTTAGATCAAATGAATCTCTATATTTTCAACTCTTTTTGTTTGTCTTTCGTAAGTAGCAAAAATACTATCTCCAGCGATTTAACCACTGAAATTTGGTCATAAGTAACTTATAACATTCGAAAGAACCACAGAAATTGGATCCATGTTAACCATTTTTTAAAAAATTTTGCAATATTTTGGCCACATGAATTGGCTTTGGACATATTGGTTGCCCCATAATTTTACATGGAGAGCGAGCCTCTTTTATAGGCTGCGAATGAGTGCAAAACTAATTCGTTGATCCTTCTGTTTCCTCGTACTCCCAAACTGGCTTCCTATACTTCTTCAGAAATCTGCCATTAATGAGATTATGATGAACTTCACCATCAACGTCTCGCAGCTGGAAAACTCTCTTGCCTTAAATTCTGTCAATGATGAAGGGTCCTTCCTACCTTGCGGACCATTTACCTCGTCCTTCTTGCATTTCTCCCGAAGGCAATACTTTTTTCCAAACCAGCACTCCTTCTGCAAAACTAAGTCCACGAGTACGTCGATCATAACATCAGGCCAATTTCTGCTTTTCTGCAAACAGGTTGGTTAATGCGCTGATGCGCTTTTCGTCTAAGTCTTCCAACTCCTGCCACATTGCTTGCACATAATCTTCTCCAATAAGTTGGTGTTGATCCATGACCCGCAGCGATTGAACGTTGATCTCCAATGGCAGAATTGTGTCATGTCCAAACATTAGAGCATATGGAGTAGTTCCGGTTGGACAACGCTGAGAAATCATGTATACCCATAGCTTGCTGAATAATTCCTCATGCCAAAGTCTTGGATTGTCTGGGAGCATGCGCTTGAGTATGTGGAAGATTAATTTGTTACTTGTTTCAGCTTGGCCGTTGGACTGTGCATAGTATGGTGAAGAATACAAAAATTTGATCCCAAAGTCTGTTATGAGCTCTTCTACTTCTCCAGACATGAACGTCGTTCCTCTATCTGAAACGAAGCACTCTGGGATCCCGAATCAGCAGATGATCTTTTTGTATAGGAACTGCCTAATCGCAGCGGAAGATGCCACTTTTAAAGGCTTTACTTCTACCCACTCAGTGAAGAAATCTGTAGCGATGATGATAAAGTTGTGCTGCATGGAAGAATGAGGATGGATTAAGCCGATTAGATCTAATGCCCATCCTCGCACTGGCCATGGTTTGATGATTGGCTGCATAGGGATATTTGGAATATTGTTGACTAGTTCATGAGCTTGATAATCCTCACACCCTTTTGCAAAAGTTATACAATCTTTTAACATCGAAGGCCAAAAATATCCGTGTCTCCGTAGGAATCATCTCATCTTTTGGCCAAATTAGGGAGCTCTGCAGACTCCAAGATGTACTTCTCGCAGCAATCGTTTGGCCTCGGTTCCACATACACAAACCAAGTCCACTCTTTCTTCTCCACGTCTGAACATTTCATCTCCCCGGAGAATGTAGTTTGGAACAAAGTACCTGATCCCCTTGTCTACTGTAGAGCTAGGATATTTCAAATATGCGATAATTGGTTGTCTCCAATCATCATCGATTGTTCCCAGAGCTGCGACGTACCATTCATCCTTCTCCTCCTTCCTAGTCATGAAGGATGGGAGAGTACGAACTTCTACCTTTATTATACGTTCATGCACATCATCAACAAGCTCTATCCCCATAGCAAGCTGAGCCAACTCGTTCGCTGTATAATTCTCTCATCGTGGGATGTGAGCCAGGGATACATCTGTGAATAATTCCAAAAACTCGCTAGCTCTTTTCACATATGGTTCTAGAATTAGTCCGATTTTGAACGTGGCTTGGAGCTGTCTGATCATAAGTAGCGAGTCTCCCCAAACTTGTATATCTGTAGCACCAAGGTCCCATACAAGCTCTATTCCAATGATTAAGGCTTCGTACTCAGCTACATTGTTAGAACAGTTGTACTCTAGTCGGAAGGAATAGGCAAATGTTTCACCTTGAGGATTTACCGATGCGATCCCTGCTCCTACAAAAGCATTCGTGCTAGAACCATCGAAGTAGAGTTTCCAAGGGGCCAGTGATATGTGTGACAACTCTAACTCCTTTTTCTCTAGGATTTCCTCTATATGGTGATGTGCGAGGAAATCGGCCACTGCTCGGACCTTTACTGCCTTTTGCGGGACATATTATAGTGAAAAATTTGGATAGTGCGAGAATCCACTCCCCTATCTATCCTTGAAGTATAGGTCGGGCTAACATGTACCGGACTAAATCGGTTTGTGCTATGATGCACGTTGTGAAGGAAAACATATATTGCCTCAACTTGCAACCTGAGAAGTAAAGAGTAAGGCATAATTTTTCCATTGGTGTATATCTACTTTCGCAGTTCATGAGAGTCATGCTTAAGTAGAATATTGCTCTTTCTGCCTTCACTTCATCGTCTTGTGCCAGTAAGCTTCCTACGGATGACTATGTTGCTGAAATATAGAGCTTAAGCGGCACTCCTTTTCGTGGTGGCACTAAGATAGGTGGATTAACCAGGTATTGTTTGATCTTGTCAAATATTTCTTGGTGAACCGGCTCCCACACAAACTCTTTCTCCCCTTGCAACTTGAGGAGAGGAGCAAAATGTTTGGTCTTTCCTGCAGCATTTACGATAAATCTTCTCAAGAAGTTGATCTTCCCCAGTAACTGTTGAAGCTCTCGTTTGTTTTTCGGATGAGGAGCCTTTATAATTGCCTCTTTCTTGTCATCCGGTACTTCTATCCCCCACTGATGCACTAAGAAACCTAGGAAGTCCCCTACTTGCATCCCAAAAATGCACTTGGCAGGATTCATTTTAAGCTGATGTTTTCTCATTCGTATGAATACCTGTCTTAGATCCTCTACATGGCTTGACCGCTTCTTCGATTTGATTATAATATCATCAATATAAACTTCCATTGTGTCTCCTGCTAGGTCGTGGAAAATATAGTACATGGCTCGCTGATACGTTGCTCCTGCATTCTTCAATCCAGACGGCATGTTTACGTACTCAAATACTCCTAACACCTCTAGACATCTAAATGCAGTTTTGTGTCTGTCCTCCTCAGTAACTAGGATTTAATGACTATCCTGCAGTGCCATCCATGAACGAAAGCATCTCATGTCTTGCCACTGTATAAATGAGAAAATCAACTACTGGCATAGGGTAAGCATCCTTTAGAGTAGCTTGGTTCAAGTTTTTGTAGTCTACACAGACTCTAATCCTTCCATTCTTCTTTCGTACTGAGACTCTGTTGGATATCCATTCTGTGTATTTAGCCACTTAGATGATTCCGGACATCAACATTTTCTCGATTTCTTCCTTGACCAATGTTGCTGTCTCTGGATTCATCCCTCACATTTGCTAGTGTACTGACTTTTTCCCCTCTGCGATTGAAAATTTATGGACGACCAGTTCTGGTGAAAGTCCTGGCATATCCTCAAACTTCTTTGTGAAACAATCCTTGTATTCGAACAACAAATCAACGAACCTCTTTCTTTCTTCAGGCTCTAAAAATGTACTAATAGCCACTTCCATTGGCCTATCCAGTGTTCCTAAATTGATTTTTTTTCAATGGGATCTCTTCCTTTAGGTGGTGTGTCATCCAAGGCTGCAGGTGCGAGCTAGATGATATCCTCTGCAATCACTTTTTGTTGCACATCTTCATTGATACATTCTGCCGTCGCGATGGTTGGCAAAAAATCGTAGGCTTGCGACTCTATCAAATAGGTTTGCAATTTTGCATATAGAGAAGCACAAGCCTCCGCTTCCTGGTCCTTGGATGATAGTATCATTGATGGCTTGTAGAGGCTAACTTGAGGAAGTTTGGTCATGCTTTATCTTCTTTTGCTTGCACTATTCCCCACTGAGCTAATTCTGAGGCCGTTATTCCAACAGGTCGTCCCTTCTTGTCGGCGCTGCACACTTCCAATGGTCGAAGCTTTCTATTGTAATAATTGACATCCAATGCATTCACAAAGACTGAGTAAGGTCGTGGGTCTACATTGACAAAGTGCGATTCTGATGTCTCCATGTCCCAGATAAGGAGCTGTTGAAGAAGTAATGAAGGTACACAGTTGCTCCTGTGGATCCAATCCCTACCTAGTATTGCACTAAAGGGTGAATTGTACTAAATGACAAAGAAAGTATAAATCATTGTTGCTGGTCCAACCTTTACTTCTATGAACAACAATCCTAGTGTCTGCGAGACTGTCCCTGTGAAGTTCCTGATTGTCATGCATGTTGCTTGAATGGTTGATCTTGGAATGCTCAATAATGTCATTGCTTGAGGATCAGGACATTCACTGCTGCTCCGGTATCTACCATGGCCTTGCTAAGCTGGATGCCCCCCATACTCGCAGTTATGTACAATGGCCTCATGTGCAACGCCATTGTGGCTGTGGATTTGGAGAACATCATGTAGGACTTTTGCACAACAGGATCCACACTTAGTCCCCGTTCCTCTGGTTCTTCTAGCTATGCCAGAGTTACCCCCCTAACCACTTTGCTTACGATAGTCACGTGCTTTGCTTTGACTGGTATGGCAAATTTGGCCGGTAACATGTACACCATGCTGTTATGTCCTCACTATCTTCCCTATAGTTGACTAATTACTTATCCTCATAGTTACCTGCTTCAGTCTCAACTAACAGTGGCTCTTGTTGATGGTCCTTAATGAGAGGGTTTCGTTGCTTTCTTATGTGAATATCTGATTTAGGTCCTCTTGAGAGGTCTACCTTTGTTGTGAGTTTTGACTCCCTAGCTGTTACTTCCTTGATACTGAAGCTGGAAGAAGGGATAGCGAGTTTCTTTTGTTCTTCAATTACCAAAGGCTTTGGTCTCCATCGCAGCACTGATTTCCTGCTTGGCTCAGCAACTGATTCTGCCTTTGATTCTATGCGTTGGAAGACTGATCTCCGCACCAGCTTGTCTTCAACCGCCTTTCAAGCCCTCTTACATTATTGGTATAAAGCTGAGTAGCATGGTAGTCATAGGTTCATTTTACATTAAAATTTTAAACGAAAAACTAGAATCATCCATCATTTGAAACCAACACATAACCATAAAACTTACCGTACACTACAGGGTTCAGTTAATGCAATGACAGTTCAATAGCAAGAGGATTGGAAACAAATTACCATTCAACTCCTTGCACCTTTGCATATCTTTCAACGTCCTCCTCTGTTTTCTCTTCCATCTCAGACACAATACCTTCTATTGACAGCACATACTTCTCACAGGCCCTGATGAAGGTATTGAATTCTCTTCTACTCCAAGAAGATAATCCCTGGATTCCACCAATGATTAAACATTATAAAGAAAACCAAGATGCGAGCCTGATTACAGTATTTCATTTTCCAATATGTTGCTGCCTGGCTTGAGTATAATCAAGCCAATGCATTGAACAACAAGAGGCCGCCCAGAAAATGATATAGGCAACTACATAATTAAAGAGTTTACCATTGTACACCTACAATAGATGTATAAACACACTCAATTAAAGATCGATGGAAATAAATAGAATTGACCTAATGTTAACGTATACCAGAGTCCAATATTGTGAGCAAGGAAACATTTCTCATTCAAGCAATACATACCAGTTGATTTAATTGATAAGCCAACCTAGATCAATCTTTATGAACACTAAGCACAGCAGTTTATATCCACGGCATTGGCCCTCTCTATATCTAATGATACACTTGCGTCAAGGACTTAAGGTTATTGTAGGGCAGACCTCGTTATCTGCTCGTAAGTTTGTAGGTAGAGACATGTGTTGTAGAGTCATGAAAACTTTTACCACGGACAGGCATCTAACAACGACATACATAAAACACACCATTAACAATTTTACTACTAACTAATCAACCAAACAGCATGACCTAAGTGTAACATCGCAGAGTTCAACATCTTTGCGAAATCTCCGGTAAGCAATGAATATACCTAGTCTTGATTTTTCTGGATAACAATGCAAGTACTGAAGTCTAAATTCTGATCACATAATCAAGAACAAAAGTTCAAACCTCAAGTAGTAGTTGAGCATAAAAGTAAGGAATGCAGATAGAGCAAGCCTTATAGCTCGAGCTCGACGACCGCGATCCAGCCATCAATTCCGTAGCCGCAGATCTCCGTCGATTCCGTTTGTTCCATTACCTATTACTCGTACCCATATGAATTGAAACCAGTCAAGGGATGGTCAGATGACTCAGATCCGTAACCCAGAGACCAATTCAATTACAGTAGACTATGCAACTACGATGAATTGAAATACATAAACTGGGAGGGGCTTACCTTCGCCATCAGTGTCCGAAACGAACAACGGAAATCACACAAATCTCATCTTCGACTTACCCTCCATTCACCCAAATTCACAATTACCATCGTAAAACTATCTGTCCGGCCCAGACAACGTGGCATAGAGTAACTTTGGCCTCTTAACGGGAGGTAACAGAAGATAACCGAATAGTAGTATAGTACCTTTTAAAATTTGGTGGACACACAACTAGACCCTTCAATTATTTGAAGGGGTGGACTCCTTTTGAGGATTTTTATAGCAGCATCTATGCTGGACAACCAGAAAGTCACTACCTTACTGTGCTATTGGTATAAAGCTGAATGCATTGGTTCTTTTGTCTTTTATTGAGAGTGAAGCGAAGATAAGAACGCACTGAGGAACATGGCCAAGCAACATTGCTAAATGGTGAATTTAACTAAGCAATTTGATTAGTGATATCTTTGACTTTCAAGTTGACATGTATAATATGCTCTCTTGCTAAAAAGTAGTGTTAGATGTAAAGGACAAAGAAAAAGAACCAGTCAGACTCCAATGAGCTCAAGTTCTCTGAACTTGTGCATCAATGAGAGTGAAGAAACATATGTGCTTTCATATACAATTGTCTGATATATTTTTTTTTGAACTTGTGAATACTCTGATACTTAATATAGTGACAACTTTGCCCATGCAGATGATCCCCTACATGCAAAAGCTAGCTGCTCTTCCAGTGAGAAAAACCAATTGGTCGAGAGTTGGACTCTAATTCTGATTCTCAAATGGAATATGCTACTGAAAAAATCAAACATATACTAATTGGACATCAGAGAGTACCTAAACTGGAGCTTAATATGTACAAGAAATGAAATTTCTTTGGCTTCCCAACTGTTTTTGTGAGCTGCAGTTGCTGAACCATAGTGAATTAATGAAACTGATATCTGTCTCTAAATTTACAAGCTTTAACTTCCCAACTGTTTCATCAAGATCGACCTACCCCAAAATTTACATTCTAAATAGTCTAAATCCATGGCTATAAAAGTACATACATGACACTGACTTTGCCAAAATTATTTAAGAACAGAATATGTTCATAGGCCCAAGGTCATTTGCTTACTAATCATCACAACAGAGAATACATACATACATACATATAGATAGTTGTTCATGTCTGCAATATCTGCACCAGTACAGAGTGTGAAAGGAAGATTCTACATCCAATAATTGATTCATTATCCAAGAGTGAAAGCTAGCTTGCTAAGAATCCCATAGAGAACATATATATAGATATATAATATTTTGATCAACAAACATTTGAATCATATGCATGAAGCTATAGCTAGCTTCAGCATCAAGGCTTATGGTCCTGCGTGTAGATGTAGTCCAAATGAGCTTCTGCAAGTACCCTTCTCTTTAAACAGTCTTCATTTTCATCACTACAGACTTCATCCAGCCCCATTAGCTGCAATATATCCAGAATATAACCAGTGTAAGATATAATGCACCTTCCACATGATAACTAAGAAAATTTTCTGCTATCGAAAAAGCTAAGACCCTTTTTATTCTTATTATAATTTTTTTTTGTTCATAAATGAAAACAGATGAAAAGAATAGAGCTGAAACTTACATTCATCAAGTCACTGCCTTCCAGTTCTACAAGGGAGTCTCCATCAGAGATTTCCTTGAGCTTTTCCTCTGCTTGTCCTGAAAGAGATGCCAAGATTTAGTTCATTAGTACTATAATACTACATCTCACAAAAAATAGTAAACGAGTAGTGAGAAGAAGGGTATAAGGAACATCTAGTAACCTTGTCTGTTTTGTAAGAGCCTGCCTGATATTGTTGATGAAGAAATGATGAACAAGAAGCACAGAATCATAACTTGTGTGTGAAATCTCTGCCTCATTGTGTGTGTGTGTGTCTGAGAGAGAGAGAGAGAGAGAGAGAGAGAGAGAGAGAGAGAGAGAGAGAGTTAGAAGTTGGGAGTTGTGGTGGAACTGTGGAAGGGAGAGAGGAAGGACATAAATATATACATGCAAAGAAAGTTAGAAGTCACATGATGGTAGATCCCTTTCTCCACTCCATACAAGGCATCTAATAATTTACCTCATAATAGGGCCCAACTCCCTCATAATGCTCTTATTATACTAGACTTCCATGCCTGAGTGACACAAGAGGAAACAGAAGCAACAACAGTAGCACTATACTTGAAATAAGAGAGAGCTTTGGTCATTGTCTGCCATTTGTGGTCCAGAAGAGTTAGACAAGTCCTCCTCTCCCAATCTCCAAAGTACTCCAGCATTTAGTGTTGAATCATGTATTGTGGTTTTGACAGTGTCCTCAAGTCAACCTTTATATTTTGGACAATGCTGACGTACAGCTGCAGCCTATAATTTTGTTGTTGTGGTGTTTTGCTTAAACTACAGAACGAAACATCATGCTAAAGCAATGCAACATATCGCGCTCTTGCTCCCACATGCATATGCTGTTCGTGTTTTTAGTGGCAACACCACCATCCAGCTTATGCGGATATTAGAACGACTCAAACTCATGCATAACAAATGGTAATAGTTTTTAGGCAAAGGTGGAGTGAACACCATTTATAGAGTTTGGATATGTGCATTGGTCATGCTTTCCAATACTGAAGGAGATATGGGAGATTATGCTTCTCTTTTGCAAGATTTATATCATTTCTTGCAAGAGCTTAAAAAACTTATCCAGGAAGGCCACAAATAGACTTGGATTGTGTGATACGTACATATTTATCATACTAACTAATTCTATAGGGAATTGAGTTAGAATTTTGAATGATCATGTCTGCTAGTCCCAGACAAGTGTGATGGAAAACATGATCATGATATAACTAAAGAAATGATGAGAATGATCATGTTGACTATCAATTTGATCATGTTTATGTGACAATGCCATTCGTACTTGATCATGCTGTTGTACAGATCATAAGATCCCCATCTTTGGGTTGTTTCGATAGATATCCCCATTTGTGGGTTGTCTACCTTAATCACGAATCATATTTAGAGAGAGGGTATTATCAATATTTTCTTGTTACTATACGTACAATAAACTGATCATACAGATAGTTGAAGAAAGATCTTGTATCCGATATGTTTAATTAGTTTTCAGAATTACTAAATATGTGTACCAATAAACTACCACGACTTTGAATGTAGATCGATACCTTTCTCATCTTATTACAATATGGAATCTAAGTACGTACGTGGCTCTATGTTTAGTTCAACTTTTTTTTTTCCAGCTCTCCGTAAGGTACAAATTATTTCAGTCTCCACCACTTCTTGGACGTAGATGGTTGAACCCAAAGTATGAATTAAACCAATGTATGCTCAATTATTGGGCAATATATGCCAGCTATGACATGTATATCGATCAGCTAGCTAGGTTTCACTTTCACTGAGATTCTAGTTACGAACGTACTGTTTTATCAGCTTTCACTTATAGTAAGATTCTACTACTCCACCATGCATGCATGTTTCGTTTGTGTAAATACATATCAAGCCAGAGTTGTCATGTTCTGTTTTCAATCAACAACAATTGAGAATTTGGGATGCCTGAGAAGTTGTGGAACATGCATGTCCATGTGGCCGGCCACTGTGTTGGGAATAGCTCCACTTCCAGAGGCCACCACTTTGTGAGCGACTAGCTAGCTGCTCCTTTCGGTTCTGTTTCTGATATGTCCATGTCCATGCACTTCCTTTTTTTTCATTTTTTTTTCAAAGGCAGTTAATATGTTGTAAGTGCTTAATTGATTCTCAAAATAATTTTTACTATTAGTACTTCTAAAAAGGAAACACTTCCCATGTAGTAGTGTAGTTTGAAACCCTTTGGGCTACTGTAGTTCGAAACCCTTTCTCTTTGGTTTAGTGGCGTACCTTTAAAGCTTAGGTAATATAACTAATTTCGGACTTTGAAATGCTCAAGGACTTTGAGGTAACTTTGGTAACGATTGATCTATCTAGGCAATGACTTTTTTAGGAGTTATCTTTTAGGCGAGTAATTGCTTTGTAATGATATATATAATTATCAATCGAATTGATACTCCTATTTTTCTTAAAAAAATAATAATTCAAGAGTGTCAATTTTACTAATGAATAGGTTGCATGAATATACAATATTCACTTACGCATGACACCTCAGAAAGAGCTATTGCCTAAAAAATCTAAACAAAATTTAAATGGGTCAAGACCTTCTAAACTACTTCGGTAGTCATTTTAAGAAAGATTAGGGTCAGATACAAAACCAGTTAACAATTGACAAAATTGGAGCATGAGAGGTAAGAAATACATATTGAAACCTGTTTAAGGAATATATTTCGTATCTTCCAGTGTGTGTCTTATCCTAATTATATTAGATATGGAGATTTTAACAATCCCTGATTATTTGGAAACATTGATTGTACTGATTATAATGCCTGTATTAAGATCTCTTATCAATGAATAAAGATAAATAAAGATATGGTTTACAGTTTTTATTATTGTGTACTTGCTTATTCTTCGACACGTTATTAGTAAACTCTAAGTTTGATAGTCACCCATCACCATAGAGAAAAAAAAACAAAAAAAAACTAAACCCTTAACACCTACCTTCCTCGCCGCCCATCACCACCGTTCACCGAGCACCGTAGCTGAAAAAGTTGCACGTCAACAACTTTTGCATCTCTTGCAAGTATCTCCTCCAATTTTGACAAGATTTATCGACTACCCAAGTCTCGCATCAAGAGAGAGGTACCACCCCGTCGTCAACAAACAAGTCATATTGAGCATAAAACCAATCACAGTAATTAAATTTCTTAACATACTACTTTAGAGAATAGGTTGAAAAACTTAATTTCTGTAGCATCCTAGAAATTAGGTTATTTACTGCCTTGATATTATTATATTGTGATTCGAGCAAAGGGGATTTCATCATCCTTTTACTCAAAAAGTTTGATTAGTGATTGTCTAGGGGGAGTCACGGTACAAAAGAAAAAAAAAAGAAAAAAAATCGATTATGAGTGATTGATTATAAATACACTGTTTCTGGGTATGGTATGAAGCCACCATTTATCGAGCATCTATATTTGTGACCATACATCTTGGATCACGTTCTTATTCCCTAAATTTAATATTAGTGATTATGGTTTCGATTCTAATTATCTCCCTTGTCTCTTTTATTGATGACTATGATAATTGAGTCGGCTAGGCCAGAGTTTGACATCCTTGATCTAAAAGGAACAAAGTATCATCGCTGAGTCTCTGATATAGAAAATACTTTCATCGGCAAGAGATACCCCAACACCATCTTCCCACTGATTGAGCCTAATGCGGCCACCCCAAGTGAGGAAATCAAAGCTTAAACTCTCATGTTTTTGAGGCATCATATCCATCCATTCTCAAGAAGCAATACTTAAAAGACAAATCTCAAGAATTTATGGGACATTCTAAAGAAACGCTACAACAACTTGCATGATTCATAACTTCCAGAATTGACTGAGAGCTGGGAAACCATCCATTTATTAGATTATCCAAAAATTGATGCATACAACCAGGCTATGTTGGAACTACAATTTGAGCTTAGTTTCTGTAGGGTTGAAAAGACTGATCATGACATGATCGAGAAGTCATTGAACACATTTTCTTCTTCCATGAGTATACTTGTACTGACTTGAGTATGAATAAGGAAGAATAAAGACTTTCAGTGATCTCATGAATATCGTAGCTACAAAGGTGAGACATCATGAGATAATTCTCAACAACAACTCAAGGCATGCGTGGACCAAGAAAACCCCTGAGAGTTACAACAATGAGAGAAGGCATGTAAGGACAAGAAGAACAGAAATCAAGGCTGAAACCTGACTTGACACATAAATCAGGACGCCAACTCCAACAAGAACTAGTCAAGTTCTAAGAATGAAGGAACTTCTTCACACTCTGCTCCATCTAGAAAGTATCCATGTTTTAAATGTGGCACTACTAAGAATATACACAAGCAATGTCGTACAAGCAAGGAAATTCAAACTATCTACAAGAGGCACAAACAATACTTGGCACAAGAGGCTAATTTTGCTGGGGGAAACTATAAGATGGAAGAAGACTTTAATGTTTTATCTCATTGTAGTAGACAATAAGAAAGAGAGTCTTGAGACTCAGAATTTTGGTTAGTCTATATATTAGGTTGTTATTCCTACTATGTAATCTTCCAGGTTTAGTTTTTGGCTTGTTTAGTCATGTTTTTGAAACTTTGTTTTAGTTGTTTTGGAATAAGACATCTTTGATGTAATTTAGTTGACAAGTAATAAAATTTCTCTATTTTTCAAATATATGAAAGTGTTGAGAATTTTACTTTACTTCATAATATATGAATGGTTCGTGATATACAATAATCCATGGCACTATAACACCGAAAAATAGAACAAAACGTAAAAAGAGAAAAATTTGAGTTCCTGTGGGTTCAACCCATCGAAGAATTACTTCGACCCGTCGACCTGATCACCCTAAAACGGTTTTGGCACATTTTCGACCTGTCAAAATTTTTTCCTTGTATTTCTTCGACTTATCGAAGATGGTCCTCGACATGTCGAGCCATGTTCCCTAGACTCAAACTCGACCAATCTGAACCCGTCGAAAATACTTCGACCTGTCGAGGGTTTTAGATAGAAACGATGTTGTTTGATATTGTTTGTACATCAGTTTTGCTTTGCCATGTCAAGCACTCTATAAGGGGGCACAATTCCTTAAAAGTCTTTAAGTATTCACTTAAAGGATTCGTCATGTCTTGAGTTCAAAGACTAATTGATGTGTAGATATCTGAAGACAAGATTGAGGGTTTAGCAGTATTATGCAGAATAGGTAATTGTTAAATAGAACAAAAGAGTTGGGAAAATTTTCTGATATATTGAACACTCCCTAATTGAGACATATATACAAGACTACTTACTGTCCTACAAAGAAACTATTTACACCTACTTAATTATAGAATACACACATCCTAATATTCCTAGGAGTATGATTCACTCCAAAACTCATCGTCAAGTTGGTGCATACAAGTCTTGAATGCCCAACTTGTCAAGTAAGTCATTAAAATTTTTGGACAAAACAACTTTGGTAAGAATGTCAGCTAACTAGAATGGGCTATGACATTCTGCTTCTTGCTCCTCAAAGTAACTAAATTTCCACCAACAAATGTAAAATAGCAAGAAGTAGAACGTCTATCAATAATATTTCTTGCCCAATCTACATCAGTATACCCGCTAGTCTCCAAATTTCCATTTTTACGAAACACAAGGCCTTTACTAGGAGGAGACTTCAAGTACCTCAAAATTCTTATCACAACATTAGTGTGAGCTTCACTAGGATTGTGCATATATTAGGTCACAATATTAACAATATAAGTAAAGTCAGATCTAGTGTGAGACAAGTATATTAACTGCTTAACTAACCTCTGATATTAGGGGTGGAATCGGGTTGGGACCCGACCCGAAAACACTCAACCCGAGTCCCGACCCGATAAAGATCGGGTTCAATATTTTTTGCCCGAGCCCGAGCCCGACATAGGTCGGGTACCCGAAGGTCGGGTAGCCCGACCCGATCGGGTTGGGTTGGGTTGGGCAGAGGTGACCCGATTTTGCTGGGCTTCAAATTAGGCTTGGGTCCAAAAAAAAAGTGGTCCAAATTTGATTTTTTTTTCAAAGAACTTAAAGTTATAGCAAAGTAGAACTTAAATTTAAGTTACAAACTCAAATGAAAATACAAATTAAGTTACAAACCCAAATTACAAATACAAATTAAATCATCCCAAATCAAGTGAAAATTACAAAGAAATTAAAACACAATCCAAAAGCACTAGAACACTTGATGATGCACGTAGAGTTTAACCTTGAGGAGGATGCATTTCTTGTGTGTGCGCTACAAACAACAAAGAAACATATTAGTTCAATTTAGAAAAAAAATAAAGAATCAAAATTGACAATCCTTACACAAATTAAAGTGTGACTTACTTATAACCACTTCTTCACAATCTTGATAAAATTCAAGTTCTTCTTCCGTTGGTTCCTTGTATAAATTGAGTTCCTCCCCCCTAAGCCAATCATTACAACAAACTAATGCCTCCACCATTTTGAGGTTCAGCACTATACCCTTTTAGCTCAAAAAACCAGTCAAATTTTTAAATACCAAGCCTGAGAGGCATCACGGATGAAGGACATAATCACATATATACAAGGCTATGCATCTCAATTGGCTACTATGGTGCAGCCCGTGTGCCAGAAAGTTCCATTTCAAATAACAAAGGTACATCAAGTGTGACCAAGATCCCACCTAAGAAACACATGCAAACCCCCTCCTTACGTAACAGTAATTACAGTTTAGAGTTTAACCAAGTGTGATGCACGTAGAGTTTAACCTTGAGGAGGATGCATTTCTTGTGTGTGCGCTACAAACAACAAAGAAACATATTAGTTCAATTTAGAAAAAAAATAAAGAATCAAAATTGACAATCCTTACACAAATTAAAGTGTGACTTACTTATAACCACTTCTTCACAATCTTGATAAAATTCAAGTTCTTCTTCCGTTGGTTCCTTGTATAAATTGAGTTCCTCCCCCCTAAGCCAATCATTACAACAAACTAATGCCTCCACCATTTTGAGGTTCAGCACTATACCCTTTTAGCTCAAAAAACCAGTCAAATTTTTAAATACCAAGCCTGAGAGGCATCACGGATGAAGGACATAATCACATATATACAAGGCTATGCATCTCAATTGGCTACTATGGTGCAGCCCATGTGCCAGAAAGTTCCATTTCAAATAACAAAGGTACATCAAGTGACCAAGATCCCACCTAAGAAACACATGCAAACCCCCTCCTTACGTAACAGTAATTACAGTTTAGCTAGGTTGCTTAGAAACAACTTCTATATTTTAAGTAAGCAACTGTACGCTTTATACCGCTAATCAATCAATTATAGAATTCAAAAGGAATAGGAAATAAAATGCATTTATATTTCCTATACAAGGTTGTAGTTTCTCACTCAAGGATGTTAAAGTAACTACTAACATTAATATCATTAGTCATGGTCATATATATGTTTTCAAAAGATATGTAATAAACAAGATGGTCATATATATTTTGGATAGACAGTCACAGCCCAGAAACCACTAGCTCAGATAAACTCTTACCATGAGAAGATTCAACATCTAAAATCAGATCAAGTGCGTAATCGTAATATGAAACTTGACTGCTCAAACCACAGAGATTAAAATCATCTTGGATGTATTCATCATCCACTTCACAAAAAAATTCATTTCCCCGCAAATTGCAGAACCATGAGATCCAGGATGTGTCATCCCCATCAGAACCACTGACATCTGATTCTTCACTGTCTGTCTCAGATTCCTCTGCAATCAATTCAAAACACGTATGAATGACACTAACCTTGTCAGCATGCCAAACAGAAAGAATACAGATACTACAATTTTTTTAGGAAAATCCTTCACAAACAATAACTTTCTTCTATAAATTAATACGTAAATGGTTAGTCTTATAAAATCCAAATTCGGCAAGGACAATAAATGGTAAAGTGGGAATACAATGGAAATTAGGGAGTCTAAGACACTTAAAGGCCGAAATTCTTTTCAACACAAAAAGTCATTGTCACTACGCAACCAGTGTTTCACAGAAAACCTACCATAAAGGTTCAACATTTCAGCTTTTCCCATACCTCAGCTCACTAACCAAAACCAGCATAGTTTACATTATCATAACCACATTTCACCGAATTTACCATCATAAACCTCATAAGATACTATCGAATCCCAATACCGGAAACATTAGTTCTAGCAGTATGGCTGATTTCTTTCTTAAAAGTTATAACCCAATACCGGAAACATTCATTCCAGCAAGCATAAGAAAGAGGTCGTAAGTTGTCAGAGACATTTCGTCGAACACTTGGTGGGCAACATTGTAATGCAAAAATTGACGGCGGGCACCATAACAAAAGGCAAACGAAGTCTAAGCTCACGTAGATGGAAGGACGAACAAATTGACAGACAGAAGATGTGGGAAGCAATAAACAAACACAGGTCAATTTATTATATATCAATTGCATGATTTGCATCTGAGTTCATGTTAGAAACGAAAGAAAGTTCAAACAAACTGGGAGGATATTAATCATATTATAACATGGGTCATGTTTGACAGTTTGAGATTCAAATTGGGAGAACCCAGATACGGGTACGAGGTTTATAGCAATTGGGCATAAACCCAGATGAGAAAGCAACCAAACTACCAATATCAGAAGCAAATCTGTGAGAATCGTAAAGAACAGATTAATGAAGAGTAAGAAAAGAAAATCACCTCGATTTGAAATTTTGAATTACAAGTTGAAGACCGGAAGAGGGTGAGTCGGGAATTCGGGATGGGGGGGCTGAGTTGCAAATGGAGGCTGAGTTGCAATTAAAACAAACCCTATTTTAATTATATATATTAAATATATTAAAAATATATATTATATCGGGTCGGGTCGGGTACCCGATCGGGTTTCACTATTCAACCCGATCCCGAACCCGAAAATTAGCGGGTCGGGCAAAAAACCCGACTTTTCGGGTCGGGTCTAAATCGGGTCGGGCACAATCGGGTTCGGGCACGGGTTGGGCGTCGGGTCGGGTCGGGTCGGTCGGGTTTTTTTCCCACCCCTATCTGATATCGAGACTTGTCTATAGGAGCTTGATCAGGATACTTTGCAATATGATAATTCATGTTCAATAGGTGTATTAACCGGCTTACAGCTAATTAGCATACTCTTCAACATGATTATATTGATCAGGTTTCTCTTCAATCTGAGCTGAGTTTATGTGGATTGACAAAACTGATCAAGATATAATCGAGAAGTTACTGAACACCTTCCATTCTTTCATGAGTATACTTATACCGGCTTGAGTACGAGCAAGGAAGAATAAAGGCTTTCAATGATCTCATGAATATCCTAGCTAAAAATGTGAGACATTATGAGGTAATTCTCAACAATAACTCAAGGCCTACTGGGACCAAGAAAACATATGAGAATTACAATGCTGGGGGGAAGACACATAAGGAAAAGAAGAACAAACATTCTAAGCCTCACAAACGTGGGGGGCGTGCTCCACATGGTGGGAGGGGAGTATGCTGCAATGGTGGAAACTAAAGCAGAAACCTGAATTGACACATAGATCAAGGCGTCAACTCCAACAAGAACCAGTCAGGTTCTAAGAGTGAATGATCTTTTTCACACTCTGCTATGTATGAAAAGTATCTATGTATTAAATGTGGCTCTACTAAGCATATGCACAAACAAAATTGTGCAAACAAGGAGATTCAAAATATTTATAGGAGGCACAAACAATATGTGTCACAAGAGGATAACTTTTTTGGGCGAGACTATGAGATGGAAGAAGACGTTGATGTTAAACTTATTATAGAAGATAACAAGAAATAGAGTCTTGAGAGTCCGAATTTCGATTAGTCTATGTATTAGGATGTTATCTCTGATATGTAATATTTCAAGTTTAGTTTTTGGCTTGTTTAGTCGTCTTTATCGAACTTTGTTATAATCATTTTGGAATAAGACATCTTTGAAGTAATTGAGTTAGTAAAGAAATAAAATTTCTCTATTTTTGGTTATATGAAAGTGTGGAGAATGTTATTTTACTACATAATGCATGAATGATTCGTGATATACAATAATCCATGGCAATATGACACTGAAACAACAACAAAAACAAAGAAAGAAATTAAGGACATTTTGATCCCAGACACTTCGACCCGTCGAGAAACCTTCTCGACCTGTCGAGATGAACACCTAGAATCGTTTTGGAATGTATTTCGACCCATCGAAAACTTTTTCCATGTTTTCTTCGACCCATCAAAGATGGTCTCCTGGACTCGACCTCGAGCTCTCTCGACCTGTCAAGAAGTCTCGATCATCGAGACTAGCACCCTGGACTTGATCTCAAACATTTTTTCCCATCAAAAATTTCTTCGACTGGTCGAGGTTCGTAAACAGAATCAATGTTGTTTTGATATTTTTTTACATCGATTTTGCCTTGCGATGTCAAGCACTCTATAGGGTCATAATCCCTTATAAATCTTTAAGTATTCACTTAAAGTGTTCGTCATGTCTTGAGTTCAAAGACTGATTGATTTACAATATATTGTAGATGTCTAAAGGCGAAAATAAGTGTTTGGGAGATAATGGTACCATCCACACAATTATGAGGAATAGGCAATTATTTATGGATCTTATTCCATATAGGTAATTATAAGGGTCATAATCCCTTACAAATCTTTAAGTATTCACTTAAAGTGTTTGTCATGTTTTGAGTTCAAAGGCGGATTGATTTACATTCTTTTATAGATGTTTGAAGGTGAAAATAATGTTTACTAGATAGTGGTACTACCCATACAATTATGCGGAATAGGCAATTGTTTATGGATTTTATACCATATAGTTCTTTAGTGACAACCATGATTGGTTCAATGGTGGTTATACAAGGGTGTGGTTCAGCATAATTCTTATTGCCACATGGTTTTAAATACCAATGTGGACCATTTAAATACTTTATGATTTTGGTAAATGCCTCAACGTGTTGATCACATGTCGTTTTGTTATCCACAAGGAATGTTGCATTTGCAAAACTCCTAACTTAGATCATTAAGCTCCGGGTTCACCACCTGGACCACCCAAACAAGTTTATTAGATTGGATAATGCAAGAGAGTTTACATCAAAGTCTTTAATTTGACGATTATTGTATGTTTGTTGGGATTGATGTTGAACATCCTATTCCTTATTTTTATTCATAGAATGGTCTTACAGAAATACACATCAAGCGGCTATAGCTTGTGTTACAAGTTTTGGTGATGCACACCAATATATCTGTCTCTGTGTAGGGCTATGCAATTTTACATGCAACTATGCTTATTTTTTATTTATTTGTAGTCAGTTAGCCATTCAGTGCGTACCAATTAGTAGCTAGAAATGAGCCTGACATTCACATGTATGCATATTTGGTGGCACGGTATATGTGCCTATTACACCTCCACTGCGTACAAAAATGGGTTCTTAAAGACGATTAGATATTTGTGTTGGTTATGAAGCTTCAATGATTTTCTACTACTTAGAACATTTGACATGAGATCTCTTTACTACTAGATTTGTAGATTGTCACTTAGATGAGACATACTTCCCTTCGTTAGGGGAAGATGAATAGTTCTATTCTTGTTAAATGTCAAAAATTGACGTGGTCTAACCTTACTATGTCTCATCATCATCGCACATCTTAGAGTGAGATAGAAGTGTGACGTACTCTCGATCTTCAGAAAGTAGCACATTCAAATTTGAGATGAAAGATCTAGGTAGGACTCGATTTTGTCTCGGTTTAGAGTTGAAAATTTGAGTTGGTGAGATTCTTATTCACTAGTCTGCTTATGTCCAAAAGATGCTCAGGTGATTTAATATGGACAAATCACACTTTTAACACATCAATAGTTGTTCGTAGTCTGGAACCCAAAAATGATCTGTTTCGTTTGAAGGATGATGATGAGTAACTTTTGGAAGTTGAGATTCCATATCTCAGTACTATTAAATTTTTGTTGTATTTAGCTCAGTGCACACGTTCAGACATTGCATTCTCAATGAACTTATTAACTAGATTTAGCTCCGCGCCTACACAACATCATTGAAATGGAGTAAAACATATCTTCGGGTACTTGAAGGGATCCATTGACTTGGGCTTATTCTTTCCCTATGTAACAAGAGAGAAACTTGAAATTCCGGTGAAATGAATGCCAGAAATGCAGTTTTCTAATTCTGGGATTTTCGACTTGTCGAAACTAACTCCCTAGATGGATCAACCGATGTCTCTTGACCCATCTAGAGAATCCTTTGACCGGTCGAAAGATCTTCCGGCTGCCAACGTTGAACCACCTTTCAGTGTAGTCCCCTATTCTGAGACATCGAATGATGATTTGATAGGATTTCCTGATGCCAGGTACTCTCTGATCCATATGGAGGACGTTCTCAAACTTGTTATGTTTCACCATTAGAACATGACGATTTCTTAGAGATCTACAAAGTAAACCCTTGTTGCAACTTCCTCGAATCATTCTGAAATCATAGCTCTATATGAAGTTATTAAAGAGTGTGTCTGGATTAGGTCTGTAATACACCATATTCGAGGATCTAATGGATTACCATATATACTAAGATTGCACCAACCTGCATGTTTGAGAATAATGCAACATATATTGAGCAAATGAGGTTGGGTTTCATTAAGGGTGACAATACTAAACACACTTCGCCAAAATTCTTCTACAATTAGCAATATAAGCAAATCTTGAATATCCATGTGAGCCATATTGGTTCTATACATAATGTTGCGGACTTGTTCACCAAGTCACTTTCAAAATCTACATTTGAGAAACATGTGAAGCGCATTAGTATGCGACGCTTATATGAACTCTGAGATTGAGTTAGAAATTAGGAGGAGTCTACACCACATGTAGTATTATCTGTAGTTGATGCAATATACTCTTTTTCTCTTCAACAAAGTCTTGGTTTTTTCGATGAGGTTTTTATTTACGTGGCAAAGTTTTTAGTGAGACAACAAATTATGAATCATACATTAGGAGTCCAACACAAAGGGGAGTGTTTAAGGAAAGTATATTTCGTATCTTCTTTTGTGTGTGTCTTATCCTAATTAGTTTAGGTATAGAGATTCTATAAATCCTTGATTATTCGGGAACATTGAATATATTGATTGTAATTCCTGTATTTAAAGCATCTTATCAATGAATAAAGCTACGATTTACAGTGTCCATTATTGTGTACTCGTTTATCCTTTAACAAAACCTAATTTATTTATCCACACGTAGGGGATACAACTCATGCGAGGATCAGGCTGCTCTGCACCCAGGTCTAAACACCCCAGGACTATTTTTCAAATGAGGACACGTGTCACATTATCACTGGTTATTTTTTAAACATTTTATTTGGATAGCTGAGTTTACAATGGGTTAATTGCGGTAGATTACACCACTCACACAGGAAAACACTTATCTCCGTAGGGTCTCCGCCATTGGCCCTCGTCATCGACTTAATTGTCGCCGGCGACCACAAAAACCCTCCCATCCTCCTCTCTCCCGGTCTCTCCTCATCCTTCTCCGTCATGCTGGCCCTTTCTTCCTCGACTCAAGTTGGCCAGATTAGTCTCTCTAACAATCTCTTAAACTGGTCATTGTCGCTGGCCATCGCAAACTTCTTCCGCGTCCAAAAGCTTCTCCTTGACGATTCCGCGTTTTGCAGGCAAGGCTTTCGATTCGCTACAGAGATTGAAGAGCGATGAGATTCTCATGGGTTAACAGGTGGATAACTTTTAGAATAGATTTGATATGGTCTAGCATCAACATCGGTGTGTTTGGTGCTTGGATTGATCTTCCCTACGGTGAGGTATTACTGGCGATCGATATTGGACATTGACAATTCACGACTAGTCAATAAGCAAAGTTGGGCTTTTACACTTTAATGAAGCAGCCCAAAGCGTTTACTTTTCTTATCTTTGTCAATACCTTTTCTTTAATTCCAAAATTCAGAAAATTAGAAAAAAATATTTTATGACTCCGAAAATTTCAGGAAAATTTCTACCGAATCAATAAGACGTCTACATTATTCTGAAGTTATCAAACTAGAAATTTCTAAAATCCAAGGTTCTAAAAAACGCTAGGCGCTAGTCGGGCGGACAGCCAGCGCCTAGCGCCCAGAGGATTAATCGGGCGCCTAGGCGGTTTTTTATTTTCTATATATTTTATTTATTTAATTAAAATAATTATATAAATACAATTTATAAAAAGCATTATTATGTTCTAAAATAGCAAAAATACTTCAAAAATAGACAAAATGTTCAACAACAATGTTCTTAGAAATTATAAAAAAAATAATTTGAAAGAAACAAATTAGATTCTTGCTAGCCTATGCGGCTATGCCTCAAATTCTTCTTCTCCATATCCCTCTTGCACTTCTTCTGTTTCGGTCTCAAACTCAAAGTCTATTTCATCTTCTTCCTCTTCATCCGATACAAAATCATCCTCATGAAGTTCTCTAATTTCTTGAAGTCTAGAACTTCTCCGAGGCTCTAAACCATTACCCACTCCCAAATCATCTCCAACCATTTCACTATTAAGATCCGACTCAACATCTTCATCACCACCATCAACAATCCATCCTTGTGCCATAGTTGATTCACTAGCAAGTAGTACATCCACATTCTTCTCTTTCTCTCTTCTTTTCTTGTTCATAATCCTTGCATTGAAATGGACATACACTAGATTGTTCAACCTTGTTGGAAAAAAAAAAAAAATTGGGCCGCCCAGCCAGCCCGCCTAGGCGGCCGTTTTTTGCGCCAGCGCCCAGCTTCAACGCCCAGGGCAAAATCGGAACGGTCCCTTACCGCCGAGCGCCTAGGCGCCGCCTAGGCGGCCCTGGGCGGCGTTTTTTAGAACCATGCTAAAATCAAATGTGATTTCAGATTTTTTTTCATTGATTGCCATGAGATTCAAATATTTGAAACATAAACTAGTACTTAAACAATAAAATCAATAAAAACATCCGCATGAGTAGATCGGTCTATTATTTTGAACCTCTCATAAATTTTTTTAACAATTTTGGTGACCTTTTAAACCTTGGTCGACATAGTCAATATATATTTTGTGGTTATTTCGAATAAAAATTTTCTATATGAAATACCCAACAATAAAAACAAATAGCTCTGTTAATTATTGAAAATTTTGCACGATCTATTCATGGTGTAGATTTCACTAAAATTACATTAAATTAGGCAATATATGAATTTGACTCACCTTTACATAACTTTCGATATCTAATTGTGTTAGCCTAATTGTTGACCGATACCGAAAAGTTGATCAATGAGCCCAATTTTTTCACAAAATGTGTTTAGTAATGCATTAAAAACGTCCGCAAAGTTGAACCAGCCATTTGAGGTTTTTGTATTGATAGATTTAACGAATTGACTCTATATCAACCAGTGTTGTATGACTTGTTTAATGCTTATGAACAAATGTAAACTTAAAAAGTTAAAACGTTAAAACAAAAATCAATATGTAGAAAGTGACAGTAGGATGCAGACATAGAACTACTTTGTATATGAAGTAAAATTTTGAGCTACTTTTGTCATCATTTCAATCTCGATCCACGCAATCAACCTCGATGGTTATTTATGTTCATTTCTTCTATTTGTAAAAGTCACAAGGGAGAGCGCTACCTCAGTGACATTTGGGAAAGTAAATTTTCATAAGGGCATATTAAGGCAGCTCATACGATGTCGTGGTTGCAACGAGACCAAATATAGAATTGTTGAAGTACGCTTTAAGGTAAAATTAGTAAAAATAAACAATAGGGGTATAAATAACCAATGAGTTTGACTTGATGGATCGAGATCAAAACTTTGACGAAACAAAATAATAGTTTTGATCTCGATCCATCAAGTCAAACTCATTGGTTATTTATACCCCTATTGTTTATTTCTACTAATTTTACCCCAAAAACAAAATAAAACTAGCCCTCACAAAGTCATGAATTCACCTATAGGCCTCAGCCTTCCTGGGTTACTTATGCAGTTGAACTCACTGTTGAATGCTTCTTTTTAAGGGTGATTCTTCTCTAAACTAAGTTAGTTTTTTAGATGTGGAAAGATGCTTAGTAATAAATAACTCATATTTTCCACCTTCTGAGTGGTAGTCCGCCCCCTAGGGGATCATAATAAGTATGAACAAATATAAATAACTCACTTTCTTCCTCCTTCTGGGCGTTAGTCTGCCTATCAGGGGAGTATTAATGAGTTTTATGAATATATGCAGCAATTTAAAAGAATTGTAGTGGGAAACCATAACTTATTTATTCAAAGAAATTACAGACTAAACATCCAGAGCTTCACTCTATGGCTGTTTAGCTACGCATACTTGCATACATACTTACTTGAAAATAGAGAAGCTGAATAGTTTGCTTCCACTCTATCTCTCGACTCACAAGCTTTCAACTCTCAGATAGATCTCTTCTATTCTGATTTTCGATGTCTAGAACTAAGACTCAAGGCTTCTTATATAAGGAGTAGACTCCAAACTGGAATTGAAATATACTTAATTAACAGTAACTTCACTAAGAAAAGGTGACCCCATGCTGATAAGGTTTCATTTTTCCTCCACTGTCTTCTTTCAAAAAGCAAATTCCTTATTAATAAGAGATATTCCCTTCTTCAGAAAAACACGAGACAAATTTTCATGTCTTTACATGCCATCGTATATTTTTGAATTCTCTCCAAGATAATGCTCTTCAAATTGAAGCCTTTTTCTGGTTCCATTTTCTTCCACATTGGTATCTTCATACATCTTGTAGTGCTTGTCATTCTCGATCTTTTTGAGCCATTGAGTACATGCAAGGGTGAAATCAATCTCTTTTCTTTTTAGAGAAAAAAACAAGTCACTGGTAACGGCTTCTGGGTGGTCGTAACCGGTGACAATTATCTTTTCTCCTGAATCAGAAAAGTAATCTTTTGATCTTCTTTGATTACTTTCTTGATGTATTCTAATGTCATGGCCTTCATCCATGGAATGCTAGAATTTGGACTTCCAATGCATCTATTATAGGCTGGTTCTAAATAGTGGCCTTGGTTGATTGTGACATAGCGGTATGGAGAAATGTGCTCAGTTTCTCCATTGGTTTTCTGCACCCATTCTGGAAGTATAGATCTAAACTTGAGTCTAAGAATGTAATTGGACTTTCTTACATTCTTGACAGTATTGTAGATGATAACAGGCAATCCCGTGAGATCATCATTAGTCTTTGTCCATAGATTATAAACAAAGCCATTTTCAACTAAGCACAACTTGTGTTCTTTGGGTGCTCGCTTTGAACATTCACCACATATATCTTCCCAGGAATGGTCCTGGAATAGTAAATAGTGTATCAAGGAGATCTGTGTTGATTGAATGTCTTCCAATAATGTTGTGAAATTTGAACCAATCTGGTTCTTTTAACGCCTGAATTGGCACTCTTCCACTTTCAGGGGTTTTGATGTATTGCACCACTGGTTTATTAACAACACTTTGTTATTTTTTATTTTGGTTTAGTTCTTCTGCTAAGGCATTCATGACCTTTACCATAAGCCTTTTATCTTGTTCCTAAAAGGTGAACATCAAATTGTCTAGCAAAATCTTCTGATGACAAGCTAGACCTGGGTCAGTTTGGAAGACTGACTCGGAGAAAGTGCTCAGCTGATATTTGAAGATGTTTACGAACCTTATAAAAAACATTTTCCTTTTTTGGCACCCCAGCACCCTTCAACGATCTTGATATGCCTTTACCGTTTGTCGTTTGAGACGGGCTAACCAATCTTTTACCCTGAAATTTGTAAGTTAAAGCTGGTCTTTTAAAACACAGGGAGAGATTTTTAAGAACCTTCTCAATGGACTCCTCCGGTTGTTCAGGTTCTTTTCTTGGCCTCTTGCTCCTAGGATTCTTACCTTCGTCGCTTTTTTCGCTCCTCCAGAACATTGTCATTTCTCTTGTTAAAGCATTTGGGAGATAGTTTTTGTTCCCTACAATTAATTTTACATCTTAATCATATTGGTTGAGAAATAATTGTCAATTTGCTAATCTTCTCCTATCAGCAGTTTTATCAAGCTTGAAATTTTTGAAATTTTTTACTCTGGCACAATCTATTCTCACAATGAGTGGTTTCCTTAAAAAGACGGGAGAATTCTCAATTATTTTTTTGATTGTCAGAATCTCTTTGAGCTTGTTTTTGGGGATAGAATTGTTGTTAATCCAACAATTTTGGGAATGAAGTCTCTTCCATAGTTAATGACTCTTAAAAATCTCTGTAGACTTTTAGCATCAGAGATTCTGTTTGAAAATTTCTAAATATTTTCTAAGATATGAGGTTGAAGCTTGATTACCCTATTTCTTATGTTAATCTCGAGAAATTCGATTTCATCTAGGACGAGAAAAAATTTCTTTTCTCCTGGAATAATTCCATGTTGAACTATGAGCTTGACTACCTCATAGAGATGATTCATGTGTTCTTCTTTGGTTTTTGAGAAGGCTAATAGATCGTCGATGTTGATGACACAAAAGTCTGCAACTTATTTGAATATATTGTTCATTTTTTTCTCAAATATAGATATCACTTGTTTCAACCCAAAAGACATTACTAGCCATTCGTAGTGTCCATGTAGAGTTCTGAAGGCAGTAATGAGAATGCTATTAGGATGCATTTTGACTCACCAGAATCCTGATTTTGCATCAAACTTTAAGAACACTGTGGCTCCTCTGAGCCTGTTGATTAGCACTCTTACCTGTGCTATGTTATAACCGTCTTTTACAGTTTTCTTATTGACATCTCTATAGTCTATCAATATTCTTACTTTTCCACAGACTTCTTCCACATGATTTCTGACATAGAATGTTGGAGTGTGATGAAGACTATTTAGTGGTCTTATTAATCCTTTATCCAAAAGATCAGCTATGTCACACCCTTTAAATCTGGGACCAGTATTATATTGAAATACAGTTTTAGGATTTGTGATGTGAATAAGAAACAAAACTAATTTTACACATGAAGAAGTCCGAATGATAATTTTATTGAAAAGTGAAAACGTTAATATTACAATACCGAAGTTTTTGAAAATAATAATCGTCATTACATTTATTCAAATCAACATGAAAGTAGAAAATAATTCTTTTATTTCGTGAACGATGGATCCCATCCCCAAGCATCCTACTCATCACCTAAAAAGAGAAATACCGACCTAGTAAGTACACTTTACAAGTATATACTGGATTATTTCTAAGAAACATCAAACCAAACAACCAAATTAAAAAAGTGAAATAATTAAAACTGGTTATGTTCTTTCATAATTATACTTACGTCTTTATAATATATACATATATGTACATAGTATATGTACTTGCACAACTTCACATCTACACACAAACACGTAAATACTTCTGAAGTGAATTCTTTTGGATTAACATGTAATTACTCAAAAATTATGTGGTTAGTCTCACAAGACCAACACACATGTAAAGCCACAACATACTAAACTCACATGTCAAAGCATGTATACTCCTGGTTTGACATAATTTATTTCTAAGAGTATAATAGTACACTATTTGTAAGGGGCTAGGGCCTTAGGGTAACTCCCATAATAATAAAACAATTTACCAGCAATTCATTTAAGCACGGGGTCATTCGTACTTTACACCTCAACCATAACGACCATAAATAAATCTTTAGTTAAGACTATGTATATATAGATCATAGAGTACTTGTAGTAAATATATACGTAATAGAATTCGTAAAGAAATGATGATCAAACTTAAACGCATTTAGATAGTTAACAATTTAGGTCCAAAAGTTTCATTTGGCTGTTGTCCGCCCGAGAGTCTCCATTTGTCCTAGATTATACTTAAAAGGAAATATAGCGATTAAATAAATAAACTTGGAATGAAAGTAGAAGAAATCAAATTATTTATCATCGATCTAAAAGTTTCATTCGGCGGTAGTCTGCCTGAAATCCTCCATTAATCTCAAATCAAACATAAGAAATAAATAATGCCAGTAAGTAAATGAACTCAAAGTAAATGTATAGAAGATAAAATTTATTAATCCTTGAACCAAAAGTATCATTCGGCAGTAGTCCGCCAGAAATCTTCTATTTGACCCTTTTTATAATTAATCCAAATTATGTTCGAATTAAAGAAGTGAGTACACCATCTCGAAGTATTTTTCGAGATTAATCTAATGATAATAGTCATAAAGTACGGTAGGGAGTTTTCAAGTCAAGAAACAAAGATGTTTAGCAATTGTTCATAAATTGTTACGCTTAGTATTAAGCTCATTTGCATAGATTAATTAGTTACCAAGTATTAACCAATGTGTTTCAAACTTTCTAGATTGATAGTTGAACTTCTTAGCTTCATTTAGACATAAAGAAAACTGAATTTGGTTAATAAATGAGTGAGATATGAATATTTCAAGTTAAGAGCATCTGAAGTGTTTTCGAACATAATTAAGGAAAAGATTAACAAAACTTGTTTTAGCCATAACTTTCTCATTACTTAACCTTTTAAAGTGATTCAAAAGTCAAAATTGAATAACTTTTTGTGTAAAATCTAATTATGTAAAACTATTTGAATAAATAAAATTTACCAGAAACAAAAATATTAAATTTACACTAAGGCTCATTATTTCTCTTGTATTCTTAGCTATGCACTTTGATGTAATACCAAAGATAAAGAAGTATAAGAATGTACTCATGTACTTACTAAAGAATTGTAGTAGTTGAATAAGGTGTTTGATTAAGTTAAGTGACCCTCTTGAAGCAAAAACAATAGTTGCTAAAATGTTTGGAAGAAAGATGGTTTGGTGTGAGATTTTAGGAGATCTGCATTGTAACTTTTGGAGGACTTCAAATGTGTACACAAGAGCAATGTTGAAGTGGTACAACATTAGATTGAACTCAAGAGTGGTTTATATAGGCATGGAATGAGATATGGGAAATAAATTTATACCTTTTTTTATTGACTTTGCAAGGCAAGTTGATAAGGAACTATAGCCTAAATTTAGAGTAAATGTCTTGCTTGTAAAAGAATAGTAATATGGGTGGGAAATCTGATTGGTTTTGGCCACTTTATAATATATTCAAAAATATATAATTATAAGTAGGAAAAAGTAAATTAATGAGTAGAGAAAATAATGTAGTTTTATTGATAGATTATAAGCAAGCAAAACATGTAATCTAACAACAATTAGCACAAATATGACATATAAGCATGACCATATAAATATTAATGGTACACTCAAACACAAAAGTCTAACTCAAATAACACATACGAACAAGGTGAATTTGGTTATTTCGCTAAAATTTTATTTCCGAAAATTGGCTATTTGGAATTAGAATTTCTTACCGTCTAGCTTGATTCAAAATATTTTTATTATTTTTACTAATCTACGGCAAGGAATGTTTCGTGAATCCAGCTTCGTTGTCTCGAATCCAAGACCAGGGAGTACCTGACTTGAACTTGCGTATCCATATGACAATTTGTTTTACTCTGTTAATATTTCTCTAAAACACGTTTTTATATATTGTCTTCACTAGAATTTTTTTTATTGATTTTATTTTTAAAAGGCTCTATTTAAGGTTAAATTAAATTATGGTAATTTTTAAGTTTAACGAAAATTATTACATTAATTTTTGGGGTATTACAAGCTATGTCTTTTCTGAATTCTTTATGATATTCTTTCTTGTACTGAGAGATTGCTTTTACATGACAGATAGAATTTATGTCATGTAGCTTGAGCTCACTGACCACTTGGTTTCTTTCCCAGAATTTCAAATGATTGATGTCAATATTTTGTTTCAACATTTTCTTGATCTCTCCAAGGGTATGCATCTTCTGTTTCTCAATCTTAGCCTTGAAGTGCTTGAGATTATGCTCCTGTATAAAGGCTGCTTCAGCTGCATCTTCATCCTCTTCTTCGTCCTCTAACGATGCCTCTATAAGAAACTTTTCTTGTTGCTTGTATGGCAATATTGTTTCATATTTTGGTGTATATCCACCACTATTCTGCTGTGATCTTTGATATTGCTCTGTAAATCTTGGATTGACAACACTTTTTGCTTGTTTCAATCACTCCGTTCAAATGATCTTGTCATTCTATTCGAAGTGATCGAAGTAAGTTCATTTTTGGCTTTTGAATGAATGTTTGTTGTAGAAGAAAATCATTGCCAACCAGTATATATGAGGCTTGGCTTTCTGATTGCCAAAGCTCTTCAATTACAAAGGTTCCTCCTCTAATCGAGATTTGAACCTTTTTGGCAACTATATTCATGAAGATTTTTCTTCCTTCTACAGTTTTTCCAATTGCATCTCTTTTTGAATTAGTAATCCAGAGTTCTTCAAGTATAGCAAACTTGTTTTGCAAGACTGAAGCCGTAACCATTATCTCCATAGACATGCAAATGATACTTCTTGTATCCTAGAAATTTTAATCCAATTTCTATGTAGTTATTGAACTTACTCGTGGAAGTAGTTGCTGCCTTGCACAAATTTTGTTTCAAAGAACATTATTCTTTTACTATTTTCGTGAAGGGATTGCCTTGTTCTTCTTCACAAGTTGGGCTTTTTGCAGACGCTACTTCTTCCTTTTCAATAATAGTTTCGAATTTCATTCTTTCTAGATCTCTTTCTAGTATTTTAATTCTTTCTACTATCTCGTAGAACTAGTCTTCATATTTCTGTTCAATAATATAATTTATTGAACTATTCTTTGTTTTTCTTCTTGCTTAACCCATGAAGCATTCTTTGTGATACGTCTCTCCTGATGCTTCACAAAACTTGGAAAGACCATCTTTCTCTTGACAATGACAGTAGTCACAGACAAATCATCTAGGATTGACTTTGTAAGAAAAAATATTTTATTCTTCAGTGTTTTCTTCCCAATTTTTTATTTTAAGGAGATAAACCCCTCTTCGTTCATATTTCTCTTCAGAATCTATTTCTGATTCTTCTGACAATTCATCTTCTGTCCAGGTTGAATAGACAGATACATTATTATCTTTATCTTCTGAATAGACTATGTCATAGCCTTTCATATTGGTCATCTCTATGACCTCTTTATATTCTCACTGAAGAGCTTTCGAACTTTGGTTATCCTTCTTAGGACATTCTTTAGCATAGTGCCCTTCGGCTTTGCATAACCAACATCTGCATGTTCTCTTCTTTTCTATTTCTCGAGGGAATATTTTCTTCTTAAAGAATCTCTTTCTTGGGTTTTGTCTTTCTCTTTTGTAATTGGAGCTTTTCTTAAATCTCTATTCTTACTTTCATTTCCACTGAAATGTTTATAGAAGTGCTTCCCTTTATTTTTCTGCTTATTTTTATCGCATCCCCAGTTGGTTGGGATGTCAGTGATTATAGTACAAAAATTGTCCGATCCTTTAAGCTGCCACTTTGTAGCTTTTTCTCTTGTGTTTGTTTTGCATTATTTTTACATCAGCTGTCTGATTCTTTTTGCAACTTCCCCTATTGAAAACTTTCTAGGGGATTTTCTTCTATGCTCTCCCTTATGGCTGTCCTCCAGGGTTCAAGAAGCTTTCTATGCAAAAGATGTATTAGATCGCTATTTTCTACCTCTCATATTATACAGTATTACTTTTGGAATTCATTCATATATTCCTCGAAACACTTTATGTTGCATATTTTGAAAGCATATATATTAGGTTTTTTGCCAACTCTTTAGCTTTGTCCCCAATATATGAGATATCTCCACAGAATTGGTTATATATTGGAGTTACAAAGGTGTATGTAGACTTATCACTTTTTGATTTTCTCCAATCATTCTTGTCCACTGGAAGTTTCTATTTTGCCATTCTTGTGAGGCTCGATTCATAGATTATCTGTAGGTCATGAGCTTCAAAATTTCCGTTGGTCGTGCATGTTGCCATGAATAAGCTAGCAACCCAACCATCTATGACCTTCTTTTTGTCTAGAGATTTGTCTAGATCAATTCATACACCAAATTTTATAATTGGTACTTTTGGTGTATTTTCCTATGAAATGAATTTTTGGGAACTTCTTTTCCCTTTCTTACCAGTAGGACCTTTCATGTTTGGAAGTTTTGTATTTTTACCGATTTTGATGATGGTGATTTTTGTAGCTCTTGAAGACTCTCCTTCTTCCATTTTTACTTCTTGATAAAGAAAGACTTTTATTTCCTTTTTGAATGTGAAACTTTCAATCTCTTATATCAATTGTTCCAGATGAGATAGATCTTTGCACTTTTCTGCTTCTTCATAGAGTGCAAAGAGCTTCTCTTCTTTAGATTTTCAGATTTTAGCATGCTGATATTTCTTTCTAATTCAGCATCTAAATCTTCTTCTATTATTGGGTCGGTTTCTTCCATTATGAAATTCTGGTACTTCTAGTACCTTTTTATCTAGAAGAGCTTTTTCTTCTGAATGATCTGAAGCTTTCACCTCTCAAGCTTTCGAGAGATACATCACTGTTTCTGTGTCTTCCAAATTTTAGGTTAATGTCTCTAGTTCTTCTATTCTCATAGACTGCTGCATTTACATTTTTTGGCTTTTCTTTTGGGCCAGACAATTTCCATTCTAATGCAAAGATTACATCATCCCATGTAACCTTATGGATCGGTTCTGAATGATTTTTCAGATTTGTGAGAAATCGAGTAGTAAGACCAGGAATATTTGTTATTTTGGTCTTTGGTTCTACTGTTGTGCTCATTAGTTTATAGTAGATCCTATAAACCACACCAATCTCTTGTATGCCGTCTTTCATTGAGGTGCCATATATTTTGACTCTCAGTCGTAAACAGTGGGCTGCATTAGTCAGAGTAGTTGAAAAGTTTAGGAAGCAATTGAATGCAAATTGGTTGCATAGTGATGCTTAGAGGGTTTGCACTAGACTTTTTTGTAAATCAAGCAGTTTATTATCTTATAAGACGCATAAGACTGCTCCAACGTGCATAAATTTGTAGTTTCTTTTTTTGGCTTTAGAAATTTCCTCAGGTGTTATCAAAAGAAAATTTGTTTCTCTTGTTGTTGCTGGAGTGGTGAATTCAAGGATTTTGAACTCGTGGCTATCCAACATGTCAAAATTCTCTCTTTTGTAAATTCGATTGAATTCAAATTTTGGAATTATTTTCAAACATTTTCTTCAATTTCATTGAACTAGAATTCTTCAGAATTGAGCATCTGTACTACTTTTTTATTTCCAAAGATGCTCAACATATTTATGTTACGAACATCTTCAGCTTTGGATTCCTGAAATCTTATGCTTGATAGATTTATAGTTGGATCCAAAAGAAACGGCTTTGGTGAATGGGTCCCTCTTGGAATTTCTAATGATTTAAAGTCATTAATTTTTGTTATGACTGTTCGAGGAGGACTGTCTCCTGATTTATTATGTTCTCGGGCTATCCTTTCAACATAGTCAAAGATCTCATCTGTTGAAGATTTAGTTCTTTGATTTTACTATTACCTTTGTTAATAGTTCTTTCTTGTTTTCCGGGTGATTTTGGATATAATACATTTCAGTTTTGAATTTCTGTAATTGGTTACTAATCACCGGAAATATCTCCAGATACTCTCTGTTTCTAGAGATTTCAATCAAAGACTCTTAATGCGCTGCATCAGTCAAATTTAATAGAGAATCTAGTTTCTCTATTATTTTCTCAGAAGGTGTTCCTATCTTTGGGAATTTATGTTGAGCTATAGCAAGCTCTGATATCAGTAAAGGTGCAGATCTAATCAACAAGCTCAGATGGATAATCGGTGTAAATTGAAAGGACCCAACCCCGATTCAGTTACCTAAATCGGAATCGAACCCCTTCTGAAATACGAACCAACAAAAAATTTTCAAAATTTCGGCAGAGTTTCGTTACTAACGCGGAAGTGCATAAACCTGCACCCTGAAAATAACACTTCATCATATGCCACAAAAGCCAAACCGTGGGCACCAATCCCATCCGGATTTCTCAACATCAATATATGAATCATAAACAGTAAACAGTACTGTAGTATATATATATATATATATATATATCCAAGAAAATCCGTATAAACAAGTATCAGAATGTATCAGAGCGACCTCTAGAGTAAAATATATACAATATACACATCAGTAGGCGAAACAAGAACCTACTGGAAAGCACAAGTAACTCTGATCACTAGCCTCCAAACCGCGACGTGAAAACACCAAACCTGAACTGCAAATTGGGCACGAAAACCGAAAAGCCCAGGGGAAAAACATGAAACTCGTTAGAGTGAGTGGATGAAAATAAATGTCTTTCACCAAATAAAATATATGTATAAAATCGTATGCGAGTCGAAAGTATAAATAATCAAATGGTACACGAGGGAGACTCTAACTCCTCACGCATACAAGTACGAGGGAGACTCTAACTCCTCACGTACATAAACATGAGGGAGGCTCTAACTCTTCACGCGTACAGAGCATGTATACATATCACACGGGGCCACTCGTGGACACATCACAACATATAAGTATAATCGTATAACACATGCTCGTAATAAACATAATCTCGTATGAAAATTCATGCTTGTAAAATCATAATCATACTGCATACTCAAGTTCGTAAAACGAATGTAAAGGACTCGCAATAATTCCGTGAAAATAAACTGTCCACTCACAGACTCGCGTAACGTGCACTCGTGCTAAACTCGTGGTCCGGCGGAAGATCCCTGGCCTGAAGCACGATCACGATCCAGATCTCGATCTCGATCTCCTGAATATATTCATAAAACACAACTGATCAAAATCATAGTCCACAACCCTGTATTGAATCACGGAAACCAACCGTTTCTGGAAATATACAATGCAGTACAAAATAATTAACGAAATTTCCGAAATCCCCACTCGAAACCTCAACTGAAAATCGGCTAACCAAATCAACCCAAAAACCTCTGGACGATAATCAAGGCGCGATTTCGAGAAAAACGACACTAATTTCATCAAAATCCAAAAAGTCAACTTTTGGCCGGAGCTTCGCCGTTGACCGCCGCCGCCGCCGGCGACGCGCCGTCAACGGTGAAATCTCACGGCGAAAACTTCCAGAATTTAAGTTCTCAACTGTACGAACCACTTCCTCTTCTACCACTCTGGCCAAAATAGCTCGGAACTACCTCAATTCATCAAAACCCGATCGGAAATCCTACCCTCCGGTGACCTATTCGGGTTGCCTCAAAACCTTCACCAAACCTCAATTAAACCATACCAGTAGTATCCCTGGGCCAAGGGGAAGCAAACCCCCCTAACCACCACCACCGTGGCTCGCCGGAAAGTGGGCAACAAACTCCGGCGAAATTCCCCAACTCGGCCCGATTCGGGTTCCACGAAATCCTCACCAATTTCCATAAATCTAAACACCAACCAACTCGAAATTACAAGGGGAAGCTAGCTATACCTGTCACGTGGCCGGAGGTGGCCGGAAAGTTGGTCGTCGGACGGCAACACCCAATCGGGAAACCTTTCCTCTTTGGTCAACAGGTCAACTTTCCAGTTTTGGAAAGTCAAGGTAAGTCAACGTCAGTCAAAGCCCGAAATGAAGTTTTCGACTAATTCTCGACTATTTCGATATATATACTCGCGCCTCGGGTCAATCGACGGTTCGAAATGAATATACGAAATGATTCGGATAAACACGAAACAATCGGATAAACTCGTCGGAAACCGAAACTTTGAATAATCATAAAATATTCCTCAGTTATCGGAAAAATCTTCCGGAACCACCCTCGAGCTCGAAATCACGTACTCTACAATTTCCGTGAAGACACTCAACTCCAATTCTCGACCGAAAACATAGTCGCGAATCGAATCGGCAAACCACATATACGACGTAAAACTGCGACTAAACAGAATCTCGTGAATCGTGCCAAATACACAACTGATTCTGGTTCGGGTCATCACATAAATGTTGTTTGAATTTAGCTTTATCTTTTAGAGAAGTAGCCAAATAAGTTTGCTCTGCTGTAATTTTTCTTTCAACTCTTGCTCTGTCTCGAGGAATTTCTCTTTTCAATTTTTTTAAAAGTCTAATTTTTTTTTTGCAAATGCCAATAAAGTCTTGAATTAATTTAAGTTTTGTACTTATATTTTGAGTGACTTGAAAACGAGAAATTTTTAGATAAAAATAACTGTTTACCTTCAAGTTTTGAAAATAGATCTTAGCTGTAAGTATTAGAATAAATAATTTATGGGCCCACTACGGTTCAAAAATACATAATATTATGTAAAAAGAAAAAGAAAATAGTATTTTGAAAATTTTACCCCTACAAGGTACTATTTCGGGTCACATTGCATAAGTACATGTACTGTCTGAGTAGTTTTAAAAGACTTGGTACCAAAATGTGAATTGAAGGATAGTCTAGGTACCATTTGAGGATTTGTTTTTCTATTTTTATTTTGTACGAGTGACAACAAGAAATGCTATTTCTGCGTCATTTGTAAAGTAAATTGGCCTACATGCATAAATAGGCTCTCCAAAAGATGTCGTGATCTCGAGGAGTCCACAAATTAAATTGTCGAATTGCTTGATTATTCAAAATAAGTGAAAAACAAAAAATAGACACATAAACGATTGCCGAGTATTACTTCATGGATTGAAGTTGATGAAATTAAAACTAAATGAATCGACCGTATGATGCTACACAAACTATTATATACATGTGATAAAAAGTTCAACCAATTTCATCATGATTTATATCTCCATCAGCCGAGTCAAACTTGACGGTGTTTTATGTACGTTCTTATTTCTTGTTTTCGCTAATTTTGACTAATTATGCACTTCAACAATTTTATTTTCGATCTCGTTCCGACTACGACATCTTATGAGGAGTCTCTTTATGCATGTAGAAAAATATACTATTCAAAATAGGGTCGCAATATTGCTCTTTCGTGTGCACTCGTATAAATATAGAATATTGGCATAAACAACCAAGTTTCCTACACTAATCTATTTTTGAAAAATATATATATTGAAAAAATTGACCCTATGATGTGGTCATTGAACTGTTAAAGCAACTCCAACAATGTCACGGAAAATTTGCTTATTTTGTTCAAAAATAAAGTCGAAATCTATTTTAGCTAATCACTTGTATAAATTTACTCCAACAATATCACTTAAAATGTAGTTAGATCTAAACACATGCTTAGTTTTGATTGGTTGATAATAAAATATTTATTTATTAATATAATTATTAATTACATTTGCAATCTAGAAGGAAAGAATTAATTATAATATTGAATGTTTCGTTACCTATAATTCATGTTTTCGGTATAAGAATAGGGGATGAAAACATGAAATATAGGGAATCCCTAAACTGACTAATAAGATAGGGCAGCTGCTGGAGTAAATTTTAAGAGAAAATATTTATATTTTAGCTAAAAATGACTAATAAGGAATCTACTGGAGTTGCTCTTATACAGATGTGGTTAAAATTTTAGCCAATTTCGGCATGGTCTCGGTTTTGATCCATTTGGAAAAACGCAACGGTCGTATATGTTCCTATCTTTTAATTATGCTAAGTTTGCCTTATCCGCAACTTTGGCAATTCAAAATTTTGCTCTCCTTACATCCAAGACATCGTAAGGAGTACCTCTGTATGCAGGTATCACTTTTTACTTTCCCAAATGGATGTATGATAGTGTTCATCTTTGTGACTTGTATATAATAATTATAGGGGCATAAAGGACCATCAAGGTACAATGTGCGGATCGAGTACCAAACGATGACCAAATTAGCACAAATTGTTACACTACGTATACAAAAGTTACATGTCCTTATCCTACAATTCATTTTTTCATAATCAATTTGTATCTAATTTTTTTTTTTACTTTTCAAATGATCGTATTTGTTCAAAACATTTAACAAGTTAAAAACTAGTGGATACATCATAAATTCATTCATTCCATCGACACGAATTCGTAGATTTCGTAATATTAGACATTCAATGTGAAAACAGACACCACAAATAATCATGGGTCATTTTTGATATTTTTATGTACCAACCGAGCTACCTTTTTATGTTGAGAGTTTTAAATCGACAATTTCATTCTTAATTAAATTTTACTATATTTATCGAGCTAAAAACGGATACCGAAATTGTTCAAATTTCTTAAGAATGTATAAAATAATCCATAGATCTAAATCGTGCAGCCTATTTTTTTATATGTTAATAGATTTTTCAAACAACTATACTCCATTATAATTAATGAATGATAATCGAACAACAAAATTGATTTTGAAATTTTTTCATGTTCGATAATTTTAGAATAACTTTTTATATAATTGGTTTTAAAAACTGTCCCGTGAAAATGTTTGTATAATTTTTTGGAATCTTGACCTAGTAATTTCTAAAGGAATGAAATAAAATAAAATTTATTTAATAGTTTTTTTTTGTTTTGGGTGGATCTGATCCATCCAAATTTGTTTCATTTTTTATTCAAGAATTTTTCGGGTTGTTGATTTTGGGGAATTGAAATGTTGGGCGAGCAGAGGTCGATAGACCGAGATGGTTCAGTGTTTGGTTGACCTCGGCTAGAGGTTGGCTTGCTCTAGCTCGGCTATTGTAGTCACGATCATTGTATTTTCCCACCACCATAACCGAGGAGAGGCTCAGGTGGGCGGCGCGACACAGTGGAAAAAAAAAGACGATGAGTGCCGTCCGCGCAGAGAGGATGTGTGGTGACCCTGTTTTAGGGAGACGAGGTCGGAAAAAACCCTAAGTGTGGCTGTGCATACGGAGAGAGAGAGAGAGAGAGAGAGAGAGAGAGAGAGAGAGAGCAGTTGCGATTTTCGGATGGCCGAGGTGGGGTTTCAGACGGATTCATATACAAAACTTAGTTAGTTTTAAAAATTGTTGACCTTTTAAACCAATTAGAGCTTGACGCATGACACATTTGGAAATTATCCTTTTCAGGTGCTTAGTATTTGGGTGCATTCCAACATTATATTTACCCAAAACCATAACTTGAATCCAAATGATTCCCGGTCCTATCCAAACTGATCAGCCAAGCCAAGCTAAACCTGGAACACCGATCCACTCCTAAAAAGACATAGGGCTACAGTGACCTAGGAATTCAACAATAGGCCCGAAGATATTAAAGCTGCTCATAGTTTCATACCATAAGCCCGTAGCCTATTGAAGCCAATTGACAACCAACCATGTCTGTAAAGATGCCTGACAAGGCCTGAAAAAGAGATCGAGCTAGCAAATATTTATCATCTTTTTCAAGAAAAAAACACTAACATCTCTCGCAAGCGCCACGCGAGATAATGAAAAACTCTTCACCTTTTTTTCTCGTTAGGCGACCCCAGAGGCTAGGGGTCATCATTTGGCCCGTGGGCCTCGTGGGCCCGTGGAGGCCTGCAAGCCCGTGGGCTAAAAGCCCGGCCCGCAAAAAAGCCCGCAAAATCCCGCCAAGGTGGTTGGTGGGCCGACCATGGTTTAGAGATCTAAAGCCGTTAGGCCCGGCCCGCCAAAACCTCGGCAAGGCCGTTAGGCCCGGCCCGTCAAAGCCCGTTAGGCCCGGCCCGTCAAATCTCGCACACATATTGACATATATCATTAAATCATTTAATGAATTTTAATCATTATACAATTTATACCTAGTTAAAGTTTACCTACACACATATTGACATATATATATATATATGATATAGTGACTAGTAGTCTAATAGACTAATAGTATATAGATATATATTTTATATTTGTGTATATATATTAATATATTACATATACATGTATAGATTGAATATTCGAATTCCATATATAATTAAATTTGTGCATCTATTTTACTATTAAGTCATTATTTAAAGTTTAGCATAAGTTAGGGTTTAGGTTTAGGGTAAATTAGGGTTTAGGAGATTAAGATTTATGGTAAATTAATGTTTAGGAATTTGAGGTTTAGGGTAAGTTAGGGTTCCGGTTCTAGGATTTTATTGTAATTAGGGTTTAGGGTTTGGGGTTTAGGGTTTAGGGTTTAGGGTTTAGAGTTTAGGGTTTAGGTCCAAAATTTATAAAAATTAGGGACGGCCTACTTAGAATATTATGAACAACCAATCCGACAGTCAATTTTTTATATATATAAGATAGTAGTACATATATCATTATACCTACACTTATATATATAATATAGTGACTAGTACTATATATATATATATATATTTATATTTGTATATGTCTATATCAATATATTACATATACATATATTGATCAAATATTGGAATTCCATATATTAACTATATTTGTGTATCTATTTTACTATTAAATCATTGTTTAGAGTTTAGGATAAATTAGGGTTTAGGTTTATGGTAAGTTAGGGTTTAGGGGATTGAGATTTAGGGTAAGTTAAGGTTTAGGAATTTTGAGGTTTAGAGTAAGTTAGATTTTAGGTTTTAGGAATTTTGAGGTTTAGAGTAAGTTAGGGTTTAGGGGTTAGGGTTTAGGGTTTAGGTTTAGGGTTTAGGGTTTCATTGTAATTTTTTTTATCGATTTACACAGTAAAACAGTAAATATAATAGATGGTTCAGATTAGATCTTGTAATTTTTCAATGGTGAGAGTTTAATTGAGAGTGTGTGAAATGACATCAATACCCTTCTCTTATATATTGCTTATTTTTCCATGGAGAAAATAGATAAATTAAATTTTTATGTCAATTTTTTTGACACTATGAGATAGATATGTAATTTACAAGAATGTGTGTTAAAATTTTGATCTTAAAAAATTCCTTTAGGGATGGGTAATTTACGTTTTAGTTGTAAGGGTATTACGGTCACATTTAGCGAAACTTATAGATGTAGGTCTAAATCAAGTCCAAAATTTATAAATTTTTAACGGCATGCTTAGAATATTATGAACAACCAATCTGACAGTCAGTTTTGTAAAATGATGATACATGATCGATTACGTTTCACAAAGGTCTTTCAACCCATATAACCAAGGAATAAAGGTAAAAACATTAGTGTGAATGTAGAGAATTCAAGCAATATAAGAATTAAAAATGTTTTAACAATAAAGAAGGCCATATATAATAGTTCACCTTGTAATAAAAGACACCGTACGTAAAAATTAGCCTAATCGAAGTACGTTTGGATCCCAGTCAATACAATTAAACAAAATTTGTGAAAATACTAAAATACACTCATCTTATTTTCCTTATTTTCCTATGGGGGGAGTAGATAAATCAATTTTTTATGTCAATTTTTTTGACACTAGGAGATAGATATGTATTCCATAAGAATATGTGTCCAAAATTTGATGTTAAAAAATTATTTTCGGGAGGGGTAATTTCCGTTTTAGTTGTAAGAGTACTATGGTCACATTTGGCGAAATACATGGATCGATGTCTAAATCAAGTCCAAAATTTAGAAAATTTTAAAGGCATGGTTATAATATTCTAACCAATCAATCTAACGGTCAATTTTATAAAATAATTAAACATGTCCGATTAAGTTTCACAAAAGTATTTTATTTCATATAACAAATGAACAAACGTAAGAACATTAATATACATATGGAGAATTCAAGCAATATAAGAATTAAATATGTTTTAATAATAAACGAGGACATGTAGAAAACTCCATCTTTTAGTGATAAACATCGTACGTAAAATTTAGACTCGTCGGAGTACGTTTAAACCCCGGTGCATGGATGAAGGTTACGTTTATTTTGAAATGTCTTAATTTTTTAATAATTAAAGCCCGATAGGCCCGGCCCGTAAAATCCCGCAAAGACCCGGCCCGTAAAATCCCGCAAAAGCCCGCTTGAATGGGCCGGGCCCGGATCCTTATATAAAAGATAAAGCCCGGCCCGGCCCGGCCCGCAAATATTAAAATATTGTTGAGACTCGGCCCGGCCCGGCCCGTGCCGGCTATACATGGGCCGGGCCGGGCCGGGCCGGGATTTTTGCCGACCCCTACCAGAGGCGACATATGAAACTGTGCATTCCAACATTATACTTACCCAAAACCATAACTTGAATCCAAATGATTCCCTGCCCTATCCAAACTGATCAACCAAACCAAGATGAACCTGGACCACTAATCCACTCCTACAAAGACACTGGGCTGCAGTGACCTAGGAATTCAACAATAGGCCCAGTAAGGCGCAAAGATACTAAAGATGCTCATAGTTTCATAAGCCCGTGGCCTATAGAAGCCTAGTAAGGCCCAACTACAGTGACCATAAGCCCATAGCTATAGAAGCCAATTGACAGCCAACCATGTCAGTAAAGATGCCTGACAAGGTCTAAAAAAGAGGTCGAGCTAGCAAATATTTATCATCTTTTTCAGGAAAAAAACCCTAACATCTTTCACAAGCGCCACGCGAGATAACGAAAAACTCTTCACCTCTTTCTCTCGTTCGGCGAACCCGAATTTTGGCGGCGGCCTCTGGCCTCGTCGGGGTCCTAGGATGCTGGCGGATGGGACCTGTCCTCAACCTGGTTATGGGCGGTGATGGAAGATAGAGCTGGATTCTTGGTGACGTGAGGCGATGCCCGAATTCGTTAGGAATTTGCAACGGCAATAAAGGGGAAGAACGGTTGGGGTGGTGCAAGTGGTTTCAGCAGGGCTTCACTCTAGTTGAACAGATCACGTCTTTGCATCTGGGGTTGATCGGTGTGTTCTCAAGGCCTAGAATACGTCGTACATTGATTTCGACGATTTGTCCTGAGGTGTACGATGACTCAAATAGTTTGAATGACGTAGAGTTGGTGGATAATTGATATTTGTAGTGATCTAGATTTGTTTTGGCTGATGGTGTATTGTCGAGAACGAGAGGCGAGACTGGTGATGGTGTGAGGGAAAGTGAAGGGGCAATGTTGCAAAATCTTGGTTTGAATATGGGCTGCGCTTCTACCTTGCTGCATTGTGGGCTCCAGGTTTGGGTCTGGTTTAATACCCTAGGCCCTTTTTATTTCACTTTGTGTTTTATCTTTAGTTGTTTTTATTTTCTGTCTTTAGTTTTTTTTGTTAAAAATAAGCCTATTCCCGATTGAAGTAGACAGAAGTGGGTTTTGTTTCGGGTTGTGTACCTTTGGTGTCTTGTCTATTCTAAGTCTAGGCGTTTGCTGGTTCATCGCATGAGTGCACCCTCTTTGTGGCAGGATGAAATGTAGTGCCGACGGAAATTTTGTTTAGTAGTATAGTGGAAAAGTTCTTCAAAGTGAATCGATGTATCGATATAGGTGTGTTATCTTTTTGCGATTATGACGCCTTATGTGTAAAGTAAATGGAGTAGTGAATGATGCACTCTTTGCTAAATGATGCAGTTTAAAATATATTATAATTGAGTCACCTATAGTATTTTGGGTACTTCTCTTTGTATGTGGTTTAGAATTTATGTCCCCCCCCTCTCGTATATTCTACTATGTCATTAATCGAGACTTAAGGGTAACCGGAAAATCTTACTTCAAAAAAGAAAACAAAAAAGAAGTGAAGCTAGAAGAGTCACTACTTCTTCTCTCAAGCAGAGCTGCCAACGCCCCCATCCAACCCATAGGTACGACAAGAGTCTATCACTACAGAACAGTTACAGTTATGAACTGCCACAAAACACCGTCTCCATCCCAAGAGTGCCGCCAAGCCGAGGAGATCAAGCCTCTAGCAGTAACAATTTGATCGAAGATAATCTTGATCTTTGATAAAATACTTATACGAAAATGAATTTTTTTAATACAAAGATTCATCGGATGCTTTGAATGGAAGGTTGAAGATTGGCTTCATGTGCTGTACGTATGCTTTAAGGACTTCTTATTTAGTCTATTCTATTTTTAAAGTCGGGAGTCAGGACACTGAAAGGTATATACTGAATTTCCCTATCTAAGCTAGGAAACTGTGAAAGATGTACGGAATCTAAGCTCAAGCAATTAAGATTATGTAAATTCAGAAAGGCATGAACAGAGGACTAAGTCCGATGATGTAGGTGATGTCTTGGGTTGGCAAGTATTAAAGTTGTAGATATACTGGATGGAAAGCTCGCGTGCGAGGTGCGACAATTCAATCATCTAAACTCAGATAAACAAAAAAATTATCTCGCAAATGAGAATTACATAACATAGTCATATACGAACCTTAAATTTGTTTGATA
Organism: Geum urbanum; assembly: GCA_946800695.1. Taxonomy (NCBI): domain Eukaryota; kingdom Viridiplantae; phylum Streptophyta; class Magnoliopsida; order Rosales; family Rosaceae; genus Geum; species Geum urbanum. Next base: position 37,378,623 of record OX326998.1, read on the forward strand.
CTTGTCAGAGATACAATATGTAATAAGAATATAAGCCCGCTCCTAGATGCAAATGATTAAATTGTCCTCGGATTTTTAGCTCAAAAGAACATCAAATTGCTCAAAAATGATGATTTGTACCTCTTTATGTTTTTCTTTTCTTCATGCTTGTATAATTCATTTTAAGCTCAGTAAAAAAAAAAATTCTCTTGTGTCAATCTCTCCTCTTATTCTAGCAAGTATTTTTCGAACTCTTCGAAACCTCTTTCCTATTCACATGCCTCCCCATTTATTAGTGAAATCAAAATACTAAAGCAATTCAATGAGATTTTAGTACAAAAACAATTACAGTATGAAAAATACCAACAACCGATGGAATCATCAATGAAACATATGGAGTTTATACAACTACGCAATTACAAAAAGTGTACATATTTTCAGCTATTTGAGCAATTTACCTAGACAATTTACAGTGCCTTTTGACGAAACCATATTTTTTCTCCAAAAAATAAAGAAAAAAAAACAGGAATTACATAGCTAATACCTACAGCCTTCAAATACAATTGTACATTGCATGTATAAGCATCCAAGCGCCTTAAGTGAATTCAACGAAGTAGCAAGACATGCATGCAAAAGGATTTACCAAATAGCAACTTTTATATACATTAAAACTGCAATGACATTCAAATATAAAATTTACAACACTCAAACATCATATTCTAATTGCAAGACAAAAGAGCATCCTACACATATCTAAACAAGAATCATAACCCTTCAGGAAATGTCCATCAAAGCCTTCAACAATTCCCTCCCATCTTTCAAACATTTCAACCACCCTAAGTTCTCTCCCATTTCCTCACCTTGGTTCACATTACCTCACAATCATAGCCTGAATCTCATGACCGTCACCACAATCACCAAAATCTCCACCTTTGTCCAACTAATTATTACTCATCATTCGGGCATATCTTGTAGTTTTAGAATACCTTCTCTCTCGTAGCCTTCAACATTGTTCATTAGGTTTTGTTGTGATAAAATAAGACATGTTATTCCATAATAGTGCACACTACACAGGATAAAAGTCAACTTTACTTTCTCTAGCTCATTAGTTGTGGCTTTGTTCGTCTAGCATGGACAAATACATTACATAGCTAATGTAAACTATTGAAGTACACAAAATAAAATAAAATAAGGGAGCTCACAAAAGCAACTAACAAAGTGTGAAAACCATGAGCCATCCTGAAAATTGGGGCCACAATCTTTCCATATAGCCGACGCATGGCCATCTCTCCATTGCCTGATATCTCAAATCAAATAGGTAAGGAAGTTTGACGGGGTAACCCCGCAATGATTTGAGACTTAACAATGCATCTGCATATGTCACATGTCCTTTAGCTTCTAACATGTATGGGCATTGCAAAACTTGTAAGGCCCTAATTATATCTCAATACTCTACAATACAATATTATAGAAAATCTAGAGGTGGGCATGAATCCCGAAAATCTCGAACCTGACCTGATCCTACCCGGAACGTGACGGAATGAAAATTAAATTTTTTACTACTCCATTTTTTAGGGATGAGACCGTGTTTTGATTTTGAAATCTCAATAAACCCGTCCCGTCCCGCATAATATATTTTGTCTATTTTATCATTTGTTTTTATTAAAAAATGACATATTAATTTATCAAACAATTAATGTTCAACAAAAAAAATAAAATTGCCTTATAACGATCAAAGTATTACACTACTTGTAATATGAATTAAATATATCAATTAAACATGAAATAAAATTTCTTATAGTTTTACTTGTTTTAATTAACAATAAGTCATTACCAGAAAAAGTACTTAGAAGACGAAGTAGTTTCGTCATCTAAGAAGCCATTTTCGTCGCCTAAATACTTAGACGACGACTGATTCGTCGTCTAAGATTTGTCATCTAAGTTACGTAGTGTAAGTACATAGACGACGAAACTTTTTTGTTTCATTGTCTAAGTGGTCTATAAGAAGACGCAAGGCTTTTCGTAGTCTCAGATTTTAAACTACGAAATATTACTGACCAAGACTACGAAAGAATTCGACGCCTAAGTAAACTTAGTTGACAAAATATTTTGTCGTCTACGTTGGAACTTGAGACGACAAAAAGTTTCATTGTCTACGTTTACATTTCTGTTTCGTCGTCTAGGTAATATGTCTTAGATGACGAACTTGTTATATCCGTGGTCTAAGTAGTCTGACCTAGACGACAAAAATTTGTCGTCTTACTTTCGACACCTAGACGACGACAATTTTCTTTTCGTCATCTTTTGAGGGTTTTTTTTAAAAAAAAAATTCTTTCAGAAATTAGTAAATCGAATATATTAAATATTAAAAAAATGATTCAAAAATTAACTATTAATAATCGAATATATTTGATATTAAATTAGTACATAATTAATCCTATCTAAATATGAAGCTATGTACATATTATATACATACTAAACATAATTAAACTCCTGCTAACCTCCAACACTATTGTTGGACCTCGCCAATTCTCCCTTGCTCGGACTGTCATCGTCGTCATTATGTGCAGGAGGATCCCGAGGCATGACAAATGGTTGACAAATAGAATTGACATCTATGCCTAGCTTAGACGACAGAATGCGGATTAAGTGATCCATTTGATCCATCCGAGCTGTCGCTGCTTACAAGCCTCCTCCTCGACTGCTTGTACGCGTTCCTCGTTAGCCACCGCATTCGAACGCAGACTCCCCAATAGTGATGACTTGCTCAAATCTCGTTCAACACCTTGTCCAAGACTACAAACCTCCTTCCCAGGTCGACGGCCGAAAATTGCATCTGCAATATCTATTTGAGTCTCCTGTGAAAGAGGAGGCATCTCTTCAAGCGTCATCTCTGGCAACTGCGACTACATCTTTGCCACTTTCTCGTTGGTCATTTGTTTCAAAATATCCTAAAATAAACATGAACAATAGATGAATGTCAAAAAAAGATTTGACATAGTTTCCCCTAAAACTGTAGGAAACTAAAAACCTGCACAAAAGCCAAAACACTTCCAATAACCATGGGCACTGTTTCCCATCCGCATTTCTCAAGCCCATAATCATGTTTTATTTAGCTAATTAAACCAAATTCCAAGAGAATTGAACCAAATTTTATGTCCTAATTAATCACGATCCAAATTCTTCAAACCAACAGTAAAATTAAATTCAAATTAATTTGGGAAAAATGGTTACTTGAGGCGTGTTGAGTTCCAAGATTGTCATCTTGCCCGAGCCTAGAGTAACCAGAAATGCTGGCATCAATCAGCGGGAATTTAGAACCCTTTTGGCAGTGTTCCAACACGATGTTGACCTTCTTGCAGGAGCCTAATCCATGGTGCAGATGCTTCTGGTCATGATTAGTTATGTTCTTCTCCGATCTTAACTGTTTCATAATAATTTAAATTTAATAATAACTATTAATAAGGGAACTTTCCTTTAGACAGTTATCAAGGTAGAACATTCAAAAACCCAAAAAATACCCGGCGTCATTTAAATAATTGAAGTTGCAAAATTATTTCAACCATGTACATAATAGTAAAATGGTTGTTTCATGATAAAGAAAAGAAAAGATTTAACTTTTTTTTCTGCAAATTAAACGAAACTGCTTTTCCATAACCTTCTTCTCCACTTCGACCATCAGTATGCATTATTATGCAGTTAATCATTATTCAATAGTCTTCTTTTTTATATGTTATTGTTCAGTGATCTTCTTTTATATCATAACTTTGTATTTGTAAAAGCATGTATACAACATGTTATATCTAACTGGATTATTTACAATACATAACTATTGTTTACACGGCTGCAAGGTTTCTAAGTTTAGTGACTAAATGGCAGTGGTTTTATGCAATTACAAGGAAGAAATTTACTTGCATATATTATAAGAACTTGATAGTATCATTCTTTAAAGTAACTATTATATATATTAATTACACTAAAGCAAAGAGTTATGAACCTTAAATGAATCAAACTCAAAGTGCGCAATCAATCACTTCCACTCGTATTCCCTTCCATTTCTGAACTCCTTTGGTGTCTTTCCAGGGTTTTCCTTATACATTTGTGCAATCAGTACTTCCAATTCTTGTAGATATTGTGAGTGGTCTGGTTTATGTAGTCCAACATCTCCAAAGTAGGATCAAAATTAAAATGTACCTAACAAAAAATTTATTTAAAAAATTAAGAAAAATAAACCCTATAATTTTTAATGAATTACAAATATAAAATAAATTAAAATACTCTATTACTGTGAGTTCGTGGAACACTCTGGGAGGATTCTACATGCTCCCACTGAAGCGTCGATAGACTATACGGTTAACAAAGAGATTCCTGTTCTGTAAGCCTCAACATCGTCACAACTGCCTCAATCTTCCGATGAAGATTCTGCTTATGTTAACGCAAGATGATGAAACAGGAGAGACCCCTCACTTTCACCCCCCAAATGCACTCTGCAAATTTGCAATGGAAGCATGCCCTGATGGAAGGAAGTTGACCAGTTCTCATCAGATCAGGGGTATTTTACGGAGTCACGCATGTATGCCGTACCATACCCTTTTGACGGTTGAGTTTGCGGTTGAGCCTAACCCATTTGTTGTCCTACCGATTGATAATAGACAGTCTTCTATTCTGCATTTCGCATCTTCAAAATCTTAACGGTCTACAACAAAAACTAAACATCAACCATTATGTCCAAAACCTATATCTACCAAACTCTCCATAACTTACATAAACCAAAACTGTCCAAAATGGCAAAACCATTCCTAATTAACCATACGACAACATTAACACATATTGTCAAACAATACTGCAACACACATACTTCAACACATATACATGTCAATTCATTCGCTCAAAGGCAAATACACAAACAATAAACCTTAGCACAAGCCACAAATCGGAACAGTCCATTACATCATTTGTTTTATCCAAAATTACATCTGTAACTAACATCATCACTAAAACAGTAGCCATAATTTGACTTCCTAATTCATGACCAACATAACCCATTATAATCAACATAATCAAAATTACAGCCCTAATCCATTACTGTAGCCATTATAGCCATTACAGCCTTAATCCATTATAATCAACATAATCCTTACAACCCTAATTAAAACAATCCATTACCGTAGCCATAATCAATAATCCATTACCCTAGAATCAGAAATTTGGATTGAGAGAGAGAGAGAGAGAGAGAGAGAGAGAGAGAGAGAGAGAGAGAGAGAGAGAGAGAGAGAGAGAGAGAGAGACCGTGGTATGGTGTGACCAGATCGGAGGGAGGAGCAGTGTGGCAGAGGGAGGAGGTCCTGGGACGGCGACTGTTCGACATGAGAGAGACCATACGGAGGGAGGAGGTGGGAGGAGGTCGTGCAACAAAGAGAGGAGGTGGGGGGACGGTAACGATGGCGGTAATCCGTGACGGAGGAGAGATTCTCAATCGGCGAAAATCAGACTATTTGGAGGAGACAGTAAAAGTTAGGGATTTAGGGAATTTGGGGAAGAAGATCGATTTAATCGATCATAAAACCGACTTAGAAGATGAAACTACTAGAGTTCGTCATCTAAGTCCTTTGAAAAACATCCCCAAAATGTTGGCGAAAAATAATACTTGCCAAATATTGGGGATAAGATGACGAAATAGTGCGTTTTCGTCATCTAAGAGAAGTCTTAGACGATGAATTCAATACACTTTGTCGTCTAAGACATAATTCATTTACTTTTGTGTATACATTTCACTGTGTGAGGTGCATTTGAGATCTTGTTGTACACACTATTTCCATCCCTCTTTAACCATAAGGTACAACGTAAATTTATAATTTCAAGATATTTTCGCGGTTTGAGAGTATCCTTGGTCTTGAACTTAATTCCGAGAATTGTTCCCACCATGCTGTCATATACATTATTTTTTATGTGCATGACATCTAGATTGTTCCTGACTTTCAACTTCGACCTGTAAGGTAGTTCACAAAAAATACTCATGTGGTGACAATATTTAAGATCCTCTGGAGATTCTTGATTAATCTTCTTCACATCATCGTCACTGCTCAACACACCAAAATCGAAGCCGATTAACCTCTTAAAAATCTCTTCGTCAGACCAGTGTCTAGGTTGTGGATTACTCTCTATTGTCCCATTGAAATTATCCTTATCATGTCGCCATAGTTGATCATGAGGAAGCCATCTATGGTAACCCATGTAACATACCTTCCCCGTGTACCAACTAGCATTGACGTCGTCTAATCAGAGAGGACAAGCTTTATACCCTTTGGTTGTGCAAGATGCCAACATCCCATATCCAGGAAAATTGCTGATGGTCCACATTACAACTACTCTCATAATGAACATTGTGTTAGTGAACTTGCATAAGTTGGGGCTCCATATTCCCACAATAGTTTCAGCTCATCAATTCATAGTCTGAGGTACACATCTAAGCACTTTCTAGGAGATTTAGGACCTGGAATTAGCAGAGGAAATTAAATTTCTTGTTCATACACATCCACGGAGGCAGGTTATCCGACATGAGAATAACTGGCCAAGTGCTGACAGCAACACTATTATTAATCCATGTAGAAAGTCCGAGTCTAACATTTCAAAATGTTTAAAAGCCTCCCCATCCCCCGGATTTCTAAGCTCATCGTCATTTAGTCTTTGTCATTCCGCGTACCATCTCATCGCTTATGTTGTGTTTAGAGACATATACAAACACTATAGTCTGGGAATCAACGGAAAATAGTGAAGCACCTTCACGAAAACCTTCTTCTTCGAACTCCGATCCTTTTATTAGACTTAAACCACCTGGACTTGTTGCATACAGAACAATAGTCCAAATGTTCATACTCCTTGTAAAACAGTACACAATCATTTCTGCATACATGATTTTACTTGTACTTTAGACCGAGGGTGCCTAAGATCTTTTTTACCTTATAATGGGTCTCAAGAAGCTTGTGACCCTTAGGAAGCAAATCACATATATATTGCTCAAATATCGTTAAAACCATCATCCGATATTTTTTGCTTCACTTTGTACTCCATTTAAGTCATTATGGATTGCAAAACATTCAATTGACATCCATCATACACCGGGGTCTGAGTTTGAAGTAACACGTTGTTGTACTTATCCATCTCAGTAGTATTAGTGTTCAAAAAGGCTGCAGGGACTGTGTCATAATGAGAAGTATCATAACCTCCCTCTTCGTGTTGGAGTCTAACATGATTGAACACTGAAAAAACATCATGTACCAAATCCATAGTAGGGTTCCAAGAAGCAGCGCCAGTACTGCTGGATGAGGGACCCTGGTAACTGTACCCTGAGCTGAAGTTTGGTGTTGAGCTGTAGTTTACATCTTCACCGTACTCACTTCATATAGTGTTACTCCACATCATATCGGGCTCATACAAATGTTGAGACATAACATTAACCTCAACATACTGATTGTTAAGAAATTTTTTGCACAGATACCTATAACACTTCTTTCATTGACCGTGTTGCATCGCAAACATCACAAAGTTACTGCTTCCGTCCATATACCTCACATCACTTCTATTCGACAACTGTATCCAACTTTTGTCCATATTTCTATGTAAGTTAAATGAAACATAAAAATTATCGAATAAACCATAATTAGTTAACAAAAATTGTCATTTTCTTACAATATATATATATATATATATATTCATCTGGCTAATTACTGAAGAAATCTTCTTAATTATCATTCATAACTTACATTAATATTCATCTAATACTATATATATAATTAAATTACATAACAAAATAATATATACATGCATTCACATATTTAAATCCATAAATGAACAATTAATTTATATCTAATATTATTTAATCATGAGATAAATCAGCACATGCAATTCAAGCGAGGTTAAATAATAATTAATTAGTTAGCTCATAATTAAACAAACCAGCTATATATATATAGCATAGCTATAGTTAGCTCACATGCTATATATAGATACACACACACACACATATATATATATGTGCAAACAAGATTGTTAGAATGTTTCGCCGGAGTACTCCATCACCGTACGTAATTATATTAAAAAAAATAAAACCGAGAGAATCGAGTTAATACCTTCACCGATAATGAGATAGCTAGATAAGTAAACTGGAGGTGGGAAAACTAAAGAAATTGGAATTGTGACCGGAGGAGGTGTTGAGAGGTTTTTGAGATTGAGAAGTTGCCAAATGAGGGAGAGAGAAATGCTCGATCTGAAAATGGAATCTGTTCTAAATAATTGAGATTTTCTTAGACGACGAAATATTTTATCCTTTAAGTGTATGTATTTCGTCACCTAATCACAACTAGACGATGAAAACACAGTTTGTTGTCTAAGTTCTATTTTGGACGACGTAATAGACAGTTCGTCATATACGTTCTATTTTAGATGATGACAAATTCATTTCGTCGTCAAAGACAGAAGTGTAAGATGACAAAAATAACTTTCGTCGTTTAAATAGTATCTTAGATGACAATTTTTTTTTCTTTGTCTAAAGTACTCTTGGACGACGATTTTTTTTCTTAGACGACGAAATGTAATTTTGTCGTGTTAAAGTTCCCCAAACGATGAAACATTTAATATCTCGTCGTCTAAGTGCGATTTTTTGGCAGTGAGTAAAATGATATTACTTTGTGTAATTGTAGATTTCTAAGTTTTCTCAAACTATGATTATCTTATATTGAACCCAAAATTTGGTTCGTTTTATCTCATTCAAATTGTTTTTTGTTAAATACTCAATTAAGTGTTAATTTTAAATTGGGTCCAAAATTTGACCCGTCTAGTCCTGTCTCATCCCGCCCCATTCGGGTTTTGGGACAATCAGGACAAACTTTTTAAATACTCTGTCCCGTTCTGTCCCTCTCCGTCGGGATAAGGATAGGGACGACCAAAAATGGACCCGATCCATTCCATGCCCACCCCTAAGAATATAACACAAAACAGCAAGTCAATAAAATGTCCGTAAATTTACTTAATTACTTCTTGAAGAGTCAATCTTTCATACTCAAAACTAAGCAACTAAATCAGGTTACACACAGTCACTAATGCTTAGAGTAAAAGGAAGAACCTTGCTCGTGTAATTTTTTCAATTCTATCAATGATAACACCAAGCATAGAACAAAGAAGCATGCAAACAAAGATGAATTAAATACCATTATGATTTCATAGGTAACATGCGCATGTTATTTTTTTAGGTAATTGGTTTCAAGGTTTTATTATTGAGGCCTAATTTTCTCATGTTACAAAACCTAAAAATGAAAAAAATAAGATACGCGCATAAATGTAAGGAACCCAGTGTGTGCTGAGGAAGGGCTTGGGCTGTTGGCTTGGGCCGTCATCTTGGAGCCCTCTCCAAACCTCACTTGCCGAGACCTTGCTCTTGTCTCATTTGTCGCTCTAGTCTCTCAACCCGACCAAGATTTTAGGTTCGGCATCAATGACGATAGAGAGAGCCTCCTCACACGTCATCAATTTCTCAATCTCATCTGACTCTCTATCCATCTAGTACTTGATCTCCGATTTGCAATGTGAATCTGAGGAAATGGGAGGCACCTACAAAACTTGGGTTTGCAACAAAGTAAAGAGACAGAGAGGCGTTGAAGAGTGAAGACATAAGAAAGAGTTGGCAGAGATAAAAAATTATTGACCCTGAAAAGTTGATAAGTCCCTCTCTTTCACTTAATTTTTTTTTAGAATTCCATGTTCAAGAAAAGGAATAGTGCTGGGAGGAAAATAAGTAGTGCTTGGAGGAATAGTGCTAGGAGGTTCAGCGTTGTTACATAGGAAATTAGATTTCTATTGTAATTAGAATTGATTCATTTTTTATAGGTATTTTACACTACAAAGAATATCCTATTTCTTAATATTTTTTTATCGATATAGTAGAATAGAAGTAGGGGTCATTACCCACAGAAAAAAAATGAGACTAAGTATTTTAGACCCAAACAGATGCAAATGCCAGAAAACTTATGGACTCGACCATAAAGCAGATAATTAATTTAATGAAATATACAGACTTGACCTAAAATTATACAAAAACATAAGAATATAGAATACTCAGTGAAAGACTTTCACGTAAATTTAGAGAAGATTCAAAGATTATTTTCTTGTCGAAATAAATTACAAAACACAGATTACAATATAAAAATAGGAAATCAAAGTTGTAAAAATCAAATGGATGAATGTGTTAGACACTTCTCTCCACCCGACAGTCTCAATCTACCCCAAATCCAATTCACACATCAATGAATGAATATTTCCCATAATTAGCCCAAAATCACTAGGACATTAACTGCATTAGACTATTTAACTTAACATGTTTCGGGGTTGGTAAACCATCTCTACTTGATCCCTAATTGGCAACTTTATGATGGTAATCTAAGACTAAACAATTAAAGTCATTAAGATCTGTAGAGTGTTTGGAAAACAACAAAGCTTCAAAAGCTACTGGTAAGTGCTTTTACATGACCTAGGAAAATTTTCACACAACTAATTGTGTTGAATTGCTTTTATCTCTCTAGAACATATTCCGATGTTAACACTCACATATATATTCAAAATATTAAACTCTAACACAAGAATCTAAGCGTGCACTCAAAGAAACATATGAAAGAAGTCATCAATGATTTCATAATGAAGAAATTCTCATTCAAAATTGTATAAATCACAAGGGTTCAAAATTGAAACTAAATCATGAAAGAAAAAAATTGAATCAAAGCAATCCATAGAAGATGATACAAACAAGATGGAGAAGAACTCTGGCTTGCAGCGGGCATCCTTTCTTTCCCGTCTCTCCCTTCTCTTCTATGTCATCTCGTCTTCTTCTTCTTCTTCTTCTTCTTCTTCTTCTTCTTCTTCTTCTTCTTCTTCTTCTTCTTCTTCTTCTTCTTCTTCTTCTTCTTCCCTCCGACTCCTTCACAAGCTAGGTTAATTAATCTAGCTCCTAAACACGCACTACAAGAAAAATGCACATAGACCACGGAACCTTTAAGGTTTCGCGGTCTAAGTTAGTACTTGGACGACGCAAACGCGTGTTTGCGTCGCCTATGTGAAGATTTCATAATTTTATCTAAGACAACGACCATCTAGACCATATCCCAATGCATATTGTTTTCGTCAATACCATAGAGTAAACAATTCTTGGAGTGTGAGCTTCGACGATTCCAAAATAGGAGTTACGAATTTTCGTGTATCCACGTTTCCGGTTTGTCAAAATTTCGGTTTTGTGATTAACTGTGCCGATGAAAACCTTCACGAACTTATTATTTTCTGAAAATTATTCTAATTATATATTGTCTTACGGCGAATGTATCCAACGGTTTCTTTGTCCAAATTTAATTTCGTTAATATCGATATGCAATGAGCCGATACTTAATAACACTTAAGTTATAAAGATTAGTAGATACTTAACAAGTTTAAAAACCGTAAGATTATTCGTCGTCTCAAATTCAATTGTTTATATGTACGATGTGTTAATCGATATTTTACGACTATTTCATTCGAATGAAAAATAGGTAACTTCCTTGCAAATTATTTTTAAAAATTAATTTTACGTAAATTTCAGTTGGACCACGGAGATTACCCATCTCTGTCGTCCAAGTGACCACCTGGACGACGGAAAAAGGCCATTTCCGTCGTCCAGGTGGCCACCGCCTTATTTTTGGGAATCATGGCGGTCCAATTACCATGGCGGTCCAATTACCAATGCCTTATTTTTGGGAAAAACGGTTCAAATTTGACTTAGACGACGAAGATAGGTTTCTCCGTCGTCTAAGTCAAATTTGAAACGCTTCCCAAAATTAAGGAGGTTAACTCCCACCCGCCAAATTAATTGGGCACCGGTTCCAAAATTTGAAACGGTTCACTTAGAAGACAGAAACGGGTGTTTTTGTTGTCCAAGTGTACTTAGACGACAGAGAATGATGCTCCGTCGTCTAAGTGAAACTCTATAAAAGGAAGCAAGGCCAAGCCTTTTTCCTTATCCCATTTTCAATCAAATCATCCCTCCACTACCACATATTGACTCATTGCCGGCGACTTTTAAGTCGCCGGCAATGTTTTTGGACATTACCGGCGATTTTTGCCGGAAAAATCGCCGGTAATGTCTTTTTTTTACATTACCGGCGATTTATGTCGCCGGTAATGTCCGTCGCCGGCAATGTCTCGATGGTAATGTAAAAAAAAAAAAAAAGACATTGCCGGGTATGTCGCCGGTAATGTAAAAAAAAAAAAAAAAGACATTACCGGCGACATAAATGAAGTCGCCGGTAATCTCTTTTTTTTTTTTTTTTTTTACATTACCATCAAGACATTGCCGGCGACATACATTACCGGCGACATAAATCGCCGGTAATGTTAAAAAAAAAAAAGACATTACCGGCGATTTTTCCGGCAAAAATCGCCGGTAATGTCCAAAAACATTGCCGGCGACTTAAAAGTCGCCGGCAATGAGTCAATATGTGGTAGTGCTCTCCTCTCTCTCTGTCTCACTCTCTCTCAAAAATCCAGCCTCCCTCCTCCGACGACTATCTCTCTCCGGCGACATTCTGGCAAATTTTCGGCGACTCTCTCCCTCCTTCCGGCGACTCATCTTTTAGGTAATTTTTAAATTTTTTAACATAATTATATTTTAACTAGTAAAAATAATATATTAGTAATAATTGGTAATAATAATTAATATTAGTTAGTAAATGCATGATAATTAATTATTGTAAAGGCATGGTAAATAATAATTAATTATTGTAATTAAATATTGTTTTAATTAATATTATAATTGGTAATTATTATTGCATGTAATTATAATTTGTAAATATTGTTGTAATATTGTAAATTTGTAGTAGATATGGTAAATTAGTGAATTAAAAATAATAAATTGGTAATTATGACAATTTTGTAGTAAATTTGTAGTCTTTGATTTAAATTTAGTACATAAGTTTGGTTTATTAAGTCGCACTCTTTGGAATAGATGGCGCCTCATTTCCTGGCTTATCTCCTTAACCCCTCGTGATGTGTGGATTTCATCGCCGCACACCATAATCTAAGTGAAGTTATGGACACGAGGTTGAGGGAGGAGTTTGCAAAGGACTTGAGGGAGTGTACATTTTTGAAAGATTGGTTGAATGTCGGACATGGTGTCTAGAAATGGGTTATGACTGGTGACAGGTTTTGGATCTAAGAAAGACTAGCACCAATAGAGTATATACCATTAATTTGGTTAGCCTCGGGATGTTTTATCGAAATTAGTCCTGCATCTCGCGTTATCTCTATCCCTAACTGGCCATGTTTTTCGATTGAACCAAGGCTGATTGATTGAAAGTTTATACTTTATCGCGCGGGTCACACGTCCATTGAATGACCCAAACACCAAGCTAGTGTACAATCTTTAAATCTTACGCGCACTCAATACTTGCAAATAATTATCGTAAATTTTTATATATAATTGTTATGGTAATAATATTTTAACAACTCCTAGATTAAAATAGCCCCTTCGGGAAAGAAAAAGGCCCAAAAGGAGGCTGAAGATGCTCTACTCCGACGCTTGTGTGACGACCCGAATCGGAATTGGTATGGTAATTGGCTTAATCCACGAGTTTTGCGAGTAATCGAGGTTTATCGTAATTAATTGAATTGGCTGTTTGGTTCACGACTTAATTATCGGGCCAGAATTTGAGTTAAGTCTCTTCACGAGAATTGTAGTATGCATGATTTCGAGTTCGTTGGCAGTTTCGGATAATTTTTTCGATAACCGAGAAATATGTTATGAATATTTGAAATCGCGTAATTTCGTCGTGTTTATCCGTTTGAGTTTGAGTTATCCGAAACATGGATATGATTTGATTTGGACCATCGATCGTATCGAGCCACGAGTATAAATATCGGAATAGTTGAAAATTTGTCAAAAAACACTGTTCGGGAAGTTTGACCGTCGTTGACCAGAAGATGGGCCGTTGACCCGCGTTGACCGAGGATGAGGAGCACCACCGTTTGACTTGCAGGCGACTTTCCATTTTCGGCCACCTCCAGCTACAATTTTGATATGGTTAGAATCCTCTCTTGATTTCCTATGGTTTAGAACTTGTAATTGTGTGAATTGATGAAGTTTTGAGGGAGAACGAGCTCGAGGAAAATTGAGGGTTTCGCCGGATTCGGGTTGGGTGTTCTGGCGATGGTTGGAGTCGGGGTTGTGAGGGAAAAGGTTCCCCTCAACCTCTAGATGCTTTTGGGTGAAGCAATTTGGTAATTGGTTGAGGTTTGGGAGATCGCCGGAAACTCACCGGAATCCATGGATTCCGTGGGTTTCGGGCTCAATTCCGGCCGGTAGGCTTGGAATTGGATCTTGGTGTAGAAGAGAAATGTGTTGGGCTTGAGGAGGACTTGTGATCCGGAGATTTTGGTCGGGATCCGTCACCGTTGACGCCGCGCCGCCGCCGCCGCTCCGGCGAGAGAGTTGACTTTTTGGATTTTGACGAGTTTTATGCCGTTTTGCTCGTAATCGTGCCCCGATCATCGGCTTGAGGTGTTTGAATTGATTTGGTTATCGGATTTTATGTCGAGGGCTTATGTGGAGAGTTTTGGGATTTTCATCGATTATTTTGTATCCGAATTATATGTTTCCGGAAATGGTTGGTTTCCGAGGTGTTGTACAGAGTAATGAATTTTGATTTTGATCAGTTATATTTTGTGATTTTTCAGGGGATCGAGATCGTACTTTGGGCGAGGGATCTTCCGCCGGATCTCGGGATTAGCGTGTTTGCGCGCTATGCTTGTCTGTGAGTGGACATTTCTGTTCACTGATTAACTGCGAGTCCTTATTACATGTTTTACGAGCATGAGCATGCATATGAGATTATGATAATTGGTAATAATATATTAGTAAAAATAATATATTAGTAATAATTGGTAATAATAATTAATATTAGTTAGTAAATGCATGATAATTAATTATTGTAAAGGCATGGTAAATAAATTAATTATTGTAATTAAATATTATTTTAATTAATATTATAATTGGTAATTATTATTGCATGTAATTATAATTTATAAATATCGTTGTAATATTGTAAATTTGTAGTAGATATGGTAAATTAGTGAATTATTAAAAATAATAAATTGGTAATTATGATAATTTGGTAGTAAATTGGTAGTCTTTGATTTAAATTTAGTACATAAGTTTGGTTTATTAATTCGCACTCTTTGGAATAGATGGCGCCTCATTTCCTAGCTTATCTCCTTAACCCCTCGTGATGTGTGGATTTCATCACTGCACACAATAACCTAATTAAAGTTATGGACACGAGGTTGAGGGAGGAGTTTGCAAATGACTTGAGGGAGTGTAAATTTTCGAAAGATTGGTTGAATGTCGGACATGAGGTCTAGAAATGGGGTATGATTGGTGACAAGTTTTGGATCCAAGAAAGACTAACACCAATAGAGTATATACCGTTGATTTGGTTAACCTCGGAGTGTTTTGTCGAAATTAGTCCTGCCTCTCGCGTTATTTCTATCCCTAACTGGCCATGTTTTTCGATTGAACCAAGGCCGATTGATTGAAAGTTTATACTTTATCGCGCGGGTCGGACATCCATTAAACGACCCAAAACACCAAGCTAGTGTACTCTCTTTAAATCTTAGGCGCACTCAATACATGTAAATAATTATCGTAAATTTTTATATATAATTGTTGGGTTGTACTTCAGTGTGTTAACGTAGTATGCATTAAAACACATGTTATAAAAGTGACCTGATATTACAGGTTAACCATTAATCGGTAAACATATGTTTTAAGTTAAGGTGGTATGTAAACCTAAATAAGTAAATGTAAGACCATGTTTTGGTAACTTGTTAAAGTTACAAGTTTATGGTTGAGAATGAACCTAAACAAAAAATTTACAACATAAAAATCAAATTTGTAGTTTTATGGTTCAATAAACATCTTAAAAGGTAACTACAACAACCATGTTCAGTACATTTGTAAAAAATGGAATCAGCAAAGACGCTGCCGATCCACCTCTCCGACCGCATTCGCGACCCCTCCGGCCTCCCGATCCCGCTTCCCGGAAACAACCCCAACCCCAACCCCATAGAGCTCCGAGTTCAGGTCCATCAAATGCTTCGTTGCTCTTTATGCTCCTCACTCTCCTCTTTGAAGCTGCCTGTGTCCGATTCGTCACCGCCGTACTCAAAATAAAAACCGGAGCTGATAGAGAAGTTCAGCGAATTCTAATGGAGCTCCTCAATCAGGTAGGTTTATCTCAAAAAGTAGAATTGATAATTTAAAGTGTGTTACATATACATGAGATATTCTCTCTCTCTCTCTCTCTCTCTGCACAAATCCATTCCTCCCCTGTTTTCTGTGAGTCTATAGATTCTGGGTTTTGTAGAGAAAGCTTCAAAGATTTCAACTTTACTTTGATTTGTGGTGAAGTAGTCTGCTTTTAAGGAATCAAGAGATGACTGTCGAGCAGCCTGTACCTGATGACCAAAGAGATCAGTTTCCTATTGGAATGCGTATCCTTGCCGTCGACGATGACGTCACTTGTCTCCGGGTCTTGGAGACTATGCTTCATAAGTGCCAGTATCATGGTCTGTGTTGCTTCTTTTGCTTTAGTTTAGTTTAGTTTGATTCAGTTTGGTGTTCAATTTGTACTAAAGTTGTGTTCTTTGAGAAGATTTAATTCTTAGTTAGATAGATGAGATATGGTGTTCAAATGGGTTATTGGCTATGTTCATATTCAATTCTTTATTGGATGACTTGTTGATTGCTCTATATGCTTTTGAGTCTGAAGTTTGATTTGGTTTATGACGCTGTAGAAAGATTGGTTTTTTGTTGAGATAGTTTTTCTGTATTTGATTTTTTTGCAGTTACAGCTACCAGTCATGCATTCACTGCATTGGAATTGCTTCTGAATATTACAAGTGTTGCTGCTTTATGTGGTAAGATGTTTAAGCTCAGGTTAGCTAATCTGAAGAGTGCGAAGATAAGGTTCTGTGGAGATGTTGAATTGTTTCTGAGTCTTAAGAATCTTATTGGTTTCGTTCTGAGGCTGTTTGAGGAATGTTTTGGGACAACATTTGCTGCTCTGCAAATTGCTATGTTCATGTTTGCAAAGTGTTGGAGCTGTGCAGTTATAACCAATACGAAATTAATTTTGGCATTTATTTCTGAATTGCTGATTCAGTGAAAGTTTTCGGTGAAGGTTTGGGCCATTGCTAATTCGAAGCGGCAGGGGTTATCCCTGGTTGAATTCTGTGGTTATATCATTACAGACACAAAGGTTTTGGTCAGTAATATTAGTGTATATGTATTTGTTCCTTGATATTATTTTGTACCAAAATTGAGGGACAAGCCATCCTGGTTTTGGCATGTAGTGTTCAGGATAAGGGGCTTGTTTATAAGCTTAAAAGTAATATGTCCTTTTCCTATTTATTTTTCACAAGAATGGGGGGTGGGTGCTGGTTGCGAGATATAAATGGAGGTTTGGGATTTATACTAATGTTTTACTGATTGGTTTCTACATGCTACGGATAACATTGGAATATGTTTTTTTTTTAATTATGTTTTTAATTTTTAGAAAGGAGATACATAGTTTTTACTGGTATATGGTTATTTCCTTTTATTTTGCTCTTTCTGTGCCTGGATAAAAGTTTTCTGCATTGTGATGATGATTGATTATCCAGGAATTCATGGACTTCGATCATGATGAAGAAAATTTAGAACAAGATGGAGATGGTCGGTGGCCTTTTCATAGTTTTGTTGAGCAACTCATCCTAGACATGTTTGATCCAGGTTGGCTAATTGAGTTATGTGGTTGTTATTCTCTTTTGGGAAATAATGAAGTGTAGGCTGCCCTGTTAATGTGATCTTCAAATTGTCTTTTAGTGATACTCTACTTAAGCTGTCGTATATTTTTTTTTAATGTTTATTTATAAGTTCTTTTCATCGTTCTGATCTTTCTAATCTTTTCCTAGTCTGGGAAGTACGCCATGGTGCTGTGACGGCTTTAAGGGATATTTTAACTCATCAGGGTGCTTCTGCTGGAGTATTTGTGCCTGACTTGAGCCTGCAGGATGAACTGTTAGTTGATTTAGGAAATAAATTGACATCACAGATAATTAAGAGAAGCAGAGAGATTGATTTGAATTTGCAAGTTCCAATTGATGAATCTGCAACATTAGTGAAGAAGCCAAAATTTGAAGATATGTCATGTTCATTTATGGAAACAATGGTCTCTGCTAGCGAGGATGAGAATTTTGATATTAATACACAGGTTGAAGATGGTAATTTGCCATATGGCCAGGAAAATGGTCAACTTTGTGTCAGCTCTCTAAAGGTGGAGCCTGAGTTGTATCCATATGAGCAACAGGCTAGTATAACTGAGTTGAAGTGTCTCGCTGACAATAAAGAATCCTTTCAGAAAATAGATGTGGTGAGAAGTCTTGCTGAAAATAGCGAGCTGATGAACTTGGTTAAACTGGCTAGATGTGGCCTCCTGAAACATCTTTAACAGTTAGCAGGTAGAATTTTTAAATATAACACAACCGTTAGATTGAATTAAAAAAATATGAATGGTCAAGAATAAATTATAAATTTAAAATAAAAATTTACCTTTTTAGGTTTAGTACTATTCCTTAGAAAAAAACTAAACTAGAATTTTCAACCTTAAAAAAGTAACTTAGTTTACCATTTTATGGTAAACTTATAAACATGTGTTTTATTGTAACTTGTGTTAACACACTGAAGTATTCTCCATAATTGTTATGGTAATAATATTTTAACAACTCCTAGATTAAAATGGCTCCGTCGGGAAAGAAAATGGCTCAAAAGGAGGCCGAAGATGCTCTAGTCCGACGCTTGGTAGAGCAAGTCGGTTGGGATTTAGAGGACGACAACGACGTGCCTCCTCCGGACCCTTCAGCTGGGCCTTCGACAGTGCCCTCTGGAGAAATTCTCGCTGCCCCACCTACCCCGACTGGTGATGACGCCCATTCCGGTCCGATGTCCAAGGCAGAAAGTGCTCAGGCGTCGTCAGTTTCCTCTGAATCTATCCTCTACAGTGTGCGGCCCAAGCTCAGGAGGGCCCCGACAGACCCTCAACCCAAATAGACTCGCGGTCTCGTAAAAGGCAAAAAATCCGTGAAATTGTTCAAGGCGACCAGGCAAAAAATCCAGTTGCCGTACGACGAATTCACCGATGGCCCTCCCAACTCTTAGCTAGCTAGTCTCTCAGAGCACAACATCGGGTCAATCCTTCGCAACAGGGTTCGTATGATTGCCCCTACTTGGAAGGAGTTGCCGGATGAAGAGAAGACGAAAGTGTTTAAAGAACTTTCGGTACGTAATACGCACAATTTTAAATTTATTTTCTAATAACCAATAAAAATCATAATTTCATAATATATACAATTATAATTTCCTATTTATTTCTTATATATAGGAACAATATGAGGTGGATCCCACACCGGAGATGCTTAGGCACATCAACCAAACCGCCAACGCCATCTGCCGTGATTGGAAGTACAAACTTTATAAGTATTATGATGATATCGGCCCCGTGCCTACCCCCGTAGAGCTGCGTGGGGATAGGGAAGATGAGTGGGAGTGGTTTGGTAACCACTTCCAAGGAGAAGAATATAAGGTGATTATTTTTTATTTAAATTAAGAGAATTGAATTATTTTTATTTTAGTTACTTATTAGTTTTTTAATGATTTATGTTGTCCAACAGAAATTCTCCAACATAAACAAGACCAACCGGGGGAAGAAAGACAAACATCATACCTCCGGCTCCAAGCAGATGATCCAAATATCTAAGGAGCACAGAGATAAGGGCTCCAAACACCCTTATCTGGATGTTAGCGTCAGCGCGTACGTGACATCCGGGATCGAGAATGAAACGAGTCAATACGGCGTAAGTGATATATATGTGTTTTTAATTAGCGTAGTTTTTATTTAATTATTATTTATTAAATTATTGTACAAAATTATAATTATTTAATTTTTATTATTTTTTTCCAGGCTAGGTTGGTAGAACGGGTGCAGCTGGAATTGGCCAACACGTAGCTTGCACACCCGGATTTGCCACCGGAAGACCTGCCTCCTCTATCGATGGAGAGCGAAATTGCAATCGCCGATGAGGTATATGGTTGTCGAGCTGGCAAGGAGATTAGGGGGATGAGACGCAAGGTCCAGCAAGATTTGTCCTCCGACTCATCTACGAGATGTTCGGCGAAAAAAAGTACTCAGGCTGCGGCCGTCCAAGTAACCTTTGAAGAGGCTCGACTCACATGGGAGGAAAATCAATCTATACGTCAGAGGCTTGATTAGCAAGAAGCGTAGATAGCCCAACTCGTCGCCCTCATGGAAAATCAGGCTCGACGACATTGACAACCTCTTCCGAACCCATACCCCGACGATGATGACACGGTTGGAGGTGGGGGACTCGGCGGCGCGTCTGCTCCTCCAGTATTTTAGTAGTTTGCATATATTCTAGCTATGTAGTTTATCATATCTTTTTTTCCGATTCCGAACGATTTAATTTCATGAATGTACGTACAAATTTTTATTATTTATGTAACAATTTATTATTTTAATTAATTTATAAATATTTAATTATTTAAATGAGAATTTAGTATTTTAATTAAATTATTAATATTTTATTTTTAATTAAAATTTTAATTAAAAAAGATTAAATAATCACTTAGACTACTGAGACAGTCATATGCGCGGTCTAAGTGTTCACTTAGATGATGGAAATATGCACCATATCCGCGGTCTAAGTGATCACTTAGACCGCGGAGAAAATATTTTTCGTGGTCCAAGTGAGACTTAGACCGCGGACTACTTAGAACACGGACAATTATTTCTCTGTGGTCTAAGTGAGACTTAGACCGCAGAAAAAGTCTGCAGTCTAAGTTTCACTTGGACGACGGAGAAATGATTTTCCGTGGTCTAATTGAGAACTTAGACCGGGAAAAAGTTCGCTGTCTAAGTTCCACTTGGACCACGCAACCCTCCATTTCCGTCGTCTAAGTACTTGGACGACAGTACTTGGAGGACGTAACCTAGTCCACGGAAGTTCCGTCGTCTAAGTACTTAGACGACGGAAAAGCTCACCTAAACGAGGGAAACAGTCCGCGGTCTAGATGAGTTTTTATTGTAGTGGCGTGCTCTCCATCAAGATTATGGACTCCTTCCTTTGTTAGCCCATCAATTAAGTTCTTACTGCAATTGGAAAGCTCCATGGCCAATTAATTCTCTTTTCTTTATTTTCTCCACAAACCTAACAAAATAAATAAAAATTAATAAAAATTTCAAAATATGAGAATAAAACTAAATATCGGGTTCAATTAAGTATAGATACATTGCACATTTATGCAACTATCAATTTTTTATTGTAGATATTTTCTACCAATTAAGAATATGCATGTAAAGCTGTATATATACCTAATTTGAGAGTGAATAAAAGTATTGCATACTACCCTAAATATTTTTTCCAATACTTTTTTACTCTTTATAGCTTAAACTTTAGCACCGAGATAAGAATAGGGAAAAGGAGCAGCTAATAATGGTCTGGGGTCAATGGAGAACTGTAATTGAAAAAAAAATAGACAATGGACTGTGTTAGTCATAACGTTTATCAGGAACGACAATAATACAATGTGACATAGCATGAATACGGAAAGTGACACTCATTTGCATTGTAGAGTTTACTTTCTTTCAAACAAGAGAGTAGATAGTTTACTGTAGTGAAAGATCGACATGCTTGAAGAGGCGTGAACATACTCCAGGACTCCATGCATTCGACCATTGATCTTCATTTTCTGATAAAACATACTTCAAGACTCTTTTTTTATATACAAAAGAGAAAGAGCAAAAGGGAACTGTAGAGAGAGGACCCTAAATCATCTCGCACCAGACTGATCAAAGGCAACAACAAAACTAGCAACAGAAGGTAATGAGTGATCTCATGTACGCAGATGTTGGAGGTGATGACCATGATTAGCCAACTTCTTGTCAGCAACAAAGTTTTATACTTTAGGACTCTAAGTGGTACGTTCTTTAGACTTTTATTGTCATATACCACAAGATAACATGCAATAATACATACCTAAATATTACGTAGCATAACATAACACAGTACGTTGTAGCTAGGCAACAGTATTTGAAAGATGCTCAGAACATGTACAAGTATACACTATTGGAGGAGGAAATCGGGGCGACGTAGAAAGGTGGTCGCCTCGTATGAATTTTACGTCGCCTCGATTTCTTGTGACCAAACCGACGTCGCCTCGTCTTGTCGCTTCAGATTCATCACGCCACCATTGGGGCGACGTAGATACAATCTACGTCGCTTAGTTTCATTTCACGTGACGTAAATAATGTTACGTCGCTTCAATTGAAGCGACGTAGATTTATCACGTTGCTTGAACTGACGCGACGTAGATTGATCAATCTACGTCGCTTAATTTTATTTATTTTTAATTTATTTTTCTTTTTTTAATCCATTAAGGCGACGTACATTGATCAATGTACGTCGCCTAAATTTATTTAATATTTATTTTATTTTATTTTTAAATAAATTGAGGCGACGTACATTGATCAATGTACGTCGCCTCAATTTATTTAATATTTATTTTATTTTATTTTTTAATAAATGAGGCGACGTATATTGATCAATGTACGTCGCCTCAATTTATTTAATAATTTATTTTATTTTATTTTTTAATAAATGAGGCGATGTATATTGATCAATGTACGTCGCCTAAATTTATTTAATATTTATTTTATTTTATTTTTTAATAAATGAGGCGACGTACATTGATCAATATACGTCGCCTAAATTGATTTAATATTTATTTTTTTTATTTTTTAATAAATGAGGCGACGTATATTGATCAATGTACGTCGCCTCATTTATTAAAAATTTTAATTTTTTTTATTTTTGTAATAAATGAGGCGACGTATATAGAACAATCTACGTCGCCTCATTTATTAAAAAATAAAAAAAAATAAAAATTAAATATTATTGTACCAAGTCACGACCTATCGCAATTTACAAACACAAAAACGCATTCAAATTGCAGATACGCATTCAACCAAAAAAACGCATTCAATCACAAATCAAAACGTTAAAAGTTTATACAAATCAAGTTTACACAAATCAAGTTTATACAAATCCTATATACAGTTTACGAGCCGGGAGGTGGTGGAGGAGCTTGCGGTTGTTGACTCGCAGCCTGGAATGATCGCATCATGGCCTCCATTTCTTGCATCCTTTGGGCGAGCGCACTCGCTTCCGCTATGGCCTTCTGCGCCACCTCGCTCGATCTGCGCGCCGCCTCTTTGGCTTCATCGATCTCCTTTTGCATTTGAATTTGGCGTTCCTGGTTTACCCGGGCCCCTCCTCTCGGTTTGGGGTCGCGTGTGAGAGCGCGCCCCACCCCTGTAACGTTGAACAAGAACAAATATTAGTAAACTATATCGTAAACCAAAATAAAGCAAAACGTAAATCGAGATATGCATCGACGGAATCGTTTTGGAGATTTATTACCTCTTATAGAGGTCCCGTGCCTTGAACTCACCTCTTCCTCTATGATATTTATTTGTGTATCAAGAGGAAGAGGCTGGGGTTGGGAAACCTCTTCGCCGTCAACTGGGCCCGCAGCACTATCTTGTTGCGACAAGACTTCATCGAGTCGACGCTTCACTGCCGCCTGCTCAATTAAAATAGATAAAATAAATAATATTACAATTTAGTAGACAAAAATAATTGAAATAACGTAACGTGAACCTATTTGAGCTTACCACTTTCTCAGCCGCATTCCTCTCCGGCTGGTATACGTTAATCCACGTCTGGACGGCAGGCGCTCTATGACCCTCCTTCTCCAACACCTCGCTTCGGTACGAGAGGGCGAGGGATCCCGAATGGTGGTTGAGCTGCTGCTCCTTGTTCTTGTTTCGGTTCCCTCGGTTCCGTTCGCACAATCGCTGTCACACACACACAAAAATCATTTTAAAATAAGAACAGATAAACATGCATATTGTTCGAATGTTGGCTACCAAAACTGTAGGTTCGTTTATGAAACTCACCAAGTAAGCAGGGTCTTCGAAGTGGGCTTTTAACCACGCCCATTGGTCTGCCCTCCCGAGAAACTCGGCCGGAGTCTCCTGGCTGACGTGGAGATAATGTTGATGGCAATCGTACTTCCAATCCTTATAGATTGTTTGCGCCGTCCTATCAATGAAGTTCCACATCTCCACATCAGTCGTCGGGATGTCGTAGTTCGTCTAGCACAACACATTTAAATTCCGTTATGTAAAAATTATATTTACATTTACTACAAGTATGTAAGTAAGCTCGGAGTCCAGCAAGTATACCTCAAGACTCCGGCCGACGATATCGCGATGCAAATCGCTAAGTCCCAAGAAGCTAGATGCAAGCATTGGAACTTTTCCGCGGATGATGCTACCGATGTCTCGGCACATCAGACTCCGCATTTCCCTCGTCGCCGGCCCCGCATGCCTCGTAGAGTAAGCGACTTGTAGTCGCCTATTGTTGTTCATCCGGACGAGGTACTCCATCTTCGTCCCGACAACGACTCCGCCCTGTTCCGTCGTCGGGTCTCCGGTTGCCATGTCGACCATGTCGGGGAGTTTGGTCTTCTTGCACCGGATGCTGAGGGCGGGAGGGTGCTGTGACGCCGTAGTGGCGTCGCTGCTGTTATCCGGTCCTTGCGGAATCGCATCCTCAAGTGGAGGGGCGGGCGTTAACTGCGGAGCTTCTGCAATCGACGGGGTCGCCGATTGTCCCGTGGGGCAACCAGACCCGGAAGCCCCATCTCGGCTGAATGCTCGCCACCCCGCCTCCGCCGCCTCCGCAGCTGCCGCCTCCGCAGCTGCCGCCGCGGCCGCCGCTTCCGCTTCACGACGCTGCATCAACGCTTTCCTCCTCTTGTATGCAGTATCTCCGGGAGCCATTCTATTAAAACTAAACTGTTATGATCTTCAATAGAGTAAACCAGAAGATGATCTTCATATATAGAACTAATTTCACAGGTAAACCAGAAGCTAGGGAAACTGTCTATAGTTGTGAATTAATTAGCTAGGGAAACTGTCTAAAACCGATAGCATGTTATTCTCTTTCTATGAACATATGAAAACCTTGACAAAGCTGTGCAGCAAACATGAACACACTAACTCATTATATTCATCATCGTAAATTGCATGCCCCTAGTCTCTTTTACCAAATTTCACCAACACATGAAGAATCTACGTATATGCATCTAACAAGCTAGTTAATTAATCAAGAGAGTACAACCACAGAAGAGAAAGAAGAAGTTGAGCAACATTGATGTATAGTGTACTCGGAGACATTTCATCGAATAGTTGGTGGGCAACATTGATAAACACTGTAAATCCTAAACCCTCAGTAAATCCTAAATCACATCCCTGAAATTCCATACCAACTTCATTCCATATAATACACAAATCACATATAATTCCATATAAAACACAAATCACACCATTGATATACAAATCTGAAAGTTCCTTAGTAACCAAACCTTACATAAAACAGAACAGTAATACATTTAGAGACTAAAAGCTTACGGATATAAGCTATATCTAGTTCAAAGAACATCAAACACATGCTTGCGAACCCAGAAAACGCATGAAACTGAACTACAGGCTTTTCGGCTAAGAAGTTGACTGGTTTTGTAGAGAGAGAGAAGGAGTACCTGAAACGAGAGAGACAGATCGAGAGAGACAGATCGAGGCGATGGCCAAAGATTGAGTCACGGTGGAGGGGAGGTCGATTGCCTTATTCTGTAAAAATTTACAACACAAATTTTAGCTTACCGCCACCAAATCACCTAACGACGTCGTTTTTATCTACAGTTTACAAATTGGGGATTTTTCAATTCAGCTAAGTACCATTAGATCAAATTGAACCAACATAGACACATATTTAGGAGATACTAATCTAGTGATTCACCAAATCTCAGAATCTCAATGACTCCATCTTAGACGCAACCCTTAATACAAAAACTTTCATAATTGGTTTAAATGTCTGAAAAGGTGAAACTTGGAGAGTTGGACCTAATCAAAACCACATCCAGTATTATTAGAGACCCTTTCGTAAACCCAAACTCCACTCTCACACTGCAGCACAAACCTATTTCCAAGAACCCAAGTACATCCACATAATACAGTTCAATTCTCAACCATTAAACCTCATTACAGATTCAAAAACCAAATTGGGTACTCATAGAAATCCTTGTTAACCCAAACGGATCAAATTGGGTATTCTATACAAATCGCAGTGTAAATACAATAAGCTGAGACATGCAGATGACAAATGTTGATAACGCAAAGATCAAATCTTACAGTTTCTGCTACCTCTTCCTCCCAGCCATTTACAGTCCGAAATCTTAGTTGCCTAAAGTATCTAAGAAATTATGGCCTAACATTCAGACAAGCAAAACACTGAGATAGAAGAACAAGATACAAATCAAGCAAATACAACACCCTATAATAGAATGGCAACTGATATCCCCATGTAATGTGATATCACCACAAATAAGCTAGATTTTTATCATCAAGCTTAGGCATTCCTCCAATAACAAAGCCACAATAAACATCCAACAGTCAGATTAGTAAAGTTAGATTCTTTTCATCATAGAATAAAACACACAGATCATAATACATACTAATTAGTCGTCGAAGGCAGTTTATCACGATCCCCAATTATCAACTACTACATAAAACAATCTAAACGCCAAGGATTTCAACTTTACTAAGTTTTTCATTCATACCCACAAACAAAAATTGAATAAACAAACTTCCAAAGACGCAATTTTCAAAACAGTGAAGTACCTAGACCTGAACCTCATAGTTTGGCGACTTCAATCTAGGTTTTTTTACAATTGGGGATTTTTCAATTCGGCGAAAGATAACTTTAGAATTGAAAAGTAAGATGTTGATACCTTGGAGTGCGGCGGTGAGCAGTTTCCGATCGAGCCTGGTGGAGGGATGAGTGCGGCGGTGAGCGGTTTCCGATCGAGCCTGGTGGAGGGATTAGGGATTTCTGGGATTTTGTTTAGAATCGACGATGAGGGATTTGGTGGAGGGGAGGCCGATTGGTTTAGGATTCCGTTAGGGATTTGGGGCCGATTGGTTTAGGAAGTTTGATCCGAAATGAGGAAGTGAAGAAAGACACTGTAAATCTGGAATACATATACCAAACGAGGCGACGTATTTTGCATTCTTCGTCGCGTGGTTTCAATTTATTAATCTACGCGACGTAGAAATATCAATCTACGTCGCTACATAATTTTTAATTTTTAATTTTTTTAATAAATGAGGCGACATAGGAATCAATATACGTCGCTTGGATTTAATTTTTAATTTTTTTTTAATTAAGGAAGCGACGTACATTGATAAATATACGTCGCTTCCTTCTATTTAATTGTTTATTTTGTTTTTTTTTTGGAATAAATGAGGCGACGTAGATTGATCAATCTACGTCGCTTCCTTCTATTTAATTTTTTATTTTCATTTTTGGAATAAATGATGCGACGTAGATTGATCAATCTACGTCGCTTCCTTCTATTTAATTTTTTATATTTTTTTTTGGAATAAATGAGGCGACGTAGATTGATCAATTTACGTCGCTTCCTTCTATTTAATTTTTGATTTTGTTTTTTTTTTAATAAATGAAGTTTAGAATTATAAAGTTAGTAATATTTTCTCGTTTTCATAAATTATGCTTTAAAGAAAATACGAATTTAGGTTTCAAATTCATAATAAAATTAGTTTAGTCCTCGTCTTCGTCCTCCTCGTCCTCGTCCTCGTCCTCATCCTCGTCCTCGGCTTCGTCCTCGTCCTCGTCCTCCTCTCCGTCTTCGTCTTCGTCCTCGTCCTCGTCCTCGTCATCGTCTCCTTCTTCGTCCAAAAGTAGTTGAAAATCTGGGTAAAATTGTATCACCGTGGGAGTGTCCTCTTGGTAAGGCTCGAATATATGATCTCCTGTACGCGCTATGTTTTCATCTATGGCCAGAACTTCGGCGCTGTAGACATTGCGGTGCGACATCTCTTGTACTACCTTCCAAGTACCACCAGCCTTTGGATCGTCTATGTAGAATACCTGTTTTGCTTTGGTTGCAATTATGAAGGGTGAATCCTCATAGTAACTGTTGTTTGTATTCACTGATATCAGTCCATGATCTTTTATAAGGGTGTCAAGATCTTCAGGGTCCTCGGAGTTGTGCCATGTGCACTTAAACAACACCACTGGCATACGGCCTGCATATAATACTTCGACCACGTAGTTAACATGGCCGTAGAACTTGGATGAACCCATGTCTATCATGACACCGCTGTTTTGAGTCACGGTTCTTTGATCTCTATCAAACGATGTGAACTTGACACCGTTCACATAACACGACTTATAAACCCGACATTGCTGAGGTCCTTGAGCTAATGACTTTATTCCTGCAACCAAGCTCGGGTCCGAGTTTTTTTCTTTAAGGGACACCTGAGAGATAAGTGTTAAGAGGAGTTAAAGATAAGTGTTATAAAACCTGCAAAGAACCTTACAAGAATTAATAGGCATATGTACCCATGTTAAGAACCATCGAAGAAAACTCCTCCTCCGCTGCCGGTCGTCGAAATCTTCACCATTTTTAGCCTCGAACCTTCTGAGATGTTCTTCTAGGTAAGGTTTGACTTCGTCTGTTTCCACCAAGACTTGCCAGTGAGCCTCAGCAGTCTCTGACTCAGTCAACCTGAACTGGCGACGAGTCTCGATAATATCTGGTCTTACTAAGAGTGAAACACAGCTGACATTCCACCCAGATATGGAAGTGTCGATATCTTCGTTGTCCATCCGTCTGAGATAAGCCTTACAATACGTCACCGACTCATGTACGAGGTACTGTTCAGCAATACTACCTTCCGGGTAACGTGTATTCCTCATTGACTTTTTATATTTTCCTAATTGCCTGCAAAAACACCACTCAAGATTAGTACAATATTTTCCTAATTGCCGACATATTACACAAGATTAGTAGGAATCAATATTAGTACAAACATATTTTCCTAATATTAGCAATAACAAAAAATTTTACCTTTCAATTGGATACATCCATGTATAGTGTACTGGACCTGTAAGGAATACTTGTTCGGGCAGATGAACCATGAGATGAACCATAGATGTAAAAAAATGTGGAGGAAATATGAGCTCCAAATTGCAGAGAATCATCACTATCTCAGTTTCCATGTCACGCACAACCTCCTTCTTAAGCTCCCTACTGCATAGTTGACGAAACCAATTTGACAGTGCTATCAATGGCTTGACAACGTTTTCTGGCAGGAACCCTCTTATAACCACAGGCAGAAGACGTTGAAGCAAGACATGGCAATCATGCGTCTTCAATCCATAAAACTGTGACTGGGAACTTATTTTCACCTTACTTCTCAAACTACCTGCATAACCAAGAGGATACTTAACATCCCTGAACCACTGGAACACATCTTCTAGATCATCCTTTTTAACTAAAAAAGGTGCATGAGGAACTTTCCCCGTAGCCAAGTCACCCGCTCTTTGCCACTGGTTTTTTCGCACATTCCTCTTCTTCAAAGCAGCGCGAGCTTTTGGACCATCCTTAGACTTCGATTCAATCGAAAAAATGGTTACAAGGATGTTGTCACACACATTTTTTTCAATGTGCATGACATCTAGGCAATGTCTGATCTTCAATGATGACCAATACGGCAGCTTCCAAAATATGCTTTCGTGAGTCCAACACTGTCTGTTATTCGGATTGTACGGCACCTTCAAGTCTTCATGTTGGCTAAGAATAGGGTAAACGTTTGACCTAACGTCCTCCAAAATTTCATCTCCACTCTTACGATAGGGTCTTCCGCCAAACTCCTCCTTCCCGTTAAATGCCTTGCTCAATCTCCAAGGGTGATCCTGGTGGAGCCATTTTCGATGACCTTCATAAACTATCCTCCCACATATATGCTCTGAAGTTAGCTCATCTAGACAGATTGGACATGCCTTGTACCCTTTCACAGTTGACCCCGCAAGCATCCCTAAACCTGGAAAGTCGCTAATAGTCCACATTACCGCTGCCTTCATCAAGAATACCTCATTGTCTACTCGATCAAAAGTATGGACTCCAACGACCCATAAATGTATTAGCTCCTCGATCATCGGCTCAATGAGTACACTAAGGCACTTTCCGGGAGATTTAGGGCCTGGAATCAACACTGATAACATGTTATATTCCTTCTTCATGCACATTGATGGTGGTAGATTGTACGGCATCACAACAACGGGCCATGTACTATGCAAAGTTCCCATTGTTCCGAATGGATTGAAACCGTCTGTTGCTACTCCAAGGTGCACATTCCTGCAGTCCCGTGCAAAACCTGGAAAAGTTCTGTCAAAATGTTGAAACGCTTCTCCGTCAGCTGGGTGGCTGAGGCTACCAGCCATGCATATCCGCTCCCCCAGCCATCGCATATGCTTGGCAGTGTGTGGGGACATAAACAAGCGCTTCAACCTTGGTGTTAGAGGGAAGTTACGAATTATTTTTTTGGGAATATCATTCGTATTTGGCTTATATCTTTCTGAATAACACACTGGACAAATCCTCTCGTTTACAAGCGCCCCCCTGAACAACACACAGTTAAACTCACACGCATCAATTCTTTCGTAACCCAGTGAAAGATCACTCAAGATTTTTTTTATTCTCGAGTATGAACAGGGGAATGTGTGCCCTTTAGGAATAAGTTTATTAATGTAAATACATAAAGAGTCAACACTTGTGTCCGACCATCCATTTTCATTTTTCATTTCCATTGCATCTAATATGGCACTCAAAACAGTTTCCTCACTGCCTTCATATAATGGGGTCTGTGACTCCTTCAATAATCTATCGTACTTTTCATAATCATCGTCTACCATGTCATTGAAGTTCATGCTCGAATTATCTTCCACAAATTGTTGGGGTGCATCTGCATGGTATCCAGGATAATAGGGATATGCATCATGTAGAATCTCCAACTGCGGGTTCACTGAAGGACCGGCACCACTAGAAGGACCGACTCTGTCTTGAAGCCACTGTCTTCGTTGACTGAGCATTGCCGGTTCACCAGAAACTTCCCCGTGAAGGTGCCAGACTGTATAAGTAGGACTCATACCACTGTGTGATAAGTGATGATACATGACATCCATAGTAACCTTGAACGGACCGTTCTTACAACGTTTGCACGGGCAGAAGTAATAATCGGCTCCGTTACTATGTAGCCGGGCAAAATTCATGAACTCGAATATGCCGTTGATGTACCTTGGATCAGCACGATGATATGTCATCCAAGTTTTGTCTGGGAGTCCGTCCATGTTTCCTGTCAACATAAACAATCAATATGAACAAAGTTACCACGCCACAGTTGCGATTCAACCAAAACCCCACACTTCTTCGCCTTATGCCTCCGGGTTGGGTCCTATCCCCTTCAGGGGAACACGACATTTGTCAACGCTTTTGCACCCATGCGTTTCAGCTCCAGTTTAGGGAAATTTCGGCAGCATCTCCCTACAATTCCCCGAGTGCACACATATCTAAACAACCTAATAGCAAAAGGATCAACAAAGTCATGTTCACCTAAAGTGTCCAAAAATGGGACAATTCGAGAATCAACAACTCAACTCGATCAACTAGATGAGTTGTTGATTCTCAAACGGGAGTTCTAAGTTGATAAACACCACAATTATATATAGCCATAATACTAATAACACTACTAATTAAGGCTCGAATACACATAATCTACACTAATCATCAATTAATTTCACTAAATTTAACCAAATTTCAAACATTAATCATGAACCCATAACATGATTTATCACAATTCAATGCTTAACACACTAAAACTACAACATAACACCAAATTCAATTCAACTTCAAACATTTCACCAAAACTTCAATTTCACTTCTAATCATCAATAAATTTCACTAAACTTAACCAAATTTCAAACATTATTCATGAACCCATAACACAATTCAATGATTCAAACACTAAAACTACAACATAACACCAAATTCAAATTAACTTCAAACATTTCACCAAAACTTCAATTTCACTTCTAATTTAACATATTATGGTCATAAAGAGGGTTAAAGAGATACAAATCAAACTAACCTTACTCAAGAATCAAATCAATGGCAAGAACAACCTTCTTTCTCAATTTCCTCTAATTTCTCCCCAAAATCGCCCAAAACAGCTGCAGAACGAAATGAAACTGTTTTTCTAAACTTCTCACTTTATGAACGGGTTGACTTTAAGAAGAAGAGTAGATCCAGATTTAAAAAAAACGAGGCGACGTAGATTGATCAATCTACGTCGCCTAGTTTTTCT
This sequence comes from Geum urbanum, assembly GCA_946800695.1. Lineage (NCBI taxonomy): Eukaryota > Viridiplantae > Streptophyta > Magnoliopsida > Rosales > Rosaceae > Geum > Geum urbanum. The sequence continues at coordinate 37,411,073 of OX326998.1, forward strand.
TTCCAAGTGACCAAACTAATCTACGTCGCTTCGATTCAAAACGAGGCGACGTAGATTGATCAATCTACGTCGCCTCGTTTTGAATCGAAGCGACGTAGATTAGTTTGGTCACTTGGAAAGAAAAACTAGTCGCCTCAGTTTTTTGAAGCGACGTACTTCAATATACGTCGCCTCAATTTTTTGAAGCGACGTAATTTTTATCAAAGGTATTTTACGTCGCCTCGTTGAAAATCGGAGCGACGTAGAAATGTAACTACGTCGCGCCGATTCCTTCCTCCAGTAGTGATATAACAGCTAATCTTGCTGTCTTTTATACTCAGATCTTGGAGAGGCCTGAGCATAAAGCCCCCCATCGATATGGAGACTGACCATCGTCTTGTAATTGACGACTTTTCCTTCATCCCTGAGCATAAATATGTAGTTGCTCAATAGCACAGCAGCAAAAATCTTCATCTGCATATAAGTGTAGTCCTTTCCCAGGCAAATTCTCGGACCGGCCTGCATAGTTCTAAAATGCAAGCAATACTCTCAACTGCAAGAACTTGTATCTAAAAAAAATAACAACGTGCTTAGTTTTTCTTACATTGAAAGCTATGAATTTGAATGGACTTTGTTCCTGGAAAACGCCATTTTCATCGAGCCATCTCTCCGGCCTAAACTCTTCCGCGTTATTGCCCCATAGAAACTTCATCCGGCCCATTGCATAAGGTTGGTGTAACACCAGTTCCCCTTTTTTGACACTATAACCATCTGGCAAGGTATCATCAGAAAAACAGACCCTTGCATCCTATGACCAAATGACGGCATGTATATATATCATCAATTAATACTCTCTCGGTTACTAAAAAAATGCTTCAATTATGAACTGATGAATAAAATAGTTTAAATACGTTACAGTACCAACGGAACTGTAGGATAGAGTCTGAGTGTCTCAGACAAAGCTGCATGGAGATATTGCATTTTGTCAAGGGCCTCTGGTGTAAGCTTGGCTTCAACTTCATCAAAGCTTGAAGTATAATCATTCAGACTTGCACCAACTTCCTGTGCGATTTTTTCTTGTATATGGGGATGCTTGCACATCATATAGATAAACCATGAAAGAGCACTAGCTGTTGTGTCTTTTCCAGCAACAATAATACAAAGGATCATGTCTCGCAAGTACTTTGGATCATTGTCTGCAGTTTTCAAAAGCCTCGAAATAAAGTCGCTATTCTTTTGCTGCATTAATTTGTTACATTCAAGCATTAGGTACTATTATCAGGACTATCTAGAGCCCAAATCGCTAAGAAGGCAACTTACAGATAGCTCATCTTTTGAATCTTGGGCTGCTTTGATCTTGCTCTTGATTAATTTGTAAATAAATTGATCCACCACTTTCATATTTTTTCTCAGCATTGCTTCTCTTCCAATGTTCAAGACCCGTTTGATCTTCCAGAAGATATCAGCAATACGGTAAAGGGTAGCTTCATTAGCATCATCAAAAGCGTTAGAAAACTGAATGCTTTCTTCATCGTTTGTTCCACTGATGGTGCCTAGATCAACACCGAGCAAAATCTTGACTATTGAATCCGGCCAGCGTTGATTTCATAAGCAAATCCTTCCAACCAAAAGAATATATATTATTATCAATCATTGATCTTATTGCAAAACTACAACAATACAGCGGCATGGACTACGTATGTAATGTGGCTGGTGGTGTTTATGACATATATATACAACTCACTTGTATCTCTATTGACTCGCCACGGGTTACAGCTTCGTATATTATGCCAGCAAGTTTTACCGCACTAGTTTTAAAGATTTCACTGCTGACGTTCTTTAGCACTTTGGTTGAAAGTTGAGAGCCAACTGCTTTCCTCTGATGCAGCCAGTTCTCCCCATCCACAGTGAATATCCCATCGCCCAAAACATCCGACAGAATGCTGTGCAGGTACACTCCCTAAATAGAGCAAAAGAAAAGAATGAAGAAAGTGAAGTAGCAACGAATGGAATGTCAAGTGTGCCACTAACTAGTAATTAAGAAAACAGATAACTATTCGGTGCTCACTATGTTAGCATGCATATTAGGGCTGTTAATTGGTACAAACGATTCGGTTATTAGGCCGAACCAAAAATCGAATCGTATTTTTTAATCGGTTTGGTTCGATTCAGTTTTCTTGATTTTTTTTACGAAAAACCGAATGGTTCGATTGGGTACGGTTCGGTTTTTTTTTTTCCGGTTTTTTCGGTTTTTTTTTCGATTTTTTTTAAATAAAAAAAAACTTTCTAAAAAAAATACTATTTCTTTCTATTAGTTTCTAAAATTCGAAGATCTTCATTAGCTATTTTTTTCAATAACTTTGTGAAAGTGTGAAACATAATTTATGTCAAATCAAATCAAATCAAACTACAACAAATATAATTAATCACAAATCATACATTCAAAGTTTCAAACCATAGCAAATAACCAAATGTTTACTGAAAGTTTATATCACAAATTCAAAGTTTCAAACATCAACAAAGATAAACCAAAGTCCACACTCCATAGTCCAAGTTTAAAACAATCTACAGTCCATCCAAATAAAAATACAATACAAATATCACATAAAAACACTCAATTGAATCTATTCTCAAACTATACTCAACTTGTCCACCATTCTCACTTTCTCAGCTAGGGAGTTTTTCTTTAGCAACTTAGCATTCCTTTTCTTAAACCTACAAGAACCCCAATAATCATTGATAAGTATCAAACTATGGCACATACCAAATACTACTTCATATGGGACAAAGAGAGATATTCAACAACATACCCAACAACATCAAACTTGATTGACACTTGTAAAACGACGTCGTTTTATTCATTTCGGTTCAAACGATTCGGTTTGGTTTTTTCGGTTTTTTTTAGACGAAAACCGAAACCGAATCGAATTTTTCGGTTCGGTTCGGTTTTTTTGTTTTTCGGTTCGGTATTTGTTCGATTTCGATTTTTTTGGTTACGGTTCGATCTCGGTTCGATTTTTTTTTTTCGGTTTTCGATTCGGTATTAACAGCCCTAATGCATATCACATACACCATATATATAAATATATTGTGTGACAGAAGATATATATATAAATTCAAAAGTTAAAAGATGTAAACAAAAATTGAATCCTTTATATATACCTTGCCAAAGTTTGCAAAGTTGGTTTTGAGAACATATTCAACATTTGCAGGATCTATAGTGCAGACCGTATATTTGAACAAGTCAAGAATCTTGTATGTTTTGTGCTTGCATGCCAACTCCATCATGTAATCGTGCATCCTAGAGGCGTTGATCAGTTGATGAAAGACGGTTGTTGTTTCTACCAAATTACACGCGGAGACGTAATCTGGCAGAAGCAAGTACGAGCACTCCTCCTCCTTGTTGTACGTCCGAACGCCCGGGTTGTTCGGATGGTCGGGTGCTTCCTCTTCCTTCAGGTGATCGGGTACGCGTGTTCGACTATGGCTGTTAGAAGAATACAACAATGAACGGACAGTCAGGGGTCAAGACGGGGTGGCCCACCTTCAACGCTCCGATGCCTAAGTCAGATGGTGTATTGGATATAACAGTCAAGCGAACGTGCATGTGGAGTGTTTAATGCTTGGATCAGAATGTCGTTACCTGTAATAAATACCTTACATATATAGGTGGTTGGGTTTGGTGTTTGCTTGTGTTCTTCGATGTGGGACTGGTGTGCTTGCTGTCATGTGATCCGTGCGTTCGGGCGTGCGAGCCACGGGCGCGTGCACGCTCGGATGGGGTCGGTCTGGTGAACGATGTTGAAGCCTTCCTGGTGGTCTTTCGGGTGGTCTGGTAGGTGTTGATTACCTGCTTAAGTGGATAAGTATATTTAATCGTACAACTAATGCCATACTAACAAGTCCCCCAAGTCCCCAAGTCAAAGAGAACTTTCTTGACTGGGGAGTTGAAAAAGGGTTCATGTGATTAACAAGAATACTTATCCGATTGAGCAGTGGTGTATGATCCTGTAACCCCCAAGTCCCCCAACTCTCCGGTCAAGGAAGGGCTCGCATGACGGAGTGGGACCTGGGCGTCTGAGCGTGCACCTGTTCGTGCGGTCGTGTACCTGTTCGTGCGTTCGTGTACCTGCGGGTCCGGCGTCCAAACAAGACTTGCTATTTTGGAGCCACCCGCCCGGATGGGGTGTTTCTTTGTAAACATAAATAAGTATAACATAGATATATAGGTATGCAAATGTGTGAATGTATGGTATGATGTGTGTGTATGCAAATGCTGGTCGTAACGCCAGCGCTGGGTTGCCGCTGCGTACGTCGCACGTCAACGGGGATGCCGTTCCGTATGCTGTAGCGTCAACGGTGGGATCAGGACCGCGACGTACAATGTTGCGGCGCGAACGAACGCGTACCCATGCCGCCCCTCGGACTTAGCGCGCGCAGAGGCCTCTGCCGCCTAAACCGGGAAGATTCGCGCCCGGAGAGGATGGACCCCACACCCGGTAACGCTCATCGGTCTCAGAGCGCACAAGGAGAGGACGGACCCCACACCCCTGTCGGTCCGAGTCGGCGAGTCGATCGTTAACGTTACGAACACGGAGGGGAAGAACCCCACGCCCGTGCTGCCCATCGAGCTTAGCACCCTCAGAGAGGGGTCGGCCCCATGCCTCCGTTATGACAACCTGCTTGTATTTTTTTCGCGCACGAAGAGGACGGACCCCACACCAGCCGCTCATCGGTCTCAGAGCTTGTAAGGAGAGGACGGGCCCCACACCCTTGCGTCTGAGTCGGGGTCGATCGTTAACATTACGCATACGGATGGTACTATCCCCACACCCGTACCGCTCATCGGTCTTAGTGCGCGCAAAGAGGGGACGTACCCCATGCTTCTTGCCGCCTAATCTGGCTTGCTAGTTCTTACCCGCGTGCGCACGGGGGGAGGTGCCCTACGCTCGTGGCGGTGTTGCCTTATTCGATCGTTCGCGGTCGCTCTTTGTTCAATGGTCGTGCGGGTGACGTGTGCGTTTTGCTCGACTGGCGGGAGATGTGGCGTGGCTGTCTTGTCTTGGGTTTGGTGGTGCCCTGACGAGACGTTTGAGGTGACATTCCTTTTGATTGTTCCTCGGGAACCGGTGTGTAATAAATGCGAGCCGTCGTATTTAATGCTGGCATGGGCCGGGCATTAAATGCTGATGACGTGATGACTGCTCGAAGCCCAGACGTCAGGCGCGTGGGAGCGTGGGAGTGGTGCGTGGGCGCCACGTGTCGAGCTGTTGGAGACCATGCTAGGGTTTTGAATTTAAGGCGGGAAGCCGAAGGGGAGTGCGGTTACTAAGGAGGGTTAGTAAACCGCCCTGTGCCACGTGTTGCAATCCGACGGTGGATACGCGAAAATGGACGGCTGGCGTTCATCAGCGTACATCGTGCGATCAGTATAAATAGGGGTGTGGTGTCGTCTTCCTCCTTACTTTTTACAACTTGTCGAATTGCTGCAGAAATCGCCCCTCTACTGTTCCTCTCTGATCTCTGCCGTACCTTGTTTCTTGCCGGAGTTCCTTTGTCGTCGTTCAACCTTTCTACCTTCAATCTCGATTTGGTGAGGCTCTCATCCGGTTTCTGTTGTTTTCCGTTTTGGTTTTGTGTTTATTTGTTTCTGGTTTGTCGCGGTTTCTGGGTTTTCTGGCTTTTTCTGGGTTTTGATCTCAAGAACAGGGCGTGTTCTTGAGTGGTGGTGGTTTTGATCTTGTTTGGGGCAGGAGTTTTGGGGTTTTTTTGGAATTTTGGGGGGTTTTTTTTTTGCCAAGTGTTGGTATCGTGTGCGTGCGTCTAGGAATGGAGTAAATACAAATATTAAGTGGGCAATCACGTGAGCGTATATACATACCAGGGGTGGGGTGGTGAAGTTGTGGGTCGAGTGGGTCGAGCACATGGTCGTGCGAGTCCGAGATGAGCGTGACACCCCTGCGATTCGTCCTTGATGCCTCTCCTGTGGTGCAGCGAATGGACCCTCAACAAGCGCTTGCTGCCGCAGGGTTAGGGGAATCGTCAGGCGGATCCTCGTCGTCCGGTCCGTGGGGTGAGGAGCATGTGCGACAAGATCAGCCCGTGACCCAGTTTCCTGAGGGTGGGCGAGTTCACTGGGTGCTCCCCGATAGAGTGCCCGTGCAAGAGCCTGAACGGGCGCCGAGTGTGAAAGATATGGCGCGGTGGGCGAGGGATTACCACATTCCTTCGTTCGTTAGGCTGAAGATCCCGGGGAGAGGAGAGACGTTTACCCGACCGCCGGCTGGCCACGTGTGCGTCAGCGAGTTCCACCTGAAGGCGGGGATAAAGCTGCCTCTCCATCCGTTCTTCCAATATATCCTGGCGCTCCTCAAAATCTCCCTTGGTCAGTGTGGGCCTACACTGACCCGAACGTTGGTGGCGTTCTTCAATATCTTCCGCTCGAGCGGGCTGGACCACTCCACTCGGGCGGAATTCCTCCACTTCTTCCGTCTGCGGTATTCCTCGCGCCAGAGGGACTCGGGGACCTTCACGGTGGAGCCTTGCGTGAAGTGGTGGCTGGTGGACCCACCGAGCTCTTCAACCTCCTGGCGCACAATCAATTGTTTGGTGGGGGGAGACTGGAAGTTTGGGGCCTTCCCGCCCGATTATGCCGCCCGTGCTGACCATATTGACCGAGTCCCCCAGTCCTTCCACGTGCTTGACACGAATGAGTACCCGCTCACGCCTGCCGAAGAGGCCAGGATTGCCCGGTTAAAGTTCGTCTTTGACCCCGCGCCTGAGTCGAGATATTTCTGGGCGGCGTGCCATTGGGACCTTATTGAGCGCACGCGTCTCGCCAGACCGCCTGGTTTGTGGGTTGTAGTTTTCTGCTAGAAATAGGAATAGGATAATTTTACCGTGTTGCATCTGTTTGCTAACCTTCCGTTTGTGTGCTCTGCAGCTAAGATGACGAACTCCAAGGCTACGGACAAGGATGAAATGCTCAAGCGCCGGATGGCTGCGCTACTGTTAACTGTTGAGAAGGTTCGTTAGGTGGCAGATGACGGTCGTGGCGGACTCGTGCTGGGCAACAGCACCCAGCCCAAGATCCCTGTCCCCAATGTGGCTGACCTCGCCTCGCCCGTCCGAGGGCCACAAACGGATGCTCCCCGCCTACCCCCGGGCAATGCTGCTGGATCCAAGGCCCAAGTTCGTGCGGAGTGCGGTCAGTACCAGCGCGAGAAGGAGCAGCGCCAAGTGGAGCGCGAGCAGCGCCGGTCCGATTGAAATGATGTTAGGGACAGACGGGAGGCCGCTCGTACGCCTCGGTCTTCAAGTCGTGCCCCCGTTGCGCCCTCGTCTTTTGATCGACCTCCCAGTCCTCCACGATACTCTTGCTCTCCAAATCCCTCACTTCCGTCTTCCGGTCCTCCACAATCTCTTGAGCATAGGGAGGGTGAGGAGCGTGCGCAGAAGCGCCCCCGGACTGACGATTCCCCTCCCGGCCCTGTTCCTGAGTCGAATGTTGATGTTGTGGATGCTTTGCGCCGTGCGCTGGTGGATGGCGCCAACTCTCTTGGGCCCTTGGTGCAACCGCTGGAGAATGCTGCCCCCGATGGGCTGGACGCGGCCTTCGTTGCGTGTACCCACCTGCTGCATCAGGTCTTCCGTGTCCGCTCGCGGGAGAATCTGGAACTTGCACGCGTCAGGGCCGAGGGAGCGAAGCAGCGGAGGATGACGGACAGGGTCTCGGCGCAGCTTGAGCAGGCTAACAAATTGGTCCACCGGTACACCGCCCGTGCGGATGAGGCGACCGCGCGGTCCACCGAAGCTGCCGCCCGTGAAGCTGTGGCGATTGCTGAGTGGGACAAGGCCGTGGCCGAGCTAAAGCGCGTCCGTGCTGAAGCAGCCGCCTGGGAGGCGCTATCAGAGTCTCGGCTGAAGGAGGCTGATCGCGTTGCTCTCATGGATGCTGTGGCGACGTTCAAGGAGTCTGACGAGCTCCGCGAACTGGTTAGAGCGGAAGTGGATGAGCAGGTGGCTGCGTTCCAAGGAGCGGTGATTCCCTTCTTGAAGCTGGAGGAGTACCGGGCATTCATGCTGTCTGGAGGGGCACCGGGCGCCCAGGTTCCTGCGCCTAGGGGGGAGTTGGGGCCTTCTGGGGAACCTGCCAGGGCGGAGCTGGAGCCGGTGATCAGGCGGATGGATCCGGGCGAGCAAGTGGAGGCTGCTGGGGTGGCGTCGTCGGAGGAGGCAGAGGAGCTAGAGGTGGATACGGGGGCGTAGTGTAGGATTTTTCTTCCTCTTTTTTTTTTGTAATAGAATGGATTTTTGTAGTCGGGCCTTATGCCTTCCATTAATGAATTATTTATTTCCGTGCGTGTGCCTTGTCCGGATATTTTTTTTTGCATCTTTTGAACGACTTGCGCGAACGTGCGCCCATTCCTTTACTTTTGAATGGAATTTAACCAAGTGTTACATTCACGTGAGCAGCCTATCCCCAGTCCCCCGAGTATCAGGCGGGCGGGGTAAGGACAAACAAACGCGACAATGTAACCCAACGGATTATTGCTGAGACGCAGCCCCTCGTTGTTCGCACGTGGATCGTACCCCTCGACCCGTGGGCTCCGATGGGTGATCTTCAGGGGTAACATAGCCGTTCGGCTATCGTGGGAGCCAACGATGCTCCAATCTGGACCGTCCCCTCCGGATGCCCGGAAGATGGCTGAATCGTCCTCAGCTCCTCGCACTTGTGGATGGGTGATACCGCCATCAGCCCATCGCGTGGATCATCCAGTGTCTTTGTTCCTGGCGTAGGTTCCAAGGCGAGGACCTCCTGCCCGCCCCGGGGTTTTGCGGCGTCCTCGCGATTGTATCCCCGAACGTATCCGATTCCATGCTCGGTTGGGAATCGTCCCAAGAGCAAATGCCTCGCGATGATCATCTTCAGCTTGTTGATCCCCGGTCTCCCGAGTATGGCGTTGTAGGGGGAGGGGGTATCCATGACAATGAAGTCCGTCCAGACCTCGCTGTGTGGGGAGTCGGGCGCACCGATCCCGACCCGAATATTGTCGCTCCCAATTGGATACGACGTCTCGCCTGTGAAGCTGGCCATGCACTCGTGATCCTGTGTCATCTTGCGGGCGGGCCTGCCGAGCGCTGTGTACGCGTCCAGGTAGATCACGTTCACGGACGCCCCATTATCCACCAGCACCCTCTTCACGAGGAAACGATCAATGATTGCGTAGATCATGAACGGCAGGGTGCTGTCCCTCGGGCTTCCTTCCTCGTCTTCCGCCGTGAAGCAGATGGCGGGCGCCTCCCGTCTTCCTACCTTCTGCGCTCATCCAGCCCCGATCATCAGCACCTCCCTGCTCGAGCGACCGGGCGATGATGTTCCCTCCTTGCGCTTCCCCCCGGATATCGTGCTGATAGTCCCCCGGGTCCCAGTGCTTGCCTCGTGCTGTCACTCTCCCACCCTGGGAGGGGTGACCTGATCATCCCTCTCCAAATCTTCAAGGGCCTTTTTCAGCATAATGCAGCTGTTGGTACGGTGGGTGGTGGCGTTGTGGAATTCGCACCAGACGCCCGGGATTTGGTCGGTCGGAGCCGTCGCTTTCGTCATGTTGTTTGGTGGCGGGATCCGGTGTCTGTGCAGGCGGAGCAGCTGCTCGTTGGACTGGTGATCGACCGTATAGACCTCTTGCCCCGCCGGTCGGTACTGTGGCGCTGGCGGCAGGCGGGCTCTTTGCTGCGCTGGTCCCCTCGCGTGGTTGTTGTTGTAGTAGGGGGGGCGGCCTCTGGTAATTCTGTCTTTGCGCGTCCCAGCTCCTCTTGTAGCCCTCGATTGGTTTCCCTCCGTCGTTCGTGGGTCGTCGTGGCTGGGCGTTCCCCTCCGGTCTGTTGGTGCTAGACTCGGAGGCGGACCCGTACACTCGCGTTTCCACGAGTGCCTTCTGCACAATCAGGTCCATGATCTCGTTGTAGTCGAGATACTCCTTCCTCACCAGTTTCTCTACAAATGGGGTGGCGAGCATGTTGTCCAGCAGGGCCACCTTGGCCACCCGCTTGTCGTGGTCCCTGCACGTGCTCGCGAGCGTCCTCCACCGGTTTATGTAGCTCGACATGCTCTCGTCCATCTCCTGGCGGACCTTGAGGAGGATACCCGTAGTGTTGTACTTCCCTTGGAGCCGATAGCGCTTCTGGAAGCTCTCCGCCAGTTCGAGAAACGAATGTATGGAGCCTGGAGGGATCTCGTAGAACCAGCTCCGTGCCTCCTCGGTCAGCGTTTCCTGGAACAGGAAACACAGGGTTGGGTCCGAATACCGGGTTCCGTCCGTGGTGGATCGAAACTCGTCGATGTGCGCGCGGGGATCTCCGCTCCCGTTGAACCGGGTAATCTTCGTTGTTTTCGCGTGGGGATCCCTTCCCTTCTCCAGTATGTGTGCCGAGAATGGGCTGACCCGGGGGGCGAACGTCCCGCCTTGCCCGGCCAGCTTGCGCGAAACTTCTTCCGCCAACTCTTTCATCCTCCGGAGGATCCGGGCGTTATCCGTCGGGGGTAGCGACTCCCCTTCTGGTGTGAGCGAGTGGGCTCTTCGGGCGTCAGCCCCGCCAAACGGGCGTAGCTCTTCGTCAGTGGTGTCCTGGGACCGCTCGCGTTCACCCTGCGGTGGGCCGACGAGTGCGTCCAGCCGCTCCTCCAACCTCCGTCGGATCTGACGCTCCTGCTCCCTGTCGAACGCTGCCTCTCGCAGCTCTCGAATCAGGCCGTCGTCGTGCTCCCCTCTGCCGCTCGTCCCGGGCTCCAATAGCGGGTGCGCCAGCGCGTCTGCGGGTGTTCCTTCGGGTGGTGTACTGCCGGTGTTAGTCTCTTGGGTAGGCATGTGGCTTTTTCTAGTGGTATTTATACTAGGTTTACAATATGTAAGCTTCCCACAGACGGCGCCAACTGTTTCTACCGAATTACGCGCGGGGACGTAGTCTGGCAGAAGCAAGTACGAGTACTCCTCCTCCTTGTTGTACGTCCGAACGCCCGGGTTGTTCGGATGGTTGGGCGCTTCCTCTTCCTTCGGGTGATCGGGTACGTATTTTCGACTACGGCTGTTAGAAGAATACAACAATGAACGGACAGTCAGGGGTCAAGACGGGGTGGCCCGCCTTCAACGCTCCGATGCCTAAGTCAGATGGTGTATTGGATATAACAGTCAAGCGAACATGCGTGTGGAGTGTTGAATGCTTGGATCAGAATGTCGTTACCTGTAATAAATACCTTACATATATAGGTGGTTGGGTTTGGTGTTTGCTTGTGTTCTTCGATGTGGGACTGGTGTGCTTGCTGTCATGTGATCCGTGCGTTCGGGCGTGCGACCCACGGGCGTGTGCGCGCTCGAATGGGGTCGGTCTGGTGAACGATGTTGAAGCCTTCCTGGTGGTCTTTCGGGTGGTCTGATAGGTGTTGATTACCTACTTAAGTGGATAAGTATATTTAATCGTACAACTAATGCCATACTAACAGTTGCGGCAACAGGAGGGTATATTTTGTTCTTCTTTCGCAATAAAATACTGCTGAAACAATCCCTGCAACTAAAAAACTTATAGATAGGGGAAAAGAATCCATGATGCACCAATTAATATGAGATATATATTGAAGATTATAGAATGGATATATACAGGAGGATGATGTTAGAACAAGAAGAGAAATATATAGCAGTATTTCTACATAGGCTGCATGGAGAGATTTTTTAATTCCGCAACTGCCGATCGAGTTGCAAACAACGTCATAAAATCATATTAAGGCTCCCCTGCAGTCCATTATACTACCAGAAAAAAGGTCTCTTTGGGACGACGCCAGAAACGTCTGTAATTCGTATGCTTGGGAGGACATTAGGACACCAGGCCGGACGTATGAGGGAGTTGGCTTACTAGACACGTTCTTAAAAATTATAATATAATCCAGGACGGATGGGTTTGTTCGTCATGCAACTTTCACTGGATCCAACAATATTCGCATAGAGATACATTATGTCGACAAAGAACCTAGGATCGAAGAAGCATTTATTTTATTTTATTTTGCTGAGAAACAAAAGAATTAAGAGAAAGATCTCCTATGACATCCAGTTCCCAGCTATCAAACAGTTGGAGATGAGTAGCAGCTGAAGGCAATGAGTTATTCCAGATGTTGATGTTGCCAGTGCCTTGTCCCATGTTTACAAGATTATCAGCTACAACATTAGCCTCCCTAAAGATGTGTTTGAATTTGATGTCTACATAATGGACTATGATCTTAATTAAATATTTGCTGGCATATTTGGCATGCAAGAAATAACTTGATTTTCAGGAATGAAACTTTCAACCCCAAGGCTGTGACTAGCATAGCTGCTGCCTACTGGAATAACTACACTTTAGGCTCTACTTCTTCTACTGCAACCAAAAAAGAGGATGCTATTATCAGATGGACCCCCCCCCCCCCCCAAAGTCTGGCTTCAACAAAATCAATTTTGATGGTTCTGTCAGAAACACCCTTCATCCTTCTGCTGCTGGTGGCTATGTGATTAGAGATTGTAGTGGTACCTCAATTGTGGCAGGCTCTTTTGACTTTGGCATCTCAACAGTACCTATGGCTGAAGCTCAGACCCTCAGACAAAGCCTTCTTTATGACAAACAAGCAGGTATTGACAATATTTTGGTGGAGGGGGACTCTCCTCATCATCAATTGTGTTATCAACATATGGAAGCCTCATTGGAGAATCTCTTCTATCATCAAGGATATTCAAGTGCTAGTTAGTAGCTTCACTGATCATGATTTTTGGAATCAGACAAATTATACATGCTTTTAATCAGATCAATAAAGCCTGAGAGACTTTGCATATTGGATAATCTCCAAACTTCTCTTACCATAGGGCATTGACAAAACAAATGGTTAATATTTTCTTCTTGATTCAAGCAAAGCGCACAAGTGTTGTTAGAAATTAGGTTCATTTTCAATAATCTATCCTGTGTCTTCAGTCTGCCTCTAAACAGGAGCCAACTGAAAATCTTTAGTTTAGGAGGTAAATCAAGTTTCCACATTTTATTTAGTATATCTACATGCTTATATTTTATGCCATCAGTATATTGTAAACTAGAGGCAGATTTGATAGAAAACATACCAGAATTTAAAGGACCCCAAACAAAGGCATCTTGTTGTGGGGACAAAGGAATGGAAACTCCACAAATGGAATTGACTATATTCTGATCAAGCAAATGCATAAGTTTGGTTTTGTTCTAAGCACCATTATTAATATAATCAGCAACGCTCTCATCTAAATTAATCTGCATTCTCAAGTTGTTGTCAATAAGATGATAAATAGGAGCAGGGAATGCCCAGTTATGAGTTCAAAAATTTATGTCTTTACCATTGCCAACAATCCATCTCATACCATCAATAATTAGTTGTCTACTTTCCAGAATACCTTTCCAAGCATAAGAGTTACCTTGCTTATAGTCAGCAGTGAAGAAGAAATTCTTTGACAGATATTTCTTCTTCATAATGTTTGTCCACCAATTACAGGGATCAATTAGGATTTTCCAGCCTAATTTTGCAAGAGCAGAGTCATTAAAAACTTTAACCTGCTTGATTCCAAGACCAGCACAATGTTTAGGAGTGCACACATTGGCCCAAACAATATGATTAGAATTCTTAGAGCCCCAAAAGAAATTTCTGGCCTCACCATCAATCTTCTTTGCTAGCTTTTCAGGACATTTGAAACATAAAAAATATGGTTAGGCATTCCAGTAAGATTGGACTTAACAAGAGTAAGTCTTCCTGCTCTAGAAAGGGATTTTTTTTTCAGCCAGCAAATTTATTAAAAAATTTGAGTAAGAGCTCCTTAGCATTTACAGGATCCTTCCAATCTATAACATTATGAATACTCAGGTACTTACCAATGGTGCATTTGTGTTGTATGCCAACGATGTTGACAATCTTTTGTTTGTCATGGATGTTTACCTTAGGAGAGAAGTAGAGTGAAGATTTATTCAGATTATTTTAAGCCTTATAGCTTTCGAAAACATGTCAATGACCTTCTTAACTCCGTGTGCAGCTTTTGGCGTTGCCTTGCAGAAAATTAAACAATCATCATCAAACATTAATTAGAGATTCTAAAACCATTAGCAGAAGAAAGAATATCGATATTAGATTTAGCAGAAGTAGCCAGATGGTTTAGATACCTGATAAGAGGTTCTACACACAAAATAAAGATATAAGGTTATGCCCCTTAAAGGACAAAACATACCTTCAGGTTTACATTTGATTAAAATAGAGAAAGACATTTAAGTAATACAGTTCATCACTCTCTCTATCCAACAGTAACTAAAACTATATTTTCCCAGGCAACATTTTATGAAATCTTAGTTGAGCATATCATAAGCCTTTTCAAGATTCAATTTCATTGCCAAAGCACCTATTTTTCCTTTCTTCTTCTAGAAGTTGTTAAACATTTCATGAGCAATAAGGATATTGTCATGAATAGATTTACCTGGTGCAAAGGCACCCTGATTCTATGAAATGCATTTGGTCAGAAGAGGTCTTAGCCTGTCGACTATAATTTTAGTAATAATTTTGTAACAAACATTGCATGAACTTATAGGTCTAAAATGATTTAACATTTTCAAGAGAATCCACTATAGGGATCAGAGTAATGTTAGTGTGATTCAAGAGTTGAATAGAGTTACCAAAGTTGAAGAACTTCTTGACAATAGAGATTATGACACCTTTCACATCTTGCCAATAAGTTTGGTAGAAGATTGCATGAATTTCATCCGGTCATGGAGCCTTTAGAGGACCAATAGATTGCACAACAGCAAGTATTTCTTCATCTTTATTTAAACACATCATATCTCTATCATCAAAACAAGGGTTTATATGTTCTAAAAACTCATTCATGACATGAACACCAGGGTCTATAGTTTTTGTAAATCTTTTCCTGAAATCCTGCACAATAACTTTGGCAATATTGTCAGAATCATAAAATCAGCAATCATTATTGTCCTTGATTTTATTGATCCAGTTTTTTCTTCTTCCTGATTTTAGCTTACATTTGAAAAAAATTGGTGTTTTTGTCTCCTAATGTCAGCCAAAGGACTTTAGCTTTCTGAGCCTAGAATAGTTCTTCATCACAATATAGTTGGTGGAGAGAATTCATGATTTCTTTGTTCATTTCCTTTAAATACATAGAATCAGCATTGTTCATCAGTTGTATTTGAATAAGTTCTAATTCCCCTTGAGCATTTTTAATTTTCTCCTAGATGTCACCATAAACATTCTTATTCCACTTTTTAGCTTTAGCCATAAAACTACTACAAACAGTAATAAGATTTTTTAGGGGATCATGTTCATAGGAATTACTTCAAGCCTGTTTGATAAGATTTTCAAAGTCAGGGTGTTTCATCCACACAGTTTCAAACTTGAAGCCTCCTCGTATTTGTACCTTTCTATCTCCAAACGAGAGATATATAAGACCATGATCAGAGCCATGAATTGACATGTTGCTAACCTGAGCATTAGGAAACATGAGCATGAAATTGGGGTTAGCATAGACTCTATCAAGTAATTCAAACATTAGTATGTGATTCTTATGATCATTTGTCCAAGTAATGGCATTCCAGAGTAAGATATTGTAGTCATATCTATAAAATTAAAGAACTAAACAAAGTTACATATGTCTTGTGACTTGGTTGTTTCCTCTACATTTCTCATAGAGAGCAGTGATATTATTGAAGTCTCCCATGATGATCCATAGTTCATCATTAGGGGGTTTAAGAGCATCTTACTTCTTCCAAAGGGCTGCTTGAAGTTCTTTTTTGGGTAGGCATAAACAAAAGTAACATACCAAACATTACCAGAGTTCAGATAAGTATTAAGACAGTGAACTGAACCCCATGCCTATTGCAGCGAAAAGTTTAATTTGGTAATATTTTTGAGAAAAGAAATTTCATTAACGTAATTGAGATATATATGTACATCCATTACAAGTACTGTATTAAGTCATAGTGGTCTAACTACAATCCAAGCTAAATGCAGGAAACAAAAGCGCATTCTTATCTAAAATATGCGCCACCTAAATACATTGCTAGCAATAAATTAAGATACAAGTAACCGATAAGAGGAAGAAAAAAAGGTTTCTCTTCCTCTTTGAATGCTCCATCAGCTGATCCAATCATCATCAAAATAACATGGAGGGAGTACTCTAAACAACCAATGTAGAAATATGATATGATGAATTATATAAACATGGAAAGAATGGCACAAATCTTGATGTAGAGTTGAAGTATCCAAGCATAGTAAACGGACAGTTATTGTAGACGGTTGATTCCACTTGATAATTAACAATAAACCAGTAAAAAAGCTCATTTGTGATAAGTAGCTAAGTCCTTTTTTCTGGAAGAAGAACTCATTGTGTACCTTTTAACTCCAAGAGGACGAATTTTGATGGGCGTCCTTCGAAATTTAGTGGCAGACTTCTTTAAATTGGCAAGTAAGATACCCTCATAAAGAAGAGAACCAATCGCTATAATCCCTATACCCTTGTCCATATATGTTTGAGGCTTAGAGGGTGATAAATTTGTCAGAGGCAGGTCATCTTTGAAACAATTGGCCTATACGAGTAGACTCTGAGACATACGAAGTACAAATTGGGGATGGTGTGTACGTAGAAGTTGCAAGGCATGAAGAACCTGGGAGAAGTAGAAAAGTATTTTCAGGGAGAATTCAATGATTTCATTCATTTCAACTTTGGGGTTAATATAGCGTTATAAGTAATTCCCCAAAAAGGAAAAACTATCTACACAATCTTGTCATATCTACAAGAGTTTATTATAATTACAATAGAAATATTCCAACACTCCCCCTCAAGTTGGTGCATAGATGGCAATCATGCCTAACTTGTCAATCCAATCTACAAATGCTTGATGTGACAAACCTTTAGTTAGTACATCTGCCAGTTGCTCTTCAGAAGCTACAAAGAGAAATTGTATAACTTCCTTATTAAGGTTATCCCTGAATAAAATGTCAATCAACCTCCACATATTTGGTCCTATCATGCTGTATAGGATTATGAACAATCTCAACTGCAACTGTATTATTGCAGTACAAATCCATGGCCTTATGAAGCTTGAAGCCTAGCTCCTTTAATACATTCCTGATCCATAATAGTTCACACACTGTATTTGCCATTCCATTGTATTTAGTTTTAGCGCTAGAGCAGGCAATCACATTTTGCTTCTTACTACACCAAGTTACTAAACTTCCACTAATAAATCAAGTTACTAAACTTCCATCAATAAATGTAAAATATCCAGAAATAGATACCATATTAGTCTTATCTCCTGCTCAATCTGCGTCAGTATATCCTGTAACTCCAAACTCACAATTCTTTGAAAATAGTAAGCCTTTACCAAGTGCAAACTTCAAATACCTGATAATGTGTATCACAACACCCATATGCTCCTCACTGTGATCATGCATGAACTGACTGACAATACTCACAACATACACAATATCAGGTCTAGTATATGACAGATAGATCAATCTTCCTACTAACCTCTGATACTTCCCTTGTTTGTTAAAACCTAGCCAGGATATAATTCCAACTTATGATTCATCTCAATAGGTGTATTAGCAGGTTTAAAATCCAACATCTATATTTCAGCAAGAAGTTCAAGCACATACTTTCGTTGTGATAAGGTGATTCCTAACTAGGATCTTGCAACTTCAATTCTCAAGAAATACTTCAACAGACCCAAGTCCTTCATCTCAAACTCTTGAGACAAACACATCTTCAAGTCTTCCATTTTAACTGGATCATCACTTGTAACAACCATATCATCCACATATACAATCAGAGTAGAAATTTTACCATCCTTGCGTTTCATGAATAAGGTATGATCATAGTTACTCTGCTGGTATCCAAACTTCTTCATAACTCTAGAGAACCTCTCAAATCAAGCTCTTGGAGATTGCTTCAAACCATACAAAGATTATTTCAGTCGACAAACCTTTCCAACATCACATGGCCTAAAGTTGACACCCAGAGGAATGCCCGGCCATGTACACTTCTTCTTCCAAATCTCCATTCAAGAAAGCATTCTTCACATCAAATTGTTGCAGTGGCCAATCATGTCGAGCTTTTAAAGCAATGAGAATGCGTACAGTACAGTTCTTTGCTACTGGGACAAATGTCTACTTATAGTCTACTCCATTTCGCTAAGTGTAACCTTTAGCAACTAGACGAACTTTATATGGATCAATGCTGCCATCTGCTTTTAGTTTCACTATAAATACCCATCTACATCTAAAAGTCTTCTTCCCAGGTGGTGCTTGAACAGTCTCCCACATTCCATTCCTTTGTAGAGCCTCTAATTCTTCATTCATAGCTTGCTTCCATTTTCGATCCGCCAAGGTCTCCTACACATTACTGGGAATAGATACTCTAGATAATTGATTAACGACAAGTGCATGTACTCCAGACAGCCTATGATTAGACACAAAGCTAGCTATAGGATGTTTGGATTTTAGCTTCTATGGGAGGCTCATATTGTTTCTTTGGAACCCATTTTGTTTCCCGTTGAGATCTCCTAAGCATGCTAACATTTATATTACTTGATTCAAGGTTATCAATATGTGCCTCAGGTAAGACAGCTGAAAGGACCCAACCCCGATTTAGTTGCCTAAACTGGAATTGAACCCCTTCTGAAAACGTGAACCAACAAAAAACGTAAGAATTTCGGCAGAGTTTCGTTATTAACGTGGAATTACCATTACAAGCACCCGGAAAATACACGTCATCCTATGCCACAAAAATCAAACCGTGGGCACCAATCCCATCCGGATTTCTCAATATATCAACAATAATGTAAAGTAGTAAATATATCTGTACTTTACCGAAATCCGGAGTAAAATCATATATTGTAAACAACAAAATACTCAGAGCGACCTCTAATGTATAATCATATAAGTATACCACAGTAGGTAGAACAATAAACCTACTGGAAGAAACAAGGTAGCTCGAGCACTATGCCTCCGACCACGACCTGCGACACCATAGTCCGAACTGCAAACTAGGCACGGAAACCGAAAAGCCCAGGGGAAAGACATGAAAATCGTTAGAGTGAGTGGACGAAAATAAATGTCTTTCACCACATAATATATATTATAAAAATATATGCGAGTCCAAATGAATAAATATAATAAAATACGCGAGGTAAACTCATACTCCTCCAGCGTACAGAGCATGCAAGTAAAAATCCCACAGGGTCACTCATGGACACGTCCGTGCTAGTACAGTCCGAATCACGGGATCCCAGACCCACACGTGATTCGAACCAGAAATGCCTCAGGTCAAGGTATCTATTTCCACCCGGAACTACATCGGCAAAAGAACCAGACATCTGTACCTACCCGGAAATATATCGGCACAAGGTACAGAAACCAGTACCCACCCGAAACTACATTGGCATAAGGTACGGTACCCCCCTGGTAAGCACTCTCGGGGATCAGCCGGGATGCGTGTGTATCGATACAACAACATAAACTACGACTGTACTCTGTGTAAATCAAATCACAAATAATCCGATGCAAATATAATAAACAACATATGAATGCATATACGTAATATAATCGTATTACACATGCTCATATAAATCGAAATCTCGTATGCATGCTCAAGTTCGTAAAACGTATAATAAGACTAGCAAACAATCCGCGAAAAGAAATTGTCCACTCACAGACTAGCGTAACGCAGTTCGCGTTAACCCGTGATCCGACGGAAAGTCCCTCGCCGAACGAACGATCACGAACCCCTGAATAATCACAAAGTCCATTACTCAAAGTCATAACTCAACAATTCAAAACAAATCACGAGAAACCACCGTTCTCGGAAACACACGATTCAATTACAATGAACTGTCGAAAATCCGATATTCACACCTCAATACCTCGCTGTACTTTCGGATGCTCAATTCGAAAAACGAACCTCCCCACTGCGATCGGGGCGCGATTTCGAGTGAAACGACATGCAACTTGTCGAAAACCCCAAAAAGTCAAACTGTTCAACCCAAACACATACATTAACCAACTAAGTGATCAACAATCGAAAATATTCGTAACTTAATCCTCGTAACTTGGAACAATGCTCCGGAAGTTCCCACAAGCTCAAAATTAAATTCTCAACAACTTCCGTGAAGTAGCCGAAACCAAATTCTCGTCCGGTAATTTAGTCGTTAAGAGAGCCACTAATTTAACCCGATTATATCAAAACTTCAAATATTCATAATTTATTCCTCGGTAGTCCAAATAATGATCCGGAACCGCCCACGAACTCGAAATCATACGTACAACGACTCTCGAGAAGAGACTCAGCTCCAATTCTCGGCCAATAATTTAGTCGTTATCAAGTCTGGCGATTCAAACAACCGTCGGAAATCTGCGATTACACGCAAGCTCGTAGATTAAGCTGATTCTACTGCTGATTCTGTTCTGGGTCGTCACACATTCTAAACAGGCTCTTCGATCGTTGGAGTAGAAGGAGGATTTTCATGAGATATTGCTTCATAAGAAGAAGAAGGTTGAACTTCAGTTGATGGCATTTCAACTTTAGTACTCGACAGGTCGAGGGAGTTTCTCGACATATCGATTGCATTAATCTGTCTAGATTTGGGTCTATTTTTAGACGAGTCGAGAACAGGTCTTGACGGGTCGATTGCATCAATCTGTCTCAGTTCAGGTCCATTTCTTGACGACTCAAGGGATGCCTCCCATCGCGTTCCGCGTTCACTGTTCGACGGGTCGAGATAAGGTCTCGATGGGTCGAACAGGTTTCTTGTACTTTTTTGTACCTAATTTCCAGCTTCAAGTCTCCTTTTCAAGCTCTCCAATTCTTCAAATTCCTCCAAATTCAGAGGATTTTCTTCACATACACTTCTCTCCCCATGAAGGGAAGACTCTGAAACTCCCTTTGAATAATAATGTTTAGATTCACGGAAAGAAATATCCAGAGAAACATGCATTTTGTTTAGAATTGGATCATAACAGCGGTAACCTTTTTAGAACTCAGCATATCCAACTAAGACACACTTCACATCACAAGTATCAAGCTTCCCTCATAATTGTTTGGTCATTCAGGGTTTTCAATTTAATTCAGGTTTTTCAAAATCCAAGAATTCGGCTCTGATGTCAAGTACAAAAGTATTTCAGGGAGAATTCAATGATTTCATTCATTCCAAATTTGGGGTTAATATAGCTTTACAATTAATTTTCCCAAAAAAAAAAGTATCTACACAATCTTGTCATATCTACAAGAGTTAATTCTAATTACAATAGAAATATTCCAACAGGAGATTTGGTTCATATCTAGAATGATGAAAACCACCCAATACGTGGACATCAATTTGCAAGTAAGGTCATCAACTGCCTCAGAAATTTTTGGGTACTACAACTTCCCAATTGCCTTCTCATCAGTTTCATTTTCACTACATAGGCGCGAAGAAACCGCCTAAAAATTTGAATGTTTTTGTAGTTTCCCAACCGCCACAAGATGAGTTACACCATGAACATAACTGTCATCTTTAAAATTCAATAGATTTGGTAACTGATCTTCTGCCACCTCAACCGTCAGGAAGTGACGACAATCACTGGAAATGTCAACCGTTGACATTGGAAAATGATGGTTAGTAGGTTGGCCTATATGATGGCATCTAAAGAGCGTCCTATTCTTGAATGGATCCAGCTCTGCTTTCATCCAATCACCAAAAAGCTTGCCAACACCTTCAAGGGAAGAGGTAGTTGCCATAGAAAAATTCCTTGTTTAGTGATCTAATAAACCACACGTGTGACAGAAATTAGGAAGACGCTCATACGCGAATTCCACCAAATGATCATCTGTATCATCGAAATGAATAAGCATGCTCCACCAAAGAGGACTGGTTACATTCAAACGAACACCTATACGAAAATAATTACCCAAAGAATCACTAGACATCAGGATCAACGAAGGAACACTAGTCGATACCATAACCAATTAAACGGCCCAATGGTTTTGGCAAATACGATAGAGATAACTTGTATACATGCACCCAAAAGGGCCCAATCTTCAGAGCCAAATCTTATACCGGAATTGAACCGTCAACATGTGCTAATACCCTAAAATTCAATCAAAAGACCAAATCTTATACCGGAATTATGAGTGATAACTCACAACCTTTTGGTGGTCGGCCATTATGTCATTCTCCATCTCCTCCATGTATAAATAGAGGCTCCATCCTCCCTCATTCTTCATCCCACCAGAAAGCAATCTAGACACCCTAGATGGTCACGATTTCAACATGTTAACCTGCAATCTGGGCATTTAAAAACAAAGCGCCCAGGGAAAGGCATAAAAACATAAAACGTTAGCGTGAGTGGACAAAATTTGATAATCTGTGTAAATAAATAAAATATTAATTTATGCATTTCCACAACTATATAAAATCATGCCAGTTCTACTATCATGAAACTGTAATAAACATGGAGGTGGCCAGATGAGGTATCATGACCTCCCCTGACTGGTAAATACTATAAATAAAGGTGATGGGCCAGACGAGGTATCCTGATCTTCCTTGATGGTATTGACGAGACAACCTAACCTCCCCTAACCAGCTAGACTATCCAGTTATTAGCCGAACAGTCAGTGCATCGATGCAACTAACTAATGTCATCACAATTGAAAACCTCCAAATTAAAATGCTCTAAAACATATCGTAAAATATACTGAAATGATGAAAAATGAACTAGTATCAACTATGAAAATAAAAAGGTCCACTCATATTACTGTGCCGTGATTTTCATCCAGCCAAACCCCGTCTATTGACGCTTCTAAACATCTATCACTGGCTACTAACATGTCGTCCCAAATTGGTGATCAAATCTGACAGAAAACCATCGGCCCAAAACCTAAGTTTTCTTGGCGATTCACCATGAAATTACGACTTACTTGGGTGAAATTAACGACACAGACAATGAGAAAAGTAAAGAAGAGGTCAAGCCGATCACTTTGGTACATAGGTTGGCCGATTTGGTGGCCTGGCGGCGATGCCCCGTCGACGCCGTGCTCAGCGGCGATTTTAGGTCGCCAGAGCCGGTCAACGCGGGTCAACCCGCCCCTGCCCGAAATGGAAGGTTTTTTGACCTTCAATTTTAGGAAGGTCGTATTTATACTCGCAACTAACAAACATCGTATATCATTAAAAAATTTTGTTGACCAAATTTTTTTCGTCTTAACTACGATTTTAACACTTGATGTGGCTACGAACTCGTCTCGGTAAACACTGCGACTTTTCTCAAAGAAATACCTTGAAAAACTTAATCAATAAATTTTTGACCAAACGCCAATAATAGTTACCGATGGTAAAAACTAATTACCATTGACGAATAACGTTTAATCTAAATAAGAAGGTAAACCTCGGGTCAGGATGTTACAGTTTGCCTAAAGTGGTAACCTGTGACATTCCATAATCAAATTTTCTTTTATTTATACTTGCGTAGTTACCGAAACGTAACTTTTTGATAAACTTCCACCAACCATAATTTATTCGTCGTAACTCTAATTTCAATGATCTACATGTTGACAGACTCGTCTCCAAGATCTCTATGACTTTTACTCAAAAAGTTTATCGAGTTATGGAACCAAAAAATAGTTAATCAAAAGACTTTTGATAACTACAAACAGCAAAATTATTTACCATCCTCGACTAAACTTTACTCGATATAAAAAGATAAAGTTGAAGACAAAATGGGTTTGGCAAATCACTCTCATTCGGATGCAGCCAAGACCTTGTAAGAGTAATTCCTAAAAATGATTCAAGGGTTGTTATCTGTGACATTCCCACGAATTATTTGTGTGCACACAAAGTGTAAAAAGAGAAAAGGAGGGCCAATTGTGGATAAACAACACAAGAAGAGAGCGAAGGGGGTTAGTAACCCTAACGTTAGTCTTAAGTTATCGGTGAGGGGTGATTTAGGCACTGGTAAAAAGAAGCGCACATCAAAGATTCGAAGAAGAATATCTCTGGTGAAAATGATAGTAGAAGTGTAGAGATAGAGGGTGAGACAAATAGAAATAGATGGATAAGAACGCCAGATGATTTGAATATTTAGTTTGTTAATTTGGTGAAGGATACAGAAACAAAGGGTTCTAGCAGCTGGCCTATTTCAATTGCATGAAATAAATAAGCAACACCACCTAGAATTGTCAAGGCTTGAGGAATGCCTTGAGAATTCAAACATTGAGGGAGATCGTGATCTCTCATTCCCTAGATATGGTATTCCTCTGAGAAACACATCAAGCTAGTGATTTTGTGAAAATGGTTCAACGGCGTATGAGGTACTACAAGGTCTTCTATGTGGATCCTCAAGGTTTAGCAAGTGGATTATCTCTCTGCTAGAGATCAACGGTTGATGTTGAAGTGGCATACTAAAAAAACATTAGTGATACTACTGTCTGCTCAGTTAGTAATAACTTTAAATCGGTATAGTTAGGTGTATGCCCTTCTTATAAGGGGGGAATATATAGCTTCTAGAATTATATTGAGATGAAGAATTAGAGTGATGTAATGCCACGATTGGTGATAGGGGATCTAAATGAACTTTTGTTGAGTAGTGAGAAGGATGGAGGGGATTCTTGGAATGACAATAGATATACTCATCTCAAGGAATTCATGAATGCGAATCCCTTGATGTATGTGAGATTTGTTGGTCCTCAGTTCATGTGGATTAATAAAGAGGATGTGAAGATCATTCTATAGGAGAAACTGGATAGATGGAATTTTACTAAAGAATGGATAATGGTGTGGTATGAATCTAGTGTGACTCATCTAATGGAGACGATTCCTAGTCAAACTACGGAAACAAAATTCTTTCAAATTTGAGTCTTCTTGGGCTAAAAAGGATGATTGTAGAGAGATGTAATGGAGAGTGATTGGACGTGTTCTCGTCCAATTATGAACAAACATTTATACAAGGCCAACTTAATTAATTTAAGAGCTAAACTACTCAAATATAGCAAGGAGAAATTCAGCAATAATAAGATGGAGTTACAAGCGTGTCTTCGTGACATTAACCGAATTCAACTTGCCAATCCATCTACTGGGGATACTTAGCAAAATGTGTTGTTATCTAAGATTAGTGAGCTATAACGGAGGGATAAGTGCTATTGGCATCAACGCTCGAGAATTGGTTGGCTCATAACTCAAGACACCAACTTAATACAAAGAAGACATATATTGAAACAAGATCCTTAACATCACTACTGATTCTGGTACTTGAATGGAGGGAGATGATGCTATAAGAAGTGTGTTTGAGGGACATTTCAAGTCTGTGTACTCAACTAGTGAAGAAAGGTGCTAGGGTAATGCTTTTTTGCTCAAGTTGAGAAAATGATCAATGATAAGATGAACAAAGGTCTTCATGAAGTTACAATTAAGGAGGTTAAAGTGGCAACATTTCAGTTTAAATATCTTAATGCGCTTGCTCTTGATAGATTCCCAAATTTATTTTGTCATTGATACTGGGATATTGTACATGATGTTGTTAGTGCTACTTCTTAGGATTTAATGCAGAGTATGGTTGCTTTGGAAATGATGAACAAAACACACATCACTCTGATTCTTTCGGACCCTAATCTTAAAAACACATCTCAGTTTTGACCTATAAATATTTGCATTAATTTCTACAAGATACTTTTTAAAGTATTGGTCAACCGGTTGAATGTGCTTTTGCCTAGCCTGATCACTTGCAATCAGAATGCATTTGTACTTGACAGGTTGATACAAGATAACTTGATCCATACGCATGAAGTGTCCCATTACCTGAAGATGAAGATGCATGGTAATAACAATGAATTAACTTTGAAGTTTGACATGGTCAAGGCTTATGACCGTGTAGAGTGGGGTTTTTATGGAGGAAGCACTCTTGAGATTTAACTTTGATTGGAGTTGGGTGGGTGAGACTGATAATGTGTTGTGTTAATACTGTTTCTACTTAGTAGTCCTTAGTGGTAGTCCTAGTGGTTTTCTCAAACCTCGGAGGGGACATCAACAAGGGGATCCCTTGTCCCCATACATACTCCTTATTATCAGCGAACTTTTCCCTTTGAGAGTTAAGAAAGCTATTTTCAGTGAAAGATTGAGAGGGATCAAGATGGGATGGAGATGTTTGTTATAGATTTATCATCTTTTTTTTTTTTTTTGCAAAAATGATGGATTGTATTTTTTTAGAGCTAACTAAAAAAATGTTTGGAGTTTTTCCTGATCATAAAGGAGTACTGCATTGCTTCTGGCCAAGAGATCAACTATCAAAACTCAAGCTTATTGTATTCTCGTAACACATCATTGTAAAGGCTGCACTTAATGAGCTTGTTACTCAAGGTGGGAGCTACTGAAAATCCTGGAACCTATTTAGGAATGCCTGCCATATGGGGAAGATCCAGGAAGTAGGCCTTGACTTTTAAGAAAGAGTGTATTGTTAAGAAGAACAGTGGATGGAAGCACAACACATGGTCCATTACTAGGAGGGAAGTTCTTATCAAGTTTGTGGCTGCTGCTATTCCATGTTATCTAATGTCTTGTTTTCATTTCTCTAAAATTTAATGTTATGAAATTATTGGATTGTTATCCAATTTTTGGTAGGGACATGGTGATAATGACAACAAGGTACATTGGAGCTAACAATTTTTATGTACGTCAATACAAATGCAAGGGTGTGATGGGATTTAAAGATATGGAGATGTTTAATCTAGCATTACTTGGAAAGCAAGTGTAGCACTTTCTATCTAAACTAAATTATATGGTTGGTTGCAAGTGTTTTGAAGGTAAAGTATTTGCCTACCACTGATTTCATGAGTGCTTTTAAGGGGTACATGGCTTCATGGTGTTGGAGCAGCCTTGTATATGCAAGATATAATCGAGTTGGTCATGGGGGCCTCTTGGCAAGTGCTAAATGGGAGAAATATTGAAATCTGGAAGGATATATGGATTCCAAACTTTGATGGTGAGAAACTTAGGAGTACTCTTGTGATTCCTCTAGGTGATTTAGAGGGGTTTAGAGGGCAAGGACAAATTTATTTGGAGGGGGAGAAGGGACTGGAGTAGAAATGGGATATATACAATACAATTAATGTAATTGATATGGAATAACAATGGCCCCATTTTTTTCTTATTCATCAAAAGTAATTGATATGGAATTGCGACACATTATCAAAAGTGAAAATTTTATTTTGAAAATGTTTCACGAAATCCATTTTGAGTTTTCAAACTTTATTCCGAAGAAAGTTGAGAAAATCACCCTCACGTATGATTTGTGGAGCTATTGAAGAGACAATCGAGCATGTACTATTATTTTGTCCTCTGTGGATACCTTTTGGTTTGGATCTGCACTAGGGTTGCATATTTACAAACAATCTGTAATCACCCTGGTAGCAAGGTTTAGGGAGATTTTGAGTTAAGTGAAGGACAAGTTGGAAGAGAGATTGTTCTTATCTACTATTTGTTTTCTTGGATGGGAGATTTGAAAAATGTGATGTACTTATGTGTACCAGCACACTAAGATCTATCTAGTTAGTTGTTCATCATGCCTCTTCTCTTGCGGTAAGTACTGGACGCCAAGGCCATTGGGGTTGTTTCACCATAAAAATGAGAGACCTCCTCGGGGTTTGATGAAATTAAACATAAAGGCTAGGTGGGATTGCAAATCTCAAGTTGCTAGTGTTGAGGTTGATATTCGCAATGATGACGGATTGGTGATTATGAGAGTGCACACTTGTGCCAAATGTTTGTTAGAGCTTATAAGGGGAACCCAAGGCCGGCCTGGCAGACCAGGCACATGCCTAGAGACTCCACTAATAAGGGACCCCAAAATTTGTAATTTGTAATTAACATTTCTATTATGTTTTATCTTTATTTATGAAAAATAAAAAATAAAATACTTTAGTCTTTCATGATCTATAACTCACAATAGCTACTCTCTTCTCTCGACCATCTTTCTTAGAGTCATGTCATTAAGATTGTTCATGTTCTCCTCAAATAAATATTTTGTGCTCTACTTATTTTTCAATGCCTATTATACATGTGAAATTGCTTATTTTATTTTTTCTTTTGTTTTCAACCAATGTATATCTATTTGGTTAATTTGAGCTGAAAAACGGCCGATATCCCCATTTTTCTTTTCACCTAGATCC
Source organism: Geum urbanum (assembly GCA_946800695.1). Taxonomy (NCBI): domain Eukaryota; kingdom Viridiplantae; phylum Streptophyta; class Magnoliopsida; order Rosales; family Rosaceae; genus Geum; species Geum urbanum. Next base: position 37,439,278 of record OX326998.1, read on the forward strand.
CCCTGAATCTCAAGACTGGTCATGGGGGACCCTTTGCTGTGAAAACTGGGTTGGGATTAGTAGCTGAGCTACCCCAAAATCATTGTTGAGTCTAATGCACTTTAGATTATCAACACCTTCAATGATCAGCAACAAGTTGGGAAGTGGAGAAGCTATGTTATTATCTCCAAAATCAGAAGGCATTGTTCCCAATTTGATGAGGTGAAGAGGGAATTGTGTCAAGAGACAGTAATGTTGTAGCTGATCGGTGTTGTAGCGAGGGAGTGAATCTTTATAAATAGCTAAATATGCCACCACCCTCTCTGGTTAGGATTTTAAGGAATAATGGATATCAAGTTCTTAGGTTTTTTCTTGCTACTTTTTTTTCCGGGCCAAATCTATTGCCCTTCCACTTTGTGGGAATGGTTGGTCTCAGAGTCTAATGTTTGCTTATATTTGTGTATTTCAAAGGCGTTTTTTTGCCGTTCTTCTATATCGTCTCGTGGCGTTTAATGAATTGATCATTTTAAAAAAAAAACCTACCCAGACAAACAATTACGAGATAAAAAAATGTTTGGCATAACTTAGGTGATCGAATACACTTTGAAATCATACAAAGCTCAGGTTCATTCAATCGATTGAGGTAATCAGATTGCAAACCTGCATAAGGTGATAGTTGCATAAATGTGCAATTCTCTTGTGCTTAATTCATCAAAAATACTTAGTTTATTTGTTTGGTTTTCAGAACTTTAATTATCTATTTATTTTATTAGGTAATTTGGAGAAAAAAAATATACAAAAAGGAGCTTAAAAGGGGAATTCTGATGGATTAAGGAGTGATGACATAGACGGGCCAATTAATTGAAGAAGTCAACCCTAATGTTGAGAGGATAGGCTCAATCTCATGCTTATATACACCTATCTCAAAGATGGAGCAAGGGTTGTTGATTTCTAGAAAAAGAATATCTAGAGAATGAGAGAATCTAGAGCACCACTGCCAGAGTTCCTATAGTCCTATTTTGACCCGTTGAAGATCACCTTCGAGTCGTCAAATTCTTCTATAGAGAATTCTAGGGTTTTGGTTTGTTTTCCTTCTTTATCATGCTTTTCTATCTTATATTTTTGACTATGAGTAGCTAAACTCTCTTAGTTAAGGGTTGATCCAAGCTCTAGACATATTTACGATTTAGAAACCCTTGTGATTTATTTAACTATTTGGATGAATTTTACTTCATTATAATTTCATTGATGATTTTTACTATATGTTTGTTTGGTGGCCAACTTAGTTGCATGTTATAGAGTATAGTTTCTTGATTTTGTAGATAACCACCATACTATTGTATGTTCTATAGAGACAAAACATACTCGATCATGTGTGAAGTAATTCCACTCTGACTCAAGGGTGACCACCATATCAACACTTGAAGCTTTTTTGTTCCTTAAACATTCTTAGGACGTAATGGCTCTAATTTTCTAGGCTTAAATCACCATATGTGTAAGTCAATTTATCAGGGATCAAGTTAGAGCAGATGACCATTCTCTCTTTCATGCCAAGTAAGAAAGTGTAATACGTAATATGATGTACTTAACCATAGCTTGTGCGTGAGGAACATTCGTCCATGATTATTTAAAATAGGTTAAGGGTAATCGTAAGTTGTCTAGTGTGGAGAGATGTTCCTACATTCATCTCTATCTATGATCATCAACATATATACTGTTCAGTATATTTACTTTTTCCGCATTAGCTGTAGATTCACCGATTTATTTTGGTAAACAAATTAATTGGAAACCCTCTCAAAATATGTGTGGTAGTTAGTCACTGAGTCTAGTTTATTGTGTTAAATTTTTGTGGTATTTAGAAGTGCATAGGTTAGAATATTACTTGCATTAGTGTTCGGTGGTCGAGACTGTCATATTTTTGTTGCATTGTTTGTGTTTTTCTATTTTAAGTACTTAGTTCTCAAAACCTTTGCGGGTAATGAGTCAAACTTATGTTTTATGATATTGACATATTAGAAGTATTGTAGGGACTTTTTTTTCCCTATCATAAGGTTTTCATTATCAGTAGAATCCTTAGAGAAAGAGAAGTTGCAACAAAATAAGACTTGGAACTCCGGCGTAAGAAGGCATTGTATTCTCTACTGACTAAGAGGATATATAGAAGAAATTGCCCATGAAGATGAGAGTGCAAAGATAAGAACTTACTACCATGCTATAAGGAGGAAGAAGCCCACTGTATACAATCCTAACCATCTAAAATTGAGCTTTGATGTCCTTATTCTTTCGTTCACCAGAGTAGTCCTATTAATACCAAAATCCTCCTCTTATAATTTCTTCCACAACGTATCGGTGATTAATCGAGTGACACTTTGTAGAGGTTCTATGGTTGGGGTTTAGGATCGTGCAATCTTAATGGAGTGTCCTCAAATAGGATCACACAATCTTTATGGTTAGGGTTAATTCCCAAATATGCATACAGGAATTAGTAATAGTCAAATTTAAATATCCAAATATTCAGATTTAAGATAATCTATTTTTGAATGACAGAGTGTCAATTCCATTAATGAAATAGGTAGTACGATAACACATTATTACCTACAAATGACATGGTAGAAAGACACCCATTGCCTAAAGAATCTAAACTGGTCGAGGTCTTCTAAACTAACTTCAAAACTACTCAAGTAATCTTGTTAAGAACGCTAAGCATCATGACGTACAATAACACGTATGAATTGACATAGGTGGGGTAAGAGCGACAAGAAATACATATTTGAACTCTAATTTCTCCATCCGCACAAAGGGCGATACTAGTATCCAAGACGCGATCCATAACTCGTATTCAAATTCAACCTGATGCAACTCAATCAGCCGAGCCAACCTGAACCTAGACCACTGATCTGGCCTTGAAAAATACATGGCCAAATTCACCTTGAAATTCAGCAAGGCCCAAAGATACTAAGGCCTTCTTCAGCAAGGCATAGGCAAATAAGGGCCTAAATCATGATATAGCCGCATAAATATTATTATTTTATAAATAAATAGTAAACTATCTCTGAAAAACATATATAAATGGTTAAATTCAATGAGTCAACCCATAACATTGCTGACACTTCTCAACATCTTGGTCATATATCATTGCCCACATGCATTTTAATATGATGTTATGGTCTCCGTTTATTTGGTCTGGGCTAGCAAAGTGACTATATTTGGCCTTTTAATTAACCTTTTAGCCTAAATTTTATTTGTTGATGAAGATGAGAATAAAGTTATAGTTTAGCTTTGATCCTTTAAACCATCTTGTTGTAGATGGCCCAAAATGCTCACAATATGAGATCATTGCCTCCAGAAGCAACCGGCAGTGCACATCGCCCAATCGACAACCAACTATGTCTATAAAGATGCCAGACTAGGCGCAAAAAACAGGTCGAGCAGGGCCGTCCCTCCTCCTGTTAAGCAGAGCCGCAAACACTTCCATCCAATCCCATAGCTGCAATAGGATTTATACAAATAAATTTTTATACACAAAGTGACGCTCATTTGTACGTGATTTGATATACGAAAGTAAGTTTACTGTAGTGAAAGACATCTATCTTCCTTACTCAAATCTTGAAGAGACGTAAACATACTCCATGATGGCATGCGTTCATTGATCTTGTCCAATAAAACATACTGTTGGACTCTAGGACATATATTCTTTATAGTCTTATTGTCATACATATACCACTTGAAGAGTAGCCCCCACGAAGGCGTGGTATTGCTAATATATGATAAAAAGAGTTGGGAATGATGTATAAATAAGATTAGAATTTAGGTAAAAAAATTAGTTAAGGGAAAATTTAAAATCAAAGATGAAACATGTTGAAAAAAAGAGAGGTTAATGTGGAGAGTATAGGCAAAATTTGTATGTTAGTTTTTTTATCGTAAACTTTATGTAAAAAGTAAAAAATAAAATTGTTATTGTTCCAGGGGAAATATTCCATGTATCTAAGGATGTGTCTTATCCTAATTAGCAATTAAAATAGAAATAGATATTCTCTCAATCCCTGATTTACAATGATAGTGATTATAATAGATTGTAATGTCTATTTAAGGTCATCTATCAATGAATAAAAGATAGTTTCAGATCTATCTTTTGCGTATTTACTTTTCTCCTTCAACACGTTATCAACAACTCTTAAGTTGATAGCTAACTCAAACTATAAACAGAAAAATACCCTAAATACCTAAACATTATACCTCCACCGCCGAAATGTCTTCCACCGCAGGAGCACCGCCGTCCTTCGCCAGAGCTCTGTATTGTCGCCGGATTTTGTGAACTTCTCTATTCAAACTTCTTTCAGCGAAGTGTTCATACCGAACATAACACGCTCAAGGTAAATCAACTAACTTTCCTCGATTTAGAATTAGGTTGAAAAACTTAATTATCACAACACCCTAGATCTAGGTCTAGATTTAGGTTTAAATACCGTGAATTCTTATATGTCTCTAGTTCCTATGGACTAATGAAGGTATGAGTGAAAACGAATTTAATCACCTCTTCCTCAAAGTTTAGAATTAGTGATAGTGCTGGGGGAGTCATAGTTCTTAGTGAATATCATGATTGTGATTTCACATTAGAAAAAAGGAAGTCGATCTTTATGATTATTTGACAGTCACAGTTTTTGGGGAGTGGTGTGAATCCACTAGTTTTTGCATCGATTTTTGTGACCAAACATCATTGATCATGGTTCTTATTCCCTAAACTTGATATTAGTGATCGTGGTTTATTCGATCGGATACAAATTACATCTCTTGTCTTTTTTAGATGACTGAGTCGGCAATGCCAGAATTTGATATCATTGACATTCAAGGAGTAGAATACCATAAATTGAGATCAGACATTAAGAATACTCTTCGTAGTAAATGTCTCACTGATATTATCCAACCACTACCACCTGGCACTGCAGCTAACGAAGACACCTTAGCTCGAAAAGTTCAAGCTCTCATGTTTCTCATGAGACATATTCATCCTGCTATCAAGAAATAGTACTTGTTAAATGATGACCCCACGAATTTGTGCGTAACTTTACAAGAACGGTTCAACAATATGCACGATGCACAACTTCCAGAGCTAATAGAACAATGGGATAGAACCTGGTTATTGGATTATCTTAAGATAATTGATTTCTATCAAGATATTGTAGAGCTATAGTCAGAGCTCGTCATTTGTGGCATTGTAAAGACTAGCCAAGCTATGGTCGAGAAATCTTTGAGCAACTTCCTTACTTCTATGGACACCCTTGCACATCAGTATCATATTGATCATGAGCAAGGAAGACTTAGATTGTTCAGTGATCTTATAAGTGTGCTAGCCAAGAAACTCCACAACAATGCTAGGCCAGCCAGTACAAAGAAAGTCCAGGAAACCTACAATACTGGTGGGAAGGCACGAAAGGATAAGAGGAAACAATGTTCTGAACCTTATTCAACTCGTGGTGGTAAATGAGAGCGCGGTAGAAGAGGCAATAGTCAAAATTTGACTTGGACTTGCCATGACAACAACAACAACTTCAACAAGAATCAATCTAATTCCGGTTCTAGGAAATGTGAAAATTCTTCAAATTTTGCTTCTACTTCTCGCTTGGCACCTTGCTATAGGTGTGGTGCAACTAATCATATTCATAAGCAATGTAAAGCTCCAAAGGATATTCAAAATACCTACAAGATATGTCAACAATACCAAGCAAAGCAGAAAGAGACACATTATGCTGACTATGAGATGAAAGATGGTGGTGAAGGCAATCTAATTGTAGCAGATGGCACCAAAGCAAGTCAGGAGACTTCGGATTTTTAGTTATGTATTAGTTTAGTCGTGTCATTGCTATGTAATCAAATTTGGTTTTGTATTTGACTTTGGTTATAATCATGGTTATTGAATAAGAACAATCTTTTGATATAAGTTTGTCACGAACCAATACGCGAGCTCTATCGGGTCCTTTATTTATGTACTTAAATAAATATTTTATTAAGATAGACTGGGAACATGATCCAACATTTATATCAGATTTATATCTCAACAACAAATTAGCATTATATGGCACCACGTAATTATTTTACCAACATCAACTCCTTTCTTAACTACAAAACGTGAATCATAATCACTGCATCTATATTGAGGAGATTTTATTTCTTCAAAAATTGTGTTAGAAATAAATCATTTTGGAAAATATTTTGTGCATAATTTGTCTCATATACACGGAGAAGATGTGTTTAGTTGACCACAGAGACCATGAATCATAAACTGACTAACTATTTTAAACAATTCTGGATTAATATTTTTATCGGGCAATTATGCAGAAATTATGGATTCTATATCATCTGCTGTATGACATTTGTATTTCTCCTTAAGCCAAAATAATAAATGAGCATGGGATAACCCTCTTTTCTGGAATTCAATTTTACACACATGAGCATGGACTTCTCCAAAGGGTTCTTCATGTTTAATATAACCAATCACATCATCAACTTTTATTTTACAAATTCAATAAATAAATATTATGACGATCTTCTAGTCTGTATCCCTGTTTTTTTTTTCAAAAGATCTCAAATTTTTTTGCCATTTCACATTGCATGTGAAAGTAATGAACAAACCAAGATTACTGTATTCTATACAAATCGTCATTCCATATTGGTAATTATTTATCATATCTCTTAGGTTGCCCGTGTGAGAACCAGGAAGATAAACTCTTTTTCCTATATTAGAACCTTGGACAATTCCACCTGAAACAAATGTAGATATACCATTCTATGTTTCACACCTTAGTTTTAGTTGGTGATGCCTTATATATTCTAAATAATTTTCTTCAACAATGGCATATGTATCGACTAAATATTGTTGAAAAAATTTTCCACCTATTAACAAAGTATTAGATTAGTTTGCCCTATTATGAATCTGATAGCATTCAAATTTGCTCATTGTTAATTTTCTATCTTTATCATCATTATTGCTTATAATTGGTTTTAATTTCATGTTAATCTTAAATCCATCCTCTCCATATGGGAAAAGAAGAGGATATTGTAACGACATCAATTTTGGATGAATTTTAGAAATCTGTTTTAGTGGCTCATCGTTTGATTGAATAATTATATCTCTATTAGAATTAATTTCGCCTATGTCACCCATAATCAATCCATCAATTTCAGAAGAAGAAGGTAATTCATATTGTTTATTGTCAATTTTTTCACGATTAAGTATAGTCAGATCGATATTGGGGAACAAACGATTCTCAAAATCATCTCTCACTGATCGATAATGTTTGGTTAATTCATTACATTGATCCAACAATTCTACTAATCCTCTAACGATATCAACATCAATCTTATTATTTGCATTCTTTGGCAACAACAGTTATCCGGTTTGAAATCTCATTCGGAGTGTCGTACACATATAACTGAGCATATTTAGGACATTCTCATTTTGAGGGTAAAACATAACCCCTTTTATGATGCACTCGTCTGCATATTTTAAATACATAAGGAGCTCTTCCATTGTTTATGCTATGCTCAATTTTAGCCCCCATAGAAGTAAATGCAAATATGAAATTATAAACTCTAATATTATCACAAAATAATACACTTTTCTACCATTATCTAGATTTAACAATTCAACAAGAAAAGCCGGAGTTGGATATGACATCAGAAGTTGCACTCGGCCTTTTTCACAAGAATGAGTATATATTAATTGGTTATTTGTTTTCTTTTTCAAAGCCTCATCTAACCAAATAAGCGCAGAGTAATGATTACATTCATGAGCGTCATCACCAGAGTCATTATAACCAACAATGACACCTGCAATCACGATCATAAAGATATACAATAGATAACTAATGATCGATGATGATTGGTAATGAATATTTAGTATTGGATAATTAATATTGAAATTTTTCCTCACCTGCTCAGGTCCGTTGATATGTTGTCTGCCCAAAAAATCTTACACCAACACTTATGATTGATAGAAAAAGACTATGGTTAGGCTGATTGATAGGTGACAACAATGGAACACTATTTGTGCAGTTTTAGTTTCATTCAAATAACAAACAACAATTCGACTATATGAAGCGACTATATGAAGCAGCGAAAAACATCAAAAATAATATACTAAGCCTATTATATAATTCCACATCATTATTGTGACTACACTATGTATCACTACATCCACCATTCCTACTCCAGCTCCAGTGTTTAAAAGTACTCACGTTTGCAGAATGTTTTGTTAACAGTACTTTTGTAATTGGGACTGCCTTTTTTGTATCTTGCTAAGCTTTAGTGTTGGATGAATTTTAAAGACAACATTCTATATTGGAATAGCTTCCATTGGTTTTTTTTAGTGGCCCAAAGTGATCACAATATGCAATGTCTAATTTCATTTAAGCTAGCAAGAAATGCAAGACGAAGAGTCAAACTTATGAATCCCTTTTCTCAAAATTAGAAAAACCAAACCAAACAATCAGGAGGAGTGGAATACACACAATGTGATGGGCACTTCTAATCCAGCAGGAACTCTGACAGTCCAAACCCTCGAAATCTCAAAATTATTGTGGAATCAGAAGACCTCACCACACTCATGCATACATCACTCTCTCATCATAGTGATAGCTTCTGAAATAGTGAAAAACAAAACTGAAAACTTAATGAAGCTGGATTATAGACCACTTCCCCGTGAAAAATGGATGTTTATGTGACGACCTGGAATAGAATCAGTAGTGTAATCGGCTTAATCCACGAGGTTGCGCATAATCGCAGTTTTCCGTAAATTGATTGAATTGCCATTTTTTATCACGACTTAATTATTAGCCGAGAATTTGAGTTGAGTCACTTCTCAAGAGTTGTTGTATGCATGATTTCGAGTTCGTTGGCGGTTCCGGATTATTATTTCGACGACCAAGGAATATAATATGAATATTTGAAATTTTGGAATATCGTCGAGTTTATCCGTTCGTATTCGAGTTTATCCGAATCGTGATTGTGATCCATTTTGCACGGTCGATCGACCCGAATCGAAATTGGAATGGTTATCGACTTGATTTGTGAGTTTCGCGATTAGTCGCGATTTTGTCGTAATTGGTTAATATGGCGGCTTCATTAACGACTAAATTTTTGGGCAAGAATTTGATTTGGAATTCTTCACGAAAGTTGTAGCGAATTGAATTTCGAGCTCGTGAGAACTTCCGGAGGATTATTCCGAGTTATGAGGAATAAGTTGTGAATATTTTCGGCCGTCGGATATTGTCGTATTTATCCATTTGGGATTCGATACGCGTACGGTATAAATACAGGAGAATACATGCCGATTTTGGAAACTTTCCAAATCTGGAAACTGGGCCTTGACCCGCATTGACCATGGGTCAAGGGCGACCCGTTTTGCCACCATGGGTTCTCGCCGCCGTGGAGCTTGATTCCGGCCACTGTTGGCCGGGGTCCCTTCATGGAATGTGTTGGGCTCGTGCCCCTCTTCAATTTGAGAGGTGGATCGACCCTTGAGATGGCCGGAGGAGGAAGAAACGGCGAGGTGAAGTTCAGCGTTTTCCGGCGAGATTTCGGCCTCCATAGGTGGCGGCGTTTAGGCCGAGTTGGTGGTGGCTCTTTGAGAGGTTTTGTTAGCCTTGAGGAGAGGAAGCTATTGGAAGTGGTTTCAAGGGTTGCCGTGGTCGGAGGAGGGAGATCGGAGAAGTTGAAATTCCGGTGAGGGTTTGCACTTTTGAGGTAAGTTTTGGAGTTTTTCGGTCAAAATTGGCCTTAACTTTGAATTGGAAAGTTGTTGGAAATGTCGAGATTTTCAAATCCATGTGTAGGTTGCATTTTTCTAGGCCGATGAGGTTTTCCGGCGGCCGGCGGCGGCGGTGATTTCCGTCCGACGTGTTTTTCGACAAGTTGTACATCGTTTCACTCGGAATCGCGCACCGATCGCAGTGGTGAGGTTTATTTTTCGAATTGAGCATCGAAAATTATAGCGAGATTTTATGGTGTGATTATCGGATTTTGACGATTTCGTCGATATTGAATTATATGTTTCCGGGAACGGTTGTTTCTCGTGATGTGATTTGAGGTTTTGAGTCATGATTTTGAGCTGTGGATTTTATGATTATCCAGGGGATTGTGACCGTTCGTTTGGCGAGGGATTTTCCGCCAGATCACTGGATTAACGCGTATTGCGTTATGCTCATCTGTGAGTGGACTTTTCTATTTTCACTGTCGTTGGGAGTTCGTGATTTTTCGTATTTATTTATATACGATGTTGAGATTATTTATTACTTTTGGAGGTATTTTTTTTTATGGTGATGGCATTACTTGCATCGATGCTTCGGCTACTCGGCTGATCACCAGTAGTCTGACCAGAGTTGAGAGATTCCTCTGGGCAGGGTTGAGAGATTCCCCTGTTATGCCGCTAGGGTTGAGAGATTCCCCTAGCCTATCACCGTCGTGCTTGAGAGATTCGCTTGACCGTCGGACTTGAGAGATTCGCCTGGCACCTCCATATATACTTTCCGAACTCGCTTTGCTTTACATTGTTTTATGTATATGAAATTGGTGATAGACATATGTTTATTTTCGTCTACTCACTCTAACGATTTTATTTGCCTTTCCCCTGGGCTTTTCGGTTTCCGTGCCCAGTTTGCAGTTCGGATTCTGGTGTCGCACGTCGAAGTCGGAGGCTTAGTATTCGAGCGATGTTTCTTTTATGGTAGGTTCTTAGTTTGGCCTACTATTTGTATATATATACTAGAAGTCGCTCTGAGCATTCTTATGTTATACTTTTATACGATTTTTTCCCCGGATTTCTGTAAAGTATAGTTTTATTGATTACTTTACATTACTGTTATGATATTGAGAAATCCGGATGGGATTGGTGCCCACGGTTTGATTTTTGTGGCATAGGATGAAGTGTATTTTCCGGCTGCAGGTTAATGGCAATTCTGCGTTAGTAACGTTACTCTGCTGAAATTTTTTATGGTTTTTATTGGTTCGTGTTTTCAGAAGGGGTTTGATTCCGGTTTAGGAAACTAAATCTGGGTTGGGTTCTTTCAGTTTAATCGAAGACAAAAGGCTGCATTGAAAGGAAGAGACAACACAAATGAAATTGAAGAGTTTATGGGCGTCTCCGAAACTTGGGCTTTGGCACAACAATTCAACTATACTAACACTTTCAGTAATCATAAAATAGAATAATAGAGACTACAAACCTACAATAGGCAGCAGCAAAATGCTGCCTATGGACTAACCATTTAGTAATTATGAATATTTTTTTTATCTAATTTGCATATCAACTTCAATCAGTGATACATAGTATGGTCACAGTAATGATATGTGAAATTTTTTAAACGTTGGAGCTGGAGTAATCAACAATCTAATAGTCAGGATATAATGATATGTGCTCCAATACCTGATACAATTCTCTAAACATCTTCGTCATCACTATCCTCATGTGCTACACTATCACTATTGTCCCTGGCATGTGTCACTGCCTCATGAGATGTCAAACATTCTTGAGAACTAGGCTGAAATATGCATGATGTTTCAGCGAAAGGGGCTTCCGCTTGGTGAAACACCATCCTTCGATGAGCAGAATCACGATTATTTTTGCGCATGATATCTGAAAAATAATTCAGCCACGAAAATCAATTCCATTAAGCAACACCGGAAAAAAAAACATGCATCAACACTATTCCACACAACCAACTTTATATGTATACCATGTGAGATGAATTTATGAAGATGATACGAAAACAAAGGTTCGTCATAACAAACAGAATAATAATAATAAGTCAAGGCAATACGAAGGCAACACATAGAACTCATAATCCAAGAACATCATCCTAGCCAGCATCACATTACCTGCAATAGTTTTATAGAGATCTCCATTGTTGTCACTGTTGTTTCTTGTTGTCCCTATGAAGTATCAGAATAACCTTCAAAGAAACATCATTTTTTCATTGAATAGCTCCCGCCTTGCTCATTTTCTGAAACAAAATTTTAGTGGACAAAAATAGATGTGGTGCATCAGTGACAAACAGGGTTTAGAAGCCAAAACTCTAACTTAAATCTAGGACGCCACTGAAATAACAATAACTTGAGGCATTATGAAATGAAAATGAGGGATTCACAATCCAACAACATCATCCTAACCAGCATCACAGTACCTGTAATACTTTCATGGACATCTCCATCAGTGCCACTCTTGTGCATCATTGTTTCTATCAATGATATGATGGACCAAAATAGACATGATGCATCAGTGTCAAACAGGGTTCAGAAACTGAAAGCCTCACTTAAATCTACCGCGCTACAGAAATGAACTTTTTGTGCAAGAGATTACTAAATATATTTTCACAGCTAGATTACTCATCATTGATCTCTTTACTTCTATAGTTGATGTTTCTTTTTTTCCCCATGGCTGGAAAAAAAATTACCGAACAAAAAAAATTTTAAATATGAATCATGAAAATATCAGATAACAATACCATGCAAATTTTCTTTGTGAATATCTTTAGAATCGGAATACCTAACTTAAATCTATGACACTACATAAATAATAATGAGTCTAAGAATTATGAAATTGTAACACAAAACTTATAATCCAATAACATGATCCTATACAGCACGACACTACCTGCAATAGTTTCATAGAAATCTCCATCGCTATCATTGTTATGTCTTGTTGTCCCTACCAAGGATCCATCCAAATAACCTTCAAAAAAGCGTTGTTTTCTGGTTGAATAGCTCCTACCTTACTCGCTTCCCAAAACGAAATTTTAGTAGACCAAAATAGATTCGATGTATCAGTGATAAACAAGGTTTAAAACCTGAAAACCTAACATAAATCTATGACGACACAGAAACAATCATAAGTCGAGGCATCATGAAATCAAAACACGGGACTCGTAATCCAACAACATCATCTCACGTAGCAACACCGTACCTGCATTATTTTCATGGGCATCTCCATCGGTGGCAGTCATGTGCGCCATTCTCTCTATAAAGGATTCATCGGAATAAGTTTCAAAAAAGCGTTGTTTTTTGGTTCAAGATCTCCTGCCTTGCTCAGCTCCTTCAAAATATTTTCAGCGGACCAAAATAAAAACGATGCATCAGTGACAGACAGAGTTTACAACCCGAAAACATATCTTAAATCCACCGCGCTACAGAAATGAAGATTGCATGCAAGAGATTACCCAATATATTTTCACATCTAGGTTGCTCATCATTGATATCCATATCCAATAGACACCGTCTACTGCGAGTGTTGCTCCCTGCCTGTAGTGTTATTTCACGGGACATTGAGATCTCTTTACCTCTATAGTTCATGTTGATTTTTTCCCCCATGGCTGGACTAAAAATTAACCAAACAAAGGCAATTTTAAATATGAATCATGAGAATAACACATAACAATACCATGCAAATTTTTTGCATGCATATCTGTAGGATGTGAAAATCTAACTTAAATCTACCATGCTACATAAATAGTAATAAGTCTAACCATTATGAGATTAAAACACAGAACCTATAATCCAACAACATGATCCTATCTAAAATCACACTAGCTACCTGCAATAGTTTCATGGAGATCTCCATCACTACCACTGTTGTGTGTGGTTGCCTCCATGCATCGGAATAAGTTTCAGAAAAGCATCCTTTTTTTGTTGAAAAACTTCTTTCTTGCTCGCTCCCTAAAACAGATTTTTAGTGGACCAAAATAGACATAATGTATCGATGACAAAAAAAGGTTTAAAAGCTGAAAATTTTACTTAAATCTATGACCCTATAGAAATAATAATAAATCCAGGCATTGTGAAATAGAAACGTAGAACTTAAAATCCAACAACATCATGATAACCAGCACTACACTACCAAGAATAGTTCCACAAAGATCTCCATCGGAGCCACTGTTTTGTGTTGTTGTCGCCATCAAGGATTCATTGGAATAAGCTTCAGAAAACGTCATTTTTTTGTTGAATAACCACTGCCTCAGTTCCTAAAAAAGATTTTCAATTGACCAAAATAGAGATGATGTATCAGCAACAAACATGATTTACAACCTGAAAATGTAACATAAATCTACCACGCCATAGTAACAAACATTGCATCGAAGAAATTACCAAAAACATTTTGACAGACAATATGATCATCAATGACATTCCCCGGTTGTGCTGCTGTGTGAAGAGAAACCGAAGGTTCCAGAATTCCACGAACAGAATTTCACGAACAAAATTCTTTTTTCGCCCCATCGCTTGAACAAAATTAACAAAAAAGGTGAATTATGAAAGTAGTACAACAGATAATCAGCTGACAATAATACTGGTACTGTTAAAAGGCAAGATCACATATCACACACAACTGAATATTTGTGAGAATATGAGATTAAGCAGACACACAACAATAGAACAAAGTAGGCAAGTAATTTTTTAATATAACCCATAAACCCTGTAAAAGATGTACACAATATTTAGAATATAAATCCACGAACCACATAAAATTTCTAAACAAAACAACATTCAAACTGCATCCTCTAAAGTAATCCAGGAAGCATATAACAAGAAACAAGGCAATCTACGGTCCTTTTTACAAAACATAATCATATCAAAATAGAGACAGCAGTACTTGCAGCATAGCTCATCACACACATTCAGTCATCTTAGCAATGATATACTTATGAGCAAAAAAAAAACAAAAAAAATACCAGTATCTCTAAAGAGAGTATAGCCCGTGCAACACCACGAAATGCAGCTTCATGGAAAATAACCACGTCGATAAAGCACCAACAATACCTCCAGCAAAAACTAGCTGCAACAGAAAAAAATAATATAAGTCCAGACCAAAAATGCACAAAGAATTAAAATTCCCCTCTTGAACTCTAAGGAAAATCAACGTCATCAGAATGGAATTCACACAAAAACCCAACCTCATAAAAATTATCATCTATATACGCTAACTAATATATCCAATGAACTTCATATATAGAAATCCGAAAACACAGCACAGAAAATAACGAAGATAGAATTGATTCCAACAATACAACAT
Organism: Geum urbanum; assembly: GCA_946800695.1. Classification (NCBI taxonomy): domain Eukaryota; kingdom Viridiplantae; phylum Streptophyta; class Magnoliopsida; order Rosales; family Rosaceae; genus Geum; species Geum urbanum. The sequence goes on from OX326998.1 coordinate 37,454,312, forward strand.
GAACCCTCTACCGTTAAAGACACCACATCCCATCCCATGGCAAAAATAAAAACTTTAGGGCCTTTTTAAAACCCGCACCAACAGCTCTATCAGAACCTAAAACAACTTTGAATGAACGAAACAAAAGATGACCCAAAATCCAGAAACTACTGTCACAACCCACACCACAACTTTATCAGAACCCCAAACAACTTTGAATCAACAAAATAAAAGATGACTCAAAACCTAGAAACTATCATAAAAAAATGGATCGATGACCGAACTCACAGATAAATAGTTGAGTAGAGGTTCGAGATGATTAAGAAGGTAGCTGTTTGACATCGGACATCGGCCGAAAAAGATGCAAAGAGAGAAAGGACAGAGCAAGAGCGAGACGGAGAAAGAAAGAAGAAGAAAGAAAGAAAGGAGAAGAAGAAAGAGAATACACAACTCGCACGTACAAAATAAATAGTAAATTGAACAATATTGTTACCACCCGGAACAAGAGTACACGATAATTAGAACTTATGAGGTTAGTTGCTAATAATTTACATTAATCGTCGATGGTAATTAGTTTTTACCATTGGAAATTTATTGATTATGTCTTTCGAGAAATTTCTTTAGATAATGTTGTAGAATTTGTCGATTGGAGTTTGTGGCCACGTCAAGTGTTGAAATCAGAGTTACGACGAATAAGTTATGGTCAGCAGAAATTTTACAAAAATATCAGAAAACGTTTTGTCCCAAAATCGCGGGTATATATACAGGTTTCCAATTTTTAGAAATTCTGAAGCTTTCATATTTGAAAACAGGTTTGACCCAACATTGACCGAGTTCCCGACCCTTAATGGCCACTGAAGGCGACGACATGACTATTTCCAGCCACCTCCGGTCGTGATTTTTGGTGGAAAATGTTGGGTTACCTCTCCTCTTTCGTTTAGTAGGTGTATCTCCGACGTTGGTGGCAGGAGGAGGGAGAATCGAGGCATATGAATTCAGAATTTGATTGAGTTCGTTTTCGTCGAAAAATACGTTATTCGAGAATGCGAGTTTCTCAACATTTTTGCTCGTAGAATTACGAGCTTAGTTATTTAGTATCAACGAGTAGATATTAATTATAATCATATTTTCAGGATTATTAGTTAATGGGCCGTGTCGGATGATTATTGCGCCGATTAGCAGGTTACGACTTTATGAATATCCCAGTATTGTACGGTGAGTGGGTGTTTAATTATTTTTCACAGTTGCTACGAGTTTATATTTACACAGATTTACAGTCTCCTGTATTTTATTACAGTCGAGTTTGGAAATATGTTTGTGATGGTTTTATTTTCAGTATTGATACTTTAACTAGTCAGCTAATCACTGACTAGTCGGGTCAGACCAGGTTATGACAAACGCCCTGTCGACCCAGATTGTCTATGGATAGGACAAACCCCCTAGACGATCACATCACCTTATTATTTACAGTCTTGGGGACGCTCCAGGTTAGGACACACACCTTGAGCGCCTACCTCCATATTTTATTTCAGTTTATTATATTTGAACTCGCTTTATTTTACAGAAATTAGCGGAAAAGCATGTTATTACAGATTTATTGTTTAACGTAATTTACATTATTTTTGTCCACTTACTCTATTGTTTTATATTTTAAATACCTTTCCCTGGGTCTTTCGGTTTTCCGTGCTTAGATTGTAGTGCTTCTTCTTAGCTAGATTTAAGATCTTCAGAGGCTTTGATTCCACCAGGTTATCATAATTTCCTGTAGGTTTCAGCCACTAGCCGTGTAATTTCATTTGTTTTATTCTGCTCCTAGAAGTCGCTCTGAACACTAGTGCTGTAAATATTTTTCTGTGTTGCTAGTAAATTGTTGGTACTGCTGGATTATGAATTTTCAGTGTCTGTATTATTATTCCAGCATTTTAATTAATTTACTTTCCACACTTTATTGAGAAATCCGGATGGACATCGGTGGTCTACGGTATTACTTTCCACACTTTAATTAATTTACTTTCCACACTTTATTGTTTGACAACATTTTAATTAATTTTCTTGCAGATTTCTGGTAATCCACTTCGCAGAAGTTATGTCAAAAGTTTTACAGAAATTCGTAGTTAGGTCTTATCGTTAAGGACGTGATCCTAGATTACTAGTTAATCTAGGGTTAGATTATTTCAAGTACATTGTACACTGCATTGTACAGTAGCTCAGAATTGTTATATAGGAAATAGTAATTGTTTAGAGGAGGACGATGGTTGATCGATATGTTCACAATATCAATGTTTAAAAGGGTGCTAGGTAGTATTTGGAGGTGAAATTACTGCCTAGTGCCTAGGCGCCTAGGCGAAGATTAATCGGATTCTGGGCGGATTATTATTTTTAATAAATTATATAATTATTTAGTATATTATATAAAGATATAATATGAATAACATAGAAAATAATAAAGAAATGTCATCAAAACACATTATCTTTAAGTTTTCTAATTTATCTTATTTTCTTTAATTCATCTCCAATCCGAAGCAAGTCAAAAGATGAAATACGAAGATTTAGGTTTTGCACATTTTTGTGTTAGGTGGGCGCCTAGGCGTATTAAGCTGCCAAAGCTGCCGCTTAAGCATTGACTAGGCGGACGACTGCCTAAGATGGGGGCCTAGGGCTAAATTTAAACGTGTTTGTTATTTCAGAGCGCCTAGACCGACGCCTTTTCGAACAGTGGTTTATATGCATACCCGTTAGTTTACTCCATTATGGCTTATTATATGCAATTGAAAACAAAAAGCCTAAAGAAAATAACTAAACATGTAACCAGTGCGGTCCATAATGAAGCCCAAGTCCAAGCTCTTATTAGTATTAGAGCATAGTAGAAGTGGCTTCGACCTACAAACCACGCCCATTGATACCTTCACAATTGGGTCTCTTTCATCGACTACTGCCACATACACCTGTTATTTAGCCTCACTTTGCCAAAGTGGCATATATTCGTTAATCCTCATTTAGTCTGAACATACCAAACTCAATTTTTCGATTTGATCTAGTTTGTCATAGATAATTGTTCTTCAAATTTAGGCTAAGATGGAAACGATTCAATCTAACGCTTTAGCTACGGGACGTAGTTTAACAATTCTTTTAAATGTTTTTTTTAATCAAAATGGATGTTTTTTTTATTCAAAGATAACAATGCATTAGTTTAAGGCACCAAGGCTAGGAATAATGCGCGTCTTATGGATCTAACATTTTAGGAACACTACAAGAAAATTGCACCTAGACCACGGACCATTTCCGTCGTCTAGGTGCAGTTTTCCGTCGTCTAAGTACTTAGACGACGGAAACTCCGTCGTCCAAGGTCCGTGCTCCAAGTGCTGTCGTCCAAGCACCTGGACGACGGAGATTTAGTGATCCGTCGTCCAAGTTCACTTGGACCTCGGACATTATCCGTGGCCCAGGTAGCCACCTGGACGACGGAAACTCTAAGTCTCCGTCGTCCAGGTGAACACCTGGGCCACGGACATTGCTCGTTTGTCCGTGGCCCAAGTGTTCACCTGGACGACGGATAAATAGTAATCCGTCGTCCAGGTGCATACATGGGCCACGAAGAAGCTAACAATCTCCGTGGCCCAGGTGTTCACCTGGCCGACGGAGAACGGCAGGGTTTAGGGTTTAGGGGTTAGGGGTTAGGGGTTTAGGGTTAGGTTTAGGGTTTTTCACCTGGACGACAGAGAACATAATCTCCGTCGTCCAAGTGAATATTTAATATTTTTAAAAAAATAAATTGAAATTAAATATTATTAATTTAATTTATTATTATTTTAATTTAAATAATGAAAAATGCTAAAATTAAATAAATAAACTAAATTTTGAATATTAATTAATAACTTAATTATTAAATAATCAAAGTAAATTAATTTGTACATACGAAAAAATCCATAAATTAAAAATTAAAATATTGTTCGGAATGCGGAAAGAAACGAGATAATATACTACTAGCTAGCTAATACACTGGAGGAGCAGATGCGCCGCCGAGTCCTCCGCCTCCAGCCGGGTCGTTGTCGTCGAGGTGTGGGTTCGGAGGAGGTTGACATACTTCTCGATTTTGTTCCATGAGGGCGATGAGTTGGGCTATTTGTGCTTGTTGTTCGTCAAGTCTTTGCCGCATTGACTCATTCTCCTCTCGTGCCAGTCGAGCCTCTTGAATGGCTGCTTCGACGGCCGCAGCCTGACTCCTTCTCCGCTGCCTCGAACCTCCCGTAGATGATGAGCCGGAGGTCGTCGACAAATCTCGTACCACCCTAGGCCCAAAGTGCCTAACCTCCTTGCCAGCTCTACGACCGTAGACCTCATCCGCGATTGCAATTTGGCTCTCTAAGGATAGAGGAGGCAGGTCTTCCGGCGGCACATCTGGGAACGCAAGCTGAGTGTTAGCTAACTCTTCATGCGCACGCTCTATCGCCCTTGCCTACAAAAGAATAATTAATTTATTATAATGAAATCATATTTAGAAAATAATTACTATAATTAAAAGCACATATATATATCACTTACGCCGCATTGACTCGCTTCATTATCGAGCCCTGGCGTCACGTACGCGCTTACGCTTGCATCAAGATAAGGGTGTTTGGAACCCTTATCCTTGTGCTCCTTGGCAATTTGAATGAACTGCTTGGCGCCGGTAGTATGGTGTTTCTCCTTCTTCCCCCGGTTGGCTTTGTTGACACCGGAGAATTTCTGTTACACAACATAATTAAATCATTAAAAAATGAATAACTACAATTTAAATAATTCAATTATCTTAATTGAAATAAAAAAAAAAATTAATACCTTAAATTGTTCATCGGCAAAGTGGTTACACAACCACTCCCACTCATCTTCTCTCTCCCCTTGCAGCTCTACCGAGGGAGGCATAGGACCGACATCTTTGAAGTACTTATGGAGCCTGTACTTCCAATCTTTGTAGATGGAGTTGGCGGTTTGATTGATATGCCTCAACATAGCCGGTGTCGGATCCACGTCAAATTGTTCCTATCAAAAATAAATAGAAAATTATAATCGTATATATTATGAAATTTTAGGCCGAGATTAGCACTATTATATAATAACTAAATTGAACGTATTACGTACCGAAAGATCTTTGAAGACTTTCGCCTTCTCATGATCCGGCGCCTCCTTCCAAGTAGGGGCAGTGATACGAACCCGGTTACGGATGATTGACCCTATCCCATGCGCCGAGAGACTTACTAGCTGAGCTGTGGGAGGGCCACCGGTGAATTCGTCATACGGCAAGTCGATCTTTTTACCGGTCGCCTTGCAAATACGCTCCGTTTTTCCCCTTTTAACGAGACCCCGAGTCCTTTTCGGTTCCGGGTCAATGGGGGCCCTCCTTTGCCTACGGCGGGCGCTGTACATGATTGATTCGGCGGTCGAGGACGCCTGAGTACTTCCCGTTGAATGGGTACCGGGCGTCGGAGATTGGAAGGGGTCGACGTCATCACCGCTCGAGATGAATGGGGGAGCGGGAATTTCCCCAGAGGGCGCTACGGACGGACCAGATGATCCGTCCGGATTGAGAGCGTCGTTGCCCTCCGGTGGTAATTCCCAACCGACTTGGTCCGCCAAGCGGCGGAGCATTGCATCTTCTGCCTCTTGTTGGGCTTTCTTCTTGCCGGATGTCGTCTTTGGCGGAGCCATTTAAACCTAAGAGTACGGGGTTAAAATACCTACTTACCATAATAATTACAACTTAAAAATTTACGCTAATTAATTAACTACGTTTAAGATTTAAATAGAGTACACTAGCTTGGCATTTTCGGTTGTTCAATGGACGTGCGACCCGCGCGATAAAGTGTAAATTTTCAATTAATCAGCCTTGGTTAAATCGAAAAACATGGCCAGTTAGGGATAGAGATAACGCGAGAGGCAGGACTAATTTCGACAAAAGTCTTTCTTAGTCCAAATCCTGTCACCAGTCATAACCCGTTTCTAGACACCATGTCCGACATTCGGCCAATTTTTCGAAAATTTACACTCCCTCAAGTCCTTTGCAAACTCCGCCCTCAACCTCGTGTCCATAACTTCACTTAGGTTATGGTGTGCGGTGATGAAATCCACACATCACGAGGGGTTAAGGAGATAAGCAAGGAAAAGAGGCGCCATCTATTCCAAAGAGTGCGACTTAATTACACCAAGCCTATGTACTAAATTTAAATCGAACACGTACTACTAATTAATTTACTAAAAAATACACGTAATTACATGCAATAATTTATTTTCCATTTAGCATGCAATAATTAACCATTTAATTAATTAATAACAATAATTATTTATTTAATTAATTAATAAAAATAATTATTTATTTATTTAATTAATAACAACAAATTTACAACTATTCATTTAATTAGTATTAAATAACAATAATTATGATTTAATTAATTAATAACAACAATTAATCATTTATTAAATATTTAAAAATAATTACTAAATTAATTTCTACTAATTAATTATATTTAGAATTTAATTAATTAATAAAATGAAAATTATTTAAATAAGGGAAAAATAGAAATTTACCGAATCGGAGTTTTCGGGAATTTCGCCGGAGTTGTGTCGTCGGAGAGGAGGAATCGAACCACGCCGGAGTTGTATCGTCGGAGCGTCGTCGCCGGAGGAGAATATCGCCGGAATGAGATTGAGAGAGAGAGGAGAGGAGAGATGGAGAGAATTGTAAGGGATGAGGAAAAGAAGATGAGCCGTACTCTATTTATAGAGTTTCACTTAGACGACGGAGCACTATTCTCCGTCGTCTAAGTGAACTTGGACGACGGAAACAATGTGCTCCGTCGTCCAGGTGGCGGTTTCAAAATTTTGAAATGGCGCGTAATTAAGGGGCGGGACGTTTTGAACCGCCATGATTTTTGGTTTAGACGACGGAAACTTACCATCTCCGTCGTCTAAGTGAAAATTCAGGCGGTCCCAAAAACGGAAGCGGTAAATTGAACCGCCATGATTTTGGACTTGGACGACGGAGATGGTAAGTTTCCGTCTTCCAAGTGAAAATTACATGAAAAAATTAAACAAAAAATTTTTTTAACCGCCATGATTTTTGAACCTGGACGACGGAGATGGTTATTCTCCGTCGTTCAGGTGAACACCTGGACGACGGAAAATGACCATCTCCGTCGTCCAGGTTCATATTACGTAAAAAAAAAAATTAAAAATAATTCGCTAGGAATTTAGCGATCTGTCATTCGAGTGAAATAGTCGTACAATATCGATGAACGCATCGTATATATGAACAGTTAAATTTGAACCGCCGATTAATTTTACGTATTGAAACATGTTAAGTATCGACTAATCTTTACAACTTCAGTGTTCATGAGTAGACGCTCATTTGCAGCAGAGTATTAACGAAATTGAATTTCAACAAAACAACCGTTGGATATGTTCGTCGTAACATAATATATAATTGTCTTCAAATGACCATAAAATAATAAGTTCGGGAAGGGTTTGATCGGCACAGTCAACCGCAAAACCGATAATTTCACAAACCGGAAACGTGGATACAAGGCATTTCGCAACTCCGATTTTCGAACCGTCGAAGCTCACACACCAAGAATTGTTTACTCTAAAGTCTTGATGAAAAGAAAATGCATTGGAAGAAGGTCTAGAGGGTCGTTTTCTTAGAAAAAATTACGATATCTGCACCTAGACGACGGATATGAGCGTTATCCGTCGTCCAGGTGCAGACCTGGACGACGGAGAATGACGTTCTCCGTCGTCCAGGTGTATAGACCCTGAATTCAGGGGTTAGGGCCTTACTGTTTAGGGTTTAGGGTTTCTGAACTTGGACGACGGAAACAGTGTTCTCCGTCGTCCTAGTGTGTACCTGGACGACGGACAATGACCATTATCCGTCGTCCAGGTGCATAGACCCCGATTTCAGGGGTTAGGGCCTTAGGGATTACGGTTTAGGTCGTCCCCGGTCATTTGTGTACGTGTCCGTTCAATTATCAATCGATCCGATCGAACTGCTAGATTTAGGCCAGCTAGGGTCAAGGATTTAGCTAGGGTACGTTTTATATGATATTGAGATTTGGCGCCAATATTTATTAATTTCTCCGTTGGCCAGGATATATAATTCAGATTAATTTCTTACCGTAAACCGGCATCGATCATATATATATTACAATAATTACAGTAATTAATTACCAATTAATCTCCCTCGTCGTATGACCGTACTCTTCGTCATAATCATCATCGTCCTCATCCCCGTTAGTCGACGGCTCATCCTCGTCATCGTACTCAACATCGTCCGACGAATAACCTGAGTCCTCGTCTGCGTCCTCTTCCTGCTCGTCTTCTTCATCTACCTCATCGATAATCTCATCTTCAGTTAGATCTGTACAACCATCAGGCATAGGTAACCGTTCACCATCTTGAACCAGGTCCATTATATCGGAGCGGACCATAGAAATATTAGGCTCTTGATAGGCAGGAATGTCTCTTTCTGGTTCAGCAGCATCTTCAGTCGTCGCCGGTGTCCCTTCAATTGTCTCTGTATTCCATATTCCTCGGTGAGAGATATGGTTCACTATTTTCCACCCTTCACCGGCTTTCGGATCGTCGAGATAGAACACCTGCCGAACTAAGGTGGCGAGAGCGAAAGGCTCATCCTCATACCAGTGCAAGTTTGTATCGACTGATAATAGTCCCAGGTCTTCCTTTGTACGCTTGAACCATCTGCACTTGAATAGGAAAACGTTGACATCATTCCCGAAACATAGCTGAACCACGTATACAATAGCCCCGTAATATAGATCATTGTCTTTCCCAACCGCTACCCCACTGTTTTATGTTCTTCTTCCTTCGTCTCGGGCCAATGAATGGAACTTTACACCGTTCACAAAACATCCGGGATAAATATAGTGTTTAACCGGCTTCCCTGCTAGCAAGTGCTTTGGCCATGACCACCACCCTCCGTGGTTATCAGATTTTTGCAGATCAATCATCTGCAAAAAAGGGCAAATTAATATAAGGGTTTACTTTCTACAAACATGAGCGATATGTATTTAAATAATTAATACCGAGTCGTACGTACGTACCCATTGGAAGAAATAATCAGGAAACTTCTTCTTAACCATTTTCTCAATCCAAGCCGAACTCTTGTTTTGATTTAACGCCTGAAGCCTCTCCCTGTATGACATCATGTACGGCTCAACTTCATCACAGTCTCGCAACACTACCCAATGTACCTCAATAAGTTCTTCCCGTGTTAACAATTCCTTTAATACTCCTCTAAACGGTCAGACGACATTGGTGACGACAGAAAGATTGATGCAGGCACTGCGATCAGAGGCAGTGGGAGGGGGTGGATCTTTGAGGTACCTGTTGCAGTAAGTAACACACTCATGCATTAGGTATATCTCTGCTATGGAGCCATCCGTGGCCGACCTGTTTTTGACGAATGACTTATACTGTCCAAGCTGTCTACAAAATCAAACGTACACATTACATAAGTACATATAGCTAGCTGGCTAGTATATATATAATCTCCAGTGGAACAAATTAATTAATTAGTTGTACATACTTTTCTTGAGGATACATCCAAGTGTATTGGACCAGACCAGAAATAAGCACCTGCTCGGGCAGGTGGATCATTAGGTGAATCATGATGTCAAAGAAAGCAGGGGGGAAAATCCTCTCTAGTTTGCAAATGATGTGCACAATTTGTTGTTGCAATTCCACCACATCTGACTTCTTTAATTCTCTGGCGCATAACCTCTGCCACCACCTGCACAATGCCACTATTGGTTCTACGACGTCCCGAGGCAAGTATGGTCGAATTACCACTGAAATCAGACGTTGCAGCATAACGTGATAGTCATGTGTCTTTAGACCAACAAACTTGTGTTGCACCTCGTCCACTGCTCCAGTTATAGTAGCTGCATACGTAGCCGGATAACGAACGCCCTTAAACCAGTGAAATACAGAACGTCTAAGCGTCGGCTTCACTGTGTAAGGTGCATCTGGCATCTTGTTGTACACTCCTTTCCTATCCCTCCTCAACCACAAGGGACGACGTAGATTCATTGATTCCAAATCTTTGCGCGCTTTGGGAGTATCTTTAGTCTTGAACTTAATACCGAGAATTATTCCCACCACGCTGTCACACACATTCTTTTCTATGTGCATCGCGTCCAAGTTGTTCCTCAGCTTCAACTTCGACCAGTAAGGGAGTTCAAAGAATATACTCTTGTGATCCCAATAGCTCAGATCATGTGGAGGAATTGGATTGCATTTCTTTACATCCGCGTCATTGCTCAACACACCAAAGTCGAAATAGCTCAACCTCTCTAAAATCTCTTCGCCCGACCAACTACGGGGTTTAGGATTGTTCTCTACCGTACCGTCGAAATGAGCTTCATCCTGTCTCCACGGGTGGTCCTGAGGAAGCCATCTACGGTGACCCAAGTAACACACCTTCCCCGCGTGCCAACTAGAGTTCACGTCGTCCAAACATATAGGACATCCATTATATCCTTTTGTCTTGCAGGCTGCCAACATCACATAAGCTGGAAAATCGCTGATCGTCCACATTACGGCAGCCATCATCGTGAACATCGTGTCAGTGAATTTGTCATAAGTTGGGTAAGTTGGGACTCCATTTTCCCACAACAGTTTCAGCTCGTCGATCAAAGGTCTGAGGTAGACATATAAGCACTTCGATGGAGATTTAGGACCTGGAATTAATACGGTAAGGAAATTAAATTCCTTGTTCATGCACATCCACGGAGGCAAGTTGTACGGCATCAGAATAACTGGCCAAGTGCTGACGGCGGAGCTATTACTTCCCCAAGGATTGAATCCGTCTGTAGATAGGCCGAGTCTAACATTTCTAACCTCTGAAGCAAAGTCTCCAAATTCTCTGTCGAAATGTTTGAAACCCTCCCCATCCGCGGCGTGTCGCAGGACATCGTCATCTATTCACTTTTCTGCGTACCATCGCATCGCCTCTGCTGTGTGTAGAGACATGTACAGGCGCTGCAATCTGGGAATCAAGGGAAAATATCGAACAACTTTCACAGGAATTCTCTTTTTCGAACTCTTCCTATTCAACTGGAATCTGCACTGGCCACATACGGGACAATAGTCCAACTCTTTATACTCTTTGTAAAATAGCACACAATCATTCAGACATGCGTCAATTATCCTGTACTTTAGGCCGAGGCTGCTCAGGATATTTCTAACCTTATAATGAGATTTAGGAAGATTGTGATCATCAGGAAGCAACTTACATATTTGCTTCTGAATTTCGTCAAAAGCACTCACTGACATTTTGTGCTTCACTTTTATCTTCATTTGCTCCATCACATATTGCAACACATTCTCTCGACATCCAGGGAACACCGGGGTCTGCACTTCAAGTAGTATCCAGTTGTACTTTTCCATCTCACTGGTGTCAGTGGCCAAGCTAGCTGCGGGGAATGTGTCATCATGCTCATAAGTGGTACTGTAACCTCCGTCTTGGTGTTGGTGTCCACCATGACTACATCCCGGAAACGCATCATGGACCAAATCTGCAGTTGGGTTGCAAGCTGGGGGTCCGGCACCACTGCCGCTGGATGAGGCACCATGGTAACTGTACCCTGAGCTGAAGTCTGCTGCGCTGAACTCTACTGCTTCACCATGCTCGCTCCATGTAGTGTAACTCCACATCATACCATTTTCGTACAGGTGTTGCACCATAACATTAACCTCCGCATACTGACAATTAAGACATTTCTGACGCGGACACCTGAAACGTTTCTTTCCCTGACCATGTTCTATCGCAAAATTCACAAATTCGCTAATTCCATCCATATACCGGACATCACATCTTTTCTTCAACTTCATCCAACTCTTGTCCATACTGCTACAAAATATTATAATTAATTAATTATTACATATATATATATTTGTCAATTAATTTACGCTTAATTATACGTACGTACTCGATCTACATCGATCCATCAATTATGTACGTACGTAATTTAATCGATCTGTACATATATATATATAGCTAACATGAGCTAACATCCTTGCATGTATATATGTACGTACGTTTTCACTAAATATATATTAATTAATTAATTAAGCAAATTTTAACTGCGTACGTATACGTACCTGCTGGCCTTCTCGATATCTGTACGTTAATTAAGCTAATTAGCTAGTCAGCGGAGATCCCTTATCGATCCTGATTCTTCTCGGCCTACCTAGCTAGCTTCTAGCTAGCTAGCTCCCTAGCTTCTCCTTCTCCCTTCTCCTTCAATTCTTCTTCAAATGGAATGAATAGATCGAGGCCAGGAATGAATTCGATCAGCTTATATAATGCTTCACTTAGACGACGGAGGTGTCGGTACGTCGTCTAAGTGGAAGCACGTTTCGTATACTCGGACGACGGCGTGTCGGTCCGTTGTGCAGGTAATCACCTGGACGACGGAGAATACCATCTCCGTCGTCCAGGTGATTACCTGGACAACGGAGAAGACTCCGAGGTCCAGGTTATCCCCTGGACGATGGAAAATACAATCTCCGTCGTCCAGGTGACCACCTGGAGGACGGAGAAGACTCCGTGGTCCAGCTGACCACCTGGACGACGGAGATGGTATTCTCCGTCGTCCAGGTGGTACTTGGACGACGGAGTCATTTCCGTCGTCCAGGTGTCACTTGGACCACGGAACAATTATGTTTCCGTGGTCTAAGTGATGTTTTCTTGTAGTGGAAATCAAGATCTGGATGTGCGAGAGTATGGGACAAACACTTCTCTTGCGATGACTTTGAATTTTCAGAGAGGCCAGAAAACCTAGTGCCATCTAGGGTTTCAAGACACGTTGAGATCGTTGTTTCGTGATGATCGGGGCTGTGATGTTGTCGAAGTTATGAAGGTGGGTAACTATGGTGATAGTAGGGTTTACATTAGTGGTGACCTAGTCGAGGTGGAGAGATGTTACCCCAGGTTAACTCGGCAGTCCTAGGTCGAGGCTAATTGGGCGACGACGATGGCAGAGGGTTTGGGATCATGCGGGCAGACCTGAGTCGGCCACTATGTGTTGTGTTGTCAGGAGATGGTAGCTGCCGGGGTATGGCACTGGTCATAGGCTCATAGGGTGTTGCAGGATGGGTGGCACGAAAGGATGATCGAAATGAGCTTGGCTCAAAGAATGGCGGCGATGTAGATCTCCTCACACACTCAGCGGTCCTGAGTCAGATTTGTGGAGGAGATGTCATCGTTTCAATGCAAGGCTCCGGGTTGGATCAGACGCTGCTGGATCTCGATGGCGCCAACTTATGCGGCTATGAAAAATAGGTTCGAAATACTCTATCGGCAATCCTGGGCCAGTGGAGCCTGGAGGAGGGAAGTGGCGCTGGTGGGCTACAGAGGATCGGCTCAAGAGAGATGGAGGTCAACCTAGTCAACAGTGGACTAGGGTTAGATTTGGATCTATGAGCCTGTGGAATAGGCCTAAATTGAGCATGTGATGTACTTATCTTTGTGAGTTCTGGGTTTGGGACCTATGAAGACTTATTTCTTTTACAAATAAGAGCTCTCAGTCAGTTACACTCAGCTATCATGTATTCTTACGGCACAGGTTAGGACTATGGTGGCAATAGAAGTACGTACCATACTCAGATACCGGCTGGTGAATGCTCGTCCTGAAAAATATTATCAAGCGGGACACCGAACATTCAAAAGTTCACTTAACAAAACAGCCACGGTGTACGTGTTTGTCTACAGCGACTAAAGCTTTGCTAAAGTCTAGCCCAGTTTCTACTTTAGAAAATATTGCTTTCATGTCTTTGAGTTACTTGTTTTCAATTTCTTGTAGTGTTTCTTTCCCATCTATTATGATTGTTAGGCTATTGTTAGATTGTTCAAAAGGCCTTGCGTAATGCAAGTGGTCTTTATGTTTCTATTCAGCACCAAGAAAGGTGGCCGGCTGACTTGATTGTAATCATCAAAGTTGAATACAATTTCTATTTTTCACCTAAAAAAAAGCACCAAGGCCAACATGATACATAGCCCAAAATGGGCTAAACATAACACAGATTACAACCCATAAAAGGGTACAACAAGGATAAAATAGTTAGAAGTCCAAACTAGGTAAAGACAAGTCCACACCTAATTTATACAGGTCATCATCATCGACCTCTACATTACTTTTCCACCAGTGATTAGAGCACCGCTAACCTTTAGATTTAGATCTATGTGTTCATCATGGACCTAAAAAGTTTTGGTTCCCCACCAAAGAGAACCCATTATTTCGCCTGGTGGCTTGAACCTCGTGGTTGCAGTGGAAGTTGCCGATTACTGAAGCATTTCGGTAACAAGAACAACCATTACCAATGAAGCAATTTATGTTGGGATGTGGAGAAGGGTAAATGGGATGTGGAGGTTGGAGGATGAGATTTTCAGAAAAAGAGTCATAGGAATACAAGCTTAAACTGAAAAACTAACTACAAACCAGAAATCCACCCCTACTCCCATGTCCTTCAACCCAGATCTCACTGGAGCAGATCTAGATCTAGGACGGGAGATAGGAGGTGACTGTAAGAGCTGGAAAAATGCAGTTGACTCTCTTTCTTCTACAAGACAATTCCAACAAACATTAGATAAATCTCCTTGATGACGCTTATGACAAAGAACTTCAAGATGAAGGAACATTAGGGAGGGGGGGTATACCTACAAAAAACTCTCCAACACTCAAGTAAGACAAAGTTACTGGTGCAAGTATGTTAGAAATAGCATGTCCCAAAAAATGATCATACTCATTTCCCCTATTTATAATGTTCTTTACCCGCAAAAATAGGAACTACCAACTTAGGCCTTGAATCTCGGCCTCGATCTTCAACTAATCCATATTCTTGTGCCTTACACTTTGCATACTGCCCCTTTTTGCGTACCACGTGACTGACTTGGTCAACTTTGACCGAGTCAGTCTTACATCTTGTCACTTGTGCCACTGAAATCAGATTTGGGTTTGTAACTAAAACTCTTGCACCCACTTCTGCCTATCCAATCTTCAGCCCACTTATATAAGGCCTTTTTGACTTAAAAAAGTCCAGCTTTCACAGGCACTAAACTGCAAAACGTGTCCTAAAGATCGAGCCTTGAATCTCGGCCTCGAGCTTCAACCTCCCACATATTCTCAAGCCTCGATCCTCGTCCACAAATCTCGATCTTCAACTACTTGCCATATTCTTGTGCCTCAAGCTCACGCTAACTAAGTCAACCTCAACTTAGTTAGCCTCTATCAACCAGATTCAGAGTTGGGCTATAAACGTAGGCCCAAACCCTATTTTACAACCTTAATATGCTTTGATAGTCAACCCATGACGAGTTTTGGCCCAATTGACTTTTGACAAAAATTCACACTCCCATAATGCCGCCTTTTTCTCTTGTCATACATGCTAGGACATAGGAAGGAAAAAATAAATTACTATCAACCTGCATAACAATAACTAAGCAGCAACCTTTCGCCTATGCCACATTTCTCATATATATGTACTCATTTCCCTTTACTCATAACACACTAATCAATTAGAAAGACATGTATATCAAAAACATTAAACCAAACCGTATATGGTGAACTCTTCATCTCACTTGTTAATGATCCACTAGAGCTGCATCCTTGGCTTAATCTCGCATCATGATCTCCTAATTTCAATTAGATGAACCCAGTACATCAAACTTCCATCGTACACGGGGCATTACACATATCACTCATGATATTTTCTGCTCAAGATCATCTCAATGATGCCCCAGAGTCTAGCGAGGAAATTCAAATCTCGCTTGAGATGTCATCTTCTGGAAGAATGTCTCGACAACACCCTCAAACCTTGTGAGGCAATACAACTTGACTCCACATTGTCAACCAAGAAACCAATAACAAGTTTCCACACTGACGAACTATTCTTTGCCAACCAATTTCATTTTTCTGCTCAAGTAACCAATCACAAAAGCAAAATGTGACTTTCCTAATTGGAGGAACCAATCTCAATTAGCGCAAAAGAAATATTCATATCTTTCACTATATAGTATATTGCACCATAAAATGAAAGTTAACCATACCTATCATTATAGCAACACTTTGGTCGTAGCACAACATGCACAAGAATCGTATCTTTTTGCATGTTGTATGACGTCAATGCTTCGTAGGTTGCTGCTCACAACCTCCCTTACATATATAACTTTTTCATGCCCCCTTGCCTCTTAGAAAGAAATATCAGCGCGCTCATCTCGATCACATCATTGTCCCTCAATGTTTTTAATCTCTCTAGATGTTCCATTTAGCTTCGAGGAAGTTCTCAAACTTCAACGCTATTTCAAGACTTCGAGTCTGTGTCTCGAACTTCAACTTCGCTTTGAGTGTGTGTACACCTTGATCACTCATTATCAAAAATTGTGTCGTGACCCTTCTTTGAGTGCCTTTTTTTTTAATTCCATCATCCACTCGATGCTCGATGCCTCACTTCTTCCTCATCGTATATTAATCAGTGCATAAATATGCACCTTTATGCTAATAATTGATGCTCACATATTTATTCTTTTGTTAAATATTCAGCAAAATTAACTTATTTTATGGTTTTATAGGTATTTTGGAGTGAATGAGAAGAAAGGAAGAATAAGAGGGATTAAAAGCTTAAATTAAAAAATCTGTCTATGCATATCAGTCAATGTAAAGCCCCAAACTGCACCTCATTAGTTTAACCACGTTACAGTGCCGTGATTTCTAAAATGAAAGTAGAAAAGCACAACTTAACGCTTAAGAAACTCGCAAGGCTAAATTTAACACATAATTACTACAATTTGCAAAGAGAAAACATAATTTATTTAAAATGAGGTGACAAACCGACAAAATAAAAATCTTAGCCGATACAACCAATCGATCAACATCTTTGTAAAGAAAAACTTATTTTAAAGTCAAACAAGAAAAATAACGTGTTCCAAAGCAACTCAATTTAGCTACAAATAACAAACATGCTAATACTTTGGAACCTGACATTTAACTACAAATTGTCAAAGATAAAGAAGCTTTATCACTGAAATCCATTCGACTAACAATTTCATAAGAAGTTATTGAGTTGTAAATACAAACTCAATCAAATAGGAGACTACTAAGTTCAAAAGCGGAAAAAAAAATATAAACAGTTAGGGAATAGATATACGAGTTTGAAACTTGACGACTACCATTTAAACAAAGAACACAATGTCTTCGTCACACCCAGCTCCGTTCATCCTTGTCTCGTTTCCAGTCCACAATACCTGTATCCAAAACTGTTGTAGGGATGAGCTTTCATCCTCGCTGCTCAAAGAACCATACCCAACTAGGTTTGAAAACCAATTTGTATAAAAAGAGTGCTGGCCAGAAAGTACGTATGTGAAAACAATAAAAATATAGGTAAATCTCATGAAAACAATGCTCATGTAACAAACCTGATGACCGGTCACTATGCCTACTACCACCTTACCAGAGAAAGAATCTCGTCGGACAAGTAAGGTGTAGCGAGATTGTCCGCTTATGCTGTATCACCTAGAACTAGTGCTACACCATAGAGGATGTCAAACACCGTTAAGTACATATAACCCCTCCAGAGGTTTAGGGGATCGAAGCCCAAGGAAGTCGCTATGCTCCTGTCACTCTCAGGTCATCACATTCAATAATATCTCATGCATATGCATCAAAACATTTTTATCTTTGCATTGAGAAAATATAATCATTTAGAAAATCACTAACTGAGGTAAATCCGAAGTCCCTACCTGGAATCCCAACGCTTGATTCCAATAGAATCATAAGCCAACACCACAACACATCCATGTTGTCAGCAATTCGAGTCCTAACCAACAATATATGAGTAATTGAATCACTCACATATTCACTTTCCAATGTCAAACAACATGACTAACACACAATTAACCAAATTCCTAATACAAATCGCTTCTTATAGCCAAATCACAATTCACAAAGAAATTACCAATATCAAAATTTGAATCTTACCTTGATGAATGAACATATCAACAAGCCATCAATCCATTTGCATGTTGCCTATGAATCATCTAGAATGGGGTTGAGGTTCTCCACAATCATCTAAACAAGCCAAAATTATAGTGGCAATTTTGGGGGGTAAGGCATCAATATTTTCACTTTATCAATCATAACTTAATCATTTATGGACTTCAATCCTTCCAGCATATAAACACGAAGAGGTGAGGAAGATTGATACCTTGCATGTACCATCGATGGCCGAAAAATGCCGAATTCGCTGGAGAACATTGTATCTCACAACCAAAGATTGTTGTTGAGTGATCAGTGACCAAGAAAAAGCTTTGATATCCAAGACAAGCATGACACAGCAATTGGGTAGCGTGAATTTGATAGAATAAAGGACATGCAACCCAAGTCAGTGACGATTTGATGTTTTGCTAAAACTGAAAACTGTGCTGAACAGTCGATGCATTTACCTTGATCCAACATGATTCCACCGTTTGATCTCCACTAAATTTGACTATAATATTTACTACACAATTTCGAGCAACTTTTATGAAGAAATCAAAGGCAAATAATCACTCTATCATGGATTTTGGCCCTGGAACATAGCTGACGAGATAAGTGACGAGAAAAATGTTTAAGACGGAAATTGTAGCTCATTTTACTTTTTGTTCCTTCCAAACTGATTCAAGTAGATATATCTTCGCATCCAATCACTACAAGAAAACAGCACTTAGACCACGGAACGTAATTGTTCCGTGGTCCAAGTGACACCTAGACCACGGAAAATACTCCGTGGTCCAAGTACCACCTGGACGACGGATAATACCATCTCCGTCGTCCAGGTGGTCACCTGGACCACGGAGTCTTTTCCGAGGTCCAGGTGATAACCTGGATGACGGAGATGATATTCTCCGTCGTTCAGGTGATCACCTGGACCTCGGAGTCTTCTCCGTCCTCCAGGTGATCACCTGGACGACGGAGATGGTATTCTCCGTCATCCAGGTGATTACCTGGAGGACAGACCGACACGCCGTCGTCCGAGTATACGAAACGTACTTCCACTTAGACGACGTACCGACACCTCCGTCGTCTAAGTGAAGCATTATATAAGCCCGATGCCAATCTGATCGAATTCATTCCTAGCCTCGATCTCTTCATGATTCCATTTGAAGAAGAATTGAAGGAGAAGGGAGAAGGAGAAGGGAGCTAGGTAGCTAGAAGCTAGCTAGGCCGAGAAGAATCAGGATCGATAAGGGATCTCCGCTGACTAGCTAGTTAGCTTAATTAACGTAAAGATATCGAGAAGGCCAGCAGGTACGTACGTACACAGTTAAAATTTGCTTAATTAATATATATTTAGTGAAAACGTACGTATATATATATATACATGCAAGGATGTTAGCTGATGTTAGCTATATATATATGTACAGATCGATTAAATTACGTACGTACGTATGTAATTGATGGATCGATATGTAGATCGAGTACGTATAATTAAGCGTAAATTAATGGACAAATATATATATATATGTAATAATTAATTAATTATAATATTTTGTAGCAGTATGGACAAGAGTTGGATGAAGTTGAAGAATAGATGTGATGTCCGGTATATGGATGAAATTAGCGAATTTGTGAATTTTGCGATAGAACATGGTCAGGGAAAGAAACGTTTCAGGTGTCCGTGTCAGAAATGTCTTATTTGTCAGTATGCGGAGGTTAATGTTATGGTGCAACACTTGTACGAAAATGGTATGATGTGGAGTTACACTACATGGAGCGAGCATGGTGAAGCAGTAGAGTTCAGCGCAGCAGAATTCAGCGCAGCAGACTTCAGCTCAGGGTACAGTTACCATGGTGCCTCATCCAGCGGTAGTGGTGCCGGACCCCCAGCTTGCAACCCAACTGCAGATTTGGACCATGATGCGTTTCCGGGATGTAGTCATAGTGGACACCAACACCAAGACGGAGGTTACAGTACCACTAATGAGCATGATGACACATTCCCCGCAGCTAGCTTGGCCACTGACACCAGTGAGATGGAAAAGTACAACCGGATACTACTTGAAGCGCAGACCCCGGTGTTCCCTGGATGTCGAGAGAATGTGTTGCAATATGTGATGGAGCAAATGAAGATAAAAGTGAAGCACAAAATGTCAGTGAGTGCTTTTGACGAAATTCAGGAGCAAATATGTAAGTTGCTTCCTGATGATCACAATCTTCCTAAATCTCATTATAAGGTTAGAAATATCCTGAGCAGCCTCGGCCTAAAGTACAGGATAATTGACGCATGTCCGAATGATTGTGTGCTATTTTACAAAGAGTATAAAGAGTTGGACTATTGTCCCGTATGTGGCCAGTGCAGATTCCAGTTGAATAGGAAGAGTTCGAAAAAGAGAATTCCTGTGAAAGTTGTTCGATATTTTCCCTTGATTCCCAGATTGCAGCGCCTGTACATGTCTCTACACACAGCAGAGGCGATGCGATGGTACGCAGAAAAGCGAATAGATGACGATGTCCTGCGACACGCCACGGATGGGGAGGGTTTCAAACATTTCGACAGAGAATTTGGAGACTTTCCTTCAGAGGTTAGAAATGTTAGACTCGGCCTATCTACAGACGGATTCAATCCTTGGGGAAGTAATAGCTCCGCTGTCAGCACTTGGCCAGTTATTCTGATGCCGTACAACTTGCCTCCGTGGATGTGTATGAACAAGGAATTTAATTTCCTTACCGTACTAATTCCAGGTCCTAAATATCCATCGAAGTGCTTAGATGTCTACCTCAGACCTTTGATCGACGAGCTGAAACTGTTGTGGGAAAATAGAGTCCCAACTTATGACAAATTCACTGACACGATGTTCACGATGAGGGCTGCTGTAATGTGGATGATCAGCGATTTTCCAGCTTATGGGATGTTGGCAGCCTGCAGGACAAAAGGATATAATGGATGTCCTATATGTTTGGACGACGTGAACTATAGTTGGCATGCGGGGAAAGTGTGTTACTTGGGTCACCGTAGATGGCTTCCTCACGACCACCCGTGGTGACAGGATGAAGCTCATTTCGACGGTACGGTAGAGAACAATCCTAAACCCCGTAGTTGGTCGGGCGAAGAGATTTTAGAGAGATTGAGCTATTTCGACTTTGGTGTGTTGAGCAATGATGCGGATGTAAAGAAATGAAATCTAATTCCTCCACATGATCTGAGCTATTGGGATCACAAGAGTATATTCTTTGAACTCCCTTACTGGTCGAAGTTGAAGCTGAGGAACAACTTGGACGCGATGCACATAGAAAAGAATGTGTGCGACAGCGTGGTGGGAACAATTCTCGATATTAAGTTCAAGACTAAAGATACTCCCAAAGCGCGCAAAGATTTGGAATCAATGAATCTACGTCGTCCCTTGTGGTTGAGGAGGGATAGGAAAGGAGTGTACAACAAGATGCCAGATGCACCATACACAGTGAAGCCGACGCTTAGACGTTCTGTATTTCACTGGTTTAAGGGCGTTCGTTATCCGGCTACGTATGCAGCTACTATAACTGGAGCAGTGGACGAGGTGCAACACAAGTTTGTGGGTCTAAAGACACATGACTATCACGTTATGCTGCAACGTCTGATTCCAGTGGTAATTCGACCATACTTGCCTCGGGACGTCGTAGAACCAATAGTGGCATTGTGCAGGTGGTGGCAGAGGTTATGCGCCAGAGAATTAAAGAAGTCAGTTGTGGTGGAATTGCAACAACAAATTTTGCACATCATTTGCAAAATAGAGAGGATTTTCCCCCTGCTTTCTTTGACATCATGATTCACCTAATGATCCACCTGCCCGAGCAGGTGCTTATTTCTGGTCTGGTCCAGTACACTTGGATGTATCCTCAAGAAAGGTACGTACAACTAATTAATTAATTTGTTCCACTGGAGATTATATATATACTAGCTAGCTAGCTATATGTACTTATGTAATGTGTACGTTTGATTTTGTAGACAGCTTGGACAGTATAAGTCATTCATCAAAAACAGGTCGGCCCCGGATGGCTCCATAGCAGAGACATACCTAATGCATGAGTGTGTTACTTACTGCAACAGGTACCTCAAAGATCCACCCCTCCCACTGCCTCCGATCGCAGTGCCCGCATCAATCTTTCTGTAGTCACCAATGTCGTCCGACCGTTTAGAGGAGTATTAAAGGAATCGTTAACACGGGAAGAACTTATTGAGGCACATTGGGTAGTGTTGCGAGACTGTGACGAAGTTGAGCCGTACATGTTGTCATACAGGGAGAGGCTTCAGGCGTTAAATCAAAACAAGAGTTCGGCGTGGATTGAGAAAATGGTTAAGAAGAAGTTTCCTGATTATTTCTTCCAATGGGTACGTACGTACGACTCGGTATTAATTATTTAAATACATATCGCTCATGTTTGTAGAAAGTAAACCCTTATATTAATTTGCCCATTTTCGCAGATGATTGATCTGCAAAAATCTGATAACCACGGAGGGTGGTCGTCATGGCCAAAGCACTTGCTAGCAGGGAAGCCGGTTAAACACTATATTTATCCCGGATGTTTTGTGAACGGTGTAAAGTTCCATTCATTGGCCCGAGACGAAGGAAGAAGAACACAAAATAGTGGGGTAGCGGTTGGGAAAAGCAATGATCTATATTACGGGGCTATTGTATACGTGGTTCAGCTATGTTACGGGAATGATGTCAACGTTTTCCTATTCAAGTGCAGATGGTTCAAGCGTACAAAGGAAGACCTGGGACTATTATTAGTCGATACAAACTCGCACTGGTATGAGGATGAGCCTTTCGCTCTCGCCACCTTAGTTCGGCAGGTGTTCTATCTCGACGATCCGAAAGCCGGTGAAGGGTGGAAAATAGTGAACCATATCTCTCACCGAGGAATATGGAATACAGAGACAATTGAAGGGACACCGGCGATGACTGAAGATGCTGCTGAACCAGAAAGAGACATTCCTGCCTATCAAGAGCCTAATATTTCTATGGTCCGCTCCGATATAATGGACCTGGTTCAAGATGGTGAACGGTTACCCATGCCTGATGGTTGTACAGATCTAACTGAAGATGAGATTATCGATGAGGTAGATGAAGAAGACGAGCAAGAAGAGGATGCGGACGAGGACTCAGGTTATTCGTCGGACGATGTTGAGTTCGATGACGAGGATGAGCCGTCGTCTAACGGGGATGAGGACGATGATGATTATGACGAAGAGTACGGTCATACGACGAGGGAGATTAATTGGTAACTAATTATTGTAATTATTGTAATATATATATGATCGATGCAGGTTAATTTACGGTAATTAATTAATCCGAATTATATATCCTGGACAACGGAGAAATTAATTGCAGGTTGTCGCCTTTGGGTATTTTGGCTATCTCCCTAAATCCTCGACCCTAAATCTAGCAAATCGGATCGATCGATCATTTATTTAATTTTTTTATGGTCATTCAAAATAATCGAACGGACACCTGAATTCCGACCACGTTTATATTAGGTCCCCCGCCATTTTCACCTTTGGCGCCACGCCAAATCTCAATCTCATATAAAACCCTAAATCCTGGACCCTAAATCAAGCAGATCGGATCGATCGATCAATTTTTTAATTATATTTTTGAATCAGAATAATTGAACGGACACACAAATGACCGGGGACGACCTAAACCGTAAACCCTAAGGCCCTAACCCCTGAATTCGGGGTTTAGAACTTGGACGACGGAGATGGTCATTCTCCGTCGTCCAGGTGAACACTAGGACGACGGAGATGGTCATTTTCCGTCGTCCAAGTTCACAAACCATAAACCCTAAATAGTAAGGCCCTAACCCCTGAATTCAGGGTCTATACACCTGGACGACGGAGAACGTCATATCCGTCGTCCAGGTGATTACCTGAACGACGGAAACGCTCATTTCCGTCGTCCAGGTGCAGATATCGTAATTTTTTCTAAGACAACGACCATCTAGACATTCTTCCAATGCAAAGTCTTTTCATCAAGACTTTAGAGTAAACAATTCTTGGTGTGTGAGCTTCGACGGTTCGAAAATCGGAGTTGCGAAATGCCTTGTATCCACGTTTCCGGTTTGTGTAATTATCGGTTTTGCGGTTGACTGTGCCGATCAAACCCTTCCCGAACTTATTATTTTATGGTCCTTTGAAGACAATTATATATTATGTTACGACGAACATATCCAACGGTTGTTTTGTCCAAATTCAATTTCGTTAATACTCTGCTACAAATGAGCGTCTACTCATGAACACTTAAGTCGTAAAGATTAGTCGATACTTAACATGTTTCAATACGTAAAATTAATCGGCGGTTCAAATTTAACTGTTCATATATACGATGCGTTCATCGATATTGTACGACTATTTCACTCGAATGACAGATCGCTAAATTCCTAGCGAATTATTTTTAAAATTTTTTTTTATGTAATTTGAACCTGGACGACGGAGAATGACCATCTCCATCGTCCAGGTTCAAAAATCATGGCGGTTCAAATTTTTTTTTGTTTATTTTTTTCATGTAATTTTCACGTGAACGACGGAAACTGACCATCTCCGTCATCCAAGTCCAATTTTTATGGCGGTTCAATTTACCGCTTCAGTTTTTGGGAACGCTTGAATTTTCACTTACCGATTAATTGGCGCCGATTGAAATTTTTTGAAACCGTCACCTAGACGACGGAAAACACTGTTTCCGTCGTCCAGGTGAACTTAGACGACGGAGAATAGTGCTCCGTCGTCTAAGTGCAACTCTATAAATAGAGTTGCACCCCCCCTCATTTTCTCATCATTCCATCTCCTCCTCTCCCTCTCTTCTCCTCTCCTCTCTTCTCCTCCGGCGACGCTCCGACGACATTTTTTCCGGCGTGGTTCCTCCTCTCCGACGACTCAACTCTTCTGATATTCCGGCGACATTCCGACGAGGTAATAATTCTATTTTTTACCTCTTTTACATTTTTGTTAATTAATTAATTATTTAATTAATAAATACTTTTAATTTATTAATTAGTTTAAAATAATTAATAGTTATAATTATAATCATTAATGAGTTGTTATTATTAATATTGGGATAATTATTATTAGTTGTTAATTATTTGGTAATAATTTTATATTTGTTAGTTAAAATTAAATAATAGCAATAATTATTATTGTTAATAATAATTAATTATATTGGTAAATGAATAATTATTATTATTATATGCATTATAAATAATAATTCATTATTGTAATTATTTATTGTTTTAATTAATTGATAATCAATTACGTGTATTTTCGAGTAAATTGCATGGTAGTACGTGTTCGATTTAAATTTAGTACATAGGCTTGGTTTATTAAGTCGCACTCTTTGGAATAGATGGCGCCTCTTTTCCTAGCTTATCTCCTTAACCCCTCGTGATGTGTGGATTTCATCACCGCACACCATAACCTAAGTGAAGTTATGGACACGAGGTTGAGGGCGGAGTTTGCAAAGGACTTTAGGGAGTGTAAATTTTCGAAAAATTGGCCGAATGTCGGACATGGTGTCTAGAAACGGGTTATGACTGGTGACAGGATTTGGACTAAGAAAGACTTTTGTCGAAATTAGTCCTGCCTCTCGCGTTATCTCTATCCCTAACTGGCCATGTTTTTCGATTTAACCAAGGCTGATTAATTAAAAATTTACACTTTATCGCGCGGGTTGCACGTCCATTGAACGACTGAAAATGCCAAGCTAGTGTACTCTATTTAAATCTTAAACGTACTTAATTAATTAGCGTAAATTTTTAAGTTGTAATTATTATGGTAAGTAGGTATTTTAACCCCGTACTCTTAGGTATTTTAACCCCGTACTCTTAGGTATTATTATGGTAAGTAGGTATTTTACCACCGGAGGGCAACGACGCTCTCAATCCGGACGGATCATCTGGTCCGTCCGTAGCGCCCTCTGGGGAAATTCCCGCTCCCCCATTCATCTCGAGCGGTGATGACGTCGACCCCTTCCAATCTCCGACGCCTGGTACCCATTCAACGGGAAGTACTCAGGCGTCCTCGACCGCCGAATCAATCATGTACAGCGCCCGCCGTAGGCAAAGGAGGGCCCCCATTGACCCGGAACCGAAAAGGACTCGGGGTCTCGTTAAAGGGGGCAAAGCGGAGCGTATTTGCAAGGCGACCGGTAAAAAGATCGACTTGCCGTACGACGAATTCACCGGTGGCCCTCCCACAGCTCAGCTAGCAAGTCTCTCGGCGCATGGGATAGGGTCAATCATCCGTAACCGGGTTCATATCACTGCCCCTACTTGGAAGGAGGCGCCGGATCATGAGAAGGCGAAAGTCTTCAAAGATCTTTCGGTACGTAATACGTCCAATTTAGTTATTATATAATATTGTTAATCTCGGCCTAAAATTTCATAATATATACGATTATAATTTTCTATTTATTTTTGATAGGAACAATTTGACGTGGATCCGACACCGGCTATGTTGAGGCATATCAACCAAACCGCCAACTCCATCTACAAAGATTGGAAGTACAAGCTCCATAAGTACTTCAAAGATGTCGGTCCAGTGCCTCCCCCGGTAGAGCTGCAAGGGGAGAGAGAAGATGAGTGGGAGTGGTTGTGTAACCACTTTGCCGATGAACAATTTAAGGTATTAATTTATTTTTTTTATTTCAATTAAGATAATTGAATTATTTAAATTGTAGTTATTCATTTTTTAATGATTTAATTATGTTGTGTAACAGAAATTCTCCGGTGTCAACAAAGCCAACCGGGGGAAGAAGGAGAAACACCATACTACAGGCGCCAAGCAGTTCATTCAAATAGCCAAGGAGCACAAGGATAAGGGCTCCAAACACCCTTATCTTGATGCAAGCGTAAGCGCGTACGTGACGCCAGGGCTCGATAATGAAGCGAGTCAATGCGGCGTAAGTGATATATATATATATATATATGTGTGTTTTTAATTATAGTAATTATTATTTAAATATGATTTCATTATAATAAATTAATTATTCTTTTGTAGGCAAGGGCGATAGAGCGTGCGCATGAAGAGTTGGCTAAGACTCAGCTTGCGTTCCCAGATGTGCCACCGGAAGAACTGCCTCATCTATCCTTAGAGAGCCAAATTGCAATCGCGGATGAGGTCTACGGTCGTAGAGCTGGCAAGAAGGTTAGGCACTTTGGGCCTAGGGTGGTACGAGATTTATCGACGACCTCCGGCTCATCATCTACGGGAGGTTCGGGGCAGCGGAGAAGGAGTCAGGCTGCGGCCGTCGAAGCAGCCATTCAAGAGGCTCTACTGGCACGAGAGGAGAATGAGTCAATGCGGCAAAGACTTGACGAACAACAAGCACAAATAGCCCAACTCATCGCCCTCATGCAACAAAATCGAGAAGTATGTCAACCTCCTCCGAACCCACACCCCGACGACAACGACCCGGCTGGAGGCGGAGGACTCGGCGGTGCATCTGCTCCTCCAGTGTATTAGCTAGCTAGTAGTTTATTATCTCGTTTCTTTCCGCATTCCGAACAATATTTTAATTTTTAATTTATGGGTTTTTTCGATTATTCATGTATGTACAAATTAATTTAATTTAATTATTTAATAATTAAGTAATATTCAAAATTTAGTTTATTTAATTAATTTTAGCATTTTTCATTATTTAAATTAAATTAATAATAAATTAAATTAATAATATTTAATTTCAATTTTTTTTAAAAATTAAATATTCACTTGGACGACTGAGATTATGTTCTCCGTCGTCCAGGTGCACAAACCCTAAACCTAACCCTAAACCCCTAACCCCTAACCCCTAAACCCTAAACCCTGCCGTTCTCCGTGGCCCAGGTGTTCACCTGGACGACGGAGAATTAGTTATCCGTTGTCCAGGTGAACACCTGGGCCACGGAGAAGCTAGCATTATTCGTGGCCCATGTATGCACCTGGACGACGGAAACGCTAATTCTCCGTCGTCCAGGTGAACACGTGGGCCACGGAGAAACGAGCCATGTCCGTGGCCCATGTAGTCACCTGGACGACGGAGAATTAGCGTTTCCGTCGTCCAGGTGTCTTCCTGGGCCACGGATAATGTCCGCGGTCCAAGTGAACTTGGACGACGGATCACTAAATCTTCGTCGTCCAGGTGCTTGGACGACAGCACTTGGAGCACGGACCTTGGACGACGGAGATTTCGTCGTCTAAGTACTTAGACGACGGAAAACTGCACCTAGACGACGGAAATGCTCCGTGGTCTAGGTGCAATTTTCTTGTAGTGAATGGTCACAATCATGAGAGTTATGCCAACGGTCAGGATTAAACCACTTTAATTCAATTTCTTAATTAATTCTTTATGTTAACATCTCAAAAATTCATAATAAAGATACCGAAAGTACCTCACTTCAATGTAAAAATTTCCAAAATGTATTCAAAGAAATTATCGAGATTACACTATTGATCTCGATTAGTAGACCATTTAGCTCTCTTAATTTTTCAAGGTCTCACAGTCAATTTCGATAGAGAATTAGGAGCAGTTCAGGATGAACCAGATGATGATCTTCATATGCTTACAAAGCTCAAATGTCTAGTTTCCAGGACATCTTCTGGATCGTGGTTTAGATGTTTCTAAAAAAAGTTATAGTTATTTTAGTACAAAAAAGTTAGTTTGCTCGAGAATCTGACTTTTTTTGTAGTCGGCACATCAAACATGGACACGATAAACAACATAACTCTGCTTGGCCTGATGAGACATCGAGCCTTGACTTGGTGAGTGGTCCTAGTGACGCAAACATTGGAAGGGTGCTGACTATCATTTTGTAACTTGGATCAACTAAAATGAACAATTTTGAATCATGATCGAAAATTGAGCTGCACAGTACGTCAATGTTGTTGTAGTCTTCACTGAAAAAAAACCATGGGCTAGGAGCTTCTTAACTTCAAGTGAGACGAAAGAAAATCCCAGTTGCCCTAGCCGATCAAAACATGACGGTTTATCGGAGAAAAGTAGTAACATTCTTGGAAACACGACTGTTGGCACACTATCCAATGCAAAACAATAACCGATTATAATCTATCTCCACAGATGTCCTCCCATAGAAAGTTAGAGGTTGAGTACTAAGCCACGCCATCAAGGGTTGGGGTGCAACCGAGAGTCAAGTACTATTTCATCAAACTCCTTGAGATCAGTGACGGACTGCCGGACTCAGCCTCATCTCCAATATGAAAGTAAAAAGTTATTAAGCTTGTATTTTGGAGAACTTTCTTCTATGGAGGCTTGTAATTTGGAGTAATTGCTTCTTTGCACCAATTATGTAATGCCACATTGTCGGTTGAAACACAGATTTTGTATGGAGTTGTAGCAGTGAGTTTTTCCCTTGTCCCTTGAAGTATGCTCCGACGGTGCACCGGTACCATAACACGTGTCATTAAACAAAACTACAATCCAATAGTTGAAGACAACTTCAAGGGGATTTCAAAATCTGCAACCGCTGGTTTTTAAACTCGTAGAGAGAAAAACCGCAAAAATTGACAGATAACTGTCTGAAATGTTGGAGTTGGTACTTTGTTAAGATTTATTGTTTAAGTTCCGTTAATAATTCCTATTGTTTAGAGACTAGTTTTGACCTATTCATTAGCTATTGTTACCACGTTTCCTAATCATGTTTAGAACGTGGGATGTTTGATTTCCCTTTCATCATGTAAGGCTTATATAAGCTGTTGATTGCTTCAAGATGAATAAGAACATTCAGTTCATCATATAGTATGAGTTATTAGCTTATACTGTGAGTTTTACAATTCTGGTATCATAGCCCCAACAAGGGGCCTGATTGAGTGAAGTTAAGAACTGCAATTTTCAAATGTGAGAAAGGTGAGAGCAAACATAGGGTGTGAAAGAGAGAAACAGTGTATGTGGAGAAAATGGCAGAGGGAAGTAACAGTGGTTTCGTACAGGCCTCTATCCCAAAATTTGATGGGCACTACGATCACTAGGTGATGTTAATAGAAAACTTTCTCCGCTCCAAAGAATTAATATTAGGATGTCGTAGAGAATGGAATCTTAGAAGAAGTGACACAAGGAGCTGAAGTTTTTGAATCAAGATCCTTCTCTAACGTGGTGGCAGAACAAGCATAGCCAATAGAAGCACAACGCAAATCGATCGAGGACCAGGCAGAAGCACGACTCAGATTGATCGAGCAGAAATTGAAGGACTTGAAGGCAAAAAACTTTCTTTTCCAGGCAATAGATCGTAATATCCTAGAAACAATTCTCAACAAAGAGAGTTCGAAGAGCATTTGGGATTCAATGAAGCAGAAATACCAAGAGACAACGAGGGTGAAGAGAGCTCAATTACAGGCGTTGAGAAGGGAGTTTGAAGTTCTTCAAATGAAAGAAGGTGAACAAGTGAACGAGTATTTTGCTCAAACACTTTCAATTGAAAATAAGATGAAGAATCATGGAGAAAAGATGGAAGAAGTGGTGATCGTTGAGAAGATCTTAAGGTCGATGACCAAAAGATTTAATTATGTGGTTTGCCCAGTAGAAGAATCCAACAATACGGATACACTGACAATCGATGAGTTACAAAGCAACCTACTTGTACACGAACAGAGAATGAATGGTCATGTTGAAGAAGAACAAGCCTTGAAGATCAGTCATGATGAGAGATCTGGAGGCGGAGGAAGGGGTCAAAGAGGACATGGAAGAGGCAGAGGCAGGTCATTGAACAGAGCTACCCTTGAATGTTTCAAGTGTTACAAGCTAGGACACTTTCAATATGAATGTCCTAGTTTGGAAAAGGATGCCAACTACGCTTAAATTGATGAAGACGAGGAGCTGCTTCTAATGGCTTATGTGGAATCCAACAACTCAAACCGAAAAGAGGTGTGGTTCCTTGATTCAGGGTGTAGCAATTATATGTGTGGGAACAAACAATGGTTCTTCAATCTTGATGAGGAGTTCAGACATACAGTGAAGCTCAGAAATAACTCAAGAATGACAGTGATGGGAAGAGGCAACATTAGGCTGCATATCAATGGCATAACTCAGGTAGTCACTGATGTCTTTTATATACCTGATTGAAAGAACAACTTGATGAGTGTTGGATAGCTACAAGAGAAAGGATTGGCCATACTGATTCAACATGGAGAATGTAAACTTTACCATCTCAAGAGGGGGCTAATCATGCGGATAGGGATGACCACAAACAGAATGTTCGTGGTTCTTGCTCATGTGGTACCAAAAACTTTATCTTGCCTATAATCAATTACTTAAGAAGACTCATACCTGTGGCATCAGAGATATGGGCACTTAAACTATAAAGGCTTGCAGACGCTACAATACAATGGGATGGTGAAAGGTTTGCCTCTCGTCAAAAGTACAAACAAGGCTTGCACAGGGTGCTTTGTGGGAAAGCAGCACAGAGAGCTATTTCCGAAGAGCAATAAATGGCGAGCTTCAAATAGATTGCAACTTGTGCATGCTGATATTTGTGGTCCCATTAAACCTATCTCAAACAGCCACAAGAGGTACTTTATAAGCTTCATTAATGATTACAGTAGGAAAGCTTGGTTGTACTTTCTAGCTGAGAAGTCTGAGGCCTTCACTGTTTTTAAGAATTACAAGAGCTTGGTTGAGAAGGAAAGTGGTGCATCTATATGTTGTTTACGAACTGATAGGAGAGGGGAATTTACCTCTAATGAATTTAATGATTTCTGTAAGATGAATGGCATGAGCAGGCAACTTACAGCAACAAACACTCCCAAAATGGGGTAGCTGAATGCAAGAATTGAACTATAATGAATATGGTTCGGAGTATGCTTAGCGATAAGCAAATTCTCAAGACTTTCTGGCCAAAGGCTGCGAAATGGACAGGTCATGTCCTCAATAGAAGTCCAACGCTGGCAGTAAATGATAAGACACCGGAGGAGATGTGGACTGGAATCAAACCTAATGTGGACTATTTTTGAGTCTTTGGTTGCTTGGCTCATGTGCATGTATCAGATCAAAAGAGAGTGAAACTAGATGACAAGAGCTTCAAATGTGTGTTGCTTGGAATAAGCGATGAGTCTAAAGCCTATAAACTATTTGATCCAGTTGCCAAAAAGATTCTAGTAAGCAGAGACGTTGTTTTTGAAGAAGATAAAGGTTGGAATTGGGGGAGGAGCATTGAAGAAGAAAAGCTTGATGTATTAGAATGGGGTGAAGATGATGAAAATCAAGCTAAATCTTTTGAAAGTGAGGAAGAAGTTGAGAGAGAAGAAGCTGCATAGCAAAGTGGAGGAGTAATTACCTTGTCATCTAGTGATTCACTCCCTGAACCTGTCTCAAGTCCACTGGAAAGAAGAACTCGAAGAGCACCTGTGTGGATGCAAGAGTATATAAGTGGCGAAGGTTTGTCTGAAGAAGAAGAGATGCATAACTTTGTCATGTTCATAGCTCATGAAGATCTAAGCTCATTCGATAAGGCTTCCAAGCGTGCTAAATGGAGAAGTGAAATGGACTCGGAAATAGGGGCGATCGAGAAAAAACACCTGGAAACTCACCACATTACCTACTGGAGCTAAAAAGATTGGAGTAAAATGGGTGTTTAGAACAGAGTTGAATGAAACTGGGGCTGTTGACAAGTGCAAAGCTCGGTTTCTTGCAAAGGGTTACTCTCAGCAGCAAGGGATAGATTATATAGAGGTATTTGCTCCGGTGGCTAGGTGGGATACCATCAGAATGGTATTAGCTGTGGCTGCTTAAAAAGGCTGGAGTGTGCATCAACTCGACGTCAAAAGTGCTTTCCTACATGGTGAGATTGATGAGGCTGTGTACGTTGAACAACCACAAGGGTATGAAAGAAAAGGGGAGGAATACAAGGTCTACAGGCTAAAGAAGGCGCTGTATTGGTTTAAAACAAGCACCACGGTCATGGTACAACAAGATTGAAACACATTTTGTCAATGAGGGGTTCGAAAAATGCAGTTACAAGCACACTTTATTTGTCAAAGCTGGAGATGAAGGTAACTTTCTAATTGTGTGCCTTTATGTCGATGATTTAATCTTCACTGGGAATGATTCAACCATGTTTGAAATTTTTAAGAATTTCATGAAGCAAGAGTTTGACATGACAGACTTGGGTAAGATGAGGTATTTCCTTGGGGTTGAAGTCTTGCAAACCTCCGAAGGAATTTACTTGAGTCAAAAGAAGTATGCTCGGGAGTTGCTGGAGAAGTTTGGATTGGAGAATAGTAATCCAGTAAAGAATTTTATAGTTCTTGGCATTCGATTGACAAAAGAAGGAGGAGGAGCAAGGGTTGATGCTACAGTGTACAAGCAATTGATTGGGAGCCTAATGTACATCACAGCAACCAGACCGGACTTGATGTTTGTTATATGCCTTTTGAGTAGATATATGGCTTGTCCTACTGTTTTACATATGCAAGCTGCAAAGCGTGTGTTAAGGTACTTGAAGGGAACTATGAATCTGGGGGTTTTCTATAAAAGAGGAGAAGTTGAGGAACTGATGTACTACACTGACAATGATTATGCTGGAGATGTCGATGACAGAAAGAGTACGTCTGGTTATGTGTTCTTGCTAAGTGGTGGTGCAGTGTCTTGGGCCTCTAAGAAGCAACCAATGATAACTTTATCTACTACAGAGGCTGAATTTGTGGCAGCAGCTTCTTGTGTTTGCCAATGTGTGTGGATGCGAAGGGTGTTGGAGAAGATTTGACACTCTCAAAGTGGATGCACTATTCTAATGTGTGACAACAGCTCTACAATTAAGTTGTCAAAAAATCTAGTCTTGCATGGTCGAAGCAAACATATTGATGTTAGGCTCCATTCTTTACGTGATCTTACAAGGGGGGGTGGAGTGGTAAAGCTGGTTCACTGTAGTACAAATGAATAGATAGCTGATATTATGACAGAGGCCTTGAAACTGGAAGTGTTCTTGATGCTACGCAGTCTGCTTGGAGTCTATGAGGTGCCAAGCTTAAACTAATTGTATTATGTAAAACAGTTTAGGGGAGGATTTGTTGGAGTTGGTACTTTGTTAAGATTTATTGTTTAAGTTCTATTAATAATCCCTATTGTTTAGGGACTAGTTGTTTGTTTTGACCTATTCATTAGCTACTCTTACCACGTTTCCTAATTATGTTTAGAACAGGGCCAGTTTGATTTCCCTTCCATCATGTAAGGCTTATATAAGCCGTTGTTTGCTTCAAGATGAATAAGAACATTCAGTTCATCATATAGTGTAAGTTATTAGCTTATACTGTGAATTCTACATGTAAACCGTCGCCGCCATGAACTAGCGAAACATCCGGACTGTGGTGAACCAGCGAACCAGTACTCTTCAACGCCTGAACATGGGAATCGATCACGCCTACAATGCTCCGATAATGGAAATGGGCATTGAGGATGTAAAACAATGTCCATCGAGGAGGGATGTGTGACACATTACAGAACATTTTGCCGCTTCCAAAACCTTCTACACCAACAACGCATGCATGAATCAAATGAATGATGATGTTGCTATCACCACAGTCCCGTGTGATTCTCTCGCTCTACTGTCCGAACCAAAACCTTCAGTAATTGATTCATGATTTGTTTTTATAATAGAGCAAAGTGCGTCTTTTATTCATGCAGCAGCATCACGTGTCTCTGCGTTGTAATGACCTTTTGAACGCATGAAACTTGGGATAGGAATGCCGACGTACGTCAGGAGGTAGGAAGCCATCATAGTGAAGTGAAGTAGCTATCCTCCACTTAACTAAGCTATTAACAACCAAAATTAAGATGCCCAAGTACAATGCTTAATGCTTGCTTCACCTACCACAAACCATTCATTGTACACCATCATGCCTTTCCTTTCCCCACCAAACCCTCTTTATCAACTTCCTCCATTTGATTCTTAATTTTCTCATCGATAACCAAGTAATCCGATTTTGTTCTAGATCTTTACTTTTGACGCTATTAGTTGCACTACCTTTCAATGAACACAGTTTGGGTCATGATCCAATCACTCAATGATTGCTTTCCTTTAAGTTACAAAGAGTGTCTACACTCTACACTATTGTTTTGTGTCTACTTGGAAGGATATGCTTCACACACACTATCTCAATATTGCTCTAACAATCTTTATTTATTGGAATGGACTTCACATACTTTTGAAGAAACATAATTTCTGAAGTTCTCCCAAAGCAATACATACCTTTCAAAAAAGTCTAATGATCAATCATGGACTACACATATATCAAAACTTTGGATTTAACAATTGCAAGTAGTATTTGCTTTTATTTCCGAGAAGGGAAAATCGATCAGGTCAATTGTCTTGCTAAAACAATTTGCTCATTACGTGAATGAATTTTAAATAAAATGCATTCAGTACATAATTTTAGGGGAATGCCGGAAATTGGTACTGCAGGTTCGTTGATGGTGTTCAAGCTTGATCGTGGTTGGTTTCGTTGGTGTACACGCAAGAATTACAAGTTTATAGCTTAATGCGCATATTGGACTTGACTTGTTCGAGCAACGCACTAGCTTCTATTCAAAGCTTAGACTTTATTTACCATCACACTCGGTTTCGGTTGGTGAAGAGCACAACCTGAAAGTCATTTCACAGCTTTTTAAATAAAGCCCAACTCAAACATGAGCTTCTCCAAACATTCCGACACATTCTTAAAACAAAGTTTTTTTTTGGCTTGAATTCATAAAACTAGTTGTTTTGGCAAATGCTACAACTTTAACTCAAAATAATATCAATGTAAATCGGAATACAAATGCCATATTTATTGTTGTCGTTGTTTGACACTTCTAATATACAATAATGACTGAAATTTTAACATTTCGTCCCTGTAGGATTTTCTTTCAATACCAACGAGATAGTGCTATGATTGTTAGCTATTTGCACTCACATTATGAAGATCGGCTTTATCATTGAAGATTTTAAGGCTCACCCGTACTTAATTAAGTCTTCATGTTACACATATTTACCATGAAGCTAATAATGTCATCCATAGGTCGGCATATCCAGCTAGTTTGCTTTTGTTGATGAAATTTTAGATTAAGGCCCTACTATTATTCAAGATGTGTTTGTAATGATAATGCAACTTAATTTTTCTGGAATTTAGGTATTACATCCCTCCAGTTGTACTTTCTATTTTATTGAATTCTTAACGGGTGCGAGTATGAGCCACCTACCTAGATTTGGTTTGAAACCTCATTTTAAGAAGGCAGAAAAAAAGGCAATGCTGATTCGAGTTAAATTTCAACATACTCTTGGTGGTCAGGAGTGAATAAGCGGGTTGAAATGATAAAGACACGAATTGGTCTTTAGGTCTAATTGATTACAAAGGATTATGATACAGACACGACTTGGTATTTAGGTCTAATTGTCTACAAAGGATTTAATTTATAGATCTCGATAACCCGTTGTTATTTCTTTACTTCTTATATCTAATTTGAAAAAACCGCCTGATGAACCAGTTCATATTTTATGCATCATAGATAATGATTTTGATTACATTGATCGGTAAGCACAAGCATATTACAAAGTCAATGTAGTAGCTTCTTGGATCATGGCATCACAAGGAAAGTTAATAGACGAAGAAACTTCTACAGAGGAGGAAAGGTCTTGGAAATTGTCAACAAAACATTTGCAGGCGGGCTTTCAAATTCTAAATGCAAGAAAACATGCATATATACACGGGATGAGCCGAAAGATCTCTGAACTAAAATTTTGCAAGTATGATGCTTAAGTAATAATCTAAATAATAAGTGATTTTTATGATAAAGTTACGTTGTAAATCATGAGTAAAATGAAACACACATTAATGTTTTCATGTAAAATTTCGCACTGAATAAAATTGTATAAATATATATTTACAAATTGGTCTCAAAAATAGGTAAAACTGTAAAGACAAAAAAATGGAGAACTAAATTTCAATTTAATGTTAAACGATTAAATCTAAACCACAGGAAGGCTAGCACTACCAAAATAAGTACTATAGCCAACGAACAAAAATCGTTAGCCTGTTCGATATTTTCGTCGGCTATAGTGTCGTCGGCAAAAGGTTGTCGGCCATACTATAGCCGACGACATTTTTGCACATCGTCGGCCAAATGTTCCCTCTCCTGCCAAAATTTTTAAATGGAGAAACTATAGCCGACGACATTGTATATGAATGTCGTCAGCTATAGTTTGAGAATTCTGAAGAATTTTTTTTTTTTGTAGATTCTAGATTTCTATTCCAGAACCTGCAATTTCATCCCATTGCAATTCTAACTCCAAAATTACACAAACCCTAAATTTACCATATTACACAATTCACCAACATTACACAATTCACCAACATTACACAAACCATAAATTTTTTTTTTATAAAAAAAAACCCAAATAATAGGGTTTACAAACCTCGGTGGCGGTGGCGAACCTGGGATATAAACAACACACTAATATGAAATTTTAGGGGAGAGAGAGAGAGAGAGAGAGAGAGAGAGTCGCTGGCTGAGCGAGCGGTGGTCGAGGGCTGAGAGAGGAGGTGCGAGTTAAGTTTTAGGGTTTTTTGGTGAGATGGAAGTGCAAGCTGTGCGAACCAGGGGTATAAACCCAATGATTATAGCCGACGACATAAAAACCTCGTCGACTATGCTATAACCGATGACATAAAAACTCGTCGGCTATAGTATAGCCGACGACATAAAAACTCGTCGGCTATACTATAGGCGACGACATTTCCATAAATATTTCGTCGGCTATAGTATGGAAGGAAAAAAAAATCAGTTTTAGTGACAAAAAAATCGCCAGCTTTAGTAATACTTTAGCCGACGATTTTTTGCCACTAAAACCGACGAATTTTTTTTTACCGTCGGCTAAAATACTATAGCCAACAAGTAAAAACTATAGCCGACAATGTGAAAATGTCATCGGCTAAAGTATAGTATAGCAGACAAAAAAAAAAGTCGTCGACCTGTTTTTTTTAATTTCATCGGCCATAGTGTTTTCTCTAGTAGTGTAGGAACTGAGTGGTACCACAGACGCAACATTCACCTATTTACCTAACTTTCTCATTGACAATTGGGTATGTTTCTTTGTTTGCTCGAACGACTGGAATTCTTTCCAAAAATGCGATGGCAGATTCCACTATAAAAAATCTCCGACAAATTAACAATAATACTATAATTCACTGTGCCCGAATTAAATTGAACCATGGTTAGCGAAGTAAAATGGAAACAGTTTCTTCTAGGGCTCTACAGTTTACGACAAAGAATAATTCTTCCCAATCAGTTTTGTTTCCCGTTCGCCTGGTATGGGCCCTCGCTCGCATAGAAGCATACCCTGGATTTCTTCTTCTTCAATTATTTTCACTTTGATTGGTTTCGGTAGTATTTTGTTTCTTAATGGTTTGTGTCATTTGGTTAAAGACTAAAACCTTCTGCCTTGAATTTGCCTATGCAATTTTTTGCTTTGTTCTCTCCTCTTAATGATTTGTTTCTAATGCGTGGTGTAGGTGGCAAACTGAAAAGTGGGATCTTGTCTTTTTTCGAAATGAGATCTTCCCTCTCCAACACGCCTCCTCACGTGCAACCTACTTAGATTTGCACATGCAACTAGATGATCCTCTCGCTCATAACGAGAACGAATCGATAGATGACCCTCTCAGACGGAATGAGAATGAGTCGACAAATCGGGAGGGGGGGGGGACATAAGGTGAACGAGGGACCCGCTCCGATATCAAGTTGGACAACGACAAGCGTGCCACATGTGGTCCAACATTGTACCGATATTGTCTCAACTTAACCACTTTTAAGGTGTTGGGTTTTATCACAAAAGACCTCGATAATATTAGGAGTGTAATACTTTACAAGTTGTATTTCTCCAATATGAAATTTGACTTCACCTCACATTCTTAACTTGCCCCCGCATGTGTGGCGGATTACGAAGCCAACACGCTCTGATACTAAGTTGAACATCGACAAGCGTGGCACATATGGTACGACATTGTATCGATATTTTTCCAACTTAACCATCTTTAACGTGTTGAGTTTTATCACAAAAGGCCTCAATAATATTAGGAGTGTAACACTTTACTTATAAGCTATTAGCAAAGTTGTATTTCTCCAATGTGGGATTTGATTTCACCTTGCATTCTCAATATCAGCCAGGGTGAAAGAAGAAGATGAATACCAATCAGTCCAAGAAGGTCTCTCTCACGCTTTTTTTTTAATTGTTTTGATACTTTACCAGACTTTTTGTTTTGTAATTGTTTGATATTCCACCAGAACATGCTGTTTCCATGCATCACTTTTTTAGGACTTTGATTTCATTAAGTTTCTTGAGAATGTTGAGAGGAAATTGAATATATAGGTTTTTTCAAAATTGGTTGTCTTGGTATTGCAGCCTTTCTTGGTGGTCTTTCTTCTGTAGTGTTATGTACTGTGGAATTGATAATGTTAGGGTACAATATGTTTGAAGCCTAAGATGAGGATCTCCATCTGTAGAGATTCACAAAGTTTAATGGATGTGGCACGCATGGTAAAGAGGTTAGCATCACAATCCACATCAATCTCCACGATTTTGTTTTTTAAGTTGTTGTGATTGACATGCATGTTGCATATTTTATAGTCTTACAGTCTTAATTTTCGATTTTTGAATCAGAGGATTAAAGCATGAATTGAAGGTATCAATGAAAATGTACATTTCAACGTGTTGTATCCATGTGATATATCTTTGAATTAGTCTACATGAAACAATGGTTTCTAATTGGGTGATCCAGGTATGGGAGCCGCAAAAAATGAAAGACAACAGAAGAGAACAAGATAGAGGGTGGTAGTTGTGGCTTAAGCAGAGATGACAAAGAAGAAAAGCAAGGTTGCAATGGATGAGACTATAGCTTAAAGAGGGTGTTAATTAAGCTGACAACTTATCAGGGAATGGTTGCCCTCAATTTGTATGTTGAGCATAAACTCCATAGAGTGACGTGCGGTGAAAGTAGAGATGTTAAGTCTATTGAAAGCTGTCCATTTGTTTGGGTAAAAAAAGGCGAGCAAGAATGTGAAGGAATATAAAAACTGGTCAATTTTATCACGAATCTTTGGCACACGTATACAAATTTACATACGCAAGCGCAATGTTCTTCTGCATGTACGAGAAAACTAGTTTAATTTTTATTGAAGATATCTATTGGAGCCAACTTTACTTAGTATTTAGTTGAATTATAACTTTATGTTAAAAATAAAATTTCTATTAGAAATGCTCTTAAAAAATACGGTTTGTTTACTAAGCGGCTCATGCATAAAGATCATGTAAAGTGTTACTCAACGATATCGTCCCTGCATAGGTAATATTGTTGGTGGGGTCGGGGTGGGGGAGAGGGGATGGGATACACCCGACTCTCTGCTACCAATTCATCAAAATGGAAGACTCAAATGATATCAACAAAAACAGTTGATTTAAGCCAACAATTCCCTTATCTAAGTATCACACACAAATCGATCAAATGCTTCATTATTTACATTTTTACAAGCATAGTAACACCCACTATTTTGTTCTTAAAGAATGTACTCGAATATTTACCCAACAACAAATTCCGATTTTTTTTTGCCCCCTTTGGTGGTGGATTTGTGGACTCGAGTGGAATAAAATAGAGAAGTAAAACGAAAATGGAACAAGTCCAAATAGAGAAGAAAAGAAATTAATTTTCCCTCTGGTCCTTGCGTATGGGAATTCAATCATTTTGCAGAGAAGGGCCTAATAAATAAAGAAATTAGGGCTAGTCACCCCGCGAAGGACACCAAGGGGTCATATCCATGGGGTAGCTGCCAAGGACCCTCAAGAAGGACGTGAACTCCTGGACCTCGGCCAACGCATTCTGCGCCCTAACCTCGGCCATGGAAGCTTCGAAGTCCACGTAGAACAGGTACTCGAAGTGCTTAGCCGTCCCTTCGTTGGAGTCACTAACGAGTCTGATCGGACGGTTGCGATGCGGCCGCGACTCGATCTTGGTCAAGCTAATGTTCCTGAAAGCAAACGCGGATAGGACTTTGAAGAGCACCGACGTGCCTTTGTCGTGGGCGAAGACGATGCTGGTTTTGAAAGGCCGGTCGGTTCGGGGAATGATGGGCTCCCGGGCCAGCATCACGAATCGGGTCACGTTACTCGAGTCGTCCTGGATCCCATCGGCTAGGATGTTGAGTCCGTAGAGGTCGGCGGCGCGTGCAGAGGCGATTGCTGCTGTGTCGCGGAGGTTGTTGGCGGCGATGAACTCGGCGGCGCCGGCGGTGTCGTCGACGGCCTCACGCGCGACGTTGAGGCCGAGCTTGGTGAGAGTGAGCTCGCACTGGGCCAGGGCCTGCGGGTGGGAGATGACTCGGGTCAAGTAGTCTTTTCGAACCCCCGGGAGAGCCAGGAGGCAGTGGTGGACGGGTAACTGGACCTCACCGACGATGTGGAGACGGTGGCGGAGGAGGAGGTCGTAGTTACGGTGGATCGAGCCACCGAGCGAGTTCTCGATCGGCAATACGGCTCTATCGGCGATCCAAAGCTCCACGGCTTGGAAAGCGACTTCGAACTGGTCGCAGGGGATAGCCTCGCAGTTAGGATAAGCTTTTCCGGCGGCGGCTTCGGAGTATGCGCCGGGGACGCCTTGATAGGCCACGC
The DNA here is from genome assembly GCA_946800695.1 of Geum urbanum. NCBI lineage: Eukaryota > Viridiplantae > Streptophyta > Magnoliopsida > Rosales > Rosaceae > Geum > Geum urbanum. Next base: position 37,495,969 of record OX326998.1, read on the forward strand.
GGAGCTGCGCGCCGTGCATCGGCGCCGGAGAAAGGTCAGTGATGGTGAGCGCCCTGGCCGGGGGCGAAGCCGGCTTGTCGTCGGCGTCGGAGGGGAGCTTGTCGATGGGGACGAGGTCGAGGTCAACGGAGGCCTTGTGGCCGTTGACTGCGCCAACGCGGTGGTCGGCGCTTCCGGATTTGTCGCCGGCGGACTGGTCCTCGTGAGTAGAGACGACCTTACTGGAGAGAATGGCACAGGAGCTCTGCCAGTCGGACCGGCTTGAGCCGACGGAGCTGTGGAAGTGGAGGGAGTCGGAGCGGTAGGCGGCGCATTGGACTTGAGAGAACCGGGTCAGAGCTCCGACCCGGGTAATGTAGGGCTTGAGGATCAGATTATTAGGTGAGGGCGGCAAAAGAGCCTGCATCGTGTTCTGTCTCGAATGGAAATAATAGAACAAGATTCACAACACACACAGAACACAAAAACAAAATGAAAGAAAGAAAGAAGAAGAGGAAGTTGAGAATAAGCTTGGAGTTCTAAAGGGAACGTCAAGCTAAGAGAGGATGGAGGTTGTGGCGGGTTTATATATTGAGAGAAGGGTAGTTAGACAGACGAGTCGAGGAAGAGGAGGAGGACTGGATAGTCTGTTGTGGTGCTGCGTGTGAGGAGGAGATGGTTTGGTCAATCCTACACCTACCCTCGCTCACTTCTATTTTTTCATTTTTATATTATTTTAGGCAAATGTCTCTTCTTTCTCTATACAAGTATATAGTATTATTATTTGCGTAAGACTGTAAAGGACAGTGGAAAAACATAGGAAAGATTAAACTTAGGGGGCAAGTTTATCCTAACGAAAAATATAAGATTAATACTACTCTTTAAACTACTGTTCTTAACACTTTGTGTTGTTGGTGATCGTTTTCCGGGTTTTCTTTTTGGGTAAGCTGAAGGGGGGTTTTAGGGGTTGGTAATGACCAAAAGGGTTTGAGGGTTGGTGGGGAATTTAGCAAATTTAGCGAACATGCTCTCGAGGGAAATGAATATATGAAATTGGTGGCGATTAATGATGGTAGCCCAGGGAGGTTGAGACGTGTGTATACGGCGTATCTGGCATTAGGAGCTGAAAGTGGAAAACGGGCCATGCCCAATGGGAAGGAACCCCTGAGTTCTTATTATACGAATCGGGACAAAATGTGGAAATTCAATTGCAGCGATAGACACGAATTCCACAAATTTTGAACCAAATTCAATTTCTTTACGATCTCGCTCAAGATAAGACAGGACAAAATATAAAAAATTTACTATTCCGTCTAGTTTCAATCCGTTCTATTTTTTAGGGACAAGATCGAATCTTGATTTTAAAATTTCGATAGACCCGTCTCATATAATATATTTTGTATATTTTATTATTTGTCTAGCAGGGAAGCCGGTTAAACACTATATTTATCCCGGATGTTTTGTGAACGGTGTAAAGTTCCATTCATTGGCCCGAGACGAAGGAAGAAGAACACAAAACAGTGGGGTAGCGGTTGGGAAAAGCAATGATCTATATTACGGGGCTATTGTATACGTGGTTCAGCTATGTTACGGGAATGATGTCAATGTTTTCCTATTCAAGTGCAGATGGTTCAAGCGTACAAAGGAAGACCTGTGACTATTATCAGTCGATACAAACTCGCACTGGTATGAGGATGAGCCTTTCGCTCTCGCCACTTTAGTTCGGCAGGTGTTCTATCTCGACGATCCGAAAGCCGGTGAAGGGTGGAAAATAGTGAACCATATCTCTCACCGAGGAATATGGAATACAGAGACAATTGAAGGGACACCGGCGACGACTGAAGATGCTGCTGAACTAGAAAGAGACATTCCTGCCTATCAAGAGCCTAATATTTCTGTCACCCGCTCCGATATAATGGACCTGGTTCAAGATGGTGAACGGTTACCCATGCCTGATGGTTGTATAGATCTAACTGAAGATGAGATTATCGATGAGGTAGATGAAGAAGACGAGAAGGAAGAGGACGCGGACGAGGACTCAGGTTATTCGTCGGACGATGTTGAGTACGATGACGAGGATGAGCCGTCGTCTAACGGGGATGAGGACGATGACGATTATGACGAAGAGTACGGTTATACGACGAGAATTATTAATTGGTAATTAATTATTGTAATTATTGTAATATATGATCGATGCAGGTTTACGGTAATTAATTAATCCGAATTATATATCCTGGACAACGGAGAAATTAATTGCAGGTTGTCGCCTTTGGATATTTTGGCTATCTCCCTAAATCCTCGACCCTAAATCTAGCAAATCGGATCGATCGATCATTTATTTAATTTTTTTTTTGATTCAAAATAATTGAACGGACACCTGAATTCAGGGTCTATACACCTGGACGACGGAGATGAGATATTCCGTCGACGTTTATATTAGGTCCCCCGCCATTTTCACCTTTGGCGCCCCGCCAAATCTCAATCTCATATAAAACCCTAAATCCTAGACCCTAAATCTAGCAGATCGGATCGATCGATCAATTTTTTAATTATATTTTTGAATCAGAATAATTGAACGGACACACAAATGACCGGGGACGACCTAAACCGTAAACCCTAAGGCCCTAACCCCTGAATTCGGGGTTTAGAACTTGGACGACGGAGAAGGTCATTCTCCGTCGTCCAAGTGTGTACCTGAACGACGGAGAATGACCTTCTCCGTCGTTCAAGTGTTAAAACCTATACCCTATACCCTAAGGACCCCTAACCCCTGAATTCAGGGTCTATACACCTGGACGACGGAGATGAGATTTTCCGTCGTCCAGGTTAGTACCTGGACGACGGATAATATCATATCCGTCATCCAGGTGATTACCTGGACGACGGAAAATCTCATATCCGTCGTCCAGGTGCAGATATCGTAAATTTTTCTAAGACAACGACCATCTAGACCTTCTTCCAATGCATATTCTCTTCGTCAAGACTTTAGAGTAAACAATTCTTGGTGTGTGAGCTTCGACGGTTCGAAAATCGGAGTTGCGAAATGGCTTGTATCCACGTTTCCGGTTTGTTAAATTCTCGGTTTTGCGGTTGACTGTGCCGATGAAACCCTTCCCGAACTTATTATTTTATGGTCCTTTGAAGACAATTATATATTATGTTACGATGAACATATCCAACGGTTGTTTTGTCCAAATTCAATTTCGTTAATACTCTGCTGCAAATGAGCATCTACTCATGAACACTTAAGTCGTAAGGATTAGTCGATACTTAACAACTTTCAAAACGAAAAATTATTCGTCGGTTCAAATTTAACTGTTTATATATACGATGTGTTCATCGATATTGGACGACTATTTCACTCGAATGACAGATTGCTAAATTTCTAGCGAATTATTTTTTAAATTTTTTTTAACGTAATTTGAACCTGGACGACGGAGATGGCCATTCTCCGTCGTGCAGGTGAACACCTGGACGACGGAGAATGACCATCTCTGTCGTCCAGGTTTAAATTACCATGGCGGTTCGAATTTATTTTTTTTATTTTTTTTCATGTAATTTTCACTTGGACGACGGAGATGGTCATTCTCCGTCGTCCAAGTCCGAAATTATGGCTGTTCAATTTACCGCTTCCGTTTTTGGAACCGCTTGAATTTTCACTTAGACGACGGAGAATTCATTCTCCGTCGTCTAAGTCCAAAATAATGGCGGTTCAAAACGTCCCGCCGATTAATTGGCGCCGTGTGAAATTTTTTGAAACCGCCACTTAGACGACGGAAAACACTGTTTCCGTCGTCCAAGTGAACTTAGACGACGGAGAATAGTTCTCCGTCGTCTAAGTGTAACTCTATAAATAGAACAGCACCCCCCCTCATTTTCTCATTCCATCTCCTCTCCTCTCCTCCTCTCCTCTCCTCTCCTCTCCTCCGGCGATCCTCCTCCAGCGACGCTCCGACGACCAAATTTCCGGCGTGGTTCCCCCTCTCCGACGACTCTACTCTTCCGATATTCCGGCGACATTCCGACGAGGTAATAATTCTATTTTTTACATCTTTTACATTTTTTTTATTTAATTAATTATTTAATTAATAAATAATTTTAATTTATTAATTAGTTTAAAATAATTAATAGTTATAATTATAATCATTAATGAGTTATTATTAACATTGGGATAATCATTATTAGTTGTTAATTATTTGGTAATAAATAATTATTAGTTAAAATTAAATAATAGCAATAATTATTATTGTTATTAATAATTAATTATATTGGTAAATGAATAATTATTATTATATATATGCATGATAAATAATAATTCATTATTGTAATTATTTATTGTTTTAATTAATTGATAATTAATTACTTAATTACGTGTATTTTTGAGTAAATTGCATGGTAGTACGTGTTCGTTTTAAATTTAGTACATTGGCTTGGTTTATTAAGTCGCACTCTTTGGAATAGATGGCGCATCTTTTCCTAGCTTATCTCCTTAACCTCTCGTGATGTGTGGATTTCATCACCGCACACCATAACCTAAGTGAAGTTATGGACACGAGGTTGATGGTGGAGTTTGCAAAGGACTTGAGGGAGTGTAAATTTTCGAAAAATTGGCCGAATGTCGGACATGGTGTCTAGAAACGGGTTATGACTGGTGATATGATTTGGACTAAGAAATACTCTCGCGTTATCTCTATCCCTAACTAGCCATGTTTTTCGATTTAACCAAGGCTGATTAATTGAAAATTTACACTTTATCGCGCGGGTCGCACGTCTATTGAACGACCGAAAAGGCCAAACTTGTGTACTCTATTTAAATCTTAATCGTACTTAATTAGCGTAAATTTTGCACTTGTAATTATTATGGTAAGTAGGTATTTTAACAACGTACTCTTAGGTTTAAATGGCTCCATCCGACAAGAAGAAAGCGCAACAGGAGGCAGAAGATGCCATGCTCCGAATGTTGGCGTACCAAGTCGGTTGGGTTCAACAGGAGGGCAACGACGCCCTCAATCCGGACCCTTCATCTGGTTCGGAGGCGGCGCCTGTTGGAGAAATTCCGTTTGCCCCATTTATCTCCGGCGGTGATGACGTCGACCATTTTTCAACTCCGACGCCCGGTACCGGTTCAACGGCAAGTACTCAGGCGTCCTCGACCGCGGAATCAATCATGTACAGTGCCCGCCGTAAGCAAAGGAGGGCCCCCACTGACCCGGAACCGAAAAGGACTCACGGTCTCGTTAAAGGGGGCAAAGCGGAGAAAATTTGCAAAGCGACCGGGAAAAAGATCGACTTGCCCTACGACGAATTCACCGGTGGCCCTCCCACAGCTCAGCTAGCAAGTCTCTCGGCGCATAGCATAGGGTCAATCGTCCGTAGCCGAGTTCGTCTCACTGCCCCTACTTGGAAGGAGGCGCCGGATAATGAGAAGGCGAAAGTTTTTAAAGATCTTTCGGTACGTAATACGTCCAATTTAGTTATTATATAATATTGTTAATATTAGTTATAATTTCATAATATATACGATTATAATTTTCTATTTATTTTTGATAGGAACAATTTGCGGTGGATCCGATGCCGGCGATGTTGAGGCATATCAACCAAACCGCCAACTCCATCTACAAAGATTGGAAGTACAGGCTCCATCAGTACTTCCAAACTTATGGTCCCTCGCCTCCTCCCGTAAAGCTGCGTGGGGATAGAGAAGATGAGTGGGAGTGGTTGTGTAACCACTTTGCCGATGACTCCTTTAAGGTGTTAATTTACTTTTTTTATTTCAATTAAGATAATTGAATTATTTAAATTTTAGTTATTAATTTTTTAATGATTTAATTATGTTGTGTAACAGAAATTCTCCGGTGTCAACAAAGCCAACCGGGGGAAGAAGGACAAACACTATACTACCGGCGCCAAGCAGTTCATTCAAATAGCCAAGGAGCACAAGGATAAGGGCTCCAAACACCCTTATCTTGATGCAAGCATAAGCGCGTACGTGACGCCTGGGCTCGATAATGAAGCGAGTCAATGCGGCGTAAGTGATATATATATATGCTTTTAGTTATAGTAATTATTATTTAAATATTATTTCATTATAATAAATTAATTATTCTTTTGTAGGCAAGGGTGATAGAGCGTGCGCAAGAAGAGTTGGCTAACACTCAGCTTGCGTTCCCAGATGTGCCGCCGGAAGACCTGCCTCCTCTATCCTTAGAGAGCCAAATTGCAATCGCGGATGAGGTCTACGGTCTTAGAGCTGGCAAGGAGGTTAGGCACTTCGGGCCTAGGGTGGTACGAGATTTGTCGACAACCTCCGACTCATCATCTACGGGAGGTTCGGGCCAGCGGAGAAGGACTCAGGCTGCGGTCGTCGAAGCAGCCATTCAAGAGGCTGGACTGGCACGAGAGGAGAATCAATCCATGCGGCAAAGACTTGACGAACAACAAGCACAAATAGCCCAACTCATCGCCCTCATGCAACAAAATCGAGAAGTATGTCAACCTCCTCCGAACCCACACCCCGATGACAACGACCCGGCTGGAGGCGGAGGAGTCAGCGACGCATCTGCTCCTCCAGTGTATTAGCTAGCTAGTAGTTTATTATCTCGTTTCTTTCCGCATTCCGAACAATATTTTAATTTTTAATTTATGGGTTTTTTCGATTATTCATGTATGTACAAATTAATTTTAATTATTTAATAATTAAGTAATATTCAAAATTTAGTTTATTTAATTAATTTTAGCATTTTTCATTATTTAAATTCAATTAATAATAAATTAAATTAATAATATTTAATTACAATTTTTTTTAAATTAAAAAGTCACTTGGACGACGGAGACTTAGTTCTCCGTCGTCCAAGTGACTACCTAGGCCACGGAGAACGTATCATTCTCCGTAGCCCAGGTAGTCACTTGGACGACGGAGACTTAGTTCTCCGTCGTCCATGTGTTTACCTGGGCGTCGGAAAACTTATCATTCTCCGTGGCCCAGGTAGTCACTTGGACGACGGAGAACTAAGTCTTCGTTGTCCAAGTGACTACCTGGGCCTCGAAGAACGTCCGCGGTCCAAGTGAACTTGGACGACGGATAGATTATTCTCCGTCGTCTAAGTGCTTGGACGACAGCACTTGGAGCACGGACCTTGGACGACGGAGATTGCGTTGTCTAAGTACTTAGACGACGGAAAACGTCACTTAGACGACGGAAATGCTCCGTGGTCTAAGTCCGTTTTTCTTGTAGTGGCATAAACCAAAGGGCATCTTCCTATAAGCAAAAGTGCCATAGGGACATGTGAAAGTGGTCTTCTCCTGATCATCCTTATGTATGGCTATCTGGTTGTATCCTGAATAACCATCTAAGAAACCGTAGTTTTCATGACCTGCCAACCTTTCCAACATCTGATCAATGAATGGGAGCAGAAAGTGATCTTTTCTTGTGGTGGCATTGAGTTTGCGGTTGTCAATACACACTCTCCATCCCGTTTGGACTCTTTGAGGCACCAACACGTTCTCATCATTCTTTACTACTGTGATTCCTGAACGTTTGGGCACAACCTGCACCGGACTAATCCATTTCCTGTCAGAAATAGCATAAATGATACCTGCATCTCAAAGCTTAATTACTTCTTTCTTGACAACTTCCATCATGGGAGGATTGAGTCGACGTTGAGCTTCCCTTGTTGGCTTAGCTCCCTCCTCCATATGGATCTTGTGAGTACACAATGTTGGGCAGATGCCCTTGATGTCGGCTACTCTCCTTCCAATGGCGGCCTTGTACTCCCTAAGTACATTCAATAACTTCTCCTCTTGTAACGTTGAGAGCTTGGAAGAGATGATGACTGGAAGTGTATCATCCTCCCCTAGGGTAGCATACTTTAAATGCTCGGGAAGAAGTTTCAACTTTAAAGTGGGTGCCACCTGTATAGACGGAACAAGAATATCATCCAAAACTGGAAAAGAAATGGGTTTAGAATATTTACCTTTCATAATTGGCAGGGATTCAAGTGCTTCTTCCATAGCATAATACTCTTCTTCCATTTCAAGATCATTAGCCAAAGCTATCTCAAAGATAGGTTCAAATTCGACGGGTTGAAATTTCTTCTCCTCGCCAAGCTTCAGTCCTTCCTCACCAAGCTTCTTGACAAGCTCGCCAAGCTCAAGACCTGGAATGTCTTCTTTCCCGGATACCTCTATGACCTTTCTCAAAGGATCCACTTCCAATGAATATTGAATGAATTCCTGCACAAAACTCTCAAAAGTGTCAATTGAACAACATGAATAAGCATCATCACTATTTGGATGTTTGAGAGCTTCATAAATATTGAAGTGGATTTTCTCCTCAGCTACTTTCATACTCAATGATCCATCAAAATAATCTATCTTTGTACGCGCTGTTCTTAAGAACTGTCTCCCAAGAATCAATGGTATTTCTGATGGCATTGGCTCATGCTCCATCTCTAGCACAAAGAAATCTGCTGGGAAAATCAAATCTCCTACCTGCACCAAAACATCCTCAATAATACCTTGAGGGTAGCAGTTAGACTGATCAACAAGTTTAATGGTGACACCTGTAGGAATAAGTTCTCCCATTTTCAACCTGTTATAAGCAGTGTATGACATTAAATTAATGGAAGCACCTAAATCAAGTAAAACACCCGCAAACCTGTGATCACCAATGGTACATGGGATCGTAAAACGTCCTGGATCACCCAACTTAGGTGGAAGCTTTCTTTGAAGCACTGCAGATACTCTCTCTCCCAAAGCCACAGTCTCAGTTCCATAGAATTTTCTCTTTGTTGTGCACAAATCTTTCAAGAACTTTGCATACTGTGGTATCTGCTTGATCACATCCAACAAAGGGATGTTTATCCATACCTTTCTAAACACATCCAAGATCTCCTTCTCTTTGTCAACCTTCACCTGCTTCTTCAACCTGCTAGGAAAAGGTAAATTAGGAATAATAGAAGGAGAAGGAGTAGAGGATACCTGACCTGATTTTTGATTTGTTAGTTTTTCTGTTTCAGGTGCATTTTCGACAGCTCGAATTGGGGTTCCTGTAGAATCTTCTGACGGCTTGTCCAATGGCTTGTAAGGGATAAGTTGTTCAAGTACGAGCTCCTCCCACTTTCTCTTGGTTAACTTGGGCAATTCTTCCAACATCTTCCCACTCTTCAGGGTCATGGCATGAGCTTCATATTTTGTGTTGGGATTGGGAAGAGTATTGCTAGGAAGACTTCCTTTCTTGACTTGAGCCATTGTTTGCTGCATTTGGCTCATTTGTCTCTCAAGCAAGTCAATTACTTTCCCTTGCTGCAGAGTTGTAGCTTTGATATCTTGGCGAAAGGCACTACTCTCCTCTCGTTCCTTCTTGTTGTCAAACATCATTTGTTGCATCATGGCTTCCAAGGTAGAATTTCCTGATGATGTTTGAGCTTGAGCTTGTTGTTGCTGAAGCATACGCCTTTGGCCAAACTGCTACCCATCTCCTGTAGGCTGTCTTTGCTAAAAACCTGGTGGAACAATAGGAGGATTGAGCACATTGTTGCTCCTATAGCTCAACAGATCTCTATTTCCACCATATGTGTTGGGTTGTCTTTGGAAGTAATTTGCTTCTTCCTCTTGATTAACCTCTTCATCTGCTCTGAACTTGGGACAATCTTCTGCTAAATGGCTTGTAGCTGAACATAAAGTGCACACAACCTGAGCTGCAGCAACTGTTGTCTTCTTGCTCACTTTTAGACTACTCGCAATCAGAGCAATATCATTCTCCATAGAGTTTAATCTTTTTTCCATGGCTCAATCGATTGCAATTGCATTGAGAGATCTTCTACTTGCTCCCATGGATCTATCCCTTGACTGAAATTGCCTTGAATTTTCTGCTTGGTTCTCAACAACTTCCTTGGATTCTGTTCCAGTCATATTCCACCAATTTCCCCCACAAGCTGAATCAAGCTTTGACCTGTTAAAAGAATCAAGTCCTTCATAGAAGAATTCCATTTGAGTGTTGATGTCAAACCTATGGTGAGGGCATTGTTGAAGAAGACTCTTAAACTGGCTCCAGGCTTCATGTAATTCATCACGTACTGTCTTTCTGCCTGAATGTGCTAATTTGCTTCTTCAAGCTCTTGGTGCGTGAAGCAGAGTAGAACTCTTTCATAAATGCAGAACACATCTTTTCCCATGTGTCCATAGATAAAGGAGCTAAAGAATTATACCATGCTTTTGCTTGCTCTTTCAAAGAGAACGAAAACAAGAGGAGTTTCATTGTATCCTCTTCCACATTAGTCGATCTCTGGATTCTGCACAATGCTATAAACTCATTGAGATGGTCATGAGGGTCTTCAGAAGGCGTTCCTCTGAAGTGTGGAAGATTCGATATAAGTGATGGGGGAATAGAATAAGACCCCAAATTCTCTGGTAGTACGATAGGTGAATCTGCTTCACCTGTGCCCGGTATAAAGGACTCTCTCAGCTTGGCTGCGTTTTCCATTCTTTTTGGTGATGGTGGTGGTATTGGAACACTCTGTTCTTCCTCAAATTCAGATCCTGTATCGGAATGTATTTCTTGCTCAAGTTGACCACCACTGATCACGTTCATGGACCGTTGTCCCTGCTGCTTCCTGTTTTGCCTTGCTGAGCGTTCAATCTCTGGATCAAATAATAATGGCTCAGAGATTCTTGTGTGCCTAGTACGCATACATAATGCTCCTGCACACAGAAGAGACAATAAGACTCAAAAGAAAAAGAAAAAGAAAAGGAAACAAAACGAAACCGAAAATTAAAGACTCTATTTGGACTTAGAATTAAGCAATTCCCCGGCAACGGCGCCAAAATTTGACAAGGTGGGTAAACACCTCTCAAAGATACCCTATTCACAACCTGGATATATCAATGTAGTAAAATAAATAGGGGTTGTCGAACATAAGGAATTGGTGAAACTAAATCCTAACAAATTACTATACTGACGGACTCGACTACAGTACACTAATGACAACGCGAACCTAAGCTAGACAGACTCAAATGCTACGAAATTTGGACACAACAATAGAGACACAGTGGCGGACTACCACACAAAATTTAAGGGTTTTCTGAGTTGATTTGGTTACCTAAATAAATCGGCTAAGCTACAGCTAATGCAGAAATCAGTAAATTACAGAAAGTAAATTGTTGTAAATAACCAATGAGATATGAATGTTATAGTTCCAATGTGCCTTAATAATGAGCCCATTTCTTGTAAACAGAACATTTTTACTCTGAAGGAGCCCGCCGAGAAGCATATGCGACAATTCTACACTCGGCCAATTTATATGTATGCGGAGCCATTGCTGCAGCTCAAAGCATTCGTATGTCTGGTTCAATAAGAGATCTTGTCATACTTGTTGATGAAACCATCAGTGAGTATCATCGAGAGGGATTGGCAGCTGCTGGGTGGAAAATTCACACAATCCAAAGAATCAGGAACCCTAAAGCTGAACCAGAAGCATACAATGAATGGAATTACAGCAAGTTCCGTCTCTGGCAGTTGACTGATTATGACAAAATCATTTTCATTGATGCTGACATGCTTATACTTCGGAATATTGACTTCCTGTTTGAGATGCCAGAAATATCAGCCACAGGAAATAATGGTACTTTGTTCAACTCTGGTGTGATGGTTGTCGAACCATCGAATTTTACATTCCAGTTGCTCATGGACCATATCAATAAGATTGTATCTTACAATGGTGGGGACCAGGGGTATCTGAATGAGATATTCACATGGTGGCACAGGATTCCAAAACATATGAACTTCTTGAAACACTTTTGGGAAGGTGATGAGCCGGAGAAAAAGCAAAGGAAAATTCAGCTCTTTCAAGCTGATCCATCAATCCTTTATGTACTCCATTATCTGGGGAACAAACCTTGGCTTTGCTTCCGTGACTATGATTGCAACTGGAATGTAGATATCTTGCAGGAGTTTGCTAGCGATGTTGCGCACAAACGGTGGTGGAAAGTGCATGATGCTATGCCAGAAAACTTACAAAAATTCTGTTTGCTTAGGTCTAAGCAGAAGGCAGCACTCGAGTGGGATCGGAGGCAAGCTGAGAAAGCAAATTACACCGATGGTCACTGGAAAATTAAGATAAAAGACAAGCGTTTAAAGACCCGCTTTGAGGATTTCTGCTTCTGGGAAAGCATGTTATGGCACTGGGGTGAAAAGAACTGGACAGATAATGCTACTGTTACTCCATCCCCGCCTGCACTTACTACTGCAGGCATCACTACTTTGTGATTTATTTCATTCATACTCGGATACTTGAATCCAGTGAGAGGAGCCGAATACATTTTGTGCCTACAAACCTGAGAAAGAGAAGTATGTATCTCCTTTAGTTCACTCAGTGTGTGTTAATTTGACAACTCTCATGTAATCATTTCATACACATTTTTCTCAAATACAAGGTTTTTGCACTGTTACTGCCTTTTTGAGGCTGGTACCTATCGTGTTTATAGGCGAAAAATAGTAGTCATCTTTAAATTTCGTCTGTTCCAAGTGTCTGGTTTCAAAACTCCAATAGATTTAGCATTCCTTGCTAATGTCCATATATTTTGTTCAATTCTACTTGGAGTTACCTTTATTGAGTCTGTTGTTCAAAGTTGACTGTACGAAGGTGCTGAATGTGGAGGAAATGTCTGCAGTCTGGAAAACACACTCCATTTATGCAGTTGCCCATGCCATACTTGATAAACAGTTAAAACACAGGATAGCTTTTTAGGGAAAAATTCTGCAGCATATTAGTTAAACAATAATGCATGATCCTAACAAGGCATGCCTGGGCTTATGGTAGACTAGCTTGCTTTGAATAAGCAGACCAAATAGATCTTTTCATCCTTTGCATACTAGTCTATGAATTTTTTAGTTTATTTATCGATCAATGTATTAGAGAAAATAATTGGAATGGCATCCAAACAAAGTCTTAAACCTCCTCACATGCCGAGATTAAGACTACCGCACAAAAACCGCCGACCTCTGTTCTTGCCCAATTTAACAACTTCATGATTTCAACTCGGTTAGGAGTTCCACGTAGAGTCTCAACTAGTAGACCACCCAAAAAAATTTCATGTGGAAACTCTTTTGAGATCAAACTTTCCTCTTTCCCTTTTTACAATTATGTGAAAAAAGTTGAAGGATAAGAAGTATTAAATATAAGTATTATAATTAATATAATTAATATCCAAATTTATTACGAATTGTTAGAATCTTTATTTCTGATCTAATTAGGACAAAGCACACACCGGAAGATACAGAGTATAATTTCCTTAAACACTTCTATTTGTATCGAGCTTGTAATATATGATGCATAAATTGTTGTCTCACTAAAAATTTTGCTAAACAAACAAAAACCTCTTGGGTAAAACAAAAGTTTGATCGAAAGAAAAAAGTGTACAACACATCAACTATAAACGATACTATATGTGATGTAGACTCCTCCTGATGTCTACTAAAATGAATCCTCTTGTTTGCTAACTCAATCTCGGAGTTCAGATAAGCGTCGCATGCCAATGTGCTTCACATGTTTCTCAAAATGTAGATTTGGGAAATGACTCGATGATCAAGTCCGCAATATTATCCGCATAACCAATTTGGCTCACATAAATATTCAAGAACTACTGTTGTTGCTGATTGTAGAAGAACTTTGGTGAAATGTATTTTGTAATGTCACCCTTAATGAAACTCAATCTCATCTGCTCAATGTAAGTCGCATTACCTTCAAAGATGCAGGTTGGAGCAGTCGTAATAGATGGTAATCCACTAGACCCTCGAATATGATGTATTACTGACCGAAGCCAAACACATTCTTTAACATCTTCATGCAGAGCTATGATTTTAGAATAATTCGAGGAAGTAGTAATAAGGGTTTACTTTGTAGATCTCCAATAATCATCATGTTTCCAATGGTGAAACATAACCAGTTTGAGAACGTCTTCTATGCGGGTCAGAGAGATACTCGGCATTAACAAATTCTACCAACACATCATTCCATGTCTTGGAATATAGGACTACAATGAAAGAAGGTTCAACGTTGGCAGCTGAAAGATCCTTTGATGGGTCGAGAGACTTTGGATGATCCATCCAGGGAGTCTGGTTTGACAGGTTGAGGGAAGATCTTGATGAGCCGAAAATCTCGGAATCAGAAGGCTGCGTTTCCGATATTCCTTTCACCGAAATTTCCAAGTTCTCTCTTGTTTTTGTAGGGAAAAAATAAACCCAAGTCAATGAATTCCTCCAAATACATAAAGATAGTTTTACTCTATTCCAATGACATTGCGTAGGTGCAGAGCTAAATCTAGCTAATAAGATCACTGAGAAGGCAATGTAAGGATTTGTGCACTGAGCTAAATACAATAAAGCTTCAATCGTGCTAACATAAAGAACCTCATCTCCCAAAAGTTCCTCGTCAAAATCTTTCGGATGAAATGAATCCTTTTTTAGTTCCAAACTTCGAACAACCATTGGTGTGTTAAGACAGTGTGCTTTGTCCATGTTAACTCACTTGAGTATCTTTTGGACATAAGCAAACTGGTGAATAAGAATTCCACCAACTTGATGTTCTAGCTCTAAACCGAGGCAAAATCAAGTCCTGACAAGGTCTTTCTGAAAACACCCGCCCTAAATTATCGTAGTAATCTAGGATAAGTGTTAGAGTATCTAGCACTGACTAATCGGTACCAGGTACTCTAGCATGAGCTACCCCAGAACTTTAATTGAAAACTTACACTGAGAAGATGGAAGCTATGGACTATCATGCCTCGTACTCTGGACGATCACGACTTCAGCTCGTAAACTTGAAAATTGGGCAATTTAAAACAAAGGACCCAGGAAAAGGCACAAAACATTAAACGTTAGAGTGAGTGGACAAAAATCATAAACTATGTAAATCTGTAAAACTATAACTATATTCCTTTCCACTAATTTTTGTAAAATAATGTGAGTTCAAATATCATAACTGAACTGCAAATAGAGGTGGTCGCTCAGGACTTTTATCCTAACCTAAGTCGATAATCTGTAAAAAGAAACTATAGGTGATGGGCCAGATGAGGTATCTTGATCTCCTTTGACTGGCCAGACGAGGCAACCTGACCTCTCCTGACTGGACTATTTGGTAATCAATCGAACATTCGTTGCATCGATGCAACTAACTAATGCCATCACAAAGAAAAACCTCCAAAAATAAAATGTTTTAAAATATACTATAAATTAAATTGAAATACTAAAATACTGGCTACGACTGTGAAAATAAAAAGGGGTCCACTCATAGTACTATGTCGTGATTTCCACAAAGTCAAAGCCTGCATGTTGGCGTTTCTAAACATCTGTCACTGACTACTAATACATCGTCCTGAAACAAAGATTATTATTTAATAACTAATCATATAAAATCATAATGAATAACTAAGCTCGTACACAAATGAGCATTATCGTCGAGAACCTCGCATTCTCGAACAATGTACTTTCTGAATTAATAACGATTTTAATCTAATTCCAAATTCAAATCCTTGAATCCTTTTTATAGTCGTAACATATTCGTCAAACATTACGCGACTCGAAGTCGAATTGACTATCGGCTCAACCGTTCGATATAATTGTAAAATTGTTTAATTAATATCTTATTAACTACACGTCTTAATCAACAATGTCTAAATCAATTCAATAACCTCTTCATTACAATCGGTATGAAATTATGAGCAAAATGACATAAAATTTACATCAAAATACCCTTCACCGGACTGCCGGTGACTTTTTCCGGCAACCCGAACGTAAAAACATCCAAAATCTTGCAAGCAACAATTTTTCCAACTACACCAAAGTGTAGTCCAATTTACCTTGAAACCGAAATCCCCCCAAAACTTCAATCATTCGATTCTCCTTGCTCCGATCGAATTAGAACGTGCTCTTGGTGTCCTTAGCTTCGTGGTGAGGAGAGCTTCAAAGCCCAATAGGTTTTGCCGATCGATTTAGCCAGAAAAACATCGACCCAAACCCATAAGTTCTCAATTTTTCTCCTTGAATTCCGGCTAACTTCGGTTGATTTGGTGGTGGAGACCATAGGGAAACGAAAAAGAAGAGTGAAATGCTTCTTTTGACACCTTGGTCAACGGTTTTGGTGGCCGGCCGAGGGATGTCGCTAGCGAGCCACAGTGAGGAGAGAGAACCGCACAGGAGAGAGAAGAAGAAAGGAGTGAGAAAAGTCTGATCCAAAAAGGAAAGTTTTGACTTTCCATTTTTGGATTGTCCTATTTATATGTGCGAATTGCGACTAATCAATTCCGTAAAACCAAACAAAACTTTCGCTGACCGTAATTTCTTTGTCATAACTCCGATTTAAATATTTGACGGGGCCATGAACTCGTCTCGATAAACTCTACGACTTTCCTCAATATAATTTTCCGAAATAGAAAGTCCATTTATACTTGTCCATTTTCGACTATTACATTTCTGATAAACTTCCATTGATCATAACTTTCTTGTTGTAACTCCGTTTTCGGCATTCATCGCGTCTCCAACTTATCTTAACAATTTCTACGGGTTCCACCTGAAGTCAACCAATTTCGACAATTTGATAAAAATTCAACTAAAAACCTCTCAATATTTACCGTCAGTGACAAAACTAACTATTTTTCTTGATTAACCTTAAAAAAATCATAAAAAAAAAATCTCGGAATGGGATGTCACAATCTACCCCTTTAAGAAAATTTTGTCCACTAAATTTATGCACATACTAGTAGAACACCAGCAGGTACTACTCCTGCATGAGTTCTTTCGGCCTGCAAGTAACATCCACAACTAAGAGGGGTTATCTGTAACACCATCACCATGTATTGCTTTATTACAAAGTCGTGTTCTCCCAATCGAGTCTCAAACAACCACACCCTATTAGCCTGGTACATGAAAGGGTTAGAATGCAACCTCTGTAATATAAATAACTAAAACATCTGATATCCATGTGTCTTAAATAGAAATTTCTAATAATGGTGTTGGCATGCCCGGTCAGTCCAACCTTCAGTTATGGTTCTGATATGTCAGCTGTTTAGATGACGGTGCGGCTCTACCTCCTAAAGTGACTCCTGATCACCACTTGAATCCTGCACCATAAGCCTACCAGATGTGTTCCTCAATGGACACTTTCACATAAAAGTGACCCTCGTGGCCACAAAGGTAACAAGCTGAAAACCTAAACTGACAATTCTAAAGCCGTAACATAAGTGGTCATCTGACCAATCTCAGGGAACGTTTTGACCCTACTCAATTCCTTTATTCTTGAAAATTCTATTGAAAATTTGGCATATTTTCCCCTAAAACTCAATGAACCCAAAAACTTGCATAAGGAGAACACTTCGAGTAATCAAATCACAAAAACAAACAGTGGGCACCGAATCCCATCCGGATTTCTCATAATCAAACTCAATAACACTATGAACATAAGTCACTAATACTCATATGAATTTATAAATCATAATGATTGCAATACTAAATATCTCCACAGTTTAATCTATAAGGACTAACTCAAATATCAATAACTAATAACTATAATGTGGCGAGACTTATACGAAATCATTGAGATTTGTCTCAAATACGCCCAAAACTAAGGGCAGACTCCAAAGAGTTAAACTGTCATCTCAATTCACTGCCTATTTTGGAGATATGAACTCAGGTTCCCATTTAAGGTCAGAGTAATCCTGATAGGCTATGCATTTGTCTGTATTGTATGCAACTTGAGTCCCAAAACCCAATGTACTATTCTCGTGACTCAAAGACTACAATCTGAATATCCCTAGATCACATACGGCTCTCAAATATAAATACATCCATTATTATTCAACGCCAAAAATTCATTGGAAATAGACATAGACATGTTTACAAATAAACGTATGCCTACAAAATCTGTCCACTCAAGGAGGTAAAATACCGAGGCGCTAATCAACATGTCTAGTCCCAATCTCGAATTGCATAATTGAATTTTTGCCACCTCTCTTACTATGCAGCTATAAACATTTGTGATTCCCCTTAACACTGGATACTTAACCAACAGAAACTATCCAGAAGATCAGAATGTTATGAAGTCCAAGGAACGAGACAACTCTCCTGTAGTAATCAATAATAAGACTTTATATCCCATATGACTAATAAACTACATTTTCTTCAAAGACAATTAAAACTTTTCGGAAGTTTGCATTCTCGTACATGATTCTCATATATACCCGTGTGGGTGATGATTGTTGAGTCATCTACATGATACTCCTCCAACTAGTCTGTGAGAATCTGGAGGATGTGCAACATATTAAACTTAAATTATACTCATCTACCTTCTTATGAACTCTCATATTCATAACTGGAAAATTCACATTCTCAAGCTAGCTGCTCATTTTAAGTACCTCAGTCAGAATCAATTAATATCATACTAGATCTGAGCACCCCACAGTGCATAATAGTTAATTCTGCTACTATTCAACACCAAAAGGTTCATTGAGACTTATACAGGGAATCTATTTAACTTCTAGAGATTAAATCATGACTCAAACAACTTCACAGAAAACATAAAAACAATGAACTTGAGCAATGGGTCTAGTACCCAAAAGAAGCTGTTTCCCTTAATGAAGGAAAACCCAGTAATTTCTCAAAAAAGCTAGCATGATTCCCCGTGAACCACAATTCGCATACATTGTAGTGAAGAATATTAAAGTGCCTTTCACATTCCCTCTACGTTTCCACTACGATAACTTGACAAACGATCCTCTAAGCAAAGATTGCTTGCATTGTCTAAATGATACTCCTTCTAAAAGGAATCCTACAATCATGCATCACCTACATGATCAAGTTACACATTCCCATTACTCCCAAGTGTACTCGTAAACAATCCTCGCATTTTTAAAATTTTGTTAATGGAATGTAGTATACACAACTAAAGCCGGCACATAAATGCATTATCTCCAGGGAGTCCTTAGGATTCCTAACTGAACTAAAGAAATTATAATCTTAAGCTAGTTGTTTCACGCTTGTGACCTCCTCCAAGTGAGGAGAATGTTAGCGGTATACAACAACCGATGACTAACTCCTGTGGCGAAAAGAAGTTGGCGTCCAAATCTAAGAGTCATTTTCTTGGAAAACAAAAATGAATAGGTTAAATCACACGTGGTTGGATGAACTTAAATTGTCGACAATAGATTGAAGTTTACCAAAAATCGAAGCAGCTACATTATTGGTCTTATAAAACTTTATAATGTGGCTAGCTAAGGAACAATGCAAATCGGCTACTATGTATCCACTCCATACAATAGAGTTAAACAAGCTGATTGAACTGCTGAAACGAAATAAGATGCACTCACTACAATAGTGTGTCGAGCTGAAATCATCATGAATCGTGATGCAAATATGGAGTTCTAAACTGGTGACATAATCCATAATAAATGACAAGGAGTTCACAATGCTGAGCTAACTAAGGGTACATACCTAAGAAACTAATACATTCATCGCATAACTTGGTTATTCAATTCTGGTTGCATACCACACCGGAAAACAGTTATCCTTACTCATAATGCCCATAACTGGCCGGAGCACTAAAAAATAAGGTGACAGTGCTCCCCGGAGGAAATATGTTCAATTCACTTTGTCTGGTACCCCAACAACAAACCAAATGGAAAATGAATCAGGAGCTAGAAAGTTTCTAGATGTTACTTTGAACACCAACAATGGTGGCTGACAGAGAAAAATGATATCGGGTCAAGTCAAAATGGCAAGAGTGGAGCCAAAGAGTACATATGTGGCTCAATTTTGGATCAGGACAATGCACTCTGAGTAAAAAAAAATATGATCCCAAAAATAATCAAAGGATAAAACATATCGTCCATCACTATGGGACAACACCATTTTCCAACGGAAAAAGGAAACAACTTATTAACCCGCAGCTCTGACATCTTGAAGGCGCAAGAATCACCAATTTGATGATTAATAATCCAAAAGTATATACGATGATGACAACTTGCTAACTAATTTCATTCCCAAGGAAACCTTACTTCCCGTAGTTTTCATCACAAACATATGGTCAACATCAGTACTCATGCCCATGATTTATATCGGCAACAAGTAACGAATGTAGGAAAAGACGAAACGAGTACTGAAAAGGAATACATTGATACACACTTAAGTGAGGAAAACTACTATAAGATTGCTAACTATTATATAGCTCCTCTAAAGCCTCGACACTCACTGATACTAAGAAACAAGTTTTCTTGACTCGCCATGTATCTCCCTCTTCATGTTAAACGAGGTTTTTCGATAGCTTGAATGGATCTTAAAAACAAACATGCATAATCATCAAACTAGGATGAATGCGGGCACTTAGCTCCATGCTTAAACACGAACTAAGATGCTATATATGAAACATTAAAGGTTCTCGAAGAAAATCGTGAAACATGTGAAATGTTTAGAGTCGATGTGCATAATCTTTCTGACCTGCTCAACAACATTAACAAAAATCTACACCAAAAGCATTCTCGTGTTCTTGATTAACATCTAAGTCAACATCAGTAATTGATAATTGAATAACTATTGGCACTGATTCTTATAATGCCCTCGTCATCGATTCAAGAAAATATACATAGTGTCGCTCACCTGACATTTCCCTTATGCGATACGTACAATGGCGAAAACCTCTTCACATGCTCATGACTTCCCCACGATCCCACCATGTTGTGGAACTCCTCAGAATATAATATAACAAAATATTCTGGAACTATCTCGTACACTATTGATGGCAGGTTTTGCTGAAGTCGTCGATCACGTCCATGAAGCATGACAAGAAAAGAACGTCAGACTCAAGAAGCTACCTTATACCGTTAGGGATACCAA
The DNA here is from genome assembly GCA_946800695.1 of Geum urbanum. Taxonomy (NCBI): domain Eukaryota; kingdom Viridiplantae; phylum Streptophyta; class Magnoliopsida; order Rosales; family Rosaceae; genus Geum; species Geum urbanum. Next base: position 37,516,826 of record OX326998.1, read on the forward strand.
TGCCAAAAGGCATATGATGGGATCCGCTGCAGTCGGTCCATCATACACTAAGTATCACTAAAAGTATAAGATAACCAATAGGATCTAAAAACCTAATGCTCTGATACCAATTAACAAGACCCGCCCCAGATTACCGTAGTAATCCAGGGTAAGTCTTGCGGGACTCGTATTAGAGTATCTAGAACTAACTAATCGGTATCAGTTACTCTAGCACGAGCTCTCAGAACTTCAACTGAAAACCTACATTGAGAAGACGGAAGCTATGGACTGTCATGCCTCGTACTCTGAATGGTCACGACTTCAACTAGCAAACTTGAAAACTGGGCAATTTAAAACAAATGGCCCAAGGAAAGGCATAAACAAAAAATGTGAGAGTGAGTGGATAAAAATTATAAACTATGTAAATCTGTAAAACTATAACTATATGCCATTCCGCTAATTTCGAAGAAATAATGCGAGTTCAAGTATCATAACTGAACTGCAAATGGAGGTGGTCGCTCAAGACTTTTTTCCTAACCTGAGCCGACAATCTATAAAAAGAAACTATGGGTGATGGGCCAGACGAGGCAACCTGAGCTCCCCTGACTGGACTATCTGGTGATCAGCCGAACAGTCAGTACATCGATGCAACTAACTAATGCCATCACAAAGAAAAACCTCCAAAAATAAAATATTTTAAAATATACTATAAATTAAATTGAAATACTGAAAATTGAACTGCTACGACTATGAAAATAAAAAGGGGTCCACGCACAGTACAGTGCCGTGATATCCTCTAAGTCAAAGCCTATCTGTTAGTGTTTCTAAACATCTGCAACTGGCTGCTAATAAGTTGTCATGAAACAACGATTATTATTTAATAACTAATCGTCAAAAATCATAATGAATAGCTAAGTTCGTATACCAATGAGCATTATCATCGAGAACCTCGCATTCATGAACAATGTGCTTTCCGAATTAATGATGATCTTAATCTAATTCCAAATTCAAATTCTTGAATCATTTTTATAGTTGCAACATATTCCTCAAACGTTATGCGACTCGAAGTCAAATCGACTATTGACTCAACCGTTTAATATAATCGTAAAACCGTTTAATTAATATCTAATTGACCACACATCTTAATCAACAATGTTCAGACCAATTTAATAATCTCTTCATTACAATCGGTACAGAATTACGAGTAAAACAACATAAAATTTACATCAAAATAGCCTTCGCTGGAACGCCACTGTGGACCACCACCCGTTACACTGGTGACTTTTTCTGGCGACCCTAACCTAAAAACATTCAAAATCTTGCAAGCAACAATTTTCTCAACTACACCAAAGTCCAATTCAACCTCTAACTAATCCAATTTACCTTGAAACTGAAATCCCCCAAAAATTTCAATCATTCGATTCTCCTTGCTCCGATCGAATTAGAGCGTATTCTTGATGTCCTTAGCTTTGTGGTGAGGAAAGCTTCAAATCCCAATACGTTTCACCGGTAGATTTGACCGAAAAAACATCGACCCGAAACCCATAAATTCTCATATTTTCTCCTTGAAATTCCGGCCAACTCCGGTTGATTTGGTGGTGAAAACCATAGAGGAAAGGAAGAGGAGAGTGAGACGCTTCTTCTGATACCTTGGTCTACGGTTTTGGTGGCTGGCCGAGGGATATCTCCGGTGAGCCACAGTGAGGAGAGAGAACCTCGTGGGAGGGAGAGGGAGGGAGGAGAGAGAAAAAGTCTAACCCAAAAAGGAAAGTTTTGACTTTCCATTTTTGGAAAGTCCTATTTATATGTGCGAATTGCGACTAATCAATTTCGTGAAACCAAACAAAACTTTCGCTGACCTTAATTTCTTTTTCGTAACTTTGATTTAAATATTTGACCTGGCTATGAACTCATCTCAATAAACTCTATGACTTTCCTCCATACAATTTCCCGAAATAGAAAGTCTATTTATACTTGTCCATTTATGACTATTACATTTCCGATAAACTTCTGTTGATCATAACTTTCTTGTTGTAACTCCGTGTTCGGCATTCATCGCGTCTACAGACTCCTCTTAACAATTTCTACAACTTTCACTCGAAGTCAACAAACTTTGATAATCTGATAAAAAGTCAACTAAAAAGCTCTCAATATTTAACGACAGTGACAAAACTAAGTAATAACAACCTTTCTTGATTAACATTAAATAAATCATAAAAAAAAATCTCGAGATGGGATGTCTCACTTTCATCTCAAACTTGGATTTCAAGTAGCCAATATTCTCCCTAATCTCATCAATCAAGAGATCTGATGATGTTCATATCATCAACATAGACTGCTACAATGGCAAACCCTGAACTTGTTCGTTTAATAAACTCACATGGGCATAACTGATCATTCTTGTATCCTTTCCCAATCTAGTAGTCACTTAGATGTGTGTACCACAACCGACTAGATTACTTTAATCCATATAGTGAATGCCTCAATCTTATCACATAAGCACTCTGTGGTTAGAGTTACTTGATTTGGGTAAAACAATGATGTCTGGCACTTTTATGTATATCTCTGAATCAAGATCCCCATAGAGGTATGTTATAACCACATCTATAAGCTGCATACTCAATTTTTCGGACACTACCAAACTAACCCGGTAGCAGAAAGTAATGATGTCCATGACTGGAGAATATGTCTCCTTATAATCAATTCCAGGGCATAGAGAAAATCTTTGTGCCACTAAGTCTAGCTTTATACCGCAAAACTTCATTCTTCTCATTGTGCTTCCGAACAAAGACTCATTTGTGTCCAATTGGCTTAACATTCAGTGGACATAGAACTACCGGACCGAAAGATTACCTTTTTCTCAGAGAGTCTAGTACAACCTGGATTGTTACTTTCCATTTCGGCATATCTGCTCTACATTGACATTCTACAACAGAGAATGGTTCTACTTCATTGCCGTCAATGATCTTCTGAGCAATAGAATAAACAAATGCATTATCAACTAACATGGAAGATCTATCCATAATAATGTGCGCATCTTTTTGTTATATAATGAGATTTTCTTGTTCTATGGCATCACAAATGACTCTAAAGCGTCCCCTATGGATGTTAATTGTGATTCTAGGATGTAATTATAGTTAAGAACAATCTCATATGAATGATTCACAATGTTGATGATGAAAGGATTATTTTGTGCCTGGATGGTCTGCCTTTTCACCAGCGGCTCATTTGTGGATTTTATTGATCTCCCCCTCTTCTTGGTGGGAGCCGAGGCTGAGGCCACACCTCCACCATGGGATGAAGGATCATCTACTCGCTTTGTTGTGGAATTTACTTGCCCATTATTGGGGACTTCCATCCTTGTAGGAACGTTTGCAACATGTATATATGATTGTGTCACTTTTGCGATGTCTGTAAAGGAGTCGGGCATCAAATCTTCAACTTTTTGAAGATCGAAAATACATCGCACATCTATCTCACTCTGAGATGTGCAGGGATCATTATGTGACATAGTGGGGTTAGGCCACGTCCATTTCTAGCGTTCAACTGGAATAAAACTGTGACGACCCGAACCAGAATCAGATGTGTGTTTGGTACGATTCTTGAGATTTGGTTTTAGTCGCAGTTTTGCGATATTATGTGGTTTGCCGATTCGTTTCGCGACTTTGTTTTTGGTCGAGAATTTGAGTTGAGTGTCTTCACGGAAATGGTAGAGTACGTGATTTCGAGTTCGTGGGTGGTTCCGGAAGATTTTTCCGATAACCGAGGAATATTTTATGATTATTTGAAGTTTCGGGTTTCGTCGAGTTTATCCGATCGTTTCGAGTTTATCCGAATCATTTCGTATTTTCATTGTGGACCGTTGATTGACCCGAGGGACGAGTATAAATATCGAAAAGTCGAAAAATAGTCGAGAATAGTCGTAAAAATTCAGTTTTGCATTGTCTAGTCTTTGACTTTCCAAAACTGGAAAGTTGACCAGCTTGACCAAGGGGAGAGTTTCCCGTTTCGGCCTTCACCTCCGGCGACCGGATTCCGGCCACCATCCACCTCGGGACAGGTACTAATCGCTTCCCCTTGTGATTTCGAACATGATGGTGTGTGGTTTGAGATGAATTGATGTGTCATGGGTTGAACCCGATTCGGGTTAGGGTCGCCGGAATCGGCTTTAATGGCGACGGTGGTTCCGGCGATGGTTGGAGGCCAAGAGCTTGGGGGTTTTGCTCCCCACCTCGTGGTAGAGCTACCTAGTTGGTTAGTTTGGGACGAGGATGAGGGATTTGGTGAACCCGATTAGGGATTTGGGTTTGGATTTCCGATTTGGTTTTGAAAAATTGACATGGTTCCTTTGTGAATTGGCTCTTATGGTAGAAGGAAATGTTGCTCGAAATGGTGAGACCTTGTGATCTGGAAATTTTGGCCTTGTAATTCCTCCGTTGACGGCGCGCCGCCGCCGCCGGCGGCGGTCAACGGCGGTCAACGGCGGCCCAAAAGTCAAATTTCAGATTTCGACGTTTTTAGTGTCATTTTTCTCGTAATCACGCCCTGATTATCGTACGGAGGTTTTCGGGTTGATTTGAGTAGCCGATTTTCAGTCGAGGTTTCGAGTTGGGATTTCGGGATTTCCGTAATTCATTTTGTACTGCGTTTTGTATTTCCGGGAACGGTTGGTTTCCGTGCTTCAGTACAGTGTTGTGGATTACGATATTGATCAGTTATGTGTATATGTATTCAGGTGATCGAGATCGAGATCTGGATCGTGAGCGTGCTTCTGGCGAGGGATCTTCCGCCGGACCACGAGTTTAGCGCGAGTGCGCATTTCACGTGTCTGTGAGTGGACAATTTCTTTTCACGGAAATCTTGCGAGTCTTTTATGTGATTTATGAACTTGAGCATGCAGCATGATTATGGTTTTACGAGCATGAGATTTCATACGAGATTATAATTATATGGGCATGTGTTTACTATTATATGAATATGTTTATACGGATATACGTATACGAATATGCATACACTTTATATATTGTTTCATGCATTTGCATCGAATTGTTTATGATTTGGTTTTCACAGAGTACAGTCTTAGTTACGTTGTTGTATCGATACACATTGCCTCTCGGCTGATCCCCGATGGTAGGCCATCCAGGAGGGACGTCGTCATCCCGACCTGACCGGTGAGGGGCGTTTCCCCGGAACCGAGGCCATTTCTGGCTTAGAATCACGGGGACCAAGGACCTCGTGATTCGGACTGTACTAGCACGGTGTGTGTCCATGAGTGACCCCGTGGGATTTATACTTGCATGCTCAGTACACTGGAGGAGTATGAGTTTTACCTCGTGTACTATGTTATGTTTTTATTTACCTGGACTCGCATATGTTTTTATAACATATATACTTGGTGAAAGACATTTATTTTCGTCCACTCACTCTAACGTGCTTATTGTCTTTCCCCTGGGCTTTTCGGTTTCCGTGCCCAGTTTGCAGTTCAGGTTTGGTGTTTCACGTCGTGGTTTGGAGGCTAGTGATCAGAGTCACCTGTGTTTTCCAGTAGGTTTCAGTTTCACCTACTGATGTACATGTTGTATATATTTTATACTAGAGGTCGCTCTGATACGTTCTGATACTTGTTTATACGGATTTTCTCGGATATACTTATATATAGTACAGTATGTTTACTGTTTGCTGATTATATTGATGTTGAGAAATCCGGATGGGATTGGTGCCCACGGTTTGATTTTTGTGGCATAGGACGAAGTGTTAATTTCCGCGTGCAGGTTATGGTAATTCCACGCTAGTAACGAAACTCTGCCGAAATTTTGAAAAGTTTTTGTTGGTTCGTATTTTCGAAGGGGTTCGATTCCGGTTTAGGGAGCTAAATCGGGGTTGGGTCCTTTCAAAAACCATTCATATTTTCCCTTAAAGGTGGGAAATATGTCATCAAAGTGACAATCTGCAAATCTTGCAGTAAAATAATATAAAATACAATACTTCATCTGTTTGTTTGACTATCCAAAGTATATCATCCGTTGTTTGACTATCCATTAATGTATTATGAGGTAAAATAAAATTTTCAACACTTTCATATAACGGAAAAATAGAGAAATTTTATTACTTGCCAACTGAATCATAGTAAATATGTCTTATTCCAAAACAATTATCATCAAAGGCTAGAAAACATGACTAAACAAGCTAAAATCTAAACTTGAAATATTACATAGCAAAGATAACAACCCAATATATAGACTTTATCAATATTCAGAGTCTGAAGACTCTTTTTTTTGTCTCCTATAATGAGATTGACATCAACGTCTTATTCCATCTCATAGTCTTCCCCAACAAAGTTAGTCTCTTGTGCCGAATATTGTTTGTGCCTATTATAGATATTTTGGATTTCTTTGCTTGCACAATCTTTATTCTGCATATGCTTCGTAGAGCCACATTTGAAACATGGATACTTTTCGGATGGAGCAGAGTGTGAAGAACCTTCATTCTTGGAACATGATTGGTTCTTGTTGGAGTTAGCACCATGTTCTCTATGCCAACTCAGGTTTTAGCTTTGGCCACTACCATTTCCATGCCTCCTCTCCCACCATGTGAAGCACGCCCTCCACAGTTGTAAGGATCTGAACAATTGTTCTTATTTCCTTTACGGGCCTTCCCTCCAGTGTTATAATTCTCAAATGTTTTATTGGTCCCAACGGACCTGGAGTTGTTCTTGAGGATTATCTCATGATGCCTCTCTTTTTTAGCTAGGATATTCATGAGATCACTGAAAGTTTGGATTCTTCCTTGTTCGTACTGAAGTCGGTACTGATGAGCAAAGATACTTATGGAAAAAGGGAGGGTGTTCAACGACTTCTCGATCATATCTTGATCGATCTTGTCAACCCCACAGAAACTAAGCTCATATTGGAGATCCAATATAGCTTGGTTGTAAGCATCAACCTTTGAATAGTCAAACAAACGGATGGTTACCCATCTCTCAGTCAACTCAGGAAGTTGTTCATTGTGCACATTGTTGAAGCGTTGCTTCACAATGTCCCATAAATTCATGGGATCAATTTTTTTTAAATACTACTTTTTAAGTTAAGGATGAATATGACGCCTCAAAATTATGAGGGTTTGAGTTTTAATTTCCTCACCTAGAAGAGACCATATTTGGTCATGTTGGTGGGATAATGGCATTGGTGTATCTCTTTCTGGTGAATGTATTTTCTACATTAGAGACCTAGCGATGATACTATGTTCCTTTTGGATCAAAGATGTCAAACTCTGGCATAGACGGCTCAGTTGTAATCATCTACAAAATAGAAAAAGGAGATGATTAGTATCAAAACCACGACCACTAATATCAAGTTCAGGGAATAAGAACATGATTCAAGATGTATGGTCACAAATCGATGCTTAATAAACAGTGGCTTCATACCACATCCAAAAACTATGATATTCACAAATAATCACTTATAATCTATTTTTTTCTTTATACCATGACTGGCCTAGTACCATCACTAATCAAGCTATTTGAGTGAAGGGGTAGTGAAATACCCTTCTCTCGATTCACAATATAATATAAAAATGATAAACAACCTAATTTCTAGGGTGTTGTAGAAATTAAATTTATCAACCTAATCTCTAAAGTAGGATGTTAGAAAGATTTATCTCGATTGTTGCAAGAATTGGTGAAGCTACATGTGTAGTTTGTTGACGACGAGGTGGTAACTCTCTCTAGATGTGTGATTTGAGTAGTCGATCAATTGTGGCGTTATAATAGAGGCTTCGTGCGAAGGTGAGACAGGTTGTGCGTATGGAGGAGTGATGATGTCGCAGATGGCCAATGGTGACTGGAGATGGTGGTGTTGACAACGATTGAGGGTGGCGACAGTAATGATAGGCGACGGTGGTGTACATTTTAGGGTTATCTTTCTTTCTTTCTTTGTGGTGATTTTTGTCTATCAACTTAGACCTTGTTGATAACATGTTGAAGGATATAAGAGTGCACAATAACTAAAACTATAAAATGCATGTATTTTATTCATTGATAAGAAGCTTTAAATACAGACATTACAATCAATATAATCAATATTCTCGAATAATCAGAGATTCCTAGAGTATATACTCTAATCTAATTAGGACAAAATATACATCGGAAGATATAGAGTATAATTTCCTTAAATAGTAACTAGGTTTTAAGTAAAGTAATTAACACAAGTAAAACTAAATAACACAAATAATAACTCAGATTGTGATAATAGTCATCAAATTTGTTCTAAAGTGGTAAATAAAAATTGTCATACTCTTTGGGTACCTAATGTTGAAGGAGAATATATGAGAAACTATAATTCTTTCATTGATAGAATGTCTTATATATAGGCTGATACAATCTGTTACAATAACTGTCCTGATAGAACATGAATTTTCTGTATCTTTATATAGACTAAATCGAATCTAATTAGGACAAGACACATACTGAAAGTTACAGAGAATAAATCTCCTTAAACAATTTTCATTGTGTCGATGGCCTAATGAATGATGCATAACCTGCTGCCTCACTAAAAACCTTGCCAAGTAAACAAAAAACCTCTTGGGTAAAAACAAAAGCTTGGTATAAAGGAAAAAGAGTACAGCGCATGAACTACATAAACTAATACATGCGATGTAAACTCTCCTTAATGTCTATGAAATGTAACTCATCTTGATCTCTACGAAATGTAACTCCCCTCGACTGTAAACTCAGTTATGGAGTTCAGATAACCTACGCATACCAATGCGTCGCACATGCTTCATAAATGTAGATTTTGGTAAAGACTTTGTGAACAAGTCTGCAGCATTATCCTCCAATCTAATCTGGTTTACATGGATACTTAATAACCGTTATTGTTTGTTGATTGTAGAAGTACTTCGGCGAAATTAGTTAAGTATGACCACCCTTAATATAACCCAACTTTATTTGTTTAATGCAAGCCGTATTATCCTTAAATACGCAAGTTAGTGCTACGTAGTATATGGCAATCTACTAACCTTTGAATATGGTGTATTACTGACCTACGTCAGACACACACATTAACTGTTTCATGTAAATATATATTCTTAGAATAGATCGAGGAAGTAACAACAAAGATTTTCGTTGTTGATCTCCAAGAAATCGTCGTGTTTTCCATGGTAAAAACATATCCAGTCTATGAACTACCTTTGTGTGGGTCAGAGAGGTACCCAGTATAAGCAAATCCGACCAACACATCAACCGCTGTTTCAGAATAGGGGATTGCAGTAAAACTGCTCGTAGCAGGGAAGGAAATTGACAGGTTTTCTCACTCGACGGGTCGAACTAATGCTCTTGTTTGATCCAGGGTGCACGTTTCGATGGGTCGAAACTATTCTTCGATGGGTTAAAAGACGCCTTTGGGTTATCATAGTTTACCACCTTTGATAGGTTGAGAGATCAAGAGCTCAGATGTTGCATGCTGTGATTCTATCATCCCTTTTTCGGGAATTTGAATCTTCTCTTTGTATTCTTTGTAAGGGAAGAGTAAGTCTAATTCAATGGATCCCTTTAAGTACCTAAAGATGTGTTTTATACTATTCCAATGATTTTGTGTAGGCACAGACCGAGAAGGCAATGTCTGGATGTGTGCACTAAGTTATACATATAACCAAGCTCCAACTACACTAAGATATTGGAATCTTAGCTCCAAAAGTTCATCGTCATCATCTTTTTAGATGAAATTGACCCTTTTGAGTTCCAGACTTCATGTAGAATCATATAAGGGATGATGATCGAGGAAGTACCAAGTTGAAGAGGTAAACTGGGAATCACTCGACCATGTTTGGTCTGGGAATGACTCAACCAAGAAAAAGATCAATACAATTGATACTAAATGTGTTATTATTCATTCTGCTCGTTGGCCTCTAGGACAATGCATATATATATTGCATACATGACTTTAAGTTCCAGAAGACCCTGCATTTTTTTCCACACAAATTCCTATGAGACTAGGAGACCAAAACTCAATGCCTCTTGGAGACTCTTAAAATTCCAACACATGAATTTAATTAGCATTTTATTGTCATGCATCAATCTCACCTCTCTGGAGAAAACTCGTTCTCAAGTTTGAATTCTTGACAAAGTGTTCCCACGCAGCCTTGTCAAGCTTCTGCAGCTCCTCCTCGCTAACCCACACATCCTTAAAGTTGGGCCGGTTCTTCTATTGGGTGTAAACTCCATGCCTAGTTGTAATAGTTCTTTTGTGAAGGCATACACATGAATTGGCATTTCCTTGACGTATGACAAAACACGAGAAGACTCGATGTTCATCCAGACAAGAGATTGAAGATGTTGGCATCTCCAACTTATCTCCTTGGTACATCAGGTAGTTCATTCATTACATATCATGTTTTCCATCTAGGATATGATAGTGTGCATGTATCCCTGCTGTTCTGGTATGATTCTGTGAACATGTTCTTATCTGGGTTCAGTTGCTTAAGTTAATCTGATTTCAGTATGCATGTGTTTTATAGCAGCCTAGGTTAATCTTTATGCATATACCCTGGTTCTTCTTAAGTTGACCTTAAAATTCAAATGTGTTAAGCCAACATGTGATACTTAGGATTGTGTGCTACTTTTTGCATGTGCTTTACAATCTGGAATTAGGATAGCTTTGGCTTTCACGTGGTACTACTTTCTGCTGTTTTGCCATTTTTGGTAATAGATTGGGTATAGTGTTTTCCCTCCTAAAATACATCTTACCCTAAATGGAAAACTGATGTCGACTTAGCACTTTGCCTTGAAACATGCCTCTGCTTTGTTTACTGTGTCAAATCTGTCTAGTCAAAACTGAGTTGTTTCTTGGACTGCCATAGGCCTCTTCTTATGATAGTTGACCACGTGATACGGTGCTATGCTTGACCCCTATGTGTGTTGCTTCTCACTAATATGTTTTACTGGGTATAAGGAAATACAAAAGCTGTTTTGGTTTCTTTCTTCCTTATAATTGTGCAGTCGTCCCATCAGTTGCAGACCCGTTTTGCTCTGTATTAGGACAATGCTTAGGGCAGCGTTTTGTGCTGCTGTGACACGTGCTTTTCAGCTGTCTTTGACTCCTTCTTTGCCTTGCTTACTTGCTGCATTGTGCTGCTGTTTTGTATGTCTATATAAGGTGTCTAAACTGTGTTGAAAAGTGGGTTGGTTGAGTGAGATACTTGGGTGTTTAGGTTATTCTGTTTTGGTACTCTTTGAGAGCACATTCGTGTGTAGTTTCTCTTCTGTCTTCTCTCCCTCTTCCATGTCTTTTGGTTGCTCATAACTGTGCATAATAGACATGGTTTCTTAAACATAAAAACTGTTTTTCAAAACTCATATGCATCATTGCATTGTGCATTCCATAGAGATAAAGTGTGGAGATGCCCAACCCATGAAGTTGATCAAGAAGGTTTTAACTTGAAGAGTAGTTAAAGATCTGTTTTGATACTTAAGTTTCTCTTTCCAAGTGTAAGCACATAGATTAAAGTAGTGTAGCTCTGTTTGTACTAGTGGGTAGACTAGTTAGGATAGCATAAGAGTTATGTATCCCCAGAGTGCCAGAAACTTGTAATTGTGTGAGTTACAAATTAGTGGAAAGGTTTGTCCCTCAAGAGTTAGGGGCACGCAGTTTTGATCCTGGTTGTAGGATTTCTGCGTCACCAAAAACATCTGGTGTCATTCTTTCCTTACTGCTTTTCTCTCTATTACTCGTATCCTGTGTTTCGGGATAGGACAATATCTTGCTATCCCCATAACAGACTAAACGAAAAAGTGGTAAAGGCCTATTCACCCCCCCCTCTAGGACCTTTATTTTGTTAATAATCTCCAATAAGTGAGATTCCTCAATAGATAGTGGTTCAGGTGCTTGAATGACACTGGAGCTTGCATCAAGTTTTCCATGAAATGCATAGAGGTCTGATACGTGGAAGACTGGACTAATCTCCATTCCCTTAGGCAGCTCAATTTTGTAAGCATTAGGACCAATTTTCTTTAACACTCGACAAGGTTGAATTTTCTTCTTCTTCAGCTTGTTGTAAGTGCCAGAAGGGAACCTCTCTTTTCTTAAATAAGCCATCACTAAATCACCTTCTTCAAATTCAGCAGAACGCAGATGTGCATCAGCATCGTGTTTATAAGTAGCATAAGCTGCCCCTGAATTGGCTCGAACTCGCTCTTGAACTTCATGCGTGGATGTGATCAGTAAGCTCCTCTGCCTCCATACTACTTTGTTCCATATTTGGAACGGGCACTCTGTCCAGAATTTGGCTTGGATTGGTGTTTGGTGTCTTTTGAGTGGAACGATTTTTCGAGCTATTGTAGGCAAACCTAGCATGCGGAATGACTAAATCCCATTAGCGCAGATTATCACTAGCAAGAAACGCATGAGATTCCCCATTGTGCGATTGACAACTTCCGTTTGGCCATCGGTTTGGGGATGACAAGTGCTCGAAAATTGAAGCTTTGTCGCAAAGAGCTTCCATAAGGTTCTCCAAAAGTGACTCATAAACCGAGAATCTTGATTGGAGGTAATGGTCTTCAGTAGTCGCACAACTTCTCTAAAGAAAAGATGAGCAGTCTGGGAAGCATCAGTGGTGTTTTTGCATGGAATGAAATGCGCCATCTTTAAGAATCTATCCACCACCACATATATTGAATCATGACCTCGCCGTGTTCATGGTAAACCCTGAACAAAATCCATACTAATGTCTTCCTGTGACTGACTAGGAATTGGAAGTGGTTGATAAAGCCCCGTGTTTTGTTTTCCTCCCTTTGCTTGGTGGCAAGTCATGCATTGTCGCACATATCACTCGACATCACGAGCCATTCGCGGCCAAAGTAAAGCTCTTGGACTAGAGCCAAGGTCTTGTCCCTTCCAAAATGCCCACCTAAATCACCCCCATGCAGCTCTTGAATGATATGAAGTTTCAGAGATCCTTCAGAAATACAAAGTTGATTGCCCTTAAATAGATAGTCATTTAAGACTATAAATTCTCCATTTTGAAGATTAGCTCCATCGTCTAGCATCTTGCTGAAGAATGCAGCAGACCTATAATCCTCTGGGAGGAGCTGAAACCCAATCACTTCATAAGACAAAGCATTGAGCAAACATATACGGCGACTAAGTGCATCTATAACCTTGTTCATTCTTCCGGATTTATGTCGGAGAACAAATGTGTACTCTTGGAGGAAAGAGACCCATTTAGCATGATGAGAGTTGAGCTTTCTTTGGTCATTGAGAAATCGGAGAGCCTCATGATTAGAGTGTAATACAAACTCCTTGTAGATTAAGTAGTGGCGCGAAAATCTTAAAGCTTGCACAATTCCATAAAACTCGATGTCGTAAGTAGAATAACGCTGCTTGGCATCATTTAACTTCTCACTGAAGTAAGCAATCGGTCTTCCTTTTGACTGAGAACAGCTCTGATACCCAAGTGAGAGGTGTCACACTCTACTTTAAAAAAATTTCGCCAAAATTTGGCAAGGCTAAAATAGGTGCTGCTATGAGTTTTTGTTTAATCAAGTTGAAAGAATCTTTAGTAGACTTTGTCCATTTGAATGAACCAGCTTTCATGCAATATGTCAAGGGAGCAATAAGAGCACTGAAGTTCTTAAGAAAACGTTGATAAAATGTTGCTAATCCATGGAAACGCCGCACATAATAGACTTTGGCCAATCAACAATTATCTTAACTTTCTCATTATCAACTTTGATTCCCTGAGATGAAACGATATACCTAAGAAAAACCATATTGTCTTGCATAAAAGTGCACTTCTGGAGGTTGGCATACAACTTTTCAGTTCGTAGAACCTTCAACACTCGACGAATATGTATAAATGCTCACTAGGACTTGAGCTAAATATGAGAATATCTTCAAAATAGACGACAAGAAATTTTCCAATAAAAGGCCTCAATACCTGATTCATGAGTCGCATGAAGGTACTAGGAGCGTTTGACAGGCCAAATGACATAAAAAAACCGTTCGTACAAGCCAACTTTAGTCTTGAAAGCAGTTTTCCATTCGTCACCGGCTTGAATCCTTATCTGATGGTACCCGCTACGAAGATAAATCTTGGAAAATACTAGCGCCTCATGAAGCATATGAAACATGTCATCAAGTCTTGAAATTGGGAATCTATATTTTATTATGATTTTATTGATTGCTCGACTATCTACACACATCCGCCATGACCCATCCTCTGGCGTGAGAAGAGCAGGAACATCGCAAGGACTAATGCTTTCTCGGATGTAGCATTTCTTTAATAAATCTTGTACTTGTCGCTGAAGTTATCCAAGTTCTTTGGCACTCATCCGGTAGTGTGGTAGTTTTGGTAAGCTGGCACCAGGCAAGAAGTCTCAAATTTCTCTGAAGTTCTCCTGGTCCGTTCCTTCGCCTTCCTCCTCTCATCTACAGTAGTCTCAAATTTCTCTTTTGATGCTCCACCACTAGAGGGTCACATTAGTCGCCTTAGAGATGCCCTCTTTAATTTCTCTTCCTCTTTGAGAGCCATTTGATAAGCTTCCTCCATTGTACTGAGATGATGTAGACTGATTTCATCATATACTTGCTGCTTTAATTCACCCAAGTATCTTGACAATCCACAATAGAGCACGTCAATCCCTGAGCGACGGAATAAGTAAAGGCATCATCAATAAACCTGGAAGAACTATCTATAATACCGCTAGCATTTGTTTAACTTGGTGAGATTTTTTTGTTTACTGACATTGTCATTAACTCTAAGGTGTCCCCCGGTATCTGTAAATGTCGAGTTTTAGACACATTTACAGTCAGAAACAATCTCATGTGTTGATGATGAACAATTATGCCTTGATGACTTGCCTTTTCACTGGCAACTCATCAATAGATTTTGACCTACACTACACCCCCACTATGGGTATGAGGAACACTACCTTGCCCGAGTGTTACATTTTCTTTCCCAATTCCAGTGACTTTCCACCGTGCATAATTTGTAGCATGTATAACCGATTTCGTCATTTTCATGATATTAGTAAAGAAGTCGATCAGTCATCGAATTTGGTACTTTCTGAAGATCAAGAATACATTGTACTTCAATCTCACCCTGAGATGTGCGGGGATCATGATGAGACATAGTGGAGACACGCTAAGTCAATTTCAACGTTTAACCAAAATGTAACCATTCTTATCTCCCCCTAACGGTGGGGAGCATGTCTCATCAAAGTGACTTTCCATAAAACAAGCAGTAAAGAAATCTCATATAACATGTTTTAAATAACAGACAATTGTTGAAGAATCATAACTAACATAAATGCCTAATTATCGTTGATGACCCATTTTTGTACGCAGTGGAGGCGTAGTAGGTACATATACCGTGAAACCAAAGATGTGTAGAAGTGAGATATTAAGCTTAAATCTAGTTACTAACTGGTACGCACTGAATGATTGGCAGTTTATAGGTATCAAGCGAATAAACATAGTTCTATATAACACTGCATATCTCCAAGCAGATACCAGTAAAGTAGTATGCATTAACGCCTGATTTGTGCCTCTGCTAAACCATTCTATGAATGAACATGGGGAACTAGGATGTTCAACTTGAATCCCAATCAACATGCAATAATAAAAAAGACTTTGATGTAAACTTTCATGGATTATCCAATCTAATAGACTTGATTGGATTGTCCGAGTGGTGAGCCCGAAGCGTAATAATGAGAACTAGGAGTTTAGCAAATGCAGCATACCATGTGGATTGTAAGGACGTGTGACCTATGCAACAATCAAAACCATATATATATAGTTCGCATATTAGTTTGATTGGTCCATAAATATATTATTTGGAATATGTGGAGGAATGGAAGTCGTGTCTACAATAAAAGACCTTCATACATGTAAATAATATTACAGACATGAACAAGTTTTACAAACCGAGCGATGTGCATTGAATTTTTCCATAAAAGCATCCGGTGAGAAACACGCATGAGATTGTGCTGCACTCGTCTTGGAGACCGAGCCGAAACTGGGTGGATTAATCTCACTCCCCCCCCATCTAAACCAGTGGTTGTAGATATTCCCACATGCTTCTTTGCTCTTAAGGACCGATGATCATGAGAATTTCTCAATATCTTGATCATTAATGCAAAAACTCATATAAGATAGAGTCACATATACATAGTAATATAAGTGACTACACTAAATTAAATGATCTGTACTGTAGTAATATATAAACAACTACAAATCCTCATAAACTTCTCTAGATTGTGCTGTTTGCAGTATTCTATGGAAATTTCACAAAAAAATCTTCTCAAATTATTTTTTCAAGTGAAGGCCGTCGGCACAAATTATTTTGAAAACTTAACAAGGTTCGATTGACTATTAGGCGCGTATAACACTCAATCTCGCCATCATATATCAACCTAAAAAATGTCAGACAATCCGTCTTTGAACCCAAGACATAACAAACATTTTAAGTGAATACTTAAAGATTTTAAAGGGTGTAATCTTTATAGAATGCTGATATAATATGACAATAGCTAAAAACCACTGATGTATAACAACATCTGATCAGTCGAAATGACCCTTGTAGATTAAGTTCCATTGCATGAAAAAAATCGATGTAAAATGACATCTGGTGCAGAATTTTAGGTTGGTCATTTTAGACCAACAATTTTTCAAAGGAAAATTTTAAAATTTTTATGAACCTTTATTTGTTGATAAAACCGATGTAAAACATATCAGAAAACACTAATTCCAGGTACAGCTTTTGACAGGTCGAGAACACCACTCGACGGATTGAAAGAAACCCAAAATAGAATTTGATTTTTCCTATACCAATGTTCAACTGGTCGAAGATAATGTTCGACGGATCGAAGTCCTGTCCAGTAGCACCTCTTCGATGAGTCGAAAAATACCTTGATGGGTCAAAGATAAACCTAAAATCGATATCGAATTTCTGATATATTTTTTGATGGGTCGAGTAGTTTTCTCGATGGGTCGAAGTTGAACAGATACTGAGACAGAAGCGTTCTTTTGACAGTTAGAAGGTGCAAAAATATGTGACCGAAGACCACTTTTGATGGATCAAAAGTTGCAAAATCCGATCCAGAAGGTGGTCTTCGACAGGTCGAGAGAAATCTCGACGGGTCGAAGATTCCCTGAGATTAAAAAACATTTTTTTTTTAATAACTGAAACTGAAACTGTTTCATTGATAGAATGTCTTATATCACTTCCGCCGCAAATACTATAGCCGACGATATATGTAAAACTATAGCCGACGAGATAAAAATCTCGTCGGCTATAGTGGATAAAATGAATTTTTTAAATTTTTTTTAAAAAACTCGTCGGCTATAGTACTATAGTTGACGATAATGGATAAAAACCTCGTCGGCTATACTATTACCGACAGGTTTTAGCCAGCCGACTTTAGCAGACGACCCTTAAATATCATTGGCTAAAGTCCGTTGGTTAAAACCTGTCGGTAATAGTATAGCCGACGAGGTTTTTATCCATTATCATCGGCTATAATACTATAGCCGACGAGTTTTTAAAAAAATAATAAAAAAAATTCATTTTTCCACTATAGCCGACGAGATTTTTTATCTCGTCGGCTATAGTTTTACATATATCGTCGGCTATAGTATTTGCGGCGGTAGTGTATATAGGCTGATACAATCTATTACAATAACTGTTCCGATAGAACATGGATTATCTATATCTCTATCTAAATTAAATCATATCTAATTAGGACAAGAGACACACCGAAGGTTACGAAGAATAAATCTCCTTAAATACCTAAGAATTTTCCTTAATATGAAATAAAAAATAATCTAAAAAACATGTATCCATATTATATATATATATATATATCTGTATATATAGTTCTTATCTAGAGCGGAGCGGAGCGAAGTTTAAATTTTTACGATTTTGATAAAAATACTCAACTATGGAAACCATGCATTGTATAAATTACTGTTCAATGATCTTGTTAACAAAAAATTAGTTCAGTCAGAGATGATTTGACAATTTGATTGCTACATTAAATATTTAAGGTATATCAGATGAATTATATATATATATATATCAAAAATTAAATGTGATGATCAAATAACTAAATCGTCTTAACTTAGACTGATTTTTGGACGGGGAAGGTTTGGACAGCGGTGGAAGGTTTGCTCTGTTTAATTAGGGTTTAAATTTTTTTCTTTAGTGATTGTTGGCTATCAACTCAGAATTTATAAACAAGTTGAAAAATAAAAAGATACACAATAACTGTAAACTGCCATCCACACGATCAATATTCTTGAACAATTAAAAATTGATTGAATTTATATTTCTAATTTAATTAGTACAAGATACCGAGTATATATGGTCGGGGACTCGGGGGGTAGTCTTACTCTAAGCCAGTCTCTTCTACTCTCTAGAACCCATTCAATTCCCAAGTGAAGTACTGAATCCAATTCCAGAAAAACAGAACAAATGGAATTAACCACATCATGGTACAATCCCAGAATCGCTGCAATTTCATCCTCATCAACCCTTTCCAGTAGGCCACCTTCTCTCTCGCCTCCTCATAACCTTTCCTTCCCATTTTGCCCATCCCCATTTCGGTTTGTTCCCAACAAGTCCCTCACACTTCACGCCCGCAAACACAACTCAGAACCTGAGCTCAGACCAACAATCATTCAAGAGGTTTCAGAGGATGACGAAGACGACGACGTTATCTTTGAAGACGGTAACGTCTCTAATCTTACCCAATTCTCTATGTGAATTGTGAATTGTGACTTCTCTAGTTTCTCTTGTCATATTTTAGTATTGGAAATGCGGTCACAAATGTTAAATGTTCTGAGTTGATCATTTTTATAGAGGCATTATTGGATAACGGTGATGATGTTTATTATGAAGATGAGTCTGTGGCGGATGAGGCTGAACTGTTTGTAAGTTGTTGTGTGTTGTTATTGGTACCGTCTTTTTTGGTTAAAAATATTGGTGGTGATTAGTTTGATTGTATTTTTCTTCGAAGGATGGAGATGGAGGAGGAGGAGGCGGAGTTGCGCTTGCCGGGACATGGTGGGATGACAAGGCATTAGAGATTGCTGAGGAAGTTGTCTGACGTTTGAAGGTGACTTGAAAATGTATGCATTCAAGACGTTGCCAAATTTCACCATTCAAGTGCGCCTTGAGAAGCTTTCGAATAAGTAAGTTTCAAACTGAAGTTCGTTGTCACTGATAATACACTATGCGATTCATAACTATGCTTTTCGATACATGAAGATCTTTAAATATGTATGCCATATGTCATCAGAAAAGTAATATACAGATAAGTAGTAATTAAGTGATTTTAAAATATTTATGCAGTATGTCATCAGAAAAGTTTATCTCAGGTGATTGTGCTTGTTATACATTTGGTGCCTCTTTCCCTTTATTTTGAACAGAGAATTCATGCACCCAAATTTGAATAGAGTGACATTATGACCTAAAGGAACAAGGTAGTAGGAAATGGGGATCATGGATTAGCAATCTATTAGAAGTAACAGCACATATTGAGACCATACAACTGCAAAATAGAAACCAAGAGTGCTGAGAATCGGACCACGATTGATAGACCTCGAGGCTCCTCCACTATGTTAATTTACCATTACTTCCAAGACGGTTTAAGCTAATGGAAATGATGAAAGTGAACACAGGTTTACTTAACTTTTCAACTGCCAAGACCATTAGCTGTATCTCTCAAACTTATCTGGTTTACTTGCTATTCTCATTGGTAAATAAGAGCTAGGGATACCGGTATATTGACATTCTAATGATGTTTCCACTCAGCTTGATCAGAGTCGCTCATTGTAATACTTAAAGTGTACAATATATGGAAAATTGGTAATCTTGGTTCACTGATTGCCGGATGCTAAGTATGTCATAGCTGTTTGTTTCCCCTTTTTCTATATGGTAGGAAAAATCAAATCTTGTGTTATTTTGATTATCTTCACTAGCTGTGTAAATTTTCATATAAATGCCCTTTTGAGCTTAATTTAAATATTCTACAGATCTGGCTCCCCTGGTATGGAAGATATAGAAGCTTTTTCTAGAGCTTATAGATCAAGACTGGACGAAGCGGAGCTTGCTCGATCAGTACCTGAGAACTTAAGTCTTGAGGTATTTGTATCTTGATACTCTCTTAATCATTGACTTACTGTATTATATATGTATACTTTGCCCCTTCTTGACTCTAAATTATGGTAAACCCCTACAATCATAGATTATTATGAACTGTTAAATTGGTTGGGGTAGGGAGAAAATGAGTTAAATTTGTTGCCTTGTTGTACACGTCTGGAGAACAGTAAAGGGTAGTGCAAACCTTGTCTGCAGCTAGCCATGAAACCCTAAGGTGTGGTATATGTTGCTTCAGTTTACAATGCCAACACCATGGCTAAAATAGAGAAGCTGAAACTTCTGGAACAAGATGAATGGTAGTGTCCCTAGTGTGTTCTTTCTTGTATTTCTAAAGAAATGAGTTTACTCTCAGGTGTCAACTCCTGGTGTTGAAAGGGTAGTTCGGATCCCGCATGATTTGGATTGTTACAAAGATCGACCTATGTATGTGAAATATGTAAGTGAGGCAGGTGGGACTGATTCATTGTCAGAAAGTGATGGTATTTTCAGGCTTGATTCTTTCGATATTGAAACAAAATGTTGCATATGGGGTATAGCGGACGTAAGGATTAATAGAGAAAAAGCAGGAAAGGGGAGACCGCTTAGCAAAAATCAGCGAGAGTGGTGATTGAATACACCGTTTGAGTCATTACGTCTTGTCCGGTTATACTCTGATATTTAATTTGTGTTTTTTTTTAAAATCAATTTTCACTCGAGAGATGGTGACACTATAATGGAGTACATAGCTGATGATAATAAGGCAGAGGAAAGCAGGGGCGGAGCCATTCAGAGGCGAGCCCAAGCCTTGTGCCCCCCAACATCTCCCCCCCCCCCCCCCGAAATATCCAATATCTAAATTTTGTGGTCTAGACAGTAATTGTAGGTTGTGTAGTGGTAAGCTCATGTACTCTTAGCACCCATGTCTCTGGTTTGAAACCCATTCCATCTGTTTTTTTACTTTTTCAGTTTTTCCTCTTTCCATTTCAGACTATCAGCTTTCTTTTTCCCTTCTTTTTAATTTTTCTTCTTGTTTAAGTTTTGGCCCTCCCTGAGTCCAAGATCTGGCTCCGCCACTGGAGGAACCCTTTTCTCATCTTTATGAATAGTATTGATCTTGTAGTACATAGTCAATCAAATTATCTACTTTTCCTCCATATATTTGGCTATGAGGGACTACTGAAATGAGTGAAATCTATACACCCCAGTTTTGCTCCGATCTACATGTGATCTGCAAATAATCGCCTTTGCTCTTGTCCTCTTGTTGTTTTGTTTGGAGTGCATATTATGATTTCATGTAGCTTTTTCAGACTTGTGGTTTTATTTGTTGGCAACTTTGCAATTGAGAAACAATGAGATATGGAAGCAAGTGAGACTATATTGGGTTGATTATTTGGTTACACACACATAATATGAAGTGGAATCGACCTAGCTGCTCTCTCTGCAGCCAGGGTCCCCCGAATTTAGAGTCACCATGACGGTGGCTCTCCTTATGGAAGGTGCTGCAGCTGCCGTCGCTTGGCCATGGCTCTCCTTTCGGATCAAGACATATATCATTGATTTCCCTTGGCGTTTGAAGAAGCATTCGTCTCTGTTTGATCAGTTTACATGCAAGTAAGACCTTTCATTGCTCCCAATGGCTCATGTAGTCCTCTATATATGGGTACCAGAAGTTGAACAAACACTAAATTAAAGAGAAAAGGAGTCGCATCTTGAAGATTATGGTCCTCCAATTAGGGAATTCGATGCATAATTAATAACATGCCACACTTCATAGTTTCTTCTACCATTCTCTATGAGACTTGAAACTTTATTTGATGAACATGTTGTGGCAGGCGACTGAAAGGTACAGGCTTTCTCAAGTTTAAAACAAACGATGCAGCCAGCTCTGCTGTTTCAGCTGGCAGCACTGCATCTGGCATAGGGATTTTTCTCAAGGGTAGACAACTAACAGTCTTCCAGGCATTGGATAAAAAATAGGCTCAGAAGAAGGAAGAAAATACGGTCAAAAAAGAGGATGTTGATCACCGTAATCTCTATTTGGCTAAGGTTTTACATCTATTGACAAACCACCTTTTAGCTCTATATTGTTATACAAAGTTTTCTATGTCAAGTGGTTTTTTATATTGTGTTGTCCTGAATGGTTGGAAATTGTCTTTCCTTCAAATCTCAACAGTTAGGCCTTATTATAGCAGGAACTCCAGCCGCAGAGGGGGTTTCCTCTAATGACATGTCAAAACGCCAAATGTAAGCTTTGGTGATATTTATAATCCCCTAAATTAATCGCATGTAATGATCAATTATTGGTAGTTGCAGTATGCATTTGAAAGTTGAAGCCATTCTAGCCACTTCCTGGAGAAAACTAGAAAAAGCTGTTATGCTTCTTTTGTTCGTGCGCCACTTTATAACATATTTAGAAGTTTTCATGTCATGGAGGGAAGCTTATTATACTGTCACATGCCTAATAGATATGGTGATTGTTTGAAACCATGTGTATAGGTTGGAGAGAAGCAAGGCAATGAAGCTTAAATCTCCAAATTTTCATGTCTCTAAGACAAGAATAGTAATATACAATTTGCCGAAGTCCATGAACGACAAACAGCTAAAAAAACTTTGTGTGGATGCTGTTACCTCACGAGCTACAAAACAAAAACCCGTGATTCGACAGGTTAGATAGTAGTTACACTTGTCTCTTATAACTGGCGTTTTCATTTTTTCTTGTATGAATTCCTTGTATGTGTTGAGCATGCAGATTAAGTGCTTGAAGGACGTCAAAAAGGGAAAGATTGTGGAAAAGAACCACTCTCGTGGTGTTGCTTTCGTTGAGTTTACAGAGCATCAGCATGCCCTTGTGGCCCTTAGAGTTCTTAACAACCACCATGGTAATCAGATTGGTGACAATTATTGTTGATAATCAGAATCAGCTAGAGAAACCATTCCGAAATTCAATTATTTTACCTATGTTGAATGTTCTTTTATTCTGTCTACGTTTATTCTAATTTGTGGTGATACTACTTGTAGAAACTTTTGGTCCTGAACATCGTCCAATTGTGGAGTTTGCAATTGATAATGTTCAGAAAATGAGAGCACGTCAAGTTTCGCAGCAGACTCAGCAGCATGTTGGTAATGGTAATCAGAAAGAGGGGTGGAATATTGAACATTCCAATAGAGCAGGTGCTCACCCAAGCAAGAAGTTCGAGAATCGGAAAGGTAAAGGTGACAAGCGAAAAGTGGACGAGGCAGTACCAAATGAAGACGGTGAAGCGGCAGACATGGTTAGTAATGGAGCTGCCACTGAAGGGAAGAGATTTCCAAAGAGGCAGAAGGAGGATTTAGTTAGAAAAGAAAAGATCCCATCAACCGTAGTGGTGGGCTCAAAACATAAAAGCCATCATCAAGATGGCAAGAAGCCTGGTGGTGGTGGATCATTTGAAGGGGATATCAAGGCAGTTGAGACGCATAAATCAGTATCTCTGAGAATGAGGGATATGAAGAGGAAGCAGCCGGAGCAAAATGCAACGGATGGAGGAGAGCATATGATGAAAAGAAGACGGTCAAAGAACAAAGACCCAATAGGGCGGGATTATACAGACAAACTTGACATGCTGATTGAAAAATATAGATCCAGGTTCTCACAACAAAATTCCCGTCAAACTGATGGTGATTCAATTAGAAAATGGATTAGTAATTAAAGGGTTTTGTAAGATTTGATGATGAATGTCTCAGCGGTTTTGTCAGAAAAGCAAATACTTGGAATATGCATTTGATCTAAATTGTGTATTTGTTACATTTTTCACGATACTGATTAGCAGTTCAGCACCAAGTAACTTTATTCTGGAGGACAATATGTCTAAGAGCAAGAGCATACTCACCCATTTAAAGCATCAGATTATCTATATTTTGTTATAAAAGCATCGTCTATGGCGGGTGATAAATTTATTGTGCATAAATTGATGTGAGATTTTAGGAAAATGAAGGTAGTATTTATAAGAATATAGTAGGGGATCGTTTGATTTTTGGAATTTTTTTCCAAGTTATAGCTGTTCTAGTGAAAGCAGACCCAAAATTGGAATAGTAGCCGTTGTATTTGAATTCTGGCTGTCTGATCGAATTTTGGATTCAAAATGGTAGGCCCAGAAGAATGAAGTCGTTGGCAAAACGTTGGGAGATAGCCCGGCCACATGGCGAGTTGTCATTGGTTGATAACTGGACGGGGTTAAAAAAAGTTATAAAATTACAGCACGTGTAATACACTCGCCAAAAATAAAAATAAAAACTACGCGCCCTGGTATCACCCACGTGCGTGGGCTCCGCCAGAGCAAACTTCCTCTCCGGCTTCCAATTTCAGGATACCATCGATGAATTCCTCGCAGTCGTCGATCGATCGTCAAGGCAAAAGAGGATCGCTGCACGCTCGTTTGGCCGGGGATGTCTTATTTTCGGCGAGACCCGCAAGAAATTCCTCCGAATTCCGTCACCATTGCAGATGCTCTCAGAAGAATCAGAACAGGCAAAATTGAAAATTCAGCTATACTAGAAACCAAACAGTTGGACTTGGTGTTGGAATCATTCTTGAATGAATAAGATCAAATTCTTTTCATTATTTACTCTTTTCTGCTGAAGTTCTTAAACGCGTATTCCTAGTTTGTAACATGTTATGGCCATTTTGGCAGGTTCCTTGAGTTGGTAACTTGCTGTGTAGCACTACCTATCTCAAATGCATT
Organism: Geum urbanum; assembly: GCA_946800695.1. NCBI lineage: Eukaryota > Viridiplantae > Streptophyta > Magnoliopsida > Rosales > Rosaceae > Geum > Geum urbanum. The sequence goes on from OX326998.1 coordinate 37,541,659, forward strand.
GTATAGTGAGTGAAAGCAGCTGCTATACAATTGGATCGGTAAGGAAAGTAAACAGACATACTCATAATTGACAAGACACTATTTGTTTCTTCAATATTACTATCTCACTTTCTTCCCACTTCCCAACATTGTTTTTTACCTCTTTCACTGTTCATGTACGCCTTTAATCAACTCTAAGAAAGACTTTGATCAACTCAACTTCGTAGAGGTTTTCATTGACTATTGGTTTCTTAGTTTGTAAATGGAAAACAGTTATGCAATTGGATCGGTAAACATGTGATTACTTCCATGTCGATCGGTATCTATATATGCAATTAGATATTTATTTATGCAACTGAGTATCTATATATGCAACTGGCTATATGATTACTACCATATGAGAACATCGATTATGAACTTATTGAGATGCTTTTATTTAATCATTTTGGAACTTTTAGATATGTTCTTGCATTATTTTTCTTATAAAAAAAGAACATAAGGATCCCGAAATGAACTCGTACCGAACCAATTTCGTTGCGCTAAAATACTATGAAACTATTATAATTTGTGTCCCGAACAGATCCATTCCGACTCGTATCCAGTCCTAAAAATTTGTTCGACCTCTATATTATTATAAAAATTCACGAGTAATTTGTGCTTGAATCTAAAATCTGGATTTCGTTCTCTAGAGTTGATATCAATTTCATGTATAACCGAGGCGGATCCAGAATTTTGAAACAGGGTGAGCTTTGTGCATTGTGCATTGCGCGTACATATTTTTTTTAAAAAGTTTGTATCCTATTATGAGACTCATTCTCACGCCTTTATTATTATAATATAAGAAATATACACATTAGTGGCATGAAGACATAAACTTCCCGCGAATATGAAATTTTAAATTGATATTAACCAACTATATCTTACCCTTCTAGATCTGCTTACTTGAAATTCAACAAAAATTAAATCATTGTCAATATATACTACTGGCATATTATTTTTCAATATAGAGACAATGAGTGTGCACGTATAAGCTTTGTTGTTTAATGTTTAAGAATTAATTGATGGAGTGATTGAGATGTGATATTCGAGTGAGAGGCGAAGAAAATAGACAAATATATTTCTATTTTTGTTTATTAATAATATTTTATAAATAAATGTATATCTATATTTCTTTTTTATTAGCTAAAAAATTGGGTGGGTTGCAGCCGAGGTTGTCCAAGGGCTGGATCTGCCCCTATAATTGACAAAATTGACAATCAATTCTTTGATTTCCATGCAAGTAAGGGACTAAAATTGGTTCTCATTTTCATGCTGCTTATTTAGTACTTAATTAGCTTCATTGGCAGGACAAACACTCCTTACTCCTTAGCAGAAACTAACTGAGTAGGATCAGAGAATTTTGAAGTTAAGCTTCTTAGGCGAGAAAAGTACCGTATTCGAAAGCAACATAAACGAAACATAAACAAAAACAAAGTTCGTGACGCTAACAAAGTATACAAAAACAAAAATGAAATGTAAACAAAGTATTGAAGAAATATGCTGATTTTAATAAGTTTAAAATCCGGTTATGTTTTACTTTTTAGATAAATAAATTTTAAAATTTTGTGAGGGCTAATTTACAGTTTCAACAAATATAAAGGGTACTGTGAAGCATAAATAAAATAAAATAAAAAAGACTACGACTTGACTGCCCATTCTCCCATGGCAACTTTCAGAAAATCTCCCCATATACTCGACTAATTCCTCTGCATGCAACACTCCAACACCAATAAAAACAAAACAACAAAACTTCCTCGCTCCATTCAGTAGAAGAATGCAGATTCCATATGGGTTCGTTTACTCTCTCCATACAATTTTAAACTTTTGCAGACAAAGTAAGTGTCTTTATTTGTTAATGGTGTTGTGGAGCCCGATCAGTGACTGACTATTCGGTCTTACTGGTACAGTTTTTGGTGTTACCCTTTTCCCCAAATCAAATGTCTTTTTCTCTTTTGGAACTAATAAATTTGTCACTGTGCCTAATTGTGATTCCAGACAAATGAACTAGTGAGAGTACTGAACCACATTTTGAATTCACATCTCATCAAACTGAGACAACAATGGGAGCTAGTTCTGCTTTCAGTTGGGTTCTGTTTTGCATAGGGTTGTTGTCTCTATGTTTTGATGTGACACAGTGCAATGTTAGCTATGACGGCAAAGCTCTCATCATTAATGGGCAGAGAAGAATTCTCTTTTCTGGGTCCATTCACTATCCTAGGAGTACTCCTGAGGTATGTGAACTTTCACCCCTTTCTATTTTTGGGATTTCAATACCCACATTTTTGGAGCATAGTGTGTTTGTTCCATTTGTATGAAATGCAGATGTGGGAAGGTCTTATAGAGAAGGCTAAAGATGGTGGCTTGGATGTTATTGACACCTATGTGTTTTGGAATCTTCATGAGCCTTCACCTGGCAATGTACTTTGTTTTCTAATGTTGCTATTGATTGCTTATTGTTCAAAGTATCCATTTCTTTCTTCTCATATGTACATTTTTTTCTGGGTGGGTTGTAGTTCAATTTTGAAGGGAGAAATGATTTGGTTCGGTTCATCAAGACGATCCAAGAGGCACAGCTTTATGTGCATCTTCGCATTGGGCCCTACATTTGTTCAGAATGAAATTTCGGGCAATGAGCACTTCACTTTTTCCTGATAACTTGTGATGAGTTCAATATGCTACAAAAGTTAATTTCTTAGATGGTTTCTCCATACAATTGCAGGGGTTTTCCAGTTTGGCTAAAATATGTTCCAGGCATTAGCTTCAGAACAGATAATGAGCCTTTCAAGGTGTGTTCCAGTGTGTTTTTGTAGACTGAATGATATTGAGTAAGGGAGCTAACTCCATATATTTCCTGTCAATATGTTGCAGTCAGCAATGCAAAAGTTTACCCAGAAAATTGTTCAATTGATGAAGCAAGAAAAGCTTTTTGAGCCTCAAGGTGGCCCCATTATCCTTTCTCAGGTAGTCTTTATATTACAAATGCTTGTTACTTTGTTTCTGTGTGATTACTACAGTTGACACTACTCTCAGCTTAGAACAGAAAACTGAAAACAGAATAGAAAAGAAATAATAGAAAGGAAATATTTAGATCGTGGTGTTCGATGGTATTCATCTATATTACCTCATTTACTACATGTATGTGTGTGCAGATTGAGAATGAATATGAGCCTAAAAGCAAGCTTTTTGGTGCTGCTGGTCATGCTTACATGACTTGGGCGACAGAGATGGCTGTTGGATTGGGTACTGGCGTTCCATGGGTCATTTGCAAGCAAGAGGATGCCCCAGACCCAGTGGTGAGCACATACATCTAATCCCCATTCTCGTCTGTTTTATTTTCTGTTAGGAGCTTTTTGCATCCCATGAGTGACCCAACTTCACTAAATTTTTAGCCTCTGCAGTTGAGCTTCAATCTACTTATTGTTATTGAAAGGACAAAACAAGTATATGCGGAAGTGGTTAACATTTTCCTTCAAAGGATTGTGCGTAATCCCTTGCATATTCTTGTTCACAGATAAACACTTGCAATGGTTTTTACTGCGACCATTTTTCTCCAAACAAACCATACAAACCCACACTTTTGACTGAGGCTTGGACTGGCTGGTAAGTCTTACATCTACCTTTGCTCTCAGAACCTTGTGCATTGTATGTTATACATCTATGTACATTTAATTACTGTGCACTTACAGGTTTACAGAATTTGGTGGGCCAATTTACAAGAGACCTGTTGAAGATTTGGCATTTGGAGTTGCCCGATTCATTCAGAAAGGAGGCTCCTTTATAAATTATTACATGGTCAGTAAATTTGTTTAACCCACTACATGTCTCCAGACTAGAGGAAAGTATGAAACCTTGCAACTATTAAAACTGTGGGTTGTAGAAGCCTACATCTTCAGTATTTCTTATAACACAATTCTGCAATCGAATGAAGCATTATTTCCTGGAAACATAATATTTAGGTTCCATTTGAAATTTGAATTGCTTTAATAATCATATGATACCTTTCTGACATAGATGATTGAGGTCAAATGCTAATCATTGCCTACAGTACCATGGAGGAACAAATTTCAGAAGAACTGCTGGAGGCCCATTTATTACTACTAGCTATGACTATGATGCCCCCATCGATGAATATGGTGAGAAAAACCTGAATGGCTTAAGAAAACCTGAATGACTTAAAAAACATAATGTAATTTTTTTCTCTCTAATGTAGTTTAGTTTTAGTGTATCTCTTATGATGTAAGTAGTACTCATTTTGTTGTGTTCTAACTCTTGGCTGACATGATAGGCTTGATCAGGCAACCTAAGTATGGCCACTTAAAGGAACTGCATAAGGCTGTCAAGTTATGTGAGAAAGCGCTGCTGAATGCTGATCCTACCGCCACATCCTTAGGGAATTATGGAGAGGTTTGTTGGCCTCTTGAAAGAGTGTAAGAAAGAATGACATTACTTTGAATTTCCTATAGTAGAAAGCAGTATTTGAAGTTAAACCTAAAGCAGGTTATTAAGAACATGTTCATTTAGGTTCTTAATTACATGTTCATTTTCAACATGTTATCAAGAAGCTATCAGCAGGTCAAGAAAATATGGACTTGGCTTTCCCCTTCAGAATGAAATTACAGTATTACAGCTATAATATTCTTTATAACCAATTACTGAACCAAATTAACAGATTTTATCATATTTGAACGAAAAGGAAGTCCACACTTGTTTATTGAATAATCTAAAATTCAGGTACACGTATTCTCTTCCAAGACAGGAAGTTGTGCAGCTTTCCTCTCAAATTACAATACAAAGTCAGCTGCAACGGTGACTTTCAATAAGATGAAGTATCACCTCCCACCTTGGTCCGTCTGCATCCTACTAGATTGTAAAAATGTTGTATTCAATACTTCCCAAGTAAGTCGATAAACCTTGTTAAATGCAGTGCTTGTTTATTGAATAATAAATTTTGCACAAGTTTGTCTGATACATCAATCTGAGACCAATTTCTCCAGATACTCTTCATAAATATTTTTTGGCCCAAAAATGCATTGCATCAAAATTTTGGAGAGCTGTGCAAATAGATTAATTTTGTTTTATTTTGTGATAGCATATAGATAATTAGACAAAAGTTGGTCATTAAGCTCTTCATTGCAGGTGGGAGTTCAGACATCCCATAAACAGTTTTTTCCTACTAAGTCTAAGTTTCATTCATGGAAGACCTTTAGTGAAGACATTTCTTTAGTGGCCAGTGATACAAAAGTCACGGTAATTGGTCTCTTAGATCAGTTGAACGTCACCAGAGACTCCAGTGATTATTTATGGTACACGTCCAGGATTGACTTGATTCTTCTTTCCATTGAACCCATATCTTTGCATGGAAATCTAAATCCTGTCAGTGAAGCTTACTGAGCATAAATTGATGTTTATAGTATCGATATAAAATCATCTGAATCATTTCTGCGTGGTGGTCAACACCTGACTCTGACTGTGGAATCAGCTGGTGATGGTATGCATGTCTTCATCAATGACCAGCTCTCAGGTGAATTTTTGATATGCTATTGTTCTGGATAAATAAACCATTTAGTTATGATTTGGAAGACAAATAATTCTGGGTCTGTCTGATGATGTATTGAACTATTACCTATATAGTTTTGTGCTGTAATATTAGGATCGGCATATGGGACTGGGCAACACAAGAGATTCACTTTTACGGGAAACATCGTCCTGCATGCGGGATTGAATAAAATCTCAATTCTCAATATTGTTGTTGGCTTACCGGTTAGTTCTCAAATTTCTTGAAGTCGGGTACTCCTAAGCTGAAGTTCAGCTTTATTATATAGAATATCTCCTCTCTCTGTATCTTGCAAAATTTTGAAATTTTGATACAGGTGAAGAAAATTCAATGCTACTAACATGTCTTTAAGTGCTTTAATTTTGGCTTAATTAATGTTGTAAATTTTACTGAATAAGTTACATAGGTGAAAAAATATGTATTTTTTTTAAGACATACTGGCGGTGGTCACTTTTTATATATAAGAATTTGGGACTGTGATATGAGAGAATATACGCTATAGGTATACCTACGCATGATATTTGCGTGATCTATGTGATGATTACATTTCCAGATTTCAAATTGATATATCTCACCATTTACAAGTAGAAATTTAAAGGACAAATTATACATGCTGGACTGACAGGTGGTACCAGCTTCTGATAAGATTCTAGGGATGATTCTAAATTTTCCTTGGATCATATGCATAACAATTTTCTGTTCATTTATAGAGCTATGAATTGAGTATCTTAATATTGTTGATGAATTAAATCCCCAAATCCTACGTGTTCTTGCCGAATTTCATTTTCTGAAAAGAATTATTATTGAACTTTATTGTGGCTGTGCTTTCAAAGAACAATGGTCCTCATTTTGAGACACGGAAAGCTGGAGTACTTGGGCCCGTTGTACTACGTGGACTAGACCAAGTAAGCAGAGATATTTCATGGCAGAAATGGTCACACAAGGTCTATACATACTACTTTCATTTGATTGCGGTGACTTGGTAATGTACTCGAGGAGTGCCCACTCATTTCTGTTTCCAATAACAGGTGGGGCTTAAAGGAGAAGCCATGAACCTGGGTTCTCCAAGTTCCATCTCCGTAGTGGATTGGACGAGGTTGTCCGCAGTGGCAAAGAATCAACAGCCACTAACATGGTATAAGGTATGGACAGGAAACTTCAAATACTGAAGCTTGCTAAACAGCATTGCCTTCATTCGTATATTTCTAATTAAGAAATAATTTTCGCTGCTGGGGTTTGACGAAAGATGTATTAGAGTTGGTTTATGCTCCAATACATTAGCTTGGGTTTGATCACTATCTCCTGTGGAAATATCAAGTATTGTTGTTAAGAGATATAGTTGAACTCCCAGGTGAAGTTTGATGCACCTGAAGGAGATGAGCCTTTGGCTTTGGACATGAGTAGTATGGGGAAGGGTCAAGTATGGATCAATGGGGAAAACATTGGAAGGTACTGGACCACTTATGCTTACGGTGATTGCAGTTATCCCGGTACCTTTAGTCCTAAGGATAAGTGCCAATCTGGTTGTAAGCATCCAACTCAACAATGGTAAATTTCTCTTAATGCTATTATTAATAAATTAGTCAGTACAATCCCTTGAAACCATTTCAAAGTCTGTATTTATTGTCCTATGTTCAGGTATCATGTTCCCAGGTCCTGGTTGAAGCAATCTAAAACCTGTTGGTAGTTTTCGAGGAGATTGGTGGGGATGTATCAAAAATATCTCTTGTCAAGAGTTCAGTGAGCACTGTATGTGCTGAGGTTTCTGAAAAGCACTTACCCACTGGGAATTGGCATAATGAGAGCTCTGGCCAACTGGAAGAGCAAAAGAAGCCTAAAATCAGCCTACACTGTACAGATGGATACTCCATCGCTACTATTAAATTTTCAAGCTTTGGAACTCCATCTGGAAGCTGTGGGAATTTTCAGCATGGTACCTGTCATGCTACAAATTCGAAGGCTGTCATAGAGAAGGTATTCTTCAGACTGTTTCTTATATATTGCAGTGAGGGTTTAAACTTCCTATTTCAATAGTACATAGTCAACTGATATGAAGGCTGTCATAGATAAGGTGTTCTTCAGACTGTTTCTTATATATTTCAGTGAAGGAACGTAAAGAGTTCCCATCAATATTTATTGTACATACTCAACTGAATCAAATATCAACATCTTTATTGTGAGGGTCACCAAATGTATTCACCACATGATGAATCGTTAATTTACATTCCCAAAGTAGATAACTGTCACATGAGTTGGTATCAAAGACTTGGTGGTTTTCCTGTTCCCTGTGCCAAATCACAATGGTAGACTTTTATATTGAACTATATTTCTGGTTCTAACCATTTCTTTCCATCTTGTTTTGTGCTATCTCGATCTTTGCAGGAGTGCATAGGCTAGCAGAAATGTTCGCTGAGCATATCAACTACCAACTTTGGGATGGAGCCATGTCCAAGCATAGTGAAAAAGTTATCTGTTGAAGCTGTTTGTGAACCTTTAAACTACTAGAATTGGCAAAGCCCAAATTCAAGGCTTTAAGAAGTCAGTTGTGGTAATCTAATTCTGTTGAAAAATCTGATTCTTCAATAGTGGTGGTTAGCAGCCAGTTCATTTAGAATGCAATATTATTCTCTGTACGAATATATGGGCATCCTATCTTAATACACAAGTAGTCATGAAAAACTGCTGTGTTGCTTTGCGTGTACAAGAAAAAGAACACGATTCTAATTTGAGGAGAGAAAGTGGCTAATACACTTTATTGTAGAAAACAGCATTACTGTAATACCGTAAGAGAACATTTACGTTTCTTGTTAAAACATTATGGAAAATTAATTTTATCAACCTCAGATTTTTGAGGCTAAAATGAAAATATTTCTTTTAGGCAAGCTAGTAGAGTACTGGTTCTTCCATTTATTTAATACCACATCACTGGAAAATGAAGGATCACGCCTATCATTATCAGCTCTGCAGTTTGCAGACAAGTAAAATGACTGGTAGTTAGGGTAGATATTTCTGAGTTTTGTGTGAAGTTGCTGAAAAGTGAAGGGAAAATGCGCCGGTTTGGTGTTCTGTGTTCAGATTAGCTACTTTTAGTTTTATTGATTTATATGACATAATTTCTGTCAATCTATGTGTTTGTATTATCAGAATGACAATGTACATGGAGGAGTTCTAACTTCTAAGGTCAGCTCAACTGCAGTTAGTTTTGGAACTTATTAGAGGACATCATTGATTCTTATGCCTCAACTGCAGATGTTTAGGGCATCATCCTCTTCCGAGCTCATCAGGGCAACCAACAATTTCGATCCTTCACACATCCAGCCCTCAATTCTTCAACTAATCCTATTGAACTAAAGAAGAAGGATTTGAGGAAATTATCCATTATCGTAACAAAAAACAACCTTAACGCAAGGTAGTTTTAAAGTAAACCGTCACAATTAAGCACAAAAGCTATCCTCAAAGTCAGTTGCCTTATCGATCGGGAAACAAGCAAGTTAGTCATCATTAGCCATCTGCAAAATTCATCATCATGCAAAAGTTTATAAGTACATAAAAATCACATCAGATAGAGACCTAACCACATCAGTGTGGAATAACAAAACATACATCATCAAAACTAGAACTACAGACTCCCTAAGCTATATATAGAGCAAACCGTAAACCAATTGAAAAAGCATATCAGGAACACTAGTGTCGGAACTAGTGAGGGGGCATGAGTTGCTGCCTTTGGTTGGTTCTTCTGTCTCGCTACCAGTGTTCTGCTTTTTCTTTGACACAAACGAGTTAGCTAACATAAAATTTCATTGCTAACCACAGAACAGTGAGAACAAATGAATAATAGTGTCGAAAAACTAGCTACGTCTAAACTCGTATTGAATAACATCAGCTATAGCTACGATGCCAAATGAATTCATTTCTCAACCTGCGATTGTGTATATACATGAGGATTATGTGAAGGAAATATAAGTCGAGCGTTCTATCTTCCTACATAGGGATACACATACGAAGTGACACGAATTAAAAGTACAACCATGATGAACACACATGTCATTACAAACATCAGAAGCCATGTAAAACATGAAGTCTAGGAGGTCTTCGAGTATATATCCATTGCCCGTGAAGTAGCATGACCAGCGCTCGCCAAGCTACTTTCAATAGCCTCTTCTGTAGAATCAAGTATCTTTCCAGTTTCATGGAGATGAAGCTTGACCCTAGTGAATTGAAGCAACTATGGAGGGAGTGTTGTAGAAAATTACTTAACACATCAAGACTCATATTTAATACAAGAATCAAATCAAACTGTAACCAAAAGATCAGCATAAGACATTTCCTAGTTGGACCAGAAAAACTACCTGATGCTGAACCTTGCCCTTCTTCTCTTCTCTGGAACATGTTAGCCATCTCTTCTGGTTTTGATTTGCTGCTGGAAACACTAAGAGAACGTCTTCTGGATTCACACACAAGCACTTCTGTAATGGGGCAGAAACTCTATGTGTATTACTGTGTTTGTGACCAGGGACTTCTCCTCTTTATATAAGGTCTAGAATCAGATGCAGACTCATCCCATAAGGAGTCTGTATCTGCTGCAATCTATCCAAAACGTAGAGACCTGATCTTATCACAACATGATGCATTAATTAGGTGTATTAACATAGTGAGAATCCTACTCCCAATAGCAATATACAGCTAGATAGATATCCGGAATTAGAGTAATATTGTAAAAGCCCTTGCTGCATAACCAATGTTTATCATAGATGTGTTTAAGTCCAATTATTTCTTAACAATCTCCCACTTGGACTAAACACAGAATGTGACTATAACAAACTGAAATGATTACTGAAACAACAAATGTAGTGTGCACTGAACTTTTGCAAAACGCATATCTCACTTAGCTTGGTCAAATTACAGCAATCATGTAGAACTCAGAATCAAACCAATTCTTGATGAATAAGCCGATTAGGAATCACTAACAAGATCACTGCATTCACATAAGCTACTTAGTGATAAGTGTGGAAATATAAAGGACAGTATATTACCTGCAATCCATTTCCACAGTCCTCTTAATGATCCTGATATCCTCAGAATCCTAAATGACAGCAGCTAAAGACCTGTGAGTAAAGGTACTGTCTTACTGAAACTTGATGCTATATATATGATAGCTACTCATCTGTAACACACAAAAATATAATGGAAGACAACATATAACCACTGCAGAAATAAAATTTCATGAATTCATCTCTTTATTTAACTTGTCAAAATGAAATTACATTTCCTAAAATAGAACTACTTAGAGATAAATTTTACATCATAAGTAAGAAATCTAAAAATGACTAATACTCCCACTGAACTCAAGAGCTGAATTCAGATAAAATCCTCATACTTTCTGTATGCCTTTTGAAGATTGCCACATGTAGAGCTTTAGTAAATGGATCTGCAAGTTGTGATTCAGTATCAATGTTCAAAACATCCAATTCACCAAGCGTTACTCTTTGCCTTACACTGTAGTACTTAAGATCTATGTGTTTAGAATTGTTGGATCTTTTACTGTTTTTTCCAAAAAAAAATACTGCAGCTTCATTATCACAATATATCTTAAGTGCAGCTGAAAATACTAAATCTAATACTTTAGTTTGTGACAGAAAGTTTTTGATCCATAAACCTTCACAAACTCCTTCATAAACAGCTATGAATTCTGCCTGCATGGTTGAGGTTGAAATTAATTTTTGTTTCATGGTTTTCCATGCCACAGCCCCACCAGCTAACATGAACACATATCCAGATGTTGATTTCTTTGAATCCGGATAGTGTCCAGCAAAATCTGATTCAGTAAATCCAAGTAATTCTAATTCTTTTACCTGTCTATAGACCAACATATGAGATTTTGTTTTCTGTAAGTATCTGAGCACCTTTTTTCCTGCTATCCAATGTTCCTGGGTGGGATTTGCTTGAAATCTGGATAAAATTCCTACTACAAAGGCAAGATCAGGTCTGGTACAGACCTGAGCATACATTAGGCTTCCAATGAGTTGAGCATAGGGTTTGCTGTCCATATCACTCATCTTCCCCCCATTTTTGGAATTCTTATCTTTGCTCTTGGACAGTTTATCTCCTTTAGACATAGGAGTATCACTTCCAGCACATGTATCCTTCCCAAATCTTTTTAAAACTTTAAGATATAGTTATGTTGGGATAGACCTAATAATCTTTGTGCTCTGTCCCTTTTGATTTCAATTCCTAATATATAAGAGGCTTCACCTAAGTCCTTCATATCAAAATTGCTTGATAAAAAGGTTTTGGTGTCCTTAAGTAGTCTGACATTGCTGCTGGCCAAAAGTATGTCATCTACATACAGTATAAGAAAAATGAAGTTTTTTCCTACAGTCTTAATGTATACACACTCATCAACAATGTTTTCAGTAAACCCAAATGAAGATATCACAGAGTCAAACTTCTTATACCATTGTTTAGAAACTTGTTTTAATCCATATATAGATTTCTTAAGTCTGCATACAAGGTTTTCTTTTCCAGTTTCCACAAAACCTTCTGGTTGTTTCATATATATGACTTCATCTAACTCTCCATTCAAAAATGCTGTTTTTACATCCATTTGGTGTAATTCCATGTTATAATGAGCAACTAGTGCCATAATAATTCTGAATGAGTCCTTTGTTGACATTGGAGAAAAATTTTCAGTATAGTCAATACCCTCCTTTTGTGTAAAACCCTTGGCTACTAATCTTGCTTTATACCTCTCTATATCACCATTTTCATCCCTCTTGGTCTTAAATACCCATTTACATCCTATAGCTTTCTGTTTAGGATTAGGTTGAACTAGTTCCCATACTTTGTTGGTATCCATGGATAAAACTTCTTTTTCCATTACAATCTGCCAGTAATCAGCTTCATCACTCTCAATGGCCTGTTTATAGCTCAAGGGATCAATATCTTCAGTAAGGACATCTAATTCTTGTAGGTATACCTCATATTCACTCTCTGGTCCAAAGGTTAGTTTTCTGGCTCTTTGTGATCTTCTTGCTGAACTTCATCTATAATAGGTTGTTCTACATTTTCTAATTGTTCTAAAGGAGCTGGAATAGGGACTAAATCAGCTAGAGGTACTTGTTCTTCTGAATCTTGATATTGAAATGTAGTTCCCGTATTTTCCTTTCCCATTTCATTATGAGGTATAGAAACTAAGGTATATTCTGAATTCACACTTTCTGTAACCTCATTGAGAGCTGTAGACAAGTCCTCAGGTCTTGTATTACAGTATTCTTCATCCAGAAATTTTGGCTGATTTGTTTCAAAAGTTCTGGAAGTGTGATATGGTGAGTAAAATTTATAACCTTTAGATCTTTCACAATATCCTATGAAATGGCAGCTTACTGTTTTTGGATCTAGCTTCTTTGTGAGTTTGTTTGGTATTTTTGCCTTAGCCTTGCATCCCCATACATGACAGTGATGAAGGCTTGGTTTTCTTCCACACCATAATTCAAACGGTGGTTTCTCAACAGACTTAGTTGGTGATATGTTGCAAATATAATTTGCTGTCTTAAGAGCTTCACCCCATAAAAATCTTGGCAAACCTATAGTGCACATCATGCTTCTCACCATATTTAGCAAGGTTCTGTTCTTCTCTCAGCAACCCCATTTTGTTGTGGGTTGTAGGGAGTTGTGTATTGAGCCTTAATGCCACAGTCCTATAAATACTTTGCAAAATGTCACTTTTGCAGGCCATGTTGAAAGGACCCAACCCCGATTTAGTTTCCTAAACCGGAATCAAACCCCTTCTGAAAACATGAACCAACAAAAATCATAAAAATTTCAGCAGAGTAACGCTACTAACGCGGAATTGCCATTAACCTGCACCCGAAAAATACACTTCTTCCTATGCCACAAAAATCAAACCGTGGGCACCAATCCCATCCGGATTTCTCAATATCATAACAGTAATGTAAAGTAATACATAAAACAATACTTTACAGAAATCCGGGGAAAATCGTATAAAAACATGACATAAGAATACTCAGAGCGACTTCTAGTATAGATATACAAATAGTAGGCCAAACTAAGAACCTACCATAAAAGAAACATCGCTCAAATACTATGCCTCCGACCACGACATGCGACACTAGAGTCCGAACTGCAAACTGGACACGAAAACCGAAAAGCCCAGGGGAAAGGCAAATAAAAAGGTTAGAGTGAGTGGATGAAAATAAACATATGCCTTTCACCAATTTCATATACAATAACAAGTATAGCGAGTTCGGAAAACATATATGGAGGTGCCAGGCGAATCTCTCAAGTCCGACGGTCAGACGAATCGCTCAAGCCTAACGGTGATAGGCCAGGGGAATCTCTCAACCCCGACGGCATAACGGGGGAATCTCTCAACCCCGACGGCATAACAGGGGAATCTCTCAACCCTGCCCAGAGGAATCTCTTAACTCTGGTAGACTATTGGTGATCAGCCGAGTAGCCGAAGCATCGATGCAAGTAATGCCATCACCATAAAATATAAAATAATACCTCCGAAAATAATAAATAATCTCAACATCGTATAAAATAAATACGGAAAATCACGAACTCGCAACAACTGTGAAAATATAAAAATGTCTACTCATAGGTGAGCGTAACGCGATACGCGTTAATCCCGTGATCCGGCGGAAAGTCCCTCGCCAAAAGAACGATCACGAACCCCTGGATAATCATAAAATCCACTGCTCAAAATCATAACTCAAAACCTCAAATCATATCACGAGAAACAATCGTTCCCGGAAACATAATCCAATAACGACGAAATCGTTAAAATCCAATAATCACACCTCAAAACCTCGCTATAATTTCCGATGCTCAATTCGAAAAACAAACCTCACCACTGCGATCGGAGCGTGATTCCGAGCGAAACGACATATAACTCGTCGAAAAACACGTCGGACGAAAAGTCGCCGCTGCCACCGTCGCCGGAAAATTCAACCTGCCCAGAAAAATTTAAGCTACACATGGATTTGAACATCTCGACGTTTCCAACAACTTTCCAGTTTAAAGTTAAGACCAATTTTGATCGGAAAATGTCCAAAATTCAACTCAAAGTTCCAAACTCTTACCTGAATTTCAAATCGATCGATCTCCTTCCTCCGGCCACGGCAACCTCCCAAACCACTTGCAATAGCTTCTTCTTCTCATGGCTAACAAAAACCCTCAAAGAGAAGCTACCAAATTGGCCGGAAAATCCACCTCCGACCACCGCCGAATTCGCCGGAATTCACTCAACTTTGTCGCGCCGTAACTTCCTCCTCCGGCCACCCTATGGAACAATCCACCTACCAAATTGAAGAGGTCCATGAGCCTAACAAGTTCCGTAAAGGGACCCCGGCCAACCATGGCCGGAATCGAGCTCCACGACGGCGAGAAGTCCATGGGCAAAACGCACCAAAACGGGTCGCCCATGACCCGCGGTCAACGCGGGTCAACCCAACTTTCTATTTCTGGAAACTTTCCCAAATCGGCATGTATCGCTTCCGTATTTATACAGTACGCGTATCGAACCCCAAACGGATAAATACGACAATATCCGACGCCCGAAAATATTCATAACTTATTCCTCGTAACGCGGACAAATCCTCCGGAAGTTTCCACGAGCTCGAAATTAAATTCTCTACAACTTCTGTGAAGAATCCCAAATCAAGTCGATAACCATTCCATTTACGGTTCGGGTCGATCAACGGTCCAAAACGGATCACAACCATGATTCGGATAGACTCGAATACGAACGGATAAACTCGACGATATCCCGAAATTTTAAATATTCATATTATATTCCTCGGTCGTCGAAATAATAATCTGGAACTGCCCACGAACTTGAAATCACGCGTACAACAACTCTCGAGAAGAGACTCAACTCAAATTCTCGGCCCATAATTAAGTCGTGATCAAAGCCGGCAATTCAATCAATTATCGGAAAACTGCGATTGCGCGCTAACTCACGAATTAAACTGATTACACTACTGATTCTGTTCCGAGTTGTCACAAATCTACCCCCCTTAGAAAAATTTCGACCTCAAAATTTCCAAACCTGCCAACTGAAAAGTCGGAACACTGCCTCTACATACCGTTCAACTCCCAAGTGGCAACCTCAACTGAACGACTCTGTTAATGGAAAATACCTCTGTACCCTCAAATCTCGAATATGAACTGGCTCCTCCACAAATGCCTAGTCTTCCTGCATAAGGAACTGATAGGGTACAAAACACGCAACAAATCTGAAATGTAGTTCCACCATACGGAATACCACACACAAAGGCCAACGCTATAGGCAATGCCAAACTATAAGGCATAACACAAACTCACCCCATGATCACATACGGATCAAAATAACGTGGAAAATTCATAACTCAACCTGCTTACATCAACATAACTCTAACGTTGAACTCGAGCAATTATCAACTTGTCCCTGCTAATCCGAAGGTCTGTGGTAGCACATTCCACTCAATCAGGATCAAACGCCAGTTCAATCCGAACTCGCTCCAACACAATGGAGTATAACACTGATTCTCATAAATGACTTCATACACTGCCATAACCATACTGGTCTACAAACTGGTACTGCAAGAAATCTCAAATAAATGAAATTGCTGGTCCCAAATCCCTTGGAACTGCAATATAGAGGACCGCAACATGCCCTCCAAGGTTTGCATAATCCTCCAAGATCGCCCACTAATCTGAGGATAAGAAACTGTACTAAACTGTAATCTGGTCCCCAATGCTCACTGCAATGCCTGCCAGCACTCTGTTGTAACTGATTATCTCGATCAGCGATCTGGAATACAGGCGCACCACGAAAATGGACAACCTCCGTCAAATACAACTATGTCAGCCTGCCACTGAAATCTTTTCCGGAAGTACAAGGAAAAGAACTAAGTTCATCAAATGGTCCAAAAAGACCCGACAACTGGCGCACAAAATCCACAGTGATAGGCTCCAACTTCTAATCGGAAATCTCCAATGGCTGTAACTTCCCCACAAGTCTCTGCCTCACTGCCATCGCCTGCCGACAAATGTGGCATCTGCTCACACAAGCTACTATATTCTTCTTCATGTTGCGTCACGAGTAGTAAGCTCGAAGTATCTGATACATCACCGTACCATTAGTGCATAACGCACATAAAACGATGAGCTTCAACATCATCATACTCTAACTCAGCTCCTCTAGCTCGCAACTCGGCTAACACGGAAACTCGAGCCACACACATATGAAATAATGAAGCTCCCGATTTCCGATTGAACGCATTAGCAACGACACCCCAGAAAGATAGTCAAAATACAACCACTAGCTTTTCTCGGATAAACTCAAATGTGCAGCTATAGTCGTTAATCGACCCCATACATCTACACTGCCTCAAGCTCAAATCTGGACGAAAATGCAAGTAGATGAAACTCAAGTGATCAGTGTACATCCTACACTGCGCTGCACGCCACAATAATAGTGTCTCGAACTCTTTGATGCTAACATAAAGACAGCTACTCCCAAATCATACATAGGATACGTAGCTCCATAAAGTTTCCACTACCTGAAACCATGAGCCACCGTTCTGCAATGCTGCATCAAAACATAATTAACCCAAATCTCGATGCATCGCTATAAACCACGAACTCATCACGGTCGTCAGGTAAAGTCAAAATCGGTGTAGTGGTCAATGTTTCCTTCAGGAGTAAGTAACTTTCCTCACACGTATCAGACCACTCGAACTTGATGCCTTTCTTCCTCAATCCAGAAATTGGAGTTGGCAATCCGAAAAAATCATGCACAAAGTACCGATAGTAGCCTGCCAAACCCAAGAAACTCCTGATCTCTGGCACAGTGGTAGGTCAACTCCAAATCAACACGGCTTCTATCTGGTCAGGATCCACGCCGACTCCCTCGGCTGACATCACGTGGCCCAAAATCTTCACGCTAATCAACCAAAATTCACACTTGCTGAACTTCGCAAACAACTGATCATCTCGCAAAGTCTGCAAAACCGCTCGCAACTGCTTCTTGTGCTGGCCCACACTCCTAGGGTAAATCAGGATATTGCCGATGAACACGATCACAATCTTGACCAGAAATCGCCTAAACACCCGGTCCATCAAGTCCGTAAAAACTGCGGGGGCATTGGTCAACCCAAACGGCATGACCAAGAACTCGTAATGCCCACACCGTGATCCAAAAGTTGTCCTGGCCACATCTGACTCTCTGATCCACAATTGATGGTATTCGGACCCGAAATCAATCTTCGAAAAGACGGAAGCTCCCGTGAGCTGATCAAACAAGTTGTCAATCCGAAGCAACGGATACATGCTCTTCTCAGAAGCTTGATTCAGCTTCCGGTAGTCGATGCACAACCTCGTCAAACCATCCTTTATTCGCACAAACAATATAAGAGAACCCCACGGTGATACGCTGGGTCGCATGAAATCGCCTCCAGCAACTCTCGAAGTTGAATCTGTAGCTCCTTCAACTCCGCTGGCGTCAAACGATAAGGTACTTGTGATATGGGTCCAATGCTCGGTAAAAGCTCAATGGTGAAACCGATCTCCCGAACTGGAGGAATACCTGGTAACTCATTTAGAAACACATCTGAAAACTCGAAAACCATCGCAATATCACCAATGTCTGGCACAGCAGCCATAGTATCCACACATGAACTAAGTGGACAACACAACCCTTCTTCATCATCCGCTCAACCTTCATCGCTGAAATCACACATGGTAATAAAATATTCTTCTCACCACGAACAATATCTCAGGAAATCTGGGTCGTCGAAACACAACCTCCTTCTCGTGACACTCGAACATGGCCCAATGTGTCACCAAGAAGTCCATACCAAACATTATATCGAAATCGATGATGTCCGGCAATAACAGATCCGCGGCTAACCCATAACTTCTAACAAATACCTCACAACCCCTCCGGATGAATGTAACACTCTCCAAAACCTCGAAAGTGGAGATGCATGCACAATAGCCATAGATGTCATGCAACGGTAACCTCAAAGAAACTCTGTCCTCATACAAGGTTGTGGCACGAACTCCGGCATGCCCAACTAACCGTCTACGTCGATTGCGACATTCTGATTGACTCGTCTAAAAGGCTGCGTTGGTCAGACTCAAGAAATAGCATCCTGACCTCCTCGTGAACTCTGAGCTGCCGAACCACTAAAATAGCTGACTGAGGATGTTCCCCTCATAGCGTGACCCTCTTGGCCACCAAAATTGCATCTGAGAGTGCCCCTCAGACACAAATCACAGCGACGCCTGCTGTGTGGAAGAATCACCATCGATTACCCAAACTCATGCCACAGGAACAAGTCCACTACTCTGTGATCTCCATCACCACCAAACGGATCTTCTGCCTTGTTCAGATGACCCTCAACATAATCTAAAAGGCCACAGCCTGATGGAAATACTGATCCTGAGGTGCCTGAACTCAACCTCATCAAAATCTCTCGACTAAGTTTACCTTCCTCAAACTGACATGTCGGAAACCGCGTATAACTTTCCTTCCCAATATCCTCGCCTCTGAGTGCAGCACATCAAGCTCCTCATGGTTGTCTCAAGGCATAACAGTCAAAATCCCTCTGATGCTCAGGCTCAAACTCATCTCGAACCTCGTGCACTGCTTCCTCTGAAGCAACATAACACGTGCAAACTGGAACAAACATATGAACGATACATCTCTACCTCAGGTGGGTAAACACTCCATATTTTCGTGGTTAGGTATCCTGATTGAACTATTACCGTATAAATAATACCCTGAATGTAAGCCATGGAGTCGCAACAGGAAACAAAATACCAACCCACCAATGCAATGATCTGATTCAAACAAACCATCAACTACCACAATTCTCTACTCTGATGCAACATGTAGACGCCCATCCACGCACAATAGGCAAACCATGCCACACATATCTCTGAATCCAGAATGCCCAACCAAACCCACAACTCACTGTTAAGTCGCGCGTCGATTGATCCTCAATAGGATCCACAACCGTACCGACACGGAAATCACGTCAAGGAGGCATCCTAATGAATAAAACATTGTTCACAACAAGTAGAACGTAATCATGGAACTTCAAATATTTGAAAACATACAACACCCGGAGCATTGATGAGTATCCGCGGCTGGTTGGGTCATCACTCCAGACATGCTATACATTCTCAAATATCTTTAGTAAACACGACTACAGAAGTCTATAGAACCTAAAACCTAATGCTCTGATACCAAGCTGAAAGCACCCAACCCCGATTTAGTTTCCTAAACCGGAATCAAACCACTTCTGAAAACACGAACCAACAAAAACCATAAAATTTTTGGCAGAGTAACGCTACTAACGCGGAATTGCCATTAACCTGCACCCGGAAAATCCTAAGCCACAAAAATCAAACCGTGGGCACCAATGCCATCCGGATTTCTCAATATCATAACAGTAATGTAAAGTAATATATAAAACTATACTTTACAGAAATCTGGGGAAAATCGTATAAAAACATGACATAAGAATACTCAGAGCGACTTCTGGTATAGATATACAAATAGTAGGCCAAACTAAGAACCTACCATAAAAGAAACATCACTCGAATACTATGCCTCCGACCACGACGTGCGACACCAGAGTCCGAACTGCAAACTGGGCACTGAAACCGGAAAGCCCAGGGGAAAGGCAAATAAAAACGTTAGAGTGAGTGGACGAAAATAAACATATGCCTTTCACCAATTTCATATACAATAACAAGTATAGCGAGTTCGGAAAACATATATGGAGATGCTAGGCGAATCTCTCAAGCCCGACGATCAGGCGAATCTTTCAAGCCCGACGGTGATAGGCCAAGGGAATCTCTCAACCCCGACGGCATAACAGGGGAATCTCTCAACCCTGCCCAGAGGAATTTCTCAACTCTGGTCCAGAGGAATCTCTCAACTCTGGTCCAGAGGAATCTCTCAACTCTGGCAGACTACCGCTGATTAGCCGAGTAGCCGAAGCATCGATGCAAGTAATGCCATCACCATAAAATATAAAATAATACCTCCGAAAATAATAAATAATCTCAACATCGTATAAAATAAATACGGAAAATCACGAATTCGCAACAACTGTGAAAATATAAAATAGCCGAGGATAGATTTACTGTAGTGGTAGGCAGTGATTCCTTCTTGATCCTCTCTTCCTCAGTAACACACACAGAGATGAGCTTGTTTAGGTTCCATTTAGTATCTGAAGTGTTATAGGAAGTTCTCAGGGTACTGTATGTGCTAGGCAATGACTCAAGTGCCATGTGCACAACCTGTTCATCCTTAACTCCTACACTGAGATCCCTAAGTCTAGAGTCGATGTCAATCATCCCCAGAATGTGCTCTCTGACTGAACCTTTTCCTGAAAAATTCACCTCATTAAACTTTCTGGACAGTCTAGCTACCTCAGCCTTGTCACTCTCTATGAATTTTTCTGAGATTGCCTCCAAATAATCCTAGGCTAGTTCAGGTTCCTCAACAGACCCTCTAATAGTTTCTGATATGGTGGTTCTGATTACACTCTTGGCTTTTCTATTGCTGTTGTACCAGTCCCGGAAATAAGTCTTCTCCTGAGTGGTGGAGCCTTCATGTAACTCAGTAGGTTGCTCCTCCATTAGACACATATCTAAGCTATTGTTTTGCATAGATAAATAAAACTCAACCTGGTTCCTCCACCTCTTATAATTGTTCCCATTCAACATCTCAATCTGTCCTAGATTAACAATGACAGTTCCTAAAAGGAAAAAATAAAAATACAAAAGTGTAAGCTATCATATAAAAATTGTGTGTAGCATTTATACTTATATCAGATAGGCAATCATACCATCAAACAAGAGATGCAATTGTTCAATTTAATCATAACAGTATTTAGCCAATGATCTGAAAATTCCCCAGCTGTAGTCATGATAAGTAATGTCTTTGTGACATAAAACATACCAGCTTAAGTTCTTAATCATCAAACCATGTCAAGATAGAATATCCTTTATTGGTGAAAACAGTCTAACCTTAGGATTAAAAGTTTCAGAAATCATAATGGATATCTAATGAATGTGTGATGCTGTTTATGTCTCAAGATTACACAATAAACATCTTCTTTGGAAGAACATAACATAAGTACAATTTTAAGAAACAACACAAGTTTTAGTTTTATGCTGAATGTTTTTCAAAACCAGTAAGGACAGTTGCTTTGTGCAACATGATCAACACTACTTTTCATGAATTTCACAAAATTAGTTTGGTTTCTTATATTTCATGATGATATTATCAAAATACATACTTAAGAACTATGAATACTGATCTTACTGTATTTTACAGATGCTGTAAACGTATATGAGAGATACATATTCTAAAACCAACACAGTGAATGATGATACCATCAAAACGACACAGAATGAGTTTTAAAATAGATTAAAAATAACTTATAGAATGATCACACCATACCAGGATCTTAATTATTTACTACTAACAATTTTATGTGTAAACAGACATGAATTCATTACAGAACTTGCTAACCTTTGCCTCTGCTACAGAGCTGATGCAGAAAGGTTAGTTTATAGCAATCAAATACCATGTGATTTGTTTTATGTGGATCGATTTTGCAAACAAAAGGCGGAAAGAAAAAACCAAACCAGCACTTTTAAAACTTTTCATTTTTCTCATTCTGATTTTAACTTAAGCAGAAGAGAGAGACTGAACGAATTGATTTGTATTTGTGAGTACCAAAGCTCTGATACCATTTGTTGTAGAAAACTACTTAACACATCAAGACTCATATTTAATACAAGAATCAAATCAAACTGTAATCAAAAGATCAACATAAGACATTTCCTAGTTGGACCAGAAAAACTACCTAATGTTGAACCTTGCCCTTCTTCTCTTCTCTGAAACATGTTAGCCATCTCTTCTGGTTTTGATTTGCTGCTGGAAACACTAAGAGAACGTCTTCTGGATTCACACACACAAGCACTTTTGTAATGGGGCAGAAACTCTATGTGTATTACTGTGTTTGTGACCATGGACTTCTCCTCTTTATATAAGGTCTAGAATCAGATGCAGACTCATCCCATATGGGGTCTGTATCTGCTGCAATCTATCCAAAACGTAGAGACCTGATCTTATCACAACATGATGCATTAATCAGGTGTATTAACATAGTGAGAATCCTACTCCCAATAGCAATATACAGCTACATAGGTATCCGGAATTAGAGTAATATTGTAAAAGCCCTTGCTGCATAACCAATGTTTATCACAGATGTGTTTAAGTCCAATTATTTCTTAACAGGGAGGACCTACTGCGGGGGCAGTAGGTTTATTTACTTGCTTTTATTTCTAGTTTTTGGATTTTGCTTTGACATTCAGTTTAAATTTTGCTACAATAAGTTGAGATCGGGATAGGTATTCTTTATTGTCCATTCCTTGGTTACTTGTTATGATATATATTATTAGGATAAAAATATTTGTATAAATTAAGCGACTTACTCACTTAGTTTACATAAACCATGGCTGTATTCATATATACTTTTCTTAATAAAATACGTCCCTCCTCCGGCCACCTTCCAGAAAACTTAGATTAGTTGGAATGATGTGTTGATAATGTATCGAATAAAATGCACCAACTTAATGTTGGAAAGACACATCATCCAGGTAGTTTCCAGTTTTAATACAAGCTAGTTCAATTACTGGTTTTTTTTTCGATATATAGTTTAAGGAGTAGCTATTTTCACCCCACAGAGTGTCTTTTCAACCCATTTTCTATCTTGACCCATTTAAATACAAAATAGATGTATATATCACAGTTCACCCCTTTGCGAACCAAAAATTCCCTTGTCGTTTTTATGTCTCTCAATTTGCGGAAGAAGGAACAGTTGAGGGTGTATTGAGGATTCTCCTCAGTAGCAAGGAGTCTCAATCATAATCTACAACCAGAAATCGACTAATGGAATCGTATATGCCAAAGATATAAAAAGAGGTTCATTGGAAGTTGTCATTTCGTTCAGTATAGGTCTACTAAAAAAACCTGACTCCGTTCAGTAGGATCCTACTAGAAATTATGTTTATGCCAGATTTTCGTTTCGTTAGATAGGGGTATGCTGAAAATTTTGACTCCGTTCAACATGGTCTTATTGAAATCTGGCATAGTTTTCAATATGACCTTGCTGATCGGAGTAAGAATTTTCAGTAGACCCTACCAAACGAGACGAAAACCTGCAACCTCAAGTAAACGATGGTGATCGATGAAAAAGATAAAATTATTGTATTCTTATACTTCAAATAAGTGTGTTGTGTACTATATGTGTTGAAGTGATATGAATTGAACAAAAAAATGGTTGTTGTGTTGATACGACTTCCATTGAAGACGAAGAAGATTGTTTTAAGACTTAATGATATTTCTGAAAATACGTCTTTGTGCATTAACTAGGTAGTGAGTGAAATAAGTAGGCCTGAGCATCTTAGGTTCGGGTCGGAAAATAAACCAAACCCATTTTGAACCGCTCTATTTGGAAAGTGCAAATTCAGAACCAAAATTGACTTTTTTGGGTTTTAAATGAAAGTTCGGTTGACCCAAATATCAGCTCAGATAGATTGGGTTACACTGATTCTCTTTTTCGTTGAAATTGACTGTGAGAAATCGATTGTCAAGAGTGTTGCTCGACTGCGGTCGCACAACGTCGTCAAGTCTAGCCTCATGACTGTTGATAGTTGCATATTTATGCAACGTTTATGTGCTTAACCGAACATTATATTTAGCTCTTTTGTTTTGTTTTTAAGCAATTTAACATTATTATTTGTTTTTAGGTATTTTGGAGATAAATGAAGAAAAGGGATTAAATAATATATCCTGGCGAGAAAACCTCATCGAGGAGGTTTTGTCTTGGCGAGCCTCGCTAGAGAGAAGTCCTTCTGCAAATTGTTTTGGCGAGCACGTGGGAATTTATATATATATATGCTTTAATGGAAGTTGACTTGTGCTTGGCGAGGAACAGAGAGAGAATGTGGGGCTTGGAAGGAGAAGTTTTGCAAGTGGACTCATATATATATTTTTATATATATGGATTGGAAGCTTTGCACGTGATGCTTTCTTGCCATTGAATCAATTTAGACTTATACATATATGGCTTGGCGAAGTTGCTAGCGAGGAGAAGAAAAGGAGGAGTCCTAATATAATAATGAGATTATGAATATTGGGCTGGATTTTGGAGTCTTGCACGTGGTTTGCTAGCTAGGTTAATTAACCTAGCTAGTCTGGAACATATAAATAGCTAAGAAGAGAACGTACGAGGAGGACGGACGTATCGAAGAGCAAGGAAGATTCAAGTTTCTCCTTCATCCGTTTGTATCAATTTCTTTCATGGATTATTTGAGTTTATTTTCTGATTCCATGAGGAGCTAAACTCCATTGTTAAGGGGCTGTTTTGAAGCCCCGTTCATGACATCTAGATTGCTTATGCACTTTAATTAAATTTTGTTTTTGTTATTTGAATGAGGTTTCTTTGTTATTTATACGGTGATGATTCTTGATTATGTATGCTTTGAGTGCACGCTTAGTATGCATGTTTAGGAATCTAATTCTAAGAAAATTGATGGCTGTTGGTGATTATTACCTTCCTCAAGTTTCAATAGTAGAACCCATACATGCTTGGTATAAGAAACCCTAGGTCTAGTAAGACACGACCGTAGTGTACTTATGAAGCCTTGTAGATTCTCAAACCCTTTCTAAATCTTAATGCTTTTCTCTTAGTAAATTCGAGTCCGTGACTTCGGGTTCTTTGAGGGATAGACAATATTGATAAGCAGACCTTCAATGTTGTAAACATAAGGATCGGGTAATAGGTTGTGTTCACAACTCGGGGCCTTCCTGGGAATCTTTCATTCATAACAATTACATTATTTAGTTAAGCATTTGTTGTCTAGATGGAGTGACGGTGGTGGATAACACTTCCCTTAACTCATTTTATCATTGATTCTAGTTTTAGTCATACTCTGTTTTCTGTTTCAGTTTCGTACTCTGTTTTGCATAATTTTGTTCGATAACCTATCGAACTCCGATTGCATCGAAATTTTGCATCGAAGCTCGATAGGGTGTCTTTAGTGTCCAGTGTTAATTTCGTAATTTTAGGTCGAGTCTAGCTATTTTAATTAATTACGTTAGTGTCCAGTGGTCGAGTCTGTCAGCTTTCTGGCTTTTGTGTCTGTTTGTAGTTTAGAATATTAAGTCTCATCTTTCCCTGTGGATTGACCCCTATACTATTGTACTGCATTGACAAGCATATTAAGTTCATTATAGGGTATTTTTGAGGGTGGTAAAACACCGATCAAATTTTGGCGCCGCTGCCGGGGAAAGATCTAGTCTTTATATTCTAACGTGTCTTTTGTTTCAGTTTTGTTTTGTTTTATTTCATTTATTTTGTAGTGTAACGTGTCTCTTGTGTGCAGGTACTTAGTGCATGCATACTCGAAGGTCAAGGAGAACTGAGCCTTTATTACTTGATTTAGAGATTGAGCGCTCAGCTAAGCAAAACCGGAAGCAGAAAAGGCAAGCAGAACTGGAGGTTGGAAACACGAGTGGCACAGTGGCAGAACCCGAGATTGAGGTGGAAACAAGTTCAGATTCAGAAGAAGAAGTTCCTCAATCGCCACCACAAAGAGCAGCAATGGGAGAACAACCAAGAACGTTGATGAATTCCTTTGTACCTAGTGCTCAGGGGAATTCATCACCAATAGTGTTGCCAGCTCTTGGGACTTATTCAGTACCTCCTGCTTTACTATCAGCCCTACCTCATTATAGGGGGGTATTTTCAGAGGACCCTCAGCAACATTTAGCTGAGATTGAAGCTTTAGCATCAACAAAAAATTTACAAAATGTTGAATCTAATGTGTTGAAACTAATTTTATTTCCTTTTTCTGTGAAGGAAGGAGCGAAGATGTGGTTCAATTCTTTAGCTCCTAGGTCTATACAATCTTGGGATGAGATGAAGGTAACGTTCATGAAGGAGTATTTCTCAGCCCAGAAGACTAAGCAGTTGAAGAAGGAGATTAATAGCTTCATACAAAAAGATGGTGACATGCTTCATGAGGCATGGAGTCATTTCAAGGAGTTGTTGAGGAAATGCCCACATCATGGGTATGATCTAGAGGACAGGATGACTTTCTTTTATGAAGGTCTAGAGCCAGCCAATAAGACAAGAGTGGATTCTGCTTGTGGAGGTATGTTTATGTACCAAACAGGTCAGCAAGCTCATGATACCATCGAGAAATTGGCTGAGAACACCAAGCAGTTCTATACAAGAGAGAGAACGTTGGCGAGCAAGAAACAACAATCTGTATTTGAGGTTGCCACCAACCCAGACATGGACAAGAGAATGAAAGCAATGGAGAAGAAGTTGGAGTCCATTGCTACTGCCATCAAGAGCCAAACGACATCATCATCATCTGTTTCTCAGGTATGTTCTGTATGCTCTATGTCAGATCACACTAACGAATCTTGTCCATTCATTCCTGAAGAAGAGCAGGTGAACTTTGTACAACAAAGAGCAGCGAGGAATGACCCTTACTCAAATTCTTACAATCCGGGGTGGAGGAATCATCCAAATTTCAGCTATGGAAACAATAACAACATCTTGAATCCACCCCCAGGTTTTAAGGTAAGACAGGAGTACCAGCCGCCACAACAAAAGGAAGCATCCTCAGTACCAGATTCCGCTTTAGCTGCCATCATGGCCAAGCTTGAGGGAATAGAGGTTCATAACAGAGACTCTAGCAAGGCATTCCAAATACTAGAGAAACGGATGAACAACATGGAACAACAAATGTCTACTAGAGAACAGGGCACCCTTCCGAGTAAAGTTGTGCAGAACCCAAGATCTCAACATGAAGCTAATGTGATCACATTGAGAAGTGGAAGAGTGATTGAAGAGGTTGAAAAGCCTACAAAAACATCTTTAGAAGATGAGCCGGTCCTAGAACAGGTGCTGCCATTTCCACCACTACTGCAGGATCAGGGAGAGAAGAGCGTACCTGGACAGAAAAATTCAGCAAATGAAAAATCAGGTAAGTCGACTTTTGAACCTTCTCCTTCAATTCCCTTACGTGTTCCATTTCCTGGCAGGTTGAAGAACAAGAAGAAGGATGAATTGGAGCAAGAGATTCTAGATACATTCCGGAAGGTGGAAGTGAACATTCCGTTGCTCGATGCGATTAAGCAAATACCGAAGTATGCAAAGTTTCTTAAGGAACTTTGTACAATGAAGAGGAAGTTCACAGGGACCGAGACCGTGGCCTTGAGTGAGAAGGTGTCAGCGGTACTTCAGAGGAAGCTACCACCCAAGATGGGTGATCCTGGACGATTTACCGTCCCATGTACAATTGGTAACACGAACTTTACTGGAGCTTTACTTGATTTGGGTGCATCAATAAACTTAATGCCATACTCTGTGTATAAAACTTTGAATATTGGTGCATTACAACAAACTGGTGTTACAATTAAATTAGCTGATCGATCTAACTGCTACCCCAGAGGTTTTGTTGAGGATGTTTTGGTGCAGGTAGGTAAGTTGATCTTTCCAGCTGATTTCTTCGTATTAGAGATGGAGGCAGAGCCTCAACCATCAGAGCTACCATTGATACTTGGTCGTCCATTCCTACGGACCGCTAGGACCAAGATAGATTGTTTCAATGGTACCCTCTCCATGAAAGTGGATGAAGAGAAGATCCGCTTCAACATCTTCGACGCAATGAAGCATCCTAGTGATAATGATTTGTATTCCTATTTTTCTATTGATACATTTGATAATTTCATGCAGGAATTTATGCAGCATTCAGTGAACGAGAATGAGGATGCGTTGAAGAAAGCGATTGAAGAAGGGGGGAGGAAATCTGAAACTTCCCCATGCTCTAAAGTGTGGGATGAACTTGAGGATTTGATCACCCAAGTTCGATCCATGGATGAAGAAGAAGAAACATTGAGAATCAGCTCAGCTGAGGAGTTAGTGATGGGTGAAGCGTACGATGATGTTGTGGCAGCCCTTGAGTCATTGCCATACATAAGAGGTAGTTCAAAATCTCTTTCTCTTCCTATTACTAATGACACGCTTCTTCCTTCCATTGTAACAGCACCAAAGCTTGAGCTCAAGCCTTTGCCTGAGCATTTGAAGTATGCATTCCTTGGAACTGGTGAGACTTTACCAGTCATTTTATCTTCAAAACTAACCATGTTACAGGAAGAGAAGCTAATCACTGTGCTCAGAGAGTACAAGGAGGCTATTGGCTGGACAATTGCAGACATTAAAGGAATAGATCCAACATTGTGTACTCATAGGATATTCCTTGAAGATGGAGCAAAGCCAACGAGAGAACCACAACGGAGACTCAACCCACCTATGATGGATGTGGTGAAGAATGAGGTTATCAAACTTCTCGATGCAGGTATTATTTATGCAATATCTGATAGCAAGTGGGTGAGTCCTGTGCAGGTAGTACCCAAGAAGTCGGGCATCACAGTGATTAAAAATGATGAGGATCTGCTGGTGCCAAAGAGAGTTCAAACAGGATGGAGAGTCTGTATTGACTACCGCAGGCTTAATGCCACAACCCGTAAGGATCATTTTCCTCTTCCTTTTATTGACCAAATGTTGGAACGTCTTGCAGGTCATGCGTATTATTGCTTCCTCGATGGTTATTCTGGCTACAACCAGATTGCCATTGACAGAGAGGACCAGGAGAAGACTACGTTCACGTGTCCTTTTGGCACGTTTGCTTATAGGAGGATGCCTTTTGGGTTGTGCAATGCACCAGCTACTTTCCAGAGATGCATGATGATCATCTTTTCAGACATGGTGGAGAAGATCATCGAGGTATTCATGGATGATTTTTCTGTTTTTGGTGATTCTTTTGATACATGTTTGAATAATCTGTCCCTAGTTCTAGAGAGATGTGTAGAAAAGAACCTTGTGTTAAATTGGGAGAAATGTCATTTCATGGTTGAACAAGGTATTGTTTTGGGACATGTAATTTCTGAAAAGGGTATTGAGGTAGACAAGGCTAAGGTTGATGTTATACGTACTTTACCACCTCCCACTACTGTGAGAGAGGTGCGCTCTTTTCTTGGACATGCAGGTTTCTATCGAAGGTTTATCAAGGATTTCTCCAAGATAGCCCGACCTCTCAGTGCATTGCTCCAGAAGAGTGTGTCGTTTGATTTTACTGAAGATTGTCTTGCTGCCTTTAACAAGCTCAAGGAGCTGTTAATCACCGCCCCAATCATCCAAGCACCAGACTGGAACCTTCCGTTCGAATTGATGTGTGATGCATCGAAATATGCTGTAGGTGCTGTGTTGGGACAGCGGGTTGAGAGGTTACCACATGTGATTTATTATGCTTCTCGAACCCTTAATGATGCTCAGTTAAACTATTCAACAACTGAGAAAGAACTTTTGGCTGTTGTCTTTGCTTTAGAGAAATTTAGATCTTATTTGTTAGGAACTAAAGTAATTATTTTCTCTGACCATGCTGCATTGAGATATCTTATGACAAAGCAGGATGCAAAGCCAAGGTTGATTAGGTGGTTACTACTCCTTCAGGAGTTCGATGTGGAAATCAAAGATAAGAAAGGAACAGAGAATGTGGTTGCAGACCATTTGAGTCGGTTGACACACGGGTCCAATGCGGAGGAGGATAAACTCCCTTTGCGTGAGAGCTTTCCGGATGAGCAACTTTTTGCTATCCAGGATTCTGAGCCGTGGTATGCGGATATTGTCAACTACCAGGTTTCAAAACTGGTACCTACTAACTTTACCCGTGCTCAGAAGGACAAGTTGAAGAAGGAGGCCAGATATTATGTATGGGATGATCCATACTTATGGAAACATTGCCCAGATTCCATCATTCGAAGGTGCGTACCCGAATCTGAAATTTATTCTATTCTTTCTTTTTGCCACTCACATGTAGGTGGAGGACATTTCGGGGGAAAGAAAACTGCACTCAAGGTGTTGGAGTGTGGATTTTATTGGCCTAGCATCTTTAAGGATGCTCATGAATTCTATAAGGCATGTCCAAGATGTCAGATGACAGGTAACTTAGGTCCTAGGGATCAAATGCCTCAACACCCAATTCTTGTGGTTGAAATTTTCGATGTGTGGGGTATTGATTTCATGGGTCCTTTCCCTTCTTCTCATTCTAATGTGTACATACTATTGGCAGTTGATTATGTGTCGAAGTGGGTGGAGGCAGTTGCCACCCGAACTAACGATTCTGCTGTTGTGCTTAGGTTTTTAAAGTCCATATTTGCTAGATTTGGCACACCTAGGTACATCATTAGCGATGGAGGCTCTCATTTTTGCAACCGCACGTTCGCTGCGCTCTTGAGGAAATATAATGTTCAACACAAGGTGGCGACACCTTACCATCCTCAAACCAGTGGACAAGTGGAGGTGTCTAACCGAGAAATCAAGAAGATCCTTGAGAAGACCGTAGGCCCTACCAGGAAGGATTGGAGTCAGCGATTAGATGAAGCTTTGTGGGCTTACCGAACAGCTTACAAAACACCTATAAGGATGTCCCCTTATAGGCTTGTTTTTGGCAAAGCTTGTCATCTTCCGGTCGAGCTTGAACACAAAGCTTATTGGGCGGTCAAACAGTTCAATTTTGATATTGATAAGGCTGGGATTCACAGAAAACTGCAGCTGAATGAGCTGGCAGAAATCAGGAACAATGCATATGAGTCCAGCAGGTTTTACAAGGAGAAAGCTAAGGCTTTTCATGATCAAAATATCAGGAGCAAGACTTTTGTGGTAGGACAAAAGGTCTTGGTTTTCAACTCGAGGTTGAAACTGTTTCCAGGTAAGCTTCAGTCTAGATGGATTGGTCCATTTGTGGTTACTAATGTTTTCCCTAGTGGTGCTGTAGTTGTGAAAAGTGACAAAACAGGGAAAGTTTTCAAAGTCAATGGACATCGATTGAAGCCGTTTCACGAGTTGATGATGGAGCATATCGTCGAGCAAGTACCTCTCGAGGATGTTCCATAAGATAAAGAGTGATACTTGGTATCGTCTGGCTGAAGACGTTAAACTTAGCGCTACTTGGGAGGCAACCCATGTGGATGGAGAAGCTTGGCTGCCAGATTTGAATTCTTATCCCTTTTTTTTTTTTTTTTTTTTTCTTTATTTGTCTCCATGTTAGTGTGATTTGTGATGTGTTATGTGTCTTATTCCATGCTTGTTTGATGTATTGTATGTTTTAGTTTTGTCTTACATTGAGGACAATGCAAATTTCAAGTGTGGGGTGAGGTTTATATCATATCCTTAGCGTCTATGTATAAATTTTTCGTTATTTTGGTACTGTACAGTATGCTGTTTCGTGTCAATTATTTGACACAGTTTGAAGTCCCGTAAATTTTTGAAATTTTAAGAGGATGTTTTTACATGTGTCTAAATTGTGTTCTTAAAGTTTCAGCTCATTCCAATGTGTGATCAATTCTGTAAAATTATATCGAGGGAATGAGTTTCTATCGAGCTTCGCATGTTGTACTGTTCAGTTTGATATTTCGTGTGATTTGTTCGCCATATCTAGAAGTCTCGTAAATTTTTGAAATTTTTAGGAAATGTATATAAATGTGTCTAGTTTGTTCCCTCTAAATTTCAGCTCATTCCACTCTGTCATTAATTCTATATAATTCTTGCGAGTGGAGCTGAGTCAAGCGAGCAACAGTTCTCAGTACTGAACAGTAACCTGTTCGTGTCATGCATCTTCGATAGCTAGGTGTCTTGTAATTTTCTGAAATTTTGAGGGCAGTTTTGTAAATGAGTCTATCGAGTGCTCGCTAAATTTCAGCTCATTTAGATGTATGACTAATTCTGTAAAATTCTATCGAGCCTCGCTGCTCGATGAGCCAGCGAAGTTCGATGGGCTATCGAGCAAACAGTCTGCTGTTTTGTATAATTTATTTGACATAGCTATAGGTCTCGTAATTTTCTGAAATTTTGAGGGTAGGTCTGTATATGTGTCTAAATAGTGTTTGCAAAATTTCAGCCAATTAAGATGAGTGATTAATTTTGTAAAATTCTGGCGAGATGTGTTGCTCGATACACTGTTTCTGGCGAGCTGCTCGCCTGATATTGGAATTTTTGAGTTTTTCTTTGTTTTCCTTGGGTATTTTAGTGTCTTATTTGAAAAACCAAATACAAAAGTAAAAAGTGTCAAGAAAAACATAAAAAGAGTCTTTTGTTTTGTGTCTTAGGTGCCCTTAACTAGACCATGATGTGATTATATCTTCCGTAATTGTGACTAAAAGATGTTCATGCTATTTAAGTTTCTTTGGTTAATCTTGATATATGATGCATATGCGAATGTGTAGTGGATGTAGAAAAAGTTAACATGGTACAGATTTTTGGCATGCTTAAACTTTGTTGAGATTCATTTAACCTGTGAGCGATTGAGCCTATATGTGATTACACATGCTTTCTTTATTGAGTGTCAATTGCTTGCCACAGATTAAGTTAATGGACTCTAGAATTTACTAGAACTTGCTCTTGTGTTTTTCGAAACTTATTGTCAATACTTGTTTTGATTGAGGAAGTGATAAAGGCATTTAGGGGACACCACCATTGCCATATAATCCTGTGTCCTAATTTTGTGTACACAAGATGTGCACCCCTTAGTTAACCACTTTGAGCCTACATGTTTAAACTTTATGTCATCACCCACATATCTCTGACCTTAAACTTTAGAATAGTTTTATCTTTACCCTTGTTCTAGGACTTGGTAGAGCTATACATGAGACAGATATGTGAAGACGGCGACAATGTCGAAAAGTGATGCAAAGAAATAAGTGTGGGGTATCAAGCTAGTGTTTAAAAAAAAAAAAAAAAACAGAATGGAATGAAGAAAATGTGATGTCTAGCTTGATACCCGAGTTAACTGTTGACGAAAACAATGACGTGAAGGCCCAACAAGATGAAATTTGGCCACAAAAGTGAAAAAATTCATGGTTGTAAAGTTTGAAGGAGTCTCTTATTTGGTGCTCTACTGGGTTCTAGAATATTATTTGAATTCCTTATCCATTTATTCTTTAACCTATGAGCCAAGCCCCATTACAACCCATGAAAGTCCTTTTGATCCTCAAGATAGCAGCCTTTGATCTGTGGAGATTTGTCACAAGTGTAAGCATATGGTGTGGTCCATTTGGCAAGTAGTTGAGTTGAGTGAATACCTTAGACATACTTTGAGAGAAACACTTTTGAGAGCATATACCTGTGAGGTTGAATCTTGACAAGTTTGGTGCATGCTACAGCTTTACATTCACCATGATTATGTCTTTGTCCTACATATTGCATATGTGTCATGCATTGAAATTAATTTTCGAAACTTTGAGGAATGGTAATTTAGAGTCACACTTATCTTGGTGTTACAATTGTGGAAGATTGCTGAGACAACTTTGTTGGGGGCGTTAGAGTCATGTAGTTAGAGTTTTGTCGAGTCTTTTCAGAGTCTTAGTTTAGTGTATTGCTCGAGGACTAGCAAAAGCTAAGTGTGGGGTATTCTGATAGTTGCATATTTATGCAACGTTTATGTGCTTAACCGAACCTTATATTTAGCTCTTTTGTTTTGTTTTTAAGCAATTTAACATTATTATTTGTTTTTAGGTATTTTGGAGATAAATGAAGAAAAGGGATTAAATAATATATCCTGGCGAGAAAACCTCATCGAGGAGGTTTTGTCTTGGCGAGCCTCGCTAGAGAGAAGTCCTTCTGCAAATTGTTTTGGCGAGCACGTGGGAATTTATATATATATATGCTTTAATGGAAGTTGACTTGTGCTTGGCGAGGAACAGAGAGAGAATGTGGGGCTTGGAAGGAGAAGTTTTGCAAGTGGACTCATATATATATTTTTATATATATGGATTGGAAGCTTTGCACGTGATGCTTTCTTGCCATTGAATCAATTTAGACTTATACATATATGGCTTGGCGAAGTTGCTAGCGAGGAGAAGAAAAGGAGGAGTCCTAATATAATAATGAGATTATGAATATTGGGCTGGATTTTGGAGTCTTGCACGTGGTTTGCTAGCTAGGTTAATTAACCTAGCTAGTCTGGAACATATAAATAGCTAAGAAGAGAACGTACGAGGAGGACGGACGTATCGAAGAGCAAGGAAGATTCAAGTTTCTCCTTCATCCGTTTGTATCAATTTCTTTCATGGATTATTTGAGTTTATTTTCTGATTCCATGAGGAGCTAAACTCCATTGTTAAGGGGCTGTTTTGAAGCCCCGTTCATGACATCTAGATTGCTTATGCACTTTAATTAAATTTTGTTTTTGTTATTTGAATGAGGTTTCTTTGTTATTTATACGGTGATGATTCTTGATTATGTATGCTTTGAGTGCACGCTTAGTATGCATGTTTAGGAATCTAATTCTAAGAAAATTGATGGCTGTTGGTGATTATTACCTTCCTCAAGTTTCAATAGTAGAACCCATACATGCTTGGTATAAGAAACCCTAGGTCTAGTAAGACACGACCGTAGTGTACTTATGAAGCCTTGTAGATTCTCAAACCCTTTCTAAATCTTAATGCTTTTCTCTTAGTAAATTCGAGTCCGTGACTTCGGGTTCTTTGAGGGATAGACAATATTGATAAGCAGACCTTCAATGTTGTAAACATAAGGATCGGGTAATAGGTTGTGTTCACAACTCGGGGCCTTCCTGGGAATCTTTCATTCATAACAATTACATTCTTTAGTTAAGCATTTGTTGTCTAGATGGAGTGACGGTGGTGGATAACACTTCCCTTAACTCATTTTATCATTGATTCTAGTTTTAGTCATACTCTGTTTTCTGTTTCAGTTTCGTACTCTGTTTTGCATAATTTTGTTCGATAACCTATCGAACTCCGATTGCATCGAAATTTTGCATCGAAGCTCGATAGGGTGTCTTTAGTGTCCAGTGTTAATTTCGTAATTTTAGGTCGAGTCTAGCTATTTTAATTAATTACGTTAGTGTCCAGTGGTCGAGTCTGTCAGCTTTCTGGCTTTTGTGTCTGTTTGTAGTTTAGAATATTAAGTCTCATCTTTCCCTGTGGATTGACCCCTATACTATTGTACTGCATTGACAAGCATATTAAGTTCATTATAGGGTATTTTTGAGGGTGGTAAAACACCGATCAACTGTGAAATTTTAAAGATATTCAAAAAGGAGAACTAAGGGTTTGAAAGATAGAGAATCGAGGATTTGAGAGACGAGAGAGGCAAATCAGAGGCAAGATCATGTGAAAGAAAGCAATCAGTTTTGGACCTGAAATTGATCTCGAATTGAATATCTTCGGTGTTTGTTCGGTTTCTCTTTTTTCCCACTTGTTTTCAATTGGTTCGTTACCGACCCAAATTTTTAAGTTGGGCCAGTCAGTCAGGTTTCAGGGTATTTCGGAAATAATTTTCGACCCTAAAAATAAGAAAATATAGTTTAATTTGTCAATTGATATAGTTATTTATTGTAATTTCGTATATGAGTATATTAATGTTTAATAATTATTAAATTATGGGGTAACCAAAATAATTTATGGGGTGAAATTGCTCATGGCCTCATGCCTCCCGTGAGATACAGGGATTTCATTAATTTATTTTATAATTAATTTTCCAATCCGGTAAATTTTTGATCTGTTGCACAAAAATGGTGGTGAACTTATGTGGCGTGGAGCTAGTGTGCCGCTTTCGGCCTTCCGCACAACTCCCAAGTCTTTTCACATTGTAATGCAACTTGAGCTGCGGGATCTTTATCTTATCGTGTACCAATGCAGAGCATATTGATCGATGAACTTGGAAATACCAGTAACCCATTGTGAAAAGCAAGCGCTGTTGCAACACAATGGAGATCGATGAAGCCGCCATACAAGCTTCATGACTCTAAGTGAACATCGAAATCAACGATTTATTATTTAATTGGTGAATCTGAAATCAGAAATCATGCAAGTTAATTGTTGTTTTCATGTCTGTATAATCTGTTTCTAGCTACGAGAGCATTTACGTTTCCTTAGTAGAAACATTATGGAAAGTTTGATCAATCTCTAGGCTCTAGCTCTAGGAATTTGGATTCTATAACGAAATTTTGTGTGCCAACGAAACCCAGATTTTAGGCAAGCTAGAGTACTCGTTATTTCATTTGTTAATAACACTTAACTGGAAAATGAAGGCTATTAAGTTTCGTGTGAAGTTCAAGCTGAAAAGTGAAGGGAAATGAGTCGGCAGTAGTTCGGATTAGCTTATTATAATTTCATTGATTTCATATGACATAATTTCTGTCAATCTATGTGTTTGTATTATCAGGATGACAAGTACAGGGAGAAGGTTCTAAGGTGAGCTTAACTGCAACAAGTTTTGGAACTGATGGAAGAACGAAGATTATTCTTGACCGATGGAAGAATATTATTGGAGGACATCATTGCTTCTTGTGATGGAATATCTAATCCTCTTCGTAATTACACTGCTTCCGAGCTCAACAGGGCAACCGACAATTTCAATCCTTCACACATCATTCAACATTGTACACCTACCGGAGCTGCTCAATTTCATCATTTTATACATGTTTACCACTATTACAAGATAAAAGGATTTTTTAGACGGTCGTTTCTTCATTGTTAAGAAGTTCATGGGGACTGAGGATGAAACTAGGTCCCTTGCTATGCGTGACATTGTTGTTTCAATGCAAATGAGTAATCACAAGAATGTGTTGAAGCTCTTGGGATGCTGCTTAGAGTTCCCTATACCAACTTTGGTGCATGCATTTGTACCAAAAGGAGTTGTCAGTTATGAAGGCGGTTTTGGGGCCAATGAATCCTTACCATGGAGAACTAGGTTGCGTATTGCAAAGCAGCTTGC
Organism: Geum urbanum; assembly: GCA_946800695.1. Taxonomy (NCBI): domain Eukaryota; kingdom Viridiplantae; phylum Streptophyta; class Magnoliopsida; order Rosales; family Rosaceae; genus Geum; species Geum urbanum. The sequence goes on from OX326998.1 coordinate 37,579,144, forward strand.
AAATGCACTTGCATATCTTCATACCGCCTTTTCGAGGCCCATTGTTCATAGGGACCTGAAACCAAACTGCATTTTCTTGGACGAGGACTACATTCCTAAACTTTGCAACTTCTCATTGTCCATAACCATTCCTCCAGAGCAATTGTATGCTGAAGATAACCCAAAAAGGACATTTGGGTATATGCCAGTTGCCATGTTATAACATATTAACATTCATAAGACTCCACTAAACTATATATTTTCCACTAAAATATATTCTCTAAAGGATTAGCAAATTGCCTCTCAAAAAAAAAAAGGATTAGCAAATTGAGTGCACGGCTTCTACTCCGCTATTCGCTTCTTAATTTTTCTAGTGAACATTATGAAGTACTTGCTCTAAGCTGCCAATGTCCCTACACTGAGTACAGCCCTACAGTCCCTATGCTAGCTAGCTGCTCTACCAAGATAAATTTAATTCTGATCTATATCCTTGAGAACTTAGCCTTACTCTAAACTGGTACTTGAACAGTCATATACGATAGTACTCGTACGTGTACAAATTAACCTCAAAGCTGAACCTCAAACCTAGCTAGCTCAACGCTGAAACTCATCTCGACTCTTCTTTCAAACACTTGCTTTTAACAGCTGAAGATTTACCCTCTCAGACATTCTCATAATATCCGAGTAGATCCTGTCACCTCCAATCTGTTCACCAGTGGCTCCAGCTGCAACGCGTAGGACGACTTCAATAAATGCCACATCTCCCATGATGTCAACATGGGCACCACTCTCTGTACCCCTTCCCTCAAGAAAACTACCGGGTGCCTTGTGCCAGTACTCCCTTATGTAGGTAGCAATACCGGACGGGTTGAACCTTGTTTTTCCTCTCCACCCTATGCTGCACATGAATCCGGCACTCAATACAGGTACAGTATCATCACCATCCACAAAGTATACTCCATTTTTCAGACAGCTGCCTTTCTCTCCATCTGCTGAGCTATCGATGCAGAATGGAATGCTCTTGCATTCGTCAGAGGGAGACATCTTATATATGTATGATCTTTCAGTTGGGAGTCCAACACCATATTGACAGTATATTTCCATATCTGGAGCAACAGGTAACCTAAAAGAGGACCGGATAAACAGTAAAATTACATTTCAATTACCTATGACTACGCATCGAGTTCTGAAATTAAGTAGAAAAGACAACATTAAAAAATATGTATGCATAAGACAGGTTACCTGCGTCAAAGAAAGAATAAGAAGACACTACTCAAAGTTTAAACAAAAATCTATAGAACAGTAAGCAAAGATATACTGCATTCTTACTTGGTCTCGAGTGGATTGGACAAGTACTTGAAATGGCCGTATTTAGGATTATCAAGATTATCAGCCATCCCGTTGGAGAAGTGAGCTTCTGCTCTTTGCATCATTTTTGGAGCCACAAAGCGTAGCAGATCATAAAAAGTTTGCACTGTGTATGCCTTTTTTTCTGCTATGTTTCTTATGCTCTCCCTGCTTAGCTCATCATATTCAGTCCACACCTCTCCACATGATGAGTCGAAACTGGTAGGAGAACCTTGTATGCCAGTTCCTGTCATTTGTTATGTAATTTATAATAAAATCATTATGGAAGATGTACCGATGCACACAGAAAGACGTCTTAATGAATTACAGATACTTCAACATTCAATTATTATTAATTCATATTGAAGAAGGAATGACCTTCACTGTTTTTTATTATTATATAATAATCTACGAAAACAATGGATTTTCTTTTCATGCATGTTGTTCCTGACTCAATCAAATGGATCTTGGTCTTCCCATGTGTTACAAGAGATATATGTGCAAGCATATGGCTCTGAGACAACTTCTGTTATGAACTCACAAGAAGTAGAATGAAATTGATATATAGACAAAACCTAAAAAGAATACTGAAAGCATCTGCATAAGTACGGATTTTAGTAGTGTGTTTAGTCTTGAAATCATATATCCTCACTTTTTCTTCTCTTTAGGAATCGGGAAAACTAGAAATTAACATATCCATAGATGATCCGGTACAAATATGGATAGAGATCGATTTTGAAGACAATGAGAACAAAAATATGTCCTGGTACCAACAACCTACAGCAGAATCTACTCAAATAGATTGACTCAAACTAAACCTTTCACAACGTAGTTTTGAGCGTTTTACTTGAAAAGTCTTGCATTATGAGTTGGGATAGTGGTAAGGCAAATAAAAGAACACATTTTAATTTAATTTCCCACAAAAAAGCTACTGTGATCAGTTGTGAGGAAGTGCACAGAAGTTCTCTCATGAGAGATCAAAACTCTAGTGAATAAACGAAAGAAGACTTCAAAAAGGCCACTAATTAATAAAATTGATCAACTGAAGAGAAATGTTATAAGCAGGGCCCCATGGAGGAGATATTGATCTCGATTCTTCAAAGAAAATATTATAAGAAGCTTCACAAGATCAAAGCCAGTTGTCACTTGTCATATATACTTGAATCATCTTATTTGTGTTGATTAACTACTTTAGCTGCATTCTCTATGTTTAGTTCCATAATTAAAAAAATTAAATAAAATCAGAGACTACCTTTAAATTGTGTCTGGGAAGCTCTGAAGAGAGTAATTCTGATGTTTCCTTGCCAAATGAGATCATTCTTCCATACTTCTTAGGTTCTTTTACTTGGACAACTATGCTATCTCTGTTGCTGTCGTTGTGATATGTGTCACCAGAAGTGGCATGGAGGTATGCCTATTTTCGATTCTTTGGTGCCATAAAAGATAAAATGGCACTCACGATTGCACTGAAGGTGGCTCATTTCGAAAGGAGAGGGCTTGATATGATAGAGAAGAAATGCAGAAATAAAAGATGCAAGTCATTGGAAATTTAGACTTTGTTGTTTATCTGTGTTTTTTTAGGAATCAGGTGTAATATTAACTAATTTCTATCTTTCTATCTTTCGTTTGAGTAATCTATTGAAGGTTGTCATGGTCTGAGATTTTTCTAGAATGCAGTTGATCACTTATCGGAAAGAATTATTTTAAGAGTTTCCCCATAGATGAAAACCAGGAGGCCAACTGCTGCTTTTATTTAAGACTTAAGTTCTAAAAATATACAATCTTAGATTCGGGTAATTAGGCACATAGGACTCTTAGATTATCATATACCAACCGGATAAAAAGACAACAAAGTCGCACATGCAACACAACCTCAAATCGGCCATTGCACAAATGCTTGAGGTTTCATGGAAGAAATTTCATTCCAAAATTTACCTTCCTGAATGTTGACATTGGATCATCAGAATAGAATGGTGGGTAGCCAACGAGCATTTCATACATGATAGCACCAAGTGACCACCTGTGAACAAGATAGCTTCCAGTTATCGGTACATAAGGCTAATACAAAGATAAAGTTTCATCCAAATACGAGGTCAAAATCTATGGAAAACGGATCTTCTTTGATGTCTAAAAAGATTTCACACAAACACCCTTTCACTATAAGGCAAAAGTACTCACCAATCACATTCCATTCCATAACCTTTTTTCAATAGAACTTCGGGAGCAATATAGTCAGGTGTACCAACTGTGGAACAAGCCTGTAATACCCATACATCAATAGTAAGGATATGATACCCGATACCACCATACCAAAAGACTATGAATAAAAGTTCTTCTGTATCTACTCTCAAAACCATTATAATAGGGATAGAGATTGAGTGAAAACTGATTGCACTCACAAGCATTCTCCTATTCTTCTGCCAATGCTGCAGTTGCTCTTGTTGTGTGCGTTTTGGAGCTGCAGGTTTATCATCAGTCTATCTAGGAGCATTCGGATTGCTTGCTACTGAGAAGTCTTCATGGATTGTGCTGCAGTCTAAGGGTTGCATAGTCCAAAATCAGACAGTATCAAGTGTCCATATCTATCGAGTAGTCTCTGTGATGAAGAACAAACATGTTTAGCCCCAATTTCGTAGTACAAAGGTGCATGTTTAATCTTAAGCAGAACAAACTTTCAAAAATTCATCAAAGGTAACTGATTTAGGCATCGAAACTATCCAGATTTATTGAAGATTTCAAATGAAACCAGAATTTTAGGGCATCAAAGGCAACCGATATATTGAAGGCATCAAAACAATCCAGATTCATTAAAGGTTTCAAATGAAACCAGAATCATATAGGCATCAAAGACAGCTTATCCATCTACGACAACTCAATATAGAATCCATCAAAACAATCCAGTTTGATCCAAAGGCATCAGAGGATTCCAGATTCATCCAAAGGCAACCGATTTTCAAAGGAAACTCAATTTACCAAAGGCATCGAGAAAATCAAAGGTATCAAAGCCATTGAACCAATCGTGATTTATCGAATGAAACCAGATTCAACATGGCATAAAAGGCAACCAATTTATCGAAGGAAACTCAATTCATCAAGAGCTTGAAGGAAACAAAAATCATCAATGGCATCAGAAATGTCCACATTCGCCAAACAATTATACATAGAATTTTGTAAAGAAAGGCTTCTCTCCTAACTTGCTTATAGAAGAGAAGATAAAGGGAATGAAATGGGCTCTGCAATCTCAATCATGAAAAGTCACAACATTTAATCTAATGCAATGAATTAATCACACACACTCTCTCTGTCTTGTTCTTCATCTGACAACAAGACGAGGAGTTGAAGAAACAAAATTTTGTAATCCGAGAACAACAAATATGTATCAAACTTATAGAACCAATGAGCATACAACAACAACAAATCCACCAGAATCAATCAATCAAGAGAGAGAGAGAGAGAGAGAGAGAGAGAGAGAGAGAGAGAGAGAATCACCTACCTGTTGGAGGAGACCGGAGGGGCAACTGGCTTTCCGTCCTCGGCAGCCATGGTTTCCTTCCTTCCCCTTTTAATTTTCTGTTCTTTTTTCAATGGGCCGGGGTTTGCTTTGCTTTGCTTTTGTTTTGTTTTCAAGTCTGAAGGCCCAAAATGTCCAAACAATCAAAAAGGCCTAACCCAAAGCTTATCCATCCACCAGAAGCTACAACGGTTAAAATTTGAAATTAGCCGACTTCCATTTCAAATCAACGCAACAACGGGCACATCTCACATCTCTTTCTCTCCTCTCTCTCTCATATTTGCCCACAGCGGCACAAAGGCAGTTTTGAATTTTGAATCGAGGGGAAGAGAGGAGAGGAGAGGAGAGGCAAAGCGGGCGAGCGTTATGTGTGGGATTATCCGAAGATCGATCATGAAACGAAACCGAGATTTGGTTTCAAAGCTCTCAAACGGTATCTCTCTCTGTCTCTCGAATTTCATTCCCAAACTCTCTCGATGTGGGTTCTCTCCTTAGCAAAGGTATCTCTCTCGATTTAACTTCCCAAATTCTGATGATTTTGGGGTTACTGAAATTTCAATTTTCTGCATTATCGTCCAGTTTGCCTTTTGATCATCATTTTTCATGAATAATTATATGTTCAGTTGGCTTTTGGTCCCTTTTGATGATTCTGGTTCCCTTTGATGTCATTGATGATTGTTGGTTTACTTGATAGAATTGAGTTGCCTTTGGATAAATCGGTTGGCTTTTATGATTTTCTGGTTTCATTTGAGAAACCTTTTATGAAAATCTGAAATTCTGGATTGTTTCAGTGATTTTGATAAAATTGAGTTGCCTTTGATGAATATCGGTTGACTTTGATGCCTTTCTGATACTGGTTTCATTTGAAACCTTTGATGAATATGGATGGTTTTGATGGAATTGAGTTGCCTTCGATGAATCGGTTACCTTATTGATTCTCTCACTTGAAACCTTTGATGGAATTGAGTTGCTTTCGATGAATCGGTTACCTTTATGATTCTGGTTTCATTTGAAACCTTGGATGAATCTGGATTGTCACAATGTTTTCAATACATTGAGTTGGCTTTGAAAAGAAATCGGTTGCCTTACTGCCCCTCGAATATATGGTTTCATTTGAAACCTATAATGGTCCTGGATAGATTGGAGCCTTCGATCAATCGATTGCATTTGATGCTTTTATGGTTTCATTAGAAACCTTGGATGAATTTGGATTGTCACAATGTTCTCGATTCATTGAGTTGCCTATAAAAAGGAATTGGTTGCCTTACTGCCCTTCTCGGATTCAATTTTCTGCATATTTTTTGGTATCTCTCTTCATTCTCCTTTTCCCAAATTCTGATTCAGGGTTTTGTTATTGAATTCGATCTTCTGCATACTTTGTGGATTTAGTAGGGGGGCTACCCAGTTACTGAAATCAATCTTCTGCATAGTTATTGGGTTGCCCTTTAATTTAATCAGTGAATCTATCTATCTTGTTGCATCTGATAATCAGTGAACAAGTCAAGTTGCCTTTGATAAAATTGTTAGCTTAATTTGGTCCCTTTGATGATTCTGGTTCAGTTCCCTTTGATGTTCTGTCATTCATGATATGGTTTCCTTGATACAATTGAGTTGCCTTGGATAAATTCGTCTGGTTTCTTATATGAAGTCTGAAATTCTGGATCATTTCAGTGATTTTGATGATAGAATTGAGTTGCCTTTCTGATACTGGTTTCATTTGAAACCTTTGATCAATCTGGATGATTTTGATGCTTTTGATACAATTGAGTTACTTTCGATAAATCGGTTGCCTTTATGATTCTCATTTTAGTTTGATGAATCTAGATTGTCACAATCTTCTCGATACATTAAGTTGCCTTTGAAAACAAGTTGGTTGCTTTACTGCCCCTTTATATATGGTGTTTCATTTGAAACCTATGATGATTTTGGATAGTTTGGTTGCTTCGACAAATCGGTTGCATTCGATGCTTCTATGGTTTCATTTGAAACCTTTGATGAATCTAGATTGTCACAATGTTCTCGATACATTGAGGTTCCTTTGAAAATAAATTGGTTGCCTTACTGCCCCTTCCCGGATTAAATCTTCTACATATTTTTGGGATTTTTCCTGTGATTTAGGGTTACCAAGATTTGGTTTCCTTCGAATTCAATCTTCTGCTTATAAACTGGTTGGATGCCTCCATGAATTATTTGAAACCTATAATGGGGTTGTATGCTCTCCCTGAACTTAAGAGCATTTGGAATGGTCCATCTCTCTCTCTCTCTCATATTTGCCCACAACTGCACCAAGGAAGTTTTGAATTTTGAATTGAAGGGCTTGGCTACTCTGTAGAAGGGAGGAGAGGGAGACAAGTCTGATCGATGTGAGTTCTATCTTTAGCAAAAGTATCTCTTTCGATTCTCCTTTTCCCATATTCTGATTCAGGGTTGTGCTATTGAATTCGATCTTCTGCATAATTTGTACAAACCAAGGGCATATTGTATGATGCCAACAATCAATAAACGGCTTACTGACTAGGAACTTACAAGGCCAGCACTTGTACTGGAATACAAGTTCAAGAGTTCCAAACGATACTAAAAAATAAAAGGTCAATATGTGCATATCTAATTGCTACCCCATTAACAATCATAGCCATTTCAACATTCATAGAAGATTTGCTCTTCATTGTAGAGTACTGCGCTCCGACAACGATCCCTGAAGCATTTCTTGCTTACCATATTTCGCAGACAGCATCTATTCCATATTCATCACCATCATGCTCTTAGAAAACAGAACAGACAACTAAGCCACCAAAGGTTGTCACACCCTCTCAATCCCACAGATTGACCAAACCATATAGGCTTAACCCAAGAACATGCTCACAAGTAGCTGTTGCTCCAGTCTCCTGGAATTCACCCCAAATTTTACACGATGGTGATCTGAGATGCTTTTTTCTGTAGAGGTTTAGACCACAATCGACTTAGGCACTTCCAAAAAGAATTTTCTAAGTTTTGGTGAAGTCTTCAAACTCCAAAGGAGCTTCCACACAGCAGACTCAATGGAGCTTGAGGAGTTCCTCATTGGATAGGAACTCAATGTAATCAGACTTAACTTAATAGTCTCCATTCTCAGTTCCTATCCATTGACATGACTAATCTTGACCTTCAATATCTAACTTCTTTCCTCATTGAACCACAGATTGATAATAAGAAGAATAACAGGGTTAAAGTTCACGTACAAGACCAGGAGCAGCATCAGGGGGGATCAGCCCGAGTATGCAACAAACCATCCAACATTCTCCAAATTCACTTATCTTCCCACATGTTCCCATTCACACCATCGCAGACCTGCCACTTAGAGCCTTGCAATAGGATATCCCTAGCTTTTAATAGACTAGACAGCCCCAAGAGGTCCGCTGTCCTTTTACTGCATCTATGAATTTACAATGAGGATAACATCACTTGCTTTAATGACCAATGCATGTTGCTACTTGTAACAAAGAATTCATGACACCAGATAATGCCAGTGCAAGGAAATCATGCAGGTGTTCTAGAGTGTGTTTATTTCTCTTCACCTCTCCAAGGATTCTAGTATCCACTATATTTTCAATCAAGCCATCACAAGCACGAGATTTCACATACGAAATAATCGTCCGGTATTCTCTTCCCTCTTCATATGTAATCAATGCCTGCTGTTCTGTCAAGAATATAAGTAATAGCACAGCAAAACTATACACGTCTCCTTTTGCTGATATGTAACCAGACATCATGTAGGTAGGATCAACATACCCAAATGTCCCTTTTGGGTTATCTTCAGCATACAATTGCTCTGGAGGAATGGTTATGGACAATGAGAAGTTGCAAAGTTTAGGAATGTAGTCCTCGTCCAAGAAAATGCAGTTTGGTTTCAGGTCCCTATGAACAATGGGTCTCGAAAAGGCGGTATGAAGATATGCAAGTGCATTTGCAAGCTGCTTTGCAATAGGCAACCTAGTTCTCCATGGTAAGGATTCATTGGCCCCAAAACCGCCTTCATAACTGACAACTCCTTTTGGTACAAATGCATGCACCAAAGTTGGTATAGGGAACTCTAAGACACATCCCAAGAGCTTCAACACATTCTTGTGATTACTCATTTGCATTGAAACAACAATGTCACGCATAGCAAGGGACCTAGTTTCATCCTGTCCCCATGAACTTCTTAACAATGAAGAAACGACCGTCTAAAAAATCCTTTTATCTTGTAACAGTGGTAAACATGTATAAAATGATGAAATTGAGTAGCTCCGGTAGGTGTACAATGTTGAATGATGTGTGAAGGATTGAAATTGTCGGTTTCCCTGTTGAGCTCGGAAGCAGTGTAATTACGAAGACGATTAGATATTTCATCACAAGAAGCAATGATGTCCTCCAATAATATTCTTCCATCGGTCAAGAATAATCTACTTCGTTCTTCCATCAGTTCCAAAACTTGTTGCAGTTAAGCTCACCTTAGAACCTCCTCCCTGTACTTGTCATCCTGATAATACAAACACATAGATTGACAGAAATTATGTCATATGAAATCACTGCCAGTTGCCATGTATTAATATATGAATGTTAATATGTTAATTATGTCATAGGTTCTGTGTATGCCATGAAAAAGCTTAAGAAAACAGAAATGCTTTGTAGAGGCCAGGTATTTCAGTTAACTGGTCAGCTATTTCATATTGCGAGGTAGTTGAAAGCTTGAAATGAATTCACTGCCAGTTGCCATGTATTCTTTCTAGGTTGACCATGTAAAAGCTGAAAGGAGTCAGCTTGCTGAGGTGGACAGCAATTGCATTACCAAGCTCTACTGCTCTTTTCAAGATGATGACTATCTTTACCTTATCATGGAATACTTACCTGGAGGAGATATGATGAATTTACTTATAAGAAAGAATATTTTGACTGAACATGAGGCTAGATTTATAGTTGCTGAAACAGTTTTGGCTATTGAGTCTATTCCCAAACACAATTATATTTATAGGTTGCTGGTACGACTACATGAATTTTTGAAAGTTTGTTCTGCTTAAGATTAAACATGCACCTTTGTACTACGAAATTGGGGCTAAACATGTTTGTTCTTCATCACAGAGACTACTCGATAGATATGGACACTTGATACTGTCTGATTTTGGACTATGCAACCCTTAGACTGCAGCACAATCCATGAAGACTTCTCAGTAGCAAGCAATCCGAATGCTCCTAGATAGACTGATGATAAACCTGCAGCTCCAAAACGCACACAACAAGAGCAACTGCAGCATTGGCAGAAGAATAGGAGAATGCTTGTGAGTGCAATCAGTTTTCACTCAATCTCTATCCCTATTATAATGGTTTTGAGAGTAGATACAGAAGAACTTTTATTCATAGTCTTTTGGTATGGTGGTATCGGGTATCATATCCTTACTATTGATGTATGGGTATTACAGGCTTGTTCCACAGTTGGTACACCTGACTATATTGCTCCCGAAGTTCTATTGAAAAAAGGTTATGGAATGGAATGTGATTGGTGAGTACTTTTGCCTTATAGTGAAAGGGTGTTTGTGTGAAATCTTTTTAGACATCAAAGAAGATCCGTTTTCCATAGATTTTGACCTCGTATTTGGATGAAACTTTATCTTTGTATTAGCCTTATGTACCGATAACTGGAAGCTATCTTGTTCACAGGTGGTCACTTGGTGCTATCATGTATGAAATGCTCGTTGGCTACCCACCATTCTATTCTGATGATCCAATGTCAACATTCAGGAAGGTAAATTTTGGAATGAAATTTCTTCCATGAAACCTCAAGCATTTGTGCAATGGCCGATTTGAGGTTGTGTTGCATGTGCGACTTTGTTGTCTTTTTATCCGGTTGGTATATGATAATCTAAGAGTCCTATGTGCCTAATTACCCGAATCTAAGATTGTATATTTTTAGAACTTAAGTCTTAAATAAAAGCAGCAGTTGGCCTCCTGGTTTTCATCTATGGGGAAACTCTTAAAATAATTCTTTCCGATAAGTGATCAACTGCATTCTAGAAAAATCTCAGACCATGACAACCTTCAATAGATTACTCAAACGAAAGATAGAAAGATAGAAATTAGTTAATATTACACCTGATTCCTAAAAAAACACAGATAAACAACAAAGTCTAAATTTCCAATGACTTGCATCTTTTATTTCTGCATTTCTTCTCTATCATATCAAGCCCTCTCCTTTCGAAATGAGCCACCTTCAGTGCAATCGTGAGTGCCATTTTATCTTTTATGGCACCAAAGAATCGAAAATAGGCATACCTCCATGCCACTTCTGGTGACACATATCACAACGACAGCAACAGAGATAGCATAGTTGTCCAAGTAAAAGAACCTAAGAAGTATGGAAGAATGATCTCATTTGGCAAGGAAACATCAGAATTACTCTCTTCAGAGCTTCCCAGACACAATTTAAAGGTAGTCTCTGATTTTATTTAATTTTTTTAATTATGGAACTAAACATAGAGAATGCAGCTAAAGTAGTTAATCAACACAAATAAGATGATTCAAGTATATATGACAAGTGACAACTGGCTTTGATCTTGTGAAGCTTCTTATAATATTTTCTTTGAAGAATCGAGATCAATATCTCCTCCATGGGGCCCTGCTTATAACATTTCTCTTCAGTTGATCAATTTTATTAATTAGTGGCCTTTTTGAAGTCTTCTTTCGTTTATTCACTAGAGTTTTGATCTCTCATGAGAGAACTTCTGTGCACTTCCTCACAACTGATCACAGTAGCTTTTTTGTGGGAAATTAAATTAAAATGTGTTCTTTTATTTGCCTTACCACTATCCCAACTCATAATGCAAGACTTTTCAAGTAAAACGCTCAAAACTACGTTGTGAAAGGTTTAGTTTGAGTCAATCTATTTGAGTAGATTCTGCTGTAGGTTGTTGGTACCAGGACATATTTTTGTTCTCATTGTCTTCAAAATCGATCTCTATCCATATTTGTACCGGATCATCTATGGATATGTTAATTTCTAGTTTTCCCGATTCCTAAAGAGAAGAAAAAGTGAGGATATATGATTTCAAGACTAAACACACTACTAAAATCCGTACTTATGCAGATGCTTTCAGTATTCTTTTTAGGTTTTGTCTATATATCAATTTCATTCTACTTCTTGTGAGTTCATAACAGAAGTTGTCTCAGAGCCATATGCTTGCACATATATCTCTTGTAACACATGGGAAGACCAAGATCCATTTGATTGAGTCAGGAACAACATGCATGAAAAGAAAATCCATTGTTTTCGTAGATTATTATATAATAATAAAAAACAGTGAAGGTCATTCCTTCTTCAATATGAATTAATAATAATTGAATGTTGAAGTATCTGTAATTCATTAAGACGTCTTTCTGTGTGCATCGGTACATCTTCCATAATGATTTTATTATAAATTACATAACAAATGACAGGAACTGGCATACAAGGTTCTCCTACCAGTTTCGACTCATCATGTGGAGAGGTGTGGACTGAATATGATGAGCTAAGCAGGGAGAGCATAAGAAACATAGCAGAAAAAAAGGCATACACAGTGCAAACTTTTTATGATCTGCTACGCTTTGTGGCTCCAAAAATGATGCAAAGAGCAGAAGCTCACTTCTCCAACGGGATGGCTGATAATCTTGATAATCCTAAATACGGCCATTTCAAGTACTTGTCCAATCCACTCGAGACCAAGTAAGAATGCAGTATATCTTTGCTTACTGTTCTATAGATTTTTGTTTAAACTTTGAGTAGTGTCTTCTTATTCTTTCTTTGACGCAGGTAACCTGTCTTATGCATACATATTTTTTAATGTTGTCTTTTCTACTTAATTTCAGAACTCGATGCGTAGTCATAGGTAATTGAAATGTAATTTTACTGTTTATCCGGTCCTCTTTTAGGTTACCTGTTGCTCCAGATATGGAAATATACTGTCAATATGGTGTTGGACTCCCAACTGAAAGATCATACATATATAAGATGTCTCCCTCTGACGAATGCAAGAGCATTCCATTCTGCATCGATAGCTCAGCAGATGGAGAGAAAGGCAGCTGTCTGAAAAATGGAGTATACTTTGTGGATGGTGATGATACTGTACCTGTATTGAGTGCCGGATTCATGTGCAGCATAGGGTGGAGAGGAAAAACAAGGTTCAACCCGTCCGGTATTGCTACCTACATAAGGGAGTACTGGCACAAGGCACCCGGTAGTTTTCTTGAGGGAAGGGGTACAGAGAGTGGTGCCCATGTTGACATCATGGGAGATGTGGCATTTATTGAAGTCGTCCTACGCGTTGCAGCTGGAGCCACTGGTGAACAGATTGGAGGTGACAGGATCTACTCGGATATTATGAGAATGTCTGAGAGGGTAAATCTTCAGCTGTTAAAAGCAAGTGTTTGAAAGAAGAGTCGAGATGAGTTTCAGCGTTGAGCTAGCTAGGTTTGAGGTTCAGCTTTGAGGTTAATTTGTACACGTACGAGTACTATCGTATATGACTGTTCAAGTACCAGTTTAGAGTAAGGCTAAGTTCTCAAGGATATAGATCAGAATTAAATTTATCTTGGTAGAGCAGCTAGCTAGCATAGGGACTGTAGGGCTGTACTCAGTGTAGGGACATTGGCAGCTTAGAGCAAGTACTTCATAATGTTCACTAGAAAAATTAAGAAGCGAATAGCGGAGTAGAAGCCGTGCACTCAATTTGCTAATCCTTTTTTTTTTTGAGAGGCAATTTGCTAATCCTTTAGAGAATATATTTTAGTGGAAAATATATAGTTTAGTGGAGTCTTATGCTTGTTAATATGTTATGATATTATTTCGAGCAATATGTTCTCTTGATGACATTCATATGTACGTTATGATATTATTTTGAGCAATATGTTCTCTTGATGCTTATCACAGTGATTCCCATTACATAGTTACAGTTTAATATATGGCTTAAAATCTGGATATCCTAACTAATATGATAGTTTATACTTTTAGTATTCCACTGGACTACACATTGGTTATGTTAATGGCAACTAAACTTCTTTCAACTAAGCAATGAAATGAAGGCATGCTGGAATCACTGAAATGTTGTAAATCCATCAAACAGTTCTGTCGTACTGTTCAGTACACTCCAGGACACAGAAACTCACAAGTGTAATAAAACCTGGTGTTTAAGAGCCACTGCAATGAACCTTACAGAATACTTGAACTTAGATATGATTAAATTGAGCTAATGATTATGTACATATACATTAATCAATTTGCATTTGTCATAAAGTCTCAAAGTCCACTTAATGGTTTTACACAGAAAACTCCAAAACACAAGACACATAACTGAAACACTGATGGAATTGTGTTTGTTTACTCAAGCTAGGGCAACTATATACATACGTACATACAGAACAACTCTGCATATAACCATCCATCTGACTTAAGTAAAAACTTGATCATGATTCATATTGTTGCAACAGAAGATGAATTGAAATCCTTCATTTTATTGATAATAAAGATCAAGTTCTACAAAATGATACAGAAAACAAAATTACAAGAACTATTTCTGCAAACAAAACTGAGTCTCTAACTAATTCTCTATTGCTCCCACTAAACTCCTGAATCCAGGCTGTCCAGGACTCCCATATTTTTACAATGTTCTTTGAAAAAACCAACAGCTAAAGGTTTTGTAAAAGGATCTGCCAGTTGATAAGCTGTGTCAATATTCAGGACTTGAATTTCACCATTCTTAACTCTCTTCTTCATGCTATAGTATTTTAGATCAATGTGTTTTGAATGAATTGATCTTTTGCTGTTTTTACAGAAGAAAACAGTTGCCTCATTATCACAGTATAGGGTTAACAGCTCAGGAATGAAATGGCTTAGCACTTTGGTTTCCCTTAGAAAATTTCTGATCCACAATCCTTCAAAAACACCTTCATAAAGAGCAATCACTTCTGCTTGCATCGTTGAAGTTGCTGTGAGGGTTTGTTTTATTGTTTTCCATGCCACTGCACCACCAGCTAGCGTGAAAATATATCCACAAGTGGACTTGCTAGAAGTTGGATAATCCACAAAATATGCAGACGAACGAATTTATTAGCAACAATTGCTCGTTGAAGACCCTGAATCAAAATTTGGGAAAAGGAGAATCGAGAGATACCATGGCTAAAGTATAACTTGCATCGATCGATAGGACTTGGCAGTAAGGCAACCAATTTATTTTCAAAGGAACCTCAATGTATCGAGAACATTGTGACAATTTAGATTCATCAAAGGTTTCAAATAATTCATGGAGGCATCTAACTGGTCCATAAGCAGAAGATTGAATTCAAAGGCAACTAAATCTTGGTAACCCTAAATCACATAAAAAAAATCCCAAAAAATATGCAGAAGATTGAATCTGAGAAGGGGCAGTAAGGCAACAAATTCCTTTTTACAGGCAACTCAATGAATCAAGAACATTGTGACAATCCAAATTCATCCAAGATTTCTAATGAAACCATAAAAGCATCAAATGCAACTAATTGATCGAAGCAACCAAACTATCCAGAATCATCATAGGTTTCAAATGAAACCCTATATAGAGGAGCAGTAAGGCAAACCGATTTCTGTTCAAAGTCAACTCAATGTAACCAAAACATTGTGATAATCCAGATTCATCCAAGGTTTCAAATGAAACCAGAATCATAAAGGTAACCTATTCATCGAAGGCAATTCAATTCCAACAAAACCATTCAGATTCATCAAAGGTTTCAAATGAAACCAAAATCAGAAAGGCATCAAAGTCAACTGATTAATCGAAGGCAACTCAATTCCATCAAAACCATCGATATTCATCAAATGTTTCAAATGAAACCAGTATCAAAAAGGCATTCAAGTCAACCAATATTCATCAAAGGAAACTCCATTGTATCAAAATCACTGGAATGATCCAGAATTTCAGATTCATTAAAAGGTTTCAAATGAAACCAGAGAATCATAAAAGCCAACCGATATATCCAAGGGGTCAACTCAATTCTATCAAGTAAACCAACAATCATCAATGAAATCAAAGAGAACCAGAATCATTAAAAGGGCCAAAGCACTACAAGAAAACATCACTTAGACCACGGAAACGTAATTGTTCCGTGGTCCAAGTGACACCTGGACGACGGAAAAGACTCTGTGGTCCAGCTTACCACCTGGACGACGGAGAATACCATCTCCGTCGTCCAGGTGGTCAGCTGGACCACGGAGTCTTTTCCGTCGTCCAGGTGATCACCTAGACGACGGAGACGGCATTATCCGTCGTCCAGGTAATCACCTGGACCTCGGAGTCTTCTCCGCCCTCCAGGTGATCACCTGGACGACGGAGAATTCCGTCTCCGTCGTCCAGGTGATTACCTGGACAACGGACCGACACGCCGTCGTCCGAGTATACGAAACATACTTCCACTTAGACGACGTACCGACACATCCATCGTCTAAGTGAAGCATTATATAAGCTCGATGCCAAACGTACTGATCGAATTCATTCCTCGATCGATCTATTCATTCCATTTGAAGAAGAATTGAAGGAGAAGGGAGAAGGAGAAGCTAGGGAGCTAGCTAGCTAGAAGCTAGGCCGAGAAGAATCAGGATCGATAAGGGATCTCCGCTGACTAGCTAGTTAGCTTAATTAACGTACAGATATCGAGAAGGCCAGCAGGTACGTACGTACGTACGCAGTTAAAATTTGCTTAATTAATTAATATATATTTAGTGAAAACGTACGTACATATATACATGCAAGGATGTTAGTTGATGTTAGCTATATATATATGTACAGATCGATTAAATTACGTACGTACGTAATTGATGGATCGATGTAGATCGAGTACGTATAATTAAGCGTAAATTAATTGACAAATATATATATGTAATAATTAATTAATTATAATATTTTGTAGCAGTATGGACAAGAGTTGGATGAAGTTGAAGAATAGATGTGATGTCCGGTATATGGATGGAATTAGCGAATTTGTGAATTTTGCGATAGAACATGGTCAGGGAAAGAAACAATTCAGGTGTCCGTGTCAGAAATGTTTTAATTGTCAGTATGCGGAGGTTAATGTTATGGTGCAACACCTGTACGAAAATGGTATGATGTGGAGTTACACTACATGGAGCGAGCATGGTGAAGCAGTAGAGTTCAGCGCAGCAGACTTCAGCTCAGGGTACAGTTACCATGGTGCCTCATCCAGCGGCAGTGGTGACGGACCCCCAGCTTGCAACCCAACTGCAGATTTGGTCCATGATGCGTTTCCGGGATGTAGTCATAGTGGACACCAACACCAAGACGGAGGTTACAGTACCACTAATGAGCATGATGCCACATTCCCCGCAGCTAGCTTGGCCACTGACACCAGTGAGATGGAAAAGTACAACCGGATACTACTTGAAGCGCAGACCCCGGTGTTCCCTGGATGTCGAGAGAATGTGTTGCAATATGTGATGGAGCAAATGAAGATAAAAGTGAAACAAAAAATGTCAGTGAGTGCTTTTGACGAAATTCAGAAGCAAATATGTAAGTTGCTCCCTGATGATCACAATCTTCCTAAATCTTATTATAAGGTTAGAAATATCCTGAGCAGCCTCGGCCTAAAGTACAGGATAATTGACGCATGTCCGAATGATTGTGTGCTATTTTACAAAGAGTATAAAGAGTTGGACTATTGTCCCGTATGTGGCCAGTGCAGATTCCAGTTGAATAGGAAGAGTTCGAAAAAGAGAATTCCTGTGAAAGTTGTTCGATATTTTCCCTTGATTCCCAGATTGCAGCGCCTGTACATGTCTCTACACACAGCAGAGGCGATGCGATGGTACGCAGAAAAGCGAATAGATGACGATGTCCTGCGACACGCCGTGGATGGGGAGGGTTTCAAACATTTCGACAGAGAATTTGGAGACTTTGCTTCAGAGGTTAGAAATGTTAGACTCGGCCTATCTACAGACGGATTCAATCCTTGGGGAAGTAATAGCTCCGCCGTCAGCACTTGGCCAGTTATTCTGATGCCGTACAACTTGCCTCCGTGGATGTGCATGAACAAGGAATTTAATTTCCTTACCGTACTAATTCCAGGTCCTAAATCTCCATCGAAGTGCTTAGATGTCTACCTCAGACCTTTGATCGACGAGCTGAAACTGTTGTGGGAAAATGGAGTCCCAACTTATGACAAATTCACTGACACGATGTTCACGATGAGGGCTGCCGTAATGTGGACGATCAACGATTTTCCAGCTTATGGGATGTTGGCAGCCTGCAGGACAAAAGGATATAATGGATGTCCTATATGTTTGGACGACGTGAACTCTAGTTGGCACGCGGGGAAGGTGTGTTACTTGGGTCACCGTAGATGGCTTCCTCACGACCACCCGTGGCGACAGGATGAAGCTCATTTCGACGGTACGGTAGAGAACAATCCTAAACCCCGTAGTTGGTCGGGCGAAGAGATTTTAGAGAGGTTGAGCTATTTCGACTTTGGTGTGTTGAGCAACGACGCGGATGTAAAGAAATGCAATCCAATTTCTCCACATGATCTGAGCTATTGGGATCACAAGAGTATATTCTTTGAACTCCCTTACTGGTCGAAGTTGAAGCTGAGGAACAACTTGGATGCGATGCACATAGAAAAGAATGTGTGCGACAGCGTGGTGGGAACAATTCTCGGTATTAAGTTCAAGACTAAAGATACTCCCAAAGCGCGCAAAGATTTGGAATCAATGAATCTACGTCGTCCCTTGTGGTTGAGGAGGGATAGGAAAGGAGTGTACAACAAGATGCCAGATGCACCATACACAGTGAAGCCGACGCTTAGACGTTCTGTATTTCACTGGTTTAAGGGCGTTCGTTATCCGGCTACGTATGCAGCTACTATAACTGGAGCAGTGGACGAGGTGCAACACAAGTTAGTTGGTCTAAAGACACATGACTATCACGTTATGCTGCAACGTCTGATTCCAGTGGTAATTTGACCATACTTGCCTCGGGACGTCGTAGAACCAATAGTGGCATTGTGCAGGTGGTGACAGAGGTTATGCGCCAGAGAATTAAAGAAGTCAGATGTTGTGGAATTGCAACAACAAATTGTGCACATCATTTGCAAACTAGAGAGGATTTTCCCCCCTACTTTCTTTGACATCATGATTCACCTAATAATCCACCTGCCCGAGCAGGTGCTCATTTCTGGTCCGGTCCAGTACACTTGGATGTATCCTCAAGAAAGGTACGTACAACTAATTAATTAATTTGTTCCACTGGAGATTATATATATACTAGCTAGCTAGCTATATGTACTTATGTAATGTGTACGTTTGATTTTGTAGACAGCTTAGACAATATAAGTCATTCGTCAAAAACAGGTCGGCCCCGGATGGCTCCATAGTAGAGACATACCTAATGCATGAGTGTGTTACTTACTGCAACAGGTACCTCAAAGATCCACCCCCTCCCACTGCCTCCGATCGCAGTGCCCGCATCAATCTTTCTGTCGTTACCAATGTCGTCCGACCGTTTAGAGGAGTATTAAAGGAATCGTTAACACGGGAAGAACTTATTGAGGCACATTGGGTAGTGTTGCGAGACTGTGACGAAGTTGAGCCGTACATGTTGTCATACAGGGAGAGGCTTCAGGCGTTAAATCAAAACAAGAGTTCGGCGTGGATTGAGAAAATGGTTAAGAAGAAGTTTCCTGATTATTTCTTCGGAAACCTTAGTTCGGCAGGTGTTCTATCTCGACGATCCGAAAGCCGGTGAAGGGTGGAAAATAGTGAACCATATCTCTCACCGAGGAATATGGAATACAGAGACAATTGAAGGGACACCGGCGACGACTGAAGATGCTGCTGAACCAGAAAGAGACATTCCTGCCTATCAAGAGCCTAATATTTCTATGGTCCGCTCCGATATAATGGACCTGGTTCAAGATGGTGAACGGTTACCCATGCCTGATGGTTGTACAGACCTAACTGAAGATGAGATTATCGATGAGGTAGATGAAGAAGACGAGCAGGAAGAGGACGCGGACGAGCACTCAGGTTATTCGTCGGACGATGTTGAGTACGATGATGAGGATGAGCCGTCGACTAACGGGGATGAGGACGATGATGATTATGACGAAGAGTACGGTCATACGACGAGGGAGATTAATTGGTAATTAATTACTGTAATTATTGTAATATATATATGATCGATGCCGGTTTACGGTAAGAAATTAATCTGAATTATATATCCTGGCCAACGGAGAAATTAATAAATATTGGCGCCAAATCTCAATCTTATATAAAACGTACCCTAGCTAAATCCTTGACCCTAAATCTAGCAGTTCGGATCGATCGATCAATTTTTTAATTATATTTTTGAATCAAAATAATTGAACGGGCACACAAATGACCGGGGACGACCTAAACCGTAAACCCTAAGGCCCTAACCCCTGAAATCGGGGTTTAGAACTTGAACGACGGAGAATGGTCATTATCCGTCGTCCAGGTACATACTAGGACGACGGAGAATGGTCATTCTCCGTCGTCTAAATTCACAAACCCTAAACCCTAAACAGTAAGGCCCTAACCCCTGAATTTAGGGTCTATGCACCTAGACGACGGAGAACGTCATTATCCGTCGTCCAGGTTATCACCTGGACGACGGATAACTTCATATCCGTCGTCCAGGTGATTACCTGAACGACGGAAACGCTCATTTCCGTCGTCCAGGTGCAGATATCGTAATTTTTTCTAAGACAACGACCATCTAGACCTTCTTCCAATGCAAAGTCTTTTCATCAAGACTTTAGAGTAAACAATTCTTGGTGTGTGAGCTTCGACGGTTCGAAAATCGGAGTTGCGAAATGCCTTGTATCCACGTTTCCGGTTTGTGAAATTATCGGTTTTGCGGTTGACTGTGCCGATCAAACCCTTCCCGAACTTATTATTTTATGGTCCTTTGAAGACAATTATATATTATGTTACGACGAACATATCCAACGGTTGTTTTGTCCAAATTCAATTTCGTTAATACTCTACTGCAAATGAGCGTCTACTCATGAGCACTTAAGTCGTAAAGATTAGTCGATACTTAACATGTTTCAATACGTAAAATTAATCGGCGGTTCAAATTTAACTGTTCATATATGCGTTCATCGATATTATACGACTATTTCACTCGAATGACAGATCGCTAAATTCCTAGCGAATTATTTTTTAAATTTTTTTTTACGTAATTTGAACCTGGACGACGGAGATGGTCATTTTCCGTCGTCCAGGTTCAAAAATCATGGCGGTTCAAATTTTTTTTGTTTATTTTTTTCATGTAATTTTCACTTGGACGACGGAAACTGACCATCTCCGTCGTCCAAGTCCAAAATTATGGCGGTTCAATTTACCGCTTCCGTTTTTGGGAACGCTTGAATTTTCACTTAGACGACGGAGAATTAATTCTCCGTCGTCTAAGTCAAAAATCATGGCGGTTCAAAGCGTCCCGCCGATTAATTGGCGCCGATTGAAATTTTTTGAAACCGCCACCTAGACGACGGAAAACACTGTTTCCGTCGTCCAAGTGGACTTAGACGACGGAAAACACTGTTTCCGTCGTCCAGGCGGACTTAGACGACGGAGAATAGTGCTCCGTCGTCTAAGTGCAACTCTATAAATAGAGTTGCACCCCCCCCCTCATTTTCTCATCATTCCATCTCCTCCTCTTCCTCTCCTCTCCTCCGGCGATCCTCCTACGGCGACGCTCCGACGACATTTTTTCCGGCGTGGTTCCTCCTCTCCGACGACTCAACTCTTCCGATATTCCGGCGACATTCCGACGAGATAATAATTCTATTTTTTACCTCTTTTACATTTTTGTTAATTAATTAATTAATTAATAGTTTTAATTTATTAATTAGTTTAAAATAATTAATAGTTATAATTATAATCATTAATGAGTTGTTATTATTAATATTGGGATAATTATTATTAGTTGTTAATTATTTGGTAATAATTTTATATTTGTTAGTTAAAATTAAATAATAGCAATAATTATTATTGTTAATAATAATTAATTATATTGGTAAATGAATAATTATAATTATATGCATGATAAATAATAATTCATTATTGTAATTATTTATTGTTTTAATTAATTGATAATTAATTACGTGTATTTTTGAGTAAATTGCATGGTAGTACGTGTTTGATTTAAATTTAGTACATAGGCTTGGTTTATTAAGTCGCACTCTTTGGAATAGATGGCGCCTCTTTTCCTAGCTTATCTCCTTAACCCCTCGTGATGTGTGGATTTCATCACCGCACACCATAACCTAAGTGAAGTTATGGACACGAGGTTGAGGGCGGAGTTTGCAAAGGACTTGAGGGAGTGTAAATTTTCGAAAAATTGGCCGAATGTTGGACATGATGTCTAGAAACGGGTTATGACTGGTGACAGGATTTGGACTAAGAAAGACTTTTGTCGAAATTAGTCCTGCCTCTCGCGTTATCTCTATCCCTAACTGGCCATGTTTTTCGATTTAACCAAAGCTGATTAATTGAAAATTTACACTTTATCGCGCGGGTCGCACGTCCATTGAACGACCGAAAATGCCAAGCTAGTGTACTCTATTTAAATCTTAACCGTACTTAATTAATTAGCGTAAATTTTTAAGTTGTAATTATTATGGTAAGTATGTATTTTAACACCGTACTCTTAGGTTTAAATGGCTCCACCAAAGACGACATCCGGCAAGAAGAAAGCCCAACAGGAGGCAGAAGATGAGATGCTTCGAATGTTGGCGGCCAAAGCCTAGGCAGAAGATGAGATGCTCCGAATGTTGGCGGCCCAAGTCGGTTGGGTTCAACAGGAGGGCAACGACGCTCTCAATCCGGACGGATCATCTGGTCCGTCCGTAGCGCCCTCTGGGGAAATTCTCGCTCCCCCATTCATCTCGAGCGGTGACGACATCGACCCCTTCCAATCTCCGACGCCCGGTACCCATTCAACGGGAAGTACTCAGGCGTCCTCGATCGCCGAATCAATCATGTACAGCGCCCGCCGTAGGCAAAGGAGGGCCTCCACTGACCCGGAACCGAAAAGGACTCGGGGTCTCGTTAAAGGGGGCAAAGCGGAGCGTATTTGCAAGTCGACCGGTAAAAAGATTGACTTGCCGTACGACGAATTCACCGGTGGCCCTCCCACAGCTCAGCTAGCAAGTCTCTCGGCGCATGGGATAGGGTCAATCATCCGTAACCGGATTCGTATCATTGCCCCTACTTGGAAGGAGGCGCCGAATCATGAGAAGGCGAAAGTCTTCAAAGATCTTTCGGTACGTAATACGTCCAATTTAGTTATTATATAATATTGTTAATCTCGGCCTAAAATTTCATAATATATACGATTATAATTTTCTATTTATTTTTGATAGGAACAATTTGACGTGGATCCGACACCGGCTATGTTGAGGCATTTCAACCAAACCGCCAACCCCATCTACAAAGATTGGAAGTACAAGCTCCATAAGTACTTCCAAGATGTCGGTCCCGTGCCTCCCCCGGTAGAGCTGCAAGGGGAGAGAGAAGATGAGTGGGAGTGGTTGTGTAACCACTTTGCCGATGAACAATTTAAGGTATTAATTTATTTTTTTTATTTCAATTAAGATAATTGAATTATTTAAATTGTAGTTATTCATTTTTTAATGATTTCATTATGTTGTGTAACAGAAATTCTCCGGTGTCAACAAAGCCAACCGGGGGAAGAAGGAGAAACACCATACTACCGGCGCCAAGCAGTTCATTCAAATAGCCAAGGAGCACAAGGATAAGGGCTCCAAACAGCCTTATCTTGATGCAAGCGTAAGCGCGTACGTGACGCCAGGGCTCGATAATGAAGCGAGTCAATGCGGCGTAAGTGATATATATATGTGCTTTTAATTATAGTAATTATTATTTAAATATGATTTCATTATAATAAATTAATTAATATTTTGTAGGCAAGGGCGATAGAGCGTGCGCATGAAGAGTTGGCTAACACTCAGCTTGCGTTCCCAGATGTGCCGCCAGAAGACGTGCCTCATCTATCCTTAGAGAGCCAAATTGCAATCGCGGATGAGGTACATATATACATGCAAGGATGTTAGTTGATGTTAGCTATATATATATGTACAGATCGATTAAATTACGTACGTACGTAATTGATGGATCGATGTAGATCGAGTACGTATAATTAAGCATAAATTAATTGACAAATATATATATATGTAATAATTAATTAATTATAATATTTTGTAGCAGTATGGACAAGAGTTGGATGAAGTTGAAGAATAGATGTGATGTTCGGTATATGGATGGAATTAGCGAATTTGTGAATTTTGCGATAGAACAAGGTCAGGGAAAGAAACGTTTCAGGTGTCCGTGTCAGAAATGTCTTAATTGTCAGTATGCGGAGGTTAATGTTATGGTGCAACACTTGTACGAAAATGGTATGATGTGGAGTTACACTACATGGAGCGAGCATGGTGAAGCAGTAGAGTTCAGCGCAGCAGACTTCAGCTCAGGGTACAGTTACCATGGTGCCTCATCCAGCGGCAGTGGTGCCGGACCCCCAGCTTGCAACCCAACTGCAGATTTGGTCCATGATGCGTTTCCGGGATGTAGTCATGGTGGACACCAACACCAAGACGGAGGTTACAGTACCACTTATGAGCATGATGACACATTCCCCGCAGCTAGCTTGGCCACTGACACCAGTGAGATGGAAAAGTACAACCGGATACTACTTAAAGCGCAGACCCCGGTGTTCCCTGGATGTCGAGAGAATGTGTTGTAATATGTGATGGAGCAAATGAAGATAAAAGTGAAGCACAAAATGTCAGTGAGTGCTTTTGATGAAATTCAGGAGCAAATATGTAAGTTGCTTCCTGATGATCACAATCTTCCTAAATCTCATTATAAGGTTAGAAATATCCTGAGCAGCCTCGGCCTAAAGTACAGGATAATTGACGCATGTCCGAATGATTGTGTGCTATTTTACAAAGAGTATAAAGAGTTGGACTATTGTCCCGTATGTGGCCAGTGCAGATTCCAGTTGAATAGGAAGAGTTCGAAAAAGAGAATTCCTGTGAAAGTTGTTCGATATTTTCCCTTGATTCCCAGATTGCAGCGCCTGTACATGTCTCTACACACAGCAGAGGCGATGCGATGGTACGCAGAAAAGCGAATAGATGACGATGTCCTGCGACACGCCGCGGATGGGGAGGGTTTCAAACATTTCGACAGAGAATTTGGAGACTTTGCTTCAGAGGTTAGAAATGTTAGACTCGGCCTATCTACAGACGGATTCAATCCTTGGGGAAGTAATAGCTCCGCCGTCAGCACTTGGCCAATTATTCTGATGCCGTACAACTTGCCTCCGTGGATGTGCATGAACAAGGAATTTAATTTCCTTACCGTACTAATTCCAGGTCCTAAATCTCCATCGAAGTGCTTAGATGTCTACCTCAGACCTTTGATCGACGAGCTGAAACTGTTGTGGGAAAATGGAGTCCCAACTTATGACAAATTCACTGACACGATGTTCACGATGAGGGCTGCCGTAATGTGGACGATCAGCGATTTTCCAGCTTATGGGATGTTGGCAGCCTGCAGGACAAAAGGATATAATGGATGTCCTATATGTTTGGACGACGTGAACTCTAGTTGGCACGCGGGGAAGGTGTGTTACTTGGGTCACCGTAGATGGCTTCCTCACGACCACCCGTGGCGACAGGATGAAGCTCATTTCGACGGTACGGTAGAGAACAATCCTAAACCCCGTAGTTGGTCGGGCGAAGAGATTTTAGAGAGGTTGAGCTATTTCAACTTTGGTGTGTTGACCAATGACGCGGATGTAAAGAAATGCAATCCAATTCCTCCACATGATCTGAGCTATTGGGATCACAAGAGTATATTCTTTGAACTCCCTTACTGGTCGAAGTTGAAGCTGAGGAACAACTTGGACGCGATGCACATAGAAAAGAATGTGTGCGACAGCGTGGTGGGAACAATTCTCGGTATTAAGTTCAAGACTAAAGATACTCCCAAAGCGCGCAAAGATTTGGAATCAATGAATCTACGTCGTTCCTTGTGGTTGAGTAGGGATAGGAAAGGAGTGTACAACAAGATGCCATATGCACCTTACACAGTGAAGCCGGCGCTTAGACGTTCTGTATTTCACTGGTTTAAGGGCGTTCGTTATCCAGCTACGTATGCAGCTACTATAACTGGAGCAGTGGACGAGGTGCAACACAAGTTTGTTGGTCTAAAGACACATGACTATCACGTTATGCTGCAACGTCTGATTCCAGTGGTAATTCGACCATACTTGCCTCGGGACGTCGTAGAACCAATAGTGGCATTGTGCAGGTGGTGGCAGAGGTTATGCGCCAGAGAATTAAAGAAGTCAGATGTGGTGGAATTGCAACAACAAATTGTGTACATCATTTGCAAACTAGAGAGGATTTTCCCCCCTGCTTTCTTTGACATCATGATTCACCTAATGATCCACCTGCCCGAGCAGGTGCTCTTTTCTGGTCCGGTCCAGTACACTTGGATGTATCCTCAAGAAAGGTACATACAACTGATTAATTAATTTGTTCCACTGGAGATTATATATATACTAGCTAGCTAGCTATATGTACTTATGTAATGTGTACGTTTGATTTTGTAGACAGCTTGGACAGTATAAGTCATTCGTCAAAAACAGGTCGGCCCTGGATGGCTCCATAGCAGAGACATACCTAATGCATGAGTGTGTTACTTACTGCAACAAGTACCTCAAAGATCCACCCCCTCCCACTGCCTCCGATCGCAGTGCCCGCATCAATCTTTCTGTCGTCACCAATGTTGTCTGACCGTTTAGAGGAGTATTAAAGGAATCGTTAACACGGGAAGAACTTATTGAGGCACATTTGGTAGTGTTGCGAGACTGTGACGAAGTTGAGCCGTACATGTTGTCATACAGGGAGAGGCTTCAGGCGTTAAATCAAAACAAGAGTTCGGCGTGGATTGAGAAAATGGTTAAGAAGAAGTTTCCTGATTATTTCTTCCAATGGGTACGTACATACGACTCGGTATTAATTATTTAAATACATATCGCTCATGTTTGTAGAAAGTAAACCCTTATATTAATTTGCCCTTTTTCGCAGATGATTGATCTGCAAAAATCTGATAACCACGGAGGGTGGTGGTCATGGCCAAAGCACTTGCTAGCAGGGAAGCCGGTTAAACACTATATTTATCCCGGATGTTTTGTGAACGGTGTAAAGTTCCATTCATTGGCCCGAGACGAAGGAAGAAGAACACAAAACAGTGGGGTAGCGGTTGGGAAAGACAATGATCTATATTACGGGGCTATTGTATACGTGGTTCAGCTATGTTACGGGAATGATGTCAACGTTTTCCTATTCAAGTGCAGATGGTTCAAGCGTACAAAGGAAGACCTGGGACTATTATCAGTCGATACAAACTCGCACTGGTATGAGGATGAGCCTTTCGCTCTCGCCACCTTAGTTCGGCAGGTGTTCTATCTCGACGATCCGAAAGCCGATGAAGGGTGGAAAATAGTGAACCATATCTCTCACCGAGGAATATGGAATACAGAGACAATTGAAGGAACACCGGCGACGACTGAAGATGTTGCTAAACCAGAAAGAGACATTCCTGCCTATCAAGAGCCTAATATTTCTATGGTCCGCTCCGATATAATGGACCTGGTTCAAGATGGTGAACGGTTACCCATGCCTGATGGTTGTACAGATCTAACTGAAGATGAGATTATCGATGAGGTAGATGAAGAAGACGAGCAGGAAGAGGACGCGGACGAGGACTCAGGTTATTCGTCGGACGATGTTGAGTACGATGACGAGGATGAGCCGTCGACTAACGGGGATGAGGACGATGATGATTATGACGAAGAGTACGGTCATACGACGAGGGAGATTAATTGGTAATTAATTACTGTAATTATTGTAATATATATATGATCGATGCCGGTTTACGGTAAGAAATTAATCTGAATTATATATCCTGGCCAACGGAGAAATTAATAAATATTGGCGCCAAATCTCAATCTCATATAAAACGTACCCTAGCTAAATCCTTGACCCTAAATCTAGCAGTTCGATCGGATCGATCGATAATATAAATTTTTTAATTATATTTTTGAATCAGAATAATTGAACGGACACGTACACAAATGACCGGGGACGACCTAAACCGTAATCCCTAAGGCCCTAACCCCTGAAATCGGGGTCTATGCACTTGGACGACGGAGAATGGTCATTATCCGTCGTCCAGGTACACACTAGGACGACGGAGAATGGTCATTCTCCGTCGTCCAAGTTCAGAAACCCTAAACCCTAAACAGTAAGGCCCTAACCCCTGAATTCATGGTCTATACACCTGGACGACGGAGAACGTCATTCTCCATCATTCTCCGTCGTCTAGGTTAGAACCTAGACGACGGATAACTTCATATCCGTCGTCCAGGTATAAACCTGGACGACGGAAAATCTCATATCCGTCGTCCAGGTGCAGATATCGTAATTTTTTCTAAGACAACGACCATCTAGACCTTCTTCCAATGCATTTTCTTTTCATCAAGACTTTAGAGTAAACAATTCTTGGTGTGTGAGCTTCGACGGTTCGAAAATCGGAGTTGCGAAATGCCTTGTATCCACGTTTCCGGTTTGTGAAATTATCGGTTTTGCGGTTGACTGTGCCGATCAAACCCTTCCCGAACTTATTATTTTATGGTCCTTTGAAGACAATTATATATTATGTTACGACGAACATATCCAACGGTTGTTTTGTCCAAATTCAATTTCGTTAATACTCTGCTGCAAATGAGCGTCTACTCATGAACACTTAAGTCGTAAAAATTAGTCGATACTTAACATGTTTCAATACGTAAAATTAATCGGTGGTTCAAATTTAACTGTTCATATATACGATGCGTTCATCGATATTGTACGACTATTTCACTCGAATGACAAATCGCTAAATTCCTAGCGAATTATTTTTAAAATTTTTTTTTACGTAATTTGAACCTGGACGACGGAGATGGTCATTTTCCGTCGTCCAGGTTCAAAAATCATGGCGATTCAAATTTTTTTTTGTTTAATTTTTTCATGTAATTTTCACTTGGACGACGGAAACTTACCATCTCCGTCGTCCAAGTCCAAAATTATGGCGGTTCAATTTACCGCTTCCGTTTTTGGGACCGCTTGAATTTTCACTTAGACGACGGAGAATCCATTCTCCGTCGTCTAAGTCCAAAATAATGGCGGTTCAGAACGTCCCGCCGCTTGAAAATTTTGAAACCGCCACCTGGACGATGGAGAACATTGTTTCCGTCGTCCAAGTGCACTTAGACGACGGAGAATAGTGCTCCGTCGTCTAAGTGAAACTCTATAAATAGAGTACGGCTCATCTTCTTTTCCTCATCACTTACAATCCTATCTCTCCTCTCCTCTCTCTCTCTCAAATTCCGGCGATTCTCCTCCGGCGACGACGCTCCGACAACACAACTCCAGCGTGGTTCGATCCTCCTCTCCGACGACACAACTCCGGCGATATTCCCGAAAACTCCGATTCGGTAAATTTCTATTTTTCCCTTATTTAAATAATTTTCATTTTATTAATTAATTAAATTCTAAATATAATTAATTAGTAGAAATTAATTTAGTAATTAGTTTTAAATGAATATAATTATTGTTATTTAGTACTAATTAAATGAATAATTATAAATTTATTGTTATTAATTAAATAAATAATTAAGTATTGTTATTAATTAATTAAATAAATAATTATTGTTATTAATTAATTAAATAAATAATTATTGTTATTAATTAATTAAATGGTTAATTATTGCATGCTAAATGGAAAATAAATTATTGCATGTAATTACGTGTATTTTTTAGTAAATTAATTAGTAGTACGTGTTCGATTTAAATTTAGTACATAGGTTTGGTGTAATTAAGTCGCACTCTTTGGAATAGATGGCGCCTCTTTTCCTTGCTTATCTCCTTAACCCCTCGTGATGTGTGGATTTCATCACCGCACACCATAACCTAAGTGAAGTTATGGACACGAGGTTGAGGGCGGAGTTTGCAAAGGACTT
Organism: Geum urbanum; assembly: GCA_946800695.1. Taxonomy (NCBI): domain Eukaryota; kingdom Viridiplantae; phylum Streptophyta; class Magnoliopsida; order Rosales; family Rosaceae; genus Geum; species Geum urbanum. Next base: position 37,609,126 of record OX326998.1, read on the forward strand.
GAGGGAGTGTAAATTTTCGAAAAATTGGCCGAATGTCGGACATAGTGTCTAGAAACGGGTTATGACTGGTGACAGGATTTGGACTAAGAAAGACTTTTGTCGAAATTAGTCATGCCTCTCGCGTTATCTCTATCCCTAACTGGCCATGTTTTTCGATTTAACCAAGGCTGATTAATTGAAAATTTACACTTTATCGCGCGGGTCGCACGTCCATTGAACGACCGAAAATGCCAAGCTAGTGTACTCTATTTAAATCTTAAACGTACTTAATTAATTAGCGTAAATTTTTAAGTTGTAATTATTATGGTAAGTAGGTATTTTAACACCGTACTCTTAGGTTTAAATGGCTCCGCCAAAGACGACATCCGGCAAGAAGAAAGCCCAACAAGAGGCAGAAGATGCCATGCTCCGCCACTTGGCGGACCAAGTCGGTTGGGAATTACCACCGGAGGGCAACGACGCTCTCAATCCGGACGGATCATCTGGTCCGTCCGTAGCGCCCTCTGGGGAAATTCCCGCTCCCCCATTCATCTCGAGCGGTGATGACGTCGACCCCTTCCAATCTCCGACGTCCGGTACTCATTCAACGGGAAGTACTCAGGCGTCCTCGACCGCCGAATCAATTATGTACAGCGCCCGCCGTAGGCAAAGGAGGGCCCCCACTGACCCGGAACCGAAAAGGACTCGGGGTCTCGTTAAAGGGGGCAAAGCGGAGCGTATTTGCAAGGCGACCGGTAAAAAGATCGACTTGCCGTACGACGAATTCACCGGTGGCCCTCCCACAGCTCAGCTAGCAAGTCTCTCGGCGCATGGGATAGGGTCAATCATCCGTAACCGGGTTCGTATCACTGCCCCTACTTGGAAGGAGGCGCCGGATCATGAGAAGGCGAAAGTCTTCAAAGATCTTTCGGTACGTAATACGTTCAATTTAGTTATTATATAATATTGTTAATCTCGGCCTAAAATTTCATAATATATACGATTATTTCTATTTATTTTTGATAGGAACAATTTGACGTGGATCCGACACCGGCTATGTTGAGGCATATCAACCAAACCGCCAACTCCATCTACAAAGATTGGAAGTACAGGCTCCATAAGTACTTCAAAGATGTCGGTCCCGTGCCTCCCCCGGTAGAGCTGCAAGGGGAGAGAGAAGATGAGTGGGAGTGGTTGTGTAACCACTTTGCCGATGAACAATTTAAGGTATTAATTAATTTTTTTTATTTCAATTAAGATAATTGAATTATTTAAATTGTAGTTATTCATTTTTTAATGATTTAATTATGTTGTGTAACAAAAATTCTCCGGTGTCAACAAAGCCAACCGGGGGAAGAAGGAGAAACACCATACTACCGGTGCCAAGCAGTTCATTCAAATAGCCAAGGAGCACAAGGATAAGGGCTCCAAACACCCTTATCTTGATGCAAGCGTAAGCGCGTACGTGATGCCAGGGCTCGATAATGAAGCGAGTCAATGCAGCGTAAGTGATATATATATATGTGCTTTTAATTATAGTAATTATTATTTAAATATGATTTCATTATAATAAATTAATTATTCTTTTGTAGGCAAGGGCGATAGAGCGTGCGCATGAAGAGTTGGCTAACACTCAGCTTGCGTTCCCAGATGTGCCGCCGGAAGACCTGCCTCCTCTATCCTTAGAGAGCCAAATTGCAATCGCGGATGAGGTCTACGGTCGTAGAGCTGGCAAGGAGGTTAGGCATTTTGGGCCTAGGGTGGTACGAGATTTGTCGACGACCTCCGGCTCATCATCTACGGGAGGTTCGGGGCAGCGGAGAAGGAGTCAGGCTGCGGCCGTCGAAGCAGCCATTCAAGAGGCTTGACTGGCCCGAGAGGAGAATGAGTCAATGCGGCAAAGACTTGACAAACAACAAGCACAAATAGCCCAACTCATCGCCCTCATGCAACAAAATCGAGAAGTATGTCAATCTCCTCCGAACCCACACCCCGACGACAACGACCCGGCTGGAGGCGGAGGACTCGGCGGCGCATCTGCTCCTCCAGTGTATTAACTAGCTAGTAGTTTATTATCTCGTTTCTTTCCGCATTCCGAACAATATTTTAATTTTTAATTTATGGGTTTTTTCGATTATTCATGTATGTACAAATTAATTTAATTTAATTATTTAATAATTAAGTAATATTCAAAATTTAGTTTATTTAATTAATTTTAGCATTTTTCATTATTTAAATTAAATTAATAATATTTAATTTCAATTTTTTAACAAAATTAAATATTCACTTGGACGACGGAGAATATGTTCTCCGTCGTCTAGGTGAAAAACCCTAAACCTAACCCTAAACCCCTAAACCCTAAACCCTGCCGTTCTCCGTCGTCCAGATGAACACCTGGACGACGGAGAATTAGTTATCCGTCGTCCAGGTGAACACCTGGGCCACGGAGAAGGTAGCATTATCCGTGGCCCAGGAAGACACCTGGACGACGGAAACGCTAATTCTCCGTCGTCCAGGTGAACACCTGGGCCACAAAGAAACGAGCAATGTCCGTGGCCCATGTAGTCACCTGGATGACGGAGACTTAGAGTTTCCGTCGTCCAGGTGTCTACATGGGCCACGGATAATGTCCGCGGTCCAAGTGAACTTGGACGACGGATCACTAAATCTCCGTCGTCCAGGTGCTTGGACGACAGCACTTGGAGCACGGACCTTGGACGACGGAGATTCCGTCGTCCAAGTATTTAAACGACGGAAAACTGCACCTAGACGACGGAAATGCTCCGTGGTCTAGGTGCAATTTTCTTGTAGTGAAGGCAACTCGACTCGTCGAAAAGCATTCACTGATCAAACGGCAACTCAACGATATGCAGAAGATTGAATTCTATCAAAACCATCCATATTCATCAAAGATTTCAAATGAAACCAGTATCAGAAATGCATTAAAGTCAACCGATATTCATCGAAAGCACAATTGAAACGATCCAAATTTTCAGATTTTCATAAAAGGTTTCTCAAATTGAAACCAGAAAACCATAAAAGCCAACTCAACTCTATCAAGTAAACCAACAATCATCATCAACGACATCAAAGGGAACCAGAATTATCATCAAAGGGACCAAAAGCCAATTGAACATATATAACTCATCAAAAAGCATTCACTGATGATCAAAAGGCAACTCGACGATAATGCAGAAAATTGAATTTTCAGTAGCCCAAAAAATATCGAATTCGAAAACCCTAAATCATCAAAATTTTGGGAAGGAGAATCGCGAGAGATACCATTTCTAAATTAGAGAGAACCCCACATCGAGAGAGTTTGGGAATGAAATTCGAGAGAGAGAGAGAGAGAGAGAGAGAGAGAAAGAGAGAGACATACCATTTGCAAATGTTAAGAGCTTTGAAACAAAATCTCGGTTTCGTTTCATGATCGATCTTCGGACTAATCCCACACATAATGCTCGCTCCGTTTTGCCTCTCATCTCCTCTGTAGTAGCCAAGCCTTTCGATTCAAAATTCAAAACTCCATTTGTGTCGTTGTGGGCAAATAAGAGAGAGAGAGAGAGAGAGAGAGAGAGAGAGAGAGAGAGAATGAGAAGAGAGAGAAGCTGATGGTTCCTTTTGTGCCGTTGTGTACTTGTGTTGATTTGAAATGGAAAGTCGGTGAATTTTAAATTTGAACCGTTTGGTTTTCGCTGCTTCTGGTTTACCTTACAGGATGAGAATGAAGAAATAAGCTATTAAGCTTGCTTGGTGGGTTCGACCATTTTGATTTTGCTTTTTCGGTTCTTTTGTTGGACATTCAAAAGTGAATTTGGGCCTATTGGGCCTTAAACCCTGAAAACAAAACCCATAAAAAAATAAAAGAAAAGAAAATTAAAACAGGGAAGGAAGGAAAGAAAGGAGAGACTAAATAATGGCTTGTGAGGACGGGAAGGCAGATGCCCAATTTTTCCAGCTTCTCTCCAGTCTCCTTCTACAGGTATCTAATTCACCGACCTTCACTCTCTCTCTCTCTCTCTCTCTCTCTCTCTCATCTTATGATCGATTCGATTCTGGGTTTGTGCCTTTGTGTTGTAGCTATATATATTCATGATGCATCCCCGTTTATCTATTCGGATTAATGTTGGGGTGTGATTAATTCGTCGCATTAAATTAGATAAGATCAATGTTAATTGAATGGTTAAACAATTTCAGATTTGGCTAATTTTTGGTCTAGTGTAGGATGATTCATATGTACGTGTATGAGTGTATCTGACAATGCTTGCTGTCTGTGATGATGGTCATTTGCAATATGTGTGTATTGTGAAACAAGTATTGTCTCTGACAAAAGTTGTTATATGATGCAGGTGGAAGCATTGACCAATCAAGAAGTTGAATTACGCTCAAAAATTGAAGCTCTTGGATTAGAGGTTACCAAACTTCCTTCAAAGTCGACTCACCTTCTTGATGAGGTATAGTTTTAACTCCCAGACACATATGTTGTAGTACATTTCTAAGTAACTGTGTAGTTAGTTTCGTAATTTCTATGGATGATAAGCATTTATATGTCTTTGTCTATATTATTCCATCTGTACACAGCTGAAAATAGCCAAGGAGTTGGATAAATTGTCGGAAAAGTTGGATAAAAATGCTTGGAAGTATAACCTCTCTCTCTCTCTCTCATTATAAGAAAATAGAAAGAGATCATATTTGTTGTTTTACACTGTGCTGGTGCATTCGTCAACAATTTCCAGTGCTAATTTAATTCTGGATGATGAAATTCCAGCGTGGTTTAGTACCAAATCTGATGGGAACCACATATCAATCTTGATCCCTCTAAATCTGATGGGAATCGCATATCAATTTCGATCCCTCCAAATCTGAGACGTGATAACAAGTGGCATGTGGTTGCTGTGTGTGATGTTTTGTCACAAAACAGACGTAATATGAGTGACATCTCCCTTGTTGATGCAGGTCATAAAGTTTCTCAACAAATGTTTCAATGCACACTGGGAACTGATCTCTTCTGTATGAAACCAGATTCTGCTGACTTGGATGAAGAAGAATTGAGCCTTTTCAGATCATATTCTCGTCTTCTTTATATCTTCTATATACATAAGTTGTTAGACCAATCAACTATGATGTGGGGTAGACTTGAAACCTGCAACCTATCCAGCTGGGAGATCCAAATTTGTGGGATGCATTTAGTATATGAGGAAGATGATGGATGGTTGGCCAAACTATATCTCTGCAATAGCTACATTCTTCTAAATGAAGTTGATTACGCTACGCTATACAATATTCTGGCTGGCTAACTCGAGTGGATACATTTTGGAAGTGGTACTTTGAGTTCCCCTTCAAAAATTAATATGATATATATGAATCTGTTAGAGTTTTAGATTGATCTTTCTTATATTACAGAGAGCCATGTACTCGACCAGGTAAAGAGAACTCCGCTACAATTTGGCTGAGAAAGAACATGGAGTCTGTTCTTCCAAGATATTTTGAGGTACATTTGTTTATCTCTCTATGTTGTATGCTCTCTATATTCTTTGAAAGCAAAGATAATACTAATATAATATGCATTTTCACTTACAGGCAGAAGACAATGCTGCTCGTTTAATGTTTAACGTGAAAGGATGCCCAGGGTGGTGTATGTACACATTTGACGATGGGCCATTATGTTCTCCTGTGTTAATCCTACTGCCCCGGAATTTACACAAGTGTAAGAAGTGGATGGGAATTGTGGTATATGCATCAATAGCAGAGAAAGAACTGCTTACATCATAAAAGGACTATCATGTATATTTAGATCTCAACATAGGTGAATATCATATGAATGAGTCTGTAAAGTATATTAGATGGTCAAAAGAACCTCATGAACTTTTGTTTGTATACATACCTCGGGCAGCAATTATCCAAGAGTTTACTCAAACATCACGAACTTCTTTGAACATGGCCTTTAGCACTGATAGCCCTATGGATGAGGTTCAAAGAAGAGGATTTGATATTGTGTACCAACAAGAAAGTTTAGAAGAGTTTGTTGAGGTAATCATACACTACATGCAAAGAGCAGATACTTTAAAACTGTATGACAAATTGGTTTTGGAAATCTAGATAGAGTTACTATGACTGCAAGGTGATTCATGTACTCCAACCAAATGTTATTCCAGAGCCTGTCGGGAAAGGAAGTTTGAATTGCTCTCTCAAAAATATAGAAAATGGGTATCTTTCTCTCTCTAACCATGTTTTTTTTGAACAAGAAACTGTGTAACATATTTTGATTCACAGGACTGGTCTGCATCTCCATTTTGTTGTACTTTCTTTGGAGCTGAAATATGTAGGAAGAAATGGTTCATGCATTTCGACCAAGCCAACTCTATAGAAATCCAACTGCCTCCAAATTTGTTAAATGACCCTAATTGGCTGTGACTTGCTGTATGTGCCATCTCTTGGAGGTCCCATGAAGATCAAAACATCATTCTAGAATCATCTGATTCAGACAGTAATGTGCTTAGCTGGCATCTGGAATGTTTTGGTGTCGATCGGTTTTGTACTTTCAGATGTGATCAATCTATGCCAAAACTCAGGCCGGGGGAACTCTTAGTTGATTGGACATACTACGTTTATGTTCCGCGAACAAATTTAAAGCTCCGGAGGCAATTCAGTTCAGCCAAGGTAACTTTTTGGTCATCTAACCCATGCTTGCGAATGCGTAGTTGTGGCCTTCGACTAGTATATAAGGATGATATTGAAGATCTTGTAGAGACACCGACCCTCTGCGAGTTACCTCAACCATTCCACCATCTGCTGCGCATGGAGGGTATGTTCCACTTGTGATCGAATAGCCTATTCTTTAATTCGTTTAAGATTGTAAATAGTTGCTCAAATTAAAAGGCCTTTGACTTTTTTGGACCAGGTTCAAGTCAAATATTCAACTAATTAACTTTTCATCTGGCTTGGCAAAATTTGCAGTCCCTCGCAGTTCTGCAAGCAAGGGTTCCAAATCAAGGATGGGAAGCCTTTTCTTTGAAGTTTGCTGAATAAGTATATAAAGAGTAGCGTTGTGGGATCAACAGAGAATGCTAGTGTGGGTACTCTTTTTTACTTGTTCAGATCGAGCATGATTTTTAATGAGGCCACTCAACAATTCTTTTGGATATATGTGTACATTCATCAATATAATCCGCCTCAAATATCTCTTGTTGCTTTAACATTATTTGGTGTCATGAATTTTTTGTTACTAGTAGCAACAGTAGCAATAGACATTGGTCATTAAAGCAAGTGATGTTATCCTTATTGTAAATTCATAGATGCAGTAAAAGGACAACGGCAATGAGCCTCTTGGGGCTGTCTAGTCTGTTAGAAGCCAGGGATATCCTATTGCAAGGCTCCAAGTGGCAGGTCTACAATGTTGTGAATGGGAACATGTGGGAAGATTAGTGAATTTGGAGAATGTTGGATTGTTTGTTGCATACTTGGACTGATCCCCCCTGCTGGTGGTGGTGGTCTTGTACGTGAATTTTAACCCTGTTATTCCTCTTAATATCAATATGTGGTTCAATGAGGACAGAAGTAGATATTGAAGGTCAAGATTAGTCATGTCAATGAAGGTGCCACTTAGCTAGTGTGGCTAGGAACTGAGAAACAATTGGAAACACTCTCAGAAATTTAAAGCTATTCTTTTGTTTAAGCACTCCTCCAGCTCCATTGAGTCTGCTTTGTGGAAGCTCGTTTGGAGTTTGAAGACTTCACCAAAACTTAGAAGTTCTTTTGGAAGGGCCTAAGTTGGTTGTGGTCTAAACGTCTACAAAAAAAAAAGCTTCTCAGATCACCATTGTGTAAAATTTGGGGTGAATTCTAGGAGTCTGTGGAGCAACAGCTACTTGTGTGCCTGTTCTTGGGTTAAGCCTGTATGGTTTGGTCAAACTGTGGGATTGAGAGGGTGTGACAAACTTTGGTGGCTTGGTTGTCTGTTCTGTTTTCTAACAGGATAATGGTGACGAATATGGAAGAGATGTTGTTTGTGGTTACTGGTTAGTTTTGCTTGCTGGGAAGTTTGGAAAGAGCTGAATCCAAGGCTTAGTATGGATAGAATTGTAGTATCTATTGTGAAAATTTCTAAGGCCGACAGATTGAAGTTACCTTGTCTCCTAGTTCAAGTAGGAATGGTGTTATTGAGCATCGGTCTCTCCCTCGATACGATTTGTTTAAGGTCAATTGTGATGCTGGGTAGTCAAATGAGGCAAGACTAGGGATTATAGTCAGAAATACTTTAGGGATCGTTGTTGGAGCACAGTACTCTATAATGAAAAGAAAATCTGTTATGATTGCTGAAGTGAAGACTATTTGTTAGTCTACAAACACATGTATATGTTTTGGTAATCGGTTGGAGAAAGTTGTGAACTTTGCGACGGTTCTCGGGTGAACTGGGTGGGACTCTTTACTGAGTAGTTGATGGGTATTCTGGTACGTTTTCTTTTACATTGTTTGTTCTCTATTTTTTTACTTGTTCTTTCAATTATGTCCGCTGTATAGATTTGTAGCCTTGTCTCATTCAGATCATGTAGCTTCAGCATTGGATAACTCTGTTGCTGACAGCATCCGAGTTTCAGTTACCTGTTCAGAATTCTGCATATGCATAATTTCCAACCAATCCCACATTCTTCGAAGTTGTACTAAACACCTAAACAATGAATTTTCATGCAGCAACTAAGAACTATGCTGTTTATTGAAAAAGTTATACATCAAATCTTTCGGTAGTTCTTATTTTCTGTTGGACTTGGACCTTGACATGAGAGTTAGTAATGTTGTTATGTTAGGAGGTCTTTGCATCTCACTAGTGATTGTTAACAAATTAACTTTGTTTATCAGGAATTACTTGCTCTATATCCAGAATATTTTTTTTCTTTTCTCCCAACACCAAGTTAATCGGCCATATTCTACAATGTTCAGGTCCAGGATGCTCCTCAATGGGCGGAGGTGCCTTCACCGAGTTGGGTCCATTTTTCCTTAAAGGTGATGGTCGAGGCCTCCAAATAAACCCAATGTCATGGAATAGAGATATATTTTATTAAATTCTTACGTATTAACGAACACTTCAAATATTTGAGACCTATCTGAACTACGCTGCATTTTAAACTATGTAGCATCGAATCTCCTCTTTATTGAGTCTCCCGCTGGAGTTGGATGGTCATACTCAAATACAAGTTCAGATTTTAATGCTGGGGATGCATCTACTGGTAAATTGAATAGATGCTTAACTTCTTTTTCTTCATTCATTCAAGTGTGTACTTATGTACGTGTCTACTCCTGGTCAATGCTGTATGCATTTCAGAATTAGTCTTAACAGAACATGTTCTATATGATTTGAAACCATGCTGGTTTTCTTGACTTTGGCAGCAAGGGATATGCACACATTCTTGTCGAAATGGTACCAGAAGTTCCCAACTTTCAAATCCAGAGAGTTGTGTCTTACTGGAGAAAGCTATGCAGGTTTGCCTATTCGAATCAATGTCAATTATTTTGATGTATTCTAGTTGAACTTTTTGTAGTTCATTTTTAAACATTGTTGACTGCTTGTTCTATATGAGAACTGGCTTAAAAATTTCTGGAAAGAGATCTAATTGTTTAATAAAATTGGGTACATGAATCTAGTTACGTAAATTGAGCTAATGTTGAATTGTAATTTTTTCTTCCATAGAGTGCAAATGAAAATTGAGTTTCATGAATAATGTATTCAAATTTGCCAGTGAACCTCCACGCTAAATCACAGTGCTCCTAACTATATTATTTGCATGTAGTCTTTCTGTCTTATTTACATGTGTTCCTGCAATCTGTATATTTTCTAAACAGGGCATTATATACTGCAGTTGGCTGTCGGTATATTGGACCATAATCAAATTTCAACTGGTTTCAAGTTCAATCTCAAAGGGGTTGCTGTAAGCTCTCACATGCTTTAGAAATACACTAATTTCTCTGTAGTTATATTTAATTATTTATTTCTTTCCTCTCTTTTTCTGTTTGTTACCATGCTGATGTTCACACATAATACCTAACTTCTATGATAGATTGGGAATCCACTTCTGAGACTTGATCACGATGTACCAGCAAAATATGAATATTTTTGGTCCCATGGAATGATATCTGATGAAATTGGCCTTACGATCATGAACGATTGCGATTTTGAAGATTATGAATTTGCATCCCCACACAATGTGAGCATTTCATGCAACAATGCAATAAATGCAGCAAATAACATAGTTGGTGAGTAAATAAACAATTACTACGTCATCCTTGATGTTTGTTATCCATCGATAGTGGAGCAAGAATTGAGACTGCGGAAAGTGGTATGTTACCCTCCCTCCATACTGGTTGATTCCTTTTTTTCTTCCCCTTGCTTTCACTGTTCTCATTCCCCTTTTCTGCAGGCTACTAAGGTAAGTGTTGGAGTTGATGTCTGCAAGACATATGAACGGCATTTTTATTTCAACCTTCCTGAGGTTCAGGAAGCCCTTCATGCAAATCGTACAAGCTTGCCTTATAGCTGGAGTATGTGCAGCAAGTTACAGAAACAATCTTATTTTAAACATACAGGAATTTATTTATTTTGCGCCGTAACTTGAAATTCTACAGTGAGGGTAACCATCAATCACAAGCTTACCATGAAGTGACCACTCACTTCTTCAGTAAATGGAAAACTTGCAGATCATATAAATAAAAACAACGTGACTTGCAGATCATCTTTGTGCAGTGTTAATTTAATATATATTAATTTGAAGCTCATACTAGGATACTTTGCAGTCAAATGTAACAACATGAGTAGCATTGATCATATAACTGATCTTCCCTGCAAGATAAGGGACAGTATTTTGTAAGTGGTGTGGAAGAATTCAGAGACAAACTCAAGGTCTATTAAATAGAGACTGGTTTCAGGTACTTATTCGAAAAGAATGAGCCGACACGCATCAATACATATTGCCTAAACAAAGAGATGATCCATGTTAACAATAGCGAGATGATGAGAGCCTCTGTAGTCTGGTACATGTTCACTGTGGTTAGCTTTCTTCTAGATTTGCGTTTCACTGTGATTAGCTGTGATTCAAGATTTCTATTTTACTGTAATTAATTGTTGTTAATTGTAATGACTCTTAGTTAACTAATTATTAAACTTTTACTTTTGCCAGCTCTATTCTCTAAGACAAATTGCGAGTGGATCCTAACAAGAGTGCAAAGGCGCTACAATTCAAAATAAAGGAATCTTATGGTTTGGAAGTGCCTTAGAAGATGGTGTGGTACCGGAAGGAGAAAGCCAAGGCTGCAATTCATGGAAACAAAGCTGAATCCTACACAACTCTTCTGTGCTTTGCCGATAATTTTGTGAAGACAAATTCAAACTCAAGAGTTGTCATAGATACCAATCCTGAAATACATAAGTTTCAGTGCCTTTTTTGTGCATTGGTGCTTGTATGAAAGGCTTCCAATTTTGGAGGCCGATGATTTTGTTGATGCCAGATTCTTGAAAAACAGATACAAAGGGACTATTATCGGTGCTTTTGGAAAAAATGCAAATCAAGGTAACAAAAGTTTTGGTTTAAGTGTATCTTCGATGTATCTCACTGTGGTTAGTTGTCTGATCTTGCATTTTTTTTCTTTTTGTTTGCCAGGTCTTTATGCATTGGCTTTTGGTATTGTGGATTCTGAAAATGACAGTAAATGGAAATGGTTTCTGGAGAGGTTGAGAGAAGAGATAGATAAACATTCAATTAATCCTGAGACTGATACTCGTAGGAAAATCACATTCTTCTTCGGCCGCCACACGATAATAATGAGTTCTCTTCCTGAGGTTTTCCCAAATGATGCGCAAGAATTCTGTTTTAGGTACTTACTGAAAAATAACAAAAGTTTGTATACAAGTGCTTTCATGAAGTCTAGGATCTGTGATCTTTTCATGAAATGTGCTTATGCTAGAAGCGAAAGACAATATGAGTTCATGCTTGCAAAATCAAATGTGAATATTTATGGTATTCCGGTGTGTTTGTACCATAATCCGAGCGGATACCAACAAAACATCAGATGAGGAATGCTAAGCGAAATGGGAATTAGCTTACTTCTCCTGTGTTGAGCTGCTAAGATAAGAACAAGTGTTAGGAGTGAAGGCAGGGTTGCCTGCCTAATACGCTCCGATGCCTAAGTAAGTACAAGAAGTGAACGAGTATCAGTGAACAAAGTTATTTTAGTAAGTGATCAGAATTTTGCTTTATTAATGACAATTAATGTATCATATACGTACCTGGAAACGCGTCATTTCCTCCCCCTTCAATGTGGGACTCAATGCGCCACTGTTCCTTGTGTTTTCTTTCGCTTCTGCTTTGCTTTTAGCAAGCGTGTACGAAATAGGGCAAGAAGCGCATGCTTATGTCAACAAGTCCCCCAAATCCCCATTGTCAAGATCATTCTTAAATGGGGAGTTGAATAGGTCCGCCTAATTCGTACACGCTTGGTTTTATCTTTATCGAGCTATTGGGCGTACCCCATAGTTCCCTTCAACTTCACAGGAAAGAATGGTCTGCTCAAAATATGAAGTAAATACTATACGACAGATGTGTAAACATAAACAAGCGCATCACTTTGGTGACTGCAACTATTTTTAGTTTGAGCGGTTCGCTCGAAATCAGAGATGATTTACACAAACCGAACAAGGAGTATCACTTGTTGGTGAGTGTAGTGTCATGTCGCTCTTACTTCATAGAGTAGCGTATGGAAGGACGTTGCACATGATGATCAGTCGTGGGGTCTGCTCTAATGGTGTGTATGTTAAGCACCCAGGTAATAGAATGGTTTTTAACCAATGCAAATGATAGAATGTACTGCTCAAAACAAATCGAGTATAGTATTTTGCAGAGTGGGAACAAAGAAAACCACGTCCTAGGTTTGAACGAAGCGAATCCACTCACTCTAGGAGACGTGCGTACCTAGAAAGTATTGTTGACACATGTATGTAAAGTTATGATGAAATAAGGAAAACAAAACATCACAAACTTTCATTATGATGGCCTGAGTCATGATGACGCTTGGGTGAACCGAGGCGTCTAGGTGCATCGATCCATGCAAAGAGGCATACGAAAGAATCCAAGGGCTGGATGGAGCCACGTGTAAAGCTCTGTTCACTCAAGGGTTTCGTGTTGAAAGATATAAAAAGGGGGGAAATTGTGTTTTCGCCATCCACTTTCATTGTTTGCAACAGAGAGAAGTTTTCAAAGAGAGTGAAAAAAGAGATCGAGTTTAGAGCAAATCGAAATTTAGAGACTGAGGTCGGATACAAGATCAAGATTCATTTCTAAGTGCAAAGAAACTAAGTGAGTAAGCTTTCCATTCGTAATAAGTCTATCTTTGATTTAAATCCTATGCATGAAATGAGTTTCGTATTGAGTTTGTATTGGGTACTGTTGGAATTAGATTTCTAAGAATTTGGTATGTGTTTGTGAGTAAACCAATTTCAATCGAGATGTGTAAACCATAAAAATGTGCATAGAAAGTTCGGGGTATTTCGGTAGTATTTAATACTGGGTTTTCTGGGTTGGTTTTTAGGGTTTGGAGGAATCTGGCTTTGATATGAAGTTTTAAAATGGAAGTGTGTTTAAAAAACATGAACTAAAAGACTAAAACAAATGATGTTGAATCGAATTGAAGTGAAATTTGTGAAATCTGAAGTGTTTTTAGGGAAGGGAAGAAATGTTGGCGTAAGTAAAGTAGGCGTCCATTGTATGTGCACCTTTATTTTACGCTGCCTAAGAGACGATATGGGGATAGGTGCAGAAGAAGTGATAGAAATATCAAGTGGCGAATAGAGAATAGTAAATGGGAGGAAACGACATCCAAAAGAGAAAATTTCTTTCACAAAAATGGGCTTAGAGGTGTTGGGGCTCGATTCATATAGTGAGAGTGTAAACTCTACGTCATCCGAGTCAACGCCTAGTTTTAGTAATGTGGTGCCGCTTATGCGTGGAGATGACCTTAACACGCCTCTCCTTTTATTGCCAACTCCGCCCAGAATGGAAGATGCTGCCATCGCCGCCTACCTGGCCTCTGAACCTAGGCGGGTGGCACAATAAAGAGTTGAGTTAGGAGCGGAGGCTTTGACTAGCGGGGCGGGAAAGGAGTAAATGCCGGAGCCATGCAAAAGGAAGAAAAATACGGCGGGGAGGTGGAGGGAGAGAATGCATGCGGATACTTCTCCCTTAGCAGAAAGAACTTTGACAGTTGCACTCCCACAATTTGGGACGGGTGGGTCGTGTCTATATCGTCTCAGCGATGGGATTTCCACGCAGGAACCGGTGAACACATTATCAGATAAAAAAATAGAGGCATTATGGTGGGATTACAGAATTCCCTCGAATGTCATTTTGAGGCACCTAAAAGATGGTGAATCGGAGGTGCGCTCTCCAGAAGGGTTCACATGTGTGCAGAGTTATCATTTTTGGCATGGACTGGTTCTGCTATTACACCCATACATGCAATATATGTTAGCCAAGCTAAATGTTCTGATCCACAACCATACCGACACGGAAAGCACGTCAAGGAGGCATCCTAATGAATAAAACATCGTTCACAACAAGTAGAACGTAATCATGGAACTTCAAATATTTGAAAGCATACAACACCTGGAGTATTGATTAGTATCCGCCGGCCGGTCGGGTCACCACTCCAGACATGCTGTACATTCTCAAATATCCTTAGTAAACACAACTACAGAAGTCTACAGAACCTAAAACCTAATGCTCTGATACCAAGCTGAAAGGACCCAACCCCGACTTAGTTTCCTAAACCGAAATCAAACCCCTTCTGAAAACACGAACCAACAAAAACCATCAAAATTTCGGCAGAGTAATGCTACTAACGCGGAATTGCCATTACCTGCACCCGGAAAATACACTTCATCCTATGCCACAAAAATCAAACCGTGGGCACCAATCCCATCCGGATTTCTCAATATATCAACAGTAATGTAAAGTTATAAATATAACTATACTTTACCGAAATCCGAGGAAAATCGTATAAAAATATACATCAGAATACTCAGAGCGACTTCTAGTATAGATATACAAATAGTAGGTCAAACTAAGAACCTACCATAAAAGAAACATCGCTCGAATACTATGCCTCAGACCACGACGTGCGACACCAGAGTCCGAACTGCAAACTGGGCACAGAAACCGAAAAAACCAGGGGAAAGGTAAATAAAAACGTTAGAGTGAGTGGACGAAAATAAACATATGCCTTTCACCAGTTTATATACATAATCAATGTAAAACAATGGGAGTTCGGAAAGTATATATGGAGGTTGCCAGGCGAATCTCTCAACCCCGACGGTCAGGTGAATCGCTCAAACCCGACGGTGATAGGCCAGGGGAATCTCTCAACCCCGGCGGCATACAGGGGAATCTCTCAACCCTGCCCAGGGGAATCTCTCAACTCTGGTCCAGAGGAATCTCTCAACTCTGGCGGACTACCGGTGATCAGCCAAGTAGCCGAAGCATCGATGCAGTAATGCCATCACCAATAAATATAAAATAATACCTCCGAAAATAACATATATCTCAACATCGTATAAAGTAAATACGGAAATTCACGAAAAATCACGAACTCGCAAACAACTGTGAAAATATAAAAATGTCCACTCACAGGTAAACGTAACGCGATTCGCGTTAATCCCGTGATCCGGCGGAAAATCCCTCGCCAAACGAACAATCACGAACCTCTGAATAATCATAAAGTCCATTGTTCAAAAAATATAACTTGACAACTCAAATCATATCACGAGAAACAATCGTTCCCGGAAACGCATAATTCAATAATGACGAATTGTCGAAAATCCAATAATCATATCACAAAACCTCGCTATAATTTTCGATGTTCAAATCGAAAAACAAACCTCACCTCTGCGATCGGGGCATGATTTTGAGTGAAACGACATATAACTGGTCGAAAACCCCAAAAAGTCAACTTTGACCGGAAACCGCCGTTGACCGTTGCCGCCGGCGGCGGCGCCACCCAAACTTGAATTTTCTCGGCGGACCAAAGCCTATTCCACTCAAAATCATCCAACAAGCAACTTCCATAACTACACCAAAAATCAATTCAAACTCTAACTAGCTCAATTTCGTGCAAAACTGAATTTTCACAAACTTCAACTGGAATTTTCTTCTTCCTCCGGCGACCCACGCCGTGAACGGTGGCCGGGGACACCACGGGAACACCGAGGCGCCTCGAACGGGACCAACCCCAAGCTCTGGGGTGGCCGGACGGCAGCTCGCCGCCAGCGAGCTCCTCCACCGTCGCTCCTCCATTCCTCCCCCGTGTTGACTCAGTCAACCCAATTAATGAACATGTTTGACTTCCAAATATAGAAGCCCAGTTTAAATACCTTCCCTTTTAGGAAACTTCCATAATTAATTTTTCAATAAACTTCGAATATCCGTAACTTTCGTATCGTAATTCCGTTTTCAACAATTCTCGCGTCAACAAACTCATCTCGACATATTCTTCAATTTCCACCCGAAGTCAAATACTTCGAAAAATCCGATAAAAAGTCAACGGTTCAATCCAACACATGCTTATTCGATTAAATTATCAACGGTCGAAAATACTCATAACATAATCCTCGTAAGTCCAAAACGGATCAAAATCACAAGTCGGATGGACTCGAGTACAAATGGATAAACTCGACAATATACTGAAATTTCAAATATTCATATTATATTCCTCGGTCGTCCAAATAATAATCCGGAACCGCCCACGAACTCGAAATCACACGTACAACAGCTCTCGAGAAGAGACTCAACTCAAATTCTCGGCCAATAATTTAGTCGTGATCAAAGCTGGCGATTGAATCAATTATCGGAAATCTGCGATTATACGCTAACTCACGAATTAAGCTGATTACGCTTCTGATTCTGTTCCGGGTCGTCACATTGGACATCCCATGATAGCAGAGCTAATGTCCATATGTGAGATGGGATACTCTAGCAGAGTGGGGGATAAGGGTACATCCATGTTTACACATAGGGGTAAGTCATGGTTTTTTATTGATATGACCACGTCTGCTCCCATATGGAGAAGGGAAGTCGTATTAGTGGGTGGAGAATGGGAATTTCGGGCGGCCATGAGTCAAGAAGCCAGAACCAATATGCAACGAGTCCCCTTAGGTTTCCAAGTGATAGGTATATGTGTGAGTTGAGTCCCTTATGAAATTTTGCTTGCATATGTTTGACATCTTTGTCAATTTTGTAGTTAAGCAGAGCTTTCCTTGTTGCCAAGAAGACAAGCAACGTTTGAAGAAAATTACATATACCTAAGGAAAAGAATGAGACTGTTGCTCTCTCACCGCGCTAAATCACTGGGATTTGTTGGAGCGAACGAGAGTAAGTTGTCGTCCAGGTAATGGAGCTGAACAAGTGGTTTTATTTGTACCTTTATTTTGGTGTAGTAATTAATTTGAACTTGGGCGACAACATGCGCAGTCAAAGTCTCCAAGACTTCGACAACCAAAAAGATGAATGAGCTCGGCAATGAACTAGAACAATTGATGATGCAAGTGATGCAGGCCGAAAAAGTTCAAGCCACAGAAGACGATGGTTTTGAGGAGGGGGAGATACCCTATAAGATGCCCGTACTAGATGAGGCCGCTCAATTAGGCCCAATGTTGATCGCGTCTGACGTCATACAGAACGTGAGCCAGGCAAATCCTGCTGCGAGCGAGGGTAGTTTGGGGAATGAGGAGGAAATAGTTGAGCTGGAAGATGACCGGGTTACTGAGGAAAAAGGAAGCTATCAATGCTCGAGCAGGCTTGAGCGGAGTGAGCTTGAGAAGAAGCTGACATAAGAAATGTAGTGGGCGGAGATAAAGAAAGAAAAGTTTGATGAGAAGCTTCTGAAGAAGACAAGGAAACTTCACTCTTGCTCATCGCACTCTGAAACCCGCCCAACCAAGTAGGCACGACATGAAGATACTGAGGAATTAGATGATTAGAATATGCAGACCTCTTAACCATGTCCGATTCCACCACTTATGGGGACTCCCATGGTCCAACCAACGCTTGCTGTAGAGGATATGACAACAATCTGTTCTGGATATGTCAAGTGGGTGGTTGAATCAATTGACTGTGGATACGATAACGTCCACTAAGTGTAAACGTGATCCACCCCGCCAAGGGAGAATCTGGAAGCGATCTTATCTGAGCACATCCGGACAGGCCACCCACTCTATCTTGCCTTGGAAGATGAAGAAAGTGAAAGTTAGATGGCCGAGATGGCAGCCCTGCGCCTGCAGTATGATAAGCGCTTAGGTGAGCTGAAGAAGGTGAAAGATGTGGAAAAGCGTCTAGAGAAGAAGCTGAAGAAGGCAGAGCTGCAGGTGGAAAGTGTAGGAGTCAATTTTGGCAATCTGAGCTGGAGGAAGACAAGTTGGGTAATCCAATTCTGGATGAGGTCCAATGAGGCAAGAAATGGGCTTGGGCTTGAACGATTAGGGCTCCAGTTAGAGAATGAATTATCGAGAGGTTTCTGGAAGCATCTAGGACATTGTAGAGATTTCTAGATTGTTCGGTGGCATGACAATCCCAGAGTAAGACCGGACCTCAGGGAAGGTTGGCTGTCTAACCACGAGGGATTATACGATCGAGCCTCGGGGAATTGACAGAATTTGCGAGGAATAAGGTAAGATTTAAAGTGTATTCGAGGGGATTATGCCAAGCCTGTGGTAATCATAAGATTTGATTGGCTCTGGAGATGGAGATCCATTCCTTAGTGGATTCCTCCTTTCCTAAAAGAAAGTAGTCTAGTTCGATATGGATTATGCTTAGACCTAGCATGATCTCTATATATAGACCGACCATACATGGTCTCAGGTAACATAACTCTACCCTAATCAGTATACAATTCTGAGGATAAGTTCTGACTTAAGCTTTAGAGGGTCTAAGAACAGTACCACACCATGCTCTGTCTGGTTTTGCAGGTTCACAAAGGTCCAAGCTAGAGGGAGATAAACCTGCTCTCACAAATTGGACTACGCTTAGACCTAGCATGATCTCTATATATAGACTGACCATACATGGTCTCAGGTAACGTAACTCTGCCCTAATCAGTATGCAATTCTGAGGATAAGTTATGACTTAAGCTTCGGAGGGTCTAAACACAGTGCCACACCGTGCTCTGTCTGGTTTTGTAGGTTCACGAAGGTCCAAGCTAGAGGGAGACAAACCTGCTCGCACAAATTGGTGTTTTCACTGAGAGTATAACCATAGACTATCTCTCATGAATGGAAAGACATGGAAGAAAATATCAACATGAACAACCAGCGTGACAAGGACACAACCCGCCTTCGGGAGACAACCAGACCACCCTCGGCACTGGGGCGTCAAAGCATGGGAGCACCCTCTCACATCAGGTTCTGCCACAAAACCTTGCCAACGAGGGACATATAAGCGAAGAAGAAGGATCAAACCAGGAGAATGAATGAGCCAGGGGATGGAGGGCTAGGGTCAATCGTGACCTTCATCGGGCTGATAATTGATAATAAATAGTCTGGCTCTAGTAAAGTATGTAATTCAAAGCTCATAGTATTATTGTATTGTATAGAAAATAGTATTCCAATCTAACGCTAGTTTAGTTCATTTATGGCCAATAGGGATAACTTTGTCCCTTATGCATCAAGCGATTCCCATGATGAAACGGCGAAACAAATCTAAAAAAATAATACAAATATCACCTCGAGATGAAGTACGGTCAAATCCACCATCCATGCAAATACAATATCTACCCGTGAGAGGGGTCTTTCAACGCTGAGGTTGTCGGACAACTTTGGGAAGTTTTCGATTAACATATAGAAAGTGCTCATGCCAAGCCAGAGGTTGTATACATACCGTATAACCTACAAACTTAAGCTTATTCCAAAACTTATCATTTCTTGCCTTCCAAATAAACAATATCATTGTCGTAAGCCTCACGAATTAGACCTCTAGTAGGCTAGTATGACACACCTGCAGCCAGTCCCCAAGCTGCAAAAGAGGATATAGAATTACCAACACCCGAGGTAATGGACTAAATCAATGGCCAAGTACATCTGCAGTTCCGAAAGACGTGTAACCTAATCTATGTAGCCATTTTGCACATTGTGCATTCTGGTGGTACATCCACCATACAAGCCTGGAGCCTTGTGCCTAAGGGAAGAAAACCATGCCACCCTTTCCACACACAAACTTTCGCCGTTGGAGCAACCTATGTCTTCCTAAACTTTTTTCAAAAATTGGTCTGGGCATGTAGTACTAGGATATTTTGTTGGGGCAAAACTATCATATCTCCAGCTGTAATATATCCACTACTGACTTTGTACTCACCCCATGAGGTATAATGCTAAATCAATCTATCAGAGCCAACTCGACGACTCAAGGGAATCGATCTTACTACCACCACATTCTGAGTATCTAGATATTGTTCCAACAATGGTACATTCCAACTACGATCAAGAAAATTAAACTGAGAGACATAGCGGATAATCTTAGGGAACGTCAATGGTCTTATCTGCTAGCTGTAATTTTGAGGATGGGTTTCCAAGAGATTTGTGTGGATAATGTGATGGCTTGTGTAACTTCTATCAGGTATGTTCTTTTGATTAATGGTTCTCCGTGATGATATGTGGCACCTAGCCGAGGGCTTCGACTGGGTGACCCTTTGTTTCCATGTTTGTTTTTATTTTACACAGAGAGATTGTCTGCCTTGCTTCGTCATTCACTTGAAACAAGGGCATTGAAGGGTATCGGTATATGTATGCAGGCTCTAGTTCTGGCTCATTTGTTGTTTGCAGATGACAGTTTTATCTTTTCTCAGGCTACAGTAAAAGCTTATTATAATATAAATAAGGTATTACAGCTATATGAGGATGTGTCAAGTCAGACTATTAATTATTGGAAAATTAGTGTCTGCTTTAGAAAAAATTTGGTGCAGGAGGAGCAGGAGAGTATGCTTTATTACTACATATGTCATTGGTACCGTACAATGATCAGCATTTGAGGCTACCTACGCCTCATCATTTGGTATGTGGGCCTCGGAGGGTCGCAAGGCCTGAGAACCCCAAGCCCATTCCAGCCCGGCCCCAAAAAAGTCCTCAATAAGCCCTGCCCGTCGAGTAATGGGCTGGACTTAGGCTTAGTGTCTCAAGTCCGGCCTGGCCCGTAAGAAGCCCGCCCGGTCTAGCCCAAAAAAGCCTGGCTCGAATGCCCGTCTTGTATTTTAATTTTTTAAATTTAAAGAAAAATTGCTCAAATGATCACTCAAGTATGACACATTTATACCTTTGCTCACTGATATTTGACAAATATCATAAGGTCACTATAGAATGACAACGTTAGTCACTTTGATCCCTCTGCCTTTAACGGATGTTAAAATATAATTGACGTTGCTAGAAAACTTCCCCAGAAGCTCTCAACGCCACCGTCTCTCTCATTTGCATCCTTATCTCTTTTGCTGCCGATTTCTCTCTCTGCCTTGCCCTCTTGGAGCTCCGCCATCGACAATATCTTCCCCTTTGGTGGTGACCTCCTCTATTATGTCTATGTCGTCAAAAACCTCATTGAAAGATGCTGCCAGTATCTACCCCCTGTCTCTATCTCTCTCCGTCGGCGTCGGCATTGTGAGTTATGAACGAGTAGAAAAACTTGGGAAAAGGAGCATGAACAATTCCAGCGTCAACGTCTACTAATGTAGGGCAAGGACCAAGATCATGTGCATGAGCTTATTGTAAGCTTGTCCAGGTTGAAAACAAGTAACCAACGAGCTGATGACACGTCTAGAAAAACTTGGGAGAAGGGACGTGAACAATTCCAGCATGATTTCCAACGTAACTCTCTCTCTCTCTCTCTCTCTCTCTCTCACTGAACTAGTCATGGCCACATGCTTCAGTCCATGGCAACCTAGCAAGATCAAAAAGCCCTCAATCGAGGTGCTGCTCCAATTTCCAACGATCTGAAAGCAAACCTGTCCAAAATCAACCCAAAAATAGTTTTCTCAACTACACCGAAATGAAAATGGTCAAATTTATCTTTGAAGTCAAGAATTCCCAAAAATTTCCAAAACTTCAAATCTTGAATTCTCCCTCCTCGATTTGAATTGAGGCTTCACCTTGATATGAAAAACTCACAAGGAAGAGAGCTACAAAGCCCAATAGATTTCCTTGGCTTATTACAACCCGAATTCAAAAAACCCCAATTTCTAGGATTCTTGAAATTTCAAACCTTCTTTGATTGATTCTTGCTTTCTTGATGAAAATCAGGCCTAAAGAGGTTGAGGATGAAATGACCCGACTCCGATTTAGTTGCCTAAACCGAAATCAAACCCCTTCGAAAACATGACCTTAAAAATTATTTTTGCCAAAGTTTACTTTGAAATACGTGAGCCAAAATTAGAACTTTCAAAGAGAATCACACTTTGAATATTCCACAAAAGCCAAACCGTGGGGCTCCGTTCCCCATCCGGATATCTCAACATCATATATATAATAAACCACAAAGTTTACAAGAAATTCAGAAAACATTCAGGAGTAAACTCAATTGAAAACAAACATAAGTATTCAGAGTGACTCCTATATACATCATATACAAGCAGTAGGTCGAACAAAGAATCTACTCGAACTGAAGTGTGACTTGAACTCTACGCCTCCACCGTCAATGTGCAACCCCGGAATTCAAACTGCAAACTGAGCAAAGGAAACTGAAAAGCCCAGGGGAAGACAAATAAAATCGATCACAACTCAATACTCTGAACCACACCTCGGAAAACAACCATTTCCGAAAACATATAACTCGAATATCAACAAAATCATCGAAAATCCCATAAATAGTCCACATATCCCTCGACATAAAATTCACCACCCAAATCAACTCGAAAATCTCAAGCGATGATCGGGGCGCAATTACTAGTAAAATGGCATAAAACTTCCCAAAATTTCAAAAAGTCAACTCTTCGCCGGAGCTCCGTCGTTGACCGCCGCCGCCGGCAGCGACGCGACGTCACCAGTGAGATTTTCCGGCGACCAAGACTACCAAAGTTTCCTCTCCTCAAGCCCAATCCATCTCTCTTCTACACCAACACCTAAATCGGCCGGCAACTGTGCCAAAAACCCCTCGAAAACCCAAGGCCAAAAATCGCCGAAAAATTTCTCCAGCCTATTCCGGCGTCGTTGCTCCACCAATGCTCCCAAAACCAAAGGGGTTCTCCTCCTAAGCTCAAACCCAATCCATTCCAACCCAAAAATCAACCGGAGAGTCGCCGGAACACCTCCCTCAGATTAACCCGATTTCGTTCACCTTCACCTTCAAATTTCTCCAACCAAACCCAAACAAAAAAACACAATATACAGATCAATCGAAAGCCCAAAGGAAGAGCTTTAAATCCATACCTTAAACTCCAGAAACCGTGCCGTTTCCCGGTGGCAACCATGACGGCGAGTCACGGACTCACTGAGTCAAAGCGGGTTGACTCGGTCAACTCGGCCCAGAACTGGTCAACTCGGTCAAACAACCCATTTTCCAACTTTTTCGACAACTTTACGACTATTCCGCTATTTATACGTTGCGAACCATCTCTATCCGTGATTCGGATAACTCAAATTCAAACGGATAAACATGACTAACTCAACAATAATTTCAAATGTTCATTTTATATTCCTCGATTATCCGAAAAATCCTGGGAAAACTCCTACGAACTCGAAACCAAATTCTCTACATTTTCCGCGAATAAACCCAAACCAAATTCATGTCCGATAATTAAGTTGTAAACAAGGCCGCATAACCGATTAATTACGACTAACTACAATTATACGTGAAACTCGCGAATTAAGCCGATTAACTACCATTTCCGGTTCGGGTTGTCACAAGGGTCACGTCTCTTATTCATCATCACATATTCTAATAGCCAAAGCTCTGCCCAAGTCACCTCCTTGCATCCAAAAGTCGAGCTATTCTCCATAATGCCGAAACAGCACCAAACACCACCTCCAAAATAACCTTCCTACATCCACAAGTGTTCTTGGCTGGATTTGGCCTTGGATATTTGTGTCCTCCATCCATCAAATGAGCTTCTACATCAAGGTTTGCGGTGCGATTTCACGGAAACAAAAGTGTAACATGACCTCTTTGTTTTTGTTCTCGGTTTTGTGTAGTTTCCTTTACTTTTGTATGACAAGAACAAATTTTGATAAAAGGATGTTTATTTCAGATTTCTAATAAGTTTCTTCCATGTGTTTATAGTTTAGATTCGAATTCATACGCTAGCTTATATTCTTAATGCTTTGAAACGTGTTTTAGAATAGGACTCGATTTGGTTACGTTTTTCTATGCATGTTTCAATTATCTCTAAAGGTGAAATTGAACTAAGGTGTTTACTCGATTTGGTTGCTCTCTTATTCAATATAAACATGTGTATGTATTTTGATTGAAACTATAAATTTAGTTGATGCTTAGGATTAATTGGATAAATATGCTAGGTTGTTAGTATGTGATGATCACTTGTACATATGTTAGTCTTAGATTTTATTTTTGGTTTAGAAAGCATGTTTAGGATTCTATGTTCTTGTTTGGTTAGCTTGTCTATGAGTTGAAGCATGATAGAATTTAGGGTTTCTCTGTGTGTTTTCTGCCATGTTTTGTCTTTATATTTCATAGATTAATAATCAAACTTGCAATCCCCCTATACCTTTTATTTTTTGTTTATAAATGTTGTCATGCATTAGTACCCTCAATCCCCGGTTAAGAACGATCCCTAGTTATCAATGATACATCTACAAAGAATGGTTTTAAATTGCATACGTGTGAACTATGTGTTGAGTGTCTACTTTGTGTTAATATTTGATGCATGTTTTACACGATATCAATTTTTGGCGCAATTGCCGGGGACTGAAAAAGCTATTGTGTGATTTCGTTTGTGTAAATATGTTCATAGGATGTGTTCTTTGTGAATATGTGAAATTGTATAAATAGAAATCATGTGTATATTCGAAATTTACATACTTATTTATAATACCATACTTGTTTATATTTACAATTTAACTTACTAACTTTTGCAGCCATACATATTAAAGGAAGTCTTTGATTTACATTGAGTACATAAGCTTGGTTGATTAAGTCACACTCAATGAAATAGATGACGCCTCTTTTCCTAGTTTATCTCCTTAACCCCTCGTGATATGTGGATTTCATCACCGCACACCATAATCTAAGTGAAGTTATGGACATGAAGTTAATGGCGGAGTCTACAAGGACTTGAGGGAGTGTGAATTTTTGAGATTTTGGCTGAATGTCGGACATGGTGTCTAGAATGGGTTATGATTGGTGACAGGATTTAGATCTAAGAAAGACTAACACCAATAGAGTATATACCATTGGCCCGGTTAGCCTCGGGGTGTCCCGTCGAAATTAGTCTTGCCTCTCGCGTTATTTATATTCCTAACTGGCCATGTTTTTCGATTGAAACAAGGCCATTTGATTGAAATTTCATACTTTATCGCGCGGGTCGCACGTCCATTAAACAACCTAAAGATTAAGCTAGTGTACTCTCTTTAAATCATTGGCGCACTCAATTTGGACAATACTTGTGCATACATGTCGAAATTGAACTTTGTAAAGAAGACCAACCACACTCTAATCATTTCATGTTTTGTACAATGTATATGCTAATTTTTATTTTTAGTTTTAGAGAGTCAAATCAGAGCTGGGTAATAGGCTGTTTTGTGTGATTTATCTGACGAAGTTCCATGTCTCGGAAAATTCTGAAAATTTTATGACATGTTTGTATATGTTTCTTGTTCATGGTCGTAAAATTTCAGTTAGTTCCAACGTGTGATTAATGCTAGAACAAATCTTAAAGGAGTCATGCTCAGGCTGCCCGATTTTTGTATTATTTAGAATACATTTACATCCTTGCATATCATTTCGTTCATTGCATAGTTGCATCATCATGCATCATATTCATCATTGCATTTCAAACATATTTCCATTGGATTTGATGTTTGTTGAGTTTTGAAGGATACGAAGGAGGAACATGGTCCACATGTTTTCATAAATTCGCAGCTTCGGTCCAAACAGAATAGTCAAACTCGAAAAGCCATAACTTTCAGCTCGGTTGTAGTTAGATGGAGTTCTTTATATGGTTGGAAAGCTCTAGACGTCTAGTTTCCATCCATATAAAGATCACAAAATTTTGATCTCTAAATCGATGGAAATTAAAGCTTAAAGGAACAGAGGTCAGAACATGAAAAGCTGAAAAGTGGAAGGCAAAAATGGAGGAGATGCACTCCAAGACAGGTTGTTCATTGAGCATAAAAGAAAGCATCATGTCTAGGTTGTAAGACGTTAAAAAATAAGTGCTTTTTGGGAGGCAACCTAATGGAGGAGTCAACAAACCAAATTTGTTTTCTCTTCCATTACCTTTTTTATTTTATTTTATTTTATTTTCGTTGCTTTTATTTTTCTTTGTTAAATTTTTCATAAATCCTATTATTCATGCTTGGTTCTATGTTTTACTTTAGTACATTGAGGAAAATGTAGAGTTTAAGTGTGGGGGAGGGGTTTACAACTTATTTGAGTCATAAATTGTAAAAACCGGGCGGACAATGAAACTTTCTGATGGATGATGCTCTAAAAAAAGTGTTTTGAGTCTTTGTGTTTAACTTAATGTTTTAAAGAGTCTTTAGGGTGCCCTTAATTAGTCTATGATGAAATTAGACTAAAAAGAATAAACATATGGCGTTGCATGGGATTTCTAGTGCTCATTGAGATGTTTTGATTGTCATGACATGTAGTAGATATGGTTTGCATAAACATGGTATAGATTTCGCATGTTAGAAGAAGTTTTTAGATAATACAAACCTTAAAGTGAGTTTTTGAGCCTACATTACATCCTTTGTTGAGTGAATTTCGTGCATAATAGTTTCAAAAACAAAATATGCCTCATTTAAATTGCTTGCCATAGATTTCAATGAACTAGAAAATACTAGAACTTACTCATGTAGATTTGCAAAGCTTTTAAGTTGATAAATGCTCTGATTTTGGATATGATTAAAGGTATTTAGGTTTTCCACCACTAAACCAAACTGCCATGTGTCTCATATGTGCGCACGAGATGCGACACCCATAGATAAACCTTTTGAGCCTACATTGAGCCTTTCTTTCATTGCCATATATATCTAAACATTTAACCTAGTGTAGAATATCCATACCCTTGTTCTAAAGACTTGGTGAGGATTTTTGAAGCTAAGTACATGGAAATGGCGTGAAGATGAAGATTTGAAGGAAAAGATGTTTGTATGGGGATAGACTTGTTCAAATAGCTTGAAAAAGTGTGTAAATTGCTGAGAATAGAAACGAAAAGAGAGAAAAAATCGAGACCTAAAAAAAAGAGTGAAAAGAAAAAAATTCATAAGCTCTCGAGCAATGTGTTTTAGATATCAAAATTTGAATTAATGTCCCCCATATTTGCGGATTTGGAGTGTACCACGAATTGAAGGCCCAATAATAAATAAATATGGCATTTTTTCTATCCGTAAAGCTCAAGGGAAGTTTAGAATGAAATCTTGGCCCAAAATGATGAAATTCGGCCCCCGAAATGGCAATTTGACCATGGTGACGTTTTGGAGAAGATGAGGCACGAGTTTGAGAAGTTTTAAGTGCTAGACTAAGTCTTTGGAACGTTTTTGACCACCACATACCTAAATTTTTGAATGCCTTAGCCGCAGCCCCATTACAACCTTTCTAAAGTCCTTTATGATCCATAAGATGAGTAGCCTTCGATTGGTTGAGTAAACTACATGAGTAAGCATATGGTTTAGGTTTATTTGTGCAAGTAATTCATTATATTCATGAGGTTTTCGATTGAATTCATATATATCTTGAGTGAGCTCTTCTTTTAATGAGTGAAAATATGATGAGTGCATCCATGTGAGATTGATTTCAACTTGTTCATAACATGCATAGCTTAACTTCACCGTTGTTTTCTTCCAAGTCTTACTTGTTCCTGACATGATCATATCTCTATTATATCTCGGAATTATTGACCATTCACGTTGAAATCTTGTAATTCCATCGCCATATACTTTGTAAAATTCTGGAGACAAAGGCTTACATGTGTTTTTGTCAACTTAGAGTTTTCAGCATTTTAAACATAATAACAAGATGATTTGTGGCTTTGAAATGTTGAAATATCTAAGTGTGTTAGTTTTTAGTTTGTACGTTTACCTTTGATTGTTTCTAATTTCTAGTCTTTCTTTTGTTTATTATTTTCTAGGGACTAGCAAAGTCTAAGTGTGGGGGAATTTGATCTACACACTTTTTGCTTGATTCTTAACGTCTTTCTCCTTGTATTTAGCTTTGTTTTGACCTTAGTATTCTTTAGTTTTACTTATTTTGTTGTTTTTAGATTTTTAACAAAGGAGACGAAGAAAGAAGGAGAAAAAAAGATGAAAAACACACTAAGGGAGGATTTTGTGTTTTGGACCATCGGAGATGGGCCAGCCCATTATGCCATTCGTGAGGCCCATTAAAGGAGATCAAGGCCGGCCTAAATAAGCCCAATATTGAAGCCCAAATGCATTAATTCGGTTAGAGAATGACTTGGAGGCCTAGAAGAAAAAGCAAATATGGATTTCTCAAGTTACTTAGTGGGTAAGGCAGAAAATCAAGAAAATCAAGAACCCGACCTAGAACGTCATTGGATCGCCCAGAACGATTCCAAACTCAGAAAACTTTGAATGATAGCTCATTGAAAAGATCTCAACGTCCTCTTCAATTTGAGATCAAGAATCACCTAATTTGGAGCTCTAGAACTCTCGGTATCTCAGTTTTAGTGAAACTGTGCAAGAAGCAATCAAGAACCGGGTTGGAAATCCTTATTCACATATGACAAGGTTTCAAAGCTCTATATAAGCAAGAGTCATGTCCCTTATTCATCATCACATATTCTAATAGCCACAGCTCTGCCCAAGTCACCTCCTTACATCCAAAAGTCGAGCTATTCTCTATAAGGTCAAAACACCACCTCCAAAATAACCTTCCTACACCCACAAGTATTCTTGGCTCGATTTGGCCTTGGATATTTGTGTCCTCCATCCATCAAAGGAGCTGCTACATCAACATTTGCGGTGCGATTTCACGAAATCAAAAGTGTAACATGACCTCTTTGTTTTTGTTCTCGGTTTTGTGTAGTTTCCTTTACTTTTGTATGACAAGAACAAGTTTTGATAAAAGGATGTTTATTTCAGATTTCTAATAAGTTTCTTCCATGTGTTTATAGTTTAGATTTGAATTCATATGCTAGCTTATATTCTTAATGATTTGAAACGTGTTTTAGAATATGACTTGATTTGGTTACAATGATCTCTAAACGTGTTTTGTATGCATGTTTCAATGATCTCTAAAGGTGAAATTGAACTAAGGTGTTTACTCGATTTGGTTGCTCTCTTGTTCAATATAAACATGTGTATGTGTTGTGATTGAAGCTATAAATTTCGTTGATACTTAGAATTAATCGGATAAATATGCTAGGTTGTTAGTATGTGATGATCACTTGTACATATGTTAGTCTTAGATTTTATTTTCGGTTTAGAAAGCATGTTTAGGATTCTATGTTCTTGTTTGTTTAGCTTGTCTATGAGTTGAAGCATGATAGAACTTAGGGTTTCTCTGTGTATTTTCTGCCATGTTTTGTCTTTATATTTCATAGATTAATAATCAAACTTGCAATCCCCCCATACCTTTTATTTTCTATTTATAAATGTTGTCATGCATTAGTACCCTCAATCCCCGGTTAAGAACGATCCCTAGTTATCAATGCTACATCTACAAAGAAGGGTTTTAAATTGCATACGTGTGAACTATGTGTTGAGTGTCTACTTTGTGTTAATATTTGATGCATGTTTTACGCGTTATCAATTTTTGGCGCTGTTGCCGGGGATCGAACCCGGGTCATCCACGTGACAAGCGGCAATACTTACCACTATACTACAACGATATCATAACCTCATCTATTTTCGGGTGTTGAGGAATCTGAGTTAAAATGTGATATTTGTGAACTGGCCAAGAGTCATCGTGTTACTTATTCTCTCAGCTTGAATAAATGTTCAGTTCATTTTATGAAAATTCATTCTGATGTTTAGGGTCCTGCTAGAATTTCTATGCCAACTGGCGTTAGTTATTTTGTCACTTTTATTGATGAATGTATCTGAATGAGATGGGTTTCATTGATGACTTGCAAAAGTGAGGTGTTCTCTCGTTTCACTGACACTAGTACAAAAACAAGTTTATATGACGCCTCTCACATGACAGAAACTAAATGTCTGTCATCTAAAAGATTAGAAATTAAACAGACATCAATCACTTTAGTCTGTTGTCTGAATGCTTTTTAAACGATGCATTTTTTTAGTTTTGAAGGGCGGGCATCCAAAAATTTTCAGTTTTCAAGGGCAGGCATCTCAAATTTTGATTGTTTGGAAATAATAGTTAAGTTAGACAACGTACGGTCGTCTATCGTGTGAATATTTGGCGAAAAACTAAACAAATAGGCAATCCTCCAAGGAGGCTCACTTGAATGAGTCTTTCAATCATACATTAGTCGATTGTCCACTAAATATTTGGTGAAATCTTTGTAATTTGTTTCACCTATTCAAACAAATGAGGAGTTGTAAGAAATTCTCCAAGGAGCTTACTAGATTGAGTTCTTGAATGAGACGACGGTCGTCGGTCGTCTTAGTTACGATAAAATCCAACCGACAAATTTCTCACCTAAACTGTCTTAATGAGCATCCAAAATTAATACATTTTAATAGTGGGCATCTTGAATCTTGATGGTTTTGAAATATGCATTAAATCATATGAAAGTCGTATGTCGTCTAATTAAGCTTTAATCATAGGACTTGATGCTTAGTATAATTGTAGTTTCTAAGATTTGTAAGCACAATATTGAAATCAATGTTCATATGGTATTGTTGAAAGAAAATTGATGTAATGTTTATTTGCTAAAATCGAATGCTTGCTCACCACATAAAAGTTTCTAAAAACTGTTTATTTAATCATACTTAGATGACGGTAAAAAGATATAAGTATGTCGAAACAAGAATACTCAGATAACACATGTTAATATGCATGTCGACTAAAGATCATAGAGACGAAAGACGCCCGTCGTGTGAATGCCTTCCATCAGACACAAGGAGGCGTAGGCATGGATGGCATTCGGTGGCACCACGAATGTCATCTGTTGTTCGAACTATTTGACTGGCATCCCTATGATCAATATATGACAGTCATTTTAGTGTTTTTTACATTGTCTGAATCTCTTTCATTAGTAGACGGATGGATAGATGACAGACGAAACACATTTCAGACGATGTACAATGACCATCGTGTGAAGCCTTTTGTGTAGTAGTGTGAGTTTCATAAGATGGTGACTACGCAAGACTAATAGCCTATCAAGGTTCATAAATCCGACAATGGTGGAGAACATGTTAATGGTGTCATGTCTACCTACCTCCATTACTTATACTCCTTAACATAATGACTTGGCAATTCAAAACGCAAGAGTAGATGATTACTAGAGGTTGCTCATGCTTCATTGTTTGGTATGAATATGCCTCGGTCTTATTGGGGTACGGCTGTTACTTTTGTTACATATTTGATCAACTATACTCCTTCTTATGTCATTGAGTTGCAGAGTCCATACCAGAAGTTACATGTGATGCTGAATGTCATTTCTCTTCCTAATCTTTAGCCTCGAGTGCTTGGTTGCACTATATATATTCATATTCACAAGCTTATCTGGGATATACTTTATCATTGTGCTTTGAAGTGTGTCTTCATTAGCTATGCTGATTTCCAGAAAGGTTACTGGTGTTATGATCCTCTCACTAAGAAAACTCATCACTCCCTTGATATCTCCTTTAGAGAATTCGAACAATGTTACTAAGGGGGAGTTTCAGAGTCTTCCCTTCACGGGGAGAGAGGATTTGAAGAAATTATTCTGAATTTACTAGAATTTGAAAATCTGGAGCAGTTGGAGACATAGTTTGGAGGATCTAGTAATTCTAAAATGGAAGCTCCAGTACCTTTGTTTGATGGGTTAAATAAATCCCTCGACCCATCAAACAATCATGCCAATCCCAGATAAGAGGTCCAGGGAACTACTTTCAACCTGTCGAGTATTCCTTCTCGACCCGTCAAAACTTCTGCGCCGTGAGTCCAGGATACTGTTCTCGACCCATCGAGCACTTCTTCTTGATCCATCGAACTTTCGACGCTACCTCATCCTAGACACCCCTCTTGACCAGTCGACCAGTATTGGCATAGAAGAGTTACCTTTTGACCAACATCAAAATAGTACTGAAGAAATTTCTCTCCTTTGTATTTGTACATCATCAACTGAGGTCTCTGTTCAGAATACTTTATCTGAGGTATGTAGATCTCAACGAGTTACTAAGGGAGTTCCTAAACAACAATATGAGCCTAGTATAGATGCCAAAGCCAAATATTCTGTTGCTAACTATATTTCTCACAATAGGTTGTCTGATTCTCATGCACTTGTTGTCAGTCAATTATCTACAATATCTATTCCTAGTAATGTATAGGATGCTTTGGTGGATCCAAAGGGGAAATAAGCTATGAATGAAGAATTGGATGTAACGACCCGAACTTTAAGTATATGATTATCGGCATGACATGTGATTATCGCGAGTTGATTGTACGTATGTGTTTGTTACCAACTAAATTATCGGGTAAGAATTTGGTTTGAGTTCCTTCGCGGAAATTGTAGAGGATTTGATTTCGAGCTCGTAGGAGGTTTCAGAGGATTTTTCGGATAATCGGGGAATATAAAATGAATATTTGAAATTGTCGTCGAGTTAGTCGTACTTATCCGAATGTGTTGGAGTTATCCGAGTTATGGGTTTGGTCGGTTCGCGACGTATAAATATCAAATAGTCGTAAAAATTGAAAAATCACACATTTGGACCGAGTTTGACCGAGTTTGACCGAGTTGACCCTTTTTCCTCCACCGACCCAGTTTGCTTTCACCGTTGGACCCGTTGATTCAGGCCAACTCCGGCCGTGTTCTTGGTATGGTTAGAAATCTTTCTTGATTTCCTATTGATTCATGTATTCATTTGTGAAAATTGGTTGTGTTTTGAGGGAGTTCGAACTCGGTGACGTTCATGGATTTTGCCAGAATCGGGCGGCGGTTTCCGGCGAGATTTGGCATCGCGGGTGTGGGGGGTCTGGTTCCCCTCAACCCCTTGAAGATTTCTGGGCTGTTAATTTAGGATAAGGAGGTGGTTTTAGAGGTGTCATGGTGGTGACCGGAGAGGGAGAAGCTGGGGAGATTTTTGGGCCAAATTCCGGCCACGGTGGTGGTTGGATGGAGATGAGGTTTTGGAGGTTTGGTTGGGCTTGAGGAGAGGAAGAT
This sequence comes from Geum urbanum, assembly GCA_946800695.1. Classification (NCBI taxonomy): domain Eukaryota; kingdom Viridiplantae; phylum Streptophyta; class Magnoliopsida; order Rosales; family Rosaceae; genus Geum; species Geum urbanum. Next base: position 37,642,579 of record OX326998.1, read on the forward strand.
TTTGGTGTATGGCTCGCCGGGCAATGTCACCGTTGACGTCGTGGCGGTGGCGGCGGCGGTCAACGACAGAGCTCCGACGAGGGGTTGACTTTTAGGTTTTCGGAGTTTTTTATGTCATTTTGCTCGTAATCGTGCCCCGATCGTAGTCGTGAGGTTTTCGATTTGAATTGAGTGTGTTAATTTGGGACGAGGGTTATTTGGGTGTATTTTGGGAATTTTGTTATACTCATCGATATTTCGAGCGATACGCTTTTCAAGAACGCGGGATTCTTGACGTATTTGCTCCGTATATTGAAATCAAATATGTACTGATCGTATCCCTGTTATTCAGGTGATCATGATCGAGTTTGTGGTGAGAGATCTTCCGTCGGGTCTCAGGGCTAGCTGTTATCTTTGAGTGAACATTTTATCTCATGTTGATTTTCATACTTTGATTTCCACAGGGGATTTGCGAGTCTATGAGTATGCTTTACGATTATGCATTTACGAGTATGCATTTATGATTATGCATTTTATGAGCATACATTGATTTGGAGGCACATGTGATTTGTTTTTACACTGAGTATGGATATATGATGCATTGATGCTATGGCCTCTCGGCTGATTCCCGAGATGCTCCGAGAGGGTTACGTCTATATGAGCACCTGACCCGTGATTCACAGTACCCGAGAGAGTTACGTCTTTAAGAGCAGTTGACCCGAGCATATTGTAACTTTGAGGAAAACGTATTCAAGTTACTGCCTCCACACACACAGTACCCAAGAGAGTTACGTCTTTATGAGCACTTGACCTGGGCTTGTTTGTTTTGCCTCGCATGATTTTATGTGCATTTATTGTGAAAAGCATGTTGGATTTATTTATGCGGCATATTTTGATTTACGTCCACTCACTCTAACAGTTAATTATTTATATGCTTTTCTCTGGGCTTTTCGGTTTTTGTCGCCCAGATTGCAGTATCTTTCCCGTGGTTGCACGTCATCGCAGGAGGCCTAGAGTTCAAATAACTCTTTCTTTCTAGTAGGTTCCTGATGTAACCTGCTAGTCTTGTATATTTTGTAATTAGAGGTCGCTCTGAATACTTGTGTAGTGTTGTTCAGTTTGAGTTATACTCTTGAATACTTTTTGGATTTCTTGTAAACCTTGTGTTTTATTATATATGTGGATTTTGAGAAATCCGGATGGACATTGGAGGTCCACGGTGTGTCTGGGAATTTATATGTGAAGTGTAATCTTCTTGCAGGTTTTTGGTTTGTACGTTTTATAGAGTAAACTCTGGCAATTTTTTGTAAGTTATGGTGTCGTTAGGACCTAATTTCGGTTTAGGCAACTAAATCAGGGTTGGGTCCTTTCACTGGAAGCCTTGCAAAAGAATAAAACTTGGGGCATGGTTCATATGCCATCGGTAAGAAGACTGTTAGATGTTGGGTGGTATTTACTATGAAACTCAAAGCCGATGGGAGCATTGATTGCTATAAAGCTTGGTTGGTTGCAAATGGTTATACTCCAAAGTATGGAATTGATTACTAGGTGACTTTTGCACATATAGACAAAATTAACACAATAAGGATTCTTATTGCCCTTGCAGCTTATTATGATTAGCCCTTATACCAGTTTGATGTGAAGAATATTTTTCTCAATGGTGAGTTGGAAGAAGAAGAATACATGGATACTGCACTAGGAATCAGTTGCAAGCCAGGTAATGAAGGAAAGTTGTGTCATCTGAAGAAGTCACTATATGGTTTAAAGCAATCACCCAGATCTTGGTTTGGACGTTTCTCCAAAGCAATTAAGAAATTTGGGTTTAACCAGTGTGCCACTGATCATACCTTATTCGTCAAAAGCAAGGATGGTAAGATTACTGCCTTTATTGTATATGTTGATGATATGGTTGTTACAAGAGATGATTCGTGTGAGATGGAAAATCTACATAAACACTTGTCATAGGAAATTGAGATGAAAGTTTTGGGTGTCTTAAAATATTTCTTTGGAATTTGGGTGCAACATCAAAACAAGGGATTACATTGTCCCAAAGAAAGTATGTTCTTAATCTTCTCGCTGAGACATAGTTATTGGATTGTAAGCCTACTACTACTCCAATCCAGCAAAATCACAAGTTTCTCCCAAATCTGGTTCCAACGAATAAGGGTAGATATCAATGTTTAATGGGGAGACTTACTTATTTGTCACATAATTGACTTAATATTGTATATGTTGTCAGCGTGGTGAGTCAATTTATGCATAATCCTAGAATAGAACATATGGATGCGGTCTTACATATTCTCAGGTATCTGAAAGTCACACCTGATAAGGGATTGTTATTTACAAGACACAGTGAGATATGTGTTTCAAGTTACACTGATGCAGATTTGGTTGGAGATAAGACTAATAAAGCATCTACTTCTGGATACTTTACTTTCATTGGTCTAAGTTTGGTAACTTAACGCAGTAAGAAACAGGAGATTGCCCGTTTTAGTGCAGAAGCTGAATACCATGGAATGGAACATGGAGTATGTAAGCTATTATGAATCTGAAATGTGCTGAAAGAGTTTGGATTCAAGCTTCAAAAGGCCATGGATTTGCATTGTGACAATACAGCTACAATTGAGATTGCTTATAATCCACTATAGCATGACAGAAATCAAGCATGTGGAGGTTGATAGGCATTTCATAAAGGACAACAATGACAAGAAGATTATTCGGTTCCCATTTGTGACATCTGAGAATCAATTAGCTGATGTTCTTACTAAAGGACTATCTCATGAAGCATTTGGTAAATGGGTAGACAACTTGGGCATAATTGACAACTTAAAGGGGAGTGTTGACAAGTAATGAATTCTAGATATCTTAGAATTCTTTTTGTGAATGGGATTGATTTATTCTTTATTGTAGATATTCTTTTTCTATTAGGAACAGGCCTTGAAAAGTTGTATATATACCCCAATTCAGGAGTGAATAAAGTATTGCTTTCTAACCTAAACACTTGTGCTTATACTTTTCGTCTGAGCATACACTATTCAAAAGAGAGGATGAGCAGAGCAACTTTTTAGTGCAGTGGTAAACAAAGAAATGGTGTTGATACTATTCATCAAGCCAAAAAAATTAATATATTATTTTTCGGATAAATTTTTGACTAATAATAATGTGACATGTGTCATGTTATAGTCTAAATATTTTAATATTTTGATTTTCGATAAGATTTCAACCAATAACTACATAACACGTGTTTGTCAATTTCTTTGTTACGCGATTAGCAATAGTGAAGAATTTGTCATAGATATGAGCTTTTGAAATCAATTATTTTTCTTACTTGAATATGACTATGTACACTTTCTTCATGAGAGTTCAAGAGTCGTTTATTGCGAGTTTGTAGGAATTTTTGTATAATTTTTTGGATTCTTAAACTATTTATTATGAATTTTAGATTTTTAATTTTATTTTTATTTTTCTAAAAATTAAATGTTTTAATTAAATATGGGCTACTGGATCAATTTTTTTTTTAAATCCAACGGTCCAGATCAAGTTGACTCTTGATAATTATTGTGGCTAACATGCGCTCTACATGTCAAACTTTCATTCATTATTTCGTAAGTTTTTTTAAAACTTGTTACTGGGGCGCGTGCACACGCCTAACTTAAAATAATTAATGAGTATAGTATCACCCATATGGACGTGGGCTCCGCCATGAGCGCCTCCTCTCGCGTGAGCAAGAATTGCTCGAGCTAGATTTTTTCCTCGCACTACATCTTGGTTTCTCCTCTGCTTGAGCTCCTGCTGGTCGGACCCGCTACTGCTCCTCCTCATCGAGATCTCACTGTAATTGCTCTTACTGACCAGAAAGATCGAAGCAACTTCCCTCCACAGCTATTGAGACTTCACCTACTGCGTGGTATACACTACACCAATCTCATCTGTTCATTTTATCGATCAACCCTTAATTGCGAATTTCTTAACTTTTTAGGTTTTTGATCTTCCGGTTTTAGCCCTTGAAAAAATTGTCCTGAACTGACTCTCAAGTCTCTCTCTCACTTAGCCCACCCCAACTTTCCATCAACACCACTGACCCGTATTCCTTTCACCGTATATGCTCCCAGTGACTCCCACGACGCTCCTGAGTGAGAGCTCCTTATTCATTTTGGCTTGCGAGTTCAATTTCCCAATGGGTTTTGCCATCCTAACCCGATTTGTCGATGGGTTTCGCCGCCAAAACCCCTGGAAAAAAAACTCTGAGTTGAGATACTCCTCCCTAACACCGCTACCATCAACGGCGTCGCTGCCGCTCCCAAAAAAATCCCAAATGACCCATTTCAATTGACTTACATAATAAACTTCACTCATCACAGCTGTCAATTACTTCACCTACCTCTACCCTGAAGGTAGCGTAGACCTTGTCTTCTCCGTTGTCTACATGTTAGTGGGACTCATCGTCCTCCTCATCATCGTCTTCTACGCCTTGAAGTCTGAAACCTGCATCAAGATCAATGTGGGCCTAGGCCTCTTTGTCATCTCACTCCTCATCTAGCCCGCCTTGGACATGGTTTATATCTAGGGCCGGGTTACGTCGGGTTCTACGTGACGGTTGGGGTGGTTGCACTTGCGATTTGGTCCAAGGTAGGCCTCGCCAATAGACAGGGCAGGGTCGGGCTTAAGCATAACATCTTCAAAATCTCGGCCGGGCCTTTTCAAAAATTTGAAGACCACGAGTTGTCCATGGGCTAGGCTTTTTTGGGCCAGGCCGTGCTTTTTTATATATTAAATAAAAAAATGGAAATTAGTTGTGTTTAACTATCAAATATATCAACAATTACACATATAAAATAATATAAAAGTTTAAAAAATAGATAATTTATACATAAATGATTGATATTCAGGTAATTAGAGATTTTAGAGGTTTATAACGATAAGTAATCTATATTATTTACATTTGATGGGCTTTACGGGTGGACCTTGATGAGCCTGGACGGGCCGAGCTTTTTCGGACCCATGAACTTTGGGACCTCGGCCCAGACCCAGTCTTATGCCTATATAACTGGGGGTTTTCAGGCTTAAATTCAGGTCGGGTCGGGCTTGGGCTCAATGGGCCTCAAGCCGCCCATGGACTTTTTTGGCCGATAAGCCAAATGTTGACCCTTAGTCCAAGGATTGTTGATCGTGGCCGTGTGTGAGTTTCATGAGTAGTATATGCAAGGTATTGCTGCCAGGACTGCTGGCTCAGGTGGTACATTGGGTCTAATCTCATTTAAGTTTTTAAATTTGGTAGAGTCACGCATATGTGAGTGCTTTGTTAGGGACAAAAAATATGAATCTGTGGCAGTGAAGCATGGGTGAAGGTGGAGGGAAGTGGCTCTGAACAAATATATCATTCCATGTTTGGAATTTGAACATACATCTCCATATCTTGTGGTTGTTTTGAAGCGAGCTTTGGCTAGTGTTTAACTTTGTGATCAAGATATTACTGTCATAGTGTAACATCCTGACCCGAGATTATGTCGGTAACTATCGCTGGCAATTTGACGAAAATTTATCAATTATTTTTTTCGAGATATTTCTTTAAGAAAAGCCATAGAGTTTATCGAGACGAGTTCGTGGCCACATCAAGTGTTAGAATCGGAGTTACGACGAAGAAGTTATGGTCAGCGAAAGTTTTGTAAGAATTTACGAATTTAAATTAGTCGCAACTTACGAGTATAAATATAATTTTTCGAAAATGGAAAGTCAAACTTTCCATTTCGATCAGCATTTTTTTTCTTTCTCTCTCTCCTCTCCTCCGTGCCTCTCTCCTCTCTCATGGACCGTGAGCTCGTCGGCTCACCGGTCCGGCCACCAAAACCGGCGAGGCCAGTGTCAAAATTTTCATCTTCCTCTCCTCTTTCAAACCTTCAAGAAATCAACATTCATCTCTCATAGATGTAGCCGTGGTGTGGAGGAGAAGAGTCGCCGGCAAACCAAAATCCTAAACTTTAGGGGTGACAATTTCGAGCTCGAATTGATGGGTGAGACCTACTGGGCTTTGAAGCTCTCCTCAATACAAAGCTAATGACACCAAGAACACATCTCAATTCTGCCGAAGCAAGGAGACTCGAAGGATTGAAGTATTTGGGGCTTACGGTTCCAAAGTAAATTGGACTAGTTAGAGGATGAATTGGACTTTCTTGTAGTTAATGAAGTTGTTTGTTGTGTGATTTGGAGCAAGATAGGTCTCGCATTATTTTACAAAAACCAGCAGAAATGCATGTTAATTTAGTTTTATTGTTTTATGCAGATAATGTTATTTTTGTCCTCTCACTCTAACATTTTTTATGTTTATATGCATTTATATGGGCCATTTGTTTTGAATTGTCCATATTGCAGATTTAATAGGTTGATGTCTTGACCGTCTAGGGTGTGAGGCATGACAAAACACAACTTCTATTTTCTCTGTGTAAGTGCTCAGTTGAAGTTCAAGGTTACTCATGGTAAGGTAGCTGGTACCGATCAGATGATGCTATAAACCCTAGTGCGGATCCCGCATGACTCATCCTAGATTATTCCCGTAATCTAGGACATGTCCTGTCACATAGGATGAGAGCTTTTCTTAAAATTAATTCTCGGGTAGATTGATATTTTTTTTAAAAAAAATACCTATATATGCATATCAGATCTTATTACCTTCACTATAAAACTTCAGTGTGAAGTTCCATTTTATACAAGATTTTTAACATAATTTGATCATCAAAATCACTTATCATTTAAATTCTCATCCGAGCATCATGCTTGGAAAATTTGAACATTGGAAATCGTTTCAAAATTGTGTTCATTCTAACGAAAACATAACTGTGAAGATTATTTGATTTTCAATCATTGCATAATTTAAGATGAATATAGTTTAAAATTTCGATTGGGTTGACTTCAATCACGAATCTTGACAATGAATCGAAATAATGTCTGGTTAAAAAAAAAATTTAGGTGAAATAGTATAATATATTCGAGCTCGTAAGTCACATAGAGTTCACGGGTACTCGGCATGATAAAAAGAGCTTTCAAGAGCAACCTAAACTGTTATATTTGATTTTGCGGCACCCATAACAAAGCTAAACATACTAGATATGGGAAAAATACTAAAAAAAAATTAAGGGCTCCACACCCTATCTAGCAATGGGGCCTTTGTGAAGCATCGCTCTTCGGCCTAACCTTTCCACCAATAAAAGTAATGGGACCTCTTAGCTCAATCTTGAAGAAAATTTCAGAAAAAAAAAAACTAGTTTCCAAAATATTTTTCCCAGTCACCTACACCTTAGTTGCCTCCATGGAAGATGTCACCACTATCAGCGTCTCCTCCATCGAGAACACCAGCAAAAACCACCATTTTGTCCTATATGCAGCGCAGTAAACCATTATGCAGCCTATCAACATCCTTATCACCTCCACAACCATCCCTAACCACCCAATTCCAACCCTTCCAAAGACAAGAAAGAGGCGAGAGAAAAGGATGAAGAGAAAACCCAGAAAAATCCCCATAGACAAACCATCAGGGGAGAGATCCCAAGAAGTGGCAGGCCAGAATTCACGATCAAAGGTCTGAGATTATACTACAAAAATTTAAGTGAAACTCATTTAATAATTAATAATATTCAATTTATGCTCATAAATATATTAACAATTAAAAGAGTAATTATCCTCATTGAGGTTATATATCCTGAAAATATTTTGTTATAACTTCATCGTCAATAGTAACTGATATTTCTTTCAAAATATATGATATTAAATAATCATTTATCAACTCGTCTCTCAATCAATGCTTAAATGATTCTTCATAATATTATGAAATTAAAATTTATATAAGAGATACGTGTAGAGAAAATGATAATTAGTTAAACTTATACTTATAAGTAGCTACACTACCTATTTATACTACCTATTTATAGAGAAAAACATAAAATCTTATTCATTAAATACTAAATAGTGGACATTATAAATACATAAAATTTCTGTTGGTCTCCAACACAATACATTGGACATAAATCACATTATACTCTCACCTTTATCTATATAGTAACCAGGCCTTTTTATTTTTATCAATGGGCAAGCCTTTTTTTTTTTGGTTTGGCAGGCCTTAAAGGTTTAAGCCGTTTCACTACAATCTATGAGTTTTACTAGATTAATTAACATGGCTGATAAGCTATATTTTGACTCCATCCCTAGTTCCAAAATTTTTAGATCTCTATCACCATGGGGATCCCAAAACCTTGGGGAGAGGGGGCAAGGCCCAGGCTCGTCCTGAGTAGCTTCGTCCCTAATCCCATAAAACCAAGATCTCTATCATCACAACACCTTCAGGGGAGGTCTCCGCTCACCCTAGAATAGCTCTGTCCCTCTAGTCGTAAAGAACCAAGATGTCCATCACCACAAACACATTCAAACCAAAACCTTGATTTGACCATTGTTGACGATGTACTTCTCAACAAGCAGAGACAAAATCTCCTCTCAACTCTTGCATTTAATTCTTGATAGTAACTCATACAGACATAGATTCTTGTTTTTTCCTCGTTTTTATCATATATTTGATTTTAATTATTTAGTTATTCTTACGTCATTTTTTAAAAAGTAAAACTCAGTTATCGATATGTTGTTAATTTTTTATATTTTTTACAAAACTTATTTTTTCTGTTAAAAGAAATTGGATCAAAACTCATTTGGATACCATTGTTCAAATTAATCCTATTTATACAACTTTCGATTTGTGATTTTATTGGTCAGTGGCAGAGCTACCTTAAAGCTTACCAGGGCTTAAGCCTAGTGACAATTTAAGGGTTGAAAAAAATTTACTACTACTCTTAAGTAAAAAAGTATAATTATTATACAACCCACTATCAATATTTTGTGCAAAGTGTTAACCCATAATAAAGTATAAGTCTAAACCTCATTTACTTAGCAACCATTTTAGCTACTCTTCCCAAACCCTTCACTCAAGTTTAGCCAAAAAAATTGCTTAAATAATCTATTATGTAATTTTATATTAAAAAAATTAATTAGTTAGAAAGAAAAATATATTTCAAGTTCAAAGTAGTGAGTTCATACCCTGTAAGAATTAGATGTAACATACAATTACAAATTAGAATATGATTATTATTGAGAAGTAATAAAATTCACAAATTTTTCATTTTTTTGCACTGCACAGTACAACATCGTAACACTTTAGTTACAATTGGCCATAATGAGAAATTAATCCTGACTCTACCACTGGTTCAGGTGGTCTAGTAAGTTATGTGGTTAGTTGTGGTTAACTGTCATTATACCTGCATTTAACAGTAGATAATTAAAAAAATATTTTAAAAATAATTTAATATCATTTATTGGATGCAGATCTAACGGTAATTGACTACAACAGACCACAGAACTCACTGACCACTAGAACATGACTGTATTGAACATATCTCGATTTCTACTATAATAAAGTCAAACACTTTTTTGGTGTCATCAATTTCACCAAATTTTGAACTTCTAAAATTATTATTGACAATAAAAAAAAACTAATATAATATATTTCAAAAACATTAACCTCCCCATTCATTGGCTGTGAGTTTTTTTGTGTTGTATTTGGGAGTAGTTTGAACAATGTTGTCCCATGAGTTTGGACGACCGAATATTTAAAAATAAAAAATAAAACAATTTCCTCTTTCAAAAAAAGAATCAAAAATTCAGTAAAAAATAGAAACAGTACAGGTGACATGGAAAAAGTCGAGTCTAACGGAATATAAGAGGAGAGGCGCTGGAAATGTCCTTCCATTGTCATCTTCTCATCTTAGCCCGCAGACCGCAAAGCATCTTCAGCTTTCCCTTCCACTCCTGATTTCTCGATTACTTACTCCCAGTTTCACGTAAGTCTATTCTCCACCCTTTCTCAAATTTGCTTATCGAATTCAACGACGACCCATCAATACGTTTGGGCATAAGTTTAGATCTAGGGTTTCTCGATGTCTTTGTTTTCGCCCCAATTGATTTGCAATGAAAAATCCTTATGCTACTGTTGTATTGAATAATTTAGATGTGTACTTAATTAGGTTTGTTGTGTTTTGGTATTTTAAAAGTAATTGCATCGATTTATATTTGATTAAGTTTGCTAATCAAATTTCAATGATGGCTTTGTGTGGTGAAAATTGTTGACTGTTTGGTTTACTTCTTGTGTATTGAGTCTTAAAAGCTGGAGGGGTTAGTTTTGGTTCAGTTGGGCGTCTGAAACTGAGTAATATAGAGTAGATTCCAAATCTGTAGTGATGAACAGATAAAGAGGGCAGTAGCATAAAGCTGATTTCAAAGGCATTTGAGAATTCGTTTCCTGGTGTAATTGAGATAGGCATCACGGAGTTTGATCGAAATTTTTGTGTTGACTTAAGAAAGTCACCTGCACTCACGTAAGGTATCATTCTTTTCAGATTCACCAGACAGAGATTAATGGGCTTGATATCAGATTATGCGTGCAGTAATTTCATTTTCTAGAAATATTCATTGCTAAAGTTACAAAATTCATTGACTTTTGGGTTTAGGAGATTCATTTAGTTTATATGTTTAAGTGAAAAAGATTAGGTGTCATCCTTGTAGCATTGGCAACCAAGTGAAATTTCCAGATTTTGTATTCTGGAGATTTTAACTAAATGTAAGCATGTCATGGTAACAGAAACATTCTCAGTTTATCCTCATTATTGTTTGAAATCTGATGTAGTTTATTCTACTTAGTCTCATCATTTTAAGGGAACTTTGTGGCAATCTGATGTTGAGTAATCTCCTCACCAAACTGTCATGTTCTTTCCAAATAAAAAGGAATCATTTCTGGGATTCAATATGCGGCTTTAAGTTCACCATCATTTTCTAAACTATGTCATTTATAAGGCAATTGCAATTCATAGAAGAAAATTATTGATGGCTACTGGAGTACTTGCATGATTACTATATCCATAAGATAGTGCACGTCATTGTTGGCTGAACTATAGTGCACCTGGTAACTGCTTTATGGCCATTGATATCTGTGTTTTTCTTCTGTGTGCCTTTATATATCAAAGGAGTGTATAAAGAGGTACAGAAAATTGCAAAGTTCAGTGAAACTAGACAATTGCATGGTGATTACTATTATGTTTCAATTTGGCTGTTTAGCTTGCACTTTATCATCATTTCAATTAAAGTGCAAAGGTTCTCACTTCTTTGAAATAATTTGTTTAGTCTATCTTCCTTTTGATGTTAATGTGGAAAGACAAGTGGCCATTGAAAATCTTGTGGAAGTTTTGGGGCACTGGTGTAGCTTGGGGTACTAGCTTAGACAATGGTGTTCTTGATTCTTGGCTTTCAACTTGTCGGCTTTTTAGTTGGCGTGGCATTATGTTTGGATCTCATCAGCTCTAGTATTATGGTCATGTGTTTCAGGATGTCAGAAGCCCCTTTCAGACCACGTGAGCATCTGGCGGAGAAGCAGAAATATTTCCAAAGCATCCACAAACACACATACGTAAAGGGACCGTTTGATAAGATCACCTCTGTTGCCATTCCGGCAGCAATGGCTGCTACTTGTTTGTTCCTTATTGTAAGTTGACATCTTCCCCTTTCAAGTGTATCAAGTTCATCTTATGAAAAGAGTTTAATTATCTTTGTTTCTCTTGCTGTCCAGTCTTAATATCTTTTGTTATGTTATCCAGGGACGGGGTATCTACAACATGTCACATGGGATCGGGAAAAAGGAATGAGACAGCATTGAAAAATGACAACATGGCCGGAAGTCAGAGATTCAAAATATATAAGTGGTTCCAGACTCTTATGTTTTTCTCTCTTTTGGCTATAATAATTGCTTAGTAGCAGATTGTGTTCCACCGATGAAGGTGGATTTGTTTTTCTTTTTAAATTTTGGTATAAACTTATGTTTGGTTATAAATTCTGCAGTTTCATTCAAGGCTTTATCAGCCTCTTTGTTTGAAACAAATTAAGCTTTAGTAGTGATTTTCAACTTGCTTGCTGGATTGTGCTCAACTGGGAGTTGGCATGGCTGCCCTTTTTGTTGTTCACAGCTCCTTACCCCCCTTGTAATTCCTTACGAGTTACAAGATGTCATCAACTCCAATAAGTGCACCTATAGTGTGTCGAATATAAGTGTGTGGGACACTTGTCACAATCTCAGTCGTATTGGGTTTAAATGAATAGTGCATAAGAAAATGTAGATCATCGATTGTGCACTTGTACATTTGTATTAAGAACATTCCAAACACTGTAGAATTACTCAACTCACTAGAGTAGGCATACAGGTAATCTGTTAACACAAACAGCAACATGGACTGTGGACTGAGTTGCATGCAGTAATAGAGTACCACTACCTTCTTTTGAGTGATGTCTTTCAATACTAGTTTCGGATTGGTAAGAATTAAATATAGAAAGGTTGTGTTATTGTGCCACTTCTAAAAAAATCCTCGTCTGAATGAGGGAGAAGTTCGCTAGTGTCATTGTTTTTATCTTATATTATTTCATCTCGAGTAATCTTGAGGTTACATGTAGTATGATTAGTATTTCAAATTGCACTCATCAGTGGGAGTGATAGCTTCTACGTCGGGAATTGGTCCTGCGAAAATCCAAAGGGCCGGGTCGGGCCTTGCGGGCTTCGGGCCGGGCTTTAAGCACAATGAAACTCAAATCCGGTCCATGAAATCGGGCCGGGTCGAGTATCTCTATAATTTTCGGGCCGGGTCGGGTCTAATTGTTTTCTACATTAAAAATAAGTCCACAACTCACTAGTGGCAAATATTAGAGCAAGACCCAAACATTAACTTAAAAACCATATACCATTGTCAAAACAATGAATAAAAATTTTCTTTATATAAAACTAAATTTATTAATTAAAGCCAAGTAGCCAAACTAAGAATTTAAGAGCAAATACAACTATTCAAGTACACCAGAAGAATGCAGTATGAAGAAAAACAAATATTAGAGTTTGTTCTCACTTTAAAGAGTGACTACATATATAGAAAAGATTGAGTTAGTAATTTGTGGTACTAAGGATCCTTGTGTTATGTTGTAGTTATATTTCCTTATCTTATTGCAACCTTTTTTCCTTATCTAATAGCAAATTTTATACAATTTTGTTTCCTTATATAAAGAGAAGATTGAATTAGCCTTGTTTCCTTATCTTATTACAATTTTTTTTTATATAAGTATAAATTATAATCAATATATTAAATTTAAGAAATTAAAGACAAAACTGGTTTTCGGGCCGGACTGGACAAGCTTCTTACGAGCCAAATCTTTTGCAGGCTTTTTTCAGATCAGGCCGGGTCACAGGCCTCGGAGGCCCGCAGGTCAAATGAGGCCTAGACAAGGATGAATAGAAAATTAGAACAATAAGGCAGATACGCGAAAGGAGAACTCTTTCGAACCAAAAATAAAAATAAAAAGTGCAAAATAAAAGCGCGAAAACTCAAAAGAAAATAGAAATTCAATATTAAGTATTTAGCTTTGCGTTCCATCCAATCGTCCGGTGCTATATATTCTCATTCCCTATTTGAATTGAACTCATATTTGCAAGATCTGGCATGGTTTGGGCCACCGTTCTTCACTTTCTCCATATCTGAGCAAGATATCAGGTATCTCTGTCTCCCAATTCGAATTGAACTCGTATTCCCAAGATTTGTTTTCACTTTTCCTCGTTCTGATTCTATTTTCTTGTAAATGATGATTTGAATACTTCGTAACAGTGCAAGACAAGAATCTCTCAACCGGGTCGATTCAAGAACAAAAATCAATTGCTAATTTGCTATCTCCTTCAGGGTTTTGGCTTGTACAAATGGTAAAATCTTAATATTCATTGCTTGAAGTATTCATATTTTTTGGGAAGGTTATAGTCAAGCCATCTTAACTTTAGACCTCCAGTTGTGGTCCCTAATTTAGAGAGGCAAAGCAAATTATCTTCTGTATAACTCCATTGTTGGTTCTTCATCTGTAGTTCCTCCTTCGAATGTAGACATTTATTAAAGTTTGTTCTACATTGGGGTAAGGTCCGTAAGGCTATGGTATGGTAGGGGGATCTATCTTAAACAATTATTTGCGATTAGTTGAACGAAATTATAATTTGTTGAACTAGAAATGACAACATTTAGAACAAAATTACGACTATTTTTGTTATCATTTACAAACAATTAAACTAAAATATAATATTGACAACGATTTGTTTTCAATTTTGTAAAAATGTGCTCGTTATAATCTTTACAAAAAATTAAACAAAATTACTAAAATTTTTTCTCAATTTACAAAAATAACAACAATAGTGAATAAAATCTATGTTAGAGTCACTCTACTCTAGAATTTTCTTTTACATTGGGTTAATTTATTAAATTTAATTATTAAAAAATTACTATTGTATTTCTTATGTCTTTATTTATGCCAAACCAATAATGAGAGATTCAATATTTCGTCCCTTACTTATATATACCATCTTTTGTGATAAAGTTTTTTCTCATTGAAAATAGATTTTTCCCGAGGAAATAGAATTTTTGTCAATAATAGATTTGACGCTTCATATAAACTTTGGTGCCATTTCAATAATGAGGAAACTCTTAAATTATTTACTCGCCAAATGTTGTTATGCGAGAGGAAAAATATCATCGCTAAAGTCTTATATCTCCTTGCTAATAACATTACAATTAAGTCTTTCAAAATATCAAGTTTTTAGCAAAAAACTTAGTTATATATTTGTCATAAAAAGTTATGTTCCCCGAGGAATATACGTTCCTCGAAAAAAACTGAATGCCCTAAAGTGAGGAACAAAAAGTTTCCTCGTAAATGGTGACATTTAGCGACTAAAATAGTTTTCTCGCAAAAAAATTGATCACTAAAAGTATATTCTATTGTAGTGACCCTTTTAGCTCACTAATGGTTATTTGTAGTCTCGAACCCGAAAATGATCCGTTTCGTCTGATAAATGATGATGAAGAACTTTTGGGACCTGAGATTCCATATCTCAATACAATTAGGGCTTTGTTGTATTTAGTTTAGTGCACAATTCCAGACATTATCATCTCAGTGAACTTATTAGCTAGATTTAGCTCTGTGTCAACGCAACGTTATTAGAATGGAGTGAACACATCTTCACGTACTTAAAGGGATCCATTGGGTCGAACTTATTCTTTCCATACAAAGAAGTAAGAGAGAAATTGGAAATTCTGATGAAAATAATTGAGCCAGAAACACAGCTCTTTGATTATGTACAATTCGACCCATCAAACCTGGCTTTCGACCCGTTGAACCGGGCATTCGGGACGGATCTGACAGCGTCATTTGACTCATCAAAAGCTACAAACACTAAACCATCTTTCAATGTAGTCTCTTATTTCGAGACATCGAATGATGTGTTGGTTGGATTTGCTGATGCCAGATATCTCTCTGACCGGCACAAAAGACGTTCCAAACTGAATATGTTTTCATCATTGGGAATACGGAGATTTCTTGGAGATCTACAAAGCAAACTCTTGTTGCTACTTCCTTAAATCATTCTGAGATCATATTCTGACATACTGAATGATGTGTTGGTAGGATTTGTTGATGTCGGGTATCTCTCTGACCAGCACAGAGGACGTTCCCAAATTGATTATGTTTTTACCATTGGGATGGAATGGAATTGGTATCGGCTTTCATTTATACATAACTCTTCTCTCTCTCTCTCTCTCTCTCTCTCTCTCTCTCTCTCTCTCTCTCTCTCTCTCTCTCTCTCTCTCTCTCTCTCTCTCTCTCAACACAAATGGTGCAGTGACGGAAAATGACTGTAGGCATCACGTTGATACGCTTTTGGGACTTCGGACATCACTTTGGTACGATTTAAAGGTCGTGCGCCACTTTGATTTGACCACCAAAGTTTAGGCCCTAGTGGTGATTTTTTTCCTTAAAATTATTATTTGGCTTTATCAACGTACCGGTGTACCAAGCTGATTGATCCTAAATTCCTAATCAATCATATATATCTAATTCTTGTGTTGCTGTCATATATTTTCCCTGCATATATATAACTGAATAGTCAAGAATTATGATTGAACTTACGTCTGCATCTGTTTGAGTTGGTTCATTGTGTTATTGAATGAAGACTTGCTCCATCTCCAGAATAAGTGAGAATGACCACTGTAAGTCTCTCGTGTATTATTTTAAACAATGCTCTTAATTGATTAAAAGGGGCAGGCCTGTGACTTTGGCTAGTTCCAAGTTACCAACATGTTGAAAAGGTTTGAATTGAACTGTAACTAGCTGGAAGGATAAACAGAAGTATGAACATCATAGGCTTTCAGTCATTAAATTTAGACCTACAAATTAAATGTGAACGAAGGTGTTTAATTAAGCCAATCAAAATTAAATTTTTTTATATAATATGATACAAACAAGACAGAATTATCACAGGAACTTTTTCAGTCTGCCTTGCTGCTAACAACAATGTATACACTTCAGCTAGCTACTAATTTCACATCCCTGGAAAGCGTGATGAATGCACAGGGGAGAATGAGGATGCTTGATCATCTTCTCTGGAAGTTAAGATACTTGATACCATAAGCAAAGACAAAGAAGAAGAGGAGAACCCAAGCAGCATGACCAACGACAACTGGTATGAGGAAGTCATGATCGTAACCCCAAGTAGATTTGATGAACTGAGACACAGTTACTTCTTGTCCGCCGATTAAAACAGGGGTATTAATGTCACCAAGTTGAGATGTAATGACACCGTAGATTGTCCAAGCAACCGGAGAACCCCAGTAGTACCACCTCCACCAGATCGGGATAAGCTGCAATATTAAGTGAATCATTATAATTGGTCATTAAAAGTTCAAACATAAAGTGTTTCTAGTATAAGATCAATGCATTACAACAAGACTGAACAAAGTAATGTACTCAAATTTAAATTAATAATTAAATGCCCACACTTACCGGTCTAGCAATGAGGAAACCAGAGAACAAATTCCAGAAACTCATAAAGAAGGACATGACAATAGCAGCAACTTGATGGCCGGGAGTTAGGGCAACCACCATCATTCCATACATGGAGAAGTAGGTGAAACACATGAATATGAAGTAGTAGAAATACAAAAATTTCTCAAATTTCCAAGTGAAGCCGATCATGAAAAACAGAAGACAGGAATAGATGAATGTCTGGATGGCAACGTAAATTGTTTCAATAGCCACCTACAAGAAAATGGCCATAAAAGATTAATAAAGATATAAAATAGAACAATAATTTAGTGTTAGCAAAAAGAACACCGAGTCCTAGGATTTGATATCTTACCTGAGCAAATGCATAAGGCAACTCTGAGTACATTCCTGCTGCTCTTTCCCTATAGAAAACAGTTCTCTCAACCGCAACCACAGATTGCACAGAAGCAGCATTGCTAGCTCCAAGGAAAAGAACAGCAGAATAGGTAGCTCCCATAAGGTTAACAAGATCTTGTTGCTTTTTTCTGTAACAAATCATATGCAGTTCAGAATAATATTAGACACAACTACGAAAGAACGTTTACAGATATAGGAATCAGAGTAACTGAAAATGTGCTAAGTTTGTGTGTATATTAATGAAAACATCATTTTACAGTTCAGGGACAGACCATCCAATGTTCAGGGTGTATGTTGGCCATAAAAAAATAAGGTTTGGGGTGTAGTACTTAATTTTTGTATACAAAACTACAAAGTGGTTTAAAACATGATATTAATGATCACAAGAGGATTTGAGTCTACATTGGAAAACAGATGTTCAGTTTAGGGAAAACCTGGAACCTAGTCACAAACATAAAATTAGCACATGCAGGTACAATCAGGTAAAGTTGCTAAACTTACAGTTGGTCTCCTTTGCCCCAGAAGATAACACCGAATAGTACACCAATGACCATTGTGATGAAAAACCTAATGGCATTATACTTTGAGTTCCTCCAGTATGACCAGTGTTGTTTCCAAAAGCAAGCCTTGCATTGAGTTGGGAAGCTTTGGGAGTATTTAGTGGGGAAGTAAAGGTCCTTAGAACCCGGTAGTGGTGTGCTCAATTCCTTAATAAGACCTTGAATGCTCCTGAACAAGTGAGAAAAAAAATATGGAAAACTGTTATTTCTAAACAGACATGGATTTAGAAATGTAGAAATAAAAATCATTCTCCATACCCATAAAGCTCAGAGTTTGCATAAATTTCGGCAAAGTCAACGTTCATTTGAGCCTCAACTGCAGCAGAGCTGACCTCGAGCATCCATGTAGCAGGGTTGTAACCTTCTTTAATCTTGGGGATTCCCGGAATCGCCTGCAAGAGAATTCTCATAAATACTTTTACTGGATGGGTCTAGAATTCTAGATCATCAAATTCCATTGAATGATGTTCAATCATTATTGCACAATAATGACAATATTAGTTAGATTAACATTACATTACTGGTGAAACTTTCTTTATTTTAATTTAAAAGTCAGAGGTGCTGCCTTTTAAAGAAAAAGGGACCAGTCTAGATAGATAAATCTATATGGAATCTATAAATCAGCTGCAAAATAACTATGAAAAACCTGAACTATTGGAAAACTTCCAATTCAACAATGAAGAAATAAAACTGAAAACAAAAGAAAACGCTAATCACTTAAGTGGCCAAACATACCTCAAAATATTCAACAAGTTTGTGAGACTGACGACCGAGAGGTCCAGCATAAATCACTTGTCCACCCCGCTTCATCAAGAAAAGCTGCCACGGAAACAAAAATAATATGAATATGACTCCTTAAACAGTCAAATAGGCAAAGAGATCTACATACTAGATATAAACTTATCAATACCTCATCAAAAGCTTCGAAAATATCAATGCTAGGTTGGTGAATTGTGCAAACAACCGTTCGTCCTGTATCAACTGTGTTTCTTACAGTACGCATGACAATGGCAGCTGCTCTGGCATCAAGCCCTGATGTTGGCTCATCCATAAAAATAATGGAAGGGTTAGCAACCAATTCTACAGCAATTGTCAGCCTCTTTCTTTGTTCAGTTGAAAGCCCATCAACTCCTGGAAGTCCAACTATAGCATTCCGCAACGGGTTAAGCTCCACCAAGTCCATAACTTCATCAACAAACATCTACAGTGCATTAAGGACAATCAGAATAAGCTAACGTAGTATTTCATCGTTTACACACCAAGCATGACATCAGAAGTCGTAGGTAAGACACGTAAAGTAAAGATGATAATGGCTATGAAAGCAAGTTTAACAAATGTCTTACCTTTCGCTTAGTTTTGTCGACATCCTTAGAAAGACGTAGCCAAGCAGAATAGAGGACAGATTCATAGACCGTAACATATGGTGAGTGGATGTCATTTTGTTCACAGTAACCGCTGATCCGAGCAAATGTCTCTTGGTTCTTTGGGTAACCGGAGATGGTAATATCTCCTTCAATGTACCCGCCCGTTTTTCTACCAGCAAGAACATCCATCAAGGTGGTCTTTCCAGCACCACTGACACCAACTAATGCTGTCAAAATACCTGGCCTAAATGCACCACTAATATCTCTTAAAAGTTGTAGTCGGGTCTCCTCAATCCCTTCAATTTTCATTTCCTGATGATAAAAAAAAGTTGTTATTAGCAATAGACATAAGAATGTTAATTTTGAGTCACTGCTAAAATCGATGGAATTAGCAATCCACATTCATATATATTCACACAAATTCAACAATGTGTTGAGATAGAATTAAAACGATCTGACGTACCGCTGGCATATCCACATAGTAATTAACATGGTTGAAAGCAAGGGAAAGTGGCTGGAAGGGCAAAACCATTCCTTTCTTGGCTTGACCGTTTGCACCACTAGAACTTCCTTGTGCATTTCGAATTTGCATATCAGTACCTGTAGGAAAATTGCAATAAACCACAGTTAAATTTGTGGTAACACGTGTGGGGTAACTAAAAATTCGTAAGCAAAATGATTTCCATTAGAAACAACTAAATTAGACTATCAAAATAATTTCAAGATATATAATTATTCCAACCTTCTGTCAGTTGTGGCCTCCTCTTAGACTCAGCGTCATCTTCCGCGAGTAGAGTTTTGTTGTCTCCGAGAGCTAAACATGAGTAAAATACAGTACAATAGTCAACAATTGAATCCTTTAACAAAAAACCTGGCAAAAATAGTTGAAAATTATTAACTTACGATTTAAGTAGGTCAGGGCTGCAATGAACAGCAAATTGAAAAGAAGAGAAAACCCGAAAAGTGCTGCAACACAAATCCAAAACCAAGATTCTGTGGTAAACAGTCCTCTTTCTTTAAGAAGGGCTTTTCCAACTGTAGGCTGAGTAGAGTCGATAGGGGGCTGATCCAAGGAAAAAAAAAATTGTTAAACTCCGAAAGTTAACTCTGATCAAGGAAAAGAGAATTTGAAGTTGTAATGTTAAAGTATAGGGAAAAATCAAGTGAGATTAAAGAGAACTTACGCCTCCCCATCTATTGTCAAGAAACTCATTAATAGCAATTGCATTCTGTCCATACATCATAGGGGAGACATAGTACCCCCATATCATCCATGGCTGGATGTCATCTGCACATCAAGATGAGAATGATTTTAAGAATTATGAAAAATTCATGCAGTCAATATGATACAAACTTGACTAGGAAAAAATGTATACCTTTAGCAACAACGTAACCTCCTAGCACAAAAACCAATAGCAGTGAAAATGAACCAATTGTGTTAGCAACTACTTCCGATCTTCCAATCGCTGCAATGAAACGGAAAAGGGAGAGTGCCATCTGATTTATACCAATGAACGCCAAGAACTGTTTGAAGAACCTGAACATATTAACCATCCATCAGAGTATGAAAAACAAATGCCACCAGTATTCTTAGTTTTAAACATCAAATCTAGCTTCACCTAAAAGAGAGAAATGTATGAACAATGGACTAGCACGTACCTACTGGCATCTGGTGCAAACCCTATTGTGTAATAGGTGAAAATGATCCATATTGCAGATTCCAACACAGAAATAGGAATTCTGGTCACCCAAATGGGCAAGGCAAAAGCCCATGCTGGATAGAACAAGGCATCCCTCTGTTTAAAAAACACAGGAAGCTTGAAAACTGTCATTGCAAGCTCTGCCATTCCATTAAACATGACGTTAATGAGACTGAAAAACAGTGCCCCCCAGTACTTTGCCGAATCAGCTTCAGACCCAGCTTTCATTTCTGTTCTTAAAAATACCGTCAAAGCGATTGTAGCCATGATTGCAATCTGGACAGTTTTGAATATGTACACAAAAGAGTTACGCTTCATTAGGAGCCATTCCCTTGCAAAACATGCCTTGAAGAGCTCCATATTGGTTATTCCGTACTTTTCCTTGACCAAAGCAGCAGGATGGGCATTTCTTCTATCATAAGGAACTCTTAATTCTTCCCCAAGCCTTTGGCCGACATGGAAAGAGCTGAATGCCCTTACAAAATCAGAAACTGTGACCAATCTGTAAGGCTCGTTCTTCTTGAACCAGTATTGCTCTTGGTCCTTCTTTGAGGTCACTTCTTGCAAGAAGTCTGCAACACCTTTTCTGTCGGGACATTTGAATCCCATATACTCAAAAAACTCCAAGACATTCTCACGTGGGCCTTGATAAACAATCTGACCCTCGGAAAGAAGGATAACGTCATCAAAAAGATCGTATGTCTCAGGTGCGGGCTGCAAGAGAGAGATGACCATCGACACATCCATGATATGAACCATCTGTCTCATGTATTTTATAATCTGAAATGTTGTGGAACTGTCCAACCCTGTTGATATTTCATCCATGAAAAATGCTTTTGCTGGCCCAACCAACATTTCTCCTGCATTCAGTGAAACCACCTCATGTTATTTCAGGAAATAAGTTTGCCAATTACTAACCGTTCCAAAATTTCTTAGCAAGCAAAAAAAATTAGATGCATAACCATGTCAGAACAAGTCACATACCAGTTGTGACACGTTTCTTTTGTCCACCAGATATTCCTCTTCTCATGTCATCACCCACCAAAGTATCAGCACAGATATCTAATCCAAGTACCTGTTAAGAGAATCAGAAACAGTCAAGCTCGCTAGTAAAATATACATACACAAGAGCAATAGCAGATTAACACTTGTGAGTAAAGCAACAGACCTTGAGAGCATAATCTGTGATCAAACTTGCTTCCTGGCCCGACACGGATGTGGCTTTCATGTATGCATCGATCTCAGGATCCGGTTTGATACCTGCATCTTTCTCCCGTCTAGATAACTCCACCAGTATGTCGTACCTTGTTCCGACTCCGAGGCAACGTCCGGAGAAATCAAATGTTTCACGAACTGTCATCTCACCATAGTGAAGGTCATGCTGGCTAATGTAAGCGGAGGTTCTCTGAGGTACAAACTCATGGAATTCATGGCCACAGTAAGTCACTTTCCCATTTACCTGTTTACAAATGCAACTTGTTAATACCTGTGAAATCTAGGCATTTAACTGATAAGAGTTATGGAGGGAGAGAGGATGACTGACCCTAACATCTCTATCCAGTTTGCCAGAAAGTGCTTTCAGAAGTGTTGTTTTTCCAGATCCCGGAGGTCCAAGAAGCAGTGTCAACCTGGGAACAAACCAAACAACAAGGTCACGGATTGAACTCAGACACGAAACAAAATAGCATCAAATTACTGCCTCTAGTCGTTATCTTTAATGAATGGATTTGAGAAATTCTGGTCTAACAGTTCAAATACATATTCCAAATTAATAATCATACCTTGCTGGTTTCACAATACCACTGACATCTTGTAGTATCTTGATAACTCTTTTCTTCGATGGAGAAAGTCCAACCAGTCCGATTAATGCCTAGTCACAAGCATACAACCATATTGAAAAATCTGGAGATTCACTACAAGATATCTATGTAAAACATAGTTTCCTTTCAAAAAAAATAAGTTTAAGCACACTACCTCTAGTGTGTTCAAGGTTGAATTCCATAGCGTCGGAAGAGCTCTGGTGCCTACAAACGCATCACCCTCTATCGACAAATTCTGGAACCGAACCTCAACTTTCGGAAGCTCAATACCAACCCTGTTAAATTCCCAGACCACAAATTAAGCAAAATAAGTACAAAAATCTAGTAAGTAATTAACAAGATATCTATTTCTAAGAGCTTAAAGTACCTGTCACTTCTGGCCCTGAGTTTCTTCAAGAACTTCTCATTGTCTTCTTCAATAACTTTAAGTATGCTCTCCATCAACTGCTTCTTATCTTGAGCTCCGAGATTGGCAACATCAACTTCTGCAGCTACAACTCTTCCATTACTCATCACATTCCTCAACATCCCTCTCCTCATTCTATCGTAAGTCGGCAATCTCTCGATCGCCGCCCACTTGAGCTCTTCCTCTTCGTCCACGGCCGGCGCCCGGACGCTCCTCTGAAACACATCCGGCGCATTCCACATTTCCCGGACACTCGTCGACCTCCAACTCCGCCGGCTACTCGACTGCCGCATTAGTTCATCTCCGGCCATTGCCGCCGCCATCTCTTAATAACCAACCAACCAAATCACTCTCACTGTCTCAAAAATATCAGAAACTGGGTTTGTCAACTACAAAATCTCGCCACCCAGTAATCGCCGGAACTTGACCAGCTAAAGAATTGAATTGAATGGCCAAAATTGACAAAGTACACGTACTACTAAAAAATGAATCCTTTTCTTTTTCTTTCACAAGACAAGATGAGTTCTGTGGCAAAATTGAGAACCAAAGGAAGAAAGAAGAAAATGGTGAATGTACTAAAATTTCTGAGTCGGGTGACCCCTTATATACTGTAGAAAAAGAAAGTAAGATGCCATGGAAAAGGAAGAGAGGGGGAAGAGAGGAGGAAGCTCGTAGGAATCCATTAAGTTCAAATATTCTAATGGGAAAAGAAAAAAGCACGTTTCTTACCATGCCTTTTTTTTCCAAGAATATGTGAATTCTTAAGGGTCCCCCGGTCAAAAGCCGACTGCTACATCCTCTTTCCATAACGTGGAAAGAAGACGACAAGAATATAATGAGAGTTTTTAGAATAATTCAACTTCAATATAGAAAATCATTTAATATAATGAAATTAAATTGTTTATTAAAATAAGTTGAATTCGTTTTATATATAAATAGACTAATTTCATGAAAAAAATAAAGAATTTCGTAGTAAATTAATCTCTTAAAACAAACAGATTAAGAGAGTTAATCTCCAACTGTTGAATTCAAGATAAAAAAAAAGCCTTAAACCGTTACATTATAAGTAAAACCTACGTTGAAGAGATTTTTTTTATGAGTTGCTTTCACGACTTTTTCGAAAGGTAGAAAAATGTCAATGGTACGGCAGTAATTTATCCTCGGTTGAAATATGAAATTACAAGTATTGACCACGGAGGCTTGACGTTGTAGTATGTTGACGGTACGTTAGAATAGATGCTTCTACTTGGACTACTAGGGAGACATATACAAGGATACACGCAATTTCCATCAGGGTAGTGGTAAAATATATACTTGGGTGATGGGTAGTCTGAGATGCCCACTTTTGATTTTCTTTGTTTGTAAGAGCATATCTCTTGGATGAGCCAGCAAGAAATCATTTAACAAAGGTTTTGTTTGTTAGTGATAAGAGCATCCGCACCCATAAATTCCTATTTCAGGCTTCCTATTTCTTATTTCAGGCTTCCTATTTCTTATTTCAGGAATTCCTGTTATTATTCAGCAAATAGGATTTCTTATTCAGCTTTTTTGCGCAGCAGTGCAACAAATAGGAATTCTTATTACTATTCATAATCATAAAATAAAGTTTTGATTAATTATTTGTAATATGTTTATCCAATAACTAGGCGACACATGTCATTATCATGTACATTATTGAACTAAATTTTCGGTAAGATTTCCGACGACTCATATTGTGACACGTGTCACTGTCGGATAAATTATTGATGAAGATTTCTGGTGAGATTTCCGACAAATCAGGATGCGACACGTGTCACATCCACATGTCAATGTCAGCTAAATTATTGATGAAGATTTCCGGTGAGATTTCCGACAAATCAGGATGCGACACGTGTACTCATCCACGTGTCAATGTCAGCTAAATTATTGATGAAGATTTCCGGTGAGATTTCCGACAAATTAGGATGTGACACGTGTACCCGTCGTTCAACATCAGATTAGCCAATTTTGCTATAAAATCTGTAACCATGCCTCCTTGCCTTGAAACCTCACAACACCCGTAAACACACTTCTTCACTTTCTCTCATACAGAAGATGGATCCTAACGATCACGATGAGTCAAGGAGGAGGAGGCGTCAACAAAGTCGGCAAGCTACCGCAATGATGAATTCCTTTGTCGTTGATGCCGCCATGGTAGTTGCCTCGTTTGATGATGAGCCACCTCGTCGCCGCCGTCCAAACGTACAAAGGCAAAGGGAACCAAGGGGTCAGACTCTGCTGGACGATTACTTCGTGGAACGCCCTGTTTTCCACGAGCAGGATTTTCGCCGGAGGTTTCGAATGAGCACGCACTTGTTCAACCGGATCAAGACAGATCTCTGTAACCACGGCCCGTTTTGGCATCAAAGAGAAGATGCCATTGGATTGCAAGGACTCATCCCCGAGCAAAAGATGACAGGTGCTCTACGAATGTTGGCGTACGGCGCAGCCGCAGATCAGTGTACTGAATACACAAGGATGGGGGAGTCAACAACACTCGAATGCATGAAGAAGTGGTACACACAGGTGGTCTTTCTTTACCAAGATCGTTACCTCCGCGCTCCGAATGCGGCTGACATAACTCGACTTCTAAAAAGGGCGAGGCAACGGGGATTTCCTGGTATGATCGGAAGCATCGACTGCATGCACTGGGAATGGAAGAATTGCCCAACAGCTTGGCAAGGGTCATACTCGGGGCGGAAGGCTCGTCCGACAATAATCTTAGAGGCGGTGGCCTCATATGACACGTGGATATGGCACAGCTTCTTTGGGACGCCTGGAGCACAAAATGATATTAATGTGCTCAACTCCTCTGATGTCTTCGATGAACTCCTTGCCGGAAGAAGCCCGCAATCGACGTATCAAGTCCATGGTATGACTTACCACCATACTTATTATCTAGCTGATGGAATATATCCTAGGTATTCCTCGTTCGTCAAGACAATATCCAATCCGCAAGATCAACCACAGAAGCTGTTCGCAAGGAAACAAGAGGCATATCGTAAAGATGTGGAGAGGTGCTTTGGCATCTTACAATCTCGTTGGGCTATCATTCGTCACTCAGCCATGTGTCATCACAAATCGACATTAAAAATGATCATGTTGGCTTGCATCATAATGCATAACATGATTGTCGAGGAAGAATTTGTGGAAGACGATTTTGAGGAGAATGAGGAAGAAGATTTACAAAACCCAGTGACTGCTTCCACACTATATGATGGGCCAGTGGATGAAAATGGTCACCGAATTCCATTTGAGCCAGTGGGAAGAGATTAGCATCATCAACGGTTTAGCGACCGGCTCATCGATTTACAATCAGTTTATCTCCATGGTGAACTTCAAAAGGACTTAGTGAAGCACAACTGGTTTCTTGAAACCGGTGAACATCTCTAATTAATGTGCGCGAGATATGTGTGTTTGCAATTTGTGTGTTTCCCTTTTGTATGTGTGTTTGCAATTTGTGTGTTTACCTTTTGTATGTGTGTTTCCCTTTTGTATGTGTGTTTCCCTTAATAATCAATGAATTTAAATTTGAAGCTCGATCTAAATAAATAAAGTGCGTGTTTATTTCTTGAAATTGAAATTACATGAATTGAAATTACAAAACTAATCACTAAAATCAAGGTTGCGGGGACGATAACAACCGGTAAAGCTAGCATCGCCGACTTCTCCTTCATCGTCATCTACTTACTGAAGGATCTCTGATTTCCGCTTCATGAAGTACTTCTTTGAATTTGGAGTCATAGCCTCGAAATTCATTGTCATGATCCTTGTTTCTTCTTCTCGTTCCCTCAATTTGTAGTTTTTCTCATCAAGCATTCTCTGAGATTCTTCGGTTGCCCTTTGCCATTCGGCGAACATCTTTTGATTAGCTGCGATGTTCTTCAAAGTCTCATCTTGAAGCTCATTCGTAGGTGTCATGGCCTTCTTTCCCTTTCTTTTTGCCTCTTTTGCCGCCTTCACTCCTTGAGGTCTAGGCAGACTCGAGGTACCTCCAACGTTGCTTTGTGATGGTGGAATCACTTCATCTTCATCCAAGTTGACCATAGGAGACACTACATTTGAGGTAGGCGTAACTTCGACATAGGAATTGTAAGATGGTGGAGTGCTAGTTTCAACGACTCTAAAAGTAGGATGATCCTTCACCATTTCCCAACACGCAAAGTGCGTAAACTCTTTTTTTTGTTTCCCCACATACCACGTTTGAGCTTTCCTTAACTACAAAAATAAAAATTAATATAGGTCACATTTTTTATTCCACTACGAAAATATAGGTCACATTTTTTATTTCACTAAATTAATTCAAATTAAGAGGAGCAACATAAATAAATTCTTACCTCATCATGCAAATTTCCGCCGGATTCCGGATTCCTTCTTGCGTATGCAAGCGCCGCTTTCCATTGTGACAAGTTTGGCTTCAACTTAGCAAAACGAGAGGTAAGTGCCTTTTGGGTCCTCGGTTCCGCTCTCACTTCACCTTGACCCATCACCCAATTTTGTTGGTAATCGGCATAGATTTTTTCCCACAATTTGTCGATTTTTTGCTTGTTGCCGGAGATAGGGCACACACTATAGCGACAATATGATATGCACAATTGTACATCTTCGGAAATGAGCCAATTTGTGGACATTTTTTTGCAAAAAATCAAAGATTTTGTGAGAGAGAGAGGGAAGAGAGGAAGGAGGAGGATAATAGGTGGAGTGCACAAATGAGTATGAAGTGTTTAGAAAAAATACCTAATATTTATAGAAAAATAGTAGGGGGTTTTAAGAAATTTTTTGGGATTTTTTAGGATTTTTTAGGAATTTTTTTGGTTAGTTTCCGTTCTGAATTTTCCAGAAAAATCAGTAGCCGTTGTGATTGAATTGGAGCCGTCCGATCAACTTTGGTTTGAATTTGGGCCGTCCAGATCAAGGCTACCGTTGATGGATTAACTCAGCAGACAGCCTGCCACGTGGTGGGCTGTCATTGGCTGAGTAAATCAGTTAATTTTTTTTTTACCACACGCGCCGGATTTAAAAAAAAAATTTCCCGCCTGACGTCAGCCACGCGCGTGCTGACGTCATGGAGGAATTCCTCTCCCGGTTCCTCAAATCGGAATTCCGAGAGGAATTCCTTTCCGTCAAAGCCCAGTCTCCCTCCCCCCTCTCCCCCGCTGCACAACCATTTCCTCCAGAAATCCTCTCCCAGCCATGGAGCCCACCACAGAATCGAGGAATTCCTCCGGAATTCCTCCTGCGCTGCGGATGCTCAAGGGGGAGGGATATTTTTTTTTTTGCTGAAAGAAAGTAAAATTATAACAAAGAAAGGCTCTTTAGGACAGTCGTTGTCTGTGATATCAAACAACTAAACACAATTAGCAGCAAGTGGAAGAGAGTGAGTCCAAATCTTGATAGAGGTAGTAGAGTAACCTACAAAGGCAAGCCAGTCAGTAATAAAGTTTGCGTCTTTAGGAACATGGGAGAAAGAGATAGAGTCGAAGGCAGTGGCTATGTGCTCGATATCTTGAATGATCATATGCAACTTCCAAGGAATAGTGCATTTTTGGTTAATGCAATTGATGACTAGGAGAGAGTCTCCTTCCACCACTAACTTTTTCATAAAGGCAGCTTTAGCATGGAGAAGACTTTCCCTAAGAGCCAGAGTTTCGGCAAGAGGAACATTTGTAGATTCGAAGTTACTAGCACCAACAGAAATGATTGCTCCCAAGGTATCACGGAGAACAAATCTTCATGCAGCATGAGAGCCTCCTCTAGAGATGACAAAACCATCAAAATTGATCTTGATCACATCATGAACTGGGGGTTTCCACTTGATGATTTTAGGTGTTTTCCTCTTAGGACAAGGAGAAGAACAATGAGACCTGTAGTTATTCCAGATGGTAGCAGCTTTGATAGAAATAACTAAGTGATTGAATGCTTCATTCTGGAAAATGAGGTTATTCCTTGCATGCCAAAAGTTCCATCAGATGTTCAAGGCCATAGGTAGAGCATCATTATCAAAGTTTTTTGTATCAGAAAGCTTGTACAGTTGTTTAATCAAATCATCATTATCATTAATGTTCATAAACAAAGAACAATTCCAAACAATTTTAACTTTAGGGAAATTGTAAAACAGATGAGTTATAGATTCTTTTGCATTTTCATAGAGAGGACAATTATTAGTATTCAATAAGTACATTTTCAATAATCTATCTCTAGTTTTAAGTCTTTCTCTAATGAGTAACCAACTGAAAACTTTCAATTTAGGAGGGATATTAAGTTTCCAAACTTTATCTAATAATTTGTGCTTGGGACTATTTTCAACAAGGAGATTTGAAGCAGATTTAATAGAGAACTTACATGAGGGGACCAAACCCTAACAAAAGCAACTTCTTGATCAGTAGTGGGGAGAGGAATTCCATATATAAAGGTTACAATATCAACATCCAAAATTGTCATCAACTTGTTTCTATTCCACCAACCATTACAAATGTAATCAGCTACATATTCATCTTCATTCATTGTAATGTTTCTGGAATGGTCAATTAATTTATAGAGAGGAAAAGGGAAGGCCCAGTTATAATTCCAAAAGTTGACATTTGGACCATCACCAACAATCCATCTCATTCCATCTAAAAGCAGGTTTCTATTGTTAAGAATTCTTTTTCAAGCATAAGAGTGACCCTGCTCAAATTTAGATTGAAAAAAAAAGAATGATTCCTTAGGTATTTTTTTTGTCATAATCTTGACCCACCAGTTATTGGTGTCAGTGACCATTTTCCAGCATAACTTAGTGATTACAGCTTTGTTAAAAGTACTAACTTTTCTTACTCCCAGACTACCAAAGCTTTGGGGGTGCAAACATTATCCCAAGCAATTGGGGCAGAATTTGAAGATGAGCCCCAGAAAAATTTCCTAACATCTGAGTCCAAAGATTTTGCCAGATTATCTGGGCAAGAAAAACAAGAGAGTACATGGTTAGGTAAACTAATCAGACTTGATTTGATCAACGTGAGCTTACCAGCGCCAGAGAGAGAG
Source organism: Geum urbanum (assembly GCA_946800695.1). Classification (NCBI taxonomy): domain Eukaryota; kingdom Viridiplantae; phylum Streptophyta; class Magnoliopsida; order Rosales; family Rosaceae; genus Geum; species Geum urbanum. The sequence goes on from OX326998.1 coordinate 37,672,774, forward strand.
CCTTTTTTCAAATCTGCAAGCTTGTTAGCAATCTTAAGTAAGAGATCTTTGGCATTGATGAGGTCTTTCTAATTAATAACATTGTGGATACTAAGATACTTGTCACTAGTGCATTTTTGTTGAATTCCAATAATAGAGACAATCTTATTTTTGTCTTGAGAATTAATATTAGTAGAGAAATAGAGGGAGGACTTGTGAAAATTCACTTTTAGGTCAGTAACATTGCTAAAGAGGTCCAACTGCTTTTTCACTGGTTTAGCTGCTTTAGTAGTGGCTTTACAAAACTCAAGACGACCATTTTTAAACATAAGGTTAGAAATTCTAAAGTCATTAGGTGAAGATAAAATACCCACGTTAGACTTTGCAGACCTTATTAGATAATTTAATTGCCTGATAAAAGGTTCAACACAAAGAATAAAAATATAAGGAGAGAGATGATCTCCTTGTCTTATGCCTCTAGTAGGGGAGAACATACCATCAGGCTTACCATTAATCAAGACAGAGAAAGAAACAGTTGTAATACATGTCATCACTATGTTGATCCAAGTTTCATGGAAACCAAACTTTAACAGACAAGCTCTAATGTAATTCCAATTAATCATATCATAGGCCTTATTCAGGTCAAACTTGATAGCTAGAGAGCCTTATTTTTTTCTTCTTTTTTTGGAAGTCAGTAAACATTTCATGTGCAATAAGTATATCATCATGGATAGATTTTCCAGGGGCAAAAGCACCCTGGTTCTCAGAGATACAACTTGCCAAAAGTGGTCTCAGTCTATTAACCATTATTTTAGTAATGATCTTATAACAGACATTACAAAGGCTTAGAGGGTCTTAGTTGATTGACAGCCTCAGGTTATCAGTTTTAGGAATCAAACCAATAGTAGTAAAATTAATTAGGTTTAAGTCCTCACCAATCTCAAAGAAGTTTTGGATCATAGGAATAATGGTGTGTTTCACCTCTGACCAGTATTTTTGGCAGAGAATAACATGTATTCCATCCGGCCCAGGTGCTTTGAGCCCTCCAATAGAATTAACTATAGCCAGAATTTCAGCTTCATTCACTTGTTGTACAAGACCAGCATTATCAGTATCATTAACACACAACTTGATATATTTTAAGAAATCCTCTAAAGTAGTAGCACTAGGGTTAGAAGTATTGGTGAATCTCTTCTTGAAATCTTTAACAATAACATTAGCAATGTCCTTAGGTGAATGGTGTCAATAGTCATTCTCATCTTTAATTTTGGAGATCCAGTTCTTCTTCTTCCTAATTTTTGCTTGCATATGGAAATTTTTTGTATTTTCCTCTCCAAGAGTAAGCCAGTTAGCTTTAGCTTTCTGTGCCCAAAATAGCTCCTCATCTTGTTGTAGTTTGTGTAACTCCTAATTCAAAGTAAGATTTCTCTCCTGCAAATAATCAGAATTGGGGTTAGGCATTAGTTATTGTTGTATAGTATCTAAAAGGATCCGACTCTGATTTAATTGCCTAAACCGAAATCAAACCCCTTCGAAAACATGACCTTAAACAAAAATTTTGCCAGAGTTTACTTTGAAATACGTGAACCTTTATTAGAACCTGCAAAGAAACACACTTCGAATATTTCACAAAAGCCAAACGGTGGGGCTCCGCCTATATACATTATAATAAACCAAAAGGTTTACAAGAAATCCAGAAACATTCAGGAGTAAACTCAACTGAAAACACAACATAAGTATTCAGAGCGACGCCTATATACATTATATACAACCAGTAGGTTGAACAAAGAACCTACTCGAACTGAAGAGTGATTTGAACTCTACGCCTCCACCGTTAGAGTGAGTGGACGAAAATAATCATATGCCTTTCACCATTTATATGTTCATAAAATAATGCGAGTTCTTAAATGCATAAAAGTCGCCACTCCGGCGGATTTCCCTGCCAGAGTAGCAGGTCGGGCGAATCTCTCAAACTCGACGGTGATAAACTAGGCGAATCTCTCAAGCCTAGTCGACATATCAAGCGAATCTCTCAAGCCTGATAGATAGACTACCGGTGATCAGCCGCGTAGCCAATGCATCGATGCTAAATAAATAAATGCCATCACCAATAAAATATACAATATTTTCAAAATGATAAATAATCTGAACATTATACTGGAAACAAATACTGAAACCAAGAACTCGCTACGACAGTGTAAATAAATGTCCACTCACAGTACGAGGCTAACTTTGAGGTCCGGCGAAAAATCCCTCACCAAACGCAAGATCACGATCACCTGAATAACAGAGATACAATCAATACATATTGAAACACAACATACGGAGCTAATAAGTCGAGAACCCCGCGCTCTCGAAAGACGTATCGCTCGAAATATCGACGAGGATAGCAAAATTCCAAAAAATACACCCAAACAACCATCGTCCCAAATTAGAATACTCAACTCGACTCAAAAACCTCACCATTGCATTCGGCACGCGAAAACAAGCGAAACGACATAAAATTTGCCAAAAATCCACCTCGCCGGAAATCCACCAACTCGGAATTTCCACCTACCCAGAAAATGTCGACCTACATATCAGTTTGAAGATCTCGACATTTCCAACAACTTTGTAGTTCAAAGCTAAGCCCAATTTTAACCGGAAAAGGTCCAAAACTCACCGTGAAGTTCGAAAATCTTGTCGGAATTCCATTTCTCCGATCGGCCACCACTGGGCACGGCAAGGGCTGAAACCACTTGCAATAGAATCACCTCTCCATGGGCTACAAAACCCCCATAACCTCAACCCTATCGCCGCCGTCTCCGTCGCCTCCATCGCCGGCGAATTCGGCCAGAATTCTCCAAACTTTAACAAGCCATAACTTCTTCATCCGGTAACCAAAATGAGTGATCCACCTATCAAAAGAAAGAGGAACTCAAGCCCAACAACTTTTATGAAGGAACCACGGCCGAAAGATTTCGGAATAAGGAACATCAAAGCCGAGAAGCTCACGGCCCAAAACGGGTCAGTTTTGACCCGTGGGTTAACGTGGGTCAACGGGTAAAATAGAAAGTTTCCCAATTTGTTTCGTATTTATACCGTATATATACTGAACACATACCATCCCCAAATCAACGGCTATAATTCAATCTGATCAAAATCGGACGGTCACAATGAAATCCATATTCACCAACCGACTTCAAAACTTGATGAAACATTGCTCATTTATCCGAAAAATTCATCGAAAATTCCCACGAGGTCGAAATCAAATCCTCTGTAATTCCCGCGAAGGAACTCAAATCAAATTCTTACCCGATAATTTATTCGTTAACAAACCCACAAGTACGATTAATTCACAATAACCACAGCTCGGACCAAATGTACACATTCCACGGTTCGGGTCGTTACAGTATCCAACTCTTCCTGAAGTCTTTTGAGATTATCATGCAGTATTCCAGAGGTATGTTCATTCCAGTCCCAGGCTTTTGCCATAAAGCTTTGACAGGTAGCAACCATATTTTTTAGAGGGTGTGAATCAAAAGTTTGTCTCCAAGAGCATTTTACCAGTTGTAGAAACACATTGCTTCAAACTTGTTGCTCCTCCTGTAATCAGATTTGGTACTATCTAAGGATAGAATTATGGGACCATGATCTGAACTACATATGGGAAGATTTAGAACCTGAGCATTAGGGAACTCAATCATGCAATCAGGATTAGCACAAACTCTATCAAGAAGTTCAAACATAATGGTATGATCTTTATGATTATTAGACCAGGTAAAAGGAACTCCAATATAGCTCACAGTGGTCAAATTTAGAGAATTTAAGAAGTCGACAAACTTTACCATATGTCCATTAACAATATTTGTACCTCCACACTTCTCAGCAGTAGAAGTGATGTTAATAAAATCCCCCATGAGGATCCAAGGATCACCATTAGTAGGCTAGATTTGTTCAATAATATGCCACAGTTCAGGCTGCCTTTCTTTTTGAGAATAAGCATAGACGAAAGTGACATAGATCTGTTTATTAGTATGCAGATTAGTAATACAACAGTGTAAAAACCAACTGTGATCGAAAATAACATCAATATTTACAATTCTTGACTTCCAAAGCAAAAGAAGGCCGCCACTTTGGTCAATGGCAGGTTCAACAAAATGTTCATCAAAACAAAGTTTACTAGCTAATGTATTTCCTGTATTGGTTGATGCTCTAGTATCAATGATACATACAACATCAAAGGCATACATAGTTGCATAAAAATTAGTCTGCACATGAAAACCATGCCAGGAACTGTCCCGCTATTCCAAGAAGCTATCTTCTTCGTGGGATAAGATCATTAGTATGTTTGAGGTTGGACTCAAATTCGTCCTGACCAACACAATAATCAATCATTTTCTTTGTTCTTCGCAGAGGAGTCTTAATAGAGGAGGTTACATCCATTATGCTTTTCTTGCAATAATCACCAATATCCTTTGAATTATTATGATTTTTAATCCAAGAGGTGGCTTTAATAGCATCAGGTGGTAGTAAAAACACAACTCCATGGATAGCATTCCGTAAATACCTGATAGTATAACTAACAATACTTAGACTAAAAAGAGTACTGAAGTAAGGGAAAGAAGGGAGGAGGCATACCTTGATCGAGTTGGGTGAGCTGTATCTATGGGATAATGACTTACAAAGTTGAAGGCCTGGACACTTAGGCCATGATTTCGCGAAGATAAGCAGCTCTAAGTAATTACAGTCACCTGGGTAGAGATCAATAACCCGCAGAGCACGATTAGGCCACAGTGGCCACCACCACCTCACAGTAAGACCAGGCCACCTCGTCAGTTGATCGTGAAAATCCAAGGAGGAGAGAAATCCCGGGCTTGATCCATCAATTGAGAATTCGAAGGTCACTAAATGAGAGCGAAGATAAGAAGAGAAGAAGAAGAGAACCTCGATCCTTTGAGCAACCAGATCGATTAACTGTTGAGTACCTCAACTTCTCCTAGTGTCCTTTATCTGATAAGATTGTGATACATAACTCTGACCATATAATGTAACAGTATTCTGTAGTTTCTTTGTATTACTTACTCTTTCGGTTTGTTCGTTTGACACAGCGGAGTATATAGATTAACAAACGATTAACCTAGAAAGAATTAAGATAAATTGGAATCCACCAGATTTTGAGAAAAGTTCTCGTTTTTTATTAATAATATGAAGATGCGTCTAGCAGTCACAAAGAGGCGCTTAAATACTGAAACAAAACCCTAGGGCGAAAACAAGAGGGCCCACGGGCGAAATAAAAATAAAATCAAAAATAAATAAAATCCTAAAAGGGTCCAAAAACACAAAAACACGTTTTTCGAGGCCCAAACGACCCCAGATCGAAAAACGGAGCATAGTCCCCGTCGAGCTACGCTCAATGGGGACCCATTTTATTTCGTCGTTCCCTTTCCGGAAATGTATTATGCGCCCAAATAGGGCACCGTTTGCCAGACCTGCAGTTTGCCGGTTTTACCTTTCCTACGAGCGAGCTCTTCTTCGATGTTCAATGCCATCTGTTCTACATCAGTCTCCTCTTCTTGGGAAGAACTCGACCCCGAGTTATCTTTATCTGGATAAAGAGACTCATCACCATGAAACTCATGCAAATCAGCAACATTGAAAGTATTAGAAATTCCCCAACTGCTTGGTAACGCCACCACATAAGCATTGTCATTAATCTTCCTGAGAACCTGATATGGCCCATACTTCTGAGGCTTCAACTTGTTGTAGGTGCCAACAAGAAACCTCTCCTTGCGCAGAAAAACCATGACACTATCACCTTCATTGAATACTTTAAGTCTCCTCTTCTTATCGGCAGCAGCCTTGTTCTTGGCATTAGTCACCTCCAACCTTGCTTTCACCTCTTCCTGAACAGCTTGGACATCCTTGGCCATGCCTTCAGCAGCAACACTCACACCTGGAAGCTTAGGAAGCTTAACCAAATCAACCACATGCTTAGGAATAGCAGTATAAACAATGGAAAAAGGGGACCTCCCAGTAGCACTGTGAACTGCACTGTTATAAGCAAACTCCACCTGTGGCAAAGCATAATCCCACTGTTTCGGTTTATCCCCACAAACACTACGCACCATATTTCCCAGAGTTCGATTCGTCACCTTTGTCTGTCCATCAGTTTAAGGGTGAGCAGTGCTACTACGGTTCAAAACTGTCCCAAACATCCGCCATAAAGTTGTCCAAAAATGGCTCAGAAATTTCACATCCCTATCCGATGTGATGGTCTTGGGAACCCCATGAAGACGTACAACCTCCCTGAAAAACAGTTTGGCTATGTTGGAAGCAACATCTGTCTTCTTACAGGCGATGAAGTGCACCATCTTTGAAAACCTGTCCACCACCACCAACACCGAGTCCACTCCCCTCTGTGTACGAGTCAGCCCCAAAACAAAGTCCATAGACAAGTCTTGCCAAATACCATCAGGAACTGGTAAAGGTAAATAAAGACCAGTATTCTGAGACTGAACTTTAGAAGCTTGGTAGATGTAACAACGGTTGACAATAGCTCCAGCATCCCTCTTAAGTTGTGGCCAATAATATCGTTCCTCAAGACTGGTAATAGTCTTGTCACGACCCAAATGCCCACTAAGACCCCCTCCATGTAGATCTCGAATCAATTTCTCTCGTAAAGAGGTCTTTGGGACGCACAATTGATTACTTCTGAACAAGTAACCATCACAAATGAAGAACTCACCAATTGGACGCTCCTTACACTTCTCCCAGATCTCTTTGAAGTCCTCGTCATCCGCATATAACTCCTTTAAGAACTCAAACCCAATTACTTCTTGGGCCAAAGTGACCAGCAAAGAAGCCCTCCTACTCAACGCATCTGCCACCCTATTTTGAACGCCAGATTTATGTTGAATGACAAAAGGAAATTTCTGTAGAAAACTCACCCATCGTGCATGCATATTGCTAACACTCTTCTGGCTATTTATAAACTTCAGGGCTTCATGATCTGTGAACAAAACAAACTCCTTATGAATGAGGTAGTGCTCCCATAACTTCAATGCACGGACCACAGCATAAAATTCTTGATCATAAGTACTCCATCGTTGTCGAGCTTCACTAAGCTTCTCGCTCATAAATGCTACAGCCCGCTTCTCCTGTGACAGAACAGCCCCTATTCCCACACCACTCGCATCACATTCGACTTCGAAAATCTTTTCAAAATTTGGAAGAGCCAAAACTGGTGCAGTGCATAATTTCTCCTTAATCAAGGCAAAGCTCGCCTCTTGCTCATCACCCCATTGAAATTTTCCCTTCTTCATGCACTCAGTAATTGGAGCAGTAATAGTGCACTCAGTAATTGGAGCAGTAATAGTACTGAAATTCCGCACAAACCTCCTATAAAATGTAGCTAGGCCATGAAAACTTCGTACCTCAGAAACAGTTTTAGAAGCTGGCCATTCTCTGATTGCTCGCACTTTCTCCTCATCCACCTGAATTCCATCCTCACCAACCACAAACCCCAGAAATAACAGTTTGTTAGTGCAGAAAGTACATTTTTTCAGATTGATGTACAATTTGTTTTCCTGCAAAACTGCCAAGACTTGACGAAGATGCAACAAATGTTCTTCTTTTGTACAACTGTAGATCAGAATGTCATCGAAATAAACTACTACAAAAGAACCAATAAAAGGACGTAGCACCTGATTCATTAACCTCATTAAAGTACTCGGGGCGTTAGACAACCCGAATGGCATGACCAACCACTCATACAACCCCTCCTTGCTCTTGAATGCTGTCTTCCACTCATCCCCAGGCTTGATACGAATCTGGTGGTATCCACTACGAAGATCAATCTTTGAAAAGATTTTAGAACCCTCCAATTCGTCCAACATGTCCTCCAAACGAGGAATGGGAAACCTGTATTTCACAGTAATTTTGTTAATGACCCTGCTATCGACACACATTCGCCACTGCTTATTCTTCTTTGGGACTAACAAAACAGGAACTGCACATGGACTCATACTTTCACGAATGAACCCCTTCTTCAGTAAATCTTCAATTTGTTCCCGCAGAATTTCGCACTCCTTCGGACTCATGTGATAATATGGAAGGTTTGGAAGACTAGCTCCCGGCACTAAATCAATTTGATGTTGAATATCACGCATTGGTGGAAGCTTATTAGGCAGATCGTCCGACACCAACTCTTGAAACCCCTTTAATATCTTCTGTACCTCCAAAGGGATCTCGATTTCTTCCTTGGCATCAGTTAATAGCCCTTTCACCACAATTGGAAACACCATCTCAGCCTCCTTCATATCCATCTCCATGTCTGATTCATTGCTGCTCACTATCAGGAAGTTATTCTTCGGCCCTGTAGTGCTACCTGCCGGTGCTATTGCAATTTTATGGGTCTTCCACATAAACATCACCACGTTGTCCCTACCCTTATGAGTTGCATCAACATCCCACTGCCATGGACGACCTAGCAGAATATGACAGGCATCCATATTAAGCACATCACAACGTACCTCATCAGAGTAATGTTTTCCAATCGAAAGAGGCACTTTGCACACTTCTGTAACTCTTTCACAAGGCCATTTCTTCACCCAACGTGTTGAATAAGGAGCGTTGTGAGCTTCTGTAGCCAACTGTAGATGTGCCACTAGCTTCTTGGACATGAAATTCTCACATCTACCACTGTCCACTATAAGGTTGCAAACCTTATTTTTCACAGTACAAAAGGATTTGAAGATAATATGACGTTGTCCCTCTTCTTTAGGAGCCAACAACACCCGCTGGAGTACCAAGTTGACTTTCTCTGAACTCTCCTCTATGGCGAATTCAGCTCCCTCATAAGGATCCGCCTCCTCCAACTCTTCTTCTTCGTACCCTTCTGATTCATCCATGATAGCTAGTTGCCTTCGTCCTTCAGGACACTCATTAGATCTGTGACCCTGCTTCAAACATTTGTAGCAAGTGATTCCAGCAGGCTTAGAATAAGGATTTTTATTACCAGTAGGACCAACTGTAGTTCCCTTCGAAATAGGAGCCTTTGGAGGTACTCCTTGATTCTGAGGGATTTGTTTTCCTGTTTCCACTGGAACACTGGATGACGCAGTAGGATTCCTGGGATAAGGAGTCCTTTGATAAGACCTGTTTTTCTCCAACAACTCTGCCTTTAATGCAAAGTTCGAAGCATCAGCTATGGTCCACATGTTTTGCATACCGATCTTCTCCTGTATGGACGATCTTAGACCACTGACATACCTTGCTATTCTCTGATTTTCAGTTTCTCCCAAGTCATTACGTTCAGCAAGATGTAAGAACTCGTCTGTGTAGTCGTTCACTGTTCTGCTTCCTTGAACGCACTTGAGGTACAGACGATATAGTTGCTGCTCATAGTCCTTAGGCAAGAATCGGTCTTTCAGCAAGCCCTTCATCTTCTTCCATGTGTGAATTTTTGCCTTCCCTTGCCTTGTTCGAGAAGTTTGGACTTGGTCCCACCAATTCGAAGCACTACTTTTCAGTTTCCACGCAACCATCTTCACCTGTTTGGACTCTGGAATCTCCATGATTTCGAAGAATCTCTCCACCTCTACTAGCCAATCAAGAAAATCCTCCAACTTCATGTGGCCTGAAAAAGTTGGGATTTCTGCCTTGATCCTGTAGTCCCTTTGTCCGTCGCCACCTCCTGCAGCTGGTTGCGCCACTTCTTCCTCAGGTTCTGAATCACTTGAATCTTGATTTTGGGGTTGAGGTCGTGGTTCCCTTCTTCCCCGATTTCCCTGAATGCCCTGATTCTCGTTCAACAACCTTCTCATCTCTCCCATCAGTTGAGCTGTTACCTGGGTGGTAATCTGATTTGTTAAAGCAGCGAGTTCTGCTCTAGTAACAGGACTATCATCGTTACCGGCCATGGATCGTTTCACAAGCGATAGAAGACAGGGAAAACCTGCTCTGGTACCACCTGACCCAGCGGAGTATATAGGTTATCAAGCGATTAACCTAGAAAGAACCAAGATAAACTGGAATCCACCAGATTTTTAGAAAAGTTCTCGTTTTTGATTAATAATATGAAGATGCGTCTAGTAGCCACAAAGAGGCGCTTAAATACTGAAACAAAACCCTAGGGCGAAAAAAGGAGGGCCCACGGGCGAAATAAAAATAAAATAAAAAATAAATAAAATCCTAAAAGGGTCCAAAAACACAAAAAACACGTTTTTCGATGCCCAAACGACCCCAGATCGAAAAACGGAGCATAGTCCCCATCGAGCTATGCTCCATGGGGACCCATTTTATTTCGTCGTTCCCTTTCCGGAAAGGTATTATGCGCCCAAATCGGACACCATTTGCCAGACCTGCAGTTTGCCGGTTTTACCTTTCCTACGAGCGAGCTCTTCTTCGATCTTCAATGCCATCTGTTCTACATCAGTCGTTCCTTTTACATATAAGAATTGATATCATGGCTAGAGTTAAGCAGCATGAATGTTTGTAGTCGAAATTGTGCACTTTTGGAAAGTAATGAACTTCAAACTTGTTGGTTTCTAAAGAAATAAACAAGCTCCAGCTTATCCGATTTTAGGATTTTAATAGACTGCCTTTTCCTCTGGATTCAAGGGCGTTACGAGTTAAGCGTTTTGTAACCGATCATTCTTGTTAAGCATTTTACGAACCTTTTATTGCTCGGGTAACAGGTCTGCCTTTCTGGTTTCTATTTTTTCAATTGTAGCCTATGATTACTTTGATGTCTTAACACAGTTATGTCCTGATATATCATCTTGCAATGCTCTGAGTAGATTTCCAGAATTGTGTAATGCAAATAGCTGCGCTTCTATCTTACATTTTGATACAAGTAGGTGAATTTTAATGATCCCCAAAGGAGATTCTGCTGGTGATGCTGGTTTTATCAGGTATAAAGGGCTCCTTCTCAGTCCCAGATTGGTTGGTACCTGGTAGGTCACTTGCAGTCTCATTCTTCTTGTTTCTTTTCATAAAATAAGTAATCCTGCTTCAGCGATTTCAGGGAGAATGGGAGCGCTTCTTAAATAATTTTGATGGATAGCCCTCAAAGTTGACCTTGATTTACATCTCTTTCCAGGGGCCCTTTTAAACACTTAAATGAATGATGGACTCATATGCATATATAAGTACATATCTTAGGTAAGCAGTCGTTACTGGCCTTTTCACTCATTTGTGCTATGTGGATGAATAAACAATAAAAGACCAAGTTCCATTGTCTGTGGTAAAAAGATAAGAGAATTTATCACTTTTGGTATTGTGTAAACAATATATGGGCACTAGCTAGCCTTTGTTGTTCTTTATATAGTGACAGAATCTATCTTACCTTATAAAGGAAGAACAGAGACTTCATTAATCTAGATTCTAGATGTGCCTCCCTTTGTTGTAGCTCATTTTGTTCTCATTGTCTTCACTCCCAATAGTTCTTCGTTACTTCCTTTTCGACCCCATGCGGCCATGCGCATTCTATTTTTGTACTTTGAAGCATTATAGAATTTTCGACAAAACAGAGGCAAAAATTGCCATCACTCCAAAACATTGAAGCCGTTTATTTATGAGCTCCGGGTTATCGTGTGGGCATTTCATTATGAAATTTGGCAACACCATGAACAAAACTATATAAATAGAGTAGTGGGTAGAACTCAGATGAACCTATGACTAGTGAACAGTGTTTAGTGCTGGTAGTTGACCAAACCGTAGTCACCACACGCATTGTTGTACTGGGCTCCCTGAATTCCTGGTGCTTGAACAGTGAACTAGGAAGAAAGCTTCTACACTGTTTTCTCATCCTACAAAGTACAAACACCAGCAAAAGCCAAGGCCATGATTGTGGAGTAGATACAGGGCTTCATGGGGCGCTTCTCTAGTCGCTCTAGACATCTACTTGTGTACTTTTTGATTTTAATATCAAAATCCATTTTCTGATGAGACTCTATACGTCTGTCACCTAGATTCTCATCACTTTTTTTTTATGTGAGTTTATGAACTTTCCCATGGATATGATATGATTAAAGATCCATCCTTGCCGAGTTACCAGCATTAGGATTCCAATACAAAATAACAAGGCTCATGATCATAGTCGTGGCTTTATGAATGATGTGTAATAATGGTGATGTTACTCGAGTAGATTGACTAGATTGAGGGGGCATCGAGCCAAGGATGGTTTCTTTTTTTTTGGAAATGTCCAAGGATGGTTGTTTCAATAAGCGAAGCACGCTTCAAGACAAAGACAAAGGCTATCAATGGCCTTTTTTTCTGGGCTGTTTCCCCAAAGAGGCTAACTTTTAGCAAGTTCAGTTTGGCAGCAGTCTCATCATTTGACCTTATCACACTTTGATGGCTATATCATTTTCATACAAGGCTTTAAGCATGAACCTGCATTTCATCTAGTAGACAATTTGGGTCAATGTGTTGAAGACTCTCCTAATTTGACCGTATATAACGGAGGTGAGATAGTTGTTTGTGGAGTGATGTACAATGTTGGAAAAGTTTGACTTAGATTTGAGCAATTTGGAATTTCACATCAGAAAAATTGAAAGTTATTTATCGATGATAAGAAGTTGTACCACACACTAATGTTAAAGTTATTTTTGTTAAAATCCTATATCCGTTAGATCTCGGGTGACTAAATGGAGAAAATATCGACATTTTGGACCCCATATATGTGGTAGTCGTCGCTCGCTTCAACACCACATACAAAACCAAGACAATCTCATATCAAAGTCGATCTTAATTCTTAAAATCGAGGGACTCATATATGGGTTTGACCACACAGCAGAAAAATCTGATAGGCAAATAATACATCATGTGTACATAATGTTTCAAACATAACCAGAAGAATCAAACTTTGCAACATGTGAGGAGTAGGAATGTAGGATGGCTCTGACTTTTAGTTGTTTAAGCTCAATCTTCTGGGTTTGGGGTTTGGCATATGCCAAGTCAATCACCTTATAGATGATGAGAGGCATACCTCATAGTTACGTTCATATAACAAGATGTACCAACAGCCTGAGATGTACGTTCAAACCCCTGTTTATGGCAAGTTCCGACAATTTGATATGGTCAAAGTCAAGATCTTTAATCCACAATTAAGTCTAATCTTTCGTTAAGCACGCATAGGTACGACTGAGTGAAAGCAGTCACAAATTCACGGTCTAAATCTCATAGATACTTTCACGTATAGAATTAACCATCGGTTAACACTCATAAGGCACCACCATTTTAAAGGGAGGACGAGAGGTGATGCTCACATTTTAACCAGGGAGAATCACGTCCAAGCGTACCGTTCCCTATGTCCCAAGACCCTGTTGTGGACCTCATCATTCTCAACCATCATATCCAAGACCTTCTCGTAGGTGTGGTAGTCATGTTTGATTATTTTTTCTTTGAAGAGAGAGGGATGTAAATCCTCAACCAAAGCGTTCAGCGCCGTTTGCTTGTCGAGGTTCCGGTAGAGTTAAACGGCAGATCTAAAACGGTTGGTGTAGGAGGAGAGGTTCTCCGATCCACCCTTACGAATGAAAAAGAGAGATTTTATAGTGTTGTGGCACGCTTGCAACCGCTTGAGAAAAGCGCCTGTAAGCTTTCGATCTATCGAAAGATGCTCTCGGGTTCTTCTCTTGTGTAGGCTTCGATGGATCGAGAGTTTCCTTCGATCTATCGAAAGAGGCTCCCGGGTTTGCACCTGAATTTCCAGCTTCAAAACTTCTCTCCAAGTTCTCTACTTCTTCAAATTCTGGTAGATTCAAAGAATTTCCTTCATGTATACTTCTATCCCCCTGAATGGAAGACTCTGAAACTCCCCCTGAATAATATGGTTCAGATTCACGAAAGGCGACATCCAATAAAACATGCATCTTGTTATGGAGCGGGTCATAACAATGATAACCTTTTTGGAAGTCAGCATACCCAATAAAAATACACTTCACAATACATGGATTAAGCTTGCCTCTCAGTTCTTTGTTGATATGAACATACACAGTATACCCAAAAACTCTTGGTTCCAAATTTGGCAAGGATGGCACATTCAACAACTGATGTAACTTCTGATAAGGATTTTGAAACTCAATGACATGGGAAGGAGTGTGATTAATTAAGTATGCAGCAGAACGAATAGCTTCTCCCCACAAGTTTGATTTCACATTCATGCCAAAGAGAGAGGCCCGAACAACTTCCATTATCTGTTTGTTTTTCCTTTCAGCTAATCCATTTTGTTGAGGGGTATATGCAATTGAAGTTTGGTGTCGGATTCCATGAGAGATAAAAAAAGTAGACATCTCACCATTCACATATTCGCCACCATTTTCAAATTGAAAGACCCGAATTTGTTGTTGATACTGGGTTGTCACCATCGCATGAAATTCAGTGAATCTGGAATACACTTCATTCTTATGTTTCATCAAGGAGACCCAAGTCATCCTAGTACATTCATCAATAAAAGTGTGACGACTCAGAACAGAATCAGCAGTGTAATCGGCTTAATCCACGAGCTTGCGCGTAATCGCAGTTTTTCGTAAATTGATTGAATTGTCGGTTTTGATCACGACTTAATTATTGGCCGAGAATTTGAGTTGAGTCTCTTCTCTAGAGTTGTTGTACGCGTGATTTCGAGTTCGTGGGCGGTTCCGGATTATTATTTCGACGACCGAGGAATATAATATGAATATTTGAAATTTCAGAATATCGTCGAGTTTATCTGTTCGTATTCGAGTTTATTCGAATCGTGATTGTGATCCGTTTTGGACCGTTGATCGACTCGAACAGAAAATGGAATGATTATCGACTTGATTTGCGAGTTTCGCGATTAGTCGCGATTTTGTCGTATTTGGTTAATATGGCGGCTTCATTAACGACTAAATTTTCGGGTAAGAATTTGATTTAGGATCCTTCACAAAAGTTGTAGAGAATTTTATTTCGAGCTCGTGAGAATTTCCGTAGGATTATTCCGAGTTACGAGGAATAAGTTATGAATATTTCGGCCGTCGGATATTGTCCTATTTATCCGTTTGGGATTCGATACGTGTACGGTACAAATACGGGAGAATACTTGCCGATTTTGGAAACTTTCCATTTTGGAAAATCTGGCCCGTTGACCAGTTTGACCCGTGGGTCAAAACTGACCCATTCCAGGCCAATTTTTGTTTGCCTTCGTTGAGCTTGATTCCGGCCTCTTTTGGCCGTGGTGTCTTCATGAAAGTTGTTGGGCTTAAGCTCCTCTTTCTTTTGATAGGTCATTCGTTCAATTTGGTTGCCGGATGAAAAAGTTATGACGTTTTGAAGTTTGTGATTTTCCGGCAAATTCGGCGGTGGTCGGAGGTGATTTTTCCGACCGATTTTGTGGCTCCTCTTTGAGAGGTTTTGTTAGCCATGAGGAAAGGAAGCTATTGCAAGTGGTTTGGGAGGTTGCCGTGGCCGGAGGAGAGAGATCGATCGGTTTGAAATTTCGGCGAGGGTTTGCACCTTTGAGGTGAGTTTTGGACCTTTTCCGGTCAAAATTGGCCTTAACTTTGAACTAGAAAGTTGTTGGAAATGTCAAAATCTTTAAATCCATGTATAGCTTGAATTTTTCTGGGCAGGTTTAAATTTCCGGCGGCGACTTTTCCGGCGACGTGTTTTTCGACGAGTTATATGTCGTTTCTTTCGGAATCGCGCACCGATCGCAGTGGTGAGGTTTATTTTTCAAATTGAGCATTGGAAATTATAGCAAGATTTTATGGTGTGATTATCGGATTTTGACGATTTCGTCGATATTGAATTATATGTTTCCGGGAACGGTTGTTTCTCGAAATGTGATTCGAGGTTTTGAGTTATGATTTTGAGCAGTGGATTTTTTGATTATCCAGGGGATGGTGATCGTTCGTTTGGCGAGGGATTTTCCGCCGGATCACGGGATTAACGCGTATTGCATTACGCTCATTTGTGAGTGGACTTTTATATTTTCACAGTCGTTGCGAGTTCGTGATTTTTTCGTATTTATTTTTATACGATGGTGAGATTATTTATTATTTTTGGAGGTATTATTTTATATTTTTATGGTGATGGCATTACTTGTATCGATGCTTCGGCTACTTGGCTGATCACCGGTAGTCTGACCAGAGTTGAGAGATTCCTCTGGACCAGAGTTGAGAGATTCCTCTGGGCAGGGTTGAGAAATTCCCCCGTTATGCCGCTGGGGTTGAGAGATTCCCCTAGCCTATCACCGTCGGGCTTGATAGATTCGCCTGGCACCTCCATATATATTTTCCGAACTCGCTATACTTTACATTGTTTATTGTATATGAAATTGGTGAAAGACATATGATTATTTTCGTCCACTCACTCTAACATTTTTATTTGCTTTTCCCCTGAGCTTTTCGGTTTCCGTGCCCAGTATGCAGTTCAGACTCTGGTGTCGCACGTCGTGGTTGGAGGCTTAGTATTCGAGCGATGTTTCTTTTATGGTAGGTTCTTAGTTTGGCCTACTATTTGTGTATATATATATATATATATATATACTAGAAGTCTCCCTGAGCATTCTTATGTTATACTTTTATACGATTTTTCCCCGAATTTCTGTAAAACATAGTTTTATTTTATTACTTTACATTATTGTTATGATATTGAGAAATCTGGATGTGATTGGTGCCCACGGTTTGATTTTTGTGGCATAGGATGAGGTGTTATTTTTCGGGTGCAGGTAAAGGCAATTCCGCGTTAGTAGCGTTACTCTACCGAAATTTTGATGGTTTTTGTTGGTTCGTATTTTCAGAAGGGGTTTGATTCCGGTTTAGGAAACTAAATCGGAGTTGGGTCCTTTCAAAAAGTAACAAAATACCTAAAGCCAGAGCGGGTCGGAACTTGTGCAGGACCCCAAACATCAGAGTGAATTTTCATAAAAGGGACAGAACATTTGAATAAACTTGGCGAATAAGTACTACAGTGACTCTTGGCAAATTCACATGTTTCACACTGAAATTCTGAGATTTTCACACGTGAAAAAAGTTGAGGTTGAAGCTTCTATAGATATTGAAAATTCAAATGACCTAGACGGTGCCATAACCATATAACTTCCTTAGCTTTATCCAAACTGATGGTATTATTCGCCTGTCCCGATGATTTCAATTGTTGTACTCTACCACTTATCAAATCAAGATAATATAATTTCCCCCTTCGAACGCCATAACCTAGAATTTTTCTAGTCACAAGATCCTGAAAGATACAAAAATCTAGATAGAAAGTGACAAAACATCCAAGCGCTGCAGTTATCTGACTAACAGATAGAAGGTTATAGGCAAGAGAGGGAACAACAAGAACAGAGTCAATTGACAGATTATCAAAAATCTTGACAGAACCTTCACCAATAATAGGAGATGGAGAACCATCAGCAATAGACACAATATGTTGAGGGGATGGATTAATGGTCTGTATCTGAAAGGACCCGACTCCAATTTAGTTGCCTAAACCGAAATCAAATCCCTTCGAAAACACGACCCAAATTTTTTTTTGCCAAAGTTTACTTTGAAAACACATAAACCATTCTTAGAACCTGCAAAGAAATAAACTTCGAATATTCCACAAAAGCCAAACCGTGGGGCTCCGTTCCCCATCCAGATTTCTCAACAACATATATATATAATAAACTCAAAGGTTTACAAGAAATCCATAATCATTCAGGAGTAAACTCAACTGAAATCAAACATGAGTATTCAAAGCGACGCCTATAAACAACATTTACATCAAGTAGGTCGAATAAGAAACCTACAAAAACTGAAGAAAGGGCCGAACTCTATGCCTCCGCAGTCGACGCACAACATAGGAACGCAAACTACAAACTGTGCAACAGAAACCAAAAAGCCCAGGGGAAAGGCAAATAAAATCGTTAGAGTGAGTGAACGAAAATAAACATATGCCTTTCACCATTTATATAATCATAAAATAATGCGAGTTCGTAAATGCATAAAAGTCGCAACTCTGGCGGATTTCCCTGCCAAAGTACCAAGTCGGGTGAATCTCTCAAATCCGATGGTGATAAACTAGGTGAATCTCTCAAGCCTAGTCGGTATATCAAGCGAATCTCTCAAGCTTGATAGATGGACTACCGGTGATCTGCGTAGCCAAGGCATCGATGCTAAATAAATAAATGCCATCACCGATAAAATAAACAATACTTTTCAAAACATAAATAATCTGAACATTGTACTGGAAACAAATACTGAAATCAAGAACGCGCTACGACAGTGTAAATAAATGTCCACTCATAGAGCAAAGCTAGCTCTGAGGTCCAGTGGAAGATCCCTCGCCAAACGCTCGATCTCGATCACCTAAATAACAGGGATACGATCAATACATAAAGAATCACAACATACGGAGCTAATACGTCGAGAACCCCACGTCCTCGAAAGACGTATCTCTCGAAACATCGACGAGGATTACAAAATTTGCAAAATATACCCAATTAACCCTTGTCCAAAAATATAATACTCAAATCAACCTAAAAACCTCAAGACTATACTCGGGGCGCGATTACGAGCAAAACGGTATAAAACTTCCCAAAAATCCCAAAAAGTCAATCTCGCCGGAGCTCCGCCGTTGGCTGCGGCACGATGTCAACGGTGGCCAATTCCGGTGAAAATTTCTAGATCACATCTTCAAGCCCAACAACTTTTCCTTCTACACCAACCTCCAATTCGAAACACACCGGCCGGAATCAAGCTCGAAAGTTACAAACTCCATGGATTCTGGTGATTTTTTCGACGAGCTCCAAACGGCGTCCAATCCCAAAATTCTTTCACCCAAAAGCTTGTATGAGTTGAGGGAAGCAAAATCCCCAATCCCATCGACCCCAAAAGTGGCCGGAAAAGCTCACCCGATTCCGGCAAAAATTCGAAACTTTATCGAGTTGGTTCTCTCTCAATACTCAACCAAATCAACTCAAACCAAGTTCAAAACAATAGGAAATCTCGAAAGGATTCTAACCATACCAAAATTAAGGCAGGAGGTGGCCGGAATCGCCGGGTTGGACGGCGGCAGCACGTGGGTCGCGTGGAGCACCGGTCAACGCTAGTCAATAGTCCAATTTTTGGTCAACGACGGTCAAACTTCCCAAATGTCACTTTTCGACAATTTTACGACTATTCCGATATTTATACGCGTGGCCCGCGATGATCAACGGTCGAAAATGAATCGAAACCATAACGGATAAACACGACTAAATCCAATGATCGGAAATATTCATAACATATTCATCGGACATCAAAAAAATCCTCGGAAAACTCATATGAGCTCGAAATCATAAACTCAACAACTCTCGTGAAGGAACCCAAATCAAATTCATTACCAAAAATATCGTCGTGAACTAACCCGCCATATTAACCAATTACAACTAAACCGCGACTAATTGCGAAACTCGCAAATCAAGCCAGTTAACTACCATTTCCGGTTCGGGTTGTCACAGTACCAGATTGGGGGTGTTCGTCATGTGATCAGTTGCACCAGTATTAATGATCTAGGTAGAAGTTGAAGATAATGCGGAGAGGGATGATGCATTACTCTTCACCTCTGATTCAACTATATGAGTAGAGGCAATTGATGATCCACGCGATATCTTCATGTTTCAAACAGTAAAGTTTTTCAAGATTCAAGATTTCAAGGGTTCAAGGGTTTCAATTCAGGGATTACATGTGTAGTGGAAGAAATAATGCAGTGGTGGTAATTTAGGGTTTCAATTCAATTCAATTCAGGGTGTCAAGGTTCAGAAATTTGGCTCTGATACCAAGTGAAATTTTATTAAAGGGAGAATTCATTGATTTCATTCATCCCGATTTGTGCTTAATATAAATGTACAATTGGTTTCCTAATAAGAAAAATTATTTACATTCATATCACATCTATACAACTTTAATCATAACCACAAAATAATATTTACTTTCCAACATAAAGATAAAATGGAATCCAAAGACAAGCCAATTTCACTGAAGCATTAGTTGGATCACTACATAAACTAAAGTGAAATCTTTATTGCCTTTGAATGTCCGAAAATTCCCACCCACAAAAACCAATTTCACTGCAGAATTAATTTGTCCTTTAAAATTTAATCCTCACGTAAAACTCAACACATTGACCTCCGTTTTACCAACACAAACTTAATTTCTATAACAGAATAATCAAATAGTCTAAACAAAATTTCAACTTTCTGATTTCAACACATTGACCTCCGTTGTTACTTGCACTGATTTCACTGTTCCTAAGTTGAGGGACATTTTAGTCACTACAATCCAAAAAAATCTCATTTGTGTCTCTACTGTTCTGGATAAGATTATATTCGCATCTCTCTCACATACTCCACAGGTCTCTCAGCCTTCACGAATCCACCTTCGATTACAGATTCAGCCTCCATTAGCTTCCTCAATCTATTTTTACAAAGCTTTCACGAAGACAAAAAGTCTTCACCGGCGACGCATGATTCAGTTAAAGCTTTCATGAAGACCAAAAGCCTTCGCCGACGACAGGCGATTCGATTCACAAGGTACTCGGTTGTGAAAAACGTACTGTTTTAATCTCACTCTCTTTAATTTTCTCTTTTGCTCTGTTTACATGCACATTGTTGAAATTTTGTTGTTTGGTTGATCGAAAAATATCGGAGATGAATTGAAAGCTAAAGCCTGGAAAGTGGAAACTTTGTTGCTGCTGGGTATAAGATAATAGTTTTATTGTTGGGTATCAGATTAATTTTGTGAGGTTTTGTTGGGTTTTATTGTTGGGTAGCAAAATTAGTTTAATTGTTAATGCTGAGTATCACAGATTAGCACATATCTCAATCAACAATATCAACAATCATCTCCTCCAGTTTCAAAATTTGCACCAATAATCACAAACTTAACAAACAACTTGCTCAATCATAACCAAATCCTTTGAAATGAGATCTTCCTCATACTCTTATTAAATTCATAAAAAGAATAACAAAGTTTCTAGGCTCTAACTTCTGTTCTTCTTTGTTGGTACGTGCTGGGTATCAAGATTAGTTTGATTGCTGGTATGTGGATTAGTTTGGTTGTTTGTCTATTTAGATTAGTTTGATTCATGCTGGGTATCTAGATTAGGTTGATAAATTCTACCATTTTATCACTTAATGAGAGCTGATTAAGAGCTTATTGTAGCGGGTGAAGCTGGAGAGTGGCCACCGTTTGTATTCCAGAAGTAGCCATTGTTCTGCTCCTCAACGAAGAAAGAGGAGCTGCCAATTGAGGAAGAAGACCACGTATCTGGGTATGATTGAATTTTACTTCATCTTAGAGCTAACTATATGAGGACTGTATATAGGTACCTTAAACTTTATACATAGCTAATTCATTTTAGACCATATATGAAGACTGTACGTAGTAATACAATTAGAATGCTCATAGAATTCATTTTGTATAGCTAGCATAAACTTTATACATAGCTCAATTTATATATATCTAGCTTAAGCTTTGGATTAATGTGCCGTAGCCATATATAATATTCTACTTTATATATTAGTTTCAGTAGCCATATATTATACAGCCATATAAATTAGTCTATAGAATATATGAGAATATGTAGCCATATATATTAGCCTATTGCATACATTAGCTTTTAAATCTAAGGTACAGTAGCCATATACATTGGGTTATGGGTTCTGTTTTTTTAAGACAATTCGGTGATTTTATCGTGTGAGGTTTTCAATGTCGATTTATATTGTTTTGGTGGAAACAAAAGTGGATTCCTTACCTGTACTAATTAGAGATGATGCCCATTGAATTCAGTCTCCTATTTCACCAATGACACTTCTAAAATCAACAAAATGTCGATTAATATGAGTTCATAGGCATGTTTTCAGGTCATTGCTGTGTATATATTGATTTAGATTTCATACCATTAGATTTTTACAGTGTGTAAGTTGTAAATGTGAATGTTTAAATGTGAATGTAGATCTCAAAAGACATCCTTGGTAAGTCTAAGTTTAAATGTGAATGTAATTTTTTTTTCCATTGTGCAGGTTGTAATGGAAGTGCCTGAGCTAGAGGAAGGTGCAAGTAAGTAGGTGAACCATGGAGGCTTACAAGAAGAAATTCGAAGGTTGTTGCATTAGTCCAAAGATGGAAACAAAGTCGAGATATTTGCTTACGTGTGTAATAAGACTATTCTCTGTAATCTAAACTTCCATCCTTCAATCTATTTTAATACTCTTTTCTTTGTTATATAGTTCTCTAAGAGATTTTATACAGTTTGTACATGTTAATTATCAATATTGAGTTACATATGTTATAGAATTTATTTCGATGATGTTCTTCATTGTCAAACTACAAAAAAAAATGTGTTCAATTCAATTTATGTTTCTCGTTAGAATAGTACATTTTCTATGCTAACAAATTTCTCTTTATAAACACTTCTAAAAATGTTATAACTCTTTATCGAAAAATCGTCCCAAGGGGCGGGCAACAACCTAGTGTGTGTGTCTCTCTCTCTATATATATATGTATATATATATATATAACCAGTACCTTAACAAGAGAGTTAAAAAAAGCCACTCGCCAGAACAGGAGCAATAAGTTGACGCGCGACGAAGCCGCCGAAGCGTCCACTTCTTCCATAGCGTCCTGCGCTCTCTTTAATTTCGCAGTGTTCTTCTCACGAGTTTTCTCAGCTTGAAATGGTCAGGTCCTCTCAAATGACCTAACCCGTATAGCTGTTGGGCCTAGAAGAAGATGTATATAGAAGGCCCAAATATGATTTATATGTACAGTACATGCGATTTTTTCTATCCGATATAGGAGAAATACAATCAGTAGTAAAATGAGTACCAGAAAGTCAAATTGATAGTAGTAAAATGAGTACCAGAGAGTCAAATTGTCAGTAGTAAAATGAGCAACAAGCAAAGCTAGGCAACTCCCATAGCCATTTTTGAGGTATTTGATCAGACCAATGGTGTATTGTAAAAGTAAAAACTTAAAATGCAGCCTTATAATGATGAAGGCACAAGATAAATGAAATTGAACCTTGGAACAGTTTCGTGAGTTGTGACTCATTATTCTTGAAATGAATATAGTACTACTTAAACTAACAAATTTTCTATATAACAGAAGAGAGTTTACTATTCACGACACTGTTCACGACTACTGTTCATAACTTCTGTTCATACTTTTCAGTTACTGTTCCCGTGCTTGTGAACTGTGTGACTTTATCTCAGCCTCACTCATCTCATCTTACCCACTCTTGCTTAGATTCAGCCTTCACTTTTATCTCAGCCTCACTCATCTCATCTTACCCATCTCATCTTACCCACTCTTGCTTAGATTTAGCCTTTGCTCTCATCACAGCCTTACCCACACACTCAATCACTACCGGAAAAAACACTATATCCGACGAGATATGGAAAATTATAACTGACGAGATAAAAATCTCGTCGGTTATAGTGGAAAAATAATTTTTTTTTAATTTTTTTTTAGATGATCTCGTCGGTTATAGTCAGCAGGCTAAAGTCGGTCGGTAATACTATAACCGACGAGATTTTTACCCATTCTCGTCGATTATAGTACTATAACCGACGAGATTTCTAAAAAAAATTAAAAAAAAATTTATTTTTCCACTATAACCGACGAGATTTTTATCTCGTCGGTTATAGTTTTCCATATCTCGTCGGATATAGTGTTTTTTCCGGTAGTGAATCATACTTTGCAATCTCGCTTTCTCCATTTGATCGATTCGTAAGAAGAAGAAGACGAAGAAGAGTCTGATCCTTTATGGAGTGAGCGACTTGGTGAAAGGACCTGACTCCGATTTAGTTGCCTAAACCGAAATCAAACCCCTTCGAAAACACGACCTTAAATTTTTTTTTGCCAGAGTTTACTTTGAAATACGTGAGCCAATATTAGAACTTGCAAAGAGAATCACACTTTGAATATTCCACAAAAACCAAACCGTGGGGCTTTGTTTCCCATCCAGATTTCTCAACATCATATATATAATAAACCACAAGGTTTACAAGAAATCCAGAAAACATTCAAGAGTAAACTCAACTGAAAACAAACATAAGTATTCAGAGCGACTCATATATACATCATATACAATCAGTAGGTCGAACGAAGAACCTACTCGAACTGAAGTGTGAATTGAACTCTACGCCTTCACCGTCGACGTGCAACCCCGGAATTCAAACTACAAACTGGACAAAAGAAACTGAAAAGCCCAAGGGAAGACAAATAAAATCGTTAGAGTGAGTGGACGAAAATAATAATATGTCCTTCCCAACATATACGTATAAATGCGCATAAAAGTATAATGCGAGTCAATGCACATGAAAATCCCGACCAGGTACATTTTTACTGATCTAATAAAAATGCACATAAAATCCTGCGGGGTCACTCACGGACTCATCCATATAGTACAGTCTAATCACGGGATCCTAGACCCCTCGTGATTATAAGTCTGAAAGACCTCAGATCAGGATATCTGTCATTCCCGGAGCATCTCGAGGATCAGCCGAGAAGCCAAAGCATTGATGCTACCTCTATATCTGAGACTGTACTCTATGAAAACCAAATCATAAATACTTTCCATGCATATGCATAATCGTAAAATGAAATCATAAAATGCATACTTGTATGTGCATAATCGTAAATGCATACTAATACGATGCATAATCATAAAGTGTATAATAATAAATGCATATCGTAAATGCATAATCAAGACTTGCAAATCAACTATGAAAATAAAGTGTCCACTCACAGTACAAAGCTAACACTGAAGTCCAGCGGAAGATCCATCGCCAAACACTCGATCACGATTACCTGAATAACATGGATACGATCAATACATATAGAATCACAACATACGGAACTAATACGTCAAGAACTCCGTGTTCTCGAAAGACGCATCGCTCAAAATATCGACAAGGATAGAAAAATTCTTAAAATACACCCAAATAACCCTTGTCCCAACATAACACAACCAAATCAACTCAAAAACCTCACGACCATGATCGGGACGCGATTACAAGCAAAACGGTATAAAATTCTCCAAAAATCCCGAAAAGTAAATCTTGCCGGAGCTCCGCCGTTGACCGCCGCCAATGGTGACCAACTCCGGTGAACCTTACCCCAAACTCTTCCTCTCCTAAAGCCCAACACATTTCCCTTTTACCACCAAGGCCAATTCAACCCACACCAGCCGAAATTCTGGCCGAAAGCATCGCCGGATTTTCCTCTCCGGTCACCGCTACAAACCACCTCAAACATCCACCAATTTCCAAATAAACCACCCAGAATTCATCAAGGGGTTTAGGGGAAGCAAACCCCCCACCAACCCGACACCAAAACTCGCCGGAATCCGCCACTCGATTCCAGTGAAATTCCCAAATTTCATCAAGCTCGTTCTCCCTCAATTCTCAACAAATTTCAAAAAATGAATACACAAATCAATAGTATAATTCAAGAGCTTTCCAACCTTACCAATATCGTCGCCGAAGGTGGCCGAAAAAAGCGGGTCGGACGGCAAACCCGAAACGAGTCACGGTGGAGCTCCGGTCAACCAAAGTCAACACGGGTCAAAGCTAGTCAAACGGCCCGAATGTGACTTTTTGAAAATTCTACGACTATTTCGATATTTATACGTCGCGAACCGATCAAGTTCACGATTCGGATAACTCAAACCCAAACGGATAAGTACAACTAACTCGACGATAATTTCAAATAACCATTTTATATTCTCTGGTTATCCAAAAAATCCTCTGAAACCTCCTACGAACTCGAAATCATATCCTCTACAATTTACGCGAAGGAACTCAAACCAAATTCTTGCCCGATAATTAAGTCGTGAACAAACCTGCAATATCGACCAATTACGACAAAAATGCGACTAATCGTGAAATGCGCAAATCAAGCCAATTAACATACAATTTCTGGTTTGGGTCGTTACACTTGGAGACGGAGCTATTCATATCATCGATCAGGTATATGGCTGGGGTCTTATTCAATTCAGTTTTTCAGTTACTCTATTCGGCCATGGAAGAATAGATTGATTACTGTCATTTGTTGGATCTATTTTTTCTCCCTTGGCCTCAATCTCACTTTACCATCAGAGATTTAGGATTCCATCATCGTTGCATCTTCTGGGTTTCTAAGGTTTGGATCTACAGAGAGAGGGTTATCATTTTCTGATTAGTAAACGCATCAAACGAACTCCGATCTACCTCCGAGACTAGGTAAGATACATAACTTCTTTCTCTCACCTGATCGTATATTACAATTTGTTTTCTTTGAAAGATAATAGCTATATAGAGCGTATATTCAGAAAACGTGAATGTGGGTTTACTGATCAGAAAATAGATATTTAACTCTGATCTACCTCCCGAGACTCGGATACATATGTGGGTTTTGTTCTTCTTTCTACATTGAGGGGTTCTATGTGAACAAGTTCAAGATTAGATTGCTAAACAACTAAGTTGAAAATAAAGTAAAAGATTAGATATTTGTCCTTTGGTGGAGTAAGAAAAACAGAGACATGGTTAACGTTTTCAAATGAAGAACATCTTTAATGGAGTGAATGAAGTTGACATGATTAGTGCATTTGCTAATGATTATGTAGTATATGGGTTAAGTATATTCAATCAAACCAAATGGGTTATACAAATTGAAGAAGCAAATTGAGCTTCTTGCGGTGGTGCTCTTAAGCTAATTGACCAAGATTTGCTACACGATTTGTTAAGTGTGAGTATCCAATTGATCATTGTGTTCGGCTCAATTCAGCAATTTCAGCATCGTCTATATATAATTGAGGACACATATTGGAGGCACCCATATATATATAACGAGTCCCCCTTTCAGAACTGTTGTAAAGATTTTGTGCAGTGATACAGTATCATTGTTGGTTCATGTTGTTTTCAAGATAAGTATCATAATGTTATATAGTAAATCTGTCTCTATAACACATATAGTTAGAGTTCTTACATTCAGTTCATAGGAACACATAATGTTAGTCTTTGTTGCTGCTTGGTTTCAAGATTAGTTTGATTGTTGGATTTTGGTTTGATTGTAGATATATATATTAGTTTGGTTATTCATCTATCTAAATTGGTTTGATGCATGCCGAGTATCTAGATTAGGTTGATAAATTCTTCCATTTTATCATTCTATGAGAGCTGATTAAGAGTTTATTGCAGGGGGTGAAGCAGGGGAGGAGTCACCATTTATATTCCAGAAGCAGCCACTGTTTTGCTCATCGACGAAGAAAGAGGAGTAGCCAATTGAGGAAAAAACCACGTATATGGGTATGATTGAATTTTACTTCAGTGTAGAGCTAATTTATTTTAGACAATGTATGAAGACTGTATACAAAATATAATTGAACTGCTCACATAATTCATTTTATATAGCTAACTTCAACTTTATACATAGCCTAACTCATATATATGTAGCAGAAATTTTAGACTAATGTACAGTGGCCATATATATATTATTCTATTCTATATATTAGTTTCAGTAGCCATATATTGTACAGCCATATATATTAGTCTACTGGGGAATTAGTAGATTTTGGGGCATAATAGATGATGTGCGTGAATCTGTGTATAAGCTTCTATTGCGTGAACAATTTTGGGGAATTGGTTTTATAAGCTTCTTTTTTCTATTGAAACTGTGTATGTGAGCTTCTTAACTACTAAAAGTGCCGTGTCTTAGGATTTAGCATGCCATGTGTGTTTCTCCATATACACCATGCCATAAACATCTTTGTATCAATGCTTATGTCATCTCCATTAGTTATTGTTCTCTGTGGATATAAGTGGTTTACCTTGATTTTATTTTTTTTGCAGGGTTCATAGGTTATATGCAGAAGATACTTTGTTGTATCTTTGTGTTGTTGTTTCTCTGGCAATTGTTGTCTCCATTTTCAGTTTTTCCTCAACAGTTAGGTCTGTATTTTCTTGGTTAATGTTGTCTCTCATAATGTGCGGTTAAAAAAATTCCTGATTTTTAATAGTCCTATTTAAGGTATGTGGCGCAAAAAGAATATTGTTGCACCATTGGAGTCCATTGCAAGATCCTTCGAAGACAAAAGATCTTTGAGCGACAGACAGAGCTTTTTTCAAGGCATGTCCGAAGATTCCTTGAGATGCGAGGGTCCAGAAACAACAACACTTGGCAGTAATTATGATGGAGATCTTCGCCATCTTATCTCAGGTGTTGTACAACACGAACTGTTTTTCTGTTATGTTTCGATAGAGCTGTCAAAAATGGAAAAAACACATTTCTTAATTCTTTGTAGTTCTGTCTAAAATTTCCAGAATGTAAGTTTTTTTTCTTTGGATTATGTTTTCTTTCGATTATATAATAACATAATTATATATATATTGTTTGTTTCAACAAATTCCCAAGATAAGAGATCTCTAAGCAAAAGACAGTCCTTTTTTCGGATCTATTTTTGAAGACGCCTTCTTGTGCCATGATCTAGAAAATGATGATGGAGATCTTCATGAAGTTATCGTAGGTAGTTCACTGTATGGACTGTTCTTATGTTATATTTCAATAGAGGTATTAATAGTAGATAAAATAGTGTTGTTAGATTATCAGTTTTTTGTTGTCGAGTATAGAACATGCAACCTTATTATTGTTCAGTTTTAGAAATCAAACCTGGGTTGGAGGTTATCTTTACTAACTTACGTCAGGTGGTATATGCATATAGTGACTTATAGGGTTCTATGAATTATTGGGTTGTGTTTTGAATTAATGGTCTGTCTGTTTTTCATTAAAGTCAAAACTTTTTCCTTGAATAATATTTGTTCCTCAGTGTCAGTAAGGTGAATGGTCCCTTTTTTGGACATTCTCGGGTTAATTTTTTACTTTGATCGTAGAATTTCGTGCGTGATGTCTATTGATTTTTGAAATTGCACTTTTTTTTTCTTCTGAAATTGGTGATTAGACATGGTGCGGAAAAGGAACCGTGACTCCATTGATGAAGGGGTAGAGTGTCACCAAGCCAAACAGTTATTCGGTAAGAGACAATGGTTACCTCAACCAGTTCAGAGATTGGAGAAAGTAACCACAATGAAGAACTTATACCAACTATTATGAGTTTATGTCCCTGAATTGGACTCCTTTTGGCCTTGGATCTCTCGATTATAGAACAACTCGATCATATCTATTTTATGTCTCGCAGGAAATTCCTAAGAGAAAATATCTCTGAGCAAAAGACAACGCCTTCTTGTGCCATGATCTAGAAAATGATGATGTAGATCTTGACTAAACTCTCGCAAGTACTGTACAATATGGACTGTCGTTACATTATATATGAATACGGCTCTTAACACTGGATAAAATAGTGTTGTTAGATTATCAGTTCTTTATTTTGGATTATAGAACATTTAGGATTATTATTGTGCAGTCTTGGAAAGCAAGCATTTGTTTTTGTATTATCTTTACCAGGTTATGTCAGGTGGTTTGGACATACAGTAACTTATTGGGTTGTATAAATTGTTATGTTGTCTTTTGGATCAATAGTCAGCTAGTTTTTCATAAAGGTCAAATATTTAGGTAAAAAAATGTCTTCCTTAGTGTTAGTAAGGTGGATGGTCCCTGTTTTGGACGTTCTTAGGTTAATTCTTTTCTTCATTGATTGAAATCTAGAATGTAGAACTTTTGCTAGCTATTATGAGTTTATGAGCTTGAATTGGACTCTTTTTGGCTTTGGATTAGTTCTACCTCTCAATTATTGAACAACATGATCATATCTATTTTTGTGTCTTGCAGAAAATTCTCAAGCCAAGACATTTTTAAGCAAAAGACAATGCTTTTTCCAATATACATTTAATGACGCCTTCGTGTGCCATGGTCGAGAAAACGATGATGCAGATCTTAGCCAAACTCTCGCAGGTACTGTACAATATGGAATGTTGTTACATTATATTTCAATGGAGCTCTTAATATTGGCGAAAATAGTGTTGTCAGATTATTGGGTCTTTCTTTTAGATTATAGAACATGCAGATTTATTATTGTGCAGTCTTGGAAAGCAAGCATTTGTTTTCGTATTATCTTTACCAAGTTATGTCAGGTGGTCTACACATACAGTAACTTATTGGGTTGTGTGAATTGTTGTGTTGTTTTTTGAATCAATGGTCCTTCTCCTTCTATTATTCCTAATTTACCTTTTCCTAGCAGGTTGAAGAAGCAGGTGAAGGTTGACAAAGAGAAGGAGATCTTGGATGTGTTCAGAAAGGTAGGAGTAAACATTCCCTTGTTTGATGTGATCAAGCAGATACCACAGTACGCAAAGTTCCTGAAAGATTTATGCACAACAAAGAGAAAATTCTATGGAACTGAGATTGTGGCTTTGGGAGAGAGAGTATCTGCCGTGCTTCAAAGAAAGCTTCCACCTAAGTTGGGTGATCCAGGACGTTTTACGATCCCATGTATCATTGGTGATCACAGGTTTGCGGGTGCTTTACTTGATTTAGATGCTTCCATTAATTTAATGTCATACACTGCTTATAACAGGTTGAAAATGAGAGAACTTATTCCCACATGTGTCACCATTAAACTTGTTGATCGGTCTAACTGTTACCCTCAAGGTATTATTGAGGATGTTTTGGTACAGGTGGGAGATTTGATATTCCCAGCATATTTCTTTGTGTTGGAGATGGAGCATGAGCTAATGCCATCAGAAATACCATTGATTATTGGGAGACCATTCTTGAGAACAACGCGTATAAAGATAGATTGTTTTGATAGATCATTGAGTATGGAAGTAGCTGAGGAGAAAATCCATTTCAATATTTATGAAGCTCTCAAACATCCAAATAGTGATGATGCTTATTCATGTTGTTCAATTGACACTTTTGAGAGTTTTGTGCAGGAATTCATTTAGTATTCATTGGAGGAGGATCCTTTGAGAAATGTCATAGAGGTATCCGGGAAAGAAGAAATTCTAGGTCTGGAGCTTGGCGAGCTTGTCAAGAAGCTTGGCGAGGAAGGACTGGAGCTTGGCGAGGAGAAGAAATTTCGACCTGTCAAATTTGAACCTATCTTTGAGATAGCTTCGGCTGAGGATCTTGAAATGGAAGAGGAGTATTACGCTATGGAAGAAGCACTTAAATCCCTACCAAGTATGAAAGGTAAATATTCTAAACCCATTTCTCTTCTATTTTCGGGTGATATTCTTGTTCCATCTATACAGGCAGCACCCACATTAGAGTTGAAACTTCTACCTGAGCATTTGAAGTATGCTTTCTTAGGGGAGGATGATACACTTCCAGTTATCATCTCTTCCAAGCTCTCAACACTACAAGAGGAGAAGTTGTTGAATGTACTCAAGGAGTACAAGGCCTCCATTGGATAGACAATAGCCAATATCAAGGGCATCTGCCCAACATTGTGTACTCACAGGATCCATCTGGAGGAAGGAGCTAAGCCAACAAGGGAAGCTAAACGTTGTCTCAACCCTCCTATGATGGAAGTTGTCAAGAAAGAAGTAATTAAGCTTCGAGATACAGGTATCATTTATGCTATTTCTGACAGCAAAAGGATTAATCCTATGCAGGTTGTGCCCAAACGTTCAGGAATCACAGTGGTAAAGAATGATGAGAACGTGTTGGTGCCTCAAAGAGTCCAAACGAGATGGAGAGTGTGTATTGACTACCGCAAGCTCAATGCCACCACAAGAAAAGATCACTTTCCGCTCCCATTCATTGATCAGATGTTGGAAAGGTTGGCAGGTCATGCATATTACTGTTTCTTAGATGGTTATTCAGGATACAACAAGATAGCCATACATAAGGATGATCAGGAGAAGACCACTTTCACATGTCCCTATAGCACTTTTGCTTATAGGAGGATGCCATTTGGTTTATGCAATGCACCAGCGACATTTCAGAGATGTATGATGAGCATTTTTTCCGACATGGTTGAAAAAATCATTGAGGTATTTATGGATGACTTCTCTATTTTTGGTGATTCTTTTGATATATGCCTTCATAATCTAGCTATGATTTTAGAGCGTTGTGTAGAAACTAACCTTGTACTTAATTGGGAAAAATGTCATTTTATGGTGGAGCAAGGTATAGTTTTGGGACATGTTATTTCAGCTAGAGGTATTGAGGTTGATAAAGCTAAGGTTGATATTATGCGTACCTTACCCCCTCCTTCTATTGTGAAGGAGGTGAGATCTTTTCTTGGTCATGCAGGTTTCTATCGTAGGTTTATCAAGGATTTTTCCAAGATAGCCCGACCATTGTGTGCATTGCTGCAGAAAGACATAGCTTTCAACTTCACCGATGAGTGCTTGCAAGAAAAGCTCAAGGAGTTGCTCACTACAGCTCCCATCATCCAAGCACCTGATTGGAATCTACCATTTGATCTCATGTGTGATGCTTCCGACTATGCTGTTGGTGCAGTTTTAGGCCAACGCCCGAAGAGGTTACCTCATGTCATCTATTATGCCTCCCGTACTTTAAATGACGCACAGTTGAATTACTCAACTACAGAAAAGGAGCTCTTAACAGTGGTTTTTGCCCTTGAAAAGTTTAGGTCTTACTTGTTAGGAACTAAAATTATCATATTTACTGACCATGCTGCTTTGAGATATTTGATGACTAAACAGGATACCAAGCCCAGGTTGATTCGATGGATGCTCTTACTTCAGGAGTTTGATATTGAGATCAAAGACATTGAGAACAATGCAAATTTCAAGTGTGGGGTGGGGTTTATATCATATCCCTAGCGTCTATGTATAAATTTTTTCGTTATTTCAGTTCTGTGCAGTATGCTGTTTTGTGTCAATTATTTGACATAGCTCGAGGTCTCGTAAATTTCTGAATTTTTTAGGGAATTTTTTTACGTGTGTTTAATTTATGATCTTAAAATATCAGATAATTCCAATGTGTAATTAATTCTGTAAAATTCTTGCGAGTGGGATGCGTCTCTGGCGAGCTTCGTTTTTCGATACTGTGCAGTTTGATGTTTTGTGTGATTTGTTTGACATATCTAGAGGTCTCGTAAATTTCTGAAAGTTTTAGAGAATTATTTTAAATGTGTCTAGTTGATGCTCTTAAAATTTCAGCTCATTCCACAGCGTAATTAATTCTATACAAATCTGGCGAGTGGAGTTGCACAGGCGAGCCTGAGGGGTCTTTTCCGACGACTAGTTCGTCGTGGAATGGTTTCCTCGCCAGAATTTGGTATTTTTGAGTTTTTTCTTTATTTTTCTTGTGTGTTTTAGTGTCTTATTTGAAAAACCAAATACAAAAATAAAAAGTGTCAAGAAAAGCAACATAAAAAGAGTCTCTTGTTTTGAGTCTTAGGTGCTCTTAACTAGTCCATGATGTGATTATATCTTCTGTAATTGTGACTAAAAGATGATCTTGTTATTTAAGTTTCTTTGGTTAATCTTGATATATGGTGCATATGCGAATGTGTAGTGGATGTAGAAACGAGTTAACATGGTACAGATTTTTGGCATGCTTAAGCTTTGTTGAGATTCATTTAACCTGTGAGCGATTGAACCTATATGTGAATACACATGCTTTCTTTATTGAGTGTCAATTGCTTGCCATAGATTAAGTTAATGGACTCTAGATATTACTAGAACTTACTTTTGTGCTTTTCAAACATTATCGTCAATACATGTTTTGATTGAGGAAGTGATAAAGGCATTTAAGGAACACCACCATTGCCATATGAAGCCTGTGTCCAGAATTTGTGTACACAAGATGTGCACCCCTTAGTTAATCAATTTGAGCCTACATGTTTAAACTTTATGTCATCACCCACATATCTCTGACCTTAAACTTTAGAATAGTTATATCTTTACGTACCCTTGTTCTAGGACTTGGTAGAGCTATACATGAGACAGGTATGTGAAGACGACGACAATGTCGAAAAGTGATGCAAAGAAATAAGTGTGGGGTATCAAGCTAGTGTGTAAAGAAAAAAAAATGAAAAGAAAAAGAAAAAAAAGTGTGATGTCTAGCTTGATACCCGAGTTAACTGTTGATGAAAACAATGATGTGAAGGCCCAACAAGATGAAATTCGGCCACAAAAGTGAGAAAGTTCATGGTTGTAAAGTTTGAAGAAGTCTCTTATTTGGTGCTCTATTGGGTTCTAGAATTATATTTGAATTCTTTATCCATCTATTCTTTAACCTATGAGCCAAGCCCCATTACAACCCATGAAAGTCCTTTTGATTCTCAAGATGGCAGCCTTTGATCCGTGGAGATTAGTCACACGAGTAAACATATGGTGTGGTCCATTTGGCAAGTAATTGAGTTGAGTGATTACCTTAGACATACTTTGAGAGAAACACTTTTGAGAGCATATACTTGTGAGGTTGAATCTTGACAAGTTTTTTGCATGCTACAGCTTAACATTCACCATGATTATGTCTTCGTCCTACATATTACATGTGTGTCATGCATTAAAATTAACTTTCAAAACTTTGTGGAATATTAATTTGGAGTCATACTAATCTTGGTGTTACAATTGTGGAAGATTGCTGAGACAATTTGATGAGGGTGTTAGAGTCATGTAGTTAGAGTCTTTGAGTCTTTTCAGAGTCTTTGTTTAGTGTATTGCTCGAGGACTAGCAATGTCTAAGTGTGGGGTATTTTGATAGTCGTATATTTATGCGTCTATTTGGTATTCAATTTGTTCCCTATAACTTAGGAGTTTAAATTAGGATTCATTCACCTCGTAAGTCCTCCTCTTCCACCATAACTCCTAAAATATATTATTTAATCTCATTTTCTTCATTAATCTCCAAAACACCTAAAAAAAATAAACATAATTAATTCACTCGATTAATAATAATAAACTAAATATATGGAACAAATTAAATACCAAATAGACGCATAAATATGCGACTATCAGCACTCAAAGCATACACAAATAAGAATCATCAACATATAAACAACAAAGAAACATCATTCGAATAACAAAAACAATCTTCAATTAACAAGCATAAGTAATCTAGAAGATATGAACGGGGCATCAAAACAGCCCCTTAACAATGGAGTTTAGCTTCTCATGGTAGCCATACAAGTTTGAGAGAAAGATAGAAAAATTACACAATGGAATGGCTCCCCTTTTCTTCCGTTTTCTTCTTCTCTTTTATTCTTCTTTTTCTCCTCTTCTTCACGTCTCCTCCCTTCCTTTTCTCACGTCATGCATCTCTCTCTCCCATGAGACTCTCTCCATGTTTCACGTTTGTTTCTGATTTTTCCTCTCTTTCATTTGATTTGGTCTCTCCCATTTAACCAAAACAAATTTGGTTTGGGTTATTAATCCCAAATGGGCTGAATCCACATTCCATAGGGTTTTAGTGATCCATCTTCAAGTTGGACTTGGTCCATTTATCACTTGACAACCCATAGTTACTCCTTGTTGAGCTAGGAAAGCTCAATGACTCGTCTTTTATTTATTTATCTCCAATTACCTATAAAACATAAAACAATAATAAGTTGCTTAAAAACGTAACAAAATAACTAAATATAAGGTTCGGTTAAGCACAGAAAAGTTGCATAAATATGCAACTATCAGCTTCAGGTAATGGTTATGATCAATAATAGTAGGAATTTTGCATACCTGCATCTTTAATTCAATACATTTGCTCCATATTAGTGGTCTTTTCCGTATAATTGTTTTTCAAGATTATTATGAAGGCAATAACTTCCTATTGGATCTGTGTGTTTGGCAAACGAGTTAATCTTTATCGACTTTAATTTTTTTTCAGGTCTTGCAAGAGCTGGGTGAGAGCACTTCACGCCATGGCCGTGCTACCTTTTCAGTTTTACTTTTTCAGGTTTTCCTTACCTGTAAAAGCTATTCTCAAATTCCAAAATATTAAGCTTCCCTTGGTTTGAAAAGATATTTGTTCGAAACACCAAATCAGCTTATTGAACATAGTAAGAGCATATTCTAATGAGCTGAATGTGAGACTAAGATTATATATTAACTGAACATACTGTCATGCAGACATATATTGATCTATGCTAAACATAGTAGAGGCATATTCCACTGAGTTGAATGTGAGACTGAGCATATATTCAACTGAATAAGTTTTCATGCTGACATGATTAATGATTTTTCGGGTCCTTGCATATTGGATCAGTATGCATATTGCTTGTTTTCACCGCTAATAGTGGAAAGCCAACTGCTACGTTTAAATTTAATGACACGTGTTCAAGTATTAAACTTGTAAGAAAAAAAAACATGTAGTTAATCCTTTTGTTTGCACTCATGTTTATATTCTTGCAAATCTTGAACATAAAGTTAGAATATTCCTGATTTTTTATTGTTTTTCAGGATTTGGCTGTTGTGGTTTTGCTAATACTCATACCTTTGATATCACCGAACTCATCCAAAGGAGGGGTAATATTACTTACTATCATTTTACCTTTCTTGACCTTCTGAATCTGCTTGAGTAAAATGCAATACCTATTGTTTGGGCCTAAATAAAATATTTACTTTGGGTTTGGATGACCGAGGTCTGGCGAGCGGCCCATCATGGTTAATAGTGCTCTATCGAGGAGCTACGTTGTAAAGTGTCTAGCGAGCTTCGCTAGGAAGAAGACGTTGAGTTCTATTAGAACTGTGTCTTATCGAGCTGGATTCACGCGGCTTAGTTTCTACCATAACTAGTCGATAATAGCAGGACTCTTAGAAGAGTTATGGTGGAATTAGAAGACCTATGAGTGGTACAACACGTATGCTGGTATGAGATTCAGACAAGATTACAAGAGCGAATGAGTTAGATATAGAATCAATGACTGATTTGTAAGCGAGTATATAAGGAAGGCAAGGATCTTATGAAGAGCCCCCCCGAACAATCAATCAAACATCCTTGCTATACGCAAACAAACCTAGACGGTTATCTCGTCCTCGAGATTCCTATCTACCTTGCAACCAGAAGGTCTGAGTGCTATTCACCTATCGAGTGAAGGTATTTACGACTCCAAGGAAGCAATTGAAACCTGAAGGTTGAAGAGCGGCTCACTTGTAAGTTGGGAGCTTGGATACTCAAAGGAAGCGAGTGTTCTCAACACTTCGTCGAGAGATTGCTCTGCTCTGCACGAAAGACGTGGGAGTATCAATTTCTGGATTCGGCAGAGAGGTACACATATCAAAGTCCTAGGTTTCTATGCGAAAAGGACCTATTCGAGCAGGGTTGGTGCTCTCCCTGTTCTAATCGCTTACATAAGAAGTCAGGCGGCTGTAGTCAGTCCAAATTCCGTTGAAAAACGGTGGCACGCCAGCATACGAAGCACAAGCAGGATAGACCGGCTCACGCGGTTAAGACATCCGAGATAAAAGAGACTGCTTCGCGGGAAGGATCTCTCCCGAGAGAAATTTCTGCATCGAACATTTTGGCACGCCCAGTGGGACATAAAAAATTACTTTGTCCAATTCTCGTGTCTCTAAACAAGATACCACTGTTGTGTCAAAATCGAACATTTTGGCACACCCAGTGGGACAGTCAATACTTCTTTGCATCTCTAAACGACAATTGGAGACCCTTATCGAAGGGTTTATCCTCAGTGTCGTAAACATCCACAACCGGTATACCGTGAACACACTTCTAGTCAGTGTCGTTCACTGAGTAATCAAGCGGTTGAAGTTATTTTCGCTAGCAACTTTAACACTATGGATTTCGAGCCTCTAAGCGAAGCGGAGATAAAGGCGCTTACATATGAACAATACTTGGCCTATGCAATCAGGCGAGATAACCACCAGATTGGTTATTCTCGATTATTCGAAGACAGACTTGGGCAACAGACAGATCATCTCGCCGATCAGGCTGGCTCCATAAAGGAGATAGCCAGTGGAATCCGGGCTATACGGATAGATTTGAAACAAGAACAAGAGGAGATAGGATCCTTAAGTGCCCAGGTAACTAGTTTGGCAGAGGGTCAAGACCGACTACAAGCTGATGTCCATGAACTATTGGATAGAGGATTGGAAGAATACCGCCAGTCCGCGGCGGCTATCACTCAAAGAGTTGACAGGGATCTAGGTTCTCTAACCAAAACCGTATCGGACTTGGCTAGGAAAACCAGGTGAGCAGAGGATTTCTCTTTCGAGTGGGAGGCACGTATAAATAAGCTCATGGATGATTGTAAAGTAAAATTATCCAAGATGCATGAGACTTACGAAGCACCGTTTCCTCCGACCAAAAATGATCCTAACGAGTGGCATTGGCCAAAGTTCTACAAACACCAAACCTTCCAGACTTTCTTTGGGGATGATGATGCAAACGCGGCAACACATTTGGCTTACTTTACCTTGCAATTAGGCCAGTTTGCCGAGGATGAGGGACTCAAGTTAAGGGTCTTCGGATCATCATTATCAGGATCGGCCCTCGTGTGGTACACTGGGATCGAAAAGGGCTCGATCAGTACGTGGAAGGAGATGGAGGCCTTGTTCATAGACCACTTTGGAATGGAACGGCCAGAAACTACCGTAGGAAAATTGGCTTCACTTAGCCAATCGGTGACCGAGAGTCCGGTCACTTTCCTACACCGTTTTCGTTCGGAGTACAACCTATGTAAGACCCTTCTAAGCAAGGAAGAGGTGGTCGAGATGGCCAAGAATGGGCTGGAGGATACTTATCACCAGTTATCTTAAATAGCAAGTATTTCTCTCTAAACGAGTTCATCGCTGCAGTGACTAGAGCTTACAGCAATATGCAAGAGAGAGATAACAGGAAGAATGCGTCCAAAGGGACGTATAATAATCGAACCTATGACAGGTTAAAGCCAAAAACAGTGGCTTATGTTGAACAGATGGATGACCAGGAATCAGATTCTGATGACGACCGAGTGGGTGCTGTTGATTTGATGTCAAGTAAAGTGCTAAAGCCCCGCAAGCTTCAGAAGAATAGAGGTCCCATCAAACTCTCGACAGTGGCTTTTACTAAGCCAGAATTCGAGAAGTATACTTATGATGCCAATATGGCTCATGAGATTCTGGACGAACTATACGGTCTGCGTGTTGTCAAGGCAGACTTTGGACCGATCCCCACAGCTGAACAGTTGAAGGGTAAAAAGTACTGTAAGTTCCATGGAGCATGGAACCACCTTACCAAGGACTGTATTAAGCTGAAGGATCAAATCCAGAAGTGGATTAACGAGGGAAAATTGGAACTAGAGAGTTCGTCCAAGACAGCAGCATTAGTGGATTCTGAGCCATTCCCTGCTCCACATGTGAACATGGTTGACGTGAGTTGGCCATCACCCAATAGAATCTTTGGAGACAAAGAGGCTTGGAATCAACCAGCCTACTTAACCTATTCATTCAAGTTAGACATGATAGAGGAACACTTGGATAGGTTAAGGGATATGGGGCTGATCTTCTTCTACCCAGTCTATGAGCTTAGACATCTACGGTACAAGGAGCCAGCCCAACACTTTTGCAGGTTCCACAATCACTTCGGCCATCGAACATCGATGTGTTCGACCTTGAAAGATAAGATTTAGGGTCTGATCAATTGGCAAGTGATTGTGATCAATGAGGAAGGAGAGATGGATTTTCACCCAGAATATCCTCACAAGACACCATCTCATTCGGTCACAGAACCTCCCGTCAGCGGCACTTCTTCAGAACATAATCAAGATACACTGACTCAGGCGAAGAAGAAGTCCAAGCGAAGGTCCAGGCGAAATATAGCATTTGTCCGACCAAAGTGGACACGCATAACATATGACGCGTCCTGGCGGGAAGAGATATTTGAAAAGCTATGCCTAGAAGGGATAGCAGTGGTACCCGACAATTGAGGATCACCAGACCCACATCCTGATGATGTTAGGGGTTTGCCCTATTGTCAGTATCACCACAAATGGGGAAGTCACACTACGGCTGCCTGTAGAGATCTGATGTACAAGATTCAGCTGCTGATCAACGAAGGAGTAATAGCAATCGAGCAAAAACCTTCGCTTGATTTAACGACTCCCATCCCCATGATCGTTGGAATGTTGGATGTAACACGTGATAAATCCAACAAGAGGAAACAGTCCAACGACCAATCAACTGCTGGCGAGAATACACCTAACACACCAAAGAACAAAGGAAAAGAGAAGGTGGACCCCAAAGCAGATTTGCCAGTAGCCCTTTGTGCACACTGCAAATTGAGAAGTGGGTTGAAGATCTCCTTCGAAGAGTTGGCTCAGGCGGCCAAAGCCTTCCCAGAACTATTTTCAAATAAGGATCATCAATCCCCACAATCAAGACAAAGGGACACCCCAGCTCCCAAGCGATCAAGAGCAACAAACCAGGCCAGTATGGTTAAAACACCTGAATCTAAAGTTGCTGATACGCTCACCAAGCCATATGTTCCTCCAGCTTCAAGGAATATCACGAAGGAGGATGTATGGTATATAAGGAGAAGGGAAAGACCGTCGAGGTAACTCCAAGCAAGAGGAGAAACCTACAGCGACGCTTTGGTAGGGCCAAGAGAGCATTGGATGCTTACGAGGCTGGTCTTATCAAAGAAGAAGACCTGGAGTTTCCTCCAGAAGTGTTGCAGAGGAGATTAAACACCCTCGCAGCATAATCCATTGGTGGTCTTTGGAAAGAAATCTCATGAGCCTAAAGTGAGAGCCCAAAGACCAGGGGTTTTCGAAAGAAACCCAGAACTAGCAAATAAAGGTAAAGAGCCCGAATCTACTCAAGAGATTCACCGTGTAGTTACTAAGCGACAACCAGTAAGGAGACGCCTTACCTTTGAAGAAGACACGGTGAAATCAGTAGGGCTGAAGACACCTCCCAAGGGAACAGAGGATACAAAGAAGCAGAGTACTCCAAGCAAGCCACCAGTCTTGCAATGGAAACCAAGGCCTCTAGTTGTGGAAGAGCAAGCGAAGGCCAAGAAAGTAATCCCAGTTCCCAAGGAACAAACTCCACCATCACTACCATCAGCAGCTATTGATCCTACTCATGAGGATCCAATACAGCAGGTTGCTCACCTTGAAGTGACTACAGTGTCTAACGAGGAGGGACAATTATCGGCTGACGGTGATAGTTACAACGACGATGAGGAGTTGGTGGACTACGGTGAGGACGAGGATGAAGAAGCACAAAGTGGCATCGAGGAGAACATTACAGCCGTTAACATGGTGTATGTTCTATCCTCCAAATATGCTTTGCCCTCTCCAGCACCAAAAGGTGAATCCAGCAACATCAATAATGTGTTGTTACAGGACGAAGAATCAAAGGTGACGGACAATCCAACACCGGATGACACACCAGAACTGGATTCATCAGATATAAAAGGACAAATGATGTTCTCTAAGCCCACCATTGACATGGCCATGCACATGCAGCCATTATACGTCACAGGACAAGTCCAAGGAGTCCAATTAAATAAAATTTTGGTGGACTCAGGGGCAGCAGTGAACATCATCACCTTGAAGGCATTGGCCCTTATAGGTGTTCCCAAGTCAGCTATCCAAGAGACCTCGCTGAGTGTCAGGAACTTCCAGGGTAGCATAACGAAGACCTTGGGAATTGTCTTTCTTCAGGTACACATCGGGATAGCCTCAGGCACTTACACATTCTTTGTGGTGGAATGTACATCGCCATATAGTGCAATCCTGGGGCGTGACTGGATCCATCGAAGCTACTGTGTACCGTCTTCGCTTCATCAGCAGATGCTACTATGGAACATGGAGTCAGGCAAAGCAGAACTGGTCAATGCTGACCCTCGCCCATATTCCGTGTCTGCTAACGCACTAGAGGCCAGATACTACCACAGTGACCTTAGGCCATTGGAGGTATGTGGCGTCGAAAGTAGAGGCCGCCCAATGGGTGTCACGGCCTCTGAATTAGCTCAGTGGGGGATTATTCAAGCAAATCAAGATAGTCAAAGACCCTACACCATCGAGCTACCATCCAGACGTTCTCCATGAATGGGTCTCTATTAGAAATAGAGACCGAGGCTTGTCTTTTGTTACACGAACGCTTTCACAACTTTATCTTAGAAAGCCAAGCCTTTGAGAATGTTCCAATGATTGCAGCATTGGAATATGTGGATGAAGACGTCTTACAAGACTTAGAGGAGGAGGACGAAATTCAATTAGCTCCAGCAGCCTTAGACGATCTACCTCCTAAAGTCAAGGATCCCATCGAACACATTCAGATTGGGACACAAGAAGAGCTAATGTCTGTGGCTATAAGTACTTTCTTGGAGCCTGAAGAGAGGCTCAAGATGATTGAATTGCTGAAAGAATACGCAGATTGTTTTGCAGAGAAATATGAGGACATGCCTGGTCTTTCACCAGATCTGGTTTGTCATAAATTGCCCATCATCGAAGGGAAGAAGCCTGTAAAACAAGAAATGCGTCGCATGAACACAGAAACAGCAATTCTAGTCAAGGAAGAGGTTGAGAAAATGCTCAAGTCAGGGATTATACGAGTAGCCAAATACAATGAGTGGCTGTCTAATATAGTCCCAGTCAAGAAAAAGAACGGGAAGATGCGAGTATGCGTCGACTACAGAGACTTGAACAATGCAACTCCTAAGGATGCTTATTCTATGCCAGTAGCTGATTTGTTGGTTGACTCAGTTGCCCGCCATGAGATGTTGACATTCATGGATGGTACTGCAGGATATCATCAAATCCCAGTGGCTGAAGAGGATAGACATAAGACAACGTTTCGATGCCCAGGCTTTGCCGGTGTTTTTGAGTACGTGGATATGCCATTTGGACTT
This sequence comes from Geum urbanum, assembly GCA_946800695.1. Taxonomy (NCBI): domain Eukaryota; kingdom Viridiplantae; phylum Streptophyta; class Magnoliopsida; order Rosales; family Rosaceae; genus Geum; species Geum urbanum. The sequence goes on from OX326998.1 coordinate 37,715,439, forward strand.
AAAAATGCAGGGGCAACCTACCAACGAGCAATGAACTTGATCTTTCATGATCTTATTGGTAAGACCATGGAAGTGTATATAGATGATGTGGTAGTCAAAACGAAACGTAGAAGTAATCATTTTGAAGACTTGAGGCAAGTGTTTCTCAGAATGAGGCAGCATCAACTGAAGATGAACCCAGCCAAATGTGTGTTTGGCGTCCAGGCAGGTGACTTCCTGGGTTTTCTGGTTCATCAGCGTGGGATTGAAATACCGGATGACAAGAAACAAGCGGTTATCAGTGCAGCCCCACCAAGGAGTAAGAAAGAACTACAACGTTTATTAGGAAAAATCAATTTCCTACGACGGTTTATTGCCAATGCTGCTGGGAAGACACAATCATTCTCTACTCTCCTCAAGCTTCAAAATCAGAAGGACTTTGTATGAGAGCCTATACACCGAGAGGCCTTCGATACCATCAAAGCCTACTTAACGAACCCACCTGTCTTGGTTCCTCCAAGACCTGGGGTTCCTCTTAAGCTGTATATTTCAGCTACAGAACTCTCCATTGGAAGTCTATTGGCTCAAGACGACACAGCAGGCATTGAACGTGCTATTTTCTATCTGAGTCGTACCTTAAACGATTGTGAAACGAGATACTCTCCAATGGAAAGGTTATGCCTCGCCTTATACTTTTCAGGGTGTAAGTTGAGGCACTATATGCTATCCTTCACTACGTGTGTCATTGCACAAACAGATTTAGTGAAGTATATGCTGTCCAGACCGATTCTCCGTGGACGCATTGGAAAGTGGATTTTGGCTTTGTCAGAATTTTCTTTACAATATGTTCCTCAGAAGGCGGTGAAAGGCCATGCAGTGGCTGATTTTTTGGCTCATCATCCCATGGAAGAAGTGGTTGAGGGGCCAGAACTGGATCTCGCTCGTATTGATTTGGCCCCTTGATGTTTGTATTTCGATGGGTCAAGTACGAGTACCATGGCCGGGGCAGGGGTAGCTTTGATCTCCCCACGCGGCCAAACTTATTCTTATTCTTTCAGGTTGGACTTCAAGTGCACAAATAATCAAGCAGAATACGAAGCTTTAATCATTGGATTAGAACTTCTGTTAGATATGGAGATCAGTGATGTGCATGTCCTTGGAGATTCCCAACTGGTGATCAGACAACTTGAGACAAAATGCAAGGCAGGTCCAATACTAGAACCTTATGCGAGGAGGGCCTGTGACTTATTAAGTTGTTTACAGAAGTGGAGTTGAGTCATGTTCCTCGCGAGAAGAACTATGCAGCTGATGAGTTGGCTCAACTAGCAACGGGTGTAAGCTTGCAAGATGGAGTAAGGGAGAGAATACTAAAAGTTGAAAGAAGAACCCTTCCATCTTTTCTTGCACGCCAAGAAGATAAAAACGAATGGTACGTTGCTACACTTGATCACATCGACAAAGACTGGAGACAGGAAATCATCTCTTATCTCCAGGATCCTAATAATCCGGTTGACAAGCGGATTCGATTCTTAGCTCCCAATTATGTGCTCAAGGATTCTGAGTTATATAGAAGGGGAGAGGAAGGCATACTGATGAGGTGTGTATTTGGACGTGACGCTAAGCGGTTAATGAGAGAGGTCCATCTCGGGATTGCAAGAGCTCATCAGGCTGGTCCCAAGATGAGATGGTTATTAAGAAGACATGGCTTTTATTGGCCAGGAATGCTCAGAGACTGCATCACGTTCACTAAAGGTTGTGAAGAATGCCAGAGACATGGTCCAGTCAACCATATGCCCAGAATACCATTACAGCCTATAATCAAGCCTTGGCCAGCTCGAGGATGGGCTTTGGACTTAATTGGAATGATTCATCCTCATTCATCTGAGGGGCATAAGTTCATCATAGTGGCTACTGATTTCTTCACAAAATGGGTCGAAGCTCGACCCCTCAGGGTACCTTCAGCGAAGGCCATTCGACAATTTTTGTTTGAAGATATTATTTGTCGGTTTGGCATCCCTGAGTGTTTTGTTTCAGACCGAGGGGCAGCCTTCATGTCTGGCGAAGTGGATACTTTAATGAAGGATCTTGGGATCCATTTTCTCCACTCTTCTCCATACTATGCCCAATCCAACGGTCAAGCTGAAACGAGCAATAAAATCATTATTCATATCCTAAAACGGATGCTCGCTAGCAATGCCAGACTGTGGCATGAAGAACTTTTTAATACCTTGTGGGCTTACAGGACTAGTAAGAGGACACCCACAAGTACAACTCCTTATGCACTAATGTTTGGGCACGATGTTGTTTTGCCTTTGGAGATCAATGTTCAGTCTTTACGGGTGATGGAGCAACATAACTTGATCGGTGAAGACTATGTCCAAGCGATGTGGCAAGAGCATGAAGACCTCGATGAGAATCGAATACAAGCTTATGAAAGTCTACGTGCTAAGAAAAAAAAGGTGGCTCGTGCCTATGACCAACGTACAAGGGGCATGAGTTTTGCAGAAGGAGAACTTGTCTGGAGGGTGATTTTGCCTATTGGCGAGAAAACTGAATGACGAGGCAAATGGTCAGAAAAATGGGAAGGACCATACATCATCGATCGACTGTTGGGTAAAGGAGCAGTTCGCCTGAGAGATCGAGATGGTACTATACACGCGAACCCAATAAATGGTCGTTACCTAAAGAAATTCATACAACCAGTTTGGGAGTATGATGATCCTCCAGATACTGCTTAATCTAGTTTATTCATGCCTTCGCATAAATAAACTACAGGGGCAACACATATACTCATCGAGGATCATAGACATGAAGTAACCTACTAATGGGGTTAAAGAGCTGTACGTTAAATAACCTATTAATAGGGTTAGAGAGTGAGTGCCTATATTCGAGGCCAAATTTTGTTATCAAAGTAGTTATTTATTCCAAGTCAAAAAGTTCATGTTAAGCCAGTCTTTGTGGCTCAATTTTTGAGCAAACTATATATGAGTTTATCAATATAAAGAACTTTTACACTTCAAAATAAATATTACATTCAAATACTTGGAATAATACAAAGGCTTTGCGGCCCCAGGCTCTGATACCATATGGTGAAGATGAATCTTGGACAATTGCAACAAAGAAAATAAAAAACAGATTCATTCTTCACAAGATCCTCTGCGTTACTTGATTCCATCTCCCAAGAAGTTAAATTTAAGAGATCGACCTCGGCGATTGGAGAGGAAGAGATCGACCTCGGTGATGGAGAGGGAGAGGAAACTGAATCGTCAAGACAAGAGGAGGAGCACTACAACAAGAGTTGCACCTGCCTTGACGATTGTCGCCTTCTTCCCAGGGTGACGCCCCCATCTTCCCCCATGTATTGCAGGAGGCATTGAAGAGTACTACCACCTCCAATGCATATCGACACCGAGTGGGTGCGAGGCGGAAGGCGAAGAGGATTGCACCTCGGGATTGTGGCTTCTCCCTTCTTGACTTCTTCAATCAGGGAGAGCCAAGGCAACGCCTGGGCATAGATATTGCTATCTAGTCCAGGTTTGGGCATGGATATTGCTATCTAAGGAACAGAACATGGAAAGATTTATCTGGAGGTTTCTTTGGATAGTAAGACCAGAGCAAATAGAGTTGGGTCTGATTCATTCTCGCAAGGGACTTGGTTCATTTTACACAGAGAGAAGGAAACCTTTTATAGCCAGGAGTCACAACTGTTTGGTTTCGCATGAGTAATTACACCCAACAGTAGAGAGTACGTGTCCAATTAGCAGTGGACCATGGAAGCGGTTTATCTGCTCGCAAGAAGTGCATGATAAATGAGAAGATCTTTGGGGCAGGTAAAACGTATTTCAAAGATTTTGATTGTTTGACGCGATACGGATTCCAAGTATAGAATTCAATTCTATTTATTGCTGGACAATCAAAAAGTTAAAATTAATTACAGCCTAAAACGAGGCTGGATCAGAGTTAGGAAAATGGCTTATTGGAGAGGCCCAATCTGGTTTTAAACCCAATACAGACTTTGTTGTCAAAACAATGTGGATATATAAAAATCTTTAATGTTTGATAACGATTACAAAAGGCCTACACTAGAGGCCTAAAAATTTTACAACTCGAAGATAAAGCTCCTTATCGAGATTTTAGCATACTCTGAGGCCATCCAGGCTTGTTGAGCTGCTAAGCAAGCTTCATGGCTTTCGCACGTGCCTCTTGTAAAAGCTGGGCTCGGGTCTCGCCTTCATTCAGGAATTGTCGCATGGCATCCTGGTAAGTTGGAATGTTAGTTTCCAATGCATTTACTTCTGCTCTAAGTGCAGCGAGATCAGCTTCAAGAGCAACTATCTTGGCACGCTTGGTCGATAGAGCTTCTTCCCTTGTATCCTTTTCCTTCAGAAGCTTCTGAATCTCCTCTGTTTCCCGTTGAGTCATTTGCTCCAGCCCTCTCGCTGCTTCTTGCTCACGTTCTGCCTCGAGCGTCAAGTGGTGAAAGACTTCGCTTTGGCGCTAGAATTCAAAGAAAGATTCTTCTAGCACATCCAGACGAGGATTGAAGTCTGCAGGGGCAGTGGTTCGCAAGTCCTTCACTTGTTGTAAGATGGCATGAACATCCGTTATGGAGTCTAGGGGCCCAGAAAGAAATCCTCGGAGCAGACGAGTGAAGTCAGTATGCACAGGAGGAGTTCTCAGTGTGCTCAGGGTGCCTACAAGTTCTTGAATCTTGGTCGACTCTCGTACACTGAGCAGTTGGAGTTGGTTTCCAGATGATGAGGATGGGACAGGAATTTCCTCGCTTGGAATTGTAGGTCCTTCATCATCGATGTTTGGAGTACTATCAGGTTGATCTTCAGTGGCTATCGAAATCAGCTCGCCTGATGTGCTCGCTTGGTTCCTTGGGCTATTGGGAGGACTGTGGTGAACGTCCAGGTCCACAGGAACAATTTTGGACTTCAATATAAAAATAACAGGTCATGTTAGGACTATATAAAGAGATCATTAACCTAAGAAGTGAGGTTATATTTTTCTTACTTGTTGGGGAGACAATGTTTGTGTTTCTTCAAAAGCTTGAACTTGTTGCTCTGGTAAGGAAGGATTTGGCGCTTCGACCTCTGGGCTAGTCTCAACCAGGACTTGTGGTTGTTCAGTTATGGGCTCTGGTGAGGAGACAATTTGCTCAGCTTCTGGGATGACTTGTTCATCCTGGGCACTGGGATCCTCGCTAGAAGAGGAAGGAATGTAGCAACCTTGAATTTCGATTTGAAGACGCCTGAACAGAGTGCCAAGGGCTACAGTTTGTTTCTTTTCCTCTTCCTCAAGCTCTGCTCGATGGACTCCAGCTAAGAATTGGACTATGAAATCCTTGCAACACTCTTTGTGGCTGTTAATTATAGCCTTGTCTGCAGTGTTGGATATGGTGTTGGACTCATCGAACTTCAGAATGAAGGCTTGGCCGTGTCCTTTTTGGAGCCTTTCTTCTAGTGAGTCAATTATATAGTAGGTTTCGTGTTCAACTTTGAGGACGAAGAAGTGATCATTCCAACTCACTATGAAGACCTGGGGCTTCCGGCTCTTCTGAATTTGTTCCCATAAAGCGTCAAAGGAGGAAAGCCCGTTCAGATTAGCAAACTTCTCAGGATCAAAGTATCCTACGAAGGAGTCATCAGCCGAAAATTAGAGCGGCCTGATGTTTGCCTTCAAGATAGCATCCAAATCAAAATGTTGGTCTGGATACTTGCTTGCAAGGGACTCGTCCTTGCATAACTCCTGCCACTCCCTTGAACCTTGAAGAAGGAGGTCATCGAACTGGGAGAGTGTAGGAGTGCTACCCGGATTTGCACAAAACCAGTGTGCGATGGTGAAGGCTATGGCCGAGCAAGCACTAGATCCTGAGGCTTTGCTGCTCCTCTGGTCGAAAGAAGCAAGGAAGACTTGAGCAAAAAGGCATAGTTGTTTGTCTCTGCTCTGGACCCATGAGTCCAGCCAGACTCCACTTTCTGCTTCTGGGTTCCTTTTGTTCCTCTTGGGCTTTGAAGACTGTTAAGAGGATGGGGGTCAGTATCAGTATCAGGATCAGTGATAAAATCAAGTTTGTTCTGGGTGGGTAATAGTTCGAATACTTACAGGTGATCTAGAACGCTTGGTCCTTTTCTTCTTGAAGGATTGAAGAGCCACAGTTACATCCGGCTCAGGGTTGTACTGTGAAGGGAAGAGAAGGATGGTCATTGATGATCCAAAAGTTACCAATACATGTGGAAATTTGTAATTAAAGACATACATGTGGCCATGAAGTCGAACTTGAACTGGGGTGTGGTCCGATCAGTGCTTCCAAGTCTGCCTTAAGCGAGAATTTTTCACTAAATCCATGGAAAATGGAAGCGAAGCACAGGTCTGGTCCCTGGTATCGTTTCTCGACCCAAAATTGAGAATACCAGGTGAGGTATGTTGGGGTGACCAACCTCGATGGCGATAGTGGCTTGGTAATGTCAGGAACTATCACCATTGGAAAGCCAAATTGTGCATCACAGGTTTCTGTTGCAATGGGCTTGTTATCTCCTCACCAGAGAGTATACTTGTTCACAGAACAGGCGAGGGGTATAGGGGCATCCTGGCTAAGCCCGAGCTGTCTGCAGAAATGGTTGGGAGCATAGAGCTCATACCCAGAGTTAGCTGAGTCTGGGAGTTGTAGATCCTGGCAAGTGTTGAACTTGACAAATAAGCTCCTCGCTTGATCATCTTGTTCAGGAGAGGGCATAAACCCACTTGAGAGGAGGCCAGGGTGACGACGACTCAGAATTGTTTCGACTGCAATGAAGGGAAAGTCCTCATGAGAGCAGAGATGGCTGAAGCAGTCGAGATAGGACCATTGCTTAGTCCTAGGCAATGTGGAGACTAGTGACCTGCCCAACAACTTTTGTTCTTCGAACACAGGGGTTGCTGAGGGGCAGAAGAAAGGGAAATAGATCTGCAGCCAGAGGTCTACCATCCAAAGTGGCCCAGATTGGTTCAGGTCGAGCTTCGATAAAGATACTCGCCTAAGACCATAGTAGATGGAGGCGATGACAGGTTCAACCAAGCTCAGTGGTTCTCCGTTGTAGAGACGTTCAGTGAGATTGGTCCACGTCTTGATAACCTTCGCTGAGGTTGTGCAGAACAAGTACTTCGATAGCCAAAACTCCAAAAAGGCTATTCCTCCTTGTGGTGTGTCTTTCTCCTTTTGTGCAAAGTGTTTCACCCAGGAGGAGTAGGATGGAGGCCGCATTGCTGAGGCTTGAAGAGGAGTTTGGCTGGAATTTTGAGGAGCCCAACTGTTTTCAGATGCAGGAACTCCAAATATGGTGTAAAGGTCGAGCATTGTGATACTCACATCACCACATGGGAGTCTGAAACAGTTCGCTGTGCAGTCCCAGAAACACATGGCTGTAGCAAATGGGGCTTTGTTACCTCCAGACGGAAGAGACAAGCATAACTCAATGAGCTGAGCAATTCCTGCTGTTTCCCATCGTTCTCTGTCTTGCCTACGGCGCTGATGGTACCAGGCGACGTCGTCTGAGTATAAATGTGGCCATTTCCCAATGGAACAAAGACTGTCTTTTTGTGTCCATGTCTTCGGGTCTGCCGAAGGGTCTGCCTGAAGTATGAGGGAAGAATTGCAGATGGGTTTACGAAGAGAAGTGAAGAGTTCTAGATTTAATGGAGAATCCAGAAATGGGCCAAGAAGACCTGTGTTTTCTTCGGGGTCTACGGTGAGAATGCAGACGGTGTCCGGGTTCAATCGAATAGCGACTTCCTTAAGCCGTCTGACAAATTGCTTGGTGTTGACGGTGTCAAAAGGAATAAGAATGTCCTTACGAGGAGGCATTTTTCTGACTTAGGGTTTGACGGCGGTGAGAAAGAAAGGTTTAATCTTTTTGACTGAGAGAGTTAGAAAGTTGCAGGTTTCTGAGCAATTGAAAGGTTTTGATGAAAGATGAAATTTGTGGATATGGACTGTTGCTCTTATAGAGGTGTCAGTCGAGCATCATACTTTTTCGAAGAGTTGGTTAAACGTGGCGTTCGAGTGATGGTGTAGCGTTTCAAGGTCAATGAGCACATCGTTCAAGGTATTTTCAAGTCTTTTCACTTGTTCAGAAAGTTTCCAAGTTCAAGACCTGAGGGGCAATGTTTGGGCCTAAATAAAATATTTACTTTGGGCTTGGATGGCCAAGGTCTGGCGAGCGGCCCATCATGGTTAATAGTGCTCTATCGAGGAGCCACGTTGTAAAGTGTCTAGCGAGCTTCGCTAGGAAGAAGACGTTGAGTTCTATTAGAACTGTGTCTTATCGAGCTGGATTCACGCGGCTTAGTTTCTACCATAACTAGTCGATAATAGCAGGACTCTTAGAAGAGTTATGGTGGAATTAGAAGACCTATGAGTGGTACAACACGTATGCTGGTATGAGATTCAGACAAGATTACAAGAGCGAAGGAGTTAGATATAGAATCAATGACTGATTTGTAAGCGAGTATATAAGGAAGGCAAGGATCTTATGAAGAGCCCCCCCCCCCCCCCCCCCCCCGAACAATCAATCAAACATCCTTGCTATACGCAAACAAACCTAGACGGTTATCTCGTCCTCGAGATTCCTATCTACCTTGCAACCAGAAGGTCTGAGTGCTGTTCACCTATCGAGTGAAGGTATTTACGACTCCAAGGAAGAAATTGCAACCTGAAGGTTGAAGAGCGGCTCAATTGTAAGTTGGGAGCTTGGATACTCAAAGGAAGCGAGTGTTCTCAACACTTCGTCGAGAGATTGCTCTGCTCTGCACGAAAGACGTGGGAGTATCGATTTCTGGATTCGGCAGAGAGGTACACATATCAAAGTCCTAGGTTTCTATGCGAAAAGGACCTATTCGAGCAGGGTTGGTGCTCTCCCTGTTCTAATCGCTTACATAAGAAGTCAGGCGGCTGTAGTCAGTCCAAATTCCGTTGAAGAACGGTGGCACGCCAGCATACGAAGCACAAGCAGGATAGACCGGCTCACGCGGTTAAGACATCCGAGATAAAAGAGACTGCTTCGCGGGAAGGATCTCTCCCGAGAGAACATGATAGTAGAACATGATTTTCTGCTCTGTGATCTGATCTATACTGACGATAGGTGCTGATCTGCTTAAGAAAATTTGGGATAATCTTGATATACTAAGAAGAAAATCAATAGGTTGATAGTACTAATTCTCTTGAATTTAATCTATACTGACTACAGGTGTTGACCTGTTTAAGAAGAGTAATATCAAGTAAATCCTCCTCTTCCTTTACAGAATGGCTGTTCCATAGGCCAGAGATGATTGTTCTCTAATTCTATTAGTTTTTGAATATTCACACACCCTAAGTAAATATGTAATTGTCATCATTGAACATAAATCAGGAAATTACACTACTGGAAATTGACTCATTGCCGGCGACTTGTAAGTCGCCGGCAATGTTTTTGGACATTACCGGCGATTTTTGCCGGAAAAATCGCCGGTAATGTCTTTTTTTTTTTTTTTTTTACATTACCGGCGATTTTTGTCGCCGGTAATGTCCGTCGCCGGCAATCTCTCGATGGTAATGTAAAAAAAAAAAAGGACATTACCGGCGACTTCATTTATGTCGCCGGTAATGTCTTTTTTTTTTTTTTTTTACATTACCGGCGACATAAATGTATGTCGCCGGCAATGTCTTTTCCGGCAAGACATTACTGGCGACTTACATTTATGTCGCCGGTAATGTTAAAAAAAAAAAAAAAAAGACATTACCGGCGATTTTTCCGGCAAAAATCGCCGGTAATGTCCAAAAACATTGCCGGCAACATAAAAGTCGCCGGCAATGGGAAGAAATGTTGTAGTGTTATGGGAACTTGCAACTTTCAGGTAATTAATGGTCAATGTGGTTAAGATCTAGTCTCTGCTCTATAAGCTCTTCTTCAAGAACATATACAATGTGGCGTTATGGCTTCACTGTAAGTCGGCATTTACAATGCTGGTCCAGGTTCAATTCTGATTATACGATAAAAGTCTTTTCTATCTAGTTTGTATGAATAAATGATGAATGCGTCTTTTTTATTATATGAACAAGTTTAAAGGAGTTGCTGTTTATTGCATAAGGGAGCGTGACCATTCAGAAGCTGAAAGAGCCCAACATTTACTATATAACAAAGGAGAGTCTTACTGTTCATACTTTTTAGAAATTGTTCATACGCGTGTGGCATGTGCAAGCTTTTCTCGGTAAAACTGGTTCCTCTCCTCTCTCTCTCTCTCTCTCATTCCTCAGCAGATCATCCCAATTAACATCACAAACTCATCTCATCTCGACCTCATTCTCACTCTCATCTGACCTAATCCCGCTTACCTCAGCCTCAATCTAATCGCAACCTCACTCATTCCTCCAATATAATCACGCTCTGCAATATCGATCAATTCCTCCTTTCGATCTACTTTCACGGATCGGTGTGTCGTCTGTTCCTGAAGTTTGGATATGGGTTTTCTTTCTCTTCTCTTGATTTGAAGTTTGTTTGCTTATTGTGGTTCTGTTTGTGGGTTTAGATTTCATCGCTTTGGTCTTCGTTCAAGAGTCTCTCCATCGACTCTTCCATCTCTGTCGTCGACCGTCGCAACTTTGATTCGACCTCCGTAGCGACGACCGATCTACGCCGTCGAGTTCCAGCGGCGAGCTTTGGTGTGGCGAGTTCTAGCTTCAACTGTTCAAATACAACTCAGGCAAGGTTGGGTCAGGTTAAGTAAGTGAGTTGTGGTCATTTGGGTTTGCTGATTTGGTGTCGTTTCTAAACTTTTCATCTCATTATTGTGAGTTTCTTCAATTCATAGGTTTGCTGAGTTTCCAACAACATAACTGATCGAACTTCAATTCATATTTTTCGAGAGAGTAAACATACGTTCCTTTGTTTGAGAGTGTTTGTTTGAAACACGTATGAAAACTATTGTATAGAAAAACTCAGTGATGGTTTAGAAAGATTTTCATTTGATGTTATATTTAGGCATTGAGAATTGAGAGGTTGGGCACTTTATGTAATGAAATCCTTGGTGTGCAAGATTGGATTCACACATTATAATCAGGAAAGCTTTCATATTGTTTTGTTATGTTTTGTGAAATGGGTCCAGTGGTTGTTGAGTGAGTGTGTTCTAGGATTACAGTGTTTATTTCCTTAATATTTTATGATTATTATGTTTGTGGTGAACAACAGATTGATGAAGCCATAGCGTATATTTCCTTGATAACAATAGATATATTTTAATAGAGATAGTGTATATTTCGTTAGTTTGCTTAGTTTTCAATATGCAAACTATCTTTTCTTCAGGAAGTGGAGTTCAATTTTGGTCTTTTCTTTTGTTTCTGACCAATTGGTTGAATAAGTTTTCTACCGGTTTGTGGTTAGATCTTAGAGTTCAATCGCTTTGATTTTTCCTTACTGTGAGATCGTTTTAATCTGTAGGTTGAGGGAATCGTGAGGCAGTTGACGACGGATCAATTTGCTCCCTACGGACTTTACTTACTCACCACAGGCGAATCACCTAAAGGTAATTTGGTTTTTTATGATTTCATTGTCTTCACAGTCATGGTAATGATGGTATGGATGTACTCTATGATTGCATATCATTGGGTAAGGTCTACGTTCTCAGATTGTTCTCAATTGTTCAATTATTAGTTGATGCATTGTCCTACCACTTGGGCTCTGAAAGTAAAATCAGTTCTCATATTTCCACCCCAATGAATATATATATTAAAGCTCCAACCTTATATGCTCTTTTGTTTGAAGTTTGTGTTTTGCAGTGGTCTTTGTTTAGTTTGGTTGCTAATTGAGTCTATGTTTTGGTTGTGATTTTTGTTTAGAGGGGATTGATAGGGTTAGTTGCTGCAACAATTGAGTTTACCAGTAAGGCTGCTTAGCATCTTGAGGTAAAAAAAATTGAGTGCAAATTGATTTTGATTTTGTTCCTCAAAATGATCGATTGTTTGAATGAGTAGGTGTTATTCTGTGATTAGTGTGGTTCTTACAAGTTGCAAGTAAAACTATTGGTTATAAGTATGATGTTTTGTAGATACAAGAACTATACGTGCTAAGCTTGCTATGAATGAGTATCACATTGTCTGTTACCTGTAATAGTGTGTTCCAATAGGTGGAAGTCTAGACTGATCTAACGACGTGTAGAAAATGTAGAAAATTGAGTATCACATTGGATAATGAACTTGCTGCATAAATAGTCTTAGTTTTGTGGTTGATCGATTATCCTCGAGCGCAAAATTGATTCGGTGTCGTTTCAGAATCAGGTTTACCAAGGTATTGACTCCTGATACTGCCGATAATGTATCTGAATTTCACTCATTAAGAGTTTGTTTTGGGTTCTAATGAAACAAGCTATATGCTTCTTCTCTTTTTTGATATTCCATACTTACTCTAAAGGAAACGTTTAAAGAAAGATGTATAGTTTTGGTAACTTGGATTTTGTTTGGATACAAAAGGATGTATTGGTAACTGTACCAGATCACATTGATGTTGTCATTTGGCCTACTTTGAGTGGAATTCTGTGTAGTTTATTTAGGTAAAATACTGGAGTAAATTAGAGCATTGAACCTTAGTTGTCACTGTCTGGAGCCACAGTAGCTAGCACTGCTTTTCCTATTTTCATTCCCAGTAGTTAATTGAATCTCACACTTGAACTAATATCAACTTGGCTGCGATATAGATAACACAGTATTACTGTAATAGAACGAATATTTACATGCAGTACTGAATATACTTATATCTTAATAGTGGATGATTGCGTCGAATATGTGTGTTATGTGTGTTGCTTTGTTTTCCAGCTCTATTTGATTATCATGCTAAGCATATTATGCTAAATTTTTGAGTTTTTCCTGCGTTTTACAGGGTTACAGTGGTTTTGTTCCACCGGAGAGCAAGGTAAATTGATTCTCCGTCCATTGCTTAGTTTTTCTTTTTGTTTTCTTTTTGGATTTGTTAAATGTGCTTTCTCTAAAGTGTATATGAGTTTTCGGTGTTGGATTAACTGCTTGCTCTAAGGCTTCTAAGTCTATTCTCTGCCATTGTAGTCTCTTCTTCTTTTTCTTCTTTTCCTATGCAATATATATGTGTAGCTAGCTCATATAATTGAGCAAAATCTTGATTTGAATACATTTGCATCTCTATAGGCAATAGATATATATAGCTAGCGTATATAATAGTGTGTACTTATCCACTACATATTTCGGTTTGAGATCTTATTCGTTCATTATGGATCTTAGTGTATTTCAGTTTGAGTTTTGTGTTGATTCAAATGGTAATGCATTAAAATGGATCTTAGTGTATTTTGATTTGATTTCCACTATGTTTTGAGAAAAATGGATCTTATTCGTAATTCTGAAATAAGGTGTATACTGTGTTTTGGGTTTTGATTTCAATTTTTGAGGTTAAATTGTTAACAATTGTCATGTCATGACCACACATGTATGTATATGCAAATATTATTTTATTGCCAGGGTGTCCATGTTCTATGCGAAAATAGCTTAATTGCGTCATTCTGCTATTGTTTCTATGTCTACCATCTTGCATTATTAGATATGATTATAGTTTGGCTGCAACTGTGCTGTTGATCTCGCTGCTAGCTTTTGGTTCTATGATTTGTTGGTCTCATTAGTTTACTTTCTATTTCTCTTAGACCCATCTCTTCATTGTTTTAAAGAAAAGTTTGGGTCTTTGAGCAGAATATACAGTACAGTTTGTTTGCATAGAAACATTGGGATTTGCTATTATTAGCTATTATACACAATCAAATTTGCTATTATTAGCTATTAAACTAAGTATGGAAACATTGGGATAGTCGAATCAATACATAGAAGGGGGTGCATTTGGTGTCTGATTTGCTATCATTAGCTAACATAACGAAAGTTTTAGTTTGCATCGTCCCATTCTCAGGTTGTTTGCAACTAAATCTAATACAAATTCTTGGGCAGCTTTAGTTTGCTTCAAAGATGCAGAATTTCATACAGTTATGAGACCTATCTATTGGTCTTCGCTATTATTGGCAGAACTATCAATTTCAGTTATATGGGTCTGGTTTATTGTTTTCGTAATTTGTCCAGTTATATAGGGCAGCTTCGTGTCACCTTTTATGGGTCTGCATATGTAATTCTGATTTCGTATTAGTTTAAATTTACAGGATTTCATAGCTAAAGTAGCTAGGTCAGCTTATCCCTATTGAAGTTTATTGCTCCCATTTAATGTCTAATCTATGATGCTTTACATTTTGACCATTTTCTCTTGGCCTGAGCCCTCTGGCCGTACTCTGTTTTATTTTTTTGTTAAAATTTGGCCTTCTTGCATCAGTGAATTGTGTGACTAATTTGCTGTAATTTGTTTTAGTGTTTTCTTTTACGATCTATGAGCTCTGTCATTTGCTATTCAATCTAGTTTTTTGATTTGCAAGGTAAGCATGCTCTTGGTTAGCTATTTTCTAGATGAGTTTGAATATTTATACTTGATGCCGTGATTCAATCATGGTTTTGGGTTGCCTGCTATGTTCGTTACAAGATATGTTTTCATTTGGGTTTGTAATTTGAGTTCAATGTTTTGCTTCTGTTTTGGGGTAGAGAATATGAACTGTCTTGGTTGTGATTCTACAAACTGCGGTGTTTTGTATTTGTTCCTAATTTATTAGTTTTTATGCATCCTATTAGTTCTTGGTTTCTGTTATATTCCATATTTTATTATACACAATGTTTGTTATCTTTTTGCCAAAAATGTGTTCAGGCATGGGATGTAGAAAGAAGCCAATGGGTACGGTGGAGTCTACTATTGAAGCAGACGAGAAATCTTTAGGCAAAAGACAATGTCTTTTAAGACCTTTTGCTGATAAATTTTCAACATGCTATGAGGCCGAGAAAACAACGCACAACAACAATGGAGATGTTCAGGAAGTGATTCCAGGTACTGTGGATTATGAACTTTTGTTACTTATAAGAATCGGTAAATACTATTTTGATAGTCAACACTAGGAATTCAGGTTTGTATTTATCTGTTTGATGGTTAAAATGACATTCTTTCGTATTAGTTCTTCTTTCACTTATAGAATAGCCCAACTTATTTAATTTTTACCTTTCGAAGCCAAACCATCTTATTATTTAGTTTATTGGTATGTATACTTTTATTGTCTATGGCTGATCTTTTCTTGCTAAAAATGTCTTTTTAGCTATGCGGTGGACAAAGAAGTCGGCGATTACTTTAGAGTCTGTTGCAGGAACCCAACATGACAAGAGATGTTTCACCAAACGACAACGTTTTTTTCAAACGTTTTCTAATGAATCAGGAACATCGGCAGGTAGTGTAGACTAAAATTGTTCTTTTATTATTTGAACGACGCTTTGTTGGTATTTGAACATTACACCTGAAAACAAAAGTTTGTATGTATATGTTTAGTAAGTCAAACGGTGTTAATAATTTTACAGGAAGCCAACAAGACGAGACGTCTTTGACCAAAAGACAATCGTCTCTTCAACTATTGTAGGAGTTAGAGACACAAGCACAGGCTATCAGTGATGATAGCAGCGACTGCAATGACAATGAAGAAGCGCATGAACTTATATCAGGTATTGAAACATGTGGTAGTTTTCTTCAAACAGTCGAGTCAAATTTGTTTCCTGAATTATATTGGAGCATAAATTAGAGTTTAAAAACAAAAATTTAGGTTGCATTTAGCTTGATCATTTTTGCATAAAGGATATGAGACGTGACATTTGATGGTTTTGGCTTAAGAAAATGTACATGTGACACAATTTAGTTGATAAATGTAGGCACAAAATTGAGCTATTGCAGTATAGGATTTAAGCTCAATTGTATTTTTACTTACGTAGTGGAAATGTTAGAAAAATAGAGAAAAAGCAGCTGCAATTAGTATTGGTATTTGACTAATAACAATAAGCTGGTTGTCAGTTAGTCTAACCATAGTTCTTTTTAATGAATTGTGATGTTGGTGCAGGAATTTTTGGGCAGGCATCATATCAACGAAGTCGTGCAGGTGAGAAATTTTTTTAATATCAATTATCCTTTATTAAACATTCATTATAAACATCAAATATCTAACTTATATCTTTATAATTGTAATTGCAGGTGAGGACCACTTTCAATCTCATTATTCAATACTACATATTCAATTATTCATTATCTAATTCATATCTTTATTATGGCAACTGCAGACGTCGTTATTGATTATAACGACTCTGGTGATGATTCACATCGATGTATTCATTGTTCTGCCTTTTTCTGGTCAAGTGAAGCTTTGAAAAAGAAAGTGAAGAATCAATGGATTTATACACATTGTTGTGAAAAAGGCCGAGTGCAACTTCCGATGTCATATCCAACTCCGGCTTTTCTTGATGAATTGTTAAATCCAAATCATGGGAGAAAAAGTGTATTATTTCGTGAGAATATTAGGGTTTATAATTCAATGTTTGCTTTTACGGCTATGGGAGCTACAATTGAACAAAATGTAAACAGTGGGAGAGGTCCTTATGTGTTTAAAATATGTGGACAAGTGTATCATAAAATGGGTTTAGTTTTACCTTCAGAAGGAAAACCTCCAAAATATGCTCAATTATATGTGTATGACACTCAAAATGAGGTTTTCAATCGAATAACTGCTATTGATCCAAATAATGCAAATAAGAAAATTGATGTCCAAATTGTGGAAGGATTGGTAGAATTGTTGGATCAATATAATGAATTAACCAAACAATATCGATGTGTGAGAGATGATTTTCAAAATAATTCATAGCCCAATTATGATATGACTATGCTTGATCGCCGAAAAAATGACAGCAAACAATATGAATTGCCTTCATCTTCTGAAATTGGTGGACTCATTGTAGGAGACATAGGTGAATTTAATTCTAATAGAGATATAATTATTCGACCATACGAAGGACCATTGATGCGAATCTCTAAAATTCATCCAAAATTAATGTCATTGCAGTATCCGCTTCTTTTTCCACATGGAGATGATGGATTTAAGATTAATATGAAATTAAGACCAGTTGCACGCGATGATCCAGGCAAAGAAAGAAACTTAACAATGAGCAAATTTGTATGCTATCAAATTCATGATAGGGCAAATCAATCAAGCACTTTGTTAAAGGGTGGAAGATTATTTCAGCAATATTTAGTCGATGCTTATGCAACTGTCAAAGAAAATCGTTTGGACTATATAAGACATCATCAACCAGAATTGAGGTGCGAAACATGGAATAATATATCTACATTTGTGTCTGATGGAATTGTGGAAGGATCTGAAGTCGGAAAAAGAGTTTTTCTTCCTTCTTCTCACACGGGTAGTCCAAGAAATATGATAAATAACTACCAAGATGCAATGACAATTTGTAGAGAATACGGTAATCCTGATTTGTTCATTACTTTCACGTGCAATGTAAAATGGCCAGAAATTATGAGATATTTTGAAAAAAAAACCAGGATACAAGGCAGAAGATCGTCCTGATATCATCTGTCGAATATTTAAAATAAAAGTGGATGATATGATTGAATATATTAACAATGGAGAACCTTTTGGAGAGGTCCATGCTCATGTCTCTACAATTGAATTCCAAAAGAGAGGTTTGCCACATGCTCATATGTTATTTTGGCTTAAACATAAATACAAATGTCATACAGCAAAGGATGTGGATTCTATAATTTCAGCGGAATTGCCGAATAAAAATATTCATCCAGAATTGTTTGAAATAGTCAGTCAGTTTATGATTCACGGTCCTTGCGGTCAACTTAATCCCTCCTCTCCGTGTATGAAAAACAAATTGTGTTCAAAGCATTTTCCAAAACCATTTATTTCCCACACAAATTTTCAGTCAATAAAGCCTCCTCAATATAGACGTCGTGACGATGAATTACGTTTTGTGGTTAAAAAGGGAGTTGAAATTGGTAATAATTTTGTTGTACCGTATACTGCTAATTTGTTGTTGAGGTATAAAGCACACATAAATGTTGAATCGTGCTCTCAATCTATGCTGATAAAATATTTATTCAAATACATAAATAAAGGACCCGATAGAGCTCGCATATTGGTTCGTGATAATGTAAACGATGAAATCCAAAATTATCTCAATTGTCGATATCTAACACCTCATGAAGCTGTATGGCGTTTATTTGAATTTTTCATTCATTCTAGATTTCCTGCAGTTATATATTTAAAAATTCATTTACCGAATGAACAAAATGTTTGTTTCCATCAATATAATTTTCTTGAAAATGTGTTAAAAACTCCATTAATAGAAACCACAATGCTTACTGGTTGGTTTGATGCTAACAAGAAATGTAAGAAGGCAAGAAAATTAACTTACACTCGATTTCCTACTAAGTATGTGTGGAATGTTCAACAAAAAATATGGACTCGGAGGCATCAATATCGTGCTATTGGTAGAATTGCGCATGTGCCACCGAATGCGGGCGAATTGTATTATTTTAGAATGCTCTTGAATGTTCAAAAAGGTTGTATCGATTTTGAGACAATAAGAATGGTGAATGGGAAGGTACACCCTACTTTTCAAGAAGCATGTCGAGCTTTGGGATTACTAGGTGATGATAAAGAATGGCTCGAAGCATTGTTAGAATCTACTTTTACTGCCACTTCTGCTCAAATTCGTTATTTATTTGTGACAATAATTTTATATTGCAATGTTTCCGATCCCCGAGCTTTGCTTGATGCATATTGGGTTAGCATGTCTGACGATATATCACATAAATTGATAACCAATTTAAACATGAAAAACGTCAACATACCTGATGATGAATTAAAGAATGCGGTTCTACTTGAACTTGAAAAATTATTCAATTTGTCTTCAAGTAGTTTACGAGATCATCACTTGCCCATGCCAAAGACGCAACAAATACACCAACTTCAAAATAGACTTATCAGAGAAGAACTGGATTTTGATTGTGAATTTCTAAAGCAACAACATTTTGACTTTGTCTCCAAATTAAATGGTAACCAAAAGATGATATACGATGTGGTGATTAAAGCTGTTGAACAAAAGAATCCAAGGTCGTTCTTTGTTTACGGTAGCGGAGGTACAGGAAAAACTTTTTTATGGAATACTATTATTTCAAGGTTGAGATCCGAAGGCAAGATTGTTTTAGCTGTTGCTTCATCTGGCATTGCTTCGTTATTACTTCCGATAGGCAGAACAGCTCACTCACGTTTCAAAATAAAACCTCAGATAGAGAAAGATTCATATTGTAGTATAAATAAAAAAAGCAACCATACTGCTTTATTTGAAAAGGCCGATTTAATAATTTGGGATGAGGCTCCAATGTGTCACAAATGGTGTGTTGAATCAGTGGATAGAACATTGCGTGATCTTTTGTCCAATGAAGAAAAACCGTTTGGAGGAAAACCAATTTTATTCGGTGGAGATTTTAGACAGACATTGCCTGTGATTCAAGGTGGTAGTAAAGAGCAAGTAATTGAAGCATCATTAAATAATTCATATTTGTGGCCTAATATTACAGTATTTCACCTTACAGAAAATATGAGATTGTCGACAGTTGGTTTGACTCCTCTTGAAAAAAATGAGATTAAAGACTTTGCTGAATGGTTGTTGTAAATATGTGAGGGTCGATTGGAATCTAAATTGCCTGTCGATGACCACAATTTGAGTTGGATTGATATACCGAAAGATTTATTGGCCGATGGTACAATAGAACCCATAAAATCAATTTTTGAAGCAACTTATCCTAATTTTGATACAAAATACAATGATAAAAATTATTTGAGAGAGCGGGCCATTATTACTCCGAAAAATGTAACTGTTAATGAAATAAATAATTATGTGATAAAATTAGTGCCTGGAAATAATAGGTCATATTTTAGTTGTGATTCAATTTCATATAATTCAGGTAGCAGTGATAATATTAATCTTTTGTATCCTATGGAAATTTTGAATAAGCTTGAATTTAGTGGTTTGCCCACACATGAACTTATATTGAAAATTGGTATGCATATTATGTTATTAAGAAATATAGATCAGACACGTGGTTTGTGTAATGGAACAAGGTTAATTGTGACTAGATTGTTTGAAAGATTAATAGAAGCAAAAATACTAACTGGCAGCAACATTGGAGAAAAAGTACATATTCCAAGAATAATATTGTTTGCAACTGAAACTAAATGGCCATTTACTTTCAAAAGACGTCAATTTCCTGTTAGACCCTGTTATGCAATGACCATCAATAAAATTCAAGGTCAATCATTAAATCAAGTCGGAATATATTTATCAGAGCCAGTCTTCACTCACGGACAATTATACGTGGCATTATCAAGAGTGACGTCGAAAAAAGGTTTGAAAATAATCATACAAAATGATGATGAAGTGCCTAATAACTATACGAGAAATATAGTCTATAGAGATGTTCTACAAAATATTTGATATATATAATATATCTAAACATATATCTTTATCTTTAGCTAACCATTATTATGTGGATCTTATATATATACACAACATATATCTTTAGCAACTAAAGAAGAAGAAGAAAAAGTGCACTTAAATCATGCTGGATGGTTTGTTTTTTCTTCTTCTATAATTGCCTTTTCTTTCGTTCATTTGCGCATCTTCTGATCCTTTCTCTTTGTTGCATCCTTTTGCTCTCTCTCTCTCTCTCTCTCTCTCTCTCTCTCTCTCTCTCTCTCTCTCTCTCTCTCTCTCTCTCTCTCTCTCCTCGCTCGCTCCCCATCTTTCTCTCCTCTCGCATGCTCTCTCTCAATCTGGTTGCCTCTTTCTTCTCTCGCTCGCTTCGGCGCAGCAGTCTCTTGGCTTTCTCCTTTAGCTGTCTGCATACTCTGCACAGCGGGTAGTGCTTCCAACTCTGATTTCAAGGAGAGAAACACAGAGAAAACCTAGAAAAGAAGAGAATGCAAGACTTCAAACTCGGACTTCGTCGGCTCTGACTTCTCCCTCCCTCTCGGAAGCAGCTAGACCCGCTCATGAGGTTGAGAGGTGATCAGCAAATGTTACGGTCAAGATGTAGATATGTCATCTCTACTTTGTCCGACTTTGTCTCACTATCTGGGTAAGCTTCGTTCTTCCCCAATATATTTGTAGATTTCATCCTTTTGTTCTCACTGTTTTTTATTTTCTGCAAATCTTAAGGATGAAATTTGAAATCTGTTGCATTCTTGACAGAATTCAGTCACACATTTAGCATGGAATATGTACATTGATAATAGCATATGAGCTATATCTATTTCTGCATATTTGAATCAGGGTAGTCTAATTATGATGTGTGTCTATAGGATATGATCATGTAGTCTAATTTTGGCTTTGTTTTGGTTTCAATTTGTGGTCACAGTAGTTGATTGAACTAATGAATTGAGTCGACAATAACGCTTCCTAATGGAATCAAAAAGACGTTGTGGGATCTATCTTCATTGTTGTAAGGTTCTCTCTCTCTCTTCCATTTCTCATAATTCTTCTTCACAAACTGTGAATATAATCGATCATGAGTTTCTATTGTATAATATGCTTAGGAGCTTTCTACTATTCTGTATATATGCAGAAATCGAAGTAAAGCAATACTGGATTAAGAAACCAGTTGGAGGAAGGAGCACTACTTAATCATTGAGATCTCTAATTTTTGAGATCAGACAACATGGTAAAAATCAATTTCATCATTAATTTTGTTGGGAAAAGGTTGGGTGGAGGAGAATGAGTGTTTATACTATTCTCTAACTAATTCATGGAGCAGGATTTACTACTATTTGGTTTGAAGTCTTTGAATCTGTGATTGTCATTGTGATTTAGGTGAATTATGCAGGAGATTTCGATCTTGAGTGTGGAGCCTTATGAAGGAAAGCCTTATAGTTACAGGATTCAAGGTTGAAAAATCAGAGGTAACAATAGATGTTAATATGAAAGTTGAGATATAGATCTTTGAATGGAACTTGGATTTTTCCATGTGAGTTGTGAGCTGAACTTATTTGTAGTTTTTTACAACTCAGATTCCATCTTTCATCAAGAGATAGATCAAATTTCAATTACTACCTATAAATACTTAGTGGTGTGAATGTATCGTATTGTAGTCAGAGAAAAATATTGAAGACTAGGCCTTTTTGATTTGGAATTCTTCGTTTCACCTTGAAGATTCTTCTAGAGACCCTTGATGGGAAACTGTTTTATTGTCGAGCGGTGAGTGGGAAATGTGTGAAGATGATACCAATGATTTCAACTGAGCCATGTGTTTGAAGAGCCAGTTATAAACCTTTATAACAAAATCAAGGGAAGAGGTAACGTATGACTAATCGATAGTTTGATGATTGAAAAGTGGAACCACATACCTCAGAATTCATGTTGCACTAAATACACAAATGCTAAACAATTGATGAGTAATGGTAAAGTCCTAAAAATTCAAGTTGCACAGCATAGAAAAATGGCTTTATCTGGTGCAAAGTTTTGTATAAAGTTTTTGTTCTTTAATTGACATGCATAATTTCTGTTTTCTTGGATATCATCTCCTTTATTGCATAATATTGGTTTCAGGTTTAGGTCTAAGTTACAAATTATCTATAATTCATTTTCATGTTTTGATTTTTTGATCTGCGGCCGGCAATCTCAGTCTCGAAATATTCAATCCACAGGGTTTTCCAAGCTGACACTCTCTGAAAGAAACTTGACCACAGTACGTACTACGTTACACACAGGCTAGATGAAGCCCACAAATTTACTCTTCTTCATCGCCTTTCCTATTCCTGCTTGCCATGAAACACTAAACTCACTTCGCTCGAAGCTTAAGCATCAGTTCCTCTTGCTCTTTATCTCAAAAAGGTACCATCTTTCACTTAGAAAATAACGCATTTTAAAGTCACCAAAACCATGTTATTGTTGAAAACTTTCTGCTCTTTTGTTCTGGCATAAGAAATGTCTCATCTTTTTCTGTGTTACACTTAGTTGATTTTGTTGTTGCAGCTTTCTACCCTTTTTTTTTCTTCCCAAAATTGGTTTTGAACTCATGCTCAAGCAGAATAATATATTCTTTGATTCAGTTTTTTGTGCACATGTTGAATCATGCACTTTGTTATGTACATAGTGTGGGATTTGGGTTATGAGCTTTAGGGTTAAGTTAAAGCGATGGTGATACATATAGTTATCTTAAAGCTTTAAATTTAAATGTACTGCTATATTAGTCATCTATTTGCTCTATGTTTCTCGATGCACTGATCATGCATATTTAAAATGTACTCCAGGTGCTTCAATCTGCGTTTGAAGTCAGAAAATCAACCATCTAGACTACATGTCACTGATACAAGATCGAAAAATCAGCAGAGTATAAATACAGCTATATAGCATGTCAAGAGCCTAAATTTGTCTGTTATGAGGTAGATGTAATGGTGATCATCCATAATCCTCTCACGATGTATGTAAACAAAGTTGTCATAAGTGTATTCCAAATATGTTGTCAACACACTTTGATACTAATGACTATGAGTATCGTGAACTATTCATTGCATGGTCCGTCTACATTGTTTTCTCAGACGATTTCAACTAAGCCAGTGGTACTTTTATCACACCGCGCGAAGCGCGGGTAACCTACCTAGTTTACAACAATTGCATGATCTTCAAGAACATTTACAAGAAAAATAAAGGCAACTTATTGAGTTGCAGGAACAGATTTGTTCACTTCCATACATTTAATACATGTTTATAATCATACTCAAGGAGTTGACAAGACAAAAGGTCTGTGTACTGTCTCTTGACATTGCGTGTACTTTCTATGTGTATTTCAAGTCTACTGTACTCTTCTTGCTGCAACAACTAAAAATATAATTGTTTAAGCTGTCTCTAATATGCTGACTTTATAAGTTTAACATATGTTAACAAGTAAGCTGCTTGGTGAGTATTGGTGCATTTTACCAAGGGATTCACTTTGTGTTAGTACTCATGCTTGGCTTTTTTGGGTTACCTGAGTTTGTATAGTTATTTATTGGAAGCTAACTTTTATTCTTATTTGTTGTAGTTACATTTCTTGCAATTCAGAAAACTTAGTGGCAAATGCCATCGAGCTTTGCACCCGTTCTCCTGATAAAATTGATAAGAACAAGAACAATCGAGCATGGAGAATCATAAGCAGTGACGGTCTGGCACATCATATGAAGATTGAGGCATCACATTGTAGCTACTTTTGATATAAGCATATCAGGAAATGAACATGAGTTAGCTTGCTGTGTGTAAACTAGTTTCTTTTGATACATGACTGATTAGGAAATGGACATGAGTTATAGTTTGCTTTGTGAACTACTTTTGATATATGCACATCAGGAAATGAACATCAATTTGGTAGAACTAACTGATGTCTATAAACAAAATGCATCAGTACAAAGCAAAACCGATGTCTATAATAGTATTAAACAATAGTTGAGCAAAGCTGAGCGATGTCTATAAGTACAAACTGGT
Organism: Geum urbanum; assembly: GCA_946800695.1. Lineage (NCBI taxonomy): Eukaryota > Viridiplantae > Streptophyta > Magnoliopsida > Rosales > Rosaceae > Geum > Geum urbanum. The sequence goes on from OX326998.1 coordinate 37,739,884, forward strand.
CAGGAAAGCCAAAAAAGGCTAATGTCTAGGAGATATATAGACATCGCTTTGTAATCAAACAGACGATGTCAATTAGTTACAAACACATCGGTTTACTTGCACTAGACATCGATTATTTAGGAGTAAGCGACGTTAATTAGGAAAATTCTTCTACATCATTTTGATTTTATAAAGAAAAATACACAATTATAAGAAGATTTAACGATACATACACTAACACAATTGTCAAAATATAAGCCATAAACATCGTTTAATTAACCAAAACCGATGTCTAAAATATTAAGACACATCGGTTGGTCAACCGATGTCTAAAAAATTTGGACAATAGACATCAGCCACTAATTAACACATCGGTCCGGATTTTCATAGACATCGGCCGATGTCTATGACCATTTTTCTTAGTGTTTCCTCATTTGCTTCAACAATTGTTTCCAACCTCGGACATTTATACACATAAAGCTCTTCCAATTGCACAAGACAATGAACTGCACAACTACTGGGGAAGACATGTTTCAGATTCTGGCAGTTGCCAACCACCAAACTCTTGAGATTCCGGAAGATTATATGCGATGGAGAAGTACCATTGCATATGCCGATTAGATTCCCTAGCTCACTCAAATTAGGGGTCATCATTTGGCCCGTGGGCCTCGTGGGCCGGTGGAGGCCCGCAAGCCTGTGGGCTAAAAGCCCGGCCCGACCCGCAAAAAAGCCCGCAAAAGCCCGCCAAGGTGGTTGGTGGGCCGACCATGGTTTAGAGATCTAAAACCCGGCCCGGCCCGCGGGCCCGGCCCGCCAAAAGCCCGTCAAGGCCCGTTAGGCCCGGCCCGTCAAAGCCCGCACACATATTGACATATATCATTAAATTATTTAATGAATTTTAATCATTATACAATTTATACCTAGTTAATGTTTACCTACACACATATTGACATATATATATATATAATATAGTGACTAGTAGTCTAATAGACTAATACTATATAGATATATATTTTACATTTGTGTATATATATTAATATATTACATATACATGGATAGATTGAATATTTGAATTCCATATATAATTAAATTTGTGTATCTATTTTACTATTATGTCATTATTTAAAGTTTAGCATAAGTTAGGGTTTAGGTTTAGGGTAAATTAGGGTTTAGGAGATTAAGATTTATGGTAAGTTAAGGTTTAGGAATTTGAGGTTTAGGGTAAGTTAGGGTTCCGGTTCTAGGATTTTATTGTAATTTTTTTAGGGTTTAGGGTTTGGGGTTTAGGTTTTAGGGTTTAGAGTTTAGGTCCAAAATTTATAAAAATTAGGGACGGCCTACTTAGAATATTATGAACAACCAATCCGACAGTCAATTTTTTATATATATAAGATAGTAGTACGTATATCATTATACCTACACTTATATATATAATATAGTGACTAATACTATATAGATATATTTTTTATATTTGTGTATGTTTATATTAATATATTACATATACATATATTGATCAAATATTGGAATTCCATATATAGTTATATTTGTGTATCTATTTTACTATTAAATCATTGTTTAAAGTTTAGGATAATTAAGTTAGGGTTTAGGTTTAAGGTAAGTTAGGGTTTATGGGATTGAGATTTAGGATAAGTTAAGGTTTAAGAATTTTGAGGTTTAGAGTAAGTTAGATTTTAGGTTTTAGGAATTTTGAGGTTTAGAGTAAGTTAGGGTTTAGGGGTTAGGGTTTAGGGTTTAGGGGTTAGGGTTTCATTGTAATTTTTTTTATCGATTTACACTGTAAAACAGTAAATATAATAGATGGTTCAGATTAGATTTTGTAATTTTTCAATGGTGAGAGTTTAATTGAGAGTGTGTGAAATGACATCAATACCCTTTTCTTATATATTGCTTATTTTTCCAAGTGAAGAAGCAGCTTGGCCAACTTGTTGATTTCATGGGCCAAATCAAAGAAACCGGTCGGCTTCCACCTCAACCCACTCCTAATCAACGAAACGTGAATGCCATCGTCACAAGGAGTGGGAAGATACTTGAAGAACCAAAGACCAAGCGATCTCATCTCGATGAAGTCACCATCGAGGACATCACCAACGAAGACGATGATGAGATCGATCCGGCAACTCAAGAAGCCGAGAAGAAGAAGGTGACGCCTATTGTCACCAAGGCACAATCCCCTCCACAACCCACCCCAATCAAAGGTAAAAGCTCTATTCCTTCAAATACGGTTATTACTAATTCTCCTTTTGCTGTTGCACCTTTCCCTAGCAGATTATTAAAATCAAAGAAGAAGGATGCCCAATATGAAGATATCTTGGACATCTTCTGAAAGGTGCAAGTGAATTTGCCCTTGATTGAGTGCATAAAACAGGTGCCGATATACGCGAAGTTTCTGAAAGAATTATGCACACAGAGGAGGCAAACTCGAGAGAAGGAGGTTGTGAAGGTGAACGCAACCGTTTCGGCGGTTTTGCAGCGTCGGCTACCCCCAAAACTGAAGGACCCAGGAAGCTTTGCAGTTCCCTGCGTAATCGGTGACAACCACTTCGAAGACGTGATGCTTGATCTAGGAGCCTCCATCAACGTCATGCCTTACTATCTTTACGAATCGATGGAGCTTGGAGATCTCAAGCAAGATGGTGTTGTCATCCAATTAGCCGATCGCACACACAAGTATCTGAGGGGATACGTAGAAGACGTGCTCGTGCAAGTCAACAACTTAATATTCCCAGCCGATTTCTATATAGTTAACATGGAAGAGAGTCCACTGAACACCACGCCGCTGCTGCTTGGGCGACCTTTCATGCGGACTGCGAGAACGAAGATCGATGTGTTTCAAGGCACTTTCTCCATGGAGATTGATGGAGAAAGAATCGAGTTCAACATCCTGGACGGGATAAAGTTTCCAATGTCGAGCGTAGCTGCCATTTCGACATATGATCCCGTGGATACCTTAGCACAAGGCCACCTCGACACCATCAATGAGGATGAACTCGACATGGCCATTCAACTCGGGGATGACGCCCTTCTCGAGGCCTTACTAGAGCTTAAACCTCGAATTCAAGACATGGCCATGGCCCTAAATGCCGCACCACAAAAAGTAAGTTTTTCTCCTCCTTTACCAATTACTTTTGGTACTAATAAAATTGTTCCTTCTATCGTAGAAGCTCCAGTTTTAGAACTCAAGCTACTACCGGATCATCTGAAGTATGCGTACTTGGGCGAGAATGAAACTTTACCGGTCATTATTTCGTCTGCGCTAGAAGAGGAGCAGGAGGAGAAGCTCGTGAGTGTGCTCAAGAAGTACAAAACCGCAATAGGCTGGACACTTGCGGACATCAAGGGAATAAATCCAGCAACCTGTGTGCATCGGATTTTCCTCGAAGAAGGCACCAAGCCTACGCGGGAAGCACAACGTCGGCTCCACCCTCCGATGATGGAGGTGGTAAAAAAGGAGGTAATTAAACTCATGGACTGTGGAGTTATTTACCCTATTTCTGATAGCCGTTGGGTTTCCCCAGTGCAGGTAGTACCCAAGAAATCGGGAATCACCGTCGTCGAGAATCTGGAAAATGAACTTGTGCCACAAAGGACGATCACTGGACACCGAGTGTGCATTGATTACCGGAGGCTTAACGCCGCAACCCGCAAGGATCATTTTCCATTACCATTCATCGACCAAATGCTGGAAAGATTAGCCGGCCATGCATTTTATTGTTTTCTCGACGGATACTCCGGCTACAACCAAATTAGCATTGCGGAGGAAGATCAAGAAAAGACAACGTTCACATGCCCTTTCGGAACGTTTGCATACCGCCGAATGCCATTTGGACTGTGTAATGCACCAGGTACATTTCAACGTTGCTTGCTCTCAATTTTCTCCGAGTACATTGAAAAAATTATTGAAGTATTCATGGACGACTTTAGTGTATTTGGGAGTGATTTCGATGCATGCTTAAACAATTTAGAAACTATTTTACAAAGATGCGTTGAAACGAACTTGGTGCTTAATTGGGAGAAGTGCCATTTCATGGTTACGCAAGGGATCGTGTTAGGTCATATTATTTCTGAAAAAGGGTTAGAAGTTGATAAATCTAAAGTAGATCTTGTGCGTCACTTACCCTCTCCAACTTCGGTTAGAGAGATTCGTTCTTTTCTTGGACACGCAGGATTTTATCGTAGGTTTATCAAAGACTTTTCCCACATCTCGCGCCCGTTGTGTAAATTACTGCAAAAGGAGACCCCGTTCGTATTTGATGAAGAATGCAACGCTGCCTTCAACAAGTTGAAGGAATTTCTCACGAGCGCTCCTATTTTAAGCAGCCCTGATTGGTCTCTGCCATTTGAACTCATGTGCGACGCCTCGGATTATGCCGTAGGAGCCGTTTTGGGTCAGCGGAAGGACAAGAAACCCTACGTAATTTATTACGCCTCTCGGACGCTTGATGAAGCTCAAAGAAATTATACTACAACCGAGAAGGAGTTTCTTGCAGTGGTTTTTGCTTTAGATAAATTTCGGTCTTATTTACTTCAAACTAAAGTAACTGTGTATACTGATCTTGCAGCTTTGAAGTACCTAATGCTGAAAAAGGACGCAAAACCACGGCTTATCAGATGGATACTTCTACTCCAAGAATTCAACGTCGAAATCAAGGATAAGAAGGGAGTAGAAAATGTCGTCGCTGACCACCTATCACGTTTGATAGGTGACCATGAGACTATTGAAATTGAGGAAACTTTTCCGGATGAAAAACTCTTCGGAATTGAGGTGAGTGCTTCGGAAACTCCTTGGTATGCCGATATTGTTAATTACTTAGTTACCGGTGAGTTTCCATCTACCATGCATAAATTTCAACGTGACAAACTTAAAAATAATTCTAGAACTTTTATCTGGGATGAGCCTTATTTATGGAAACAATGCTCCGACTTAGTCATTAGGAGATGTATCCCGGATAGTGAATTTAAGCATATTCTAGAATTTTGTCACAATGAAGCATGCGGGGGACATTTTGGTTCAAGGAGGACAACCCTTAAGATTTTAGATTGCGGTTTCTTTTGGCCTAGTTTATTTCGTGATGCTCATGCATTTTGTGCTGCATGTGATAAGTGCCAGAGATTCGGTAATTTAGGACCTAGAGATCAAATGCCACAAACTTATATGTTTAATGTCGAAATTTTTGATGTATGGGGTATTGATTTTATGGGACCATTTCCTCCCTCCAATGGTTATACGTATATTTTACTCGCAGTAGATTATGTTTCTAAATGGGTGGAGGCAAAGGCCACCCGTACTAATGATTCGCGAGTTGTTGCAGATTTCCTACGAACTAACATCTTTACTAGATTTGGAATGCCAGGCGTTCTAATCAGTGATGGAGGAAGTCATTTCTGCAACCGCACGGTGGAAGCATTGATAAGGAAGTATGGCGTAAGACACAAGGTTTCCACACCATACCACCCTCAAACAAATGGAATGGCAGAAATTTCCAACCGTGAAATCAAGAAGATATTGGAGCGAACCGTCCGCCCAAACCGGAAAGATTGGAGCCAGTGCTTAGATGACGCATTATGGGCTTACAGGACTGCCTACAAGACTCCCATCGGTATGTCACCTTTTCGACTAGTTTATGGGAAGGCATGCCATCTTCCGGTAGAACTGGAGCATAAAGCATGGTGGGCTGTTAAGAAGTTCAACATGGATCGAGATGCGGCTGGACTGCATCGAAAGCTACAACTTTCTGAGCTCGAGGAGATACGAAATGATGCTTTCGACAACGCATGGATTTACAAAGAGAAAACCAAGATGATCCATGACAAGATGATTCGTGGCAAGAGTTTTGAACCGGGGCAAAAAGTCTTACTTTTCCATTCAAAGCTCAAACTCTTTCCCGGCAAATTACGATCAAGGTGGAATGGGCCTTACACGGTTGTTCAAGTTTTCCCCTATGGAGCCGTCACAATTCAATCTTTGGATAGCGGGAACTTGTTCAAAGTTAATGGCCACCGTTTGAAGCCTTATCGTGAAGCACTCACAGATCAAATCGTGGAGGAAGAATCGCTGGAAGAGCCGGCCACCTCAAACACGTGAAGGGAGACAACAGATTTGTTTTCTTCTCCCCCATTTAAATTAATTTAATGGCTTTTTGCGTATTACATTAGAATTTTCGTAGATCCTATACTTCATGCTTAAAATCTATACTTTTACTTTAGTACATTGAGGGCAATGTAGAGTTTAAGTGTGGGGGAAGGGTTTACAATTTAAGTGTGTCTAAATTAGTGTTTTTCAGAGTCTTTAGGATGCCCTTAACTAGTCGATGATGAAATTAGACCGATATGAACACATATGGCGTATGAATCACATGCATCGAATTCTTGTGCTAATTGAGATATTCTATATGTTTTTAACATGTAGTAGATATAAATTGAAAACATGGTACAGAAAATCGCATGCTTGAATAAGTTTTTAATCATATGAACCCTATGTGAGCTTTTGAGCTATCTGTTCTTTATTCGAGTGAATATGCATCCATTTCGTAGCTACTAGCTTATATATGCCTCATTTGATTGCTTGCCATAGATTTTAATGAACTAGAGAATGCTAGAACTTACTCATGTCAATTTGCAAAGCTTTTATGTTGATACATACTTTGATTTTGGAAATGATTAAAGGCATTTAGGATTTTCCACCACATTGCCATATATCCATGTATCCCATTTGTACGCACAAGTTGCGACACCCCTAGATAAACCAATTGAGCCCACGTTAAGCTTTTCTTTCATCACCATATATACCTAAACGCTTACCCTAGTATAGAATATCCTTACCTTTGTTCCGGAAACTTGGTGAGAATTTTTCGAAACTAGCACATAAGATTATGGTTTGGTAGGAAAGATTAAAAGAGTTAATGTGAGTAAGGGGAAAGACTTGTCCAAATAACTTAAAAAGTATGAGATTGCCAAAAAGAAAAGAAAAAATTATATTTGAGAGAATGAAAAGAAAAAAAAATTTATATATATCTCTCATGGCAATATGTTGTGTTCTAAAGTAGAAACCAATTGGATTAACGTCCCCCTTATTTGCGGATTTGGAGATTACAACAAATTGAAGGCCCAAAAATAGAAAAAAAATATGGTCTTTGTCCTGTCCGAAAAGCTCAAAGGGTAGTTTAAGATTGATGTTTACATGATATTAGTTACGGTGGAGATGGAGGACGAATTTGGTGCTAGACTAAGTCGTTGGAACGTTTTTATCACCACATATCTAAATTTCGAATGCCTTAGCCTTAACCCCATTACAACCTCACAAAAAGTCCTTTATGATCCTTAAAATGAGTAGCTTTCAATTAGTAGAGTAAGTTGCATGAGTAAGCTTATGGTTTTTGTTCATTTGTGCAAGCAATCAAACTTCATTCATGTGGTTTTCATTTCAATTCATATACACTTTAAGTGAACCCTTTTCATGAGTGAAAAACATGATGAGTGCATCCTTGTGAGTTGATTAAACCTTTATTCAAAGCATGCACAGCTATAAACATAACCACTGTTTTCTCTATGTCTTACTTGTTCATTACATAAATTATATCGCAATTATCTCTTGAATTCGTTGAGCATACAAAGTTGAAAATCATGTGAGACATCGCCACATACTTATGAAAATTCTGAGACAAATTTTAGCTAAGGGCTTAGTTATGTTCTTTCCTTTGTTTTAAATTCGTAGAAGAGTCTTAGTTTAACTTAGTGTTTGCTAAGGGACTAGCAAAGTCTAAGTGTGGGGGAATTTGATATACGCATTTTATGCTCGTTTCTTAACGCATTTCCCTTTACGTTTAGCTATGTTATTATCTTAGTTTTTATGTTTTTCTTATTTAATTTGTTATTTTGAAGATATTTACGGTGGAGATTAATAACGACGCAATTCGGAGGAATTTCGGCGATTTTGCGATTTTTGCGATTTCGGACCACCGGAAATGGGCCAGCCCAAAAAGCATTTTTTGGGCCCATTTCTCAAAGTTTGTTTCGGCCCATTATCAAGCCCAAACCCATCTAGTTCGGCAAGGAGGCCACTTGGTGAAGTTGAAAAGTCAAGCTTGTCAAGCTTTGATGACAAGGCTTAGTGACTAAGCTTGTGATCATCACAAAAGATGACTAAGTATGTGACTTGCCATGGTGACTCTTGCTTAGGGTTCACAAATGGTGAGTTGCCATGGTGACTCTTGCTTTGTGATGATCACACTTGGTGACTAAGGGAGTGACTTGCCATGTGACTAAGGCTTGCATTAAATGAAGGGAGGCAAGGTGGAAGAGAGATGAAGGCATATGCTTGCCTATAAATACCAAGGGAGTTCGGCCATGATAAGGATCACATAAATTCATAAGCCAAAACTCTATACACTTTACTACTCTTCCATACACAACCGAAGTCCTCCCGAAGTCGAAGTCCTCCACCACCTCCGGATCAAGAACGTAGAGTGCGTCATTCGTGTTCTTGAGAACCACCGCTAGTAGATTGGTGCGTCACCTCTCTAAAAAGTGTAACCATGTACTCTAAACTCCATCTTCATCTTTGTAATACTTTCGGTTATGTAATGAAAGAAATTCTCCATGTTCTTCTCTTATTTCGATTCTTCCATGTGTTCTTGATTTTATTAGTTTGGATGCATGTGCTAGCTTTAAAGTTCTTAATGCTTTGAGTATGATTTAGGATATGGTGCGTCACTTATTGTCCTAAATTATACCTCATTGATTCGGCAAAGAAGCTATTGTTTTAAGTTGTTATGCGTCATGACATTCTTATTCAACGAAAGCATGTGTATGTATCTCGACTAAAATTAAGGATTTCGTAGATGATAAATAAGGTAAAAGCAAAGGAGTAGGTTCGGTTAGTGAATATGTTGATCACTTGTAATTAATAGATTAGCTTCTTATTTTTAGCAAGCATAATTAGACTTGAAGTTTCTTGATTGTTAAAACTTGTCTATGAGTAAAACATGTTAGATGCCTAAGAGTTTTTGTTGTGTTTGCATGTTTTTGCACTTTAATTTAGTAGGACATTTAATCAACCAATTTCCAATCCCCCCAAACATTTAGATTTTCGCTTATTAACGAAACCATGCATGCGCCCTTAATTCCCCGGATAAAGAACGATCCCTACTCGCCAATATTATAATGACAAAAGAAGGGTTTTAAATTGCAATGCGCGTAATCTGTGTTTTTAAGGTCTACTGTGTGTTAACGTTAAATGCATGTTTTGCGCGTATCATCCATACATGAGTGAGAAAAGTTTAGAACGTGTCATACTTGAATGTTCATCCGAGCAATTTTCCCTTGCCAAAAACCTAACAATTCAAAAAGAAGCAGCATGCTCAGACAAATAATGTGGCTAGCTGAAAGCAAATCTAATACTTAGGGGATGTATTCAATCTAGATTTTGAAGGGATTTTTTATAGTCTGTGGACTATTTTAATTCCACATGAATTTGAAAGAATTTTTTTTGTATTGTCTTATAAGGATTTGGTTTGATTTCTAAGGATTGCTCAAACAATTTAGTTGATGCCAATGTTGGAGAGTAATTACGTGAGTAGTAGAAAGAAATTACCATTTTTATATAGGATCCTGGTGCCTTTGTAATTAAGAATCACAAAGACAACAACATACAACTACACTGATTCGATAGATCATCGATGACAAGTACAAGCGTATCAGCCAGCCATGGGAAGCAAACTCATCCAGGAGTTTCACTGCTAATGAAAGCTAAGTACCTTGTAAATACCTGCCACTGAACTCATCTAGTTTTAGTTAGCATGTAAAAAAGAAGGTAAAATTACATAAATGGTCACTAATCTTTGCTCAAAACGATAATTTGGTTACTATCGTATGACATATGTCAAAATGGTCACACTCGCTAACGTTTCTTTTTCAAATTGGTCATTCGGGCTCAAACGTCCGTTAAAAAAAAGAATATTCTGTTTATTTTTAGGGGTATTTTTATCTTTTATCCTCATTTGCAACAAAAAAAAACAAAAAATCTGAAAATTTACTCTAGGTATTTACAACCCAGATACCGTCGCGAGTCCTTACCGAAGCCGCCTCAGGTCGCCACGTGCCCTACAAGGAATTCCTCTCCCAATTCCACTCGCTCGATCTCTCTGCTCGTTCTTCGTCACCAAATCCCAAGTCCCCTTCGTCCACTCGATCGCCTCCTTCTCTCTGCAGAGGAGTGGGTTGTTGAGAAATGTCGTCCGGCCTTGGTTCGAAAACGAGCCCGTCTGAGGTTTCTTGCCACTAAAATTGTTGTTGCGGAGGTCGAAGCTCACCGTCACCGACAACTCGTCGAGTGATTTAGGGAGCTTGTCAGAGAGGTGGTTGAATGAGACGTTGAGGGTGCCAGAGAGGGATTTCAGGTCGCCAAGATCGGAGGGAACCAATTCGGTGAGGTTATTAGCAGAGAGATCTAATTGAAGGAGATTCACCATGGAAGTCCAAATTCCGGCAGGAATTTTTTTGAAGAATTTGTTCTGGGCAAGGATGAGTCTTTGGAGTTGCTTGCATTTTTTGAGGTCTTTGTCTAATTCACCGGAGAGGGAGTTGTTGGAGAGGTCGAGGTTGTGTAGACGAGAGAGAGAGAGAGAGAGAGAGAGAGAGAGATTGTTGTAAATATATAACGTTAATGTATACAGAGACAAAAATACCCCTGAAAATAAACATAATTTTTTTTAACGGACGAATAACCAATTTGAGAATGAAACATTAATGGGAGTGGCCATTTTGACATATGTCATTCGATAATAACTAAACTGTCATTTTAGGCAAAAATTAATGACCATTTATGTAATTTTACCTAAAAAGAAAGACATCGAAAAGTAAAAGAACAAAAGAAGCAAATGCATACATAACATAGGTAAGAATGTAAGTGATAGATACTCCTAGAGACCAAGTGCAAGGGTTTCTTGAAGATCAAAATCTAAAAGCAGTAAAAGTAGAACAATCATGATGACATTAGTTCCTCAAATAGAGAAAACTCAGTAATCAAACAGATGATGAATAAATAGAAAATCAGGCACCAATAAATGCAATATCAATTCTGCTTTCTTGCCATGTTCTGGCGTCAATCCTACAAAGTATATTACTGCTTGGAGGGTTCTCATATACGGTGGTTTGCAATTTTAATTTTATAGGAAACCTCAAACAAAGATAAAGCCTTGATTGGATCAATAATAATAGAATGCTCAACAGGATTACAGGATTGAGTTGCAAGGCAACCTGGCAACAACACAAAAACATTCACCATGAATCAATCGCATATCCCTAATTCAATTTTTTAATTTTCTTTTTTAATTATGGTTTCAGCAGGGACCTAAAACAGAACAGAACAGAACACAAATTGTCTGTGTTAAACAAACACAAGTCTCATTATAAGCACGCTAACAAATGAGATTCGAATAACGGAAGTTGATTCAATTATCTTACACTACTTTTTTGCTTAGTGACAACAAACTAAGGCACACAACACAACATTAAATTATAACATTCATACAACATTGTTGAGAACCAGTTGATTGATCGGGGCGCTTTATACGTATAATCTGTTAGATCAAAGAACTCATGCTCTTTCTGCTATTCCTCTGTACATTAGCGCCTTTCAAGTCTGTTCGATGCAGAAAAATTTCTCGGGAGAGACCTTCTCCGCGAAGCAGTCTCTTTTACTTCGGATGTCTTAACCGCGTGAGCCGGTCTATCCTGTATGTGCTTCGTATGCTGGCGTGCCACCGTTCTTCAACGGAATATGGACTAGTTACAGCCGCCTGACTTCTAATGTAAGCGATTAAGATAGGGAGAGCACCAACCCTATCCGAATAGGTTCTTTTCGCCTAGAAACCTAGGACTTTGATATGTGTACCTCTCTGCTAAATCCAGAAATCGATACCCCCACGTCTTTCGTGCAGAGCAGAGCAATCTCTCGATGAAGTGTTTGAGAACACTAGCTTCCTTTGAGTATTCAAGCTCTCAAAATACAAGTGAGCCGTTCTTCCACCTTCAGGTTGCAGTTTGCTTCCTTGGAGTCGTAAATACCTTCACTCGATAGGTGACAAGCACTTAGACTTTTCTGGTCGCAAGAAGATAGATATCTCGAGGACGAGATAACCGTCTAGGTTTGTTTGCGTATAGCAAGGATGTTTGATTGAATGTTCGTGTGTCTCTACATAAGATCCTTGCATTCCTTATATACTCGCTTACTAATCAGTCATTGATTCTATTTCCAACTCCTTTGCTCTTGTAATCTTGTCTGAATCTCCATACCAGCATACGTGTTATACCACTCATAGGTATTCCAATTCCATCATAACTCTTCTAAGAGTCCTGCAAATATCAACTAGTTATGATAGAAACTGAGCCGCGTGAAACCAGCTCGATAAGACACAGTTCTAATAGATCTCTAAGTCTTCTTCCAGCGAAGCTCGATACGAAGCTCGCTAGATAACTTCCTCGATAGGAACTTATAACATGATAGGCCGCTCGCTGGACCTAGGCCATCCAGGCCCAAAGTAAATATTTTATTTAGGCCCAAACATTGCCCCTCAGGTCTTGAACTTGGAAACTTTCTGAACAAGTGAAAAGACTTGAATATACCTTGAACGATGTGCTCATTGACCTTGAAACGCTACACCATCTATATATACCTCCATGGTCTTACCAATAAGATCATGAAAGATCAAGTTCATTGCTCGTTGGTAGGTTGCCCCTGCATTTTTGAGTCCAAATGGCATATCCACGTATTCAAAAACACCGGCAAAGCCTGGGCATCGAAACGCTGTCTTATGTCTATCCTCTTCAGCCACTGGGATTTGATGATATTCTGCAGTACCATCCATGAATGTCAACATTTCATGGCGGGCAACTGAGTCAACCAACAAATCGGCTACTAGCATAGGATAAGCATCCTGAGGAGTTGCATTGTTCAAGTCTCTGTAGTCGACACATACTCGCATCTTCCCATTCTTTTTCTTGACTGGAACTATATTAGATAGCCACTCATTATATTTGGCTACTCGTATAATCCCTGACTTGAGCATTTTCTCAACCTCCTCTTTGACTAGAATTGCTGTCTCTGTGTTCATGCGACGCATTTCTTGTTTTACAGGCTTCTTTCCCTCGATGATGGGAAAGTTGTGACAAACTAGGTCTGTTGAAAGACCAGGCATGTCCTCGTATTTCTCTGCAAAACAATCCGCGTATTCTTTCAGCAACTCAATCATCTTGAGCCTCTCTTCAGGCTCCAAGAAAGTACTTATAGCCACAGACATTGGCTCTTCTTGTGTCCCAATCTGAATGTGTTCGATGGGATCTTTGACTTTAGGAGGTATATCATCTAAAGCTGCTGGAGCTAGTTGAATTTCATCCTCCTCTTCTAAGTCTTGCAGAACGTCTTCATCCATATATTCCAATGCTGCAATCATTGGAACCTTCTCAAAGGCTTGGCTTTCTAACATAAAGTTGTGAAAGCGTTCGTGCAACGAAAGGAAAGCCTCGGTCTCTACTTCTGATAGAGACCCATTCATGGAGAACGTCTGGATGGTAGCTCGATGGTGTAGGGTCTCTGACTATCCTGATTTGCTTGAACGATCCCCCACTGAGCTAATTTAGAGGCCGTGACACCCATCGGGCGGCCTTTACTATCGACGCCACATACCTCCAATGGCCTAAGGTCACTGTGGTAATACCTGGCCTCTAATGCATTAGCAGAGACGGAATACGGGCGAGGGTCAGCGTTGACAAGTTCCGCTTCGCCTGACTCCATGTTCCACAGTAGCATCTGCTGATGGAGTGAAGATGGTACACAGTAGCTTCGATGGATCCAATCACGTCCTAGGATCGCACTATATGGTGATGTACATTCTACCACAAAGAATGTGTAAGTGTCCGAAGCTATCCCGATGTGTACCTGTAAGAAAACAATTCCCAAGGTCTTCGTTATGCTACCCTGGAAGTTCCTGACACTCAGCGAGGTCTCTTGGATAGCTGACTTGGGAACACCGATAAGGGCCAATGCCTTAAAGGTGATGATGTTCACCGCTGCCCCTGAGTCCACCAAAAGTTTATTTAATTGGACTCCTTGGACTTGTCCTGTGACATATAGTGGCCGCATATGCATGGCCATGTCAATGGTGGGCTTGGAGAACATCATTTGTCCTTGTACGTTCGATGAATCCAGTTCTTGTGTGTCTTGCAGTGTGGCACTGTCTGGCACTTTTGATTCCTCAACTTGTAACATCACGCTACTGATGTTTCTGGATTCATCTCTTGTTGCTGGTGAGGGTAGAGCATATTTGGAGGATAGAACATACACCATGTTAATGGCTGCATTGTCCTCCTCGATGCAATCTTGTACTTCTTCGACCTCATCCTCACCGTAATCCACCAACTCCTCGTCGTCGTTGTAGTTATCACCTTCAGCCGATGACTGTCCTCCCTCGATAGACACTGTAGTCAGTTCGAGGTGAGCAACTTGTTGTACTATATCCTCAGGAATAGGATCGATAGTTGCTGGTGGTGTGGGCGGTGTAGCCGTTTCCTTGGGAACTGGGGTTAGTTTCTTGGCCTTCACTTGTTCTTCTACAACTAAAGGCCTTGGCTTCCATTGCAAGACTGGTGGCTTGCTTGCGGTACTCTGTTTCTGTGCCCCCTCTGTTCCCTTGGGAGGTGTCTTCAGCCCTACTTGTTTCACCGTGTCTTCTTCAAAAGCAAGGCGCCTCCTTACTGGTTGTCGTTTAGTAATTACACGATGAACCTCTTGAGTAGTTTCGGGCTCTTTTCCTTTACGTCCCAGTTCTGGGTTTCTTTCGAAAACCCCTGGTCTTTGGGCTCTCACTTTGGGCTCGTGAGATTTCTTCCCAAAGACCACTAATGGATTTGCTGCGAGAGTGTTCAATCTCCTCTGCAGCACTTCTGGAGGGAACTCCAGGTCTTCTTCCTTGATAAGGCCAGCCTCGTAAGCATCCAATGCTCTCTTGGCCCTACCAAAGCGTCGCTGTAGGTTCCTCCTTTTACTTGGAGTTACCTCGACTGTCTGTCCCTTCTCCCTTATATACCATACATCTTCCTTTGTGATATTCCTTGAAGCTGGAGGGACATATGGTTTGGTGAGTGTATCGACGACCTTAGACTCAGGTGTTTTAACCACGCTGGCCTGGTTTGTTGCCCTTGGTCGCTTGGGAGCGGGAGTGTCCCTTTGCCTTGATTGTTGGGATTGATGATCTTTATTAGAGAATAGTTCCGGGAAGGCTTTGGCTGCCTGAGCCAGCTCTTCAAAGGAGATCTTCAGCCCACTTCTCAATTTGCAGTGTGCACAAAGGGCTACTGGCGAGTCTGCTTTAGGATCCGCCTTTTCTTTGCCTTTATTCTTTGGCGTACGAGGTGGATTCTCGCCAGCGGTTGGTTGGTCGTTGGATTGCTTTCTCTTGTTTGTTTTATTACCTGTCACATCCAGCATTCCAACTATCACGGGGATAGGAGTCGTTAGATTAAGCGAAGGCTTTTGTTCGATCGCTATTACTCCTTCATCGATTAGCTGCTGAATCTTATACTTCAGATCTCTGCAGGCAGCTGTAGTGTGACTTCCCCATTTGTGGTGATACTGACAATAGGGTAGACCCCTAACATCATCCGGATGTGGGTCTGGAGATCCCCAGTTATCGGGTACCACTGCTATCCCTTCTAGGCATAGCTTTTCAAATATCTCTTCCCGCCAAGACGCGTCATAAGTTATACGTGTCCGCTTGGGTCGGACAAAGGCTATGTTTCGCCTGGTCCTTCGCTTGGACTCCTTCTTCACCTGAGTCGGTGTATCTAGATTGTGCTCTGAAAAAGTGCTGCTGACGGGAGATTCTATGATCGGAGGAGATGGTGTTCTGTGAGGATATTCAGGATGAAAATCACTTGCCAGTTAACCAAGCCCTGGATCTTATCTCTCAGGGTCGAAAACACATCGATGTTCGATGGCCGAAGTGATTGTGAAATCTACAAAAGTGTTGAGGTGGCCCTTCATACCGTAGATGCCTAAGCTCATAGACTGGGTAGAAGAAGATCAGCCCCATATCCTTTAACCTATCCAAGTATTCTTCCACCATGTCTGTCTTGAATGAATAGGTTAAGTAGGCTGGTTGATTCCAAGCCTCTTTGTTTCCAAGGATTCTACTAGGTGCTGGCCAACTTACGTCAACCATGTTCACCTGTTGAGCTGGGAATGGCTCAGAATCCACTAGTGCCGCTGTCTTGGATGAACCTTCCAACTCCAGTTTTCCCTCATTGATCCACCTCTGGATTTGGTCCTTCAGCTTGATACAGTCCTTGGTAAGATGGTTCCATGCACCATGGAACTTGCAATACTTTTTGCCCTTTAACTGCTCAGGTGTAGGAAGCGGTCCGAAGTCTGCCTTGACCACGCGCAGACCGTATAGCTCGTCCAGTATCTCATGCGCCATGTTGGCGTCATAAGTGTACTTCTCGAACTCTGGCTTAGTAAAAGCCACTGTCGAGAGTTTGATGGGACCTCTATTCTTCTGAAGCTTTCGAGGTTTTAGCACCTTACTTGACATTAAATCAACAGCCCCCACTCGGTCGTCCTCAGAATCTGTTTCCTGGTCGTCCATTTGTTCAACATAAGCCACTGTTTTTGGCTTTAACCTGTCATATGTTCTGTTGTTATACGTCCCTTTGGACGCATTTTTCCTGTTATCTCTCTCTTGCATATTGCTGTATGCTCTGGTCACCGCAGCGATGAATTCATTCAGAGAGAAATATTTGCTGTTTAAGAATAGCTGGTGATACGTGTCCTCCAGCCCATTCTTGGCCATCTCGACCACCTCCTCCTTGCTTAGAGGGGTCTTACATAGGTTGTATTCTGAACGGAAACGGTGTAGGAAAGTGACCGGACTCTCAGTCACCGACTGGCTAAGAGAAGCCAATTTTCCCACAGTAGTTTCTGGCTGTTCTGTTTCGAAGTGGTCTATGAACAAGGCCTCCATATCCTTCCACGTACTGATCGAGCCATTTTCGATGCCAGTGTACCACACGAGGGCTGATCCCGATAATGATGAACCGAAGACCCTCAGTTTGAGTCTCTCGTCCTCAACAAATTGGCCTAACTGCAAGGTGAAGTAAGCCAGATGTGTTGCCGCATTAGCATCATCATCACCAGAGAATGTCTGGAAGGTTTGGTGTTTATAGAACTTTGGCCAATGCCATTCATTAGGATCGTCCTTGGTTAGAGGAAACGGTGCTTCATAAGATTCATGCATCTTGGATAACTTTACTTTACAATCATCCATGAGCTTATTTATACGTGCCTCCCACTCGAAAGCGAAATCCTCTGATCGCCTGGTTTTCCTAGCCAAGTCCGATACGGTTTTGGTTAGAGAACCCAGGTCCCTATCTACTCTTTGAGTGATAGCCGCCGCTGACCGGCGGTATTCTTCCAATCCTTTGTCTAAAAGGCTTTGGACATCAGCCCGTAGGCATTCCTGGTTTTCTGCCAAACTAGCTACCTGAGCGTTTATGGATTCTTTATCCTCTTGTTCTTGATTCAAATCTAATCGCATAGACCGCATAGTACTCGATATCTCCTTTAGGGAGTCGGTCTGAGCAGCGAGATGGTCATTCTGTTGCCCAAGTCTATCTTCGAACGATCGAAAACTACTAGTGTGGTGTAAGTCCCGCCTTATTGCATAGGCCACGTATTCTTCATACGTGAGTGCCCTTATCTCCGCCTTGCTTAGAGGTTCGAACTCCATAGTGTTGAAGTTGTTAGCGAAGATAATTTCAACCGCTTGATTACTTAGTGAACGACACCGACTGGAAGTGTGTTCACAGTATACCGGTTGTGGATGTTTACGACACTGAGGATAAACCCTTCGATAAGGGTCCCCAATTGTCGCTTAGAGACGCAAAGAAGTATTGACAGTCCCACTGGGCGTGCCAAAATGTTCGATGCAGAAAAATCTCTCGGGAGAGACATTCTCCGCGAAGCAGTCTCTTTTACCTCGGATGTCTTAACCGCGTGAGCCGGTCTATCCTGTATGTGCTTCGTATGCTGGCGTGCCACCGTTCTTCAACGGAATATGGACTAGTTACAGCCGCCTGACTTCTAATGTAAGCGATTAAAATAGGGAGAGCACCAACCCTATCCGAATAGGTTCTTTTCGCCTAGAAACCTAGGACTTTGATATGTGTACCTCTCTGCTAAATCCAGAAATCGATACACCCACGTCTTTCGTGCAGAGCAGAGCAATCTCTCGATGAAGTGTTTGAGAACACTAGCTTCCTTTGAGTATTCAAGCTCTCAAAATACAAGTGAGCCGTTCTTCCACCTTCAGGTTGCAGTTTGCTTCCTTGGAGTCGTAAATACATTCACTCGATAGGTGACAAGCACTTAGACTTTTCTGGTCGCAAGAAGATAGATATCTCGAGGACAAGATAACCGTCTAGGTTTGTTTGCGTATAGCAAGGATGTTTGATTGAATGTTCGTGTGTCTCTACATAAGATCCTTGCATTCCTTATATAATCGCTTACTAATCAGTCATTGATTCTATTTCCAACTCCTTTGCTCTTGTAATCTTGTCTGAATCTCCATACCAGCATACGTGTTATACCACTCATAGGTATTCCAATTCCATCATAACTCTTCTAAGAGTCCTGCAAATATCAACTAGTTATGATAGAAACTGAGCCGCGTGAAACCAGCTCGATAAGACACAGTTCTAATAGAACTCTAAGTCTTCTTCCAGCGAAGCTCGATACGAAGCTCGCTAGATAACTTCCTCGATAGGAACTTATAACATGATAGGCCGCTCGCTGGACCTCGGCCATCCAGGCCCAAAGTAAATATTTTATTTAGGCCCAAACAAAGTTCACCTTCCCACACATTTTGACATTTCCGATATTAAATATTCAGTGCCTGAGATTCAAAACAAGACCTATTTATAGTTTTAAACAACAGGAGAGAAAAAGATGAAACTAAACTAAAATGAAACATTACACTAAGCAACTTCAAAAAATAAACGTCAGAGTTTCATTAGTAATATTTTGATTTTGTCTTTCTGAAATGTGAAACATTTGACAATCAAGATAAGTCCCAAAGACAAAACAGATCGGCCCAACTTTTCATTAACAAAAAGTAAAATATGAAGCAAGAATTGTAAACGAAAACAGAGGTTGATGGACATGAAACAGCAACATACCTTTCACGTGTTAAGATATTTAACGACACTCGGGAAGCCATAATTCAAGGGGGAAGACATATTTCAAGGCTTGACGGTTGCGAACTGTCCAACTTCTAACAGCCTGGTTGGCAACGGGATTTAAATAGGGGATATGACCAAAATACGGGGTCTCAAAATCTCAGGCAGCTAATTCCTCGTTTGGCAAAATTTTGAACTAGAATCTTGTAAACCCGGGATTTTGGAGAGGATTTCACAAGCATCGCTTTTCTTATTAAAACAAGGATCTTATAATTTCGCCAGTTTAGGCGGAATCTTGAAATTCCAAAACCACGACACCCGGCATTGATTTCTCGCGTTTTTTTCTCATTGGATTGCTGATCTCTAGGTTTGTACATTTCATTGGGCTTTGGATTCACTTTATAATCCAGGGTTTCAAGGCAACGATTTTGAGTTTTTGATCTCCAATTTGGGTTGACAAGTAGCAGTGTATAATTACTGGAGAGTTCATCCATATGTTCCATGGTTTTGTCATCAAATTTGATAGGATTGAGTCATTATTCTACTTGTATCATTTTTGGGTTGCTGGGTTTGATTGCTTGCTATGCATGGGTATTTGGGTTTGACATTTTCAGATCTTATGTAATGTTTTGACGATATTAAATTTTGATAGGATTGCTTGTTATGAATTGGGTTACTCTCATTCATCCTAGTACTGTTCTCATTCATTCCTCGATGGGTTTTGCTTCTTATGAATTTTCTCTTGCTCAAGTATGTGTTCAAATGCTATGTTAGGGAGGGGACTAAATAATTTTTGTAGAAGCCAGTATGAGCTTTTCGTTTGGCCTTTTCTCATGTTTGATAGGTGGTCTTTAAACTAAGATAAAATTTATATTAATAGGCAGGTGGTCCTGATGGTATTGGTATCGATCACTATGCATTTTACATCAATCACTACCAGAAGAATAACTATAGCCGACGACTTGGTGTCGTCGGTCTGTTCCCTTTCATCGTCGGTCATAGCCTATATCCGACGACACATCGTCGTTTATAGTCTCGTCGGTAATGCACCGTCGGTGATACTATAACCGACGATGAATTATGGTTATCGCTGGAAAAAAGGGAGACTAAAGGCAACGATGGTTTATCGTCGGGCATAGTTTCAAACTATAACCGACGATGTCATTGTCGGTTATAGTTTTCTCCATGGTCAAAATGGTTGACCGTGGAGAAAACTATAGCCGACGATGTTGACACATATCGTCGGTTATAGTTATTAATAATAAAAAAAAATTTGCAGGTTCTGGGTTTTATCCCAAAACCTGCATTCCCAAATAATCACAAATATTGTTCAAATTGCACATCAACAACCATTGAAACTATAGTAATAAATAAATTTTAAAAAAACCGAAATCGTTCAAATCTGTATACATATGCATGCGTACGTAGTAAATAATTAAAATAAAAACCGACAATTGTTCAAATCTACGGGTGTCCTAAATCTATGTGATCAAACGGATTGTCATCAGATGGTTGGTCCTGGTCTAGCTGAGGTTACGGCTGAGGCTGAGGCTGAGGCTGTAGCTGTGGCGCACCGAAAATAGGCGGGGGAGCTATCTGGATTCCAGATGCCTGCAGCTGTGCATAACAATGCTGCATCCATGTCCCCATCTGCTGCTGCTGTTCGGCCAACCGATTCTGCTCTGCGGCTCGCGCATGCTCCATCTCCTCCATCCGACGCCGTTGAGCTTCCATCTCAATTGCTTGCCTATGAAGCTGGTCCTGTAGCTCATTAGTCCTCGAACATGATGATGATCCCGATCCGCGAGAGAATTCAGGGGTTTGCTTCAGCAGCCCTTGACCCCACTTTCCGGAACCCCTGCAGTAGAATGTGTTCTTCCCTGGAGGGATCGCAGCTGACATAATCCTGGCCTTGACGATCGGATCAGATCGATCAATCTGATCAATCGAGAGTTCCGCATCGGGGGTGTTAGGATAGAGCTCTCTCGCCACTTGAGTCAACACCTCCGGAATCGCCTCCTGAATTCTCGCCTAATTTACAAAGAACAATAAAATATTATTTAAAAAAATTATATCTAAATAAATAAGAAATAAGTTTATTTTGTTATAAGGACACTTACAGCATATTCGGGGGATTGCGGATACGCGTGCTGCATCGTATAGACAAGAGGATCCTCTTTTGGGTGGTTGGCCGCCTCCTCGATCCAACCCGAGTATGATCTGGAACCGGCATGATGATTTTTGGTGTTTTTGGCCCGGTTCCTTGTGTTGACTTCAGAAAGAGCCTGCTCGATTAATCCAACATCAACAAAAAAACACTTATTAGCCAAATAATTTAAGGGAAGTACGATAAAACAAAAATTTAATCGATGGAAGGTTGGGTACCTTCAATTTTGGGTTGTTGAAGTGAACCACAAGCCATCGCCACTCGTACTCCCTATAACGAAACTCGCTAGGGGTACCCGAACGATCGTCGCCGTACTTTTTCCAATGCTTCTTCAGCTCACCCTTCCACTCCTTATACCTATATATACCCATAAAATCAAGCGTTATTAACTTACAACATTGTATGAACATAATCAAAAGAAACGAAAAAATTGAAACAAATTAAATGCCGGTCTGCAAACCTGCTCCCATGCACTTCATCCGCCCACGTGGGTCTAATGTCTGCATCCACGCGGAACCACCTCTGCAATGCATATATATATATATATATATATATATATATATATCAATAATATTAAAAATTTATTTAGAAAATTTACATAATGAATATACAATTCAACTCACCGACAACGCATTATTCAGCTGATATTTGACGGATTGCGGCACTGAATTCCAATCTGGCCACAACATTGGGACTCTATCCCGTATGAGGCTGCCCGCCATCCCCGCGTACTTTCGAGTGACCTTTCCCTCGATCACCTGCCCTTTATCCCCGGTCGGAATCATAACTTGGCCACCACCGCTAGCCTAAATGGCGTCATCCAGTAACTTGCCGACGACGGGGCCTCTGGTTCTCTTCTGTTTCTCACCAGGCACGATCTCGCCTATCACATATATATGTAGACGATTTTTTAAACATCAACACCTAATTGAATTTAAATATTACTAAGTAAAAAGATATCACTAATTAATATTTACCTGATTCGTCGGTGCATTGTCCCGGAATCCTCACAATCCAGAGAGGTTCCGGGAAGGGTACATACGCATATGCCTGGTCCGGGGTAATGAACCCTAGCTTTCCCGGAAGAGGCATCCCGTCGGAATCGACTTGAGGTATCGTCGGGATTTCCAACGGTAAGAATAAGGTAGACGGCGGGCATAGTCGCATCCTCGCCGAGGACTGAGTGGATCCACCAGCCTCCTCGGAAGAATGAGGAGCTGTCTGGTGGATGACGGGGGAAGGGTCCTCGCGAATTATGTCCGGCATTCGGACGGAGGATTGAGTCGCACTATCCGTTTCCGGCGTGCGACTAACCTCTTGAACCCTCCTCGCGCTTGAGGATCGAGGAGGCTCGAACTGCTGCTGCTGAGGTTGTCCCTCGCCCATCAGTCTACGGTGTCGAGAGGTCTGGGGAAGACTATAAGTGTTGCCGACGCTAGTGGATCCTGATGCGGACCGACTTCCGGTGCCCTCATCCCCACGTCCCGATCTCCCTCTCCCTCTCGACCTCCCCCTCGAGCTTGACCCCCCTCGGGAAGCACCGCAATTTAACCAATTCATCGTTGCTATAAAATTATAAAAATTCAAAATAATTCCTAATTCATCCAAAAATTCGAATATATAAATCAATAATCCAATACATAAATATTCCAATATATATATCCAAAAATTCCAATATATAAATCCAATATATATTCCAATATATATATAAATATTCCACAAAAATCATCAATAATTCCATAAAATCCACAATAATTACAATATATATATATATAATCCAATATAATTCATCCAATACAAATATAATCCAATAATTTAACTATATATATATTCCAATATATATATATCAATTATCCAATATATAAATCCAATATATATATATCCAAAAATTCCAAAAATTCCATAAAATCAATATATAATTCCAATAATTCCAATATATAAATATTCCACAAAAATCTAGATAATCCAATATATAAATCCCCAATAATCCAAAAAAATTCCAATATATTAAGCACATTTCCACAAAAATCAACAATAATTCCATAAAATTCAACAATATCCAATATATAATCACAATGTTCATGCATGCCTCCACATTATTGATCAACAAACGAAACAACTTCAAATCTAACCTAAATAAAAAAAATTCGAAAATCCCAAAATTAGGGATTTCAAACCTGAAAAATTCGAAAATCGACGAGGGCTTTGGCTTGAGCTTCGATTGCTTGCTCCCAACGTTGAGGAAATGGAGAAAATCGTAGAGGAGAGGAAAAATTCGAAATTGGGCAGTTTCGTTTCTGCCCAAAACGTACCCAGTTGCCAATATAAACCATAACTATACCCGACGATATAAGTAATATCGTCGGTCATAGTTGAACTGAAACTATATCCGACGAGATTTCATATGAATGTCGTCGGATATAGTTTTTTAATTTATTTTTCATATATATGCCGGTTATATATATGTAGTGTATTAATATATATTTATTAATATTTAATACGAAATTATTAGAAAAAAAAAACTGAAATAATTTAAAAGCGTAATTAAATTAAAATGGCATTTAATTTTTTTGGCTATATTTAATAATATATATTTATTAATATTTAATAATACGATATTATTAAAGATTATCGTCGATCGGTTGTATTTTTTTCCCGATCTCTCGATCTCTCTCTCTTATGATCGCTATTTAGCAATTTAATCGATCGACACAATTTAAAGTCGAAAATCTGAATATATATTCATTTTACATTGCACGTTCAAACTCAAAATAACATACATATGTACACTAATTCAGGTGCATAGTCAGAATCATCGCTTGAGTCTGACTCTGTTTCCGAGTTAATTTCAGGTAAGATGTGTATGTCCTGGTCACTTGAGTCTTCATTGTCTTCATTTTGATTAACATCAATAAGATTCGGTTGAGGAATTCGTACCACACTTCCCTGTCTCACATTATTAAGGCGAATTGTTGAGGTATCAGGAATACCAGTTGCGTTCGGCTCTTGCTATGCACTGACTTCTTCATTATCCGAGGTCACACCAAAGGTTGAGGCACTGTATATGTTTCGTGGAAGAACATGGTTAACCACTTTCCACGCGCCTTTATGCACAAGATCATCAAGATAGAACAATTGTTTCACCGCCGTGGCCAACACAAACGGATCATCTTCATACCAGCTTGTAGCAGTATTCACCGAAAAAATCCCGTATTGATCGGTCCTTGTGTTCTGAGGGTCGGTATCAAACCATCTACACTTAAACAAGTGCACGGTCATGCCTTCCCCATATATTAATTCGACAACAGAATGGAGAACACCGTAATAGTCAACTCCATTATGCCCACCATGCACCATTACCCCAGAATTCTGTGTTTTTCGTCTGACATCTCTATGTTCACAAATAAATAGCACGCCATTTACCTTACACATAGGATAAACTCTGGAAGTTACCGGTTTCTGCGCCAAGAGCCTCAATTCGTGTGACCACTGAGGGATACCATCATCTTGTACATGATTCATCTGAAAATAATCATTTATTAACTTAACTATAAATAGGATGCGATACATGCACTTAACATCATATACAGGTCAATAATTATCTATAAACGTACCCAGTTGCCAAAATAGTTTGCGAACGTCTTGTTGTGGTACTCAACATCACCGGAAATAGCAGGGCAGTAAAGGTGCAAATTTTTTCAATATTGAACTTCTGGACAGTTAATCAATACCGACCAATGGGCAATGACTAGCTCATAAGGTTCCAACTTGTACGAGTTGGGCAACTTTCCAGAAACTTCAACATCATCGGAGATGATCGAAAAGTTGAACTGCCCTCCATCTACTGGCATATGTTGTGGAGGGTCCTCCAACGCTCCCAAATACAACTTGGTGTACGTTACGCACTCATGCGCAATATATGCTTCAGCGATACACCCTTCGGGTGCAGATTTGTTCATCACATAGTCTTTGTAGTCCCCTAATTATCTGTAAATTGGTAATTACAGATCGAGCATGTTATGCTTATTGCAAAAATAAGTGAATAAATAATATTAAAGATCGACATATATATAGCCAGATTCAGAGATGCATTACGTACCTTTCCATAGGATACATCCATGTGTAGTGTACTGGACCAGTAAGCAACAATTGTTTCGGAAGATGGAGCATCAGGTGAGGCATGATGTCGAAAAAGTTTGGAGGAAATATCCTTTCGAATTTGCACATGATAAAAATGATGTCCTGTTGCATTTCCAACAAGTCCGATTTCTTCACTTCTCTCGTGCATAACTTCTGAAAGAATCTTGACAAAGCCACTAACGGCTCCACCACCTCTTTGGGCAGGTACCCTCGAAAGAAAACAGGGAAGAGGCGTTGAAGCAGTATATGACAGTCATGACTCTTTAGTCCGTACATCTTATTGTCTTTGAAGTTAACACATCGACTTATATTTCCAGCATAGCCTGAAGGATACCTGACATTACCCATCCAGCCAAAAATTTCATTCTTCTGGGCAGGCTTCACGGTATAAGGAGCTTGTGGCATTTTTTTCTTCCCATCTCTCAACCAGAAATGTTTTCGCAGTCCCATCCTTTTAAGATCAATGCGTGCCTTCGGGCCGTCTTTAGTTTTTCCCTCCCAATTCAACACTGTGCCGACCACACTCTCGCACACATTTTTCTCTATGTGCATGACATCTAAGTAGTGTCTGATCAGCAACTTGGACCAATAAGGAAGTTCCCAAAAAATACTTTTGTGTGTCCAGAATTTATACATGTCGGGTTTGTCAGGTATTGACGCCACTATCTCAGGATGATTGCTTAGCTGCCCAAAATCATATTCATTTAGCACTTCTAATATTTCATCCCCCGTCCATCTCCTCGGCTGCTCACCTGTTTCCACAGTCCCATCAAATGCCTCCATATCCTCCCGAAATGGGTGATCATGTGGAAGCCAACAACGATGACGCATCTGTACAATCTTCCTGCAATGAGGTCTGCAACACTCAACCGTCATGCACTCTGGACAAGCCCTGTATCCCCTGGTAACGTTGCCCAACAACATCCCGCGTGCAGGAAAATTGCTAATGGTGCCAACAAGCATGGCATGCATCTGGAACATCTCATTTTTGAACTTGTCATAAGTGGGATGACCATGCTCACTCAAGTACTTAAGCTCCTCAATCAAGGGTCTCAAATACACATTGAGACACTTTCCTGGATAACCCGGCCCTGGAATTATCATAGTGAGCATATTGTATTCTTTCTTCATGTACATCCATGGAGGAAGGTTGTACGGTACCAAAATAACTGGCCATATACTGTATTGAATACTCATGTTGCCAAAAGGGTTGAATCCGTCAGATGAAAGCCCCAGCCAAACATTTCGAACCTCTGATGCAAAATAAGAAAACTCCTTCACCATGTGCTTCCAAGCCTCTCCGTCAGCAGGGTGTATAAGCGTATCACCGTCGAGCAAATTCCTCTCGGCCCACCATCTCTTAGCTTCATCCGTGTGTGCAGACATGAACAACCGTTCTAGCCTATCTATCAGGGGAAAATACCGAAGTATCTTCACAGCTTTCTTGTTTCCTGCAGGAGTCAACTTATACCTATCTGTACCACATACCGGGCATTCATCAAGGGATTCAAGATCATTCCCATAAGCATCTTCACCCCAGAAGAGAACACAATCATATCTACAAGCATGGATTTTGATGTAGGAAAGGCTAAGATGTTTAAGGATCTGTCGCACCTTACGATGAGTGGTAGGAAGACGATGACCGGGGGGCAACAACGAACCAGACCACTTCAGCCAATCATCAACAGCCTTCACACTCATTTTGTTCTCCACTTTGAGCTTCATTACTCCCATAACACTTTCGAGAACAGTCTTATTATACCCGTTGTACAACGGGGTCTGTTGGAAGGCAATGAGGTTGTTGTACTTGTCCATACCATCAGTGTTGACAGCTGTACGTAATTGCTGGACTGGCTCAATATGAGGGAAGTCTCCAACGGCGGGAGGGATATCCGGTACTTAAGCAAATATACCGCTCTCATGAGGAAACATATCGTTGATCAACATTGTTGTTGGATCATTGGATGTACTGCCACTCTCCAAAAATTGTTCGTGATCATGTTGACTAACTGATGAGCTCTCACCGTGATAAATCCAACATGTGTACTTATCCCAAAACCCGTTTTTCTTCAAGTGCTCCAATACTTTATCGATGTGAAAACGATATCGCTCGCTGCGACACTGACATTTCGTACACGGACAATAATGAATTGTCATCCCTCCACAATTAACCTTCACATATTCGACAAAACTTCTAATTCCACGGTGATATCTTACATCCCATCTTGGAAGACACATCCAACTCTTGTCCATCCTGAAAATTATAACTGCATGTATATATACCCATGATCTTATTAATAAAAATTTCATAGCTAGATATAAATATTTATTATTATAATTTCTATAATTTTAATATATATATATACACACACGTACACCCTAATTATATATATATATATTCGATCGATCACAAAAATCTAAATATATATATATAACCATGCACGTACGTACACTAGCTAGCTAGCTATATATATATAATATATTAATCCTATATATAATAATTAATCACAATATATATATAATGTAATATATTAATTAAATAAATTAATCACCCTAGCTAGCTAGCTATATATATATTCACAATAATCAAAATTAACAACAATTAATATATATATTTACGATCATTAATCACGTACTCAAAATCAACCATGCATCGATCAATTACTCAAACTCAAGAATCAATTAATTAACTCGATCGATCGATCAATATATATATATATATATATTAATCAATATATATAAATATATATATATATTCAAATTAAAATCAATATCGATCGATCAATTCAACAAATTAATATATTCAAAAACATATTAAGCACGTACCTAGGTGACACCTGTGGGAATAAGTTCTCCCATTTTCAACCTGTTATAAGCAGTGTATGGCATTAAATTAATGGAAGCACCTAAATCAAGTAAAGCACCCGTAAACCTGTGATCACCAATGGTACATGGGATCGTAAAACGTCCTGGATCACCTAACTTAGGTGGGAGCTTTCTTTGAAGCACAGCAGATACTCTCTCTCCTAAAGCCACAATCTCAGTTCCATAGAATTTTCTCTTTGTTGTGCACAAATCTTTCAGGAACTTTGCATACTGTGGTATCTGCTTGATCACATCCAACAAAGGGATGTTTACTCCTACCTTTCTAAACACATCCAAGATCTCCTTCTCTTTGTCAACCTTCAACTGTTTCTTCAACCTGCTAGGAAAAGGTAAATTAGGAATAATGGAAGGAGAAGGAGTAGAGGATACCTGACCTGATTTTTGATTTGTCAGTTCTTCTGTTTCAGGTGCATTTTCGACGGCTCGAATTGGGGTTCCTGCAGAATCTTCTGGCAGCTTGTCCAACGGCTTGTAAGAGACAAGTTGTTCAAGCACGGGCTCCTCCCATTTTCTCTTTGTTAACTCGGGCAGTTCTTCCAACACCTTCCCACTCTTCAAAGTCATGGCATGAGCTTCATATTTTGTGTTGGGATTGGGAAGAGTGTTACTAGGAAGACTTCCTTCCTTGACTTGAGTCATTGTTTGCTGCATTTGGCTCATTTGTCTCTCAAGAAAGTCAATTGTTTTTCCTTGCTGTAGAGCTGTAGCCTTGAGTTCTTGAGTTGTTGCCTTGAGTTCTTGAGTTGTGGCCTTGATATCTTGGCGAAAGGCACTACTCTTCTCTCGTTCCTTCTTGTTGTCAAACATCAATTGTTGCATCAGGGCTTCCAAGGTAGAATTTTCTGATGATGTTTGAGCTTGAGCTTGTTGTTGCTGAGGCATACACCTTTGGCCAAATTGTTGCCCATCTCCTGTAGGCTGTCTCTGCTGAAATCCAGGTGGAACAATAGGAGGATTGAGCACATTGTTGCTCCTATAGCTCAACAGGTCTCTATTTCCACCATATGTGTTGGGTTGTCTCTGGAAGTAATTTGCTTCTTCCTCTTGATCAACCTCTTCATCTGCTCTGAACTTGGGACAATATTCTGCTAAATGGCTTGTAGCTGAACATAAAGTGCACACAACCTGAGCTGCAGCAACTGTTGTCTTCTTGCTCACTTTCAGACTACTCGCAATCAAAGCAATATCATTCTGCATAGAGCTTAATCTTTTTTCCATGGCTCCATCGATTGCAACTACATTAAGAGACATTCTACTTGCTCCCATGGATCTATCCCTTGACTGAAATTACCTTGAATTTTCTGCTTGGTTCTCAACAATTTCCTTGGCTTCTGTTCCAGTCATATTCCACCAATTTCCCCCACAAGCTGAATCAAGCCTTGACCTGTTAAAAGAATCAAGTCCTTCATAGAATAACTCCATTTGAGTGTTGATGTCAAACTTATGGTGAGGACATTTTCGAAGAAGACTCTTAAACTGGCTCCAGGCTTCATGTAATTCATCACTGTCTTTCTGCCTGAATGTGCTAATTTGCTTCTTCAAGTTCTTGGTGTGTGAAGCAGAGTAGTATTATTTCATAAATGCAGAGCAAATCTTCTCCCACGTGTCCATAGATAAAGGAGCTAAAGAATTATACCATGCTTTTGCTTGCTCCTTCAAAGAGAACGAAAACAAGAGGAGTTTCACAGTATCCTCTTCCACATTAGTCGATCTCTGGATTCTGCACAATGCTGTAAACTCATTAAGATGGTCCTGAGGGTCTTCAGAAGGCGTTCCTCTGAAGTGTGGCAGATTCGATATAAGTGATGGGGGAATAGAATAAGCCCCCAGATTTTCTGGTAATACGATCGGTGAATCTGCTGCACCTATGCCCGGTATAAAGGACTCTCTCAGCTTGGTTGCATTTGCCATTCTTTTTTGTGATGGTGGTGGTGTTGGAATACTCTGTTCTTCCTCAAACTCAGACTCTGAACCTGAATGTCTTTCTTGCTCAGATAGTTCACCACCACTGTTCACGTTCATGGACCGTTGTCCCTGCTTCTTCCTGTTTTGCCTTGTTGAGCGTTCAATCTCTGGATCAAGTAATAATGACTCAGCGCTTCTTGTGTGCCTAGTACGCATACACAATGCTCCTGCACACAGAAGAGACAGTAAGACTCAAAAGAAAAAGAAAATAAAACAAAACAAAACTGAAAATTAAAGACTCTATTAGGACTTAGAATTAAGCAATTCCCCGGCAACGGCGCCAAAATTTGACAAGGCGGTTTAACACCTCTCAAAGATACCCTATTCACAACCTGGATATATCAATGTAGTAAGATAAATAGGGGTTATCGAACACGAGGAATTGGTGAAACTAAATCCTAACACACTATTATGTTGACAGACTCGACTACAGAACACTAATGATATGCGAACCTAAGCTAGACAGACTCAAATGCTACGAAATTTTGACACAATGAACTAGACACAGTGGTGGACTACTACACAAAATTTGAGGGTATTCGGAGTTGATTTGGTTACCGAAATAAATCGGATAAGCTACAGCTAATGCAGAAAATAAATGCTGAAAATAAATATGCTAATGAATGCGAATGAGTTTAAACTATATAATTAAAGAGTTAAGAGGAATGCAATCCACCACCGTCATTCCATCTATCTAACACATACTTAACCTAATGCACATATCCAATGAATGAAAGTTCCCAGGAAGAGTTGATCGTTACAACCACATCCTATTACCTAATCCTTATGCCTATGCAGGTTTGTCATGGACCTCCCCTACATCTATCCCTCTATTGAACCCATAGTCATGGACCCCAAGGTTTACAAAGAAGAAACCATTAAGTTCTAGAAAAGGTTTGAGAAGCTACAAGGGTTCACAAGTACACTATGGGCGTGTCTCGCTAGACCTATGGATTTCAATCTCCCGACGGTAAAATCGGCATATCACTGTAGAGAATCCGGTGGAAGAAATTATCTTCAGTCGCCCGTATCTCATGAAACTAGAACCCTAGCATGCATACTAAGTTGGCCACCAAAGCAAACATACAAGAATTCATACGGTGAATCATTCAGAGAAAGAAACCTCATTCATAAAATATGCAAAACTAGATTAAAGTGTATGTATTAAAAAGACTTCATATACGGGGCTTCAAGCAGCCCCTTAACAAAGGAAAATTAGCTACTCATAGTCTTAAATAATAACATCAAAGAATTCATAAAATAATAATTTAAATGATGGAGAAAGAAGAACTCTTGGTGACGTCGAGATCGGACTAGCTCTCCTGCATGCGAGCTTCTTCTTCTCCCTTAGCTCTGTTTTGTCTTTTATTCTTGATTCTCCAGCCGTACATACCTTCTCTCTATCACTAGCTCTATATATATATATGCCTTAGCTAGGTTAATTAACCTAGTAGATATAGACCACGTGCTCCAGACTCCAACATGCAAATGGACTCTCCAAAGTCCAATTCCCAAACAACTCTTCTTTCAAACTATATATATATAGCTAGAACAGGTCAATCATCATAATTGATGATCACGTGCCATGCTAAACCAAATAGCAAGTGGGCTTCTCCCACTTTCTCCTCGCCAGGCAGATCCTCACATAACATACCAATCCTAATTAAACTCCACTTCTATTTCTCACCAACCTTGCTCGCAAGACTCACGTGCTCCTCTTTGTCAATTATCTCCAAAATATATTATTTACTCTCATTTTCTCCATCAATCTGTAAAATACCTAAAAACAAATAAACTTAATTAATTCACTCAATTAATGACAATAAACTAAATATAGGGAACAAATTAAATACCGAATAGACGCATAAATATGCGACTATCAGATAGGGCCAAGGTCTTTTTGGGTCTGGGTTATGTCTGAATCCTTAAGGCTTCGTGGATTATTGGTGAGTTTTGGTTTTCACATTTGGGACCCAGGCGAATTTTATTGGCATAATTATAGTATTATCGCAAATTTTATTTTCTTGAGTCGGGATAAGTTTAGTCTCATCACAGTTTCTATCTTGTTGAGTCGAGTTCCTATGAATTCTGGTCTTTAAGGTAGTAGATTAGTCTATATTCGATGAATTCCATTCCATGAAGTATGAGTAAGTGATCATACTACCGACTGCCTTTTGGCAAGTGGCCGCATCAAATGGTTAACGCTTTTGCATCTTCTGAAGTCCATGATCGGTCTAGTTGCTTTGCTTCTAGTTATTTTAGTTTGTTGCATTTTCTCATTAATTTTTTTTCAGTTGTAATTTATTTTCCAAATGTAATCTCTAAGGGCATTCTGCCTAGATTGAATATTATGAGTTTTCAACAACAACAAAAAAGGAGCATTATCAACAACAGAACAGTGAGTAAAATGAGGATGCTTAACAAGAAATAAAACATTAAACATAGATATGTTCCATACAAGTACAATACCACCAACTCAGCCTTCGGCTTTCACAAAATCAAACTAATCAAAAAGAAACTTTGAAGATAAATTGATTTCGATGGATCAAAAGGTGTTTTCGACTAGTCGAAATAGTTTGAAAACAGGTCCATGAGCTTTGAAGGCTGGAAAAAAGGATACCATCTTTAACGGGTCGAAGAAAACATGGCAAGAATTTCGACGAGTCGAAAACATGCCAAAAACAATCCAGGGTGATGGTCTCGACGGGTCGCGAGAGCCGAAAATTGAGCTGAGGATTACCTTCTATGGGTCAAAGTAAAACATGGCAAAAAATTTAATGGGCCGAAATACATGTCCAAATGATCCAGAGTGATCAACTCGATGGGTCGAAATATCTGGGATCAGAATGTCCTCGTTTTTTTTATTTTTCCTGGTATTTTGGTGTCATATTGCCATGGAATATTGTATATTTTGAACTATTCATGTGTTATGAAGTAAAATAAAATTATCAACACTTTTATATACCAAAAATAGAGAAATTTTATTGATTGCTAACTTAATTACATCAAAAATATCTTATTCCATAAAACGACTAAAATAAAGTCTCAAAACATGACAAAAAAACAAACTAAAACAAACTAAACTTGATTACATAACAGTAATAACAGCTGAATACATTGATTAATCAAACTCTGAAGTCTCAAAGTTCTCCTTCTTATCATCTGCTACAATGAGATTGGCATCATAGTCTTCTTCCATCTCATAGTCTCCCCTAGCAAAGTTAGCCTCTTGTGTCAAGTATGGCTTATGCCTTTTATAGATATTCTAAATTTCCTTACTTGCACGACATTGTATGTGCATATGCCTAGTAGATTCATACTTAAAACAAGTGTAACTATCAGACGGAGCAGAGTGTGAAGAATTGTTATCATTCTTGAAACCTGACCGGTTCTTGTTGGAGTTAGTAGGGTCTTTTTTTGCAAATCTAAGTCAAATTCTGACTACGACATCTACCACGATCTCTGCCACGTCCTCCTCTCCCACCACAGTTACTAAGGCTCTGAATTTTAAAGTGTTTTCTGTGTCCCAACGGGCCTAGAGTTGTTGTTGAGAATTATCTCATGATGTCTTTCCTTATTTGCTAAGATATTAATGAAATCACTAAATGTTGTAATTCTTCCTTGCTCGTACTCATTCTAGTTTTGATGAGAAAAAATACTCATCAAAGAAGGGAAGGTGTTCAAAGACTTCTCGATCATATCCTTATCAGTCTTGTCAACTCCACAGAAACTTAGCTCTGACTATATGTCTAACATAGCTTGGTTGAAGGAATCAACCTTCGAATAATCCAACAAACAGATGGTTTCCTATCGCCACCATTTTCTCGCCTTGAGCCGATAAAAAACTCAATAAACGAGGAGGCCAACTTTGAACAAATCCCATCATCCAATTCAAAACGACACTTTTAAGTTCTCCCATGTCCTAAATTCGGTACCCAAAGAAATCAATACTGAGTAAACCAACCCAAAAACCCATATAAGGCCATAGCCATAGGCCACAAGCCCGATTTCAGCCCTAATGCATCAATGGCCTTGAGGCAGGCACCAACCGCCTCACACCCACTCAGCTTTCTTCGCCGGTCAACCTTGCTGGCACATCCTATCTCACCGCAGCCTACCACCATCATGTTCAGTCATCATGTAGGCCGTCGATGACCATTACCGATGTTGCTACTTCTCCGGGGTATCTTGCCAGAGCACCCAAATAAAAGGACGAGCACTACGCAAACCGACAAAGTGAGGCAGAGTGAATCCATCGATGCATCCCAACATCATCGTACCTCAGTCGAGCCTTTTGAAGCCTGGCCTCAGCCTCTCGTCGACACCAGCAAGCGGGAGTGTAGCAGCTCCAATATTTAGTCTAGCCCTCGCCGGTTGCTGCCCACCAACAACCTTACTCACTGCGGATGGGAGATCTATCCCACTCTGTACCAATCTAAAAGGAGGCCTTGTGTCCTGCGCCTTCCACATCCAACTCGCCGGACAGATCCTTCACCCTTGGAAGCGAGTTACACACCTCACCAGGAGGACTACTGTCGAGGACACAAGATTAATGGAGGCAAACATGGATCTCGACGAATGTTAAACACCACTGGCGCTCGATATCGCCGAACGGACACGACCAACTACCAAAGCCCTTCTCAACAGAAACTCTCAATAAAAAGTTGTCGGTTATCGACGCCGCACTCAACCCCTAGCGTCATAGGATTTTCTAGTGTTTCCGGAAAACACGGAGCTAGGTTCCAAAGCAACGTGGTACCCTTTTGGGATTCCGTCTTAGGTCTGATACAAGGTCTTAAAATACAGGCATTAGAATCAATCATAATCAGTATCCTATAAAACAAGAATTGATCGAATCTCTACTTCTAATCTATTTAGAACAAGACACACACCGACAAATACGAAATATATTTTTCTTAAACACTTTTGATATTTTTATGCCATTGCATATTGTTATTACAGTTCATGCTATTGTTGGCAACAATAACAACATAATTATTAGATATAATTTAGGTAGATACACCCTATCATAAAATTTCGCTATAAGAAAATACTTTCCCCGCAGTATTCTCTAACACTACTTTCTACTTGCCAATTTATGTCTCTCAGCAAGGATATACAAACTGAATGTTGCAGGTTTCAAATCTAGGTCCTACAAATTCATTTCTTAATGGAAATGGTGTTGCTTGTTGGATTTGCTAAAATTATCGCTCATGTCGAAGATCCTTAGTGTAAATAACTTCCCTCGTAAACTCTACTTTCAGACTTGTATATATGTTCAATAAAATGTGGCTATTAATTGATGAGAACTTGCAAACTTGGTGCGAAAGTGGATCGTTGCAATTATGGCGGATTGTTCACAGAAAGCCAAATCAAGATGGTATTGGTTTCAAGCCGGTTAATGATGCAGCAACAAGAATTGTAAGTGTCTCATACCTTGTGGTGTCTTAATTTGTTCAACATATAATTGCTTTTCTAGTTTTTGCACATTCCAAGCTTCAAGCTACTCAGTCAAAAAAACATGTGAACTCCACTGAATGGTAGATTTATTTTATTTTGTTGTAGCTGGAGTTTGAGAAATTGAGCAAAGAGAACTCTAAAATATTATGGAGCTCACCACACACTTGAATAGTTAACAGTGAGCAATTCAGACCAGAATCTAGAGACACAATTTGAGGGTATGGCATGGGAGTAAGATGAGATGACGTTCCCGGTGTACAAACCGTAAGGAAATAGGTTTCTTTAGATGTAGCATTACTAAAGTCTGACTTTGAAACCTCATATGCACAAATTTCGAAATTGACAAAAGGTGTAGCCAAAAGGGATGACAAGAAGATGTGAGTAGAAAAGCATATCCAAAAATGTTTAGAGTAAAATGTAATATTTTTATTCACTCTTAAGTTGAATATATATAGCTTTACATGTATATTCTTAATAGGCAGAAAATATCTACAATAAAGAATGAATCAATTCTAATTACAATAGGAATCTAATATATCTACAAGTTTAATATTTGTCAACACTTCCTCTCAAGTTGGAGCGTAGATGTCAATCATACTTAACTTGCCCAACCATTTACTAAATGTTTCATGTGACAATTCTTTAGTAAGAACATGAACTAATTATTCCTCAGACGTCAAAAGGAAAACTGAATAATATGTTTTTCAAAGTTACCCCTTATGAAATGTTTATTAACCTCCACATGCTTAGTTCTTTTATGTTATATTGGGTTAAGAGCAATCTCAACAGCAACTATATTATCATAATACAAATCCATAGGCCTCTGAAGCTTGAAACTCAATTTTTTCCAACACATTCCTGGTCCACAATGATCTACGCATTTTAGGCATATTAATTAATATATTTTCTCTACATTTTTACTTTGTTAATTACTTAGCATTATTAGTTTTGACTTATTTTATTGTTTATAGATTTTTATAAAAAGAGACGGAGTAAAGAGAACTACAAGCATGCAAGGTGTGGAAAAAATGGAGCAAAAATGAAGTGAAGAAATTCGGCTGAAAATTCAAGTAAGAAAACATGAAGAAAAATGAAAAGAAGTTCCCGAAAGAACCTTGGAAGAAAAATAAATGTAAAATGGGTTAAATTAATTAGAAAACCATTTGATGGCCCAAAATGAAGACCAAGTCAACCAATTTCGCGGAGCACAAGATATGTCAAAGTAAAAGATTCCCAAGTCAAAAAGAATAAGGAAAGAAAAATCTGCATGTACAGATTTGCCAACTTCAAATGACGACTGAGAACAGGTCATGAGAAGTTAGACATCGATTGACCAATGGTTGGAAAGTTCTTCGGGTTTTCTTTCCAAAGAGCCAAAGATAATAATTTTTGAAGGCCGATAGCTCCCTAAATATCCATTTGAGTGAAGAAAAGTCAGTCTGCTCGGGACAATACTCAAAATACATTTGGGCTTGTCATCATTGATCAATTCGACCAAAACACATGGGCTAGACATTTGATA
The DNA here is from genome assembly GCA_946800695.1 of Geum urbanum. Taxonomy (NCBI): domain Eukaryota; kingdom Viridiplantae; phylum Streptophyta; class Magnoliopsida; order Rosales; family Rosaceae; genus Geum; species Geum urbanum. Next base: position 37,777,251 of record OX326998.1, read on the forward strand.
TGTTTTTCTTGCCTAACAAGAAGAAATAAATCAGAAAGCAAACAACTGGGTTGACAAGAATGAGAAGCTTGGAAGAAAAGAGAAGAGTAGCTTACAAGAAATGTCAAGGAGAGAGATATTTCTTTTCCTTGAAGGAAAAGCAAAGCTTTGTGTTTTGGCTTATAAATAGAGAGGTATGGCATCAAGAAGAGATCATCACTTATTCTACAACCTAAGCTCATCCAAGAACTCCTCGCCATCACACAAATCAAGCCGAAACACCTCAAGAGGCGGACTACACCATTCTATTGCCCACCATCATTTCCATAGGTGTGTAGAGGGTATCTAGTACCATCGATGAAGAATTTGTAGTCTACAAAGTGTAACCATGACCCTCTTTACTACATAGTCTTCTTTTGTTGTGTGAAAACTTGTTTTGTGTGTTTAATGATAAATTTTGGTTTTACTACATACTAGCCTTCCTGCACGCGCATATGCACGTGCGAAAGCCGTCGCGCTCGCGCGTGCGATTTATCGGTGGCATACATAAAAGTGTTCAATTATATCGTTTTCACTTAATTGCTTAAGTCCATTGCTTATGACAGATACTATCGTGCACTTTCAGACCTATCTCTATTATTCGAATACTGATCTAATCGAAATATCTATTATTCGAACACAGATTTAATTGAGATGTGAAAAGAATTACCAATGAGATGTGAGAAGCAGATGTGCGTTAAATAGCACATATGAGCGTGCGAAAGGCGTTGCACGTCTTTTGTTTCGTGATCACTATTCACGTCTTTTGCTGCTTCTTCAAAATCTTCAAGATCACTCATCCTCTACTCTAAGCCATTGCATCACGAAATTCATTACTGATTATATATACAGATTTTAAGTACCACCTCACTAACGCGAAACTCAGGCTAACAAAAACGACACCGAATTGAATGGCATTGGAATAATATGTATGCCCCAAAATTGGAAAAGATTACGCATCAAATTCAGTTTCAAGAACTGCAAATCCAGCCACTATTGTCAGAACAAAATCATTTCTTCCACAATATCCTCCAATATGCAAAGACTGATGAGTCTTAAAGCTCCCCCATTAGGCAAAATTAAAACAAAAAACAATACAGATCTACCCCGCCTACAATACTTCACAGATCTCTTTTTCATTTTCCTATAAATAAGAACTGGTATGGGGGGTGGACAATGTTCAAGGACATACAATCTTAGTGGGCTTGTTCTGGTTATTATACTCATTCTTCTTCGACTCAACCACCTTTTCTAACATCTCTTGATCCCACCCCTCCATCGTTTCTGAAGCAAATGTTTGAAACAGGATAAGCAACAACACAACACCCTACTCTACTCTTATTATAAGCACAAACATGAAACTTTGGTCAGTCTTCTCACCAAAGTCATGCTTATCACTGTAAATATCAATCTTTTCACCAAAGAACTTCAGCAATTCATTCCGTTTGTTCTCTGGCGCCTTGTCCTCCTTTGTTTTCTCAAGTTTCAACTGAATCTGCACCATAAGGGAAAAAAAAAATATTTCACTTTTCCTCGCCTGAGGAACAGAGGCAAAGACAATAAATAGCCAAAACTGCTCCTATATCTCTTAAAATAATCTTTTTGCCAGAGACAGCACTGCGACGCACTCCATCATCCTTGTCACGCCCTAAAAACTGTATGAAGAAACAAATTATTGACTTATTTGAAGAAAACTACAAAGTTGAAACTGTAATTATCAAGAGTGAAATAAAAACCTTTGAAAGCAGAACAGAGCTGCTATTTCTCTCATTCTGCTGCTTCTATATATTCTCCAATTACCAGGAAAAAACATCCAGGAAGCAAATTAAGCACCCAGTCATCATGTCACAGATCCCAGCTCCAATTTTAGAGAGCCAATCCATAAACAGGCAGAAAGTACTATAAGCACCTTATAAATCACTATATAACAAAATGCTATGCATATATTTCCAAAACAAAGTTCATTGTCAGCAGAAAGTTGGCATTTGTGTATCACAGATTCAATTCCTGCATACTATATCTTCTACCAATTTTTTGCTTTGTTTTTGTAATAAAGCTGCTATTATTTTCTAACTTGACAAAGACAAATTGGGAAAAGAAAAAAACACACTAAAATGCATTCACAACAATTCTAAGGAGGAAAGAGCCTTTCACCTCTAATTTTATTCTATCACGTCTATTATTTCATTCTCAAGTGAAAGACAACTAAGCATTTAAAAAACAAAGTTGAACGAAGCAACAGAGCTATAAAGAGAATACTGGCTTACCTCTTTCAGTTTACTCCTATGACATTTGTGACGACAAATCTGTGAACAAACTCACCTGACATTGTCCACCCTCAAACTAAATGTTCAAGACAGATGCAACAACTTCAGCAGTGTGTTTTGTTCTCGAAAACGGAGAATAGCAAATGCGAACTATGCGATCAGGTATGCTATTTTCCTCAAGTACCTAACACAATGTTTAAGCTCAGTGCATCAATTTATATTGTGTGTTCAATGTTATATCCAACAGCTCAAAATAGTGAAAATAGTTAAGACAAAAGATTATACCTTTCGGAACAACTCTCCGGCCAATTTTGCTTGCTCCACTCCTTCCGATATGTATCAAATCCAAAACAGAGTGTTCATCCCACAGAGAAGGCATATAGGATCATCACTCCTATGATCTTGGAACTGGAACTCGCTAGGGTAGCTTGGAGCAAACACATTGACTGGGACATAATGAAATCGATTGTCGACAGGTATCTGATAAAATTGGCTCTCAAAAGCATTCATCTGGCACTGCTGTAACTTTTGAGAGTCTAACTGAAATGTTGACCAGGAGCCAAAATCATGATGGTAGGTAGGTTTGTCGTGACATTCAGATGGGGGTTCCAGAAATTCGCAGCCCAATGGACGGTCTGACTCAGAATTATCCCCACCTGGATGATTACTAATTTCATCTTTATGTTCTGGAACTTTTTCTATGGGATTCCCATTACATTGGAGGTTGTAAGGGAATCCCTTGATGTGGAGGCATTCAAAGGAAGCCTCACCGTTCCTTAGCATATTTTCTGCAACAGGAAGGAAAGACAATCAGAAGATATCATTTGGTAGTACATCATGGCTATAAGCCTAGCCATTGAAGTTTTAAACACTAAATGGATATGAATTCCAGAAGAGAATAAATGCAAAGTATGTATTAACATGGAGTCTGCACAGACTGAAAGTAGCTATATGTGAGACGATGTATAACTCCAACAAAAACCAACTGCAGGCAGAGAAAGGAAGCCTAGAAAAGAGAAACCCAAGTGTTCATATGGGCACCACTCACCAGCATTGAACCCAAGAACACAATAACCCAACGGATGGGGTCAGACTGTGAAACCTGTTCTTACAGATTCATTCTATCAAGAATCTAATCGTCAATGACAACATAGAAGACACAATGTTTCATCACCTTCCCATTTCTTTAAAGCATGCAAAGAAGAGTCAAAATATATATATATATATATATATATATTCCATTTCTCCTGATACATAAAGTCTTCCTTTTCTTATTATATTCCATTCTCAATTTTATGCCTAGTTTTGAGGATTTACAGGTGCAGTATTGGGATATCCTAGGAGTATGGCTGCTATCCAGACTAAGTAAAACATAAAGCAACAAAAAAGGGATAGCTGTAGGCAGAGAAGAGAGGACAACAACCTGTACTCGTAGAAGCACATCACAAAGTAGGTCCTTCTACTTCCGAACATAGAACAAAAAGATGAAAAATATATCATCTTTGGAAATTTCATTTTTATTCTTGTAATGGATAGTAATTCCTACATGAAGGACAGCCACACCTGAGGGGAGGGGAGAAATACAATGCATTGGAAAGAAAGTAGGATTTCTCAGGCTGATATATTTCAGGGTTCTCAAAACTCTCTAGATTGCACTTCTGGAATCTTTAGAAAAAGAAATAAGTCAACTTCATTGCTGAATCACTTCCTCTCGTGTGCTGTTATAACTTAGGTCAGCAGCTAAATGTTGGAGGTTACCCCTTCACCCTCCCCATAACCATATACCTAGATCCAATAAGGGTAATAAGCAACACTAAATATCCAATCTCACTTCAAAAAAATTCCTTTTTCACTCAAGGGAGTATAAACGTATCTGAGGGTGGAAAAAAACTTAAATTTGCTATCAGTTCTTCCTGGGTGCAAGAAAATTGTCAGCTTGGATTGAATAAAAGAGAGGTAGCATAGAGGTGACATTTCATAAGTTAGAGATACAGATGTTTGTTGCAGTTGCACAGAGTCCTTGCCTTAGAATGACTTCGTTAACTGCATAATAATGGATGGACTCATTCAACTTATCAGATATCATTAATCCTACTTAAGAAAAGGAATGAATATATGGTCGAGGACTATTGGATTTTATAGAGCAATACTCTGTAAAAGTTTATATTACAATTTGGAATAAGTCCAACTACTGGTTGCTTCACTGCTATATAATGTCTAAGCAAAGGTAATTTATAGTGGGTATCATGCTGAGTATCAGAAGTGTCACTCCTCAAGGATCAACGTACCAAAGTTTAGTAAGAAAAAGGATCAAACCTAGTTGAGTATCAGACATGCAGGCAAATCTCAAAGGATGTCTTAAGTCTCCCATTTCAAACTAAGGCAAACCAGTATCAGAAAAGTTCTAGGACTAAATTTTATTGTGCTCTCTGCAAAAGAAGTCTGCAATAAAACCTATGAGACATCAAATCAAGCAGCTTGGAAATTTTAATAAAATCAGAAACATAGCTCTAATATTTAAGATTTCACACTGCGGCCAAGGCTAAGACTTATCTAAGTTACTGTTCCATTTAATAAAGAAAAAAAATATTCACTGTTTGATTTTGATGCTGGCATGAATGGCATTTGACGCATCTCTATTCAGTATTACATACCATCCCATAAGCGAAATCAAAATCAAAATCCGACATTGCCTACCTATTACACAACAACATTCATCTTCCGAAATACAACATTTGAAAGATATGGAGACCACTAACATCCACACACTCGTTAAGAACCTCAATTACATCTAATCAAGCTCACTGCGATCATGTCATCACCAAAACACACTGTTAAATAAACACTCCACACATACGAACCAACCTAATTGCAACACAATCCGCCAACAATTTCCACAAATTGAACAATCACACTTGAGAATTACAATTTAATTTCGCAACAAAAAATTAAAAAAACCTAGAAAGAAGCTTTAGGATAAAATAAAAACGGAACCTGATTGTTCAAGGGCCATCATGATCTTTAGCGTAATTGAGATCCACCGGCAAGTACATCAGATCGTCCACTGTGATTTTCCGCCTGTAAATTATCATTATAATCAGAGAGTGAAAAAAAAATTGAGAGTTAGAGAGAGAGAGAGAGAGAATGAACCTGGTAGATTAGAGAGAGAAAAGAAGAAGAGGAGGTGGGAGTTGTTTAGCATAAAAATAAATCAGTTTTTTACCAAGAGCAAACCAAACAACGCATTCTACCAAACCAAACCTATTTTTTTGATAATTTTACCCCAAACCAAACAACGCATTCTACCAAGAGCAAATCCTAAAGGAGATGAGTTTTTGGGATTGGGATTGCCGGATAGCTTCAACTCGGACATGGCGAAGAGGACGAAGACCGCCGGACTTGGACTCCGGGAGCCACGGCTTGGAGAGTGACCTGTCGAGGATGATCCAGAGGGAGACCGCCAGACTTGAACTCCGGTGGTGGTGCGGTTTCGACGGCGAGTGGCTTGCTGGGTTTGGGAAAGGAGGCAACAATCAAAACTTGAAATGGATTGAGGCTGTACGAATCTGTGATTCGATCTGTGTTTCAGAGATGTGGAAGAGCAACAGGAGGAGAATCCCGTTGGTTTCTCTGCTCTCTTAAACTTCTGCTTATAACATTTTTGTCCCTATTTTATTAACTTCATCAAATGTCGTACTATGCTAAAGAGAAGGGCAAAAAATGGGATTTGAATGTTCTACCATCAATCCTCCTTCAACTACCGTAAGTCCCTCTACTTTAATTAACAGAGATATGAATTTCAATAACTTTCCATGTATTCCAATATCCTAAATTTTGATGAGCATGTCTTAACTTGGTTCCTAATTCTTTGATTTGGATGTGTAAAGGGTACTTAGCACAAATTATGAAATTATGCATGTTAATCGGAATTAGGGTTATAGGATTTCGTATGTGTTGATATTTGCATGTGTTAATAAATGAGCTAGGTAAAGGAATAAGTTGATCACTTATAAATAGTAATTAGATTTTTTTGTCTAAACGTGGTAAGTATTTTTGGATCTTTTATGTGTTTGTTTGTTTATGAGTCAATGCATGTTAAGGTCCTAAATTATTTGCTATGTGTATGACGTTTTCTAGGTAAATAAAATCAACTATTTTTACCCCCCCCCCCTCTTTACACAATAATTGCATACACCCTTCAATCCCCAGGTCGAATGATTCATATTTGCTCAAAATACTACATCTATAGAGTTTTAAATTGCATATGTGTGAATTATGTGTGAAGTATCTACTTTGTGTTAATATCTGTTGCATGTATCACGTGTATCACACAACATTTGACATATTCTATTTGTCATTCTACGATATTCAGCTTCTTCACTAGAATGAGCAATCACTTTCTGTTTCTTACTGCGTCAAGTAACCAAACTCCCACCAATAAAAGTAAACTATCCTGAAGTAGACGCTTTATTAGTATGATGACCAACGCAATTTGCATCAGTGTAGCCTAAAACACACAATTCACTGTGTTTTACAAATAACAATCATTTACTAGGTGTGCCCTTCAAATATCTAAAAATACATACACGGATCATCTCCTGTAACAATCATATCATCACACACGGATCTCCTGTAACAATCATATCATCAACATACACAATCAAGGTAGTAATCTTACTATCCTTACATTTGACAAATGAGGTATGATCAGAGTTGCACTGACGATATTAAAATTTCTTCATTGTCTTTGAGAAGTGCCCAAACCAAGCCTTAGGTGATTCCTTCAAACCATATAGAGACTTCTTCAGATAACACACATTTCCCTCATTACCTGGTTTGGAACTGATTCCCGATAGAGTATTCATGTATACTTCTTCTAAGTCACTATTAAGGAAAGCGTTCTTCACATCAAATTGACGTAGAGGCCAATCATAACAAGTTGCAAAGGAAATAAGAATCCTTACAGTATTTATCTATGCAACAGGTGTAAAAGTCTCCTAGTAGTGTACTCCATATTTTTGAGTATAACCCATGGAAACCAACCTAGCCTTATAGCGATCAATGCTCCCATCAACTTTAAGTTTCATAGTAAACACCAAGTTACGTCCAACAATCTTCATACCAGGTGGCATATATAGGAACCATGTCCCAAGTTTCATTCTTCTGCAAGTCTTATAACTCCTCATTCATAGTTTGCTTCCGTTTTCGATCTGCCAAAGTATCGTGTACATTTCTAGAAATAGATACTGAAGATAAATGACTAACAACAAGTGCATGAGACTAACACCTATGGTGGGAGATATAGTTAGCAATAGGGTATTTAGCTTTGGCATCTATATTAAGCTTATATTGTTGTTTAGGAATTCCCTTAGTAACACATTGAGATCTACGTACCTCAAATAAAGCATTCTGAATAAAGACCTCAGTTAATGATGTAGAAAGGGGAGCAAGTTCTTCAATACTATCTCGATGCTACTCAAGTTGAATTTCATGTACAATAATCGACGGGTCGACTGACATATCAACCGAGGGGGTGATCTAAGTCGATGGGTCGATCAACGGTGGTCCAGGATTTTTCGATGGGTCAACTGTCTCGTCGACCGAAGGGAATTTTCCAGTCGACAAGTCGATAGACGGGTAGATAGACGGGTCGACCATAGGTGCTGCAGCTTCTCCACTCCGAGTTCCAACTCCAAATCTACTTTCCAAACTCTCCAATTCTTCAAATTCTAGTAAATTTAGAGTATTTCCTTCACATCTATTGTTCTCCCATGAAGAGAAGACTCTGAAACTTCCCCTGAGTTATATGGTTTGGATTCTCTAAAGAAGACATCAAGGGAGACATGGGTCTCCTTGGTGAGAGGATCATAATAGCGATAACCTTTCTGGAAGTTAGAATAGTTAATGAAGACACACTTCAAAGCTCAAGGATCAAGTTTACCTTAGAGAAGCTTGTGAGTATGGACATACATAGTGCAACTAAACACTCTAGGCTCAAGATTAGGAAGGGAAGCTAGAGACATTCAATAGCTCTTGTAACTTCTGGTGGGGACTCTGGAACCCAATGACACGAGAATGAGTATGGTTAATCAAATAAACTGCAGAAGTAACAATCGTGCCCAATAAGACCGAGGCACATTCATGCCAATCAATGAAGCATGAACAACCTCCAGTAATTGCCTATTCATGCATTCTGCCAAGCCATTTTATTGAGCAGTGTAGGCAATAAAGGTTTGGCGACGAATCCCATGAAAGGCCAGATAAGTAGTCATGGCGCCATTAACATACTCACCTCCATTGTCTGATTGAAGAACCCGGATAGGCTGCTGGTATTGCGTAGTTTTCATCTTATGAAACTCAGTGAAGAGAGAGAACACATCACTCTTGCTAGTCATCAATGAAACCCATGTCATCCGGGTACATTCATCAATAAAATTAACAAAATAACGAGCTCCATTTGATGTAGAAATTCTAACAGGACCCCAAACATCATAATGAATTTTCATAAAAGGAACTGAGCATTTATTCAAACTTGGGGAATAGGTAATACGATGGCTCTTGGCCAGTTCACAAACATCACACTGAAAATCAGATTCATCAACACCCGAAAACAGATGAGGTTGTAACTTTCTAAGATATCTAAAAGAAAGATGACCCAAACGACGATGTCATAACCAGATGGTTTCCTTGGCTTTATTCAGACTGTTAACACTGTTGGCTTGACCCAACGAACTTAGTTGCTTCTCTCCACTAGATGTCAAATCGATATAATACAACAGTAAAAGTACTCGTTGAAGAAAAAGTCTTGCGTGGACGATTATCCCACCAATCAGGATATTTAATAATAGGAAAATAATTATCCTAAAAAATGCCATCAGCTTTATCAAGTAGTCATGAGTTGATGGATGCATTAGTTCAGATTGCAACCCAAAAGAATGTTCGATGCATTCCAGAATTTCATCGATTACTCCCATGAAGACACATAAAGACTTGTTTGGACAGGAGGCTTAGACTTTTTTTTTTGGAAGTTTTGGAGTATTGCTGGAACCTATATTCTATCTCTTAATTTTACTTTCGGATGATTATTAGGTTTGTCACTTTTGTTATGTTATGAATTTTGAGGTTTCTGTCATGTTAGATCTAACAATATTACACCGGTAGAAATTTGGATGAACAATGGTCTTTTTTGTACGTGGATGGTAAATGAATGAATGAATATGACTTATGGATGGAGCTAAAGACACATGCAGGCTAATTGTCAATTCAACAGGTCATAGACCGGGCTGGCCACAACCGAGTATAACATCACAGTGCCGTAGGCAGACAGATTACAGGTCCTTTTTCTGCCTTGCCGTCAACTCCACCTATGGAGATGCCACAGGGAGCACTATGGTTTATCGGCGGAGTCGGATAATAGTACCTCGAGAATGAAGCAAGGGAAACAGTTACGGGTGCCCATATGATTTTTCTGGGTGTCCATATAATTTCTCAAAAACTAAAATAAATAAGCAAAATAAATTAAAAAACATAACACTCCTAAAAAATAACCGAAATATCTAGTTTTCAACGTCTTTAAGAACCGATGACTAAGGTGAATTAGTAAAATTAAGGAGGGTAATGTTAATGACCAAAGTGATATGTCATTCCACAATAACTAAAGTGTATAATTGTCATACCATACAATTATTTTCCCTTAAAAAAAATTGTGCTGATTAAAGTCAAGCATATGTTGGGTATATTTGAACAGATCCATATGTGCTTCCCTCAAGAACTCCAGGAAGGACTGTGGGTTCACTCAGACATCTACTCTCTTCACTCCGTTCTCCTTTTCTCCATTCCCTGCTTTAGGGACTCCAACCTTTTCCTGCAAAAAACGGATGCAGGTCAGATGATCTGAGCCCAGCGAGGATACAGGTCCATGCATCAAAGCAGAAGGTGGAGACAGATGATAAATTTCTCAGCTTGCTACATCAATGATTTATATGAACAAAACCTACTTGGTGGTGGAAGGCGAAGACAAATAATAAATATTTTTGGCCTTGATACATCAAAGTACAGTTATATGAACAAAACCTACTTGGTGTCTGTAAGGCGACCATGCAAACTCCATCTTTGGCGAAATCCTTCTATGCCTTCAAGTCCACTAGCAAGAATAAAGCGCCTAAAGAAGCAGAATAAAAGTCATTTACATGATCAATAAATTATACATGGTGGTGAGAGAGCAAGGTGCAAAGTGCAAACAAGAGCAACGGTATTCGGGTCATTTTTTTCTCCAAGAACTTGAGGTAAAACTTTAGGCTCAACAACCAGCAAAATCTTTGCACTTAAGATAATTGTTATTCTCTATTATACTAAACAAAAACCACAAAGCAGAGAAGATATCTATTAAGGCAAGGTGCTATCACCAACAGACAACAACAACTGCACCCCAATTTCAATTACAGAGGAAAGTCAGTTGCTGTGCACAACAACTCAGAAAACAAAAGAAACAGTGCTAACAAACCAGAAATTTAGGACATAACAGCTATACTTCAAGTAGAGAAAATAATGAATAAGGATCTGATCATAAAACTAATGACTACCACCATTTTGGTTGCAGCAGTATTTTGGGTAATGACAGATTTTTACCACAATCAAGCAGAGAGCATGACGAACTTCACACCTTTTTCCATTACTGTAAATATTTCTGAGCATACCTGTCTAATGATGTGACCTCAGCCTCAAGCTGCACGGCTCTTTCCTTTGCATCACTTAAAGGCATTGACAATCCCAGCTTCTGCTCACTGTCCTGAAGTCGTTTCCTCAATTCGCGATCCTAAGATTCAGTGCAAACAAAAGAAAAGAAGCAGACTAAAAACCTCCATGGAAGACATAATAATTGGAGAGAAACCGAAAAAGATACCACAGTATATATCTGACCCTTCTTTCAGCACACTGTCGATACATAGCAAGCTCATCTTGACAGAACGGTTCAATGTCATTGATTTGCAGACCTGCAATAAACTAACGTCTTTAAAGAAACAGTTGCAAATAGCAAAGTTCTGGTCCAATTCATCAAGATTGCAACTATACTCATGCCAAAGATAGTTCCAAAAAGAAACTACTATAACATTAAAAAACCTCTCATAATTAATTTTGACAAGAGAACTATGGAATTAAAAATTGAGGATTTACAACGATTACTGATTTCTCCAGTTCTCCATGTTAGCAGAGAGAGGCACATAAAGTCTACTATGCATTTGAAATTTCCGGTCTCTTTTATAAAGAAATAAATAAAGAAATTTAAATCCATGGAATGGTTCGAGTCTATAACAATGAAAGTACAGAGCTTACACAAAAATAGATTCTTCAAAATCCCATCACACAAATCAACACCTTCAAGCACATGAGACGCAATTTCTTGTGGAATAATTGGTGAAGGCGGGCCCGTCATTAGATCATCACCCACCAAAATGGTTTCCTCCATAGTTGGTTGTGAATCAACTGAAACCCAGAAAACATAATATCAAACGCTTGGTTATCATTCGGTTACAAATTCAAAGAATATATCTTAGGGTTGAATAGTTTCTGACATTCTGATCAACAATATTTAACAGGGAGAGAAATTGGGATTGGATGTCAAGTTGTTAATGGATTGATGTGGAAACCTCAAATGACGAGCTTGTTACACATTATGGAGTCAAATGCATCAATATTAGAAAAGACATCATCAGGCAGATAGGCTATGGGACTCATAAAACCTTTTCCAATTACCAAAGTACTGAAACAAGGTGTACTGTATGAATTCTTCATTTATTTTCAAATCTCTAGCCACAGAAAACTTCCTAGCATCAAATAACTTTCAGAACAAAACACACTCGTACACACCAAAGCAATATATCTATTTACACATACCATCCATGGTTGCTTTCTTGTAAGCCGCCTTCCACAACCTAAACCACTGGCACCGAAAGCAGACTTAAACAACTGAAAAAAATAATATAACCTGAAGATTAGAAAAGGAAAAACATGACTTAGATGAATAAAACTATGGATGCAGTATGTCTGTCAAATGCAGCAATTTATCGAACATGTTGTGGGCATTGACTGAACCCAGTTTCTATTATAAAAATTTCTAATTTCTACATTATGGGTATTGTACGAAGACTCTAAAATGTTAAGCAAAATCAATTTCAAACATTTGAATATCATGTAGAACATTTCACTCGAATGATGTGGTCCTTGAGGCATTTTATCAAACACCTTGTGTGCGCCTTTTGAAACAGTGTATATTTGATTACTAGTTATCCTAATGGAGTTACTATATACTTAAAAATTAATCAGAAGTAGATTCCATGATCAACATTAACCAAACTATGAAATGGAATTCCACTAAAATAAGAAGAGATTGCTCACCCACCAAGTGCAGAATAGCTCAGAATTTAGCCAAGTTGATCTGCCCAAAGTGAATGAAAAGATGGATGTTTAGAACTAAGCAAAATTGAAAATCTTTCGAGGAAAGAGATGAAATTATGGGTGTTGCTTTTTGTTACGAGAGTGCTGGGTTTATGTGTTCAGTTGAGTTATTTGACGTTCAGAGCTGTTCTTTACTCCTGTAACTTGGGCACACAGCTCATGGACAAAACTTGAGTCCGAATTCAATTTGATCTGTCCAAAGTCCAAACTATTCTTACTTATACAAATTGAAAAATTTCAATCTGTGACTTTATAATCGAGGCCACGTAACATAGGGGTTGGCAAAAAGTCCGGCACGGGCCGGGCCAGATTTTATCTTTTACATAAGGATTCGGACCCGGCCCATTCAAGTGGGGTTTGCGGGCCTTTGCAGGCTTTTACGGGCCGGACCTATCGGGTTTTAATTATTGAAAAAGTAAGACATTTCAACATAAACGTAACCTTCATCCACGCACCGGGGTCTAAACGTACTCCGACGAGTCTAAATTTTATGTACGGTGTTTATCACTATAAAATGGACCCTTCTACATGTCCTCGTTTATCATTAAAACATATTTAATTCTCATATTACTTGAATTCTCCATATGTATATTAATGTTCTTACGTTTGTTCCTTTGTTATATGAAATGAAATACCTTTGTGAAACTTAATCGGTCATGTTTAATTATTTTATAAAATTGACCGTCGGATTGATTGGTTAGAATATTATAACCATGCCTTTAAAATTTTATAAATTTTGGACTTGATTTAGACATCGATCCATGCATTTCGCCAAATGTGATCGTAATACTCTTACAACTAAAACGGAAATTACCCCTCCCGAAATAATTTTTTAACATCAAATTTTGGACACATATTCTTATGGAATACATATCTATCTCATAGTGTCAAAAAATTGACATAAAAAATTGATTTATCTACTCCCCCCCATAGGAAAATAAGGAAAATAAGATGAGTGTATTTTAGTCTTTTCACAAATTTTGTTTAACTGTATTGACCGAGATCCAAACGTACTTCGATTAGGCTAATTTTTACGTACGGTGTCTTTTATTACAAGGTGAACTATTATATATGGTCTTCTTTATTGTTAAAACATTTTTAATTCTTATATTGCTTGAATTCTCTATATGCATACTAATGTTCTTACCTTTATTCTTTGGTTATATGGGTTGAAAGACCTTTGTGAAACGTAATCGATCATGTGTCATCATTTTACAAAACTGACTGTCGATTGATTGTTCATAATATTCTAAGCATGCCGTTAAAATTTTATAAATTTTGGACTTGATTTAGACCTACATCTATGGGTTTCGCTAAATATGACTGTAGTGCCCTTACAACTAAAACGTAAATTACCCATCCCTAAAGGGATTTTTTAATATCAAAATTTTAACACACATTCTTATAAATTACATATCTATCTCATAGTGTCAAAAAAATTGACATAAAAATTTGATTTACCTAGTTTCTCCATGGAAAAATAAGCAATATATAAGAGAAGGGTATTGATGTCATTTCACACAATCTCAATTAAACTCTCACCATTGAAAAATTACAATATCTAATCTGAATCATCTATTATATTTACTGTTTTACTGTGTAAGGTAAATCGATAAAAAAAATTACAATGAAACCCTAAACCCTAAAACCTAAACCCTAACTTACTCTAAACCTCAAAATTCCTAAACCTTAACTTACCCTAAATCTCAATTCCCTAATCCCTAACTTACCATAAACCTAAACCCTAACTTATCCTAAACTCTAAACAATGATTTAATAGTAAAATAGATACACAAAAATAACTATAGATGGAATTCTAATATTTGATCAATATATGTATATGTAATATATTAATATAGACATACACAAATATAAAATATATATCTATATAGTACTAGTCACTATATCATATACATATAAGTGTAGGTATAATGATATATGTATTACTATCATATATATATAAAAAATTACGGGTTTTGACGGGCCGGGCCTAACAGACTTTGATGGGCCGGGCCTTGACGGGCTTTTGGCGGGCCGGGCCCGCGGGGCGAGCCGAGTTTTAGACCTCTAAACCAAGCCTGGCCCACCATCCACCTAAGCGGGCTTTTGCGGGATTTTTTTCGGGCAGGGCCGGGCTTTTAGCCCACGGGGTTGCGGGCCTCCGCCGGCCCACGAGGCCCACGGGCCAAATGGTGACCCCTAACGTAACATATAATTTACCTCGTAATAATTATGTATGCAAAAAATTAATTAAATCGGAAATCGTTCGCTCATTAAATTTTGTAAAATAAACAGATGGTTATGAATGTAATGTTAAAATTCACAATAACTATCCATTTATTCAAGAAAATTAGATACACAAACGATCGTTCGATCTCTCCCATCTTGAGGTGAGTGGCGATGTTAACCAAAGCCAGGCAGATAAGTCCCCGAGTACCAAGCCCGAGAAAGAGGCGGGTGTAACTCCTTCTACCGAGTGCCAAAAGACTATTTCTGCCCATCCCAATCATGGGGGAATGTCGCGATTGCTGGTGAGATACCGATCTCCTCTGACTCCCTTGCATTCAACATTTGATGAGTGTGGGTATAGAGTCCCTCCATCAGTGCGGTCAACTCGGAGTAATGCCTAGCGATAGCTTGGATTAGGCCTTTGATATATGCACTCAGCTTCAGCACCAGATCTACTTGCTGAAAGGCCTAGATGGGTGTTTACTCTAGACAACTAAGCTGTCGAAAATCAAGAACGAGAACCGAAAGCTCACAGCTAGCTAAGGTGCTTAAGCTCAAGTCCAATGTTATCAGGGCTAACGAGTTGACCAACAAGAAAATCGCCTGAGTGAATGAGCAGGTCCGCGAGCTAGCGGATGTGAGGAAAGAGTGGGGAGAGGCCAAATCTGAGTTGTCAGTCGCAAAGGATGGTTTTGACAAATTGAAAGAGACGACAAATAAACTTGATCATTGTTGAGTTGGAGCAGAAGTTGTCGGAGGTGCAAGGGCGTACTTTAACGGATGAGCCTCGCCAAAAAATCAAGGAAGATGTTGTTGCGACCTTCAAGTTGTCTCCCGAGTTCGAGAAGACGAAGACTGATGTGGTTAAAGATTTTAAGGGGTCAGAGGAGTTTGAGGAGATTGTGAATGCTGAAGGTGCAGCTCAGTGTGGTTATTTTGCGGCTCTCGTGACCTATTTCCTCAAGGTGAAAAAATTTGAAGAGTTTTAAGCGGCAAAAGCCAAAACGCTGAGAGTGTCCCTCTAAGGGCCAGATGTGAATCAAGAGGGTGGCAGTGTTGGTGATGCTTAGTGGGTGATCAACGTAGTTTTCTTCCTTCTTTTTTTAGGGTTTGTATTTTAAGTCTTTCGTGCGATTTTTGCGTTCTCGAAGTGAGAACGAAGATATAATAATTTTAATGGGTCTAAGAATGGTGATGTGAAAGCACTTAGTTTCCGTTTTGCATGATTTTTTTAACGAGAAGTTCTTTTGGAAATTTATTCAAGTTTATCATCTTTGTCGAACGTACATAGGTGATGTGTGAATAATTTCCCATTCTCATTTAAGTCGAATCATGAAACGTATTCGTAGAAATATTGCTAACGAGTGTGGGCTATAGAGTATTCTCCCAAGTCTCCAGTCTTTTGGAGTGACTTGGGCGACGAAGCCTTAAAACATTGGTAATTGTAAACAAATGCAGCTTAATGAAAATACTTGTGCAAGTGCTGGGAATTCCACGGGTGATGGAGTCGTCGTCCCTCCATGTCCTTGAGATAAAACGTACGGGGTTGATGACTTCGTTGATGATGTAGGGTCTTTCCCATGATGGTCGGAGGCTTTTGACTTTCTTCTAGATTGCCTTCATGACCCAATCCACAAGTTGTAGTGGCTGGGCCAGAACACACTGGTTGTACAATCACCAGACTCTTTGCTTGTTGGTTGTGTTCTGGAGGTGTGTTGAATCTTGTTTCTCTTCTAGTAGATCGTTTTCCAATCACAATCCTTCTATGTTTGTGTTTGGGTCGTAGCTTTTGATTCTCGGGCTCTGATGTGTGATCTCTAATGAGAGTACTGCTTTGATTCCGAAATTCAGGCTAAATGGGGTTTTGCTCGTTGCTGCTATAGTTGTGATCAATATTGACCATAAGATTTCGGGGACAAGCTCGGGCCATCTTCCATACCACATGTCTCCTTTAGGGATCTTCTCGATATTCTTTTTTATTCCTTTGATCCTTGATGATTTTGTTAGCTGCATCCACTTGCCTATTAGTCTGGGGTTGTGTTGGTGACGTGATGATCAGGTTTGTGCCTTGCTTGTCACCGAATTCCTTCATCTCGTCATTGTGGTCCATTATCTATGATGATGCTGAGTGGTGCTCCATAACGGCAGTAGAGAAATTTCCATAAGAAATCATTTACCTTCTTTTTGTGACCTTGATCATTGGCTCTGCTTCCATGAATTATGTGTGATAGCCGATTATCACAATGAGAAAATGGAATTGCCCTTTGGATTTCGGAAGCTTTCCGATGAGGTCGAGTCCCCATTGGGCGAATGGAACTGGTAAGAGGAGGATTCAGAGAGGCATTGTTGGCGTATGATTCTTGTGTGCGTGTAGCTGGCATTGGCGACACTTGTTGTAAACCTCTGTCATGTCAGCGTGTATCGTGGGCCACTAGAATCCACTACGTAAAGCTTTGTGGGCAATAAACTTGGCGCCCACATGGTGGCCACATACGCCTGAATGGATTTCTCATAGGATGTTGCTTCCTAGTTCTGGCATGATGCACTTGAGGTTGGGCCATGTTTTCCCTTGTCCGTAAACGCGGTCATTTCGAATGCTGAAATTGGTAACCTTCACTATAATGTTCTGAGCTTCTACTTTGTCTGTCGGGGTGCTCCCCCTTGGTTTTGTACTTAACGATCGGGTCCATCTAGCTAGCGACATGAGTTGTGGTGACGAAGATTTCTATTAATGTCTTCAATGTGCTTTACTTTTTCAGGATTTCGACGACCATTTGCCCTTATGATGTATGGACGGGTGCTGTAGCCTAGCGTGCTAACGCGTATGCCTTTGTATTTTTCTCTCTTGGAATGTACGTGATATTGTAATACTTGAATTTATTCAATAGTGTGTAAGCGTACCAGAGATAAGTTGGCATTGTGTCGCCTTTGGCTTTGAAGTCCCCCTGGATCTGGCTGACGACTAATTGCAAGTCGCTAAAGATATTAATGTCCAAGTCTTCCTAGTTGTTGGCCAATTGTAGTCTTGCTATCAATGCCTCGTATTCTGCATCGTTGTTGGATGCCTTGAATCCGAACTTGAGGGCGTATTCGGTATGCACTTCTCTTGGTCCCGTTAGGATGACACCTGCCCCGCTTATCTTGTTCGTGCATGATCCATCTACGTAGAGGTTCCACAAGGATTGTGGCTTATCCGTGACGGTGTTGTGGCCAAATGTCTCGGGTGCTGCTTGAGCTAAGTCTGAGTTGCTCGGAGACGGGGTTGACGGATCCTCTACTTCCGTGTATTCTACTATGAAATTTGCTACTGCCTAGCCCTTTAGTGTCGTTCTGGGCTCATGGTGTATGTCGGACTCACTTAGCTCAATAGCCCATTTTGCTAGACGACCGCTGTGATCAGGCGATTGCAGCACCTGATGTAGTGGGACGTTCGTGAGAACGTGGATGCTGTGGGCCTGAAAATATGGCCTCAATCGCCTGGCCGCTACAACGAGTGCAGGCGCCATTTTTTCAATTGTCGAATAGCAGGTTTCGTTATCTGTCATGCATTTTCCTGAAAAGAAAACAGGTAGTTCCGAATCTTTTTCCCTTCAAACAATGGCAAAACTTACGGCCGCTAGTGAAATAGCTAGATATATGTATAGAATCTCTCTTTTTAAGGGTTTGGATAGGAGAGGGATTGAAGCTAAATAGTGTTTGAAGGATGAAAATGCTGCCTTGCAATCAGGTGTCCAAACGACAACCCACTTGTTGGTTGTTCGGAGAGCTTTGAAGAATGGTGCGCCCTTATCTGAGTAACGGGAAATGACGCAATTTAAGGATGTAAGCTTCCCCGCTAGGCTCTATAGTAGCATGCACCAACATACACAACACAAGAACAAATTAGAACACAACCAAAGTACGAAACTAAATGAAAGATCATTGGTCTACATCAGTTTTTACTTTCAAACAAAAACCAAAACTGAATGGAATCTTCGGGCCTGATGTAATCGTTTTGTGAAGCTGATGTTCTTCACTTGGATGTCCGTCAACAGAGCTTGTTTTGGTAAGCAATCTGCATATGAATCCAGCTTGGCGCTTTGCTTCCTAGAACGCAACTACCCAGAAAAATAATACAATTGCATAATAACAGTGGGAGAGAGTGAATCCTTGACTCGAAGAATTCACTTAAAATGGCAGAAGTGCAATATCAACCACTGTTGTCCACTTGTCCACCTATCTGAAGTTTGAAATTTTTAGTTACAGATGTCCGGGACATGAATCCCAAGTCAGAGACTCAGAAATAGTTACTGACTTAAGTTCTGGTTTTATAAGTTACGCTATACGCTTTGGGGATGCCCTATTAATGCACCAATACTCATATAAGAAAGTAGTTTTACTTCTCATTCCCAAGAGAGTATCCTGAATGTAAGAGAATTCTATATCACCGCCTACATTCATCTCCGCAGTCACCAATAACACGAAGGAGATTCTTCCCTTTCTTTGTGACTTCTTCTATGCTGCTTATATCATCCTCATCAAGAGCCAGTGAAAACACAGCATTAGAGTCCTGGATATGTTCTGACAACCCAAGCCTAACACCTATCATCAATCCTGCCACACCTCGCTGCAAGTTCCCCAAATCAAACAAGGCAAATCAATATGCAGTTATATCACTGATGTAAACATAAATGAAGGAAGAAAATCAATTCCTACATATTAGTTGAATTGACCATACCTGATCTAGTATGTATTTCACAGCAACATTGGGAATTGTGATACCATGTTTAGTAGCAATTCTTTTTAATGTCTGAAGAAGAGTTTGAAAAAGGCCCCAGCCTCCCGATGCATCAACCATCTGCCACACTCAAAGAAATCAACACAAAGATCTTATGAACAAAAAGATCACATGGACATATACACATTCATATAACAATTTTTTACAATGTGCCACATATTGCTCAAACCCTTACTTAGCATTGTGTTTTTAAGAAGACTTGAAAAGACATCAATTCAAATCCTGGATTTTCTTAGAAAAAAAAAGAAGTTGTATTGGAAATGGTAGTCACCTGCCCATTACCATTATGACATGCATTTCTTGTCCTATTCAACTTCATTCTATCAACTCATAGCTGTGGATCTTTCAGTACACTTTTTTTTGTTGGGGTCAAATTTAGGTACATCTTAATATATACTAACTAACAAATTTATCAGCATTAATGAGTTCAAGAGATACCCGTTCGTATTTTTAGAGGGACGGAGCGTTTAAAGGAGGGCCAGCAAATGGAATGGACAAGTTGGTATCAAGGAACTTTTCAGATAATAGACCACCCATTACCGTCCCATACCTGCAACAAAAACCATTAGATTTACAAGGAGTCTAGAAATGCTTGAAACCATATTGTGATCTATAAAATGTGTCATCTACATAAACAAAATACTGGGATCACATCATGGATACTTTCCAGGACACAAAATCCTTTTGAGGAAACTAATGAAATAATAATGTTACAACTTGTTTCGGAGAAATTAATTCAGCAGGCAAATATCATTAATAATGGTTGTCGTGAATGATTATGCCTTTGGATCGTTTTTGTGTGTGTGTTTCAGAGAGAGAGAGAGAGAGAGTTTGACTCCTGTGAATTCACAAAGCTCTGCCATTTTCTGTTGAGGGCGCATGTCAACAATCGAATGTTGGACCTGATTACATTGCAATATGAATTTGGTAGTAAATTATAGTGAGATGTAAAGCATATTCCATGAAATTGTAGAATACAGTAAGTGCAAGACTATACTTGATTGCTTACAACAGGAATCTCATATTCTAGGATTATTTGTAGCCTCTCGGTATCAAAATTTGTCAAGGCTACCGTCTTTATTTTACCTGCAAACAAGTAGCAGAAGTAGTGCAATCAAACTGAGCAATGCAGGTTTAAAATCTCAACTATAAATACAAAGATTCTGTAATAACCTTCATCTTTCAAACCTGTAAGGTGTTTTAGTGCATCAAGGTAACCCGAATTCGCATAATACCACCTATCTCAAAAAGAAAAAAAATTTGGTCTCAGGATCAAGTCACTTCATTATTCATAAGTTTAAGTCCATAGAGACTTGAACTATGTACTTCAAGAGATAAAAAGCTTATACAGTACTAATAGTAGGAAGCAACAATAGAACGAGGTTTTCATTAGAGGGTAAATGTGCATGAAAAAATGCTTAATCATGATGGAGCTTCCTTGTTAATAATTTACAAATTGAGGAGCTTCATATAATAATGCTCTGAACTCAAATAATTATCAAATGGAGAAACCAAAAGAGCAGACTCATTGAAACGTTAATGATACAACTGCAGAATACAGTCCTATTGAGATGCACACCCTCTTAACGCACAACTAACAGATTGATGGTACTATTAAGTATTAACATAAAGTCACTATCCTTTAAATGCGGCATGCATAAACACAATGAAAGACAGAAAATGGATCAATTCACAAAAATTCGAGGTTGAATTCATGGTTCCAATCGGGTAATGACACGTGAAAGAAATTCGAGCAAATAAATTAAGGAAACATTTTCAAAACATCAAAATCCACACTAAAATCCCGCAATAGTCAAATTATTCATACCAATGAAACTGAAGCATGTCCAAGGAAGCCACGTCCATTCTCTTTCTTGAAACATTTATACTGTCCCTCACAAAACTGCTTGTATCTTGACAGGTGGCGGCACCCATTTCGTGAGCCTGCATCACAATGTCATGTTGGAAAGGGAAAAAAAAGAGTGAAACTTTTAATTCCATACTCTAATCAGGTATATATAGTGACTCAAAAGCTCTTTAAAATTATCCACTCAATTATGTGGAAGCAACTTACCCTCTAACCTTCTCCACTAATTCTGGTGGTCGCTCATTACGAACACGGTCGATAAAAATGCCATATAGATTCTCTGCCGGTCCATCTTCAAAATCCAGAGATCAAATCAATATAATGTACTAGCCAGCTCCAGGATGTAAAAATTTATATAAGGCGTTAAGTGCCCGGAATACATTCAAATAGCACCACCACCGCAGCAAAAAAAAATTTGCTGAAACTCTAAATTAAACGAGCAACATTTTTACGAAATGAAATAAGAGTAGCAATGCTGTATAACAACCGTTCAGATCCGTACTCATAAACAAAACTTTCCGCATTTTGTGTTTTACTGATAAGTGAGAACCACACTACCATTTACATCAAAATCATACACGAGATATGAAAAAACTGAGTGCTTTACAAATATCTGCCATATCAAACGTAGTGAGTCCAGCATCAGCATATTTAAGCATTGCATCAACTGCATTGTCTTTATCAATTTGACCCCAGCCGCCACTCGTCTGCCACATCCCATTCACAACCCTGCAAATATCTAACAAATCCTTCCCATTCTTAACCACCACTTGCCGATTATCTTCAGTTAACACACTCAATTCCCCTCCAACTACTGAATTTTCTAACTCTTTTAGCTCTTGCTTTTGTGACAGAACTAAATCTAAACTTGGTTAAACAACTGTGACCCAAAGCCTCAGCCATTTCCTAGCAGAAACACACTGCTTCTTCTTCTACTACAAATCATCTCTTATCTAGCTGGCTCCCCTACATTCCTCTATCAATTTTGGCAAGGGTATAATTGTAAATTAAAAACTGTAAACACGTGTATGATTTTCTAACAGAGAAAATGGAGGTGTGATTGTCTGAGTGAGTGAGTAGTGTACTTACAGTGGTCCGCCATTTCGAAAGTGGAGAGGCCGGCGTCGACGTAGCGGAGCATAGCCTCGACGACGTCGTCTCGGTCGATTCTGCCCCAGGCGCCGCTCGTCTGCCACATTCCGTTGAGGACTCTGAAAATGTCCAAGGAATCGTTGCCGTTGCTCACTGTGACTACTCGGTTGATGCCGGCGGTGGTCGTCTGACCGCTATGGACCGAGTTGGACCGGGCCGGTCTGCGTGAGTCCTGCCGAGTTGACTTTGAGGACTTGAACGACGTCGGATTGAGATGGAGGTTGTGTAAATGGAGAGTGGCCATTTTCGACGGGGGAAGAGTGCCTAAATGGCGGTCCTTGGTTGTAAATTTGTAAAGACATGACGAGGCCAATTTTTTTTTGGAACGATTTCTGTATTCTTTTCTTGTGAATACACACTAAATTATTAACAAGTTAATAACCTTTTCTTCAATTCTTCAATTATGATTTTCAAAATAGCAATTGAAAAGGATTTTTTTTTTAAAGGAGAAGATGGACTATAATTAAACCAAATCAAGTGTTACAAATAAAGTCTAATTATCCTATAATACGGACTGCTCCTTAATAGTTGGAATGCTCCCTTCCCAGTCGAAATTATAACAAAAAAATAAGGCACTTCTAGCTAGCCTATGAGCGATGTCATTCACTTCTTTTAACACATGACAAACTTAAATATTAGGCAACTCATTAGTAGTTGCCTTAAAATCACTTACCATGGTTCGAAAACCACACTCATCCACCACCTCATCTTGCATATATGAGTCAACAACTCGCTTACAATTAAATTCAAAACAAACATGAGAGAAGCCAAACTTACAGACCAACTCTCCTACAACTTGACTCGCTACAACTTCAACCATGGCAACTGATGAAACATGTTCGATCATATTGCAAGCTCTAGCTAAGACCTAGCCATTATGATTTCGAATGATCACTCCAATACCTCCACTTCCTTTTGAAACATAAATAGCCTCGTATGTATCACATTTCAGCAAACCCACACTCCGCTTCTTCCGAACCTGCTGCCCTCGGGTTTACTTCACTTTTTCACTTTAAAAGAAAGTAGAGTACAATAATATGAGCGTACTTGGTATGCAAGAGTATCTAAAGTAACAAACTCGTTAGACCACACCCTCTTATCTCTCTTCTTCCAAACAAACTACAAAGAAAGAAAGAGCAAAGCAACATTTTTGTTGACAAGTTGTCAAAACACACAAACAACTGATCAATAATGGACGAACTTTATTAGGAACCTTATTATTTCATACTTGTCTCCAAAAGAATCTTAGCTCTTCGTCATTGGATGAGGATGCCAAAAACAAAATTATAAGCTAATTTGGTCGTAAAACGACCATGGTCATCTTAGATTGCACAACTTTCTACCTCAAACCCTGAAGAAGAACATATTGAGTAGTAAAAATACTCCGCCAACAAGATGAAGGAGATAATGGAGCATCACAAGCAAGAAGTCACCATTAGGGAAGTACCAAGCTCGATATAATTGACTTAGTAAAGAATTCAAAATTTAATAATCCTCTACCCTTGCTTAGCAAATAACATGAGATTATGCTTGTATGTATCCCTAAAACCCACACCACCAACTTCTTTAGACTTGCTCAATTTTTCCCACGCATGCCAAGATTTGTTTCACTTCTTTATTACTCCACCACTAAAACTTAACACACATTCGATGAAGAGTCTCACAAAAATATTTGGGTAACAGGAAGCAGTTCATAGTATAAGTAGGTAAGGATTAGGCCACTATTATAATACTTTAAGCAACTCCTTCCCGGCACTACTTAGTAGTTTACCTTGCCATCCTTCTAGTTTTGAACTCAACTGTTTCTTAGTGTAAGAGAACATTTCAGTTCAATGTATACCCACAAAGGTAGGTAAACCAATATATTTTTCATGCTTCGCTTCAATCACCACTCCCAAATAAGTTGTTATCCCTTCTTTCTTCTCCATAGGGATTTTCTTGCTGAAGACCACACGGCTCTTCTCAAAGTTCAACTTTTGACTTGACATCATTGATAATCCAATAAAACTCGTTTCATAGTTTAACATTCAGCCATCGTTGCCTTCCCAAAAAATAATATTGTCATCTACAAAGAGAAGAAGGTGTATCGAAGGTGCCCCATAAAAGATCCGAATACCCTCCAACTCTCCTAACCTATCTTGTTGTTCCAACAGCGCAAAAAATACATGTGTACCAAGCAAAAAAAGATAAGGAGATAACGGGTCACCTTGACCCAAACCCCGAGAAGGTGTGACATAACCACTAGACTGACCATTGACAAGAAAAGAATACCGCACTATAGTCACACACGACAAAACATTAGTAATCTAGACTTCTATAAAATCCGATATCTCAGTACCGCCTCTAGAAAAGTCATTCAATTTTATCATAGGCTTTAAACATATCAAGCTTCAAAGACATAACACAATTCACTGGACTTGCAATTATAAATATATTGAGACACCTCATTAGTTAAAAATGTATTATCTGTGATCACCAGTCCAGGAATGAAGACACTTTAAAACGGGGATATGATCTTATTAAAAATTCCCTACAACCTATTTGCAATAGCCTTCAAACAAATTTTATACAACCCATTACATAATGTAATAGGTCTCAAATCTGTCATTAACATTGGATTAGGAACTTTTGGAATCAAACAAATATGAGTGTAATTAATTTCAGCCAAAAGTCGTCTGGTATGTAAGGAAACTCTTAACGACTTTCACTACATTTGACCCAATCGTCTCCTAATACCTCTAAAAATATAAAGAAGGTATCACATTTGGACCCGGTGCCTTTGTAGGATACATCTGAAACAAAACCCGCTGAATTTTCTCTTCTGCATACGCAACACACAAAGTTGTGTTTATCTCCGATATCACTCGCAGTTCAACTAGTTGCACTACCGAATGCATAATTGTTTTGCCCACAACTAATGTAGATAACATATCCTGAAAATATTGCACCACTACCTGCTTCGTCTCAATTGGGGAAGACTTTCAAACACCATTACTATCAAATAAACCTTTGAGTCGAATCTTAGCTCTTTGGTTGGAAGCTTTCTGATGAAACTATTTCGTATTATGATCTCCCTCCTCGACCACATGATCTTCGACCAGTGCTTCCAATACTTTTGCTTCGCATCTAGTAGCTCATACAAACGATGTGATAATTATAAGCCCTCCTCTTGTCCATGAACTGACAAAGGCAAGTTCAATATGACTTGCAACCTGCTACAAATATCACCAAATAATCTCAACCTAGCTTTGAAAGTATTATGCTTCCAAATCGACTGAGCACATCTCGTATGCTTTAGTTTATGTTCCACCTCAAAAACATGCTATCCCAGAAGAGTACAGAATCATCCTTGTTGCACAACTTCAACAAATGTTTCATGGTCAATCCATAAACTTTTAAAAAAAATCAATGATGACGACGTTGTACCTCTTCAGTTACGTTCGCCACATGCACCAACACAGGAACATGGTCTCCATGAATAGGAGCCAAGTTCTCCACTATCGAGTAAGGAAACAAGTACGTCTATCCAATATCTTATCGCAAACGCCATATCTAATTGACTTCAAACTTCTCTTCTTCTCCACGTGTGGAGTACAACAATATTCCCCATGTCAAATAACTCACAAAACGACAAAGCATCACATAGGAGTAGCAATTAAAATGGTTAGAATCAGGTTTAAAGCGGATAATGGTAGCATGGTTTACAATTGCAGCCTCCGTGGTTTGCACCATATCTTTCGTGAAGTAAACTTCATCGTTGATAAGTTGGAAAATTAGGGTCGCAAAAGGCGGGAATTAAAACCTTACATTAAATCAGTCTGTACATATCACAACTTCTCATGATCTGGCCTTTGATTTGCACAAAATGGCTAACAAAGTAGCTTAGTTTTTAAATTTTCCATTTTCTATCCAAAAAAAATGGTACTGTGGTTTTTTCAAACAGAGCTTCGGTAAATATATCATATTAGGTGTGAAGCTTGATCTACGCATTTTAATCGGCGCGCTTCGTCTTGTTCTTGAGAATCACCACTTGGCGTTCGCAGTGCGCTTCACGGAATTAAAAGTGTAACCATAAACTCTCTATCCCATCTTCGGTTTTGTAAGGATTCTTTGTTTTTGTATTGAAGTTTGTTTAATAAAGGATATATATTTTTACTAACTTATTTATCTTCCATGTGTTCTTAGTTTTTAATCTTGATTTGTATGCATGCTTGAATGCTTAAAGCTTCTTAATGTGTTGGGTGATACGCGCTTCGTTCCTCCCTAGCATATTTTGTATGAATCTTAGAATAATTAAGGTGTTGGCGCGCTTCGTCCACTTTAAAAGCATGTGTATAACTTGCAGGTTGAAATGTGAGAATTTCGTTGATGGTAAGTGGTTGAAGTATGAAACCGGTGGAGGATGACATGATGTGATGATCACATGTACATAGTAGTAGTAGGTATTTTCGGCAACAACTCTGGTTGCCAACGTTTTATCCCTTAGGAAAATTAGAAAACCAAACTTTGCACCCCCATTAAACAAAACCTAGCATAGTTATGCATTCACCCTCAATCCCCGGTTAAGAACGATCCCTACTTACCAATGCTACATCTACAAAGAAGAGTTTTAATTGTTTTCGTGTTTGATTGAGTGTTTAAATTAAGTACTTGAAAAGACGCGAATCAATTTTGGCGCCGTTGCCGGGGATTGAAAAGAATTGTGTGATTATGCTTGTACATTATGTTAATAACTTTCTGTTTTGCAGGGCTGCACACTGCCCAGTTTTGGGTAAATTGTTTGACGTAGCTACAGAGCTCCTAAAAATCTGAAAATTTCAGGATTGTTTGGTTATGTGTCTAGTTTGTGCTTGTAAAATTTCAGCCCTATCGGATTAACCAATAATTCTGCAGAAAATCGACAAGCAGCTGCGCGCAATTTGCGCGAATCTGGAATTTGTATGTGTCCTTTGTTTTGAAATTTGTACATGTTTGTAATTTTTAGTTTTTGTTCATACTAACCTCTGTTTTGCAGGCCACACTAACTCTAATTTACTAACATGAATTGACTAACATAACATTTTTTTAACTCATTTTATATGAATATATAAATTTTGTGCATAATACATTAGTGTTCATAAATTTTCGAGATTTACTGACTGACAATTTTTCTGTTTTGTGAATTTTTTTTTTTGACATAGCTACAGGTCTCGGAATTTTCTGAAAATTTACAGAGTTTTGTATATATGTGTCTAGTTTTTGCTCGTAAATTTTCGTTGCATTCTGAAGTACCATTATTTCTACATGAATTTTACTTGCAGCTGTGCTCATTTTCTACGATTTCTAACTTGTGATTATACGTTTTGTGATTACTAACTTGTGTACATTCTTCTTAAGAGCTCATTAAAGGACCAAACGTGGAGGAGATGCCCTCAAGATCAGGCTATTCGTAGAGCAAAAATGATGCATCAAGTCTAGGCTGCAAGACTTTAAAAAACAAGCGCTTGTTGGGAGGCAACCCAATGGAGGAGACGACAACAAATTTGCTCTCTCTTCCCTTTATCTTTTTATTTCGAAATTTCTAGTGTTTTTAGTGTTTTTAGTTAGCTTAGTTTCGTAAATCTTAGTTGAGTCATAAGTAGTGTATTCTGAGAGTCTAATTAGTGTAGTGGATGAATACTTGTCTTTGAGTAAGAAATCCTTGTGACTTGGTGTCTAGAAGGGGACAGTTTCTAAGACGGGTTTTGGATGTGAGAAAGAACTTGTTCGAAATTACTCCTACCTCTCTTGGTCTCTCTCGCCAACTGGCCATTTCAATAAGGTTGCCCAAAGAAGATGAGGACTAAATCTACACTTGTTTGAGTGTCTTGAGTCTTTTTGTTTAACTTAGTGTTTTAAAGAGTCTTTAGGATGAATTTGAACCAGAAATGAATACATATGGCGTTTCAAGATTTCTTGTGCTAATAGAAGTATTTTGAGTGTCATGACATGTAGTAGATATGGATTTAAACTGGGTACAGATTTCGCATGTTGGAATAAGTTCTTAGATCATATGAACCTTAAAGTGAGTTTTTGAGCCTATACATTTCTTGAGAGTGAATTTCGTGCATATTAGTCTCAAAAATAGTCATATGCCTCATTTGATTACTTGCCATAGATTTTAATGAACTAGAGATTACTAGAACTTACTCATGTAAATTTGCAAAGCTTTTAAGTCAATATATACTCTGATTTTGGATATGATTAAAGGCACTTAGGTTTTCCACCACTTAACCAAAATAGCCATGAGTCCCTTATGTGCGCACAAGTTGCGACACCCCTAGATAAACCATTTGAGCCCACGTTAAGCTTTCTTTCATCACCCGTAATACCTAAACACTTTGCCTAGTGTAGGACTTCTTTACCCTATGTTCTGCAAACTTGGTGTGAAGTAATGTCGACAAGAGGAAAAGATGACAATTTTGGTGATGTACATTGATTGTTATGATGTGTGTATGGGGATAGACTTGTCCAAATAGCTTAAAAAAATTGTGTTATTGCCAAAAGAAAAAAAAAAGAATTTGAGAGAATGAAAAGAAAAAAAAAGAAAAAAAATTGTGTAATCTCTCATGGCAATGTGTTCTGTTTTGTAAATGTTTGTATTAATGTCCCCCATACTTGTGAATCTGGAGTATGCCACGAATTGAAGGCCCAAAGATGAAGAAATATGGCCTTTGTCCTATTCACAAAGCTCAATGGAAGTTTAGAATGAAGTCCGGGCCCAAAATGATGCGATTAGGCCCCCGAAATAGAAATCTGACCATGGTAACGTGGGAATGAAGAAAAGTGACGAATTTGATAAAGATTTTAGTGCTAGACTAAGTCTTTGGAACGTTGTTACCACCACATATCTATATTCCGAATGCCTTAGCCTTAGCCCCATTACAACCACTTTGAAGTCCTTTATGATCCTTAAGATGAGTAGCCTTCGATTGGTTGAGTAAGTTGCATGAGTAAGCATATGGTTTGGTTCATTTGTGCAAGTATTTCATTCATGAGGTTTTGAATTACTTTTATCCATTTTGAGTGAAAATATGATGAGTGCATCCATGTGAGTTGATTTAAGTCTTGTTCGAAACATGCACAGCTTTAACATCACCATTGTTTTCTCCACATCTTACTTGTTCATGATATGATCATATCTCTATTGTCTCTTGAAATC
The DNA here is from genome assembly GCA_946800695.1 of Geum urbanum. Lineage (NCBI taxonomy): Eukaryota > Viridiplantae > Streptophyta > Magnoliopsida > Rosales > Rosaceae > Geum > Geum urbanum. The sequence goes on from OX326998.1 coordinate 37,807,196, forward strand.
TTGTGATTCCATCGCCATATACAAAAAAAAAAATCTTGTGATTCCATCTCTTTTAATGTGTAGAAAGTCTTTGTTTTGTTTAGTTTTGCTAGGGACTAGCAAAGTTTAAGTGTGGGGGAATTCAATTTCTCTCTACATTTGACTAAGTTATGGCCTTAGTTTTAGGTGTGGTCTTACTAACTTAGTGTTTTCAGCGTTTTAAACATGTTAACATGATGATATGCGGCTTTGAAACGTTGAAATGTTTTTGTTTTTGAGTCTCCTTGCTAAAAAAAAAAAAAATCTATGACTCAACATGGAGACTAGCTCCAACGTTGAAATTTCTTTCTTTCTTTTGTTTTATCTTATGTCCAAGTTATTTGCTAGGGGCTAGCAAAGTTTAAGTGTGGGGGAATTTGATCTACGCATTTTATGCTTGATTATTAATGTCTTTCTCTCTACATTTTACTTTGTTATGAGCTTGGTAAATATGTTTCTAACTTGTTTTATGTTTTTAGGTAGAAAATAAAGGAGAAATAATAAAGGAGGCGATTGGGAGCAAAATGTGTGCTAAGGAAGACGTTCCTAAATTCCGAAGAATAAATGGTCACGTGGAATTACATGGAGTTAATTGCATGAAGATGAGCTAAATTAGTGATTGCATGGCTTGCATGGTTTTGACATGAAGTGGTGATGCATGATAATTGCATGGTTTTGAAGTGGACCTTAATTGCATGGACATTAATGGATTGATTTGCATGGCATGAGGTGGAGGTGCTGTACGGTATTGAGCTAAAGATATGAAATTGTGATGAGCTAGCTAGAGAAGAAAACGGACTTGAGATGTATGCTTGGAACGGTTTTGAGTTAAGACAAAACGGTGATGAGATGATGAACTAATGGTTGAAACGGCATGGAGCTAAATGGTGCAACGGTTTCTAGCTAAAATGATGTGCAACGGAGATGAGTTAATTTGCAAAACGGAGATGAACTAAATTGGTGGTGCATGAACGGTTTGGAAATGCATGGAACGGCACCGCATGAAGAAGAGGAGCTCTCAAGTCATCCCCTATATAAAGAGTTTTGGAGGAGGAAGAAAATATCACACATCATAGAGGCCAAACGCTGTCCTAAACACTCCTCCTTACTCACACTTCGAATCCCTCTCAAAGCCGAAGCTTCCATCTTCCTCGGATCAAGAATAATCGGCGCGCTTCGTCTTGTTCTTGAGAATCACCACTTGGCGTTCGCAGTGCGCTTCACGGAATTAAAAGTGTAACCATAAACTCTCTATCCCATCTTCGGTTTTGTAAGGATTCTTTGTTTTGTATTGAAGTTTGTTTAATAAAGGATATATATTGTTACTAACTTATTTATCTTCCATGTGTTCTTAGTTTTTAATCTTGATTTGTATGCATGCTTGAATGCTTAAAGCTTCTTAATGTGTTGGGTGATACGTGCTTCGTTCCTCCCTAGCATATTTTGTATGAATCTTAGAATAATTAAGGTGTTGGCGCGCTTCGTCCACTTTAAAAGCATGTGTATAACTTGCAGGTTGAAATGTGAGAATTTCGTTGATGGTAAGTGGTTGAAGTATGAAACCGGTGGAGGATGACATGATGTGATGATCACATGTACATAGTAGTAGTAGGTATTTTCGGCAACAACTCTGGTTGCCAACGTTTTATCCCTTAGGAAAATTAGAAAACCAAACTTTGCACCCCCATTAAACAAAACCTAGCATAGTTATGAATTCACCCTCAATCCCCGGTTAAGAACGATCCCTACTTACCAATGCTACATCTACAAAGAAGGGTTTTAATTGTTTTCGTGTTTGATTGAGTGTTTAAATTAAGTACTTGAAAAAACGAGAATCAAAGCTTCACAATGATATTTTTGTGTGAAGTTCTTTTTTACATAATATTGATAACTTAACTTTATCATTGAAATCACTTATTTGTGCTTGATCATCGTTTGATCACCTAAACCCTAAATCACTTGTTATGTTTTACACAATAATTAAGTTCTCTTTAGATTTCTATCCAACTATCGTGTTTGTAAAATTTTAGCTTGAAAATGTTTTGATCACCTACTTGTCGCATTATTTATCAATACATATAGTTCGTTGGATTTAGTTCAAAGTTTGCATGTGGTGATCAAATGACTAAACGATCTCCCATTTGGTTGACATTTTGCAAGAACAATGATTATATAAGAATTTAAAGAATGGGTAATTTCAATGGTCACGTCCTATTTTCAATTTTGTGTGAAATAGAACTTCACGCTGAAATTTTAATGCTAGGAAATATATATAGTTTCAATGGGTTGATGACATAAGAGACTTATTTTCTTATAATTTCATCAATTGTAGATCTTGTTTATGTAATATTACCAATTTAGTAATTAAGTTTTCTTTTTTATCGCAAAATAGTGCGTCACTTCATTAAAATAGTAATTTGGGATAACATTTTACAATGACCACTCCGTCAGGGCACCATGAAAAAATAAATGATGGTTATGCTAGGAAACTTAACAACAAACTGTTATCACTAGCAATGTGCTTTACCTCAAGAATGTAACCATGGCACTAGTGATTAGGGACACGGGTAAACGAAGACTGTCATCGCCTAATTATTTAGAACCTAACACCCAACCTAGCCCTCACAGGGAACATGACAACACCCCCCCCCCCCTCAGTGATGACCCGACCCTTTTCGAATAACTTAAAAATTTATAAGTAGTAAATCGAGCAAGAACTCGATTCACAAATCAAATTCGACTAACCGAGTCATAGAACCAAACCGACAAACTTGTTATGATGAAATGATCACAACGATATAAGACAAACATAATTTCGCCATCGGCCTCACCGCCATTGGAGGGGACATATGTCACTGTCTCCTACCACTGGGTCTATGAAGCCTAAATGATAAACAAACTTCATGACTATATTTGTATCGTCGATACAAACCTAACGGTATATCACACGACACATGTCCGAAAATATTTTTCCAGCCACGCGATGCCATAGGTGGCGGAAATCTGCACACCGTTGGAAAGCTCTCGACACACCCATGAAACTGCCTAACAACACCAAAGTACAAGCTAAGTCAGCCAGATCCCGGCCAAAAAACACGTCGACGACCATGAAGTTCAAACTTGTCGGAAATCCTTTCCGGCGACACATGAAAGGACCCAACCCTAGATTAACTAGTAATCTAGGATCACGCCCTAACGACAACACTTAAACTACGGATTTCTGTAAAAAAATTGACATAGTTTCCTTTACGAAGTGGACTACCAGAAACCTACAAGAAAATCACACTTTGGATTTTCCACAAATAATACCGTGGATCACCAATGTCCATACGGATTTATCAATAAAGTGCGGAAAGTAAATTAATTAAAATGTTGGAATAATAATACATGAACGGAAAATTTATAAACCAGCAATACTAACAATTTACAACCACCACAGAAAAATATTTATAACACCGTACTAGTGTCTAGAGTGACTTTTAGGAGCAGAATAAAACATAAGAAAATACATTGCTAATGAGAAGAAACCTACAAGAAGGTATGATAATCTGGTGAACTCAAAGCCTCTAGGAATTGAAATCCAGCTCAGGAGAAGCACTGCAACCTAGGCACGGAAACTGAAAGGCCCAGGGAAAGGCATATAAAAACATATAAAAAAACGTTAGCGTGAGTGGATCAAAACTCACAATCAGTGTAAAATAATAAAATGTTCTAACTGTGCCCTTCCACCAATTTCTATAAAAACCTACGAGTTCAACAGTTATAAAACTATAAAAGTTATGGAGGTAGTCAGACGAGGACTCCTGACTTGCCATGACTAGTAGCTACGATGAATAGAACAATGGGGCAGACGAGGTATCCTGACCTCTCATGACCGGTAGCTATGATAAATAAAAGAAAAGTTGATGGGTCAGACGAGGCAACCTAACCTCCCCTGACGGGTTTGACGAGGCACCCTGACCTCCCTTGACCAGGGACTATCCGGTGATCAGCTGAATAGGCAGCGCATCGATGCAGCTAGCCTATAAGCCATCACAAGAAAAACTTTGAAATTTAATCTAGTCTAAAATATACTGCAAACTGGAAACTATAATCTGTAAACTGAAAGTACAGTGTGAATATAAATCCGTGAATTCGCAAACGACTGTGAAAAATAAAAGTCCACTCACTGTACAATGTCAAGATATTCATAAAGCCATAACCTGCTACTCAGCGCAATAATCATTTGACACGGCCTGTTAACTCGTAATCCTGAAACCACGATTATAATTAATATTTATTCGTTGGATATTGAATAGCTAAGCTTGCAATCCTACGAGCAATAATATTGAGAATCTTGCATTCTTGAATAACGTATTTTCTGACTAAAAAACGAACTTAATCAAATTTTGAATTTAGTTCCTTGCATTTCTTCACTATAAACAAATTTTAGAGTCGCAAAATAAATCTCAAATATCGAGCGACTCGAATTTAAATCGATAGTCGGATCGTCTGTTAATAATTTAATGAAATCAATTAATTATTATCCGATAAAACACATGTCTGAATTAATTAAGTTTAGATCCATTCAAGAATCTCACCATCTAGGCCGTCACGAAATTACGAGGGGAACGACATAAAATTTTGACAAAAACTCCACCTCACCAGAGCTCGGCCGCGCACGGCGGCGGCCAGAATTCTATTGGCACTAAATCAAGCAACATGCACATCAAATTATTCATCTCAACAAGCCCAACAACATTCAAGAAAAACACAACATTAAAAACAAACCGGAAAACCTCCAAATCGCCGAAAAACTGAAATCCCACCGGAAAATTTCATTTCCTCCGTCTGCCGACTTCCGGCCATGGCAAGGGCCGAGACATGTCGCGTTCAAATCGTATCCTCCTGAGCTTCAAAACCCCCTTAACCTCGTTGTCCAATGCTGCCGCAAACACCACCGTGAAAATCAACTCGAAAATTGCCACTTCTAGGCCTTGATTCTCTTTCTTTCGGCCACCAATGTTGGAGATGCACCCACCAAACGACAGAAACCCAACATTTTCCACCAAAAATCACGGTCGGAGGTGGCCGGAAACCGCTGCGCTGTCGGCGGCAATTTTGGCCGCTGAAGGTCGATCAACGCGGGGTCAATCCGGTTTCCAAAAAGGAACTTTTAACTTTCCAAAAATGGAAATCCGTATTTATGTCCGCGATTTTATGATAAAATATTTTCCGATATTTTCGTAAAATTTTTGCCGACCATAACTTCTTCGTCGTAACTCCGATTTCAACACTTGACATGCCCACGAATTCGTATCGATAAACTCTACAACTTTATCCATAGAAATTTCTTAAAAAAGAATCCTATAAAATCTCGACGAAATGCCAGCAAAAGTCACCGACGGTAAAGACTAATTACCATCGACGATTAACATAATTAATTATTGACTAACCACATAAGTTCCGATTATTGTATAATGATGTTCCGGGTCGTAACAATGTACCCCCCTTACAAAAATTCCGCCCTCAAAATTTACACATAAACGATCCAGCCAGTGACTTCAATCTCATAAGAATAACCGCATGTAACAAAATGATCCACAAACTTGTTACTAAACTAACATTTCATCAACATGTCACGCTCATTAAATTTGAAGTCACAACAACCACTAAAATAAATGTTCTGCCAGAAGCGACATAATTGCAATTCAATAATATACATACTTAAAAGCTTCTGATATCCATGCCAAAACAAATGACCAAATTTACCAACATACTCTAACTCTAGCTTCTGATATCCATGCCAAAACAAATGGCCAAATTTACCAACATACTCTAACTCTATCGGCCAGACTTACCCAAAGATTTCCTGGCCAAGGTCCCACCAAGGTAACTACATGGATATTGGTGTGGTTCCAACATAGAAGTGGCACACAAATCGCCATTAGAACCCTGCACCCATAAGGTGGATACTAAAACCACCAAAACCACAAACTGGGGACCCAACAAACCTGTTAAAAATTACAACCAACAAGGGGGAATTGGTCGATCCGCAAAGAACTCAAAATCATATATAGTTCTCAAAATTATTTACGAAAAATTGGGCATAGCCTCCTCAAAAACTTAAGAAATCCCAAAACCTGTATAACGAAAGTATTCCAATAATCTCAACTCAAGAACATAAACTCAAGAACATAAAATGTGGATTACTTACAAATCAACAGAGTGATACATAAACATAAATCACTACTACCTGATTGAATTCACGAATCATAATAATTACTCAAACCATGAATCTCAGCATTCACTTGATCATTTTCGGAGCTCAAATGCTCGAATTGAAAACTAAGCGTCTAACAACCTGCACCTCAACAATTTACTCAATGGCTCGCACAACCACATAGCTACAACTCACACGAGCCAATAGATCCAAAAGAATTAGGCATATGCCACAAATACATATACACGTAAGCCGACAGTAACAATCTATTAAAAATAATATAATATAGGGACGTCAAACTCATAGCATAGTATCATCTTGATTGAATAATCGAATTGCTATAACCTTCTATGTTGTACCATCGTAGATATTATAATTCCTCTGACACCGAATCATTAATTTATAAAAATTAATCAGAAGGTTAGAATACTTTGAAATCCAAGAAACGCAACAGTTCCCGATAATATGTAGCGTTAGAACTCCGGATTTTACAAAAATGGAAAAATAAATAAATTAAATCATCGTGCGTAAAATCCTCATATACTTTTGCGCGTAATAAATGCTAAGTTATCAATAGGATGCTCCAAATCACGTCTAGGAGAAATCCGGGAATCATACAACATACAAATTTCAAATCATACTCAACGCCACCGGTCCAATGATAATACAATATATTTTCTTCCATGAACTCATGTGAAATACATTTCCAGGCTGGTGGCACGAAGCAAAAAGTATCCTTTCATGAGGGAATGTGTTCACCACATAAAATGAATACAAACAATATAAGAAACAGCAAAAGTGAAGACATTTTAGGTTAACAAAACTGAATTACTAGAATTCCTCTAAGAATGAATGAGTTTTGAATAAGGAATATCAGGATTAAATAAATCATCGACCCTGGTAATGAACATTTGTTCTTTCCTAAAACTTGGTTCAATTTCAAATAAGCGATGCATAACCTCGTTGAATCATCTTTCACATTCACGAATAATATTGGGCTCCCCACGATGAAATACTGGAATGGATAAAATTACCGTCGATCAATTCCTGATGTTGAGTCTTCCAATCTCGCAAGTCAGCTTGAGCCATCCGATAGAATACTTGAGTTATAGGATTGGTAGCTGATTATAACTGAACAATAAAATCTCTCATGAACTGTAGGTAAATATGGTAACTTCTTGGAAAATAACACACTAACTACTTCAATCGAATTAATACAGGAAGTAGGGACACAAATTTTCATGACATGTGCCAATTATCCAGTACATCACTCCCCCAACAATATCACAGCCATCACAGCTGAACCCAGGCACAAAATAACACATTTATCTCACTACAGAACAAAATATCAGGCAACGCCGGACTCTAAAACACCTCTTCTCGATAACCGTCTACCAACGCTTGATGATATCTCAAGAACTCTCTGCCTATGATCAAATTAAAATCTACTTGATCTATAAGTACTAGATCAGTAGACAAACTAGGACCTCTAAATATGACACTTCAATCTTTTATAAAATAATCCAACTAGGATCACCTTTCCAAAGGGATAAATTCACTAAAATAATCGATTTTTGTTCATTTCTTACCCTCTCCTATTATTTTAATGGGAGGTCCCCTCTCCTGCTCTTGATTCTGACACTTCCACAGAAAAGCGGTTGAAGCTCATTCAATATTTATTTGGCAGAGATGTGCGCTAAATATTAAAGCATCAGAGGCAGCTAACATCTTCCCCACACGAAAAGGATGCCCTTTCTTTTATTAATTGTTACATGGCTCTAACACTTCTGAACGACTAAGACTGTTGATTATCATTTCTTCCTGTTGACTCTCCTCATAGCCTTGTTACATTAAAAGATCAAGTCTCTTCTTCCCTTTAGTGGGAGACATGGTTCAAGCCCGCATAGGAATTGAAATGGATTGCCGAATCAAGAATTCTATGAGAGACTTCACCATTAATGGGACACCGCGGGTGGCAGAACACATGAATCGAACTTGACTTATGAAAGTTTAGTGTAAGATGTCATATGGGTGATAAGTACATTGACTATGGACGCTAGTCTTACCGCTATAAATGAATGTGTCACCCACCGAGTCAAACAAATATAAACAACATAGTCGAAAACATTCATGTAACAAGAATAACCTCCGGAAATACTTGACTCCCACACAGAGTCATCCGATAAAGGTGAGCCAGTCCTGGTATGCTGGCTAACCAAATGGCGGTGTACATCTGTCACCCGAGGTAACTCCCTAGTCACCACTAGAACTAAAAGCTGGAAATTCACCTGACGTATCCCTTGTAAAATGGTCTACCTGACCACAACGGTAACTTACTAAAATCCCTAACTGGCACTGTCAAAAACAACATTTATGACAAACTTTATATAAAAGAGGATCTCTGGGTGCTGGGAATATAAATCTAGATCCACCGGAACTCACTCTAAACTCCCGTCTCTAGCGTCAGCTCCTCCTCCATCTCGGAAAACAACTTGAACGATGGATACTAGGAGCTGAGGTATGAGATCCCTTTCCAGAAGATGATGTGGAACCAACATTCATGCACCATTGATTTTACCTGTGTAATACCTGCACAACTTTCACTAGATTCACCAGCAATATTCAGATTAATTCTGAAAATAAAACATTTATCAGAATTTCTACCTTTCCAGTGTGAGCTTGTTTTTCCATTTGACTAAGATTTAACGAGCAAGTTGGAGAGATTTGTTAACATATCTCTTTGTTCTTTCAATTTAGTTTTGATATTCTTTTCTTTGGACCTGTCATTATCAGACTCTGAGTGCTCTTGTTGTGATGAAACCATATTTACCAATTTTTTGCGCTAGGGTCTAATGTGTCCTTTTTCACCACGGTTATGACAAGTAGGAATAAATCTGGTGGTTTCTGAAGCATACCTGTGCTGCACATTGGAGTTGCAGGTTCTTACCTCCTTGACATGATTTACATCTGAAAAATTCACCTTGAATCTTTCAGATGTGATAGGTTCAACAGAATCTTCCTTTGAGTCTTCATCAGTCTCTTTAACAAAGTAAATGGTTTTGCATAACCTAGTCCGCTAGTGTCACCTTTTGCTTTCTTGTGAAGAAGCAACATATTAACCTTTTTGGAGCTTTCATCAAATCTTTGAAACTTTTGCTTAGTTTTGGTCAGTTGTTCCTGCAGAGATTTTATTTCTAAATTTTGAGACACATTCAGTTAGAGATAAACTTTTACCTCAACTTGAGTTCATTTATATTGTTTATTAGCTCATCCTGACTTTTTCCCCCACAATTTTCACAGGAGACTGTGTTCAACATTCCTTTTGCTTTTCGAAGTTCTCCTTCAAGCTTGACATTCTCTGGTATGAGATTAACAATCTCTTCCTCCAATAAATTTTTTTTCTTAGCAACTTCCATCGATGCATTGTACAGCTCCAGAGACCTGTCATTGGTTTCTTTGTCAGTGAATTCTGAAAGGCCATCAGATTCATCTTCATCATCCAACTTTAGAGATGAAATGAGGGCAACATTTGTCTCCTTCTTGTCAGTCTCTTTCTCTTTTTCTTTGTCACTCCAAGAGGTGGACTTGAGATCCTTTGGTTTCCTATCTACAAAACGTTGATTATCAGAGTCAACAGCCATGTGGCCAATGCCACCATATTCAAAACACTTAGATTTCTTCCTATCAGAAGAAGAATTCTTGTAAGAACTTTTATTATTTTTCTTAAAAGAGGAAGTAAAAATATAATCCTTTTTATTTCTAAGAAATTTTTTGAACTCTTTAGCAATAAAGGTAAGATTACTTGAATCAGCTGACTCAGACTTGGACTCTACCTTCTTATCTTTCTTTTCAAACTGAAGTGCAACACTTTTTGTGCGTTTCTCAGATTTTTCAAGTTTTCTAACTTCTCTCTCATTTTATAGGTTTTAAAATTGTCCACAAACTCTTCCAAGGTATAGGTGTCTAAGTCTTGACAGTCTTCAATGATGTTCCCTTAACCTTTAATCTAGCAGGCAAAAATATTAGAAATTTTTTGAGTACTCTATCCTCATCTATAGGTTCTCCCAGACCCCTACACTGTCCAGTAACTCTGGTGAGTCTGAGATGGAAGTCATATACAGATTCATCGTCTCTCATAGTCATGGTTTCAAACTCATACAAAAGTCCCTGAAGCTTTTGAACTTTGAACTTATCATTTCCTTCGTATGCGATACGAAAAAGATCCCATGCAAACTTAGAGGTTGCACAATGTGCCACTCTGAACCTATCTTTTTCACTTAGGGTTTTGAAGAGACATGTTTTAGCTTTGTAATCTCTTTGAAGATTAGTCAACTCTTGTTTAGTGTACTCTTCTATAAGCTTGGCTTTAGGAACTTGATCACTATCTTCTTTCTTAAGAGTGGTCATGGGAGGGTCCCAACCCCTTCTAACTACTCCCCAGATCCTAGGATCTAAACTAAACAGGAAAGACTGCATGTAGATTTTCCAGTTTGAGTAATCTTCACCATTGAACAATGGTGGAGTAGTTAGGGGACTCACATTTCTGTTAGTATTTGTGTCCATTCTTGCCCGGATCTAACCTAAATAGGTATCTACCCTCTTAGTTAGGCTCTGATGCCAATTGAAAGTAAGTGTTTACGCAGGGAAAACCTCCTTGAGGTTAGAAACGCTATGGGGCTTTATAAAAAGCACCGAAAAACTTCACTATACCAGACAGTTTTACACAGATCAATCATACAATCAGAATCACAACTATTCAAATTTGCAAGATTACTAACTATCTATTTAAACTACACAAATCAACTTTCCTACTTCCACTAGGAAACCTCCTTGTTTCCTAGTTAAGAACAGCTGCTTTGTCCACCAATCTTTCCTTTAAGCAAATCTCAATCTGCAAAACAATATCAAACATACAAACACACGTACACAAGACTATAGAATACTTGGTTAGTTCAACAATGAAGTACTCAGTATTCTATATCAAAAATGAACACCGATTCTAGGTTTCAGAGACCTATTTATGCTCTCAAACCTCAACCCTAATTTTCTCATCAAAACACAATCACTTTAATCTTCAATCACCTTGAAGACTAGATTCTTCGGATGAGAACAAATCACAGTTTATTAAGAGATAATCTTTCTAAACCATATTAGATCACAGCGGAATATATCACAGTTATCACATCAGTTATTTCCCTAACTATCCTAACCACTTAATACACAATTCATACTAAGTCATTTAGAGTTAGGAAAACTACCTGAAGTGATCACCAATGCTCAAACCCCTCCACATCAACAGCACTTCTCCAGGCTGCAAGACTTGTGTATGAACTTCCACAAGTCTACAACTAATTACTAACATCCAGGTTGATGTTCTCAAGCTTCGAGAGCGATCTAATGCTAGGGCTTTTCCTTAGTCTAGGGTAGGGTTTTTCCTTAGTCTGTTTGTATAGGCTTTGCCTTCGAGAGCGATCTAATGCTTGAAGGAAGCTCAACAAAAATGATTTAATTCTACTAAAGAGGGGAATCAGCCAAAGTAGTTAAGAGCTCTATCATCAAAATTGCAGTTAATTACTTATGTTCAGATCTGTTAAATTGCAGAGTACGTCCAGAGAAACACAAACCTAAACTCATTGTTGGCTCGGTATATATACAACATTGTCAAACAATCCAGAAGTTAATCTGCTGCACCACGCAATACTCACCTATCGAATCCAATCACTAGGATCAAAACGTCCTCATTTTTGGTCTTAACAGTTGCTCGAGTGATCTACAAGAGGACGAGACACAAAAATAGCATATCGGTCTTCTCATTCAACCGCATGTGTTTGTTGTTTTAAATGAGTCATGATTGTACTAGTCTTGGGAGGAAGTCTGTTGACATGTATTAATTAGTATCTCAGTTTTGTACAGGTATGTATTATTCTGAGCCTTTTAACAGTAGAGGAGTATTGAATCGTAGAACCAAACAGAAGTAGTAGTGTTCTTTGTCAACCTAACAGAAATATCATCTTCCTTAAGTTTATACACACTGAATAGAATAGAAGAAATCAATCCAGGTTGGTTAAGAAAAGGTGTTCTTTAAATAACTCTGAAAACCCATCAAACACTGGTATAAAGTCAGTACAGTTGTTCCACTCCTACACATCATTCTCAAATGGGCAAATGACCCAAAAGTCACTTATACATTACATACTTGCCAAAAAGTCACCTACTAGTTTTCAAGTTACCAATAAGTCACTTAAATAGTGTTTTAGTGACCATTATGTCATGTCCCGCTTTCGGGAGTGTCTATCGTGGGCGTTGCTGGTTCTTTGTGCTTAATGCATATGTGGGATTGCTCCAAGGCCAGAGTATGTGTGGGAGTATATGTGCTGCCCTTCGGAGTTCAGGCAGGCCGGCTCGGTTAAGTTCGAGGAGTTTGTCGCTAGTCGAGGACTTGACGCTGAAGAAGGGATTAGGCCATCCCTACACAAACTGGTCGGGGTCTGGAGCCGATCCCCTGATGAGCCCAAGGTAGGGCGAAACCAGTCGAATTACCCCTTTGGATAAGGCTGGCTCTTTGGTGGGGAGTGCCGCATGGAACTCGTGTGGTGGCCATTCGGTTAAGTCCGTGACAATTAGGTCACAAAAGTTGGGTATTTAATTCATCCACTTGTGTATTTCACCCTTCCACTTGTATTCATTTACCTTGCCAAAAGCATTTAGTACTAGTACCCTTAGCTAAGTCTGTTAGTACCCTTACATATCATACATGGTACGTTTATGCTATTATGATAGTAAATCTCTTGAAGAAGCGTAGTGGACCCATAATTTATTTGTTCTAACACCTGCAGCTGGAGATCTATCATTTATACTCAAAGGTAAATAGTTATTTTTCACCATAAAAAAGATTTCGCACTTTCAAAAAATACTAGATTTAAAGTATAAATTTAAACTTTTACGAGATTTTATCATTAATACAAAAGAGAGAATTAAACTGATCCAAAGATCGAGGTGCACCTACAAACATCCTCAAGAACAAGCAATCATAGATCTCAAAATTATTGGAGAAATATCTTTTCTTGAAATGTTGTCAAGAGACAAAGCTAAAATAGAAAGGCTTTTACACCAATTATCTATTTGAGCATCGGTTAGATCCGCAGTCCAATAGGTATTAGAGCTTGTAATAGCTCAAAAATTGAAAGATGAGATCAACATTTGAGTTAATAATAGAGAAATTAGATTCTCTATTAGACCTAATAGATGTAAGACAACAAGAATTTCTATCAGAGATGTCTAGATATAGAGAATATCTAGAAATTCTTCCAGCAATCATCAACTAATTACATGGATTGAAAGCCAAAATGGATTATATCCACAACCAGCTGGAAGAAAGACAAGAACTATTAACAAAAGTTAATAGTAAAGTCGAGAGACTAGATTTTCAACAGATGAAGATCCTTGATTGTATTAAAAAAATAGCTCGAGAACACAAAATATCAAGTATTCGTCCACCTCGAACAGTCATCAGAAAGACTAATGACTTCAAAGCACTAAAAGTTCCAAAAGGGAACCCACTGCCAAAGCCATTTTTTCTAGATTCTCCAGTAAATCAGCCAGCCATCAGACTGAGAGAACCTAAGCGTGAAGATACTCATGATATGAAAATGCTGAGCCTCTTCAAGAAAAAATTAGTGCAGCTATTGAACTCAGAAGAGTATGAGTTCAACAAAATTGAAAGCAATGTCCAAAATGAGTTAACTTTCCCACTATAGTGAAAATTATCTGATCCAAACGAAAAACTAGAAAGCTCGAAGGCAGTGGTATATGAGAACAAAAAAACTAGAGATGTCAACCTCAAATTCGTAGGACACAGAAACAGTGACGTATCCCTTGAAAGCTTCAGAGGTGAATGTTCTAGACCACTCAGGAGATGCAATTCTACCAGAGAAATTGAATCTAGAAGTACCAAAATCTCAATAAAAGTCAGTCCAGTAATGGAAGAAGACTTAGATGCTGAATTAGAGATAAACATCAGCATGCTAAGAGAGGGAAGTTCAAAATCAGAAGAACTCCTCAAGCTTTATGAGGATGTAGAGGAGTGCAAAGATCCCTTGCGGTTGGAACAATTGATTAAAGAGATCAATAGTTTCACCTTTAAAAAGGAAAGAAAAGTTTTTCCTCTTCTAAGTGAAGAAGCAGAAGAGGCAGAAAATGCAGAAGATGAAGAGATGGAAGCAGCAGAAGCTTCACAACCATCATCTGCATAAACCACCTTTTTCAGAATTGGTGGAAAAACCAAACTCCCACATGGAAGAAGTCATACTAGAAAGAAGGGAGAACGAAGCTCCCATAGATTCATCTCACGGGAGAACACTCCAAATATGCCACTTACTCAGCTAGGAGTATGGTTTGATCTAGACAAAGCTCTAGACAAGAAAAAGACCATTGACGAATGGTGTGCTAGTTTGCTAGTAGCATCATGCACAACCTATGAAAGACTTGAAGCAAGAGACCTACAAATAGTCTATGAATCAACTCTCCTAGGCATGGCAAAAAAGTACTATTTTTCCTTCAAAGAAACAGTTCGAAAAAACCGCCACAAATAAATTACTTTTTAATATTTTCTTCATGTAAACATAAAAAAAACATAAAAAATATCTCGCTTATCCGAAAAATTCCCAGAAAATTCCTACGAGCATGAAACAAAATACTTTACGACTTCCGTGAAGAAAATAAAGTCTAATTCATGCTCGGTGAAAAATTCGCTAACAAACCACGTGATACGACTAATTCACGATAAATCTAATCCATGCTGATTAACATGTAATTTTTGGTTCGGGTTGTTACAATCTACCCCCCTAATAAAAATTTCGCCCTTAAAATTTACATACCTACTAATCGAAGAGACAGGGGTATTGCTCTCGCATATGCTGCTCTGGTTCCCAAGTGGCCTCCTCAATTGCATGGTTTCTCCACAAGATCTTCACAAATGGGATGGTCTTGTGTCATAGTTCTTGCATTCTCTGATCAAGAATCTGGACTGGCCCTTCCACATAAGTCAAATCCTCCCTTACAGGGAGCTGATAAGGTGTCAGAATATGAGACCGATCAGAAATGTGTTTATGCAACATAAATACATGGAACATATCATGCACCCTGTCCATTTCAGAAGGTAGTGCCAACTTATACGACACCGCACCCACTTGTTTCATAATCTCATATGGATGGATATAACGTGGGTAGAGTTTTTCACGTTTCTCGAAATGCACAACACCTTTTCAAGGAGATAATTTCAAAAATACACAATCACCAACTTCAAAATCGAGGTCTTTTCTCCTCACATCAGCATAACTCTTTTGTCGATCTTGTGCAACTTTCAACCTATCTCGAATGATTTGAATGTCCTCTGCGGTGTCCTCTCCTCACATCACCAACTTCACTCCAACACAACGGAGTTCGACATTGTTTTCCATACAGAGCTTCATACGGAGTTGTACCAATACTGGCTTAGTAGTTATTATTATAAGCAAACTCTATTAAATGTAGTTGCTGATCTCAACTTCCTTTAAAATGCAAAACAAAAGTTCGTAACATATCCTCAAGAGTTTGAATTGTCCTCTCTGATTGACCATCGGTTTGAAGATGAAAGGCTGTACTGACATGTAATCTGGTCCCCAACACTCTTTGCAACAGTTTCCAAAATTCTTATGTAAATTGAGAATCACGATCAGAAATGATAGACATAGGCACGCCATGCAACTTCACAATCTTCTTCATATACAACTTTGCTAATTTACTAACCAAAAGTTTCCCAGGAATGGCCAGAAAGTGAGCAGATTCCGTGAGACGATATACAATCACCCAAATACCAGTATTTCCCTCAGATGAATGAGGTAACTGATACACGAAATCCATAGTAATATTCTCCTATTTCCAAACTAGAATCTCTACCAGTTGTAATTTTCCAGAAGGTCTCTGCCGCTCTGCCTTCACCTGCTAACAAATAGGACACTTGCTTACTTATATTTCTATTTCTCTCTTCATATTTTGCCACCAATAATATTCTTTAAGTGTTCGATACATCTTTGTATTACCCGGATGCATAACATAAGCTGAACAATGAGCTTCATCAAGTATTTCCTTCTTTAGTTCTTCATTCCTCGGAACACATAATCTTCCTCTGAACATTAAAGTACCGTCATTCCGTAATCGAAACTTTGATGGTTTGACATTCTAAATCATACTCTTTTTACTTAATAAATAGGGATATGCACCTTGTGCCTCACTACTTGATCAACCAACACTGGTCGGACTTGAAGATTGGTTAACAGTGCTCCATCATCTCCCACATCCAAGACTGCTCCTGTAGCACGCAATTCAGCCAAAAGTGGTACCCTTGCAACATTTATATGGAATATGGAAGTTCTAGATTTTCTGCTGAGGGCATCAACAACAACATTGGCCTTTCCTGGATGGTACTCGAAAATACAATCGTAATTATTAATTAACTCCATCCATCTTCGCTACCTTATGTTCAGATCCAGTTGAGTGCGCAGGTAAGTGAGACTCTTGTGATCAGTATAAATCTTACACTACGCTTGTGACAACCCGAACCAAAATCTACGTATTAATTAGCACGAAATTGAGTTATCGCAGATTAGTCGCATAATTGGGTTTGTTAACGACTATTTCATCGGGCAAGAATTTGGATTAACTTCCTTCACGAGAATTGTAGAGTATTTAATTCCGAGATCGTGAAATTTTCGGGGAATTTTTTGGATATGCGAGCAATGTTTTATCGAGTTTTGAAATCGGTTGGTGAATATATAAAAGTGTTATTTTTATTGTTGATTTAATCGTGACCGCCCGATTTGGATTAGATTTGTTTTGAACCGTTGATTTAGGTACGTATGTGTACGGTATAAATACTTGACAATTTAGGAAACTTTCCATTTTGGGATTTTTGGGTTGACTCACCGGTCAAAACTGACCCGTTTAGCTTCGAATCTTGTCGGCGGCGGTGAGCTCTATTCCAGCAATATTTGGCCATGCTTCCTTGATGAAAGTTGTTGGGCTTGAGCTCTTCTTTCTTTGGATAAGTGGATCACCCCAATTGGTGGCATGAGGAGGAAGTTACGACGTGTTAAAGATGAGGATTTTCTGGTGGAAATTCGCCGGTGACGGAGGTGGCGGAGACGGCGGCGATGAGGGTCGACCTTATAAGTGTTTTGTAGCCCTTGTAATGGTGAATCTATTCCAAGTGGTTTTGGCCCTTGCCGTGGCCGGTGGTGGCCGATCGGAGTATGATAATTCCGACGAGGTTTTTGAACTTCATGGTGAGTTTTGGACATTTTTCGGTTAAAATTGGCCTTAACATTGAACTACAAAGTTATTGGAAATGTTGAGATCTTCAAATTGATGTGTAGGTCGAAAATTTCAGGGTTGGCGGATCTCCGGCGAGGTGGAATTTTGGAAAATTTTTATGTCGTTTCGCTCGTTTTCGCGTGCTGAACGCAATGGTGAGGTTTATATTTGGATTTGAGTTTGTTAAATGTGGGCGAGTATTTAATCAGACAATGATCAGTTTAATTCACGACAATATTAAAGGACACTTTGATTATCCGTTCAATTGTGAGTCGTTTGATATTTGAGATGTGGTTGTGAATCTTTAAAGTGAGGGATTTTAGGGAATTGAATTTAGTATTTGGTTGAGTTAGTAATTAAATAGAAAATTACGTTATTCAAGTATTCGGGATTCTCGATGTTATTACTCACCAGATTATGATCTTTTCTATTCAGTATGAATCCAATGATCAGATATTATTTTTAATCGTGGTTTCAGGATGTTGAGTTAGCCGGCGTGTCAGATGAATAATTGTGTCGATCGACAGAGTTTCAGCTTTATGTTTATCTCGGCAACCTGTGAGTGGACAATTTGATTTTCACAGTTAATTTGCGAGTCTTAGTTTATGCATTTTACGAGTATGTTTTACGATTATGCATTTACGAGTATGCATTTATGATTATGCATTTTATGAGCATACATTGATTTGGAGGCACATGTGATTTGTTTTTACACTGAGTATGAATATATGATGCATCGATGCTATGGCCTCTCGGCTGATCCCCGAGATGCTCCGGGAAGGTTACGACTTGTGAGCACCTGACCCGTGATACACAGTACCCGGGAGAGTTACGACTTGTGAGCACTTGACCCGGACGTATTGTAACTTGAGAGAAATGTACTCAAATTACTGCCTCCACACACACAGTACCCAGGTGAGTTACGTCTTTATGAGCACTTGACCTGAGCTTGTTTGTTTTGACTCGCATGATTTTATGTGCATTTATTGTGAAAACATGTTGGATTTATTTATGCGGCATATTATGATTTACGTCCTCTCAGTCTAACGGTTTTTATGATTTTAAATGCCTTTTTCCTGGGCTTTTCGGTTTTCCTTGTCCAGACTACAGTGTGTATCATGAGGGTGCTGAATGTCGTTGAGGGGGTCAAGTCCACCAGTCAATTCCTTCAGCTGTAGGTCCTTGCTCTGGATATTAAAGTCTCTTATGTTATTGAAGTCACTCTGGATATTGGTAGTAATATTTTCTTATTGAGACTCTTGAGAATAGGTCGTCACTCGTATAGTTGTCGAGTTGAGTTTCTTTGTTTTGAAACAATGTATTTATTGGAGTTATGTTTTCTAATTTTGGATAATGTATTAGTTTTAATTCCAGTATTATATTGAGAAATCCGGATGGACATCTGTGGTCCACGGTATTGTTTGTGGGTTTACCTGCGGAGTGTTAGTTTTCCGAGCAAGTTTTTGGGTGCCTCTTTTATAAAAGAAGTTATGTCAAAAATTTTACAGAAATTAGTAGGTTAGGGTAAGTCGATTGGGCTTGATCCTAAATTACTAGTTAATCTTTCAACGCTCCATATAAGTAGTCCCTCCAACTCTTCAGTGCCAATACAATGGCAGTAAGCTCAAGATCATGTGTCGGATAATTAACTTCATGGGGCTTCAATTGTCTGGACCCGTATGCAACGACCTTGCCATACTGCATCAAAACACAGCCTAGACCCATTTTGAAGCATCACTATAAATTACGTATTCCCCACTTTCGTCAGGCAAAGTTAACACTGGTGCCGTTGATCTACGCATTTTATGCTTGATTATTAATCACTTTCTCTCTATATTTAGTTTTGTTTTGTGCTTAGTAAATATGTTTTTAACTTACTTTATGTTTGTAGGTAGAAATAAAGGAGGAATCCGTAAAGGAGGCAGAAATGAGCTCAAAACCTACTAAGGAGGAAGTTCCTAAAATGAGGAGGAAAGATGAAGAAGAATGGACCACGATTTATAAAGAATGGATCAAAGATCACTAAGATGGGTCAAGACCATGCTCATGTGTCCAAGAAGGTCCAAGATCATGTCAAGATTCACCTACAAAGAAGCCCAAAAGAAGAAAATGGATCAAAAGCTAGAAATCAGGAAATCTGCCTGTGCAGATCAGCTCACTTCAAAAGGCCACTGTGAACAGATACGGATGAATCTAGACGCGATTAGCATATGGTTGGAAATATATAGAAGTCTAGTTTCCAACGCAACTGGAATTACACAATTTGGATTCCTAGAACGAGAGATATTCCTGTTTTCGTGGAGAAGGGTCAGGTTACCCGGGTGGACTAGTTAGAGTCCTAGAAGGAGTCGAACTAGGCTTTCCTTCTCCTATATAAAGGGGAGCTCGGCCTCAAAGCAAGGGATCTCTCAATTTACTAGCAAAAGCTCTGCCAAAACACTTTCCCTCTCTTCCCAAAGCCGAAGGTCTACAAGGATCCGCCTCCTCCATCGTCACAAATCGTTTCCATCACCGACACAACTCGAAGGCAAATTCCTTGAGGGCTCTGTGCATCCATCTCCATTGAAGGGTCGTCGCATAACTCTTGTAGAGGGCAAATTCCCTTACAAAAAGTGTAACATGATTCCTTCTACTATTTCCTTGTATTTATCTTCGGTTTTTGATAGATTGGATGATTGTATTTTGGTTAAACACTCTTCGAATATGTTGTGTAATCTAACCTTGTGTTTATTTCTTTTAGCAAAGCATGTGTGCTTAATGCATCAACTTAGTCGAAGGTAAATTCCTTGTCAAGTTGATAGATATGTCATAGGGCAAATTCCTGAAGCATGAAAACGAATCACATGTGAGCTAAAAACTTAGATACTTTTAGGTTGCATATAATATGACTTAGTGTAAAGAGTTGAGTGAAAAATTGAGATGATCACATGTAAATAGTAGATTTAGGTTCTATCTTGTAGGAAAATTAGTAAAAACAAACATTGCACCCCCATAAACTAAACCTAGCATAGTTATGCATCCACCCTCAATTCCCGGTTAAGAACGATCCCTACTTATCAATGCTACATCAACAAAGAAGGGTTTTAATTATATTCGTGTTTGATTAAGTGTTTAATTAAATGCTTGAAAGGATGCGAATCAATTTTGGCGCCGTTGCCGGGGATTGTAAAGAATTGTGTGATTATGCTTGTACAATATGTTTATATTTTTTCGTTTTCGGAACTGTGCACTGCCCTGTTTTGTGTAAATTATTTGACATAGCTACAGGTCTCATAAAACTCTGAAAATTTGTAGGATTGTTTGGTTACGTGTCTAATTTGTGTCTGTAAATTTTCATTACATTCGGCCGAGCCAATAATTCTGGAAAAAATCGACAAGCAGATGTGTTCAAGTTTGCACGAATCTGGAATTGCATGTGTTCTTTGTAAATATGTGAAATTGTGTAAATATTCAGCATGTATATAAAACCCACGAAATTTTTGTTTATATTTGTGTACTAACACTTGTTCATATTGTATTTTTACAGCCATGTGTACACCTTAAAGGTAGTCTTTGATTTAAATTTAGTACATGAGTTTGGTTGATTAAGTCGCACTCTTTGGAATAGATGACGCCTCTTTTCCTTGTTTATCTCCTTAACCCCTCATGATGTGTGAATTTCATCACCGCACACCATAACCTAAGTGAAGTTATGGACATGAGGTTGAGGGCGGAGTCTACAAAGGACTTGAGGGAGTGTAAATTTTCGAAAGATTGGCTGAATGTCGGACATGGTGTCTAGAATGGGTTATGACTGGTGACAGGTTCTGGATCTAAGAAAGACTTACACCAATAGAGTATATACCATTGGCCCGGTTAGCCTCGGGGTGTATTGTCGAAATTAGTCCTGCCTCTCGCGTTATCTCTATCCCTAACTGGCCATCTTTTTCGATTGAACCAAGGCCATTCGATTGAAAGTGTACACTTTATCGCGCGGGTCGCACGTCCATTGAACGACCTAAAGATTAAGCTAGTGTACTCTCTTTAAATCATTGGCGCACTCAGTTTAGACAATACTTGTGCATACATGTCTAAATTGAACTTTGTAAAGAAGACTAACCATACTCTAATCATTTCATGTTTTGTACAATGTATATGTTAATTGTTAATTTTAGTTTTAGAGAGTCAAATCGGAGCTGGGTAATAGGATATTTTGTGTGGTTTATCTGACATAGTTTCATGTTACGGAAAATTATGAAACTTTTATGACATGTTTGTATATGTGTCTAGTTTACAGTTGTAAAATTTCAGTTAGTTCCAACATGTAATTAATTCTAGAGAAATTATGCAAGGAGTCATGCTCAGGCTGCTAGATTTTTGTAATATTTAGGATGCATATACATCTTTGCATATCATGTCATTCATTACATAGTTGCATCATCATGCATCATATTTATCATTGCATTTCATGCATTTTTCCATTGGATTTGATATTTGTTGAGTTTTGAAGGATACGATGGAGGAACGTGCTCCAAGTGTTTTCATAAATTCGCAGCTTCGGTCCAAAAAGAACAGTCAAATTCGAAAAGCCATAACTTTCAGCTCGGTTGGAGTTAGATGGAATTCTTTATAGGGTTGGAAAGCTATGGACGTCTAGTTTCCATCCATATAAAGATCACAAATTTCTGATTTCGAAATTGTTAGGAATTAAAGCTCAAAGGCACGAAGGTCAGAACATGGAAGCTGAAAAGTGGAAGGCAAAAATGGAGGAGTTGCACCTCCAAGACAGGCTGTTCATTGAGCATAAAAGAAAGCAACACGTCTAGGCTGTAAGACGTTAAACAACAAGCGCTTGTTGGGAGGCAACCCAATGGAGGAGTCTACAACAGATTTGCATTCTCTTTCCTTATCTTTTTAATTTTCGTAACTTTTGTTTAATTAGTTAGATTTTCGTGAGTTCCTTCTTTCATGCTTGAATTCTATGACTTTACTTTGGTACATTGAGGACAATGTAGAGTTTAAGTGTGGGGGAAGGGGTTTACAACTTTATTGAGTCATAAATTATAAAATCGGGCGGACAATGGAACTTTCCGACGGATGATGCCCTAAAAAAATTTGTTTTGAGTCATACTTAGTGTATTTTGAGTCTTTTTGTTTAACTTAGTGTTTTTAAAGAGTCTTAGGATGCCCTTAGTTAGTCTATGATGAAAATGGACTGAATTTGAACATACATATGGCACTGCATTCATGATTTCTTGTGTTAATTGAGTTATTTTGAGTGTCATGACATGTAGTAGATATGGATAGTTAAACATGGTACAGATTTCGAATGTGAGAATAAGTTTAAGTCATATGAACCCTAAACGTGAGTTTTGAGCCTATACATTTCTTTTGAGTGAATTTTATGCATATTAGTCTCAAAACTATGCATGTGCATCATTTGGTTACTTGCCATAGATTTTAATGAACTAGAGATTACTAGAACTTACTCATGTCGAATTTGCAAAGCTTATAGTTGACATATACTCTGATTTTGGATATGATAAGAGGCACTTAGGTTTACCACCATTAGCCAAATTTCCATGAGTCCCTTATGTGCGCACGAGTTGCGACACCCTTAGATAAACCATTTGAGCCCACATTAAGCTTTCTTTCGTCACCCGTAATACCTAAACACTTTGCCTAGTGTAGGACTTCTTTACCCTATGTTCTGCAGACTTAGTGTGAAGTAATGTCGACAAGAGCCGAAGATGGAGATTTTGGTGATGCTCCTTGATTGGTATAATGTGTGTATGGGGATAGACTTGTCCAAATAGCTTAAAAAGTGTGTTATTGCCAAAAAAAAAAGGAATTCGAGAGAATGAAAAGAAAAAAAATTGTGATCTCTCATGGCAATGTGTTCTGTTTTGTAAATGTTTGGATTAATGTCCCTCATACTTGTGAATTTGGAGTATGCTACGAATTGAAGGCCCAAAAAAATAAAGAAATATGGCATTTGTCCTGTTCACAAAGCTCAATGGGAGTTTAGAATGAAGTTAGGGTCCAACAAAATGAAATTTGGCCCTTGTTTATAGAAGATTGACCATGGAGGCGTGGAAAAGATGAAGGAGTCTGGTTTTACAAAGTTTGTGATATTTCGACTAAGTCTTTGGAACGTTTTTAACCACCACTTATCTAAATTTTCGAATGCCTTAGCCTTGCCCCATTACAACCCTTCGAAAGTCCTTTTTGATCCTTAAGATGAGTAGCAGTTAATCTGTTGAGTAAGTTGCATGAGTAAGCATATGGTTTGGTTCATTTGTGCAAGTATTTCATTCATGAGGTTTTCAATTATTTCTATCCATTTTTGAGTGAATATATGATGAGTGCATCCATGAGAGTTGATTTGAACTTTATTCGAAACATGCACAGCTTTAACATCACCATTGTTTACACCACGTCTTACTTTTTCATTGCATGAATCATATCTTGGTTATCATTTGAAGTTATGTAATTCCATTGCCATATACATAAAGAAATTTCTGAGACAAATTTTGACTAAGGGCTTAGTGTTGTTTTACTTAGTATCTCTTACGTTTTCAAACATGATAACATGAAAATTTGCGGCTTTGAAACATTGAGACTTCTAAGTGTTTTGTACATATAAGTGTGACGTTTTTCCCATTGTTATTTTTTTCCCTTTATTTTTCTTTTATCGAGTCCGTTGCTTTGATTTGTATTTGCTAGGGACTAGCAAAGTTTAAGTGTGGGGGAATTTGATCTACGCATTTTATGCTTGATTATTAATCACTTTCTCTCTATATTTAGTTTTGTTTTGTGCTTAGTAAATATGTTTTTAACTTACTTTATGTTTGTAGGTAGAAATAAAGGAGGAATCTGTAAAGGAGGCAGAAATGAGCTCAAAACCTACTAAGGAGGAAGTTCCTAAAATGAGGAGGAAAGATGAAGAAGAATGGACCACGATTTATAAAGAATGGATCAAAGATCACTAAGATGGGTCAAGACCATGCTCATGTGTCCAAGAAGGTCCAAGATCATGTCAAGATTCACCCACAAAGAAGCCCAAAAGAAGAAAATGGATCAAAAGCTAGAAATCAGGAAATCTGCCTGTGCAGATCAGCTCACTTCAAAAGGCCACTGTGAACAGATACGGATGAATCTAGACGCGATTAGCATATGGTTGGAAATATATAGAAGTCTAGTTTCCAACGCAACTGGAATTACACAATTTGGATTCCTAGAACGAGAGATATTCCTGTTTTCGTGGAGAAGGGTCAGGTTACCCGGGTGGACTAGTTAGAGTCCTAGAAGGAGTCGAACTAGGCTTTCCTTCTCCTATATAAAGGGGAGCTCGGCCTCAAAGCAAGGGATCTATCAATTTACTAGCAAAAGCTCTTCCAAAACACTTTCCCTCTCTTCCCAAAGCCGAAGGTCTACAAGGATCCGCCTCCTCCATCGTCACAAATCGTTTCCATCACCGACGCAACTCGAAGGCAAATTCCTTGAGGGCTCTGTGCATCCATCTCCATTGAAGGGTCGTCGCATAACTCTTGTAGAGGGAAAATTCCCTTACAAAAAGTGTAACATGATTCCTTCTACTATTTCCTTGTATTTATCTTCGGTTTTTGATAGATTGGATGATTGTATTTTGGTTAAACACTCTTCGAATATGTTGTGTAATCTAACCTTGTGTTTATTTCTTTTAGCAAAGCATGTGTGCTTAATGCATCAACTTAGTCGAAGGCAAATTCCTTGTCAAGTTGATAGATATGTCATAGGGCAAATTCCCGAAGCATGAAAACGAATCACATGTGAGCTAAAAACTTAGATACTTTTAGGTTGCATATAATATGACTTAGTGTAAAGAGTTGAGTGAAAAATTGAGATGATCACATGTAAATAGTAGATTTAGGTTCTATCTTGTAGGAAAATTAGTAAAAACAAACCTTGCACCCCCATAAACTAAACCTAGCATAGTTATGCATCCACCCTCAATCCCCGGTTAAGAACGATCCCTACTTATCAATGCTACATCAACAAAGAAGGGTTTTAATTGTATTCGTGTTTGATTAAGTGTTTAATTAAATGCTTGAAAGGATGCGAATCAGCCGTGGTCAATTTTTCTTTCTACATCAGATAACTCTCTTCACATGCATTGGACTACTCAAATTTGACCCTCTTCTTTGTCAGTCGAGTAAGTGGAACAACAATCCGTGAAAAATCTTATACAAGTCAGCGATAGTAATAGGCTAGACCCAAGAAACTCCTTATCTTAGTCACACTTATGGGTCTACTCAAATTAAACACTACTTCAATTTTATCTGGATCAACACTAACTTCCTCAGTTGAAATCACATGACCCAGAAATTTCACACTATCCAGCCAAAACTCACACTTACTAAACTTTGCAAACAACTGGGGCTCTCGCAAAGTTTGCAAAATAGCATGAAGATGTTTTCGGTGCTACTTCACATCATTGGAATATATTAAGATGTCGTCGATAAACACAATGACAAACTTATCCAAATATTGCCTGAAAACTCAATTCATAAGATCCATAAAAGCAGCTGGGGCATTTGTCAAACCAAAAGGCATAACAAGAAACTCATAATGCCCATAGCATGATCGAAAGGTTGTCTTGGAAACATCTGATTCTCTAATCCGAAGCTGATGGTATCTTGACCTGAGATCAATCTTCGAGAAAACTGTAGCTCCTTTGAGTTAATCGAATAAATCATCAATCCGCGGTAAAGGATACTTATTCTTTACCATGACTTATTCAATTTTCGATAGTCAATGCACAGCCTCATTGAACCATCATTCTTCCTCATGAACAACACTGGAGCACCCTAGGGTGAAACACTGGGTCGAATAAAATCCTTATAAATCAACTTCTGAAGATGAACCTGCAACTCTTTCAACTCTGCTGGGGCAATACGATATGGTGCCTGAGAAATAGGACCCGTACCTAGAAGTAATTCAATGGTACTCACAAACTACAAAAATGTCCCTGATATTTGGCGTACAAACTTCTATATTAATCACATGAGCCAAATATGTTTCACAACCCTTCTTTAACATCTTTTCTACTTTCATTGCCGATATCATACAAGGTGGAGGAATATTTCTGTCACTGCGAAACAGGATTTGTAGCATTCCTGGACTTCTGAAGACTATTTCCTTTTTATGACAATCAAAGACTGCCTAATGAGCCTCTAAGAAGTCCATCCCTAGAATTATATCAAAATCTATAATGTCTAACAACATCAAATTTGTAGCTAACCAATAACCTCCTATAAATATCTCGCAGTCCCTATACACCCATCCAACACTCACAACCTCACCAGATGGGTATAACACTCGTCACATTCCCGGAAGTGGAGAGGCAGGTATAGTGGCCAAAGATGCCAATCTATACGACATAAAGGAATGCGTAGCCCCTGGATCAAGTAAAGTAAGAACTGGATAACCAAAAATATACAGCGTACCGATGATAACATCAGGGGAGGCTCTGCTCCCTAGCAGGGTCATAGCATGCACACGTGCCTGCCCAATCGGTCGTCCATGCTGGTTACGATTCTACTGAGTATTCTATCTTGCAACTGGTGTCGTATGAGCTCCAGAGGTGGCACCTTGCTCCCCACCAGTACTCTGAGTTGCAGAACCACCATAAGTGCCCCTCTACGGACACTCCCTCGCAAAAAGATCCTTCTGGTTACAATGATAGCAAACAGTGGTGCCCCGTTGACACTGATCGATGTGATGCTTGTTACAAATATTACACAACAGAAAAATCTTTGGGTGCAGCTGGTGTGTCATAAAGACGCCAAGTGTAGCTCGATCCACTTGAACTCACTCCCAACGGTTGTCTCTGGGGCCGATTCCTCCTCCATCTTTGACTCCTACCCTGACTAGATGTGCCAGAAGGATATTTGTAAGATCCACTGTGAGAAGAAGATGCTGACCTCGAAGTACCTGAGCTCTTCCTCTTCGAAGGACCTTGGCTTGGTCCACCCTCCTAAAAATGGTGAGTCTGAAACGACAACTGTCTCTCCCTTTCAAAATCCTCGCCCTTGAGTGTTGCGCTAACAAACTAATCAAAATTATTCTGAGGCATGGTTGTCAAGGTTCCCTTGACGTTCAGATTGAAGGCCAACTCAAATCTCCTGCATTTTGCCTCTTCAGTCGCGACCATATCACACAAAAATCGAGAGGGTAAACTTGTCTTGATACTCAAGCACAGACATTCCCCCTTGCATCAGGTTGGTGAACTCTTTATATTTTCGTTGCTGCGTAGCTTCATTGAAATATTTGCGCATAAACAATTGCTTGAATGTAGGCCATGGGGTGTCAACAACAAGTCTCTCAGTAATATCCCATGAACTTGACTCAAGTAACCCAACAGTTTCCATAGTCCACTGCACTGGTGTGAAATGCAGACGTTCACATACTCGCTCAATCTGAACTATCCATGCCTCACATGTTTTAGCATCAGTGTAACCAGGGAATGAGGTTGCTCCAGCTTTCCTTGCCTTTGCTACCAGATCAAAATGCTTATCCAAACATAGGGCTCTTGCAAGTAACTCTTGCGTTCGATGGTCCTCATCCTGATTTTCAGCCGTATTGACTCGAGCTTCACGTCGAGGAGGCAATCCTATAAATAGAAAACACATTAGTCCCAAAACATAGAGGATACAATCATGAGACCTCAAAAATTTGAAAACACACAACACCCTAAGCATTAATGGGGATCCATCGGTTGGTCGGGCCATCGCTCTAGAAGTGTTGTGCATTCTCAAATGTCCTTAGTAACACAACTGCGGAAGTCTGCAGAACCTGCAACCTAATGCTCTGATACCAACTGAAAGGACCCGATCCTGGTTTAGTTTCCTAAACCGAAATTAAGCCTTAACGACAACAGAATCTACAAAAAAATTGCCAGGGTTTCCTCAGAAAATCAATGAACCCAAAAACCTACAATGAAAACACACTTCTAAAATGTCAACTAAAACAAACCGTGGGCACCAAATCCCATTTGGATTTCTCAAATAAACCAAACACTAAATTCACCAGAAATATATATACTATTTACAGAAGTGATAAGAAATCCGAAGACTGATTGGGAAACTACAACACAACGGAAGTAAACTTTATACAGTATTCAGAACGACTTCTAATTTACATAATACACAGAACTAGAAGATTAAAATTGGAACCTACTAGATAAGTATAGTAACACGAACTATATGCCTCCGACTCCGACGTGCTAACTCAGGATACAAACTGCAAACTGGGCGAAGAAAACCGAAAATCCCAGGGAAAGGCATATAAAATAATAAATCGGTTAGAGTGAGTGGACGAAAATAATGTTTCAATTTAAAACTGAAAAATAACTCTATCGTGCATTTTTCCAAAGAGTATATACAAAAATGATGCAAGTCTAAAAATATGAAAGAATGCCAAGTTCAGGTGTTTGTCCTAACCCTCCTGGGTACTATGTGTGAAGCAGTAACTTGAGTACGTCTTCCTTAAGTTACTAGAACGCCCAGGTCAAGTTTTTGTCTTAACCCTCCTGGGCACTGTGTATATCACAGGTTAGGTGTTTCTCCTAGCCCTCCCGGAGCATCTCGGGGATCAGCCAAGAGGCCAAATCCATTGATGCAATAACTGTGACTATGCTCTGTGTAAAATAAATCATATGTGCCTCCATGTAAATGCATAATAATAAATGCATAACCAAAAAATGCATAATCGTAAAATGCATAACATAGACTTGCAAATTGACAGTGAAAATAAATAGTCCACTCACAGAACACAGCTAGCTCCGTTGTCCGGAGGAAGTTCCCTCGCAAAAATCTTGATCACGGTCTCCTAAGTAAATAACAGATTCATTAAATACTATAATTCGATAAAACGTGCAAAAATCAACTCAAACACTATCCCGGAAACCTCTCGGTTAATTTGGGATTTTCACTTCACCGGAGCCCCGCCGTGGACGGCGGCGGCACGTGAGTCATGCGCTTCCAGTGTCAACTGCTCCAATGGGAGCGTTTGTCCCCTCGTTGGAAAGATCTCGCTGAACCCTACAATTTTTCCAACTAGCCCAAAACTCAAATCAACGCCGTTTGGTTGGAAATCGACCAAAAAGCCCACAGACCGAAATTCGCCGGAAAACGTTTCCGGTCGATTTCGGCGCCATCGTCGCTCTTCGGTCCCCAAAACCATAGGGGTTCAACTCTTGGGGTGAAACCCAACCGTTTCCACCCCACCGTGTCGCCGAAAAGGGGTCGGTGCACCACCAGCGAACGAACCTGTAACCTAACCATAAAACTCATCGATTTGAACCCAAAATCAACCTAAAAATCCACAACATATATATAAATCAAAACAGCGAAGAGAGGTATTCAAAACCATACCAAGAATGCCGGCAACGGTAGCGTTTTCTGGCGGATTCGAAAACGGGTCGGTCGATCGGCGATACGGGTTGCAGAGCTATACGTATTTTCTGATTTTCTCCAAAATACCAATATCATATGTATACACCGAATGAATACCTAATCAGATCAACAGCTGAGGTTTGATCTGATCAAATTCCAACGGTCCGAAACAAACCGCCAAAAATAAATTACTTTTTAATATTTTCTTCACGTAAACTTAAAAAAAACATAAAAAATAACTCGCTTATCAGAAAAATTCTCCGAAAATTCCTACGAGGTTGAAACAAATACTCTACGACTTCCGTGAAGACAATAAAATCTTATTCTTGCTCAGTGAAAAAGTCACTAGCAAACCACGCGATACGACTAATTCACGATAAATCTAATCTGTGCTAATTAATGGGTAATTTTTTGTTCGGGTTGTTACAGTTGGAATTATTGGATAGATTTAAGTGTGGAGGGAGGCTCCCTTTTATAAGTAAAGGTTGCCTCCTCCTTTACATTTCTTTCAATGTGGGAGAGGAATCTCTCAAGCCACACAACACTAAAATAATGCTAACTTCTTCGATAATGAATGGATGACTCCAGTTTTGATTTTGATGGCCGGCTCACTCACGAGTGCGATAGAGTCAAAGAACCCAGTTGTTACAGTCTTTGATGGGTTGAAAGGATTTCCCAGCAGGAAGGTTTATATTACAAGAAGGTTGATGAGCAGTTGTCTTCACAATAATTGAATAGCCAAATAGTTAAATCCACCCCTAGTTTTCTATCAAATGAACTAAGGTTATTGTTAGTTGTTACCAAGAAACGACTAACCTGTGATCCATTATCAAGGACAGTAGACGTAGTAGAAAATTGGCAATCATCTCTATCAACTTCATTATAATTAGAGTCCTTAAGTATAGCTGCATTCAAGATCAAAGAATTAGTCTCACCATTATACCTTAGGCCACCATATCATCAATACGACGTTAACTTATATTACCTACACAAACATATTTTGCAGCTTGATTTGTTCCTGGGAAAAGTTTGAAGGACCGAATTATTGTTTCTTTTGGCTTCATAATAAAGTATTGTTCCTGCACAATAGTTTTCTCAACATATTAGTACTCATCATGTTGCATATTCATGCAGAGTAATAGGGATAAAAGTACCTCCATAAGGGTGACATCCTCGAGCAATCAAACTACAAAACAGGTAAATTTGTGTAACAAATCTCAATTTGTACTACAATACTAATCAACTGTAGTTGCACACAAATACCTCAAGGAAACCGGTAAGTAGATAACAAATCAATTTTGAGTACTATTGGAGTTCCAAAACTTCTTTAGCAAGTAGATAACAAAGTAATGTAAAATTTCATGACCTTGAGAAACACGAGATACTCCACATCGTATCCAATCATCACGGTGAAATGTAAGCATTGTAAACCAGATTCAAATGACAACATATCCTTTCCATATTGAAAACAAGAGTTATTTTTTTTCAAAAGAGCATTGTATTATACATTACCACACATGAAATTATATTGAGACTGAATTAGCAAACTTCTACACTTCAAATGTAAAACTCTAAGCTAGATATGCATAACTCCTTATTATACATATCGTGGTTGTGCTCCCCCTATTCAAAGCCAAGTAAAATATAAGATCCTATTATATTAACACAAACATCAAGGGTGGTAACAGATATAGTAGTTCATTAAAGACAGGAATAGTCAATAAAGTACCGTTAAGGAATAAGATGTTTTTACATCACCAGTATTCTTTGTTGTTATTGTAGCCGTTCCAAATTGAGTGAGGGCCTCAAATGTAGGGATGTTGATGCTTAAGACTTTCCCAGGACTCCTGTAATAAACATATTTTTTACAAGGTCATCAGTTATTAAACACACACTATGGTTCATAATTACTAGAAGATCATATTGATGAAGCATAATCAACAATTTCAACAATGTAGATACTTGATAATGGTATACATTAAAGCTAGTTAAGAAAGAGAAAAGCACCTTTGGTAGACATAATCTACATCATCAGCACTTAATTCTATCAAGAGATTTGAATTAATGACTTCTGTGGCTGCTGTTCAAATCCTGGATAACGGATATTCAAGATATGAACAAATGTCAATATTTAGCATCTGCGGTATGGATATCGGGATGATCGATGTTGAGCGGTGTCGGTGGATTATCGATGTCGGGCGGTATCGGTGGATGATCGATGTCGACGTTCCACAGCGATCTCGGATTACTGCTAAGATCAACAATGGTCAAGGAGAGACGGGGTGGCCCGCCTTCAACCCTCCAATGCCTAAGTCAGAACTGATATCGAGATTGGACAGAATAACGGTATAGTAAGTTAAGAGCGCGTACCATTTAATGCTGAGTTGATCGGTATATATTGGTGGTTGGAGGTTGGACTGTCTTTCTGCTTTCGATGTGGGACTGTTGTGTATGTTCTTTTGCCTAACCGGTATCGGTGATGGCGCGTGTGCGTTATCCTGATCGTATGTCGGGTTGGTTTGGTCATCAAAGTTGGCGCCTTCCTGGCGGTGGTCCCTGTCATGGCGGCGGTGAGACATAATCATAATTTATATTTGAAGTCGCCCAAGCACGTACCTAGGTGATTTAGCCGGGTATATGAACAAGTCCCCCAACTTGCTCAGCCAAGGAGATCAACCTTGGTTGGCGAGTTGAAAAAAGAAGTGATACTGGCGAGATCACCAGGACGTGCTTAGGTGGCGATGTGTACCTTTGTTTTAGGAGCCGGGTATCATACTGCACAGTCCCCCAACTGGGCGACCCATGTTGAGAATCTTGGCTGTGGGCATTCCTGTACCTGCATGTGTCATATTTGATAGTTTATGGGCGAGATCGGTGAGTAGCTAGTTCACCGCTCTGCCGTAGCACTTCGTGTAATGGTGATTTGTGTACTTAAGTCCCCGAGTCCATTCCTCCTAGTGTTCAGTAATGAAGAGTGATGCCGTGTGACGAAGAGTGACTATATCGTTATCGGGTTGTGGGAGCTATGTAAGGGGGAGCTCGTTTGAATTGGTAACCCTTAAGTCCCCGAGTTCGTTCCTCCTAGTGGCCGCGTGATGAAGAGTGATGTCGCGTGATGAAGAGTGATGTCGCGTGATGAAGAGTGACTATATCGTTATCGGGTTGTGGGCGCTATGTAAGGGGGAGCTCGTTTGAATTGGTAACCCTTAAGTCCCCGAGTCCATTCCTCCTAGTGGCCGCGTGATGAAGAGTGATGCCGCGTGATGAAGAGTGATGCTGGACGATATTGGTGATAGAGAATGATTAGGGCGATATTGCAAAAGCGTGCCATTTGCGCTCTGTCATCGATATGGGCCTTGTTTGGTTGGTGTGGTTGGTGTATCTACCCTGCTCACCATTAAATGATGCTCGCTGTCGTGCTGCCATGTGTCCGAGTAGGGTGTCTGGGGGTTCCCAAACGTCATGTCGTAGCCATAAAGCGTGATGATTGCCTTTTCCTTCGAAGGTTGCGCCTTCCTCGAAACGGTGCGTACCGGTTCTTGTTCCAGATCCTTCTGATTCTGGCCGCCATGTGTCGTAATCCTCTTGACCGACGTGTCTGTTCCAACGGTTGCGATCTCGCCGTCCTTGCCTATATATACTTCTGCTTGTTCTTTGTACGTTTTCTTTTCTGCTTTTTATTGTTCTGCAAGATTTGCGATTTTCCGTCGTCGTGTTTTTTCATTCTCCTCCTGCTTACGCTGTGTACGCCGTTGCGCCAGCGTTGGTTCTCCCCTCTCTTCTCCTTTTTCCGGTAAGGGTTCGCCGTCCAATCTTTGTTGTGTTTGAGGTTTTGGGTTTTTTGGGTTATCTGTTGTGCTTGGTATGCTTTTTGTTGATTCCTGGTTTCGTCGTAGTGCATTCTGTTTTTCTCTCCTCGTTTTTGCGTTTCCTTTTCTTCTCGCGTGTTTTTTGTTTGTTTTCCGGGATGGTATGTCGCATATGAGACTAGTTGCGGGCTGGCGAACCGTTTAGGTTTTGACTTTGTCCGTGACTGTTTCGCAGGTGACATGTCTTCTTCTCGCCATGATGCCGATGTCTCTTCTGGTTCTCGCCGTTATGGGCTTGACGGGCCTCTCCTGTGGACCCTTAGTGACGGTCAGGAGGTCGATGAGCCTGCAAAGGCGTTATCCATGGCGGAATTGGATAGGGTGCGGTCCGAGTTCCAGGTTGGTCGTGGCGTCGTTCTGAAGTGCCCGGCTCCCGGCGAGCAGTTCTCTAGGCCGCCCAGGGGTTTTATTGCTGTCGATCGTGCCCAACTTCGATACGGCCTTCGCCTTCCCCTTCACCCCCTCCACGAGTATATCTTTGGCGAGCTGGGTTGTGCCGTGGGCCAGGTGTCGCCGTTAATGCTTCAGGTGATGAGCGCGATGTTCACGCTGTGGAAGCTGGCTGGTCTCGATTACCCCACTCGAAATGAGGTGCTTTACTACTTTGACGTGGTGTATTCTACGAAGAAGGGCTGTGGTGGAACGCTCTCGCTCCGTCAGCGACGAAAGAGTTCGCTAGGACTCATCGACTTCGCGAGTTTGTGTCCTGACTGGCGGGGTGAGCATTTCTTTGCCAGTGGGTGGTCGTCCTTCCCCAACAGCCGTGTGCCTACTCGGTTTCGTGCCCGAGGTGATGTTTCTATAACGGCGTGATTCCTGTCGTGTGTCGTTTGTGTGTTTGTCTTACTTGTTTTTATTTTTGTAGTTGTACGTCAGTATTCTTTGACCGCTATGGAAAAGCGGCGGTGCCACAGGGTCGAGAGGGGTTTCAGTGAGAGGTTTAAGAGTGTGTATCTGCTTGCTGATTACCGGATTATGGAGATGACCG
This sequence comes from Geum urbanum, assembly GCA_946800695.1. Taxonomy (NCBI): domain Eukaryota; kingdom Viridiplantae; phylum Streptophyta; class Magnoliopsida; order Rosales; family Rosaceae; genus Geum; species Geum urbanum. Next base: position 37,842,038 of record OX326998.1, read on the forward strand.
GTCTCGCTAAGACGCCCCGTATGCCGTCTTTGTTTGTTTGTTTGCCCGTTTGTGTTGCTTGTTCTTGTTTGTTTTTGTTGTATCTTCTGTTGTATCTCGGTGTCTTATCTTCTCGCCGTTGTTTTGCAGTTGGGTACAAAAATCAGAAGCGGGACAAGAAGATGTCGAGTTCCTATGGTGATATCGACGAGCTTATTGCCCAACTGGCGGAGGAGGCCGCTACCGCCAAGGTGATTGACCTGGACGTGCGTTCTGGGAAGAGTGTTACTCTCTCGGAGCAGACAGATCTGCCACCTCCCCCGGAGTCCCTGACTGACACGGTGGGGCGTCGCGTGCCCGTTCGAGTTGTGACCGGCCAACCCGAGAGTCCTCCTCGCTCTCCTGTTCGCCTGAAGAGGAGGTCTGGAGATGAGGGCGCTCCTCCTAAGCGTCTGAAGCGGATGGGCGAGATCCCTGGAGCTCCTATCCCCGTGCTGGATGATGAGGAAGCCTCCCTTGTCACCGTTGCAGTCCCCGGTTCCCGTGATGGCGCTGCTGAAACAGGTGACGCCGATAATCTTTGGTACTTTGATATAGCGGACATTTGTCTTCAGGTTGCTGATTCCAGTGTTCGTCCTTACTGTCTGTTAGGCGATGTCCCTCGTGGCGATCCTAACGTTGCCGTTGATGGGAGCGTCGTCATTGCCCGTTCAAGCAACTGGGAAGGACCACCGCCGTACTCGGCCGAGATCCTCACTCTCCTACCTCCAGACGTGGCCACAGTGGCCAATATCGAGAGTGGGGCCGAGCAGTGTCTGCGGTCCTTTGCCGCTTCCCTCCAGTTGATGTGTCATCAACGTCATGCTATGGTGGCGTCCTCTGAGGAGCTGGCCCGTGTCAATGGCCTCTTGTCGGTGAGGGATGAGCAACTCGTGAAAGCGAGCGAGGAGTGGCAGTCCTTGCAGCAGAAATACGAGGCCCTGGAGGGCGAGAAGAAGCTCGCCGATGAGTGCCTGGATACTTCCTTTATCCGGGGTCGCCAGCTTGAGCTGGAAGTTAAGGAGGAGCGTCAGCGGGCTGAAGATCTGAAGGCTCGTCTGGCCATTGCCGAGGGCCAAGTCACTGCCCTACGCGGCCAGGTAAAGGAGTTGGAGGATCGGCGGGAGCAGGAGCTGATCGATGCTGTAGACGATTTCAAGGCTAGCCCCGAGTTTGATGGCGCTGTCAAGAAGGCTTTTACTGATGGCCTGCAGCAGACTCAAAAGCGCTTTTTTGAAAACGGTTGGGTGAACGAGAAGTATGAGGCTGATCTGAAGCGTATCAACGAGGAGCGCCGTCTGAAGTGTGAGTCTAACGTTAAAGCCCTCATGAAGATTAAGGAAGAGAAGGTCGATGAGGAAGAACGGCAACAGTTGAATGTTTCCCAAGGTATGACTCCTGATGGCTTTCATCCTTTAACGCCTAGTGCGTCTCCGTCGACTCCTCTAACTCGTCATATTCGTGATGTTGAACTTTTTTCTCAGGCACGGAGTGAGAGGCTGGCGGGCCTGTATCGGGAGCGGTTTTCTGATGGCGGTGCTGCGGACCTGTTGTGAAGCTCGGGCATCTTCTGCTTTAGTTTTAGTGCTTTTCCTTTTGCTTAGTGTAGGTGTGTTTGACTTTTGTATCCGTGCCGTAACGGCCTTTTGAATGAAATGAAAATTTTCTAAGTGTGGTCCGGTATCGCCAGTGATGAAAGGTCTGAAAAAAATTCATTTGTCTGTTTGTGGATAACCGGTATCTTTGATAACGCCCGAGAGCGATTTAGTGTTTGGTGTTGTATCAAATGAGACGAATGTTTTATAGTGGTTCACCAATTTGGCTACTCCACTTGTGCTTCGCTGAGCTTTTACTATGCTTTCTTTGATTTACATAAGTATCGGGATTTGGGGACGCGATATAATCAAACGACAAAGGTCTGAAGAATTTTTGTTTCATTGGTGGCGGTGCCGGATGACCGAGCGAGATGAGTCCTTGGTAAGATGGAGCTAGTTGTTTGGACGTCTTGACCGTGTTGGTACGTGGAATTTTGCCCTATTGGTGGCAATACCGGAGGTGTTCTGTGTTCCATGTGCGTGGTATTTTTAGGCCGTTCTTGTCTTGGAGGATGAATGTGGTTGGTGTGACGCTCTCGGTGATTTTGAAAGGGCCCTCCCATGTTGGTGCTAGGCCTTTGGGTTTGGGGATGACTTCTCTCCAGACCATATCGCCGACGTGGAGCTTGCGTGCCTTTACCCACCTGTTGTAATGTCGGGCGACTGACTGCTTGTTTGTTGAGAGTGCGATGACGGTGTCATCCTGTTTTTCTTCTCGGAGTATGTTGGCCATGTTTAAGCCATCCTCGTTGGTGTCCTGGTCGTACCCCTCGAGTCTCGGGCTTCGGTGTGTGATTTCTAATGGTAAGACGGCCTCGGCGCCATAGACCAGCGAGAACGGTGAGTCCCCAGTTGCCTCTGTTGGCGTTGTTCGTATTGCCCAGAGAACCACGTAAAGACTTTCTGCCCATTTGTGATTGTAGTCCTCCATTCTTCTTTTTAGGCCGTTCTTTATCTTTTTGTTTGCCGCTTTTACTTGTCCGTTTGTCTGAGGGTAGTATACCGATGCGAATATTAGGCGAGTTCCCAAGTTGCCGGTGAACCTCTTCATCTCGTCGTTGTTGAATTGTTTCCAGTTGTCGGTGACTATCGTTAGTGGGGCCCCGTACCGGCAATATATATCCTTCCAGAGGAAGTTGATGACCTTTTTCGTGGTGATGAGGACGAGCGGTCTGGCTTCGATGCATTTCGTATGGTAGTCTATGCAGACGATGATGTACTTGAATTGGCCGGATGATGCCTTTAGTGGCCCGATCAGGTCGAGTCCCCATTGTGCGAACGGTACCGGGCTGACGATGATGGACATTGGTGCTGCCGGGGCGTGTATCCGGTGTGCGTGCTGGGCACAGGCCTGGCACTGATCGACGATATTTCTTGCATCCTGTCGCATTCCTCTGTAGTAGAAGCCATACCGGAGTAGTTTGTGTATGACGTTATTTGGTCTGCCGTGGTTGCCGTATTTGCAGTCGTGGAGGTCTTTCAGCATGCTCTTTCCTTCCGTTTGCGTGATACACTTTAGCATTGGGAACCCTCTTTTGTTCATGTACAGTTGGCCGTTTTGTATGTTGTAGTATGCCGCCCTTTGGGCGAGTTGTCTTGCCTCTGTTCGATCGGCTGGTGTTGTTCCATCTGTCAGGTATTTGGTTATGCTTGTTCTCCAGTCTTCCTCTGGTATCGCTGGTGGAGCCGCTGTGGTTATTGTGAATATTTCTTGGAAGCTTTTGGATATGCTTGGTCGTTCTAATGTTTCCACCATCGTGTGCCCTCTTGCCGCGATTGATGGAGCGGTTGCCAGTCTTGCCAGAGCGTCGGCCCTCCTGTTCTGCTCTCTTGGGATGTGTGTTATGTTGTAAAAGGAGAATTTGCCCAGTAGCGCCTTTACGTATCCTAGGTATGCCGACATTTGTGTGCCTCGTGCCTCGAATTCCCCGGTTACGTGATTGACCGTTAGTTGGGAGTCGCTGAATATATTAACGTCTCTGGCCCCTGTGTCTAGGGCGAGTTGTAGACCGGCAATCAGGGCCTCGTATTCGGCCTCGTTGTTGGATGCTGGGAATGTGAATCGTAGGGCGTACTCGGCGTAGGTTTTGCCGGGACCGGTTAGGATTGCCCCCGCTCTCACTGCTATGGCCGTTCTGGATCCGTCAACGTATAGGTTCCAGTATGACGGTGCTGCTACCTAGGTTGTGGGCGAGCTTGCCGATTCTGGCTGTTGTTGGTCGGTAATTGTCGGCGTTAGTTCTGCTATGAAATCCGCTATTGCCTGTCCTTTTATCGCTCCTCGTGGTTTGTATTCGATGTCGAACTCGCTGAGTTCTATCGCCCATTTGGTTAATCTTCCGGAGTGGTCGGGGCTAGCCAGCACTTGGCGTAGTGGTTGGTCTGTTAGGACGTGCACAGTGTGGGATTGGAAGTATGGTCGTAGGCGTCTCGCCGCTGTTATTAGCGCTAAAGCCAGTTGCTCGAGAGCCGGGTATTTTATTTCTGCCTTTTCCAACCCTTTTCCGGTGAAGAGTACTGGTAACTCGGTGTCAGTATCCCGTCTTACTAGTGCGGAGCTTACGGCGGTGAGCGAGGTGGCGAGGTAGATGTACAAGACCTCGCCCGGAACTGGTGCGTAGAGGAAAGGGATGTGGGCGAGATATTGCTTGATGGCGGTTAGTGCTGATTCGCACTCGTCGGTCCATTCTACTGCCTTCTTTTTTGTGAGTCTGATTGCTTTGAAGAACGGCTCGCATTTGTCTGTGTATCGTGCAATGAACCGGGACAGTGATGCTAGTTTTTCGGTGAGCGCTTGAAGTTCCTTTTTGGTTATTGGGCGTGTTGTGTCCAGGACGGCCTGCACCTTTCCAGGTTGGCCTCGATCCCGCGTTGGCTTACCATGTACCCCAGGAATTTCGTTGTTGTCACCCCGAAGATGCATTTTTTCGGGTTGAGCGTCATGCCGCTGGCGATGAGCGTGTCTAACATTGCTTTCAAATTTTTGACGTGGTCCTCCCGGTGAAGGCTTTTGACAATTAGGTCGTCCACGTAGACCGCGACAGTGTCGTTATCCAGTGGTGCCAGCAGCTCTGTCATGAACCTCTGGTATGTGGCTCCGGCGTTCTTCATTCCGAAAGGCATGACGTTGTAGCAGTATAGTCCTCGGTCTGTGATGAAACACGTTGCCTCGCTGTCTGCCGGGCTCATCTTGATTTGGTTGTATCCCGAGTAGCAGTCTATTGTTGATAAGAGTTCGTGGCCGCTGGTGGCGTCTGCGAGTTGGTGGATTCGTGGTAATGGGAATGAATCTTTTGGGCATGCTTTGTTAACGTCGGTGTAGTCTACGCACATTCTCCACTTGTTGTTGCTTTTTTTGACCATGACGACGTTTGAGATCCATTCCGGGTAGTGGATTTTTCTGATGAACCCTATGTCGAGTAGCCTGGTTACCTCCTCTCGCATGGCGCTGTATTGCTCTTCGTTGTATGCACGCCGCTTTTGTTTTTTGGGGATGGCGCTGGGTGAGATATTTAGTTTGTGTGAAACGATATCCGTTGCTATCCCCGGCATGTCGGCGTATGACCATGCGAATACGGTACCGCACTCCCTGAGGATGTTGACGAGGGCGGTCTCGATTGTTGGGTCCAGGTTGGTTCCGATTCTGATGGTTCGCCCGGGGTGCTCGTCAGAGATGGAGATTGGTTTTGTGGATGTCTCGGTGGTTGGGCGGGCTGTCAGTGATTCCGCCCTTGGGTCGTCGGGAGTCTCGTGTAGTCTGTTGTCCTTTAGCGCGCATACCTCTCTTGCCGGGTAGTTGGCGTGAGTGGGGGATCCTGGTAGAGTGGGCGTTGTTCCCCTGACGGTGCACACTCCTCCGGTCGTTGGGAATTTCATTGTTAACATTCGTTGCGATACGATAGCGTTTATCCTGTTTAAGGTGTTGCATCCGATAATGGCGTTGTAGAACGAGGGGGCATCGACGACTAGGAATTCGATGTGTGTCTCGGCACTGCAGCCCTCCTGTCCTAGCGCGATTCTGAGGTAGTCGCTTCCCAGTGGTTGTATTTGGTCGCCGCTGAAGCTTACTAGTGGATGGTGGTCCCGTTTCAGCTTAGATGGGAGTCGCTCGAGTGCTTCGTAAGCTGGCCGGAATATGAAGTTGACCGATGAGCCTGTGTCCACGAGGCATCGTCCCACACTGCATAGGTCGATCACGGCGTCTATTAGGAAGGGGTAGTCTTCGGATACCGGCGGTCTTTCCTGTTCTTCTGATTCGTGGAATGTTATGGACCCCCAACCGGTCTTGGCGGCCTTTGCTGGTCCCTGTCGTAGGTTACATATCGCTCGTTCGTTTCTTCGTTACGTTTTGGACTTGCCGCCCGTGATTGCGTTGATTCTTCTGACGCTATTGATGTTTGTTACCGAGCGCTCTGGTTGAGCGTTGTGCCTTGTCCTGAATGTCGTTAGGTTTCCTTTTTCCAGTTGTGCCTGTACCGCCTTCTTCACGTCGTGACACCTTTCTGTGTCGTGGGACTCATTTTGGTGGAAGTCGCACCACCTCCCCGTGTTTCTGTAATATGTTGCCCGGAATGACTTTTTGGGCAGTGTGAATAGTTCTGGGTGGGCCGTGAGGATATCGGCGTATTTGGAATTTAGTACGCTGAACACCGGCTGCGGTAGCGGGGTGGTGAAGTTTGTTTTCTCATCTCGTTGTCTTTTCCCGGCGTTGGCGTAACCTTTGCCGTTGTTGGCGTAGTTGTGCCTTCCGGCGTTGTGCCGTTGTCTGCCCTGTCGCCATCTCTGTTGGTCCTGGTCGTGTGATTCCCTTATTTCTGGGTGGGGTTTCCCGTGATCGATCGTGGGCGGGTAGCGCATCCTGCACGTTTGTAGTGAATGTGTTTACCTGTTGTGTTGTTGTGGGGTTGGAGCCAAAAGTCTGCAGTTCTAGCTGGGCGTGCGATGTCACGCGGTCTAGTAGGTCGGTATATGTGGTAGCTGGATTCTCGTTGAGTTTCCAAGTCAGCGATCCTGGTTGTAGGGCGTTTCTAAGTACGCAGAAGGCCGAGTCGCTGGATATGCCGCGGCAGTTGGCGATGGCGGTGTTCCAGCGAGAAATGAATGCGGATAGTCCCTCCGCTGGCTCTTGTTTTATAGCCTGCAATTGATTGTAAGTTAGTGAGCAACTCGCCGATGTTATGTATCTCTTTAAAAAAGCTTTAATGAGTTCTGGAAAGATTTTATGGATTTTGGCGGGATGCTAAAGAGCCAGCTGAGCACCTCGCCCGTTAGGCTCTCCATGAATAGGTAACAGTTTGTGGCGTCGTCGTAGCCCCTGCCGGTTGTTGCTGACGTGAAAACGTCGATGTGGAGGGATGGGTCTGTTTTTCCCCTGTATCGTTCTAACTTGATTTTTGCCAATGGATGTCGTCCTCGGCGCATAATGTCGCTCGAGAATGGTTCTTTGCGTACCGCTGGGAGTGTGCGGTCGAGGTAACTGGGCTCCAGTTGTGATAACCGTCGTATCACCATTTCGAGGTCGGCCACTCGTGCCGCCATCTGCCTGCCGAGCGGGTCGCTTACATTCGTTCTAGTGTTGATGTGTGGGGGCGGTGATACCGGTGAGCGGGTGAAGTTATTTGGTTCTGGCCCGTCAATGCCTTGCAGTCCGTTGTCCCCCTCGGGCGATTCTTGCTCTCGGTTGCGGGATTGGGGTGGTGAGGTTGCTTCTGATAATAAGCCTAGGTTAGGCCCCACGCGCTCCGTGGTTCTCATCCTCTTGGATGCCCCTATGTATCGCTGGTTCTCAAAGTCCCTGGCCTTTTCGAGCTCTACGCATCTTTCCATGGCCGATTCGTACCGGCGTTGCATGTCGGTGATGTGGTCACGCGTGATGCTTACGTGGCGCTTACCTGGCCGCTGCAACGTCTGATCATTATGTTCGTTGTCGTGGTGGGTTTCCCGTTGTCCGGTATCGGGTGATATTCCAAGTGTCAGGCTGGTGTCCATGCTCGTCGCTTGCTGAGAGTTTCGTGGTTTGAAAAAAAAAAATCTTGTGTGCGATTCCCACAGACGGCGCCAATGTTCAAATCCTGGATAACGGATATTCAAGATATGAACAAATGTCAATATTTAGCATCTGCGGTATGGATATCGGGATGATCGATGTTGAGCGGTGTCGGTGGATTATCGATGTCGGGCGGTATCGGTGGATGATTGATGTCGGGCGGTATCGGTGGATGATCGATGTCGACGTTCCACAGCGATCTCGGATTACTGCTAAGATCAACAACGGTCAAGGAGAGACGGGGTGGCCCGCCTTCAACCCTCCGGTGCCTAAGTCAGAACCGATATCGAGATTGGACAGAATAACGGTATAGTAAGTTAAGAGCGCGTTCCATTTAATGCTGAGTTGATCGGTATATATTGGTGGTTGGAGGTTGGACTGTCTTTCTGCTTTCGATGTGGGACTGTTGTGTATGTTCTTTTGCCTAACCGGTATCGGTGATGGCGCGTGTGCGTTATCCTGATCGTATGTCGGGTTGGTTTGGTCATCAAAGTTGGCGCCTTCCTGGCGGTGGTCTCTGTCATGGCGGTGGTCTCTGTCATGGCGGCGGTGAGACATAATCATAATTTATATTTGAAGTCGCCCAAGCACGTACCTAGGTGATTTAGCCGGGTATATGAACAGCTGCAATGGAAAAGGAATGAGTCCCTGCATTCTGCAACCAATCATCAATAATAATGTAACTTCAAATTATAGAAATTCACTGTGAATGTGATTCAAAAATTGTTGATGCATAACTGGATGTTGATTTATCCTCTGAAATCTTCCTTCCACACCATAGAGTGGCACCAAGTACAAAAATAAAGTCCTTTGAAACATCTCTGCCCTAATGGGATTAGATTCTAGTCTTCTATACAAATATGAACTATCAATATTTAATGTAGATAATAGAGCATGTATTTCAATCTGTAACAGAATTTATCTTAAAATATTGAAGCAAGTAGCTTCCATATTCCAATACTACAGTCCATGCTAATCATCTTTGAATCAAATTCTTGCAGAATAAACATTGCCACACTAACCAGTATACAAACTTAGGTCAATACCAATATGTAACTATACGAAGACTAGACAGAAAAGGAAAGTGAACACTTATGATAGCAACTCCAGAATGGATAGACACACCTCCCAGAAATTCCACAGCTGATTATGCAAGCAACTCCAGAATGGTGATGAGCAAAAGTTTGGTTGCCCATTAAAAGCCTCAAAGTTGACACCGATTTTATTACATTCAACTCCATATAAAGTAAATCTAATTCTCTCAAGCAGCATCCACATAGAAAAGTTTTTTCCCAAATTCTGAGGTTGACCTGGTCCTCTCTTTCACAAAATGGAAAAAAGATATCAGTAATAAAAAAATTCCATTGAGGCAATAGTTTTCCCCATATGAAGACATGTTTATGTTACAAAAAAAAATTCCGACATGAATGACAACTATACAAAGAAAGCAAGCATACTTACCTGCCTTGGAATTACAAGGTAAAAGTCCTCGAAACAAGTTGTTGTTTGGGCCTGAAATAAATATTTCATATTGAGTTTGAAAGGCTGAAGTCTTGGCGAGCGGCCCGATTAGAAATGAAGCTTGGCGAGCGGTCAAGTGAAATAATAGAGTCCGTTTCCAGATCAACTTAGGATTATGGATTTAGGATAGCTGATTCATGCGGCTTAATGTCTATTATACCTTTTCTATTTTAGTTAGGGTTACGTTCCTTCAGTAAAGGAGTTGTGATAGCATTATAATTATATAAAAGAAAGACCCACTACAAGAAAACTGCACCTAGACCACGGACCATTTCCGTCGTCTAGGTGAAGTTTTCCGTCGTCTAAGTACTTAGACGACGGAATCTCCATCGGCCAAGGTCCGTGCTCCAAGTGCTGTCGTCCAAGCACCTGGACGACGGAGAATTAGTTCTCCGTCGTCCAAGTTCACTTGGACCGCGGACATTCTCCGTGGCCCATGTATGAACCTGGACGACGGAAAAGCTAATTCTCCGTCGTCCAGGTGAACACCTGGGCCACGGATATTTCTAGCTTTTCCGTGGGCCAGGTGTTCACCTGGACGATGGAGAATTAGCTTTTCCGTCGTCCAGGTTCATACATGGGCCACGGAGAAGCTAGCAATCTCCGTGGCCCAGGTGTTCACCTGGATGACGAAGAATTAGTTCTCCGTCGTCCAGGTGAACACATGGGCCACGGAGAATGGCAGGGTTTAGGGTTAGGGGTTAGGGGTTAGGGGTTTAGGGTTTAGGGTTTAGGGTTTGGGCACCTAGACGACGGAGAACATAATCTCCGTCGTCCAAGTGCCTATTTAATTTTTTTTTTAAAAATTGTAAATAAATATTATTAATTTAATTTAAATAATGGAAAATAGTCCAAATTAATTAAATAAACTAAATTTTTAATATTAATTAATGTATTAAATTATTAATTAATTTGTACATACACATCAAATTAAAAACCCATAAAAATGATATAATATTGTTCGGAATTCGGAAATAAAGAAACGCGATAATTAACTAGCTAGCTAAAACACTGGAGGAGCAGATGCATCGCCGAGGCCTCCGCCTCCAGCCGGGTCGTCGTCGTCGCGGTATGGGTTCGGAGGAGGTTGACATTGTTCTCGATTTTGTTGCATGAGGGCGATGAGTTGGGCTATTTGTGCTTGTTGCTCATCAAGTCTTTGCCGCATTGACTCATTCTCCGCTCGTGTCAGTTGATTCTCCTCTCGTGCCAGTCGAGCCTCTTGAATAGCTGCTTCGACGGCCGCAGCCTGACTCCTTCTCCGCTGCCCCGAACCACCCGTAGATGATGAGCCGGAGGTCGTCGAAAAATCTCGTACCACCCTAGGCCCAAAGTGCCTAACCTCCTTGTCAGCTCTACGACCGTAGACCTCATCCGCGATTGCAATTTGGCTCTCTAAGGATAGAGGAGGCAGGTCTTCCGACGGCACATCTGGGAACGCAAGCTGAGTGTTAGCCAACTCTTCATGCGCACGCTCTATCACCCTTGCCTACAAAAGAATAATTAATTTATTATAATGAAATAATATTTAAATAATAATTACTATAATTAAAAGCACATATATATATATCACTTACGCCGCATTGACTCGCTTCATTATCGAGCCCATGTGTCACGTACGCGCTTATGCTTGCATCAAGATAAGGGTGTTTGGAGCCCTTATCCTTGTGCTCCTTGGCTATTTGAATGAACTGCTTGGCGCCGGTAGTATGGTGTTTCTCCTTCTTCCCCCGGTTGGCTTTGTTGACACCGGAGAATTTCTGTTACACAACATAATTAAATCATTAAAAAATTAATAACTATAATTTAAATAATTCAATTATCTTAATTGAAATAAAAAAAATTAACACCTTAAATGAGTCATCGGCAAAGTGGTTACACAACCACTCCCACTCATCTTCTCTATCCCCACGCAGCTCTACCGGGGGAGGCACGGGACCGACATCTTGGAAGTACTGATGGAGCCTGTACTTCCAATCTTTGTAGATGGAGTTGGCGGTTTGGTTGATATGCCTCAACATGGCCGGTGTCGGATCCACCGCAAATTGTTCCTATCAAAAATAAATAGAAAATTATAATCGTATATATTATGAAATTTTAACTAATATTAACAATATTATATAATAACTAAATTGGACGTATTACGTACCGAAAGATCTTTAAAGACTTTCGCATTCTCATGATCCGGCGCCTCCTTCCAAGTAGGGGCAGTGATACGAACCCGGCTACGGATGATTGACCCTATGCTATGCGCCGAGAGACTTGCTAGCTGAGCTGTGGGAGGGCCACCGGTGAATTCGTCGTAGGGCAAGTCGATCATTTTCCCGGTCGCCTTGCAAATACGCTCTTCTTTGCCCCCTTTAACGAGACCCCGAGTCCATTTCGGTTCCGGGTCAGTGGGGGCCCTCCTTTGCTTACAGCGGGCGTTGTACATGATTGATTCGGCGGTCGAGGACGCCTGAGTACTTCCCGTTGAACCGGTACCGGGTGTCGGAGATTGGAAGGGGTCGACGTCATCACCGCTCGAGATGAATGGGGGAGTGGGAATTTCCCCAGAAAGCGCTACGGACGGACCAGATGAAGGGTCCGGATTGAGAGAGTTGTTGCCCTCCTGTTGAACCCAACCGACTTGGTCCGCCAACATTCGGAGCATGGCATCTTCTGCCTCCTGTTGCGCTTTCTTCTTGCCGGATGGAGCCATTTCAACCTAGGAGTACGTTGTTAAAATACCTACTTACCATAATAATTACTAGTGCAAAATTTACGCTAATTAAGTACGGTTAAGATTTAAATAGAGTACACTAGCTTGGCTTTTTCGGTCGTTCAATGGACGTGCGACCCGCGCGATAAAGTGTAAATTTTCAATTAATCAGCCTTGGTTAAATCGAAAAACATGGCCAGTTAGGGATAGAGATAACGCGAGTGGCAGGACTAATTTCGACAAAAGTCTTTCTTAGTCCAAATCCTGTCACCAGTCATAACCCGTTTCTAGACACCATGTCCGACATTCAGCCAATTTTTCGAAAATTTACCCTCCCTCAAGTCCTTTGCAAACTCCGCCCTCAACCTCGTGTCCATAACATCACTTAGGTTATGGTGTGTGGTGATGAAATCCACAAATCACGAGGGGTTAAGGAGATAAGCTAGGAAAAGAGGCGCCATCTATTCCAAAGAGTGCGACTTAATAAACCAAGCCTATGTACTAAATTTAAATCGAAGACGTACTACCATTAAATTTACTAGAAAATACACATAATTATCAATTAATTATTATTTATCATGCATTTAATAATAATTATTCATTTACCAATATAATTAATATTATTAACAATTATTATTATTACTAATATTTAATTTTAACTAATAATTATTCATTACCAAATAATTAATTAACAACTAATAATAATTACTAAATAATAATAATAACAACATAATAATAATAATTATTATAATTACAATATTTATTATTTAAAACTAATAGATTAAAAGTATTTAGAAATTAAATAATTAATTAATTAAAAAAAATGTTAAAGAGTTAAAAAATAGAATTATTACCTCGTCGGAATTTCGCCGGAATATCGGAAGAGTAGAGTCGTCGGAGAGGGGGAACCACGCCGGAAAGTTGGTCATCGGAGCGTCGCCGGAGGAGGATCGCCGGAGTGAGAGAGAGAGATAGAGGAGATGAATGTATGGGATGAGGAAAAGAAGATGAGCCACTGCCTATATATAGGCCTTCACTTAGACGACGGAGCACTAATTTTCGTCGTCTAAGTGCACTTGGACGACGGAAACAGTGTTTTCGTCGTCCAAGTGAAGGGTTAAAATTTTTCGAAGCAGCGCGTAATTAATGGGCGGGACGTTTCACCCGCCATAAATTTGGACTTAGACGACGGAGAATTGATTCTCCGTCGTCTAAGTGGAAATTCAAGCGGCGCCGAAAATTGAGGCGGTAAATCGAACCGCCATGATTTTCGACTTGGACGATGGAGAACGTCATTCTCCGTCGTCCAAGTCAAAAATTCTTCGAAAAAAAAATAAAAAAAAATCGAACCGCCATGGTAAATTGAACCTGGATGACGGATCTTGTCATTCTCCGTCGTCCGGGTGTTCACCTGGACGACGGAGAACGTCATTCTCCGTCGTCCAGGTGAAATTTACGTTAAAAAAAGTTTAAAATTAATTCGCTAGGAATTTAGCGATCTGTCATTGGAGTGAAATAGTCGTCCAATATCGATGAACGCAGCGTATATATGAACAGTTAAATTTGAACCGATGAATAGATTTTCGTTTTGAAAGTTGTTAAATATCGACTAATCCTTATGACTTAAGTGTTCATGAGTAGAGTCTCATTTGCAACAGAGTATTAACGAAATTGAATTTGGACAAAACAACCGTTGGATATGTTCGTCGTAACATAATATATAATTGTCTTCAAAGGACCATAAAATAATAAGTTCGGGAAGGGTTTCATCGGCACAGTCAACCGCAAAACCGATAATTTCACAAACCGGAAACGTGGATACAAGGCATTTCGCAACTCCGATTTTCGAACCGTCGAAGCTCACACACCAAGAATTGTTGACTCTAAAGTCTTGACGAAAAGAATATGCATTGGAAGAAGGTCTAGATGGTCGTTGTCTTAGAAAAAATTACGATATCTGCACCTGGACGACGGATAACTTCAATAATCCGTCGTCCAGGTGCTAACCTGGATGACGGAGATCAGATAGTCCGTCGTCCAGGTGTATAGACCCTGATTTCAGGGGTTAGGGCCTTACTGTTTAGGGTTTAGGGTTTTAGAACTTGGACGACGGAGAATGACCATTCTCCGTCGTCCAGGTGTATAGACCCTGAATTCAGGGGTTAGGGCCTTACTGTTTAGGGTTTAGGGTTTGTGAACTTGGACGACGGAGAATTACCATATCCGTCGTCCTAGTGTGTACCTGGACGACGGATAATGACCATTCTCCGTCGTCCAAGTTCTAAACCCCGAATTCAGGGGTTAGGGCCTTAGAGTTTACGGTTTAGGTCGTCCCCTGTCATTTGTGTGTCCGTTCAATTATTCTGATTCAAAAATATAATTAAAAAATTGATCGATCGATCCGATCTGCTAGATTTAGGGTCCAGGATTTATGGTTTTATCTGAGATTGAGATTTGGCGGGGCGCCAAAGGTGAAAATGGCGGGGGACCTAATATAAACGTCGGCGGAATATCTCATCTCCGTCGTCCAGGTGTATAGACCCTGAATTCAGGTGTCCGTTCAATTATTTTGAATGAAAAAAAAAATTAAATAAATGATCCGATCGATCCGATTTGCTAGATTTAGGGTCGATGATTTAGGGAGATAGCCAAAATACCCAAAGGCGACAACCTGTAATTAATTTCTCCGTTGTCCAGGATATATAATTTGGATTAAGTAATTACCGTAAACCTGCATCGATCATATATTACAATAATTACAATAATTAATTACCAATTAATCTCCCTCGTCGTATGACCGTACTCTTCGTCATAATCATCATCGTCCTCATCCCTGTTAGACGACGGCTCATCCTCGTCATCGTACTCAACATCGTCCGACGAATAACCTGAGTCCTCGTTCGCGTCCTCTTCCTGCTCGTCTTCTTCATCTACCTCATCGATAATCTCATCTTCAGTTAGATCTATACAACCATTAGGCATGGGTAACCGTTCACCATCTTGAACCAGGTCCATTATATCGGAGTGGATGACAGAAATATTAGGCTCTTGATAGGCAGGAATGTCTCTTTCTGGTTCAGCAGCATCTTCAGTCGTCGCCGGTGTCCCTTCAATTGTCTCTGTATTCCATATTCCTCGGTGAGAGATATGGTTCACTATTTTCCACCCTTCACCGGCTTTCGGATCGTCGAGATAGAACACCTGCCGAACTAAGGTGGCGAGAGCGAAAGGCTCATCCTCATACCAGCTAGAGTTTGTATCGACTGATAATAGTCCCAGGTCTTCCTTTGTACGCTTGAACCATCTGCACTTGAATAGGAAAACGTTGACATCATTCCCGTAACATAGCTGAACCACATATACAATAGTCCCGTCATATAGATCATTGTCTTTCCCAACCGCTACCCCACTGTTTTGTGTTCTTCTTCCTTCATCTCGGGCCAATGAATGGAACTTTACACCGTTCACAAAACATCTGGGATAAATATAGTGTTTAACCGGCTTCCCTGCTAGCAAGTGCTTTGGCCATGACCACCACCCTCCGTGGTTTTCAGATTTTTGCAGATCAATCATCTGCGAAAAAGGGAAAATTAATATAAGGGTTTACTTTCTACAAACATGATCGATATGTATTTAAATAATTAATACCGAGACGTACGTACGTACCCATTGGAAGAAATAATCGAGAAACTTCTTCTTAACCATTTTCTCAATCCACGCCGAACTCTTGTTTTGATTTAACGCCTGAAGCCTCTCCCTGTATGACATCATGTACGGCTCAACTTCGTCACAGTCTCGCAACACAACCCAATGTGCCTCAATAAGTTCTTCCCGTGTTAACGATTCCTTTAATACTCCTCTAAACGGTCGGACGACATTGGTGACGACAGAAAGATTGATGCGAGCACTACGATCGGAGGCAATGGGAGGTGGTGGATCTTTGAGGTACCTGTTGCAGTAAGTAACACACTCATGCATTAGGTATGTCTCTGCTATGGAGCCATCCGGGGCCGACCTGTTTTTGACGAATGACTTATACTGTCCAAGCTGTCTACAAAATCAAACGTACAATAAGAATAAGTACATATAGCTAGTTAGTATATATATAATCTCCAATGGAACAAATTAATTAATTAGTTGTACGTACCTTTCTTGAGGATACATCCAAGTGTACTGGACCGGACCAGAAATGAGCACCTGCTCGGGCAGGTGGATCATTAGGTGAATCATGATGTCAAAGAAAGTAGGGGGGAAAATCCTCTCTAGTTTGCAAATGATGTGCACAATTTGTTGTTACAATTCCACCACATCTGACTTCTGTAATTCTCTGGCGCATAACCTCTGCCACCACCTGCACAATGCCACTATTGGTTCTACGACGTCTCGAGGCAAGTATGGTCGAATTACCACTGGAATCAGATGTTGCAGCATAACGTGATAGTCATGTGTCTTTAGACCAACAAACTTGTGTTGCACCTCGTCCACTGCTCCAGTTATAGTAGCTGCATACGTAGCCGGATAACGAACGCCCTTAAACCAGTGAAATACAGAACGTCTAAGCGTCGGCTTCACTATGTAAGGTGCATCTGGCATCTTGTTGTACACTCATTTCCTATCCCTCCTCAACCACAAGGGACGACGTAGATTCATTGATTCCAAATCTTTGCGCGCTTTGGGAGTATCCTTAGTCTTGAACTTAATACCGAGAATTGTTCCCACCATGCTGTCGCACACATTCTTTTCTATGTGCATCGCGTCCAAGTTATTCCTCAGCTTCAACTTCGACCAGTAAGGGAGTTCAAAGAATATACTCTTGTGATCCCAATAGCTCAGATCATGTTGAGGAATTGGATTGCATTTCTTTACATCCGCGTCATTGTTCAACACACCAAAGTCGAAATAGCTCAACCTCTCTAAAATCTCTTCGCCCGACCAACTACTGGGTTTAGGATTGTTCTCTACCGTCCCGTCAAAATGAGCTTCATCCTGTCGCCACGGGTGGTCGTGAGGAAGCCATCTACGGTGACCGAAGTAACACACCTTCCCTGCGTGCCAACTAGAGTTCACGTCGTCCAAACATATAGGACATCCATTATATCCTTTTGTCCTGCAGGCTGCCAACATCCCATAAGCTGGAAAATCGCTGATCGTCCACATTACGGCAGCCCTCATCGTGAACATTGTGTCAGTGAATTTGTCATAAGTTAGGACTCCATTTTCCCACAACAGTTTCAGCTCGTCGATCAAAGGTCTGAGGTAGACATCTAAGCACTTCCCTGGAGATTTAGGACCTGGAATTAGTACGGTAAGGAAATTAAATTCCTTGTTCATGCACATCCACGAAGGCAAGTTGTACGGCATCAGAATAACTGGCCAAGTGCTGACGGCGGAGCTATTACTTCCCCAAGGATTGAATCCGTCTGTAGATAGGCCGAGTCTAACATTTCTAACCTCTGAAGCAAAGTCTCCAAATTCTCTGTCAAAATGTTTGAAACCCTCCCCATCCGCGGCGTGTCGCAAGACATCGTCATCTATTCGCTTTTCTGCGTACCATCGCATCGCCTCTGCTGTGTGTAGAGATATGTACAGGCGCTGCAATCTGGGAATTAAGGGAAAATATCGAACAACTTTCACAGGAATTCTCTTTTTCAAACTCTTCATATTCAACTGGAATCTGCACTGGCCACATACGGGACAATAGTCCAAATTTTTATACTCTTTGTAAAATAGCACACAATCATTAGGACATGCGTCAATTATCCTGTACTTTAGGCCGAGGCTGCTCAAGATATTTCTAACCTTATAATGAGATTTAGGAAGATTGTGATCATCAGGAAGCAACTTACATATTTGCTCCTGAATTTCGTCAAAGGCACTCACTGACATTTTGTGCTTCACTTTTATCTTCATTTGCTCCATCACATATTGCAACACATTCTCTCGACATCCAGGGAACACCGGGGTCTGCGCTTCAAGTAGCATCCGGTTGTACTTATCCATCTCACTGGTGTCAGTGGCCAAGCTAGCATCGGGGAATGTGTTATCATGCTCATTAGTGGTACTGTAACCTCCGTCTTGGTGTTGGTGTCGGCCATGACTACATCCCGGAAACGCATCATGGACCAAATCTGCAGTTGGGTTGCAAGCTGGGGGTCCGGCACCACTGCCGCTGGATGAGGCACCATGGTAACTGTACCCTGAGCTGAAGTCTGCTGCGCTGAACTCTACTGCTTCACCATGCTCGCTCCATGTAGTGTAACTCCACATCATACCATTTTCGTACAGGTGTTGCACCATAACATTAACCTCTGCATACTGACAATTAAGACATTTCTGGCACGGACACCTGAAACGCTTCTTTCCCTGACCATGTTCTATCGCAAAATTCACAAATTCGCTAATTCCATCCATATACCGGACATCACATCTATTCTTCAACTTCATCCAACTCTTGTCCATACTGCTACAAAATATTATAATTAATTAATTATATATTACATATATATATATTAGTCCATTAATTTACGCTTAATTATACGTACTCGATCTACATCGATCCATCAATTACGTAATTTAATCTGTATATATAGCTAACATCCATGCATGTATGTACGTTTTCACTAAATATATATTAAGCAAATTTTAACTGCGTATGTACCTGCTGGCCTTCTCGATATCTGTTAATTAAGCTAGCTAGCTAGTCAGCGGAGATCCCTTATCCTAATCGATCCTTCTCGGCCTTCGATCTCCCTTCTCCTTCTCCTTCTCCCTTCTCCTTCAATTATTCTTCGAATGGAAAATGAAGAGATCGATGGAATGAATCGAAGAGAGTTTGGCATCGGGCTTATATAATGCTTCACTTATACGACGGAGGTGTCGGTACGTCGTCTAAGTGGAAGTTACTCGGACCACGGCGTGTCGGTCCGTTGTCCAGGTGATAACCTGGACGACGGAGAATACCATCTCCGTCGTCCAGGTGATCACCTGGAGGACAGAGAAGACTCCGAGGTCCAGGTGATCACCTGGACGACGGAGAATACCGTCTCCATCGTCCAGGTGATCACCTGGACCTCGGAGACTTCTCTGTCCTCCAGGTGATCACCTGGACGACGGATAAGGTATTCTCTGTCGTCCAGGTGGTACTTAGACGACGGAGACTTCTCCGTCATCCAAGTGTAACTTGGACCACGGAACAATTACGTTTCCGTGGTCTAAGTGTTGTTTTCTTGTAGTGACCCGTGTGTTGGAAGGTGTTAGAGTTATATTGAGGTTCAAAGAGCAAAAGAAGGTTCAAGAGAATTGAAAGACGACTACTGAGCATTATATAAGGAGAGTAAGAGCATTTGGGAAATGGTCCCCAATCAAATACAAAACATTTGCTATTCGCAAGTACACCTAGACATCTCGTCAAGAGATTCTATCTTTGCAACCAGACGATCAAAGTGCTTGTCACCAATCGAGTGAGAGTATTGCTGTCAAAGGAAGCAACGCGACTAGAAGATTAAAGGGCTTGTCACATATCGAATGAGAGTTTGGATATCCAAGGTAGTAGTGTTCTCAACACATCGTCAAGGAAGTTGCTCTGCTTTGCACTCGTAAAGGGTAGTGTGAGGTATCGATTTCTAGGGCTCTGCTAAAGACACAAAACCCCCAAGTCCTAGGTTACTAGGCGAGAAAGACCCATTCAGGTAAGGTTGGTGCTCTCCTTGTCTTAATCGTTTATCAAGAAGTCAGGCAGCTTACACATTTCATATTCCGTCAAGAGACGGAGGCACGCCAGCACACGAAGCACATATAGGATAAACCGACAACTGCGGTCTAACTATCCAAAGCCAATAAAAGAGACGATTTACAAAAGGATCTCTCGTCAAGAGATATTTTGAGCTCAAACATTTTGGCATGCCCAGTGGGACAATCTTTTTGTCTTTAAGTGACAATAGGGGATCCTTACCGAAGGAATTACCCTCAGTGTCGCAAACATCCACAACCGGTATACCGTGAACATACATCTACTTGGTGAGGTTCACTAAGTAATCACGGTTGAAATTATCTTCGCTAAAGAATATCATCCAACCATGTCATTTAAATCTTTAAGTGAAGCAGAGATCAGAGTACTTACATTCCCGGAGTCCCTAGCTTACGCGGCTAGGCGCAATGAACATCATACTAACTACTATACGGCTCTCGGTGAAAGGATTGAACAACAAGCAACTCTTCTCACTACTCAAGGAGACAAAATTGACTCAGCGTTAGCCGAAATCCAAGCATTAAGGGTAGAACTCCATAGAGATCAGGAGGAGAGGGAGGCAATTGGAGCCCAGGTAGCGAGTCTTGCAGAAGGTCAGGAAAAATTACGGATAGACATCATGCAAACCTTGGGAGCAAGTTTGGATGAATACCACCGACATGCGGCGACACTGTCTCAAAGGACAGACAGGGACATAGCGTCTCTAACAAAGTCCTTATCTGATCTCGCTAGAAAGACTAGACAAGCAGAGTCTTTCCCGCCTGCATGAGAACAAAGGTTAAACAAGTTCATGAACAATTAACTGCGACATACATCTAGCCAAGATGTATGAATCATATGGGACACAATTTCCTCCCATGCAAAAAGATGATCCAGATGCTTGGCAATGGCCAAAGTACTATCGACATTAAACCTTCCAAACTTTCTCTAGCGATGATGATTCCAATGTAGGAACTCATTTAGCATACTTCACGCTGCAGTTAGGGCAGTTTTCCGATAACGATGGACTCAAGTTGAGAGTCTTTGGATCATCTCTGTCAGTATCGGCCCTCGTATAGTATACGGGATTGGAAAAAGGCTCGATCAACGAGTGGAAGGATATGGAGGCTCTGTTCATAGATCACTTCGGAACGGCTAGACCCGAAACCAATGTTGGAAAACTGGTTCCCTTAAGCCAGTCGACGACAGAAAGTTCACTCACCTTCTTGCACCATTTTTGGTTAGAATACAATCTATGCAAGACTGCATTAGGTAAAGAGGAGGTTGTAGAAATGGCCAAGAATGGTTTGGGGGATACGTACCACAAACTGTTCTTGAATAGTAAGTACTTTTCCTTGAACGAGCTTATCATGGCTGTAACTAAAGCTTACAACACCATGCAAGAACGAGACAACAGAAGGAATGCGTCCAAGGGAACGTACACTGCTAGGTCTTACGACAGACCAAAGCCAAAAACTATGGCTTATATAGAAGACATAGACGACCAAGATTTAGACTCTGATGGAGAACAAGTGGGAGCTGTGGATTTATTGACAAATAAAGTTTTGAAACCCCTCAAGCTTCAAAAGAGTAAGGGCCCCATTAAGCTTTCGACAGTGGCTTTCACTAAGCCAGAGTTCGAAACATACACATACAATGCTAACATGGCCCATGATATCTTGGATGAACTCTACAACATGTGAGCTGTCAAAGCTGATTTCAGACCTTTCCCTACGGCCGAGCAGTTAAAAGGTAAAAAGTATTGCAAATTCCATGGAGCATGGAATCACGTTACAAAGGACTGCATCAAGCTGAAAGATCATATCCGAAAATGGATCAATGAAGGAAGACTGGAATTAGAGGGAGCAACGAAGACAGCAACATTAGTAGATTCAAAACCCTTCCCATCACCTCAGGTTAATATGATAGATATCGGCTGGTCGCCAACAGATACTTATGTCGGAGGTGTAGAGGAAGAAAATCAATTGATCTTTCTAGCCAGTCGATCTCCACACTAATGGCGAGAGTCCACCAAGCAAACAACCATTCAAGACAGATAAAGGAAAAGAAAAGGTAGATCCAAAAGCAGAGTCGCCAGTAGCCCTTTGTACTCATTGTAAGCTTAGGGGCGGGCTGAAGATTTCCTATTAAGAATTGGCAGAAGCAGCCAAGGCCTTCCCGGAGTTATTTTCACATTCAGATCATCGTCAGCCACGTAACCCACGCAGAGCAAGGCAAAGGGACTCCCCAGCACCTAAGCATTTTTTGAGTGACAGAAAAGTTCAGTGAAGCAAAGAAATCCAAATCAGAAATAGTTAACAGGCTCGCCAGGCCGTATGTTCCACCAACTTCATGAAACATCACCAAGGAGAACGTATGGTACGTGAAGGAAAAAGGAAAAACCATCGAAGTAACTTCAAGTAGAAGATAAAACCTTCAATGACGGTTTGGAGAAGCCAAGAGAGCATTTAGAGACTTATGAAATGGGCCTGCTCAAAGAAGAAGAGTTGGTCTGCTCCCCAGAAACGTTGCAAAGACGATTGAATGCTTTTGCAGTAAACCCTTTAGTTGTTTTTGGGAAGAAGTCTCATGAACCTAAAGTACGAGCGCAACGACCAAGTGTCTTTGACCGTAACCCAGAACTATGGTCCGGAGACAAGACACCAGAGCCTACTCATGGGGTTCATCGTGAAGTCACAAAGTGAAAACCAGTGAGACGACGTCTTAGTTTTAATGATGAAGCGATGGGAGCAGTGGGACTTCATACTCCACAAAAGGAAAAAGAACCTGTCAAAGGGCATATCACTGCAAGTGAGACTAAGGTTCTACGGTGGAAACTGAAGCCTTTGATTATAGAAGAACAAAAGAAGGCTAGTCTTGACAAGACCTTTCCTCCACCTAAACAACAAAGTTTTGGGATATTCATGTGAACAACTATAGATCCTATACCTGAGGATCAGATGCAGCAAGTTGTTTCTCTTGAGGTCACTGCAATCATGGATCTTGAAGAGGAGAAACCTGAAGATACCAATAATGAGGACGACGAAGAGTTGTTGGATTATGGTGAAGGTGAAGAAGAAGAAAAAAGAGTATGCAGAGCAGGTGGACACTAATGTAAACATGGTGTTCGTCTTATCTTCAAAGTATGCCCTTTCTTCACACAAGCCAGCAGTGGTTGAAACAGTCTCAAACAGAGACGTAAATAATTTGGTAGTGCCAGAAGATAAATCAGAATCGATAGCACAGTCAGCCAAGGGGCAAATGATGTTTGCAAAGCCTACCTTGAACATGGCCATGCACATGCGACCGTTATATGTAACAGGGGATATCCAGGGGATCCAAATCAACAAACTCTTAGTAGATTCTGGGGCAGCGGTAAACATCATTATAGTCAAAGCAATGACCTTATTAGGCATTCCCAAGTCTGCTATCCAAGAGACGACCTTTAACGTTAGAAACTTTCAGGGTAGTATTTCTAAAACTTTGGGTATTGTCTTTCTGCAGGTGCACATTAGTCCAGCCACCGACACATACACGTTCTTTGTAGCAGAGTGCACAGCTCTATACAGTGCAATTCTTGGATGTGACTGGATCCACATGAGCTATTGTGTACCTTTGTCCCTGCATCAGCAAATGTTACTTTGGAATATGGAGTCTGGTGAGGCAGAGATTGTTAATATCGATCCTCGTCCAAATTCCATGTCTGCTAACTCTTTAGAAGTCAGTTATTACAACAGTGACCTCAGGCCATTGGAAGTATGTGGCATCAATAACAAAGGTCGCCCAGTTGATGTTACGGCCTCTGAACTAGCTCGATGGGGTATCATTCAAGCAGATTGTGATACTAGCAGACCCTACACCATTGAGCTACCATCCAAACAGCCTCAATGACTTGGTCTATATCCAGTATAGAGAACAAGGCTTGTTACTCTTTGTACTAACGCTTCCACAATTTTTTGATGGAGAGTCAAGCATATGAGAGGGTTCCAATGATTACAGCATTGGAATACGTAGATGAGGATGTGTTGAATGACATGGATAAGGAGGAAGAGATCAGATTAGCACCAGCAGCCTTAGATGATATACCTCATAAAGTCAAAGATCCCATTGAAAAAGTCAATCTTGGGAACGACGAAGAGCCAATCTCTGTAGCCATTAGTACCTTCTTAGAGCCTGAAGAGCGACTGAGGCTTATTGAATTGCTACAAGAATACACTGATTGTTTTGCAGAAAGATATGACGACATGCCAGAACTGTCACCATAATTGGTTTGTCACAACTTACCTATCATGGAAGGAAAGAAGCCGGTGAAACAAGAGATGCGTCGAATGAATACAGAAACAACAATTCTAGTCAAAGAAGAAGTGGAGAAAATGCTCAAGTCAGGGATCATACGAGTAGCCAAATATAATGAGTGGCTATCCAACGCAGTCTTAGTTAAGAAAAAGAATGGTAAAATGCGAGTTTGTGTTGACTATAGAGACTTCAACAATGCAACTCCAAAAGATGCATACCTAATGCCAGTAGCAGATTTATTGGTGGACTCAGTGGCTCGTCATGAAATGTTATCATTCATGGATGGGACGGCTGGTTATCATCAAATCCCAGTGGCAGAAGCAGACAGACATAAGACTGCGTGTCGGTGCCCAAGATTTGTATGAGTATTTGAGTACGTGGACATGCTGTTTGGACTCAAGAATGCAGGTGCAACCTACCAATGAGAAATGAATTTAATCTTCCATGACCTTATTGGCAAAACCATGGAAGTCTATATTGATGATGTGGTAATTAAAACGAAACACAGGATTAATCACATTGAAGACTTGCGGCAAGTGTTTTCCGGATGAGGCAACATCAACTGAAGATGAATCCAGCTAAATGTGTATTTGGAGTCCAAGAAGAAGATTTCCTGAGATTTTTGGTTCATCAACGCTGGATTGAGATACCGAATGACAAGAAACAGGCGGTTCTTAATGCAGTCTCGCCAAAGAGTAAGAAAGAATTACAGCGTTTATTGGGAAAAACAATTTCTTATAACGGTTCATTGTCAATGCTGCTGGAAAGACACAACAATTTTCCACTTTGCTCAAGCTTCAGAATCAGAAAGACTTTGTATGAGAGCCAATCCATCAAGAGGCTTTTGAAATCATTAAAGCATATTTGACAAACCCGCAAGTCTTGGTCCCACCAAGGCAAGGGGGTTCCTCTCAAGCTGTACATCTCAGCTACTGATCTTTCTATTGAGAGTCTATTAGCTCAAGACGACACATCAGGCACTGAATGTGCTATTTTCTATCTCAGTTGTACCTTAAACGAGTGTGAAATGAGATACTCGCCAATGGAAAAACTGTGCCTGGCCTTGTATTTTTCAGGATGCAAGTTGAGGCATTAAATGTTATCTTTCACCACATGTGTAATAACACAAACAGACTTGGTGAAATATATGCTTTCGAGACTTATACTCATGGGATGGATTGGGAAGTGGATTCTGGCTTTGTCAGAATTTTCCTTGCAATACGTTCCCTAGAAAGAAATCAAAGGCCAAGCAATGGCTGATTTCCTCGCTCATCATCCCATGAAGAATGTTCGAGAGGGGCCAGAACTAGAACTCACTCGTATTGTGAAAGGACCCAACCCCGATTTAGCTCCCTAAATCGGAATCAAACCCTTTCAAAAACACGAACCAACAAAAACCGTAGAAATTTTGGCAGAGTTTCGTTACTAACGTGGAATTGCCATTACCTGCACGCGGAAAATACACTTCATCCTATGCCACAAAAATCAAACCGTGGGCACCAATCCAATCCGGATTTCTCAATATATCAACAGTAAAGTAAAAAAATAAATATATCCATGCTTTACTGAAATCCGGAGTAAAATCATATAGTATACACAACAGAATACTCAGAGCGACCTCTAATACATAATCATATAAGTATACCACAGTAGGTAGAACAATAAACCTACTGAAAGAAACAAGGTAGCTCGAGCACTATGCCTCCGACCACGACGTGCGACACCAGAGTCCGAACTGCATACTGGGCACGGAAATCGAAAAGCCTAGGGGAAAGGCAAATAAAAAAAACGTTAGAGTGAGTGGACGAAAATAAACGTATTCCTTTCACCAGTTTATACACATACTCAATATAAAACAGTGCGAGTTCGGAAAACACAACACACATATATATATAGAGGTTGTCGGGCGACCTCTCAAACCCGACGTTAGGTGAATCGCTCAAACCCGACGGTGATAGACCAGGGGACCTCTCAACCCTGGCGACACACAGGGGACCACTCAACCCTGTCAAGAGGAATCTCTCAACTCTGGTCCAGAGGAATCTCTCAACTCTGGTACATCGATGTAATAAATGCCATCACCCATAAACATATAACAATACCTCCAAAAATAACATATATCTCAACATCGTATAATATAAATACGAAAAATCATAAAATCCATGAACTCGCAAATCAACTGTGAAAATATAAACTTGTCCACTCACAGACTAGCGTAACGCAGTTCGCGTTAACCCGTGATCCGGCGGAAAGTCCCTCGCCAAAAGAACGATCACGAACCCCTGAATAATCACAATAACCATTTCTCAAAATCATAATTCGACAATTCAAGACAAATCACGAGAAACCACCGTTCTCGGAAACACGTAATCCGATTACGACAAACTGTCGAAAATCCGAAAATCACACCTCAATACCTCACTATACTTTCGGATGCTCAATTCGAAAAATGAACCTCCCCACTACGATCGGGGCGCGATTTCGAGTGAAATGACATGCAACTTGTTGAAAATCTCAAAAAGTCAAACTTTGACCGCCGTTGACCGCTGTCAACGGTGGCGCCGCCACCAAACTGAACTTTTCCCAGCGGAGCAACCTCTATTCCACTCAAAATCATCCACTGAGCAACTTTGTCAACTGCATCGAAGGCCAATTCTCACTCTAACTAGTCCAATTTCATGTAAAACCGAATTGAAACACAAATTTCAAATCCAAAAATTCTCCATCCACAAATCGAATTAGAACTCCATACTTACATGGTTAGAATCATGGAGAGGAGAGCTTCAAAACCCAGTCCTTGGTTTAGCTCGAATCGGCCGGAATCGGAATTCACCATTAAACCCAAAAACCTCCATTTTCAACCGGAATTTCTTCCCACTTACGGCGTCCCACGCCGTCGACGGTGGCCGGGGCTACCTTCAGGAGGCCAAGGCGAGGAGAAACCGACCGGAACCAAGGCCGGAGGTGGCCGGACGGCGAGCCTCCACCTTGGGCCGTCGCACCACCGACGGGAACTTCCTCCTTCCACCGAGTTGACTCGGTCAACTCGGTCAACACATTAACTCCCTCTTTGACTTTCCAAAACAGGCAAGTTCACTATTTATAGCTTTCCCAAAATGGAAACCAACAAACACACTTTTCGGCAAACTTCAAATACACGTAACTTCCTCGTCGTAATTCCGATTCCGATAATTCTTGCGGTGACAAACTCGTCTCGACATGATCTTCAATTATCACCCAAAGTCAAACACATCGACCAAACCGATAAAAAGTCAACGGTTCAAACCAACACATATTTAATCGACTAAATAATCAACAATCGAAAATATTCACAACTTAATCTTCGTAACTCGAAATAATGCTCCGGAAGTTCCCACGAGCTCGAAATTAAATTCTCAACAACTTCCGTGAAGGAACCAAAACCAAATTCTTGTCCAGTAATTTAGTCGTTAAGAGCACCATCATTTAAATCTGAACTTCAAATATTCATAATTAATTCCTCGGTCGTCCAAATAACGATCCGGAACCGCCCACGAACTCGAAATAACACATACAACGACTCTCGAGAAGAGACTCAGCTCCAATTCTCGGCCAATGATTAAGCCGTTAACAAGCCTGGTGATTCAATCATTAGTCGGAAATCTGCGATTACGCAGTAACTCACGAATCAAGCTGATTATACTTCTGATTCTGTTCTGGGTCGTCACATATTGATCTGGTGCCTTGGTGTTTATACTTTGATAGATCAAGTACGAGTCCTATGGCTGGGGCAGGAGTAGCATTGGTTTCTCCACGCGACCAAACGTTTTCTTATTCTTTCAGGTTGGATTTCCGGTGAACAAATAACCAAGCAGAGTACGAGGCACTTATCATTGGCTTGGAACTTTTACTAGATATGGCAATCACAGATGTGCATATCTATGGAGATTCCCAGTTAGTGATCCGACAACTTGAACCAAGTATAAGCTAGACCAGTATTAGAACCATATGCTAAGCGAGCCTGTGAATTACTCTCAAGTTGTTTACCGAGGTTGAGTTGAGTCATGTTCCTCGCGAGAGAAATTATGCAGTAAATGAATTAGCCCAACTAGCAACGGGGGTGAACTTGCAAGATGAATTACGTGAACGTATATTAAAGGTTGAATGAAGGACCCTGCCATCTTTCTTTGCTCGCCAAGAAGAGAACAATGAGTGGTACGTTGCTACTCTCGATCACATTGACGTGGATTGGAGACAGGCTATTATTTCTTATCTTTAGAATCCTAATGATCTGGTAGATAAGCAGATTCATTTTTTAGCTCCTTATTATATACTCAAAGATGATGAGCTGTATAGAAGAGGAGAGGAAGGCATATTCTTGAGATGTGTCTTTGGACGTGACGCTAAGCGATTAATGAGGGAAGTTCATCTTGGGATAGCAGGGGCACACCAGGCCGATCCAAAGATGAGATGGTTGATACGACGACATGGCTATTATTAGCCAGGAATGCTCAAAGATTGCATCATGTTCGCTAAAGGTTGTGAAGAATGCCAGAAACATGGTCTGATCAGCCATATGCCCAGAATACCATTACAGCCTATAATCAAGCCTTAGCCAGCTCGATGATAGGCTTTGGACTTAATTGGAATGATTCATCCTCATTCATCAGACGGGCACAAATACATCATCGTGGCTATTGATTTCTTCACAAAATGGGATGAAGCTCGACCTCTCAGAGTATCATCAGCAAAGGCCATCCGCCAGTTTTTATTCGAAGATATTATTTGCAGGTTTGGTATTCTTGAGAGTTTTGTTTCAGACCGAGGGGCAGCGTTCATGTATGGAGATGTAGATGAGCTCATGAAGGATTTTGGAATACATTTTCTACATTTTTCTCCATATTATGCCCAATCTAACGGTCAAGCTGAAGCAAGCAACAAGATCATCATACATATCCTTAAACGAATGCTTGCGAGCAATGCCAGATTTTGGCATGAAGAGTTATTTAACACCCACATGCTTATCGAACAAGTAAAAGAACCCATACAGGCACCACTCCTTATGCATTAATGTTCGGCCATGATGCAGTCCTGCCTTTGGAAATTAAGGTCCAATCTTTAAGAGTAATGGAGAAAAACGCTTTGATCGGTGAAGATTACGTGCAGGCTATATGGCAGGAGAATGAAGACTTAGATGAAAAGAGAATACATGCTTACGACAGTCTATGTGCTGAGAAACGAAATGTGGCTCGTGCCTATGACATATGTACTAGGGGCATGAGTTTTGCAGAAGGAGAATTAGTCTGGCGAGTCATTCTGCCTATTGGTGAGAAGATCGAAGGCCGAGGAAAGTGGTCAGAAAAGTGGGAAGAACCATACATCGTCAATCAACTTTTAGGCAAATGAGCAGTTCATTTACGAGATCGAGATGAAACTATTCATGCTAATCCTATTAATGGTCGTTTCCTTAAGAAATATATACAACCAATCTGGGAGTATGAAGACCCTCAAACGGTGACTTAATCCAGTTCATTCATGCTCATCATTTACGCTCGCATGCTTAAACTAAAGGGGCAACACATAGGGATTATTTACATAAAGATAGCCTATACTTAGGGCTAAAATTTTAGTTTTTTCAGCTATACTTGGGGCCAAAATTTTATTTGTTATTTTTCTGATTAAAGAGTTCACACTTGCCAACTTCTGTGGCTAAGTTATGTACAAACTACATCTGAGTTTATCAATATAAATTTATTATTTGCATAAGGGAACTCTTTGCTTTAAATAAAAATGTATTACATTAATCAGAAGAATACAAGGGCTTTGTGGCCTTAAGCTCTGATACCATATGAGAAACAAACTACAATCAGCAACAGAACAGAAAGACAGAAAGACAGATACAGTTTGTCTTTCCAAATCCGCAAACAGTTGATAGCTGGTCTTTGGGTCCACATATCAAATATGCATACATTGAAAAGAGAGAGGGACCTCAAGAGACAAAAAAGAGAGGATTTGAAACGCCAAGGAAACTAGTTCAGCAAATCAGACTACCATTTGAAGTAGGCTTGGCGTTAGTTGCCTTTCCCCAGTTGAACTCCCTGTTGTTCCTCTCCAGTGCAGCCGCGTCCACAGGGCTTGCAGCCTCTATGCATTTGGAAACTGAGTGGGTGACTGCGAGGAAGACGAGGTGAGTTGTCCCTCGGGATTGTGGCTTCGTCACTATGTAGAAGATTTGGATGAGTCAACCAAGGCAACACCTGGACATAGATATTACTATCTAGTCTAGGTTTGGACATGGATATTACTATCTAGAGTCCATAATATGGAAGGTTTTATCTGGAGGTTCTTCCATATAGGAAAACCAGAGCAAATATAAATAAGGGGAGTTCTCGCGAAGAAGTTTGGAAGGTATGATCACAAAGCAATGAAGAGAGAACCTTTTATAGAAATGAATCGTAGCGATAATGCTTAGCGAGATTAAATGCACCCGTTAATAGAGATACGTGTCTAATGGAAATTGGGCCATGATACGGTTTATCTACCCCTAGAAGAAGGCGTGATGAATGAAATATTTTTGGGCAGGTAAAACGTATTTTAAAGATTTGATAGTTGACGCGATACAGATTCCAAGCTTGGAATTAAAGTCCATTTAATCCGGATTATCAGGGCAGGCGAGCGGTTAGGTTCCGTAAGAGGGACTAGCTTGATGTGTTTAAATCCTTGGAAGGCCTAATTCTGAGGCCCAATAGGATGTCTAGGGCCCAGTTAACATGCTGATTCCAAAATTTGAATTAAAAAGATATATACTTGAGAGGTTTTGGAATATCATGAATTACAGAAAATGGCTTAACCTCTGTGGCCCAACGATTACAATAGTAGGGTTTTTTCCCTTAATAATATTTTTGCAAATTCAAGGTCTCTCCAAGATTATTTATACATATGTAGAGCGTTTGTGGCCTCTTCTTCTGCATCTTGCAGTAGTTGAGATTGGCTCTCTCCTTCAATCATAAGTTGGCAAATAGACGCTTGATTTGAATGAACATTTGACCATAAGTGGTTCACCTCGGCTTGAAAGGCAGTTAACTTAGCTTCTTTGGCTGCCAAAACTTCTTGCTGAGTTGTTGTGTCTTGCAAAAGGGTCTGAATTTGTTGGTTTTCTTCCTGTGTCTGGCGAGCCAATGTCTCTACCGCCTCTTTCTTACGTTCATCTTCAAGTTTCAGATGGTGGTGGGCTTCGCTTTGACCTAGAAATTCATGAAGTTTTTTCTCAAAATCAGATTTAGTATGTAGGAATTCAGTAGGGGCATTGGCCTTTAAATTCCTAACTTGTTCTTGAACGCGTTTGATGTCTTGAGGAGAATTCAGACTACCAGAAATGATCTTCTTAAGGGCAATATCAATGACAGAAGAGGAACTCAATGCACTCAGCTTGGTCCAAATCCCTTGCAAGATTAACATTTCCTTTTGTGGATTGGGTGCTTGAGAAGAAAGTCTCTTTCATGAAGATGGAGCAATAGTTTCTTTTAAGAGAAGTTTCAGGTTCTTCATCGATAACATATATATAGCGAGCTTGAAGGCTGGTCCATGGCAGCCATTGTGGAGATCTCAGAAGAATGAAGTTGGCCTTGCAAGCTTGCCTTTTCCTCTGGATTTGCTTGTGAATCAGGAACCATTTGGTCGCTATTCAGAGCAGCGGGTTTGGACTAAAATGAAATACAAGATGTCAAGGGCCAATCAAAAGAAATTAACATACAAAACGAAGTGAGTGAATTGAAACCTTACTTGGACGGGGGACAACTGTTGTGATTCTTCAGTTGCTTGGAGTTCAGGCTCTGGCGAGGGAAAGGTTTGGTCCCTTGGTTCAAAAATGACTTCAACCAACTGCTGTGGTTCTTCAACCATGACTTGGAGCTCTGGCGAGGGAGGAATTTGAGTCTCTTGCTCTGGAATGATTTGGTCATTCTGAGAGTTGGTGCCCTCGCCAGAGGAGGAAGGAAGGAAGCAAGATTGAAATTCAATCTGAAGACGCCGTAATAAAATAGCGATATCAACTCGCCTTTTATTTTCTTCTCCTTGATCTCCTTGATTGGTGTCTTTCTCCTCTTGTACAAAATATTTAATCCCACTACCAGCAGAAACACTATAGCCGACGACTTTCCGGAAACTAGGTCGACGATAACCTTTGTCGTCGGTTATAGAATGGTATAGCCGACGAGGTTCTTCAGTCATCAGTCATAGAACTATAACCAACGACGTGATTCTAGTCGTCGGCTATAGTAGTCGAAAAATCGTCGGGTATAATTTGTAACTATTACCGATGAGGTTTTTTAACTATGACCGACGACTTTTTAGTATCATTGGCTATAAGGGTGGTTTATAGATCCAATCTGGGCAGCAGCTCGGTCGTTCAAAAAAAATTCCCGTGGAAACTGAAAACGCTCCGAAATCATTGGGTGTTGTCAAAAACTGTCCACAATGAGTTCGTGATTCATTATATAGGTACGTACATACATATATATATGCATGATGTATAGATCAAGTTGAGATATATATATTGTTAATTTTGAGTTGATTGTTGGGTTTGAGTGATTGATGGTTGATTTTGAGTGATTGATTGATAGTTAATTTGTAGTAATTGTCGTTGATTATTATGAATATAGGATGATTTATTTGATTTTTGTGATTATTATAGTTAGGGTAGTTAATTGTGATTATATATTATGGTTAATTATATTGTGTGTTTTGGTTAATTGTGATTGTAGTGTGGTTATTATATATTAGACAATATATATATGTTCATTTGTAATTAATTAGGGATCGATCGAGTAGAATAATTAAATTATGTCATTTATAATTTAAATATCGATATATATATAATGATGAATTTTTAGTTAATTAAATCATGGGTATATATATACAGTTATAATTATCATGATGGACAAGAGTTGGATGTGTCTTCCAAAATGGGATGTAAGATATCACTGTGAAATTAGGAGTTTTGTGGAATATGTGAAGATTAGTTGTGGAGGGATGATAATTCATTATTGTCCGTGTATGAAATGTCAGTGTCGCAGCGAGTGATATCGTTTTTACATCGATAAAGTATTGGAGCACTTGAAGAAAAACGAGTTTTGGGATAAGTACACATGTTGGATTTATCACAGTGAGAGCTCATCAGTTGGTCAGCATGATCAGGGACAATTTGTTTAGAGTGGCAGTACATCCAATGATCCAACAACAAGGTTGATCAACGATATGTTTCCTCATGAGAGCGATGTATTTGCTGAAGCACTAGATATCCCTCCCGCCGTTGGGGATTTCCCTCATATTGAGCCAGTCCAGCAATTACCTACAACTGTCAACATTACTGGTATGGACAAGTACAACAACCTCATTGCCTTCCAACAGACCCCGTTGTACAACGAGTGTAATAAGACTGTTCTTGAAAGTGTTATGGGAGTAATGAAGCTGAAAGTGGAGAAAAAAATGAGTATGAAGGCTATTGATGATTGGCTGAAGTGGTCTGGTTCGTTGTTGCCCCACGGTCGTCGCCTTCCTACCACTCATCGTAAGGTGCGACAGATCCTGAAACATCTTGGTCTTTCCTACATCAAAATCCATGCTTGTAGATATGATTGCGTTCTATTCTGGGGTGAAGATGCTTATGGGAATGATCTTGAATCCCTTAATGGTTGCCTGGTATGTGGTACATATAGGTATAAGTTGACTCCTACCGGAAACAAGAAAACTATGAAGATACTTCGGTATTTTCCCCTGATAGATAGGCTAGAACAATTGTTCATTTCTACAAACACGGCTGAAGCTATGAGATGGTGGGCCGAGAGTAATTTGCCCGATGATGATACCCTTATACTCCCTACTGACGAAGAGGCTTGAAAGCACATGGTGAAGGAGTTTTCTTATTTTGCATCAGAGGTTCGAAATGTTTGGTTGAGGCTTTCATATGACGGATTCAACCCTTTTGGCAACATAAGTCTTCAATACAGTATATGGCCAGTTATTTTGGTACCATACAACCTTCCTCCATGGATGTGCATGAATAAATAATACAATATGCTCACTATGATAATTCCAGGGCCGGGTTATTCAGGAAAGTGTCTCGATGTGTATTTGAGACCCTTGATTGAGGAGCTTAAATACCTGAGTGAGCATGATCATCCCACTTATGACAATTTCAAAAATGAGATGTTCCAGACGCATGCCATGCTTATTGGCACCATTAGCAATTTTCCTGCACACGGGATGTTGTCGGGCAACGTTACCAGGGGATACAAGGCTTGTCCAGAGTGCATGATTGTTGAGTGTTGCAAACCTCATTGCAGGAAGATTGTACAGATGCGTCATCGTTGTTGGCTTCCACATGATCACCCATTTCGGGAGGATATGGAGGCATTTGATGGGACTGTGGAAACAGGTGAGCAGCCGAGGAGATGGACGGGGGATGAAATAATTGAAGTGCTAAATGAATACGATTTTGGGTAGCTCAGCAATCATCCTGAGATAGTGGCATCAATACCTGACAAACCCGACATGTATAAATTATGGACACATAAAAGTATTTTTTGGGAACTTCTGTATTGGTCCAAGTTGTTGATCAGACACTACTTAGATGTCATGCAAATAAAGAAAAATGTGTGTGAGAGTGTGGTCGGCACAGTGTTGAATTGGGAGGAAAAAACTAAAGATGGCCCGAAGGCACGCATTGATTTGAAAAGAATGGGACTGCGAAAACATTTGTGGTTGAGAGATGGGAAGAAAAAAATGTCTCAAGTTCCTTATACCGTCAAATCTGTCTAGAAGAATGATATTTTTGGCTGGATGAGGATCCTCAATGATTATTTTGAGGGCTATTACTCTGAGGTAATATTTCCTGTGTTGTGGTTTGTACCCACCCATTTTTCATTTTGTGTACACGTGATCTTCATCTACTAATATGAAAATAAAGGTCCTAGAGGGGGGGGGGGGTGAATAGGCCTTTACCACTTTTTCGTTTAATTCTGTTCTCGGGATAGCAAGATATTGTCCTATCCCAAGATACAGGTTACGAGTAATAAGGAAATAGCGGTAAGAAAAGAATAACACCAGATGTTTTTGGTGACGCAGAAATCCTACAACCAGGATCAAAACTGCGTGCCCCTAACTCTTGAGGGACAAACCTTTCCACTAATTTATAACTCACACAATTACAAGTTTCTGGCACTCTGGGGATACATACCACTTATGCTATCCCGACTAGTCTACCCACTAGTACAAACAGAGCTACACTACTCTAATCTATGTGCTTACACTTGGAAAGAGGAACTGAAGTATCAAAATAGATCTTTAACTACTCTTTAAGTTAAAACCTTCTTGAACAACTTCATGGGTTGGGCATCTCCACACTTTATCTCTATGGAATGCACAATGCAATGATGCATATGAGTTTTGGAAAACAGTTTTTATGTTTTAGAAACCATGTCTATTATGCACAGTTATGAGCAACCAAAAGACATGGAAGAGAGAGAGAGAGAACAGAAGAGAAACAACACACGAATGTGCTCTCAAAGAATGTCTAAACAGAATAACCCAAGAACCTCAAGTAACTCACGCAACCCACACCCGAACAGCTTTTAGCACTGTATATATATAATCAGTTTCGTATAGCAGTTAGTGAACAGAACAAAACAGAGTTCAACGTTCACTGTAAGGCACGTGAAATGACAGCATGAGCAGCAGCTCTATTGTAGTCCTAAAAGCTGTCCAAGATAATGACACAACACATCACAGTTCACAAGACAAACATATGTTCAAATCGACACCATACAAGGTCAATATCTACTTCCATTTTAAGCAAGGAGTGTTATAGGAGGGAAACAAGACTTTCCAAAACATATGCTAGAAATGGTAAGACACAGTTTCAGTAGGCATGCGAAAAGCAGATTTGAAACAGACAAAAAGATGTCCAGGCTGTAAAGCCATGATACACTTTCCCAAAAGTCACATGTGAGCTTAAGACACCTTAAATCAATCGAAGTCAACTATCATATACACAAGCGTTTGTATTCTGAATCAAGGAGGATCTAAACTCTAGAAAGTCACATACATACAGACTCGGAAATCACCTAGGCGACTGAAATCAGATATGCACAGACCAACAGATGTCAAACAGGCCAATAGGGATATGAGCAACAGTTGTTATCCTAAATGAAAATCATGTTATGGGATGCATGAACTTCCTGATATCCCAAAGAGATAAGTGAGAGATGCCAACATCTTCAATCTCTTTTCTTGATGATCTTCCAGGCAATTGTGTTCTGACGATTGTCAAGGGATAGCCAATATCCATATGCCTTCAATCTCCCCATTTGGCATTCCTTGACAAAACACAATTATCAAAGAGTACCTGCGTGGAGATAACACAATACAAGCAGCAAAAGAATGTCCATACACAGAATGTTTCAACACTCCCCCTGACTAGTGTAACAGGATAGGAAGACAACTACCTCTCCCAGCCAGGTGATTTAACCTCTCTATCTAACTGCCTGCATAGTTAGAGAGTTCTCCCCCTTTTTTTCTAGGAAGGACAAAGGGTAAAAACCACACATAAGATCAAAACCACAGACGTTGAGGGAACATAGCATTCATAAGATAAAAACACAGTCAAACCGTTCAACATCCAAGCCACAAAACCATAAAAATAAAGGTGTTCAGGGAATAACGAGAAAAGAGTAAACAAAAGTACTAGGAAAGCAAAAGAAACACAGAAGAGAGAATCAACAATCATCATCCTCCTCATCAATCCCGATCTCTGCACCAGACTCCCCCTCAGACGGTGTATCAGAACTGCTTGAAGACGGAGTAGCAGAGCCGGGAGGCGTGGATGGGTTGGTATCCCGAACGGTAGGAGAGGGCGCATCACGATTGGTAACCACCGAGAGAAGTTGAGCCATGGTTGCATCAAAACGGGCATCCAGATATCCTTTTAGATCAGATATGGCAGCGGAGAGCATAGCCTGGAGATCCCGTTTGAGAAAGGTGTGCTCCATGGATTCGACATACCCCTGGGATTGGTTGGCAGACTTAGCGATGGTGAGAACATCCACGGGGGCGAGGTCAGGACCCATAACATCGTGTTCCCAGAGGGGAACACCAGCATCAGAGCATAGTAGAGTGATCAAAGAGGGGAAGACTAAGGATTTGGAGAGAAACTCTCGATGTTTCACACCAGCCGTCCAGATGGCCTGGTAGATAAAGTACTCAGCAGGGAACATAGGCAGGATTAACCGGTGGGTCTAGGGATGACCCAGAAGGAGGGCAGACAGATTTGGCTTTGGGTTTGGAGACCCGTTTGCGATGGTAAGTGGAGGCTGGAACTTGAGAGGCAGTATTTCTTGGTGGAGAAACAGGTGGAAGATTGGTGGAGGAGGGACACTCAGAGGCGGTTTCAACATTAGGTGGAGATGGAGATACTGGTGCTGGAGCAGTAGCGAGAGGTTGAGCCATGAGATCCATGAACGCAACAATGGTTGTTTCTGTTTGGTCTAAGAGGGATGGAGAGGATGGTTCAGAAGTCATGATGAAAAGAAAGTGTTGGAAGTTGAGGGAAGTCTGAGAGATCTCTGGTAATAAAAGAGATGGCATGCAGAATATGAAAGGGAAGATGAGAAGATCTAGGGTAGCGTTCCCACCAAAAAGAAGTTAATGAATTTAAAAACTAGGGAAGCGAACCGTGCCAAAAGAGACATTCTGATTGAGTGAGGGGAAGAGACAGCTGTTGGGCTAGGGATTACACAATCAATCAACACAGAACCACATGGTGATAGTGACATCTACCAACAACTCTTGTTTCAAGAAAGCAAGTCATAATTAGTCCAAACACTCGAAATAATGGCAAGATATTCAGATAACACGCATAAACAGGATATCAATGTATGCAACACAACAAAGACTTCTTCTCCTCACGTGGTACAGAAAAGATTTATGTCAGGATTTTTGAACAAGCATGTCGGCAAACACACAGGGATGGAAACAGTCAGTGAAATCCCAGTATATCAAGAAAAATTTAAGCATGACTTTCAAAAATGTAACTAACTTCCATATGTCTTGATGGCTCAAATTCTTCGCATGAGTATATGACTATAAAGTAACATTAATGCAATGATCCTACAAATCAATTCTTGAAACCACAAGAGTGTGTGTGTGAAAAGGTTTATCTAAAGGAGTACAAGTTCGGAGCATCAAATGATACGAGGATATCAAGAGTACCATGTGACTTTGTCACAACCTTTTGAGAGTTCTGGATATTCAGTAACACAAAGGACTTTGTCCCAACCTGGCCTTTGGCCGTTGTCATTAATGTTCAAGGCATTTTTGCCATTCTCTTTAAATTTTGTCCAAGAGCTCATCTGAGAAATACGTCCTCATAGGTCCATGTAACAGAGCAGTTACCATTATGTCCTGAGCGCAATGCTCGAAAGAATAATGTGTGTTTCAAGGACACTCGGTGGGTAACTAGTCCGAACCCATCGAAGGATAGATAACATCTCAGGGATCCCCACTGGTTCCGGTTAAGGTGCACCCAGCAAAAGACTAGCACATACCTTTACTTTAATCATTTATCAATAAGCACCAGATTTTTACAATTTTTCTTCAGTGACTAGTTCAACTCACTCAGTTTTCTAGCTCAAACTTTGTACACCCCACAAGAGTAACTTTTGTGCTCAAAAGTTCTTTTAGTTTCAAGAAAGATTCAGACCACATGCACTAACATCCTTAAAGGCATAGATGCATATACGCATATGAAGAGTGCAGCAAAAGACTATCAAGATACATGAAATAAGAACACAACATTTCTAGATCAAAATCAGAAATATTTCCTGGGATGTGACCACCGACTCGTATCCCAGCATGTGCCAACATTTATTTTCCGAAAAATAAAAAAAATTTGAAAGATAAATTTAGACCAGTGAGGAAGATATCTCATGTAATGGTGCATACACCAATAGCCTTCCTAAGACTTTCAAATCTCAGATTGTCCAAAAGTTTAGTAAACAAATCAGCTAGTTGTTGTTCCGTTGGAATGAATGTCATTTCAAGCTGATTCTCTTCAACCAAGTTTCTAATGAAATGATATCTTATCTCTATATGCTTGGTCCTAGAATGCAACACAGGATTTTTTGAGATATTGATAGCAGAAGTGTTATCACAGAATAGGGATAGGATACCTTGCTCAAATCCGTAGTCGCTCAGCATGTGTTTCATCCAAAGAAGTTGTGTGCAGCAGCTTCCAGCAGCTATGTATTCTGCTTGGGCAGTGGACAAGGATACGCAATTCTGCTTCTTGCTCTGCCACGACACCAGGTTGTTCCCAACAAAGAAGCAACCACCCGAAGTACTCTTCCTATCCGTGGCATCTCCAGCCCAATCCGAGTCCGAATAACCTGCAATCTCAGTGTTAGTATCTGTGGTGTACAGAATACCGAAAGCACACGTACCTGAGACGTATCGAATGATACGCTTGACTGCCTTCACATTGGATTCCTTGGGGTTGGCTTGATACCGAGCACAAACACCCACACTGAAAGATATATCGGGTCTACTGGCTGTGAGGTAGAGTAAGCTCCTAATCATGCTTTTATAGAGGGTTGGATCAGCATTGATGCCCTCCAGATCCGCACTGATTCTGCAAGAAGTTCCCATTGGGTTACGGATGGGAGAGGCTCCTTCCATCCCGAACTTCTTCACAAGTTCCTTTGCATACTTTTCCTGCGATATGAACAAACCATCTTTCCTTTGCTGAACTTGTAGTCCAAGGAAGAAGTTTAGCTTACCACACAAGCTCATTTCAAATTCTTGTGTCATTAGAGTGACAAACTCCTCAACAAGTTTTTGAGAGGTAGAACCAAACACCACATCATCCACATAGATTTGAGCAATTATCATATGATGTGACACATTTTTAACAAACATAGTCTTATCAATGGAACCTCGTACATACCCATGGTCAATCAAGTGTGTAGACAATTTTTCGTACCAAGCTCTAGGAGCTTGCTTCAAACCATAAAGGGCTTTGTCTAATCTGTACACATGTTCGGGATAGCAAGAGCTCTGAAATCCCGGAGGCTGTTCCACATAAACTTCTTCTTTCAATATTCCATTTAAAAAAGCACTTTTCACATCCATTTGAAAGAGTTCAAATTTCAGAAAACAAGCAATGGCCAAGAGCAACCTAACGGACTCAAGTCTAGCTACGGGAGCAAAGGTTTCATCAAAGTGTAGGCCTTCAATTTGAGAATAGCCTTGCACAACTAATCTAGCCTTGTTTCTAGTAATGATTCCCTTTTCATCCGTTTTGTTTTTGAAAACCCATTTCGTTCCTATAACATTCTTACCCTTAGGTCTAGGAACTAACTGCCACACATTGCTTTTCTCAAATTGATTTAGTTCATCTTGCATAGCCACAATCCATTCTGAGTCCTTTAAAGCATCTTTAATGTTCTTATGTTCAATG
This sequence comes from Geum urbanum, assembly GCA_946800695.1. Taxonomy (NCBI): domain Eukaryota; kingdom Viridiplantae; phylum Streptophyta; class Magnoliopsida; order Rosales; family Rosaceae; genus Geum; species Geum urbanum. The sequence goes on from OX326998.1 coordinate 37,882,430, forward strand.
CTAGAAACAAAACCATAATAAGCAATTCGATTGATAGCTAACCTATGCAAAGTGAGAAAACTTTTAAGGCTAACGAGATTACTTACAAGAACCTTGGACTTACTTCGGGTCTTCCTTGGTTCATCCACTATGCCAATCACATCCGAGGGTGAGTGATCTTTCTGAACTTGACGTTTCCCAACGCGATGTGGCTTCTGGATAGTTAGGGTCTGATCTATCCCGGCACCTTCAGTATCAGAATCTGTATCCTGGGATACATCATCAGGTACAGGATTCTGTTCATCAATGGGAGTCTCGGCATCTTTGGGAGATGTCTCAGTGCTCACATCCTCAACCTGTACATTTCTAGAAGAATGGTTGTGAGAGCATACAAGAGAGTCATTGATAGCCACATTCACGGTCTCTACAACTTTGCAGGTTCTCTTGTTGTAGACCCGGTAAGCACGGCTATTCAATGCATAACCTAGAAAAACACCCCTATCACATTTGGCATCAAACTTTGTCAAATACTCATGATCTCTATAAATAAAACAAGGACTTCCAAAGGCTTTTAGATGCGAGATATTTGGTTTCTTGCCTTTCCAAAACTCATAAGGTGTTTTACTAGTACCAGGTCTAAAGATCACACGGTTAAGGGTATAACAAGCATTAAAGATCGCTTCGGCCCAAAACATGTGAGGCAAATCTGCAGAACTCAACATAACCCTTCCCATCTCAACCAACACCCTATTCTTCCTCTCAACAATCCCATTTTGCTGGGGTGTGATGGGGGCTGAAAACTCATGGTGCACACCATTTTCCTCACAATATTCAGCAAACAAAGAGTTTTCAAACTCGGATCCATGATCTGACCTAATCCTCAAAATGCATTTGTTTTCGGAAAGCTTTTCTTTTGAAATACGTTTTGCTAGCTCAAAAAACTTCCCAAAGGTTTGAGTTTTGTCACCTAGAAAAATGACCTAAGTAAATCTAGAAAAGTCATATACCACAACAAGTACATATTTCTTTTTCGCAAGACTTTCAGTTTCTACGGGGCCTACAAGATCTAAGTGAAGTAACTCAAGAATATTAGAGGTTGGTCTAGCATTTAGAACAGGATGGGAGGTTCGGGATAGCTTACCCATTTTGCAGTCTCCACACATACCTGCAGCTCTCCCTGACAGTTTGGGCAGACCACGAGCTCCATCCTTTGAAGACAGCTTCACCACATCTTGATGGTTGAGATGGCACATCCTTCTATGCCACAGATCTAGCAGGCTTTCTTGAGTTGAGGATAGGAAGCACATATCAGGTTCCAATTTCTTATTCGCACGAACACAATAGCAGTGGTCTCGGGACCTCTCCCCTTTCATCACACATCTCCCTTTTCCATCCAGAACAGTGCACTTAGATGTGTCAAAGGTAACTGTCTCATATTCGTCAACTATCTGGCTCACACTCAGAAGACACACTTCTAAACCTGCTACTAGCAAAACATTCTTCAGGGCTGGGAGACCTGGAGTATCAACTGTCCCGCTTCCAATGATCTCTACCTTGGCACCATCTCCAAACATGACATCACCAACTGGATGAGTGTCATCCATGGATGAAAACCATTTTCGATCTCCTGTCATGTGCTTCGAACAGCCGCTGTCCATATACCAAGAATCAGATTTCCTGGTGGAAAGGGCAGTCAAGGCAACGTTACACACAGCTACAACATTCCTTGCAGCAACAGGTGAGGTCTTAACTCTTGAGAGAAAGCAAACGACTTCTTCCGGTTTCTTCTTAACACCAGGGGTCTTGGGAGACATGACCCTTCTGGTATCCTGGGTTCCATGAGCAGACTTTCTGACCCAGTTTGCAGAAGTAGGCGTATTCTTCCGCTTCGGGATAGCAAAGTGAGTGTGCTATCCTCGTCAGTTCATTGAGGGATTTCTGAAAGTGAGCGAGCAGATTATCGTTTTGTGAGACCTTGGCAGGTACAGAGTTTCCTCTCAGCTTGTAACAGTACCGGCGAATGTGTCAACTGTTCCCACAGTGAAAGCACCTGATTTGTGAACCTTTCTTGGGCTTTGACACCTTGGAGGTCTCCGTAGCATCAATCATCAACTAAGGTGGTGGCTTTCCTAACACCGAGATGGTTCCTTTCACGAACGTAGTCTTCTCCGAGCCCTTGGGTTTATCACCATCTTCAAACCCCAACCCTTTCTTACTGCCATCCAGTCTTCCCATCCCACAGATTTGGGATAGCTTTTCCGAGCCGATGGAGAACTTGGCAAACTGGTTCCGGGCGTCCAGCAGGGCTTCTTCGAGCTTCAGCTTCTCAGTAGTCAGCAAGGATATGGTGGAAGACTGACGGTCCAGCTCTACTTTGAGAAAGATCACTTGCTCTTCAAGTTGGGTTTTGGTTGAATTCCATTCAGCTTTCTGGGATAGAAACTCTCCTTGTATCCTGGAATGTGTCTCCTTACTTAATGAAAGCTCATTAGATAGAGCTTCATTTTTAGCAAGCATAGACTTTGAGGCTTTACACAAACGCACATACATATCATGCCCTTCATCATCGGAATCCTTGTCCTCAAGAGACTCATCCAATATGACATGAGAAACAAAGGCAACCTTCTCATCCTCTTCTAAATCGGTTTCAGAATTGTCATTTGACTCACTGTCACTCCAGGTTGCTTTTAAAACTTTGTGGGACTTATTTCTCCTGTTAGCACAGTCCACAGCCTTATGTCCTATTCCATTGCATTCAAAACACTTCATATCTGTTTTCAGGATAGGAGAGGGCATGTTATCCCGAATTTTCTGTGAGACCTTATTTCTAAAGGGCTTAGAACTAGATCCTTTTGAAAAGTTCCGATTAGAGTTGAACGTTTTCCTTTTCCTTAAAAATTTCTCAAATTGTTTGGTTAGGAAAGCAAATTCTTCATTATCATCCTCATCATTTTCATGCAACTTTTCATCGTCAATTTTAACGGAACTTAAGGCAATGGACTTTTCATGCATGGGTCTTTTCTTAAGAGTTTCATAATTTTTCAGATTACCAACAAGTTCTTCTAGAGGATAAGTATCAAGATCATGAGCTTCTTCAATAGCATTCATTGTAGAGTCAAAGAAGGGAGGTAAAGCAGTTAAGAACTTCCTAACAATTTTCTTTGATTCAATAGCCTCTCCTAAGCTACGACATTGATTTGTGATATTAAGTACACGACCATAAAAATCATCGATAGACTCTTTGTCACTCATGCTTAGACCTTCAAACTCAAAAATAAGACGTTGAAGTTTTTGTTGTTTAACACGAGAGTTACCTTCATGAGTGTTAATGAGCACCTCACACGCCTCCTTAGCAGTGGAGCAATGAATGATTCTTTGGCGCTCTGCCTCGGAGACAGCATTGAATAGGCAGCTAAGAGCCTTGATATTTGCTCTAGCCAAATCCTTGTCGTCTTTTACCCATTCGGACCTAGGCTTTGAAACCCTTATGGTTGATTCAACGCCTTCTGGTTTTGTGGGATGTGTCCATCCTTCCTCTACACTTTGCCACAGCATACCATCATCTTGGTAGGAGAGGAAGGCACTCATCATGATTTTCCATTGAGAAAAATCATGTCCATCGAAAAAAGGTGGAACATTTATGGAATAACCTTTTTCACGATCCATAACTGACCCCTCAGAGGATCTCACTAGCAAAGGCTAGTGGCCGCTCTGATACCACTTAAAGGTCCTAGAGGGGGGGTGAATAGGCCTTTACCACTTTTTCGTTTAATTCTGTTCTCGGGATAGCAAGATATTGTCCTATCCCAAGATACAGGTTACGAGTAATAAGGAAATAGCGATAAGAAAAGAATAACACCAGATGTTTTTGGTGACGCAGAAATCCTACAACCAGGATCAAAACTGCGTGCCCCTAACTCTTGAGGGACAAACCTTTCCACTAATTTGTAACTCACACAATTACAAGTTTCTGGCACTCTGGGGATACATACCCCTTATGCTATCCCGACTAGTCTACCCACTAGTACAAACGGAGCTACACTACTCTAATCTATGTGCTTACACTTGGAAAGAGGAACTGAAGTATCAAAACAGATCTTTAACTACTCTTTAAGTTAAAACCTTCTTGAACAACTTCATGGGTTGGGCATCTCCACACTTTATCTCTATGGAATGCACAATGCAATGATGCATATGAGTTTTGGAAAACAGTTTTTATGTTTTAGAAACCATGTCTATTATGCACAGTTATGAGTAACCAAAAGACATGGAAGAGAGAGAGAGAGAACAGAAGAGAAACAACACACGAATGTGCTCTCAAAGAATGTCTAAACAGAATAACCCAAGAACCTCAAGTAACTCACGCAACCCACACCCGAACAGCTTTTAGCACTGTATATATATAATCAGTTTCGTATAGCAGTTAGTGAACAGAACAAAACAGAGTTCAACGTTCACTGTAAGGCACGTGAAATGACAGCATGAGCAGCAGCTCTATTGCAGTCCTAAAAGCTGTCCAAGATAATGACACAACACATCACAGTTCACAAGACAAACATATGTTCAAATCGACACCATACAAGGTCAATATCTACTTCCATTTTAAGCAAGGAGTGTTATAGGAGGGAAACAAGACTTTCCAAAACATATGCTAGAAATGGTAAGACACAGTTTCAGTAGGCATGCGAAAAGTAGATTTGAAACAGACAAAAAGCTGTCCAGGCTGTAAAGCCATGATACACTTTCCCAAAAGTCACATGTGAGCTTAAGACACCTTAAATCAACCGAAGTCAACTATCATATACACAAGCGTTTGTATTCTGAATCAAGGAGGATCTAAACTCTAGAAAGTCACATACATACAGACTCGGAAATCACCTAGGCGACTGAAATCAGATATGCACAGACCAACAGATGTCAAACAGGCCAATAGGGATATGAGCAACAGTTGCTATCCTAAATGAAAATCATGTTATGGGATGTATGAACTACCTGATATCCCAAAGAGATAAGTGAGAGATGCCAACATCTTCAAACTCTTTTCTTGATGATCTTCCAGGCAATTGTGTTCTGACGATTGTCAAGGGATAGCCAATATCCATATGCCTTCAGAAAACATTAACAAAATCGAGGAAACCACATGTAAAATCCATATTGCTGTTTGAAATTCAAGGATGTTCTGATTAGTTGTTACTTATCAGGTGGATCAACTTGTTTTTGAGGAATTGGTGCATGAGAGATTTCCTAAATTAGGTTTGTATGTCATTGCAATTCAAACAGTATGCTTTATATATAGTCTTTTTGTTGGATGATCACATGTCACCTTTATCCATGATGCAGTCAATCATCTAGATTACCTGGGGGTGCAAGTGGCATGGGTTACTGGACGATGGTTCCTTTCCATTTTCATGAACATGCTGCCATGGAAAAGTGGTCAGGTTTTATGTTCATTAATATAAATTGCTGCATTAGAGGTACTTAACTAATGCTTACCAATAATTTGGTTTCATATTGATTTCAATTCTTCGAGTCTATGATGTTCTTTTTGAGGGAAACCGTGTGATGCATCAATTAGACGCCTTACTGTGGTTTTAAGTAAGTTCTGAAAATGTAGCATTTGTTGGAGGCCTTTGATTTTCATAAATTGTTTCAGTTTTAGGCAATAATTTTTGTACTACTCCCATTTTACAAATATTATTGACATCTATAGTTTTTTTTTCATTAGAAAAAGTTAACAGCCGGATGTCACACCCACGACATGTAAACAAAGATTTAGAGAAGTAGATCAAACTCAATAAATAAACAATAAACACGAACAACTCGCATAAAGTATCTTATAATTTTTTTTAAGAGCTACATAAAGACAAGTACATTTTTGTTCACACCCCTAGTTTAGGTGTGAGCAAAAACTCCCCTTCACATATTGACACTTATTGAAAATCTAACTGATGTAAATAGTTAACTATAATAGGTAATTATCTTTATTTTTAATTTCATTAATGTATAATTTGGCATGTTTAATTTCAAGTGTATCACGTGTGTCAAGGTTTGCGAGTCTGATGCTACTATGTGACGTTAATGATTCGACATCACATTCACAACTGTCTTCTTCTCTCTTCACATCTCCTTTTGTTTTCCATTATGAAATGAGAAAATTGCCAAAATGTCACTCAAATTTGTTCGGTCCACAGTTTAGTCGCTATTGTTATGCATATTTCTTTAGTTCAAATTTGGTTAACTACGATGAGTTAACTATGGTTGAGAAATAAGATCATGTGTCAAGAGCTAATTGGTTTGGTCTGATGACCACTTTCTTCTTGTGGTGGGCATATTTTATTCTCTCATTTTGAGACCCAATTTGACCATGGGACTCAAATTTTGGGGAGAGCCAAGCGAGACAAATGAAAGGAAAGGAGAATAAATTTTTGATGATGTATGAATCCCCATTATTATTAAAGATGGAAATAACTAATTTAAATAATTATTTTAAGATGACTCATACATTCCATACATTAATTCCATAGTTGAAGATGCTCTAATAATTTGTCATAACATCGGCAACTCTCTTCTTCGTCCTTTTTTCTCTAAATGAGAGGTACTTCATTGACAACTCAACTAGTATTATACTTGGTTTTCAATTCGTTCATTTACGCAATTTACAAACGTTATCATTGGCTGTTAATTTTGAAGGGTAGTACTTTGTTTAAAATATGAAGAAAATCACGTTTGTTCAATGTTTACCCGGATGTCACACGGCATGTAAACAAAGATTCAGAGAACCAGATTGGGATCAATCGATAAACCATAAACACGAAGAACTCGAATATAGTTTCTTTTAAGAGCTACATAAAGACAATGAACAACATGGGAAGGATTGAGTGGGCAGTACTCGATCTTCAGATATTCATTCAGGTTCCTTGGCCTGAATTCAAGGATTCACTACCCCAACAATCACTAATAGAAGAGGAAGCAAAAGGCCAATGATATTATTACCAAAAGAATTCGAAGCAGTAGATCTAGTTTCTGAAATGACCTTGTTCTCTGCACAACACATTGGAAACAAATACTAAATATTACCCCTCATGAAAATAATTGATGTATAAGACCTCATGAGTAAAAAAGACTTACTACACTCTTTGGGGTGACATATGCATCTCAACGCTGCACCACAATCGCCATTAGTCTTTTCACACTCGTTGCAGATGTTTGGTATATGGTCTGGCACTTCAAGAGCAATTCTTGTCCCCATGTCATGTTCTTCAGAGATCTCATGTGAAGATCTTTGGTGCACCCTTCCGTAACACGAGCACTTCAGATCACTTGGATCAAATCCCATGTCAAGCTTTGTGAGATCATCAACTAGGGCACAAGAAGCTGAAGAAACCCCTTCTAGTTTTTCAATCTCTGAAGAAGCTCCATGTGCTTGTATACATGTCAAAGTACGGAAATACGGTGATGATGGAAGCTTTGAGTCTGAGCAGTTATAGAGTAAAAGTGAGTTGGACTGAGACGATAATCCGGCAGACAGATTGAGGAAGACATAGTTGAGTGAAGAAGAACAAGAAGAGTGGGAAATGTTCACAGCTTCACATTTGCTGTAGGGCTTTTGAGATTTGCAGATGGTCATTTGAATGCTTATAGAAGCATTTTGTTGTATTGAAGTTGTTAACAAGAAATTGAGTAGCAAAAGAAGCGGGTGTAGGATGCAGTATTTCTTGAATCTCAGCATTTTCAAATAAGAAGCCTGCCTTGGAATTGTTTGCTTCCCATCTCAATCTAAAGGGAGCAGACTATGAGCAGAACAGCATAGATCTACTTTTACTTTTTGCTATGGACTTTTGGCAAGTTAACGGGGACATAAATTCCTCTTTCCCATTGCAAAGTATAACTATAAAGTATGACTTTTCGATCTGTACCCTTTGAATTCTGCAGCATGATTACATTTTTTTAACCCATTACTTTGTTTTAGATTAGGATTTCTAGTTAAAGTGTAGTGTCAATTCATGTTTGCATAATTATGATTGGAAGTTTCACATAGATAGCTTAATTTAGAGAATAATTAAGCAAGTCTAGCTTATAACTTATGAATCCAGTCCCTTAACAACTTCTATATGCATTCGTTTGTAAAATGTTTTCATTTTACACTACCAAAACACATTTTAAATGGCACCAGTAAATTCTATCGTTTTGTTTTGAAAAGTTTTCATCTTTTGCTGATGTTATTGCCCAAGGACGATATATAATGTGGCAGGCTAATTGTTGACATGGACCTTCAATCTTTTGCTGATCAAAGTTATTCCTTTTCTTGAACTATGACAACAGAAAAGCAACAAAGTTATTCCTTTTCTTGAAACAAGTTGAGAAAAGCAAACCAAATCCCAGTAATTAGGCTAGCTACTTGTCGAGGTCGCATTGACAAAGTCACCATAACATGCAAATTTCCACAGAAATTGATATTACATTGACATAATACCTTAATTATCTGCACAACAGAAATCTACCATGATTTTATGAGCACATCCACCAAACACAAACACACACAGAAGCAGAAGCAGCTAGCATACAAGTGATACGTACTAATATATGTAATTCTTATTCTTGATCTGACTTTATTATTATGAAATATAGTTGAGATCTAATGGAAAAAGAAGTACTTACGTAGGACTTAACAGCATCGATCTCCGCAACCAACTTCTCAAGCCCGTGGAGGATCTCATCCACCGCTACATCTGCCTTAAACTTAACTCACCAAGGGTTTGAACTCGCCCGTATTGGCTTGTCGAACTGCAAAACTGATATTATTGAAGCAAATTGTGAAGAAAAATGAGTCCCTGAAGCTCATAATTTATATTACTCCACACTACACATGCATGTTTGCGTCTCAACTTGTACGTACAGTCAGTCCTACCTGTCCCGAGTAGTACTACTGTCACACCTTATGACCCAATTCACCACTATGTATGCTGAGGGCAATCAAAAAAGAGATTGGGGCCTCTATTATTGTGAAGGGTAGGGAAAAAAGGCCAGATTTTGCTCAATATGTTTAAAAAGTACAGAGATTTAGCCACTAAATATAGTGCTTTACATTAGAACATGCTAAAAAGTTTTCCCAACAAAAAATCTAACCTAGCTAGAAAGTGAGATGTGGAAGTATGACAGAAAACAAGGAAAATGATGTTGCTCGTAGTCTTCTCCTTTTTAAATTACAAATAAATCACCCAACATATAAATTCTAATTTTTGATATTTATTAATTTAGGCAAACTCTCTGAAACTCCTGACAATCTAACAGTGAATTGCTTTTCAATTTTGGGTTGCTTTTCAATTTTTACAAAGTTAGAATTCATGTTTTACTTTAAAAAAAAAGTTTAAAAGAAAAACCAAGACTTGGGAGAAGTAGATGTTTCAACCATGTGGTACTTCAAGTTATTTTCGGAAATTTCAACTATGGAGACAGAGATCGATAAACATGCATTTCACGTAGAATAACAAAAATGGTTTAGATTTTTGTCAATCTAAGTCTCTATGATTTAATATCATTAATAATGTAATTCTGACGCCTGATTGATTAGTCAACATTTGATCTGAATTCGCCACTCTTAGCGGCAGTGGTGTTGTAATCCAACCCACGGCAGTTCTATTGAATGGATTAGATTTTTATCGGAGATAAAGATTGGCTGTTGATGAAAGTGACGCTCGGAAACCCCAGCAGAGGAGATTTTCGATCACTTTGTTACAATAATCCTGCAAGAGTGACTTATATAATTAAGGTGCTTTAGTATATTGGGATCACATATTTATCCCTATGCAACAGTGACATATATATGGTGGTGCTTCGGTAAATCTAGTATCGCATACTATTGATATTAATCTTTATAATTTGTTTTTATACTATGTGTTCGCGAGGCATGCGAAGTTTACACCAAGGTCTTGACGTCGGTCAGGACCAAGTAATTTCTGTATACAGTATATATTAGCCAGCTAGCCATGTTTAAAAATGGTACATGCAAGTTGACATATTGTCCCACAAGTCAGCAACCTCGGCACTCCGCCTCACGTACTGGAGAAAAGAATTGTCTGAGCCTTTTGATGAATAATTCACGGAAGAAGAAGAAATCACTTATCAAAAAAAAGAATAAATAAAGAAATTAAGATGTAGCACGTACGCTAGCTGGTGATGGCTTTTCACTATCATAACTTGGCAGAAACATAAAAATACGTACATAATTCATGAATATTCCCCCCTTGAGTTCCATCATTTCATTCATTCATTCATCTTTCGCCTTCAATCTCTTCTTCATGTCCTCACCATGTGCTTCAAGGGCAGACATTGTTCATTGCATCCACTCTAGTCCATCGACGTTTATACATGTCACTTACTCCTCTTTAAGGAATCTTAACTGGCTAGCTATAGGGTCACTAAAGCTTTTATGCAAAGATAATTATTATATTTTTGACACTTCCATAAATTATATGATTAATTCAACAACTCCAGCTAGAGAGATCGTACGTATGTCTATCATAGTTTGGTAGAAACAAGGGCGGATCCAGGATAATTAAGCTGTGTGCATATAATTTATTTTTTTAGGTTTATATCCTATTAGGAGACTCATCCTCACATTTTATTACTATAATATATAATATAAAAAATATATACATCAGTGGCATGAAGACATAAATTTAGATCCTGAGAACAAGAAATTTTACATTGATGTTAACCAGTTATATCTCATCCTTCGAGATCTATATACTTACTTGAAATTCAACAAAAATTAAATTATTGTCAATATATGATATACTACTGACATATTTTTTTCAATATAGAGACAGTGAGAGTGCGTATATGAGTTTTTTTGTTTAATATTTATGGATTAATTGATAGAGTGATCGAGCAGTGATAATCGAATGAGAGAAGTGAAAAAAATAGACAAGCATGTTTCTCGTTTTATTTTTTAATAATATTTTATAAATAAATGTATATCAATATTTTTTATTTTTTGATAGCTAAAAAAATGAGGTGAGATGCAGCTCAGGTTGCCCAAGGGCTGGATCTGTCGTGTAGAAAATAGTCGCCATCATATTTTATGAGAGACAATACATACAAATTCTATGAGTAATAAAAGTTACAGGTTTGCCAAACTTGGAAAATCCAATATCGTTTATATTTTTACAAGTTATACAGAAAAATAATAAAGGATATTACATACATACAACATTTTTTCAATCATTTACTCTGCAAAATCATGTATCCAAACCTTTCGTTTCTTTCTATTCACTATTATCTTTATTAATATTTCCAAATCAAGTAACCATCAAAGGACGAAGTCCTTCTTAGGAATCATCTTTCCAAATTCATTTTGCAAGAATGGAAAGTGGAAAGTGGTTGAGGTAAAGTGAGAACTGCAGTAGTAGCTAGGGTTGTGACGTACTATTCACCTGGAAATCAGAATAGCAAGCTTAGCTCAAGTGTGCCTTTGCGTGATGTAATTGTACAACACTTGTCGTCTTGTCGATATCAAGAGTCGATCGACATGCGTTTGCGTACGTACAGACGGACTAGAGTAAGTAGACCCGGCTTTAACTGTACGTACCAACAATGCTGCAGGTGAGAGTAAACTGTGTTTGGGCCACGGGTCCAATGCCACCATCCCGACACGGATTAATTTTCAAATTATGAGTAGACGTGAACATTCCTATCCGTGTTTTCGAGAACCCAAATCAGAATTTGAACCCGAGTAAAATGAAAGTGGATTCGAGTCCGTTTGAAGTTTAAAAAATACGGTACTCAGGCCATTTCCTGATTTCCATATTAGACTAATAGAAACATATTAAGCATTGTGCATCAAAAAGTAAGTTTTATAATTTAACCGTCTTTAATAGTTGAGTTACAAAATTATTGAACCCACGGCGGTCTCCACTTATTTTGATGTGAAAAGTAGTTTATGTGGGCATTTATTTGTTTGTTTATATTTTATAAAAGTGGAGTCTACTTATTTTGAAATGAAATAGGTGCTATAAAGTTCTATAAGAGCAAGTTAATTGATCTTGTCAAAGTCTTATATGGCACTCCAACGGGAAGAATTGGTTGAGCGGAGAAAGCTTTTGGAGCCTCCAACTTATATGTCAAAGTCACCATGGATGGCATAGCATAGTCAATCTGCCAAATTTGGAGAAGAGAAAGGCACAAGAAAGAAGGTGATAAAAATAATAAAATATAAAATAATTTATCTGTTTAATATATGAATTGGAGGAGATATTTGCCAAAATGTCAAATTGCGACATCATATGTCAAATTTAAATTTGACAAATTATGTTTGGCAGATCCATTAACACATTAAGTTCTATAATGAGTTACATTAATAGAACTCATTATAGAACTCATAGCACCAATTCTAAAATATTGGAGTTCTTAATGTACCATTAGAGATGACATTTGGCCAATGGGTACTATAAGTTAATATAGAACTCACCATTGGAGATGGCCTTAGTGAGACCCGACTAAACATCAAAGTTCTATTTGGGTTCGGGCCTTATATTTTGTGTATAAATAAATCAAAATTACATGATTTAAAAGTAACATAAGTTACAAAATTATGTAGCCCCTTCATATACAACCCTACATATACACAAAGAGAAAGAAAAAAAAAACTTCAAATAGTACCTAATTATGCTACAATACACATTTCCGTACCTAGATTTTCAACATTACACAATATAGTATCTAGACTATTGCATTGTTATCCATGAAGGATCTACTTGAAGTCCAGAAAGAAACGGAGAGTAGTTCTTATAACTGTATATGCTATATTACTTATTATTCATTGTGTTGTTTCATTTGGTCATTTTGGGGTTGGGCCATGTTGAGCATCTGCTCATGTTATGGATTCAAGTCTCAATAAAAGGCAATATATTTTGTTTTTGTCTGTTTTCTTCTCTGCCCCTTGGTCATTTATTTTCGGACAAATCTCTGGGCAGTAGCTCAAGACTTTTCCCAATAAATTTTTCCTTTTTTTTTTCTTTCTTGAAAGTCTTCTTCCTCTAAATCAACTAATCAACCTTCCTCCCTCCAAATTTTCCCAAAATTATCAAGATTTCAGCCAAAATTGGATTATATTCTCCCAGCTCGATGAATCACCTTCACTCTCATAGACTCATTTTCTTCAAAACGCAAGTCTAAAATACCCATGACTCGATTAATCAAGTGCCTAAATTGAGAATCAAAACAGAAACTCTAATACTCGATTTCTTACATCTTAATTTGTCAAAATCATGTCTACATAATAAGTACACTGGGTTAGTCAAGTAGATATGTACACTGGGTTCCACCATAATAATAATGTTATTGATGGCTTCTTTCCACTCATTATGCAAGCATTGAAAAGACCCTTCTATTTCAATTCAATATCATGAACAACCAACTTGTTTAATTGCCTAGTAAAACTCCCAAGTTGAATCTAGATCCGAAGGTGTGATCTTGTAATTGAGAGAGAGAGATTCACACTCCTAGTATATTTAGGAGGTGTATATTCTGTAATTAAGTAAGATTCTGTGATTGATTAGGTGTAAGTAGTTTCCTTCTAGAACTATAAATATGCTTATATATATACTTAATTCGGAATTGATCAATATATCAGAAAATTCTCCAAAGACTTGTATTCTATTTGACTTGGCATCAGAGCCTAAGTTGATCTTGGTAATTCTGGAGATCTGATCCTGTTTTTTCAGCTGTGAATCTGTCCTGACTTGATATGTTCAACGTGTCAAAAGAATTTCTCGACCTGTCGAATTTGTCCTGATCTTCTATGTTTTCTATTATCTTATCAAGAACTTGTTTTCAATGGATCTTGCACTTCTTGGAGAAGAACCTAAAGTCACCCGTGAACAACTGATGGCTCTTCAGAACGAGAGCACAGGATTTGGAGTCAAACTTGATGTCACCAATTATCCATCATGGAAAAGACTGATGAAGATGCATCTTGGAGGTGTTGGCAAGTGGGAATATGTTGTTGGCACTCTACCACGACTGAAGCTGCCAACAAGCCACAAGCTCTATGGGATTTTGTGAGTTCTAATATAATGATGATTCTCTTAAAATCTATGACAAGATCTGGCATGCTTTTATATTCTGGCTATTCTTTTCCAAAGACAATCTGAGATGCTGTTATGACCACGTACTATGATGGGAATGACTTTACAAGGGTACATGAGTTGACATGTCAAGCATGCGCCACTACTCAGAATGGTCAACCTCCTGCGAATTATTATGCAAATATGAAAGCTATTTGGCAATAACTAGATGAAAGGGACCCAAACCCTATGACTTGTGATCTTGATATTGCTTCACACAACAAGTCCAAAGACAAGATGAAAGTCCACATCTTCCTGAAGGGATTGGATTCAAAGTTTACTAGTGCCAAAGGAGAACTACTCCGACAAGCCCCACTACAATCTCTGGAACAAGCTTATGCCTATGTTCACAAGGATGAGTCTAATCAGCCTAGTGCAAAAGAGTTGCACACTGAAGTGTCCATCCTCACAATCTAGTCTAAATCTCAATACGATTGGAAACCCAAGAATCAAGACAGACAACTTCGATTCCAGCGTACTCGTGGACCAAATCTAAGGAAGGTGCAATGCTTCTATTGTAAGGAGTTTGAATACTACAAGAACTCGTGTCCTTACAAAGAAAATCAGGGAAGCACCTATGACAGGAGTCGCGGTAGCAAGGCTGCAATTCAGATGGTTCAAGAACCTAATTTCTATGGAGTAGAAGGACAACATCTCAATACATGTATTTTTTTTCTCAGGAGAAAAGAGAGGTAAAATTAGTATTGCATTAAAAATTTCTGACTTTACTTGTGGTGATACATGAATAATTGATTCTGATGTGTTTGGTCATGACATTTGATAAGTTCTTGTTTTCGAGCCTGTTTTCATCTCCCATACCTGAAGTGTCTAATGTTAATGGTGTGTATTTCCCGGTCTTAGGTATATGGGTCAATCCAAGTTAGTTCAACTATTGTGTTACATAATGTCCTTTATTTTCCTTTTCTATCTCATCACATATTATCTGTCATCGAGTTAAATTCACAAAATAAATGCTATGTAACCTTTTTTCCTATGTATGTGGTCTTTCAGGATCTGTTATCTCAAACAATAATAGGCATAGAGATCTAAGGGGGAGACTGTTTATAATACCTCGACCTATTTATATAATTTTCACCATTTATGGAGAATTCAAGTTCAATTTAGTGACTGCGGTAAATAGTTTTTACCATCGATATATATTAAGAAGTCTCGGGTTGAATTTTTATTGGATGAACGAAGTTGGTTGACTTCAGATAAAAGTCATAGAATTTATTGAGACGAGTTCATAGATGCGAGAAATGCAGAAAACGGAGCTACGACGAGAAAGTTACGATTAGCGAAAGTTTATCGTAAATAACTTTATGTAAATAAGTTTATCGTAAATAACTTTCTATAAATGGACGGGTATAAATAGAACTTTCTCATTTTGGAAAGTCAATATTGAGTGGTGAGAAGAGATTCTAAGGATAAATATCTAGGGTTTCAGGTTTAATTCATTGCCATCGCCGGCGATGTCTTGGACGACGATTTGGGTAAGAATCGATTATGTTTTGTATGGTGATTGTGTTTATGTCTTGTGATTTGATTTGATTTTTGTGCAGGTTTAGCTTGGAAAATCTAATGATTTCTGCGAGTCTGAATTCAGTCTCTGTTGTATTCGGCAGTTTCTAGTAGAAATTTGGTGTCGGGGTCAAGGAGGTTTCACTCCTTGCCTCCCTGTGGTCCTATTGGGACTAGCCGTGGCACAACGACGCCGCTGCCTCATCAGAAATATTTTCCGGCGATTTTGTGATTTTGGATCTGTTGAGGCCGTTTTGGGCTTCTAGATGTTGGCATTTGTTTTTTGTATAGTTAGACAGTTTGATTGATTTCTCAAGAGCTTTCCAACGGTGTGCTGATTTTTTCCACCAACGGTGTTCTCAGGTAGTGACGCATGGGTGTCGTGTTTAGATTTTGTTGTCCCAGTGGGTGGGCGGCGATGACGCTTGTCTTCGCCAGTGGCGATACAACCGACGAAGAAATTAGGTTTATCATATGTCGTTACGAAAGATTTCACCATAACGGATTTGTTGAGTTGTTTCTTAAAATAGATTAGGTAAAGTTGATTGCAGATTGAGTACTTTCCTCAATTTACCTGTTTATTTATTTATTTTACAATTTTCGTCTAAGGGTTGGGTCGTCACAAATGGTATCAGAACGTGGTTTAGCTCTCTGTGTGCAAGTCTGTACAGCAAATAAAGTTGCAGATGCTTTGAGAAGAAGAGTGTCTTTGTTAGAAACTCTATCACAAGAAGTCTATGGCTTTGATTATTTAAAAGATCTATATGCTGATGATGAAGACTTTATGAAGACTTGGGTGAAATGCAAAACAAATCAGCCAAATAATGGAGAATTTCATATATATGATAGCGTTATCTTTAAAGGAACACGACTTTATATTCCTAGAAGTTCTCTTCGAGAGCATATAATAAAAGAACTTCATGGAGGAGGGTTGGCTGATCACCAAGGAAGAGACAAGAGCATTGCTTTGGTGGAGCAGCGGTACTATTGGCATTAACTGGAGAGCGATGTTGATCGTTATGTGCAGTGATTCTACGCACATGCATGTCAGGCATGCAAATGATGTGCACAATTTACTGTTGCAGTTCCACCACATCTGATTTCTTTAATTTTCTGGCACATAACCTCTGCCACCATCTGCACAAAGCCATTATTGGTTCTACAACGTCACGAGCCAAATATGGTCGAATTACCACTGGAATCAAACGTTGCATCATAACGTGATAGTCATGTGTCTTTAGACCAACAAACTTGTGTTGTACCTTGTCCACTGCTCCAATTATAGTAGTTGCATATGTAGCCGGATAACAAACGCTCTTAAATTAGTGAAATACAGAACGTCTAAGTGTCGACTTCACTATGTAAGGTGCAGCTGGCATCTTGTTGTACACTCATCTCCTATCCCTCCTCAACCACAAGGGACGATGTCGATTCATAGATTCCAGATCTTTGTGCGCTTTGGGAGTATCTTTAGTCTTGAACTTAATACCGAGAATTGTTCCCACCACACTGTCGCACACATTCTTTTCTATGTGCATCGCATCCAAGTTGTTCCTCAGCTTCAACTTCGACCAGTAAGGGAGTTCAAAGAATATACTCTTGTGATGCCAATAGCTGAGATCATGTGGAGGTATTGGATTGCATTTCTTTACATCCGCGTCATTGGTCAACACACCAAATTCGAAATAGCTAAACCTCTCTAAAATCTCTTCGCTCAACCAACTACGGGGTTTAGGATTGTTCTCTACCATCCCATCGAAATGAGCTTCATCCTGTCGCCACGGATGGTCGTGAGGAAGCCGTCTATGGTGACCCAAGTAACACACTTTCCCCCGCATGCCAACTAGAGTTCACGTCATCCAAACATATTGGACATCCATTATATCCTTTCGTCCTACAGGCTGCCAACATCTCATACGCTGGAAAATCGCTGATCGTCCACATTACGGCAACCCTCATCGTGAACATCGTGTCAGTGAATTTGTCATAAATTAGGACTCTATTTTGCCACAACAATTTTAACTCGTCGATCAAAGGTCTGAGGTAGATATCTAGCACTTCCCCGGAGATTTAGGACCTGGAATTAGCAGAGTAAGGAAATTAAATTCCTTGTTCATGCACATCCACGGAGGCAAGATGTACGGCATCACAATAACTGACCAAGTGCTGACAGTGGAGCTATTACTACCCCAAGGATTGAATCTGTTTGTAGATAGTCCGAGTCTAACATTTCTAACCTCTGCGGCAAAGTCTCTAAATTCTCTGTCGAAATGTTTGAAAGCCTCCCCATCCGCAGCATGTCTTAGGACATCGTCATCTATTTGTTTTTCTACATACCATTGCATCGCCTCTGCTGTATATAGAGACATGTACAGGCGCTGCAATATGGGAATCAAGGGAAAATATCGAAGAACTTTCACAGGAATTCTCTTTTTCGAACTCTTCCTATTCAGCGTATATCTGCACTGGCCACATACGGGACAATAATCCAAATCTGCATATTCTTTGTAACACAACACACAATCATTCAGACATGCATCAATTATCCTGTACTGTAGGCCGAGGCTGCTCAAGATATTTCTAACCTTATAATGGGATTTAGGAAGATTGTGATCATCAAGAAGCAACTTACATATTTGCTCCTGAATTTCGTCAAAAGCACTGACTGACATTTTTTGCTTCACTTTTATCTTCATTTGCTCCATCACATGTTGCAACACTCTCTCTCGACGTCCAGGGTACACCGGGATCTGCGCTTCAAGTAACATCCTGTTGTACTTATCCATCTCACTAGTGTCAGTGGCCAAGCTAGCAGCGGAGAATGTGTCATCATGCTCATGAGTGGTATTGTAACCTCCCTCTTGGTGTTGGTGTCCACTATGACTAAATCCTGGAAACGCATCATGAACCAAATCTGCAGTTGGGTTCCAAGCAGGGGGCCCGGCACCACTGCCGTTGGATGAGGCACCATGGTAACTATACCATGAGCTGAAGTCTGCTGAGCTAAAGTCTACTGCTTCACCATGCTCGCTCCATGTAGTGTAACTCCGCATCATACCATTTTCGTACAGGTGTTGCATCATAACATTAACCTCCACATACTAACAATTAAGACATTTTTAGCACGGACACCTAAAACGCTTCTTTCCCTGACCATGTTCTATCGCAAAATTTACAAATTCGCTAATTCCATCCATATACCGGACATCACTTCTATTCCGCAACTTCATCCAACTCTTGTCTATATATACTTCTACGAATTTTAACAATTAATTATCATATTAGTCAACTATTCTATATATACAGAGATTTTCAAGCTAGTAATTATATATGAAACTATTATATATATACACAAATTTTCAACTACCTTAATATATTAAATTAAATTATTAATTAAATACCTTCAATAACTACCTTTATTAATTATTGGTGAATATATGTACTCGATCTACATCAATTAATTACGGAAATATGTCTAACATACATGTACGTTTTAACTAAATATTAACCAAAATTTTAAAAATCCATGCATATATATACGTACTACGTACTGGTCAATTTTAATTAACTAATATATATATAATCAATTACCTAACTTAATTATAAATATATATTAGAACGTACTAATTATTAACAATGAAATAAATCAAACATACAATTAATTATATATATAAACGTTAAATGGTGTTGGGAAATTAACTACGTACATATGTACGTACCTAGCATTCTCTGATATATGGTGAATCGATGCTTGGATATAGTGCTAGCTAGCTAGAATTTGCATGCGCCATATACGTACGCATGAGGATCAGAGAGTCTGATCGATCAAGAGAGAGAATTGAATGATCGATCGACATATATATGCATGGAGATGAAGTTGAGACGAGCAAGCGGAGAGGAAGAAAGTTCGGCATGGACATTATATGATGATTCACTTAGACGACAGAGTGTCGGTGTGTCGTCTAAGTGGTCACTTAGACGACGGATTAGGCACTTCTCCGTCATCCAAGTGCTTACAAGGACGACGGATAAAGAACCTGTCGTCCAAGTGGCCACTCGGACCACGGCGTGTCGGTCCGTTGTCCAAGTGGCCACTTGGACGACAGAAACACTCTTTCCGTCGTCAAACTGTTACTTGGACCGCGGAGAAATTCTCTGTCGTCTAAGTGTATTTTTCTTGTAGTAATACAATAAGATTATTAAACTATTATATAGACGTGGTTAAAATTTTAGTCGGTTTCGTCATAGTTTCAATCTCGATCCGTCAACTCAAACACATTGGTCATTTATGCCTTTATTATTTATTTCCACAAATTTTACCTTAAAGTATACTTAAATAATTCTATATTTGGTCTCGTTACAACCACGACATCGTATGAGCTGCCTCAATATGTCCGTATAAAAATTTACTTTTTCAAATGTCACTGTGGTAGCGCTTTCCCTTGTGACTTTACACATAGAATAAAAGAGCATAAATGAATGTCGATGTTGATTGCATGGATCGAGGCTGAAACGATGACAAAAATGGCTCAAATTTTTACATTACCTATACAATAGTTATATGTCCCCATCATATGATTATTTTTTTTTCATATTCGATTTGTATCTAACTTTTTACTTTCAAATATCATATTTTATTCAAAGTATTCGATAAGTAATACAGCGCGCACTAGTGAGTATATGCTGTTGTGCATCCAGGGTGTAAGCACCCATTAGACCTGTTTTTAAATTAAAACGTGGCACCATCTCAACCTTCTGATCTTTCAACTTTTATCAAAATTAATTGAGTTTATATAAGCTCAGACCATGGAAAACTTCCTTCCCCGTAAATTCACCCTCACTAGAAATCAACACAGTAGCAGTGGGCCTCGGGTGCCACCTCTCAAACTCCCGGCAACGGCGGCTCTTCAATCAAAGCCTCTCGGCATCACGTCCCTCCATGCTCGACGTCGACGTCATCAATAGGTTCTTAGATTTTGATCTTTCTTGGCTTTACGCTTCTAATCGGCAATGAAACAGACTTGGACAATTCCAAATTTGGATAAACTCGAGGTTATTGAGGTAGCACATGCCATCTGGTGAGGATTTAAGGTTTGGGAAATTTGAGATGCTAATGAGTTTGAGTTGATAAGTGTCATCAAAGGACCAATTAGTGATGAACTCCAACCGTGCTCAATCCCAAATTTGAATATACTTAAGCGTCCTCAATAATTTTCCTTTGCACAATAAGTACACCATAGATGGACACGAACGTATAATCAAATCCTCGAGTGCCCCAGAGGATGGATTGTCCGCCACCTCTTTCTCTATTAGTGATTTCGAATTTTCGCAATCTCGAATCTTTAATTTTTGTAATTTGCTAATGGCCTGTGTTTGGCCTCCTCGTGCGGCGCCCATCCTCCTCAGCCTTGCCTCGCCATGGCTCATTAGCACGAAGAGGGAAGCGTGGTGATCGAAGGAGGAGTCGCAATATTCTGGCGACAGAGATCAATTCCCGGCATCATCTGTTGTCCCTTGGGCATTGACGTGATCAGCTACATTGAGCTTACCATAAGCTCAGTCATCTTAAAAAGAAAGTTGAAAAAGAGAACCAGTAAGAGCTTGACATGTGTCACATTTAGAATTTAGCCCCGGGTACTTAACCTTAGGGTGCATTCTAGAATTTTGTAGATGACAACAATCTGATCACGCGCAACTCTTATGACGAGTACATATGGGTTGCCGTCTCGTTGTATTTGGATATCATCAATCTATTTTTCGCTTTGCACACTATTTTTAGAAGTGTTGATTAGTTAAGAAGGCAATATCTGCTATCTTAGTGTGTAGTGCTCGTGCTTGTTATATATGGTATAGGAGAAATTGTGAATGTCATAAGTAAACATTTGTCACTATACATTGATGCATAGTTCATTTCATGAATGATTATTGGTTCTTTCCTCTATATATAATGTAGTTCTCTTAATCATGAGAGATTTTGTTACTTGAGTTTGCTGACTAATTGAATCAGACTTCATGCTTTAGTATTCTAGTTCTTACAAGGAAGAACATGATGGATAGATGTATAAGCTGTGAGTAGTTTCTACTTTCCTAATTCAGTTGCCTATTGTTATCATTATGTACGAAAGGCATTATAAAATCATATTAGAAGAATGACTGAAAAATAAGAGTCTAACAATAACCTACATGTTGGAAGTACCAAAAGTCTAAATATTTATTCAACTATCTGTCTAAATATCTATTCACCTATCTGTCTAAATATCTATTTAACTATCTTTCTAAATATCTATATGTCATCAAGTTTAAGAATAATGTAAATAAAACTCTTTATATGCTTTGAAAATCGCTACTTTGCTTCAAAAAAGAATAAGATTGGAAGAATGACTGATAAATGAGGGTTTGACAATAACATATATGTTGGAAATACCAAAAGTCTACATATTTGTTCAACTATCTGTCTAAATATATGTTCAACTATCTATTTAAATATATATATATATATATATATCTGCCAAAAATCTTTACTCTGCTTCAAAAGAAAAGAATGAGTATTAGGACAAAAAGAGAAAATAAGTATGACAAGCAACAAAACCAAAGCATGTATTGATGAAACATGAATGGTATCAACTGCATTGCAAACATGCTGCGATGTAATGTAATTTCTTAAGCATATCTCAGGTTTAGTTTTAGGCATCTAAAGAAGTTTCATTCACTCAACTTTGTCTCATTTGTCTTGCTTCCTGTTTTTTTTTTCCTAAAGGGATGGGGGATGACTATGAGACTTGGTGAAACATGAATGGTATCAACTACATTGTAAACATGATGCGACGTAATATACTTTCTTAAGCATATCTCAGATTTAGTTTTAGGCATCTGATGAAGTCTCATGCACTCAACTTTGCCTCATTTGTCTTGCTTCATGTTTTTTTTTTCCTGAAGGGATGAGGGATGACGATAACTGATTATTATGGAATATTTCTTACTGGAAGAACATTGAAAGGATCCCTATTTGGAGAGGATGGAAACCTAGATTTGATCTCCTATCGTTAGTTGACATGTACATAATCAAATGGACAATTTTATTACTGAAATGGACAAATTATATGTCTAAGAAAGTGTCAGATTGGAAGAATGATTGAAAAGTAAAGGTCTGATTATAACCTAGTTGTTAGATGTAGCAAAAGTTTAAATATTTGTTCAACTATTTGTCTAACTATCTGTCTACATATATGTCCAACTATCCAACTATCTGTATGAATATCTTATGTCATCAATTTTAAGAATAATGTAAACAAAACCCTTTATGTGTTTTGAAAATCTCTACTTTCCTTCAAAAAAGAATAAAATTGGAAGAATGAGTGAAGAAATAAGGGCTTAATCATAACCTAATTGTTGGAAATAGCAAACGTCTAAATATTTGTTAACTATCTGTCTATATATCTGTTCAAGTATCTGTCTAAATATCTATCTAAATATATGTTTGTAAATTTAACACTAGGAATATCTGTCTAAAATATGTGTCTGCAAGAATCTGAGTATATTCTTTTCTTGATGTTATACTTTCAATTTCTTTCAAAACTGGCTTAAGCTGCACAGACCATAGTAGTTAGACATCAACACTTCAGTCATAAATTCAAGCATCAAACTGCATTCACATCCAAATATTACTAAGTTCGTCGCCTATTAGCTTTTCAAACCAAGACCAGTTAACTGAAGTGCTCGCAGATTCAATAAGATACATATTAAAGTAGCACTGTTATATATTACAATCATTGCATTATTCTACAATAAAAAATATCGCTTTTCTAGCTTTTCACAGGTTTATCACACCACTTTTTACTCAAAAAAAATATTAAATTGTCTATCATAAAAGGCAAGGTTGATATTTGCATTGCTCAGCACGAGGCAAGATGTGGTACTTGCTCAACATAGTATTGAAGTATTCCCATCCTTCATCAGTCAATCTATTATGGCTACAAGAAAAGAGAAGATACAATAACATCATTGGGGTTCAATCCCTCCATGGTCATTCCTTCCATATCAAGAAATCAACGACGTCCACGAATAACATTCCTTTCCTCCATGGCTAGCATCTGTAATTTCTCCACATTTGGCATACAGATCGACAAGAGTGTTTTCCATGGCCACATCAAACAAGGTTGGTGTTTTAAAGAAAGTACATGGGTTTGTCTTCCCATGATCAACGAAGCAGCATTGGCACATATACAAAGCATGGAGCATAATATGACACCATCTAGTCTCATGTTCGTAAAAATTATTTCTTTGAAGAGAACTAGTACATCGAAGCTGTAGTTATCCTCTCGGGCATATCCGGTTATTAGTGCAGTGCAAGAAATATGTCCCTTTTTATCATACTCATGTATATTCTATGAGCAGATTCTACTTTCCCAACTTTCGAATATGCATTTATAGTGTTCCACATAAAATTTTGTGTGATCCAAAACTTAGATGCATAATCAATCCATGTATTTGACTCACTTTTATTAGATCATCACCTCTAGCCAAGACTCGTAAAATATTTCTGAAGGTGAAGCAATCAGGAATTAGTCCTAAGGTAAAACATTTCAAAATCAAATATCAAATATCAAACAAACACAAACAAATAGCACACTAATTAATAAGACTACCAAACACTGAGTATCCAAGCGAAAAGCATACACATTTACCTTGCCTCATCATCGAATGAAACATTCGCAACGACTCATCAGAGAAACCCTGAACAACTCCCCGGCATTGACGCCCAATCCTGTCCCTTGTTCCTGGATATGGCTTGCCTAGTCGGCGCCACCGCAATCTCCACATCTTTGGCAGTAGCTGCCAGAATATCCCCTACAAACAACAAAAAATTCCACAATCGATGAAAATTTCAAATCAAGCTTCTATGTTTCAATTAGTCATGCTTGTTATTAATCACTACTCATAAGTCATAATTTAACAAGCTGAAACAACTCAACCTATCTAGCATATAGTAGTCTAGTACATAACAACCACAACTAAATTCGTGTCTCCTCATGGATCATAAAATACGAAGCTAGCGAGTTGAATAGAAATATAATAGAATCGTCGGAATTACTGTGATCGGAGTAAAGAGGTGTATGAAGAAAATAGAGAGATGAATACCGATGGTTTCTTCGGTGGCGAGGCTGACGATAGGGATGCGTTTGTTGCAAACCAGCTGCCTCCACTCGCCGTCAAGACCAAAATAATGTTGCAGAAACTTCAATTAACCAATGTCACCTATCAATTGAATCGTATTTCAATGCCTTCAAGCTTCTCCAAAATCCTAGCTGAGTTAAATTGGGACTGACCATGATGCAAGACGAAGATAAAGAGAAGACGAAAGAGAAGAGGCGAGTGGCACCTCCATTACAGTTGAACCGAAGTAGGCGATGACTTAAACCGCCGGAGCGGCACAACAAGACATGATGGATCCGAGCTCGATGCGAGCATAGGCACGAAGGTCGCGATATGTTGGGCGGTGCAAGACAAATAAGAAGACAAATATGGTCTGTTACATACTTAGAAAACATGAGTTTTTTTTTTAATTAAAAATTTATGGTGATTTTGAGTAAAGAGTGGTGAAATTATTATTATTTTATTTCCCCTAAAATATAACAACAGAGGAAGGAAAAACACGGGAGAAGTAGTGCAAAACTGTTTCAATAGATTTCTATGTTACAGATTGAAAACTAGTTTGAAATTACAAACCATCATCAACACCTCAGCTAAAATTGTGTTATTAACAGAAAATTGAGCATTTCTAGCTAATTTGCTGCTCAGCAGACAGATATCCTCGCGACTTTTGAAGCCGAGAAATTCGTTTGCGATGTCCACGACCCTGCTTGTGTTGCTCCCACTCGTGTGCTCCCCTAAGAATCCTGTCCCCACAGGCCTACCAAATGGAAATGTAATTTACACACCGGTTTGACCAAACTAAACTAAAACACCAATTCATAAAATCAGCAAAATATAAATATTAACTAATGAAGAAAGAAATACAGGAAATGAAAACAATGTGGTCTAGTGCTTTAACAACTTCTAACCTTGCATGTATACTGTGTCCATAAGTCCCTCTGTATCATATTCATGTCACTGCTACTTGGGGCATCTGAGTTAAGCACCCAAGTCCCATCCTGATTTAGGAAATATGTAATCATATACACAGCTGGTCCAACCACCTCTGTAGTCCATATTTCATCTGATCTGCCTACAAAGTGGTTTACAAAAATACAAAAATATGCAGTTGATCTATCAACATCCAGAGTAATTAGAATGACCAAATCACAAAGATAATAAGTAACACAAACGAGGAAACTAGGGAAACAAAAATCCCCAAACACCCTTACACAATATGGACTGGGTTGCATCAAAGAAATGTATGTTCCACCTAAACAATGTGTCCAGTCGATTTATCCTTCGTTTCTGTGGGAAGATATAACAATATATATTCCCTTTAGTAGTTGTTCAAATCTGATAATTTTAAAAAATTAAACTCAAAACAACAAACCTTAACCCACTAGTGGAAACCATATAATTAGGGGATGAGAAGAATTTAAGAAAGACATTTCTTTTCAAGTGCAGGAGATAACTTATAGATCAATATATCAGTTTGTATAACAGATTCTCAAGGTTGCAGTCTGAAGAGTCTGAAGAGGCATAGTTCATAGAACATAAAGATTCAAATACTCAGAAGTTGCTGGTTCTTGCGCAGAAACAGATGTATTAATATTTCGGTTAAGAACACAATAAAAAATCGTGTAAACATATATGCAAATTAACTTTACCTGACGACGAACTAGTCTTCTGGTGTTCAGCTTTACTTTCTCAATAGCTTCTTTTAAAACAGCTTTGGGGTTGCCTTCATTCAAGGAATTCAGGACTAGCCTCATGTTCTCTGTCAAGATCTTATCAGCTGGATCTACTGACTTTAGGAGCATTGAGCCATCTATCAAGTGATTTCCTTCATCGCTGGCTTCCTTTAAGTAAAGGCTCAAAAATATTTCGAACTCCCTAACCCCAATGGCCTGCCGGATACCTCGAGTATAAACCGCATTCCGAGTAAAAATTTCATAGACTTCATCAAGCAGACCAGCGTCTATCATGGAATCTACTCTTTGATCCACAAACTGGTCCAGCACAGGAAGAGAAGCATCCATACATATGAAACAGCAATCGTATCTGAAATTATCGACTTGACCCCAGTTCTGTCCAGTAGTATGCAAGATAAAAAAGCATTATATGGGGATAACTGAAACCAATATTATTGAGTTTCAATGTTTGTAAATGTAAATCCTGATGACTAAACAGCCACTCTTGTTGCGAACCCAAACTTCGATAGTCGATGCATTAGAATGAAGGACAATAGACATAACAGAAGAGAAAAGTCAGGAAACTGTTGTGTGCTTAAACATATCTTAAGCAAATGTCAAAGTCAAACATATAGCAAGTGAATAATGAAAACTGACCTGACAGTAAAATACCGTTTCCAGTACAATTTTTTTTTTTTGTAAATAACAGTGAAACATAGATACCTGAGATTGATATATACAACAAAATATATTAGAAAATATGAAGGGGAGGATTACGAACTTTGGCAGCCTTTCCCTGTAACAGTTTGCTCGGGAGAACACCATGGAGAGCATACATACTAAGGTACTGATTAATCTGCAAAATGATCAACCCTATATAAGATTAGGATATGCCATTAGAATGACTCATTACGTTATAAGAATGCTTAAGGATGAATAGCTTAGAAGCTTAAGGGACACTTTGCATGACTCATTTCGTCAAACTAACAGACAGATAGTCCTGAAAAAGAAAAAGGAAACATAGAACTTAGGCATGTTTGTTACACCCTCTTGGAATCCTTATTTAATATATAATATATTTCTTATATTCGGGTGTGTTAAACAAGGAGCAAGTTTTTGGGCTCCTTGTATAAGAGGGTCAAAACGGTGCTTTAATATTTTTAAGGAGATCAAGGAAGATTAAGGAAGGTGCAGAAGCTAGATTTTTTGGTGTTCCTGTTTTTCACCTTGCTCTCAAATTAGAGCAGAAAACAGTTTCCTTACGTTCTTCATTCTCTCTATCTCTTTGTGTTCTCTTCAAAGAGATCAAGGTTCATGCTTGAAAAGCTCTTAACCATTCATAAGTCGGGCATATGTGCTTGACTGCCTAGCTATTTCACTTAGCACTCAAATTAGATCAGAAATACAGTTTCTGCTCCCAACATATATGCCGAGAGCTTTGGGCCAAAAATTATAGTTTTGGGGTGGAGTAGAGATGGCAAATTTCTGGATTTTGGGTAGTATTAAAAAGTAACATTTTGGGGTACATGACCTTGAATTCGTGAGAACTCTATAAAGTATACAAGCAGAAGAAGCTTTTAATTTCATTAGAAAAGTAAAATAATGTTGAATTCCCTGATAATATATGAGAGGACAAATATCATTCCACTTGTTCTTCTTTGTTGATAAGGAAATAATTTGTCAGATACATATTCATATGCCTTATATAGACAACACAGAATACAAAAGTCCAGCTATTTATGAATGTATGTCTGTGGGTGAAGGTAGCAGCTAACGTTGAACACTTTGTTCACTTCTAACAATTATCATTTCAAAAAATATTTGTGCCCTTGCAAAACTGTGAATGATTTAAATGCCAGTCTAAGTCGAAGGAATCTTTATTCCTCTGTTAGATCATCTTATTCTTATTTTTGTTACAGATGCCATATATAGGCAGCACCAAAGAGACAAATGATTGTCTGTGGGAGAAGGGAGCAGCTAACATTGAACACCGTTTCATTATTAATATGAAGTTGTACAAACAAAATCGTGCTTAAATCCCGATCTAGGTTGAAGGCATCTCTACTCCTATTTGCTGTCACCCTAAAGCTACAGATATGATATTGAATTCAGATTTGACTATCAGTTTGTACAAATATATACATACCCCTAATCTATGTGAATTGCCTATATCAGACAGTTATACATATCCTTAAACTCTATCAAATACTGACAACCGATTGTTCTAATTTATACAACGTAAAATTGTAGTACCTGAAACAGAAATAGTAACTTAAATTGTGTCAAACAGCTTATGTTTGATAAGTAGGAAACTTACTTTTCTGTGATTATTTGGATGGATTCTGTTTGCTGCAACAGGATCAATGCCTTTAAGATCGTCATAAGTATAATTGGAATGGCCTACTTCACATGGCAGTTCAGTCTGTTGTTGTTCTGCCCCTGATGGGAAAAAACAAAGTTTATTTTTCCTGAATAGAGATGATATACATTTACTAAAAGTACATAGAGGATAAGTTTGAATATAAATGTCTCAAGTTTGGAGTTCAAGAGATGGGTGTTGCTTTACCTGGATGGTCACCTAAAAGACTTTCGTCCATATCTTCTATTGTGTCGTCAAGGAGGAATGAACTAACAAGAGCCTGAATAAAGTTGTCAGAATTAAATTAAATGGAGAACAAAAAACAAGTAAAAACAAACTGACTGAAAAAATGAAAGGCAGTATAACTGAGCTGGAAAATATATGTTAGAAATGGAAAAATTAAGCTTATGGATCAAGATCACTACAAAAGTTTGTATCATCAGTCACCAATGATATTCAGTTAATACGGAACCAAAGTCACAGTTATGAACAAAGAAACCTATTCGGAAAGACAAGTACGCTATCTTTTAGCCCATCCACCCCCCCCCCCCCCCCCCCATTTGGTTGCTGAATCAGTTTTTGATTTAATGCTTTTCAACTAAAACAAAGAAATTTGGCATTCTTATTAAAAGTCAAGCTCCTGACTTATTTATAATCAAGACACCGGCCAGTACCTTCTCCCTAAACAGGATGCATGAGATCAATGATGAAAGACATCAACAAGATATGTTGTGTTTTCTAGGAAATAAGAAGATTGGAGTGCTAAGTAGATGTCTATATCTCGGTTCAGTTTTGATTAAACCATCAAGTTATATCCAACCTCTTTCTTGGCAAACATTGTTCACAAATCTAGGACTGTGGAGACCTACAATGCATTTATAACAAAGAATAATGCAACCAAGAAAACAAAAGGTGCAACTCCGATCAGCCCATAACTGAGCAGAGCTTTACAGACCAGGTCCTACACCCAAGGAAGCATTATATATGAATTAGTGATGGAGACCGTAGGTGCAGCAGCTCCTAAGGTGTATGATAAATCAAGTTCTAGGCTGCAAGCCCTGAAAGGCACCTGCTGGATGATATTAACCTACTAGAGATCTTTCACTACAGGGCTTTGCAAATTCTAAAACCGGGTGAAAGGGTCTGACCTGTCTAGTATCATTTTATTAGGGTTTTTAAAGTGCATATATTAATACATAATGGCAGGACATTTGTATGATAATATTTCATCTAGGGTATAGGACTTTACAATGCCTAGAAATATACAAACTTCATATCTAACCAGTATGACCAGTATGTCAATGTCACTGGCCTGAAGAATATGCATGAATGAGATGGCTGCAAAATATGACAGAATAAACAGTGTTCTACCTGAATATAGTAATTTGTACCCCCAACTAAGACAGGCAGGCAGTTGCGAGACAAGATGTCATTGATTAGCTGAAAAATCACACCTGCTGAATTAGAAATTTAAACAGAACGCAATATATTCTGTACAAATATTCGAAATTTGAAAGTAGAACACAAAAACCGAGGGAATTGAACATAAAGTATAGGATGAAACGATGGAACTTGCTTTAAACATTCAATATATAGCCAAGATAACATTTACAGTCAGATAACAATCATATCTTCAAGTAATTATGTGCCGAAAGTAAACTCTTGAAAGTGGAAATCCAATGATAATCCCCAATTTTGCAAACACGTACTAATATAGATGCCCTTGTTCGTGTGGCAAGTTTATCTTTGGGATTGCAGTCAATGGATACAAGGGACGACTAATTTCCCAAGGATAATGTAACTGTAATCACGATTGCCAAAGGTATTGGAGATATATAAGCCATCTCTAAAGATACAAAGCGCGCTTTTGTATACTACTTTTGAGCTCTGGGTAGAGGGCACAAAGCTAAATCCTTTAAAGAACTTCAGGACCAATCGGTCTTTGGTCTGCCTTGAGCTCTTCAGTTTATCTGGATTTAAAGATTACTCTTTTTCTTCAAATAAGTTGGACTGAATTCTGTGATGTAGTATAGGCCTTGTTTTTCAGTTTATCTATATTATTCAGTTGTTAAGACATCACTTGATCAGTATTTTCAGGTTTCGAATCCTAATCCACTCTTTGCATATATACTCTGATAAACTCTTAACAACAAGGCAGAACTATAAAGTACTAAACTTGATCAAAATGAACAAGGCAGATTGTTCAATTTACTTACAGGAATGGCAGAGTCCCTAAAGTCCTTAGCTGTAAACTCAACGTTTGGGCTTACGGTCCCCAGAAGATGATGCGGCACTCCTAGATTTACAAACCCATTTGGCACAAACAAACAATCAAGACTCGGAATTTAGATTCTTTGAGAGTTACAGAGAGAAGTAAACGAAAAACGGACCCTTTTGATCATGGAGAGGAACCTTATTGGTGAGAACGTCCAAACCATTGTAAACCTGCATTGAATCGGCGTTGATCACCTCGATAGGGAAGTGGGACGCCAAATCAATGGCCAGCTTCGACTTTCCGGAGCCTGTGGGTCCCATAATCACCACCACCTTCGGCTTTGGCTTCGCCTTCTCTTCTCCGCGGGGGTTCTGGCTTCTCTGAGTTTCAACACCACCCTCCATACGTTTTCTACTGTAGTTGGAGTTTCAGTGAAATTTTTGGTTTGAAACGAAAAGACGGGAGAAATTTTGAAAAATACCCAGAGAGGCGTCGAAATAGTTTTTGACCTTGTTTTTTATAAATATTGAAAACTGACAAAAAAAACAAACGGATGAAAAAGTCTGTATTATCCTCTTCTCTAGTTCTGCAGTCAAACTTTGTTCTCCACTATCTTCTAGGTCTATCCAATTATACTCAAATGATATACGTACTCCAATACTTCATCACTGCGGCTATTTCGTCCCTACTTTGATTTTAAGTAAAATAGCTTCTTCTAAAATTTTGATAATTTAATATTTAATTAATTAATAATTTCGTTAAAATAATATTTTTTATCGATAACTTGGAGACTTGAGTATTAATTTAATACTCAATTAATTAATAACCTCGCTAAATTAATAAATTTTATCAATCTCAAAATTATTAATTTATCGAAATTTTACCGTATATGCTTCTCTCATTTATATGTCGTTTCCTCAACCATAGTTTGTTACATGTGCATTCTACATTTGTCATCATTACATATTGAAAGGACTCAACCCTAGATTAAGTAGTAATCTAGGATCAAGCCCTAACGACTGACCATAATCTATGAAATTCTGTAAATTTTTTGATATAACTCCCCTTAAAACTGAGACAACCAAAAACTTGCAAGAAGAATGACACTCCGCAAATAAATCCCACAAACAAACCGTGAACCACCGATGTCCATCCGGATTTCTCAACATATAGCAGAAACTAAACCAGATGTAAAACTCAAGATTAAGAACATACTTTACAAAGTACTGGTTCTAAATACAAGGAAAAACAAACTCGACAACTACCCGAGTAACAACCTATTCACAAGAGTCTCACTATAACAACATAGGAAAACTAGTATCCAGAGCGACTTCTATATACATATAAAACAAACTGAAAACGAACTGGAACCTACTGATGAAAGGATGACTGGTGGACTCAGAGCTTTCGACGATACCAAGCACGCAAATGAATAACACTGCAACTTGGGCAACAGAAAACTGTAAAGTCCAGGGAAAGGCATTTAAAATATAAAACGTTAGCGCGAGTGGACAAAAATAATGTAATAATCTGTGTAAACCGCTAAACTGTAATTTCATGCTTTTCCGCTATTTTCTGTGAAATAATGCGAGCTCTAAACTGAATAACTGAAATATAAATGGAGGTGCTCTCCCAGGCCACCTAACCTGAGGCGTTAAACTAAAATAAAAATTATGCAAATATGTGACGGAATCGTCCCCAAGCCAGCTAACCTGAGTCTATCCCCTGAGTTGATCTAGGTTAGAGGAGACCACCTAACCTCCTTTAATCAACTATCTGGTGATCAGCCGAATAGCTAAAGCATCGATGCAACTAAACAAACCATCACAAAGCAAGCCTCCGAACAAACGCTTTGAAAACATACCGTAAAGTGTACTGCGTAAAATAATGAACTCACAATCAACTGTGAAAATAAAGGTCCACTCACAAGTCTATGACTACTGCTGGAGTCCCGCAGAATTTCCTTCGCTCCTAGAGTCGTAACCACCATGTCCTATAAATACGGATCATTAGATATCAAAATACTCGTAAAATTATGAAAATCGACCCTAAAAATAACCCCGGAAGTCTTGCCGATAATTTTTGAAAATTGACTCGCTGAAAAATCATCGTGGACGGCGGCGCATGGCCCTCACGCGCCTCCACAGGATGGCGGTGCGTGGCCCTTACGCGGAACCAAAATCACCTATCGTTTATTCTAAAAAATATTCATAAGAAAATGTTTATCATTAATTATATGCAAGAGTTGATGAAGAAGATTGGATCTTCGATAGGTCCCTGATTGTTTAGTAAATATAACGACCTGAACCATGATTAGCGGGTTAATCATCGTTAGTCGTGTGGATTAATGAGCTAACTATCTTACTTCACTTTTATCGAGATTCGTCTCGACTAAAAATTGAATTTTTAATAAATTATGATTTTCAATTTATGTTCTTCACGAAAGTTGTAGAGGACATTAATGTGAGCTCGTGAATATTTTTATTGGATTTTTCGGAGACCCAAGATAATTGTTATGAATTTTCAAAGTTTGTAGTAGAAAGAAAATGGATTAGAAGATCAGACGTTGGCCAAATTATTTGGACCGTCTGATCAATCAGAATTATGATCTCGTTCGTGGATCAATTTAACCTTAGGGTATAAATTTTAAAATTTCTAACTGGATGGGTAGAACCCATTCTCATGACCCAAATACCGACCTGGAGAACTAACCTGATTCGGTTTCCGACCCGATCGTGACCCGACCGAAATTTCCTTGGCCGTCCACCTTTAACCATCAGACCATTCAGAATCAATCCCCCTTTTCACCCTCAACCTTCAATGTACTCAATTCCATCATGCATTGAACGTGGGGGGAGAATCGAATGGAGGAAAATTCTATGGATTTCCTCGTTTTGACCTCCGCCGTTGGCGAGGTCTGCGGTCGACTCTGACCATGAGACTACTAGGGTTTTGTAGCCCTTCATTCCAAGAGTCGAACGGCATCGACCATGTCGCATATCTCGGCCTAGGGACATCACTCGCTCGATGTCAAAATTCGACGAGTTCTCCGAATTTCGAGGTACAAATTCGACTGTTTCTGATCAGTTTCCCATGTTGAACTAGTTGAGGTTTATGTTGGGCTTGTTGTCAACTTTCGATTGATATACAGATTAGGAAAATCATAGAACTTTGGTTCCTGCCACTACCTATGCTGGCGCGTGGGCCCCACGCTTTGCCATGTGCGGTTGAGCTCTAACGATCAGAATGACAATTTTTGATTAAGGAGTTTCCTAAAGTGATTTATAGTGATTTCTGTATACTCTCGTGTAGCTTGACAGATTTATGGTAATGTTTAAACTGTTTTCCAGGATTCGAGGTGACTCAATACATTCGACGCAGTCGATTGTGTGTGTCGAGTCAAGTATTGTTTTTTCGATTACGAGGGCGAGTAGAATTGTGATTCAAGAATATTAAAAATAAATGTAAGTTTCGATCGACATTCTGTCTCGGATTACTTTGTCCACTTCATTCGCACGATGGAACTTCTATTAATTGGTTGAGATCTTTGATTTGGGTTATGGGCAATGAGTGAGATTTACGAGTGGGTGGATCGATTATGATTGATAGGACCCAATCCTATTTTAGCTAGTAAACTAAGATTAAGTCCTAACTACTAACCATAATCTAAGAAATTATACAAAAGTTTTGACATAGCCTCCCTTGAAACGGAGACAACCCAAAAATCGGCATAAAACTAACACTTCAAAAACCAAATCCCAAAGACAGACCGTGGACCACTGTTGTCCATCCTGATTTCTCAACATATGTCATGAACAAAACCAAAAACTCAACTCAGGAATTTAGAAGCTGACTGTTTACATAAGCCCCACAGAAAGCAACATAATACAACATATGATACAAACTGACAGTAAGCCAGAACATATTGATGAAGAGATGACTGGTGGACTCAAAGCCTTCGGCGAAACCAAGCACTATCAGGATCTACAATACAACCTGAGCGGCAAAAACTGGAGAGCTCAGGGAAAAATATTAAAATATAAAACGTTAGCGTGAGTGGACAAAAATAACATAATCTGCGTAAATCAATAAAACTAATTATCATGTATTTTCCCTGATTTCCGTGAAATAATGCGAGTTTAAATATCATAAACTAAAATACAATGGAGGTGGTTGTTCAAGGTGTTTGCCTGAACCCGGAACGACTGTATATATATATGAAAACAGTTGTGGAGGCAGTCGGTAGGCTACTTTTGCCCAGTTTTTTTTAATAGAGATATAAAAGAAAAGAAAAAGAAACTATTGCCTTATTGGCCAAGAAAACAATGGGAAAGTGCTAGTTAGCCGGCATAATTAAGTATTATGTATGTACATATTTGATTCATAACTAGCTTTATTAGACCGGATAAGGAAAAATGGTGTCATGTTAACTTTGTAACAATGAATAAAGAAGAAGAAAGCTTGGTATGTGGTGACGAAGCTCATCTACAGAAGATGACACAATCAATATTTTTCAGCCTTTAAGCCTTTATATATCATCGACAAAAAGATCTATCTACAACTTAATCAAACGTCTGAAAAAACTGAACAAAGCAAAAATAAAAATCTACAGCATGAAGGGCTCGATTTATAGTTCGCCTTCCCTAATCTAGCTTAGAGCCAAAACACATACACATTGGCCCTCAATGGCTACCTTCCCTAGCCTTCTAATCTTCTAGTTTCCATAATTGGTAAAACCATGCATATTTTTTTTTCATCCACTTGACACTCTCTTATAGTACATCAAAACGAACTTAGGCTGAAGGGTGTAGTCAACCTTGTAATGAAAAGGCTCGTCTCAATCTTATTACGGAGTTTGAAGTTAGCAAACCTGGGAGGATGAGGTTTAGGTAGTCATTTATAATGTAGAATTTTTATTCACGGGGTTTAGTTTTATGTCTCTCCCGATATATATTTTCTTATGTCATAATAACAAAGGCATGAGATGAACCTCCCAGTGAGTTACAAACCTAAAAAAAAAAAAATTGTGCGTTACACAGTACAGCCCTCCCGGTTTTGAAATCCTAGATCCGCCCTTGTATAAAAAGTAAGATGATGGGATCGTCTAGGGTGTTTTTTTTAACCTGAGACAATCTGGCTCGGGCAGGGTGTTTGTCCTAACTCGGTCCAACCAGCTATTCAGTGATCAGCTGGTTTATGTCGAAGGCATTGACGTAAATAAGGTGTAAAGCTTAAAAATATCGTAAAGCATAATGCATAAAAATATGAACTCGCTATCGACTGTGAAAATAAAATTCCACTCACAAACCTGCGACTGCTACTGGGGTCCAAAGGAATTCCCCTCATCGTGGTCGCGATCTCGATGTCCTGTCAACATGGATCATATAATATCATAGTATGAAAACTATAGAAATCGACTCTAAACATAACCCTGAAAAACTCGTCGATAAATCCTACAACCTACCTCACTGGAGCTCCACCGTGGACGGCAACGCGTGGCCATCACAACGAGGATCCCATGCATTTCTGGAGAAAGTTCTTCGATGATGACGTTCGACACCTCGTTGGAAAGCTCTCAACGAGGCTAACAACTTTGTAACTAGCCCGAGATCCAATTCGACGGCATTTGGCCAGAATTAAAAGAAACAAGCCGAAAAACCTATCTCCGGCGGTGATCAACCCCACAAAACATTCATTTCCTCGAGCCCAACCAAACGTCTATACCTACGCGCTTTGACTTGCCGTCAATTCGCTAGAATCGACTTTGAAACCTCATGGCCCAAAATTGGCAAGAAACCCTAATTTGTCGAATCTCCATCGCTGAGGCATGACGGAGCTCGAGTGTAACGACCCAAACCGGAAATGGTATGTTAATTGGCATGATTCGCGAGATTCCTGAATAATCACAATTTATCATAATTAGTCGATATGGCAGATTTGTTTACGACAAAATTATCGGGTGAGAATTTGAGATAACTTCCTTCAAGAGAGTTGTAGTGTACGTGATTTCAAGTTCGTAGAAGTTTCCGGACGATTATTTTGAATTACGAGGAATAAATTATGAATATTTCCGACCGTTGGATTTAGTCGTGTTTATCCGTTTTGGTTTTGATTCGTTTTGGACCGTTGATCATCTTGGGTCGCGTGTATAAATATCAGAATAGTCGTAAAATTGTTGAAAAGTCACATTTGGGAAGTTTTACCGTCGTTGACCAGGTTTGACCGCGTTGACCGGAGCTCCACCGTGACCGCGAACTGCCGTCGTCCGACCCGCCGATTCCGGCCACTTCCGATCACAATCTTGGTATGGTTAGAATCCTCTCATGATTTCCTATTGTTTTGAACTTTATTTTGTGATAATTGATGGAGTTTTGAGGGAGAACGAGCTCGGTGAAGTTTTGAGATTTTGCCGTATTCGGGTGGTGGTTTCCGGCATGATTTAAGGTCGTTGGGCTTGGGTGTTTTGCTCCCCTCAACCTATTGATGCTTTTGGGTGGAAGAATTTTGGGATTTGACGCCGTTTGGAGCTCGCCGGAATCCATGGAGGCCGTGGGTTTCGGGCCTTTTTTCGGCCGGTATGTTTGGAATTGGAAGATGGTGATGAAGAGGAAGTTGTTGGGCTTGAGGAGGACTAGAGTTCTGGGCTTGGAAGGGGTCTGATTCTAGTTTAGGAAACTAAATCGGGGTCGGGTTCTTTCAGAAAATGTGACCGTTGATGCCGCGCCCCCGCCGGCAGTGGCAGTCAACGGTGGAACTCCGGCGAAGGGTTGACTTTTTGGAATTTTGGGGAGTTTTATACCATTTTGCTCGTAATCACGTCACAAGCGTAGTCTTGAGGTTTTTGGGTTGATTTGAGTATTATATTTTGGGACGAGGGTTAATTGGGTATATTTTGTGAATTTTGTTATCCTCGTCGATATTTCGAGCAGTACGTCTTTTGAGAACGCAGGGTTCTCGATGTATTAGCTCTGTTTGATGTGTTTCAATATCTATTGATAGTATCCCTGCTATTCAAGTGATCGAGATCGAGCGTTTGGCGAGAGATCTTCCGCCGGACCTCAGGGCTAGCTTTTCTCTGTGAGTGGACATTTATTTACACAGTCGTAGCGAGTTCTTGATTTCAGTATTTGAAAAGTATTGTTTATTTTATTGGTGATGACATATATTTATTTAGCATCGATGCATTGGCTACGCGGCTGATCACCGGTAGTCCATCTATCAAGCTTGAGAGATTCGCTTGATATGTCGACTAGACTTGAGATTCGCCTAGTTTATCACCGTCGGGTTTGAGAGATTCGCCCGACCTGCTACTCTGGCAGGGAAATCCGTCGGAGTGGTGACTTTTATGTACTTAAGAACTCGCATCATTTTTATGACTATATAAATGGTGAAAGGCATATGTTTATTTTCGTCCACTCACTCTAACGATTTTATTTGCCTTTCCCCTGTGCTTTTCGGTTTCCGGTGTCTAGTTTGCAGTTTGGGTTCCAGTGTTTCACGTCATTGGTGGAGGCATAGAATTCGGATCACTCTTCAGTTTCTGTAGGTTTCTTGTTTGACCTACTCGTTGTAAATGTTGTATATAGGCATTGCTCTGAGTACTTATACTGTGTTTCAGTTGAGTATACTCCTGAATGATTTTGGATTTCTTGTAAACCTTTGAGTTTATTATATATATGTTGTTGAGAAATCAGGATGGGGAACGGAGCCCCACGGTTTGGCTTTTGTGGAATATTCGAAGTGTATTTCTTTGCAGGTTCTAAGAATGTATTTCACAATAAACTCTGGCAAAAAAAATTTAAGGTCGTGTTTTCGAAGGGGTTTGATTTCGGTTTAGGTAACTAAATTGGAGTTGGGTCCTTTCAGTTGCTATCAGAGCATTAGGTTTCAGGTTCTGTAGACTCTTGTAGTTATGTTACTAAGGGCATTTGAGATTGTACAGCATTTCGGGAGCGATGACCCGACCGGCCGGTAGATAATCATCAATGCTCTAGAGTGTTGTATGCTTTCAAACGTTTGAAGTTTCATGATTACATCCTTTCTTTCTGTGACTAATATCTGTTGTTCTTAGGATGCCTCATCGACGTGGAGTCCGTGCTGAACGGACTGGGGATCCTGATGAGGATCAACGTACGCGTGACTTGCTTATGCGAGTATTGCGTTTGGAGGAATGTATTGACCCAGTGGCTAAGGCCAGGATAACGGGAGCAACTGTTTTCTTTGGTTACCCTGATCCTGAGGTGTGTGAGGCTTGGGTGGTTCAGGTCGAGCGTGTTTGTGAGCACCTGCATTTTACTCCTGAACAGAAAACTGTAGCTGCAGTGGGTTTGCTTAGGTCAAATGCCTACTTTTGGTGGGTTGGTACATACAGGGTTCATATTGATACTCCTTAGCCGATGTTGAAAGAGATGTTCATGCGTCGGTATTTCAATCCAGCTACTCAGCAGCGGAAATATGAGGAGTTTACCAACCTGAAGCAGGGGAGTATGTCAGTGCTTGAGTATCGGGATAAGTTCACTCGTTTGTCTGGATTTGCACATGATATGGTGGCATCAGAGGAAGCCAAGTGCAGGAGGTTTGAGTTGGGTCTGAATCTGAATATCAAGGGGACTTTGACCACTATGCCTCGAGATAACTTTGATGAGTTTGTTAGTGCTACACTCAGAGGTGAGGATATTGAGAGGAAGAGACAGATACAGTTTCAGACGCGTCGACTTGAAGAGGGTGGACCTAGTCAGGGTGCTTCGAAGAGGTTGAGTTTAGGTACTTCTGGATCGGCATCATCTTCGGGCAGTGGACCTTATAGATATCCTACCAGCACTGCTAGGCAGAGTTATAGGTGGAGGTGGAGTCGACCGCAAAGGCAGCAGTCGAGTGGGAGTACTAGTGGCTCGAGTTATCCTTGACCTTTCTTCAGCATACCAGTTACACTGAGGGAAACTCCATTGTGCAACAACTACCACATACACTACTTTGGTCAGTGTCAATATAGTCCCTCTACTTGTTACCGTTGTGGCCAGGTGGGTCACTATGCGAGGGAATGTCCTCAGCGTGGTACTTTTGGTGGTGTTGCGGATCAGAGTGTTGAACGAGATCTGGGTACTGCTTATGGTGATCGTGCAACATAGTTTTCTGGACAGGGTAGTCAGTAGAATCGTGGCCAGCGTGGACGACCAGCTGGACAGGCTCGGGTTCATGCCATGTCTCTACGTGAGGGCAGAGCTTCTCCAGAGGTTATCATCGGTACGTTGTATATTTTTGGCCATCCAGTTCTTACTTTACTAGATTAAGGGGCTACGCATTTATTCATGTCATATAGACTAGCATTATTGACTACTATACATGCATCTCCACTCCCTAGTATGTGGCGAGTGTTGTATCCATCTGGCGAGGTAGTGTATGTCGGGTGGGTATATAGAGATTGTGAGATTTTTATAGAAGGTTATGGGTTAGCCGCGGATTTGATGCTGCTGGTTATTGTGGATTTTGACGTGATTTTGGGCATGGATTTCTTGGAGAACCATTAAGCTGTTCTTGATTTTTACAAGAAGGAGGTTGTTTTTAGGAGTCCAGGCATGCCGAAAATCTTGTTTCGGGGTGAAAAGAATACTACTTTGCCTTGTTTTATTTCAACAATGAAGGCTGATCGGATGATGAGGAAGGGTTGTGAGACTTACCTTGCACATGTGGTTGATACGAGTGTTCGTGTACCGGACATTAGTGATATTACAGTGGTTTGCGAGTATCCATATGTGTTTTTTGAGGATTTACCCCGTGTTCCTCCACTTAGGGAGATTGATTTTACCATTGAGTTAATTCTGGGTACCAGACCTATTTCGCAGACACCCTACCGTATGACACCTGTAGAGTTGAGGGAGTTGCAGAGTCAACTTCAAGAATTGATTGAGAAAGGTTTCATTCGGCCTAGTGTTTCACGTTGGGGTGCTCCAATGTTGCTTGTGAGGAAGAAGGATGGTTTGATGAGGCTATGTATCGATTATCGGAAGTTGAATCAGGTTACGGTGAAGAACAAGTATCCGCTTCCCCGGATTGAAGATTTGTTCGATCAACTGAAAGGAGCTTCAGTTTTCTCAAAGATTGATTTCAGGGTTGGATACCATCAGTTACGGATTCGGGAGTCTAATGTGGACAAGACAGTGTTTCGGTCACGTTATGGGCATTATGAGTTCATTGTTATGCCGTTTGGGTTGACCAATGCGGCAGCTGCTTTCATGGACATGATGAATCGGATTTTCAGAAGTTATCTGAACAAGTTCGTCATTGTGTTCATCGACGACATCCTGATCTATTCCAGGAGTGTGGGGCAGCACAAGAAACATTTGCATGTAGTCTTGCAGACTTTACGAGATGCTCAGTTGTACGCCAAGTTTAGCAAGTGTGAGTTTTGGCTAGACAGGGTAAAGTTTCTGGGTCACGTGATATCAGCTGAGGGAGTCAGCGTGGATCCTGATAAGATTGATGCGGTGCTGAATTGGAGCAGACCTACCAATGTGGCAAAGATACAGAGTTTCTTGGGCTTAGCAGGATATTACTGCCGATTCGTGCAGGACTTTTCACGGATAGCGACGCCGCTTACCTGTTTGACGAAGAAAGGAGTCAAATTTGAACTGGTGCTTACGAGGAAAGCTACTTAACTTTGAAGGAAAGGTTGACTACGGCACCGGTGTTGACCTTACCTAACGATAGCGGTGAGTTTGTGGTGTACAGTGATGCTTTGAAGTTAGGTCTGGGTTGTGTCTTGATGCAGCATGGAAAGGTGGTGGTATATGGTTCAAGACAGTTGAAATCACATGAAGTTAACTATCCTACTCATGATCTGGAATTAGCTGCCATTGTTTTAGCATTGAAGAGTTGGACACATTACTTGTACGGGGCACAGTGCAAGATTTACACCGATAACAAAAGTCTGACTTACTTGCGTACACGGCTAGATTTGAATATACGGCAGCAGAGATGGATGGAGTTGATTAACGATTACAACTGCACTTTCGAGTATCATCCAGAGAAGGCTAACATGGTTGCTGATGCTCTCAATCGGAAACATGGTGCTTCTCTTTTCCACGTACGTGTTGCTAGAGTGTCACTTTTGACAGAGTTACCAGCAACGGGGGCAGAATTAGAGTGGAATGATGATGGAGCATTGTTGGCCAGTTTCCAAGTTCGTCCGGTACTACTTGATCGAGTTCGTGAGGCGATTCAGATGCCTATCTGCTGAGCAAGAAGAATTTGATTCAGAATAGTGTACCGACCGAGTTTCGGATGAGGAGTGATGGCACTTTGATGTTCAAGGGGAGATTATGTGTGCCCAGAGATGAGAACTAGGTATCTCGAAGCTGAGGCTGATCATCGCAGGCCACATGCTCATGGCAAAGTTCCCGACAGACTACGGAATCGGCACGATCAGAGGGTATGATTTCATGGAAAAAACTGTTCGGCCAGACAAAGACAACACACGATTGGAAGTACTTGCAGTGGCGGAGTATTCCCCTGAAGAGCAGCAACCTAATGACCCGCGCGACGGATTGAACACTATCTGGCCCGCCAAAGAACGGGAGGGGCAGCGCACGATACAACTATACTGCAAACACCCAGAACGCACGATCCACATCGGCGCGCAATTAGAGCCCGACATGGCGGCTCAACTAACCCAGGTTCTGATGGATTGCCAATAGGTATTCGCATGGTCCTACACGGACATGCCTGGAATTGCCCCAAGTATTATCTCCCACAAACTCAGTATCAGCTCTCTTGCAAAACCGGTAAAGCAAAAACGGCGGGCGTATGACCAAGAACGATATGCGGCTATGCACGCAGAGGTCGACAGACTGTAGAAAATCGGTTTCATCCGAAAAGTTGACTACCCGAAATGGATCTCCAACGCCGTTATGTTCAAGAAGCAAAATGGATCATGGCACATGTGCATAGATTACAACAATCTGAACAAGGCCTGTCCGAAAGATAGTTTCCCGTTACCCCGGATCGATCAGCTCGTAGACGCGACTGCCGGGCATGAATTACTGTCCATGATGGATGCATACTCATGATATAACCAGATCCTCATGAATCCCAAAGACCAGGAGGCCACGTGCTTCACAACGGACAAGGGGCTCTACTGTTACGTAGTCATGCCGTTTAGCCTGAAGAATGCGGGCTCCATATACCAAAGATTGATGGACATCATATTTGACGGGCTGACGGGCGAAATTGTAGAAGTCTACATCGACGACATACTGGTCAAGAGCACCAAGGCAGCTGATCATCCCGAACACCTACGAACTGTGCTCGAACTCCTGATCAAGAACGACATGCGACTAAACCCGTCCAAATGCACGTTCGGCGTGACAACAAGCATGTTTCTTGGATACATCATCAGCAAGGGGGGCATCGAGGCCTCAGCAACAAAGGTCAAGGCAATACTAGAAATGCAACCTCCCACGACCAAGGCCGAACACCAAAGCCTCACGGGAAAACTGGCATCCTTCAATCGCTTCATCTCCTGCTATTCCAACAAGTGTGCACCGTTGTTCAAGGCGCTCCGAACGACAAATAAGCGAAGTGTTGTTTGGACAACCGACTGTGAAGCAGCGTTTGCATCCATCAAGCAGTACCTTGCCTCAATACCCCTCTTGTCCAGACTCATAAAGGGAGAAGCCCTATACCTGTACCT
Source organism: Geum urbanum (assembly GCA_946800695.1). Lineage (NCBI taxonomy): Eukaryota > Viridiplantae > Streptophyta > Magnoliopsida > Rosales > Rosaceae > Geum > Geum urbanum. The sequence continues at coordinate 37,926,144 of OX326998.1, forward strand.
ATCTGCTTCTCTAACGGCCGTCAGTTCGGCCCTGGTCCGAAGAGAAACAAATTCCGAATTGCCAGTCTTCTTTACCGGAAAGGGCATGACACCCCAAGAGACCCGTTACCCTACAATCGAGAAAGTGACACTTGCACTCGTCTCAGCTGCAAGGTGACTCAGGCCATACTTCCAGGCCCATAACATCCACGTCCTTACCAATGTCCCATTGCGACAGGTACTGCAATCGCCCGACCACAGTGGTCGACTGGCGAAGTGGGCCTTCGAGCTAAGTGAATACGACATCCACTATGCGCCCCGAACAAAAATAAAGGGCCAGGCTATCGTAGACTTCATAGCCGAGTACACGGAGGTCGAAGGGCCAATAACGACACAGCCCATCCTCGAGATGCCACCAGTTAGCACGGAGCCTCCCAAGGAAGAACCCCCAACACCCGAATCGCCATGGAACCTTTACGTGGACGGGTCATGCACCAAGAACACCAGTGGGGCTGGGATCACCCTCACCGGGTCCGGGGGCGTAGGAGCCGAGTACGCGCTAAAATTCGAATTCAAAGCAACAAACAACGAGGCCGAATACGAAGCTCTTATCACTGGTATACAGTTAGCCCGAAATTCAGAAGCCCCAAGCATCAACATCTTCAGCGATTCACAGCTAGTCGTCAACCAAATCCGGGGCGACTTCAAGACAAATGGTGATACGATGACGGCATACCATGACCATGTATGCGCAATGTTAAGCAAGCTCAAGTACTTCAACATCAACCACATCCCAAGGGGAAGAAACACCAAGGCAGACGCACTTGCTCGTTTAGCAACATCGCCCGTACATACGGAGCCAGGGCAACGAGTAGTGGAAGTGCTGAAGAGGCCAAGCATCACGAAAACGCCAGAAGAGATCTTCACGATCGAACCACACACACGTAGCTGGATGGACCCGATCATCAAATACAAGACAATGGGCGAATTACCAGCAGACTGGGCCCAAGCGCGAAATATCATAGCCCGAGCAATCAACTTCAGTATCCGACATGACAACCTATACAGACAAGGGAAGACGTGGGCCAACCTCAAATGCATTGTACCAGAGCAAGGCGACAAGATACTCAGGGAAATACATTCGGGCGTATGTGGCCACCACACGGGAGCACGATCCATCGCACAAAAGGCACTCTGTTGTGGATTCTGGTGGCCCACCATCCACGCTGATGCAACCGCAATCACTACGACCTGCCACCAGTGCCAACTCTACGCACACAAGAATCACGCGCCCACGGTTCCCCTATCGATCGTCACCTCTCCTATTCCGTTTGCACAGTGGGGACTCGACCACATCGGAGAGCTTATGAAATCTAAGGGCCAGTATCGATACATCATAGTGATCATTGACTACCACACCAAGTTTATCGAGGCGGAATCGATGGTCAAGATCACAACCTAAAAAGTGAAGAGGTTCCGATGGCGTTTCCTCTACTGTCGCTACGACACCCCGCTCAACATCATCACCGATAATGGGCTGCAATTCCACAACGACGAGCTCAAGGCATTCTGCAAAAGGCAAGGTACCAACCTGATATTCGCATCGCCAGCACACCCACAAACAAACGGACAGGTAGAAGCAGCAAACAAAATTATCAAGGAAGGAATCAAAAAGAAGATTGAACTCATCGAGAAAGGAGACGTTTGGTACGGACGATGGCCCACATTACTCCCCGAAATACTATGGTCAATCCGAACGATGGCAACAATAGCAACAGGAGAAACCCCGTTTAGCCTCACATTCGGAACGGAGGCTGTACTACCACTCGAGCTCACGTACAGAAGTCCAAGAATCGAAAGCTATGACCCCACCATCTCCTCGAAGAAAGACGCGACACAGCAAACCTTCACAATACCGCGAACAAGAAAAGAATCGCTCGACTATTCAACCAGCGTGTGAAGGAGCGCCCACTCCAACTGGGGGACTGGGTCATGAAAGTAATTCAAACGAAGTCCAATGGATTACGCGCGTCATGGGAAGGTTCATACATCATCGACGAAGTTGCAAGTCCGGGTACGTTTAACATCAAAGACATGTTCAGAAGAAGGATAGACAATCCCTGGAACACACAACATCTAAGGAAGTATTTTCACTAAATGTTCATCTACCTGCGTTTGAACACATTTTGTAATCTAAACGCACGTTAATCTAGTGATTGTAAACTTTTGCATATGTACGTTTTGTTGTGTGCCAGTAGCCATATGTATCATCAAACGCACTCAGACAAGCAATGTAAACGAAACAAAAGGTACTTAGATATATTTCCCAAAAGTACAATTCATTAAACGCACGCAGGTCTGAGAATACAAAGCAAAAGCAAAAGAAAGCAAGAATAAATGATAGATTAGCTGGCCCCAGCAGCAGCATCAGCACCCTCCCCCGGCACTGGCCCGTCACCCCCGGCAGACGCCTCAACATCCTGCTCCTCGAGCGAGCGCTTCAGCTTCTCAGCTTCAGCAGCCTGCCATGCCTCAAACTTATCCACCTTAACGAACGGCAGCACGAGTGAGGAGAAGTCCTCACACTGGACGTTGGCCTCAGCAGCGACCAAGTCGTCGAACTCCTCCGAATACTTGAAAGCCTGGACCGCGTTAGCTCTGACGTTCTCAAACTTGGAAGAGGCCTTGTACTCAGCCACTGTTTCCTCCATAATCCTTTGATGGACTTCCTCTGTCATGGCATGAGCTCGGGCCTCCGCCAGCTCGCACTCCAGCTCCGCTATACGAGCACCGCTGGACGACCGGAGGGTAGCCAGGTCGGTCTCCAGGATAGCAACCCCGGATTGCGCTTCCCCCAGATCCTTCCTCAGCTCGTCGGCCTCACGCACAAGCTCGTTTACTCGTGCGATCTTCCGATTGGCTATGTCGGTGGACTTAGTTAGAGCCTGTTGCAGCTTGCTCACGTCGGCCTGAAGCTTCCGGTTTTCGGCCTTCGCCTTCGATAGCATAGTGGTCTGCAGCATCGACCCCTCGAGCCCCTTGATGAGGAAGAGTTGATGCTGGAGCTGCGTGCAGGTGTCAAACGCTACACTAAGGGATTTGCTCGGGTCGGCACCCAGCTGACGCCATTTCTGAAGGGACTCAATGCCCACACCCATGGAGCTCTGGATACGAGCAATGAACTCTGACGAGAGCGTTGTTTCGCCCGCCACCGCAACAATTACGGCAGGGGAAGCCTCGTTCGATGGACCCCGGGAGCGCTTTAACGGGCGGCTGGAGGTGCCTTGGCTATCTGGCCTTCTAGCCGAGGTCTGGGACCAGCGGCCATCCGCCTCTCCAAGCTGGCGAATGGGGGAGATCTCGAAAGAACTCCTCGAGGAGCCCGTATGGGTGGAGGGAGACATGCCCTGGCTGACGCGCCTGTCCACACGTTCAACACGACGCTCGCCGCACTCCCTGCTACGCGTCTCCTTCTCCTACCGGAGGCACTCCCTTCGGGCCTTCTCGCCCTCTCCTCTTTGAGCATCGGGGGCAACTTCTTCAGCCCGTCCCTCAGGGATGACGGCCGGGGCTCCGACAGCCGCGCCGACGGCTTGGACTTCCTTATCTCCCTCTGGTATCGGGTCCAGGTACTCGTTGCAGTTGGGGGGATGCATCACACCCTGAGGAGTGTCGCCCTGCACTAGCTAACCGCTCGCGTCCTCAACAACCATGTGGGCCTGCCGGGCCCTCTCTATGAGCACCAACATGCGCTGGTGGGCAGCGTCCTGCTTGGTAGAGGATCTGGACTTCTTCATCTTAGCTAGAAAAAAAACAACACAAGGGTTAGCCCGACAACATACACAAATGGAATAATCAAACGCACTGAACAGGAAAGATACATACCAGGAGGGCATGAGAGACCGCAGCGTTCGACAAGCTCTCAGTGGTTGGCTGCTCAGAAATTTCGCGCGTCTGGGTGGGGATCGAAATCAAACTTGATTCGCGCCAACCGCTTCTCCTCCAAACGGGTGAGGGGATACGAACTTTGGTCTGCAAAAACACAATATTAGCCAGTAAGGATACAAACTTCAAACAAAGCAAACGCCGTTAGTCGACACTACAATATCACACCTAGCGGTTGAAAGACTCGGGGACTCGATGTATTTGATCGTGCCCACACGATAGAGCACCATCCGGCTTGTCAAACTCCCACTCACCTCCGTCAAGACAATGATACCTACGTCAGGCTATGGAAGAGGAAGGGGGCTCCATTAGCCACCACTTCGTTCGGGGCTCGACCATCATCGTACCTTTGCCTTTCATACGAGGAGAATACTTCAAATGGAAGAAGTGCCTGATCTCCACCCGTGTGGGGAACTGTAGCCCACTCAGCTTCCAAATATTGTGGAAGGCAATCATTACGCGCGTCAACGTTGACCCGTATTGGCCTAACGTGATGTTGAAAAGCGCGAGCGGATACTAGAAGAACGGACGGAGGGGAAGCTTCAGCCTGGCCTTCAGCTGGAACTCGCTCACGCACACGTAGCCGTGCGGGGGGGGGGGGGGGGTGTAAATGACTCACCCTGACGGAGTGCCCTCAGCTTCACCGTACGCGGGATGTGGTAGTCTCGGTACCACCGCTGGATCTACCGCACCGACGGGGACCCCTCAGGCTCCTGCATCACTTGGCCATCCGCCAATCGCCACAATACGGGCCCGCCTTGAGGAAGAATTGGAAGGGCAGCCCCAGACGTCTGCTCACCACGTGGGAGCACGACGTATCCATCTGATCCCCCGGAAGAGGAGGACGCGTCAACGTTCAACACACTCGACCCAGGTTGCTCCATGTTCGACACTGACGACCTACGCAAAGCACTACTGGCGTTAACGGACAGTAGGGAGACGCTCAGTATGCTATCAGACGAAGAGTCCGAAATACTATGGGACGAAACCCGGGACCCTATACACAACCTAGGGGTTGACGGAGGCGACTCATCACTGGATACAGCTACCAATTCCATGATCCTAAGAGAAAAGCAAACGGGCCATAAGCCAAACGGCAAACGTGTAAACTGTTGCAACCCCAATCCCTCAGCAAAAACAAGTACCAACCCTTCCCAATACGCAAAAATCGATCAAACAACCAAAAAGCAATAAAAACCCCAAGAACTTGAAGCTGTTCTTCCCAATACCCAGAAAAGCCCAGAAATTCTCTTAACATTCCAACACAAACCCAGAAATTTACCCCAAAAATAGTACCCAAAACAAGTACAAAAGAAATACACCACAAAATAATTTTTGAAAAGCAACAAGAACAAAAACACTACCTTTGAAGAGATGAGATGAAGATTCACGAGATAGCAAGCAACACTCTAAGATTGATAAGCAAGCAAATCTGAGAGCACGTTTACGCAGAGTTTCAGTTCAAGCAAGCAAAGTGTAAAAAGTGAAAGTGAAAACACCACTATTTATAGGCAGCGAAACTAACCCTAGGCAAACGCCTACCGTTTATTTTCAGCGCTTCCAACCGCAGGATCACGACACGTGTCTACCCACGTGCTCCTGCCTAAATTAATTACCCTACCGCTTCGAATTCGGCGCGCCACGCGTCACGCATGCAGCAAACAACTGAAATAAACCGTCTGACACACGATCACCTCAAGCGACAGGTAACCGTTACGAAGATGAAAATGTCGGAATACGAAAAGACAAGAGGGGCCCACTTCGGAAACCGCAATACCGTTTCGGAGTACACCCGATAGGTAAGTGGCAGTTATGCTTGCGCTATCATGGGCCCGGTTGATACCATCGTAACTTGCGCCATCATTCGGGGCTAACGGACCGAGGTCTGGGACCTCCCGTTACGCATCCACCCAATAGAGCAACACCCGATAGGCAAGTGGCAGTTATGCTTGCGCTATCATGGGCACGGTTGATACCCATCATAACCTGCGCCATCATTCGGGGCTAACAGACTGAGGTCTGGGACCTCCTGTTACGCATCCACCCGACAGAGCAATACCCAACACATAAGCGGCTCCAAACAGCAACATCAGGTTTCAGAGTCCAACCTGATAGCCGAACAGCAACAACGTTCGCGCTATCGTGGGACGAGTAGCAAGATCACTTGTCGCCACATAAGCAGCTCCAAACAGCAACATCAGGTTTTGGAGTCCAACCCGATAGCCGAACAGTAACAACGTTCACGCTATCGTGGGACGAGTAGCAACATCACTTGTCGCCACATAAGCGGCTCCAAACAGCAACATCAGGTTTCAGAGTCTAACCCGATAGCCGAACAGCAACAACGTTCGCGCTATCGTGGGACGAGTAGCAACATCACTTGTCGCCACATAAGCGGCTCCAAACAGCAACATCAGGTTTCAGAGTCCAACCCGATAGCGGAATAGTAACAAACGCCCGCACCATCGTGGAACGAGGCCCCACGGCATGACACTTCGACTTTCGACCTCAAAATCAGCTCTTTATTGGACAGTTGGGGGACTCGGGGTTATCAGAGTGCCCCCCCCTTTTTCTCGAGTGACCACGTGTGCAAAATCTGGACAAAGCCTTGCAACTCCCCAATCAAGAGTTGATTCCCTTGACTTGGGGACATGGGGGACTTGTTAGTACGTGATCCTATAAACACACAATCGCTGCACACTTGGTCACTCCAAACAGCACTGCTCAGACCAAACGCAAGACAGCAATACAGGCTTCAACTTTAAGCAAAGAAACAACACCATCTGAAAGCCCACGTGCTCAAAACGATAAACGGAAGGTACCAGGACAAATCATGAACAAACAAGCAGGATCCCACATCGAAGAACAACAAAAGACCCTATCCTCAACCGCCAATATATACAAACACATTTATGACAGTTACGAGGTACGTATGCCCGTTATTCAACCAATACTATTGTTACGTTTCATACACTAACTTGAGCGTCAGAGGGTCGAAGGCGGGAACAACCCGTCAAGGCTCCTAACGACCATTTGGTGTATTACTCTTAACGATAGGTAAAGGACGATATACGCGCAGCAGCTCGAATCACCCGTACTGTCCTCATCCGCACTTCTACTGGAATTCCTACGGAGTTGGTAGAAACACATTGCTTCCTTTAGCTTCAAAACTAAAGGATAATAATTGTGTAATTCATGTACTCTATTAATAAGAATGGGTCAAACCTGCAGGTTGGCGAATAAAACTCCATCCTTGCTTTCATCAGTAAACAACACTGCCTCAGTGGCTCGAAGCTCCATAAGAAATGGTACCTGAGCCAACCATATATAAGACAAGGAAACTCCAAACTTTTGGCTAAGGGCATCTGCTGCTACATTTGCCTTTCCAGGGTGATACGCAATGGTGCACTCATAATCGCTTATCAAGTCCATCCACCTTTTCTATCTCAGGTTCAATTTTGATTCTGTGAGGAGGTACATAAGGCTCTTATGATCAGTAAAGATCTAACATCTGGCACTATTCAAGTAGTTTCTCATAATTTTCAATGCAAAAACTATCGCTGCCAACTCCATATCATAAGTGGGGTAGTTCACCTTATGAGATTTCAATTTTCATGAACCATATGCGACCACCTTTCCATACTGCATCAAAACACAACTCAAACCTAACTTGGAGGCATTACTAAAAACAGTAAACTCTCTGCTATCGTCTGGTAATGTCAATACTGGGGTTGTGTTCAACCTTGTCTTCAGTGTCTGGAAACTTTCCTAATAAGCCTCCGACCATTCAAACTTAACTCCCTTTCTCGTGAGTTTTGTAAGAGGTGCAACAATGCGTGAAAAATCCTGCACAAATCGATGGTAGTAACCGGCAAGACCTAGAAAGCTTCTAATATTTGGCACACTCACAGGTGTACTCTAATTCAACACTGCTTCAATCTTGTCTGGATCGACACTAACTCTTTTGCAAAAATCACATGGCCAAGAAATTTAACATTATCCAACCAGAACTTACATTTACTGAACTTGGCGAATATATGAGACTTCCTCAATGTCTCCAGAACTACATGTAGATGCCTCACATGCTGCCTTGCATCCTTTGAGTAAATCAAGATATTGTCAATAAATACAACGACAAACTTATCAAGATAAGCCTGAAATACTCGATTGATCAAAGCCATAAATGCAGCAGGCACATTTGTCAAACCGAATGGCATCACAAGAAACTCTTCTAGTGCTCGTAGCGCGATCAGAATGCGGTCTTAGAGATATCTGACTCTCTAATACGCAACTGATGGTGTCCCGATCAAAGATCAATCTTAGAGAGCACCATAGCTCCCTTCAACTGATCAAACAAATCATCAATTCAAGGTAGTGGATACTTGTTCTTTACGGTAACCTGATTCAATTTTTGATAGTTGACACATAATCTCATTGATCCATCCTTCTTTCTAACGAATAAAACTGGAGCTCCCCATGATGATACACTAGGAAGGATGAAGCCTTTATCAATCATTTTCTGAAGCTACACCTGTAACTCCTTCAATTCAGTTGGAGACATCCGGTACGACGCTTGAGCTATGACACCTGTACCCAGAAGTAGCTCAATCATGAAATCTATTTCCTTCACTGGAGGAAGACCTGGTATTCCCTGACCAAAACAATCTCCTCCAGGTTAGGGGTGGAAACACAAGTGTTAACTATATGTGCTAAATATATAGTACACCCCTTCCGCAATATTTTCTCGGCCTTCACAGCTGAAATAAGACACGATATTTCTCCACAAAATAAAATCTCAGGCAAACATGGATTTCTAAACACCACTTCTTTTCGATGACAATCAACCAAAGCTTGGTGATTCCTCAAAAAGTCTATACCCAAAATTAAATCGAAGTCCATGACATCAAGAGGTATCAGGTCGGCAGACAAGCAAAAACTTCTAACCATAACACTACAGTCTCTATAAACTAACCCAACTAAAACCACCTCACCAGAGGGATATATCACTTGCCATATCCCCGATAAGGGAGTGGCAGGTATTTAAATTATTGATGCTATTCTCACGGAGATAAAAGAGTGTGTCTCCCCCGGATTAATTAAAGTATAAGCACCATAACCAAAAACAAATAACATACCGATGATCACCTCTGGAGATGCCTTGCCCTTCTGTAAAGTCATATGGTGAAGTAAGGCATATCTAGTTTGTCCAGCCGGTCGCCTTCTCTGGCTCCAGTCCTCATAAGCTGGTTGTCTGGGTGACGGTGCGGCTCTAACTCTGGAAGTGGTTTCTTAATCACCACCCGAACTCTGCACCAAAAATCTACCTAAGAGGTCCCTCTGCATACACTCCCTCACAAAGTAACATGTCTGGCCACAACTAAAACAAGCTGAAGTCCCAAACTGACGCTATCCTAGATGGCGTCTTTGGCATCTATTGCATAGAGAGAAATCTCTTGGCATCTCTTAACACTGATGGAGTAAAACGAGACCCACTAGATCCACTGGAATTGGCCCTAGACCTTTGCCTCTTTTGTCGAATCTTCCTCCATCTCTAAAAATGACTCAGACAACATGCATTAGGAGCAGGGGTGTGAGATCCCTCACATGAAGATGAAGTGAAACCTAAAGTACTTGAGCGTCCCTTCTTTGCAAGACTTGACTAGGCCTACCTTCCTCAAATTGTTGAGTCTGGCCTCGCTCAGATCGAAGCTTGTCCTCGCATCTCAAAGCAGCACTAACAAACTCATCAAAATTAGTACGGGACATACCTGACAAGTTTTCGACAATATTTGACCCCCTGCTCAAACCTCTAACACTTTTCTTTCACCAGCCTGATTGAATTTGGCATAAATCAGGACAAGTAAATGAAACGATCCTGATACTTCATTATAGACATGTCTCTTTGTCAGAGGTTCATAAACTCCTCATACGTCCGTTGCTCTGATGCTTCGTTGAAGAAGTACGTGACTCATGAACAATTTTGTGAATTCTATCCACGGAATGATGGCTTCATTTCTCTCAGTGCCCTGCCAACAACGATAAGCATGGTTCTGCAAAAGACCTGCAGCTACCTCGGTTCTCTGCTCAGGGGTTAACTGGGGACGCAAACGATCACAAACTTGACCAATCTCAACAAGCCAGTTCTCACTAGGCTCATATGGGAGCCAGTAAAATGAATGGATCCTGCCTTCTTAGCCTTGGTAATTAGATCCTCGCGATCCTCTCGTGGTCCTGGTATCATGCGTGAAATTAACTCACGCATCTGCTAAGCCAAGGACTGCGTATCATCCCGTTGCACTGGTTGTCGAGGCATAATGACTTACGATTCCAAAAAAAATTTAGCTCACTGAAAGAAGTCACAAACTCGCTTGATTATGAGACTCTAGACATCCAACAATGCACAACACTTGAAGTATAATGGAGATCTGCCAGCCAGTCGGGCCATCCTCCTAGGAGTGTTACACATTCCTAAATGTCTGCATTGACATGACCAAAAGAGTCTACGAAATTTGTGACCTAATGCTCTAATACCAAATTAAAAGGACCCAACCCTAGTTGAGCTAATAAACTAAGATTAAGTCCTAACGACTGACCATAATCTAAGAAATTCTACAAATTTTTTGACACAACCTTCCTTGAAACTAAGACAACCCAAGAACCCATATGAAAATGACACTTCAGAAACCAAATTCAAAAAACAGACCGTGGACCACCGATGTCCATTCGGATTTCTCAACATATGTCATAAACAAAACCAGAAACTCAACTCAGGAATTTAGAAACATATTTACAAGGTACTGGTTCTAAATACAAGGAAAAATAAACTTAACGACTACATAAGTAACTAACTATTTACATGAGCCCCATATAAAGAAACATAATACAACTGGTATTCAGAGCGAATTCTACAAACATATGATACAAACTGACAGTGAGCCGGAGCCTACTGATGAAGAGATGACTGGTGGATTCGAAGCCTTTGACGAAATAAAGAACTTTAAGGATCTACACTGCAGCCTAGGCAACGGAAACCGAAGAGTCTAGAGAAAGACATTAAAATATAAAATGTTAGCGTGAGTGGACAAAAATAACATAATCTACGTAAATCGATAAAATTGAAGTATCATGCTTTTCCGCTAATTTCTGTAAATTAATGCGAGTTTAAATATCATAAACTAAAATATAGATTCTCTATTTCCAAATTTAGTTGGACTGTCGTTTAACTTAAGTTAGGTAGAGCACCTCGTTTACACGCGCGCCAATGTTTTTCAGAGGAGTTCATCATGTAATCAAAAAACAATTTGATCTTATTGAGAAATTGATGTCTTACTCTCTCTTATAGGGAACAAAACAAGAGAACAACAGCCTGACAAATGGTTTGGTCCGATTCGGTTGCCCGGTTAGGCGCCAAAACCCATCATTGATTTGAGATATTGATAAGGTGAATTCCCTGTCTATTCAATGCTAGGCTTAATGAGTATAAGGAGAGTCTATTCAGGGTATATTACATGTATGTTAAATATCTCTGTTCACGTTTTTGGAACTTCCTTACTTTCTCTATTTTTCAGAAGCATGAAGCAGTCATTTTCCATCAGTAGATAGAAATAACCCATAAGAGATTTTCATTGATGATGTGGAGTATGAATCATCCAAGAGAATGTGAAAAAGATAAGCAGTAGTTTAGTGCAAAACTTTTATCGATTTCTGAAGCCCTGCAGTTAAGTTTCATACATTTTAAATGGATCAATATCAGATAATTTTTTTCTAAGTTAACCTCTGATATCTTTTCTTCTCATATTCTCGAATAATCCTCGAATAATCGCGCAATGTGCAGGGACCCACCTAGTATATATATATATATAGCTGGTATATATAACCAGCTATTTCAAGTACCTACTCATCATGGATAGGAAGCAACCAGCAAAAAGAAAAAGACAAATTAAAGGAAGAAACAGTTTCCAAGTCATGATTTCATTAGCACACAGACGTACATAACTCACGACGACTCCACCAAATTTAAAAGTACTTACATGGTGGAAATAATAGAGCCTTTCTTCATGAATTACATAACCAGTAAAAATATACAAACAGAAACCCCCCCCAACCACAAAACTTCAAGTCTTCAAGAACAATTTAAAATTCTAATTATAGGCACACATGAACAACACATTTCAATACAATGTTTAATCAGCACACCATAATCTTAAAGCAGAGTTTCGACATGTTTGTTCAGCTCCTCCAGCTTCTTCATCCTCAGTCTCTCACTTTCACCCACAAGCTGAAACAGAGAAACAAATTAAGAATGCATGTATTTAGAATGCTAACTCTTGGTGAAATATATAAATTATATATAGTTTCCAAGCAAAAATGAACTTCACCTCCATCAATCTAGAAAGTAGTTGAGCTTTCTCTCTGTTCTTCTCATTTAAAGCCTCAACTGCTTCCTTGTATTCCTTTTCCTGTGAACAATTAATATACAAAACCATCAGACGATTAACTTGGAAAACCAGCAGGAGCATGAAGAACACTTGCAGCAACATGCATTTGTATAAAGAGAAAAAAAAGAGAAGCAAAATGAGACTCACCTTCCTCTGGCAGCTTTGTCCCAACGGCTTCAACTCTTTGTTAACTAGATCTATCCTCTTCCTAATATTTGCAACTTCTTTTCTCATGGGATCTGTCAGAGCTTCAAGCTCCTAAAGATGAATTAGTTTTGAAGTAACATATGTATAGTGTATCTATGACTTCATTAAAAGTTTCGAATGAACAAATTCTCTCGATTAAAAATGAAGTTACCACAATTATTGAAAACTCTTTTGGTCCTTCACTGTGTAGTTCAATGCAAAAAAAAAAAAGTAACATCAACTCGATCATGTATTGTTTCTTCACATTGTTTTAGCTTTAAAAAAAGTAACATGAACTAGCTAGTGGAAATTGCAGTTTACTTACTTCGCGAATGTCAGCTAAGCGCCGACTAGCTTCTTCAGCTCGTCCGAGCTGAGCTTGAACCTTGTCTCTCACCTCCAACTTTCTCCTCTCAATCTCTTCCTCCTTGACGCGGAAAATAGCCAATGCAGACCTTGACATCTCTTCTTCCTTATCTTCAACCGGACTTGCGTTGTAACTAACAAGGGCGCCAGAGTTCTTGACATGTTGCAGCTGCAATTGGTGCTGCTCCCATAACTGTTTCGGTGTTGCCATTGTTAGCTAGCTTCTCTGCTTTCTCTCTCACGGACAAGCTGACAGACTAATTTATTCCTTTAGTTGATCCTAGCTCTCTTAGTTGTGCTCCTTATTCCTTATAATGATGGCTTTCTTTCTCCTGTACGTTGTAGGTTGGTTATAAGAAAGGCTAGCTTTAAAGGTATGAAACCCATCATCAACACAGCTTGCTTTACAACATTTATTGTATTACATTATATGAATTTGAATGACCAAAATGCCTAGCTAGCTGCTTGCTTTACAATCCAAAAGTTAATAGTAGAATTTACCTTTGTTGAACAAAGACTACGTACTACTCACTCAAATGCTTCTGTAATCCTCTTTCCACCTTTACTCAAATGCCTACTTTGTACAGCAATACTATTCTTAGTTTCTTACCTAGAGCAACTATTCTAATTTAACCAGGTCTGTTCTGGTATGGTAAGGTAGCTATTTTCTTAAGTTGGTATGTTGGCAAATTTAGCTAACCAATTCCAGTTCCTTCCTTTATGTACAAAACTACAGGTGCATACACAAATAATTAAATAAATGTAAACATTTATATAGGAAGATGGAGTTGTTACTGAGTGAGTAGGTAGTATTCCATGAATAGCTATAACGTACAATTTTATCCTTGAGAATTATTTATGAGTTTTAGTTGTGTTGGATATGATTTGAATAAGTACAAATTGGTAGACAACTATGTCTTAAGAGAGTAGTGGTGATTAATCTTTGTCTGTAAAGAAAAGGGGTGCTTGGGGTGAAAGTAATGAGGAAAGGAAGCCTAGCTTAGGGGACAAGACAGATAAGAAGAGATTCGAATTAAGCAGTTACAGCAGGTGCCTCTGTCACAACTCACAAGCATAATTTATTTTTTTCTTCTTCCTCGAACACTTTTGATTTGGTGAGGCGCAAAATTTCATCCGAGTATTGATCGAGTCCAGCGTGATTGCCATCGATCAGAGCGGAACTATCTAAGTATGTGGATGGAAAATTAATGCAGTCTAAGAATGAATGAAACTTCCTTGTATTCCATGTGTTGTAAGGAAAACATTCCAGTCCAACTTTTCAGTCATAAAGTTCTAAATGGTAATATTTGTCTTTGAAGCTGTCCGTTGTCCGTTGCTAGATCTACTTTGATTTGCAGTTTTAATATCAAGTTTACAAAAGGTTGGGAGCATTTAGGCCCCCAAATCCACCAGAAAAGCTCTACATAGATTCTGCACCAGTGCAATTTGGAAAATCGAACTTGGAATCTTTGGGACCCCAACCGACACGGATCGAGTCGGATTTGGGCTTTAATAGGCCTTTGAGCAGCCCATGAAGTTTGGAGTCCACGTGAAGTCGCCAATGCGGCCTAATGGGCCCATATACTTTCCCCTTCCCAAATCCCAATCAGAAAAGATCAGAAAGCCTAGTACGAATCCCGCTCTGAAAGTCAAGGGCGCGATCCCGTGTGACTAGTTGTTTCAGTCCAAATCCTTTATCCTTAGCTCTTTCCTCCACTATACCCAATCACACCAAGCCACGTACTGTATCGAGTCCTCACCATAATGAACCCGCAGGAGATCTTGCCCTCTCCATAACCCCATAAACCTTGAAAAATGGGGACCTTTTCGTCTCTCTCTCCCGGCGCTTCCGTTTCTTTCATCCCACCACCCAACAAAACGATCTCCACCGCCGCCACTGGTTTTCAACTTCCGCTTCGGAACTCAGTCACTCCTTTTACGTCGTCGTTTTAACCGCAACCGCGCGCCCAAAGTTTGGGTTTGTTTTTTCTTGAACGGCGTCGTTGGAGGTTTTTCCGGCGATGAAGAAGCGGAGGTACCCCGAATTTGCGTGCCGGCCTTCGATCACAACCGAGTGTGATGACCGCCGTCCGTACTGGGGTCGGGTTTCGGGCTCGGACCAAACCGAAAACCAGGCGAACCGATACGCCTCGATACGCCTCGATACTACGACGGCGATAGGGATAGAAAACCGTAGTGGCAGGCACATCTAAGCGGCTGTTTGCGCTCGTGCGATTCGCCGTCGGCGAAGTTCCAGTGGAACAATCTGCTAGCACAGAATCCGAATCCGGTTGTGACCCGAGCACGGTTCCGGGTTCGACCCGACCCGATCGTAACTATAGTAGCGGGGGTGACAGTTATAGACTCGCTTATAGATTGGGTGTGGACAAGAGCTTGCAATATGGGCAGTCTGATCATGGCGGCTTCACTTCGCCATTGGCGAAAAACCGCCCAATCCCATATAGCTCATCGATGTTTGAGGGGTTTTTGGGCATTTCACATGATTGTAAGAGAAGCAGTAGAGCAATGGCTGAAGGGCCAGTTGGGCTTGCTGGATATTCTCAAGGTCAAACACCAAGGCACAGTAATTTGGTAGGCCATGGATGCTCCTCAGTTCTTTTCAGTGATTTGTGCTGTTTCGGATGAGTTTAACAGAAGCAGAGCAGTGGCAGAGGGGCCTATGGGAAATGCTGGATATTCCAAGGGTTTACCAATCCTTTTCAATGAGGGTTTTCGTGTGGTTTCGGAAAGCAGAGCAGTGGCAGAGGGGTTTATTGGCAATGCTGGATATTCTCAAGAACATAAGAGTTCACCAATTGGTTTAAATGGGGGTATTCACCCCGGCTTTTCAGATGGCTACACCATAAGCAGCAGTGCAATGACTGAGAGCCATGGTGTGTATTCTCAAACACACACGCCAAGACGCGATCATGAGGTTTCTGCAGTTGCTTTGAATGAAGATTTCTGTGGCCATTCAGATGAACTCAACAGGAGCAGAGCAATGGATGAGGGCCATGCTAGACAATTTCAGGGACACACGCCAATACATGAAAATAGGGGTCCTCCAAAAACTATGAATGAAGGGTCTTGCGGCGCTTTTGATGAATTTGACAGAAGCAAAGCAATGGTACAATTTCAGGGACACACTCCAAGACACGAAAATGCAGGTCCTCCAAATGCTATGAATGAGGTGTTTCACGGCGATTTTGATGAATTTGACAGAAGCAGAGCTATGACACAAAATTTCATGGACACACTCCAAGACACAAAAATGGGGGTCCTCCTAATGCTATAAATGAGGGGTTTTGTGGTGATTCTGATGAATTTGACAGAAGCAGAGCAATGGCTGAGCCGCCAATCAACCATGGTCAATATTCCTGTGGTCAAACACCAAGATTGAATGAATCGGTGGACCCTAAATGGACTCAGCAGAGTCTTAATAGGGATGGGGTTAAGGACTACAAGATTCCCGGATGAAAAGAAACGAGAAGGGCGGTGACATGAATGCCCTGCTCCACGACTTTTTTTTATAAGAAGGTGGCTAGTGTTGGAGAAGATCCAAGGCTGCCAACTGATTTGAGACCACACTTCATTGACAGGGTTGATGGTATCAATGGTTTTGTTAGAGCAGGCACTTAGGAGATTTGCCAATTGAACCACCATCCAAACTCAAGGAAACCGACTCAGGTGTATCATGCCTATCCGTCTACAAGTGATACATTGATGCCCTTTTGTGAAGAAGTTATGGGTTCTTCTAATTCAATTACAGAGGGATGTTGGAACAATGGAAACCAAGGCTTGAGAATGGGAGTTGATGATGGCTATGAAAGAGAGGTCGAACCTTTATCATATGAATGTAATCTAGATGCATTGGCTCTTGCGGATGAAGAAGATCAAGGCTTGCTTGAGGCCTATGGTGGTTGCCAAGAGAGGCTAGCAGCAGCTGAGTACCTAGCATCCATGTCTCCTGTGGGAAGGTGGCATTTGAGAAAAGTTGCCATGAAGGAGTTCAAATCTGGCAATCACTCAAAGTCTTAAGTTTTTCCCTGATTTGAATTCCTCTTGCGATTTGCCAAATTCGAGCTATGAAGCCGACATGCATTTAACTGCTGAAGACCAACATACGGAGCATACCAAAAATCAGAGTTGTGACAGTCTGTCACCGGCTTCTAAAATTCCAGCATCTATGCAAGATCGTTTTGGTGAACAGTCCAAGAATACCAGGATACCTGTAAAGGAGCATTTAGGACTTCCAAAATTATCATCTGGAAGTATAAAAAAAACACTTGGGACCACAAATAAAACCATCTGGTACTGTCAAAATGCATTCAGGGCCAGCTCTGAATGATCATAATCACAGCGTCATAAGTTGTAAAACTCGACAGCAACATAAATGTCCAATGAGAAAAACAAATGATTTTTATGGAAACATTCATCCTCTAGGTGCTGGTCCTCTTAAAGATATGACAGATGCTGCAACTGAGAGCATTCATCCTCCAGTCAGTTCTCGTCCACTAGTGTCGACAGATGATTCTACTGGATGCATTCCTCCTCGAGAGGGTGGTTTATCAGAAGTTAAGAAAGATGTTACTGGAAGCATTCATCCTCAAGGGAATGCTGTTCCAAATAGTAATAGTGTTGATTGTAGTGGAACAATTTGTCGTCAAGGTAGCAGTCCTTCAAAAGTTGAGGTGAAATCTGCAAAGAAAGAATCCTCTGAAGAGTCTAAGGAGTTCAAGCAGCTGGTAAATGATGCTTTTCTTAAGTTTGTCAAAATTTTGGTTGAGAATAACAGTCGAAGGAAGCAATTCATGGAAGGAAAAGGAGGAAAGTGTTTCGTTTGTTCCAGGTAAGTTAAAAATTTATATTTCTGCTGTAATCATGGTGGATAATCCTAACATATAGCATTATAATATCTGATAGAAGAGCCACTAAGTCTGCTAATAGCTTATACCTATCTTCCTGAATATCAAGATACGTAGCTGCTGATTGATTTGGAATTTGGAGTATCCAAGTATGTAGTCTTAGAGACTTGGAGAAACTTTCTTCGCATATTGATCAATCTTGGAATTTTTGAGTAATTACTACTTCTTTGGGCGTCCAAAACCGTAAGTTGCTAGGTTAAAGGTTTTGAACTCATTACCATCGGAATGATGAGATCAATTAGCCTATCCTAGCCTCCAGATATCCACATTGGACAGACCCTGCAGTTGCATATGCTTGGTAAACTTAAGTCATTTAATTCGGCTCCTTGAATTGGTAATGTGTTCATTCGGCCTTTATGTGAACCAGAAGGGAAAGTGTACGTTTGGTCAATGCCAAAAGTGGTGCAATTGGACATGACATTGGAGCATATAACACTCTTATTCATGTTATGGTGTGTGGCAGACTAGTTATCCTTCGTTTGGAGACTAGTTAACCATTAATATAACATTTAGCTGTTAGAATTACCTCTTTCATTCCCTTTACCTGCTTGCTATTTTAGGGAAGCATTTTTTCCATGGCAATTTGTTTCTTATTGTATCCTTTTTGTTTTCCCATCTGTTGGCTTATCAGTTTTATGCTCGGTTGGTGGAAATCTCAGTACTCTTCATTTTGGTTATATATTTTTCTAATCTTGGGACCTAGAAAGTCTTTTCTTCTTTCTCTCAGGCCTTATGTCTGATAGGAAAGCTACTTATTTACAAGAAAGCATTATTGGTAATAGCTGAACTTTTTGTATGTACCTACATGAGTCCCAGGTTGATAGTTATTCCTATGTATTTCATTTAGGCACCAACTGAATTTCAAGCAGAGCTTTATACATGTACTTTATAAGTCTCCAACTGAATTTCTAGCAGAACTTTAGGCGTGTACTTCTACACTAACCACAGGAGGGTAGGATATGTTTGTCATTTGTGAGCCATGAATTTGGTCTGCTGTTCTCCATTCAACCTTATGTCCTGTCACATGATGTTGAAATGACATAGTTCTCGTGCATGGTTGATATGCTTCTGTGGAATTTCTAATGATCACCCAATTTTTTTTCTTGTATCAGTAATCTTAAAGAGTTCACAACAACGGTGGCTCTGGCAATGCATGCATTCATGTCACCTAAAGTTGGATCTAGAGCAGAGCATTTGGGCTTTCATAGAGCTCTATGTGTGCTTTTGGGATGGAACAGTGCAGGAGTTTCAAATGGTATGTGGGTTCAGCAGATTTTACCTGGTGGAGAAGCCACGGGTTTGAAGGAAGACCTAGTTGTTTGGCCTCCGGTTGTCGTCATACACTATACTTCATCATCAAATGAAAATTCTGAAGATGAGAAGTTAACAGTTAAGGGTGAAGATCTTGAGGTTCTTCTCACAGGTAAGCAACATGTCATTACTGGGCTTTTGCCCACACATTTGATTGATTGTTTGGTGGTTTTATAGCAGATAGGTGTGAGATAATGTACATGTCTTGTTTCTTTAGTTTGTTTGTTTTTTGCACTTTCTTTTATCAGTACACTCTTCAGGAAAGGGTTTGAGTTTTCAAATATGAAAGTGCAGTTCATGATCCTCAGTCATTAATTTGAATATGAAAATCTTGATAGTTGACTCTAGACTCTCTACTCAAAGTTTTAATAACACTGGCATCTTCATTTTGAAAATGTATTTGCCACATTGTTTCTCTTCCTCTTTTTTTCACACAATTCTGCTAGCTGAATCTTCTGGTCGGCATCATGCTTTGTTGGGGATCTCTGTCATTTGTTTATTTTATTTTACCTATTATTCTATAGCGCGACCTTTTTTGTTTGGGAAAATTGTTGATTTGGTCATTCATGTTTGACAGATGAGACAGAATTGTCACTCATATTTGACAAATATCGCTTTGGTCATCCATGTTTTACTTTGTCATTTGGATTTATCACTTTGTTCATTTTAGATGTTGAAAATCACATATGTGACACACGTGTTTTACTTAAATGAATATTTTGCCATTATAAAGCTAATAAACTTATTTATATGCACATTACAAACAAATAAATATGTTTTTTAATGTCTAAAAT
Organism: Geum urbanum; assembly: GCA_946800695.1. Classification (NCBI taxonomy): domain Eukaryota; kingdom Viridiplantae; phylum Streptophyta; class Magnoliopsida; order Rosales; family Rosaceae; genus Geum; species Geum urbanum. The sequence goes on from OX326998.1 coordinate 37,946,088, forward strand.
AGACAAAGTGACTAATCTGAATGATAAGGTAAAACATGAGTGACCAATATGATATTTGTTAAACATGAGTGACCAATCCGTCTAACTGTCAAACATGAGTGACCAAACTAGCAATTTTTCCTTTTTGTTTTTTGTTTTCCATTCTTTTCTTGTTATGGGTATTCTCTCTGGGAAAATCGTGTACTCTGGCACACCTGCTGATCAAACTCCAATGTATTAGTTTAAACCTACATATACTGGTTTGCAAGAAGCAGAGAGGCTTCACACGTTTTTTGTCAATAACAAACATGGGAAGGCTGAATGGTAGTTGATCAGTTCTCTTGCCCTCAGCAACGGCAGCGATGGAATGCAAGCATTAGAGGTTGATGATGCAATTTCTTTATATGGTTATTTGGGACGTGCTGAGGATTGGGGTGAACTTGATCTGGGAACCACAAAGCATTTCAGTGTGAGGAGCTTGAAACAGATGAGGCCACTCATGCTTCTCTATGAAATTATCCACGACAGTAACTCTCAATATGTGCAGCTTCGGAGGAGCCTTTTTGCAGTCTGAGAGCCTTTTTGCCACTGCATCTTACTGTTCCACATAATTTTGTAGAATTCTAGAATGTGGCTCATGGTTTCAGCTGTGAGCTAGTTTCTAATACTTATACACACCCCATAGGTATGGGAAGGAATGTAATTATCTACCCAGCATATCATTGAGTCGGTCCTTTCTGCACAAGACAGTTCAAATGGAAAAAGTTTGTAGGTTTTTCTGCAGAATGGGTTTTCTTTCTTTCTTTTCTTGGAAATGAAAATCTCATTGGGGGGGGGGGGGGGGGGGAGGGGGCAAGCAGAAAGCCAGTCCCATAAGGGAGTGGTAAAAACATAGGTCACCAACCTCCTCCATACTCCTCAGGAGAAGGGACACAGAGAAAAGAGAAAATGGCCATAAAAAACTGCAGAATGGTTCTATTTCTGCACAAAAGGTGGGAAGTTTTCCCTTTTTATTTTTTAATTATATATTTTTCTCTTATTTTGCATAGTACCATGTAATTGTAAATACATGCCATAAGGTAGTGGGGCAAAACGGGGAGATTTGGTCAATGTTAGGAAACAAATGACACTCAGAAAACAGAACTATGAAGAGAAATGTCAAGTAGGGACAAAATACGGTGAAGATTTCACGAGCCTTTAGCAAGGACTACTGGGACGAGGAAGTCGTAGTCATAGCCCAAGTACTCTAGGAATGCATCCACTGCTTTTGGTTCTGCACCAGAAATCTTGAGTAAACTCTTATTATCACCAATTTGAGATGTGAAGATGCCAAAAATCGTCCAAGCAACCGGGGATGCCCAGTAGTACCACCTCCGCCATATAGGGATTGGCTGCAATTTGTCAATGAATTAGATACTGCGACTGCAACACTGATCTTATTACTCTGGAGTCTGGACAAGATTTGATTCCTCACTAGAATATTTCTTTTTCCTGTTCGTTTTAGGACTACATTCTTAGATGTTGCAAAGCTACTTCAAAAGGTATATTTACCAACTCTTGCAACATACCGGTCTAGGGATCAGGAAACCGGAAAACAAGTTCCAAAAGCTCAAGAAGGACACAACAAGGGCAGCAATCTGGTGGCCGGGAGTTAGCGCAACCACCATCATTCCGTACATTGAAAAGTACGTGAAGCACATGAATATGAAGTAGTAAAAGTACACGAACTTGACCAGCTTCCACTGATACCCAATCATCGAATATAGTAGAAGAGCATAGATGAAGGTCTGTATTGCAACATAAATTGTTTCTATAGCCACCTGCAACACAGAAAGAGTATAATGATTGACATATTTTGCATGGACGAGGAACTGTGAGACACACATTGATATGCTTCCAGATACATTAACTGAGCAAATGCGTAAGGCAATTCGGAATACATTCCAGCTGCCCTCTCGCGATACGATACTATTCTCTCAACTGCCACTACAGATTGCACTGCTGAAGCGTTGGAGGCTCCTAGGAAAAGAACAGCAGCATAAGTTACTCCCAACAGGTTAATCAGATCCTGCTGCTTGTGTCTGTAGACAATTATGTGGAAGTCTTTAGCTTCTTGTGATCATTCATGTGTAGTAAATTTACAAAGCAATGTAGCCACAGTTAGGAAACATAATCATACATCTGGTCTCCTTTTCCCCTAAAGATCCCGCCAAATAGGACACCAATAACGATTGTCATGAAAATCGAATAGCATTGTATTGGGAATTCCTCCAGTAAGACCAGTGTTGTTTCCAGAAACAAGCCTTGCACTGACTTATAAAGCTCTGTGAGTAGCGAGTTGGGAAGTAAAGATCCTTAGAACCTGGTTGTGGAGTGCTTAGTTCTTTGATGAGCTCCTGATTTCTTCTGAAATTTGGGCAAGTATGAAGAGAAAATTCACAGCACATCAGAAAGGAGGCTGAAAAAATAATGACATTGTATATTACTATATTACGTACCTATAAAGGTCAGAATTGGCATAAGCTTCTGCAAAATCCATGTGAAGTTGAGTTTCAACTGCAGAGGAGCTAATTTCCAACATCCATGTTGCAGGATTGTATCCATCTTTGAGTTTTTGAACCCCTCGAATACCCTATAGGAGGTTTCAGATATGTTATCACTGATACTTTGATACATGCATATTGTTATTTTGATAGAATCCATGCAAGAAAAATACATGTAAATGTCAAATGGACTCAAAAAGTCCTCTGATTATTTCTGACGAGCATGGTGTGGAAAAGCTCACCTCAAAATATTCAACAAGTTTGTGAGAATGAGCACCTAGAGGTCCAGCATAAATAACCCTTCCTCCTCTTTTCATCAAAAGACGCTGCAAAAGTAACACAACTCAGGTTGAGATAGTTAGACAGCGCGCAGACAACTGGTACAGAAAATGTTAGGCAAGAGATGAACCATACTTCATCAAAAGCTTCAAAGATATCTATGCTTGGCTGATGGATTGTGCACACGAAAGTTCGACCAGTATCTACCGTGTTCCTTACTGCACGCATAACAATTGCAGCAGCTCTAGCATCAAGGCCTGATGTAGGTTCATCCATAAAAATAATGGAGGGATTGGCTACCAACTCTACAGCTATTGTAAGCCTCTTTCTCTGTTCGGTTGAAAGGCCACCTACCCCTGGAAGTCCAACTAAGGCGTTCTTCAATGGGTTAAGCTCGACTAGCTCCATGACTTCTTCAACGAACATCTATATGAATGCAGAATTTTATGAGTGAAATGTTGAAAGAAATATTGTTTAAGTATCATCATGACTGGTAATGTAGTACTATTTCAAAACTAACGATATCTTTGCGCATACAACAATCAATGAAGTACCTTTCGTGTTTCCTTCTTTACATCTGAAGCAAGACGCAACCACGCAGAATACAGAAGAGACTCATGGACAGTCACATAAGGAGAATGGGTGTCATTTTGACATTTTGTTCACAATGACCACTAACTCGAGAAAATATTGCTTGTTGTTTTGGATAGCCAGAAATGCTTATGCTACCCTCAATGTACCCACCAGTCTTCCTTCCTCATAAGACGTCCATCAGCGTTGTCTTTCCAGCACCACTGACTCCTACTAAAGCTGTCAGAACACCTGGTCTGAAAGCTCCACTGACATCCCGTAGGAGTTGTAGTTTGCTCTCTTCAATCCCTTGACTCTTCATATCCTGATTGTATCAGAAAGCATTCCTTTGAAATATATATTTGGTATTAAAAGTGATATTGTTGTAGGATATTTGATGTACCTAGTTATGGTGGAGATCACAGAATATGACAGTGTATCTTATCCAGAGATGTAATATGATTAATTTCCTATTTGTACCTTTTGTACTCTCCTATATAAATGAGTTACTTCATTAATAAAGTTACACACTTTATTGTTTCAAACTACTTCTATACTTTATCGTATTTCCTAAAACACGTTATCAGTACGAGACTCTACCCCTATGCACGGATCTCAAAGAAGAAGAAGACTGTTCTAGAAAAAACAAGAGAAGAAGAAGATTGTTCTTTAGTAATCTAAAGTAAGTTTTCTATGAACACAACTTCAATTCAAATTCAAAATAACCTACTCTTTTGGAAAATTTAGATTTTTCCTTAGGGATTTCCGGATAATATTCTATCCCTCATTTCTACACGCACCTTTCTTGAAGGTGGGCATTCGGAACTAAGAGCGTTCCCACATGAACTAAGAGCGTTCGTGAGTGAACTAAGAGTGTTCACAAAATCGATTTGAACTAAGAGCGTCTATAAAAGCATCGATTAAGACGAACAAAGAGTGTTCGCGAGACCACATACTTCAAAGTGAAGTACTAATCCAAAGACGATTGGAAAACTAATCAGTTGTCGAGAAAGTCTTTTATGACTGCGAAACTAATATATCTTATGTTTTCTCATAGTGTTTGATATGCAAAAGTGCATTGACACCATGCTCTTGGATCTAAATGAGAAGTGGAATAACATGTGGTTTTTCAACTTCAAGAAAATTGCATCAATCAACTATGAGATGCTAAAAGTTAGCTTCATGCTCTAATTATGCGGAATGCAATTAAAGAGTGAGAGTTGAACGAGAAAAACCTCTACACCTTCCATCGTTGTAGCAATCATAATATCAAAACAATATTGATTGTAATTCGATGCTCAACGAATCACGACATTCAAATAGCCTATTAACCTTATGATGATAAGAAAAAGTTTATGCTCGTGAATAATCATAATTCAAGGCAAGATGAGAACTAAGAGAGTTCTCAACGCGAATTATGAAGCACACCAAAGAACGAGGTGCAAAGAGCGGAACCCTTAAATTAAGGGAATTTTGATGAGACAGTTTTTGGTCTCTACAACCACCCACACAAGGAAGAACGCCATAAGTTAGCGTATGAAGGTCATGATAGATGACCATGATAGAGGAAGCACCGACCATGGATTCCATGGTGACTAAGGAAGCGATGGAGGCTGAGGTACCAATGCCAAAAGAGGCAAGGATGAGACGCACAATGTTTCTTGAATCAAAAGAGTTGTTTATTCTCAAGATGTTTGAGAAGATAGATTTAAGAAATTTTGGGTAAATAGGTGTTGAATACCATTGATAGGTAAAATATGTGAGGAATCTACAGATTTCCAAGATTATCAATTTGAACTACCCAAGCTGAATATACTTGATCCTAGAGCACATCAATTTTCAGAACTATTTTCTGCGTACTATTGTACAAATTATTCGACCTAGACATAGGTCTCAAATTATGAAAATTTGTAGAAGTGTTCATATACGTGTTTAGTTTGAGTATGCAAAACTTTGTTGCATTCCAACACACCAATAATTCGGCATAAAATCGACAAGCAAGCGTACTCAAATTTTACAAATTTTAAGGATCAAATAAACAATGAGACAGAAGATGGAGATAGAGCTAATGCGAATCTCAACATAACACACTTCAAAATTGGCAGAGACTTGATTAAAGAGATATCAAATTTTTTATTAGAGCTTTATGTTTTCCATGTATAAAGGCGTGTGTGCCTAAGTATTATGTTTTGACAATGTTGGTAAATTACTTTGGATTAGTAAACTTTGATATATTCTCGTTGGCATTATTAATAAAAGGCATTTTATTGGCTTATTAATAATAGGCTTTTCTATATTTTTCTGTATGATATACATGCTTTGTGGTTGCTACAAACCTATCGTCTACTATGGCTCACCTTAGTAACTTGTGATGTCAGAAAAAGAGATTTTTGATAAAAGTATTGGAGCGGACTTTATGGCCCACCTACATTGATCTCTCTTCATCTGGTCATAAGTGAAAAGAGCTACCCAAACGACTTTAGATGTCCTAGCAAACTAGCAAATTCGTCCATGTATCAATTGAGATACCTAAGAGTGCTTTAAATCTCCAAAAACGCCGAAAAACAGAATCTGCCGCACTAATAGCTAGCTTCGACAACGAACTGGGAATTTTTCAGAAAGATCAACATATGAGTAGTATATGGCTGAAAATATATGGATGTTTAATTTTCAGAACTACCTCCGGATTTCGATAGCTAATTTCTAGAAAAAGTTGTGCTCGTTTTACTAGACAAAGATCAAAAACAGGGTATAACGAAATCTGCTATGTAGATTAGTCGACTTCAACGACAAGGTCAGATTTTTCTGGAGTAAACCAACATATGGATGACATACAGTTGAAAATATACAGACCTCTAGTTTTCATAACTATATTTGGATCGTCGATATCTATTTTCTAGAAAAGTTAATGTTCGTTTTACTAGACAGAGGTTAGAAACTGACATAACATAATCGGCTGTGCAGATCACTTGGGTTTGACGTAAAAATGGAATTGACTCAGAATGATCCTATATATGAGTAATATATGGTTAGAAAGCTACGGATGTCTAGTTTCCAGAACTTCATCCAGATCATTAATAGCTATTTTCTAGACAAAGTTATGCTAGTTTAAGTACATAAAGGTCAGCTAGACCCGAGGAAGGCCAAAACCTAATGAAAACCTGAGGAGGACCTTCGATGGATCGAAGGTGTACCTAGATGAATCGAAAAAACTACCCGAGAAAGCCTTTCGATGGATCAAAGGAGCACTTTGATGGATCGAGGGAACAATCAGAAGAAGCTCTTCGATGGATTGAAAGCATATTCCTATAAAATCGGATTTTTTAGTTATTTTTCGATTTTTTCTCATGCAAGACTTGTATGTTTCTTTGAAAGTATTTTCCCCTGAGAAATTTGAATGCCTCATTGAAGAGGAAATTACATATACTATGTTATGACTGTGACGACCCGGAACAGAATCAGTAGGGTAATCGGCTTAATCCACGAGCTTGCGCGTAATCGCAGTTTTCCATAAATTGATTGAATTGCCGCTTTTGATCACGACTTAATTATTGACCGAGAATTTGAGTTGAGTCTCTTCTCGAGAGTTGTTGTACGCATGATTTTGAGTTCGTGGGCGGTTCCGGATTATTATTTCGACGACTGAGGAATATAATATGAATATTTAAAATTTCAGAATATCGTCGAGTTTATCCGTTCATATTTGAGTCTATCCGAATCATGTTTGTGAACCATTGATTGATCCGAACAGAAATTGGAATGATTATCGACTCGATTTGCGAGTTTCGCTATTAGTTGCGATTTCGACGTAATCGATTAATATGACGGGTTCGTTAGCGACTAAATTATTGGGTAAGAATTTGGTTTGGGATTCTTCATGGAAGTTGTAGAGAATTTAATTTCGAGCTCGTGGTAACTTCCGGAGAGTTATTCCGAGTTACGAGGAATAAGTTGTGAATATTTTCGGCCGTCGATTATTGTCGTATTTATCCATTTGGGATTCGATACGCGTACGGTATAAATACGAGAGAATACTTGCCGAATTTGGAAACTTTTCATAAAGGGAAACTGAGCCTCAACCCGCATTGACCATGGGTCAAGGGGCGACCAGTTTTGGTGCGTTTGGAGCCGTTCAGTTTTTGCCGGAGTTGAGCCATTTTTCGGCCACGATTGGCCAGGGTCCCTTCATGGAACTTGTTGGGCTTGTGACCCTCTTTGATTTGAGAGATGGATCGACCCGTGAGGTGGCCGGAGGAGGAAGAATTGAATCGGCAAAGTTCACGAAATTCCGGCAAGTTTTCATCGACTTCGGGTGACGGCGTGGAGGCCGAGATGGTGGCTCCTATTTGAGGGGTTTTTTTAGCCATGATGAGAGGAAGCTATTGGAAGTGGTCTTGAGGGTTTCCGTGGCCGGAGGAAGGAGATCGGTGGGTTTGAAATTCCGGCAAGGGTTTGTAACTTTGAGGTGAGTTTTGGACCTTTTCCGGTCAAAATTGGCCTTAACTTTAAATTGGAAAGTTGTTGGAAATGTCGAGATCTTCAAATCCATGTGTAGGTTGCATTTTTCTGGGCCGGTATGATTTTTTGGCAGCCGGCGGCGGCACTGCCCTGCGTGGCGGCGACTTTTCGTATGACGTGTTTTTGGACGAGTTGTATGTCGTTTCGCTTGGAATCGCGCACCGATCGTAGTGGTGAGGTTTATTTTTTGAATTGAGCATCGGAAATTATAGCGAGGCTTTATGGTGTGATTATCGGATTTTGACGATTTCGTCGATATTGAATTATATGTTTCCAGGAACGGTTGTTTCTCGTGATGTGATTCGAGGTTTTGAGTTATGATTTTGAGCAGTGGATTTTATGATTATCCAGGGGATCGTGATCGTTCGTTTGGCGAGAGATTTTTCGTCGGATCACTGGATTAACGCGTATTGCGTTATGCTCATCTGTGAGTGGTCTTTTCTATTTTCACTGTCGTTGCGAGTTCGTGATTTTTCGTATTTATTTATATACGATGTTGAGATTATTTATTACTTTTGGAGGTATTATTTTATATTTTTTTATGGTGATGGCATTACTTGCATCAATGCTTCGGCTACTCGGCTGATCATCGGTAGTCTGACCAGAGTTGAGAGATTCCTCTGGACCAGAGTTGAGAAATTCCTCTGGGCAGGGTTGAGAGATTCCCCTGTTATGCCGCTGGAGTTGAGAGATTCCCCTAGCCTATCACCGTCGGGCTTGAGAGATTCGCCTGGCACCTCCATATATATTTTTCGAACTCGCTATACTTTACATTGTTTATTGTATATGAAATTGGTGAAAGGCATATGTTTATTTTCGTCCACTCACTCTAACGTTTTATTGCCTTTCCCCTGGGCTTTTCGGTTTCTGTTCCCAGTTTGCAGTTCGGATTCTGGTGTCGCACGTTGCGGTCGGAGGCTTAGTATTCGAGCGATGTTTCTTTTTCAGTGGGTTCTTAGTTTGGCCTACTATTTGTATTTATATACTAGAAGTCGCTCTGAGTATTCTGATGTTATACTTTCATACGATTTTCCCCGGATTTCTGTAAAGTACAGATTTATTTATTACTTTACATTACTGTTATGATATTGAGAAATTCGGATGGGATTGGTGCCCACGGTTTGATTTTTGTGGCATAGGATGAAGTATATTTTCCGGGTGCAGGTTAATGGAAATTCCGCGTTAGTAGCGTTACTCTGCTGAAATTTTTGTGGTTTTTGTTGGTTCATGTTTTCAGAGGGGTTTGATTCCGGTTTAGGAAACTAAATCGGGGTTGGGTCCTTTCAATGACATAGATAACTTATATCGATTTTATGACTTGTCGATTATGTTTCTATATTTTGAGAATGAACATGGGTCTTCTTATCATCTATGCCAACAATTTTCAAGTGAGAATGGACATGAGTTCCTTTGCATTATCTCTAATGATTGCGGTATGATCCGAATATAAGAGAAACTTATGTATCAGCCAGATGGGTTATATAAGACAACTAAAAGAGAGTTGTACAATCAAATAATGTCATGTGAGATGACTTGAGGAATTCAGACACATATAGGCTTTGATACGACAAATTAGAACACCCAAATCGTGATATGATGATCCGAATTTTGAGAAATTCAATCGAACATCCCTTCTTTCAAGTGAAAGGAAGGAAGAACTAGAGATGGTTCTTAAGAGATTGGAGTTGGGGCACCATTCAGTGGTGGCTCCATCGTCTAAACATCGATTAGTGATCGATGCCTCTTTCCCCAAGAGGAGAAAAACTAAATGTCGAGGATGGCGTACTAGTCTCCTATTTTTGTTCTCGAGTCCATGGAGACTCCAAGTCTCAACCAAAATTCTCATTGATTATTTTCAAAGGCTCATCACTCGTTATTGCAAAGCCCACTGATTCAAGAGATTATGATTGAGACCATCCTATACAAAAGACACATATGTTCTCATTATATAGAATCTAAGGTGATTCTATAGAATGATTCAACTAACTAGCGGACTACTACGATGTTTTGTGGTGTTAGTTTATAATGCACACACTGGTCATGTGTCATACCATCGTTCACTTGTAATACTGCTTAAACTTCTAGCTCAGATCATATGATTGCGGGCTCACTACCCGAATCATCCCATTTATAGTCGGTTCGACTTAATAATACTGGATAGTTTACATCGAAGAGTTTTGATGATTAATATTGCACATCATTGAGATTTGATATTGGTATCATACTCTCATGAACAAACCCAAATGGTCTCGCAGAAAATGACTACGATGGTAGCTTGGACATTAGTGATGCGCACAAATATTTTCTGCTTAGGGTTATGCAATATCATAGTGCAACTATACTACATCGTCTACAATACACCATCACTCAATCTTATTTTGCACAGCTAGTGACTGTGTGCGAAAATAATATCTCGCACTTACACATATATGTGCCAAAATTGCTCTACCACACCACATTTTGATGGGTCAATCGCGATGAATGAATATATATGTTGGACATGAGTCTCCAACTATATTTCATTTTGAGAACCTTGACAGGGAATCTCTTTACCGCTAATTTTGTAGATGTCACTTTGATGAGACAGTCTTCCCATCGTTATGGGGAGATACGAACAAACATGTTCAATAAGAACGACATGAAGGGTTGTATCCTTACTATATCTCATTATGATCCCCAAACGATAGAACGTAACATATGTGACGATCCGAACCAGAATCAGCTGTGTGTTCGGCACGATTCTCGAGATTCTGCTTAGTCGCAGTTTATTGTCGTGTATGTGGTCTGCCGATTCGATTCGCGACTTGGTTTTCGGTCGAGAATTTGAGTTGGGTGTCTTCACGGAAAGTGTAGAGTACGTGATTTCGAGCTCGTGGGCGGTTTCGGAAGATTTTTCTGATAACCGAGGAATATTTTATGATTATTTGAAGTTTCGGGTTCCGACGAGTTTATCCGTTTATTTCGAGTTTATCCGAATCGTGATGGTTATCCATTTCAAATCGTTGATCGACCCGAGGGACGAGTATAAATATCGAAAAGTCAAAAAATAGTCGAGAATTTATTTTGGAAGTTGACCAGTCGTTGACTTTCCCAAATTGGAAAGTTGACTGTTGACCAGAGAGAGAGAGACTTTCCTGTTTCGGCTTCAACTTCCGGTGACCCAATTCCGGTCACCTCCGATCAATTAAAAGGTAGGAAACGCTTCCTTGGGTGATTTCGAGCACGTTGGTACTTGGTTTGAATGAAATTGATCATGTATTGGTTGGACCCGAATCGGGTCAATTTTGTGGTTTCCGTCGAAGCTCGTCGGCCGTTTTCCGGCGAGTTTTGGTGGTGGAGGTTAAGGGGGTTAGTCTCCCCTTGCCTTGGTGAGTCTTCCCATGTGTTTGATTGGGCTTGAAGATGAGTTTTCGTGGTGCTCCGATTTGGTCACCGGAGAGTATGGATTCCGAGTTGTTTTGGTGTAATTGGACGGGCTCCGTTGAGATTTGGAGGTCGGGGTAGAAGGAAAAGTGACTCGAGATGGTGAGACCATGAAATCTGGAGATTTTGGCCGTGTGATTCCACCGTTGACGGCGCGGCGGCGGCGGCGGCGGCGATCAACGGCCGGAAAGTTGACTTTTTCAGATTTCGATGTAATTAGTGTCGTTTTTCTCGAAATTGCGTCCTGGTTATCGTGCGGAGGTTTTTGGGTTGATTTGGTTAGCCGATTTTCAGTCGAGATTTCGAGTGGGGATTTCGGGATTTCCGTAATTCATTTTGTATTGCATTTCGTATTTCCGGGAACGGTTGGTTTCCGTGCATCAGTACAGTGTTGTGGATTACGATATTGATCAGATATGTTTTATGAATATATTCAGGAGATCGAGATCGAGATCGTGATCGTGTTTCAGGCGAGGGATCTTCCGCCGGACCACGAGATTAGCGCGTGTGCCCGTTTTGCTCACCTGTGAGTGGACAATTTCTTTTCACGGAAATCTTGCGAGTCATTTATGTGATTTATGAACTTGAGCATGCGTATGAGATTTCAGACTATATGAGCATGTGTTTACGATTATACGATTATACTTATACGGATATACGTATATGAATATGCATATACTTTTATACTGTTTCATGCATTTGTATCGAACTGTTTATGATTTGATTTTCACAGAGTACAGTTTCAGTTACGTTGTTGTATCGATACACTGCATCCCGGCTGATCCCCGAGGATGTCACCGGCTGGAATCACGTGTGGGCTAGGGACCCCGTGGTTCTGAATCACGTGTGGGCTAGGGACCCCGTGGTTCTGACTGTACTACCCAGCTAGGATCACGTGTGGGCTAGGGACCCCGTGGTTCTAACTGTGAGATTTTTACTTGCATGCTCAGTACGCTGGAGGAGTATGATATTTACCTCGCGTATTTTATTATTTTCATTTACCTGGACTCGCATATGTTATTTTAAACATATATATTAACTGGTGAAAGACATTTATTTTCGTCCACTCACTCTAACGTGTTTATTGTCTTTCCCCTGGGCTTTTCGGTTTCCGTGCCCAGTTTGCAGTTCAGGTTTGGTGTTTCACGTCGCGGTTTGGAGGCTAGTGATCAGAGTCACCTGTGTTTTCCAGTAGGTTCTTGTTTCGCCTACTGATGTACATATTGTATATGTTTTACTCTAGAGGTCGCTCTGATACATTCTGCTACACGTTGTGCGGATTTTCACGGATATACATATATACATAGTACAGTTTATTTACTGTTGTTGATTATATTGATGTTGAGAAATCCGGATGGGATTGGTGCCCACGGTTTGCTTTTTGTGGCATAGGACGAAGTGTTAATTTCTGGGTGCCGGTTATGGTAATTCAACGCTAGTAACGAAACTCTGCCCAAATTTCGAAATTTTTTTGTTGGTTCGTATTTTCGAAAGGGTTTTATTCCGGTTTAGGTAACTGAATCGGGATTGGGTCCTTTCAACATATTTGATGCCTGATACGTTTTCTAATATTGTTAAAGTGACGAGATCACATATACTTGCTGCAAACATGCCTATAAGGATTTATGTCCCCTTTTGAGAGGACATGTCACCACCAAAAAGAAGTTGGTTATGGCACTGCCACCATAGAATGTAGCATGGTGACGTCACAAAGTGGCATAGTGTAGTCATAGGCCATGGGTCCCGCTGGAGAGTGTAGGAGACCAAAATGTTCGATAAATACTCGTCCAAGGAAAGGAGCGAGTTTGGCACAATTTGATCCATTGATCATTGATACTCAATTCCGTCATATGGCTATCATTGAGGAATTCTTTATGTTAAAACCAATTACTCATCATATAGAGATCTCTATAAAGTATAAATTATATTACTGTACATGAGAGCATGGAATTTTGAGACCCATCGAACATATCTACATTGAAACTCCCAAACATAGTAACAATTGGCCTACATAGAAAGAAGCGATCCAAATTGAATTATGTTCACTAACAAAGAGAAAGGTCGTTGAGTTGGTGATGCTGACACACCCAAGTGTAAAGCCTATCGAATTGGGTTTTTGTTAGAAAGCGTGATGAGAATAAAGAGATTATACTCGCCTCATGGCGCAAGGCTTCTCACAGCTCTTTGAAATCGACTACAATGAGATAAATTCTCTCGTAATGGATGTCATTGCACTCCACTACCTTGTCAGTTTGGTAGTTTCCGAAAAACTTGACATGCAGCTTATAAACGTGGTCATGACGTATCTCTATGAGGATCTAGAATAAGAGATAGATATGAATGTCTCAGATGGACTTCATTTACCTAAATCAAGTGGCTGTAGACCACTGAGCACGTTTGCAATGAGATTGAAACATTCACCAAGTGACTATTTGATTGAAAAGGGATATGCCCTTGTGTGTTCATTTATAGGACAGTTTCAGTATTTGCAAAGTGTTTGAAATCCGAATTTGAGATGAAAGATCTTGGGAAGACACGGTTTTGTCTCAAATAAAGAAGTGACAGCTAGTGACGGGAACTCGAGCACCGTAATGATGAGATTTTCCATCATCGACTTATACTCTAAGATATGTTGCAGTATATGAGTACTCCCATGATCTGCTATAGTCTTAACCCTTAGAAGGATCCGTTTTCATCCAAGGGATGATGACGAAGTAGTGTTAGAGGTTAAAGTGCCAAATCTAAGTGCAAGAGTATACTTACCATAATACACAAGACTTAGTTCCTCATTCTTATTGAACTTAATAGCTAGATGTAGCTATGCGCCCATGCAAAGTCATTGGAATGGTTTAAAGACAATATTTTAGTATCAAAGAGTATGAAAGATATGGGCTTAATCTATCCCTATAGAGAGGCCATAAAGAGAGTGGCATTGAAAGTAAGGGAACCACAAAGAGAGTGATGTTGATTTCCCTTCACCCCCTACACCAACAATCGTTGTGATGTGTTGGCAAGTTTTGCAGAAGTTGGATATCTCTCTGATCCACACAAAAGTTGTTCCCAAGTTGGTTATGTCTTTACCATAGGTAACGCGATATCTTGAAGTCTAGAAAACAGACTCTTGTCGTTACATCTTTGAATCATGTTGAGATTATTGATCTAACATGAAGTTGTTATGGAGTGCATATGGTTGAGATCCATAAGTGCACATATCGAAGATCAGGTGGTTTATGAATCACTACTGATGAACCTACATGTATTATGAGGATAATGTTGCTTGCATCAAGGCGATGAAGCTAGATTACATGTAGGGCGATAATACCAAATATACATCGCATAAGTTATTCTATAGTCAACAAACAATAGCAATTCCTCAAGGTTATGGTTGACCAAGTTTTATTTGAAGATAATGTGGCAGACTTTCTAAGTCATTGGCCAAATTTCACATTTGAGAAGCATGTGTAGAGCATAGAGTTGCTTAGCTTATTCAAGCTACCCTGGATATTGATATCAGGGAGAGATGCAGACTTCAGGAGGAGTCTGACATGCACATGAGCATTTATAGATGTGAAGGATACGTTGTACTCTTTTTCCTTGACTAAGGTTATTTTTATCCCATTGGCTTTTTATTACTTAACAAGGTTTTAATGAGACAACATGGTTATGTGTCATATCCTCGTCTACGACGATCTGCACTCTTTTTACTTAGCGAGACCGATTTTCTCCTGCAAAGGTTTTTGGTTCGGCAAGGTTTTTGATGAGGCATCAATGAAGCAAATGAAGAAGCGTCATCACCATACACCAGCACATGGGGGAGTGTTGTAGGATATTTGATGTACCTAGTTATGGTGGAGATCATAGAATATGATAGTGTATCTTATCCAGAGACGTAATAGGATTATTTTCCTGCTTGTACCTCTTGTACACTCCTATATAAAGGAGGTGCTTCTTCATTAATAAAGTTACACAGTTTATTGCTTCAAATTACTTCTATACTTTATCGTATTTCTTAAAACAGACATCTATTTGTAGATTTTAACAAATGACCTGAACTGGTTTATGTGATATTTGAAAATTTCAATGGATTCTCCGACCTTATGAGTGAAGACCAACACAATAGAATTTGTGTGAACTGTTAAGTCATTTTAACCTTAAAATTAGTACTATATAGATTCTGGCAAACAATACAAAAAAACCATGTCTTGGGATAAAGTGCACCTTGGATCTGTTAAGTGACTTACAGAAGGCATATCCACGTAGTTATTAATATGGTCAAAAGCAAGTGAAAGGGGCTGGAATGGTAACACCATTCCTCTTCTAGATCTGTCATGCGAAGAACTGATGACGGAGGTTGTAATCTCTCTAGCAGTGCCTACAAATAGAGAGTGTAAATGACAAAGTTGAGTATTAGACAAAGAACTATGCACAAGTAACAGTCTTAATTGGAGCATAAGTATCTTAAACCACACCAACCTTCAGAATCCGGCGTCAGCTGCTTCTTAGTATTTATTTCAGAGAATTCATCCGATATTACTGCTTTAGAATCAACTAGTGCTGAAATTGAGTTCAGGAACAGAATAAGCATTGTTTTTAAGTAAAAGCACAAAAAATTAGCAGGTGAATTAATTAGTGGCTTACGCTTTAGATATGTCAGAGCTGCAATGAAAAGAATGTTAAAAAGAAAAGAATATCCAAGAAGAGCTCCAATGGAGATCCAATACCAATACTCATCTACAAACAGTCCTCTTTTCTTAAGCAAGGTCTTTCCAACTGTTGGTTGGCTAGAGCCATTCATGGGCTGTAACAAGAGAAAGTGACTCACTCAAATATGCAGTAGCCAAAAACAAAGATTCCTGAATTTAAAAAAAATATATGAAGGATTTCTCGTCCTTCTAGCTGTATTACGATTGATAACTTACGCTGTTCCATCTTTTGTCGAGAAACTCATCGATAGAAATGGCGTTTTGTCCATACATCATAAGAGAAATATAATATCCCCAGATCATCCATGGTTTAATATCATCAGCACAATATTATTAAAGTCCAACTGTAATCTGATATGAATCTCATCATTTAATATAAACCTAATGGAATTAGATTTGGACTCTGTCATGGGTAAAAGCACAATCTATTCCTATAAGTATGAGAGTTTGGTCCCTGTTCTCGTGTCACGAAGCATTCAGAACATACCCCATTGAAGATGCTTAACGACATAAGAGAAGAAAAGATCATACTCATATTATCAACTATTATGATACATATATTCAGTGATCTTATCTATAAGTTTCTATATGTTTGATCTTCGTTTCTTATTGATCTTGTGTTTATGATGACTTGAACAAATTCAGTATGTGTGTTTACAATTGGTATCAGAGCTTTAGCTTGTTCATGATTCATAAACCGATTAAGAAAATCAATGTTAACAAAGTTTTGGGGTAATTTCAGATTGCAACAACAACAAAAAAAATTCAGAATCGATGAACAGGCCAAGAACTTGTTTTGGCTTCAGACCTGTTCATATTGACCTGGGCCTGCAACAGATGCAACCCAAGCCCAAAACCAGTTTCGGTAACAAAAAAACAAAAAAAGGGGGAAAGTCTGTCTGGGTTCGAGGTTTTCTGGCAATGGAATGGGGCAAGAGAAAGAAAAGGGAAAGAGATCTTGAGCTTCTAATCTGAACAAGAAAAAGAGATCTAGAGCTTTTTATTCCGGTTTCTAACCCCTCAATACAATACTCAAATCCTCTACCTCATTGCCGGAATCTCCAGCTTCATCCTCATAAGCTTCTCATTCTCAACATAGTATACTGGGCTCTTTTGAACCCGGAACGATGATCACGACCCGTCGTCGAATTGGAGAGAGTAGGAACCGATCACATATAGCATCTTGATCTCCACCGAAAACCCAGTCGGTGCTCTGCTTCAGCTTCAGCGTGACCTACCGGATTTCAAACCCAATTTTGGTTGTTGGTCTTGATCGAATGGTTGCTAGGATCGAATGAAGATGAAACGAGATTGGCAATTTTCTTTAGGATACGGACAAATTGATTTGGGAGAAAGCATTTGAATTCTATCAATTATAGAACCGGGGTTTTTTGCTTATTGCTTAACTCATTTTGGGTTTGATCAAATCATATGCCTAAGTGTCTCAATCTCTTGGTTAAGAGCTTCTGAGTTGGTTTTAGTTTGGAACAAAGCACTTAAGTACCATGCTTGCTCAAGTTCAGATTAAGAAAAGGCTTATAGCATCAATTCACAACGAAGAACATGTCTGAGGTCTAGTCGAACAGAAATGTGACCAAAGTCTACTCAATGGGCTGCATTTGCTCCATACTCAAATCTGGGAGTTGATGTCCACTGGAAGGGAATGCAACTTGCAAATAAAGGTCAGATATACTATTTTTGCTTCCGCTAAGTTCTAATTGCAGCACTGTAGCAGAGGCTAAGGTAAGTTCATGTTATTTTATGGTTAAGCAGTAGGAAATTCAATATTGAAGCATGAGTTTTACGTTTACGACTTATGTGTTGACGACTTGGAAAGTGTTTAGAAGCATCAACTCAAATCTTAACTATTTGTAAGTTAAATTTTCTTGATCTACTTCTTCGGGTTGAGCAGCTCCATACCAATCTCAATGGAATGCACTCATGCAATGATGCATATGGGTTTTGAAAACAGTTTTTATGAATGATAATCTATGGCTTACATGCACGGCAAAGAGTAAGCATATACACCGAAAGGGGAAGAGAAGTGAAGAGAGAAGACTACACAGATTTTTGCTCTCAAAGAATCACCCAAAATAATACTCACTCAACCAACCTCTAACTAAGGAACCTCTAGTCCTTATATAGATGATACAACCATGCATAAACCCAGCCGCCCACACAAGTAGAGGTACGAAGTGACAAGCATGTGTGCGGTTACCGGAAGAAACCAGTGGGTAAAACCCTGCCTTGTAAGAACCAACAGTTTGAGATGGAGAATGAGGCAAGAAAGATGGCTGTCACAACTCAAAGAAAGGACTATACCATAGGAACACAGAAGCTTTATCCCAGAAACCAAAGTAACCAGCCCATGCACAGAGGTAAACTCGAAAACCCAGTTTTTGAGAAAACTCTTTAACAAAACCAAGGAGAAATGTCCACGGATTTGAGTGACAAGCTATCTATCCAAATTGAGAAGTAAGTCAACGATTACAGCTATCCAAAAGAGTCTTTTTCAAACTGAAGGGAAGTATTAGAAACCGATTATCTAGAAAATTTGAAAACGAGCCACTAACGGATATATGTCTTTAGGGCAACCCAGAAAGTTTTGGGATATGTGGAAAGGGTTCCATCCTCAGTGAAAAACATCATGATATATATATTACAGTATGTTACTGTTTATTGATTATGATATCATATTGAGAAATCCGGATGGGATTGGTGCCCACGGTTTGGTTTTTGTGGCATAGGACGAAGTGTTATTTTCAGGGTGAAGGTTAATGCAATTCCGCGTTAGTAACGTTACTCTGCCGAAATTTTGAATGGTTTTTGTTGGTTCTCGTTTTCAGAAGGGGTTCGATTTCGGTTTAGGCAACTGAATCGGGGTTGGGTCCTTTCAGCTTGGTATCAGAGTATTAGGTTGTCAGATTCTGTAGACTCTTGTAGTTGTGACGCTTAGGGTATTTGAGTTTGTACAACATGACTGGAGTGATGACCCGACTGGCCAGCGGTACTCATCAATACTTTGGGTGTTGTATGTTCTCAAATATTTGCAGTCTCATGATTATTTTCTTTCTGCTTGTACCTAATGCTTGTCTTGTATCAGTAGGATGCCTCCTCGACGTGGTCCCCATGTTGATCGGGAAGTGGATCCTGATGAGGATCGCCAGACGCACGACTTGCTGATGCGAGTGCTGCGTTTGGAAGAGCGTTTTCACCCTGTGGTCAAAGCTCGTACTGCTGGTGCTACTGTGTTTTCAGGTTCAGCTGATCCAGAGATATGTGAGGCATGGTTGATTCAGGTTGAACGTGTACGTGAGCTTCTGCGGTTTACCCCTGAGCAGATGACAGTGGTAGCAGTCGGATTACTTGAGTCTGATGCATACTTTTGGTGGGTTAGCACCGACAGAGTTCCAGTTGATACTCCGTGGACTTTGTTCCGAGATTTGTTTATGCGGAGGTATTTCAACCAGGCTACCCAGCAGCGCAAATTTGAGGAGTTTACGAACTTGAGACAGGGCAGTATGTCTGTGCTTGAGTATCGGGACAGGTTTACCCGCTTATCTCGTTTTGCGCATGATATGGTGGCTACTGAGGAAGCCAAGTGTCGCAGGTTTGAGCTGGGTTTGAACTTGAACATTAAGGGGACTCTGACTACGATGCCTCGGAACAACTTCGATGAGTTTGTTAGTGCAGCACTCCGAGGTGAGGATATCGAGAAGGAGAGGCAGTTGAGGTACCAGCCTAGACGGTTTGAGGAGGGTGGACGGAGTTAGGGGCCTTCAAAAAGGCAGAGTTCTGATACTTCTGGTTCGGCTTCATCCTCGGGCTGTGGATCTTTTCGACCACCAACTAGTGTACCTAGACAGAGGTAGAGATGGAGGAGAGATCGACCGCAGCGACCACAGGCTAGTGGGAGTTCTAGCGGTGGCACTTTTGCTGTACCGAGGGAGTACCCATTGTGTGGTCTCTGCAACAGGCATCATGTTGGTCCATGTCAGCGAGGTCCTGTCACTTGTTTCCGCTGTGGCCAAGTGGGTCACTACGCGAGGGAATGTTACCAGTTTGATGGTGTTGATGGACAGGCGGCCCAGAGTTCCGGAGGAGAGCGAGGTGCCACTTCGGGAGCTCGACCGACACAGTTTGTGGGCCAGGGAAGACAGCAGGGACAGCCTCAGCATGGACGACCAGCCGGGCAGGCGAGGGTTCATGCAATGACTCTACGTGAGGGCAGAGCTTCACCGGAGGTCGTTATCGGTACGTTACATGTCTTTGGTATTCCAGTACTTACATTGTTAGATCCAGGTGCCACACATTCATTCATTTCATATAGACTATCATCATTAGCTACGGTACCTGCATCTCCACTTCCGGGGTTGTGGAGAGTGTTGTATCCGTCAGGCGAGATTGTGAGTATCGTTTGGGTGTACAGAGACTGTTAGGTGTTTATTGGAGGTCATGATTTAGCCGCAGATTTGTTGTTGCTTGATATTGTGAACTTTGATCTGATCTTGGGTATGGACTTCTTGGAGACGCACTGGGCCATGTTTGACTGTCACAAGAAGGAGGTCGCGTTTCAACGACCCGGTTTTCCCGAGATACTGCTTCGCGGCGAGAAGAACACTTCACTACCGTGTTTGATTTCCGCGGTGAGGGCGGATCGGTTGATGAAGAAAGGCTGTGTTGCTTATTTAGCCCATGTTGTGGACACTACAGCAGCTGTGCCAGATCTTGGTAGTATTGAGGTGGTTTCTGAGTTTCCGGACTTGTTTCCAACGGAGTTACCTGGTATACCCCCTGTGCGGGAGATTGATTTCACTATTGAGTTGTTGTCGGGTACATGACTGATTTCACAGACCCCATATCGTATGGCGCCAGCGGAGTTGAAGGAGTTGCAGATTCAGCTCCAGAAGTTGCTGGAGAAGGGTTTTATTCGACCGAGTGTTTCTCCACGGGGTGCCCAGGTTTTGTTTGTGCGAAAGAAGGATGGATCTGTGCGTTTGCTCATCGACTACCGGAAGCTGAATTAGGTTACAGTAAAGAACAAGTATCCGTTGCCGTGGATTGATGATTTGTTCGATCAGCTCAAGGGAGCATCAGTCTTTTCGAAGATTGATCTTCGATCCGGATATCACCAGTTGAGGATCCGAGATTCTGATGTGGCCAAGACAGCTTTCAGGTCACGGTATGGGCATTACGAGTTCTTGGTTATGCCGTTTGGGTTGACCAACGCCCCCGAAGCTTTCATGGACTTGATGAATCGGGTGTTCAGACGGTTTCTGGACAAGTTCATGATTGTGTTTATCGACGATATCTTGATCTATTCCAGGAGTGTGGGCCAGCATAAGAAGCATTTGCGAGCGGTGTTGCGGACTTTGCGGGACCATCAGTTGTTCGCGAAGTTCAGCAAGTGCGAGTTTTGGCTGGATAGTATGAAGTTTCTGGGCCACGTGATATTGGCTGAGGGAGTCAATGTTGATCCTGACAAGATCGAGGCCGTGCTGAACTGGAGTAGACCTACTACTGTACCGGAGGTCCAGAGTTTCTTGGGTTTAGCAGGCTATTACCGGCGGTTTGTACAAGATTTCTCTCGGATTGCTACACCACTGACCAGATTGACGAAGAAGGGCGTCAAGTTTGAGTGGTCTGATGCATGTGAGGAGAGTTATTTTCTCCTGAAGGAGAGGTTGACTACTGCACCGGTTCTGACATTGCCAGACGACAGCGGTGAGTTTGTAGTGTACAGTGATGCGTCGAAGTTGGGGCTTGGCTGTGTATTGATGCAGCATGGTAGAGTTGTGGCCTACGGTTCAAGGCAGCTGAAACCACATGAGGTCAACTATCCGACGCATGATTTAAAGCTTGCCGCTATTGTGTTAGCGTTGAAGAGTTGGAGACATTATCTGTATGGAGCTCAGTGTAAAATCTACACCGACCACAAAAGTCTTACCTACTTGCAGATGCAGCCAGATCTGAACATGAGGCAGCGCCGGTGGATGGAGTTGATCAACGACTATGATTGCACTTTCGAGTACCATCCAGGGAAGGCCAATGTTGTAGCTGATGCACTTAGCCGGAAATCTGGAGCCTCGTTGTTTCATGTATGTGTAGCCAGAGTGTCGATGTTAGCCGAGCTTCGGGCTACGGGTGCCGAGTTCGAGTGGGATGATGAGGGAGCTTTGTTGGCCAGTTTTCAGCTTCGACCCGTGTTGGTTGATCAGGTACGCTGGCTCAGGATTCAGATTCCTACTTTTTGGGCAAGAAGACCATGATACGGAATGGTGTGCCTACAGAGTTTCGATTGAGCGACAACGGTACGTTGTTGTTCAGAGGCAGGTTGTGTGTGCCCAGAGACAAGAGCCTGAAGAAGGAGATTCTGGATGAGGCCCATAGTTCAGCTTATGCGATGCATCCCAGAGGTACGAAGATGTTTCGTACACTTCGAGCGTATTACTGGTGGCGCAACATGAAGCGGGAGATTGCCACGTATGTGAGTCGATGTTTGATCTACCACCAGGTTAAAGCGGAGAGGCAGAAACCTGCAGGGAAACTACAGCCACTAAAGATTCCGATTTGGAAGTGGGAGCACATTACGATGGATTTTGTCTATCAGTTGCCGCGTACTTCGGCAGGTAATACTGGTATTTGGGTTATTGTGGATCGATTGACGAAATCCGCTCATTTTCTTGCACTTCCGGGGAAGATATCAGTGGGTAGATTGGCCAAGTTGTACTTATCAGAGATTGTTCGCCTGCACGGTATGCCTGTGTCTATTGTTTCTGACCGAGACAGTCAGTTCACCTCTGAGTTTTGGCAGGCTTTGCAGCGGGCCATGGGCACGAGGCTGCGATTCAGTACAGCTTTTCATCCTCAGACTGACGGGCAGTCCGAGCGTACTATATAGACACTTGAGGATATGTTACGGTCTTGTGTGTTGCAGTTCTGCGGGAATTGGGACCAGCAGCTACATTTGATAGAGTTCGCCTACAACAACAGCTATCAGGCCAGTATTGAGATGGCACCGTACGAGGCTATGTACGGGAAGCAGTGAAGCACTCCGTTGTGTTGGAGTGAGGTGGGCGAGCGATGGCTTATTGGCCCTGATCTGGTGAAGAGCACTATGGAGGATGTCCAGATTATCCGGGATAGATTGAAGATCACCCAGGATCGTCAGAAGAGTTATGCGGACGTGAGGAGGAAGAGCCTCGAGTTTGAGGTAGGCGATTGGGTTTTCCTGAAACTATCTCCGTGGAGGGGAGTTGTGCGTTTCAGGAAGCGTGGCAAGTTTCGACCACGGTACATTGGTCCTTCCGAGATCACAGAGAGGGTTGGAGCTGTTGCTTACAGACTTGAGTTGCCAGCTGAGATGGCCCGTGTGCATGATGTTTTCCACGTTTCGATGTTGCGGAAGTACATCTCAGATCCTTCCCATGTGTTGTTAGCCCCACAACAGTTACCGATCCGAGAGGATTTGATGTACGTGGAGGAGCCTGTGCAGATTCTCGATCGTCGTGAGCAGGAGTTGAGGCACCGTGTGATCCCGCTAGTGAAGGTCTTGTGGCAGAACCACTCAGTTGAGGAGGCCACCTGGGAGACTGAGCAGCGTATGCGGGAGCAGTATCCTCATCTGTTCACTTGACAGGTATATAAATTTCGAGGTCGAAATTTTTTTAAGGGGGTAGATTTGTGACGACCTGAAAGGACCCAACCCCGATTTAGCTTCCTAAATCGAAATCAAACCCCTTCGAAAACACGAACCAACAAAAACTTTTCGAAATTTGGGCAGAGTTTCGCTACTAACGTAGAATTACCATTAGCTGCACGCGGAAAATACACTTCATCCTATGCCACAAAAAGCAAACCGTGGGCACCAATCCCATCCGGATTTCTCAATATCTCAACAGTAAAGTAAACAATACATATAATAGTACTTTACCGAAATCTGGGTTTAAAATCGTATAACATATTCCACAGAAAGCTCAGAGCGACATCTAATACATAACCATATACGTATACCACAGTAGGTAGGACAATAAACCTACTGGATGAAACAAGATTGCTCGAGCACTATGCCTCCGACCACGATGTACGACACCAGAGCCTGAACTGCAAACTGGGCACGGAAACCGAAAAGCCCAGGTGAAAGACAATAAACACGTTAGAGTGAGTGGACGAAAATAAATGTCTTTCACCGAGTAATATAAGTTATAAAAACATATGCGAGTCGAAATATAAATAAATCTAATCAAATAGTTTACGAGGAGACGCTAACTCCAACTCGTAAACAGAGCATGCATAGAAAGTCTCACGGGGTCACTCATGGACACGTCCGTGCTAGTACAGTCGGAATCACGGAGTCCCTGACTACCACGTGATTCATAGCCAGAAAGGCCTCGGTTCCGGGGTACTGCCCCTCGCCGGTCAGGTAGGGGTACTGCCCCTCCTAGTGGCCTACCATCGGGGATCAGCCGAGAGGCAAGTGTATCGATACAACAACGTAACTGAGACTGTACTCTGTGTAAATCAAATCATAAACAGTTCGATGCAAATGCATGAAACAACTTATAAGTGTATGTATACTCGTATACGTATATTCGTATAAGTATAATCGTATAATCGTAAAACACATGCTCATAATAAACATAATCTCGTATGAAATCTCATGCTCGTAAAACCATGATCATGCTGCATGCTCAAATTCATAAAACATATATAAAAGACTCGCAAACAATCCGTGAAAAGAAATATCCACTCACAGACTGGCGTAACGCGTATCGCGTTAACCCGTGATCCGGCGGAATGTCCCTCGCCAATCAAACGATCACGAACACCTGAACAATCACAATGTCCAATACTCAAAGTCATAATCCGACAATTCAAATCAAATCACGAGAAACCACCGTTCTCGGAAACACACAATTCGAATACGACGAATCGTCGAAAATCCATATATACCACCTCAATACCATGCTTTACGTTCGGACGCTCAACTCGAAAAACGAACCTCCCCACTGCGATCGGGGTGCGATTTCGAGCCAAATGACATGTAATTCATCGAAAACCATGCCGGGCGAAAATTCGCCGCCGCCGCCGTCGCCGCTGCCACAGTCGCCGGAAAACTCCAATCTGCCCAGAAAAATACATGGCATACATGGTTTCAAAGCTCTCGACGAGCCCAACAACTTTCCAGTTATAAGTTAAGGCCAATTCTCACTCTATCTAGCTCAATTTCATGAAAAACCGAATTGTTCCACAAATTTCAATCTCAAAATTCTCCACACTCAAATCGAATTAGAACACCATGTTTATATGGTTAGAATCACAATGAAGAGGGCTACAAAACCCAGTACCTCTTGAGGTTCAACTCGGCCCGAAACGAAAGTCACCATTAACACCAAAAACCTTGAACTTTGGTTCCAAATATCTCTCTCCACCGTGAAGCTTGCCGGAAAGTGAGGCCGGGAACAAGATAAGGGAAGCTAGGCGAGTTGATTGGTGTATGGTATAGGCCATGGGGTGGCCGGAAAAATTCCACCGCCGGTGAGCACCGTACGGCGTCAAACTCTTCTCCTCCACCATGGTCAACCCGAGTTGACCAGGTCAACTCCCAATCTGGAAAGTCTTCCCCTTGCCCAAAATAGCAGGTTACTATATATAGCCTTTCCCAAAACGGAAACTTCATGTTTATCCATTTCGACGAACTTCAAACGCGCGTAACTTTCTCGTCGTAATTCCGATTCCGATAATTCTTGCGGCCACAAACTCGTCTCGACATATTCTTCAATAATCACTCGAAGTCAAACACATCGGCCAATCGGATAAAAAGTCAACCCTTCGAACCAACACATAATTAAATTAACCAAACAATCAACAATCGGCAAAATTTGCAACTAATTCCTCGTAACTCCAAATCATGCTCCGGAAGTTCCCACGAACTCGAAATTAAATTCTGAACAACTTCCGTGAAGAAGCCGAAACCAAATTCTCGACCGGTAATTTAGTCGTTAAGTAGCCCACCATTTAAATCTAAACTTCAAATATTTATAATTAATTCCTCGGTCGTCCAAATAACGATCCGGAATCGCCCATGAACTCGTAATCACATGTACTACGACTCCCGAGAAGAGACCCAGCTCCAATTCTCGGTCAATAATCAAGTCGTTAAGAAACCCTGGCGAGTAAATCCGTTATCGGAAATCCACGTTGATACACTAACTCGCGAATTGAGCTGATTCCACTACTGATTCTGTTCTGGGTCGTCACAAATCCACCCCCCTTAAAAAAATTTCGACCTCGAAATTTCCGAGTCTGCCGACTACAAGGTAGGAGCACTGCCTCTGCATACCGCTCAACTCACCAACGGCAATCTCAAATAAACAACTCTGATCACAAACTCCACAATAGGAGATAATTCCGTGCTGGAATCCCTGTACCCTCAAATCACAAATCTGGACTGGCTCACACAATCGCCAAGTGTTTCTACATAAGGAACAGATAGGGTACACAACACAAAGCAAAACTGAAACATAGTTCCGTCACACGGAACACATCACATAAAAGCCAACTCAAACCCAAACCAAACTCACTCCAACATAATGGAGTACAACATCGTTCCTCAAAACGACATAACACAACGTCGAAATCACAGTGGTAAACAAGCTGGTACTGCAACCAATCTCGAACAGCCGAAACTGCTGGTCCTGAATCCTTCGGAACTGCAATACCAAGGTCCACAACATGCCCTCCAAGGCCTGAATAGTCCTCGAAGATCGCTCACCAATCTGAGGACAAGGACCGGTACTAACTCGTAATCTGGTCCCCAATGCTCGCGGCCAAGCTCGCCAACACATAGTCATAGCTGATCACCTCGATCGGCGAACTGGGACACAGGTACACCACGTAAATGGCCAATCTCCGTCAAACACCGCTATACCAGCCTGCCACTGAAATCATCACCGAAAGTACAAAGAAATGTACCAAGTTCACCAAACGGTCACAAAGGCCTGACAACTGGTACCACAAACCAAAGTGTACACATACACACACAATCACAGCAACAACCGCCACATCTAACCGGAAATCTCAAATGCCTGTCACTTCTCGGCAAATCTTTGCCTCCAAGCCATCACCAGTCGACAAGAGTGGCAAATGTACACACAAACCGCTACATTCTTCTTCATATTGCATCACGAGTAGTAAACTCGAAATATTTGATACATCTCCGTACCACTAGCGTCAAACGCGCGCAAAATCACGAGCCTCAACACCGTCATACTCAAACTCAGCTTTCGTAGCCCATAACTCAGCTAACACGGGAACTCGAGCCATACTCACATGAAACACTGAAGCTTCTGATTCTCGACTGAATGCATCAGTAACAACATCCAGACGGATGATCAAGTACAACCTTTAACCTTCTCGAACAAACTCTAATGTGCAGCTATAGTCGTCAATCGACTCCAACCATCTACACTGCCTCAAGCCCAAATCTGGCCGAGAATGCAAGTGGATGAAACTCAAATGATCAGTGTACATCCTACCCTCGCTGCACGCCATAGCTGTAGTGTCTCGAACTCTCTGATGCTAACACAAGAACAGCTACACCTAATATCATACACTGGATACGTAGCTACATAAGGTTTCCACTGCCTGAACCATGAGCCACCGCTCTGCTATACAGCATCAAAGCACAACCAAACCCAAACCTCGATGCATCGCCATAACCCACGAACTCGTCACGATCGTCAGGTAAGGTCAAAACCGAAGCAACGGTCAACCATCATGCAGGAGTAAGTAACTCTCCTCGCGTGCATCGTACCACTCGAACTTGACGCCTTCTTCGTCAATCCGAAAAATAGAGTGGCAATCCGGGAAAATCCTGCACAAGCCGTCGGTAATAGCCTGCCAAACTCAAGAGAAACTCCCAATTTCTGGTACAATGGTAAGGCAATCTCCAAATCAACACGGCTTCAATCTGGTCAGGATCCACGCCAATTCACTCGGATAGCATCATGCGGCTCAAAATCTTCACACTAATCAGCCCAAACTCACACTGGCTGAACTTCGCAAATACCTGGTCGTCTTGCAAAGTCCGCGAAACTGCATACAATTGCTTCAGGTACTAGCCCACACTCCTGGAGTACATCAGGATGTTGCCAACGAACATGACTGCAACTCATCCAGAAACCGTCTGAACACCTGGTCCATCAAGTCCACACGATCTACGGGGGTATTGGCCAACCAAACAGCGTGACCAAAAACTCTTGATGCCCACACCGAGATTCGAAAACTGTCCAAACCACAACTGACACATCGATCCTCAACTGATAATATCCAGTCCTGAAATCAATCCTCGACAAGATTGAAACTCCCGCGAGCTGATCAACCAACCGTCAATCCCAAGTGGAGGATACTCACTCTCCTCTGAAGCAAATCAGGCTTCCGGTAGTCAATGGACCACCACGTCGAACCATCCATCATCCGTACACACAATGCAAAAGCACACCACGCAATATGTTGGGTCACCAGAAATCTCCTCCAACAACTCCTGGAGTCGAAACTGTAGCTCTATCAGCTCTGCTGGCTCCGAACGACAAGACGTCGGTAAAATGAGTCCTGCGCCTGGTACAAGCTCAATGGTGTAGTCGGACTCCCGAACTGAAGGAACACCTGGTAACTCTTCCGGAACACACCTGGAAACTCGGGAACCATCTCAATGTCACCAATGTCGGGCACAGCAACCGTAGTATCCACAACATGAGCAAAGCAAACCACACAACTCGTCTCCATCATCCGCTCGACCATCACCGCGAAACAGTATCTCGGGAAAAATCTGGTCGTCGAAACACAACCTCCTTCTCGAGGTACTCGAACACAGCCAAATGCATCGTCAGTAAGTCCACACTCATGGTCACATCAAAACCACGATGTTCATCTATAACAGATCCGCGGCTAACACATAACCTCCAACAAGGATCTCGCAACCTCCGGATGGGTACATCACTCTCCAAAACCTCGGAAGTGGAGATGCAGGTATTATAGCCATGGATATCAAACAACAGTAACCTCGGAGAAAAGTTTATCCTCAAACAAGGTCATGGCACGAACTCCAACATGCCCAACTAGTCGCCCACATCAAATGCGACTTGCTGAATAACTCATCAAAAGGATACATTGATCAGACTGCAGGAATAACATGAGGATCTCCTCGTAAACCCTGAGCTACCGAACCGCTACAACAGCTGGCTGAGGGTGCTCCCTCGTAACGTGACCCTCCTGGTCACCGAAACAACAACTAAGAGTGTTCCTCGAACACAAGTCACCACAACACCTGCTGCGTGAAAGGATCACCAACGATCACTCCAACTCATGCCACAAGAGCAAATCCGCTACACTGTGATCTCCGCCATCGTCAAACGGATCAGCAGAGGATCCTCAACATAATCAAAAGGACCACAGCCTGATGAAGTCACTGATCCCGAAGTGCCCGAACTCAATCTCATCAAAATCTCGACTAAGTCCACTTTCCTCAAACCGTCACATCAAAAACCGCGTACAACTTCCCTTCTCAATAGCCTCGCCACAGAGTGCAACATACTAAGCTCCTCACGGTTATCTCGAGGCACAACAATCAGACTCCCTCTGATACTCAGGTTCAACCTCATCTCGAACCTCGTGCATAGCTCCCTATGAAGCCGCGTAATACGTGCAAACATGAACAAACATGTGAACAATGCATCTATGCCTCAGGTGGGTAAACACTCCTCATTCGATTGCTGGATAGCCTGATAAACCATTACCGTATAAACAACACTCTGAATTTAGGCCATGGAGTCGCAACCGGAACTCACATAACATCAGCCCACCAAATACAACAATCTGACTCAGGCAAACATCAACTGTCACAAATCTCAGCTCTGAGGCAACATATAGACACTCATATACACATTCCCAGGCAAACCGTGCCACACAAATCTCTGAACTCAGAATACCCATCCAAATCCGCAGTTCACTGGCAAATCACGCGTCGTATGATCCTCAACAGGATCCACAACCGAAACGACACGGAAAGCACGTCAGGAGGCATCCTAATGAATAAAACATCGTTCACAACAAGTGGAACGTAATCATGGAACTTCAAATATTTGAAAGCATACAACACCCGGAATTTGATGATTATCCGCCGGCCGGTCGGGTCACCATTCCAGACATGCTGTACGTTCTCAAATATCCTTAGTAAACACGGCTACATAAGTCTACAGAACCTATAACCTAATGCTCTGATACCAAGCTGAAAGGACCCAACCCCGATTTAGCTTCCTAAATCGGAATCAAACCCCTTCGAAAACACGAACCAACAAAAACTTTTCGAAATTTGGGCAGAGTTTCGCTACTAACGTAGAATTACCATTAGCTGCACGCGGGAAATACACTTCATCCTATGCCACAAAAAGAAAACCGTGGGCACCAATCCCATCCGGATTTCTCAATATCTCAACAGTAAAGTAAACAATACATATAATAGTACTTTACCAAAATCCGGGTTTAAAATCGTATAACATATTCCACAGAAAGCTCAGAGCGACATCTAATACATAACCATATACGTATACCACAGTAGGTAGGACAATAAACCTACTGGATGAAACAAGATTGCTCGAGCACTATGCCTCCGACCACGATGTACGACACCAGAGCCTGAACTGCAAACTGGGCACGGAAACCGAAAAGCCCAGGTAAAAGACAATAAACACGTTAGAGTGAGTGGACGAAAATAAATGTCTTTCACCGAGTAATATAAGTTATAAAAACATATGCGAGTCGAAATATAAATAAATCAAATCAAATAGTTTACGAGGAGACGCTGACTCCAACTCGTAAACAGAGCATGCATAGAAAGTCTCACGGGGTCACTCATGGACACGTCCGTGCTAGTACAGTCGGAATCACGGAGTCCCTGACTACCACGTGATTCATAGCAAGAAAGGCCTCGGTTCCGGGGTACTGCCCCTCGCCGGTCAGGTAGGGGTACTGCCCCTCCTGGTGGCCTACCATCGGGGATCAGCCGAGAGGCAAGTGTATCGATACAACAACGTAACTGAGACTGTACTCTGTGTAAATCAAATCATAAACAGTTCGATGCAAATGCATGAAACAACTTATAAGTGTATGTATACTCGTATACGTATATTCGTATAAGTATAATCGTATAATCGTAAAACACATGCTCATAATAAACATAATCTCGTATGAAATCTCATGCTCGTAAAACCATGATCATGCTGCATGCTCAAATTCATAAAACATATATAAAAGACTCGCAAACAATCCGTGAAAAGAAATATCCACTCACAGACTGGCGTAACGCGTATCGCGTTAACCCGTGATCCGGCGGAATGTCCCTCGCCAATCAAACGATCACGAACACCTGAACAATCACAATGTCCAATACTCAAAGTCATAATCCGACAATTCAAATCAAATCACGAGAAACCACCGTTCTCGGAAACACACAATTCGAATACGACGAATCGTCGAAAATCCATATATACCACCTCAATACCATGCTTTACGTTCGGACGCTCAACTCGAAAAACGAACCTCCCCACTGCGATCGGGGTGCGATTTCGAGTCAAATGACATGTAATTCATCGAAAACCATGCCGGGCGAAAATTCGCCGCCGCCGCCGCCGTCGCCGCTGCCACAGTCGCCGGAAAACTCCAATCTGCCCAGAAAAATACATGGCATACATGGTTTCAAAGCTGTCAACGAGCCCAACAACTTTCCAGTTATAAGTTAAGGCCAATTCTCACTCTATCTAGCTCAATTTCATGAAAAACCGAATTGTTCCACAAATTTCAATCTCAAAATTCTCCACACTCAAATCGAATTAGAACACCATGTTTATATGGTTAGAATCACAATGAAGAGGGCTACAAAACCCAGTACCTCTTGAGGTTCAACTCGGCCCGAAACGAAAGTCACCATTAACACCAAAAACCTTGAACTTTGGTTCCAAATATCTCTCTCCACCGTGAAGCTTGCCGGAAAGTGAGGCCGGGAACAAGATAAGGGAAGCTAGGCGAGTTGATTGGTGTATGGTATAGGCCGTGGGGTGGCCGGAAAAATTCCACCGCCGGTGAGCACCGTACGGCGTCAAACTCTTCTCCTCCACCATGGTCAACCCGAGTTGACCAGGTCAACTCCCAATCTGGAAAGTCTTCCCCTTGCCCAAAATAGCAGGTTACTATATATAGCCTTTCCCAAAACGGAAACTTCATGTTTATCCATTTCGACGAACTTCAAACGCGCGTAACTTTCTCGTCGTAATTCCGATTCCGATAATTCTTGCGGCCACAAACTCGTCTCGACATATTCTTCAATAATCACTCAAAGTCAAACACATCGGCCAATAGGATAAAAAGTCAACCCGTTGAACCAACACATAATTAAATTAACCAAACAATCAACAATCGGCAAAATTCACAACTAATTCCTCGTAACTCCAAATCATGCTCCGGAAGTTCCCACGAACTCGAAATTAAATTCTGAACAACTTCCGTGAAGAAACCGAAACCAAATTCTCGACCGGTAATTTAGTCGTTAAGTAGCCCACCATTTAAATCTAAACTTCAAATATTTATAATTAATTCCTCGGTCGTCCAAATAACGATCCGGAATCGCCCATGAACTCGTAATCACATGTACTACGACTCCCGAGAAGAGACCCAGCTCCAATTCTCGACCAATAATCAAGTCGTTAAGAAACCCTGGCGAGTAAATCCGTTATCGGAAATCCACGTTGATACACTAACTCGCGAATTGAGCTGATTCCACTACTGATTCTGTTCTGGGTCGTCACACGACCCGAACCAGAATCAGTAGTGTAATCGGCACGATTCACGAGTTTGCGTAAAATCACGATTAATCGTTAATAGAGTGGTTTGCTAGATTAGCTCGCGACTTAATTATCGGCCGAGAATTTGAATTGAGTTTCTTCACGGAAGTTGTAGAGCACGTGATTTCGAGCTCGAGGGTGGTTCCAGATGATTTTTCCGATAACTGAGGAATATAATATGATTATTTGAAGTTTCGGTTAATCGACGAGTTTATCCGTTCGTTTCGTATTTATCCGAATCATTTTGGTTATTCGTTTTGAACCGTTGATCGACCCGAGGGCGAGTATAAATATTGAAAATAGTCGAGAAATAGTCGCAAAAACACTGTTTGAAGTTGACTAGCGTTGACTTTCCATTTTTGGCAGTTTGACCCATAGACCGAGAGGGAGGACTTTCCCGTTTGAGCTTCGCAGGCCGATTTGCATTTTCCGGCCACCTTCGGCCATGTGAAGGGTATGGTTCTCTTCCCCTTGAGTTTCTAAGTTGATTTGTGCTTGAAATTGTGAGATTTGGTGATGAATTGAATGAGAACGAACCGGGTTGATTTCGTGGATTTCACCGGTGACGGTTGGGGTTTTCCGGTGAGCCATGGTGGCAAGGAGGTGGGGGTTTCGCCTCCCCTTGGCCTAGTGATGCTTCCCCTATGCTTGAATTGAGTTGAAATGGAGGTTTTGCGTGAACCCGAAGTGGGTTGCCGGAGTTGAGTCCGATCTGTTTCGAGCTAGTTTTGGTGAGGTTTTACTTGGATTTGAGGGATGTGGTAGTTGAGGAAGTGGTTAAGCTTGTTGAGATCTTGAAATCTGGAGCTTCCTCGCCGGAGAAAGTCTCCGTTGACGGCGCGCCGGCTGCGGCGGTCAACGGCGACGCTCCGGCGAGACCGTTGACTTTTCAGATTTCGATGTTTTTAATGTCATTTTTCTCGTAATCGCTCCCTGATTATCGTCTTGAGGTTTTCGTAATGATTTGGGTATCGGATTTTCAGTCGAAGGTTTTGAGTGGAGATTTCGAAAATTCAGTCGATTATTTTATACAGTTTTATATGTTTCCGGGAACGGTTGGTTTCCGTGGTTAAGTACAGTGTTGTGGGCTATGGTTTTGATCAGATGTGTTTATGATTATTCATGGGATCGAGATCGTGCTTCAAGCGAGGGATCTTCCGCTGGACCACGTGATTAGCGCGAGTGCGCGCTTGCTGATCTGTGAGTGGACAATTTTTATATTTTCACAGTTGTTTGCGAGTTCGTGATTTTACGTGAATTTCCGTATTTACTTTATACGACGTTGAGATATATGTTATTTTCGGAGGTATTATTTTATATTTATTGGTGATGGCATTACTGCATCGATGCTTCGGCTACTCGGCTGATCACTGGTAGTCTGCCAGAGTTGAGAGATTCCTCTTGACCAGAGTTGAGAGATTTCACTGGGCAGGGTTGAGAGATTCCCCTGTAAGCCTCCGGGGTTGAGAGATTCCCCTGGCCTATCATCGTCGGGTTTGAGCGATTTACCTGACGTCGGGTTTGAGAGATTCGCCTGACAACCTCCATATATATACTTTCCGAACTCGCACTGTTTTACATTGATTATGTATATAAACTGGTTAAAGGCATATGTTTATTTTCATCCACTCACTCTAACGTTTTATTTGCCTTTCCCCTGGGCTTTTCGGTTACCGTGTCCAGTTTGCAGTTCGGGTTCTGGTGTCTCACGTCGCAGTTGGAGGTTAGTGATTCGAGCTACCTGTGTTTTCCAGTAGGTTCTTGTTTCACCTGATAAATATATATTGTATATATTTACACTAGAGGTCGCTCTGATACATTCTGATACATGTTTTTACACGTATTTTCTCGGATATAGTATATATATATTACAGTATGTTACTGTTTATTGATTATGATATGATATTGAGAAATCCGGATGGGATTGGTGCCCACGGTTTGGCTTTTGTGGCATAGTACAAAGTGTTATTTTCAGGGTGCAGGTTAATGCAATTCCGCGTAAGTAACGTTACTCTGCTGAAATTTTGAATGGTTTTTGTTGGTTCTCGTTTTCAGAAGGGGTTCGATTTCGGTTTAGGCAACTGAATCGGGGTTGGGTCCTTTCAGATGTAGCAGGGAACGTATCCTGGAATGAGATATGTTCACCAGAACACCACGAATAGTTACAAAAATAGCATCCTTAGAGCGCATCTTCACTTTGTCTGGAGTGTCTAGAGGGAAGTTCGCATAGAACTCCTGGACGAGAGTGTGATTGCACCGAGGGAGGGAGGTGAGAGCAGAGTCCCATCCCAGATCAAAGATTAGGGCCAGAAACTGAGGATGTAGAGTATCGAAGGCGATTGGTCGTTTACCAACAATGGGCCGATTCAAAGTGGCATAGCCAAAGAGATTGAAAGCCGTACCAAAGACAAAGTGTTCACGGGGAGGTAAAACGCGAGCCTCGCTGTGCCGGTTGACCGGAGCCTTACCCTTGGCCTTACAGGCAGAGGCGGGCGCCTTGCCCTTGGTAGCGAGACCCTTTCGTGGCATTGAAGGACAAGCCCGAGAGGAGGAATGAGTCTTGGTCCGAGAGGGGGAGGATGACCGGGTAACCCGCTTGGCCAGTGGTGAAGAGAACTCTCGATCAGAGGAAGAACCAGAGAGTGAGGAAGAAGAGCTCATTGTTCTGGGCACAGAGGCCGAGGCCTTGCACTTCCCAAGAAATGAGGGTTGCTGCGGCGAAAGGTGGACCAGAGAGGAGGGAGCAACCAAAACAGGATCCGGATCTAGTACAAAAGAGGCAGGGACCGGAGAGTCACCGGAGGGAACCGAAAGATTGCAGACCGATTTGGTCTTGGGCTTGGGTATGGAGGCCCTCTTGCGCTGGTAGGTTGAAACGGGAGCCCTATACTTCGAAGAAGTACCAGCAGGTGGAGGAATAGGTGAAGGTACGACCGGAGAGGGATTCACAGAGGGGTTCACGGCGGTGGGCGAGGATGGAGAGGCCGGAGCCGGAGCGGTGGTTATGGGACGAGCCAAGAGATCCATGTATGCAACGATAGCAATTTCGGTTTTGTTTAAGGGTGAGGAAGATGAGGGAGCAGAGTTCATTTGGAGGAAATGGCTAGGAATTGAGAAAAGTTTGGGAGGAAGGTAGATGACATGCAGAGTAAGTAGGGAGGAAGAAAATGAGTCCTAGGGAAGCGTTCCCACTCAAAAATGTAAACAATTCAAAAATAAAAAGTTAACTGTGCATGAAGGGACGTACTGAAAAGTAGAAAGGATGAGACACATGTCTAGCTAGGGAGACCCTAGAATAAAGAAATATCCAAAAAGACCACATGTGAAATGCACCATATCCAACAGTCTTTGTCCATAGGTAGCAAGTCAAGAACCATCCTTTGCCAAATGCACATGAAAACGTTTTATAAAACTTTTGACAACTACATATCACAAATGAACATCGTACCAATGCATATACCAAACAGTGAAATCTCCCCCTCACAAAGTGCACGGCAAACACCAGAATAGAGGGTAGAATTACCAGTTCAAAACCTTGGGATAGGTAGGAGAAGTCATATCCCCGAGATCAGAAAAGTTTGAGCATGACTCACAAAAATGTGACACATATTTTTCATATTTCTTGATGGCCCAAATTTTTCATATGAATGTATGACTATAAAGTAACATTAATGCTATGTTCTTAAAAAATAATCCTTGGAACCATGAGAAGTGTGTGTGTGGAAAGATTAATCTAAGGGGGTACAAGTTTGGAGTATCAAATGGAATGAGGACATCAAGAGTAACCATGTGACTTTGTCACAACGTTTAAAGAGTTCTGGAATTTCACAATATCAAGGACTTTGTCCCAACATGGCCTTTGGCCGTTGTCACTTAACTTCAAGGCATTTTCGCCATCAATTTTTAGATTTAGCCAAGAGCTCATATGAGAAAAGCGTCCTCATAGATCTATGTAGCAGAGTAGTTATCATCATGCCCTGAGTGCAATGCTCGAAGAGATAATATGTGTATCAAGGACACTCGGTGGATAACTAATCCGAACCCATCAAAGGATAGATAACATCTCAGGGATCCTCACTGGTTCCAATTAAGGTGCACCCAACAAAAGACTAGCCCATACATTTACTTTATTCATTTGACAAAAAACACAAGATTTTCATAGTTCAGTTCTTTAGTAACCAGTTCAACTCATCTCAGATTTCTAGCTCAAACATTGTACTCCCCACAAGAGTAACTTTAGTGCGTAAATGTTCTTTCTAATTCCAAGAATGATTTAGACCACAAGCACTAACATCCTTGAAAGCATAGATGCATATACACAAGTGAAAAATGCAGCAAGTGTCTATCAAGATACATGAAATGAGGACACAACACTTTA
Source organism: Geum urbanum (assembly GCA_946800695.1). Taxonomy (NCBI): domain Eukaryota; kingdom Viridiplantae; phylum Streptophyta; class Magnoliopsida; order Rosales; family Rosaceae; genus Geum; species Geum urbanum. Next base: position 37,983,376 of record OX326998.1, read on the forward strand.
GCTCAAGTTCAAAAACAATCCTGAGGATACAACAGTAAGTTCATATCCCGGACTCCACAGTCTCACCTTTTTATTGCTTTCCATTTATTTATATCATGGAAATGATCAAAAGTGCAGAACAAAAAGCAACTTAGTGAGAGAGGGAGATCATGTAATGGTGCACACACCAATAGCCTTTCTAAGGCTTTCAAAACGTAGGTTGTCCAAAGGCTTTGTAAACAAATCAGCTAATTATTTTTCAGTAGGAATAAATGTTAATTCAAGTTGATTCTCTTCTACCAAACTTTGGATGAAATAATATCTGATCTCTATATGCTTAGTCCTAGAATGCAGCACATGATTCTTTGAAATATTTATGACAGAAGTGTTGTCACAAAACAAGGATAGCATACCTTGCTGAGATCCATGGTCACTTAACATGTGTTTCATCCAAAGAAGTTGAGTGCAGCAACTTCCAGCCGCAATGTACTCCGCTTGAGTTGTAGATAGGGACACACAATTCTGCTTCTTGCTATGCCACGAGATCAAATTGTTTCCAACAAAGAAACATCCACCCGATGTACTTTTCCTATCCATGGCATCTCTAGCCCAATCTGAATCCATGTAACCTGCAATGTTCGTATTAGAATCAGTTGTATACAGAATGCCGAAGTTACTTGTACCTGAAACGTATCAAATGATATGTTTAACCGCCTTCACATGGGATTCCTTGGGATTGGCTTGGTACTGAGCACAAACGCCTACATTGTAGGAGATATCTGGCCTGCTAGCTGTGAGGTAGAGGAGACTGCCGATCATGCTCCTGTAGAGGGTCTGATCTGCATCAATACCTTCTAGATCAATATTGATCTTACATGAAGTACCCATAGTGTTTCGGATGGGAGAGGAGGTTTCCATCCCGAACTTCTTCACCAAATCTTTCGCATATTTTTCCTGCGAGATGAACAAACCATCATTCCTTTGCTGGACTTGAAGTCCCAAGAAGTAGTTTAGTTTACCATATAAGCTCATCTCAAATTCTTGCTTCATTAGAGCAACAAACTCTTTCACAAGTTTTTGGGAAGTAGAACCGAAAACCACATCATCAACATACACTTGTGCTATAATCATATGTTGGGAGGTACTTTTGACAAACATGGTCTTGTCAATAGATCCTCGTACATATCCATGATCAATTAGATATGTGGACAATTTTTCATACCAAGCCCTAGGAGCTTGTTTCAGCCCATACAGAGCTTTGTCAAGCCTGAAAACATGGTCGGGATAGGAAGGGTTCTTAAATCCTGGAGGTTGTTCCACATATAATTCTTCTTTCAAAATTCTATTTAAGAAAACACTTTTGACATCCATTTGAAATAGATCAAACTTTAGAAAACAAGCAATGGCTAAGAGAAGTCTAACAGATTCAAGCTTAACTACGGGAGCAAATGTTTCATCAAAATCTAGACCTTCTATTTGAGAGTAACCTTGAACAACAAGCCTAGACTTGTTTCTAGTTATGATCCCATTTTCATCAGTTTTGTTCTTAAAGACCCATTAATTTAGTACCAATAACATTTTTATCTTTAGGTCTCGAAACAAGATGCCACACTTTACTTTTCTCAAATTGGTTCAATTCATCTTGCATGGCCACAATCCAATCAGAATCCTTAAGGGCATCCCTAATGTTCTTAGGTTCAGCATTTGAAACAAAACTATAGCAAGAGATTCGATTGATGACCAACCTATGTATAGTAAGAAATATTTTGAGAGTAATAGAGTTACTTACAATCTTGTTCACCTTACTTCTCGTCTTTCTTGGTTCATCAACAGTACCTATCACATCAGAGGGAGAGTGGTCCTTCTGGACTTGCCTCTTACCAGTGTGTCGTGGCTTCTGGATGGCAAGGGTCTGATCTATCCCGTGGCCTTCAGAGTCAGATTCCGTATCTGAGGATACATCGTCAGGAATTGGATTTTGCTAATCAATGGGCGTGTCCACAGCAGTAGGAGCTGTTTCAGCATTAATACTTGTATCCTCTTCCTGCATAGTTCTAGGTGAACGATTGTGAGAGCACACAAGTGAATCATTGATGGCCACGTTTATCGTTCTATAATTTCTCAAGTTCTTTTGTTGTAAACATGGTAAGCACGACTATTCAATGCATAACCCAGAAATATACCTCGATCACATTTGGCATCAAATTTTGTCAAGTATTCTCCATCTCTATAAATGAAACAAGGACTACCAAAGACTTTAAAGTGCAACACATTGGGCTTCATCCCTTTCCATTGTTCATAGGGTGTCTTGTTTGTGCCATGCCTAAGAATCACACGGTTAATTGTATAGCACGCATTGTACACCGCTTCAGCCCAAAATATATGAGGTAAATCAGCCGAGTTAAGCATTGCTCTACCCATTTCAACCAAAACTCTTTTTTTCCTTTCAACAATCCCATTTTGTTGTGGATTAATGGGGGCAGAAAATTCATGGTGCAGACCATGCTCCTCATAATATTCAGCAAAAGAAGAGTTTTCAAATTCAGTTCCATGATCAGTCCTAATCCTAATGATGCGCTTATTTTCAGACAACTATTCATTTGAAATTCTTTTTGCAAGCTCAAAAACTTTCCAAAAGTTTGACTTTGAGTTTTATCACTAAGAAACATTACCTATGTAAATCTAGAGTAATCATCAACCACAACAAGAATATATTTCTTTCCACCTATGCTTTCAGTTTCAACAGGGCCTACTAGATTTAGGTGAAGTAATTCAAGAGTATTAGAAGTTAGTTTAGCATTTAAAACAGAATGAGATGTTCGGGATATCTTACCCATCTTGCAGTCACCACACATAACTGCTGCCCTCCCGGTCAGTTTGGGCAATCCTCGAACTCCATCATTCGAAGACATAGCTTCACCACATCTTGATGATTGAGATGGCACTATGACGACTCGAACCAGAATCAGTAGAGTAATCAGCGTAATTCACGAGATTATGCGTAATCACAGTTTCTCGTTAATTGTGTGGTTTGCCGGTTCTGTTTACGACTTAATTATCGGCCGAGAATTTGAGTTGAGTCTCTTCTCGAGAGTTGTAGTACATGTGATTTCGAGTTTGTGGGCGGTTTCGGATGATTTTTCCGATGACCCAGGAATATAATATGATTATTTGAAGTTTCGGAATATCGACGAGTTTTTCCGTTCGTATCGAGTTTATCCGAATCGTAATGGTTATCTGTTTTGGACCGTCAATCGTCCCGATGCGCTAGTATAAATATCGGAAATAGTTGAAAATTGTCGAAAAACACTGTTCGGGAAGTTTGACCGGCGTTGACTGAGTTTGGAGGCGTTGACCGAGTTGACCCGTGGAGGAAAACGGACCGTTTGGATTTCTCCGGCGGACCTGCCGATTCCGGCCATTTCAGGCCACGACCCTTGAAGGTAAAATTTTCTCCTCGTGATTCTAAACAGTTTAGAACTTGGAATTTATTGATTTGGTTGAGAATTGAGGAAGAAATGTGGAGTTGAAATCCTTGGTTTTTCCGGCCGGTTTGGGTTTTGTGGACGGTGGCGCTCCGGCCACGGGGGTGGCCGGAGATGTGAGGGGTTTGGACCGTGGGGCCACGGCGGTGCTTTTGGGAGTGGTCTTGAAGGCCGCCGTGCGCCGTGGACAGAGAACGGAGGAGATCGGAGAATCGCCGGCGGTGGAGGAATCCGTGGCTTTCGAGCTGATTTCCGGCCAATACCGCTGGAATTGATCCTTGACACAGTTGAGAGATGTGTTGTACTCCTTGAGATGAAGCTATGTTGAGCTTGGCCGCCGGGAAAACTCTCCGGTTGACGGCGTGCCGGCGGCGGCGGCGGCGGTCAACGCCGGAGCTCCGGCGACCCGTTGACTTTTTGGAATTTGATGTTTTTAATGTCATTTTTCTCGTAATCGCGCCCGATCGTCGCTTTGAGGTTTTTGAATTGATTTGGGTATCGGATTTTCAGTCGAGGATTTTGAGTGGAGATTTCGGGAATTTCGTCGATTATTTTGCACAGTTATATGTTTCCGGAAACGGTTGGTTTCCGCAGTGTGGTACAGTGTTGAGAATTGTGATTTTGATCAGATATATTTTATGATTATTCAGGGGATCGAGATCGTGCTTCGGGCGAGGGATCTTCCGCCGGACCACATGATTAGCGCGAGTGCGCGCTCTGCTCATCTGTGAGTGGACATTTTTATATTTTCACAGTTGATGCGAGTTCGTGATTTTAGTGATTTTTCGTATTTACATTATACGATGTTGAGTTATTTATTATTTTCGGAGGTATTATTTTATATTTATTGGTGATGGCATTACTGTATCGATGCTTCGGCTACTCGGCTGATCACCGGTAGTCCGGCAGAGTTGAAAGATTCCTCTGGACCAGAGTTGAGAGATTCCTCTGGGCAGGGTTGAGAGATTCCCCTGGCCTATCACTGTCGGGTTTGAGCGATTCACCTGACCGTCGGGCTTGAGAGATTCGCCTGGCAACCTCCATATATACTTTCCGAACTCGCATTGCTTTATATTGATTATTTCTATGAAACTGGTGAAAGGCATTTGTTTATTTTCGTCCACTCACTCTAACGTTTTATTGCCTTTCCCCTGGGCTTTTCGGTTTCCGTGCACAGTTTGCAGTTCGGATTCTGGTGTCTCACGTCGCGGTTGGAGGCTAGTTGTTCGAGCTACCTGTGTTTTCCAGTAGGTTCCTTGTTTTGCCTACTTCTGTATATTTTGTATATATATACATTAGAGGTCGCTCTGATACGTTCTGATACATGTTTTATACGGATTTTCCCGGATTTTCTATATATTACAGTTATGTTTATTGTTTAATGTTATTGTTATGATATTGAGAAATCCGGATGGGATTGGTGCCCACGGTTTGGCTTTTGTGGCATAGGATGAAGTGTTATTTTCTGGGTGCAGGTAAAGGCAATTCCGTGTTAGTAGCGTTACTCTGCTCAAATTTTTATGGTTTTGTTGGTTCGTATTTTCAGAAGGGGTTTGATTCCGGTTTAGGAAACTAAATCGGGGTTGGGTCCTTTCAGCTTGGTATCAGAGCATTAAGTTGTTAGATTCTGTAGACTCTTGTAGTTGTGACGCTTAGGGTATTTGAGTTTGTACAGCATGACTGGAGTGATGACCCGACTGGCCAGCGGTACTCATCAATACTTCGAGTGTTGTGTGTTCTCAAATATCTGAGGTCTCATGATTACGTTCCTTCTGCTTGTACCTAAAGCTTGTCTTGTATCAGTAGGATGCCTCCTCGACGTGGTCCCCGTGTTGATTGGGAAGAGGATCCTGATATGGATCGCCAGACGCATGACTTGCTGATGCGAGTGTTGCATTTGGAGGAGCGTTTTGACCCTGTGGTCAAAGCTCGTACTGTTGGTGCAACTGTCTTTTCAGGTTCAGCTGACCCAGAGATGTGTGAGGCATGGTTGGTTCAGGTTGAACGAGTTTGTGAGCGTCTGCGTTTCACCCCTGAGCAGATGACAGTGGAAGCAGTCGGATTACTTGAGTCAGATGCATACTTCTGGTGGGTTAGCACCGATAGAGTTCCAGTTGATACTCCTTGGACTTTGTTTCGAGATTTATTTATGCGGAGGTACTTCAATCAGGCTACCTAGCAGCGGAAGTATGAGGAGTTCACGAACTTGAGACAGGGCAGTTTGTCCGTGCTTGAGTACCGGGACAGATTTACCCGTTTATCTCGATTTACGAGTGACATGGTGGCTACTGAGGAAGCCAAGTGCCGCAGATTTGAGCTGGGTTTGAACTTGAACATCAAGGGGACTCTGACTACGATGCCTCGGAATAACTTTGATGAGTTTGTCAGTGCAACACTCCGAGGTGAGGATATTGAGAAGGAGAGGCAGATGAGGTACCAGCCTTGACGGTTTGAGGAGGGTGGACCGAGTCAGGGGCCTTCAAAGAGGCAGAGTTCTGATACTTCCGGTTCGGCTTCATCCTCGGGCAGTGGGACATATCGACCACCAGTTGGTGCACCGAGACAGAGGCAGAGGTGGAGGAGAGATCGATCGCAGCGACCACAGTCTAGTGGGGGTTCTAGTGGTTCCAGTTATCCTCGGCATACTGGTGGCTCATTTGCCGTACTGAGGGAGTACCCGTTGTGTAGTCTCTGCAGTAGACATCATGTTGGTCCATGTGAGCGAGGCCCTATTACTTGTTTTCGCTGTGGCCAGGTGGGTTACTATGCGAGAGAGTGTTTCCAGCTTGATGGTTGATCTACGCATATTAGGCGTATTAATTAATATATTTTCTCCACATTTTTACTTTGTTATCTACTTAATTTTGTTAATTTTATTAGCTTTTACTTATTTTTGTTATATTTTTAATTGTAGGATAATTAGAGACTAAAGAAGGTTAATTACATGGTTGCATGGAGCTTAATTGCTTAATGGCATGGATGGTGATGAAGTGGCTATGACATGGAATGGTTTGGATAAAGATGAGATGTAATGGAGTATAATTGCATGGCATACATGTACCAAACGGCATGGCTTAATTACCATGCAACGCATGGATGTATAATTGATGTTTGGTGCACTGAAACAGTTTTCAAACGTGAGCTTAATTGCATGTATGAATGATGGAGTAACGGAGGCTTAATTGGGCAGAACAGAGGTATGATTGCACCAAACGGCATGGAGCTAATATGCTGAAACGGAGGTTTAATTGCTGCTTAATTGCTACTTCAAATGGAGCTAATTGCATGGAAATGGAGAATAATTGCAGGTGAACGTACGGCACAGCTGAATCAATTTGAGTTCTCAAATCAACTACTATATAAAGAGAATTTTGGGGGAAGAAAAGGGGATCACACATCATAGACAGCAAAGCTCTGCCCAAAACACCTCCCAAGTCGTCCTAAGCCTAATCCCCTCCAAGGCCGAAGCTCCCTCCTCACGGATCAAGAATAATCGGCGCTCTTCGTCTTGTTCTTGAGAATCCATCCACTCGAGGCGTTGTTAGTGCTCTTCACAGACTCCAAAAGTGTAACCATAAACCTTCTATCTCATCTTTTGTCTTGTAAAGAATTCGGTTTACGACTTGTGATTTGTTTAATAAAGGTTATACGTTTTTACTTACTTATGTTATCTTCCATGTGTTCTTAGTTTTGGTCTTTGACTTGTATGCATGCTTGTATGCTTAAAGCTTCTTAATGTGTTGGGTGATACGCTCTTCGTTCCTCCCTAGCATGTTTTGTATGAATCTTAGATAAATTAAGGTGTAGGCGCTCTTCGTCGCACTCTTAAAAGCATGTGTATAAATTGCAGGTTGAAGGTAAGAATTTCGTTGATACTGGGTAAGTGAAGCATGAAAATGGTGGAGGTAGACATGATGTGATGATCACGTGTACATAATAGAATTAGGTTTAAATTTCGTAGGCCATTAGTTAAACAAACCAAATCTCGCACCCCCATAAACAAACCTAGCATAGTTATGCATGCACCCTCAATCCCCGGTTAAGAACGATCCCTATTTACCAATGCTACATCTACTAAAAAGGGTTTTAATTGACTCATTGTTGTTGAGTGTTAAGTGTTAATTTAGTACTTAATAATGGTGAGAATCAATGGTGCTGATGGACAGGCGGCCCAGAGTTCCGGAGGAGAGCGAGGTGCCACTTCGGGGGCTCGACCAGTATAGTATGCGGGCCAGGGTGGACAGCAGGGACAGCCTCAGCGTGGACGACCAGCCGGGCAGGCAAGGGTTCATGCCATGACTCTGCGAGAGGGCAGAGCTTCACCAGAGGTCGTTATCGGTACGTTGCATATCTTTGGTATTCCAGTACTTACATTGTTAGATCCAGGTGCCACACATTCATTCATGTCGTATAGACTATCGTCTTTAGCTACGGTACCTGCGTCTCCACTTCCGGGGTTGTGGAGAGTATTGTATCCGTCCGGTGAGGTGGTTGGTATTGGCTGGGTGTCAGACTGTGAGATTTTTATTGGAGGCCATGGTTTAGCCGCAGATTTGTTGTTGCTTGATATCGTTGATTTTGATCTGATCTTGGGTATAGACTTCTTGGAGACGCATTGGGCCATGTTTGACTGTCACAAGAAGGAGGTCGCGTTTCGACGACCAGGCTTTCCCGAGATACTGTTTCGCGGCGAAAAGAACACTTCATTGACATGTTTGATTTCCGCGATGAGGGCAGATCGGTTGATAAAAAAGGGCTGTGTTGCTTATTTAGCTCATGTTGTGGACACTACGGCGGCTGTGCTGGACCTTGGCGGTATTGAGGTTGTTTCCGAGTTTCCGGATGTGTTTCCGGAGGAGTTACCGGGCATACCTCCAGTTCGGGAGATTGATTTCACTATTGAGCTACTACCAGGTACATGACCCATTTCACAGGCAACGTATCGTATGGCACTAGCGGAATTGAAAGAGTTGCAGGTTCAGCTCCAGGAGTTGCTGGAGAAGGGTTTTATTCGACCCAGTGTTTCGCCATGGGGTGCCCCGGTTTTGTTTGTACGGAAGAAGGATGGATCTATACGGTTGTGCATCGACTACCGGAAACTGAATCAAGTTACAGTGAAGAACAAGTATCCGTTGTCGCGGATTGATGATTTGTTCGATCAGCTCAAGGGAGCTTCAGTCTTTTCGAAGATTGATCTTCGATCCGGATATCACCAGTTGAGGATCCGAGACTCTGACGTGGCCAGGATAACCTTCAAATCGTGGTACGGGCACTACGAGTTTTTAGTTATGCCGTTCCAGGTAATTGAAACCATATGAAGTCAAATATCCGACCCATGATTTGGAGTTGGCCGTTATTGTGCTAGCGTTGAAGAGTTGGAGACATTACTTGTACAGAGCCTAGTGTAAGATTTACACTGATCACAAGAGTCTCACTTACTTGCAGACGCAGCCAGATTTGAACATGAGGCAGCGCCGGTGGATGGAGTTGATCAACGACTATGATTGCACTTCCGAGTACCATCCAGGGAAGGCTAATGTTGTTGCTGATGCAATTAGCCGGAAATCTGGAGCTTCGTTGTTCCATGTGTGTGTGGCTAGGGTGTCTATGTTAGCCGAGCTTCGGGCTACAGGAGCCGAGTTCGAGTGGGATGACGAGGGAGCCTTATTAGCCAGTTTCCAGGTTCGACCAGTGTTGGTTGATCAGGTTCGGAAGACTTAGGATTCAGATTCCTACCTGTTGGGCAAGAAGACTATGATACGGAATGGTGTACCCACAGAGTTTCGGTTGAGTGACGACGGTACGTTGTTGTTCAGAGGTAGGTTGTGCGTACCCCGAGACGAGAGTCTGAAGAAGGAAATTCTGGATGAGGCCCATTGTTCGGCGTATGTGATGGATCCCGGTGGTACGAAAATGTTTCGTACACTTCGAGCGTATTACTGGTGGCGCAACATGAAGCGGGAGATTGCCGCGTATGTGAGCCGATGTTTGATCTATCAGCAGGTTAAAGCAGAGAGGCAGAAACCTGCTGGAAAGTTACTGCCACTGGAGATTCCGGTTTGGAAGTGGGAGCACATTACTATGGATTTCGTTTATCAGTTGCCGCGTACTTCGGCTGGCAACACTGGCATTTGGGTTATTGTAGATCGACTGACGAAATCCGCTCATTTTCTTGCACTCCCAGGGAAGATATCAGTGGGCAGATTGACCAAGTTGTATTTGTCGGAGATTGTTCGTCTGCACGGTGTGCCTGTATCTATTGTTTCTGACCGAGATAGTCAGTTTACCTCTGAGTTCTGGCAGGCATTGCAGCGAGCCATGGGCACAAAATTACGTTTTAGTACAGCTTTTCATCCTCAAACTGACGGGCAGTCTGAGCGGACTATACAGACTCTTGAGGATATGTTGCGGTCATGTGTGTTGCAGTTTCGTGGGAATTGGGACCAACAACTGCATTTGATAGAGTTCGCCTACAACAACAGCTATCAGGCCAGTATCGAGATGGCACTGTATGAGGCCCTGTACGGGAGGCAGTGCCGCACTCCTTTGTGTTGGCCCTGATCTGGTAAAGAGCACCATGGAGGACATCTAGATTATCCGGGATAGATTGAAGATTGCCCAGGATCGCCAGAAGTGTTATGCGGACGTGAGAAGAAAGAGTCTCGAGTTCGATGTGGGCGAGTGGGTCTTCCTGAAACTATCTCCGTGGAGGGGAGTTGTGCATTTCGGAAAGCGTGGCAAGCTTCGACCACGGTACATTAGTCCGTACGAGATCACCGAGAGGATTGGAGCCGTGGCTTACAGACTTGAGTTGCTAGCTGAGATGGCTCGTGTGCACGATGTTTTCCATGTTTCAATGTTGCGCCACATCAGCTACCTATCCGAGAGGATTTGACATATGTGGAGGAGCCGGTACAGATTCTCGATCGTCGTGAGCAGGAGTTGAGGCACCGTGTTATACCGCTAGTGAAGGTCTTGTGGTAGAATCACTCGATTGAGGAGACCACCTGGGAGACTGAGCAGCGTATGCAGGAGCAGTATCCTCATCTGTTCACTTGACAGGTACGTAAATTTCGAGGTCGAATTTTTTTTAAGGGGGGTAGATTTGTGATGACCCGAACCAGAATTAGAAGAATAATTAGCGTAATTCACGAGATTATGCGTAATCACAATTTCTCATTAATTGTGTGGTTTGACGGTTCTTTTTACGACTTATTTATCGGTCGAGAATTTGAGTTGAGTCTCTTCTCGAGAGTTGTAGTACATGTGATTTCGAGTTTGTGGGCGGTTCCGGATGATTTTTCCAATGACCGAGGAATATAATATGATTATTTGAAGTTTCGGAATATCAACGAGTTTATCCGTTCGTATCGAGTTTATCCGAATAGTAATGGTTATCCGTTTTGGACTGTCGATCATCCCGAGGCACGAGTATAAATATCGGAAATAGTCAAAAATTGTCGAAAAACACTGTTCGGGAAGTTTGACTGGCGTTAACTGAGTTTGGAGGCGTTGACCGAGTTGACCCGTGGAGGAAAACAGAATGTTTGGATTTCTCCGGCGGACTTGCCGATTTCGGCCGTTTTAGGCCACGACCCTCGAAGGTAAAATGTTCTCCTCGTGATTCTAAACAGTTTAGAATTTGGAGTTTCTTGATTTTGTTGAGAATTGAGGAAGAAACGTGGAGTTGAAATCCTTTGTTTTTCCGGCCGGTTTGACTTTTGTGGACGGTGGCGCTCCGGCCACGAGGGTGGCCGGAGATGTGAGGGGTTTGGACCGTGGGGCCACATCGGTGCTTTTGGGAGTGGTCTTGATGGCCGCCGTGCGCCGTGGACGGAGAACGGAGGAGATCGGAGAATCGCCGACGATGGAGGAATCCGTGGCTTTCGAGCTGATTTCCGGCCAATCCCGCCGGAATTGATCCTTGACACAGTTGGGAGATGTGTTGTACTCCTCGAGATGAAGCTATGGTGAGCTTGGTCACCGGGAAAACTCTCCGGTTGATGGTGTGCCCCCGCCGCCGCCGGCTGTCAAAGCCGGAGCTCCGGCGACTCGTTAACTTTTTGGAATTTGATGTTTTTAAGGTCGTTTTTCTCGTAATCGCGCCCCGATCGTCGCTTTGAGGTTTTTGAGTTGATTTGGGTATCGGATTTTCAGTCGAGGGTTTTGAGTGGAGATTTCAGGAATTTCGTCGATTATTTTGCACAGTATTATATGTTTCCGGAAACGGTTGGTTTCTGCGGTGTGGTACAGTGTTGAGAATTGTGATTTTGATCAGATATATTTTATGATTATTCAGGGGATCGAGATTGTGCTTCGGGCAAGGGATCTTCCGCCGAACCACGTGATTAGCGCGAGTGCGCGCTCTGCTCATCTGTGAGTGGACATTTTTATATTTTTACAATTATTGCGAGTTCGTGATTTTCGTGATTTTCCGTATTTACATCATACGATGTTGAGTTATTTATTATTTTCGGAGGTATTATTTTATATTTATTAGTGATGGCATTACTGCATCGATGCTTCGGCTACTCGGCTGATCATCGGTAGTCCGCCAGAGTTGAGAGATTCCTCTGGACCAGAGTTGAGAGATTCCTCTGGGTAGGGTTGAGAGATTCCCCTGTATGCCGCCGGGGTTGAGAGATTCCCCTGGCCTATCACCGTCGGGTTTGAGTGATTCACCTGACCGTCGGGCTTGAGAGATTCGCTTGGCAACCTCCATATATAGTTTCCGAACTTGCATTGTTTTATATTGATTATGTATGAAACTAGTGAAATGCATATGTTTATTTTCGTCCACTCACTCTAACGTTTTATTGCCTTTCCCCTGGGGTTTTCGGTTTCCGTGCCCAGTTTGCAGTTCGGATTATGGTGTCTCACGTCGCAGTTGGAGGCTAGTTGTTCGAGCTACCTGTGTTTTCCAGTAGGTTCCTTGTTTCGCCTACTGCTGTATCTTTTGTATATATATTCACTAGAGGTCGTTCTGATACGTTCTGATACATGTTTTATACAGATTTTTTCGGATTTCCTATATATTACAGTTATGTTTACTATTTAATGTTATTGTTATGATATTGAGAAATCCAGATGGGATTGGTGCCCATGGTTTGGGTTTTGTGGCATAGGATGAAGTGTTATTTTCTGGGTGCAGATAAAGACAATTCCGCGTTAGTAGCGTTACTCTGCCCAAATTTTTATTGTTTTTGTTGGTTCGTGTTTTCAGAAGGGGTTTGATTCCGGTTTAGGAAACTAAATCGGGGTTGAGTCCTTTCAGGCACATCCTTCTATGTCATAGATCGAGCGAACTTTCTTGTGACAGAGACCAAAAGCAGATTTATAGTTCCAATCTCTTGTTGGCTCGAACACAATAGTAATGGTCTCTAGATCTTTCGCCTTTCATAACGCATCTTCCTTTCCCATCAAGAATAATACATTGAGACCTGTCAAATGTTACCGTCTCATACTCATCGAAAATCTGAGTTACGCTTAGTAAACATATTTCCAATCCTACTACCAAAAGAACATTCTTCAGTCCCGGGAGACCAGGAGTGTCAACCATCTCACTTCCAATAATCTTAGCTTTGGCTCCATCACCAAACATGACATCTCCAACTGGGTGAATCATCCATAGAGGTGAAATATTTTCTTTCATTAGTCATGTGATTTAAGTAGCTGTTGTCCATGTACCAAGAGTCAAACTTTCTGGTAGAGAGGGAGGTTACGGAAACATTACAGACTGCTACGATCTTCCTTCCAACAGTGGGTGAGACCTTGATTCTTGAAAAGAAACAAATAACGTCTCTTTGTTTCTCCTTGACACCAGGTTCCTTGGGAGAGATGACGTTGCTGGTATCTCTGGTCTTTTAAATTGATTTCCTGACCCAGTTTGAAGTGACTGACTTGTTCTTCTGTTTTGGGATAGCAAAAGAATGTGCAATCCTGGTCAATTCATCGAGTGATTTCTGAAAGTAGACGAGCATATCGTTGTTTAGTGGAATCTTTGCCAGTATAGAGCCCCTTCTTAGCTTGTAACAGAACCTTCAAATGTGTCCACTGTTTCCACAGTGAAAGCATCTTATTGGTGGGTTCTTCTTGAGTTTGGAAACCGAGGGAACTTCACGGGCATTGATCTCTGGTTGAAGTGGAGGCTTTCCCAACACAGAACTGGTCCCTTTCACAAATATATATAGTCTTCCCTGAGCTTTTGGGTTTTCCATCATCCTCAAACCCCAAGCCCTTCTTGCTACCATCCAGTCTTCCCATCCCACAAATTTAGGATAGCTTCTCCGAGCCGATGGAGAATTTTGCAAACTGGTTCTTAGTGTCCAGCAAAGATTTTTTGAGCTCCAATTTTTCAGCAATAAGAACCTTTATCAAGGAAGATTGACAATCCAGCTCTCTTTTGAGGAAGTACACTTGTTCTTCAAGTTGAGTTTTAACAGAATTCTATTATGCTTTCCGAGATATGTACTTCTCTTGTAACCTGGAATGTGCCTCCTTACTTAATGATAGTTCATTAGTTAGAACTTCATTTTTAGCAAGTAGAGACTTAGACGCTTTGCACAACTAGACATACATATCATGACCTTCATCATCAGAATCCTTATCTTCAAGAGACTCATCTAATATGACTTTAGTGACAAAATCAACTTTCTCATCCTCTTCTATTTCAAATTCAGAATTTTGATTGGAATCACTATCACTCCAAGTTGCTTTGAGCAATTTATGAGACTTGTTTTTCCTGTTTGCACAGTCAACAGCCTTGTGTCCCACATCATTACACTCAAAGCACTTGTTGTCCATTCTTGAGATAGAAGTAGACCTGGTATCCCGATCTCTACGTGAATCCTTATTTCTTAAAAACTTAGAGCTAGACCCTTTAGAGAAATTCCGATTAGAATTGAAGCGTTTCCTTTTTGAGTTCCTTAAGCATTTTTTAAATTGTTTGGTTAAATAGGCAATCTCATCATTACTATCATCCTCATTTTCAGGAACTTTTTCATCTTCAATTTTAACCGAACTCAAAGCAATAGATTTCTCATTTTTAGGCTTTTTCTTGAGTGTCTCATAATTTTTCAAATTGCCAACTAACTTTTCTAGAGGATAAGTGTGTAGATCATGAGCTTCATCGATAGCATTCATCTTTGAGTCAAAGAAAGGGGGTAAAAAACTTAAGAATTTCCTAACAATTTTCTTTGATTCTATGGCTTCCCCTAAACTACAACATCGATTTTTTATGTTAAGTACACGACCATAAAAATCATCAATAGACTCTTTTTCACTCATGGATAAGCCTTCAAACTCATAAATAAGACGTTGAAGTTTTTGTTGTTTGACTCGAGAGTTACCTTCATGAGTGTTGATGAGCACATCCCATGCCTCCTTAGCAGTATGGCAATGGATAATCCTTTGACGTTCTGCTTCGGAAACGGCATTGAAGAGACAACTTAGAGTTTTGATGTTTGCTCTAGCTAAATCCTTGTCAACTTTTCCCCATTCAGACCTTGGCTTTGGAATTTTCTCATCAGATCCGTCGCCGTTTAGTTTGGTGGGATGTGTCCAACCTTCCTCCATAACTTGCCACAACATACCATCATCTTGGTATGAGAGGAAGGCACTCATCATGATTTTCCATTGTGAAAAATCATGTCCATCGAAAAAGGAGGGGACATTTATGGATAAACCTTTTTCACGTTCCATTTCTGGCCCCTCAGAGGACCTCACTAGCAAAGGCTAGTAGCCGCTCTGATACCACTTTAAGGTTATGGGGGGGGTGAATTGGCCTTTTACCACTTTTTCACTTAAAACTGTACTCGGGGATAGCAGATTAGCAACCTACCCTAATTTACAGAATACGAGTGTTTGAACTGTAAAAGCAGTAAGTAAAGAATAACATGAGGATGTTTTTCTTTAACGCAGAAACCCTGTAACCAGAGAGAAAAACTGTGTGACCCTAACTCTTGAGGGACAAACCTTTCCACTGTAAAGTAACACACACACTTACAAGACTTTTGTACTCTGGGGATACATAGCCCGTATGCTATCCTAACTAGTCTAACTACCAGTTCTAAACAGAGCTACACTACTTGACTTATGAGTTTACAACTTGAAAAGTGTCTAGAAGCATCAACTCAGATCTTAAATATTTGTAAGTTAAATCTTCTTGATTTACTTCTTCGGGTTGAGCATCTCCATACCAATCTCAATGAAATGCACTCATGCAATGATGCATATGGGTTTTGAAAACAGTTTTTGTGAATGATAATCTATGGCTTATATGCATAGCAAAGAGTAAGCATAGACACCGAAAGGGGAAGAGAAGTGAAGAGAGAAGACTACACAAATCTGTGCTCTCAAAGAATCACCCAAAATAATACTTACTCAACCAACCTCTAACTAAGGAACCCTTATATGATACAGCCATGCATCATCGAAACCCATGCAGAAACCCATCAGCCCTGTTTTGCTCGTTGGTCACAAGCATGGGTTAAGAGGCTATGGATGTGAACATGTAGGCTGAAAAGAAACAGCACACAAACCAAGGAAAACGTGCACCAACCGCCCACACAAGTAGATGTATGAAGTGACAAGCACGTGTGCGATTACCGGAAGAAACTAGTGGGTAAAACCCTGCCTTGCAAGAACCAATGGTTTGAGACGGAGAACGAGGCAAGAAAGATGGCTATCACAACTCAAAGAAAGGACTATACCATAGGAACACTGAAGCTTTATCCCAGAAATCAAAGAAAGCAGCCCATGCACAGAGGTCAACTCGAAAACCCAGTTTTTGAGAAAACTCTTTAAGAAAACCAATGAGAAATGTCAACAGGTTTGAGTTAACCAACACAATTTGAGTGACAAGCTATCTAATCCAAATTGAGAAGTAAATCAACGATTACAGTTGTCCAAAAGAGCATTTTTCAAACTAGAGGGAAGTTTTAGAAACCGAGTTTCTGAAAAATTTGAAAACGAGCCACTAACGGCTATATGTTTTTAGGGCAACCCAGAAAGTCTGGGATATGTAGTAAGGGTGCAATCCTCAGTGAAAAATATCATGATACACATATAAATGAATTACCTAATTTATCATTTGACACTACCAGAAGAATTATTATACTCGACGAATTGGTGTCGTCGGTCTGTTCCTCTTTATCGTCGGGTATATCCTATAACCGACGACTCATCGTCGGTTATAGTCTCGTCGGTAATGCACCCGTCGGTGATACTATAACCGACGATGAATTAGGTTTTTCGTTGGAAAAAATGGAGACTAAAGGCAACGATAGTTTATCGTCGGGCATAGTTTCAAACTATAACCGACGATGTCATCGTCGGTTATAGTTATCTCCATGGTCAAAATGGTTGACCATGGAGAAAACTATAGCCGATGATGTTGACACATATCGTCGGTTATAGTTAATAATAATTAATTTTTTTGTGCAGGTTCTGGGTTTTATCCCAAAACCTGCATTCCCAAAAAATCACCAATATTGTTCAAATTGAAAATCAACAACCATTGAAACTATAGTAGTAAATAAATAAAAAAAAACCGAAATCGTTCAAATCTGTATACATATGCGTACGTAGTAAATAATTAAAATAAAAA
Organism: Geum urbanum; assembly: GCA_946800695.1. Taxonomy (NCBI): domain Eukaryota; kingdom Viridiplantae; phylum Streptophyta; class Magnoliopsida; order Rosales; family Rosaceae; genus Geum; species Geum urbanum. The sequence continues at coordinate 38,000,446 of OX326998.1, forward strand.
ACCGACAATTGTTCAAATCTACGGGGGTCCTAAGTCTATATGGTCAAACGGATCGTCATAAGTTGGTTGGTCCTGGTCTGGCTGAGGCTGCGACTGAGGCTGAGGCTGAGGCTGTGGCTGTGGCGCACCGAAAATGGGCGGGGGAGCTATCTGGATTCCATATGCCTGCAACTGTGCATAACAGTGCTACATCCGTGTCCCCATCTGCTGCTGCTGTTCGGCCAACCGATTCTGCTCTGCGGCTCGCGTCTGCTCCATCTCCTCCATCCGACGCCGTTGAGCTTCCATCTCAATTGCTTGCCTATGAAGCTGGTCCTGTAGCCCATTAGTCTTCGAAAATGATGATGATCCCGATCCGCGAGAGAATTTAGGGGTCTTCTTCAGCAACCCTTGACCCCACTTTCCGGAACCCCTGCAGTAAAAAGTGTTCTTCCCTGGAGGGATCGCACTTGACATAATCCTGGCCTTGACAATCGGATCAGATCGATCAATCTGATCAATCGGGAGTTCCGCATCGGGGGTGTTGGGATAGAGCTCTCTCGCCACTTGAGTCAACACCTCCGGAATCGCCTCCTGAACTCTCGCCTAATTGACAAAGAAAAATAAAATATTAATTAATGTAAATAATCCAAAAAAATAAGAAATAAGTTTATTTTGTTATAAGGACACTTACAGCATATTCGGGGGACTGCGGGTACGCGTGCTGCATCGTATAGACAAGGGGATCCTTTTCTGGGAGGTTGGCCGCCTCCTCGATCCAACCCGAATATGATTTGGAACCGACATGATGATTTTTGGTGTTTTTGGCCCGGTTCCTTGTGTTGACTTCAGAAATAGCCTACTCGATTAATCCAACATCAAAAAAATATTAGGCAAATAATTTGAGGGAAGTACGATAAAACAAAAATTTAATCGATCGAAGGTTGCGTACCTTCAATTTCGGGTTGTTGAAGTGAACCACAAGCCATCGCCACTCGTACTCCCTATAACGAAACTCGCTAGGGGTACCCGAATGATCGTCGCCGTACTTTTTCCAATGCTTCTTCAGCTCGCTCTTCCACTCCTTATACCTATATATATTAATAAAATCAATCGTTAGTAACTTACAACATTGTATGAACATAATCAAAAGAAACGAAAAAATTGAAACAAATGAATCTAGTAACCTGCTCCCATGCACTTCATCTGCCCACGTGGGTCTAATGTCATTGTCCACGCGGAACCACCTCTGCAATGCATATATATATATATATATATATCAATAATATTAAAAATTTATTTAAAAAATATACATAATAAATATACAATTCAACTCACCGACAACGCATTATTCAGCTCATATTTGACGGATTGCGGCACTGAATTCCAATCTGGCCACAACATTGGGACTCGATCCCGTATGAGGCTGCCCGCCATCCCCGCGTACTTTCGAGTGACCTTTACCTCGATCACCTGCCCTCTATCCCCGGTAGGAATCATAACTTGGCCACCACCGCTAGACTGAATGGCGTCGTCCAGTAACTTGCCGATGACGAGGCCTCTGGTTCTCTTTTGTTTGTCACCGGGCACGATCTCGCCTATCACATATATATGTAGATGATTTTCTAAACATCAACACCTAATTGAATTTAAATATTACTAAGTAAAAAGATATCACTAATTAATATTTACATGATTCGTCGGTGCGTTGTCCCGGAATCCTCACACTCCAGAGAGGTTCCGGGAAGGGTACATACGCATATGCCTGGTCCGGGGTAATGAACCCTAGCTGTCCCGGAACAGGCATCCCCTCGGAATCGACGAGAGGTATCGTCGGGATTTCTAACGGTAAGAATAAGGTAGACGGCGGGCATAGTCACATCCTGGCCGAGGACTGAGTTGATCCACCAGCCTCCTCGGAAGAATGAGGAGCTGTCTGGTGGGTGAAGGGGGAAGGGTCCTCGCGATGAATCTCCGGCATTCGAACCGAGGATTGAGTCGCACTATTCGTTTCCGGCGTGCGACTGACCTCATGAAGCCTCCTCGAGCCTGAGGATCGAGCAGGCTCGAGCTGCTGCTGCTGAGGTTGTCCCTCGCCCAGCAGTGTACGGTGTCGAGAGGTCTGCGGAAGACTGTAAGTGTTGCCGACGCTGGTGGATCCTGATGCGGACCGAATTCCGGTGCCCTCATCTCCACGTCCTGATCTCCCTCTCCCCCTCGACCTCCCCCTCGGGAAACACCGCAATTTAACCAAATCATCGTTGCTAAAATTAAAATTAAAATTAAAATCCTTCCACTCACAAAAAATTTCCATTATATCACCTAATTTCATTATATATTAATTCCTTCATATATAATTCCACTAAATTACCAAAAATTCAAAATAATTCCAAATAATCCAAAAATTCCACGCTCAAAATAATTCCACTAAATTACGACAATCCCAAAAATGAGCACTAAAATATTCAATAATATCCAATAATAGCCAATATTAATACATAAATATTCCAATATATATATATCCAATAATTCCAATAATTCCATAAAATCCAATATATATAATTCCAATAATCCAATATATATTCCAATATATAAATATTCCACAAAAATCAACAATAATTCCATAAAATCCACAATAATTACAATATATATAATCCAATATAATTCATCCAATATATATATATATAATTCAATAATTTAACTATATATATTCCAATATATAAATCCAATATATATATCCAATAATTCCAATAATTCCATAAAATCAATATATAATTCCAATAATCCAATATATAAATATTCCACAAAAATCAAGATAATCCAATATATAAATCCAATAATCCAATATATATTCCAATATATAAATATTCCACAAAAATCAACAATAATTCCATAAAAATCAACAATAGCCAATATATAATCACAAAATTCATTCATGCATCCACATTATCGATCAACAAACGAAACAATTTCAAATCTAACCTAAATAAAAAAAATTCGAAATTAGGGAATTAGGGATTTAGAGATTTCAAACCTGTTTTTGGGGTTTAGAATCCAAGAATAGAGGCTTGAGGATGGATGGGGTTTGGCTTGAGGACTGCTTGGTTGCTCTCAACACACCGGAAATGGAGAAAATCTGGCGAGGAGGAGTACTTCCATTTTAGGCAGTTTCGTTTCTGCCCAAAACGTACCCAGTTCTGGATATAAACCAGAACTATAGCCGACGATATAAGTAATATCGTCGGCCATAGTTGAACCGAAACTATATCCGACGAGATTTCATATGAATATCGTCGGGTATAGTTTTTTTATTTATTTTTCATATGCCGGTTATATATAGTGTACTTAATATTTATTAATATTTAATAATACGAAATTATTAGAAAAAAAAACCGAAATAATTTAAAAGCCTAATTAAATTAAAATGGCATTTAATTTTTTTGGCTATATTAATAATATTTATTAATATTTAATAATACGATATTAATTCGAATATCGTCGGTTGTATTTTTTTTCGATCTCTCGATCTCTCTCTCTCATGATCGCTATTTAGCAATTTAATCGACACAATTTAAAGTCAATCATCTGAATATATTTCATTTTACATTGCACGTTCAAACTTAAAATAACATACATACACTAATTAAGGCGCATAGTCAGAATCATCGCTTGAGTCTGACTCTGTTTCCGAGTTAATTTCAGGTAAGATGTGTATGCCCTCGTCACTTGAGTCTTCATTGTCTTCATTTTGATTAACATCAATAAGATTCGGTTGAGGAATTCGTACCACACTACCCTGTCTCACATTATTAAGGTGAATTGTTGAGGTTTCAGGAATACCAGTTGCGTTCGGCTCTTGGTATGCACTAACTTCTTCATTATCCGAGGTCACACCAAGGGTTGATGCACTGTGTATGTTTCGTGGAAGAACATGGTTAACCACTTTCCACGCGCCTTTATGCACAAGATCATCAAGATAGAACAATTGTTTCACCGTCGTGGCCAAAACAAACGGATCATCTTCATACCAGCTTGTAGCAGTATTCACCGAAAAAATGCTGTATTGATCGGTCCTTGTGTTCTGAGGGTCGGTATCAAACTATCTACACTTAAACAAGTGCACAGTCATGCCTTCCTCATATATTAATTCGACAACTGAATGGAGAACACCGTAATAGTCAACTCCATTCTGCCCACCATGCACCATTACCCTAGAATTCTGTGTTTTTCGTCTGACATCTCTATGTTCACAAATAAATAGCACGCCATTTACCTTACACATAGGATAAACTCTGAAAGTTACCGGTTTCTGCGCCGAGAGCCTCAATTCGTGTGACCACTGAGGGATACCATCATCTTGTACATGGTTCATCTGAAAATAATCATTTTTTAACTTAACTATAAATAGGATACGAGACATGCACTTAAACTCATACACCAGTCAATATATCTATATACGTACCCATTTGCCAAAATAGTTTGCGAACGTCTTGTTGTGGTACTCAACATCACCGAACATAGCAGGGCAGTAAAGGTGCAAGTTTTTCCAATATTGAACTTCTGGACAGTTAATCAATACTGACCAATGGGCAATGACTAGCTCATAAGGTTCCAAATTGTACGAGTTGGGCAACTTTCCAGAAACTTCAACATCATTGGAGATGATCGAAAGGTTGAACTGCCCTCCATGTACTGGCATATGTTGTGGAGGGTCCTCCAATGCTCCCAAATACAACTTGGTGTACGTTACGCACTCATGCGCAATATATGCTTCAGCGATACACCCTTCGGGTGCAGATTTGTTCATCACATAGTCTTTGTAGTCCCCTAATTGTCTGTAAAGTGGTAATTACAGATCGAGCATGTTATGCTTATTGAAAAATAAGTGAATAAATAATATTAAAGATCGACATATATAGCCAGATTCAGAGATGCATTACGTACCTTTCCATAGGATACATCCATGTGTAGTGCACTGGACCAGTAAGCAACAATTGTTCCAGAAGATGGAGCATCAGGTGAGGCATGATGTCGAAAAAGTTTGGAGGAAATATCCTTTCGAATTTGCACATGATAAAAATGATGTCCTGTTGCATTTCCAACAAGTCCGATTTCTTCACTTCTCTCGTGCATAACTTCTGAAAGAATCTTGACAAAGCCACTAACGGCTCCACCACCTCTTTGGGCAGGTACCCTCGAATGAAAACAGGGAAGAGACGTTGAAGCAGTATATGACAGTCATGACTCTTTAGTCCGTACATCTTATTGTCTTTGAAGTTAACACATCGACTTATATTTCCAGCATAGCCTGAAGGATACCTGACATTACCCATCCAGCTAAAAATTTCATTCTTCTGGGCAGGCTTGACGGTATAAGGAGCTTGTAGCATTTTTTTCTTCCCATCTCTCAACCACAAATGTTTTCGCAGTCCCATCCTTTTAAGATCAATGCGTGCCTTCAGGCCGTCTTTAGTTTTTCCCTCCCAATTCAACATTGTGCCGACCACACTCTCGCACACATTTTTCTCTATGTGCATGACATCTAAGTAGTGTCTGATCAGCCACTTGGACCAATACGGAAGTTCCCAAAAAATACTTTTGTGTGTCCAAAATTTATACCTGTCGGGTTTGTCAGGTATTGACGCCACTATCTCAGGATGATTGCTTAGCTGTCCAAAATCGTATTCATTTAGCACTTCCAATATTTCATCCCCCGTCCATCTCCTCGACTGCTCACCTGTTTCCACAGTCCCATCAAATGCCTCCATATCCTCCCGAAATGGGTGATCATGTGGAAGCCAACAACGATGACACATCTGTACAATCTTCCTGCAATGAGGTCTGCAACACTCAACCGTCATGCACTCTGGACAAGCCCTGTATCCCCTGGTAACGTTGCCCGACAACATCTCGCGTGCAGGAAAATCGCTAATGGTGCCAACAAGCATGGCATGCATTTGCAACATCTCATTTTTGAACTTGTCATAAGTGGGATGACCATGCTCACTCAAGTACTTAAGCTCCTCAATCAAGGGTCTCAAATACACATCGAGACACTTTCCTGGATAACCCGGCCCTGGAATTATCATAGTGAGCATATTGTATTCTTTCTTCATGCACATCCATGGAGGAAGGTTGTACGGTACCAAAATAACTGGCCATATACTGTATTGAAGACTCATGTTGCCAAAAGGGTTGAATCCGTTAGATGAAAGCCCCAGCCAAACATTTCGAATCTCTGATGCAAAATAAGAAAACTCCTTCACCATGTGCTTCCAAGCCTCTCCGTCAGCAGGGTGTATAAGCGTATCACCGTCGGGCAAATTCCTCTCGCCCCACCATCTCATAGCTTCAGCCATGTGTGCAGACATGAACAACCGTTCTAGCCTATCTATCAGCGGAAAATACCGAAGTATCTTCACAGCTTTCTTGTTTCCGGCAGGAGTCAACTTATACCTATCTGTACCACATACCGGGCATTCATCAAGGGATTCAAGATCATTCCTATAAGTATCTTCACCCCAGAAGAGAACACAATCATATCTACAAGCATGGATTTTGATGTAGGAAAGGCCAAGATGTTTCAGGATCTGTCGCACCTTACGATGAGTGGGAGGAAGACGATGACCGGGGGGCAACAACGAACCAAACCACTTCAGCCAATCATCCACAGCCTTCACACTCATTTTGTTCTCCACTTTGAGCTTCATTACTCCCATAACACTTTCGAGAACAGTCTTATTACACCCGTTGTACAACGGGGTCTGTTGGAAGGCAATGAGGTTGTTGTACTTGTCCATACCAGCAGTGTTGACAGCTGTAGGTAATTGCTGGACTGGCTCAATATGAGGGAAGTCTCCAACGGCGGGAGGGATATCCGGTGCTTGAGCAAATATACCGCTCTCATGAGGAAACATATCGTTGATCAGACTTGTTGTTGGATCATTGGATGTAGATCCACTCTCAAAAAATTGTCCGTGATCATGTTGACCAACTGATGAGCTCTCACCGTGATAAATCCAACCTGTGTACTTATCCCAAAACCCGTTTTTCTTCAAGTGCTCCAATACTTTATCGATGTGAAAACGATATCGATCGCTCGCTGCGACACTGACATTTCGTACACGGACAATAATGAATTGTCATCCCTCCACAATTAACTTTCACATATTCCACAAAACTTCTAATTCCACGGTGTATGTTACATCCCATCTTGGAAGACACATCCAACTCTTGTCCATCCTGAAAATTATAACTGCATGTATATATACCCATGATTTTATTAATTAAAATTTCATAGCTAGATATATATATATATATCTATATATATATCGATATTCAAACTATAATTAAATTACATAATTTAATTATTCGATCTAGCCTACTCGATCCCTAACTAGCTAGCTAGCTAATTAATTACAAATGAACATATAAATATATATTCTTTTCGTCGAGACCATAGAGTAAACAATGCTTGGAGTGTGAGCGTCGACGGTTTTAAAATAGGACTTACGAATTTTCGTATATCCACGTTTCCGGTATGTAAAAATTTCGGTATATATAACAAAAGGATTAAAACCAACCATTCTCTTTATTCATGGTTTTGTTTCGATGAGATAAATTTTATCTACCTGTATGATTGTATTGAAAGACCGGAAGACCGCAACAATATTACTGTCATCGGAGAAGAACATGAGTTTTTTTACCTCATCGAAAACAACACTGAGCTAATCCCTCGCCATTTTCACCTTTGGCGCCAACAATGAGAGGTAAAATTAGCATGGACTAAAAACCGCGAAATTTGATAACCCAAACCCCAAAAAACACTCATTTCGCACCAAATCTTAATCCCATATAAAACCCAACCCCTGCCCAAAGACTCATTTTCCCCCTCCCTCTCCCCCTCTCCATTTCCCCCCCCCCCCCCCCCAAAATCAAACCACCCACCATATATCATCACCATCACAATAATAATCACAATATATATTATATCCATGCATAATTAATAATCACAATTAATCCTATATATAATAATTTAAATATATATAATCAGTTACGTACTACGTACTCCAACTCAACTATCAATCACGTACTCAAAATCAACTATCAATTACTCAAACTCAACAATCAATTAACTCCGATCCATCGATCGATCAATTCAAAATCAACATCATATCAACAATCGATTAACACGTACACACACATATATATATATATATATATACACGTACCTATATATAATGAATCACGAACTCATTCTTCACAGTTTTCGACATCACCCAAAGATTTCTGAGCATTTTCAGTTTTCGCGGGTGATTTTTTTTGAATGACAGAGCTGCTGCCAAGAATGGATCTGAAATAAGAAACTATAGCCGACAATACCAATAACTCGTCGGTTATAGTCTGAAAAAATCGTCGGCGTTAATTGAAAACTATACCCGACGATTTTTCGGCGACTATAACCGACGACAAGATTATCTAGTCAGAAAAAAAACTATGTCCGACGAGATAATCCTGTCGTCGGTTATAGTAAACTATACCCGACGAGAACCTTTGTCGTCGGTCGTTTTTTGGGAATCTCGTCGGGTATAGACATTCTTCTGGTAGTGTGAGATTGGTATGTCCTTCAAATATTCTTTGTTGATTATAACTGAAATGTGTTTTGTTAATAGTTAAGAAGTGCCAACTACAACAGGATGCTTTCAAAAACTGTGCCTCTATTGCATTTAAGGTGGAATTGTATAAAGTTGGAAGTGCTCTGGTTCCGACATATGCGTCTCCTTTGACTGTTAAATTCTGGAATCTCACTTCAAGCTTTGGAACTTCAAGTCCGACCCTGTTGTTAGAAAATTAATATATAGAGCTCAAATATGTATACAAAGTTGCTGAATTGAGCACCAAATCACTTCAGTCTTTAAAAATATGGCCCTAAAAATGAATGAAGTGTTCTTCGAACCACTGATTGATCGTTAGAAATTTGACATAAACAAACTAACCTATCAGTCCTGTCCCTGAGCTTCCTCAGAAATTTCTCATTGTTATCCTCGACAACTTTCAGTATGCTATCCATCAACTTCTTATCATCGGCACCAAGCTTTGTAACATCAACCTCATCATGCTCTATCCTCCCATCGCTTCTGACCTGCTTCAACATACCCTTCCGCAACCTGTCATAAGTCAACAGCCGTTCTATTGCAGCCCACCTCAGCTCTTCCTCCTCCTCCTCCTCCTCCTCCTTTTTCCTCCCACTCCTTTGGAATGTGTCTGGCTGATCATTCCACATGTCTTTCATGCTTGTTGCACGCCAGTTCAGGTTGCTTCCAGAGCGTACCAAGCCTTCTCCGGCCAATGCTGTTGCCATTGTTGGACTATCTAATTCGAACTTGTCACCACTGAGTTTAGAGCAGTATCAGATATGAGATCATATTGGCTGTATAGGGTGTTGAGAATACATGCATGGTGGCAGTGATTAGAGTGGAGAATGAAAAGCACATAGGAAGTAATATTCTTTCAGGACAAGCACTGTTCGAAAAGGCGTTCGTCTAGCCCGCTTAGTCGATTACAACAAAAACGCCTAAGTTTTACCCTAGGTCCCATTCCTAGGCAGTTCTCCACCTAGTCAACATCTTGGCCGCTTAATACTCCTAGGCGGCCACCTAATTCAAAAACAGGCAAAATCAAAACCTTTGCATTTTAGTATTTTGACTTACTTCAGATTAGAGATGATAGTCTTGTAGAGTCCACAAGAATAGAAGTTAGAGAACTTGAAGACAATATATTCTAATGACATTTCCTGATTATTTTAATATATATTATTCATATTACATCTGTGACCCTGAGTGAATCTAATGACATCGCTGCGAAAAAAAGAAACAAAAAAAGTGAAGGCGTACGGATTGGGAAGAAGAATCTCATATTCGAGAAAGAAATGGTATTTCATATGGTAAATACAGGGTTGTCATGGCCCCCTGAAATATGGTGCTGCTTCTGCTTTCAGAAAAACAACTTGTATTCGCATGCAATTCATGAACTTGCATGCGTGAAGTTACAGCAAAGCAATCATCAATTCTATTCTGCCTTTTTCCTTTAAAACTTTTTCTTTTGGCTTTACCAAAGAAACTCTCTAGCTTGTACATTCATAATCACATAAATTATGATGACTTGCTGACACCATAGAGAGAAATGAATTGTGTCTGATGAATCAAAGTTGAATTTGCTACCAAGAGTAAATGGTACACGGTTTATCTGTCTATCACTTCATTTTGGTCCTGATGTACTTCTAATTAGCGCTGATATTGTGTTTTTGCTCTGCTAAGAACTGGGTGAGCAAAAGCAATGAGACTTCAAGTTCAGCATCAGAGCTGTTTAAGAAGCTACCGTTGACAGAAGGAACACCCGCGAAAATATAGCTATGGTAGCATAGTAAAATCAGTTGGAGCTAGCAAACTCACAATCAGTGAGTTTCAGAAGTCAGTTGCCATCTTTTACATAGACCATTCTCATTTCTTTCTTCCAGGAGTTCCACAGATCAATTCACTTTGACAAGTCTTTGAAGCCATTGAGAAGGTAATACATTGCTAATACAACTCTACTCTGCCCCAGCCATCTCATCTGGCTGTCCTTTAAATCGCCGTATGCAAATTGTCTCGAGGCATTAAACCAAACACATAGGCACAGATTCAGGTGGACACCGATTGATGTACCGGTCTTTCTTTGTGGCAAATATTTTCTCCACATTGAATCTTCTAAAGACCAAAGTTGTGAATTATATCACAATGTTGTGAATTATATATTATTATAGCAATACAAGTTAGCAATGCGGAAATCAAAATGAACTTAAAATTTCAAGGACAAGAGATTCCAGATTAGGCAATGCAGAGGAAATTTGTCAGAAATGACCAAGAGCAGCAATTCATAAGATGTAGGTCTAAGTGGTAGTGTGGTACAAATTATTTAATGTTGTCAGACGATATGGGTATACACTATGTCAGAGTCCTTCGGAAATGATAGAAGTATAAATCAACCAAATACTTAACAAACATAAATATTTCCTCAGCATAAAACAGCATCTGAAATGATAAATTTGAGCATGTAAAAATCTATCAAGCCCTAAGTAAATAAGAGCATACTTACCCCAAAATAGGCACCTGATACTTTCAAATATATAAAATTGAGAAGTGCCGCAAAATGTATATGATAGTGATCAGCATAATCGAGGACAGAGTCAGGGTGCTCATCCGCATGCATGACTGGAATTGTGATCCTGGCTTTTCTCAGGGACTTTGGATATTTCAGAGAATAGCGAGCCACAATACTCTCCTTGAGATCAGGCATTTCAGGATTTTGAACACAAGTATTAATGAATATTTGATGTTCATAAGCTTCCTCCTCCTCTTGCGCCTAAAGTTTATTCGTACTCTCTTCAGTTTGGGTGCAGAGTCATATTCAAAACTGAACTACTTTCAAGTTTTCCAAGATGACCATTTATAGTCAAGTCTTCTGGGCAACAAATGTTAGAATATTCATATTGTAATTAAAATTAGTTTTTTAGATATAACAAGGTTGTGTAGATATTTTTTTTCTTTTAAGAAACTACTTATAAAGTTATATTAACTCCAAAATTAGGATGAATGAAATCATTGAATTCTCCATGAAATACTTTTCTACTTGGTATTAGAGCCAAATTCTAGGATTTTGAAAAACCCTTGAATTGAATTGAAACCCTGAATTATCACCATGCCACTAAAATTTTCCTTCCGCTGCATCTAAAATCTCAAACCTTGAAACCCTAAAATTGAACTTCTAACCTTAAATTTGAAAACCCATAATCCCTAAGTATACTCTTGAAATCTTTATTCTTGAAATTCTTACTACTTGAAACATAAAGATATCACTTGGATCATCAATTGCCTCCACTAATATAGTTGAATCAAGCATGAGAAGTAATGCCTCATCTCTCTCTGCATTATCTGCGAATACTACTTAGATCATTGATACTGGTGCAACTAATCATATGGCGAATACCTATAGTCAGGTACAAACCATTAATCCATCCCCTCAACATGTTGTGTCTACTTCTAATGGCTCTCCATCTCTTGTTCTTGTTGAAGGTTCTGTCAAGATCTCTGATAATCTATCAATTGGTTTTTTTCTTGTTCTTCTCTCTCTTGCATATAACCTTCTGTTTGTTAGTCAAATAACTACGACACTTGCATGTTCAGTCACTTTCTATCCAGACTTTTGTATCTTTCAAGACATTGTGACTAGGAAGGTTCTCAGTTATGGTGTTCGAATGGGAAAATTATACTATGTTGATTTGACAAGCAGTGGAGCACAACAATTGAAATCGTCGGGACAAGCGAATAATACCATCAGTTTGGATAAAGCTAAAGAAGATGTGTGGTTATGGCACTGTCGTCTTAGTCACTTGAATTTTTATTATCTGCAGAAGCTCAACCTCAACTATTTTCTCGTGTGCATGGTTCATAATTTTAATGTGACACATGTGAACTTGCCAAGAGCCAGTGTATTACTTATACGCTAAGCTTGAATAAATGTCATGTTCCTTTTATGAAAATACACTATGATGTTTGGGGTCTTGCACAAGTTTCTACCCACTCTAGCTTTCGTTATTTTGTAACTTTTTTTATGAATGTACTAGGATGACTTGGGTCTGCTTGATGAAGCAAAAGAATGAAGTGTATTCCAGATTTACGTACTGAATTTCATTCAATGATGGCACCTCAATATCAATAGCAAATCCGGGTACTTCAATCCGACAATGGTGGCGAATATGTGAATGGTGAGATCTCTACATTCTTGAGCTCTCGTGGAATTCGACATCAAAATTTAATTGTGTATACTTCTTAACAAAATGGATTAGCTGAAAGGAAGAATAGAAAGATAATAGAAGTTGTTTGGTTCTCTCTCTTTGGTATGAATGTGAAACAAAACTTGTGGGGAGAAGCTATTCGTTTTGCTACATACTTGATCAATCGTACTCCTTCCCGTGTGATTGAGTTTCAAAATCCTTATCAGAAGTTGCATCAGTTGATGAATGTGCCATCTTTACCAAACTTGTAGCCAAGAGTTTTTGGGTGTACTATGTATGTTTGCATTAACAAACAACTAAGAGGCAAACTTGATCCATGTGCCGTGAAGTGTATATTTGTTGGATATGCTGACTTCCAAAAACATTATTGCTGTTCTGATCCAGTTTTGAACAAAATGCATGTTTCTCTGAATGTTTCTTTCCATGAATCTAAACCTTATTACTCAGGGGGAGTTTCATAGTCTTCCATTCAGAGGGAGACAAGTATATGTGAAGAAAATTCTCTTAATTTGGAAGAATTTAAAAAATTGCAGAGCTTGGAGAGGAGACTCGAAGTTGTAAATCGGACAGAGTCTGCAGAATCCCAATTCAACCGGTCAAATTCTCTTCTCGACCCGTCGAATAGTGGAACCAAAATCGGACAGAATGTGTCTTTCGACCGGTCAAACATTATCCTCGACCCCTCGAAGAATGGAGTCAGAATGTGACAGAATGCTGCACTTGACTTGTCGAGCAACAATCTCGACCGGTCGAATACTGAATCTGAAATGCCACAAAGTGAAGTCCAATCTCATGAAGACCCCCATTCTACTCCATCAACCGAAGTGTCTTCCTAGAATGTCTTACCTGAGGTATGTACAGATGACATTAAATGGAGCACTGTAGAAGTCATTCCTAGGAGATCTCAACGAGAAATAAAGGGGGTTCCAAAGAAGTAATATGAGCCTACTAAAGAAGCCAAAGCCAAATATCATATTGCTAGCTTTGTATCTCACCATAGGTTGTCTGAAACACATGCCCTTGTTGTTAGTCAATTATCTACAGTATATACTCCCAGTATTGTACGGGATGTCTTGGTGAATCCAAAGTGGAAACAGGCTATGAATGAAGAACTGGAGGCTTTGAAAAAGAATAAAACATGGGAGACTGTTCCTGCACCACCTAGAAAGAAGACTGTTGGATATAGATAGGTATTTACAATGAAACTGAAAGTAGATGGAAGCATTGATCGATATAAAGCTCATCTAGTTGCTAAAGGTTACACTCAGCGATATGGAGTGGCCTATAAGGAGACATTTGCCTCAATAGCAAAGATGTGTAATGTACGCATTCTCATTGCTTTAGTAGCTCGACATGATAGGCCACTACAAAAATTTGATGTGAAATGATCAACGCATTTTATGCTTAATTCTTAACGTCTTTCTCCTTGCATTTGGCTTTATTTTTATCTTTATATTATTTAGTTTTACTTATTTTATTATTTTTTAGGTTTTAAACATGTGATATGGAGAAAGGAGCGGCAAAGAGGTAAAAACGCAATGAGGAGTGAATTTGGACCATCAAAGATGGGCTGGCCCAATGGAAATTCGTGAACCCCATTTATGGAGGATGGATTCGGCCTAGATAAAGCCTAAAGGTAATATCCACATGTGCAATTCGGCCAAAGAAAGGATTGGCAAGGAGGAAGACAAAGCCAATATGGATTTCTCAAAATTACTTGGTGGGAAAGTCAGAAAAATCAAGAACCCGACCTGGAACTTCATTAAATCACCCAGAACGATTCCGAACTCAGAAAATTACGAATGATAGCTCGTTGGAAAGATCTCCTCGTCCTCTTCAATTTGAAATCAAGAATCACCTAATTTGGAGCTCTAGAACTCTCGGAATCGCTGTTTTGGTTAGACTGTGCAAGAAGCAATCAAGAACCGGGTTGGAAATCCTTCTCCACATATGACAAGGTTTCAAAACTCTATATAAGGGAGGGAGCACGTCCATTATCAATCATCTCTCATAATACAAGCCGAGCTCTTGTCCACAACACTTTGTCTCCTCCAAAGTCAAGAATTCATCAAGAGGCCGAAGCTCCCCACACTCCAACAATCACCATCCTCCATAAGAGTAACTTAGGCAGTCCGAAGGTTTCTCTCCATCCACTAGAAGGCCATCTACATGTTTTGCAACTGCGTTCACGACCAAAATGTGTAACATGTTACCTTCTACTCTCTTTTTGTATGAACGATTGATTTTTAATGAAGAGTTTAAATAAGAGTTTTGGTTATATAATTCTAGCATGTTTTTGTAACTTGTTTCAAATCTGAGTTCTTTGTTATGCATGTATTTTCTATGCTTAATGCTTAACTTAAATGCGAGCGATCTTGGTTTATGTTATGATGTGTCTAGAATGCGAGCGTTCTTGGTTCGAAAACATTGTCATTCGAGAAATACATGAACAACATAGTAAAGGCTTAGATTTTAAATAGGTTGCATACAACATGATTAGGTTATAAAAGAATGAGGTGAGTATTATGAGTTGATCAATGTGTATATATGTAATTAAACTTTATTTTCGGTTTTAGTAAGCATGTTTAGGACTCTATGTTCTTGTTTGTTTTGCTTGTCTATGAGTTTAAGCATGTTAGAACTTAGAAGCCAACGATGTGTTTTGCTATGCCATTTTCTTGTCTTTATTTTCGTAGATAATAAACAACCTTTTCAAACCCCCCTTTTAAACCATAGCGTAAATATGCATACACCCTCAATCCCCGGTTAAGAACGATACCCTATTTACCAATGCTACATCTACACAAAAGGGTTTTAATTGTTTATGCGTTTTTGTTGATTGTTAAGTGTTAATTTAATGGTTGCAAAGTCGTGTATCAATTTTGGCGCCGTTGCCGGGGATTGTAAAGAATTGTGTGTTTATGCTTGTAAATATGTGAATATGTGTAAATAAGTGTGTATATATATATGTCAGAATATGTAAGTATGTAAAGTGTCGAAATTTTCATACATGTCCATAATAAGTTTCATTCTAACCTTTTGTTTTGCAGCCATGTAAATAGGTACATATTAAAGGAAGTCTTCGATTTACATTGAGTACGCGAGTTTGGTTGATTAAGTCTCACTCATTGGAATAGATGGCGCCTCTTTTTCTTGTTTATCTCCTTAACCCCTCGTGATGTGTGGATTTCATCACCGCACACCATAACCTAAGTGAAGTTATGGACATGAGGTTGAGGGCGGAGTCTACAAAGAACTTGAGGGAATATCTTTCTCGAAATTTTGGCTGAATGTCGGACATGGTGTCTAGATACGGGTTATGACTGGTGACAGGTTCTGGATCTAAGAAAGACTTGCATCAATGGAGTATATACCAATGATCCGGTGAGTGGATGAATACTTGTCTTTGAGTAAGAAATCTTTGGTAACTTGGTGTCTAGAAGGTGACGGTTTCTATGACGGGTTCTGGATCCGAGATCTCAAATCGGTCCTGCCTCTCGTGGTCTCTCTTGTCAACTGGCCAAGCTTATTAAAGTTGCCCAAAGAAGACAAGGACTAAATCTACTTTCCATGATCGGTAAGCCTCGGGATGCATCGTCGAAATTAGTCCTGCCTCTCGCGTTATCTCTATCCCCAACTGGCCATGTTTTTCGATTGAACCAATGCCGATTGATTGAGAATGTACATTTTATCGCGCGGGTCGCACGTCCAATGAAAGACCTAAAGGCCAAATGAACGTATTCTCTTTAAATTGAAGGCGAAACTCAATGAACAAAATACTTGTGCATATTACTTGTAAATTTCGTGTGCATTTTAACATGTAAAGAATTAACCACGTTGCATATAGCTTGCATAACCTGCCGGCGGCTTTGTGATGCTCGGATTTCATCACCGGGTACCCTAACCTAAGTGAAGTTAGGGACATGAGGCCAAACGTATGGTCACGTTGCATCATGTACTTAGCACGTAACTTTGTGTGTTTTCTGCAGGTTCTAACGTTTTTCTCTTATGCATTCAATTCATTTTTCACTTAGACTCTTGTTTGATGCATTTAAATGACGATTTAAGTGATTTGAGCATGAATTTGAATGAAACGTGGTATGCTTGCATTACCTTACTTGTATATATGTGTTTCTAAATCTTTGCATTGTAAATATGCCTAATTTTGTAGAAAACGTGTAAATTGAGTCTTAACTTATTCTATCAACTTTGCATTCATTTTAGGGTGTCTAAAGCCTTGCATTCACGTTTACAATTCTTAAAGTGTCTTAACTTAGTGTTTTACAGCTTTCGTGTATTTTTGGTGTGTTTTTGGTTTGTTTTTCTTCGTGTGATTTGTTTTGGTGTGATTTTGTGTGTTTTTATTTCTTTCTTTTAATTTTCAACGTTTTTGGTTAGTGTCTTGCATTACTTGTATATTATTATGATGCTAACACTATTTTGAGGAGGAGGACTTAGAAAAAGATCTGGCTACTAAAGATGCCGAGAAGGAGAAGAATGTGGCTCCTCACGCCACTAAGGCACAACCCTCATCATCACAATCTGCCTCAAACAAAGGTATTAACTCTATCCCTTCAAGTTTGGTTAATACTAATGCTTCGTTTGCTCGTGCACCATTCCCACATAGGTTGACAAAACCTAAGAAAGATGATCAATACGAAGACATCTTGGACATGCATCTTTCGGAAGGTGCAAGTAAATCTGCCCTTGATCGAGTGCATAAAGCAAGTGCCTATCTATGCAAAATTTCTCAAAGAGTTATGCACCCAGAGGAGGCAAACGAGAGCGAAGGAGGTTGTGAAGGTGAATGCAACCGTTTCAGCGGTTTTACAGCGTCGGTTACCCCCCAAATTGAAGGATCCGGGGAGCTTTTCTGTTCCTTGCGTGATTGGTGACAACAAATTCGAAGATGTTATGCTAGACCTTGGTGCATCCATTAACGTAATGCCTTATTACTTATTTGCATCCATGGATTTGGGCGAGCTCAAACAAGACAACGTCATCATTCAACTAGCCGACCGTTCACATAAGTATCCTAGGGGATACGTTGAAGATGTTCTTGTGCAAGTCAACAACCTGATTTTTCCAGCAGATTTTTACATTGTTGACATGGAAGAGAGTCCTTTGAACACCACACCATTGCTTCTTGGACGATCTTTCATGAGGACTGCAAGAACGAAGATTGATGTTTTCAAGGGAACGTTTTCCATGGAAATTGACGGAGAAAAGATTGAATTCAACATATTAGATGCCATGAAGGTTCCCATGGCAAGTGTCAATGCCATCTTTTCGATAGATATGGTAGAAGAGGCAGCTCAACAACACTTAGACACCATTGGAGATGATGTGCTCGACATTGCTATACAAGAAGGAGCGGGGCTGACTCGACTCGGGGATGAAGCTCTTTTTGATGCACTTATCGAGATTTTGGAGCCTAAAATCCTTGAGATGGCTATGGCACTCAATGAGGCTCCACGGATTGTTAATAGACCACCTCCTATTCCGTTGGTCTATGGAGAAAACAAGCTTGTTCCATCCGTGATCAAGGCACCGGAGTTAGAACTCAAAGTGTTACCGGCTCATTTGAAGTATGCTTACTTGGGAGAGAATGACACTTTGCCGGTTATCATTTCAACATCATTGAAGATTCACGGTTTGAGGACCCAATTTGGTCAAACACAACATGAAGAACTATCACGTCTAGGCTGTAAGACGTTAAAAAAAACAAGCGCTTGTTGGGAGGCAACCCAATGGAGGAAATCGCCAAGGCTTTGTTCTCTCCTCCCTTATCTTTTTAATTTCATTGCTTATTTACCTTCCTTAGCTAAAATTTTCGTGGATCTCTCCCTTCATATGCAATTCTATGATTCCCTTAAATACATTGAGGACAATGTAGAGTTTAAGTGTGGGGGAGGGGTTTACAACCTTATTTGAGTCATAAATTATTAAAACCGGGCGGACAATGGAACTTTCCGGCGGATGATGCCCTAAAAAAAAAATTTTATTTTATGTCTTTCTATTTAACTTAGGGTTTTTAAAGAGTCTTTTTCATTTTTAGGATGCCCTTAGTTAGTCTATGATGAAAATGGACGGAAAAGAATATATATGGCGGTGAATAAGCACTAAACTGTTTTCGTGTGATAAGTGAGATATTTTGATTGTCATAACATGTAGTGGATATGGTTTGATTAAACATGGTATAGATTTCGCATGTTAGAACAAGTTTTAAATCATACAAACCTAAAAGTGAGTTTTTGAGCCTACATTACTTCATTTGATGAGTGATTTTCGTGCATATGGTTCTCAAAAACAAAACGTGCTTTATCTAATTGCTTGCCATAGATTTTAATAAACTAGAGATTACTAGAACTTACTCATGTAGACTTGCAAAGCTTTTAAGTTGATATATGCTCTGATTTTGGATATGATTAAAGGCAAATTAGGTTACCACTACTTAAACCAAATATAGCCTTGTGTCCCATTGTGCGCACGAGTTGCGACACCCTTAGATTACCCCATTTGTGCATACGTTAAGCCTTTCTTTCATTACCACATTATATCTAAACACTTAGCCTAGTGTAGAGTTCATACCCTTGTTTTAAAGACTTGGTGAAGAATTTCGAAGCTAGCACAATGAAAGTGGCGTGAAGATGATGAAAAGATGTGTATAGGGATAGACTTGTCCAACAAATTTTGTATTTGAATGCCAAAATTTTTGAGATAAAAAAGAAAAAGAAGAAAAATGTATAAAAATCTCGAGGCATTATGTTTAGATTGTATAAGTTTGGATTAATGTCCCCTATACTTATGAATTTGGAGATTACTACAAATTGAAGGCCCAAAAGTGAAGAAATATGGCCTTTGTCCTGTTCATAAAGCTCAAAGGAAGTTGAGAATGAAGTTAGGGCCCAAAAAGATGAAAATTGGCCCCCGATTCTGAAGTTTGACACAAGAAGAAGTGTGGAGAGGATGAGCCACGAATTTGAGAAGTTCTAAGTGCTAAACTAAGTCCTTGGAACATTTTTACACCACCACTTATCTAAAATTCGAATGCCTTAGCCTTAGCCTCATTACAGCCTTTCTAAAGTCCTTTATGATCCTTAAGATGAGTAGCCTTCAATTGGTTGAGTAAGTTACATGAGTAAGCATATGGTTTGGTTCATTTGTGCAAGTAATTATGAGGTATTTCGATGCAATACATATACATTTTGAGTGAACCTCTTTTCATGAGTGAAAATATGATGAGAGCATCCATGTGAGATTGATTTAAACTTTTTCGAAACATGCATAGCTTTAACTTCACCATTGTTTACTCCAGGTCCTACTTGTTCATGACATGATCATATTTCTCTTATTTTTCGAAAATTTTTGAACTTTTCACTATGAAATCTTGTGACTCCATTGCCATATACTTAAGAAAATTTCTGAGACAAATTGCGCTAAGGGCTTAGAAGTTGTTGTTATTTACTTGAGTCCATGAAATTTGTGCAACGTGGAGGCTAACTCTAACGTTGATTGTGTGTTTTCTTATTTTTAGTTTTTCTTTTATTTAGTTTTTGCTAGGGACTAGCAAAGTCCAAGTGTGGGGGAATTTGATCAACGCATTTTATGCTTAATTCTTAACGTCTTTCTCCTTGCATTTGGCCTTATTTTTACCTTTATATTATTTAGTTTTACTTATTTTATTATTTTTTAGGTTTTAATCATGTGATATGGAGAAAGGAGCGGCAACGAGGTAAAAACGCACTGAGGAGTGAATTTGGACCATCAAAGATGGGCTGGCCCAATGGAAATTCGTGAACCCCATTTATGGAGGATGGATTCGGCCTAGATAAAGCCTAAAGGTGATATCCACATGTGCAATTCGGCCAAAGAAAGGATTGGCAAGGAGGAAGACAAAGCCAATATGGATTTCTCAAAATTACTTGGTGGGAAAGTCAGAAAAATCAAGAAACCGACTTGGAACTTCATTAAATCACCCAGAACGATTCCGAGATCAGAAAATTACGAATGATAGCTCGTTGGAAAGATCTCCTCGTCCTCTTCAATTTGAAATCAAGAATCACCTAATTTGGAGCTCTAGAACTCTCGGAATCGCTATTTTGGTTAGACTGTGCAAGAAGCAATCAAGAACCGGGTTGGAAATCTTTCTCCACATATGACAAGGTTTCAAAACTCTATATAAGGGAGGGAGCACGTCCATTATCAATCATCTCTCATAATACAAGCCGAGCTCTTGTCCACAACACTTTGTCTCCTCCAAAGTCAAGAATTCATCAAGAGGCCGAAGCTCCCCACACTCCAACAATTACCATCCTCCATAAGAGTAACTTAGGCAGTCCGAAGGTTTCTCTCCATCCACTAGAAGGCCATCTACATGTTTTGCAACTGCGTTCACGACCAAAATGTGTAATATGTTACCTTCTACTCTCTTTTTGTATGAACGATTGATTTTTAAGGAAGAGTTTAAATAAGAGTTTTGGTTATATAATTCTAGCATGTTTTTGTAACTTGTTTCGAATCTGAGTTCTTTGTTATGCATGTATTTTCTATGCTTAATGCTTAACTTAAATGCGAGCGATCTTGGTTTATGTTATGATGTGTCTAGAATGTGAGCGTTCTTGGTTCGAAAACATTGTCATTCGAGAAATACATGAACAACATAGTAAAGGCTTAGATTTTAAATAGGTTGCATACAACATGATTAGGTTATAAAGGAATGAGGTGAGTATTATGAGTTGATCAATGTGTATATATGTAATTAAACTTTATTTTCGGTTTTAGTAAGCATGTTTAGGACTCTATGTTCTTGTTTGTTTTGCTTGTCTATGAGTTTAAGCATGTTAGAACTTAGAAGCCAACGATGTGTTTTGCTATGCCATTTTCTTGTCTTTATTTTCGTAGATAATAAACAACCTTTTCAAACCCCCCTTTTAAACCATAGCGTAAATATGCATACACCCTCAATCCCCGGTTAAGAACGATACCCTATTTACCAATCCTACATCTACACAAAAGGGTTTTAATTGTTTATGCGTTTTTGTTGATTGTTAAGTGTTAATTTAATGGTTGCAAAGTCGTGTATCATGAAAAATACTTTCTTGAATGGAGATTTAGAATAAGAAGTGTACATGGACATTCCTCCGGGTGTTAACTGTAGGCCATGTGATGATGTAAATGTTTGTCGACTGAAGAAATATTTGAATGGTTTGAAGCAATCTCCAAGATCTTGGTTTGAGAGGTTCTCTAGAGTTATGAAGTAGTTTGGATATTAGTAGAGTAACTCTGATCATACCGTATTCATCAAACACAAGGATGTAAGATTTCTGCTCTGATTGTATATGTTGATGATATGGTTGTTACAAGTGATGATCCAGTTAAAATGGAAGACTGCAAGAAGCGTTTATCTCAAGAGTTTGAGATGAAGGACTTGGGTCCGTTGAAGTATTTCTTGAGAATTGAAGTTGTAAGATCCTAGTTGGGAATCACCTTATCACAATGAAAGTATGTGCTTGATCTTTTTGCTGAAACATGGACGTTGGATTGTAAACCTGCTAATACTACTATTGAGATGAATCACAAGTTGGAATTATATCCTGGCCAGGTTTTAACAAACAAGGACAGGTATCAGAGGTTAGTAGGAAGATTGATCTATTTGTCACATACTAGACTTGATATTGTGTATGTTGTGAGTGTTGTCAGCTAGTTCATGCACGATCCCAGTGACAAGCATATAGGTGTTGTGATATGCATTCTCAAGTATTTGAGGTCTGCACTAGGTAAATGCTTACTATTTTCAAAGAATGGTGAGTTTGGAGTTACAGGATATACTGACGCAGAATGGACAGGAGATAAGACTAACATGGCATCTACTTCTGGATATTTTACATTTATTGGTGGAAGTTTAGTAACTTGGCATAGTAAGAAGCAAAATATGATTATCCGCTCTAGTGTTGAAGCTGAATACCGTGGAATGACAAATACAATGTGTGAACTATTATGGATCAGGAATGTATTCACTACAAGTAAAAAATCTTTTAGTGACAAGACAAAGAAATCTTTCAGGAATGGATCAGGAATCTTCCTTTAAGGTTCTGTGGTCTAACTCGAACTTGGACGACGGAAACACGCTTCTTCGTCGTCCAAGTGGCCACTTGGACCGCGGACCGACACGCCGTGCTCTGAGTGGCCACTTGGACCGCGGAGAAATTCTCCGTCGTCCTTGTAAGCACTTGGATGACGGAGAAGTGCCCAATCCATCCTCTATGTGGCCACTTAGACGACGGACCGACACTTCGTCGTCTAAGTGAAGCATTATATAATGTCCATGCCGAACTCTCTTCCCCTCTGCTCGGTCGTCTCAACTTCATCTCCATGCATATATATGTCGATTGATCATTCAATTAATTCTCTCTCTTGATCGATCAGATCGACTCTCCGATCCTCATGCATACGTATATGGCGCTGGCGCATGCAAATTCTAGATAGCCAGTACTATATCCGAGCATCGATTCGCCATATATCGGAGAATGCTAGGTACGTACGTACGTAGTTAATTTTCCAACACCATTTAACATTTATATATACATATAATTAATTGTACGTTTGATTGATTGCATTGTTAATAATGAAAGGACCCAACCCTGATTTAGTTTCCTAAACCGGAATCAAACCCCTTTTGAAAATACAAACCAACAAAAACCATTAAAATTTCGGCAGAGTAACGCTACTAATGCGGAATTGCCATTACCTGCACCCGGAAAATACACTTCATCCTATGTCACAAAAATCAAACCGTGGGAACCAATCCCATCCGGATTTCTCAATATCATATCAGGAATGTAAAGTAATAAATATAACTATACTTTACAGAAATCCGGGGAAAATCGTATAAAAGTATACATTAGAATACTCAGAGCGACTTCTAGTATAGATATACAAATAGTAGGCCAAACTAAGAATCTACCATAAAAGAAACATCGCTCGAATACTATGCCTCCAACCACGACGTGCGACACCAGAATCTGAACTGCAAACCGGGCACGGAAACCGAAAAGCCCAGGGGAAAGACATATAAACTGTTAGAGTGAGTGAACGAAAATAAATGTCTTTCACCAAATAATATATATTATAAAAACATATGCGAGTCTAAATGCATAAAAATCAAATGGTACGCGAGGAGACATTGACTCCAACTCACGTACAGAGCATGCATCATAATACCGCGGGGTCACTCATGGACTCCCTCGCGATAACACAGTCTGAATCACGGGATCCCAGACCCACACGTGATTCCTAGCCAGAAAGACCTCGGGCCAGGATATCTGTCCCCCCCGGAGCGTACTCGGGGATCAGCCGAGAAGCCAATGTGTATCGATACAACCCTAATAACTGAGACTGTACTCTGTGTAAACCAAATCATAAATCCTTTCCATGCACATGCATAAAACATAATTTATATGTATGTATATTTGTATATGCATATTCGTATATGTATAATCGTAAAACACATGCTCATAAAAATCATGATCATACTGCATGCTCAAGTTCGTAAAACATATATAAAAGACTCGCAGTCAATCTGTGAAAAGAAATGTCCACTCACAGATGAGCGTAACGCAGTTCGCGTTAATCCCGTAATCCGGCAGAAAATCCCTCGCCAAACGAATTATCACGAACCATTGAATAATCATAAAATCCATTTCTCAAAATCATAACTCGGTACCTCAAATCAAATCACGAGAAACAACTGTTCCCGGAAACGTATAATTCAATAACGACGAATTGTCGAAGATCTGATAATCACACCATAGAACCTCCCTATAATTTTCGATGCTCAAATCGAGAAACAAACCTCACCACTGCGATCGGGGTGCGATTCCGAGCGAAATGACATACAACTTGTCGAAAACCCCAAAAAGTCAACTTTGACCGGAGACCGCCGTTGACCACCGTCGGCGGCGGCGGCGCAGCCCAACTTTGAATTTCTCCGGCAAACCAAAGCCTATTCCACTCAAAATCCTCCAACAAACAACTTCTATAACTACACCAAAGATCAATTCAAACTCTAACTAGCTCAATTTCATGCAAAACCGAATTATCACACAAATTTCAATCCATGAATTCTCCATGTACAAAATGAATTGGAGCACCATACCTATATGGTTAGATTCGTGGTGATGAGGGCTTCAAAGCCCAGTGCCTTACGCCACTCAATTTGGCCGGAATATTATCAACCCGAAATCCCCAAATTCAACAAATTTTGGCCGGAAATTCCTTCCTCCTTCTGCGTCCTCGCCGTGAGTGGTGGCCGGAAAGGTGAAGGGGAAGTCAAGGCGCGTCAAACGGTACCTAGGCCGAGGCCGGAGGTGGCCGGACGGCAGTTCACCGCCGGCAAGCTTTCTCCTCTATCGCACCTCCTCCTCCTCCCGCGTTGACCAGTCAACCCACATCAATACATGTTTGACTTTCCCAAAGGGGAAACCCACATTAAATACTTTCCAATTATAGAAACTTCCACAATTAACTTTTCGACAAACTTCGAATACACGTAACTATCGCGTCGTAAATCTGTTTCCAACAATTCTCGCGTCAACAAACTCATCTCGACAAGTTCTTCAATTTTTACCCGAAGTCAAACACTTCGAAAAATCCGATAAAAAGTCAACGGTTCAAACCATCACAAGCTTATCCGATTAAATAATCAACGGTCGAAAATATTCGTAACTTAATCCTTGTAACTCGGAAAAATCCTCCGGAAATTCTCACAAGCTCGAAATTAAATTCTCTACAACTTTCACGAAGGATCCCAAATCAAATTCTCATCTGGTAATTTAGTCGCTAACAAGGCCGCCGTATTAGCAGATTATGTCGAAATCACGACAAATCGCGAAACTCGCAAATCAAGTAGATAATCATTCCATTTATGGTTCGGGTCGATCAACGGTTCAAAACGGATCACAATCACAATTCAGATAGACTCGAACATGAACGGATAAACTCGACAATATTCCGAAATTTCAAATATTCATATTATATTCCTCGGTCGTCCAAATAATGATCCGGAACCGCCCACGAACTCGAAATCACGCGTACAACAGCCCTCGAGAAGAGACTCAACTCAAATTCTCGGCCAATAATTTAGTCGTGATCAAAACTGGCGATTCAATCAATTATCAGAAATCTGCGATTATACGCTAACTCACGAATTAAGCTGATTACGGTTCTGATTCTGTTCTGGGTCGTCACAAATAATTAGTACGTTTAAAATATATTTGTAATTAAATTACGTAATTGATTATATATATATTAGTTAATTAATATTGACCAGTACGTAGTACGTATATATATACATTGATGTTTAAAAATTTGGTTAATATTTAGTTAAAATGTACATGTATGTTAGATATATTTCCGTAATTAATTGATGTAGATCGAGTACAAATATTCACCAATAATTAATAAACGTAATTATTGAAGGTAATTAATTAATAATTTAATTTAATATATTAAGGTAGTTGAAAATTTATGTGTATATATATATATATAATAATTTCATATATAATTACTAGCTTGAAAATCTGTATATATATATATAGAATAGTTGACTAATATGATAATTAATTGTTAAAATTCGTAGAAGTATGGACAAGAGTTGGATGAAGTTGCGGAATAAAAGTGATGTACGGTATATGGATGGAATTAGTGAATTTTGCGATAGAACATGGTCAGGGAAAGAAGCGTTTCAGGTGTCCGTGCCAAAAATGTCTTAACTTTCAGTATGTGAAGGTTAATGTTATGGTGCAACACCTGTACAAAAATGGTATGATGTGGAGTTACACTACGTGGAGCGAGCATGATGAAGCAGTAGACTTCAGTTCCGCAGACTTCAGCTCAGGGTATAATTACCACGGTGCCTCGTCCAGCGGCAGTGGTGCCGGCCCCCCTGCTTAGAACCCAACTGTAGATTTTGTTCATGATGCGTTTCCGGGATTTAGTCATGGTGGATACCAACACCAAGATGGAGGTTACAATACCATTAATGAGCATGATGACACATTTTCCGCTGCTAGTTTGGCCACTGACACTAGTGAGATTGATAAGTACAATAAGATGCTCCTTGAAGTGCAGACCTTGGTGTACCCTGGATGTCGAGAGAATATGTTGCAATATGTGATGGAGCAAATGAAGATAAAAATGAAGCCCAAAATGTCAGTCAGTGCTTTTGATGAAATTCAGGAGCAAATATGTAAGTTGCTTCCTGATGATCACAATCTTCCTAAATCCATTATAAAGTTAGAAATATCTTGAGCAGCCTCGGCCTAAAGTACAGGATAATTGACGCATGTCTGAATGATTGTGTGCTATTTTACAAAGAGTATAAATATTTGGACTATTGTCCCGTATGTGGCTAGTGCAGATATGAGCTGCATAGGAAGAGTTCGAAAAAGAGAATTCCTGTGAAAGTTCTTCGATATTTTCCCTTGATTCCCAGATTGCAGCGCCTGTACATGTCTCTATACACAGTAGAGGAGATGCGATGGTACGTAAAAAAGCGAATAGATGACGATGTCCTGAGACACACCGTGGATAGGGAGGCTTCAAACATTTTGACAGAGAATTTGGAGGCTTTGCCACAGAGGTTAGAAATGTTAGACTTGGACTATCTACAGACGGATTCAATCCATGGGGTAGTAATAGCTCCGCCGTAAGCACTTGGCCAGTTATTGTGATGTCGTACAACTTGCCTCCGTGGATGTGCATGAACAAAGAATTTAATTTCCTTACTCTGCTAATTCCAGGTCCTAAATCTCCGGGGAAGTGCTTAGATGTCTACCTCAGACCTTTGATCGACGAGCTGAAACTGTTGTGGCAAAATGGAGTCCCAACTTATGACAAATTCACTGACACGATGTTCACGATGAGGGCTGCCGTAATGTGGACGATCAACGATTTTCCAACGTATTGGATGTTGGCAGCCTGCAAGACGAAAGGATATAATGGATGTCCTATATGTTTGGACGATGTGAACTCTAGTTGGCACACAGGGAAGGTGTGTTACTTGGGTTACCGTAGATGGCTTCCTCACGACCACTCGTGGCGACCGGATGAAACTCATTTCGACGAGACAGTAGAGAACAATCGTAAACCCCATAGTTGGTCGGGGGAAGAAATTTTAAAGAGGTTGAGCTATTTCGACTTTGGTGTGTTGACCAATGACGCGGATGTAAAAAAATGCAATGCAATACCTCCACGTGATCTCAGCTATTGGCATCACAAGAGTATATTCTTTGAATTCCCTTACTGGTCGAAGTTGAAGCTGAGGAACAACTTGGACGCGATGCACATAGAAAAGAATGTGTGTGACAGCGTGGTGGGAACAATTCTCGGTATTAAGTTAAAGACTAAAGATACTCCCAAAGCGCGCAAAGATCTGGAATCAATGAATCTATGTCGTCCCTTGTGGTTGATGAGGGATGGGAGAAGAGTGTACAACAAGATGCCAGCTTCACCTTACACAATGAATTCGACACTTAGACGTTCTGTATTTCACTAGTTTAAGAGCGTTCGTTATCCGGCTATGTATATAGCTACTATAATTGGAGCAGTGGACGAGGTGCAACACAAGTTTGTTGGTCTAAAGACACATGGCTATCATGTTATACTGCAACGTCTGATTCCAGTGGTAATTCTACCATATTTGCCTCGTGACGTCGTAGAACCAATAGTGGCATTGTGCCGATGGTGGCAGATGTTATGCGCCAGAGAATTAAAGAAGTCAGATGTGGTGGAACTACAACAACAAGTTGTGCACATCATTTGTGATCTACGCATTTTATGCTTGATTCTTAACGTCTTTTTCGCTACATTTGGCTATTTTATGACCGTAGTATTCTTATATATAACTTATTTTATTGTTTTAGGTCCAAAATAAAGAGGAATGAATAAAGGAGGCAGACATGAGCTTAAAACGCAATAAGGAGGAAGTTCCTAATTTCGGAGAAGAAATGGTCTTTAAATTGTTACTAAAATACATGCCCATATGGTGTCAAGAATTAGAAACCATTTGACAAATGAAATGGATAACAAAACGGTGCAAATAAGGAAGAAGGCATTTCTCCTCCGCGAACCGGGAAAGAGCAATATTGCCAAAATTATGGATATCCTTGGAGCCGAAGTCATGGAAGATATTTGAAGTTCATTTTTACCTTATTTGAAGGCCAAAATATGTGCAAATATATGATATATTCGGCCAAGGAAGATTGGAGAATAAGGAATGCAAGATTTGAAAATATCAAGATTTCATACTCCTTGTAAAAGAAGAAAATCTGGGCTGCCAGGTCACCCAACTTCAAAAGGGCATCGAATATGCAAATCAATTCCGAATTTAATTATCAGATATGGTATTTTAAAGCCCTTGAAGTATTGTTTCCAACCAATCAAGAATCATAATTTTTTGATCTCTACAGCTCTGGAAAAACGTGTTTGAAGACAGGTTGTCAGATTTACGTACTTGGGTACATAAGGAAAATCTTGTTTTGGTAGGAAAAGACCTAATCTTCTTCTATAAATTGGGGAGCTCGACTCATTCATCATCATCACACATTCTAATATCCAAAGCTCTGCCTAAGTCACCTCCTTGCACCAAAAGTCGAGCTATTCTCCATAAGGCCGAAACACCACCTCCTATAAATCCTTCCTCCATCCACAAGTGTTCTTGGCTCGATTTGGCCTTGGATATTTGTGTTCTCTATGCACCAAAGGAGCTGCTACATCAAGATTTGCAATGTGATTTCACTGAATCAAAAGTGCAACATGGCCTCTTTGTTTTTGTTCTCGGTTTTATGTAGTTTACTTTTCCTTTGTATGACAAGAACAAGTTTTGATAAAAGGATGTTTATTTCAGATTTCTAATAAGTTTCTTCCATGTGTTTGTAGTTTCTATTCGAATTCATATGCTATCTTATATTCTTAATGCTTTGAAACGTGTTTTAGAATAGGACTCGATTTAGTCACATTTTCTATGCATGTTTCAATGATCTCTAAAGGTGAAACTGAACTAAGGTGTTTACTCGATTTGGTTACTCTCTTGTTCAATATAAGCATGTGTATATATTTTGATTGAAGCTATAAATTTCATTGACACTTAGGATTAATCGGATAAATATGCTAGGTTGTTAGCACGTGATGATCACTTGTAAATATGTAGTGTTTTGTTTACCATGTTTTGTATTTATAAATTCATACATTATAAATCAAACTTTCAAACCCCCCATACATTTAAATTTCTGTTTATAAACGTTGTCATATATTAGTACCCTCAATCCCCAATTAAGAATGATCCCTACTTATCAATGCTACATCTACAGAGAAGGGTTTTAAATTGCATACGTGTGAGATATGTGTTGAGTGTCTACTTTGTGTTAATATTTGATGCATATTTTAACGCATTATCAATTTTTGGCGCCGTTGCCGGGGATTGAAAAATCTATTGTGTGACTTCGTTTGTGTAAATATGTTCATATCATGTAAATAATATACTTGTGCATAATTTGTTTTTTCTCTCTCTGTTTTCGGAACTGTTCACTTACTTGTTTTGTACAATTTATTTGACGTAGCTGCAGATATTGGAAAAATCTGAATTTTTTTGGAAGTGTTTCGTTTTGTGTGATGTTTATGCTTGCAAAATTTTATTATATTCAGCCAAGCCAACAATTCTAGAAAAATCTAACAATCTTCTATGTTCAATTTTGTGCGAATCTAGAAATTTTCATGTGTTCTTGAGTTCCAAGCATGTTGTAACTTTGTTTTTGTTTTTGCAGGTCAAAGAGTCAAACTGTATAACGTCATAGAGTCATTTTATTGTAAATATATTCGTCATTGTTAATGTATAATGTGATTATAATTCTTTTAGTTTTATTGTTAATGTCGATTCGGGTTTGTGTATAGGCTATTTTGTGTGATTTGTCTGACGTGGTTGGAGATCTTGGAAAATTATGAAAATTTACAGTGTTATGTATATATGTGTCTAGTATCGTCTCGTCAAATTTTGTGAAATTCCTACGTGTGATTAATTCTGCATAAATTCTGCAAGTAGCTACGTTCAGTTTCTCCGATTTTGAGCATATTGTTGTAAAATGTTAAATGATAAGTCTTACCTATATTTTTATCACTTGTTATTTAGTTTTTAAGTTCTGATTTTGATGAAAAGAGTTGATGTAATATCGCATTGAACTTTTGCTCTTAGTAAAAAAATTTCGGTTATGGTGACTAGAAGGGTTATGACTCATGACGGGATTTGGATCTAAGAAAGAGAATATTCTAGAAATTAGTCCTACTTCTCGCGTTACATCTATCCCAACTGGCCACTTCCGGACTTGCCCAAAGGAGTGGAACAGATTTCGAGCCATTACACAATTTAATCATCTAAGTCTTGATTTAAATTCTAGATGCATGTGATAATCATATATCTTTGATGAAAAATCAATTGGGACATTATTTAAACTGTATTTGTCTAGTTGATCATGTTGTAATGAATTTGTAACGAAAGATAAACATACTTGTTGTAAATGTTACATGAGCTACGTTTATGATTAATTAGTTAATTGATCACTAACTAATGTATCTTTGCATGGATCATGAATCCTAACAAGCTCGTAAAGAGAAGAAGAAGGCCGAGCTAAAGGAGTTAAAGGAGATGACACCAACATGTACATGCAAGTGCACACGCAAAGAAAACGCCAAGAATGTTGGAAGTCGCAAGTGAAGAAGGAGCAAAGGACCACGTCTAGGCTGTAAGACGTTAAAAAATAAGCGTTTGTTGGGAGGCAACCCAATGGAGGAGTCTACAAACCAGATTTTCTTTCTCTTCCCTTACTTTATTTTATTTTTGTAGCTTTTATTTTTCTTAGTTAGATTTTTTGTAAATCTTATTCTTCATGCTTGATTCTATGTTTTACTTCAGTACATTGAGGACAATGTAGAGTTTAAGTGTGGGGGAGGGGTTTACAACTTATTTGAGTCATAAATGGTAAAAATCGGGCGGACAATGGAACTTTCCGGCGGATGATGCCCTAAAAAAAATTGTTTCGAGTCTTTGTGTTTAACTTAGTGTTTTAAAGAGTTTTTTGGATGCTCTTAATTAGTCTATGATGAAAATGGACCGAAAAGAATAAACATATGGCGTTGCATGGGATTTCTAGTGCTAATTGAGATATTTTGATTGTCATAACATGTAGTGGATATGTTTTGCATAAACATGGTATAGATTTCGCATGCTAGAACGAGTTTTAAATCACACAAACCATAAAAGTGAGTTTTTGAGCCTACATTATTCTTTTGAGAGTGAATTTCGAGCATAATGGTTTCATAAACAAAACATGCCTCATCTAATTGCTTGCTTCATCTAATTGGTCGTCGTCTAAGTGATGCACCTACACGATGAACTGTTTCGTGTCGTGTAGGTGTGACCACTTAAGCGACGAACGGTGTGTCGTCCTAGTAATTCACTTGGATGACAAAACGAAGAGTGTTTGTCGTCCAAGTTGAATTTTTTATTTTTTTTAATTTATATTGTTTTATCTGAATTAATATATATATAAATCTATTAATTAAATTAATAAAACATTGATAAAATATTTATTAAATATAAAAAGTGTATGTACATCGATAGAAATAATAATAAAATAATAAAAAAACTACGAAACTAAACCCGGGATAGACATGTTGCCAATTCCTCCGCTGCCGCTCGAATCATCGTCGCTTCGACCATAAGTGGTGTCGAGGGGGTGAGGGGGACCACACTCGTCATCAAAATCAGGAATGGGCAACCCTATTTGCCTGCATGCCTCGTAGAAGGCGGCCATCTTACGGTTGTGAGCGACAAACCGTGCCTCCACCGACCTTGAATGCTCCCAGGCACGATTGGCCGACTCCTGTGTCAATCAAAGGTCAGCTCGGAGCTCCTCGGTATCCTCTCTACCGTGCCGAGTTGTCGAAGCAGATGAAGCGGACAAATATTTCTGCACCATCTATTCAAGTCCACGAACATCCTTGCCAGGTCGGCGGCTGTAAACAACATCGACAATAGCAATCTCACTCTCCATTGACAAGGGAGGCACCTATTCAGGCGTCATCTACGAGTTGGCCAGCCAGGTCGTGGCCAATTGCTCCCCGACCATTTGTATCAACCTCTCCTGAAATTAATCAAGTGAAGAATACATAAATATAATATTAATCTCTAACAAAAATTTGGCATAATTTCCCCTAAAATTTGTCGAAAACCAAAAAATTTGGAGGCAAGATTACACTTCGAATAACCTATATATTACAACAACACAATTACACCATGGGCACCGATTCCCATCTAGATTTCTCAAGTTCAAAATCGTAATATAACCAACTAAACTAAAGCATAACCAAATTTAAGTTGAAAATCATATTCCAATAGTACAACCTAACCAATTCATGTACTAATCATAATTCAATTTCTTAAAACTGCAATTAGCGTTATACTAAATCTCGTTATGCTTTGAAAGTACGAGTAAATTCAATTGATTTTAGAAATGTGAGTTACAAACCCCTTGTTGACTCGTTTCATTGACGACCCCGGGCTTCACATAAGCTTGGACGCTGGCATACAAGAAGCAATGCTTCGAACCCGCATTTGTGTGCTCCTTCGCGATGTAATTGAACTTTTGCAAGGCCCGATCTATGGTGTTTGCCCTTCTTGTCCCGATTTGCTTTGTTGGCCTCCGACCTTGTCTGTTACACAACAAAAATAAATAAATAAATAATAAAATTATAGTTAAAAATAATAAATTATGCAATTTTCATTATATTAAAGCAAATGAAGACGAATCTTATACTTTTCGGACTCAAAGTGTCCGACCAACCATTGTCACTCATCTTCCCTGTCGTTCTGGAGCTCCAGAGGGGTAGGCAAGGCGCCGTGTCGCTGGTAGTACTTGTGGATGTCGTACTTCCAATCCTTGTAAATACGGCCAACCATCTCCTCTATATCCTCCATCATCTCCCTGAGCCGGAGATTTCAAAATGTGTCTATAAATATAAAAATAAATTATATAAATAATACATTTATGTTTTGTAATTACTTAAAAAATAAATTATAATAAATAATATTACCGATAGTTCGCGGTACACCCTCAACTTTTCAGATCGGAGTAGCTTGTTCCACGAAGGGGCAACCATACGGATGTTGTTCCGTATGATTGAGTCGATGGAGTGCGAGGTTAGACTTCCAAGCTGCGCGGTTGGAGGGCCTCGGGTGAACTTGTCATATGGGAGATCGATCTTCTTCCCCGTCGACTTCACCATGCACTCGCCTTTGGTGCCCTTTCCTTGTACCAGAGTCCTTTTCTAATTCGCGTCTGATGGCTGCCTCCTGGCCTTACGCCGGACGCTGTAGAGAATCGAGTCGTCAACTGACTCATCCAGACCGTCTGACGGCGTAGTTGATCGGGCCCCGTGCGGCTCTCCCGTAAAGGGTGAGGCCTCCTCACATGGACCATGAGGGATTTGGTCTGTCTCCGGAGACGAAGATTGATGTGAAGAATTTTTAACGGTTTTCTCTGAATCCTGCCTCCAACCCATTGCTTCCGCAATAGCTTCGCATTCGGCCTCCTTGTCCGCAGCTGTGCGCCTCTTCCATGGAGTCATAATAAGCTGAATAAATGAAATACTTGGGCATAATTCATCCAAATATATCCAATTTTATCCAAAAATTCAAAGTTCACAAATATATCCAATGTATCCAAATTTCACAATATTTTTCAAATTTATCCAAATATAGCCAAATTTATCCAATTTATCAAAACTTATATTAATAAATATATGAAAGGACCCAACCCCGATTTAGCTCCCTAAATCGGAATCGGACCCTTTCGAAAACAGGAATCAACAAAAACCGTAGAAATTTTGGCAGAGTTTCGTTACTAACGTGGAATTACCATTACCGGCATGCGGAAAATACACTTCATCCTATGCCACAAAAAGCAAACCGTGGGCACCAATCCCATCCGGATTTCTCAATATATCAACAGTAAAGTAAAACAATAAATATATTTATACTTTACTACAGAAGTCTACAGAACCTACAACCTAATGCTCTGATACCAAGCTGAAAGGACCCAACCTCGATTTAGCTCCCTAAACCGGAATCAGACCCTTTCGAAAACACGAACCAACAAAAACCGTAGAAATTTTGGCAGAGTTTCGTTACTAACGTGAAATTACCATTACCTGCACGCGGAAAATACACTTCATCCTATACCACAAAAAGCAAACCGTGGGCACCAATCCCATCCGGATTTCTCAATATATAAACAGTAAAGTAAAACAATAAATATATTTATACTTTACTGAAATCCGGTGTAAAATCATATAGTATATACAACAGAATACTCAGAGCGACCTCTAATATATAATCATATAAGTATACCACAGTAGGTAGAACAATAAACCTACTGGAAGAAACAAGTTAGCTCGAGCACTATGCCTCCGACCACGACGTGCGACACTAGAGTCCAAACTGCAAACTGGGCACGGAAACCGAAAAGCCCAGGGGAAAGACATGAAAACCGTTAGAGTGAGTGGACGAAAATATATGTGTTTCACCAGTTGATATATATGTTTAAAATAACATATGCGAGTCCAAGTAAATAAAGATAACAAAGTACACGAGGTAAAAATCATACTCCTCCAGTGTACTGAGCATGCAAGTAAAAATCCCACGGGGTCACTCATGGACACATCCGTGCTAGTACAGTCAGAATCACGGAGTCCCAGACTTCCACGCAATTCTAGCCAGAAAGGCCTCAGGTCAGAGGTCTGCCTCCCCCCGGTACAGGTCACGGGTCAGGAGTCACAACCTCCCCCGGTACACATCCTCGGGGATCAGCCGGGATGCGAGTGTATCGATACAACAACATATAACGACTGTACTCTGTGTAAACTAAATCACAAACATTTCGATGCAAATGCATGAAACAGCATATAAGTGCATATACGTATTGTATAATGATATAAGTATAATCGTCTAACACGTGCTCGTATAAATCATAAACTCGTACGCATGCTCAAGTTCGAAAATCATATAAAAGACTCGCAATCATTTCCGTGAAAAGAAATTGTCTACTCACTGACTCGCGTAACGCAGTTCGCATTAACCCGTGATCCGGCGGAAAGTCCCTCGCCAAAAGAACGATCACGAACACCTGAATATCCACAAAGTTCATTTCTCAAAATCATTACTCGACAATACAAAACAAATCACGAGAAACCACCGTTCTCGGAAACACGTAATTCGATTACGACAAACTGTCGGAAATACGGAAATCACACCTCAATACCTCGCTATAATTTCGGACGCTCAAGTCGAGAAACGAACCTCCCCACTGCGATCGGGGCGCGATTTCGAGTGAAATGACATGCAACTTGTCGAAAACCCCAAAAAGTCAAACTTTGACCGCCGCCCACGGCGGCGCCACCACCAACCTGAAAATTTCTCGGCGAAGCAACCACCATTCCATGCAAAATCACCCACTGAGCAACTTTGTCAACTACAACAAAGGCCAATTCAATCTCTAACTAGCTCAATTTCATGATAAACCGAATTGGTACCAAATTGGTACCAAATTTTCCAATCCAAAATTCTCCAAGTACACATCGAATTGAAACACCAAACTTACATGGTAGCTTCATGGTGATGAGAGCTTCAAAGCCCACCCAAAATTGCAGCTCAAATCGGCCAAATTCATAGAATCCAAATTCACCAAAATTCCCTCCATTTTTGGTCGGATTTCTCTCTCTCTCTCCGGCGAGCCTTGCCGTGAAAGGAGGCCGGAGGCATGTTGGGGTGGCCAAGGCCCATCGATGGAGTCCTTCCCCGTGGCCGGAGGTGGCCGGACGGACATCACCGCCGTGAGCCGTCGTGGAGCACCGACGTGAATTCTCTCCTCCACCGAGTTGACTCGGTCAACTCGGTCAACTCCCATTCTGGAAATTTTTGACTTGCCCAATATGGAAACTTCTATTTATAGCCTTACCCAAAATGGAAACCAACAAACACACTTTTCGGCAAACTTTAAACACACGTAATTTCCTCGTCGTAATTCCGATTCCGATAATTCTCGCGGTAACAAACTCGACTCGACGTATTCTTCAATTATCACCCGAAGTCAAACACATCGACCAATCGGATAAAAAGTCAACCATTCAACCCAAACACACACATAATCCGACTAAACAATCAACAATCAGAAATATTCGCAACTTAATCTTCGTAACTCAAAATCATGCTCCGGAAGTTCCCACAAACTCTAAATTAAATTCTGAACATCTTCCGTGAAGAAGCCGAAACCAAATTCACGTCCGGTAATTTAGTCGTTAAGAGCACCACCATTTAAATCCGAACTTCAAATATTCAGAATTAATTCCTCGGTAGTCCAAATAACAATCCAGAACCGCCCACGAACTCGAACTCACACGTACAACGACTCTCGAGAAGAGACCCAGCTCCAATTCTCGGCCAATGATTAAGTCGTTATTAAACCTGGCGATTCAAATACTGTCGAAACTCCGCGACTACGCAGTAACTCACGTATATAGCTGATCATACTGCTGATTCTGTTCCGGGTCGTCACAAATCCATCCCCCTTAAAAAAATTTCGACCTTGAAATTTCTGAGTCTGCCGACTAAAGGTAGGAGCACTGCCTCTGCATACTGCTCAACTCTCCAGCGACAACGTCAACTGAACAACTCTGATAACAAACTCCACAATAGGAGATAGCTCCGTGCTGAAATCCTTGTACCCTCAAATCACAAATCTAAACTGGCTCCACACAATAGCCAAGTGTTCCTACATAAGGAACAGATAGGGTAGACAATACGTAACAAACCTGAAACGTAGTTCCGCCACACGGAACACAACACAACACACAAAAATCAACGCTATAAGCGATGCCAAACCATACAGCACAACACAAACTCGCCTATGACCACATACAGATTAAAACATCATGACAAATCATAACTCAGTCTACACACATCAACATAACTCACACACCCATATCAATATAGCTCAAACATCGGACTCGGGCAATTATCAACCCATTTCCGCTAATCTAACAGTCTGTGGTAGCACATTCCACAAAATCTGAATCAAATGTCAACTCAAACTCAAACCAAACACGCTCCAGCACAATGGAGTACAACATCGTTCCTCAAACGACAACATGCAATATCAAATCACAGTGGTCAACCAACTGACACTGCAAGCAATCTCAAACAAATGAAACTGCTGGTCCCAAATCCTCTGGAACCGCAATACCGAGGTCCACAATATGCCTTCCAAGGCCTGAATAGTCCTCAAAGATCGCCTGCCAATCTGAGGAAAAGAACCGGTACTAACTGGTAATCTGGTCCCCAATGCTCGCTGCAAACCTCGCCAACACCCAGTTGTAGCTGATTACCTCGTCCAGCAAACTGGGACACAGTACACCACGTAGATGGACAATCTCCACCAAACACAACTATGCCAGCCTGTCACTGAATTCTGTTCCGAAAAGTACAAGTAAACGCACCAAGTTCATCAAATGGTCCACAAAGGCGTAACAACTGGTATCACAAACCAAAATGCATACAAACACACACAATCACAGCAACAATCGCCACGTCTAACCGGAAATCTCAAATGGCTGACACTTCTCGGCAAGTCTCTGCCTCCTAGCCATCGCCAGTCGACAAATGTGGCATCTGCACACACAAGCTGCTATATTGCTCTTCATGTTGCGTCACGAGTAGTAAACTCGAAGTATCTGATACATCTCCGCATCACTAGCGCCAAATGTGCGTGAAACCTCGAGCCTCAACATCATCACACACTAACTCAGCTTCCGTAGCACACACTCGGCTAATATGGAAACTCGAGCCATACACACACACACACACATGAAACACTGAAGTTCCCGACTTCCGACTGAATGCATCAGCAACATCATCCCAATGGATAATCAAAGTACAACCTCTAGCCTTTCTCGAACAAGCTCAAAGATGCAGCCATAGTCGTTAGTCGATTTCATCCATCAACATTGCCTCAAGCCTAAATCTAGCCGAAAATGCAAGTGGATGAAACTCAAGTGATCAGTGTACGTCCTAAACCGCGCTGCACGCCATAGTTGTAGTGTCTCCAACTTTCTGATGCTAACATAAGGACAGCTACACCCAAATCATACACAGGATACGTAACTACATAAGATTCCCACTGCCTGAAACCATGAGCCACCGCTCTGCTACACAGCATCAATACACAACCAAATCCAAACCTCGACGCATTGCCATAACTCACGAACTCGTCGCGATCATTAGGTAAGGTCAAAACCGAAGCAACGGTCAACCATCCCGCAAAAGTAAGTAACCTTCCTCTCGTGCATCGAACCACACGAACTTGACGCCTTCTTCGTCAATCCGGAAAGTGAAGTGGCAATCCGGAAAAATCCTGCACGAGCTGTCGATAATAGCCTGCCAAACCTAAGAGACCCCTGATCTCTGGTACCATGGTAGATCAACTCCAAATCAACACGGCTTCTAACTGATCGGAATCCACACTGACTCCTTCAGCTAACATCACGTGACCCAAAACCTTCATGCAAATCAACCATAACTCACACTGACTGAACTTCGCCAACAACTTCTCACCTCGCTAAGTCCGCAAAACCGCTCACAATTGCTTCAAGTACTGGCCCACACTCCTGGAGTAAATCAGGATGTTGCCAACGAACATGACCGCAACTCGTCCAGAAACCGTCTGAACACCTGGTCCATCAAGTCTGCACGATCTACGGGGCATTGGTCAACCAACAACGTGACTAAGAACTCCTGATGCCCGTACCGAGATCCAAAAGCTGTCCAAACCACATCTGGCTCATCGGTCCCCAACTAATAGTATCCGGACCCGAAATCAATCTTCGACAAGATTGAAGTTCTCGCGAGCTAATCAAACCACTCGCCAGTCCGAAGCGGAGGATACTCACTCTCCTCCGAAGCAAAACAGGCTTCAGTATTCAATGCACCACCTCATCGAACCATCCAACATCCGCACAACAATGCAAGAGTACACCACGCAAATACGCGGGGTTGTATAAAATCTCCTGAAACCTCCTCCAGCAACTCCTGGAGTCGAAACTGTAGCTCTATTAGCTCCGCTGGCTCCGAACGACAAGACGTCGGTAAAATGAGTCCAGCGCCCGGTACAAACTCAATGGTGTAGTCAATCTCCCGAACTGGAGGAACACCTGGTAACTCCTCCGGAACACACCTGGAATCTCATGAACCACCTCAATATCGCCAATGTCGAGCACAACAACCGAAGTATTCCCAATATGAGCTAAGCAAACAACATAACTCGTCTCTAACATCCGCTCGACTATCACCACGAAACAGTATCTCGGGGAAAGTCTGGTCGTCGAAACATAACTTCCTTCTCGAGGCACTCGAACACAGCCAAATGCGTCGTCAAAAGTCCGTAATCATGGTCACATCAAAACCACGACGTCCAGCTATAACAGATCCGTGGCTAACACATAACCTCCAACAAGGATCTCGCGACCTCCGGATGGATACAACACTCTCCAAAACCTCGAAAGTGGAGATGCAGGTACAATAGCCATGGATATCAAGCAATAGTAACCTCGGAGAAAAGTCTGTCCTCATACAAGGTCATGGCACGAACTCCAACATGCCCAACTAGTCGCCCACGTCAATTGCGACTTGCTGATTAACTCGTCAAAAAGGCTACATAGATCAAACTCCAAGAATATCATCATGACCTCCTCGTGAACTCTGAGCTGCCGAACCGCTAAAACAGCTGGCTAAGGCGCTCCCTCGTAACGTGACCCTCCTGGCCACCACAATAGCAACTGAGAATACTCCTCGAACACAAATCACCGCAACACCTGCTACGTGAAAGGATCATCAACGATCACCAAAACTCATGCCATATGAGCAAATCCGCTACTCTGTGATCTCCGCCATCGTCAAATGGTCCTCTGCTTGATCTGATGACCCTCAATATAATAAAAGACCATAGCCTGATGAAGTCACTGATCCTGAAGTGTCGGAACTTGACCTCATCAAACATCTCGACTAAGTCCACTTTCCTCAAACCATCACATCAAAAACCGCGTACACATTTCCTTCTCGACAGCCTCGCCACTGAGTGCAACATAATAAGCTCCTCACGGCTATCTCGAGGCACATCAATCAGACTCTCTCTGATGCTCAGGTTCAAACTCATCTCGAACCTCGTGCATAGCTCCCTCTGAAGCCATATAACTCATGCAACATGGACAAACATGTGAACAATGCATCTCTGCCTCAGGTGGGTAAACACTCCACATTATATTGTTGGATAGCCTGATAAAACCATTACTGTATAAACAACACTCTGAATGTAGACCATGGAGTCGCAACCGGAACTCACACAATATCAGCCCACCAAATACAACAATCTGACTCAGGCAAACATCAACTGCCACAATTCTCAGCTCTGAGGCAACATGTAGACGCTCATACACACACAACCAGACAAACCGTGCCATACAATTCTCTGAACTCAAAATGCTCATCCAAACCCACAGTTCATTGGCAAATTACGCGTCGATTGATCCTCAATAGGATCCACAACCGAAACGACACGGAAAGCACGTCAGGGAGGCATCCTAATGAATAAAACATCGTTCACAACAAGTGGAACG
Source organism: Geum urbanum (assembly GCA_946800695.1). Taxonomy (NCBI): domain Eukaryota; kingdom Viridiplantae; phylum Streptophyta; class Magnoliopsida; order Rosales; family Rosaceae; genus Geum; species Geum urbanum. Next base: position 38,042,030 of record OX326998.1, read on the forward strand.
TAATCATGGAACTTCAAATATTTGAAAGTATACAACACCCGGAATATTGATGAGTATCCGCCGGCCGGTCGGGTCACCATTCCAGACATGCTGTACATTCTCAAATATCCTTAGTAAACAAGACTACAGAAGTCTACAGAACCTATAACCTAATGCTCTGATACCAAGCTGAAAGGACCCAACCCCGATTTAGCTCCCTAAACCGGAATCAGACCCTTTCGAAAACACGAACCAACAAAAACCGTAGAAATTTTGGCAGAGTTTCGTTACTAACGTGGAATTACCATTACCTGCACGCGGAAAATACATTTCATCCTATGCCATAAAAAGCAAACCGTGGGCACCAATCCCATCCGGATTTCTCAATATATCAACAGTAAAGTAAAACAATAAATATATTTATACTTTACTGAAATTCGGTGTAAAATCATATAGTATATACAACAGAATACTCAGAGCGACCTCTAATATAAAATCATATAAGTATACCACAGTAGGTAGAACAATAAACCTACTGGAAGAAACAAGGTAGCTCGAGCACTATGCCTCCGACCACGACGTGCGACACCAGAGTCCAAACTGCAAACTGGGCACGGAAACTGAAAAGCCCAAGGGAAAGACATGAAAACCGTTAGAGTGAGTGGACGAAAATAAATGTCTTTCACCAGTTGATATATATGTTTAAAATAACATATGCGAGTCCAGGTAAATAAAGATAACAAAGTACACGACGTAAAAATCATACTCCTCCAACGTACTGAGCATGCAAGTAAAAATCCCACGGGGTCACTCATGGACACATCCGTGCTAGTACAGTCAGAATCACGGAGTCCCAGACTTCCACGCAATTCTAGCCAGAAAGGCCTCAGGTCAAAGGTCTCCCTCCCCCCGGTACAGGTCACGGGTCAGGAGTCACAGCCTCCCCCGGTACACATCACTACAAGAAAACAGCACTTAGACCACGGAAACACTAATTCTCCGTCGTCCAAGTGACACTTAGACGACGGAAAAGACTCCGTGGTCCAAGTACCACCTGGACGACGGAGATGGTATTCTCCGTCGTCCAAGTTGTCACCTGGACCTCGGAGTCTTCTCCGTCCTCCAGGTGACCACCTGGACGACGGAGATGGTATTCTCCGTCCTCCAGGTGACCACCTGGACCTCGGAGTCTTCTCCGTCCTCCAGGTGACACTTGGACGACGGAGAATACCATCTCCGTCGTCCAGGTGACCACCTGGACCTCGGAGTCTTCTCCGTCCTCCAGGTGACCACTTGGACGACGGAGATGGTATTCTCCGTCGTCCAGGTGATTACCTGGAGGACGGACCGACACGCCGTCGTCCGAGTTCACAAAACGTACTTCCACTTAGACGACGTACCGACACCTCCGTCGTCTAAGTGAAGCATTATATAAGCCCACTGCCGGCCAAACGTACTGATCAAATTCATTCCTAGCTAGCCTCGATCTCTTCATGATCGATTCCATTTGAAGAATAACTGAAGGAGAAGGGAGAAGGAGAAGCTAGGGAGCTCGATCGAGCTAGGTAGCTAGAAGCTAGGGAGCTCGATCGAGCTAGGTAGCTAGAAGCTAGCTAGGCCGAGAAGAATCAGGATCGATAAGGCCGGGATCTCCGCTGACACGCTAGTTAGCTTAATTAACGTAAAGATATCGAGAAGGCCAGCAGGTACGTACGTACGCAGTTAAAATTTGCTTAATTAATATGTATTTAGTGAAAACGTACGTACATATATATATACATGCAAGGATGTTAGCTGATGTTAGCTATATATATATATATGTACAGATCGATTAAATTACGTACATACGCACGTAATTGATGGATCGATATGTAGATCGAGTACGTATAATTAAGCGTAAATTAATGGACAAATATATATATATATGTAATAATTAATTAAGTATAATATTTTGTAGCAGTATGGACAAGAGTTGGATGAAGTTGAAGAATAGATGTGATGTCCGGTATATGGATGGAATTAGCGAATTTGTGAATTTTGCGATAGAACATGGTCAGGGAAAGAAACGTTTCAGGTGTCCGTGTCAGAAATGTCTTAATTGTCAGTATGCGGAGGTTAATGTTATGGTGCAACACTTGTACGAAAATGGTATGATGTGGAGTTACACTACATGGAGCGAGCATGGTGAAGCAGTAGAGTTCAGCGTAGCAGACTTCAGCTCAGGGTACAGTTACCATGGTGCCTCATCCAGCGGCAGTGGTGCCGGACCCCCAGCTTGCAACCCAACTGCAGATTTGGTCCATGATGCGTTTCCGGGATGTAGTCATGGCAGACACCAACACTAAGACGGAGGTTACAGTACCACCAATGAGCATGATGACACATTCCCCGCAGCTAGCTTGGCCACTGACACCAGTGAGATGGAAAAGTACAACTGGATGCTACTTGAAGCGCAGACCCCGGTGTTCCCTGGATGTCGAGAGAATGTGTTGCAATATGTGATGGAGCAAATGAAGATAAAAGTGAAGCACAAAATGTCAGTGAGTGCTTTTGACGAAATTCAGGAGCAAATATGTAAGTTGCTTCCTGATGATCACAATCTTCCTAAATCTCATTATAAGGTTAGAAATATCCTGAGCAGCCTCGGCCTAAAGTACAGGATAATTGATGCATGTCCGAATGATTGTGTGCTATTTTACAAAGAGTATAAAGAGTTGGACTATTGTCCCGTATGTGGCCAGTGCAGATTCTAAACCCCGTAGTTGGCGACAGGATGAAGCTCATTTCGACGGTACGGTAGAGAACAATCCTAAACCCCGTAGTTGGTCGGGCGAAGAGATTTTAGAGAGGTTGAGCTATTTCGACTTTGGTGTGTTGAGCAATGACGCGGATGTAAAGAAATGCAATCCAATTCCTCCACATGATCTGAGCTATTGGGATCACAAGAGTATATTCTTTGAACTCCCTTACTGGTCGAAGTTGAAGCTGAGGAACAACTTGGACGCGATGCACATAGAAAAGAATGTGTGCGACAGCGTGGTGGGAACAATTCTCGGTATTAAGTTCAAGACTAAAGATACTCCCAAAGCGCGCAAAGATTTGGAATCAATGAATCTACGTCGTCCCTTGTGGTTGAGGAGGGATAGGAAAGGAGTGTACAACAAGATGCCAGATGCACCTTACACAGTGAAGCCGACGCTTAGACGTTCTGTATTTCACTGGTTTAAGGGCGTTCGTTATCCGGCTACGTATGCAGCTACTATAACTGGAGCAGTGGACGAGGTGCAACACAAGTTTGTTGGTCTAAAGACACATGACTATCACGTTATGCTGCAACGTCTGATTCCAGTGGTAATTCGACCATACTTGCCTCGGGACGTCGTAGAACCAATAGTGGCATTGTGCAGGTGGTGGCAGAGGTTATGCGCCAGAGAATTAAAGAAGTCAGATGTGGTGGAATTGCAACAACAAATTGTGCACATCATTTGCAAACTAGAGAGGATTTTCCCCCCTGCTTTCTTTGACATCATGATTCACCTAATGATCCACCTGCCCGAGCAGGTGCTCATTTCTGGTCCGGTCCAGTACACTTGGATGTATCCTCAAGAAAGGTACGTACAACTAATTAATTAATTTGTTCCACTGGAGATTATATATATACTAGCCAGCTAGCTATATGTACTTATGTAATGTGTACGTTTGATTTTGTAGACAGCTTGGACAGTATAAGTCATTCGTCAAAAACAGGTCGGCCCCGGATGGCTCCATAGCAGAGACATACCTAATGCATGAGTGTGTTACTTACTGCAACAGGTACCTCAAAGATCCACCCCCTCCCAGCACTGCCTCCGATCGCAGTGCCCGCATCAATCTTTCTGTCGTCACCAATGTCGTCCGACCGTTTAGAGGAGTATTAAAGGAATCGTTAACACGGGAAGAACTTATTGAGGCACATTGGGTAGTGTTGCGAGACTGTGATGAAGTTGAGCCGTACATGATGTCATACAGGGAGAGGCTTCAGGCGTTAAATCAAAACAAGAGTTCGGCGTGGATTGAGAAAATGGTTAAGAAGAAGTTTCCTGATTATTTCTTCCAATGGGTACGTACGTACGACTCGGTATTAATTATTTAAATACATATTGCTCATGTTTGTAGAAAGTAAACCATTATATTAATTTGGCCTTTTTCGCAGATGATTGATCTGCAAAAATCTGATAACCACGGAGGGTGGTGGTCATGGCCAAAGCACTTGCTAGCAGGGAAGCCGGTTAAACACTATATTTATCCCGGATGTTTTGTGAACGGTGTAAAGTTCCATTCATTGGCCCGAGACGAAGGAAGAAGAACACAAAACAGTGGGGTAGCCGTTGGGAAAGACAATGATCTATATTACGGGGCTATTGGTAATTAATTACTGTAATTATGACGAAGAGTACGGTCATACGACGAGGGAGATTAATTGGTAATTAATTACTGTAATTATTGTAATATATATATATATGATCGATGCCGGATTACGGTAAGAAATTAATCTGAATTATATATATATCCTGGCCAACGGAGAAATTAATAAATATTGGCGCCAAATCTCAATCTCATATAAAACGTACCCTAGCTAAATCCTCGACCCTAAATCTAGCAAATCGGATCGATCCATCATTTCTTTAATTTTTTTATGGTCATTCAAAATAATTTAACGGACACCTGAATTCTGTCCACGTTTATATTAGGTCCCCCGCCATATTCACCCTAAACCCATATAAAACCCTAAATCTTGGACCCAAAACCTAGCAGATCGGATCGATCGATCAATTTTTTAATTATATTTTTGAATCAGAATAATTGAACGCACACACAAATGACCGGGGACGACCTAAACCGTAAACCCTAAGGCCCTAACCCCTGAATTCGGGGTTTTTACACCTGGACGACGGAGATGGTCATTCTCCGTCGTCCAGGTACACACTAGGACGACGGAGATGGTCATTCTCCGTCGTCCAGGTACACAATAGGACGATGATGATTATGACGAAGAGTACGGTCATACGACGAGGGAGATTAATTGGTAATTAATTACTGTAATTATTGTAATATATATATATATATATGATCGATGCTGGTTTACGGTAAGAAATTAATCCGAATTATATATCCTGGACAACGGAGAAATTAATTGCAGATTCACCTTTGGCGCCAAATCTCAATCTCATATAAAACCCTAGCTAAATCTTGGACCCTAAATCTAGCAGTTCGGATCGATCGATCAATTTTTTTATTATATTTTTGAATCAGAATAATTGAACGCACACACAAATGACCGGGGACGACCTAAACCGTAAACCCTAAGGCCCTAACCCCTGAATTCGGGGTTTTTACACCTGGACGACGGAGATGGTCATTTTCCGTCGTCCAAGTTCACAAACCCTAAACCCTAAACAGTAAGGCCCTAACCCCTGAATTCAGGGTCTATACACCTGGACGACGGAAATGAGTTTTTCCGTCGTCCAGGTTCTGACTTGGACGACGGAAATGAGTGTTTCCGTCGTCCAGGTGCAGATATCGTAATTTTTTCTAAGACAACGACCATCTAGACCTTCTTCCAATGCAAAGTCTTTTCATCAAGACTTTAGAGTAAACAATTCTTGGTGTGTGAGCTTCGACGGTTCGAAAATCGGAGTTACGAAATGCCTAGTATCCACGTTTCCGGTTTGTGAAATTATCGGTTTTGCGGTTGACTGTGCCGATCAAACCCTTCCCGAACTTATTATTTTATGATCCTTTGAAGACAATTATATATTATGTTACGACGAACATATCCAACGGTTGTTTTGTCCAAATTCAATTTCGTTAATACTCTGCTGCAAATGAGCGTCTACTCATGAACACTTAAGTCGTAAAGATTAGTCGATACTTAACATGTTTCAATACGTAAAATTAATCGTCGGTTCAAATTTAACTGTTTATATACACGATGCGTTCATCGATATTGTACGACTATTTCACTCGAATGACAGATCGCTAAATTCCTAGCGAATTTTTTTTAAAATTTTTTTTTACGTAATTTGAACCTGGACGACGGAGATGGTCATTTTCCGTCGTCCAGGTTCAAAAACCATGGCGGTTCAAATTTATTTTTGTTAATTTTTTTCATGTAATTTTCACTTGGACGACGGAAACTGACCATCTCCGTCGTCCAAGTCCAAAATTATGGCGGTTCAATTTACCGCTTCCGTTTTCGGCACCGCTTGAATTTTCACTTAGACGACGGAGAATCCATTCTCCGTCGTCTAAGTCCAAATTCATGGCGGTTCAAAACGTCCCGCCGATTAATTACGCGCCGATTGAAAATTTTTAAACCGCCACCTAGACGACGGAAAACACTATTTCCGTCGTCCAGGTGGACTTAGACGACGGAGAATAGTGCTCCGTCGTCTAAGTGCAACTCTATAAATAGAGTTGCACCCCCCCTCATTTTCTCATCATTCCTCCTCTCCCTCTCCTCTCCTCTCCTCTCCTCTCCTCTCCTCCGGCGATCCTCCTCCGGCGACGCTCCGACGACATCTTTTCCGGCGTGGTTCCTCCTCTCCGACGACTCAAGTCCGGCGAAATTCCCGTAAACTCCGCTTCGGTACATTTCTATTTTTCCCTTATTTAAATAATTTTCATTTTATTAATTAATTAAATTCTAAATATAATTAATTAGTAGAAATTAATTTAGTAATTAATTTTAAATATTTAATAAATGATTAATTGTTGTTATTTATTAATTAAATCATAATTATTGTTATTGTTTCCTAATTAAATGAATAATTGTAAATTTGTTGTTATTAAATAAATAAATAAATAATTATTGTTATTAATTAATTAAATAAATAATTATTGTTATTAATTAATTAAATGGTTAATTATTGCATGCTAAATGGAAAATAAATTATTGCATGTAATTACGTGTATTTTTTAGTAAATAAATTAGTAGTACGTGTTCGATTTAAATTTAGTACATAGGCTTGGTGTAATTAAGTCGCACTCTTTGGAATAGATGGCGCCTCTTTTCCTTGCTTATCTCCTTAACCCCTCGTGATGTGTGGATTTCATCACCGCACACCATAACCTAAGTGAAGTTATGGACACGAGGTTGAGGGCGGAGTTTGCAAAGGACTTGAGGGAGTGTAAATTTTCGAAAAATTGGCCGAATGTCGGACATGGTGTCTAGAAACGGGTTATGACTGGTGACAGGATTTGGACTAAGAAAGACTTTTGTCGAAATTAGTCCTGCCTCTCGCGTTATCTCTATCCCTAACTGGCCATGTTTTTCGATTTAACCAAGGCTGATTAATTGAAAATTTACACTTTATCGCGCGGGTCGCACGTCCATTGAACGACTGAAAATGCCAAGCTAGTGTACTCTATTTAAATCTTAAACGTACTTAATTAATTAGCGTAAATTTTGGACATTGTAATTATTATGGTAAGTAGGTATTTTAACCCCGTACTCTTAGGTTTAAATGGCTCCGCCAAAGACGACATCCGGCAAGAAGAAAGCCCTACAAGAGGCAGAAGATGCCATGCTCCGCCGCTTGGCGGACCAAGTCGGTTGGGAATTACCACCGGAGGGCAACGACGCTCTCAATCCGGACGGATCATCTGGTCCGTCCGTAGCGCCCTCTGGGGAAATTCCCGCTCCCCCATTCATCTCGAGCGGTGATGACGTCGACCCCTTCCAATCTCCGACGCCCGGTACCCATTCAACGGGAAGTACTCAGGCGTCCTCCACCGCCGAATCAATCATGTACAGCGCCCGCCGTAGGCAAAGGAGGGCCCCCACTGACCCGGAACCGAAAAGGACTCGGGGTCTCGTTAAAGGGGGGAAAGCGGAGCGTATTTGCAAGGCGACCGGTAAAAAGATCGACTTGCCGTACGACGAATTCACCGGTGGCCCTCCCACAGCTCAACTAGCAAGTCTCTCGGCGCATGGGATAGGGTCAATCATCCGTAACCGGGTTCGTATCACTGCCCCTACTTGGAAGGAGGCGCCGGATCATGAGAAGGCGAAAGTCTTCAAAGATCTTTCGGTACGTAATACGTTCAATTTAGTTATTATATAATATTGTTAATCTCGGCCTAAAATTTCATAATATATACGATTATAATTTTCTATTTATTTTTCATAGGAACAATTTGACGTGGATCCGACACCGGCTATGTTGAGGCATATCAATCAAACCGCCAACTCCATCTACAAAGATTGGAAGTACAGGCTCCATAAGTACTTCAAAGATGTCGGTCCCGTGCCTCCCCCGGTAGAGCTGCAAGGGGAGAGAGAAGATGAGTGGGAGTGGTTGTGTAACCACTTTGCCGATGAACAATTTAAGGTATTAATTTAATTTTTTTATTTCAATTAAAATAATTGAATTATTTAAATTGTAGTTATTCATTTTTTAATGATTTAATTATGTTGTGTAACAGAAATTCTCCGGTGTCAACAAAGCCAACCGGGGGAAGGAGAAACACCATACTACCGGCGCCAAGCAGTTCATTCAAATTGCCAAGGAGCACAAGGATAAGGGTTCCAAACACCCTTTTATTGATGCAAGCGTAAGCGCGTACGTGACGCCAGGGCTCGATAATGAAGCGAGTCAATGCGGGGTAAGTGATATAAGTGATATGTATATATATATTTGTGCTTTTAATTATAGTAATTATTATTTAAATATGATTACAAAATTATAATAAATTAATTATAATTTTGTAGGCAAGGGCGATAGAGCGTGCGCATGAAGAGTTGGCCAACACTCAGCTTGCGTTCCCAGATGTGCCGCCGGAAGACCTGCCTCCTCTATCCTTAGAGAGCCAAATTGCAATCGCGGATGAGGTCTACGGTCGTAGAGCTGGCAAGGAGGTTAGGCACTTTGGGCCTAGGGTGGTACGAGATTTGTCGACGACCTCCGGCTCATCATCTACGGGAGGTTCGAGGCAGCGGAGAATGAGTCAGGCTGCGGCTGTCGAAGCAGCCATTCAAGAGGCTCGACTGGCACGAGAGGAGAATCGACGGACACAAGAGCAAAATGAGTCAATGCGGCAAAGACTTGACGAACAACAAGCACAAATAGCCCAACTCATCGCGCTCATGAACCAAAATCGAGAAGTATGTCAACCTCCTCCGAACCCACACCCCGACGACAACGACCCGGCTGGAGGCGGAGGACTCGGCCCCGCATCTGCTCCTCCAGTGTATTAGCTAGCACGTAGTATATTATCTCGTTTCTTTACGCATTCCGAACAATATTTTAATTTTTAATTTATGAGTTTTTTCGTATGTACAAATTAATTTACTTTGATTATTTAATAATTATATATATAAGTTATTAATTTTAATATTCAAAATTTAGTTTATTTATTTAATATTAGCATTTTTCATTATTTAAATTAAATTAATAATAAATTAAATTAATAATATTTAATTTCAATTTATTTTTTTAAAAAAATTAAATACTCACTTGGACGACGGAGATTATGTTCTCCGTCGTCCAGGTGCACAAACCCTAAACCCTAACCCCTAACCCCTAAACCCTGTTGTTCTCCGTGGCCCAGGTGTTCACCTGGACGACGGAGACTTAGTGTTTCCGTCGTCCAGGTGAACACCTGGGCCACGGACATTGCTACCATTATCCGTGGCCCAGGTGTTCACCTGGACGACGGAAACACTAAGTCTCCGTCGTCCAGGTGAACACCTGGGCCACGGATAATGTCCGAGGTCCAAGTTCACTTGGACGACGGAAACACTAAGTCTCCGTCGTCCAGGTGCTTGGACGACAGCACTTGGAGCACAGACCTTGGACGACGGAGTTTCCGTCGTCCAAGTACTTAGACGACGGAAAACTGCACTTAGACGACGGAAATGGTCCGTGGTCTAAGTGCATTTTTCTTGTAGTGCATCCTCGAGGATCAGCCGGGATGCGAGTGTATCGATACAACAACATATAACGACTGTACTCTGTGTAAACTAAATCACAAACATTTCGATGCAAATGCATGAAACAGTATATAAGTGCATATACGTATTGTATAATGATATAAGTATAATCGTCTAACACGTGCTCGTATAAATCATAAACTCGTACGCATGCTCAAGTTCGAAAATCATATAAGAGACTCGCAATCATTTCCGTGAAAAGAAATTGTCCACTCACTAACTCGCGTAACGCAGTTCGCGTTAACCCGTGATCCGGCGGAAAGTCCCTCGCCAAAAGAACGATCACGAACACCTGAATATCCACAAAGTTCATTTCTCAAAATCATTACTCGACAATACAAAACAAATCACGAGAAACCACCGTTCTCGGAAACACGTAATTCGATTACGACAAACTGTCGGAAATATGGAAATCACACCTCAATACCTCGCTGTAATTTTGGACACTCAAATTGAGAAACGAACCTCCCCACTGCGATCGGGGCGCGATTTCGAGTGAAATGACATGCAACTTGTCGAAAACCCAAAAAAGTCAAACTTTGACCGCCGTTTACCGTTGACCGCCGCCCACGGCGGCGCCACCACCAACCTGAAAATTTCTCGGCGAAGCAACCGCTATTCCATACAAAATCACCCACTGAGCAACTTTGTCAACTACAACAAAGGCCAATTCAATCTCTAACTAGCTCAATTTCATGATAAACCGAATTGGTACCAAATTTTCCAATCCAAAATTCTCCAAGTACACATCGAATTGAAACACCAAACTTACATGGTAGCTTCATGGTGATGAGAGCTTCAAAGCCCACCCAAAATTGCAGCTCAAATCGGCCAAATTCATAGAACCCAAATTCACCAAAATTCCCTCCATTTTTGGTCGGATTTCTCTTTCTCTCTCCGGCGAGCCTTGCCGTGAAAGGAGGCCGGAGGCATGTCGGGGTGGCCAAGGTGCATCGATGGAGTCCTTCCCCGTGGCCGCAGGTGGCCGGACGGACATCACCGCCGTGAGCCGTCGTGGAGCACCGACGTGAATTCTCTCCTCCACCGAGTTGAATCGGTCCACTCGGTCAACTCCCATTCTGGAAATGTTTGACTTGCCCAATATGGAAAACTTCTATTTATAGCCTTACCCAAAATGGAAACCAACAAACACACTTTTCGGCAAACTTCAAACACACGTAATTTCCTCGTCGTAATTCCGATTCCGATAATTCTCGCGGTAACAAACTCGACTCGACGTATTCTTCAATTATCACCCGAAGTCAAACACATCGATCAATCGAATAAAAAGTCAACCATTCAACCCAAACACACACATAATCCGACTAAACAATCAACAATCGGAAATATTCGCAACTTAATCTTCGTAACTCAAAATCATGCTCCGGAAGTTCCCACAAACTCGAAATTAAAGTCTGAACATCTTCTGTGAAGAAGCTGAAACCAAATTCACGTCCGGTAATTTAGTCGTTAAGAGCACCACCATTTAAATCCGAACTTCAAATATTCATAATTAATTCCTCGGTAGTCCAAATAACGATCCGGAACTGTCCACGAACTCGAAATCACACGTACAACGACTCTCGAGAAGAGACCGAGCTCCAATTCTCGGCCAATGATTAAGTCGTTATCAAACCTGGCGATTCAAATACTGTCGGAACTCCGCGACTACGCAGTAACTCACGTATATACACTACCAGAAATGGAGACATTACCGGCGACCTGCCGTCGTCGACCTTGTCCTTTTTTTCGCGTGAATTGTCATTACCGGCGACAAGTCGCCGGAAATTCCCCGCCGGTGTTAACATTGCCTACGACGAGAAACGCCGTCGCCGGCAATGGCAGCGCTGCCGTGGCCGGAATGTGAGACATTGCCGGCGACTGAGGTCCATGTCGCCGGCAATGTGTGGAAAAATTTTGAAAAAAAAACGCGGTTCTGGATTGGGCCCAATTCCAGAACCTGCATTGAAAGACATAAACCGTACAATCATACAAGTTCAACAGTACAAATAAATGTCCAACGTACAGTACAAATAGCAACGACGATACGAAAATTAACTACAACTACAGGTCAGGGTCCAGGAACTTGCGGGTCAGGGTCGAAGTAATCCATGTACTCATTTGAATTCCGGTGGCTACCTTGGTCTTGCTCTGGCATTGACTGGTGCGGTGGTGGTGGTGGATAGCTAGGGAAGGGAGGGACCGGGGGAGGTGTGGGGAATGGTTGTCCGGTAGTCTGAGCCTCGTACATCGTCCGCATCCATGTGTACATCTGAGCCTGCATCTGTGTCTGTTGCTGGACCATGTTTTGGTACTCGGCCATCTGCCTCTTTTGCTCCTCCAACTCCCTCTGCGTCCTCTGAAGCTCCGCTGCGAGGTTACGACTAGAAGTTGAACTTCTTGACCCGGTAGAGTATTGTGAAGTGTTTTTCAATACTCCTTCGCCCGCCGAGCCCATTCCCCTATAGTAGTAGGTATTCTTTCCAGTCCCGCACGCTTTTGCCATGATCTGAGCCGCTATCGGGGGATCAAGCGGATCAATCTGAGAGGCATACTGGGTGACTTCTTCCTCGGAGCAGTCAGGATGGTTAGTCCGAGCTATACTCATGGTCACTTCTGCGGTCGCCTCCTCCACTCTCGCCTAATTGAAAAGTGAAAATGAACAACGTATTACCTAACAAAATCTATTAATATCGAAAAATAGTTTTATTAACACATGGAGAGGCGAAAGACTTACCGCTTCGTCAGGGCACTGCGGATAGAACTTCTGATGAATATACACCAAGGGGTTCACTTCTTGTTGTTGTTGCGCCTTAGTCGACCAACCCATATAGTTGAGTGAACCTGCATGATGGGCCCTGGTGTTTTTCAATCTATTCGCCCGGTTCGTCTTCGAAATCGCCTTGTTTGATAAACATATGGAAAAAAATTAGTAACTAACTATTTCAATCTGATACGATACATTAGGCTTGTAAGATATATTAAGGATGCATACCTGAGCTTTGGGGTGCTCGAAGTGGGCTATCAGCCACAGCCACTCGTACTCCCTAAACCGGAAATCGCTAGGGGCAGAACCTCGGCCTAGCTCCTTGTATACAGTGTAATGGGAAGAAAGCTCGTTCTTCCACTCTTTATACCTATATTAAAACAAGGAAAAAAAGTTAGAGATATTAAAACTCTTGATAAACAAAAATCTAACTCGATATATATTCAAATAAGTCGAAGCACATCACCTCATATGCAGTTAACGCTCTACCCACGTGTGAATAAGAACTTCATCCACGTCAAACCACACCTGCAATATGAATATTTAAAAGGTAAAATTATATATTTATTCGGACTTAATTAATAAATTTAAAATTTACGTAATGAAAATACGATTTTACTCACACTGAGTTCATTATGCACTTGCATCTTCACGTAGATAGGCACAGATTCCCAATCTGGCTAAAGCATTGGGACCTTGTCCCGCACGATCGCACCGGCCATGCTGACATATTTGCGCGTGGTGTCGAATGCCTCGATCACCTCGCCATCCTCATTGGCCCTTATGGGCGTTTTCCTTCCGCCGGTGGCCTGCTCAAGTCTCTTACCGGTGCAGGTGCCTCTAGCCCCTTTCCGTTTTCCAGTCCCATTAACGAAATTGTCTAATAATACAATGTCAACAAATTGATATCATTAATTGAACCTATCGCAAGTCTTAAGTAATAATTAAGTAATCAATCTGATGTTAAATAAAATTTACCTGCATCGTCCGTTTGTTGGTTGGTGCACCTCACACTCCAAAGATACACGGGGTCGAACGGGAGGAAGTTATACGCTTCCTCCACGGTCAGGAACTCCGGCCGTCCTTCAACATAAATAGGCATCCCCCTATCATCGAATTCAGGGATGACAGGAATCTCGTCAGGTAGGAAGAGACCGGATGGCGGAGATAGACCAGGCCTAGACGATGAGGCGCCAGCACCACCATGTGTCTCAGATGATTCCCGTGAAACGGGAGTAGGCACCGGGCGAATATGGGGCATTCGGATTGAGGGAGTTTCTGATGCCCCCGTTGACTGTCGCTCGTCTGAGGCTCTACCACCGGAGGGACGTCTTCTGATTGAGCGTCTGGAGACTGAGGCTCGAGCCTCGACTTCCGGTTGCACGGCTCTTGATCGTGTAGCTTCCTCCTCAGCTCGCGCCTCTAGCAAGGCTCTCGTGCGAGCAGTCATCATTGGCCCACTGGGCATGTTGCTAACTGCGGGCGAGGAGGAAGCTTGACTACTGTTCCCTCAACTATTTCGGGAACCTCTCCGAAGCCAATTAGCCGCAAAACCTCCTGGACACCGTAATAGTCATGGATTCGGTTCTATAACAAATCGGAACCGGAACGGTTTGAAACCGGAACTGTTTGTAACCGGAACCATTTGTAACATAACGGTTCCGGTTCCAACGTACTAAGGTTCTATAACAAATCGGAACCGGAACCGTTTGAAACCGGAACTGTTTGTAACCGGAACCGTTATGTTACAAACGGTTCCGGTTACAAACAGTTCCGGTTCCAAACCGTTCCGGTTCCAAACCGTTCCGGTTCCAAACCGTTTCGGTTCTATAACAAATTAATCGGAACCGGAACGGTTTGGAACCGGAACCGTTTGAACCTGGAACCGTTATGTTACAAACGGTTCCGGTTATAAACATTTCCGGTTTCAAACCGTTCCGATTTAGAATCCTTGTGGTTCTAAACTGTTCCGATTCCGATTTTTCACCTCAATTTATACGTTAAATTAACAACTATATCACCTTAATCCAAACACGTTAAATTCCGAAGCCGAATTTTCACCTATTATACGTTAAATTAACAATTATATCACCTAACTTAACATATATACATACATCATTTCCGGCTTTAAACTTTTCACATATATATACATCACATATACACTTTGTATACATCGATCATGCATCTTAATTTCACCTTAATTCACACACATATATATACATCACATATTAATCCAATTCACCCTAACTAATTAATTTTCCACATTTTTCAAACATACGTATATATATACATTCCATATAAATTAATTAATTTTTCACATATATACATCACATATATTTCTCCTTCACCCCACAATTATCCACATTATTTTCCCACAATTTTCAAACATACCTTAATTACATTTTACAAATATTTTCCACATGCATACATACATCCCACAATTATCCACATTATTAATTAATCCAAATGCATAAAAATAAAATGTGGAATGAGAGAGAGAGAGAGGGAGAGAGAGTGAGCTATTACCTGCCATGGTGGAGCTCGACCCAACTGTTGTCCGGCGACGGAGGTGAGGGGGGGAGGAAGAGAGGGAGGGGAGGAGGAGAGAGGGGAGGAGAGGGAAGGAGAGAGGGGAGGAGAGGAAGAGAGGGGAGAGGGGAGGAGAGGAAGCTAATTAGAGAGGATTGAGGAGAGGGAGGAGAGGGAGGTGAAGAGAGAATTTCGGTGTAAGAGAGGGAAGAGGGAAGAGAGATCGATGCGAAGAGAAATGGGGAGGAGGAGAGAGGGGAGGAGAGCTCGAGCTGCCCTGGAAATACCGCCACCATTGCCGGCGAGTTACGTCATAACTCGTTTGTAATGACATTACCAACGACGTACCTCATGGGTAATGTCATTACCAACGAGTTGCTTATCAACTCGTTGGTAATGTCATTATTTCCGACTACGTACAATTTCCGACTACAATTTCCGACAACGATTTCCGACTACGATTTCCGACTACGTACAATTTCCGACTACAATTTCCGAGTACATTTTCCGAGTACATTTTCCGACTACGTTCCGACTACAATTTCCGACTACAATTTCCGCCTACAATTTCCGACTACAATTTCCAACGTACTAAGGATGATAATCGTAATCATCTTCATCACTTGAGTCTTACTCGGTTTCATAGGTAACCTCTGGCAATATGTGCCGCTCCTCGTCATCTGAATCAGCGTCAACTTCATATGGATTAACATCGAGAAGTTCTGCTCCAGTAATTCGAACCACACTCCCAGATCTCACATTATTAAGGCGAATCGTAAATGATTCCGGAATGTCAAAAGCGTTCGGCTCTTGGTATGCAGTAACTTCCTCATCATCTGCGGTCTCACCAAGTGTGGCAGCACTGTATATGTTTCTATGAGCAACATGGTTAACCACCTTCCATGGGACTTTGTTAAGAAGATCGTCAAGGTAAAACACTTGTTTTACTGATGAGGCAAGAACGAAAGGGTCATCTTCATACCAGCTAGTAGCAGTATTCACTGAAAATGTTCCGTACTGATCGGTCCTTGTGTTCTCCGGGCTAGTATCAAACCATCTACACTTGAACAAGTGCACTTTCATGCGGTTCCCATAAATTAGTTCAACAACTGAATGAAGGACACCGTAATAGTCAACGCCATCCTGCCCACCATGGACCATCACCCCACAATTCTGTATTTTCAGTCGGTCGTCTCGATTTTCACATATAAATTTAACGCCATTGACCTGACACATTGAGTAAACTTTTGAAGCTATCGGTTTCATCGCCAGGACCCTCAATTCGTATGACCACTCTGGGCAACCATCATCTGCTACATGGGTCATCTGAAAACGTCCAGTAATACGTACACAAGAAATTATGTCATCTTGAAACCACAAAACCACAAAACCACGTACATACATACATGCTATATAAGGATATATATAAAAATAGACATATACACATATACCCTTACCCATTGACCAAAGTAGTTTGCAAACGTCCTGTTGTGGTAATCAACATTTCTGGCAATAGCAGGGCAGTGAAGATGATAGTTTTTCCAATATTGTACTTCTTGACAGTTAATCAGTACCGACCAGTGGGTAATGGCTACCTCATTTCCATCCAACTTGTACGACTTTGGCAAGCTTCCCTGTACTACCACGTCACTGGAGATGATAGAAAGGTTGAACTGGGGTTCATCTATCGGCATCTGTTGTTGGGGGTCCTCAAGCGCTCCCAAGTACACTTTGGTGTACGTTACACACTCGTGCGCAACATATGCTTCAGCGATACACCCTTCAGGTGCATATTTATTCTTCACATAGTCCTTGTAGGCTCCCAATTGTCTACAAGTTAACAAATGCATGTTAACTTACTTAAAAAATAAGAATTTACATATAAAAACATAGGCAAACCAAATGTATGAATCATTTGTACCTTTCCATGGGATACATCCAAGTGTAGTGTACGGGACCGGTAAGCAACAATTGTTCGGGAAGATGGATCATCAGGTGAGGCATTATGTCGAAAAAAATTGGGGGAAATATCCTCTCAACCTTGCACATGATAAAAATGATGTCATCTTGCATCTCCCTGAGGTCTGATTTTTTAACTTCCCTGGTGCATAACTTCTGAAAGAATCTTGACAAGGCCACCAACGGCTCCACCACCTCTTTGGGCAGGTACCCTCGAATGAAAATAGGGAAAAGGCGTTGAAGCAGTACATGGCAGTCATGACTCTTTAATCCGTAAATCTTATTGTCTCGGAAGTTAACACACCTGCTTATATTTCCTGCATAGCCATAAGGATACCTCCATATATATATATATATATATATCCATAGGCAACAATTATATTTCTCGCATATAACCATAATCCGGGAAAAATTTAAGGCCAAATTCCTGCGTAGCCATAAGAATATATACCTGACATTACTCAGCCACCGAAAAATTTCATGCTTATGCTTCGGCTTTACGGTGTAAGGAGCTTGCGGCATTTTTCTCTTACCATCTCTTAACCACAAATGTTTCCGCGGACCCATTGCTTTCAGATCAATGCGTGCCTCAGGGATGTCTTTTGTTTTCCCCTCCAAGTTAAGAACTGTGCCCACAACACTTTCACACACATTCTTCTCTATGTGCATGACATCTAGGTAGTGTCTGATAGGCAACCTGAGCCAGTATGAGAGTTCCTAGAATATGCTCTTGTGTGTCCAAAACTTATACCTTTCGGGCTTGTCTGGAATTGACGCGACTATGTCAGGATGATTGCTCAGTTGGCCAAAATCATATTCATTCAACACTTCCAAAATTTCTTCCCCTGTCCATCGCCTAGGTGCCACACCTGTTTCCATAGTCCCATCAAACGCGTCTGGATCCTGCCTAAATGGGTGATCATATGGAAGCCAACAACGGTGACGCATCTGAACAATTTTACTGCAATGAGGACTGCAACAATCAACCGTCATGCACTCTGAACAAGCCCTGTAACCCCTGGTAATGTTGCCCGACAACATACCGCGGGCAGGAAAATCACTGATGGTGCCAACAAGCATGGCATGCATCTGGAACATCTCGTTTTTGAACCTATCGTAAGTGGGGTGGCGACACTTACTCAGGTACTTAAGCTCCTCAATCAAAGGCCTCAAATACACATCGAGACACTTTCCTGGATAACCCGGGCCCGGAATTAACAGAGTCAGCATATTGTATTCCTTCTTCATGCACATCCATGGTGGAAGGTTGTACGATACCAAAATAACTGGCCATATACTGTATTGAAGACTCATGTTGCCAAAAGGGTTGAATCCGTCAGATGAGACCCCTAGCCAAACATTTCGGACCTCTGCTGTAAAATGATCAAACTCCTTGACCATGTGCTTCCAAGCCTCTCCGTCGGAAGGGTGTATAAGGGTGTCATCGTCAGGCAAGTTCCTCTCAGCCCACCATCTCATTGCCTCGGCCGTGAAAGCACACATGAACAACCGCTCCAGCCTAGCAATAAGCAGGAAATATCGAAGTATCTTCACAGCTTTCTTGTTGCCTGCAGGAGTCAACTTATACCTTTCTGTAAAACATACCGGGCAGGCTTCAAGGTCTTTGAGATCTTTTCCCCAGAAGAGAATACAATCATATCTGCATGCATGGATTTTGATGTAGGAAAGCCCAAGATCTTTCAGGATATGTCGCACCTTATGATGAGTGGTAGGAAGACGATGACCGGGTGGCAGTAGCGAAGCAGTCCACTTCAACCAAGAATCAACAGCTTTGACAGACATTTTGTTCTCCATTTTGAGCTGCATCACTCCCATCACACTTTCAAGAACAGTCTTACTACAACCGTCGTACAACGGAGTCTGTTGCAATGCAATCAGGTTGTTGTACTTGTCCATATCGCTTGTGTTGACATGAGCTCCAGGTAATGGCTCGACTGGCTCGATATGGGAGAAACCCTCAACGACGGGAGGGACATTTGGTGCTTCATCAGCAAATACACCGTTCTCATGAGGAAACATATCATTGATTAACATCGCTGTTGGATCATAGGATGAACTGCCCCTCTCAGCAAAATCTCCATGATCATAGCGTGGACTGGCCCTCTCACCAAATTTTCCATGATCATGCGGACCCGCTAACGATGTTTCACCGTGATAAATCCAACAAGTGTACTTATCCCAAAACCCGTATTTACTCAGGTGCCTCTGAACTTTATCAATGGGAAAACGAAATCGATCGCTGAAACACTTAAATTCTTTACATGGGCAATAATGAAGTGTAGTGTCTCCACAATTAGCCTTCAAAAAATCCACAAAACTCCTAATTCCCTGGTGATATCTGACATCCCATCTTTCGAAGCTCATCCAACTCTTGTCCATCTTGAAAATTCTAACAATTTTACGGATTAATTATATATATATACACACATTCACTACTAATAATCGACGCGATATCTCAAATCAACTCTAATTAAATCAACACATGCATGCATATATATATATATATCGATCTAATCTCTGAATTCGATTCAGTACTCGATGATGGTATTCTTCTTTTTCAATTCAAAACGTATTTGACTAGGTAGGAGGCTCTGTTAAGCCTGGCTCCGATAACACTACGATAATACCAGTCGTTGATTCAGACACAAGATAAGATTAACTACAAGCAGTTTTCTCATTTCCGTGACATCAACAACATTTCATATATATCTCACGAATTGGATTTGATCAACACACACACACATATATATATATATACATACACAGATACGTATATATACACGTACCTATATATATAGCTTCCCGAGTGATCGAGTTTTCGACGCGCGCCTTAATTTTGACAATATACCGAAGGATCGATTTCAGAGCGTACGTTTTCCTTCTTTCGATTTCTCTGGATTTTTTTCGATCAAAATGAATGAATGATCGAGCTGCTGCAATCTGCGTCTAATATAAGAGACATTGCCGGCGACGGAGTAAGTCGCCGGAAATGAAGACATTACCGGCGACTTTACGCCGGAAAATCGCCGGTAATGTTTCAAAACATTACCGGCGACTCCAACCGTCGCCGGCAATGTCGAGCCACACATTTCCGGCAAAATTCCGGCCGGAAAATCGCCGGAAATGTTCGGCTTGACATTGCCGGCGACGGTTGGAGTCGCCGGTAATGTTTTCGGCGATTTTCCGGCGACATTACCGGCGACGGAGTAAGTCGCCGGTAATGATGAACATTACCGGCGACTTTTCCGGTCGCCGGCATTATCTCCGGTGATCTTGCCGGTAATGATGCCATATGTGGTAGTGATAGCTGATCATATTGCTGATTCTGGTCCGGGTCGTCACAATATAATATACCCAAATTAATCAATTAATATTATATATATCATTATACCCAAATTAATCAAAATACATTACGTATATCCAATTAAATTAATCCAAATATAATATACCCAAATTAATTCACATATAATATATTAATCCAAATATACTCAAATCTAATATATTAATCACAATATACTCAAATCCAATGAAATTAATCCAAATACAATATACCCAAATTAATTCACATCTAATATATCCAAATATAATGAAATTAATCTAAATACACATCTAATATATTAATTCACAAATTATTTTTCAAATAAAATATACCCAAATTAATTCACATCTAATATATTAATTCACATATAATATATTAATCCAAATATACTATATATATATAATTAAACCATTTTTATATCAAATATATATATAATTTATATATATAGCCATTAATCTAATTCATATATATATAAACGGGGAGAGGAGAGAGTTTACCGATTGGGGGGGGGGTATGGGAGATGAGAGAGAGAGAGAGAGAGAGAGAGAGTCTGGCGGGGAGGAAAGAGATACAATCCGACTGGGAGGAGAGAGAGAGAATTCGGCGGGGCTTTGGCTGGGTAGTCGGCAAGGTAGGCGACGGAGGAGAGGAGAGGAGAAGAGAAAGAGAGAGAGAGAGAAAGAGAGAGAGAGAGAGAGAGAGAGAGAGAACGAGATCGAAGTCGATCCAGTTTTTTGGATATATCAAATGACTTAGGCGACGAAATTCATTTTTTTCGTCGCCTAAGTAGTTTTTAAATGAGACCCGAAAAATTTGACCCAAAAAAATGAACCGCCCAAAAAATTTGCCCTTAGGCGACGAAACTAGTGGATTCGTAGCCTAATAATACGCGCACAACATGCATCAAATATTAACACAAAGTAGACACTCAACACATAGTTCACACATATGCAATTTAAAACCCTTCTTTTGTGGATGTAGCATTGGTGAGTAGGGATCATTCTATCCGGGGAATTAGAGGGTGCATGCATGGTTTTGTTCTTGAACTGAAATTTAAAGGTATGGGGGGGGGGGGGATTGAAAATTGGTTGATTAATGTCCTACGAAAATAAAGACAAAAGATGGCAAGTAAACATATTTCAGAAACCTATGACTATTATGCTCCAACTCATAGACAAGCAAAACAACAAGAATCAAAGAACCTCTAAAACATGCTTTCTACACCGAAAATAAGTTCTAAATTACTAATTACAAGTGATCATCTCATCTTATTGACCTTACCCTTTTTCATGCCTTAAAACTCTAAGTAAGCTTCCAAATTTATGACTTCTAACTAAGTATACATGCTTGATTATTGAGTAGGAGTGCAACTTAGTGTCTAAACACCCTAAACAAAATACGATCATCGAAACATGCAAAAGAGAGGGACTTAGCGTATCATCTAACATATGGTTTCGAAGCTTTAGGATTGTATCAAACATATATAAAAGGCTTGAAATCATAAACACATGCAAGCTACAAAAAGGCTTAAAAACATATAACTTAAATCTAAACTTGTTCTTCAATAAATACATCAAAATGATCCAATACAGAAATTAAAGATCATGGTTACACTTTTTGTCTTGAGTGCTTGATGACTTCTTTGGAGGATGCTTCTCATTCACAAGGGACTTAGCGTATTGTGAATGATCTGATGCTTGTGGAGGATGGAGTGCTTCAGCTTGGAGGTGATCCTTGAGGTGTTTGTGGATGAGAGGTATTTGTGTAGAGATTTGGCAACTGAATTGAGTGATGCCCTCATCTTGGCTGGCCAGCCCTTATATATAGGCCAAGGGATTGCCTTGCATTTTCCTTCCAACTTGGCTGATCCATTAATGCTCCCTTCGTCATCACCCATAGTCATGCCCTTAGTCACCCTCTTAGTCATCAAGATCAGCTAAGAATAACCAAGATAAGCCTTGAGTCATCCCCTTAGTCATCAAGAATGAGTCACCAAGCTTAAGTCACCAAGCCTAGTCACTAAGCTTGTCATTCTTGAATTTTCCTCTTCACCAAGTGGCAAGGGCTGCCGAATTACATGACTTGGGCTTCCCTTAAAAATGTTTTATGGGCCGGCCCATTTCCGATGCTCCGAAATCGCAAAAATCCTCCGAAGTGCACCGATTATTCTTTTACTTCGTATTTGACCTAAAAAAGGTAAACTAAGTTAAAAACATAAAAACTAAGAAAATAACAAAGCTAAACGTAAAGGGAAATGCGTTAAGAATCGAGCATAAAATGCGTATATCACCTAAGTACTCACTGAGACGACGAACCGTTTCGTTTTGTCGCATAAGGTTTTGGGGTTTAGATTAAAGGGATTACTGTTAGGGTTTAGGTTTAGGATTAGGGTTCACCTAGACGACAAATATATTGTTGCATCGTCTAGGTAGTGAACCTTAGACGATGAAATAATGCATTCTCGTTGGCCAAGAATAAATTTTATTTACTTTAAATTTTTTTCCAATTTCAAACGTAATTTTATTTCAAGTATCACTATTTGGCCTTTCCATTTCCATTTTAGATTTTCCAATTCATAATTTTATAGCTTGGTCTATTTAATTTTATTCATCTGATATAATTAATTACTAATCAAGCCTTATATCATTCCTCATCCTCATAATCATCATCATTTGAATCATCATCCTCACTATCATCTAATTGCTTCTCATCATCATACTCTACATCGTCTTAATTGTATCTGACTTCGTCATCATCCTCAGACTCCTCGACTTCTAGGGTATTCTGCGTTAACTCTTTAATCTCCTTTGGAGTAAGATCTGTGGTGCTATCAATAAGGGGTAAGCGTTCGATTTGCTGAACCAGTTCCATTACGTCGGGGATGACTAAAGTATTAGGATATTGATATGCATTGTCTCTATGCACTTCAATATCAGTCGCCCACGTCCCATCAAGTGTAGTTACACTCTATATTCCTCGGTGGGACATATGATTTACTACTTTTCAGCCTTCACCAGCCTTCAGATCATCCAAATAGAATACCTGCCTAACTAAGGTGGCAAGAGCGAATGACTCATCCTCATACTAGCTTGAGTTTTTTTCGATTGATAAAAGTCTCATATCTTCCTTGGTACGCTTGAACCATTTGCACTTGAATAGAAAATGCTGATATCATTCTCATATAGAGCAGCTTAATGATATGTTCAAGAACTCCATAATAGATAGCATCGTCTTCCTCAACTGCGATCCCACTATTTTGTGTGCTTCTTCCTTCATCTCGAGTCAATGAATGAAACTCTACACCGTTCACAAAACAGCTGAAATAAATATAGTGCTTAACCGGTTGGGCCAACAAATGCTTTTCCCATGACCACCACCCTTTGTGGTTATCGAATTTTTGTAGATCATCCATCTACAAAAATGTGAAGAATATATATGAATGTGTAATTTAATTTCTACCAAAAATTTGACATACTTTCCCCTAAAAATAAAGGAAACTAAAAACTTGCATACACAAACTAAGGCAAAACGCTTTGCATAAAAAAACACCAAATGCCATACGTACTATCACTAGTACATTTATAACCATTGCCGGCTATTTTTAAATCGCTGGCAATGTCTTTTATCATTACCGGCGATTTTTTCCCCAAAAATCGCCGGTAATATATTTTTTTTTTATCATTGCCTGCGATTTTTCCGGCAAATCGCCGGCAATAGTCCGCCGGTAAAAAAAAAAAAAAACATTGCCGGCGACTTCCATGCAAGTCGCCGGTAATGTCTTCTTCTTTTTTTATCATTGCCGGCGACTTACATGGAAGTCGCCGGCAATGTCTTTTTTTTTTTTTAATTACCGGCGGACTATTGCCGGCGATTTGCCGGAAAAATCGCCGGCAATGATAAAAAAAAAAAGACATTGCCGGCGATTTTTGGGGAAAAATCGTCGGTAATGATAAAAAACATTGCCAGCGATTTAAAAATCGCCGGCAATGGTTAAAAATGTAGTAGTGTATATATATACAAAAGAGTTTTAAAATAATTAAAAATATGTACCCATTGTCGGAAATAATCACGGAACTTCTTCTTAAGCATCTTTTTACCCCAAGAAGGATCCTCGTCCGGTTTAATCGTCTGAATGTACTCCCCGTAGTACTTCATGTAACGGCCGACCTCGTCACAATCTCACAATACTAACCAATGCGCTTCTTGAACCGGCTGAATACAGAACCCCTCTATGTCGGCTTCATCGTGTAAGGTGCATCTAACATCTTGTTGTACACTCATCTTCTATCCTACTTCAACCACAAGTGATGGTGCAAATTCATAAATTCTAGATCTTTATACGCTTTGGGAGTATTTTTGGTTTTCAACTTAATACCCAAAATTGTTCCCACCACGCTGTCGCATACATTCTTTTCTATGTGCATGACATCAAGGTTATTTCAGAGTTTCAACTTGGACCAGTAGGGCAGTTAAAAAAAAATACTCTTATGATGCTAATAGCTGAGATCGTGTGGAGGGTGTGGATTGAGTCTCTTCACTTCTTTGTCGTTGGTCAACATACCAAACTAGAAATTGTTCAACCTCTCTAAAATCTCTTCGCTAGACCACTATCGAGGTTTATGATTATTCTCTACCGTCCCATCGAAATGAGCCTCAACCTGTCACCACAGGTGATTGTGAGGAAGTCGTCTACGGTGACCCAGGTAACATACATTCTCCATGTGCTAACTGGATTTGATGTCATCATTACCGAAAATTGCCCGCCGGAGATAGCATTGTCGGCGACGGCGTTTCACGTCGCCGGTAATGTCCTAATCATCACCGGCGACTCAAGTCGTCGGCAATGTCAGCGCTGCCGTTGCCGGAAATTGAAGTCATTGCCGCCGACTTAAGTCCATGTCGCCGGCAATGCTTGGAAAAATTTTGAAAAAAAAAAGCCAGTTCTGGATTGGGCCCAATTCCAGAACCTGCTTCAAAAGACATAAACCGTACAATCATACAAGTTCAACAGTACACATAAATGTCCAACGTACAGTACAAATAACAACAATACGAAAATTAACTACAACTACACGTCAGGGTCAAGGAACTTGGGGGTCAGGGTCGAAGAAATCCATGTAGTCATTTGAACTCCGGTGGCTACCCTGGTCTTGCTGTGGCGGTGACTGGTGTGGTGGTGGTGGTGGATAACTAGGGAACACAGGGACCGGGGGAGGTGTGGGGAGCGGTTTTCCGGTAGTCTGAGCCGCGTACATCGTCTGCATCCAGGTGAACATTTGTGTCTGCTGCTGGACCATGAGTCGGTGTTGCTCGATCATCCCCCGGTACTCGGCATCTCTGACTGCCTGCTGCTCGGCCATCTACCTCATCTCTTCCATATGCCTCCTTTGCTCCTCCAACTCCCTATGCGTCCTCTGAAGCTCCGCTGCGAGGTTACGACTAGAAGCTGAACTTCTTGACCCGGTAGAGTATTCTGAAGTGTTCTTCAATACTCCTTCCCCCGCAGAGCCCATTCCCCTGCAGTAGTAGGTATTCTTTCCAGTCCCGCACGCTTTTGCCATGATCTGAGCCGCTATAGGGCGATCAAGCGGATCGATCTGAGAGGCATACTGGGTGACTTCTTCCTCGGAGCAGTCATGATGGTTATTCCGAGCTATATTCATGGTCACTTCTGTGGTCGCCTCCTCCACTCTCGCCTAATTGAAAAGCGAATATGAATAACGTATTATTTAACAAAAAAAATTAATATCGAAAAATAGTTTTATTAACACATGCATATGTGAAGTACAAAATACAGAGGCAGAAGACTTACCACTTCTTCAGGGCACTGCGGATAGAACTTCTGATGAATATACACCAACGGGTTCACTTCTTGTTGTTGCTACGCCTTACTCGACCAACCCAAATAGTTGAGTGAACTTGCATGATGGGCCCTGGTGTTTTTCAATCTATTTGCCCTGTTCGTCTTCGAAATCGCCTTGTTTGATAAACATATGTAAAAAAATTAGTAACTAACTATTTCAATGTAATACGATACATTAGGGTTGTAAGATATATTCAGGATGCATACCTTCGCTTTGGGGTGCTCGAAGTGGGCTATCAGCCACAGCCACTCGTACTCCCTAAACCGGAATTCGCTAGGGGTAGAACCTCGGCCTAGCTCCTTGTATACAGTGTAATGTGAAGAAAGCTCGTTCTTCCACTCTTTATACCTATATTAACACCAGGAAAAAAAAGTTAGAGATATTAAAACACCTGATAAACAAAAATCTAACTCGATATATACTCAAATAACTCGAAGCACATCACCTCATATGTAATTGACGCTCTACCCATGTGTGAATAAGGCATTCATCCACGTCAAACCATACCTGCAATATGAATATATAAACGGTAAAATTATATATTTATTCGGACTTAATTAATAAATGTAAAATTTACGTAATGAAAATACGATTTAACTCACACTCAGTGCATTATGCACTTGCATATTCACGTAGATAGGCACAGATTCCCAATCTGGCCAAAGCATTGGGACCTTGTCCCGCACGATCGCCTCGGCCATGCTGACATATTTTCGCGTGGTGTCAAATGGCTTGGCATTGCCGGCGACGGAGGAGGTCGAAACATTACCGGCAAAATTCCGGCGACATTACCGGCGACTTTCCCGGTCGCCGGCCTTGTTTTTCAAAATATCGCCGGTAATGTTGCAAAACGTGGTAGTGCATCCAAAAAGACATGCCACCATCTTGAGCACTCATCATGAACATCGTGTTAGTGAACTTATCATTAGTTGAGACTTCATGTTCCCCCAACAGTTTGAGCTCGTCGATCAATGGTCTGAGGTAGACATCTAAACACTTTTTTGAAGATTTAGGACTTGGAATTAGCAGAGTAAGGACATTAAATTCCTTATTCTTGTACATCCACGGAGGTAGGTTATAGGGCATGAGAATAACTGGCCAAGTGTTAACGGCAGCGGAGTTACTACCCCAAGAATTGAATACATCTGTAGATATGTCGAGTTTAATATTTTGAACCTCTGCTGCAAAGTCTTCAAATTCCCTATCAAAATATTTAAAAGCCTCTTCATCTGCTGCATGTCGGAGCACATTGTCATCCACTCGCTGTTCTGCATACCATTTCATCACTTCTGTTGTGTATTGAGACATATATAGATGCTGCAATCCGGGAATCAACGAAATTTTCTCTGGAATTTTCTTCACAGGAATTTTCTTCTTTGAACTCCTCATATTCCGATTTTGATATTCTAATTGGTTGCATATAAGATAGTAGTTCAAATGTTCATACTCTTTGTAAAACAACACAATCATTTATGCAGGCGTCAATTTTCATGTTCTTTAGGCATAGGCTGCTCAAGATCTTTCTAACCTTATAATGACTTTCCAGAAGTTTGTGATGATCAGGTAGCAACTTACATATATGCTCCTATATTTCGTCAAAAGCACTATCTGACATTTTATTCTTCACTTTCATCTGAACTTCCTCCATTATATATTACAACACATTCTCTAGACATCCAGGGTACATTGGGGTCCGAGCTTCGAGTAGTATCCTGTTGTACCTATCCATCTCTATAGTGTCACTGGCCAAGCTGGCAGCAGAGAATGTGTCATCATGAGTGGTATCATAATCTTCCTCTTGGTATTGGTGTCCACCATGACTAAATTCCAAAAAATGATCATGGACTAAATCCACACTTGGGTTCCAAACAGGCACTACAAGAAAAACGATCTTAAACGACGGAACAGTCAAGGTTCCATCATCTAAGTAGACTTCAGACGATGGAAATAATTTGTGTCGTCTTAAACATTTTTCCGTCGTCTAAGGCATACTTAGACGATGGTAATATGTTTCCTTCGTCCAAGTGGTGAATGAGACGACGGACCGACACGCCATTGTCTATGTGACCACTTAGACAACGCAGAGGCGGTGCGTCATCTCATTCACCACTTGGACGATGGAAATTACGTTTAGTCCATCGTTTAAGTGACTACTTAGATGACACACCGACACTACGACGTCTAAGTGATGCATTATATATTGTCCATGCCAGACTCTCTTCCTCTCCGCTCGCTCGTCTCATTTTCATCCTCATCCTCATATCATTCTTTCTCGATCAGACTCTTCTCACACGTATAACTAGCTAGCACTATATGTATATATATATATATATATATATCTCTGGCTTCAATGATCAACTGTCATATATCGGAGAAGGCTAGGTACGTACATACGTAGTTAATTTTTGACAATCCTAACGTTTATATATATAATTAATTGTACGTTTGATTGATTGCATTGTAAGTACGTCTAATATTTATAATTAAGTTAGGTAATTGATATATATATATATATTAGTTAATTAATTAACTAGTACGTATATATGCATGGATGTTTAAAAATTGGTTAATATTTAGTTAAAACGTACATGCATGTTAGATATATTAAAGTAATTGATGTATTGTATATTCATCATTAATTAATAAAGGTAATTAATAAATATTTTAATTAAATATACGTTAATAATTAAGGTAATTAAAAATTTGTATATATAATAGTTTAATAATTACTTGAAAATCTGTATATATAATAGTTCACTAATGTGATAATTATTAAATTTCATAGAAGTATGGACAAGAGTTGGATAAAGTTGCGGAATAGAAGTGATGTCCGGTATATGGATGGAATTAGATCGAGAATTTGTTAATTTTGCGATAGAACATGGTCAAGGAAAAAAGTGTTTCAGGTGTTCGTGCAAAAAATGTCGTAACTATTAATATGTGGAGGTTAATGAAAGGACCCAACCCCGATTCAGATACCTAAACCGGAATCGAACCCCTTCTGAAAACACGAACCAACAAAAACTTTTCAAAATTTCGGCAGAGTTTCGTTATTAACGTGGAATTGCATAAACCTGCACCCTGTAAACAACACTTCGTCCTATGCCACAAAAGCCAAACCGTGGGCACCAATCCCATCCGGATTTCTCAACATCATAATATAAACAACAAATAGTAAACATACTGTAGTATATATATATATCCGAGAAAATCCGTATAAAACATGTATCAGAATGTATCAGAGTGACCTCTAATGTAAATATATACAATAAACTCATCAGTAGGCGAAACAAGGACCTACTGGAAAATACAGGTAGCTCAGATCACTAGCCTCCAACCGCGGCGTGAAATACCAAAACCTGAACTGCAAATTGGGCACGGAAACCGAAAAGTCCAGGGGAAAGACATGAAAACTGTTAGAGTGAGTTGACGAAAATAAATGTCTTTCACCAGTTGATATATATGTTAAAATAACATATGCGAGTCCAGGTAAATAAAATAACAAAGTATACAGGGTCACTCATGGACACGTCCGTGCTAGTACAGTCCGAATCACGGGATCCCAGACCCACATATGATTCTAGCCAGAAAGACCTCAGGTCAGGGTATCTGTTTCCACCCGGAACTACATCGGCACAAGAAACAGACATCTGTACCCACCCGGAACTACATCGGCACAAGGTACGGTACCCCTCCTGGTAGGCACCCTCGGTGATCAGCCGGGATGCGTGTGTATCGATACAACAACATGAACTACGACTGTACTCTGTGTAAATCAAATCACAAATAATCCGATGCAAATATAATAAACAGCATATGAATGCATATACGTAATATAATCGTATAACACATGCTCAAATAAATCGAAATCTCGTAAGCATGCTCAAGTTCGTAAAACGTATAAAAAGACTCGCAATCATTCCGTGAAAAGAAATTGTCCACTTACAGGTGAGCAAAACGCGCACTCGCGCTAATCTCGTGGTCCGGCGGAAGATCCCTTGCCTGAAGCATGATCACGATCTCGATCTCCTGAATATTCACAAAACATAACTGATCAAAATCATAGTCCACAACTCTGTATTGAACCACGGAAACCATCCGTTCCCGGAAACATATTAAACTGAACAAAATAACCGACTGAATTTCTGAAATCTCCACTCGAAACCCTCGTGTGACGACCCGGACCAGAATCAGCAGTATGATCAGCTTGATCGATCAGTTACTGCGTAGTCGCAGTTGTCCGACGGTTATTCGAATCGCCAGACTCGTTAACGACTAAATTATTGGCCAAGAATTGGAGCTGGGTCTCTTCTCGAGAGTCGTTGTACGTGTAATTACGAGTTTGTGGGCGGTTCCGGATCGTTATTTGGACGACCGAGGAGTTAGTTATGAATATTTGAAGTTTCGACGGAAACGAATTTAAATGGAAGGTTTGTTCGTGACTAAATTATTGGACGAGAATTTGGCTTCGGATCCTTCATGGAAGTTGTTCAGAATTTAATATCGAGCTTGTGGGAACTTCCGGAGCATGATTTTGAGTTACGAAGATTTAGTTATGATTATTTCCGATTGTGGATTGTTTAGTCAATTTAAATGTGTGTTGGTTCGAAGGGTTGACTTTTTATCCGTTTGGCCGGTGTGTTTAACTTCGGGTGATATTGGAAGAATATGTCGAGACGTGTTCGTGGCCGCGAGAATTATCAGAATCGGAATTACGACGAGAAAGTTTTGCGCGTTTGAAGTTTGTCGAAATGGATAATTATGAAATTTCCGTTTTGGGAAAGGCTATAAATAGAAACCTGCTATTTTGGGTAAGTTTGTGACTTACCATTTTGGGAGGTTGACCGAGTTGACTGAGTCAACTCGGTGGGGAGAGAATGGCGATGGTGTCCACGGTGGTTCCACGACGGCGATCGATTCCGGCCACCTCCTGGCTCGGGACTTGTCCCATAAGGTGCGTCTCGGCCTCCCGAGTCTGTTCCTAGTCACCCCACACGGCGAGGCTCGCCGGAAGTAGATGTATTTTCCGGCCAAAGTTAAGGGATTTTATGTGATTTCGGGTTCCATGTTTAAGGTCGATTCGAGCTGGAATTTTTAGTGGGCTTTGAAGCTCTCCTCACCTACATGCTACCCTGTAAGTTTGGTGTTCTAATTTTGCTTGAGCTTGGAGAATTTTGGGATTGAAATTTGTGTTACAATTCGGTTTATCATGAAATTGGATGTGTTAGAGTTTGAATTGCACTTCAGTGCAGTTATGAAAGTTGCTCAATGCATGATTTTGAGTGGAATAGGTGCAGCTCCGCCTTGAAATTCTCCGGTCGGCGGTGGCGCCGCCGTGGGCGGCAGTCAACGGTCAAAGTTTGACTTTTTGGACTTTCGACAAGTTGCATGTCATTTGACTCGAAATCGCGCCCCGATCGCAGTGGGGAGGTTCGTTTTTCGAATTGAACGACCGAAAGTAAAGCGAGGTATTGAGGTGTTATATATGGATTTTCGACGATTCATCGACATCGAATTATGTATTTCCAAGAACGGTGGTTTCTCGTGATTTGATTTGAATTGTCGGATTATGACTTTGAGTATTGGATTTTGTGAATATTCAGGTGTTCATGATCATTTGTTTGGCGAGGAACATTCCGCCGAATCACAGGTTAACGCGATACGCGTTACGCTAGTCTGTGAGTGGACATTTATTTTCACGGATTGATTGCGAGTCTTTTATTTATGATTTACGAACTTGAGCATGCAGATGGATTATGGTTTAACGAGCATGTGTTTTTACGATAATGCATATACGAATATACGTATACGAGTATATATGTGTATATATTGTGTTTTAAGCATGTGCATAGAAAAGATTTATGATTTGGTTTACACAGAGTACAGTCTCAGTATATGTTGTTGTATCGATACACCTTGGCTTCTCGGCTGATCCCCGAGTACGCTCCGGGGGGGGGGCACAGATATCCTGACCCGAGGCCTTTCTGGCTAGGAATCACGTGTGGGTCTGGGATCCCGTGATTCAGACTGTGCTATCGCGTGGTAGTCCATGAGTGATTCCGCGATTTTTATATTGCATGCTCCGTACGCGTGAGGAGTTAGAGTCTCCCTCGTGTACTCGGACGCGTGAGGAGTTAGAGTCTCCCTCGTGTACCATTTCTTACTTATGCATTTGGACTCGCATATGTTTTATATTATATGTACTTGGTGAAAGACATTTATTTTCGTCCACTCACTCTAACGTGTTTCATGTCTTTCCCCTGGGATTTTCGGTTTTCGTGCCCAGTTTGCAGTTCGGACTCTGGAGTCGCACGTCGTGGTCGGAGGCATAGTACGTACTCGAGTTACCTTGTTTCTTCCAGTAGGTTTATTGTCCTACCTACTGTGGTATACTTATATGATTATGTATTAGAGGTCGCTCTGAGTTTTCGGTTGAATATGTTATACGATTTTAAACCCGGATTTCAGTAAAGTACTATTATATGTATTGTTTACTTTACTATTGAGATATTGAGAAATCCGGATGAGATTGGTGCCCACGGTTTGCTTTTTGTGGCATAGGATGAAGTGTATTTTCCGCGTGCACGTAATGGTAATTCCACGCTAGTAATGAAACTCTGCCGATTTTTGAAAATTTTTTGTTGGTTCATGTTTTTGAAGGGGTTCGATTCCGGTTTAGGCAACTAAATCGGGGTTGGGTCCTTTCATCTTGGTATCTGAGCATTAGGTTATAGGTTCTGTAGACTTCTGTAGTCGTGTTTCATAAGGATATTTGAGAATGTACAGCATGTCTGGAATGGTGACCCGACCAGCCGGCGGATAATCATCAAATTCCGGGTGTTGTATGCTTTCAAATATTTGAAGTTCCATGATTACGTTCCACTTATTGTGAACGATATTGTATTCATTAGGATGCCTCCTGACGTGCTTTCCGTGTCGTTTCGGTTGTGGATCCTGTTGAGGATCAATCGACGCGCGATTTGCCAGAGAACAGTGGATTCAGATGAGTATTCAGAGTTCAGAGAATTGTGTGGCACGGTTTGCATGGGGATGTGTATATGAGCATCTATATGTTGCCTCAGAGCTGAGATTTGTAGCATTGATTTTTGGCTGATTCAGATTGTTGTATTTGGGGGCTGATATTGTGTGAGTTCTGGTTGCGACTTCATGGCATGCGTTCAGGGTGTTGTGTATATGGTAATGGTTCCATCAGGCTACCCAACATTCGACTGTGGAGTGTTTACCCACCTGAGGCAGAGATGCATTGTTCACGTGTTTGTCCTTATTTGCACGAGTTATGTGGCTTTAGAGGGAGCTGTGTACGAGGGTCGAGATGAGTTTGAACCTGAGTATCAGAGAGAGTTTGATTGATGTGCCTCGGGATATCCGTGAGGAGCTTAGTGTGTTGCACTCAGTGGCGAGGCTATTATGAGGGAAAGATGTACGCGGTTCTTGATGTTGCGGTTTGCGGAAAGTGGATTCAGTAGAGATATTATGATGAGGTTGAGTTCCGACACCTCGGGATCAGTGATTTCATCAGGCTGTGGTTTTTCTCATATTGTTGAGGGTCATCAGATCACGCAGAGGATCCGTTTGACGATAGTGGAGATCACAGAGTAGAGGACTTGCTCCTGTGGCATGAGTTGGGCGATCGTTGGTGATCCTTTCACGCAGCAGGTGTTGCGGTGATTTGTGTTCGAGGAGCACTTTCAGTTGCTATTTCGGTGGCCAGGAGGGTCACGTTACGAGGGAGCGCCCTCAGCCAGCTGTTGTAGCGGTTCGACAGCTCAGAGTTATGTGGAGATCCTCATGTTGTTCTTGCAGTCTGATCAAAGTACCCTTTTGATGAGTTATTCAGCAAGTCGCGATTGACGTGGGCGGTTAGTTGGGCATGTTGGAGTTCGTGCCATGACCTTGTTTGAGGACAGACTCTTCTCCGAGGTTACTGTTGCTTGATATCCATGGCGATTGTACCTGCATCTCCACTTCCGAGGTCTTGGAGAGTGTTGTATCCATCCGGTGGTCGTGAGATCCTTGTTTGAGGTTATGGGTTAGCCGCGGATCTGTTATAGCTGGACATTGTGGTTTTAGTGTGCTTGTGAGTATGGACTTACTGACGACGCATTTAGCGATGTTCGAGTGCCTCGAGGAGGAGGTTGTGATTCGACGACCAGACTTTCCCGAGATGTTGTTTCGCGGTGATGGTCGAGCGGATGATGGAGACGGTTTGTGTTGTTTGTTTAGCCCATGTGTGGATACTACGGTTACTGTGTCCGACATTGGTGACAATGAGGTGGTTCCTGAGTTTCCGGGTGTATTCCGGAGGAGTTACCAGGTATCCCTCAAGTTCGGGAGATTGACTACACCATTGAGTTTGTACCAGGCGCTGGACTCATTTTACCGACATTTTGTCGTTCGGAGCCAGCAGAGCTGATGGAGCTATTGTTTCGACTCCAGGAGTTGCTGGAGGAGGTTTTATGCGACCCCGCGTAATTGCGTGGTGTACTCTTGCATTGTTGTGCGGATGTTGGATGATTCGACGTGGTGATGCATTGACTACCGAAGCCTGATTCGCTTCAGAGAAGAGTGAGTATCCTCCGCTTTGGATTGACGTTTGGTTTGATCAGCTTGTGAGAGCTTCAGTTTTGTTGAAGATTGATTTCGGATCCGGATACCATCAGTTGAGGTTGACCTACCATGGTACCAGAGATCAGGAGTCTCTTGGGTTTGGCAGGCTATTACCGACGGCTTGTACAAGATTTTCCCGGATTGCCACCTTACTTTCCGGATTGACGAAGAAGGCGTCAAGTTCATGTGGTTCGATGCACGCGAGGAGAGTTACTTACTCCTGCAGGATGGTTGACCGTTGCTTCGGTGTTGACCTTACCTGACGATCGCGACAAGTTCGTGAGTTATGGCGATGCATCGAGGTTTGGATTTGGTTATGTATTGATGTTGTGTAGCAGAGCGGTGGCTCATGGTTCCAGGCGGTGGAAACCTTATGTAGCTACGTATTCTGTGTATGATGTGGGTGTAGCTGTTCTTATGTTAGCATCGAAGAGTTCGAGACATTATAGCTATGGTGTGCAGCGTGGTGTAGGATGTACACTGATTACTTGAGTTTCATCCACTTGCATTTTCGGCCAGATTTGGGCTTGAGGCAGTGTAGATGGATGGGGTCGACTAACAACTATGGCTGCACCTTTGAGTTTGTTCGAGAAGACTAGAGGTTTTACTTTGATTATCCATTTGGGATGTTGTTGCTGATGCATTCAGTCGAGAATCGGGAGCTTCAGTGTTTCATGTGTGTGTGTGGCTCGAGTTTCCGTATTAGATGAGTGTATGTTACGGAAGCTGAGTTAGTGTGTGATGATGTTGAGGCTCATTGTTTTGCGTGCGTTTGGCAATAGTGGTACGGAGATGTGTCTGATACTCCGAGTTTACTACTCGAGAAGCAACATGAAGAGCAATATAGCAGCTTGTGTATGCGCAGCATGTGTGTGCAGATGCCACAGTTGTCGATTGGCGATGGCTAGGAGGCAGAGACTTGCCGAGATGGGTCAGCCATTTGAAATTTCCGATTAGACGTGGCGCTTATCGCTGTGATCTTGTGTGTGTTTGTACGCACTTCGGTTTGTGATACCAATTATCAGGCCTTTGTGGACCGTTTGAGGAACTTGGTACATTTCCTTGTACTCTCGATGATGATTTTAGTGGCAGGAAGTCATGGCTGTGTTGATGGAGGTTGTCCATCTACGTGGTGTACCTGTGTCCCAGTTTGCCGATCGAGGTAGTCAGGTACAACTGAGTGTTGGCGAGCTTTGCAGCGAGCGTTGGGGACCAGATTACGGTTTGGTATCAGTTTTTATCCTTGGATTGGTGGGCGATCTTTGAGGATTATTCAGGCCTTGGAGGGCATGTTGTGGACCTTGGTATTGCAGTTCCGGAGGATTCGGGACCAGCAGTTTCAGCGATTTGAGTTTGCTTGCAGTACCAGTTTGTGGACCACTATGGTTTTGAGGTTGTTTTATGTTGAGTTGTGAATTGACACGTTGTTTTGATTTGTATGTGGCCATAGGCGAGTTAGTGTTATGCCGTATGGTTCGGCATCGCCTATAGCATTGGCTTTTGTGCGAGTTGTGTTCCGTGTGGCGGAACTGTGTTTCAGGTTGGTTTTGCATTGTGTACCCTGTCTGTTCCTTATGTAGGAACACTTGGCGATTGTGTGAGCCAGTTCAGATTTGTGATTTGAGGGTACAAGGATTCCAACACTGAGTTATCTCCTATTGTGGAGTTTGTTATCAGTGTCATGCAGTTGACGTAGCCACTAAGCAGTTGAGCAGTATGCAGAGGCAGTGCTCCTACTTTTAGCCAGCAGACTCGGAAATTTCGAGGTCGAAATTTTTCTAAGGGGGGTGGATTTGTGACGACCCAGACCAGAATCAGCAGTATGATCAGCTTGATCGATGAGTTACTGCGTAGTCGCAGTTGTCCGACGGTTATTCGAATCGCCAGACTCGTTAACGACTAAATTATTGGCTGAGAATTGGAGCTGGGTCTCTTCTCGAGAGTCGTTGTACGTGTAATTACGAGTTTGTGGGCGGTTCCGGATCGTTATTTGGACGACCGAGGAGTTAGTTATGAATATTTGAAGTTTCAACGGAAAAGAAATTTAAATGGAAGGTTTGTTCGCGACTAAATTATCGGACGAGAATTTGGCTTCGGATCCTTCACGGAAGTTGTTCAGAATTTAATTTCGAGCTTGTGGGAACTTCTAGAGCATGATTTTGAGTTACGAAGATTTAGTTATGATTATTTCCGATTGTGGACTGTTTAGTCGATTTAAATGTGTGTTGGTTCGAAGGGTTGACTTTTTATCCATTTGGCCAGTGTGTTTGACTTCGGGTGATATTGGAAGAATATGTCGAGACGAGTTCGTGGCCGCGAGAATTATCGGAATCGGAATTACAACGAGAAAGTTACGCGCGTTTGAAGTTTGTCGAAATGGATAATTATGAAATTTCCGTTTTGGGAAAGGCTATAACTAGAAACCTGCTATTTTGGGAAAGTGTGTGACTTACCATTTTGGGAGGTTGACCGAGTTGACTGAGTCAACTCGGTGGGGAGAGAATGGCGATGGTGTCCACGGTGGTTCCACGGCGGCGATCGATTCCGGCCACCTCTTGGCTCGGGACTTGTCCCATAAGGTGCATCTCGGCCTCCCGAGTCTGTTCCTAGTCACCCCACACGGCGAGGCTCGCCGGAAGTAGATGTATTTTCCGGCCAAAGTTAAGGGATTTTATGTGATTTCGGGTTCCATGTTTAAGGTCGATTCGAGCTGGAATTTTTAGTGGGCTTTGAAGCTCTCCTCACCTACATGCTACCCTGTAAGTTTGGTGTTCTAATTTTGCTTGAGCTTGGAGAATTTTGGGATTGAAATTTGTGTTACAATTCAGTTTATCATGAAATTGGATGTGTTAGAGTTTGAATTGGACTTCGATGCAGTTATGAAAGTTGCTCAATGCATGATTTTGAGTGGAATAGGTGCAGCTCCGCCTTGAAATTCTCCGGTCGGCGGTGGCGCCGCCGTGGGCGGCGGTCAACGGTCAAAGTTTGACTTTTTGGACTTTCGACAAGTTGCATGTCATTTGACTCGAAATCGCGCCCCGATCGCAGTGGGGAGGTTCGTTTTTCGAATTGAACGACCGAAAGTAAAGCGAGGTATTGAGGTGTTATATATGGATTTTCGACGATTTATCGACTTCGAATTATGTGTTTCCAAGAACGGTGGTTTCTAGTGATTTGATTTGAATTGTCGGATTATGACTTTGAGTATTGGATTTTGTGAATATTCAGGTGTTCATGATCATTTGTTTGGCGAGGAACATTCCGCCGAATCACGGGTTAACGCGATACGCGTTACGCTAGTCTGTGAGTGGACATTTATTTTCACGGATTGATTGCGAGTCTTTTATTTATGATTTACGAACTTGAGCATGCAGATGGATTATGGTTTTACGAGCATGTGTTTTTACGATAATGCATATACGAATATACGTATACGAGTATATATGTGTATATATTGTGTTTTAAGCATGTGCATAGAAAAGATTTATGATTTGGTTTACACAGAGTACAGTCTCAGTATATGTTGTTGTATCGATACACCTTGGCTTCTCGGCTGATCCCCGAGTACGCTCCGGGGGGGGGACAGATATCCTGACTCGAGGCCTTTCTGGCTAGGAATCACGTGTGGGTCTGGGATCCCGTGATTCAGACTGTGCTATCGCGTGGTAGTCCATGAGTGATTCCGCGATTTTTATATTGCATGCTCCGTACGCGTGAGGAGTTAGAGTCTCCCTCGTGTACTCGGACGCGTGAGGAGTTAGAGTCTCCCTCGTGTACTCGGACGCGTGAGGAGTTAGAGTCTCCCTCGTGTACCATTTCTTACTTATGCATTTGGACTCGCATATGTTTTATATTATATGTACTTGGTGAAAGACATTTATTTTCGTCCACTCACTCTAACGTGTTTCATGTCTTTCCCCTGGGCTTTTCGGTTTTCGTGCCCAGTTTGCAGTTCGGACTCTGGAGTCGCACGTCGTGGTCGGAGGCATAGTACGTACTCGAGCTACCTTGTTTCTTCCAGTAGGTTTATTGTCCTACCTACTGTGGTATACTTATATGATTATGTATTAAAGGTCGCTCTGAGTTTTCGGTTGAATATGTTATACGATTTTAAACCCGGATTTCAGTAAAGTACTATTATATGTATTGTTTACTTTACTATTGAGATATTGAGAAATCCGGATGGGATTGGTGCCCACGGTTTGCTTTTTGTGGCATAGGATGAAGTGTATTTTCCGCGTGCACGTAATGGTAATTCCACGCTAGTAACGAAACTCTGCAGAAATTTTGAAAATTTTTTGTTGGTTCGTGTTTTTGAAGGGGTTCGATTCCGGTTTAGGCAACTAAATCGGGGTTGGGTCCTTTCACCTCGACTGAAAATCGGCTACCCAAATCAATCCAAAAACCTCTGAACGGTAATCAGGGCGCGATTACGAGAAAAATGACATTAAGAACACTGAAATCTGAAAAGTCAACCCCTCGCCGGAGCACCGCCGTTGACTGCCGCCGCCGCCGGCGGTGCGCCGTTAACGGTGACATTTTCCGGCGAGGAAGCTCCAGATATGAAGCTCTCCTCCAACCCAACATCTTCTTCAACTACCACTAAGGCCAATTCAAACCGTAACCAAGTCAATTTCATACAAACCCAAATCAGATTCCTCCTCCGGCAACCACCACGGGTTCGCCGGAAAACACCCTCTCGCTCCAAAATAACCATACCACAAGCATCTATGAGGCTAGGGGAGTTGAAACCCCAACCTCCCCACCTCCATAACACGCCGGAGCATAGCTCCCCGTCACCGGCGAAAAATCCCGATCGGCCTCGAATCGAAACCCAACAAATCATAACCACTTTCCATAAACTCAAGTACCAATCGACTTGAAATTGAAAGGAGACGCTAACCTTACCCTTCACTTGGCCGGAGGTGGCCGGAAAAAGGACGTCGGACGGCAAGAACCAAAATGGAAACTTTCCTCCCTCGGTCAACGGTCAACTTTCCAATTTTGGAAAGTCAGAGCTTGGTTAACGTCAGTCAAAACCCAAATTGAGATTTTCGACTAATTCTCGACTATTTCCGATATTTATACTCTCGCCTCGGGTCGATCGATGATTCGAAATGGATAACCATCACGTTTCGGATAAACACGAAACAATCGGATAAACTCGTCGAAACTGAAACTTCAAATAATCATATTATATTCCTCGGTTATCGGAAAAATCTTCCGGAACTTCCCTCGAGCTCGAAATCACGTACTCTACAACTTCCGTGAAGATACTCAACTCAAATTCTTGGCCGAAAACATAATCGCGAATAGAATTGACAAACTACACATTTATCGTAAAACTGCGACTAAGCATAATCTCGTGAATCGTGCCGAATATTCTACTGATTCTGGTTCGGGTCGTCACAGTTAATGTTATGATGCAACACCTATACGAAAATAGTATGATGTGGAGTTACATTACATGGAGCGAGTATGGTGAAGCAGTAGACTTCCACTTAGCAGACTTCAGCTCAGGGTACAGTTACCACGGTGCCTCATCCAACGACAGTGGTGCCGGCCCCCCTGCTTGGATCCCAACTACGGATTTGGTCCATGATGCGTTTAAGGGATTTAGTCATGGTGGACACCAACACCAAGAGGGAGGTTACAATACCACTCATGGGCATGATGACAAATTCTCCGTTGCTAGCTTGGCCACTGACACTAGTGAGATGGTTAAGTACAATAAGATGCTACTTGAAGCCCAGACCCCGGTGTACCTTGGATGTCGAAAGAATGTGTTGTAATATGTGATGCATCAAATGCAAATAAAAGTGAAGCACAAAATGTCAGTCAGTGCTTTTGACGAAATTCAGGAGCAAATATGTAAGTTGCTTCCTGATGATCACAATCCTCCTAAATCCCATTATAAGGTTAGAAATATCTTGAGCAGCATCGGCCTAAAGTACAGGATAATTGACACATGTCCAAATGATTGTGTGCTGTTTTACAAAGAGTATAAAGATTTGGACTATTGTCCCGTATATGGCTAGTACATATATGAGCTGAATATGAAGAGTTTGAAAAGAAAAATTCTTGTGAAAGTTCTTCGATATTTTCCATTGATTCCCAGATTGCAGCGTCTGTACATGTCACTATACACAGTAGAGGTGATGCGATGATACGCAAAAAAGTGAATAGATGACGATGTACTGAGACACGCCGCAGATGGGGAGACTTTCAAACATTTCGACAACGAATTTGGAGACTTTGCAGCAGAGGTTCGAAATGTTAGACTAGGACTATCAACAGACGGATTCAATCCTTGAGGTAGTAATAGCTCTGCCATCAAAACTTGGCTAGTTATTCTGATGCCGTACAATGTACCTCCGTGGATGTGCATGAACAAAGAATTTAATTTCCTTACTCTACTAATTCCTAGTCCTATATCTTCGAGGAAGTGCTTAGATGTCTACCTCAGACTTTTGATCGACGAGCTGAAATTGTTATGGGGAAATGGAGTCCCAAGTTATGACGAATTCACTGACACGATATTCATGATGAAGGCAACCATAATGTGGATGATCAGTGATTTTCCAGGGTATGAGATGTTGTCAGCCTGTAGTATGAAAGGAAAAAATGGATGTCCTATATATTTGGATGATGTGAACTCTAGTTGGCACGCGGGGAATGTGTGTTAACTGGGTAACCGTAAATGGCTTCCTAACGATCACCTGTGACGACATGATGTTTCAACAGAATGGTAGAGAATAATCCTAAACCCCGTAGTTGGTCTGGCGAAGAGATTTTAGAGAGGTTGTGAAAGGACCCAACCACGATTTAGTTTATTAAACCAGAATCAAACCCCTTCTGAAAACACGAACTTGCAAAAACCATAGAAATTTCGGCAGAGTTTCACTATATCGCGGAATTACCATTAACCTGCATCCGAAAACACACTTCATCCTATGCCACAAAAGCAAAACCGTGGGCACCAATCCCATCCGGATTTCTCAAATTATATCATAATGTAAAGTAATAAGCAAAACTGTACTTTACAGAAATCCGGAAAAATCATATCAAAAATATGAGCATTAGAGTATTCAGAGCGACCTCTAGTATATATATACATAAATACATAATAGTAGGCTAAACAAGAAACCTACTGAAAAAGAAAGGTAGCTCGAACACTAAGCCTTCGACTGCGACGTGCGACACCAGAATCCGAACTGCAAACTGGGCATTGAAAATAAAGTGCCCAGGGAAAGACATATAAACCGTTAGAGTAAGTGGACGAAAATAAATGTCTTTTGCCGAATAATATATGTTATAAAAACATATGCGAGTCTAATGGATGAAAACGATATAATACACGAGGGAGACTCTAACTTCTCACGCGTACAGAGCATGCATCGTAAAATCTCGCGGGGTCACTCATGGACACAACCGCGCTAGTACAGTCCGAATCACGGGATCTCAGACTCACACGTGATTCAAACCAGAAAGGCCTCAGGTCAGAGGTCTGCCCCCTCCCCCCCCCCCCCCCCCGGTAAAGGCCTCTGGTCAGGGGTCACAGCCTCCCCCGGTGAACATCCTTGGGGATCAGCCGGGATGCAAGTGTATCGATACAACAATATATACTGTGACTGTACTCTGTGTAAGCCAAGTCATAAATAGTTTCATGCAAATGTATAAAGCATAATGTGAATGCATATTCGTAATATGTAATTATATAAGCATATTCCAAGCCCACCGGCCGGAATCGAGCCTGAAACCTCAAGGAATCCATTGATTTCGGCGAGATTCTTGCGAGCTTCAAACCTTAACCAAACCCAAAATTGTTTCACCCAAAAGAATCACAAGGATGAGAGGAACCTTTCCCCCAACCACCCTGGCCCCAAAAGTCGCCAGAGCGCCGCACCCGACGACGAAGAAAACCCACGGCATACCCGAGCTCGAACTCCTCCTATACCTCATCAAATCACAGCAAACCAAGTTCTAAACCATAGGAAATCAAGAGAGGAAGATAGCCATACCAAAATCAAGGTCGGAGGTGGTGCGAAATGGACTCGGTCAACGGTAAGTCAACGGTCAAACGTCGGTCAAACTTCCCAAAACAGTGATTTTCGACAATTTTACGACTATTCCGATATTTATACTCGCGGCTCGATACGATCGACGGTCCAAATTGAATCACATCCACATTTCAGATAACTCAAACTTAATCGGATAAACACGACTAAATCACGCGACTTCAAATATTCATAACATATTCCTCGGTTATCGAAACAATTATCCGAAACCGCCTACGAGTTCAAAATCACTCATACTACAATTCTCGTGAAGAGACTCATCTCAAATTCTCGCTCGATAATTAAGTCATGAACCAGACCGCCAATTCGATTAATTACGAAAAATCTCGATTACTCGCAAAACTCGCGGATTAAGCCGATTACTATACCAATTCCGGTTCGGGTTAGCACAAATCTACCCCCCTTAGAAAAATTTCGACCTCGAAATTTATGTATCTGCTAAGTGAACAGATGAGGATACTGCTCCCGCATATGCTGCTCAGTCTCCCAGGTGGCTTCCTCAACTGAATGATTCAGCCATAAGAACTTCACAAGCGGTATGACTCTGTGTCTCAACTCCTGCTCACGTCGATCGAAAATCTGTACTGGCTCCTCCACATATATCAAATCTTCCCGGATAGGAAGCTGATAAGGTGTTAATACATGTGATGGATCTGAAATGTATTTCCGCAACATCGAGACATGGAAAACATCGTGTACTCGAGCCATCTCGGAAGGCAA
This sequence comes from Geum urbanum, assembly GCA_946800695.1. Classification (NCBI taxonomy): domain Eukaryota; kingdom Viridiplantae; phylum Streptophyta; class Magnoliopsida; order Rosales; family Rosaceae; genus Geum; species Geum urbanum. Next base: position 38,085,867 of record OX326998.1, read on the forward strand.
CTCCAACCTGTAAGCCACGGCACCAACTCTCTATATGATCTCGTACGGACCAATATACCGTGGTCGAAGCTTGCCACGCTTCCCGAAACGAACAACTCCTCGCCAAGGAGACAATTTCAGGAAGACCCAATCGCCCACCTCGAACTCGAGACTTTTTCTTCTCACGTCTGCATAACTCTTTTAGCGATCCTGGGCAATCTTCAATCTGTTTCGGATAATCTGAATGTCCTCTGTGGTGCTTTTTACCAATTCAGGACCAATAAGCCATCGCTCGCCCACCTCACTCCAACACAATGGAGTGCGTAACTGCCTCCCTTATAGAGCTTCATACGGTGCCATTTCAATACTGGCCTGATAACTGTTGTTGTAAGCAAACTCAATCAAATGCAGTTGCTGGTCCCAATTCCCTCTAAACTGCAAAACACAAGACCGCAACATATCCTTGAGGGTCTGAATAGTCCTCTCAGACTGCCCATCAGTCTGGGAATGGAAAGCTGTACTGAAATGTAATATGGTACCCAAAGCTCGTTGTAATGCCTGCCAGAACTCTGAAGTAAACTGACTGTCTCGGTCAGAAACAATGGATAAAGGCACACCATGTAAACGAACGATCTCCGCCAAATACAGCTTCGCTAATCTGCCCACTGAAATCTTCCCTGTAAGTGCAAGAAAATGAGCGGATTTCGTCAATCGGTCTACAATAACCCAAATACCAGTATTACCAGCAGAAGTACGTGGTAACTGATACACGAAATCCATGGTGATGTGCTCCCACTTCCAAACCGAAATCTCCAAGGGCTGTAGCTTTCCCGCAGACTTCTGTCTTTCTACCTTCACTTGCTGACAAATGAGGCATCTGCTCACATATGTTGTGATCTCCCTCTTCATATTTCGCCACCAATAATAAGTTCGAAGTGTACGAAACATCTTTGTACCGCCTGGATGCATTGCGTAAGCAGAACAATGAGCTTCGTCTAAGATCTCCTTCTTCAAACCCTCGTCTCTGGGCACACATAATCTGGCTCTGAATAACAATGTACCATCATCACTCAACCGAAACTCTGTTGGCACACCATTCGAATCATGGTCTTCTTGTCCAACAGATAGGAATCCGCATCCTGAGCTTCCCAAACCTGATCAACCAATACCAGTCGAACCTGGAAGCAAGCCAACAAGGCTCCATCATCATCCCACTCTAACTCAGCTCATGTAGCTCATAACTCTGCTAACATGGAAACTCTAACCACACACACATGAAACAATGAAGCTCCGGATTTCCGATTGAGTGCATCAGCAACAACATTAGCCTTCCCTGGATGATACTCAAAGGTGCAATCATAGTCATTGATCAACTCCATCCATCTGCGCTGTCTCATATTCAAGTCTGGCTGCGTGCGCAAATAGGTGACTCTTATTATCTGTGTATATCTTGCACTGAGTGTGACGACCCGGAACAGAATCAGCAGAGGACACAGCTTAATCTACGAGGTTGTCAAGTATTCGCAGATTTACGACAGTTATTCGAATCGTCGAACTTGTTAACGACTAAATTATTGGCCGAGAGTTGGAGCTGAGTCTCTTCTCGAGAGTCGTTGTATGTGTGATTACGAGTTTGTTGGCGGTTCCGGATCGTTATTTGGACGACCGAGGAATAAGTTATGAATATTTGAAGTTTCGACGGAAACATATTTAAATAGCAGGTTTGTTAGCGACTAAATTACTGGACGAGAATTTGGTTTCGGTTTCTTCACGGAAGTTGTTCAGAATTTAATTTCGAGTTTGTGGGAACTTTCGGAGCGTGATTTTGAGTTACGAAGATTTAGTTGTGACTATTTCCGTTTGTGGATTGTTTAGTCGAATTAAATGTATGTTTGGTTGAACAGTTGACTTTTTATCCATTTGGCCGATGTGTTTAACTTCGGGTGATATTGGAAGAATATGTCGAGATGAGTTTGTGGCCGCGAGAATTATCGGAATCGGAGTTACGACGCGAGAGTTATGGATATTCGAAGTTGTCGTAATTAATTGGGAAAGTTTCCATTTTTGGCATGTCTATAAATAGTGGGGTTTCTATTTTGGGCAGTCAACATTTATTGTGGTGGTTGACCTGGTCAACTCGGGTTGACCGAGGAGGAGATGAAGGCCACGGCGGTGGCCACGGTTTCGCCGGCGGCGAGCCTTATCCGGCCACCTCACGGCTTGGCGTTTGTCCCATCCAACTCGCCTTGAAGTCCCGAGTCCATTCCTAGCCACCATGTGCGGCGAGGCTTGCCGGAAGTGGAGGAAAATCCGGCCAAAATTCAAGGTATTTTGATGAATTCGGGTTGTTCAAATTAGACCGATTCGAGCTGAATTTTTGGTTGGGCTTTGTAGCTCTCATTACCTTAATGCTACCCTATAAGTTTGGTAATCCAATTCGATGTGTACATGGAGAATTTTGGATAGGAAAATTTGGTACCAATTCGGTTTATCGTGAAATTGACCTAGTTAGAGTGAGAATTGGCCTTTGTTGCAGTTGACAAAGTTGCTCAGTGGACAATTTGGAGTGGAATAGGGGTGGCTCCACCTTGAAATTCTTCGGCCGGCAGCGGCGCCGCCGTGGACGGCGGTCAACGGCGGCGGTCAATGGTCAAAGTTTGACTTTTTGGACTTTCGACAAGTTGCATGTCATTTGACTCGAAATCGCGCCCCGATCGCAGTGGGGAGGTTCGTTTCTCGATTTGAGCATCCGAATGTATAGCAAGGTATTGAGGTGTACATATACGGATTTTCGAAGATTCGTCGACTTTGAGTTATGTGCTTCCGAGAACGGTGGTTTCTCGTGATTCGTCTTGTATTGTCGAGATACGATTTTGAGAAATAGATTTTGTGAATATTCAGGTGTTCGTGATCGTTCGTTTGGCGATGGACTTTCCGCCGGATCACGGGTTAACGCGATACGCGTTACGCCAGTCTGTGAGTGGACATTTCTTTTCACGGATTATTTGCGAGTCTTGACATACGTTTTATGAACTTGAGCATGCATATGAGATTTCGGATTACATGAGCATGTGTTTTTACGATTATATGATTATACTTATACGAATATACGTATACGAGTATACATACACTTATATGTTGTTCATGCATTTGCATCGAAATGTTTATGATTTGGTTTACACAGAGTACAGTCTTGGTTACGTTGTTGTATCGATACACTTGCCTCTCGGTTGATCCCCGATGGTAGGCCATACCAGGAGGGGCGTATCCCCGACTGACCGGTGAGGGGCGTTTCCCCGGATCCGAGGCCATTTCTGGCTAGATTCACGTGGAAGTCAGGGACTCCGTGGTTCTGACTGTACTAGCACGGTGTGTGTCCATGAGTGACCCCGTGGGATTTTTACTTGCATGCTCAGTACGCTGGAGGATTATGGTTTTACCTCGTGTACTTGTTGTTTTTATTTACCTGGACTCGCATATGTTATTTTAAACATATATATTAACTGGTGAAAGACATTTATTTTCGTCCACTCACTCTAACGTGTTTATTGTCTTTCCCCTGGGCTTTTCGGTTTCCGTGCCCAGTTTGCAGTTCAGGGTCTGGTGTCGCACGTCGTGGTCGGAGGCATAGTGCTCGAGCTACTTTGTTTCATCCAGTAGGTTTATTGTTCTACCTACTGTGGTATGCATATATGATTATGTATTAGAGGTCGCTCTGAGTTTCCTATTGTATATGTTATACGATTTTACTCCGGATTTTCAGTAAAGTACATATATATTTACTACTTTACGTTATTGTTCATATATTGAGAAATCCGGATGGGATTGATGCCCACGGTTTGCTTTTTGTGGCATAGGATGAAGTGTATTTTCCGCGTGCAGGTAATGGTAATTCCACGCTAGTAACGAAACTCTGCCCAAATTTCGAAAAGTTTTTGTTGGTTCGTGTTTTCGAAGGGGTTCGATTCCGGTTTAGAGAGCTAAATCGGGGTTGGGTCCTTTCACTGAGCTCTATACATGTAGTGTCTTTAACTCTTCAAGGCTAAAACAATAGCAGCGAACTCCAAATCATGAGTAGGATAGTTGACTTCATGTGGTTTCAACTGCCTGGAACCTTAAGCCACCACTCTGCCATGCTGCATCAAAACACAACCAAGTCCTAATTTCGATGCATCTTTGTAACCCATAAACTCTCCACTGTCGTCAGGTAGAGTCAGAACCGGTGCAGTAGTCAACTTCTCCTTCAAAATCAAGTAACTCTCCTCACATGCATCAGACCACTCGAACTTGACGCCTTTCTTCGTCAATCTTGTAAGTGGAGTGGCAATCCGTGAAAAATCCTGCACAAAGTGCCGATAGTAACCTGCCAAACCCAAGAAACTCCTGATCTCTGGTACGGTGGTAGGTCTACTCCAATTCAACACGGCTTCAATCTTGTCAGGATCCACGCTGACTCCCTTAGCTGATATTACGTGACCCAAGAACTTCACGTTGTTCAACCAAAACTCACACTTGCTGAACTTTGCAAACAGCTGATTATCTCGTAAAGTCCACAAAACAGCTCGCAAATGTTTCTTGTGCTGGCCCACATTCCTGGAGTAAATCAGAATGTTGACGATAAACACGATCACAAACTTGTCTATGAATTTCCTAAACACCCGGTTTATCAAGTCCATGAAATATGTAGGGGCATTAGTCAACCCAAACGGCATAACCAAAAATTCATAATGCCCATACCATGATCTGAAAGCTGTCCTGGCCACATCTGACTCTCTGATCCTCAACTGATGGTATCCAGACCTGAGATCAATCTTCGAAAAGATTGAAGCTCCCTTGAGCTGATCAAACAAATCATCAATCCGTGGCAACAGATACTTATTCTTTACAGTGACCTGATTGAGCTTCCGATAATCAATACACAACCGCATGGAACCATTCTTCTTCCGCACAAATAGAACAGGAGCACCCCACGGTGATACACTGGGTCGTATGAAACCTTTCTCCAGCAACTCTTGAAGTTGAATCTGTAGCTCCTTCAACTCCGTTGGCGCCATACGATAAGGTGCCTGTGATATGGGTCCAGTGCCTGGTAAAAGATCAATGGTGAAATCGATTTCTCGAACTGGAGGAACACCTGGTAACTCCTCCGGAAATACATCTGGAAACTCGAAAAAAAACCTCAATATCACCAATGTCTGGTACAGCAGCCTTTGTATCCATAACATGAGCTAAGTACGCAACACAACCCTTCTTCATCATCCGCTCGGCTTTCATTGTGGAAATCACACATGGAAATGAAGTATTATTCTCACTGCGAAACAGTATCTCTGGGAAACCTGGACGTCGAAACACAACCTCCTTCTTATGACAGTCAAACATAGCCCAATGTGTCTCCAAGAAGTCCATACCCAAAATCACATCAAAATCGACAATATCCAGCAATAACAAATCCGCGGCTAACCCATAACCTCCAACAAATATCTCACAATCCCTATATACCAAACCAATACTCACAACCTCACCGGATGGATACAACACTCCACAACCCTGGAAGTGGAGATGCAGGCATAGTAGCTAAAGATGATAGTCTATATGATATGAATGAATGCGTAGCACCTGGATCTAGCAAAGTAAGTACTGGATATCCAAAAACATGCAACGTACCAATAACTACCTCTGGTGAAGCTCTACCCTCGCGCAATGACATAGCATGAATCCTAGCTTGCCCAGTTGGTCATCCATGCTGATGGTGACTCTGTTGTCCGCCTTGACCAGAAGACTGTACTGGTCGAGCTCCAGAAGTGGTACCTCGATCTCCTCCTGAACTCTGAGCTGTCTGTCCACAAACACCAACAGGCTGGACACATTCCCTCGCAAAGTGACCCTCCTGGCCACAACGATAACATATAGTAGTGCCTCGTTGACAAGGACCATAATGATGCCTGTTGCAGAAGTTACACAATGGATACTCCCCCGGCACAGCAAAAGTGCCACCGATACGTCGAAGATAGCTGGATCTGCTAGAACTCCCACTGGACTGTGGTCTTTGTGGTCAATCCCTCCTCCATCTCTGTCTCTGTCTAGCCGTACTAATTGGTGGTCTAAATGGTCCACTGCCAGATGATGATGCCGATCCAGAAGTACCTGAACTCAACCTCTTGAAAGGTCCATGACTCGGTCCACCCTCCTTAAATCGTCGAAACTAGAATCTGATCTGCCTTTCCTTCTCTATGTCCGCACATCGAAGTACAGCACTCATAAACTCATCAAAGTTATTCTGAGGCATCCTACTCAATGTCCCCTTAATGTTCAGGTTCAAGCCCAACTCAAATATCATGCACTTGGCTTCCTCTGTAGCCACCATGTCACGAGAAAATCGAAATAAACGAGTAAATCTGTCCCGGTACTCAAGTACTGACATGCTACCTTGTCTCAAGTTGGTGAACTCCTCATACTTTCACTGCTGTGTAGCCTGGTTGAAATACCTCCACATAAACAAATCCCTGAACAAAGTCCATGGAGTATCAACCGGAACTCTATTGGTGCTAACCCACCAAAAAAAAGCATCAGACTCAAGTAAACCAACTGCTGCCACTATCATCTGCTCAGGAGTGAAACGCAGACGCTCACAAACTCGTTCAACCTGAACCAACCCAGCCTCACATATCTCTTGAACCCGAGAAAACAGTCGCTCCAGCAGTTCGAGCTTTGACCACAGGGTCAAAACGCTCCTTAAAACACAATACTCGCATAAGCAAGTCATGTGTTTGGCAATCCTCATCAGGATCCACATCCCTATTGACACGGGGACCACATCTAGGAGGCATCATAATGATAAGAGAAAAGTATTAGTCACAAGGCACAAGGAACGTAATCATGAAACTTCAGACATTCAAAAATATACAACACCCGAAGCATTGATGAGTAACCGCTGGCCAGTCGGGTCATCGCTCCAGACATGCTGTATAATCTCAAATACCCTTAGTATCACAACTACGGAAGTCTACAAAACCTAAAACCTAATGCTCTGATACCAAGCTGAAAGGACCCAACCACGATTTAGTTTCCTAAACCGGAATCAAACCCATTCTGAAAACACGAACTTGCAAAAACCATAGAAATTTCGGCAGAGTTTCACTATATCGCGGAATTACCATTAACATGCACCCAAAAACACACTTCATCCTATGCCACAAAAGCCAAACCCATTCGGATTTCTCAAAATCATATCATAATGTAAAGTAATAAGCAAAACTGTACTTTACAGAAATCCGGAAAAATCATATGAAAAATATGAACATCAGAGTATTCAGAGCGACCTCTAGTATATATATACATAAATACATAACAGTAGGGTAAACAAGAAACCTACTGAAAAAGAAAGGTAGCTCGAACACTAATCCTCCGACTGCAACGTGCGACATCAGAATCCGAACTGCAAACTAGGCATCGAAAACAAAGGGCCCAGGGAAAGACAAATAAACCGTTAGAGTGAGTGGACGAAAATAAATGTCTTTCGCCGAATAATATATGTTATAAAAACATATGTGAGTCTAATAAATGAAAACGATATAGTACATGAGGGAGACTTTAACTCCTCACGCGTACAGAGCATGCATCGTAAAATCCCGCGGGGTCACTCATGGACACAACCGCGCTAGTACAGTCCGAATCACGGCGGCGGCGCAGCGTCAATAGTGGCGGATTCCAGACAAATTTTCTAGATCACAAGTACTCCTTAAGCCTAACAACTTTCCCTTCTACACCAAGCTCCAATTCAAAGCCCACCGGCCAGAATCGAGCCCGAAACCTCACGGAATCCATTGATTCCGGTGAGATTCCGGCGAGCTTCAAACCTCAACCAAACCCAAAAATGTTTCACCCAAAAGCATCACAAGTATGAGGGGAACCTTTCCCCCCACCACCCCAGCCCCAAAAGTCGCCGGAGAGCCGCCCCCGACGACGGCGAAAACCCACAGCATACCCGAGCTTGAACTCCTCCTATACCTTATCTAATCACACCAAACCAAGTTCTAAACCATAGAAAATCAAGAGAGGAAGCTAGATATACCAAAATCAAGGCCAGAGGTGGCCAAAAACGGAAAGTCAACGGTGAGTCAAACGGTGGTGCGAAATGGACTCAGTCAACGGTCAAACGTCGGTCAAACTTCCCAAAACAGTGATTTTTGATAATTTTACAACTATTCTAATATTTATACTCGCGTCTCGATATGATCGACGGTCCAAATCGAATCACATCCATGTTTCAGATAACTCAAACTTAATCGGATAAACACGACTAAATCACGCGACTTCAAATATTCATAACATATTCCTCGGTTATCGAAACAATTATCCGAAACCGCCTACGAGTTCAAAATCACGCATACTACAATTCTTGTGAAGAGACTCATCTCAAATTCTAACCTGATAATTAAGTCATGAACCAGACCGCCAATTTGATTAATTACGATAAATCTCGATTACTCGCAAAACTCACGGATTAAGCCGATTACTATACCAATTCCAGTCTGGGTCGACACAGGTTGGGCAATTTTGACATTGATTTGGGTAGCCGATTTTCAGTCGAGGGTTTCGAGTGGAGATTTCGGAAATTCCATTAATCATTTTGTATTGCATTGCATATTTCCGGGAACGGTTGGTTTCCGGGGTTAAGTACAGTGTTGTGGATTATGTTTTGATCAGTTGTGTTTAATGAATATTTAGGAGATCGAGATCGAGATCGAGATCGTGACCGTGCTTCAGGCGAAGGATCTTCCGCCGGACAATGAGATTAGCGCGAGTGCGCGTTTTGCTCACCTGTGAGTGGACATTTCTTTTCACGGATTGTTTGCGAGTCTTTATACACGTTTTACGAACTTCGGCATGCATATGAGATTTCGGATTACATGAGCATGTGTTTTATGATTATACATATACGGATATACGTATATGAATATACATACACTTATATGTTGTTTCATGCATTTGCATCGAATTGTTTATGATTTGATTTACACAGAGTACAGTCTCAGTTACGTTGTTATATCGATACACTTGCCTTTCGGCTGATCCCTGATGGTAGGCCTACCAGGAGGGGCGTTACCCCGACCTGACCGGCGAGGAGCGTTTCCCCGGAACCGAGGCCTTTTTGGCTTAGAATCACGTGTGGGTCTGGGATCCCGTGATTCGGACTGTACTAGCAAGGATGTGTCCATGAGTGACCCCGTGAGATTTTTACTTGCATGCTCAGTACGCTTGAGGAGTATGGTTTTACCTCGTGTACTTTGTTATTTTAATTACCTGGACTCGCATATGTTATTTTAAATATATATATCAACTGGTGAAAGACATTTATTTTCGTCCACTCACTCTAACAGTTTTTATGTCTTTCCCCTGGGCTTTTCGGTTTCCGTGCCCAGTTGCAGTTTAGGTTTGGTATTTCACGTCGCGGTTGGAAGCTAGTGATCTGAGCTACCTGTGTTTTCCAGTAGGTTCTTGTTTCGCCTACTGATGTGTATATTGTATATATTTACACTAGAGGTCGCTCTGATACATTCTGATACGTGTTTATACGGATTTTCTCGGATATATTATATATAGTACAGTATGTTTACTGGTTATTGTTTATATTATGATGTTGAGAAATCCGGATGGGATTGGTGCCCACGGTTTGGCTTTTGTGGCATAATACGAAGTGTTATTTTCAGGGTGCAGGTTTATGCAATTCCACGTTAGTAATGAAACTCTGCCGAAATTTTGAATGGTTTTTGTTGGTTCGTGTTTTCAGAAGGGGTTCGATTCCGGTTTAGGTAACTGAATCGGGGTTGGGTCCTTTCAGCTTGGTATAAGAGCATTAGGTTGTCAGATTATGTAGACTCTTGTAGTTGTGACGCTTAGGGTATTTGAGTTTATATAGCATGACTGGAGTGATGACCCGACTGGCCAGCGGTACTCATCAATACTTCAGGTGTCGTGTGTTCTCAAATATCTACGGTTTCATGATTACGTTCTTTCTGCTTGTACCTAATGCTTGTCTTGTATCAGTAGGATGCCTCCTCGATGTGGTCCCTGTGTTGATCAGGAAGAGGATCCTGATGAAGATCGCCGAACGCGCAACTTGCTGATGCGAGTGCTGCGTTTGGAAGAGCGTTTTGACCCTGTGGTCAAGGCTCGTACTGCTGGTGCTACTGTGTTTTTGGGTTCAGTTGATCCAGAGATATGCGAGGCATGGTTGGTTCAGATTGAACGTGTTTGTGAGCGTCTGCAATATACTCCTGAGCAGATGACAGTGGCCGCAGTCGGATTACTTGAGGGTGATGCATACTTTTGGTGGGTTAGCACCGACAGAGTTCCAGCTGATACTCCGTGGACTTTGTTCCGTGATTTTTTTATGCGAAGGTATTTTAATCAAGCTACCCAGGAGCGCAAGTATGAGGAGTTTACGAACTTGAGGCAGGGCAGTTTGTCTGTACTTGAGTACCGGGACCGGTTTACCCGTTTGTCTCGATTTACGCGGGATATGGTGGCTACAGAAGAAGCCAAGTGTCGCAGGTTTGAGCTGGGACTAAATTTGAATATCAAGGCGACTCTGACTACGATGCCTTGGAACAACTTTGATGAGTTTGTTAGTGCAGCACTCCGAGGCGAGGATATTGAGCAGGAGAGACAGCAGAGGTACCAGCCGAGACGGTTTGAGGAAGGTGGACTGAGTCAGGGGCCTTCGAAGAGGCAGAGTTCTGATACTTCCGGTTCAGCTTCATCTTCAGGCGGTAGATCATATCGACCACCAGCTGGTGTACCGAGGCAGAGACCGAGAAGGTGGAGAGATCGACCGCAGCGACCACAGGCTAGTGGGAGTTCCAGCGGTTCTAGTTATTCGCGGCGTACCGGTGGCACGTTTGATGTACCGCGGGAGTACCCATTGTGCAGTTTCTGCAACAGGCATCACTTTGGACCGTGCCAGCGAGGTCATATCACTTGTTTTCGCTGTGGCCAGGTGGGTCACTATGCGAGGGCGTGTCCTCAGTTAGATGGTGCTGATGGACAGGTGGCCCAGAGTTCCGGAGTTGAGCGAGGTGCCACTTCGGGAGCTCGACCAGCACAGTTTGCCAGCCAGGGCAGACAGCAGGGACAACCCCAGCGAGGACGACCAGCCGGACAGGCGAGGGTTCATGCTATGACTTTACGTGAGGGCAGAGCATCACCAGAGGTCGTTATCGGTACGTTACATGTCTTTGGTATTCCAGTACTTGCATTGTTAGATCCAGGTGCCACACATTCATTCATATCATTTAGACTATCATCATTAGCTACGGTACCTGCATCTCCACTTCCGGGGTTGTGGAGAGTGTTATATCCGTCAGGTGAGGTTGTGAACATCGGTTGGGTGTACAGAGACTGTGAGGTGTTTATTGATGGTCATGGATTAGCCACAGATCTGTTATTGCTTGATATTGTGGATTTTGATTTGATCTTGGGTATGGACTTCTTGGAGACACACTGGGCCATGTTTGACTATCACAGGAAGGAGGTCGCGTTTCGACGACCAGGGTTACCCGAGATACTGTTCCGTGGCGAGAAGAACACTTCATTACCGTGTTTGATTTCCGCGATGAGGGCAGATCGATTGATGAAGAAGGGTTGTGTCGCTTACTTAGCCCATGTTGTGGACACTACAGTAGTTGTACCAGATCTTGGTAGTATTGAGGTTGTATCTGAGTTTCCGGATGTGTTTCCAGCGGAGTTACCTGGTATACCCCCTGTACGGGAGATTGATTTTACTATTGAGGTTTTGCCGGGTACAGGACCGATTTCCCAGACACCGTATCGTATGGCGCCTGCGGAGTTGAAGGAGTTGCAGATTCAGCTCCAGAAGTTGTTAGAGAATGGATTCATTCGACCGAGTGTTTCTCCGTGGGGTGCTCCCGTGTTGTTTGAACGGAAAAAGGATGGATCCATGCGTTTGTGCATCGACTACAGAAAGCTGAATCAGATTATAGTGAGGAATAAGTATCCGTTGCCGCGGATTGATGACTTGTTCGATCAGCTTAAGGGAGCATCAGTCTTTTCGAAGATTGACCTTCGATCCGGATATCACTAGTTGAGGATCCGGGACTCTGATGTAGCCAGGACGGCATTCAGGACGCGGTATAGGCACTATGAGTTTTTGGTTATGCCGTTTGGGTTGACCAACGCCCCCACAACTTTCATGGACTTGATGAATCGGGTGTTCAGACGGTTCCTGGACAAGTTCGTGATTGTGTTCATTGACGATATTTTGATCTATTCCAGGAGTGTGGGTCAGCACAAGAAATATTTGCGAGCAGTGTTGCGGACTTTGCGGGACCATCAGTTGTTCGCGAAGTTTAGCAAGTGTGAGTTTTGGTTGGGTAGTGTGAAGTTTCTGGGCCACGTGATTCGGCCGAGGGAGTCAGTGTTAATCCTGACAAGATAGAGGTCGTGCTGAACTGGAGTAGACCCACTACTGTGCCAGAGATTTAGTGTTTCTTGGGGTTAGCAGGCTATTATCGGCGGTTTGTACAGGATTTCTCCCGGATTGCTACACCACTGACCAGATTGACGAAGAAGGGCGTCAAGTTTGAGTGGTCTGATGCGTGCGAGGAGAGTTATTTGCTCCTGAAGGAGAGATTGACTACCGCACCTGTTCTGACATTGCCAGACGACAGTGTTGAGTTTATTGTATATAGTGATGCGTCAAAATTGGGGCTTGACTGTGTGTTGATGCAGCATGGTAGAGTTGTAGCCTATGGTTCCAGGCAGCTGAAACCACATGAGGTCAACTATCCGACGCATGATCTGGAGTTAGCCGCTATCGTGTTAGCGTTGAAGAGTTGGAGACATTATTTGTATGGTGCTCAGTGTAAGATTTACACTGATCACAAGAGTCTCACCTACTTACGGACGCAGCTGGATCTGAACATGAGGCAGCGCCCGTGGATGGAGTTGATCAACGATTACGATTGCACTTTCGAGTACCATCCGGGGAAGGCCAATGTTATAGCAGATGCACTTAGCCGGAAATCTGGAGCCTCGTTGTTTCATATGTGTGTGGCCAGAGTATCGATGTTAGCCGAGCTTCGGGTACAGGTGCTGAGTTTGGGTATGATGATGATGGAGCTTTGTTGGCCAGTTTTCAGGTTCGACCCATATTGGTTGATCAGGTACGAGAGGCTCAGGATTCAGATTCTTACCTGTTGGGAAAGAAGACCATGATACGGAATGGTGTGCCTACAAAGTTCCGATTGAGCGACGATGGTACGTTGTTAATTCAGAGGCAGGTTATGTGTGCCCAGAAATGAGAGCTTGAAGAAGGAGATTCTGGATGAGGCCCATAGTTCAGCGTATGCGATGCATCCTGGAGGTACGAAGATGTTTCGTACACTTCGAGCGTACTATTGGTGGCGCAATATGAAGGGGGAGATTGCCGCGTACGTGAGTCGATGTTTGATCTGTAATTAGGTGAAGGCAGAGAGGAAGAAACCTGCAGGGAAACTACAGCCACTTGAGATTCCAGTTTGGAAGTGGGAGCACATTACGATGGATTTCGTCTATCAGTTGCCGCGTACTTCGGTGGGCAACACTGGCATTTGGGTTATTGTGGATCGATTGACGAAATCCGCTCACTTTCTTGCACTTCCGGGGAAGATATCAGTGGGCAGATTGGCCAAGTTGTACTTATCAGAGATTGTTCGCTTGCATGGTGTGCCTGTGTCCATTGTTTCTGACCGAGATAGTCAGTTTACCTCTGAGTTTTGGCAGGCGTTGCAGCGAGCTTTGGGCACGAGGTTGCGATTCAGTACAGCTTTTCATCCTCAGACTGACGGGCAGTCCGAGCGGACCATTCAGAATCTGGAGGATATGTTGCGTTCATGTGTGTTGCAGTTCCGCGAGAACTGGGATCAGCAGTTACATTTGATAGAGTTCGCCTACAACAACAGCTATCAGGCCAGTATTGAGATGGCACCGTACGAGGCTCTGTACGGGAAGCAGTGTCGCACTCCATTGTGTTGGAGTGAGGTGGGCGAGCGTTGGCTTATTGGTCCTGATTTGGTGAAAACTACGATGGAGGACATACAGGTTATCCGTGATCGATTGAAGATCGCCCAGGATCAGTAGAAGAGTTACGCGGATGTGAGGAGGAAGAGTTTAGAGTTCGAGGTTGGTGATTGGGTCTTCCTGAAACTATCTCCGTGGAGGGGAGTTGTGCGTTTCGGGAAGCGTGGTAAGCTTCGACCACGATACATTGGCCCGTATGAGATTACGGAGAGGATTGGAGCTGTTGCTTACAGACTCGAGTTACCATCTGAGATGGCTCATGTTCATGATGTCTTCCATGTTTCGATGTTGCAGAAGTACATCTCAGATCCTTCACATGTGTTAGCCCCACAGCAGTTGCCGATCAGACAGGATTTGACGTATGTGGAGGAGCCAGTGCAGATTCTCGATCGTCGTGAGCAGGAGTTGAGGCACCGTGTGATCCCGCTAGTGAAGGTCCTATGGCAGAACCACTCAGTTGAGGAGGCCACCTGGGAGACTGAGCAGCGTATGCGGGAACAGTATCCTCATCTGTTCATTTGATAGGTACGTAAATTTCGAGGTCGAAATTTTTTTTAAGGGGGGTAGATTTTTGACGACCCGAACCAGAATCAGTTGTGTATTCGGCACGATTCCCGAGATTGGTCATAGTCGCAGTTTTATGTTATATATGTGGTTTGCCGATTCTTTTCGTCACTACCACATTTGTTGCCATTACCGGCGAGATCACCGGAGACAAGGCCGGCGACCGGAAAAGTCGCCGGTAATGTTCAACATTATCGGCGACTTACTCCGTCGCCGGTAATGTGGCCGAAAAATCGCCGGTAATGTTCCAAAACATTACCGGCGACTCCAACCGTCGCCGGCAATGTCAAGCAGAACATTTCCGATGATTTTCCGGCCGGAATTTCGCCGGAAATGTGTGGCTCGACATTGCCGGCGACGGTTGGAGTCGCCGGTAATGTTCCAAAACATTACCGGCGATTTTCCGGCGTAAAGTCGCCGGTAATGTCTTCATTTCCGGCGACTTACTCCGTCACCGGCAATGTCTCTTATATTAGACGAAGATTGCATCAGCTCGATCATTCTTTCATTTTGATCGAAAAAAATCCAGAGAAATCGAAAGAAGGAAAACGTACGCTCTGAAATCGATCCTTCGGTATATTGTGAAAATTAAGGCGAGCGTCGAAAACTCGATCACTCGGGAAGCTATATATATAGGTACATGTATATATACGTATATGTGTGTGTATATATATATATGTGTGTGTGTTGATCAAATCCAATTCGTGAGATATATATGAAATGTTGTTGATGTCACTGAAACAAGAAAACTGCTTGTAGTTAATCTTATCTTGTGTCTGAATCAACGACTGGTATTATCGTAGTGTTATCGGAGCCAGGCTTAACAGAGCCTCCTACCTAGTCAAATACGTTTTGAATTGAAAAAAGAAGAATACGTACCATCATCGAGTACTGAATTGAATTCAGAGAATGTGTTAATTGAATTGAGATATCGCGTCGATTATTAGTAGTGAATGTGTGTATATATATATATAATTAATACGTAAAATTGTTAGAATTTTCAGGATGGACAAGAGTTGGATGAGCCTCGAAAGATGGGATGTCAGATATCACCAGGGAATTAGGAGTTTTGTGGATTTTGTAAAGGCTAATTGTGGAGACACTACACTTCATTATTGCCCGTGTAAAGAATGTAAGTGTTTCAGCGATCGATTTCGTTTTCCCATTGATAAAGTCCAGAGGCACCTGAGTAAATACGGGTTTTGGGATAAGTACACTTGTTGGATTTATCACGGTGAAACATCGTTAGCGGGTCCGCATGATCATGGACAATTTGGTGAGAGGGCCAGTCCACGCAATGATCATGGAGATTTTGCTGAGAGGGGTAGTTCGTCCTATGATCCAACAGCGATGTTAATCAATGATATGTTTCCTTATGAGAGCGGTGTATTTGCTGATGAAGCACCAAATGTCCCTCCCGTCGTTGAGGGTTTCCCCCATATCGAGCCAGTCGAGCCATTACCTGGAGCTCATGTCAACACAAGCGGTATGAACAAGTACAATAACCTGATTGCATTGCAACAGACTCCGTTGTACGACGGTTGTAGTAAGACTGTTCTTGAAAGTGTGATGGGAGTGATGCAGCTCAAAATGGAGAACAAAATGTCTGTCAAAGCTGTTGATTCTTGGTTGAAGTGGACTGCTTCGCTACTGCCACCCGGTCATCGTCTTCCTACCACTCATCATAAGGTGCGACATATCCTGAAAGATCTTGGGCTTTCCTACATCAAAATCCATGCATGCAGATATGATTGTATTCTCTTCTGGGGAAAAGATCTCGAAGACCTTGAAGCCTGCCCGGTATGTTTTACAGAAAGGTATAAGTTGACTCCTGCAGGCAACAAGAAAGCTGTGAAGATACTTCGATATTTCCCGCTTATTGATAGACTGGAGTGGTTGTTCATGTGTGCTTTCACGGCCGAGGCAATGAGATGGTGGGCTGAGAGGAACTTGCCTGACGATGACACCCTTATACACCCTTCCGACGGAAAGGCTTGGAAGCACATGGTCAGGGAGTTTGATCATTTTGCAGCAGAGGTCCGAAATGTTTGGCTAGGGCTCTCATCTGACGGATTCAACCCTTTTGGCAACATGAGTCTTCAATACAGTATATGGCCAGTTATTTTTGTACCGTACAACCTTCCACCATGGATGTGCATGAAGAAGGAATACAATATGCTCACTCTGTTAATTCCGGGCCCGGGTTATCCAGGCAAGTGTCTCGATGTGTATTTGAGGCCTTTGATTGAGGAGCTTAAGTACCTGAGTGAGTGTAGCCACCCCACTTACGATAGGTTCAAAAAGGAGATGTTCCAGATGCATGCCATGCTTGTTGGCACCATCAGTGATTTTCCTGCCCGCGGTATGTTGTCGGGCAACGTTACCAGGGGTTACAGGGCTTGTTCAGAGTGCATGACGGTTGATTGTTGCAGTCCTCATTGCAGTAAAATTGTTCAGATGCGTCACTGTTGTTGGCTTCCATATGATCACCCATTTAGGCAGGATCCAGACGCGTTTGATGGGACTGTGGAAACAGGTGTGGCACCCAGGCGATGGACAGGGGAAGAAATTTTGGAAGTGTTGAATGAATATGATTTTGGCCAACTGAGCAATCATCCTGACATAGTCGCGTCAATTCTAGACAAGCCCGAAAGGTATAAGTTTTGGACACACAAGAGCATATTCTGGGAACTCTCATACTGGCCCAGGTTGCCTATCAGACACTACCTAGATGTCATGCACATAAAGGAGAATGTGTGTGAAAGTGTTGTGGGCACAGTTCTTAACTTGGAGGGGAAAACAAAAGACATCCCTAAGGCACGCATTGATCTGAAAGCAATGGGTTTGCCGAAACATTTGTGGTTAAGAGATGGTAAGAGAAAAATGCCGCAAGCTCCTTACACCGTAAAGCCGAAGCATAAGCATGAAATTTTTCGGTGGCTGAGTAATGTCAGGTATATATTCTTATGGCTACGCAGGAATTTGGCCTTAAATTTTTACCGGATTATGGTTATATGCGAGAAATATAATTGTTGCCTATGGATATATATATATATATATATATGCAGGTATCCTTATGGGTATGCAGGAAATATAAGCAGGTGTGTTAACTTCCGGGACAATAAGATGTACGGATTAAAGAGTCATGACTTCCATGTACTGCTTCAACGTCTTTTCCCTATTTTCATTCGAGGGTACCTGCCCAAAGAGGTGGTGGAGCCGTTGGTGGCCTTGTCGAGATTCTTTCAGAAGTTATGCACCAGGGAAGTTAAAAAATCAGACCTCAGGGAGATGCAAGATGACATCATTTTTATCATGTGCAAGCTTGAGAGGATATTTCCCCCAAAAATTTTCGACATAATGCCTCACCTGATGATCCATCTTCCCGAACAATTGTTGCTTACCGGTCCCATACACTACACTTGGATGTATCCCATGGAAAGGTACAAATGATTCATACATTTGGTTTGCCTATGTTTTTATATGTAAATTCTTATTTTTTAAGTAAGTTAACATGCACTTGTTAACTTGTAGACAATTGGGAGCCTACAAGGACTATGTGAAGAATAAATATGCACCTGAAGGGTGTATCGCTGAAGCATATCTTGCGCACGAGTGTGTAACGTACACCAAAGTGTACTTGGGAGCGCATGAGGACCCCCAACAACAGATGCCGATAGATGAACCCCAGTTCAACCTTTCTATCATCTCCAGTGACGTGGTAGTACAGGGAAGCTTGCCAAAGTCGTACAAGTTGGATGGAAATGAGGTAGCCATTGCCCACTGGTCGGTACTGATTAACTGTCAAGAAGTACAATATTGGAAAAACTATCATCTTCACTGCCCTGCTATTGCCGGAAATGTTGATTACCACAACAAGACGTTTGCAAACTACTTTGGTCAATGGGTAAGGGTATATGTGTATATGTCTATTTTTATATATATCCTTATATAGCATGTATGTATGTACGTGGTTTTGTGGTTTCAAGATGACATAATTTCTTGTGTACGTATTACTGGACGTTTTCAGATGAACCATGTAGCAGATGATGGTTGCCCAGAGTGGTCAAAACGAATTGAGGGTCCTGGCGATGAAACCGATAGCTTCAAAAGTTTACTCGATGTGTCAGGTCAATGGCGTGAAATTTATATGTGAAAATCGAGACGACCGACTGAAAACACAGAATTGTGGGGTGATGGTCCATGGTGGGCAGGATGGCGTTGACTATTACGGTGTCCTTCATTCAGTTGTTGAACTAATTTATGGGAACCGCATGAAAGTGCACTTGTTCAAGTGTAGATGGTTTGATACTAGCCCGGAGAACACAAGGACCGATCAATACGGAACATTTTCGGTGAATACTGCTACTACCTGGTATGAAGATGACCCTTTCGTTCTTGCCTCATCAGTAAAACAAGTTTTTTACCTGGACGATCTTCTTAACAAAGTCCCGTGGAAGGTGGTTAACCATGTTGCTCATAGAAACATATACAGTGCTGCCACACTTGGTGATACCGCAGATGATGAGGAAGTTACTGCATACCAAGAGCCGAACGCTTTTGACATTCCGGAATCATTTACGATTCGCCTTAATAATGTGAGATCTGGGAGTGTGGTTCGAATTACTGGAGCAGAACTTCTCGATGTTAATCCATATGAAGTTGACGCTGATTCAGATGACGAGGAGCGGCACATATTGCCAGAGGTTACCTATGAAACCGAGTCAGACTCAAGTGATGAAGATGATTACGATTATCATCCTTAGTACGTTGGAAATTGTAGTCGGAAATTGTAGTCGGAAAATGTACTAGGGAAATGTACTCGGAAAATGTAGTCGGAAAATGTAGTCGGAAATTGTACTCGGAAAAAGTACTCGGAAAATGTAGTCGGAAATTGTACGTAGTCGGAAATCGTGTTGGAAATCGTAGTCGGAAATTGTAGTCGGAAATTGTAGTCGGAAATCGTAGTCGGAAATTGTACTCGGAAAATGTAGTCGGAAATTGTAGTCGGAAATCATAGTCGGAAATTGTAGTCGGAAATTGTAGTTATATATGGTCGGAAATGTTGTCGGAAATTATTTAGTCGGAAATTAGTCGGAAATTGGTCGATCGGATAATCTTCGAGAAATAATGACATTACCAACGAGTTGATAAGCAACTCGTTGGTAATGACATTACCAACGAGTTAGCAACTCGTTGGTAATGTCATTACCAACGAGTTGACGTAACTCGCCGGCAATGGTGGCGGTATTACCAGGCCAGCTCGAGCTCTCCTCCCCTCTCTCCTCCTCCCCATTTCTCTTCGGCCGAATCTCTCTTCCCTCTTCCCTCTTCCCTCTCTTACACTGAAATTCTCTCCTCTCCTCCCTCTCCTCAATCCTCTCTAATTAGCTTCCTTTCCTCCCCTCTCCCCTCTCTTCCTCTCCTCCCCTCTCTCCTGCCCTCTCTCCTTCTTCCCTCATCCTCTTCCTCCTCCCCTCATCTCCGTCGCCGGACGTTTTCAGTTGGGTCGAGCTCTACCATGGCAGGTAATAGCTCACTCTCTCTCCCTTTCTCTCTCTCATTCCGCATTTTATTTTTGTGTATTTTGATTAATTAATTTTTGATAATTGTTGGATGTATATATGTATGCATGTGGAAAATATTTGTAAAATGTAATTAAGGTATGTTTGAAAATTGTGGGAAAATAATGTGGATAATTGTGGGGTGAAGGAGAAATATATTCCACGATGTATATATGTGAAAAATTAATTAATATATATGGAATGTATATATATACGTATGTTTGAAAAATGTGGAAAATTAATTAGCTAGGGTGAATTGGATTAATATGTGATGTATATATATGTGTGTGAATTAAGGTGAAATTAAGATGCATGATCGATGTATACAAAGTGTATATTAGATGTATATATATGTGAAAAGTTTAAAGCCGGAAATGATGTATGTATATATGTTAAGTTAGGTGATATAGTTGTTAATTTAACGTATAATAGGTGATATTGGAACCATAACAAATCGGAACCGGAACGGTTTGAAACCGGAACTGTTTATAACCGGAACCGTTTGTTTTCAAACGGTTCCGGTTTCAAACGGTTCCGGTTCCAAACCGTTCCGGTTCCGATTTGTTATAGAACCGAAACGGTTTGGAACCGGAACTGTTTGTAACAGGAACCGTTATGTTACAAACGGTTCCGGTTACAAACAGTTCCGGTTTCAAACGGTTCCGGTTCCAAACCGTCCCGGTTCCGATTTGTTATAGAACCCCAGTTTGGAACCGGAACTGTTTGTAACCGGAACCGTTATGTTACAAACGGTTCCGGTTACAAACAGTTCCGGTTTCAAACGGTTCCGGTTCCAAACCGTTCCGGTTCCGATTTGTTATAGAACCCCAGTTTGGAACCGGAACGGTTTGGAACCGGAACTGTTTGTAACCAGAACCGTTATGTTACAAACGGTTCCGGTTACAAACAGTTCCGGTTTCAAAAAGTTCCGGTTCCAAACCGTTCCGGTTCCGATTTGTTATAGAACCGAAACTGTTTGGAACCGGAACCGTTTGGAACCGGAACCGTTTGGAACCGGAACTGTTTGTAACCGGAACTGTTTGTAATATAACGGTTCCAGGTTCAAACGGTTCCGGTTCCAATCGGTTCCGGTTCCGATTTGTTATAGAACCCCAGTTTCCATGACTATTACGGTGTCTATGCCAGGAGGTTTTGCGGCTAATTGGCTTCGGAGAGGTTCCCGAAATAGTGGAGGGAACAGTAGTCAAGCTTCCTCCTCGCCCGCAGTTAGCAACACGCCCAGTGGGCCAATGATGACTGCTCGCACGAGAGCCTTGCTAGAGGCGCGAGCTGAGGAGGAAGCTGCACGATCAAGAGCCGTTGAACGGGAAGTCGAGGCTCGACCTTTAGTCTCCAGACGCTCAATCAGCAAACGTCCCTCCGGTGGCAGAGCCTCAGACGAGCGACAGTCAACGGGGGCATCAGAAACTCCCTCAATCCGAATGCCCCATATTCGCCCGGTGCCTACTCCCGTTTCACGGGAATCATCTGAGGCACATGGTGGTGCTGGCGCCTCATCGTCCAGGCCTCGTCTATCTCCGCCGTCCGGTCTCTTCCTACCCGACGAGATTCCTGTCATCCCTAAATTCGATGATAGGGGGATACCTGTTTATGTTGAAGGACGGCCGGAGTTCCTGACCGTGGAGGAAGCGTATAACTTCCTCCCGTTCGACCCCGTGTATTTTTGGAGTGTGAGGTGCACCAACCAACAAACGGACGATGCAGGTAAATTTTATTTAACATCAGATTGATTACTTAATTATTACTTAAGACTTGCGATAGGTTCAATTAATGATATCAATTTGTTGACATTGTATTATTAGGCAATTTCGTTAATGGGACTGGAAAACGGAAAGGGGCTAGAGGCACCTGCACCGGGAAGAGACTTGAGCAGGCCACCGGCGGAAGGAAAACGCCCATAAGGGCAAATGAGGATGGCGAGGTGATCGAGGCATTCGACACCACGCGCAAATATGTCAGCATGGTCGGTGCGATCGTGCGGGACAAGGTCCCAATGCTTTGGCCAGATTGGGAATCTGTGCCTATCTACGTGAAGATGCAAGTGCATAATGCACTCAGTGTGAGTAAAATCGTATTTTCATTACGTAAATTTTACATTTATTAATTAAGTCCGAATAAATATATAATTTTACCTTTTATATATTCATATTGCAGGTGTGGTTTGACGTGGATGAAGTTCTTATTCACACGTGGGTAGAGCGTCAACTACATATGAGGTGATGTGCTTCCACTTATTTGAATATATATCGAGTTAGATTTTTGTTTATCAAGTGTTTTAATATCTCTAAATTTTTTTCCTTGTTTTAATATAGGTATAAAGAGTGGAAGAACGAGCTTTCTTCCCATTACCCTGTATACAAGGAGCTAGGCCGAGGTTCTACCCCTAGCGAATTCCGGTTTAGGGAGTACGAGTGGCTGTGGCTGATAGCCCACTTCGAGCACCCCAAAGCTCGAGTATGCATCCTTAATATATCATACAAGCCTAATGTATCGTATTAGATTGAAATAGTTAGTTACTAATTTTTTTCCATATGTTTATCAAACAAGGCGATTTCGAAGACGAACCGGGCGAATAGATTGAAAAACACCAGGGCCCATCATGCAGGTTCACTCAACTACATGGGTTGGTCGACTAAGGCGCAGCAACAACAAGAAGTGAACCCCTTGGTGTATATTCATCAGAAGTTCTATCCACAGTGCCCTGACGAAGCGGTAAGTCTTTCGCCTCTCCATGTGTTAATAAAACTATTTTTCAATATTAATTTATCTTGTTAGCTAATACGTTATTCATTTTCGCTTTTCAATTAGGCGAGAGTGGAGGAGGCAACCGTGGAAGTGACCATGAATATAGCTCGGACTAACCATCCTGACTGCTCCGAGGAAGAAGTCACCCAGTATGCCTCTCAGATCGATCCGCTTGATCGCCCTATAGCGGCTCAGATCATGGCAAAAGCGTGCGGGACTGGAAAGAATACCTACTACTGTAGGGGAATGGGCACGGCGGGCGAAGGACTATTGAAGAACACTTCAGAATACTCTACCGGGTCAAAAAGTTCAACTTCTAGTCGTAACCTCGCAGCGGAGCTTCATAGGACGCAGAGGGAGTTGGAGGAGCAAAAGAGGCAGATGGCCGAATACCAAATGCAGCAGACACAGGTGCAGGCTCAGATGTACACATGGATGCGGACGATGTACGAGGCTCAGACTACCAGACAACCGTTCCCCACACCTCCCCCGGTCCCTCATATCCATAGCTATCCACCACCACCACCGCACCAGTCAACGCCAGAGGAAGACCAAGGTAGCCACCGGAATTCAAATGAGTATATGGATTACTTCGACCCTGACCCGCAAGTTCCTCGACCTGACCTGTAGTTGTAGTTAATTTTCGTATCGTCGTTGCTATTTGTACAATAACGTTGGACATTTATGTGTACTGTTGAACTTGTATGATTGTACGGTTTATGTCTTTCAATGCAGGTTCTGGAATTGGGCCCAATCCAGAACCGCGTTTTTTTTTCAAAATTTTTCCACACATTGCCGGCGACATGGACCTCAGTCGCCGGCAATGTCTCACATTCCGGCCACTACGGCGCTGCCATTGTCGGCAACGGCGTTTCCGGTCGCCGGCAATGTTAACACCGGTGGGGAATCTCCGGCGACGTCATTGCCGGCGACTTGTCGCCGGTAATGCCAATTTCGGCGAAAAAAAAAAGACAAGGCCGGCGACGGCAGGTCGCCGGTAATGTCTCCATTTCTGGTAGTGCGTGACTATGTTTTTAGTCGAGAATTTGAGTTGAGTGTCTTCACGGAAGCTGTAGAGTATGTGATTTCGAGCTCGTGGGCGATTCCGGATGATTTTTCTGATAACCGAGGAATATAATACGAATATCTGAAGTTTCGGTTTTCGACGAGTTTATTCGATTGTTTCGTGTTTATCCGAATCGTGATGGTTATCCATTTTGAATCGTCGATCGACCCGAGGCGCGGGTATAAATATCGGAAATAGTCCTAAAATTGCCGAAAATACTGTTTGACGTTGACCAGACCGTTGACTTTCCAAAAATAGAAGTTTGACCGTTGACCACGAAGGGGGAAACTTTCCCGATTGGTTTCACCGTCCGACGTCCTTTTTCCGGCCACCTCTGACTTTGGCAAGGGTAAGGATAGTTTCCTCTCTTGATTTTGAGTCGATTGGTATTTGGATTTATGGAAATTGATGGGGTTTTGGTGGAACCCGAATCAGGTCGGTTTGTCGTTTGTCGTTTGTCGCCGTTGATGGTTGGCCGTGTTCCGGTGAGCCTCGGTGGTGGAGGTTAGGGGGGTTCGACTCCCCTTGACCTTGTGAGTCTTCTCATGTAATTTATTTGAGGATTGGTTGAGGTTTGGCTGGGGTTCGATTAGGTCACCGGAGTGGTTTTCCGTTCGGTTTTTCGTGCTGAAATTGGAGTAGTTCCGGTTTGTTTTGGCCTTCGTGGTAGTGGAAGAAATGGTAGAGCTGCTTGTAATCTTCTGATCTGGAGCTTCCTCGCCGGAGGAAGTCACGGTTGACGGCGCGCCGCCGCCGGCGTCGGCGATCAACGGTGGTGCTCCGGCGAGGAGTTGACTTTTTGGATTTTAGTGTTTTTAATGTCGTTTTTCTCGTAATCGCGCCCTAATTATCGTCCAGAGGTTTTCGGATTGATTTGGGTAGCCGATTTTCAGTCAAGGGTTTTGAGTGGAGATTTCAGAAATTCCGTTAATCATTTTGTATTGCATTGCATATTTCCGGGAACGGTTGGTTTCCGTGGTTAAGTACAGTGTTGTGGATTATGTTTTGATCAGTTGTGTTTAATGAATATTCAGGAGATCGAGATCGAGATCGAGATCGTGACCGTGCTTCAGGCGAGGGATCTTCTGCCGGATCACGAGATTAGCGCGAGTGCGCGTTTTGCTCCCCTGTGAGTGGACATTTCTTTTCACGGATTATTTGCGAGTCTTTATACACGTTTTACGAACTTGGGCATGCATATGAGATTTCGCATTACATGAGCATGTGTTTTATGATTATACATATACGGATATACGTATACGAATATACATACACTTATATGTTGTTTCATGCATTTGCATCGAACTGTTTATGATTTGATTTACACAGAGTACAGTCTCAGTTACGTTGTTGTATCGATACACTTGCCTCTCGGCTGATCCCCGATAGTAGGCCTACCAGGAGGGGCGTTACCCCGACCTGACCGGTGAAGGGCGTTTCCCCGGAACCGAGGCCTTTCTGGCTTAGAATCACGTGTGGGTCTGGGATCCCGTGATTCAGACTGTACTAGCACGGATGTGTCCATGAGTGACCCCGTGGGATTTTTACTTGCATGCTCAGTACGCTTGAGGAGTATGGTTTTACCTCGTGTACTTTGTTATTTTAATTACCTGGACTCGCATATATTATTTTAAACATATATATCAACTGGTGAAAGACATTTATTTTCGTCCACTCACTCTAACAGTTTTCATGTCTTTCCCCTGGGCTTTTCGGTTTCCGTGCCCAGTTGCAGTTCAGGTTTGGTGTTTCACGTCACGGTTGGAGGCTAGTGATCTGAGCTACCTGTGTTTTCCAGTAGGTTCTTGTTTCGCCTACTAATGTGTATATTGTATATATTTACGCTAGAGGTCTCTCTGATACATTCTGATACGTGTTTATACGGATTTTCTCGGATATATTATATATAGTACAGTATGTTTACTGGTTATTGTTTATATTATGATGTTGAGAAATCCGGATGGGATTGGTGCCCACGGTTTGGCTTTTGTGGCATAGGACGAAGTGTTATTTTCAGGGTGCAGGTTTATGCAATTCAACGTTAGTAACGAAACTCTGCTGAAATTTTGAATGGTTTTTGTTGGTTCGTGTTTTCAGAAGGTTCTGGTTTAGGTAACTGAATCGGGATTGGGTCCTTTCAACCACGTACGTTGATCCTCCTTGCTCCCTCCCTCCTCCTCCACGCCCATCGTCACCGCCACCAGCCGCCCAACCTCACCGCCGGTAAGTTTTAAATTTATTTACGTACGTATGTATTTTAAATTTATTTTTAATATGTATATAGGTATAATACGATGTATTTAGGTATAAATATAGTTTATTTATGTTTAATAATACATTGGTAAATTAGTAAGAATAATAAGTTGGTAAATATTATTTTAAATTATTAATTATTGTAAATTAGTAATTATTGGTATATTAGTATGAATTTAATAGTTGTAACATTATTTTAATTATGGTAATTAGTATAAATTTAATTATTTGTACTATTTTTTAATTAATAGTAATATTATTTGTAATAGTATGAATTTATTTATTTGTAACATTTTTTTAATTATTGTAAATTAGTATCAATTTAATTATAAATAGTAAATATTATAAATTGGTTAATATTAAAAAATAATAAATATCAAAAATAGTTTTACAAATGAAAAATATTAAAAATAGCAAATGTTGTGGTAAATATGAAAAATATAGAATAAATATATAGTAAAATTTGTTACAAATAGTAAATGGTAAAGTAGTTATAATTAATGGTAAAATAGATTTAATAGTTGATTTTTACAACTCCTATGTTAAAATGACCATGTGGGGTAAAAAAATGTCACAAAAAGAGGCGGAAGATGCTCAACTCTGATGCTTCGCAGAGCAAGTAGGTTAGCAGAGCCAGGAGGACACCGTCGCGCCTCCTCCAGATCCTTCAGCTGGTCCCTCGGTTGCGGCGGCTGGGGAAATTCCTAATGCCCCAGCTATATAGACCGATGACGATAATACCCATTCCGGCCGATCATCGATGTCAGAAAGTGCCCTGGATCGGCCTCCTCCGATTTTATTCTCTACAGTGCACGGTGCAAGGTGAGGAGGACCCCATCAGACCCTCAACCGAAAAGGACCCGAGGACTTGGAAAGGGCGGAAATTCCGAGAAGTTGTTCAAGGCGACCGGACAAAAGATCAAGTTGCTGTAAGATGATTTCACCGATGGCCCTCCCACCTCGCAGCTAGCTAGCTAGTCTCTCATCGCATAGCATCGAGACAATTATTTGCAACAAGATTCGTATGGTTGCGCCTAGCTTGAAGGAGTTGCCAGACTTGGAGAAGGGGAAGATGTTTAAAGAACTCTCAGTATGTAATACAATTTTAAATTTATTTTTTAATAACCAATATAAATCGTAATTTCATAATATATACGATTATAATTTTTTATTCTTTTCTTGTAGGAACAATATGCGGTGTATGGCACACCGGAGATGCTTAGGCACCTCAACACCACCGCTAACGCCATCTACCATGATTGTAAGTACAGAGTTCACAAGTATTACCAACAATTCAGTCGCTCGTCTACCCCCATAGAGCTGCGTGGGGATATGAAAGATGAGTGGGAGTAGTTGGTCAACCACTTCGAAGAAGAATTTTATCGGGTTCGTATTTTTAATTTAAATTGAC
Source organism: Geum urbanum (assembly GCA_946800695.1). Classification (NCBI taxonomy): domain Eukaryota; kingdom Viridiplantae; phylum Streptophyta; class Magnoliopsida; order Rosales; family Rosaceae; genus Geum; species Geum urbanum. Next base: position 38,113,549 of record OX326998.1, read on the forward strand.
GAAATTATTTATGTTGTCGAACAAACGCAATCGAACGTAAACAAGGCCAATCGAGAGAAGAAGGACAAACATCATACCTCCAGCTCCAAGCAGATGATACAAATCGCCAAGAAACATAGAAATAAGGGCTCTAAACACCCTTATCTGGATGTTAGCGTCACCGCTTACGTGACGCCTGAGCTTGACAATGAAGAGTCAAAATGGCGTAAGTGCCGTATATATTTCTTCTCGATTAATGTACGTAGTTATTATTTATTATTTATTAAACTCTTGTACAAATTTAAAATTATTTAAATTTTATTATTATTTTCAGGCGAGGTTGGTAGAACGGGCGCAGCAGGAATTGGCTAACAAGCAGCTTGCACACCCGAATTTGCCGCCGAAAGACCTACCTCCTCTATCGAGGGAAAGCCAAATTGCAATCGCCGATGGGGTATATGGTGGTCGAGTTGGCAAGGAGGTTAGGGGTTGGGACGCAAGATGCAGCAAGATTTATCTTTTGACTCATCTATGGGACGCTAAGCGAGGACAAGTGCTTGGGATGCGGCGGTCCAAGCAACCCTTGAGGAGACTCGACTCGCACGGGTGGAAACGCTATCTATGCGTCAGAGGCTTGATGAGTAACAAGTGCAGATAACTCACCTCATCGCCCTCATGAAAAACTAGGTTCAACAAGATTGTCGTCCTACTCCGACCCCACACCCCGACGACGTCGACATGGCTAGAGGCAGGGGACTCGGCGGCCTATCTACTCTTACCGTATTTTAGTAGTTTTTACGTAGTTTAAGATATATCATTTTTTCCGAACGATTTTGATGTACGTACAATTTTTAATTATTTAAATTAAATTTAGTATTTTAATTAATTTATTAATATTATACATTAAATTCCAATTTAAATTAAAAAAAATAAAAATATATATATTCACTTAGACTACAAAAGTATATAAGCTTTTGTAGTCTAAGTCCTCACTTAGACTACAAAATCATATGTGCTTTCGTAGTCTAAGTGATCACTTAGACTACAAAACATATATACATACGTGGTCTAAGTGATCCCTTAGACTAAGGAATAGTTTCGTGGTCTAAGTCATCACTTAGACAACACAATAATTCTGTAGTCTAAGTGATCACTTGGACGACGCACACAATATTTGCGTCATCCAAGTACAATTTAGACCACACAATAATTCCGTAGTCTAGGTTATACTTGGACAACGCAAATGTTATTTGCGTCGTCTGATCCTCACTTGGACAATGGACCATTTGCGTCGCCTAAGAGGTCACTTGGACGATGGAACGAACCATTTCCGTCGTCCAAGTGCTTAGACTATGATACTTGGATGACGGACTTTAGACGACGGTGAGTTTCAGTAGTCTAAGTACTTAGACTACGGAATCTCTAAGCTAGACGACAGAAATGGTCCGTGGTCTAAGATCATTTTTCTTGTAGTGAGGGTCGCCACTACTGCTAGATGAGGCACCATGGTAACTGTACCGTGAGCTAAAGTTTGGTCCTCAGCTGATGTCTACTACTTTACCGTGCTCGCTTCATGTAGTGTAACTTCACATCATACCGTGCTCATACAGGTGTTGAGCCATAATATTAGACGGAATAAACTGATGATTGAGACATTTTATGCACGGACACCTAAAACGCTTCTTTCCCGGCTGAGCATGTTCCGTTGCAAAATTCACAAAGTCTCTGATGCCGTCTATATACTGCACATCACTTCTATTCGCCAACTATATCCAACTCTTGTCCATATTTCTGCGTAAGGATAATAAATCGATCTATTAATTATATAATTTTTCAACCAATAATTCATTAATATAATATACTTTATATATATTATCAAATGCATCGCACATAACACGTACTTGTAATGAATTAATTAATCTTATACTATAATTAATCTAGCTAATATATATTAATTATATATATATTATATTATTAACTTTATATAAATACATGCATTAATTATATATTTATATTTCAATTAATTATTCTAACATATATATATATTAACTATATATATTACCTAGCACATGCATGTTTTAATTAACTACTTAATCAAATTAAAATATATATTAATTAATTAATTAACCAATTAGGATATAGCTTACAACTAGCTTAACAATGCAATACAACAATGGAAGTAATACTAAGGTCACAGGAAAGTACTATATATTCGCCGAAAAAATTAATCGTCGTACGTAATTACGTACGATATTAAATAAATAAAAAATCGAGAGAAACGAGTTAATACTTTCACCGATAAGGAGATAAGTGGGTAAAACTAGAACACCGGGTGTTGAAAACTTGAGTTTTGATGAATTTTTGCCTGATATTATTCAGAGCCGCCGGCGGTGGGTTTTTTTGAGTGAGGAGAGTAGCTAGCTGAGAGGGAGAGAGAGATAGAGAATTGATGAGGAGATAAGGAAATCTGATCGAGGTTGAGATCTAATAATTGACTTTTCTTAGACAACGAAATATTTCGTCGCCTAAGTTTCATGTTTCATCACCTACGTTATCACTTAGGCGACGAAAACTGTTTCGTCGCCTAGGTGGTCAATTAGGTGACGAATGGCTTACATCGTCGCTTAAGAGTCCACGTAGGTGACGAAATGTGTATCGTCGTCTAAGTGTGTAATACTTAGACGACGACAAGAAATGGCCGTCGTCTGAGTGTACATCTGAGGTGACAAAATGACATTTTTTGTTACCTAAGTGCACACTTAGGCGATGACTTGCGATGAAATTTTCGTCCCCTAAGTAACACTTAAGCGACGATAAATGTTCTTTGGGCGACAAAAACTATACGTTTAAAATGCAGTTTTCTGGTAGTAATTGCTTTTTTTTTTTAAAGGGAAAACCATTGCTTTTTATTTGTGCATGGATTGTGAACCATGGTCGATCTGATTGATCTCCAGCAAAGAAACCACGAATTGTAAGTAACCAAGAAGCTATATCGATCGAAGAAAGACTCACATGCCTAGCACAACTCCAAACAAAGCTATACATATACCAAGAATTTAAGTAAACAAGAAGCTATATCGATCCATTGTTCAATTTTCGTTTAGTGATCGATGTGTTAGTGTTTGTCATTTTACTTAGGGTTAACAATTTTGGGATTTTGGGCATGTTCTTCCTTCTTTCAGAACTAGAAAATATGATTTGGTTCTTTGATCGATTATCAGAATTCAGATCGATTATAAAAAGTAAACTAGCAAAATTAAAAGGGGCAAATTAGGTTTTGCATATGTGATTTGCACTACAATTGATGAGATATCAATCTAATGTGACATGCAATATTAAATTGAAGCTTACATATTATAGTCTAATTAAAGCCTCCTGACATTACCCTATGAAAAATTGAATTAATCTAAAAGAAAAAACAAAAAAAGTGATGAAAAGACGGAAAGAAAAACAAATGATAAAAACTATTTGTTTCTCGCCACCACAGCTCAACTATATCTATCGCTAAGTTTGTGTCATTATTTTTATAAAAAAAAAACAATTTTTTTTTGTAAAACAAAAAAAAAGATGAGAGCAAAAGCTCTCACGCACCCTAATAGGGTTTTGGCGGCGGTGGCTCCTTGGCTCCGTCATGAGGACTTTTCGTCGACTTCTCCTTCTGGTTCAGTCGTCTGTTCGTCGTCCCTCGAGGGCGTCGCACCAGCGACTCTATTTTTTGGTCGAACATCCCATTTTGCCGAAACTCAGGGTGGAGCACTGGTTCGAGTCTTGGACTTGAGTTGGTTATGCGGTTGAAATCGACGGTAGTGGTGTTCAGGGCACGGCCGTGCCGGGCTAGGCTGAAGCTAGCCCCTAACATGAAGTGTCGGGTTCTCTATTATCCTCATGAAGCGGATCAGACTTGGTGGTGTTGGCTCTTGGTTCCTGATCGTTCTCTCATCACCGATCGGTTCTAGATGGAGGTATTTAGAGGTCCCCGATTCCCCAGTAATCATGCTCAACCCTCTGTGGAGGCTATGGTGGTTTGTTACCGGCAGCGCGTGTGGAGGCGTAGACCAGTTGAGTGCAGCAGTGGGTGGGCCCAAGGTCTGGTTTGGGCTTGTTTCCTTGCCTGAAATTCTTTTCAGATTGGGAGGGTTTGGGCTGAACTGTGGGCCCAGGTTTTAGACTCAGATTCAATTTGAATTTGGACTTGGGATCCGGGCGGGCTTTTGGCTAGTGTTTGTTTTATTCTCTTTATTAGGGTTTAGTGGTCTTGTGCCTGCTCTAGTAGGAGTTGAAAACGTAAAATTATGGTTGTCGGGGTCTGGTTCGTCTGTCCGCCCTGACAATGTCTCTTAATCATGGTCACATAGTTCTTTTGTGCTAAATTTTCAAAGATTATTTTTGATCTAGGTCATGTTAGATCGTGTAGGTTCTCTAAAAACCTTAGTGTTCCCCAAATCAAGCTCTTTGGATGAATTATATATAATGTAACCATTTTTTTGGTTTATGTGATGTCTTTGCTTAAAAAAAACTATATCTATATATGTGATCTTTATTTCCAAAGAGCATAAATGAAAACAATAGAGGAATAAAGTTGGTGTGCGTGCTTCCAGAATGCTGCATATGCATGCATGCATGGCCTATCACAAGCGCATGAAGATTTAGACCACCGCAGCGCTACTTCTACACTCCGCTTAGTCTAAAACAAAGACTTGGTTTGTTCGTTGAAAACTGGATGCCACCCCATTCCAAGCCAAGAACTTTAGCTACTGCACCACTCCGATTCCTTCCGTAATCAATTGGACAGAGGACGTCAGGACGATTTGTGCTCATGTTTTTCGCCAAAACAAAGCGCAAATGAGTCAAATCATTACACCAATGGCCATCAGCAAGAATAATAATCTACTACGGAATATTGAGAAGTCCTACTTTTTATTCTTTCCATGTGCTTTGAATTACTGCTAATCTACACGTCATCTACGGAATATTCCCACAAGCACGCCCAACATGCATGGTGCATGCCACTATAAAACCGCAACTCCAAGATCGAAGATTGCATTCCAGTTGATTCTAGTTTCCCACTTCACTGATTAATTAAGTACAGTAGTGCTTACAAACGTTCTTAATCTTTAGCAACGTAACTAAGCTACACTTACGAACCATGGATTCCCTTTCACTACCCAAAGAGCTCCCAACCATTAACTTCTCCCTACAGGACTTGAAGCCTGGCTCCACCTCCTGGGTTTCCACCTGCAAACAAGTCCGCTATGCACTCGAGGAGTACGGTTGCTTCGTTGCAGTGTACGAACAAGTTTCCCAGCAACTCCTGGACAATATCTTCGGCCAATCCAGGGACTTGTTCGAGGTTCCTCTCGAGAACAAAGTCAAGAACATCAGCGAGGAGCCATACCGTGGGTATATCGGACCCAACCCGCTCATGCCACTCTATGAAGGCTTGGCCATCGACAACGTTACATCCCCACAAGAAACTCAGAAGTTCAGGGATCTCATGTGGCCACATGGAAAGCCCAAGTTCTGGTACGTACCTACTAATTTATTAGATCATTCCTAACTACTTGAGAAATTACCTATGCTCGATCGAATCTTTATTCATGTGCTGCTTACTGCATTGCAGTGAGATCACAGATTTGTTTGCCATGTTGCTTGCGGATTTGGAGCACACTGTGGAAAAGATGTTACTTGAAAGCTTCGGGATACCTGAAGAGAAGTATGAATCACTGGCGAGTTCAAACAGCCACCTTCTTCGTTTTCTGAAGTACAATACACCAGAAGACAGCGTCACAACCATAAGGTTTGCGAGCCACACAGACAAGAATTTGACCACCATTGTTGTTCAGCATGATGTTGCCGGCCTCGAGGTTAAGACCAAGGACGGCGATTGGATCAGCGTTGAGTCTGCACCTTCTCAGTTCCTCTTCATGGCCGGTGATGGATTACAGGTACGTACCTAGCCACATACTAATTACGTACCAGCACATTTTCTATGTCTCTAGCTAGGACACATACCATCCATTAGAAAATTTGTCCAATGTAAATTACTAAACAAAAAAAAAATGAATTTTATTGATTGAAATATTCATGTAATTTTTTAATTTGATGATGATAGGTATGGAGCAATGACAGAGTAAAAGCTTGCCACCATCGAGTGAAGCACTGCGGGAACAAGACTCGATACTCACTCGGGATGTTTACATTCAACAATGGAGTGTTCCAAGTACCAGAAGAACTAGTCGATGACAGCCACCCACTGCTCTATAACGAATTCAACAGCCGTGGCTTTATAAGATTTTACACTACAGAGGAGGCCAAGAAAGCAGAGTCACCCATCAAAGCTTATTGCGGTGTTAAAATCTAGCCACTTTTATCATTTAATTAGCAGTACAATTTTACTCTTTTTCTTTCGTTCTCTACATATATAATTCTAGCTGCATATTTGGGTAGAGATTTCAAACTGTCATGGAACTTTTAGAAGAGATTTGAAGTGATGAGATATTGAAATGATGAGATCCATGTGATATAAAATAACAGTGACCTGCTTGTTTCTGTTTCTGTTTAAAGAAATAATATTTTGGTATCCGGCATGTGTCTTATCCTAATTATAATAGAAGTAGATATTATTTCAATCATTAATTAATTGTAACATATTATAATGCCTATTTAAGGTCATCTATCAATTAATAAAATAAGTTTCAGATAATATATCTTGCATATCTATTTTCTCCTTCAACATGTTATCTGCAGCTCTTGAGTTGATAGTCAACCCAAACCCTAAACTGAAAAATACCCTAAATCCCTAAACACTACAACATCCACGTACTACAAGATTATCCACTGTCGCCGAAACCTTTTCTAGTCGCCGGATTTTGTTCTTGCTTCAAACTTCTTTCAAAGAAGTTTTCATACCGAGCATAACACTGAAGGTAAATCGACTACCCTTTTTCAATTTAGAATTATATTCCACACTTAATTACCACAACACCCTAGATCTAGGTCTAGATTTAGATTTAGATTTATATATTGTGAATTATTATATGGCTCTAGTTCCTATGGGTTAATGCAAGTATAAGTGAAGGGGATTTGATCACCTCTTCCTCAAGGTCTCCCTTTGTTCCTGAGGGAGTTACAGTTATTAGTGAATATCACAGTTAATTGTTATTTTTCACATTGGAAAAATGGAAGTCAATCTTTGTGACTATTTGACAGTCACGGTTTTCTAGGGAGTGGTATGAAGCCACCGATTTTGCATCGGTTTTTATGACCAAACATCATTGATCATGGTTCTTATTCCCTAAAATTGAAATTAGTGATCCTAGTTCATTCGATCGGATATTAATTACATCTCTTGTATTTTGTAGATGACTGGACCGGTAAGGCTAGAATTTGATATTCTTGATAATCAAGGAGCAGAATACCATAGATGGGTATTAGACATTAAGAATACTCTTCTTGGTAAACATCTCACTGATACTATCCAACCACTATCACCTGACACTGAAGCCAACGAGGACACCATAGCTCGAAAATTTCGAGCTTTCATGTTTCTCAGGAGACATATTTATCTTGCTTTGAGGAAACAGTACTTGTTAAAGGATGACTCCACGGATTTCAGGGCGACTTTGCAAGAACAGATCAACAATGGGCATGACACACAACTTATAGAGCTACAAGAAAACTATGATAGAATCTGGTTATTGGATTATCTTAAGATAAATAATTTTTATCAAGATATGTTAGAGCTACAGTCAGAGCTTGTCATTTGTGGTGTTGTAAAGACTGACCAAGTTATGGTCGAGAAGTCTTTGAGAATCTTCCTTACTCCTATGGACACCCTTGCACATCAGAATCATATTAATTATGAGCAAGGAAAACTTAGATCATTCGGTGATCTTATGAAGAATCTTTTGATGTAAGCTTTGATGTTGGCAAAGTAATAAAATTTTCTTCCTTTCAGTATTTGAAAGTGTTAAAAATGGTTATGTTCATACATATCGCTTTAATGGTTCGAATTCTACAAAATTCTATGGCATTAAAATATCATAAAAAATGAGACAACAGAGAGGATGGTTTGATTCTGGGAATTTTCGACCCTTCAGGATTTTTCCTCGACCCGTCGAATGTCACTCCCTGGAACGGTTTTGGCACTTTTTTTCCCTGTAGAAAAATTCTACCTGGTTTTCATTTGGTCCGTCGAATGCAGCTCTCTGGTACACTAATTAGTACCTTTAATCTATCAAGCTATTTCCTCAATCCATCAAATGCAAGCTACTATCTCCAAAATCTCACAATTTCGACTCGTAGATAATTTTCTTCTACCCGTCGAAAAAAATAACCAAAATTAGATATGGTTTTAGGTTTTTTTTTTTGACCTGTCGAAGGTTTTCCTCGACCCGTCAAAAATAGTTATTGGAAAATTAAAGTTTATTTTGGGTTATTTTGACCCGTCGAGTGGATACTTGACCCGTTGAAAATCCTACCCAGACTTGAATTGGTATCTTTGATATATTTTACATCAGTTTGCTATTGCCATATCACCACTCTTTAAGGGTTTTAAGTTTTACTTAAAGTGTTTGAATAAATCTTTAAGTCTGATCTACGCATTTTATGTTTGATTCTTAACGTATTTCTCTCTACATTTGGCTATGTTATGACCTTAATATTATTTTTCCTGACTTTGTTATTTTTAGGTCTTAAATAAAGGAGATGCATAAAGGAGGCAAAAATGAGCTAAAAATGTGCTATGTGGAGGATTCTTATTTTGATTAGAAAAAAATAGTTTTTTCCTACTTTGACTAGGATTCCTACTTAGATTAGCGGTGAAACTCAGCCAAAATCCTGAAAATCACATAGCTGAAAAATGAAGTTTCCTAAATTGACGAGAAAAAACTTTCCTAATTCAACTAGGAATGACGTGGTGGAACCTTCCTGAAGACAACAAAAATGATTGAGAAATTGTGTGCAAAATGATTTCCCAAATGACACTACCAGAAAAAAGCACTTAGGCGACGAAACCATTAATGTTTCGTCGCCTAAGTACGACTTAGACGACGAAACCATACTTTGTTACCTAAGACAAAATTTTCGTTGTCTAAGAAACACTTAGACAACAAAACAAAAAGCGCCGCCTAAGATAGAAAAGATCGTCGTTTAAGAAACTCTTAGACCAAGACATCTAAAAGCGTCGCCTAAGTGAAAAATGTCGCCATCTAAGTGGAACTTAAAACGACGAAAAATTTTGTCGCCGTAGTAATCATACTTAAAAGAGGAAATGATTACCAATTCGTCGTCTAAGTCCATACCCTAACACTAAACCCTAAACTCTAACCTTAAACCTAGACCCATAAACGCTTTGACGACAAAAATCTATATTCGTCTTCTATGTTCTACTTAGTGATGAATGGTTACCAATTCGTCGTCTAGGTCTATACCCTAACACTAACCCCTAAATCCTGACCCATAAACCTTAACATATAAATACTTGGATGACGTGTATATATATTCGTCATCTAAGTATTACTTAGACGACCAAAGAGCACGACCATGTATACTTTCTTAAAATATTTTTTTTATCTCGAGGGCATAGAGTAAACAATTCTTAAACTGTGAGTATCGGCGGTTCGAAAATCGGTGTTACGAAGATTCGTATATCAACATTTTCGTTTCGTTGAAATTTTAGTCTTACAGTTGACTACGCTGATCAAACCCTTATTGAACTTCATACTTACTGAAAATTCGTCCGCTTACATATCATGCTGTGATGAATATATAGATAACAGTTGTTTTGTCCAAATTCAATTTCATTAATATTGATATGAAATGAATATAGACATACGGATATTTAAGTTATATATTAGTAAATATATAACAAATTTTTAGTCTTAAATCAACTTTTTATGTCAAATTTTAATTAATTTCTATCTAGTCGATGAATTAAGTTTTTACGACTAGACAAGCACCAGTAACTTCGAAAACAGATTTACGAATTATATTTCACGATCGATTCCGTCTTTTGACTATTTTTCGATAATCACTAAATTCAATTGAACGAATCCTAAACTAATTCAAATTGGGTTGAACTTTTTTCTACAATATTGTAATAAATATAATGGTTACATCTGACACTTGATTTTTGATGATTTTTAAGCAACTACCAAAAATTAGTTTTTCAGATATTTTTTTTTAAAAATAAAATAAAATTCATTTAGACAATGAAACCTATATCTTTTTGTGCCTAAATACCATTTAGACGACTAATTAAATCTATATAGTAACCAAAAATATCTTAAAATTATTTTTTATGCCAAAATTTTGGGAAAAAATTTAAAACACTTAGACGACGAAATCTATATAGTTTCGTCGACTAATTGATCTTTTTTTAAAAAAATTCTATAAATATCTAAAATTAATTTTTACCGCCAAAATTCGTTCAAAAATTTAAAACATTTAGATGACAAAACTTCGTCGTCTGAGTCAAAAAAATTGGTGTTTTTATTTCGGCCAAAAATTTTGCAAAAAATTTAAATCACTTAGGCGAAGAAACTATTATGTTTCTTCATTTAAGTTAAAAAGTTGGTTGATTTTTTAAAAAGTTAAAACACTTAGATGACGGAACTCTTAGCTTTCGTCATCTAAGTTAAAAAAAAAAAATTCTGCCAATTTTTTTGTCAAAAATCTAAATCACTTAGGCGACTAAACTTGTCGGTTTCTTCTCCTAACTTGGATATAAAACGTAGTTCTCTCTCTCAATCAATCAATCAAATCATCATCACCACCACCACCATCTCCACTACCACCCCGGCCATCACCACCATATCGGCACCACCACTACACACCACATCAGCACCACCACCATATACCACATCGGCACCACCACACGACACACCAAAATAACGGCACCACCACACCACACACCACCACTATGACACCACTACCACCACACAAAACGCCACTATCACCACTACCACCATTAAATTATTTATTTATTACAAATTTTGTATTAATGATTAGCATATAATGAATTTTTCATTTTTTTAACATATTCAACCACTTAGACAACGAAACTATTATAATTTTGTCATCTAAGATGCAACACCTAGACGACGAATTTGTAGTAGTTTCGTCATTTAAAAAAAATCAACACTTAGACGATGAAACAATTATAATTTCTTTGTCTAAGTGCTGCATCTTCAACAACGAATAGTTGCTTTCGTCCTCTGAGTGTTCAATAAACTACGAAAAAATTTCGTCGTCTTTTTCAGTAAAATTTTGTCGTCTAAAAACTTAGACAACGAAATAAACTTCGTCGTCTAAGTTGTTACTTAGTCGACAAAAAAAAAGTTTTGTCGTATAAATACTTAGACGACGGACCTTAGACAATGAAACTTTCATCGTTTAAGTATTTATTTATGAGACAAAAAAGGCCTCTTACGAGTTGAAATTGCTTTGTCACCTGAATGCATTTTTCTGGTAGTGTGGTGCCAAGAAATAGCAACAAAAATGACAGATGAAAATGATGCAAGTGAAGATGGAAGCATTTCTCCTACTCGGACTAGGAAAGATGGTGGACGGATAAAGTATTTGGGCCGAGCCAAAATGAAGATCATTTTAGCACAAATTGAAGCCCAAAATCGGAGTCAAAAATGGTCCAGCTCAGCCTAGATATTCCATGGAGAACAAGAAGAAAAAAATATGGAAAGAGAATATATCCCTACTCTTGGTAGGAAGAGGAAAATAAAGCTGCAGACCTGTAACGTCAAAGGAGTACCAAGATTGCTTCCGAAGCTCAAATATATACATCTGGTACCTCTTTGGAAAGATTTTGAATTCCTCTTTCGACCGAGTCCAAGATCATTATTTTTGGACGCCCAACTCTCCGGAAAAATTTGATTCTTTGCAGACTATCAGATTTACCCAGGTGGACCAGGAATACTTTGTTTTGAGAAGAAAAAATCTAATGGCTGTGTATGTAAGCCTGAGTTCAGCCTCTCATTGAACATCTCTCATTCTCTACGTCTCAACTCTTCCCAAATCACCTCCTTGTACCAAAATTCGAAGTCTTCCACTCCAAGGCTGAAACACCACCAAACCTCACCCCCTCAAAATACCTCCTCCATCCGCAAGGGTTCTTAGCTCGATTTGGCTTTGAATTCTTGTGTTCTCCATGCCACCAAAGAAGCCTCTTCATCTACATTTGCAGTGCGATTTCACGAGATCAAAAGTGTAACATGACTCCTTTGCTTTTTTAGTTTCATTTTTTGTATTGTATTCTTCTCTTTTGTGTTGCAAGAACAAGTTTTGATAAAAGGCATTTTATTTCAGGTTTCTTCTAAGTTTCTTCTATGTGTTTATAACTTTGATTTGAATGCATGAGCTACCTTAAGTTCTTAATGCTTTGAAACTATGTTTTAGATGACACTCTATTTGGTCCCTCGCTTTAGCATGTTTTAATGAACTAATTAAAGATAAAATTGGACTAGGTGGTTAACTTGATTTGATTGCTTTCTTGTTCAATATAAGCATGTTTATGTATTTTGATTGAAGTTATGAATTTTATTGACACTTAGAGGAATTATATGTAATTGGCTTGGGTTGTTTAGAATGGGATGATCACTTGTATATAGTAACTTAGGTTTTAGTTTTGGTTCAAGCATGTTTAAGGTTTTAGGGTTCTTGTTTATTGTGTTTGTCTATGAGTTGAAGTATGATAGAATTCTAGGGTTTTTTGAATTTGTTTGTTGCCATATTTTGTTCTTAAATTTCATGTATAGATAATTAAAGAAACTTTGATACCCTCCCTTTAAATCTAAACATAGTCATGCATGTACCCTCAATCCCCGGTCAGAATGATCTCTACTTATCAATCCTACATCATAGAAAAGGATTTTAAATTGTGACGTTTTGATTGAATGTTAAGTGTTAATTTTGTGTTTAGTTTTAGCGTTATCAAGGACCAATTAAATCACATTCTTTTTTTGACGTTTGAAGACGAGATCAAGCGTCTAGCAGATAGTAGTAGTACTCATACTATATTGCACAATAGGCAATTATTCATAGATCTTGTGCCATACACATCAAAAGTGACAACAATGATTGATGCATTATACGCGCCTAAGGCCAATAGAACCTTGCAAAGTTTTAAGGATATTATACCTAACGGTTTACACTTTGAAACTCACTGTGAGCATGGTAAAGAATTCTTATGCATAACTTCATAGAAGTGCGGTACAAAGCATACCTTGGAGAAGTTAGGGGTAATTCGTAGTGGATTATATCTTATTATGGTTCAAAATCATTAAATCCAAGGCAGTCTCTCTCACCACTGTGTGTGACTCGGCCTCATATTAGCTTTGGCACTATAGGATAGGACATCCTGGTTGGGATATGATGATAAAAATCTTGAAAAATTCTCATGGTCATCCATTTTTCAGAGCAAAGAAGCAGGTGGCAATACCCATTAGTTTTGATGGGATAAATGAGATTAACATTGTTAATCCAGTTTCGACCTCTAAGCCGACTACAACACCTAGTGTTGGTCCACAAGATTCCTTTGTGAAAATCTCGGATGCTCACTGCTCATTTTGTAAAGCTTGTTCATGAGCAAAGTTGCAGGCTAGGCCTTCCTTTGCGGTTGATAACATTGAAAATATACCATTCTTACAGAGAATCCAGGGTGAAATTTGTTGTGACGACCCGAACCAGAATCTGATGCGTATTCGGTACGATTCTCGAGATTCTGCTTAGTCGCAGTTTTATGTCGTATATGTGGTTTGCCGATTCGATTCGCGACTATGTTTTCGTTCGAGAATTTGAGTTGAGTGTTTTCACGGAAATTGTAGAGTACGTGATTTCGAGCTCGTGGGCGGTTCCGGAAGATTTTTCCGATAACCGAGGAATATAATATGATTATTTGAAGTTTTGGTTTTCGACGAGTTTATCCGATTGATTCGTGTTTATCCGAATCGTGATGGTTATCCGTTTCGAATCGTCGATCGACCCAAGGTGCGAGTATAGATATCGGAATAGTCGAGAATTAGTCGAAAATCTAAATTTGGGCATTGACTGAACGTTGACCACCTGTTGACTTTCCAAAATTGGAAAGTAGCCGTTGACCCGTGAAAGAGAGAGAGTGACCCGGTTCAGTTCGTCGGCCGACCCGACTTTTTCGGCCACCTCCGGCCAGGCTGAGGGTACAGTTCGAATCCTCTCGTGATTCTCTTTCATTTTATGTATGAGTTTGTTAAAATTGGTGATGTTTACCTTGAGTTCGAATCGGGCCGAGGGGAAGGTTTTCGCCGTTAATGGTCACGGTGGTTCCGATGAGATTTGGAGGTGGGGTTGTTGGGGGTTTTGCTCCCCACACTTTGGTGATGCTATCTGGGTTATTGGTTTGGGACGAGATGAAGTTTAGAGGTGAACCCGATTAGGTTTCCGGTGTGATATTCTGATTTGATTTTGGATGAAATTGGTGATGTTAGAGTTTGAATTGAGGTAGGTTGTAGTTATGAAAGTGACTCGGTTTGAGATGGGCTTCCTTTCTCGAGCTTCCTCGCCGGAAAATGTCACCGTTGACGGCGCACCGCCGTCGGCGGCGGCGGTCAACGACGGCGCTCCGGCGAGGAGTTGACTTTTTGGATTTTGATGAAATTAGTGTCATTTTTCTCGAAATCGCGCCCTGATTATCGTCCAGAGGTTTTCGGGTTGATTTGGTTAGCCGATTTTCAGTCGAGGTATCGAGTGGGGATTTCGGAATTTCAGATATTCATTTTGTACTGCATTGCATATTTCCGGGAACGATTGGTTTCCGTGATTCAGTACAGGGTTGTGGACTATAATTTTGATCAGTTATGTTTTGTGAATATTCAGGAGATCGAGATCGGGATCGTGATCGTGCTTCAGGTGAAGAATCTTCCGCTGGACCACGAGATTAGCGCGAGTTCGCGCTAGCAGATCTGTGAGTGGACAAGTTTATGTTTTCACTGTTGAATTGCGAGTTCGTGGATTTTATGATTTTTGTATTTACTTTATACGATATTATGATATGTATTGTTTCCAGAGGTATTATTTATATTTATTGGTGATGGCATTATTGCATCGATGCTTCGACTACTCGGCTGATCACCGGTAGTCCACCAGAGTTGAGAGGTCCTCTGGGCAGGGTTGAGAGGTCCCCTGTATGCCGCCAGGGTTGAGAGGTCCCCTGGCCTATCACCGTCGGGTTTGAGCGATTCACCTGACGTCGGGTTTGAGAGGTCGCCCGACAACCTCCTTATATATATGATTTCCGAACTCGCACTGTTTTACATTGATTATGTATATAACTGGTGAAAGGCATATATTTATTTTCGTCCACTCACTCTAACGTTTTCATTTGCCTTTCCCCTGGGCTTTTCGGTTTTCGTGCCCAGTTTGCAGTTCGGATTCTGGTGTTTCACGTCGCAGTTTGGAGGCTAGTGATCTGAGCTACCTGTGTTTTCCAGTAGGTTCTTGTTTCACCTACTGATGTGTTTATTGTATATATTTTACACTAGAGGTCGCTCTGATACATTCTGATACATGTTTATATGGATTTTTCTCGGATATACATATATACATAGTACAATATGTTTACTGTTATTGATTATATTGATGTTGAGAAATCCGGATGGGATTGGTGCCCACGGTTTGGCTTTTGTAGCATAGGATGAAGTGTTATTTTCAGGGTGCAGGTTTATGCAATTCTACGTTAGTAACGAAACTCTGCCGAAATTTCAAAAAATTTTTGTCGGTTCGTATTTTTCAGAAGGGGTTCGATTCCGATTTAGGTAACTGAATCGGGGTTGGGTCCTTTCATTTGTGGACCTATCAAACTGGAATGTAGACCATTTAAATATTTTATGGTTTTGGTATATGCTTCAACGCGATGGTCACACGTTGGTTTGGTATCCACAAGGAATGTTGCATTTACAAAACTCCTAACATAGATTATTAAGCTTCAGGCTCACCATTAGGACTATTCAATTAGGTCAATTAGATTGGATAATGCAGGAGAATTCACATCAAAGGCTTTTGATGACTACTGTATTTCAATTGGAATTGAAGTTGAACATCCCGTCCCTCAAGTTCATTCTCAAAATGGTTTAGCATAGGCATAAATCAAGCGGTTATAACTTGTGGCCAGAGTAATGGTTATGCATACTAATTTGCTGGTATGTGCTTGGGGATATGCAATATTACATGCAGCATTACTTCTTCACTTGAGACATGTAGCACGCTAACCATTCAGTGCGTATCAGTTGGAAACTGGATATGAGCCTGACATTTCACATCTACGCATCTTTAGTTGTGCAGTGTATGTGCCAATTGCACCTCCACAACACATTAAAATGAGTCATCAAGGTCGATTAGAGATATATGTTGGTTATAAATCTCTAACTATTGTCCATTACTTAAAGCCTTCGACAGGAGATCTCTTTCCTACAAGATTTGCAAATTGTCAATTTGAAAAAACATATTTTCTGACATTAGGGGGAGATAGGAATGCCTCCATTCTGGTTGAACATCAGGAATTGACATGGAATACTCCTCCCACTATGTTTCAAGAAGATCCACAGACATCTCAAAGTGAGATTGAAGTGCGACGTGTTCTTGAATGTAGCAGACTCGATGCCTGACTCCATTACTGATATTGTCAAAGTGACGAGATCAGACATTCCTTCTATAAATGTTCCTGCAAGGTTGAAAGTCCTTAAAGGGTGGTATATTGCAACTCTAGGGCAGAGTAATGAGCCTCTTGCCCATGTGGATAGAGTAGCATTGACCTCGGCTCCCACTAGGAAGTGGGGGAGACCAAGAAAATTTATATATGAGCTATCACCAAAAAGATAGGCCATCCAAGTACAAAATAATCCTTTTATCATCAATATTATGAATCCCACACATGAGATTGTTCGTGACTACAGTTATATCCTACAATCACAAATGACATCTCTGGAGGACGCTTCAGACCCATATATGATGTCAAAAAATGGTGAAATCTCACTAATTGACAATGATGCGCGCATTGTTATGGATAGATCATCCAAGGTAGTTGAGGATGTTTTTGATTATTTCATCGCTTAGGAGATTATTGACGACGATGAAGTGGAACCTCACTCGTTGAATGTTAGCAAAGAAGGGATTGGACAAAATGGAAAGTGGCAATGCAGGCTGAACTAGACGCCTTGAAGAAAACGCATGTTTTCGGTCTGGTAGTGCTATGCCCATCAAACGTGAAGCTAGTAAGACATAAATGGGTCATTGTTCAAAAATGTAATGAGAAGAATAAAGTCATGCGATATAAAGCTAGACTTGAGGCGCAAGGATTCTCTCAACGCTCTAACTTTGATTATGAGGAGACATACTCTCAGGTCATGGACATCATTACTTTCCGCTACCTTGTCAGTTTGGTAGTGTCCAAAAGACCGAACATTCAGCTGATGGATATGGTGACAACATATCTCTATGAAATCTTTGACTCAGAGATACACATGAAAGTGCCGGATGACGTGGTCATACCCAATTCAAGTAACTCTATACCACGGAGTGCTCATATGATTAGATTAAAGTATTCATTATAAATTATAACAATTTGGTAGGATGTGGTACATACGTCTAAGTGACTACTTTATTGGGAAGGGATACAAGAATGTTGACTTGTGCCCACGTATGTTCATTAAGAGAACAAGTTCAAGATTTCCATTGTAAGGGGGGGGGTCTATGTTGATGATACAAATATCATTGGGTCTCTTGATGAAATCAATGAGACGGTTGACTACTTAAAATCCGACTTTGAGATGAGAGACCTTGGTAGGACTCAATTTTGTTCTAGTTTAGAGCTGGAACATCGAGTTGGTGGACTACTTATTCATGAGTCTGCTTATGTCAAAAAGATGCTCATGCGATTAAACATGGACAAATCACACCCTCTTAACACATTAATGGTTGTTCGCAGTCCCCCAATAAGGATGTGTACTATCTGGAAGATGATGATTAAGAACTTTTGAGAGCTGAGGTACCATACCTTAGTGCTATTGGAGATTTGTTGTATTTAGCTCAATGCACAAGACCAGATATTGTATTCTTTGTGAACTTGTTAGCTCAATTTAGCTCTGCGCTAACACAACGCCATTGGACTGGTGTAAAGCACATCTTCAGGTACTTGAAAGGTATAATACACTTGGGCTTGCTCTTTCCCTACAAAGAATACAGAGAGAAGCTTGAAATTCCTGAAAAAGGGGATGGTTGAATCGCAACATTCAAATTCTTAGATTTTTAACCTGTCTTGTCGATCTCTCGACCGGTTGAATGGTACACCTTGGATCAATCAGAGCATGTCACTCGACCCGTCAAGTGAATTGTTCGACCAGTTCAAAGAAGCTCCGACTGCAAGCAGTGTACCTTCATTCAATGCGGTCCCCTACTCAGAGACACTGTATGATGTCTTAGTTGGTTTTGTTGATGCTAGGTATCTCTCTGACCCACCTAAAGGATGTTCTCAAATAAGTTATGTGTTCACTATGGGGAATAAAGTGATTTCATTGTGATCAACAAAGTAAACCCTTGTTGCTACTTCCTCGAATCATTCTGAGATCATTGCTTTGCATGAAGCGGTTAAGGAGTGTGTCTATCTTAGGTTAGTTATACACCACATTCGAGGATCCAGTGGATTACCTTCCACTACAATAGCACCAACTTGTATCTTGGAGGATAATGCGGCTTGCATTGAACAAATGAAGTTGGGATACATCAAAGGTGATCACATGAAACACATTTCGCCAAAGTTTTTCTTCAATCAACAATAGCTGTAGATATTGAACATTCATGTGAATCAATTTTGTTCGGCAGATATTGCCGCAGACTTGTTTACCAAGTCATTGCCCAAATCTACATTTATAAAGTATATGAGACGCATTGGAATGCGAAGATTGTTTAAACTCTAAGATTGAGTTACTAATCAGGGGGAGTTCATTTTATAGACATAAGGGGAAGCCTACATCACATATAGTCGCTTATGTAGTTGATGTGTTGTACTCTTTTTCCCTTAGACCAAGCTTTCATTTTTACCCAAGAGGTTTTTTGTTTGCTTGGCAAGGTTTTTAGTGAGGCAACAAGTTATGCATCATTCATTAGGATCGCGGCACAAGGGGGAGTGTTTAAGGAAATAATATTCCTGGGATCCCAGTGTGGGTCTTATCCTAATTAGAATAGAAGTAGATATTTTCTCAATCCCTGATTTATAAGAATATTGATCGTAACATATTGTAATGCCTATTTAATGCCATATATTAATGAATAAAATAAGTTTCAGATCATATATTTTGCGTATCTACTTTCTCCTTGAACAACTTTAATATTTTTATTGATGGATGGATTGGATAAGATTCACTCAATCATGGGATGTTCGCAAAAGAATTACTCGATCGAAGAACTT
The DNA here is from genome assembly GCA_946800695.1 of Geum urbanum. NCBI lineage: Eukaryota > Viridiplantae > Streptophyta > Magnoliopsida > Rosales > Rosaceae > Geum > Geum urbanum. The sequence goes on from OX326998.1 coordinate 38,132,978, forward strand.
TGCCACAAAAAATATCTTTAGTCTGTGGAATATATAGTATTTCATTTGTTAGTGGATAGTTCAATCAACATTTTGTATGCGTTCAACCTAGGGAAAATCCTATAGTAGAACAAGGAAGGTCATTTTTTCGACAAAATTCTCTCCGGGGTTCCGAGCGATGGGCTCTGTTATCAAGACACAACTCACGCAAGCCGTGTGAAATAGTATTGTACACCAAATATGGCTTTAAGTTTGGAAAGCTCGTTTCTCATTCAAATTCCGGCACTCCATCCCAGATCTATTAGACATCGCCCGTCAAGCGTTCTCAGCAGCTGAAGCATACCTCGGTGCTAACACCCCCTAGTTATCCTGTACTGCTCTTCCGAAAGTTGGCAACTTCTGGTTCCCCCTTCCTGATGGCAACATGAAAATTAATACATATGCTTCTTGGAATCCTCCTACGTTGGAGTGTCGCTCTGTAGCTCTGGCTCGTAACCTGATCAAGGTCCCTCTTGTTTGGTGCTGTTAATATCTCTAACACCCTCTTAGCCGAAGTAGCTGAGGCTCAAGCCCTAATTCTTGGGTTACAATCGGCCTCTCACTTTGGCCTGTCTTCTCTCTCCCTTGAAGTTGACTACCTCTCCCTAATAGCAGCTGTAAAATCCCTAAAGATGTCCCTGCACTAGACGGTGTGCCATTGGTTGCCCATCATCCACTCTCTTGGATCTTCTTTCTCCACAATTAACTGGCTCTGGGTCAATAGAGAGGCTAATAGAGCTGCTGACTGTGCAGCGTCTTTAGCCCATAGCCTGGTGTCTTCTCTGGGCTGGTACAAGAATCCCTCGACACTCCTCCAACACATCCTTTGCTCTGATGCGGTATCCCCTTCTCCATGAAGTTTTTCTTTTCGAGTTCTGTTTGCTTTGTTTTTGATTTTTCGGTTACGAATTTTTTTTAAAAAAATATGGCTTTTAGTTTTCCCCTTGAATACGGTGTTTTTCTGCTTGTTTTGTACTTGGTTACTTGAATAAAAAAAATGGCGTTTAGTAGCACAAAATTTCAACACTAAAGAACCATTAGTGAAAACAAAAATAGAGCAAAATTTGTCACTAATAGCTTGCGTGACCACATATTTTTTTGACACCACTACCAGAAGAATTACTATACCCGACGATGAGGTGTCGTCGGACTGTTCCTCTTTATCGTCGGGTATAGCCTATACCCGACGACTTATCATCGGTTATAGTCTCGTCGGTAATGCACCGTCGGTGATACTATAACCGACGATGAATTAGGTTTTTCGTTGGAAAAAATGGAGACTAAAGGCAACGATGGTTTATCGTCGGGCATAGTTTCAAACTATAACCGACGATGCCATCGTCGGCTATAGTTTTCTCCATGGTCAAAATGGTTGACCGTGGAGAAAACTATAACCGACGATGTTGACACATATCGTCGGTTATAGTTAATAATAATTAATTTTTTTTGCAGGTTTTGGGTTTTATCCCAAAACCTGCATTCCCAAAAAATCACCAATATTGTTCAAATTGAAAATCAACAACCATTGAAACTATAGTACGTAGTAAATAAATAAAAAAAAAAACCGAAATCGTTCAAATCTGTATACATATGCGTAATAAATAATTAAAATAAAAAACTGACAATTGTTCAAATCTAGGGGGTCCTGGTCCTAAGTCTATGTGGTCAAACATATCGTCATAAGTTGGTTGGTCCTGGTCTGGCTGAGGCTGCGGCTGAGGCTGAGGCTGAGGAGCTGTGGCGCACCGAAAATGGGTGGGGGAGCTATCTGGATTCCAGATGCTTGCAACTGTGCATAACAGTGCTGCATCCATGTCCCCATATGCTGCTGCTATTCGGCCAACCGATTCTGTTCTGCGGCTCGCGCCTGCTCCATCTCCTCCATCTCCTCCATCCGACGCCGTTGAGCTTCCATCTCAATTGCTTGCCTATGAAGCTGGTCCTGTAGCTCATTAGTCCTCGAAGATGATGATGATCCCGATCCGCAAGAGAATTCAGGGGTCTGGTTCAGCAGCCCTTGACCTCACTTTCCGGAACCCCTGCAGTAGAATGTGTTCTTCCCTGGAGGGATCGCAGTTGACATAATCCTGGCCCTGACGATCGGATCAGATCGATCAATCTGATCAATCGGGAGTTCCGCATCGGGGGTGTTGGGATAGAGCTCTCTCGCCACTTGAGTCAACACCTCCGGAATCGCCTCCTGAATTCTCGCATAATTGACAAAGAACAATAAAATATTAATTAAAAAAAACAATCTAAATAAATAAGAAATAAGTTTATTTTGTTATAAGGACACTTATAGCATATTCGGGGGACTGTGGATACGCGTGCTGCATCGTATAGATAAGGGGATCCTCTTCTGGGTGGTTGGCCGCCTCCTCGATCCAACCCGAGTATGATCTGGAACCGGCATGATGAATTTTGGTGTTTTTGGCCTGGTTCCTTGTGTTGACTTCAGAAAGAGCCTGCTCGATTAATCCAACATAAAAAAAACACTCATTAGCCAAATAATTTAAGGGAAGTACGATAAAAAAAAATTTAATCGATCGAAGGTTGCGTACCTTCAATTTCGGGTTGTTGAAGTGAACCACAAGCCATCGCCACTCGTACTCCCTATAACGAAACTCGCTAGGGGTACCCGAACGATCGTCGCCGTACTTTTTCCAATGCTTCTTCAGCTCGCCCTTCCACTCCTTATACCTATATATACCCATAAAATCAAGCGTTAGTAACTTACAACATTGTATGAACATAATCAAAAGAAACGAAAAAATTGAAACAAATGCCGGTCTGCAAACCTACTTCCATGCACTTCATCCGCCCACGTGGGTCTAATGTCTGCATCCACGCGGAACCACCTCTGCAATGCATATATATATATATATATCAATAATATTAAAAATTTATTTAGAAAATTTACATAATGAATATACAATTCAACTCACCGACAACGCATTATTCAGCTGATATTTGACGGATTGCGGCACTGAATTCCAATCTGGCCACAACATTGGGACTCTATCCCGTATGAGGCTGCCCGCCATCCCCGCGTACTTTCGAGTGACCTTTCCCTCGATCACCTGCCCTCTATCCCCGGTCAGAATCATAACTTGGCCACCACCGCTAGCCTGAATGGCGTCGTCCAGTAACTTGCCGACGACGGGGCCTCTGGTTCTCTTTTGTTTGTCACCGGGCACGATCTCACCTATCACATATATATGTAGACGATTTTTTAAACATCAACACCTAATTGAATTTAAATATTACTAAGTAAAAAGATATCACTAATTAATATTTACCTGATTCGTCGGTGCGTTGTCCCGGAATCCTCACACTCCAGAGAGGTTCTGGGAAGGGTACATACGCATATGCCTGGTCCGGGGTAATGAACCCTAGCTATCCCGGAACAGGCATCCCGTCGGAATCGACGTGAGGTATCATCAGGATTTCCAACGGTAAAAATAAGGTAGACGACAGGCATAGTCGCATCCTCGCCGAGGACTGAGTGGATCCACCAGCGTCCTCGGAAGAATGAGGAGCTGTCTAGTGGATCACGGGGGAAGGGTCCTCGAGATGAATGTCCGGCATTCGGACCGAAGATTGAGTCGCACTATCCGTTTCCGGCGTGCGACTAACCTCATGAACCCTCCTCGCGCCTGAGGATCGAGCAGGCTCGAACTGCTGCTGCTGAGGTTGTCCGTCGCCCAGCAGTGTACGGTGTCGATAAGTTTGCAGAAGACTGTACGTGTTGCCGACGCTGGTGGTTCTTGATGCGGACCGACTTCCGGTGCTCTCATCCCCACGTCCCGATCTCCCTCTCCCTCTCGACCTCCCCCTCGAGCTCGACCCCCCTCGGGAAGCACTGCAATTTAACCAATTCATCGTTGCTATAAAATTATAAAAATTCAAAAAAATTCCTAATTCATCCAAAAATTCGAATACATATTCCAATATATATCAATAATCCAATACATAAATATTCCAATATATATATCCAAAAATTTCAATAATTCCATAAAATCCAATATATATAATTCCAATAATCCAAGATATAAATATTCCACAAAAATTCCAATAATCCAATATATAAATCCAATATATATTCCAATATATAAATATTCCACAAAATTCAACAATAATTCCATAAAATCCACAATAATTACAATATATATATAATCCAATATAATTCATCCAATACATATATAATCCAATAATTTAACTATATATATTCCAATATATATATATCAATAATCCAGTATATAAATCCAATATATATATATATATATCCAAAAATCACAATAATTCCATAAAATCAATATATAATTCCAATAATTCCAATATATAAATATTCCACAAAAATCAAGATAATCCAATATATAAATCCCCAATAATCCACAAAAATTCCAATATATAAATGAATATTCCACAAAAATCAACAATAATTCCATAAAATTCAACAATATCCAATATATAATCACAATGTTCATTCATGCATCGACATTATCGATATTGAAAAATAACAACTTCAAATCTAACCTAAATAAAAAAAATTCGAAATTAGGAAATTAGGGATTTCAAACCTGAAATGGAGAAAATCGACGAGGGCTTTGGCTTGAGGATCGATGGGCTTTGGCTTGAGCTTCGATTGCTTGCTCCCAACACACCTGAAATGGAGAAAATCGTAGAGGAGAGGAGTTCTTCGTTTTGGGCAGTTTCGTTTCTGCCCAAAACGTACCCAGTTCCGGATATAAACCAGAACTATACCCGACGATATAAGTAATATCGTCGGCCATAGTTGAACCGAAACTATATCCGACGAGATTTCATATGAATGTCGTCGGATATAGGTTTTTTATTTATTTTTCATATGCCGGTTATATATAGTGTACTTAATTATTTTTAATATTTAATACGAAATTATTAGAAAAAAAAAAAACCGAAATAATTTAAAAGCCTAATTAAATTAAAATGGCATTTAATTTTTTTGGCTATATTTAATAATATTTAATAATACGATATTATTTCGAATATCGATCGTCGATCGGTTGTATTTTTTTTCCGATCTCTCGATCTCTCTCTCTTATGATCGCTATTTAGCAATTTAATCGACACAATTTGAAGTCGATAATCTGAATATAATTCATTTTACATTGCACATTCAAACTCAAAATAACATACATACACTAATTAAGGCGCATAGTCGGAATCATCACTTGAGTCTGACTCTGTTTTCGAGTTAATTTTAGGTAAGATGTGTATGCCCTCGTCACTTGAGTCTTCATTGTCTTCATTTTGATTAACATCAATAAGATTCGGTTGAGGAATTCGTACCACAATGCCCTGTCTCACATTATTAAGGCGAATTGTTGAGGTTTCAGGAATAGCAGTTGCGTTCGGCTCTTGGTATGCACTAACTTCTTCATTATCCGATGTCACACCAAGGGTTGAGGCACTGTATATGTTTCGTGGAAGATCATGGTTAACCACTTTCCATGCGCCTTTATGCACAAGATCATCAAGATAGAACAATTGTTTCACCGCCGTAGCTAAAACAAACAGATCATCTTCATACCAGCTTGTAGCAGTATTCACCGAAAAAATTCCGTATTGATCAGTCCTTGTGTTCTGAGGGTCGGTATCAAACCATCTACACTTAAAACAAGTGCACGGTCATGCCTTCCCCATATATTAATTCGACAACTGAATGGAGAACACCGTAATAGTAAACTCCATTCTGACCACCATGCACCATTACCCCAGAATTCTATGTTTTTCGTCTGACATCTCTATGTTCACAAATAAATAGCACGCCATTTACCTTACACATAGGATAAACTCTGGAAATTACCGGTTTCTGCACCAAGAGCCTCAAGTCGTGTGACCACTGAGGGATACCATCATCTTGTACATGGTTCATCTGAAAATAATCATTTATTAACTTAACTATAAATAGGATACGAGACATGCACTTAAATTCATATACAGGTCAATTTATCTATAAATGTACCAATTTGCCAAAATAGTTTGCGAACGTCTTGTTGTGGTACTCAATATCACCGGAAATAGCAGGGCAGTAAATGTGCAAATTTTTCCAATATTGAACTTCTGGACAGTTAATCAATACCGACCAATGGGCAATGACTAGCTCATAAGGTTCCAACTTGTACGAGTTGGGCAACTTTCCAGAAACTTCAACATCATCGGAAATGATCGAAAGGTTGAACTGCCCTTCATCTACTAGCATATGTTGTGGAGGGTCCTCCAACGCTCTCAAATACAACTTGGTGTACGTTACGCACTCATGCGCAATATATGCTTCAGTGATACACCCTTCGGGTGCAGATTTGTTCATCACATAGTCTTTGTAGTCCCCTAATTGTCTGTAAAGTGGTAATTACAGATCGAGCATGTTATGCTTATTGCAACAATAAGTGAATAAATAATATTAAAGATCGACATATATAGCCAGATTCAGAGATGCATTACGTACCTTTCCATAGGATACATCCATGTGTAGTGTACTGGACCAGTAAGCAACAATTGTTCCGGAAGATGGAGCATCAGGTGAGGCATGATGTCGAAAAAGTTTGGAGGAAATATCCTTTCGAATTTGCACATGATAAAAATGATGTCCTGTTGCATTTCCAACAAGTCCGATTTCTTCACTTCTCTTGTGCATAACTTCTGAAAGAATCTTGACAAAGCCACTAACGGCTACACCACCTTTTTGGGCAGGTACCCTCGAATGAAAACAGGGAAGAGACGTTGAAGCAGTATATGACAGTCATGACTCTTTAGTCCGTACATCTTATTGTCTTTGAAGTTAACACATCGACTTATATTTCCAGCATAGCCTGAAGGATACCTAACATTACCCATCCAGCCAAAAATTTCATTCTTCTGGGCAGGCTTCACGGTATAAGGAGCTTGTGGCATTTTTTTCTTCCCATCTCTCAACCACAAATGTTTTCGCAGTCCCATCCTTTTAAGATCAATGCATGCCTTCGGGCCGTCTTTAGTTTTTCCCTCCCAATTCAACATTGTGCCGACCACACTCTCGCACACATTTTTCTCTATGTGCATGACATCTAAGTAGTGTCTGATCAGCAACTTGGACCAATACGGAAGTTCCCAAAAAATACTTTTGTGTGTCCAGAATTTATACCTGTCGAGTTTGTCAGGTATTAACGCCACTATCTCAGGATGATTGCTTAGCTGCCCAAAATCGTATTCATTTAGCACTTCTAATATTTCATCCCCCGTCCATCTCCTCGGCTGCTCACCTGTTTCCACAGTCCCATCAAATGCCTCCATATCCTCCCGAAATGGGTGATCATGTGGAAGCCAACGACGACGACGCATCTGTACAATCTTCCTGCAATGAGGTCTGCAACACTCAACCGTCATGCACTCTGGACAAGCCCTGTATCCCCTGGTAACGTTGCCCTACAACATCCCGCGTGCAGGAAAATCGCTAATGGTGCCAACAAGCATGGCATGCTTCTGGAACATCTCATTTTTGAACTTGTCATAAGTGGGATGACCATGCTCACTCAAGTACTTAAGCTCCTCAATCAAGGGTCTCAAATACACATTGAGACACTTTCTTGGATAACCCGGCCCTGAAATTATCATAGTGAGCATATTGTATTCTTTCTTCATGCACATCCATGGAGGAAGGTTGTACGGTACCAAAATAACTGGCCATATACTGTATTGAAGACTCATGTTGCCAAAAGGGTTGAATCCGTCAGATGAAAACCCCAGCCAAACATTTCGAACCTCTGATGCAAAATAAGAAAACTCATTCACCATGTGCTTCCAAGCCTCTCTGTCAGCAGGGTGTATAAGCGTATCACCGTCGGGCAAATTCCTCTCGGCCCACCATCTCATAGCTTCAGCCGTGTGTGCACACATGAACAACCGTTCTAGCCTATCTATCAGGGGAAAATACCGAAGTATCTTCACAGCTTTCTTGTTTCCGGCAGGAGTCAACTTATACCTATCTGTACCACATACCGAGCATTCATCAAGGGATTCAAGATCATTCCCATAAGCATCTTCACCCCAGAAGAGAACACAATCATATATACAAGCATGGATTTTGATGTAGGAAATGCCAAGATGTTTTAGGATCTGTCGCACCTTAAGATGAGTGGTAGGAAGACGATGACCGGGGGGCAACAACGAACCAGACCACTTCAGCCAATCATCAACAGCCTTCACACTCATTTTGTTCTCCACTTTGAGCTTCATTACTCCCATAACACTTTCGAGAACAGTCTTATTACACCCGTTGTACAACGGGGTCTGTTGGAAGTCAATGAGGTTGTTGTACTTGTCCATACCAGCAGTGTTGACAGCTGTAGGTAATTGCTGGACTGGCTCAATATGAGGGAAGTCTCCAACAGCGGGAGGGATATCCGGTGCTTGAGCAAATATACCGCTCTCATGAGGAAACATATTGTTGATCAACCTTGTTGTTGGATCATTGGATGTACTGCCACTCTCAAAAAATTGTCCGTGATCATGTTGACCAACTGATGAGCTCTCACCGTGATAAATCCAACATGTGTACTTATCCCAAAACCTGTTTTTCTTCAAGTGCTCCAATACTTTATCGATGTGAAAACGATATCGCTCACTGCGACACTGAAATTTCGTACACGGACAATAATGAATTGTCATCCCTCCACAATTAACCTTCACATATTCCACAAAACTTCTAATTCCACGGTGATATCTTACATCCCATCTTGAAAAACACATCCAACTCTTGTCCATCCTGAAAATTATAACTGCATGTATATATACCCATGATCTTATTAATTAAAATTTCATAGCTAGATATAAGTATATATTATTATAATTCCTATAATTTTAATATATATATATACACACACGTACACCCTAACTATATATATATATAATCGATCACAAAAATCTAAATATATATAACCACGTACGTACACTAGCTAGCTATAATTAATCCTATATATAATAATCACAATATATATAATGCAATATATTAATTAAATAAATTAATCACCCTAGCTAGCTATATATATATTCACAATAATCAAAATTAACAAAAATTAATATATATTTACGATCAATCACGTACTCAAAATCAACCATCGATCAATTACTCAAACTCAAGAATCAATTAATTAACTCGATCGATTGATCAATATATATATATATATATTCAAAATCAATAACGATCAATTCAACAAAAGCAATACATGCATGCACAACACATATAACGTACCTATATATAATGCATGAATCATCACGAACTCATTCTCGACATCACCCAAAGATCGATTTCAGAGCATTTTCAGAAAAAAAGGAAATTTTTTGGAATGACCGATCGAGCTGCTGCCCAGATCTGAAATAAGAAACTATAGCCAACGATAGAAAAAAATCGTGGCTAATAGTAAAAAAAAATCGTCGGTAATAGTCGACAACTATAACCGACGATTTTCCGGCGACTATAACTGACGACAAGAAAATCTCGTCGGTCATAAAACTATAACCGACGAGGTAATCCTGTCGTCGGTTATAGTTTACTATAACCGACGAGAACCCTTCTCGTCGGTCGTTTTTTGAGGAATTCGTCGGGTATACTGCTTCTACTGGTAGTGACATTAACGATTGCATAATAAATCTAGGTAGTAAGGTCATTTTTTTTATGACACTAAGGTAATATTTTCGTCACTATTGATGTGTCGAAAAAGTATGTCATCTGCCTTATTTCTTGTTTATTTTTTTATACGGTTTTTTGTTTTGTTTCATGAGTGAGACTTTGAGTCATTCATGCATACATCCTGAAACCAGGTCGATCTTGGGAAATTGCTACAGACTTATGTTCTCACACATGCTAGCTTGTTACGGCCTCTATAAATTATTAGTTTCGGGATTGAAAAATTCTATTAATTTAGTAAGATATTAAGTAATCGATAAATTAATAATTTATTAATTTATTTATTAATTAATAACTTATTAATTTATAAAATTATTATCGTTGTACCTTGTTCAATATATACCATTTTTCAATTTATTGTGTATAAATTATTAAATGTGCTATAAAAAGACAATACTAGAAAGTCATACCATGTTAAGAAAAGTCTAAAATGATATTCAAGTTGACATCAAATTCAAGAAACGACAAGACATAATTGAGTCATTCTTCATGAAGTCATCATAAATGAATAATTAATTATATATATAAGCATTATTAATTTATATATTACATGGTCTATACGAATTCTCAAATTTCTATTATCTTATAAATTTAGAAAATTATTAATTTAGAACATTGTCCCTAAGTCGGGACCGATCAAAAATATTATTTTAGCAAAGTTATTAATTAATCGAGTATTAAATTATCAATATTCTATTGTAATTAAGAACCCCATAAAAAACATTCATATATTGAATAACAATAACTTGAATCCTATAATCACGACAAGTGGTCTAGTGGAGGCAGATATGAAACTCTCAAGTTATGCGTTCGAACGCTAGCGGCGTCAAAATGTGTTTACTGAATTATTAACGTGGTCAGACACTGTGCTGCAATGCATAGTTGGATCATTTCACATGGGTCGGAGAATTTATCTTGGGCTTAATTAGAAAGCTTTTGGGTTACCCTTAACAAGTAAAAAACAAACTTGAATCCTATGCATGAAGCTAAGCTAGTTAACTTCACTACTTCGGCCTAGTCTTGGGGTGCAAATGTAGTCCAAGTGAGCTTCTGCAAATAGTGGCGGAGCCATGATTTACAGTCAGCGGGGCAAAAATTAAGACTTCAGAAATAAAATAAAATAATTAAAATTAAATTAAACCAAATAATATAATATAAAATATTACACTATTCCTGAAAAAATAGTATTATTACGAAAATTGTAACAAATATATCTTTGTCAATGTAAAATACCAAATAATCATTCATTAACTCGTCGCCCATTTAACTGTGTAAACGATTCTTCACAATATTCGTTGCATACAATATTTTCTACAAATATTGTTTGTGATTTGTAAAATTAATGATAATGTTTAAAACAAGTGACCTAACGTATTTTCCAAACTAACCCATATTTACCGAAGCACTTTTAGATTATAGCTAGATTACTTGCAAATATTATAATTGATGTTCCGATATAGAAAAGTGATGCATATTATCTTGATTCTTAATTGGCCCCTATCATATCATAATCGATGGGTTATATGTCTATATAGCTATATTTCATTTTTTTAGGAAAGTCTATATAGCTATATCTAGTTGTACGTATGAAGGTTTGGGCAGCTCGCACAATTGATTAATTAGATTTAATTGCAAGTTGAATTAAGCCGATGGACAACAACAACTTTTTCTGACTTGCTGAAACGTAGTGTAATAATTTTTGTTTATTTGAAATCTCAAAGGGGGTCATGGCCCACCCTCGCCCATGAATAGCTCCACCCTTGTATGCAAATATCCTTCTATTTAGACAGTCATGATTTCATCGAACACCTTTAGGGCATCTTGAAGTGTGGTGATTTTGGGTTCAACATATCTTTCAAACTCTGAGTGTTTTATATTTTATCATTACCAAATCGACAACAAAACAAAAAATATTAATTGAACAATAATCATAATTCGTGAATAATAAAAACAATAAGACTGAGAGATTAAGAGACGAAGATTGTGAGAAAGTCAGAGAGAGATGATGAAAAATTTAGAGTAATTGTTGGCTTATTTCTGGAGAGTTTGGAAAAGATGAATTGTCACCTCCATAAATTTGCAACAAGCATACTGCTCGATTTCCTCCATAATTAAAACTAAGAGTTGGGAATTGAGAAAGATGAGATGAACAATCACGACCCGTGAGAAAGAATTGTTGCGCGACATTCCGATTTTAGGGTTTTGTTTTCTCACTTTTTACTTTCATTTGTTGCTAGCAATATCAACAATTCGGACCCCCTAAAATTTTGGGCTCCTGGCTGGGCATGCCTGAAACATGTTCGAAAATCGTACAAGGAATTAGCAATATAGGTTGGGGAGAAAGAAGATAGTCAATCGTTAAAGCTTGACCTCTATATTTTGGCTTTGGCTTTGGCTTATGGGTTTGAAATGCTCCAAGAAGTTAATTCTAAGAAATAAACAAACTCTAAATTGCATTTTGAGATTTATTGAACCCTTTACCAAGAATTTGATCTAGATCTACCACTAATTGGGAGAATGATAATCGCAAGAACATGATAAAGGAAGATTTGGTACGTATTACGGTATTAAGAAAGCGAGAAAGTAATAGGCCTCTAGAAAGGAGATCCATCATTAGATCAATTTGGTAGTGTGAGAGAGCTGATTCACAATTATAACGTATCACTATCACAAATACTAACTTACACGATGAAATGAATTAGAATTTGTCGTCTAAATCAGGCTAAGACAACAAAAATAAAGTTTATTGCCTAAGATGATAAATTCGTCATCTAACTTAGAGCCACCTACAGGACAAAAGTTGTTTCGTCGTCTGAAACACCTGAATAGGCAACAAAATTTTATTTCGTCGTCTAAGTAAGTTTTAGACGAGAAATACGAAATTCGCCGATAGATTCGTCGTCTAAGTGTAACTTTAAAAATGAAAAGTTTCGTCCCCTGTTTAGTACATGAGACTTAGACTGCGAATTGAGGAAATATTTGTCATCTAAGATCCTACCCTAAGTACTAACTCCTAAAATCTAACCCCTAAACCCTGTAATAGTTAGATGATGAATATATATATATATATATATGTACTCGCACTTAGGTGGCGAATGGTAAACCAACTCGTCATCTAAGATGAATTTCATTGCCTCAGATCAAAAAGCATGACCATGTATATCATCTTAAAATGCCTTATTTTTTCATCGAGGGTAAAGAGTAAACAATTATGAGATTGTGAGTGTCGACGGTTCAAAAAATGGAGTTGCGAAGATTCGATTATGAAGGTTTCTGTTTCATTAAAATTTTAGTTTTATGGTTGATTATGATGATTAAACCCTTAACAAACATATTATCTTATGATGAATATTTAACGGTTATTTTGTCCAAATTCAATTTTGTTAATACTGATATAGAGTGAATGTAGATAGGCAAACACTTAAGTTATATAAGTAGATATACAACAAATATTTACGTACTCTTTATTCAACTTTTTTATTTTACAATTTCAATAAATTTCTATCTACTTGATAAATTTAGTTTCTACGTCAATGAAAATGCTCATATCTTCATTCGGAAACGGGTTGATGGTATATATTTTACGATTGTTTTCATCTTTTAACAATTTTTCGATAAAGATGGTTGCATGCTTATATAAATATGGCTGAATGCATGCTTCTATTTTGGTGCTGAAAAAAAAAATCAATCTATGATAGGTGTAAAATACCACACAAAGATACCCTATTCTTATGCAACCTTTATCCATATAGTAGATTGGCAAATATGGGTCATAACCCGCAGAGAAAATATGAAACTAAGTACTTTAGACACAAACATATGCAAATGTCAAAAAGCTGACACACGTGAACACACAGCAAATAATTAATTCGATAAATTATCTAGATTCGACCTAAATTCAAACAAAAATACAAACCATAGAAGACTCATTATCGGACAACTATGTAAATTTGCAAAGGTTTTTATACTGATTTGTTTGGTGAATTAAAGTGATAAACACGAAATATAAAACAAATATAGGAATTCAAAGTTATAGAAAATCTAATGGATGAAAGTGTTATGAACCTCTCTCCACCATAGATATTCTCGATCTACCCCAAACCTATGATAGGAAATTAATCCTCCGCCACGAAAGTACTAGAAATAATGATGGAAGAAAGGAAATAAACAAGTCAATAACACAACAAAATTTAACGAGGTTCGGCCAATAACTTGCCTACGTCTTCGGAGAGTTTTCACCTTCACTACGATAGAATATAAAGTACAAGATTGCACCACTCAAGTTTACCCAACCCGAGCCCTTGTATCCAATAGGATACCCCATGTACACTCTCTCTCAACCTAGAAGATCACTATACTCCAAGATCTATGCACACTCTTGAAATACTCATCTCTACTTGCTTCTATACCCAAAGATTCTTAGATTTCATCTCACTCACTCACTCATGATGTGTTCTCCTTGATAATGTCAAATGAGGCCAAGACCTCTTCCTAGGGGTGAAATCGGTTCAGTTTTGGGCTGGATCCAAATCCGAACCCGAAACAGTGTTCGGTACGGGTTCGGTTCAGTAATTCATTTTTGGGCCATCCAGAATGCTATTTTCCAAAAAATAACCATGTTTTGCTAAAAACAACTAAACATATCCATTTCAACTCTCAATATCAGAAAACAGCTATAAGATAGTGCATTCAAACAATCAATATAAACGACTGAAATATCATTCAATCTCTAAAAACCTAAATCCAAAAAACTTAAAAGCAAATTAAGTCCTAATCAGGTTAGACATATTACAATCCGAAAATGGTGAAAATGATGTCAAAGTGTCTAGACCCAAATAGTTTAGTGTTTGACATAACAAATTAGCTACTCATTAGTCTATTACAGTCCCCAAAAGGCATAAGCAATGACAAAATCTAACAAACAAACAAGTGAAACAACAATCAGCTTGAATCTGAACCATCCCCAGAAGTGCATCCATCTTCATCATCATTCCCTTCATCTTCATCATCGTCAGCATCAACAGACTCATCTCCACTCACCTCCAAGGTCTCTATTGTACTCTCCAATGCACTTGCATGCTCTGCGAAATGACAAAAAATGCACCAAGTTACACAACAATACAATAAACAGCAAGTACAAAACTAACAACAAGAGCCAAAACAAACAACTTGAACCAAAACAAATAGCAAGAACCAAATTGAATAGCAACAAACATCCAAATACTACAAGAGTCATACCTCTTTCAATTGTCTAGTAAAACTCAGTATCTTTAATGTTAGGGACATCCTCGATTGAGGAAACATCATTGCTCCTTAGCCAACTCCGAAGACAATCCAAAGCTTCTACTAATTTTGGAGTCAAAGAACTCCGAAAATTGTTTACTATCCTCTCACCAGTGACAAAAAGCACTCTTTAGATCTACTGTGCTCACCTGTATAGCCATCACACCTTGGAAATTCTTGCCAACACCGGGTACTTCACTGCATTCAGCCTCTACCAATCCACCTCCACAGAATCTTTGCAACTAGATTTCTCCTACAAGGT
This sequence comes from Geum urbanum, assembly GCA_946800695.1. NCBI lineage: Eukaryota > Viridiplantae > Streptophyta > Magnoliopsida > Rosales > Rosaceae > Geum > Geum urbanum. The sequence goes on from OX326998.1 coordinate 38,148,247, forward strand.
ACTACGTAGTCTGGTGAGGCCACTCGGCAGAAATTTCTAAATCCTAGCTTGTCCACAAAGCTAAAAGGTAGTTCATTAACAAAAATCATATCTACACAAGCTTGCATTACTTCTTCAAGTTTAAAGATGCGAGTTCTCATTTTGCTGCCTTTTGTTTTATCCCCAACCAATGTTTTCTGATTTTTATCAGCTACCTTTCTCCCTGAGAAACACCTACAACTCTTGTTAATGTGTTTGTTCATCCCTCCAATCCCTTTCTTTTCACTCTCTATAGCATAGTCTCCTAACTTTTCCTTGGGAAAATATTTGCATTTAGCCCTCATTTTGGTCACAATTTGATCAGGTTTCCCTTTTCATTTTATTATCTTTATAGACACATAATCATTAAAATACTCTCAAACCAAACTACACTTTCTAGAAGAAACCGAAGACATAGGATCCATACTCACAATATAATCAATAGCCTTAACCTTAGTAAGCTGAATTGGAGTAGTCCTAATGGATGACATAGAAACACATGAAACTGAGTCCATGCCCGCTTGAGTTACTACGTTGTTCTTCTTCTTTTTCAACGTTTTAAACTAAAGCAAACATAAGATGCTAATCAATAATAATGATTATACAATCACACACAGATTACATCATAATCACCATGCTAAATCATGAATCCAAGCACCAAAACAAACACACAGATTACTAATACATCTCTTTACTTAAGCTTCATCGCCTTTTAAAATATTACATACTTATGTTATAGTTACTTATGCCCCATCATTCAATTAATCAATACAAACTGTTAAAATCTAATGGAATCAATAAACCCTATGCATCTCATCAGTATTATTTAATGAACTCCACGTCAAACATATATAAATGAATAAACATACCTAAACAAAAATTCCATTACAGAGATCACTCTATTTAAAAAAAAAACTCATTTCTCAAGAAATCTAGGTACTTATATTGATTTTCACTATAGTACAAAACCAAACCCAATAACTCAACAATAATTACCGATCTCTAAGCAAAACTAGAAAGGCAACAACAACAACACTACTAGAAGTCAACCACCATTATTCCTAACAAAAAATGAAAGAGATATTTCAGATTCGTTAAACAAAATAGATGCAACAACATAATGAAGAAACTTCACTTAAAATAGTAGCCCGAATCAGTATCTAATTGAGAGAGAGAGAGAGAGAGAGAGAGATTACTGACATCGTCGATTGATGAGGAAGTCAAGGTTCAAGAAGTAAACGGCAAAAGAGAGTGATTGGTCGAAGCTTGAAGGTTGGGCAAAAGAATGATTCTAAATTTCTAATCGAGTAATTCGAGATTAAGATAGAGAATGGGCACAACAAAATCGGGCACTATAGCTGACGACCTAAAGTCATTGGCTATATCAAGACCAATCGACGACAAAAGGCCATCGAAAAAACTATAGCCCACCACCTTATGGTGAGTCGTCAGTTATAGTCAAGACTATTACGGTGAGTCTTCATGTTGTCGGTTATAGTCTTGACTATAGCCGACGATCAGTCAATAACCGGCGTTGATCGAGGGCGATGATAGCCGACGACCAGGACACTAAGTTGTCGGCTATAGTATTTACCTTAGCTGATGACTTTGATTTGTGTCATCGGCTATAGTAGAAAATTTCATTAAAAAAAATACCCGAAAATATACAATTCTAATCCCCGAAGCTACAATTGCATAATATTATTGATCGAAATTGCAAAACACATTACAAATTCACTAACAAAAGAGAAATTCACACATATTACACACCTACACTATAGGTGATCCAAATTGATGTTATTGAAAACATCGACATTAATATCAGGGTCTTCAGGATCCTCCTGCGGCCGCGTGGCAGGTGGAGCCGGACCGGGAATCCAGATGACTAGAGCTGTGCAGTCCAATATTGAAACAAGGAAGCCATTGCAAACTGCTCTGCTAATCTCACCTGCTCCATCTCCTCCACCCGCCTTTGAGTCTCTTCAAGCTCCATCTGATGCTCTGTCCACTACCTCTGGTGCTCTGTCGTCACCCTTTGAAGCTATTCCTGTAGATGAGAAGACCTCGAACTTACCGACCTGTGTGAGAATCATGAAGTGTTCTTCAACACCCTGTCCCCCTTCTGTCTCAGACACCTACAGTAGTAGCCGCTTCCCCGTGGTGGGAAAACCTCACCCATGATCCTCGCCGCTACAAGCGAGTCAAATTGATCAATCTGAGAGATGGCCTGGGGGAAGTCCGCATCCTAGGTCTCAGGCCATTGATCTCTCACGATCTGAGTCAACACCTCCAGAGTCACCTCTTGCACTCTCGTCTAATTGACAAGAAAAAAAAATTGAATTAGTAAACATACGTAAAAAAATTTAGAGATATATAAGAAAATATGTTAATTAAGTTATAAGGGAATAATACTTACAATATCTTCGAGGCACTGAGGATACACTTTCTGTAACGTATTGTTACAACCCGAATCATAATTACGCAGTTATCGATTTGTGTTCCGCATGATTGCAGATTAGTCGCGTCATTGGGGTTGTTAACGAATTTTTCACCAGGCGAGAATTTGTATTAACTTCCTTCACAAGAATTGTGGAGTATTTAATTTTGAGCTCGTAGAAATTTTCAGAGAATTTCTTCGGATAAGCGAGCTATTTTTAACGAATTTTGAAGTTGGTAGGTGAAAATATTTAAAATGTATTAATTTAATTGCTTATTTAATCGTGACCGTCTGATCTCGATCAAATTAGATCTGAACCATTGATTTCAGCTATGTATGTGTACGGTATTTATACAAGCTATTAATGGAAAGGTTTCCATTTTGGGAAAAATCATTTTGACCCGCGTTGACCGTCATGGGCGACCTGTTTCACCATGCAACTTCTCACCGGCGGCGAGCCTTATTCCGGCCACCTCTGGCCGTGTTCCTTGGTGGGAAATGTTGGGCTTGGTTTCCTCTACCTTTTGGTGGGTGAATCACTAGTGTTGGCGGCCGGAGGACAATGGTGGAAGGAGATGAAAACCAGCTTGAATCAGTGGTTTTCGGTGGAGAAGGTGGCGGCGCATAGAGGTTTTGAAGCCTATGGGATGGTTCGTCGAACCCAAGAGGTCTTGGCCTTTGCCATGGTTGGATTCCGGCGATAGAAGGAAATGTAATTCCGGTGGGTATTTCAGTTTTTTGGCAAATAGGAGGTTTTCCGATTTGATTTTGGTTTTGTGTTGTACTACAATGTTGTTGGGCTTTTTGAGATGAACATTTTCATTTATAGGTTGATCAAATTGGTGTCGGTGGTATTCCGGTCGTCGTTGGCAGTGGTCTGTGGCCCTACGTGCCACCGTGTGCGGCAGAGCTCTTGCGAGGGTGTAGCTTTCGATCAAGTTATATGTCATTTTACTCGTTTTCGCTTGCTGAATGCAATGATGAGGTCCATATTCGGATCTGAGCTTGATAAATTTTTGACGAGTATTTAATCAAATAATAATCAGTTTAATTCACGATAATATTACACTACAAGAAAACAGCACTTAGACCACGGAAACGTAATTGTTCCGTGGTCCAAGTGACACTTGGACGACGGAGAAGTCTCCATCGTCCAAGTACCACCTGGACGACAGAGACTACCTTATCCGTCGTCGAGGTGATCACCTGGAGGACGGAGAAGACTCCGAGGTCCAGGTGTCCACCTGGACGACGGAGACGGTATTCTCCGTCGTCCAGGTGATCACTAGACCTCGGAGTCTTTTCCGTCATCCAGGTAATCACCTGGACGACGAAGATGGTATTCTCCGTCGTCTAAGTGGACACCTGGACCTCAGAGTCTTCTCCGTTGTCCAGGTGATCACCTGGACAACGGACCGACACGCCGTGGTCCGAGTAACTTCCACTTAGATGACGTACCGACACCTCCGTCGTCTAAGTGAAGCATTATATAAGCCCGATGCCAAATTCTCTTCATGCCTTCCATCCGATCCTCGATCTCTTCATTCCATTCAAAGAAGAATTGAAGGAGAAGGGAGAAGGAGAAGGAGAAGGGAGAAGGCCGAGAAGGATCAGGATAAGGGATCTCCGCTGACTAGCTAGCTAGCTTAATTAACAGATATCGAGAAGGCCAGCAGGTACGTACGCAGTTAAAATTTGCTTAATTAATATATATATATTTAGTGAAAACGTACGTACATACATGCATGGATGTTAACTATATATACAGATTAAATTACGTACGTACGTAATTGATGGATCGATGTAGATCGAGTACGTATAATTAAGCGTAAGTTAATGGACTAATATATATATATTTGTAATAATTAATTAATTATAATATTTTGTAGCAGTATGGACAAGAGTTGGATGAAGTTGAAGAATAGATGTGATGTCCGGTATATGGATGGAATTAGCGAATTTGTGAATTTTGCGATAGAACATGGTCAGGGAAAGAAACGTTTCAGGTGTCCGTGTCAGAAATGTCTTAATTGTCAGTATGCGGAGGTTAATGTTATGGTGCAACACCTGTACGAAAATGGTATGATGTGGAGTTACACTACATGGAGCGAGCATGGTGAAGCAGTAGAGTTCAGCGCAGCAGACTTCAGCTCAGGGTACAGTTACCATGGTGCCTCATCCAGCGGGAGTGGTGCCGAACCCCCAACTTGCAACCCAACTGCAGATTTGGTCCATGATGCGTTTCCGGGATGTAGTCATGGTGGACACCAACACCAAGACGGAGGTTACAGTACCACTAATGAGCATGATGACACATTCTCCGATGCTAGCTTGGTCACTGACACCAGTGAGATGGATAAGTACAACCAGATGCTACTTGAAGCGCAGACCCCGGTGTTCCCTGGATGTCGAGAGAATGTGTTGCAATATGTGATGAAGCAAATGAAGATAAAAGTGAAGCACAAAATGTCAGTGAGTGCTTTTGACGAAATTCAGGAGCAAATATGTAAGTTGCTTCCTGATGATCACAATCTTCCTAAATCTCATTATAAGGTTAGAAATATCTTGAGCAGCCTCGGCCTAAAGTACAGGATAATTGACGCATGTCCGAATGATTGTGTGCTATTTTACAAAGAGTATAAAGATTTGGACTATTGTCCCGTATGTGGCTAGTGCAGATTCCAGGTGAATAGAAAGAGTTCGAAAAAGAGAATTCCTGTGAAAGTTGTTCAATATTTTCCCTTGATTCCCAGATTGCAGCGCCTGTACATGTCTGTACACACAGCAGAGGTGATGCGATGGTACGCAGAAAAGCGAATAGATGACGATGTCCTGCGACACGCCGCGGATGGGGAGGGTTTCAAACATTTCGACAGAGAATTTGGAGACTTTGCTGCAGAAGTTAGAAATGTTAGACTCGGCCTATCTACAGACGGATTCAATCCTTGGGGAAGTAATAGCTCCGCCGTCAGCACTTGGCCAGTTATTCTGATGCCGTACAACTTGCCTCCGTGGATGTGCATGAACAAGGAATTTAATTTCCTTATGGTACTAATTCCAGGTCCTAAATCTCCAGGGAAGTGCTTAGATGTCTACCTCAGACCTTTGATCGACGAGCCAAAACTGTTGTGGGAAAATGGAGTCCCAACTTATGACAAATTCACTGACACGATGTTCACAATGAGGGCTACCGTAATGTGGACGATCAGCGATTTTCCAGCGTATGAGATGTTGGCATCCTGCAGGATAAAAGGATATAATGGATGTCCTATATGTTTGGACGACGTGAACTCTAGTTGGCACGCGGGGAAGGTGTGTTACTTGGGTCACCGTAGATGGCTTCCTCACGACCACCCGTGGCGACAGGATGAAGCTCATTCCGACGGGACGGTAGAGAACAATCCTAAACCCCGTAGTTGGTCGGGCGAAGAGATTTTAGAGAGGTTGAGCTATTTCGACTTTGGTGTGTTGAGCAATGACGCGGATGTAAAGAAATGAAATCCAATTCCTCCACATGATCTAAGCTATTGGGATCACAAGAGTATATTCTTTGAACTCCCTTACTGGTCGAAGTTGAAGCTGAGGAACAACTTGGACGCGATGCACATAGAAAAGAATGTGTGCGACAGCGTGGTGGGAACAATTCTCGGTATTAAGTTCAAGACTAAAGATACTCCCAAAGCGCGCAAAGATTTGAAATCAATGAATCTACGTCGTCTCTTGTGGATGAGGAGTGATAGGAAAGGAGTGTACAACAAGATGCCAGCTGCACCTTACACAGTGAAGCCGACGCTTAGACGTTATGTATTTCACTGGTTTAAGGGCGTTCGTTATCCGGGTACGTATGCAACTACTATAACTAGAGCAGTGGACGAGGTGCAACACAAGTTTGTTGGTCTAAAGACACATGACTATCACGTTATGCTGCAACGTCTGATTCCAGTGGTAATTCGACCATACTTGCCTCGTGACGTCGTAGAACCAATTGTGGCATTGTGCAGGTGGTGGCACAGGTTATGCGCCAGAGAATTAAAGAAGTCAGATGTGGTGGAATTGCAACAACAAATTGTGCACATCATTTGCAAATTAGAGAGGATTTTTCCCCCTGCTTTCTTTGACATAATGATTCACTTAATGATCCACCTGCCCGAGCAGGTGCTCATTTCTGGTCCGGTCCAGTACACTTGGATGTATCCTCAAGAAAGGTACGTACAACTAATTAATTATACAGGTTTTTCGATTCATAATTTGTTCCACTGGAGATGACTAGCTAGCTATATGTACTTATTCTTATTGTACGTTTGATTTTGTAGACAACTTGGATAGTATAAGTCATTCGTCAAAAACAGGTCGGCCCCAGATGGCTCCATAGCAGAGACATACCTAATGCATGAGTGTGTTACTTACTGCAACAGGTACCTCAAAGATCCACCACCTCCCACTGCCTCCGATCGCAGTGCCCGCATCAATCTTTCTGTCGTCACCAATGTCGTCCGACCGTTTAGAGGAGTATTAAAGGAATCGTTAACACGGGAAGAACTTATTGAGGCACATTGGGTAGTGTTGCGAGACTGTGACGAAGTTGAGCCGTACATGATGTCATACATGGAGAGGCTTCAGGCGTTAAATCAAAACAAGAGTTCGGCGTGGATTGAGAAAATGGTTAAGAAGAAGTTTCCCGATTATTTCTTCCAATGGGTACGTACGTATGTCTCGGTATTTAATTAGTAATTTATATACGTACATATCGATCATGTTTGGAGAAAGTCCAAATTAAACCCTTATATTAATATATTAATTTGCCTTTTTTCGCAGATGATTGATCTGCAAAAATCTGAAAACCATGGGGGGTGGTGGTCATGGCCAAAGCACTTGCTAGCAGGGAAGCCGGTTAAACATTATATTTATCCCGGATGTTTTGTGAACGGTGTAAAGTTCCATTCATTGGCCCGAGACGAAGGAAGAAGAACACAAAACAGTGGGGTAGCGGTTGGGAAAGACAATGATCTATATTACGGGACTATTGTATATGTGGTTCAGCTATGTTACGGGAATGATGTCAACGTTTTCCTATTCAAGTGCAGATGGTTCAAGCGTACAAAGGAAGACCTGAGATTATTATCAGTCGATACAAACTCTAGCTGGTATCAGGATGAGCCTTTCGCTCTCGCCACCTTAGTTCGGCAGGTGTTCTATCTCGACGATCCAAAAGTCGGTGAAGGGTGGAAAATAATGAACCATATCTCTCATCAAGGAATATGGAATACAGAGACAATTGAAGGGACACCGGCGACGACTGAAGATGCTGCTGAACCAGAAAGAGACATTCCTGCCTATCAAGAGCCTAATATTTCTGTCATCCGCTCCGATATAATGGACCTGGTTCAAGATGGTGAACGGTTACCCATGCCTGATGGTTGTACAGATCTAACAGAAGATGAGATTATCGATGAGGTAGATGAAGAAGACGAGCAGGAAGAGGACGCGGACGAGGACTCAGGTTATTCGTCGGACGATGTTGAGTACGATGATGAGGATGAGCCGTCGTCTAACGGGGATGAGGACGATGACGATTATGATGAAGAGTACGGTCATACGACGAGGATTATTAATTGGTAATTAATTATTGTAATTATTGTAATATATGATCGATGCATCATCGATCAAAAATTAATATAAATTAATATTATAAGAAGGAGAATGTATGTATGTACGTATATATATATATTAATTAATTAATTACACGCGTTCATGCTCGATCAGATATATCTGATCGACCGACGTACGTAAACTAAATTAAATTAATTAATTAATCCGAATTATATATCCTGGACAACGGAGAAATTAATTGCGGGTTGTCGCCTTTTGGGTATTTTGGCTATCTCCCTAAATCCTCGACGTCCTTAAATCTAGCAAATCGGATCGATCGATCATTTTTTTTCATTTTTTTTTTCAAAATAATTGAACGGACACAGAAATAACCCTGGACGACGGAGATGGTCATTCTCCATCGTCCAAGTTCACAAACCCTAAACCATAAACAGTAAGGCCCTAACCCCTGAATCCAGGGTCTATACACCTGGATGACGGAAAAGCTCATATCCGTCGTCCGGTTAAAGATATCGTAATTTTTTCTAAGACAACGACCATCTAGACCTTCTTCCAATGCATATTCTTTTCGTCAAGACTTTAGAGTAAACAATTCTTGGTATGTGAGCTTCAACAGTTTGAAAATCGGAGTTGCGAAATTTCTTGTATCCACGTTTCCGGTTTGTGAAAATTCTCGGTTTTGCGGTTGACTGTGCCGATGAAACCATTCCCGAACTTATTATTTTATGGTCCTTTGAAGACAATTATATATTATGTTACGACAAACATATCCAACGGTTGTTTTGTCCAAATTCAATTTCGTTAATACTCTGCTGCAAATGAGCCTCTACTTATGAACACTTAAGTCGTAAAGATTAGTCGATACTTAACAACTTTCAACACGAAAAACTATTCGTCGGTTCAAATTTAACTGTTCATATATACGATGCGTTCATCGATATTAGACGATTATTTCACTCGAATGACAGATCGCTAAATTCCTAGCGAATTAATTTTAAAATTTTTTTTAACGTAAATTGAAATTGGACGACGGAAAATGACGTTCTCCGTCGTCCAGGTTCAATTTACCATGGCGGTTCGATTTTTTTTTAATTTTTTTTTCAATGAATATTTGACTTGGACGACGGAGAACGTCATTCTCCGTCGTCCAAGTCGAAAATCATGGCGGTTCGATTTACCGCCTCAATTTTCGGCGCCGCTTGAATTTCCACTTAGACGATGGAGAATCAATTCTCCGTCGTCTAAGTCAAAATTTATGGCGGGTGAAACGTCCCGCCCATTAATGACACGCCGCTTCGAAAAGTTTTAACTCTTCACTTAGACGACGGAAAACACTGTTTCCGTCGTCCAAGTGCACTTAGACAACAGAAATTAGTGCTCCGTCGTCTAAGTGAAACTCTATATATAGGACTGCTCACCCCCTCCTTTTCTCATTCCATCTCCTCTCCTCTCCTCCTCTCCTCTCCTCCGGCGACGCTCCGACGACCAAATTTCAGGCGTGGTTCCCCCTCTCCGACGACTCTACTCTTCCGATATTCCGGCGAAATTCCGACGAGGTAATAATTATATTTTTTAACTCTTTAACATTTTTTTTATTTAATTAATTATATAATTTCTAAATATTTTTAATTTATTACTTTTAAATAATAAATAGTTGTAATTATAATAATTATTTTGTTGTTATTATTATTATTTAGTAATCATTATTAGTTGTTAATTATTTGGTAATGAATAATTATTAGTTAAAATTAAATAATAGTAATAATAATAATTGTTAATAATAATTAATTATATTGGTAAATGAATAATTATTATTAAATGTATGATAAATAATAATTCATTATTGTAATTATTTATTGTTTTAATTAATTGATAATTACGTGTATTTTCTAGTAAATTGCATGGTAGTACGTCTTCAATTTAAATTTAGTACATAGGCTTGGTTTATTAAGTCGTACTCTTTGGAATAGATGGCGCCTCTTTTCCTAGCTTATCTCCTTAACCCCTCGTGATGTGTGGATTTCATCACCGCACACCATAACCTAAGTGAAGTTATGGACACGAGGTTGAGGGCGGAGTTTGTTAGTATTGCATAATTAGTTGTACGATTAACATACTTATCCACTTAAGCAGATTAGCAACACCTACTCAACCACATGCAAGACCACCAAGGAAGCACCAACTTCACTCACCGGACCCACCCCTTCCGAGCGCGCACGCGCCCGTGGGGGGCGTACCCGAACACACGGATCACACACCAGCAGGAACAACAAAGTCCCACATCGAAGAACACCACCAGGTCCCAATCTCAACCACCTATATATATCAGGTATTTATTACAGGTAAGATCACTCCATTGAATCTCAACACAACACGTTGGACTCAATCTCACTCGATCCACATCACACCACTCGCACGTTCGCTTGACTGTTATATCCGATACATATTCTGACTTAGGCATCGGAGCGTTGAAGGCGGGCCACCCCGTCTTGACCCCTGACCGCCTGCTTCATTGTTGTATTCTTCTAACAGATGCTCCCGAACGCCCGAGGAAGGAGGCACCCGCAAGAAGAGCCCGCACACACGGAGAGAAGGAAGAAGAGAAGAGCCCGCCCATCCGAACAGCCCCACCGTTCGGACGCACCAAGGAGGAGAGGTCCGCACGCACGACCAAGGAAGGAAAAGGAAGCTTATTCTTGTTGCTTCTGCCCCATTACGCCTCCGCGCGTAATTCGGTAGAAACAGAGTTTGCAAAGGACTTGAGGGAGTGTAAATTTTTAAAAAATTGGCCGAATGTCGGACATGGTGTCTATAAACGGGTTATGACTGGTGACAGGTTTTGGATCTAAGAAAGACGACACCGATAGGTGTTTTGTCGAAATGAGTCCTGCCTCTCGCGTTATCTCTATCCCTAACTGGCCATGTTTTTCGATTTAACCAAGGCTGATTAATTGAAAATTTACACTTTATCGCGCGGGTCGCACGTTCATTGAACAACCGAAAAAGCCAAGCTAGTGTACTCTATTTAAATCTTAACCGTACTTAATTAGCGTAAATTTTGCACTTGTAATTATTATGGTAAGTAGGTATTTTAACAATGTACTCCTAGGTTGAAATGGCTCCATCCGGCAAGAAGAAAGCGCAACAGGAGGCAGAAGATGCCATGCTCCGAATGTTGGCGGACCAAGTCGGTTGGGTTCAACAGGAGGGCAACGACGCCCTCAATCCGGACCCTTCATCTGGTTCGGAGGCGGCACCTATTGGGGAAATTCCGTCTGCCCCATTTATCTCCGGCGGTGATGACGTAGACCCTTTTTCAACTCCGATGCCCGGTACCGGTTCAACGACAAGTACTCAGGCGTCCTCGACCGCTGAATCAATCATGTACAGCGCCCGCCGTAAGCAAAGGAGGGCCCCCACTGACCCGGAACCGAAAAGGACTCGGGGTCTCGTTAAAGGGGGCAAAGCGGAGAAAATTTGCAAGGCGATCGGGAAAAAGATCGACTTGCCCTACGACGAATTCACCGGTGGCCCTCCCACAGTTCAGCTAGCAAGTCTCTCGGTGCATAGCATATGGTCAATCGTCCGTAGCCGAGTTCGTCTCACTGCCCCTACTTGGAAGGAGGCGCCAGATAATGAGAAGGCGAAAGTCTTTAAAGATCTTTCGGTACATAATATGTCCAATTTAGTTATTATATAATATTGTTAATATTAGTTATAATTTCATAATATATACGATTATAATTTTCTATTTATTTTTGATAGGAACAATTTGCGGTGGATCCGACACCGGCGATGTTGAGGCATATCAACCAAACCGCCAACTCCATCTACAAAGATTGGAAGTACATGCTCCTTCAGTACTTCCAAACTTACGGTCCCTCGCCTCCCCCCGTAGAGCTGCGTGGGGATAGAGAAGATGAGTGGGAGTGGTTGTGTAACCACTTTGCCGATGACTCCTTTAAGGTGTTAATTTACTTTTTTTATTTCAATTAAGATAATTGAATTATTTAAATTTTAGTTATTAATGTTTTAATGATTTAATTATGTTGTGTAACAGAAATTCTCCGGTGTCAACAAAGCCAACCGGGGGAAGAAGAACAAACACCATACTACCGGCGCCAAGCAGTTCATTCAAATAGCCAAGGAGCACAAGGATAAGGGCTCCAAACACCCTTATCTTGATGCAAGCATAAGCGCGTACGTGACGCCTGGGCTCGATAATGAAGCCAATCAATGCGGCGTAAGTGATATATATATATATATGTGTGCTTTTAATTATAGTAATTATTATTTAAATATTATTTCATTATAATAAATTAATTATGTGCTTGTAGGCAAGGGTGATAGAGCGTGCGCAGGAAGAGTTGGCTAACACTCAGTTTGCGTTCCCAGATGTGCCGGTGGAAGACCTGCCTCCTCTATCCTTAGAGAGCCAAATTGCAATAGCGGATGAGGTCTACGGTCGTAGAGCTGGCAAGGAGGTTAGGCACTTCGGGCCTAAGGTGGTACAAGATTTGTCGACGACCTCCGACTCATCATCTACGGGAGGTTCGGGCCAGCGGAGAAGGACTACGGCTGCGGCCGTCGAAGCAGCCATTCAAGAGGCTCGACTGGCACGAGAGGAGAATCGACTGGCACGAGAGGAGAATCAATCCATGCGGCAAAGACTTGACGAACAACAAGCACAAATAGCCCAACTCATCACCCTCATACAACAAAATCGAGAAGTATGTCAACCTCCTCCGAACCCACACCCCGATGACAACGACCCGGCTGGAGGCGGAGGACTCGGCGGCGCATCTGCTCCTCCAGTGTATTAGCTAGCTAGTAGTTTATTATCTTTTTTCTTTCCGCATTCCGAACAATATTTTAATTTTTAATTTATGGGTTTTTTCGATTATTCATGTATGTACAAATTAATTTTAATTATTTAATAATTAAGTAATATTCAAAATTTAGTTTATTTAATTAATTTTAGCATTTTTCATTATTTAAATTCAATTAATAATAAATTAAATTAATAATATTTAATTACAATTTATTTATTTTTTAAATCAAAAAGTCACTTGGACGACGGAGAACTAACTCTCCGTCGTCCAAGTGTTTACCTTGGCCTTGGAGACCGTCCGCGGTCCAAGTGCACTTGGACGACGGAGAGCTTATTTTCCGTCGTCTAAGTGCTTGGACGACGACACTTGGAGCACGGACCTTGGACGACGGAGATTGCGTCGTCTAAGTACCTAGACGACGGAAAACGTCACTTAGACGACGGAAATGCTCCGTGGTCTAAGTCCGTTTTTCTTGTAGTGTTAATGGATGCATTGACTATCAGTTTAATTGCGAGTCACTTGATACACTACCACATTAAGTACCATTGCAGGCGATATTTCAATAAAAAAGGCCGGCGACTTGCTCCGTTGCCGGCAAAAAGTCCGAAAAGTCACCGGCAATGCTCAAAATTATTGCCGGCGACCTTCTCCGTCGCCGGCAATAATCTCTCAACCATTGACGGTGAAATTCCGGCAGGAAAATTGCCGGCAATGGTGAAAAATTATTGCCGGCGACAGAGAAAGTCGCCGGCAATAAGTTTCAAGCATTTCCGGCGATTTTTGGCCGGAATTTCGCCGGCAATAACTCCATTGCCTTAATAATGTGAGATCTGGGAGTTTGGTTCGAATTACTGGAGCAGAACTTCTCGATGTTAATCCATATGAAGTTGACGCTGATTCAGATGACGAGGAGCGGCACATATTGCCAGAGGTTACCTATGAAACCGAGTCAGACTTAAGTGATGAAGATGATTACGATTATCATCCTTAGTACGTTAATGATGTACGTATTTTAATTATAGTCGAAAATTCTAGTCGAAAATTATAGTCGTACATTATAGTCGTACATTATAGTCGGAAATTATAGTCGTAAATTATAGTCGGAAATTATAGCCATAAATTATAGTCGGAAATTATAGTCGGAAATTATAGTCGGAAATTCTAGTCGGAAATTCTAGTCGGAAATTCTAGTCGGAAATTCTAGATAGAAATTATAGTCGTAAATTATAGTCGGAAATTATAGTCGTAAATTATAGTCGGAAATTCTAGTCAGGAATTATAGTCGTAAATTATAGTCGTAAGTTCTAGTCGGAAATTCTAGTCGGAAATTCTAGTCGAAAATTATAGTCGGAAATTATAGTCGGAAATTCTAGTCGTAAATTCTAGTCGGAAATTATAGTTGGAAATTATAGTCATAAATTCTAGTCGCAAATTATAGTCGGAAATTCTAGTCGAAATTCTAGTCGGAAATTCTAGTTGGAAATTCTAGTCGTAAATTCTAGTCAGAAATTATAGTCGGAAATTATAGTCGAAAATTATAGTCGGAAATTCTAGTCGGAAATTATAGTCGGAAATTATAGTCGAAAATTCTAGTCGAAAATTATAGTAAAAAATTCTAGTTGAAATTATAGTCGGAAATTATAGTCGGAAATTATAGTCGAAAATTCTAGTCGGAAATTCTAGTCGGAAATTCTTGGCCGGGAATCACTATCATTACCAACGAGTTATCAACTCGTGGGTAATAGTATTACCCATGAGTTGCCAACGAGTGGTAATAGTATTGCCGGCGAGTTGATAAGTAACTTGCCGGCAATAGTCCCTTATATTCCAGATCGAGCAGCACGCCTCCCCTCACCTCATTTCTTCACTTTTTCTCCTCAAACCCTAAAATCTCCCCCTCTCTTCCTCACCTCGCCCCCCACATTTCCTCTCCTCAAATCTCTCCTCCCCTCTCCCCTCCCCTCCTCCCCTCTCCCCTCTCCCCTTCCCACACAAAAACCCCAAATCTCCCCTACCTCTCCTCCCCTCTTCCTATCCTCCTCCCCTCCTCCTCTACCTCCTCTCCTCACCTCCGTCGCCGGAAGCCCAGTTCGAGCTCGACCATGACAGGTCCTAGCTCCCTCTCTCTCTCTCTCTCTCTCTCTCTCTCTCTCTCTCTCTCTCTCTCTCTCTCTCAATTTTTGTTTTTTTTAATTATGTATATATATATATATGTATTTTAATTAATATTTGTATTCATTTTAATTAACTTGATTAATTAAGTTTTGGGTCATGTTACAATATTTTTGATAATTATTAGGCAAGTGTATGTATGTATATATGTGAAAAATATTTAGGTAATTTAAGGTGATTTAATTGGATTAATTGATATATATAGTTGATAATTATATTGTATTTTTAAGGTGTTGCATGGGCAAATTAAGGTGATTTGGATTCATTGATATAGGTAATTTAAGGTAATTTAAGGTGTTGGGCAAATTAAGGTGATTTGGATTAATTGATGTAGTTGATAATTTAAGGTATATTTGTTAACTTAATTAATTGGTTAAATAAATATTTGGGTAATAATTAATTGATATTTTGATAATTATATTCGTAATGATCAAAATGATATGATGCAATTTAATTTGATGTTTTATATGATATCATAAGCATTTGGCCTATGAAATTTAATTTAATGTTTGATATGATGCAAACGGTTCCAAACGGTTCCGGTTCAAAATGGTTCCGGTTCCAAACGGTTTGGAACCGGAACCGTTTTGAACCGAAACCGTTTTGAACGGGAACCGTTTGGAACTGGAACCGGAACCGGAACCGATAACCGCTAGAACCGGAACCGAACGGTTCCGGTTTGAAACGGTTCCGGTTTTTCATAGAACCGAAACCAGGACTAATTGTTGGAACTGATAACTGTTCGGAACCGGAATCGTTTGGAACCGGAACAGTTTTGAACCAAAACCGTTCGGTTCCGGTTCTAGTTCTAGTGGTCATCGATTCCGGTTTCGGTTCCTTACGGTTCCGGTTCCTTACGGTTTTGGTTCCTTAATTTTCATAGAACCGAATCCAGGACTAATTGTTGGATGTGCAGGAGGTTTTGCGGCAAATTAGCTTGGAGGCATCAAACGGAGAGGGACTAGAAACAGTGGAGGGAGCAGCAGTCAAGGTTCCTCAGCCGCAATCAGCAACACGCGCAGTGGGCCAATTATGAATGCTTGCACACAAATGTTGCTAGTTGCGCGAGGATAGGAGGAAGTTGCACGATCCGGATCCGTGCAACCCCCAGTCCAGCCTCGAGCCTCAGTCAACAGACGCTCAGTCAGCAGACCCTCAGTCAGCAGACCCACAGACGAGCGACAGTCAACGGGGACATCAGAAACTCCCTCCATCCGAATGTCCCCTATTGGCCCGGTGCCTACTCCCGTTTCACGGCAGTCATCTGAAGTAGATGGTGCTGGAGCCTCATCGTCCAGGCCTCGTCTATCTCTGTCGTCCGGTCTCTTCCTGCCCGACGAGATTCCTGTGATCCCTGAATTCGATGATAGGGGGAGGCCTATTTATATTGAAGGACGGCCGGAGTTCCTCAGCGTGGAGGAAGCGTACAACTTCATCCCATTCGACCCCGTGTATCTTTGGAGTGTGAGGTGCACCAACCAGCAAACGGACGATGCAGGTAAATTTTATTTAACAAGATTGATTACTTAATTATCACTTAAGCCTTACGATGGGTTTAATTAATGATATCAATTTGTTGACATTGTATTATTAGGCAATTTCGTTAATGGCACTGGAAAACGAAAGACTAGAGGCCCCTGCACTGGGAAGAGACTTGAGAAAGCCACCGGGGGAAGGAAAACGCTCATTAGGGCCAATGAGCATGGTGAGGTGATCGAGACATTTGACACCACGCGAAAGTATGCCAGCATGGCCGGGGCCGTCGTGCGGGACAAGGTCCCAATGCTTTGGCCAGATTGGGAATCTGTGCCTCTCTACGTGAAGATGCAAGTGCATAATGCACTGAGTGTGAGTTAAATCGTATTTTCATTACGTAAATTTTACATTTATTAATTAAGTCCGAATAAATATATAATTTTACCGTTTATATATTCATCTTGCAGGTGTGGTTTGACGTGGATGAATGCCTTATTCACACGTGGGTAGAGCGTCAACTACATATCAGGTGATGTGATTCGAGTTATTTGAGTATATATCGAGTTAAATTTTTGTTTATCAAGTGTTTTAATATCTCTAACTTTTTTTTCTGGTGTTAATATAGGTATAAAGAGTGGAAGAACGAGCTTTCAAAACATTACACACAGTACAAGGAGCTAGGCCGAGGTTCTACCCCTAGCGAATTCCGGTTTAGGGAGTACGAGTGGTTGTGGCTGGTAGCCCACTTCGAGCATCCCAAAGCGAAGGTATGCATCCTGATTATATTTTACAACCCTAATGTATCGTATCACATTGCAATAGTTAGTTACTAATTTTTTTACATATGTTTATCAAATAAGGCGATTTCCAAGACGAACAGGGAGAACAGATTGAAAAACACCAAGGCCAATCATGCAGGTTCACTCAACTGTTTGGGTTGGTCGAGTAAGGCGCAGCAACAACAAGAAGTCAACCCGTTGGTGTTTGTTCATCAGAAGTTCTATCCGCAGTGCCCTGAAGAAGCGGTAAGTCTTTAGCCTCATTAGTTTGTAGTTCACATATGCATGTGTTAATAAAACTATTTTTCTCTATTAATTTAACTCGTTTAATAATACGTTATTCATATTCTCTTTCAATTAGGCGAGAGTAGAGGAAGCGATCACAGAAGTCACCATGAATATAGCTCGAAACAACCATCCTGACTGCTCGGAAGAAGAAGTGACCCAGTATTCCTCTCAGATTGATCCGCTTGTTCGCCCTATAGCGGCTCAGATCATGGCAAAAGCGTGCGGGACTGGAAAGAATACCTACTACTGCAGGGGAATGGGCTCGGCGGGCGAAGGAGTATTAAAGAACACTTCGGAATACTCTACTGGGTCAAGAACTTCAACTTCTAGGAACTCTAACCTAGCAGCGGAGTATCAGAGGACACAGAGGGAGTTAGAGGAGCAAATGAGGCAGATGGAGGAGATGCGGCAATTGGCCGAGCAGCACGCAGTCAGAGATGGTGAGTACCAGGTGCTGGTCGAGCAACACCGAATGATGGTCCAGCAGCAGACACAAATGTTCACATGGATGCAGACAATGTACGCGTGCCAGACTACCGGACAACCGGTCCCCACACCTCCCCCAGTCCCTGTGTTCCACAGTGATCCACCACCGCAGCAGTCACCGCCACAACAAGACCAGGGTAGCCACCGGAGTTCAAATGATTACATGGATTTCTTCGACCCTGACGCAGGAGTTCCTCGACCCTGACGTGTAGTTGTAGTTTATTTTCGTATTGTTGCTATTTGTACTGTACGTTGGACAATTATGTGTGTACTGTTGAACTTGTATTTGTACGGTTTCTGTTTTTCAGTACAGGTTCTGGAATTGGGCCCAATCCAGAACGGATTTTTTTTTGACAAATTTCTCCGGGTATTGCCGGCGACTTGGACCAAAGTCGCCAGCAATACCCCTCAATTTCCGGCCACGGCGGCGCAAAATTGCCGGCGACTTGAGTCGCCGGTAATTCCCTTAATCATTGACGGCGATTCAAGTCGCCGGTGATTCCTTGAGTATTGCCGGCGACTTGAGTCGCCGGTGATGCCCTTAAGCATTGCCGGCGACTTGAAAAATAAGTCGCCGGTAATACTTTCACCGGCGCCAAATTTCCGGCGAAAAGAAAAGAAAGGCCGGGGCAATGCCCTATAATGTGGTAGTGATATTTGAGATTTGGTTTCAACTCTTAAAAGTGAGGGAATACAGGGAATTAAATTCAAAATTTGGTTGAGTTAGTAATTAGATAGAAAATACGTTATCTGAGTATATGAGACTCTCGATGTTATTACTCACACGATTACGATCTTAGCTATTCAGTATGAACTCGATGATTAGATATTAATTTTAATCGTGGTTTCAGGATTATGAGTTAGCGGGCGTGTCAGATGAATAATTGTGCCGTTTCGCTTTATAATTATCCGGCATAATCCGGTGAGTGGACCTTTATTTTCACAGTCGATAGTGAGTTTAGTTATTTTATTACGCTTTCCAGTATATTTTTTAAAGCGTTATTTCTGGAGGTTTGCTTTCTGTTGATCACTGGATAGCCGGTTATGGGAGGTTATGTGGCCTCGTCTAACCCAGATCGACTTAGGTTAGGTGGCCTGGAGACGATCCCGTCACATATTTGCATAATTTTCCTTTCATTTTAATGCCTCAGGTTAGGTGGCCTGGGAGAGCACCTCCATGATTATTTCAGTATTTCAGTTTAAAACTCGCATCTTTTAGCAGTAAACAGAGAAAAAACAATTATATTATATTTTATCGATTTACTTAGATTGATATATTATATTATTTTGTCCACTGACGCTAACGTTTCAAATTTTTATTTGTCTTTCCCTGGGCCCTTCGGTTTATCGATGCCCAGGTTGCAATGTGTATCATGATGGTGCTAGATGTCGTTGAGAGCGTCTAGTCCACCAGTCAATTCCTTCAGTAGTAGGTCCTAGCTCACTGTCAGTATGTCTCTTGTATAATTGAAGTCACTCTGGATACTGGTTCAGTAGTATTGTCTTAGTGAGACTTATGTGAACAGGTTGTCACTCGTATAGTAGTCAAGTTGAGTTTCTTTGTATGTGAGTCAATATATACTGGAAGTATGTTTTCAAATTCTGAATAATGTATCAGGTTTGATTTAAGTTTTATGTTGAGAAATCCAGATAAACATCGGTGGTCCACGCTGTTGTTTTTGGGTTTATCTGTGAAGTGTCAGTTTTCCCTGTAGGTTTTTGGGTGTCTCTTTTATATTGGAAGTTATGTCAAAAATTTTACAAAAACTCGTAGATTATGCTCAGTTGTTAGGGCTTGATTCTAGATTACTAGTTAATCTAGGGTTGGGTCTTTTCCCGTATACTCTAAAGGGGGGACTTCATGGTGTTGAACGGCCTCCTTCATCCAACCTGCAAAGGATCTCAAACCGGCATGATGGTTCTTCATGTTTTTTTCCCGGTTCGCCTTGTTTATTGCAGAAATAGCATTCTTGGATGAACATATGTGAAAAAAAAAAATTAGGAAACTATTTTCTCCAAATACGATAAAAGTAAGCATAAACGGAGTGTTGCATGCCTCGAACTTTGGGGTGTTGAAGTGGACTACGAGACACTACCACTTGTACTCCCTATACATAAACTCCATAGGAGTACCCCCACGGAGGTTGTCGTACTTCTTCCAGTATCATTTGAGCTCACTCTTCCACTCCTTATACCTATATATGGGAGGTATATGTTATAAATTGACAATACATGATCAATAAAATGTCTAAAATTTAACTCCATATCTCATCACTTTCTTCCTTACATGTCAATTGCCCATGTGCATTTGAGCTCATCCGACACAATAACCCACAACTGCAATGTATATATAAATGGTAGACATACATAATGAATATATAAAGGATAATTATACATAATGAATATATAATTAACTTACCAACAATGCATTGTTCACACAGTCCTTCACACATTATGACACAGATGACCACTCTCCCCATAGAACTGGCACTCTGTCCCGTATTATACTCTCTACCATGCTGGCATACTTTCGCATATTCTTTCCCATTATCACGTCTCCATTCGAATTGTCCGTATGACCACTTTACCACTGTCCTTGACCGCCTTGTCAAGTAGCTTGCCGCTGACTGTGCCTCTAGTTGTCTTTTTTGCATTGCCTCCAGTGTCGGTGTCGGCTAACAGAAGGGAAAAAAATTTCAACACAATCACTTAAGAGGTATATGCACTAATATTAATGAGTTTCAAATTAAATACTAAGTTTGGTGATATTTACCTGATTCATACGTTGATGTATTTGATACCCTCGAACTATAAACAAGTGTATCAAACGGCACATAGAAGTATTCCTCTTCCGGGGTAGTGTAACCAATTTGTCCTGAAATGGGCACTCCCCGATAATCGAACGTAGATATGGATGGTATCGTATCAGGCATGTAGAGGTGAGGCAGCGGACCACCACGTGTCCCCTTATAGGAACTATCTGAAGGATTTGCATTAGAGGTCGACGGCTGCGGCAAGGGAGTAGGCGCTGTTGGCTGGGAGATGGGAGGCATACGGATACCTGAATGTACGAGACCTATAAAGGCGGTCGGTTGCGGCGAGGGAGTAACGCCTTCGTTGAAGAACGGCCTCATGCAGAAGGGTCGGTGAGCCCCTACATCTTGTTGTGACTGATGAAGCAGTTAAAGGTGTCAAGAGGTCCTCGGGCCATTATAAGTGTTACTTATATTGGCGAACGAGGAACTATCGCCTCTAGACTTGGTTCCTTTGTTAGAGCCCTTCGAACTCTTCCGACTTAACCAATTCATGATCTCTAATTATTTAAACCCTAATTAATTAAACCATACATAAATCACAAAATTCATACATAAATCAAAAAATTCATACATAAATCACAAAATTCACACATAAAGCACAAAATTCATTCATAAATCACAAAATTCACACCACAAATTCATACATAAATCATAAAATTCACAAAATTCATACATAAATCACAAAATTCACAAATTCATACATAAATCAAAGAATTCAAAAATTCATACATAAATCACAAAATTCACAAATTGCATACATAAATCACATATTTCATATATTCACAAAAAAATCACATAAAATTCACATAATATTCTCTCAAAATAATCACATATTCCATATATCACAAATTCCATAAAATTCACAAATTCAATAACCGAATCACAAATTCCATACACAAATTCAATAACCCAATCACAAATTTCATACACAAATTTAATTAACCCAATCTAATAACCTAATCATAAAATCCATAACTCATAATCAAAACTCATACACATTCACATAATCCAACATATGTCAAACTAAAATCCCTAAATAAAGCTAAAACCCTACAACTTAGGGGAAAAGTGAGAGAGAGAGAGAGAGAGAGAGAGAGAGATAACCTGTGTTTTGGAGAGATTGAGGCTGATTTAGGGGCGTTTCCGGCGATTTGGGACATTTTAAGAGGGATTCCGGGGGTTTAGGGCGATTTGGGGGAGAGGAGGAGAGTTTTTGAAGGAGGAGAAGCCGAACAGTGAGGTCGTCGGCCTATTTTTTTAAAAGTCGTCGGCTATAGTACTTATTCTAGTAGTGGAGTTTTTATCATTTCTAGGGTCTCAACGTTGAAGAGGGAGGGGAGAGACTCAGAAAGAGTAGAAGAGGCAAAGTGTTGAAGTGTACTCTGACAAATTAGGGATTTTAGCTTATATACGATCGAGAATAATAGTGTGGGTGCATGTACATGATAGTAGAAGTATATACTACCCAGGCAATAAACACGTGTTAATTTTAGTTTGGTACCAATCAGTTTGGGTTGACCTCAGAACCGAACTTGTACTGAAAATAACAATAAGTTCGAATCCATTTTGATTTTGGTTTTCTAACAAGCGGTTTGGGCCGATTCTGAATTTGGTTCAAGTTTTGGCACATACGGGTTGGTTTTTTTGTTTTTAGTCCCACCCATACCTCCTCCTTGTATAATGCATAGGGAAGTCTCTTGATCCATGCATTAATGTTTATTCATGAACCTTTTTCAATTAATGCTCTTCATGAATTTTCTACATTCATCCTTCATGAAGCTTCCCCTTCTATCTTCTTTATGAAACTTCCACATTAAACTTGTTCTACAAGGTTCCACCATGAACATCACCATGTATTTATTCCCAATACATGAACCCCATGCATTAAATTCTAATGCATGAATAATCCACTAAGGAGGCATAACCCCAACAACCTAATCTACATATTCATTGATGATTGTTTCCAAGAATAAGCCCAAAATCGTTAGGACACTAATTATATTACACTCTCTTACTTAGCATATTATCCGGATTGATTACCTGACTTAACGTGATCTCTAATTGATAAACTTATGATGATAGTTTAAGCCTAGCCAACTGAAATCATTAAGATTCATAGAGTGTTTGAGAAATAACAAAGCTTCTAAAGCTTTTAAGATAGATTCTCTTACTTGACCTAGGAATAACTTCGCACAACTAATTAATAGTGGTTCATTTGTCTCTCCAGAATACATACCGATATTAACATTCATATGCATATTCAAAACCATAAACCCTAACACATGCAAGTAAGTTAGCCACCAAATAAACATATGATAGAAGTCATCAATGATTTTATAGTGAATAAATTCTCATCTAAAATTATATAAATCACAAGGGGTTCAAAATTGAAGACATATCTAGCTAGGGCTTTGATCAGCCCCTAACAAAGGAGTTTAGCTACTCATAATGTAAAAAAAACAATCAAAACAACCCATAAAAGGTTTGATACAAACGAGGATGAAGAAGAATTCTGGAAAACGGGATTTCGACCCGTTGAGCTAATCATCTCGACCCGTTGAATTATGGCGGTAGACTTCCTTGTGATTGGCTTCTTGCTCCTTGCTCATCTTTTCTTCCAAAAATTGCTAATTAGCCTCTACAGAAACCCTAAATAGAGTTTATATAGCGGCTTGAATAGGCTAGGCATTGTTAACTTGGGTTTTATCTTCCCTTATTTGCACGAGACTCCTTTATTATTTTTCTCATCGCACCAAAACTCCTCAAATTAACTCATTTTCATAATTTTCTCAGCAAACCTAACAAAAACAAATAACCATAAGTAAAAATACCAAAAATATAACAACAAGACCAAATATTGGGTTCAATTAATCACAAATAACTTGCAAAAATATGCAACTATCAAAATACCTCACACTTAACTTTTGCTAGTTCTCGAGCGAAACACTAATCTATGAGTTAAAACAAAAAGACAACAACTCAACAAACATGAATCTAATGCCCTCAACACATTGTCTCAACAATCTTCCTGCAAATGCAACCCTAAGATTAGCACTCATTCTCAATTCAATCCCACAGAGTTTCGAAACTTAATTTCAATGCATGGCACATATGTAATATGTAGGAAACAACAATAATCATGGTAAATGAAGAGTTGTAGCATGTAATAAACAAATCAAGATTCAACATCTCCAAGATACGCTCTCAAAAGTGTTTCTATCAAAATATTTTAAGTTAAACGCTCAATTCAAATATTTTAACCATATACTCAACTCTTTTGACTAACCTCCACAGATCAAAGGCTGTCATCTAAAAGATTAAAAGGACTTCAACGGTTGTAATGGGACTAGACTCATGGGTTAAAAGAAGGAAAAGGTATGGAATTCAAAAAATTGTTCTATAACCTAGTAGAGCCATCAAAGATAGAGACAATATAGCACAAATAACTATCAAATAACATCAAATGGGAACTTCAAGTGTCTTCAATTGTGGCTAGATATCATCATGTTGAGAATTCACTTTATTCTATACATTGGGGCTGGCCAATGCTATTTGAGCAGAAAAAGATGATGATTCTTCAGTCAGCCTAGTGATTGAAGATATTAGAGAATTATTGTCTCTTATTCTCAATTTTAAGATTAAACATGTGTATCACGAAGCCAATTGTGTGGCTCATTGCTTAGCTGAATTTGCATTATTAGCAAAGGTCTCTTCAACTTGATTAGGTTTGTGACAACCCGAATCAGAATTAGTTTGTTAATCGGCTTGGTTTGCATATTTTACGAGTAATCACTATTTGTCGTAATTGAGCAGTTTTAGCGGCTTTATTCACGACTAATTTATCGGGCGAGAATTTGGTATGAGTCTCTTCACGAGAGTTGTAGTATGCATGATTTCGAGTTTGTAGGCTATTTCAAATAATTGTTTCGATAACCGAGGAATATGTTATGAATATTTGAAGTCGCGTGATTTCGTCGTGTTTATCTGATTAAATTTGAGTTATCCGAAACATGGATGTGATTCGATTTGGACCGTCGATCGTATCGAGACGCGAGTATAAATATCGGAATAGTCGTAAAATTGTTGAAAATCACTATTTTGGGAAGTTTGACCGACGTTTGACCGTTGACTAACCGTTGACCGAGTCCATTTCGCACCACTGTTTGACTCGCAGTGGACTTTCCGTTTCCGGCCACCTCCGGCCTTGATTTTGGTATGGCTAGCTTCCTCTCTTGATTTCCTATGGTTTTGAACTTGGTTTAGTGTGATTTAATGAGGTATAGGAGGAGTTCGAGCTCAGGTATGCCGTGGGTTTTCGCCGTCGTCGGGGGCGGCGCTCCGGCGACTTTTGGGGCCGGAGTGGTGGAGGGAAAGGTTCCCCTCATCCTTGGGATGCTTTTGGGTGAAACAATTTTGGGTTTGGTTGAGGTTTGGAGCTCGTAGGAATCTCGCCGGAATCAATGGATTCTGTGAGGTTTCGGGCTCGATTCCGGCCGGTGGGTTTGGAATTGGAGCTTGGTGTAGAAGAGAAAGTTGTTGGGCTTGAGGAGTACTTGTGATATGGAATATTTGGCCTAAATCCGCCACTGTTGATGCTGCGGCGGCGCTCCGGCAAAGGGTTGACATTTTGGATTTTGACAAGTTATATGCTGTTTTGCTCATAATTGCGCCCCGATCATCGCCTTGAGGTTTTCGGGTTGATTTGAATGCCGAATGTTAAGTTGAGGGTTTATGTGGAGTGTTTGGGGTTTTCGACGGGTTTTCTGTTATTCGAGTTATATGTTTCCGAAAATGGTTTGTTTTCGAGGTGTGGTTCAGAGTATTGAATTGTGATTTTGATCAGTCATATTTTGTGATTATTCAGGGGATTGAGATCGTACGTTGGGCGAGGGATCTTCTGCCGGATCTCGGGATTAGCGCGTTTGCGCGCTGTGCTTGTCTGTGAGTGGACTTTTCTTTTCACTGATTGGTCACGAGTCTTTATATTATGTTTATGAGCATGAGCATGCACATACGATTATGAGTTATTCGAGCATGTGTTTACGATTATTCATTTACGAATATACTTAGACGAATATGCTTATATAATTATGTATTACGAATATGCATTCGCATTATGCTTTATACATTTGCATGAAACTATTTATGATTTGGTTTACGCAGAGTACAGTCTTAGTATATGTGGTTGTATCGATACACTTGCATTCTGGCTGATCCTCAAGGATGTTTACCGGGGGAGGCTGTGACCCCTGACCCGAGGCCTTTACCGGGGGGGGGGGGGGCAGACCTCTAACCTGAGGCCTTTCTGGCTCGAATCACGTGTGGGTATGGGATCCCATGATTCGAACTGTACTAGCGCGGGTTGTGTCCATGAGTGACCCCGCGGGATTTTACGACGCATGCTCTGTACGCGTGAGGAGTTGGAGTCTGCCTCGTGTACTATATCATTTTCATTCATTCAGACTCACATATATTTTTATAACATATATTATTCGGCGAAAGACATTTATTTTTGTCCACTCACTCTAACAGTTTATATGTCTTTCCCTGGGCTCTTTGTTTTCTATGCCCAGTTTGCAGTTCAGATTCTGGTGTCGTTCGTCGCAGTTGGAGGCTTAGTATTCGAGCTACTTTTCTTTTCCAATAGGTTTCTTGTTTGGGTCCTTTCAGTTTGGTATCAGAGCATTAGGTTTTAGGTTCTGTAGACTTCTGTAGTTGTGATACTAAAGGTATTTGAGATTATACATCATGTATGGAGCGATGACCTGATTAGCCAGCGGTTACTCATCAATGCTTCGGGTGTTGTATATTTTCGAATGTCTGAAGTTTCATGATTACATTTCTTGTGCCTTGTGACTAATGCTTTTCTCTTATCATTAGGATTCCTCATAGACGTGGTCCCCGTGTCAATAGGGATGTGGATCCTGATGAGGATCGCCAGACGCATGACTTGCTTATACGAGTATTGCATTTTAAGGAGCGTTTTGACCCTGTGGTCAAAGCTCAAACTGCTGGAGCGACTGTTTTCTCGGGTTCAGCTGATCCAAAGATATGTGAGGCTTGGTTGGTTCAGGTTGAACAAGTTTGTGAGCATCTGTGTTTCACTCCTGAGCAGATGACAGTGGTAGCGGTTGGTTTACTTGAGTCTGATGCTTACTTTTGGTGGGTTAGCACCGATAAAGTTCTGGTTGATACTCCATGGACTTTGTTCAGGGATTTTTTTATGAGAAGGTATTTCAACCAGGCTATACAGCAGCGGAAGTATGAGGAGTTCACCAACTTGAGACAGGGTAGTATGTTAGTACTTGAGTACCGGGACAGATTTACTCGCTTATCTCGGTTTGCTCGTGACAAGGTGGCCTCAGAGGAAGTCAAGTGCCGGAGATTTGAGTTGGGCTTGAACCTGAACATCAAGGAAACATTGACTACGATGCCTCAGAATAACTTTGATGAGTTTGTGAGTGCTGCACTTCGAGGCGAGGACATAGAGAAGGAAAGGTAGATGAGATTCCAGTCTCGACGATTCGAGGAGGGTGGACCGAGTCAGGGACCTTCCAAGAGGCTGAGTTCAGGCACTTCCGGATCGGCATCATCATCTGGCAGTGGACCATTTAGACCACCAATTAGTATAGCTAGACAGAGACAGAGATGGAGGAGGGATCGACCACAGAGACCACAGTCCAATGGGAGTTCTAGCGGATCCAGCTATCCTTGACATATTGGTGGCACATTTTCTGTTCCGAGGGAGTATCCATTGTGCAACTTCTGCAACAGGCATCATTATGGTCCTTGTCAACGAGGCACTACTATATGATATCGTTGTGGCTATGAGGGTCACTTTGCGAGGGAATGTGTCCAACCTGTTGGTATTGGTGGACAGACAACTTAGAGTTCAGGAGGAGATGGAAGTACCACTTCTGGAGCTCGACCAGTGCAGTCTTCTGGTCAGGGCAGACAGCAGAGTCATCATCAGCGTGGACGACCAGCTGGGAAGGCCAGGGTTCATGCTATGTCATTGCACGAGGGCAGAGCTTCACCGGAGGTTGTTATTGGTACGTTGCATATTTTTGGCTATCCAGTACTTACTTTGCTAAATCCAGGTGCTACGCATTCATTCATATCATATAGACTGTCATCTTTAGCTACTATGCTTGCATCTCCACTTCCGGGGTTGTGGAGAGTGTTGTATCCATCCGGTGAGGTTGTGAGTATTGGTTGGGTATATAAGGATTGTGAGATCTTTGTTGGAGGTTATGGATTAGCCGCGGATTTATTATTGCTGGATATTATTGATTTTGATGTGATTTTGGGTATGGACTTCTTAGAGACACATTGGGCTATGTTTAACTGTCACAAGAAGGAGGTTGTGTTTCGACATCCAGGTTTCCCAGAGATACTGTTTCGCAGTGAGAAGAATACTTCATTACCATGTGTGATTTCAGCGATGAAGGCCGAGCGGATGATTAAGAAGGGTTGTGCTGCATACTTAGCTCATGTTGTGGATACAACGGCTGCTGTACCAGACATTGGTGACATTGTGGTTGTTTTCGAGTTTCCAGATGTGTTTCCGGAGGAGTTACCAAGTGTTCCTCCAGTTTGAGAAATCGATTTCACTATTGAACTTTTACTAGGCACTGGACCTATATCTCAAGCACCGTATCGTATGGTGCCAGCGGAGTTGAAGGAGCTACAGATTCAAATTCAAGAGTTGCTGGAGAAAGGTCTCATACGACCCAGTGTATCACCGTGGGGTGCTCCTGTACTATTTGTGCGGAAGAAGGATGATTCTATGCGGTTGTGGATTGATTACCGGAAGCTGAATCAAGTCACCGTCAAGAACAAGTATCCGTTGCCGCGGATTGATGATTTGTTTGATCAGCTCAAGGGAGCTTCAGTCTTCTCGAAGATTGATCTTAGGTCTGGATACCATCAGTTGAGGATCAGAGAGTCAGATGTGGCCAGGACAACCTTCAGATCACGGTACGGGCATTATGAGTTCTTGGTTATGCCGTTTGGGTTGACCAATCCCCCTGCAGCTTTCATGGACTTGATGAATCGGGTGTTTAGGCGATTCCTAGACAAGTTTGTGATCGTGTTCATCCATGACATCCTGATTTACTCCAGGAGTGTGGGCTAGCACAAGAAGCATTTGCGAGCTGTTTTGCGAACTTTGTGAGATAATCAGTTGTTTGTGAAGTTCAGCAAGTGTGAGTTTTGGTTGAATAGCGTGAATGCTAGACAAGTTTGTGATCGTGTTCATCGATGACATCCTAATTTACTCCAGGAGTGTGGGCCAGCACAAGAAGCATTTGCGAGCTGTTTTGCGAACTTTGCGAGATAATCAGTTGTTTGCGAAGTTCAGCAAGTGTAAGTTTTGGTTGAATAGCGTGAAGTTTTTGGGTCACGTGATATCTGCTGAGGGGGTCAGCATGGATCCTGACAAGATTGAAGCCGTGTTGAATTGGAGTAGACCTACCACCATACCAGAGATCAGGAGTTTCTTGGATTTGGTAGGTTACTATAGGCGCTTTGTGCAGCATTTTTCACGGATTGCCGCTCCACTTACCAGATTGACGAAGAAAGGCGTCAAGTTCGAATGGTCCGATGCATGTGAGGAGAGTTACTTGATCTTAAAGGAGAAGTTGACTACTGCACTGGTTCTAACACTACCTGACGAAAGTGGAGAATTTGTGGTTTATAGCGATGCATCGAAATTGGGACTTGGTTGTGTTTTGATGCAGCATGGTAGAGTGGTGGCTTATGGTTCCAGGCAATTGAAACTACATGAAGTTAATTATCCTACGCATGATTTGGAGTTAGCTGCTATTGTTTTAGCCTTGAAGAGTTGGAGACACTACCGGTATGGAGCTCAGTGCAAGATATACAAAGATCACAAGAGTCTCACTTATTTGCGCACGCAGCCAGGCTTGAATATGAGACAGTGCAGATGGATGGAGTTGATCAATGACTATGATTGCACCTTTGAGTATCATCCAGGGAAGGCTAATGTTGTTGTTGATGCACTCAGTCGGAAATCTGGAGCCTCATTGTTTCATGTGTGTGTGGCCAGAGTTTCCATGTTAGCAGAGTTACGAGCTACGAAAGCTGAGTTAGAGTGGGATGATGACGGAGCCTTGTTTGCTAGCTTCCAGGTTCGAACGGTACTGGTTGATCAGGTTTGGGAAGCTCAGGATGCGGATTCCTATCTATTGGACAAGAAGACCATGATTCGGAATGGTGTGCCAACAGAGTTTTGGTTGAGTGATGATGGTACATTGTTATTCAAAGGCAGATTATGTATGCCCAGAGACGAGGGTTTGAAGAAAGAGATTTTAGACGAACCATATTGTTCTGCTTACATGATGCATCCAGGCGGCACAAAGATGTTTCGTACACTTCGAGCCTATTACTGGTGGAAAAATATGAAGAGGGAGATTGCTGCATATGTGAGCAGATATCTTATTTGTCAGCAGGTTAAAGCAGAAAGGCAGAAGCCTGCGGGAAAGTTACAGCCCTTGGAGATTCCGGTTTAGAAGTGGGAGCATATCACCATGGATTTCGTGTATCAGTTACCGCGTACTCTGGCTTGTAATACTGGTATTTGGGTTATTGTGGACCGTTTGACAAAATCTGCTCATTTTCTGCACTTCCAGGGAAGATTTCAGTGGGCAGATTGGCAAAGCTGTATTTGGAGGAGATCGTTCGTTTGCATGGCGTGCTTGTATCTATTGTTTCTGACCGAGACAATCAGTTCACCTCAGAGTTTTAGCAGGCATTGCAGCGAGCTTTGGGTACCAGATTGCATTTCAGTACAGCTTTCCATCCCCAGACTGATGGGCAGTCTGAGTGGATTATTCAGACCCTCGAGGATATGTTGCGGTCCTGCGTATTGTAGTTTAGAGGAAATTGGGACCATCAACTGCATTTGATCGAGTTTGCTTATAACAACAGTTATCAGACCAGTATTGATATGGCACCGTATGAGGCTCTATACGGGAGGCAGTGCCGCACTCCATTGTGTTAGAGTGAGGTGGGCGAGCGATGGCTTATTGGTCCTGATTTGGTAAAGAGCACCACATAGGACATTCAGATTATCCGAGATAGATTAAAGATTGCCCAAGATCGCCAAAAGAGTTATGCAGATGTAAGAAGAAAGAGTCTCGAGTTCGAAGTGGGCGATTGGGTCTTCCTGAAATTGTCTCCTTGGCGAGGAGTTGTTCGTTTCGGGAAGCGTGGCAAGCTTCGACCACGATATATTGGTCCGTACGAGATCATAGAGAGAGTTGGTGTTGTGGCTTACAGGTTGGAGCTGCCTTCAGAGATGGCTCGAGTACACGATGTTTTCCATGTTTCGATGCGGCAGAAATACATTCCGGATCCATCACATGTTCTAGCACCATATCAGCTTCTTATCCGGGAAGATTTGACAAATGTGGAGGAGGCAGTACAGATTCTCGATCGGCCTGAGCAGGAGTTGAGACACAGAGTCATACCGCTTGTGAAGGTCTTTTGGTAGAATCATTCAGTTGAGGAAGCCACCTGGGAGACCGAGCAACATATGCGGGAGCAATATCCTCATCTGTTCAGTTAGTAGGTACGTAAATTTTGAGTTCAAAATTTTTCTAAGGGGGGTAGATTTGTGACGACCCGAATCAGAATTAGTATGTTAATCGACTTTGTTTGCATATTATACGAGTAATCACTGTTTGTCGTAATTGAGCAGTTTTAGCGGCTTTATTCACGACTAATTTATCGGGCGAGAACTTGGTATGAGTCTCTTCACAAGAGTTGTAGTATGCATGATTCCGAGTTCGTAGGCGGTTTCGGATAATTGTTTCAATAACCAAGGAATATGTTATGAATATTTGAAGTCGCGTGATTTAGTCGTGTTTATCCGATTAAGTTTGAGTTATCCGAAACGTGGATGTGATTCGATTTGTACCGTCGATCGTATCGAGCCGCGAGTATACATATCAGAATAGTCGTAAAATTGTCAAAAATCACTGTTTTGGGAAGTTTGACCGATGTATGACCGTTGACTGACCGTTGACTGACCGTTTCGCACCACCGTTTGACTCGCCGTGGACTTTCCTTTTCCGGCCACCTCCGGCCTTGATTTTGGTATAGCTAGCTGCCTCTCTTGATTTCCTATGGTTTTGAACTTGGTTTGGTGTGATTTGATGAGGTATAGGAGGAGTTCGAGCTCGGGTATGCCGTGGGTTTTCGCCATCGTCGGGGGCGGCGCTCCAGCGACTTTTGAGGCCGGGGTGGTGGGGGGAAAGGTTTCCCTCATCCTTGGGATGCTTTTGGGTGAAACAATTTTGGGTTTGGTTGAGGTTTGAAGCTCGGAGGAATCTCGCCGGAATCAATGGATTCTGTGAGGTTTCGGGCTCAATTTCGGCCGGTGGGCTTGGAATTGGAGCTTGGTGTAGAAGAGAATGTTGTTGGGCTTGATGAGTACTTGGGATATGGAAAATTTGGCCTGAATCCGCCACTGTTAATGCCGCGTCGCCGCCGCCGGCGTCGGTCAACAGCGGCGCTCCGGCAAAGGGATGACGTTTTGGATTTTGACAAGTTATATGCCGTTTTGCTCATAATTGCACCCCGATCATCGCCTTGAGGTTTTCGGGTTGATTTGGATGCCGGATTTTAAGTCGAGGGTTTATGTGGAGTGTTTGAGGTTTTCGATGGGTTTTCTGTTATTCGAGTTATATGTTTCCGAAAATGGTT
Source organism: Geum urbanum (assembly GCA_946800695.1). Lineage (NCBI taxonomy): Eukaryota > Viridiplantae > Streptophyta > Magnoliopsida > Rosales > Rosaceae > Geum > Geum urbanum. The sequence goes on from OX326998.1 coordinate 38,180,891, forward strand.
GGTTTCCGAGGTGTGGTTCAGAGTATTGAATTGTGATTTTGATCAGTGATATTTTGTGATTATTCAGGGGATCGAGATCGTATGTTGGGCGAGAGATCTTCTGCCGGATCTCGGGATTAACGCGTTTGCGTGCTGTGCTTGTTTGTGAGTGGACTTTTCTTTTCACTGATTGGTCGCGAGTCTTTATATTACGTTTATGAGCATGAGCATGCACATACGATTATGAGTTATTCGAGCAGGTGTTTATACTTTTAGAGCTAAGAGCATCTGCACCTATTTTTTGAGCAATAGCTAGAGAAAATGAGGTTTTTTGCTCAAGCAAACCAAATCTCTCTTTTGCTCAAGCAAATCAAATTTTGAGCACACCCATTCACAAAATGCTTAAGCAAATTCATTTTTTCATGTTGTAAAATGTTAAATATTTATTTACCGGATAGATTTACGACCAATAATAATGTGACACGTGTCGTTATCGACTAAAAAATTATACAAGATTTCCGATAAGATTTTCAACTAATAAAAAATTGACACCTGTCATTATCAGCAAAATAATTGGACTACATTTCCGATTTTCGGCTAATGACGATGCGACACGTGTCACTACGAGATAGTGTTATCGACAAAATAATTGGACCAGATTTCTGGTAAGATTTTTTTCCAATGACAATGCGACACGTGTGTTCATCTTCAAAGATTTTCTACAATTATTCATCATAGTAGTATATTGCACCACAAATCGGTAATCACATCTATCATGTTAGCTTGTATCATATTCCATAATATATACACAATTTTTTGTAACACATGAGATTTTAAAATCGACTATTTTTAAAAAATGAATACGAGTACACTTTCTTTATGAGAGTTGTAGTGTATTTATTGCGAGCTCGTACAAATTTTCCTTTAATTTTTTGGACTCTCAAACTATTTATTAGGACTTTTAGATTATTTAATTTTAATTTTAGTTTATTAAATATAACCATTTTCTTTAAATCTGGACCGTTGGATCAAAATTTGAAATCAAAATCAAACCTAGATCTAGTGGACCATTGCTTTTAAATTTTTTACCTGGCTCGACAAGTGTCGCGTACCCATTTGCACATCAATATTTTTTTTTACTGTTCACTGGCACATGTATTACACGCGCCTTACGGAAAAAAAAACCCACTCGCCTAACGTCACCCAGGATCCGTGGGCTCCGCCAGGTGGTCGAGCAATCACTGGAGCATTTTATGCTCGAGCGATCGATGGAGCAAAATGTCAACGAGCAGCCCGGCTCTGTTTTTTCTTGGTGCGTCGTCCATTCTGGGTTCGCTTGAGCAAAGCCTGCCAGTTCCACCACCCGCTCGAGCAAGAGCTCGCCGGCTGCTCACTGCTCTAAACATAATAAAGCTGGTTGGCCAGGCCTTATCTTAAATTTGAGACTTGGGATATGTTGATTCGGTTTGACCAAATTCAGTTTAGATAAGACTAAGTCATGGCTAGAATAATATAGTAGCTATTACTAGCCCAAGTTGTACTACATGTTATAAAGAGACCAGGTAGGGCCATGTTGGCCTATATGAGCTAGATTGGGCTAGGTCTTTAAAATGGGCCGGTCTGGCTCGACTCTGTCCTATAAGATGTTGTCCGTGTATTATCCGACACTCGATTTTTTAAGTCAAAAGTATAAAATGGGAAGAATAGGGCCAGCCATTTTACTAATTTCTGAAACCCAAGCCTTACCCAAGGATTGATAAAGTACGGTCCTGAAAAGCCCACCCATAACCCGCCCTAATATATCACTCATATCTCATGAAATAAATTTATTTTTATAAAAAAAAAAAACTTAATTTGTCAATCTAATGCTATCTATTTTATGAGAAATTCTATGGTCGGGTGCATCTACCCAAACTTTATTAAGTAATTTTTTTGTTCTTGTAAAATGAAACATCTTTTGTATATTTTTGTTTAAATTTAAGTAATTATTCCAATGAGGATATTTTTACAAATTTGAGAACAAATCGTTATTATTGTTGTAATTTTTGTTCAATTGTCTATAAATCATATAAAAATAGTAGAAAATTTGTTCTAAATAGTGTAATTTCTAGTTCATTAAGTTGTAATATTGTTCAATTAATTGTAAACAAATTTCTATGATCGATGGAGCTTCCCTGCCGTAGTCTTACCCTCTATTTTAGTTTACTTGAATTTTGTATATCTTTTAATCACAACATACCATAAATATCAATATTTAATATCTAAAATTATAAACTTATTATGTAGTTTTGGATCAGATCCGCCCCCGCCCTAGTAATACATATATGGACAGGGCATTTGGGCATGCCCAATGCTTCAGAAGCATGAGCCATATCCTGCCCTTCCGAAAATTGTTAGGTTAGGCTGGGCTGAGCTAGGGTAGGCCGATAGGCTCTAGGCCAATTTTACAAGCCTAGATTGGGCTTGCCAAACCTTACTTATGTAATACCCCGACCTTTTTATATAATCGTTAATATTTATGAATAATTTGAGTTTAATTTAGTGAAAAAGCTTGTTGACGTTGGGTGAAAATCGTAGTATTGGTCGAGACGAGTTCGTAAACGCGAAGAATGTCGAAAACGGACTTACGACGTAAAAGTTACAATTAGCAGAAGTTTATCGAGAATTATCTTTCCGTAAATGGAAGAGTATATAAAGGACTTTCCCGTTTTTGAAATTTAGTGTAAGTAGACTTGTGTCAACTTATTTGCTCTCGAGTGAGAAAGAATTCAGTTCGACCCGTTTAGGGTCTTTTCACATTAGCCGGTGGCACAGCGTCGTTCAACCATCTCTTGCCATCAAATTGGTCGGGTTTGATCGGCCTCACCATTGATATTGGGATTTAAGACCTACGGAGAGAGAATCGAAGAGAGAGATTTTTGGGGTTTGAATTCGACACCATCGCTACCGACGATTCAGGTAAGGATTGAATCTTTGTGATGTCTGGATGTTGTATACGTGTTGAATTTCTTAATTGCAGGTTCAACTCAAGAAAATCAAATCGATTTTTGATGAATTCGTTTCAGCCACCTCTGTGAGTGGCGGTTGTCAGTGGTTTGGGTGGTCGAGAGTAAAGAGGTTTTTCTCCCCTCATCATTGCGAGTTAATTGGGACCGGCCGTGAGCCCAGGGGAGGCTTGACGGCGAAGTTGTGTCGCCAGAAAGATTTTTCGACCAAGCTATTTCGAGGTCGATTCCAGCTAAATAAGTTGGAATCAGGTATATATAGGACATTTGAGAAGAGTTGTTGGGCTCTTCAAGATCTTTTCAGTGATGTGTCGCTCTCCGCCATCGGCGATGCATGGTCGCCGATCGTGGGGCGTGGGGTTCACGCGCTGCTGCCACACCAAAAAATTATTTCCCTAAACGAGTCAAGTTATATGTCATTAGGTTCGTATCAATAATACGAACATACTAGTGAGGTTTAATCTACGTTTAGGCTTGGTCGACCCAATGGGTGGGCGGCGGTGACGCGTGTCACTACTAGTGGCAATACGACCAATGGAGAAATTAGTTTTCCCTTATATCGTTACGATCACTTCATCGTAATGGATTTGTTGAGTAGTTTCTTCGACTAGATTAGTCGAAATTATTTTTTAATCGAGTACTTCCTTGATTTATCAGTGTATTTATTAATTTTGATGATTTTTGACAAGAGTCGGGTCGTCACAACTTATTTCACTAAAAATATGCAAATAAAAATAAAAATTCTAATTAAATGCTTTGTTAAAAATAAGGTTGAATCCCATGATAGTGATGATACTGCGGCGCCTGATTTGTAGTGACTGACGTATAGCTAATTTTGTTACTAATAAATTGGGTGACCAAATATATTTTTAACACTAAAAATCGCATCACTAAAAGTGTTGGTTACACTTAAATACAATTTTTCGTGACACTTAAACACAATCTTTTCGTCACTATTAATTGATGCATGATGTGTTGAAAAAGTGTATCGTTCTGCCTATTTTTTGTTGATTTTTCATGCTATATCTTTTGTTTGTGCAATGACACTATGAGTCATTTATACTTCCTGAAACATGTTTGGAAACTGTAGAAAGTAAAAAGTACAAGGAATTAGCTATTTGGGTTGGGGAGAAAGAAGATATTCGATTGTATATCTTGGCTTCTATATCTAGCTAGGCTTTGGCTTACGGGTTGAAGATTTTCCTAGAGGTTAATCCTTCGAGAAAAATATCTCTCAAAATCTTATTCTGAGATTTATTGAGCCCTGTCCCAAGAATTTGATACTAGATCCACCACTGATCCGGAGAATGATAATCGAAAGAACGTGATAGCTAGCGGAAGGTTTGATACGTAGTAAATAGTTAAGATAATAAGAAGTGGAAATATCATCAATGGTACCGTATAACTGGGCCATTCATTACATCAGTACCTCGTTTTTGAAAATTATCATTTCAGTACTTCACATTTAAATCCATAGCTATAATCGGTACTTGTTAGCAGTAACACCGTTAACTTTATTGAATTTTTTGAAAAAAAATGTCAAATTTAATGGGGTAAATCTTCAATTCCTATTATTATATTTCTGGTTTTTTTTCTTATTCTTTTTCTATTTCTTATTTTCTTTTTTCTTCTCTTAAAAAATTAATATTTTTTCAATAATTTTTCAATAAGTTAACGGTGTTACTAACGACAGGTACTGATTTTACATATAGATTTGAATGTGATGTACCGAAGTGATAATTTTTAAAAATGAGATACTGAAGTGATGAATGACTCATTTGTGAGGTACCATTCACAAGAACACTAATGAAGAGCCCTACCGTGGTTATCTCGGACCCAACCCGCTCATGCCATTCTATGAAGGTTTAGCCATTGACAACGTCACATCTCCACAAGAAACTCAAAAGTTCAGGGATCTCATGTGGCCACATGGGAAGTCCATGTTTTGGTACGTACCTACTAATTTATTAGATCGATCATTCCGAACTACTTGAGATATTACCTATATATGCTCGATCGAATCTTTATTCATGCGCTGCTTACTTCATTGTAGTGTGATCACAGATTTGTTTGCCATGTTGCTGGCGGATTTGGAGCACACTGTGCTGAAGATGTTATTCGAAAGCTTCGGGATACCTGAAGAGAAGTATGATCAATGGCAATTTCAAACAGCCACCTTCTTCGTTTTCTGAAGTACAATACACCAGAAGAGAGCGACACAACTATAAGGTTTGCGAGCCACACAGACAAGAATTTGACCACCATTGTTGTTCAGCATGAACTTGCCGGCCTCAAGGTTAAGACCAAGGATGGCAATTGGATCAGCGTCGAGTCTGCACCTTCTCAGTTCCTCTTCATGGCCGGTGATGGACTACAGGTACCTACTTGGCCGCATAACTAATTGCCTGCACAATAAATATGTATGACTCTAGCTAGGACATATTCGATCAATTAATTTGTCGTATGTGAATTACAAACACAAAAAAATATTATGAGCTTATGTGACTGAAATATTGATATAATTTGATGATGATGATACGTATGGAGCAACGATAGAGTGAAAGCTTGGCACCATCGAGTGAAACACTGCGGGAACAAGACTCGATACTCACTCGGGATGTTTATATTCAAAAATGGAGTGTTCCAAGTACCAGAAGAACTAGTCAATGACAGCCACCCACTGCTCTATAACGAATTCGAAAGCCGTGGCTTTATAAGATTTTACACTACAGAGGAGGCCAAGAAGGCAGAATCTCCCATTAAAGCCTATTGTGGTGTTAAAAGCTAACCTTTCGTGTTATATATGTTTGACACCAAAGTCTCCCAGCGGAATTGAGAGGTTTTGTAAACCGTCTCTTTTCTCGATCGTGCTTGGTGCTGGCGTGCCACTCTCGCGTCATGGAATGTTGATTTGTAAGTTACCGCCTATTGACTTATTGATAAGCGATTTAGGCGAGGAGAGCACCAACCTCGGCTGAATGGATCATTATTGTCTAATGACTTAGGATTTGTGGTTTTCGTGTCTCTAGCAGGGCCAGGGAAATCGATACTTTACACTCCTCCTGGTGTAAAGCAGAGCAATCTCCTTGACAAGGTTTTGAGAACACAGGGCATTGCGTCCTTGAATCTCAAAGCTCTCACTCTTCCTGGTGACAAGCCCCTTGATCTCCAGTTGCAGGGTCTTGCGTCCTTGAATCGCTAGAATCTCACGTTCTTCGGGTGATAATTCTCATGATCGCTGGTTGCAAGGATTTCTAGAGATGAGAAGATAGTTTGCCGATAGCAAAGTATATGTGATTGAGGATCCTTTTCCAATTGCTTTTCAGCTCTTTATATATAAGGTCGTATTCGTGTTCCACTTCACTTTAAACTCCTTAGTAGTATAGACTCTCAATACAACTCTAAATAATCAACACTCCCATTTGTCCTTATCTTTTATGCTTTCCAGACTTATCGATAAGCCTTGCAAAGTAATCCTAACCACTACAGGAAATGTTAGATCAGAAATAGGCTGCTTGGATCAGCCTTCTTCAGCCGATTACAATCTGGACTATCACATTCTACCCGGGCCGCTTACTCAATCCAGCCCTCAAAACCCAAAACGAGATATTTTATCTTGGGCCCAAACATTGCCCCTCAAGTCTTGACATTAAATTCACCAATGCAAACGAAAAAGCTTGATTTACAAAATGACGCGCTGTTATAATCAAACGGTAACTTACACGCAAACGCCACATCACCTCCCTTCTTCTGAAAAGCCGTGCCACTTCGGCTGACGTTATATAAAAAGTGCACGTTCACTTCAGTCTTTACTTCCCAACACAACTCTTTCACTTCCATCAATTCAAATTTTAAGCTTCTCTCGAAAGCCTGTTTTTCTATCTTTTGCAACCGTCATTCTCCGACTACTCAACATGCCTCCTCACAAAGAAAGATACCCAAATCTTACCCAAACCGAAGCAAATCAACTCGCCGCTGATATTTGCGTTGTTGCAACGCGGAGACACCTAGGCACAACTCTCACTCTTAGAATCAACTCTAACGGCGACAACCGCTTAGAGATGGACAAAAAATCCAAAGTTGTTCCCCGTGCTCTGTCGTCCCTATTGCAACTCAGCCCTGATCTTCCATGATAATCCGAAAGCCAGCACATAGAGATGGACAAAAAAAGACACCTCTAGCTCAATCGGAAAATGGCCCAACACCACTAAAAATGACCGTGCCTTGTATAACAACCGCTGAGAACTAGACCTGATTCGATGGCAAGCGGCTGGCATTGACCAACTCCTCAACCTATGCTTCTCACTCCTCAGTGGTGGGAATCGTGCTCCTTTCACCACCGCCATGTGCTTCTGGGATTCAACATGCAACTGCTTTCGCGATCGTCTGCCTTGTGGCGATGTAAGTATCAATCTCTTGGATCTCTATGTTTTATTTAGAGTTCCTATAGCTAACCTTGTCTGGAAACAAGGTGACCATATAGAATGCACCGTTCAAGCTGATTCATATCGCCCCCCCCCCTTTATACTCCGCCTGGACCAACAATTTCATCAGCGACCAAACCGATCAAGGAGGCATAGCTTTCCTTGAATTCTGGTTATCCAAATACATCTTCTGCCCCTCTTCCCTGAAAGTCAACAAATGCTGGACCAACCTCGTTGAGCGTCTCTTCGAGGGTACTAAGTTAGTTCTTGCATAGTTCATCATTGCCAGTATCTACCACAATTACCTAAGATGGATTATACTCTCGCGACTCGACCTCAACCTACCAGGACCACTTTGGATGGTAGAGCTCTAGCTCCGAATGTACTTCCCCATTTTTCGTCATCCTAAAATCCTACCATTTGAGAAAGACGTAATTCTGGGTAAGGCTCTTGCGACCACCAATTCCTTTGACGGGTGGACCTATCAAACATGCTTCACTGCCTTTTGCTCGCATTCTGAGTTTCCTAATGTTACGGTCGATACCATTCTGAGCCGTAACTTCCCTCACGACCTCAACACTGGCTTTCTGCCCTCGCCAGACTAAGACAGTAAGGTAAAACTCATTTTTCTCCAAAGCAACACCTGTGGTGACCTACTAGTTCTTGATACTTCTACTCTTAGGTATGAGTTATATGCCCCAAATCACTTTTCCAGGCAACTTAGGCTATCCAAATGTCTACCTATGCCTCTCATCTATTTAGTAAATCGATACAGCATTTGGCTAGCGTCATCTCCTTCGATTCCCGCCGAATGAGTCGATGCTCACTATGGTTTTCCATTAGTCCTGCTCCCCGAAAAGAATCTCGAGAGCCCCATTGCTCCCTCTATTTTCATAACTAAACCCTACCTAGCCTGGCAAGCCCAACTCTGGGATGGTATACGGCGCAAACAATCGCTCGCTCTCTTTGCCGTCATCTTCCATGACTTCAAAAAGCAATTTGTCGATGAGTCAAACAGGTGACTACTGGGAAAAACCTACCGGGACAACGACGACACTCCCTGACCGATGGTATATGTCTTCATTTACTCTTATCCTCCGCTAAGCCCTTACCACATATATTGGCAATATTTTGAGCATATACTAACTAAACTTCCTCACTGGGATTGAAACAGTATATAGAAAAACCTAAGGCCAATGATGCCATCACCAACAAGGAAACTCGGCAAGAAGAAGAAGAAACTCAGTAATTAGTAAGTATTTTGTCTCCCAAATGATCATTGTTTCAAAAGTTCAGAGAAATTAACCATTCCATTTACCCTCAAAAATCCCAGAAGCGAACACGGATTGACTCGCCATCCGATAACTCTAGCAAAAGCCAGAAGCTCGTTGTCAGATACAACTTAGAAGAACGAGTGGTACAGGATGAACCTACTCAACAAATTGCATCACAACATACTCCTACTCTAGCAACAAATTCTCCACCGCAGCCAGAGTCTTAGTACACCGCAGCTGCCACTTCGCCACAACCTACTGCTACTGCTGATCAACCACCTAATTTGGTTGAGTCTAACCTTCCAACTCCTCATGGAGCATCTACTTATTTATTAGTCTTATAACATTCTATATGACTTTTAGCTATATGACCAATTCTTGAAAATTCTCATTATCCTTAGAATGTATTTACTCTCCCCGATGAGGACGTCATTCCCCTTGAAAGCAATGTCACTCCCAACACTAGAGTAGTTATTCTCGAAAACATTTTTGATCGGCAGAGATATACATTTCCTCTTTACGCTCCTAGATCCATCCCAGTCACTAAACCGGTCCAACCTCAGTATTTTCTGAACTTTGTTGGTGATGTAGACGAGGAAGTTGTGACAAACGGAGGAGTTGATGCTGATAATTTCCCTATCACATCTACTTTTACTGACGCTCCATTTTTGTACCATGCCATGCATTATATCCCAGAGGATCAGGAAGTTGTTGCAGAGGCCAAATAATACCTTTCTCCAACCGAAAGCCTGTGAAAACACAAGATGTAACAACCAAACCTAACACCGCCTTGGAGCAGATGGTACTCAACATCCTCCACTCGCCTAAACCGTATATGTTCGGCGAGCCATAGGTATGTCTGTTTACCCAAACTCTTCCTCTTAAAATTTATATCTTCACTCTTGATTTAAGTACTTCTTAACAGAGACCCCCGTGCCAGGCTTCCTCTATAACTTCCGGTACTTAGCCTCCTTTTCTTGGAATGTTCAACTCCTTCTGCTACCATCATAACAACCCCCAGCAAACAAGGAGCATCTCCATGGGCCTCATCAACCTCAGGCCCCACCAGCCAAGTAGTCGCTCTTCAAGACCAAGTCCTGAGCTTGGAGGAACTTTCCACCAAACTCGATGCTTGAGTCCCATTCCGGCTGATATCGCTCTCTCTTGAGCCGCTCTTAAGAAACTCTCCAAAGCCTAATTGGATTCATTTGAGAACATCAATAGTACCCTGGATAAAGTCAAAGACCTGAAAGAAACTGCCCCTGGTGAACTTCTCGATACAATCTCTGAATTCGTGCAGGATCTTCGCGAGATACACAAATTATATACCCATCAAGATGACTTGAATCATAAAGTGGACCGCAAAAAATAGGTGGTAGCCGAGATGGCTAATCAATTGTAGCAAGATCGGGATCGAGTTCAGGAATTCCTAAAGAGTGCTTCAACCAAAAGAGAAGCTTTAGTCGTCAAAGAAGCTAAACTAGAAATTCTTCAGGCTGAAGTGGAACTCTTGCGGGCTAATGCTAGTTCTACTCATGCTAACGCTCAGCAACTTCTAGATGAAAGCTTTGGTTGCGCGAACTGACTTTCTGAAGCTGAGGATGATGCTTCAGAACTACTGGACTTGTATAGCTTGGCTTGGAAAGACTTTGAGCTTGCTAAAGTGGAATTGAAAAGTAAAGCTCTCATATTGTAGTTTCTGGGCCTCTAATATTAAGCTTCACTCTTTGCATTTTGTGAACAAAATATACCTTTGTAATCTTGTGCTTTAATGTAATCTACTTGTGTTTAAAGAATAATTTCCCTACGAAAAAACGTTGTTCTCATTGATAAACTCAAATATTGTTCGTGCATGAAAAGTACACTCCTGAATTTGGCCACAGATATTGGCGAGTATAGATTAACAATTAAATATTGACAAAGGATTTAGCCATAGGAATTGGTTGTAAACAGTTAGACAATTTCAGTACGAAAGTTAGCCATTTTAATACAAAAGTTAGCCACAGGAATTGGCCTTGTGTTAGAGAAGTCTCTATGTTATGCCCTTCCAGTCTATTCAGGCGAGAAGTTGCCTTGGAGCCCGTATAGGCTGAATTACTTTGTTGTTGCACTACAAGAAAAACTCACCTAGACCGCGGACCGTTTCCGTCGAATGAATGGCCACCTGGACGAAGGAAAAATGCCATCTCTGTGGTCGAGGTGAAATTTACGTTAAATTAATTTTTAAAAATAATTCGCAAGTAAGATGCCGATTTGTCGTTCGAATGAAATAGTCATAAAATATCGATTAATGCATCGTATATATAAATAATTGAATTTAAGATGACAAATAATCTTACGTTTTTAAACTTGTTAAGTATCTACTAATCTTTATAACTTAAGTGTTATTAAGTATAGGCTCATTGCATATCGATATTAACAAAATTAAATTTGGACAAAACAACTGTTGGATACATTCCTAATCAGACAATATATAATTAGAATAATTTTCAGAAAATTGTAAGTTTGTGAAGGGTTTCATTGGCACAGTCAACCGCAAAACAGAGATTTTGACAAACCGGAAACGTGGATACACGAAAATTCATAACTCCTATTTTGAAACCGTCGAAGCTCACACTCCAAGAATTGTTTACTCTATGGTTTTGATGAAAAGAATATGCATTGGGATATGGTCTAGATGGTCATTCTCTTAGATAAAATTACGAAATCTTCACTTGGACGACGGAGATGGCTTTCTCCGTCGTCCAAGTGAAAATCCCTTAATTTAGGGGTTGGGGCCTTAGGGTTTAGGGTTGGTGTTTACTTAGACGACGAAAATACCCTTTTGCGTTGTCTAAGTACTATTTTTAGGGTTTAGGATGTGACAACCCGGAACATAATCAGTAGAGTAATCGGCTAAATTCACGAGTTAGCGCGTAATCGCAGTTTTACGTAAATTGATTGATTTGCCGGTGTTAATCACGACTTAATTATCGGCTGAGAATTTGAGTTGAGTCTCTTCTCGAGAGTTGTTGTACACATGATTTCGAGTTCGGGGGCGGTTCCAGACGATTATTTCGACGACCGAGGAATATAATATGAATATTTGAAGTTTCAACATTTTGTCGAGTTTATCCATTCGTATCGAGTTTATCCAAATCGTTATGGTTATCCGTTTTGGACCGTCGATCGTCCCGAGACGCGAGTATAAATATCGGAAATAGTCAAAAATTGTCAAAAAATACTGTTTGGAAAGTTTGACCGGCGTTGACCGAGTTGACCCGTGGTGCATTTCGGACCGTTTGGATTTCTCCGGTGGACTGGCCGATTCTGGTCGTTTCAGGACACGACTTTGGAAGGTACAATGCTCTCCTCGTGATTCTAAGTAGTTTACAACTTGGAATTTCTTGATTTGGTTGAGATTTGAGGGAGAAATGTTGAGTTGAAATTCATGGTTTTTCCGGCCGGTTTCGGGTTGTGGTGACGGTGGTGCTCCGGCCACGGGAGTGGCCGGGGATGGAGAGGTTTTGACCGTGGGGCCACGGCGGAGCCTTTGGGAGTAGCCTCGAGTGCCGCCGTGTGCCGTGGACGGAGATCGACGGAGAAACATGGGCTGCCAGCGAGCGAGGAATCCGTGGGTTTCGAGCCGATTTCCGGCCAACCACGACGGAATTGGTCCTTGCCTCAGTTGGGAAAGTTGCCGGCGGCGTCGGTTAACGGCGGAGCTCAGGCGACCGTTGACTTTTTTTTTTGGAAATGTGTCGAGTTATATGTCGTTTCGCTCGTATTCGCGCCCCGATCGTCGCCTTGAGGTTTTTGAGTTGATTTGGGTATCAAATTTTCAGTCGAGGGTTTTGAGTGGAGATTTTGGGGATTTCATTAATTATTTTTGTATCCGTTATACGTTTCCGGGAACGATTGGTTTCCGAGGTGTGGTACAGTGTTGTGAATTGTGATTTTGATCAGATATATTTTATGATTATTCAAGGGATCGAGATCGTGCTTCGAGCGAGGGATCTTCCGCCGGACCACGTGATTAGCGCGAGTGCGCGCTTTGCTCATCTGTGAGTGGACACTTTTATATTTTCACAGTTGTTGCGAGTTCGTGATTTTTCGTGATTTTCCATATTTATTTATATACGAGATTGAGATTATTTATTATTTTCGGAGGTATTATTTTATATTTTATGGTGATGGCATACTTGCATCGATGCTTCGGCTACTCGGCTGATCACTTGTAGTCTGACCAGAGTTGAGAGATTCCTCTGAACCAGAGTTGAGAGATTCCTCTGGGCAGGGTTGAGAGATTCCACTGTTATGTCGCCGGGGTTGAGAGATTCCCCTGGCCTATCACCGTCGGGGTTGAGAGATTTGCCTGACTGTCGGGGTTGAGAGATTCTCTTGGCACCTCCATATATATTTTCCGAACACTACCACATTAAGACCCATTGCCGTCGCCGGCCTTGTTTTTTTTCTCGCCGGAAATGTCATTACCAGCGACAAGTCACCGGTAATGCCGTCGCTAGAAATTGGCCGCTGGAGATAGCATTGCCAGGGACTCATTTTGACGTCGCCGGCAATGTTTGCGCCGCCGTGGCCGGAATTTGAAGACATTGCCGGCGACTTAGGTCCATGTCGCCGGTAATGGTTGGAAATTTTTTGAAATAAAAGCCGGTTCTGGATTGGGCCCAATTCCAGAACCTGTATTGAAAGACATAAACCGTACAAATACAAGTTCAACAGTACACACATAAATGTCCAACGTATAGTACAAATAGCAACGATACGAAAATAAACTACAACTACACGTTAGGGTCGAGGAACTTGCGGGTCAGGGTCGAAGAAATCCATGTACTCATTTGAACTCCGGTGGCTACCCTGGTCTTGCTGTGGCGGTGACTCGTGCGGTGGTGGTGGTGGATAACTGGGGAACATAGGGACCGGGGGAGGTGTGGGGAGCGGTTGTCCAGTAGTCTGAGCTGCGTACATCGTCTGCATCCAGGTGAACATTTGTGTCTGCTGTTGGACCATGAGTCGGTGTTGCTCGATCATCCCCCGGTACTCGGCATCTCTGACTGCCTGCTGCTCGGCCATCTGCCTCATCTCCTCCATCTGCCTCCTTTGCTCCTCCAACTCCCTCTGCGTCCTCTGAAGCTCTGCTGCGAGGTTACGACTAGAAGTTGAACTTCTTGACCCGGTAGAGCATTCTGAAGTGTTCTTCAATACTCCTTCGCCCGCCGAGCCCATTCCCCTGCAGTAGTAGGTATTCTTTCCAGTCCCGCACGCTTTTGCCATGATCTGAGCCACTATAGGGCGATCAAACGGATCGATCTGAGAGGCATACTGGGTGACTTCTTCCTCGGAGCAGTCAGGATGGTTATTCCGAGCTATATTCATGGTCACTTCTATGGTCGCCTCCTCCACTCTCACCTAATTGAAAAGCGAAAATGAATAACGTATTATTTAACAAAATAAATTAATATCGAAAAATAGTTTTATTAACACATGCAGAGGCGAAAGACTTACCGCTTCTTCAGGGCACTGCGGATAGAACTTCTGATGAATATACACCAACAAGTTCACTTCTTGTTGTTGCTGCGCCTTACTCAACCAACCCAAATAGTTGAGTGAACCTGCATGATGGGCCCTGGTGTTTTTCAATCTATTCGCCCGGTTCGTCTTCGAAATCGCCTTGTTTGATAAACATATGTAAAAAAATTAGTAACTAACTATTTCAATGTGATACGATACATTAGGCTTGTAACATATATTCAGGATGCATACCTGAGCTTTGGGGTGCTCAAAGTGGGCTATCAGCCACAGCCACTCGTACTCCCTAAACCGGAATTCGCTAGGGGTAGAACCTCGGCCTAGCTCCTTGTATACAGTGTAATGTGAAGAAAGCTCGTTCTTCCACTCTTTATACCTATATTAACACCAGGAAAAAAAAGTTAGAGATATTAAAACACTTGATAAACAAAAATCTAACTCGATATATACTCAAATAACTCGAAGCACATCACCTCATATGTAGTTGACGCTCTACCCACGTGTGAATAAGGCATTCATCCACGTCAAACCACACCTGCAATATGAATATATAAACGGTAAAATTATATATTTATTCGGACTTAATTAATAAATGTAAAATTTACGTAATGAAAATACGATTTAACTCATACTCAGTGCATTATGCACTTGCATCTTCACGTAGATAGGCACAGATTCTCAATCTGGCCAAAGCATTGGGACCTTGTCCCGCACGATCGCCCCGGCCATGCTGACATATTTTCGCGTGGTGTCAAATGCCTCGATCACCTTGCCATCCTCATTAGCCCTTATGGGCGTTTTCCTTCCCCCGGTGGCCTGCTCAAGTCTCTTCCCGGTGCAGGTGCCTCTAGCCCCTTTCCGTTTTCGAGTACCATTAACGAAATTGCCTAATAATACAATGTCAACAAACCTATTGTAAGTCTTAAGTAATAATTAAGCAATCAATCTTGTTAAATAAAATTTACCTGCATCGTCCGTTTGTTGGTTGGTGCACCTCACACTCCAAAGATACATGGGGTCGAACGGGATGAAGTTGTACGCTTCCACCACGCTCAGGAACTCCGGCCGTCCTTCAACATAAATAGGCATCCCTCTATCATCGAATTCAGGGATCACAGGAATCTCGTCGGGTAGGAAGAGACCGGACGGCGGAGATAGACGAGGCCTGGACGATGAGGCGTCAGCACCATCTGCCTCAGATGATTCTCGTGAAACGGGAGTAGGCACCGGGCGAATAGGGGGCATTCGGATGGAGGGAGTTTCTGATGCTCCCGTTGACTGTCGCTCGTCTGAGAGTCTGCTGAGGGAGGGTCTGCTGACTGAGCGTGTGCTGACTGAGGCTCGAGGCTGGACTTCCGGTTGCACGGCTCCGGATCGTGCAGCTTCCTCCTCTTCTCGCGTAGCTAGCAACATTTGTGTGCGAGCATTCATCATTGGCCCACTGCGCGTGTTGCTAACTGCGGCTGAGGAGGAAGCTTGACTACTGCTCCCTCCACTATTTCTAGTCCCTCTCCGTTTGATGCCTCCAAGCCAATTTGCCGCAAAACCTCCTGGACACCGTGATAGTCATGGATTCGGTTCTATAACAAATCGGAACCAGAACCGTTTTGAACCGGAATCGTTTGGAACCGGAACCGTTTAGAACCGGAACCGTTTGAACCTGGAACCGTTTGGAACTGGAACCGTTCTGTTTCAAACGGTTCCAGTTACAAACAGTTCCGGTTCCAAACGGTTCCGATTCCACGCGGTTCCGGTTTAAAATCGTTCTGGTTCCAAACCGTTCCGATTCCGATTTTTCACCTTAATTTATACGTTAAATTAACAACTATATCACCTTAATCCAAACACGTTATATTCCGATTCCGATTTTTCACCTATTATACGTTAAATTAACAACTATATCACCTAAATTAACATATATACATACATCATTTCCAACTTTAAATTTTCCACATATATATATACATCACATATATATACATCATGCATCTTAATTAAATTTAATTTTCACATATATATATATACATCACATATTAATCCAAATCACCCTAGCTAATTAATTTTCCACATTTTTCAAACATACGTATATATATACATTGCATATAAATTAATTAATTTTTCACATATATACATGCATCACATATATATACATCACCTTAATTAAATTTTCCAAATATTTTCCACATGCATACATACATCACATATATATATACATCACCCCACAAATATCAAAAATTAATTAATCAAGTTAATTAAAATGCATAAAAATAAAAATAAAATTGAGAGAGAGAGAGAGGGAGAGAGAGTGAGCTTGCACCTGCCATGGTGGAGCTCGCCTAGACTTTCCGGCGACGGAGGTGAGGGGAGGAGGAGAGGAGGAGGGGAGATTTTGGGTTTTTGGGTGTTTGTGTGGAGATGGGAGGGGGGAGAGGGGAGGAGATAGAGATTTGAGGAGAGGAATATAATTGGGGGGGAGGTGAGGAAGAGAGGGGGAGATTTTGGAGAGGAAAATGTGGAGGAGGGAGAGTGAGGGGAGGAGGAGCAGCTAGCCCGATCTGGAAATAATAGAGGGGGACATTACCGGTGAGTTACTCATGAACTCGTGGGTAATGATAATGATTCCCGGCAAAAGAAGTTCCGACTACAAAGTTGACTAGAGTTTCCGACTAGAATTTCTGACAAGAATTTCCGACTACAATTTACGACTAGAATTTCCGACTTTAATTTCAGACTATAATTTCCGAGTAGATCGATCAAATTTCCGACTACAATTTCCGACTAGATTTTACGACAAGAATTTCAGACTAGAATTTCCGACTAGAATTTCCGACTACAATTTACGACTACAATTTCCGACTAGAATTTCCAGCTACAATTTCCGACTACAATTTCCGACTACAATTTCCGACTACAATTTCCGACTACAATTTCCGACAACAATTTCCGACAACAATTTCCGACTACAATTTACGACTACAATTTCCGACTACAATTTCCGACTATAATTAAAATACGTACATCATTAACGTACTAAGGATGATAATCGTAATCATCTTCATCACTTGAGTCTGACTCGGTTTCATAGGTAACCTCTCGCAATATGTGCCGCTCCTCGTCATCTGAATCAGCGTCAACTTCATATGGATTAACATCGAGAAGTTCTGCTCCAGTAATTCGAACCACACTCCCAGATCTCACATTATTAAGGCGAATCGTAGATGATTCCGGAATGTCAAAAGCGTTCGGCTCTTGGTATGCAGTAACTTCCTCATCATCTGCGGTCTCACCAAGTGTGGCAGCACTGTATATGTTTCTATGAGCAACATGGTTAACCACCTTCCACGGGACTTTGTTCAGAAGATCGTCAAGGTAAAACACTTGCTCTACAGATGAGGCAAGAACGAAAGGGACTTCTTCATACCAGTTAGTAGCAGTATTCACCGAAAATGTTCCATACTGATCGGTCCTTGTGTTCTCCGGGCTAGTATCAAACCATCTACACTTGAACAAGTGCACTTTCATTCGGTTCCCATAAATTAGTTCAACAACTGAATGAAGGACACCGTAATAGTTAACGCCATCCTGCCCACCATGGACCATCACCCCACAATTCTGTGTTTTCAGTCGGTTGTCTCGATTTTCACATATAAATTTCACGCCATTGACCTGACACATCGAGTAAACTTTTGAAGCTATCGGTTTCATCGCCAGGACCCTCAATTCGTTTGACCACTCTAGGCAACCATCATTTGCTACATGGTTCATCTGAAAACGATAAGAAACCATACAAGAAATTATGAACATAGAAACCACAAAACCACGTACGTACACACATGCTATATAAGGATATATATAAAAAAATAGACATATACACATATACCCTTACCCATTGACCAAAGTAGTTTGCAAACGTCCTGTTGTGGTAATCAACATTTCCGGCAATAGCAGGGCAGTGAAGATGATAGTTTTTCCAATATTGTACTTCTAAACAGTTAATCAGTACCGACCAGTGGGCAATAGCTACCTCATTTCCATCCAACTTGTACGACTTTGGCAAGCTTCCCTGTACTACCACATCATTGGAGATGATAGAAAGGTTGAACTGGGGTTCATCTATCGGCATCTGTTGTTGGGGGTCCTCAAGCGCTCCCAAATACACTTTGGTGTACGTTACACACTCGTGCGCAACATATGCTTCAGCGATACACCCTTCAGGTGCATATTTATTCTTCACATAGTCCTTGTAGGCTCCCAATTGTCTACAAGTTAACAAGTGCATCTTAACTTACTTAAAATATAAGAATTTACATATAAAAACAGAGGCAAACCAAATGTATGAATCATTTGTACCTTTCCATGGGATACATCCAAGTGTAGTGTACGGGACCGGTAAGCAACAATTGTTCGAGAAGATGGATCATCAGGTGAGGCATGATGTCGAAAAAATTTGGAGGAAATATCCTCTCAAGCTTGCACATGATAAAAATGATGTCATCTTGCATCTCCCTGAGATCTGATTTTTTAACTTCCCTGGTGCATAACTTCTGAAAGAATCTTGACAAGGCCACCAACGGCTCCACCACCTCTTTGGGCAAGTACCCTCGAATGAAAATAGGGAAAAGAAGTTGAAGCAGTACATGGCAGTCATGACTCTTTAATCCGTACATCTTATTGTCCCGGAAGTTAACACACCTGCTTATATTTCCTGCATAGCCATAAGGATACCTGCATATATATATATAGCCATAGGCAACAATTATATTTCTCGCATATAACCATAATCCGGTAAAAATTTAAGGCAAATTTTCTACATAGCCATAAGAATATATACCTGACATTACTCAGCCACCCAAAAATTTCATGCTTATGCTTCGGCTTTACGATGTAAGGAGCTTGCTGCATTTTTCTCTTACCGTCTCTTAACCACAAATGTTTCCGCAGTCCCATAGCTTTCAGATCAATGAGTGCCTTAGGGATGTCTTTTGTTTTCCCCTCCAAGTTAAGAACTGTGCCCACCACACTTTCACACACATTCTTCTCTATGTGCATGACATCTAGGTAGTGTCTGATAGGCAACCTGGGCCAGTAGGGGAGTTCCCAGAATATGCTCTTGTGTGTCCAAAACTTATACCTTTCGGGCTTGTCTGGAATTAACGCCACTATCTCAGGATGATTGCTCAGCTGGCCAAAATCATATTCCTTCAACACTTCCAAAATTTCTTCCCATGTCCATCGCCTGGGTGCCACACCTGTTTCCACAGTCCCATCAAACGCGTCTGGATCCTGCCTAAATGGGTGATCATATGGAAGCCAACAACGGTGACGCATCTGAACAATTTTACTGCAATGAGGACTGCAACAAGCAACCGTCATGCACTCTGAAGAAGCCTTGTAACCCCTGGTAACGTTGCCCGACAACATACCGCGGGCAGGAAAATTACTGATGGTGCCAACAAGCATGGCATGCATCTGGAACATCTCATTTTTGAACCTATCGTAAGTGGGGTGGCCACACTCACTCAGGTACTTAAGCTCCTCAATCAAAGGCCTCAAATACACATCGAGACACTTTCCTGGATAACCCGGGCCCGGAATTAACAGAGTGAGCATATTGTATTCCTTCTTCATGCACATCCATGGTGGAAGGTTGTACGGTACCAAAATAACTGGCCATATACTGTATTGAAGACTCATGTTGCCAAAAGAGTGTAATTCGTTAGATGACAGCCCTAGCCAAACATTTCAGACCTCTGCTGCAAAATGATCAAACTCCCTGACCATGTGCTTCCAAGCCTCTCCGTCGGAAGGGTGTATAAGGGTGTTATCGTCAGGAAAATTCCTCTCAGCCCACCATCTCATAGCTTCGGCCGTGAAACCACACATAAACAACTGCTCCAGCCTATCATCTTATACCTTTCTGTAAAACACACCGGACAGGCTTCAAGGTCTTCAAGATCTTTTCCCCATAAGAGAATACAATCATATCTGCATACATGAATTTTGATGTAGGAAAGCCCAAGATCTTTCAGGATATGTCGCACCTTATGATGAGTGGTAGGAAGACGATGACCGGGTGGCAGTAGCGAAGCAGTCCACTTCAGCCAAGAATCAACAGCTTTGACAAACATTTTGTTCTCCATTTTGAGCTGCATCACTCCCATGACTCTTTCAAGAATAGTCTTACTACAACCGTCGTACAACGGAGTCTGTTGCAATGCAATCAGGTTGTTGTACTTGTCCATACCGCTTGTGTTAACATGAGCTCCAGGTAATGGCTCGACTGGCTCAATATGGAGGAAACCCTCAACGACGGGAGGGACATTTGGTGCTTCATCAGCAAATACACCACTCTCATGAGGAAACATATCATTGATTAACATCGATGCTGGATCATAGGATGGACTGCCCCTCTCAGCAAAATCTCCATGATCATAGCGTGGACTGGCCCTCTCACCAAATTGTCCATGATCATGCGGACCCGCTAACGATGTTTCACCGTGATAAATCCAACAAGTGTACTTATCCCAAAACCCGTATTTACTCAGGTGCTTCTGGACTTTATCAATGGGAAAACGAAATCGATCGCTGCGACACTTACATTCTTTACACGGGCAATAATGAAGTGTAGTGTCTCCACAATTAGCCTTCACAAAATTCACAAAACTCCTAATTCCCTAGTGATATCTCACATCCCATCTTTCGAGGCTCATCCAACTCTTGTCCATCCTGAAAATTCTAACAATATTACGTACTATATATATACACATTCACTACTAATAATCGACGCGATATCTCAATTCAACTCTAATTAAATCAACACATGCATGCATATATATATATATCGATCTAATTAGATCGATCAACACACACACATATATATATATATACATACACATATACATATATATAGCTTCCCGAGTGATCGAGTTTTCGACGCGCGCCTTAATTTTGACAATACATACCGAAGGATCGATTTCAGAGTGTTTTCCTTCTTTCGATTTCACCGGATTTTTTTCGATCCAAATGAATGAGCTGCTGCGATCTGCATCTAATATAAGAGGCATTGCCGGCGATTCATTAAATCGCGGGAAATGGAGACATTGCCGGCAAAATTCCGGCGAAAAGTCGTCGGTAATGTTTCAAAACATTACCGGCGACCTACTCCGTCGCCGGCAATGTTTCGCCAACCATTGCCGGGGATTCGAGAGTCAGATGTGGCCATGACAGTTTTCAGATCGCGGTAGGTGCATTACAAGTTTTTGGTTATGCCATTTGGGTTTACCAACGCCCCCGCAGCTTTTATGGATTTGATGAATCGGGTGTTCAGAAGGTTTCTGGACAGTTCATAATTGTATTCATTGACGACATCCTGATCTATTCCAGGAGTGTGGGCCAGCACAAGAAGTATTTGCGAGCGGTGTTGCGGACTTTGCGGGACAATCAGTTGTTTGCGAAGTTCAGCAAGTGCAAGTTTTGGCTGGACAACGAGAAGTTTCTGGGGCACGTGATATCGACTGAGGGAGTCAGTGTAGATCCTGACAAGATCGAGGCCGTGTTGAATTGGAGTAGACCTACCACCGTACCGGAGATCCGGAGTTTCTTGGGTTTGGCAGGCTACTACAGACGCTTTGTGCAGGATTTTTCTCGGATTGCTACTCTCGGATCGCTTTGAGTGGTCCGAGGCATGTGAGGAGAGTTACTTGTTCTTGAAGGAAAAGTTGACTACTGCACTGGTTTTGACTTTACCAGACGACAGCGGTGAGTTTGTGGTTTATAGTGATGCGTCGAAGTTGGGACTTAGTTGTGTGCTGATGCAGCATGGCAGAGTTGTTGCATACGGTTCCAGGCAGCTGAAACCACATGAAGTCAACTACCCGACGCATGATTTGGAGTTAGCCGCTATTGTGTTAGCGTTGAAGAGTTGGAGACACAATCTGCACGGAGCTCAGTGCAAGATCTACACCGACCACAAGAGTCTCACTTACTTGCAGACGCAGCCAGATTTGAACATGAGGCAGCGTAGGTGGATGGAGTTGATCAACGGCTACGATTGCACTTTCGAGTACCATCCAGGGAAGGCCAATGTTGTTGCCGATGCACTCAGTCAGAAATCCAGAGCTTCGTTGTTTCACTTATGTGTGCCAATAGAAGACCATGATACGGAATGGTGTGCCAATAGAGTTTCGGTTGAGTGATGACGGTACGTTGCTTTTCAGACGCAGGTTATGCGTACCCCGAGATGAGAGTCTGGAGAAGGAGATATTAGACGAGGTTCATTGTTCGGCGTATGCGATGCATCCCGGTGGTACGAAGATGTTTAGTACAATGCGAGCGTATTACTGGTGGCACAATATAAAAAGGGAGATTGCCGCATATGTGAGTCGATGTTTGATCTGTCAGCAGGTTAAAGCAGAGAGGCAGAAGCCTGCGGGAAAGTTGCAGCCACTAGAGATTCCGGTTTGGAAGTGGGAGCACATTACCATGGATTTCGTTTATCAGTTGCCGCGTACTTCGGCAAGTAATACTGGTATATGGGTTATCGTGGATCGACTGACGAAATCCGCTCATTTTCTCGCACTTCCGGGGAAGATTTCAGTGGGCAGATTGGCTAAGCTGTATTTGTTGGAGATCGTTCGTCTGCACGGTGTGCCTGTATCTATTATTTCTGACCGAGACAGTCAGTTTACTTCCGAGTTCTGGCAGGCATTGCTGCGAACCATGGGCACGAGATTGCATTTCAATACAGTTTTTCATCCTCAGACTAACGGGCAGTCTGAGCGGACTATTCAGACTCTTGATGATATATTGCGGTCTTGCGTTTTACTGTTTCGAGGGAATTGGGACCAACAACTACATTTGATTGAGTTCGCCTACAACAACAGCTATCAGGCCAGTATCGAGATGACACCGTACGAGGCCCTGTACGGGAGGTAGTGCCGCACTCCTTTGTGTTGGAGTGAGGTGGGCGAACGATGGCTTATTGGCCCTGATCTGTTGAAGAGCACCATGATGGACATCCAGGTTATTCGGGATAGATTGAAGATTGCCCAGGATCGCCAGAAGAGTTATGCGGACGTGAGGAGGAAGAGTCTCGAGTTCGATGTGGGCGATTGGGTCTTCCTGAAACTATCTCCATGGAGGGGAGTTGAGCGTTTCGGGAAGCGTGGCAAGCTTCGACAACGGTACATTGGTCCGTACGAGATCACCGAGAGAGTTGGTGCCGTGTCTTACAGACTTGAGTTGCTAGCTAAGATGGCTCGTGTTCATGATGTTTTCCATGTTTCGATGTTGCGGAAGTTTATCCCAGATCAGTCGCATGTGCTAGCGCCACATCAGCTACCGATCCAAAAGGATTTTACGTATGTGGAGGAGCCGGTTCAGATTCTCAATCAGCGTGAGCAGGAGTTGAGGCACCGTGTGATACCTCTGGTGAAGGTCTTGTGGCAGAATCACTCGGTTGAGGAGGACACCTGAGAGACTGACCAGCGTATGCGGGAGCAGTATCCTCATCTGTTCACCTGACAGGTACGTAAATTTCGAGGTCAAAATTTTTTTTCAAGGGGATAGATTTGTGACGACTCGGAACAGAATCAGTAGATTAATCAGCTTAATTCACGAGTTAGCGCGTAATCTCAGTTTTACGTAAATTGATTGATTTGCCGGTGTTAATCACGACTTAATTATCGGCCGAGAATTTGAGTTGAGTCTCTTCTCGAGAGTTGTTGTACACGTGATTTCGAGTTCGGGGGCGGTTCCAGACGATTATTTCGACGAACGAGGAATATAATATGAATATTTGAAGTTTCGGAATTTCGTCGAGTTTATCTGTTCGTATCGAGTTTATCCGAATCGTTATGGTGTTCCGTTTTGGACCGTCGATTGTCCCGAGACGCGAGTATAAATATCTTAAATAGTCAAAAATTATCGAAAAACACTGTTCGAGAAGTTTGACTTGCGTTGACCGAGTTTGGAGGCGTTGACCGAGTTGACCCGTGGTGCATTTCGGACCGTTTGGATTTCTCCAGCAGACTGGCCGATTCCGGCTGTTTCAGGCCACGACTTTGGAAGTTAAAATGTTCTCCTCGTGATTCTAAGCAGTTTAGAACTTGGAATTTCTTGATTTGGTTTAGATTTGAGGGAGAAATGTTGAGTTGAAATTCATGGTTTTTCTGGCCGGTTTCGGGTTGTGGTGATGGTGGTGCTCCGGCCACGGGGTTTTGACCGAGGGGCCACGGCAAAGCCTTTGAGAGTAGCCTCGAGGGCCACTGTGCGCCGTGGACGGAGATCGACGGAGAAACAGGGGTTACCGGCGGTGAAGGAATCCGTGGGTTTTGAGCTGATTTCTGGCAAACCTCGACAGAATTGGTCCTTGCCTCAGTTGGGAAAGTTGCTTGGCTTGAAAAGGAGAACCTTGTGGGAGCTTGGCCGCCGGAAAATCTCTCCGGTTGACGGCGCGCCGCCGCCGGCACCGGTGGAGATCCGGCGACCGTTAACTCTTTTTTTTTTTTGGAAATGTGTCAAGTTATATGTCGTTTTGCTCGTATTCACGCCCTGATCATCGCCTTAAGGTTTTCGAGTTGATTTGGGTATCGGATTTTCAGTCAAGGGTTTTGAGTGGAGATTTTGGGGATTTCGTTAATTATTTTTGTATCCGTTATACGTTTCTGGGAACGGTTGGTTTCCGAGGTGTGGTACAGTGTTGTGAATTGTGATTTTGATCCGATATATTTTATGATTATTCAGGGGATCGAGATCGTGCTTCGGGCGAGAGATCTTTCGCCGGACCACGTGATTAGCGCGAGTGCGCGCTTTGCTCATTTGTGAGTGGACACTTTTATATTTTCACAGTTGTTGCGAGTTCGTGATTTTTCGTGATTTTCCGTTTTTATTTATATACGATGTTGAGATTATTTATTATTTTTGGAGGTATTATTTTATGTTTTATGGTGATGGCATACTTGCATCGATGCTTCGGCTACTCGGCTGATCACTGGTAGTCTGACCAGAGTTGAGAGATTCCTCTGGACCAGAGTTGAGAGATTCCCCTGTTATGCCACCGGGGTTAAGAGATTCCCCTGGCCTATCACCGTCGGGCTTGAGAGATTCGACTGGCACCTCCATATATATTTTCCGAACACGCTATACTTGTTTATTGTATATGAAATTGGTGAAAGGCATATGTTTATTTTCGTCCACTCACTCTAACGTTTTATTGCCTTTCCCCTGGGCTTTTCGGTTTCCGTGCCCAGTTTGCAGTTCGGATTCTGGTGTCTCACGTCGTGGTCGGAGGCTAGTTGTTCGAGCTACCTGTCTTTTCCAGTAGGTCATTTGTTTCGCCTACTGTTGTATATTTTGAATATATACACTAGAGGTCGCTCTGATACGATACTGATACATGTTTTTCCCGGATTTTCTATATTATACAGTTATGTTTACTGTTTATTGCTATTGTTATGATATTGAGAAATCCGGATGGGATTGGTGCCCACGGTTTGGATTTTGTGGCATAGGATGAAGTGTTATTTTCCGGGTGCAGGTAAAGGCAATTCTGCGTTAGTAGCGTTACTCTGCCGAAATTTTTGTGGTTTTTGTTGGCTCGTGTTTTCAGAAGGGGTTTGATTCCGGTTTAGAAAACTAAATCGGGGTTGGGTCCTTTCAGAGGATTATATAAATATATATATGTAGCTATAATTTAGGGTTTAGTATGGTGTTTAATTACCTTAGTATGGACTACGAAAAGTCATTTTTTCGTCCCCGTTTTAATAGTCGATCGACGTGAAAATTAATTAATGAGATTCAATTCGATCGATAAAATTATCGATCGATCCGATCCGGATTGATTAATTAAATAATTAATTTTAATTTACGTCGGTCGAACTGACCACGCTATGTAATTAATTAAGTATAAAATAAATAGTTGTACATACGTACGTACTCCTCCTCATAATATTTATATTAATTAATATTAATCAATGATACGTCATATATTACAATAATTACAATAATTAATTACCAATTAATATTCCTCGTCGCTAGATTGTACTCTTCGTCATAATCATCATCATCCTAGCTTATTCCCATTATCCGATTGCTCCTCCTCCTCATCCTCGTCCTCATCATGCACGTCTTCTTCATCTAACTCATTAATTGCATCAATAATCTCATCTTCAGTTAGATCTGTACAACCATCAGGCATGGGTAAGCGTTCACCAGCATGAACAAGGTCCATTATGTCAGAGCATATGGCAGAAATATTAAGCTCTTGATATGCAGTAATGTCTCTCTGTGGTTCAGCATCTTCAGTTGTCGGCGTCCCTTCAGCTGTCATGGTACTTTATACCGTTCACAAAACAACTGGGATAAATATAGTGTTTAATCGGCTTCTCTGCTAGAAAGTGCTTTGGCCAGGACCACCACCCCCAGTGGTTTTCGGATTTTTGTAGATCAATCATCTGCGAAAATGAAAAAAAGTAAGGGTTTACTTTCTACAAACATGATCAATATGTATATAAACTAAATACCAAGACATATGTACGTACGTACCCATTGGAAGAAATAATCAGGGAACTTTTTTTAACTATTTTCTCAAACCACACCGAACTCTTGTCCAGATTTAATGCCTGAAGTGTCTGCCTGTATGACATCATGTACGGCTCAACTTCGGCATAGTCTCGCAACACTACCCAATGTGCCTTAATAAGTTCTTCCCGTGTTAACGATTCCTTTAATACTCTTCTAAACGGTCGTACCACATTTGCGACGACAGAAAGATTGATGCGGGCACTGGGATCGGAGGCAGTGGGAGGTGGTGGATCTTTGAGGTACCTATTGCAGTAAGTAACACACTCATGCATTAGGTATGTCTTGGCTATAGAGTCATCCGGGGCCGACCTGTTTTTGACGAATCTTTTATACTACCCAAGCTATCTACAAATTCAAACGTTCAATTAATACATTGTAGAATAAGTACATATAGCTAGTAATCTCCAGTGGAATAAATTATGAATCAAAAAACTTGTATAATTAATTAGTTGTACGTACCTTTCTTGAGGATACATCCAAGTGTACTGGACCGGACCAGAAATAAGCACCTACTTGGGCAGGTGGATCATCAGGTGAATCATGATGTCAAAGAAAGCAGGGGAAAAAAATCCTCTCTAGTTTGCAAATAATGTGCACAATTTGTTGTTGTAGTTCCACCACATCTGACTTCTTTAATTCTCTTGCACATAACCTCTGCCACCATCTGTATAATGCCACTATTCGTTCTACGACGTCACGAGGCAAATATGGTCGAAGTACAAATGGAATCAGACGTTGCAGCATAACGTAATAGTCATGTGTCTTTAGACCAACAAACTTGTGTTGCACCTCGTCCACTTCTCCAATTATAGTAGCTGCATACGTAACTAGATAACGAATGCTCTTAAACCAGTGAAATACATAATGTCTAACTGTCAGTTTCACTGTGTAAGGTGCAGTTGGCATCTTGTTATACACTTTTCTTCTATCCCTCCTCAACCACAAGGGACGACGTAGATTCATTGATTCCAGATCTTTGCCCGCTTTGGGAGTATCTTTAGTCTTGAACTTAATACCGAGAATTGTTCCCACCATGATGCTGCACACATTCTTTTCTATGTGCATCGCGTCCAAGTTGTTCCTCAGTTTCAACTTCGACCAGTAAGGGAGTTCAAAGAATATACTCTTGTGATGTCAATAGCTGAGATCATGTGGAGGTATTGGATTACATTTCTTTACATCTGCGTCATTGGTCAACACACCAAAGTCGAAATAGCTCAACCTCTCTAAAATCTCTTTGCCCAACCAACTACGGGGTTTAGGATTGTTCTCTACCGTCTCGTCGAAATGAGCTTCATCATGTCGCCATGGGTGGTCATGAGGAAGCCATCTACGATGACCCAAGTAACACACCTTCCCCGCGTGCCAACTAAAGTTCACGTCGTCCAAACATATAGGACATCCATTATATCATTTCGTCCTGCAAGCTGCCAACATCCCATACGCTGGAAAATTGCTGATCGTCCACATTACGGCGGCCCTCATCGTGAACATCATGTTAGTGAATTTGTCATAAGTTGGGACTCCAGTTTGCCACAATAGTTTCAGCTCGTCGATCAAAGGTTTGAGGAAGACATCTAAGCACTTCCCCGGAGATTTAGGAACTGGAATTAGTTGAGTAAAGAAGTTAAATTTCTTATTCATGCACATCTAAGAGGCAAGTTGTACAGCATCACAATAACTGGCCAAGTGCTGACGGCGGAGCTATTACTACCCAAAGGATTGAATCCGTCTGTAGATAGTCCGAGTCTAACATTTCTAATCTCTACAGCAAAGTCTTCGAATTCTCTGTCGAAATGTTTGAAACCCTCCCCATCTGCGGCGTGTCTCAGGACATCGTCATCTATTCGTTTTTCTGCATACCATTGCATCGCCTCTGCTGTGTATAGAGACATGTCCAAGCACTGCAATCTGGGAATCAAGGGAAAATATCGAAGAACTTTCACATGAATTCTCTTTTTCGAACTCTTCCTATTCAGCTCATATCTGCACTGGCCACATACGGGACATTAATCCAAATCTTTTTACTCTTTGTAAAACAACACACAATCATTCGAATATGCGTCAATTATCCTGTACTTTAGGCCGAGGCTGCTCAAGATATTTCTAACATTATAATGAGATTTAGGAAGATTGTGACCATCAGGAAGCAACTTACATATTTTCTCCTGAATTTCGTCAAAAGCACTGACTGACATTTTGTGCTTCACTTTTATCTTCATTTGCTCCATCACATATTGCAACACATTCTCTCGACATCCAGGGTACACCGGGGTCTGCGCTTCAAGTACCATCATGTTGTACTTATCCATCTCACTAGTGTCAGTGGCCAAGCTAGCAGCGAAAAATGTGTCATCATGCTCATGAGTGGTATTGTAACCTCCCTCTTGGTGTTGGTGTCGACCATGACTAAATCCTAGAAACTCTTCATGAACTAAATCCACCATGAATAAATCCTAGAAACGCACCACTGCCGCTGGATGAGGCACCATGGTAACTGTACCCTGAGCTGAAGTCTGCTGAGCTGAAGTCTACTGCTTCACCATGCTCGCTCTATGTAGTGTAACTTCGCATCATACCATTTTCGTACAGGTGTTGCATCATAACATTAACCTCCACATACAAGCAATTAAGACATTTTTGGCACGGACACCTAAAACGCTTCTTTCCCTGACCATGTTTAGTCGCAAAATTCACAAATTCGTTAATTCCATCCATATACCGGACATCACTTCTATTCCGCAACTTCATCCAACTCTTGTCCATACTTCTACAAAATTTTATAATTAATTATCATATTAGTCAATTAACTATTAATTCTATATATATACAAATTTTCAAGTAATTATTAAACTATTATATATATACACACACAAATTTTCAACTATTTTAATTAAATGAAATTATTAATTCATTACCTTGAATAATTACCTTTATTAATTATATTGGTGAATATACGTACGTACTCTACATCAATTACTTTAATATGTCTAACATGCATGTATGTACGTTTTAACTAAATATTAACCAAAATTTTAAACATCCATACATATATACGTACTATTAGTCTATATAATTAACTAATATATATATCATCAATTTTCTAACTTAATTATAAATATATATTAGACGTACTAATTAATTAATTAACAATACAATCAATCAAACGTACAATTAATTATATATATAAACGTACGTTAATGGTGTTGGGAAATTAACTACGTACGTACATAGCCTTCTCCGATATATGGCTAATTAATCGATGGTCGGAGCCGAAGATATATATAGTGCTAGCTAGTATGTTTGAATTGCGTGCACGCATGTACGCGTGAGGAGAGTCTGATCAAGACATGAAGAGAGTTGAGACGATGAGGATGAAGTTGAGACGAGCGAGCGGAGAGGAAGAGAGTTCGGCATGGACCTTATATAATGCTTCACTTAGATAACAGAGGTGCCGGTCCGTCATCTAAGTGGTCACTTAGAGGACAGATTGGGTACTTCTCCGTTGTCCAAGTGATTACAACGACGACGAAGAACTTCTCCGCGGTCCAAGTGGCCACCCGGACCATGGCGTGTCGGTCCGCGGTCCAAGTGGTGATTTGGAGGACAGAGGAGTCTCTCTCCGTCGTCCAAGTGTACACTTGGACCGCGTAGAAGTTCTCTGTTATCCAAGTATACACTTGGACGACGGAGACAGACTTCTCCATCGTCCAAGTCACCACTTGGACTGCAGAGAATTTCTCCATCATCCAAGTTCCACTTAGACCACGGAACATTAAAGGTTCCGTGGTCTAAGTGAAGTTTTCTTGTAGTGTTGGCGGATCGTTGTACTTTCACATTGGCTGCACGTATTTCTTGAGGAAACGCCCATTAATAGGGTTGGCGGATCGTTCGTAGATTTTCTCGCCAATGGGAAGTATTACTCTCCAGACTAAATCTCCTTCTGCAAAACTTTTTCCCCTTATGCACATGTCATAAGCACGAGGTATTTTTTGTTTTTCAGCGGATAGGTTGTCATAAACCCCCAAACATTTCTCATCGAAATCCTCAGGCTCCTACCACATCGCCTGCACATAATCCTCACCAATCAAATCATGTTGCTCCATTACGTGCAAGGACTGAACATTTATATCCAATGGTAAAACTGCATCCTGGCCAAACATTAATGCATAAAGAGTCATTCCAGTTGGGTTTCGTTTACTTGTCCTGTATGGCCACAATGTGTTAAATAAATCCTTGTGTCATAAGCGGGCATCACTAGCGAGCATTCATCTGAAGATATGTAAGATTATCTTGTTGCTTTCTTCCGCCTGACCATTGGACTGGGCATAAAATGGAGTGGAATGAAGAAAATGTATGCCTAGGTCCTTCATCAGCTCGTCCACTTCCCGGACATGAACGCTGCCCCTCTGTCAGACACAAAACACTCTGGAATGTCGAACCTGCAAATGATATCGTCGAACAAAAACTGGCAAATGACTTTTGCGGATGCCACTTTTAAAGGCCTAGCCACCACCCATTTGGTCAAAAAGTCAGTAGCGACAATAATGAACTTGTGCCCTTTTGACGAATGAGGGTGGATCATCCCAATTAAGTCTAAAGCCCGCCCTCGTGCTAGCTAAGGCTTGATAATTAGCTATAGTGGGATATTGGGTAAATGGCTAACTAAACCATGAGCTTGACAATCTTCACATCCCTTGGCAAAAATATTGCAATCCTTGAGCATTCTTGGCCAATAGTACCCATGACGCCGTAGTAACCATCGCATCTTTGGACCAGCCTAGTGTGCCCCCGCTGCCCCTAAATGCACTTCTCTCATTAGTCTCTTGGCTTCAATCCCGTACACACAATGCAATAGTAGACCATCGTCGTCTCGCCTGAACAACTCATAATCTTTAAGTACATAGTTGAGAGCCAAGAAACACACTCGCTTGTCCTACTGGGTCGTTTGGATTCTGAAGATGGGCAATAATGGGTTGCCTCAAATCTACATCTATATGATCGAGTGTAGCGACGTACCATTCTTTGTTCTCTTCCTGACGAGTAAAGAAAGATGACAGTGCCGATAAACCGTGTGCATACTGTGTGTTATATATATAATGGCAAATAATTCTGGTCCCTGTTTAGTTACCATATGTTCAAATTCCGGTCCCTATTTGATTACCATATGTTCAAATTGAACAACAGAATTGCGAGGATAATTTACATATGTACAACTTACAAAAGCTCAAGATGCATCATCCATTATTAATTTCTGGCAAAGAAAAATGCATCCATTATTGGGGTAAAGGGTAAACCAAACCATAGAACAGCCCAAAGAATAAGAGAACCAAGCCTAATAAAGAGCAGTCCCACAGCCCAAAACACTCACTACCAGAAGAATTACTATACCCGACGAGTTGGAGTCGTCAGTCTGTTCCTCTTTATCGTCGGGTATAGACTATAACCGACGACTCATCGTCGGTTATAGTCTCGTCGGTAATGCACCGTCGGTGATACTATAACCGGCGATGAATTAGGTTTTTCGTTGGAAAATAGGGAGACTAAAGGCAACGATAGTTTATCGTCGGGCATAGTTTCAAACTATAGCCGACGATGTTGACACATATCGTCGGTTATAGTTAATAATAATTAAAAATTTTTTGCAGGTTCTGGGTTTTATCCCAAAACCTGCATTCCCCAAAAATCACCAATATAGTTCAAATTGAAAATCAACAACGTACCCATTGAAACTATAGTAGTAAATAAATAAAATAAAAAACCGAAATCGTTCAAATCTGTTTACATATGCGTACGTAGTAAATAATTAAAAAAAAACCGAAATTGTTCAAATCTACGGGGGTCCTAAGTCTATGTGGTCAAACGGATCGTCATAAGTTGGTTGGTCCTGGTCTGGCTGAGGCTGCGGCTGTGACTGAGGCTGTGGCTGTGGCGCACCGAAAATGGGCGGCGGAGCTATCTGGATTCCAGATGCCTGCAACTGTGCATAACAGTGCTGCATCCATGTCCCCATCTGCTGTTGCTGTTCGGCCAACCGATTCTGCACTGCGGCTCGCGCCTGCTCCATCTTCTCCATCAGACGGCGTTGAGCTTCCATCTCAATCGCTTGCCTATGAAGCTGCTCCTGTAGCTCATTAGCCTTCGAAGATGATGATGATCCCGATCCGCGAGAGAATTCAGGTGTCTTCTTCAGCAGCCCTTGACCCCACTTTCCGGAACCCCTGTAGTAGAAAGTGTTCTTCCCTGGAGGGATTGAACTTGACATAATCCTGGCCCTGACGATCGGATCAGATCGATCAATCTGATCAATCGGGAGTTCCGCATCGGGGGTGTTGGGATAGAGCTCTCTCGCCACTTGAGTCAACACCTCCGGAATCGCCTCCTGAACTCTCGCCTAATTGACAAAGGAAAATTAAATATTAATTAATGTAAACAATCTAAAAAAATAAGAAATATGTTTATTTTGTTATAAGGACACTTACAGCATATTCGGGGGACTGCGGATACGCGTGCTGCATCGTGTAGACAAGGGGATCCTCTTCTGGGTGGTTGGCCGCCTCCTCGATCCAACCCGAGTATGATCTGGAACCGGCATAATGATTTTTGGTGTTTTTGGCCCGGTTCCTTGTGTTGACTTCAGAAATAGCTTGCTCGATTAATCCAACATGTACATGAAAAAAATATTAGCCAAATAATTTGAGGGAAGTACGATAAAACAAAAATTTATTCAATTGAATGTTGCGTACCTTCAATTTCGGGTTGTTGAAGTGAACCACAAGCCATCGCCACTCGTACTCCCTATAACGAAACTCGCTAGGGGTACCCGAACGATCGTCGCCGTACTTTTTCCAATGTTTTTTCAGCTCGCTCTTCCACTCCTTATACCTATATTAATAAAATCAATCGTTAGTAACTTACAACATTGTATGAACATAATCAAAAGAAACGAAAAAATTGAAACAAATGTCGGTCTGCGAACCTGCTCCCATGCACTTCATCCGCCCACGTGGGTCTAATGTCATTGTCCACGTGGAACCACCTCTGCAATGCATATATATATATATATATATATCAATAATATTAAAAATTTATTTAGAAAATTTACATAATGAATATACAATTCAACTCGCCGACAACGCATTATTCAGCTCATATTTGACGGATTGCGGCACTGAATTCCAATCTGGCCACAACACTGGGACTCTATCCCGTATGAGGCTGCCCGCCATCCCCGCGTACTTTCGAGTGACCTTTCCCTCGATCACCTGCCCTCTATCCCCGGTCGGAATCATAACTTGGCCACCACCGCTAGCCTGAATGGCGTCGTCCTGTAACCAGCCGACGACGGGGCCTCTGGTTCTTTTTTGTTTGTCACCGGGCACGATCTCGCCTATCACATATATATGTAGACGATTTTTTAAACATCAACACCTAATTGAATTTAAATATTACTAAGTAAAAATATATCACTAATTAATATTTACCTAATTCGTCGGTGCGTTGTCCCGAAATCCTCACACTCCAGAGAGGTTCCAGGAAGGGTACATACGCATATGCCTAGTCCGGGGTAATGAACCCTAGCTGTCCCGGAACAGGCATCCCCTTGGAATCGACGAGAGGTATCATCGGGATTTCCAACAGTAAGAATAAGGTAGACGGCGGGCATAGTTGCATCCTGGCCGAGGACTGAGTCGATCCACCAACCTTCTCGGAAGAATGAGGAGCTGTCTGGTGGGTGAAGGGGGAAGGGTCCTCGCGATGAATCTCCGGCATTCGGACCGAGGATTGAGTCGCACTATCCGTTTCCGGCGTGCGACTGACCTCAAAAAGCCTCCTCACGCCTGAGGATCGAGCATGCTCTACCTGCTGCTGCTAAGGTTGTCCCTCGCCCAGCAGTGTACGGTGCTGAGAGGTCTGTGGAAGAATGTAAGTGTTGTCGACGCTGGTGGATCCTGATGCGGACCGACTTCCGGTGCCCTCATCTCCACGTCCTGATCTCCCTCTCCCCCTCGAGCCCGACCCCCCTCGGGAAACACCGCAATTTAACCAATTCATCGTTGCTAAAATTAAAATTAAAATTAAAATCCTTCCACTCACATAAAATTTCCATTATATCGATCACCTAATTTCATTATATATTAATTCCTTCATATATAATTCCACTAAATTACCAAAAATTCAAAATAATTCCAATTAATCCAAAAATTCCACACCGAAAAATGTGCACACAAAAATTCAATAATATCCAATAATTAATTAAGCTCATCTATATATATAATCCAATAATTCTAATTAAAAATCCAAAAAATCAACAATAATTCCCAATATAATCCAATAATTCCAACAATCCAAAAAATCAACACTAAAAAATATATTCAATAATATCCAATATAATTAAATAGGCTCCTATATATATATGTATATAAACCAATAATTCTAATCCAACAATCCAAAAAATCAACAATAATTCTCAATATAATCCAATAATTCCATCAATCCAATATATAATCCAATAATTTATTAACCTCCTATCTATATATATATAATCCAATAAATCCCAAAAATTAACAATAATTCCCATAACTTACAAAATTCAAGAAAAATCCAATATTTATTCACACAATCAACACAACATCCACATTATCGATAAACAAACTAAAAAAATTAAAATCTAACCTAAAAAAAATGAAATTGGGGATTTAGGGATTGTTGGATTTAGAACCTGTTTTTGGTTTAGGAATCTGAAAATGTTGATGATCGAGGGCTTGATCGAGATTGAGAGATCCTTCCTCGATCTTGCTTGACGGAACAAGAGGGCTTGATGGAGGGCTTGATGATGAACTGCAGATCGAAACGAAACTGTCCGAAACGGTGCCAGTTCTGGAATATAACGCCAACTATAGCCGACGATATAAGTATTATCGTCGGCCATAGTATACCCAAAACTATAACCGACGATATTTGATATGAATATCGTCGGTTATAGTTTTTTTATTTTTTTTCATATGCCGGTTATATAGTGTACTTAATATTTATTAATATATAATAATACGAAATTATTATTAAAAAAACGGAAATTATGTTAAAAGCCTAATTAAATTAAAATGGCATTTAATTTTTTTGGCTATATATATGTTTATTAATTAATATTTATTAATATTTAATAATACGATATTAATTCGAATATCGTCGGTTGGCATGCAGCAATTTAATCGACACAATTTAAAGTCGAACATCTGAATATCATTCATTTTATATTGCACGTTCAAACTCAAAATAATTAACATACATACACTAAGGCGCATAGTCAGAATCATCGCTTGAATCTGACTCTGTTTCCGAGTTAATTTCAGGTAAGATGTGTACGCCCTCGTCACTTGAGTCTTCATTGTCTTCATTTTGATTAACATCAATAAGATTCGGTTGAGGAATTCGTACCACACTGCCCTGTCTCACATTATTAAGGCGAATTGTTAAGGTTTCAGGAATACCGGTTGCGTTCGGCTCTTGGTATACACTAACTTCTTCATTATCCGAGGTCACACCAAGGGTTGAGGCACTGTATATGTTTCGTGGAAGAACATGGTTAACCACTTTCCACGCGCCTTTATGCACAAGATCATCAAGATAGAACAATTGTTTCACCGCCGTGGCCAAAACAAACGAATCATCTTCATACCAGCTTGTAGCAGTATTCACCGAAAAAATGCCGTATTGATCGATCCTTGTGTTCTGAGGGTCGGTATCAAACCATCTACACTTAAACAAGTGCACGGTCATGCCTTCCCCATATATTAATTCGACAACTGAATGGAGAACACCGTAATAGTCAACTCCATTTTGCCCACCATGCACCATTACCCCAGAATTCTGTGTTTTTCGTCTGACATCTCTATGTTCACAAATAAATAGTATGTCATTTACCTTACACATAGGATAAACTCTGGAAGTTACCGATTTCTGCGCCAAGAGCCTCAATTCGTGTGACCACTGAGGGATACCATCATCTTGTACATGGTTCATCTGAAAATAATCATTTTTTAACTTCACTATAAATAGGATACGAGACATGCACTTAAATTCATATACCAGTCAATATATCTATATACGTACCCATTTGCCAAAATAGTTTGCGAACGTCTTGTTGTGGTACTCAACATCACCGGAAATAGCAGGGCAGTAAAGGTGCAAATTTTTCCAATATTGAACTTCTGGACAGTTAATCAATACCGACCAATGGGCAATGACTAGCTCATAAGGTTCCAAATTGTACGAGTTGGGCAACTTTCCAGAAACTTCAACATCATCGGAGATGATCGAAAGGTTGAACTGGGCTCCATCTACTGGCATATGTTGTGGAGGGTCCTCCAACGCTCCCAAATACAACTTGGTGTACGTTACGCACTCATGCACAATATATGCTTCAGTGATACACCCTTCGGGTGCAGATTTGTTCATCACATAGTCTTTGTAGTCCCCTAATTGTCTGTAAAGTGGTAATTACAGATCAAGCATGTTATGCTTATTGCAAAATAAGTGAATAAATAATATTAAAGATCGACATATATAGCCAGATTCAGATATGCATTACGTACATTTCCATAGGATACATCCATGTGTAGTG
The DNA here is from genome assembly GCA_946800695.1 of Geum urbanum. Lineage (NCBI taxonomy): Eukaryota > Viridiplantae > Streptophyta > Magnoliopsida > Rosales > Rosaceae > Geum > Geum urbanum. Next base: position 38,218,308 of record OX326998.1, read on the forward strand.
CACTAGACCAGTAAGCAACAATTGTTCCGGAAGATGGAGCATCAGGTGAGGCATGATGTCGAAAAAGTTTGGAGGAAATATCCTTTCGAATGTGCACATGATAAAAATGATGTCCTGTTGCATTTCCAACAAGTCCGATTTCTTCACTTCTCTCGTGCATAACTTCTGAAAGAATCTTGACAAAGCCACTAACGGCTCCACCACCTCTTTGGGCAGGTACCCTCGAATGAAAACAGGGAAGAGGCGTTGAAGCAGTATATGACAGTCATGACTCTTTAGTCCGTACATCTTATTGTCTTTGAAGTTAACACATCGACTTATATTTCCAGCATAACCTGAAGGATACCTGACATTACCCATCCAGCCAAAAATTTCATTCTTCTGGGCAGGCTTGACGGTATAAGGAGCTTGTGGCATTTTTTTCTTCCCATCTCTCAACCACAAATGTTTTCGCAGTCCCATCCTTTTAAGATCAATGCGTGCCTTCGGGCCGTCTTTAGTTTTTCCCTCCCAATTCAACACTGTGCCGACCACACTCTCGCACACATTTTTCTCTATGTGCATGACATCTAAGTAGTGTCTGATCAGCAACTTGGACCAATACGGAAGTTCCCAAAAAATATTTTTGTGTGTCCAAAATTTATACCTGTCGGGTTTGTCAGGTATTGACGCCACTATCTCAGGATGATTGCTTAGCTGCCCAAAATCGTATTCATTTAGCACTTCCAATATTTCATCCCCCGTCCATCTCCTCGGCTGCTCACCTGTTTCCACAGTCCCATCAAATGCCTCCATATCCTCCCGAAATGGGTGATCATGTGGAAGCCAACAACGATGACACATCTGTACAATCTTCCTGCAATGAGGTCTGCAACACTCAACCGTCATGCACTCTAGACAAGCCTTGTATCCCCTGGTAACGTTGCCCGACAACATCCCACGTGCAGGAAAATCGCTAATGGTGCCAACAAGCATGGCATGCATCTGGAACATCTTATTTTTGAACTTGTCATAAGTGGGATGACCATGCTCACTCAAGTACTTAAGCTCCTCAATCAAGGGTCTCAAATACACATCGAGACACTTTCCTGGATAACCCGGCCCTGGAATTATCATAGTGAGCATATTGTATTCTTTCTTCATGCACATCCATGGAGGAAGGTTGTACGGTACCAAAATAACTAGCCATATACTGTATTGAAGACTCATGTTGCCAAAAGGGTTGAATCCGTCAGATGAAAGCCCCAGCCAAAAATTTCGAACCTCTGATGCAAAATAAGAAAACTCCTTCACCATGTGCTTCCAAGCCTCTCCGTCAGCAGGGTGTATAAGCGTATCACCGTCGGGCCAATTCCTCTCGCCCCACCATCTCATAGCTTCAGCCGTGTGTGCATACACGAACAACCGCTCTAGCCTATCTATCAGCGGAAAATACCGAAGTATCTTCACAGCTTTCTTGTTTCCGACAGGAGTCAACTTATACCTATCTGTACCACATACCGGGCATTCATCAAGGGATTCAAGATCATTCCCATAAGCATCTTCACCCCAGAAGAGAACACAATAATATCTACAAGCATGGATTTTGATGTAGGAAAGGCAAAGATGTTTCAAGATCTGTCGCACCTTACGATGAGTGGTAGGAAGACGATGACCGGGGGGCAACAACGAACCAGACCACTTCAGCCAATCATCAACAGCCTTCACACTCATTTTGTTCTCCACTTTGAGCTTCATTACTCCCATAACACTTTCAAGAACAGTCTTATTACACTTGTTGTACAACGGGGTCTGTTGGAAGGCAATGAGGTTGTTGTACTTGTTCATACCAGCAGTGTTGACAGCTGTAGGTAATTGCTGGACTGGCTCAATATGAGGGAAGTCTCCAACGGCGGGAGGGATATCCGGTGCTTGAGCAAATATACCGCTCTCATCAGGAAATATATCGTTGATCAACCTTATTGTTGGATCATTGGATGTACTGCCACTCTCAAAAAATTGTCCGTGATCATGTTGACCAACTGATGAGCTCTCACCGTGATAAATCCAACATGTGTACTTATCCCAAAACCCGTTTTTCTTCAAGTGCTCCAATACTTTATCGATGTGAAAACGATATCGCTCGCTGCGACACTGACATTTCGTACAGGGACAATAATGAATTGTCATCCCTCCACAATTAACCTTCACATATTCCACAAAACTTCTAATTCCACGTGATATCTTACATCCCATCTTGGAAGACACATCCAACTCTTGTCCATCCTGAAAATTATAACTGCATGTATATATACCCATGATCTTATTAATTAAAATTTCATAGCTAGATATAAATATATATTATTATAATTCCCATAATTTTAATATATATATATACACACGTACACCCTAACTATATATATATATATAATCGATCACAAAAATCTAAATATATATATAACCACACTAGCTATAATTAATTAATCACAATTAACCAAAACATATGCATCACAATAATCACAATATATATTATACCCATATATAATTAATAATCACAATTAATCCTATAATAATCACAATATATATAATGCAATATATTAATTAAATTAATTAATCACCCTAGCTATATATATATTCACAATAATCAACACAACAATATTTACGTACTACTCCAACTCGATCAACTATCAATCACGTACTCAAAATCAACCATCGATCGATCAATTACTCAAACTCAAGAATCAATTAATTCGATCGATCAATATATATTCAAAATCAATATCGATCAATTCAACACACGTACTCATGCATGCATATATATATATATATAATATTAAGTACGTACCTATATATAATGAATCATCACGAACTCATTCTCGACATCACCCAAAGATCGATTTCAGAGCATTTTCAGATTTTGCGGGAATTTTTTTTGAATGACAGATCGAGCTGCTGCCCAGATCTGAAATAAGAAACTATAGCCGACGATAGAAAAAAAATCGTGGCTAATAATAAAAAAAAATCGTCGGTAATATATAGTGGAAAACTATAACCGACGATTTTTCGGCGACTATAACCGACGACAAGAAAATCTAGTCGGTCAAAAAACTATAACCGACGAGGTAATCCTGTCGTCGGTTATAGTTTACTATAACCGACGAGAACCCTTCTCGTCGGTCAGTTTTTGGGAATCTCGTCGGGTATACTGCTTCTGCTGGTAGTGACTCCAAGTTTTACAAAATTATAAAGCAGCCCATGGAATTCTTGAAACGTAGAGAAAACAATGGTGCTGTTATCAATTGAAAGGAACAAGAGGCAGGCATCTTAAATCAGATCAGAGACTCATGAAGAGTTTCACTGTTTCAGTCCTTCTCAAGAGGAAAGTCAGGAAACCTAGTCTTCAATTTTTTTTCCCATATATTCTCTTGGCTTTTGATAATGAAATCAGATCGACTTGTTTATTTTCCTTCAATTTTTGGTTTAAAATGAGGGTTCACTGGTCCAACAGAGAAATATATACTAATACTTGCTTAATTTTGCAATTAAATAATTTTTTATTTGAAAGTGATCGAATATCACGTTCGATCAGTTTGTAGTATCCTAGCTTTGTTATAATTTCCTCAGCAAACTATTTTGTTTTATTTATTTATTTATTACAACGATAACATGTTGCGGGCTGAGAGTAGGGATGACAATAATACCCATAGGGTAGGATATTCATCGGATATTCAACCCTAATAGGTGACAGTTACGGGTAAAAACGGGTAACGAATACGAGTGTACCCAATATCCTAATTTTGAAAACGGGTACAGAAAGGTATGGTATTATGGTATCCATATCCATACTCACCCAATAAAAATATTAAATTAAAATTTGTTATATATTTATTACATATTAATATTATGTAATAACTATTTTTGATAGAAGATTTCAAAGTAAATGATCGGATCATATATTGCCTACCATTTATCAACCAAACTTTAGTACTCCACTACTTTAGCTATCTTGTTGTCTTGTTCATTCCTTAATTTGTGAATTGCTTAGTACCTAAATGACCACCATGGAACCTTCGGACAATGATTTTAATCATCTTGAGAATAAAGTTTCTTCGGTAGCTATAAACGAGAATACTTTTATACCTATTCAGAACGAGGACGTATGGATCGAAACGAGAACACTTCTACATATAAAGTTAGTCAAATAAACGGGTAATACCCAATAAAATTTTACGGATATCGGAGCAAGTACGAGTATAGAATATAAACTCGGGTATGGGTATAGTATTTAATATTCGTACCCTACTCTACTCATTGCCATACCTAGCTGAGGAGAATTGATTCAAACAATGCTCTATTATTTTTTATTTTTTTGTGACAATAAGTTTCGGTGAGAGTTTGGTTACGCTAAACCACCAACGTCAGGGCAAACCTGGAACCTTAACCTTGAAGGACTTAAGGTGGATACGTACATGTCACACCAGCCCACAAGTACCGTAGGAGAATTTATAGATCGCACACCCAATATGAGACTGCTGATACCGAGAATCGAATAAGAGTAAGGTACCAGCACTTGTCCGCCCTTATCAACTGAGTCAACCCATGGAGGTTAAACAACGCTCTATTCTGATTTGTTATATGGCAGCAGATAAAAATAAGGAAAAACCGAGAAATAGAAAGAACAATGAAATAGAAGTAACGTTATAACAGCTTCTGCAATTTGAACATCATTTGCCTAGTAGACCGTCGACCGGCCACAAGTAACTCACTTGATCTCGAAGCGAGCTTAGCTTTGATGAGATTTAACGATAAATATAGAATTATTGTCATCTATAAAGTGATCAGCCAAATTAGAGGTAAGTCGCATTGTGTTGGCATTAGTGACTTCATAATTGATTAACATGGCATGCATAATGCCATTAACGTACTGGGTGGTGAATATGAAGTTTAATTAACAAGTCCTAACGCTAGCCGGTTAGCGAATGCACAAATTAAGGTCTCACGGGTGAGACATGGATTTTTTTTTTAAATGTGATGAAAATTTCATTAATCACCAACAGCTCGAATACAAAGCGAAGTAAATAAAATAGAAAAATTGTGACTCAAACCTAAACCACACGAGTGAAAGTAAATAACGTAATCCTAAAAAATAACATAAAATATTCTAAATCTAAGTCACTACTAGCGCCTCCGCCATCATTAATTGTCCAGACACAAACTCCCGCACAACAATAAATGAAGATGTCGCAATAGGACCCGAAATTGAAGCATACATTCTGAGAGACCGATGCCCAAAAAATCTCAATACACAACTCAAAAAAGTAAACAACGCTAAACGTGATGAGATATTCCACCACATTAATAATATTCTCTCAACCTTTGAGATTATGATGGACTCATGGTTGCTTCATGGAATCCCAGATTTCGAGCAATGAACGGAAACATAAAAAAGAACAACAATAGTAATAATCGAGAATGGAGGGTGTTAAACCCATGCGTGAGGACACATAATTGCGAAAATCAGTGATGTGCACCTTCAAATTACAACTACAAGCACCCACAATTAAGCTTCTCATTTCATCGAGGTTGATGGTATCAAGAGTAGAAATGTTATCGACTTGTTTAATTTTGGAGTTAGAAACATATAAGATAACTTAACGGTAATAGGAAGAACAAGAATAGTAAATAGGCGAGGCACAATGTCCTCCCGATCTGGACAAAACCAGTATGACCACAGAGGTTACAAATTCAGACAAAGGTGAGTAAGAAGCTATATTAGCTTACATACGGGAAAGAGCAACAACCCAACCCTTCATGGCATCTTAGAGGCTGAATTGACACAATTGCAAACCCAACTAAGAACTCAGTTTTTGTCGTCGGTGCAGTGCAGGCGTACAACCACGATCACAACTGAACTGCTCTTCACGAACTGCCAACCACGCGCTGCTAAAAAGGAATGGAATCAATCATGGCATGCAGATTCTTCAGCCGAGATGCGACCATCGCTTGAGGCCCAACATGATACCACCCACACCTCAAATCGAAACTTGCTGAAGCTCTGCTGCTCAGCCTTCTCTCCATCATCATCGCAAGAACAGCCCAGAGCAACAAATACCTTGTGTTAAAATTGAGACCCGGCTTTGTATTTGACCTTCCTATAATCACTAGAAATATCAGATCTCCAAAGTTGAGATCGAGCAAAAAATCACCGCCTTAAATCAGCGTCACCCATCCTTGTCTGGCTGCACCTATAAGCGTCGGTGAGGCATAGGCCAAGGCCAAACGCAGAGCTGCTAGACAAAGCTACAGACTTGTTGAAGAGAAAAACTTTTCTCGTGCTTGAGGCGTATTCTAGGTTAGAACCCACCCGTAATAAGTTTTACGGGTGAGACATAGATCAATCTAAACTTAAAAGAAAAATACTTTACACCTTCATTTCAGGTTTACGATCAGCATGCTACATATATATATATAAATATATATATATATAGTCCATACAAACTACGAGATGTCCACGTAGTAGCTAGCTAGCGCAACCACAATATATAGAAGAACAAGTTAAATAACAACAAGCATGACACGTGGGTACTGATATTGTCCAAACTTAACCACATTTAAGGTGTTGAGTTTTATCCACAAAAGATATCGGTGTAATTATGAATAATCCATCATATTTAATATGTATTTTATTTTGCCTTATTACAATGTGAGATCTCCACTCCAACAAACCCCATCACATGCAACCTAAGTATGAGGTTAGTACGTGCAACCAAGTTCATAATTCACATCAAAATTTTAATCATACATTCAGTTGGAGCCAACGCAACAGTTTTTCGAAGGCCCAATTCATTCACCTGGAGCCAACACAACCATTCTTAGAAGGTCTAATTCGAGTCCACTGGGCTGGGGATGCGATTGGAGAGGAACCCGTTCTTCTACCTAGTAGAAAAGTATAAGCAAAAGATTTTATGGAAGAATGCAATACTTCATTCACTCCCGAATTGGGGAATATATACAACTTTACAAAACATATTCCTATAAGAATAAATTAATCATAATCACAAAGGGATTCTAACATATCTACAATTCAATACTTGCAAACAGAACAAAGAAGAAAAGGCTAGCATGGACAAGACCAAATAGATAAAACTTGTCGAGAGTATCTACTACACATGATGCATCACACAACTGGGAAAAACCTTTGTGAACAAGGGTTGAAATCTTTTGTGTTACTACATGTTGTGTGATGATATCATCAAACGACGGGTATTTAAATGTTGTGTGAGAAAAATCCTACAACCATTTTTATATAGAACCCGTTGTGTATTTAGACATGCCAGTTCGCTTGTGACGCAATGTGAGCTTGACATTCGACATGGTATTTTCAACGCTCACGCATGGCATTGCAATCAGAAGACAAAGTTCAGAAAATCACATCACACTACGTTTTTACATTTTATACCGTTTTAAAATTTTGTTTGTTACTTGCATAGACATCATTATAATCATAAACACTGTTGTTAGATATATCTTTATTTATGTGTATCTGGGTGAAACATACAACAAATGGTTTATAAAACCATTGTGTGATATCATTTGAGACAACAACTTTTTTATATTCATGTTGTGTGAGTTGTGCTTAGAAGATATATACTATGCAGTGAATGTTGTTTATGTTGGTCATTTGGTGTTGTGTAAAGCTTGATTATTCATACTCTCACACAACGAATTATAAAAACTATAAGAATGATGTTGTATGATTTAAATCCATAATATACCATATATATATAATCTCAAAACCATTTCATTCATAATTCAAAAGTATTTGTTACATCGATACACAAATGCAGCAGCCATTACCAATACGATACCATTAAGTCTAACAAAGTACTTAAAAAGGGGACATAGTTATGTAATCATAATTTGTAATGGTACAACATAGCGGATTCTTTGTTGACAATGAATGCGTAGCGACTCAAGGCATGGCAAGTTGCTGCTGCTGCTGGAGGCGGTATGCATGGAGGTGTTGACTAGATCTAGTGAAGCTTGATCGAAAAAAGTTGTAGGGTGACGACGGATGTATGCCTATAATGAAGTCATGCAACATCGCTGTGCGGAGATGATGAGCTTAAGAAAGATCATTGTTACATATCTTGCAAACTTACATAAACAAGTAAACACAAACCTTCAAAGAAATGCAAAGTCATATAAGTATTTGAAAAACCAAGCGATAATAGACATGAGATTAGTCAAACTCCATGAAAGGATTCATTTTCTAACTCACTCACATCAAACAAGTACATAATAAAATGCGCAAAGATATGTTCACCGTTGATAAAAAAACTACTTTCAATTTACTGATCAATGTTTAATTCAACTTCGATTCATTAATTAGTTTAACCTCAAATTTAACTTTGAAATATACTAAGCCTAACTGCTAAACATATAGAAAATGACTCCAAAGTACAAAGCTCACTAACCTTCACTGAAATTCATCTAATCGTTTCTAAACTACCACAATCTAATATTTTTCAAGCATATGAATTTAGACTTAGAATCAACTACTGAATTATATTACATTTGGGATAGTCTTGAAGTGGAAACTTTATACTGCAGCTTTGGCTGCAAGTTCTTACTGAAGTAGATGCTTGGAGTCAAGACGGCACTAAAAAGCCTTAACTACTTTTGCTTCTGATAGAGCTATTGGCAAGAACAAGCACAAGACAAGAATCAATAACTTAACCACTATGAAAAATTTCCCTAAATTTGGACCAAATCCTGGAAAAAAAAATCAATAAATCTGTAAGAGAAACCCTAGGAAAACTAGAGGGAGAAAATGAGGGCAAAAACTCGTCGTTGGTGTTAGTTGTAGTAGAGGCTACAGAGGCGCAATCATGCAGAGGGGTGCGCGACATTACTGTTGTGCTCTGAATTGATAACCTATAAAAGCCCAAGCATCTTCAAATTTGGAGCCTCATTGAGAATTACAAAAAGAGCACATGTTCCACATTCCAAGACTATAATTAGACTCTGCAATCAATTTTGCATTCAGATGACCATAAGAAACAACCCAATACAAAAAGAACCACAAATCTTAAACCTTCTTTCTCACTGTAAACAATGCCTAAAGAGAAATGGTAACACATTCCAACAAAGCTTTCATCATAAATTACTCAACTAAACCCAAAGCTCACATCTTTACTAGGAAATTTAAAACTTTGGAAGCTAATTCAAATATGGAAGCAGGAAAATCACCAATACAAAGTTGTCCAACAATCTAGGACTCCACAAAACAAACTAAAATAGCAACTTTAAGTAAAAACAACACAAGAAAGAATCCAATTAAACAACTAAACCCAAAGCTCACATCTTTACCAGAAAATTTAAAACTTCGAAAATTAATTCAAACATAGAAGCAGCAAAATCACCAATACAAAGTTGTCCAATAATCTATGACTTCAAAAAATAAACCAAGACATCATCTTTAAGTAAAAAAACTCGCAAGCAACAAACCAAGATCCGATATCTCCATCTCCAATTAACCATTCATCCTCCACATATGAGAAATTGGCCCTCTGACCTGTCTGAAACATCCTTCTTCGTCATCTTCTCCGCTTTAAGCTCGTCTTTGATTCTCAGCTGCTCCAATCGCTTTTACTTGGCTAGGTCTACTTGTGCAATGGCAACGTAGAAGATAGCTGAGGACAGTAGCTTGGTGAGGTCAACCAGAGGAAAATATATTGTGGAAGACGAGGCTGAGCGAAGGGCGACATGACTAAGCCAACCTTGCATCCGATCTTATCGAGCTCAGTGATGACATGAGTGGGGTGCTTAGCTGCATTCTGATCAGGCTCGGTCCACGAGAAGGTGGCTATCTGCATCGTTTCGAGGATTGCCTGGTTCGCCGTCAAGTGACCGAACTTGGGAGTGAGGGAAAGCATCGTACAAGGCCGTGTACGATAGAATGAAGTCCTCTTCGCAGGTAGCATCATCGTCGTAGAAGACGGCGGAATGACTCTGTAATAGAGAGCCGAGTCGAGGACCAACCATCTGATCACAGCCGAGTATGGATTTTAGTAGAGCGGCGCCGATTCGATCTCCGGCGACCTAGTAGATAAGGAGACACTAAAGGTACTACTAGGGTTAGCTACTTTAGGGCTGCTTGTGAAGAGAAGAGTCGAAAGGAAGGGAGAGAAAGAGGTAGTGGAGAGTTTTTCTTTTTCTTTTTTTATTGGCCAATTTTGTTGAAGTGTTTAAGTTTAACTAGGTTCTTTTTTTTTCTTTTTTTTTATTGTCTAAATAGTTAAAACTGCCAAAAAATATCGTTAACTCTAAACGCAAAACTGTTAACTAAATACAAAAGAATAATTATGTTATGAAACTAATTGATGGATGGAGGTGACAATCAGAGTAATCTAAGCATGCTGTAAAAATATTATAATTTTTTTTGGGTAATTTGACCTTGATCAGTGCATTCAACTTTTGATGACAATATTGCCCTTACAAGTAAAGTGTGATTTATCATTTTGTAAAGAAATTATTTCAGACTAAATTTCATCCACATCTTCTAGTGGGGATCATATCTATCTCATCATATGACAAAAATTGGACAAAAGAATTCGATGTAAGTACTCCCCCCCCCCCTCCCCCCCATAAGAAAATAAACAAAATATAATATAAGGGTATTTTAGTCTTTTCACATATATTGTTTGACTTCATTGACCGAGATCTAAACGTACTCCGTCGAAGCTAACTTTTACGTACGGTCTCTATTACTACAAGATGGACGCTTCTATATATCCTCATTCATCGTTAGAACATTTTTAATTATCATATTGCTTGAATTCCCCATATATATATATACTAATTAATGCTCTTACCTTTGTTCCTTGGGTATATAGAGGGAAAGACCTTTGTGAAACTAAATCAATAATGTGTAATTATTTTATAAAATTGACCATCAGATTGATTAGTCAGAATACTCTAAGCATGTTGTTAAAATTTTATAAATTTTAGACTTGATTTCAATTTCGATCCATGCGTTTCGTCAAATGTGACCGTAGTACCCTTACAACTAAAACATAAGTTACCCCTCCCTAAGGTGATTTTTTAAGATCAAATTTTAGACACACATTCTTCTGGATTACATATCTATTTCATAGTGTAAAAAAATTGAAATAAGAAATCAATTTACCTACACCCCCCCCTCCCCCCCCCCCCCCCCCACCAATAGGAAAATAAACAAAATATAAGAAAAAAGGTATTGATGTCATTTCAGACAATCTCAATTGAAAATTACAAGATCTAATTTGAACCATCTATTATTTTTTACTCTTTTACTGTACAGGGTAAATCGGTAAAAGAAATTACCTAATGTAAATGAAACCCTAACTTACCCTAAACCTCAAACCCATAAACCCTAAACCCTAAACAATGATTGAATAGTAAAATAGATACACAACACATATTAGACTCTCTGTTGTGTGACTGTTTCAACATGACAAGAAGCAAATGGAAATTGTTGACAATCATTTCTATCACACAACAATTTAATATGACTATGTTGTGAGAAAGAACGAGATTAAGGGGATGCTAGTTGACATCGAATGTTTGGCACTCCCATTTTTTCACACAATAGTATTGTTGTATAGCTCGTTGTGTGAAAATGAGACACTTGGCATGGATAACAAAGTGATATACATAGTTTGGTTCATATTTTCTTCACACAACACATGAATATATATTATGTTGTATGAAAAAAGACACATGTGAGAGATGCATACTAGCATGTACAGTTTGGCTCCAACATTTTGATTAGACAACTTGTCGTATGATTTGTTGTATGAGTAAAGAAAATTTTAAGAGAGCAAAACTAACATTCAAAGTTTGACTTTCACACAACATGGTTGCCTATGTTCTGTTGTATGACAAAAATGGATGTCAACTGACATGTAAAAGTTACCACCAAAATGTTCATCACACAACAAGTGTATATCTCATCTGTTGTGTGGTAAAAATTACATCAAAGGGTGTGACGACCCGAACCAGAATCAGTAGAGTAAACAGCGTAATTCTCGAGTTATCAAGTAATCACGGTTTATCGATAATTGTGTGGTTTGCCGGTTTTGTTTGCGACTTAATTATCAACCGAGAATTTGAGTTGAGTTTCTTCGCTAGAGTTGTGGTACACATGATTTCGAGTTCGTGGGCGGTTCCGGATGATTTTTCCGAAGACCAAGGAATATAATATGATTATTTGAAATTTCAGAATATCGACGAGTTTATCCGTTCGTATCGAGTTTATCCGAATCGTAATGGTTATCCATTTTGGACCGTCGATCATCCCGAGGCGCGAGTATAAATATCGGGAATAGTCGAAAATTGTCGAAAAACACTGTTGGAAGTTTGACCAGCGTTGACTTTCACTGTTTGGACCGTTGACCCGTGAAGGAAGTGACCCGGTTGCGTTTCGCCGGCCGACCCGGATTTTCCAGCCACCTCCGGCCACGCTTTGAGGGATCGAGATCGTGCTTCGGGTGAGGGATCTTCCGCCGGACCACGTGATTAGCGCGAGTGCGCGCTTTGCTCGTCTGTGAGTGGACAATTTCTTTTCACTGATAATCGCGAGTCTTTATACTACATTTTACGAGCATGAGCATACGTTTGTGATTATGACTTATACGAGCATGTGCTTTACAATTATGCATTTATATTATGCTTTATACGTATGCATGAAACTATTTATGATTTGATTTACATAGAGTACAGTCACAGTTTATGTTGTTGTATCGATACACTTGTATCCCGGCTGATCCCCGAGGGTGCCTATCAGGGGGGAACTGTACCTTGTGCCGATGTATTTCTGGGTGGGTACAGATTTCTGTTTCTTGTGCCGATGTATTTCCGGGTGGAAACAGATACCCTGACCTGAGGCCTTTCTGGCTAAAATCACGCGTGGGTCTGGGATCCTGTGATTCGGACTGTACTAGCATGGATGTGTCCATGAGTGACCCCGTGGGACTTTTCTATGCATGCTCTGTACGCTGGAGGAGTTTGAGTTCACCTCATGTACTACATTATATTTTTTTTCATTTTGACTCGCATATGTTATTATAACATATTATATTCGGCGAAAGACATTTATTTTCGTCCACTCACTCTAACGATTTTCATGTCTTTCCCCTGGACTTTTCGATTTCCGTGCCCAGTTTGCAGTTTGGATTCTGGTGTTTCACGTCATGGTCAAAGGCTAGTTGTTCGAGCTACCTGTGTTTTCCAGTAGGTTTCTTGTTTCACCTACTGTATATTTTGTATATTTATACACTAGAGGTCGCTCTGATACGTTACTGATACATGTTTTATACGGATTTTCCCGGATTTACTATATATATTACAGTTGTGTTTACTGTTTACTGCTATTGATATGATATTGAGAAATTCGGATGGGATTGGTGCCCACGGTTTGGCTTTTGTGGCATAGGATGAAGTGTTATTTTTCGGGTGCAGGTAAAGGTAATTCCACGTTAGTAGCGTTACTCTGCCCAAATTTTTATGGTTTTTGTTAATTCGTGTTTTCAGAAGGGGTTTGATTCCGGTTTAAGAAACTAAATCGGGGTTGGGTCATTTCAAATGGCTCCTTACTGACATGAGTAGTTTGACACCAAGATACAACATTTTGTTATAAACATTGATGTGTGAATAAAGATGGCATACGAAATGACATATAAACTTTTATGCCACATTTGTCAGACAATGAAATATGATAATATATTTTGCATGATAGTTCTATGATTATAGAAGCTCAAGATATTGGAGGAAATGCTATTTTCAAACTCCCTTGACACCTAAAAATTGAAGTAGAATAACAAATCATTTATTGATGATATACAACACATATAATACAAATCGTTCTCTGAAAATAGTTTCATATTTTATAGACAATGGTTCAATATATCAACCAATATATGATACAATTTATTCACATTTTTTCTATCACACAACATGTTTTTTAAAATCGTTGTGTATACAGTGTTATATAAAGCATTTTTTGCTGTAGTGTGTGTCTATATATATTGAATTGCATTGATGTAATTAGGGACAAACTAGGCGTTAGAAGCTCTAATTATGAAGGCTTAATTTGCGGGGGAAGTTACTCCAACAACTTCTTCATAATTTTTATAAAATAAGGAAGTAAAAATTGAAATCTCCAAAAATGCTCCAACTCCAGCAACTTCCCTTTTTACATAATTATACATTTATTACAACTACATCTTTATTTATTATAATAATAAGTATTCTCTTTTTTCATTGAGGTTCATGAAAAAGAGCTTGAGAGACATTGAGCCTCGTGAAATATTAATAATGACCGACATTTTGCAAAATTTTGCAGGTTGCTATAAATTTTGGGAATTGTTTGTTCTCTCTCATCCCTTTCTCTATTTTGAAGAATGGGATGAGGAAGCAGTTGGAGCGAAAAAAATGCCCAATAAGAGCAACTCCAACAACTTCCTCATATTTGAGTTTTTCTCCATATTATGGAATGTTTTGGTTGTTTTGCTCCAATAGATTCTCAAACCACATTCCTTAAAATAGTGAATGTGATGAAAAATAATGTTCTTTATATTTACAACAATCTCTATATTTTTTATGTAGAAGGCTTGGAGTCACTTGGTGAAGTTTTGGCTAGGACCCTTGGTTATTTCCTCTATCTTCCTACTTTAAGCATGTATCAACTCTTGTATTTAGTTATGTGTAGTGAGTAGTTTTATTTGGGAGGCTAGGGTTAGAACCCTAGCCATGTGATGAACAGATGATGTCTTGAATTATGTATGATTTATGATTTTAGTATACGTTATGTGATTGTGTGTTATGAATGAAGAATTGTGTGTTTGTGGATATTTATTGTGCTTGAGCTTCATGTCTAGTTTCACTTATGCATGTGTTAACCCTAGCTAAGTAAATGTATGTGTAAAGAGACTAAAAATGGATCTTAATTGAATTAGCTACTCACTTAAGGCTAGATGAGCATGTAAACATGATTAGGGTATTTTCTAAGAGGTTTACCTTGACACTTGGTTGCCTTAGCACCTAGCATGGACTAAATCTCCTTCGAGTCTCAATATACTTAAGGGACTCTACTCAAGCACACATTAAATCCAAAAGGTTATTGTGGCTATTAGTAGATTCTCTTGACTCGTAACCTAATAGGTGCGAGTTGAGGGAATCGCATAGACTTTCTCTCGGATTCTCCAATAGAGATTCGAGAAGGGGAACCTTCCACATATATCACACGATATGATTGTTGACTTCACAAAGTGACATACGATCAAGATGTAAGCCCAAAATGGTTTGGGGTCTTGGTTCCGTTTTATTACATACTTCAATGTTGGGCTCAAGTCATCTAGAGTTCGAAATGACCTAGGAACTTATGTTCAAGACCAAACGTGACCCACAAGATCACGATTTGAACATTAACTTGTGTGAACGGACTCTACTCTAATACATAAATTGGGACAATGTTTGATGCATCATATGGTTAGTGGGATTTTTCTAGTCGACTATCTTTCCTTATATTGAATTTCTTTGCTATTTTAGTTTACGCATATTACTGTAATCAGCCAACCAATCAAACTCGTATAACCACTCATCGTAATTCAATCACCCCTCACAATGCCACGTCTCCAAAGGACTTAGTAGGGTGAGATACAAACATTTGCATTTACTTTTTGTTTAATGTCAAGTTTGTGTCTGTAGTCTAAGCGTTAATCATTCGAGCTAGGGAGTTATAGTGACTAATCCTCGTGGGTTCGACACTCAACTTCCTACAAATACTATAACCTTCCCCGTATACTTGGAGGTGGGGAGATACTTTACATTTATGAGTTAGTTCTTAATTCAATAAGTGTAAAGGATCTATTTTTCTCCAACACTTCCCTGTCAGCAGAATTTTCGACAGGTCGAGACTTCTCACTCGACGGGTCAAAAGCAAACTCATGTCCCTCCGATGTAACATTTTTTGATGGGTCAAGACTCCTTACTCAACGAGTTGAAGGTAAGCGCGCTCATGTCCCTCCGATGCACTAATTCTAACAAGTCGAGACACATCACTCAACGGGTCGAAGCTGTGTACAGGGGCTCCTGTTTCAATTCTAGAATTTCCTGATCCTCCAAATAGTGCCTCTAACTGCTCAAGCTCATCAAATTCCGGCAAATTTAGAGTATTTCCTTCACAACATCTCTCCCATTGAAGGGCAGACTTTAAAACTCTCCCTGAGTAATAAGGTTCAGACTCTCGAAAAGTGACATCAAGGGAGACAAAAGTTTTCTTGGTGAGAGGATCATAACATTGATAACCTTTATGAAAATTAACATATATAACCAATGAAGACACACTTCAGAGCACAAAGATCATGTTTACCCTAAAGAAGCTTGTTAATATGGATATAGACAGTGCAACCAATCACTCGAGGCTCAAGATTAGGAATAGAAGGAACATGCAATAATTTTTGTAACTTTTGGAGTGGACTCTTGAACTTAATAACACGGGATGGAGTACAATTGATCAAGTAAGCAACAGAAGTAACAACTGCACCCCAATAAGACCGAGGTACATTCATGCCAAACAATGAAGCACGAACAACCTCCAGTAATGTCTTATACATACGTTATGCCGAGTCATTCTGTCGATGAGTATAGACAATAGAGGTTTGGTGACAGATCCCATAAGAGGCTAGATAAGTAGACATGACGTCATTAATATACTCACCTCTATTGTCTAATTGAAGAATTCGGATGGGCTGCTGGTATTGGGTAGTCACCATCATATGAAACTCAGTAAACTGAGAGAAAACATCACTCTTGCTAGTCATCAAAGAAACCCATATCATCCGGCTACACTCATCAATAAAAATAACAAATTAAACGACCTCTAGTGGGGGTAGATATTCTAGTAGGACCACAAACATCAAAGTGAATTTTCATAAAAGGAATTGACCATTTATTCAAACTTGAGGAATAAGTAATACGATGAATCTTGGCCAATTCATAAACATCACACTTGAAATCAGTCTCATCAACACCCGAAAACAGATGGAGTTGTAACTTCCTAAGATAACCAAAAGAAAGATGACCCAAACAACGATGCCATAACCAAATGATTTTCTTGGCTTTATTCAGACTGCTAACATAGTTGACTTGACTCAATGGACTCAGCTACTTTTCTCCACTAGACATCCAATCAAGATAGTATAACTTCCCCTGTCTATACTATAACCAAGAATCTACCGAGTCAGAATATCCTGAAATACACAAAAGAAGGGGATAAAATGTGACAAAACAAGAGAGGGCCATAATAATTTGACTAACACATAAAAGGTTATATGCTAGAGAGGGGGACAACTAATACATAATCAATGGTTAAATGTGGAGAAAGAGTAACAAAGCCTTCACCAACAACAAAAGAAGGGGAACCATCAGCAGTAGATACACTAGATAAAGAAGATGGACGAATACAATGAATTAAGCCAGGGGTATTGATCATATGATCAGATGTACCAGTGTCAATTATCCAAACATTATTCCTAGAAGATGTAGCAAGAGAGGCCTTACTAGACATACCTGATTGGACTACATTAGCAGAAGCAGCATATGTACTTGTGGAATGAAGGGCCTTATGTGGGCGACTTCCACACCAGTCAGGATATCTAATAGATGAAAAAAAGTGGTCTTTGAAGTGACCGTTATCCTTGAACAATAGGCATATAGAGTTAGCATAAAGGTTTAGAGAACGAACACCAAATCGGGAGGAGTCAGAGGAGCTGGAGGAGGGAGGCCATTAGTGAGCCATGGCAACCTGAGCATCTGAGGCTGGCGTTGGTAGAAGTGTTGGTGGAGATATGATGGTGGTGGTAGTCATGACCGCATGCTGAGCTAGTGAGCTAGGATATGGTGGTGATGGTAGTCACGACCAATTATTTAGGTATAGTGGGTGATAAAAAATAGGATTTTGTCAATAGGTCTACAGGTTTGGTTCTGATGCAAAGTAAAAAAATTTAGGGTAGAATGTAATACTTTCATTCACTCTCAAATTGGGTATATATACATCTTTACAAGACATATTCCTAAGAGGTAGAGAATATCTACAATAAAGAATAAATTAATTCTAATTACAATAGGAATCTAAAATATCTACAAAATCAATACTTGCCAACACTTGGGAAGTACAAAACTAATCAAAATTTTCACCAACCCAACATCCAAAACCTCTTAAAGTGAAGAACTTTTATCCCAGAACTCATCAATGAAGCACAAAAATCAAATCCTTGAAATCAAAAAGGTGTTGTCTCTTGTGAATATGAACTT
The DNA here is from genome assembly GCA_946800695.1 of Geum urbanum. Lineage (NCBI taxonomy): Eukaryota > Viridiplantae > Streptophyta > Magnoliopsida > Rosales > Rosaceae > Geum > Geum urbanum. The sequence continues at coordinate 38,236,644 of OX326998.1, forward strand.
GGATGATCGATGATGGTAGCAACCCAGTGGTAGATATTGTCGCCTTTAGACAGAGGAGAGTGCTGCCGCACACACGTTGGAGAGCAAAAAATTGAGCAGCTCCGGCGTGTTGGAATTTTCTGCCGGATCAGGTCGGGTGAGTTGTCTGGCATAAACAATGGTAGTAGTTGGGCTGGTGAGAGAGAGAAATTCATTCTCTAGACCGAGCTTATCATAAACTTAGTCAACTATGAAAAAAGTTAACAAAAGCAACCATTAATATTGCGACATGTGTCACTGTTGAAAAAAGGTCCTGAAGTGCTTAGTCTTGTGGTGCATTTTAAAGTTTTTTTCTTCACTTTTACCATTACCATAGTACATATAAAATATTAATTTTTTGTTCTCTGCAAGGAGACAAGAGAGAGAACATCATCATCATCATCATGAAGCTCACATGAACAACAGAAGAAAACATGAATGAATATGAAAAACCTACTTTTATTTGATGTTATTTTAGATGTAATAGTAGTGAATCAAGAAGCTAGAGTTTTTTAGAACAAATCGGACCACTCTGATTCTCATTCCTCGTCATTTGGTAGCTAGCATTTTTTTTGTAACTAAAAAAGTTTCTTATTAAATTTGTATCTTCTCTTTTTTCAATCTTATACCTAGCTATATTTGTATTATGTAACTAAAACTTTGTATAACCTCTACTGCTTCCAGAATTCAGTTCCTTTTATTCAGTCATTTTGCTCCGGCTATATCTTCAAAGTGCATGTCTACAAACTACAATTACATAACCATCATGTTGACAATAGGCAGTTCAATCAAAATTAAAAAAAACCGTTCACGCGGGCTCTTTTTCTAGTAAACTGCTAATACAACATCGAACATCACAAACCCTCATTTGAGTTCTTCATTTTACATTTCAATTTAAAAAATTGGAAAAGAAACGTTGCACAGAATGACTCATGTCAAAGGTTCCAAGTTCGAACCACCAGACTGACAAGAGAAAATAATCCCTCTCCCTTATCGTCAAAAAGGAAAAAAACAAAAAGTAAAATGAGTGTTGAACGTGCTTCACGCGCTAAGGGATGAAGAACTTAGGGAAACTGGGGAAATTAGGGTTTAGGGTTTATGATCAATCTCTTTTGGTTAATGATAGAGATCTAGATATAGGGTTTGTATGATACAGAGATAATGCACACAGGTTTGTTGATAAGGTTCAACAAGAGGACAAAAGCTTGTAATTTCATTGGTATTTTAGAAATGGAGAAGAACCATTACAAATAGGCTGAGCCCAGCTACCAGCCAAGAACAACGTCTCTTAGGACTACAAGATAGGATGCGACACGTGTGGCTAATCTAGCGGTCATAAACAAAATAACAATGCTTAATGAAAATGTACTTAATCAAAATAGTAACAGTTTCCTATTAACACTAGGAGAAGTTGAGGTACTCAACATCCCCCCTTCCTTCGAAAAGAGTCTACTCTCCTTGCTGAGTCTCTTCAAATTCTGGGTATTCCCGCATAATTTCTTCTGCCTCTACCCAAGTGGCTTCCTAAGGTACGGTACCCTCCCACTGTATAAGCCACTTAGTTACTGGTTTATGGCCCATCTAGAATAGCCCCTTTGCCAATAGTTTCTTTGGATACCATTTTGGGTTCAAAGGATCCAGAGAAGGAGGTAGCTGAAGAGATGTAGTAACACGTTCTCCAAGTTTCTTCTTTAGGAATGAAACATGGAAAACTGGATGCACCCTAGAATATGGAGGTAAAGCCAGCTTGTAAGCCACTTTGTTAACTTTTGCTACCACTTGATAAAGACCAAAGTACCTGGGAGCTAACTTGTGATTAGATCTCTGCTCAACAAACTGCTATCTCCTAGCATATAGTTTCAGATAAACCCATTCGTTGATTTCAAATTCCCCTTTTGTCTTCTTCTTATCTGCATAGTTCTTCATCTTAGCCTTAGCTTGTTCCAGATTTTGTTTGATCCTTACCAGTGCTTCATCTCTACTTTGAAGAGCTTGATCAACGTCATGAATATGAGTAGAACAAGGTAAGTAAGGAACTACTCTAGGTGGGGAGTAACCATTGGGAGCTTCAAAGGGGGACATTTTCAAAGGTGAATGGTAAGTGAGTTCTCTAGAAAGTATCGAACTTAGTGACCCACTTCTTTAAAGTCCATGGAGATCTCTCTCCAAGCTCCTTTAGGTATGTGAAGAGGGAGTAACAGTCCTGGAGGTGAAATTACCTCATAGTGAGTTCTCTGGCAAGTATCACATTTAGTGACCCACTTCTTTACATCTCTTTTGACCGCATGAAGGAGTGTGTTACCCTTTTGTAGGTCCTCAAAAATCCAAAGTGGCATTCTAGTACCCCAGAATGGCACTCATGCATCAATTTATCCCTCCAAGAATTGGTAGAAGGCACAAACATTCTACCCTTGTGGTGCATCTCATTGTTAATTAGGAAGTAGTTCTTTTTCTTGTTACTCCCAGCCTTCAAATAACTGATGATCTTACTGGCTTCAACATCCCTAGCTACATCTCCATGCATATCAAAAATGAATTGTGAGATAGGGTTAGAGATACTAGTAAGTGTAGTCAGCTCTCCTCTTCTTGAAAATGCATATGCTACAGGGTTATGCTTCCCAGCTCTAAATTTAACAGTGTAACTGTACCCTAACAATTTCAGCAACCTTTTTTGCTAGTTTGGTGTAGTGATCTTCTGGCTCTTGTGATAGTATTGAAATAGCGCCCAAATAGATAAGTCCTCAATTGCTGCATAGCTGATACCACTGATAGCATCTCCTGATCATAAACTGAATACGCTTTGTGCTTTAAAGCTAGAGCCTTGCTCATATAGGCTAAGGGCTTGTTATCCTGTGTCAACACAACACCTATGCCTTCATTTGAGGCATCACACTCTACTGAAAATTCTTTGGTCCAGTCAGGAAGTGCTAGCACGGGAGTGGTGATCAATGCTCGCTTTAAGTCTTCAAAATCTTTTTCTGAGGCAGGAGACCAAGAGAACCCATTCTTCTTTAACATACTGTTCAATGGTTTAACAATGATCCCAAACCCTTTCACAAATTTTCTGTAGTAACCAGCTAGCCGCAAAAAAACCTTTAATCCTCTGATAGACTTTGATTTCTGCCACTCTTTGATGCACTATTTCTTGGATGGATCAACTGCCACTCCTTCTGCAGAAATGATATGGCCTAAGTATTCCACACTGCTTACACCAAGGGCACATTTTGAGAGCTTAACTTTGAATTTGTACTCCTGCAATCTCTGCAAGATCTTGCTCACATGATTTATATTCTCTTCTATAGTCTTACTGTAGACTAGAATATCATCAAAGAACACCAGAACATGTTGCCTCAGTATATCCCTAAAGTGTAGATGGTGCATTTGTAAGGCCAAATGACATTACTAGAAACTCATAGTGTCCATCATGAGTTCTAAATGCTGTTTTGGGAACGTCTTCTTCCCCCATTCCGATCTGGTGGTAACCAGACCTCAGGTCTAGCTTAGTAAAGTACTTGGCTCCTTTAACTTCATCCATCAACTCATCAATCACTGGAATAGGGTATTTGTCTTTCATGGTGACAACATTCAATCCCCTATAATCAACACACATTCTTGAAGTCTCATCTTTCTTCTTCACCAAGATAACAGGATATGAGAAGTTGCTTATGCTGGGTTGGATTGTACCTTCCTTAAGCATTTCCTTCACTTGTCTCTCAATCTCTTCTTTTTGAAAGTGAGCATATCTATATGCTCTAATGTTGACTGGTAAACTCCCTGAAATTAAAGGAATTTGGTGCTCATGGCTTCTTACAAGTGGAAGGGCCTTTCGTGGTCGGAACAGCTGTGCATAATCATCCAACAATGGCATTAACTAAGGGTGTATGTAACCTTGGGCCTCAGTTGCAGTGACTACACCTTTCACTTCAACAAACATAGCTTTACTTTCTTTCTGTAGCAGTTGCACCATTTGTTCAGCAGAAATTAGCTCACAGCTGTGGTTAACTAGTCCTTGAAGATGGAATGGCTTGCCCTCCTTCATAAATTTCATGTCTAGCCTCTCATAATTCCAATTGATGTCCCCTAAAGTCCTGAGCCATGTTGCACCTAAGATAACTTTACATCCAGATATGTCTAGAAAATAGAAATCAGCCACTATTGTCTGATCTTGTACCACCACTTCTACAGTTTCCACTCTGCCTTTGGTCCTCATAATGGCACCACTAGCTACCCCCACTTTGAGAACCTCGCTGTTGTCTATCTTCACTTCATAATTCTGCATTAGATTGTAATGTAGAAAATTGTGAGTGGCTCCTCCATCAATCAAGATATGCAGCTGCTTACCATATATACTTCCCTTAAGCTGCATTGTTTCTGCCTTCTCCATATCCTCCAGTGAGTGCAGATTTATGAGAGGTTCCTCCTCTTCTTTTTCTCTATTTCCAGGTACAGGCTCCTTCAACAACTCCTGTATTGTAGTGTGATCCTCACTGGTTCAAGCCTTCAATACTCAAGGCACAAGCTTGTTTATGTTTGTATACATGTCCCCTAAAGTACTTCTCTGGATAGTACCAGCACTTGTCACTCAGCATCTTGTCTCTAAATTTTTATTGAGTCCACACTTTCCCTCCACTAGGGGCAGTTTTAGGCTTATCTAGTGGTGGTAGTTGATTAATTTTTGGTTGGGATGAGGTATTTAGTTTTGGTGAGGGGTAGACTGATTTTTGGTCTGTGAAAATGGAAGGTTTGAACTTGAACTTGGGCCATTGTACTTTTGGTATTTATGTTTATGTATGCTAAGTTTCCTCTCACAAGCTTGAGCCATTTCAAAAGCTTCCATGAGGTCTGAGGGCTTCATAAGGTCAACCTCTGCCTTGATTTTAGGTTTCAGGCCACCCGAAAAACAAGCTACTCTCAACTCAAGAGAAAATCCAGGAGCTTGCACACACAACTTAGTGAATTTCTCCCTATATTCAGGAACACTTCCTTCTTGATTCAACTTAGCTAGAGCAGCTTGATACTGAACCCTCTCTCTTCCTCCAAATGGTTGTAACATCAGATCAACCATAGCTTGCCATGTACCTAAGTGATCCTGCGTATACAACCTTCACAGACTATTAGGCAACCACACCAGGTGCATACCAGCTAGAGTAGCCTTTTTGTCTTCAGGGACTTGGTATATCTCTAACAATTGGTCAACCTTGCTCAACCATTCCATGGGATCACCACCATCATACAGGGAACTCCATTTTCATCTGCTTCAGGTTGGGTAAATAAGCATTAGTATTTGGGTTTGGGTGATGGTTTAAGTTTTGGTGGTGGTGAGTAGGTGTGTTTTGACCTATAGGTGGCCTTTGTTGGTGAGCTAGGAAGTTGATGGGAAAGGTTTGTGACTGTGTGAACCCTGGAGGTGTGGACATTGTCGATCTATACCCTGGAGTAGATCCTTGCTGAACAAGCAGGTTGTATAGTTGTTGCAAGGCTCTGGTGTCCGTATTAGAACTAGTCTCAGCCTTACTACCTTCTTCCCTAACTTAAATTGACTGAAGCTGGGAGTTTGTTGTTCAAATATGCTATGTGTGGGACTCAAGTGCTCAGATTTATTAAGCCTTGACACAAAGCTAGCATATAGATATTTAGACATATACGTAGAGAATATGGGTAGCACAGACCAATCTATTGCATTTCTGTTACCCAAATGACTTAACATGCTTTGTACACCTTGCAGGTTTCGACAATTTTGCATATTTGTTTGGGGTGAGAAAGACAGTGGTCTAGAAACGTTACCTAGAGTAGAAGAACTCCTAGCACTTTGTCTCATGTTGGGTATGGCCTCCATCTCGGCATCCGACGTGGTTATTGGTGACCCCGGTCCATTAGGTGAGCTAGCACATATAGCTCTAAACTCCTTCATCACTTCCATGAGGGTGTCTCTTACGGAATTGAGTTGCTCAGTCGTCTCCTCTCCGTGAGCCTAGAGTTGCATCTCAATGGGTACTTCATCAGTAGTAGATGTGTTTCCCTTGTTCTTAGCCATAAACCTTACTTTGGATACTAGATGATAGAGATCTGGATATAAGGTTTGTAGGATACAAAGATAATGCACACATGTTTGTTGATAAGGTTCAACAAGAGAACAGAAGCTTGTAATTTCATTGGTATTTTAGATATGCAATAGAACCATTACAAAAAGGCTGAGCCCAGCTACAAGCCAAGAACAACGTCTCTTTGGACCATAAGCTAGGATGCGACACGTGTGGCTAATCCAACGGTCATAAACAAAATAACAATGCTTAATGAAAACATACTTAATCAAAATAGTAAAAGTTCCGTCCCATCACAATGCTTCCTGCCGTAGATCCCATATGCCCGAGCGGAACTTAATCCACCAAGACAGAGAATGCCAGAACGCCAAAGATCCCCAGTACGGAACCCGCCGAGGCATCAGAAGCCGCCCAAGCATCGTTCACCTGATAGAGCAATTTACACCATCATGAACGCTACATACGAGGAAATATTCACCAACAACAAACACTTGATTCCTCAACCCAAGCCCAAAATGAGGAAGGCCCCGCTTAAGCACACAGGCAGTTGGTGCAAATATCATGAATCTGAAACTCATAACACCGAGAATAATGGCGTCCTCAAAAAGATCATTCAAGAGTTGTTTGACAAGGGGGAGCTAGGTCAGTACAGAGTGGAGGGCCTAAAGAAGGTGTCATTCATAGAGGCCAGATGGGAAATCAACACCATCTACAGTGGCAAGTGCAAGGCAGACGCTCCCTCTCGAGTCATCTCCCTTACCTTAGGGTCAGGGCCCAAGGCCCTGCGCCGTTCATGGGACCCCATCACGTTCTTGGAGGCTGACCAATAGGGCACTCCAACCACAGACGCCTCATTCTTTATTGACGCTCTGGTCAATAGATGCAAGGTCAGCCGCGTCCTCATCGATTAAGGTTCAGCCGCAAACGTGATGTCTTTTGAGTCATCAAATTTTAGTATCTAGGCTTAGCTGCATCCTTCGAAGAGCCTTTCCACCTAGTGAATCAATGACGTGGTAAGCATCAGCTTTGGCTTTGAGGACAAAAAAATGATCATTCCAGCTCACTAGATATACCCGAGGCTCTATGCTTTTGCTGATGTTATCCCATGTTTGATCAAATGACTCAAGATCTTTCATGTTCGCAAACTTCTCTAGACTGAAGTATCCAATGAATGAGTCATCAGAAGAGATCTTTATTGGCCTGATGCATGCCTTCAGAATCGTCTCAAGATTGAAATGGTTGTTGAAGAAGGAATTGGCGAGGGCCTCATTCATGCAGATTTTTTGCCATTCCAAAGAACCTTGAACAATAAAGTCGTCGAACTCAGATACTATTAGCATAGCATTCAGATTGAGTGTAGCCAGTGAGCAATGATGAAGACTAATGCTGAACATGCACTTGCCCTAGATGCTTTCTCACTTCTTTGATCGAAGGAGGCAAAGAAGACAATAACTCGGAGTTTAGCCTGTCCATCTCTACTCACAACCTTTGTTGCTTCCTAGCTAGCACTTGGGGAGGCTCCCCCGCACTTGGGGAGGCTCCCAAGGCCAAGAGGGGCACCGATGTTGGCTAAATTGGGTTCTATTAAGAGTCATCTTTGCGGGCGGACTTGGAACCTCGAATTCATGGAGAATCTCCAGAATAGGAGTCAGTCCTACTGTGCTTTTATGATTGGTAAAGAATAAGCAAGATTGTTGTAATCAGTGAGACAGTAAGGGAGATGAACATTGGTAAAAGATTTTGATACTTACTAATTGGCCAGTGGTGTTGGACTTTTTCTTCTTTGGAACTTTCAAGCTGGCAGCAACGTCTGTTTCTAAGGCATGTTGTTGATTGCAATAAGGAAATTGGTCAAACGCTATCAAGGAATTGCCAATACATGTGGCAAAGTTAACAGGGTTTTATGAATAGGGTAAGAAGTATACCTGTGGCCAGGGAGTGTAGTTGCTGTTTTTGTATAGCTTGCCCATGATGGCCAAATCTTCTTTATCCGTGAATTGTTTATGAAAGTCGCAGAAGATGGTGGCAAAAAGAGCAAGCAGTCTAGTCCATCGTATGTTTTCCCAAATCGGAGAGCGGCAGACCAAGTACGTTTTTGTGACTGATAGAGAAATAGCGAGTGGCTTCGCCAAGGTGGGGATTGTTACGGCTGGGAAGCTAAAGTGTGCATTCTGTAGATCGTGCAATGAAGGATGACCAGATCCTCGCCAAAGGCTGTATTTGTTTAGAGAGCAGACGAGAGGCATAGGGCATGTTGGGTTAACCCAAGTTGGTTGGAGAAGTGGTTGGGAGCGTATAGCTCATACCCGGGGCTTGAAGAGTCAGGGACTAGTAAGTCCTTGCAGATGTGGCTGTGAAGGAAAATGGTCCTCGCAAAGTCATTTTATCCTGGCGAAGGCATGAATCCGCTGGTGAGGTTGCGAGGGTGGCGACGTTTCAAAATAACTTTAACTGAGGTGATTGGGAAGTTTGTTTGCGAGCAGAGGTGTGTAAAGCATGTTTGATAAGACCATTTTTTGGCTCTGGAGGATGCGGTCGCTAAGGTGTGGCCCAGAAATTTGTCTTCTACGAAAGGAGGGACCTTGAAAGGGTGGAATAAAGGGAAATACATTTGAAAGGGTGGAATCCAGAGTGGTACTGGTTGATTAAGGTTGAGTCTCGAAATTATAACTCGTCGCAAACCGTATTAGATGTAAGCGAGGACGGATTCTGCCAAGCCCAGTTTTTCACGGTTGAAGATGCGCTCAGCAAGGTTAGTCCAACATCTGTTAACTTTAGCAGAGGTGGGACAAAAGATGTAATTGGATAGCCAGTATTCTAGGAAGGCTATGCCTCCTTAATCGGTGGTGCTTTCTTTCTTTGCAAAGTGATCAATCTAGGCAGAGTAAGATGGAGGTTGATCCTTAGAAGCTTGGACTTTAGTTCTATGTGTATGATTATGGAACCAGATATTGTTAGATACAGGGACTCCGAATAAAGCATAGAGGTCTAGGATAGTAATGCTTATGTCGCCACAAGGAAGATGAAAACAGTTAACTGAGCAATCCCAGAAACACATAGCTGTGGTGAACGGGGCTCGGTTTCCACCAGCAGGAAGTGAAAAATATAGGTCAATAAGTTGAACAATACCGGCTGCTTCCCATCAATCAATATCCTTTTTGCAACGAAGGTTGTACCAGGCAAAGTCTTCCTTGTTTGGGTGCGGTCATTTACTGATAAGACAAATGGTGTCTTTATTAGTCCATTCTTTGGGTTCTGGCATTGGGTTTTTCTGGAAAATAAGGGCTGAGTTACAAAGGGGACGGAGAAGAATATGATAGAGCTCTGGTTTTATTGGAGTTTCGAGAAAGGAACCGAACAAGCCAGTGTCGTTGCTTGGGGTGATTTTTAGATGGATGATGGCTTCTGGATCTTTCCGTTTGGCGACGGCCTTAATATTTCTAGTGAGGTTTTCGACGTCTTGTTTTGTGTAAGAAATGGGTATGTCTTTACGAGGAGGCATGATGTTTGATCGGAAGAGATGGCCGGCGATGAGGATGGAAAGTTTAGTTTTTTGGAGAAGCTAAATGATTGAAAGTGAGAAAAGTGAAAGAGTTTTGTTGGGAAGTAGAGACTGACTGATGTGAATGTGCACTTTTATACTACATCAGTCGAAGTGACGCGGCTTTTTAGAAGGGTTGTGTAACGTGGCGCTTGCATGTGATGTTACCATTTGGACTAACAATGCATCGTTAGGCAAGATTCAAGCCTTTTCGCCTGCATAGGTAATTTAAGCTTAAGGCTTGAGGGGTAATGTTTAGGCCCGAGATAAATATCTCATATTGGGCTTCGAGGGCTGAATTTGGTAAGCGGCCCGGGTAAAATGACAGGGTCTAATTTCGTGTTGGGTTAAGACTATAAATCAAGATGGTTGATCCACGCGGCCTAATAATTATAAAACATTTCTTGCATCGGTTAGGTTTCCTTTATGGAAGGATTTGGGATAACATTGAACTTTATAAAGATAAGACCGTGTGCTGGTGAACATTTAGAGTTATATTGAGAATCAAAGAGCTAAAGACATACAAGTGAACCGAAATATGACTACTGTGCATCATATAAGGAGAAAGGTAGCGATAGAGAAAGATCCTCCTTTATCAAATACAATTTTGCTACATGCAAATACATCTTGTCAAAGAAACCTTGCAACTAGATGATCAAAGTGCTTGTCACCTATCGAGTGAGAGTATTGAGATCAAAGGAAGCAACACAACTAGAAGATTGAAGAGCTTGTCACCTATCGAGTGAGAGTTTGGAGATCCAAGAAAGCAACACCCTAGTGTTCTCAAAACATCGTTAAGGAGATTGCTCTGCTTTGCACTTACAGAGAGAGTGTGGAGTATCAATTTCCGTGGCTCTGCTAGAGACACGAAAAATAACAGTCCTAGGACATTAGGCAAGAAGGATCCATTCAGGTGAGGTTGATGCTCTCCCTGCCTAAATCTCTTAGTCAAGAAGTCAAGCGACGCAGCTATACATTCACATTCTGTGGCAAGACGGTGGCACGCCAGCACACGAAGCACATCAAAATAAAACCGATACCCGTGATTATATTATCCAAAATCCATAAAGGAGGCACTTTGCAAAATGCTCTCTACGCATTCCTCGCTGGGGAGATTTTGGTGTCCAACAGAAGCAATTTCAAAAATTATGTACAACAACAGCTTCAAATGGAAATTAATATCACCATCCTGTTACTTTGAAAAAAAAAGAACAACAATAGCACATAACACATAAGCACCACAAGGAGCACTCATCCAATTTGAACAATAAAGTAAAATGAAAACTCAATCATTAGTAGCACTAGGTGAAGCCCCGCGCCGTAGGCGCGGATGAACGTTAAGTTTGAAGGTAAAGTTGTCAGAGGATGAAGAAACTGGGAAAGAAAATTGAAGAACATAGAAAAATATATTAGATATAAATCTAATATAGGTATTGGAATGCAGAGTACTTAAAATGCAGAAACGATCCACATATTACATACATTTCATTTGTATGCCTTATTTTTTTGGCACGTTGCATTGAAAAATTAAATTGCATATTCTATATCACATGGAGACATACCTTCACTTTATTATATTCATCGTTGCGTCTTCTTGCATGACATACCAACCCTCTATGCCTTATTTTCCATGTCTTTCGAATTTAGGCCATATATCTGCACCACGATTGTCGACCTTAGTCAGTATCCAAATTAACAGTACCAACATACAAACAACAATATCCAAATTATTTTACATGCTTGTGACGATTCAAAGCATCAAGCTTTGTTGATCGTGACTCAAATTCCCTTAATACAAATCTAAAACAAATACGTTGCATTAAGATCACAATCTTCTTAATATCCACACTTGAAAGATACCAGAACCTATATGAGACGACCAAAAACTCAACAAATCCTCACATACAATATTTCATATTAAAATCCACACAGACAAATATGACACCAAATTAATCACCAAAACTCATCAATACTCTTAATCATAACATAACAAAAAAAAACCAAACCCAATCGCCATCAACAGAGTACTTTACCTACTTGTGACGATTCAAAAGCATCAAGCTTTGCTAATCGTTGTAAAAGTAAAGACAGAATCTGCACAATTCAAACCCAAAATGATGAGGATTAGTGCTGAGATGGCATGACCTAAAACATATATATATTTGATCACTACCCATTATAAAAAAATACAAAATCTACCTCAATGGATCAAAACTACATAAAAAAAACAGATCTTACCTTGCTGATGAGTCTTGCGATTCGCAAATATGAAAGCTACGACTCGGATGCCATCTTTCAAGTAATAACTGGGAAAATATGTCGCCGACTTAGTTAGAGTAAATACCACATGAGGCAAGGACTTGCTAGTTATGCATTTTTTTTATACTTCTAACTTACCCAGATCAATGCTAATAAGGAGAGAGTTAATATACGTTTTTCTATCAATTAGAGTTAATATACCCAGATCAATTGATCTTCATATACGTTTTGAGGACAAAAATGTGCTAATGTACCCAGATCAATTTATAACGTGATAGTCCAATCTAAAAAGTCTGTTTTGCAAGTGTTATTCTTATGCTTATAATATGAATAAAATGATGAAGGAAATTGTATATTTACCGTAGTTCTAAATTGTGGCAATTTAAAATGTATATATCATAACAAAAATTATGAATGAATTATATACCTTGCAATACATCTTTATAAACAATATTTTTTGTAAAATTATTGAGAATTTCGTCATTGTTGTTTATAAAAATTTTAAGTCCTTTTTTTGATGTAACTCTTGATAATGCCACGTATAACTGTCCATGAGTAAAAACTGCTTCTGACAAATATATTCCAACTTGATTTAATGATTGACCTTGACTTTTGTTTATGGTCATTGCATAACATGGTCGGACAGGAAATTGACGTCTCTTAAATGTAAATGGTCATTTACTTTCCGTAGCATATAATACAATTCTTGGAATATGAACTTTTTGTCCCGTGTTATTTCCTGTGAGTATTTTTGCCTCAATTAATCTCTCAAATAACTTTGTCACAATTAATCTTGTGCCATTACATAAACCACGTATTTGATCTAAATTTCTTAATAATATAATTGGCATGCCAATTTTTAAAATAAGTTCATGGGCTGGTAATCCATTAAATTCAAGCTTGTTCAAAAACTCCATGGGATATAAAAAATTAATATTATCACTATTACCTGAATTGTATGAAATTGAATCTGAACTGAAATATGATTTTTCCTGACCAGGTAATAATTTAATTGCGTAATTATTTATTTCTTGAACAGTTATATTTTTCGGAGTTACTATGACACGTTCTTTTAAATAATTTGTATCATTATATCTATTTAAAAAATTGGGATATGTTGCTTCAAAAATTGATTTTATAGGATCAATTGTAGGATCAGTAAGTAATTCATTTGGTATATCGATCCAACTCACATCTGGATCACCTGTAGAGAATTTTGATTCTAATCGACATTCACCTATTTGTAACATCCATTCAGCAAATTGTTTAATTTCATTCTTTTCTATATTGCTTAAACCAATAGTTGATAATCTCATATTTTCAGTAAGATGAAATATTGTAATAGTAGGCCACAGGTATGAATTATTGAACGATTTTTGAATGACTTGTTCTTTACTGCCACCTTGTATAACCGGCAATGTTTGTCTAAAATCTCCTCCAAATAACATTGTCTTTCCTCCACATGGTTCTTCATTTTTTGACAAAATATCTCTAAGTGTCCTATCTACTGATTCAATACACCATTTATTACACATAGGAGTTTCATCCCAGACTATTAATTCAGCCTTTTCAATTAAACCAAAAAGATCGGTTTTTTTATTTATATTACAACTTGAATCTTTATCTATAATGAGTTTTATTGCAAAACGTGAGTGAGCTGTTCTACCTATTGGAAGTAATAATGATGCAATGCCTGATGAAGCAACAGCTAAAACAATTTTTCCTTCAGATCTTAATCTTGAAATTATGGTATTCCATAAAAAAGTTTTTCCCGTACCTCCACAACCATAGACAAAGAATGATCTTGGATTTTTTTCTTGGACAGCGCTTATCACTTGATCGTATATAATTTTTTGAGTAATGTTTAATTTGGCGATCAAGTCGGAATGTTGTAGTTTTAATGCTTCACAATCAAAATTTAGTTCTTCTCTAATAAGCCTATTATCAAATTCATGTATTCATTGTATTATTGGCATTGGCAATTGATGATTCTTTAAACTACTCGATGACATGTTAAATAATTTTTCGAGTTCATGCAGAACAGCATTCTTTAAATCTTCATCTGGTATAAAAATATTTTGCATTCCAAAATTTAATTTCATTCTATGCGATATATCATCAGACATGTTAATCCAATATGCATCAAATAAAGCTCTAGGATTAGAGACATTACAAAACAAAATAATTGTAACAAATAAATAACGAATTTGAACAGAACTTGCAATAAAAGCAGATTCTAAAAGTGTTTCAAACCATTTTTTATCATCACCTAATAATCCCAAAGCTCGGCATGTTTCTTGATAAGTAGAATATGTTATGCCATTGACTGTTCTAATTGCCTCAAAATCAGTACATCCTTTTTGTATATTCAAAAGCATTCTTAGATAATACAATTCACCAGTATTTGGCGGCACATGCGCTATTCTACCAAGAACACAGTATTGTTTTCTTCGGGTCCATAATTTTTTATTATTATTCCACACAAATTTAATAGGAAATTGAGTGTACGTTAATTTTTTTGCCTTCTTATAAGTCTTGTTCGCAATGAACCAAGCAGTTAACATCGTAGTTTCTATGGATGGATCTTGTAAGACATTTTCAATAGAGTTAGATCCATGAAAACAAACAGTTTGTTCATTAGGCAAATGAATCTTCAGATATTGAACCACAGGAAACCTAGAGTGAATAGAAAATTCAAAAAGACGCCACACAGACTCATGAGGAGTTAAATATCGACAATTAATGTAATTTTGTATTTCGTCATTTACATTGTCACGGATCAATATGCGTGCTCTATCAGGTCCTTTGTTTATGTATTTGAATAAATATTTAATTAACATAGATTGAGAACATGATTCAACATTTATATGAGCATTATACCTTAATAATAAATTAGCATTATATGGTACAACAAAATTATTTCCAACTTCAACTCCTTTTTTGATCACAAAACGTGAATCATCATCACGACGTCTATATTGAGGAGAGTTAATTTCTTGAAAAATTGTGTTCGGAATAAATGGCTTTGGAAATTTTTTTGTACATAATTTATCTCTCATACACGGAGAAGATGGATTGAGTTGACCGCATGGACCATGAATCATAAATTGGCTAACTATTTCAAATAATTTTGGATTAGTATTTTTATCAGGCAATTCTGCTGAAATTATAGAATCCACATCACTTGCTGTATGACACCTGTATTTATTTTTAAGCCAAAATAATAAATGAGCATGGGGCAATCCTCTTTTTTGGAATTCAATTGTACATACGTGAGCATGAACTTCCCCAAATGGTTTTCCATTTTTAATATAAGAAATCATATCATCCACCTTTATTTTAAAAATTCGACAAATAATATCAGGACGATCTTCCGGTTTGTATCCAGGTTTTTTTTCAAAATATCTCAAAATTTCTGGCCATTTTACATTGCATGTGAAAGTGATAAACAAATCTGGATTCCCATATTCTCTACAAATTGTCATTGCATCTTGATAATTATTAATCATATCTCTTGGACTGCCAGTGTGAGAACCAGGAAGAAAAATTCTTTTTCCGACATCATAACCTTGGACAATTCCATCAGAAACAAATGTAGATAAATTATTCCATATTTCGGACCTCAATTCTGGTTGATGATGCCTTATATATTCTAAACGATTTTCTTCGACAGTTGCATATGCATCAACCAAATATTGTTGAAATAATCTGCTACCTTTTAACAAAGTGCTCGATTGATTTGGCCTATCATGAATTTGATAACACACAAATTTGCTCATGGATAATTTTTTATCTTTATTATCAACATCACTTGGCATCGATTTCAATTTCATTTTAATTTTAAACCCGTCCTCTCCATATGGAAAAAGAAGTGGATATTGTAACGACATAAGTTTTGGATGAATTTTAGAAATACGCTTAAGAGATCCTTCATTAGATCGAATAATTATATCTCTATTAGAATTGAATTCACCTATGTCACCCACAATTAATCCACTAATTCCAGGCGCAGATGGTAATTCATATTGTTTGTTGTCATTTTTTCACGATCAAGTACTATTATATCAAAATTTGGCAACAAACAATTTTCAAAATCATCTCTCACAGAGCGATACTCTTTTGTCAACTCATTACATTCATCTAATAATTCAACCAATCCCTTCACAATATCATGATCAATCTTATTATTTGCATTATTTGGATCAATAGCAGTGATGCAATTTCTAATTTCATTTTCAGTGTCATATACATATAACTGAGCATATTTAGGAGATTGTCCTTCTGAAGGTAAAACTGAACCCATAAGATGATGTACTTGACCACATATTTTAAAGACATAAGGAGCTCCTCCACTGTTTATATCATATTCAATTTTAGCTCCCATAGATGTAAAAGCAAACATAGAATTATAGACTCTGATATTATCACGAAATAACACACTCCTTCTACCATTAGCTGGATTTAATAATTCATTCAGAAAATGAGGTGTTGGATGTGACATCAGAATTTGAACTCGGCCTTTTTCACAACAATGAGTATATATTGGTTGGTTATTTTTTTTTGTAATGCTTCATCTAACCAAAAGCAAGCAGCACAATGTTTACATGCATAATCATCATCACCACAATCATTGTAATCAACAATCACATCTGCAATGTCAATTATAATAGTATAAATTAGATAATCTACGATTAAAGAAATTTTTTTGATGAATATTTAGTTTCAAACAATTGATATCAAAATTTCTACTAACCTGCTCGATTTCGTTGATATGATGCTTGTCCAAAAGATCCAAGATGACCACCTATGATTCATAATAAATGACCAAGTTAGATTAATCAATAAAGGATAAGAATGAAAACCTATTTTTCAAGCTAATCATAGATCCATTTGGATAACAAACAGTTGGCCATTATATTGAACAATTCATTTGCATGCAATAGTAAAAATGAAAGAACACAATATACTAAACCTATTATATAATTTCCCTCTATGTCATACACTTGTATCTATGAAAAATTGTACTTGTGGGCAACATAAACTATATTTGATATAGGATACACGAAGTTATTCTAGATCATCCTATATCAAATTAAGCAATATACACTAAACCCATATATTAAACTGATATTATGATTCAAAAAACTCGAGTCATACTAAAAGAAGCAATATTTCCAACTCAAGAAAAATAAGACTGGTGTGCTAATGAAAAATCAGCCATAATCATCAGAATTTTAGCCAATAAACATATTGTATAATTTCACATTATTACTTCTACTGCACTACATATGTGTGAAAATTCTGCAAAATAGTTGAAAAGAAGAAAAACAAAACTATTTTTCCTAACATATGGTGAATCTATTATATAATTGCAAATTACTAATATCACTATAGCACATATATCATTCATATGTATGTATGGAAATCCTACGTTGAAGTAATCTGCTTCTATTTTTTGGAAAATGTATGATTTAGTAAACATGAAGTTCTACTAAATGATCTTTTAACAAATTTACGAATATACAACAAAATCATATAGTGAACTCATATGTGAGCATATAGATATTAAACTCATACCAATTCTACTTCAGGGAAGAAGGAAAAACTGTCATATCGAATGAAGAAAAAATTAGACATAATTATCCTAATATATAGCCATTTTCTTTGCACACATTCCATATAATTCTTTGGAGATGAAATTGATCACGCATGAGAGATAGAAAATGGAGAGGAGATCTCCCAATTCAAAGAAAAACCTAACAGATAAAAGATTGGATTAAAATTCTACCATTATAGTTACTAAAACAATTGCTATTCTAAAATCAAGTAAAAAGATGTTGAAATCATCTAAATCTATACAGAAAAATGTGAGATTCTCATCTCCTTTCTATATTTTATCAATTAACAGGGAGAAAACAACAAATTAAAAACAAACCTAGCAAGATTAGAAATTCAACAAAAGTTATTTTAGTTCCGATTCACACACAAAATTGATCAGACAGGATTCAAACATATGAATGTATATATTAACTATTAGTTCTCGAAAGTGTTTACCCTTGTTATTATCTTTGAGACCATGAGTTCATGAGATTATGAGTTCATGAGATCATGAGTTCGCTTGAGTTTATAAGGTTCGATTATGTGTGATTACGTGGGTTAGATTGTCGATTACGTGAGTTCGATTGGGTTTGATTACGTGGGTTCGATTGCCGAATACATGAGTTCGATTGGGTTTGATTACTTGAGTTCATGAGTTCGATTGGGTTCGATATTTATGCATATAATAAGGTGATCATCCATATAATGGCAGTAAGTATTTATAAACAATAAAATGAGTATTATGGGGTTTAATTTTTTAGCAACAAAAACATAGATGTTTAAATCTACTCCCGAAGAGCTTTATAATGCAAAATGAGACCCCATCCAGTACCATCTAACCTTGTATGCATCATAACCCAAATGATTACACAACACTCTTTGATATAAACTTCACTCAAACAAACTCATCACACAAAAAAGAGAAGTAAACATTCATTTTTGCTCAAATTAAGTCACACGTGCACATCAATTCAAAGAAAGTCACAGTACCAAAGCTAATCAACTTATAGATTCCAATTTTTGCTGTAGAATTCCATAATTCCAAACCTCCCCAACATCATTTCCCAATTTTTGTTTTATAATACCCATAATTCCAGTCATCCATATAATGCTGGTTGTATAGTCACAGACCTCCCCAATATCCAATGGTCTTACTCCAATGGTCTCAATCCTTTATCTTAATCACAGCCATATAACGTCATTCCACAGTCATACACAGATTCAAGCATGAAAAACCCATAACCCATAACTCAGATCCAAGCATGAAATACCTGTAATTAGATAAACATAAATCTGAAGCAGAAAACTAATTTCACCACCCAATAAAACATTAATGAAGAACCAACACAAAAATTCGAACTTGACAGTAATATATGAAGGGCCACGGTAATCAAACTTGGAAAAGAGAAGCATCGAATTACTTACGGTGAAGCAAAGACAATCGAAGACCGGGAGATTTCGTAAAGGCGTGCGTGAGAGGCTTAGATCGAATCGCGCACAACCAAATCTGGAGGAGCAAGGAACAGAGAAAAAAATGGGTGAGATGAGAAAGAGAGAGAGAGAGCGTGAGTGAGTGAGAAGGCTCTGGTTTTCTTCCTCTCTGGCAAATCGGGAGGAGCAAGAAACAGGGAGAAAAAGTGGGTGAGATGAGAAAGGGAGAGCTGAAGAAACAGGGAGAAAAAGTGGGTGAGATGAGAAAGAGAGAGCTGAACTGCTGGGTTTTCTTCCTCTCTTTTTTGCCTTTGCTGACAAAAATAGCCCCAGCTTTGGAACAGTAAATGCAGTGTAATGAACAGTATTTTCGTACAGTAAACCCAAAAATGTTATATAGGAAATTGTAGAGGCATGGTTTACAGTACCAACGATGGGCCTCCCTCGTACAATCTCCAAGGGAGAGAAACAAACTAACTCCAATGAACCGATTTCTCACATTTTCTTCAATTAGTTTACTCCTCTTCTTCATAAGATTACTAGAATTCAATTTGCAGAGTTTGATGAGCTTTTCCTACCATTAGAACCTTTCACCTTTGATTTGGTGAGGTGCTTAGATGGAGAGGAAGAGAGGGGTCGACTGCTACTATTATTTGGAGAAACGTCGCTACTACTATAGAGGAGGCCACGGGGCAGCGACGGCTTGGGGCTTGAACAACGAGGAGGAACAGGACAACAATGCGAGCTATGCTGCGACGACGACCGGGAGGCTGAACTCATGGAGGCCATTGATCGAGCACGAAGACGGAGGAGCGACGATGGAGGAACGATGCGTCGCAGCTGTCATAGGGAATCGAGGCGGCGATTGTATTCGATCCAGGGCACAAACGCGGCGACGCGATACGATGGCTAGCAAGAGGCTTGTGGCGGAGCTTCGATGTCAGGGAGCAAAGGCGCAGCGATAGCAAGGTCGTCAGAGGGCGGCAATGAGGTCGTGACCACTGCTACTACATTTCTTCTCGGTAGAATAGAGAGAGAGTGGAGATTTTGTTTGATCGAATATTATTTTTTAGAAAAATGTTTGTATTTTATGAAATTGAGAGTATAACTGTAAAACAATACGTTAACACGTGTCAACTCTTCTGCCATTTGGTCTTGACCATAAAATTTTGTTTTTTAAGTATTCAAATATTAGACTCTTCTTCTTAAATGCAAACTAAACTTGCTACTGTTTTATCTATTTACCGGAGTCGTAATTTTTTGTTTTACTGAGAGAGGTAAATTTCTGGAATAAAATTGAGGTTAGGGCTGCGATAGTTGAGAACAGGTGAAGACTCTAGTGAGAGAGAGAGAGAGAGAGAGATGAAGACTCTGATGGTGGCGGCGGCGGTGGTAGTTTTAGTAGCGGTACAACTATGCGAGGCGATCGAGTCGCCGGAGTACACGGTGGTTCACTCGGAATCGGAATTTGAGATCCGACTCTACAAAGACGCGTCGTGGATGTCTGCTCCTGTTGTTGATGACATCTCCTTCGAAAAAGCCACCAGAAATGGCTTCCACAGGTTTTGTTCTTCTCTCTAGTTACTCTCTAGGTTAAAAATTCATACCTTTTTGTTTTT
Source organism: Geum urbanum (assembly GCA_946800695.1). Lineage (NCBI taxonomy): Eukaryota > Viridiplantae > Streptophyta > Magnoliopsida > Rosales > Rosaceae > Geum > Geum urbanum. Next base: position 38,257,151 of record OX326998.1, read on the forward strand.
TACTGTGACCTGTTTGCTTATATATGGCTGTGATCTGATGGATTATTAACCCCGTAGGCTGTTCCAGTACATTCAAGGTGCGAATTTGAATTCGTCTCGAGTTGCAATGACAGCTCCGGTGCTGACAAGCATAGTCCCGGGAGCCGGTCCTCTGCACTCGTCGGCCTATTTCGTTCGATTCTACTTGCCTGCGGACTTTCAAACTTCACCACCCACGCCGCTCCCGGAGCTCAATTTGAAACCTTATACATGGGACAGTCATTACATTGCAGTCAGGAGGTTCTCTGGATTCGCGAGAGACGGTAACATTGTGAAGGAGGCTCAGAGACTTGCCGCCAGCCTTAGTCGGTCTCCATGGGGAAACTCTACATCAGCGGCAGCAGAGAGTGGGTATGCTTACTCGATTGCGCAATATAACTCCCCTTTTCGGTTTATTGGGCGTGTCAATGAGGTTTGGGTCGATGTCGATGCAGATGAATCGAGTCAGATAGCTGCATACTGAGATTTGATTACAATTGTCTGACCATGTCGATTGCTGCAATCATCGACAACAGCAAGTGAGTGACTATCACCAAGAATTGCTATATCTTATTTGTCGTGTTCTGCATCTATGTGTATCTGTATATGTCTCTGTGTAAATCGTGTTACAATTATACCTGGATGTATTTGTAAGTGTATCTTTTATCTGTATGCATACCTGTTGGCTGTTGCTATAATATATCAGAGTATGTTATTTGTAGTCTTTTACAAGCTCTTCTTCATGTCTGTACTTTCTTGCATGGCCCTTCTTCTGGTGTCTAAACTAACAGAGACAGATTAGAAAATAGTAGAGAAGTAGAATTTAATTGTAAACTCAATTCTTTTACAGTTTGCACATAGTGGTGGAGTGGGTCGCACAATAAAGAGGGTACTATTAATTGTAGAGAAGACAGTTTGGGAAAGTTGAATGTTAGAGCATTTTCCATTATGCAAAATTTGAATTGATTTTTTTTTTCAGAAGTACATGACTTGAGCAGTTTCCTACCAAGTCCATTCTGTTTCGGTGGACACTTTTAATAACTGTGGTTTAGAATCATAGTGTGACAAAGATAATATGCTGACCTATTTATCTTCATAAATATGGTAATTGAAGATTAAACTGTGACATGTTTGTGAGAGAAAATCAGTGGGATATCAATTTCCCAATTTGATGTAGGAAATTTGAAGTACTGGTTGATGATGATGTGAGAAAATTAGTTTTTCCTTGATGAAATTGCTGATGGGTCTCCGACCTTGAAGCTGGAGATGATTATTCTCAGCCTATTCTCCAAATCTGAAGCTCTAAGCTCTCAAGTAAACTATTAAATGCTGTCACAACGGTGGTTGCTCAGAAGAGGAACAATATACTTTGGGAAGGAAAATGTGAATGCACATGATCAGAGCTCTACGAGGATAAAGTATCCAAATATCCAAGAGCATTGATGCATACCTTTGATGAAATTAGTTTATTTGTTTTCTGTACGAATGTGGAATGGCCTTAATTCTTCTTCAAAGATACAAGTACATTGTCAAGGACTTCCATCTCAACTGAAATTACAGGGCTAAAATGTTGAGAGTAGGTGACATATTTTGGCCTCACTCTGTGCTCTTTGTTCCTACTGTAAAATTGAAATGTCACAGTTTTGGTGTTTTCTCTTCCCGTTATATGGATAGGATGCAAACTCAGCAACAAACTCTGATAGTATTTTAGCTTTACAGATCAGTTAATCTATGTATCATCTGCACTGTCAATCTAATACTGGGTATACAGGGAATGACCTAGAGACAGTGGCGCTTAAACTCCAAGCAGTAGATGATTAAATTATGTCAATCATCTTTGGTTTTCTGGAAATTTCAAGAGTTCCATTGCAATAATTAATCATCTCCAGGGTCTGCAATAATCTTTTACTGCTGTGAATAGTCTTCTTCAAGGTTTTTGTCCATGGAATTCTGTTTTGATTCCTGGAAAACCAAGAGATCTCTTTCATTTTTCTTTTGTGTTTTGGTCTTTTGGCTTGCGCCACTCATTTTTGGGGTTATTGGACAGAAATAAAGGGCCTAAATCATCCCTGAGATTTCATATTCCTAGCTAGATGGGAAATCACAAAATCTTGAGTATATATACGAACTCAGACGAATGTTAAACAAAGTCATGAACGCATAAGGTTCCTACAATTTAGAAACAGACGAGGATTTCATCATATATATATATATTTATAATCCTTCCATATGTATTTAAAAGATGATTGACTTTATGTTTTCGATTTTGTGTAAAATGTAATTTCACACTGAAGTTTCAATACGAAACTTCGCACTTGATGAAAATTGTGTGTATATATATATTAGTCTTTATCCAGAGAGGAACTCCGCTTTGAAAACACACAAGGAAGTTTCAATTTTCAAAAATTTTACAAGGTTGCTCGACAAAATATCAGCCCAATTTGAGATGATTTGACTATTTGATTACTACATTAAACTTTCAGGCTATAGCGGATGAACTGTATTCATCAAAAGGTGAATGTGATAATTAAATGGCCAAATCATCTTTGATTGGGCTGATTTTTTGCAAGTGTGATCTAATGATAATTTAAAGGATGATTGGTTTTAATGATCGAATAATTTTTTCAATCTTGAGAAAATCGGAACATCGCTCCGTTTTTTCAAAGTGTATCTAGAGCGAAGCTCTGCTTTGAAAACACAGAACGAAGTTTTGATTTTTACAAGATTAATAAAGTTGTTCGACGGTTGAAACACTAGTTATTTATATTATCATTGGAGGATCACACTTGCAAAAAATCAGTCCAATCAGAGATGATTTTGCCATTTGATGAATACAGTTCATCCGATATAGTTTAAAAGTTCAATGTAGCAATCAAATAGTCAAATCATCTCCAATTGGGCTGATTTTTTGTAAGCATAGTCGTCTAATAGTAATCTAAAGAATGAGTGGTTTCTGTGTTCGACCAACGTTTTCAATCTTGTGAAAATCAAAACTTCGCTCATTATTTTCAAAGCGGAGCTCCGCTTTAGATAGAGACTATGCATATATAAATTAAGACTGCAATATATAATTGCAAGAAAACTACAAATTTAGCTCCATTATTGATCGAGTGGTTCACCGCGCGCTCTCTGGAAAGCGCCGCAGCTTCTTCCCAGCATATAAAAGAGTCGCCATTCATTCTCATGTTGTATAATCTTACAAATGGCTCACACTTGCATTACAAAGGTTGAAGCACAGGCAGAGATAAGTTCCTCACCAGACAAGTTCAATGGTTACTTCAAAAACAACATGGGCTCTGTTGTTCAGAAGTACCCTCACCTCAAGAACTTTGAAGTTGAGGGGGGAGGTGCCATGAGAATCGGCTCAGTCACAAACTGGACCTTCGACATTGGTAAGAATAATATGATCTGTGCAAGTGTGCTGTAAGTCCATAAACATAGCGAAGTTTTTTTTAGAAATGATTTATTCATTTACCTCAACTTTGTATAAATTGAAGCCAGCTCTTGTTTATATTTCACTTGAAATCAGTCCAATTGGAGATTGATTAATCATCTACATACATGGTACAAAAAAATTTAGGTTTCGAGTTTTCGTCCACCTGAACCCGCCAGATCTCTAATACTTGAACCCAACCAGTCCATCTGAACTAAAACGGAATAAAATATATAAAATAAATAATTAAATAAATATAAAAATGTATGTACATAATATAACATACAAATATATATCATATATTTTCACTCAAACATTGTTGGGTTAGGTTTGGGTTCAGTAGACGCATATAGTCTACTCTCGGTCACCATAAAGTCGGATTCGGGTTTGGTAGATGTCTACCACCGGTCATTAATTAATTTTTAAAACCCGACATGATCGAGACAGATTTCACTGGGGGTTCTTTTGTCCTCCCTAGAGCTTTGATCTCTATTCAAGACCTTTAAAATGAGTACTAGCAAGTTGAAAATTTTCTAATTGATGTGAGTGATACTTATCTAATCATATTTGGGTAAATTAATATTTAGATGCATGTTTAGATATTCATGACTTGTTTAAAGAAAGTATATTCCATATCTTCTGAAGTGTGTCTTATCTTAATTAGATTAGAAGTAGAGATTCTATCAATTCCTGATTTACCGAGATATTGATTGTAATTAAGGTCATCTATCAATGAATGAGTATACAGTTTTCAGTTTACAATTACTTCGTATACCTTTATCGATTTTTAACACGTTATCAATATGCTCTGAGTTGATAGTCATCACCACGAAGATAAGAAAAACCCTAACCTTAAACACTTAAAAAATCATCCACTACTGTTGTCGGTCAACTCTTTCGTCGACACCAACCACCGCCGATTTCATACCCTAAAAGCATCTCCTCCAAGGTTCATCAACAATTTACAACTGCGGTCATATCGAGCATAACACCAATCAAGGTAAATTTTCTAACATCCTCAACTTAGATATTAGGGTGAAAAACTTAATTTCTTTAACATCCTAGATCTAGGATTAGAAACTTACTTTCTGCCTCACCCTAGATCCTTGGTTGTTTATTGCTTTGGATTATAATCGTGAAATTATATGTCGACCAAAAGGGATTTCATCACCTCTTTGCTCAAAAAGTTTGATTAGTGATGGTCATGAGGGAGTCAGGGTTATAAGTGAATATCACGGTTTGTGAACATCACGGTATTAAAAGAAAAAAAGGAAATTGATATAAGTGACTGATTTGATTGTCACGGTTTCTGGGTATGGAATGAAGCCACCATTTATCATGCATAGATTTTTGTGATCATACCATCTTGGATCACTTTCTTGTTTCCTAAACTTGATATTAGTGAATGTGGTTTCGAACGTTACGTATTATTTCTCTTGTCTCTTTTGTAGATGACTTCAACTAAGCCAGCAAAGCAAGATTTTGACATCTTTGAAGCGAACGGAAAAGAGTATCATCGCTAAGACTCTGATTTAGAGAAATAATTTCATAAAAAAGGATTTCACTAGCACCTTCCACCCACACCAGCAGTTTAAGCTCAAACCCTCATATTTTTGAAGCGGCATATCCATCGATTACTCAAGAAGAAGTATTTAAAAAAGACGGATCTCAAGGATTTATGAGACGTTTTGAAGCAACGCTTCCACCACATGCATGATGTAGATATTTGGGCATGTTGGCACTGAGTATGAGAGCTTTTCCCATGTTCAAGAGGTGATGATTCTTTCTTTCAGAAACTTTATTATGCTCCAGTGTCTGAGGACAAGTAGTCGAATGGATGATTTCATGCTGCTAAAAATAATCTTGGAAATAATGGTTAACAAACTTCCTGCCATTATCAGATCGAAATATTTTCACACAAGCATCATACTGAGTATGGATGAGACTATGGAAAGTAGTAAAAGCAAAGAACAAATCATCCTTCTTTTTCAGCAATACAACTCATGTTAATTTTGTGAAGTCATCAATAAAAAAAACAAAGTATTTCATTCCTGTCAATGTAGAATTTTCGAAGGCCTCCATACATCAGAATGAATTAGCTCAAAAGGTGTTAAACTAGAGAAAAAACTAGGAAAATAACTGGACTTATGACTCTTAGCAAAAATACAAGTTTCACAATGGAAACTAGACTCATTTATTCCCAAAAACAAAGAGGGCATAGACTTCTTCATAACCCCAGAAGATGGATGACCCAATCGGCGATGCCATAGCCAAATCTCCTTCACTCCATCAGAATTCAATGTCAAGGCAACATATGGTGACGGTGCTCTTGTCTCCTCATTGTACATGCAATCCAAGTGAAGTAGTCTCCCCCTCAGATCTCCCTTACCTATTATCACCTGAGATGACAGGTCTTGAAAGACGGCATACATAGGAAAAAAAGTTACAGAGCATTTGTTTTGTGAGTTTAATTTAGAGACAGATAATAGGTGATGAGATAGAGATGGAACATAAAGGACATTATGTAACACAATCATTGGAGTAACTTGGATTGACCCTATACCTAAAAATGGGAAAGACACACCATTTGCATTAGATACTTCAGGGATGAGAGATGAAGACAGACTCGAAAACAAAGACTTATCAAAGGTCATGTGGTCATACGCACTAGAATCAATTATCCATGTATCACCACCAGTAAAGTTAGAAAATTTTAATGCAATACCAATTCTACCTCTTCTCTCATAAGAACAAATACCTGTGGTGAGATCTTGTCACTCTATTCCCATAGAAATCAGGTTTTTGAACCAATTGAACTGCAACCTTGCTATTGCGACTCATGTCATAGGTGCCTCATTTACTTGTCTTCAGAGGACACGAGTCTCTTTAGTGTCGAAACTCCTTATAGTATAAGCATTGTACTTTACTAATATCTGGTCCATCAGCCAGTTGTATGAAAAGTTGATTGTCTTTAGGCTTCTAACCTTGTTGAGACTTTGATTGTACTGTGACACTTGAAACTTGAGTGTGAAGCTCCTTAGGTTGATTGGACTCAACTTTGCGAACATAGGCATATGCTTGTTCTAGAGTTGGTGGTGTGGCTTGTCGTAGTGGCTCTCCCTTGGCAGTAGCAAATCTCAAATTCAGCCCCTTCAAGAAGATATGGACACATATCTTATCTGTAGACCTATTGTGTATAGCAATATCAAGGTCACTTGCCATAGGGTTTGGATCCCTTTCAGCCAGTTCTTACCGGATAGCTTTCAAATTTGCATAGTACTCTGCAAGGAGGTTGTCCATTATTGGTAGGTGTGTAGGCTTGGTATGCCAACTCATGTACTTTGGCAAAATCATTCCCATCATAATATATGGTTGCAACAACATCCCAGATGGTCTTTGGAGAATAGTAGTCAAAGAACAACAACATAATTTGTCTTGTCATAGATTTTAAGAGAGTCATAATTGTATTGGAATTCATAGTATCCCACAAAGCTTGTTCTTTTACAGCATCTGCAGGTCGCAGTAGAGTACCCGCCATATACTGCCACTTTCCAACACCTCCAAGATGCACATTCATCAATCTTCGCCATAATTGATAATTGGTGCCATCCAATTCTACTCTACATCTCGTGTTCCCAGTCTGAAGAGCCACCGATTGTTCACGTGAAAGGACCTAACCCCGATTTAGCTCCCTAAACCGGAATCAAACCCTTTCGAAAACACGAACCAACAAAAACCATCAAAATTTCGGCAGAGTTTCGTTACTAACGTGGAATTACCATTACCTGCACGCGGAAAATACACTTCATCCTATGCCACAAAAATCAAACCGTGGGCACCAATCCCATCCGGATTTCTCAACATATCAACAATAATGTAAAGTAGTAAATATATCTATACTTTACTGAAATCCGGGGAAAAATCGTATAAAAACATACATCAGAATACTCAGAGCGACCTCTAATGTATAATCATATAAGTATACCACAGTAGGTAGAACAATAAACCTACTAGAAGAAACAAAGTAGCTCGAGCACTATGTCTCCGACCACGATGTGCGACACCAGAGTCCGAACTGCAAACTGGGCACGGAAACCGAAAAGCCCAGGGGAAAGACATGAAAACTGTTAGAGTGAGTGGACGAAAATAAATGTCTTTCGCCGAATAATATATAAGTTATAAAAACATATGCGAGTCTAAATGCATAAATAAAGAAATGGTACACGAGGGAGACTCTAACTCCTCACGCGTACGTACACGAGGGAGACTCTAACTCCTCACGCGTACAGAGCATGCATCATAAATATCGCAGAATCACTCATGGACTTCAATGCGATAGCACAGTCTGAATCACGGGATCTCAGACCCACACGTGATTCCTAGCCAGAAAGGCCTCGGGTCAGGATATCTGTCCCCCCCGGAGCGTACTCGGGGATCAGCCGAGAAGCCAATGTGTATCGATACAACAATATATACTGAGACTGTACTCTGTGTAAACCAAATCATAAATCCTTTTCATGCACATGCATAAAACATAATATATATGTATGTATACTCGTATACGCATATCCGTATATGTATAATCGTAAAACACATGCTCATAAAAATCATGATTAAACTGCATGCTCAAGTTCGAAAATCATATATGAAAGACTCGTAATCAATCCGTGAAAAGAAATTGTCCACTCACAGACTAGCGTAACGCAGTTCGCGTTAACCCGTGATCCGGCGGAAAGTCCCTCGCTAAACAAACGATCACGAACCTCTGAATAAACACAAAGTCCATTACTCAAAGTCATAACTCGACAATTCAAGACAAATCACGAGAAACAACCATTCTCGGAAACACATAATTCATTTACGACGAACTGTCGAAAATCAGATAATCACACTTCAATACCTCACTACAATTTCGGACGCTCAAATCGAAAAACGAACCTCCCCACTGCAATCGGGGCGCGATTTCGAGTGAAATGACATGCAACTTGTCGAAAACCCCAAAAAGTCAAACTGTTGACCATTGACCGCCATTGACCGCCGCCGCCGCCGGCGGCGCCACCAACTTGAAAATTTCCCGGCGGAGCAACCTCTATTCCACTCCAAATCACCCACTGAGTAACTTCCATAACTGCACCGAAGTCCAATTCTCACTCTAACTAGGTCAATTTCAAGCAAAATCGAATTGCCTCACAAATTTCAAATCCAAAATTCTCCACACACAAGCAAAATTAGAACTCCATACCTATATGGTTAGAATCATGGAGAGGAGAGCTTCAAAACTCAGTCCTTAGTTTAGCTCAATTCGACCAGAATTGAAACGCTCCAAAAACCCCAAAAATCTTGAATTTTCACCGGAAAACTCTCCCTCCTCCTGCGTCCTCGCCGTGAAAGGAGGCCGGCACGGGGTCGAGGGCTCCAAGGCGAGTCGAACGGTACGAGGTTCGAGCCGTGGGGTGGCCGGACGGCTTGCCACCTTCGTGGACCGCCGGTCACCGTCGAGACCCTCACCTCCACCTCAGTCAAACCGAGTTGACAAGGTCAACTCCCATAAAGTCAAGTCTGACTTTCCCAAAGGGGAAACCTCCTTTTATACTTGCCCAATTTGGAAACTTCCAAAATTACGTATTTCGACAAACTTTAAACATCCGTAACTCTCGCGTCATAACTCCGATTCCAATAATTCTCGTGGCAACAAACTCGACTCAACATATTCTTCAATTATCACCCGAAGTCAAACACATCGACCAAACCGATAAAAAGTCAACGGTTCAACCCAAACACAAGCTTATCCGATTAAATAATCCACAATCGGAAATATTCATAACTTATTCTTCGTAATTCGGAATAATGCTCCGAAAGTTCCCACGAGCTTGAAATTAAATTCTCAACAACTTCCGTGAAGAAGCCAAAACCAAATTCTCGTCCGGTAATTTAGTCGCTAACAAATCCGACATATAAAACCGATTATCTCAAAACTTCAGATATTCATATTTTATTCCTCGGTCGTCCAAATAATGATCCGGAACCGCCCACGAACTTGAAATCACACGTACAACGACTCTCAAGAAGAGACTCAGCTCCAATTCTCGGCCAATGATTTAGTCGTTATCAAGTCCGGCGATTCAAACAACTGTCAGAAATCTGCGATTACGCAGTAACTCATGAAGTAAGCTGATCACACTGCTAATTCTGTTCTGGGTCGTCACATCACGAGTAATTTCTGATTGTTCAAAGATTGTAAAATCCATTTGCAAATAGGTTCAGATGTTAGATCAGATAACAAAATTGCCAGAAGAACAAATTCAGATCATCAGGTTTCGATGGGTCGATGGCAGTTTTCGATGCGTCGAATAGGGTTCAGGTTTAGGCCAGGCAGCGAAATTCAGGTAATCAGATTTTCAGGATTAACTTAGGCTCTGATACCAAGTCAAACTATGACAAACGTGGCATGTGGACCCCTAATATAACCGATAAAATTCCAACTTGAACCACCTTTAAGGTGTTGGGTTTTATCCAAAAGGCCTCGGTTAATATTAGGTATAGTCCATTTACTTATAAGTCATCTTTTATTTGCCACTTTTCAGATGTGGGATATTTCCTCTCTAATAAAGGGAAGGGTACCAATATGAGTAATTGACATTATATCGCCATTACCCATGTAAATGTTATAAGGGCCACCATATGATTGAGAGTTGTATAGGGGCATGAAGGTCATGCGATGCATAGCTCCAGTATTTGAAGGTATCATGTGGGGTCGGTAGAAAAGTGATCTCCTGCAAAAGGAAGGGTGTTGACAGGCCCAGAGTACCGGTGTGGGCATTGTTGAGGCCCATGTTGGTCTGTGTTGCAATTGGGACATTAAACAAGGATTGTGCCAAGTAATCCCTGGGGCCTAATTTGGGCGAGCAACCAACTGTGGTGATGAGAAGCCTTGTTGGGTGAAAGAGGGAGGCTGAGAGTATCCAAAGCCATGTGGATTCCAATTACGGCGAGAGCGATGCCCTAGTTGCTGTTGTAGTTGTTCCATAGACCACCACAAGAATTTTGTTGGCCACCTTGATTACCATTGGAGTTGTGTGCTCCTTGATGACCTGACCGACCACCTAGATTGCCACTAGAGTTTTGATTATTGTTGTTGCCTTGTTCACGGAGATGAGAACTAGATTAAGGTGACGAGTTTGATGGAAGAGAGTTGTAGCTGGGTTGGATTCAAAGGTGAGACTGGGTTGTTACCAGATTTCAAAGGATAGGATCCGGGATCATAACTCAGTGAAGTCATGGATTTGAGGATTCTGAGTGAGAGAAGTATGCAATATAAGGTAGTTCGATCCAAGACCATGGAGAATAGTGAGCACCAAGTCAGCATTGGAAACAAGTTGGTCTATAGTGGTGAGAGCATCTGTAATAGATTTAGCATGCTCGAGATAATCATCAAGGGATTGAGTACATTTCTGGTGATTAAGTAATTGCATCTTTAGGTGATTGGCGCTGGCAAAGTGTTGAGCAATGTTGGGTTGAGCAAAGTGTTGAGCAAGACAGTTCCAAATGTCTTTGGATGTGTGTTTACCAATGGTGAGGTTCAAAACTTTTTCAATGAGAGTGGTGGTGAGAATATTGACAAAAGTTTGATCTGCTTTGAACGATTTGGAATACTCAAGGCTGGGAGTGACAACCACAAGTGTTGTTTCTATAGCAGCAGTGGTGACATTGTGAGCAGGAGTAGCGATGGAGCCATCAATGTACCCCTAGAGATCATAACCATGAAGATATGGTTTGATCTGAGGAAGCCAATCAAGGTAATTTGTTTGATTGAGTTTGATAAACTGAGATGTGTTTTGGGTTAGTAGAAGTTATTGGAGGAGAGAATAAGAGACAAAGAAAGATAGACTCAGGAAGAAAGAAATTAGAAGGATGGACTCACAGACTTAAGAACCTAAGACACTAATACCATGTAGAAATTTGTAGTTCTCATTAATTTGTAATGTATAGCAAGCTTTAATATATACAACAGTCTCATATTCCTATCTGAAATGTTGTCAAAGCAATCAAAGAGAATTACAATAGAATTGAGTTAGTTAGCAACAAATCTGGAATTGTGTTTTGAATGTGAAGATTCCTTGGCTGAAGTCATGGAGATTATTGTGTTAACAAAAAGAATTTTGTGTGTAGCATCTGTAGAATGTGGCAGAAAACACATTTTGAAGAAGTTTGTGAGCATTCGTAGTGGTTTATATCTTACTACAATTCAGATCATTGAATGCAATGCAGTGACTTATACTACTATGTGTGACTATGTCTTATATAAGCTTTGGCATTATGATGATCAACATATTGAGAAATTCTCATGGTCATCTGTTCTTTAGAGCAAAGAAGCATGTAGGAGTACTTAAAACCATCAGTTTAGATGGAGGGAACGAGATTACTCCTCTTGATCCAGGCTCGGTCTCTAAGATGAGTGTAGCACCCTCCCAACCACATAGTGTTGAGGCGTTATGCATTGTCCCACCAGATGCCTTTATGACAATATCCAATGCACATCTCTCGTTTGGCAAATCTTGTTCATTAGCAAAGTTAGAGGCACGACCTTCTTTTGTTGTAGACACAACTCATAATATTTCATTCTTACAAAGAGTCCAAGAAGATATTTGTGGACCTATCAAACGTGAATGTAGATTATTTAAATACTATATGGTTTTTCTAGATGCATCAACACGTTGGTCACACGTTGATTTGCCATTCATAAGGAATGTTGCATTGGCAAAACTCCTAGCTCATATTATTAAGCTCTGGTCTCACGACCCAGACCACTCAATCAAGCCTAGAAGATTGGATAATAAAGGAGTGTTTACATCATAGTTTTTGATGGTTATTGTATGTTTATTGGGATTGATGCTGAACATTCAGTTCTCTATGTTCATGTATCAAACGGTCTTATATAAGCATATATTTAGGAGGTATAGCTTATGACTCTGCTTGGTGTTATGCAAGTTTGAATGCAATTATGCTTATTCATTTCAGACGCACAACACGCCTACCATTCAGTATGTACTGGTTGATAATTGGATATGAGCCTGAGATTTCACATCACGCCTCCATTGCATACAAAAATAGGTCCTCAAAGATGATCATTTAGAACCTCTGACATGAGATCTTTTTACTACTAGATATGCCAGATTGTCATTTTGATGAGACATATTTCATGTTGTTAGAGGGGAGATAGGAATGGTTCTATTCTAGTGTGAGATAGGAGCGCAATCTATTCTCGATCTTCATAAAGTAGAAGACTCGATGCCTGACTCCTTTACTGATATCGCGAAAGTGATGAGATTAGATATACCTACTGCAAACATTCCTGCAAGGTTGGAAGTCTCTGGAATTGGGCAAGTTAATGCCACACCTGAGCAAGGTAGTTTTTCTCCTGTCCATAGTGAGGGCATAGTGTCGGTCAAAATCCATTGATGAGCCGCCAATAAAAAAGCCAGCCATCGAGGCACAAAATGTTTTATTCATCTTCAACATATGAGATTTTTTCTGACTACAATTATGTCCAAAATTCAACATTGACAACACTAGGGGGCGTTCCAGAGTCATGACGATATCAGAAAATAAAGAAATCTCAAAAAGTTAAACAAATGCTGGAGTTATTATAGATAGATCTTCTATGTTTGTTGATGATATATTTGCTTATTCCGTCACTTAGAAATTGACAACGATGAAGTGAAACCTCGCATTGTCGATGTAAAGCAGATTGGTCGAAATGGAAAGTTACAATCCAGGCTGAACTAAACTTTCTAAGAAAAAGACAAGATTTTGGTTTAGTAATGCTATACCCACCGAATGTTAAGCCAGTTGGACATAAATGGGTCATTGTTCTGAAGCACAATGAGAAGAACTTGTAGCACAACTTTTTCTCAGCGCCATGAGATTGATTATAATGAAACATATTCTCTAGTCATGGACATCATTACTTTTGCTTCATAATCAGTTTTGTAGTGTCCAAAAAACTGAGTATGCATCTTATGGATGTGATTACATCATATCTCTATGGGGATCTTGATTTAGAGATATACATGAGAGAGCCAAAAGACATAGTGATACCCAATTCAAGTAACTCTAAACCATAGAGTGCTCATTTGATCAAATTGAGACGTTTACTATTCTAAGTGACTACTTTTTTGGGAAGGGATATAAGAATAATGAGTTGTCCACAGGTGTGTTTATTAAAGAAACAAGTTAGGATTTGTTATTGTAGAAGTCTATGTTAATGATACAGTTAGCTACTTCAAATCCAAGTTTGAAACGAAAGACCTTGGTAGGACTCGATTTTGTCTCGGTTTAGAGCTGGAACATCGAGTTGATGGAATCCTTATTCACTTGTCTACTTATGTGCAAAAGATGCTCAGGCGATTTAACATGGATAAAGCACACCAATGGTTGTTTGAAGGCTGGAACCCAAAAATGATCCGTTTTGTTCGAAAGATGATGATGAGGTACTTTTAGAGTTGAGATTCCATATCTTAGTGATGTTGAAGCTTTGTTATATTTAACTCGGTGCACATGTCCAAACATTGCATTCTCAACTTGCACCTACGCAAAGTCATTGGAGTGGAGTAAAATATAACTTCAGGTACTTGAAGGGATCTATTGACTTGGACTTATTCTTCCCCTGCAAAGAAGCAAGATAGAAACTTGATATTCCGAAAAAGGAATTGTTGAAACACAACTTTTTTATTTTGGGATTTTTGACCTGTCGAAGCCAACTCCCAGGACGGATCAACATGAGTCATGCCGAGTGAGATCTTCGACTCGTCCAAGGACCTTCCGGCTGCTTGCATTGAATCATCTTTGAGAGTAGTTTTCTATTTCAAGACACCAAATAATGTGTTGGTAGGATTTGTTGATGCAAGGAATCTCTCTGACCTGCATAGAGGATGTTCCTAAACTGGTTATGTTTTCACCTTTTGGAATACGGCGATTTCTTGGAGATTTACAAAGAAAACCCTTGTTGCTACTTCCTCGAATCATTCTGACATAGCTATGCATGAAGCTGTTAAAGAGTGTGCTTGGCTTAAGTCAATTACACACCATATTCGAGGATTTAGTGGATTGGTATCTACTACGATAGAACCAGCTTGCATCTTTGAGGATAATGAAGCTTGTATTGGGCAGATGACGTTGGGATACATAAAGGGTGACAATACTAAACACATTTTGCCAAAGTTCTTCTTCAATCAGCAACAATACTAGTTCTTGAATATCCATGTGAGCCAGATTGGTTATGCGGATAATGCTGCGGACTTGCTCACTAAGTCACTTCCCAAATATACATTTTTGAAACGTGTGCATGTGACACATTGATATGCGAAGATTATCTGAACTTCGAAATTGAGTTACTAATCATGGGGAGTCTACATTACATGTAGTATCATTTGTAGTTGATGTGTTGTACTTTTTTCCCTTCGACTAGGTCTTTGTTTTGCCCATGAGATTTTTGTTTACTTGGCAAAGTTTTTATTGAGGCAACAAGTTATGCATCATATATTAGGAGCTCGACACAAGGGGGAGTGTTTAAGCAAAGTATATTCTATATCTTCTGGAGTGTGTCTTTTTCTAATAAGATTAGAAGTAGAGATTCTAGCAATCCTTGATTTACCGGGATACTGATTATAATTGATTATAATGCATGTATTTAAAATCATCTATAAATGAATAAAAATACATTTTTTTAGTCTACAATTATTACGTATATTTTTATCATTATAATGACTATTTTTTTTCTTTTAAAATTTAAACAAATAGTTCACAATCATGATTTATCAACTATATATATTAACATAAAATGTTCAATTATGAAAAATATTTAATTCGGACAGGCCATTAATTTCACAAAGATTTTTAATATAGTTCACGGTTTATTGTTCATGCATCATTATAAAAGAAATCCAGTTTATAGATACTTTATTGGGAACTTTAGCAAGTTTTGGATTGCATAGTATCAAAAACAGGTCAAATCTATGTTTCCGTTGAAGAGATTTCATGTATGTTTTTCAGTGATATATTAATATTTTTTAAGTGAAACCTTATGATCATGCGGTTATAGGAGCAGGTCCGATGACGACAAAACTTAAAAATCAAGAAGCAGATAATAATAACAAGGCGATCATGTTCGTCGGTCCTGAAGGAGACATTTTGAAGTTCTAGAAGAGTTTCAAGGAGAAGCTTCAAGTTACCATAACATCTAAGGGTGGGAGCATAGTGAAATGGACGTTTGAGTGTGAGAAGGCAAATGCAGATGCACATGAGGCACAACCATATGCAGACCTTTCAGTTCAAGTGGCCAAAGCCAATGATGCTCACCTTGCCAGGACTTGATCAACATTCACATGCATTACAACAAAATAAGTGTAGTCCTTCCCAAGTATACCAAACATTTTGAGCTCGATCAACATTTCATGATTATATATTATGCATGAATATAATATATAGAATTTTATGTACACCATTTGAACAAAATGTTGTTTATGTTGTCATTTGATTTAGGAGTTGTAAATCTGGATATTAAAGAATTTTCAAGAATTCTTTATGGAAATTATCACGAATTGTACTACATAAATAGGTTATTCATCACCACAATATCTCTCTTTTAAAAACTGTCATTTTGATACCCTACATTCAAATCTTAAATTATGAAAAGACTCAACCTCGATTTAGTTGCTAAACCGAGATTAGGCCCTAACGACATAACCTAACTCGAGAAAAAACCTACATAAAATCAGGCATAGTTTCCCTTAAAATTCTATGAACCCAAAAACCTGCACTTGAAATCACACTTCTAAAACAATACCCAAAAACAAACTATGGGATGTTGATTCCCATCCGGATTTCTCAACATAATTAAGTTATAAAATACAACGTTTTCACTTGATAAACCAAAGAAAGTACACCAGAACTGAACTCAAATACTGAAAAAGTACTCAAAGAGGTGCTTGAAAAAACCCTACTATATACAAAGGAAACAAAACATGGAAACCAACAACCTCTAGACAGATACTACAAACTGGGCAACGAGAAATCAAAAGGGCAGGGAAAGGCATAGAAAATATGAAAACCGTTAGAATGAGTGAATAAAAAGTACTAGCTGTTTAATATAAAAAATTGTGAAAGAAACTCAGCATGCCTTTCCACCAGTGTAAAATACTATGTGAGTCTGTAAAGAATAAATAAATATCGTTTGAAGAGTTTACAATAGCCCAAAGACGATAAAAGATAAGTGGAGGCAGTGACTAGAGTTCTCTAACCTCTAGCCACTATGAGTTGTCTGGGGAGTATGTCATGACACAAGAATAACCCATGATATTCTGGGACATTTTTGGTGGCCCATAAATGATCAAGTGCCGAGGGGCGGGGGAGTTTATTGTGGCCCAACCCGGAGCTACTCGGTGATCAGTTGAGCAACCGACGCATCGATGCGAATAACTTGACTATAACACAATCTCCATCATGATTGAAAACTGAATATATATATATAAATATATAGCCTCCATATTTGAATGAACTGAAATAACTGAATCATAACCAAAACGTAAAGACTCGCATAACAACTGTGAAAAAAAAGGTGTCCCCTCAGAGAATACGGTTATACTTGCTGCCCGATGAAAGTCCCTTACCGAAGTCCTGGTCGTAGTTTCTTGACCAACAATAAATCACTCAATATTGATGAAATAAATGCACAACTGGTCTAAGAAGAACCCCACGAAACCTCTCTCGAAAATATAAGTTTCTGCCTCGCTGGAGTTCTGTCGTCGACGGCGGCACGTGACTGCCATGCACCACTGTCGGTGATCGTCTCCGTCTCCATTATTGGAAAGCTCTTAACGAGCACTACAACATGTTCAACTATGACAAACTCCAATTTGGCGGCGTTAAAACCCTAACTGCCGCCACAAATGGCGGCCTCCTCGCCAGAAACTGCCACCAACGGTGGCGCTACATACCCCAATCTCTTCCTCTCGATGAGTCCAATCACTTTCCTAACTACCCCATCCACCGATACGACGTAGAATCACCTAAAAATCGATTGAAAGTCGTCGGCCTCCAATGAAATTTTCGGCTCGATTCGCTGGCGACGACGATCAACAGAGCCTGAGGCTATAGGATTTCAACTCCAAATTAAAAACTCCGTCAATTCCACCAAACCCCACCAGAAGAGAACCTCTAGAGCACCACCAAGTATGGCGACAGTGCTCGGCGATGACGAAGCGCACCTAAAACAACACCACACAATCCAATATACCCATCAAAATAACAAGGAGATAAAGGGCTTCAAAACCATACGTGAATCGCTGTCAAAGGTGGTTGACCGACGTGTTTTTCTGGTGGGTTGGGTTATCGGGTCAGGTCAGGTCGGGGCGGCACGGGTCTCCCTTTACCAAACGGGTCTAGCACTGAAGAGAAAAGTGGGCTAGGGTTTTTGGCTGACTTTCTATTTATACCCCTAAGCTCCTCACAAAATCAATGGATGAGGTTTGATCTCAGCCGTTCATTATCTCAGCTGTAATCAACGGCTGAGATCAAACTACCAGAAAATAAATTCACTTTTTATTTTTACTCGAGCTCAACTTTAAAAATTCGTAAAAATTAGCTTGGTATCTGAAAAATATACAGAAAATTCGCACGATCTCAAAATAAAAATCTCTACAACTTTCTTGAAGAAAGTTAAATCTAAATCATGACAAAAATAAAAGTTGTTCCTTAATTTAGACAAACCAGTGGTAACGTGAATTACGAGATGCTAAACATCATATTTTGGTTCGGGTCATTACGAACTAGAATCAGTATATTCCATTGAAACACCGTCAACTCATTAAAAAATCATTGAAAACAAAAGTATTTTTCCATTACTTTTTTCTTCTTCTAGTTTTTGGGTAACCGAAATGAATTATTTGGGTGCTCAGGATAGTTTTTTGGATGCCCATGATAAATTTGATTGAAAACTTACTCTTAAATTTGATGTTTTGTTTTCAATTATTTTTCTATAATTAGGTTGACAGTGTTACAAACAGTAGGTATATATATCCGAGGTTGGGATTTGAATGTGAGGTATCTAAGTAATTGTTCGAGTGAGTCATACTCCTAGAAATGCTAGGAGGTGTATATTCTATAATTAAGTATTTTTAATTAGTTTTTTTGTAGGACTGTAAGTAGTCTTGTATATATGTTCCAATTCGAGAGTGATCAATATATAAGAAAATTCTCCAACTCTTGTGTTCTATTTGACTTGGCGTAAGTTAATTATGGAAATCTTAAAGACCTAATCTATTTTCCATTGCGAAATTTTTCTTGTTTCTTGTCAAACTCATCATGTTCTGTCTGTTCAACGCGACAAAAGTACTAGTTGATCCGTCAAAAATTGTTTTGTTCGTCTAGTTTATCTTGTGATCCAGTTCAATTGGCTGAAATTCTTGGTAATGGCTTTAGATATGAGAATGTTTGAAAAACAACGTGAACTTACCCGTGAACTAGTAACAATTCAGATCGAGAACTTTGGTTTTGGGATGAAACTTGATGGCACGAATTATCGAGTATGGCAATGACTGATGAGACTGTATCTTCAGGGTGTTGTCAAGTGGGAATATATACTGCAAACTCGAATACGATGGTGATTCTTCTGAAATCTATGACTTCACCAATCTTGCTCTTGTGACTACATATTATGATGGGAGTGATTTTGCAAGAGTACATGATTTGACATGCCAAGCATTCACAACTACTTGGAAATGTCAACCTATTGCAATGTACTTTGCAAATGTCAAGGCTATTTAGCAAGAACTGGATAAAAAGGATCCAAACCCTATGGTTTGTGATCTTGATGTTACTACACAAAAAAAGTCTCAGGACAAAATGTGAGTCCATATCTTCTTGAAATGATTGGATTTGAAATTTTTCGGTGCTAAGGGGGAGCTACATTGATAAGCCACACCACCACTTTAAAACAAGCTTTTCCATATGTCCGTAGAGATGAAACCAAACAACTCGGTGTAAAACTGGAAGTGTCTAGCCTCTCAATGTAGGCTAGACCTCAGTAAAACTGGAATTACAAGAACAAAGATACCCAGCTTTGAATCCAACCTACATGTGGTCCATATCCAAATAAGGTGCAATGCTTCTATTGCAAAAAGTTTGGTCACTACAAGAACTCTTGTCTTCAGAAATTGAATAAAGGGAACAACACCAACAATAGGAGACATGGCAGCAAGGCTGCAGTCCAGTTAGTAGAAGAACCTAATTTTGATGGTATAGAGAGACAAGATCACACTGCATGTATTTATCCTCAATCTGAGGAAAAAAGATGTAAAGTTGGTATTGTTTTCAAAATTTATGCCTTTACTGGTAGTGAAACACGGATAATTTATTCTAGTACGTCCAATCATATGACCTTTGATAAGTCCTTATTTTCGAGTCTGTCCTCGTCTCCTACACCTGAAGTGTCTAATGTAAATGGTATGTCTTTTTCGGCCTCAGGTATATGAGTTAATCCAAGTTACTTCATCTATTGTGTTACACAATGTCTTTTATGTTCCTTCTCTATCACATCACCTATTATCTGTCTCTGAGTTGAATTCACAAAAAAATGCTTTGTAACCTTTTATCTTATGTATTTTATATTTAGGAAGCTGTTATCTCAGAAGATATTAGGCAAGAGAGATCTGAGGGGGAGACTGTTCCACTTGGATTACATGTACAATGGGGAGACACGTGCGCAGTCACCAAATGTTGCCTTAAAATTGAGTTCTGATATAGTGAAAGAAATTTGGTTGTGGTATCGCAGGTTGGGTTATCCATCTTTTGGGGTCATGAAAGTCTATGTCATTTATGTTTTTGGAAATGAAGGAGTCGAGTCTCTATTGTGAAACTTGTATGTTTCTAGTGTTCAACATGTCGAACAATTGTCTGACACGTCAAAATGGAGGAGAATTATTCAGTGATCAGCCACTAGTTGTAGAAGATATACATGCAAGTCTAGTCTTTCCCTCACCATCAATGATCTCTCATAACATGTTATCGTCTGAGGTATGTAGTACTCTTCCTTTATCAAGTTCTAGTGTACATGAACCTGAGTCTAGAAAAGTTTTGCCTGATAGGTCAATCCGTGGTCAACCTTCAAAGAATTATATGCCTATTTAATCAGTTAAAGCCAAGTATCTTATAGCTAATTATGTGCCAACCCATAAATTGTCTAAACCCTATGTAGCCTTTATGAATCAATTATTTGCCGTGTCTCTTCCTAGTAAAGTGCAAGATACAATGAAGGAGGAGAAGTGGGCCAAGGAAATGGAAGTTGAGATGGATGCTCTCAACAAGATTGGTACTTGTGACTTGGTATCTTTTCACTTGGAAAGAAGAATGTTTGGTGCAGATGAGTTTATATTGTGAAACATAATGCAATTGACTCGGTTGATAGGTACAAGGAAAGGTTGGCTGCAAAAGGATATACTCAGCAATGCGGAATGGATTATAATGAGACGTTTGCACCAGTTACAAAGATCAACACCATTCGAGTCCTCATGTCTTTGGCAGCTAATCTAGATTGGCCCTTACAACTGTTTGATGTGAAGAATGACTTTCTTCATGGAGATCTGAATGAAGAAATCTACATGGATCTTCCTTCAGGATATAGTACTTCTACATGTGAAAAGATGATGTGCAAACTAAAGAAGTCTTTATATGGATTGAAGCAGTCTCGAAGAGCTTGGTTTGAGAGGTTCATAGCTTTCATGAAGAAGATTGGGTATCAACAAAGCAATTCAGATCATACCTTGTTTCTTAAACACCAACAGAGTAAGTTGATTGCCTTGATTATTTATGTGGTTGAGATAGTTGTGACATGTGATGACTTTGATGAGATCAAGAGGTTACAAGTTCATTCTCTTCTAAATTTGAGTTGAAGGATCTCGAAAACTTGAAGTATTTATTAGGCATTGAGGTAGCCCGGAACAAGAACTACACTATATTAAGTCAGATGAAGTATGTTTTAGATCCGTTGGCAGAGAATGGGATGCTGAATTGTAAATTGGTTGATACACTTATTGAATAGAATCATCGTATTGCGGAGTATCCTGATCAAGTACAGACAAGTCTCATTATCAGAGTTTAATTGGGAGGTTGATTTACTTGTCTCACACTAAACCTGGTCTTGCTTATGTTGTTAATGTGGTGAGTCAGTATATGTAAAATCCTAATGAGGATCACATGAATGCTCTGATAAGAATCTTGAGGTACTTAAAGTCTGCTATAGGTAAAAGCCTTGTATTTTGTAAGCATTGATATTTGGGGACTTGTGGGTACACTGATGTAGAGTGGGAAGATAACACTACTTCTGGCTACTTTATGTTTGTGAGAAAAATGAAAAAATTACAAGGAAAAGCCTCTACGACAATCATACCCCAGCATGTCATCAAGAATTTTGAAGCACATCTAGGAACACTATTATCCCAAATATGGAGATTGTTACATTGAAGGCCTACATTAGCTATGCAATCAGTGGCGAAGCTGGCCTCACTAAATATGTGTTTGAAAGAGGTGCTATGAAAAGATCCACGGCTCCATGGATAATGTCCTGGATGATAAGCTTAATTCGCCAAAGACAATCGAAGTCACCATAAAGGCAGTTAATAATGAGACAGGAATCCCCTTTGATTTCTAGCTTTAAGATGCCTTTTTTTTTGCTTGAGTGATCTCATCTCTAAGTTTAAGAGTTTCAGCCAAAGGAACATACGTCTTGCCAAAAGCTTTAGAACCAGAAATGATGGGAGCACTATTTTGATCTCTGATGACGAAGCCGCTAGCAGCTCTTCAAATCCCCCCCAATCCAGAACTAAACTATCAAAGTTGAGTTTATAATTCTCAGTAGAGAGAGGAAGCCAATGAACTAGGGGAGTGGTATGACGGGTCTTCAAAGGGGTAGTGTTAGCCTCCAAGTGTTAGTTGAAGATGTTAATGGAGGCAATCTAACACTATGATTGAAGGGGGCACCTTTTCATTTATGAAGATCCATTGATTTATGACCTTCCAAATCTGTCAACAAAAAGAAATTATCCGCTACTAGGTGTTCGTGGAATTTGAATTAGAGCTACATATGTCTGTGAGTTTTTCAATTATAGTCTTTCCCGTAGAGGGTGAGAAGACTCTAGTTAAGTTCCAAACTTCCTTTGTAAAACTGCATTCACAAAATAAATGCGTTAGATTTTCCTCATTAATATCACAAGTGGGGTAAACATTTGAATTCAACAGATTTTGTTTTAATAGTCTATCCCAGATTCTCAGTCTTTCATGTTTCATGATCTAGCCAAAGATTTATCTTTGCCGGAATATTTGCTTTCCAAATCTTATCTAGGAGGACTTGATTCCTATATTTTTGAACTTGGTTTTCCTATAAAAAATTAAATTTTTAATTATTATGATTTTGGATTCACCTTCTTCACGGAAGTTTTACAGGATATTATTACAAGCTAGTACATATTTTTATTGTACTTTTCGGAGGTCTGAGCTAATTTTTGTGAATTTTAGAAGTTTGGAGTAATTAAGTGATAGTTTAGAACTCTACCGTTGGTCAATTTTTCCTAACCATTAGATCATACAGTAGATCTAATCTCAATCTTTGATTTCATATTACCCAAAACCTACCTGGGGTGAGAGGACCACCCGGTTGAACCCAATAGCCAACCCGACAAAAAAACTTGAGCTGAATGTCTAACCAGTCAGATCTTTGTCGTCCGGCCATCATTAGATGGCACTCCAGTCAAAAAATCCTCCTCTTGTCATCCCCCACCTCTCTCATCTCTCAAAACCACCATGCACAACAAATCAGGGACGAATCGAGGCCGAGAAACTTCTCATTTTTTCCGGTTTGGCTCTGTTGCTGACGACCCCGTTCTGGCTTGAATTGGGCAGAGAATCCATGGGGATTTTGATTTTTGTTCTTCTAGGAGTCATGTGCATCAAGCCTTTTCTCCATCTTGGCCATACGATGTCTCCCGGTCTCGGGCGATTTCAGGCGACCTGTCGACTTTGGAGGTACTTTTTGATGGCTTGTAATCATTTTCTGGGATTGTCGTAGTTAGATGGATTGTTAGACTTGAAGAGATGTTTAGTTTGATATGTAGACCGAAGGAATCTAGGCTGGTCAGTTCCAGTCACAGCCTGTGGTGGCGTGTGGGGCCCATGCACCACATTGTGCGGCAGATTTGAACAATGAAATCATCACGGGAAGTTTCCTTGACAAGTATTTTGTAGTTTTCGAGTATTTATGTGTCGTTCAATCACTTTTGTAACATTTAGGCTATGTACAGAAATTGTTCATCGCGTGTCGAGTCGAAACGAAAGCTTCGTAGTATACGAATTATGAACTATGACGTTCGGATCGTGACGCAATTCATCTATAGTATGAGGACGAGTTATGGTAGCGTTAATTAGTAGTTGGAAATAATGTAAGTTTCTGATTGATTTTATGTCTCAATTTCCTTTATTCATATTAGTTGCACGATTGAACTTCTATTAATCAATTTAGATCTACGAGTTAGTTTAGGAACATCGAGTAGAATTTCTGAAGTTAATGGCTTAACAGGCTAGCTAAATACTAGTGATCCAGGTCAGTGGACATTTATTTTTTATGGTTGTTAGCGAATCTACATTATGTTTATGATTTTATTTACGACTATATATATATGTATGTCTATATATAAACTACGATATGCTTATCTTTATGCACGAAGGCACCCATGATATGAATTTATGTTTTTATGCACTTTATATCCACGCATATTGCATCGATGCATTAGGCGCTTTGACTGATCACCGAGGTGCTCTGAGAAGATCATGACAAACACCCGACCAAAGATTACGTTATGCACGCCTCCCCACTCTTATGCTAAGTTACTTAGTTTAGCTGGCTATGTTTTCCTATAAATACGTATATATTATGGTGAAAAGCATAAAATTATGTTTTACGATATCTTATGAAACTTTATTTTTCGTCCACTCACTATAATGATATTATGTTCTTTATGCATTTCCCTTGGACCCTTTTGTTTCAATCCGCCTAGGTTGCAGATTTTAAGCTGAGGTTAGATGTGCACGCAGATCAAGACATAGCAGTATCCACCGTAGGATCCATGGTTGATCCTACGAGTTAGCATCTTAGTAAACCTATGTAGTTTAGAGAATCTAGGAGCTTTGGTATCACAAACGAGTTTATGTTCTTAGTAATGGGCTGTTATGAGTTGTTTCTAGAAATTAGTTTCTCTAAATTTTTATTTTTGAATTTTTGAATTTTCCCTTTGGTTTTCTTTTGGATTAACATGTTTAGGTTATAATGGTCATTAGCGCTTAATCATGGGTTAGGCAACTAAATCTGGGTCGAGTCCTTTCAGTTGGTATCAGAGTTTTAGTTTAATGGTTCTGTAGACCGTACTAGGCTTTTTTCGTTTTCGTCTTCGATTACACTCAAAATCTCCCGAGTGATGGCCCGACCGGCTAGTGGATCTCCATTGAATACTCAAGGTGTTGAAAGTGGTCAAATATGTGGCAAATGTGATCGAGTACCAACCCCAGTCTGTGAGTCTGTGCTCCCTAGACGGTATGCCTCCAGTGCGCCGACCTCAATCCGTTTTCTAAGGTAAAAGTTTTCCATGAAGGTCAGTAGTACCCTTAAGTTCCAAGTAATGGAAATTTGTGGAATTCCTGTGCTTGTCCGTCAATGCTAAGTTATCCGCAATAAGTTGTATGCATCTATGCGAGTATGTTTTGGTTCTTGAGCCTTTCGCTCAATATGGGGCAAGTTTCCAGTTTCCGCCTCTATGATATATAAGATTTAGATGTTTATCCACTCTCCCTGTGTCAAAGGTTATTAGTATGACGATTAGAGATTTCTGAGTACATTATTAATATGACAGTTGAAATTTAAGCCTATTATGGATGTATAATTTCTTGCAACATTTTTTGTTTTCTTAGGATGACCTGCGATTCAATGTGAACTATGTAATTTAAGTTATGAGAAACCCGATTGAGCAACTATTGTTCTCAGTTTGTTTGTGAACATGTCATATTCAAAGTGTGGATCGTTTTGCAGGTTTTTGTTGATCTTGAAATTACGGGGAGGTTATGTCAAATTTTTAGTAAATTATATGAGCTATGTCAAGTCGTGTATAATAAACGGAGTGACGACATCATCGTTAGTGATTGCACTAACACCTCATAAGTCACGGTTTAGCGTCGAGTTAGTAATTTTCTAGCTATGTCAGTGAGTTGTTGTGCTAAAAACCCTTGCCTTTGTCATGCTCCATTTCCCGGTCTCTTTAATTACGTTAAGCTTCTAGCTTCATTTGCTATATAAAGCTTTTCAGCCCTCTAGATTGTGTCTAAACTTTCCATTTTTGAGTGTCATATTTGCGAAATTAAACGGATTTCACAGTCCATAATGAGGGTACCTTCGGGGAAATCCGATAAAATTGGAACAATATAGAGAAGATTAGCATGGTCACTACTCAAGGACGATACTTTTGGATCTAGAATTGGTCATAGTGTATGAAGTTATTTGATGTACGTTATCAATACTCATCTGCTAATGGAGGACTTAGGGTGTGCTATGCATGTGTGCTCAATGAAAGAGTTTTTTTTCTCGTTCCATTCAGCTTCGATTAGTTCTATTATTTGCTAATTCGTTTTGTCCTATTATGTTGTGATCATTCAGTTATATGTCATTCCATTTTGTCAATTATAACGATCTTTCCGAATCTGGAGGTATCATTGTTCTAGATGCCAAGATCCATTGTCGTACCAACACAGCTACATCGAGACCATGGAACAACCTTAGAAGTGTCGCACATAGCCATTTTGGTAGGGCAGTCGTGTGTAGCTTTGGCTTATTATGTTTCATTCCAATTGAAGTTTTGCTTGGTTTCATTCACACTCTTTTGTCCCTTATGTTTTGTTACCTTAAGTGCCTCGGTTTTGTTTGTCAAGGAGATTCACCCATTTTAACCGGGAAAGTTATTCTCAGTTTTGTCGCTTCAATGTGTTTTGTTTCATTGAATTTTTTATGTACGTGGATTTCTCTCAAACCAAAAGTACATGAAGTATTCGGGATACACATGTATATGTATAAGATTCCATCCATTGAGATTATTTTATCAAACCATAATATTTTTTGAATCTCATCAAGTATGGTTGTTGCGGACGTGCCGTTCTCATGTTCTACGTACGTTCATTTTTTGTTAGTTATGTAGGAGAGCAACAATTAGAGTATTCAATTCGAGGGTTGTTTGGCAGCCGAATTCTGGAGTTCAAGATCTATTCACCATTATTGAATGTGAGCAATATAATATGATGATTAGTACTATGTAATTTGCCAGACTTGTTGTACGTGGGAGTTATCGAAAATATCATGGTCAGTTGTGTGTTGTGTTAGATGTGGAAGTTGTGCTACTTAAATCTTGATATGTGTTGAAATAAAGTATGTGACTTTTATTGGAAATATTGTTGTGATGCGGATTGTGATATCTTGGTAAAAACTATGAATTTACAGGTGATAGGTTCGACTATAAACGAATAGGTCATGCCGAATTTGCGGTAGAAATTTTGCTCGGGTTAAGGTTGTTGGAATGGTTCATTCTCTAATGTACGATTAGATGTGAGACATTATTGGAGGCCGATCGTGTGCTTTGTAACTGGAAAGAGACTTCATAGGAGATGTATATTATGGTCATGTTTGACAGTGATATGCATGAATCTTTTATTATGTTCGACGAGGCAAGAATTATTATAAACACAATGACATATAATGGCACAAAGAAGAGTCATATTTCACGATATTCGACATGTACAAAGAAGAAAAGTATTCAAGGAGAATTCAATGCATTGATTCATTCCAAATTTGGGGTTAATATAGCTTTACAACTAGTTTCTCAAAAGAAAAAGATATCTACACAATCCTGTCCTATCTACAATAGTTAATTCTAATTACAATAGAAATATTCCAACAATACTCTTCAAGTTGGTGCATAGATATCAATCATGCCAAACTTGTCAATCCAACCTGCAAATGCTTGGTGTGACAATCCTTTAATGAGTACATCTTCCAGCTTCTCTTCATAAGCTACAAAGAGAAACTATATTACTTTCTTATTAAGATTATTCCTGATAAAATATCGATTAACTTCCATATGCTTGGTCCTATCATGGGATACAAGATTATGAGTAATCTCAACTGCAGCCGTATTATCAAAGTACAAATCCATGGTCTTATGAAGCTTGAAGCCTAGCTCCTTCAATACATTCCTGATCCATAATAGTTCATACACTGCATTTTCCATTCCACGGTATTCAGCTCCAGCGCTAGAGAGGGGAATCACATTTTGCTTCTTACTACGCCAAGTTACTTAACTTCCACCTATAAATGTAAAGTATCCAGAAGTAGATGCCATGTTAGTCTTATCTCCTGCCTAATCTACATCAGTATATCTAGTAACCCCAAACTCACCATTCTTTGAAAATAGTAAGCCTTTACTAGGTGCAAACTTCAAATACCAGAGAATGCATATCACAACACCCGTATGCTCCTCATTGGGATCATGCATGAGCTGACTAACAACACTCACAACATATGCAATATTAGGTCTAGTGCATTCAAGCTCCTCACTGGGAGACCCATGTTATTCTGGTGTATTCATCAATAAAGGTCACAAAGTAACGAAATCAAGAACGAGAGGAAATTCTTGCAGGACCCCAAACATCAGAATAAATTTTCATGAAGGGAACTGAACATTTATTCAAACTTGGAGAATAACTAATACAATGGTTCTTGGCAAGTTCACAAATATCACATTAGAAATTAACTCTTCAACAACTGAAAACGATTGAGGTTGTAACTTCCTAAGATATCCAAATTTCAAGTGGCCTAAGCAACGATGCCATAACCACGCCTCTTCTTTGACTTTATTCAGACTACTAGTGTTGTTTGCTTGACTCAACTGCTTGTGCCCACTGCTCGTCAACTCTAGGTAGTACAATTTCCTCCTTCTAACACCATAACCAAGAATTCATCTTGTCAGAATGTCCTAAAATATATATAAATTGGGATAAAAGGTTACATAGCAAGCAAGGGCTTTAGTGATTTGACTCATAGATAATAAGTTACATGCTAGAAAGGGAACAACAATGACAAAATCGAGAGTTAATTCATGAGAGAGTTACACAGATCCTTCACCAATAATAGGAGAAGTAGAGACAACATGTTCAGGGGGAGTTTTAAAGGTACCAACAACACTAGGGTTATTTGTCATATGATCAGTTGCACCAGTATAAATTACCTAAGATCTATCCGAACATAATGTGGTGAGAGAAGATGCCTTACCCCCTTTACCTGTTGTAATGATGAGTGTAGATGTATGTTGTTCATATAAGTCTGTGGTGGTTACAGCTGCTATGGGGATGTTTTTACGCGGCTTTGGGGAGAAGTCCCACCATTCAAGATACCCAACTAGTTTATCTTTTGTATGACCAACCTCTTTGCAATGATTACATGTGAGGTTAGGAAATTTGGCCGGAGCCTTGCCACCAGAACGAGGAGGACAAGAGAAGCCAAGAAGAGGACCCTGACATCGTTGAGAATTGTAGCATTGGCAGTAGTAGGTGGTGATGTGGAGATGGCCACGACAAATTCTTTTGATGCAGTTGCCGAGAGCGTATCCCCGTTGTTTTGAAAACGTGTGACATGGGCATAGGTCTGCTCAAGATTCAACTTTTGTTCTCTTCTCAAGAGTTCTTCACAAACTTGATTGAATTTAGCATCAAGTCCTATCAAAAACATGTGAACTCGTTTACGGCCATATATGAAGACTCATGCACAACTCTATCAACAATTTTATGATAGTGTTGTAGGCATTGATCCATCTCATCCATCCATCTGACAAGTTTATTGTAGTAGGCTGAAAAAGGTCTTCCATTCTATTTTACCCCAAAACATAGGTGATGAAGTTCAAAGATTTGGGGTTCATCCGATTCATTGTTGTAGGTCTTATACAAAGCATCCCAGATTGCCTTGGGTGTTGGGAATCAATGGTACCAATTTCGCAATCCAAACAACATGTTTTTAATAAGTCAACACTTCAGCTTGTCATTGTCAATGGCCCATGATTGGTATTCTGCAGAGGAAGTGGCAAGGCAATCTTTGGTGAGAAGGGAAAACAAGTTACGTCCTTCGAGATAAATCTTCATGAGACCAGACCATCTAGAATAGTTTGATTTGATTAAGAGATCACCGGTAGGAAAAACAGAGTTATCTTGGATGGTGTTATGGAAGTGTTGATGATTTCTTATGAAACTTTATTTTTCTTCCACTCACTCTAATGATATTATGTTCTTTATGTCTTTCCCCTAGACCCTTCAGTTTCAATCCGCCTAGGTTGTAAATTTTAAGCTGAGGTCAGACGTGCACGCAGATCAAGGCATAACAGTATCCGTCGTAGGATCCAGGGTTGATCCTACGAGTTAGCATCTTCGTCAACCTAGGTAGTTTGGAGAGTCTAGCAGCTATGGTGTCACAAATGAGTTCATATTCTAAGTAATGGGCTGTGATGAGTTGTTTCTAGAAGTTAGTTTCTCTAAAATTTGTTTTTCAAATTTTTGATTTTTCCCTTCGCTTTTCTTGTGGATTAGCATGTTTAGGTTATAATGGGAGTTAGGGCCTAATCCCGGTTTATGCAACTAAATCAGGGTTGAGTCCTTTCAGAGGCCCCCACACATAAGCATCTTCCTAACTACACCAGGAAATAGGAACACCTTCAATTTTACTTATTATATCATTATCAAAGAAGAGCTTCAACTTATCAATATCTCTGTATTTAGCTGAAAGGACTCAACCTTAGTTTAGCTAGTAAACTAAGATTAAGCCCTACTGACTGACCATAATCTAGGAAATTCTACGAAAATTTTAGTGTGCTACGAAAATTGGTGACAAAGAGCTTAGGGAAAGGGAGAGAGGATCAAGCCGATCACTTTGATATCAAGAACTCCAAATTTTGTGGCCAGAATCCGTTGCACTACCGACCGAAGCTCGCCGTCGATTTATCGTCGCCAGAGCCACTTAACGCGGGGCAACAGGTCCGTAACCAAAAATGGAAAGTCTGACTTACTATTTTTGGAAAGTCCTATTTATAGGTGCGAGTTGCAACTAATCTAAATTCATAAAATTGTACAAAACATTTGACCATAACTTCTTTATCGTAACTTCGATTTTAACACTTGATGTGGCCACGAATTTCCCTAAAGAACTTTTTCAAGAAACAAAATCAATAAAATTGTCATAGAATGGTCATCAATAACTACCTTCCTCGATTAACCTTATACGAATCTTAAAATGACAAATTTTCAGCACAAAATGTTATCGTATATCAACGTTTATGTTTTGTTGAAATTTCAGTTTTATGGTTGACTACGCTGATCCCTTAACGAACTTCATATTGACTTAGAATTTGTCTACTTACATAGTATGATGTGATGAATATATCTAACTATTGTTTTGTCCAAATTCAATTTGACGTGAAGTAAATACAGACATACGAACACTTAAGTTATACAACACTTAAGTATTAACTTGTTAATATAATTTTTATGTCAAATTTTAATTAATTTAAATTTAATTGATATATAAAGTTTCCACATAAGTGGAAATGCTCGTAATGTCAAAAATAGTTTTACAATTAATAATTAACAATCGTTTCCCTTTTTTGATTTAAACTTTTGTTGATATTCACAAAATTATATCGTTCAAATACGAACACTTTCCAAATTGGCTTCATATTTTTCTACAATATCATATGAATCAAATAGTTACATCTGACGATTTCTTTCTTATAAGGTTCGTGCAAGAACCCTAATTATTATTTCAGATTTATTTCAAAAAATAAATAAATTTAAACTTAGGCGACGAAATAGCATGGATTCGTCGTCTAGGTGATATCTTAGATGACAAAAGTATATAATTTTGTCGTCCAAAGTCGGCTCTCTCTCTCTCTCTCTCTCTTTCTCTCTCTCTCTCTTTCTCTCTCTCTCTCTCTCTCACACCACCGCCGACTCGTTCGACCCATACAACCTATGGGTTCACGTACTCCATTTTTTCTCTGGGTTCACTCCTACAGTACCTCCAGGTGCACTCCAACACCACCCCTAAACCACTAAGCTCTCCCTCTCTCTCTCTCTCTCTCTCTCTCTACCACCTATGGGTTCACGTACTCCATTTTTCCTCCGGGTTCACTCCTACAGTACCTCCAGGTGCACTCCAACACCACCCCTAAACCACTAAGCTCTCTCTCTCTCTCTCTCTCTCTCTCTCTCTCTCTCTCTTATTAATTCGATTCTAATTTTAGGGTTTTGATGTGAATTTTTGATATACTGTGTGTTGATCAATCTGTGGACTTTCTAATGTTTGTGCTACTGAAGAATTGTTCTATTTTGTGTTTGTTATTAATTATGTGGTTGGAGATATGAAAGTTTCATGCTTTAAGCTAATGTTAGATTGTGTTGCAATACTGTGTTGAATGTTTATGCAAGTGTATTGATTGATGATGAAAGGTGGGTGTTGATTTATGATTGATTGTTGATGGAGATTTATGAGATTATGGAGGTTTATATATGTTATGACTATGGAGTTTGTGTAGAATTGTTGTTGATGAATCCTTTATGTACTGTGTTGGATGAAAATGGATAAGGTTGAATAGGGATGAGCATGTCAAATTTACGTTGTGTTTGATGATTTAGGCACCGGTTGTGTTAGATGAATTTAGTCATGTAATTAGGCTGTATTGAATAGGTACTGGATTGGATGAATTTGTTTGTGTTTTGAAGAATATGGTTGGTTTCGTTGAGTAAATGTTGTATATATAGTTTTGGTTGTAGCGCTTAAGATGCCTAGCGGGAAGAGGAGGCGCACAGAATAGAAGCTGAGGGCCTCATTGCAATTGGCATTTGAACAACTGGGTTGGGGTCAACGGTCACAGGAGACCATTATGGCTCCCGCAGCTCCTTCCAGGTCAACGACCATTCTGAATTCTCCTAATGTTTAACGAATCCAAATTCAAACGCCGGGACATCCTCATAAGATTCTCAGTCTTCCAGAAATTCTAGTTTTCTTATAGCATCCGATGCAAAGCAACCAGTAGGAGCCACTACCAGAAAAAACACTTTAGCTGACGAAAAAAATTCTTTGGCCTGTTAGATATTTTCGTCGGCTAAAGTTATAGTCAACGAAGATTCGTCGGCTATTGTGTCATCGGCAAAAGGTCGTCGGCTATACTTTCACCAACGACAAAAATGGTGGTCGTCGGTTAAAGTCCATACTTTAACTCACGACAAAAAAAAGTCGTCGACATAAAGTTTAGACATTAGCCGACGACTTTATAGACTTTTGCCATCAGCTAAACCTTTCCAGGTGGTCAAAATAGTTGACCCGGACTAGACTATAGCCGACGACTAGGAAAGACTGTCGTCGGCTATAGTTATTGACCTTCGTCGGCTATAGTGTGTAACTTATCAGCTTAAGTATGAAAGTCGTCAGGTTATGTGAGGACTTTTGTCGACGACTTTAGTCATTGTTGTCGGCTAATGTTGTTGATTTGTGGAAAGAAAAAAAACTGCAGATTCTGGATTTCTATTCCTAGAACCTGCAATTCCACAATTTTATTTCCACAATAGTCAACAACATATAAAATAAAAACAAAACACATATTCAACAACAAACATAAATTAATAATGAAACTTAAGCGTATGATACATCCTACTTGTCCTCAAAAACACATAAACAAATGGTTATCTAAATCTATGTTTTGGGAAACAGATGCACTATGTCGGATCCTCCTACTGATGTGGAGCATAGAAAGGGATCTAGACAGATGGAAACAAAGGTCAGGCTGGGACTTGGACTCCTTGCGCCTGAAATTGTGCAGACCACGTATGAAACCAAGAAGCCATTTGAGCTTGCTGCTCGGCCAAAGCACGGTTCTAAGCCCCCTGCTCCATCTGCTCCATCCATCTCTGAGTCTCTTCCATTTGTCTTTGATGCTCCATCACCTGCCTCTAAGCCGGCTGGTGAGGGCGTGGTGGAGTCGTCTTCCTTGAAAAGATGCCTCATGCTCTGTGGTCGGTAAGGGCGGAACACTACATCCTGCTGCGTCGTCTGATCAAGC
The DNA here is from genome assembly GCA_946800695.1 of Geum urbanum. Classification (NCBI taxonomy): domain Eukaryota; kingdom Viridiplantae; phylum Streptophyta; class Magnoliopsida; order Rosales; family Rosaceae; genus Geum; species Geum urbanum. The sequence continues at coordinate 38,290,838 of OX326998.1, forward strand.
ATGTAATCAATGTAAATCTAAGACTATCCTTTAACATGGTTAATAATTATTAGATATATATATATATATACAAACACCGATTAATATTTACAAAAATTAAAATTTACACTAACATTTATTCACACGTATTTATTTACGAAAAATTAAATCAATTAGGGCACATATACAAGGCATCAAAAATTTGTAAGTAAAATTAGCATATAAAAATTCCTGAAAAAGAAAATGGTTAGTAATGTGCACAAATATAAATTTACATATATACACACAAAAATCACAAACAATTAACAATCCCCGGCAACGGCGCCAAAAATTGATATGACGAAAACATGCATCAAATAAACACTTAACACATAATTCAACCATATACAATTTAAAACCCTATAGATGTAGTATTTTAAGCAAGTAGGGATCGTTCTAACCGGGGATTGAAGGGTGCATGCAATTCTTGTGTAGTAAAAAGGAGGGTATAAAAGAGTTGTTTTTAATTACCTAATTTATTTACTAAAAACGTCTCAACATAGCACATAATCCTAGGACTCTAACATGCATTGACTCATAGACAAGCAAACACATATGAGACCCAAAAAACACATACCACGTTTGAAACAAAAAGAAAACCTAATTAATTATATACAAGTGATCAACTTAATCCATAATCTAACTCATTTATTAACACATGCAAATATCAACACTACCGAAATCCCATAACCCTAAATTTCAATTAAACATGCATAATTCATATTTTGTGCTAGGCATCCCCTAAACACCATTGATCTAGACTAGGAATCCCCTAAATCAAAACCAAAGCATTAAGAACCAATTAACTTCATGCAAATTGAAATCTAGAATAAGGAACACATGGAAAAGTTATTGAAATTTACGTATGTAATAAAACCGAAATACAATCATCCAAAACACACAAACAAGTTTCATGAACAAAAAGAGACTACGGAGTAAAGAGGTCATTGTTACACTTTTATATCTTCGGAATCCCCTATGGATACTCAAGAGAACTAGACTTCTTTGGTGGATGACGTTCGGAATCCCCTATGCGTCGGTGGAAGAAGAGATGCGGCGTTTTGATGGCGTAGTCGGCTTCTTGAGGATGTCGGTTTAATTTGTGGGGAGGAGGAGAGTATTTGGCAGAGCATAGGCTATAGAATAAGTGATTATTTGATTTGAGGCCGAGCCTCTTGTATTTATAGGCTTACAAGAATCATTCTCCTCCTAGAACAAGGTTTTCCTTCTATTTTCGGGCAGATCTGGCAGTCTGTAAAGATTTGCACTTTCCCGGAGTTGTAGATCTTCAAAAATTATGATTTTGGTGTCGTTGGAAAGAAGACTCAAATATCTTTCCAACCATAGGTTAATCGAATCTTAACTCCTCCTGGTTCGTTCCCAGATGTCGTTCGAAGTTGGCCCATCTGCACAGGCAGATTCTGCTTTCCTTATTCTTCATGATTTCCTTCTTCTTTTGACTTTGGGAATCTTTTTCCTACCAAATCTTGATCTCCACGAAATTGGCTGATTGGATCTTCATATTTGGGCTATCTAAATGGTCTTCTAATTAATTGGACCCATTTTCATTTGTTCTTCTTCAAGATTCTTCCGGAAGCTTTCAAATCCTAGTCAACATAGGAAAGGTTTTCCTAGTCAACCAATGATTTCTTTTTCTCTTCAATTTTTCTTCTTTCTTCCTTGGAATTTCCGATCCATCTCTTTAGCCGAATTTGTTCCTTCCATTTTGCTAGCCTTTGAATGCTTATAGACTTCTTTACTCCGTCTCTTTTGGTCAACACCTGAAATTAACAAAATAAGTTAAAACTAATAAAACTAAGCAATTATCAAAGTAAAAATGTAGAGAAAATATATTAATTAATACGCCTAAAATGCGTAGATCAAATCCCCCCACACTTAGACTTTGCTAGTCCCTTAGCAAACACTAAATTAAACTAAGACTCAAAAAAATTTCAACAAAAATACTACTAAGCCCTTTGACAAATGAATTTCGAAAATTTCATGAGAATTCACAAAATTAAAGCACAGGGAACTCAAGAGCTAATAAAGACATTCTCATGCATGAACAAGTAAGACTTAGAAGAAAACAATGGTGATTTATAAGCTATGCATGCACTAGAAAAGTTCAAAATCCTCACATGGATGCACTCATCATCTTTTCACTCATGAAAAAGGGTATTCACTAAAGATATATCGATGAATAAAAAAAATACCTCATGAATAAAACCAATTACTTGCACAAATGAACCCAAACCATATGCTTACTCATGCGATTAACTCCACAGATCAAAGACTACTCATCTCAAGGATCATAAAGGACTTTAGAAAGGTTGTAATGAGGCTAAGGCTAAGGCATTCGAATTTTAGATAAGTGGTGGTGTAAAAACGTTCCAAAGACTTAGTTTAGCACTTAGAATTTCTTGAATTCGTGGCTCATCATTTCTATACTTCTTGTGTCAAACTTCAAGATCGGGGGCCAATTTTCATCTTTTTGGGCCCTAACTTCATTCTAAACTTCACTTGTCCAAATTTTTACACTTAGAACTTTTGCCGGAGAGCTTTTACAAATTTTTTTTTCTTTTCTTTTTTTGTATTTTCGGCAATCATCTTTTGGACAAGTCTTCCCTTCTTTTGCATTCTTTCATTACTTTTTTTTTCGCCACTTCTTTATGCTAGCTTCGAAACCTCTTCACCAAGTCTTTGAACAAGGGTTGGAAACTCTACACTAGGCTAAGTGTTTAGATATGTATGTGGTAAATGAAAGAAAATGCTTAATGTAGGCACAAAGGGGTAATCTAAGGGTGTCGCAACTCGTGCGCACAATGGGACACAAGGCCATCTGGTTTAAGTGGTGGTAACCTAATTTGCCTTTAGTCATATCCAAAATCAGAGCATATATCAACTTAAAAGCTTTGCAAATCTACATAAGTAAGTTCTAGTAATCTCTAGTTCATTAAAATCTATGGCAAGCAATTAGATGAGGCATGTTTTGTTTTTGAAAACCATATGCACGAAATTCACTCTCAAATGAAATAATGTAGGCTCAAAAACTCACTTTTAGGTTTGTATGATTTAAAACTTATTCTCGCATGCGAATTCTGTACCAAGTTTTACTATATCTTCCTTGGAATTTCCGATCCATCTCTTTAGCCGAATTTGTTCCTTCCATTTTGCTAGCCTTTGAATGCTTATAGACTTCTTTACTCCGTCTCTTTTGGTCAACACCTGAAATTAACAAAATAAGTTAAAACTAATAAAACTAAGCAATTATCAAAGTAAAAATGTAGAGAAAATATATTAATTAATACGCCTAAAATGCGTAGATCAGCTGGTGAGGGCGTGGTGAAGTCGTCTTCCTTGAAAAGATGCCTCATGCTCTGTGGTCGGTAAGGGCGGAACACTACATCCTGCTGCGCCGTCTGATCAAGTAGTTGTTGACGTCGAGAGTTCATAGGGCCGAAAAATGTGCCCTGAGGGTTGTTGTTGGTAGAGGCAGACTCGGAACTGTCGGCACTAGACCGTTGTCCCTTAAATCCCTAGCTTCTTCCCTTTGCCGAAGAAATTCATGATGCCTACAATAAAAAGAAATTCACTAACAATTCAACATCACCATATTCACCAAAAATTCACCATATAAATATAAACTCATCTCCATCAAATTCAACAACACCAAAAATTAATTTACAATTCACCAACACTTCAACATCTCGAAAAATTAATCGACATCCCCATCTAAAATTCATGACATTCCAATTCAGCATATATAAACTCATAAATCACTCAAATTTCTAATTAACATATATAAACCCATAAATTCTACACAAAATTTCACCCAAAAAAATTATTAACATACATAAACAATTACACATAAACAATCAAACATCTAAACCTAATCAACACAACCCTAATACCATTAATCAAGGCCTAATCTAAAATTCAACATCCCAAAAATTGCCTGCAATCTAAAATTCAACATCCTATACTTTAGCCGACGAAAATATCAATCTAACCAAATATAACACAACCATTATACACTTTCAAGCATCCTCAATATTATTCACACACGCAAGTTCAACTATGTCGATTTCATGTACCACTACACTACTTGCAAGTTCCCCTGGCAATTTCATCTACCAATACACACACTACTAAATTACACAAAATTGTGAGACCACTTCTCACATTCTACCAATTTCAACAACCAACTTTCACATACCAATTCACATAAATTAGCAATTCAAAAACACTTTCATATACCAATATTTCATAACCATTCCAAAGTACATAAAATAAAACCACACATACCAAAACCCATTTGTTTCAATACACATACTAAACCTTCACATACATAAAATACATAAACAATTACACATAAACAATCAAACATCTAAACCATCATAGCCTAATCTAATCACCACAGCCCTAATACCATTAATCACAGCCATAATCAAACCTTCACAACCATTATCAAACTTAAAAACCTTCACAGCCCTAATCTAATCACAACCCTAATTTAACCATATCCCTAATCACCACAGCCTAATCTAATTGTATAAAAAATCAAGTAAAAATTTCCTGCAATCCAAGAAAATCAGAGAGAGAGAGAGAGAGAGAGAGAGAGAGCCTAAAATTTGTAGAGCAGAGAGAGGCGGCAAACTGGGTTAATCGACGGCGGTGTGGGTTGCTCGGCGGCGGTATAGCGGTGGGCGGCGGCTTGGACTCAATGGCGGAGAGCTAGCAAAAGAGAGAGAGATAGGAATTAGGGTTTAGGTTTCAGAGAGGAGATGAGAGGGCAGTCTGGGCAAACTGGATATAAAACCCGATGCTTTTGCTGATGACTTAAAAAAGTCATCAGTCAAAGTATGAAATTTGTCGGCTATACTTTAGCCGACTACATGTGTCACAGTCATTGACTATACTTTAGAAGATGACACGTGCCAAAGTCGTTGGCTAAAGTAACTTTAGCCAACGACGTTTGTCTATGTAGTCGGCTAAAGTGTGACAACACTTGAAAAAATTTGGCTCATGTGAAAACATGTTTCACACAAATCCCTATTTAATAAAAAAGATGCTCATAATCATAATCATTGCTATATTCAGAAGTGTGAAAATATTTTAAAAAATGAGGCTCATGTGAAAACATGTTTAGCACAAATTCCAGTTTAACTAAGGGTCATAGTCAGAACCATCGCTTGAGTCTTCCTCGGTGTCCGAGTTAATTTCTGGTAATATGTGTAGCTCCTCGTCACTAGAGTCTTCATTGTGTTCATTTGGATTAACATCAATTAGTTCAACATCTTCCTCATGAAATCGAACCACACGACCCGGTCTCATATTATTCACGCGAATTGTAGAGGATTCAGGAATACAAATTGCATTCGGCTCTTGGTATGCAATATCTTCTTCATTATCTGTGGCCTCTCCAAGTGTAGAAGTACTATATATGTTTCAAGGAACAACATGGTTAACTACTTTTCACGCATCTTTGTGCACCAAATCGTCAAGATAAAACACTTATTTGGCCGCTGTGGCAAAAAAAAAGAAGGTTAATCTTTATACCAGCTTGTAGCAATATTCACCAAAAATATTTTGTACTGATCGGTCATTGTGTTTTGAGGGTTAGTATCAAACCATCTACACTTAAACAAGTGCACTATTATGCATTCCTCATAAATTAGTTTAACCACTGAATGGAGAACACCGTAATAGTCAATGCCATTTTGCCCACCATGCACCATTACCCCAAAATTTTGTGTTCTCTGTCTGCCGTCTCTATGTTCACATATAAATTGTACACCATTGACCATACACATCGGATAAACTCTTGAAGTTATCAATTTCATTGTCAAAAGCCTCAATTCGTGTGACCACAATGGGGGACCATCAAATTGTATATGGTTCATCTGAAAAAATAATCGCAACCATTAACGTTAAATATGAACATAGCGAATTACATATATATAAATATATATATATAGGAGTAAATATATATATATAGACGTACCCAAATACCAAAATAGTTTGTAAACTCCCTATTGTGGTACTCAAGATCACTGACAACTTCTGGACAATAAAGATGCATGTCTTTCTAGTATTGAACTTCTAGATAGTTAATCATTACCCACCATTGGGCAATGACTAGCTCATATAGTTCCAACTGGTACGAGTTTGGCAATCGTCTATAAACTTCAACATCATAAGAGAGGATAAAAAGATTGAATTGTGGTTCATCTACCGGAATACGTTGTGGAGGGTCCTCCAACGCTCCTGAATAAAACTTTGTGTACGTTACGCACTCGTGCCCAAGATATGCTTCAGCTATATATCTTTTAGGTGTGGATTTATTAGCCACATAGTCTTATTAATGCCGTAGTTGTCTATCAAGTTGCAAAGTGCATTGTTATGATTATTGAAAAATAATTTTATATAAAATCAATTGATCTTCGGATGTTGAATCATACATTTCAAAGGGATACATCCAAGTGTAGTGTACTAGACTAGTAAGCAACAATTGTTCGACAAGATGGATCATCAGGTGAGGCATGATGTCAAAAAAATTTGGGGAAAATATCCTCTCAAATTTGCACATGATAAAAATGATATCTTCTTATATTTCCCTCAGGTTTGATTTTTTCACTTTTCTAGTGCATTACTTCTGAAAGAATCTTGACAACGCTACTAACGACTCCACTACCTGACGGGACAGATATGATGGAATGAAAACAAGGAAGAGACGTTGAAGTAGTATATGGCAGTCATGACTCTTTAATCTGTACATCTTATTGTCCCGGAAGTTAACACACTGACCACCACACTTTTGTACACATTCTTTTCTATGTGCATGACATCTAGGTAGTGGCTTATCAACAACTTACTGAAGTACGGGAGTTCCCATAATATGATTTTGTGTGTCCAAATTTATGCCTAGGGGTGGGAATCAAACTGAATGGTTCTGTTTTTAGTAAAACCATACCAAACCGTAATATTTTTTTCAGTTCGGTTCGGTTTGGCTTTTGATTTTTCAAAAACAAAAAACCGCGAATATTCGGTTCGGTTTGGTTCGAATTTTTCTCCAGATTTTTTCGGTTTTTTTCGATTTTTTACATGACGTATAAAAACCAACTTTGTCAAAAAAATAACTAAAAAGTTGTCTATAAAAGTCTTATTTTAAGTCATAACATTTGAATTTGTTTATATGAGAGAGTTTGTCAAGAATTGTACATAATGAGATTAGGACTTTATAAGTTTAAGTTTATTATATTACATATATTTATATATTTATATAATATATTACAAAATACCCAAAATGATGTTATGTTTTGCATACTTCGGTTTTTCGGTTTGGTTCGATTTTGATAAATCAAAAACCAAACCAAACCAAACCAAACCAAATGTTTCAGTTTTTTTCGGTTTCGATTTTTATCGATTCGGTTTGTATCGGATTCAGTTTTTTTTTGGCCAAGGCTCGATTCGGTTTGGATTTTTTCGGTTTTCGGTTACAATGTCCCACCCCTATTTATACATGTCAAGTCTTTCAGGTATTGCCGCTACTATATTAGGATGATTGCTGAGCTGCCCAAAATTGTATTCATTCGGCACTTCCAAAATTTCATCCCACGTGCATCTCCTGGGTTACACATCCTTTTCTACAGTCCCATCAAAGGCCTTGTCATTCTCCTGCCATGGGTGATCAAGTCCAAGCCAAAAATGATGATGCATCTGAACAATCTTCTTAAAATGAGGTCTGGCGTACTCATCAGTCAGGCACTCTGGACAAGCCCTGTATCCCTTAGTAACGTTGCCCAAATACATCTCGCGGGCAGGAAAATCACTGATGTTGCCAATAACCATGGCAGACATCAAGAACATCTCATGCTTCTACGTGTCATAAGTGGGATGGCCAGCGTTACATAGAAACTTAAGCTTCTCAATCAAGGGTCTCAAATACACATTCGTACACTTTCCTGGATAACCCAACCCTAAAATTAACATAGTCAGCATATTATATTCCTTCTTTATGGACATCCATGGAGGAAGGTTGTATGGTACCAAAATAACTAGCCATATACTATATAGAAGACTCATGTTGCCAAAAGGGTTGAATTCGTCAGATTAGAACTGAAGCCAAACATTTTGGAGCTCTGATACAAAATAAGGAAACTCCCTAATTGCGTGCTTCCAAGCCTCTTCGTCAGTAGGGTGCATAGGGTATTATCATCAGGCGAATCCCTCTCGGCATGTCATCTCATAGCTTTGGCCGTGTCTGAAGACATGTACAACTGTTCTAGCCTATCCGTCAGCTGGAAATACTTAAGTATCTTCATAGCTTTTTTATTCCCTGCAGGAGTCAACTTATACCTATCCGTGTGACATACCAGACATGCATCAAGGTTTTCAAGATCATTCCCTTCAAGATCTTTACACCAGAAGAAAACTCAAGATCTTTCAGGATATATCGCACCTTAGGATGAGTGGTAGGAAGGCGATGACCGGGGGGCAGCGTCGAAGCAGTCAACTCCAGATAATCATCAACAGCCTTGTCACTCAATTTGTTTTCCACTTTGACCTTCATTACTCCTATGATCATTTCAAGAACAGTCTTATTACACCCATTGTATAACGGGGTCTGTTGGAAGGCAATCAAGTTGTTGTACTTGTCAATACCGCTAGTGTTTACAGCTCTAAGGAATTGTTGGATTGGCTCAAAAGCAGGGAAGTCCCCAACAGCGGCAAAGATATCTTGTACTTGAGCAAATACACAGCTCTCATAAGGAAACATATCGTATATCAACCTCGTTGTTGAATCATTGGATGTACTGGCCCTCTCAGGAAATTGCCCATAATCATGTTGACCTGCTGATGATATTTCACTGTGATAAATCTAACATGTGTACTTATCCCAAAACTCATTCTTCTTCAGGTGCTCCCATACTATATCAATGGAAAATTAATTCAAATCGCTACGACACTGACATTTTGTACCAGGCAATAATGAATTGTATTCCCGTCAGCATTAGCCTTCATATATTCTACAAAACTCCACATTCCCTCACCATATCTTCGATCCCATTTTGGAAGGCAAATCGAACTCTTGTCCATCCTGAAAATTCCAACTATGTATATATATATATATATAGACACACACACACACATGCACTAATTAAAAATTCATCATTATATCTATATATATTTAAAGAACAAATTACATTAATTCTTCTACTCGTTAATTACAAATTAACACATATATATGCACACTATCAACAGTTAACATATAATTACGTAGATATATATATATATATATTCATCGAAATCAACTCAAAATCAACAATTAACAAATATAATAATTCAACTCAAAATAAAAAATTAATCAACTCAAAATCAACAATCAACACACACATATATATACGTACCTATATATATGTAGTGGGATATAGTTTCACAAACTCATTTTGAACAGCTTCCGACAACACCCAATGAATTGAGAGTGATTTGTGTTTTTTTCCCGGTTTCTTTTTTTCGAATGAATGAGCTGCTTGAAAGGACCCAACCCCAATTTAGTTTCCTAAACTGAAATCGATTCCCTTCTAAAAACACGAACCAACAAAAACCACAAAAAATTTTGGCAGAGTAACGTTACTAACACGGAATTGCCTTTACCTGCACCAGGAAAATAACACTTCATTCTATGCCACAAAAGCCAAATCGTGGGCACCAATCCCATCCGGATTTCTCAATATCATAACAATAACAATAAACAGTAAACATAACTGTACTTTATAGAAAATCCGGGGAAAATCACATAAAAACATGTATCAGTAACGTATCAGAGCGACCTCTACTGTATATATAAAAAATAAACAACAGTAGGCAAAACAAGAAACCTACTGAAAAAGAAAGGTAGCTTGAACAACTAGCCTCCGACCGCGACGTGAGACAACAGAATCCGAACTGCAAACTGGGTACGGAAAACCAAAAAGCCCAGGGGAAAGACATGAAAATCGTTAGAGTGAGTGGACGAAAATAAATGTCCTTCGCCGAATAATATATGTTATAAAAACATATGCGAGTCTAAATGAATGAATATGACATAGTACACGAGGGAGACTCTAACTCCTCACGCGTACAGAGCATGCAGCGTAAAACTCCGCGGGGTCACTCTGTGTAAACCAAATCATAAATAGTTCTATGCAAGTTTATAAAGCATAATGTAAATGCATATACGTAATACATAATTGTATAACACATGCCCATATAAATCATAATCTCATATGCATGCTCATGCTCATAAAAACGTGTATTAAAGACTCGCGATTATCAGTGAAAAGAAATTGTCCACTCACAGACGAGCGAAGCGCGCACTCGGGCTAATCACGTGGTCCAGCGGAAGATCTCTCGCCAGAAGCACGATCATCTGATCAAAATCACAATTTACAACACTGTACCACACCTCGGAAACCAACCGTTCCCGGAAATATATAATGCAGTGCAAAATAATCGACGAAATTCCCGAAATCTCCACTCAATACCCTCGACAGAAAATCTGGTACTCAAATCCAGTCGAAAATCTTAAGGCGATGATCGGGGCGCGAATACGAGCGAAACGACATATAACTCGACATATTTCCAAAAAAGTCAACGGTCGCCGGAGTTCCCCCGTTGACCGCCACCGCCGGCGCCGGCGTGGAGTCAACAGTGACGGATCCCGGCCAAAATTTTCAGATCACAAGTCCTCCTCAAGCCCAACACATTTCTCTTCTATACCGAGACCCAATTCCAAGCCCACCGGCCGGAATTGAGCTCGAAACTCACGGAATCCATGGATTCCGGTGAGATTCCGGCAAGCTTCAAACGGCAACCAAACCCAAATTCCTTCTATCAAAAGTATCTATAGGTTGAGGGGAACCTTTCCCCCCAAATCCCCGACCCCAAAAGTCGCTGGAGAAGGCCACCCGAATCAGGCAAAATCACCCAACTTCATCGAACTCGTTATCCCTCAATTCTCAACCAAATCAAGAAATTCCAAGTTCTAACTAGTTTAGAATCACGAGAGGAAGATTTTACCTTCGAAGGTTGTGGCCTAAATCGGCCGGGAACAGAAGCTCCGACGATGAACAGTAACCAGGTGAATAGTCCCCTCGAGTCAACGGGTTCAAATTTCAGTCAACGCTCGGTCAACGCCTCAAATAGTGTTTTCGACAATTTTTCGACTATTTCCGATATTTATACTCGCGTCTCGGGATGATCGACGGTCCAAACGGATAACCATGACGATTCGGATAAACTCGAAACAAACGGATAAACTCAACGAGATTCTGCAACTTCAAATATTCATATTATATTCCTCGGTCGGCGAAATAATCATCCGGAACCGCCCACGAACTCGAAATCACGTGTACAACAACTCTCAAGAAGAGACTCAACTCAAATTCTCGGCCGATAATTAAGTTGTAATCAAAATCGGTAAATTAATCAATTATCGAAAAACTGTAATTACGCGCTAACTCGTGAATTAAGCCAATTACACTACTGATTCTATTCCGGGTCGTCACAAATCTACCCCCCCCCTTACAAAAATTTGACCTCGAAATTTACGTACCTGTCAAGTGAATAGATGAGGATACTGCTCCCGCATACGCTGCTCAGTCTCCCAGGTGGCCTCCTCAACCGAGTGATTCTGCCACAAGAACTTTACCAGCGGTATAACATGGTGCCTCAACTCCTGCTCACGCCGATCGAGAATCTGTACCGGCTCCTCCACATATGTCAAATCTTCTCGGATAGGTAGCTGTTGTGGCACTAACACATGTAATGGATCTGGGATATGTACATGAGCCATCTCGGACGACAACTCAAGTCTGTAAGCCACGGCTCCAACCCTCTCAGTAATCTCATACGAACCAATGTACCGTGGTCGAAGCTTGCCACGCTTGTCGAAACGCACAACTCCCCTCCAAGGAAATAGTTTCAGGAAGACCCACTCGCCCACATCGAACTCGAGACACTTTCTTTCCACGTTCGCATAACTCTTCTGGCGATCCTGGGCAATCTTCAATCTATCCCGGATAATCTGAATGTCCTCCATGGTGCTCTTCACCAGATCAGGACCAATAAGCCATCTCTCGCCCACCTCACTCCAACACAAAGGAGTGCGGCACTGCCTCCCGTACAGGGCCTCGTATGGTGCCATCTCGATACTGGCCTGATAGCTATTGTTGTAGGCAAACTTTATCAAATGCAATTGCTGGTCCCAATTTCCACGAAACTGCAAAACGCAAGACCGCAACATATCCTCAAGAGTCTGTATAGTCCGCTCAGACTGCCCGTCAGTCTGAGGATGAAAAGCCGTACTGAAATGCAACCTTGTGCCCATGGCTCGCTGCAATGCCTGCCAGAACTCGGAAGTAAACTGACTGTCTCGGTCAGAAACAATAGATACAGGCACACTGTGCAGACAAACGATCTCCGACAAATACAGCTTGTCCAATCTGCCCACTGAAATCTTCCCCGGAAGTGCGAGAAAATGAGCGGATTTCGTCAGTCGATCCACAATAACCCAAATACCAGTGTTACCCGCCGAAGTACGCGGCAACTGATAAACGAAATCCATGGTAATGTGCTCCCACTTCCAAACCGGAATCTCCAGTGGCTGCAACTTTCCCGCAGGCTTCTGCCTCTCCGCTTTAACCTGCTGACAAATCAAACATCGGCTCACATATGCGGCAATCTCCCGCTTCTTATTGCGCCACCAGTAATACGCTCGAAGTGTAAGAAACATCTTCGTACCACCAGGATGCATCGCATATGCCGAACAATGAGCCTCGTCTAAAATCTCCTTCTTCAGACTCTCGTCTCTAGGTACGCACAAACTACCTCTGAACAGCAACGTACCATCATCATTCAATCGAAACTATGTTGGCATGCCATTCTGTATCATTGTCTTCTTGTCCAACAGGTAGGAATCTGAATCCTGAGCTTCCCGAACCTGATCAACCAACACGGGTCGAACCTGGAAACTGGCCAACAAAGCACCATCGTCCCACTCGAACTCGGCTCCCGTAGCTCGAAGCTCGGCTAACATAGACACTCTGGCCACACACACATGGAATAACGAAGCTCCGAATTTCTGACTAAGTGCATCAGCAACAACATTAGCCTTCCCTGGATGGTACTCGAAAGTGCAATCGTAGTCGTTGATCAACTTCATCCAACTACGCTGCCTCATATTCAAATCTGGCCGCGTCCGCAAATAAGTGAGACTTTTTTGATCGATGTAGATCTTGCACTGAGCTCCGTATAGGTAATGTCTCCAGCTCTTCAACGCTAACACAATAGCGTCCAACTCCAAATCATGGGTCGGATAATTGACTTCATGCGGTTTCCGCTGCCTGGAACCGTAGGCTACAACTCTGCCATGCTGCATCACCACACAACTAAGTCCCAACTTCGACGCATCACTATAAACCATGAACTCACCGCTGTTGTCTGGCAAAGTCAGAACCGGTGCAGTAGTCAACTTTTCCTTCAGGAGTAAATAACTCTCCTCACATGCATCAGACCACTCGAATTTAATGCCTTTCTTCGTCAATTTGGTCAGTGGAGTAGCAATCCGAGAAAAATCCTGCAAGAAACGCCGATAGTAGCCTGCCAAGCCCAAGAAACTCCTGATCTCCGGTACGGTGGTAGGTCTACTCCAATTCAGCACGGCCTCGATCTTGTCAGGATCTACGCTGACTCCCTCAGTCGATATCACATACCCTAGAAACTTCACGTTGTCCAACCAAAACTCGCACTTGCTGAACTTCGCAAACAACTGATTATCCCGCAAAGTCTGCAAAACCGCTTGTAAATGCTTCTTGTGCTGGCCCACACTCCTGGAATAAATCAGGATGTCGTCAATGAACACGATCACGAACTTGTCCAAAAATCGTCTGAACACCCATTTTATCAAGTCCATAAAAGCTGCGGGGGCGTTGGTCAACCCAAACGGCATAACCAAAATCTCGTAATGCACCTACCGCGATCTGAAAATTGTCCTGGCCACATCTGACTCTCGGATCCTCAACTGATGATATCTGGAGCTGAGATCAATTTTCGAAAAGACTGAAGCTCCCTTGAGCTGATCAAACAAATCGTCAATCTGTGGCAACGGATACTTGTTCTTCACAGTGACCTGATTCAGCTTCCGGTAATCGATGCACAACCGCATGGATCCATCATTCTTCTGCACAAACAAAACCAGGGCACCCCAAGGCGATACACTGGGTCTTATGAAACCCTTCTCCAGCAACTCCTGAAGTTGAATCTGTAGCTCTTTCAACTCCACTGGCGCCATACGATACGGTGCCTGAGATATGGGCCCAGTGCCTAGCAAAAGCTCAATAGTGAAATCAATCTCCCGAACTGGAGGTATACCCGGTAACTCCTCCGGAAACACATCCGGAAACTCGGAAACAACCTCAATACCACCAATGTCTGGCACAACAGCCATGGTGTCCACAACATGAGCTAAGTAAGCAACACAGCCCTTCTTTATCAACCGATCCGCCTTCATCGTAGAAATCATACATGGCAATGAAGTACTCTGCTCACCACGAAACAATATCTCCGGAAAGCCTGGTCGTCGAAACGCAACCTCCTTCTTGTGACAATCGAACATGGCCCAATGTGTCTCCAAGAAGTCCATACCCAAGATCAAATAAAAATCGACGATATCCAGCAATAACAAATCTGCGACTAAGCCCTGGCCTCCAATAAAAATCTCATAGTCTCTGTACACCCAGCCAATACTCACCACTTCACCGGACGGATACAACACTTTCCACAACCCTGGAAGTGGAGACGCAGGTACAGTAACTAAAGATGATAATCTATATGACATGAATGAATGCGTAGTACCTGGATCTAACAATGTAAGTACCGGATATCCAAAGATATGCAACGTACCGATAATGACCTCCGGTGAAGCTCTGCCCTCGCGCAAAGTCATGGCATGAACCCTGACCTGCCCAGCTGGTCATCCACGCTAAAGATGTCCCTGCTGTCCTCCCTGGCCTGAAAACTGAACTGGTCGAGTCCCCGAAGTGGCACCTCGCTCTCCTCCGGAACTCTGGGCCGCCTGTCCACCAACACCCACCTGCTGAAGACACTCCCTTGCATAGTGACCCTCCTGGCCAGAACGAAAACAACTAGTAGTGCCTCGCTGACAAGGACCATAATGATGCCTGCTGCAGAAGTTGCATAGTGGATACTCCCTCGGTACAGCAAACATGCCTCCGGTACGCCAAGGATAACTGGAACCGCTAGAACCCCTACCAGACTGTGGTCGCTACGGTCGATCTCTCCTCCATCTCTATCTCTGTCTCGATGCACTAACTGGTGGTCGATATGGTCCACTGCCCGAGGATGATACCGATCCAGAAGTATCAGAACTCAGCCTCTTAGAAGGCCCCTGACTCGGTCTGCCCTCCTCAAACCGTCTAGGCTGGTATCTCATGTGCCTTTCCTTCTCGATATCCTCACCTCGGAGTGCTACACTGACAAACTCACCGAAGTTGTTCTGAGGCATCGTAGTCAGAGTCCCCTTGATGTTCAAGTTCAAACCCAGCTCAAATCTACGGCACTTGGCTTCCTCAGTAGCCACCATGAAAGGACCTAACCTCGATTTAGTTTCCTAAACCGGAATCAAACCCCTTCTAAAAACACGAACCAACAAAAACCACAAAAAATTTCAGCAGAGTAACGTTACTAACGCGGAATTTCCTTTACCTGCACCCTGAAAATAACACTTCATCCTATGCCACAAAAGCCAAACCGTGGGCACCAATCCCATCCGGATTTCTCAATATCATAACAATAACAATAAACAGTAAACATAACTGTACTTTATAGAAAATCCGGGGAAAATCACATAAAAACATGTATCAGTAACGTATCAGAGCGACCTCTAGTGTATATATACAAAATATACAACAGTAGGCAAAACAAGAAACCTACTGGAAAAGAAAGGTAGCTCGAACAACTAGCCTCCGACTGCGACGTGAGACAACAGAATCCGAACTGCAAACTGGGCACAGAAAACCGACAAGCCCAGGGGAAAGACATGAAAACCGTTAGAGTGAGTGGACGAAAATAAATATTTTTCGCCGAATAATATATGTTATAAAAACATATGCGAGTCTAAATGAATGAATATGACATAGTACACGAGGGAGACTCTAACTCCTCACGTGTACAGAGCATGCAGCGTAAAACTCCGCGGGGTCACTCATGGACACGTCCGCGCTAGTACAGTCAGAATCACGGGATCCCAGAGCCACACGTGATTCTAGCCAGAAAGGCCTCAAGTCAGAGGTCTGCCCCCCCTCACCCCGGTAAGGGCCTCGGGTCAGGGGTCACAGCCACCCCCGGTAAACATCATCGGGGATCAGCCGGGATGCAAGTGTATCGATACAACAATATATACTGTGACTATACTCTGTGTAAACCAAATCATAAATTGTTCTATGCAAGCGTATAAAGCATAATGTAAATGCATATACGTAATACATAATTCACTACAACATTACTCATTACCGGTGATTTTTAAATCGCCGGCAATAGTTTTCCATTATTGCCGGCGATTTTTGGGTATTGCTGGCGATTTTTCCCCCAAAAATTACCGGCAATAGTTTTTTTTATTTTTTATTGCCGGTGATATGCATGGAAGTCGCCGGCAATAATGCGCCGGAAATAGCCAAAAAAAAAAGTATTGCCGGCGTCTTCCATGCATGTCGCCGGCAATAGTTTTTTTTTTGGCTATTTTCGGCGCATTATTGTCAGCGATTTGGGAAAAAAATTGCCGGCAATAGTATTATTGCCGGCGATTTTTCCTCCAAGTCGCCGGTAATAATGAAAACTATTGCCGGCGAAAAAAAAATCGCCGGCCTTAGTTTTCCGTTTCGCCGGCAATACTAAAAAATGTGGTAGTGATTGTATAACACATGCTCATATAAATCATAATCTCATATGCATGCTCATGCTTGTACAAACGTATATTAAAGACTCGCAATTATCAGTGAAAAGAAATTGTCCACTCACAGATGAGCAAAGCGCGAACTCGCGCTAATCACGTGGTCCGGCGAAAGATCCCTCGCCCAAAGCACGATCTCGATCCCCTGAATAATCATAAAATATATCTAATTTTAATTCACAACACTGTACCACACCTCGGAAACCAACCGTTCCCGGAAATATATAATGCAGTGCAAAATAATCGACGAAATTCCTGAAATCTCCACTCAAACCCTCGACTGAAAATTTGGTACACAAATCAACTCGAAAACCTCAAGGCGACGATCGGGGCGCGAATACGAGCAAAACGACATATAACTCGACACATTTCCAAAAAAGTCAACGGTCGCCGGAACTCCGTCATTGACCGCCGCCGCCGGCTGCGGCATGGCGTCAACGGTGACGGATCCCAGCCAAAATTTCCAAATCACAAGTCCTCCTCAAGCCCAACACATTTCTCTTCTACATCGAGACCTAATTCCAAGCCCACCGGCCGGAATTGAGCTCGAAACTCACGGAATCCATGGATTCCGGTGAGATTCTGGCAAGCTTCAAACGGCAACCAAACACAAATTTCTTATACCAAAAGCATCTATAGGTTGACAGAAACCTTTCCCCTCAAAGCCCCGACCCCAAAAGTCGCCGGAGAAGGCCACCCGAATCTGGCAATATCACCCAACTTCATCGAACTCGTTCTCCCTCAATTCTCAACCAAATCAAGAAATTCCAAGTTCTAACTAGTTTAGAATCATGAGAGGAAGATTTTACCTTCCAAGGTCGTGGCCTAAATCGGCAGGGAACAGAAGCTCCAATGATGAATAGTAACCGGGTGAATAGTCCCCTCGGGTCAACGGGTTCAAATTTCGGTCAACGCTCGGTCAACGCCTCAAACAGTGTTTTGACAATTTTTTGACTATTTTCGATAATTATACTCGCGTCTTAGGATGATCGACGTTCCAAACGGATAACCATCACGATTCGGATAAACTCGAATCAAACGGATAAACTCGACGAGATTCCGCAACATCAAATATTCATATTATATTCCTCGGTCGTCGAATTAATCATCCGGAATCCCCCACGAAGTCGAAATCACGTGTACAACAACTCTGGAGAAGAGTCTCAACTCAAATTCTCGGCCGATAATTAAGTCGTAATCAAAACCGGTAAATTAATCAATTATCGGAAAACTGTAATTACGCGCTAACTCGTGAATTAAGCCAATTATACTACTGATTCTGTTCCGGGTCGTCACACTGTTGCCCAGATCTGTGAACATAAAGAACTTTAGCCGATGATATTATTATTTCGTCGGTTAAAAACAAAATTTTCTTCGGCAAAAGTAAAACTTTAGCCAACAAATTTTTCAACAAAAGACGACACTTTTTTTCCCCTGTCAGCTAAAATACTTTAGCCGACAACAACTTTTCTTCGTCGGCTAAATTATAGTATAGCCGACGAAAAAAAAACCGTCGGCATGTTTTGTTTACTTTCGTCGATTGTACTGTTTGTTCTGGTAGTGGACCCCTTAGCCCCGGCCCCCAAATGAAGTCGAAAAATTGTGAATGGAAGAAAGGTCAAGAAACTATGCAAGACAACGGGGAACCGGATTTGCGTGCCGTATGATAATTTCACCAAAGGCCTTCCGTTCAAGGAGCTCTCCAGTTTGACCGCATCTAAATTGGAAAAATTGTACGGAGCAACGTACGTATGATAGCCCATACTTGGGACAATTTGGAGGATTCTAAGAAGTTAAGAGTTGTTCGTGAACTCTCGGTAATATGGTCTATTTAATTTTATTTTATTTCATAAATAATTACAAAATATATGGTTTAGAATTTATTCTTTTTTTTTTCTTAGGTACACTTTGTTCTGGAGCAACGTATGGAGATGTTGGAAGCTGTACAGGAAATGGCCTTAGATACTTACAAGTGATGGAATCATAGCCTGCACAAGCACTACGAGGAACACGGCGCCTCTAGTGTACTATAAGAGTTCGTTGAAATGAAAGACGAGTGTGATTGGTTAGTGGAGGACTTTGAGTCCAACCAGTATAAGGTTCGTCTTTCTTTGATTTAGTGTAATTAATCATATAGCAATTTTAAAAATTTAATTATTAATTAATTTCTCTTGTTGTGAAACAGAGAATGTTGAAGGTGAACAAAGCTAATCGTGAGATGAAGAAGTACCACAACGGTTTTGGCTCATACAAGATGAACAACATCGCAAAGACTCACAGAGATATAGGTTCGAAGCATCTGCATCTTGATGCCTCCGTGTCTGCTTACTATAGGCCCGGGAAGGAAGAAGATATTGCTAGTTTACGCGTCATCAGTAACACTTAATCCAAAATTGAATGAGTTTAATCTTACTCTTGGTTTGAAGAAAATGAATCATGATTAGGACATTTAATTCGGTTGTGGTCTTGGATTTTAGTTTAGTTTTCTATATTAAACATGATTATGAACTTGAGAAATCCGAATGGGAATCAGTGCCCACGGTTTGTTCTTTTAGAAATTGGTTATTCAAAGTGTTTTCTTTTGTGCAGGTTTTTGGTTTTCTCCATTTTTAAGAGAAACTATGTCAAAATTCGTTTAGAAATCGACAGTAATATATTGTTCACAACATTTGTTTGTATAGTCGCAGAACTCGTAGATGCCACCTGAAGAGCTGGCTCTTCTGTCCTTGGAGACTCACATTGCTATTGTCGATACAGTTTTCGGCCGCAGAGCTGGGAAGGAGGTTCGTAGCCTTGGACAGGTAGTCTAACGAGATTAGAGTCATGTTTCGGCAACTAGGCAATTGAGTGTAGCAGCTGCCGAGGAGCGGGTCCAAGCGGCCAAGGATGAGGCTTGAGTGGCCAAGGAGCAGGCTCGATTGACCCATGAGGAAGCTAGATCGGTCCAGGAGCAGATTTGATCATCCTAAGAGCAAACTGGTTTGTTACAAGCGTAGGTGTCCTCATGATGGAGTACCTCAGGTCGAAAGGCATAGCCCCTCCGCCATTCTGTCCGCCGAATGTCCCGCTAGGATTTTGGACCCGATGATGACGATCTGAACACCAGGTGAATCAGCAGGGTTCAAACACTCCCGTCAATATCGATATTTTTCTTTAGTTTTGTATGTACGCAGTTTATATTTCTATCAGAACGGTACAATCTTTATGTACAAATTTTATACTCAATGAGTATTTTTCTTAAATTAAAGTATTTAATTTTTCATTCAATTTATATTTCTAAAATAAATATTAAAATTAAAAAAATATATATCAATTAGACAACGGAACTCGAAGATTTGGACAACTTAGATGACGAATACTTCTCGTTCGTCGTCTAAGTGTCACAACTTAGACGAAGAAACATTTTTTTCATCTACGTTGTCACACTTAGGCGACAAAACTGTTTCATCGTCCAAGATAAGTTACCCGACGAAAAAGTAAAAGTTCGTCGTCTATGACATTAGAGGACGAAATTTGTTTCTTCGCCTAAGACGTTACCTAGACGACGAAACTTTTTTGTTTCATTGCCTAAGTACTTGCACTAAGGCACTTAGACGGAAAAAAAAATTATCATCTAAGTACTTGGGCAACGAAAAAGACCTCTTAGATGATGAAATTGTTTCGTCGCCTAAGTGCGTGTTTTTGGTAGTGAGTATTATATTGTCAACTAGCACGTACTCATTGCCAATTGTCATATCTAGCTTACTACAAGATCATTTAGCTCAACTTGAATTGTATTTTCTTCTATAACAACCACATATTATTTGGAGAGAAAAAATCTCACATCAGAAAAGTGGCAAATAGAATATGACTTATAACATGATGGACTATGTATAATATTAATTAAAATTTTTTGGATAAAACTCAATACTTTAAAAATTGTTCATGTCAAGATATTATCGATTATATTAAGATAAGAGTCTGCTGTTGTTTTTTCTCATAGACATATATTTTCAAGCTAAGCTTAGACTTTCACACGGTGTGAAATCACACCTTAGCTTTTCATATTTGATCAATCACTGACTGGAATTGACATTCGATAATCCCGTTGCTTCGTAAAGTATATGACACGACAGTTGCATGTTCGTTATGATATGCATGGGATACAGTAAAGTGCCAACCAACCCTAACTAGCTAGCTAGCTTCTGTAACTATTAGCTATACTACAACAAGAACAAACGAAGCACTGGAAGCCAGGGGCGGAATTACCATGTAGTTGCCTGGGACTCAAGTCCCGCTCAAATCATTTGGTTAGAGAAAAAATATAGGGTTCCCAAAAAAAAATACATATATAACTAACTTAAAAAAGGAAAAAGAAAAAACAAATGAAGAAAGCCCAACAAGCAACAGTCTATGTCCTACTCTCTTTAAATGAGTAGGATTGAGCATGAGACGGAATAGATCAATTTGGAATAGAAAACATATCAATTTTGAAATTTTATATTGGGATGAGATTTAACATTCTATAAATAAAATCCAAAAAGGCCCGAACTCAAACGAGATTGGTTTGGAACAGGTTCATTTGGAGCTTTGCATATATTTATAAAAAATTGCAAGTGTAGACATAGAAGCTTGATATATGTAAATAAGCCCCAAAATATGTACCATTAGCTTCCAGTAACTTAATCAATTATGAAAGATCACAAAGTTACAACCAAATAAACTCAAAGCAATAGTTGATTAAAACAATAATGAAACTAGAAAATTAACGTTGGACCTCCATCAACTTGATGGAAGTCGTGAAACGTACTATGGAAGATAGTGAGTTGCGGCGGTGAAAAAATAATTGAAAAAAAATGAGGATTGAAAAAAAAAATGTAGTAGTTTATTAATTAGTCTATTAAGACTTTTTTTTTTTAAAAGAATCTATGAAGACTCGGTAAGGTTATATTATTTTGGGTATAATATTCAAGACGTATTGGGACATTATTTTTAACGGGACGGGATATGACGACTCTTCTATTTGTAAAATACAAACCTGTACCGCCCTTATGTAGGATGATACGAAACCGGGTCGAACCAGGATTTTCGGTCTTACGTGCCCAGCACTATAAATGAGCAAAAGACCGCTACGTGCAGTTGCAATCAAGTGTGCATATTATAAAAGGACATGCTCACTCATGTCAAATTTCAGAATTTAATATCCCTTTGTGAACTGTGTACTTTATTGGTTCATACAATAAAGTAAAAAAAAATTCCCATGTTTTATAGATTGATATCGAGAACAACTGAAAAACTTTTTTGGCCACAAATATCATGAAGGATGAATTGAGCAATAAGATGTAAGGAGAATTTCTAAGCGATTGTATGATGCTCCACATTGAGAAAGAATATGCTGATTTTATTAGTAATGACTTTGTGATCAAGGAATTTGAAGATTCAGGTACTCGTACGAATATATTTAGTTAATTTAGCTTGGTTTTACATTTATATACTTTGTATTGCATTTGCATGTTATTTGGCTTCTTTTTTATTGCATTTAGAGAGTTTTATGAATCTTGTTTTATATTAGCATACATTCAAATTGTAAAGCTTACTACGTCTCTCTTAATAATGTGTATATTTCATTTCAATCTATAAATTACTCTCACGCTATCGAAATTTTTTTTATAATAGAAAGTCTTAGTCCCACTCGGTTTTAAATCCAGGATCCACCTTTACTGGAAGCAATAATGATTCTTAGCGTGGTAGTTTTTATTACGTAGACGAAAATACGGAGTGGGATCAGATATAAATCTTGTTTTCGGCGAACGGTGAAACCGAAAGCCTGAGCCATGTCTAGGTTTTCATGCTTCATTCCATTGGGGAGTTTCAAGTCATACTAGTACAGTAACAGAGCAACAGGAAGCTCTACATTCGCCGGACCATACGATATACCGGGACATATTCTTCTTCCCGCATCAAATGGGATGCATTGGAAATTGGTTCCCTTGTAGTCAAGGGTGCTATTAAGTAACCTCTCTGGATAAATTTTCTCAGGCTCATTCCAATACTTTGGATCTCTACCTATTCCCCATGCATTGATAACTACCTTTGTTTTAGCAGGTATATTGTGCCATTTTCATTTTTCTCGGGTTCCCAATCATCTCTGACATAACCCAATCCACTGTAGTAGATGATGTCTCACTCCCAGCACCAAAGATGTCCTGAAAATAATCAAGCTATCTATGTCAGTTACTGATTCTAACAAGTTAATTTTATAAGAACTAAAATATTGTTGGGATGAATTTAAGTTAATAATTTTCGGACATTAATTTTACACTTGTTGCATGGTAATTTGGTCGGTTTTGATTCGCACATTCCGACATGCATGTAGAGAACCTTAACGTATACGTTCTATATATAGGCACATTCATCATGATCGGCCTACATATTGACAACCCTAGCTTAAGTATATATAAGCAAATCATGCACATGCATATTTAGGTTTGTAACAAACGTACGACTATATATCAAATTGTACGTATATAAACACCTGCATGCTCACCTGGATTACAGCTTTGATGTTCTAGTAGTTAGTGAAAACTCCACGCCACTGTGATATTTTAAAAGAACATCAACAAAGTCATCCTCTTCTTCACCCTGGCCTTGACATCTTGTTGCACCCTTAGCTTCTCTATGTTCCCCGATGATGTTTTCCATTATCATGTCAGCTTCCTTATGCAACCTCTCAAGCTTTGACCTCATTCCACTAATCACATGCAGTATATTGATAAATGGGAAAACATCTGCAAGTGCAAAGCCTCCCGCAAGTTTCGCAGCTTCCTTCCCAATATATATGGCTCTTTCATTATCTCTACTCTTTTTGCCAAAGGCTGCTCGCGATGTGATGCAGTATGTACATGAGTAGATTTCTTCAGTGAGATTGATGGGTGATCCTGTCCTCGATGCAATCTCTGTTACAAGTTTCATCACCTCTTCTTCCCTAATTCGTCGAAAAGATCGGACACGTACGCTTTGTGCTCAAAAGCTCTAGCATGCATTTTTTTCGTAATTCTTTCCAGTATTGGCCATAGGGTGAGAAGCCAATGTTTGTACCACGATAAGTCAATATCTTGGTAGCGAGGGTATGAGGCCTCGATGCAAAAATAGCGTCGTGGGTTTTCATAACCTACATGGCGCACTCTGCTGACGAAACAACTAGGATTGGAACTTCTCCAATCTTTAGGTACATAAGAGGACCATATTTGTTGGCCAACTCTCTTAGGCCATGATAGGGTAAAGAGCCAATGAGCTGGTGCAAGTTTCCTATGAAGGGTAGTTTCAATGGTGCTGGTGGTAAGTCTGAAATGGAGTCTTTGGATTTTCCCGCTCGCGATCTCTTGCATATTCTTAGTAGTACAATCAAAAGTAGAAATAGACAAAAGATAAGCAGCCGTTGGAAGGAAGGATGTTGAAGCTCCATGAATAACATATACCTTATGCTCAGCTGAGTGAATAACAAGTGCTCAGGCACTATGCTACAATGCACAGTTTAATTATTTCACATGGACCGGGAATCTGTCTTGTAACAGAAATTTAAAACGAATTCGGAAATATTGTAGACATTAACAACGATCTTTTTATATACAATTATTGATGGCGACGATCTTTTTATATACATAATTTAATACTTTCAATATTGTAAATAGGCGATGATCTTTTTATGTACTTAATAGTGTTTACAAATATTTCTGAAGTCGATTTAGCGGACGCGGTGAATGATTTTGTCATTAGTAAATATTAAGTGGTCTCTGGTTGAATTTTTAACGGTTTGATTATATCTATTCATTGCGGATGAAAGTTGTAGTATTCGTCGAGGTGAGTGCATAGATGCATAGAATGTCAAAAATAGAGTTACGACGGAGCAGTAATGGTCAATGAAAGTTTATGTCTTGGGTTTGAACAAATTACTAAAATTCGCCCCGCCTATGGATCAACCGACATTTTTCACAAATTTTACGAACGGAGTCCCTTATTATCATATTAATTATCATTGTTTTTATTAATTTTGAATATACTTAAATTGGAAGAAAATGAGTTTCTTAAAAAATTTAAATTCGAATTCGAATTGGATCCGAACAAAAGAATGTTGAAATTGAAAAAAAAAACACCCAAATATTATTCGAATCTTGCATACAAATTATAAAGTTGAATCATAAGAACTTACACCAATTTTATTCTAATTACTAGTAGTATACAAATAAAATTATATTGATTCATTTCCGAAGCAAAATACAAAATCCGAATATGCGAATATAAATTGGAGTTGCCCGAAATAGAAAGGGAGACTTAATTTCCATTTTATGGTTGAATTTGGTTGACCGAGCTCTAGCAACAAAATCATCGCAGAGTTGCTATTTGGCAATGCGATGCCTTCGGACACCATCTTGGGGTCGTTCTTGGTCAAAAATGAAGCTCTTCTTCCCCTCTTCTTAATCTAAGTTTGATTATGACGATGGAGCATCAAGGAGGCCGAATCAATAAGAAGAAATTCTAGGGTTTTCTGGCGAATATCACCATCGTGGCTGGTGACAATTCCAATCACACTCGACCGTATTCTAAGTGGGTTTTGCAAGCTCTTAATCTCCTTTATGTGTTGTTGTGTTTTGGTTATTGTTTGTAGAGAAAATTAGTGAGAATCAAATTGATTTTGAAACAAATTGGGTCACCATCACAACCATGGATATCAGTGATGACATCTTTCAAACAGTTGGTTAGGCTCGCCGAGAGCTTTCCAACGGTATGTTAACTTTTGTCACCAGCAGTGGTGCGTCTGACGAAAAATATTTCTGAAACTGAATTGAGTTATATACCTTTAGAAATGTAGTCATGAGGCCTATTTAACGTTTAGACTCTTTGACCCAGAGGGTAAGTGGTGGTGACACATATCGCCACTAGTGGCGGTGCAGCCAATGGAGAAATTAGGTATATTTTATATCGTTACGACTGTTCTGTCGCAACGGGTTAGTCAAAATGATTTTTGAGTGAATTTGTTTGAGTTTAATCATAATTGAGTAATTATTAGATTTACGAGAGTATTTGAGTGATTTTAAGATATTCATTTAGGTTCGGTCATCAGAACTGGGATATACCACCTTAGACAAGGGTAAAGGAAACATCCGGTTGCAGGTCCAAAACTTAATATCTTCTCCCTTACTAATCATTTATCTATAACCCATGCAACATATTAACTGATGGGAAAAGATTTGCACAGTTGGAGTATTAATTTTATATGCGCCGATAGATTAACTTCTAGGCCGAAGAAACCTTTGTTGTACTCGGCCTGACTCTGTAAAAAAAACAACCCTAGGAAAAACAAACACGCAAAACAACACGGGATTCAACATGGTTCCCTCATTGTTTGAAGTATGCTCACGGAGCATGATTATATTCAATCTTCGAATTCCTTTGTAATTGAGAATAATGAGAAGAAAGTACAAAGTATGTCACTTGATGTTATATCCCAAACCCGAACTCTTTAACCCTTATACGTACACCTCTATCAAGTCACAGTCTCAATACTCATAATGCCAACTCTCTTACAGCTGGTGTATATAACTATACCACCTAATTATGGATACTTAGCCCCTAATTAGGACAACACCACCCAAACCAAACAGACCACCATGTTGCTAGCTACAACTTTGTTGATTAACCCGACCCCAAAAGATGAGCAACTCACTCGTTAGGGCGCAAATAATAGACAGACTTTGGCAACAATAAGTCCCACATAGAAAACAAGAGCAAGAAAGTTCCCTAAATCATCTATATAAGGACCTCATTTATGATAAATCAAAGTAATATGATTCGCTCAACTCCTTAACGTTGTGATACTTGATACGGTTACTGACTTATGCATTAAAGTGTTGAAGGTAGGCAAGACCTATCAAGACCTCTAACATCCCATTTGCTTATTACTTATAACATTGGTCTAGCGGAGAAGTGATCAGAATGGAGGAGTTTGCAGCCAAAATTTCACTCTTAAAGAACATCTGCTTAACTGGAGGAAAGGGGATGTATACCCTCAAGAGTGAGCTCATTATCTGAAGGAATCATGGCGTCAAGAAGAGACTATCACGCCAAGGCTGTCAAAATTAAAATTAATCAGTTTAGCAGAAAGGGCAACCCTTGAATCCACATCGACGATTTTCAATCTGCTATGGCATGAACTCACTAGACTGATGCCACCCTATGTTTTTTATTTCTAAGAGACATTGTCCGAGGAAGCGAGAGATTTGTTCTACAAAATTTTGTCGAACTCGAAACACTAGTTTGTTGAGCTCACAGAAAGCTTCTTGAAAAGGTATCGGCTCCAGGGAAAATATAATACCACTAGCATGCTTTTCAAAATACATCAAGGGGAGACTGAAAGTTTGTTGATCTTTGTTAATTGTTGGAAGCACTAGCCATGACTTACCACAACCTCTACAAAAGCATCGTACTAACGACACTTAAGAAAAATATACCAGCCCCCCATTAGTTGAGAAACTCATCAAGAAGGAACATCTGTTATATGATGAACTCATCGACCTGGTCGTTCAGAATGCCCAGATTGAAGGCATTGTATATGGCATAGCTGGACCTGCCATTACTATACCACCACACCCAAAAACTCTCTTGTTAGCACCACATCTCTCAATCCTCATCCTACCCGCCAAGGAAGCGTAACCTCGGATGAATAATCATAAACGCCAGGGTGAACATCACCCAGAGCGGAGGAACTAAAAGAGATATCATAAACAAATCTCAACTCGCCAAAAAATCACTCACGCCAGATTGCACCACCACGCCATAACAACCAAACCCGTCACCATAATCCACCTTGCCAAGAAATCTTATCTGTAGCACATACTTCCTATGAGAAAATCTTGGATCAAAATATAAGCATCATCCTACCTGAAAGGACTCGATCCCAATTTAGTTGCCTAAACCGGAATTAAGGCATAACAACACCCGAGTCTACAAAAAAATTTGCCTGAGTTTCTTCTAAACCAAGAAACCCAAAAACCTACAAGCAAAACACACTTTTAAAATGTCCACAAAAACAAATCTTGGGAACCAAATCCTATCTGGATTTCTCAAATCAACCAAATTCTAAATTTAGTATAAATATATACTGTTTACAAAAGGTGATAAGAAATCCGAAAACTGTGTGGGAAAATAAAACACAACAGTGTCAAACTCTATTCAGTATTCAGAGCGACTTCTAATATACATATTATACAAGATTAGCAGGTTAAGCTAGGAACATACTAGATGAATACAGTAACACAAACTCTACGCCTCCATCTCTGACGTGCAATCACAGAATAATACATGCAAATTGGGTGGAGGAAACCAAAAAACCCAAGAAAAGCATATAAAATAATAAAAACTGTTAGAGTGAGTGGACGAAAATAACATTTTACTTTTTAAACTGAAACTGTAAATAATATGTCCTTCATAAATAATGTACATAAGAATAATGCGAGTCTGAAAATAAACATCCAGGTACACCTGGGTACTGTAAAATATGTATAGACTCTGACTCGGGTCACCCGACCTCAAGTCCAAATACTGCCCAGGTCAGGTTCCTGGCCCTCTTGGGTGCTGTAAAATATGTGGAGGCTACGACTCGGGTCATCTGACTACAAGTCCTAATATTGCCTAGGTTCGGTTCTTAGCCCTCCTGGATGCTCAATAAATCCTCTGGTCAGGTCCCTGGCCCTCCCAGAGCATCGCGGGGATCAGCCGAGAGGCAGTGCATCGATGCAACAACTGTGACTATGCTCTGTGTAAAACAAACCATATATGCCTCCAAATACAAATGAATAAACGTAAATGCTTAACTATAAAATATATAACTAAAGACTCGCATAACAATAGTGAAAATAATATGTCCACTCACAGTATAGAGGCTAGTTCCATGGTCCAACGGAAGTTCCCTCGCCAAAATTTCAATCACGATCTCCTCAATAAATAACACATACATTTAATACTGGAATTCGATAAAACGTGCGAAAATCAACTCAGAAACTACCCCGAAAATCCCTCGGATAATTGATGAATTTTACCTCGCCGGAGCCCCACCGTGGGCGGCGGCGCATTAGCTACACGCGCCCCCCCCCCCCCCCCCCCCCCCGGCCGAACAACTCTGTTTGGAGCATTTGACCCACCAATTTGAAGATCTCCTCGAGCCCAACCTTTTTTCCTTCTACGGCATCGACCAATTCCGACCATATTGGCCGAAAAATCCCTCGAAATCAGGCTGTCCAAAACCCAGCCAGAAAATCTCCTCGGCGTCAAACACCGGCTACGGCGCACGGTGGACTGCATGGCTAGGGGGTTTCGACTCCTGGGAGAACGGCTAGTCGAACTCACCCATCGTCGTCACCAGAGAATGGCCAGTGCGCCATCGCCCACGGCGTCCATGGGTACCTTCTCTAAAATTCGTTTAGGTTGCTCCAAAACGTGCCTAAAAATCCCAAATAATCACACCAAGCCACTCCTGGGCAAGATGAGAAGAAAATCCATACCTCAATCACTTCAAACAGTGGCTAAGCGGTGAAGTCTTTGGCGAGGAGAAGAAAATCCATACCGCAATCCGGATCGGTCAACGCTTGGTCAACTCACAGTCTAACTTTCTAAATCGGGTAAACCAGCTATTTTTGGAAACTTGCTATTTATAGGGGAAGCTCCTCAATCGATCAACGGCTATTATTCAACTTTATCGTGATCGTACGGCCAATAATTGACCGATAAAAACAAGTTTCTTTTTGATTTATCCGTTATGACAATTTCCAATAAACATCGTGATAGCTATCCGGAAAAAAAAAACTTCTAAAAATTGTAATAAATAGCTCGTAAATCTGAAAAAATTCTCAAAAATTCCTGCAAACTCGAAATTAAATATTCTACAACTCTCGTCAAGAAAATTAAGTCATATTCTCGCCCGATGAAAAGTCGTTAATAACTCACGCGATACAACTAATTCGCGATAATACTATTTCGTGCTGATTTATATGTGAATTTTGGTTCGAGTTGTTACAATCTACCCCACTAATAAAAATTTCGTCCTCAAAATTTACATACCTGCTAATCGAAGAGATAGGGATACTGCTCTCGCATCTACAACTCAGGTTCCCAAGTGGCCTCCTCAACAACATGGTTCCTCCACAAGACTTTCAAAGGTGGAATGGTCATGTGACGTAGAACCTAGACTCTCTGATCAAGAATATGAACTGGCTCTTCCTCAAGACTTTCACAAGTCAAATCCTCCCATATAGGGAACTGATAAGGTGTCAGAACATAAGATGGATTAGAAATGTATTTCCGTAAGATAGACACATGAAACACATCATGTACTCTGGCCATCTCAAAAGGTAGTGCCAACTTATACGCCACTACACTCACATGTTCAATAATCTCATATGGACTGATATAACGTGGATGAAGTTTGCCATGTTTTCCGAAATGCATAACACCTTTCCAAGGAGATAATTTCAGAAATATCCAATTAGCAACCTCAAACTCAAGGTCCTTCCTCCTTACATTAACATAACTCTTTTGTCAGTCTTGTGTAGCTTTCAGCCTGTCTCGAATAATTTGAATGTCCTCAGCAGTGTCCTTCACTATATCAGGACCAATAAGCCAAATTTCTCCTACTTCACTCCAACACAATGGAGTTCGACATTGTTTTCCATATAAATATTTCAATGGAGCCATTCCGATGTTTGCCTGATAACTGTTGTTGTACGCAAATTCAATCAAATGAAGCTGTTGATCCCAATTTCCTTTCAACTGCAACACATAGGAATGCAACATATCCTCCAAAGTCTTAATGGTTCTCTCTGATTGGACATCAGTCTGAGGGTGGAAAGCTATACTAAAGTATAATCTGGTCCCCATCGCCTTTTACAACGCTTGCCAAAATTCTAATGTGAACTGAGTATCCCGATCAAAAATTATAGACACAGGCACTCTGTGCAACCTCACAATCTCCGCCATATAAAACTTTGCTAATTTGGTCACAGAGATTTTTCCTAAAAGAGCTAGAAAATGAGATGATTTCATAAGGCGATCACCAATTACCCGAATGCCAGTATTACCATTTGAAGTACGAGGTAGTTGATATACAAAATCTATGGTAATATGCTCCCACTTTCAAACTGGAATCTCTAAGGATTACAACTTTTCAGCAGGTTTCTGCCACTCTGCCTTCACCTGTTGACAAATAAGGCACTTGCTTACGTATATTGCTATTTCTCTTTTCATGCTAGGCCACCAGTAGTAAGCTTTAAGTATTCGAAACATCTTTGTACTGCCCGAATGCATAGCATAGGCTGCACAATGAGCTTCATCAAGTATTTCCTTCTTCAGCTCGTCATTTCTAGGAACACAGTCTTCCTCTGAACATTAAAGTATCGTTATTCCTTAGTCGAAACTATGTTGGTTCACCATTTTGAATCATATTCTTCTTACTCAACAGATGCGGATCCGCGTTCTGAGTCTCTCGCACCTGATCAAACAACACTGGTTGGACTGGAAAATTGGCTAACAGTGCTCCATCATCACACCATTCCAGTTCTGCTCTTATAGCTTGCAACTCAGCTAACATCGATACTCGTGCAACTCATACATGAAATAAAGAGGCTCCAGATTTCCTGCTAAGAGCATCAGCCACAACATTGGCTTTCCCTGGACGGTACTCGAAAGTACAGTCATAATTATTAATTAACTCTATCCATCTATGTTGTCTCATGTTCAAATCTGGTTAAGTACGCAAGTAAGTAAGACGCTTGTGATCAGTATAAATCTTACACTGCGCTCAATATAAGTAGTGCCTCCAACTTTTCAATGCTAACACAATGGAAACAAGCTCCAAATCATGTGTGGGATAATTAACTTCGTAAGGTTTCAGTTGTCTGGAACCATAAGCAACGACATTGCCAAGCTGCATCAGAACACAGCCCAGACCCAATTTCGAAGCATCACTATAAATAACATATTCCCCACTTTCGTCAAGCAATGACAACACTGGTGATGTGGTCAACCTTTCCTTCAATGTCAGGTAACTCTCTTCACAAGCATCAGACCACTCAAACTTGACCCCCTTCTTCGTTAATCGGGTAAGCGGAGTCGCAATCCGCAGGAAATCTTGTATAACGGCGATAATAACCTGCTAAACCCAAGAAACTTCTTATCTAAGTTACACTAGTAGGCCTGCTCCAATTCAACACCACTCCAATTTTATTTGGATCAACGTTAACTCCCTAAGCTGAAGTTACATGACCCAGAAATTTCAAATTTTCCAGCCAAAATTCACACTTGCTAAACTTTGCATACAACTGAGAATCCCACAAAGTTTGTAAAACAACACGTAGATGCTTCTGGTGTTGCTTCACATCATCAAAATATATTAAGATGTCATCGATAAATACAATGACACACTTATCCAAATATCGCCTGAAGACTTGATTCATGAGGTCCATAAAAGCGGCTGGGGCATTTGTCAAGCCAAAAGGCATAACAAGAAACTCATAATGTCCGAAGCGTGATCAAAAAGCCATCTTAGAAATATCTGATTCTCGAATCCGAAGTTGGTGATATCCTGACCTGAGATCAATCTTCGAGAAAATTGTTGCTCATTTTTGTTAACTAAACAAATCATCAATAAAGGATACTTATTCTTCACCGTGACTTGATTCAATTTTTGATAGTCAATGCACAACCTCATTAAACCATCATTCTTCCTCACAAACAACACTGAAGCACCCGAAGGTAAAACATTGGGTCGAATAAAACCCTTATCGATTAACTCCTACAGTTGAACCTGCAACTCCTTTAACTCTGCCGGGGCCATTCGATATAGTGCTTGAGAAATAGGACCAGCACCTGGAACTAATTCAATAGTAAAATCAATCTCCCTCACTGGAGGAACACAAGGTAAGTCCTCTAAAAAAATATCTGGATACTCACAAACCACTTGAATATCCTCGATACTCGGCACACAAACTTTAGTATTAATCACATGTGCCAAGTATGCCTCACAGCCTTTCTTAACATCTTTTCCACTTTCATTGTCGAAATCATATAATGTGGAGAAATATTTCTTTCGCCGCAAAATAAGATTTCTGGCATACTTGGACTTTTAAAGACTACCTCCTTTTTATGACAATCGAAGACTACCCAATGAGCCTCTAAAAAGTCTATCCCCAGAATTATATCAAAATCTACAATATCTAACATTAAATCTGTGGCTAGCCCATGATCTCTAATGAATATTTCACAGTCCCTATATACCCATCTAACACACACAACATCACCGGATGGATATAACACTCGCCACATACCCGGAAGTGGAGAGGCAGATATAATGGCCAAAGATGTCAATCTATACGACATAAAAGAATGTGTAGCCCCCAGGTCTAACAAATTAAGGACTGGATAACCAAAAATATATCACATACTGATGATAACCTTAGGGGAAGCTCTGCTCTCTTGCATGGTCATGGCATGCACTCGAGCTTGCCCAGCGGTTCGTCCACGCTGATTGCGGTTTTGCTGATTTACTTGTTCTGTGGCCTACGCTGGCTGAACTCTAGAAGCGGTACCCTGATCTCCATATGATCTCTGGGTTGCTGAACCACCATAAGTGTCCATTTGCGGACACTCGCTAGCAAAGTGACCCTCCTGGCCACAATAAAAACAACCATTGATGCCTTGCTGACACCGACCTAAATGTTGCATATTACAGGTATTGCACAATGGAAATTCTCTCAATGCAGCTAGTGTATCATATGAGCGTCAAGGGTAACTTGACCCACTATAACTCCCACTTGATTGTTGCTTCTGAGGTCGATTCCTCCTCCATCTCTGGCTCTTACTCTAACCAAATGTGCTAGTAGAAAATCTATAAGGTCCATTACCAAAAGAAGATGATGACCCCGAAATACCTGAGCTTACTTTCTTTAGAGGACCCTGGCTGGGTCCGCCCTCCTCAAAGCGGCGAGATCAAAACTGCATTTGTTTCTCCCTTTCCACATCCTCATCTCTGATGGTTATACTAACAAACTCATCAAATGGGTCGGTCAACGCCTGGTCATCTCACAGTCTAACTTTCTAAATCGAGTAAACTGGCTATTTTCGGAAACTTGCTATTTATAGGGGACGCTTCTCAATCGATCGACGGCTATTATTCGACTTTATCGCAATCGTACGGCCAATTATTAACCGATAAAAATAAGTTTCTTTTTGATTTATCCGTTACGACAATTTCCAATAAACATCGCGATAGTTATCCGAAAATAAAACTTCCAAAAATCATAATAAATAGCTCGTAAATCTGAAAAATTTGACGAAAATTCCTACGAGTTCAAAATTAAATATTCTGCAACTCTCAAGAAGAAAATCAAGTAAAATTCTCACCTGATTAAAAATTCGTTAATAACTCATGCGATACAACTAATTCGTGATAATACTGTTTTGGTTCGGGTTGTTACACTGCCCCACCACCACTACCACAAATTGAAACATTACCGGCGAGATTCCGGCCAACAAGGCTGGCGACCGGAAAAGTCGCCGGTAATGTCCATCATTATCGGCGACTTACTCCGTCGCCGGTAATGTTTCAAAACATTACTGGTGACTCCAACCGTCGCCGGCAATGTCAAGCCGAACATTTCCGGCGATTTTCCGGCCGGAATTTCGCCGGAAATGTGTGGCTAGACATTGCCGGCGACGGTTGGAGTCGCCGGTAATGTTTTGGAACATTACCGGCGATTTTCCGGCGTAAAGTCACCGATAATGTCTTCATTTTCGGCGTAAAGTCGCCGGTAATGTCTTCATTTCCGGCGACTTACTCCGTCGCCGACAATGTGTCTTATATTAGATGCCGGATGCGACAGCTCGATCATTCAATCATTTTGATCGAAAAAAATCCAGAGAAATCGAAAGAAGGAAAACGTACGCTCTGAAATCGATCATTCGGTATATTGTCAAAATTAAGGCGCGCGTCGAAAACTCGATCACTCGGGAAGCTATATATATAGGTAGGTGTATATATACGTATATGTGTATGTATATATATATATGTGTGTGTGTTGATCAAATCCAATTCGTGAGATATATATGAAATGTTGTTGATGTCACCGAAACGAGAAAACAGCTTGTAGTTAATCTTGTGTCTAAATCAACGACTAGTATTATCATATTGTTATCGGAGCCAAGCTTAACAGAGCCACCTACCCAGTAAAATACGTTTTGAATTGAAAAAAGGAGAATACCATCATCGAGTACTGAATCGAATTCAGAGATTAGATCGATATATATATATATATATATATGCATGCATGTGTTGATTTAATTAGAGTTGAATTGAGATATCGCGTCGATTATAAGTAGTGAATGTGTGTATATATATATAATTAATACGTAAAATTGTTAGAATTTTCAGAATGGACAAGAGTTGGATGAGCCTCGAAAGATGGGATGTCAGATATCACGAGGGAATTAGGAGTTTTGTGGATTTTGTGAAGGCTAATTGTGGAGACACTACACTTCATTATTGCCCGTGTAAGGAATGTAAGTGTTTCAGCGATCGATTTCCCATTGATAAAGTCTAGAGGCACCTGAGTAAATACGGGTTTTGGGATAAGTACACTTGTTGGATTTATTACGGTGAAACATCGGTAGCGGGTCCGCATGATCATGGACAATTTGGTGAGAGGGCCAGTCCACGCTATGATCATGGAGATTTTGCTGAGAGGGGCAGTTCATCCTATGATCCAACATCGATGTTAATCAATGATATGTTTCCTCATGAGAGCGGTGTATTTGCTGATGAAGCACCAAATGTCCCTCCCATCGTTGAGGGTTTCCCCCATATCGAGCCAGTCGAACCCTTACCTGGAGCTCATGTCAACACAAGCTGTATGGACAAGTACAACAACCTGATTGCATTGCAACAGACTCCGTTGTATGACGGTTGTAGTAAGACTGTTCTTGAAAGTGTGATGGGAGTGATGAAGCTCAAAATGGAGAACAAAATGTCTGTCAAAGCTGTTAATTCTTGGTTGAAGTGGACTGCTTCGCTACTGCCACCCGGTCATCTTCTTCCTACCACTCATCATAAGGTGCGACATATCCTGAAATATCTTGGGCTTTCCTACATTAAAATCCATGCATGCAGATATGATTGTATTCTCTTCTGGGGAAAAGATCTCGAAGACCTTGAAGCCTGCCCGGTATGTTTTACAGAAAGGTATAAGTTGACTCCTGCAGGCAACAAGAAAGCTATGAAGATACTTCGACATTTCCCGCTTATTGATATGCTGGAGCGGTTGTTCATATGTGCTTTCACGGCCGAGGCAATGAGATGGTGGGCTGAGAGGAACTTGCCTGACGATGACACCCTTATACACCCTTCCGACGGAGAGGCTTGGAAGCACATGGTCAGGGAGTTTGATCATTTTGCAGCAGAGGTCCGAAATGTTTGGCTAGGGCTCTCATCTGACGGATTCAACCCTTTTGGCAACATGAGTCTTCAATACAGTATATGGCCAGTTATTTTGGTACCGTACAACCTTCCACCATGGATGTGCATGAAGAAGGAATACAATATGCTGACTCTGTTAATTCCGGACCCGGGTTATCCAGGAAAGTTTCTCAATGTGTATTTGAGGCCTTTGATTGAAGAGCTTAAGTACCTGAGTGAGTGTGATCACCCCACTTACGATAGGTTCAAAAATGAGATGTTTCAGATGCATGCCATGCTTGTTGGCACCATCAGTGATTTTCCTGCCCACGTTATGTTGTCGGGCAACGTTACCAGGGGTTACAGGGCTTGTTCAGAGTGCATGACGGTTGATTGTTGCAGTCCTCATTGCAGTAAAATTGTTCAGATGCGTCACCGTTGTTGGCTTCCATATGATCACCCATTTAGGCAGGATCCAGACGCGTTTGATGGGACTGTGGAAACAGGTGTGGCACCCAGGCGATGGACAGGGGAAGAAATTTTGGAAGTGTTGAATGAATATGATTTTGGCCAGCTGAGCAATCATCCTGACATAGTGGCGTCAATTCCAGACAAGCCCGAAAGGTATAAGTTTTGGACACACAAGAGCATATTCTGAGAACTCCCCTACTGGCCCAGGTTGCTTATCAGACATTACCTAAATGTCATGCACATAGAGAAGAATGTGTGTGAAAGTGTGGTGGGCACAGTTCTTAACTTGGAGGGGAAAAAGAAAGACATCCCTAAGGCACGTATTGATCTGAAAGCTATGGGAATGCGGAAACATTTGTGGTTACGAGATGGTAAGAGAAAAATGCAGCAAGCTCCTTATGCCGTCAAGCTGAAGCATAAGCATGAAATTTTTCGGTGGCTGAGTAATGTCAGGTAAATATTCTTATATATGACTATGCAGTACGGAAATTGGTTTGCTTTTAATTTTTACCGGATTATGGTGATATGCGAGAAATATAATTGTTGCCTATGGCTATATATATATATATATATATATATATATATGCAGGTATCCTTATGGCTATGCAGGAAATATAAGCAGGTGTGTTAACTACCGGGACAATAAGATGTACGGATTAAATAGTCATGACTGCCATGTACTGCTTCAACGCATTTTCCCTATTTTCATTCGAGGGTACCTGCCCAAGGAGGTGGTGGAGCCGTTGGTGGCCTTGTCAAGATTCTTTCAGAAATTATGCACCAGGGAAGTTAAAAAATCAGATCTCAGGGAGATGCAAGATAACATCATTTTTATCATGTGCAAGCTTAAGAGGATATTTCCGCCAAATTTTTTCGACATCATGCCTCACCTCACGATCCATCTTCCCAAACAATTGTTGCTTACCGGTCCCGTACACTACACTTGGATGTATCCCATGGAAAGGTACATTTGGTTTGCCTCTGTTTTTATATGTAAAGTCTTAGTTTTACCCCTTTTAACATGCACTTGTTAACTTATAGACATTTGGGAGCCTAAAATGACTATGTGAAGAATAAATATGCACCTGAAGGGTGTATCGCTGAAGCATATGTTGCGCACGAGTGTGTCACGTACACCAAAGTGTATTTGGGAGCGCTTGAGGACCCCCAACAACAGATGTCGATAGATGAACCTCAGTTCAACCTTTCTATCATCTCCAATGACGTTGTAGTACAGGGAAGCTTGCCAAAGTCGTACAAGTTGGATGAAAATGAGGTAATCATTGCCCACTGGTCGGTACTGATTAACTGTGAAGAAGTACAATATTGGAAAAATTATCATCTTCACTGCCCTGCTATTGCCGGAAATGTTGATTACCACAACAGGACGTTTGCAAACTACTTTGGTCCATGGGTAAGGGTATATGTGTATATGTCTTTTTTTTTATTGTCATTTTCCTTATATAGCATGTGTGTACGTACGTGGTTTTGTGGTTTCTATGTTCATAATGTCTTGTGTGGTTTCTTATCGTTTTCAGATGAACCATGTAGCAGATGATGGTTACCCAGAGTGGTCAAACGAATTGAGGGTCCTTGCGATGAAACCGATAGCTTCAAAAGTTTACTCGATGTGTCAGGTCAATGGCGTGAAATTTATATGTGAAAATAGAGACGACCGACTGAAAACACAGAATTGTGGGGTGATGGTCCATGGTGGGCAGGATGACGTTGACTATTAC
The DNA here is from genome assembly GCA_946800695.1 of Geum urbanum. Taxonomy (NCBI): domain Eukaryota; kingdom Viridiplantae; phylum Streptophyta; class Magnoliopsida; order Rosales; family Rosaceae; genus Geum; species Geum urbanum. Next base: position 38,329,548 of record OX326998.1, read on the forward strand.
GGTGTCCTTCATTCAGTTGTTGAACTAATTTATGGGAACCGCATGAAAGTGCACTTGTTCAAGTGTAGATGGTTTGATACTGGCCCGGAGAACACAAGGACCGATCAGCACGGAACATTTTCGGTGAATACTGCTACTACCTGGTATGAAGAAGACCCTTTCGTTCTTGCCTCATCAGTAAAACAAGTGTTTTACCTGGACGATCTTCTTAACAAAGTCCCGTGGAAGGTGGTTAACCATGTTGCTCATAGAAACATATACAGTGCTGCCACACTTGGTGATACCGCAGATGATGAGAAAGTTACTGCATACCAAGAGCCGAACGCTTTTGACATTCCGGAATCATCTACGATTCGCCTTAATAATGTGAGATCTGGGAGTGTGGTTCGAATTACTGGAGCAGAACTTCTCGATGTTAATCCATATGAAGTTGACGCTGATTCAGATAACGAGGAGAGACACATATTTCCAGAGGTTACCTATGAAACCGAGTCAGACTCAAGTGATGACGATGATTACGATTATCATCCTTAGTACGTTAATGATGTAGTCGGAAATTGTAGACGAAAATAGTGGACGGAAATTGTAGTCGTTAATCGTAGACGGAAATTGATAATGGAAATTGTCGTCGTTAATCGTAGACGGAAATTGATAATGAAAATTGTAGTCGGAAATCGTAGACGAAAATTGATAATGGAAATTGTAGTCGGAAATCGTAGACGGAAATAGTAGACGGAAATTGTAGTCGTTAATCGTAGACGAAAATTGATAATGAAAATTGTAGTCGGAAAATGTAGCCGGAAATCGTTGACGGAAAATGTTATCGGATATTCTTCGGGAAATAATGACATTACCAACGAGTTATAAGCAACTCGTTGGTAATGACATTACCAACGAGTTAACTCGTCGTTGGTAATGTCATTACCAACGACTTATAAGCATGTCGCCGGCAATGTCTTCTGGATAGAAACCCCCCAGCTCGACCCCGAGCTGTATTTCTCAAAATCCTCTCCTCCTCCCCTCCTCTCCTCCTCCCAAATCGGTCCGGCTTCACCTCTAGCTCACCTCCTCCTCCTCCTCTCCCTCTCCTCCTCCTTATCCTCTCCCTCTCCTCCTCCGAAAATCTCCTCCTCCCCTCCTCTCTTCCCCTCACAATTGTAGTAGGCAAAGCATTGTAGTGGTTAACCATGGCAGGTCCTCTCTCTCTCTCTCCTCTCTCTCTCTCTCTCTCTCTCAATTTTTAATTATTTTTTTGTATGTGTATGTGTATGTGTATGTGTATGTGTAAATTAATTAGGGTGCTAACTTGGAAATTAGGGTGATAAGTTGTAAATTTATATGCAATGTATATATATGTGATGTATATATATGTGAAAATTAAACCTAATGAAGATGCATGATGTGTATATATATATATGTGAAAAATGTGAAAAATTAATTAGGGTTTGTGATTTGGATGAATATGTGAAAATTAAATTTAATTAAGATGCATGATGTATATATATACACATCGAAAATGTATATATGTTAATTTAGGTGATATAGTTGTTAATTAATCGTATAAATGAAGGTGGAAATCGGGATCGGAACGGTTTAGAACCAGAACGGTTTTAAACCGGAACCGCGCGGAACCGGAACCCTTTGGAACCGGAACCCTTTGGAACCGGAACTGTTTGTAACCGGAACCGTTATGTTACAAACGTTTCCGGTTACAAACAGTTCCGGTTTCTAACGGTTCCGGTTCCAAACCGTTCCGGTTTCGATTTGTGATAGAACCGAAACGGTTTGGAACCGGAACCGTTTGGAACCGGAACTGTTTGTAACCTTTCCCGTTATGTTACAAACGGTTTCGGTTACAAACAGTTCCGGTTACAAACAGTTCCGGTTTCTAATGATTTCGGTTCCTTACCGTTCCGGTTCCAATTTGTTATTAAACCGAATCCATGACTATTACGGTGTCCAGGAGGTTTTGCGGCTAATTGGCTTCGGAGAGGTTCCCGAAATAGTGGAGGGAACAGTAGTCAAGCTTCCTCCTCGCCCGCAGTTAGCAACACGCCCAGTGGGACAATGATGACTGCTCGCACGAGAGCCTTGATAGAGGCGCGAGCTGAGGAGGAAGCTGCACGATCAAGAGCCGTGGAACCGGAATTTGAGGCTCGAGCCTCAGTCTCCAGACGCTCAATCAGCAGACGTCCCTCCGGTGGCAGAGCCTCAGACGAGCGACAGTCAACGGGGGCATCAGAAACTCCCTCAATCTGAATGCCCCATATTCGCCCGGTGCCTACTCCCGTTTCACGGGAATCATCTGAGGCACATGGTGGTGCTGGCGCCTCATCGTCCAGGCCTCGTCTATCTCCGCCGTCCGGTCTCTTCCTACCCGACGAGATTCCTGTCATCCCTAAATTCGATGATAGGGGGATACCTGTTTATGTTGAAGGACGGCCGGAGTTCCTGACCGTGGAGGAAGCGTATAACTTCCTCCCGTTCGACCCCGTGTATTTTTGGAGTGTGAGGTGCACCAACCAACAAACGGACGATGCAGGTAAATTTTATTTAACATCAGATTGATTACTTAATTATTACTTAAGACTTGCGATAGGTTCAATTAATGATATCAATTTGTTGACATTGTATTATTAGGCAATTTCGTTAATGGGACTGGAAAACGGAAAGGGGCTAGAGGCACCTGCACCGGGAAGAGACTTGAGCAGGCCACCGGCGGAAGGAAAACGCCCATAAGGGCAAATGAGGATGGCGAGGTGATCGAGGCATTCGACACCACGCGCAAATATGTCAGCATGGTCGGTGCGATCGTGCGGGACAAGGTCCCAATGCTTTGGCCAGATTGGGAATCTGTGCCTATCTACGTGAAGATGCAAGTGCATAATGCACTCAGTATGAGTAAAATCGTATTTTCATTACGTAAATTTTACATTTATTAATTAAATCCACTTAAATATATAATTTTACCTTTTATATATTCATATTGCAGGTGTGGTTTGACGTGGATGAAGTTCTTATTCACACGTGGGTAGAGCGTCAACTACATATGAGGTGATGTGCTTCGACTTATTTGAATATATATCGAGTTAGATTTTTGTTTATCAAGTGTTTTAATATCTCTAACTTTTTTTCCTTGTTTTAATATAGGTATAAAGAGTGGAAGAACGAGCTTTCTTCCCATTACACTATATACAAGGAGGTAGGCCGAGGTTCTACCCCTAGCGAATTCCGGTTTAGGGAGTACGAGTGGCTGTGGCTGATAGCCCACTTCGAGCACCCCAAAGCGAAGGTATGCATCCTTAATATATCTTACAAGCCTAATGTATCGTATCAGATTGAAATAGTTAGTTACTAATTTTTTTCCATATGTTTATCAAACAAGGCGATTTCGAAGACGAACCGGGCGAATAGATTGAAAAACACCAGGGCCCATCATGCAGCTTCACTCAACTACATGGGTTGGTCAACTAAGGCGCAGCAATAACAAGAAGTGAACCCCTTGGTGTATATTCATCAGAAGTTCTATCCGCAGTGCCCTGACGAAGCGGTAAGTCTTTCGCCTCTCCATGTGTTAATAAAAATATTTTTCGATATTAATAGATTTTGTTAGTTAATACGTTGTTCATTTTCGCTTTTCAATTAGGCGAGAGTGGAGGAGGCGACCATAGAAGTGACCATGAGTATAGCTCGGACTAACCATCCTGACTGCTCCGAGGAAGAAGTCACTCAGTATGCCTCTCATATCGATCCGCTTGATCCCCCGATAGCGGCTCAGATCATGGCAAAAGCGTGCGGGACTAGAAAGAATACCTACTACTGTAGGGGAATGGGCTCGGCGGGCGAAGGAGTATTGAAAACCACTTCACAATACTCTACCGGGTCAAGAAGTTCAACTTCTAGTCGTAACCTCGCAGCGGAGCTTCATAGGACGCAGAGGGAGTTGGAGGAGCAAAAGAGGCAGATGGCCGAGTACCAAAACATGGTCCAGCAGCAGACACAGATGCATGCTCAGATGTACACATGGATGCGGACAATGTACGAGGCTCAGTCTACCGGACAACCGTTCCCCACACCTCCCCCGGTCCCGGTCCCTCCCTTCCCTAGCTATCCACCACCACCACCGCACCAGTCAACGCCAGAGCAAGACCAAGGTAGCCACCGGAATTCAAATGAGTACATGGATTACTTCGACCCTGACCCGCAAGTTCCTCGACCCTGACCTGTAGTTGTAGTTAATTTTCGTATCGTCGTTGCTATTTGTACTGTACGTTGGACATTTATGTGTATTGTTGAACTTGTATGATTGTACGGTTTATGTCTTTCGATGCAGGTTCTGGAATTGGGCCCAATCCAGAACCGCGTTTTTTTTTCAAAATTTTTCCAGACATTTCCGGCGACATGGACCTCAGTCGCCGGCAATGTCTCACATTCCGGCCACGGCGGCGCTGCCATTGCCGGCGACGCCGTTTCCCGTCGCCGGCAATGTTAACACCGGCGGGGGATTTCCGGCGACGTCATTGACGGCGACAAGTCGCCGGTAATGACAATTCCGGCGAAAAAAATAGACAAGGCCGGCGACGGGAGGTCGCCGGTAATGTCTCCATTTCTGGTAGTGCACCAAAATTCTCCTGGGTAAGACCTTTAAAGAACACAGGTAGGTGGTGCAAGTACCAAGACTCCAAAACCCTTAATACCGAGGAGTGTTACATATTCGCCATAAGTTATTCAGAGAGGGCAAGATTAACGCCTACAAGGAAAACGCTCCGCAACAGGTCGCTTACATCCAGACCAGAGGAATGATCAACACAATCTTCAGAGGAAAAAGGACGGCAGACGCCCCCCTTCATGAGAGGATGCCTGTCACAAGGGACATATATAACAAACTAGTCAAGGGGGAAAATGATTGGTCGTCAATCACATTTTCATGTGACGAAGAGCAGGGTAAGCGTAGCAGTGAATTTTCATTTGTCATTGACGAAATGGTAGGCAAATACAGCATGAAGAGGATTCGAATTGATAACAACACCTCCGTCAACATCATATTTCAGCAAGCGTAAGAGGAACTGAAAATACACGCCAGGAAGATGATACAGGATCACAAAAGCATTATGAGCTTCTCAGGCGATACAACATACCCTCTTGGTAGTGACTACATGCGATGCAGTATTGGTGCACCCAACACACCACAAATTGAGATTCATTTTTGTGGACATCTACACATCCTATAACTTGATCCTTGGAAGACCCGCCATCAGCATGTTGAAGATGATCATCGTCAGCCACATGTTAATGCTAAAGTTCTTAGAGGATATGACTTCATGGAGAAACACTACCACATAACTTCTCATTGCCGACGACTTAAAGAAACAAAAGCCGACGATTTTTGGAACAAATCGTCGGCAATAATCCTATTACCGACGCTTTATAGTCTACAGGACTATTACCGACGATTTTTACGAAGTCGTCGGCAATAGTATAAAACCCCTGTAGGTTATAAAGCGTTGGTAATAGGACTATTGCCGATGATTTGTTGCAAAAATTGTCGAAAATAATACTATTACTGACGATTTTTGCAACAAATCATCAGCAATAGTACACTATTGCCGACGACTTCAAAAATGGTCGGCCTTTGTTTCTCTAAGTCGTCGGCAATGAGAAGTTATGTGGTAGTGAAACTTGTACCCCAGGTCAAGCTGCCATGAGACAGGAGGTCTTAGCCTTCTCAAATTCGAGTGAAGCTTTGAAAGACTCCACCGCTCGTTCCTGATCTTCTGATAGAGCTCTTTAATCAAGGCCTTAGCCTCAGCTTCCCTCAACTTGGCCCTCAAGATCATTAATCCCTTATCTGAAGACTCATAAAGCTTAACGAGATTGTCCCCTAACACTATCAGCTCAACATTCACCTTCTCCAAGTCTTTTCTTAAGTTGGGAATCTCTCGCATCATCTCGTTAACCCAGTTAACCTTCTTGGATGTAAGCTCATTAGCCTTAGCAATGCTAGTCTTGAGCTGTTTTACCTCGCTAATGAGCTTCTGGTCCTTATATTTCAACACTGCTAGTTCAACCGTTTGGATGAGCGACCCCTCCAACCCCTTGATTAGGAATATCTCGTGCAAATGGAGGTGGTGGGGTCGAAGGCATAGTCAAGGCTATCATTTGGCAGCGAACCCAATTGTTGGCACTTTTGTAGAGAATCCACTCCTGAACCAATGGCCCTGTTTATCCTCGAAATGAAATCAGACTGGATGGTGGACTAGGCCACCACCGCCTGTTTACGCCAGCTGGTGATGAGGTAGGTACTTGATAAACTAAAGAACCGCTTGTATCAGTCTTTTGGCGCTTGGGAAGGGGGATACAACAGCTGGTGATGAGGTAGGTACTTGAGAGACTATAGGACCACTTGCATCAGTCTCTTGATGCAAACTCAAACTCTCAATCCTCGCTAAGGAGACACTGGGTATGTCGCCAAACGATAGCAAACGTCGGAGGATCTATCAGCCACTACCAGCCTCGGCTTGAGGGTCATGCTATCGTGGTCCATAGCCGGGGTGAATACTCCATACAAAAGAAATGCAAAATCTCAGAACGTGTCAGGTGCTGAAGCCCGTTAAGCTTCCAGATGTTGAAAAGTAGAATTGAAATGCGCGTCATCACAGGACCACAGTGGCCTAACGTGACATTCATAAGAGATAGCATATACTAGAAAAATAGATGTAGCAGGAGCTTAACGCCAACCTTCAAGTGAAATTCACTGATGTATGGAGAATATCAACCTCTGATCAGGCGACGACCTCGAGAATATCTGATCAGGCCCAAAAACCTTCAACTTGATGGATCTAGGAATGCCGTTGTACTGGTACAACCTCTCAATATCTTTAGCAGATGCGGATTCAATAGGCTCATAGACCAGCTTTGTACCTTTGAACAACCAGTAACAGGGCCCGCCCATTAGAAACAAAAGCAAAGCCAACTCAGACTTGACCCTGCTTGATAGAGGCTGGCCCGACAGTCGAATTCTAAGAAGATGTACTTGGACCTTCATTCGATTGATGGGAACCAGCGTTACTGTTGGGCCCTCTCCTAGGGGGATGACTCAAGTACTCTTCCATCACTCCAAACATAATTATTGGGATGGACAACCTAATACAAGCACCGCCACCATTAACGTTTAACAGAGAAACACTCAACACATTCTCTGACAAGGAGTCAGAAGAACTATGGGTCTTGCTAAAACTAAACAATCCTATATCGGATATATTGACATGCTGACGGGACTCATCACTTGATATCACTATGGTTCCATCTTCATAACGAGCAAGCAACAATAGAAATCTAAAAACAAAAAGGAAAACGGCAGGATAAGCTAACGAACAACACCAACATTTAGACTATTTCAAACACCAAAATGCAACAGAACACAGTTCTCCCCACTAACACATAAAAATAAAAAACAGATTAAAACATCCAAAACCCAAGAACACTAAGTTGTTCTTCCTACTATTACCCAGAAACCCCAATACTTAATAAATACCAAAACACCAGTTTTCTTTCCCAAGCAAATCATCCATTCAAACCCACCATGATTCAAAACCCAGAAAATGCTCGATTCAAACCCTCACAAACCCAGAAACCCACATATTCCTATTCGGAAGAAACGAAAAACAACAAGCATGCATATTCAAACAATTCAAATGAAAAATAAAAAAAATAGTTCACAAACGCCAAACTAAGCATCAACAAGTATTGAAAAGAGAAGGGAATGCTGATTTACCTTGAGAAAGTGAAAGAATTCCAAGACGTGGGATTTGAGGACTCGGAAATAGCTCTGACAAAAATGAGGCAGTGTAACGGCGTAGAGAATACAAAAGTGAGAGAAAATAGTGAAACAAAGCCGGCAAAACAAGGTGCTTTGTATCGTTGGATTGCGACACGTGTCCCACGTGTTCTTGCTCAAATAAATTACTCTCGACACTTCGAATTCTAGAAACACGTGTCATTCATGCAAAAAGGTAGAGAATAACCGTTGCAGTGCCTTCCAGATGAAATGTATAAAGGTTATGAGAAAGTCAGAAGTGATAAGACTTCTAAGATAACCAAACAGAAGATTACTTCACTGTTTTTCACTTTTCCATAGCCAAGCATTCTCCATCACTTGTCGCTATAGTCAGCCTAACGAAATAAGACACTGAACCCATTGTTATCAGTCTAATGGAATGGGACCCCGAACCTATCGTTATGACTTCTAAGATAGCCAAACGGAATATTACTCCACCGTTTGTCAGCTATCCATGGCCAAGCATGCCCCATCGCTTATCATTATTGTCAATCTAACAGAATGGGACCCTTAACCCATCGTTAAGACTTCTAAGTTGGTAAACAGAAGATTACTCCACTGTTGGTCAGCTATCCATAGCCAAGCATGCCCCATCACTTGACGCTAATTTCAGTCCAACGGAATTGAACCCTGAACCCGTCGTTAGGACTTCTAAGATAGCTGGACTTCTAAGATAGCTAAAAGGAATATTACTCCACCATTTGTTAACTATCTGTAGCCAAGCATGCCCCATCGTTTGTCGTCATTGTTAGTCTAACGGAATGGGACCTTAAACCCATCGTTAGGACTTATTCGAGTTACACTACAACGGGCTTCAAGAACTAACGTCTAAATTAATTTTTTACAAGTTACACAACTAAAACCCTGGCCCTAAGACAAAATACTCAGGGACTGTGTAGTATTTGTCATGCTACGTGAATCATCCTTTATCTATAGGGACTTAGCAGATAGCATATGAAACGCACTACACTTCATAGACACAATCACAACATCCAATTTCTACCACTACATACTCTAACGGAAACAGTGCACATTTGTATATCTGTATTTATGCAGGACAACAAACAATTCTTGATCGAGGAGTTGACAGGACTACGGGTACGGTACATTATCTAATCTTGACGTAGCTAAGTACACGTAATTAAGCAAAAAGTTTTTCATCTTCCCAATCAAGAACTGATCTCCTTGACTTTGGGACTTGGTGTATATAACCATACCGCCTAATTATAGGTACTTAGCCACTAATTAGGACAACACTGCCCAGACCAAACAGACCACAACGTTGTCAGCTACAACTTTGTTGACGGACTCTACCCCAAAAGATGAGAAACGCACCGGTTAGGGCGCAAATAGTAAACGAACTTAGGCAATAATAAGTCCCACATCCAAAGCATGAGAAAGAGAGTTCCCTCAACTACAAATATAAGGACCTCACTTATGACAAATGGAGGTAATCTGATTCACTCAACTCCCTAACGTTGTTATACTTGATACGTTTATTGACTTAGGCATCAAAATATTAAGGGTGGGTCAGACCCGTTAAGACATCTAACGTCCCATTTTCATTGTTACAATGGTCTAGCGGATAAGTGACTAAATGGAGTACGTGACCACCATCATATACTTCACCCCTGCTTCTATCAAAACTTCACTAGAATTGTTAGAAACACTTACAACACTTGCTAGAAGATGAAATTCTCTCTAAACGTACAAGAGAGTGGAATGATTCTTTACCGGATGACTTATGCCAGCCTTTTATTGTCAATTCCTTATATCTATTTTTATACAATTCGCTATATTTTTTGAGAAAAAAATGACGAAGAATGATAAATAGGAAAAATGGAAAATCTATTAGAGTTGAAGCTGTGTTTCTTATTCCCCTATAATAGAGAAAATACAAAATAAAAAAACTGTTGGAGATGCTCTCATGCACATTTTTTCATGTTCAAACTTAGAGCTTTTTCATGATCTAAACTTTCTTCTTTTGCCAAAGGCTGCTAGCGTAGTGATTTCAGTATGTACCTGAGTTGATTACTTTAATGAGATTGCTAGATGACTCTGGCCTTGATGCAATCTTTGTTATGAGATTCATCACCTCTTCTTCCCTAATTTGTTGGAAAGATCGGACATGTTGAACGTTTTTGGCTTTAAAGCTCTGGCATGCAAATTATTCGTAGTTCTTTCCAGTATTAATTGGTCAGCCATAGAGTGAGAAACTGAGAAAGAAGATGTAATTGTACCGCGATAATTCAATATCCTCGTAGCAAGTGTACGAGGCCGCGCCTCCATAGCACACTTTGCTGACGAATAAACAACGTATGTACAACTAGCTATGGTTGGAACTTCTCCAAGCTTTAGCCCTTCGATACGTACATATTAAAAGATCTCTCCATGCCATGAAGAATGAATTCAATGGTCGCAATTGAGTCTCTACTATTGAAATCGAAATCTACTAATTAAGTAATAATCGATCTCATTGGTTGTGTTACGTACAATATTGAAAAGAAGATTACTTTGCTGGAATGAATTTTATTGACTGTAAACACCATTACATATACAAGCCATACAAAAGTTGTGATTATCCTACAAGGAAACTATATCTATAATTGAACACAATTGGAAACATATATACATAGATTAACACATAACCACAGATTGATATATTCCTATCTTGTATGATATGCACGAGACATACAAGATATGCAGGATCAATTTTAACACTCTCTCTTAAGTTGGAGAGTGAATATCTAGAACTCCCACCAACTTGCAAATCATCGTTGTGAAAGTTTCCTTTCCCAAAACTTTGGTAAGAACATCATCCAGCTGATTTGTTGAGCTAACAAACTTTGTAATAATAGATCCATCTTGAATTTTATCTCTAATGTATTGACAGTCCATCACAATATGTCAAGTGTGCTCATGAAGGACGGGATTTGCTGCAACATGTAACGCTGTCTTGTTGTCACAATACAACTAGGCAGCTTCTTGATGCATCACTCTTAAATCTTTGAAAAGACAACGAAGCCAAGTTAACTCACAACAAGCTCCTGTCATTACTCGATACTCTGCTTCAACTGAAGAAAGCGAGACCGTTTTCTATCGCTTAGATCTCCATGAAATCAAAGAAGGGCCCAAGAAAACACAATAACTTGCGGTTGATCGTCTAGTAATCCGACAGCCTGTCCAATCTGAATTGCAATAAGTTCGCAACCTAAAATCACTTTACGAAGACAAAAACAAATCTTTCCCGGGTGTATTCTTGAGATAACGTACAACACGCAAAGTTACTTTCATATGAAGTTTCCGAGGCTGATACATAAATTTTCTCAATACATGAACTAAATATGTAATATCTAGACTTGAAACCATGAGATATATTAACCTTCCAACCAACCTTCTATAGCGCGCCGAATCTTTGAGCAAGTCACTTTTTTTCAAACAATTTTAATCCTTGCTCCATGGGAGTGTCAACAGGGGCTGGACCAAATAGATCTGCGTCCTTGATGATTTCTAATGCATACTTTCATTGTGAAATAAGCATCCCATGTCTAGAAGAAGATACCTCAATACCTAGAAAATATTTCAAGTCCCCAAGATTTTTTATACGAAAATGACTATGAAGAAATTTCTTGAGTGCAACAATGCTCATAGAATTATTTTCGGTAATTAAGATATCATCAACATATATCAAGAATACAGTGAAGGACTTGCCTTGCTTTTTGATGAACAGAGAGTAATCGACTCTAGACTGTACATAACTGGCAAACTAAACCGCTTTTGAGAATTTTTCAAACCACTACCGAGATGCCTGCTTGAGGCCATACAATAATTTATAAAGAGGGAAGACCAAGTGTTCCTCCCTGTGTCTCCGAAGCCTTGGTGGTGGAGGCATATATATTTCTTCATAAAGATCTCCATGGAGGAATGCATTATTCACGTCCAATTGATGAAGAGTCCATTTACGAGTGGCTGCCAATTGTTAGGACCATAATTATGTGTCTATTACACTCCTAACTTTATGTTTATAGCTTGTTTTCTATGAATAAAGCATTGTTCTTATGATGTTTCTTGTTCTTGCTAGGAAATGTGGAGTTGGCTCGGAAATGTATTCAATATGAAGAAATAGATACTTATAGAGAAGACGTATACATTTCCGAGGTCAAGGGAGAATTTGGAGTAACTTTGGGAAAATGACGAAATAGCATCACCGGAAGTCGCCGGAATTTGCCACAGCCAGCCGGCCCACCTTGACCGGCCAAATCACATGGAGTCCAACCCAATGGAGGCTCATTGAGCCCATATATGCTTACCAATCTAATTTGGAGAGAAAGAGAAGAAGTTGGACAACGTTATGTCACTACTTTGGAGCTTAGCCTTCTATAGCCTAAAATAGTGGATCACAGTCTCCCTCATTCAAAGTTGACCTTTAGATTTTCCATCTCACCATTTCCTATCATCTAAGGGTCCATATTTTCCTCCTTAACCAGCCCAAATTCGGGCTCCCCCATGTACCCACACACACCACACTTCATTTCACTCATTTTACAAGTTTAGAGTATCTTTCTCTCTAGTTTTCTCTCTAGCTTCTCTCTAGGATTCTTGGAGAGTTCTCTAGAGAGAAGCTAGATTTCTCTACCCTTAATCCTTTCCTCCAACTCTCTACAAATCCAAGAGACCTAGCCTAAAATTTCTTGGCCGAACTTCTTCCACTCTCCCTCATCACCATCCCTCACTTCCTCCTCTCATCTTTGCCTCCAATGAGTGTGTGATTCTCTAGAGCTTGAAGAAGTGGGAATTAATCCCTCTTCCCATTGGCTTCTTTATGTTCTAGAGGTTGCCTCTTCTCCTCTTGAAGACTTAGTGCTTGTTGAAGAAGAAGAAGTGGAGCTAGAAGAGCTTAGAGTCACTTAGAGCTTTGCTAGGGACCCTTGATTATTTCTACTCTCTTTTACCTCTTAAACATGTATCAAATTTTGTATTTAATTATGTTTAGTGAGTAGTCTCTTTTGGGAGGCTAGGGTTAGAACCCTAGCCATGTGATGAACAAACTATGTGTTGGTTATGTATGACTCTTGAATTGTGTTGTGAATAAGCTATTGTGTGTTTGTGGATGTTTATGTGTTTGAGCCGCATGTCTAGTTTTGTTATGCATGTCTAAGCTAAGACTAAGTTGAGATATGTTCAAGGAAGCTAATAATGGACTTAAGTGAATTAGTCAATCAACTAAGAAAGATGAGCATATAAACATAACTAGGGTATTATTCTATGAGATTTACCTTGAGAATTGGTTCCCTAGCACCTAGCATGGACTAGAGCTTCTTTGAGTCTTTATAAATTTGAGGAACTCTAGTCAAGCACACATTAATCAAAAAGGTTATTGAGGCACATTGCAGAACTTTTTAACTTGTAACTTGCTAATTACAAGTTGAGGGATTCACTAGACCACCCCTCGGATCTTCCAATCGATATTCAAGAGGGGAACCTTCACACATCTATCACACAATTTATTTGTTGACTTCACAACGTGATATACTATTGGGATTCAAGTCTAAATAGTTTGGGTCTTGGTTCCACTTCACGATATTCTTCAATGTTGGGTTTGAGTAGCCTAGAGCCCGTAATGGCTTAGGAGCTTAGATTTAAAACCAACCATGACTCACAAGATCATGACTTGGACATTCATTCTCGTGAACAAACTTAATCTAAACCGGGACAGTGTTTGGTGCATCATATGGTTAGTGGGGACAAAAATAATCTTAGTAGTAGGAGAGAACGTATCATGGTAATCTATACCTTCCATCTATGTGAATCCTTTGGCGACTAAGCGAGCTTTGTATTGCTCGATGGAGCCATCAGAATAGTGTTTAACCTTGTACACCCAATGATATCGATTAGTGTCTTGTCTGCCGGGAAAGCTGTGAGGGTCCATGTGCCATTGTCTTGAAGGTCCTACAATTCTGATTGCATCACCTGCTGCCACTCCGGATGACTCTCAACTTCAAAGTATAAGCGTGGTTCAGTTGCTTGATTGACCTGAGAAACAAAGGAGCAATACCCAGCTGTATATTGATGATAGGAGAGATAGTAAGAGATTGGATAATGTGTACCTTTAGCCAGACTTGGAAATAAAGAAGACGAATGGTCGGGTGAAGGAAGTGAGATCTGAGAACAAACATAGTCGTGTAGCTTGATCGAAGGGACAATGACACAACTAGAGTGACGAAGGGCTGCAGTTTTAGCTTCGAGTCATGGAGGCGATGACTCAATGTTTGAATCTAGAAGAGGCTGCATCATACACTCAGAAAACACCGGAGTAGGCAACAGAGGTGACTCATCGGCGATGTGAGATGGTGGAGGAGTGATGACTCAAGGTGGAGATGATGGTTGAGATTGAGAAATTACATCTTCAATAATGAATGTTACTAAAAGAAGCAATAACTGATGTAAAAAATAGTATTTTTTGTTCTAACTTTCGTAATTACTTTACATAAAATAAATTTACAATTTTAAAGATAATTTTACAATATGACAACAAATTTGATATAATAATAGTAAATATTCATATTGAGACCAAATAGATTGTGTATCTTCAAAGAGTATAATATAGTTATATCTTTTGTAATTATTTTTATTTATGAGGAATTACAAATTATATAAAGAATTTATCAAAATATGATAAAGGAGGCAAGAAGTAATAATTTTGTCCTACTTTGAGAAATTACATCAGTTATGCTTTATCTACAATTTTAATATTAATTTTACGATAATGACTACATGTTTTGTCAATATGGTAAACTACAAAATTGATTAAATGATATCAGATATTGTAATAAAGTTCTCTATTTGGTAAAGATATGTCTCATTGTAGTATTTACACGTTTAACTATACAATCGTCTCATTTATAATTATTTTGACCATTAAACCGTAATTTTAGTCCTTATATTGTAGTAAAAATATTTTTAACTGAAATACAAAATGTTGATCGGAATTACAAATATAGTACAATTGTGTTCTCTATTTCGTAAAAAATTAAATATTTCTCTAAATGTACATATGTCAATAGGTGACTGGACTTTTTTTATTTCCTAAAATAAAATAATAATGACAATAATATCTACCGTAGACTAACTCTATCATAGCTTGACCCTTTAGTTTGATTGATGTATAATACACTTTTATTGAGCAAAATATAGGTAAAATATATATAATATTATACATACAATTTTTGTCCAGTGAGAAATTTTACATTGAAATTTTGGTATGAAGTTCCATTTTACATGTAACTGACAACATAACTTGATTATTAAAATTGTCATCCAAACATCGTAACATTGACTGTGCTTGTTAGATTTTAGATCAATTATATTGGTTGTCGTTATTTGTTGCATTGTTTAATGATAGATACAATCCGTCAAATTTAGCTTAAAATTTGAATGTGTAATTTCAATGAGCGGGGTATAATGTTGTCAATTTTGCGTCAATAAAATTTTACACAAAAATTTTAATACGAAGTTTCACACTGGATAATAAATTATAGTATATATATATAAAGGGGTGAAATTGAGTCCTTTTTTTTTTACAAACCACACCCCATTTGTTAGTTTTTGTGTGTATTTGAATACACTTTTGGATAAAAAAAAAAGATGACAAAGGAGGTGTAGATTGTAAAAAAGGGTGTCAAGTTCATCTCCCTATATATGTTATATTTATTTAGGAAAAATAGCTGAAATGATCACTCAACTTTGTCACAATCGATAATTTGATCAATGATTTTTAAAAAATATCAAAATTGTCACTGAACTTTAATTTTATCTATCAATTTCATCACTTTGTTTATTGAGCATAATGATTAAATTGATAGTAACAGTTAAAGTTCAACAACTTTTTTTATATTTTTTAAATTTCAGTGATCAAATTGTCGATTGTGATAAAGTTGAGTGATTATCTGAACTATTTTCTCATGTATTTAATGTGATAAGCTTGTTGGGATACAAGACGAAAACTAAGGACAAACAAACAATGACTTATGTAACAAGGGATGCTAGCTTAAGGGTTTTCGATCAGTTGTTTTATTTTATTTTTAAATAATTCAACTTTATGTTGAATTTCAGCCTGATCACTAAACTACAAGCCGTTGGTGGAGGATAATAGGAAGTGGGGATCAGATTCAAATCTTGTTTTCGGCGAACAGTAACACCGAAAGCCTCGGTCATATCCAGGTCCTCATGCTTCATTACGTTGGGGAGTTTCCAGTCAAAATAGTACAATAACAGAGCAACAGGAAGCTCTACATTCGCTGGACCATATGATATACCAGGACATATTCTTCTTCCCGCACCAAATGGGATATATTGGAAAATGATTCCCTTGTAGTCAAGGGAGCTATTAAGGAACCTCTCTGGATAAAACTTCTCAGGCTCATTCCAATACTTTGGATCTCTACCTATTGCCCATGCATTGATATCGATAAATACCTTTGGTTTGGCAGGTATATCATATCCAGCAATCTCACACTTCTCTCTGCATTCTCTTGGAAGAAGCAAAGGAGCCGAAGGATGTAATCTTAGCGTCTCTTTAATAAGTAAGCTCATATTTACTATATAACAATTCTGATTCGGCTTAGGTACTGTTCACAGTTATTATTGCATATTGCCCTTTTAGTCATTTTGAAAAATTGGCGTGCGAAGCATGCGGGCTGTCCCTTGTAACCTCATTGTCTTTATTTCCAAATCTTCTCCTCTCTC
Source organism: Geum urbanum (assembly GCA_946800695.1). Taxonomy (NCBI): domain Eukaryota; kingdom Viridiplantae; phylum Streptophyta; class Magnoliopsida; order Rosales; family Rosaceae; genus Geum; species Geum urbanum. Next base: position 38,346,130 of record OX326998.1, read on the forward strand.
TCACCGTTCTATTGCGACTCCGGATCTCTCCATAATCAACCAATTGCCACCTCAACTTACTCTTTTCGATTGGGTAAGATTCTTCAGCAGTTTTGGCTGTGTGTTTTTTCTTTCCATCAAGATTCAGCTTTTGATTAAGCTAAATTTCATCTCCATCAATCTCATGATTTTGTTTCCGTTGATCCTTCCCAGATTTCAGTCGCCACTTTTGGTTTTGCTTCTCACAATTTGTTTCGATCGCGAGCTTGATTTTGAATCTGGAAACTGTCTCCAATCCGATTTTGATTTCGATTGAAAGAGGATGAGCACTGTTGCAGATCGTCCCACTCAGCCAATTCAGTTCTTATTTCAATCTTGCAAGGTATTAAATATTGTAACTTTTCTAAGTTTTAATTTCGGTTGGTTATTGGTTTAGGGTTTAGTGCAAGAAAACGATATTTGAGAATGCTGAGAGACAAAATATAAAGCAAGTCATGAGATATATTAAGCTGTAGGAAATGGCAGTTGAGTGGACATCATAAAGATATCGTATCCAACAAGGAAAATGAGTTGTATAATGCAGTGTATATGAAGTACCCAACAAGGAAAATCAGTTCTTGAAGGAACAATTATACATGATCGGATGGGGAAAAACATTAGTTCATATACTTCCTCAACTAAAATTTTATTTAAAAGAGGACTTACGGGTTTGGAGTGGGGAGCTTTATGTAAACTCGAAGCGAGATATAATTAAATTGGTGATGATAACTATGGTAAGTTTATTATGTATGAGTGGCGAATTTTGTTGATCTTTTGTTTTTTTTAATAGTATTATATAATGACAAAGTTTGTGTTGTTCAAATTTGTGTTTGACAGAATATTCAAGGACTTGCCGACATATCTACAGTTCTGCAAGGTTGGGGTCTTTGCTGGATCAGAATCATCGCGTAAGGATGGATGGGAGGGAAGAAAAGCTGATGGAATATTTATGGTACTTCTATCAGAGTGAAAAGGTATAATGTAGCTTCCTTGGAGTTGTGATATTGGACTCTAAAAATAATGTATTTGAAGTAGTAGCAGTACAAGTAGTATTGAGAAACAATTAACCAACCAGTGTTTACTGACAAAGGTCTATTTATTAGTTAGGATGTCTCTGGACTTCATATTTGATTATAGTATTTGGTTGTCAGTAACATGAGGAGTGGGTATTCCATATGAACCAATTCGTTTCTTACTATGCCATTATGAACACTAACCCCATTCTTCTAGATCTTGCTTCTCTAGCGAAGTGGGTATCCTATATGTCATCCATTCCTTCATGTATGAAACTCGGTCACAAATATTCTCCTCTCATCTCTTCTATATGTATTTGGTTCATATCATACCCTCTGCCCTCAGTATTTTGGCCTCCAACAAAGCCACTTTGTAGAGATACGATTTGTACCTAGACCCAAGTATGTTCTAATTCTTTGAAACTTTGTTTCATTTTTTTGTTGCAGTTTTGACTCTGTTGCATCACAGCTAATGATATCTATGTACCTTTTTCTGTGTTTTTTGTTTTGTTTTGTAGGGTAAGAATCAATGCCATGTTTGCTTCATGGGACACTTTATGCATCAATTTATGAAATTGATAAGCTGAGCAGCGACTGTGGACTAAGCTTACTGTGGAAGGTACGTAATATCATATGCATATATTTTTGCTCTCCTTTAAGAACTGAGAGTGCACCCATGACATAATGAAAAGAGTCCCTGAATAAATATACCCATGAGGCCATGAATATTTGATGGTTGTAAAGTTTAAGAGTAAGGAAGTTAGGTAGAAAATGAACATGATCTACTGACTACTACAGTACTACTTACCGAACCACAAATTTATTAAATGATGATGAGTAGTGCAACATTTTAAATGACAAATCTAATTTATGTATTTCACTTCAGTTCCAAGGTGTTGTGCTCACATTTTAATCATGGTGTTTAATAGTAGTCTATATAGTGTTAGTGATGTATCTTTGTTTTGTGTGTTTGAATTAATAGGAGCATCGTTCGATTGCGAGCTTTATAGGGTATGCACTGTGTGCTGCTGTTGAGGCACTTAGAGATGCTAATTGGATTCCTACTGAGCCTGAACACAAAGAAAGAATGATAATTGTGAATTAAGATTACTACTTTATTGGTGTTTTTAAGTTGGTGATAGGTGAATTTGAATGCTTTGTGTGATTATGGTTTAACTTGAAGAATTGTAGGGTGTCTCAGTTTGCGGGGGGACTAGAGCATTAGTGACATATTGAATGCTGCACAATGGATTTGCAAGAAGGTTGGTCTTTAACTATGCTACGGTTATATTACGCATAATATTCACTGTTTATGTATAAATACATGATATGCTGATATGGCCTGGGAGGTTGGAAATGTTTGACTTGATATATGCTGATTCTGATGCTCAGCATCTTCGTCAACTTAGTCCTTTTTTTATTCCACGGATATTGATCAATATAGCAGCTGGTCATGTCAGCATGACATATGGATTTCAAGTTTGTGAACAACTTGGAAAACTACAGTGCATTGTAGTGTATATAATTTGAGGTCTATATATAAACAAAGGGGCATGCCACTAATCCAACTATGGCGCGTTGACCACATGATACTTTCATAGGCCATCGAAATGTGAATGAGCTTGGTAGCAAGAACTCTTAGATTCTGACATAGTTAGAAAAGTAGATGAAGCTTGCATAATCTGGTGTTCTTTTTTAACGTAGGGACCAAACCATGTTGCAGTAACAACGTGTGCTACCGATGCACATTCTCTAGGTGATGCCATAAGAATAACTCAACTTGGAGATTTAGATGTTATGGTGGCTTTTGTTTGTTGTTTAATTTTAAGTAAATAACTGAAACTCGAGTTAGTTTTGCTCTCTCCTTGCCAAGCTCGATCAGGTCCAGGCTCAGAAGTGTACGCTCAATCTACAACCCGTACGTTTCGATATCTCTCTACGCAATTTCGTTTTCGTTGAGATTTTTAGGGTTTCGATTATGTATTGGGGCTTGAATTTGTATTGAACTATTCATACATAGACTTCGTTGAATGTGATTTTTGATATTGCTTATCTGTTATTGGGTGGCGCTGGTTTTGTGTAGATCAAATTAATAAAGATAGTAAGATAGAGATGTTGAAGGTGGAGCTGCATAGATTGAATAGGCAGTTGATGGAGATAGTGGAACATAAGGAAGAGGAGATGGTAAGCTTCGTTGCATTCTTTTTGTTTTCAGAAATGAGGCCACAGTATGTGTCTGCCCTTCATTTTTAGTGACACGGTTTTGTTACCTAAGTGCCAAATTTGCTCTTTGTTTTGAACTATTTCTCTCTATAAATCATGGTTAGCAACATTAGTATCGAAAAGTGTGAAACTTCTGAGAGAAAGAGAGAGAGAGTACTCAAGAGTAGAGAACGGAGAAGATGAAGCTGAAGGAATACGTGGATAGGCTGTCACAGCCATCCCGTGCAATTTTGATCTTATGCAAGTAATTCACTTTACATTTACTCTTTTTAAATATTACTGTTTTACTGATGATTATGTGATTATAGACTTATAGTGATGAAGGGTGTTGGCTTTCGGATGTAATTTGAATATGGGCTGTTTTTGTTTGAATCTAAAGTTTTGATCTTTTTCCTACTACAGCTATGATAGGATGAATGGGATTGACTTTGAGAGGTTATCAACTGAACTTGGCCAAAGGCCAATAGAAGACTCTTGAATTCCAAAGTAAGAATTTTTGTTCTAATTGTTATTGATATGGAGTTTATAATTGGTGCAAACTTAATGGGTTAAATCAACTTTGTGTGGAAAATTTCTTATTGAAGACCCAGTAGCGTAGAACTGATCTGCTCATATTAGAGTAGAACAAAAATAGAAGAGTCACAACGTGTTGTCATTTGAATGCAAAAAAAAAAATAGCCTAACAAAATCATATAATGTATTAAGTCACAGTATTTGTGGTAAGGCACCACAATCATGTATGGAGATTAAAAAAAGGAAGAGATGTTCTCATTGTTATTGTGTTTGGTATGAATGTAGAGATAAACCCAATGGGACAAGTTCCTACAGTTCCTATTGAGAGATTTAATGAGTTTGAAAGGTAATATAGTTATGCTTTGTACTTTCTGAATGATATAACAATTGCTCAGTATGTTCATTATTTCATTTTATATTTGCAGTCATGCTATACTATCGATTACACTGATCTGAATTGTTTCTCAACAGAAAGATCTCAGTCAATATTGTTGATTTCGACAACACTTAAGTCTTCCTCTCGCTGTCTCTATGCCTTTTTTGTTGTTACCTAAGTATAGGCTTACCTAAGTATCGGATTACCCAAGTTCCCTCGCTCCGACTTGATCAAATAACTCAAGCTACAATCACCCAATCGGTAGGCCAAGTAACTTTGTCTACAAGGTTTTGTTTTGTTTCTTTGAAATGATGTAATCTGCCGAGTTGAGTTGTGCTTCACAAATTTAAGAGGCTAACGGATGCTGTATTCAATGGGGTTTGAACTTCTTTTTTTTACCAGTATTTCCTTTCATATGTGTGTGGTGATGTGGATTGAATCGTCAATTGTCATAGGCATTGATGTAGAGTTGATGAAATGGTATGGTATATGTATTCCATTTGCTTATGTTAGTTATGTAAACAGTAAACTTCAGTTCATGATTTCATAAGCTGGAAAATATATATGCTATGAACTTAACTATGATTCTTTTTAATTCGTAAGCTTAATCAAATTCGTAAGCTTAGGTTTGCTACGTTTGATATGGCTTGGTCTGATAGCTAGATTAACTCTGATTTTTTGTGCTTATCTTGAGTTGCAATTACATACTACAAGTGATGCAAACAATGCATTTTAGGTTTGAAACAGAGTACTAATTGTTGTTAAAATGATCAAATAACTAAAAGAGGAACCCACTGTTCGTGACAGTTGTTTGTTCAAGTTATTTCGTGTGACTATTCTTCACTACACCTTACTTTTCTCTTGAAGATTGAACTTACGGGCGTGATTTCTTGCTTTTAAGTTCTAAATGATCTTGCATTTTTGGTGTTTGGACTTGAGTTTCACTTCAATATCTGCAAGCTTTATGTATATAGTTGATTCTTCATCATGTGCAAACTTTATACTTCATTAGTAATGAATAGCAATATGTAGCAACTTTCTTTTTTCGTTTTTCCTCTTTTCACATTAAACTATTGCAATATTTCAGATATTTGATTATGAATATTGATTGCTCCTTTAATTTAAATTATGATATCATGAAATCATCATTTTGACTCATTCTATCTATAGCGAAGCAACTCAAGTAAGATATGAATTATCATCATCTTCAAGTTCATGCCAACCGTGGAAAAAGAAAAGATGACTTGATATCAATCCCCTTCTGTATTTTGCAAGTTTGCATGGTTTAATATGTCACTAGAATTTGTAGGTAACTCAACTGTTATTTTTGGTGCAGCAACAATGTATGGAGAAGCTGCGGTTTTTGTGTAGAACTGATCAGAGTATTCAGAACTAGCTAGAAAATGAGATTAATTTTGTACAAACTTCGTGTAAAGGTCTCTTAAAACTTCTATTACTATAACCTAATGTAAATTATATCTATGGCCGGGAAACTCTTTGTATATGTTTTGTGAAATAAAAGTCTTGCAATTTCATATGTTTAAGGATTCACAACGAATATAAACGTCATACTCCTCGCGCTGGCGCGGGTTTTTCACCTAGGTGTTATAATAGAGATAATATCAACAACTTTGTTATTGGCTCATACTATAAATATATCATTGTTAACACTCTCCTTCGCTCTATCTCAATTGTTATATTATGTTAAAACAGTACTAGAAACACCGCCCCAAAAGACGGACAATCACCTAGTATTTCATATCCTTGATGCTTGTTTCATCGGCACTTCCATTTCTGTTAAACACTTCCCTCACTTCGTCTTGTGCCATTTTCATGACTCTCGGGTTCTTTATCATCTCTGACATAACCCAATCCACTGTAGTAGAAGATGTCTCACTTCCCAGCACCAAAAGATATCCTGAAAATAATATAATCAAGATTTCTATGTCATTTTCTGATATTAACAAGTTAATTTTATAAGAACGAAAATATTCTTGGGTTGAATTTAAGTTATTAATTTTCAGACATTAATTTTACACTTTTTGCATGATTTTCCGGCCGGAATTTCGCCGGAAATGTGTGGCTAGACATTGCCGGCGACGGTTGGAGTCGCCGGTAATGTTTTGGAACATTACCGGCGATTTTCCGGCGTAAAGTCACCGATAATGTCTTCATTTTCGGCGTAAAGTCGCCGGTAATGTCTTCATTTCCGGCGACTTACTCCGTCGCCGACAATGTGTCTTATATTAGATGCCGGATGCGACAGCTCGATCATTCAATCATTTTGATCGAAAAAAATCCAGAGAAATCGAAAGAAGGAAAACGTACGCTCTGAAATCGATCATTCGGTATATTGTCAAAATTAAGGCGCGCGTCGAAAACTCGATCACTCGGGAAGCTATATATATAGGTAGGTGTATATATACGTATATGTGTATGTATATATATATATGTGTGTGTGTTGATCAAATCCAATTCGTGAGATATATATGAAATGTTGTTGATGTCACCGAAACGAGAAAACAGCTTGTAGTTAATCTTGTGTCTAAATCAACGACTAGTATTATCATATTGTTATCGGAGCCAAGCTTAACAGAGCCACCTACCCAGTAAAATACGTTTTGAATTGAAAAAAGGAGAATACCATCATCGAGTACTGAATCGAATTCAGAGATTAGATCGATATATATATATATATATATATGCATGCATGTGTTGATTTAATTAGAGTTGAATTGAGATATCGCGTCGATTATAAGTAGTGAATGTGTGTATATATATATAATTAATACGTAAAATTGTTAGAATTTTCAGAATGGACAAGAGTTGGATGAGCCTCGAAAGATGGGATGTCAGATATCACGAGGGAATTAGGAGTTTTGTGGATTTTGTGAAGGCTAATTGTGGAGACACTACACTTCATTATTGCCCGTGTAAGGAATGTAAGTGTTTCAGCGATCGATTTCCCATTGATAAAGTCTAGAGGCACCTGAGTAAATACGGGTTTTGGGATAAGTACACTTGTTGGATTTATTACGGTGAAACATCGGTAGCGGGTCCGCATGATCATGGACAATTTGGTGAGAGGGCCAGTCCACGCTATGATCATGGAGATTTTGCTGAGAGGGGCAGTTCATCCTATGATCCAACATCGATGTTAATCAATGATATGTTTCCTCATGAGAGCGGTGTATTTGCTGATGAAGCACCAAATGTCCCTCCCATCGTTGAGGGTTTCCCCCATATCGAGCCAGTCGAACCCTTACCTGGAGCTCATGTCAACACAAGCTGTATGGACAAGTACAACAACCTGATTGCATTGCAACAGACTCCGTTGTATGACGGTTGTAGTAAGACTGTTCTTGAAAGTGTGATGGGAGTGATGAAGCTCAAAATGGAGAACAAAATGTCTGTCAAAGCTGTTAATTCTTGGTTGAAGTGGACTGCTTCGCTACTGCCACCCGGTCATCTTCTTCCTACCACTCATCATAAGGTGCGACATATCCTGAAATATCTTGGGCTTTCCTACATTAAAATCCATGCATGCAGATATGATTGTATTCTCTTCTGGGGAAAAGATCTCGAAGACCTTGAAGCCTGCCCGGTATGTTTTACAGAAAGGTATAAGTTGACTCCTGCAGGCAACAAGAAAGCTATGAAGATACTTCGACATTTCCCGCTTATTGATATGCTGGAGCGGTTGTTCATATGTGCTTTCACGGCCGAGGCAATGAGATGGTGGGCTGAGAGGAACTTGCCTGACGATGACACCCTTATACACCCTTCCGACGGAGAGGCTTGGAAGCACATGGTCAGGGAGTTTGATCATTTTGCAGCAGAGGTCCGAAATGTTTGGCTAGGGCTCTCATCTGACGGATTCAACCCTTTTGGCAACATGAGTCTTCAATACAGTATATGGCCAGTTATTTTGGTACCGTACAACCTTCCACCATGGATGTGCATGAAGAAGGAATACAATATGCTGACTCTGTTAATTCCGGACCCGGGTTATCCAGGAAAGTTTCTCAATGTGTATTTGAGGCCTTTGATTGAAGAGCTTAAGTACCTGAGTGAGTGTGATCACCCCACTTACGATAGGTTCAAAAATGAGATGTTTCAGATGCATGCCATGCTTGTTGGCACCATCAGTGATTTTCCTGCCCACGTTATGTTGTCGGGCAACGTTACCAGGGGTTACAGGGCTTGTTCAGAGTGCATGACGGTTGATTGTTGCAGTCCTCATTGCAGTAAAATTGTTCAGATGCGTCACCGTTGTTGGCTTCCATATGATCACCCATTTAGGCAGGATCCAGACGCGTTTGATGGGACTGTGGAAACAGGTGTGGCACCCAGGCGATGGACAGGGGAAGAAATTTTGGAAGTGTTGAATGAATATGATTTTGGCCAGCTGAGCAATCATCCTGACATAGTGGCGTCAATTCCAGACAAGCCCGAAAGGTATAAGTTTTGGACACACAAGAGCATATTCTGAGAACTCCCCTACTGGCCCAGGTTGCTTATCAGACATTACCTAAATGTCATGCACATAGAGAAGAATGTGTGTGAAAGTGTGGTGGGCACAGTTCTTAACTTGGAGGGGAAAAAGAAAGACATCCCTAAGGCACGTATTGATCTGAAAGCTATGGGAATGCGGAAACATTTGTGGTTACGAGATGGTAAGAGAAAAATGCAGCAAGCTCCTTATGCCGTCAAGCTGAAGCATAAGCATGAAATTTTTCGGTGGCTGAGTAATGTCAGGTAAATATTCTTATATATGACTATGCAGTACGGAAATTGGTTTGCTTTTAATTTTTACCGGATTATGGTGATATGCGAGAAATATAATTGTTGCCTATGGCTATATATATATATATATATATATATATGCAGGTATCCTTATGGCTATGCAGGAAATATAAGCAGGTGTGTTAACTACCGGGACAATAAGATGTACGGATTAAATAGTCATGACTGCCATGTACTGCTTCAACGCATTTTCCCTATTTTCATTCGAGGGTACCTGCCCAAGGAGGTGGTGGAGCCGTTGGTGGCCTTGTCAAGATTCTTTCAGAAATTATGCACCAGGGAAGTTAAAAAATCAGATCTCAGGGAGATGCAAGATAACATCATTTTTATCATGTGCAAGCTTAAGAGGATATTTCCGCCAAATTTTTTCGACATCATGCCTCACCTCACGATCCATCTTCCCAAACAATTGTTGCTTACCGGTCCCGTACACTACACTTGGATGTATCCCATGGAAAGGTACATTTGGTTTGCCTCTGTTTTTATATGTAAAGTCTTAGTTTTACCCCTTTTAACATGCACTTGTTAACTTATAGACATTTGGGAGCCTAAAATGACTATGTGAAGAATAAATATGCACCTGAAGGGTGTATCGCTGAAGCATATGTTGCGCACGAGTGTGTCACGTACACCAAAGTGTATTTGGGAGCGCTTGAGGACCCCCAACAACAGATGTCGATAGATGAACCTCAGTTCAACCTTTCTATCATCTCCAATGACGTTGTAGTACAGGGAAGCTTGCCAAAGTCGTACAAGTTGGATGAAAATGAGGTAATCATTGCCCACTGGTCGGTACTGATTAACTGTGAAGAAGTACAATATTGGAAAAATTATCATCTTCACTGCCCTGCTATTGCCGGAAATGTTGATTACCACAACAGGACGTTTGCAAACTACTTTGGTCCATGGGTAAGGGTATATGTGTATATGTCTTTTTTTTTATTGTCATTTTCCTTATATAGCATGTGTGTACGTACGTGGTTTTGTGGTTTCTATGTTCATAATGTCTTGTGTGGTTTCTTATCGTTTTCAGATGAACCATGTAGCAGATGATGGTTACCCAGAGTGGTCAAACGAATTGAGGGTCCTTGCGATGAAACCGATAGCTTCAAAAGTTTACTCGATGTGTCAGGTCAATGGCGTGAAATTTATATGTGAAAATAGAGACGACCGACTGAAAACACAGAATTGTGGGGTGATGGTCCATGGTGGGCAGGATGACGTTGACTATTACGGTGTCCTTCATTCAGTTGTTGAACTAATTTATGGGAACCGCATGAAAGTGCACTTGTTCAAGTGTAGATGGTTTGATACTGGCCCGGAGAACACAAGGACCGATCAGCACGGAACATTTTCGGTGAATACTGCTACTACCTGGTATGAAGAAGACCCTTTCGTTCTTGCCTCATCAGTAAAACAAGTGTTTTACCTGGACGATCTTCTTAACAAAGTCCCGTGGAAGGTGGTTAACCATGTTGCTCATAGAAACATATACAGTGCTGCCACACTTGGTGATACCGCAGATGATGAGAAAGTTACTGCATACCAAGAGCCGAACGCTTTTGACATTCCGGAATCATCTACGATTCGCCTTAATAATGTGAGATCTGGGAGTGTGGTTCGAATTACTGGAGCAGAACTTCTCGATGTTAATCCATATGAAGTTGACGCTGATTCAGATAACGAGGAGAGACACATATTTCCAGAGGTTACCTATGAAACCGAGTCAGACTCAAGTGATGACGATGATTACGATTATCATCCTTAGTACGTTAATGATGTAGTCGGAAATTGTAGACGAAAATAGTGGACGGAAATTGTAGTCGTTAATCGTAGACGGAAATTGATAATGGAAATTGTCGTCGTTAATCGTAGACGGAAATTGATAATGAAAATTGTAGTCGGAAATCGTAGACGAAAATTGATAATGGAAATTGTAGTCGGAAATCGTAGACGGAAATAGTAGACGGAAATTGTAGTCGTTAATCGTAGACGAAAATTGATAATGAAAATTGTAGTCGGAAAATGTAGCCGGAAATCGTTGACGGAAAATGTTATCGGATATTCTTCGGGAAATAATGACATTACCAACGAGTTATAAGCAACTCGTTGGTAATGACATTACCAACGAGTTAACTCGTCGTTGGTAATGTCATTACCAACGACTTATAAGCATGTCGCCGGCAATGTCTTCTGGATAGAAACCCCCCAGCTCGACCCCGAGCTGTATTTCTCAAAATCCTCTCCTCCTCCCCTCCTCTCCTCCTCCCAAATCGGTCCGGCTTCACCTCTAGCTCACCTCCTCCTCCTCCTCTCCCTCTCCTCCTCCTTATCCTCTCCCTCTCCTCCTCCGAAAATCTCCTCCTCCCCTCCTCTCTTCCCCTCACAATTGTAGTAGGCAAAGCATTGTAGTGGTTAACCATGGCAGGTCCTCTCTCTCTCTCTCCTCTCTCTCTCTCTCTCTCTCTCAATTTTTAATTATTTTTTTGTATGTGTATGTGTATGTGTATGTGTATGTGTAAATTAATTAGGGTGCTAACTTGGAAATTAGGGTGATAAGTTGTAAATTTATATGCAATGTATATATATGTGATGTATATATATGTGAAAATTAAACCTAATGAAGATGCATGATGTGTATATATATATATGTGAAAAATGTGAAAAATTAATTAGGGTTTGTGATTTGGATGAATATGTGAAAATTAAATTTAATTAAGATGCATGATGTATATATATACACATCGAAAATGTATATATGTTAATTTAGGTGATATAGTTGTTAATTAATCGTATAAATGAAGGTGGAAATCGGGATCGGAACGGTTTAGAACCAGAACGGTTTTAAACCGGAACCGCGCGGAACCGGAACCCTTTGGAACCGGAACCCTTTGGAACCGGAACTGTTTGTAACCGGAACCGTTATGTTACAAACGTTTCCGGTTACAAACAGTTCCGGTTTCTAACGGTTCCGGTTCCAAACCGTTCCGGTTTCGATTTGTGATAGAACCGAAACGGTTTGGAACCGGAACCGTTTGGAACCGGAACTGTTTGTAACCTTTCCCGTTATGTTACAAACGGTTTCGGTTACAAACAGTTCCGGTTACAAACAGTTCCGGTTTCTAATGATTTCGGTTCCTTACCGTTCCGGTTCCAATTTGTTATTAAACCGAATCCATGACTATTACGGTGTCCAGGAGGTTTTGCGGCTAATTGGCTTCGGAGAGGTTCCCGAAATAGTGGAGGGAACAGTAGTCAAGCTTCCTCCTCGCCCGCAGTTAGCAACACGCCCAGTGGGACAATGATGACTGCTCGCACGAGAGCCTTGATAGAGGCGCGAGCTGAGGAGGAAGCTGCACGATCAAGAGCCGTGGAACCGGAATTTGAGGCTCGAGCCTCAGTCTCCAGACGCTCAATCAGCAGACGTCCCTCCGGTGGCAGAGCCTCAGACGAGCGACAGTCAACGGGGGCATCAGAAACTCCCTCAATCTGAATGCCCCATATTCGCCCGGTGCCTACTCCCGTTTCACGGGAATCATCTGAGGCACATGGTGGTGCTGGCGCCTCATCGTCCAGGCCTCGTCTATCTCCGCCGTCCGGTCTCTTCCTACCCGACGAGATTCCTGTCATCCCTAAATTCGATGATAGGGGGATACCTGTTTATGTTGAAGGACGGCCGGAGTTCCTGACCGTGGAGGAAGCGTATAACTTCCTCCCGTTCGACCCCGTGTATTTTTGGAGTGTGAGGTGCACCAACCAACAAACGGACGATGCAGGTAAATTTTATTTAACATCAGATTGATTACTTAATTATTACTTAAGACTTGCGATAGGTTCAATTAATGATATCAATTTGTTGACATTGTATTATTAGGCAATTTCGTTAATGGGACTGGAAAACGGAAAGGGGCTAGAGGCACCTGCACCGGGAAGAGACTTGAGCAGGCCACCGGCGGAAGGAAAACGCCCATAAGGGCAAATGAGGATGGCGAGGTGATCGAGGCATTCGACACCACGCGCAAATATGTCAGCATGGTCGGTGCGATCGTGCGGGACAAGGTCCCAATGCTTTGGCCAGATTGGGAATCTGTGCCTATCTACGTGAAGATGCAAGTGCATAATGCACTCAGTATGAGTAAAATCGTATTTTCATTACGTAAATTTTACATTTATTAATTAAATCCACTTAAATATATAATTTTACCTTTTATATATTCATATTGCAGGTGTGGTTTGACGTGGATGAAGTTCTTATTCACACGTGGGTAGAGCGTCAACTACATATGAGGTGATGTGCTTCGACTTATTTGAATATATATCGAGTTAGATTTTTGTTTATCAAGTGTTTTAATATCTCTAACTTTTTTTCCTTGTTTTAATATAGGTATAAAGAGTGGAAGAACGAGCTTTCTTCCCATTACACTATATACAAGGAGGTAGGCCGAGGTTCTACCCCTAGCGAATTCCGGTTTAGGGAGTACGAGTGGCTGTGGCTGATAGCCCACTTCGAGCACCCCAAAGCGAAGGTATGCATCCTTAATATATCTTACAAGCCTAATGTATCGTATCAGATTGAAATAGTTAGTTACTAATTTTTTTCCATATGTTTATCAAACAAGGCGATTTCGAAGACGAACCGGGCGAATAGATTGAAAAACACCAGGGCCCATCATGCAGCTTCACTCAACTACATGGGTTGGTCAACTAAGGCGCAGCAATAACAAGAAGTGAACCCCTTGGTGTATATTCATCAGAAGTTCTATCCGCAGTGCCCTGACGAAGCGGTAAGTCTTTCGCCTCTCCATGTGTTAATAAAAATATTTTTCGATATTAATAGATTTTGTTAGTTAATACGTTGTTCATTTTCGCTTTTCAATTAGGCGAGAGTGGAGGAGGCGACCATAGAAGTGACCATGAGTATAGCTCGGACTAACCATCCTGACTGCTCCGAGGAAGAAGTCACTCAGTATGCCTCTCATATCGATCCGCTTGATCCCCCGATAGCGGCTCAGATCATGGCAAAAGCGTGCGGGACTAGAAAGAATACCTACTACTGTAGGGGAATGGGCTCGGCGGGCGAAGGAGTATTGAAAACCACTTCACAATACTCTACCGGGTCAAGAAGTTCAACTTCTAGTCGTAACCTCGCAGCGGAGCTTCATAGGACGCAGAGGGAGTTGGAGGAGCAAAAGAGGCAGATGGCCGAGTACCAAAACATGGTCCAGCAGCAGACACAGATGCATGCTCAGATGTACACATGGATGCGGACAATGTACGAGGCTCAGTCTACCGGACAACCGTTCCCCACACCTCCCCCGGTCCCGGTCCCTCCCTTCCCTAGCTATCCACCACCACCACCGCACCAGTCAACGCCAGAGCAAGACCAAGGTAGCCACCGGAATTCAAATGAGTACATGGATTACTTCGACCCTGACCCGCAAGTTCCTCGACCCTGACCTGTAGTTGTAGTTAATTTTCGTATCGTCGTTGCTATTTGTACTGTACGTTGGACATTTATGTGTATTGTTGAACTTGTATGATTGTACGGTTTATGTCTTTCGATGCAGGTTCTGGAATTGGGCCCAATCCAGAACCGCGTTTTTTTTTCAAAATTTTTCCAGACATTTCCGGCGACATGGACCTCAGTCGCCGGCAATGTCTCACATTCCGGCCACGGCGGCGCTGCCATTGCCGGCGACGCCGTTTCCCGTCGCCGGCAATGTTAACACCGGCGGGGGATTTCCGGCGACGTCATTGACGGCGACAAGTCGCCGGTAATGACAATTCCGGCGAAAAAAATAGACAAGGCCGGCGACGGGAGGTCGCCGGTAATGTCTCCATTTCTGGTAGTGCACCAAAATTCTCCTGGGTAAGACCTTTAAAGAACACAGGTAGGTGGTGCAAGTACCAAGACTCCAAAACCCTTAATACCGAGGAGTGTTACATATTCGCCATAAGTTATTCAGAGAGGGCAAGATTAACGCCTACAAGGAAAACGCTCCGCAACAGGTCGCTTACATCCAGACCAGAGGAATGATCAACACAATCTTCAGAGGAAAAAGGACGGCAGACGCCCCCCTTCATGAGAGGATGCCTGTCACAAGGGACATATATAACAAACTAGTCAAGGGGGAAAATGATTGGTCGTCAATCACATTTTCATGTGACGAAGAGCAGGGTAAGCGTAGCAGTGAATTTTCATTTGTCATTGACGAAATGGTAGGCAAATACAGCATGAAGAGGATTCGAATTGATAACAACACCTCCGTCAACATCATATTTCAGCAAGCGTAAGAGGAACTGAAAATACACGCCAGGAAGATGATACAGGATCACAAAAGCATTATGAGCTTCTCAGGCGATACAACATACCCTCTTGGTAGTGACTACATGCGATGCAGTATTGGTGCACCCAACACACCACAAATTGAGATTCATTTTTGTGGACATCTACACATCCTATAACTTGATCCTTGGAAGACCCGCCATCAGCATGTTGAAGATGATCATCGTCAACCACATGTTAATGCTAAAGTTCTTAGAGGATATGACTTCATGGAGAAACACTACCACATAACTTCTCATTGCCGACGACTTAAAGAAACAAAAGCCGACGATTTTTGGAACAAATCGTCGGCAATAATCCTATTACCGACGCTTTATAGTCTACAGGACTATTACCGACGATTTTTACGAAGTCGTCGGCAATAGTATAAAACCCCTGTAGGTTATAAAGCGTTGGTAATAGGACTATTGCCGATGATTTGTTGCAAAAATTGTCGAAAATAATACTATTACTGACGATTTTTGCAACAAATCATCAGCAATAGTACACTATTGCCGACGACTTCAAAAATGGTCGGCCTTTGTTTCTCTAAGTCGTCGGCAATGAGAAGTTATGTGGTAGTGAAACTTGTACCCCAGGTCAAGCTGCCATGAGACAGGAGGTCTTAGCCTTCTCAAATTCGAGTGAAGCTTTGAAAGACTCCACCGCTCGTTCCTGATCTTCTGATAGAGCTCTTTAATCAAGGCCTTAGCCTCAGCTTCCCTCAACTTGGCCCTCAAGATCATTAATCCCTTATCTGAAGACTCATAAAGCTTAACGAGATTGTCCCCTAACACTATCAGCTCAACATTCACCTTCTCCAAGTCTTTTCTTAAGTTGGGAATCTCTCGCATCATCTCGTTAACCCAGTTAACCTTCTTGGATGTAAGCTCATTAGCCTTAGCAATGCTAGTCTTGAGCTGTTTTACCTCGCTAATGAGCTTCTGGTCCTTATATTTCAACACTGCTAGTTCAACCGTTTGGATGAGCGACCCCTCCAACCCCTTGATTAGGAATATCTCGTGCAAATGGAGGTGGTGGGGTCGAAGGCATAGTCAAGGCTATCATTTGGCAGCGAACCCAATTGTTGGCACTTTTGTAGAGAATCCACTCCTGAACCAATGGCCCTGTTTATCCTCGAAATGAAATCAGACTGGATGGTGGACTAGGCCACCACCGCCTGTTTACGCCAGCTGGTGATGAGGTAGGTACTTGATAAACTAAAGAACCGCTTGTATCAGTCTTTTGGCGCTTGGGAAGGGGGATACAACAGCTGGTGATGAGGTAGGTACTTGAGAGACTATAGGACCACTTGCATCAGTCTCTTGATGCAAACTCAAACTCTCAATCCTCGCTAAGGAGACACTGGGTATGTCGCCAAACGATAGCAAACGTCGGAGGATCTATCAGCCACTACCAGCCTCGGCTTGAGGGTCATGCTATCGTGGTCCATAGCCGGGGTGAATACTCCATACAAAAGAAATGCAAAATCTCAGAACGTGTCAGGTGCTGAAGCCCGTTAAGCTTCCAGATGTTGAAAAGTAGAATTGAAATGCGCGTCATCACAGGACCACAGTGGCCTAACGTGACATTCATAAGAGATAGCATATACTAGAAAAATAGATGTAGCAGGAGCTTAACGCCAACCTTCAAGTGAAATTCACTGATGTATGGAGAATATCAACCTCTGATCAGGCGACGACCTCGAGAATATCTGATCAGGCCCAAAAACCTTCAACTTGATGGATCTAGGAATGCCGTTGTACTGGTACAACCTCTCAATATCTTTAGCAGATGCGGATTCAATAGGCTCATAGACCAGCTTTGTACCTTTGAACAACCAGTAACAGGGCCCGCCCATTAGAAACAAAAGCAAAGCCAACTCAGACTTGACCCTGCTTGATAGAGGCTGGCCCGACAGTCGAATTCTAAGAAGATGTACTTGGACCTTCATTCGATTGATGGGAACCAGCGTTACTGTTGGGCCCTCTCCTAGGGGGATGACTCAAGTACTCTTCCATCACTCCAAACATAATTATTGGGATGGACAACCTAATACAAGCACCGCCACCATTAACGTTTAACAGAGAAACACTCAACACATTCTCTGACAAGGAGTCAGAAGAACTATGGGTCTTGCTAAAACTAAACAATCCTATATCGGATATATTGACATGCTGACGGGACTCATCACTTGATATCACTATGGTTCCATCTTCATAACGAGCAAGCAACAATAGAAATCTAAAAACAAAAAGGAAAACGGCAGGATAAGCTAACGAACAACACCAACATTTAGACTATTTCAAACACCAAAATGCAACAGAACACAGTTCTCCCCACTAACACATAAAAATAAAAAACAGATTAAAACATCCAAAACCCAAGAACACTAAGTTGTTCTTCCTACTATTACCCAGAAACCCCAATACTTAATAAATACCAAAACACCAGTTTTCTTTCCCAAGCAAATCATCCATTCAAACCCACCATGATTCAAAACCCAGAAAATGCTCGATTCAAACCCTCACAAACCCAGAAACCCACATATTCCTATTCGGAAGAAACGAAAAACAACAAGCATGCATATTCAAACAATTCAAATGAAAAATAAAAAAAATAGTTCACAAACGCCAAACTAAGCATCAACAAGTATTGAAAAGAGAAGGGAATGCTGATTTACCTTGAGAAAGTGAAAGAATTCCAAGACGTGGGATTTGAGGACTCGGAAATAGCTCTGACAAAAATGAGGCAGTGTAACGGCGTAGAGAATACAAAAGTGAGAGAAAATAGTGAAACAAAGCCGGCAAAACAAGGTGCTTTGTATCGTTGGATTGCGACACGTGTCCCACGTGTTCTTGCTCAAATAAATTACTCTCGACACTTCGAATTCTAGAAACACGTGTCATTCATGCAAAAAGGTAGAGAATAACCGTTGCAGTGCCTTCCAGATGAAATGTATAAAGGTTATGAGAAAGTCAGAAGTGATAAGACTTCTAAGATAACCAAACAGAAGATTACTTCACTGTTTTTCACTTTTCCATAGCCAAGCATTCTCCATCACTTGTCGCTATAGTCAGCCTAACGAAATAAGACACTGAACCCATTGTTATCAGTCTAATGGAATGGGACCCCGAACCTATCGTTATGACTTCTAAGATAGCCAAACGGAATATTACTCCACCGTTTGTCAGCTATCCATGGCCAAGCATGCCCCATCGCTTATCATTATTGTCAATCTAACAGAATGGGACCCTTAACCCATCGTTAAGACTTCTAAGTTGGTAAACAGAAGATTACTCCACTGTTGGTCAGCTATCCATAGCCAAGCATGCCCCATCACTTGACGCTAATTTCAGTCCAACGGAATTGAACCCTGAACCCGTCGTTAGGACTTCTAAGATAGCTGGACTTCTAAGATAGCTAAAAGGAATATTACTCCACCATTTGTTAACTATCTGTAGCCAAGCATGCCCCATCGTTTGTCGTCATTGTTAGTCTAACGGAATGGGACCTTAAACCCATCGTTAGGACTTATTCGAGTTACACTACAACGGGCTTCAAGAACTAACGTCTAAATTAATTTTTTACAAGTTACACAACTAAAACCCTGGCCCTAAGACAAAATACTCAGGGACTGTGTAGTATTTGTCATGCTACGTGAATCATCCTTTATCTATAGGGACTTAGCAGATAGCATATGAAACGCACTACACTTCATAGACACAATCACAACATCCAATTTCTACCACTACATACTCTAACGGAAACAGTGCACATTTGTATATCTGTATTTATGCAGGACAACAAACAATTCTTGATCGAGGAGTTGACAGGACTACGGGTACGGTACATTATCTAATCTTGACGTAGCTAAGTACACGTAATTAAGCAAAAAGTTTTTCATCTTCCCAATCAAGAACTGATCTCCTTGACTTTGGGACTTGGTGTATATAACCATACCGCCTAATTATAGGTACTTAGCCACTAATTAGGACAACACTGCCCAGACCAAACAGACCACAACGTTGTCAGCTACAACTTTGTTGACGGACTCTACCCCAAAAGATGAGAAACGCACCGGTTAGGGCGCAAATAGTAAACGAACTTAGGCAATAATAAGTCCCACATCCAAAGCATGAGAAAGAGAGTTCCCTCAACTACAAATATAAGGACCTCACTTATGACAAATGGAGGTAATCTGATTCACTCAACTCCCTAACGTTGTTATACTTGATACGTTTATTGACTTAGGCATCAAAATATTAAGGGTGGGTCAGACCCGTTAAGACATCTAACGTCCCATTTTCATTGTTACAATGGTCTAGCGGATAAGTGACTAAATGGAGTACGTGACCACCATCATATACTTCACCCCTGCTTCTATCAAAACTTCACTAGAATTGTTAGAAACACTTACAACACTTGCTAGAAGATGAAATTCTCTCTAAACGTACAAGAGAGTGGAATGATTCTTTACCGGATGACTTATGCCAGCCTTTTATTGTCAATTCCTTATATCTATTTTTATACAATTCGCTATATTTTTTGAGAAAAAAATGACGAAGAATGATAAATAGGAAAAATGGAAAATCTATTAGAGTTGAAGCTGTGTTTCTTATTCCCCTATAATAGAGAAAATACAAAATAAAAAAACTGTTGGAGATGCTCTCATGCACATTTTTTCATGTTCAAACTTAGAGCTTTTTCATGATCTAAACTTTCTTCTTTTGCCAAAGGCTGCTAGCGTAGTGATTTCAGTATGTACCTGAGTTGATTACTTTAATGAGATTGCTAGATGACTCTGGCCTTGATGCAATCTTTGTTATGAGATTCATCACCTCTTCTTCCCTAATTTGTTGGAAAGATCGGACATGTTGAACGTTTTTGGCTTTAAAGCTCTGGCATGCAAATTATTCGTAGTTCTTTCCAGTATTAATTGGTCAGCCATAGAGTGAGAAACTGAGAAAGAAGATGTAATTGTACCGCGATAATTCAATATCCTCGTAGCAAGTGTACGAGGCCGCGCCTCCATAGCACACTTTGCTGACGAATAAACAACGTATGTACAACTAGCTATGGTTGGAACTTCTCCAAGCTTTAGCCCTTCGATACGTACATATTAAAAGATCTCTCCATGCCATGAAGAATGAATTCAATGGTCGCAATTGAGTCTCTACTATTGAAATCGAAATCTACTAATTAAGTAATAATCGATCTCATTGGTTGTGTTACGTACAATATTGAAAAGAAGATTACTTTGCTGGAATGAATTTTATTGACTGTAAACACCATTACATATACAAGCCATACAAAAGTTGTGATTATCCTACAAGGAAACTATATCTATAATTGAACACAATTGGAAACATATATACATAGATTAACACATAACCACAGATTGATATATTCCTATCTTGTATGATATGCACGAGACATACAAGATATGCAGGATCAATTTTAACACTCTCTCTTAAGTTGGAGAGTGAATATCTAGAACTCCCACCAACTTGCAAATCATCGTTGTGAAAGTTTCCTTTCCCAAAACTTTGGTAAGAACATCATCCAGCTGATTTGTTGAGCTAACAAACTTTGTAATAATAGATCCATCTTGAATTTTATCTCTAATGTATTGACAGTCCATCACAATATGTCAAGTGTGCTCATGAAGGACGGGATTTGCTGCAACATGTAACGCTGTCTTGTTGTCACAATACAACTAGGCAGCTTCTTGATGCATCACTCTTAAATCTTTGAAAAGACAACGAAGCCAAGTTAACTCACAACAAGCTCCTGTCATTACTCGATACTCTGCTTCAACTGAAGAAAGCGAGACCGTTTTCTATCGCTTAGATCTCCATGAAATCAAAGAAGGGCCCAAGAAAACACAATAACTTGCGGTTGATCGTCTAGTAATCCGACAGCCTGTCCAATCTGAATTGCAATAAGTTCGCAACCTAAAATCACTTTACGAAGACAAAAACAAATCTTTCCCGGGTGTATTCTTGAGATAACGTACAACACGCAAAGTTACTTTCATATGAAGTTTCCGAGGCTGATACATAAATTTTCTCAATACATGAACTAAATATGTAATATCTAGACTTGAAACCATGAGATATATTAACCTTCCAACCAACCTTCTATAGCGCGCCGAATCTTTGAGCAAGTCACTTTTTTTCAAACAATTTTAATCCTTGCTCCATGGGAGTGTCAACAGGGGCTGGACCAAATAGATCTGCGTCCTTGATGATTTCTAATGCATACTTTCATTGTGAAATAAGCATCCCATGTCTAGAAGAAGATACCTCAATACCTAGAAAATATTTCAAGTCCCCAAGATTTTTTATACGAAAATGACTATGAAGAAATTTCTTGAGTGCAACAATGCTCATAGAATTATTTTCGGTAATTAAGATATCATCAACATATATCAAGAATACAGTGAAGGACTTGCCTTGCTTTTTGATGAACAGAGAGTAATCGACTCTAGACTGTACATAACTGGCAAACTAAACCGCTTTTGAGAATTTTTCAAACCACTACCGAGATGCCTGCTTGAGGCCATACAATAATTTATAAAGAGGGAAGACCAAGTGTTCCTCCCTGTGTCTCCGAAGCCTTGGTGGTGGAGGCATATATATTTCTTCATAAAGATCTCCATGGAGGAATGCATTATTCACGTCCAATTGATGAAGAGTCCATTTACGAGTGGCTGCCAATTGTTAGGACCATAATTATGTGTCTATTACACTCCTAACTTTATGTTTATAGCTTGTTTTCTATGAATAAAGCATTGTTCTTATGATGTTTCTTGTTCTTGCTAGGAAATGTGGAGTTGGCTCGGAAATGTATTCAATATGAAGAAATAGATACTTATAGAGAAGACGTATACATTTCCGAGGTCAAGGGAGAATTTGGAGTAACTTTGGGAAAATGACGAAATAGCATCACCGGAAGTCGCCGGAATTTGCCACAGCCAGCCGGCCCACCTTGACCGGCCAAATCACATGGAGTCCAACCCAATGGAGGCTCATTGAGCCCATATATGCTTACCAATCTAATTTGGAGAGAAAGAGAAGAAGTTGGACAACGTTATGTCACTACTTTGGAGCTTAGCCTTCTATAGCCTAAAATAGTGGATCACAGTCTCCCTCATTCAAAGTTGACCTTTAGATTTTCCATCTCACCATTTCCTATCATCTAAGGGTCCATATTTTCCTCCTTAACCAGCCCAAATTCGGGCTCCCCCATGTACCCACACACACCACACTTCATTTCACTCATTTTACAAGTTTAGAGTATCTTTCTCTCTAGTTTTCTCTCTAGCTTCTCTCTAGGATTCTTGGAGAGTTCTCTAGAGAGAAGCTAGATTTCTCTACCCTTAATCCTTTCCTCCAACTCTCTACAAATCCAAGAGACCTAGCCTAAAATTTCTTGGCCGAACTTCTTCCACTCTCCCTCATCACCATCCCTCACTTCCTCCTCTCATCTTTGCCTCCAATGAGTGTGTGATTCTCTAGAGCTTGAAGAAGTGGGAATTAATCCCTCTTCCCATTGGCTTCTTTATGTTCTAGAGGTTGCCTCTTCTCCTCTTGAAGACTTAGTGCTTGTTGAAGAAGAAGAAGTGGAGCTAGAAGAGCTTAGAGTCACTTAGAGCTTTGCTAGGGACCCTTGATTATTTCTACTCTCTTTTACCTCTTAAACATGTATCAAATTTTGTATTTAATTATGTTTAGTGAGTAGTCTCTTTTGGGAGGCTAGGGTTAGAACCCTAGCCATGTGATGAACAAACTATGTGTTGGTTATGTATGACTCTTGAATTGTGTTGTGAATAAGCTATTGTGTGTTTGTGGATGTTTATGTGTTTGAGCCGCATGTCTAGTTTTGTTATGCATGTCTAAGCTAAGACTAAGTTGAGATATGTTCAAGGAAGCTAATAATGGACTTAAGTGAATTAGTCAATCAACTAAGAAAGATGAGCATATAAACATAACTAGGGTATTATTCTATGAGATTTACCTTGAGAATTGGTTCCCTAGCACCTAGCATGGACTAGAGCTTCTTTGAGTCTTTATAAATTTGAGGAACTCTAGTCAAGCACACATTAATCAAAAAGGTTATTGAGGCACATTGCAGAACTTTTTAACTTGTAACTTGCTAATTACAAGTTGAGGGATTCACTAGACCACCCCTCGGATCTTCCAATCGATATTCAAGAGGGGAACCTTCACACATCTATCACACAATTTATTTGTTGACTTCACAACGTGATATACTATTGGGATTCAAGTCTAAATAGTTTGGGTCTTGGTTCCACTTCACGATATTCTTCAATGTTGGGTTTGAGTAGCCTAGAGCCCGTAATGGCTTAGGAGCTTAGATTTAAAACCAACCATGACTCACAAGATCATGACTTGGACATTCATTCTCGTGAACAAACTTAATCTAAACCGGGACAGTGTTTGGTGCATCATATGGTTAGTGGGGACAAAAATAATCTTAGTAGTAGGAGAGAACGTATCATGGTAATCTATACCTTCCATCTATGTGAATCCTTTGGCGACTAAGCGAGCTTTGTATTGCTCGATGGAGCCATCAGAATAGTGTTTAACCTTGTACACCCAATGATATCGATTAGTGTCTTGTCTGCCGGGAAAGCTGTGAGGGTCCATGTGCCATTGTCTTGAAGGTCCTACAATTCTGATTGCATCACCTGCTGCCACTCCGGATGACTCTCAACTTCAAAGTATAAGCGTGGTTCAGTTGCTTGATTGACCTGAGAAACAAAGGAGCAATACCCAGCTGTATATTGATGATAGGAGAGATAGTAAGAGATTGGATAATGTGTACCTTTAGCCAGACTTGGAAATAAAGAAGACGAATGGTCGGGTGAAGGAAGTGAGATCTGAGAACAAACATAGTCGTGTAGCTTGATCGAAGGGACAATGACACAACTAGAGTGACGAAGGGCTGCAGTTTTAGCTTCGAGTCATGGAGGCGATGACTCAATGTTTGAATCTAGAAGAGGCTGCATCATACACTCAGAAAACACCGGAGTAGGCAACAGAGGTGACTCATCGGCGATGTGAGATGGTGGAGGAGTGATGACTCAAGGTGGAGATGATGGTTGAGATTGAGAAATTACATCTTCAATAATGAATGTTACTAAAAGAAGCAATAACTGATGTAAAAAATAGTATTTTTTGTTCTAACTTTCGTAATTACTTTACATAAAATAAATTTACAATTTTAAAGATAATTTTACAATATGACAACAAATTTGATATAATAATAGTAAATATTCATATTGAGACCAAATAGATTGTGTATCTTCAAAGAGTATAATATAGTTATATCTTTTGTAATTATTTTTATTTATGAGGAATTACAAATTATATAAAGAATTTATCAAAATATGATAAAGGAGGCAAGAAGTAATAATTTTGTCCTACTTTGAGAAATTACATCAGTTATGCTTTATCTACAATTTTAATATTAATTTTACGATAATGACTACATGTTTTGTCAATATGGTAAACTACAAAATTGATTAAATGATATCAGATATTGTAATAAAGTTCTCTATTTGGTAAAGATATGTCTCATTGTAGTATTTACACGTTTAACTATACAATCGTCTCATTTATAATTATTTTGACCATTAAACCGTAATTTTAGTCCTTATATTGTAGTAAAAATATTTTTAACTGAAATACAAAATGTTGATCGGAATTACAAATATAGTACAATTGTGTTCTCTATTTCGTAAAAAATTAAATATTTCTCTAAATGTACATATGTCAATAGGTGACTGGACTTTTTTTATTTCCTAAAATAAAATAATAATGACAATAATATCTACCGTAGACTAACTCTATCATAGCTTGACCCTTTAGTTTGATTGATGTATAATACACTTTTATTGAGCAAAATATAGGTAAAATATATATAATATTATACATACAATTTTTGTCCAGTGAGAAATTTTACATTGAAATTTTGGTATGAAGTTCCATTTTACATGTAACTGACAACATAACTTGATTATTAAAATTGTCATCCAAACATCGTAACATTGACTGTGCTTGTTAGATTTTAGATCAATTATATTGGTTGTCGTTATTTGTTGCATTGTTTAATGATAGATACAATCCGTCAAATTTAGCTTAAAATTTGAATGTGTAATTTCAATGAGCGGGGTATAATGTTGTCAATTTTGCGTCAATAAAATTTTACACAAAAATTTTAATACGAAGTTTCACACTGGATAATAAATTATAGTATATATATATAAAGGGGTGAAATTGAGTCCTTTTTTTTTTACAAACCACACCCCATTTGTTAGTTTTTGTGTGTATTTGAATACACTTTTGGATAAAAAAAAAAGATGACAAAGGAGGTGTAGATTGTAAAAAAGGGTGTCAAGTTCATCTCCCTATATATGTTATATTTATTTAGGAAAAATAGCTGAAATGATCACTCAACTTTGTCACAATCGATAATTTGATCAATGATTTTTAAAAAATATCAAAATTGTCACTGAACTTTAATTTTATCTATCAATTTCATCACTTTGTTTATTGAGCATAATGATTAAATTGATAGTAACAGTTAAAGTTCAACAACTTTTTTTATATTTTTTAAATTTCAGTGATCAAATTGTCGATTGTGATAAAGTTGAGTGATTATCTGAACTATTTTCTCATGTATTTAATGTGATAAGCTTGTTGGGATACAAGACGAAAACTAAGGACAAACAAACAATGACTTATGTAACAAGGGATGCTAGCTTAAGGGTTTTCGATCAGTTGTTTTATTTTATTTTTAAATAATTCAACTTTATGTTGAATTTCAGCCTGATCACTAAACTACAAGCCGTTGGTGGAGGATAATAGGAAGTGGGGATCAGATTCAAATCTTGTTTTCGGCGAACAGTAACACCGAAAGCCTCGGTCATATCCAGGTCCTCATGCTTCATTACGTTGGGGAGTTTCCAGTCAAAATAGTACAATAACAGAGCAACAGGAAGCTCTACATTCGCTGGACCATATGATATACCAGGACATATTCTTCTTCCCGCACCAAATGGGATATATTGGAAAATGATTCCCTTGTAGTCAAGGGAGCTATTAAGGAACCTCTCTGGATAAAACTTCTCAGGCTCATTCCAATACTTTGGATCTCTACCTATTGCCCATGCATTGATATCGATAAATACCTTTGGTTTGGCAGGTATATCATATCCAGCAATCTCACACTTCTCTCTGCATTCTCTTGGAAGAAGCAAAGGAGCCGAAGGATGTAATCTTAGCGTCTCTTTAATAAGTAAGCTCATATTTACTATATAACAATTCTGATTCGGCTTAGGTACTGTTCACAGTTATTATTGCATATTGCCCTTTTAGTCATTTTGAAAAATTGGCGTGCGATGCATGCGGGCTGTCCCTTGTAACCTCATTGTCTTTATTTCCAAATCTTCTCCTCTCTCTCACCGTTCTATTGCGACTCCGGATCTCTCCATAATCAACCAATTGCCACCTCAACTTACTCTTTTCGATTGGGTAAGATTCTTCAGCAGTTTTGGCTGTGTGTTTTTTCTTTCCATCAAGATTCAGCTTTTGATTAAGCTAAATTTCATCTCCATCAATCTCATGATTTTGTTTCCGTTGATCCTTCCCAGATTTCAGTCGCCACTTTTGGTTTTGCTTCTCACAATTTGTTTCGATCGCGAGCTTGATTTTGAATCTGGAAACTGTCTCCAATCCGATTTTGATTTCGATTGAAAGAGGATGAGCACTGTTGCAGATCGTCCCACTCAGCCAATTCAGTTCTTATTTCAATCTTGCAAGGTATTAAATATTGTAACTTTTCTAAGTTTTAATTTCGGTTGGTTATTGGTTTAGGGTTTAGTGCAAGAAAACGATATTTGAGAATGCTGAGAGACAAAATATAAAGCAAGTCATGAGATATATTAAGCTGTAGGAAATGGCAGTTGAGTGGACATCATAAAGATATCGTATCCAACAAGGAAAATGAGTTGTATAATGCAGTGTATATGAAGTACCCAACAAGGAAAATCAGTTCTTGAAGGAACAATTATACATGATCGGATGGGGAAAAACATTAGTTCATATACTTCCTCAACTAAAATTTTATTTAAAAGAGGACTTACGGGTTTGGAGTGGGGAGCTTTATGTAAACTCGAAGCGAGATATAATTAAATTGGTGATGATAACTATGGTAAGTTTATTATGTATGAGTGGCGAATTTTGTTGATCTTTTGTTTTTTTTAATAGTATTATATAATGACAAAGTTTGTGTTGTTCAAATTTGTGTTTGACAGAATATTCAAGGACTTGCCGACATATCTACAGTTCTGCAAGGTTGGGGTCTTTGCTGGATCAGAATCATCGCGTAAGGATGGATGGGAGGGAAGAAAAGCTGATGGAATATTTATGGTACTTCTATCAGAGTGAAAAGGTATAATGTAGCTTCCTTGGAGTTGTGATATTGGACTCTAAAAATAATGTATTTGAAGTAGTAGCAGTACAAGTAGTATTGAGAAACAATTAACCAACCAGTGTTTACTGACAAAGGTCTATTTATTAGTTAGGATGTCTCTGGACTTCATATTTGATTATAGTATTTGGTTGTCAGTAACATGAGGAGTGGGTATTCCATATGAACCAATTCGTTTCTTACTATGCCATTATGAACACTAACCCCATTCTTCTAGATCTTGCTTCTCTAGCGAAGTGGGTATCCTATATGTCATCCATTCCTTCATGTATGAAACTCGGTCACAAATATTCTCCTCTCATCTCTTCTATATGTATTTGGTTCATATCATACCCTCTGCCCTCAGTATTTTGGCCTCCAACAAAGCCACTTTGTAGAGATACGATTTGTACCTAGACCCAAGTATGTTCTAATTCTTTGAAACTTTGTTTCATTTTTTTGTTGCAGTTTTGACTCTGTTGCATCACAGCTAATGATATCTATGTACCTTTTTCTGTGTTTTTTGTTTTGTTTTGTAGGGTAAGAATCAATGCCATGTTTGCTTCATGGGACACTTTATGCATCAATTTATGAAATTGATAAGCTGAGCAGCGACTGTGGACTAAGCTTACTGTGGAAGGTACGTAATATCATATGCATATATTTTTGCTCTCCTTTAAGAACTGAGAGTGCACCCATGACATAATGAAAAGAGTCCCTGAATAAATATACCCATGAGGCCATGAATATTTGATGGTTGTAAAGTTTAAGAGTAAGGAAGTTAGGTAGAAAATGAACATGATCTACTGACTACTACAGTACTACTTACCGAACCACAAATTTATTAAATGATGATGAGTAGTGCAACATTTTAAATGACAAATCTAATTTATGTATTTCACTTCAGTTCCAAGGTGTTGTGCTCACATTTTAATCATGGTGTTTAATAGTAGTCTATATAGTGTTAGTGATGTATCTTTGTTTTGTGTGTTTGAATTAATAGGAGCATCGTTCGATTGCGAGCTTTATAGGGTATGCACTGTGTGCTGCTGTTGAGGCACTTAGAGATGCTAATTGGATTCCTACTGAGCCTGAACACAAAGAAAGAATGATAATTGTGAATTAAGATTACTACTTTATTGGTGTTTTTAAGTTGGTGATAGGTGAATTTGAATGCTTTGTGTGATTATGGTTTAACTTGAAGAATTGTAGGGTGTCTCAGTTTGCGGGGGGACTAGAGCATTAGTGACATATTGAATGCTGCACAATGGATTTGCAAGAAGGTTGGTCTTTAACTATGCTACGGTTATATTACGCATAATATTCACTGTTTATGTATAAATACATGATATGCTGATATGGCCTGGGAGGTTGGAAATGTTTGACTTGATATATGCTGATTCTGATGCTCAGCATCTTCGTCAACTTAGTCCTTTTTTTATTCCACGGATATTGATCAATATAGCAGCTGGTCATGTCAGCATGACATATGGATTTCAAGTTTGTGAACAACTTGGAAAACTACAGTGCATTGTAGTGTATATAATTTGAGGTCTATATATAAACAAAGGGGCATGCCACTAATCCAACTATGGCGCGTTGACCACATGATACTTTCATAGGCCATCGAAATGTGAATGAGCTTGGTAGCAAGAACTCTTAGATTCTGACATAGTTAGAAAAGTAGATGAAGCTTGCATAATCTGGTGTTCTTTTTTAACGTAGGGACCAAACCATGTTGCAGTAACAACGTGTGCTACCGATGCACATTCTCTAGGTGATGCCATAAGAATAACTCAACTTGGAGATTTAGATGTTATGGTGGCTTTTGTTTGTTGTTTAATTTTAAGTAAATAACTGAAACTCGAGTTAGTTTTGCTCTCTCCTTGCCAAGCTCGATCAGGTCCAGGCTCAGAAGTGTACGCTCAATCTACAACCCGTACGTTTCGATATCTCTCTACGCAATTTCGTTTTCGTTGAGATTTTTAGGGTTTCGATTATGTATTGGGGCTTGAATTTGTATTGAACTATTCATACATAGACTTCGTTGAATGTGATTTTTGATATTGCTTATCTGTTATTGGGTGGCGCTGGTTTTGTGTAGATCAAATTAATAAAGATAGTAAGATAGAGATGTTGAAGGTGGAGCTGCATAGATTGAATAGGCAGTTGATGGAGATAGTGGAACATAAGGAAGAGGAGATGGTAAGCTTCGTTGCATTCTTTTTGTTTTCAGAAATGAGGCCACAGTATGTGTCTGCCCTTCATTTTTAGTGACACGGTTTTGTTACCTAAGTGCCAAATTTGCTCTTTGTTTTGAACTATTTCTCTCTATAAATCATGGTTAGCAACATTAGTATCGAAAAGTGTGAAACTTCTGAGAGAAAGAGAGAGAGAGTACTCAAGAGTAGAGAACGGAGAAGATGAAGCTGAAGGAATACGTGGATAGGCTGTCACAGCCATCCCGTGCAATTTTGATCTTATGCAAGTAATTCACTTTACATTTACTCTTTTTAAATATTACTGTTTTACTGATGATTATGTGATTATAGACTTATAGTGATGAAGGGTGTTGGCTTTCGGATGTAATTTGAATATGGGCTGTTTTTGTTTGAATCTAAAGTTTTGATCTTTTTCCTACTACAGCTATGATAGGATGAATGGGATTGACTTTGAGAGGTTATCAACTGAACTTGGCCAAAGGCCAATAGAAGACTCTTGAATTCCAAAGTAAGAATTTTTGTTCTAATTGTTATTGATATGGAGTTTATAATTGGTGCAAACTTAATGGGTTAAATCAACTTTGTGTGGAAAATTTCTTATTGAAGACCCAGTAGCGTAGAACTGATCTGCTCATATTAGAGTAGAACAAAAATAGAAGAGTCACAACGTGTTGTCATTTGAATGCAAAAAAAAAAATAGCCTAACAAAATCATATAATGTATTAAGTCACAGTATTTGTGGTAAGGCACCACAATCATGTATGGAGATTAAAAAAAGGAAGAGATGTTCTCATTGTTATTGTGTTTGGTATGAATGTAGAGATAAACCCAATGGGACAAGTTCCTACAGTTCCTATTGAGAGATTTAATGAGTTTGAAAGGTAATATAGTTATGCTTTGTACTTTCTGAATGATATAACAATTGCTCAGTATGTTCATTATTTCATTTTATATTTGCAGTCATGCTATACTATCGATTACACTGATCTGAATTGTTTCTCAACAGAAAGATCTCAGTCAATATTGTTGATTTCGACAACACTTAAGTCTTCCTCTCGCTGTCTCTATGCCTTTTTTGTTGTTACCTAAGTATAGGCTTACCTAAGTATCGGATTACCCAAGTTCCCTCGCTCCGACTTGATCAAATAACTCAAGCTACAATCACCCAATCGGTAGGCCAAGTAACTTTGTCTACAAGGTTTTGTTTTGTTTCTTTGAAATGATGTAATCTGCCGAGTTGAGTTGTGCTTCACAAATTTAAGAGGCTAACGGATGCTGTATTCAATGGGGTTTGAACTTCTTTTTTTTACCAGTATTTCCTTTCATATGTGTGTGGTGATGTGGATTGAATCGTCAATTGTCATAGGCATTGATGTAGAGTTGATGAAATGGTATGGTATATGTATTCCATTTGCTTATGTTAGTTATGTAAACAGTAAACTTCAGTTCATGATTTCATAAGCTGGAAAATATATATGCTATGAACTTAACTATGATTCTTTTTAATTCGTAAGCTTAATCAAATTCGTAAGCTTAGGTTTGCTACGTTTGATATGGCTTGGTCTGATAGCTAGATTAACTCTGATTTTTTGTGCTTATCTTGAGTTGCAATTACATACTACAAGTGATGCAAACAATGCATTTTAGGTTTGAAACAGAGTACTAATTGTTGTTAAAATGATCAAATAACTAAAAGAGGAACCCACTGTTCGTGACAGTTGTTTGTTCAAGTTATTTCGTGTGACTATTCTTCACTACACCTTACTTTTCTCTTGAAGATTGAACTTACGGGCGTGATTTCTTGCTTTTAAGTTCTAAATGATCTTGCATTTTTGGTGTTTGGACTTGAGTTTCACTTCAATATCTGCAAGCTTTATGTATATAGTTGATTCTTCATCATGTGCAAACTTTATACTTCATTAGTAATGAATAGCAATATGTAGCAACTTTCTTTTTTCGTTTTTCCTCTTTTCACATTAAACTATTGCAATATTTCAGATATTTGATTATGAATATTGATTGCTCCTTTAATTTAAATTATGATATCATGAAATCATCATTTTGACTCATTCTATCTATAGCGAAGCAACTCAAGTAAGATATGAATTATCATCATCTTCAAGTTCATGCCAACCGTGGAAAAAGAAAAGATGACTTGATATCAATCCCCTTCTGTATTTTGCAAGTTTGCATGGTTTAATATGTCACTAGAATTTGTAGGTAACTCAACTGTTATTTTTGGTGCAGCAACAATGTATGGAGAAGCTGCGGTTTTTGTGTAGAACTGATCAGAGTATTCAGAACTAGCTAGAAAATGAGATTAATTTTGTACAAACTTCGTGTAAAGGTCTCTTAAAACTTCTATTACTATAACCTAATGTAAATTATATCTATGGCCGGGAAACTCTTTGTATATGTTTTGTGAAATAAAAGTCTTGCAATTTCATATGTTTAAGGATTCACAACGAATATAAACGTCATACTCCTCGCGCTGGCGCGGGTTTTTCACCTAGGTGTTATAATAGAGATAATATCAACAACTTTGTTATTGGCTCATACTATAAATATATCATTGTTAACACTCTCCTTCGCTCTATCTCAATTGTTATATTATGTTAAAACAGTACTAGAAACACCGCCCCAAAAGACGGACAATCACCTAGTATTTCATATCCTTGATGCTTGTTTCATCGGCACTTCCATTTCTGTTAAACACTTCCCTCACTTCGTCTTGTGCCATTTTCATGACTCTCGGGTTCTTTATCATCTCTGACATAACCCAATCCACTGTAGTAGAAGATGTCTCACTTCCCAGCACCAAAAGATATCCTGAAAATAATATAATCAAGATTTCTATGTCATTTTCTGATATTAACAAGTTAATTTTATAAGAACGAAAATATTCTTGGGTTGAATTTAAGTTAATAATTTTCAGACATTAATTTTACACTTTTTGCATGGTTTGGCTGGTTTTCAATTCGCACATTCCCACATGCATGCATTGATCAATCATTATACCTACTTAAATTTTCCAAAGATCAATTTATACCTACGATTATTCCCATCTAAATTTACCTACTACGGAGTAATAACCTAGTATTTAATATTGTCCTATATCTACTGATGCATAATACACTAGATTATCTCTTACAAATAAAATGGAGCATCTCCTTACTATATATAGGCAAATTCATCATGACCAGCATATATGTCGACAACCCTAACTATATATAAGCAACATGCATATTCAGGTTTGCAACAAACGTACGACTATATATCAGGATTTAAGAATTTGTATATGTATGTATACACCTACGTACTCACCTGGATTACAGCTTTGATGTTCTCCGTGGTTAGTGAAAACTCCACGCCACTGTGATACTTTAAAAGAACATCAACAAAGTCTTCTGCTTCTTCACCCTGGCTTTGACATCTTGTTGCACCCTTAGCTTCTCTATGTTCTCCGATGATGTTTTCCATTATCATGATAGCTTCTTTATGCAACCTCTTTGTTTGGGGCTGAAATAAATATTTCATATTGGATTTAGAAGGCTGAAGTCTTGGCGAGCGCCCCAAATAGACTGAAGTCTTGGCGAGCGGCCCTATTAAGTTGAAACTTGGCGAGCGGCCAAGTAGTATAACAGAGTTTGTTTTCGTATCGGTTTAGGATTGTAAGTTAAGATAGCTGATTTATGTGGCTTAATGATTATCAAATATTTTCTACATCGGTTAGATTTCCTTCGTGAAAGGAATTGAGATAACATTGAAATTAAACTACATAAATATAAGACCGTGTGCTAGTAAGCATTAGAGTTGCTTTAAAAATCAAAGAGCTGAAGACGTACAAGTGAATTGAGGAACGATTACTGAGCATTATATAAGGAGAGCGATACCGATACTGAAGAATCCTCCCCGAGCACATACATAACTTTGCTATACGCAAATACATCTCGTCAGAGATAAACCTTGTAACCGGACAATCAAAGTTCTTGTCACCTATCAAGTGAGAGTATCGAGATCAAAGGAAGCAACGCAACTGAAAGATTTGCACTTAAAAAGGAAATGTGAGGTATCGATTTCTGTGGCTCTGCTAGAGACGCGAAAACTCAAAGTCCTAGGTCACTAGGCGAGAAGGACCTATTCAGGCGAGGTTGGTGCTCTCCCCACCTTAATTGCTTAATCAAGATCGAAGTCAGGCAACAAATCTTATATTCACATTTCGTCGTGAGACGGTGGTACGGCAGCACACGAAGCACAACATGATAAGCCGACACCTGCGATTATACTATCCGGCCAAAATCTATAAAAGAAACAGTTTACAAGAGACTTTCTACGCGCTCCTCGTCAAAGAGATTTTGGAGTCAAACATTCTCAAGCTTCGATCTCATTCCACTGATCACAAGCAACGTATTGACAGATGGGAACAGATCTGCAAGTGCAAAGCCTCCCGCAACTTTAGCAGCTTCCTTGCCAATATATATATATGGCTCTTTCATGATCTCTACTCATTTTGCCAAAGGCTGCTCGCGATGTAATGAAGTATGTACATGAGTAGATCTCTTCAGAGAGATTCATGGGTGATCCTGTCCTCGATGCAACCTCTGTTACAAGTTTCATTACCTCTTCTTCCCTAATGCGTCGGAAAGATCGGACACGCTTAATTTGTGCTCAAAAGCTCTA
This sequence comes from Geum urbanum, assembly GCA_946800695.1. Lineage (NCBI taxonomy): Eukaryota > Viridiplantae > Streptophyta > Magnoliopsida > Rosales > Rosaceae > Geum > Geum urbanum. Next base: position 38,380,807 of record OX326998.1, read on the forward strand.
GCATGCAAATTTTTCGTAGTGCTTTCCAGTATTGGCCATAGGGTGAGCAGCCAATGTTTGTACCACGATAAGTCAATATCTTGGTAGCGAGGGTATGAGGCCTCGATGCAAAAATAGCGTCTTGGGTTTTCATAACCTCCATGGCGCACTCTGCTGACGAAACAACTAGGGTTGGAACTTCTCCAAGCTTTATGTACATAAGAGGACCATATTTTTTGGCCAACTCTCTTAGGCCATGATGGGGTAACGAGCCAATGAGCTAGTGCAAGTTTCCTGTGAAGGGTAGTTTCCATGGTGCTGGTGGTAAGTTTGAAATGGAGTCTTTGGATTTTCCTGCTCGCGATCGTTTGCATATTCTTAGCAGTACAATGAGAAGTAGAAATAGACAAAAGATAAGCAGCGGTTGGAAGGAAGGAGTTTGAAGCTCCATGAAGAAATGGAGGTTGGTGATCGAACGAAACATGTAAATACATATAGCCAGGATTTTCATAGATAGCCAACCATAGCTAGTACGTGTTAATTATGTAACGAATCATTGAATCAATCAGCATAAATAGTTCGGTTAGATGGATCAGCTCAATGAGGGAACTAGAATTTTAAAATTGAGTGGGCTAAATTTGTTTTCTTCAAAAAAGGTGGGCTAAGTTTAAAACATTTTGGATAGGCTAATCTTTAATTTTTAGTATTTTAATCTATAGTTTAAGCTAGAAGATAGTGCTATAGCCTATAGCCCACCTTTGCTATAATGTATCATCAGCTTCATCACCCCTGCATGTGGCCGAGAGAACAAGGGTAAGTGTGAACGTGCTAACCAACCCTAACTATTCATTCAGAGGATTGGAGCTTGAGTACTTAAAAATGCTTTGCCCCGAAACTAGAATTTAGATATGGTATAGTTGCAAACTAGCTCGCAGTATACCAGATGCATGCATGCATGCTCGCTCATTGATAGGATTGGAGCTTAATTAATTATAAAATTGCAAGCAATTCGGGGACGGGCGAGCGTATCCAATAATGCCTCCGCCATTGCATGCTAAGTGTACTGCCCCGAAACCACTCTTCAATCTCTTAATTTTCTGCTTATATTAAGATCGATCTCCTATTCCATTTCCTTGTTTTTTATTATTATTCCATAATTTGTCCCCTTTCTGATGATCGAGATGACGACACAAAATGCATCCAGTAATTTCCTGAAGCAAGGAACATTTGATATAAACAAAATAATAACGCTTAATAATTTTACATATATATAGTTGTTTGGTTCAACAATCTCCTCCATGCATTGAACTTGAGTGTCCAAGTGATCGGAATGATCTATTCACAGCTTGCTCGATATTAATGGTGAGCTTCTAGATAGGGACAATAAAGACGGGATGGGCTACAGTTAATTTTCGATCGACACCCTTTTCTATAACGCTACTCCAGCAATGTTCACTCCCAGCTATATCCCACGGGCCACGGACAGCATGGAGTTTAAGTGATTCTACCGTCACTGTGCCCGAACAGTGAAGAGTGGAAACTAGCTAGCTACCAGCCTACCACGTACTCCCACAATATATATATACACACACTACTGGAGGAGAGCTTCGGGGCGACGTAGTTACATTTCTACGTCGCTCCGATTTTCAATGAGGCGACGTACATTGCTTTTGATAAAAAGTACGTCGCTTCAACAAACTGAGGCAACGTATATTCATCGTTGTCGCTTCAATAAAATAAGGCGACTACTTTTTCATTCGAAGCGACCAAACTCATCTTCGTCGCTTCGAATAAAAACTAGGCGACGTAGATTGCTCATTCGAATAAAATCGAGGCGACGTAGATTGCTCAATCTACGTCGCCTCGTTTTTTTTAAATCTGGATCTACTCTTCTTCTTAAAGTCAAACCGTTCATAAAGTTAGAATTTTAGAAAAACAGTTCATCTGCGTTCTGCAGCTGTTCTTGTGCGATTTTGGGAGAAATTTGAGGAAATTGAGAAAGAAGGTTGTTCTTGCCATTGATTTGATTCTTGAGTAAGGTTAGTTTGATTTCTATCTCTTTAACCATCTTTATGACCATAATATGTTAAATTAGAAGTGAAATTGAAGTTTTGGTGAAATGTTTGAAGTTGAATTGAATTTGGTGTTATGTTGTAGTTTTAGTGTTTGAATCATTGAATTGTGGTAAATCATGTTATGGGTTCATGAATAATGTTTGAAATTTGGTTAAGTTTAGTGAAATTTATTGATGATTAGAAGTGAAATTGAAGTTTTGGTGAAATGTTTGAAGTTGAATTGAATTTGGTGTTATGTTGTAGTTTTAGTGTTTTAATCATTGAATTGTGATAAATCATGTTATGGGTTCATGATTAATGTTTGAAATTTGGTTAAATTTAGTGAAATTAATTGATGATTAGTGTAGATTAGGTGTATTCGAGCCTTAATTAGTAGTGTTATTAGTGTTAATCATGAAATCGAGCGTATGGCTATATATAATTGTGGTGTTTATCAACTTAGAACTCCCGTTTGAGAATCACACTACAAGAAAACTGCACCTAGACCACGGACCATTTCCGTCGTCTAGGTGCAGTTTTCCGTCGTCTAAGTACTTGGACGACGGAATCTCCGTCGTCCAAGGTCCGTGCTCCAAGTGCTGTCGTCCAAGAACCTGGACGACGGAGATTTAGTGCTCCGTCGTCCAAGTTCACTTGGACCGTGGACGTTATCCGTGGCCCATGTAGACACCTGGACGACGGAAACTCTAAGTCTCCGTCGTCCAGGTGTCTACATGGGCCACGGACATTGCTCGTTTCTCCGTGGCCCAGGTGTTCACCTGGATGACGGAGAATTAGAGTTTCCGTCGTCCAGGTGAACACGTGGGCCACGGAGAAACGAGCAATGTCCGTGGCCCAGGTGTTCACCTGGACGACGGAAACTCTAATTCTCCGTCGTCCAGGTGAACACCTGGGCCACGGAGAATGGCAGGTTTAGGGTTTAGGGTTTAGGGGTTAGGGGTTTAGGGTTAGGTTTAGGGTTTGTGCACCTGGACGACGGAGAACATAATCTCCGTCGTCCAAGTGAATATTTAATTTTTTTTTAAAAATAAATTGAAATTAAATATTATTAATTTAATTTATTATTAATTTAATTTAAATAATGAAAAATAGTCGAAAATAATTAATTAAACTAAATTTTTAATATTAAATAATTAATTAATTTGTACATATATACACATCCAAATTAAAAACCCAGAAAAATTATATAATATTGTTCGGAACTCGAAAATAAAGAAACGCGATAATTAACTAGCTAGCTAATACACTGGAGGAGCAGATGCGCCGCCGAGTCCTCCGCCTCCAGCCGGGTCGTTGTCATCGGGGTGTGGGTTCGGAGGAGGTTGACATACTTCTCGATTTTGTTGCATGAGGGCGATGAGTTGGGCTATTTGTGCTTGTTGTTCGTCAAGTCTTTGCCGCATTAACTCATTCTCCTCTCGTGCCAGTCGAGCCTCTTGAATGGCTGCTTCGACGGTCGCAGCCTGACTCCTTCTCCGCTGCCCCGAACCTCCCGTAGATGATGAGCCGGAGGTCGTCGAAAAATCTCGTACCACCCTAGGCACAAAGTGTCTAACCTCCTTGCCAGCTCTACGACCGTAGACCTCATCCGCGATTGCAATTTGGCTCTCTAAGGATAGAGGAGGCAGGTCTTCCGGCGGCACATCTGGGAACGCAAGCTGAGTGTTAGCCAACTCTTCATGCGCACGCTCTATCGCCCTTGCCTACAAAATAATAATTAATTTATTATAATGAAATCATATTTAAATAATAATTACTATAATTAAAAGAATATATATATATATATATATATCACTTACGCTGCATTGACTCGCTTCATTATCGAGCCCTGGCGTCACGTACGCGCTTACGCTTGCATCAAGATAAGGGTGTTTGGAGCCCTTATCCTTGTGCTCCTTGGCTATTTGAATGAACTGCTTGGCGCCGGTAGTATGGTGTTTCTCCTTCTTCCCCCGGTTGGCTTTGTTGACACCGGAGAATTTCTGTTACACAACATAATTAAATCATTAAAAAATGAATAACTACAATTTAAATAATTCAATTATCTTAATTGAAATAAAAAAAAATAAATTAATACCTTAAATTGTTCATCGGCAAAGTGGTTACACAACCACTCCCACTCATCTTCTCTCTCCCCTTGCAGCTCTACCGGGGGAGGCACGGGACCGACATCTTGGAAGTACTTATGGAGCTTGTACTTCCAATCTTTGTAGATGGAGTTGGCGGTTTGGTTGATATGCCTCAACATAGCCGGTGTCGGATCCACGTCAAATTGTTCCTATCAAAAATAAATAGAAAATTATAATCGTATATATTATGAAATTTTAGGCCGAGATTAACAATATTATATAATAACTAAATTGGACGTATTACGTACCGAAAGATCTTTGAAGACTTTCGCCTTCTCATGATCTAGCGCCTCCTTCCAAGTAGGGGCAGTGATACGAACCCGGTTACGGATGATTGACCCTATCCCATGTGCCGAGAGACTTGCTAGCTGAGCTGTGGGAGGGCCACCAGTGAATTTGTCGTACGGCAAGTCGATCTTTTTACCGGTCGCCTTGCAAATACGCTCCGCTTTGCCCCCTTTAACGAGACCCCGAGTCCTTTTCGGTTCCGGGTCAGTGGGGGCCCTCCTTTGCCTACGGCGGGCGCTGTACATGATTGATTCGGCGGTCGAGGACGCCTGAGTACTTCCCGTTGAACATGTACCGGGCGTCGGAGATTGGAAGGGGTCAACGTCATCACCGCTCGAGATGAATGGGGGAGCGGGAATTTCCCCAGAGGGCACTACGGACGGACCAGATGTTCCGTCCGGATTGAGAGCGTCGTTGCCCTCCTGTTGAACCCAACCGACTTGGGCCGCCAACATTCGGAGCATCTCATCTTCTGCCTCCTGTTGGGCTTTCTTCTTGCCGGATATCGTCTTTGGCGGAGCCATTTAAACCTAAGAGTACGGTGTTAAAATACCTACTTACCATAATATTTACAACTTAAAAATTTACGCTAATTAATTAAGTACGTTTAAGATTTAAATAGAGTACACTATCTTGACATTTTCGGTCGTTCAATGGACGTGCGACCCGCGCGATAAAGTGTAAATTTTCAATTAATCAGCCTTGGTTAAATCGAAAAACATGGCCAGTTAGGGATAGAGATAACGCGAGAGGCAGGACTAATTTCGACAAAAGTCTTTCTTAGTCCAAATCCTGTCACCAGTCATAACTCGTTTCTAGACACCGTGTCCGACATTCGGCCAATTTTTCGAAAATTTACACTCCCTCAAGTCCTTTGCAAACTCCGCCCTCAACCTCGTGTCCATAACTTCACTTAGGTTATGGTGTGCGGTGCTGAAATCCACACATCACGAGGGGTTAAGGAGATAAGCAAGGAAAATAGGCGCCATCTATTCCAAAGAGTGCGACTTAATAAACCAAGCCTATGTACTAAATTTAAATCGAACACGTACTACTAATTAATTTAATCTCATATTTATTTAATTATGCAACTAATTAATAAATAATTACAATAATATTTATTCATTTCATAAATTATCAAGTAATTACAATTATTCATTTAATTATTATTAATAACAATAATTTACCATTTAATTAATTAATAACAATATGTAATCATTTATTTAATTAATAACAATAATTAATCTAAATATAATTAATAACAATAAATTTACAATTATTCATTTAATTAGTATTAATAGCAATAATTAATAAATAACATTACAATAATCATTTAAGAAATATTTAAAACTAATTAATTAAATAAAAATTATTTTAATAAGGGAAAAATAGAAATTTACCGAATCGGAGTTTTTCGGGAGTTTTCGGGAAAATCGCCGGAGTTGTGTAGTCGGAGAGGAGGAACCACGCCGGAAATAATGTCGTCGGAGCGTCACCGGAGGAGAATCGCCGGAATGAGAGAGAGAGAGGAGATGGAGGAGAGAAAGTTGTAAGGGATGAGGAAAAGAAGATGAGGCTCGGCCTATTTATAGAGTTTCACTTAGACGACGGAGAATTGAAAGGTTTTCCGTCGTCTAAGTGAAAGGTTAAAATGTTTCGAAGTGGCGCGTAATTAATGGGCGGGACGTTTCACCCGCCATAAATTTGGACTTAGACGACGGAGAATTGATTCTCCGTCGTCTAAGTGGAAATTCAAGCGGCGCTGAAAATTGAGGCGGTAAAACGAACCGCCATGATTTTCGACTTGGACGACGGATATTGACGTTCTCCGTCGCCTGGACGACGGAGAACGTCAATATCCGTCGTCCAGGTGAAAAATTTATTGGAAAAAAAAGAAATAAATAATCGAACCGCCATGGTAAATTGAACATGGACGACGGAGAAGGACGTTTTCCGCCGTCCGGGTGTTCACCTGGACGACCGATAAAGTCATTCTCCGTCGTCCAGGTTCAATTTACGTAAAAAAAAAGTTTAAAATTAATTCGCTAGGAATTTAGCGATCTGTCATTGGAGTGAAATAGTCGTCCAATATCGATGAACGTTTCGTATATATGAACAGTTAAATTTGAACCGACGAATAGATTTTCGTTTTGAAAGTTGTTAAGTATCGACTAATCCTTACGACTTAAGTGTTCATGAGTAGAGGCTCATTTGCAACAGAGTATTAACGAAATTGAATTTGGACAAAACAACCGTTGGATATGTTCGTCGTAACATAATATATAATTGTCTTCAAAGGACCATAAAATAATAAGTTCGGGAAGAGTTTGATCGGCACAGTCAATCGCAAAACCGATAATTTCACAAAACGGAAACGTGGATACAAGGCATTTCGTAACTCCGATTTTCGAACCGTTGAAGCTCACACACCAAGAATTGTTTACTCTAAAGTCTTGATGAAAAGACTTTGCATTGGAAGAAGGTCTAGATGGTCGTTGTCTTAGAAAAAATTACGATATCTGCACCTGGACGACGGAAATGAGTGTTTCCGTCGTTCAGGTAATCACCTGGACGACGGATATGAAGTTATCCGTCGTCCAGGTTCTGTACTGGATGACGGAGAATGACGTTCTCCGTCGTCCAGGTGTATAGACCCTGAATTCAGGGGTTAGGGCCTTACTGTTTAGGGTTTAGGGTTTGTGAACTTGGACGATGGAGAATTACCATATCCGTCGTCCTAGTGTGTACCTGGACGACGGATAATGACCATTCTCCGTCGTCCAAGTTCTAAAACCCGATTTCAGGGGTTAGGGCCTTAGGGTTTACGGTTTAGGTCGTCCCCGGTCATTTGTGTGTCCGTTCAATTATTCTGATTCAAAAATATAATTAAAAAATTGATCGATCGATCTGATCTGCTAGATTTAGGGTCCAGGATTTAGGGTTTTATATGAGACTGAGATTTGGCGTGGCGGCAAAGGTGAAAATGGCGGGGGACCTAATATAAACGTGGACGAAATTCAGGTGTCCGTTCAATTATTTTGAATGACCATAAAAAAATTAAATAAATGATCGATCGATCCGATTTGCTAGATTTAGGGTCGAGGATTTAGGGAGATAGCCAAAATACCCAAAGGCGACAACCTGCAATTAATTTCTCCGTTGTCCAGGATATATAATTCGGATTAATTAATTACCGTAAATCAACCTGCATCGATCATATATATATTACAATAATTACAATAATTAATTACCAATTAATCTCCCTCGTCGTATGACCGTACTCTTCGTCATAATCATCATCGTCCTCATCCCCGTTAGACGACGGCTCATCCTCGTCATCGAACTCAACATCGTCCGACGAATAACCTGAGTCCTCGTCCGCGTCCTCTTCTTGCTCGTCTTCTTCATCTACCTCATCGATAATCTCATCTTCAGTTAGATCAATACAACCATCAGGCATGGGTAACCGTTCACCATCTTGAACCAAGTTCATTATATCGGAGCGGACCATAGAAATATTAGGCTCTTGATAGGCAGGAATGTCTCTTTCTGGTTCAGCAGCATCTTCAGTCGTCGCCGGTGTCCCTTCAATTGTCTCTGTATTCCATATTCCTCGGTGAGAGATATGGTTCACTATTTTCCACCCTTCACCGGCTTTCAGATCGTCGAGATAGAACACCTGTCGAACTAAGGTGGCGAGAGCGAAAGGCTCATCCTCATACCAGTGCGAGTTTGTATCGACTGATAATAGTCCCAGGTCTTCCTTTGTACGCTTGAACCATCTGCACTTGAATAGGAAAACGTTGACATCATTCCTGTAACATAGCTGAACCACGTATACAATAGCCCCGTAATATAGATCATTGTCTTTCCCAACCGCTACCCCACTGTTTTGTGTTCTTCTTACTTCGTCTCGGGCCAATGAATGGAACTTTACACCGTTCACAAAACATCCGGGATAAATATAGTGTTTAACCGGCTTCCCTGCTAGCAAGTGCTTTGGCCATGACCACCACCCTCCGTGGTTATCAGATTTTTGCAGATCAATCATCTGCGAAAAAGGGCAAATTAATATAAGGGTTTACTTTCTACAAACATGAGCGATATGTATAAATTACTAATTAAATACCGAGACGTACGTACGTACCCATTGGAAGAAATAATCGGGAAACTTCTTCTTAACCATTTTCTCAATCCACGCCGAACTCTTGTTTTGATTTAACGCCTGAAGCCTCTCCCTGTATGACAACATGTACGGCTCAACTTCGTCACAGTCTCGCAACACTACCCAATGTGCCTCAATAAGTTCTTCCCGTGTTAACGATTCCTTTAATACTCCTCTAAACGGTCGGACGACATTGGTGACGACAGAAAGATTGATGCGGGCACTGCGATCGGAGGCAGTGGGAGGGGGTGGATCTTTGAGGTACCTGTTGCAGTAAGTAACACACTCATGCATTAGGTATGTCTCTGCTATGGAGCCATCCGGGGCCGACCTGTTTTTGACGAATGACTTATACTGTCCAAGCTGTCTACAAAATCAAACGTACACATTACATAAGTACATATAGCTAGCTAGTATATATATAATCTCCAGTGGAACAAATAAATTAATTAGTTGTACGTACCTTTCTTGAGGATACATCCAAGTGTATTGGACCGGACCAGAAATGAGCACCTGCTCGGGCAGGTGGATCATTAGGTGAATCATGATGTCAAAGAAAGCAGGGGGGGGAATCCTCTCTAGTTTGCAAATGATGTGCACAATTTGTTGTTGCAATTCCATCACATCTGACTTCTTTAATTCTCTGGTGCATAACCTCTGCCACCACCTGCACAATGCTACTATTGGTTCTACGACGTCCCGAGGCAAGTATGGTCGAATTACCACTGGAATCAGACGTTGCAGCATAACATGATAGTCATGTGTCTTTAGACCAACAAACTTGTGTTGCACCTCGTCCACTACTCCAGTTATAGTAGCTGCATACGTAGCCGGATAACGAACGCCCTTAAACCAGTGAAATACAGAACGTCTAAGCGTTGGCTTCACTGTGTATGGTGCATCTGGCATCTTGTTGTACACTCCTTTCCTATCCCTCCTCAACCACAAGGGACAACGTAGATTCATTGATTCCAAATCTTTGCGCGCTTTGGGAGTATCTTTAGTCTTGAACTTAATACCGAGAATTGTTCCCACCATGCTGTCGCACACATTCTTTTCTATGTGCATCGCGTCCAAGTTGTTCCTCAGCTTCAACTTCGACCAGTAAGGGAGTTCAAAGAATATACTCTTGTGATCCCAATAGCTCAGATCATGTGGAGGAATTGGATTGCATTTCTTTACATCTGCGTCATTGCTCAACACACCAAAGTCGAAATAGCTCAACCTCTCTAAAATCTCTTCGCCTGACCAACTACGGGGTTTAGGATTGTTCTCTACCGTACCGTCGAAATGAGCTTCATCCTGTCGCCAGGGGTGGTCGTGAGGAAGCCATCTACGGTGACCCAAGTAACACACCTTCTCCGCGTGAGGAAGCCATTACGGCAGCCCTCATCGTGAACATCGTGTCAGTGAATTTGTCATAAGTTGGGACTCCATTTTCCCACAACAGTTTCAGCTCGTCGATCAAAGGTCTGAGGTAGACATCTAAGCACTTCGATGGAGATTTAGGACCTGGAATTAGTACGGTAAGGAAATTAAATTCCTTGTTCATGCACATCCACGAAGGCAAGTTGTACGGCATCAGAATAACTGGCCAAGTGTTGACGGCGGAGCTATTACTTCCCCAAGGATTGAATCCGTCTGTAGATAGGCCGAGTCTAACATTTCTAACCTCTGAAGCAAAGTCTCCAAATTCTCTGTCGAAATGTTTGAAACCCTCCCCATCCGCGGCGTGTCGCAGGACATCGTCATCTATTCGCTTTTCTGCGTACCATCGCATCGCCTCTGCTGTGTGTAGAGACATGTATAGGCGCTGCAATCTGGGAATCAAGGGAAAATATCGAACAACTTTCACAGGAATTCTCTTTTTCGTACTCTTCCTATTCAACTGGAATCTGCACTGGCCACATACGGGACAATAGTCCAACTCTTTATACTCTTTGTAAAATAGCACACAATCATTCGGACATGCGTCAATTATCCTGTACTTTAGGCCGAGGCTGCTCAGGATATTTCTAACCTTATAATGAGATTTAGGAAGATTGTGATCATCAGGGAGCAACTTACATATTTGCTCCTGAATTTCGTCAAAAGCACTCACTGACATTTTGTGCTTCACTTTTATCTTCATTTGCTCCATCACATATTGCAACACATTCTCTCGACATCCAGGGAACACCGGGGTCTGCGCTTCAAGTAGTATCCGGTTGTACTTTTCCATCTCACTGGTGTCAGTGGCCAAGCTAGCTGCGGGGAATGTGTCATCATGCTCATTAGTGGTACTGTAACCTCCGTCTTGGTGTTGGTGTCTACTATGACTACACCCCGGAAACGCATCATGGACCAAATCTGCAGTTGGGTTGCAAGCTGGGGTCCGGTACCACTGCCGCTGGATGAGGCACCATGGTAACTGTACCCTCAGCTGAAGTCTGCTGCGCTGAACTCTACTGCTTCACCATGCTCGCTCCTTGTAGTGTAACTCCACATCATACCATTTTCGTACAGGTGTTGCACCATAACATTAACCTCCGCATACTGACAATTAAGACATTTCTGACACGGACACCTGAAACGTTTCTTTCCTTGACCATGTTCTATCGCAAAATTCACAAATTCGCTAATTACATCCATATACCGGACATCACATCTATTCTTCAACTTCATCCAACTCTTGTCCATACTGCTACAAAATATTATAATTAATTAATTATTACATATATATATATTTGTCCATTAATTTACGCTTAATTATACGTACTCGATCTACATATTGATCCATCAATTACGTACGTACGTACGTAATTTAATCGATCTGTACATATATATATAGCTAACATCCTTGCATGTATGTACGTACATTTTCACTAAATATATATTAATTAAGCAAATTTTAACTGCGTACGTACGTACCTGCTGGCCTTCTCGATATCTGTACGTTAATTAAGCTACCTAGCTAGTCAGCGGAGATCCCTTATCGATCCTGATTCTTCTCGGCCTAGCTTCTAGCTAGCTAGCTCCCTTCTCCTTCTCCCGTCTCCTTTAATTCTTCTTCAAATGGAATGAAGAGATCGAGGAATGAATTCAGTTTGGCATCGGGCTTATATAATGCTTCACTTAGACGACGGAGGTGTCGGTACGTCGTCTAAGTGGAAGTACGTTACGTACTCGGACGACGGCGTGTCGGTCCGTCCTCCAGGTAATCACCTGGATGACGGAGAATACCATCTCCGTCGTCCAGGTGATCACCTGGACGACGGAGATGGTATTCTCCGTCGTCCAGGTGGTACTTGGACCACGGAGTCTTTTCCGTGGTCCAGGTGTCACTTGGACCACGGAACAATTACGTTTCCGTGGTCTAAGTGCTGTTTTCTTGTAGTGTCAACAACTCATCTAGTTGATCGAGTTGAGTTGTTGATTCTCGAATTGTCCCATTTTTGGACATTTTAGGTGAACATGACTTTGTTGATCCTTTTGCTATTCATGTGATTTCAGTTTCAGTTTTGGGATATGGTTTCAACAGTGTCTCCTTTCAATGTTCCCCGAGTGCAAATTAGGTTGTTTAGATATGTGTGCACTCGGGGAACTGTAGGGAGATGCTGCCGAAATTTCCCTAAACTGGAGCTGAAACGCATGGGTGCAAAAGCGTTGACAAATGTCGTGTTCCCCTGAAGGGGATAGGACCCAACCCGGAGGCATAAGGCGAAGAAGTGTGGGGTTTTAGTTGAATCGCAACTGTGGCGTGGTAACTTTGTTCATATTGATTGTTTATGCAGACAGGAAACATGGACGGACACCCAGACAAAACTTGGATGACATATCATCGTGCTAATCCAAGGTACATCACAGGCATATTCGAGTTCATGAATTTTTCCCGGCGACATAGTAACGGAGCCGATTATTACTTCTGCCCGTGCAAACGTTGTAAGAACGGTCCCTTCAAGGTTACTATGGATGTCATGTATCATCACTTATCACACAGTGGTTTGAGTCCGGATTATACAGTCTGGCACCTTCACGGGGAAGTTTCTAGTGAACCGGCAATGCTCAGTCAACGAAGACAGTGGCTTCAAGACAGAGTCGGTCCTTCTAGTGGTGTCGGTCCTTCAGTGAACCCGCAGTTGGAGATTCTACATAATGCATATCCCTATTATCTTGGATACCATGCAGTTGCACCCCAACAATTAGTGGAAGATAATTCGGGCATGAACTTCAATGACATGGTAGACGATGATTATGAAAAGTACGATAGATTATTGAAGGAGTCACAGACCCCATTATATGAAGGCAGTGAGGAAACTGTTTTGAGTGCCATATTAGATGCAATGGAAATGAAAAATGAAAATGGATGGTCGGGCACAAGTGTTGATTCTTTATGTATTTACATTAATAAACTTCTTCCTAAAGGGCACACATTCCCCTGTTCATACTCGAGAATAAAAAAAAACTTGAGTGATCTTTCACTGGGTTATGAAAGAATTGATGCGTGTGAGTTTAACTGTGTGTTGTTCAGGGGGGCGCTTGTAAACGAGAGGATTTGTCCAGTGTGTTATTCTGAAAGATATAAGCCATATACGAATGATATTCCCAAAAAAATAATTTGTAACTTCCCTCTAACACCAAGGTTGAAGCGCTTGTTTATCTCCCCACACACTGCCAAGCATATGCGATGGCTGGGGAAGCGAATATGCGTGGCTGGTAGCACATCGAAAATGGCTCCACCAGGTCCAAGGATATTTTATGAAGGTCATCGAAAATGGCTCCACCAAGATCACCCTTGGAGATTGAGCAAGGCCTTTAACGGGAAGGAGGAGTTTGGCGGAAGACCCTATCAGAAGAGTGGAGATGAAATTTTGGAGGACGTTAGGTCACACGTTTACCCTATTCTTAGCCAACATGAAGACTTGAAGGTGCCGTACAATCCGAATAACAGACAGTGTTGGACTCACGAAAGCATATTTTGGAAGCTGCCGTATTGGTCATCATTGAAGATCAGACATTGCTTAGATGTCATGCACATTGAAAAAAATGTGTGTGACAACATCCTTGGAACCATTTTTTCGATTGATAAGAAGTCTAAGGATGGTCCAAAAGCTCGCGCTGCTTTGAAGAAGAGGAATGTGCGAAAAAACCAGTGGCAAAGAGCGGGTGACCAGGGTACGGCGAAAGTTCCTCATGCACCCTTTTTAGTTAAAAAGGATGATCTAGAAGATGTGTTCCAGTGGTTCAGGGATGTTAAGTATTCTCTTGGTTATGCAGGTAGTTTGAGAAGTAAGGTGAAAGTAAGTTCCCCGTTACATTTTTATGGATTGAAGACGCATGATTGCCATGTCTTGCTTCAACGTCTTCTTCATGTGGTTATCAGAGGGTTCCTGCCAGAAAACGTTGTGAAGCCATTGATAGCACTGTCAAATTGGTTTCGTCAACTATGGTGAAGATTTCGACGAGCTTCGTCGGAGGAGGAGTTTTCTTCGATGGTTCTTAACATGGGTACATATGCCTATTAATTCTTGTAAGGAACTTTGAGGGTTTATAACACTTATCTCTAACTTGTTTATAACACTTATCTCTCAGGTGTCCCTTAAAGAAAAAAACTCGGACCCGAGCTTGGTTGCAGGAATAAAGTCATTAGCTCAAGGACCTCAGCAATGTCGGGTTTATAAGTCGTGTTATGTGAACGGTGTCAAGTTCACCTCGTTTGATAGAGATCAAAGAACCGTGACTCAAAACAGCGGTGTCATGATAGACATGGGTTCATCCAAGTTCTACGGCCATGTTAACTACGTGGTCGAAGTATTATATGCAGGCCATATGCCAGTGGTGTTGTTTAAGTGCACATGGCACAACTCCGAGGACCCTGAAGATCTTGACACCGTTATAAAAGATCATGGACTGATATCAGTGAATACAAACAACAGTTATTATGAGGATTCACCCTTCATAATTGCAACCAAAGCAAAACAGGTATTCTACATAGACGATCCAAAGGCTGGTGGTACTTGGAAGGTAGTACAAGAAATGTCGCACCGCAATGTCTACAGCGCCGAAGTACTTGCCATAGATGAAAACATATCGCGTACAGGAGATCATATATTCGAGCCATACCAAGAGGACACTCCCACGGTGATACAATTTTACCCAGATTTTCAACTACTTTTGGACGAAGAAGGAGACGAGGACGAGGAGGATGAGGACGACGAGGACGAGGACGAAGACGAGGATGAGGATGAGGACGAGGACGAAGACCAGGACGAGGACGAAGACGAGGACTAAACTCATAATATTATTATGAATTTGAAACCTAAATTCGTATTTTCTTTAAAGCATAATTTATGTATTCGAGAAAATAGTACTAACTTCATAATTCTAAACTTCATCGTTTCTTTGATATTCAGTTCATTACCTTTCCATAAATAAATTGAAGCGACGAAGAATTCAACCTTTGTTAGTATCTCCAAATTTAAGCGACGTAGATTGAGCAATCTACGTCGCCTCATTTATTCAAAAAGGAAAAAAATATGAAAATTAAATACAAGTAAGCGACGTAGATTGAGAAATCTACGTCGCCTCATTTATTCAAAAAAAAAAACAAAATTAAAAATTAAATACAAGTAAGCGACGTAGATTGATCAATCTACGTCGCCTCAATTATTCAAAAAGAAAAAAAATAAGAAAATTAAATACAAGGAAGCGACGTAGATTGATCAATCTACGTCGCCTCAGTTATTCAAAAAGAAAAAAATAAGAAAATTAAATACAAACTAAAGGAAGCGACGTATGTTGTAATATACGTCACTTAAAACTAAAGGAAGCGACGTATATTGCAATATACGTCGCTTCAAACTAAAGGAAGCGACGAAGATTGAGTTCTTTGTCGCGTGAACGTATTAAGAAAGCATACGAGGTGACGAAGATTGAGTTCTTTGTCGCTTCAATTAATCGAAGCGACGAAGATGCCAATCTACGTCGCCTCGTTGGATTTATAATCCCAGAATCACAGTTTCTTTCTTCTTCTTCTCATTTCGTTTCCTACCCTATTCTTTTCTGTTCGAGCTCGCCCCAAAGCCCTAATCCCCAAACCAAATCGACCTCGCCCCAAATTCATCTCCCTCCACCAAATCGACCTCCCCAAATCTCAACTCGGACCTCGTTTCAATTTCCCTTCCCGATCAATCTCGTTTCCATTTCCCCTCCACCAAATCTCCTCCACCGAATCGTAAACCCCCTCGATTAAATCCCTAACCCAGATTTCGAATAACCCCCTCGCCCCAAATCCTTAACTCATATGCGTGTATAAATCTACAATAACAGTAGGTCTTTCAATTTCCCACAACGTCAACAATTTGTTCCTCTCCTCTGCAACTAAGTCTTTTACACAGGTTAGATTCAATCCCTCTATCTTTTCGTTACCTACTGTTAATTTGTTAATATGGTTCATTGATAGTGAATTGTTAATTTGTTAATATGGTTCATTGTTGAAGAATAATCATTGGGTGATGTTTCTGTTTATATGGATGAGTTTTTGATGAATTCGGTATGAAAATTTAATTTGTGTAACCATTTGTTGAATATGGTTCATTGTTGAAGAATATGGTTCATTGTTTCTGTTTATATGGATGAATTTTTGATGAATATGGTTCATTGTTGAAGAATAATCATTTGTTTTGATACATAGCATAATTGTGAACTGAAAATAGATTGTGAGCAAAATTGTGTAACCATCTGTGGCCATCAATCTGTGTAAATTAAACACTATAAGCATCTGTTTTCATCTGTTTTCAATTTGTTTTCATGTAAGCATTGCTTGCTTCAATCTGTGGCCATCATCGCGTTGCTTCAATTTTCAATCTGTTTTCATTTGTTTTGATGTAAGCATCACATTCATCTTATAAAGCAGTCCTGTAAGATATGTTTCCAATCTGTTTTCAATCACATTCGTCGTGTGTAGCTAATATGTTTTCAATCTGTTTTGATGTAAGCATTGGCGAAATCTGTGTAGCTAAAGCAACCGATTCCGAGCCAACTCCGTGTAGCTAAAGCAAACGATTTATCCAACTCGAGAAGGTATGGAGCTTTGTGTTTTATATTGTGCCAACTCCGAATGTGTATTGTGTTTTGTGATGAGGATGATCTCGGTTGTGATGATAAGGATATATTGAAAATTGATAAGCTATATGCGATAACTGAATGTGATGATGCGACATTCCGAATGTGTTTTGTGTTTTGTGATGATGATGATTCCGAATGTGATGATGCTTTGTGCGAATGCGATAAGCTATATGTGTTTTGTGTGTTGTGTATTGTGTTTTGTGTTCGAGGGATTCAATTCCTTCGGTTGTGATGATAAGGATATATTGAAAATTGATTGCTTATATGCGATAAATGAATGTGATTCTTCCTGTGCGAATGCGATAAGCTATATGTGTTTTGTGTGTTGTGTTTTGTGATGATAAGCTATATGTGATGATAAGCTATATGTGATGGTACTTCGGTTCATACTCTTTTTGATATCTAACCCAACAAACGAAAATAAAATAAAAGCGACTTGCTATATGTGATGATAAGCATGAATGTTTCTGTATTGTTCAATTTGTTAATCTTATGTGATTATTACTTGATGTTTTTATCGTTTCTTTCAAAGCCTAGATGAGATGGTATGCAATGCATTATTGAAATTCTTTGTCACTTTTATAATTTGATTAGTGATAGTTTGGAGTTTGGCCATAATTTGATAAGAGTAGTTCAATCTTAATAGATTAGTTTTAACAGAATGGCTCCTGGAAATACTGGATACCAGAGGAAGAAAGCGGCGATCCAGCGTCGTGAAGCGGCCGCGGCGGTAGCTGCGGAGGCTACGGAGGCGGTGTGGCGAGCATTCAGCAGAGATGGGGCTTCCGGGTCGAGTTGCCCCACGGGATAATCTGCGACCCCAGTAGGCGGGGTTTTAACGCCCGCCCCAAACCTTGAGGATACGATTCCTCAAGGTGATGACAGTGACGCCACTACGGCGCCACAGCACCCTCCCGCCCTCAGCATCCGGTGCAAGAAGACCAAACTCCCCGACATGGTGGACATGGCAACCGGAGATCCGACGACGCAACAGCGCGGAGTCGTTGTCGGGACGAAGACGGAGTACCTCGTCCGGATGAACAACAATAGGCGACTACAAGTCGCTTACTCTACGAGGCATCGGGGGCCTGCGACGAGGGAAATGAGGAGTCTGATGTGCAGAGACATTGGTAGCATCATCCGCGGAAAAGTTCCAATGCTTGCCCCTAGCTTTTTGGGACTTAGCGATTTGCATCGCGATATCGTCAGTACAAATATTGAGGTATACGTACTGGCCTTAGCTTACTTACCTACTTGTAGTAAATGTAAATATAACTTTTACATAACGGAACTTAAATGTGTTGTGCTAGACGAACTACGACATCCCGACGACTGATGTGGAGATGTGGAACTTCATTGATGCGACCGCGCAAACAATCTACAAGGATTGGAAGTACGATTGCCATCAACATTATCTCCACGTCAGCCAGGAGACTCCGGCCGAGTTTCTCGGGAGGGAAGACCAATGGGCGTGGTTGAAAGCCCACTTCGAAGACCCTGCTTACTTGGTGAGCTTCATAAACTATCCGCACAGTTTTGGTAGCCAACATTCTTAAAATATGCATGTTTATCTAATCTTATTTTAAAATGATTTTTGTGTGTGTGTGGCAGCGATTGTGCGAACGGAATCGAGGAAACCGAAACAAGAACAAGGAGCAGCTCAACCACCATTCGGGATCCCTCGCCCTCTCGTACCGAAGCGAGGTGTTGGAGAAGGAGGGTCATAGAGCGCCCGCCGTCCAGACGTGGATTAACGTATACCAGCCGGACAAGAATGTGGCTGAGAAAGTGGTAAGCTCAAATAGGTTCACGTTACGTTATTTCAATTATTTTTGTTTTCGGTTGTTGTAATATTATTTATTTGATATATTTTAATTGAGCAGGCGGCAGTGAAGCGTCGACTCGATGAAGTCTTGTCGCAACAAGATAGTGTTGCGGGCCCAGTTGACAGCGATTCGGTTTCCCAAGCCCAGCCTCTTCCTCTTGATACACAAATAAATATCATAGAGGAAGATGTGGGTTCAAGGCCCGGGACCTCTATAAGAGGTAATAAATCTCCTAAACCACCGTCGTTCATCTTGATTTACGTTTTGCTTTACCATAGAGTATACTAATATTTGTTCTTGTTCGACGTTACAGGGGTGGGGCGCGCTCTCACACGCGACCCCAAACCGAGAGGAGGGGCCCGAGTACAGGAAACCCAAACCCTAATGCAAAGGGAGATCGCTGAAGCCAGAGAGGAGGCGCGCAGATCGAGCGAGGTGGCGCAGAAGGCCATAGCGGATTACAGTGCGCTCGCCCAAAGGATGCAAGATATAGAGGCCATGATGCGATCATTCCAGGCTGTGAGTCAACAACCTCAATCTCCTCCACCACCTCCTGGCTCGTAAACTGTATCTAGGCTTTGTATAAACTTGATTTGTGTAAACTTGATTTGTATAAACTTTTAACGTTTTGATTTGTGCCAATTTTTTCTATATAACTTGATTTGTGGTTGAATGCGTTTTTGTGGTTAAATGGGTTTTTGTGTTTGTAAATTGCGATAGGTCGTGACTTGGTACAATTATATTTAATTTTTATTTTTTTTATTTTTGAATATAGGAGGCGACGTAGATTGCTCAATCTACGTCGCCTCATTGTCTAAATAAAGAAAAAAAATAAAAATTAAATACATTAAGGCGACGTAGATTGCTCAATATACGTCGCCTCATTTATTCAAAAATAAAAAAAATAAAAATTAAATACAACTAAGGGACGTAGATTGATCAATCTACGTCGCCTCATTTATTCAAAAAAATAAATAAATATTAAATACATTGAAGCGACGTAGATTGCTCAATCTACGTCGCTTTGTTTATTTAAAAAAATATTAAATACATTGAGGCGACGTAGATTGAGCAATCTACGTCGCTTGATTTATTCAAAAATAAATAAAAAATAAATATTAAATCCCTTGAAGCGACGCAGATTGAGCAATCTACGTCGCCTGATTGAGCCAAAAAGAAAAAAAAATTTAAAAATAAATAAAATGAAGCGACGTAGATTGATCAATCTACGTCGCTTCAGGCAGCGATAAATTGAAGCGACGTAAAATGTTTTACGTCGCGTGAAATCAAATGAAGTGACGAAGTTTGGTTCTTTGTTGCCCCAATGGTGAAGTGATCAATCTGAAGCGACAAGACGAGGCGACGTAGTTTTGGTCACAAGAAATCGTGGCGACGTAAAATCGAGACGAGGCGACCACTAATCTTCGTCGCCTCGAATTTCTCCTCCAGTAGTGACACACATGGAGTTCAAGAAATAAACTGTAGCAGCTTGTCTGTGAAAAAAAAATGAGGCTTGCTCGAACTCCTCGAAGGAGCATGGATCTCGGTCAAACTGAGTTGATGTGATATTTATAAATAGTCAAAATAAAAAAAAAATCCAAAATCTGATCTGTGTTTTTTCAAAAAAATCCATCTAACCTAATTATATTCCAAAAAAAAATTCTAAAAAGTTATAAATTAAACACAATTTTGAACTTCAGTTTGGCCATTTGGGACTTCCTTTTCAGAATTCAAATTTTTCTCCCATTTTAAGTACTCCAATTTTGCTAGGAAGATTCTCTCTCTCTCTCTCTCTCGCTCTCTCTCTCTCTCTCTCTTCAATATCAATATCAATATCAATAGGATTACACAAGATATTACTATGTCTGTCACCAAGGCTCTGTTCAATCTCGTTGTCGTTCTCCGTTGAAATTTGCAAATACTATAAGTTCCTCTCTCTCTCTCTCTCTCTCTCTCTCTCTCTCTCTCTCTCTCTCTCTCTCTCTCTCTCTCTCTCTCTCTCTCTCTCTCTCTCTCTCTCTCTCTCGCGGTCACGATCGCTATATGTTAAAGCACGATCACTATATATTTTCAATATGTTTCTAATATGATCAATGATTTGAATCGATGTTGCATAAAACTGTTTCCGTTCTAAGTTGTCTTACTCGATTCGATGAACGCATTGTTTAGCTTACTCAATTTGTTCCTTGAACTTTAAACAATGAGAGATCGAACTTTACTTAGTCCGGATCTGGTTTTGATTTTGAATTTCGAACATGCTTTGATATGAAACAATTTCATATCAAAAAATATACTTTGATACTTAGTCCAGATTTTAAGAAGCAAGCAATTTCATCAAAAAAATATTTCAGATCACAGGAAAAACAATATAACGATCTGTAATACTATATGTCACCCTATCTATTAGGCTATCTATTTGTCTATCTTTTTGTCTATCTTTTTTTCTAAGCTATTCATTGGAAGTATCAGCACTAATTGTTAGTTAATCAAAGGGGTTACAAGCGTTTCTTCAATTTTTAACAACTTTTTAATGATTTTTTGCAGTATATTCAATGGCAACAGTGGCATCTCCAATCATTGTTAAATTTATTCACAGTCAAGAAGGTGTGATTGACATTTTGCGTTTTGATATCACACTTACTAACATTATGGACACTCTCAATTAAAGATTCAAATCATTGAACAACTCAATCTTGTTGTACAAGTACTATATCCCACCAGAGAATGAACAAATTTAT
The DNA here is from genome assembly GCA_946800695.1 of Geum urbanum. Taxonomy (NCBI): domain Eukaryota; kingdom Viridiplantae; phylum Streptophyta; class Magnoliopsida; order Rosales; family Rosaceae; genus Geum; species Geum urbanum. The sequence goes on from OX326998.1 coordinate 38,402,113, forward strand.
CTTTGACAATGTGTAGCCTTTTCATACTTACCTCTTGAGTTTGATGGATGTGCACCTTCTTTGACTTCTACATTGCGAACAGGTGCTTCCAACACAAAATATCTGGCGCAAAGAACCAATCAAGCTGACCTAGCGAAAAAATTTGGAATATAGCAACAAAAACAAGAATTGGACCGAAGAATACAATTGCATTCTAAGGTCGCAATTGAACAGATCGAGCAAGAAATCCAAATCTTATACCTCAAAGTCATGGGCTCACCTTATTCAATTATAGAAGTTCTTATGAAGTGGGTCAACATCTTTTTGGCTCGACCAAACACTTTTTCTCGCTAGTCGAGATTTCTACAAAAAAGCGATGCGAGAACGTATACTCTTATCAAAGCTTCTTCCATGTGCATTCACTCTCCCCATTATAGATGGTTTAGACACGCTCGATGCCACGAAATTATTGAGAATTATGACGAGAACTAAATGAATTTGGTTCAATTAAAAATATATTGAGATCAGAGTCAGTGACCTCAATGAGGTAGAACATCCAAAAATCTTGAAATTGTATCTAACACTACCAACATAAACACTTTAGGCAACGAATTTGAAAACAACGCGCAACGAGGTGGTAAATTCGTTGCCTATAGTATACTATAGGCAACGACAAGGGTTTTCGTTGCCTATAGTATACTATAGGCAACGAACTCGTTGCCTGTTGATGAAAAATCGTTGCCTAATGTTTGATTTATAGGCAACGAAAAAAATCGTTGCCTAAACCCTAAACCCTATACTATAGGCAACGAGTTCGTTGCCTATTGAAGTGAAATCGTTGCCTAATGTTTTATTTATAGGCAACGAAAAAAATCGTTGCCTAAACCCTAAACCCTATACTATAGGCAACGAGTTCGTTGCCTATTGAAGTGAAATCGTTGCCTAATGTTTGGTTTATAGGCAACGAAAAAAATCGTTGCCTATACAAATCGTTGCCTAAAGTATGGTTTTTCGTTGCCTATAGTTTAATAGGCAACGAAAAACAATATAGGCAACGAAATAGTAATTCGTTGCCTATAATTATTATTATATCAGATCTAGCCAGCAGCTCCTCCATTCAAATCAAAATCGGTGGAAAAATCTGAAACGTTCTGGAATCGCCAGTGCATTTCAGGATGGACAAGAGTTGGATGAGGCTGGATAGAACTGATGCAAGATATGGGCAGGGAATTAGGAGATTTCTGGAATTTGTGGCGGCTAATTGTGGAGAGTTTCCAGTGCATTATTGTCCATGTAAACAATGTCGGTGTCGCGGCAATCGTTGTCCCATTGCTACAGTTGAGCGACACCTTCATAGAAACGGATTTTGGAATAAGTACACCCGTTGGATTTATCACGGTGAAGCAACAGCAGCCGATCCGCATGATCATGGACAATTTGCTGATACTGCGAGTTCATCCAATTATGATCCCACCAGGAGGTTCATCGACGATATGTTTCCTCATGAGAGCGGTGTATTTCATGATTCTCAAGCACCCGTATATGTTCCTCCAGAAGTTGAGAATTTCCCTCACATTGAGCCAGTCCAGCCATTACCTAGAGTTTATGTCAACACACGTGGTATGGACAAGTACCACAACCTGATTCAGATGCATCAAACTCCGTTGTACCACGGATGTCCTAAGACAGTCCTTGAAAGTGTGATGGCAGTGATGCAGCTAAAAGTGGAGACCAAGAGCACCGTGGCAGCGGTCGATAGGTGGCTTCAGTTGACTGGTGATCTGCTGCCCCCCGGTCATCGTCTTCCCCCCACTCATCGTAAGATACGACATGTCCTCAAAGATCTTGGACTTTCCTACACCAAGATTCACGCATGCATGTATGATTGCGTTCTCTTTTGGGGTGTAGACGATGACGGGAAGGATCTATCAAAGCTTGATTACTGTCCGGTGTGTGGTACGGAAAGGTGGAAGTACACTCCTGCAGGAAACAAGAAAGCAGTGAAGATACTTCGGTATTTCCCACTTATTGATAGGCTGGAAAGGTTGTTCATGTGTGCATTCACAGCGAAAGCTATGAGATGGTGGGCTGAGAGGACTTCGCCTGACGATGATGTCCTTAGACACCCTGCTGATGGTCAGGCTTGGAAGCACCTGGTGAATGTGTTTTCTGATTTTGCAGCTGAAGTCCGAAATGTTTGGCTGGGGCTATCGACTGACGGATTCAACCCCTTCGGCAACATGAGTCAGAAGTACAGCATATGGCCCGTTATATTGGTACCGTACAACCTTCCTCCGTGGATGTGCATGAAGAAAGAATATAATATGCTGACTCTGTTGATTCCAGGGCCGGGTTATCCAGGAAAGTGTCTGGATGTGTACATGAGGCCATTGATTATGGAGCTTCAGCAATTGAGTACAGTTGGTCATCCCACTTACGACAGGTTTAAAAATGAGATGTTCCGAATGCGTGCTATGCTTGTGGGCACAATCAGTGATTTTCCAGGTCGAGGGATGTTGTCGGGAAACCCAACCAAGGGGTACAGGGCCTGTCCAGAGTGCATGACTGCCATGTTTGGACAAGCTCATTGCTCGAAGATTGTCCATATGCGTCACCGATGTTGGCTTCCACGACATCACCCATTTCGCCAGGACGCCCAGGCTTTTGACGGCACTGTAGAAGAAGGTCTGCAACCCATGGGATGGACTGGAGATGAAATCTTAGAAGTCCTGAATGAGTATAATTTTGGGCCATTGAGCAATCATCCTGAGGTTGTTGCGACTATACCGAAGATACCCGACAGGTATAAGTTCTGGACCCACAAGAGCATCTTCTGGGAACTCCCGTACTGGCGGATGTTGCCTATCAGGAACTATCTAGATGTCATGCACATAGAGAAGAATGTGTGTGAAAGTGTGGTGGGCACCGTTCTAAATTGGCAAGGTAAAACCAAAGATGGCCCTAAAGCTCGCGTTGATTTGGAAAAAATGAAACTGCGGGAACATCTGTGGTTGAAAAAGAAGGGGAGAAAGATGCCCCAAGCTCCTTACACGGTCACGCGTGACGAGAAGCATGAAATTTTTGTGTGGATGGCTAACGTCCAGTATCCTTATGGGTTTGCTGGAAATATAAGTCGGTGTGTTAACTACAGGGACAATAAGATTTATGGATTAAAGAGTCATGACTGCCATGTACTACTTCAACGCCTCTTCCCTATTATGATTCGAGGGTACTTTGATGATGAGGTGGTAGAGCCGTTAGTGGCGCTGTCAAGGTTCTTTCAAAAGTTATGCACCAGAGAAGTGAAAATGTCAGACCTCGAAGAAATGCGAAAGGACATCATTTTTATCATGTGCAAGTTGGAGAGGATTTTCCCCCCAAATTTCTTCGACATCATGCCTCACTTGATGATGCATCTTCCCGAGCAATTGATGCTCACCGGTCCCGTTCACTACACTTGGATGTATCCAATGGAGAGGTATATACCTTGCATTTGTATGATGTTTGCTAATTAAGTCTTTATATATTAATTTATTCTTGTTCTACGTACAACAATAATAACAAGCTGTTTTCATCTTTGTAGACAACTGGGAGACTACAAAGGGTATGTACATAATACATCTGCACCTGAAGGGTGTATCGCCGAAGCATATCTTGCGCACGAGTGCGTAACGTACGTCAAACTGTATTTGGGAGCACTTGAGGACCCACATTCGAATATGTCGGTAGATGAACCCCAGTTCAACCTTTCTGTAGTCTCTAATGATGTTTACCCACAGAGTAGGTTGCACGGGGAGTGGGAGTTGACACCATATGAGTTAGACATTGCACACTGGTGTGTACTCATTAATTGTCAAGAAGTTAAATATTGGAAAGACACACACCTTGGAAGTCCACAGGTTCGCGGGGATGTTGCGTACCACAACCGGACCTTTGCAAATTTTTTTGGCACATGGGTGAGTATATATTCATTTAGTCATAATATATATGACGTGTAAAAGCAAATTGTGACGGTTATTTATATGAAATGTTGTATCTAATGTTGACGGTTATTTGTTTCAGATGAACTATGTAGAAGATGATGGTTACCCACAATGGTCACACGCATTGAGGCTCTTGGCTATGAAACCTATATCATCAAAAGTTTACGCGATGTGTAGGGTCAATGACGTGAAATTTATGTGTCAAGAAAGAGACAACAGGGTGAAGACACAGAATTGTGGGGTAATGGTGCATGGTGGGGATAACGACCCTGACTACTACGGTGTACTCCATTCAGTGGTTGAACTCATGTATGGTGAGCGCATGAAAGTTTACTTGTTTAAGTGCAGATGGTTTGATACTCGTCCGGAGAACGTTCGCATCGATCAGTATGGATACATTTCCGTGAATACTGCCACAAGCTGGTATGAGGAGGATCCTTTCGTTCTTGCCACATCGGTCAAACAAGTGTTTTACCTTGACGATCTTATGAACAGACCCCCGTGGAAAGTAGTAAACCATGTGCAAGCTAGGAATGTGTACAGTGCTGCCACACTTGGTGAGAATGAAGATGACGAAGAAGTTGCAGCATACCAAGAGGGAAATGGAATTGACATTCCGGAATCCGATACAATTCGCCTTAATAATGTTCGACCTGGTATTGTGGTTCAAAATTCTAGAGCAGCACTTCTAAATGTTAATCCAAATGACTTTGATGAAGACTCGAGTGACGAGGACGAGGAGCGACACCTATTACCAGACTTCAACTATCAAACTGCGTCAGACTCTAGCGATGATTCTGATTCTGATTATCAGCCTTAGTTAGAGATGTAATTGAGTATAGTCTTCGAGCTTGGTTCACCCTGGTTCACCTTGAATTGGTTCACCCTGGTTCAGCTTGGTTCACCCTGGTTCACCTTGAATTGGTTCACCCTGGTTCAGCTTGGTTCACCCTGGTTCACCTTGAATTGGTTCACCCTGGTTCACCCTGGTTCACCTTGAATTGGTTCACCCTGGTTCAGCTTGGTTCACCCTGGTTCACCTTGAATTGGTTCACCCTGGTTCAGCTTGGTTCACCCTGGTTCACCTTGAATTGGTTCACCCTGGTTCAGCTTGGTTCACCCTGGTTCATCCTGTGAACTTGAATGGCTATGTAGACTTTATGAATTTCGTTGCTTATAAATTGATGTTCGTTGCCTTTAATAATGAATTCGTTGCCTATACTATAGGACACGAAAATTTCGTTGCCTATAGTATAGGCAACGAAATTTTCGTTGCCTTTAACATTGATTTCGTTGCCTTTGATATTTGTGTCGTTGCCTATAGTATAGGCAACGAAAATTTCGTTGCCTTTAATATGGATTTCGTTGCCTATACTATAGGCAACGACACAAATCGTTGCCTAAAGTATTAGTATCGTTGCCTAAAGTCCTCCTCGTTGCCTAAAGTATAGGCAACGACACAAATCGTTGCCTAAAGTATTGGTATCGTTGCCTAAAGTCCTCCTTGTTGCCTAAAGTATAGGCAACGATTCTTCCATTTGTTGCCTATAATAGGTTGAATAAATGACCCAGTCGCGACCAGATTTCTGCCCTCGCCCTCGCCGCAACGACCGCCGCCGCACCTATTACTCTCGCTTGAGTATATATTCTGCCCTCTCCCGAATATAGGTTCGCATTCTCTCATGATTCTCCTTACTTGAATATATAAACAACGTGATTTAGGTTGATTTTAGTTGGATTTGTGTTGGATTTGTCTTGTGATTTATGTTAGGTTGTGTTGGATTTGTGTTGGATTTAGGTTAGGTTGATTTTAGTTGGATTTGTGTTGTTATTTAGTTTGTATTGTTGAATTTAGGTTTTATTTAGGTTTGATTTTGGTTTGATTTTGGTAAGGATGATGAACTATGTTGGATTGTTGATTTAATTAGGTTGGGATTATATTGTGGATTAGAGGATTTAATTTGGTTATTTAGTTTATGTAAGGTGAATTGGGAATATAAGTGTGATTTTAGTTTGGTTATTTAGTTTAGGTAATTAGAATTGGGAATAAGTGTGATTTTAGTTTGGGTTGTTCATTTTAGTTAGACAAAATTTAAATTTAGGTTAGTGTTGCCTCAATTGTAAGCTATTCATTATGTTATTTTGTTGCAGACATTAATAAAAATGTCGGTGTTCAAAAGATTGATTCCCGGGAAAAGTGGGAAACAGAAAGGAGCTTCCTCCTCGTCACCTCAAGGAGCGACACCTCAAATGTCCTCCGGGTTGAACCCTCAAGGACCCAGGAGTGGGTCTAGGTCCGTTGGTCAGAGTGCTGGAAGCACCGTACCGGACAGTCTTGAGACCGTCTATGTACATTCCAATCGTCACCTCCAACTATATACAGCATCCCAGGATCCCCAAGGTCCACGTCACTCGGTGTCTCATGAACGACCCTCCCGCAACAGCAGCCGAAACTCCACCACGGAATCCGGTCGTCACTCAGTCAGCAGCGAACGCCCAAATAGTACGAGGGTACTATGGCCAAACCAGCAGGACCCACCGCGTATGCCACCTCTTCCTCCCAATCCGGCGACACCACACCCTAATTCCGGATCATCTGGGCCATCCGGCAGTGCATCCCGCACGGATTCTGTGCACTTATGCCCGCCTAGGGACTTGTTCTTCCCTACGGTTATTCCGAAGATACCTCAGCTCGACCCTAACAACGTGGCCATATATGATGAGGACCCGTTCACGACGCCTGAGGAAGCATACACATATGAGCCGTTCTCTCAACCTCTGTTGAGTGTGAGGGTTAAGGGCCAGCTCACTTACGAGAATGGTAAGTTTATGTTCTTTTAGTAGATACAGTACATTAAATTAGGTTCTATTTCTTAATTTCCTTCTTTTGTACCGTGTCTTAGGCACCGTCGTCAACCCTAAAGCTAAAGCGAGCAGAGGTACCACAACCGGGAAGGGTATTGAAGATCGAGTTGGTGACAATCGGGCTCATATTGATTATGAGGACGATGGCTCGGCTATCGAGTATTCTGACAAAGGGATGTATGCTAGCCAAGCAGGATTTGTCATACGTGATTTCGTCCCGATGTTGTGGGACTCGTGGGGTTCAGTTGATGCTCAAGTGAAGGCCCGAGTGCATAATGCACTGTCGGTGAGTTAAATTTACATTAATTTGTCATAAAAATATGGGCATTCTTATTATTATAAGCCACCAAACATACATATTTATGAGGCTAATTATGTATACTTGTATTGCAGCAATGGTTTATTATTGACGATCGGCTGAAGCAGCCCGGGGGGTGGTGTGAACGAAAGCTTGCGTCTAGGTGATGTGATTTTGGATTTATATAAGGCTAAGTATCCTGAATACGTTAGATTTGTGAATATAAAGTGTTGGTTATATGATATTTTTGTTGCATCAATATAGGTATCGAGAGTGGAAGTCCCACTTGAAGACGTTCTGGGAGGAGAACATAGATAAAGGCCGAAATGGAACTCCAAGTGAGTTCAGATACCGGGAGTACGAGTGGAACTGGCTTATAGCCCACTGGAAGCATCCCAAACTTGTGGTATGCACATGAATTGATTTGCGTACCTAAATCTAAACTAATATTATTATTATTAATTTACCTACATTTTATGATATATTATTTTATATACGCAAGAGGTAGTAGGTAAATCTCTATCTATGTTATTAATTTAATATGTAGGTAAATCTCTAATATATTGTGTAGGTAAATTAAATGGGTTGGATTTTAATCAAAAAAATTAATGTTGCGAGAATATTCTCTAATTTATGCTATATATATAATTGGCTAATAATTGTGCACATTTTCTTATGGTCACAAGCACATTTCGAAACAAAATGCTAAAAACCGAGCGCAGAACGTGAACCCACATCATTGCGGTTCCCGAACGTATGAGAGATGGACTCGTCGTGGGGCAAGGTTGGAACCAGAGACCGATCCTCTCGTGTATTCCATCCGACATGGGTATCCGAACAACCCTGAATATGTTGTAAGTATCTAATAAATATTTGTCCATATTTGATACATCTCATGTTTAATTAATTCTTGTATTTTACTCAATTATTAATGCGTCACCGATTTTGCATTGTCTATTAGGAGAGATTGGTTGAGTCGATCCCGAAGGTGCGTGCTAAAGTAGCTCGAGAGCTGCATCAGGGGTGCACGGAGGAGGAGGTGACCCAGTATGCATCTCAGGTTGACCACATGACGCCCATTAATGCGGCGAGGTGCGTGTCAGATGCGCTTCCCGTTGGAAAGAACAAGTTTTGGGCCAAGGGGATGGGTTACAGAGGAAATGGAGTCTTGAAGATGACTCCAGAATTCTCCAGCGGGTCCAGCAGTTCTAGGTCGTCCGGCCAACAAGAGCAGATTCGGAGGCAGGAGGAGCAGATTCGGAGGCAGGAGGAGGAGTTGGAGGAGATGAGGCGTGCCAGGAAAGCCATGGAGCAGGAAAGAGCCCGTGAGAAGGAGCAGCACGACCAAATGTGGGCATTCTTTCAATCTCAGCAACCTCGGGGGGCTTCGCAGCCGCACCCACAGACTCAGCCAAATCTGTTCACGCCTACAGCACAGCCGCAGTATTTTGGGGGTCACCAGCAGCCGCCGTTATATGGGGACCACCAGCAGCCGCCGCAGCAGCATCATTTTTTTGGGGACGCCGAGCCGCCGCAGCAGCATCAGTTTTTTGGGGACGCCGAGCCGCCGCTGCAGCATCAGTTTTACAGGGGTGACGACCAGCAGGAGGGTTCACACGAGGACTTCCTCAATTGTGTTAACTTTGATCAGTAACACGTAGCTAGTTTTTGATTTAGGTTGGAATGCGTACGCTTTTGTGGTTTGAAATGTAAATGTTGCAGATTCTGGAATTGGGCCCAATCCAGAATCAAGTATTTTTTTTTAAAATAACACAAACTATAGGCAACGAATTGGTCCAATTTCGTTGCCTATAGTTTGCCACCAAAAAAAATTTCAAACTATAGGCAACGAAATTGGACCAATTTCGTTGCCTATAGTTTGCCACCAAAAAAAATTTCAAACTATAGGCAACGAAATTGGTCCAATTTCGTTGCCTATAGTTTGCCACCAAAAAAAATTTCAAACTATAGGCAACGAAATTGGTCCAATTTCGTTGCCTATAGTTTGCCACCAAAAAAATTTCAAACTATAGGCAACGAAATTGGTCCATTTCGTTGCCTATAGTTTGCCAGAAATACAACAATTCAAACTATAGGCAACGATGTTCTTGACTATAGGCAACGAAATTCTTAAGTATAGGCAACGAAGTCGTTGCCTATAGTTTCAAAGTTGGTCAAAATTGACCTGTTGGTTTAGCGTTTAGGCAACGATGAAGTCGTTGCCTATAGTGAAACTATAGGCAACGATTCACTCTAGTCGTTGCCTATAGTACAAAACCCTAACCCCTAAACCCCGAACTATAGGCAACGAATCGGTTTAAAAATCGTTGCCTATAGTATAGTCAACGATGAAAAGGCAACGACGGTATAGGCAACGAATTTTCGTTGCCTATACTTATAGGCAACGATTTTTAAACTATAGGCAACGATTTTAAATCGTTGCCTAAAGCTGTTATGTTGGTAGTGTAAGTTCATGTGAATATGTGTTTGTATATATGTCTTCAAATCTATCAAGCTAAAATAATATGTATATTTTTCTTGTTTCTAATGAACTGCAAATGTGAGCTCCAACCAATCAGTTTCAAGCACGCAAAGTGAAAACTCAGAACAGGATGTACAGATTGATGGATGACTACTTCGAAATTAGTAACGTTGTTGATGTTGATTCACTACCAGAATAAATACTATAGTCGACGACTTTAGAAAAAACAGGTCGACGACTTCATTGAGTCATCGGACTATACCCGACGACTGATAAAGTCGTCGAGTATGATACTATAGCCGACGACCACCATTAAAGTTGTCGGCTATGGTGATCAAACTATACCCGACGACCTATAAAGTCATCGGGTATAGTTAGACTATAAAAAAGAATTAAAAAAAGAAAAGAAAAAAAACTATACCCGACGACTTAATGAAGGTCGTCGGGTATACTATAACCGACGATCTTCATTAAGTCGTTGGGTATAGTCCCACGTTATAACCAGGTTACCCAGCCCGAGCCCTCATTTCTTCGGCCTCTCCTCCCCCAAAACCTCTTCTCCTCTCCCCCAAATCATCCGAAACCGTCGAAATTCCTCCCCAGACATCCCCAATTGCCGGAATAGCTCACAAATCGGCCTCTCCTCCCCAAAACAGGTTCTTCCTATCTCTCTCTCTCTCTCTCTCTCTCTCTCTCTCTCTCTCTCTCTCTCTCTCTCTCTCTCTCTCTCTCTCTCTCTCTCTCTCTCTCTCTCTCTCTCCTTTCCCCCCTAAATTTTAGGGTTTATTTTATTTAGGGATTTTAGTTTGATATAGATTAGATTATGTGATTGTGTATGAGTTTTGATTATGGGTTATTGAATTTTTCTATGGATTTTGTGATTAGGTTATTGAATTTTGGTATAGAATTTGTGATGTAGGTTATTTAACTTGTGTATGAAATTTGTGATTGGGTTATTGGATTTGTGAATTGTGTGGAATTTGTGATTGTGAATTTTATGGAATTTGTGATACATGAAATATGTGATTATTTTGAGGGAATATTATGTGAATTTTGTGATTTTTTGTGAATATATGAAATATGTGATTTATGTATAATTTTGTGAATTTTGTGATTTAGGTATGAATTTGTTGTTTATGTATGGATTTTGTGGATTTTGTGATTTAGGTATGAATTATGTGATTTATGTATGAATTTTGTGAATTTTGTGATTTAGGTATGAATTTGTTGTTTATGTATGAATTTTGTGAATTTTTTGATTTAGGTATGAATTTATTGTGTGAAATTTTGTGATTTATGTATGGTTTAATTTAAATAGGCCGGGTTTAATTAATTAGGGTTTAAATAATTAGGGATCATGAATTGGTTAAATCAGAAGAGTTCGAATGGCTCTAAAAAAGGAACCGGGTCTAGCGGCGATAGTTCCTCGTCCACCTCTATAAGTAACACTTATAGTGCCCCAGGACCCCTCAACACCTTCAACTGAAAAGATGTAGTGGCCTGCCAACCAGCCTGCACGAGGCCGTTTTTCAACGAAGGCACCACTCCCTCGCCGCCGCAGCCGGCCACCTCTACGGGTCCTGTACATTCAGGTGTTTATATGCCTCCCATTTCCCAGCCAAGGGCGCCTACTCCCTTATCGTAGCCGTCGGTTTGTAATGCATATCCTTCAGATAGTTCCTCTACGGGGACACGTGGTGGTCTGCATCTGCACCTCTTCATGCCCGATATGATACTACACAGCTCCAATCATCTGGATTCCCGGTCCCGGCTCCACCTACGTTCCCTTTTCCTGCCACGCGGCAGCAGGAAGATCCCGAAGACGAGGATATTAACATCGATGTTTTCAATAACATCAATTTGGATCATCCATAGGTTAGGGTGTAATATGTGTGAATTTATGATTTGTTAGTGAATTTCTAATGTGTTTTGCAACTTTGATCAAGAATAAATGCAATTGTAGGTTTGGGGATTATAATTGTACATTTTTCAGGTATTTTTTTTTCTGAAATTTTATACTATAGTCGACGACTTTCAATAGTGTCGTCGGCTATAATATTTACCATGGCCAACAACTCACCTTCTGGTCATTGGGTATAGTGCTCCTCCGGTCTACTCTGGTTGTTGACCAGTCGTCGAGTATAGTCAGACGACCATAGTTTTGCAGACGACCGATTTTCGGCTATGACTATAGCCAACGACTGGTCTAGCTATAGCCAACGACTCTAGGTCATCGGCTATACTCCCTATTTTTGTAGTGATTTTGGATGCTTTCCCGAAGAGGAAACAAACGATTACATGACAAAACCATGAGCAAACTTGACACAAGAAAAATAGCATAAATTCTTAGGTGGAGTCAAAGAATTCAGGCTAAAACTCAGAAAGTACTCAATTAAAAGTGGATTCAAGTTTATATATGAGAAGAATAAGCCGACACGCGTAAGTGCACAATTCAAATACAAAGGGCACGATAAATGCCAATGGTCCATAAAGGCAAAACTATATCGGGCGAATGGATCATTTTACATCACTTAAATCAATAATAAGTATACATGCAAAGGGAAGGTGCGGCTCCAAATAAGTGAGATGATGAGATCTTCTATTGTCAGATATGGGTTCTTTTACTAACATAACAAAGGATGATTGTAAAGCTATATATTATACTAGATGTCTGGATATCTATATTCAAATTCAATATCTGCGTTTTGATACTTGCAATACAAAATTTGAGTTGTTTTTGTGTTGTCTACTGCATCATAAAGTGCAAAAAACAAACATGTTATATTATCGATTAATCCATTGATTCACTCATTCATGGATAACTGTCTGGATCGATGTCTAGGTAGCTATCTTAGATTTATGAACTGTGTTTCAGTATTTGAATATTTGACTCTTGTAATTCTTTCTCAATTCTCAGCTCCATTGTTAAGGACATGCTACGCGCTGATCCTAATAAGGGAGTCAAGGCCCTACATATGGAAATCGTAGAAACTTGCGGTCATAAATCCCTTATAAGATGGTTAATTTGGTGTGGCAAAGAATTAGCAATTGGTTCACTACATGGAAACGAAGCTGAATCATACACAAACCTTCTCTAGTTCTGAGACAAATCAATGAAAACAAATCTCATCTCAAAAGTTATTATTGATGTTGATCCAGAAACACAAAGGTTGCAACATCTTTTTGTGTGCTTTGGTGCTTGCATGCAAGGATTCCAGTACGACATGCCTATGAAGTTTTTTGATGCAAGTTTTTTGAAAAACAGATACAAAAGACAAATCATGGGGGCACTTGCAAAAGATGTGGATCAAGGTACGTAATGTATATATTAAATAGAAGTTCATAGGTTTATACATTGATTCATGAATAACTGGCTGAATAGCTGACTGAATAGCTGTTTGGATAGTTGTCTTTGGTTTACGAACTGCATTTCAGTACTAACAATACAAATATCTTTATTTTTAATTTTTTCAGGACTATATCCAATTGCAGTTGCCATCATTGATGCTGAAAATGACATCAATTGGAGGTAGTTCTTGTTGAACCTAAGAGATAGAATAGATAGACACTGCATCAACAAGGAAACTAATACTTAAAGGAAAATAACATTCCTCTCTAATCGTCATACTAGAATTATGAGTTCTCTTCCAGAGGTGTTCCCAAATGATGACCATGACTATTGTTTTTGGCACTTGGTTAGTAGCATCAAAGATAACATCAAAGAACCCTTGAAGGATCAAATTGTTGGACTCTTCATGGAATGTGCATATGCAAGAAGTGAAAGACAATATGAGTTCTGTGACTTTTGTCTTGGTCAGTTGAGGCTCGAAGGTGGATACGTCGAGATCAATGAATTCTTGAAGGATCTCCCAAGGAAAGAATGGTGTGTTGCATTCTTTGAAAGAGATAGGTATGGAAAAATGCCAAATAACTATCAGAGGGCTTCAACATTTGGATATTACCTCTCTGTGCACTACCTGTCTTCTATCTTGCCAATGAAATCAAGTCACTCATTACACCCTAATTCATTCTTTTTTCTTGAATATCTGTAGAGTACAGAGTTTCATTGTTTTTTTGCTCCTCTTCAAGGAGGAGTCATGGAAACGATTGCAACCAAAAACGAAGAATTTGAAACATGGAACATTATAATGGGACAAAATGATTCATTGAAACACTTGCTAAAGTCAGGCATTAGAGAGTGATAAACTCCAATGGTCTTGTCTTTGAAGTTCTGGGTGACAAATACAATAGTGCGGTCAACATGGAGATATGGACATGCTCATGTAGAAATTTGCAGTTGCTGAGGTTTCCGTGCACCTATGCCCTTGTTGTCATTCAAGAGAAAGGACAAAATCCTTACGAATACATGGATAACTTGCACAAAGTTCTATATTACAAATGTGCCTACTCCTTCACACTCAAACCAGTGTCAAACATTGAGAAATTGCTTCAGGACATGTCGCAATATCCACTAAAAGTCAAGCCCCCATCAATAAAGAAGCAACCAGGAAGACAAAAGACAAAGAGAATCAAGAAGAAGGGCAAGACACAAACAATGCCGACAAAGTGCACAAAATGTAGCCAAAATGGTCCCAACAGAAAAACCTGCAATAACCCTATATGTTGAAATACATGTCTGGATTATCAAATATGTGGTCGAATAGTTTTCTACACTTTGAATATTTGTTAAACTATGTGTCTGGATACCTATCTAGATCTTTGTATCCAAATTTTATATCTGCATTTTGTTACGCTCCTTCAATACATTCTGAATCCAAAACAGTTCACATAAACCATTTGCGATTCCTCGGTATTAAACTTCAACACTAGAACGGGCAATCACATTTTTCTTCTTACTACGCTAAGATACTAAACTTCCACCAATAAATGTGAAGTACCCAGAAGTAGATGTCCTATTAGTCTTATCATCTGCCCAATCTGCATCAGTATATCCTGTAATTCCAAACTCACAATTCTTGGAAAACAGTAGACCCTTACTAGGTGCAGACTTTAAATACCTGAAAATCCGCATCACAGCATCCATATGCTCTTTACTAAGATCATGCATGAACTGACTGGCAACACTTACAACATATGTAATATCAGATCTAGTATGAGATAAATAGATCAATCTTCTTACTAACCTCTGATACCTACCCTTGTTTGTTAGAACTTGACCAGGACACAACTTCAAGTTATCATTCATCTCAATTGGAGTGTTAGCAGGTTTACAATCTAGCATTCCTATTTTAGCAAGAAGATCAAGCACATACTTCCGTTGTGACAAGGTGACTCCCAATTTGGATCTTGCAACTTCAATCCCCAAGAAATACTTCAACGGACCCAAGTCCTTCATCTCAAACTCTTGGGACAAACGTTTCTTCAAATCTTCCATCTTAACTGGATCATCACCTGTGATAACCATATCATCCACATACACAATCAGAGAAGTAATCTTACCATCTTTGCATTTGATGAACAAAGTATGATCAGAGTTGCTATGCCAATATTCAAACTTCTTCATAGCTATAGAGAACCGCTCAAACCAAGCTCTCAGAGATTGTTTCAAACCATACAAAGACTTTTTTTGTCTACCAACCTTTCCAACATCACACAGCCTACAGTTGACACCTAGGATATCCATATACACTTCTTCTTCCAGATCTCCATTCAAGAAAACATTTGTCACATCATAATGTACAGTACTGATCTTTGCTACGGGGGCAAATGTCTCCTAATAGTCGACTCCATATCGCTGAGTATAACCTTTAGAAACTAAACGAGTTTTATATCGATCAATACTTCCATCTGCCTTTAACTTCACTGTAAATACTCATCTACATCCAACAGTCTTCTTTCCAAGTGGTGAAAGAACAGTCTCCCATGTTCCATTCATTTGCAAAGCCTCTAGTTCTTTATTCATAGCCTGTTTCCACTTTAAATCCGCCAAGGCATCATGTATATTACTGAGAATAGATATTGTAGATAATTGACTAACAACAAGTGCATATGATCCAGATAACCTATGGTGAGATACAAAACTAGCAATAGGATATTTGGCTTTGGCTTATATAGTAGGCTCATATTGCTTCTTTGGAACCCTCTTTGTTTCTCTTTGAGATCTCCCAGGAATGACTTTTACAGTATTTGATTCAATATTTTCAGTACATACCTCAGGTGAGACATTCTGGAAGACTCTTTAGTTGATAGAGTAGAAAGGGTCTTCATGAGATATCGATTCAAAAGAGGGTTGAACTTCAAATGATGTCGTTTCTGCTTCAGTCCTTGATGGATCGAAATTTCCCTTCGATCCATCAAAGGAGCCTTCCGAGTTCATATATGGTCCAAGCTTCGATGGATCGAGAGTTTCCTTCGATCCATCGAAGGATGCTCTCAGGTTCGTCGTTGGTCCAGCCTTCGATCCATCGAATGAGTCTTCGGGTTTGCTTAATTTCCAACTTCAAAACTTCTTTCAACTTCAAAACTTCTCTCTAAACTCTCTAATTCTTCAAATTTTGCTAAGTTCAGAGAATTTCTTTCACATACACTTTCCTTCCTCTGAAGGGAAGACTCTGAAACTCCTCTTGAGTAATATGGTTCAGACTCACGGAAAGAGACATCCAATGAAACATGCATTTTTTTGAGAATTGGATCATAACAACGATATCCTTTTTGGATGTCACCATATCCAACAAAGATACACTTCACAACACATGGATCAAACTTGCCTCTCAGTTGTTTGTTGATATGAACATACATAATACACCCAAAACCTCTTGGCTCTAAATTTGACAAAGATGGCACATTTAGCAACTTGTGCAGCTTCTGATAAGGATTTTGAAACTCAATCACATAGGAAGGTGTTCAATTGATCAAGTATTTAGTAGAACGAACAACTTCTCCCCACAAGTTTTGATTCACATTCATACCAAAGAGAGAGGCCCAAACAACTTTCATGTTTTGTCTATTCTTCATTTCAGCTAATCCATTTTGTTGAGGAGTATGCGCAATTGAAGTCTGATGTCGGATTCCAGAAGAGCTCAAGATTGCAGACATCTCACCATTCACATATTCACCATCACTGTCGGATTGAAGTACACGAATTTGTTGTTGATACTGAGTTGCCGCCATCGTATAAAATTCAGTAACTATGGAATACACTTTATTCTTGTGCTTCATCAAGGAGACCCAAGTCATCCTAGTACATTCATCAATGAAATTTACAAAATAACGAAAGCCAGAGCGGGTAGAAACTTGTGCAGGACCCCAAACATCAAAGTGTATCTTCATAAAAGGGACAAAACATTTATTTAAACTTGGCGAATAAGTACTACGGTGGCTCTTGGAAAATTCACATGTATTGCACTGAAATTCTGAAGCATGCACACGAGAAAATAGTTGAGGTTGAAGCTTCTGAAGATAATAAAAATTCAAGTGACCAAGACAACGGTGCCACAACCATACATCTTCTTTAGCTTTATCCAAACTGGTGGTATTATTCGCATGTCCCGATAATTTCAGTTGTTGTGTTCCACTGCTTGTCAAATCAAGATAATATAATTTTCTCCTTCAAACACCATAACCAAGAATTTTCCTAGACACAAGGTCCTGAAAGATACAAAAGTATGAATAGAAAGTGGCAGAACATGCAAGCACTGCAGTTATCTGACTAACAGATAGAATGTTATATGCAAGAGAGAGAACAACAAGAACAGAATCAATTGACAGATTATCAGATATCTTGACAGAACCTTCACCAAGAACAAGAGATGGAGAGCCATCAGCAGTAGACACAACATGTTGAGGGAATGAATTAATTGTTTGTACCAGACTGGGAGTATTCGTCATGTGATCAGTTGCGCCAGTATCAATAATCCAAGTAGGATTTGCAGAGAGTGTAGAAAGGGATGATGCCTTACTCCTCACACCCGATTTAACTATATGAGCAGAGGCAATTGATGATCTAAGCGACATCTTCATGTTTCAAATAATAAGGATTTCAAGATTCAGGATTGCAAGAGTATACTTCGTGAATATGGGTTTTCAATTTCAAGGATTCAAGTTCAATTTCAAGAGTTTCAAGGTTTTGAGATTTCAGAAAGGAAAAAATTTGGTGGTGGTAATTCAAGGTTTCAATTCAATTCAATTCAGGGTTTTTCAAATTCCAGGAATTCAGCTCTGATACCAAGTAGAAAAGTATTTCAGAGAGAATTCAATGATTTTATTCATTTCAATTTTGAGATTAATATAACTTTACAAGTAACTCCCAAAAAGAAAAGATATCAACATAATTCTGTTATATCTACAAGAGTTAATTTTAATTACAATAAAAATATTCCAACATGGAATGGGTGTGCGTCTCAACTTTTTTGCCATTGATTCCACAACATTTCTCTGTGTTCATCCCCGGCAAGCCATGTAGCACTTTGCCTACAGCATGGACTTCAAGTAATTCTACTTTCTACACGCACTATCAACTCTGAAAACTGGAAACTACCAATGAGGCATCATTTTCTGGATTATTGCCTCATCGTTCAAACATCAGGAGATCTAAAACTGCTCTACTAACACCAAGCCTGTCAAGATTCGCTGCAGAACTTGTGGCTCATCTTCCATATAAACGCCTGTGCCTGTTTCACTTTGTTGGCTTCATCCATTTACAACAACGTGATGCCACAAAATTTGAATTTTACTGAAAATTGAGCCAAATAATATTCCTCATTTGAGGATTTTCAAGCACTTCCTCAACTCTACCAGATACCTGAACACGGACCATGTCACTCTCTGAATATATGAATACAGATCCTGGTGGAATAACAAAGCATCCTTTTGGCTATTCTTATTTTTTTTTTTTGATGAGGCCTTTTGGCTATTCTGTTTCCATCAAGAATACATTTTGGACGTATAGTCTAACACAATATAAGTGGAACAATATATGGTTTTTGAATGTGGCTGCTATATGATAATGCTAGAATTTATAGAAACACTTATCGGGTCTTAAGAGATAGGAGTGACTGACTAATTTCAAACTTGATATATCAGTTCCATCATATGTAAAACAACTAAACACAAGAAATCTTCAATTAACTATAACAAGTGAAAGATGATTTACTTCATACTCCAAACTTTGTAGCAGATAATAGATTTAGCAACTTCAAAGTATTTCAGACAGTTTTAGCATTTACTATTACTTCATAAAATATGTTTGTTAATTGAAGAATCTGGTTTTTTACTTGAAGGCGTAAAGCAAAAGCAATTGGCCCCAAAAGTTGAAATGAACCATTCTCACTTCTCAGTATTCTGAAGTCAACAAGCCCAGGAGCTATCAGAGAAAACAAAGCTATAAAAAAAACACACGAAAACTGCTATAATCCATAATTCATATAACTAATATAATCCCAAGGCAGATGTTCACCTTTAAGACTATGTTCGCTATCAGGAGAACCTCGGTTCTTAGCTATAATCACAGACCAGAACTGATAAGTAACCCCCATGCAAATACACGAACTATTGCATTAGCACACTTTCATCAGTTTCTCAAGGCTCTCTTTTTGCTCGTAGGAGGAGAAAGATTCCCATTCAAACCACAAACAAACAAGCCCCAGGTTATTAAACTAGCTGAAATTGCATTGTGGAATACTGTACTGCTGTCATTAAGACATAGTGGTTACTCTACTTCTGATGACGTCTCAAAATCTCATGGTTCTAGCTTTAACATTTACGGGTTTAATTGTGTACCAAAATAGTTGGTTTGCTGATTCTCTATGGTGAATCACCTACCGTACCCCCAGTAAAAACAAGACCACTGTTATTTCAAAAATAAGTGCGCTTGTCCTTTGTGCACCAATGGAAATTATAATGACTGAAAGTGCAAGTTTTCAGTACTCACAATTATGTGGTTAACACAGATCTTGGAATAATCCCATATTTTTTCCCCACTTCTTGTCAATTTTAAAAGAAATGACCAAAAATTTCATTACTAGAAATAGTTGGGTACAGGAGGAAGTTGAGAATTAACACTACAAGGAGGATGAGATATAGCCTGTCTAAGTAAACAACTATTAAAGGGCAGGTAGGTTATTATATAAGTTAGAAATTATAGAGAGATGTACGATATCAGTTCTTAATTAGTTTTAAGCTTTTAATCTACCCAAACGAAGTTAAATCTCTAAGAATCCATTGAGTCAGTACTCAGTAACTTCACCCGTCAGTATAAAATCAAGCAAGAAAACCAATGGAAAGACAAATGAGCCCCCATTGCAAGTAAAAAGCTACATCATAAATGAAAAGTTCCATATACTTCTGCAATTGAAAGGTCTTAACATTTCGAAATGATACAGCCATAGTACATGGAATCACAAAGCAGCTGTGTACCTCTACAACTCGGTTCACTAATAGGAGAACCTCAGTTCTGGCCACGACCCAAGTTAGAAAATCTCATTACTCCATACACACACTGCCACGAACCCAAGCTGCTTCACCACAACTTGATCAGCTCAGACAGCTTCCTCATTTGCTAATAGGAGAACAGGGGTTCTCACTTAAACCGCAAAACAAACAAGCCCCCTCCCTCGCCCACAGATAAAAATAAACTAAACTACAAAAAGGACCTCTCTAAATAACATAATCCGACCACTCGGATATATGTGAAGTATGGTCCATAGTGAAGCTAGGAATCTTATCCAGCTTAATCGGATTCTCCTTCCCTCCAATCAACCTAGCCGGATTCCCAACCGCCGTAGTCCTTGCCGGCACATCTTTCAACACCACAGAACAAGCCCCTATCTTTGCCCCATCCCCAATCCTAGTATTCCCCAAAATACAAGTCCCTGCTCCAATCAGCACCCCATCCCCAATCTTAGGATGCCTATCCCCACACATCTTCCCAGTCCCACCCAAAGTCACATTATGCAAAATCGACACATTGTTCCCAATCACAGCCGTCTCCCCCACCACAACTCCAGTAGCATGATCCAACAAAATCCCACGCCCGATTTTCGCACCGGGGTGGATATCCACTGCGAAAACCTCCGAAACCCTATTCTGTATAACCAACGCCAACACCTTCCTCCCCTGAGACCACAGCTCATGCGCTACCCTATGTGCTTGACACGCCAAAAAGCCTTTGAAATTCAACAGACACTGCGTGTAGCTCAAACAAGCCGGGTCTCGCTCCTTGGCTGCTCTTAAATCGTCCCCTACGGCCTTAATTACTTCTCCGTTGTCTTCAAGAAACACGCCCATGAAGATGTCGAATAGGGTTTTGCAGGAGAGGCTGGAATTGCTGAGCTTTGAGGAAAGGTGGTGGGCCAGGACGGATTCTAGGGTAGGGTGGGAGAGGATTGAAGTGTAGTAGTAGCTTGACAAGATGGGTTCTTGGTCGATGTCGGAGCGAGCCTCATTTTGCATTGTGGCCCACAAAGCCTCGGTGGTTTGTTGTTGTTCATCTAGGTCGAGTTTGAAAGTGCGTGTGGTTTTGGTGCGGGTGTTGTTGGGTGTGTGAGAAATGCGGCAGAGCTTCATGAGGTTGTTGTAATCATCAGATTTGGGGTCGCGAGAGAGTGGTTTGTTGATGCAAGCGGCCATGGGATTGCAATTGAGAGATGAGAAAGAGTGCGGTGATAATGAGGAGGTTATATGGCTCGGGAGGTTTGGGGTTGAAAGGAGGAGTAGAGATGATGCATTATTATATAGGAGGAATGATCCAGGTCAAGTAATTTGGTTCCATACCATAATGAATTTTAACGTACGAGTCTTTCTCCATTCACATTTTCATGGTATTCATGTTCATAGTCTTTCTCCATTCACATTTTCATGGTATTCATGTTCATAGTGATCAGGGTTGCGGAGAAAATTGAAAAAAAAAATAATGTGATTAATTCATTTGATTGTGTGGAGAGAGGGTGTACATAAATATTATTAGTGTGAAGATTGCTTACCATCTCATGTTCATTTTCATGTTCTTTTATCTTTTGTTTACGCAAAAATAAATTTGAATTCTATACTTCCATTAAAAATACTGAAATATGTTTGGGTCCGACTAATTTTATTCTTTTTTATATGACAAAAGTACACAAACAGATTTTATTAAATCTCGCAAATATAATATCTTTTTTTGTCTGAAAAAGTTAACATCATTAAAACCTCAAAGAAAAAATTGATAACAAATAAAATTCAGATGAGCACATGAGCACATAACATAACATTGCAAACTTGCAATGGATCCTCAATCGGGGCTGAGTTGCAAACCAAGCTAAAAAAACCAGGGAGGGCTGGTTATCCCGTCATGCTCGAGAACGTGCAGTAGAGAGTTTGGGGGGGGGGGGGTGTTCACCTAGCGCTCATCGCACAACCTTCTTTTTCCCAGCTTTATGGCAACATCTGCAGCACGGTTTGCTTCACGACTTATCCACTTCCAAGACTTCCATTTGAGCACCCTACTAACTCTGTGAAATTTCCGGAGAAAGGAATATAGTCTCCAGTCCCACTATTCACCTCCTTGCTTAAGTCAGAGACAAGGGTTTTCGAGTCACATTCAATTTTCACCTTTTTAAAGCCGAGCTCAACGGCAAGCTTGACACCATCAACAAGGGTAGAAGCCTCTGCTTCAATAGCTGAAGAGGTTGTCTCATACTTAACCGAACTTGATATAAGCATACCATAATGGCCTCTCAATATAACTCCCCTTCCTGCCAAACCAGTCTCTTTATCACACACTCCTTCAGTATTTAGTTTGACATTATGGCAGTTGGGAAGTTTTCAAAGAGTAGAGGTCCTCAATGCTCCTCCCCCTTCCCTTGTGGTTTGAGCCAAGGAACCAGCATCCAAAAAATAGAGACAAGTTTACTTGCCATAAGGATGGTAGTTGTTGGATCAATAGGCTTTAGTTGATAGACATTTGCACACCTTCGTTTCCATATGCTCCAGAAAATACTCAAGATGTACGACAAAACCATGCTACTGGGGATATTTTCAGGCAAGTTGTCCATAACCTCAAGAATCCACGTTTCAAACTTTGTGATCCTTTGCTTGTCAATTCGCAGCCCCAAACCACTACTTAACCAAATAGCCTCCATCCAACTATATAAGAGTAAACAATGCTCCAAAGTCTCCTATGATGCACCAAATATTGTGCACAAAGGAGATTTTTTCAGCTTCATTCTGTAAAGACTGAACATATAAGTATTGTCATTGTTCAGAGTCTTCCAGCAAAAGAGCTTTACCTTAGGGATTATGTTTACATTCCATAAGATGTTCCAATTTCTTGGGTTAACAGTATGAGAATCAGAATAGGAAGAAGTCTGAAATATAGGCTTAAAGATCGACTTATAACCTGACTTCACAAAGTAGGCACAAGTTCTAATAGCTGGCCAAATTAGTCGATCCGGAACTTCCCGGTCACCAAATTTTAGCCTCTTAATCTCACCAGCCTCCTCCTTGGGGATAAAGGTTTCTATATGTGAAACATTCCCACTGATTGACTCATCAATTAAACCAATTAAACCATTAACAAGGAGAGGGTAAATATGTTGGATGTAGGAAGAGAGTGGATGAAAGGACCCGACCTTAGATTAACTAGTAATCTAGAATCAAGCCCAATCGACTGACCTTAATCTACGAGTGTCTATGAAAATTTTGACATAATTTCTTTTATAAAAGAGACAACCAAAACTCTGCAAGGGAAAACTAACATCCGCAGATAAACTCACAAACAATATAGTGGACCACCGATGTTCAACCGGATTTCTCAACATAAAACTGGAATTAAACCTGATACATTATTCAGAATTGGAAAACATACTTCTAGTAAATATACTGATTCACAAACAAAGAAACTCAACTCGACAACTATACGAGTGACAACCTATTCACAAGAGTCTCACAAGACGATACTACTACTGAACCAATATCCAGAGTGACTTCAATAACATAAGAGATAAACTGACAGTGAGCAAGGACCTACAGCTGAAGGAGTTGACTGGTGAACTCGACGCCCTCGACGACATTCAGTATCCTCATGATACACACTGCAATCTAGGCAAATAAAACCGAAAAGCCCAGGAAAAACCATATAAAATCATGAAAACTGTTAGAGTGAGTGGACGAAGATAATATTTCACTTTTTAATTGAAACTGTAATAATATGCCCTTCAAATATAATGTGCATAAAAATAATGCAAGTCTGAAAATAAACATGATGCGAGTTTAAAACCACGGGGTCTCTCTCGGACACATCCGCAACAGTACAGTCTAAATCACGGGATCCCAGACCCACACTTGATTAAATAGTCAGAAAGACCTCGGGTCAGGATATCTGTCCCCCCCCCCCCCCCCCCGGAGCATCTCGGGGATCAACCGAGCATGCCAATGCATCGATGCTTCTATCTCTGAGACTGTACTCTGTGTAAAACAAATCATATTTTTTTCCATGCACATGCATAATCGTAAATGCATAGTCGTACGGATAATCATAAAATGCATACTCGTACGTGCATAATCATAAAATGCATAATCACAAATGCATAATCGTAAAATGCATAAATCAAGACTCACAGGTTGCCGGGATAAACATAAAGTTGAAACCCTGTCGATCGGCACAATTATTCATCAGACACACCCGCTAAGTCAATATCCTGAAACCACGATTAAAATAATATCTGATCATCGGAGTTCATACTGCATAGCTAAGATCGTAATCTGGCGAGTAATAACATCGAGAATCACGTATACTCGAACAACGTATTTTCCTGTTTAATTACTGACTCAACCAAATTTTGAATTCAATTTCCTGTAATCCCTCACTTTAAAGAGTCGCAAACCAACCTCGAATATCAAACGACTCGCAAATAAACGGATAAATCAAGCGTCCTTTAATTTTTTCGTGAATTAAACTGATAATTGTCTGATTAAATACTCGCCCAAATTTATCAAACTCAAATCCGAATATAAACCTCACCATTGCGTTCGGCATGAGAAAACAAGTGAAACGATATAAAACTTGTCGAAAATTTCACCTCGTCGGAGATCCGTCGCGCACAGCGGCGCGTTGGGCTGCGGCCGTCGCCGCCGGCCTCCGGAATTCCACAAACCCAGAAATCTTCGACCTATACATCAATTTGAAGATCTCAACATTTCCAACAACTTTTCAGTTCAAAGCTAAGCCCAATTTTAACTGAAAAATGTCCAAAACTCACCGTGAAGTTCAAAAATCTCGCAGGAATTCATTTCCTCCGATCGGCCACCACAGGCCACAGAAAGGGCCGAGACCACTTGGGATACACTCACCATCCCCAGGGCTACAAAACCCCTATAAGGTCGACCTCCATCGCTGCTTGTATCGCCGCCACCAACTTCGCCAATTCCGGCAAGAATTTCCTCATTTTCATCCCGTCGAATCCTCCTCCGCTGGCCACCAAACTCGATGATCCACCAACCAAATGAAAGAGGAGCTCAATCCCAACGTTTCTCGTCAAGGATTTATGGCCAAAGGTGGCCGGAATCGAGCACACCACCGGCAACAAGATGCACGGTGTAAACGGGTCGGCTTGACCCGTTGGTCAACACGGGTCAACCCAAAAATTCCCAAAATGGGAAGTTTCCCAATCTGTCTTGTATTTATATCATATATATGCCATACACATACCATCCCCAAATCGACGGCTATAGTTCAGTCTGATCTAAATTGGACGGTCACAATTAAATCAACAATAAAAATAACACTTTTATATATATTCACCAACCGACTTTAAAACTTGATAAAACATTACTCGCTTATCCGAAAAATTCTCCGAAAATTCACATAAGCTCGGAATTAAATTTTCTACAATTATCATGAAGAAAGTCAACCCAAATTCTAGCATGATGAAAAAGTTGTTAACAACCCCAATTATACGACTAATCTGCGATAATTTAATTTCGTGTTGATTTATACGTAGATTTTGGTTCGGGTTGTCACAGTGGATGCAACCATCCTTAATTGAGAGAAGTCAACTGCCTTTCTACACATCAACATTCCTACCGCTATTAATGTGCCATCTACAGCCTTTATCAATAGTCTTTTTTTCCACCAGGATGCTACTCCATGCCCAAGAAGCATGACCACCCTTTCTAGCATCCGAAAAAACAGCAATAGTAAAAGTACTTGGTTTTCAATCCTCTCACCCATAAAGCTTGGGGTTTTTTTTTATCATTTACCAGCATTGTTTGGCTAAAAGTGCAATGTTGAAGCTCTCAAGGTCTCTAAAACCAAGACCACCATCTCCTTTGGCCTTGCAAATCGTCTTCCATGCAATCTAATGCAATTTATTCCCATCTTCCTTCTTACCCCACCAAAAAGATGCCAATTCCGAGTTGATTGCATTATAAAGAGTGATTGGCATTTTAAAGCAGGACATTGGATATGTTGGCACTACAGTAGCAACCGTTTTAATCAAGATCTCCTTCTCATCTTAAGATAAGTAATCAGAGCTCCAGCCATTCTGTTTCATTCTCACCCCATCTCGGACATATGATAAGGCGCTTCTCATCCATTTTTCCTAATGAGTGGGAAGTTCCAGGTACATCCTGGTGTTTCAGAAGGAACCACTTCAAGGATCTCTACAATATTATCCATCAAGGTGCTAAGGGAATTGGGAGTGAAGAATAGTGTAGACTTTTCATTATTCACCCCTTTCCCCAAGGCCACGCAATACTGAGTCAAAATATTATTGAATTTGCTAGCATTTTGTACTGAAGCCCTCAAGAAAAAAATAGAATCATACACAAAGAAGATATCCAACAACCCTGGGCAATGTTGGCTAAGCTTAACCCCTTCAAGCTTCTTTTCCCTTGCTACCAAAGTGATGTTTCTGGATAACACATCACTGATAATTTGGAAAAGGTATGGGGACAACGGGTCTCCTTTTTGAAGACCTCTAGATGGAGTAAAAATCGCGCCCACTTTCCCTTTGATTTGGATCTTGAAAGAAACTGATTTGACATACTTCATGATGAGGTCCACCCACACTTTACAGAATCCCATCTTCAAGAGTGACGGTTCGAGGAAGTCTCATTCCACTTGGTTATACGCCTTTCGCATATCAACTTTAAATTCCATCTCATACTTCCTTGTAGACTTCTTGCTCCATAGATGATGAAAGGCTTCAAGAGCGCTAGTAAATGCTATCATGTATCTGTCTTCTGGGAGCAAAGGCATTTTTTTTCCTCGGAGATAACACAAGGGAGGAGATCGAGACCTTTTAGGACCTTGTATAAAATCTTGTAAGAGTTGTTGCATAGGCTAATCAGCCTAAATTGGGTAACAAAATCTGGGTCGGGAACCTTCGATATCAGAGTGGTCTGAGTATTGTTGATCAATTCCAATGAGGACTCATGAGAGTTCTGAAAAAATGGGCTGCATCAAACAAATATTGGGTAACAGTAGCCCAACACTTGTTATAAAACAGGTCTGGGAAACCATCCGACCCTAGGGCCTTCAAAGTACTCAACTGAGAAGTAACTCTTTGAATTTCAACACTACAAAAAGGAGCTGTCAGAAATAAGTTCTGATCATCAGAGACAAAATTACTGCATCAAGCACATTGCCCCATTCGCTATTCCCCATAGTTGTAAACAGGTCAAAATAAAACTTCTCTAAGTGATTCCTGATCTCCACTTCAGCAGCTATGAAAACTTCATTACCAATAAAAATTCTGGAAATCGGATTCATTTGGCGACGAATGATCATTGATAGATGAAAGAACTGAGTGTTCCTATCTCCCTTTAGTAACCAGTTATCCCTTGCATGTTGCTTCCAAAAGAGATGATTAATTTCAGCTAAGAGTTGTCAGTCATTTCTTCTATTCACCCTCATATCTTTTTAAATCTCAGACACCTCCTTACTGACCCTTTCAATGGCACTTCTATTATTTGATAATTTCTTCTTACTCCACCTAATCAAGCTCTCCTTGCATTTCAACAAATTGTTATGCCAATCCAGAATTTCACAACCAGAGGTAGGCTCACTTCTACTAACCAAGTTCTCGGCAACAACACCATCAAATTTTGGGTCCTCTAACCACATCAACTCCACCTTAAAGGACTTACGTGCATGTAGACATCACCAGCTTAGAGGGCATGAAAACAATCGGACAGTGATCCAATCCAATCTGATTCTCATGAAGAGCCCTTGATTCTAGCTACTTATCCAACCATTCCCCATTCACTACAACTCTATTAATTCTTTCCAAAATTGTCTCAACCATATCTCTTTTATTATCCCAAGTAAAAGGTGGGCCTTCCACACACACATCCAAAAGGGTATTGTAATTTATGAAGTCCCTAAGGTATCGAGGATGATCCCATCGCCTACAAACACCTCCAACCTTTTTTTTGGTCACATAATCATTGTAGTCCCCTGCACACACCCAGGCATTGCCATCCTTGAGATCAAGGTGCTTGAGAGACTCCCAAAAGTTAGCTTTCTCATTATTGTGTGGATGAGCATGAAACCACGAAGCATGAACCACAATTCCATCCACAGTACACATTGTTACAATATCAACTAAGTTCTTTGATTTCGCAAAACCTCCACCTTAATACTAGATTTCCACCAAAGAGCTAGCCCACCCGCACCCTTCACCAGATCCAATGTGGTTCCCTTATAAAAACCAAGTCGTTTTGTAACCTTTTACACTCTATATTTTGTTTGTTTGGTTTCGCATAAGAAAACCAAATCAGGGGTAAACTTCCGAGCAAGCTCCCCCAATTTTTGGACTGTCAAAGGTTGCCCCAATCCTTGACAGTTCCAGGTTATGAGTGAATTTATTGACCCCTTATACCTGCATGAAGCCAGCCACCATCGCTCTTCCACCACAACATGTCCCTCAGACACCATCGAATCAACATTATCACTATTACCAACTCCACTCTCAACTGAAGGAACTTCAACAGTATTATCTAATCAACATGCATTATCAATACCTTCAGCATCTTATTATTCAAAGAAAGATGAGCATTAACTGAAACCATCTCGTCATACGGCTGATAGTATCAATGCCTGCTAACTCATTTAGATCGGCCATGAGCTTCACTCTCCTTGCCGAAATCTGGGCTTAGCAAGACCATCTCTTCATAAACCCTCCCTTCCTCCAAGGTCCCCACATCTCCATGAAATTGAGGGCCACAATTGAGATCAATCTATGGTCGACTCTTCCACTCTTCATAAGTGTACAAACCAAGTGACACGACCCAGTAGCACCCGTAGGGAGGACATCAACTAGACACCTTATAAGCTTAGAGACATATCAACATCCTTGACTTCTACTTGTTTTTGGATAGCTCTGAAATTGTGGTTGGGAATCGAACTGCCCTACTCAACATTCAATGAAAGACACTTGTTTGACCCAAGTTTACCAAAATGACCCAACTGAGGTAGATATTAGGGTATTGCATCGACATCAGATTGAGAGGTGGGACTAAAGCTCAAAGTAGAAAGGAGGTTCGATTCAGGTGAGAAGACAACCAAGGCCTTGTTTGTATCTTCCCTTTCTAAATTAGATAGGCGACATATAACAATACCTGAATTGGGCCTATGAAATTAATCAAAACAGGCCGACGATTTTTTTTTTCATCGACTAAAAGTATAGTATACCCGACGAAGAAAAGTTGTTGTCGGATAAAGTTTTTACTCATCGGCTAAAGTATTTTAGTCGACGGGAAAAAAAATGTCGTCGACTTTAGTTGAAAAAAATCGTCGGCTAAACTGTGATTTTAGCCGATGAAAATTTTGTCTTTAGCCGACGACTGTGACACTTGTCGTCGGCTATACTTTAGCCGATAATAATAAATGCATTTTTGTCGGCTATACTTTAGCTGACGATTTTTTTTGTGTCGTCGGCTAAAGTCCTCGGGTTTAAATGGATATGTTTCGTCCCAGATGTAGTCTCTCGGTTTCTCTCGAAACCCAGCAATCTCTCTCTCTCTCTGTCTGCCGCCCAACTCTCCGCCTGCTCTCTCTCTCTCTGTCTGAAGTCCTACAGCCTGCTGCCGCCACCGGCCAGAAATCTCTCGGGTAAAGTTTAAAATTTGAGGCTTTTTTTTGGAATTTAGGGTTTAGGTGAAATTGTGTTTGTTAATGAGAATGTGTTTTGTTTTCATTTTAGGCGTTGTTGGCTATTGTGAAAATAAAATTGTGGAATTGACAGATTCTGGATTTCTATTCCTAGAACCTAGGCGTTGTTGGCTATTGTTAATGAGAATGTGTTTTGTTTTTTTTTTTCAAAAAAATGCAAACTTTAGCCGACGATATACAAATATTTTAGTTGACGATTTATAAAGAATTTCGTCGACAAAAGTCTAAAAAGTCGTCGGCTAAAGTAATGTCCTTTAACCGACAAAAGTTCGTCGACTTTTACTTTAGTCAACAAAAAAGTCTAACAGGCGGACAAATTTTTTCGTCGGCTAAAGTATTTTTTTTTGTATTGATACCTTGAGATACCTACCCAAAAGGGGCTTGTGTTGCCGGCTCAACATGACCGTTGTAATTAGGTTTTGGCTAGGCCATCCTAGGTTTTTCACTAAAGTGAGATGTAGATCCAGTGACTCCTAAAAGGAGGATGGCACATTCTTTCGATGAAGGGAAAGCCTCTTTCCAGTATGACACATTCTTTTTTACTATAGATGACAGCAGAGCCGTAGGATCAGTACATGAAAGTCATGGTCCATACCACTTGCTTTCTGATGACCTCTGGCCCTGTTAAGATGCCAGAGGCTGCCAACATAAAGATCGTAAATGCTCTAGCCTCCCATAATTCCAACAAAAGTTTCCAAACCCTTCATACCGATATTGAACCCTAGCACTTGTATCACAGCTTGAAGGGATCCAAAATCCAGTGGGGAGGGATGTCTAGCATTGAGACAAACTCAAACACAGAAAAATTTTCTAAGAAGTGCTTCCTCATGTGAGACATCATCTAGCCCTCAGACTCCACCAATTTTGGAGCCAATTCTCGTTGCATTTCTTGAGTTCATTTTTCCCCTGGGTAATCTGGGCATTTTATGCTTGATTCTTAACGTATTTTTCTCTACATTTAGCTTAGTTAGGACCTTAGTACTCTTATTTATACTTCATTTTATTTTTCTAGGACACAAATAAAGAAGATGGAGTAAATGATGCATAAATGAGCTCAAAACGTGCTAAAGAGAAAGCTCCAAAAATGAGGAGGGGAAATGAAGAAGAATGAGTCATGCTTTATAAACATTGGATTAATATTCATCAAGATAGGTCAAGACCATGTTTTTTGTGTCCAAGAAGGTCCAAGATCATGCAAAGATTCGGCTATAAAAAAGCCCAAAAGAAGAAGATGGATCAAAAGCTAGAAATCAAAAAATCTGCCTGTGCAGATCAGCCCACTTCAATGGGCCATCAAAGATGGCTCAGAAGGAAATAGGGTATGAATAATATGTCTCTAGAAATCTTTAGAAGTCTACTTTCTAGCGCCGCAATAATCACTCAGTTTGGACATCTAAAACTCCTGAAATCACTGATTTAATGAGGAAATGTCAACTTACTCGGGTGGAGTTAATTCATTCCTAATTTGGGATGGACTAGAGTTTTCCATATCTTATTTAATGGGGAGCTCGACCAGCATCTAGGCATCACTCATCATATAGCCAAACCTTTACCTAAAAGTACCTCCACTCCTCCAAGACACCAAAATTCTCCAAGACACCGAATTTCCTCCACAAGCCATCAACGCCGCCTCCAAAAGAAGACCTTAGGCAATCCGAGGGTGTTATCTCCATCCATTGAAGATCAAATACACTTGTTACTAGTGCAATCACGAATTAAAAAATATAACATGATTCCTTCTACGTACCTTTTTCTTGTATGAATACTTTGTTTTTATGGAAGAGTTTAAAGAAGTTTTCTAGTTATATAATTCTACATGTTCTTGTAGTTTATTTGAAGTCTTAGTCTTTTTCTATGCATGTATCTTCTATGTTTAATGCTTAATCTAGGTGCGAGCAATCTTGTCTTAGATTATTGATGTGTTTAAATGTGAGCAATCTTGGTTTAAATACTTAATTTCGAGAGATGCATGAAAAACATAGTAAAAGACTTAGATCTATTTTAAGTTGCATGTGATCGGCTAGGTTATAAAGTGGCAAGGTGAGATGATAAATTGATCATGTAAATATATTAGACTTGGATTTATTTTCGGTATTCAAACATGTTTAGTAATTTTAGGGTTCTTGATTGTTTACTTGTCTATGAGCGAAGCATATTAGAATTTTAAGGTTTCTCTATGTGTTTGATTACAATATTTTGTCTTTAATTTCGTAGAATTTAGTAACAAACTTGCAACCCCCCCCCCCCATACAAACCTAGTTTATTCATGCATACACCATCAATCCTCGGTTAAAGAACGATCCCTATCTACAAGAAAGGGTTTTAATTGAATATGTGTCTTTCCTTATTATTAAGTGTTTAATTTAGTAGTTAGTTTCGGAATTATCAATTTTTGGTGCCATTTCTGGGGATTGAAAAATCCATTATGTGATTTCGTTTGTGTAAATATGTTCATAGTGTGTAAATAATATACATGTGCATATGTTTCTGCTTTCATAACTTTACACTTCCCTGTATCGTGTAATTTATTTGACATACCTAGAGGTCTCCAAAAAATCTGAAAATGTGCGGAAGTGTTTAGTTATGAGTCTAGTTCGTGCCTGTAAAATTTTATTTCATTCGGACCACGAAATCATTCTGGAAAAATCTGACATTCCGTTGTGTTCAATTTTATACGATTCTAGAATTTTGCATGTGTTCTTTAGTTCCAAGCATGTTGTAACTTTGTTTTTGTTTTTATAGGTCAAAGAGTCAATTGTATAAGGTCAAAAAGTCATGTTGTTGTAAAGAGATTCGTCGTTGTTGTTTTATAATGTGATTATAATTCTTTTACTTTCAAAGTTAATGTCAATTCGGCATTGTGATATGTGCTATTTTGTGTGATTTATCTGACGTGGTTGAAGATTTTTAAAAATTATGAAAATTTATAAAGTTATGTATATATGTGTCTAGTATCCTCTCGTAATATTTCGTGAAATTCCTACATGTGATTAATTCTACAAAAATTCTGCAAGTAGCTATATTCAGTTTCTCCGATTTTGAGCATGTTGTTGTAAAATGTTAAATGATAAGTCTTAGATATATTTTTATCACTTGTTATTTAGTTTTTAAGTTGGATTTTGATTTAAAGAGTTGATGTAATATTGTATTGAACTTTTGCTCCAGTAAGAAATTTTCAGGTATGGTTACTAGAAGGGTTATGACTCGTGACGAGATTTGGATCAAAGAAAGAGAATATTCTCGAAATTAGTCATATCTCTCGCGTTACATCTATCCCAACTATCCATTTCTGGACTTGCCCAAAGAAGTGGAATGGATTTCGAGCCATTACACAATTTAATCATCTAAGTCTTAATTTAAATTCTAGATGCATGTGATAATCATATATCTCTAACGAAAAATCAATTGGGACATTGTTTGGTAAACTGTATTTGTCTAGTTGATCATGTTGTAATGAATTTTTATCGAAAGATAAACCAACTTGTTGTAAATGCTACATGAGCTACGTTTATGATTAATTAGTTAATTGATCACTAATTAATGTACCTTTGCATGGATCATGAACCCTAACAAGCTCGTAAAGAAGAAGAAGAAGAAGGCTGAGCTAAAGGAGTTAGAAGAGATGGCACCAACATGTACATGCAAGTGCAGATGCAAAGAAAACTTCAAGAATGTTGGAAGTCGCAAGTGAGAAGGATCAAAGCAACAAGTCTAGGTTGTAAGACGTTAAAAAATAAGCGCTTGTTAGGAGGCAACCCAATGGAGAAGTCTACAAACCAGATTTGCTTTCTCTTCCTTTATTTTTTTTATTTTCGTAGCTTTTATTTTTCTTAGTCAGATTTTTTGTAAATCATATTCTTCATGCTGAATTCTATGCTTTACTTTGATACATTGAGGACAATGTAGAGTTTAAGTGTGGGGGAGGGGTTTACAATTTATTTGAGTCATAAATTAAAAAATTGGGCGGATAAGAGTTCACTCAAGGATGATGCCCTAAAAAAATTCAAGTATTTTGTAGGTTAAAGTCAATAAATTTGTGTTTTCGTGATTTATTTAATATCTTAAGTGTGTATTGAGTATTTGTGTTTAACTTAGTATTTTTGTAGAGTCTTTACCATGCCCTTAACTAGTTAATGATGGAAAATTGAGCGAAACAAAGAAAAACTACATGGCATTTTCGATGATCACTACTTGAGGATTTCTTGTGTTAATTGAGATATTTTTATTGTCATGACATATATTGGATATGGTTACATAAGCATGGTACAGATTTCGCATGCTAGCATAAGCTTTCAGATCATACGAACCTTAAAGTGAGTTTTTGAGCCTACAATACTTCTTTGATGAGTGAATTTCGTGCATATGTCTCAAAAATATTTACATGCCCCATTTAAATTGCTTGCCATATATTTCAATGAACTAGAGAATACTAGAACTTACTCATGTTGATTTGCAAAGCTTTTAAGCTGATAAATGCTAGGATTTTGGATATGATTAAAGACACTTAGGTTTTCTACCACTAAACCAAATAGTCATGTGTCCCTTATGTGAGCATAAGTTGCGACACTCTTAGATAACTTTTTTGAGCTCACATTAAGCTTTTCTTCCATTTCAATGCATATCTAAATACTTTAGCCTAGTGTAAAATTTCCATACCCTTGTTCTAAAGACTTGGTGAAGAATTTCGAAGCTAGATTCATGAAAATGGAGTGAAGGTGATCAATATATTTGTATGGGGATAGACTTGTTCAAATAGCTTAAATATGTGTGTAAATTGTTGAGAATAGAAAGAAAGAAAAAAACAAAGAAAAAAAACGAGAGCTAAAAGAAAAAAGAGTGAAAAGAAAAAACTAGAAGTTCTCCAGCAATGTGTTTTAGATGTCAAAGTTTGGATTAATATCCCCCATATTTGTAGATTTGGAGTGTACCACGAATTGAAGACCCAAAAATGATTAAATATGGCATTTGTTCTATTTGTAAAGCTCAAGGAAAATTTAGAATGATGTCTAAGCCCAAAATGATGAAATTCGGCCCCCGAAATAGAAATTTGACCATGGTGACGTTTTGGAGAAGATGAGGGATGAATTTGAGAAGTTTTAAATCATAGACTAAGTCTTTGGAACGTTTTTGACCACCACATATCCAAATTTTTGAATGCCTTACCCTTAGCCCTATTGCAACCTTTCTAAAGTCCTTCATGATCCTCAAGATGAGTAGTCATTGATTGGTTGAGTAAATTGCATGTGTAAGTATATGGTTTAGGTTCATTTGTGCAAGTAATTCATTCCATTCATGAGGTTTTTGATTGAATTCATATATACTTTGAGTGAACCATTTTCATGAGTGAATACGATGAGTGCATCCTTATGAGATTGATTTGAATCTTGTTCGAAACATGCATATCTTTTAACATCACCATTATTTTCTCTAAGTCTTACATGTTCATGACATTATCATATCTCTATTATCTCTTGAATTCATTGAACATTCATGCTTAAACATTGTGATTCCATCGTCATATACTTAAAAGAATTTTCTAAGACAATTTTAGCAAAGAGTTTAGATGTATATTTGTTAACTTAGAGTTTTCAGCGTTTTAAACATGATAACATGATGATTTGCGGCTTTGAAACGTTGAAGTGTCTAAGTAATCGAGTCTTTGATTTTTATAGGATTTTCAACTTTAGCTTTTTGTGTGTTCTCTTTATTTTTTAGTCTTTGTTTTGTTTAGTATTTGCTAGGAACTAGCAAAGTCTAAGTATGGGGGAATTATGGAGACATCATCTAGCTCTCAGACTTCACCAATTTCGTGGCCAATTCTCATTGCATTTCCTAAGTTCATTTTTCCCCTGGGCAACTCACTAATTTGAACCCATAAGGCAACAAGATAGTGAAGGGCATTGAAAGCTGACCATTCAAGTGACCGATTGAGGACAGTAAAGTGATTGTTATTAACATGCCAAGGCCCTCCATCCAAGATTTTTTCAGCTGTCACATGATCAATGATGATAGAGAAGATATTACGCTACAAATGTGCAATCTTGTAAGGACCTAAATTCTCCCATAAGCTCCTAAGTGCTCCTTTTATACCAGCGATGTTTGGTAGCATATCAAAAATGATGGCCCCCATGAGCATGCATGGTTGTTGGACCTCATCAATGTTCAGATTGTCCTCGAGGAGATCTGCCAAATGGTCGTGGGAAGCCATCTGACCAAATAATTACCACCTAAGCGGCTAGAGAAAAACAGTACAAGGACTGAGCTACCAAATTAGTAGAGAAATAAATGTCAGAAATCCAACAATAAAGTCGTTGGGACCCGACCACAGACCAGATATGTGCAGGGGGAATTCTCACGGCAACCAAAAGAAAGGCACTTGAACTAGGACAGTCTTAACTAAGCAAAGTGTAAAGAGCTAAAAGTCAGGATACTAGAGAATCAGAACCACCTACCCAGGGAGCAAGTTTGATGATTTGAGACACAGATATCCACTAACATAATGTCAATGCGACTTAAATTTGGAACTCTTACATTATTAACTAAACAAGTTAGCTAACAGGTCACGACACATTCAATATATCTGAATTTGAACATAATTGACTTGGCTATTATTGATTTGTATATATTTAATTGTCACTCGTGCTCTTATTTTTTCTGATTATGATTTGTAAATTCAACATGACCCATATTATATAGAAAATAAGTGTATGATAATCCATAATTGTACCATAATATAATCTGATTTGTTGATGAGTGGTTTGTGACTTAGTGTGACTTATTGAATTATCACACACATATATATTAAGTTATCAAGACTTTGTTTGTGAATGAGTTTGACTTAAAATAATTTATTTTTAATTATTTTGATGAAATTAGTGTTTGTTAAAATAATAAAAATTGTTTATTTTTAACTTTTTAATTAAAAACTATTGTTAGAAAAAAAATGAATGATTACTTCTTTTAAACTATATTTTGATAAAATTGAATATTTTCAATAAATTTAAGTACGGGCGATCAAACTCATGTGATATTCACTTGATAACCCAACTTTTAGTATACGAAATTAATAATTAATAAATACATGTGTACTTGTGTACTTGTCTCTTTGTATTATCAAAAATGGAGGGGCATACGTAACGGATTACATAACGGGGATAACCAGACACAGAGATGGTATAGAAATAATAAAGACATCACAGATTCCGTCAACCTGGCGCGAAAGTTCGAGAAAAGCAAAGTAAACTGGACCCAGACCCGACGGCTGGCTGGGTTTGTCAAACGTTGCCTAGCTTGTTATCCAGATCGAATTTGTTAGACGCCACTTCATCACTCACGTCACACTTCTATCTAAAAGGGGAATCCCACTTTAGTGTCAACTTAAACCTTTTTACTCAATTTCCAAGACTGCATTGTTCTCGGTCTAATCGCCTCACTATTCAATTCTTCATAAACCACCCTCCTACTTGGTCATGGAAAATTTTCGCATAATAATGAATAGAATAGAAAAAGTGAGTGTGAGCATATGTTATTCTGAAGTCTTAAAATTATTAATATGGTATTTAAAATTTTAAATTATTAAAAATATGAAATATCTGTTTAATTTTTTGTTATTTCTCTGTTAATTTGATGACGTGACA
Source organism: Geum urbanum (assembly GCA_946800695.1). Lineage (NCBI taxonomy): Eukaryota > Viridiplantae > Streptophyta > Magnoliopsida > Rosales > Rosaceae > Geum > Geum urbanum. The sequence goes on from OX326998.1 coordinate 38,439,467, forward strand.
TTTTTTTAAAATTTTTGAAGGTAAATTAGTCATTTTATATATTTAAGGAAACAAATAAGTGTATAGTACCTATCATCTTCCTATCCTGTCAATATGGTATCTAATATCTCAAAACTTTCAATATGGTACCCAAACTATCTATCGACGTTGTATCCGTATACACATTCGGCGTCCAACCACTTCTAACCATCTCCTCCAACATCTCAAACACCTGCCTAACACACACACTCTCTCTCTTGTACAACCCATGAATTAACAACGTATAGTTAATCACATTCGGCTTCACACCCATTTTACACATCTTATTGAAATACTACAACGCTCGAATCACAAATTCCCTCTCGCAAAATATGCTTATAACCTAAGTAAGTGTAGTATTATCCACAATAAATCATTCTCACCTATCCACCTCCATAACATCTCTGTTTCAACAGTACCCAACAACCATACACATATAGCTCGAAAAAGTAAAATTCACACCTCTCACAAACATTTCATCGAACACGTTCTTTGTATACTCAACCAAGCCCAATTCGCAAGCAATCCCAATAACACAGCTCAATGTCTGAGTGTTGAACACAAGTCCAATATTCTACATCTCAAAAATTATATTCGCAGCCTCTTTAAACTTCTCAATCTCAGCGAAGCTTCTCAGCATGGACTAAACCACCTCGTGGGTCCTCTCCAAATTGCCATTGTTGAACAGGGCCGCAGCGCAGAAGATGTAGAGACTCGCATAAAGTATCGAAATCATGGCCAACGAAGAAATTACATCAATGGCGTGTTCGTTGGTTAGAGAATCAGAATCAGAATCAGAATCGAGATCGAGATTGAGCTGTGGAGGTTGTGATCTTTAGGTTTAAGGGGTATAGGATTTGTAGACCATTGAGTAGTTTTGGATGACTTGAGACTCTGATTGTGGTTGTGAATCAATGGTGGTGGTGGACGAGTGTGGTGGGAGAAGGAAGAAAAATGTAAAAAGCCTAAATGCCGGTTTGGGTACTATATTGATAGTTTTGAGATGTTGGGTACCATATTGACAGGACAGAAAAATAATATGTATCATACACTAATTTTTTTCTCAAATATATGTAAAATGATCAACTTACCCTAAAAACTTTTTAAAAAAATATGACACATCATCAAGTTAGTGGAGAAATGATTGAAAATTAGACGGAATTACTGTTAGTATAGCATCATTAGTTGTCCGATTAAATATACTTATCCACATAAGCAGGCGAACAACACCTACCAGACCACCCGAAAGACCACCAGGAAGGCTACAACTTCACTCACAAGACCGACCCCATCCGAGCACGCAAGCGCCCGTGGGGCGCACATCCGAATGTGCGGATCACATGACAGCAAGTACAAACCAGTCCCACATCGAGGAGCACAAGCCTACAACAAACTCAACCACCTATATATGTAAGGTATTTATTACAGGTAACGACATTCTCAATCGAATTCAACTCCACTAAACACTCCAACCTACTTCTATGCACGCTCGCTTGACTGTTATATCCAATACATCTTCTAACTTAGGCATCGGGGCGTTGAAGGCAGGCCACCCCTGTCTCGACCCCTGACTGTCTATTTGTCGTTGTATTCTTCTAACAGCCATACCCGAGCACGCGTACCCGCACACCCGAAGGGAGAAGAAGCGCCCGACCATCCGAACAGCCCGAACGTTCGGACGAACAGGAAGAAGGAAATTACTAGCATTTGCTTCTGCTAGATTGCGTCCCACGTAATCCGGTAGAAACAATTACCATATTTATAGTGTTTTAAAAGTTTGGGTAACATATTGATAATTTTGAAAGGTCAAATAACATATTGACATACCCGTAAGAGGACAGACACTATACACTCATTTTTTCCATACTAAAAAGGCAAGGTTTTGTAAAATGGCTATGTTGAAGTCATTATTATCCAATATATGGAGTCCATTTGCAGTCTGTTATGTTGTTCTACCCCAGCATGCATGATTGGAGCCTTGATGGATCTTCTGGTAGGGTGCACGATCCGGCTCCTATTGTCACTTCAGTTTATCTAACAGTATCAAAACCATCCAAGGAGTAAAATATCGAATATCGAAAATATATCGACTGTTCAAAATATGGATATTTCGACGGAAATATCGATGAAATATCGATTCAATAAAAAATCGACGGAAATTGAGATAAATACATGAAAATTTGTATTTGAACTTTATGAGATTCTTATATGATTAATATGTGTTTTGAAACTTGTAAATTGTGTTTTGTTGATTATTTATAGAGTTTATTTGATTGAGCTTTTGAGTTATTAGCGTGGAGAGTTTTGTGCTTTTGATTTAGTGCGATCAACATATATGTAAAATCAAAATATCGAATAAATTCGAAAATGTCGAGGATTTCGGCAATATATCGGGAAAATATCGAATATTTCGATAAATATCGGACAAAAGATATTGATATGTAGAATTAATATCGGCAAGTCCAAAACAAGGAAATATCGCAGAAATATCGAAGATATTATGGATATTTCATTCCTTGAAACCATCCATATTAAAAATGACATCTATACTATTATTAAGAAAAGAGTCATCATCAACCGTAACTAATTTTTTTTTACTTTTTTAACCTGCTTTTTAAGCGGTAAATTCATAAAGAACAAATGGCAAAGTACATAGAACAGGATTCTCTCCTAACGGAGAAGTCCTTACCACTATCTAACAAGATTATCTTGACCGTTCGATATAATAGACGATCAAGATTTGTTTTGTTTTTTTCTTCCCTGTCATCTCGTCTCTTCTCTTCTCTTCTTCTCTTCTTCTCTTCTCTTTCACTCTCGAAATGTAGCAGCTCTGACTCTCTCTTTCCCAAATTACAGACTCTTTCTCCCTCTCTCTCTTTCTCTCCCAAATTACTCTCTCTCTCTCTCAAAAACTCAGCTTGTTTTTCTGGGAAAGATCGAGCCTTTGGGGAAGAGGAAAGACTAGGTTTCTTAAAGAAACGGACGGCATGGATTGGTGTGTGAGGGCACGAAAGACTGCTCTAAGATTTATTGAAGCCAAGGGCTGGTCTCATAGAATGGAAGATTTGATTACCAAAAAGAAGAAAAAGCAAAAAAACAAGAAGAAACACACGATGAAGGAGAAAATGACTTAGAAAAGCAAGCAAGGTGAAGACAATCTGGATTTGGATTCAAAGGAAGAATTTGATTTTCAAGATGTAGATTCATTAGATGCTTCTGACCATTTAAGAAGAACTGTGAGTATGCTGGGAGGTGGGATGTTTGAAGAGAAAAAGGAGAAGACCATGGAAGATTTTGTTAATAGGCTTTCTCAGTTCTCGGGGCCATCTGATCGTAAGAAAGAAATTAACTTGAACAAAGCAATTATTGAAGCACAAACTGCAGAAGAAGTATTGGAGGTTACTTCAAAGACAATCATTGCTGTGGGGAAGGGCTTGAGTCCCTCACCCCTCTCTCCCTTGAACATCGCCACTGCTCTTCATCGAATTGCTAAGAACATGGAGAAAGTTTCGATGCTAGAGACACGGAGGTTGGGAAGAGAAGAATAGAAGAGATGGAGAGAGAATCAGAGAAAGAGACAGAGACGTACGTATGAAATTAAGACGGTGGAAAAAGTTGGGAAGAGAAGAATAGAATAGAAGAGAAGAGAAGAAGAGAAGAGAAAAGAAGAGAAGAGAAGAGAAGAAGAGAAGAGATGATATGAGCGAAAAATAAAAACAAAACAAATCTTGGCCCTCTATTAAATCTTACGGTCACAATTGTTAGGTTAGGTAGTGGTAAGGACTTCTCCGTTAGGAGAGAATCCAATTCCGCTCGAGAACAGGATTCTCTCCTAACGAAGAAGTCCTTACCACTATCTAACAAGATTATCTTGACCGTTCGATATAATAGACGATCAAGATTTGTTTTGTTTTTTTCTTCCCTGTCATCTCGTCTCTTCTCTTCTCTTCTTCTCTTCTTCTCTTCTCTTTCACTCTCGAAATGTAGCAGCTCTGACTCTCTCTTTCCCAAATTACAGACTCTTTCTCCCTCTCTCTCTTTCTCTCCCAAATTACTCTCTCTCTCTCTCAAAAACTCAGCTTTTTTTTCTGGGAAAGATCGAGCCTTTGGGGAAGAGGAAAGACTAGGTTTCTTAAAGAAACGGACGGCATGGATTGGTGTGTGAGGGCACGAAAGACTGCTCTAAGATTTATTGAAGCCAAGGGCTGGTCTCATAGAATGGAAGATTTGATTACCAAAAAGAAGAAAAAGCAAAAAAACAAGAAGAAACACACGATGAAGGAGAAAATGACTTAGAAAAGCAAGCAAGGTGAAGACAATCTGGATTTGGATTCAAAGGAAGAATTTGATTTTCAAGATGTAGATTCATTAGATGCTTCTGACCATTTAAGAAGAACTGTGAGTATGCTGGGAGGTGGGATGTTTGAAGAGAAAAAGGAGAAGACCATGGAAGATTTTGTTAATAGGCTTTCTCAGTTCTCGGGGCCATCTGATCGTAAGAAAGAAATTAACTTGAACAAAGCAATTATTGAAGCACAAACTGCAGAAGAAGTATTGGAGGTTACTTCAGAGACAATCATTGCTGTGGGGAAGGGCTTGAGTCCCTCACCCCTCTCTCCATTGAACATCGTCACTGCTCTTCATCGAATTGCTAAGAACATGGAGAAAGTTTCGATGCTAGAGACACGGAGGTTGGGAAGAGAAGAATAGAAGAGATGGAGAGAGAATCAGAGAAAGAGACAGAGACGTACGTATGAAATTAAGACGGTGGAAAAAGTTGGGAAGAGAAGAATAGAATAGAATAGAAGAGAAGAGAAGAAGAGAAGAGAAGAGAAGAGAAGAGAAGAGAAGAGAAGAAGAGAAGAGATGATATGAGCGAAAAATAAAAACAAAACAAATCTTGGCCCTCTATTAAATCTTACGGTCACAATTGTTAGGTTAGGTAGTGGTAAGGACTTCTCCGTTAGGAGAGAATCCAATTCCGCTCGAGAACAGGATTCTCTCCTAACGGAGAAGTCCTTACCACTATCTAACAAGATTATCTTGACCGTTCGATATAATAGACGATCAAGATTTGTTTTGTTTTTTTCTTCCCTGTCATCTCGTCTCTTCTCTTCTCTTCTTCTCTTCTTCTCTTCTCTTTCACTCTCGAAATGTAGCAGCTCTGACTCTCTCTTTCCCAAATTACAGACTCTTTCTCCCTCTCTCTCTTTCTCTCCCAAATTACTCTCTCTCTCTCTCAAAAACTCAGCTTGTTTTTCTGGGAAAGATCGAGCCTTTGGGGAAGAGGAAAGACTAGGTTTCTTAAAGAAACGGACGACATGGATTGGTGTGTGAGGGCACGAAAGACTGCTCTAAGATTTATTGAAGCCAAGGGCTGGTCTCATAGAATGGAAGATTTGATTACCAAAAAGAAGAAAAAGCAAAAAAACAAGAAGAAACACACGATGAAGGAGAAAATGACTTAGAAAAGCAAGCAAGGTGAAGACAATCTGGATTTGGATTCAAAGGAAGAATTTGATTTTCAAGATGTAGATTCATTAGATGCTTCTGACCATTTAAGAAGAACTGTGAGTATGCTGGGAGGTGGGATGTTTGAAGAGAAAAAGGAGAAGACCATGGAAGATTTTGTTAATAGGCTTTCTCAGTTCTCGGGGCCATCTGATCGTAAGAAAGAAATTAACTTGAACAAAGCAATTATTGAAGCACAAACTGCAGAAGAAGTATTGGAGGTTACTTCAGAGACAATCATTGCTGTGGGGAAGGGCTTGAGTCCCTCACCCCTCTCTCCATTGAACATCGTCACTGCTCTTCATCGAATTGCTAAGAACATGGAGAAAGTTTCGATGCTAGAGACACGGAGGTTGGGAAGAGAAGAATAGAAGAGATGGAGAGAGAATCAGAGAAAGAGACAGAGACGTACGTATGAAATTAAGACGGTTGAAAAAGTTGGGAAGAGAAGAATAGAATAGAATAGAAGAGAAGAGAAGAAGAGAAGAGAAGAGAAGAGAAGAGAAGAGAAGAAGAGAAGAGATGATATGAGCGAAAAATAAAAACAAAACAAATCTTGGCCCTCTATTAAATCTTACGGTCACAATTGTTAGGTTAGGTAGTGGTAAGGACTTCTCCGTTAGGAGAGAATCCAATTCCGCTCGAGAACAGGATTCTCTCCTAACGGAGAAGTCCTTACCACTATCTAACAAGATTATCTTGACCGTTCGATATAATAGACGATCAAGATTTGTTTTGTTTTTTTCTTCCCTGTCATCTCGTCTCTTCTCTTCTCTTCTTCTCTTCTTCTCTTCTCTTTCACTCTCGAAATGTAGCAGCTCTGACTCTCTCTTTCCCAAATTACAGACTCTTTCTCCCTCTCTCTCTTTCTCTCCCAAATTACTCTCTCTCTCTCTCAAAAACTCAGCTTGTTTTTCTGGGAAAGATTGAGCCTTTGGGGAAGAGGAAAGACTAGGTTTCTTAAAGAAACGGACGGCATGGATTGGTGTGTGAGGGCACGAAAGACTGCTCTAAGATTTATTGAAGCCAAGGGCTGGTCTCATAGAATGGAAGATTTGATTACCAAAAAGAAGAAAAAGCAAAAAAACAAGAAGAAACACACGATGAAGGAGAAAATGACTTAGAAAAGCAAGCAAGGTGAAGACAATCTGGATTTGGATTCAAAGGAAGAATTTGATTTTTTCAAGATGTAGATTCATTAGATGCTTCTGACCATTTAAGAAGAACTGTGAGTATGCTGGGAGGTGGGATGTTTGAAGAGAAAAAGGAGAAGACCATGGAAGATTTTGTTAATAGGCTTTCTCAGTTCTCGGGGCCATCTGATCGTAAGAAAGAAATTAACTTGAACAAAGCAATTATTGAAGCACAAACTGCAGAAGAAGTATTGGAGGTTACTTCAGAGACAATCATTGTTGTGGGGAAGGGCTTGAGTCCCTCACCCCTCTCTCCATTGAACATCGCCACTGCTCTTCATCGAATTGCTAAGAACATGGAGAAAGTTTCGATGCTAGAGACACGGAGGTTGGGAAGAGAAGAATAGAAGAGATGGAGAGAGAATCAGAGAAAGAGACAGAGACGTACGTATGAAATTAAGACGGTGGAAAAAGTTGGGAAGAGAAGAATAGAATAGAATAGAAGAGAAGAGAAGAAGAGAAGAGAAGAGAAGAGAAGAGAAGAAGAGAAGAGATGATATGAGCGAAAAATAAAAACAAAACAAATCTTGGCCCTCTATTAAATCTTACGGTCACAATTGTTAGGTTAGGTAGTGGTAAGGACTTCTCCGTTAGGAGAGAATCCAATTCCGCTCGGCACACAGAACAACAGAACTAAAAATAAACAAGCGGCACCAATAGATTGTTAGAGGTGAATAATGCAGTTGCGGTTCGACTGGAAATCGATATCTACTGGTAACATCAATTCCAGATCTCATACAGATTATGAAGGACTCGTAATTAAGGGACCAACTGTCAAACACAAACACTTTCGTTATCTACAAACCGATTTACTGGACTTTAATTTAGGGTTCATCGTTCAAGTTTCTCTCTTTAATTGATGGTGAATATAGTAATATACATCAAATGATCAAACCTAAAGAATCTCATTTGATCACAGAAATAATATATATATATATATATATATATATATAGTCTTCCTCCAAGAAGACTCATTGTTTGTTTTATTCCGAGGGAACAGACTAATCATAGTTTTCGCACTGAAACTGGAAAAAAAAAACTCCAGTTTTTTTTAGCATTGGTTTAACAGAAGTTAGTATCAGATGAAGGAAATTTTTGAGGGATGTAAATTTTAATGTGGTTGATGGTTTTGGGATGGTAAGATCACTTGAAGTGATGATATCATCCATATTTTACATAAAATGCACTTCAAAAGAGCCCGATCCCCTTGCAGTACACCGAAAATAAGGCTCAACTGGACAATTGGCATGGGTTAAGTTCTTCGATCACATACAGTTCTAGTAAGCTTAACAGGACTACAAGAGTGTTCTACCAGATCTATAATACTAAAAACGATCATGTGAGCAAGCTATCAACATAAAAAATAAGCACTTCATTCTGAAATTACATTCGTGGTAGTTTATGAAGTTCAAACAGCTCTATCGAAGAAAAACTGATCAGTAATGCAAAAATATGAGGTACTGCCAATCTCTATATTCATTTCCAGTCCAACAACAGCAGTTCAATTTACACATAATATCGCTTACAACATACCCAAGACAGAAAATTTTCTGCAAGGATCAAATTAGGCATAAAACTTGCTCTTCAGACCGATCACCTTCCCCAAAATGAGCGTGAACCGTTGAATTTTCTTCTAAATGCTTGTGTGAAATGAAGAACCTAACATGGAAAAACCGCTTTAAAAGCCAGCGCTCGAGACCAGGAAAATATAAAATATTAAATAAGCAACACACTAGGGATAACAATGCAATGACATTATACTTTGAAAATTGTGAAGAGAAACATGCAAAAAAGTGAAAAATAAAATAAAATGATCAAGGATGGAATGATGCCGCAATTAAATAAACAAAAAACATTGTGAAATCAGCCACCCAATAATTGAAAAAATGACCTTGGACCATAGTTAAATAGTATGGAAAGATTGCAAGACCATCCACGTCAACTCTAACAGAGTATGTATGAAAGCAGAGCCACTGATTTGGCAATATGGATATAAGCCTTACACCATAGTGACAGACCAAACAAAAATCATTTGCTCAAAATCGAAATCTCCTGAAATTGCCGAGAAAAGAGAATGGAAATGATGTAGATCAATTCCAGGATAATGCATGGACAAACACAAGGGTGGCTTTGGAATGGATATCAAATGCAACAAAATGTGAAAGAGCTTGTTATAATTTATAACTTGATCACCTGCCTCCACATTAAGCACTTAATTCTTATCAAACACGTTTGTTCAAGAATGAAAAGATGAGAGATACCTAATCTGCCCTCCTTTTTCTTCACAGTTTGACTTCCACATCAACTCCAGCAGGAAGGTCAAGTTGCATCAAGGAATCAATCGTTTGGGCTGTTGGGTAAAGAATGTCAATGAGTCGCTGGTGGGTACGGATCTCAAAATGGAACCGAGCATCCTTGTGAACATGGGGAGATTTCAGAACACAGTAGATGCGCTTTTTGGTAGGCAAGGGCACAGGACCCATAGTCTTTGCATTTGTGTTCCTTGCAGCATCCATGATTTGCTTGCAGGAGTCCTCTATTAGAGGCACAAAGTATGATCTAAGCTTAATCCTAATCTTCTGCTTTGGTGCGATCTGTCAGAATACATAATCTTCTTGAATGTAAATAGGAAAAAAATTTGAGCTTATATGGATGATAAATCATTGTAGGCTAACAACCGCAATTCTACATTGAATTCATGTTCACTAAAATGGCAATAACCAACTATGGGGCTCTATTTGACAAAACATAACTCTTGACACATCGTGAAGGAACATTCTTCCTGTCCCTCTAAAATCTTACTGAGTTCTACTTTCAGATTAAGTATCCAGAATCATATGGCCAAGACTTCAAATATGCAATGTTCATTAACTAGAAAGTATACTCCTAGCCACAGAATTCAAATGAAAGATATATCTACGACATTTTTTGGCTCTCTTTTTATGGCTTGGGGGGGAAGATTTGTCCCACTGACTATGTAATGAAACAATCGAGAATGCAGACACTCCACTGAACAAAAGAACATGTTAACTTTGAAAATGATGATTTGTTTTTCCTCCATGACAGAGATTTTGCTACCATATGACAACATATCTATCCCTCTGCACCATGTGCTCAGCAGTGTTTACGCACTCCAAGAGCATTTCCTTTCCATACATCTTACACATATTTAGACTTAACATTAGGCAGTGTTTATGTATCTCTATTCTGCATCATCTTAGCCAATGGAAGCAAATTTAAGCATGGTATTAATCTTTAGTATTGCATAATAATACAATTAAGAAAAGACCTGTTTTCCCATTTGCTTTCACTTGCAACGAATCATCCTTACCCAAATTAATTACGTATCAATACTAAGTTCAACATGAACCTTCAAGTATACTATCTGAACTTATAGACAAATCTTTTCAGTCCAAGTTTTCCTTTCCCAATTTAAATAGTGAGCCTGTTTTACCTTATCGTCGCCACCGATGCTGAGTGATGAAGTACTTGGAGTCTGGGAACTTCCAACCTAAACATTTCACATAAACATTATTACAAGAAACCCAACCAAAACCATCAAAGTTATATAATCCATTTCCATCAGACAGCTTAGAACCAAGTCTAATTTCAATTCCATTACACTACAAGCTCTCTTAAAATTTGCAATTCCACATTTCCTTATGAGAGAAACAGAGAATTAAGCAATAAAACCAAACGGACCGAGAAACACAGACCTCATCGGAAGTGGGCCCTTCGAGGATTTCCGGCGGCGGAACTGGGCTGTCGAGGACTTCAGGAGCGGCGTACACCCTAGTGAAGGAGTGTGAGGGTCTCAAAGCTCTGAGCTTTGTGGCATTGTTGGAAGCAGGCAAGGAGAAAGACGAGAGCTTTGCTTTGGAGGAGGAAGCAGAAGAGTTGGAAAGAGGGAGGCGACAAGGGATTAGGGTTGCGGAGATTGAAGAAACTGCCATTGAATTCAGCACTCTCTGTTTCTGACTCGGTGTTTAAGAAGAAGAAAAAGAAGAGAGAAAGCTTCTGCCTTTCCTTCCACTCTCTGCTGCTGCTGCTGCTCAGAATTATCCTAAATATTTTTCATTTTCTTTTATCAATACATCTATGTAATATCCAAATTTTCAATTACAGATTTACAGTGTTACCCCGCCCTCGAAGTTCATTCCCCACCATGGCTAAAAAAACCGTGGGCAGCCCAGAAGCCTGTTGAGACTTCTATAGGAATTTCTATTGCCCTAAAAAAATTTATTCGAGGAAATGTAATCACCATTTATCAAATAGGAGGTTTTATTAATGTTGTTCATGCAGCAATGTAAAAGTAGAAATTTCTATTACTATTCATTAATTATAAAAATATAATTTTTAATTTTTTGGTAATATTTTCATCCAATGACAAAACGACATGTGTCATTATCGTCTTAATTATTGATCCAAATTTTCGATAAGATTTCCGACCAGTCATAATATGACACGTGTCATTATCGTCTAAATTATTGGTGAAGATTTCCGGTAAGATTTTCACTAGTCAGGATGTGACACGTGTCACATCCACGTGTTGTTGTCGTCTAAACTATTGATGAAGATTTCTGGTAAGATTTTTGACCAATGAGGATGTGACACATGTATTCATCTTCAAACATCAGATTACATGAAATTTTCTATAAAAGTATCATCTATGGCTCCTTGTATACTCACATCATCTACAAGTCACTTGATATTTTACCCGTAAACACATTTCTTCAAACACTTCTTCACATTCCCTCATTAGTAAGATGAATCCTTTCAATTCTGATGACTCTTCTAGGAGGAGGCAACAACAACGTTAGCAAGCTGCCGCAATTGCTAATTTCTTCGTCACTGATGCGGTCATGGTAGCTGTAACGCTTGATGATGAGCCACCTCGAAGTCGCAGTCTAAACGAGCCAAGGCAGAGGGAAGTAAGTGGTCAGAATCTGATGGAATATTACTCCATCGAATGCCCTGTTTTCAACGAGCAAGATTTTCGCTGGATGTTCTAAATGAGCACAAACTTGTTCAACCGGATCATGACAAAACTCTGCAATCACGACCCATTGTGGCATCAAAGAGCAGATGCCACTGGATTGTAAGGACTGCTTCCCCAACAAAAGATGACCGGTGTTCTAGGAATGTTGGCGTACGACACAATTGCAGACTAGTGTACTGAAATCATAAGGATGAGGGAATCAACAACACTGGAATGCATGAAGAATTGGTGCACACAAGTATACTTGCTTTATAAAGACCATTACCTCTGCGCTCCAGATGCAGCAGACATCACATGACTTCTACGAAGGGCAAGGTAGCGGAGATTTCCTAGTATGATCTGAAGCATCGACTACATGCACTGGGAATGGAAAAACTGCAACAACTTGGCAATGGTCATACTCAAGGAGGAAGGCTCATCCCACCATAATCTTAGAGGTAGTGTCGTCATATGACACAGCTTCTTCGGTGTGCCTAGAGCACAAAATGATATTAATGTGCTCAATCACTCGGATATTTTCGATGCGCTCATTGTTGGAAGAAGCTCGCAACCGACTTATAAAGTCAACGTTATGATGTACCACAACACTTATTATCTTACTGATGAAATATATCCGATGTACTCCTCATTTGTCAAAACAATTTCTAATCCCCAGAATCTACAACAGAAGTTATTCGCAAAGAAACAAGAGGCATATCGCAAAGATGTGGAGAGCATCTTTGGCATCTTGCAATCTCGATGGGTAATTATTCGTCATTCATCTATGTGTCATCACACATCGACATTGAAAATCATCATGTTGGCTTGCATCATAATGCATAACATGATTATTGAGGAAGAATTTGTGAAGGACGATTTTGAGAAAAACGAAGAAGAAGATCTACAAAACTCAGCTAGTGCTTACACAGTTTATGATGGGTTGGTGGATCAATATGGTAACCAAATTTCTTTTGAGCCAGTTGGAAGGGATCAAGATCAACAACAGTTTAGCGACCGTCGTCGATCTCCAATTAGTTTATCTTCGTAGAGAGCTTCAAAATGACCTAATGAAGCACAACTGGTTTCTTAAAATTGGTGAACAACTTTAAATAACATGTTTAAATTTTTTGTGTTTGCCTTTTGTGTGTTTGCATTTTATGTTGTTTAGTGCAATTTATTATGTTTTAATGTATTGTGTTTGAATTTTATCTAAATAAATAAATTATGTTTTTATTGCTTGAAAATTTAAATTACATAATAACATTTCAAACATAGATTTATTATTAATATAAACTAAACTAATCACTAAAATCAAGGTTGCGGGGCGATAACAATTTGTAAAGCTTGCATCACCATCTTCTTCTTCATTGTCATCTACTTGCTTAAGGATTTTCGCTTTCCTCTTCGAGAAGTACATCTTTGACATTGGGCTCATACCCTTCAAATTCATTGTCATGATCCTTGTTTCCTCCTCTTGGGCCCTCAATTTGTAGTTTTTCTCATCAAGCATTCGTTGATTTTCATCACTTGCTTTTTTCCAATAGGCGAACATTTTTTGATTAGCCGCAATAATTTTTAAAGTCTCACCTCTAACCTCATTTGTATGTGTCATGACTTTTTTCTCCTTCTTTTTGCTTCCTTGGCTGCCTTCACTCCTTGAGGTCTAGCCGGACTTGAAGTACCTTCAAGGTTACTTTGTGATGTTGGAATCACTTCATCCTCACTCAAGTTGATAGTAGGAGGCACTTCACTAAGGGGAGGAGTAGCTTCGGAGTTGAAATGGTAAGAAGGTGGAGTACTAGTTTCGACGGGTCTAAAAGAAGGATGATTTTTGACCGCTTCCCAACACTCAAAGTTCGTAAACTCTTTCTTCTGTTTTGCCACATAAAGTGTTTGAGCTTTCCTTAACTACAAAAAAAATAACGAATTGATATGTCACAATAATATCAAATGAAATGGACTTGACATTATTTATTTCATAAAATCAAATAAAATTTGGAGGACCAAGATAAATAAATTATTACCTCATTTTACAAATTTCCGCCAGATTCCGGATTCCCTTTTGCGTATGCAAGCGAAGTTTTTCATTGTGACACATTTGGCTTCAACATAGAAAAATGAGAGGTAACTGCATTTTGGGTCCTAGCTTTTGTCCTCGATTCACCATGAGCTGTCTCCCAATTTTGTTGGTAATCGGCATAAAAGTTTTCCCATAATTTATCAACCTTTTCATTGTTACCGGAGATAGGGCACACACTTTGACGACAATAAGATATGCACAATTGTACATCTTTGGAAAGAAGCTAATTGGTAGACATTTTTTGCAAAAACTAAAAAGATTGAGAGAAGAGAGAGAGAAGAGATGGAGGAGGATGGTAAATTTGTTGTGCACAAATTGATGTAAGGTGTTTAGAAAAATGAATATAATATTTATAGAAAAATTGTATGGGGTTATTCGAAATTTTTTTGATTTATTTTGCAATTTTTAGGGATTTTTAGTGAAATATTTGACTTTTTCCGGAAAGAGTCGTTTTAAGTAAAGTAGCCGTTTTATTCGAATATGGGCCGTCAGATTAAAATTTCAAATCAAAATAGACAGTTCAGATGGAGGAGACCATTGGCAGCTCGGTGGCAGACAACCCCACTACCTGGCGGGCTATCATTGGCTCATAATTCTTGGTAAAAAAAACTCACTATACACGCCCCAGGTTTTGAAAAAAATCACTCACCCTGGCGTCACCCACATGCTTGGGTTCCACCAGATGACGTGTTCTCTCCATCAATCGATTTTTGATCATCTCCGAGGAATTCCTCGAGGTCAACGATTGGTCGACAACCCAGAATAGTACAGATGCACCATTTTTTCCTGTCGAAATTCCTATCGCCGGCTGGACCCATCGGGAGGAATTCCGATTTCGGCCAAAATCCCTCCCCGGTGCAGATGCTCTAAGCTCGACCTTACTCGAATTTTGCCCCCAAAAACCTCTGGCTTGGATTGATGAGAGAAAAAACTAAAAAGCTAGTTTTTTTAGATGAACGATAAAATTGATTTGATTGAATAGATTACAAAGAGAACGCCGAATACTGGCCTGATATAAAGAACTCCATAAAGTAACCTATGCTATTACATGCTCAGGACAGACATATCATCACATAAATAGATGGAACTAGGTGTAAGGAATGACTAAAAAAAATTGAGGCCCCACATCTTATCTAGTTATGCACCTCAAACTAGAGCAACAATAAGCGTCGCTCTTTAACCTGCATTAATGCCAGTGAGACTGGATCATTTTTCACAAATAAAATAAACCCAATTGGGCATCCTAGCCCAATCTTGAAATCATCCCCAGCATTGCAGAAAAAAACTCTAACCTCTAAAACTTTTCTGCAGCCAGCCACTCCTTGGTTGCCGCTATGACATATGCTACCATCATTGTCATAGCCTCCATCAAGATCACCACCAAAACCCATTACTCCACCGCAAAATGCACCGCCGTAAGTCACCATGTCATCTTCATCAACAACATCATCACAACTCTTCTTCACAATCAGCAAATTCCAATGGCCATCACCATAACACCTTCGAACCACAACCTTCGATCCAAAATCTTAAACCTTCAACAAGTGGAGACAAAATCTCCTCACAACTCTCAACACTCTCAAACTAAAAGGACTCAACCCCGATTCAGTTACCTAAATCGGAATCGAACCCCTTCTAAAAACACGAACCAACAAAAATCTTTCAAAATTTCGGCAGAGTTTCGTTACTATCGTGGTATTGCATAAACCTGCACCCTGAGAATAACACTTCGTTTTATGCCACAAAAGCCAAACCGTGGGCACCAATCCCATCCGGATTTCTCAACATCATAATATAAACAATAAACATACTGTACTATATATAGTATATCTGTGAAAATCTGTATAAACACATATCAGAGTGTATCAGAGCGACCACTAGTGTAAATATATATAATATACACATCAGTAGGCGAAACAAGGACCTATTGGAAAACACAGGTAGCTCAGATCACTAGCCTCCCACCACGACATGAAATACCAGAACCTGAACTGCAAACTGGGCACGAAAACCGAAAAGCTCAGGGGAAAGACATGAAACATGTTAGAGTGAGTGGACGAAAATAAATGTCTTTCACCAAGTAATATATACGTATAAAATCATGTGCGAGTCAAATGTATGAAAATCAAATGGTACGTGAGGAGACGCTGACTACCACCCACGTACAGAGCATGCAACGTAAATATATCGCGGAGTCTCTCGTGGACTACCACGCGATAGCACAGTCTGAATCACGGGATCCCAGACCCACACGTGATTCCTAGCCAGAAAGGCCTCGGGTAAGGATATCTGTCCCCCCCAAAGCGTACTCGGGGATCAGCCGAGAAGCCAATGTGTATCGATAGCACAACATATACTAAGACTGTACTCTGTGTAAACCAAATCATAAATCCTTTCCATGCACATGCAAACAACATAATATATACATATGTATATTCGTATACGTATATTCGTATATGCATAATCGTAAAACACATGCTTGTAAAATCATAATCAATCTGCATGCTCGAGTTCGTAAAACGTATATAAAAGACTCGCAATCAATCAGTGAAAAGAAATGTCCACTCACAGACTCGCGTAACGCGCACTCGCACTAATCTCGTGGCCCGGCGGAAAATCCCTCGCCAGAAGCACGATCACGATCTCGATCCCCTGAATATTCACAAAAACACAACTGATCAAAATCATAGCTCATAACCCTGTACTTAACCACGGAAACCGTCCGTTCCTGGAAACATATTAAACTGAACAAAATAACCGACTGAATTTTCGAAATCTCCACTCGAAACCCTCGACTGAAAATCGGCTACCCAAATCAATCCGAAAACCTCTGGACGATAATCAGGGCGCGATTACGAGAAAAATGACATTAAAAACACTAAAATCCAAAAAGTCAACCCCTCGCCGGAGCTCCGCCGGCGGCGGCGCGCCGTCAACGGTGACATTTTTCGGCGAGGAAGCTCCAAAAATGAAGCTCTCCTCCAACCCAACATTTTCTTCAACTACCACAAGGTTCAATTCAAACTCCAACACCTCCAATTTCACCAAAACCGAACGGAATTTCCCCCCTCCGGTGACCTAACCGGAATCCAACCAAACCTCAATTAGACCTGTAGGAAGCATCTCCAAGCTACAAGGAGTCAAACCCCCTAAACCCTCACCACCGTGGCTCGCCGGAACACGGCGAACCAACACCGGCGATGAACTCAAACTCAGCCCGACTCGGGTTCCACAAAAACTCCACCAATTTTCATCAAACCAAACACAAACCCACTCGAAATCAAGAGAGGAAGGAAACCTTACCCACCACAAGGTTGAAAGTGGCCGGAAAAAGGGACGTCGGATGGCAAGAACGAAACATGAAAGGTTCCACTTCGGGTCAACGGGTCAAACTGCCATTTTAGGAAAGTCAACGATGGTCAACGCCAAATAGTGATTTTCGACGATTTTACGACTATTTATGATATTTACACTCGCGCCTCGGGTCAATCGACGGTCCGAAATGAATATTTGAAATGATTTGGATAAACTCGAAACAATCGGATAAACTCGTCGAAAACCGAAACTTCGAATAATCACAAAATATTCCTCGGTTATCGGAAAAATCATCCAGAACCACCCACGAGCTCAGAATCACGTACTCTACAATTTCCGTGAAGAAACTCAACTCAAATTCTCGGCCGAAAACATAGTCGCGAATAGAATCGACAAACCACACATTTATCGTAAAACTGCGACTAAACATAATCTCGTGAATCGTGCCGAATACACGAATGATTCTGGTTCGGGTCGTCACAAATCTACCCCCCTTAAAAAAATTTCGACCTCGAAATTTACGTACCTGTCAAGTGAACAGATGAGGATACTGTTCCCGCATATGCTGCTCAGTCTCCCAGGTGGCCTCCTCAACTGAGTGGTTCTGCCACAAGACCTTCACTAGCGGAATCACACGGTGCCTCAACTCCTGCTCACGACGATCGAGAATCTGCACTGGCTCCTCTACATACGTCAAATCCTCTCTAATCGGCAACTGCTGTGGGGCTAACACATGTGAAGGATCTGAGATGTACTTCCGCAACATCGAAACATGGAAGACATCATGAACACGAGCCATCTCAGCTGGTAACTCAAGTCTGTAAGCAACAGCTCCAACCCTCTCCGTAATCTCATACGGACCAATGTATCGTGGTCGAAGCTTGCCACGCTTCCCGAAACGCACAACTCCCCTCCACGGAGATAGTTTCAGGAAGACCCAATCACCAACCTCGAACTCTAAACTCTTCCTCCTCACATCCGCGTAACTCTTCTGCCGATTTTGGGCGATCTTCAATCGATCCCGGATGACATGTATGTCCTCCATCGTACTTTTCACCAAATCAAGACCAATGAGCCAACGCTCGCCTACCTCACTCCAACACAACGGAGTGCAACTGATAGACGAAATCCATCGTAATATGCTCCCACTTCCAAACTGGAATCTCAAGTGGCTGTAGTTTCCCTGCAGGTTTCTTCCTCTCCGCTTTCACCTGCTGACAGATCAAACATCGACTCACGTACGCGGCAATCTCCCGCTTCATGTTGCACCACCAATAGTACGCTCGAAGTGTACGAAACATCTTCGTACCATCGGGATTCATCGCATACGCTGAACTGTGGGCCTCATCCAGAATCTCCTTCTTCAAGCTCTCGTCTCTGGGTACACATAACCTGCCTCTGAATAACAACGTACCGTCGTCGCTCAATCGGAACTCTGTAGGCACACCATTCAGTATCATGGTCTTCTTGCCCAACAGGTAAGAATCTGAATCCTGAGCCTCTCGTACCTGATCAACCAATACAGGTCGAACCTGAAAACTGGCCAACAAAGCTCCCTCATCATCATACCCAAACTCAGCACCTGTAGCCCGAAGTTCGGCTAACATCGACACTCTGGCCACACACATATGAAACAACGAGGCTCCAGACTTCCGACTAAGTGCGTTCGCTACAACATTGGCCTTCCCCGGATGGTACTCAAAAGTGCAGTCGTAATCGTTGATCAACTCCATCCATCGGCGCTGCCTCATGTTCAGATCCGGCTGCGTCCGCAAGTAGGTGAGACTCTTGTGATCAGTGTAAAACTTACACTGAGCACCATACAAATAATGTCTCCAACTCTTCAACGCTAACACGATAGCGGCTAACTCCAAATCATGCGTTGGATAGTTGACCTCATGTGGTTTCAGCTGCCTGGAACCATAGGTGACGAGTCTACCATGCTGCATCAACACACAGCCAAGCCCCAACTTCGACGCATCACTGTACACAACAAACTCACCACTGTCGTCTGGCAGTGTCAGAACCGGTGCGGTAGTCAATCTCTCCTTCAGGAGCAAATAACTCTCTTCGTACGCATCAGACCACTCAAACTTGACACCCTTCTTCGTCAATCTGGTCAGTGGTGTAGCAATCCGGGAGAAATCCTGTACAAACCGTCGGTAATAGCCTGCTAACCCCAAGAAACTCTGAATCTCTGGCACAGTAGTGGGTCTACTCCAGTTCAGCACGGCCTCGATCTTGTCAGGATCAACACTGACTCCCTCGGCCGAAATCACGTGGCCCAGAAACTTCACACTATCCAACCAGAACTCGCACTTGCTAAACTTCGCGAACAACTGATAATCCCGCAAAGTCCGCAACACTGCTCGCAAATGCTTCTTGTGCTGGCCCACACTCCTGGAATGAATCAAAATATCGTCAATGAATACAATCACGAACTTGTCCAGGAACCGTCTGAACACCCGATTCATCAAGTCCATGAAAGCTGCGGGGGCGTTGGTGAACCCAAACTGCATAACCAAAAACTCATAATGCCCATACCGTGTCCTGAATGCCGTCCTGGCTACATCAGAGTCACGGATTTCAACTGGTGATATCCGGATCGAAGGTCCATCTTCGAAAAGACTGCTGCTCCCTTGAGCTGATCGAACAAGTCATCAATCCGCGGCAACGGATACTTGTTCCTTACTGTAACCTGATTCAGCTTCCGATAGTCGATGCACAACCGCATGGACCCATCCTTCTTCCGCACAAACAACACCAGAGCACCCCACGGAGAAACACTTGGTCGAATGAAACCCTTCTCTAGCAACTCCTGGAGCTGAACCTGCAACTCCTTCAACTCTGCAAGCGCCATACGATACGGTGTCTAGGAAATCGGTCCTGTACCCGGCAACAACTCAATAGTGAAATCAATCTCCCGCACAGGGGGTATACCAGGTAACTCAGCTGGAAACACATCCGGAAACTTAGACACAACCTCAATACTGTCAAGGTCTGGTACGGCTGCTGCAGTGTCCACAACATGGGCTAAGTAAGCAACACAACCCTTCTTCATCAACCGATCCGCCCTCATCGCGGAAATCAAACACAGTAGTGAAGTGTTCTTCTCGCCACGGAACAGTATCACGGGTAACCCTGGTCGTCGAAATGCGACCTCCTTCTTGTGACAGTCAAACATAGCCCAGTGCGTCTCCAAGAAGTCCATACCTAAGATCAGATCAAAATCCACAATATCAAGCAATAACAGATCTGCGGCTAATCCATGACCACCAATAAACACCTCACAGTCTCTGTACACCCAACCGATGCTCACAACATCACCTGACGGATACAACACTCTCCACAACCCCGGAAGTGGAGATGCAGGTACCGTAGCTAATGATGATAGTCTAAATGATATGAATGAATGTGTGGCACCTGGATCTAACAATGCAAGTACTGGAATACCAAAGACATGTAACGTACCGATAACGACCTCCGGTGAAGCTCTGCCCTCACGTAGAGTCATAGCATGAACTCTCGCCTGTTCGGCTGGTCGTCCTCGCTGGGGCTGTCCCTGCTGCCTGCCCTGGCCTGCAAACTATGCTGGTCGCGCTCCCGAAGTGGCACTTCGCTCTCCTCCGGAACTCTGAGCTGCCTGATCACCAGCACCAACCAACTGAGGACACGCCCTCGCATAGTGACCCACCTGGCCACAATGAAAACAGTTGAGGGTGCATCGCTGACACGAACCAAAATGATACCTATTGCACAAGTTGCACAACAGATACTCCCTCGGTGTAGCAAAAGTGCCAAAAGGTCGTCGAGGATAACTGGAACCGCTGGAATCCCCACTAGCCTGTGGTCGCTGCGGTCGATCTCTCCTCCATCTCTGCCTCAGCCTGGGTACACTAGCTGGTGGTCGATAAGTTCCACCGCCTGAGGATGAAGCTGAACCGGAAGTATCATAACTCTGCCTCTTTGAAGGCCCCTAACTCGGTCTACCCTCCTCAAATCGTCTCGGCTGGTATCTCTGCTGCCTCTCCTTCTCTATGTCCTCGCCTCGGAGTGCTGCACTGACAAACTCATCAAAGTTGTTCCGAGGCATCGTAGTCAAAGTCGCCTTGATATTCAGATTCAATCCCTGCTCAAACCTGCGACACTTGGCTTCCTCAGTATCACCATATCCCGCACAAAACGAGACAAACGGGTAAACCGGTCCCGGTACTCAAGTACAGACAAACTGCCATGCCTCAAGTTCGTAAACTCCTCATACTTGCGCTGCTGGGTAGCTTGATTAAAGTACCTCCGCATAAACAGATCACGGAACAAAGTCCATGGAGTATCAGCTGGAACTCTGTCGGTGCTAACCCACCAAAAGTATGCATCACTCTCAAGTAAACCAACTGCTGCCACTGTCATCTGCGCAGGAGTAAACTGCAGACGCTGACATACCCGTTCAATCTGAACCAACCATGCCTCACATATCTCTGGATCAGCTGAACCCGAAAACACAGTAGCACCAGTTGTACGAGCCTTGACCACAGGGTCAAAACGCTCTTCCAAACGCAGCACTCGCATCAGCAAGTCGCGCGTTTGGCGATCCTCATCAGGATCCGCTTCCTGATCAACACGGGGACCACGTCGAGGAGGGATCCTACTGATACAAGACAAGCATTAGGTACAAGCAGAAAGAACGTAATCATGAAACCGCAGATATTTGAGAACACACAACACCCGAAGTATTGATGAGTACCGCTGGCCAGTCGGGTCATCACTCCAGTCATGCTGTGCAAACTCAAATACCCTAAGCGTCACAACTACAAGAGTCTACAGAATTTGACAACCTAATGCTCTGATACCAAGCTGAAAGGACCCAACCCCGATTCAGTTACCTAAATCGGAATCGAACCCCTTCTGAAAACACGAACCAACAAAAATCTTTCAAAATTTCGGCAGAGTTTCGTTACTATCGTGGAATTGCATAAACCTGCACCCTGAGAATAACACTTCGTCCTATGCCACAAAAGTCAAACCGTGGGCACCAATCCCATCCGGATTTCTCAACATCATAATATAAACAATAAACCATAAACATACTGTACTATATATAGTATATCTGTGAAAATCCGTATAAACACGTATCAGAGTGTATTAGAGCGACCACTAGTGTAAATATATACAATATACACATCAGTAGGCGAAACAAGGATCTACTGGAAAACAAAGGTAGCTCGGATCACTAGCCTCTCACCACGACATGAAATACCAGAACCAGAACTGCAAAATGGGCATGGAAACCGAAAAACCCAGGGGAAAGACATGAAACACGTTAGAGTGAGTGGACGAAAATAAATGTCTTTCACCAAGTAATATATACGTATAAAATCATGTGCGAGTCAAATGCGTGAAAATCAAATGGTACGTGAGGAGACGCTGACTACCACCCACGTACAGAGCATGCAACATAAATATATCGCGGAGTCTCTCGTGGACTACCACGCGATAGCACAGTCTGAATCACGGGATCCCAGACCCACACGTGATTCCTAGCCAGAAAGGCCTCGGGTCAGGATATCTGTCCCTCCCGGAGCGTACTCGGGGATCAGCCGAGAAGCCAATGTGTATCGATATCACAACATATACTAAGACTGTACTCTGTGTAAACCAAATCATAAATCCTTTCCATGCACATGCATAAAACATAATATATACATATGTATATTCGTATACGTATATTCGTATATGCATAATCGTAAAACACATGCTCGTAAAATCATAATCAATCTGCATGCTCAAGTTCGTAAAACGTATATAAAAGACTCGCAATCAATCAGTGAAAAGAAATGTCCACTCACCGACTCGCGTAACGCGCACTCGCGCTAATCTCGTGGCCCGGCGGAAGATCCCTCGCCAGAAGCACGATCACGATCTCAATCCCCTGAATATTCACAAAAACACAACTGATCAAAATCATAGTTCACAACCCTGTACTTAACCACGGAAACCGTCCGTTCCCGGAAACATATTAAACTGAACAAAATAACCGACTGAATTTTTGAAATCTCCACTCGAAACCCTCGACTGAAAATCGGCTACCCAAATCAATCCGAAAACCTCTGGACGATAATCAGGGCGCGATTACGAGAAAAATGACATTAAAAACACTAAAATCCAAAAAGTCAACCCCTCGCCGGAGCTCCGGCGGCGGCGGCGCGCCGTCAACGGTGACATTTTTCGGCGAGGAAGCTCCAGAAATGAAGCTCTCCTCCAACCCAACATTTTCTTCAACTACCACAAGGTTCAATTCAACCTCCAACACCTCCAATTTCACCAAAACCGAACGGAATTTCCCCCCTCCGGTGACCTAACCGGAATCCAACCAAACCTCAATTAGACCTGTAGGAAGCATCTCCAAGCTACAAGGAGTCAAACCCCCTAAACCCTCACCACCGTGGCTCGCCGGAACACGGCGAACCAACACCGGCGATGAACTCAAACTCGGCCCGACTCGGGTTCCACAAAAACTCCACCAATTTTCATCAAACCAAACACAAACCTACTCGAAATCAATAGAGGAAGGAAACCTTACCCACCACAAGGTTGAAAGTGGCCGGAAAAAGGGACGTCGGACGGCAAGAACGAAACAGGAAAGGTTCCACTTCGGGTCAACGGGTCAAACTGCCATTTTAGGAAAGTCAACGATGGTCAATGCCAAATAGTGATTTTCGACGATTTTACGACTATTTATGATATTTACACTCGCGCCTCGGGTCAATCGACGGTCCAAAATGAATATTCGAAATGATTCGGATAAACTCGAAACAATCGGATAAACTCGTCGAAAACCGAAACTTCGAATAATCACAAAATATTCCTCGGTTATCGGAAAAATCAACCAGAACCACCCACGAGCTTGGAATCACGTTCTCTACAATTTCCGTGAAGAAACTCAACTCAAATTCTCGGCCGAAAATATAATCGCGAATAGAATCGACAAGCCACACATTTATCGTAAAACTGCGACTAAACATAATCTCGTGAATCGTGCCGAATACACGACTGATTCTGGTTCGGGTTGTCACACAAACCCTCTCTCTAAGTTTTTCAATCGCCGGAGTCGTCACAAGGAAAAACCTTAGTCAAGAGAGAAGAAGAGATATCACCTACACATTTGTCTACAAGTAAAAACCTACAGGGACAAAAAATGACCTGACTCAATTACTAGGGCAAAAATTAACGTTGGTCGTAATTAAAATTTGAGCCCTTAAACGACTCTGGAGACTCAAAACCTGGTCAACAGCAAAAATAGCAACGTCAGCAAGGCTCAAAGACCTTCAAGAAGCCGGACTGCCGACAGACTAGTGAATCATGAAGTCTATGAAACCCCCGACACCGCCTAGATTTTAAATCCTCTATTCTACTGAGCAATCATCAACTCTCTAAGAAGAAAGCTCTCACGAAACCTAGAAAACTAACTGGACACTTAGATTTATACTTGTTTAGGCCTGAAATAAATATTTCATATTGGGGTTGAATGGCTGAAGTCTTGGCGAGCGGCCTAAGGATTGGCTGAAGTCTTAGCGAGCGGCCCGTATATTGTAAAGAGCCTTGCGAGCAGCCAAGTGAGGGAAATAAAGTTCAAATAGAACTATGATTCTTTAATTAGCTGATTCCATGCGGCTTGAATTACTATCATACCTGTTTTATCTCAGATAGGTCTCTTTGATAGAAGAGTTGTGATAGTATTGAATATCTATGAGAATTAATAATCCGTATGCTGGTGTTGGAGTTACATTGGGATTCTAAGAGCAAGAGCAGAAGAAGTTTAATAGAATTGAATGATTACTGATGAGCGGGTATATAAGGAAGGTAAGAGCTTTGTGGAAGAGGTCCCCGATCAAATACATACATTTGCTATACGCAAGTACACCTACACAGACATCTTTTCTTTGAGATTTTATCTTCTTTGCAACCAGAAGGTCAAAGTGCTTGTCACCTATCGAGTGAGAGTATTGCGACTCCAAGGAAGCAAATTGCTACTGGAAAGTTGAAGGGCTTGTCACCTATCAAGTGAGAGTTTGGATACTCTAAGGAAGCAAGTGTTCTCAACACACCTTCAGAGAGGTTTCTCTGTTTTGCACTGATAAGGGAGTGTGAAGCATCGATTTCGAAGGCTCTGCTAGAGACACATATCAAAAGTCCTAGGTTACTAGGCGAGAAGGACCTATTCGGACAAGGTTGGTGCTCTCCTTGTCTAAATCACTTTATTAAGAAGTCAGGCGGCTGTTAACAGTCCATATTCCGTTGAAGAACAGTGGCACGCCAGCATATGAAGCACACGATATAGGATAAACTGGTACCCGCGGTTAAAACTATCTGGACCCATAAAAGAGACTGCTTTGCGGAAGGATCTCTCCGCGAGAGATATTTTGCGCTCGAACATTTTAGCACACCTAGTGGGACTTAATTTGCGTCTCTAAGTGACAATTGGGGATCCTTATCGAAGGATTTACCCTCAGTGTCGCAAACATTCACGACCGGCCTACCGTGAGCATACATCTACTCGATGTCGTTCATTAAGTAACCAACGGTTGAAATTATCTTCGCTAAGGACTTCAACGTCATGACATTCAAAACCATGAGTGAAGCGGAGATAACGGAACTTACGTTCCCAGAATACCTAGCTTACGCAGCTAGGCGTGATAACCACCAGGCTAATTACTATGCGGCTCTCAACGAAAGGATCGAGCAGCAGGCAACTCTTCTCACTACCCAGAGCGACTTAATAGATACGGCGGTAGCAGGAATCCAATCAATACGGGTAGACTTCAACAGAGATCGAAAGGAGAGAGAGGCCATGGGAGCCCAGGTAATGAGCTTTGTGCAAGGTTAAGATAAACTACGGATAGATATCCTCCAACACTTGGGATCAAGTTTGGATGAATACCGCCGACACGCGGCGACACTGTCTCAAAGGACAGACAGGAACATAGCGTCTCTAACCAAATTCGTATCCGACTTGGCAAGAAAGACTAGACAAGCAGAGTCTTTTCCTCCTGCTTGGGAGCAACGGTTAAATAGGTTCCTAAACGATGGCGATATACATTTAGCTAAGATGTATGACACATACGAGACACCGTTTCCTCCCATGCAGAAGGACGATCCTGATGCATGGCAATGGCCAAAGTTTTACCGGCATCAGACCTTCCAGACTTTCTCTGGCGACGACTATTCGAACGCGGCAACACACTTAGCTTATTTTACGCTGCAATTGGGGCAGTATGCCGATAATGAGGGACTCAAGCTAAGAGTCTTTGGATCGTCTTTGTCAGGATCAGCCCTCATATGGTATACGGGAATAGAAAAGGGCTCGATCAGTGAATGGAAGGACATGGTGGCCTTATTCATAGATCACTTTGGAACGGCAAGACCTGAAACCAGTGTTGGAAAGCTGGCTTCCTTGAGCCAATCGGCGACAGAAAGTCCAGTCACCTTCTTGCACCATTTCCGGTTGGAATATAATCTATGTAAGACCCCACTTGGTAAAGAAGAGGTGGTCGAGATGGCCAAGAATGGTTTGGAGGACACATACCACCAACTATTCCTAAACAACAAGTACTTCTTCTTGAATGAGCTTATCACTGCTGTAACTAAAGCTTACAGTATCATGCAAGAAAGAGATAACAGAAGGAATGCATCCGAGGGAACGTACAATGCTAAGTCTTTTGATAGACTGAAGCCAAAAACAGTGGCTTATATTGAAGACATAGACGACCAAGAGTCGGACTCTGATGGCGAGCAAGTGGGTGTTGTAGATTTAACAACCAGTAAAGTTTTAAAGCCTCGCAAGCTTCAGAAGAATAAGGGTCCAATCAAACTTTCAACAGTGGCTTTTACTAAGCCAGAGTTTGAGACATACACTTATGATGCCAATATGGCTCATGAGATCTTGGACGAGCTATACGGTATACGTGCTGTCAAAACGGATTTTGGACCGCTTCCTACAGCCGAGCAGTTGAAGGGTAAAAAGTACTGCAAGTTCCATGGAGTTTGGAATCACATTACAAAAGACTACATCAAGCTCAAAGACCAGATCCAGAAGTAGATTAACGAAAGAAGACTAAAGCTGGAAGGAACATCCAAGACAGCAGCATTAGTGGATTCTAAACCCTTCCCAAAGCCTCAAGTAAATATGATTGACATCGAGTGGTCATCACCCGATCGTTGCATTGGAGGTGTGGAGGACTGGAATCAATCTGTCTTTTTAGCCTATTCTTTCAACTGTGACAAGTTGGAAGAAATCCTTGATAGGCTAAGAGACATAGGTTTGATCTTTTACTACACGGTGCATGAACTCAAACAATTACGGTACGAAGGTCCAGCCCAGCACTTTTGCAGATTTCACAACCACTTTGGTCATCGAACAGCAATGTTTTCGACCTTGAGAGATAAGATCCAAGGGTTGATCAACTGGGAGGTGATTGAAATCAACTACAGGGGTGAGGTAGAATGGCATCCACGATATCCTCATAAGGCATCACCTCCTCCTGACACAACTTTTCCTGCCATCGAAACTTCTTCCCGGTGCAATCAAACTGAATTAACACATAAAAGGAAGAGTTCAAGACGAAGGTCTAGGCGCAATATTGCATTTGTCTGGCCTAAGCGGACTGAGATTACTTATGACGCGTCTAGGCGAGAGGAAATAATTGAAGAGCTAGTCCAAGCAGGAATAGCAGTAGTTCCTGATAATTGGGGAACTCTAGACCCACATCCTGAGGATGTCAGGGGTCTTTTCCATTGTCGATACCACAACAGGTGGGGTCGCCATTCCACAAGTGCTTGTCGTGATTTGAAGTTCAGGATACAGCAGTGGATTGACGAGGGAGAAATAATGATAGATCAAGAACCCTCGCCAAGCTTGGCGACTGACTTATCGATGACAGTTGGGATGTTGGAACTAACATAAGATAAATCTAGCAAAAGGAAGCAACTCAACAGTCATCCAACTACTGGCGAGAGTTCACAGAGCAAGCAAACGACAAAACGAAACAAAGGAAAAGAAAAAGTGGATCCAAAATCAGAGTCGCCAGTAGCCCTTTATGCTCACTATAAACTCAGAAGTGGGTTGAAGATCTCCTATGAGGAATTGGTTGAAGCAGTTAAGTCATTCCTAGAATTATTTACATCAGCAGACCATCAACATCAACGAGCAAGACAAAGGGACACTCCAACTCTTAAATGCTCGCGAGCAACAAAAAAAGTCAGTGCAGTCAAGAAATCTGAATCAAAAGTTGCTAACGCGCTCGCAAGACCATATGTGCCTCCAGCATCCCAAATATTACAAAGGAGGATGTTTGGTACGTGAGGGAGAAAGGAAAAACCATTGAGGTAACTCCAAGTAGGAGAAGAAATCTTCAATGACGCTTTGGAGAAGCCAAAAGAGCATTAGAGGCTTATGAAGCAGGCCTGCTCAAAGAAGAAGAACTGGTGTGTTCTCCAGAAACGTTGCAAAAGCGAATGAATGCCCTTGTAGCAAACCCATTAGTGGTTTTCGGGAAGAAGTCTCGCGAGCCCAAAATGAGAGCACAACGACCAGGTATCTTTGACCGTAACCCAGAGTTAGGGTCTAAAGGAAAACAGCCCGAACCTACTCCTAAGGATCATCGTGAAGCTACATAACGAAGACCAGTGAGAAGACGTCTCACTTTTGAGGAGGACACGATGAAAACAATAGGGCTATATACACCTCCTAAGGAAGGGAAAAGCATTCAAAAGCAAAACACTCCAAGCGAGCCCAATGTCTTGCAATGGAGACCGAGACCTTTAGCTGTAGAAGAACAAAAAAAGGCCCGACAACCCGTTTCCCGTCCAAAGGAGCATGATCCAGCATTACTCATGCTAGCAGCTGTTGATCCTATACCTGAGGATAAATTGCAACATGTTGCCTCTCTTGAGATCACTACAACTTTGAACTCTGAGGTGCAACAGGCTGAGGGTGACAACTATGAAGATGATGAGCAGTTTTTGGATTACGGTGAAGGTGAAGACGAAGAAACTGAAGAATACATCGAAGAAGAGGACACCACTGTTAACATAGTGTATATCTTGTCCTCCAAGTATGCTTTGCCTCCACCAGCACTAATGGGTGAATCAATCATAAGTGGAAGCGTCAACAACCTTGTGGTACCAGAAGATGAACCAAAACTGAAAGATGATCTAACGCCCGCCAAGACACCAGAGACTGATTCATCATCAACAAAGGGATAGATGATGTTTGCCAAGCCTACTGTAGACATGGCCATGCACATGCGGCCATTATATGCTACAGGAAAAGTCCAAGGAATTCAATTAAACAAACTCTTAGTGGACTCAGGGGCAGCGGTAAACATCATCACCATCAAAGCAATGGCCTTATTAGACGTTCCCAAGACTGCTATCCAAGAGACCTCACTGAATGTTAGAAACTTTCAGGGTAGCATTTCCAAGACCTTGGGCATTGTCTTTTTGCAGGTACACATCGGTCCAGCCACCGGTACTTATACATTCTTTGTAGCAGAATGTACAGCTCCATACAGTGCAATTTTGGGGCGTGACTAGATCCACAGGAGCTATTGTGTACCTTCGTCCCTCCATCAGCAGATGTTACTTTGGAATATAGAGTCTGGTGAAGCAAACATTGTTGATGTTGATCCTCGTCCATATTCAGTTTCTGCTAACTCATTAAAAGCCAGTTATTACCACAGTGACCTTAGGCCATTGGAGGTATGTGGCGTCGATAGCAGAGGCCGCCCAGTTGGTGTTACGGCCTCTGAACTAGCTCAATGGGGTATAATTCAAATCAATCAAGATAGTGGAAGACCCTGCACCATTGAGCTTCCATCCAAACATTTTCAATGATCGGGTCTCTATCAAGCATAGAGACCGAGGCTTGTTACTCTTTACACGAGCACTTTCACAATTTTCTGTTGGAAAGTCAAGCCTTTGAGAAGGTTCCAATGGTTTCAGCATTGGAATATATGGATGAAGATGTTTTGCATGACTTTGAAGAGGAGGAAGAGATTAAATTAGCTCCAGCAGCCTTGGATGATTTGCCTCATAAAGTCAACGATCCCATTGAATACATCAATCTTGGGACAAATGAAGAGCCAATCTCTGTGGCCATTAGTACCTTCCTAGAGCCTGAAGAACGACGTAAGCTCATTGAATTGCTACAAGAATACACTGATTATTTTGCGGAAAAGTACGACGACATGCCAGGACTGTCACCAGAATTGGTTTGTCACAACTTGCCTATCATAGAAGGAAAGAAGCCCGTGAAACAAGAGATGCGTCGGATGAATACAGAAAATGCAATTCTAGTTAAGGAAGAGGTCGAGAAGATGCTCAAGTCGGGGATCATACGAGTAGCCAAGTATAATGAGTGGCTATCCAACGTAGTCCCAATCAAGAAAAAGAATGGAAAAATGCGAGTGTGTGTTGACTACAGAGACTTGAACAATGCAACTCCAAATGATGCATACCCAATGCCAGTAGCAGATTTGTTGGTGGATTCAGTGGCTTGCCATGAGATGTTAACATTCATGGATGGAACTGCTGGCTATCATCAGATCCCAGTGGCAAAAGCGGACAGACATAAAACTGTGTTTCAGTGTCCAGGATTTGCAGGAGTTTTTGAGTACGTGGACATGCCATTTGGACTCAAGAATGCAGGAGCAACCTACCAACGGGCAATGAACTTGATCTTCCATGATCTTATTGGAAAGACTATGGAAGTATATATCCATGATGTGGTAGTTAAAACGAAATGCAGGAGTGACCATTTTGAAGACTTACAGCAGGTGTTTCTCAGAATGAGGCAGTATCAACTGAAGATGAATCCAGCCAAATGTGTATTTGGAGTTCAGGCAGGAGAATTCCTGGGTTTTTTGGTTCATCAGCGTGGGATTGAGATACCGGACGACAAGAAACAAGCGGTTCTTAGTGCAGTCCCACCAAAGAGTAAGAAGGAGCTACAACGTTTATTGGGAAAAATCAATTTCTTACGACGGTTTATTGCCAATGCTGCTGGGAAAACACAACCATTCTCAACCTTGCTCAAGCTTCAAAATCAGAAAGACTTTGTATGGGAGCCTATCCACCAAGAGGCATTTGATACCATCAAAGCATATCTAACGAACCCGCCAGTCTTGGTTCCTCCAAGGCCAGGAGTACCTCTTAGGCTGTATATCTCAGCTACGTACTGACCTTTCTATTGGAAGTTTATTAGCTCAGGACGACACATCATGAACCGAACATGTTATTTTCTATCTGAGTCGTACCCTGAATGAGTGTGAAACGAGATACTCTTTGATGGAAAGAATGTGCCTAGCCTTGTATTTCTCAGGGTGTAAATTGAGGCACTACATGCTGTCCTTCACCACGTGTGTCATAGCACAAACTCATTTGGTGAAGTATATGTTGTCCAGTCCCATTCTCCGGAGACGCATTGGGAAGTGGATTCTGGCTTTTTCACAGTTTTCTTTGCAGTACGTTCCCCAGAAGGCAGTTAAAGGCCAAGTAGTGGCTGATTTTCTGGCTCATCATCTGATGGAGGATGTTAGTGAGGGGCCAGAACTGGACCTCGCTCGTATTGATTTGATCCCTTGGTGTTTATACTTTGATGGGTCAAGTATGAGTACTATGGCTGGGGCAGGAGTAGCATTAGTTTCTCCACGCGGCCAAACTTTTTCTTATTCTTTCAGGTTGGACTTCAGATGCACAAATAATCAAGCAGAATATGAAGCTTTAATCATCAGATTGGAACTTCTATTAGATATGGAGATCAATGATGTGCATGTATTTGGAGATTCCCAACTAGTGATTAGACAACTTGAAACCAAGTATAAGGCTGGACCAGTCCTAGAACCATATGTTAAACGTGCCTGTGATTTGCTCAAGTTGTTTACAGAGGTGGAGTTGAGTCATGTTCCTCACGAGAGGAATTATGCGGCAAACGAGTTGGCTCAACTAGCAACGGGAGTGAGCTTGCAAGATGGAGTACGTGAACATATATTAAAGGTTGAACGAAGAACCCTTCCATCTTTCTTTGCTCGCCAAGAAGATAAAAATGAGTGGTACGTTGCTACACTTGATCACATTGACGTGGATTAGAGACAGGACATTATCTCTTACCTCCAGAGTCCACATAATCCGGTGGAAAAGCGGATTCGGTTTTTAGTTCCTAATTATGTACTCAAGGACGATGAGTTATATAGACGAGGAGAAGGAGGCATACTTTTACGGTGTATCTTTGGACGTGAAGCTAAGCGATTACTGAGGGAAGTCCATCTTGGGATAGCAGGGGCACATCAAGCCGGTCTTAATATGAGATGGTTACTTAGATGACATGGCTTTTATTGGCCAGGAATGCTCAGAGATTGCATCACGTTCGCTAAAGATTATAAAGAATTCCAGAAATATGGTCCAATCAACCATATGCCCAGAATACCATTGCAGCCTATAATCAAGCCTTGGCCAGCTCGAGGATGGGCTTTGGATTTAATTGGAATGATTCATCCCCATTCATCTGAAGGGCACAAATTCATCATAGTGGCTACTAATTTCTTCACAAAATGGGTTGAAGCTCGACCTCTCAGGGTATCATCAGCAAAGGCCATCCGCCAGTTCTTATGTGAAGATATCATTTGTCGGTTTGGCATTCCTAAGAGTTTTGTTTCCGACTGTGGGGCAGCATTCATGTCTGGAGAAGTGGATGAGCTTATGAAGGATCTTGGAATCCATTTTTTACACTCTTCTCCATATTATGCCCAATCCAATGGTCAAGCTTAAGCAAGCAATAAAATCATTATCCATATCCTTAAATGGATGCTTGCGAGCAATGCCAGTCTGTGGCATGAAGATTTATTTAACACCCTGTGGGCTTATAAAACAAGTAAGAGGACACCCACAGGTACGACTCCTTATGCATTAATGTTCGGCCATGATACAGTCTTGCCTTTAGAAATTAACGTTCAATCTTTGCAGGTGATGGAACAACACAACCTGATCGGTGAATATTATGTACAAGCAATGTGGCAAGAGCATGAAGACTTAGATGAGAAGAGACTACAAGCTTATGATAGTCTATGTGCTGAAAAATGAAAGGTGGCTCGTGCCTATGACCGATGTACCAGGGGCATGAGTTTTGCAGAAGGAGAACTCGTTTGGCGAGTCATTTTGCCTATTGGCGAGAAGACTGAAGGATGTGAAAAATGGTCAGAGAAATGGGAAGGACCATACATTGTCGATCGACTTCTGGGTAAGGGAGCAGTTCGTTTACGAGATCAAGATGGTACAATACACGCTAATCCTATAAATGGTCGATTCCTTAAAAAGTTTATACAACCAGTCTGGGAGAATAAAGATCCCCCATCTGTGACTTAATCCAGTTTATTCATGCTAAAAATTCTACGAGCATGAGTAAACTGCAGGGGCAATACACAGGGATTATGTACATCATAATAGCCTATACGTGTGGCTCTAAATCTTTAGTTAGAGCCTGTATTTGAGACCAAATTTTAAATTTTATATTTTTTCTTCTAAATCAAAAGAGTTCATGTTAGCCAATTACTGTGGCCAAAGTTATGTACAAACTACATTTGAGTTTATCAAATAAATTTACATAAGGAACTATTTGCTTTAAAACAAATATTACATTCATTTAGAAGAATACAAAGGTTTTGCGGCCTCAAGCTCTGATGCCACATGAGAAACAAACTACAAACCAGTAACAGAACATAAAGATAAATACAGTTTGTTTTTCACAAATCCTCATAGTTAATAGCCATCCCCTAGGTTCGATGTATCAAATATGTACACTTGGGAAAGAGAGATCGACCTCAGCGATGAGATGGAGAGGATTTGAAACGCCAAGGAAGCTAGTACATCAGATCAGAAGACCCTTTACACTAGACTTGGCGTTTGTTGCCTTTTTTCCCGGTCTGAGGCTCCTATCTTTCCTCTTCGGTGTAGCCATGTTCATAAGGCTTGCAGCCCCTATGCTATAGATATGGATCGCGTGCACCAGAGGAAGACAATGAGTTTTCAACCTCGGGATTGTGGTTTTCCCTTCTTCTACTGACACAAGTTGGGATAGCCAAGGCAATGCCTGGACGTAGATATTGTTATCTAGTCCAGGTTTGGACGTGGATATTGCTATCTAAGGAGCACAACATGGAAAGCTTTATCTGGAGGTTTCTTTAGGTACGTAAGAAGACCAGAGCAAATGAATGAAAGGGGAGTTCATTCTCGCGAGGAAGTTGGTTCACGAGACTAGGAAAGGGAAACCTTTTATAGAAAGGACTCACAGCGGTAAGGCTTCGCGAGAGTAATTACACCCGAAAATAAAGAACACGTGTCTAGCTGGAATGGGACCACGATACGGTTTATCTGCCCACGAAGGGAGTGTGATAAATAAAAAATTTATGGGGCAGGTAAAACGTATCTCAAAGATTTGATTGTTTGACGCGATACGGATTCCAAGCACGGGATTAAATTCCATTTATAGTTGAACAATCAGAACAAGCGAACGGTTACAGCCTATGAGAGGCTAGAACAAGTATGGACCAGGCTTAAATCTGAGGCCCGTTCTTGTTGTTGGTCCCAATTTATACTTTGTTTCCAAAATTTGGATTGAATGAATAAATATTGGAAGAATCTTGGAACAAATAAATAGGGCTTGAATTCTAAGGCCCAGAAGATTTACATCAAGAGAGAAAATTTCCTCACTAATGCTTTGGCGACTTCCAGGGCCACCCAGGCTTGATGGACCGCTTGGTGAGCATTTTTGGCTTCTTCTCGTGCCTCCTGCATAAGTTGAGCTTGGCTCTCGCCTTCCATCATGATCTAGCTTACGTTGTCTTGATGTTTAAGGGCATCAACTTGTAGGACCTCTACTTCAGCCTCGAGGGTGGCAAGTTTAGCCTTGAGATTAGCTATTTTAGCCTTTTTGATTGCTAAGGTTTCTTGCTGGGTGGATGTGTTCTTTAGAATCGCCTGGATTCGCTCTTTCTCTCTTCGAGTTTGATGCTCTAATGTCTCTGTTGCTTCTTTCTTACGCTCGGCCTCGAGTTTTAGACATTGGTAAGCTTCGCTTTGGCTCAAAAGTTGAGAAAGGTTCTCCTCAAGGTCGTTCAGGCAGGGAATAGAGTCTGTTGGGGCAGTGGCCTTCATGTTCTTAACTTGGACATAGACAGCTTGGATGTCTTGAGGAAAATCCAGTTCCCCAGAAAGGGTGAAGAGTGACATCAGTGTCAAAAGGAGAGCTCAGTGTACCTAGCTTGCTTACAAGATCTTGCAACTTCATTGTTGTATCTTTGGGTCTGAGTAACTGAGAAGGCGCTCCTTGCGATGAAGATGGTGCAATAACTTCTTCCATTATGGATTCAAGATCTTCATTATTGACACCTGGAGAACTGATAGGCTTACCCTTGGCGGCCATTTCAGAAGTTTGGCCTGACGAGTTCAGATGTTCCTTTGGACTTGTGGGGATTTTCTCATAAGTGTCTGTGTCCACAGGAACGCTCTTGGACTGAAGTATGAATGCAAGTAGTTAGGATCAATCAGAATTAATAAATCCAGAATGAAGTAAGTAAATAAATTCTTATTTGTATGGGAGACAATAATTGTGTTTCCTCAATTGCTTGAACTTGAAGCTCTGGCGAGGAATGAGTTGGCTCCTCGTGTTCTGGATTAACCTCAACCAATGGCAGTGGTTTGGCAACTAAAGGCTCTGGTGAGGAGGAAATTTGTTGTTTTGGCTCTGTGATGACTTGGTCATCCTGAGTACTTGTTCCCTCGCCAAAAGAGGAAGGAATGAAGCAAGATTGGAATTCAATTTGCAAGCTCTGGAAAAGAACGACAATATCAACAGGCTTTTTCTTCTCTTCTTCCTCAAGTTCTGCTCGATGGATTCCAACCAGAAACTGGGCTATGAACTCCTTACAGCACTCTTTACCGCTGTTGATGACTTCATGACCTGTATCATGATCTTCACTTCCATATATGATGCTGGAATCATCGAACTTCAGAATATAGGCTTTACAGCATCCTTCGGAGAGCCTTTCTCCCAGTGAGTCTATTATGTAAAGGGCTTCGTCTTCAACTTTGAGAACGAAAAAGTGGTCATTCCAACTCACTATATATACTTGAGGCTTGTGGCTCTTCCTAATTTGCTCCCATGACGTATCAAAAGATGGAAGGTCGTTCAGGGCTATAAACCTTTCTGGGTCAAAATACCTAATGAAGGAATCATCAGATGAGAATTTCAGTGGTCTGATGCTAGCCTTCGAAATAACTTCCAGATCAAAGTGTTGGTCTGGGTAATTGCTTGCAAGGGCCTCATCCTTGCATAGTTCTTACCACTCCCTGGAACCTTGAATCAGGAGGTCATCAAATTGAGAGAGCGTGGGCATGCTGTTTGGATTTGCACATAACCAGTGTGCAATGGTGAAAACCAGTGTTGAACATGCACTTGCCCCGGAGGCTTTGTCACTCCTCTGATCAAACGAAGCATGGAAAACTTAAGCTTGAAGCTTTGCTTGCTTGTCCCTGCTTGTGATCTCTGTGGCTAACCAAGCTCCACTTGGAGGCTCTTTCGGCTTCAGGTAGATCTTCCTGCGTTTCTGAGACTGTCAAAGAGTTTGGGTTAGTTACAGTTCGGTGACAAAATCAGATTTTGTTCTGGGTAAATGAATGCAAATACTTTCGGAGTGCCCGGAAGGATTGGATCTTTTCTTCTTAAAAGATTGTAAGGTCACAGTCACGTCTGGTTCAGGGGTGTGCTGTGTTAAGAAGGAAGGTTGATCAGTTACAATATCAGGAATTGCTAATATATGTGGCATTTTTGGATGAAGAAGCATACATGTGGCCAAGGTGTTGTGCTTATGTTCCTGTAAGTCTTGCTGATAACAGTCAAGTCTTCTTCATTTGAAAATCTTTTGCCAAAATCATAGAAGATGGAGGCAAAGCATGCGAGCAGTCCCTTGTGTCGTATCTCTTCCCAAAGTTGGGAGCGCCATACTTGGTACAACTCGGTGACCGAATGAGAAATCACTAGTGGCTTTGATATAATAGGAAGCATTATTGTTGGAAAGCCAAAGTGTTCATCTTGCACTTCTCCTGCAAGAGGATGTCATGTTCCTCGCCAGAGAGTATATCTGTTCACAGAATTGGCAAGGGGCATGGGGGCATCCTAAGTAAGCCCAAACTGTCTGGAGAAGTGGTTTGGGGCATAGAGCTCATACCCAGGGCTCCCTGAGTCTGGGACTGGCAGGTCCTTGCAAGTGTTACACTGAATGAAGAAGTTCCTTGCAAGAGCATCTTGCTCTGATAAAGGCATAAATTCACTCGCGAGGAGGCCAGGATGGCGACGACTCGGGACTACTTCAACTGCGGCGATTGGAAAGTCTTTATGCAAGCAGAGGTGGTTGAAGCAGTTGATATAAGACCATGGTCTGGTCCTAGTTGGTGTAGAAACCAATGATTGGCCCAGGAGCTTCTGATCTTCGAAGGCAGGCGGTGCTGAGGGGCAGAAAAAGGGGAAGTACATCCGCAACCAGAGCTCCACCATCTAGAGCAGTCCTGGTTAATTAAGGTCGAGCTTTGAAAGTGTGATTCGCCTTAGGCCATAATAGATGTAGGCGAGAACGGATTCAACCAAGCCCAGTTGTTCACCGTTGAAAAGGCGTTCGGCAAGGTTGGTCCAACATATGTTGACCTTTGTGGAAGAAGGACAGAAGATGTACTTCGATAGCCAGTACTCCCAAAAGGTTATTCCTCCTTGGTCTGTTTCATTTTCCTCCTGTGCAAAATGTTTTACCCAAGAAGAGTAGGAAGAAGGACAGTTGAGGGAGGCTTGGACTGGTGTTCCATGGTGTTGGTTGAGCGACCAGGAGTTTGCAAATGCAGGGACTCCAATAATGGTATACAGATCAAGCATTGTTATGCTCACATCGCCACAGGGGAGACGGAAACAGTTGGCGGTGCAATCCCAAAAGCACATGGTTGTGGCGAACGGTGCTCTGTTGCCACCAGCTGGGAGAGTAAAAAGCACAAATCAATTAGCTGGGCAATTCCAACTGCTTCCCACTGGTTGATATCTTGTTCGCGATGGTGCCGGTACCAGGCGAGATCTTCTACGTTTGGGTGCGGCCTTCTCCTAATAAGACAAAGGGTGTCTTTGTTAGTCCATTCCTTTGGATCTGCCCTGGGATTCTCTTGGACTATTAAGGATGATTTACAGATGGGTTGGCGAAGGATATTGAATAGCTCTGGATTGATTGGAACATCCTGGAAGGGACGAAGAAGGCCAGTACCTTCAATTGGGTCTACAGAAAGGGTGCAGACTGCCTCCGAGTTCTGTCGTTTGGCGACAGCCTTGAGGTGTTTCGAGAATTTCTTGGCGTCATGAGTTTGATGAGGGATGGAGACGTCTTTACGTGGAGGCATTTTCCTGGATCGGAAAGGATGGACGGCGGTGAGAATGAAAGGTTTTGGCTTTTGACTGAGAAAGTTAGGAGTGCAGGATTAAGGCAAGTGAAAAGGTCTCGTTGGGGAATGAGATTTTGTTGATGTAGACTAGTGCTTTTATATTACGTCAGCCGAGTGATGCAACTTTTTGGAGAAGTTGTGTAATGTGGCGCTTGTGAGTTATGTTACCGTTTGGTTTAACAGCGCGTCAGTCGAGTAATATTCAAGTCTTTTTGCTTGTTCAGGTAATTCAAGTTCAAGACTTGAGGGGCAATGTTTGGGCCTGAAATAAATATTTCATATTAGGTTTGAATGGCTAAAGTCTTGGCGAGCGGCCCAAGGATTGGCTGAAGTCTTGGTGAGCGGCCCGTATATTGTAAAGAGCTTGGCGAGCAGCCAAGTGAGGGAAATAGAGTTCAGATAGAACTGTGATTCTTTAATTAGCTGATTCCATGCGGCTTGAATTACTATCATACCTGTTTTATCTCAGATAGGTCTCTTTGATAGAATAGTTGTGATAGTATTAAATATCTATGAGAATTAATAATCCGTATGCTAGTGTTGGAGTTACATTGAGATTCTAAGAGCAAGAACAGAAGAAGTTTAATAGAATTGAATGACTACTGATGAGCGGGTATATAAGGAAGGTAAGAGCTTTGTGGAAGAGGTCCCTGATCAAATACATACATGTGCTATACGCAAGTACACCTACACAGACATCTAGTCTTCGAGATTCTATCTTCTTTGCAACCAGAAGGTCAAAGTGCTTGTCACCTATCGAGTGAGAGTATTGCGACTCCAAGGAAGCAAATTGCTACTGGAAAGTTGAAGGGCTTGTCACCTATCGAGTGAGAGTTTGGATACTCTAAGGAAGCAAGTGTTCTCAACACACCGTCAGAGAGGTTGCTCTGTTTTGCACTGATAAGGGAGTGTGAAGCATCGATTTTGAAGGCTTTGCTAGAGACATATATCAAAAGTCCTAGGTTACTAGGTGAGAAGGACCTATTCGGACAAGGTTAATCGCTTTATTAAGAAGTCAGGCGATTGTTAACAGTTCATATTCCGTTGAAAAACGGTGGCACGCCAGCATACGAAGCACACGATACAGGATAAACCGGTACCCGCGGTTAAAATTATCCGGACTCATAAAAGAGACTGCTTCGCGGAAGGATCTCTCTGCGAGAGATATTTTGTGCTCGAACAATACTTTCAGTCTTAATCTGACGCTCAACATTTGTGTGCAAGACTATAATGTAAGCTTAGAAATCGAATTTCACGTCCCGTTTGATGAGTTTTCTTCATTGATCATCAGCTATATATAATGAACAAGACACTGCATGTAAGTCCTCAATTTCCAATAAAGATGGTCTCATATTTTGTTCCAAAGTGTAGAACATCAAGGTAAGCAAATGATGAGAATAGATCATTTTGGGCAGTATATAGTTGGACGGGGGCGCATAATGTGCCCGAACTGCCTTGTGGGTGTGACCAATTTCTGAACCCATAATCATTTCTTCCAAATGCTCATGCAAGGCGACCCTCTAGCTATATATCTAGCTATATGCAATCAAATCTCACAGGAATTTTCTCTTTAAGATTTTTCATGTCAGTTTCATCACCAAAGAAAACCATAACCGCTCTTCAAAGCCGAAACCTTTGAACTTCTTGAGCAAAATTTCCACCTAATTCTGCTAGGAAAAGCTAAAAGTGACATCCATGATTCATTAAGTTTAATTGGAGCACAAGTTTGATGACTTACCGAAGTCTCTTTAAATTCCTTCAAGCTTTATAATTCAATCCCATCCCATATGTCTGTCATCCATAATTTTACT
Source organism: Geum urbanum (assembly GCA_946800695.1). Classification (NCBI taxonomy): domain Eukaryota; kingdom Viridiplantae; phylum Streptophyta; class Magnoliopsida; order Rosales; family Rosaceae; genus Geum; species Geum urbanum. Next base: position 38,479,892 of record OX326998.1, read on the forward strand.
AGTTACTATTTATGATTCTTCTTCTCATATATATATGCATGCTGCTGCTCTCAACTTTGAAGCATTGTCACAAGGAGCACCCCTTACGCTCCTTACATTTATTATCTTCACCTCTTTCACTACCTCCCCAATTCTAAAACCTTGGATCAGCTTCCTGGGGTTTCATGCACTTCTTCGGTTTTCGATTGTTCGAAATTACTGGTTTGAGTAATGGAAATGGGAGTTTTTAGTGCTTCTGTTGTTGCTGGATTAGTACTAGTGGTTTTGTTGGGCAGTGGTCAATTGGGTTTCACACAAAGTGAAGCACTTTCAAGGAGTTACATTAGCTGGGATGATCTAAGGGTAAATGCTAGCAAAGTTGATTTAAACTTCAGAGATGAACAACAGAATGGGACGTGTGTCATTGTCGTCGACAAGAATGGTGCAGGAGACTCTCTTACAGTTCAAGGAGCAGTTAACATGGTTCCACAGCATAACACAGAAAGAGTCCAAATTTACATCCGTCCTGGCATTTACAGGTCTGTTTATCACATCAGTAAATTAAAGGTCTACTCTTTGTTTCATATAATGATCGGTCATATTTTCTATGAGTTATAAATGTCACAAAAGTTTCAGGTTCTGCAGATTTTGGTAGCTCTAGTGTGTTTTCGGGAGCCACAGACCAATTCTACTACGTGGGTAGTAGACGTTACTAATAGATTTAGTGGGGGTGCATGTCTCCCTTAAACTTGTTTAGCAAAGAAATAACTGCTATCTATTGTTAATATGCTTTCCTTGTGTATCCAAATTTAGTGTTACAGTTATGAATCTTGCAGAGAGAAGGTGCTTATACCGATTACCAAGCCCTACATTTCGTTTATAGAAGATCAGAATCGAACTTCCGAGACTGTAATTACTTGGAACAGCAAGGCTTATGATTTGGACAGCAATGGGCATGGTTTACCGATACGCACATGGAGAATAGCAACTGTAGCCATAGAGGCTGATTACTTCTGTGCTACAGGGATCACTTTCGAGCTAACAAATAGCACAAGTAATCACCACTTCAGCACTAACGGAACGAATCGAGTGTTTCTAGCTTAACTTATTGGTCTGCAATTTCAAGTGGTGATTACAGAACAGTGTGGTTGCAGTGCCAGGAGAAGATGGAATGCAAGCAGTGGCTCTTAGAGTTGCTGGTGACAAGGCTATGTTCTATAGAGTGAGGGTCTTGGGAGCACAAGATACACTCTTGGATGAAACTGGTTCCCACTATTTCTACCAATCCCACATTCAAGGAACTGTGGACTACATATTTGGCAAATCAAAGTCACTCTACCAGGTACAACAACTATAAGCTAGTGCCTAGCAAGCATTGCCGCGCCATTAAATCAAGTTTCTTTTGTTCTAAGTAATAATGCTTGTTATTGCTCTCTTGCTACCAGGACTGTGTTATCCAATCAACAGCGAACACCTACGGAGCAATTGCTGCTCATCATAGGGACCCACCGAGTGAAGATTCTAGATTCTCCTTCGTAAACTGCAAAATCGTTGGAACTGGAAATGTCTACTTGGGAAGAGCTTGGGGAGCCTACTCAAGAACAATATACTCCTACTGTCAAATAGACAATATAATAACTCCTTTAGGATGGAGTGACTGGAACCTCCCACCAAGGGAAATGTATATACTCGATCAAACAAGTCTGTTAGAAAACATTTCAATTGCTTATATAATTATGCTATTTCCAAGAATCTAAGAGAAACAAAACAAATGTTTTGCTTTTGCAGCACTGTAGCGTTTGGAGAATATGAATGCAGGGCAGAGGAGCAGATAGAAGCGGCAGGGTGCCATGGTTGAAGTCGTTCAGTCATGAAGATATAACACCATTTTTGGATACGAAATTCATAAATGGAGAACAATGGCTTAGACTATAATAGTTTTGCAACTTTGTGCATACACGATATATTTTCTTCTTCTTTTGTATCAATTGATAGGGAAACCACGATATAAATAAAAAAAAAGGTTTATTAATTATTAGCCTAGACTGTCTAGTTCTTATAATAGTGCTAGTCTGGAAATTAGGGAGATTTGTAGGTGTGTATACTTTTCGTGCTTTGTCTGTCTCAATGACGGTCTGGGTTATAGTAAGATGGTGTAATCCGTGTTTACTTAGAATGAATTAGTTCGTGAATAGGAATCAAAATCAATGGATATTATAAAGAATTGGCAAGGGATAAATCATTCACATTCACTTGTTTATCATCAATAAGGAAATTGAATAAGAATGTTGCTAGTTCTCATTAGTGTTGTTTATTTATCTCATGAATTGAAATGAGATTGAAGTAAATTACTAGTATATCTATCAAATATAAGTAGTAACATGTCTATATATCATCACGAGTCTTTCACGTAAATTACAATAGAAGACTATGAATAGGATAAGTGATTCTCACACTTGGGCCTGTCAATGAGGCGGAACAAGACCAGATCAACTTAGATCCATATCCGTTTAAGTAAAGAAAAAACTAGACCCGATCTGCCCCGTTTATCTGGCGGATCTTTAATAACTAAATCCGGATCCGGATCCGGATCTAGCGGATCAATGGGTCAAGGGAGCGGATCTGGACCCATTTATTAATACGTTAATTGCTAAACTTATTTATTTTATCAATATATTAGTTATTACCAATATGTCACATGCATGACCCCGTGATACAACCAAAATATTTCATTAAAGCAAACTAGATAGATCAAAATAATAAATTTCCAATTTACATTGAGGAACTTGGCAGAAGTTGACAAGAAACAAATCGTTTTGGGTTTCAATCATTTAATTGATTAATATTTTTATATAAATTTGATAAAGACATTCAAATTTGTTTTAAATGAACTTGAGGTTACACACATTTCATATATGTAAATAAAATAATTATATTCAATAAATAAAATAAAATAAACTGGGCGGATCATAAAAGGATCGAATCACTTGTGATCCGGATTTGATCCGTTGAGTAAACGGATCAACGAGTCCGGGTCACATACGGATCAAAGAGTCCAAATATTAGATCCAAATCTGCTTACTAAGTACGGGTCGGGAGCGGGTTCAAATCAAAACCCGCTCCATTGACAGGTCTACTCACACTCATATTTTCTCTCCTCTTTATTCCCACACTCACATTTTCTCTCTCTTCTTTATTTTATTATTTATTTTCCAATTATTGTTTATTTTTTACCAAAATTACCCTTGAATAAGGGAAGTTAAGAAGAGAAAGAGTAAGGATAGTTTGGTAAACAAAACAGAAGAATTGAGAAAGAAATAAGAAAATTAGAGTGTGGGAATAAAAAGGAAAGAGAAAAGAGGAGTGTGAGAATCATTACTCTTTTTAATTTGTAAGTAATGGACAATCTAGAAATTATGAATTTTGATTTGGGTGATTTAGGTATAAAAATTTGATTCCATGTGATTGCATTCCAAATACATACACTCGGATTTTTTCTGGAATTGATTCCTGATGAAAATGTGGGTCTCATTTCATTCTAAATTTAATTTGCACAAGTAAACACGTCCATTATGGCGTAAATGTCGTTTGACAACATACTAGAAAATTTGATCGATATCAAGAATGAGTATGAGTGGAATGCTTTCGCGAGGGAAGCAATGTGATCTTTTCAGTGTGTCGTCATATTTGTAAAGTAAATAGAGTAGCCTATACGGTTTTCTCAACTAATTGGTGCATGTATGACTACATAGTTATTGTGGAATATTCTATGACTATACAAGATGTTCTATATGTGTTCATTGTAATATAAGCTTCAAGTTTTATGTCTCTCCTTATCCTATGTATACTTACATTTTCATTAAAAAAAAAGAGAAACCACCGAAATCACCCCGACATCTATCGGGGAAAAATAAAAGTAATCAAGCCGACCATGATTGGCCGTTCTAATCAAATAGAACTGCAAATAGAGTCGGAATTGATATGCATGCAAGGATTGAAAGCAAGCCGATCAAGCAGATAAAACACTCGAGATTATCGCGTTTTTTAAGTCGACGATCTGGTTGGCGTAGTAGCAAGGAAATCAAGTCTTGTAGAAAAATGGGCTCTTGTCGATTCTTGATGGACACAACTAGTTCATCATAGTCTCTACATGCACTGAACTACTTCAACATCATCAACAGGTGACCTGCCGCTTCGAGTTGATCAGAAATACATCTCACTCTATTTTATGTAATCCGTCATGAGGATGTCATTGTCTAGATAGTACGTACTCGTTGAGTTTATGGAGGCTATCCTTGTGTTCTAGTCCTCGTTGTGCTGCTTTTTCGGGCAAAAGATTTTCCAGGCGTAACCACAGTTGACGTCCGCTTGTGCACTTGATCGAGTGACTCAGCGACGTAATAGGCTAGGAGGTAAATTTGCATTGATCCAAGTTAGGAAGATTTGGTCTCTCTTTATCCACCTGGTGTAGGCAGGATTCTCGACTTCTTGTTTTCCGGACAAGCATGATGTCTCGTCTTCTTCTTTGGTGCTCTGAGTACTAGTAAATAGTTATAGTCAACAACTTTGGCGGAGGCTGCTTTGTTCCTTGAGCGAGATCTAACAAGTCATGAGCCACGACGATTGGGATGAACATGTCCTTCCACAGTAGATAGTTGTGCTCCGTCAGTTGGAATATTGGCATAAGGGTACTAACATGTTCGGGGAGCACGAGCAACTGGAGCCATGTGGATGGTCATCGCAGACAACATTGACATACCTTGTTCAGCCATGTTAGTAGGTGGTCGCTTAGTTTTCAGATGACTTGAACTGTGTTCTTCTTGCGGAATCGATCGATCAGCGGGTATTTATAGTGATACGAATCCAAAGAGGATAAGAGGTGCACAACAATTATGAATCTATATCACATTTGAATTAGTCTTCGAAGTAGAAATAAATCTTTATACAGTTAGATAGTTGCATGCAATGTATCTATGTTTAATTGAACCAATATTTATTCTCTTTGGTTTTCGGTTTATTTATTAATGTTTATTTATTTTGTCAAGTTTGTGGAGAAAGCAGAGAAAACTAGTTAATTGCAGGAGTTCTGATGCGATAAGTAGACGATTAAGGAGTCTCTTGCAATTTTAAGAAGATGAAATCTAAGTGGACAAGGACTAGTCCAATTCAGCAACTATATAAACTTATCTTAGGGATTTTTGTGGGTAATCGACATTGGGGGAGAACAAGACCGGGCAAGAGAGAGAGCAAGTCACACAAGCCAACTTTTTTTCTTGTTGTTTTTATCAAACCTCTATGGATTGCTTTGATTCAATTTTTTATTTCATGAGTGGCTAAACTCCCTTGTTAGAGACTTATCGAAACCCTAGATATGTTTCGATTCTGAACCCCTTGTGATTTATATAATTTTGGATGAGAATTGCTTCACTATCTCATCATTGATGATTTCTATCATATGTTTCTTTGAGTGCACGCTTAGATGCATGTGTTAGAGTCTATTTTCTTGAATATGTATGCGAGTGTTAACATCGGTATATGTTCTAGAGAGATAAAAACAACACGATTAGTTGTGTGAAGATTTTCCCTTAGGTTATGTAAAAGCACTTATCAGTAGTTTTTTATGCCTTGTTGTTTCTCAAACATTCTACAGATTATAATAACTTTAATTGGTTAGTCTTAGATTACCATCATAAGGTTGCCAATTGGGGCTCAAGTGTAGGCGGTTTTCAAATCTCGAAATATGTCAAGTAAGAGAGTGTAATACAGCTAGTGTCTTAGCAATTTTGGACTAATTGTGGAAAGCGTTCATCCATTGTTATGTAAATTGGGTTTGAGGTAGATTGAAACTATCTAGGGTGGAGAGAAGTACCTAACACTTTCATCCATTTAGTTTTCTACGACTTTAATTTCCTGTTTTCAATTCGTATTCTGTGTTAGTCATTTTATTTACCCAATCAATCATCTTCGAATCTGCTTCAAATTTACGTGGTAGTCAATCACTGAGTCTTCTGTGTTGCTTTGTTTTTATGTAGTTTTAGATTTAGTCCAGATATTTTATTAAATTAATTCTTTACTGTGTGGTCTAGTCTGTCAGCTTTCTTATATTCGCGTCTGTTTGCGTCTAAAGTACTTAGTCCTATCTTTCATCAGCAAGTAATGACCCCTACTTCCATTATACTATATCAATAAATCTTGTGCATGGAATAGGGTATTTTTGTGTGGTGTAAAACATCTATCAAATTTTGGCACCGTGTCACCGGGGAAAGATTAACTCTTTGTACTTTAAAGTGTCTTTTGTTTTAGTTTTGTGTGGTTTCATTTTTGTTTTTAGAGTCTAACGTGTCTTGTGTGCAGGTATTTAGTGCATGCATACTCGAAATTCTAGAAGAATTGATGAAAGGACCCGACCCCGATTTAGAGCATGTACAGCGGTTGCCGTAAACGGCACGAGCTGGAGAGAAATCCGGTGGCCCCCGCAACAAAGAGCACGAGCTGGAGAGAAATGGCGTGCACCGGTGCCTACTTCCCACGGCGACCGGTCGTTGACGGAGGAGAGAAGCTCCAGCACGATCTGGAACAGCACGGCGAGCTGCTCGAGCAGCTGGCGGTCCCCACGCACGTGGGTGACGCCAGCTTCCTTTTTTTGGTGTGGGACCCACCCGCACCAGTTAGTTTTTTTTACTTTAACTGTGGGTGGACACGTGGCCCAATAGAAAGCCGCCACGTGTCCTGATCAGTGCAGAAAATTCAAACAGAACGGTCAGTAGATCTGGACTGTAGATTTTGAATAAAAATCCAATCCAATGGCCCAAATTCGTATGAAACGGCTACTGACCGATAAAACGGTAAGAATTATTTATTTTGCAAAACAATCCCTAAAAAATTGCAAAAATACTCTGTAAATTTTGCAAATCGGACCCTAAATATTATCTATAAATACTACACTATTTCATTAACCCTAAATTTATCATCTCCCTCATTCCCATCTCTCTTTCCTTTGTATTTTTTGGCAAATAAATGGCCACTTGGCTTCCTTCGGAGGATTTACAATTGTGCATTTCTTATGTTCGTCATAGAGTGGATCCTCTCACCGGCAACAAGCAAAAGACCGACAAATTATGGGAAAAAGTCTATGCCGATTATTTGGAAAATTGGGAGATTGGTCATGGTGAATCAAGCAAGGAAGCTAGGAGCCAAATCGCAATTTCATCTCGTTTTACTAAGTTGAGACCAATTTTGAAAAGTTGGGGTGATGCTCTTGCTTATGCACAAAGGAATCCACAATCCGGTACAAATTTGCATGATGAGGTAATAACTCCTTATAATTTTGGCATCTCCATTTTGTTTGATTTATTTAAATAAATGTTGTCATCTCCATTTTATGTAATATTATTGTGACATAAATTCGTATATTTTTTGTAGCTAAGAAAAGCTCAATCATGGTATGTGGCACAAAAGAAGAAAGAGTTTACAAAGTTTGAATGTTGGGAAGTGGTGAAGAACTATCCTTATTTTAGGTTCATCCAAACTACAACTCCACCTTCTTCCTTTCCATTCGAAGGTACTCCTCCCGTTTGCGAAATGTCTGCCACAATCGATTTGGATGAGAATGAAGAGGTTTTAACACCACAAAGCAACCCCCAAGGTCATTCTAGTCCGGTTAGACCAATGGGAGTGAAGGCAGATAAGGAAGCAAGGAAAAAGGGAAAGAAAGGAATTACTCCTACAAATGAGGTACGCGATGAGGCTTTAAAATGCATGGTGGCCAATCAAAAAATTTGGCTCTCCGGCCAAAAATCAAATGATGATAGTGCGATTGCTTTACACAAAGAGACACTCGCCCTCCAACGCGAGGACTTCAATTTGAGGGCTTTATCCGAAGAAACAAGGATCATGACAATGGATATGAATGCTTTGACCCCAAAAACAAAGAGGTATTTCTCGAAGAGGAAAGCGGACATCCTTAAGAAAGTGGATGAGGCTGAAGAGGAAGATAGCACTGCAACATTTTCAAACTGTTATCGCCCGCTTAATTTTAGTGATTAGTTTAATTAGTTTGTCTTCATAATAAATCTAGGCTTGGCTTGTCATTATGTAATTTTAATTTTCAAGAAATAAAAACGTTGATTTCTTTATTGAGATAAAATTCAAACACACAACAAAAAAATAAAGTACATTAAATTCAAACAACATGAAATCCAAACACACAAAATTCAAATACACATAATGCAAACACATTAAATAAAAACAACATATTTAGATATGTTCATTGGTTTCAATAAACCAATTGTGTTTCACCAAGTCCTTCTGAAGCTCTCCATGGATATAAGCAGATTGGAGATCCACCACATGGTCGCGAAAGCGTTCTTCATTCAGGCCATCTCTTCCAACTGGCTCCAAAGGAACTCGATTACCTGAACCATCCACTGGCCCATCATAACTAGCGAAGGCGCTGGCTGGGTTTTGTAGATCTTCTTCGTCGTTCTCCTCAAATTCGTCCTCCACAAATTCTTCCTCAACAATCATGTTGTGCATTATGATGCAAGCCAACATGATCATTTTTAATACCGATGTGTGGTGACACCGAGCTGCATGACGAATAATTCCCCAACGAGATTGTAAGATCCCAAAGCACCTATCCACGTCTTTGCGGTATGACTCCTGTTTTCTTGCGAACAACTTCTGTGGTAGCTCCTGGGGATTGGGAATTGTTTTGACAAACGAGGAGTACCTCGGATATATTCCGTCGGCTAGATAATAAGTGTTGTGGTACGTCATACTGTTGACTTTAAAACTCCGTTGCGGACTTGTACCGGCAAGGAGCGAATCGAATATATCCGATTGGTGGAGCACGTTGATATCATTTTGTGCTCCAGGTACCCCGAAGAAGCTGTGCATATCCACGTGTCATATGAAGCCACGGCCTCTAAGATAATAGTGGGTCATTTCTTCCGGCCCGAGAATGCTCCTTGCCAAGCTGTTGGGCAGTTTTTCCATTCCCAGTGCATGCAGTCGATGCTTCCAATCATACCAGGGAATCCCCGAGACCTTCCCCTCCTTAGAAGTCGAGTGAGATCAGCTGCATTTGGAGCGCGGAGGTAAATGTCACCGTAAATCTCGTACACTTGCTTGCACCATTTCTTCATGCATTCTAGTGTTGTTGAATCACTCATCCTTGTGATTCCAGCGCACTGATCTGTGGCTGAGCCGTACGCTAACATACGTAGAGCACTGGTCATCTTTTGTTGGGGAAGAAGGCCGAGCATTCCAGTGGCATCTGATCTTTGATGCCAAAATTGGTCGTGGTTGCAGAGATCTGTCATTATACGGTTAAATAAGTTCGTACTCATTCTGTACCTCCGACGAAAGGTTTGCTCGTTGAAGATTGGGCGTTCGATGAAGTAATCTTCCATCAGATTCTGTCCCCTTGACTCCCTATACCTTTCTTCATTTCGACGGCGGCGAGGGGGTTCATCATCGAACGATGTTGCTACCATGATTGCATCAGTGACGAAGGCATTAGCGACTTCAGCATCTTGCTCACGTTGTTGTTGCCTCCTAGTGATAAAATTGTTCAAATCGAAAGGATTCATCTTACTGATGTGGGAATGTGAGGAGATATTTGAAGAAATGTGTGTACAAGTACAATAACTAGTGAATTGGAGATGGTGTGAGAATACAATGATCAATTGCCGATTTTTATAGCCAAATTTTCAGATCATTTGATATCTGAAGATGATGACATGTGGCAAATTTTGATTGCTCGGAAATCTGATCGAAAATCTTATTCAATTATTCGAACGATAATGACACATGGATTGGACACGTGGCAGCCCGTGATTGCTCGGAAATCTGATCGGAAATCTTCTTCAATTATTCGAACGATAATGACACGTGGATTGGACACGTGGCAGCCCGTGATTGATCGGAAATCTTATCGGAAATTTGGTTCAATTATTTAGACGATAACGTACTGTAAGAATGCCACGTGTCTACTCGGCATTGGTCAAAAATCTTACCGAGAATATAGTCTCATTATTTACACGATAATGACATGTGTCGCCTATTTATTGGTTGAAAATCTTATCGAGAAATAAACAACTTAAATTTTATAAGTTATGAATAATAATAGGAGGTGCTATTTTTTACACCGCTGCACGAAAAACAGGAACATCACCTCCTATTCGATGAATAGTGATAGCACCTCCTCAAATAGGAGGTGCTATCCCAATAGGAGGTGCTATATGGGTGCATATGCTCTTAGTTGTCTAAACTGAAATTAAGCCCTAACGACTCTACTAACCTTAGTTACTACTCACTAATTGTCAGCCAAGGCAGGGAAATAAAATTCAACAGTGACGAAATAATAATATTTCGCACATAAGGGTTCACTACTAAAACCAACAATATTCACGGCTATTTTTGACATCAGAGCAGCTAAACAGATTGACTGACAATGAAAAGTAAACACTAGCTCATAGAATCAACCTTGGATCCTACGGTAGATACTGCTATGCCACGATCTGAGTGCACGCTCGACCTCAGAAGAAACCCTGCAGACTGGGCAATTAAAACTGAAAAGCCCAAGAAAAAGGCACATAAAATAATATAAACTGTTAGAGTGAGTGGACGAAAATAATATTTCACTTTTTAACTGAAATAGTAAATAATATGTCTTTCACAATATATAAGCAAATAAACATGATACGAGTCTAAAAACCACGGGGTCCCTCTCTCGGACACCTTCGCCTCAGTACAGTCTAAATCACGGGATCCCAAATCCACACATGATTATATAGTCAGAAAGATCTCGGGTCAAGATATATGTCCCCCCCCATAGCATCTCGGGGATCAGCAAAGCATGACAATGCATCAATGCCATTAGTATCACTGAGACTGTACTCTGTGTAAAACAAATCATATTTGTTTCCATGCACATGCATAATCGTAAATGTGTACTTGTACGACATATAATCAAAAAATGCATAATCGTAAATGCATACTCGTACGTGCATACTCGTAAAATGCATAATCAAGACTTGCACGTCAATCAGTGAAAATAAAATGTCCACTCACAGTACTGTGCCGTGATTTCCACCAGTTGAAACCTGTCAGTTGGCATTCTATACGTCTGACACTGGCTTCTAATATGTAGTCCTGAAACAACGATTATTATTTAATAAATACTCATCGAAAATCATATCGAATAGCTAAGCTCGTAACTCACAAGCAATACCGTCGAGAAAATCGCATTCTCGACAAACGCGCTTCCCAAAATAATACCAGACTCCCAATATAAGTTCTGATTTCCAATTCCCAATTTTTATATCCTCTATTTAGTTCGTATCCAAAATCCTTAATCTTTACGTGACTCGTGGTCGAAACGATAAATTAATCTGCCGATTAATAAAATTATAAACACGTTTATTTAATTTCCGATTAACCACTCGACTTATCCTATTGCATCCAATTCAATACAATACCTTCATTACGAGTAAAACGACATAAAAATTATGTCGAAACCAACCTCGCCGGAGCTCTGCTGTGGACAACCGTCGGTAGCAGTGACACCCTCATTTTCCGGCAAACCAAACACCATTCCACTCAAAATCACCCAACAAACAACTTCCATAACTACACCAAAGTCCAATTCCAACTCTAATTAGTCCAATTTTATGCAAAACCGAAATATCACAAAAACTTTTATCCATCGATTCTTCACGCACAAGTGAAATTGAAGTGCCATACTTACATGGTTAGCTTCGTGGTGATGAGGGCTTCAAAGCCCAGTGCTTCACTCCGGTCAATTTGGCTGGAAAATGGAAGACCCGAAACCCCCGAAATTCTTCAACTTTTGGCCCAAAAATTCTCCCTTTTCTTGCGTCCTTACCGTCGATGATGGCCGGAAACACATCAAGGAGGTCGAGACGAGCCAGAAGCTCTATACCCTGAGGCTGGAGGTGGCTGGACAGCGACCCACCGCCAGCGAGCCACTTCGTCGTCCCCGTCGCTCCTCTCTCCCTGTGTTGAGTCGGTCAACTCTCAAGTCAAGGATGACTTACCATTTTGGAAAATCTCCTATTTATACTTTCCATTTTAGGTAACTTCGGTATTTATTTTACGACAAACTTCGGTCGATTGTAACTTACACGTTGTAACTCCGTTTTCAACGATTCTTGCATCTAGGAACTTATGTTGACAAATTCTTCAATTTCTACCTAAAGTCAACCAACTTCGACAAATCTGATAAAAAGTCAACAATCCAACTCAACACAACATTATCCGATAAAAATAATTCAACACTTCGTAAATAACACGCCAATTATCAGAAAAGTTCCCCGGAGGTTCCTATGCATTCGAAATTAAATTCTCTACAACATTTGTGAAGGGAACGTGTCCCTTCACAAAAATCGCGACAATTTTCGATGAACTTCAAATACCCATAACTTTTTCCTCTTAACTTTAATTTTGACGTTTGACGTGATCACGAACTCATGTCAACGAAATATATAGTTTCATGAAGAAATATAACTCCAATTTGAAACTTATAAAATGTCAATAATTAGCCCGCATCAGATCTCAGAAAATGAGCCACGAGAAGCCAAGATCGATAATTAGCTTGGTAATGATGTTTAATACCCAAATTTGGGTTCGGGTCATTACAACTGAGCTTTTATTACTTGATCCTGAAATCGAACACTCAACAAGATAGAATTGAAAGAAAAATAGGCAAGCAAAACTAGAGATTGGAAACACTAGTGGATTGCCTGATCTTGAGGTAACAGTAGAAACCGATTCTGAGTCTGAAGAAGAAGGGCCACAATCACCACCAATAACAATGGGAGAGCAACCAAAGAAGCTTATGAACTCCTTTGTGCCTAATGCAATAGGGACTTCATTACCCATTGTTTTTCCAGCACTTGGCAATTATTCAGTGCCACCTTTATTACTTGCAGCCCTCCCTCACTTCTGAGAGGTATATTATGAGGATCCTCAACAGCACCTGACTGAGCTTGAGGAGTTAGCATTGACACAGAACCTGCAGAACATTGAATCTAATGTGTCGAAGCTGATACTATTTCTCTTCTCTTTGAAAGAGGGAGCAAAGACATGGTTCAATTCCTTGGCTCCGAGGTCAATAAAATTCATGGGCAGAGATGAAGGCAGCCTTCTTGAAGGAATACTTCTCAGCACAACTCACTAAACAGTTGAAAAAATAGATCCATAACTTTGTTCAAAAAGAAAAAGATATGCTTCATAAGGCATGTGCTCACTTTAAGGAGCTGTTGAGGAAGTGTCCACACCATGGGTATGATTTGGAAGATAGAATGACATTCTTCTATGAAGGCTTGGAACCAATGAACAAGACAAAAGTAGATTCAGCCTGTGGAGGAATGTTCATGTACCAAACTGGTGAGCAAGCTCAAGACATCATTGAGAGACTATCTAAGAGTTCTAAGAAGTTCTACACTAGAGAGAGCACTTTGGCCAGTAGAAAACAGGCTGTATTTGAGGTCTCTACAGACCAAGGTATGGAGAAGAGGACGAGTTCCATAGAGAAGAAGTTGGATACCATTTCTAGTGCCATCAAAAGTCAAACAACACCTTCAACTTCTCCAGCTCAGGTATGCTTTGTTTGTTCGCTCACTGATCATACTTAAGATACTTGTCCCTTTGTTCTAAAAGATGAACAGGTGAACTTCGTGCAACAATAAAGAGCAAGGAATTATTCATTCTCTAACACCTATAATCCGGGAAGGAGGAATCATCCAAACTTCAGCTATGGAAATAGCACCAATTTCCTCAATCCACCTTCTAGATTCAAGCCAAGACCAGAGAACCAGCAAGTGCAACAACCAGCTGCAGCACCAACCACTGATTCTGCTCTCCTAGCTATTTTGGCTAAACTTGAAGGAATTGAGGTATTCAATAAGAACTCCAGCAAGGCATTTGAGATTTTAGAGAAACAAGTTAATCAACTTCAGTAACAAATGTCCGAAAGAGAACCCGGTACACTTCCTAGCAAAGTTGTTCCAAATCCTAGATGCCAGAAGCAACATGAAGCTAATGTCATTACCTTGAGGAGTGGAATGTTGCTAGAAGAGGCCCCAAGTCCTGTCAAGAAATTTCAATAACGGAATGAACCGGTATTGGAACAGGTGGTACTATATCAACCAATTTTGGAGAACCCGGAAGCTGCTTTGGACCGATTGAGAGAAATTCTTGACTCGTCAAAGGCATCCCCTAGACAGAAAAATTCAGCTACTCAAAAATTAAGTTGATGCACTAAAACATCTTATGAACCCTTACCTTTGATTCCCTCACATGTGCCCTTTCCTATCAGGCTCCAAAAACAAAAGAAAGACATCATGGAGCAGGAGATATTGGACACATTTCGAAAGGTCCAAATGAACATTACTTTGCTTGATGCAATCAAACAAATTCTCAAATATGCAATTTCTTAAGGAGTTTTGTACTATGAAGAGGAAGTTCACGGGCACTGAGACCATTGTATTAAGTGAGAAGGTATCCCCAGTACTCCAAAGGAAACTACTACCAAAGATGGGAGATCCAGGACGATTCATTGTCACTTGCACAATTGGTAGCACTAACTTTATTGGTGCTTTGCTTGATTTAGGTACATCTGTTAATTTAATGTCATATTCTGTTTATGAAACTTTGAACATAGGTGCATTACAACCAACATGTGTGACTCTAAAATTGGCTGATAAATATAACTGCTACCCTAGAAATTTTGTTAAAGATGTTTTAGTGTAGGTTGGCAATTTGATCTTTCTAGCTTATTTCTTTGTGTTAAAGATGGAAGCAGAGCCTCAACCATCCGCGTTACCATTGATTCTTGGTCGTCCATTCTAGAGAACTGCTAGGACCAAGATTGATTGCTTTAGTGGAGCCCTTTCCATGAAAGTTGATGGGGAAAGATCTGTTTCAATATATTTGAAGCTATGAAGCATCCAGGTGAAAAAGACTTGTATTTTTGTTGTTCCATTGATACGTTTGACAGTTTTTTGCAAGAATACATGCAATATTCAATGGAAGAGGATGCATTGAAGAAAACACTTGAAGAAGGTGGAAGGAAATTCCCAGAAGTTTACTTTGATCCACCAAGAGAATCTGCTCGATCCATCAAAAGTGTCCAGCTCACTCAAGAACTGGATGAACTCGAGGAACTAATTACCCATCCTCGACCCATTAGGAATGAAGAAATTTTGAGAATCAGCTCCGCTAATGAGTTGGTAATGGGAGATGAGTATTATGATGTTATGGCAGCCCTTTAGTCAATGTCATATGTGAAAGGTAGTTCTAAAGCTCTTTCTCTTCCGGTTTCCAATAGCAAGCTTCTTCCTTCTATTGTGAAAACACCAGGGTTGGAGCTTAAACCTTTGCCCAAGCATTTAAAGTATGCATTCATTGAAGACGGTGAAACTTTACCGGTCATCATATCTTCAAAGCTCACTGATCTTTAAGTAGAGAAGTTGCTCACCGTGCTTAGAGAATACAAGGAGGTGATTGGTTGAACAATTGTAGACATCAAAGAAATTGACCCAACAATGTGTACTTATAGAATGTTCCTTGAAGATGGAGCAAAGTTAACAAGGGAAGCCCAACGGAGACTCAACCTACCCATGATGGACGTGGTCAAGAAATAAGTTATCAAACTTCTTGATGAGGGTATTATTTATGATATCTACGATAGTAGATGGGTGAGTCTTATGTAGGTTGTGCCCAAGAGATCGGCCATCACAGTTATCAAGAATGATGAGGATGTGTTAGTGCCTCAGTGAGTTCGAACAGGATGGAGAGTTTTCATAGACTATCGCAAGCTGAATGCAACTGAGAGAGCCTAACCGTAGTTTAGCTTGTAAACTAAGACTAAACCGTAACGACTTACTATAATCTAGGAATTTCTGCGAAAATTTTGATATTTCCCTTGAAACTGACACTACCAAAAACTGGCATGAAGATAATACTTTAGTGACTAAATCCAACAAACAAACCGTGGACCACCCATGTCCATACGAATTTCTCAAAGTATGTCATAAAAAAAAACAGAACTCAACTCATGAATTTAAAAGCATATTTATAAGCTACTGGTTCTGAATACAAAGGAAAGTAACTCAACGACAACAAAAGAAGCTGACTCAGCTATTTACATAAACATCACTAGAAGTAACATAATACAAACGGTATTCAGAGCGACTTCTAATACCATAAACTACATAAAAGATGGCTGAGACATACTGCATAAAAGATGGCTGGTGAACTCATAGCCTTCAACGGTACCAACACTCAAGATAAATACTACAACCTGGGCAACAGAAACCTAAGAGCCTAGGGAAAGACATTAAAACATAAAACGTTAGCGTGAGTGGACAAAAATAATATAACCAGCAAAAAATCAATAAAACTGATCTATCATGACTTGCTGATTTTCGTGAAATAATGCGAGTTCAAAATACTATAATTGAAATACAAATAAAGGTGGTCGCCCAGGCCACCTAACCTAAGTCGACTATCTGTGTGAAAATATAAGTGATGGAACATATGAGGTGTTTGTCCTAACCTCCCCTGACCAATCAGACGAGGTGTTTGTCCTAACCTCCCCTGACTAGACTATTCGGTGATCAGCCGAACAGTCAGTGTATCGATGCAACTAACTAATGTCATAACCAAAATAAACCTCCAAATTTAAACTCTCTAAAATATACTGTAAAGCATACTAATAAAATATGAATTTGCTATCGACTGTAAAAAATAAAAGTCCACTCACAATTCTGCGACTACTGATGGGGTCTAACGAAATTCTCCTTACTGACTTCGCAATCTCAATGTCCTGTCTAAAATGATCACATAATATCAGAACAGGTAAAACTATGGAAATCGGCTCCAAAAATAACCTTGAAAACCCCATCGCAAAATCCTATAAACTTCCTCGCTGGAGCTCTTCCGTGGATGGCGATGCATGGCCTTCACGCATCTCCACAGGCAGCGGCGCATGGGTCTCACAATCCTCTGGCCAAAGTGCTTCAATGTTGGAGGTTAATACCTCGTTGGAAAGATCTCAACGAGGCCAACCACTTTTCCAACTGGACCAAAGTCTAATTCAACGGCGTTTGACAGGAATTAGTGGAAATCTGTCGGAAACCTAACTCCGGCAGCCGCCACCAACTGTGGCGATTCGGCCCCCAAAATGCTCCTCTCTTTACGCCAAACAAAACCCATAAACCCACTTGCTCCAATTCCAAAAAACTTAACCAAATTTTTTTTCAAAATCAACCGGTCCTCGCCGGCAACCGATCACGTACCCCGAAATCGAAGCTCCACCATAGAGCCATGTAACCTATCCTAAAAGACTCAGGGGGAGGAGAGATTTAATTCTTCTCAACTCCCGTCTGCCAAATCTCGTCAGAGCACCGCCGCCGCCGTTGACGACGACTCCACGAAAATAACTCCAATCGGGTAGCCCTAAAACCTGCATGATTCCCCAAAAATCTCACACCAAAAAATTAAGGAAACAAAGAGCTTCGTTCCCTACCTATTTCGTCACCGGAAGGGTGGCCGGAAATGAGTCGGCGGAGGAGAACGGGTTAGGAAAGTCGAAAATTTCTACGACCTCGAAAATTAAATAATCTACAACTTTCACGCAGAAAGTCAAATCAAATTATTGCCCAATGAAAAAGTCGTTACCAACCTCAGTGGTGCGACTAATCCACAATAAAGCTTAATACGATTCAATATATGCGTAATTTCAATGCGGGTTGTCACAGCTACAACTCGTAAAGATCACTTCCCTCTTCCTTTTATTGACCAAATGTTGGAGCGTCTTGTAGGTCATGCGTATTATTGCTTTCTAGATGACTATCCTGGCTACAACCAGATTGTCATTGACATAGAAGACCAAGAGAAGACCACATTCACTTGCCCATTCAGCACATTTGCATATAGGAGAATGCCTTTCGGATTGTGAAATGCACCAACAATATTCCAAAGATGCATTATGAGCATCTTTTCAGATATGGTTGAGAAGATCATCGAGGTATTTATGGATGACTTTTCAGTTTTTGGTGATTCTTTTTACTTTTGTCTGCATAATTTATCTTTGATTTTAGAACTGTGTGTTGAAAAGAACCTTGTTTTGAATTGAAAAAAAAATGTCATTTTATGGTTGAACAAGGGATTGTGCTAGGACATGTGATTTCTGAAAGGGGGATTGAAGTAGATAAAGCAAAATTCAATATTGTGCGTATCATACCACCTCCCACTATTGGGATGTATTCTTATAGGTTGATTTATGGCAAAGCATGTCATTAGCTGATGGAGCTAGAGCACAAAGCATATCGGGCGGTAAAAAAATTCAATTTTGATGTTGATGTTTATGGTGTTCATAAGAAGCTACAGTTGGATGAGTTGGATGAAATCCGGAATAATGTATATGAATCTAGTCAGATTTATAAGGAAAAGACCAAGACTTTTTATGATAAGATGCTCAAGGGCAAATCTTTTGTTATTGGACAAAAAATCTTGTTATTCAACTCCTGTCTACGGTTGTTTCTAGGTAAGCTTCGTTCTAGATGGATTGGTCCTTTTACTGTGGTCAATGTGTTTTCTCTTGGTGCAGTTGAGATTCTAAATTCAAGATATGAGAGAACATTCAAGGTGAATAGACATAGGTTTAAGCATTTTTATGTGCCTGTGGGAGAGCGTCTGGTGGTAGAAGTTGAGTTCTTCGATCCAACATCGATCATAGATTGATTGGTGTCACCGTCTGACTGACTTCGTTAAACTTAGCGCTATTTGGGAAGAAACCTATGTTGATGGAGAAGCATGGCTGACAAATTTGATTTCTTATCTCTTCTCCTTTATTTTATTTTTCTCCATTTAGTGTGTTTTTTGATGTGTTATATGTTTTGCTTCATACTTGGTTGATGTATTGCATGTTATAGCTTTGTTTTACATTGAAGGAAAGAAAAAATTCAAGTGTGAGGTGGGGTTTATATCATATCCTTAGCGTCTATGTATAAATTTTTTGTTTTTGAGTCAAGTTTTTCGAGTTTTGAGTCATTTTGGGATTCACCCGAAGCCTCAGTTCGACCCGTCAAAAAAGTGCAAAAAAGTGGATAGTAGGTGTCTTTCGACCGGTCAAGGAATTTCTTCAACCCATTGAAAGTTTTTGTCAGTTTCAGGAAAAAGCGTCCCTTCGACTCGACCGGTCAAAGGTTTTCTGAGTTGTTTTGTGTTTTAGAGTCTTTTATGGAAAAAAAAAATATATTAAAAAAAAGTGTCAAGAAAAATACAAAAATAGTCTTTTATTTTGAGTCGTAGGTTGTCATTGACTAATCTATAATGTGTTTATATCTTCCAAAGTTGTGACTAAGAGATTATTTGTGACTATGTAACTTAAGTTTCTTTAGTTAATCTTGATACATAGTACATGTGCGATGTGTAAGGAATTTCTTCAACCCATTGAAAGTTTTTGTCAGTTTCAGGAAAAAGCGTCCCTTCGACTCGACCGGTCAAAGGTTTTCTGAGTTGTTTTGTGTTTTAGAGTCTTTTATGGAAAAAAAAATATATTAAAAAAAAGTGTCAAGAAAAATACAAAAATAATCTTTTATTTTGAGTTGTAGGTTGTCATTGACTAGTCTATAATGTGTTTATATCTTCCAAAGTTGTGACTAAGAGATTATTTGTGACTATGTAACTTAAGTTTCTTTAGTTAATCTTGATACATAGTACATGTGCGATGTGTAATGAACATGAAAACAAGTTAACATGGTACAGATTCAAAGCATGCTTAAATAATTTGAGATTCATTTAACCTAGGAGCGCTTGAGTCTTATATGTGTTACACATGGTTTTTTTTATTGTGTGTCAATTGCTTGCCACAGATTAAGTTAATGGACTCTAGAGAGTACTAGAACTTGCTCTTGTGCTTTTCAAATCTTATAATCAATCTATGTTCTGATTAAGGAAGTGATAAAGGCATCTAGGAATGAGCACCAAAGCCAAAGCTAGCTTGTGTCCCATGAATATGTGCGCACAAGTTGTGACCCCGTAGTTAGCCCTTTGAGCTTACATAGTAGCCTTTTTTTGTCATCACCTGCATTATCCTAACCTTGAACCTTCGAGTAGTTTTACCTATACCTTTGTTCTTGAACTTAGTAGAGCTATATATATATATATATGAGACTTATTTGAAGACCAGGTGAATATTATTCGAGTAGATGTCAGGGAATAAGTGTGGGGTATCAAGCTAGTTGAGTTGAATTGTACAAAAGAAATGAAAGCCGGAAAAAAAAAGAGAAAAAAACTTTGAAATCGGCATGTAAAGAAAAGAATTGTGATCTACCTTGATACCCTAAGTTAACTGTAGATGGAAATAATGAAGTGAAGGTCCAACATGATGATATTTGGCCATAATTGATGGCACTTGAGGTTCCTAATTAATGCTACTTGATGGTTGTTTGTGCTACAATGTCTGTACTTTTGATGGCTCTACTGGGTTTTGGAACATGTTTGTTGAATTCCATATCATTTTGTTCTTAACTCATGAGCATAGCCCCATTACAACCATTGAAGTCCTTTTGATCCTTAAGATGGCCGCTTTTGATCTGTGGACATTAGTCACAAAAGTTGAGCATATGGTTTGGTCCATTTGGCGAGCATTTGAATTGAGCGTTTAACCTTTAAACAAACATATAAGTGAAACACTTTTGAGAGCATATCCTTGTAAGGTTAAATCTTGATTTGTTTGTTGCATGCTATAGCTCTTCATTCACCATGAGTATGTCAATGTCCTACATGTTACATATGTGCTATACATTGGAATTAACTTTCGAAACTTTGTGTGATTGAAATGAGATTGAGAACTAATCTTGGTGTTGCGTTTGTAGGAAGATTGTTGAGACAATGTGTCGAAGGCAATAGTCATGTTTGCAAAGTGTGTCTTTTTGGTTTTTTAAGTCATAGTTTACTGTTTTGCTTGAGAACTAGCAAACGTTAAATGTGGGGTACACTTTCATAATTGCATAAATGTGCAACGGTATCTATGCTTAATTGAACACGATATTTAGTCTTTCTATTATTTTTTTGTTTGTTTATTTATTAATATTTATTTGTTTTGTCAAGTTTGTGGAGAAAATAGAGAAAATGAGTTAATTGGAGGAGTTTTGACGCGATAAGGAGATGATTAAGGAGTCTCTTGCAATTTTAAGAAGATGAAACCCAAGTGGACAAGGACTAGCCCAATTCAGCAACCATATAAACTCTTTTTAGGGATTTTTATGAGTAGTCGGCATTGGTGGAGAACAAGACAGGGCAAGAGACAGAGCAAGTCGCACAAGCCAGCTTTTCTTCTTATTGTTTGTATCAAATCTCTATGGATTGCTTTGATTCAATTTTCTATTTCATGAGTAGCTAAACTCCCTTGTTAGGGCTGATCAAAGCCCTAAATATATTTTGATTTTGAATCCCTTGTGATTTATATAATTTTAGATAAGAATTTCTTCACTATCTCATCATTGATGATTTCTTTCATATGTTTCTTTGAGAACATGCTTAAATGCATGTGTTAAAGTCTATTTTCTTAAATATGTATGCAAGTGTTAACATCGATATGTGTTTTAAAGAGATAAAAATAACACGATTAGTTGTGTGAAAATTTTCCTAAGTTATGTAAAAACACTTACCAATAACTTTTAAAACTTTGTTGTTTCTCAAACATTCTACCGATCATAATGACTTTAATTGGTTAGTTTTAGATTACCATAATGACTTTAATTGGTTAGTCTTAGATTACCATCATAAGGTTGCCAATTGGAGATCAAGTGCAGGTGGTTTACCAACCCCAAATCAAATCAGCTAAGCTCAGAATCCTAATCAAATACTGAAATTACAATTTCGGAAAAGCTAATCCCACTACTGTACAACCCTGAAGGCCACCGACTCCAATTGCAGCGAGCTTCCCCAACATCTGTGCAGCTATTTACAAACATCCCGAGTGACACTTTTGATATTAGCCAACATCATTAACTATCTACAGCAAAGTTGGACTCTTATGATGTCACTTCCATCACTTCTACTGATTTATATGAATCTTCCCTGGACTTTTAAGCACCTGCACGCCTTCTTGGCCCTCATCATCACCCGTGTGGTCATCTTTGTCACCACCATCATCATTGCCTTGGATAACACCATTGTCATGCTGTATATCACCACAAATGTCATTGCCATCAGCACCTTCACTACCACTGTCATTTGTTGGTGTTGGCTTGTCATCATTGACCAAGTCCATATCTTCAGGAAGGTTATCAACACTGGAAGATACACCGAGTTCCGGTTTTATAAGTCCAGAACCGGAAGGAGCATAAGAACGCGGCAACGTATTAACACCAGAGTTGACATTCTCAACATCTTTGGCCACATTGGATGACACAAAGGGAATAGTGCTTGAGCTAATTGTTAAAGAGATGGCTGTGAGTACTTCAGGCTTCGCCTCAATTTCAATCCACTTGTCCCCCAACCAATCTCTGGATTTTCGTAGATCCTTCTTGTCCATGTTCAAGAGTAAACTCTCCCCTAATAACACCAAATGAATTACAATATTACTCAAAGAGAGAACAAAAAAAATAAAAATAAAAGAGGCCAAATTGCAAAATATAATGTAACATGGAAATCAGCATAAACGTAGGAAATACTATACTCAAATCTACTAAGCTTACCAGGAAAGTACACTTGAAAATTATCATCACTGCTGCCAAACCCAGTTATAATCCCTTCCCACCAGCCGTCGCTCCACCAGGCATCAATTGCAGCTCCAACCCTGAGAGGAAGCTCTATTTCCCCATTAGGAGGGGCAGGTCGAATCATTGGGCGGCCAAGATGCCGCATGTCAATCTTATCAGGCTTCGCAATTCTACAAGCAGGAATCCATTCCTACAATTTAACACAGTAAAGTCAAGCCCCAAAAGTACACTAGAAACCAAAGAAAAACAAGAGGATACAGAACAACTGCTCAAGAAAACACCCGACCTATAATCCCTTTATGACATATTACATTTCAGTATTGGGATGAACTACCACAGGTACAGTATGCCAGAATACATCTCAATATCAAGGTGAACTACCAGAGGTATATTTGCAAGTGGAATCTGAATAAGAGACTGAAAGCTTTCTTAAATGGAAGTCTCTTGTACCTAACTTACTCAAATTCCTGATTACTCAAGAATCTAGACATGATTTGCAGTTAAAAAATAGATATCACTCAAAGAATAAGCAAAAAATAACATAAATCAGTATATAAGGATACCTCAAGATTGCCGCATCCTTCCTCATCTATCAAATCTCTGTATTGGACTCTAATCTGTTTTCGTGATGTCTGCAAGACTTTACACCTGAACCAGCAGCCTCGGATGCCACTATCTTGGCATAACAGTTCTATGTTATCATCTACATTAAAAAGTGGGGTATACCAAGACAGCAACCTCTTGTCTAAAAGGAAACCAAAGTTTGGATTTCGATCAGTTGGAACCCTCTGGCATGGCCTTCCATTTCTAGTCCTCTTGGTTCCAAGCTTTACATAGTCACTTGGGCCCAGCTTATCTTCCTCACCAATCAGGTTACTACTGAACTCTGAATTTGGCAAAAAGTTGGGGCTCAAGTAAGAGAGAATCGGCTGCTCAAAATAGCCCTGCATCTTACCCAAATCAAATGGCTTCACCCTTTTACTTTTAAACTGCCTGTAGCAAAGATGTACTTTGGTCAATATAGCCCGAGGAAACACTGCTAAGCATTTGTTATAATGTTCACGAGTCAAGACTGTTGCTAGACCATCAACACACTCTGCACTAATGACCTGCACATATGGCGTGATGAAAACTTCCTTTGGGTGAGGATTTTGCAGAGGAATGACCCCCTTAACTTCCTGATTGTGGTGAAACCACCTCACTTTTACCTTTTTCTGACCCCTTTTATCTTCATACATATCTTCCATGTAAGCAACATAGCGATTTTCTCCCTTTGCCATGACAAAGACAAAGGATTTAATCTGGATAGCAAGGGGAAAGAAAAACAAACAGATGAGAAATCACAATGACAAAAAAACTTACATAGCATGTTGATTCTATCATCACAAATGCAGGCGTAATTACTTGGGCACCAATATATCAAACTTCAGAAAGATGTTCATAGGACATGAAGCATAAGAGACATCCAAAGCATTAAAAGGACTCGGTGTCTGCCGCATAATCACCGACTTATGATCACGTATTCTATCAAAAGAAATTACAGTCCAATTAACAGAGTTCACGATGACCTCTGTATCTTCTTTGTAATCTTCTATGATGGAAACAAAGACTTGATTCAGAAAATAATGTCTTTGAAGTAACCATGCAGGGAATATACTGATAAAGTTGAAAGTATTGGTTGGGTTTCATGGGACAATGCTTTTCGTAAATAACTTCACTCTCATTTTAGCTCTCAACTAACGGGATATGACCAGGACAAGCCAGTAAATTATTAAATATTCATTAAGTATTTGAGAGGAAAATATTCATTCTGTATTCTGTAGTATCTTCCTTTCCTTGTGCTTCTGAAACTAAGGGTTTAAATTATGAAATCTATTGAGACTTGGAAACGTTACAGTAATAGATGAATAGATTAACTATGCTAAACCATGGGCTGGGCAGACAAGCAGTGGCATGGCCACATGTATATGAGCAGTGTCACTCACTTCCTATATTGTAGGTATGTTGGATAAAACTTTAGGCTATGTATATAATGCAACTTTTGACACCCCTGAATTTCTAAAACAGGGAAAAAAAATCTACACAATATCCAATACCTATTACCCATTGAACTTGGACTCATACAGTTGGTTGAAGTAAAATAAATTTAATTACTTTTTTATTTGATCAATACCGTGTTAGTATATAAGCAATAAACTCTTGTAATATCCTTAATTACATTATATCATCTCCACAAGTGCTCTCTCTAAACCTTTACGTCACCCCTATTTTCTTTTCTTCTTTTTTACTATTTTTCTTCTTTTCATTAGTTTTTGGTATATGTTGAATTTTGACGTGGCTGATCAAAATTTCTAGCTACACCAGTGCAGACAAGAACAGGCGCAAACCCACCATGCACAAGCACAAGGGTTGTGAAGGGTACGACTGGAGTCAAGAACATCAAACAATAGACTCAACTCACTCAAGTACCACAAGACCAATACTCATTTTGATTGACTTTCTTACATCTTAACACTTGCATGCTTTTCGTCCAATGAATTACAAATATACAAGTAACTTCTGTTTCATATAGACAAATCTCTTTGATATCTATTTGGTTTCCCAGATCCTCATTTGATGTCGGATAAAAAAAAATGATACGTGAGACTGGTGAGCATGTACAAGTACAAATATCGCAAGAGTGCAACTATTACAATGAGCGATCAGATCACTACTCTATACTTCCGATTAAGAAAGCTTTCATGGTATATTTATGACAAAGATGTTCCAAATCTAAGTTCCTTATAATATGCAGTATCTTCAGACTACGGAAAACTAATGGTCTTCCTTTCATTTATTAAAATTATCTCACTTTAATTCAGTTCAAGTAGTTCTCATGTTGTTGGCACATCAGTAGCAGTTCTTACAGAACTTCAATTTAAGATATAAATTTGATATAACAAAAGAGAAAATATCATGCACAGCTTCAGTTCGTGCACCTAAAAGGTTAACAAAACATAAGAGTATTCAAACTTTAACTAAAGGCTTACCACTATTTTAATCCCATTCCTACAAAACGCAGGAAAATGCTTGAGCAGTTTGCCACATGTCCATGAATTTCCTGACCAAACGATGTCTGGACTGTTCGTCTTGAAATTATCTGCCGGATAACCCTGATAAAATGTTTTAGAGTGACTCTATCAGACAAAGATTAAAAGCCTAGTCAAACAAACAGACAAACAAATACCAAGATGGATAGCGACAGTAACGTACCGGGTCCTTGGCAACTTGGATCTGAGGACCACAAGCTGCATTAGTTGGATACTCAGGACTCCGAAAAGCTTGTGATAGATCAGGTTGAAGTGACTCTGTCATCAGATAAAGTAATAAGAACGTATCTTAAGAGATAAATGGCTGATCCACATTGAGTAAGCTACTGCAGATGAATAGAGGTTATCTCACTATAACTAACTATTACAAAACGATGGTGAATCATATATTATTGCATTTAAGAGTTACCAAAGCTGGCAATTTTACACTAGGCTTTTATGCAAAGCAGAGATCTTTCGGTTACAAGACTGACAAGTTTCTTACGTTTCATAACTCCTAAGGCCTAAGCAATCACATTATTATCTTGACAATAGACAATCTATGAACGCTTTAAGCAACTAAAAATTACAAATCAGCAGTTCATACCAGACAGATCTCCATGTATCTGCTGCTTCGACAGCATGGACGTAAGCCAATCCACAACCTCCCTTCTTGACCTCCATTTGAAATTAGAATTGGCAAAGCTTACATTGCCGTGAACTTCCAAAAACTCGTCGGCAACAACATAGAACATGTGTCTAACACTCCTCTCTGTACCTATAACAGCGAGGATAGATTCTCCATCCGAATTCTTCAAGAAATAATGAACCACACGGTTTCCCCTCTCCAGCGAAACAAAGTGTTCTTTCCATTCCACAAAATAGTGCTCATTTTCAGACATTATGGATCAACAAGACACTACAAAACCTACTTAATCTACTTCTAATTACAAAGCTGAAGATTCCCCAGTCATACAAACATGCACTTTAACCAATCACAGCCCCATGTTTAAGAAAAGGGGTCTATGACCAAATCATCAGAAAGC
This sequence comes from Geum urbanum, assembly GCA_946800695.1. Lineage (NCBI taxonomy): Eukaryota > Viridiplantae > Streptophyta > Magnoliopsida > Rosales > Rosaceae > Geum > Geum urbanum. The sequence goes on from OX326998.1 coordinate 38,506,748, forward strand.
TTAGGCCTTAAAAACCTAACCCCCTAAGATTATCAAAGTTCCAAACCTTACAGCTGAAAATGCTCAGCAATCACACCCAACTGTCTCAACAATTAACAATCATGAGCCCTAATTGAAACGTTTCAATATACATACAAATTGATTTACAGTAGTAACTCTACCGAGAACTGTATTCAGCTCAGAGACTTTGAAGAAGAACTGGTGCATATGAAAAGGCTTCAGCTTTCCCCAAAGAGCTCTGCTTTGACGATCCAACGGCAGATCAGAGCCCACACTACACAAAAGACCTCAGTTCATGGCATCAAAGAGAAATCGAAAGGGTATCTCAATATGGGTAATGAAAAACAAAAGTATCAGAGTCTGAAAGATGGTTTTGAGGAAGGTTGAGGCTTCGAGAGAGCAGAGAGGTTTAGGGGATGAACACAAAGATTTGGGCTTGTTTAGGTGGGTGCAAAGAAGTGTAGAGAAAGAGAGGGAGAAGAGGAGCAGATGATGATGATGATGAAGGAGAAGGAGAAGGAGAAGGAGGGGAGAATAGAAGAGGTGTTGAAAAGGCCATGGACATGAGAAGCATGAGTATTGCAGAGGAGCTTTGGGGGAAATATGTGTGCGCAGCTGGCCAGCAGCTATGGGGAATGAGAACCAGTTGAACAAAGAAAAAGGGTGACCATTTTACAAAAAGAAATCATTTTACCGGCAGTCATCAAATCATTTATTTATTTAATTAAATTTTGCTCCATTGTCTTTTACTTTTACGTGTAAATGCGAAGAGAAACTATGATAAATCTTCAAAATTATATTTCAGCCCTTCAGGGTGGGTAGGTGGGTGAGAGATGCTGGGAGAGTGTGGATTGCCGGAGTTCGGTAATTAACCAAAAATATAAGTGATTCACGTTTATTTGGAGTTGGAAGAACATGTCTAATACAATTTGATGATATTGACTTGTTGTGTAATAATATCCTTCTCCTTTGCTCTGACCACGGCACAGCTCCAGTTAACATCAGTCAGTTGGCTGAAAGCACGACATCAAAGAGTTATGTTGCTTTTCATCTCGATAAAGTTTGCTCGCCTAAAACAGTTATATTCGTGATTTTAAAATCTATTTTAGTGAGTTGAGCTGCTTTATGATATGCATAAGATTCAAGAACAATCGAATAGAGTTTTTCTTTTGACCTTTGATGGTGTTCGGGAAAATATGTGTGCTATTTATGGAAACATTTGGCACTGCAAGAAAGCTTCTTTGGTGGTGTAAGTGATCCATATATTTATTTAGAGTTAGAAGAACCTAATTCCTTTCCTACAAAAACAAGTCATCTTCGAAATATCATGTCTGATACAATTTGATGATGTCGACTTGTTGTGTTACAGTATCTTTTCTCCTTCACTCAGAACACGTCACAACTCTAGTTAACGTCGGAGAGGTGATAAAAGAGGGGTAGTAAAATTTGAATTATCACAACACCAATGACTAATGTTTGTGGTTCACTAGGTGGATGCCCGCGCCAAGGTGCGGTTGTTGGTTAAACTTAGATCGAAATAAGAATGAAGAAGATCTAAATAATTACATGTTTACATCACAAAGATCTGAGGATGATATAAATCGTTAAGAAATCTGATGTTTACATTACATAGATTAAGGCGTAGCATAACAAAAACTCACAATTTTCCGAGTCAACAAAAAGCTAAATTATATACTCTAAGATTGTATCTTCTCATGATCGAACTGATACATATATTACATGATTAATAGAAGACGAGGTAGATGCGGACTGTAAATTAAAATAGAACACTCCATCCTGAATTCTATGTACAAAATATGGTTGCCACCCAAACTGCAAAAGCTACTGGTTCAGCTCATTACTAACTTCTAAACCAAGTTCAATTATATAAGATGAATCACCTAATTCCAGCAAGAAAGCGAAGTACCTCAAACCAATCCTAAATAGATAAAGATGTTAACTTAAAATTGTGAGGTTCCTAAAGTCCTAGCTCATATTAAAACAGAACGATCTAAATATTTCATTTAGTTCAATCTTCTACCAATACACCGACTCTAAAAATAAAGTTTCAGTTTTGAAGACATGCTCATTTTAAATATCACAGCACAAATTGAAACCTAACTAAACAATAACCACACATCCTTTTCAAAAATAACTACGCTTCAATCATCGAAAGAGTATCAACATAACCACATCAGATTAGTTGGTATGCACACAAAATCAATTGACCACAGCAACAAACCAAAGACTCACATGACACACGGGACTGAGAGAGTAACAAACCTAAATACTCAGATGACAATTCTATGAGCCTTTGAAGAAAAAATAATACATGCATCACTGACAATTCTATGTTCATCTCGATCAATCATTGGCTATCTACATACTCATTTTGTGCACCACATGCTTTCAAAGGACTTCAACATATGCAGGCAGTAAACAAAAAAATGGATTAAATGCTCCTTTTATCATAAGGTAGAGAATGGTTTTGCAAGACTTTGATTCAAATAGTAGAGAGATAGGTTTATGAGAAATGACAAAAGACCTAAGAGAAAGAGATCGTGATCTAAAACATCATCAAAAATGTAGGATTATCATGCATGAGGACCAAAACATCATAAAAAATGAGTAAACGAAAAATGACAAACCGAAATTCGAATCCAGAAACCAAGAAGAAGAAAAAACTAAATTAGATTTAAAAGAGCATCAAAATCCAATCCAGACTTTAACGATGTGATTTGATATTCTCACCGTCAACATTAATTTACCAAACAAACGATAGAACTTTCAATAAGATATGGCATATTACAGTAGTTCTCATCATTTGGCCCTTCTTCTTTCGTGGTGAAAAGAATACTACTTTGTCTTGTTTGATTTCAGCAATGAAGGCTGAGCAGATGATAAGGACGAGTTATGTGGCCTACCTAGCACATGTGATTGATACGAGTGTTCGTGTACTGAACATTGGTGATATTGTGGTGGTTTGTGAGTATCCAGATGTATTTCCCGAGGACTTACCCGGTGTTCCTCCAGTCAGGGAGATTGACTTCACCATCAAGTTACTTCCAAGTACCGGACCTATTTCACAGACACCCTATCGTATGGCACCCGCAGAGTTGAGGGAGTTACAGATTCAACTTCAGGAGGTTATTGAGAAAGGCTTCATTTGACCTAGTGTTTCACCTTGGGGTGCTTTAGTGTTGTTTGTGAGGAAGAAGAATGGTTCGATGAGGCTATGCATTGAGTCTTACCTACTTGTGTACACAACCAGATTTGAATATGAGGCAACGGAGATGGATGAAGCTGATTAATGATTATGACTGCACTTTTGAGTATCATCCAGGAAAGGCTAATGTGGTTGTTAATGCTCTCAGCCAGAAGCATGGTGCTTCTCTCTTCCATGTACGTGTTGCTAGAGTGTCACTTTTCAGAGTTGGGAGCAACGAGAGCAGAGTTGAATTGGAATGATGATGGAGCATTGTTAGCCAGCTTCCAAGTTCGTCCGTTGTTACTTGATCAAGTTCATGAAGCTCAAGATTTAGATGCCTATCTGCTGAGCAAGAAGAATTTGATTCAGAATAATGCACCGACCGAGTTTCGGATGAGGAGTGATGGCACTTTGATGTTCAATGGGAGATTATGTGTGCCCAGAGATGAGGATTTGAAGAAGAAAATACTCGATGAAGCCCATTGTTCCGCATATGCTATGCATCCGGGTAGTACAAAGATGTTTTAGACACTTAAAGCTCATTATTGGTGGCGAAACATGAAAAGGGAAATAGTAATGTACGTGAGCAGATGCCTAATTTGTCAGCAAGTGAAGGCAGAACGTCAGAAATCGGCAGGTAAACTACAACCTTTGGAGATTCCAGTGTGGAAATGGGAGCATATCACCATGGATTGTGGATCACCTTACAAAGTCAGCTCATTTCCGTGCACTTCCAGGAAAGCTTCCCGTGAGCAGATTGGCGAAGCTATACTTGAGAGAGGTTGTGAGATTGCATGGTATACCTGTGTCTATAATTTCTGATCGGGATAGTCAGTTCACTTCAGAATTTTGGCGGGCATTGCAGAAAGCAATGGGGACTAGACTACACTTTAGCATAGCTTTTCATCCTCAGTCAGATGGTCAGTCAGAGAGGACTATTCAGACTCTGGAGGATATGTTGCGATCTTGTGTTTTGCAGTTTAAAGGGAATTGAGATCAGCAACTTCATTTAATTGAGTTTGCGTACAACAACAGCTATCAGGCTAGCATTGGTATGACACCTTATGAGGCATTGTATGGAAAACAGTGTCGAACTCCATTGTGTTGGAGTGAAGTTGGTGAGAAATGGCTTCTTGGTCCCGATTTGGTGAAACGAACCACGGAAGACGTTCAGGTTATTCGGGACAGATTGAAGGCTGCACATGATCGACAGAAGAGTTATGCTGACGTGAGACGGAAGGATCTTAAGTTTGAGGTTGGTGATTGGGTTTTCCTGAAACATTCTCCTTGGAAGGGTGTTGTTCGTTTCGGGAAGCGCGGTAAACTTCGTCCACGGTATGTTGGCCCATATGAGATCACGGAGTGAGTCGGTGTTGTAGCGTATAGGCTAGTATTACCATCTGAGATGGCCAGGGTACATGATGTGTTCCATGTGTCTATGTTGCGGAAGTACATTTCTGATCCATCTCATGTGTTGATACCGTATCAGCTTCCTATACGGGAGGACTTGACCTATGTGGAGGAACCAGTTCAGATTCTTGATCGGTAGGTTCAGGAGTTGCGACACAGAGCCATTCCTCTTGTGAAGGTATTGTGGCAGAACCATTCAGTTGAATAGGCTATATGGGAAACCGAGTAGCATATGCGGGATCAGTATCCTTACCTCTTCAGCTAGCAGGTATGTAAATTTCGGGGACGAAATTTTTGTTAGGGGGTAGATTTGTAAAGACCCGAACTGAAAATGGTATGTTAATTGGCTTGAATTTCGCATTTCATGATTAGTTACGGTTTTGTTGTAATTGGTCGATATGGCGGGTTTGTTCACGACTTAATTATCGGGCAAGAATTTGGTTTGAGTTTCTTCACAGAAATTGTAGAGGATTTGATTTCGAGTCCGTAGGAGGTTTTGGAGGATTTTTCTGATAATCGGAGAATATAAAATGGATATTTAAAATTATCGTCGAGTAGTCGTACTTATCCGTTTGGGTTTGAGTTATATGAATCAGGAATTTGGTCGGTTTGTGACGTATAAATATCAAATTGTCGTAAAATTATCGAAAAATTACATTTGGACCGAGTTTGACCGAGTTGGGCACTGAGTTGAGTTGACCGAGTTGGGGCGATTTGACCCGTTTTCTTCCTATCGTCGGACCCCCCGATTCCGGCCACCTCCGGCCATGTTCTTGGTATGGTTGGAAAGCTTTTGACTTGTACTATTGATTTGTGTATGCATTTGTTGAAATTGGTTGAAAAATTGAGGGAGAACGAGCGTGTTGAAGTTTGGAGATTTCACCAGAATCAGGTCGCGGATTCCGGCGAGTTTTGGTGTCGGGGTGGTGGGGGGTTTGCTTCCCCTTAACCCATAGATGAATTCTGGGCACTTTGATTTGGAATTGGTGAAGGTTTGTGGCGGTTCGGGGTGGTGACCGGAATGGAATTTCGGCGATACTTTCAGCCGGAATTTCAGTCGGTGTAGGTTGAATTGGTTATGGTGGTAGAAGGGAAAGGTGTTGGGCTTAAGGAGAGGAAGAGTTTGAGGTAAGGGTCACCGGAGTTGGTCACCGTTGGCGCCGCGCTGCCGCCGCCAGCGGAGCTCCGGCGAGGTTAACTTTTTGGGATTTTTGGAGATTTTTATATCGTTTTGCTCGTAATCGCATCCCGATCGTAGTCGTGAGGTTTTTGAGTTGCTTTGAGTATTCTACTTTAGGACGAGGTTTGTTTGGGTGTATTTTTTTGGGAATTTTGTTATCCTCGTCGATATTTCGAGCGATACGTCTTTCGAGAATGCGAGGTTCTTGACGTATTAGCTCTGTATGTTGTGATTCTATATGTATGATTGTATCCCTGTTATTCAGGTGATCGTGATCGAGTGTTTGGCGAGGGATCTTCCGCCGGACCTCATAGTTAGCTTCGTACTGTGAGTGGACACTTTATTTTCACTGTCGATTTGCGAGTCTTGGTTATGCATTTTATGTTATGCATTTTATGTTATGCATTTTATGAGTATGCGATTATGATTATGCATTTACGATTAAACATTTATGGTTATGTATTTTTACTTGGAGGCATATACATGATTTGTTTTACATGGATTATGGATACATGGATGCATCGATGCATGGCTTCTTGGCTAATCCTCGAGATGCTCCGGGGGGGGGGGGGGGGGGGGGGGGGGGGTTATGACAAACGCCTGACCCGTGATTATAAGGCTCCCAGGATGGTTATGACAAACCCCTTACCTTGGTTGAGCATGATTGTAACTTTGAGGAAAATGTACTCGAGTTACGGCCTCCACATTTTATACGATATACAAGAAGGTTATGACAACCACCTTACCTATGATTGATGATTTTAGACTCGCATCATGATTTCGTGTTTATATTGGTGGAAGACATATTATTATTTTCGTCCACTCACTCTAACGATCTTATTTGTCTTCCCCTAGGCTTTTCGATTTCCTTTGCCTAGTTTACAGTTTGGGTTCCAGCATTGCACGTCGACAGTGGAGGCGTAGAATTCAGGTCACACTTCAGTTCAAGTAGGTTCCTTGTTCGACCTACTAGTTGTATATGATGTATATATGCGTCGCTCTGAATACTTATGTTGTGTTTTTAGTTGAGTTTACTCCTGAATGATTTCTGAATTTCTTGTAAACCTTGTGGTTTATTATATATGATGTTGACAAATCCGGATGGGGAACGGAGCCCCACGGTTTGGCTTTTGTGGAACATTCGAAGTGTGTTTTTTTGCAGGTTCTAATATTGGTTCACGTGTTTCAAAGTAAACTCTGGCAAAAAAAATTTTAAAGTCATATTTTCGAAGGGGTTTGATTTCGGTTTAGGCAATTAAATCGGAGTCGGGTCCTTTCAATATAATTCATGAGGCTGTATTAAATAGCTAAAGACGACTCCCATGACTGATGGTTTGAAAGTGGAAATCAAAGTGAACTGACGGACATCTAAATCTAATGGTCTGAAACTGAAGTAACATAGAGCGATGTCTGAGGTATCTGGCATCTACACTCATCAAATATCGTTTAAGAGCCTGACATCCATAATGATATATGACTTTCATGACTCCATGATACTTCTGCAGTAGTATGATCAGAAACTTGAAATCTATAATAAATTGGGCAGAGGCGGTGATAATAGTCTTGCATTCTAGTCACCTAGTGTCGTACATGGGTTGCATCTCTATGACACAATCAGAGGTGTTGCATCTCCATGGCCACTCGATGATCAGTCGAATGGCACGTATATGCATAAGTAATATTTGAATAAGAACCTCCATGAAAGAAACAAATAACATTTGGACTGATAGTAATAGAGTCATGAGCTGACATATTGAAACTGAAGACACATCTGAATTGATTTAGTGAAACTGAAGACACATCTGACTGATAACATCTAGACTGAAAATATCATAGGCTAAGACAACTGGAATCAAAGATGGCTTGTTGAACTGGAAATGTAACTCAAAAATGACAATGAGATTTAGATCTTAAGCTGGACTGGATGAGCAAACGCTATAATACAAGTACTAACTGAACTGAAGACATCTGTATAAGCGCCATCTAAAATGCCATAGATATAACATGAAATGTAAATCATAATATAACCATAAATGTAAAAGATTTAAACTAGCTAAGCTGGACTTGAACTACCTTGAACGAAAACATGATTTACAAATGATAAAGTGAACTAGGATTAAATTTTGCTAAAGTAATTAAACTCGCATACACGACAATGAAAAACAAAGGTCCACTCACCTAGATCACTTGAAAAGTTGCTCGCCCACCACCTAGCTCTACATTTTAACTCAGTGTCCATATGGTATACTAAGATTCTAAAATCTATAATTTAGTTTTACGATTGTATGACTTAAGTAGAAAAGGAAACTGAGATGAAACATCCATCGAAAAACTCACATTCGGCTAACGCTAACTATGTGAACTATGAATCCTCCTCGTATTCATCATGTTACATACTCAAAGCCATTTGTTGTGACACGACTCGAAACACGACGATTGATCGATCGATCGTGTCAAAATGTCGAGTGACCTCTATTCCTATACATAAGCCGAAGCATTTACAACAAGTGTCGAAAAATATGAAAACTACTCAATAGAACAAAATAAATAGAACATTGGTTTAGAAAACTTCCCTTTGTATAATTGACCTTTTGTCATCGGAGCTCTGCCGCGCACACTAGTGTGTGGAGCCCACGCGCCACCACAGGCGGCGGCCATGCGCTGCTAAAAGCAACCTGCTCCAATTTAAATGATTGACACATAAAAACAAACATCTCAATGAGTACTAGAAACTATCTAACTACACCACGACGAGAAAGTGACTGGAAATGGTCAAAATTTACCTCAAAAGCTCGAAGAGCTCGCCAAAATCCGACAGGGTTCGTATGCCAAGCTCAGGCCGAGGTGGGATGCGTGGTTGGTAGAAATCGAATCCTGGGAAAGTAGGCTTCAAAACCCCTAAGGTGGTCCCATCCAATTCTGGCTAGAACATCGTCAACGACAAAGACCAAATTCTGACCACCAAAAACTTATCGGCTTCAATACGTACACACCTCGCAATGCATGATGGGTTTGAGGGTGAGGTAAGGTCGATGAGAGATAGAGAGAGAAATTGATCCCAAGTGGTACGTTGAGCCAAGGTGGCCAGATGGTAAGGATCTGACCGGGTCAGAAATTCGGGTTGGGTCCGTCATCAGGAAAGACAACCGGGTTGCGAGAATTGGTTCTACCCATCCTGGTGGAAATTTCCAAATTTATACCCTAGGTTAAACTAAAATCAAGGGTTGAGATTTAATCTACAATTTGATCTAAGGGCCAGGATAAAATGACCAATGGGAGATTTTTAAATAATCACATAAATACTCCAAACTTCAAATTTTCGTAACAATTAGCTCAAACCTTTGAAAAATAAAATAAAAAGACGTCTGAATTCGTAATAATTTTCTCTACAACTTTCGTGAAGGAAGTGAATCAAAAATCAGAACTTCTAAAATATCAATTTTTAAATTGCAACAAAATTAAAAATCTCGATAAACACGCCAAAGCTAGATCAACATAATAATAAACTCGACAAATAAGGATTAGCGGGGTAATCTAGGTACAGGCTGTTATAGTTAGCCCCCCCCCCCCCCCCCCCCGGTGGCCAGGGCGGTAATTGTAGAGGCTATGGAGGAAGGTTAGATGGCGGTATCAAGCAGTGCGCTGCTTAACCAAGGCATGCAAAATGGACATTGGATTCATGCATATAGCTTTGAGACCGGCTTCAGGCCAATTTGCAAGTGTGTAATGACCTGAACCCAAATTAATAACTTAATCTTTGTTAGTTGAGTTAATTATCTAGATAATTACTATATGATACATTTATTAAGATTCGTCGCGACTAAAATTTGACTTTCTATAGATTATGATCTTAGATTAACTTTCTTCACGGAAGTTGTAGAAGATATTATTACAAGCTCACGCAATATTTTTATTGTATTTTTTCGGACGCTCAAGTTAGTTGTTATGAATTTTGGAAGTTCATGATAAAACAAAATTAAATTAGAAATTCTATTGTTGGTCAAATTTGTAGGACCGTCAGTTCTCTCAAAGGACTGATCTGGTTGATCATTTTAACCCTAATAGTATAAATTCCAAATTTCCACCTGGATGACGTGACCCGAATGGCAACCCAACGGCACGACTCGACCCAAAACATGATCCTATCAGATCTTTATCATCCGGCCACCGTTGTATGACACTCTGGTCGAGAATTGAAGCTCCCGACGTCCCTGCCTCCCTCTACCCCATAAATTGCCATGCATCGCCGTTCGAGGGCGTATCGAGGTCGAGAACTTTCTAGGCTTTCCCAGTTGGCCGTCGCCGACGTTCCAGCTAAAAATGATGGTATTACCTTAGGGGTCCATCCAGGAGTCGAACGTGACAAGTCTTGAGTCATGTCATGGTTGTATGACGTCGATCGATTGACTGCAATTTTTGGCAAAACTCATTGACTTTTCATTTTTTTCAGACTTAAGCATAGCTATGAAAAGTTGATTAGCGTGTTGAGACCTTTGAAATAATGTATCATTTGCAGGATTTGGAGTTGACCAATATTTGGCAGTACCTGGCCAACTCCTATGGTGGCACTTCCACACGTTGTCGTGCGCGGCGGAGCTTCGGTGACCAGAAAGAAATTTTTTTCAAGGGAAGTGTTTTAAGCTATTTGTTAAGGCTTTTGCTGTTGTTTCGTCTATTTCGATGGATTTTTGTAATGCTTTTGCTTATGCACAGGAATCAGGGCGACTCGACACTTTCGACGCAGCTGATCTTCGTGTGTCGAGTTGAGGCTCACTTTCTTTTGAGCTTTAAGAAGCACGACATGAAAAATGGGATTGAGCATTTGATTTGTCGAGTTACAATTCGCGATTATTGAAAGTAAATGTGAGTTTCCGATAGGCATTTCATATAAGTTTCCCTTTCTCTGTTTTAACCACACGATCAAAATATTTTATTAATTTATTTAGATATACGATTTGTCCTATGAATGCCAAGTACGACATATGAGTTAATAAATCGATGACTACTTTATTGCCGATCCAGATGAGTGAACACTTTGTTTTTCGCCGTTGGTAGTAAGTCTACCTTTATGCTTCACGATTTCTTTTATGAATATATATATATATGCTATGATACATTACGATATGTTTATGCTATGCACAGAGGCCAATGATATGATTTTATATTTTTATGCACGCTGAGTCCGTGTATGTTTTATCGATGCATCGGCTTCTCTGTTGATCACCAAGTACGCCCCGGGAAGGTCATGACAAACACTTGACCCGAGATTACGATGAACTTGCCTCCACACACCTATGATATATATATGTTTTATTTAGACTCACTATGTTTTTACTATACGCTACAGTGAAAGGGTTAAAAATAAGTTTTATGATTTTTTAAAATGGATCTTTATTTTCGTCCACTCACTCTAATGATTTCATGTTTTATGTACCTTTCCCCTGAGCCCTTCGGCTTCTACTACCCAAATTGCAGATTTTAAATTGAGGTTGGATATACACGTAGATTGAGACATAATATTACTCGCCATAGGATCCAGGGTTAATCATACAAGTTAGCATCTTAGTCAATATAGGTTGTTTAGAGAGTCTAGTTGCTCTGGTGTCATAAATGATTTTATGGTTTTAGTAATGGGCTATTATGAGTTGCTTCTGGGAATTAGTTCCTCTAACTTATGATTTTTGGATTGTCGATTTTCCCTTTGGTTTTCTTTGGGAAAATCACGATTAGGTTTTGATAGTCTTTTGGGCCTAATCTCGGTTTAGGCAACTAAATCAGGGTCGAGTGCTTTCAAAGTGTGCAGGATAACCCTCTTTATGAGGGGGGACTAAATGGATTGTGTTGTTTTTGCTCAAGTATCAGTGGCGGACTAGGTTTTCTATTTAGTTCCATCTAGTTTGTTAGATCCATAATCATACTCTTATTATGTCTCTAACTTCACGCTTATTGCTTGTTTTTCATGAATAAAGAAACATTCTTATGACGTTTCTTATTCTTAATAGGAAATCATGGTTTGACTCGAAAATACATAAAGAACAAAAACTACATGTTTATTTGAGAGAGCGTAGGCATTTTCGGGGTCATGGGAAAAGATGGAGCAACTTTTGCTAGAAGAGGAAAAAAGGTCGTAGGAGACTCACCAAAATATTACAAGATTCTAGTGGTCAACGCTGGTCAATGAAAGTCAATGTCGGTCAATATCTTGGTCAAACACTTCAACCACACCTGGAAGATATTTTGGGGTTAAATGTAAATGAAATTCAAGAGAGATGAATGCACATGACATGTACATGTAAGGTAAGTCACATATGTGACACTTCACCTTAGGATCACATTATCCCTAAAATTGTGGATCATGTCCCTAATTTCTACACATTTGAATTTCAGATTAGATTAGAAAATATCTGCATTTTCCCTTATATTTTCGAGCTCCTCTCTACCCACACATATAACACACTTCATTTTTCACATTTTCAAGTTTTACCTCTCCACTCTCTAGCCATTTTCTCTCCCAACCATCTAGAATTCTTCTCCCTCTCTCCTCCCCTCATCTAGGCTGACACCACCACCTTTACACCACCAAAAGAGATCTAGCTTCTCCTTTAAGGGAGGAGCCGAACCTCTCCACCTCTCCACCATCATCTTGGTCTAGTTTGGATGTTCCTCCTCTCATTTTTGCCTCCAATGTGTAGGTGATTCTCTAGAGTTCAAAGACGTGGGAAGTAATCCCTGTTTCCCTTGGCTTCTTGGAGTCCTAGAGGTTGTCTACTTCTACTCTTCAGGAGTTGAAGCAAGCTAGAAGTGAAGGTGTGAAGCTTGAAGGCTTAAAGTGTTTTGGGTGAAGCTTTCCTATTTCGGTGGAGCTAGCTTGGGGACTCTTTGGTTATGTCTTTGCTCTTTCATATCTTAGCATGTATTTAAAATCTATTGTAGATATGATTAGTGAGTAGTCTTTGTATGGAAGGCTAGAGGTCAAACCCTAGCCACTTAATGTAGAACAATGATGCCTTGATGTATGAGATGAGTTATGTTTTGATTTATGTTATGTTGTGAATGAGTTTAATGTGTTTGTGATGTGATTGTGGCATGTTTATGTGATTAATGAATGGTTTCACTTATGCATGTCTTGGATTTGGCTAAGTTATGTTTTATCTAAAGAAACTAAAAATGACACTTAGGTGAACTAGCCACTCACTTAGGTAAATATAAGCATATAAACATGACTAGAGTTGAAACTAGGAGGTTAAGCTTGAGGTTTAATTTCCTTATGCTTGAGTATAGACCGAAGTCTTCTTGAAATCCAAACGACTCGAGGAGCTTCGGTTTAGCTTACATTGAACCAAGAGGCCTTATAGCATTCTTTTGATTCATACTCTAAATGGTGCTAGTTGGGAGAATCTCATAGAGCCTACTTCCAAGTCCTTCAATAGGGGCTTAAGAAGGGAAGCCATCCACATCTATCACATTATTTGCTTTTCGAATTCACTCTATGTGACTTACGGTTAGAGTGTAAGTCCTAAATGACTTAGACCTTAATCTCGGTTCACCATATGCTTAAAAGTTGGCCAGGAAGTCTTCTAGAGTCCTAACAACCTAGAAGCTTTGGCTCAAAACCAAACGTGACTCACAAGGTCATGATTTGGACAATGTTGTGTGAAATGGACTAAAATAACTCACAATCGTAAATCAGGACATTGTTTGTACATGAGTGGATAATGGGGACATCCCTAGCCAATCATTCATTCACCTTGGATTAGAATCGTAATCATTTACTATCTTTGCATTAGTCTTAATCAATCACTCAACTTTTTCGACGATCATTCATCGCAGTTAAACCATCGCTCACAATGCTAGGTTTCCAAAAGGCTTAGTGTTGGGAGATTTGCATTCCCGCTTTGTGTTTTCTTTGTGTTGCATTACTTGTTTGTTTATAACGTAATCAACAAATTAATTGAAAAGTTATGAAATTAGGATAGTCAGTCCTCATGGGTTCGATATCCGACTTCTATGAATTATATTACTTAGACACCGTATACTTGCAATTTTAGAGAGTTTCACTTACCTTATGACCAATCCTTAGTTCAAATGGTGTAGGGAAAAATTACCTCTAACATAGACCAATGTCACTTGTGCGCCTTTCCGAGTATCAAGGCAGTGTCTAGCATAGTGGTTGATCAAGTCAGGCGAGGCGAGGCAACAAGCTAGTTCGTTTAACACCATTACAGACTAAAGTAATGGTGGGAAGTGTACTACGCGAGAGGAGATACCCTAATCATGCAGCTTTGGAGGAAAAGGCTCTACAAGTGGTGTGAAGGGAGTATTGAAACATTAGTCTCTAAAAAATAAGGTGGCTTTGGATTTGGAGCAAATAGCAAAGGTGTAGGTGGAGGAGCAACATCTCACGTTGTTGTAGTTTTGAGGTGCATAGTTAGATAGAGTGTGAGCAGGGCCAACCCTGAGATGCCAAAAATTTGATGGGGCTCTAGGCTAAATAGAAATATAGGGTCTGAATACATATATTATGCATACTTTAGCCGAATTTTTGGGTCTCTTCTTGGTGGGGGCTCTAGACGCATGACTATAATGCCTATACTCAAGGCCGACCATGGGTATGGGGCCATGCTATTTTATTGAAAGCTTTACATCTGTACTGTCTCGCTATGTTTGGTGTTTTTTTAACTGCTCGATCTTGTGTAAGTTACTTTAGAGAATTCGTTTGATCGAACCCGGTTACCAATGAATTCCTTGTAATTTTCTATTTCCATCAATAGACTACCGATCATCTTAAAAAAATGTAGTTAACTTGATTATGAATTGGAACACTCTTTTTTCAAAAAATATGATAAGTAGGTCGCTTTCTCACCCTACTCCTGTTTTTTTAGGGGGAAAAGTGAGACATCAGTTCTCATATATGAATCAAAATCAGGAAAGATTATAACATGCGACTACCCTTCACAAGGACAAACGTCAGAGGCTAAGAAGTCGTAGTCTAGTCTAATTCAACACAGCATGCTAAACTAGACCAACTAATCCTACCAATAATAAGCTCAACAAAATAAAATGTAACCAAGTTTAAAACCAAGACATAGTGCGAGACAGGATGGTAAGCAATACCTATATATCCTGCCCAAACTTTCTGAAATAATGCAAAAATAACAAAAAAAATAAAATAAAAAACCACTCTCAAGGTTAGTGCCATCACTTGCACCCTCATACAAATCCATCTACTCTGAATCGGTTGGTACCGCCTCCTAAGAATTCCCATAGTCCTCAAACACCTTCAAGTGAACTTTCACTCTTTCTCATGTTGATTGGCTTTCTCTGGGCCAATTTCTTCCGACATAACATGATCAATCTCCATGCCTTGCATTGCAGCTAGCTTTGCCTGTTTGTGATGCCTCGAGATAGCAATTATGTGCTTTGGAATTGAGTCTGCAACCGTACCAACCTCTTCCTCATCCCCAACCAACTTCTTTGGTATGTTCTTAGAGACATGACGACATCCACGCTTCGGTTTCTTAGCCGGGGACTTGAGAAACAAACCATTCTTCTTTGGTATGGCAAGCTCAATATCTTGCCCTAAGTTAAGATTGATTTCTTCTTCGTAGATCGAAGCTTTATGACAATAGGTTCCACCTCTTCGATAGCTTTTCTCTTCAACATATCTTCCCGACTTGGCTCAGAGATCACCAACCATCGGAGATAAGCGTCCGTCGCCGCAAACAGTTTCGGTGTCAATCCTGGGACCTTGAAAAGCAAGGTTGTTCCAAAATTGAAGATTTTAGAACTTGCAAAACATTGCAAATAATGTTAGGGTTAGGGTTTACATGCGTACCCCCAACTGAAATCACTGCCTTCCTTCACATGGAATCTCTTCCACCTCTTCAATAAACTTGAAGGCCGACTCTAACGCGATATTCTTCAACATATCTGTAGCACCAATACAACCTGCATTCGTGTGTTCAAACATCCCACACATATTGCAATAACCCTGAAGACATTTATACTGGAATTTCAGATTAGCTATAACACCCAGCTCGAACTCGAACGTTCTTGCCTGAAACGACTACCATACTCGAGATGAAACCGAATGACGAATGTTAACCCTAGCCACTCCTCTTCCAAAATTGGGCTGGTCAATTTTCACAAAAATTCCTAACGCACTAGCCACCATCCTTATCGCCTTCTTGGTAAGCACGATCGGTTCCAGACCCAAAATCTCCACCCAAATTGGTATGGAGAGGAGAGGGACTTGCAATAGATCGCCTCGACCACTGAATATTGCTGGGATTAGGGAAGCTCGACCAAAAAACCATGGTCCACCTTCCAAAATATGCTTCGCTTTTGATTCCTTTGTGAACTCCATCAAAAATCGATCACCAACAGTTCGTATGTTAAGTCTTCAATCATACCCCGAAACAGAGTCGAGTGTTCCAGCCACCACATACTTATTTGTCTTTCCTGTCACTGACAAAAGCTGTAAAACCACAAACGAATGATTTGAGACCGTTGCCAGACCATTAGCACCAAAAGAAGTGTCATTTCTTCGACAAAGTCAAGGAAGCTCTTAGCTGTTCAGACATCGAGTCGGCCATTGCAGATTGACTGAAGTGGAAGAAGACATGGGAGATTCTTGAAAAAACCTAGGCGGAGACAAAGGTGGCTTCTAGGGTTTTTTTGCTCGAGTTTGGTCATATTCATCCTACTCCTGCTTGTCAAGCTATAAAGACTTTGGTTAAAATATTTATTAGTGATTTATTTAAGAAGTTGTTTCATTCGTGCTGGTTTTCTGGTCAATTCCTTGTAAACTATCATCTTGCATCGTCACCTAAAGAAAATGAAATAAAATAAAGAGGGTAATAGTTCGTACTTCACAGCCTTTTCTTCAGTACTTCATCTTCTTCTCTCTCAGTTGTCAACTTCTAATTGAATCTGGGATAACAGGTGCCTGGGTTTCGATCTCCGATTTTAAAGGAATCCCAAAGTAGAAAATAAAGTCGCTTTGAGTAGTTTAGGTGATATGTAAATACTAAACACTAGAGGTGGGCACGAGACGGGTCAGGTCTATTTTTGTCCATCCGGTTTTCAAGGAAGCCCAAAGTAGAAAACAAACATTACAGTAAACCAAAATAAAGTCGATTTGAGTAGTTTAGGTGATAGGTCAATACTAAATACTAGGGGTGGGCATGAGACAGGTCGGGTCTATTTTTGTCCGTCCTTATCCTTATCCCGAATTGGACTAGATTGAGTATTTTAAAAGTGAAAGGACCCAACCCCGATTTAGCTGCCTAAACCGGAATCGAACAGCTTCGAAAACACGAACCAACAAAAAATTTCGAAATTTCGGCAGAGTTTCGTTACTAGCGTAGAATTACCATTACCTACACGCGGAAAATACACTTCATCCTATGCCACAAAAAGCAAACCGTGGGCACCAATCCCATCCGGATTTCTCAATATATCAACAGTAAAGTAAATCAATAAATATATCTATACTTTACTGAAATCCGGTGTAAAATCATATAGCATATACAATAGGACGCTCAAAGCGACTTCTAATACATAATCATATACGCATACCACAGTAGGTAGAACAATAAACCTACTGGATGAAACAAAGTAGCTCGAGCACTATGCACTACAAGAAAACAGCACTTAGACGACGGAAACAATAATTCTCCGTCGTCCAAGTGACACTTAGACGACGGAGAAGACTCCGTGGTCCAAGTACCACCTGGACGACGGATAATACCATATCCGTCGTCCAAGTGGTCACCTGGACCTCGGAGTCTTCTCCGTCGTCCAAGTGGTCACTTGGACGACGCATATGGTATTATCCGTCGTCCAGGTGACCACCTGGACCTCGGAGTCTTCTCCGTCCTCC
Organism: Geum urbanum; assembly: GCA_946800695.1. Lineage (NCBI taxonomy): Eukaryota > Viridiplantae > Streptophyta > Magnoliopsida > Rosales > Rosaceae > Geum > Geum urbanum. The sequence goes on from OX326998.1 coordinate 38,524,430, forward strand.
AGGTGACCACTTGGACGACGGAGATGGTATTCTCCGTCGTCCAGGTGGCCACCTGGACCTCGGAGTCTTCTCCGTCCTCCAGGTGACAACTTGGACGACGGAGATGGTATTCTCCGTCGTCCAGGTGATTACCTGGAGGACGGACCGACACACCGTCGTTCGAGTTCACAAAACGTACTTCCACTTAGACGACGTACCGACACCTCCGTCGTCTAAGTGAAGCATTATATAAGCCCACTGCCGGCCAAACTGATCAAATTCATTCCTAGCTAGCCTCGATCTCTTCATGATCGATTCCATTTGAAGAATAATTGAAGGAGAAGGGAGAAGGAGAAGCTAGCTAGGGAGCTCGAGCTAGCTAGGTAGCTTAAGCTAGCTAGGCCGAGAAGAATCAGGATCGATAAGGGATCTCCGCTGACTAGCTAGTTAGCTTAATTAACGTAAAGATATCGAGAAGGCCAGCAGGTACGTACGTACGCAGTTAAAATTTGCTTAATTAATATGTATTTAGTGAAAACGTACGTACATATATATATACATGCAAGGATGTTAGCTGATGTTAGCTATATATATATATATGTACAGATCGATTAAATTACGTACATACGTACGTAATTGATGGATCGATATGTAGATCGAGTACGTATAATTAAGCGTAAATTAATGGACAAATATATATATATATATATGTAATAATTAATTAAGTATAATATTTTGTAGCAGTATGGACAAGAGTTGGATGAAGTTGAAGAATAGATGTGATGTCCGGTATATGGATGGAATTAGCGAATTTGTGAATTTTGCGATAGAACATGGTCAGGGAAAGAAACGTTTCAGGTGTCCGTGTCAGAAATGTCTTAATTGTCAGTATGCGGAGGTTAATGTTATGGTGCAACACTTGTACGAAAATGGTATGATGTGGAGTTACACTACATGGAGCGAGCATGGTGAATATGTAGAGTTCAGCGCAGCAGACTTCAGCTCAGGGTACAGTTACCATGGTGCCTCATCCAGCGGCAGTGGTGCCGGACCCCCAGCTTGCAACCCAACTGCAGATTTGGTCCATGATGCGTTTCCGGGATGTAGTCATGGCGGACACCAACACCAAGACGGAGGTTACAGTACCACCAATGAGCATGATGACACATTCCCCGCAGCTAGCTTGGCCACTGACACCAGTGAGATGGAAAAGTACAACCGGATGCTACTTGAAGCGCAGACCCCGGTGTTCCCTGGATGTCGAGAGAATGTGTTGCAATATGTGATGGAGCAAATGAAGATAAAAGTGAAGCACAAAATGTCAGTGAGTGCTTTTGACGAAATTCAGGAGCAAATATGTAAGTTGCTTCCTGATGATCACAATCTTCCTAAATCTCATTATAAGGTTAGAAATATCCTGAGCAGCCTCGGCCTAAAGTACAGGATAATTGACGCATGTCCGAATGATTGTGTGCTATTTTACAAAGAGTATAAAGAGTTGGACTATTGTCCCGTATGTGGCCAGTGCAGATTCCAGTTGAATAGGAAGAGTTCGAAAAAGAGAATTCCTGTGAAAGTTGTTCGATATTTTCCCTTGATTCCCAGATTGCAGCGCCTGTACATGTCGCTACACACAGCAGAGGCGATGCGATGGTACGCAGAAAAGCGAATAGATGACGATGTCCTGCGACACGCCGCGGATGGGGAGGGTTTCAAACATTTCGACAGAGAATTTGGAGACTTTGCTTCAGAGGTTAGAAATGTTAGACTCGGCCTATCTACAGACGGATTCAATCCTTGGGGAAGTAATAGCTCCGCCGTCAGCACTTGGCCAGTTATTCTGATGCCATACAACTTGCCTCCGTGGATGTGCATGAACAAGGAATTTAATTTCCTTACCGTACTAATTCCAGGTCCTAAATCTCCATCGAAGTGCTTAGATGTCTACCTCAGACCTTTGATCGACGAGCTGAAACTGTTGTGGGAAAATGGAGTCCCAACTTATGACAAATTCACTGACACGATGTTCACGATGAGGGCTGCTGTAATGTGGACGATCAGCGATTTTCCAGCTTATGGGATGTTGGCATCCTGCAGGACAAAAGGATATAATGGATGTCCTATATGTTTGGACGACGTGAACTCTAGTTGGCACGCGGGGAAGGTGTGTTACTTGGGTCACCGTAGATGGCTTCGTCACGACCACCCGTGGCGACAGGATGAAGCTCATTTCGACGGTACGGTAGAGAACAATCCTAAACCCCGTAGTTGGTCGGGCGAAGAGATTTTAGAGAGGTTGAGCTATTTCGACTTTGGTGTGTTGAGCAATGACGCGGATGTAAAGAAATGCAATCCAATTCCTCCACATGATCTGAGCTATTGGGATCACAAGAGTATATTCTTTGAACTCCCTTACTGGTCGAAGTTGAAGCTGAGGAACAACTTGGACGCGATGCACATAGAAAAGAATGTGTGCGACAGCGTGGTGGGAACAATTCTCGGTATTAAGTTCAAGACTAAAGATACTTCCAAAGCGCGCAAAGATTTGGAATCAATGAATCTACGTCGTCCCTTGTGGTTGAGGAGGGATAGGAAAGGAGTGTACAACAAGATGCCAGATGCACCTTACACAGTGAAGCCGACGCTTAGACGTTCTGTATTTCACTAGTTTAAGGGCGTTCGTTATCCGGCTACGTATGCAGCTACTATAACTGGAGCAGTGGACGAGGTGCAACACAAGTTTGTTGGTCTAAAGACACATGACTATCACGTTATGCTGCAACGTCTGATTCCAGTGATAATTCGACCATACTTGCCTCGGGATGTCGTAGAACCAATAGTGGCATTGTGCAGGTGGTGGCAGAGGTTATGCGCCAGAGAATTAAAGAAGTCAGATGTGGTGGAATTGCAACAACAAATTGTGCACATCATTTGCAAACTAGAGAGGATTTTCCCCCCTGCTTTCTTTGACATCATGATTCACCTAATGATCCACCTGCCCGAGCAGGTGCTCATTTCTGGTCCGGTCCAGTACACTTGGATGTATCCTCAAGAAAGGTACGTACAACTAATTAATTAATTTGTTCCACTGGAGATTATATATATACTAGCCAGCTAGCTATATGTACTTATGTAATGTGTACGTTTGATTTTGTAGACAGCTTGGACAGTATAAGTCATTCGTCAAAAACAGGTCGGCCCCGGATGGCTCCATAGCAGAGACATACCTAATGCATGAGTGTGTTACTTACTGCAACAGGTACCTCAAAGATCCACCCCCTCCCAGTACTGCCTCCGATCGCAGTGCCCGCATCAATCTTTCTGTCGTCACCAATGTCGTCCGACCGTTTAGAGGAGTATTAAAAGAATCGTTAACACGGGAAGAACTTATTGAGGCACATTGGGTAGTGTTGCGAGACTGTGATGAAGTTGAGCCGTACATGATGTCATACAGGGAGAGGCTTCAGGCGTTAAATCAAAACAAGAGTTCGGCGTGGATTGAGAAAATGGTTAAGAAGAAGTTTCCTGATTATTTCTTCCAATGGGTACGTACGTACGACTCGGTATTAATTATTTAAATACATATTGCTCATGTTTGTAGAAAGTAAACCATTATATTAATTTGGCCTTTTTCGCAGATGATTGATCTGCAAAAATCTGATAACCACGGAGGGTGGTGGTCATGGCCAAAGCACTTGCTAGCAGGGAAGCCGGTTAAACACTATATTTATCCCGGATGTTTTGTGAACGGTGTAAAGTTCCATTCATTGGCCCGAGACGAAGGAAGAAGAACACAAAACAGTGGGGTAGCCGTTGGGAAAGACAATGATCTATATTACGGGGCTATTGTATACGTGGTTCAGCTATGTTACGGGAATGATGTCAACGTTTTCCTATTCAAGTGCAGATGGTTCAAGCGTACAAAGGAAGACCTGGGACTATTATCTGTCGATACAAACTCGCACTGGTATGAGGATGAGCCTTTCGCTCTCGCCACCTTAGTTCGGCAGGTGTTCTATCTCGACGATCCGAAAGCCGGTGAAGGGTGGAAAATAGTGAACCATATCTCTCACCGAGGAATATGGAATACAGAGACAATTGAAGGGACACCGGCGACGACTGAAGATGCTGCTGAACCAGAAAGAGACATTCCTGCCTATCAAGAGCCTAATATTTCTATGGTCCGCTCCGATATAATGGACCTGGTTCAAGATGGTGAACGGTTACCCATGCCTGATGGTTGTACAGATCTAACTGAAGATGAGATTATCCATGAGGTAGATGAAGAAGACGAGCAGGAAGAGGACGCGGACGAGGACTCAGGTTATTCGTCGGACGATGTTGAGTACGATGACGAGGATGAGCCGTCGACTAACGGGGATGAGGACGATGATGATTATGACGAAGAGTACGGTCATACGACGAGGGAGATTAATTGGTAATTAATTACTGTAATTATTGTAATATATATATATATATATATATATATGATCGATGCTGGTTTACGTAAGAAATTAATCCGAATTATATATCCTGGACAACGGAGAAATTAATTGCAGATTAATTGGCGCCAAATCTCAATCTCATATAAAACCCTAGCTAAATCCTGTACCCTAAATCTAGCAGTTCGGATCGATCGATCAATTTTTTAATTATATTTTTGAATCAGAATAATTGAACGCACACACAAATGACCGGGGACGACCTAAACCGTAAACCCTAAGGCCCTAACCCCTGAATTCGGGGTTTTTACACCTGGACGACGGAGATGACGTTCTCCGTCGTCCAGGTACACACTAGGACGACGGCGATGGTCATTCTCCATCGTCCAGGTACACACTAGGACGACGGAGAATGGTCATTTTCCGTCGTCCAAGTTCACAAACCCTAAACCCTAAACAGTAGGGCCCTAACCCCCAAATTCAGGGTCTATGCACCTGGACGACGGAGAACGTCATTCTCCGTCGTCCAGGTAATCACCTAGACGACGGAAACACTCATTTCCGTCGTCCAGGTGCAGATATCGTAATTTTTTCTAAGACAACGACCCTCTAGACCTTCTTCCAATGCATTTTCTTTTCCTCAAGACTTTAGAGTAAACAATTCTTGGTGTGTGAGCTTCGACGGTTCGAAAATCGGAGTTGCGAAATGCCTTGTATCCACGTTTCCGGTTTGTGAAATTATCGGTTTTGCGGTTGACTGTGCCGATCAAACCCTTCCCGAACTTATTATTTTATGGTCCTTTGAAGACAATTATATATTATGTTACGACGAACATATCCAACGGTTGTTTTGTCCAAATTCAATTTCGTTAATACTCTGCTGCAAATCAGCGTCTACTCATGAACACTTAAGTCGTAAAGATTAGTCGATACTTAACATGTTTCAATACGTAAAATTAATCGGCGGTTCAAATTTAACTGTTCATATATACGATGCGTTCATCGATATTGTACGACTATTTCACCCGAATGACAGATCGCTAAATTCCTAGCGAATTATTTTTAAAATTTTTTTTTACGTAATTTGAACCTGGACGACGGAGATGGTCATTTTCCGTCGTCCAGGTGTTAACCTGGACGACGGAAAATGACCATCTCCGTCGTCCAGGTTCAAAAATCATGGCGGTTCAAATAATTTTTTGTTTATTTTTTTCGTGTAATTTTCACTTGGACGACGGAAACTTACCATCTCCGTCGTCCAAGTCCAAAATTATGGCGGTTCAATTTACCGCTTCCGTTTTCGGCACCGCTTAAATTTTCACTTAGACGACGGAGAATTCATTCTCCGTCGTCTAAGTTCAAAATCATGGCGGTTCAAAACGTCCCGCCGATTAATTACGCGCCGATTGAAAATTTTTAAACCGCCACCTAGACGACGGAAAACACTATTTCCGTCGTCCAGGTGGACTTAGACGACGGAGAATAGTGCTCCGTCGTCTAAGTGCAACTCTATAAATAGAGTTGCACCCCCCCTCATTTTCTCATCATTCCATCTCCTCCTCTCCCTCTCCTCTCCTCTCCTCTCCTCCGGCGATCCTCCTCCGGCGACGCTCCGACGACATTTTTTCCGGCGTGGTTCCTCCTCTCCGACGACTCAAGTCCGGCGAAATTCCCGTAAACTCCGCTTCGGTACATTTCTATTTTTCCCTTATTTAAATAATTTTCATTTTATTAATTAATTAAATTCTAAATATAATTAATTAGTAGAAATTAATTTAGTAATTAATTTTAAATATTTAATAAATGATTAATTGTTGTTATTTATTAATTAAATCATAATTATTGTTATTGTTTCCTAATTAAATGAATAATTGTAAATTTGTTGTTATTAAATAAATAAATAAATAATTATTGTTATTAATTAATTAAATAAATAATTATTGTTATTAATTAATTAAATGGTTAATTATTGCATGCTAAATGGAAAATAAATTATTGCATGTAATTACGTGTATTTTTTAGTAAATTAATTAGTAGTACGTGTTCGATTTAAATTTAGTACATAGACTTGGTGTAATTAAGTCGCACTCTTTGGAATAGATGGCGCCACTTTTCCTTGCTTATCTCCTTAACCCCTCGTGATGTGTGGATTTCATCACCGCACACCATAACCTAAGTGAAGTTATGGACACGAGGTTGAGGGCGGAGTTTGCAAAGGACTTGAGGGAGTGTAAATTTTCGAAAAATTGGCCGAATGTCGGACATGGTGTCTAGAAACGGGTTATGACTGGTGACAGGATTTGGACTAAGAAAGACTTTTGTCGAAATTAGTCCTGCCTCTCGCGTTATCTCTATCCCTAACTGGCCATGTTTTTCGATTTAACCAAGGCTGATTAATTGAAAATTTACACTTTATCGCGCGGGTCGCACGTCCATTGAACGACCGAAAATGCCAAGCTAGTGTACTCTATTTAAATCTTAAACGTACTTAATTAATTAGCGTAAATTTTTAAGTTGTAATTATTATGGTAAGTAGGTATTTTAACGCATCAATCTTAGGTTTAAATGGCTCCGCCAAAGACGACATCCGGCAAGAAGAAAGCCCAAGCAGAGGCAGAAGATGCCATGCTCCGCCGCTTGGCGGACCAAGTCGGTTGGGAATTACCACCGGCGGGCAACGACGCTCTCAATCCGGACGGATCATCTGGTCCGTCCGTAGCGCCCTCTGGGGAAATTCCCGCTCCCCTTTTCATCTCGAGCGGTGATGACGTCGACCTCTTTTCAACTCCGACGCCCGGTACCGGTTCAACGGCAAGTACTCAGGCGTCCTCGACCGCCGAATCAATCATGTACAGCGCCCGCCGTAGGCAAAGGAGGGCCCCCACTGACCCGGAACCGAAAAGGACTCGGGGTCTCGTTAAAGGGGGAAAAGCGGAGCGTATTTGCAAGGCGACCGGTAAAAAGATCGACTTGCCGTACGACGAATTCACCGGTGGCCCTCCCACAGCTCAGCTAGCAAGTCTCTCGGCGCATGGGATAGGGTCAATCATCCGTAACCGGGTTCGTATCACTGCCCATACTTGGAAGGAGACGCCGGATCATGAGAAGGCGAAAGTCTTCAAAGATCTTTCGGTACGTAATACGTTCAATTTAGTTATTATATAATATTGTTAATCTCGGCCTAAAATTTCATAATATATACGATTATAATTTTCTATTTATTTTTCATAGGAACAATTTGACGTGGATCCGACACCGGCTATGTTGAGGCATATCAATCAAACCGCCAACTCCATCTACAAAGATTGGAAGTACAGGCTCCATAAGTACTTCAAAGATGTCGGTCCCGTGCCTCCCCCGGTAGAGCTGCAAGGGGAGAGAGAAGATGAGTGGGAGTGGTTGTGTAACCACTTTGCCGATGAACAATTTAAGGTATTAATTTAATTTTTTTATTTCAATTAAAATAATTGAATTATTTAAATTGTAGTTATTCATTTTTTAATGATTTAATTATGTTGTGTAACAGAAATTCTCCGGTGTCAACAAAGCCAACCGGGGGAAGAAGGAGAAACACCATACTACCGGCGCCAAGCAGTTCATTCAAATTGCCAAGGAGCACAAGGATAAGGGTTCCAAACACCCTTTTATTGATGCAAGCGTAAGCGCGTACGTGACGCCAGGACTCGATAATGAAGCGAGTCAATGCGGGGTAAGTGATATGCATGTATATATATATATGTGCTTTTAATTATAGTAATTATTATTTAAATATGATTACAAAATTATAATAAATTAATTATAATTTTGTAGGCAAGGGTGATAGAGCGTGCGCATGAAGAGTTGGCCAACACTCAGCTTGCGTTCCCAGATGTGCCGCCGGAAGACCTGCCTCCTCTATCCTTAGAGAGCCAAATTGCAATCGCGGATGAGGTCTACGGTCGTAGAGCTGGCAAGGAGGTTAGGCACTTTGGGCCTAGGGTGGTACGAGATTTGTCGACGACCTCCGGCTCATCATCTACGGGAGGTTCGAGGCAGCGGAGAATCAGTCAAGCTGCGGCCGTCGAAGCAGCCATTCAAGAGGCTCGACTGGCACGAGAGGAGAATCGACGGACACAAGAGCAGAATGAGTCAATGCGGCAAAGACTTGACGAACAACAAGCACAAATAGCCCAACTCATCGCGCTCATGAACCAAAATCGAGAAGTATGTCAACCTCCTCCGAACCCACACCCCGACGACAACGACCCGGCTGGAGGCGGAGGACTCGGCCCCGCATCTGCTCCTCCAGTGTATTAGCTAGCACGTAGTATATTATCTCGTTTCTTTCCGCATTCCGAACAATATTTTAATTTTTAATTTATGGGTTTTTTCGTATGTACAAATTAATTTACTTTGATTATTTAATAATTATATATATAAGTTATTAATTTTAATATTCAAAATTTAGTTTATTTATTTAATATTAGCATTTTTCATTATTTAAATTAAAATAATAATAATAAATTAATAATATTTAATTTCAATTTATTTTTTTAAAAAAATTAAATATTCACTTGGACGACGGAAATTATGTTCTCCGTCGTCCAGGTGCAGAACCCTAAACCCTAAACCCCTAACCCCTAAACCCTAAACCCTGTTGTTCTCCGTGGCCCAGGTGTTCACCTGGACGACGGAGACTTAGTGTTTCCGTCGTCCAGGTGAACACCTGGGCCACGGACACGCGAGCAATGTCTGTGGCCCAGGTGTTCACCTGGAAGACGGAAACACTAAGTCTCCGTCGTCCAGGTGAACACCTGGGCCACGGATAATGGTAGCAATGTCCGTGGCCCAGGTGTTCACCTGGACGACGGAAACACTAAGTCTCCGTCGTCCAGGTGAACACCTGGGCCACGGATAATGTCCGAGGTCCAAGTTCACTTGGACAACGGAAACACTAAGTCTCCGTCGTCCAGGTGCTTGGACGACAGCACTTGGAGCACGGACCTTGGACGACGGAGTTTCCGTCGTCCAAGTACTTAGACGACGGAAAACTTCACTTAGACGACGGAAATGGTCCGTGGTCTAAGTGCAGTTTTCTTGTAGTGATGCCTCCGACCATGATGTGCGACACCAGAGCCTGAACTGCAAACTGGGCACGGAAACCGAAAAGCCCAGGGGAAAGACATAAAACTCGTTAGAGTGAGTGGACGAAAATAAATGTCTTTCACCAAATAATATAGGTTATAAAAACATATGCGATTCGAATGAATAAATATAATAAAATACGCGAGGTAAACTCTTACTCCTCCAGCGTACAGAGCATGCGAGTAAAAATCCCACGGGGCCACTCATGGACACGTCCGTGCTAGTACAGTCCGAATCACGGGATCCCAGACCCACACGTGATTCGAGCCAGAAAGGCCTCAGGTCAGGGTATCTATTTCCACCCGGAACTACATCGGCACAAGAAACAGACATCAATACCCACCCGGAACTACATCGGCACAAGGTACAGGAACCAGTACCCACCCGGAACTACATCAGCACAAGGTACGGTACCCCTACTGGTAAGCACCCTCAGGGATCAGCCTGGATGCGTGTGTATCGATACAACAACTTGAACTACGACTATACTCTGTGAAAACCAAATCATAAACAGTAAGATGCAAATGCATGAAACAACATTTAAATATATGTATACTCATATACGTATATTCGTATAAGTATAATCGTATAATCGTAAACACATGCTCATGTAATTCGAAATCTCATACGCATGCTCAAGTTCATAAAACGTGTATAAAGACTCGCAAACAATCCGTGAAAAGAAAGGTCCACTCACAGACTAGCGTAACGCGATACGCGTTAACCCATGATCCGGCGGAATGTCCCTCGCCAAACAAACGATCACGAACCCCTGAATATTCACAAAGTCCATTATTCAAAGTCATAATTCAACAATTCAATACAAATCACGAGAAACCACCGTTCTCGGAAACACGTAATTCAAAGTCGACGAATCGTCGAAAATCCGTATATGTACACCTCAATACCTCGCTATACATTCGGATGCTCAAATCGAGAAACGAACCTCCCCACTGCGATCGGGGCGCGATTTCGAGTCAAATGACATGCGACTTGTCGAAAATCCAAAAAGTCAAACCATTGACCGTTGACTGCCGCCGTTGACCACCGTCCACGGCGGCGCCGCTGCCAAAATGCAAATCTTCCGGCGGAACAACCCCTGTTCCACTCAAAATCATGCACTGAGCAACTTTCATAACTGCAACAAGGGCCAATTCAATCTCTAACTAGCTCAATTTCGTGATAAACCGAATTGGTACACAAATTTCAAATCCAAAATTCTCCTTTCACAAATCGAATTAAAGCTTCATACTTACATGGTTAGAATCATAGAGATGAGGGCTACAAAATTCAGTGCTTGATGTAGCTCAATTCGGCCCGAAACGATAACCACCATTAACCCCAAAATTCACAAACTTTGGATCAATGTTTCTCTCTCCACCGTGAGACTTGCCGGAAAATGAGGCCGGGGTTGAGTAAAGGACGTCGGGGCGAGTCGAACGGTATAAAAGTTAGGCCGTGAGGTGGCCGGAAAAATCTCATCGCCGACGAAGCCGTGGAGGACGCCGTGAGTTTCCTTCCACCGAGTTGACTCAGTCAACTCGGTCAAACCATTAAATGAACCAGCTTTTGACTTTCCCTTTTCGGCAACCTTCTATTTATAGCCCTTCCCGATTAGGAAACTTCAAGTTTATCCATTTTGACGAACTTTAAACACCCGTAACTTTCGCGTCGTAACTCCGATTCCGATAATTCTAGCGGCCACAAACTCATCTCGACATGTTCTTCCAATATCACCAGAAGTCAAACACATCGGCCAATCGGATAAAAAGTCAACCATTCAACCAAACACACATTTAAATCGACTAAACAATCGACAATCGGAAATAATCACAACTAAATCTTCGTAACTCAAAATCATGCTCCAGAAGTTCCCACGAACTCGAAATTAAATTCTAAACAACTTCCGTGAAGGATCCGAAGCCAAATTCTCGTCCGATAACTTAGTCGTTAAGTAACTCGCCATTATAATCCAATTCCGTCGAAACTTCAAATATTCATAATTAATTCCTCGGTGGTCCAAATAATGATCCGGAACCGCTCATGAACTCGTAATCACACGTACTACGACTTTTGAGAAGAGACCCAGCTCCAATTCTCGTCCAGTAATTAAGTCGTTAAGAAACTAGGCGAGTAAATCCATTATCAGAAATCTGCTATTAACTCATAATCTGTCGGACCCAGCTGATAACACTGGTCAATCTGTTTCGGGTCGTCACAAAAAGTCTGTCCCGGTCGTCCAGAAACTCAAACGGGACGGAACGGGATGAGTCCAATTTAAAATGAACATTTAATAGAGTATTAAACAAACAAAAATTCGAATGAGATGAGACGAACCAAATTTCGGGTTCAATATAAGGTAAATATAGTTTGATGCGAATTAAAAGTCTAAAACTATGCAAAATAATATTGTTTTACTTAATGGTTAATTAGAAGAAGTAAAACTACATTTAATTCATACTACAAGAAGTATAATACTTTGATCGTTAGAAAGTAATTTTATTTTTTTTGTTGAATATTTTTTTTGTTGATTAATGCTATTGGTTTGATAATTTAATATGTCAACTCTTAATAAAATAAATAATAAAATAAACAAAATATATTATGCGGGATGTGACGGGTCTATCGGGATTTTAAAATAAAGACCCGATCCCGTCCCTAAAAAATGGGACAAGTTAGGACGGGACAGAATAGTAAAATTTTATTTTTCGTTCCAAGCGAGATCAAGACGAAAACGAATCGAATTCAAAATTTGCGAAATTCGTGCCCACCGCTACTAAATACAACTTTGATGAATAAGTAAGGGAGTCTCAAGCCCAAGTAAACCATCACTGCTATATAATACCCAAAGGACAGCTTGTCTTTTTTTCTTGTCCAACCCAAACTCGAAAGTCTCTTCATCTTCTTTTACTTTAATCCTCCATAAAAATCCATTATCCAAAAAAAAAATCCTCTATAAAAATCCAATCTTTTTCAATTCATCGAATCTCATGCTCCTGTAACAATGGCGGGACTAGTTTCGTTCTTGGATCTGTTGAGAAAGAACCCAACTCTTACATCCCAAAGCCTACAGGCTTGTGGCTACTTCTCCGCCAAAGCAGCTGCTTCTGTCGCCGCCGTTGCCGGCGGAGCGCCTTATCTCTATGACGCTTTCAGGTACCCTCTTATCTCTTTTCCTATTTTGAGTACTGGGTTTATTTGAGCACTGTAGCTTAGTATTGTATTGGGGATCGTATATTAATATTGTAGTTTAGAGAAGTTGTAAGCTTTTTGACATGTAAAGTCCTTGTTTCTTCCTTGTTAGTATACTGCTGTTTATAATTCGTAGATGCAGGTTCACCTAGCAATGCTGTTCTTTATATTTTCTGGTGTTTTATTATATTGGTGAATCTATCAAATATCAACTTAAGATTGTGTCTATACAATCAGCTACTTAATAGATTGGGTCTAAACTCCAAGAAAATTTGGACATGTTGAGGATATAATGGGAAGTTTTGAATGCAAGATTCTTTATGTTATTTTCTAGCTAGTTTCCAGTTTGTATATTGACTTGTTTATTTGCTAGTTTCAGTTAAGACTCTTGGTTCCTTATAACTTATGTTGGCCTTCCTGTTTGTTCCTATTACGCTCTTGTTCATGCTTGTAAACTCTCAGCACTTTGTCTATCAAGTTTTGAAGCTTGAAGTTTGAAGATAATTTTGTGGCTCAAGTTTGGGTGTGATATTAACTATTTAGTATTGTGAAACATCAATTTTTAGGTTACCAGTTGCCTATTGCGATGCTGGACTAGTGTTGCCCGGAACAATGTTGCCTGAAGATTACATCTCTAATTTACGAAGTGCAACCCGTAAACTCTTCCAAAATGATGAGTCGCTGAATCTCAGTACCAAGGAATACAACTTTGAGTTGAAGCCTCTGTACTCAGCTTTTGAAATAAAGGCTCTGATGTTGACAACTTTGAGGTCATTCTTATTGTTCTTCTTACCTCTTTTGGAGCCTCGTACAAATTTGGAAGAGGACGATGATGACTTCCTGCAGGAGACCGAAGAAGTAGAACATGTGGATTTAGTGGTTCCATTCAAAAAATCATTAAAGCAGATTGCTCGTGAGGTAAGTTCTTTTGCCAAATGTCAGTATAGCTAGTCTATATGAAATTTGGTTAATCAAATAGCTTCATACATGGTGTCATTCATTTAGTTCCATGGCATCTCTGAACAGCGTATTTCAGGTTAAAAACTGTTCTCTTCCTACATCCTTGTCAAGGCTGGGGATTATAAAAAAAATTTGATTAAATTCTGAGGGAATACATTGAGTTATGTTCCCTTGTATGTTATTTATTGAGTATACTAGTCTGCTGGTAACTGCTGGAGACAAGTTTGATAAGTTATGCTTTTGCATTTCATTGCAGACTACTGTTACAACCACTAGACGCATTCTAGAAAGAATTGCTGTTCATCATGTTGTGTCACAGAGAATGGCATGGAAACTTCTCAAAGGTAAAATATTTCTGTAATCAATTGAAGATAGCTTCATTTCGTGCGAATAAGTCAACAGAACTCGTAAGGATCATAGACAAAGTTATTATGTAATTAAAAGATATGATTATAAAATGGACTCCTTGTTGTTTTTCTCTAAATAATTTACAATTAAGTGATACATTGTTCAAGTTGTACAGATCTTCCAAAGTCTGCCATGAGAAAAGCTGGACGAAAAATGCCAACATACATTTTTGTCTTAAGTGTTAGCAAATCAACTTTGCGAGGTAGTAACTTCATGGTCTCATTTCAAAGTATCAAAACTTACGTACTCTCAAATTATCCAGGTGTTTTGCTGCCGTGGGTGGTTAAGTTTCAATCTCACTGTTCTCTGCATGCATTATTTAACAGGACACATGCTAGGTGTTGCTGCATCATGGGTCATCTCAATTGGCATTGATATCTACCGAACCTTTTCTTATATGATAAACTCTAAAGCAGAGGTTGATGAAATTGAAACACCACAAAAGCTTAAAATTCTTGGGAAGAAGATTTCAGGCACTACTATCAGGTGTTGTGCCTCACTGATTTTTGCCTCCATTGGTGCTGGTATTGGTGCCTTACTTATCAACCCTTCATCTGGCCAGCGATGGGGTATGTATAGTACCTGGTTGGTCTATTTCTGTTGCTTTCTTCTGCTGTTTCTTATAAGTGTATGATCTTCTGCAATGTGCATGCTTCTTTTACTCAGGTTGTCTCTTCGGAGATCTGGCAGGGCCTTATATCGTCGCATATTGTCTTGAGAGGTGCTTCCACGAAGATATTAAGCAGTGGGATTAGTTTATCTGAAAGATTTTTTTCTGTATTTACTTACGTTTTGACTACTGTACACCATGAAATTTTGAGTATGTTGTAGTGTATAAACTGGATTTTGCATTTTGTGGAATCATGTCATTCCCTTTGTTTAGTATTGTATTTTTTTAATAAAATAGGTTTCAGCCTTATAATTAATAAACTTGGTTTTGACGAATGGTGCGTGCAGTATGTATTATGTAACGAAGAATTTTAGATCATCTGTGCATTTTCAATACATAGATGAATACTCCACTAGCAACCATCCAATCTGCTGTGGTACGTTGAGTTGTGGGATCTAATATTTTTCCAACTCATGATCTCTCCTTCTCCGAATAGACTAGAAATGGCAAATATAAAGAGCATGTGCCAGGCATGATATGAAAGGGGGGACTTGGAATCATACGAGGGAGAGCAACGCTCACAAATCCGTTCCAACTTCCAAGCAAGCAGTTTCTTCTTGGCAATTCTAAGAAAAGAGTGGAAGCACAAGGCTACGATAAACAAAATTGTGTCTCCGGATGATCTTACTGCTGCAATGTGGTGAGTATCAAATTATCAATGTATCATGTCATGGCCCTGTAGTGAAAGCCCATATACAAGCATTGTAAGTTAATGTGGTTTCAAGTCGAGGCGGTTCTGCAGTTCTGCTTACAAGCCGAGGCAATTGGATTGTGTATTCTGATTTCTGAGTAATGATCTAAGAGCTAATATAGGCAGCTGAACAATTCACTTTAATATTAATAATTTTTCTAATCAAGTCTTACCACTACTAAATCGAACAATCAAAAACATATTCAACGGTTCGAGCTTTAAATCAAGAAGTCCACCAGATATATACGGAGGAGATGGAAATATACATAGCAGCTTGTACATATGCTCCTCAAAGAATCTAAACACTAAAACCAAGACGTATGCATTGGCAAATCCCAAATTGATCAGTTCAGGAGGCCTCGGTAAGTTGCAACTCCAATGGAACATTGTTATTACTTGTTACAATAAGCAAGTCAAGTACTGCTCAATATTTTGTTTCTTGGTTGGACTATGTTTGAGAAACTCCACCTTCAGATTCCTTCAATCCCAAATCATCACTATAGCTATAACGCCAACGCCCAGCAATGCTGCCAAAAACTTGTAATGGGGTTTGTCCACAGACAACGCCTTGTTGGGGATGTAACCCTTTGCCATTAGATGGTTTATCGCTACGTACACAAACACTCCACAGGCCAGACCCATCGAAATTGCAAATATCCAATCTGCAACAGCGCCTTGAGTTGTCGCGTCTATTATGATTCCAATGGCCACACCAATAGGACTTGAAATAGCAAAGGCAAAAGCATAAGCAGCACATGATAACAAGGGGCGGTTAGGCATCATTCGAAGAAGAGCAATCCCCATGGCAATGGCTGCAAACACCTTGTGCAGAGAAATTGTCCATAAGGCTCTCCAAGCATCAGCTTTCGTGTCAGCAACTCCGACTGCAATGCCCTCAAACACAGAGTGGAAACACAATGCTACTATCAACAAGATGCTATCCCCAAGTGAGTTAACTTTCACGACATATGCATTTACAAAATGGTTATGGCTCTGTCAGTCAGGACAATAAAATCAATTGCAGTCAGTTTCAGAACAACCATATTAATAGACTGAAATCACAATCGAATAATTATACACATCTCACCTGAAACTCTGGTGCCCTGACTCCATTGTCAACTTCTTTTGCATGCTCAACACTCTCTGAAATAACAAAACATACTCATCAGTTCAAAGGTTCAACAACTCACATCATCTTTGAAGCAGCAGAGAACACAATCCAACAATAATCAATCACAAACCCAACTTCCAAATTCTCCACAAAAGTTTAACAACGAAAATGGAAAAGAACCAACCTGGAGTCTCAAGATCAGCAACGGATCCTTGAGCATGGCTTTTCTTATTGAAGACATAAGAAATGACAACATCAGCGAGCATAGTCAACAAGAAGCCAGCACTTGCCAACATGAAGGCAAATGGGTACTTCTTATCAGTCAAGTCCCCAAAAGTCTCATTTGCATCACTCAGAAAATGCATGAGCGCCGTACCCAAAAACACGCCCCCAGCAAACTGGGTCCCAAGCACTAAGAAGCCCTGGTTCCATTTGAAGAAGTAAGGCGAGACTCCTGGGATGAAAGTACCGAAGAAGAAAACTATGAGGCACCAAATCTTGGTCAGAATTAGAGGCTTTGACCGGAGGTCGGGGTCAGCTTCTGGGTCGTGGCCCTCGTCGGCGTGGCCGCTGTGGGCGGAGATCGCAACGGCGCAGGAGACAAGGATGAGAGAGAAGAGAAACAACGACAGCAACGGTGTTTGAGACATTGGTTTCTGTTTTGTGTTTGAGACAACATTGTGTGTTGGGTTGGGTTGGTGGTTATAAATGTTGTTGTTTGTTTGTTGTTTTGGTTTGTAGTACAGAAGGAAAGTGTAGTACAGAAGAATCGAAGAAGACGAAACTGGGGAAGTAGATAACGTTGTTGTACTGCAAGGTTTGCGACGAAGGAGACTTTTTATTTGGGAAGTGATGGCGACACCGGGCTTCTGTAAGCAAATAACTGAAAGAAGACTTCAGACTTGGAAGGCGTACAGTACAGTTCAAGTTGGAGCTGTCCAGGAAGAGTCGTGCAGAATTTAGAAGATAATAAAAGAGGAATAATTTTTTTTTGATTATTTAGTTTTTATTTCTTGAAGTTTTAACGTTGGGAATAATTTTTCGTGTTCTTGAAGCATTTATTGTTTTTCCTTTTAGAGAAAAATTAGCTGTCTTTTTTTTTCCAACCATTTTTCTACATCAAAAATACTTAAAATAGGAATGATAGTTTTCGTAATTCTATGTAGGGTTGGGACTTCTGAACAATAAACCGAAAAGAAAAAAATTGAGCCGAACCGGAGTCGTAATCGAAAAAATCTAAACCGAAAAACCGTTTTAAATTCGGTTTAGTTTCGGTTTCAGATTTCAAAACCCCGAATCAAATCGAAAAACAAAAAAAACTAAACATATCCAAAACGACGTCGTTTTGGTAGTTTAGAAACAAAACACTGTCATTGGGAATTAGAGTATATATGGTATGCGGCAAGAAGAAAATTAGGGTTTCTAATCTTGCCTCGCGTTGCCCTACTCAGACGTCAGCTAACCTTATTCAACGCCGACTAGCCCAGCATCGAAGCTTTCCTTCTCTTGTAACGACGCTCTCTCTCTCTCTCTCTCTCTCTCTCTCTCTCTCTCTCTTTATGACTTGGGTAATTGATTTAGTCTGCAAATCTCAGATTATGGTTGGTTGATAGTCGAATTTCCATGATTTGGTGTTTGTGTAGCCTCTCTTCAACAACAAGTGTAGTCTCTCTTCAACAACAAGCTCAAGTTCTCAAGGTTTAATGATTTAGTTCCATGTATTGTTGAAGACGCGTCTACGTTATTGAGTTTCATGTGATTGTTTTTCGATGTTTGGAACTTTGTGACTTTCTGTGCAGATGAAGAGAGGTCGAGAAGGGAACTCGAATATGACATCAACTTCAAAAGCCACAACCTTAAATAAGGTTTGAAATATGACAACAACTTCTTCAGTTCATTCTTAGGTTTGAATTTGGATTTTGTTTTATGTTTTTACATATTTGTAGAAAAGCTAGCTTAGTTGTACTAATAATTTTTGATTTTTGGTTATCGCAAATCCCTGTTAATGCTGGCAAATCATCGATACCAGCAAATAGTGCTCCCTTACCATCTGAAGGAACTTCAGTTGCTGCTCCAACTGCTGAGAGTCAACATGGGGCTGAGAGTGATGATCAAGAGGTTGAAGGATCCCTTGAACCTACTGAAGAAGATCTTTTGGAAATGATGAGGAAAAATGAAAGGTCAGAAATCTGGGCTCATTACACTAAAGTATATGAAGGTGTTAAACCTAATCGTAAACGAAAGGCTATATGCAATTATTATAAAAAAAAAAAAAAGTTTGCTGCTGAATCTAAATATGGTACTTCAACCCTTACTTCTCACGTTGAAAGATGCAGAAAAATAAACACTGATGGGTTGAAGTCGGTGGATGCAGAAAAATAAACACTCAAGAAGAGATTACTGTAGCATGTCCTGAGATGATTGTTATAGATGGCCTTTTAGACATGTTGAGGGAGAAGGGTTTATACGATTTAATTCGAAATTAAACCCTTTTTGGATTAGGCCTTGTCATAAGACAATATCTAAGTATGTGTGAAATCGTTATCTTTATGAAAAGAACCACTTAAAGAATGTCTTGAAGGAGAAGAGAGTTATCTTAACAATTGATACTCGGGTTTCAGTCTAGAATATAAACCATATGGTTCTTACTGCTCACTTTGTGGATGGAAATTGGAATTTGCACCAAAAAAATTCTTAATTTTAGTGTTATTTCAAACCATAAAGAAGATTCAATTTCCAAGTTGTTAGAATAGTGCTTACTTGAGTGAGAAATTGAAAAGGTGCTTACAATCACCGTTGATAATGCTTCTTCAAATGATGTTGCTTTGAGAGATTTAGTCAAGAGAATAGGTGATTGGACAGTCCCTAATGCTCTTTTGCATAATGGAAAGCACTTGCATATGAGGTGTATTGCTCATATCTTCAATTTGATTGTATGTGATGGGTTGACAGTAATGAATACTTGCATCCAAGCCATTCAAAATTCTGTTAAATATGTAAGATCTTCTCCTCAAAGGTTAGATGTATTTAAGAAATATGTTGACATTGTGAAAGTAGAGAGTAAGGGACTTGTGATCATAGATGTCGCTACTAGGTGGAACTATACTTTTTTAATGTTACAATCTGCTTTGAAGTTTCAAAAAGCTTTTGATAATATTGTAGAAGATGATGGTCATTTCCTTGGGTATTTTCAAAATGATGTAGGCCAAATTATAAGAGAGGGGCCATGCCACCTAAAGAAAATGATTGGTTTTTGGCTGAGGATTTGGTTGCTTTTTTGAAACCATTCTGTGAGATTACTTTGAATGTTTATTGCTCAAATAAACCAAGTCTATACTACATTTCGTGACTTGATCAAGATATATGGTTTATTGAAAGAAACTTGTGGTGCTTTGCTCTCTACTATTTCTGAACCTATGTAAAATAAATATAACAAATATTGGGAGAAATTTGAGGATGTCAATCCATATATGTTTCTTGTTGTTGTTCTTGATCCTCGCCGTAAGCTTAGAAATCTTCGTTTTTACTTTGAGACATTATATGGTGAGTTTGATGAGAGGGTTGACAAAAATTATAAGGTGGTGAATTCTTTATTGTATAAGATGTATGGAGTATATGAGAAGGAAGCTTTGGCCACTCAAATGCAATAGACTATGTCTAGTAGCTCTCAAAGTGGACAATTGGAGCATATAGACCTTAGTGATCTCACTGATTTGGAGAGGAAGACTGCTGGAAATGAGATAAAGAAGAGAGATGAGGAAGCACGAACAATGGAAAATGATGTGGATAGATATCTAGCCGATAGGGCCAAAGTTGATAAAAATGATTTTGACATTTTGCAATGATGGAAAGTGTTTGAGGCATCTAAGTATTCTATTCTAGCTAAAGTTGCAAAGAATGTTCTTGTTATTCCGGTATCGACTATAGCTTTAGAATCCTCCTTTAGCAAAAGTGGCCGGGTAATCAATCCATTCTGTAGCTCATTGAGTCCTAAAACAGTGGAGGCACTAATTTGTTCAAAAAATTAGCTCATTACTACTCAAGTTGTATTGAATAGTGTGCCAACCATTCAAGATATGGAAGAATTTGAAACAATTAAGGAAGGTAAATGATCTTGCTTATACTTCTAATATACTGTTTTTAATCACTTGGAATTATATAGTTGAAACAATGTTAACTTGATTGATGTTTGTTTTTAAAATATTCAAAACGCTATATTCGACTTTGGGAAGGACAAAGAAATTTCCAAATATGATTACTATTCATGCTTGAAAACATTTAGTAAGTTGGTAACTTGGTATTGCACTATACTTGTGAAGTTTATTAGAGTTGTTGTGTTAAGAGTATTAACATTGATGTCTGTGGACTGTTTTTTTGGACAGTCTAGTTGCTGCAAACTGCCTTATGCAAATCTCCAAATTAGCTGCTGGAAATCTGCTAGAATTTTCATCAAATGGGTGTTGGAAACTAAAGCAAGCTACTGCTGGAAATCTACTGGAAACTGAAGCAAACTGCTGTTGGAACTTTGCTGAGATTTTTGCATCAATTTGTTGTTTCTTTTGCTATTTTCTTACTTTCTGGACTGTTTGCTTTATGGACTGTTGAAATTGAACCACAAATGTTATTTGTGGAATGTTTTATTTGCTGTTAGAAACTTACAATTGATGTTGTAACTTGAAAATTTGAAATTTGATGTTTGGAATTGCTATGCTATTTCTAGTATTGGTTTGAAAGGTATTGGTTTGAAATTGCTATGCTATTTTTTGTGCCTTATTGGCCGAAAGCTATTGGTTTTCTTTTATTTATTAGGTTTTTTTTTGGTGAATTTAGTTCTTCATATTTTGAAAAAAAAAACCGAAAAAATCCGGAAAAAAAAAGCTCTTTCAAGAATCTTGTCAAATAAATTTGTGCCTATTGCAGGAAGTAGGGCCGTTTATTTTTGTTCTTCATGTTCGCTTGGGAAGAGTACCAAGCTTCCCTTTGTATTGTCCGATTCTATTCAAGTAAACCTTTGGCTTTGATTCATTCAAACATTTGCTCTTGTTCTACACTATATGTTCATGGTTTTAAGTATTATGTGGTATTTATTGATGATTATTCATGTTATACATGGATCTATCCAGTGAAATTCAAAAGTGAAACACTACAATACTTCATCAAATTTATATGTTGAGAAACAATTCTCCACTTCTATACAAACCTTTCAATGTGATGAGGGAGGGGAATACACATCTACAACCTTCAGGAATTACCTTTCCTCAAATAGCATCCATCAAAGGTTCTCTTGCCCTAAACACCCTAAATAAAATGGCCTCGTAGAATGCAAATATCGCCATATTCTTGAACCATGATGGAAAATTCCCAAACACCACCTACTTATTGGCCTAAAGCTTGTACTACTGTTGTTTACATTATCAATCGTGTTCACTCTCCCATTCTTCGGAACAATACACCATACTCTACCTTGTTCCACAAAGAACCAAATTACTCCTTCCTTAGAACTTTTGGTTGTGCTTGTTTCCCTTATTTCAGGCCCTATAATAAGACTAAGTTACATCATATGTCTAAAGAATGTATTTTTCTTGGCTATTCACTTGATCATTCAGGGTACAGGTGTCTTGATCTATCTTCTCAACGGGTTAATCTCTCGCAACATGTGGTATTCAATGAAACTAGCTTCCCGTTCTCAAAGCCAAAAGCCTCTCACTCCTCGTCTGGTCAAGCTCTAGCTCCTTGTTTTGTCTCCGTAAGCTTAGGTACTTCTTCTCACATCCTTACTACACCACTGCCTACACCATAATTCTCTCTTTGTCACACACTCGCATCTTCTTCTTCAAACCCTAGTGCACCACCTATATCTAGTCCTCCTTCTGTTAGTGACATTACTGCACCTTCTTCACATGCACCACCTCTTTCTCATAGTTCCACATCAACTACAACCTCCTGTAATATTTCTTCGAATGCAGTGTACATTTCAAATCAGGTACCTTCATGTAATACTTATGTTATGCAAACAATATTGAAGGATGGCATTATTAAACCTAACCCTAAATATGTTATTAGTGTCTCTCTTCTTTATGATGATACAACACCTACAAGTTTCTCCAAAGCTTCACAACACAAGCATTGGTGTGTTACAATGAAAGATGAGCTCAAAACCTTGGAGAAGAATCAAATGTGGGATCTTGTACCCTACACTTCCTCCATAAATGTACTGCCAAATAAGTGGATTTACAAGATTAAACGTAAAGCATATGGGATTATAGAGTGTTACAAAGCCAGACTTGTTGCCAATGGCTTTCACCAACAAGAGGGCATCGACTTCTCAGAAACATTCAGTCCCATTGTTAAACACTCTACTATACGTCTCATCTTAGAGCTAGCTATTACCAATGGCTGACATGTACGCCAACTGGAAGTTCACAATGCCTTCCTTCATGGTCATCTCAATGAAGAAGTTTACATGAAGCAACCTACTAGTTTTGTCCATCCTCAATATCCTCATCAAGTGTGTAAACTCAAAAATTCCCTCTATGACCTTAAACAGGCACCTATGGCCTGGTTTCAGCGCTTTGCCCACTTTATTGAAGGTCTTGGTTTCCAAGAATTGTTCTCAGACTACTCCATGTTTACATATGCACACGGTGGCATGTTTCTTATCCTTATCATCTATGTTGATGATATTTTTCTTACTAGCAATAGCACATCTCATCTTCACCACCTTATCTCTCAACTTGGAACTATTCTATGAAGGATCTCGACCGCCTTCATTACTTTCTTGGCATGGAAGTTACTTATGAGGGGGAGACACTCTATCTGACACAGAATAAATATATTGTGGATCTTCTTTGCAAGACCAACATGCATGAGGCTAAGTCGTGTGCAACTCCAGCACCTTCTGGTCAGAAACTTAGCATTTATTCTGGTGACAACCTTGCTGATTCTACTGAGTTTTGCAATGTTGTGGGAGCTCTCCAATATTTGATACTCACGCGGCCTGACATCTCCTATTCTGTAAATAAAGTGTGTAAATTTATGCACAGTCCTTCTTCTTCTCATTGGATCGCTGTGAAACGTATTCTACGGTATCTCATGTTTACAATTAACCATGGTCTTTACTATAAACTAGGTTCATTATTCATCAGTGTCTATTCCCATGCAGATTATGTTAGGGATCCTGATAATTGATGTTCCACAGAAGGCTACTATGTTTACCTTGGGAAACCTTATCTCTTGGAGCTTAAAAACGCATTGCACTGTCTCACGCTCCAACGCAGAGGCTAAGTACAAGCAATTAACATTTACAAATGCTGAAATTTCATGGCTTAGAAGCATGTTATGTGATCTCAAGATATTTTTGCATTGTCCTCGCATTTGATGTGACATTCTGATTGTTATTGCTATTGCATCTAATCCAGTGTTTCATGCAAGAAAAAAACATGTTGAAGTTGATTATCATTATGTTCGACAGAAAAGTGGTTAACAAGGAACTTGATGTTCACTTCATCTCCACAACATATCAAGTGATTGACATTTTTACTAAAGGGTTGTCTGCATCTCGTTTTCACTTCCTGGTGTCCAAACTTCCTGTGCTTCCTCGCCCCATCAATTTGCGGGGGAATGATGAGGCAAAGGTGTGTCATATGAAGTTTCCTAGTGTAGCTAGGACTCCTTGTACAACACAGACTTCTAGATTCTGTTGTGATAAATAAACGTAGTACATACATCATTACATCTTTGTAACAGATTGATCTCTTTGTAACAGACACTTATCATGTACACTGTAAAGCTCTATATAATGGAAAGATCACAACCTCTAAATTCAAGATGAACAAATCCTCAAACCCTTCTTCTTGTGTTTATTCAGTTGCTGCCTAGAAAAGAAAGAAAAAAGTAAAGCTTGACTCGAGTCTCATGTACATTCCTCACTCTCTAGTCTCTACCCCATTTCTCATTCTCAGTCAGTTCCACCCTCTACTGGCGAAAATCCAAGGTCTCCCGTAAGTATCGATCTGGTGCATACCCTTAACTCATACTCAGAATAATAAATTGTGAATAATTATTTTGGTTGGCTACGTCATGGCTCCTAATCAATATTTTAAATCCATTGTTGAGAGCTTGTTGGAATGAAGGCTGTAAGCAGAGTTTATGACCCAATTTGATTAGAAAATTTTGATAAGTGTCAAGTTTCAACAAGACTTTGGTGCTTCACTTTCTATGGCTAACAATCCTCTTCAGAACTTGCTAGAGCAACATCTCTATGAGAAGAATTTGAGCAATCCTCGCATGAAGGTAGGGTTTCCTTGCTTTGAAGATGGAGACCTGGTAGGTTAGATTTCAAGGGTGTATAAATAATTTCACTACCATCAAACCCCGGAAGCCTCGAAGGTTGAGATAGCTTCAATCAATTTGAACGGAGATACTATTCAACGATATGACTAGTTTGAATCAATCCATGGAATTTACATGGAATGAGTTTGTGGAAGATCTGCTTGCACTGTTTGGACCTTCCAAGTATGAGAATGTGGATGGAGAGATTGTAAAACGCAGTCAAATGTCATTTGGAGTTTCTGATGTATTCATTCAGGATTTTAAACAATCCATAAAAATCCTGTGTTATTCAACAATCTACAGATTTTTAAGAATTTCATTAAATAGTCAATTTTGAAGGATTTTGAAGGATTGTTTACACATAAAATGACTTTTTAAAATTAGGCCTTCCAACCAAGAGATTTCTATGGCTTTTGATGGATATAGAACATCTCTCTCTCTCTTTCTCAATTTTTTTACATACGTCCTTAAAACATTTACCTTGGTGTCACAAAAAAGATAACATCCTTAACATTTGCTTTCATTACCATTTCCTCATGGTTTGATTTCATTGATGACTTCAACACTATACTTTTGATAATTAACTTCTATAGGGTATAAACTTTAGTTTAGGTACTGCGACTTTATAACTATGATTAAAATGGTCCTCAAAATCTTATTTTATAACAATGAGATGTCTTCGTCATCTAATGGTCTATTCTAATTTAAAATATTGAGTGATCCATTATAGTACATACAAATTTTCTTATATAGAAGTGATTATAATTCTTGTTTTCAAACAATAAAGAACTTCATTTTCTACAATAATGACATTTTCTACGAAAATGACAACATTACTTAATAATAGAGCAATGAATGTTAAAGAGAATCAAGATAATGAGAACGTGAATTAGAAATACGATAATGATGCCAATTCAAGAGTGTGATCATTATGTTAGAAAGATCAAGAATATTGCATTTTGTGTTTATATGTGTTAGTGTATTTTGACATTTGAGTTTTTTGTTAGACTTTAATTATTTGAGCAATCCTTAGAAATCCAACCAAATCTTTATAAAATAATACAAAATAATCATTTTAAATCCATGTGGAATTAAAACAAACTGTGGATTTAAAATAATCCACAATTATCCACGAATTATAAAGAATCCTTAAAAATTCAAATTGAATACACCCCCCTTAATGAAGAAAATCGCCGCAGGCCCAAGAATAAAAATAGGCTTACATCTAAGCATGTTGCAATGACCTAAAATACTCCTACCTTGAAAGCTTATAGAGCAAGATCTAAAGGAGTGGACTTTGAAAGAATTATGTTGGTATTGTGATGAAAAATGGAAGCGGGGTCATAAATACAAAAAACAATGCGTAATTTGATGATTGAACCAACATAAGGGTTGGAAGACATAGAGGAAACAGATGGAAACAAAGATAGCTCAGAGGAAGAAGATTTTAGCAATAAGTGTAAAGTTATTAACGTTTAATTTGTTGGATTGGAGATCCCACATCAAAATGAGACAATATTAAATATAACTTAAATGTGGTTGGACTACTCCTAATTGTACCAAGGATTTTTGTGGATAAAACTCATACCTAAAATATGGTTAAGTTTGGACAATATCGGTACAATGCAGACTCCATGTACCATGCTTGTCGTTGTTTAACTTAATTTTATTTTAAAATCCCTATTCAAGAGGATAGTTCCATAGTAGATTATGTTGTTGACATTTTTATTATCACTTTACCACGTTTAGGTTTATGGTTAACGTGGGTTGCATTTTCAATTTCAAGGAACCCCTTTAAAAGCTTTATAAGTTAACTTTGTTTCATAAAGAGAATGTGTGATGTTCTCCCATATTGTTTGTGATATTGTTTACATCTTTGATACACTACATTAAGGAAGATGAGCATTCCATCGATGTTCATGCCTTGGCAGACCTATGAACCCTATAAACTATGTGTGTCACATGTTATATCAAAAACTAACCACTTAAGTACTTTAATCGATTATGGAAACACATACAACTTCCTTAACACCAAGGTGGCTAAGAGCATCTCAAGTCGATCTGTCAAATCTCAGTTGGAGTATAAAACGGTAATAATTGATAGTGAAAGACCTCCCCAACCGAAATGCCAAAACTGAGTTGGAGCAACCGTGGATGGCTGATTGAATCTTTGCTGCCGAATTTAACAAATGAAAATCTCTCTACCAAATCTTTGCTTAATATTTTCTCTTCCATTCTCCCTCCTTCCTGTCCCTACGAGACGATCGATTCAATATTTTTTTCACTACCAAAGCAGCAACGACAATTTGCAACGACTTTGGTTGTTTATGTTGTCAATAGCTTTAGTACGGCGTGCTTAGAGTTGGTGGCAATGAGGTGGTGACAGTCCTCTGGTTGCCAGAAAAACACATATATCTCATCTCTCTCTCTCTCTCTCTCTCTCTCTCTCTCTCTCTCTCTCTCTCTCTCTCTCTCTCTCTCTCTCTCTCTCTTCTGTTTCATTCCTACCCTCTCATTTTGGAAAGCTTGATGAAGAGATGCATGATTGTGTAATATTTGTTTTCGAAAATGGAAGGGAAGAGATTGAGAAGGTTTTAGAAATTTGAGTTTTTCCCGATAGTTTTAGAAACTGGGTTTGTAACAATTCAAGAAGAAAGAACATATATAAAGATAAATAAGTGAATAAAATAATATTATCTTATAACATATATGTTGGGGCTTAAAAATGTTAAAAGGCCAAAGAGCCGCATCATCCGTCAAATTAGAATGTGATACAAGTTAGAAAGCCTAACCATTGGAGATGCTCCAAGAGGATAGTTGTTCAAGTAACAACTGTGAAGAGTTTGAAGTTAAAAGTTGTAGATGGCAGAATAATAACATATACGGGAAGATGTTCCAACACACTAACTCATAAATACTAGAAACTACTATATTCATTTGATAACATGAACTATCAAGTTACATGGCATGCCCCAATAAATAGTCAGTGATCGGGATCCAGTTTATACAAGCAACTTTTGAAAAAAACTATTTCGTCTTCAAGAGGCAAAGTTGAACATGAGTACATCTTATCATCCACACAAAAATGGCCAAATTGAAAACTATTTCTGCTACTTTGCTAGTGATCGACGAAAGGATTGGGCTTGTTGGCTTTCATGGGCATAGTGGTGGTACAATACCATATATCACTCGTCCAACAAGCAACTCCCTATAAAGCTTTATATGAAATACCTCCTACATTTATCAATTCCTACACTCATGGTAGTTGTAGTGTGCATCAAGTTGACTGTGACTTACGTAGAGATAGAATACTCCAAATTCTAATGCAAAATCTGCTTGATGCTCAGGCATGAATGAAGCAACAAGCTGATAAACATCTCATCAAAAGACAGTTTGAGGTGGGAAATTGGGTGTTCTTACGACTCTAGTCCTATAAATGGGGTTCAGTCGAAGTTTGTTCATCAAAGAAGCTTTCTCGTCGCTTTTATGGTCCTTACAAAGTGTTGGAATGAATAGGACCAGTAGCTTATCGACTTGAATTACCACCGACTCCAAAAAACACCCTGTGTATCATGTTTCTTGTTTGAAAAAAAAATTGGGTCATCATGTCAGGTTCAAAGCCAACTATCCGGAAGTAATTCCTACTGGTAAGACTAGATTTGAACCTCAACATATCCTAGCTAGAACATCCAATGGTTAAGTTGAGAAACTAAGCTAATGTTGACCTTTTAATCAAATGGACCAACTTTGCAGTTAAAGATGCTACATTGGAGCCTTATGACTATTCAGGAAAAAAAATACCACAATTCCTTGCATATGACTCTATTCAGGAATGATAGCTTGTTATTAGATGAATCTAGTAATTTCTACTATTTATGAGTCATTATTGTGTTTATAAGGTGTAGTAGTCAAAGAGTCACGTGTTGTACTCCAGTCTTCTTTTTAAAGGGTGTTGTAGTGTTAGCTGGAGTCAGAAAATTATCAATAAGCAGTTCAGTATTAGAGGTCTTTCATTTTGCCCTCTACCAAAACCCCTATTTTTTTTCTTTGTAATATACCAATTGATAGGATTGTACCTAACTACCTATCACGAAAGACTTCAATAGATCGTTCGAGTGAAGTGAAAGGCTGGAATGTAGCTAAGATCATCTCCAATGGTGAGTTGTATATTAAGGTTTCATTTCAAAATACATAATCATATTAAACACTATTCATCCAAAAGTAGGTTGTATATTTTGACCAAATGGTAAAGATGCATCTTAAAACAAATGTTGAAATTTTATGGTAGGTTTCACATGTGAGTTCCACCAATTGTGAGTGAGATGTGTTGCATAATTGTTCTGCCATAGAACCAATTTTAGAAGTTATGCAACCTAACTCTAAAAAGCTAGATATGCATATATACCATTGGAGATGGTTTTTGGCCAAAAAGATGCAAAAGATAATATATATATATATATATATAAAACCTACCATTGGAGATGACTTAAGTGGAGACCATCTTAGAGTTTAGAGTGTGAAGAAGTTGAAGTGGTTTACGACATCGACCCACGAGCTTGCGATGAGAGTCAGAGTAAAGAGAGGCTATGATGAAAAACAAAGAGTGAACTGAGGCAAAATGGTAATTATGAAAGACTTTAATTGTGAAAACTATTCTACATCGAAATAAACAGTGAACTCATAATTGATATATAGTAAATATATTTGTATCGTTTTACTAAGCTGTTTTTAAAAATTAGTTCTATGAAATAAAAACGAGAAATCAAATTTTACATTTTGAAGATAGAAGTCATAGAACAATGTGTCAGGTTGGTTATATTATGCGTATAGTAGATAATTGTCTTCTCAGTATGAACAATAAAATATGTCTAGAAACCATGCATAATTTAGCATGATTGATTGTAGTAACTATTTACTATAACTTGACGTGTCAGGTTGGCACATATATAGGATAAAAAAAATTAGATCTGAAATCTCAAATGAAATTGATTATCTAAGTATGTCTAATTCAATAAAAATTATTTCTAAATTTTAAATTTTGCTTTACAGAATATGTTTTCAAAAAACAGTGAAAATATTAATAATTTAATACTTGTACTTGCTCTGCTATTCTGCCCCAGCCTGGCTAAGGAAGAATTACGGGGCGGAAAACATATGCTGATTCGCGCCGGGCATACTATACTTAATTAACCCGCATTAATGAAATTGATTATCTAAGTATGTCTAATTCAATAAAAATTATTTCTAAATTTTAAATTTTGCTTTACAGAATATGTTTTCAAAAAACAGTGAAAATATTCTTTTACAGAACATTGTGTATTTTTGTTTCCAATATTTTTTGTTTTCAAAATTTATGTTCTAAAAGCAATCTAACGAACACATTTTTATTATGTATTCGTATTTGTAAATGAAATAGTTTTATAAAAGCGTCTTAGCAATTGGAGTTGATACATATTTGGAACTAAGAGATATTGTTGTGAAAAGGAGGCCGTCTAGCTTCAATAGGCCAAGTGTAACCAGAATAAAATGGACGGACCATAAAATATTGATGTATCTCTATGCACAAGTGCACAACTATATATTCAAAGTTCTATTAAGGTACATGAAATCTACAGAGATTATCAGGTAAGAATGTCCTTATCGTGCAAACTGTGCGAATTTAATTATTTTAATCATCTCACATTTGATTCTAACAATTTAAACCATTGATGTTATAGATATCTTTTTAAGGAATAGACATACAAAATTTCAACCAATTTGGTAATCGCTTAATCATCTAAAATGGTGAAACATTGCAAACAAATAAAGAACGTCGGATAAATGCTGACAATATATAAATGGAGAATCACATTGCCAAACGATTTCATATTGGACTCAAATCTTGTATGTGACTGAATTAAAGTAGTCTTGATTGTCACGATTTGATGTCTAAGTGAGATAAAACGGAAAAATCTACACTGTGCAGACTTCCAAAGCTGACATTAGCTGAAAATGACTGATAAAATCTAAATTGACGTTGATTAAAACTGCCTGTGTTTGGAAAACAAATTAGATGCCACAAGTACAATGTCAAAAGCTCAAAGAGACATTAGACTACTGAGCTCAACATATACTGGCGCTAGAGTTTTTTCTTTTTTCTTATCAAAGCCGCAAAAATAAATCTTCCTTTTTCTTTAATCTCTCAAATTGACTTCATAACTCCCAACTCCAAAACCACATTCTGCCAATTACATATGAAGCCATCACCTAGTTTTTACATTCCAGAGTCGACCTTGTTGCTTCTGTTGCATTTTCCTGTAATATGATTTCAATAGTATTTTGTAAGAATTTGCACCAATAAAGTCATAAGCTGTATCAGTACTTAAAATTTGCCTGTAATTAAATTTTCCTTATAAATTAAACAATTGGCACAAAATGAGAAGACATTATATATGCACAGCACTATGTGAGCACATCACATACATTACACAGTTGACTGAACGATCATGGGGTGATCAGAGAAATATATAAAATGGGTTGGAGATGGGCCAGTGACATATTTATATGTACTAGATGATAATTATGTTTATTGGATGGCACTGTCCCAAGGAGATTAACATCTTCTTTCATTATTGGGTGTTTAGTAATCACTAATCAGAATAAAACATTTAAATTAAGTACTTCAACTGACAATTTCTACAAGAAATGAAAATGAATAAGTGAGCAGAGTATCAGATTAACAAATGTAAATTGACTTGCACAACAAGATAATGTACCTCTGATGCTCTTTAGAACGCCTGATGAACTCAGCTGGAATTTCATGTCCCTCATATGAAGCTAATACTTGTCTGACATCTTCTGGAGGATTACGCGCAACAACTGCACATAAACCAAGTACAACAAGGCATTTATGCATTCCAATGGTTAATCATCCTACTGAACATATGAAATTCACAAAAGACTTACATTCAAGAAATGGTATAAAATCCAAAAGAGCAGTATCATCCAACTCAGACTTATATGGCTTTATTACAGCACCATTTTCAGGCTGTAGACTATTTTCTCGTGCATGAGCACTCAAATATATTACCCTTCTTGGATCTCTGTTCAGCTTTGATAAGTCCTGTCAAAAGAAACTACATCTCAAAATATCGTTGATTGCAACTTATAACCCAAATGGATAAAGACAGCATGAAAGCAGAAGGATATAAGCACGTTCCTTCTGTCCTTTGTGCATATAGACAGAAGGAAAATCTGTTCCTGTCATTAAGCAGGTACGTGTTGATCAATTATTTCATTCGAAAGGTGTACTTTTCTGGCAGATGAATCAGTAGGATAAAATTCCATTGCAAAGTATGTCGGGACTTTTTCTGAAATACTAAACTACTGAAAAAAAATAGAAATATAAAATACTGTCCATAGAAAAACCAGTCAGGTTTGGTTCATTCAACAAGATGAGCCAAACACATACCCTATAATGCACTCCGTCCAGATACTTGGTGGCAGCCTTTCCTAGCCTATACCTTACATAACAAACTTTTGGGTCCAACCTCTCCATTACAGGATCTAAATACTACATTCATCAAAGAAAAAGTAAGACGTCGTTAGTGATTATTTGTGTCGTTAACAAGTTAAAATAGAAAGAAGGCTCTGAAAACCCTGAGCATATCCAGAACAAATGATAGTAAACTACCATATTTGAATGGTCTGAATACACAACGATTTCATAAAACTGTGCAAGGTGTTCTAGGAATGCATCAACTCCAGGTCTTTTGATAGTCTGCCATCCCTTCTCTCTCTTTATAGGCCAAGAGAAATATCCATATCA
The DNA here is from genome assembly GCA_946800695.1 of Geum urbanum. Classification (NCBI taxonomy): domain Eukaryota; kingdom Viridiplantae; phylum Streptophyta; class Magnoliopsida; order Rosales; family Rosaceae; genus Geum; species Geum urbanum. The sequence goes on from OX326998.1 coordinate 38,557,145, forward strand.
GTCATCGCACCAAAAAGAAGAATCACATAAAATTTCTAATTTGTAGAGCAAAAAAAAAAAACCATTTTCCAGCCTAGCCTTACCGTCCAATAAGTATAAAGTAATGTTTCCTGTAAATCCAAAACAAGCGTATACACATGTTTCTCCAACGGGTGCAAATCAGGAAGAAGCTTTTCTGCATATGGTTCGGTATACCCCTATAAAACCAAGAGCTAGGGTCAAGCAAATGGAAATTGTCATATCATACTGTGCAAAAGTAGAGAGCAAGAAATTGATACCCGAACTTGTTCTTCAATTTGCCTCCTTGCATCAAGGTACACTTCAGCTGCTTTAGCAGGCACTGAAAGATCAGGACAAAAATCAGCATAATGATGGTAACGATATAAATTCTACTTCCAAAGTTCCCTTTGATTCTAAGTAAGAGGTCTCAAAATCAATAGCACAGGCCCACAAGCGATAAGTCCCAACCAAGTGAGTTCTGTAACATAATATATTTAAGCATAGAAGTGACCACTACTGAAAGATGATCGTCAAGAGCGGGTATACACATGTGCTTACAAAGTTTGATCATCTTAATTCATTAGCCAAGTAATTCTTCAATGTTGGTTGTGAACATAAAGGCCACTAATGCTAGTACGTACAAAAAATATACAAACCAAATGCATGCAGTAAACACATCTTCCACATAAACAGTCGTTATAAAAGTGAATGATATTAAAATCAACCAATTCTCAGGACATTGATTGAGCAAAGATCGCAAAAGGCACAGCACAGCACACACATGATTTGTAAAGCAGGAGTGCTGCTCGAGTAGACATGTAATTCAGGGAACCCACCTGTAATTGCAGAAGAGTAGAGCATCGTTTTGAATTTCTGCAAAAGATACAGAGCGCAAAATAATCAATCGACTGAAGTATCAACACATTTAATCTAAAACAATCATATACAATCACAATGAGTAAACAAAAGGTAACCTTCTACTTGGATGTCATGTTAGCTTATACACTAAGCAATGAGGGGGCTAACAGGAATGAAAAGCCCATGGTTTACTCCCATGTGATCTGTGCTGTGAACCCCCTCATGGCACATACCTAGTTATTTTCTCGAGCTTCCTGCTTCCTAAATAGGTTTTGGCAGGAAGCACCAGATTTGAAACCAAGTCCCCGTCTGGGTATCAAATACAGACTACATAGCTGACAGTAGGAGACTGATTCTACGACTAACAGTTGTTTAATAATTTGATGAGGTACATAAAGTAAGCAAGCTGCAGCGTCTGATCTTTGTTTAAGAAACTTTTTATATCAGATCAAATAGCTGACATTATGTTGTTTTGGGTCGGATACCAGATAACAATCGAACTCCAAACACATTTTGACAACACATTCAAATTTGTGACTCAATCTTACATCAAAAGCAGATGCATCATCTGGTGTTTCAATACTTGTAAGAGCTTCTCGGAGCCACTTTGTCTTTTCTTCTATTTGTTCCAACGAGTAAGCTGCAAAACGAATTTAAATCCAATATTCACCAACCAGAAACAACACAGCCAAATAAACAAGCACTCAAACTAACCCTAAAACCAACATCATGTTTTAACAAAAATCAAATCAAAACTGTACCAATTCCCATGTTGAATATTAAATTTCACTTCCATATTCAGATTCAAAAAAAAAATTAAAAAAATAGGTGAAGTTAATATCCAAATCAGCAGGGAGCTCATATATACCATAAGAGACATAACCAACTGAGGCGGTGGCTCCGGTGAGGGCTGCAATGATCGAGTACTTGAAGAAGTTCCAAGATTTTTGGGTGGGGGCGGCGTCTTGCGGCGACGGCGGTGGCGTCGGAGGTGTGTTATTGGAAGCGAGGGTTTCGGCGGCGAAGAGAGGCCCTTTAGGAGTGTTTGAGGCGACGTCGGAGTTCAATAAACGCCGACCGCGCTTTGATATGTGGGAGAGTAATCGGGAGCGAATTAGTAGAGAAGACATTGTTGGATTACAGAGAGAGGGTTTTTGATAGAGTTAAAATGTGCAGAAAGGGAAAAGCAAGGAAAAAAGGCTAAAAGAGATTCATTTTCATCCTCGATTCCCCCTCACAGCTTACAACTTCAGCATATAATAAAGAAGAAGAAGAAGAAAACAACTGTCATAGACGACATCAGCTGGATAGGGCCTTACAAAAGTAATATTGGGCTAATAAATATTAATATGGGTCTAAGAGCATCCGCACAAGTTCAAAATTTTGCTCAAACAAATTGTGAAATTTATCGCAAAACTTTGCTCTTGCTCAATCAAGAAAATGAGCAAAATTTGGTTGAGAGCATTCGCACCGGTGCAAAATTTTGCTCAAGCAAATGGTGGAATCCACCACAAAAGCAAAAGAGTTTTGCTCGAGCAAAACTTTGCTCTTGCTCAATCAAGAGAAAGAGCAAAATTTGCTTGAGCTCTTGATTGAGCAAGAGCAAAGTTTTGCTTGAGCAAAACTTTTGTGGTGGACTCCACCATTTGTTTGAACAAAATTTTGCACCGGTGCAGATGCTCTAAGCTCTTGATTGAACAAGAGCAAAGTTTTTCTCCTCTTTTTGATTGAGCAAGAGTAAAGTTTTGCTTGAGCAAAATTTTTGTGGTGGACTCCACCATTTGCTTGAGCAAAATTTAACACAGGTGCGGATGCTCTAACAGAGCTATTGGAGCCCCTTGAGAGAGTAGCTGTCCTCAGACACAAAAGTCAGAAAAACGAGAAGCCATGTCGGAAGCTGCTTCCTAGGTAGCTTCCTCTTCAGGAAGGCCCACCCATTTCACCAACCAAGTCGAGATTTTCTTGTTCTTCTTGTGAATCACGCCTATCTCGAGCAATGTTTCATGTACCCACTTTCTTTCTCCATTGTCATCATAGGGTGGGAGTGTAGTGATTGCGGGGGGTGTGGTGTCGATGCGCCGTTTCAAGAGGGAGACATGGAAAACTGGGTGAAGCTTGCACTGTGGGGGCAGGGTCAATCGGTAGGTGACCGGACCAATTCGCGCTTCCACCTTGAAAGGACCATAAAACCGGGCTGAAAGCTTCTAATTGGTGTGATAGAGGAGGGTCTTTTGGTGATAGGCTTGCAATTTGAGGAAAACCCAGTCCCTAATAGAGAATTTCCGATCAGTACGGTGGAGATCTGCCTGTTGTTTCATGCGATTTTGAGCAAGCAGCATATTGGCCTGCAGAACTTGGAGTAAGGCATCTCGGCTTTGTAGCTTGGAATCCAGAGAGGCCACATTGGTAGTGCCAGAAAGGTAGGTGTTAATGCGAGGAGGAGGTGTGCCCTAAAGGGCCTGAAATGGGGTCATCTTGATGGTGGTGTGGAAGGAGGAGTTGTACCACCACTCCACCCAGTGGAATAGAGAGCTCTAGAAGCTTGGTTAATCCAAGACATAACAACGGAGGTTATATTCAAGACATTGGTTCACCACCTCTGTTTGACCGTCCGATTGGGGATGATACACGGAGCTCCGGCAGAGTTGAGTACTCTGAAGGGTGAAGAAGTGCTCCCAAAATTTGCTTACAAAAATTGGATCATGGTCACTTACAATTAAGCGGGGCATGTCGTGGAGACGGAAAACTTCCCTCATGTAGATGTCAGCGTTCTGGGAGGCCGAGTATGGATGTGTGATTGGGATGAAGTGGGCATACTTGGAGAGTCTGTCCACCACCACGAGAATTGCATTTGAGCCGGCAGACTCCGGTAAGTCGTTAATGAAGTCCATTGAAACATCTAGTCACACATTTGTGGGTATAAGCAGTAGGTTGAGAAGGCCTGCAGGGTGTTGAGTTTCATATTTTTGTCTTTGACAGGGATTACACTTGGGCAATGAAAGCTTTGATGTCACGATGCATATCGGGCCAAAAGAAGTTTCTGCGAAGGAGCTGGTAAGTGGGAAGGTAGCCCGAGTGTCTTGTGGTTTTAAAGCTATGGAGTTCCTTGTACATGAGGTGGTTGTTAGACATCGTGAACCCTGCCTTTGTTGGTTTGTTTTCTTGGAGAGTTGTTATGATTTCTTGGGCCTCATTATCAGAAGTGCAAGCACGTTGTGTAGGAGTTGGTTTTGGCCACCTGAGTTGGGGAAAGATGAGCTTGGATGACCCGATTCAGGATGAGGTCCGATAAGGCCGAAAACGGGTCTAGGCTTGGACTATTAAGGTTTTGATTAAATAACGAATTGTATGGGGGTCCCCAAAAGGTTCTAGAACATTGTAGAGGTTTCTGTAATGTTTGATGACATGATAATCTAAAGATAAGATCGGATCTCAAGAGAACTGCGTAATCTGGCCATGAGGGACTATTTGATCGGACCTTAAGGAGATTGACAGAATCTGAGGGGAAAAAGGTAAGATTTACCGCGTATCCGAGGGGATTATGCCCAAAGGCCTGTGGTAATCAAACGCTTGATTGACCATGGATTCAAAGATTCATTCCTTAATGAATTCTCCTTTTCCTAATGTAAAATAGTCTAACACGATAAGGACTATGCTTAGACCTAGCCCAATCTCTATATATAGGCCATTCATACATGATTTTAGGTGACGTTATTCTGCCATAATCACTACTCTATTCTAAAGATAAAAATTCTAACTTAAGCTTCAGAGGGTCTAAGCACGGTACCACACTGTGCTCCGTCTTGTTTTGCAGGTTCACAGAGATCTAAACTAGTGGGGGACAAATCTGCTCTCACAAATTGGTGCTCTCGTTGAGAGTTGAACTCAAGGCTAACTATTGTGAACGGAGGACAATGGAAGGCAATATCGGCGCAAGTAATCGGCAGGATAAGGAGGCAACCCCGCCAGCAGGGAATAATCAGGCAACCCCTGACACAGAGGCATCAAAACACGGGAGCACCCTCACGCATCAGGTTCTGCCAAGAAACCTTGCAGAAGAGAGACACGTGAGCAAAGTGGAAGGGTCTGACTAGGAGAACGAAGGAGTTAGAGGCTGGAGCACCAAGGTCGATCAGGACCTCCACCGGGCCGAGGAACGATATACAAATCTGAGGATCGATATGGCTGCCCTGCGACAGACTACTGAGGGAGCCACCAGAAGTACGAGCGATCTAGTGGACATCGTAGCTGTCGTCCAGGCTACTCTACTAAACTTGGTAGAACTGATGAAGAATTAGGGATTGGTCACACCCGACCCACCCATGACAGAAGTACAGGTAACCCTAGCGGCCTAACAGAACAACCAACAGGAGGTGGCCAACAATGCAGAGACCTCGAGAGTCGCAGCCCTCAGGGACATGATGGAGGAATTTATGGAGATGCAACGTGCCCAGAACATTCGAACCAACCAGGAGATCGAGAGGCTGAGAAAGGAAGGAATGTCCAAGAAGAAGTCAGAGGCGAAGTAAAGGGCTCGAAAGATGTCTCAGAATTCCCTGGCTTAGTTCATCCAGGATGCTGAAACCCTAAGTAAGTGGAGCCACCCCAGGTTTGATAGGTACTCGGGGGACTCAGACCTGTACCAGCACGTGAGGAACTACTAGTCACCTATGGCCACAGCCAATCGAATGACGCTTGGATGTGTAGGATGTTCCAAGCAAGACTGAAGGACCATGCTTTACAGTGGTACGAGACTCTCCTCCCAGACTCGATCGAGGACTAGAGAAGCATGAAGGCAGTTTTCTTCAAGAGATATGAGAGCAACGACGAGGGAACAAAGGACGTGACCTACCTCACCTCCCACAGATGAAGCAGGGAGAGGGTCTGAGGGATTGGGTCACGAGGTTCAGGAAGGAGTACGCGACGGTTAACTGCAAGGATGATACTGTGGCAGCCACCGCGTTCGTTAATGGGTTGGACATGGACTTGAAGTTGGCCAGCAAGCTGATCAGGAAGAAGACTAGAGACTTATACACAGTCTACTATGAGGCCATGGATTACGCCCGAGTGGAAGACATGATAACCTATAATAACAGGGACTCCCCAACAGAGAAGACTCCTGGGGGAGGAACCAACTCAAGGAGAAGTACGATCAGTAGTAACATGACCCAGGGAATGACCATCTACGATAACAAAAGGAATTCCTTAGGGCACTAACCCGGCACTCAGGACAAAAAATTGTTCGTTCCTCCCACAACGATCCCAATTTTGACCATACTTCACCACATCAAGAACAAGCCATGGCTTAAGAGACCACCACCGATGACAAGCAAAAGCGACTCCAGAGACTTTTGTGCTTACCACAAACCCAACGGGTGCAAGATAGTCGATTGTGTCATCCTCAAACAACACTTTGGGGAATTGGTAGACCAGGGGTACTGTTGGGAATACCTGACGGAGGATTACAAGAAAAAGCTCGAAGATTCATTGAAGCCGCAAGGTAATGGTAAACATCAAAGGAATGAGGAGACCTTACCACCTCCATCTAAAGGCCGAGAGGAGAAGTATCCAATGCTAAGTTGTATCCTTCACGCCCTTGAGTACCCCAGGGACACCATATTCTCTAGCTTGAATTGCATCTTGGCGGAGGCAAATGAGTTGGGGGTAACCCTCAAAGAGAAGGAGCACGAGTCAAAGAGGCGCAAGGCTGGAAATTAGCCCAAGGTCAAAACGAGGAAGAACATGCTCGAGTTTTTAGATGCAAACCTCCTTGAGGAAGAGGATCACGACGACGCTCTAGTTGTTAACATCAGAGTGGCCCACATGCAAATGGCTAGGGTCTTGGTCGACAACGGAGCTGCCGTGAACGTTATATTCAAAGATGTCATGAAAAGGATGGGCTTGATAGGGGCAATCTAGGACCATATAACAACCTTTATGGGATTTGAATGATCAAGGGTGAGGACCCTAAGAACCATCCCTCTGCAGTGGGAACGTCCATCACCAACCCAACCACGTGGTTCACTGTAGTTGATGCCTCGTCCCCCCACAATGCCATCCTGGGGGGACCATGGCTCCATAGGATAAAGGTAGTGACATCAACCTACCACCAGGTCCTTAAATACCTAACTCTAGAAGGTCCCGTCATCATCAGGTTAGACAGAACTACAGCAAGGTTGTTCACGGTGCTGGCCATCAGAAACATAAAAAAAGGAGACAACAGAGGAGGCCAGAGGCACGACTTCCCCGACTTTGCTAGCATAGCAATAACAGAGTGGGGGTCGAGATGGCATGATCGATGAATTAGACATAAAGTTCGACCCCCAGGAACTACCATTCAAGGAGAAGGCAGAGGATGATGTAGTTCTCATACCTTTTGACCGAGACAAACTCGATCAATGTGCAAGGATTGGGTCAGGTCTAAGTGGAGAAGAACGTAAGAACCTGATGGATTTGCTACGGGAGAACAAGGATGTGTTTGCATGCTTAGCCCGAGACATGCCGGAGATCGACAGGAAAGTGATCGAACACCGTGTTCATATGGACCCCAAGGCCAGGCTCATGGCAGAGAAGAAGAGAACCTTCACTGTTGAACGTAACAGGATAATAGAGCAGGAGGTGGAGAAGTTGTTGGCAGCAGGGTTCGTTAAGGAGGTCCCGCATTTAGAATGGCTCTCTAACGTGATCCTTGTCAAGAAAAAGAAAGGAAAACCCAGGGTTTTTGTCGACTTCATGGACCTTAACAAGGCTTGCCCCAAGGACGGTTTCCCCCTGCCTAGGATCGATCAATTGGTGGACTCCACTGCAAGCCATGAACTCCTCAACTTCATGGACACATACAACGGTTATAACTAGATCAGGATGGCAGAAAGCGATGTAGCTAAAATGGTATTTGTGACCGAGAATGGAGTTTATGCCTATGAGGTAATGCCCTTTGAGTTGAAGAACGCATGAGCAACATACCAAAGTTTGGTGTACAAGGTGTCCAAACCCTTGATTAGGGACACGATGGAGGTCTATGTGGACGACATGCTAGTCAAGAGCAAGAGCAGGCAGGACCACGTGTCTGTCCTAAGGGGATGCTTTGACCTCCTGCGACAGCACGGTATGAAGTTGAACCCTAAGAAGTGTACGTTTGAAGTAGGATCTGGTAAGTTCTTGGAGTATCTGGTGACAAAGCGTGGGATAGAAGTGAACCCGGACTAGGTGGCGACGATCGTCAAAATGAAATCTCCATCCACGGTCAAGGAAATCTAGAGCTTGAATAAGAAACTGGCAGCATTAAACAGGTTCTTGTCTAGATCGACTAGTCGGCTATGCGACATGAGAGCTTTGTGAAGGCTGAAATGTAATCGGCGGCTGAGTTTTGCTGCGTGAGATGGGAGAGTTATAATTTGTGGTCGATGGCGGAGCCGGCGCCAAAATGTTTTAACATTGCATCCATGAACTACGGCCACGTGGCAAAGGGGTGGCGTTGTTTAAATGAGTTAGCCCAGATGTAGGGGTCGGGTCTGAAGTTGTTCAAATGAGTTAGCCACGTGGCAGAGGGGTGGCGTTGTTCAAATGAGTTAGCCTATAAAAAAGAGGGGTGGCGTTGCAATACGACACGATGATTTGCTTCTATCTTTTGTTCTAGTTTACTATTTTCTAAAACATGTTATCAGCACGAAGCTTACCAGAGCTCGTGTAAAAATTCTCATCGGACTTCACCATGATTTTTTAGTAATTTTCTGGTCAAAGTTGCGACTCGGGAATGGCAAGCCGAGCCAACTCAAAGCGCATAACAATCCGAGCTTCAAACCGTGACTGGTGTCGACTTGCAAGTCGAGTCGAGTCGAGTCGAGCCGAGCCGAGCCGAGCCGAGCCGACATTCCCTAAGAAGTGCGCCGGGCCGATCGTCTGCCTTAACTCGTCCGCGCATCGCATCTCAGCCGATCATTGCGATCTCAGCATAATTACGACCACCAGTATGGCAGCACACCTTCCAACTGATTCTTCTCGCCGCACACCATAGCAAACTGCTCCTCCCGACATCGGGACCCGCGTGCAATAACCAGTGTCTGCTCTCCGCCTTCAATGGCATCATCGCGGTACCTATCTGGGTCCCCACTGCCAGGCAAGCCCAACTCGCCAGTATTGTCGGCCGCTCCTTCTCACGCCGATCTCAGACCAGTACTGGCACCCGCCGGTCTGGCCCAGCGAGCCTAAGTTTGATCTCCGCCTATGGGATATGCAGCAACGACGAGCGCCCCAGGCCGCTTGATTTGCTCACCTGCGTCATTGTTAGCCACATTGATTTTCTAACGTGGGTCGAAACTGAGCAAAGCCAAGAGCAGAAGGTAGCATGTTTGTGACACGTGTTATACATTGTATACACATGTTGCACGTACGAGAAGATGCACAAGCGTATTTTCCACCCGGTGAATGTACATATGCACATATAATCAGGTTGTGTGACTTGAGTTTCTCTTACATTGTTATTTAAATTTACATTTGGTTAAATTTAATATTTAAAATTACTACGGTTAAATTGTTACAATTTTATGCATGTTTGATTGATATTCATGGAATACGTAAGAATTGGTGAGAGACCAACAAATCAGGCGTGCATGGTGCAAGGAAAAAGGAAGACGAAAATGGTTGTGTATACTAAGCAAGTAAGATTTTATAAGAGTTCATTCTTTCGATTTAAATTTAAATAATTACTCTTTTCGTACCCTTCTTTTTACCCGGGAAATTTGGAGATTCCTTCCCCCTTCTTTATCTTTGAGAGCATGGAATAAGGTTCCTAAATGAAAAATGAGAGTCCATGTGAATCAAGAGAATTCACTATCGATTCGAACAAGAAGTTTGTAAAAGCATTGATAATGAACAAAGAGAATTCATATGACCATTAATATCATATGAGGGCTATGGAAAGGGAATAAAGTGGGTAAACTGAAACTCGTCATGCAATTAAAGAAGAAGATGGAGATAGCAAAAAAAAAATGCTAGTCTCACAATTGCAGACTTCAAAACTGGCAAAGATTCAATAGATTTTGCAGATTTTGATGAGAGCATATATTTTACAAGAATATTATGTAAAGGCTCTCATGCCTTAGTTCATCAATTGATGATTGATCAATATTGTAATTTGGATTAGCAAAACTCTTGATGTAATTCGTTGGCAAACGATTGATAAAGGCAATGTTGTATTGATACAAGCTTGGCTATCTTTTTGTATAAAGTACTCGATTTACAATATTTATGATTCTATTTTTTAATAGGGCTCACCTTAGTAGCTCATGATGTCTAGAAAAAGAGACTTTCGATAAAGGTACTTAAGCAGGCTTCACCTCACCCACATCGATTTCTCTTCACCTGGTTATGAGTGAAAAGAGCTACCCGAATGATTATAGATGACATAATTACTAGCAAAGTCGTTCTATGTACTATTTGGGATTGGAAAAAATGGTTGAATCCTTGAAATCATCACAAAACAAAATAAATTGCATTAAGTGCGAAACTAAAATCTGTCTATGTAGATCAGCCAACTTCCAAAAATTCATAAAGTTCATCAATATAGACAAAGTTATGCTTGTTTGAATACGCAAAGGTCAGAAAATGATTTGTGTAAATCTTGTTTTCCAATACAAGCTTTGTATGTATGTTTCTCTAAGAACTTGAGTTTCTTATTGATAGTAAAACTACTCAGACCATGTTGTGCTATAGACAACTATCTATCTATTTGGTGCCTTATCTCTTGAGTTTTAGAGACATATGCACCAACGGATTTTATTTAAAATTGTGAGAATGGAATTGCATTATTATGCATCACCTCTAATGATTATGGAAGAAACCAGATATTTAGAGAAATATGTGTCAGCCAAATGCGATATGTATAAAAACTATCAAGTTGTTGAATCTGACCATGTCATAAGAGATGACATCTGGGACCCCGACACATATAGGCTTTGACACGATAAATTGGGACAATCAGATCATAACATGATGATCCGTATCTTGAAATATTCAAACGGATATCTCTTCTATCGAGTGTAAGGAAGCAAGAAATAAGAAGTTGGTTCAAAAGGAAATGGTGACGGGCACCAAGCGTGGTGGCATCGTCGGCCATCTTCGGCCATGGTGGCCAGTGTCGTTCACCCCCAACGACTATGACTTGACACAAAAGGTAGTGTCAAAGTTCCCGTGCTTCTCGAGCCATTGAGGACTCTAAGTCTAAACCAACATCCTCATTAGTTAACTCATTTTTGCAAAGCCTTATCTTTAACAATGATAAGATTAAGACTATCTTATGCTAAAGACATCAAAGAAAATATTCCATTCTTACAAAGAATTTCATTGTATTCTATGGACCGATTCAACCAACTAGCAGATCACTTTGATGTTTTATGGTGTTGGTTGACATGTAAACACACTGGTCATGTGTTGTGCAATCATCCACTATTAATGCTGCTTATGAATTCTTAGCTGAGATTATATAATTGCAAGCTTACTACCCGGATCATCTCATACAGTCAATTTGACGTGATAACGCTAGAGAACTTACATTGAAAAAGTTTGATGATTATTGCTAAGGGTTATCCAACATTGTGTGCAGCTATACTAATTTGTCTATGACCCACCAACAACTCAACTTTGCATTACAGCTAATGACTGTGTGTGAATTATGATATATCACACTTACGCACTTATATGCCAAATTTGTGTTGTCAAAACACACCATGTGGGTTCATTGAGACAAAAGAGTATTTATGTTGGAAATGAATCTCCAACTATTGTCCGCAATGTAGATACCTTGACAGGCGATCTCTTTATCGCAAGTTTAGCAGATTGTCACTTTGATGAGACAGTCTTCCCGTCGTTAGGAGGAGATAAGAACAAGCATGTTCAACAAAACGACAGGAATTGTTGTAGTCTGTTCCCACTATATCTCATCTTGATCCCCAAAAATGATAGAACGTAGCAGTTTCGATGTCTGTGCGTTTCTGATATCGTTAAAGTGACGAGATCACATATAACTTGCTGCAAGCATACCTGTAAGGATTCATGTCCTTTCAAGAGGACATGGGGTCACCCAAAGGAGTTTGGCATGGCGTAGCCACCATGAATGGCAGCATAGTGACATCACAAAAGTGGCATAGTGGCATCACAGGCCATAAGTTCTGCTAGAAGAGCATAGGAGACCCATAGGTTCGATGCATACTTATCCAAGGAAGGAAGCGAGTTTGGCACAATTTGATCTATTGATCATGATACTCAATATCCGTCTTAGGAGAATATTTGTGGATTATAGTTACCATTGATGGACGCCTTAATGTTAAAACCAATTCCTGAGAATATAGAGATCTCTACAAAGTACAAATTACACTAGTGTACATGAGGACGTGGAATATTGAGACTAATTATCGAACCACACTACGTTGAAAATCCTAAACGTAGAATTAGCCTACATGCAAAGAAGCGATGCAGTTTGAATTATATTCACTAACAAATAGAAAGGTAGTTGGGTTGGTGATGTCGACACACCCAAGTGTAAAGCCTCTCGAATTAGGTCTTTGTTAGAAAGTGTCATGAGAATAAAGAGATATATACTCACCTTATGGCACAAGGTTTCTCACAATGCTCTGGAATCAACTACGAGAATACAGTTATCTCATAATGGATGCCACAGCACTCCACTACCTTGTCAGTTTGGTAGTTTCCAAATAACTTGAAATGCAGCATATGAACGTGGTCATAAAGTATCTCTATAAAGATCTAGACTAAGAGATATTCATGAAGATCTTGAATGCACTTCATTTACCCAAATCAAATGGCTCTAGACCACCAAGCGTGTTTGCAATGAGATTGAAACACTCACCAAGTAAATACTTGATTTGGAAGGGATATGATGAACATTACCTATGTGTGTTGATTCAAAGGACAAGTTCCATATTTGCAAAGTATTTGAAATCCGAATTTGAGATGAAAGATCTTGGGAAGATACGGTTTTGTCTCGAACTAGAACTCGAGCACCGTAATAATGGAGTTATCCATTAATTGTCTTATACTCTAAGATATTATACCACTTTAATGAGAAAGTGATGCTTAAGAGTAATCTCATGATCAGCTGAAGTCTTGACCCTTAGAGGAATTTGTTTCGTCCAAGGGATGACAACGAAAACGTGTTAAAGGCTAAAGTGCCTGGTCTTAGTGCAATTGTGTACTTAACATAATACACAACACTCAGCAACACAAATGTGATGAACTTGTAAGATAGATTTAGCTTTGCACCCACACAATGTAATTGAGCTGGCATAAAGACAATCTTTCGATACTTAAAGAGTATGATATATATGGGTTTGTTCTATCCAAACAAAGAGTCAAGGCAGTAGGCATCTGTCACTGTAATTAAGGATGTAAGGACACCACATATAGGAATTGTGTTGCTTATTCCTTCACCTCCTACATCAACGATCCTTGAGATGTGTTGTTAGTTTTTGCTGATATGGGTATTTCTCTGACCCACACAAAGGTTGTTCCTAAACTGGTTATGTCTTTACCATGGGAAACACCACAGTATCTAGAAAGTCTATACAAACTTTTATCGCTACATCTTCGATTCATGTTAAGATTATTGATCTATATGAAACTATTAAGAAATGCATATGGTTGAAGTCTATATATGCACATATTCGAAGATCAAGTGGTTTGAATTAATCATTATTGAACCTATTTCTTCGAGATCATAATGAACTGAGGATAATGACAGCCTTACTTACTAATCATGTGCTAAGACCATATTTGAGAAGCATGTGAAGAGCATAGCGTTGCTTAGCTCATATAAACTACCTTTCTTGTCAATATTAGGGGGAGATGCAAACTTCAGGGGGAGTCTGGCATACACATGAGCGTTTCTAAATGTGAAGGACACGTTGTACTCTGTTTCCTTAACCAAGGTTATTTTTATCCAAGAGGATTTTTATTACTTGGCAAGGTTTTAACGAGACAACATAGATAAGTGTCATATCATCGTCTACGACAACCTGCACTCTTTTTACTTGTTTGAGATCACTTTTTCTCCTGCATAAGTTTTTGGCTCAACAAAGTTTTTAAGGAGGCATCACAGAAGCATCAAGCAATCATCGATTACGTACCTATAACCGACACAAGGGGGAGTATTGAAGGAATTTAAGTGTGCCTAGTTATGGTACAATTAGTAGTACCAATGTAACTCTCGTTATCATTGTACATTAGGTATTTCTATGTAACCGATGTAACGGCTATATGCCATCACTCTTGTAATCATCACAGGTTCATCACATCCTCCTATAAAAAGGATGTGAAACCTTACAATACGGTACGATGATTTGCTTCTATCTTTGCTCTAGTTTACTATATCCTAAAATAATGCTTCCTTATTTCAAGGAAACTTTTCATTATCCTTGAAAAACCCTCATTAACGTAGGTAACTAATTGGTATTTCATTTAAAGTCTAAATTTTTTAGGCAACGTTTCGTGTTTCGCAACACAACTTCAAATGCAACCATTTTCTTAAGACAACCATTTTCCGAAGGCAACATAATTGTTGTGTAGACAACCAATTCAATAATCGTTTAGACGACCACTTCGTTTGGGCAACCACGTTAGTCAATATCACATATAAATGTTTTTAAGATTATAGGAAATATTAAATAAATTGACCAAATATGAAAATACTAATTAATTTAATTAATTAGATTAGACAAAATTTCAAGAATAAAATTCAAGAAACTATGAACTTGTTACCGAATGGTTGATGATGATAATCTGAGTAGGAAGGAAAGCTGAGTCACGTGTACCACACGCTTTCCTTAAGAACGTTTACATCGCCTACTCCGGTGTACTAGGCTTGCTTGGCGTACGTTTTTCCAGGATATAACGACTACTTGAGTTTTGTGTTTGCACCACACAACAACTCCTAGACGAATTGGAAAACACATTTCTCTATCATCGTAACTAAAACTCAACTAGAACTCTTTGAAATGAGACTTAGAGAGGAGAAGATGCTTTTCTGAATGAGTGAGTGAAGAATGAAGAGAAGGAAGTCACCTTTTATACGTGGAGGAGATGAGTAGGAGCATAAAAGTCGGCAAACAAAAAGTTTTCACTTTTTCTTAATTAACCATCAAATTAATTCCAATAATAAGTTTATAACCAAAATAATGTGAAAGGCCAAAAGTTTTGTAATCGAAAGAATCTGGAATGCTAAAGGTCAATATTCCAGGATACAAAAGGAAACTTTTGCGAGCCATCCCAACTTGAGGCGCACATAAGTTCATATCACAAGTTCGATCCAACTGAGCCTCTTTACTTGCTTAGTCAAATCATAGTAATGTAAAATGTTATTTAAAGGCTCATGTGGGACAAACTCTTTTCTTTATGTTTCAAGTGTCAAACTTTGGGTGACAATTTCTCATTAAACTCTTAATCAATTTAAACAAATTAATACATGATCTTTAGATTAATTTGGATGTGGGAGAAGTTCTTGAGGCTGAGACATGGGCGCTCTTCTATGGTCTTCAATTAGTTATGAAGGTTGGCATAATGAAGGTGGAGATTGAGTCTGATTTGAGTCTACTGGTCAATTTACTTCAGTCTGATTTTTGCGCTCCTCCTCTTGGTTCCTTGTTAGTTGGGTGCAAGAAGGCTATGGAAATTATTGGAGAAGTGACTCTTACGCATGTCTTTCGAGAGTGCAATATGACGGCAGATTCGCTGGCTAAAGCCAGTATCAACCATGGCCTTGGGATGGTGGTGCCCAAGGTGGTGTTGGATGCTCCTCCAATCCATGCTTTGCAGCAGTATTTTGATGGCCTTTCTAGAGTGGCCTTTCCCAGAAGGTCTAAGAGTAGCTAATTGGCTTGTTTTTGGTTTGGACCTTTTGGGCCTCAGCTTTCACAAAAAAGAAAGAAAAAAAAGAAGCTCCCAGAAGCATCCAATGATGCTTCATTTTGAGATATCGAACACTTAGATTGTAAAAATACTTTGTTTTTACATAAATCAGTTTTATATATGATGATTCAAACTCCTTACCTCTATTTGGGAGTAATATCATGCGGCTAATTTCCACTGCGTCAACGGTACTTTCATTGCCAAAACACAATCATTAGGAGGTTATGCAAACAGAGGTTATGTTTATGAGAGTCGGAATTCACAAAGCTGCTCTTTATGGTACGTTATAACTTATAAGCATGTCATTTGGCAAGTGTATACTATCTGCCTACGTTAATCTTTTGCAGATGGGACAAGGCTAATAATCTCATTCGTGTTCATGCAAGTGTACTATCTAGTCATGTGATGCCACTGATGCGCTGTTATCGGTTGAAACTTTTCATGCTTCCACGGTCATTGACTCATTGATATATCACTCTATGCGTATGCATTGGCCTGTTATACCTTCTAGGCTTATATTCAAGAATCTACCCATAGGATCAATAAAAATCCCATGTCTTGAGAGTGATGAACACTGCTTCTCTAACTTTCGGAATAAGCCACTATTCTGTGGTTCCCAGTCACAAATCATTTCAAGAGTCGACACAATTGGACGAAGGAGTGGGATGAAGTGCATTGAAAATGTATGTGAACGTGTACAAGGCGCATTTGAGTAAATTGTACTGATCCTAGGGAGTCGATCAACACCGAGAGAAGTGAGATATATAAAATTGTAAGAGATGTAAAATTTCAAAGTGAAAATCAGCCAATAATTGGTACCCTACTCTAGCAAGTCATCACATGATGCTGCAGTCTTTGACGTTGCAATGCTTAGACTTGTTGTGCGAGGTTTCCAAAGCCACTTCATCCTTTGCATCAATAGCGGCCCCTGCAAGTGCTGTTGATGCTGGTGGTGCTTCTAGTTGTAGCATAGGTGGGGGTTGAGGTTGTGCTGCAGCTAATGGCCCTGGTAGAGCCGCTGATGGTGGCAGAAAAGCAAATGGTGACATCATCATGGGGTAGTCATACGGCCCTCTGCCTGGGTAGGGGTAGTCATACGGCCCTCTGCCTGGGTAGGGAGAGGAATAGGGAGAGGAATAGGGAGAGGAATATGGAGAGGAATATGGAGATGAATAGGGATACGAATATGGATGTGGATACGGCCACATGTCCGCAAAAAGACGAATTATCAAGAGAACGCAGATTTCACACTAGTTACCTCAATTTATTTGCACTGCGCTCTTTCAATGCGATCATGGTTAGAACCACTCCACTGTTCTACAGTAAAGCATTGGTAGCAGTCCCAAGTTCCGCTTCTCCTTCCTTCAGTGCATACATAAACACATTTAATAGAACCGAAGTTGATATCAAACAAAGAACTATATGAGTTTGTTTTAAGACTGCCATTCTACATATTTAGCCAATAACCAGCTGCTGCTATTTCATGAAAAATGTAACAACGATATTGCACCACAACAGCACTAGCATCTACATAAGTAATTTCTAAGGCTTTACGCCATTACCAGTTTTCTGTCTTGACAGTATTGCTTGATCCCTGACTCCCTTTAGCTATGGCTACAAAGAGAAAAAGTTGATTAAGCTCTACAGATATCCAAGTATCTCGTTTCAGTGACAAGCTAGCAAATACACATTGAGCAAATATTGCATACCTTGAATTTTAGATGGTATGTACTCCATCGACAAAAAGGAAAGTTCATGGACAGATAATGCTTCTAGCTCAAATTTTACACCACTTTCTAGCATCAACTGTAGCTCCAATCTTTCATGGGAAAAAATGTAGTAAGCAACTAATACATAATGTTTTATTTTAGCCATAAAATGGGGAGACAAATTAAAAGACTAACAGGTGTACCTCCATTGTGGCACTTCTCTTTGTAGGTAGCATCTCTGAAGCATGGCTTCAGTTTTCCTCCTGTCTGACAAAGTCTAAAGAACCTAAGCAACGTTACAAACAGGAATGCCAAGTTCAAGTCCCATATTTCTCACCTTCTGCTGTCAAAGGAAGGAGACATTGTTGTGGAAGATGGTACTTCACTGAGTCCAAAGGGAAGGCTCCAAGCCACATTATCTCAGGGACCCGAAGAAATTTTGCATCATAAGCCAATTGCTTCCAGAAGATGAAAGAGGGTTAGTGAATTGGATATTAGCTTGGTTTTCATTACAAGGTATAAGTAATCTACAGAAGAATTGAGTATTCAGCATTACAATGAAATCAAGGATTACCCACCTAAACCAAAACCGACAAGGGTTGTAAGGAAAACA
Organism: Geum urbanum; assembly: GCA_946800695.1. Classification (NCBI taxonomy): domain Eukaryota; kingdom Viridiplantae; phylum Streptophyta; class Magnoliopsida; order Rosales; family Rosaceae; genus Geum; species Geum urbanum. Next base: position 38,575,241 of record OX326998.1, read on the forward strand.
TGAGTTACCTGATTCTTTCTCAACAACAAGAATGTACTGGGCAACACTAACGATATCTGCAGGTCAGAATTAGAGGTCTGAGCATGTGTTTTCATCAAAATGAACACTTTGGATTGATCTTGTGAACCAAACATTTGTAATGTTTAAATCATCTAGTTTCTGTTGATTCTAAGCATGGAAAGTTGAACTGCTCTCTTTTAAATTCTTAATCTGGAATTCTGGATACCTTAGACCTCTTCAACATGAACCGGAACTGGATAGGCCTATATGTAAACCAGATTCAGATTTATAAGTTCAATCACAGGACAGGACAATGCTGACAAAAATGAAATTAAACCGCTTAAAAATATGAGAGAAGGACCATGAGCTACTCTTACATTGTTTGTCCTATTTATGCAATCAAAGGTGTTACCAGCTTCTGTGAACCATAACCAGCCCATAACCAACCTATGATTTTGATAAACAGTTGAGTTATCATCATGACATGACAGCATATAAAATGATATAAGTGTCGAATAATTAACCAACACACTAAGAATTTTTGGAAGATATTGCATTAACTCAGACCAACAAAAACAAAAAAAAACAAAATTGCATATTGAAATTTACAAAGTGCGCCAAGCTAGCAGATTACCCAAGATAAATGATATGTATCCTTACAATAGTAGATTACAAGAGTAACATTAGTCATCATTATGCAGAGTCAAACAGAAATGTACTGTACTATCTTCTTATCCATAAAAGTATCAAGCAAAGCTTTCAAACATACCCCTTTCCTACAGAGACCTGCCAAAAAGAAAGCAACATGAAGTAAATACCACAAAATCTGTATGAAACCATATATGACTAGTATAAAGCCAGTAGAGCAAACTTCAAAATAATTGTTATGAAATTAGTTTAGGCAAGTATAGGCGAACTCACCACATTCAAATTGTGGCGGCGACACCGCAGAAGAATGCATATGTCATTGATTGCACGGTCTACAACTGACTGTATTGTCAATTAAAGACAGAATAACTGGTTTAGAGAATTAGAGAAACTGAGAATGAAAAGCATAAAAAACTTCCTATTAGACTCAGTGATGTCCACAATATCTCAGCACAAGGCAATATGCCTCAATATCCATACCCACAATGAGTGGCAACTTGTAAAGCATATCAGGGGTTGCAACTTGTAAAGCATTAACGGGTTTATTTAGTTACCAAGAATAACTTTAACTTTAACTATATCTTGTGAACTGTATAGTAAAATTCATCGCTTGACATTGAAAATGATCAGTAACTCGGACTAACCTGAAAATACAGAAGGATGCATGAAATAGATATCTCTTTTAGACCCATGTCTGTTTTCTTGCAGAAGTTGCTGAACAATTACAAGAACCCTGAGCATAATATCTGAAACAGATTGAGTGAACTACATAATCAATAACTCATTTACTCAAATTGTCAACACGTATTTCTATCAAGCATGTCACATTTTTCGCTTGCATTGTTATCATTAAAGTGACAATCTAATTTGCAAGATGAGTAGCTGTTTGTTCATATGATAATCTACCTAATCTATTCACATGGCTATTTTTTCGGAGTGTGAGCGCCTCCTTCCCTTTCAGCAAGTCAGAGCTGCAATAGCTGCACATACCAATGTACTAGTTCGTATCACTATTAGTGGTCTTTTCAATAATAAAAAACAACTATAAGTGAAAAACATACCAGAAAAAAACGCAATAGAAATTAGTTTTAAGGAGCTAGGTATGTTACAAAAAATAAAAAAAACTAAAAGTTCAATTCCACAAAATTGAAAAGAAGTAATGTTGAGAGAGAGAGAGAACCATTTGGCGGAGGGGTCGGAACAGTAGTTTCTGAAGCGATCGATGAGAATCTCCGGCGAGATTCCGTTGCTGAGATCTTGGACTATAGCTCGAGTAAAATCTGCGAACAGAAATTGACAGTGAGAAATTATTGAAGGCAACTTGAATAAGAAGGAGAAGAAGAAGAAGAAGAAGAAGAAGAAGAGCGAAGTGAAACCTTTGATTCTTGTGAGCAAATGGGAGGGACGAGGCTGTGACTGTGAGCTTCTTCGCGACCGCTTTCCCTCCATTACCGATCCTCCTTAATTGTTTGATTTTTGATTTTTCTGTTTCAAAATGAAATCATAGGACGTATTTATACCCAAAAATAAAAATATGAAACCCAAAACTCCCCCAGTAGCTTTTGCGTACTGGATCAAATGGGCCGGGCCTATGTTTTCTTTTACTATACCCGTAAACGTAATTCTTGAAAGATAGTCCGCTAGTAAAACAAGCCCGCCAAACACTAATGTCTAGGGCTGAACACGAATTCCCTAAATTTCAAACCCGATTTCGATCCGTCTTGTCTCGATCCTGTTTGGATGGGACGAGATAAAAAATAAAATTTTCACTATTCCGTCTTATCTTGACTCGTTCTGCTTTTTAGGGAATCTCTCGGATCCTGATTTTGAAATCCCGATAAATCCATCTCATCCCGCATAATATATTTTTGTCTATTTTTTTTATTAATAGTTGAAATATTAAATTATCAAATGATTAATATTATTCAACAAAAAAATTAAAATTATGTACCATATAAATATAACGATTAAAGTATTACACTACTTATAATATGAATTAAATGTATTAATTAAATATGAAATGAAATTGCATAGTTTTGCTTCTTTTAATTAAATATTAAGTAAAACGGTATTACTTTCTGTAATATAGACTCTTAAGTCTTATCAAACTATGTTTATCTAATATTAAACCTGAAATTTAGTTCGTTTCGTCTCATCCAAATTTTTGTTATTAAATGTTCGTTTTAAATTATACTCAAAATTAGACCCGTACCGTTCCGTTAGAAGTTCTAACGACAACCAAAAATAGACTCGAGTTGTCCGCATCCACCCCTACTACTGCCACGTTTGGTTTTTTCATTTGTGAATATTAGAGAAGCACGCACTGTGAAGAAGCTGGTCATAAGCAGCTAGCCGACCACTACTACTCGATCAAGATTTCAAGAGCGTCTCAGATATGCAGTGTTTACACGCCGCGTGCGAGAGGCCGGCGATGGCACTATTTATCTTGGGCAAAACTAAACAGTAAACACCAGCTACCACAACCCACGATCTGTTTTTATTTACTGCGCGCATACCATTTTACGCTAGTAATTTCAGTTCACAGCTTGATTCTCATCTTTTAATCAATTCTTAACGATATCGTATGCTTCTTTCTAAATGATTTAATTCCGATGAAATACTAGTTTTTTGATGAAATATCAGTGCGTAGAACGTACATAAAAGTTGCCGGCCTTTTCATTCCATAATATCTAGCTTTTGGTCATTGTAATCAAACTATGTATATGATCAATCCCTATGTAAGTGATTTCGGTTTCAAACCATATACCATATATGGTCATGAGTCTACTTGACACTTAAAGCTGAAAAGAAGTACTAATTAGTGTTGTTGTGAATTGAGATTAAGTGGCTCTATCTGCACACAGGTGATATATATAATTTGTTGAATCTTCATTTTAATGGGTAGCAATGGTACTATGGGAGTATTATCAACTCAAAAAAATGACAAGAATGGTCCAAAGGGGAATCGGAGATATCGTCATACTAGATGTGCCCGTCTTGCCAATTGTGCACCCGTAGAGGCAAACGGCACTGGCTCAGTGCAGCAATCAGAATCTATTTTTCACCAGTCTTATTTTCAAAGTATTTGTATGCTCAACTATCTACATTGGATCCGGAGCTGTTTGCTTCTACCTCGTCAGGGACCAGATTAAGGGAGACAAAACAAATGCAATACTCGATGCAGTTTATTTCTGTGTAGTCACAATGACCACTCTAGGATATGGAGATCTCGTGCCCAACAGCACTCTCGCGAAGCTGCTAGCTTGTGCTTTTGTCTTCACAGGAATGGCTTTCGTCGGGTTGATTTTGATCCAAGCGGCAGACTATTTGGTAGAGAAGCAGGAAATGTTGCTTCTCAAATCCACGCATCGACAATTTGGCCCCTCTGAAGTTGTTAAACAAGTTGAGGGTAACAATGTGGGGAACAGATGTGTTACCGTCTTTATCCTTCTTTTGCTACTTATGATATCGGGCACCAGCTTTCTAGCCAAAGTCGAGAAGCTGAACCTTGTGGATGCATTTTATTGCGTTTGTTCCACGGTCACAACATTAGGGTATGGAGACAAGAGCTTTTCAACTAAAGCCAGGCGTGTTTTTGCTATGTTCTGGATATTGTCTAGTACTCTATGTTTAGCTCAGTTTTTCCTGTACATTACTGAGCTAAACACCCAGAAGAGACAAAGGGCATTAGTTAAGATGGATCTTAATTGTGGAATGACCAAAGTGGACTTGGAGGCAGCTGATCTTGATGATGACAGCGTTGTTGGGTAGGTTTCAAACTCTTCATTGCACTATTGAAAAAGGACATGTTTCATTTAAGTACTAGTCTGCTAATTGTTTCTTTAGCAAGGCCTATATATATGATGTTTTCTTCAATCATTGTTCGTAGGGCTTCTGAGTTTGTCATATATAAGCTCAAAGAGATGGGAAAGATCACCCGGGAAGATATTAAACTAGTAATGGAGGAGTTTGAATCACTTGATGTTGATCAGTCTGGTGCGGATCTCACCCTTGCTCACTCTTCTCAAACATAAAGGTAACTTTGGCTCATGCTTGCAAGTGAAACCTACTTAATGCTGAATCATTTGATTAGTTTCACCACTTCATGTAAGTGTAGTTACCCTACTTCCAATGGGTGATTGAAAGTGCATAGATAGAAATACCACATAACTTATTGTCTTTAACAAGTTTATCAACTATGATTCTTTGCCCTTGTTCATATGATATAGTGATATACAGATCCACATCGAGAAAGACTTCAATATATATTTTCTATTAATGTAGTTAGACTTCTTGTAACTGTTGTATTGATCGTATTCGATTCATGTCTCATTTTCTGTCACTCATATTTATTGAAAAGAGTTACTCCTCATCTTTGTACCAACTGTTATCATTTTGTTCTTGTTAGTCCAACTGTTACAATATTTTTTAGGTGTGAGGTTGAAGCTGGTGTGAGCGTATAAAACTATGCTCACAGTTTAGGACAATCATCTCCACTCCTAAGTTCTTGGGGTTTGCTGACTAAGTTTAGGACGGTCATATGACTCCAGCCTCTTCTTATAGTTAGGGCAGCCTCTTCTTATAGTTAGGGGAGTATATATAGCAAGAGTACTGCTAAGCAAAAAAACATTTGTTCTTTCAGCCTCTTGTCCTGATCGAGATTTCACCTACTCAAGAATGACTGGCAATCAAACTATGTATGCAAGGAAGTATATATATAGGTGTCGATCTTATATATATGTTCAACTTCCTCTAAACTGCCAATGAAACTATGTATATAAGATCGACACCTACGTAAGTGATTTTAGTTTCAACCCATGGGAAAACTTAACAACATTCATAAATTTGCTACGAACAAACTGATTTCACCCAAGAGATTACATAGCAAAAATCATAATGATTTGTTACTCCATTTCATACACAGTTTCGTGTATCAAATTGTGTATCTTTGGGAATCATTATGGAACACAATATTGAAAACTCATTTAGTTTCCCAGTTGTATTAGGACTACTTGTACTCTGATAAGTAAGGCACAAAGTAAAGTCCTCTATAGAGCTTCTTGGTCTCTGTTCTTGTTGCCATGTGCAAAAGAGAACTAAATCGAAGAGCACCTAGCAATCTCGTATTTTCATCAACAATTCATCTGGTAAGCACTCTAATTTTATATAATTCTTGGCGATGGTTATAAGGTCATAAACTCATAATCCATTTATATATATATATATATCAAGTGTTTCAAACCTATGCTAATGAGTTTGCATGAACTGATTCGTATGCTATCTGATAGCTAGTGTGGGAACTACTTGAAACTTAAAGCTGAATTGAATGAGGGATGAGGGATGAGTCCTTACATCCGGGGCTAATAGATCATTCAACTAAAAACGACGCCAAGAATGGTCCAAAGAGGAATCACAAATACCATCATACTAGACGTGCCCTTCTTGCCGATTGTACACCCGTAGAGGAAAATGGATTGGCTCAGTTTAATGTTTCAAATCCCTTATACACCAGTGTCTTTTTTTTCAAAGTATCTGTGTACTCGACTTGTTGGAGTGAATCACACTCCTAGTATATTTAAGAGATGTGTATTCTGTAATAATGTAGGAATCTATAATTGATTGAGTGTAAAGTAGTTTCCTACTTGAGTTATAAGTATGCTTGTATATATACCAAATTTGGGATTGATCAATATATCAGAAAATTCTTCAAACACTTGTGTTCCCTTTGACTTGGCATCATAGCCTAAGTTGAGCCTGACAATCTGACCTGACCTGAATTCCGCTGCTAGACCTGAACCTAAACCCTATTTGACGCGTCGAAGACTACCCTCGTCCCATCGAAACCTAACGACCTGAATCTGTTCTTCTGGCAATTTTGTTATCTGATCTGACATCTGAACCTGTTTGTAATGGATCTTACAATCTTTGAACAACCTGAAGTTACTCATGAACAATTGATTACTAAATAGAATGATTCGGGTAGTGAGCCCACAGTTATTTAATTTTAGCTAAGAGTTATCATAAGCAACTTTACAAGTGAACGATTGCACAACACATGACCAGTGTGTTTGCCTGTCAACCAATACAATAAATTATCAAAATAGTCTACTAGTTGGTTAAATCATTCCACATAATCCCTTTGGATTTGTTGCAAGAATGAAATATTTTCTTTGGTGTCTTTAGCATAAGATGGTCTCAATCTTACCTTGGCTAAAAAACAGACTTCACAAAGTGAGTGATAAGTGTTTGTCGTAACCAATGCGAATGTTTATTTAGACTTAGAGTCATCAATGACTCGGAAAATATTGGGAGATGTGACACTACCTTTTGTGTCCAGTCGTTGTCGTTTGGGGGAACAACATCGGCCACCTCTGTCCTATGATGGTCAACGATGCTATCATTTAGGGTGCCCATCACCATTCCCTTTTTGAACCAACTTTTTGGTTCTTGCTTCCTTTCACTCGAAAGAATGGATATCCATTATGGATCATCATGTCGATTAATACCTGGTTGTCCCAATTTGTCATGCCAAAGCCTCTATATGTCAGAATCTAGACATCATCTCTTATGACATGGTTAGATTCAACAACTAAAATAGTTATTATACATAGCCCATTTGGATAACACATAGTTTCTCTAATATTTGGTTTCTTTCCATAATTATTAGAGGTGATGCATAATAATCCAATTTCATTCTCACAGTTAGATTCTAAATTATATTCGTTGGCATGTATCTCTTTAAAACTCAAGAGACATAGTCACATATGATCGACAAGGCACAAAGTTGAAAAATAGTTATCTATAGCACAACATAGTTCCAATATCAGCGAGATACTCATGTTCTCCGAGAAACATACCTACAAAACTTGTATCAACGAGACATAGTCACATATGATCGACAATGCACAAAGTTGAAAAAAAGTTATCTATAGCACAACATAGTTCCAATATCAGTGAGATACTCATGTTCTCCGAGAAACATACCTACAAAGCTTGTATCAGAAAATCAGATTTTTCACAAATTGTATTCTGACCTTTGTATACTCAATCAAGCATAATTTTTTTTTTATGAAATAGATATTGACGAACCGAATGAAGTTTCACAAACTAGACATTCATATATTTCCAACCGTATGAGGTTCATAATCTAGTTCATTCTGAGCTACTCATAAATCTCTATAGAAGTTAGCTGATCTACATAGGCAGGTTCTAATTTTCCACTTAATACAATTTCTTTATGTTTTGTGGTGTTTCAAGGATTCAATCATTTTCACAATCCCAAATAGTACATGGATGACTTTTCTAGTAATTATATGATCTACAATCATTCGGGTAGCTCTTTTCACACATGACTAGGCTAAGAGAAATTGTATGACCATTATGTACAGGCTAGGCTCTCATTCCTTAATTTACATCATCAGTTCTTGGAAATATATGCTCTAATCAAAATATGCAAAATCCATGAATTTTTGTCAGTTTTGAAGTTTGCAATTGTGAGATTAACGTCATTGCTATCTCCATCTTCTCTTTAGTTGCATGATGAGTCTCTTACTTTTTTCCATTTCTATATGCTTTGTATTTTTCAACCAATATAGCATTTCCCTTGCAATGTCCAAACAATACTAATTATGTCAATGTCTATAGGATACCTTATCTCGCTCTGTGAGCTTTACTCCACAGATTCCCAGTAGGAGTGAGAAAATTCTCGACGTCATTCACCCATTGGTGCGCCATTAGAGTTAAGTATAACAAAGTACAACATTTGCATATGATGTCTAGAGAAACAGGAAGATGCATTAGCTTCACATTCCCAAAGACTTCCTCGATAACTAATAATATCAAGATATTTAGATTAGACAAAAATCAAGATGTTAATGGTCATACGAACTCTCTTTGATTGTTATCGATACTTTTACGAACTTCTTTGTTCGAATCGATAGTGAATTCTCTTAATTCACATGGACATTAATTGTCCATTTAAGAACTATGTTCTATTTCTCGAAGATGAAGGAATCTTCTAATTCCCCGGGTAAAAATCACTTGGAAAAATTGTAATTATTCGAATTTAAATCGAAATCATGAACTCTTATAAAAGCTTACTTGCTTAGAATACACAACCATTTCTTCTCTCTCTTTTTCTTTACTTGCATTGTGCATGCACACCGAATTTGTTTGTTGGTCTCTCAGCAATTTTGACATATTCCTCGAATACCGATCATACATGTATAAAATTACAAAAAAATTATATGTAGTAATTTCAAATATTAAATTTCAATAATATGTAAATTTAAATAAAGCATGTATGAGAAACAACCTGATTATTTTCAAAATAATAAGTTTGCATGTGAAGTTCCACCACCAGTGGATTATATGAAATTCACATGTACATATATCTTCATTGTTCGTGAACAACAACTGCATTTGGCTCGACATGTCAGGAGTTAAGCTAGGATTGCAACTGAAGTGTGCTTGGTGTTTGAGATTTTTACAGAAGATCTAGGTTAAAGCTTCGTGCTAATAACGTGTTTTAGGATATCGTAAAATTAGAGAGAGAGAGAGAGGATTTGGAAGAAAATTATTCTGTCATATTGTATTACGAGGTTTCACATCCTTCTACGATGAGGCAACTTGGGAATTAGCTCATTAGATTGCACAATATTTTTCAGACTTTGTAACTTGCGGACGAGTTCCACCTCAAGGGGGAGGAGTTGTTAGGACACTTAGAGTTGCCTCATCGTAGTCCGTATGTGATGAGGCCCATCTTTTGTAGGCAGTAGAGGTTATATGTGTGTGTGTGTGTGTATATATATATATATATATATGTATCAAACTATGTAATGTCGTGAGCTATGAAAAATATGACCAAACTTTAGTTTCTCTTCCTTTTCTTCTCTACATTTAAATTACCTACAATATAGTCTCCAACATTGAGCATCATGCCTCCAAAATTCAGATCTGGTCTGGTCGAGTTTTTATTTTTTATTTTTTTATTTTAAACCCCACGGGCCACCCATGGATTGGGCCTTATCAGGTTTTTTGGGGTCGGATTTTTATGTATTGAATAAATAAATTTTAAAATTAATAGTGTTTAACAATAAAATATATCAACAATTATACACATTAAATAATATATAAGCCTCAAAATTAATAATTTATATAAAAATGATTGATATTAAGGTAAATTAGAGATTTATAAGGTCTATAATGATAAAATAATATATAATATTCATAATTTATGGGCTTTACAAGCGGGCATCGATGGACCGGACCAAACGAATTTTGAACCTAAATCGGACCTGGCCAGACTTAGACTCAATAAGTTGCAGGCTGTCGCGAACTTTTTAGACTCATGGCTTAAATGGTGATCCTAGCTAAATATGGACCACACATAAGTTTTTTTTTACACTAATTGCACGTCTTTTTTTATAAAGCCTCAACTCAAAATATTCCGAATGAACAATAAAGGTGAAGACAATTGCATTTTCCTATTGAAAAAGTGTGTCGACACCACTGACTAAATCTGGTTCCTACTCGGTAAGATCAAGGTATCATGCCATTCACTCCGAGAAGCAGGTTAGCCTCTCACCTTCTTCCTCCCATTGTGTGAGAACCGAATTTTGGAGTTTAATCTGGAACTGTCATACTCTTCCCAAGATCAAACATTTTCTGTGGAGAGCTGTTTCTTTGTCTATCCCATTCTTGGCTATTCTTCATCAGAGGAAGCTGGTGTCTAGTCCCATCTGCCCTATTTGTTTTAATGAAGCAAAAACTATAGAGCACTGCCTCCTACTGTGCTCATGGACCGAGTGTGTGTGTTTGGGGAGTCCTCTAGGTATCCGGGTTGACAAACAAAGTGTTACTACTATGGATTGCTGGCTGCAGGAGTATTTGGACCATATATCTGATTATGTTGATAGAGAGGAGATCCTCTCAAAGAATCTATGCTACCTTTGGTGTATTTGGAAGGAGTGATTTGCTGCTGTTTACAAAGTGAAGGTGGTTAATCCAACTGGGGTGATTATCGTGGCTAACAGGCTTATTTTGGATTTTGCCTCGGCTATGGAAGCAAAAAGAACTAGTGATAGGGCCTCTTTAATCGCACAACCTCAGGTTTTTCCAATAGCTCAGCCAATTTGGATTCCGCCTCCTTTAGGATGTTTCAAGTTAAATACGGACGAGGCATGGAAAAAAGATTATCTGGAAGCTGGTGCTGGTGCAGTCATTAGAGATGATAAGGGTATTTTCATTGCTGCTGATATCTCTAACTTATGTGCTAACTCTGCTCTGATTGCTGAGGCAGAAGCATTGATCAGAGGATTGAAGTTTGTCCTCAGTCTTAATCTATCTGGAGTTTTGGTGGAATGTGACTATAAGGAGCTTGTGAGTAATCTTTATTTGGATGCATTTGAGTATAACTGGTAGGTCTTTTCTTACCTCCTGAGAATTGGGTATCTCAGATGACGTTTGAACAATGTGTCGTTTAACTGGATACCCAAGAAAGCTAACCGTGTAGCTGAGGTTACCGCTAACCTTGACTTATCGAAATTGTGCACCAAAGTCTGGGTCAGCTGCCCCTCAACTTCTCTTGTGAATGTGCTGGCAAGTGATGGACTGCCAGGCCCCTTGATGTTGTCTAGCTCTGCTATTTGTATTTTTTATCTTTTGTTTGGTTCCCTTCTCTTTTAATGAAATTAAGCTTTAGTCCAAAAAAAAAGTGTGCCAACACGTCCCATACGGACCACACACTGCCACGTTCCAAACTATTTTCTTTGCGATTCTCTTTGGACTTGGATTGTGTCAAATGTCTGGAGAGCACTAGCGAGCACGACTCGGTTCATCAACAAAATAACAAAAACACGAACTCACACATCAACTTCAACCATACACTTTTGGCCGGAATCGGAAATGACTTCAGAACCACTCGTACATCTCACCAGAAAAACAAACTAGGTAACTCTCCCCCCACCCTGTTTTTTTTTCCATGTTTGAGGAAGTATTTACTGTACTACTGTTTACTGCTGCCAAGTTACTATATTGATATGGGTTTACTATGATTCTTTAATCAGTCAACTTCTAATTGGGTCTCTCATTGTGCATTCAAAATCAATGCTTTAGTAATTGTGATATAGGTCCATGTGTTTGAAAACTTTGAATCAGTTTGTTTCTGGTGGATATTTTGAGTTGTAGTTTGGGAATCTCTTTTTGAGGATAAATTGTGATGAATGGTTGAGGTAATTTTGTAGCAATCAAATTGTAATGTCTATTGGAAGATTTTCTCACTTTCCCAGAAAATGCTTCAAAGACGGTACGCTAGTTGGTTTATATGATAGCTATATGTGGTAACTGATTTCCTTGAAGATTGAAACAAAAGTCAGAACTAATGTTATTTAAATGAGGTACAGTTTCTGGCTATGCAGGTAATGAAATTTCCGGAATTATCGTTATGGATAACAATGGTATTAGAGAATCCTTGCTTCCAGGATTAGTAGATCATTCACTTCGGACAAAGTCGAAGAAGTCGAAGAATCCTCCAAAGACTAGAACATTTCGCCGTTGTAGAAGTGCTCCGCTTGCCGAGTACGCACCCCTTGAGACAAATGGAATTGACTCAGTTCAGCGTCCTAAATCCATTGTGCACCCGAGTTTTCGTAGTGTGGCCATGTTCTTGATTGTCTACCTAGGATTGGGAACCATATGCTTCTACCTTGTCAGAAATCAGATCGAGGGAGAGAAGACGAATGGAGTTCTTGATGCTGTTTATTTTTGTGTTGTGACTATGACTACACTTGGATATGGAGACCTAGTGCCTGACAGCACTCTAGCAAAACTACTGGCTTGTGCTTTTGTCTTCACAGGAATGGCTCTTGTTGGCTTGATCTTGAGCCAAGCAGCAGATTATATAGTTGAGAAGCAGGGAGTATTAGTTGTCAAAGCCTTGCATATTCATGAAAAGTTTGGTCCAACTGAAGTCCTTAAAGAAATTGAGATCAACAGTGTGAAATACAAATGTGTTACGGTCTTTATCCTCCTCCTGACTCTTATGACTTCTGGCACAATCTTCCTAGCTACAGTTGAGAAATTGGACATTGTGGATGCATTTTATTGTGTGTGTTCCACCATGACAACCCTGGGGTATGGAGATAAGAGCTTCTCAACTGAAGCTGGGCGTGTTTTCGCAGTGTTCTGGATATTGGCTAGTACGATCTGTTTAGCTCAGTTTTTCCTCTATATTGCTGAGCTGAACACCCAGAATAGACAAAGAGCATTGGTCAACTTGGTACTTACTCGTGCAATGACCAATGTAGATTTGGAAGCAGCTGATCTTGATGATGATGGTGTTGTTGGGTAGGCTAAATGTTTTCTCAACCTCTCCTTTGCACTGAAAGCTATCTTATTTCTCTTTACTCACTGATAGTTTCCTAACAAGGTCTCTCTATATGATGGGATATAAAACTTGTAACTGATTTTTTTCTTAATTCTTCCATTCACATAGGGCTGCTGAGTTTATCATATATAAACTCAAAGAGATGGGAAAGATTGACCAGGAAGATATTAGACTTGTAATGGAGGAGTTTGATGCTCTTGATGTTGATCAATCTGGAGCCTTGACAGTTGGGGATCTGACCCTTGCTCAATCATCTCAAACATAAAGGTAACCCTGGGCTCGTGCTGTGACGTTTCACATGTACCCTACTAGATGACTTAATGCAGAAACATTTGATCAGTTTCATGTAAATTTATAAGTGTCACCCTACTCCCAGTGGGTGACTGAAAGTTCATAGATAGATATACCACATAACATACTGTCCTTGACAAGTTTTTCAACAATGATTCCCTGCCCCCATCCATATGATATACAGATCCTCATGAAAACACTTTTCCCCATTACTGTAGTTAGATTTCTTGTAAGCACCATACTGATCATGCGAGTCATTTCTCATCTTTTGTACCAACTGTTATTATTTTGTTCTTATTAGTCCAACTATTATATTATCATGATTTCTTTATGTCCATGGGGATGACACTGGTGTGGGCTTACAAAACTTGTATGCTCATAATTTAGCTGTGCTAGCTAAAGCCTTTTGGACGAAAATGTCCAATTCCAAGTTCTTGGGTGCCCAAGAATATATGGTTATCAGGATTTCCCACTCAGTCATAGGGACGGTCCTATGACTTCAGCCTCTTCCATGGTTAGGGAGCTTATACAGCAAGAATACTGATAAGCAACAAAATATTTACTCCTTCAGCCTCTAATCATGAGATTTTACCGACTCAATAATGACTAAACCTCAACCATTTTTCATCTCGTGTATCAAAGTCACTGAAGTTCTTGGCCAACCTTTTGCAGCAAGCATTTTGCTGCTAGGGGTCTGAGTATGTTGTTTATGATTTCGTTTTTTCTTCGACAGCAACCACCGAGAGCAAGCTAGAGTCTCCTAATCCTCATTTGTTCAAAATGACATGAACAGAAGACCAAGATTTGGAATAATAGTGCCCTTTCAGTTGCTGATATGTTATCCCTAGCTTTCAATTGGTTTTCTCAATATAGGGGAGTGCCTCAAGTTTCTTCTGCAGCTAAAATGTTACAGCCCCTATTGGTGTAAAATTATATGGATGTCTGCTTATGATTGCTCCTCTCTTATGGAGGTTGATCAGTACTGTATTGATTGCAGCTTCCTCATGAGTTGTGCTTATCACAGCGTTTTACTCAATACTGTACTGGAACTCTGTTGAACCCTTACCTAGTTGTTTGGCTGGTCTAGTGTGTTCAAGGGTCTCTTTGTGTTTTTCAGATTCGAGCTCTCACCTTGATCAGTCATTTCACTCCTTCTACATCCCTGTGGTTCGTGTGCATGACAATATTCCTCTAATTCATAAGTCAGATCCCATAAAACATTCTCCATTGTTCCTTTTTCTGTCATACAAGTACTGCGAAACGAACACAATGGTGCCGCCCACAGTTTATATTCTGCTCTCATTTCTTGTTTTCGATAGTCACCAAACGTCAGAGGTTCCAAGTACTCACTACTCACTACTAGAAAGTTGGTTTTTGGAGGTTCGGATTTTACATAAGAAAAAAGCAACAAATACTCCAAAAAAAACTCTTTCTGAAGAAGAACTGAATAAATAAAGGAACACAGATCACTTTCATGGAGTCTATTAGACGGATCGAGAAATAGCCACGTTTGCCTTTTTCTTCTATCTTTTGCTTTGTTCTTTGTCTTAAACTAAAGAGTTTTAATGGAAGCACAAGACAGCAAGGCTCAGATGGACTCACAAATGGAGCAAAGAATAAGCACATACCCGCCGCCTTACAACATCCGGCGATGGCTATTGCAGAACGACATCTCTTCATATCTTCCCACAAAATCTGACCTGCTTATTCAGACAGCTAAAAGGTATACTATTATTTACTGCTCTTTGGTGCTGCATAAATCATTGTTATCTCAGTTGATCTTGATTATATAGCTTCATTCTCAATGCTTTTGCAATATAATCCGGAATGATATATAATAAGAGTTATTTTGTTCATCATGTTGATTTTCTTTTTGTTCTTGGTTTTAGTTTCAAACAATATTTATGAGCTGATTCTTGATTAAAAATTGAAACTTGAAGCTGAACTAACTAGTGTTGTGGATAAGCAGGTCTTATAATTTGCTGAGTCTTAAATATGGATAACAATGGCGTGAGAGAGTCCTAGCTTGCTTCCAGGACTAATTGATCCTTCACCTCAGACAAATGCAAGGAATGGTCCAAAGAGCAGAAAATATCAGCGTACTAGAAGTGCCCCTCTTGAGGAATACGCACCCCTACAGGAAAACGGCATTGGCAAAGTTCAGCATTCTGAATCTGTTGTATACCAGAGTTTTCTTAAACTAGCTATATTGATCTCGACTGTGTACTTGGGACTGGGAACCATATGCTTTTATCTCATCAGGGATCAGATTAAGGGAGACAAGACAAATGCAGTTCTTGATGCCGTTTATTTCTGTGTTGTCATTATGACTACTCTCGGATATGGAGACCTGGTGCCTCGTAGCGCTCTTGCCAAACTACTGGCTTGTGCTTTTGTCTTCACAGGAATGGCTCTTGTGGGGTTGATCTTGAGCCGAGCGGCAGACTATTTGGTAGAGAAGCAAGAAATACTGCTTATCAGAGCCTTACATATGCATGAAAATTTTGGTCCATCTGAGGTTTTAAAAGAACAGACTAACAGTGTCAAATCTGTCAAATCTGCATCATTCATACTTATAAATTTCAATTGCAGTTTTGAATGCCTTAATAATAATTAATTTGACTGAAAATTTGCAGAAGTTATCTACACATTAGAAACTAAAATCTGAACGATGACAATGTCAAAATATGATCTAAAAATTGGTGTAATGTCTTATACCTAAAAATAGACAAAAAAATAAATACCTAAGGAAATGGGGCTGTATATATATATATATATTTCCTCCAACTCATTTCTCTCTCTGTGTGCTTACGTGTCTTTACTTCTGTGCTGCTAGTTTCTAACAAGCCTTATACATAGACAGTACTAATATTCTTCGCTCTTTCTTTTTGCAGGGATGCCGAGTTTGTCATATATAAACTCCAAGAGATGGGGAAGATTACACAAGAAGATATTAGACTTGTAAAGCAGGGGTTTGATGCTCTTGATGTTGATCAGAACGGAGCCTTGTCAGTTTCCGATATAACAATTGCTCAGACATCTCCAACTAAGTAGCCTCATGCTGCGATGTGTTAGGGTTGTACTGAAACGGATACATCATACGATACAAAAAAATATTCCGAAACGGCAAAAAAAAAAAATCAAAGGATGCGATACGGGAAGGATACGAAAATTAAATAATACATTAAAATTCAAATATAGCTAAAAAAAATTAACCAAGCATGCAATTTAAATTTATGTCATAGCAGCTTCATTTAGGGATCTCCCGATGAATGTCGCTGGTGTGAAGTCGTGAGCAGAGCGAGGTGAGAGCTTTAGAGAAGACGGCATGGTGTTGTGTTTTAGGATTATGTTTCAATTTTCTCATTTACTGATTTTTATTACTGTAATTTGTCATTTTTATTCAAAATTATTTATAGTTTGGCGTATCCATTTTAAGAAACGTATGTATCCAATCGGTATCAAAATTCTGATACTGTATTACAATAATCCAGACTTTTCGAACACGTATCGTATTGATATCGGTATCCGATATGCGATACTAGGGTTGAGAGACATTTTTGTGCTTCTTGACAGGCAACAAGCCTAAAACGAAGAAGAATTGCTGCGTGTAACACTGCATAATCCCAAGCAGAGACCGGTAAATTTGTATGCATTACCAAAGCTCTAGACACAAGCTGTAACCGCTTAATATGAGCTTCTGCTAAACCATTTTGAGAATGAACGTGGGGAATATGATGTTCAACATCAATCACAAAAGACATGCAGTAATCATCAAAAAACTTTGATGTAAACTCTCCCGCATTATCTAATCTAATGGACTTGATTGGATGGTCTGGGTGGTGAGATCGGAGCTTAATGATTTACGTTAGGAGTTTTGCAAACGCAGCATTCCTTGTGAACAATAAAGCAATGTGTGACCATCGCGTTGATGTGTCTATCAAAACCATGAAATATTTAAATGGTCCGCATTCAGGTTTAATAGGTCCACAAATATCACATTGGATCCTTTGTAAGAATGGAATATTTTCATTGTTATCAGCATTTTCGACGGGTCGAAGAAATGCCTTAACCGGTCGAAAATAAATCCAAAATAACTTGTGATTTTCTGATACCAAAAATTCGACCGGTCGAGAAAATTTTCGACTGGTCGAATTTGGACCAATTTTGGGACAGAAGCATGGGTTTGATGGGTCGAAAATTGTATAGTACAATTTTTCGATGGGTCAAATTTACTCTGTGAACTGTTTCAAGTTGTTTTTCAACATTTTTTCTTTTGTCAAAGTGGTATCTTGGCTTGCTTTTGCCATATATATGTACACCTCGAACCATACATAAGAATCGTATGAAATAGAACATTCTCAAACACTTTCATATACCAAAAATAGAGAAATATTCATTGCTTGCCAAAAAAATTACATCATAAATGTGTTCTTATTCATAAAACAAAGACAAGTGTCTTTAAAAATTCTTAACCAAAAAGTGAGCCAAAAACAAAACTAAAACTTAAAAGATTACAGAGACAACTGCCTTTTATATAGGCTTAATCAAAATTTTGGGTAGCAAGTGCTTTCCCTTTGTCATCTGCTAGAACTAGGTTGGTGTCAACCTCCATCTCATAATTTTCAGTGTAATTCGACTCTTGAGCCAAATATTGTTTGTGCTTTTTGTAAATATTCTGGATTTCTCTACTAGCAGGATACTGTTTGTGCATATGTCTAGTAGAGCTACACTTGAAACAACCAAGCTTGCCAGATTGTTGATATCGTTGACCATCAGGAACAAACCAGACTAGTTCTTTTGAGAAAGGGCGTTCTGATCTCTATGCCAAGTCATATTTTGGCTGCGGCTTTGGCCACGCCAACGCCCTCCTCTGCCCCCACGTAGAGCATGTTCACCACGATTATAAGGTTCTGAACGAGAAACTTTCTTATCTTTTCGAGCATTTCCTCCCGTATTATAACTCTCAGGCTTTTTAGTACCAGCCGGTCTTGAGTTATTATTCAAGATGATCTCATGATGCTTTTTTTTAGTAGCAAGACTGTTAATGAGATCACTGAATTCGGTAATCCTCCCTTGCTCATACTCATTCCGATACTGATGAGCTAGAAGACTCAATGATGTAGGGAAGGTTTGTAACGTCTTCTCAATCATGTCTTCCTCAAATTTTTCCACAACTCAAAAGCTTAATTCAAACTGCAGATCGAGCATAGCTTGGTTAGAAGTATTGATCTTTTGGAAATCCACCATTCTAGTGTTGTTCCATTTCGTAGTCAACTCAGGAAGCTGTGTATTATGCACATTATTGAACCTCTTTTTTAGAACATCCCACAAAACCATGAGATCTGTCTTGTTCAAATAATGCTTCTTCAAAGATGGGTGAATATGACGCCTCAAAAACATGAGGGTTTGAGCTTTTGTTTGTTCATTATGTGGGAGGAGGTTTGTTCCAGGACTAGTGGGTTTGATGGTGTTGGTAAGTCTCTTTTCGATGAATGTGTTTTCTACATCAAAGACCCAACAATGGTACTCTTTGCCTTCAAGGTCAAGGATTTCGAATTCCGCCCTTCCAGACTCATTCGAACTTATCTACAAAATACACAGAGATGTTTTATTAGAAACGATTGAGTACTACGATCACAAAACTTTCAAGTTTCATTGAATAAAAATGTGATCCATGATGCATGTTCACGAAATCAATTATAAAACGGTGGTAAAAACCACATCCAGCGACCGTGACACAATAGTCACATAGAATCGATTTCCCTTTTATTTTATTTTCCAAACCGTGACTCTCCTAGGACCGTTATGTATACTCTTTGGATATATGTCCATATGAGCTAGGGTATAAACATGTAATACAACTCATATCGCAAGATCAATAGTTCTAGATCTAGGGTTTTGCTGTAAGTAAGTTTGACCTATCAATAGACGGTTTAGAAAATATTTACCTCAACAGGTATCGTGCTCAGTATAACCAGTACACTTGATGAAGAAGAAGTTCTTTTGAAACGATTTCTTGGAAGTCATACAATCTTGTCAACTTCTGAAACTTTGTGAGATTCGTTGAAAAAGGAAGGAGGCCGATAGTGGAACTTGGCTATCGGCGGTGATCGGCGGCGGCGATAATCGGTGGCAGCAATAGTGTTCGGCGGCGGTGATACTTTCTCCAAGTTTAGGGTTTTTTTCCTATTAACTCTGGGAGTCGTGCTGATAACGTATTGCAGGAGAAAGTACAATAGGCAGAATATAGTTACTCTTCTCATTGATAGAATGCCTTAAATATAGGTTGATACAATCTGTTACAATAACTATCTCAGCATAACAGATATTCTCTGTATCTATTTAATTAATATCTATATTTAATTAAGACAAGACAAACACCAAAATTAATAGAGAATAAATCTCCATAAACAATTTCAAAAAAAAAAAACATCATTATCTTACTAAACCAATCAGTTTCATACCACGTGGTGTTATTTCTCAATAATGATTTAACTCATTATTAACACTACGTCTAATTCACTAATTCACTTTGGTCACTTTCTTCTTGCAGTCGCCAAATTTCATTCCTCAAATACCCTCGAATCTTTTTGCCACAAGAATCAAACACCACAGATTACATTTTCAAAATCATATTTAAATACAAAAAGAATCAAGATTGCAATTTCACGAAACCAAACAAAAAAGTAAAGGGCGGTGAAAACAACAGACGTGTTCTGTGTTCATGGGTATATAGGCAAGTGAAAGATGAAGAATTAATTACCATAGATTTCGAAAATATCTACTTGAAAACAAAAAAGCTCAGCAAACAAAACGTTGGCCCCTCGGAGAATTTCTGCACTAATATTAGAGATAAACCCCATCAATCTCTGTCCCCTTCTCTCTCCCTCTCTCTCTCTCTCTCTCTCTCTCTCAAATAATCACCCACTACCAACCTTTGTTCATTCTCTTTAGTCCATGGAGATCCCAGAAAAGCTGCTCAAGTTCAAGTACCACATCCTCTCCGCACTCATTTTGTGCCTCACCCTCTACTCCCTAGCTCTCTTTGCCCCAAGATTTCTTACCATTCTTGCTTACTTCTGGCCTCTCTTCCTCTCCACAGCTCTCTTCCTCGTCGCTGTCGTCGTCTTCGGGAAGACCTCGTTACCGGTCACCGACGCTTCCGTTGACAAAGCCGGCGAAGGCCTTCTCGACTACGTGGCCGGCCAACCAGACCACGTCGTTGAAAGTTACCCGTCATCATCTGAAAATGTAATGTAATTGTTCGTAGCTGAGATCTCTAACTTCTTAGAACTTTGATCTCAAGGAAGAAGAATAATATCACTAATGGCATAAGGTCCCTTTCATTTTGACCTCTTTTTTCCTTTGTAGTCTTTAATTTTTGTTTCTCTAACTCCTATAATTAATTTGTTGCTATTTCTTTTAGTTTTGTTCTAAAACTTTTGTTGTTATATTACAAGGATCTACGTATCACAATTCAGTCATAATTTGTCTTTCAATATGTAAGGGTTCAAGAGAGTTAATTAATTAGGTTATGTCTTTTTCGACGTATTTGAATATTTGTTTAATGTTATATGCATTTTTATGAAAATAAATTGTTGCGATGATTTTCAGAAAGTATGAGATATGACAAGATGTCATGTAGCGAACTAAGTAGTTTAAGTTCGTGTGATGTCATCGAATTATTTGTATTATTTTACAACGTGCAGAACATAAATATGATGAGAGTAATCTATGGTATAATTTTTCTGATGTATTATTTATCTAAACTTAAGACGGTTGAGATTGTGAAGTATGCCACACACTCGGGATCATGGATCCAATGCACATGATATTTAGAACTGAACTAAAACAAGATCAAATGTGAGCTTTCAATAAGAATCTTAAGTTCTTAACTGCAAAATACTCTTTAAAATTATTTTAGACTCCGGATATATACTCTCCATTTTTCATCGGAACAATGTCATTCAACTGCTATATATTATTGTATAAACAAAAAACTGCTATATATTATATTTTTGAGATGGAGTAGTCTGTACATGTATTATTATTATAAAATGATAGAGAATTTGAGAATGTTGCCATGTAGTTGCTGTGATAGATTGATGAGAGAGCTCGAGAATGGTCCAGATAAGTGGAGAATGAAATGGCACCTTAAATTTGCCGTTGCTAGGTGTGTGGATCGAGTGATCGAGTCTCCCTTGACATTCTAAAGTTGTGCTTAGAGTCTCTAATGCCATTGTATAATCTTGAAAATGTTTATTTTGTACTTTAAAATATGATTATCAGCTTTAATCCTGCAGTTCCACATAAGCCTAAGTTTGTCTTTTGCTGTGCATAGATTCCAATCGCGAATAATGCCGAAACACTATTAAGTATCAACACCGACCACATGATATTATTGTAGCATTATTGGTACGATTATAGATTAAGCAGTCCCAATTCTGTCTCGTGCTCAAAATGTTGACACCTGTCCAAACACTTAACGTCATTTACTAATCAATATTAATATAAAAAATAAATAAAAAACATAATTAAGTGTTCATCATTTAACTCAGTGTTCGTTACCAGAATTGTATACTTAATACTCTCCTCTCCTGTCTTTGAATCTGTCTTCCTGGACTTACTCATGAACCATGATTGAAGTTTTTATTATCAACTCTTCACTTTTTCCTCTCTTCACTTTTTCCTTGTGAGCCAATTATGTACTACTCAACTAGACATCTCTAAAGCCCAGAACCACTTGGGTGAGTAGATTCTCTTTGAATTCCAAACTAAGATTATTGAGTGCTACTCTGAACTACTTTGTTTTTGAAAAATAGCTTTTAGCAACCACCATATTCGATTAAGACTAAGACCCGGAATAAGGAGGAGATCGGTCAAAGATTGATATTGCAACCACCATATTCGACTTCAAAGAAATTAAAAAAGAGGTTTATGAAAGAGTCCTATTTGATCTGAAATACCACATAGTTCAATAGATGATTTAGCCTTAACCTATTCAAAGTCACTATTTTGATCTCTACTGAAAACCCAGAAAATGGGTTTCTGAGTTGAACTCCTTCCTCTGATCGAATTGAACTTGGATGAAGAATCACCGATCTACAATAACGAAAATTGAACTCAATCCTCTAATTAAGTCAATTCCCATTTCCCATAAGAAGAAAGGAAGAAAATTGATCTGTAAACGTGTTGGGTCTGATTTTGAAGGAGCTCACGCAGAACTGAGAAATCAATGAGGAAGAAAGAAAGCAACCACAAAATATAAGTTTTATTTGAATTTTAGTTTATTAAATTATAAGTAACATGGTAAATTGACGTTAGTAGCGAGGAAAGGTGGCAACATATTAAGCATGGAACAGAATTTGGACTGGATTTTCTGGGACATTAGATCCTCTCCCTGAATATCTAGGTCCAATTCGAGCTGAAAAGACAAAATTTTGAGACTTGAAAAATTTGTGCACTTTCATATATACGGTTTAGTGGTATACTATGTCCCGAAAAATACTTGGCGCATAGTGTAAGTAGACTGTCATACATGATATGTATTGATGAGGGTAAAATAGAAATAACTCTTTTTTTTTAATCCAAACACCATTTAATTTTTATTTTATTTTTAAAGCAAAAGTGATATGTCACTACAATTAAAGGGAACAATAGACAACATTTTACAATGACTGCTCTCGAGATGCACCAAATAAATAAGAATCATTGGTATATTAGACACCATTGTACTAGAGATGAATATCAAACTAATGTTGCTAACGAAACACTCTAACTAAAAAAAGTAACCATGCATGGACAATTAGTCAGGTAAAGCATGACACTAATTACCAAACTATTTGCAACCACAGGTCTCGCCGAAGACCCAAACAAGCCCTTAGGAGGACAAGGCCCTCCCTAAACACTAGTTGGGCCTCCAGCCCAATTCAACCACCTAGATCCCAGGAATCAAAAGTGAATAGAACCAGTTCACTTTTGGAGCTTCATTCCCACACAAACAGAGCCCAAATCCCCAAAAGATATAGGGTTTAGTTAGGCCCAGATCATGGCTTTTCCAAGAGGCCCACAAACTGGGTCATCTTTGATTCTAACGCAATAACCAACCAACCACTTCGTACGCTTTTCATCGCTACCTGATCACGTACATGGCTTTCTGCTACACAGATGTCGTCACCACCCATTGATCATCGCACATGGAACCTTCAAAGTACGGAGAGCCCAATAGCAGACATACGCATAGCATCGCGGCCCTACATCGTTGCCTACGACATGGACCTCTGATGTCCTAGATTTGCAACTTAGCCACTCAAAGGACGCCCAAGACGCACCGAATAGATGCCTTCGACCCGTACCAACACAACCACAGATGACAGAGCGAAGGCTTGGATTCTAAGGCTAAAACGGATCCCTCCAATGTCGTCTACAAACTTCACTCTCACTATGACCTAAACCATCACCTTCGGTGTGCAAAGTATACCACGGCCTGAAGGAAGCCACACTGTTGACACGGGGCGGATCATAAACCACAATTGAAGTCAATATGTTGGACGATCGAGCCCTTAGGGTTAGGGGAGCACCAACAAAATGAGAGAATCAAAAAAGACATGAAACTTTATGTAAACTTAGTAAAAAAAGTAAAGATATTTGAGCCATTAAAAACTCACTCATAGTAGTGCAAGTGCACATTTGTGTACTCAATACCGGTACCTTCTGGGTGTACCCATCATGCATGGTAGAAGACAAACTAATCCAAGGTCAAACGAAAATCATGCTATTTGTGTAGCAACTTAATCATAGTTTGGATTATTACAAAATAAGAATGCCTATTTAAACCTCATAATTTTCTCACTACACTTCCTCCCAATATCTTTCCCTTAAACTCCTCATATTTCCCTGAAAAGTCTGAAACTTTAAAAATGAGAAGATGAAAATGATAATAGAAAAACAATGATATCCTTTTTCTTGTTTCCTTTCTTTGCATAGGCTAGGTTTGAGGTTTTCGCCCATGCTGTTATATATGTTTCTAGGTCATTGAATGAATTGCTACATTTGCTAGCCTCTATCTTCATCTGAGTTCTAGTTCTTCAAGAATAATAATATTAATTTAGGGGTCGTCATTGTTTGGGTTGATTTTCTCTAACCAAGTTGTCGTGACTAGAAAATCACAAACAATCTCATTTATTTGTCTAGGTGTGCGTGCTTGGCATGCCAATGCCAAAGACAGAATATAGTTGTGTATTGTGTCGTGTTGTCTCTGCTTCCTTTCAAGCGATTGGAGCGAGGAGAGCACCAACCTTGCTCGTTGACTTCTACTTGCCTAAGTTATTTCAATACTTAGGTTTTGTGTCTCTTCACTGAGCCACAAAGGATCGATACTTTACACACTGTGTGAGTATAAAGCAGAGCAATCTTAAGGGTGAGTCTTGAGAACACTTGAGGGTGACTTTGTAACCGTCAAAATCTCCACACTCTGTCGGGTGAACTAGAGTCCTTTGATTGTCGTCGTCATTTGTTGTAGCAATAGTGAACTTTTGAATCTCCATGCTCTGTCGTGTGAACCATATTCTAATCTCGCTATCGCTAGTTGTTTACTCGTTGAGAGAGTAGAATTTGCTTATGCGCAAACTTGTGTATGTGTGTAGATGTCCCATAATCTTCTCTGATTTGTCTATTTATAGAGGTTGATGCCCTACTTCTCTTTATCGCTCAAGGAAACAATATGGATTAGGAAACAAAGATCTTAGTTTAATTTTTTTCCGATCTTGCTTAGGAATCTTGCACGCAACTGTGATTCCTAGATCCACAACGTTCTTGGGCCGTAGGTGCCGGCCCGTTAATTCTCATCCCAAAATGTTTAATAAGTAATTATATTTATATTGGGCTCAAACATTTCCCCTCAGACCTCGAGATTAACTCCCAGGCAATCAAAGAGGTCTTTTATGCCGATGCGACATGTTGCTCTTTTCTGCAACTGTTCACTAGCCTCGCGTAGGCCACTCGAGTGCATCTTCCTAAAAAGTCACACTTAGAAACTTTAAACCCTTGGCCTCGCACTCTCTCTGTTTACACACAAAACTTCTTTTCTAAATTTGCTCATCCTAAACCTCGCCGCCATTTTTGTTCGTCTCTTTCCTCTTCTTCATACTTCTTGCAACAATGACGCCCTATCAAAAGTTTTTCCCTGAGGCCTCTAGAGAGGATGTCATCAAGTTTTGTGATTATCTGCACCAACGCCTTCACTGTGACCAAGATATTCCGTATGAAAAGCTTTAGATCAGTAAAGGCAATGCAGTCATAGTAGGTCCGACCATTAGCACTTCTAAGCCTCTTTTGCCCTTGGTTGGGTTTTGTTTGTCCACTGAGGAACTAGGGTCTTTTCAGTATGCAATGATTGGCCTCCTCCAATCTATGTCAATTAAGTCCAAGGGCGCTACATACCATTCATCCTTTTCTTCTTTCCTAGTAATAAAGGAAGCGAGTATTCTGCGTTCGACCTTCAAAATACGTTCTCGTACACCATCAGCAAGTTCGATGCCTATAGTGAGTTGGGCCAACTCATTTGTTACATAATTTTCTCCCATCAGGATGTGCTCCAAAGATACCTCTGTAATTAGTGCTAATAACTCACTTTCTCTTTTCACGTATGGTTCTAAAACTAATCTTGTCTTGAACGTGGCTTGCAACTGTTTGATTACCAACAACGAGTCACCCCAAATCTGCACATCTGTGACTCCCAAATCCACCAATAATCCTAATCCAATGATTAAGGCCTTATATTCGGCTATATTATTTGAGCAGTGATAGTCTAACCTAAAAGAATAAGCAAAAGTTTCCCCTCGAGGGTTAACCAATTCAATCCATCCGCATGCAAAAGAACTTGTGCTGGATCCATCAAAATAGAGCTTTTATGGGGATAAGGATATATGGGACAAATCCAATTCCTTAGGCTCTAGAACTTCATCTATTGGATGATTTGCCAAAAACTCGGTCACTACTTGGCCTTTAACTACCTTTTGTGGAATATATTGCAGCGAAAACTCAGATAGTGCAAGAATCCACTTTCCAATCCATTCTCTAAGTATAGGTCGAGATAACATGTATCGTATCAGATCAGTCTGAGCGATAACACAAGTAGTGATAGAAAGCATGTAATGCCTCAGCTTGCAACATGAAAAGTACAGAGCAAGACACAATTTCTCCATCAGTGTATATTTTCTCTCATTGTCTGTCAAAGTTCTGCTTAAGTAGAAAATTGCTCATTCTGCTTTTGCATCATCGTCTTATACCAATAAGCTTCCCATAGATGACTCTGTTGCCGAGATATAGAGCTTAAGTGGCCTTCTTTGTGTATCAGTTCCCAAACAAACTCTTCCCCCCTTGCAACTTTAACAAATGAGCAAAATGTTTTGTTTTCCTTGCAATGTTGGCAATAAACCGTCTTAAGAAATTAATCTTCCCAAAGAGCTACTAGAACTCTCGCTTGTTCTTTGGTGGTGATGCTTTAATCAGAACCTCCTTCTTTTCATCTGGAACTGCTATGCCTTGTTGATGTACTAAGAATCCTAGAAAATCACTTGCTTATACCCCAAACACACATTTGACAGGGTTCATCTTAATTTTGTGTTTCCTCATCTGCTCAAACACTTGTCTTAGGTCATTAATATGATTAGACCTCTTTTTGGATTTAACCAATATGTCATCAATGTAAATTTCCATGGTGATTCCTGCAAGATCATGGAAAATGTAATCTATGGCTTGCTGATATGTCGCTCCATCATTTTTCAGTCCAAACGGCATATTCACATACTAAAAAACTCCTAACACTCTTGGACATCTAAATGCAGTCTTATGTCAATCTTCCTCAATGACTGGGATTTGGTGGTATCTTGCTATTTCATCCATGAATGATAACATTTCATGCTGGGACACAGTGTCGACTAACAAATTAGCCACTGGTATAGGATATGCGTCCTTCAGTGTGGCTTGGTTCAACTCCCTGTAATATACACAAACTCGAATCTTACCATTCTTTATTGGTACAGGAACAATGTTGGATATCCACTCAGTATGCTAAGCCACTTGGATGAGTTTTGATTTTGACATCTTTTCTATTTCTTCCTTAACGAGCATTGCTGTTTCTGCATTCATCCTTCACATCTGCTGCTAATCTGGCTTCTTCCCTTCCACAATTAGCAACTTATGAACCACCAATTCTGGAGATAGTCCTAGCATATCCTCAAATTTCTCAGCGAAACAATCCATGTACTCAAGTAATAAATCGATGAGCTCCTTTCTTTCCATAGAAATGAATGGCCACTTCCATTGCCTCAATCGTTGTTCCCATGTTGATCATTTCAGTGGGATCTTTTACTTAGGTGGAATATTATCCAATGTTGTTGGGGCTAATTAAAGGATATCCTTTTCTTCCAACACCGCTTGTTGTACATCCTCATTAATACATTATCCTGATGTTATCGTAGGCAGAAAATCATAGGCCAGTTTCTCTATCATATAG
The DNA here is from genome assembly GCA_946800695.1 of Geum urbanum. NCBI lineage: Eukaryota > Viridiplantae > Streptophyta > Magnoliopsida > Rosales > Rosaceae > Geum > Geum urbanum. The sequence continues at coordinate 38,603,086 of OX326998.1, forward strand.
GTTTGAAATCTTGCATATAGAAAGTGCAAGCCTCTACTTCCGATTTCTCAGAAGGTAGCAACATTGATGGCTAGTCGAGGCCAACTCAAGGAAGAATGGTCAATGGTCATGCTTTGTCATCCTTAGCTTGCACTATCCCTTATTGAGCTAAGTCAGAGGCCGTTACTTCAATATGTTGGCCATTGTTATCGACGCCACACACCTCCAATGGCCTTAAAGTTCCAATGTACTAATTGACATCTAAAACATTAGCAAAAACAAAATATAGTCTGGGGTCTGCATTGATCAAATGTGATTCCTCAGTTTACATGTGCCAAATCAGGAGCAGCTGGTGGAGTGATGATAGTATGCAGTAACTTCTGTAAATCCAATCCCTTCCTAAGATTGCACTGTAAGGTGCATTTTAGTCCAAGAGAAAGAAAGTATGGGTCCCAATAGCGGGACCGACTTTGACTTTAATGAACAGCAATCCAAGTGTCTGCGATATGGTTCCTGCAAAATTCCTAATAGTCATTGATGTTGCCAAAATGGAAGATCTGGGGATCCCAAACAAATTCATTACTCGGGTAGTCAAAATGTTTATCGCTGCCTCTATATCCACCATGATTTTGCTCAACTGGATGCCCATTAGCCTACTATAATGTAGAGTGGTCTCATGTGTGACTCCATTGTGGCAGTGGGTTTGGAGAACATCATGTATGATTTTCACACAGCTAGATCAACAACCGGTATAAGGTCTTTCTCCTCTTCCTAATCGGTGAGAACTATCTCTTTCACTACCTTGCTTACTGAAGCCACTTGTCTGCCCTCGGCTGGCTTATCGAACCTGGTTGGTAAGATATAAGCCATACCTACATGCATGTCTTCTGTATAGATATCTTCTATGACATCATCATCCCCATAGTTTACCAACTTTTCATCTTCATTGTCTCGTGTTATCTTCTATGACATCATCATCTTCATAGTTTCCCTGCTCTTCCTTCACAACAGATATACTGTCTTGTTAAACTATATGAACCTCAGATTTAGGTCCTTTTGTTTCTCCAATGGTAGCGGTGAGTGAAGTATCTCTGGCTACTACTTTCTTGATTTCAATGATAGAAGAAGGAGTAAGCTTCCTCTATTCTTCAACTACTAAGGGCTTTGGACACCATCTAAACACTGGCTTCTTGCCAGGCTCGGTGACTGGCTCCACCTTCTTATGGATTCGCTCCAAAAATGATTTTCAAACCGATTTCTCGTCCCCCCCAATCACTTTTCTCTGCCTCTTCAGCATTTGTTACATATCAAATGCTGGCTCTATTTCATTGATCCTGGAAAACACACTTGGCTGAGATGTCCTAACCTTAGGCTTGTTAGAGTTTTTGTCAAATGTAATTACTGGATTTAGCAGCAAGCCTGTTCATTCTCCTCTGAATCTGCTCTGGTGATTCTACCAGCTAATCTGGCTTAATCAATCCTTTGTCTAATGCTTCCAGAGTTCTCTTTACCCAACCAAACTGTCGTTACAGCTTCCGTTTCCTGGTAGGGATAATTTCCAGAGTTTTCTTCCCCATCTTCATATACCAAACTTCCTCTTTGATAATGGATTAGCATGCTGTAAGAATGTAAGGCTTAGCAGCCTTTTTTGTTTTTTTTTGAATATTTTTAACCAACTCGGGTTTTCTTTTACCTACCCTTATCCTCTTATACAAGTTTGATTCCTTTGGCGCCTTCCTTGAGCCCTTCAGACTGGCTGGTTGGTAGCTTTTAGAAGGGAACTTGATTTGTAGAGCTGCTCATACAGCCTCAACGAACTCATTGTAAGTCATCTTCAAGCCATACTCAGCCTTGCATCGTGTCCTCGGGCATAACTTCCTTTTGTTTCCCACCATAATTGTCTTCTTTCTTGCTGATGTATGATGTTGCTGCACTAATGGCTTCGAGGTCTAAAGTTTGTTTTCTTTTTACTCCTCCTTTCCAGGACAACTCTAGAGTTTCAACCATAAATGATCCTTTATTTGGATTTTGCTCATAGATGTCTAGTACTACAATTTCTCCTTCATCAAACCACTGCTCGATATGCTTTTGCAGACCTCGCAGCGACTTGTATCATGTGCCCAATCATGATGGAACCTACAATATAAGCTGGCAGCTGCTCCTCATAGGTCTGGTTCTGGGCCAAAGGGCACAACTGCGATGCCTTCCTTGATTAGCTCGTCCAGAATTTCTGCATCTTTGTCGTTGCGAAAAGTGTACATAGAGTTTGGAGCTGAAAGGTCTACAGTGCCTACTACATTCTTTGTGAATGGTTGATGGTCCAATAAAGCAATCTGGGGTGCTGCATCTATTGTGATTCCTCCTTCGTTGATCCACTTTTGGATCTGGTTCTTCAATTTCACACAATCCTTAGTTGTGTGATTCCACATGTTGTGGAACTTGCAGTACTTTTTCCCTCTCAGCTGTTTGACAGTCGGGTACGCACTAAAGTCTGTTTTGGTTATCTTTTTGTCAATCAAATCATCGAGAATTTCATGTGCCGCATTCGCATCATACGTGTATGATTTAAACTCTGGTTTGGTTAACACACTTGTTAATACTCGCATTGGTCCCTTAGTTGGAGTGACTTTCTCTGATTTGACCAGATTCTTTTTTGTTTATTCTTCACCGGCTACCGTTGCATCTTCGGGCTCGAATTCTTCAGACTCCTGTATGAGATAAGTTGGTGCGACCATCTTATGACACTCTGTGTGAAATGGTGCTTTTGGAGTATACGTGCCTCTAGATGCATTGCGTTTGTTGTTAGTGAAAGGACCCAACCCCGATTTAGTTTCCTAAACCGGAATCAAATCCTTTCTGAAAACGTGAACAAAAAAAATCATTAAAATTTCGGCAGAGTAACGCTACTAATGCGGAATTGCCTTTACCTGCACCCGGAAAATAACACTTCATCCTATGCCACAAAAGCCAAACCGTGGGCACCACTCCCATCCGGATTTCTCAATATCATATCAATAGCAATAAACAGTAAACACAACTATAATATATAGTATATCCGGGAAAAACCGTATAAAACATGTATCAGAACATATCAGAGCGACCTCTAGTGTAAATATATACAAAATATACAACAGTAGGCGAAACAAGAAACCTACTAGAAAACACAGGTAGCTCAAACAACTAGCCTCCAACCACGACGTGAGACACTAGAATCTGAACTGCAAATTGGGCACGGAAACCGAAAAGCCCAGGGGAAAGACATGAAAACCGTTAGAGTGAGTGGACGAAAATAAATGTCTTTCGCCGAATATAATATGTTATAAAAACATATGCGAGTCAAAATGATTAAATATAATATAGTACACGAGGTGAACTCAAACTCCTCCAGTGTACAGAGCATGCATAGAAAAGTCCCACGAGGTCACTCATGGACACATCCATGCTAGTACAGTCTGAATCACGGAATCCCAGACCTACATGCGATTCTAGCCAGAAAGGCCTCAGGTCAGGGTATCTGTTTCCACCCGGAAATACATCGACACAAGAAACAGAAATCTGTACCCACCCGGAAATACATCGGCACAAGAAATAGAAATCTGTACCCACCCGAAAATACATCGGCACAAGGTACAGTTCCCCCTGGTAGGCACCCTCGGGGATCAGCCGGGATGCAAGTGTATCGATACAACAACATAAACTGTGACCTGTACTCTGTGTAAATCAAATCATAAATAGTTTCATGCATACGTATAAAGCATAATCGTAAAGCACATGCTCGTATAAGTCATAATCACAAACGTATGCTCATGTTCGTAAAATGTAATATAAAGACTCGCGAATATCAGTGAAAAGAAATTGTCCACTCACAGACGAGCAAAGCGCGCATTCGCGCTAATCACGTGGTCCGGCGGAAGATCCTTCGCCCGAAGCACGATCTCGATCCCCCGAATAGTCATAAAATATATCTGATCAAAATCATAATCCATAACCCTGTACCATAACTCGGAAACCAACCGTTCCCAGAAATATACAACACAGTGCAATATAATCTACGAAATTCCCGAAATCTCCACTCAAAACCCTCGACTGAAAATCTACTACCCAAATCAACTCGAAAACCTCAAGGCGACGATCGGGGCGTGAATACGAGTAAAACAGCATTAAAATTATCGAAAACCAAAAAGTCAACGTTCACGCCGGAGCACCACCGTTGACCGCCGCCGCTGGCGGCGGCGCGCCGTCAACAGAGAATTTCTCCGAGGAGGAAAGCCCAATCCTCTAGCTTACCTCAGGCCCAACATCTTTTATAACTACCACAAGTTCTAATTCTAAACATTTCAACTCGAAATCAACTCGGAAACAATCCGGTTAACAACTCCGGCAACCACCACGGGTTCCGCCGGAAACCCCCTCCTCATCCAAAATTGGTGACCCAGAAAGCATCAACGAGGCAAGGGGAGTCAAAACCCCCTCACCCCCGCCACCGTAGCTCGTCGGAGGACCTCCTCCTGTCACCGGCGAAATTCACGAAATCAACCCGATTCGAACTCAACCAAAACTCAATCAATTTTCACAAACTCAACTACCAATCAACAAAGGAACTCAAGGGAAATCGAACTATACCCAAAACGTGGCCGGAGGTGGCCGGAAAATCCGGGTCGGCCGGCGAAAGGCAACCGGGTCGTTTTTCCTTCACGGGTCAACGGTCAACGGTTCAAACAGTAAAAGTCAACGATGGTCAAACTTCCAACAGTGTTTTTCGACAATTTTCGACTATTTCCGATATTTATACTCGCGCCTCGGGACGATCGACGGTCCAAATCAGATAATCATTACGATTCGGATAAACACGATACGAACGGATAAACTCGTCGATATTCCAAAACTTCAAATAATCATATTATATTCCTCGGTCATCGGAAAACTCATCCGGAACCGCCTTCGAGCTCGAAATCACGTGTACTACAACTCTCGAGAAGAGACTCAACTCAAATTCTCGGCCGATAATCAAGTCGTAAACAAAACTAGCAAACCACACAATTATCGATAAACCGCGTTTACGCATAATCTCGTGAATCGTGTTGATTACACTAATGATTCTGGTTCGGGTCGTCACAAATCTACCCCCCTTAAAAAAAATTCGACCTCGAAATTTACGTACATGTCAAGTGAACAGATGAGGATACTGCTCCCGCATACGCTGCTCAGTCTCCCAGGTGGCCTCCTCAACTGAGTGATTCTGCCATAAGACCTTCACTAACGGAATCACACGGTGCCTCAACTCCTGCTCACGACGATCTAGAATCTGTACCGGCTCCTCTACGTATGTCAAATCCTCTCGGATCGGTAACTGCTGTGGGGCTAACACATGCGATGGATCTGAGATGTACTTCCGCAACATGTTGAAGATGATGCTTAGTTTGTGGGTGTTTTAGATGTTGTTATTTTGGATGTTTAGTATCTACTTTCATCTAGTTTTTTTATTTATTTCTAGTTCATGTCTTGTTTGCTTTTGCTACTTATCAGTTGAAGTGGATTCTGGACTTGCATTTAGTTTTTCATGTTTGTCCATGTGCTTCTGTTTATTTCAGTATGTAAGCTAGAAAAGTTGTTCCATTTTGTGTAAATTGAAGTTGTTTGAATTTTCTTTATTGTCCCTTATTGTCAATTAGATGTAGGTTTACTGTACTCCACTGTAAGGGCATATATGTAATTCATTATTAAGTGACATGTTAATGAATCGCCACCATATGAATAACACCAATTGATGGTTAACTGTATCTCTTTGGTTTGCATTTACATTCACTAAATATAACTGATTCAAGAGAGACGTCTCTTTGGTTTTGCAATGGGTAATGTGTTGTTATAGGCAAAACAGAAAACACTATCATTTAATTGATGGTTATCTGTATCTCACTGAAGCTTAACTATACTTCACTGTTGGTTAACTATACCTTCACTGTCTTTCACTGATGATTTAGCTGTTGTTACCACAACCTAAAAATCTCAAACAAATGAACATGACCGGCAAAATAGTTCATTCTTTTACAGTTCCACATACATGATTACAAAAGGAAGTTTCAGTATGTACTCCAAACCAGAACAATCCTAGAAACAAGAACTACTCATCATCACAAAACCCTGATTAGTTAGGGTAGTCCATAACAACGTCTTTCAAATCTTCCACCGTGTCTTCCAATTTATTAATCTTCTTAGTGGCCTTATCAATCTTCTAAAGAGAAAATTCCATCATCCCCGGCAATTTAAGGTTTGAAAAGTGATTTGTCTCAATTGCATTCCTTGTTTGTGTGAACTCGGTTGCAATTGGATTCGTCATTGATCCGACGTTGGGACACTGAGACGGAGGAGAAGTTAAGGATGAAGCTCCTCTACTGAGCCTGGATGATCTGCGAGTAGTGGGAGCCATGGCTTTTAGGAGATGAGTTTTATAGGGTTTTGATAAAGATGTAAGGATGAAACTGATGGAGATGTGTGGATTGGCGAGCTTTTATACTAGTTTTTAGGTTTTCAATGTGCTCCACTGTTGTTAAAGAAAATGGCACAATTTTTTTAGCGGTGTTGCTTCCAATGGATTGGGGTAAGTCATTCACTATCACTAACAGTGTTTCATTAGGAGTAAACTGTTGTTAACATTATCTGATTCATGCAGGTAGGTTTTGTTTTATGTTTAGTATCTATTTGACTAATCTATGGTAACTGTACTTCACTATCATGCAATCTCAAAAAGAAATAAATATGGGCAACAAAAATATTTTATATGCAAAACAAAGTTCATTGTCATTTCACTGACGATTAACTGTACTTCACTGATGGTTAGCTATTGTTAACTGTCTTTTTTTTAGTTGCAATAGAGAATGATGATAAAGGCATACCATTACATAAAAAAGATAATTCAATTACAACATTCACCAATCTAGAGACTGTTCGGAACAACTAACTACTAACTAATTGAGTTTACTAGTTGCTACATGGAAACTACTAACTAAATATTGATCTTCCTCCCTTCAGTAGTCTTTTTTTGTGTTGCTTTTGGAGGGTTCTTCTTGCACCATCCAAGCTCGTGGTCAATGAAAGATTCGATGAGTTGAGCCTTAACAAAAGAGATATCTTCGTAATCCATACGTTCACTGAACGACTTATCCCAAGCAAACTGATTCATGTAGTAACACACATATGTCCCGCTTGTAAATAGGAAACAAAAATGTGGTGAAGTTGAAAAATGAAAACTGAAATCGGCTACCCCATATATAGCTAAGACAAGCCTGTGGACATTTGTTACCCACAACTACATAGTAATTAAGTGAAGATATACTTGAAAGGACTCAAGTTTAAAATAATCTACTAAACTAAAATTAGGCTCTAATAACACATGAATAATGGAAGAAATTCTACCGAAATTTTGGCATTACCTACCCGCAAGTAAGCCAACCAGAAACCTGCAAATGTGGAATATTTCTTCACACAAGTCCAACAACATAACAGTGAACCTCTGTGGCTCACCGACTTATTCAAATCTCAACAATGCCAACATAGGGAATACTGGAGAACAGTACAAAGGTACTGATGCATACTCAAATTAAATTAACACATGAGCAGAAATAAATATATCATACACATGATATTCAGAGTGACTCCTAGTACACATGAAAGGAACTAGTAAGCTAAACAGGAAACCTACTAGTAGAGAAGCGAAACTCGAACATTAAGCCTATGTCGTCGACGTGCACATGCACTCACAGAAGGAATACTGCACACTGGGCAAGAGAAACCAAAAGACTAAGGAAAAAGCATAAAAATCGTTAGAGTGAGTGGACAAAAATAATAATCACGTATACGAGAAAAACCAAAATAGTTTATGCCTTCCAACGAAACAACTGGAAATAGAACTCTAAGCGAGTTGAGAGTAAACTCTCAATGTGCAAGTGATATGGAGGCATTGTATATGGACCTCTAATCCGAGACGATATGGAATGTGCAAAATATTGCCAGGTTAAGGCCTCTAACCCATCATGGAGCCCTCGAGAAATGAGTAGCTAAAATACAAGTGACAGGTCAAGGCCTCTAACCCATCCTAGACCCCTCGAGAAACGAGTAGCTAAAATTCAAATCTCACGTCCAAGATTCTAACACATCCCAAATCCCTCGATAATCGAGTAGCTAATGCATCGAAGCAATGAATAATGATATGCATATAAGCCTCAACACTGGAAACCAAAACTGAAAATTCAAAGACTTGCACGTAAGTAAAAATAGTAATGACTCGCTACGATAATGAAAATAAAATGTTCACTCACAAAAAATAGCTAACTCTGAGGTCCGGCAGAAGTCCTCTAGCCAATATCTCGATCGGGGTCTGCTGAATTCAACGTATGAAAGATTTAATGTCAAACATCGTTAAATAGCTCAAACTTAGCTTAAAACTATCTGAAAAACCAGTCAAACACATACTACCTCCGGTGACTTTTCCAGTGAACCCGAAGAATACATGTTTAGCTTCAACTCAAGGGCCCCAACAACTTTCCCTTATTTGTCGAAGTGAGCTGGCGATGTCTTTGCCGAAATTGCCACCACAGCTATGAATCCCTATCTCTGGTGGCCGCTACCAACAGGGGCAAAAAACCTCCCAAAATCTTCCCATTCTCAAGCCCAACCATTTCTCTCACTACCACCTCACCCAACTCTGCTCAACATGGCCTGAATTCGGCATGAAAGCCATCGGCCTCAAAATCGCTGGAAAGCTTTCAAGCTCGAATCTGGTGTCGTTGAGCCCCTTCGTGCCTCAAGCCACACCAAACCACCCTCTAACAGATCTAAGATACAAAACCCTCATACTCAAAGCCTCCAATTTGGCTGGAGCACCGTCGGACCCCGCGACAGTACTCCATGGAGATACACTGCATCGGTTCTCAATTCGGCATACATGCATGCCCCAAAACATACACCAACAAGTTTAGGGAAGATAGGAGCTTCACATTCATACCTCAATCATAAAAAATGGTGACCAGATGGTGAAGTTTTCAGCATGTCGGCCTCGGGTTAGGTCGGTTCGGCTGTGCGGGTCTCTCCCAAAAACGAGTCAGGCTCAGAGAGGGTTATGGGTAGGGTTCTGGTCCTAACCCAAGTATACCCTAAAGCCCTAAGAGACAAATGGCCCATATTCAATCACAATGATATCCAATGGTTAAGATTAATCCCACAATAACTAAATTTCTTTTTAACCAATTTTCTCCACCAACTTAAAAAATTAATAAAAATTAGCTCACATAACCAAAAAATCTCCCAAAAATTCCTACGAATTCGAAATAAAATTCCCTACAACTTTCATGAAGAAAATAAAATCCAATTCATAATGTAGAAAAAAAATATTAAATGGCTCATTAATCGCGAGTAACACGTGATTAAACTAACATACCACATTAAGCATGTTATAATTGTTTTGGGTTGTCATAATACTTACGATCCTGGAGGTTGTTGTGGACAGTTGTCACATGTCATCACCATCATGGTCTCAAATGGACGTCTCTGGTTTATGATCCATGCAACGATTTTCCTCTCTTTTGCACACAATTTGATTTCCCTTATCTTAAGTTCTTTAGATGTGTTTCCTCTGTTGTCCACCAAGAATCTCTTATTGTTCTTCAGCATGTCATCTGAGAGCTCGTAGAATGCGTCCAACCACAAATTGAACATGCGAATGATCTTCGAGGCTTCCTTTCAGTGACTCTTATTCCTCAGATCTCTTGGATTAACTGGTCATAATGAGTCGAAGTGAGTCCAATGCGGGGAGCATGTCTCAAGGCACAACAGGTGGTGATGGCCGTCAAAAGTAGTTGGGACTTGGCGTAAGAACCAACATCCTTGAATAGCCTTTCATAGAGAAGCTCATGCACTGTCATCATCACCAAATTATCTACCCCCACTGTTTTATAAGAAACATAACCAAAAATTAGTAATAGCAAACTTAAATTAAAAAAAAATGAGAAATCAAAAAAGTAGAAAAGAAAGAAAAAGGGCGTTACAAAAACTTGGCTGTTTAAAACAATAAACTTCCCAAAGCCTTTCGGGTGTTGTTTCTTGGTTTTTTTCATAAAGATCTTCCTATAAGAGTCTATTACACTATCTGTCACTGGTCCACCATTCAGAAGCGCTTCTATGTCCTAACATTCGAATAATATTGTTGGTTTATGCCAAATCCAGAAAGGTTCCCTACACAGCACAACAAGTTCAGTGAACCCAACTGAAGACAATCAAGTATAGCTCTACACAGTTAACCCAATACAGCTACCCATAATGAAATCAGAAAAAGCTAAACCCATGTTTACTGTAACATTGACCTCATCATTGCATCTTGGCATAAAAACAAAAATGTTAAAGTTTTGAGTCGAGGGGCTTATAAAGATTTTTTTATCTTTGTCTAGTACCGTTGAAGTTCATTCTGCCTCGATTTGCTCATGTACCCAAAGACTTTGCTATCACCCCATGGAACTTTTTTCAAGTGGTAGACAAGATCAGCTCTGCATGATGATTCTTTCCCTCTACTTGGATTCATTTGTGCTACGAGGGAGCTCTTTTGTTTAATCTGAAACTGAGCTAAAGGTGTCCTCACCATTTTTTTAAAGGTGCATTTTTCTTTTATGGTGGCCACTAGTATATTTCGTCTGTCTTCTTAATTGGTCGAACCTTGTCTTTCAATCTTTTCACGTATGAGCATATGTCAATGTTGTTCTTCATCAACTTAACGTTCAGACCAGGAAATGAGATGGTTAAACCATCGTCCTTGGCCTTCATTTTTGGAGCATTTGGCATCACTAAGTTATCCATCACTATATGCGATTTTTTTTGCTCAGTCCCCTAAAATACTGGTGTGAGGAACACATCAGGTGAAAGAACCCGACCCATATTAATAATAATAATAATAATATCATTGGTTAGATTTTTGTGTCAAACTAGTGTAAAAAAGAGTTGTAATTGAACCCAACCCATATTGATAATAATAATAATGATATATGCTAAAAATTCAATCGATGAATCAGCAAATATGTTCAGGATTGTTAGGTCCTTAAGTTTATGACCCATGCGGTGGCGCTAGAAATTCTGCCTAGTTGTGGAAAAAATTTGAACTCTTTTTTGATAACCTATGTAAAATATCAGATAATACATATATGCAATAACTCCTTAAATCCCAACTATCAGTAGCATTATAGGGTTAGAGCAACGAGGAAGCAAGCAATTGAAGCCTTGAAGAAAGTCTCAAGACAATGCAATTTAGTCAACTACATTCTGCAAGTACAACATCAAATCAAAATCCAATTATACAAGTTTAAAATCGAATAGAGATGATGGCATTCAGACATAGACAAGTATATGGTAGTATAACTGGATTACTTGCATCGGTTGAAAATCAAGTTTGAGAAGAGAAGTAGGAGCTGAGGTTGAGTGAAATTCGATCAGCAGAGAGAAAAGTGAAGTCGTGCAGGTTGAGAGAAAGAGTTGTTTAATTTGCTATTTTGTAAGAGAAAATTAAAACTTCAAAACAAAATCAAGAGCGACTTCTAGTATTAATCAAATTTTGAGTGTGATATATGTGAGCTGACCAAAAGTCACTACAAGAAAACAGCACTTAGACGACGGAGAGTTTCCGTCGTCTAAGTGCGTTTTTCCGTCGTCTAAGTACTTAGATGACGGAATCTCCGTCGTCCAAGGTCCGTACTCCAAGTGCTGTCGTCCAGGCACCTGGACGACTGAGATTAAGTTCTCCGTCGTCCAAGTTCACTTGGACCGCGGACAATCTCCGTGGCCTATGTAATCACCTGAACGATGGAGAACTTAATCTCCGTCGTCCAGGTGATTACATGGGCCACGGAGAATGTAACAATCTCTGTGGCCCATGTAATCACCTGGACGACGGAGAACTTAATCTCCATGGCCCAGGTTATCACTTGGACGACGGAGATTAAGTTCTCCGTCATCCAAGTGGTTTTTAATTTTTTTTTTTAAATAAATTGTAATTAAATATTATTAATTTAATTTATTATTAATTGAATTTAAATAATGAAAAATGATAAAATTAATTAAATAAACTAATTAATTTAATATTACTTAATTATTAAATAATTAAAATTAATTTGTACATACACATTAAAAAAACCCATAAAAATAAAAATATTGTTCGGAATGCGGAAAGAAACGAGATAATTAAAAAACTACAAGCTAATTAACACACTGGAGGAGCAGATGCACCGCCGCGTCCCCCGCCTCCAGCCGGGTCATCGTCGTCGCGGTATGGGTTCGGAGGAGGTTGACATACTTCTCGAGATTGTTGCATGAGGGCGATGAGTTGGGCTATTTGTGCTTGTTGCTCGTCAAGTCTTTGCAGCAAGGATTGATTCTTCTCTCGTGCCCAGTCGAGCCTCTTGAATGGCTGCTTCGACGGCCGCAGCCTGAGTCCTTCTCCGCTGGCCCGAACCTCTCGTAGATGATGAGTCGGAGGTCGTCGACAAATCTCGTACCACCTTAGGCCCGAAGTGCCTAACCTCCTTGCCAGCTCTACGACCGTAGACCTCATCCGCGATTGCAATTTGGCTCTCTAAGGATAGAGGAGGCAGGTCTTCCGGCGGCACATCTGGGAACGCAAGCTGAGTGTTAGCCAACTCTTCTTGCACACGCTCTATCACCCTTGCCTACAAAAGAATAATTAATTTATTATAATAAAATAATATTTAAATAATAATTACTATAATTAAAAGCACATATATATTTATATCACTTACGCCGCATTGACTTGCTTCATTATCGAGCACATGCGTCACGTACGCGCTTATGCTTGCATCCAGATAAGGATGTTTGGAGCCCTTATCCTTGTGCTCCTTGGCTATTTGAATGAGTTGTTTGGCGCTGGAAGTATGGTGTTTATCCTTCTTCCCCCAGTTGGCTTTGTTGATACCGGAGAATTTCTGTTAGACAACATAATTAAATCATTAAAAAATTAATAACTAAAATTTAAATAATTCAATTATCTTAATTGAAATAAAAAAAGTAAATTAACACCTTAAATTCATCATCGGTAAAGTGGTTACACAACCACTGCCACTCATCTTCTCTATCCCCACGCAGCTCTACGGGGGGAGGCGCGGGACCGTAAGTTTGGAAGTATTGATGGAGCCTGTACTTCCAATCTTTGTAGATTGAGTTGGCGGTTTGGTTGATATGCCTCAACATCGCCGGTGTCGGATCCACCGCAAATTGTTCCTATAAAAAATAAATAGAAAATTATAATCGTATATATTATGAAATTATAACTAATATTAACAATATTATATAATAACTAAAATTGGACGTATTACGTACCGAAAGATCTTTAAAGACTTTCGCCTTCTTATCATCCGGCACCTCCTTCCAAGTAGGGGCAGTGAGACGAACCCGGCTACGGACGATTGACCCTATGCTATGCGCCAAGAGACTTGCTAGCTGAGCTGTGGGAGGGCCACCGGTGAATTCGTCGTAGGGCAAGTCGATCTTTTTCCCGGTCGCCTTGCAAATTTTCTCCGCTTTGCCCCCTTTAACGAGACCCCGAGTCCTTTTCGTTTCCGGGTCAGTGGGGGCCCTCATTTGCTTACGGCGGGCGCTGTACATGATAGATTCAGCGGTCGAGGACGCCTGAGTACTTGCCGTTGAACCGGTACCGGGCGTTGGAGTTGAAAAGGGGTCGACGTCATCACTGCCGAAAATAAATGGGGCAGAGGGAATTTCCCCAAGAGGCGCCACCTCCGAACCAGATGAAGGGTCCGGATTGAGGGCGTCGTTGCCCTCCTGTTGAACCCAACCGACTTGGTCCGCCAACATTCGGAGCATGGCATCTTCTGCCTCCTGTTGGGCTTTCTTCTTGCCGGATGGAGCCATTTAAACCTAGGAGTACGTTATTAAAATACCTACTTACCATAATAATTACAAGTGCAAAATTTACGCTAATTAAGTACGGTTAAGATTTAAATAGAGTACACTAGCTTGGCTTTTTTGGTCGTTCAATGGACGTGCGACCCGCGCGATAAAGTGTAAATTTTCAATTAATCAGCCTTGGTTAAATCGAAAAACATGGCCAGTTAGGGATAGAGATAACGCGAGAGGCATGACTAATTTCGGCAAAACACCTATTGGTGTCGTCTTTCTTAGATCCAAAACCTTTCACTAGTCATAATCCGTTTCTAGACACCATGTCCGACATTCGGCCAATTTTTCGAAAATTTACACTCCCTCAAGTCCTTTGCAAACTCCGCCCTTAACCTCGTGTCCATAACTTCACTTAGGTTATGGTGTGCAGTGATGAAATCCACACATCACGAGGGGTTAAGGAGATAAGCTAGGAAAAGAGGCGCCATCTATTCCAAATAGTGCGACTTAATAAAGCAAGCCTATGTACTAAATTTAAATCGAAGACGTACTACCATGCAATTTACTAGAAAATACACGTAATTATCAATTAAGTAAAACAATAAATAATGGCAATAATAAATTATTATTTATCATGCATTTAATAATAATGATTCATTTACCAATATAATTAATTATTATTAACAATAATTATTATTTAAAACTAATTACAATAATGAATTATTTAAAACTAATTATTAAATTATTATAATTACAATAATGAATTTATTCATTTAATAAATTATCAACTAATTACAATTATGCATTTAATTAATTATTAATTACAATAATTAACCACTAAAAATTATTATAATTACAATAATGAAATATTTAAAACTAATTATTAAATTATATTTAGAAACAAGGTCCTAAAAGGCGCTAGGCGGAATTAGGCGGTGGAGTTACTGCCTAGCGCCTAGGCGTTTAGGCGGAGTTTAATCGGTAATTAAGCGGCAATTAGGCGGATTATTATATATATATATATATTTAATTAATTATATATTTATATGGTATATATGGGGACTACTAATTCCTAATCTTCCCACTTCTTAATTAGAATTGAAATCCAAGAAGCTCATTTCCAATGTTGGCATGAAATTTTATCGAGAGAAAAAAAAAATTAAAAGAAACCAACTTTGATGAGCTTCGCATGAATATTCCATTTCCATAATAGCACAAAGAAAGAAGTCAAGGGTTTACCTCACCCTCAATACATTGGTCCACCACTTGACTATATTTTTATCACTCACATTTTGCTTCTTCACACTTCCATGACAACTCCATCACTCAAAGACTCTTCCTTTATTCTATTCACGTCTCTTTTTTCCTCTCGCAGTAAAAAAACAACTCCATGGAGGAAACCCATTTATAAATACCCAGAAGCCCAAATAAGCCCGAGCGAAATGCCACACTAGCTAGTAGTTAGCAGAGAGCCATAGATCCAAAGTTTAGTTTTTTGAGGAAGATAAAAGGAGGAAATGGGTGGTCTGAGAGAGTCGTGGTGCTTCTGCAAAGGAGTGAGCAAGTCTGAGAAGATGAAAGCCGCCATTTTCTCCGGTAAAGCTCTGACATTGGCCTGGATTTCCGGCGCCGCCGGGAATGGGATCTCCGGCACCGGGTTCCTCATCCACCGAAGCTTATTGCTGACCACTCACGTCAACTTGCCGTCGGTGGCGACTGCCGAGAACTCCGAGATCTGGCTGCAAAACGGCGTCGCTGCGACTCTCGTCCCCCACAGGTATATTGTTTTTTGCTAATCGTTTTCGTCTTTGTCGAAATTTAAATGCTAATGAATTCTGGACTTTCAGTTCAGCGTTCTGCGTTCAGTGCTTCAATGCTTCAGTTTTGGACTTTTGGGTGATTGAGTTTTAGGTTTTTTGCAATTGGTTTTACACCGATTAGTCGCCGCTTTACACCGATTAGTCGCTAATCGGTCGACTAAATTTCGATTAGTCGACTTCCGCTGAATTACCCCGCCCAGAGGCAAAATTAGGCTTTCACATGACTTTCTCCGACTAATCGGCGCCTAATCGGCCTAGACGGCCGCTTTTTAGAACACTGTTTAGAAATTAATTAATTAAATAAAAATAATTTTAATAAGGTAAAAAATAGAAATTTACCTCACCGGAGTAATCGGGAATATCGCCGGAGTTGTGTCGTCGGAGAGGAGGAACCACGCCGGAAAAATTGTCGTCGGAGCGTCGCCGGAGGAGAAAACTCGCCGGAGGAGAGGAGAGGAGATGGAATGAGAAAAGGGGGGGGGGTTGCTGTTCTATTTATAGGCTTTCACTTAGACGACGGAGCACTAATTTCTGTCGTCTAAGTGCACTTGGACGACGGAAATAGTGTTTTCCGTCGTCTAAGTGAAGAGTTAAATTTTTTCGAAGCGGCGCGTAATTAATGGGCGGGACGTTTAACCCGCCATAAATTTGGACTTAGACGACGGAGAATTGAATCTCCGTCGTCTAAGTGGAAATTCAAGCGGTGCCGAAAATTGAGGCGGTAAATCGAGCCGCCATGATTTTTGACTTGGACGACGGAGAACGACATCTCCGTCGTCCAAGTGAAATTTTCAAAGAAAAAAAAATAAAAAAAAAATTGAACCGCCATGGTAAATTGAACCTGGACGACGGATCTTGTCATTCTCCGTCATCCAGGTTCAATTTACGTTAAAAAAAATTTTAAAATTAATTCGCTAGGAATTTAGCGATCTTTCATTCGAGTGAAATAGTCGTCCAATATCGATGAACGCATCGTATATATGAACAGTTAAATTTGAACCGACGAATAATTTTACGTCTTGAAAGTTGTTAAGTATCGACTAATCCTTACGACTTAAGTGTTCATAAGTAGAGGCTCATTTGCAGCAGAGTATTAACGAAATTGAATTTGGACAAAACAACCGTTGGATATGTTCGTCGTAACATAATATATAATTGTCTTCAAAGGACCATAAAATAATAAGTTCGGGAAGGGTTTCATCGGCACAGTCAACCGCAAAACCGAGAATTTCACAAACCGGAAACGTGGATACAAGGCATTTCATAACTCCGATTTTCGAACCGTCGAAGCTCACACACCAAGAATTATTTACTCTAAAGTCTTGATGAAAAGAATATGCATTGGAAGAAGGTCTAGATGGTCGTTGTCTTAGAAAAAATTACGATATCTGCACCTGGACGACGGAGATGAGCTTTTCCGTTGTCCAGGTTGGTACCTGGACGACGGATAATATCATCTCCGTCGTCCAGGTACCAACCTGGACGACGGAAAATCTCATCTCCGTCGTCCAGGTGTATAGACCCTGAATTCAGGGGTTAGGGCCTTACTGTTTAGGGTTTATGGTTTGTGAACTTGGACGACGGAGAATGACCATCTCCGTCGTCCTAGTTTGTACCTGGACGACGGACAATGACCATCTCCGTCGTCCAGGTGTAAAAACCCTGAATTCAGGGGTTAGGGCCTTAGGGTTTAGGGTTTAGGTTGTCCAGGGTTATTTGTGTGTCCGTTCAATTATTTTGAATAAAAAAAAATTTAAACAATGATCGAATTCGATCGATTCGATTTGCTAGCTAGATTTAGGGTCGAGGATTTAGGGAAATAGCTCAAGGTACTTATTTATGTATGAACTTTCATTCTCGCATGATATATAGATTTAACGCCGTAATTGAACGGACATATATATATACTACATTTGTGCTCACAATAATACCATCACATGTCGATCAACGTATATAATCAATTAATCATAGAATAATATAGTATAATTTCTGAAACATTTATTTCGTAAATCTCTCGCAGTATATAATTATATAACTTGGACACGTGTAATTAATTAATTAAGAACAAAAATATTAAGATCTACGTACATATATACATCCTCCTCCTTATAATATTTATATTAATTATTGATCGATGATGCATCATATATTAAAATAATTACATACTCAACTACCAATTAATTTTTCTCATCTTAGTTAAGTAGTCATCATCATAATCGTCATCATCCTCGTCCCCGGTATCCGATTGCTCATCCTCCTCATCAAACTGAACATCGTCCGACGAATAACCTGAGTCCTCGTCCACGTCATCTTCCTGCTCGTCTTCTTCATCTACCTCATCGATAATCTCATCTTCAGTTAGATTTGTACAACCATCAGGCATGGGTAACCGTTCACCATCTTGAACCAGGTCCATTATATCGGAGCGGATGACAGAAATATTAGGCTCTTGATAGGCAGGAATGTCTCTTTCTGGTTCAGCAGCATCTTCAGTCGTCGCCGGTGTCCCTTCAATTGTCTATGTATTCCATATTCCTCGATGAGAGATATGGTTCACTATTTTCCACCCTTCACCGGCTTTCGGATCGTCGAGATAGAACACCTGCCGAACTATGGTGGCGAGAGCGAAAGGCTCATCCTCATACCAGCTTGAGTTTGTATCGACTGATAATAGTCCCAGGTCTTCCTTTGTACGCTTGAACCATCTGCACTTGAATAGGAAAACGTTGACATCATTCCCATAACATAGCTGAACCACATATACAATAGCCCCGTAATATAGATCATTGTCTTTCCCAACCGCTACCCCACTGTTTTGTGTTCTTCTTCCTTCATCTCGGGCCAATGAATGGAACTTTACACCGTTCACAAAACATCTGGGATAAATATAGTGTTTAATCGGCTTCCCTGCTAGCAAGTGCTTTGGCCATGACCACCACCCCCCGTGGTTTTCAGATTTTTGCAGATCAATCATCTGCAAAAAAGGGTAAATTAATATAAGGGTTTACTTTCTACAAACATGATCGATATGTATATAAATTACTAATTAAATACCGAGACGTACGTACGTACCCATTGGAAGAAATCATCGGGAAACTTCTTCTTAACCATTTTCTCAATCCATGCCAAACTCTTGTTTTGATTTAACGCCTGAAGCCTCTCCCTGTATGACATCATGTACGGCTCAACTTCATCACAGTCACGCAACACTACCCAATGTGCCTCAATAAGTTCTTCCCGTGTTAACGATTCCTTTAATACTCCTCTAAACGGTCGGACGACATTGGTGACGACAGAAAGATTGATGCGGGCACTGGGATCGGAGGCAGTGGGAGGTGGTGGATCTTTGAGGTACCTGTTGCAGTAAGTAACACACTCATGCATTATGTATGTCTCTGCTATGGAGCCATCCGGGGCCAACCTGTTTTTGACGAATGACTTATACTGTCCAAGCTGTCTACAAAATCAAACGTACAATAAGCTAGTAATCTGCAGTGGAACAAATTATGAATCGAAAAACCTGTATAATTAATTAGTTGTACGTACCTTTCTTGAGGATACATCCAAGTGTACTGGACCGGACTAGAAATGAGCACATGCTCGGGCAGGTGGATCATTAGGTGAATCATGATGTCAAAGAAAGCAGGGGGAAAATCCTCTCTAGTTTGCAAATGATGTGCACAATTTGTTGTTGCAATTCCACCACATCTGACTTCTTTAATTCTCTGGCGCATAACCTCTGCCACCACCTGCACAATGCCACTATTGGTTCTACGACGTCCCGAGGGAAGTATGGTCGAATTACCACTAGAATCAGACGTTGCAGCATAACGTGATAGTCATGTGTCTTTAGACCAACAAACTTGTGTTGCACCTCGTCCACTGCTCTAGTTATAGTAGCTGCATACGTAGCCGGATAACGAACGCCCTTAAACCAGTGAAATACAGAACGTCTAAGCGTTGGCTTCACTGTGTAAGGTGCAGCTGGCATCTTGTTGTACACTCATTTCCTATCCCTCCTCAACCACAAGGGATGACGTAGATTCATTGATTCCAAATCTTTGCGCGCTTTGGGAGTATCTTTAGTCTTGAACTTGATACCGAGAATTGTTCCCACCACGCTGTCGCACACATTCTTTTCTATGTGCATCGCGTCCAAGTTTTTCCTCAGCTTCAACTTCGACCAGAAAATGAGTTCAAAGAATATACTCTTGTGATCCCAATAGCTCAGATCATGTGGAGGAATTGGATTGCATTTCTTTACATCTGCGTCATTGCTCAACACACCAAAGTCGAAATAGCTCAACCTCTCTAAACTCTTCGCCCGACCAACTACGGGGTTTAGGATTGTTCTCTACCGTCCCATCGAAATGAGCTTCATCCTGTCGCCACGGGTGGTCGTGAGGAAGCCATCTACGGTGACCCAAGTAACACACCTTCCTCGCGTGCCAACTAGAGTTTACGTCGTCCAAACATATAGGACATCCATTATATCCTTTTGTCCTGCAGGCTGCCAACATCCCATACGCTGGAAAATCGCTGATCGTCCACATTACTGCAGCCCTCATCGTGAACATCGTGTCAGTGAATTTGTCATAAGTTGGGACTCCATTTTCCCACAATAGTTTCAGCTCGTCGATCAAAGGTCTGAGGTAGACATCTAAGAACTTCCCTGGAGATTTAGGACCTGGAATTAGTACAGTAAGGAAATTAAATTCCTTGTTCATGCACATCCACGGAGGCAAGTTGTACGGCATCAGAATAACTGGCCAAGTGCTGACGGCAGAGCTATTACTTCCCCAAGGATTGAATCCGTCTGTAGATAGGCCAAGTCTAACATTTCTAACCTCTGCAGCAAAGTCTCCAAATTCTCTGTCGAAATGTTTGAAACCCTCCCCATCCGCGGCATGTCGCAGGACATCGTCATCTATTCACTTTTCTGCATACCATCGCATCACCTCTGCTGTGTGTAGAGACATGTACAAGCGCTGCAATATGGGAATCAAGGGAAAATATCAAACAACTTTCACAGGAATTCTCCTTTTCGAACTCTTCCTATTCACCTGGAATCTGCACTGGCCACATACGGGACAATAGTCCAAATCTTTATACTCTTTGTAAAATAGCACACAATCATTCGGACATGCGTCAATTATCCTGTACTTTAGGCCGATGCTGCTTAAGATATTTCTAACCTTACAATGAGATTTAGGAAGATTGTGATCATCGGGAAGCAACTTACATATTTGCTCTTGAATTTCTTCAAAAGTACTCACTGACATTTTGTGCTTCACTTTTATCTTCATTTGCTCCATCACATATTGCAACACATTCTCTCGACATCCAGGGAACACCGGGGTCTGCACTTCAAGTAGCATCCGGTTGTACTTATCCATCTCACTGGTGTCAGTGGCCAAGCTAGCAGCGGGGAATGTGTCATCATGCTCATTAGTGGTACTGTAACCTCCGTCTTGGTATTCGTGTCCACCATGACTACATCCCGGAAACGCATCATGGACCAAATCTGCAGTTGGGTTGCAAGCTGGGGGTCCGGCACCACTGCCGCTGGATGAGGCACCATGGTAACTGTACCCTGAGCTGAAGTTTGCTGCGCTGAACTCTACTGCTTCACCATGCTCGCTCCATGTAGTGTAACTCCACATCATACCATTTTCGTACAGGTGTTGCACCATAACATTAACCTCCACATACTGACAATTAAGACATTTCTGGCACGGACACCTGAAACGCTTCTTTCCCTGACCATGTTCTATCGCAAAATTCACAAATTCGCTAATTCCATCCATATACCGGACATCACATCTATTCTTCAACTTCATCCAACTCTTGTCCATACTGCTACAAAATATTATAATTAATTATTACATATATATATATATTAGTCCATTAATTTACGCTTAATTATACGTACTAGATCTACATCGATCCATCAATTACGTACGTACGTAATTTAATCTGTATATATAGATAACATCCATGCATGTATGTACGTACGTTTTCACTAAATATATATTAAGCAAATTTTAACTGCGTACATACCTGCTGGCCTTCTCGATATCAGTTAATTAAGCTAGCTAGCTATTCAGCGGAGATCCCTGATCCTGATCCTTCTCCCTTCTCATTCAATTCTTCTTCGAATGGAATGAATATAATTGAGGATCGGATGGAATGAAGAGAGTTTGGCATCGGGCTTATATAATGCTTCACTTAGACGACGGATGTGTCGGTACGTCGTCTAAGTGGAAGTTACTCGGACCACGGCGTGTCGGTCCGTTGTCCAGGTGATCACCTGGACGACGGGGAACACCATCTCCGTCATCACCTGGAGGACGGAGAAGACTCTGAGGTCTAGGTGTCCACCTGGACGACGGAGATGGTATTCTCCGTTGTCCAGGTGTTACTTGGACGACGGAGAAGTCTCCGTCGTCCAAGTGTCACTTGGACCACGGAAGAATTACGTTTCCGTGGTCTAAGTGCTGTTTTCTTGTAGTGAGTCATCGTGTTTTTTATTTTCCTAGCATACACAAAAGTCTACTGCTCTTTATGAAGATTCATTCTAATGTTTGGGGTCCTGTAATAATTTTTACTCTGTAATAATTTTTACTCCTTCCGATGCTTGTTATTTTGTGACCTTCATTGATGACTATATGTGATATCCCAAATTTTTAGTATAATTGTTTGTAGTTTTGAAAAAAAAAATTAATTCGATTTAGCGAGTGTTGTAAATAATATTTACTGATAGTAAGGATCGTGGGATCCATGGTTAACTTTTTTGTAGATTGATTATATTGGTTAACTTTGGGTGAAAGTTGTTGACTTTGTCGAGAAGAGTTTGTAGATGCAAGAAATGCCAAAAATAGAGTTACCCTGTCATAAATGTTATAGTCAACAAAACTTTGACGGAAAGTTTGGAATGGTAAATACGTGATATATATATATATAGGAGTTACCCGAAATGAAAAAGGTAGACTTTCCATTTTAAGTTTGACTTGCGTTGACGAGCTTTGACGACCAAAATTGTCGTTGAGCTACCAGTATTAGTGGGACACCTCCGGCCACCGTTTGAGGCCGATTACAATCATAAATGGAAGCTTTCTCTCTCCTCTATCTATTCTTACCTTCGATTTGGTGAATTTAAGCTTGTAGAGAGAGACGATAAGAGAACGATTTAAGCTTCAAGTGTATTCTGTCGCTGGTGAGGTCTCCGACGAGAATTTAGTTAAGAATCGATTGGGTTTTGTGTGGTGATTGTGTGTTGGGAATTGATTTTAAATGATTTCTTGCAGGTTTAGCTCAAGAAATCGAACGATTTCCAACAATCCCAATTTCGGTCTCCATTGTGAGTGGTGGATTTCGAAAGTATTTAGCCGTCAGTGAGTTTGTGTTTTTTCGAGTTGTTAAGGTGTTTTTCAGCCGTTAATCAATGCATAGCCTCATCGAACCATCCTTCTTCCTCACAAACTAGAGCACCCCAAGGTGAAACACTAGGTCGAATGAAGCCTTTCTCGATCAATTCCTGAAGTTGAATCTGTAACTCCCTCAAGTCTGCTGGTGCCATACGATAGGGTGTCTGCGAAATAGGTTCGGTACCCGGAAGTAACTTGATGGTGAAGTCAATCTCCCTGACTGGAGGAACACCAGGTAAGTCCTCGGGGAAACACATCTGGATACTCGCAAACCACCGCAATATCACCAATGTCCGGTACACGAACACTCGTATCAATCACGTGTGCAAGGTAAGCCACACAACCCATCCTCATCATCCGCTCAGCCTTCATTGCTGAAATCAAACAAGGCAAAGTAATATTCTTTTCACCACAAAACAAGATTTCTGGCATGCCTGGACTTCTGAAAACAACCTCCTTCTTGTGACAATCAAAACAGCCCAATGGTTCTCCAAGAAATCCATACCCAAAATCACATTAAAATTCACAATATCTAGCAGCATCAAATCCGCGACTAACCCATAACCTCTAATAAAATCTCACAATCTTTATATACCCACTCGACACACACTACCTCGTCGGATGGATACAACACTTGCCACAAACTAGGGAGTGGAGATGCAGGTACAGTAGCCAATGATGCTAATCTATATGACATGAATGAATGCGTAGCCCATGGATCTAGTAAAGTAAGAACTGGATGACCAAAAATGTACAACGTACCGATGATAACCTCTGGGAAGCTCTGCCCTCACGTAGAGACATAGCATGAACTCGAGCCTGTCCAGCTGGTCGTCCATATTGGTTGCGATTCTGCTGACCACCCTGTCTAGAAGACTGTGTTACATGATCACCAGAAGTAATACCCTGATCATGACCGCTACTCTGAGCTACAACACCCTCGAATGTACCACCCTAAGGACAATCCCTCGCAAAGTGACCCACCTGGCCACAACGGTAACAACTGGTAGTACCCCGATAATATGGACCATGATGCTGCCTGTTACAAAGATTACATAATGGGACATCCCTTGGTGCAGCTGGTGTGCTGAAGATTGGTCGAGGGTAACTCGATCCACTAGAACTCCCACTCGACTGCTGCCTCTGTGGTCAACTCCTCCTCTATCTATGACTCAGCCTAGCCGTGCTAGTAGGATATCTGTAAGGTCCACTACCCGAAGATGATGCTGATCCAGAAGTACCTGAACTCAGCCTCTTCGAAGCACCCTGGCTAGGTTCACCCTCTTCAAAGCGATGCGTTTGAAACCGCATCAGTCTCTTCCTCTCAATGTCTTCACCTCTGAGTGCAGCACTAACAAACTCATCAAAGTTATCATGGGGCATAGTGGTCAAAGTCACCTTGATATTCAGATTCAAACCCAACTCAAACCTCCTGCACTTTGCTTCCTCAGATACCACCATATCACAGGCAAGAAAAACGGGTGAACTTATCCCGATACTCGAGCACTGACATATTCCCCTGCTTTAGGTTAGTAAACTCCTCATATTTCCGCTGCTGAGTAGCTGGATTGAAATACCGACACATGAATATCTCTTTGAACATCGGCCAAGGAATATCAATTGGAAATCTCATTGTACCAATCCACCAAAAGTAGGCATCTGACTCAAGCAAACCCACTACCGCTACAGTTTTCTGTTCAAGAGTAAAATACAGACGCTCACACAAACACGCTCCATCGGGACTAACCAAGCTTCACATATTTCAAGATCAGGGGAACCAGAGAAAACAGTTGCTCCCGCTGTCCTAGCCTTAGCCACTGGGTCAATACGTTCCTCCAAACGCAATACTCGCATAAGCAAGTCACGCGTACGTTAATCCTCAATAGGATCCCCAACCCCGTTAGCACAGACTCCACGTCGAGGAGGCATCCTAAAGATAAAAGGACATAAGTCCCACAACACAAGGAATGTAATCATGAAACTTCAAATATTTGAAAGCATACAACACTTTAGAGCATTGATGATTGTCCGCTGCAGTAGGGTCATCGCTCCTGATATGCTGTACATTCTCAAATACCCTTAGTAACACAACTACAAGAGTCTACAAAACCTAAAACCTAATGCTCTGATAGTAACTGAAAGGACCCGACTCTGATTTAGTTGCCTAAACCGAAATCAAACCCCTTCGAAAACATGACCTTAAAAAAAATTTACCAGAGTTTACTTTGAAACGCGTGAACCAATATTAGAACCTGCAAGAAACACACTTCGAATATTCCACAAAAGCCAAACCGTGGGCTCCGTATTCCATCCGAATTTCTCAACATCATATATATAATAAACCAAAAGGTTTACAAGAAATCCAGAAACATTCAGGAGTAAACTCAACTGAAAATACAACATAAGTATTCAGAGCGACGCCTATATACATCATATACAACTAGTAGGTCGAACAAGGAATCTACTCGAACTGAAGTGTGACCTAAACTCTATGCCTCCGCCGTTGACGTGTAACACTGGAATTCAAGCTGCAAACTAGGCAAGGGAAACTGAAAAGCCCAGGGGAAGACACATGAAATAGTTAGAATGAGTGGGTGAAAATAATAATATGTCTTCCACCAATATAAACATAAAATCATGATGTGATTCTAAAATCATAAATCACAGGTAAGGTGGTTGTCATAACCTTCCTGGATAACATATAAAATGTGGAGGCCGTAACTCGAGTACATTTTCCTCAGAGTTACAATCCTAGTCAACCAAGGTAAGGGGTTTGTCACAACCTTCCTGGGAGCCATATAATCACGGGTCAGGCGTTTGTCATAACCCCCCCCCCCCCCCGGAGCATCTCGGGGATCATCCGAGAAGCCATGCATCAATGCATCCATATATCCATAATCCATGTTAAACAAATCATGCATGTGCCTCCAAATAAAATACATAATCATATACTCATAATCGTAAATGCATAATCATAATTGCATACTCTTAAAATTCATAACATAAAATGCATAATCAAGACTCGCAAATCGACAGTGAAAATAAAGTGTCCACTCACAGTACGAGGATAACTTTGAGGTCCGGCGGAAGATCCCTCGCCAAACACTCGATCACGATCACCTGCATAATAGGGATACGATCAATACATTTTGAAACATAACATATGGAGCTAATACGTAGAGAACCCCGCATTGTCGAAAGACGTATCGCTCGAAATATCGACGAGGATAACAAAATTCCCAAAATACACCCCAAAAACTCTCGTCCCAAAATAGAACACTCAAATCAACTCAAAAACCTCACGTTCAGCAGGCGAAAATGAGCGAAACGACATAAAACTTGCTAAAAATCCTTCTCGCCGGAAATCCATCGTGCACGGCGGTGCGTGGGGCCACCGCTGGTCGCCAGAAAACTCACCAACCCAGAAAATGTCGACCTATACATCAGTTTGAAGATCTCGACATTTCCAACAACTTTGTAGTTCAAAGCTAAACCCAATTTTAACCAGAAAAGGTTCAAAACTCACTGTGAAGTTCGAAAATCTCGCCGGAATTCAATTTCTCCGATTGGCCACCATCAGGCACAACAAGGGCTGAAACCACTTGGAATAGACTCACCTCTCCCTGGGCTACAAAACTCCCATAACGTCAAGCCTCATCGCCGCCGTCTCCGTCGCCTCGGTCGCCGGCGAATTCGGCCGGAATTCTCCAAACTTTAACAAGCCATAACTTCTTCATCCGATAGCCAAAATGAGTGATCCACCTATCAAAAGAAAGAGGAGCTCAAACCCAACAACTTTCATGAAGAAACTACGGCCAAAAGATGCCGGAATAAGGCACATCGAAGCCGAGAAGGTCACGGCCCAAAACGGGTCAGTTTTGACCCGTGGGTCAACGTCAAACCAGATTTCCCAAAATGGAAAGTTTCCACAATTGTCACGTATTTATACCGTATACATATCATACACATACCATCCCTAATTCAACGGCTATAATTCAATCTGATCCAAATCGGACGGTCACGATTAAATCCACATTCACCAACCGACTTCAAAACTCGATAAAACATTGCTCACTTATTCGAAAAATTCCCCGAAAATTTCCACGAGCTCGAAATCAAATCCTCTACAATTCCTGCGAAGGAACTCAAATCAAATTCTTGTCTGATAATTAAGTCATTAACAAACCCACGAGTACGATTAATTCACAATAATCATAGCTCGGACCAATTATGCACATTCCACGGTTCGGGTCGTTACAGAGGGTGGTGATTGGTGGCGGCGCGTGGGTTGCACGTGTCGTCGTCTGTGGCAGTGTGTCTGCCAAAATATATTATTGTAATTGTGTTCAATTATATATCATTAGGTTCATATCGACGATACAAATATAGTGATCAGATTTAATGAGCGTTTTAGACTTCGTTAACCCAGTTGGTGGGCAGTGGTGACGAGTGTCACCACCAGTGACGGTGCGGCTGACGGAGAAGTTAGGTATGTCATCTATCGTTACGATCATTTAATCGTATAGATTTGTTGAGTAGGTTTTTCTACTATAATAGTCTGTATTGATTTCGGATCTAGTAATTTCTCAAATTACGTTAGTATTTATCAATTTACATTGATTTCAGGTTCAAATCGGCCAAGAAGACCCACTGGGCTTTGTAGCCCCCTCCACCACGAGGCTAACCATACCTCGATTGCTTTCTTATTCCATCGGAGGTGTACGAATTGAATATTTGAAGTTTTTGGCTGTTCTTGATTTCAAAGGTAAATTTGAGCATTTATGTGATGAACTGGACTTAGGTGTAGTTGAGAAAGTTGTTATTGGGTAAATATTGGACAGGTTGAGCTTTGGGTTGCCAGAAATAGGATCGACGCCGCCATGCTGCTGGCGGCAGCAGTGGTTCATTGCGGCACTTCGACAGAGATATTTTTGGCATAAGTTTTATGTCTTTTTATTTGTAATCGCGTGTAGATGACCATGTTAAGGTTCTTGAATCGATTAGACTTGATTTGAAGCGGACTTAGAATTTAACAGATTTTTTAAGCGAATTTGCGAGTTAATTAATGTGGAATTTGTTTAATCGAAAAGCGGTTACTTTACGGAAACACATGACGATTTTGGTATTTGATTGAGAATAATTGACTTAGAATTAGTTTTAAAACCTCAATGGGAATTCGGGAATCACGTAGCTAGAGAATGTGATAATCTGGACAAGAATACTCGTGGAGTGAACAAGTTATTCGATATCGTTTTAAGCAATTAGTTATTATATAATCTTTGTTGTTTCAGGACAACATGTTGAACAAGAAGCGGCGAAGAATTCAGCTAGACAGGAGGCTTAAGTCTATGATTTGGTTTTACGTTTCCCAGATTGCAGATCAGACGGCTGATAGTGTGTCCAACCAATTGACAAGGCTTAGTGTCTTTACTACTTTCGTTTTGCTCAGAGTAGGTTATCTTATGACCTACTTATGTTATATAGTTCCCTCCGGTTTGTCTAGACACTCTGATTACCGACTTTGTATAAATTATGTCTCTAAGTTGTAAACTCTGCAGTAGACCTTTTACGTTCTGTACATTTAACAGTTAAGTACTTAAGTCTTGAGACTTCTAAAATAGTGTTAAAGTCGGGTGTTTCTCTAAGTTCAAGTTTCGAGTAACTCATGTTGGGTTGGCCACTTTATTTACGATGTGAGCTAGTCTAATGTGGGTCCCACAGGGCTTGTCTCGAGTGACGTTAGGTATCTAGGGCGAGTCTTGTCACATGACCAACATCAAATTTACATTTTTATGTTAATAATTATGGAGAATATGTGAATGGCTCCATATCTACATTTTTGGCATCTCATAGGATTCACAAATCAAACCTCAAATGTCTATACTCCTCAATAGGCTAGCAATGCGTATGAATTGACAATTGATGAAAGTTGTTCGTGCTTCTTTCTTGGGCATGAATATACCTCACCAGTTTTGAGGAGAAGTTGTTAAGGCGATGGCCTACATGATCAACCATTGAATACAGGAATCCTTATCAGAAGTTACATTAATTGCTCTCTGTCTCTTCTTTCATTATCTAAAGCCTAGAGTATTTGGATATAGTGTTTATGTTCATGTGCCCAAAGGTCTTCATGGCAAGCTTGACCAACGTGATGTGAAGTGTGTCTTTATTGATTATGGTGAATTCCAAAAGGAATATCGCTGTTATGATCTAGTTGCTGAGAAGATGCACATCCCTCTTAATGTCTCCTTCTGTGAATCTAAACTGTATTACTCAGAGAAGTTTATGTGTCTTCTCTTCAAGGGGAGAGAAAGATTGTAGGGAATTTTGTATTGATTTTGATGAGATTAAAGAATTGGAAGTAAATCTGATGTCTGCAAATCAGCTACCAAAAGCTTCTTTCGACAGGTTGATTGATTTTTTCGACTAGTTTAAAGCTTTATCGAAGGAGACAAAACCATCTTCAACTAGTCGGAAAGATCCTTCGACTAGTGGAAACATTTTTTTGACTAGTCGAAAGTTTCATTGGAGGATACCTGATCTTACATATGTTGTCAGTGTTGTTAGTCAATTCATGTATCATCCAAGTGAAGAGCATGTGGTTTTTTTTTATACACATTTATAGATATTTGAAGTCTGGACCTGGTAGAGGTATACTGTTTTCGAAGAATGGTGATTTGATGTTATATGGAATACATATGCTGATTAGGCTGGTGATAACACCAATCATAAGTCCACTTCTTGGTACTTTACTTTTATTGGAGGTAACTTTATTACTTAGTGCAGTAAGAAGCATAAGGTGCTTGCATGCTCTAGTGATGAAGTAAAATACCGTGGTATGTCTTATGGAGTGTGTGATCTACTTTGGATACGGATCTTATTAAAGAAGTTGGGTTTCAAGCATCATAAACCAATGAACTTACACTGTGACAATACTGCAGCTATTGAAATTGCTTATAACCTGATTCAACATAAGTACATGACAAGACCAAACATGTGGAAGTTGATCGAAATTTCATAAAGGAAAATCTAGATAATAAAATTATCAGGTTTCCCTTTATGACTTCTGAAGAAACACTAGTGGATCTAATTACCAAATGAGTGTCACACAAAACGTATGAAGTTTCGATTGGAAGGTTAAACATGATTGACATTTATGCTCTAACTTAAAGGGGGAGTGTTGAATATTATAGTCCTTTTGTATATATGATTAAATCTTTGTAAATGTAGTAAGATATTGTAGATATATTTTCATATTAGGACACCTATTGTAAAGTTATATTAGCCACAAGGGCCGCATCTAATCCTCCAAGTCCTCGATCCATTCCACATCGGATCATTTTGTGACTAATACTCACCTACATTTTTGAAGTCGACTGGACCCTCCAATGCTCCCAACATTTCATCGACCTCCACTCCCATTGAAAACAAAATCAAAGGAAACTGAGATTCTGTTTTGAGACTTTGCAGGCGAAGCCCGATCGTTTGTAACACACTGTCGTTGGGAAACTTTTGGTGTGACACCTCTGCCATTGTACTGCACTAGTCTTGAAACCTTAGCACTCTGCTAGGTAAGAGCATTTTTTTTACGTAGACGATCAACATTTCTAGCTAGTTTGGTTAAGGCTAACTTGACTAAATGATTTTTTTTCTCTAAGCGACAATTATTTTTCGATGGATCTCTAAATCATAGTTTTTTTGTTGAGGTATAAAGAGTGGGAATTTTTTTTGATAGAGAGACAAGAAATTGTGTGACATGATAGGGACCTTTTTTTGTTGTCATTTAAAAAAAACCCTAGTTTCTCTCGAGGGAAAGGCAAAACCCTACGTGGGAATACTTGTGATTTTGTTGATATTTCTTCATCTTTTCACTTCCTCTTCTCAACAATGAATAAGACTGAGGCTCTAGCGGTGTGGTAGACTTGTGTCTGGGAGGACAACCTTCCTTGAACCAATCAGTGAAGAGTTATTTCATAGTGCGACTGCTCTGGTTCAAGCCTAATGACTGTAGTACCCCGACCTTTTATATAATCGTTATTATTTATAATTATTTCTTAATCTAATTTAGTGGATGCCATAAATAATTTTACTATCAGTAAATGTGTAGTAGGATATTAGGTTGATTTTTTAATGGATTGATTATGTCGGTTGAATTGAAGTAGAAGCCGTAGAATTTATCGAGACGAGTCCGTAGACGCGTAGAATGTCATAAATGAAGTTAGGAAAAGAAAGTTATAGTTAACAAAAGTTTCAACAGGAATTACGAAAATGTACTTACACGATATTTATTTGGTTACTGAAAAATTAAGAAGATAGACTTTCCATTTCGGGAAATTGGGTTGTTGACCAGCTCTGGCAACAGAAATCGTTGCCGAGCTCCCAGCTGGTGATGTGACGTCGTCCGGCCATCATAATCTCCTCATATGTTTTGAAGCTCTCCACTTGCTCTCTGTATTATGTTCTTCATTGATTGATTACAGGCCTGAATAGAGAGATTCTACGAGAACTCGAGAAGAAAAGTTAGGATTTCAGGTTAGTTACATCGCCGCAGTTGGCGATAGCTCCGGCACTCGTTGACCAAGCTTTGGTATGATTACGAGAGCTCTTTCTCTCCTCTCTTTGATTGTGATTGGGTTTTTTTTAGTGCTGGTGATCGATGCATAAATATGCACCTTTATGCTATTTATTAATGCGCATATTTTTTTTTGTTTTTTTTTTGAAAGATCTTTTGTTAATTCCCTTACCAAAGATTAGATGGCTGAACGCGTGTCCATTTAGTTGACGAGGATTAGAATCTGCAGTGCTTCTGTTTTTTTTAGGGTAAGATATTCAGTGACCTTCCTATATTTATATTCGGTTCGGTTTGTCATAGATGCTCTGGATACAGTCTTTTGTAAAATATGTCGGTTAGTTGTAAATTTGAAGTTTAAACTCTTATGTTCTGTAAACTTTCCAGTTTCATGTTTTCTTTCAATAAAGAGCTTTCAAATAAGTTGAGGTCGGTCTTCTATGGTTCATGTTTTCGGGTAACTCGGGTTAGGGTTACTTGTATTGATTTGTTAGTGTAAGTTATCCTAATAAGGGTCCCACATGACTTACCTTGAATTAAGTCAGAATCTTGGGTGGGTTCTATCAATTGTAATATAGCTTACTTGTCTATGAGTAACTAAACACTCACTTGTTTATGGTTAGCTAAACATTTAGTTAAGGGGCTGTTTTGAAGCCTCGTTGTGACGACCCAGAATAGAATGAGCAGTGAAATCAGCTTAATTCGCGAGTTAGCGTATCATCGTAGATTTTCGATAATGGATTTACTCGCCAGGTTTGATAACGACTAAATCATTGGCCGAGAATTGGAGCTGAGTCTCTTCTCGAGAGTCGTTGTACGTGTGATTTCGAGTTCGTGGGCGGTTCCGGATCGTTATTTGGACGACTGAGGAATAAATTATGAATATTTGAAGTTTTGATATAATCGGGTTAAATTAGTGGCTGTCTTAACGACTAAATTACTGGACGAGAATTTGGTTTCGGCTTCTTCACGGAAGTTGTTGAGAATTTAATTTTGAGCTCGTGGGAATTTCCGGAGCATTATTCCGAGTTACGAGGATTAAGTTGTGAATATTTCCGATTGTTGATTATTTAGTCGGTTAAAGTATGTGTTTGGGTTGAACCGTTGACTTTTTATCCGATTTGTCGAAGTGTTTGACTTCGGGTGATAATTGAAGAATACATCGAGTCGAGTTTGTTGCCACATGAATTATTGGAATTGGAATTACGACGCGGAAGTTACGGGTGTTTAAAGTTTGTCGAAATACGTAATTTTGGAAGTTTCCAAATTGGGCAAGTATATATAGGGGTTTCCTGTTTTGGAAAGTCAAAGGGGAGCTTTATTGTTGTTGACTGACTGAGTTGACCGAGTCAACTCGGCCTTGGGAGTGAGCTCGGCGGTGGCCACGGCTTCGCCGGCGGCGAGCCCCGTCCGGCCTTGGCACCGGTCCCAATCGCTTCGTCCCGGCCACCCTGTCCCATCTCCGGCCTCCCTTCACGGCCAAGCTCACGGTGGAGAGAGAAATTTTGGGTGAAAGTTTAAGAATTTTGGGGTTAATGGTGGATTTCAATTCCGGCCGATTCGAGCTAAACCAAGTACTGGGTTTTGAAGCCCTCATCTCCATGATTCTAACCATATAGGTATGGAGTTCTAATTTAATTTGTGCTTGGAGAATTTGGGATTTGAAATTTGTGAGGCAATTCGGTTTTACATGAAATTGACATGGTTAGAGTGTGAATTAGCCTTTGATGCAGTTGTGAAAGTTGCTCAGTGGGTGATTTGGAGTGGAATAGTGGTTGCTCTGCCGGGAAATTTCCCGTTCGGGTGGCACCGCCGCCGTCGGCGGTGATCAACGGCGGTCAACGGTGGTCAACTTTGACTTTTTTGGGGTTTTCGACAAGTTGCATGTCATTTCACTCGAAATCGCGCCCCGATCGCAGTGGGGAGGTTCGTTTTTCGAATTGAGCGTCCGAAATTACAGTGAGGTATTGAGGTGTGGTTATTGGATTTTCGACGATTTGTCGTATTTGAATTATGTGTTTCCGATAACGGTTGTTTCTCGTGATTTGATTTGAATTGTCGAGTTATGATTTTGAGAAGTGAACTGTATGATTATTCAGGGGTTCGTGATCGTTCATTTGGCGAGGGATTTTCCGCCGGATCACGGGTTAACATGAACTGCGTTACGCTAGCCTGTGAGTGGACACGTTTATATTTTCACTGTTGTTTGCGAGTTCGTGATTTATTGTGATTTCCGTATTGACTTTATACGATGTTGAGTTATATGTTGTTTTTGGAGGTATTATTTTATATTTATTGGTGATGGCATTACTGCATCGATGCTTCGGCTACTCGGCTGATCACCGGTAGTCCGCCAGAGTTGAGAGATTCCTCTAGACCAGAGTTGAGAGATTCCTCTGGGCAGGGTTGAGAGATTCCCCTGTATGCCGCCGGGGTTGAGAGATTCCCCTGGCCTATCACCGTCGGGTTTGAGCTATTCACCTCACGTTGGACTTGAGAGATTCGTCCGACAACCTCCATATGTATATGTTTTCCGAACTCGCACTGTTTTATATTGATTATGTATATAAACTGGTGAAAGGCATACGTTTATTTTCGTCCACTCACTCTAACATTTTTACTTGCCTTTCTCCTGGGCTTTTCGGTTTCCGTACCCAGTTTGCAGTTCGGACTCTGGTGTCGCACGTCGTGGTTGGAGGCATAGTGCTCGAGCTACCTTGTTTCTTCCAGTAGGTTTATTGTTCTACCTACTATGGTATACTTATATGATTATACATTAAAGGTCGCTCTGAATATTCTGTTGTATATTTTATACGATTTTACTCTGGATTTCAGTAAAGTACAGATATATTTATTATTTTACATTACTGTTGATATATTGAGAAATCCGGATGGGATTGGTGCCCGCGGTTTGATTTTTGTGGCATAGGATGAAGTGTATTTTCTGGGTGCAGGTAATGGTAATTCTGCGTTAGTAACGAAACTCTGCCGAAATTTTGATGGTTATTGTTGGTTCACGTTTTCAAAAGGGGTTCGATTCCGGTTTAAGCAACTAAATCGGGGTTGGGTCCTTTCAGCTTGGTATCAGAGCATTAGGTTATAGGTTCTGTAGACGTCTGTAGTCGTGTTTACTAAGGATATTTGAGAATGTACAGCATGTCTGGAATGGTGACCCGACTGATAACGCCTAAAGTGACTACTAAATTAACACTCAATAATCAATCTAGACGAAATGCAATTTAAAACCCTTTTGTGTAGATGTAGCATTGGTAAATAGGGTATCGTTCTTAACCGGGGATTGTAGGGTGTTCACCTGCATGAAAACGTTAGAAAGTATGGGGGGAGTTTTAATTGGTGTTCTAATGACCTACGAAATTAAAGACAAAAAAAAATGGCAAGTAAAACACACTTAGAAATCCTAGGACTCTATCATGCTTTATACTCATAGACAAGCAAAACAAACAAGAATCAAAGAACCTAAACATGTTTACTAAATCGAAAATAAAACCTATCTAATATATACATGTGATCATCTCATCTTTTTCTCTATCTCTTTATAACCTAACCAATTTCATGCAACCTAAAAGTGCCTACGTCCTCAACTATATAACTCATGTTAATTTCGTGATTAAGTGCTTCGGGACTCCCCTAACACATCAATAATCTAAACCGGGACTCCCCTGCATTCAGATTAAGTATTAAGCATAGAATAAACATGTATAGCAAAAACGTAAGAACTAGAAGATGGCAGAAAATTAACTAGAATTATATAACCAAAATCCTTTACAACTTCACTCCAAAGAATGCCAAAAATACAAAGAAATAAGAGAAGAGTTATGGTTACACTTTTTGTTGTCGGGACTCCCCTAGACTACTTGGTGTAAGCTGCTCTTCAATGGAGATGGCGAAATACTTCGGGACTCCCCTAATATTTCGGTGGAGGATGGTGTTTATGGCGTTGGAGGGATGGCTTCTTCAGATTTGGTGCAAGGGAGGAGAGGTAGTGTTTTGGGCAGAGCTTTGAGTACTAGAATGAGAGATGATGATGAATGAGCCGAAGTCTTCAATTTATAGGCACAAGGATGAGCTTGGTGCACAAGGAAAATCTCTTCTTTCTCTTTCCGGACAGATCTGACCCTTTTTGGTAAAACGAACATTCCGGGAGCTGTAGATCTCCAAAAATTGCGATCTTGGTGTCGTTGGAAAGAAAATTCAAAGATCTTTCCAACAAGGTATCATATGCATTAATCAGAGGTCTGGGCTGTTCGCAATCGTCTGAAGAAGTTGACGGATTATTTTCCTGATTTCTGATTTGAGATATCTTGCCAGATTTTGTTCTTCTTGATTCCCAAGGAATATCTAGTCCGAATTTGGGCATAATATCTTGGATATTTCGGTCTCAAATATGGTAGTGAAGATACACATGATTCGGCAATGAATTAGGTAAGCAAGATATGCAATATTCGGCCAGAATATACTCCATGCGCACCATCTTCTTTTCCTGGTTTGACCGGGACAAATGACACCATTTTTCATTTCATTTGGGTTACTAATTCTGGAAACCATTTGGTCACACTTTTTAGAAACCATTTGGAACCCAAAATTAGTAACTTTCGCACATGATCCCGTCATCATTTTTCTGCTCTTCCGGAAATTCCTAGTGAGATTAGGAAACTTCGTTTCTTCTTCGTTTTAGCTTCAATGCTTCCTTTCATGATGTAGACGTTAATTTCATGGCTGACATTCATTCCTAATTCGGGTAGGGAAAGATCATTTTCCTAACCAAATTGGGAAAATCTCCGCTTAGTGCATTTTAAGCTCAATTCTGCCTCCTTTATTGATTCCTCTTTATTTTGTACCGAAAATGTTAAAGTAAGTTAGAAATGAAATACTTAGAGCCCTAACGAAGCTAAATGAAGGGAAAAACATATTAAGAATCACGTAGAAAACGTGTAGATCACCGACCGGCCGGCGGATACTCATCAATATTTTGGGTGTTGTATGCTTTCAAATATTTAAAGTTCCATGATTACGTTCCACTTGTTGTGAACGATGTTTTATTCATTAGGATGCCTCCTTGACGTGCTTTCCGTGTCGGTACAGTTGTGGATAATATTGAGGATCAATCAACGCGTGATTTGCCAGTGAATTTTGGATTTGGATGAGTATTCTGAGTTCAGAGATTTGTGTGGCACGGTTTACCTGGTTGTGTGTGTATGAGCGTCTACATGTTCCCTCAGAGCTGAGAATGGTGGCAGTTGATGTTTGTCTGAGCCAGATCATTGCATTTGGTGGGTTGGTATTGTGTGAGTTCCTGTTGCGACTCCATGGCCTACATTCAGGGTGTTGTTTATACGGTAATGATTCAATCAGGCTACCCAACAGCAATCGAATGTGGAGTGTTTACCCACCTGAGGCAGAGATGTATTGTTCACATGTTCGTCCCTGTTTGAACGAGTTATGTGGCTTCAGAGGAAGCAATGCACGAGGTTTGAGATGAGTTTGAACCTGAGCATTAGAGGGATCTTGATTGTTATGCCTTGAGATAACCGTGAGGAGCTTAGTGTGCTGCACTCAGTGGCAAGGCTATTGAGAAGGAAAGTTGTACGCGATTTTCGATGTGATGGTTTGAGGAAAGTGGACTTAGTCGAGATTTTGATGAGGTTGAGTTCAGGCACCTCGGAATCAGTGATTTTATCAGGCTGTGGCCTTTTTGATTATGTTGAGGGTCATCAGATCAGGCAGAGGATCCGTTTGACGATGGCGGAGATCACAGAGTAGCGGACTTGCTCCTGTGGCATGTGTTCGGGTGATCGTTGGTGATCCTTCCACACAGCAGGTGTCGCTGTGACTTGTGTTCGTGGAGCACTTTCGGTTACTATTGTGGTGGCTAGGAGGGTCACGTTACGAGGGAGCGCCATCAGCCAGCTGTTTTAGCGGTTCGGCAATTCAGAGTTCACGAGGAGGTCATGATGCTATTCTTGGAGTTTGATCAATGTAGCCTTTTTGACGAGTTAATCAGCAAGTCGCAATTGACGTGGGCGGCTAGCTGGGCATGTTGGAGTTCGTGCCACGACCTTGTTAGAGGACAGAATTTTCTCTGAGGTCACTGTTGCTTGACATCCATGACTGTTGTACCTGTATCTCCACTTCCGAGGTTTCAGAGAATGTTGTTGTGACGACCCGGACCAGAATCAGCAGTATGATCAGCTTGATCGATGAGTTTGTGCGTAGTCGCAGAGTTGCGACAGTTGATTTAATCGCCGAAACTTCTTAACGACTTAATTATTGGACGAGAATTGGAGCTGGGTCTCTTCTCGAGAGTCGTTGTACGTGTGATTACGAGTTCGTGGGCGGTTTCGGATCGTTATTTGGATGACCAAGGAATTAGTTATGAATATTTTAAGTTCGGATTTAAATGGTGGGCTACTTAACGACTAAATTACCGGACGAGAATTTGGTTTCGGTTTCTTCACGGAAGTTGTTCGGGATTTAATTTCGAGTCCGTAGGAACTTCCGGAGTATGATTTTGAGTTACGAAGATTTAATTGTGAATATTTCCGTTCGTTGATTAATTAGTCGATTTAAATGTGTGTTGGTTCAAAGGGTTGACTTTTTATCCGTTTGGCCGATGTGTTTGACTTCGGGTGACTATTGAAGAGTACGTCGAGACGAGTTTGTGGTCGCGAGAATTATCGGAATCAGAGTTACGACGCGAGAGTTATGGATATTCGAAGTTGTCGTAATTAATTGGGAAAGTTTCCATTTTTGGCATGTCTATAAATAGTGGGGTTTCTATTTTGGGCAGTCAACAGTTATTGTAGTGGTTGACCTGGTCAACTCGGGTTGACCGAGGAGGAGATGAAGGCCACAGCGGTGGCCACGGCTTCGCCGGCGGCGAGCCTTATCCGGCCACCTCATGGCTTGGCGTTTGTCCCATCCAACTCACCTTGAAGTCCCGAGTCCATTCCTAGCCACCATGTGCGGCGAGGCTTGCCGGAAGTGGAGGAAAATCCGGCCAAAATTCAAGGTATTTTGATGAATTCGGGTTGTTCAAATTGGACCGATTCGAGCTGAATTTTTGGTTGGGCTTTGTAGCTCTCATTCCCTTGATGCTACCCTATAAGTTTGGTAATCCAATTCGATGTGTACATGGAGAATTTTGGATTGGAAAATTTGGTACCAATTCGGTTTATCGTGAAATTGACTTAGTTAGAGTGAGAATTGGCCTTTGTTGCAGTTGACAAAGTTGCTCAGTGGGTGGTTTTGCATAGAATAGGGGTTGCTCCGCCGTGAATTCTTCCGGTCAACAGTGGCGCCGCCGTGGGCGGCAGTCAACGGCGGTCAACGGTCAACGGGTTGACTTTTTGACTTTCGGCAAGTTGCATGTCATTTGACTCGAAATCGCACTCCGATCGCAGTGGGGAGGTTCGTTTTTCGAGTTGAGCGTCCGAATGTAAAGCGAGGTATTGAGGTGGTATATATGGATTTTCGACGATTCGTCGTATTCGAATTGTGTATTTCCGAGAACGGTGGTTTCTCGTGATTTGATTTGAATTGTCGGATTATGACTTTGAATATTGGACATTATGATTATTCAGGGGTTCGTGATCATTCGTTTGGCGAGGGGCATTCCGCCGGATCACGGGTTAACGCATTACGCGTTACGCTAGTCTGTGAGTGGACATTTCTTTTCACGGATTGATTGCGAGTCTTTTATTTATGATTTACGAACTCGAGCATGGAGATTGATTATGATTTTACGAGCATGTGTTTTACGATTATGCATATACGAATATACGTATACGAGTATATATGTATATTTATTATGTTTTAAGCATGTGCATAGAAAAGATTTATGATTTGGTTTACACAGAGTACAGTCTCAGTATATGTTGTGGTATCGATACACATTGGCTTCTCGGCTGATCCCCGAGTACGCTCCGGGGGGGACAGATTTCCTGACCCGAGGCCTTTCTGGCTAGGAATCACGTGTGGATCTGGGATCCCATGGTTCAGACTGTGCTATCGCGTGGTAGTCCATGAGAGATTCCGCGATATGTTTACGTTGCATGCTCTGTACGTGAGTGGTAGCTGGAGTCTCCTCACGTTTCATTTGATTTTCATGCATTTGACTCGCATATGATTTTATACGTATATACTACTGGTGAAAGACATTTATTTTCGTCCACTCACTCTAACGTGTTTGTTGTCTTTCCCCTGGGCTTTTCAGTTTCCGTGCCCAGTTTGCAGTTCAGGCTCTGGTGTCGCACGTCGTGATCGGAGGCATAGTGCTCGAGCTACTTTGTTTCATCCAGTAGGTTTATTGTTCTACCTACTGTGGTATACGTATATGATTATGTATTAGATGTCGCTCTGAGCTTCCTGTTGAATATGTTATACGATTTTACGCTGGATTTCAGTAATGTATAGATATATTCATTGATTTACTTTACTGTTGATATATTGAGAAATCCGGATGGGATTGGTGCCCACGGTTTGCTTTTTGTGGCATAGGATGAAGTGTATTTTCTGCGTGCAGGTAATGGTAATTCCACGCTAGTAACGAAACTCTGCCAAAATTTCTACGGTTTTTGTTGGTTCATGTTTTCGAAAGGGTTTGATTCCGATTTAGGAAGCTAAATCGGGGTTGGGTCATTTCAGTTGTATCCATCCAGAGGTTGCGAGATCTTTGTTAGAGGATATGGCTTAGCCGCTGAGCTGTTATTGCTAGATACCGTTGATTTTGTTACGATGTTGAGTATGGACTATTGACGACGCATTGGGCTATGTTCGATGGTCACGAGAAGGAGGTTGTGTTTCGACGACCAGACTTTCCCCGAGATACTATTTCGCGGTGATGGTCGAGTGGATGGTGGAAATGGGTTGTGTTGTTGCTTAGCTCATGTTGTGAATACTATGGTTGCTGTACCCGACATTGGTGACATTGAGGTGGTTCTCGAGTTTCCAGGTGTGTTTCAGAGGAGTTACCAGGTGATCCTCTAGTTTGGGAGACCGACTACACCATTGAGCTTGTACCGGGCGCTGGACTCATTTTACGGGCATCTTATCGTTCGGAGCCAGCGGAGCTGATGGAGCTACAGTTTCGACTCCAGGAGTTGCTGGAGGAGGTTTCAGGAGATTTCATGCGACCCTGCGTATTTGAGTGGTGTGCTCTTGCATTGATTGTATGGGTGATGGATGGTTCATCGAGGTGGTGCATTGAATACCGAAGCCTGATTCGCTTCAAAGGAGAGCAAGTATCCTCCTCTTCGGATTGACGACTTGGTTGATCAGCTCACGGGAGCCTCAGTCTTTTCGAAAATTGATTTCGGGTCTGGATATTACCAGTTGAGGTTCGATGATTCAGATGTGGCTATGTTAGCTTTCAGATCATGGTGCGGGCATCACGAGTTCTTGGTCACGTCGTTTGGTTGACTAATACCCCGCAACTTTTACGGACTTGATGGACCTGATATTCAGACGGATTCTGGACGAGTTGCGGTCATGTTCGTTGGCGACGTCTTGATTTACTCCAGGAGTGTGGGCCAGCACTTGAAGCAATTATGAGCGGTTTTGCAGACTTTACGAGATGATCAGTTGTTGGCAAAGTTCAGCAAGTGTGAGTTATGGTTGATTTGGGGATTGCCCTACCATTGTACCAGAGATCGGGAGTCTCTTGGGTTTAGCAGGTTACTTTCGGTGCTTTGTGCAGGATTTTTCCCGGATTACCACTTCACTTTCCGGATTGACGAAGAAAGCGTCAAGTTCGAGTGGTTCGATGCACGCAAGGAGAGTTACTTACTTCTGCAGGATGGTTGACCGTTGCTTCGGTTTTGACCTTACCCGACGATCATGACGAGTTCGTGGATTATGGCGATACATCGAGGTTTGGATTCGGTTATACGTGATGTAGCTTTGCAGAGCGATGGCTCATGGTTTCAAGCAGTGGAAACCTTATGTAGTTGCAAATCCTGTGTATGATTTGGGAGTAGCTGTATTTATGTTAGCATTGAAGAGTTCGAGACACTACTGCTACGGCGTGCAGCGCAGTGTAGGATGTACACTGATCACTTGAGTTTCATCTACTTGCATTTTCGGCCAGATTTGAGCTTGAAACAGTGTAGATGGATGGGGTCGACTAACGACTATGGCTGCACCTTTGAGCTTGTTCGAGAAGGTTAGAGGTTGTACTTTGACTATCTATCTGGGATGTCGTTGCTAATGCATTTAGTCAGAAACTGGGAGCCTCATTGTATCATGTGCGTTTGGCTCGAGTTTCCATGTTAGTCGAGTTATGCGTTATAGGAGCTGAGTCAGAGTATGATGATGTTGAAACTTGTTGTTTTGCGTGCGATATGCACTAGCGGTACGGAGATGTATCAGATACCTCGAGTTTTCTACTCGTAACACAACATGAAGAGGAATGTAGCAGCTTGTGTGAGCAGATGCCACATTTGTCGGCGGACGATGGCAGCGAGGCAGAGACTTGCCGGAAAGCTACAGCTATTGGAGATTTCCGATTAGAAGTTGGAGCTTGTCACTGTAGATTCTATGTGCCAGTACGCACTTCGGTTTGTGGTACCAGTTGTTGAGTCTTTGTGGACCATTTGATGAACCTAGTTCTTTTCCTGGTACTTCCAGAAAAGATTTCAGTGGCAGGCTGACATAGCTGAATTTGACGGAGATTGACCATTTACGTGGTATACCTGTGTCCCAGTTTGCTGATCGAGATAATCAGGTACAACTGAGTATTGGCAAGCTTTGCAGCGAGCATTGGGGACCAGATTATAGTTTAGTACCGGTTCTTATCCTCTGATTGGCGGGCGATCTTTGAGGACTATTCAGACCTTGGAGGGCATGTTGTGGTCTTGCGTTATGATTTTGAGAAGTGGACTGTTGTTTAGTAACGGTTGTTTCTCGTGATTTGATTTGAATTGTAAAGTTATGATTTTGAGAAGTGGACTGTATGATTATTCAGGGGTTCGTGATCGTTCGTTTGGCGAGGGATTTTCCGCCGGATCACGGGTTAACGCGAACTGCGTTACGCTAGCCTGTGAGTGGACACGTTTATATTTTCACTGTTGTTTGCGAGTTCGTGATTTATTGTGATTTCCGTATTGACTTTATAGGATGTTGAGTTATATGTTGTTTTCGGAGGTATTATTTTATATTTATTGGTGATGGCATTACTGCATCGATGCTTCGGCTACTCGGCTGATCACCGGTAGTCCGCCAGAGTTGAGAGATTCCTCTGGACCAGAGTTGAGAGATTCCTCTGGGCAGGGTTGAGAGATTCCCCTGTATGCCGCCGGGGTTGAGAGATTCCCCTGGCCTATCACCGTCGAGTTTGAGCTATTCACCTGACGTCGGACTTGAGAGATTCGTCCGACAACCTCCATATGTATATGTTTTCCGAACTCGCACTGTTTTATATTGATTATGTATATAAACTGGTGAAAGGCATACGTTTATTTTCGTCCACTCACTCTAACGTTTTTACTTGCCTTTCTCCTGGGCTTTTCGGTTTCCGTGCCCAGTTTGCAGTTCGAACTCTGGTGTCGCACATCGTGGTTGGAGGCATAGTGCTCGAGCTACCTTGTTTCTTCCAGTAGGTTTATTGTTCTACCTATTGTGGTATACTTATATGATTATACATTAAAGGTCGCTATGAATATTCTGTTGTATATTTTATACGATTTTACTCCGGATTTCAGTAAAGTACAGATATATTTATTATTTTACATTACTGTTGATATATTGAGAAATCCGGATGGGATTGGTGCCCACGGTTTGATTTTTGTGGCATAGGATGAAGTGTATTTTCCGGGTGCAGGTAATGGTAATTCTGCGTTAGTAACGAA
Organism: Geum urbanum; assembly: GCA_946800695.1. NCBI lineage: Eukaryota > Viridiplantae > Streptophyta > Magnoliopsida > Rosales > Rosaceae > Geum > Geum urbanum. The sequence continues at coordinate 38,646,653 of OX326998.1, forward strand.
ACTCTGCCGAAATTTTGATGGTTTTTGTTGGTTCACGTTTTCAGAAGGGGTTCGATTCCGGTTTAAGCAACTAAATCGGGGTTGGGTCCTTTCACTCGTACTTGAAGTTTACATGATATTCATGAATCTAATTTTGCATATTGATTGAATGAGGTTTTCTTATATTGCTTTATCATTGATGATTTCTTTACATGTTGCTATTGAGTGAACTTCTTGTCTTTGTTTCCATGGATAGTTGTTGCGATAACCCGTACAAATTTTTAACTTTTTACAAACCAAGTAGAGTTTAGTCGAGTATGGTAAATAATTTTTACTGCAGGTAAATAATGAAGGTCTTTTGATCAAATTTATATTCTTTTAGTAACTCAACAAACTTTCTTAGTAAAAGTCGTGGAGCTCGTCGAGACGAGTTCGTAGACTCTTAGATCATTGAATTTAGAGTTACGATAAATCAATTATGGTTGGAGGAAGTTTATCGAAACGTTATGTTACGGTAACTATGCAAGTATAAAAACAAACTTTCTGATTTTGGAATGTTGCAAGTTACCATTTTAGGAAAACTCTCTCCCTTACCTCGTCACTTTCTCTCTCCTCTCCCGATTTCTTCCCGTCTCTCTCTCACTTTCGTCGGCGACGAAGCTTGCTCACCGACCACCAAATCAAACAGCCAAAGCACCAAAATCTTCCTCTTGCTCTCCTCTATTATCTCCTCTCTAGGCACGAGCCTATATCTCATTGGTTTAGCCAAGAGAACCTTGAAACCGATCAAAAATGTTAGAACCCTAGAATTTGGGGGATTTTGATTTTGGAACTAAATCAGCCAAGGAGACCCACTAGAATTTGTAGCCCTTATCGCCATGAAGCCAACCATACCCGAGTTGCCTTCACATTCCACCAGAACGGTGACAATTGAACAATTGAAGATTTTAGGATTTTGATGTTCAAAGGTAAATTTGACGTTTTTGTGGTTTGAATTGGATGATATTGTAGAAGAGAAAGTTGTTTGTTATGTTATTTTAAACAAAATAAGTCTCAAGTCGCCGAAAAATGGATCGACGCTAGTTGTTCACGGCGGTGCTCCGATGGAGAGTTTTCGGCAGAAGTTTTATACTATTTCGCTCATAATCATGTACCGATTGTAATGAAGAGGTTGATGAATTAATTGGTCGTCGTCTGATTTGGACATGGACTTAATTGGAAGTTAATCAAACGTTAGTACGATTTAGCAAGTTGGTCAAGTACCACTTCGCTTTGACCTTGAGTCGCGTAGCGTTCAGAGGAATGTGTTGCAACCTCAAAGTGAATTAAGGATTTCCATAATATGATTAGTTTTGAAATTTGTTATGATTTCAAAAATCACGTAGTTCCAGAATGTGATATTCTCGACAAGAAAGCTCATGAGCGACAACCTTAGTATTTGATCTCATTTTCGACGATTAATTGTTAAATAATATTCGTTGTGACATGACAACGTATTGAGCCATCGATAAAGGAGAACTCAACAAAGTTGGAGGCTTGAGCATATTACTGTGAGGGGACTTTGATTTTAATATAAATATGCATGTGATCATGTGATTTCAGTTTCATAATTTAGCTCAGTATTTAGCATACGTATTTAGCTATCAGTATTATAATTTTCTTTGGAGGTTATTATATATGAGTATATGTATGCATACATATAATTTCCTCGGTTGGCCACTGAGGGACTATGATATCTAAAGAGGTGGTACCCTTTAGATGTCAACGACATCTGGAGTGGCAGTCCCTCCACCTCCATAGATGTCGAAGAGTGACTGGAGTGGCGAGTCCCTTTACATTCACCAGCTCCATCCTAGTTCACGATGATTGGAGTGGCAGTTTTCCTTTACAATCATCAATTTGATTAGAATTTTACTATGAATGAAGCATCAAAACCTTTACAGTTAATAGTGTCTTAAGTTATACCAATTTAGTCGCATGCGGTTTTAAAGTTTTATTACTAGTTGGAAATGCAGAATAAGACGATTTCTAATGTCAGTTTATTAATTTTTGTCCACTAACTCTAACGTTTTAAAACTACATTTCTTGGGCTTTCGATTTACTTTGCCCATACCACATATTAGAAGGCTAAAGACGTGTCCATCCAGTTGATGAGGCTTAGAATCTCCAGTGCTTCCGTTTTGTTCAAGGTAGGATATTTAGTGACCTACCTACGTTTATATTCAGTTTGGTTTATCATAGATGCTCTAGATACAGTCTTTTGTAAAAATATGTTGGTCAGTTGTAAATTTGAAGTTTGAACTCTCATATTCTATAAACTTTCTAGTTGCATAGTTTCTTTCAATAAAGAGCTTTCAAATAATTTGAAGTCGGTCTTCTATAGTTCATGTTTTTGGGTAACTTGGGTTAGGGTTACTTGTATTGATTTGTTGGTGCAAGTTATCCTATTACGGGTCCTACATGACTTACCTTGGACTACATTAGAATCTGGGGTGGAGCCTGTCAGTTGTAGTGTAGCTTACTTGTCTATGAGTAACTAAACACTTAGTTGTCTATAAGTAGCTAAACACTTAGTTAATGCGCTATTTTGAAGCCCTATACATAAAGTTTACTTGATACTCGTTAATCTAATTTTGTATATTGATTGAATGAGGTTTTCTTATATTGCTCTATCATTGATGATTTCTTTACATGTTGCTAACGAGTGAACAATCTTAGTATGCATGTTGAGGAGTTTACTTTAAGAGAATTAAGATAGAGGCACATCCTACCCTTCTTGATTTCTCCATGATAAGAACCAATGGAGGTGAGAAACCATTGGATGTAAGAAACTCTAGGTTTAGTAAGTTATACTCGTGGCTAGCTTGTGAATCCTTATAGATTCCCAAACACTCTTAGAATATAATGATTGTGGTTGAATAGATGAGAACTCACCATAGTACTAAGTTTACCAACTACAGATGACACTAAGGCTGATGAACATTCCACTTAGTATGCCCGATAAGAGATGTGTAGATACGATTGGTATGTCCAGCTTGACTAACTCAATTATTAGAACTTTCATTCATTAGATTGCCTATTAGTTTAAGTGTGTTTTATATAGATTGAATGGCGGTGGTTGATAGCACTCCCCTTTAACTTGTTCTCCATATTTGGTTCACATCTTTACTTTTCTGTAATTTGTTGTAGTCGGTGATTGATTTTGCCAGCCAAATCAACTCGAAACCCTATGAAATTTTACTTGATAGTCCATCACTAAGTCTAATTAATTTTATATACATTTTATGGAATTTAGAGTAGTCTAGGTTAGGTTAATAATTTCTTCTTTGATATGTGGTCGACTCTGCCAGATTTTTGGCTTTCGCTTATAATTAGTGTTTAAGACTTTAGTTTCGCCAATTCTCTATAGATAATAACCCTTACTTCCATTATACAACATTGAATAATTTATAAAGAATAGTAAGGATTATCTCTGCAAAGAGATATATCTTTGATAGGTAGTTTTCTGCCTATTAGCATATCCAATTTAAGGAAATCAATTCCATTTCATCTAATTTTGATTCGGCCTTTGCCGTAATCGAGGGTTGCGTGTGATTTTCAGGCGTCAGTTTTACTGACTTTGGTCCCCCTATTCTTCTTGAGTTGAGTGTGACTTGACCCGATCCCAGGAGTGGCTCGAAGGCAGAGAGGCGTAATCGGAAGCGATTTTTGGCGAGATTGATTATTTGAGCTTTCAGGGCATTTTTTGGCAGGAATTCTTGCCGAATCGGATGCCAATTGATGTAGTTAGATTTATTATTTGACTTGTCAAGATCTTCAAATTGATAGGTCAATCATCACCATCGACGGTGGTCACGAACGGGCATATGAGCTGGACGTGCCGACGCCCATGATGGCGTCTGACAAAAAAAATATTTTTAGAATATATCGAGTTATATGTCATTAGGTTCACATTGAAGATACGAATGTACCCTTGAGATCTATTTTTTACATTTAGACTTTTTTGACCCAGTGGGTAGGCAGTGGTGACACGTGTCATTACCAGTGGCGGTGCGACCGACAGAGAAATTAGGTATGTCTTATATCTTGCAAATCCTTAAAACTATCCACAAATTCCTGAGGTAAATCCATGTACCACCTCAAGGGTTGTCCTTCCAAGCTTCAATGGAACATGCGATATGGCCACACATCGTCGTTATCCCATGCTGCCATCGCTGCCATTTAGTCCCTGATGTGAGTGTAAGGATCTGAATCCCCCTTAAACTTCACAAATCGTGGCATACTAAATCTCGCATGTGGATCCTCATCTTAGATGTGTCACGCCAAAGGGTTTCTTAAGATCCTCGCAACCTTTTCTTTGTACTTCTTTTCACGAGGATTTCGATTGACCTTCTTAAGCTTTTTGATCTTGCTAGTGAGAGCAACCCTCCACCTTTTGCCATCTTCTTCTAACTCTGGTGGCCATTCCTAGTCATGTTACTCCTCCAGGTCGTCTTCCTTCTCCTCCAGGTCTTCCTCGATCTCTTCTTCTGGGTGAGGTAAATCTCCAAGTGTTCCTACAGCTTTATGACGATGCCCCCTGCTTTTTGGTTTTCATCCCATAGCTATCCGAATTTTCCCCCCAAGCATTCTACGACAATCTTGGTTCTGTTTCTAGGATCCTAGTACTTCGGTTAATCCCATAATAGAATTTTGAATTTCCCTCATAGCTTTCTGGGATCACAGTGCTTTGGCTAATCCCAACATTCTTGGAAAGCTCCAAGTTTTGTTGTTGTAATATGGCCTTATTTTCCTGGAGTTGACAAAGTTCCTGAAGTGGATCCTCCTTGTCCAGGTCATGGTTGAGGTTTCTAGCAACATCAGATATCCCACTACAAAAGCCCAAACATGCGGAGCTCGAAGGTGTCCCAGTCGGAAGTATCCCTAAGGTTAGGTTTGTTTCATTTGTAGCACCCTTGCGCCGTTCTGGTCATTAGGTTGATTTTGTAAAGTCTCCATTCACGTGAGTTAGCCTTAAGTTCAACTCTCAACGAGAGCACCGATTTGTGAGAGTAGATTTTGTCGACCCTCAAGCGCACTCCTTCGTGAACCTATAAAACAAATCTAAGCAATGCGTGGTAGCGCACAAAGACCCTCCGACGATCAAAGCATTAAGGATACCCAAATAGTAGTGTATATTTGTGTAGAAAGTGATACCTTAATGTCTTCCCTAACTCCCTTTATATAGAGAATGGATGAAGAGATGGCATTGCTCCTATTGAATAAGGAGATCAAGGTAGATCATGAATAAGATTCTTTTCCTTATTCCTGACCAATTGGGTTTTCCCAACTACCACAGGCCTTTTTGTTAGTATCTTAGCCAAGTTCATGACCATATCTTGATAGGATTCTAGAATCCTTAATGTCTGAGGATTCCTCCTTCCTAGAAGATATAGTGTCTTGCTACCGCGAACCTCGGGGGTTTTTCTTGTTATTGCGGACCTCGAGAGATTACTCTTCTGTCGTGGAAACCTTGAGGGGATTACATTGCTGAGAACCCCATGTTAGTGGGTTCCCTAATCGATTTTGGACAAGTTTCTCTATCTAGTGGCATCTCTCGAATCTTGTAGATCATTTACGGGGAACGTTATGGAAAAATACCACATGTCGATCTAAGCCTACATTGGATCCGGATTTGGGATCCGGGTGGGTGGTCATTTACTTTGGATCCACACCAACTATCTTTATTTGGTTCTTTTTTACTATATTTGAACACAAACGAGAATCTCTTCATTACTAGAATAATAGATAATGTATATAATGACCACACTCAATGGGTTACGATAATATTGATTACTTCTTAAGGTAGCATAAACTAACTTCATACTATTTTCCTGTGAGACTCTTTAGAACTGGAAATTCAGAAAAACCTTGATCAATGGTAAACAGACAAAACCACACCAGTAACCAACTGAAATTAGATAAGCAGGGTGTGCTTTGTCCATGTTAAATAGCCTGAGCATCTTGTGGACATAGGTAGACTGGTGAAAAAGTATCCCACCAACTTAATGTTTAAGCTCTAAACCAAGACAAAACCGCTACTATGGTATCATGCTTAGACCCTCCGATGCTTGAGTCAGAACTTATCTCAAGAATCAAATAGTAATAAGGGTAGAGTCACATTACCTCAGACCATGTCGGGATGGTCTATATATAAAGATCATATTAGGTCTAAGCATAGTCCTTATCGAATTTAGACTACTTTTCATTCGAAAGGAGGAATTCATTAAGGAATGGATCTCCATATCCAGAGTCAATCACGTCTCATGATTATCGCAGGCTCTTTGGCATAATCCCCCTAGGATTTGTACAAATCTTGCTTCTTGCCTCATGGATTCCACCAATCCCCCATGGTCTGATCGTGTAACCCCCCAAGGTCGGATAATATCGCCCCTTAAGGTCTAACCTTACATTGGGATTTTCATGTCGTCGAACAGTCCAGAAGCTTCTACAACGTTCCAGAGAGTTCCAAAAACTTCTAGATAATTCATCATTTAATAAAAACCCTAATCATCCAAGCCAAGCCTATTTTCTGCCTTACCGGACCTCATTCGCTTTCCCCAGCTTAGGGTGGTCAAAACTGACTTCCACAAATACCCCCACAGTAGTGTAAGGTCTGACACATGTTGACCTTACGCTGTTGTCATCCAAACTCCACTATCCCATATTTTAAAAACTCTTTAACTTTCCCATCAAATCGCATGCGAAACCCCAAACACGTGCTTCCACTGTTCCACCTTCATCATGACTCTTCTGTCATCAACCCTCAACAGCATTCACACCTCTTCCAATAGTCACGGCTCTTTCTATTCTCACCTCACTTCAAACCCAATCATATCCCCTGATATCTGAAACCTCTTATCTCCTCAAACGGTCACTTCTTATCGTATCGTACCTCTTTACCATATATAAATCGAAACCCTTCTCCCTTCTCATTTCTTATTTTTTACATCCCCTTACTCACTCAAGACTTCTACTAAAACCCAAAAATCCTCTACGATTCCTAATCTCAAGAGCCATGCTTACCCAGAAAAACCCAGAAAACTCACAAATTTCAATGGCGTCCAACAACTCTCATTCCAGCAACCCAGACGAAATCATCAATCACACTATCACTATCCTCCAAGACCCTAATGTCATTAATCAGATCGATATCTCTAAGCCATTTGTCGTTACCAAGCCTATCTTCCAGACGTCACCGTTCATCGCCACCCCGGTAGCCAGAAAACCATCCCTGGAGGTTGCTCAGAATCACCCATCACCCACTGCCTTTAAAGTGGATGAGGTCAAAATCGTCCAGCCTCCCATACTGGATGTCGAGGCTAACCCTACCAACATGCAACTCTAACCGTACAACACCAAGGCAGTCTCAAAGAAAGCTCGGGATGAGCTGTATCAGTCTGCCCTGAAGATCAACTCTGATAAAGCTCTAACGGGCTTCATCCACTCCTTCTACCAAGGAGACAACAAGAATTTCCAGTTTGCTCTAGTGAAGGATGAGGCAAAAGTATCAGAGCTATAAAAAGCTCATGGTTTGGGGCTTCTCATTCACCCCTTCCAGATCATCTTTGGTCTTACCTTCCCCATTCCCTCTTTCATCTGCTCCGCTATGGAATTCTATGGTGTTGTCATAGAATAGTGGTGCCTAGACAGCTTCTGTTGTCTCACCTACTTCGACCAGCTCAACTAATGGTTCAACTGCCATATGGGGCTGCCGAAGTTTAGGGTGCTCTTTCAGGTTAAGCCCACTTCACCAAATCAGTTCGACCTTTCTCATCATATCATGTATATTAAGAATTCGATGTTGATCGATCCCCCTTATTCTCTTAAGGACCGGAAAAAGACTCATATCCTCGTCTTCGGGGACTGGGAGAAGCTTGGCAGAGAAGTTAATTTCAAGGTCCTCACAACCATCAACCACATCTCCGAGTTACCAGAAGAACTATTCAGGGTTGTTGACTTCCGTCGTGACCTCGTGGACGACGCCCTTTCCATTCCCCCTATGTACCGAAAGTGCAGGTGGTTGTGGAGGAAGGAGTGTCTTTGCCCAGGAGGCCTAGAGGCATCGAGCCCCTCCAACATAAAGGTCGCCAGGTGCTAACCAAGGTGAGCTCCCCAGATTCACAAGGCTAGCAGAGGTACCACCTGCAAGCCCTCTAACGTCCACGCTCTAACCAAGCAGGGGGAGGCCTCCAAGCTTAAGAAGAGAAAGCTCGTGAAGACCTTCGAGCATGAGAATGACGAGGTCTAAGATCCATCCCCAGCTAAAGAGCTCAAGCAGTCCCCTCAGCCCACTGTACCTGTTGTTGTTGTTGTTGTTGTTGTTGCTGAAGTTCTTCCTCCTCTCAACAAGGATTTTCCACCACTATCTCCTCTTAAGAAGAAGCTTAAGTCTACTACCTCTGCACCACCCCAACCTTCATTGTCTGAGCCAGGGTCTTCTAAGCCCACTGGCTTCTCCCTAAATATGTTTACCTTCATCTGGCTTCACTGTACAATGGTTGCTATGTTTCTTGGTTGTATATGAATATTGTGTCTTTGCTTGTACGGGTTCTCTTGGGGAGTTGATATAGGGTGTTGACCCTGAGCTCTCTCGAGTCTACTTCAAGAAAGTCCACCCAGGCCAAGGCTATATTGTCCAACCTCCTTGTCATTTGACCGAGGAGGAGGTTGAGGCCCTTGGGGAGGGCATTGTGCTCCCTCGGGTAGGGAAGTACGTCCCTTCTCATTTCTGCTCTGGTCTGGCTTATGTAGACGTAGCCTGTTCCTCCCTAACCTCGATAATGTTCGAGTAGGATGTTGAGGACCTTGGGTCTCTGGAAACCCAGGACCTAATGACGTTTTCCTAGACTTCTCTCCACAGGGTAATCTTTCTTATCTCATCACGTATGATCCTTCAAATAGTTCATTTTTCTTCCTTATCCAACATATCATTTTGACCTTGTTTCAAGCTTCCATTAATCTTACTGCAACCCTAGGTTGCCTTTACACCATAGCTCATGAGGCAGATAGAAGAGTTCTAGAGGCGGAGAAGAAAACCAAGGAATCAGCCTCCAAAGTTACTGAGCTTGAGGGAGAGATTACCAAGCTCGAGGATCCCCAAGCCCATGCCTTCCGCCTCATTAGCCAGAAGGAGTGGGCCCTTAAAGATGAGCGCTTATTACACGAGAACGAGGTGAAGGCCCTAAAATTTGACCTGGAGAAGGCCCAGTCTGAGATTAGGGAGGCACCTGAGGTGGCCAAGGAAAAGCTCAAGGAAGCTCTGGATGCCAAGGACTGGGAGTGTAAAGATCGTATATCTACTTTGGAGGAGACTCATGGGCTCTAACTCGAATCTCAGAGGGTAGACTGGATGCAGAAAAATAAAGAGCTTATCCGTGCTTACAATCCCTCTACCGCGTCTGAGACTGAGTCGGAGTGAAGCCCTCTACCTGTCTTTAGGGGTGTACTCATGTAATAGCTTAGGACACTTTATCGAACAATGTGTAACTTCATAACTTATCTATTTTGCTAACCTTGGCCTGAGCTTTAGTTCAAATAACCCTGCACCACGGGTAAATGTTAATATCATACTTAGTTGTCTGTGCTTTATCTTCGTTCATACTCTTTTGCTTTCTTATAGAACCTAGGGGATTTGCCTTTGAGTGCATGTGGCCTTAGTATGACTCTCGAATCCCCTTTATTTCAAGCTATTGCTCTCGAAAGAGGCTTAAGGAGAGCCTTGGTAACTTTAAGGTCTCCTGGGAGGTGCTCGCGGTTTTGAGACTACCTTCCCATTAAGGGGTTCACATCTTTAGCCCCATATCTGTACAAAGACCACCGTTCTCTAAACCTTTTCCCACGACCAAGTCTTTAACTGATTGGATGTCCTTATGTATTCGTAAGGCTTCTGATGCTATCATAAAGACCACATTAGACCTTCTCCTCAGCTCAGGTTCCTCCTAGAGGACTTGTCTGCAGTGTCGTGTTAGGGTCCACAATATTTTCACTAATCAACTTTGGCTTATCCCTAAGGTGTCACCCGGTGTAAACGCTTAGGACTTATAATGCCCAAAATGTGAGGATATGGCTGAGCCACCCAGGGTATTCGTTAATCTGACCACATACAATCTAACCATATATAGGCTAACCTCCGAGGACTTACTAACCTAAGATTACTTTGAACTCTCATGGGATTTTTCTCTGAGTGTTTTGGTCTATCCATGGGCGATGTGATGCTCACAAATGGTGGGGGCTAATTCCTTTAATGTCGCTCAAAGACCATCCAATAGCTTCTTTGTACCTCCGCAACACTGAATCAATCGTGCTTCTTAATACTCATCTAGTAAGGATGAGATGATCACCGGCTTTTCATATCGCTCATCCAAGAACACATATTTAAGAGTGTCCTGTAGTTGTTTAAATTCAAGCTCCGGGAGGATCGGCCCTTCATGGATGGTGAGTAATGTGTCATGAACATTCACCCGATCTAGGTACATTATTTCTTGAGTAAAACTTTCCCTCAAGTGCCCTTGCTCCCAAACCAGTGAATGGAAGTGGCTTGTACGAAATCTTTGGCCCATAGATGGCTAGTGAAGTCATGATACAATTTAAAGTGGCATGCCCTTCAATGGTAGACCGTAGCAAACATTCTTCATATTCTACTACTAATGTCGCATCCACCTCTTCTTTGGGACTACTTTCCATGTAGACTTGATTAGAGATATCTTCTAATTCTTCATCAATCTCCTTGTCGATTACCTTGACCATAAATGCATTCAATTTAGGGATAGGACCGGCATCATGGAAGATTTGGAAGGTTTCGGTTTTGTCAAATACCTCCAAAGTGAGTACTCCACCCTTCACATCAATTTTCATCCCGGTTGTACCCATAAAGGTCCTTCCAAAGATAATTGGGAGATCTCCATGTCAGCTAGGCTCCTCCATGTCATGTATCACGAAGTCGGTGGGTATCACTAGTTCACCAATCACCACTAACACATCTTCGACTATATCTCGCGGATGCACTACACTTCCATCGACAAGTTGTAGTGACATACTCACCGGTTTCATTTTCCCTAAGCCAAGCCCTTTGTATACTGAGTAAGGCGTCAAGTTGATAGAAGAACCAAGATCCATCAAGGTCTTTGGAAAGTACTTCATTTCGATGATACATGACACTGTAAAGCTTCCCAGATCTGCTAACTTTTTAGGCACCTTCCTTTGAATGATAACCGACATGGTGGCATTGAGCTTCACTTTCTCGGATCCTTGTACCTCCCCTTATAGCTTGTTCCTATACCTCCGGTTAATGTATAGGTCTTTCGAGAACTTGGAGTACATTGGAATGGTTTGGATGGCCTCAAGAAGAAGAATGTTGATTTCTACTTTCTTAAATACATCCAAGCACTCTTTAGTCTTCTTATCCAAGGTAGCTTGGGCTCTCTCCTTGTGCCTGACTTGAGGGAAGGGTAGACATACTTCTTCCTCACTTTGACTCTTCTCGGAATGCCTATTTGCCTTATCCTGCCTCTGTTTCTCAACGAGTTGAGAAGTGGTGCCATCCGGGACAGTAGGCTACATTCGACGGGTCGACTGAGGGTCTCGAACCATCAAATTCTAGGCAACTTCTCCTCCTTGCTCTTTCCTAAAATCAATCCCAGAATTCTTTCTAGCTAAATATCTTTCTTCTAGACTCTTTCCAGCGGCCTCATGTCGACGCATTATACTCTCGAAGCTTACATGCTCAACCTCAAATTCGTCGTCTTCATCTTTTGACTTACTAACATTTTCATACAGAATTAAAGAGGTATTCTCTTGAAATTTTACCACTTTGTCTCCACTTGTGGTAGCCTTCTCAACTCCGGCATGGTTCTTGGACACAAATGGTGTGTCAAAGTCATCTTCATCATCACTCTCCATAATATGAGCATCATCATACTTTTCAAATCCTCTCCTGGATCTCAACATTACCTTCACTACATTGACTTGGTGCTTGGGGTTCTTCTCCGTGGTGGAGGAAAACTCATGAGCTCTACTACTCATTTGACCTTGATGTGCCTTAGACAATTGGCTCACTTGCATCTCCAACTTGTGAATAGTGTTTTGGCTATCATTTCGGAGTGCTTGGTTATCCCCTTTCAAACTCATGAAGATCTCAAGAAAAGCCTTTTTATCTTCTGCTTGAGTCTTTGCTAAGTCCTCATGGCTCTTCACTAGCCTAGCCAAGAGCTCATTAGTGTTGGACTTAGGCGCCTCCAATTGTGGTGAAGGGATTGGTGCTTGGAGTAGAGGTGGTTGTTGAGCTCTTGGCATAAAAAATGCTCGTGCTTGGTAAGTGTGGCCACCCGAGGCATTGGAAAATCCTCCACTCGCTCTTGGAGAAAATCCAGAAGCTTCTTGATAATTTGAGAATCCTTTACTTCCACTTCTAGAAGCACCAAAGTTGGCTTGGTTTCCCCTTTCATTATACCTTCCTCCTTGTCCTTGGAAACCACTATTTTGCCTTGGCAACCCACCTTGATCTCCCTGGTTGCCTTGATTTTGATTTGACCACCCCATGAGAAGTTATGGTGGTTCCTCCCTCCCGGGTTATAGGTGTTGAAGTATAGATTCTTTTGTTGATCATAGAAGATTCCCTTGCACTCTTCAATAATCTCCGAGTAATCCTCTTGATGAGGGCAACGTAGAGTCTCATGCACCGTGCTTTCACAAATCAAATAAGTGACCGGCTCCACACTAATCTCCGCCACTTGGTGAACTTGACCTCCACTTCTATCTTGCTTCATTAAAAGCTCAAACTTCTTGTTCATTGACTCTTCAAGCCTCTTAATGGCTTCATCTTACATATGGGATCCCTTGACTTCATAGATGCCACCCTTATCGGTTTGGGTGGCCTCATTCATTAAGACTGCAGGCTTCCTTATACTTGGCTTCACATCCTATAAAGCCGATCTCTCCGCTAATTTCTCAAGCAAAATATGAGATTCCTCCGCGGTCTTATCCATAAAATCTCCACCATAAGCATTGTTGACCTTTCTTCTTATCTCAATGACCTTTCTGTTTGCCCATGATTCGGACATCCAAGTTCAAGATCTTTGATGCGCTCCCATACTTTACAAAAAAGTTCTCCATCTTCTTCCCGGAAAGTCATCAAACTTGTTCTCCTTTCATTGATCTTGTCTGGAGGGAAGTATTTGGTAATGAACTTCCTTTGCAAGGTCTCCCAAGAGTTGATAGAGTTGGGCAGGGGCTTATTAAGCCACTCCTTGGCTTTGTCTCTTAAACTTGAGGGAAACACCCGTAATCTCAATTAACCAACATCCATATTGCGGATATTCAACCAAGCACATGCCTCTTCGAACTCCAAAAGATGTAAATATGGGTCCGAATTGGCATGACCTAGAAAGATTATGAGAGTTTGCAAGAATCTTGGCTTTATCTCAAAAGATTCCCTCGTCAATGGTTGTAACACTATGCATGCACATGGTATGTGCCATTGTGGGGGAGAAATATTTCTCCACGTCGACGAGCTGGGTGAGGTTCCCGGAGGACAAGGAGGCCTCAAATCGTTTGGAGGAAAGTTGAACGAAAAGATTTGAAAATAGGTAAAATCTCGACGAGGAAGGAAATTGCTCACTAAAAGGTCGACGAGAAAAGGTGGTACACTAAGTGGCATCTGACAAAGTCAAAGGTCATTGAGATATTTGCGGCGCAGGAATTGGTATCACCGAGAATATCTCGAGGACGTTTGGTTCGACGAGTAGTAGATCGTGGACCTGCAGGTAAGGAGTCAGTTTTGGATGGTAAGGTCCGAAACTTTAGGCCGACGATTTGGTTCCTGATTTGGAGGGAAGGAATCGACTATAAATACTACCCTTCCCAGCATATTTGAGGGAGATGGATATAGATTCATTTTTTGGCTAACTTACTTGCATTTACACTCTCAATTAGAACACTTTGAGTGACTTGAGTGTCAGAGTGTCTTTGCGGGTAACCCCTCCCCATACGTCATTTCGGCACAAGGAAGTCAAACTCAGACTTGTCAAAGGCGTGGAATCGTTCGATGTTCATTGAGAAGTTCTTGTTGAGGTAACTTGTCCATGAAGATATTTTTACACTCCAACAAGTGACGTCGTCTATGGCAAGTGATGGCACCGAATATCCGTAATAACGTTGACAACGAGGCTTTATCACACAACAATGATGGCAACCAGTCTGAAGAATATGAGAGGTGAAATTTCTGGTAGAGAAACACTTTGGCGAGCAAAAATATCTCGACGAGCAGAAACATCTTGACGAACAAGAAAATAGCCCATCGAGCCAGATGTTTCAAGAAACCCCGGCGAGCTTCTGCACATTACATTTGAGTTTGATCAAAGCGGTCTGGAATATAAGAATTGTTTCAGCTTAGATGTGGTTTTGTCAACTTAGAGTTTTCAGCACTTTAAACATAATAACATGATGATTTGCGGCTTTGAAATGTTGAAATATCTAAGTGTGTTTGTTTTTAATTTACATGTTTTCCTTTGTTTGTTTTTTATTTTTGAGTTTTTCTTTTGTTTAGTATTTGCTAGGGACTAGCAAAGTCAATGTGTGGTGGAATTTGATCGATGCATTTTACGCTTGATTATTAATGTAATTCTCTCTACATTTTTCTATGTTATGAGGTTAGTGATTACGTTTCTAACTTAATTTATGTTTTTAGGTAGAAGAATAAAGGAGGGTGGACAAAGGAGCAAAATGGAGCTAAAAATGTCAATAACCATGAAAAGTGCACTTCGGAGGATTTTTGCGTTTCTGGACAACGAAGATGGGCTTGCCTATTAAGCAATTCATTGGATCCATTTATTAAAGTCCAAGTCAGCCAAAAAAGAAACTCTAAATCAATTATTTCATCCAAAATGATCAAGCAAGCAACTTAGTGATGCAAGTTGCTGAAATATCTTTGGTGACTAAAGACTAGCTTGGTGACTAAGGCTGTGCAACTAGGTGGAAGGATAACAGGAAGAGGTTTCCTTCCCTTGAAGGAAGAGGCAAAGACCATCTCATTTGCCTATAAAAGGGGAGTTCAGCCATGAACATCAATATCTCACATTCCAATAGCAAAAGCTCTGCCTAAATCACCTCCTTGCATCCAAAAGAAGAAGAACTCCTCCCAAATCTGAAACACCACCAAGCACCACCTCCAAAATAACCTTCCTACATCCACAAGTGTTCTTGGCTCGATTTGGCCTTGGATATTTGTGTCCTCCATCTACCAAAGGAGCTGCTACATAAAGATTTGCAGTGCGATTTCACGGAATCAAAAGTGTAACATGACCCCTTTGTATTTGTTTTCAGTTTTGTGTAGTTTTCTCTACTTTTGTATGACATGACTAAGTTTTGAAATAAGGCTATTTATTTCTGGTCTTTACTAAGTTTCTTCCATGTGTTTATAATTTTGATTCGAATGCATGTGCTCGCTTATGTTGTTCTTAATGCTTGAAACTGTTTTTAGTATATAGTCGTTTTGGTTCTTCTTTGAGCATGTTTCATGAACTAATAACAAAGATAATATTGGATTAGATAGTTAGCTCGATTTGGTTGCTGTCTTGTTCAATATAAGCATGTATATGTGTTTTGATTGAAGATATAGATTTCGTTGACACTTAGGATTAATCGGATAAATATTCTAGGTTGTTAGCATGTGCTGATCACTTGTATATATGTTAGTCTTAGATTTTATCTTTGGTTTAGAAAGCATGTTTAGGATGCTATGTTCTTGTTTGTTTAGCTTGTCTATGAGTTGAAGCATGATAGAACTTAGGGTTTCTCTATGTGTTTTCTGCCATATTTTGTCTTTATATTTCATAGATTAATAACCAAACTTTCAAATCCCCCATACTTTTTATTTTATGTTTACAAACGTTATCATGCTTAGTACCCTCAATCTCTGGTTAAGAACGATCCCTACTTATCAATGCTACATCTACAAAGAAGGGTTTTAAATTGCATACGTATGAACTATGTGTTGAGTATCTACTTTGTGTTAATATTTTATGCATGTTTTACGCATATCAAAAGGCTGATCCAGTGGTCTGATCGAGGGGAATTGGGGGCAGTGCGGCTGGAGTCTCAAAAGTTGTGGCTTGCTCTAGGGTCACATTCTAATTACCGAGGTTGAGTGTGACAGCTCAGTCAAGATGATATGGAAATAGGACGATTATGGTCCTCGAAACTGTGACTATGCCACATCGGAGAGCTGAGCTAGTGATCATTCCAAATGGGGAGGACGAGCCGTGAGACCTGAAAAGAAACTACGTGTTAACGTGAGCATGCATGAAGAGAAAAAATAGCATAAAAGGAAGTACGAGATACAACTTGGTCGACGACTGTTCAGGGGATAACTCGATGGTCACTCATGAAAGTTCCTTTCTATTACCATGTCTTGGTGGAGGAGAAAGAAGAATGGGTTGTTCGAAGGCGAGTCCATCACAAAATCAACTTCAGAAAGTGTGGCAGATATAATGGAGGATTTTGTGATGCGCATATAAAAGGTATGACGAAAAAAGTATATAAACCCCAAGTGAGTTAGGGTTTCTCTTGTGAGACGCAGGAAAGAAGGTAGAACCAAACCCCAAAATGACCGAGATCAAAGGAATTTTTAAATTCCTAACTGAAAGCCATTTCAGAGAAGGGACAAGGTCAAAAGGTCGTTGAGAAAATCTTGTCAACTAAAGGTCAGAATTTTCTCGATAAAGTATTTCTTGTTGAATGATTTGTCGTCTCGAAGATCGTTCAATAGGTATGCGTACTCATCGACGAAGAGGTCGAGCCTCTTTCTATGAAATCGAGCTTGTTGAGGAGTTATCAAAAACAAGGGCGAACGTTCAACAAAGGGAGAAAGGCGGAATAAAGTTTGACAAGCACAAATTCGACAATTATGAGAAAAGGCATAAGTATGAGAAAATAAAGCAACCATACAAAAGTGAAGACTGATAAAGATGTCCAAAAGTTGGCTTATGCCAAAAATTACAAAGCAGAAAAGTAAAAGGAAATGCAGAAAAAGCTTCAGCTGGGGGCATCGGTGGAGGTGGTGGCCGTCAAGTCTTTCACCTCAACCTTCTCTTCGGCAGGCTCCTAGATGCTCGAAGTGGTCTCAACGGGGGTCTATGCTATTAAGGAAGAGGGCTCGGTATGCTCGGGGATCACCTCAGCTACAGGAGCGACCTCGATATGCTCGAGTATTGCCTCAAAGGAGGGGATGACCTCATCGGTAAGCTGGGTTGTATTCTCGGCAAGAGCATCATTTTCTAGCACCGGAGGACATCATGGTTCGAGGAGCGCTTATAAAGCTAGAGAGTCATGCTACGCATCGCCTCAAGGTTACCGAGGAGGGGCTGGACCTTGGTAGGCTTCAAGCCACTGGTCGATGAGCTTTTCTCAGCGGAGATCGTGACGCTCTTCGACGGAGGAGACTTGGGGTGCATTGAGGCTGCATGATCGTCGCAGGTATTTGAATGAGGATAAATAAAGATAAGTATAAGGTAAATCAAGACAGGGAGATATGAATACCTTAGGGAGAAGAAGGATGCAACAATTGCTCGTGGATGAGGGGATCCAGTTCCTCCACGGAAGGTGGACGAACTTCGGGTGCTCGGGATTCAGGTGGGCGAGATTTGGGACCAGAAGGAGGAAGATTTATGGGCTTGTTGGACAGGGATTCACTGGTGCTCAACGAGACCTTACGTCTTTCCTCCTCAAGGGGGTCTCTGAAGTTGACTATGCAAGGAGGAACGCACCCTCTCTTCTTGCTACCAGAGGCAGCGGCACAGGGAGAATCCTCGGGGACCTCCGAATAGAAGGAAGTGGCCTTGGTCATGTTAGAAGACAAGGAGTCTCGGTGTTGACATCAAAAGCCAGCTCCACCCATATGAGATAGGTGAGGATGTCTTCCTTGATGGAATACACCTTTGTATATTGAGTGTACACTGACGAGAAATGCTCATTGGCGAGCACCAAGAGAGAGGTGGAAGAGGTAAAGATGGCCAGAGACTAGTGGTCGTTGGCTAGGTTCTAGGTGAGCCATGCGGCTCTATCGTCATCTAGCAAAAAAGGATTGGAACCGACTAATAGAGTTGGAGGAAAAGTAAGTTCTCAGAGAGAAATTCATGGTTGGTTTATAGATGAGAAATAATCGAAGAAGAAATATCGACAAGGGGAGAAGTATACCTAGTTTGTCTCTAAACCTCTTGGGGACGCCGAGGGGGAAGTTCTTGAGATCAGCGAGCATCCAGCCGCCCTTAATCATCACCGAGCTGGAATCCCACCCTCGATAATTGGTGTTGCGTTGCTCGAAGCACTTTCTTTTGTGGTGAGGCCGGAAGTTAAAGCAGCAGCAAGTTTGCTTGGTCCGGGAGTATTTGTGGAGGAAGAGGAAGTCTCTGATCCTGAGGGGAACCTTCCTCTACTGGATGAGATCACGATGACCGAGTTTGGGCTTAAATGCATGGGATGCAAATCAAGCACTACGAGCAGCAAAAAGATAGCAGGGTGTAAAGGGAAATGAAGTGGAGTTATGGAAGCGTTGAGTACGCTGAACATGAGCAATGCGGGCGAGCCGCATGGGCAAGTGAAGAGTTTTTAGTTTCTCGACGAGAAAATTACTTTCGAGTTTTTCGATGAAACTCCAAAAAGAAATTTTTTGGGCATCTGTGAGGGAGAAATATTTCTCCACGTCAACAAGCTGGATGAGGTTCTTGGAGAACGAGGAGGCCTCAAATCATTTGGACAAAAGGTGAACGAGAAGATTTGAAAATAGGTAAAACCTCAATGAGGAAGGAAATTGTGCGCTAAAAGGTCGACGAGAAAAGGTCCTGCACCAAGAGGCATGGGACGAAGTCAAAGGTCTCGCCGAGAATATCTAGAGAACGTTTCGCTCGATGAGCAACAGATCATGGACCTGCAGGTGAGGAGTCAATTTCAAATGGTAAGGTCCGAAACTTGAGGCCCACGAGTTAGTTCCTGATTTGGAGGGAAAAATTGACTATAAATACTACCCTTCTCGGCGGATTTGAGGGAGATGGATACAGATTCATTTTTTGGCAAACTTACTTGCATTTACACTCTCAATTAGAAAACTTTGAGTGACTTGAGTGTTAGAGTGTCTTTGCAGGTGCCCCCCCCCCCCCCCCCCCACCTCATTTCAGCACAAGGAAGTCGAACTCAGACTTGTCAAAGGCGTGGAATCGTTCTGTATTCGTTGAGAAGTTCTTGTAGAGGTAACTTGTCCACGACGACATTTTTATGCTCCAACAACCACCAAAAAGGGTAAGACACACTCCCTCAATGGTCTTCCTTCGTAGATCTTATCCTCCACGGTAATTCGGTCTATCTCTTGAGGCTCAACCTCCTCTTCAACTAGTGGATTCACTTCTTGAGGTTCAATCTCCTCCACGATTTTAGGGTCTACTTCAATCCAGAAAACACAAGTTCCAACTAATGCGTTCTTGTGTCTACCCTCTATAGCTAAGAATCTAGGGTGTAGCGAAAATTAAGTTCGCTAAATTTAGACACAGTAACTATTATGCGTAAAATAAAGAAACTACTTAGATATGCTCCCAAGAATATAAATAAATCAAGATAAAAGAGGAAGAGATAAGTGAAACAACCTCAAGCATAACACAAATTTGACGGGTCAAGAAATGTCCTCGACGGGTCGAATGAACGATCCTGTTGATGACACAGATAAACTTCGACGGGTCGAGACTATGTCTCGACGGGTCGAATGTAAGCTTTTATTGCCCTCCGAACTAGTTCTCAATGGGTTGAGTATGAAGCTTGACGGATCGAATAGCCTGCCCGGCAATGGGTTAGTAGCATAAATTCTAGAACAAATTCACCTCAAAGCTATCAACCAAAGTATTCATGGGATCAAATACACTCAAAACAAAGTCCTAGATGATAAAATGAAGCAAGTTATAAAGCTAAGAAACAATTATCAAGAAAAATGTTCGGTTTTACAGCAATTAAAGCTATCCGGAGCTAAGGAATTAAGATAAGCCTAATCCCCGGCAACGGCGCCAAAAACTTGTTGGAAGTTTTTCCCATACACACTTTATCTAGCCCATAAGTATGAAGAGTTATTTCCACCCACAAGTGTATGGGGTCAAGTTATAGTATTTATAGAAGTCAAGTGTCGAACCCACGAGGATTAGCCACTTGAACTCCTTAGTTCGAATGATAATGCACTTAGATCACGGATAAACTAGACACTAATCTTGACACTGAACTAAAATGAAATGTGGAAGTGTATCTCATACTACTAACTCATTTGGAGACCTAACATTGCAAGAGATGATTATATTACGATGAGTGATTATCCGAGTTGATTGATTGATTATAGATTAAAGCAAAGAGATTAACTAACAAATAAATTCACAATAAAGGAAGATGGTTGGCTAGAAAAATTCCCACTAACCACTTGATGCTCAAACAATGTCCTAATTTATGTATGTAATTAGAGTCCATCTCACACAAGTAAAGTTCGTTAAGATGAGTCTGTAGCCACGTCAAGTGTTTAAATTGGAGTTACGATGAACAAATTACGGTCAATGGAAGTTTTATACGATTTTACAGAATCGGTTAGTCGCAATTTGCAAGTATAAATACAATTTTCCGTAAATAGAAATTCAGAAACCTTCCTTTTTGGCTAGACCCATTTTCTTTCTCCTCTAACTTGGCTCTCTCTCCTCTCTCCCGCTTGCCGTGGGTTATCGACGACAGAGCTCGCCGGTCTGGCCACCAAAATCAGCGAGACCGGTGTCAAACTCGTCCTCTCCTTCTCCTTTTCTAAACCCATAATGTCTCAGCCTCTATTTCATGAAGATCAAGCGGTGGTGTTCATGAGAAGGGCTGCCGACCTTATAAACCCTAGAATTTGGGATCGTTCCTTTCTCAGCCAAATCGATTGGCAAAACCTATTGGGCTTTGAAGCTCTCCTCACCACGAAGCTAAGGACACCAAGAACACGTTCTAATTCGACCGGAGCAAGGAGAATTCAAGGTAAATTCGACTAGTTAAAGGTTGAATTGGACGTTGGTGTAGTTGAGAAAATTGTTGCTTGCAAGATTTTGAGTGTTTCTAAATTCGGGTCGCTAGAAAAAGTCATCGGTGCCACTGCCGTCGGTGGTGGTCCACGGCGGCTCTCCAACGAAGAAAATTTTGACATAAATTTTATGTTGTTTTACTCGTAATTACGTACCAAATGTAATGAAGAGGTTATTGAGTTGATTTGGACATTGATGATTAAGACGTGTGATTATCAGATATTAACTAAACAATTTTACTATTTTATTAAACAGTTGAATAGATTGTCGATTCGACCCTGAGTCGCGTAACGTTTGAGGAATATGTTGCGGCTTTAAAAAGGATTCAAGAATTAGAATTTAGAATTTGATTAAAGCTCGTCATTAGTTTGGGAAGTACGTTATGTGAGAATGTGAGGTTCTCGACGATAATGCTCGTTGGTAAACAAGTTTAGCTATTCATTATAACTTTAAGCGATCAATTATTAAATAATAATCGCTGTTTCAGGATGATGTGTTAGCAATCAGTGACAGATGTTTAGAAACACCGACAGATAGGCTTTGACTTGGTGGAAATCATGGCACAGTACTATATATGAGTGGACATTTATTTTCATAGTCGCTTGCGAGTTCATTTATTATATGCTTATGTAGTATGTTTTACGGAAGTTTTAGAGTATTTAAATTTGGAGGTTAGTTTGTGATGGTTTCATTTAGTTGCATCAATGCCTTGGCTATACGGTTGATCACCTGATAGTCAATCAACCCGGGTTAGGACAAACACCCTGCCTGATCCAGATTATCTCAGGTTGGGACAAACACCCTAAACGATCCTATCACCTATACTTTTCATACATATAATAGTTCTGGGTTATGGCAAACACCCTGACCGATCACCTTCATTTTTATTTTAGTTCTATGATATTTGAACTCGCATCAGTTTTAGTAGAAACTGTGGAAAGACATACAAATTTACTTCTTCAGTTTTACGTATATCGTACGATTTTTGTCCACTCACTCTGACGTTTTACGTTTTAATGCCTTTCCCAGGGCCCTTGGTTTTAAATTGCCCAGATTGCAGGTTAGTCGGTTGAAGTTGTGACTATCCAGAGTGTGAGGCATGATAATCCACAGCTTTTCTATTTTCTCAGTGTAGGTTCTCAGTTGAAGTTCAGGGTTACTCGTACTAGGGTAGCTGGTACCGAATATGCGGTGTTAGATACTCTAATATAGGCGTCGCAAGACTTATCCTGGATTACTACGATAATCTGGGTTGAGTCTTGTCATGTTTCAGCTCGTCAATCAATGGTCTGAGGTACAAATCTAAATACTTTGCAGGACACGTAGGACTGAGAATTAGCATAGTAAGGAAATTAAATTCCTTGTTCATACACATCCATAGAGGCAGGTTGTACGACATGACAATAACTGGCCAATTGCTGACAAAATCGCTATTGGAACCCCAAGGGTTGAATCCATCTATAGAAAGTCGAAGTCTAACATTTCGAACCTTTGCTACAAATTTTGGAAATTCCTTGTCAAAATCTTTAAAAGCCTCTTCATCTTCCACATGTCTGAGCACATCGTCATGTATTCTCTGTTCCGTGTACCATCTCATTGCATCTGCTGTGTATAGAGACTTGTACAAATGCTACAGTCTAGGAATCAACGAAAAATGACGAAGCACCTTCACAAGAATTGCTTCTTCAAACTCCCCCCATTAGGGGACTTGTTGCATACAAGACAGTAGTCTAAATATGCATACTTTGTAAAACAACACACAATCAATTCTGCATGCATGAATTTTCTTGTACTTTAGGCTGAGGCTGCTCAAGATCGTTCTTACCTTATATTGGGTTTTGGGAAGTTTGTGATGATCAGGAAGAAACTTACATATATGCTCCTGCATTTCATCAAAAGCACGGTCTAACATTTTGTTCTTCACTTTTATCTGAATTTCTTCCATTACATATCGTAAGACATTCTCTGGACATCCAGGCTACACTGAGGTCTGAGCTTCAAGTAGCATTCTATTATACTTATTCATCTCAGTAGTTTCAATGGGCAAGGCTGCAGAGACTGTGTCATAATGCAGAGTATCATAACCCCCCTCTTCGTGTTGGTGTTTAACATGACTAAATTTCGAAAAAATATCATGGACCAAATCCATAGTAGGGTTCTAAGAAGAGGAGCTACTACCGCTGCATGAGACACTTTGGTAACTGTACCATGAGCTAACGTCTACTACTTCACCGTGCTCACTCCATGTAGTGTAGTGTAACTTCATATCATACCGTAGTTATACAAGTATTGAGACATAACATTAACCTTCACATACTGATGATTAAGACATTTTCTGCACGAACACCTGTAACGCTTATTTCCTTGACCATATTGCATCATAAACAACATAAACACTCTGATCTCGTTCATATATCTCTCATCACTTCTATTCAGCAACTGTATCCAACTCTTGTCTATATTTCTGTGTAAGTTAATTATCATGAGCAAAACAAAAATTTATCAAATAAGCCATAAGATAGCAAAAAAATGTCGTTCTTACAATATTCATCTAATTATGTACGAAGTGAATCATCTTATCATTCTTAACTTTCATTAATATTCATCTAATACTATATAATTAAATTACATAACACAATAATATGCATTTATATATTATATATAATTTTTTTAACAACACTAACATTTAATCATATATATAATTAATCAAAACATGCATGCAATTAGCTAACAATTAAACAATTAATTAATACAATATGCAAACAAGCAAGGTCGTTGGAATGATCCCGGGAGTATTTCACTGGAGAACTCCATCACCGTACGTTATTACGTTCGTAATTAAATTCAAGAATTAATCGAGAGAAATGAGTTAATACCTTCACCGATAAGGAGATAAGTGGCTAAACTAGAACTCCGGAGGTGGGAAAACAGTATAAATAGAAATTATGGCGGGAGGTGGTGTTGAGAGGTTTTGAGAGGTGTTGAGAGATGAGAGAGAGATGAAATGTTCGATCTAGAAATGAAATCTAATCTAAATAATTGAGTTTTCTTAGACGATGAAACTAGGTTCGTCGTCTAGGTTAGCTCTTAGACGACAAACTACATAATTCGCCGCTAAGTTGCGTTTTTAGACGACGGATAATATTTTTGTCGTCTAAGAAGTTGTACTTAGATGACAAAAATTGTATTCATCGTCTAAGAGTTTTCTTAGACAACAAAACGTTCGACGAATACATTTTTCGTCGTTTAAGGGAACTCTTAGACAACTAAACTAGATGTTCGTCATCTATGCAAACTCTTAGGCGACAAAACTATAAGTTCGTCATCTAAGTCCAGCTTAGACGAAAAATTAGTTTATTACACGATGAATTATTTTTTCATCATCTAATTCCTACTTAGACGACAAAACAGTTAAGATTTTTTCATCTAAGTGTGAATTTCTAGTAGTGTGTTGTCGACCGGTGAAGTAATCACTAAAATGGTCATTGCCTAATGAGTATTTGTCGACTAACATTCTGAGATGACCAACATGTTCTACTCAGTGACCAACAACTCGCTTGGCCAACGGACCTCAAGTTGGCTCGCCCGCATCATGAGAAAGACATTTTGAACCATAAATCCATCGACCATTGACAAAGGCCATGACAATTTTTGAACAAACAACCGTCGAAGCTGGAACACCACCGTAGTCTCCCTTAGGACCAGCCTTCCCAACTTAAGCACCTCACTACAACCACAAAACCCCAAACCAACATCATCCAACCAGAGTCATTGTCTAGTCGTTTCCCAAGCTACACACCAACCACCACACCGCAACCCTAAACGACCGCTTACTCGACTCCTCAACCTCGGTAAAACCAAAGCTAAGTAACTCAGTCATTGTTCGATCTGTAGCTCCGTTCAAATCACCACCGCGCTGCCAAAAGCCACCAAGAGAAACCACCAAGAAACCAAAACTCCAACCCCTACCCCACGAACTGTCAGGCCATAGACTCCATGTTCGACGACAAGGCACACAACAGAGGCAAAGCCAAAGCCAGCCTATTCAAGGCGGCTGTCAGACGAAGACAGAGAAGGGAGGTTGAGCCACCACTTGAGAGAAGATAGAAAAGAGAAAGAAACCCTAGCGAGAAAGGACGTGTTGAAAATGATGTATTGTAAAAGACTATGTTTAAGTAATTTCAATTAGAGTAATCAATTGTTATGATAATTAAACCTTGTTTGGTATTTTGTTCGTGTTTGAAATATGAGAAAATAAAGTTAAAACACATTTGATAGGGATAGACTGCTTATAAGTAATGAAGGGTGATTAACCGATTGATCACCTAGAGGATATATTTTGACCGAAAAGTTATGTGTATTGTATATTTGACCATAAGCCATGTAATGTGGAGTAAAAACTAGTATAGATGGTAACAATAGAGTATTATAAGGAAAAATACTATTTTCTCTTCGGAAAAAATTAAATTAACCTTCGCATGCCACGAATTCACCTAGGAGTTTAGACCTGGTTTAATTTTTGGACTTGGTCTTTTGGGTATAGTTTCCAACGAGTTACGACCAAGATATTTTTTACACGTTTTGTACTACTTCAGTTTTACAATGATGCATCACTGCTCAGGCTGATATTGTCTTTTCCTAATTGGAGAGAGGTAGTCTAGATGTTTTTCAATGTATATGGCTATTATTATAATTCATCATGGATTTTTTTTTTAAAAGAGAGTTCATATTTTTTCATATTCGCCCATAATTATCTTTTGTATCGTTGATTTCCTTTGTAACAATGGATCAGAGCTATGACTTACGAACCGAAAGCTAGAAAGAAAGAAAAAACAAGTCGAAACCGATAAAAAAAAACCAAACAGAAATAGACGAATAAACCAATAAATTCGGTTCAGTTTTCAGTCCCTAAAAAATGAACCAAACTGATTTAACTGAATTGTGCTTATATGTTGTTTTAGTTATAACCCTAATTAAACGTCTAATACTTCGCGTTAAACCCACCCTTAGGTAGTCAAGCCTCAACACCTCTTCTCTCTGTTCTCTTAAACTTTATTCTCAAGCCTCATCGCCTCGGTGTCTCTCTGCCAGAGATCGATGTTGACAATCTCTTGCACCAATTGACGTGACCAACGTCAACCTCTATGTATGTCACCAAATATGCTCGATCTGGTCGACCTCTGCCTTAGCTTTGAGATCGGTCTGGACTTCCCACTGCCTCACTCTGCCTCCCCTCGTGGCCTCTGCCCATCACGTCACGGCCTAAACCATAAGCCTTCCATCGGTGATCTTTCTCACTCAACTCATCTCGTTTCTCTCCAATGACGACCACGCTCTCATTGCCAATGATTTTTTATGAATTTTTTTTCTAAGATAAAAATACCTAACCAAACCATTTGTGGTTGATTTTTTTATGTAAAAGATGGAAAAACCAAATTGATTAAAAAATTAGTTCTATTTTTGATTTTGGCAATAATCTGAACCAAGTGAACCAATTAACAACCCTACAATGGATGCACTTGATCAAACTTTCGATTTGCCTACAAATGAAAAGTAGTACCGTATCAATGCCAAAATTTGCCAACTTCAATAATTAGGTGAATTCTATATCATTGAATGCAAAGACTTTTGATATTCATGCAAATAAATCAGTACATAAGGTGTGAAATGTCTCAAGTTCATTGTGGTGCAACATCTAAAGTGTGGATCAAAATGTGGAAAATAAAATCAAGTGATAGTTTGTGTTTAGCAGTGGGTAGTCTATCACTCTAAATCAAGCAGCAACTCATACGCTAAATTGATCCATCGCCGGAAATTAAAAAAAGGAAAGCGTGTGGCCCTCACCTAGAGGCCAAATTGTGAGTCTTTGAAACGAATAATTAATAACAGCCGTCGATATCCTCAGTCCAATTATACAACTCCATCGCCACCGTCCATTTCCTCTCCCGATCTCAAACTTCTCCAGTTCGACGTGGCCTTTAACTGCATTTGAAATCCGGATTTGAAATCCGAACTACATCTCTCTACTATAAATAAAAAAGAAATTATTAATAGAAATAGAAATGGAAAAAGAAAGTTAAGAGAGAGAAAGAGAGAGTGAGTGTGTGGGACTCGAAGACTTTTTTGGCTCTGAAGAAGCGCTCCAAATCCAGCAACAGCACCAATAATTCGAAATCTCTCTGTAAGTTTCGTTTCCCCAAATTCAATTACTACTCCCTCTCTCTCTCTTTTTCTTCCCCTCGTACAATCGCCAATTTTGGTCTCCAACTTGGGGATTTTTTTTGGGTTGCAGAATTTAGGGTTTCGAGTTATCAACTTGTTCTTCAATTTCGTCAATTTCTGGGTTTTGTGTAAAGTTGACTTCTTTTTTGTATTTCGTTGCAGAGATTGTGAGTGATTTGTTACTTTTGAATCTTGTAAATCTGTGGATAAATTTAAGGTACTTGCTTATAGAATTGGAAAATTGGATAAGTTGAAGCAGTGGAGAAGTTAAAAACTAGAGATTTACTTGTTTAGGGCGCAAGTTACTGACTTTATCCAGATGTAGTTTGTGGACTTTGTTTATATCATAATTTTGTAAGTTGGAACTTATTTTGAAGTTGCATTTATGTTTCTGCCCGAATTGGTCATTCTTGTCTGGAATTTTATTTGTTAGGGAAATGCAGCTAGCTGAATAGTACACTACTGTTTCTTTATTCTAATTTGATGTGTTTTATAATGAATATATATCTACAATCTTCTGATGTACTCTTTGTTAGTAGCCGCAGCTGAAATTTGTATGAGCGGTGTTAAAGTAATATTGTTTCACTGTTATGCTTATCCTAAATTAAGTTTTGACATTTGTTTCAGGAGAAATTATTTTGAGGAACTTGTGGGAGAAAAAAACTTTTGGAGATTTTGATTAATCAGTTTCATCATGGATGATGAAGACACGGTGGCTAAAGGCACCGAAGCAGTAGAAAATGGTACTAGCAAGCCACAGGAAACCAGTGAAGCTTTGAGTGAGAAGAATTGTGTGGAGACTGTTGGTTTGAAAGATACGGATGAAGATAAGAAAGGTGAAGAGAATGTTGGTCTGAAAGATAAGGATGATGATAAGAAAGATGATGAGAAAGTTAAAGAAGAAGGAGAGGAACCTAAAGTAAAGGAAATTGAAGATAAGGCTGGGGATGAAGATAAGAAATGTGTTGAGAAAGCCGAAGTTCAAAAAATGGATGAAAAGATACAGGAAAATGGAAGCAAAGGCGAAAAAGTGGAAGAAGAAACAGAGGAACCCCAGGTGGAGAAAATGAATGAAGAAGTTGATCCAGTTGAAAAAGATAAGACCAATGAAAAGTCCGAGGAAAAGAAAGAAACAGAAGTGGAAGAGAAGAAGACTGATGAGACTGAAGCTGTAGAAGAAAAGAAAGAAGAGAAGGATGATGTGAAGGAAGCAGAGAGTATAGAAGAGAATAAGGAAGAGAAGAAGGAACTAGAACAGGAGGAGGATATGAATGAAGAGAAGGAAGAGGAGAAGGGCAAGAAGATGAAAGAAGAGCAGAAGGAAGAGGAGACAGAGGAGGAGAAAGAAGAAGAGCAAGAGAAAGAAACAAAGGGGGCAAAAGGATCGAAAAAGCGTGGCAAAAAAAACAGTGCCGAAAAAGAAGAGGACATGGAGGAGGACACGGAAGAAGAGCAAGAGAAAGAAGCAAGGGGGGCAAAAGGATCAAAAAAGCGTGGCCAAAGAAACAGTGCAGAGAACTCTAAAGAGAAGAAAAAAAGGGTGTTAATAAAGGAACCAGAGCCGAGGACCCCTACTGTTGATCGGCCTGTACGTGAACGAAAATCAGTTGAAAGGCTTGTTGCATCTATTGAAAAAGATTCTTCCAGGGACTTCCAGATAGAGAAGGTATATTTTATTTGCTTTTTGTTTGTAGGGTATCATGTATATATTCTTGATGACAATTTTATTTACAATCCTACCTTGTATGTTGTAGGGAAGTGGTACAGCACTGAAGGACATACCTAATGGTATGATTCCTGCTCTTTTGATTTGTTTATTGCATTTTTGCTATCAATAATTTTCTTTTTTCAATATATTTTTTTAACTGAGTAACATTATATCCATTTGTACTCCTGTGATTGACTTTTTCTTTATAGATAGATTCTTGTTTTCGAAGATATAATGTTACAGAGCTTTCTTTGATCTCGTAAAAAGGAAACCGAAGTATGCTTAGAAGTCTCTTGTTATTACTCGTCTCATTGATTAGGTCTTTCATTTTTACTTCTTTTTTGTATAAGCATTAAGGTTGTTTCAAGTTGTTTGAATTGTGTCGGATTTTAAAGTTTAGAGTGAATGTAGAATGTTGAGTACTGTCTCGTTCTTATATCTGTTTCTTTCTGATGATTTATGTAGATTTTTACATGTTGGTAGTGGCCATCCCCTTTTGTTTTCCTTAGATTGATTTTCTTCTGTAGTTTTATGTGCTTTCTCTTATCCAGTTCTTTTAGAAGTTATTCTTGGAAACCCTTTTGAAAGTGATACATAATTGTAGAAATGATTGTTTGTACAAAGCTGTAGGTCTTTATCTGTCTTAGCCTTTTGGTTCTCTTAGAAGGAATTCTTGAAAACCCTTTGAAAGTGATACATAATTGTAGAAATGATTGTTTGTACAAAGCTGTATGTCTTTGTCTGTTGTAGATATATGTTCTTGATTCTTAAAAACCTAGGGGGCTTGCAATAGCTTAACTACTTGATGCCCTTTACATATTTATTGTCTTATGATAATGTTCAGTGGCCTCCAAGATATCAAGAAAGAAAATGGATGATTCCCTCAAATTACTTCATACAATTCTTTTTAGTGGAAGGAGAGGGAAGGTAATTCATATACTCTTTAACTTCTGTTTTCCGATGTCACATTATTT
Organism: Geum urbanum; assembly: GCA_946800695.1. NCBI lineage: Eukaryota > Viridiplantae > Streptophyta > Magnoliopsida > Rosales > Rosaceae > Geum > Geum urbanum. The sequence goes on from OX326998.1 coordinate 38,676,643, forward strand.
CTTCTGACTCCCATACTCTGTATGTTGATGTACTTGAGCCTTTTATACGTCATGTTTGGTGAAACAACTTTACTAGTGAAAAGCTTTTGGTAAAACTGTAGCTGGTATTTCTCCAATTTGTTCAGAATTGGTTCCCTTCATGTAACTTATAAATATTCATTATCTTCGATTTTTGCAGGCAGCTCAGGTCAAGAGTAACATATCTCGCTTTTCTGGCTTTGTGTGGCATGGAAATGAGGTAAAATTCTGTAGAACCATTTCTTATGTTTAATCTTCATCTTTTAGTGTCATACTTCAGCAATGCCAGGGTTCATGTTTCTATCTCTAAAACAGTATTGCTTGCTTTAAGTCATATTCAATAATGTTGCAGGATAAGCAAAAGAGTAAAGTAAAAGAAAAATTGGACAAGTGTAACAAAGAGAAGTTGCTGGAATTTTGTGATCTGTTTGACATACCAACTTCCAGAGCCACTTCTAAGAAGGTTTGCCCCCTATTTGCTCTTTGCATCCCGTTTTATTTTAAAGTCTCTGTTATTTGTTTTCTCATTATCTTTAACTGTGCTAAATACACAAGCTGTCACTGGTTGAAATGTATATTGATGGTGAGTAACTACTAATCAAACAAATTGCCTACTTTATTTATCGTTGTATTCACCAAAAAATGTACTAATGACCTACAGATTATAAAACTCACCTGATATTTTTAATGTTATTATCTTTATGTGTATATTTTTTATTCTTGCATTTGATAGCAGAAGTGGCATGTTGTAATTGACTTTAGTTTTAGTTTAGCAAACTGATTTTGATATTGTCATAGTTAGAATTCAGAAATGCAATTGCTGAGATGAGCTTGATTCTAAATGCAGGAGGATATAGTTGTAAAACTGATAGACTTTTTGGTTGCACCGCATGCTACCACTACTGTGGTACTCGAGGACAAAGAGCAGGTTCATTTAAATAAGCTGCAGTGCTTTCTTTCCCTTTTAAGAAATAGTTTAACATTATGGTAGCTTAGCTATTCGTTCCCTGTTTGACTACAGTCAAGTAAGGGCCAAAAGCGCAAGAGTGCAACTAAAGGAAGTTCATCAACATCTGGAGGCTCTACTTCCAAGCGGGCTGCAAAGGTGGATTCTCTCCCTAAGGAAATATTGACTCTTTTTTCCATGTAGCCTATATAAAAGTGTGTGTTGCCGTTTTTTTATAATCTACAGTTGTTAGATTGGAATTTGCATGCGGTAAGTACACTTTCTGGCTGGCTTTTCATATCTCTTTATGTTTTGTACATGGAGAAAACTTTTTACCTTGCGTGACATGTGTCCTGCCATTCTCTTTCAAATTTGCAATAATGTTTGTCCACAACATTGGTGTGTGAGCTGGCTTCTTCTTATCCCTCCAACCTTTCTTCTTTGGTAAAGAAATTTATATGTACTACCATTGCCAATGTCTTTTTGTACTTAAGGTGAAGTTTGCTGCTAATTTAGAGGATAGATTGAAAAATTAATATTGATAATAGAACCAAAAGAATAAAGGGACTCATGTATGCACTATGACTATTGCAAACGGGGGGATTTGCATCATGTACTGCTGTTGCTCTTAATTATTTGTAATTATTTTCTGCTAATTTTACAGAGTCGTAGGAAAACTGATGATGATTCAAAAGAGGAGAAAGATACACCAGATACAGAAGATGAGTCAGAGGAAGAGGAGGAGAAAGAAGAGGAAAAAGAAAATCTGGATGAGGAAATGGAAGACGTTGCTCAAGAAAAGTCTGAGGATGAGAAGTCTGAGCATTCAGATAGTGAGGAAAAACATGATGCTTCAGAAGATTCTAAAGAGGAAGTGGAAAAAAAGAAGCCACGTTCAAAAGTATCATCCGGAAAGAAGGAATCTACTGGAAAAGCTAAAACAAAAAAAGCTACAGTTTCTCCTAAATCTGCTCCCAAATCTACACCACCACCCAGTAAACCAAAGAAGTCAACATCAAAACGCACTCCTGTTGACGATGACAGTGACATGAGTCCAAAGCCTTCAAGGAAGAAGAGAACTGAGAGAGTTTCAAAAGCCCCAACTCCAACAAAGTCTGCCTTGAAAGAGAAAACTGGTACAAACGAAAATATCTCACCACGCCCCCCACCCCCCTTCTTTAAGATCGTCAAATAATAACAGTCATCATCACCACCACTACTAATTTATAATTTTAATAATATTTGAAGTACTTGATTTTGTCTTGAGAAGTCCTTGTTTTTGTTGGATCTTTCACTCATTAAGATAGTGAATAACGGTGCTATATGTTTTCAACATTTTGTAAGGTTTGAAACAAGTTTTTTCTTTTTTGGAACCTGGTCATCAATGTTTCTTTGGTTTTTTGAAGGGAGAAAAATTGCTAAAGGGAAGGACAAGACCAAGGAAGAGACGTTGAGGCCAAGTGATGATGAGTTGAGAAATGCGATATGTGAAATTCTCAAAGTAGTCGACTTCAATACGGTAAGCTCACAGTATCACATTGACACACTCTCTGTCACGAGAGTGATGACTGCTCATTTATTAATTCGTAACATGCATGCTGCAATGCAAAGTCACCAAAACAAACATTTAATTCCATACATTATTAGTAAAGCTTCTTGTGTTAGAGCGATTGAAAAGGTTTATGTACATTCAGAGTGGCAGTCTGGCAGATGATAGCTATTACTTTATTGTTTACATTTATTTTTTCTGTAGTCTGGTCTTCTCCCAGCTTGCTTGCTGAACGCCTTTAAAAGAACATGTGCTCTGAGCTGTGCAGTGTATCAGCTTGGCATATAGTAATCATGAAACTGCGCAAACTATGTTTTTTATAATATGGTCTCCCGATGAATTTGCCTAGAGAACTGACTTCCCCGCTTCACATTTACTGCCATCTTACTGTTTTGTAATATGCCTTTGCCAATGCTCAGACATGCACACTGCTATGAGCTATGTATCACGTTTTACCAACTTTTCTGGTCTTCTTGTCACTAATTATGACAAATGAGAAGCAAATTTTGATTGATATTATGTATGGTGGGATGGACGGAGGGATTGCATCGGAAACATCGCCTTGTTTATGTTGTAAACACCAGGTTTTTTTCACCGCTCTCATATTTAATACTTGTGTCATTTGCAGGCTACTTTCACAGACATTCTGAAGCAACTTGGTGAGTACTCCCAGTCGTGTTTTTGACTTTTTTCTTCAAAGAAAAAAAACTTTCTCATCTGCTACTAATGTCAACTGCTAAAAGTTTGCACTTGGCTTTCAAATTGATCCAGATGGCCCTGCATTGGTAATATGGTGCCTTGATTAGAGTCATTAGATATCATTAATCTTCTGATACAGATTGGATACCTTCCAGTCCCTTATTCTATGTTTGGGTTGTACTGCACAGTAGGAAATGTTATTGGATATGTTTCTGTTATAATCTGTCATGTTTGGTCATATCAAATACTCGAGCTTTACTTTCTCATTGGATGCATCCTAACCTGTCCTCTTTCAGCTAAGCAATTCGATACTGATCTAAGTGTGAGAAAGTCATCCATAAAGGTAATGATCCAGGAAGAGCTTACCAAATTAGCTGACGAGGCAGATGAGGATGAGGATGAGGATGAGGATGGAGAAGCTGCAGAGAAAAATGAAACCCGATCTGCCGGGGAAGTGGCAGCTTGAAGAAGATGGTGCATCTGTATGGAACAGAGATAGAATAGCTGATAGCTTCCTTTTGTTACCCGCCCTTTGACTTATCTTGTTCCTGCATGTAATATTTACTTATTTAGTCTATCACAGTAAGGTGGCTGTAATTTAATTATGTCCTCCATATGCTGGCAAGTAAACTTTTTAAGTTAAACCAGTGGATGTGGAAGTACGCTCCATGTTGTTCTCTCCGGGATTACTTCTTGCTATGTAAACATTAACATAATTTTTTTTAGGAATTTACCGTTCAATTTAGCCAACTTCTTTTGGATGAGAATGAGATTTCTATCGTTTGTGCTTAACAAATGCAGTTTGTGTTCTTGCCATTAGTAAGTTTGAAGCAAACTGTTCCTGTGTTTTGGATCGTCGAAAATGTATGGCAGATGTATGGACTTGCAAGTTGCAACACACAACCTCAAATACAACATACTCTAGTTATCGGAAGTAATAGCCTGTGGTATACTTCTTGAGGTAACAGAGTGCTCCAATTTGTTAAGTACTTTCTTGTAAGACTCACTTTGCAATTACACTTCGGCAACTCAACGGTTAAATGTATAAAAATTTACAAGTAGATAATTTCCATAAATTTAAACTGAATTTAAAATCATCTGGATATTGATTATGGTTATTTATCGTTGATAAACATGAAAGTTTAGTTTTAACAATTTTGGTTCGTCAAATGATTCAATCTTGTCTGATACCTTGAAGACTTTTAATTTTGTTGAAAATTTACAAAAATAATATACTCATGTATAGATATGTCTGACGCTTAGAAGCTTCCTTGAAATAGTTATACTAATGTTAGCCATAGATTCACATGATTTGGGTCGGATGACAACATTTTTGTATTTAGATCTTTATGACAACATCCTATATGACCACATTGTGACATTATGCTCATGTATTTGTCTGTATATATGTATTCTCATATGGTGATGATACTCAAGACATACAGATTAGAGCCCAACCCTTTACAGAAAGCAGATGGTTCATCCCAGAAGGAGTGACTCTGAGAACACATGCTGGTTTTGGCTGTGTCTTCAAATTTGCAAGCTAAATGCACTTTGTGTTCTCAGGACACCCCTTTTGGGCACTCTGCTTAATTACTTTGCACATGAATATTAATTAATGCTTGTCCAACATGCATGCATGATTATCCTGTGGAGTGGTTTAAGGAAAAGCGGATGACAGATTAATTTCTGCTCATTTTCTTTTCAAAGTAAATTAGTTTTAGAGCATCTTCAGTGCACGGTGCACTTGCACCCACTCTGGCTCTCCCTCGTCCCTCCAAGCCTCCTTAGCCTCTGCCGAAGGCGAACCCCCTACCTGAATGCCTCTCTCTCTCTCTCTCGGCCAGATCTGGCTCACACTTTGTCTCTCCTCCCCTCGTACGTTGTTGCTCGTCGGCGGTCAAGGGGAAAGCGGAGCCCGCGCTGCCGTCGCTCTTGCAGAAAACCAATCTTTTGGTTGCCCAGAGGGATTCATTGGTACTTACAGCAATTTCTGGATTTCTTGGAATAATGTGTTCATTTTGTTTTCAAGATATAAATTTCAATTGACCATGCTAATTTTTTTCATATAGTTTATTTTGCTATGTCATGGATATATTGGCAATGCTAAATTGTTTGTTTCCTAGATCGTATGAAACAAAATTTTAGTGTGGTTAAACGTTTTCATTAGTTACGTATAATTGTTTAAGTGATAAACTTCCCATACTAACGACTAGAAAATACCCGCGTTCGTTGTGTAACTAACGCGGGTTTATATGGGAGGACAAAATTTTGTTTATAGCTGTTATTTATATTTTTTGGGTTCTTTTTAATGAAAATTAGGACTAACTATGAGTATTTTTGGAAGTTTATATTTTGGTGAGGCTGATCACACTAAAGAGAGTGTTTGACTTTATTAATAGAGATATAGATGGAAAACAAATTTACTAATTTGACCTTTATGTGATTATTGTACTTACACTACAAGAAAAGGAGACATTACCGGCGACGGGAGGTCGCCGGCCTTGTCTTTTTTTTCCGCCGGAAATGTCATTCCCGGCGACGAGTCGCCGGCAATGACGTCGCCGGAAATCTCCCGCCGGTGTTAACATTGCCGGCGACGGGAAACGGCGTCGCCGGCAATGGTTCCGCCGCCGTGGCCGGAATTTGTGACATTGCCGGCGACTGAGGTCCATGTCGCCGACAATGTCAGAAAAAATTTTGAAAAAAAAACGCGGTTCTGGATTGGGCCCAATTCCAGAACCTGCATTGAAAGACATAAACCGTACAATCATACAAGTTCAACAGTACACATAAATGTCCAACGTACAGTACAAATAGCAACGACGATACGAAAATTAACTACAACTACAGGTCAGGGTCGAGGAACTTGCGGGTCAGGGTCGAAGTAATCAAAGTACTCATTTGAATTCCGGTGGCTACCTTGGTCTTGCTCTGGCGTTGACTGGTGCGGTGGTGGTGGTGGATAGCTAGGGAACGGAGGGACCGGGGCCGGGGGAGGTGTGGGGAACGGTTGTCCGGTAGTCTGAGCCTCGTACATCGTCCGCATCCATGTGTACATCTGAGCCTGCACCTGTGTCTGCTGCATTTGGTACTCGGCCATCTGCCTCTTTTGCTCCTCCAACTCCCTCTGCGTCCTATGAAGCTCCGCTGCGAGGTTACGACTAGAAGTTGAACTTCTTGACCCGGTAGAGTATTGTGAAGTGGTTTTCAATACTCCTTCGCCCGCCGTGCCCATTCCCCTACAGTAGTAGGTATTCTTTCCAGTCCCGCACGCTTTTGCCATGATCTGAGCCGCTATCGGGGGATCAAGCGGATCGATCTGAGAGGCATACTGGGTGACTTCTTCCTCGGAGCAGTCAGGATGGTTAGTCCGAGCTATACTCATGGTCACTTCTGTCGTCGCCTCCTCCACTCTCGCCTAATTGAAAAGCGAAAATGAACAACGTATTAACTAACAACATCTATTAATATCAAAAAATAGTTTTATTAACACATGGAGAGGCGAAAGACTTACCGCTTCATCAGGGCATTGCGGATAGAACTTCTGATGAATATACACCAAGGGGTTCACTTCTTGTTGTTGCTGCGCCTTAGTCGACCAACCCATGTAGTTGAGTGAACCTGCATGATGGGCCCTGGTGTTTTTCAATCTATTCGCCCGGTTCGTCTTCGAAATCGCCTTGTTTGATAAACATATGGAAAAAAATTAGTAACTAACTATTTCAATCTGATACGATACATTAGGCTTGTAAGATATATTAAGGATGCATACCTGAGCTTTGGGGTGCTCGAAGTGGGCTATCAGCCACAGCCACTCGTACTCCCTAAACCGGAATTCGCTAGGAGTAGAACCTCGGCCTAGCTCCTTGTATACAGTGTAATGGGAAGAAAGCTCGTTCTTCCACTCTTTATACCTATATTAAAACAAGGAAAAAAAGTTAGAGATATTAAAACAGTTGATAAACAAAAATCTAACTCGATATATATTCAAATAAGTGGAAGCACATCACCGATTATGTAGTTGACGCTCTACCCACGTGTGAATAAGAACTTCATCCATGTCAAACCACACCTGCAATATGAATATATAAAAGGTAAAATTATATATTTAAGTGGACTTAATTAATAAATGTAAAATTTACGTAATGAAAATACGATTTTACTCACACTGAGTGCATTATGCACTTGCATCTTCACGTAGATAGGCACAGATTCCCAATCTGGCCAAAGCATTGGGACCTTGTCCCGCACGATCGCACCGGCCATGCTGACATATTTGCGCGTGGTGTCGAATGCCTCGATCACCTCGCCATCCTCATTGGCCCTTATGGGCGTTTTCCTTCCACCGGTGGCCTGCTCAAGTCTCTTCCCGGTGCAGGTGCCTCTAGCCCCTTTCCGTTTTCCAGTCCCATTAACGAAATTGCCTAATAAAACAATGTCAACAAATTGATATCATTAATTGAACCAATCGCAAGTCTTAAGTAATAATTAAGTAATCAATCTGATGTTAAATAAAATTTACCTGCATCGTCCGTTTGTTGGTTGGTGCACCTCACACTCCAAAGATACACGGGGTCGAACGGGAGGAAGTTATACGCTTCCTCCACGGTCAGGAAATCCGGCCGTCCTTCAATATAAACAGGCATCCCCCTATCATCGAATTCAGGGATGACAGGAATCTCGTCGGGTAGGAAGAGACCGGACGGCGGAGATAGACGAGGCCTGGACGATGAGGCGCCAGCACCACCATGTGCCTCAGATGATTCCCGTGAAACGGGAGTAGGCACCATCCGAATATGGGGCATTCGGATTGAGGGAGTTTCTGATGCCCCCGTTGACTGTCGCTCGTCTGAGGCTCTGCCACCGGAGGGACGTCTGCTGATTGAGCGTCTAGAGACTGAGGCTCGAGCCTCGAATTCCGGTTCCACGGCTCTTGATCGTGCAGCTTCCTCCTCAGCTCGCGCCTCTAGCAAGGCTCTCGTGCGAGCAGTCATCATTGGCCCACTGGGCGTGTTGCTAACTGCGGCCGAGGAGGAAGCTTGACTACTGTTCCCTCCACTATTTCGGGAACCTCTCCGAAGCCAATTAGCCGCAAAACCTCCTGGACATCGTAATAGTCATGGATTCGGTTCAATAACAAATCGGAACCGGAACGGTGTGGAACCGGAACCGTTTGAAACCGGAACCGTTTGAAACCGAAACTGTTTGTAACCGGAACCGTTTGTAACATAACGGTTCCGGTTACAAACAGTTCCGGTTCCAAACCGTTCCGGTTCTATAACAAATCGGAACCGGAACGGTGTGGAACCGGAACCGTTTGAAACCGGAACTGTTTGTAACCGGAACCGTTTGTAACATAACGGTTCCGGTTACAAACAGTTCCGGTTCCACACCGTTTCGGTTCTATAACAAATCGGAACCGGAACGGTGTGGAACCGGAACGGTGTGAAACCGGAACCGTTTGTAACATAACGGTTCCGGTTACAAACAGTTCCGGTTCCACACCGTTCCGGTTCTATAACAAATCGGAACCGGAACGGTGTGGAACCGGAACCGTTTGAAACCGAAACTGTTTGTAACCGGAACCGTTTGTAACATAACGGTTCCGGTTACAAACAGTTCCGGTTCCAAACCGTTCCGGTTCTATAACAAATCAGAACCGGAACGGTGTGGAACCGGAACCGTTTGAAACCGGAACTGTTTGTAACCGGAACCGTTTGTAACATAACGGTTCCGGTTACAAACAGTTCCGGTTCCACACCGTTCCGGTTCTATAACAAATCGGAACCGGAACGGTGTGGAACCGGAACCGTTTGAAACCGGAACTGTTTGTAACCGGAACCGTTTGTAACATAACGGTTCCGGTTACAAACAGTTCCGGTTCCACACCGTTCCGGTTCTATAACAAATCGGAACCGGAACGGTGTGGAACCGGAACCGTTTGAAACCGGAACTGTTTGTAACCGGAACCGTTTGTAACATAACGGTTCCAGTTACAATAAGTTCCGGTTCCAAACCGTTCCGGTTCCAAACCGTCCCGATCCCGATTTCCACCTTCATTTATACGATTAATTAACAACTATATCACCTAAATTAACGACTATACATATTCGATGTGTATATATATATACATCATGCATCTTAATTAAATTTATCCATCACATATTCATCCAAATCACAAACCCTAATTAATTTTCCACATTTTTCACACATATATATATATATATCATGCATCTTAATTAGGTTTAATTTCCGTATATATATACATCACATATTCATCAAAACCACATTTATACATAATTTTCACATATATATATACATCACTTCATATTCACATACCTAAATATATATATACATCACATATATACATACATGCTAATTTAGAACTTATCACCCTAATTTCCAACTTAGCACCCTAATTAATTTACACATACACATACACATACACATACACATACACATACACATGCACATGCACATGCAAAAAAATAATTAAAAATTGAGAGAGAGAGAGAGAGGGAGAGAGAGAGGATCGGACCTGCCATTTTCTTCCACCTACAATGGTGAGGGGAGAAGAGGAGGGGAGGAGGGGAGGAGGGGAGGAGGAGATTTTCGGAGGAGGAGAGGAGAGGGGATCGGTGGAGAGGAGGAGAGGGAGAGGAGGAGTAGAGGATAAGGAGGAGGAGTGGGAGAGGAGGAGGAGGACACTCACCGGACCGATTTGGGAGGAGGAGAGGGAGAGGAGAGGGAGAGGAGGAGGAGAGGGAGAGGAGGAGAAATGAAAGGCTCGGGCTGGATAAAATCACAAACCAGAAGACATTACCGGCGAGTTGCTTATAACTCGTTGGTAATGTCATTACCAACGACTTCAACTCGTTGGTAATGACATTACCCACGAGTTAACTCGTTGGTAATGACATTACCAACGAGTTATAAGCAACTCGTTGGTAATGACATTACCAACGACGAGTTAACTCGTGGGTAATGTCATTACCAACGAGTTGCTTATAACTCGTTGGTAATGTCATTACCAACGACTTCAACTCGTTGGTAATGTCATTATTTCCCGAAGAATATCCGACAACATTTTCCGTCTACGATTTCCGGCTACATTTTCCGACTACATTTTCGATTATCAATTTCCGTATCCGTACGATTAATGACTACATTTTTCGTCTACATTTTCGATTAATGATTTCCGTATACGTACGATTAACGACTACATTTTCCGTATACGTCCGATTAACGACTACATTTTCCGTATACGTACGATTAACGACTACGATTAACGACTACGATTTCCGTATACGTACGATTAACGACTACGATTTCCGTATACGTACGATTAACGACTACATTTTCCGTCTACGATATCCGGCTACATTTTCCGACTACAATTTCGATTATCAATTTCCGTATACGTACGATTAACGACTACATTTTCCGACTACATTTTCGATTATCAATTTTCGTATACGTACGATTAACGACTACATTTTCCGTATACGTACGTACCATTTCCAGCTATGCACATTTTCCGACTACAATTTCGATTATCAATTTCCGTCTACGATTAACGACTATAATTTCCGTATAGGAATTCAATGAGGATCTGTCATAGACCAATCTATGTTTTCGAATACATAGTTATATCTGTGTATATATTGCAGTAACTTCAAAAGGCACATCAGTTCAACAGAACTGATGCATTGGTTCACATTGGTTCACATTGGTTCACATTGGTTCACATTGATTCAGTCCCTGAACTGATGCATTGGTTCACATTGTTCAGATCAGTTTCTGAACACAGATGCATTGGTTCACATTGGTTCACACTGATGCATTGGTTCACATTGGTTCACATTGGTTCACACTGATGCATTGGTTCACATTGGTTCACATTGGTTCACATTGATTCAGTCCCTGTAAGTTCTATTTGTTTTCATTCTATAAACACAGATGTTCTTAACATGAGTTTTGCAGAATTCATATCACTAGAAACTAAGTTATCTAACATTAGTACCCAGTCTTAAGTGTCTAACAATCAATGCTTCAATAGATTTGTCATCAATGCTTCAAAATAAATTAATAAGATAGCATTAAAGTGACTAAACCACAAACAATCAAGTAATCAACAATTCAAAATGAATTCCCGCTGTGAGAAGATATAATGCAGAAGTTGATTATCCTCTTATGCATTTCTCAGCCCTACAATTTTCGACTACAATTTCGACTACATTTTCCGACTACGTACGATTTCCGACTACAATTTCCGACTACAATTTCCAACGTACTAAGGATGATAATCGTAATCATCTTCATCACTTGAGTCTGACTCGGTTTCATAGGTAACCTCTGGCAATATGTGCCGCTCCTCGTCATCTGAATCAGCGTCAACTTCATATGGATTAACATCGAGAAGTTCTGCTCCAGTAATTCGAACCACACTCCCAGATCTCACATTATTAAGGTGAATCGTAGATGATTCCGGAATGTCAAAAGCGTTCGGCTCTTGGTATGCAGTAACTTCCTCATCATCTGCGGTATCACCAAGTGTGGCAGCACTGTATATGTTTCTATGAGCAACATGGTTAACCACCTTCCACGGGACTTTGTTAAGAAGATCGTCCAGGTAAAACACTTGTTTTACTGATGAGGCAAGAACGAAAGGGTCATCTTCATACCAGGTAGTAGCAGTATTCACCGAAAATGTTCCGTACTGATCGGTCCTTGTGTTCTCCGGGCTAGTATCAAACCATCTACACTTGAACAAGTGCACTTTCATGCGGTTCCCATAAATTAGTTCAACAACTGAATGAAGGACACCGTAATAGTCAACGCCATCCTGCCCACCATGGACCATCACCCCACAATTCTGTGTTTTCAGTCGGTCGTCTCGATTTTCACATATAAATTTCACGCCATTGACCTGACACATCGAGTACACTTTTGAAGCAATCGGTTTCATCGCCAGGACCCTCAATTCGTTTGACCACTCTGGGCAACCATCATCTGCTACATGGTTCATCTTAAAACGTCCATATATTAATACGTACAGAAGAAATTATGTCATCTTGAAACCACAAAAGCACGTACATACATACATGCTATGTAAGGATATATATATAAAAATAGACATATACACATATACTTACCCATTGACCAAAGTAGTTTGCAAACGTCTTGTTGTGGTAATCAACATTTCCGGCAATAGCAGGGCAGTGAAGATGATAGTTTTTCCAATATTGTACTTCTTGACAGTTAATCAGTACCGACCAGTGGGCAATGGCTACCTCATTTCCATCCAACTTGTACGACTTTGGCAAGCTTCCCTGTACTACCACGTCACTGGAGATGATAGAAAGGTTGAACTGGGGTTCATCTATCGGCATATGTTGTTGGGGGTCCTCTACATTTTCGAGGTACACTTTGGTGTACGTTACACACTCGTGCGCAAGATATGCTTCAGCGATACACCCTTCAAGTGCATATTTATTCTTCACATAGTCCTTGTAGGCTCCCAATTGTCTACAAGTTAACAAGTACATGTTAACTTACTTAACCAGAAGTCATTACATATAAAAACCATAGGCAAACCAAATTTATGAATCATTTGTACATTTCCATGGGATACATCCAAGTGTAGTGTACGGGACCGGTAAGCAACAATTGTTCGGGAAGATGGATCATCAGGTGCGGCATTATGTCGAAAAAATTTGGGGGAAATATCCTCTCAAGCTTGCACATGATAAAAATGATGTCATCTTGCATCTCCCTCAGGTCTGCTTTTTTAACTTCCCTGGTGCATAACTTCTGAAAGAATCTTGACAAGGCCACCAACGGCTCCACCATCTCTTTGGGCATGTACCCTCGAATGAAAATAGGGAAAAGGCGTTGAAGCAGTACATGGCAGTCATGACTCTTTAATCCGTACATCTTATTGTCCCGGAAGTTAACACACCTGCTTATATTTCCTGCATAGCCATAAGGATACCTGCATATATATATATAGATGAAGCCATATATATGGACCAATTATATTTCTCGCATATAACCATATATACTCCGCTAAAAATTTAAGGACAAATTCATACATAGCCATAAGATCGAATATATACCTGACATTACTCAGCCACCGAAAAATTTCATGCTTATGCTTCGGCTTTACGGTGTACGGAGCTTGCGGCATTTTTCTCTTACCATCTCTTAACCACAAATGTTTCCGCACACCCATTGCTTTAAGATCAATGCGTGCCTTAGGGATGTCTTTTGTTTTCCCCTCCAAGTTAAGAACTGTGCCCACCACACTTTCACACACATTCTTCTCTATGTGCATGACATCTAGGTAATGTCTGATAGGCAACCTGGGCCAGTAGGAGAGTTCCCAGAATATGCTCTTGTGTGTCCAAAACTTATACCTTTCGGGCTTTTCTGGAATTGACGCCACTATGTCAGGATGATTGCTCAGCTGGCCAAAATCGTATTCATTCAACACTTCCAAAATTTCGTCCCCTGTCCATCGCCTGGGTGCCACACCAGTTTCAACAGTCCCATCAAACGCGTCTGGATCCTGCCTAAATGGGTGATCATATGGAAGCCAACAACGGTGACGCATCGAGACAATTTTACTGCAATGAGGACTGCAACAATCAACCGTCATGCACTCTGAACAAGCCCTGTAACCCCTGGTAACGTTGCCCGACAACATACCGCGGGCAGGAAAATCACTGATGGTGCCAACAAGCATGGCATGCATCTGGAACATCTCCTTTTTGAACCTATCGTAAGTGGGGTGGCCACACTCACTCAGGTACTTAAGCTCCTCAATCAAAGGCCTCAAATACACATCGAGACACTTTCCTGGATAACCCGGGCCCGGAATTAACAGAGTGAGCATATTGTATTCCTTCTTCATGCACATCCATGGTGGAAGGTTGTACGGTACCAAAATAACTGGCCATATACTGTATTGAAGACTCATGCTGCCAAAAGGGTTGAATCCGTCAGATGAGAGCCCTAGCCAAACATTTCGGACCTCTGCTGCAAAATGATCAAACTCCCTGACCATGTGCTTCCAAGCCTCTCCGTCGGAAGGGTGTATAAGGGTGTCATCGTCAGGCAAGTTCCTCTCAGCCCACCATCTCATTGCCTCGGCCGTGAAAGCACACATGAACAACCGCTCCAGCCTATCAATAAGCGGGAAATATCGAAGTATCTTCACAGCTTTCTTGTTGCCTGCAGGAGTCAACTTATACCTTTCTGTAAAACATACCGGGCAGGCTTCAAGGTCTTCGAGATCTTTTCCCCAGAAGAGAATACAATCATATCTGCATGCATGGATTTTGATGTAGGAAAGCCCAAGATCTTTCAGGATATGTCGCACCTTATGATGAGTGGTAGGAAGACGATGACCGGGTGGCAGTAGCGAAGCAGTCCACTTCAACCAAGAATCAACAGCTTTGACAGACATTTTGTTCTCCATTTTTAGCTGCATCACTCCCATCACACTTTCAAGAACAGTCTTACTACAACCGTCGTACAACGGAGTCTGTTGCAATGCAATCAGGTTGTTGTACTTGTCCATACCGCTTGTGTTGGCATGACCTCCAGGTAATGGTTCGACTGGCTCGATATGGGGGAAACCCTCAACGACGGGAGGGACATTTGGTGCTTCATCAGCAAATACACCGCTCTCATGAGGAAACATATCATTGATTAACATCGATGTTGGATCATAGGATGAACTGCCCCTCTCAGCAAAATGTCCATAATCATAGCGTGGACTGGCCCTCTCACCAAATTGTCCATGATCATGCGGACCCGCTACCGATGTTTCACCGTGATAAATCCAACAAGTGTACTTATCCCAAAACCCGTATTTACTCAGGTGCCTCTGCACTTTATCAATGGGAAATCGAAATCGATCGCTGAAACACTTACATTCTTTACACGGGCAATAATGAAGTGTAGTGTCTCCACAATTAGCCTTCACAAAATCCACAAAACTCCTAATTCCCTCGTGATATCTGACATCCCATCTTTCGAGGCTCATCCAACTCTTGTCCATCCTGAAAATTCTAACAATTTTACGTATTAATTATATATATATACACACATTCACTACTAATAATCGACGTGATCTCTCAATTCAACTCTAATTAAATCAACACATGCATGCATATGTATATATATCGATCTAATCTCTGAATTCGATTCAGTACTCGATGATAGTACGTATTCAGTACTCGATGATAGTACTCAATGATATATCGATCTAATCTCTGTTAAGCCTGGCTCCGATAACAATACGATAATACCAGTCATTGATTCAGACACAAGATTAACTACAAGCTGTTTTCTCGTTTCGGTGACCGTACATCAACAACATTTCATATATATATATATATCTCACGAATTGGATTTGATCAACACACGCACACACACATATATATATACCACATATACGTATATATACACCTACGTACCTATATAAATAGCTTCCCGACTGATCGAGTTTTCGACGCCCGCCTTAATTTTGACAATATACCGAATGATCGATTTCAGAGCGTACGTTTTCCTTCTTTCGATTTCTCTGGATTTTTTTCGCTCAAAATGATTGAATGATCGAGCTGCCCGATCCGGCATCTAATATAAGACACATTGCCGGCGACGGAGTAAGTCGCCGGAAATGAAGACATTACCGGCGACTTTACGCCGGAATCTCGCCGGTAATGTTGCAAAACATTACCGGCGACTCCAACCGTCGCCGGCAATGTCTAGGGAGACATTTCCGGCGAAATTCCCGCCGGAAAATCGCCGGTAATGTCTCCCTAGACATTGCCGGCGACGGTTGGAGTCGCCGGTAATGTTTTGCAACATTACCGGCGAGATTCCGGCGACATTGCCGGCGACGGGCTAAGTCGCCGGTAATGTTGAACATTACCGGCGACTTTTCCAGTCGCCGGCCTTGTCTCCGGTGATCTCGCCGGTAATGGGCAAAAATGTTGTAGTGTTATATCGTCTTTGATTCGAATTAGGTTTCAATTTTCATGATTAACTATATTTTTTCAAATAAAAATCCTCAGTAACATAAGTTTTTTTCTTTTCAGAAAAAATATAATAATATCCGACATTATGTATGCGATAAAAAATATTACGTAAAATAATGTATTTCACAAAATTAGACCCACAAACCGAAGATGGTATTCAAAATTAAGAATGTCATAAAAATTACTTCAAAATTTTTAAATAATGTAACTTGTTTATTTGCTAAATTTAAAATTTTATTAAATTATGGTAGACTACAACGCACCTTGGATTCAGGCCCTTGGTAGACTACAACGCACCTTGGATTCAGGCCCTTGGTAGACTACAACGCACCTTGGTTCTCCTATTATATGTCATTAAAATGTAAATTATATAATAGGAGAACTACAACGCACCTTGGATTCAGGCCCGATCCTCTCACGCCTAGACTCCCCAAGCCCAAAGGACCTCAAAAATTCTATATTTACAGATTTTTGTAAAAAAAAAAAAACAAACCTAACAGTCTCACCACTCAACACGTTAATTAAGTAAACAAGTGATACCACTAACTAATGTGCATGTCACTAATAAGCCAATCAACTTATCACTCACTTAATTACTCAATCAGTTATTGAAAGGACCAGTTAAGCGCCCAAGACTAATATGGGTATCAATTAACTCATGTTCAATGTTCTTTCCATTTTTTCTTGTGTTATAGGGTACATTTCGTTTAGTTTTTTGTTTAGCAAAACACTAATACCTACTATTTTCACATTTAAGTGGTTATAATATCAATCCAGAGAAAGATTTGGTTAAGAAATTTGTTTATATAAGTTTAAATACCATACATATAAAAAAATGACGAGTACGTTGTATTTAAACGATTTTAGGTTCGACAACCTCTTATTGTTACAATTTTTTTTTACATTTTTTTGAAAGGTTTTTGAAGACATTTTAATTGGATCAAATTTGATCATGTACTCATTCTCATATATAATCTATTAAAGAATTATTATTCTCTGTTACTTTGTTAAGTACTATATGTTCCGCAATGTTAGAGCCCCAAGACAAATTTTGCCTTGGACTCCCAAATTCTCAGGGCTGGCTCTGCTTGGATTCCCTACCTATCATGCACGACTATATGTATATACAATTGGGTTTAGGATGAGGAGTCATGGTTTCAAGTTACGGATTTAAGGCTTTGGGTTTTGGCTATATGATTTAGGGTATAGAGTTAGGGTTTAGACTCAATTGAAGATTTAGAGTTTAGGATTATGGTTTCAAGTTAAGGATTATAAGTTTAGAGTTGAAGATTTAGAGTTTAGGAATTACCATTTAGACTTAGATTTAGGATTTAAGGTTTAGGGATTAGGATTTATGGTTTCAACTTAAGGATTTAGGGTAGGGTTTTGACTTTAGAGTTTAGGGTTTAAGGTTTTAGAGTTTAAGGTTTAGATTTAGATGTTAGGATTTAGGGTTTAGAGTTTTGACTTTAGGGTTTAGGGTTTAGAGCTTGAGGTTTAAGGTAGGTTGTTGAAATTAAAAATAAAGAAAATAGTAAAAATAAATAAAACCAAAAAAATAAAGTTAGAGAAAAATATGATGGTGCTCAGACATATTTTACATTGGTTGACTCGTTTTTTTTTATTTTTAAATTCTCTTAATGGTGTTATTATAGATGTACGTGTTATATAAATATTAGATTAAATGTACGGCTGTGATGACATTATATATGATTGGTTTCAATTACACCTTGTGCACAGAAGAATTTTCCTCGTTTGAAGTATTGTATATGTGTCTGCTTTACATTGAACCACTTCACATGATAAGCAATATTAATTAGGTATACATATGAGTTTGCAAGTTTAGTCTGACAAAGCTAGAGGCTGATGCATCCAAATCAAAATTACACATTTTTATAAGTGTTTCATCCTCTGTAAGATCGATCCATAGTTCCACAGCTTTTGGTCGCCGCCGGTGACATGATGAGTTCGAATCAGTCGGCAACCCCGGTATTGTTTTCATCAATTTCTTGTCATATCATATAGAAACTCAAACCCGAGTCTCCTCAGTAAAGGTGTCGGTTTTTACTCTTGATATACAAGGCATACATTATGTACTACTACTTGGCAAGATACTTAAATTCTCGTGGCCATATAAATTTGACATTCGAACTCTTAAAATCATCGATATAATACTTTTACTTTGAAAACATTATAAATATAATAATTCCGTCTAATTTTTCATTATTTCTTCGTTAATAACGTGTCACATTTTGAACTCAAAATTAAATCAAAAAGGCAATATTGTCATTTCTCAATTTTATTTTTTATTTTTAATTATATTTTTATTTTTAATCTCTCTCTCTCTCTTCAGATTCTCTCTCACTCTTCTTCTTTCTTCTTTGTTCTTAAGCTGATTCTCTGATGGCTTCAACGGAGGCGTCGTGCTGGTGCTACACGTGTAGCCGTCTGACTCGTGTCCAGGTCAGGACCCAAGAATCGATCTTCTGCTCCGACTGCGGTGCCGGATTCATCGAAGAGATCCACACCCCGACCTGATCTCCACTCAACAACCACCGTCCATTTTCGGCTCCGCGATGTTCCTCAACAACGTGCCGATATAGCAGAGTCCGATCCCGAGGCAGCTACGTCGGATCTAGCGGAGCAGCCGCGACTGATCTCTTTTCAACCCGGTCATTGTCCTCCGCGGCCCGCCAGATTCCGGAGCCCCGACCACGAATACCGACCCGAGGACTTTCGAGCTCTACTTCGACGACGGCACCGGCACCGGGCTCGGACTCCGACCCTTGCCGTTGAGCTTGTCGTATTTCCTCACGGGGTCCGGGTTTGACCGGCTGCTCCACCAGTTGACTCAGCTCGAGCACGGCGTTGCGGACAGATTGGACCACTCGCCGGCGTCGAAGTCAGCGATCGAGTCAATGCCGGTCATCAAAATCGACAACGGACACGTGTCCACGCAGTCGCACTGTTCCGTGTGTAAAGAGACTTTCTAGCTCGACAGGGAGGCGCATGAGATGCCCTGCAAGCACATCTACCATAACGACTGCATTTTCCCATGGCTTTCCATCCAAAACTCGTGCTCGGTCTGCCGTCACCAGCTCACCAGTGACGTCAGCCAGCTGCGGCGGCAATAATGGTAGAGCTGCTCTTGCGATGGAGACTGCTATGATCGGCCGGGAGGTTGAGACTGTCCAGAAAGCTAAGAAAATCTCCCCTCAAGCTGAAATTAAAAATATGCCACGTCAGTATACAAACGCTTTGTAAACGGAAAAATGGATGGAATTAATATATTAATAGTGTTTTGGAAATTTGATTATTATATTAGTAATTTTGAGAATTCGACTATTTTTCCTTTTACATGAGAACTCAAAGTGTTGGAATAACCAAAAGATTATATCATGCTACATCTTTTTGATCTTATTACAGGTATGACTTTGAGAATTATCTCTTCTTCTTCTTGGTTCCTATATCGGATCGACATGCATCTTCCTCCAGTGGGCTTGTACTCTACTTTTCGGCCAGTCCAGCCCATAAATTCTGGTCAACCCAAGTCAAAAAATGAACACTATCTACAAGTACTAGAAAAAAAAGGCATTAGTCACGGAACTGAGAGTTACTAATACTTTATTTTACACCAGAGAGTTAAGAAAGGATTTTCATGACAGAATAAGATGTTGCAATTGTTAAATTTGTACATTCAATCACGGAATGGTTTCCGTTATAAAATTGATACACATCAGCAAAGAAAGAGACATCCGTTGCAATTTGGCACACGTATTGAACACCCCAAGTTCTCTGACAAACAGTTGGCTCGAGTGTTTTCTTTATTTTAATACAGAATGTGACCACAGAAACCGTTGCTATTGTTCCTTTTGTAAACAAAAAAAAACACTAAAACTTCGGCTCGGCTTTAATCAGCTCAAACTGTTGAAATACTGTATTTCTGATTAAGAGTATTACATAGAGAAAACAGTGTTCACAAATACAATACTCAAAAAGTTTAATAATAGTACATTAATTCTCATTCGGAAAACTGACTAAATTGACTATTTTTTTGCTCACTGCACTATAAATATCATGTCTTTCTTCAAGGAGAGAAGGACACACCTTTAAGAGCAGATGCAGCGCGGCCGAAAATGGGAGGAGCAGCAGACGAAAACGGTGGGGGCTAGCCAGAATTGCTCGAGCAAGGAGAAAAGGAGCGTGCAACGCAGCTCGATGTGGCCGGCGATCGGTCGTTGACCAAGGTCGCGAGCTGCTGCTCGAGCAGCATCTGTTCGTCGCCGAGGACGTGCAGCCTGGCGGAGCCCACCCACGTGGGTGACGCCAGGTTGCGTGAATTTTTTTTACATATACACGCCAATAAGATTATTTTTTTTTACCGTCCGAGATGTTGACCAATCAGGACGCGCCACGTGGCCAACATCTGATTCAAATATCAACCCAACGACCAAATGATCTGAACCGTCCATTTCAAATACAAAATTGAATCTGACGGCTCAGATTCAAAAGCAACGGCTACTTGATTTTTTTTTC
Source organism: Geum urbanum (assembly GCA_946800695.1). Lineage (NCBI taxonomy): Eukaryota > Viridiplantae > Streptophyta > Magnoliopsida > Rosales > Rosaceae > Geum > Geum urbanum. The sequence continues at coordinate 38,697,443 of OX326998.1, forward strand.
TCACCGGTTCAAATTTTAACGGACATTGCCCAAAAATCTTCTAATTTTTTTTAAAAAAATTACAAACATTACCCTACAATTTTTCTATAAATACTACACCAATTTTACATACCTCCCACACCAATTTATGCACAACAAGTTCATCATCTCCCTCCATCTCTTCTCTCATTCATTTGTGTTTTTTCTCCAAAATAATGTCGAATTGGCTTACTTCGGAAGATTTACAATTGTGCATTTCTTATATGCATGTTAGCATTGATCATATCACCAACAACAAGCAAAAAGTCGACAAATTGTGGGAAAAGATCTATGCCAATTATATCAAAAATTGGGTGATTGGGCATGGTGAATCAACAAAGGAACATCAGACCCAAACGGCCATTTCATCTCGTTTTACTAAGTTGAAGCCGATTTTCAATCTTTGGAGCGAAGCTCTTAGTTATGCACGAAGGAATCCACCACCATCCGATACTTCTCCACAAGATCAAGTAAGTTTTATAAATTTTTTCATGTCTATTATTTTGATTTTATGAATTAAATGTTGTCATCTCCATTAAACATAAATAAATTGTGACATAGAAATTTGTTAATTTTTATAGTTAAGAAAAGCTCAAATTTGGTTTGTGTCGAAGACAAAGAAAGAGTTTTCGAAGTTTGAATGTTGGGAAGTGGTGAAGACTCATCCTTTCTTTAGGGAAACCACGGCTACTACTCCACGTATTTACAACTACGAAGCTACTACTCCTACCGTTAGCGAAATGCCTCTCACCGTCAATTTGGATAATGATGAGGTGATTGCAACACCAATGAGTAACCGCGAAGGTCCTTCGAGTCCCCTTAGACCACCGGGAGTGAAGGCGGTAAAAGAAACAAGGAAAAAAGGGAAAAAAATCATGACTCCTACTAGTGAGCTACGAGATGAGGCTTTGAAGACCATTGCGACCAATCAAGCCATTTGGGCCGCCACTCAAAAAACAAGTGAGGATAACGATTTTGCTTTACACAAAGCGCAACTCCTCATTCAGGAGAAATAATTCAAATTGAGAGCTCTACAAGAAGAAACAAGGATCATGACAATGAATATGGAGCAAATGACCCCAAATTCAAAGAGGTATTTCACGAAGAGGAAAGTAGAAATCCTTAAGCAAGGAGAAGGAGATGACAACGAACAACAAGATAGCGAGGGAGCCTTTTCAAATTGTTATCGCCCACTTTTTTAATAGTTTCACTTTCGTAATAAATCTAGATTTGGCTTGTCATTATGTAATTTAAATTTTTAAGAAATAAAAATGCACTTTTTATTTAGAGACGTTATTAAATAACATTACATGAAATCCAAATTTAAATACACCAAATTCAAATACACTAAATTGAAACAAACATGATGCAAAAACATATAATTCAAACAACATATTTAAATATGTTCACCAGTCTAGAAACCAGTTGTGCTTCACCAAGTCCTTCTGAAGCTCTCCATGGATATAAGAAGACTAAAGATCAACAACACGGTCACGAAACCGTTGTTCATCCAGTCCATCCATTCCAACTGGCTCAAAAGGAATCCGATTACCTTGTTCATCCACTGGCCCATCATAATTTGCGGAAGCACTTGATGGGTTTTGTAGATCTTCTTCTTCATTCTCCTCAAATTCTACCTCATCAAACTCTTCCTCAACTATCATGTTATGCATAATGATGCAAGCCAACATAATAATTTTTATTATCCCTGTATGGTAAGACCGAGCTGCATGACGAATCATTGCCCAACGAGATTGTAAAATACCAAAACACTTCTCCACATCTTTGCGGTATGCCTCTTGTTTTTTTTAGAACAACTTCTGTGGTAGAGTCTGAGGATTGGAAATAGTTTTCACAAATGACGAGTACCTTGGATAAATTCCGTCAGCCAGATAGTAAGTGTTGTGGTATGTCATATCGTTGACTTTAAAACTCTTTTGCGGGCTACTTCAGGCAAGGAGCGAATCGAAGATATCCGATTGGTGAAGAACGTTGATATCATTATGTGCTCCAGGTACTCCAAAGAAGCTGTGCCATATCCAAGTGTCATATAAGGCCACCGCATCTAAGATAATAGTGGGACGCTTAGAACGGCCGGAGTATGCTCATTGCCAAGCTGTTGGACAATTCTTTCATTCCCAGTGCATGCAGTCGATGCTTCCGATCATTCCTGGAAATCCCCGATGTCTAGCCCTCCTTAGAAGTCGAGTGATGTCAGTTGCATTTGGACTACGGAGGTAAATGTCACCGTAAAGCTCATACACTTGGCTGCACCACTTCTTCATGCATTCTAGTGTGGTTGATTTACCCATCCTTGTGTATTCAGCACACTAATCTGCGGCTGCGCCGTATGCCAACATTCGGAGAGCACCAATCATCTTCTGTTGTGGAAGAAGTCCTTGCATTCCAATGACATCTGCTCTTTGAAGCGAAAATAGATCATTGTTGCAAAGATCCGTGCAAATACGGTTGAATAAGTTCGAACTCATTCGATACCTCCGACGAAATGCTTGCTCGTTAAAGACCGGGTGTTCGATAAAGTAATATTCCATAAGATTCTGTCCCCTTTTCACCCTCAACCTTTCTTGGTTTGGACGGGGACGAGGTGGTTCATCATCGAACGTTGTAGCTACTATGACCGCTTCGATGACAAAGGCATTAGCTATTTCTGCATTTTGCCGACGTTGTTGTCGTCTCCTCGTGAAAAAAGCGTTTAAACTAAAATGATCCATCTTACTGAAGCTAGAATGTGAATAAATGTTGAAGAAATAGCAAGAAAGTTGTAGATGGTATGAGAATATATAAAGCACGATGATTCTTTTATAGCCGATTTTAGGTTATTTGAAATTTGATGATGACGACACATGGCATCACTTGACTGGTCTGAAATCTCACCAAAAATCTTCGACAATTATTCACACGACAATGACACATGAAAGTGCCACGTGTCGCCAAGTGATTGATTGAGAATCTTACCGAAGTTTTTGTACAATTATTTGTAAGATAACGTTTTGTCGGTCTAACACGTGTCAACTCATCATTGGTCGGAAATCTTACCGAAAATCTTATTAAATTATTCATGCCGACAATGACACGTGTTGTCTATGTATTGGTTGAAAAATAATTATTTAAAAATTAAAAATTAATTTATGAACAGTAATAGGAGGTACTATTTTTTTGCACCGCTGCGCGAAAAACAGGAACTGCACCTCCTATTTGATGAATAGTGTCTGCTCCACCTCAAATAGTGTCTGCTCCTTCTCAAATAAGAAGAGCAAAGCCCTCCCATGGGTGCATATGCTCTAAGAGATGCAACTCATGCAAGCTAAACATGCGCAAGTTTCATTAAGTACATATAATTATTTCCAGCAGAAACACATTAGCAACAAAATAAGGTAGTGCCAAGAAAACTGAGACCGGATGCATGACTCAGTAAAACTCAATAAAATGCATGACACATTTTATCCAACGTAAAGAATAAGGATACATACCTTCATACGCGTAACAATGAGTAACATATGACACCTGAACATGTGGACAACCCAAAACAAACGAAGGCGTCATCAATGATGTTCATATGTAAATGACATTTACGGAATAGAAAGACGCAACAACGATGAAATGCATTACATATGTTAGAACACCTAACCAAACAGAAAAGGCCTTATGTTAAGAAAAGTTTTCCTGTTTTTGCTAGTATCACAAGTATATGAGCAATGTCTACAACCACCATACATGTCTGGCCTGATATCATTAGCAAACTGGAGATCGGCTCCAGAACTAATTTTGTAACACGGCCCTCAGTCAAAATCAAGTGTAAGGTAGTCAAGTCCCTGTCAAAGTTATCAATCCACTATATAACAATTCAGAATTCAATAATATATACTAATTTATAGAGCTTTTTCTTTGTGTAAAATTATATGAAAAAAAATGTAGAAACCTGAAACTCTGCTGGTTTTGGGAAGTTATCACCGTCATTGTTGATCTCGTAGATCCTTTGTAATGTCATCGATATAGTAGGCCTACCTAGAGAAACAATTAATGTGATCAATAAAAGCTTAGCATATCTTCGGTAAAACACTCAAAAATCAAGTAACCTCGGGTTCACTCAAGTGATTGAGGTCATCATATGACACTGCAAAGAAAGGATCTTACCTCTATGCTCCTAAACCACTTATCAGGAGGAAGAAACCCACTTGATACAATTGTAACCATCTGAAACTGAGCTTTGTTGTCCTTATCCTTTTTGATCACCAGATTAGTCATGTTAACACGGAACTCATCTTCTTAAAATTTCTCCCACATCACATCAGTCACTACCCCCACTGGACGCAAAATCTCTACATGAGAACAATGACATGGAATACAAGACCGATCAATCTGTTTCTGTACTCTTCTCGATATGCATCCATATCCATTGTTGTCCAATGCCCTCTAATAGTAGTCTACCAGAATCTATGGCATTAATATATAAGAACATCCCCAATACTCTTCGACAAGGATTTGTTTCTCATATAGTGAAGATTACATATTAGCAAGCAAGAGTTTCTCATATACCGAAGATTACATATTAGCAAGCAAGAATTTCTCAAGAGCAATATAGTTCCTACTGAATCTCAACATTCCAAAATTATGATAAAACTCATGTGAGGTTAGCAAGAGAGTCAATTAACCCAACAAACATATGCACAAAATAGAAAGATTTTAGCATATAATTGACACAGCGAAAACTTGAATTACAGGCAGAGCGAACACAGGTTAACGATTGACAAGAAAAGGCAAATGAAGTTTTGGTTACCTTGATCTCACTGTTGTCCAGATCTGAAGAGACCTCGATTTAGTGAAGTCGCGAAGAGAGATGTCGGTCGATGTAGCTGAACCCAGGTTGGGAAGTTTGCTTTGGCTTCAATATCATTGACTTTAAGCATTTGCTTGGTGACCGCCAGAAGAAGATCATCGAGCTGAGAATCGAATTAGGTTTTTGCATCTATGGTTGCAGATGGATATTACTTTAGTTAAATTGAAAAACTAGACTAGTTGCCCACGGAAAGGTAATCTGTTGCCTACAGTGTCAAATTTGGAAATCGACGGTAACGGAATTTGATGGAATTGTGGGTCCCCTGGAAATGTCCGTCTCTTGCTTACTCCTACAAAGTTTGACACAATACGGTAACGAATATCCATTCCGTTGCTATTAATATACACGATGTTGGTCACACATAGTAACGGATTCCTTTACCCTTTATTAGCACCTTCATGCATATTTGTTATGTTGTAACGGATTCCGTCACTATTTATATATATTTGTAACAAAAAATCTTCCGTCACAAATTTCGTACACTTGATACAAACTAGAAACGGAAGCTGATCCGTGACCAATGATTCTATGGCTATATATAGCTCATTTTTCTAGTAGTGAAGGAAGGGAATGGAAGGACAAGACATGAGGCAAGATCAGAATCTTATGGATATAATTTTATTTGTTTTTAACGATCTCAAAATGACAATATCAACCTCTTCACTTCAGATATAAAATAGTTGATATAACAATCGTGATTCATGGGTCGTCAGGGATCGGGCTGTCATGCACCACAGTTAAACATCCTGGGAGTGTTGAAGTTTGGCAGGCTGTCTTTTTCAACTTTCTATATATTTGACTGAGCTTATGTCACTGTGTGATAGTCCTTTGCCCGTCGTTGGTAACCATCGCCGCCGCCAAACATGACGTTCACTGCCGCACCCTTTATGTCCTCCCTCTCCCTCGCGCTTGCCCTTTCCTCGAGACCTCGACTACTCTGGAAGGCGATGGTAGAGGCAGAGGATGCTAGAGTAAATCTGGTGGCCAATTGAAGTGAAGGACGGCGACGCCGATAAGAAATCAAAAGAGGGGTCGATGGTTTATTTTCCAATCTGGGTTTCTAATTTATTATGATGCATTACATATGTGAGTAGCCAAAAGTCTGCACCAAACAACCAAGCTTATTTGAATTGGTTTGTTTTCTGATCAAGTATTTTGGGTGCTGGGAATTTTGTTTAATTTTCAAAACATATGGTGATGGAATCGCGGTGCCGAGGAGAAAAGGGGGAAGGAAGTGCGACACGACCAACGCGAGCTCACGGCTATGCCGGAAGCCGGAAAGTGTTGAGGCCAAGATCGAGCTCGCCGTAGTGCGATACTGTGGACGAAAGCCAATGCAGGTTGAGCTCGTAGAGGTGTGGCTAGCGACACGTCGGCCAAACTCACAGTCCAACGAGGCAGGCTTGAGGCGCGGCAAGGTCCAGGCAGGCTGGCGGGTGGCTGAGGCGGCGAGCTCGAGAGTGGAGAGAGACTGCTAGTCTGCTACTATGTTCGGCGGCTAGCAGAGTGAGAGAGAAGAGAATCTTATGCACTAAGCTTATTATAAGCTCAATAAAATTTAGAAATAGTTGAAAAAATGAATCAATATGATTGTGCCACGTGTAATAAACCTTGAGTTGTTTAGCCGCATCGCATAATTTTCCTTGCTGCTTAACAGTGAGAATAATTATGCCATTACCGCGCACTTTGAACTGAAAGTGCTTTGTCTTAGCCACTTAGACTTCCGCTGTAGCACTTAGGAGTGCTTTGTCTTTTTACTTGGTAAAACAACACAACACTTTTTCGACAAGACACTTGAACATCTTTTGGAAAGTGTATAACGAGAAGTCATCTAAAGTATAATTAACCTTTAAAAGAACAAATAAACTGTATAAATTAGTATCTAATTTGTGTCGCACACTAGTCTTTCGTGCAATGCAGCTAATTAAATCCAACACTGTAATTAGTAATTAGTAACCGTGTGATTAAAAATGATTATTATTGGGTTGACACATACGCCAATAACCTGTTTTTTAAATGGATCGGCTAAAAGTTGACTTGATAATATGAAAGTAACTAATGTAATCTTTGATAAGTGGGTTAGATCAAGTCGATTTTATGTAATCTATATACATGATCCATTAAACATAAATTTAATTATTTTTATTACTTTTGTTGAGGACGGTCGAACCAATACTTTTTACTATTAAACTTTACAGGTCTCAATCACCTCTATAAATAAATTCTCTTGAAGAGTTGTGTATCACACATCCATCTCCTTTTAATTGACATCTCACGTTTCTCCTTCAATTTTTTTTTTCGTTTTAATTGCATAAGTGGTACAATTTCACATTCCTCTCTTATTTTGATTTTATATTTTTCTCTAATATAGGATAATCTAAGATAATGTTTAATGTAGTCAAGATCCCACCCAAAATAAAAAGTGTCCCAATATTTCCCCCTCCTACAGAAAAAGTTAAAAAAATTACTAAAAAAAAGTCTTTTTGCTTTATGCAAAACCTCCAGGTCAGCAAACCACGTGCCGGATACCAATCCAACGCTCCCGATTACCCACGTCATCCAATCCAACGGCTCCTATCCCGCCCTTTCAAACCCGCCCTTATCGACTCTAAACGGCCCTCATTCGTCCACGTGACCACCTGATAGCCCCTCTTCTTAAAAACGACCCGATCCAATTGGCTCACTCACACACTCACTTCCTCCTCCTCCTCTCTCTCTCTCTCTCTCTCCCAAATTCGAAAGCTCCCCCATTTCTCGCAGATCATATAATCTCTGCAAAATTTTAACCCGCGAAAACATTTTTACGTTTGAATTAAATAGAGAAATCAAATCGGGTCGGGTCGAGAAATGGCGGATTCGGACAACGAGGACTCGGGAGGCGTGCAGAACAGTCCCGACGGTTACGGCGGGAAGGGCAGCGAGCTTTCGCCGCGGGAACAAGACCGGCTGCTTCCGATTGCCAACGTCAGCAGGATCATGAAGAAGGCTCTGCCGGCGAACGCGAAGATCTCGAAAGACGCGAAGGAGACAGTGCAGGAGTGCGTGTCGGAGTTCATAAGCTTCATCACCGGCGAGGCCTCCGACAAGTGTCAGCGGGAGAAGCGGAAGACGATCAACGGCGACGATTTGCTCTGGGCGATGACGACTCTAGGGTTTGAGGAGTACGTCGAGCCTTTGAAAGTTTACTTGCAGAGGTTCAGGGAGATGGAAGGGGAGAAGACTAGCATGGCGGCGCGTGACAAGGACAACACCGCCGTCCCAGCAGCACCCATCGACGGCGGAGGGGGAGCGGGAGTCTATTGGCAGCAGCAACCGCAACCGCAACAGGGACACTTGTACGGTGGTGGTGGGTTTCATCATCAACAGATGGGTGTAGGTGGAGGAGTGGGGATAGGGAAAGGCGGCTCTAATATGGGGATGCCCAGATGATGATTATCATAGTTGCGCTAAATTGTTCCTACTTTTGGCTAATTTTCCTAAAAACACTCTGTAAAACTCTCCGCTTTTTATTTACTGTTCACTGTCCTAATTGTGTGGCTTGTAAATTTGAGTAGACGGTGATTTACTATCATCTTTTTTTATCTATGTTTTCGTGATCAAATCATATATTCAACCAAGGAATGCAAAATCAAAATTATCGGCGATATTTCGCCGATATTTCGGTTTTTTGAACTTACCTGAAAAATCCGTGAATATATCTCCAAATTTTCTGAAATTTTCCGAAACTTTCCGATATTTCCGATATATCCCCGATATTTCCGATATTTTCCGATATTTACCGAAATTTACCGATATTTTCCGATATTTACCAACCCTATTATTATGGTCAAAATTTAGTAATGCCTTATCCTTCAAATATCATGCCTTATGGTCTTCCAACAAGTGATAACTCATCGTTACAATCACAAACAAATGCCTCAAATGATGATAGCAATGAAGAAAGTCGAGCAATGTCTGGTTCATACTACGAGCTCCAAAATCTTCAAAGACCGCCCCCTGACCCATATGGTTGGCATGTAAGTCAATACGTGCAGAATTACATGGGAGAGCAATCATTTAATGAGTACTCTTCACAATACACACATGATTCTGCACAGAGAGATGAGGAAAATAGTGTGAATTTCGAACCTCATAGGTCCTCTATGTGGTTTTGAAGTATTTATATATTTGATTTTGTAATGTGTGATGTGTAACATATTGTACAAAAATGTGATGGTCTAGCCTCCCATTAAAGTTTAGCCATCAAAAAAATAAAAATAGAACTATTAAATTATATTTTAATAGTTATCAGCACTTAACACGTACTAATTCATATAGTAATATAGCAAATTCATATGTTTTGATATTTGATCAATATTTTCTTTTCACATAAGGTAGGTAATTGATCATATAACAACCTTCAAAAGTTTCATTACAAATTTCCATATATTTTTATTAGTTTCCGTCATTTCCGTCAGAATTTTCAGTGGATCGATATTTCGTCGATATTTCCGTCGATATATCCAAATTTTGGACTGTCGATATATCCTCGATACCCGATATTTTACTCCTTGTATTCAACACTCGATTCCAAGTTATAATGCGGATGGTTTGTCACATTTAATAGATTCCTTTTGACAATCGGTGTTTGAAGTGATTCGAAGACGTGACTTCATTTTTACGGTATGAATTATTACTACTAGATTATAACTCATTGATGCATAATATTAACTTACAAGCTTAGAGAAATGGAGAAGAGGAAGAAGAAGAAGCTTAGCAAAATATCTACTATGTATTGATTAAGATTCTAAGCTTAGAGACAACGAGGAGGATACTCCTATTTATACTACACAAAATATAGGAAAAAAATGAATGAATCAGAATGAGCCACATGATGATCACAGATGAGAGAAAGACAGCTAAAAATGAGTTGTAGTATCCCTCAGCTTAGCTCAATGAGCTTGGCATCGTTTCTTTGCTCACACCCCTCCTCAGATTGATAGGGGGAAGCTACCATCAAGCTACTACGAAGATAGTTGTGCTGAGGAGAACACAGTTCTTTGATGAACAGATCAGCTAGCTGTTCTGAAGTGGAAACAAATTGAAGATTTATAGAGCCTGCTTTGACTTGATCACGAGTGAAATGCACATCCACTTCTTTAGCTTTGAGTGATGAACTGGATTGGTAGCTAAGGCTAGAGCAGAGATGTTGTCACAATGATGAGTAGGTACAGAACCAAGATTGATGTGCATATCCTTCATCCTGTTGGTTAACCACATAAGTTCAGAAGTTGTATCAGCCATGCTGCGATATTCAACTTCTGTAGATGATTTGGACACAGAGTTTTGCTTCTTACTACACCACGACATAGGACTATGAATCAGAAGAATGACAAAACTTGTAGTGGACTTCCTGTCATTGGGATCTCCAGCCCAATCAGCATCACAATAAGCTTGTAACTTTAGATTAGAACCTGTTACACCTCTTTGAAGCCATATGCCATAATCAGAAGTACCTTTGACATATTTGATAATTCTTTTCACAGCAATAAAGTGATCCTCAGTAGGTTTGTGAAGGAACTGACATATAGAAATTCACTCTATACGTGATGTTAGGTTTGGTGAAAGTCAAGTATTGCAAACAACCTACTAAGCTTCTGAAATGAAGAAGTTCATTCTCAGGCAAAAGCTTACCAATATCCTCATATAACTTGACTCCTGATTGGCATGGTGTGACATGAGAATGTGAAGAATCCAAACCAGCCTTGTGAATCAAGTCTTTGGCATATTTTTGTTGAGAGAGAAAAATACTAGAGCTTCTATATTGAATCTCCAAACCAAGAAAGAAATGAAGAGATCTAAGATCTTTCGTTTCAAATTCTTGTTGCAAAGAATTTTTAATCTCAACAATCATAGATGTGTCATTACTAGTGAGGATAATATCATCCACATACAAAAGTAGAAAGACTTGAGAAGAACCAAATAACTTGTTGAACAGGGAAGGATCTGCATATGAACTCATAAATCCAAGAGAACGAAGAAAATTAGTAAACCACTCATTCCAAGCTTTGGGAGCTTGTTTCAGACCATAGAGTGATTGGTGAAGTCTGCACACATATGTTTTAGGAAATCTCTGATCTTCAAAATCACTAGGTTGAGCCATGTACACTTTTTCATTGAGTATGTCATGTAAAAATGCATTTTTAACATCCATTTGATGTAGAATCCAGCCATTGTAAGCAGCAAGAGCAAGAATTACCCTAACTGTAGTATGTCTAATCACAGGAGAATAAGTTTCATCATAATCAACTCCATACTCTTGGTTAAAACCTCTAGCAACTAGCCTAGCTTTGTGTCTTGCAACTGTACCATTTTGCATTCTTCTTAATTTTGAAAATCCATTTGCAGGATACCAAATTTTTACCATGAGGGAGGTCAGAGTCCAGGTCTTTTTCTTTTGAAGAGCCTTAAACTCCTCCTGCATTGCTTGTAGCCATATTGGACACTTCATAGGACTCTTGTAACTAAAAGGTTCTACAGTAGCAAGATCAATGTCTGAACCAGTAGATTTCATAATAGATAGAAAACATTTAGATTTCACAATCCCTCTTTTACCTCGAGTCAACATTATATGATCATTGAATGCTGAAATGGACACTCCTTCTACTAGATATAAAATGTTTGTTTCAGAAACCTCACTGATGGTTCTAGTGGGAGCACATTCCAGAACCACTGAAATGCCACTGCCTGGGGTAGAAGCAAGACCAATAGAGCCCTCAGTCTCATCAAATTGAATCTATGTACGTGTAGATGGATCAAAGTGAGGAACAAAAGATGATGGAATCTCGGAAGAAAAAGATGGAGAGGGTATGGGAGAGTGGATAAGAGACTATGAGAGAGATAGAGCCGTAGAAAATTTTTGAGCTACTGCAATACCAGGATATGTAGTGGAGGAATTAGGAAAAGACTGTGGATAAGAGTAAGTGGGAAAAAATATAGGAGTTTGAAAAGTCTGTGTAGGAGAAGAAGAATGTATTTGAGGAGTAGATGTTGGTATTGTTGGTGATGTAGAGATAGATTTCCTACAATCTAGAAAAGGAAACCTGGTTTCATCAAAGACCACATGTCTTGATATAATGAACTTCCTAATTAATGGATTAAAGTAATTGTAACATTTGTATCCACGAGCAAAACCAAGAAAAATACATTGTACAGACGTTGTAGCTTATTAGCTCTAACTGGAGAAAACAACAGTGGATAACAAGCACAACCAAAAAATTTCAAGATTTGCAGATAAGAAATTTTATCATATAACTTTTCAAATGGAGATTGCATACCAATGGTGGGAGTTGGCATTCTGTTGATGAGATAAATGGCTAAGGCACAAGCATAATACCAGAGATTGTTTGGAACACCAGCTGCCTGCATCAAAGTAATTGCAGTCTCCCTTAAATGCCTATTTTTCCTCTCAGAAGTGTCATTCTGCTTTGGAGTGTCTGGACATGACAACTGATGAGCAATACCTCTGTCAAGAAGAAAAGTTTTGAAAAGACTACTGGTATATTCACCACCACCATCACTGCGTAAGGTTTTAACAGTAGTAGTAAATTGAATAGTAACAAAAGCACACAGAGATCTGAAATGGCCAAAATCTTCACTTTTATTTCTCATGGGAAAAATCCAGGTATATCTGCTGAAATCATCTATGAAGAGTACAAAGTATATGACCATCTATTGACATGTGAGGTGCAGGACCACATACATCTGAGTGAATGAGCTCAAAAGGTGCACTACTAATTGTCTGTGAGCTTGAAGAAGAAAATTTATGCATTTTTCCTAAGAGACAAGGTTCACAAACATGGGAAGATCCCTCAGATGTACAAGAAATTCCACTCTTATCTAACATAGACTTCACAACAGCATCTATTGGATGACCAAATCTCTGATGCCACAAATGATACTTGATTGTATGACCAGCAAAAGCTGAGTGAACTCCATTGATTTGAGCTGAATCAGTATCTTGAGCAGGTGAACCTGATGAAGTTTCTGAGCTCACAGCAGAAATGCTTTTGAATTTGAAATCAGCAAATGTTGAAGATGAATTAAGTAGACTAGAAGCAGCTTTAAGTACTAATCCAGCTTTCTGTGCAAGTGTAGTTGAATTAGGAGAGACTGTATCTTTGAAGAATGTAGAACATGTGTCTTTAGAAGACATATTGGAGAAATCTACTGGAAGGGGATAGAGACCATTCCTACATAGTCCTTGATACAGAATTCTGCCCACTTTCTTGTCCTGTACCACAATCATATGATCATCAAGCAAAACACTAAGAATAATTTTCTTTGCAGAGTTGATAAAAAGACAGTAAATGAGCCGCAAGACCAGGAATCAAAAGAACATTTTTAAGTTTTAAAAGACCGAGAGAAGAATCACTAGTATGAGAGATACCAAGCTGTGCACCATTACCAACTTGCACAGTTTCAGAAGCAGTGTAACGTGCCACATTGTTCAAGAATTGCACTTCACTTGTCATGTGGTTGGTTGCACCAGAGTCTGCCAACCAAAACTGAGGATTAGACGTTCCAGAAGAAGCCAACATTGCTTGCATAGCTTGATTTAAGGCCATATTTGCTTGTTGCAAAGCCTGAGTGGGAGTAGAGGATCCAGAGTTGTTGGCAGTAGTCGTGTTAGATGTGTGAGAGCCATTGTTGAAGCTACAATTTGTGGAAGAGGAAGTGCCAGATCTGTCTGGAAATCCAATGATATAGAAGCAGGATTCAAAGTTGTGACCTTCCTTAGTGCAATAGATGCAACCCCCTGGAGCAAGATATGATAAATTTTGAGCACATGTTTGTAAGAAACTCTGGAACATCTTACAATTGCCTGGCAATGTGACCTTGCCTACCACAGAATTGACAAGTGACAGAAGAATCATGTGGTGCAGCTCCCAAAATTCCAGATTGACCCCTACGGCCATTGTTTCCACTTGAGAAACCATTGTTCCTACCAGAAGAATTAGAGTTCCCTTGACCATTGGAAAACCTTTGTGCACCTCTTCCTGCAAACAAAGCCGCCAGAATAGAAGCTGCTTGAGCAATATCAGAATTGTTCTCTCCAGAAAAAACAGAACCATCAGACCCCTGTGAGACTAAAGACTGTTGAGTAGAAGTGGAACTGTTAGCCACCATTGCAGTGAGATGACCAGAGCTTATATCATCTTCATCTTCGGCAAGGTCAGCCTCAGCTGCTTACAAAATCACCTTGAGTTCCTCAATGGTACCACTCACACAGTTTTGCCTTATTAGAGCTTTAGTAGAATTATATGGCTTAGGATGATATACCTTTGCTGATCACAGTGAAAGATGAAACAGAATCGGATTGGATTGGAATTGACAAGGGGACAAGTTCAAGCTCATCATGCTATCTTGGCCTTTTGGTGGTGATAAGGATCAAAGTGTGGAAGTGGACGGCCAAAAGGTCAAATGTCACTTCACTTCAAGTCTTCAAGACTTCACCTACAATCTACAGTAGTAGGACACTAGGACTGTAGGAGGAGGAGGAGGAGGAGGAGGAGGAGAGGATTACAAACCAGTCATTGGCCAAAGAAAAAAAGAATTGCATAGCAGTATTGGTTTGAGAACAATATCGCGCCTTGTCTTCATAGTTGCTTTCGATTATACTAAGATTTGAGTTTATGTTTATGCAAAAGTGAAGCGACGACAGAAATGGGATTATGAATCTGTTCAACAAAGAAATCATTATGTACAAGAAATGCATACAACAATTTTTCTGGTATGTACATGATGTATAATTTGTCAAAGAAATCGTTAGAATTGTTCTACATCTTCAACAATCTCCAACAAAGAGCAAGGCCATAAATCCCCAGAACTAAACAAAAAGAAAAATGGGGGAAGATGGTACCACTATCAGAGAAAAGGCATATTAGATCCTATTACAACATTCAGAATATCATATTTAAAATCTACTACATTATGGACTTCCAGAACAATTCAAGCCATACAACATCAACATCTAGTTCATCAAGTATGGATAAACTTCCAAACACAAAAGGAAAAAGAAAGCTAAAAGGTGCAAGTTCAGCTTCTAAATCCGGGTAGAAAATGGAAACACCACGCGCTCTTGAACAATATAGGTTGAGATCCTCTTCACTCCTATGGCAACTTTGAGTTCTACTTCACAGCTTCAAGTCTCCTAATAAAATTTCCATGAAACTATTAGAACGTGAAACAGATTTTCAATAAGCATGACAAAACTCGACAAGAAGCAGATAAAATCAACATAAAGAGACCATAAAGAAAATTAAGAATGCAATATTGAATAACCATATAAGAACATATCCTCAAATGCAAGGATGAATCACTACTGCAACAAATATCAATGAAGAGAATAAAAAGGGAGGGTTCAAACCGAATAAGCAAAGGGAGGGGATAGTCAGAGTATTCACACGAGTTAGACAATTACAAGTGACGTGACGCCAAACCCTAGCACAAAGTCAAACCACATTACAACAAGCACCTTCCACTAAATATGAAGCACAATGATGAAAAATAAACAGCAAGAATTTGATATACCCAGGGAGATCACAAGGTACATGAAGATGTTTCTCTACATAAATGAGTCCGTTTAATCCAACGATTTTATTCCTAGGACACTTTCCAAACCCACTTTGGACATGCACAAGAAACTAGGCCTCCTGCTAAGCCTATAATCTTTAACGTACAAACTCTAGTAGATGGAAAAAAAGACCAAGATGGGATTCAAAACCCAGACCACATGAGATTCATAAAAGTATACACAGATGATAAAACACAGATATAATATTGAATGACTCCAATTTTAGTAATTGAGAGGAGAGGACCACAGTAGTCTCTCTCTGATGAAACTAGTATTTCTACATGTGACTGATAAGTCATTAGTGATTACCATCTCTTAAAAACATAATGTCATGCAAACTGATTCTGCACACAACCCCAATCTACCATTTATGTTTGTATAATGCACTAGAAACCCAGAAACATCAAATGAATGTTTTTTTTTCACTTACAAATGGACAGATTAAGTCCAACAAAAAAGAAACAGTGAACAAGGAGTCCACAAAACACAGATGCAGCAGAACTCAAAACAAAAACAATAATCCACATAACCCTCATGACCGTCCCCAAAAAGAAGAAAGAAAAATCACTAAACTGTTCTCTAATCCCATCAGATACGAGAGAACTGTGATCTTTAAAAGCCTCAGAAACCAAAGCTATCATACCAGTGAAAAGAACACATTAAACAAGAAGAACAGTCTCTGAAGGTGCAGTCACTATGGGCTATCTAAGAACATGCAACTGAGCAACTTTACTGCATTCAGGTCACTTTCTTTTTTGGCCATGGGTTGAGTAGCAAATCTCCAGTTTATCATCCATATTATACGCCATACGTTATGCTTCTCCTAATTTCAACTTAAAGGAAAAAAAAACTCATAAGAGGCAAATAAAAAGCACTTTCTTAGGGCATCCAATTACAATATAGAATCTCAAGAAATTCTTTTCAAATATAAACGCACATATTTTTACAGCCATATAACAAACCTGTCATATATGCAGTACATCAGTATTTTGAGAAGAATCCAAAGAACTTCATCTCCCCAATTAAAGCACTTATATTTTTCCAGCCAGACAAGGTAGGACACTAAAATTTGTAAATAACTATTGTCAATACAGTAAAGTTACATGTTATTCCCTAATTATAATGTTACAGCCCTCCCAAGACTGAACAAGGGCAAGTAGACTTACGGAAAGAAATACACATGGCAGTGGTAAGACTATACATAAAAGATACAAGAACTTAACAACTATAAGATTTACATCATAAAACAATACAAGAATACTCTACAAGCTATAAGCAGAGCAAATACTCCATTCACAGTTTAAAGGTTACCTCTGTCCACACAATGATAAACTGCACCCCTGATATGTAGAACCAATGAAGAAATTTCGGCAAGTGAAGCAGAGCAGCCATTGGAAGAAGAGCAAGGACCAAATAAAAATCCAATGAGCAAGGGGAAACAAAAGTTTTTTGTACTTTCCATTTCTATCTTTCTGAAGAACCAACCAAAACCAAGAAACACCACATTACTCAGAAGTAAGTCGCCGCCTCTTCCCATAATCAACATCTCTAGATCTCGAACGGCGGTCTCTAGATCTTGATCGACGGTCATCCTCTTCAGATATGCGTGCCTTACTGTGAGTCCTCGATGACCGCCCCCTTTCTGTCTCATCCTGGTGCACTGCCTCACGATCTCTGTATTTATGATGGTCAGCATATCTTTCTCTATACCTATCTCCATCTCGAGAACGTTGTTGGCCTCTATCACGCTCTCTGTCACGCTCTCGATTAACATCTGGATCATTACGATGCCTTCTTTCAGACCAATCATGGTCATGACCTGCATCTTTCTCCCTTGGCATGTCTCTGTCAAACCCCTGCTCCCTATCTTCCCTGTACCTCCTGTCAGATGATCCAGTAACATCCCTCTCTGAACCTCTGTCTTTCTCCTTCTGCCACGCTCTATCACCACCCTCACCATATTGATGGTCGGAACCAGCTTCCTCACCATAACTAGATTCCCCACCTCTGACAGAACCATGCTCCTCATTAGGCCATCCACCCCCCATATTTGGATCTGGCCACATTCCCATATTAGGCCCATCAACACCTGATGTCGGCATCATTCCCATTCCACCCATGGGCATCCCCCGTCCAAAAAATGCAGGGTTCACATGAGGAGCTACTCCAGGCAGCCCTACACCCCCCACAGGTGGGAATGGAGACATCATCCCTGAGAAAGGAGGCTGTGAAGCACCTGGAAAACCTCCATAGTTCCCCATTCTTCCCATTGGGCCAGCAAAAGCTGGATCAAAGCCCTGACCCATCATCGACTGAGGATGCATCAAAGGAGGGGTTGCGCCCATACCTTGCCCGAACCCATTTCCACCATTGCCCATTATACCCCTGCCAGCCATTCCACCCCTATTCCTCATGGGACCAGCTGGACCTCTACCTCCCATACCCGGAGAATTGCCTCGCACCCAGTTATTTCTGGCAAAGTTTCTGTTGTTATTATCCCCACCTTGATAATTCCCACCTGTTGTTATGGTATTTCCACCAGATTTATTCCCAGCATCATTAGGCCCCCTCCTTGGTTGAGCTTGTGTGGTTTGACCTACCTGCTGATTCCTATTAGCTTGGGCCTCCCCCAATCTCTTAACACTATAAGGCGATACTAATGCAACAACACATGGCCGCCCATTGAATAAATGCCCATTCATTCCCTCCTTGCAGGCATTGGCAGCAGCAGGATCAAAGAAATCTACCTGGCAATATCCTTTAGACTTCCCACTCGCTTTCTCATCAAAAAACTTCAATTCCTTCACAGCTCCATACTTGCACAACTCTGCTTCCAGCTCTGCATCCGTTGTCCACCAGTGCAAATCCCCAACATACAACGTCGCCCCTCCTGCACCACCTCCACCGAATCCTCCTCCAGGACCACTGTTCCCACCAACACCATTCACATTCCCACCTCCGACGCCACCAGCTTGCTTCAAGAGACCATCATTTCCCATACTCCCAACAACACCCACACTTCCACCGTGTAACTGTTGATTTTGCTGCGAATGTTGGGGAACCTGTGGTGGTTGTAATTGCAGTTGCTGCTGTGGCAGCTGCTGAGCAACAATCCCCTGAACTCCAGTATTATTCCCAGTCTGTTGCTCAAACTCATTCGATTTACTCGACCCTTGCCCTAATTCAATCCTCATCCCACCACTCCCTTTCGCACCCATATCGTTCCCTCTAAATCCTAAACTTTGGTTATTACCATACCCACCATCCCTAACCCCTCCTCCATCACCGCTGCTTGGTATCGGAGCACCTTGCAGTTGCGGCACCGATGCCTCCGTTACCATCTCCGCCTTCTTATTCTCCACGTCTGCCGTGGCCGTCTCACTTTCAGACCCTAAATCCTCGTTCTTCCTAATAGACAGATAAAATCCTTCGCCGACATTGACGTCGTTGTAGAGGTCCTCATAGTCATCATCCTCCTCGGCCAAGAAACCATCGTCGGCCACGGCAGAGATGGCCTCGTTACGGTGGAACTGATCCATCTGATCCGCCCCGTCGTCGTCGTCCATATATCACAGTCCTAATAAGCTAGGGTTTTCCTATTTTTGATTAATTTCAAGTAGAGAAGCGAAAGAGTTCGTTTCAGAGTTCAGAACGAAGCAATTATGAGAAAGAACAATGAAAGATTAGGGCTTGGAGTACTTACCAGGCTATGAGAGAGTCGCAGAGAGAAAACCCTAATTCTGGAGAAGCAGACACTCCTCCGGTGTCTAAAGTGCGAAAGGGGTTGTTGTTATCTTGCTAAATTTCCCCCGATTTTGATCAGACGGCGTTTTTTGTACTTTCTTTCTCTGGAATGAAAGATTTTCCAAGTGTTAAAACTAATAAATGTAATGTTGAAAGAGAAGAGTACATGCGCAACGTGACATATGTTTGAAATTATATTTTATTTATTTATTTATAGTTGATTGTTATAATTAATATTTTTATAGGTCAAGAATTGTTCAAATTAAAAATAAAAAATAAAAAAATTAAAAATTGAGATAATATTTACTTCTATACTAATTAGGATAAGATACATACCGGGATACCATAAATATTATTTTCTTAAACACTTTTCATTGTATCGCGATTCTAATGGATGATACATAACTTGTTGGTTCACTAAAAACTTTGTCAAGCAAACAAAAACCTCTTAGTTAAAAATAAAAGCTTGGTCGAAGGGAAAAAGAGTACAACGCATCAACTACATAAGTGTTCACATGTGATGTAGACTCCCCCTAGTGTCTACGAAATGAATTCCCCTTGATTAGTAGCTCAATCTTGGAGTTTAAACAATCTTCGCTCTCACATGCTGTAACGACTTATACCCAGATTAGTAAGTTAATCTTTGTTCGTCGATTTTATTAACGTGCTAATCCCATTTTTCGACAACATTAATCGAGGAAGGTAGTTGGTCTTCATCGTTGATAATTATTGATGGCCTTTTGATCAGATATTTATTGGTTAAAATTTTTTTGGATAAATTTTATTGAAAGTGGTAGAGTTTGTCAAGACGAGTTCGTAACCACGTCAAGCGTTGAAATCGGAGTTACGGAGAAGAAATTACGGTTAACGAAAGTTTTATACGATTTATAAAATTAGTTAGTCGCAAATATAAATGCTAATTTTCCATTTTTGGAAAGTCAACATTTCATTTTTGGGGTCTACTATATCTCTGTCTTCTCCCATGCATCTTTCTCTCTCCCGCTGCTTCAAAATCGTCACCGGCGGAGCATTGCCGGCCGGCCATCAAAACAGCTCTCCCATGAATTAAAAGAAGCGTCTTAGCCTCCTCTTCATTTTCCCCAACATCCCTATCTCCACCCTTCCATGATTAAACCAAAATTTTAAGGTTTATGGTTGGGATATTGGAAAACCCTAGAAATTGGGGGTCGATCTTTTCACAACCAAATTGATCGGTAAGACTTACTGGGCTTTGAATCTCTCTTCACCATGAAGCTATACATACCAAGAACATGTTCTAATTCATCCGGAGTTAGGAGAATCGAAGGTTTGAAGTTTTGGGGGAGATTTCAGTTTAAGGTAAATTAGACTAGTTCTAGGTTGTTTTGGATGTTGTTGTAGAAGAGAAAGTTTTTGTTGAGTTGATTTTGCATAGATTGGTGTTCGGGTTGTCGAATAATGTCACTGGCACTGCCTCCGCTGCCGCTGGTAGTTCACGGCGGCGCTCCGGTGGAAGAATTTCGGCAGAAGTTTTATACCGTTTTGCAAGTAATTATGTGTCGATTATTATGAAGAGGTTATTGAATTGATTTGGACATAGTTTATTAAAATGTGTGATTAATCAGACCATTAATTAAAGGATTTAACAATTTTAAGAAACATTTTGAGTTGAACGTTGATTTGACCTCGAGTCGTGTAACATTCGAGAATTGTGTGTGACTTTAAATAGGATTAAATGTTTAGATTATAGAATTAGATTAATTTTTTTAAAAGTTCAGAAAGCACGATATTTGAGAATGCGATATTCTCAACGGTATTGCTCGTTCGCGAGCTTAGTTATTCGATATTATTCTCAACGATTAGTTGCTAATTAATAATCGTTGTTTCAGAACGATGTATTAGCAGCCAGTGACAGACGTATAGAAACGCTGCCAGACATACTTTGGTTTGTTGGAAAGCACAACACAATATTGTGAGTGGACACTTTTATTTTTCATAGTTGTTATAGTGAGTCTTTTACATTATTTATATTCAATCTAGTTTTCAGTTTTAATTTCAGTATAATTTTCAGTTTTGGAGGCTAGATATTTTACATACTTTCGGTATTACATCGATGCATTGGTTACTCGATTGATCATCGATTAGCTCCGAGATGAGTTAGGTGGCTCTACCTTGACATTCATGTTGTCTGAGTTAGGTACGCCTCCATTGCATAATACTTGAGAAGGATTCAATAGATTGCTCTCGATGTATCTTTTTCATTTTCAAGACTTTACAGACTCTTATTATTTTATTATTTATGTCAGTGGGAACACAGTTATGTTCCAATTTTCAGGTTAGTTTATTTTTGTCCACTCACTCTAATATTTTTAAGTCTGTGTTTCCCTGGGCCATTTGTTTTAAATTGCCCAATTTACAGAGTTTCTTCCAAGGTCGAGTGCGCACACAGATCGAGGCATAGTGGTATCTATCATAGGATTCGAGGTAGATCCTATGAGTTAGTATTTTCATTAGTATAGTTTAGTTAGTTTAGAATGTTTAGCTGCTCTGATGTCGTAAATAGTTTTTTTGTTGCTATTTATAGCTTTCAGTTGGTATGGGAAAAATAGTTCCTTCAATTTAAGTTTTGGTTTTCATGTTCAATTCTTGTGTAATTTGAGTAGACACTTTGATTAGTAGAGTTGTTAGGGTCTAATTCCGGTTTAGGCAACTAAATCGGGGTTGGGTCCTTTCCCATGCTTCACAAACATAGATTTTGGTAAAGACTTGGTAAACAAGTCTGCAACATTATCCACCGAACCAATCCGGTTCACACGAATATTCAATAACCGTTGTAGTTGCTCATTATAGGAGTACTTCGGCGAAATGTGTTTTGTATGACCACCCTTAATGTAACCCAGCTAGCTTCATTTGTTCAATGCAAGCCTTATTATCCTCAAACATGCAAGTTGGTGTTGTCGTAGTACAAGATAATCCATTAGACCCTCGAATATGGTGTATCACATCCCTAAGCCAGACATACACATTAATCGCTTCATGCAAAGCAATGATCTCAGAATGATTCGAGGAAGTAGAAATAAGGGCTTGTTAAGTTGATCTCCAAGAAATTTCCATGTTCCCATAGTGAATACATAACCTATTTGGGAATGTTCTTTATGTGGGTCAAAGAGATACCCAGTATCAACGAAACCAACTAAGACATTACAATGTGTTTTTGAGTAGGAGACCTCACTGAATTAAGGTACAGTACTCGCAGCTAAAGGGGAATTCGATTGGTTGAAGCTTTCACTAGACAGTAGAATGGTAGCTTCGGGTCGATCTAGGGTACAACCTTCAGGTCTATCAAGGATGCAATCTTCGACGGGTCAAAAATCTCAGGACCTGCATGTGATTCAACCATCCATTTTTTTGGAAATTTTAAGCTTCTCCCTATTTTCTTTATAGGGAAAGAATCGGCCCAATTTAGTGGATCCTTTCAAGTACATGGAGTTATGAATAACTCTATTCCAATAACTTGACGTAGGCGCAGACCGAGAAGGCAATGTCTGGATGTGTGCACCAAGCTATATATAACAAAGCTCCAAACGTACTAAGATATGGAACCTCAGCTCCAAAAGTTCCTCACCATCATCTTTTTAGATGAAACATATCATTTTGGGCTCCAGACTGCATACAACCATTGGTGTATTAAGAGGGTGTGCTTTGTCCATTGTGATTTAGATATAATGAGACTAGTGAATAAGTATTCCATCAACTTGATGTACCATATTTAAAACCAAGACAAAATCGAGTCCTACCAAGACCTATCATCTCAAACAACTCATTCAAGTAATGAACACGCATGTGCATAAATTATCATTCTCGCATCCCTTCCCAATCAAGTAGTCACTTAGAATAATGACTGTCTCAATTTGAACACATGAGCACTCCGTGGTTTAGAGTTACCTGAATTGGGTATAACCATGTCAATTGGCACTCTTATGTATATCTATGAATCAAGATCCCCATAGAGATATGTAATCACATCCATTGGCTACATACTCAATTTTTTGGATACTACCAAACTGATAAGGTAGTGAAAAGTAATGATGTCCATAACCAGAGAATATATCTCATCATAATCAATACTAGGGCGTTAAAAAAAATCCTTGCGCCATAAGTAAGCCAAGTTTGGACTGCGGTATATGAGTAAAATAACTAATCTTATACTAACTGAAAGGACCCAATCCCGATTTAGTTTCCTAAATCAGAATCAAACCCCTTCTAAAAACACGAACCAACAAAAACCATAAAAATTTTGGCAGAGTAACGCTACTGACACGGAATTGTCATTAACCTGCACCCGGAAAAATACACTTCATCCTATGCCACAAAAGCCAAACCGTGGGCACCAATCCCATCCGGATTTCTCAATATCATATCAATAACATAAAGCAGTAAACACAACTGAACTTTATAGAAAATCCGGGGAAAATCACATAAAAACATATATCAATATCGTATCAGAGCGACCTCTAGTGTATATATACAAAATATACAACAGTAGGCAAAACAAGAAACCTATTGGAAAAGAAAGGTAGCTCGAACGACTAGCCTCCGACCGCGACGTGAGACACCAGAATCCCAACTGCAAACTGGGCACGGAAACCGAAAAGCCCAGAGGAAAGGCAAATAAAACGTTAAAGTGAGTGGACGAAAATAAACATATGTCTTTCACCAATTTCATATACATAAACAATGTAAAACAATGCGATTTCGGAAAATATATATGGAGGTGCCAGGAGAATCTCTCAAACCCGACGGTCAGGCGAATCTCTCAAGCCCGACGGTGATAGGCTAGGGGAATCTCTCAACCCCAACGACATAATAGGGGATTCCCTCAACCCTGCCCAGAGGAATCTTTCAACCCTGGTCAGACTACCGGTAATCAGCCGAGTAGCCGAAGCATCGATACAAGTAATGCCATCACCATAAAAATATAAAATAATACCTCCAAAAATAATAAATAATCTCAACATCGTATAAAAAAAATACGGAAATCACGAACTCGCAACGACAGTGAAAATATAAAAGTCCACTCACAAGTGAGCAAAGTGCGCATTCGCGCTAATCACGTGGTCCGGCGGAAGATCCCTCACCTGAAGCACGATCTCGATCCCCTGAATAATCACAAAATATATCTGATCAAAATCACAATTCACAACACTATACCATACCTCGGAAACCAACCGTTCCCGAAAATATATAACGCAGTACAAAATAATCGACGAAATTCTCGAAATCTCAACTCAAACCCTCGACTGAAAATCCGGTACCCAAATCAACTCGAAAACTTCAAGGCGATGATCGGGGCGCGAATACGAGCAAAATGACATATAACTCGATACATTTCCAAAACGTCAACGGTCGCCGAAGCTCCGTTGTTGACCGCCGCCGCCGCCGCCGCCGCACCGTCAACCGGAGAGATTTTCCGGCGGCCAAGCTCACCGAACATTCTCCTCAACGAGCCCAACACATCTCTCAACTGTGGCTAAGTCCAATTCCGGCCACACACGCCGAAAATCAGCTCGAAACGTCAAAACCCCAAACCGGCCGGAAAAATCTCCTCCGGCAAAATCCATCGCCGTGAGGCCATCCCGGCCTCCCAACTTCAAGGGTCCACCTACCTACCTCAAGACCAACAATTTCCAACAAAAACCCCCCTCGGAAAGTCGCCGGAACGCCTTCCTCTGTCTAATTGACCCGATTCCGGCAAGTTTTTCCCAAATTTCAAACCGTTCGTTCTCACTCAATTTCAAATCAATTTCCACAATTCCAAGTTCCAAAAAATAGCAAAGTAAGAGAGGAATCGAAATATACCAACAACAAGGCCGGAGGTGGCCGGAAACGGAGAGTCGCCGGCAAGTCAAACGGCGGTGGAGTTTTTCTTCTCTGGTCAACGCGGGTCAATGCACCCAGGGTTGGTCAACGCCGGTCAAACTTCCCAAACAGTGTTTTCGACAATTTTTCGACTATTTCCGATATTTATACTCGCGACTCAGGACGATCGACGGTCCAAAACGGATAACCATTACGATTCGGATAACTCAAAACGAACGGATAAACTCGACGAGATTCCGTGATTTTAAATATTCATATTATATTCCTCGGTCGACGAAATAATCATCCGGAACCGCCCACGAACTCGAAATCACGCGTACAACAACTTTCGAGAAGAGACTCAACTCAAATTCTCTGCCGATAATTAAGTCGTGATCAAAACCGGGAAATCAATTAATTTACGTAAAACTACGATTACGCGCTAACTCGTGAATTAAGCCGATTACTCTACTGTTCCTGTTCCGGGTCGTTACACTAACATAACCAAGCAAAACAACCATGACAATCTAATTTTGTCAATAGAAACTACAGAAGAATAACTTATTAAACTTAAATATACTATATAGTAATGTTGAACTTCGTACATGACAATCAGAAGGTGTGACTCTTAATTGCAATTTACACAAGTTGCATTTGTATGTCAAGCAGCCAACAGGAAGATAAAATTGTTATTTTAGACAACTATTACCGACTGGAAAGGTGAATCCAATCGCATTTGTTTGAAAACTTTCCAAACAGGAATTAACAATTGTCATTTCGACCAAAAATTACAGATGGCAAGGTGAATTTACCAATTACTTTTGTATGTTTGATTGTCGAACGAGAAGAAAAAAAATGTTATTTCCACAAACAATTACGAAAGGGAAGACGAATTGCCAAGAAACAGAGCTATGAGCTATCCCCCATTTTTAATTATTTTTAACTCATCTTTCCAGTAAAAAAAAGTTATCTTATCAAAAATTTGTCACATTCAGCTATGCGTATTCCACTTTTACATGCCGGAATATCACATTTAACTGCCACATTTTTCCGGCAATATATCTTAGTGTAATTTTATATTTCTTTCGATTTCTTTATTCTCCTTCCACCACATTCCAAGTTTTCAACAGTAACAAACACCAGTTCTCAAGGAAAGTCGAGGCCGAGTTTCTCAAGGAAAACTGATTATTGTTACATAACAACCTTTACAAGACAACATGAAGATTACCAAAAAAAAATCATATGACAATGTAGAGACCATCACTGCTACTTTCAATGCTGGTATGGTTGGGAAAGAACTCTGACCCGGAGCTGTTGGCAATGGAATAAACCAGGCCCCTATCTATGAGAATGCAACCAATGAAGTGGTGGAACCTTTAGAAACTGATGCATCATGAACATAAACCTTTTGTTTTACCATAACTGTTTGTGTTGTTATTCAAAATCTGATCTATACCAACATAGAGCTACTCGCAGCCACCAACTTTTTTACACATGCCGAGAGATGGCTTAATCCTTCACTTGCCGGAACTTCTTTATAGTTTTATCTGTGTTCTTTGAATATATTCAACTAAATTAGGAGGGATTCACTTTTATCTGCCACAGTATGGTAGGTTCCTTTGCAACAATATTAATTTCTATCAATAAAATTACCATGCAAATTGCAAAATGATAAGAGTATCAAAACGTCTTGTATACGGTACCGTAACCAACAATGACATAACAGGTGCATACGTCCAGTGTAGTTGTGACAAAAACTTAATGAACTGCATTCTTCTGATTGCAATATTCGAAACTGTGTACATAGAATAGTTTTCGACAAAAAAAATTGGGTGATAAGTTTCTCTGAGCATCAAAAATGATGGTTGAAAATTGAAATATGACATGTTTTGGAAGAGTCGAGGCCTTATACACACTATATACCTCTACAATATACGAGTGCATGTACAAACATTTATTGATGCGTCAATGGAGAAGGAAGCAACAAGAAGAAGTTGAAAACATGTCAATTGTGAACGGTCATGCAGACTTGACGGCTTCGTTATTGATGTGCAAAGGCTTCTTATAAGACTGCAACAAGAGAGATGAGCATACCACACTTACAGATGAAGCAGCCATACAGGCACCGGCAACCCATGGCGGTAATCGGATCCCAGTGAAAGGGAACAAGACTCCTGCAGCAACTGGCATGCCGAGAATGTTGTATCCCAGGGCCCAGACGTAATTCAACCGAATTCGAGACATTGTCTTTCTTGAGAGATCTATGGCTGTAACTACATCTTCCAAATTACTCTTCATCAAAACTATATCGGCAGCTTCTATCGCGACATCAGTGCCAGCGCCAATTGCCATGCCAACATCTGCTGCAGCCAAAGCCGGTGAGTCATTGATTCCATCTCCCACCATAGTCACAGTCAAACCTTTCATCTGCATCCAATTTCAGTTACAGTCAAAGTGTGGCTGTGTTGTTTGCAACTTTGCATAGGCTATACTTAAATAACTGGTAGACAAACTTGAAAAAGGATAGCCAATAATACACATTTAGGGAAATCAGTTTAAACAGCACGTTCGATTAATTATGATGAGTGATTTCAAAACAAGTGTCTCAAAGCTCTGCAGTTCTAAAATCAACAATTGGTTGAAGAATGTAAATCACATACTTGACTCAGTAACTTCTGAAATATTATTACGAGTTGAGTACATAATTATATTTTGTATTTTCCAGGGATCTGGGTTTTGAATGCAGCAAGGTACCTCAGTGTCAGAGAATGAAAGCCTACTGATCAGGTTTCATGCAACATATATACAACTAGTAATCACAATCAATGTTTTCTTTAATTTATTTGGTTCCAAGACACAGCCAAATATTTAAGATAAATGTTTTCCTATGAGCGACCACATCCAATTTCATTTTTTCAAACCTTAAACTCTGATATCTGGTACGGTAATTTTCGAGATATTTCATTATACTTAAATCACAATGCTCTAGGTATGGTAACAAGCTTACCTGTAACTCTTTGATTCTACCAGCTTTTCCCATCGGATCAGTCTCAGCAAACACTTTATCAATGCCAACCTCCCTTGCAATGGCTGCTGCTGTTGCCCAATTATCACCAGTCACCATGATGGTTGAAATGCCCATCGAGTGGAGATAAGAGATTACACGAGCAGCCTCTGGCTTCACTGGATCAGTTACAGCAAAAGCTCCAGCAACCTTTCCATCAATGGAAACTAACACACATGATCGAGCCAGTTTCTCGTTTTCTGAAACGTATTGCTCAACCTCAGGACCAACCGGGACATCATAATCCCCCATCAACCTCTTGTTCCCAACCAAAACGATTTTGTCACCAACTCTCCCACTAACACCAGCTCCAGTGTGCACCTCAAAGTCCTTAACCTCCACCACAGGTTCAGTTGACCCAAACTTCTTAAGAAACTTCTTTGAATGCTCCACCACAGATTTCGCAATTGGATGTTCACTATTTGCCTAAAATAGTTTTAAAAAAAACAGATGGATGAAAGTGAGTGTTAAAATTTTAAAATACCAGGATAAATCAACTTCTCAGCATTCATAATGTACATTCAGTGGTCATATGTGATTACTTTACCAGTTTAGCACTTATTCAGTTTAAATCTGGAAGTACTCGAACATTTTTAAGAAAGTCAAATTTTCATGTATATAGAAGCCAACCTCTGCTGCAGTAGCCAGAGCACAGAATTCCTCCATTGAGTGATTGGAAAAGAGCACAGCACTAACTACTGTTGGTTTTCCCATTGTGAGTGTCCCTGTCTTATCAAACACAACTGTCTTCACCTGCAGGGTAAGCCACAAAGCATATCAGAAAAAGAAATTTTCTAAAGCTGAATGATCTAGGTTCCAATGAAGAACCTAGAAGATACATCGAACCAAAATAAAGAAAACAGAAGACAGACACAATAGTAAAAAAGAAATCTAGATACAATACTTCTCTATTTATCAAAACCAAGAGACTTTCTTCGGTGCCAATAAGAGTATGATATGCTAGCAACTAGTAGCAAGAAGATATGATATGATCTTTGGTAAAAAGCCCATCAATTCTGGATGTCATATGAAACAGATTTTAACTATAACATAAATACAATTAATTTTAATCTCTTCAAGGAAAAAGTGCAAACATATGACTTCACACCGCAGATGAAAAAGACCCTCTTATGGTATTCATGTTTACTTTAGAACCCCCTTATTGTATTTGTCATAGCGGACGTCAACATGATTTATGCTGGTACAGGACGAGTACAAAGAGAAGTTGAAAGCACACCCTCAGTGGAGGAAAAAACTAATAACAACAACTGCAGCTGTAAAAAAAAGTTTCGCTTTTGAGGTGATGTATGTGCCATTACTTCAATTTCTCATGTAGTAACTGTCACCACTTAAGTAGTTTTCACACAGATTAGATCTGAAAAAAGTAACCTTTCGGTGAGCA
The DNA here is from genome assembly GCA_946800695.1 of Geum urbanum. Taxonomy (NCBI): domain Eukaryota; kingdom Viridiplantae; phylum Streptophyta; class Magnoliopsida; order Rosales; family Rosaceae; genus Geum; species Geum urbanum. The sequence goes on from OX326998.1 coordinate 38,726,982, forward strand.
TGTTCCTTTTTCTTCATATATTAGCAAAATTTACACATGAGAGAATTTGAATTGAGGAAAAAGGAGTGCGTGAATAAAACCTTCTTTGGTTAACAGAGACTGAACATATGGTTCCTTTTATCATTGTTAATGTTCATATATTTACTTAGTTTGTTTTATGACATCAATTTACTAAATTGTGTTTACTATAATATCCTGAATTTACAAATTTGTTTCCACGTAAAAGTCTCGCTAACCAAAGATTGGGATATTGGGGTTTTTTTCCTTCATGTAGGTCGAGAAACAATAAACACTAGCGAAAAGATTATCCAAATGAACACTAGACTGTAAATTACAGCTGAAGGTTGTTTCATATCCACATGTGTCTTACCTTATGAGCCTTTTCAAGTGCATTTCCACCCTTGATAAGAACACCTTGTGAAGCACCCTTCCCTGTTGCAACCATAACTGCTGTTGGTGTTGCTAGTCCCAAAGCACAAGGGCAAGCAACCACTAGCACTGAGATTCCAAACTGTAGTGCCAGCTCAAACCTATCCATGCCTTTTGGTGTCCAAGATATGGGGTAAAGACCGAATTCTCCCAGGATGAACCAACTCAGCCATGTTAAAAATGCTGCAACGACAACCTGTTGAAAGGAGAACAAATCAATTCTGCTAAGGAAACACTGTCATAAAATATGGATCTGTCTGGCTCTAGCCTCTGCACTCAAATATGGAAAAGACAAAGCATCTTTTGAAAACTCAAACTTAAAATCTATTGGACAAAACCGAAGAAACCTGCCCACAAGGAAATCCAGAAATTCAAAGATATATGAGAACAACCTTGACATAATCAATAAAAGCAAACTTTTACATGCTGCTGATCTTATAACCCAAGAGCAAGGTTCTATGTGAGAGAGTTTAATCATATCACCATCCACTGAATTTGAAGTTTTTTAAAAAGCAGGTAAATATAAGTAATAGAAGAAAACTTTGGTCTTTAAGCAGTCATGTAATGTTAACTTGGATACATGAACTCACTGTTGGAACAAAAAACTTTGAAATCTGGTCTGCTAGCTTCTGCACAGGTGCTCTGGCAAGCTGTGCAGCTTCAACTAGTTGAACTATCTGGGATAATGCAGTCTCTGAACCAACATGGGTTGCCTTGACCTGTAAACATCCATTCTCATTCATAGTGCCACCAATGACCTATTCAATTAAATGGGCAAAAAATACAAAATTAGTATTTTTCTTTTTCTAATGATGCAGATCACAAAATTAAAACCAAATATATACTACCTTGTCACCCAATCTTTTAGAAATGGGCCTTGCCTCTCCTGTGATCATACTCTCATTCACATGGCTTTGACCACTAACTATGATTCCGTCAACAGGAACTTTTGCTCCTGGAACAATCTTAAGTACGTCATTTCTTTGAATAAGCTGAGTGCTAATTTCCATCTCTGACATTGCATTGCCATCAGTATCTAACAATAACAGAGTTGCCGTATCTGGAGCAAGGTCTGTTAGCTTTGCTAAAGCATCAGATGTTTTTCCTTTAGCCAGAACTTCCAAGTACTTCCCTAAGAGTATAAAGGATATCAGCATGGAACTAGTTTCAAAGAAATCTTCCCCTTCAAAATCATCCAAAACCAATGCCTTGATTGCTATATAGACAGAGTAAAAGTAAGCAACATTGGTGCCCAGTGCAACCAAAACATCCATATTGGCTGATTTACGTCTTAAAGCATGATATGATCCCACATAAAACCTGACAATGACATCCAAATTTAGAAAGAGAAAATAAAGTTATCAAGTCCTTGAAAACAGTGATGCTGAAGTTGCTTCTATATAACCCGACAATGAGAACTAATAGTAGAAAACAGTAACAGAATACCTCCGGCCAATAATGAATTGCACTGGTGTGCAAAGAATCCATCTTAAGAGCATCCCGACAGTGAGCATGTTGTGTATCTTGCAATCCAACCAGTCCCCATAAGGACACATCATTGGAAGCACCATAGAGAATAAAAAAACAGGAACGGAAAATAGGCAGCTCAAGAAAAACTGATTCCTGTACATCTTAGTCTCAAGGTGTTGCTCAGCTTCTCTTCGCCTTGGAGGAACAAACAAGCTAGCTTGGTAAACCTTAGGGGATTTTCCAGCTTCTTCAATACAATGGATAAGTGATCTAGGACCAGTGAGGTCTGCATCATATGTAATTGTCACCTTTTTCTCGGATATGTCCACTTCAACATTATTTACACCCACAACCGATTCAAGGGAGGATTGAACAATAGTCATGTCTTCAGGGGAAGTAACTCCTTCCAGTTTTAGATACACTTTGTTTACTTCATTCCCTGAGCTGATGAGATCGGATCCAAAGCCAGCGTCCTCTATTGCTTCGATGATCAAATTGATGTCAGTGATGTTTGGGTCAAAGTGAACCTTTGCTTCTTCAAGGGCTAGACCAACAACTGCATGTTTCACCCCATTAACCATCCGAAGAGCAGACTCAATAGACTCAGAGCAACTAGTGCATGCCATTCCTTTTATCCTGAGCCGGCATACTGCTATGTCTTGTTCTGGAAACTCCTCAACCGGGAAACCTGCATCTTCTATGGTTTCCTTAATTTGGCTTGCCTAATAAAATGTACATCAGAATGAATCAGCATTCTTATATAAAGCATACATGAAAGACTACTAAAGAAGTATTATTCAACAAAGGAAGAAAGACAGCAGCGTAAAAATAAGAAAGACAAAGCTGATTTTGCAAAGACAGGAAAAACTACACTCACAGGAATGAGGTCTGGTATATAATCAACAGCAGCTTGGCCTTGAATGGGCGACACTGTTACGCTCTTGACCCCATTAAGCTTCCCTACAACAGATTCAATGGTAGTCGCACAAGAACCGCAGTGAATATCCCCAACTTTGAACTTGACTGTTCTGATTCTCTTATCGGTACTGCTTTCCACAGGGTCTAACAGAGGCACATTCAAATCATCCACCCCGCCACTCAAATTGTTGGACTCCATCAAACCTGAATCAGATACAACAATTCCTACTAATAAAAAATCAGACCAACAACACTATCTATTCCCTCAAATTTAAATATTAATTTTTTTATTTGTTTTTAAACATAGCAATAGCTCAATCTTTACTTTCTGTATTCATTCTCAAAATAAATGATGACAGGTTCAGAAACAAATTGAAAATGAACTAAACTCTACTCTAATGAAATTAGTCGCAATTTGAAGCAGCAAACAACACTGGTAAACCGAAATTAGCGAGTCATCTGTGAGAGTCTGAGAATTACCTTTACACGATGACGATGATGAAGACGAGAGTCACGTGAGCGAACGGCGGAGGATAAGAGAGGTTAGGGTTTTGGAAAATCGGCGAAAACCGCAGAGAGTTTTTGTTGGTGGTTTCGAAAAGTTAGAAGAGAGTCGTCTGTGTATTTGGGATTTTGGTGTGGGGCGTGGGACTTGTCGCTTTTATAGTCAGAAGAGACGAGAGAGAATCCTTCTTTTTTAAATTTTTGAAATTGTAACGTCTGCGATTCTCTTCCCACTTCGTTTCTTTAGTTTAATACTAACAACTAGAAACAGCACCACAATGACGACGTTAACAAGATGTCAAGATCTAACATTACTGTATTAGGACGTGCGTGTACTATGCCATATACTCACACACTACGTACATGTTATATAATTCTCCGAATGATGCAAATCTTTATTACCTCGGTGGTCTTTGTGGGCTTGCTCGGCGGGACTTGCAAGCGTATTTGCTATCAAACCGTTAGTGACTACAAAGCCTTCCTTGCTCTGAATAAAATTCTCGGGAATGATGCAAATCTCTATTACTTCAGTGGTCTTCGTGGGGGATGCAAACGTCTTCAAAACAGCTTACTCACTAGGACTCGCAAGCGTGTCTATTATCAACTCCCTAGCGACTACAAAGCTTTCCTCACTCTGGACAAAGATGTTTCTCTGTTGGATTAACAAGGCATCTTCAATTGCGTCGTTGGGGCCAAATTTCAAGGCTTGAGGGGCAATATTTAGACCCAAAATAATATTTTGTTTGGGCCGGTTCCTGCGACTTGCTTAATAAGTCTAGTTTGGAAAGAAAATCATATTCTCTTCCAATATCCCTTGCTGAGCAAGGAAAAATGATATTTAGCGAATATGGTATTCAGAATCCTTCAAGGATTTAGATTTCTTACTTTTTTTCAGCAAGAGATAAGCTTGAGCGATCACTATAAATAGAGAGTCCATGACTAAACCAAAAGGCACCTCTACACACACTCAATTTGCTCTCAGCAAATTCAACTCTCCTCGAGAGAGAAACCAGCAAAGATAAATCTATAATTCTCACCATCCAGGGGGTGAAGGATTCGACAATTCTCTCTTGTCAATCAACATGGGCGGACTACAGGTTTTTCATCAGATAGGATGTGACAAATTCGACAGTTTACTCTTGTCAGACGATGGCGATCAAAGGAGATTCCACTAGACAGGGCGTGAAGGTTCTGTCGGTCAAAGAAGTCACAACCAGTGTTCTCAATACTCGCTAAGAAAATTACTCTGCTTTGTACTGGATAGGATGTAGGAAGTATCGATTTTCGTGGCTCTGCAGTGAGACAAAAAGTCTAAGTCCTAAAACACTTAGGCAAAAAGACCTCATCGAGCCAGTTTGGTGCTCTCCTCGCTCCAATCGCTTATGAAGAAGCAAGATCAACGGTACTACGCATGTCAACATTCTGCCTTCAGTAGTGGCACATCAAGAACACAACCTAATAGGGACAATTTGTCATTACTTAGTCACGGTTACCTAGATCTGCTGGGAAAATACAGCCAAACATTTTGGCACGCCCACTGTGACAGAGATTTTTGTGTCTCGCTACAACAATAGATGACACTTACAAGAAGGTGCATCCTAGTTGCAATAAGCACCGATCACCAGATTTCCAAGAGCATAACTCAACGACCTGTCGCGGATTATCGGACTCATAAGTTCAGAAAAGATGCAGAGCAACACAAACATCCAACACTAGATTTCTTTATGCATAACTCATCGTTCTACTATGGGTTATCTTCTTCAAAGGTCAGGGACAAGTTTGGAATGACGTCAAAAGCTGCAATGACTTTTACCGTCAAAACTTCAGAGGAAATTAAGGACATACCCTACAGTGACTACAGAGAGTATGCTGCCTTACGCGACCAACATCAAGAAAAGCAGTAGGCAGCATAAATGTGGCAATTCTCAGAAATAAACGAAGTTACTCTTGATAATTTGGTCGCTGAGAAGCAGCGAGTCTCCTGATTTTACGACAGACGTACTCGTGGGAAAAGTTACTCGGAAAGCGAGTTTGGAAGACGGTCTTGCCCATTGGTGGGGCTGTTCATCGAAATCTCATCAACGACCGGTTTCTCAAGAAGTACATTGAGCCAGTTTAGGAGTATGAAGATCCACTAGACCAAGTGACTTAATTTTCCTAAGTTTGCATACAGCCTATATCAGAGGCTTGTCTTTACTCGCTCACCTAGAAAAACTAGGGGGGGAACCATATACTGTTATGGCCAATACATATGGCCAAATTTTTTGTACTACAAATTTTTGTTCAAATGCAAATTTTGTTAATACAAATTTCGATACCAGTCAGTGGTTCGTCTCTTTATCCTTGGTCAACGGAGAGGATCTTGTTGTGCCTCTTTTCCGCCTCGCGCACCCTCTTCATGAGGGGCAGATGAACTTGGATATTGTGCCACTTTTCCACCTCGCCCTATCCATGAGGAGTGGAGGAACTTGGATGGCTCAAAGAAACAAGCTGGGGGACATCAGGGTTTACTCAGACAAGAAGTCCTCTGAGGATAGCAAGGGACCGAGCAAAATCGTCACCCACTAGAGAATATTTACCATGTTGCGAGAAATTGTGAAGATAAAGTCGTAAAAGTAACATGCAAAGGCCACTCAGTGGTTTGAAAAAAATTCTAAGAGAAGCTCACCATGTACGGATAAAGAGAAGTAGGCACAGTTTTCTCAATGGTCACCATGGTAGCAGCAGTTGCAGGATTGCTCACTGAGGTCGGTGTTAGATTAACTTAGTTTTAGTGATTGTATTCTTTAAAACCACGATAAGAACATATGTGTATCTTGAATACAAATGAATAAAACTTACAGGATTGTGTTGTTCTTGCTATCATTGTTGATCTTCTGCAGTATACACCTTTAGATTCTAAGTGAATTGGACTTTTGTGAATGTGTTGTGTATAATCCAAGGACCAATCAAGGCTATATATAGAGAACAGATAAAACAATCGCATCCATCAAGCAACTGTTGTATCTATTCATTTCAGAATTCAATTCTAAACCAATGTATCAGCTTCTTGAACTGATGTACCCTTTTATGTTTTACTGCAACTTATACACAGGCATAACGGTGTATTAGAACCATCCTAAATAAAGATTGGTTTACACAAGATTTACATTTAGATCCTATACTGATCATGTACAAGATTCAGAATGTATACAAGGAGAACAATGTCATGTTCTTAAGTTGATCTAACAATCTCCCACTGAACTTGACATTGTTTAAATTCTGAATATGTAGAATGACACAATATATACTGAAGTGTCAACTGGATTTAAATGGTTAATCTAATTTAATGTTTTATCAATTACAAAAGTTACGTTAGATTAAGAACTAACTTGATAGATTGACAAAACATCAGTATTTCAAAACCATAACAACACAAATACAATCATATAAACTACCTAATGCAATAACAAGTATATTTGATACTGAAACAAAATATACTCCTAAAGTCCTACTAAAACTTCAATTCATGATTCGCAAAACTTAAATATATTTCATACTGAAAAACTCTGTAAATTCTTTAGTTACGAAATATAGAATGAATGAATTATTATGAATTTATTCATATAGAAGGAATAACTCAGTACATATATAATACTATAATTATGTCTTTATGATGCTGCTAGTTCATATCAGCATCCAAATTTTCTAAAATTTCCATGGCTTTGACATGTTTGACAAAACTTGATACAGGCAGGGCTTTAGTGAAAGGATCGGCTAACTGATCTTTGGTGCCTATCTTGATGACTTCAATATCATTGTCTCTCACACTCTCTCTTACTGTAAAGTATTTGACATCTATGTTCTTGGAATGAGAGGTCCTTCTGTTGTTCTTTGAAAAAAATACTGCTGAAGCATTATCACAATAAATGGTCATAGGCTTCTTGATTGATTCTAACAACTGTAGTTTTAAAACAAAGTTTCTCAACCATAGACCATGTCTAGTTGCTTCATGTACAACTATATATTCTGCTTGAAAGGTTGATGTAGTTGTCAAGGTCTGTTTTGTTGTTTTCCATGATATTGCACCTCCAGCAAGCATGAATATATACCCTGAACAAGACTTTAAATCATCAATGTCTTGCTTATATGATGCATCTGCATAACCTTCTATTTTCAACTCTTTATCTTATATTCTCTTGTAGACCAACATATGGTCACTTGTATGTTTCAAATACCTCAACACTTTCTTCCCAGCAGTCTAATGTTCATGTCCAGGATTTGATTGATACCTGGATAACATACCGATAGTAAAAGCTATATCTGGTCTGGTACAGACTTGTGCATACATGAGACTTCCAACTAGTCTAGCATATGGCATATTCTGCATACTTTTTCTTTCCAGCAGATTATTAGGACATTGTCCTTTATGTAGTTTATCACCTCTAGACATCGGTGACTCTTCCCTTACAATTCTGCAAGTTAAACCCATGCAGTATCTTATCAATGTAGCCTTTCTGTGAGAGTCCCAGCATACTTCTTTTCCTATCTCTAATAATCTCTATCCCCAAAAACATAATGAGCCTCACCCATATCTTTCATATCAAACTGATTTGAAAGAAAATGTTTTGTTTCCTTTAATAAGGACATGTTATTGCTAGCTAACAAGATATCATCAACATATAGGATCATCAAGATAAAATCACTCCCACTGATTTTTAGGTAGATACATTCATCTAATTTATTTTTCAGAAAACCAAAGTTAGTGATTACCTTGTCAAATTTGAGATACCACTGTCTGCTGGCTTGTTTAAGACCATAAATTGATTTTTTGAGTTTGCATACTTTCTCTTCACCTTGTTCATACCCCTCTGGTTGCAACATATAGATATCTTCTTTCAAGTCACCATTTAAAAATGATGTCTTTACATCCATCTGATGCAGCTCTAGATCATAGTGTGCCATAAGGCCATTAAAATTCTTAATGAATCCTTTGTAGAGACTGGTGAAAAGGTCTCATTGTAATCGACTCATTCTCTTTGATTATACCATTTTGCCACCAATCTAGCTTTGTATCTTTCAACTTTGCCATTTGCATCCCTTTTGGTTTTGAGCACCCACTTGCAACCTATTGGTTTACATCCATCAAGTTTTTCTGTAAGCATCCAGACTTTGTTTTTGGACATGCTTTCTAATTCTTCCTCCATGTTTTGCTTCCAATTATCATAGTTTGCTGACTTCATTGCTTGTTGTATTGTACATGGATCTTTTTCCTCATTCAAATCATATTCCACTTCCATTTGGTATACATGGCAGTCATCAGGAATTGCAAACTTTCTTTCCCTTGTTGATTTTCTTAGAATATTCTGATCCAGCTGTATTGGTTCTTGAACTATAGGTTATTCCAAAGCTATATATTTTTCATGATTTGCAGCTTCTAATGCTATATTTTTTCAACAACATCATCAAATTGTTCTTCTATTTGAGGTGGGATGATTTCCAATGCAGTAGGTGTAGTTGCAGGCTCTTCTTCGATGATAACTCTTTCTGTACTAGATTCAGGATAAGCAAACCATTCTATAAAACTGTCACTGCTTGGGTTGATCACTTCATAAGTATCAATATATGCTTGCTGATCAAATTCTTCATCTATGAATATAGCTTTTGGTACTTCAATGATTCTAGTACTTCTGCCTGGACAATAAATTCAGAAACCTTTTGATTTCTCAAGATAGCCAATAAAATAGCCACTTACAGATTGAGAATCAAATTTAGCTCCATCTTCTATCTTGTAGATCTTTGCTTCTGTATTACATCCCCACATATGCAGGTGATTTAAACTAGGTTTATATCCACACCATAACTTATAAGGCATTTTTGACACTGTTTTACTGGGAGTCCTATTGCAAATATAATGTGCTATCTTCAATGCTTCTCCCCACAGAAACTTTGGTAGCCCAGATTTAATGATCATACTCCTAACCATATTAATCAAGGTTCTATTTCTCCTTTCTGAAACTCCATTTTGTTGTGGGGTGTATGGAGTTGTATATTGTGCTTTTATACCACAGTCTTGTAAATACAAGGCAAATGGACCTTTGTGTTGGCCCCTTTCTGTATACTTGCCAAAGTACTCACCCACTCGATCTAATCTGACTGTCTTAATGAAGTTTTCAGATAGTCTTTCAACCTCAGTCTTAAAAAATTTGAAGGTATCCAAAGCTTGTGATTTTTCAAAAATTAAATAGATGTAACAAAATCTGAAAAAATCATCTATAAAGGTAATGAAATAGTAATTTCCACAAATGGTTTTAACTGGAAAAGGGCCACAAATGTCTGTACGTATCAATTCTAAAAGTATTTCACTTCTTTTAGTTCCAAATCTTCTAGTTTGGGTCATTTTTCCTTTTAAACAATCCACACAGGTTTTGAAATCTATAAAATCTAATTCTGGAAGAATTTCCTACTTAACCATTAGCTTAAGCCTCTCCTTTGATATGTGACCCAATTGTTTATAACACAGAAAAGATGAGGTTTCCTGATTATGCTTCCTTTTTATACCAGAATGTTTGTTTATGTTAAAAACTTCTCTTTTTGCTAATGGATCTGATTATTCATTTTCACAATCAACTTTCCAATAACCATCATCAATAAAATATTTTCCAAAACACTTAGATAGATAAGTTAAATTCGTAACATTATTATCACTACTGAAATCAAAACCTTTGTTTAAGGCATATAAAGATCCAGAAATTAAGTTCATACTTATGCTGAGAATGTAGTACACATTATCCAAAACTAATACAAATTTATTAAACTTAAGTTTGACAGTTCATATTGCCTTCACAACCATTTTCTGTCCATTTGCTGCACATACCTTTGTCTCTTGCTTACTTGGGGCTGTCATCATTTGCAAGCCCTTTAATGAATTGACAATATGAATAGGTGAGCCAGTGTCAAAACACCATGTATTGTCTATTTCAAAACGTTTTGACTGAATGTTAAAAACTAGTTTTATAGACGTACCTTTTTTAGATAACCAAGTTTTGAAACCTTCGCAATCTTTCTTGAAATGTCCTTGTTTCTTGCAGAAGAAACATGTTAAAGTTTTGGAGGACTTACTTTTACTGATGTCTACCTTAGGTCCTGAGTTTGATGAATTACCCTTGTGTTTGTTCTTTTTGCTCTTGGGGTTGTAGTAAACAGATAGATCCTTGCCCTTCTTTTTGATCTCATCCTCCACTTCAACACATAATGATATCATCTCATTCACACTTCAATTCTCCTTTTGTGTCTTGTAGAGTGATTTTAGGTTGTCATATTCATCTGGTAGTTTGTTCAACAACATGTAGACTAGGAAAGAATCCTCTCTTGTCATGTTCAGATCCTTCAATTTTTTTGCAATGTATGAGCCTCTCATAATAAACTCCCTGATACTTCCTTTTCCTCTATACTCTAGATGCATTAAAGCCTTCATGAGAATATTAGTTTCTGCCTTATCTGAGATTTTGTACTTCTCTTCTATAGAAGTAAAGTACTCCTTTGCAGTCTCAGATAGAGGAATGCTTCCCTTAACATTCTCAGTCATGCTTTTCTTAATCATGATCAGTGCCATTTTGTTGTGTTTTGTCCATCTGTCATGTTTTTCCTTGTATTCTTTGCTTGAATCTGGTGGCACTACAAGAAAATGAGTCATCACCGGCGAGATTCCGGCCAACAAGGCCGGCGACCGGAAAAGTCGCCGGTAATGTGGCCGGAATCTCGCCGGTAATGTGTGCCTAGACATTGCCGGCGACGGTTGTCGCCGGTAATGTGCCCTAGACATTACCGGCGACTCCAACCGTCGCCGGCAATGTCTAGGGCACATTACCGGCGATTTTCCGGCCGTAATCTCGCCGGAAATGTGCCCTAGACATTGCCGGCGACGGTTGGAGTCGCCGGTAATGTCTAGGCCACATTACCGGCGAGATTCCGGCGTAAAGTCGCCGGTAATGTCTTCATTTCCGGTGACTTACTCCGTCGCCGGCAATGTGTCTTATATTTGATGCCGGATGGGGCAGCTCGATCATTCAATCATTTTGAGCGAAAAAAATCCAAAGAAATCGAAAGAAGGAAAACGTACGCTCTGAAATCGATCATTCGGTATATTGTCAAAATTAAGGCGCGCGTCGAAAACTCGATCATTCGGGAAGCTATATATATAGGTACGTAGGTGTATATATACGTATATGTGGTATATATATATATGTGTGTGTGTGTTGATCAAATCCAATTCGTGAGATATATATGAAATGTTGTTGATGTACGGTCACCGAAACGAGAAAACAGGTTGTAGTTAATCTTGTGTCTGAATCAATGACTGGTATTATCGTATTGTTATCGGAGCCAGGCTTAACAGAGCCTCCTCCTACCCAGTCAAATACGTTTTGAATTGAAAAAAGGAGAATACTATCATCGAGTACTGAATCGAATTCAGAGATTAGATCGATATATATACATATGCATGCATGTGTTGATTTAATTAGAGTTGAATTGAGAGATCACGTCGATTATTAGTAGTGAATGTGTGTGTATATATATAACTAATACGTAAAATTGTTAGAATTTTCAGGATGGACAAGAGTTGGATGAGCCTCGAAAGATGGGATGTCAGATATCACCAGGGAATTAGGAGTTTTGTGGATTTTGTGAAGGCTAATTGTGGAGACACTACACTTCATTATTGCCCGTGTAAAGAATGTAAGTGTTTCAGCGATCGATTTCGATTTCCCATCGATAAAGTCCAGAGGCACCTGAGTAAATACGGGTTTTGGGATAAGTACACTTGTTGGATTTATCACCGTGAAACATCGGTAGCGGGTCCGCATGATCATGGACAATTTGGTGAGAGGGCTAGTCCACGCTATGATCATGGAGATTTTGCTGAGAGGGGCAGTTCATCCTATGATCCAACATCGATGTTAATCAATGATATGTTTCCTCATGAGAGCGGTGTATTCGCTGATGAAGCACCAAATGTCCCTCCCGTCGTTGAGGGTTTCCCCCATATCGAGCCAGTCGAACCATTACCTGGAGGTCATGTCAACACAAGCGGTATGGACAAGTACAACAACCTGATTGCATTGCAACAGACTCCGTTGTACGACGGTTGTAGTAAGACTGTTCTTGAAAGTGTCATGGGAGTGATGCAGCTCAAAATGGAGAACAAAATGTCTGTCAAAGCTGTTGATTCTTGGTTGAAGTGGACTGCTTCGCTACTGCCACCCGGTCATCGTCTTCCTACCACTCATCATAAGGTGCGACATATCCTGAAAGATCTTGGGCTTTCCTACATCAAAATCCATGCATGCAGATATGATTGTATTCTCTTCTGGGGAAAAGATCTCGAAGACCTTGAAGCCTGCCCGGTATGTTTTACAGAAAGGTATAAGTTGACTCCTGCAGGCAACAAGAAAGCTGTGAAGATACTTCGATATTTCCCGCTTATTGATAGGCTGGAGCGGTTGTTCATGTGTGCTTTCACGGCCGAGGCAATGAGATGGTGGGCTGAGAGGAACTTGCCTGACGATGACACCCTTATACACCCTTCCGACGGAGAGGCTTGGAAGCACATGGTCAGGGAGTTTGATCATTTTGCAGCAGAGGTCCGAAATGTTTGGCTAGGGCTCTCATCTGACGGATTCAACCTTTTTGGCAACATGAGTCTTCAATACAGTATATGGCCAGTTATTTTGGTACCGTACAACCTTCCACCATGGATGTGCATGAAGAAGGAATACAATATGCTCACTCTGTTAATTCCGGGCCCGGGTTATCCAGGAAAGTGTCTCGATGTGTATTTGAGGCCTTTGATTGAGGAGCTTAAGTACCTGAGTGAGTGTGGCCACCCCACTTACGATAGGTTCAAAAAGGAGATGTTCCAGATGCATGCCATGCTTGTTGGCACCATCAGTGATTTTCCTGCCCGCGGTATGTTGTCGGGCAATGTTACCAGGGGTTACAGGGCTTGTTCAGAGTGCATGACGGTTGATTGTTGTAGTCCTCATTGCAGTAAAATTGTTCAGATGCGTCACCGTTGTTGGCTTCCATATGATCACCCATTTAGGCAGGATCCAGACGCGTTTGATGGGACTGTGGAAACAGGTGTGGCCCCCAGGCGATGGACAGGGGAAGAAATTTTGGAAGTGTTGAATGAATATGATTTTGGCCAGCTGAGCAATCATCCTGACATAGTGGCGTCAATTCCAGAAAAGCCCGAAAGGTATAAGTTTTGGACACACAAGAGCATATTCTGGGAACTCCCCTACTGGCCTAGGTTGCCTATCAGACATTACCTAGATGTCATGCACATAGAGAAGAATGTGTGTGAAAGTGTGGTGGGCACAGTTCTTAACTTGGAGGGGAAAACAAAAGACATCCCTAAGGCACGCATTGATCTGAAAGCAATGGGTGTGCGGAAACATTTGTGGTTAAGAGATGGTAAGAGAAAAATGCCGCAAGCTCCGTACACCGTAAAGCCGAAGCATAAGCATGAAATTTTTCGGTGGCTGAGTAATGTCAGGTATATATTCTTATGGCTATGTAGGAATTTGGCCTTAAATTTTTAGCGGAGTATATATGGTTATATGCGAGAAATATAATTGGTCCATATATGTGGCTTTATCTATATATATGCAGGTATCCTTATGGCTATGCAGGAAATATAAGCAGGTGTGTTAACTTCCGGGACAATAAGATGTACGGATTAAAGAGTCATGACTGCCATGTACTGCTTCAACGCCTTTTCCCTATTTTCATTCGAGGGTACATGCCCAAAGAGGTGGTGGAGCCGTTGGTGGCCTTGTCAAGATTCTTTCAGAAGTTATGCACCAGGGAAGTTAAAAAAACAGACCTCAGGGAGATGCAAGATGACATCATTTTTATCATGTGCAAGCTTGAGAGGATATTTCCCCCAAATTTTTTCGACATAATGCCTCACCTGATGATCCATCTTCCCGAACAATTGTTGCTTACCGGTCCCGTACACTACACTTGGATGTACCCCATGGAAAGGTACAAATGATTCATACATTTGGTTTGCCTATGTTTTTATATGTAAATTCTTATTTTTTAAGTAAGTTAACATGCACTTGTTAACTTGTAGACAATTGGGAGCCTACAAGGACTATGTGAAGAATAAATATGCACCTGAAGGGTGTATCGCTGAAGCATATCTTGCGCACGAGTGTGTAACGTACACAAAAGTGTACTTGGAAAATGTAGAGGACCCCCAACAACAGATGCCGATAGATGAACCACAGTTCAACCTTTCTATCATCTCCAGTGACGTGGTAGTACAGGGAAGGTTGCCAAAGTCGTACAAGTTGGATGGAAATGAGGTAGCCATTGCCCACTGGTCGGTACTGATTAACTGTCAAGAAGTACAATATTGGAAAAACTATCATCTTCACTGCCCTGCTATTGCCGGAAATGTTGATTACCACAACAAGACGTTTGCAAACTACTTTGGTCAATGGGTAAGTATATGTCTATTTTTATATATATCCTTACATAGCATGTATGTATGTACGTGGTTTTGTGGTTTCAAGATGACATAATTTCTTCTGTACGTATTAATATATGGACGTTTTCAGATGTACCATGTAGCAGATGATGGTTACCCAGAGTGGTCAAACGAATTGAGGGTCCTGGCGATGAAACCGATAGCTTCACAAGTTTACTCCATGTGTCAGGTCAATGGCGTGAAATTTATATGTGAAAATCGAGACGACCGACTGAAAACACAGAATTGTGGGGTGATGGTCCATGGTGGGCAGGATGGCGTTGACTATTACGGTGTCCTTCATTCAGTTGTTGAACTAATTTATGGGAACCGCATGAAAGTGCACTTGTTCAAGTGTAGATGGTTTGATACTAGCCCGGAGAACACAAGGACCGATCAGTACGGAACATTTTCGGTGAATACTGCTACTACCTGGTATGAAGATGACCCTTTCGTTCTTGCCTCATCAGTAAAACAAGTGTTTTACCTGGACGATCTTCTTAACAAAGTCCCGTGGAAGGTGGTTAACCATGTTGCTCATAGAAACATATACAGTGCTGCCACACTTGGTGATACCGCAGATGATGAGGAAGTTACTGCATACCAAGAGCCAAACGCTTTTGACATTCCTGAATCATCTACGATTCGCCTTAATAATGTGAGATCTGGGAGTGTGGTTCGAATTACTGGAGCAGAACTTCTCGATGTTAATCCATATGAAGTTGACGCTGATTCAGATGACGAGGAGCGGCACATATTGCCAGAGGTTACCTATGAAACCGAGTCAGACTCAAGTGATGAATATGATTACGATTATCATCCTTAGTACGTTGGAAATTGTAGTCGGAAATTGTACTCGACAAATGTACGTAGTAAAATGTACGTAGTAAAATGTTTAAGGAAATTGTAGTCGGAAAATGTACTCGGAAAATGTACTCGGAAATTGAACGTAGTCGGAAATCGGAAATTGAACGTAGTCGGAAATCGGAACCGTAGTCGGAAATTGAACGTAGTCGGAAATCGGAACCGTAGTCGGAAATTATACGTAGTCGGAAATTGTACGTAGTCGGAAATTGAACGTAGTCGGAAATCGGAAATTGGTCGGAAATTAGTCGGAAATCGGAAAATGGTCGGAAATCGGAAAATGGTCGGAAATTAGTCGGAAATCGGAAAATGGTCGGAAATTAGTCGATCGGATAATAGTCGACAAACCTAGACATTACCCACGAGTTGCTAAGTCGTTGGTAATGTCATTACCAACGACTTAGCAACTCGTGGGTAATGTCATTACCAACGAGTCAAGTCGTTGGTAATGACATTACCGACGACGTACGTCGTTGGTAATGTCATTACCAACGACGTTGACCTACCTCGCCGGCAATGGTGGCGGTATAGCTCGAGCTCGAGCTCCTCCTCCCCATTTCTCTTCGGCCTAATTCAATTCTCTCTTCCCTCTCTTAGCTCGAATTTCTTCCCTCTCCCCTCTCCTCAATCCTCTCTTCTCTCTTCCCTCTCCCCTCTCTTCCTCTCCTCCCCTCTCTCCTCCCCTCTGTCCTCCTCTCCTCCTCCTCTTCCTCCTCCCCTCACCTCCGTCGCCGGCAAAGTTGGGTCGAGCTCCACCATGGCAGGTTTGAGCTCACTCTCTCTCCCTCTCTCTCTCTCTCTCATTCCACAATATTTTTTTCTGTATTTTAATTAATTAATTTTTGATAATTGTGGGATGTATATATGTATGCATGTGGACAATATTTGTAAAATGTAATTAAGGTATGTATGAAAATTGTGGGAAAAAAATGTGGATAATTGTGGGGTGAAGGAGCAATATATGTGATGTATATATGTGAAAAATTAATTAATATATATGGAATGTATATATATACGTATGTTTGAAAAATATGGAAAATTAATTAGCTAGGGTGAATTGGATTAATATGTGATGTATATATATATGCACGAATTAAGGTGAAATTAAGATGCATGATCGATGTATATATGTGTGAAAAGTTTAAAGCCGGAAATGATGTATGTATATATGTTAAGTTATGTGATATAGTACGTTGTTAATTTAACGTATAATAGGTGATATTGGAACCATACCAAATCGGAACCGGAACGGTTTGAAACCGGAACTGTTTATAACCGGAACCGTTTGAAAACAAACGGTTCCGGTTTCAAACGGTTCCGGTTCCAAACCGTTCCGGTTCTGATTTGTTATAGAACCGAAACGGTTTGGAACCGGAACTGTTTGTAACCGGAACCGTTATGTTACAAATTGTTCCAGTTACAAACAGTTCCGGTTTCAAACGGTTCCGGTTCCAAACCGTTTCGGCAACGATTTGTTATAGAACCGAAACGGTTTGGAACCGGAACCGTTTGGAACCGGAACTGTTTGTAACCGGAACCGTTTGTAATATAACGGTTCCAGGTTCCAAACCGTTCCGGTTCCAAACCGTTCTAGAACCCCAGTTCCCATGACTATTACGGCGTCCATGCCAGGAGGTTTTGCAGCTAATTGGCTTCGGAGAGGTTCCCGAAATAGTGGAGGGAACAGTAGTCAAGCTTCCTCCTCGCCCGCAGTTAGCAACACGCCCAGTGGGCCAATGATGAGTGCTCGCACGAGAGCCTTGCTAGAGGCGCGAGCTGAGGAGTAAGCTGCACGATCAAGAGCCGTGCAACCGGAAGTTGAGCCTCGAGCCTCAGTCTCCAGACGCTCAATCAGCAGACGTCCCTCCGGTGGCAGAGCCTCAGACGAGCGACAATCAACGGGGGCATCAGAAACTCCCTCAATCCGAATGCCCCATATTCGCCCGGTGCCTACTCCCATTTCACGGGAAACATATGAGACACATGGTGGTGCTGGCGCCTCATCGTCCAGGCCTCGTCTATCTCCGCCGTCCGGTCTCTTCCTACCCGACGAGATTCCTGTCATCCCTGAATTCGATGATAGGGGGATGCCTGTTTATATTGAAGGACGGCCGGAGTTCCTGAGCGTGGAGGAAGCGTATAACTTCCTCCCGTTCGACCCCGTGTATCTTTGGAGTGTGAGGTGCACCAACCA
The DNA here is from genome assembly GCA_946800695.1 of Geum urbanum. Classification (NCBI taxonomy): domain Eukaryota; kingdom Viridiplantae; phylum Streptophyta; class Magnoliopsida; order Rosales; family Rosaceae; genus Geum; species Geum urbanum. The sequence goes on from OX326998.1 coordinate 38,744,882, forward strand.
ACAAACGGACGATGCAGGTAAATTTTATTTAACATCAGATTGATTACTTAATTATTACTTAAGACTTGTGATAGGTTCAATTAATGATATCAATTTGTTGACATTGTATTATTAGGCAATTTCGTTAATGGGACTGGAAAACGGAAAGGGGCTAGAGGCACCTGCACCGGGAAGAGACTTGAGCAGGCCACCGGCGGAAGGAAAACGCCCTTAAGGGCCAATGAGGATGGCGAGGTGATCGAGGCATTCGACACCACGCGCAAATATGTCAGCATGGCCGGTGCGATCGTGCGGGACAAGGTCCCAATGCTTTGGCCAGATTAGGAATCTGTGCCTATCTACGTGAAGATGCAAGTGCATAATGCACTCAGTGTGAGTAAAATCGTATTTTTATTACGTAAATTTTACATTTATTAATTAAGTCCGAATAAATATATAATTTTACCTTTTATATATTCATATTGCAGGTGTGGTTTGACGTGGATGAAGTTCTTATTCACACGTGGGTAGAGCGTCAACTACATATGAGGTGATGTGCTTCGACTTATTTGAATATATATCGAGTTAGATTTTTGTTTATCAAGTGTTTTAATATCTCTAACTTTTTTTCCTTCTTTTAATATAGGTATAAAGAGTGGAAGAACGAGCTTTCTTCCCATTACACTGTATACAAGGAGCTAGGCCGAGGTTCCACCCCTAGCGAATTCCGGTTTAGGGAGTACGAGTGGCTGTGGCTGATAGCCCACTTCGAGCACCCCAAAGCTCGGGTATGCATCCTTAATATATCTTTCAAGCCTAAAGTATCGTATCAGATTGAAATAGTTAGTTACTAATTTTTTTTCATATGTTTATCAAACAAGGCGATTTCGAAGACGAACCGGGCGAATAGATTGAAAAACACCAGGGCCCATCATGCAGGTTCACTCAACTACATGGGTTGGTCGACTAAGGCGCAGCAACAACAAGAGGTGAACCCGTTGGTGTATATTCATCAGAAGTTCTACCCGCAGTGCCCTGAAGAAGCGGTAAGTCTTTCGCCTCTCAATGTGTTAATAAAACTATTTTTGAAGATGGAAATAGATTTTGTTAGCTAATACGTTGTTCATTTTCCCTTTTCAATTAGTCGAGAGTGGAGGAGGCGACTGCAGAAGTGACCATGAGTATAGCTCGGACAAACCATCCTGACTGCTCCGAGGAAGAAGTCACCAAGTATGCCTCTCAGATCGATCCGATTGATCCCCCGATAGCGGCTCGGATCATGGCAAAAGCGTGCGGGACTGGAAAGAATACCTACTACTGCAGGGGAATGGGCTCGGCGGGTGAAGGAGTATTGAAGAACACTTCAGAATACTCTACCGGGTCAAGAAGTTCAACTTCTAGTCGTAACCTCGCAGCGGAGCTTCATAGGACGCAGAGGGAGTTGGAGGAGCAAAAGAGGCAGATGGCCGAGTACCAAATGCAGCAGACACAGGTGCAGGCTCAGATGTACACATGGATGCGGACGATGTACGAGGCTCAGACTACCGGACAACCGTTCCCCACACCTCCCCCGGTCCCGGTCCCTCCCTTCCCTAGCTATCCACCACCACCACCGCACCAGTCAACGCCAGAGCAAGACCAAGGTAGCCACCGGAATTCAAATGAGTACATGGATTACTTCAACCCTGATGACCCGCAAGTTCCTGGACCTGACCTGTAGTTGTAGTTAATTTTTTTATCGTTGTTGCTATTTGTACTGTACGTTGGACATTTATGTTGAACTTGTATGACTGTCTTTACTACGTGTACTGTTGAACTTGTATGATTGTACGGTTTATCCGGTTCAATGCAGGTTATGGAATTGGGCCCAATCCAGAACCGCGTTTTTTTTTCAAAATTTTTTCCCACATTGCCGGCGACATGGACTCGAGTCGCCGGCAATGTCTCAAATTCCGGCCACGGCGGCGCTGCCATTGCCGGCGACGCCGTCGCCGGTAATGTCCGAGACATCACCGGCGACGGCGTCGCCGGCAATGTCCGAGACATTACCGGCGACTTCTCGGCGTTTCCCGTCGCCGGCAATGTCAACACCGGCGGGGAATCACCGGTGACGTCATTGCCGGCGACAAGTCGCCGGTAATGTCAATTCCGGCGAAAAAAAAAGACAAGGCCGGCGACGGCAGGTCGCCGGTAATGTCTCCATTTCTGGTAGTGTGGATTATCCTTCAAAACATGGTCATAATCCAGTATCCCCAAGTTTAACTCAATGTCAGCCTTCCATTTCATATAATTTGAGCCGTTCAGTATTTCAATCTAATTTATGCTCATGGGAAAATGCATAGCTGCACATAAAATCAAGTCCCAAATGAATGAAAATGAATGTCTGAGTATTCATTCATACTATAATATAAGTAAACTAAATCAAAATAAAATTCTGACACCTTTGGATGTTCTGATTTCAAATTGATTATAAAGATTTATTTATGTATCTGTATGTTTGCAAGTTTGTAAACCAAATGCTTAACATATTCTTCTTTAGAAGTTTATATTAATTTGATTTTAAGTTTTATCAAAACTGCAGACTTGAAGTATTGATACGTACATTAGATTTCTGATATACTAACTGCACTTTGGTAACAGATAGTGGTGAATTCCAATAGCATCTTTATTTGATCTTAATCTCCATCGTAGAATGAATTCTTGTATTTATAACTACTTTGGCAGTTAATGATATGAATTCTTTCAAGATTGAAGTAATGATTTAAAAATTTTATGCATATGATATGCATCAAAACACAATGATCAATTTTGAAAAGAATAGTGCAATTTATACTGCAGAAGAAATTGAATTTGATCTTGTTTAAAATATATGCGGATTAGTAATTCCCAAGATCTTTAAGAAAATAAAACACAGAACTTGGATTTTACAAAAACACATTGCTTTGATACCAATTGTTAGATTAACTTAGTTTTAGTGATTGTATTCTGCAAAACCACGATAAGAAGATCTGTGTATCTTGAATACAAATGAGTAAAACTTATAGGATTGTGTTGTTCTTACTATCATTGTTGATCTTCTGTAGTATACACATTTAGATTCTAAGTGAATGGGACTTTTGTGAATGTGTTGTGTATAATCCAGAGACCAATCAAGGCTATATATAGAGAACAGATCAAACAATCGCATTCATCAAGCAACTGTTGTATCTGTTCATTTCAGAATTCAATTCTGAACCAATGTATCAGTTTCTTGAACTGATGTACCCTTTTATATTTTACTACAACTTATGCACAGGCATAACAGTGTATTAGAACCATCCTAAATACAAATTTGTTTATGCAAGATTTACATTTAGATCTTATATTGATCATATACAAGATTCAGAATGTATGCAAGGAGAACAATGTCATGTTCTTAAGTTGATCTAACAATCGGGGCCTCAAGGACCTGTGTTGAGAAGAATATTATTAGCAAAAGTAAAGTTTCTAACAAGTGGAAATACTCTAACGAAACAATTATCTCAACAGTGGGAGTTGGCTCATTCGTCGCTGGAGGGCTTCCCGTTGAGTGGCAATATCACCAACCTTTTCAACAAGAGGTCCTTCCCTTTCAAAGAGGTTGTTGGCCAAGTGTGACATCTCAGGAATGACGTCGTCAACATTCATGACTTGCACTAGAGATGTTTTAGGCGTGTTTCACATGTTATATAATTCTCAGGAAAGATGCAAATCTCTATTACCTCAGTGGTCTTCGCGGGGGATGCAGACTGTTAAGTCCATAATTACGCTCTAATTATGTTCCTAACTTTATGTTTATCACTTGCCTTTTATCAATAAAATATTTTTTTAATTATGTTTCCTTATTATACTAGGAAATGAGGGAATGACATGGAAACGCTCTAAGAGATAGAATTTAATAATTTTTTGGAGAAGCCGAGCTCATTTTCGAGGCTCTTGGACAAGATGGAGCAAAATCCAGAAAAGGACGAAAAGTCAATGTCAGTCAACGGTCAACTCCAACGGGTCAACGATAAACTCTAGAAAGTCATCACTGGTCAATGAAAAGAGTCAAGTCAAGTTGGGCCAAGGCCAAAGAGTCCAAGCCCACAAGGAAGATATTTTGAGAAGATGGGTGCACATGCAAGTCACATGACTTGGGGTGAGTCACACATTAGGACCACCTAAAAGCCTAAAGTTTAGAAGCATGTCTAAGCATCATTTTTTAAATTTCAAACACCAAAATATCTCCTTATTGAAGTCTAGGCTGAGCTCCCCTCACCACCCACACATAATACCACACTTCATTTTACTAAATTTTCTAGTTTTGAGCTATTTTCTCTCTAGTTTTTTATCTAGTTTTCTATCTAGCTTCTTTCTAGGGTTCTTAGTTGGGTTCTCCAGAGAAAAGCTAGATTTATCTTCCTCTCTTCTTCCCTTCCAACCCTCTATAAATTCAAGAGACCTAGCAACCTTGGTCGAACCTCTTCCACTTTCCCTTATCAGGATCTATCACCTCCTCTTCTCATCCTTGCCTCCAAGGTTTGGGTGATTCTCTAGAGTTTGAAGAAGTGAAAAGTAATCCCTCTTTTCCTTGGCTTCTTTGAGTCCTATAGGTTTCCCTTTCCTCCTCTACAAGATTGAAGATATTTTGGAGCAAAGAATGTGAAGTTAGAAGCACAAGGGTGGACTTGAAGAAGCTTAGCTTACTTTGGGGAGATTCCTTGGTTATTTCTCATCCTATTTACTCTATTGATGTATTTAAACTTGATTTTAATTATATGTAGGGAGTAGTCCCATTTGGGAGGCTAGAGTTTAAATCCTAGCCATGCGATGTTAACAAATGATGTTGATTTATGTATGGTTTATGTTTTTGTGTACGTTTTTTGAAGCATGCATGTGTTTGTGAATGAGCTACTATGTGTTTGTGGATGTTTGTGTACTTGAGCTTCATGATTGGTTTCACATATGCATGTATTGACCCTAGATAAGTTAATATATGTATGAAGAGACTAAAAATAGGACCTTATTTGAATTAGCTACTCACTTAAGGCTTGATAAGCATGTAAACATGATTAGGGTCTATTCCGAGAGAGTTTACCTTAAGGCTTGGTTTCCTTAGCACTAGGCAAGGACTAAAGTTTCCTTGAGTCTCAATAGACTTTAAGAGCTTTAGTCAAACACAGAGTGAATCAAGTGGTTATTATGGCTACTAGTTGGGTCTTTTGATTCGTAACTCAAAAGGTGCAGATTGGGATATTCACTTAGACTTTCTCTCAGGTTCTCCAAAAGAGGTTCGGGAAGGGAAACCTTTCATAATTATTACATGGTATACTTGCTGACTTCACTCACGTGATATACAGTCAAGATGTAAGCCCGAAATGGCTTAGGTCTTGGTCCCGAATCACTAAATACTTCAAGGTTGAGCTCAAGTCGTCTAGAGTCCTAAATGACCTAGGAACTTGGGTTCGAAACCAAACGTGACTCAAAAAGTCACAATTTGGACATCAACTTGTATGAAACAGACTTATATAATCCACCTTCATGAAGCGGGACATTGTTTGAGCATCATATGGTTAGCGGAGATTTTCCTAGTCAACCATTCTTCTTTATTTTTTAGTTTCCTTGCTTTAGTATAATCAATCAATCAACTTTCGTATAATCATTCACCGTAGTCTAATCACCCATTACAATGCTAGGTCTCCAAAGAACTTAGTAATGTGAGATACATCTCCACATTTTATTTTAGTTTTAGTGTCGAGTTTAGTGTCTAGTTAATCCGTACTTTGAGTGCCTAATCGAGTCAAGCTAAGGAGTTATAGTGGTCAATCTGCGTGGGTTCGACATTCGATTTGTTATAAATATTATAATTTGACCCCGTATACTTGTGGATAGTCAAAAGGTTGAGGATCTAAATCTCTTCAACACAAACGTCTCCGAAACAACTTGCTCAGCGGGACTCGCGAGCGTGTCTGCTATCAAGCCCTTAGCGACTACAAAGTTTTTCTCGCTCTGGATAAAGATGTTTCTCCGCTGGATTAATAAGGCTTCTTCAATTGCGTCGCTGGACCCTAATTTTGAGGCCTATGGAGCAAGGTTTTGACCCAAAATAATATTTTTTTTGGACTTATTCCTGCAGCCCACATAGTAAGCCTAATTTGGAAAGAAAATTAAATTATCTCCCTATATCCCTTACTGAGCAAGGAAAAATGAAATCTAGCGAATCTAGTATTCAAAATTCTTCAAGGATTTAGATTTCTTACTATTTTCTGCAAGAGATATGCTTGAGCGATCATTATAAATAAAGGGTCCATGACCAGATCAAAAGGCATCTCTACACACACAAAAAATTTGCTCTCAGCAAATTCAACTCTCCTCGCGAGAGAAACAAGCAAAGATGAATATAGAATTCTCATCAGACAGGGCATGAAAGATTTGACAATTCTCTCTTGTTATTCGACATGGGCGGACTGCGGGTTTTTCACCAGACAGGGCATGAAAAATTGCTCAGTTTACTCTTGTCAGACGACGGCGATCAAATAAGGTTTCACCATACAGGGCGTGAAGGTTTCGTCGGACAAAGAAATCACAACCAGTGTTCTCAACACTCACCAAGAAAATTGCTCAGCTTTGTACCGGATAGAGTGTACGAAGTATCGATTTTCATGACTCTGCAACGAGACACAAAACCTAGTCCTAATTAAAGCACTTGGGCAAAAAGAGCTTATGGAGCGAGATCAACGACGCTATACATATCAACATTGTGTATTTGGCAATAGCACGTTAATAGCACGTTAAACACGCAACATAAAAATGATAGTTTGTAATTACCTACTTATGGTTACCTAGACCAGCTGGAAAATTCCAGCCAAACAAGAGCTACTGATATATAATATATATCTATATATATTTACCATACCACATTCAGAGCATACATATATAGGAGGACAAAGTAAACGTTGAACAACATACAGCTATATAGCCGCGCCAGCCTTCACCTAATGAAATTAGCTCCGGCCGGCCAAAAACAAATTAAAGTTGCACAATAGGAGAGAACTGAGGCGGATCCATGCAATTTCTACCTAGCTCTCGTTCTCTCTCTCCCTCTCCGCCAATCACAAGATTAAAACAGTATACAACATACAAATTACGATTAACACAAAATACCCGAAATTCTGTTCGATCTAGCTAGCTTAATTATTCTGGGACGTACACTCATCGATCAACTAGTCATTTTGCTCACCGTACCGTACATGCAATCTGCAACTCCTCGATCGATCGTCAGTTAAACTGTGCGAATGGATCGAACCCGCCGACGGCACCATTATGTCCGTGTCCCTGGGACGAAGAAGACGATCCACCTCCACCACCACTCCCGCCATCTCTATAGACGTATCCATTCATCGCCTCATACATCCCGGGCTGGTGGGTCGTCAGCGCATAATGAGGCACCACATACTCCAACATCCCGCTCTCCGGGCCTCTCTCTCGCTTCACAAACAGAGATGTGGTCTTGTCGCTGCCTTCAGCCTCCCTATACTTGTTGAGAAAAATGCTGAGCGGCTCCACGTAGTTGTCGAAACCTAGTTTCCCCATGGCCCACAGCACGTCCTCGGCCGTCACCGTCTTTCGCTGCTCGCGTTGGCACCGCTCGTTGGCCTCGCCGGTGATGAAGCTGATGTACTCCGACACGCACTCCTGGACTGTCTCCTTGGCATCGTCAGAGATCTTTGCATGGGGCGGCAGTATCCTCCGCATTATGCGTATCACGTTCGCAATCGGCATGTACTGGTCCTGCTCTCGCACCATGCACGGCGGTGGAGGTACACGTGGACTTGCCGCCCCCGCCGCCGCTTCCCCGTGGCTGTTATTGTTGTTAACGTCAAGCGTAGGGTTGGTGTTAGTGTTGATACCTGTAGTATGCGCCGAGTTCAAAGCTGTAAAAAACGAAGTCGATTAGTCAACGAATTAATTACTGTACAGATATCTTCCATTAATGACCTAAACATATATTCCGTCACCCCATAAAAAATAAGAGAAATAGTAAATGCCATGCTGAGGTTGTCTAAAAAGGTCCCAAGTTTCAAACTTCCAAACGTGCCCGACCCGACCCGATGTGCGTAAACAAAATCACACTCTCTCTCTCTTTTCTTTTGAGAGATAAGAAGCCTGGCATGGATACAACACACGAGTAACGGCTCTCCGATTACTTGAGCACCTACCACGCTTTGTGTGTTTTTACTTGGTTTGTTCCCAAATCAAAGTCTGGTCAGCTCCCATTACTCCATTAACAGCAAAATAAATTTCGAATGTGAAAAGTAAAAAGAAGGGTTCAGAGCTGCATGAGTGCCACGTCAGAGAAAAAGGAAAAAAAAGATTTTAAAAATAAGTAAAATGAGGAGGCTGGTGCTTTGGATTGAGAACAGACGAACAGTAGTTAGCTAATTCAAACCAAGCTTTGGTACATAACACAAAAAAAGAATATATATATATATATATTGACACAAGCGTTACAGTCACAAAAAAAAAAAAAACCAAGGTTACTATTAAGTGCATTCTTATCTTTGTATATGCGTTTGAACTTGACCAAACACAGACGCAACACACACAACGTACTCTCAGAACTCCGGCAGTTACTCCACCGCGGCAACATCGCCCGTCTCTCTCTTCTCCGGCACAACAAGCAATAAGGGTTTACTAAGGGCGTACATAGAATAATATATATACAGCCAAACTAACAAAGAGAAATCCAGGCAGCAAAAGCAAATACAAAGAAACATAAAAAAAAATCTAGCTCGCTGTAGAAGGATAATCCACACATGAAAAACAGGGTATGGAAAGAAACCAAAGCGAAAACATGCATGCAAATCTATAGCCAAAATAAAGGAAAAGATGATAAAATTGTATGTATATCCATTCGAGAGTGATGGATTCCATTCGAGAATGATGGATATAAAATATAGAGGGATAGATAAGAAACAAGAACCATATGGCTTTTAATTTACCTCCAGGTCTGTTGCTTCGAAAGCGATCGAGGGAACGATCCATTACTGTCAATGTCTCTCTCTCTCTCTCTCTCTCTCTCTCTCTCTCTCTCTCTCTCAGAGACTTGGAACAGTGCAATTGTCTCTTCAAGGGAGACTGGTCGAATTTATAAGGGGGGTTGGCAAGTCACATGACAATCTCTGGTCTCTTATTGGAAGGAGGAGATGTTTTTACCGGGAGTAGTAAATGGTCAACTTTTTAACTTTTTCTAGGGGGATGCATGGACTGATTTTGATTACTTCCTTAAATGCAATAAACCTTCCCTTATCCTTTCACACAAAAAATAAACCTTACCTTATTTCAAAAAAAAAAAAAAAACGCAATAAACTTGTACATTAGTATACCAGCTCCATCACTCTTCATTCATTCAGGTCGTGCATAAGATAATAAGGCAAGTTAGGCACCCTTATGTAAAAGCTATCCCAAAGTTCACAAATTTGATAGTGAATAATAAAACAAATTCATCTGCCTGCGCATTGAAACCATATGAACCCATATGCTGAAGCCTGTCCACCTAATGAGATGGCAATGATATCCAAAGAAGCAGCCAAGCCATAAGAATTAAGGGCCATAAGAGCACAGCACAAATAAAGATTGGCGAGTATCACTAATAAAGATTCGAACTCGGGACAACTGAGTGGATATCTAACAAAATTTCACCCAGTTCTTACCAATCACACTTTCAGTTTAGTCCTAATGAACACGATGGTCATATATACAATAAGGCAACTCTAAATAGTCCACATTTTCTTCCTCCACAGATAAACCGCCTTTTGTAGCAATTGATGTCAACATTTGACGATACTAGAGATGCTGTATGATGTTAGACCATTGACTGAATGAATGCCGCATCAACTGCCGCACCAATTTAAATGTGGTAGCGAGAAAGTGTAATCTACCAAGCATTATCCTCTGCAAACATCCAAAGACAACCATCTAGCGTCTACAGCCTAGATTTGCGCCTCTGCAATTTAGATCGCTTCTTAGATGTTGCAGGACCATTGTCATTGTCTTTCCGCCTTTTAACCCCATTACCAGGAGAGTCCGCTCGCAAGGCATGGGTGATCTTCTTATACATGACAACATTGGTTACAATGGCATACACAAGGACCTCTGTTTTTGGGCTATTGGTGAAATTTCTCTCAACAAGTGCATACTGCCCACAGCATGATTCATCAGTAGGCGTGTCTCTGAGCTTTTGCAATATGGCATCTTTATCAAGCTTAGAATGGTCCGCTGAAACCTGCATCATTTGACACAGCGTGTCATATTTCCTCAAGAGAGTTCGAGGAAATTCAATACTCAAGTTTTTGCCAAGCAAAATTTGTCACTATTATTTATCTTCTTTGACCACATTTTCGGACATGGCTCCGATACCAGTTCATTCGGACTAACTACAAAGCTGCAAACCAAGGATCATAATCCTACGATATTAAACTCTTTATGCAAATACATACTACCATGTGAAAAAGAAAAGTGTAATGTCTCACCTCCCAATTGAGAAGTGTGTTAATTTCAATGAATGGACAACCACAACCATCAATGAAGTTGAATTTCAGTACCATTTTGATCAATTTAGAAGGTGAGGTTCTCCTGATACATTGTGAACAAAAGAATGTGAGAACATGACTGTTTGAGAAAACATCAGGCTTTCTGATAGAATTGCTGAGAAATTGTCATTAAAGCTACACTACAAGAAACCAAAGCACATATCCTTACATTAGAAAACCTTTAATTTCACTTGACAAATAGGTCTCTAATTCTGGAATAAATGAGTTTTATATTTGAGCTTCAGGTAATTCTGAGGCCCATTGATTACTAAAATTGAATATATCTATTTAACTTTGCCTACCTTTTAAGTTGGAATGGCTCATTCTGTAGAATTGCTGCTTTATATTCTTGACTGTCTAAGAAGGATATCTGGAATGCAAACATAATAAGGATGAATGACCTCATATTGGAGCAAATGTTGTATATCATGTTACCAGCAAGATGATTTTGTAAGCGATGTTATCTGTATAACGAGTGGATGAGGTAAAGTAAATATAAACATGTGCAGTTCACAGTCTAGAATATAAAAGTTCATATGTGGAGTCCTGTTACAAGACATTCTTGGGTGTAAAAGTCAACTGCTACAAACTTTTGTCCAGTTAACTATTGTTGAGTATACCAGTTAACTCCAAAAGAATGAGCTAACAGAAAAAATCCTAATCTCAGTACAGTAAATATCTACCAACAGAATGTAAATAATGTCCTTGCTTATAATGGGATTCATATCTACCCTACATTCACTTAATTGTATCACTAGGCATGTCAGTCTCCTACTGCTCAACCTCAAGTTTACAGTGATTGGGTCCTTGGAAAAGAAAGCAAAGAGATGAAAATAGGAGTCAATTTCAGCCCCATTTCATGCAAACCTGCATCTTGGAATTTAAGCTATGGAAAATGAAAACAGAAGACATTTTCAGCCCCATCTATACCTCAAGTACTAAAGTCTGAATATCTTAAATAATCACCTCAACAGATTTGATGAATGGCAATGGAGCTTTAAGTCCATGTACACTTGCTACTCGGAGATTCCAGTTCACAGACCTTTCATCTGTAATGCAAGAAATTTAACTATATCAGAAAGTTGCAAACCATAGCCTTCACTAAGGTACTTAATCCAGTACTTCTCCTGTAGTGACATAGGAGTGCAGTTTTCATAAATAAGACCAAATACCACCCACATATCCTTTCATAACATTTATATGGATAGATATACCAATGTTGTCAGTCTGGGACTAACGAGTTACGAAAAATAATGTGTCCAGCCAAGTCTATGGTCATTGTATCATCCTAAGGCCACTCTCCAATGATAGGTTCTATACTATCTTTTGCATCTTTTTGGCCAAAAACCATCTCCAATGGTACAAATGCATCCCCAACTTTTTGGAGTTGGGTTGCATACGTTCAAAAAACGGGTTCTATTTACCCAACTCTTTTACAACTTATGCAACTCATCTCACTCACAATTGGTGTAACTCACATGTGAAGCCTACTATGAAATATCAACATCTGTTCTAAGATGCATCTTTACCATTGAGATGGTCAAAATATACAACCTACTTTTTGGATGAATAGTGCCTAATATGGTTCTATATTTTGAAATGAAACCTTAATATGCAACCCACCATTGGAGATGGCCTAAGCAATGGTCAATGGTCAATCTTGCATATTTATGTTCAAATTGTACAGATGAAGTTATGTCTTTATCAATCAACCAAAGCAATGACAATAAAATGAAAGAGTCATTTCAGATTGTTATAAAGCATATGTATCAGTACACAAGACAGAAAGTTATCAGGCTCTCCAAAACAGTAGCAAAATGACATGAGTGAAGGATAAACGTCACGGATTACCAAAAAAGTAGAGGACATAATTTCAAGTCAATCATTAGAAAGAAGCATACACAAAAAAAAGAGAAAGGATAAAAAATAAAAATAGAGGAACCAAAACAAACAAAAAAAGATCCCATTGAAGATAAGGGTACAACTGATGTTTTAATAGTTGCAAGTACAACACAGAGTTTGCATTCAATAAAAGCATGCATAGAACGATCTAAACTCAAGTATAGGAGATTTTAATAGAATAGAGATTACCTATACTCAAGGTTTGAGTCAGAATGATCTGAAAACGATCTATCCGGACAAATGGAGGAATCTGAAGATTTAGAATGTCCAAGACACCTGAAATAACCTGTAGTCCAAAGGAATTCATCTAGATGTAGAGGCCATATCACTGTAGGAAAAAAAATAAACCAACTGGATCTCAGCATTCTGTTTGACTTTTAAAAACCTGTTAAGACCTGAGGTTGTTTTTGTAACATTAATATACAAAATGGTTATCCACTGCACCAGCAATGCAGGCCACTATAGTCTCCAATAGATACTACACTTGCTCAAACAAAACCAATTACTGATCACTAATTAGCTGAATAGCAAGGTATAAATTACAGTACCTTATCAACAAGCCCATGGATCAGTAAAGTTGCTTTCTTGTCTTTTGGAGTTTTCTGAGAAGTTTAACATAGCATATTATAACAACTGGAAACTTGGTTGTTCGTGAGTACATTATAAACAACCGGAAGGTCTGTATATATAAAACATGGGTGATATACTGAAACGACATTCGGAGGAGCAAATCCACTCGAAATCAGAAATTATTAATCTCTATATGAAGTGAGATTTGGTGTCCCATAAATAGCATGATCTTGAACAGAAATGAAGCTGCCAGGGTGGAATAAAATAGATCATCACCTGAAGGTTGACAATTACAATCTTGCCCCCACCACGAAGTGATCTAAGAGGTAGATTGCATGCTGGAGTAATTTGCAAACTGCAATATAACGAGAAGAAATCCATATTTTAGCTAGTGTAACCTAGAAGGCAGGCCATGATATAAACTATATTATATAGTTCAACCACTCAAATAAATTTTCTTTTATGCGATTCATTGATTTCCTTAGTTGTTTCCGTAAATGTGAAATCTATCTCAGATTTTCGCTTTAACAAACAATGGAACCTCCAATCACAAATCAATTGGTAAGAAGCAGTAATGCATTGGAGACCCTTAGAAAAATGATAGAAAAGGATAAACAATAGAGGAAATTCCAGTGCAGGATTGTATACTGCTAAAAATCCTTAAATCTTCATATCTTATTTGTCTAAAAGTTGATTGAAACCAAAAAAATTATAATAATCACCATATATCCAAATATACAAATAAATTATTAAGTGGGATACACAAAGGAAAAAAATGCAAAAGAACCATGATGCCCTTCAAACTGCACAGATAAGTTCCATAAATGCACTTCTGCGGTAGGAAATGTGCTAAACAAGCCCATATTGGCAATATTTTTATTTTTTTTTCAATTTGAGGCAAATTGACAAAAAGAAATGCATTAACAACACCATGAAAAGAGTGGCTAAAGTTGGGACACCTAAATTAGGCTCTCTGTTGAATTTTTACCTTGTCCCCAGACATAAGACAACGTCAGCCATTCTGCATTGCTTTTCAGCCGGATTCATCTCCTTGGACGGCAATGCATCCTGCATCGACAGGTAGAAGCTCAGTTCCTCAAGCACATGTCCAAATTAGAGTTTACTGACTTTTACAGTCCACTTGCAGTCCCTCTCACATTTCTTTGAAGGTTTTTACAAGCGTTACAAATTTGGAATTTTAATTGCACTTGCACATCATTGTCACCCAATCAACAACTAAAGATTTAGCAAGCATTACCTCCCAGTCAAGAACTGTATCTTTAAGCTTTGCTCCACACTTTTTATCTGAGCACCGTCTGGAAGTCTCCTTTAGGCCAATCGTTTCTACCTCAAAGTCCCGCATATACCTTTACAAGTTTAAGTTGGATAGTATGTATCAATTAATGAAAGAGAGCCAATTTAAGTATTTAATAAGCAAATACATTGATTTTCAGAAAACAATGCTATATCACTCTGAGGGGATAGTAAATGAACAAACAAATATGAGAGTAAAGGAAAGCCAACACACTATCATAACACCATTGGTGATATGCAGAACAAGCCTTACTCGATGCCACAAGAAGGGCAGACTTCCATAAAGGAGTTGCCATGCAACTCTGCAAGTTTTTCCCTTGGTATTCCAGATCGAAGATGGAGGCCGTCAACATTCTAGCATTTAGTAAGTATCAGCTTAAGATAGTAAAAAAAATAATACATATCACAGATACTATTTTGGAGTTGTCTTGCAAGCACTGCAATAAAAATGGAAGGAAAAAAAATGACAATTGGAAAAAGGAACCAATGGAGTGATGAATGTCCCTTGGTAACCCCCCACCACATTGTAAAACAATAAATCAATGTATCTCTGATTACCATTAAAAACATATGAAAACTGAAAGCACCTACTCCACAAATTAGAATATGAAACAGAAAGCCATTCAAATACTCCAACACGTAGCATCAAGAGCATGAAAGAGGCTTTCCGACATTTAGTAAAAGACAGTTTTCATATATTAAAAATACAGAACACCCAAAGTAGATAAAGAATACAATACCTGGCTAATGACAAACTTCAATATGCCAACCTTCTCAAGTGCAACCAAAGCCATATGAGTTGAGCTCGGCATTGCTCGATGAAATGGCAAAGATGCCTCAGGTAAAGCTTTGCCTTCACGCTGCACTAGAAAATGTAAATCAATTTCTCATGAATTCATGATAATTGGTTAATAAGACAGTGTGACTTGCAAATGATGATTTAAACTTCTTACAAATGTCCTATATAAAATAATGAAGGCACGTGGTTGACTAAAACTGACTAATGACTACGTTTAACAGAAGTGAATTAACATAGAAGAGAAGAAATGTGAGATAGAGGCACTTATTTAGAAGGTAAGGAGCTACCAGAGTAGAGGGCCACTAATCCTACAAATACCAGAGTAGAGGGCCGCTAATCCTACAAGTACACTATGAAAAACAAAGAATTTAAATTTAAAAGCTCAAAAGGGTATAGTTGTAGTTACGATGGATGTCAGGTCAATCATATTGCATGTAAGATCTTCAACACTCAAATTAAATTCAAATCAATACAACACTCCCCTCCAATCAAGAAAAGTTGCTCTAACAGATACATCTCAAAGTGTTTAACAAATAAGCCAAGAACAAAGATGAAGACTTGTCAAAATCTCACCTGAAGAGTCCAAATTCCTTTTGGACCTCGAAAGTCGGGTATACCACAAGAAGTTGATATTCCTGCTCCCGTAAACACCACTAGATGCTTACTCTGCATGACCAAAGAACAATCATGATGAATTTGACTAAATATCTAAAATCAGATCAAATATTGAGAAACAAACATTTGAGAATATAATAATATGTGTATGTTCATTCCTTCTGTACCAGCACCGCAAGCCTCTCAATCTGCCATCACGAAAAGAAAAAACCACAAACACAGATACGTAAGAATAAGGAACATGCTTATTGACAAAATCTTATGCAAGCAGAAAAGTGAACAAAGCTGCAATGAACTTGCACTTAGTAAATACATCTCGAGACACCCAATGTTTTGAGAAAATCTTCCAAAAAGAATAATTGAGTACATAATTTGGATTAACAAAGGTTCTCTTAGAAAACAGCCACACTGTTCCAACCCATGTGCACAAATCCTACCACTGGAAAGCAACAAGGGCAATAGATCATTGATGGGAAAGAAAAAGAAGAAGATTGTGTCATTGTTTAACAGATTAACTCCATCCGGCATACTTCAACTACATCCTCAGCAGGTCAAGATGACAATTACAGCTTGACAAACATACATTCCATCACAATTGGAGCAATGCCACAACCCATAACTAGGTTTAAGTTCAACTCATTGATCAAGAAAGTAAGTATAGATAATACATACATGTGGATCAAATTGAGACAAACGGCCAAACCCTGATATCAGATCTTAAAAAGAATGCAGGTATTACAATCGCCCCAACTGATGCATAAGAAAAACCAAAGTACCATTTATGGGTATCAACATTCCAGAACGATTATCAGCAAAGTCACTAACTTCACGAACAAACATCACTGAAAAAAGAAACAAGACGATGATGAAAGAAAGGATTAAGGAACATCAAACCTTTTCTTGCAAAACCTCAGGTGGGTCGAAATGTTCAGACATTCCGACGCTGCCGACATCTTCTATGTAAGAAAGCTTCTCTGCGTAACCCAAGGACATGGTCAATCTCTCCCTCTGTAAACTCAAGTAAGAGAGAGAGAGTGAGTGAGAGCCTCTTATGTTCTGTTTGGTTTCGTTGTTCCCTGTCGCTTTGTTGCTCAGGGTTTACGAGCGCTTTAAAATGTTACAGAATTTCAGTTGTGACCTAGCTTATAACTTTTGCTGCAACACCCATGTCAGATATTTCTTTGGCAGGTGCATCTTAATATCCTTAGATTTAATTTTTGGGAGCTGATAATTCATTCCAGTTTTACTCTTTCCAGTTTTATTAATCGCACTCTCTTTCTTTTTTCTTTTTTCTTTGTAATGAACTTTAAATTTGTTATTCCCTTGTTACCCTCTTTTTTGGCTTTTGTTTTTCTTCTC
The DNA here is from genome assembly GCA_946800695.1 of Geum urbanum. Lineage (NCBI taxonomy): Eukaryota > Viridiplantae > Streptophyta > Magnoliopsida > Rosales > Rosaceae > Geum > Geum urbanum. The sequence goes on from OX326998.1 coordinate 38,762,012, forward strand.
GCTTATTTTTCATCTAAAACTCAAATATTTTTATTGAGGTTTCTTTAATAAAAATAAAAATAAAACAATACTAAGAAAATTGCTTGATCTCCACTTAAAAAACTCTCATTTTTTAATGATAGAAATTTTTCGGATTCATAATCGTTGCTTTACTTTTTAAATCATGAACCATCTATTTTTTTCGAATATGAACTACACACACAATTTCAGGATGCATATCTTTAAATAAACAAAAAAAATTGTATAAGTGATCTGCTCGTATATATTTAAACATCTTAATTACGGTAGATGTTTCAATATATTGTTTAAAAATATGTTTTATAAGAAGATACTAATTGATAAGTACTTATTAGAGAATTCTCCCATGAACAAAACAAACATAGGAATAATAAAAAATGGCAAAGCAATATACTATTAACATTGATTATGTTTCATTTAGGGGGAATTTTTTATTTTCAAAAATCTTTTAGTTCAACGGATGAGAGATAAGCAAAAAGAAAAATGAAAGAAGAAAAAAAGGTAAAAAAGTAACAGCAATTTTATTGGTTTATTAAAAGCAAAAAAAATAGTAGAAAGGGAGTGCGGTTAGTAAAACTAGAGAGACGGAAGAGTGGGAATATCAGCTCCATATTTTTTCCCCTTTGAATCTATATATAATAAAATCTCGATAAATTAATAATCTTAGAACTGACAAAATTTATTAACTTAGCGAGGTTATTAATTAATCGAGTATTAAATTAATACTCAAGTCTCTAAGTTAGAACCGACAAAAAATATAATTATTAATTAATCAAGTATTAAATTATCAAGATTTTACTGTATGTCCGATTTGATATCTTCTAAGGGCAACTCCAGCAGATTCCCTATAAATTATTTTTAGCTAAAATATAAAGATTTTCTCTTAAAATTCACTACAGCAGCTCCCCTATCTTATTAGCCAATTTAAGGATTCCCTATATTTCATGTTTTCATCCCCTATTCTTATACCGAAAACATAAATTATAGGTAACGAAACATTCAATATTGTAATTAATACTTTCCTTCTAGATTGTAAATGTAATTAATAATTATATTAATAATTAAATATTTTATTATCAACCAATCAAAACTAAGCATGTCTTTAAATCTAACTACATTTTAAGTGATATTGTTGGAGTAAATTTATACAAGTAATTAGCTAAAATAGGTTTCCGCTTCATTTTTGAACAAAATAAGCAAACTTTCCATGATATTGTTGGAGTTGCTCTAACTCGGCTAAAATTCTACTTGATTTCACGTACTTCGTGCTAATGATATAATGATGTGTCACTATTTAGTCTTAATTTATCTTTTAGTGAAAGAAACTAAGTTAAATATTTTTCGATATATCTAGATGGAGAAATTTTTGTGTCCAACCGTCATTCCATCTCATTCTTTTGACATTCTAATAAGAATTTGAGACGTGTACAATTTAGTAAAGCTTAGCTTTCTCACACCTACGGTTCTTTATTTCGGCTGATGGTCTCTCGTGTAGTTGTGTGATTCTGAACGACTTGTTAGTCTGCAAACTTGAATTCGGGATCACACTGATTTTGGTCGGTTGCCCTTGATGACAACGTCGTTTATGTCCCTGAGTTCCTCCATTCTAGCAATAAGAAACAGGTAAAAGGAGCGATGAATCAATCGAAGCACAGAAGTCCAACAACTTAGTTTTCATTGATTGCAAGTTCTGGGTTTCGTTGGTTTGTTCCCGATTTTCATAGATCCGGCAGATTTGTTGTTTAAGCTTTCTTCTCTGCTGTCAAGACAAGATTTCTCTTTGTTTTTTATATTGATTACTCTGTTAAACTTCAAAGCAACTTTTGGTATCACACAAAGAACTAAAAATGGGGAATCTGGTTATTCTGATGCAATTGTCGGTGGGTAAATGGCAACTCAATATCCAAATCTTTAATCTCTCAACCTTCTCTCTGTTTCTATCTTCTGGAATTATGGGTGAGCAACTATGCATCAAAGCAGACGAAATAAAGCATCTCAAATCAGTTCCCAGTTGATGTATGCTATTAAAATTGTAGCCATAAATACACTTATATATAGATTATTTGACAGATAGCCATACATATGTTTAGATTGATAGCAAATCTGTTGTTGTTGGGATGGTAGAGGAAGACGAAAGAAGATAGATGCGGGACAGAGAGACGACAAAAGATATTTGACGGGTAAAAGGTGTTAGATGATACAACACTCTTGTTCCCCGTGTCAAATTATTATCAGATCGTCAAATGGATGAGATGGAATGACAGTTAGACATAAAAATTTCTCATCTAGATGAACCTTTTCAGGGTTGGCTTCAATACCCCCGAGAATTCTGGTATACATATCGAGTAAGCATTTTTTCTGGATTGAATCGCGTATTGAAGTTTCCATTTTGAGAATTTGGTCTTCTATAGTGTGATCGAGGCTTTTGACAAGCATGTCATCGACATATACCTCAATTCTCCCTCCCAGTGTGGTTGACAAACATAAGATTGACCAAGAACGTAGAACTGCATTCTTAGTAGCACACAACCTCTTCGTGGTGAAACCAAACATCATAACCGTTCCACTTAGGTTAATACTTGTGATTAAACTTGTCTAACTATTAGGTGAAGAACTCATTTAACCTAGCTCGAGTTTTATGCAAATATATACATCTAATGTTTGCAACTATGGAACATAATCACATAAAGGTTTTCATAAATCAAATAAAATTGAAACATTCACACATTAGCTCTTAGACAAGCATAAACATATGATCTTGAACATTAAAATTAACATACTATAGCTATAAATCACTCTTTAAAATAAAGATAATTCCAAATAACCGAAATCAATAATATGTTGATAATGGAAAACTAAAAATAAATGAACTGAAGAGTTGAATGAGGCTTGGTGTGACAAATTTTTGTGATTCCAAGACCTTCAAAAGATCTTACAATGTGGTGGTGGCAGTGGGAATCCAAGTCAGAGATCGTCTACAGTGCAAATTTGGTCTTCTTTCCAATCATAGAAATCGTCTACAGTGCACTAGAACTACCATGATACCTAGTAGATTGACCTCGATAAATAAGTGGACTACCTCAATGTGCATGTATACTACTCATATATTGATGTCAATCTGTTTATATATCCAGGTTAGTCTACTTTGATGTACCGATGCATTAATGCACCAAATAATTTTCTCCACTCATACTGTGGTGACTCTACTGTCATAGGTAATGAGAGGATTGGTAAATATAAGCCTACAAGGCCGAGACATACAGTGCTTTAATGTCTATGGTTTTGTTTTAGAATTTTCTTCATTTCGGAGCTTATCCTTCTTCCCAAGCTTTATCTTTTCTTCTTTCTTGTGTGTCAATATTCTTGGGATCCAAGAACCTCCCTTGGATGCGACATTGACGAGTTGATGGCCAAGGAGCACAAAACTTTTCCTCTTTAATTTTCTTTTTGAACTAAGGTTTTCAAGGGTCAAAACCTTCCAAACTGGATTTCCTTATTTTTCTAGAGGTTTTCTCCTTCTTCTCCCTTTCATTGGTTGCCATGAGTTTATATAGCTGAACTACAAAGGGTCCCTTACCAAGTTGGGGTCTTGTGCTCCATAGATGTGGGGTTGAAATTGCTCTTTTGTACTTCCCATAATCGTTTAAGAAAATTTCATAAATAACAAAGTTCGTGCACTATTCATAACATAGTACATATTGTGCATTAACCTAACCATATGTGAGTAGTGCAAGTTGATCACCCTAGTAAAATCATCTCTGATTTGGTTGATCTTTTGCAAGCGTGATCCTCTAACGATAATTTAAATGATGAGCGGTTTCAATTGTCGAGTGACTTTATCAATCTTGTAAAAGTCGAAACTTCGCTCTGTTTTTTCAAAGCAGAGCTCCGCCCTGGATATATATTATATACTGTCTATTAACCTTTTTCACTTTTTTTTTTACAATATACCTTTTACTTAAATTTGTTACAAAAAACTTTTCTATCTAAACTCTAATCTCACTTACGCATCATTTCTAATTCTTATCTCATCACAACCTCACTCTTCTCCTCTCATTGTATGATTTCCATTTCAAAAAATAAAAATTTCGATTCCTTCTTTTCGGTTTGCATATCTGTAATACCACGCCTTTGGAATAGGCTTTTGTCCTAGTAAGAAAACGTCAGCGGCCATTGTAAGACAAATATAAAGTAATGAAATCAAATAGTTAGATGAATAAATTTCAAAACAGAGGTGAAGAAAAACAAAAAATAGGATATGTATCTCGGACAAACATGATCGAATTCCTATGAGGAGTCTTAGTGTTATACCGCTTGAATTAGTTAAGATGTTAAGAGATTTGCATGTCGTATTTATAGGCATGCAGTGGTGCTGTATGTACCCAACTTCACACATGCAAGATACTTGATGAAAAAAAAAACTTCACATCTAACTTGTGTGAAGAAAAAAAAACTTCACAGTTGACGGTCATTGCAACACAAATATAAAGTAATCGAATGAAGTACTTGCATGAATAAGTTTCAGAACAAAAGTGACAAAAAAAAAGAGATAGGATATATCTCGCACATACATGATCGAATTCGTATGAATAGTCTTAGTGATATACGGCTTCAATTGGTTAAGATGTTAAGAGATTTTCATGTTGAGTTGATAGGCATGCCCTTATACTTCGAGTATATTATTTTCTTGCCATCCTCTAGTCAGTGGTGCGCTCTGCCACCCAGTCAGATGATGAAGGGTCCGTTCTTTATTCTAATAACATCGCTGATGTGTTGACAGGATCCGTTTTAGATTATCATAATATTCAGGATAAGTTCAGTGGGATCGGTATTAGAGTCTCTAACACCACCTGATCGGTATCAGTTATTTTAGTATGAGTAACCCTTGACTTCAACTGAGCACCTACACAGAGAAAATAGAAGTTGTGGATTGTCATGCCTCACACCCTGGACGATCACGACTTCAACCTGTTAACCTTCATTCTAGGCAATTAAAAACAAATGACCCAGAGAAAGACATGAAAACATAAAACGTTAGCGTAAGTGGACAAAATCTAATAATCTGTGTAAATCAATAAAATATTAATTTATGCATTTCCACAACTCTATATAAAATCATATGAGTTCTACTATCATAAAACTGTAATAAACATGGAGGTGGTCAGACAAGGTGGTATCTTGACCTCCCTTGATGGGTCCAACGAGGTAACCTGACATCCCCTTACCAGCTGGACTATCCGGTGATCAGCCGAACAGTCAATGCATCGATGCAACTAACTAATGTCATCACAAAGAAAAACCTCCAAATTAAAATGTTCTGAAACATAACGTAAAATTTACTGAAATGCTGAAAATGAACTCGTTATCCACTGTACAAATAAAAGGGTCCACTCACATTACTGTGCCGTGATTTCCATCCAGCCAAAACTCATCTGTTGACGCTTCTAAAAATCTGTCTCTAGCTGCTAACATGTCGTCCTAAAACATTGATTATTACTTAATAACTAATCGTTGAAAATCATAATGAATATCTAAGCTCGTTTACCAACGAGCATTATTGTCGAGAACCTCGCATTCTTGAATAACGTACTTCCTGAACTAATGATAAGCTTTAGTCAAATTCCAAATTCTAACTCTTGAATACTTTTTAAAGTCACCACATATTACTCAAACGGTACGTGACTCGAGGTCGAATCGATAATCGGTTCCACTGTTTAATAATAATAATGCAAAATCGTTTAATTAATATCCGATTAACCACACGTCTTAAACATCAATGTCCAAATCAATTCAATAACCTATTCATTACATTCGGTATGAAATTACGAGCAAAACGGTATAAATCTTTTGTCAAAATTAATCTTTGTCAGAGCACCGCCGTGAACTACCCCCGCCATCGGTGCAGCAGCTTCGTTGACTTTTTCCAGTGACAGGAACACCAAACCCTTCCTCTCAACAAGCCCAACAATCTGTTCAACTACGGTCACAGCCAATGTGGCCGACAACCGGTCCAAAACTGGCCTCTGAAACCTAAGTTGCCTAAAAAAATTAAATTCCGATTTCGGCGCCATCGAGCCACATCAGAGTTCGAGACCAGTCGGATTAGACTCCCACGAGGTGAGCTACAGAATCCCTAACCCCCCCCTCCCCCCCCCCCCCCCCCCCGATTCTGGTTCTCCTAATTACCTTTGTTAACCATCACCACCCGCAGCGACGTTCGGTGGCAATTCCAAATAGAAATCACGTCGTTTTGTCGTCGAAACACATAAAAAAAATCTCATCCAAAATCATACCACAAAAATCCATACAACAAGAGGAATCGAAACATGGTTAAATCGGTCGAAAAATGATCGGCCCAAAACCTAGGTTTTCCCGGCTATTCACCACAAATTTACGGTTTGCTCCGGTGAAATTGACAACGAAGATAATGAGGAAAGTAAAGAAGAGGTCAAGCCGATCACTTTGGTATATAGGTTGGACAATTTGGTGGCCAAATGATGGAGCACATTAACAATTTAGGTAGTTTGATTCAATCAACCATTTTGACATGAAATTTTTTCACGCACCCAACTTCAAACAAGCCAGATACCTGATAAAAAAAATTCACATGTGTCTTGTATAATGTTTACATTGTTGACACGTTCGTTCTTTCTCATCAGTCAACCTTAGCAAAACCTCGCGCCTCTCTTAGTCCCTCACTAATAGCTCTCTCTCGAAATGAACCCAGAATCCTTCAACTCCTCACTACCGCTCTCTCCACTGCTCTCTCTGCTTCTATCATACCTGAGCCATAACCCCTTCGCATTCCCATCCACGAACTCTAATGAGATTTATACGCACTTGTAAATCTGGTTTCTGTACAACTAGAGGAGTATAATTACATCCTTTGGAATAGATCGTTTGCCCCAATGCTCAACGATCACAACTTTTTGGATCAAATTGAAGGGAAGGAGACTGCTTTGTTGGAGTTTTTGTTTGTAGAAGTAGAAGGGGATGAGAAGAAAAAAAATTCATAAGAAGAAAGTTTAAAAAATCATGCTCACATAGAGTGAGTTGAGAAAGACCGGCTGGCCTTTAGTTAGATCCACCATACTGTGTATCTAAGTCTGTTTTTACACTACTCAATTAAGTCTTCAAGTGCACATTACTTGTGATTGGTGTTAGAAAAGTTGTTTGCTGAGAAATCAGCAAAACAAGTTGAAATACGGGCAAAAGTGTTCGAGACACTCTCTATCAACAAATTCTGGTCTTTGAAAGAATATGTGAAGAAAGCTAATTATCTTACCGCTCAACTCGATGCTCTAGAGATCGATATGGCAGAAAGTGAATTGGTTGATCATATTATCGAAGGGCTTTCGTCATCAACCGATCATGAGGAGCTAGTTGATTCCATCAAGAATCAACAAAGTCTCATCACTATACTTGCCTTGCGTACTTCACTTCTCGAACAACGAGATCGGTGGACCATCATATGTATTATCTTGGGTTGTTATTCCTCATAATTTAAGCCATTTCTATTGGTGTTTTACTTCTCGTACTTAAAGTATATACGAATAACCTTTTTTTTCATTTTGGAGCTATACTCAAATTGAGACGGAACTAAGTTGTATTTTTGTTTGAGGATTAAATAATAATTCAAGCTTGTTTCACACCAAAAAAATGTTAAATTTGACCAAATTATATCATTAAAATTGAGTACCCTATGATTTGAATTGTTTAAGAATCATACTCACATAGAGTGAGTTGAGAAAGACCGGCTAACCTTCACTTGGATTCACCATACAATGTATCTAAGTCTATTTTTGCACCACTCAATCAAGTCTTCAAGTGCACATCACTTGTGGTTGTTTTTGAAAAAGTTGTTTGCTGAGAAATCAGCCAAACAAGTTGAAATACGGACAAACGAGCTCGAGACACTCTTTGTCAACAAATTCTTGTGTTTGAAGGGGGTATGTGAAGAGAGCTGATTATCTTACCACTCAACTCAAAGCTCTAGGGATCGGTATGGAAAAAAACCAGAAAGTGAATTGGGAGAGCATATTATCAAAGGGCTTTCCTAATCTACCGATCATAAGGAGCTAGTCGATTCCATTAAGAATTAACAAAGCCTCATCACTATATTTGCCTTGTGTACTTTACTTCTTGAATAATAAGATCAGCGGACCATCATATGTATTTATCTTGAGCTGTTATTCCTCATAATTTTAGTCATTTCAATTGGTATTTTACTTCCCATACTTGAAGTGTTACGACCCATACCCAATTTTTTATTTTTACCCATCGAGTAAAGTTTAGTCAAATGTGGTAAATAGTTTTTACCATTGGCCAATATCGGTGGATATTTGATCGACTTTTTATCGATTAAGTAACTTGAGAAACTCCCTCGAACAAAGTCATAGAGCTGGTCATGACGAGTATATGGACATGAAGAACGCTGAAATTGGAGTTATAAGGAATTAAATATGGACGTTGGAAGTTTTGTAATGTTTTATGTTGTGGTAATTTTCGTTAGTATAAATAAATTTTTTCTAATTAAAGAAATAGAAGTTTTCATTTTGGTCTCTCTCTATTTCTCCCGATCCTCTGTCTTCCTCCCCGACTCTTTCTCTCGACCCCGAAGTCGTTGGTGACAGAGTTTGCATGGCCGGGCACTAAACTGAACATTCAAGGTGTCAAAATATTCCTCTTGATCTCCTCCACCATCTTCACTTCACCCATGAACCTATTTCTCATTTATTAAGCCAGAAAATCGAGGAAACCGACCAAAAAAATTTGAACCCTAGAAATTTGGGGTTGATGGGAACCCAGGATTTCCTAGTCAAGTTAAGAGAAGACAGTAGTTGACTTGTATCTTTTGTAAATGAGTCGAAATGTCTTTCGGGTTCAGGTTAAGCTCGTTAAGTTATGACTATTAGATGTGAGGGTTTTTCAGGTTCAGGGTTTAGCTCGTTAAGTTACGACTGTTAGTTATCAATAGAATCACCAGTATTTAGAGACATTGGTTTTGTAGTTTTGTGCCGCTGAGTTGCTTATGTACTGGTTCAACATCATTCTGAGGCATCTATGAAAAATCAAGAATCTTTTTCTTTCAATCTTGTGTGTTTGCTCTCATTTTATCTCTTTTGTATCAATATCCCCAAACCCCTAGATCTAGGTTTGTATCATCTGGTACCTAGAGCTACGTCGATGGTTGGCGGTGGTGCTAAGAACCATAACACTTTTGTGCTGCCAAAAATCGCACTTCTCGAACTTAGCATATAATTAGTGTGATCTAAGAAAATTTAATGTCAGCTCCAAGTATTGTGCATGGTCCGCTTCAGTTTTGGAACAGATCAATATGTCATCAATGAAGACAATAACAAATTGATCCAAAAATGGGCTGAAGACTCTATTCATCAAGTCCATGAATATGGCAGGTGCATTGGTTAATCCAAAGAACATTACCAACCAGCCATACCGCTTGTTAAATGTGGTTTTGTGGATGTCTTCTTTTTTCACTAGGAGTTTATAGTACCCGGAGCGTAAGTCAATCTTCGAGAATATTTGAGCACCTCGTAGTTGATCGAACAAATCATCGATTCGAGGTAATGGGTTGTTCTTATTGGTCACCTTGTTCGGCTGCTGGTAGTCGATGCATGGTCAGAGAGACCCATCTTTCTTCTTCACAAATAAACTGGTGCCCCCCAACTAGAAGAACTTGGGCGGATGAATCCAAGATCGAGTAACTCCTTAATTTAAACTTGCAACTCCTTCAACTCTTTTGGTACCATTCTATATGGTGTAATAGAAATTGGTCTGGCTTCACGTATCAAATCGATACTAAACTCAACTTCACGTTTTGGAGGTAAACGAGTTATCTCTTAGAAAACTTATTTGAAAGAATTGACCACAGATATTTTGTTACAACCCGAACAAAAATTACGCACTTATCAAATCGTATTAAGTTTTATCGCGGATTAGTCGCACTATAGAGGTTATTAACAACTTTTTCACTGGGTGAGAATTTGATTTGACTTTCATCATAGAAGTTGTAGATAATTTCAAGATTATAGGAATTTTCAGGGAATTTTTCAGATAATCAAGCTATTTTTAGTCATTATTGGAAGTCAGTAGGGGAAAATATGAAAAAGAATTAATTTTTAGGTCGGTTTAATCACAGCCGTTGGCTCTTGATCAGATCGATTGTGGATTGTTGATCTCACCAGCTGCTTAGTGGTACAAATAGGTGTTGTTTTTTGAAATTTTATTGAAAAATCAGAAAAAAACCGTTTGAGCTCGACCTATTTTCCTCCGCCGACCCGAAATATTTGACCCGACACGAATCGCCATTTTCGGCCACCTCCAGCGATGAAACAGGTAGGGTTTTGAAGCTCTAATCTTGGTGATGTCATTTGTGGGTTTGATTTTGTAATTGGTGGTGTAGTTTGAGCCACCCGATTTGGGTTATTATCTTGGAGTCTTCGCCGACGGCGATGACACTCTGAAGAGATTTGGCGGTTAAGAGTTGAGGAGAATTGAACCTATCCTCCCCCTGAGTCTTTTTGGATAGATAATGAGATCCGTCGAGGCTCCATAGTGGAGCTTCAATTTTGGGGTGTTCGGCCGCCGGCGAGGGCCAGTTGATTTCGGGCGATTTTCTGACCATTTAGATAGGAATTGGAGCATGTGAGTTTAATGGTTTTTTTTGGCGTGAGGAGAGGATCATTTTAAGGGCCGGATCGCTGTCGTTTGTGGCAGTTGCCTGAGTTAGATTTCTGAGCTGTTTTAGGTTATTCCGGCCAAACGCAGTCGATTTGGGTCTCGGCGTAGTTATGAAAGTTGTAGGCCTTATTACCAGCTTTACAAAGAGGTATTAACCTCCGACATCTGAGTATTTTCGTCGGAGGCGCATGAGGGCCACACGCCACCGTCTACGACCGAGCTCCGGCGAGGTAGGTTATAAGATTTATTGATGGGGTTTTCGGGGTTGTTTTTAGAACTGATTTCTATAGTTTTACTTGTTCTGATATTATGTGATCTTTATGGACAAGACATCATGATCGCGACCCCAGGGAGAAGAATTTCGCTGGACCTCAATAGTAGTCACAGACTTGTGAGTGGACTTTTATTTCACAGTCGATTGGGAGTTCGTATATTTGTATGCATTATGCTCTATGGTATGTTTCAATGAATTTAAATTTGGAGGTTTACTTTGTGATTGTATTAGTTAGTTGCATCAATGCTTTGACTATTCGGCTGATCACCAAATAGTCCGATCAGGAGAGGTTAGAACAAACACCTCATCTGACCCTGAATCATCTAAGGTTAGGACAAATACCTTGGACGATCCCATCACCTTTGTTATTTTATTTATTGTCGACTTAGGTTAGATTAAACACCTGGGTGACCACCTCCATTTTATTTCAGATTTACAATATTGAACTCGCATTGTTTTATGTAAATCGACGAAAATGCATGAAATTATACTTTATCGTTCTACGCAAATTATATGATATTTTTTTTCACTCACGCTCACATTTTATATTTTAATGTCTATCCCTGGGCTCTTTGAATTTCGTCACCTAAGCTGCAGTGTATATCCTGAGAGTGATTGGTTTTGTCGAAGACTTCGAGTCCACCAGTCATGTCTTCAGCAGTATGTTTCAAATCAATGTCAGTTTTTATTATGTGTATCATATGTATGTAGAAGTCGCTCTGGACACCAGTTATAGTATATTGCTTTCAATGAGACTCTTATGATTAGTCAGTTACTCAAATAGTCGTTGAGTTTACTTTCCTTTTGTATTCAGAACTAGTACTTTGTAAATATATTTCCAAATTCCTGAATTGAGTTTATGGTTTTGTTTATGACATATATTGAGAAATCTGGATGGACATCGGTGGTCCACAGTTTGTTTGTGGGATTTAGTTTCTAAAGTGTTATTTTCATGCAGGTTTTTGGTTGTCTCAATTTCAAGGGAGGGTGTGTCAAAATTTTCATAGAATTTCCTAGATTATGGTAAGTCGTTAGGGCTTAATCTTAGTTTACTAGCTAAACTAGGGTTGGGTCCTTCCAGTGTTGGTATCACGACATTATGTAACAGATTTGTAGACTCTTTTGGTCATGTCAGTGCAAACATTTAAGAATGTACAATACTTTTGGGAGAATGGCCCGACCGACCGGCGGATCCCCATTACTCCAAGTGTTGTGCATTATTGGATGTCCAATGTATCATAATCGAGCCAGTTTGTGACTTCTTTCAGTGAGTTAATCTGTTTTTGGACTCGTAGGCTATTTTGCCTCGACAACCAGCCCAACGGGATGATACGCAATCTTTGGCTTAGTAGATGCGTGAGTTAATTTCACGTCTGATGCCAAGACCATCAGAGGATCATGAGGATTTAATTACCAGGGCTAAAAAGGCAAGAGCCATTCATTTTACTGGCTCGCATGACCCTGAGACTAGCAAGAACTAGCTTGTTGAGATTGGACAAGTTGTGATTAGTTGCGTCCCCAGTTGACCTCTAAGCAGAGGACTAAGGTAGTTGCAAGTCTGTTGCAGAACCATGCTTATCGCTGGTGGCAAGGGACTGAGGAATTTATGAACCTTCGACAGGGAGACATGTCTATAATGGTGTATCGGGATCATTTCACTCGCTTGACTCATTTTGCGCCAAATTTAGTCAGGTTAATGAAAGAGAAGTGTTGGAGGTTTACACAGGGCGTGTGGTCAGAGATTTCCCTATACTTATCTGGTGTGCCACGAGCTGATTTTAATGAGTTCGATAGTGCTGCAATAAGATGCAAGGATAGACTTCTATCTGAAAAGGGCTAGACTCGAAGATTTGAGGAAGGTGGGCCTAGTCAAGGTCCTTCAAAGAGAGGAAGCTCAAGTACTTCTGGTTCCACTGTATCTTTAGCCAAGGGATCTCACACTCCTACTCATATTGCACATCGTCTAAGTCATTTTAAGAGATGGTTGAGGAGGAGTCGACCACATTGGCAGGGATCTGGGGCCAGTTCTAGTGGATATCGACCTACTCCATCAGCACCCAGAGATTTCCCTTTATGTGATAGATGTCACAAACGTCATCTCGGACAATGTCAGTTTTAAACTTCAACTTGCTTTAGTTGTGGCCAGACGAGTCACTTTGCGAGGGAGTGTCTGAAGAGGGACCTCTCAAGTGGATTTTCGATGCAGAATGCTGGTGGTGATTAGAGAGCCACTTTCGGGGTTAAAGCCGTATCGCCACCTGGGCAACCAGCTTATCAGGATCGGAGCAAGAGAGGGCGACGACTTGACAGACTGGATAGGCCCGACTTCATCAAATGACTCTATATGAGGGCAGAGTGTCTCCGGAAATGATCATTGGTACGTTGCATATTTTTGATTATGATGTTTATACTTTAATAGATCCGGGGGTGACACACTCTTTTATATATGTGATATTAGCATCAATAATAAACGTATCTGCCACCTCATTATCGGTGATGTGGCGAGTGATATATCTCTCTGATGACGTGGTTTTAGTTGGGTTAGTCTATAGAGACTGTAGTGTTATGGTTGGAGGTTTTGGATTGTCTACTGACCTGATATCTCTTGATGTCGTGGACTTCGATTTGATCTTGGGTATGGACTTTCTAAGCAATCACCAAGCTTTGGTTGATTGCATTGGAAAGAAGTGGTATTTAGAAGTCCAGGTTTGCCGGAGATTTTATTCTACGGAGAAAGAAATGTTCTTTCTTCATGCCTTATTTCAGCTGTGAAGGCCGAGAAAATGTTACAGAAGGGGTATACTGCATATTTGGCGCATGTTGTAAACACTTGTGTTTCCACCCTTAACCATGAAGAGATTGTTGTGGTCAGGGAATACTCTGATATTTTTCCTGAGAAATTACCAGGCCTTCCTCCAAAAAGGAAAATAGATTTCACGATTGAGCTATTTTCAGGTACTCAGGCGCCGTACCGTATGACTCCAGTTGAATTGAAGGAATTGTAGGTTCAGCTTCAGGAACTGATTGATAAAGGCATCATTCATCCTAGTGTATCCCCGTGGGGAGCTCTAGTCTTATTTGTGAAAAAGAAGGATGGGTGAGATTATGTGTTGACTATCGGAAACTGAACCAGGTTAACGTGAAGAACAAGTATCCACTGGCTCATATTGATGATTTGTTTTTTCAGTTGAAGGGAGTTATGGTGTTCTCTAAAATTGATCTTCGATCAGGATACCATTAGTTGTGGATTAGAGAGTCAGATGTCTCTAAGACCGCGTTTCAATCACGCTACGAGCACTACTAGTTTCTTGTGATGCCATTTGGTTTGACGAATGCCCATGCTGCCTATATAGCATTGATGAACCGAGTATTTTGGGATTATCTTGATAAATTCGTCATTGCATTTATTAACGATATCCTGATTTACTCAAAGGATGTGAGGCAGCATGCGAGGCATCTACAAGTAGTTTTGGAGACATTAAGGGAATCTTAGTTATATGCCAAGCTCATTAAATATGAGTTATGGTTAAATAATGTAAAATTTCTTGGACATGTGATTTCGGCGAAAGAAGTTAGTATGGACCCTGACAAGATTGAGGCCGTTTTGAATTAGAGCAGACCTGCAACTGTGCCAGATATCAGAAGCTTTCTGGGTCTAGCAGGTTACTACTATCGATTTGTGCAGGACTTTTCATGCATTGTTGCACCTCTTACAAGACTCACGAGAAAGGGAGTTAAGTTTGAATGGTTAGAGGTTTGTGAGGAAAGTTTCCAGACTTTAAAGACAAGGTTGACCACAACTCCAGTGTTGACGTTACCAGGCGACAGTGGGGAGTTTACTATCTTCAGTGATGCCTCTAAGTTAGGTTTAGGTTGTGTATTGATGTAACATGGTAAAGTGGTCGCGTATGGATCACAACAGTTGAAACCTCATGAGGCGAACTACCCTACGCACGATATAGAGTTGGCAGCAATAGTTTTCTCGTTAAAAATCTGGAGACATTACTTGTATGGTGCAAGATGTCAAATTTTTACTGATCATAAGAGCCTTACATATCTCCTCTCATAACCAGAAATGAATTTGAGACAGAGAAGGTTGATGGAGTTGATAAGCGATTATGAGTGCACTTTCGAGTATCACCCTGGGAAGGCGAATGTTGTACCTGACGCTCTTAGCCGGAAGTCCATAGTTTCCTTATCTCATATACAAATGGCTCGAGTACCACTGCTTACGGAGTTACGAGCCACTAGAGCAGTGTTGAAAGTGTGGGTGGAGAGTTGGTCAGTAAATTTTATTTTTTCTAAGCATTTTATCTCCAAAATCTATTTTTTGTTAATTGATGCCTAATGTAGGTTGCACAAAAGGATAAGAATAGAAACTTTAGGGACCATACCAGTGAGATGAACAACTGCAATGCTCACCTTTCTTTCCTCACTCACCTAGTAAAGCTAGAAAAATTGCTCAGCCTTACTGATCCACTCCATTAGATTTTCACCACGGAAAGATGGAGATTCAAACCTCATTTCTTCAAAGTTGGTAACAATGGATCCTGAGTTTGTGGGGTTGGGGGTACAAAGTGGTTATCCGTAGGCATAAAAGCATTGTACTACTGCTGGGGTTGGCCATATGGGTTAACAAAATTAGTGTTTGGTGGTATTTTATAGCCTTGAAACATGTGTTGGTTGGGAGTAGTATGAATGGGACTGTGAATGTGGTGGTAATGAATGATGTGACATAGTTTTAGAAAAGGTAGGATTAAACGCTTGAGCATTTGGGGACATATAAAAACCAAGATGTGGGTTTGAGCTGCTGAAGTTCAAGGATTTGTGCACTGAATCATGAGAAGAGGGCTCTCTTATGTCAGAGTGGGGACTTGGTGCATGTGAGAACTGAGGAGCACCCAAACCAAAATTAAAACTTGGTTCATGAGTGTTTTCTTCACTGCATTGTCAAGACCTTGCATGTCTCATAATGGTTCTAGTTGTGGACTCGAGCATATTAATGTGAACACCACATAACTAGATATAACAACTATCTGTTCATAAGTAGCACAGTTTTCAGCTAATTGATGTAAGAAGCTATTATGAATGGGATATCTTTGCACGAAAACAGAGAACAATGGCAACACAGACATATCACCTGGTTCATTCTATATGAGTATGAAAGTGTTTATACTTAATTGAGCCATGGTAGAGTTAGCTAAGTCGTGAGAGGGCGAAGAGATCACCAAAGTCGTCGTCCGAGGAGGTGGATCCATATCAAAATTGACCCGTAACTAGTGAAACTCATCAATCATCTGATGTTGCAGTTGAGCCATGGATTCTTGGAATGAATCATGCATTGCAGTGAACTGAGCATTGGTGTCCTCTTGAAATACTTCGAATCTTATCTCAAGAGTAACCAAATCACTCGTCGATGTGGCAAATTCTGTGACAACCCGAATCGGAAATGGTTGTTAATCGGTTTAACTCGCGAGTTTCAGATATAATTCTGGTTAGTCGTAATTAATTGGTTATGCGGCCTTGTTCATTACTTAATTATCGGACACGAATTTGGTTTGGGTTTATTCGCAGAAAATGTAGAAAATTTGATTTCGAGTTCGTACGAGTTTTCCGAGGATTTTTCAGATAATCGAGTAAAATAAAATGAATATTTGAAATTATCGTCGAGTTAGTCGTGTTTACCCATTTAAGTTTGAGTTATCCGAATCACAGATAGAGTTGGTTCGCGACGTATAAATAGCCGAATAATTGTAAAGTTATCGAAAAAGTTGAAAAATGAGCTGTTTGACCGAGTTGACCAGTTTGGGCCTAGTTCGTGACTCGTCGTCGAAGTTGTCACCGAAAAATGGCACGGTTGCCGGAGTTTGAGGTATGTATTTGAAGCTCTTCCTTTGGGCTTTCGATTGATGTATATATTGTGTGTTTTGGTGTTGATTTGGTTGGGGAATTTTGAGTGGGAAGGTGAACGGAATCGGGGTAATCGGAGGGTGGTGTTCCAGCGACTTTTCGATTGATTTTTTGGTTGGATTGGACTGGGTTTGAGCTAAGGAGAAGAACCCCTTTGGTTTTGGGAGCATTGGTGGAGCGACGGCGCCGGAATCAACAGGAGAAATTTTCTGGCGATTTGGGGCCGTGGGTTTTCGGGGGTTCTTGGCACGGTTGCCGGCCGATTTGGGAGTTGGTATAGAAGAGAGATGGACTGGGCTTGAGGAGAGGAAACTTTGGGTGGTCTTGGTTGCCGGAAAATCTCACCGTTGACGCTGTGCTGCTGCCAACGGCGGCGGTCAACGACGAAGCTTCGACGAAGAGTTGAGTTTTTGGAATTTTGTCAAGTTTTATGCCGTTTTACTCGTAATCGCGCCCCGATCGTAGTCTTGGGGTTTTCGAGTTGATTTGGGTGGTGGATTTTATGTCGAGGGATATGTGGAGTATATATGGGATTTTCGACGATTTTGTTGTTATTCGAGTTATATGTTTCCAGAAATGGTTGTTTTCTGATGTGTGGATCAGAGTATTGAATTGTGATTTTGATCAGTGATATTTGTGATTATTCAGGAGATCGGGATCGTACGCTTGGCGAGGGATCTTTTGCCAGATCTCAGGATTAGCGCGTTTGTGCATTGTGCTAGTCTTTGAGTGGACACATTTCTTTTCACTGATTGGTTGCGAGTCTTTATTATACGTTTTATGAGCATGAGCATGCATATGCGATTATGATTTATAAGAGCATGTGTTTTACGATTATGCATTT
This sequence comes from Geum urbanum, assembly GCA_946800695.1. Lineage (NCBI taxonomy): Eukaryota > Viridiplantae > Streptophyta > Magnoliopsida > Rosales > Rosaceae > Geum > Geum urbanum. The sequence goes on from OX326998.1 coordinate 38,779,759, forward strand.
ACGAATATGCATCTACGATTATGCACTTATAATTATATATTACGAATATGCATTTATATTATGCTTTATACATTTGCATAGAAACTATTTATGATTTTGTTTACACAGAGTACAGTCTCAGTATGTATAGTTGTATCGATACACTTAGCATCCCGGCTGATCCCCGTGGATGTTTACCGTGGGGGACTGTTACCCTATGCCGAGGACTTTACCGGGTGGGAACAGATGTCCTGACCTGAGACTTTTCTGGTTGGAATCACGTGAGGGTCTAGGATCCCGTGATTCAGACTGTACTAGCGCGGAGGTGTCCATGAGTGACCCCGTGGGATTTTTGATGCATGCTCTGTACGTGTGAGGAGTTAGAGTCTCCCTCGTGTACTATATGATTTTCATGCATTTAGACTCGCATATATTTTATAACATATATAATATTCGGCGAAAGACATTTATTTTCGTCCACTCACTCTAACAGTTTATATGTCTTTCCCTGGGCTCTTTGTTTTCAATGCCCAGTTTGCAGTTTGGATTTTGGTGTCGCACGTCAAGGTTGGAGGCTTAGTATTCGAGCTACTTTTCCTTCTCAGTAGGTTTCTAGTTTGGCCTACTGTTGTGTATTTATGTATATACTTGAGGTCGCTCTGAATACTCTGTTGTTTATATTTTCATATGATTTTCCCGGATTTCTGTAAAGTTACAGTTTTGTTTATTGCTTTACATTATGATATGTTTTTGAGAAATCCGGATGGGATTGGTACCCACGGTTGGGCTTTTGTGGCATAGGATGAAGTGTATTTTCGAGTGCACGTTAATGGTAACTTCACGTTATAGTGGAATTCTGCCAAAATTTCTATGGTTTTTGAAAGTTCATGTTTTCAGAAGGGGTTTGATTCCGGTTTAGGCAACTAAACCGGGGTCGGGTCCTTTCAGATTCGTAGATCCAGTACCAGTCATCGGCATAACTCTAAATACCAGATATCAGGATCCTTAATCTCATAGATCTATAAACTACACTAGCTAAAAGCAACAAGAGGAAAATGGACTAAGCTAAGGAAAGAAAAGACAACTGATTTCATTGATTCCCAGCTATGGTTGATTACATCGCATTTAAATGCCCAACAACGGTCAACAGACTGACCACGTCGCTCAAGACACGTGGATAGATAGTAATAGTGCATAACTAACAAACTAACTAACTTTATTGAAAAAGAAAATGATTTCCTGGAATCACTAGGAAAGTAGCACTGTTACATCCCATGCCTCTCAAATTCATCAAGCTACTCTTGCACATTGAAATTTGGGTAATTCTTCATGATTTCTTCTGCCTCTACCAAAGTAGCATCCTCAACTGAGGCTCCCATCCACTAGATTAGTCATTTAGTCATAGGTTCATTGCCCTTCTAAAACAACCCTCTTGCAATGATTTTTGCAGGATACCACCTTAGATTCTAGGGATCTAGAGATGGTGGCAAATAAGGGTGCCCTTGAATACTGTCTCCCACCTTCTTCTTAAGCAAGGAAACATGGAACACTGGGTGTACCTTTGCTTCACATGGCAGTTTGAACTTGAGGCTACAAGATTTAAATGCCCAGCAACGGTCAACAGACTAACCACGTCGCTCAAGACACGTGGATAGATCGTAACAGTGCATAACTAACAGACAAACTAACTTTACTGAAAAGAAAATAGTTTCCTGGAATCACTAGGAAAGTAGCACTTCTACAATCAAGGTGTAAAAATCTTCCTCTTCATCACTTCCACCATCTCCACTTCACCCATGAACCTATTTCGCATCGATTAAGCTAGGAAATCGAGGAAACCGATCGAAAATTTTTTAACCCTAGAAATTGGGGGTTTTTGACTTCAAGTTTAAATCGGCCAAGGAGACCCACTGGACTTTGTATCTCTTAGGACCATGAAGCTAACCATATCTTAGTTGCTTCCCAATTCAATTGGAAGTGCACAGATCGAAGATTTGAAGTTTTTGGGATTTTGATGTTCAAAGGTAAATTTGATGTTTTATGGTTTGAATTGAATGATGTTGTAGAAGAGAAAGTTGTTTGTTGAGTAATTTTGAGCAGATTAAGTCTAGAGTCGCCAGAAAATGGATCGGCACCGCCGCCAGCGGAAATTTTTTGGGCAGAAGTTTTATATCGATTTGTTCATAATTATGTAGCGATTATAATGAAGAGGTTGATAAATTAAATATACTTATGTTGATTTGGAATTAGCTTAATCAGAATTTAATTAAACGTTATTACAATTTAATGAATTGGTCGAGTACTACGTTGATTGGATCACGAATAGCGTAACATTCGAGGAATGTGTTGCGACTTTGAAGTGAATTAATAATTTTCATAATATGATTAGTTTAGAAACTTGTTGTGATTTTGAAAATTACGTAGTTCGATAATGCGATGTTCTCGATGTAAATACTCGTGAGTGACGAGCTTAGTATTTGACTATCATTTTCAACAATTAGTTGTTAAATAATGTTTGTTGTGACAAGACAACGCGCTGAATCAGTAACGGTGGAGAATTTGGCTCGACAGGAGACTTGAGCTTAGTATAGTGAGTGGACTTTAATTTTAAATATATATATGCATGCGATTATGTGATTTCAGTTTCATTATTTAGCTCAGTATTTAGCTGTCAGTCTTATCATTTTCATTGGAGGCTAATATATATAAGTATATATATACATAAATGTAAGTTCCTCGGTTGACCACTGAGGGACTACGAAACTTAAAGTGGCGGTACCCCCTTTAGATGCTAATGACATCTATAGTGGTGTTCCCTCCATAGATGTCGAAGAGTGACTGGAGTGGTGAGTCCCTTTACAGTCACTACCTCCATCCTAGTTCACAATGACTGGAGCGGCAGTTTCCCTTTACAGTCATCAATTTGATTAAAATTTTAGTATGACTGAAGCGTCACAACCTTTACAATCAACAATGTCTTAAGTTATACCAGTTTAGTCGCATGCTAGTTATATAGTTTCATTACTAGTTGAAAAATCAAAATAAGTTGATTTCTATTTTCAGTTTATTGATTTTTTTTCACTCACTCAAACGTTTTAAAACTGCATTTCTTTTGTTTACGTTACTCAGACCGCAGATTAGACGGCTGAAGGTCTATCCATCCAGTTGACGAGGCTTAGAATCTTCACTGCTTCCGTTTTGTTTAGGGTAAGATATCTAGTGACCTACATATGTTTATATTCGGTTTGGTTTGTCATAGATGCTCTGGATACAATCTTTTGTAAAATAAGCAAATGGTCAGTTGTAAATTTGAAGTTTGAACTCTTATGTTCAGTTAATTTTCCAATTGCATATTTTCTTTCAATAAAGGGCTTTCAAATAAGTTGAAGTCGGTCTTCTATAGTTCACGTTTTCGTGTAACTCGGGTTAGGGTTACTTGTATTGATTCATCATTATGTCATTAAAATCGAGTATCCTATGGCTTGCATTGGTTAAGAATCATGCTCACATAGAGTGAGTTGAGAAAGATCGGCTATCCTTCAATTGGATCCAACATACTAAGCATCCAAGTCTATTTTTGCACCACTCAATCAAGTCTTCAAGTGCACATTACTTGTGATTGCCATTGAAAAAGTTGTTTGCTGAGAAATCAGTAAACCAAGTTAAAATACGTACAACAGAGCTCGAGACATTCTCTATTAACAAATTTTAGTCTTCGAAAGAGTATGTGAAGAGAGCTGATTATCTTACCGCTGAACTCAAAGCTCTAGAGATCGGTATGGCAGAAAGTGAATTGGAGGAGCATATTATCAAAGGGCTTTCCTCATCTACCAATCATAAAGAGCTAGTCGATTTCATCAAGAATCAACAAAGCCCCATCACTATATTTGTCTTACGTACTTTACTTCTCAAATAACGAGATCAGCAGACCATTATATGTATTTATCGTGGACTGTTATTCCTTGTAATCTTTGTCATTTTAATTGGTGTTTTACTTCATGTACTTAAAGTATATTAGAATAGCCTTTTGTTTCTCATTTGGAGTTGTGCTCAAATTGAGACCGAACAAGTTGAAACAGGCAAAAGAGCTTGAGACAATCTCTGTCAACATACTATAGTCTTTGAAGAGGTACATGAAGAGAGCTGATAATTTTTCTACTCAACTCGAAGCTCTAGGGATCGGTATGGCATAAAGTGAATTGGTAGAGCATATTACCAAAGGGCTTTCCTCATTTACAAGGAGCTAGTCGATTCCATCAAGAATCAACAAAGCCCCATCACTATACTTGCCTTGCGTACTTTACTTCTCGAACAACTAGATCGTCGGGAATCATATATATTTATTTTGAGTTGTTATTCCTCATAATTTTAGCCATTCAATTAGTGTTTCTTTCAGTACTTCAAGTATATTAGGATAACCTATTGTTTCTCATTTCGGAGCTGTGCTCAAATTGAGACTGAACTAAGTTGTATTTCTACTTGAGGATTAAATGATAATTCAAGCTTGTTTTAAAAAAATGTTAATGTTCACCAAATTATATCATTAAAATTGAGTATCCTATGGCTTGAATTGGTTAAGAATCATGCTCACATAGAGTGACTTGAGAATGATTGGTTGGCCTTCAAATGCTCACCAAATTATTTCATAGCTCGAGACACTCTCTGTCAACAAATTTTGGTTTTTGAGGGGTACGTGAAGAGAGCTGATTATCTTGCCGCTCAACTCGAAGTTCTAGAAATTGGTATGGTAGAAAGTGAATTGGTGGGACATATTATCAAAGGACTTTATTCATCTACCGATTTTAAAGAGCTAGTCGATTCCATAAAGAATCAATAAAGTTCCATCACTATACTTGCCTTGTGTACTTTACTTCTCGAACCACGAAATCAGCGGACCATCATATGTATTTATTTTGAGCTGTTATTCCTCATAATTTTAGCCTTTTGGTGGACCATCAATTGATATTTACTTTCCATACTTAAATTATAATAGCCTTTTGGATCTAACTTTGAAGATGTGTTTAAATTGAGACCGAACTAAGTTGTATTTTTGTTCGAGGATTAGATGATATTCAAGCTTGTTTCACAAAAAAAATATTAATGTTCACCAAATTATATCAATAATATTGAGTACTTTATGGCTTGAATTGGTTGAGATATAGAGGTTTGCATGTAGATAATTTCACACTTGTAAGATACTCGAAGGAAAAACAGAACTTCACTTCTGACTTGATAATGCTAACACTTTATTTTATTTTTTCGAATCAAAATTGAATATTTCGTATTGTATAAATAAGAACAGTGATTATAAATCACATCATAGCCACTCATGAGATTACGGCGAAACTTCAGTATAGGTGTGTTAGCCACCTAACAATGTAATATCTCACATAACAAAAAAAAACAGAAGAAATCAGGAAATGCAAGAACACTTGATCATGAACAGGACACTAATGATCAAAAATTTAAACCACAACTCATTTCCTTGAGCATCACTCACATGCAAGGCCCTTCCCATCTTGCTTTGATTATTGCTTCGGCCCGCATTACTGCTTAAAATTGAGATATTGTTTAAAACTTTTTTTCCTTTGCATTAAGAACATAAGATACATAACATTTGTCTTTTAAAAAAAAATCAAAGAAAAAGATACAATTATTTAAGGGGTAAAATCATCTTACCATTGTTAGAATCTTAATCCTCATTGTCTCCAGTCTTGATTCTCGTCATCTTAATCCTTATCATCGACATTGTCAATTCTAATTCATCATATCGGATGAATGCTAAAAAAGTACAACTCCTTGAAGTTCATCATTTCATTTCTATCCCAATCCATTTCTTCAAATATTCTAATGGATTTTCACCTTGTTGGCCATCGACATCGTCATTTCTAATTCACCATATCGGATGAATGCTAAAAAAGTACAACTCTTTGAAGTTCATCATTTCATTTGTATCCCAAGTCCATTTCTTCAAATATTCTAATGGATATTCACCTTGTTGGCTTGATCCAGTTACTCTTGCATAAATAATCATGTCCAAGAACACAAGTGCATCACTAATGTAATGAAGGTGACATCCAACTTTGACATTTCTATACCACCTTTGTTTGACTGTCATCCTGACCATCGTTGATAAGAAAGACGATGCAAAAAAACCAATGAACTAGTTAAAATTCACACTTGCATATCACACCTATATTTAAGATATTTTATTTCAATTTTCCCAAAAATAGAACCGAAGAATGGTTTGGTTTTAGAAATAAAATAATCAAAGTTATCCATGGTTACCTGAACGGTCTGGAGGGTGTGAGGATTGTGATTGAAATTCAATTTTAAACTATATTTTTTGTTGGGTTATACTAAATGGTGTCTTCAAGTAGTGGATGTGAATTGTGAGGGGTGAATACGTTATAAGAAAAAGAGAAACAATTAGGCTCTACTGGGGTGGATGAAAATGTGAAAGTCATTATCTTCAAATGTGGATACAGAAATGGGTAAACAAGAGTAACAAATCTAACTTCAAACTAAAAAATGATAACATCATTAATCAATGATTTTTGTAGATCATGGTTCACTTTAATTTTGACAACAAGTTCGAGAAAAAAAGAGAGGGATGGATCTTGGAATAATGGGCTGATGAAATTGCCCATTAAAATTTAATGTTCTCATAACAACGGGTACCAAAGTCAAGATCCAGAGTTCAGGTACCGTTTCGATAGTTTTAGAATGTGGGGGTACCATTAAGATGAGATACCCGATCCGTAAATCAACTTTGACTAATTTAGTCGAAGAACTAACTCAACAAATCAGTTACGATGAAGTTGACAAGTAGACCTCATAACTATATTGGTATTGACCTAACGACATATAAGTTGACAAGTTTTCGGAAATAATTTCTGGAAAACGCGCCACCACCGGCGACCACCGCCGGCGGCGGAGAATGACACACTGATAGAAAGCTCTTGATAAGCCCAATAAACTATCTAACTACCATGAAACCTAATATGGTCGGAAACTAGCCAAAATCATGCCCTAATAAAAGTAAACCAAATCTCACTAGAAAATCAAACCGACAGCATAGTAGCACTGACAAGCTATGAAGGTCCTCGGGACTAGACACAATCGACTTGGAAAGGTAAGGAAAATGAGAGCCCCTTATCCTTCAGCCATCGCTCACGACAGAGGCCAAGACGAATTTGACAAAAATTCAATTGATTTCCTCGAATTCTACTTGCAACTAACGAAGTCTAAGAAACAAACTGCATATAACATCACAATTTAGAACTATTTTTACGACTCGAACCAAAATTACGAATTTATCGAATCGTATTAACCTTTATTGCAGATTAGTCGCACTATCAAGATTATTAATAATTTTTTCACTGGGTAAGAATTTGACTTGACTTTCTTCAAAAGAGTTGTAGAACATTTTATTTTGAGATTATAGGAATTTTTGGGAAATTTTTTGGATAAGTGAGCTAATTTTTATGATTATCGGAAATTGGAGTGGGAAATTATTAAAAAAATAATTTGTTTTTAGTCAGTTTAATCTCGACCATCTGATCTTGATCAGATCAATTCTGGGTCGTTGATCTGATCAACTACTTTGAAGTATTTAAGGGGATTTTTATTATATATATATATAAAACAAACCAAAAAACATATCTGGCTCGACCCGTTTTGCTTAGAAACTGACCCGCGCCGTCTGTTGACTGGACACGATCAGATCGCCATTTTTCGGCCATCTTCTCCATCGAAAAAGGTAGGGTTTGAAGCCCGAGATTTCCTTGATTATTTGTTGTGTCTATTTTGGGAAATTTTGCAGGTTTTGTGGAGACCCGAATAGGGTTAATCTAGGGAGAATCACCGTCGGGCTTGGCAGTTCTTCGACATGTTTTGGAGGTCGGGGTCGAAGGGTTATGAAGCTCTCCCTCCCCTGAGTTGTTTGTGAGTGGTCTCAAACTCTGTCATGGCTCGACGATGGAGTTTCGATGATTTAAGTTTTCCAGTCGATTTCGGGCAGTGAGGTTCGAGCGCCGGAATTGGCGGCGAGTTGAGGCGCATAGATTTAAGGGTTTGGTTGGGCTCAAGGTGGGGACGGTTTTGAGGGTTAATCGCCGTTGTTGGTGCCAGCCGCTGAAAATAAGTTTTTCGGTCTGTTTCTATAAATTCCAACTAAATGCCATCGAGTTGGACTCCAGCTTACTTACAAAAGTTGTTGGCCTCGTTAAGACCTTTCCAATGAGGTGTCGAATTCCTTCATCCAAGTACTTTCACTAGAGGCACGTGTGACCCATGCGCCGTCTCCTGTGAAAAAGCATGAGGGCCATGCGCCGCAGCCCACTAAGGAGCTCCGCCGAGGCAGGGTATAGGATTTCGTGACGGCATTTTCGAAGTTGTTGTTAGAGCCGATTTCTATAGTTTATCTATTATGATATTATGTGATCCTTTTGGATAGGATATCGTGATCGCGACCCCAGCGAAGAAAATTCTGCTAGACCTCAGAAGTAGTCACAGACTTGTGATTTGACCCTTTTATTTTCACAGTCGATAGCGAGTTCATTTTTCAACTTTTCAATATTACAATATATTTTACGATATGTTACAGAGCACTTAAATTTGAAGGTTTATTTTCTGATGGCATTAGTTAGTTGCATCAATGCACTGACTGTTCAGCTGATCACCGGATAGACCGGTCAGGGGAGATTAGGACAAACACCTCGTCTGACCCATCACCTATATTTTCATACAGATAGTCTACTAGGGTTAGGTGGCATGGGGGATCACCTCTATTTGTATTTTAGTTATACGATTTTGAAATCGCATTATTTTACGGAAATCAGCAGAAATGCATGATTATTCAGTTTTATCAATTTACGCAGATTATGTTATTTTTGTCGACTCACGCGAACATTTTATATTTTAATGCCTTACCCTGGACTCTTCGGTTTTCGTCACCCATGCTGCAGTGTATATCCTGAGGGTGCTTGGTTTCGTCGAAAGCTTCGAGTCCACCAGTCATCTCTTCAGTCGTATGTTTCAGCTCACTGTCGGTTTGTATCATATGTAGTATATGTAAGTAGAAGTTTCTCTGAATACTAGTTGTATTATGTTGCTTTCTGTGAGACTCTTGTGATTAGTCAGTTACTCAAGTAGTCGTTGAGTTTACTTTCCTTTGTATTCATAACCAGTACTTTGTAAATATGTTTCTAAATTCCTGAGTTGAGTTTCTAGTTTTGTTTATGACATTTGTTGAGAAATTTGGATGGATAACAGTGGTCCACGGTTTATTTGTGGGATTTAATTTCTGAATTGTTTTCTTCATGCAGGTTTTTAGTTTTCTCAGTTTTAAGGGAGGTTATATCAAAAAATTTGTAAAATTTCTTAGATTATAGACAGTCTTTTGGACTTCATCTTAGTTTACTAGCTAAACTAGGGTTGGGTCCTTCCACCTTAAGACGAATCAAAGCATACCAAAAACAAGGCCAAAGAATTCACCGACGGCGACTGACGAAAAACCACAAAACACTAGAATCTCTCTCATCGATTTGGCCTACTTAAGGCCCCGTGACCCAAATCAAGACCATCAATAAGAAGAAGTTGAAAAGTGCGTTCGATTCCGATCAAAATTGTAGATGAAAGTTGCCTAACGTCGACTGACCCTAATTTGGTCAAACTTGGTCTCTCTCACCCAAGAAAGATAGAGATAGATAGATAGAGAGAGATAGAGAGAGAGAGACAGAGACAGAGAGAGAGAGAGAGAGAGAGAGAGAGAGAGAGAGAGAGAGAGAAAGAAAGTTGACTCTTAGTCAACCAGACTGACTTTCCAAAACAAGAAAGTCCTATTTATACATGTTCATTTACGGAAACTAATTTTCGATAAACTTTTGTTATTCATAACTTTCTCGTTGTATCTACGTTTAAGACATTCTACGCTTCTACGGATTCGTCTCGACAAATCTTACAACTTCCACTCAAAATCAACCAACATCGCCAATTTAATAAAAAGTCAACCAGTATCGCTCGATAATTTACCAACAGTGAAATCATTTAACGTGCCCGATAAATCAAAATCGAAAATATTCATAAATAGTAATGATTATTTAAAAAGTCCAGCGTATTACATTACATCAGTGTTACTCCTCAATTTGTTTTCCATCAGATCTCTCTATCCAGTGTTGACATGGTAATTGTCCTGTCAACAAGTTGGTCACATTGCCCTTCGTGAAGGTCATACTAATATCATATGCTATGTTGATGTCAGCACGGAGTTGGTGAGTATTACTAAGAAGATGGTATCATCGGTGTTGGCGAGATTATCGCAAAGGAAAAAAATGGTCTCTTCAAGGTTCTTGATCTTGACCTTCTTCCCATCGAGCTCCACGTGTCTGAGAGCGAAGCTTTGGGAGACGAGTGGTTCCTAAAACCAACATATTCAATCCCATTCTGGCTGAGGTTTCTCCACCTAGTGCGAGACAGAGGGCTAGGTTCGGCCAAATATCTCTGATGACCTGAAGATAGCTTCTCTTTACGGGAGGAATACTCGCTTCTCCATATCAGTCATATATTTGTTTCCAGAGTTTCAGAGGTTGGAGCTATTGACCATGGAAAAAAGAGACGTTGACTTATCAGTACAAGTACGTGACCTGCCTGGAGAATAATGTTAGTGTGTTCTACTTTCAAAAATCACAAGCATGGTATAGTGAGAAAAATTTATCATGAAGTTTTACCGAGCAAAGGGTTCAACCGAAGAGATATAGATGAGAAACTTCCATAATTTTTTTCCTTTCCAATAACGCGGATGAATTATGTGAAAAGTACATAGCTCCACAACCCCCCCCCCCCTCCTACCTCTATTTCTAAATCTTAGATTCAACATTCGACGAATAATGAAATGTGGTCCAAATACTACTTGCTGAGAAATTCTTGTGGAGCAATTAAATCAATCTAAGATTTTTTACGACATCTTAAAAATGCAAAAAAAACAAAAATAAGAGCTTTTGGCGATGGTCCAGTACCCTACTTCTCCTTTAGGCACAACAATTTGGGTGCCCCGCTACTCGAACAGATTTCCCTCGGTCGCGCTTGAATGTGGCTCTTTTGTGCAATGGCCTTTTAGGAGCTAGAACTTATAGTGGCATGGACTGCGGCCTATACGTGACCAGCTCAAACACAAAGACACTCATTGGGCTTCAAGAAGCTTCAATTTGGCGAGTATAGGTTGCTGGTTTCTTGTTAGATTGAAGATTTAGGATTGGGATTATATTATCGGGTTGGGTTAATCTCAATCCTTTGTTGATCAATGTTTGGTTCTCAATGGCTTTTAGGACAGTCGCATGTGGGTCATTTTTGGAGCTGTTGGGAGGTTGGGTCGATCTCAATCCTTTGTTGGTCAATGTTTGGTTCTCAATGGCTTTTGGGAGAGTTGCATGTGGGGTCATTTTTGGAGCTGTTGGGAGGCCAATGCACGCTAGTTCTTGATCACGTGGAGTTGGGTGATTGGAGCACCTCTAATTGTGAAGGTGTGTCACTGGTTGGCAGATATTTGGTGGATGACATTTTCAGGCTGCCATGGTTGTGAGAGAAGGTTGTGTTGTAGTCTTTGGGTCTTTATGGTGAAAGGAATTTTCTCTTTTTGGCCTTAGGCTTTATGATCATAAGTTGTGAGCTCAGTTGTAATTTGGTGATGTTTTTGCTAAGGGTCACTGATTATAGCCGTATTTGTTTCAGACTTTGGGATCCTAGTGATTTGTTGATAAAGATTTTTGGGAACGTTTGTGAGGCGTGGCAGCAAAGGCGTCAAGGACGTTTAGAGTCTTGGTTTATCCGTGCCTCTAAACGCAAATGATATTTTTCCTTCATTTTTTTGAAGGAAAAACGAAACTGCATTCATTTATTAAAAGCCAGGCAGCCCGAAAAACATCTATACTACCCTTCTAGAATTAAGTAGGAGCAATACCAATATAGATAGTGGTCTGCCATTATAACAATGATAATGCTCATAAAACAACCTAACTAAATAAACTAGCAAGGTATCTAGGACTTCTAATAGAACTTGTCCTTGCCCTTCGCAGAAGGGTCACTCACACTAGCCTCTAGATATGTCAGCCTAAGTGGTCTAACAATGGGATCCCTCTTTTAAACCTTCCTCGACTTCATGTTCTTACTTACCACAAGCGACCTCTTTTTCCTTTACCAAAATTCACATCTTTCTTCTTCTTTTTCAATGTCAGTAAACACATAGAAGCTTTTTCTAACATAATCTTACCAAGAGATAGAGTCTAACCTTGAATTTTTGGAAGAAGCATGTATCTCAAGCACACGTTTGTGATGGGTACCTCTAGCAAGCTAATAAGACCTGCCCCAGATTACCGTAGTAATCCAGGGTAAGTCTTGCCGAACCCGTATTAGAGTATCTAGCACCGCCTAATTGGCACTAGTTATCCTAGCACTAGTAAACCAAAACTTCAACTGAGAAGCTACTCTGAGAAGATGGAAGCTGTGGACTGTCATGCCTCGCACTTTGGACGATCACGACTTCAACCGACTAACCTGCAATCTGGGCAATTTAAAACAAAGGGACCAGGGAAAGACGTAGAAACATAAAATGATAGAGTAAGTGGAAAAAATTCATAAACTATGTAGATATGTAAAACTATATCTATATGCTTTTCCGCTGATTTCTGTGAATAATACGAGTTCAAAATCATATAACTAAAATACAAATGGAGGTAATCGCCCAGGCCACCTAACCTGAGTCGACAAACTATATGAAAATATAAGTGATGAGTCAGACGAGGTGTTTGTCCTAACCTCTCCTGACCGGATTATCCGGTGCTCAGCCAAACAGTCAGTCCATCGATGTAATTAACTAATGTCATCACAAAATAAACCTTCAAATTTAAATGCTCTTAAATATACTATAACACATAATGGTAAAATATGAACTCGCTATCGACTGTGAAAAATAAAAGGTCCACTCACTATACTGTGCCATGATTTTCACCAAGTCAAAGCCTGTCTGTTGACGTTTTTATCCGTCTATTACTGGTTGCTAATACGTCATCCTGAAACAACGATTATTATTTAATAATCAATTGTCGAAAATTATAATAAATAGCTAAACTCGTAAACCAACAAGCATTTTCATCGAGAACCTCGATTTTTCGAATAACGTGCTTTTCGAATTAATGACATGCTTTAATCTAAATTCAAATTCTAATTCCTGAATATTTTTTAAAGTCGTTACACATTCATCAAATGTTACACGACTCGAAGTCGAATCGACTAACGACTCAATCGTTTGATATAATCATAAAATTGTTTAATTAATATCTGTTTAACCACACGCCTTAATCAATAATGTCCAAATCAATTTAATATCCTCTTCATTACAATCGGTACGAAATTATGACTAAAACGACATAAAATTTACATCAGAATACCCTTCGCCGGAGTGCCGTTGTGAACCGGCAGCGGCAACGCCGGTGACATATACCGGCGACCCGAACACCAAAATGTTCATAATCAACCCAACAACAACTTTCACAACTACAACAAAGTCTAATTCTATCCCTAACTCACCGAATTTGGTTTTGAACAGAAATCCCCAAAAACTTTCAATCAACCAATTCTTCCTCCTCGATTGGAATTGGAGAGCCATCTACATATGGTTAGCTTCTTGGTGAGGAAAGCTTCTAAGCCCAGTATTCCTCTCTGGTCGATTTGGCTGGAAAAGAAATGGCCCCCAAATTCTAGGGTTCTAAAAGAAGCGGTCCTTCATGTGCTCATCACGGCTTAGTTTTCACGAAATGAAGGCTGAAACTAGAGGGGTCTTTTAGAGTGAGACCAGATGAAGAGATTGGCACCAACCTCGCCGAATTTGGTGGCCAGAGCACAGGAGGGCGCTATCTGGAATTTTCCATGTGGGAGAGAGAGACAGTGAGGAGAGAGAAATGAGTTTTCACACGAAAAAGAAAGTTGACTTTCCAAAAATGAAAATTCCTATTTATACTTGCGTGTTGCGATTAACCGATTCGTAAAATTGTAAAAAAATTTCACTGACCACAAATTCTTCATCGTAACTCTGATTTTAACACTTGACGTGGCCACAAACTCCTCTTGATAAACTCTATGACTTTCCTCAATATAAATTCCCGAAATAGAATTCTTATTTATAGTAGTCCATTTACGACTGTTACATTTCCGATAAAGTTCCGTAGATCATAACTTCCTTTTCATAACTCCGTTCTCGGCATTCTTCACGTCAACGAACTCGTTTCAAAAATTTCTACGACTTCCATTTGAAGTCAACCAACTTCGACAATCAGATAAAAAGTCAACTAAAAAGCTCTCAATATTTATCGACAGTGACAAAACTAACTACCTTTCTTGATTAATCTTAAATAAATTATAAAAACAAAACTTCGGGATGGGATATTACACAAATTGTGTCACAATCTCATGTGTTACCTTCGGTAGCACCACATTCGCTTCCTCATTGTCCCTAAACATTTCAACAATGACTCCATCTTTGTCAACCAAAAGCTTCTCCAGGTTGGCATTGCTAGGAGCTAATCTCTTAAACCACCTCTACTAGTAGCATTGATGCTCCATTCTAGTTTAATTGGTTCTTCGTCAAAATCACCACCTCCAATTTGTAGGACGTCATTCTCCTCAGACTCAACATACGTCTTTTTTCCTCTCTGCTAAGCTACTTTGGCCACACCCTCCTCAGGTTCTTCTAGCTCTTGTGGATCTTCATCAGCCACCCCAAATTTAGTGGCCTTCCTAGCCAATACCACTGGCCTCCTCAACCTTTGGTACGTCACAAGGGCAGTCTCTTTCTGCATCAATGGTGATTTGGGAAGGTTGACCCTAAAAACAAGGGTAAGGTTTGTGATCGGAGTACCAAATCTTGAAGGTGGTCCTTGGACCCAAGTGCCAGCTGAACTTCCCACTCCTACACTTGATGTGGTTTGCTGAACCCGAAAGCATGGCTTCCCAAAGTGGTCGATTCTCTAACATGAACTGCATCAGTATGTCAAATAATCATAATGGAACCCCAATTCAAGTTCATTGCCCACATCTAACCGCAACTTCCTACTTTTGCGGGTTAGTGCTCCAAGCACATGCAAAATTTGAACACTAATGATGCCTCGGTTAAACTCATCCTTGTCCATCTCCTTGATTTCTCCTAATGTCGCACCAATCTTCGACATATTCTCCTCTATGTGATATCTTGGTGGGACTCTTGTTATCCTTACCCAAAATCCAATCAAACTCATCAAAACCTCTGCCATGGGCGATATCTCGTCGTACTTCTTAGTCTGAATCAGAGCCCTATCAAAATCCCAAGGACCTCCTTTGTATACTTTGTTTCGATCTTCTTCTTTTTTTGTCAAAGGACAACATGTAGGCTTGTCAATTTTGACACAAACCTATGAACCCGACTCGAAACCCACATAAAATAAAGCGGGTTGAACCCGCACGATTAAAAAAACGGGTCAAGCACGGGTCAACCCGCCATAACTCGTTAATAAACGGGTCAACTCACTAACACGATAAATACTTGTGTAACCCGTTTATTAATTTGGTTAAGTTGACTCATGCATGACTCACATAAACGACCCATTTAATAGTCAATTATATTAATAGTTTATTACATATAAAAATTATTGAAGTCTTTCTTTTAGGATTAATCCTAACATTTAGTTTGTGTTGATAATACTTTTATTATTTTGTTTGTGAAGAGTGAAGTTGTTTGAATTTTTAACTCGTTTAGTTTAACTGGGTTACATAATTCAACATAATACAACATAACTCATTTATTAAACAGGTTACGCAGGTTGACTCGTTTATAAATGGGTTGGGTTTGGGTTTGGGTTTGCCTTTTCGACATGATTATTAAATTGGTTGGTTTTGGGTTTACTTTTTCGACACAGATAACTATATGACCCGATATGACACGATCCATTGATAGGCCTAACAACAAGTATCCATCCTCCACTTCTTGCACTCTAGCGCGACCTGAGACACACCAAATACTATGGAACTTGCGATTTGCCAATTAGAGCATCACGATCATAGACCTTGAAAGTCAGCAAGCGAGCGATGAGGAAGCTCTTTGCCAACTGATTAATCGTTAGTCTTCCTGATGGACACAGATCCACCACCCCACCATCATCTTCAAAAACTAGGACAACAGCAAACTTCGCAACAATTAATAGCATCGGTGGAGTTCAGTCTCTCAAAATTTGATAGAGAAGAAAGCCTTTGTCTCGCACAAAGCAACGATTTGTATTGGGAATAATTGTTCTCTAGGTTGAGAAGGTTTTCTCGACTGCTAGAGTTTTTTGGTGCCTCTAGGGTTTTATTATTGTTATGTATCTTGTTCTTGTCTCTCTCTCTTTTTTTTTTGCTACTATTGCGCTTAATTTAGACTACATATTTGTTGTTAGGCCTTCCGTCTAACATATCAATGATTCTATCTGGTATGTTGCCTCTCGGGGTGGCCATCGTAACAGTGATCTCTTATGACTTTTTTCAAGGAAATTGTTACGATTGTTGAGTTTTTACACACTCACTGGACCCTTCTTCAAAAACCTATCTCGAGTCCTCTCTCTTGCAAACAAATATTGGTGGACGTGTATAACTCAAGAAATCTTGAAATTAATCATGCAATTGGGTTCATGCCATATCTATACTATTATTATACAAACACATGTTGTCAACCAAAACAGTTTTTTTTCGCCATATTAATCATTAAAGATTAAAAAATTATAGAAACAGTAGTTACGGTCAAAATTATAAAGTCATAAATAATAAACGAAAAGAAAGAAATTGACAACCTGCTCTTTTGCATTTTTTAGGATAAGAACTCAGTTAACTTCCCCATAAATAGCAGGATAATCCTCCCTAATTATTAAGGAAGAAAGCGACCTCTGTCAGACGTAACTTGTCTTCCTTTTTTCACGTTCATTTTTCAATTTTTTTTCTTTTTTCTCTATGATCATTCAAAATGAAAAATTAAACATAACAAGATCATTTCTCGATCAGACAAAAAAAAACATAAATATATAGTTATATCAACGGCAATATGCTGGTTTTCATTTAATCTTTTTGGCTCCAAAAGTTTTGCTTCTCATAAATGGTTATTGCATTATCAAACATAAGACTTTTCCTTCCGATCATATTGGATTCTAATCGTGCATCATTTCCTGTTTCCTACCTGTACGTAGGCAAGCGCACAAGTTATTCTTTGAGAAGTCGGATCTACTTTTCATATGCATGATGCGTCCTCTATCCTTTGACATCCACAAACAAGATCTGGAGTTTGAGGCAGCCAAGGTAGCCTTAATTTCTTTGTTAACGCGATAGTACATGTGATTTGTGAACTCAAATTCTGAGAATCGGTTTAAGCAGCTGTTGAAGCAATTGTTTTTTTGTTTTTGTTTTCTTACATATGGAAAAATTCCCAATCATTTTAATGTTCTAGAGTGAGAGAGTAGAGTCGACTATTGACATAGTTAAACTATGTGACATAGTTTGTTCTTCGTGTACTGGATCTCACTCGAGGAATACGCAGCTCAACCAATCACCCGAGAACATGAGATCCTCAAGTGCATTCATGAACTTTGCTTGGCAAAAGTAAAGGGGAGCTATGCTGCATTTTCTCCAGCGCCTATAAAATCAATTTTCGACGGTAATTTGAGTCATTTCTATTCGAATAGGCAGGGTATACATTCATTAAAAGTTCTTTACGTGAATCACATCAATCATATATACATGTATCAATTTCTCTGAAACTCTTCATTGTTCTATAATATAATCCGCCACTTCTTCTTTGTTGCTCCAATTGAATTTATCTGCTGATCATAGTCATTTCAATGGGAAAATGAATTTTGATCTGATGAGGATAATGAATTTTGCTCTTCAACTTGTTTTTTAGGCTTTTAAGCTGATGGAGGCAGCGCTCACGATAGGACCAACTATATATCAAAATGGCAGTCATTTGAGACTGTTTTTGGAATTTATCCAATAGGACGGACAATTTTTTTGAGAAGCATGCATGTAATTTATGGCTTCTATGCTCTTCTTGTACATTCCAATGACAAATGGTCTGCCATGCGGCACAAAATCCGGGTTTCAGAAACAATAGCTGAAAGATCCAAAATCACACAAGGAAGCTAGCACCTGGTGTTCTTTTTATTTACGTGAGAACAATATAGTCATATTAATCCTCTCCCACCGAAAGCTCAAGTCATAACTCTCTCTCTCTTTCGTACCTACCTCTTTACCAGCATCAGGAGGAGGAAGAAGAAGAAGAAGAAGAAGAAGAAGAAGAAGAAGAAAAATGTTTCCTGCAAAAATTGCTGTGTGCTTCACAACACTGTGTTTCTACAGCTTCTTCAACCTTGTTTTCATTAGGGAGGTTTATGGAGAAGACACAACTTCTTCTCCTGCTAATTGTCTCACTTGTGCTACATGTCAGTGTCCTCCAGCAGGAGGGTACCCTTTATACACCCCACCTCCACCATCACAGCCGGCAGAGTACCCGCCACCGCCGCCTCAGCAGCCTAGTCATCAAAGTAAATGCCCCCCAGCTCAATATCCTCAGTATCCCACCCCTCCGGGACAGTATCCTCAGTACCCTTCCCCTCCAGGCTTCATTGCAGGAGGAGGATATGTGCCTGTCCCTTTTAATCAGGACAACTTGGCTCCTTCGTCTCCCTTGTCAATCTTGCTTTCAGCTGTACTCATGATGCTGCTGCTCTCATTTGTTGTGTTCTCTTGATCGAGCAGCTTGGGATGGTATATTCTGTGGCCTTGTTATGTAGATGTACGTTCTAAATTTGATCCTGTAGACAATAAACCCTTGTCAAATTGAACTCATAGGTACTACTATTTTACCAGTTCATAATTAACTTGTTCCGAGTTCTGCAATTTGAGTTGATAATATTATTCGAATATTCCCCAGTTCATTTATCTTTTCAATATTATTTGAATTTTTTTTCAAACTTATTAAAACGAGATAGACAACATAATATTAGTTTGCAGTCGGTGGAGAGTGGTTTCTTGTGCCGAGTAGCACACTGAGCTTCATTATGTAGGTGGCATACTGTCACGAGCCTACTTTTTTTTTCTCGATAAAGCACTCGTGCGGCCTTAGTAACCTTTCTTACTAAGCAGCCTTAATCCCCAAAGATGGCTAGAACAACTCACAAGAGAAGAGTAGAGTACTTAAAGAAAGGAAAGCTTGTATTAACAAGTAAAACCTTTACAAGTGTGTATAAGGCTTGTGGCTTTGTTTGGATGACCACTTAATGCCTTGATCAGACCTCTAAGCACCTATTTATAGGGCTCTAAACCGACCTACATATGTCCTAGAGAGTTCTAGGAAGTTTGCCTCATGTTGGAAAAGTCAAACCTTCAAGGAAGCTCCATGAACATGGTGGCTTCTTCTAGATCCTTCTCCATGTTGCCTGCTGGTTTGAGGGACTTCCAGGCCTGCCCAGAACATGCTACTGCTATCCACAAAGTTCCAGAGAGTTCCAAGCATCTAGAGATGCCAAGAATTACCCGGAAGTTTACGCCATGTTCCGGAACGTTCTAGAACACTCTAGCTGCGTTTCTAGGCGTTTCTAGAGCCTCACTCGGCTTCCTTCTCTCCTTGATGTCCTCCCAAAAGTGCACTTAAGGCTTGCCTTTGTGGGCAGTGCCTTGCCCAATGTG
This sequence comes from Geum urbanum, assembly GCA_946800695.1. Lineage (NCBI taxonomy): Eukaryota > Viridiplantae > Streptophyta > Magnoliopsida > Rosales > Rosaceae > Geum > Geum urbanum. The sequence goes on from OX326998.1 coordinate 38,799,472, forward strand.
GTCCATTACAAAGGAAGCATTTATTGTCATTAGGTGGGTTAGAAGGCTTACCTTCTTGTTGCTTGCCTTTGTATCGGTTCTTCCCCGCATAGCTGCTGCCTTGTCGAGACTCCTCACGACGTTGCGGTCTCTCTCCCCCACTTTTAACATGGCTGGCCTTCTTCTACTTTCCCTTGGCAACGGACTCCTTTTGACCAACGTAATCGATCAAGCTCTCGGCGGTAGCAATGGCGGCAGCAAGGTCTTGTACCCCGCGCCGTCGTAGCTCCGTCTTTACCCACAGTTGCAATCCGTCCATGAAGTAGAAGATGGCATCTTTATCAGGCAGATCGGGGATCTCAAGCACAAGATTAGTAAACTCCTTGATATAATCTCGGATAGTGCCCGTATGCTTGAGTCGTCGTAAACGAGCTCTTGCCTCATCTTCGGCATTCTCGGGGTAGAATTGGCGCTTAAGTTCTCTAATGAACTCATCAAAGGTAGAGATGGTGCACATACCTTTCTCAACATCGCTCCTTCTTCTCCTCCACCATAACATGGCGGTGTCCGTGAGGTATAGAGCAACCGTGGTGATCTTTGCATCATCCTCCGTGACTCCCACTGCTCTAAAGTATTGATCTAGCCCCCACAGGAAATTGTCAACTTCGCGTGCATTGCGCAGACCCCCGAAACTCTTCGGTTTTGGCACGTCGATGCGTTTAGCCTCCACTGTCCCGCTGGTGCTTGTCCCTGCCGAAGCCAATGCGCGCTTGCATAGGGTCAAGTCCCCATGCATCTCCTCCATGCGAGCAAGTGTGCTGTTCGACTCCTTCTCGTGGACTTGACGCATCTTTGCGAGTTCCCCCATGAACTCTTCGCGAATCTTACCCATCTCGCCCCGCAAGGTTTCCTCCAATTGGACTAGCATTCCCTTGATCGCAGTGTGGATGGCGGCATCCTCCGCCTCTAAGCCCTCAACTTGTTGGCTTAGGTCGTCCACCTGGGGCCCCATGCCACTCACGGCCTCCTCCACCTGAGGTAGGCATGAGTCGAGAGAAGAAAGCATGTCCCTTGTAGACTTCATTGGGTTAGCAAGCTCTTCGCGAACTTCCTCGTGCGTCACCACATCGGAAGGGCTGGACACCGATGCACCTTTGGTTGCTGTTTGCTTCACCATCGTGGATTGAGGATCCGAAAGAACTTCGGCTCTGATACCAACTGTCACGAGCCTATCTTTTTTTTTCTCGATAAAGCACTCGTGCGGCCTTAGTAACCTTTCTTACTAAGCAGCCTTAATCCCCAAAGATGGCTAGAACAACTAAGAGAAGAGTAGAGTACTTAAAGAAAGGAAAGCTTGTATTAACAAGTAAAACATTTACAAGTGTGTATAAGGCTTGTGGCTTTGTTTGGATGACCACTTAATGCCTTGATCAGACTTCTAAGCACCTATTTATAGGGCTCTAAACCGACCTACATATGTCCTAGAGAGTTCTAGGAAGTTTGCCTCATGTTGGAAAAGTCAAACCTTCAAGGAAGCTCCATGAACATGGTGGCTTCTTCTAGATCCTTCTCCATGTTGCCTGCTAGTTTGAGGGACTTCCAGGCCTGCCCAGAACATGCTACTGCTATCCACAAAGTTCCATAGAGTTCCAAGCATCTAGAGATGCCAAGAATTACCCGGAAGGTTCCGCCATGTTCCGGAACGTTCTAGAACACTCTAGCTGCGTTTCTAGGGCCTTCCATGCCTTCTCCAAACTGCTATAAGCTTCTGGAACCTCCTGGAACTATGTCCAACCCTCTATACTCCTCCGGATCCTTCCAAGCCCTTCCCCAAGTCATGCCGGAGTCAAGATACTTGCGGGAAAAATGGGCGCGTCGTGACATTCTCCCCCACTTAATCACGCGACGCCCTCGTCGCGTCGTCTTCATGATATCGCTGGATCATGTCCTTGAATTGCCACAACGTATCCTCGGTCTCCCAACTTGTCTCTGTGTCGGGCAAACCTCTCCACTTGACGAGGTACTCCCGATAATTCGGCACTCCACGACGTCGGATGACTCGGTCGGCTAGAATTTCTTCTGCTTCCTTGTCAAAGGATGTCACTACGGCAGTGGGTGCACGAGTAGATACCGCCCTTGATGGATCCTCCTCGTCTTCATTATATGGCTTTAGCATGCTCACATGAAAGAGCGGATGAATTTTTAACTTAGAAGGAAGGTTAAGTTTGTAAGAAACCTTACCGATGCGCTTGATTACTTCAAACGGCCCTTCGTACTTCCGTATCAAGCCCTTGTGCACCTTTCTAAAGGACTTGAACTGCTGCGGTAAGAGTTTCACGAGGACTAAATCTCCTTCCTTGAACTCTACATGTCTTCTCTTCTTGTCCGCCCACTTCTTCATTCGCTTGGATGCCTTGTTTAGTGCGGCACGAGCCAACTCTGCTTGTTCGTGCCAAGACTTAGCGAATTTGATTATTGCTGGACTTCTTCCTTCATATCGGGTGGCAAGAGAGATAGGTGTAGCAGGGTTGTTGCCCCAAAATAACCTCAAAGGGACCTCTTCCCGGTGGCCTCACTTTGCTGCAAGTTATAAGAAAAACTGTGCCACATCCAATAGCTTGGCCTAGTTCTGCTGGTTTGCACTCACGTAATGTCGCAAGTACAACTCCAATAAGGCATTGACGCGCTCTGTTTGTCCGTCGCTTTGCGGATGGAAGCTCGTCGAAAAGTTCAAGTCGGATCCCAACAACTTGAACAACTCCGTCCAGAACTTTCCCGTGAAGCGTGGGTCACGATCACTTACTATGTTCTTCGGAACGCCCCAAAGCTTCACAACGTTGCGGAGGAAAAGTCTGGCCGTTTCTTCCGCTGTGCATTCAGCCGAAGCAGCCATGAATGAGGTATACTTGCTGAATCGGTCCACCACTACTATGATGCTCCCGAACCCTTCTGACTTCGGCAGGCAAGTAATGAAGTCCATGGAGACACTTTCCCATGATCCCTCAGGTATGGGGAGAGGTTCAAGAAGGCCCCCTGGCTGTTGTTGCAAGACTTTGTCTTGTTGGCATACAAGACAAGTCCGAACGTATTCCTCTACCCCATCGCGCATCCTTGGCCAATAGTAGATGGACTTGAGTAGTGCAAGGGTTCGCCTGACCCCTGGATGTCCCGCCCACAATGAGTCATGGCATTCCTTTGTCAACTCCCGACGTAGGTTTGCCCATTTCGGTACGTAGACACGACGGCCCCTGGTGTAGATCAACTCATCTTCTAGCCAAAACCTTCGTGTCTTGCCTTCCTTGATTAAGGACAATAGGCTTTGAGCTTGTGGATCGGTCTTAAGTCCCTCCTTAATCTTATCCATCAGTGAGCTAGTCACCTTCGATATGCTTGCCAACTCCGCCTTCCGACTTAGTGCATCGGCGACCACGTTCGCCTTCCCCGGCTTGTACTCCATGACGTAGTCGAACTCGGCCAAGAAATCCTGCCATCTTGCTTGTTTTGGACTAAGCTTCTTCTGAGTTTGGAAGTAGCTCGTCGCCACATTATCAGTCATGATCGCAAACTTGGTGCCAAGCAAGTAGTGTCGCCACGTACGTAGGCAATGGATGACGGAAGTCATCTCCTTTTCTTGCACGGTGTAGCGTCTTTCGGCATCATTCAGCTTTCTGCTTTCATACGCTATCGGATGCCCCTCTTGCATTAGTACCCCACCAATAGCATAGTCGAATGCATCGGTGTGAACTTCATATGGCTTGCTATGGTCGGGAAGACTTAGCACCGGTTCTTCACATATGGCAGTTTTCAAGTTGTCGAAGGCTTCTTGGCACTTAGATGACCATTCCCATGCCTTATCCTTCTTGAGGAGGTCGATAAGGGGTGCAGCCTTTGCTGAATATCCCCTTATAAAGCACCGATAGTAATTAACTAGCCCAAGAAAAGACCGAAGCTCACGTACCTTTGTCGGCGGCTCCCATTGTTAGATTGCATGGATCTTGCAATCCTCCATCATAAGCTTGCCCTCTTGGATCTTATGTCCAAGGAACAGCACCTCCGGCTTAGCGAACGAGCATTTCTCCTTCTTAATGAACAGCTCGTTCTCTCGTAAGACTTTGAACACCTCCCTCAAGTGTTCAATGTGCTCCTCCAACGTCTTGCTATAGACCACGATGTCGTCTAAGTACACAACTACGAACCGATCGAGGTAGGGATGGAATAACTTGTTCATCAACGTACAAAAGGTGGCCGGCGCATTCGTTAGACCAAAGGGCATAACAAGAAACTCATACGAACCGTACCTTGTAATGCATGTCGTCTTTGGTTCATCTCCTTCGGCGATTCGGGACTTGGTAGTATCCCCGAACGCAAGTCCAACTTAGAGAAGTAGCGTGCATGCCCCCAACTGATCGAACAAGTCGACAATAAGGGGAATGGGGGCACTTGTTCTTCACCGTTACCTTGTTTAGCGCCCGGTAGTCGATACACATGCGAAGCGACCCATCCTTCTTCTTTTGGAACAAGACCGGAGCACCGAATGGCGCCTTGGATGGCCGAATGAATCCGGCATCCAATAGTTCTTTCAATTGTCTTCTCAGCTCCGCGAGCTCGGGAGGGGCCATCCTATAAGCTGCCATAGGAGGTGGCTTTGCTCCCGACTCCAACTCTATTTGGTGATCGACTTCCCTCCTTGGTGGTAGCTTCTTTGGAAACTGGAACGGTGATACATCTTTGAACTCCTCCAAAACAGTAGCTACCTCTCTTGGCATGTCATCGAGCGGCTTTAACTCCTCATCATCGTACTCCTTAAGGATTGCTAGATAACTATCCTCACCCCGTTTGATGCCTTTCTTGAATTGCAATGCCGATAATGTCTTTGCTTCATGCTTCGCGGCCCGTCTTGTCGGCACTACGCACGACTTCTCTCCATTAATTATATATAAGCTATTTGAATGCGGCACCGGAACAGCCCGTACTTGATCGTAAAACTCCATCCCAAGGACAACCTTGAAGTCGTCCATCGGCACTATTGAGAAGTCGAGATTCCCATGCCACGCTCCAACGGTGGTTCGAACTCCTCGTGCCACTCCATGTATAGGCCGTGCAGACGAGTTCACTGCCTTGATAGTCCCTCCTTCACCGCTGCTCTTAACTCCAAGCCTTTGAGCTTCTTCAATAGACATGAAGTTATGGGTTACGCCCGTATCGAGCATTGCCGACGTTGGCTTCCCTGCCACCGTGATGTCGGCAAACAATAGGCCCTTGCCTTGCGGTTTAGTGACAGTTTGAATGGCATTAAAGCGCTGCAACGAACCCATATGTGCACCGTCGCCTCCCTCGGCTTCCTTCTCTCCTTGATGTCCTCCCAAAAGTGCACTTAAGGCTTGCCTTTGTGGGCAGTGCCTTGCCCAATGTGGTCCATTACAAAGGAAGCATTTATTGTCATTAGGTGGGTTAGAAGGCTTACCTTCTTGTTGCTTGCCTTTGTATCGGTTCTTCCCCGCATAGCTGCTGCCTTGTCGAGACTCCTCACGACGTTGCGGTCTCTCTCCCCCACTTTTAACATGGCTGGCCTTCTTCTCCTTTCCCTTGGCAACGGACTCCTTTTGACCAACGTAATCGATCAAGCTCTCGGCGGTAGCAATGGCGGCAGCAAGGTCTTGTACCCCGCGCCGTCGTAGCTCCGTCTTTGCCCACGGTTGCAATCCGTCCATGAAGTAGAAGATGGCATCTTTATCAGGCAGATCGGGGATCTCAAGCACAAGATTAGTTAACTCCTTGATATAATCTCGGATAGTGCCCGTATGCTTGAGTCGTCGTAAACGAGCTCTTGCCTCATCTTCGGCATTCTCGGGGTAGAATTGGCGCTTAAGTTCTCTAATGAACTCATCAAAGGTAGAGATGGTGCACATACCTTTCTCAACATCGCTCCTTCTTCTCCTCCACCATAACATGGCGGTGTCCGTGAGGTATAGAGCAGCCGTGGTGATCTTTGCATCATCCTCCGTGACTCCCACTGCTCTAAAGTATTGATCTAGCCCCCACAGGAAGTTGTCAACTTCGCGTGCATTGCGCAGACCCCCGAAACTCTTCGGTTTTGGCACGTCGATGTGTTTAGCCTCCACTGTCCCGCTGGTGCTTGTCCCTGCCGAAGCCAATGCTCGCTTGCATAGGGTCAAGTCCCCATGCATCTCCTCCATGCGAGCAAGCGTGCTGTTCGACTCCTTCTCGTGGACTTGACGCATCTTTGCGAGTTCTCCCATGAACTCTTCGCGAATCTTACCCATCTCGCCCCGCAAGGTTTCCTCCAATCGGACTAGCATTCCCTTGATCGCAGTGTGGATGGCGGCATCCTCCGCCTCTAAGACCTCAACTTGTTGGCTTAGGTCGTCCACCTGGGCCCCCATGCCACTCACGGCCTCCTCCACCTGAGCTAGGCGTGAGTCGAGAGAAGAAAGCATGTCCCTTGTAGACTTCTTTGGGTTAGCAAGCTCTTCGCGAACTTCCTCGTGCGTCACCACATCGGAAGGGCTGGACACCGATGCACCTTTGGTTGCTGTTTGCTTCACCATCGTGGATTGAGGCTCCGAAAGAACTTCGGCTCTGATACCAACTGTCACGAGCCTATCTTTTTTTTTCTCGATAAAGCACTCGTGCGGCCTTAGTAACCTTTCTTACTAAGCAGCCTTAATCCCCAAAGATGGCTAGAACAACTCACAAGAGAAGAGTAGAGTACTTAAAGAAAGGAAAGCTTGTATTAACAAGTAAAACATTTACAAGTGTGTATAAGGCTTGTGGCTTTGTTTGGATGACCACTTAATGCCTTGATCAGACCTCTAAGCACCTATTTATAGGGCTCTAAACCGACCTACATATGTCCTAGAGAGTTCTAGGAAGTTTGCCTCATGTTGGAAAAGTCAAACCTTCAAGGAAGCTCCATGAACATGGTGGCTTCTTCTAGATCCTTCTCCATGTTGCCTGCTGGATTGAGGGACTTACAGGCCTGCCCAGAACATGCTACTGCTATCCACAAAGTTCCAGAGAGTTCCAAGCATCTAGAGATGCCAAGAATTACCCGGAAGGTTCCGCCATGTTCCGGAACGTTCTAGAACACTCTAGCTGCGTTTCTAGGCGTTTCTAGAGCCTTCCATGCCTTCTCCAAACTGTTATAAGCTGCTGGAACCTCCTGGAACTATGTCCAACCCTCTATACTCCTCCGGATCCTTCCAAGCCCTTCCCCAAGTCATGCCGGAGTCAAGATACTTGCGGGAAAAATGGGCGCGTCGTGACAATACGCTAGCCTCTGCTGACAGAGAGAGAGTTCGCTACGTTACTCGATCCATATTGATTTGTCATTTTACTCAGCCCTAGTATTTTGAACACAAAAACTTATCCACCTCGTCTTCGCTGCATTTGTGTTGGAAAATGATGCCAAAACGGATGAATTTTCTGGCAGAATCTGCGCACTATATTCGTCTTCTACACGACTTTGTTTGTACAGTCCGACTCCTTTGAGTAGGGATTGATGCAAAAAGAAGAAAAAGAAAAGGTGATAATTAATATCCGTCCATAATGTTGAAGTTCGTTCACTAGGAAAAGAAATTAGGAAAACTTTGAACTAACGTGAGGAGGGCTCGATCTTATGCTCTTATGCAAAGTGGAGCAAAGAATCGAGCTTTATTTTCTAATGAAATGTCTAATGCAAACGCCGGTGGTTCCTTGAGCCAAAATATGCGTGGTCGACTGTGTCAAGTGTGTGCCCGGAATATTCTCTCATCCTTGAAGGAAGGCTCACTAGTGAGCAAATCTACTCTCACATTGCAAGTCATTTACAAGGACTCGAACCTTGTTGAATCGGGGTTAATGGAGACTGGAGAGTAATATATCCCTTCCGTGGTTCAATTCCCTTGCATGTCATGTTGTTAGAGTTCAATGCACATTAGCACATACGGCTCGAGAATGCCACCATTTCTTTTGTTCGCAATAAGTAGTAACATTTCCTTCCTAGCTAGCATCGAACTGTGTTTGATAGAGATCTGTTATATGGTTTCCTCACTTTCCTGGAAACTAACTCGACATTTATTGAAAGATTGCATCGAATAAGCTTTGTAGTTGTGAGACTTGTGAACTACTTGATTAAAATAGAGCATCCGGGCATGGGATCTGATATGGCCATTGATATCCACATGATGGGGCACCTCGATCAACTCTAATATTCGTCACAACACGTAACCGAAAAGATTGAAGGTAAAAGAGCAAAAACCTTGACATAACACACCTGTAGTACCTCAAAGAGGATATATATATGAGATGAACAAAATTACTGAACATAGCAATTGTATGATGATACTCATGATAGAGTGAAACTGACATACTCCTCTAAATGTATATATGGATGAACAAAATCTATGACCCAAACTTACACCAACAAACCAAAAACTTACAAATTCCCCCCAACAGATTGACCCAAATGAAAAAACCACACTCCCCAGAAAACACACCAAAACAATTGATAATGAACTAAAAAATGACCTCAATTATTTTCCCAGCAAGTAAAATTACCTCAAACTTACAGCATTGTAAACCCGAGGCACACACTGAGAGCCAAACCCCAAAATAACCCACCCAGTCTCCCCAAAGCCACAGCTCCGTTGTCGTCGACCCTCTGATCCGCCACGTCTTCATCCGGCGAGTCGGCAGCAGGCCCATCGGCGTCAGGCGACGGCGCGTCCTTGGGTGCGTCGGCCGCTTTCTCCGGCGCCGGAGCCGGTGCAGGCGTCGGCGCCTCCCCGTTCTTATAGAGCTCTTTCGGAGTCAAGACCTTGTTGATCGTGTAAATGGCGAGTGGCTGCTCATCGAGAAGCGTGCCGATGATTTTCGCCGTGACGAGCTTGTTCTTGAGTGTGACAGCCTGGCCGTCGTTTTGTACGGTGAAGTCGTATTTCGCGGCGCCGTTGGTGGCCAGAGTGTTCATGAGGCCGTTATTTGACTTCAACATCCGCATTGACTGGTACACGGGGACGCCGTGATACTCCAGCAGCGCCGCTTTTCCCGGAGCCGTTAGGTTCTTGTACTTCGGGAGAAACGCCTTGAACGCGTCGTCGCCGGGACAGAACACCGTCAAACCGCCATCCACGGCGTCATTGAATGTGCTCGCGGCGTCGGGATTCGCCAGGAGAGTCTCGGCGAAGACCTTGCAGCCGTGAGCTGACATGATCCCGGTGAGATTGACCTCGGGCGGACCCGGAGTCGGCGCCTCTGCGGCGGCGGAGGGGAGGACGGCGCTGATGTGGATGACGGAGATGTTGTAAGGGACCTCCTCGACAGACTTGACGAAATGCGCGGCGAAGGAACCGTCGTTGTCCTCCGGGGTGAAACCGACTTTGCCGCCCTTGAGGTCGGTGATGTTGACGAAGCCGGAGGATCCAGGGGCGGAGCCGGTGGCCTGGAACATGGTGGCGGCGAGGGCGGTGCCGTTGGTAATCTGGTGGAGCTTCTTGGCGCCGAAGTAGTCGAGCAACACGTGGAGGGAGAGGATGTTCTTGATGGAGTAGATGGAGAGGTGTTTGGAGAGGAGGGAAGACATGGCGGCGTTGTCGACGGCGCAGACGGTGATGGTGGTGCGGGAGTTGACCTCGTCGGCCAAGTGAGTCAAGGTCAGGTAGCGGTTGAAGTTAGAGAACTCCGGGTGCTTCGCCAGCAGGTCCGTGATGTTGTGTGCGTCGACGGAAGAAGACACGGAGAGGAGGAGCAACAGGATGGAGATGACCCACGCGCTGGCGGTGAATGCCGGACGGAGCTGCATTGCGTAGAAAGGAGCAGTTCTGGAAGTTGCTGCTGGTGTAAGGAAGTGGGAGAGAATGAGTGAGTGTGTAGTTGAGTCGAGGAGGAAAGTGTGTCCGTGGATAGAGCAGGTTTTGTTTGGAGTGAAGAAAGGGGTCAATAGGAAAAAGGTCCTAGATGTGAGATATATTACAGATGATGCCACAATTTAAACTAATGGGCTCACCTCTCCGGCTCCAACTAGTCCTACAAGGCTACAACATCGACCAACCGTAGCAAAAGTGTCATTTTTTTGTATAGAAATAAATCATTTTTGGCCTATTATTATTGGTGATGATATCTTTGAAGCTGTTCGATCTTTTCTGGATTCAAGGTCATTGACTAATGGAATAAATTGTACTCATGTTACTTTGGCCCCGAAACAAAAAACAGTGCAGCATATAAGAGATTTCCGCCCCATTAGTTTGTGTAATGTTCTATACGTTTGTGTAATGTTTTATACAAGGCGAGATTCAAGATTTTGGCTAATCGATTAAAACCATTACTCAATGGGTTTATATCTCCTTTTCAAAGTGCATTCATTCCGGGTAGGCTTATCTCTGACAATAGTTTGGTGACTTATGAGATTTCTCATTTTCTCAAGAAGAGGAGGAGGGTGAAGATAGGCTATTGTGCTCTGAAGTTAGATATCAGTAAAGCTTATGATAGAGTTGAATGAAATTTTTTGGAGATGGTGTTGAGAAGATTTGGGTTTGCTGATTTATGGATTACATGGATCATGAAGTACGTCACTACGGTCTCGTATTCCTTTGTGGTGAATGGTGTACCTAGATCGAGGTCTTGTAATTCCATCTCGTGGTCTTCATCAAGGTGAAGCAATATCGCCTTATCTCTTCTTATTTTGTGCTGAGGTATTCACTTTGCTTGTACTTAAAAAAGAAGAGGATGGTCTGCTCCATGGTGTTAATGTGTGTAAGGAAGCCCCGATAGTGAGTCATTTGTTGTTTGCAGATGATTCATTCATATTTGTTAAAGCTACTGATGAGGAGTGTGGGGTTCTTAATGAGGTCTTTGATGTATATGGCGCGACTTCTGGACAATATGTGAATTTTGAAAAAAGTAAGGTCTCTTTTAGTAGAAATGTTCCACATTGGAGGCAAGATGAGTTGGCGTTGTGGTTAGAGGTGGAGAGAGTAGACAAGCATGATAAGTATTTGGGTCTCCCCACTGAGCTTAGTTACTCAAAAGTGGAAGCTTTCAATTACTTGAATGAGAAGATTACTAAGATAATTGAAGGGTGGCGTGAAAAGTACTTGAGCACGGCTGGCAAAGAAGTAATGGTTAAGGCATTTCTACAATCTACCATTTGTGTGATGAAATGCATCACCTAATGTCTTAGTTTTGGGGGGGGGGGGGGGGGGGGGTACAAGCTAGAGAATAAGTCTGAGGGATTTCATGGGATCAGATGTGTGTTCCTAAGTCAGAGGGAGGTCTAGGATTTCGTGATATGCAATTATTCAATTTGGCAATGCTTACAAAGCAAGGGTGGAGATTGATTCGAGAATCTTCTTGCTCATATTCTGAAAGCACGTTATCATCCTCACATTGATTTCATGCATGTTGATGTGCCATCAGGGTCCTCGTATACATAGAGGAGTATTGTTGCAGGGCGTAAGGTACTTAATCTTATGTAGAGGTATCGTGTAGGGAGTGGGGAGTGTATCTCGGTTTGGGATGACCCTTGGCTATCTCTACCCTATTCTTTTAGACCTTATTTTGTGCCAAGGGCTTTGAGACTATGAAGGTCGAGGAGTTGATTGATGATGAGGAGAAAGTATGGAATCAACTATTACTGGAGGAGCTCTTCACTAAGGAGGGAGTGGAGATAATTAACCAAATCCCTTTGAGCCTACGTAGGAAAGAGGATTTACTTTTGTGGCATTATGACCAGAAAGGGTGTTATTCTGTTACGACTAGATATCATATTCTTAGATCTATTCTAGTATGGAACTTTCGATGTCAACCTCGTCAGGGGCTGCCTCTACAGATTTGTTATGGAAGCGTGTTTGGTGCTCCAAGACCCCTCCGAAAGTACGATCGTTTGTGTGGCGCCTAATTAGAGAAATTGTTCCTACCAGACAAGCTTTGCATAAAAATGTCCAACTAAAAGATGGCTCATGTTCTCTCTGTTTGCAAGGTCGAGAAGATTACTTGCATTTGTTCAAGGATTGTGAAATTATTTCTCAGTTTTGGAGGAGTTGTTGTCTACATCTGAATGTTAGACAATATGCGTCTACTTCAATTATGGAATGGATAATTGAGGTATGTGATTCTCTTCCGACTAATGATGATGTTGATAAGTTTTTCACTTTCCTTTGGGCAATATGGCATGAGCGTAACAATGTAGTGTGGTGTGGGGGAAGTTTTGTTGCGGAGAATATGGCAGTTTGGGCTAGTCTTTTCTTAGAGAATTATATGAAAGCAAACAAGCCTGTGCAATGTGTTAATTCTCGCATTCAATCAAAATGGTTGCCTCCTCCAATCAGTAGACTGAAAGTGAATGTGGATGGGAGTTATAATGCTTTAACAAAGTCAGGTGGCCTAGGAGTGATCGTACGTGACGCAAATGGTGATTGTGTGGCTACATTGACACGTGTTATTCCATATGCAAGTTCTCCTCTTTATGTAGAGGCAGAGGCATGTAGAGCTGGAGTTCTTATGGCTGTGGAAAACGATTGGCATGAGGTAGACTTTGAAAGTGATTGTTCAGTTGGGATTTCTAGTCTGTTGTCACAAGATAAGAATTTATCAGATGTGGGTGGCATAATTGAGGATTGCAGGGACGACTTAGCTCTTGTGAATTCTTTTTGTGCACGTCATATTTTCCGTGAAGCTAATGGTATTGCCCATAGATTGGCACATCTAGCTAGTAGTTATGGTTTAGATCAGTTGTGGTTAGGGGAGGCACCCTCTACTATCCATGATGTTTTATTTGCATATGCATGTACTTTACCCTGGAGTTTAGGTATCACGTCCCCTCCAGTTTATGTTTCTAGTTTAATTAATGAAATCGGGCGTGGGGATGAGCCTCCGAGCTTATAGGCCGGTACCAAACCCTTTTTAAAAAAATCATTTTTATCGCTAGAAATGGAATTAATTTTTTCCGATTGACCTAATTGGAAATTTGGTGAAGGCTTTCTCCATGTCGGACAAAATTAGTTCCATAGACAAAGCAATAATTAGGTTATTCTAATGAGAGTAATCAAACTGCTTTTCACTTATTTAGTCCCTTTTATCTTAATGAAAAGATGACAGATTAGTACTAAATCATTTCATGAGTGACTAATGAAATGTTAGGGTTTCTCTGGCTTCTCTCTCGAGGAGTTGCACAAAGACTTTTTGGCACCGGCCTCTAGAATCGTCGGTTCCATTTGGACTGGTAGATAGGTGTCAGTCTTGGCTTTATGTATCCGTGTTGAATAAAGGGAAAATCATAATTGCAACTGATGGGCATGGGTTTGCTTGAGGCTTTCGGTTTCTTAGTGGTGACTAAAGCCTTTGCTTGTGCGGTTGTTTGATGAGAGGCCTAGAGTTTTGGATTTGGGCAAGAAAATGTCATTGGCGAAGAGATCTGTTTTGGGGTTTGCAACATGCTCGTTGGGGTAGGAGTTTTTGGGAGGTGGTGGTACCACGAGATGCAAGCTTTGGTCTATGATGGTGGCGGCATTACGCTTTTTTGTGGCTCGTGTAGCATAGGGGATTATGGATTGGTGGAAGTGGCATCATTGGCACCTCTTTCCCGACTAATGGATTGTCAGATGCGACAATGCTTGCTTGACAGGAGCTTTGGTGGGTCGTAGAGCATCCGCTAGAAATTTAGAGTGTTGGCTATGGGGCTAATATGGGGGTGCCTGGCCTTGGTTGAGCTTCTCTCTTTGCTAATGTTTGAAGTATTTTGGTTCTTGACCTAATTAATTTGGGATCCAGGAGGATTCTACTTTGGGTCGTGTTCCTTGGTCGCGATATTTTTGCTAAGGATTTAGTTTCAGTATATCAATAAGTTCGAGCGCGATATGTGTTGTTTATCGTCTCATTTCGCGTAACGTCATGACTACTGGTTACTCGATTACATTTTCTTTTTTGAGTTTATTGTTGGTAGGATTATTTGGGCTAGTTAGACAACTTTGTTGTGTAGCTAGTCTAGACTATGACTAGCTTATTGGCCTATGACGTTCGCCCTTATTAACAGTAGTCACATATTATAATATGTCGTCATCTTGTGTTATCAATAAGAAATGACGTCTCACAGTCCCCACTTCAAAAAAAATTGACACTAACCAATATATTGAAAACATAGCAATGATCTCTATATTTCTTGGTGCCCTAACAAAGCCGCCGTTGTAAACCTATTGCCACCCTTTTAGCCGTTTAAATGAATATTATTCTCATTTATCTCATTCCAAAAAAAATAAGACATTGAAAGCATTTTTTATCATTTGAAATGAGAGTTCACTATTTCCTACACAACAATATTGTCAACCATATCATAACTATAAATGCAATCTAGCTGTGTCAAAATTAAAATTTGAATTATTATTTTTTAAATAGTACAAATTAATGAAAAGTAGACATAGTCAAATCTTAAGCATACTACATTTCTCAAAAAAATTATAAATGTCCTCCGCGAGTCTTCATATTTTAGAATATTTTCATAATTATTTCATCGTCAATACCATTAAATTATAATATCTTTTTCGGTATGAGCTAAAGGAGGTGACAAGTCGTCGAAAACTTTCCTCTTGTTGTAATAGTTATCGAAGAAGTCTTTCATAGTTCTTCTCGATAATTATATGAGAATGTATATAATTGTTTTTGAATAGAAATATAGTTAATTGTCTATCTATAAAGATTTAATTAATTTAGAGATAATCCACAGAGGCTAAAACTAGCTATCTCCATAAGTGTTGAATTTCACTGGACAATCAAGAAAAAACTGTTTTTGATTATGTACGGAATCAAAGTATAATAACGAATGATATTTTTTTACAGTATATAATTAAATATAATTATATATACCTCAATAATTAACTAATAAAATTTGGACATTCGTTATAAAAAAATCTTAACCACGTCAGTTCTCATGCATGATTTATTATTTAAGATTGAGCCGTGTCAATTGGCATTACTCGTCCTTGTACAATTACGCGAGTAGTTTTACAAAACTAGTTTTATATTATGGACTAAAAAGTAAGTATTGACCTTTCTAATAGCATGAATCAATCCAGCTTTACTCATAGATTTCATTTTTATTTATCCAATGAGAGAGATTGAGATACAGTAAAACTTTGATAAACAAATAACCTCGGGATTGACAAAATGTATTAATTAATCGAGTATTAAATTAATGTTCAAGTCTCCAAATTGAGACCGGTAAAAACTATTATTTTATCGAAGTTATTAATTAATCGAGTATTAAATTATCGATGTTTTACTGTATAGTAAAATTTTCTTGAACTATAATCAACAAACTCAAAATTATGACTAAATTGTCAAAAACTCTACCAAATAGAAAAACAAAACAACTCAATTCTAAATAACGTATATGATACAAGAGTAAACATTCTCCAAGAAAGACTTTTAATTACACTCTCTAGACAATGTCTTGCATGTTTTGATGAAAACACATTGATTTTCAATGATGTGAGCTTTATCCTTCAGATTTTAATCTGTATGATAATGAAGCACATTTAGTTAATTTCGTACTTTTAGGTCGTATCAAATTTTGATATTCATTTCTCAGATACTACTACAGTATATGTGATAGGACAATATATAATGTATGTAGCCTTTTCGAAGCTTGAATGGAAATGGAAAATACAAAACTAAGTGATTTAGAACGGACAAAATGAAGACATTTTTTTTTCGATTTAGACAACATGGAGATAGTTAGTTTTAAAGGTGTACACTAGTAAAAACGTAAAATAAAGTAACATAAAACAACATCAAGCCTTTAAGATTACTCACATCATGCACACATGCTATGCACGTGATTTACCAATTTTTTTTTATGAGTTTCCTTCAGTTTTTTTTTTATAAGTATATTACTTTATTGGGACAGAAATCTTCTCCCATTACGATAATGATGAAAAAAGGGCAGATATTTTGAGGAAAATTTTATTTTTAAATTTATTTATTAATTATCAATACACTTTAATAATTATATTTTTCTATGATAAAAATAATTTTTGAAAGAAATGATGAAAGTGGAAACAATCCCTCTTCCCTGGATAAATTTAAGATTATGGGTATGTTTGGTAATGCTTAACTTATAAGTAAATGAGCTTTTTTTGACAACTTTTGAAAATAAAAATGTTTGGTAAATCAACTTATTTTCACCCAAACTTTCAAAAAAAAGTTAGTTTCTTCACTATCTCGAAAAGCACCTCAAGAGGTACTTCTAAAAATAAGCAAAGTGTGAAAACACGGTTGAACAATGTTTTTAAATAAATTTGGTTCAATTTTCAAAAATACGCTTGTACAATTTTTTTATGACAGGTTCTATCATTTTCAGCTTCATTCTCAGAAGCGACAATCTCACCACTCTACTCCGACACAGCTCACGTCTCTCAAGTCTCAACAATTAAATTGTGTTGCTCCTTTGATGCTCCTTTGATTGGGTCATTGGATTAATTTTGATTTTGAATCCACCGTGAGGAGAGATGGTGAGTAATTCATCTTGGCGAGCAAAAATGGGTTATTTATCTTCAAGGCTCTAAATTGTAGGTTGTCGAAACCAATTGTATTTAAGAGAGAGAGAGATATGGGTTAAAAGAATAAGACGACGATGTAGTTGACGAATGACTAGATCTGAGAAACAAAAAAACAAAAAAGGTAGGAACTTATTTACCAAACACCTCTTACTTGCTCTTTATTTTAAGAATTTATTCCAAAAAAATCAAAAATCAGCTTTTCTAAAAAGAAAAGCATTACAGCCTATGACAAGCACTCCCTATTGAGAGCAAAATTAGAAACAGATCACGTGGTTAAGATCATAAATCAAGGCATAAAGGACAACAACGAGGAAAAAAGAAACGAGCTGTTTAAATCCCCCCAAACCAACAGACGCACAAAATCAGCTTCTCGCACGTGAGAAAGTACTTTCTCGTGGGACCGATCTGATCTGCCAGGGACCCATACACGAAATCTGAATAATATTTCCTGTGCATGCTGTCTAGAAGTCGACTGGAATATCGGCGATAATGGGCCGTCAATCTGCTTGATTTCTTCCAACAACACCTGCGCCGTTGGATCTCAACGTCCAATTCCCGGGCACACGCGTCGGTAGGAAGTTGGGGTAGTTTTGTAGATTCATTGAAGAAGGAGGGGTAATTTGGGGACACGAGTTATTCAGATGGGTTATGACTTAATGACTCATGAGGTCAAAGTTCCAGGTTTGGCATTATCTCCAAATGGACGGCAAGTTATTTTTATTCCCGTGCACCGTCACGTAGAAGATTTCCCTATGCCACCGACGCTGTGTTAGTTGGAACCTTTCTTGTTTCTTGATAAAAGAATCAGTGAGGACCGAGGAGAACGAGATTTAACCATGCGGCTGACAACAATTTTTCCTCTTGGGATTCGCTGTTTTGGGCATGTCTTCATAATCGAGCTTGTGATCATTATCATACTGAAACTTAGAATCATAAAGAATCTTCACTTCCGCCATGGAAGAAGAATGAATTGGAACAAGGAGTCCTCTCGATATTCATGGACCAAGCACCCACAATTAGCATCAAAAAGAAGATCAAAGATGCAGAATTAGTCTAAGACCCAAGATCCATAAATCCTCCTTTAATCAGCCAAAAATCCCTTCCTCATCAAGTATGATTATTTTTTTTGTTTGAAAGAAATGAAAGGCTTCAAAAGACCCGTACCTCACCCCTTTTTCTTCTGGTAATTTGCTCATTCTCCTCTGTATTATTGAATATTGATCAGCTCATTCGTTGGGATCTTCGAGAGTCCCAAAAAAAAAGCTCAGGCTACTTTTTGTTCACAACCGTTGGATGCCTCACTTATAGAATGGATGGTCCTTGTTGCTTCATCCCATTCTGTCGCGCGGTATCCTGCAGGTGAGCAACTCTGGATGGTAGGAATTCGGATTTTGCAATTATTTGATAATAATTTACCTTTTTAGCACACAGAGAAAACTCTCTTCTTCTTTTTTTGTCAAAACCCTAGTTTCTCCGTGACAGAAAACCTAGCGTCATCGTCGGTACGGGCAACCCAAGACATTATGTCTGATTCAGTTGATCAAGTTGTTGCATCTTTTTCATCTGCTCTGGCTCTCGATGCAGGGACGGTGGATGTCCACGCGACGTCGAAGTTTTCCTTGCAGGGTGTGTTCTCGGCAAGTCGGTCGCGCTCAACGAGTTCAAGCAACAGTTTCGTCGTGTTTGGCTCTTGGATGGAAGTTTTCGAGTTCAAGAGCGTCCCCATGGGATTCTGATCATCACCTTCGAGTCCGTTCGGGACAGAAACAAGGTTCTGCGTGGTGGCTTGTGGCATTATCGAAAGGCACCTCTGGTGGTGGTGCCCTACGACGGAGCGACTCCACTTTCCGGAATCAGGTTTGATAGACTCTTCTTCTGAGTTAGGATCTCTAATGTGCCGCCGCAATTCGACAAAGATGAGAACATCAACGTTTTCGCTGAAGAGGTCGGCGAGTTTCTGGAGTTTGATCCAAACATGCGTAAGAAATGCTTGATGATGGTTAGAGTGGCACACCGAATGGGGTTGATGTAATGACTTGAACTTTGATTAGTGAGTTAATCATTGCTAGTCGCGCTAATTAACGAGTTAAGCATCACACATCATGTTTATCGAGATTCATCGCGACTAAAAATTGACTTCTTATAGGTTATGATTTTAGACTCATTTTCTTCACGAAATTGTAGAGGATATTATTACAAATTCGTGCATATTTTTATTGGATTTTTTGGAGGTCTGAGCTAATTGTTATGAATTTTTGAATTTTGAAGTATTTATGTGATTAATTGAAAACCTACCATTGGTTAATATTTCCTGACCGTTAGATCAAACAGTAGATCTGATCTCAGTCGTTGATTTCAATTTGATCTAGGGGTATAAATACCCAAAACCTTATCTAGGTGAGAGGGAGGTTACCCGGTTAACCGGGGTCAAACCTGCGACCCCGACTTGACCCATTTCGGACCCGAATCGTGACCCGGTCGGATTTTAGTTTTTCGGCAACCGTTGGACGCCGCTCTAGTCAAGAATTGAAGCTCTCTCTGTCCTCTGCCTCCCTCTATTATTGAAACCACCATGCATGACCATTAAAGCGCGTTTCGAAGCCACGAAGTTCTACCGAAAATTGTGGTTTCGGTCTCCGTCAGCGGCAGCGTTTCTGCCATATTTGGGTGGCATCACCTTAGGGATTTTGAAGCCCACCCTTCCAAGAGTTAATTTCCATTGGTCTCATGTCTCTTCGTTGTCTGATGCGGCCAATCGGCAAATTTGATTTTTCGGCAAACTTTCCCGACTTTCAAGATAAATTTCGACGGTTTACGTTTGGAACAAGGCTTGGGTCCAATTATGAGTTGTATTGGGTTTTTTAAGAGTTTTCGAATGATGTATGATTTGCATGGATCATAGGTGGTTGTTTTTGGCAACGCATGGCCGTCGACAGTGACAGCGGAGCTCCGGTGACCAGAACATTGAAATTATCACGGGAAGTTCATTTATCCGATTTGTGATGATTTTTGGTTTAGCTTTGTGGAATTCAATTGGTTTTTGTAACATTTCACCTTACGCATAGGTTTCGAGGTGACTTCACATTCGACAATGTCGATTGTCGTATGTCGGGTCTAGGTTGACTTTATATGGACCTTGAGCGGTACAACACAATAATTAGGAAGAAGACGCGGTTTTGGACGAGTAAGAGTAATAGTTCATGAATATTAGAAGCCAAGGAGTGTCGAGTACGACTTAAGAGTCAGTTTATCAACAATTGATTTTCTGGCAATTCAGGTGAGTGGACAGTTTATTTTCACTATTGTAGCAAATCGTCGTTATTTTTAATAATTAATGTGCAAGTGTTTCCGTTTCAGTTCAGTGTTCAATTTTAGTTCCAGTGTTGAGGCTTTTGTGTATATTTTCTTTCATTGCATAGCTACTCCTTTACGAGGGCCCCAGGATTTGTTAGAGGCCTTGACCTGGCATTTATATTTTAGCTACTTGATTCTCGAGGGCTCTAGGATGGGTTAGAGGCCCTGACTTGACACTTATATTTTTTAGCTACTCGTTTCTCAAGGGCTCCAGGATGGGTTAAAGGCCCTGACCTGACACTTATATTTTAGCTACTCGTTTCTCGAGGGCTCCAGGATGGGTTAAAGACCTTGACCTGATACTATCTTGCACATTCAGTATCATCTCGGATTAGAGGTCCCTAGACAATGCCTCCACGCCACTTACACATTGAGAGTTCACTGCAGACTTGCTATGTTTTTTTTATATTGTCTTTATTTTGGAGAAAGACACAAATTCTTTGTTTTATATTATTTCAAGATTATTTTTTTCGTCCACTCACTCTAATGGTTTTCATGTTTATATGCCTTTTCCCTGGGCTCTTGGGTTTAAACTGAGGTTTTTAAGCTGAGGTTGGGCACTCACACAGATAGAGGCATATCAGCATCCACCGTTAGATTATTTTGAATCCTACGATTTAGTATTCCTGTTATCATAGTTAGTTTAGAAGTCTGGTTGCTCTGAGGTCATGATAAGTTTTATAATTTCAATATTGAGCAGATGTGAATCGGGAGACAATGTCTCTACGCCACTTACATATTGAGAGTTCATTGTAGACTTATTTTATGTTTTTTATAATGTCTTTATTTTGGAGAAAGGCACAAATTCTTTGTTTTATGTTATTTCAAGATGATTGTTTTCGTTCACTCTCTTTAATGGTTTTCATGTTTATGTGCATTTCCTATAGGCTCTTAGGTTTAAACCGCCCATAATGCAAGTTTTTAAGTTGAGGTTAGGCGGGCACACAGATAGAGGCATAGCAACATTCATCGTTGGATTATTTTGAATCCTACAGTTTAGTATTCCTGTTCATAGTTAGCACTACAAGAAAACATCACTTAGACCACGGAAACGTAATTGTTCCGTGGTCCAAGTGACACTTGGACGACGGAGACTTCTCCGTCGTCCAAGTACCACCTAGACGACGGATAAGTCTATCTCCGTTGTCCAGGTTACCGCCTGGACGACGGAAAAGACTCCGAGGTCCAGGTGGTAACCTTGACGACGGAGATGGAATTATCCGTCGTCCAGGTGATCACCTGGACCTCATAGACTTCTCCGTTGTCCAGGTGATCACCTGGACGATGGAGAATACCATCTCCGTCGTCCAGGTTACCACCTGGACCTCGGAGTCTTCTCCGTCGTCCAGGTGATCACCTGGACGACGGAAATGGTATTCTCCGTCGTCCAAGTGATCACCTGGACAACGAACTGATACGCCGTGGTCCGAGTAACTTCCACTTAGACGACGTACCGACACCTCCGTCGTCTAAGTGAAGCATTATATAAGCCCGATGCCAAACTCTCTTCATTCCATCCTCTCCCGCGGGAAATTTTAAAGATTGAAAAAGAAGGAGAAGGGAGAAGGAGAAGGAGAAGGATCAGGATCTCCGCTGACTAGCTAGCTAGCTTAATTTACTGATACCGAGAAGGCCAACAGGTACGTACGCAGTTAAAATTTGCTTAATATATATTTAGTGAAAACGTACATACATGCATGGATGTTAGCTATATATACAGATTAAATTACGTACGTAATTGATGGATCGATGTAGATCGAGTACGTATAATTAAGCGTAAATTAATGGACTAATATATATATATGTAATAATTAATTAATTATAATATTTTGTAGCAGTATGGACAAGAGTTGGATGAAGTTGAAGAATAGATGTGATGTCCGGTATATGGATGGAATTAGCGAATTTGTGAATTTTGCGATAGAACATTGTCAGGGAAAGAAGCGTTTCAGGTGTCCGTGCCAGAAATGTCTTAATTGTCAGTATGTGGAGGTTAATGTTATGGTGCAACACCTGTAAGAAAATGGTATGATGTGGAGTTACACTACATGGAGCGAGCATGGTGAAGCAGTAGAGTTCAGCGCATCAGACTTCAGCTCAGGGTACAGTTACCAGGGTGCCTCATCCAGCGGCAGTGGTGCCGGACCCCCAGCTTGCAACCCAACTGCAGATTTGGTCCATGATGCGTTTCCGGGATTTAGTCATGGTGGACACCAACACCAAGACGGAGGTTACAGTACCACTAATGAGCATGATGACACATTCCCCGTTGCTAGCTTGGCCACTGACACCAATGAGATGGATAAGTACAACCGGATGCTACTTGAAGCGCAGACCCCGGTGTTCCCTGGATGTCGAGAGAATGTGTTGCAATATGTGATGGAGCAAATGAAGATAAAAGTGAAGCACAAAATGTCAGTGAGTGCTTTTGACGAAATTCAGGAGCAAATATGTAAGTTGCTTTCTGATGATCACAATCTTCCTAAATCTCATTATAAGGTTAGAAATATCTTGAGCAGCCTCGGCCTAAAGTACAGGATAATTTACGCATGTCCGAATGATTGTGTGCTATTTTACAAAGAGTATAAAGATTTGGACTATTGTCCCGTATGTGGCCAGTGCAGATTCCAGGTGAATATGATGAGTTCAAAAAAGAGAATTCCTGTGAAAGTTGTTCAATATTTTCCCTTGATTCCCAGATTGCAGCGCCTGTACATGTCTCTACACACAACAGAGGCGATGCGATGGTACGCAGAAAAGCGATTTTCCAGCTTATGGGATGTTGGCAGCCTGCAGGACAAAAGGATATAACGGATGTCCTATATGTTTGGACGACGTGAACTCTAGTTGGCACGCGGGGAAGGTGTGTTACTTGGGTCACCGTAGATGGCTTCCTCACGACCACCCATGGCGACAGGATGAAGCTCATTTCGACGAGACGGTAGAGAACAATCCTAAACCCCGTAGTTGGTCGGGCGAAGAGATTTTAGAGAGGTTGAGCTATTTCGACTTTGGTGTGTTGACCAATGTCGTGGATGTAAAGAAATGCAATCCAATTCCTCCACATGATCTGTGCTATTGGGATCACAAGAGTATATTCTTTGAACTCCCTTACTGGTCGAAGTTGAAGCTGAGGAACAACTTGGCCGCGATGCACATAGAAAAGAATGTGTGCGAC
Organism: Geum urbanum; assembly: GCA_946800695.1. NCBI lineage: Eukaryota > Viridiplantae > Streptophyta > Magnoliopsida > Rosales > Rosaceae > Geum > Geum urbanum. The sequence goes on from OX326998.1 coordinate 38,822,533, forward strand.
AGGGTGGTGGGAACCATTCTCGATATTAAGTTCAAGACTAAAGATACTCCCAAAGCGTGCAAATATTTGGAATCAATGAATCTACGTCGTCCCTTGTGGTTGAGGAGGGATAGGAAAAGAGTGTACAACAAGATGCTAGCTGCACCTTACACAGTGAAGCCGACACTTAGATGTTCTGTATTTCACTGGTTTAAGGGCGTTCGTTATCCGGCTACGTATGCAGCTACTATAACTAGAGCAGTGGACGAGGTGCAACAAAATTTTGTTGGTCTAAAGACACATGACTATCACGTTATGCTGCAACGTCTGATTCCAGTGGTAATTTGACCATGCTTGCCTCGTGACGTCGTAGAACCAATAGTGGCATTGTGCAGATGGTGGCAGAGGTTATGCTCCAGAGAATTAAAAAAGTCAGATGGTACGAACCTGGACGACGGAGAAGCTCATCTCCGTCGTCCAGGTGTAGAATTCGTAATTTTTTCTAAGACAACGACCATCTAGACCATCTTCCAATGCATATTCTTTTCGTCAAGACTTTAGAGTAAACAATTCTTGGTGTGTGAGCTTCGACGGTTCGAAAATCGGAGTTGCAAAATGTCTTGTATCCACGTTTCCGGTTTGTGAAATTCTCAGTTTTGCGGTTGACTGTGCCGATGAAACCCTTCACGAACTTATTATTTTCTGGTCCTTTATTGTAATTATATATTATGTTACGACGAACATATCCAACGGTTGTTTTGTCCAAATTCAATTTCGTTAATACTCTGCTGCAAATGAGCCTATACTTATGAACACTTCAGTCATAAAGATTAGTCGATACTTAACAAGTTTAAAGACGTAGAATTATTCGTCGTTTCAAATTTAACTGTTCATATATACGATACGTTGATCGATATTGTACGACTATTTCACTCGAATGACAGATCGCTAAATTCCTAGCGAATTAATTTTTAAATTTTTTCTCCGTCGTCCAGGTGTTCACTTGGACGACGGAGAATGACCATCTCCGTCGTCCAGGTTCAAATTACCATGGCGGTTCATTTTAATTTTAATTTTTTTTCAATGTAAATTGCACTTGGACGACGGAGATGGTCATTCTCCGTCGTTCAAGTTGAAAATTATGGCGGTTCAATATGCCGCCTCAATTTTCGGCACCGCTTGAAATTTCACTTAGACGACGGAGAATCAATTCTCCGTCGTCTAAGTCCAAATTTATGGCGGGTGAAACGTCCCGCCCATTAATAACGCGCTGCTTCGAAAAAATTTAATGCTTCACCTAGACGACGGAAAATCCCATTTCCGTCGTCCAAGTGCACTTAGACGACGTAAAATAGGGCTCCGTCGTCTAAGTGAACGCCTATATATAGAACAGGATTCCCCCCCCCCTTTTCTCATTCCATCTCATCTCCTCTCCTCCTCTCCTCTCCTCTCCTCTCCTTCGGCGACGCTCCGGCGACTCAAATTCCGGCGTGGTTCCCCCTCTCTGACGACTCTACTCTCCCGATATTCCGGCGACATTCCGGTGAGGTAATAATTCTATTTTTTACCTTTTTAACATTTTTTTATTTAATTAATTATTTAATTTCTAAATATTTTTAATTTATTAGTTTTAAATAATTAATAGTTGTAATTATAATAATTATTTAGTTGTTATTATTAATATTTAGTAATCATTATTAGTTGTTAATTATTTGGTAATGAATAATTATTAGTTAAAATTAAATAATAGTAATAATAATTAATTATATTGGTAAATTAATAATTATTATTAAATTCGTGATAAATAATAATTCATTATTGTCATTATTTATTGTTTTAATTAATTGATAATTATGTGTATTTTCTAGTCCGGCGATATTCCCGATTATTCCGGCGAGGTAAATTTCTATTTTTTACCTTATTAACATTATTTTTATTTAATTAATTAATTTCTAAATATAATTAAAAAATTAGTTTTATTAATATGTAGTAATCATTTAGTTATTATAATTATTATAATCATCATTTAGTTGTTATCATTTAATTATTTAGTTATTATAATAGTTATTTGGTAAATAATAATTATTGTAATTAAATAATAGTAATAATAATTATTGTTAATAATAATTAATTATTTTGGTAAATGAATAATTATTATTAAATGCATGATAAATAATAATTCATTATTGTCATTATTTATTGTTTTAATTAATTGATAATTACGTGTATTTTCTAGTAAATTGCATGGTAGTACGTTTTTGATTTAAATATAGTACATAAACTTGGTTTATTAAGTCGCACTCTTTGGAATAGATGGCGCCTCTTTTCCTAGTTTATCTCCTTAACCCCTCGTGATGTGTGGATTTCATCACCGTACACCATAACCTAAGTGAAGTTATAGACACGAGGTTGAGGGCGGAGTTTGCAAAGGACTTGAGGGAGTGTAAATTTTCGAAAAATTGGCCGAATGTCGGACATGGTGTCTAGAAACGGGTTATGACTGGTGACATGTTTTGGATCTAAGAAAGACGACACCAATAGAGTATATACCATTCATTTGGTTAGCCTCGGGGTGTTTTGTTGAAATTAGTCCTGCCTCTCGCGTTATCTCTATCCCTAACTGGCCATGTTTTTCGATTGAACCAAGGCTGATTAATTGAAACTTTACACTTTATCGCACGGGTCGCACGTCCATTGAACGACCCAAAAAGCCAAGCTAGTGTACTCTATTTAAATCTTAACCGTACTTAATTAGCGTAAATTTTTAGTTGTAATTATTATGGTAAGTAGGTATTTTAACAACGTACTCCTGGTTTAAATGGCTCCATCCGGCAAGAAAAAAGCCCAACAGGAGGCAGAAGATGCTATGCTCCGCCGCTTGGTGAACCAAGTCGATTGGGTTGAACAGGAGGGCAACGACGCCCTCAATCCGGACTCTTCATCTGGTCTGTCGGCAGCGCCTTCTGGGGAAATTCCCGCTGCCCCATTTATCTCCAGCGGTGATGACGTCGACCCCTATTCAACTCCGACGCCCGGTACCTGTTCAACAGCAAGTACTTAGGCGTCCTCGACCTCTGAATCTATCATGTACAGCGCCCGGCGTAAGCAAATGAGGGCCCCGACTGACCCGGAACCGAAAAGGACTCGCGGTCTCGTTAAAGGGGGCAAAGCGGAGAAAATTTGCAAGGCAACCGGGAAAAAGATCGACTTGCCCTACGACGAATTCACCGGTGGCCCTCCCACAGCTCAGCTAGCAAGTCTCTCGGCGCATAGCATAGGGTCAATCCTTCGTAGCCGGGTTCGTCTCACTGCCCCTACTTGGAAGGAGGTGCCGGATGATGAGAAGGCGAAAGTCTTTAAAGAACTTTTGGTACGTAATACGTACAATTTTAGTTATTATATAATATTGTTAATATTAGTTATAATTTCATAATATATATGATTATAATTTTCTATTTATTTCTGATAGGAACAATTTGAGGTGGATCCGACACTGGCGATGTTGAGGCATATCAACCAAACCGCCAACTCCATCTACCGTGATTGGAAGTACAGGCTCCTTTAGTACTTCGAAAATATCGGTCCCGTGCCTGCCCCCGTAGAGCTGCGTGGGGATAGAGAAGATGAGTGGCAGTGGTTGTGTAACCACTTTCAGGATGAAGAATTTAAGGTGTTTACTTTTTTTTATTTCAATTAAGATAATTGAATTATTTAAATTTTAGTTACTTATTAATTTTTTAATGATTTAATTATGTTGTCTAACAGAAATTCTCCGAAGTCAACAAAGCCAACCGGGGGAAGAAGGACAAACACCATACTTCCGGCGCCAAGAAATTCATTCAAATAGCCAAGGAGCACAAGAATAAGGGCTCCAAACACCCTTATCTCGATGCAAGCATAAGCGCGTACGTGACGCCTGTGCTCGATAATGAAGTGAGTCAATACGGCGTAAGTGATATATATATATATGTGCTTTTAATTGTAGTAATTATTATTTAAATATTATTTCATTATAATTTTTTAATTATTATTTTGTAGGCAAGGGTGATAGAGCGTGCGCAGGAAGAATTGACTAACACTCAGCTTGCGTTCCCAGATTTGCCGCCGGAAGACCTGCCTCCTCTATCCATGGAGAGCCAAATTGCAATCGCGGATGAGGTCTACGGTCGTAGAGCTGGCAAGGAGGTTAGGCACTTCGGACCTAAGGTGATTCGAGATTTGTCGACGACTTCCGACTCATCATCTACGGGAGGTTCAGGGCGGAGAAGGACTCAGGCTGCGGCCGTCGAAGCAGCCATTCAAGAGGCTCGACTGGCACGAGAGGAAAATCAATCCATGCGTCAAAGACTTGATGAGCAACAAGCACAAATAACCCAACTTATCGCCCTCATGCAACAATCTTGAGGAGAATGTCAACCTCCTCCGAACCCATACTCCGACGACGACGACCCGGCTGGAGGCGGGGGACTCGGCGGTGCATCTGCTCCTCTAGTGTATTAGCTAGTAGTTTATTATCTCATTTCTTTCCGCATTCCGAACAATATTTTAATTTTTATTCATTGTTCGATTATGTATGTACAAATTAATTTTAATTATTTAATTAAGTAATATTACAAATTTAGTTTATTTAATTAATTTTAACATTTTTCATTATTTAAATTCAATTAATAATAAATTAAATTATTAATATTTAATTACAATTTAATTTTAAAAAAAATTAAATAAGCACTTGGACGACGGAGAATTTAATCTCCGTCGTCCAGGTGCTTACCTGGGCCACGGAGAATGTCCGCGGTCCAAGTGCACTTGGACGACGGAGAATAAATTCTCCGTCGTCTAAGTGCTTGGACGACAACACTTGGAGCACGGAACTTGGAGGACGGAGGTTCCGTCGTCTAAGTACTTAGACGACGGAAAAACGCACTTAGACGACGGAAACGCTCCGCGGTCTAACTGCGTTTTTCTTGTAGTGTAGTTTAGAAGTCTGGTTGCTCTGATGTCATGATAAGTTTTATGATTGTAGTATTGGGCAGCTGTGAGTCGGGATTGGAAAATAGTTTATTTAACTTAAAATTTCCGGACTATTGATTTCCCTTTTAGTTTTATTTTGGACTAGCATGTTTAGGCGCTAATAATCATTTGGGCTTAATTCCGGTTTAGGCAACTGAATCGGGGTCGGGTTCTTCCAGTTGAAGCCGAAATCGAGATTTTCTTTGAAAATCTTAAGGGGAGATGTGGTAAGTGTGGGCTAATTTTTCATGAGTCTAGTACTTGTGCAGTGAATTCTACAAGAATCTTTAACGGCCCCCGACCAGTTCTAAAGGAAGTTATCAAGGCTATTGCTCATATCTTTGGTAGGGTGAGGGAAGAGAGCCGGAGGAAGAGGTGAATGCTGGAGCTTTAATTTGGCTATTAAGCCTCTGCCAAAAATAAACATTGGTTTTGATTTTCGGGAGGCTCTAGGTCTGAGTAACCTGATTGGTAATTTTCGATTTGGGGTGCATAATACCCTTCTTTGGGAGGAGCGTGTTAGTGGTTCGGTGCATGGGGACATTGTCAAGACAAGTAAAGCTCTGATCATTATCTACTGCCCTGAAGGAATGGAGACATTTGAGAGATTCTCTAGTGAGGCGGGGAAGAAGAGGAGTAGGGCTTCAGATTCGAAAATTTCTCCCAAGAAGTTCAAAATCAATCCGGCTGCGGACTCCTATGTGTATGGAGAGCCCAAGCATGTGAAGGTGCCTTTTTCCCCTGATAGGCTACATGCAACATCTCTTGATCTCAGGGAGACACCTGATGAAATGGTAGTTCAGCATAAGAAAAGATTTGGACATCCTCTTGGTTCGAAGAACAAGCCTAAATTTATTGAAGACAAAAAGGTGGCTCGTTGTCTGGGGAAGCGTCTTTGGTCAAGAAGCGTAAAGGAAAGGGTGTGAAAGCTCCTCTTCGTCTGACATACCCCGTGAAGACTCCTAGCTCGACTTCGGGCAAGGAGAAGAAGATATAGACACCTCCTGGTGTCAATTTGCATGCTTCCTTTGTAGGTTGCGCTTATCATGGGTCTTAGACACACCTACCACAATTGAGTGCTTAGGGGTGTGTCTATTACCATGGTACATGATTTATGTAGCCTACGTAAGGAACATGCAAGACTGACGTGTCTAATTGGGCTTAGCATTTTAAAAATTTGTTCTTGCTTCTGATTTTGTTGTTCTTCTCTTTATAGAGTTATGGTTGCTTGTCAACTTATGTATGAACTTATCACACCGATAGGGTTTTAATGAAAGCTTCTTTATTCGAAAATTTACTTTTTTAGCTGTGTTTTTCTTTCTTTTGGAAAAACAATGGTTAGAGAGCATAAATTCCTCTAGCCGCTAGGCATCTTGAACCATGAGTTGCCATGTAACTCAAGAAACAAGGATCTCTCTAATCCTTAGCGCGCACACACAAAAAAAGATCTCTTTAATCGTCTTGGAGAGTTCATGGGGTGGCAAACGTAAGTTTCCTAAAAAAATGTGAGCAGAGCTGATAGAGATGCATCTCTAAGTTTGCTGATGTTCGAGATAATAGTTATAAGCCTTCGAGGAACTTCAAACTTCTCATTGATATATGCACTTGATGATAATAAGTGAATCACTTTCGATCGATAAGTTGTTGAGACAATCTGTTTAGCATGTAGGACTGTAGGAGGCGGTCTACAAAAGCTAGAGTTTCACACTGGTATCCAGAAAGCCTCCAACACCCGCATAAAATGACTCTTCCTTCGTTATCTCTGATCTCGAAACCACAAATCGTTGTGCATATGCTCATATAACTAGTCTTGGCCGATGAGCCATCAAACTTAATGTTAAAAGTGTTGTCATCAGGAGGGGGGTGCCCCTTTTTTTTTAAGGTAAAGTAGCTGTGTACTGTGGGGAAGTCTTGTTTGGACAAAGACGTAGTAATAACAAAATCATTGTTTAATTGAAGTGTATTTTTAATGAAACAAAAGTGTATTTTTATATCGAATATTTGGTCAGTATTTTTTTAATATAATAATTATAAAAATTATTTTTTCGTTAAATATTTAAATATTAATGAACAAATCATTTATACAAATTTTTATATAAATTAAAAATTATTAGATATCAAGCAAGATCAAATCAATTGATGAATCATAATTGTCAAACATATACCGTTTATATCGATAAGTGATGAATCTTGATTATGAGTATTAACAATTTTTCAATTCAGTTAAAATTTTACATACATAATGTACTCATTATTTTCTAACTATCTAACAATGGATTTGCCAAATTATGTCACGCTCCGATTTTCAGTTTATAATAAACATAAATAAACCAAATCTCAGAACGTGAATAACTCAAAACACCTGGTCAAATTTTATTTTATTTTTAAAAGAATAACCAGCTACAACTCCATAATGTAAAATATGAGGTTTGAAAATCTAAATAGTAAGATATTGTCTGTTTTGGGTCTCGCCCGCACAATTTTACTTTTGGGTCTACACCCAAAACGTGTCTTAGTATAAAATGTGGGCATGCACATATAAACACAACACCTTCTCACTCCCAGGCAATATGGAATTGTATGCCAATGTAGGAAGCTAATGTCCTTGGCATCCCCACACATGGGTCATCACAATAATTCAAACCTCATATTACATATGTCAAATAAATTGTCAAGTTGAAATTCAACTAAATAATAATACTCAAATAAAGAATGACACATATTGGAAGTCCAAAAATGGGCATACAATCCCACATTGCCAGGAAGTGAGAATGTCCTGTGCTTATATGTATATGCCCACGTCCTATAGCAAGATGTGTTTTGGGGGTAGGCCCAAAAGTAAAACTGTGTGGGGTAGGACCAAAGCAGACAACATCTGCTATGTGGATTGAGATGTGACAAATTATGAGTTAAAAGTTGGTCAAATAAGAAAGTACTCAGTAGCTAGGTACTCATAATAAAGATACTCATTAGAGAGACTTCTCCCACTAAATTATATTTAAACTTTACTCTTAGTCATTTCAATTTCAAGGTTGTCTATCAAATTGATCACTCTATCTTTGTCTCTTTCAACAATGAAAAAGGATAGTTTTCATTTAAATTGTGGAAGGGATTGTTATCTTTTGAAATTTTGACATTTCTTCTTCTACGTGCATATGAACTTAGTGATAAACTATTATTTATACAATCTGATTCTTCTTTTACCCCTCTACTTCACCAAACTCTAAATTAAGTTATCTCCACTGTGCCAAAAAGGACTTTACACAATAATTTTTATCCATTATCTAATATAGGACTGAGTTGTTGTCTATTGAACTGAGGAGAGAAGTCAAATCAAACAATGGTCTACAAATCAGTGTAAAAATAAATCAGCCAACACATTATGACGATAAAAACCATTGTTTGAGTAGAAATGAGACAATATTTTTATTTTGATAAAAACCATTGTCTAAGTAAAAAAAAAGAGAATACTTTTATTTCAAAATTCTGTTGTATGTCATTGTTTTAGTTAATAGATGTCACGCCCCAAATTTTAGTTTATAAAATTACCATAAATAAACCAAAACCGAGCAAGTGAAAAACTACCTCGGAATACCTAAATTTTTTTTTTATAATTAAATCCTCAAGTTGAACAATGTCAATGGAGACTCAATTATCCGAATCATAAATTAAATTATATTCCTTAAGTTTACAAATTCAAATCCAATTGCCAAGGAGTATGTTACACAGTGGAAGCAAAACAAAACATATATAAGTCTGATAACAAATCACGAACACAACGATAATATGAAGTCTCTACCTCTTCAGCAAGTCACCACTATCATGCATGATTAACCCCTACACCATTTATTGGTGCACCGGGTTAATATAAAAAAAATCGGTAAGATTTAAAAGCTCGTATGAGTAACTCAAATTAATACCTCACTTAACAAGTAAACTCTACCACACGCTTGAATATAATTCATATTAAATAAAATTTCATTTTGAGACATCAGAAAACCAAAGTTTCAAGTTTAAGTTAATCTCTTGCATGAAAATTAGTTCAGAAGATTTCCTTAGAAAAAATAGCTCACTAAAATCAATATCACACTTCACCTCAAATTCATGACTCTCATCCTTAAATTCATGACTCTCTCATAATTTTCAAATCACGAAGAATACCACATCATTCTTTCTCTTAATGAAAAAACACACACATCGACCTTACAACAAAATCATAACTAATGACAAATAAAACAAGCGAAGTGAACCACGCCACTCATGGGCCATAAAAGAAGAATGCACTCAAGACTCCTTTTAAATAACAACAAAGTTCATGTGGCAGACAGACTAGAGTTCTAACTGATCGGATCTCCCGACTTCATAACCACCACCATTTGTGACCTCACAACCCTGACACAAGTAACTGACACTTATGACCTCACAGCCTGGAACATGAGTGACAACTATCACAAAAACTACATTCGTAACCTCACAAAATGAAAATGAGTGACAACACCTCAACTGATGACACTCATGACCTCACAACATGGAAGATGAGTGACAAACAACTCAAGACTATACTTGTAACCTCATATCACGAATACAAGTGACAACACATCAACGACTCTTGACGACACCTCAAAACTACACTCGTAACCTTACATCACGGATACGAATGTCAACACCTTAACCAACTCTAGCAACCACACATTTTAGTTACTAGTGACACACCTCAAATCAATCACACCAAGACATCCAAGAAGGGAAACACAAGACCTATCACATTTTAGACATCACACCAAATTATTTACCAACTATAAGAATGTCATCTTAAAACAAAACGGATTTTCACTTACCTATGAACCGTAGACGATCAAGTTCATAATTTTAAAACGGAAACTTAATTTCATTTTGATGACTATTTTTCCACCACAAATGCAAGTCTACACATCAAACAAGTGAATCTCTATTCACAATGTAAGCACGGTGAGGTTACTCACCTCTAGTTCAGTTGCGTCTTCTCATACGTATCAATAAACCAAATACAATAATCCAATGGTATTGTAAAATTTGAACCATTATGGCTTTTTAGCTCATGGATCGTACTTTTGCACTTTTAGGATTCTGATGTACTGCACCACTGGTTCATTAACAACACTTTGTTGTTTTCCTTTTTTTGGATTATTTCTTTAGTTAATGCATTCATGGCGTCTACCATAAGCCTTTTGTCTTGTTTCTGGAAGACAAACATTAAATTGTCCAACAAAACATTCTGATGAAAATCTAGACATATGTCAGTTTGGAAGACTGATTCAGAGAAGGTATTCAGTTGATATTTGAAGATGTTTACAAACACTATCGAATTTTTTCTTTTCTTTTTGGCAAAGCAGCAGCCTTCAACAGTCTTGATAAGCCTTTACCGTCTATCATTTGAGACGGGCTGGCCACTCTTTTATCTTGGAATTAATTGATCAGTTAAGGCTGGTCTTTTAGGACACAACAAGAAACTTTTAAGAACATTTTCAATGGACTCTTCTGGTTGTTCAAGTTCTTTTCCTAGCCTTCTGCTCCTAGGATTCTGATATTCGTCGCTCCTTTTGCTTCTTCGGAACATCGCCATTTCTCTTGTTAAAGCGTATGGGAAATAGTTCTTGTTACTTGTAATTAGTTCCACATCATAATCATATTGGTTGAGAAATAATTGCCAATTTGCCAATCTACCCCTTTCAGTAGCTTTATCAAGTTTGAAATTTTTGAAACTTTTTACTCTAGTGCAATTTGTTCTCACGATAAATGGTTTTCCTAAAAAGGCGAGGAAATTTTTATTTATGTTTTTGATTGCCAAAATTTCTTTTCCCCATATGGGATAGTTATGTTATGTAGAGTTTAACTTCCCCCTTCAAAAGTTTTAAATTTTCTATGTGTTAATGCCTAGCGCTCTCGCTAGCACTACACATACTCAACAATTGTCACGCATTTGTTTGAAGAATCGTCTCATCATTTTCTTCAGGTTGATGGAGTGGAGGCAAAACTTTCCAAAGCTCCTTAATTTTCCTAATGACCTTTTCGTCATCCTCTGTAAATTTTCAAGCTCCTAAGAGCTTGTTTTGGGGGACAATATTGTCATCAATCCAACAACCTTAAAAAGGAAGTCTCCCATAGTTTATGACACCTAAAAATCTATGTAGACTTTTAGCGTCAAGGATTTATCTGGAAATTTCTAGACCTTTTCTAAGATATGAGGTTGAAGCTTGATCACCCCATTTCTTATAGTAATCCCTACGAAGTCAATTTCATTTGGGACAAGAAATACTTTCTTTTCTCCTAGAATGATTCCATCCTGAACTATGAGATTGACTACCTTATAGAGATGATTTGTGTGTTCTTCTATGTTCTTCGAGAAGACTAATAAATCATTGATATAGACGACACAAAAGTCAGTAAATTGTTTGAATATGTTGTCCATTTTCTCTGAAAATGGATGAAGCTTGTATCAGCCCAAAAGGTAATACTAGCCATTCATAGTGTCCTTATGGAGTTCCGAAGGCAATAAGGGGAATGCTATCAGAATGTATTTTGACTTGCCATTATCCTGATTTTGCATCAAACTTTGAGAACATATTGTCTCTTCTGAGCTTGTTGATTAGCACTTTTGTCTGTGTTATTTGATAACCGTCTTTTACTGTTTTCTTAGTGATATCTCTATAGTCTATCACCATTCTTACTTTTCTATCTATGAACTTCTTCCGCATGATTTGTGACATAGAATGCTGGAGCGTGATGAGGACTATTTGATGATCTTATCAATTCCTTTTTCAAAAGATCAACTATGTCTTTCTTGAATTTTTTCTGATCTTCTTCTTTGTATTAAGGGATTGCTTTTATATGACAGATAAATTTCATGTCATGTAGCTTGAGCACATAGACTACTGGGTCTTTTTCCCAAAATTTCAGAGGAATGATGTCAATGTTTTATTTTAACATCTCTTTGATCTCTCCAAGAGTATGTGTCTTATGTTTCTCAAGCTTAGACTTAAGGTGCTTGAGATTATGTTCATGTATGAAGGTTACTTCTTCATCTTCTTCTTCCTCCTTTGACGATTCTACTATAAGGAACTCTTCTTGTTGCTTGTATTGTAATATCATTTCGTATTTTGGTGTATATCCACCGCTATTCTATTGCAACCTCTGATATTGCTATGAAAATCCTAGACCAACGACACTCTTTGCTTGTTTTAGTCACTCCATCCAAAAGATTTGTCATTCTTTTCGAAGCCTAGTAAGTTCACTTATGGCTATTGGATAAAAGAAAGTAATTGCCAATCGAAATGTCTGAGTCTTTACCTTCTGATTGCCTAATCTCTTCAATTACAAAGGTTCCTTCTCCAATCGAGATTCAAACCTTTTTGGCATTTGTATTCATGAAACTTCTTCTTCCTTCTATAGTTTTCACAATTGCACTTCATTTTGGATTAATAATCAAGTGTGCTTCTTGTATAGCAAAGTTTTTTGCTAGGATGAAGCCAGAACCATTATCTACATAAGCATATAGACGATACTTGTTGTATCTTAGAAATTTTAATCCAATTTTTATGTAGTTACTGAACTTACTTGTAGAAGCAGTCGCTGCCTTACACAAATTATGTTTCGAAGAATCTTCTTCTACTACTATTTTTGTGAAAGAACTGCATCTTTCTTCCATCTCATAGAAGTAGTTCAATAATTTGATTTATGGAATTATTCTTTGTTTTTTCTTCTTCTTGCTTCAGCTATGAAGCATTCATTGTGATACATTTTCTCTGCTGCTTCACAAAACATAGGAAAACTATCTTTCTCATAGTAATGACAGTAATTACAGACAAATGATTCGAGATTGACTTTATAAGAAGAAATCTTTTTTCTTTAGTGTCTTCTTCTTAATTTTTTAGTTCAAGAAGATAAACTCCTCTGGGTTCATATTTCTCCTCAAAATCTCATTCTGATGCGTCTGACCATTCATTTTTTGTCCAGACTAAATAGACAAATAAATTACCATCCTCATCTTCTGAATAGACCACCTCGTAGCCTTTTGTAGTGGTCGTCTCTATGACCTTTTCATATTCTCTAAGAATAGCTTTCAAACTTCTTTTATCTTTCTTAGGACAGTCATTAACATAGTGCCCTTCTATTAGAGAAAGTATTCCCCTCAACCTTTTGAACTACAGAGTAGTCCAAAGATTAAGAGAAATTCTCTAGAATCGCAAGTATACGTTGTTAAGTTTTAGTATAGATAAAAAAAGTTGAATGTCGAAGTCAAGAGAATTGACCACCCTAATTCCCTAGCTTGATTTGATTAAGTTCTTGAGATTATGGTCTAGACAAACACACGATGCGACACTAATACAAACACAAAGATGGAGGTAAATCTCACAAAACTAAGCCCTTTAAAGACTTAGCCTCACAAGGATGGTTTAAGTATGATGGGTTGATTAGATAACACTAAACTAAAACAACTAGTAACTAGACTCAAATGCAAGATAAAGAGATGGTATGCTAGAGATGTCGCTACTAGCCAACTCGATGCTCAAACAATGTCCAAATTCATGCTTTTGAGTTGTTTAGTTCGGTTCACATAAAATTGTTCAAATCATGACCTTGTGGGTCACATTTGGTTTTGGCCCGAAACTCCTAGTTCCTTAAAAGGTTTCCAGCCCAAAGATTAATATAAGATAAACTGAGATTATGGTCTAAGCTTTTAGCACTCAAACCTCTAACCGTATGCAATGCGTAATAAGTTCAATTCGCTAACATGTAAGGAATGTGTAAGGCTTCCCTTCCTAAGCCTCGATTAGAGGACTTGAGAGTGAGGTCTAAGGGGTTCTCCCAATTTGTACCTATTGGAATACCAACCAAAAGAACCAATTAATAGCCACAATGATTGTTAGTCGATGTGGGCTTGACCGAAGCTCCTCGAGTCTATTGAGACTAAAGAAAACTTCGGTTCCTGCACTAGCAAACCAAACCTTAAGCTCAACCTATTAAGTCTAAACCTAAGTCATGTTCACATGCTCATCTTTACCTAAGTGAGTGCCCAATTCACCTAAGTGTTATTTGTGATTCCTCTAAACATATCATAACTTAGATAAGGCCACAACATGCTCAAGAAAACCATTCATCAAACACAATTACATACACACAACATAAACACATCTCATACAAATCAAACTCATCCATGGCATTTCAAACCCATAAACAAACTCAATCACATAAATAAAAGCATCATTGCTCTGCATTAAGTGGCTAGGGTTTGACCTTTAACCTTCCATATGAAAACTACTCACTATCCATTTACAAGTTAGTGTTTAGATACAAGCATAGAAGCTAAGAGAGTGAGAAATAATCGAAGGGTCCCCAAGCTAAGTTCCACCAAGCTAGTATGCTTCACCCAAAATACTTCAAGCTTCTAACTCCACTCCTTGACTTAAGCTTGCGTCCAACACTTGAAGAGAAGGAAAGAGCAACCTCTAGGACTCAAATAAACCAAGGGGAAGAAGAATTACTTCCCACTTCATCAAGATCTGGAGAATTGATAGTCGCATATTTATGCGTCTATTCGGTATTTAATTTGTTCCCTATATTTAGTTGTTTGTTATTAATCGAGTGAATTAATTATGTTTATTTATTTTTAGGTATTTTGGAGATTAATGAAGAAAAGGAGATTAAATAATACAATTTGGGAGTTAATTGGAGAAGCTTATTGCAAGTAGGAATTATAATCCATGAAGGATACTGCTGGAGTTCCTAGCGAGCACGTGATGAAAGAGTGCACGTGAGTTTTGCTAGTTTAATTTAACTAGCTAAATGGAGATACATATATGTACTTGGCGAGGAGATGCTTGGCGAGCTAGTGACTGGAGGAAGATTAAGAGCTAGTATTTGACTTTTCTTTCTCTCTTAATATTCCTCCAGTCACTAGCTCGCCAAGCTGCTCCTCGCCAAGTACATATATGTATCTCCATTTAGCTAGTTAAATTAAACTAGAAAAACCAACGTGCACTCTTTCATCACGTGCTCGCCAGGAACTCTAGCAGTATCCTTCATGGGTTATAATTCCTACTTGCAATAAGCTTCTCCAATTAACTCCCAAATTGTATTATTTAATCTCCTTTTCTTCATTAATCTCCAAAATACCTAAAAACAAATAAACATAATTAATTCACTCGATTAATAGCAACCAACTAAATATAGGGAACAAATTAAATACTGAATAGACGCATAAATATGCGACTATCAAAATACCCCACACTTAGACATTGCTAGTCCTCGAGCAATACACTAAACTAAGACTCTGAAAAGACTCAACATAACTCTAACTATATGACTCTAACACCCTCAACAAATTGTCTCAGCAATCTTCCACAATTGTAACACCAAGATAAGTGTGACTTCAAATTTATATTCCGTAAAGTTTCAAAAGTTAATTTCAGTGTATGATACACATGTAATATGTAGGACGAAGACATAATCATGGTGAATGTCAAGTTGTAGCAATGCGAAAAAAAAGTCAGGATTCAACCTCACAGGTATATGCTCTCAAAAGTGTTTCTCTCAAAGTATGTCTAAGGCATTCACTCAACTCAATTACTTGCCAAATGGACCAAACCATAAGCTTACTCTTGTGACAAATCTCCACAGATCAAAGGCTGCCATTTTAAGGATCAAAAAGGGCTTTCATGGATTGTAATGAGGCTTGACTCATAGGTTAAAGAATAAATGGATACGGAATTCACATATGATTCTAGAACCCAGTAGAGCACCAAATAAGAGACTTCTTCAAACTTTACAACCATGAACTTTCTCACTTTTGTGACCGAATTTCATCTTGTTGGGCCTTTACATCATTGTTTTCATCAACAATTAACTCGGGTATCAAGCTAGACATCACATTTTTTTCTTTTCTTTTCTGAGGAGTATTATGCTATGGAAGAAGCACTTAAATCCCTGCCAAGTATGAAAGGTAAATATTCTAAACCCATTTCTCTTCCAATTTCAAATGACGTTCTTGTTCCGTCTATACAGGTGGCACCCACATTAGAGCTGAAACTTCTACCTGAGCATTTGAAGTATGCTTTCTTGGGGAAGGATGATACACTTCCAGTTATCGTCTCTTCCAAGCTCTCAACAGTACAAGAGGAGAAGTTGTTGAATGTAATCAAGGAGTACAAGGCCGCTATCGGATGGGCAGTAGCCGATATCAAGGGCATCTGCCCAACATTGTGTACCCAAAGGATCCATTTGGAGGAGGGAGTTAAGCCAACAAGGGAAGCTCAACGTCGTCTCAATCCTCCCACGATGGAAGTTGTCAAGAAAGAAGTAATTAAGGTTCGAGATGCATGTATCATTTATGCTATTTTTGACAGCAAATGGATTAGTCCTGTGCAGGTTGTGCCTAAACGTTTAGGAATCACAGTGGTAAAGAATGATGAGAACGTGTTGGTGCCTCAAAGAGTCTAAATGGAATGGAGAGTGTGTATTGACTACCGCAAGCTCAATGCCACCACAAGAAAAGATCACTTTCCGCTCTCATTCATTGATCAGATGTTGGAAAGGTTGGCAGGTCATGCATATTACTATTTTTTAGATGGTTATTCAGGATACAACCAGATAGCCATACATAATGATGATTAGGAAAAGACCACCTTCACCTGTCCCTATGACACTTTTACTTATAGGAGGATGCCATTTGGCTTATGCAATACACCTGCCACATTTCAGAGGTGTATGGTAAGTATTTTCTCAGATATGGTTGAAAAGATCATTGAGGTATTTATGGATGATTTCTCTGTTTTCAGTGATTCTTTTGACATATGCCTTCATAATCTACCTATGGTTTTAGGGCATCGTGTAGAAACTAACCTTGTACTTAATTGGGAAAAATTCCACTTTATGGTGGAGCAGGGTATAGTTTTGGGACATGTTATTTTAGTTAGAGGTATTGAGGTTGATAAAGCTAAGGTTGATATTGTGCGTATCTTACCCTAGTAGAAGGAGGTGAGATCTTTCCTTGGACATATAGGATTTTATCGCAGGTTTATCAAGGACTTTTCCAAGATATCCAAACCATTGTGTGCATTGCTCCTGAAAGATGTAGCTTTCAACTTCACCAATGAGTGTTTGCAAGCATTCAATAAGCTCAAGGA
Source organism: Geum urbanum (assembly GCA_946800695.1). Lineage (NCBI taxonomy): Eukaryota > Viridiplantae > Streptophyta > Magnoliopsida > Rosales > Rosaceae > Geum > Geum urbanum. The sequence continues at coordinate 38,839,683 of OX326998.1, forward strand.
GTTGCTCAGTACAGCTCCCATTATCCAAGCACCAGATTGGAGTCTGCCATTTGAGCTAATGTGTGATGCTTCAGACTATGTTGTTGGTGCTGTTTTAGGTCAACGCCCGGAAAAACTCCCACATGTCATCTACTACGCCTCCCAGACTTTGAATGATGCACAGTTGAACTATTCAACTACTGAGAAGAAGCTCTTAGCAATAGTTTTTGCTCTTGAAAAGTTTAGATCTTATTTATTGAGAACTAAAGTTATCATATTTTCTGACCATGCTGCTTTGAGATATTTGATGACTAAACAAGATGCCAAGCCCATGTTCATTCGATAGATGCTCTTACTTTAGGAGTTTGATATTGAGATCAAAGATAAGAAGGGTTCGGAGAATGTCGTGGCAGATCACTTGAGTAGACTCACCCATGGTTCCAACACAGAAGAGGATAATCTCCCTCTCATAGATAGTTTTTCGGATGAACAACTCCTTGTTCTCCAAGATATGGTGCCATGGTATGCCGACATTGTTAACTACAAGGTGAGTAAGTACATTCCACCCAATTTCAGCAGAGCTCAGAAGGATAAACTAGTCAAGGAAGCCAGGTGTTACGTATGGGATGAGCCATACCTCTGGAAACATTGTACCAAAGTGTCCACCACCCGAGTTAACTCGTGTCGCCTAAATATGCGACTATCAAGAATCACCAAAACCTTGGAGGCAAAGATGAGAGGAGGAAATGATGGATTATGGTGAGATAGAGGAAAGAGGTTTGGGCTCCTTGAGGCGAGGCTAGGTCACTTGAGTCTAGAAGGTTGGAAGATAAAAGCTAAAGAGAAAAGATGGGAGAAGATGACCTCACGACAAGCTAGGGAGGAGCTAGGTCGTGAGAGGCTTTTTGTGGTGGTGTAAGGTGGTTCACAGTTCGGCTCTCCCCTTGAGCTTGCCGTGAGGGATCTCTTAAAGGAAGAGGAGAGAGGTGGAAATTTTAAAGAAAGAAGAGTTAGCTTATGTTATGAGCTAAGGGGGTATGGGTGGAGGAGAGAGGAATAAAATAAAGATGTAAATGAAAATTAAAATTGTAAGGGTAGAGAGTATGGGTCGGCAAGGAAGAGATGGAGAAGATATTTTTGATGTTTCAAATTCAAACCAAAAACATGATCCACATTTTTAGGGAAAAGGTAGGCTAAAGTCCAAAAGTGACTCACCATGACATGTGCTTCTCATGTGACTTGTTCTTGTCCAAAATATATTCATGGATTACCTGTTGACTTGACCTAAGGTTGACCGCCGGTAGCCGGAATTTTAGAATATTCTGACGAGTCTCCGACAACATTTTTTGTCTTTTTCCCAATGTTGCATTTTAAAGATTCGAAAACATATATGGTAGGCTAAATTGGAAACAGTTTTCTCTTATACGTATATAAGATCTAGAAAACAACGAATTGATAGTCACATTACAAATTTCAAATGAGATTTATTATGTATGTAGTCTAAAGTATCAAATCCAATAAAAATAATTCTACACTTTTTTCCTTAATTTGTTTTAAGGAGCGTGTTTGAGAAAAAGATGATAACTCCTTCTATCATTTTATATAACGCACGTAGTAATGGTTTTGTTTTTATTGTATTCCGTTTTCATTATTCATTTTTTTAAAAATAATCTATCAAACATGTTTTACTCTATTTTATTATTTGGTCAACGGAAACACTTTTTTATAAAGCGATACCAAATGCGGCCTAATTATTTCGGGGATCAATTTGACCATTTTTTAAAACTGTTTGCTAGTTCAATTTCATGTCATTAAAAGAGAGGATACAATTCCATACTAATAACGAATTATTTATTACTAGGTGGATGTCCGTGCCTAGGCGCGGTTTTATGATGAAATTATATCCAAATAAGAAGAATGTAATTGTTCAAGAATTAATCATCATAATATGTAGACATTACCTATTTAGAGATGAAAAACAGTTTGTAGTCACATTGTAAATAAATGTAGAAGAAAGTAAGAGAAGAAAATAATCGGCTACTATAAAGGGTAAATGAGCTAGTTTTAGTCAATACCAACAGATTAAAATTAAAACACGATTCACATTCAGTTTTAAATTACATCACATTTTAGACCTAAAGCTGCTATTACATTACATGAAATTTGATGCAGAGTGAAAATTTAAAAGACAACACTCCACTCTCTGTTGTCATGTACAAAAGTTGGTTGACCGCGTTGATCATACCAATGTTTTAAAAGGCTACATATTTTTCGCGTTAAAAGCTAGGCTTAAGGAAAACAACGTTAGATTAATGTATTATGGGCAAAAAGGTTAAAAGACTTAAAAAGCGAACAAAAAAAGCTTAGAAGGCTTAAAAATCTGCCTCTTTTTGTTTTTTCTTTTCAAAACGACACTGTTTTATTGATTAAAATAAATAAAATAAAATTTAGCTTATAAATTTAAATTAAATAAAGATAATTTTGTGAATGATATTACTGTATATTGATCCGCAACTGAGTACCGTATCAAACTTAGATGAAGATGATGAATATGTAGCATGAAGTTGATATAATATTTATATTTAGGCTTAAGACTTTGATTTTTTATGTTTGAATTTTGAAATTTTTTAGACTTTGAAACTAGAATGTTTATGTTTATTGAATTTTTCGCATATATATTTTATTTAAAAAGCTTATGCGTTTCATGTCAAGTTTTTTCACGTATGCAAGGCTATCAATTTTCTACGTCACGTCCACATTTGAAATTTTAAAACATTGGATCATACACTAAAAAAGCTTCCGCAATAGAAGAAATTAAAACTAACTTCTAAATTAAACAATTAATCATCAGAAAAGACACAATGCAATTTAAAACCTTTTTTTTGTAAGATGTAGCATTGGTAAGTAAGGAATCGTTCTTAACCATGGATTGAAGGTGTATGCATGACTACGCTAAGTTTATGGGGTTTTATAAGAGTTTAATTTGATAACCTACGAAAATAAACAAACAATGGCCAACAAACATATTCAGAAACCCTAAATTCTAACATGCTTCACTTATAGACAAGTAGAAACAAATTAAGAACATAAAATCTTAAACATGCTTACTAGACCGAAAATAAAACACTAAACTAATATATACAAGTGATCGACTCGTTCTTTCAACCTTTGCTGATTATATTGTGACGACCCGAGCCAGAATCAGTAGAGTAAACAGCGTAATTCTCGAGTCATCACGTAATCGCGATTAATCGATAATTGTGTGGTTTGCCGATTTTGTTTGCGACTTAATTATCGGCCGAGAATTTGAGTTGACTCTCTTCTCGAGAGTTGTAGTTCACGTGATTTCGAGTTCGTGGACGATTCCGGATGATTTTTCCGATGACCGAGGAATATAATATGATTATTTGAAGTTTTGGAATATCGACGAGTTTATCCATTCGTATCGAGTTTATCCGAATCGTAATGGTTATCCATTTTGGTCTGTCGATCGTCCCGAGGCGTGAATATAAATATAGGAAATAGTCAAAAATTGTCGAAAATGCACTGTTTGGAAGTTTGACCGACGTTTGACCAAATTTGGAGAATTGACCCGCGTTGACCGAGGGGAGAAACAGTCCACCGTTTGACTCGCCGGCGACTTTCATTTTCCGGCCACCTCCAGCTTGGACCTTGGTATATTTCGATTCCTCTCTTGAATTCTAGTTGATTAGAACTTGGAATTGCTTGATTTGATGATGAATTGAGGGAGAAATGTGGATTTGAAAAATTGGGAATTTTGGCCGGAATCGGTTTCGACGGTGGATGGCGCTCCGGCGACCTTTTGAGGGGGGTTTGTGATGGAAAATTTTGGGTTTGAGGTAGGTAGGTAGTCTCTTGAAGATGGGAGGCCGTGGTGGCCTCACGGTGACGGAATCGGGCGGCGGAGCGTTTTCCGGCCGGTTGTGAAACCGTGGCTTTTGAGCTGGTTTTGGACAGCTTGCCGTCCGATTTGGCCCTTGATGTAGTTGAGAGATGTGTTCTACTCCTCGAGATGAAGCTTTGGTGAGCTTCCCCGCCGGAGAAATTCTCCGTAGACGGCGCACCGCCGGCGCCGGCGCCGGTTAACGGCGGTGCTCCGGCGAGGGCGTTGACTTTTTGGATTTCGATGATTTTAATGTCGTTTTTCTCGTAATCACGCCCCGATCGTCGCCTTGAGGTTTTTGAGTTGATTTGGGTATCGGATTTTCAGTCGAGGGTTTTGAGTGGAGATTTCGGGAATTTCGTCGATTATTTTGCACAGTATTGTATATTTCCAGGAACGGTTGGTTTCCGCAGTGTGGTACAGTGTTGGGAATTATGACTTTGATCAGATATATTTTGTGATTATTCAGGGGATCGAGATCGTGCTTCTGGCGAGGGATCTTCCGCCGGACCACGTGATTAGCGCGAGTGCGCGCTCTGCTGATCTGTGAGTGGACATTTTTATATTTTCACAGTTGTTTGCGAGTTCATGATTTTTCGTGATTTTTCGTATTTATTTTATACGATGTTGAGATATATGTTATTTTTGGAGGTATTATTTTATATTTATTGGTGATGGCATTACTGCATCGATGCTTCGGCTACTCAGCTGATCACCGGTAGTCCGCCAGAGTTGAGAGATTCCTCTGGACCAGAGTTGAGAGATTCCTCTGGAAGGGTTGAGAGATTCCCCTGTATGCCGCCGGGGTTGAGTGATTCCCCTGGCCTATCACCGTCGGGTTTGAGCGATTCACCTGACCGTCGAGTTTGAGAGATTCGCATGGCAACCTCCATATACACTTTCCGAACTCGCATTGTTTTATATTGATTATGTATACGAAACTGGTTAAAGGCATATATTTATTTTCGTCCACTCACTCTAACGTTTTATTGCCTTTCCCCTGGGCTTTTCGATTTCCGTGCCCAGTTTGCAGTTTGGATTCTGGTGTCTCACGTCGCGGTTGGAGGCTAGTTGTTCGAGCTACTTGTGTTTTCCAGTAGGTTTCTTGTTTCACCTACTGTTGTATATTTTGTATATATTTACACTAGAGGTCGCTCTGATACGTTCTGATACATGTTTTATACGGTTTTTCCCGGATATACTATACATTATAGTTGTGGTTACTGTTTACTATTAATGATATGATATTGAGAAATCCGGATGGGATTGGTGCCCACGGTTTGGCTTTTGTGGCATAGGATGAAGTGTTATTTTCCGGATGCAGGTAATGGCAATTTCGCGTTAGTAGCGTTACTCTGCCGAAATTTTAATGGTTTTTGTTGGTTCACGTTTTCAGAAGGAGTTTGATTCTGGTTTAGGAAACTAAATCGAGGTTGGGTCCTTTCATATATCTAGACTCCCTAAGTGTCAACAAAATTCATAACTCCAATCAAAACACACACACATGCTTATACTGAACAAAACAGCAACCAAATTGAGCTAACTATCTAATCCAATTTTATCTTTGTTATTAGTTCATGAAACATGCTCAAAGAAGAACCAAATTGAGTATTTCCTAAAAATAGTTTCAAGCATTAAGAACATATAAGCACACACATGCATTTGAATCAAAGTTAAAAACACATGGAAGAAACTTTGAAGAATTTAGAAATGAAGAACCTTTTATCAAAACTTGTTCTCAAAATACAAACATAAGAAATCCAATACAAAATCGAAAAGAAAGAGTAAAGTGTCATGTTACACTTTTTGTCCCGTGAAATCGCCACATAAACTCCAAGTGTTGAGGCTCTTTAATGGAGGTGGAGGTCGAGAAATCCTTGCGAAGTCGAACAAAGGATCCTTGAGGTAGAGGAAAGTGTTTATGGGAGGTGTTTGGATGGTGCTTCGACTTTGAGAGGATGGCTAAGTGTTTGGAGGTTGAGGAGATGACTAGGGCAGAGCTTAAGCATCTAGAATGAGAGATGCTGAATGAGGAGTTGAGCCCTTTCTTTTATAGGTGAAGAATTGCATCTTTCCTCTCCAAATTAAGTTTTCCTAGTGTACTCGAGTAAATCTGTCAGCCTGTCTTCAAACGAGTGTTTCGGGAGTTCTAGAGCTCAAAAAATTATGATCTTGAACTTGTTGGAAAGAGGACTTCAAGAGCTTTTCAAAGACATATATGATCACTATATTTGGATTTTATTTATAGATTCGGTGATTTCTTGAAGTTGGATGAGCTGGTAGGCATATCTTCCTCTTCCTACTAGGAGTAGGGAAATCTCTATCTTTCCATATCTTGTATTCCTTCTTCTCTAAATGTTTTTAGACGAACCTACCATATCTTGTACATATATTTTGATCTTCAAATCAGGCATATATGATCTTCAAATAATCTCCACCATTACGGCCACCATGTGTTTTCCTAGTCTGAGTAGGAGAAATGTCTTCATTTTTTATTTGCACCATTTGACATCATTTTCATTTGTCATTTGCGTTACTAATTCTCGACACTATTTGGGAAACTATTTTTGCGCACCATTTTAGTAACTTTTACGAATACCATTTTTGAATCGTTTTGTGCATTTTGCTATGTCATTCCCAGTTGATTTAAGAAACCTCCATTTGCTACATTTTAAGCTCATTTCCACCTCCTTTATTCATCTCCTTTATTAAAAACCTAAGAACAACAAAGTAAGTAAGAATCGAGAATACTCAGGTCAAAACAAAGCTAAATATAAAGATAAAGACGTTAAGAATCAAACATAAAATGCGTAGATCAAATTCCCCCACACTTAAAATTTGCTAGTCCCTAGCAAAAACTAAATAAAAGAAAAACTGGAAATAAAGAAACACACAAACCCAACGCTAGAGCTAATCTCCATGTTGAAAAACTCTAAGGAATTTAAAAACTCAATACTAAAAATACTTCTAAGCCCTTAGCTAAAAATGTCTCAGAAATTTCTTGGCGATGGAATCACAAGTTTTTAGAGTGAAACCTCAATAATTTCGAGAGATAATAGAGATATGATCATGTCATGAATAAGTAAGACTTGGAAGAAAACGATGGTTAAGTTAAAGCTATGCATGTTTCGAACAAATTCAAATCAGTCTCACATGGATGCACTTATCATATTTTCACTCATGAAAAAGAGTTCACTCAAAATCTACATAAATTGAATCGAAAACCTCATGATTAAGATGAATTACTTGCGCAAATGATCCCAACCATATGTTTACTCATGCAACTTACTCAACTAATCGAAGGCTACTCATTTTAAGGATTATAAAGCACTTTAGAAATGTTATAATGGGGCTGAGGCTAATGCATTCGAAATTTAAATATGTGATGGTAAAAACGTTCAAAAGACTTAGACAACACTTCATTAATTCGAGTTTCATCCTTTTTTATGTGTCAAACTTCAAAAACGGGGGCCAAATTTCATCTCTTTGAGCCTAATCTTCATTCTGAACTTTACTTGTCCAAACTTTCACACTTAGAACATTTTGCTGGAGAGCTTTTGACATTTTCTTTTCTTTTCTTTTCATGCTCTCTAATTTTTTTCTTTATTCTCTGTTTTTTTTTTCTTTCGGCAATCCACTTTTCAAGCTTTTGGACAAGACTTCTCTTTTTTGCATTCTTTCATCAACTTCACGCCATCTTCATTGTGCTAGCTTCAAAATCCCTTCACCAAGTCTTTAGAACAAGGGTAGGAAACTTTAGACTAGGCTGAGTGTTTAGATATGTATGTGGTAAATGAAAGAAAAGACTTAACGTAGGCACAAAGGGGTAATATAATGGTGTCGCAACTCGTGCACACAAAAAGGACATATGGATATTTATTTAAGTGGTGGAGAACCTAAATGACTTTAATCATATCCAAAATCAGGGCATATATCAATTTCAAAGCTTTGCAAATCTACATGAGTAAGTTCTAGTAATATCTAATTCATTGAAATATATGGCAAACAATTAGATGAGGCATAATTTTTTTTGAGACATATGCACGAAATTCACTCACAAAGAAGTAATGTAGGATCAAAAACTCACTTGAAGGTTTATATGATCTAAAACTTATTCTAACATGCAAAATCTATACCATGTTATGCAAACCATATCCACTACATGTTATGACAATCAAAATATCTCAATGAGCACTAGAAATTCTTTTAAGTGATTTTGTAACGCCAATGTATTCTTTTTGGTCCAATTTCATTATAGACTAACTTCGGCATCCTAAAGACTCTTTAAAACACTAAGTTAAACAGAAAGACTCAAAACACTCAAACAAGCATAGATTTAGTTCTTGTCTTCTTTGGGCAATCTTAGTAAAATGGTCAATTGACGAGAGAGACCAAGAGAGGTAGGAGTGATTTTTGAGCTTGTCTTTTCTCACATCCAAAACCTGTCCTAGAAACCGTCCCCTTCTAGACACCAAATCACAAGGATATTCTTACTAAAAGACAAGTGTTCATCCATTATACTAAATTAGACTCTAAAAATACACTACTTAAAAACTAGAAAACACTAAAGAATTTTTTTTAGGGCATCATCCGCATAAAAGTTTCATTGTCCGCCCGGTTTTTAAGATTTATGACTAAAAAAAAGTTGTACCCCCCCTGCACACACACACACTTAAACTCTACATTGTTCTTAATGTTCTAAACTAAAGCATAGAATCAAGCAAGGGAGACTAGGATTTACAAAAAATCTAATTAAGAAAATTACAAGGCCACGAAATTAAAAGAAAAGGCGAAGAGAAAGAAAATTTGATTTGTAGACTCCTCCATTAGGTTGCCTCCCAACAAACACTTGTTTGTTAACGTCTTACATCCTAGACGTGATACTTCTTCATGTGTTTGAAGTGATTGGCTCTTCTAGCTTATCTTCTTCAATGTCATGCTCCTTGAAATGTTCATAGTGTGGCTTCAATCGGTGATCATTCACCTTAAACAGCTTCCCGGTCTCTAAAGATTGTATTTCCACAGCTCCATGGATAAAAACTTGAACAACAATGTAAGGACCGATCCATCTTGAGCGTAGTTTTCTTGGAAAAAGTCTAAGTCTTGGATGAAAGAGTAAAACCTTCTGTCATGCTTCTAATTTCTTCCCACGGATCATCTTGTCATGGATCCATTTGGTTTTCTCCTTGTAAATCCATGCATTATCAAAAGCATCATTCATTATTTCCTCAAGTTCACAAAGTTGTAGCTTGCGATGCCCACCAGCCTCATCTTGATCCATATTAAACTTCTTGACAGCCCACCATGCCTTGTGTTCTAGCTCCACCAGAAGATGACATGTTTTCCCATAAACTAATCGATAAGGTGACATTCTGATGGAAATTTTGTAGGCAGTCCTATACGCCCATAATGCATCATCTAAACATTGGCTCCAATCTTTCCGGTTCCGCTTAATGGTTCTCTCCAAAATCTTCTTTATCCCACAGTTGAAAATTTAAGCCATTCCATTCATTTGAGGATGATACGGTGTATAAACTTTGTGTGTGACACCATACTTCCTCAATAATGCTTCCACCATCTTGTTGCAAAATGACTCCCTCCATCATTGATTAGAACGTGCGGCATTCCAAACCTTGTGTAAATGTTAGCCTTAAGGAAATCTGCAACAACTCGTGAATCATTAGTACAGGTAGCTTTGGCTTCCACCCATTTCGACACATAATCAACAACGAATAAAATATAAGTAAAACTGTTAAATGAAGGAAAATGTTCCATAAAATCAACGCCCCACACATCAAAAATTTCGACATTAATCATATAATGTTGCAGCATTTGATCTCTAGATCCTAAATTACTGGATATGTGGCACCTATCACATTTAGCACAAAGTTCATGAGAATCACGAAATAAATTAGGCAAAAAGAATCCACAATCTAACACTTTAAGAGCTATTTTCCTAGAACCAAAATGACCTTCACATGCATCATTATGACTAAACTCAAGAATAGACTTAAATTCATTATCCGGAACACACCTCCTAATAACTAAATAAGAACATTGTTTCCATAGATAAGGTTCATCCCGAATAAAAGTCCTCATTATTCCTAAGTTTTTTATGTTGAGAACTATGCATGGTAGATGGAAACTCATTGGTAACTAAGTAATTGACAATATCCATATACCATGGAGTTTCAGAAGCACTTACCTGAATTTCGAAGAGTTGTTCATCCAGAAAAAATTTCTCTATTGCAATGGCTTCTTTTTCATGTACAATCCTTGATAAATGGTCAGCCACCATGTTTTTCTACTCCCTTCTTGTCTTTTATTTCGATGTCAAACTCTTAGAGTAGAAGTTTCCATCTAATAAGTCATGGCTTGACATCCTTTTTTGCCATTAAATACTTCAAGGCTGCGTGATCTGTGTAAACAATCAAATCGTTTTGCAACAAGTATGACCAACAAGTATGACCAAAATTTGTCAAGTGCAAACACCACAACAAGCATCTCCTTCTTGGTGGTTGTATGATTTTCTTGAGCTTTATCAAGTGTCCGAGAGGCATAATAAATGGCGTAGGGCTTCTTGTACTTTCGCTGACCTAAAATAGCTCCAACGACATAGTCCGAGGCGTCACACATTAATTCAAAGGGTTGAGACTAGTCTGGAGCACAAAGGATAAGAGCACTCGTGACAAGCTCCTTTAATTTCTCAAATGCAGCTCGGAAATCATCATCAAGAACAAAGGGAGTGTCTTTTTGGAGCAGTTTACATAAAGGGTGAGAGATGTGGGAGAAGTCCTTGATAAATTTGTGATAAAAACCTACATGACCAAGAAAAGAATGAATCTCTCTAACTGAAGTTGGAGAGGGTAAGTAGCGAACAAGATCTACCTTAGATTTATCAATTTTTATCCCCTTAGCCGAAACTATATGTCCTAAAACGATCTCTTGAGTAACCATGAAATGACATTTCTCCTAATTAAGCACTATGTTAGTTTCAACGCATCTTTGCAAAATTAACACTAAGTTACCCAAGCATGCATCGAAATCCCTCCCAAAAACACTAAAATCATCAATAAAAACTTCAATAATTTTCTCAATGTAATCGGAAAATATAGATAACATGCAACGTTGAAATGTACCTGGTGCGTTGCATAAACCAAACAGCATCCTCCTATAGGCAAACGTTGCAAAATGGCATGTGAACATTGTCTTCTGTTGATCTTCCTCCGCGATGCTAAGTTGGCTGTAACCGGAATATCCATCAAGAAAGTAATAATATGCGTGGCCAGCCAACCTCTCAAGCATTTGATCAATGAATGACAATGAAAAATGGTCCTTGTGAGTGGTGGCGTTTAACTTCCTATAATCGATGCAAAATCGATGGCTGGTGATAGTTCTTTGAGGGACAAGCTCATTCTCTGCATTCTTGACAACGGTGATTCTGGACTTTTTAGGAACTACTTGCACGGGTGAAACCCAACGACTGTCTAAAATCAAATAAATGACTTCACAATCAAGGAGTTTGATCACCTCCTTCTTCAGAATTTCTATCATCGGTGGATGAAGTCTTCTTTGAGCTTCCCTTGAAGCTTTGGCGCCATCTTCAAGCAAAATCTGATGCACACATGTTGCTGGATTAATTCACTTGATGTTCGCAAGTGTCCAACCTATGGCTATCTTATATTTCGAGAGCACTTGCACCAATTTCTCTTCTTATTCCTTCTCCAACGTTGATGAGATGATAACCGACAAAGTTTCATTCTCTCCCAAGTATGCATACTTCAAATGATCCAATAACACATTAAGCTCTAATTTCGGTGATTTGACAATGGAGGGAACTAACGGGTTAGTATCATACATGATAGGAATTAGCGGAGAATGACTTACAACCCGTAGTGCTTCATTAAGTGCCATGGCCATTTCTTGGATTCTTGGTTCCAAAATCTCGATCAAAGCATCAATAAGGGCTTCATCCCCGAGTCAAGTCAACCCCCCTCCCTCTTGAATGACCATGTTTAATTCATCTTCTCCAATGGTGTCTAAGTGTTGTTGCGCCATAGAATCCACAATATCAAATGAACAAACATCACCAACACTAGACGTTGGATACTTCATAGCATCAAGAATGTTGAACTCGATCTTCTCTTCATCAATCTCCATGGAGAACTTTCCTTCAAACACATCAATCTTTGTTCTAGCAGTCCTCATGAAATGTCATTTGAGTAGCAATGGCGTGGTGTTTAATGGACTCTCTTCCATATCAACAATGTAGAAATCAGCTGAAAATATGATATTGTTGACTTGCACTAGAACATCTTCAACGTATCCCCTTGGATACTTATGTGAACGATCGGTTAATTGGATGATGACATTGTCATGCTTGAGCTCGCCTAAGTACGTGGATGCATATAAGTAGTACGACATAAAATTGATTGATGCACCCAAATCTATCATGACATCTTCCAATTATAAACCTCTTGTCACCAATAACACAAGGAACTGAAAAATTTCCTGAATCCTTCAATTTTGGGGGTAGCCAACATTGTAAAACCGTTGAAATGATTGCATTCACCTTCAGAACTTCCTTCGCCCATGTTTGCCTCCTTTGGGTGCATAACTTTTTCAAAAACTTAGCATAGATATGCACTTTCTTTATACACTCGATCAAGGGAAGATTGACTTGCACCTTCCGAAAGATGTCCAAGATGTCTTCATATTAATCCTCTTTCTTTGATTTTGATAATCTATGGGGAAATGGTGCACGAGAAAATGGGGCATTAGTATTAACCGAACTTGAAGGGATAGGGTTAATACCTTTTGTTAAGGCAGGTTGCATAGGAGATGGTGCCTTAATCTTCTTTTCGGCCTCTTTGGTTGCCGGATCTTCTTCTAAATCTTCATCCTCAAAAACGTGTTGATGAGGTGCTATTCTTTCCTTTGGTGTCGACTCCTCTAGTACCTTCCCACTTCTTGTGACCATAGCACTAACATTCCTCAGATTGTGAAATGATTGAAGAGGTAGTTGTCTGGTCTCCCTTATTTGACCCATGAAGTCAAAAATTTGGCCCATTTGCTTCTTCATCTATGAAATATCTCGGTCATAACTATCCAATGTCTCCTTCATTTTGGCTTGTCCTTCCAAAAGAACTTGTGTCGAAGCAGACAATTGATCCAACATCTTATCGTAGTCCAGATTAGTAAATTGTTGTTAGACTGGAGGAGCTTGTTGCATAGGTTACATTTTTTTGCATTGGAGCTTGAGGCATTGACGGTCTAGGTTGGAAGGGAGGACGTTGGTATCCTTGTTGAGGTGTCAGAGGATTAAGACATCCCTCATTGCTGCTCCACTTGAAACCTGGATGATCACGGTAGTCAAAATTGTTGTTATTGTAATTTGTTGTAATGTTGGCCTCCTTGATATCCGCCAATTGCATTTACTTGTTCCGCTTCTCCATCTTGCTCCATCAATGTAGGACATTGGTCATTATGGTGTCCTTGCATGTGACATACTCTATAAACAAGTCCTTAGGCTGCCTTGGCTCTCCTTGTCTCGAGCTTAAGCTTTAACACCTTTTCTAGCCTAAAAGCTAGCTTGTCATATTTCTCTCCGAAGCTTGTGTAGAACTCACTTCAACTACTAATTTTCGTGGAGTCATACCATATTGAGCATCATTATTATCTTGGTTTTCTAAAAGTGTACGAGCTTTCGCTTCATCTAAATCTATGAATGCTCCGGTTGCAGCAGCATCAAGGAGCTCTCCATCGATCGTTTTCAAACCATCATGAAAGTAATTTATGAGGTTTGTCTTTGAAAAACCGTGGGAAGGGAAGGTGGCACATAGAACCTTGAAACGATAATAGTACTGGCCAAAAGACTCATCCAATGCTTGTGTAATTTCCGTGATCTTCTTCCTCAAAACAGTGATCTTTGAGGATGGAAAGTACTTGCCTAGGAAAGCATTCGCCAATTTCTTCCATGTAGTGATGTGATTCAGTGGAAGTTCTATAAGCCAAGTTTGAGCTATATCCGTCAAAGTGAAGGGAAATGCCTTAAGCTTCAACAGTTCTTCATCAACATCCGTGGGCTTTATGCTCGAACATACAAACTAAAATTTCCTTAGATGCATGTTTGGATCTTCATGGGACATTCCTTGAAAAGTCGGAAAACGGTGAAGGAAGCCACTCTTAAGCTCGGTATCATTCTTATGTGCTTGTGGATACGGAAACCTAATGCATGAAGATTCACTACTCCAATCGGTGGAACAAGTGCGTTGGTGAAGTGACCTGTGCTAATTGTTGTTAGTGTTATTATTAGCCATTTGCTCTTACTCTTCTTCTGAAAAATGCTCGGTGGAGTTTTGGGATGAATGTGGAGAGTCAAACCTTCCTCAATAGTGGGCCGATCGAGATTTTGTTCCCCAGGAATCACTTGAGACCTCAAACGAGTTAAACGATGTGTAAGTGCTTGGAGATCAACCTTAGGAGTCGAATGGGAACCGGACATTCATAAAAATCTAATCATCCACCAAAGATCAAGTGTTAGTATCAAAAGAATACATAATGAATGCAAGATACTAACCAAAATGTTGGAAAACAAGAGAAAACAAAAACACACTAAAATCACACAAAAGACTCAAAAACACACTAAAATGATATTTCAACACGAAATGCAAGGTAAACGTAAATGCATGGGCTCTAAACAACCTAAAATGTATGCAAAGTAGTTAGAATGCTCCAAAATGCTTAAAACAAGCTAAAACACATATAAACAACGTTTTCTACAAAATTAGGCATATATACAATGCAAGACTTAGAATAAACTTTAGAAACACATATATACATGTTAAAATGCAAGCACACAATAAATCGCATCGAATTAATGCATAACACACTCAAATTGTCATCCAAATGCATTAAACAAGAACCTAAGTGAAGTATGTAGTGAATGCATAAGAGAAAACGTTAGAAACATGCAGAAAACACACAAAGTTACGTGCTAAATCATGAATGCAACGTGACCTATCTCTTGGCCTCATGTCCCTAACTTCACTTAGGTTAGGGTATCCGGTGGTGAAATCCTACCATCACAAAGCCGTCAAAAGTTTATGCAAGCTAAAATGCAATGTTGTTAATCCTTTACAAGTTTAAGAATGTACAAACACACGAAATTTATAAGTATTATGCACAAGTATTTTATAATTTGAATTGCGTCTTTTATTTAAAAAGAGTACACTAGCTTGATCTTTAGGTTGTTCAATGGACGTGCGACCCACGCGATAAAGTATAAAATCTCAATTAATCAGCCTTGGTTCAATAGAAAACATGGCCAGTAGGGATAGAGATAACGTGAGAGGTAGGACTAATTTCAAGAACCCTCCGAGGCTAACCGGACCAATGGTATATACTCTATTGATGTTTCTCTTTCTTAGATCAAAAACCTGTCACCAGTCATAATCCTTCTAGACACCATGTCTGACATTCAGCCAATATCTCAAAAATTTATAGCCCCACACGTCCTTTGCAAACTCCGCCCTCAACCTCATATCTATAACTTCACTTAGGTTATGGTGTATGGTGATGAAATCCATACATCATGAGAGATTAAGGAGATAAAATAGGAAAATAGGCGCCATCTATTCCAAAGAGTATGACTTAATCAACCAACCTTATGTACTCAGTGTAAATCAAACAGTTAATGTTTTATCTATACGGCTGCAAAACAGATTGTTAATATGAACAAGTATAACTTATAAACAAGTATGTAAAAATTTCATAAGTATTATAGACATGCTTTTGTATTATTCACACAATTTCACATATTCACAAACGAAATCATACAATTCTTTTCAATCTCTGGATACGGCGCCAAAAATTGATCATGCTAAAACTAACTACTAAATTAAACACTTAATAATCAAAAAAGACACAATGCAATTTAAAAAAACAAATTTGTAAGATGTAGTATTAGTAAGTCGGGTATCGTTCTTAACCGGGGATTGTGGGTATATGCATGATTACGTTAAGTTTAAGGGGGTTTATAAGAGTTTCATTTCATAACCTACGAAAATAAACAAATAATAGCCAACAAACATATTCAGAAACCCTAAATTCTAACATGTCTCACTCATAGACAAGTAGAAACAAATTAAGAACATAAAATCCTAAACATGCTTACTAGACCGAAAATAAAACACTAAACTAATATATACAAGTGATCGACTCATTCTTTCAACCTTTGCTGATTATATCTAGACTCCCTAAGTGTCAACAAAATTCATAACTCCAATCAAAACACATGCACATGCTTATATTGAACAAGACAACAACCAAATCGAGCTAACTATCTAATCCAATTTTATCTTTGTTATTAGTTCGTGAAACATGCTTAAAGAAGAACCAAATCGAGTATCTACTAAAAACAGTTTCAAGCATTAAGAATAAATAAGCAAATACATGCATTTGAATCAAAGTTAAAAACACATGGAAGAAACTTAGAAGAATTTAGAAATAAAGAACCTTTTATCAAAACTTGTTCTCAAAATACAAACATAAGAAATCCAATACAAAACCGAAAAGCAAGAGTAAAGTGCCATGTTACACTTTTTGTCCCATGAAATTGCACCATAAACTCCAAGTGTTGATGCTCTTTAGTAGAGGTGGAGGTCGAGAATTCCCAGCCAAGTCGAGCAAAGGATCCTTGAGGTGGAGGAAAGTGTTTATGAGAGGTGTTTGGATGGTGTTTCGACTTTGAGAGGATGGCTAAGTGTTTGGAGGTTGAGGAGATGACTAGGGAAGAGCTTAAGCATCTAGAATGAGAGATGCTGAATGAGGAGCCGAGCCCTTTCTTTTATAGGTGAAGAATTGCATCTTTCCTCTCCAAATTAGGTTTTCCTAATGTACTCGGGTAAATCTGCCACACTGTATTAGCTAACGTTTTTACTCGTTGGCTAAAGTATTTTAGCCGACGAAAATAAAAATTGTCGTCGGCTATTGTCAAAAAAAAAAGTCGTCGGCTTTTCTCGACTTTAGCCGACGAAATGTTCTCTTTAACCGACGAAAAAAGTCATCGATATAAATTTTGTGTCATCGGCTATGCTTTAGCAGACATTTTTTTATGTCGTTGGCTAAAGTCTTCGGGTTTATAGATCTGTTTCGTCCCTCTTCTCTCTCTCTCTCTCTCTCTCTCTCTCTCTCTCGATACTGTCGCCAACATCTTTCACCGGTTGGGCAGCCAGCCGGATGCTAGAGGGCTTTTGAAGCCCACCCTAAGGGGAGTCAAACGCCACCGTCCTTGTGGTCCATCTCGGCCTGTGGACGGAGTTCAAGCACCATCGAAATCCGACGTGGGTTTCTCTCAATTTGAGGTAAATTCTTACATTTCTGGTTCGAATTTAGTTTAGTTATTGTTAAGAGATGTGTTGGGCTTGCTGTGATCTATGTTTTGATATGCAGGTTGGCCATGTTCGGTGCGGGTAACCTTCGGCTGCCGCCCACGGCCCACAACAGAGCTCCGGCGGGCCGAAATTTATTAGTTTTTTTTCTTCAGAAACTAGCCACCTTAGTCGACGATGAGTTTTATCGTCGGTTAAAGTACAGACTATAGCCGACGACGTGCACAATTATCGTCGGCTATAGTTTGACTGACGACGTTCTTCCGACGACACTATAGCCGACGAATGTTTTTCGGCGTTTATTATAACCGACGGCAAAGGCTAATATGCCTACGATTTTTGGTCGTCGGCTATAGTGTGTTTTCTGGTAGTGCGTTTTGCGCATTCTGCCATGTTATTCTTAGTTGATTTAGGAAACCTCCATTTGTTGCTTTTTAAGCTCATTTCCATCTTCTTTATTAAAAACCTAAAAACAACAAAAATAAGTAAGAATTGAGAATACTAAGGTCAAAACAAAACTAAATGTAAAGAGAAAAACGTTAAAATTCAAGCATAAAATGCGTAGATCACCTCTTGATCACGTTTCTGAAATTGCAAAGTAAATATATGTGGCTTTGCAGCCTAGGTAATTTACTGAATTCCTATATAGGTAAGGTGAAGTTGTGGGTACTTTTTTCTTCAATCAAACTACCTAGGCTGGATTCTTATATCAAACTAACTTGGGTAGAGTGAAGTTCTTAGATAAATTAGTTTGACACAGCTGGATTTTATATCAAACTACCCTAATCGTCTGCACTTCAAATTCTATACCTTCCCAAGTCACTGCTCATCAATCCCTCAAGTCTTCCTCACTCAAAAACCCTGTCTTTGCATTGCATGACTGGGACACCAAGGCTAATATTTCAAGACCCAGGTTGGTGTTTATGGTGCGGAATCAAATGCTACCCGAACACATCCCAAATTGTCTGCTTGACCTCTATTTGAATTTCTTTGTCAATTTCTGTGGTGTGGTAGTGATCATCTGCACTCTCTGGCTACTCAAGAAATGGTAAAATGAAGTTTCTGAGCTATCTCCGTGCCCCACCTAAACCATGGTATAACTATATGTGGATATAGTCCTTTTCTTTCTTATAACTATATGTAGATATAATCATTTTCATCCTCGCATAATTATATGCAACTGGAACTGAGAATGTTATATGTACATAGTCCAAACATCAGACACCCATCACTAGGAGAATGATACCAAGTCTTAGTTTCACACTAAGGTAATTGTAAACGATGATTGTATTCTAGGTTGCATGGAAATGTGTGTGGGTACGCGGAAACGAAACATATGGAAGCGATTTTAAAAAAAAAATTAGGAAAAGCGAGTATGCGGAGGAAGCGTGTAATAAAATAATATAAATTAATTATACATAGATATATAATAATATATAGAAAATTAAGTATCTAAAATACAAGATTCTAATTTCGATTTGATTGTTTATGAACACAAACGTTCATAAATGTTAAAAAACATAGAGAAAATTCAATACATAGCGAAACAAAATGTTTCATTTCCTTCAAGATTACTCTTTATTTTTCAATTTTGCGCTTCCAAAATGCTTCCGGAAAAATATATTATTGGAATCACGCTTCCAGAAATGAAGCTTGCGCTTCCGACATGCTTCCAAAATCAAAAAATTTGGAATCGTGCTTCAGGACACTTCCGAGCGCTTCCAAACGCTTCTGCTTCTGAGGCGCAAAACGTAACCAATTTAAAGCTTCTGTGCTTCCTTGATTGCATTAATGTAGACGGGGAATGCACTCCTAATGTTGTTTGCCTGATCAAAGCGAATTCTCAGTAAATATGTTCAATGAACAAATCATGGTATATATGCATAAATGTGTCACTTTAACAAACAATTCATATCTTAATCTGTATTCCCCATGAATAATATGCTAGGTTACATCCTCAAGGTTGCCAAATGCCAATGGTTATAACACACTGATACCGCTCATAATAGCAAGTAGTTAAGGATATAGCATACATATGCAAAAAAGTCAATGTATTAGCACAGAACTACGCTGCACAAAATAAATCTCATATTCGCAAGAGTATATAACTCATGTGGAGAATTCTATAAAGATAAACAATTACACTTTAGACAGAAAGAAAAAACACCAGCTGATCAAGGATTGAATAACAAAAACACAGCAAAGAACTTCAAATACAAAAACAAAAACGATTACACGTATTAACACAGTAAGAATTCAGATAATCACAAATATCAAATAACTCGAAAACACGTATTAGCAATCATTCATATTCTTTTTTGAACTGGAGCAATCACCTCCTTTATGATCGCGGTGACCAGTTTCTCTTTCTCATCGAAATCTCCAACAACCAAAGTATAAAAAGCTAGTTGAGTCAAGTTCAGCTTCAGTACGTTTGACAAATCTTCTCCTCCCATCCATTGTTGTCTAAAATAAAAGAAAATAACTTCAAATTAAAAGGGAAAAAGCAATAATTACAAAGTCTAGCAACTCAACATACTTCTTTTAAACTGAAACGAAAACCTAGAAACTGCATTTACTTCAAATAATGATTAGAGTCCAACTCATAGACTGATCTTTGGACAAAGACAGTAAAATCGCATATAATACTTGATTTCTGATTTATGGGACACAACCTGTTCTTTTTGTTTTTTTTTCCAAAAAAAAATATATTATACTTTTCGATATAGGGCATCACACAAACTTTTCAATCATATTTTACCATCTCCACTGTTTAGAACTTAAGTCCTATTATGTAGATCAAGCCTATAAATTTTCAGCCAAAATAATGATCGTTAAGGTATTCAAAACTGCAATTGAAGTTTTTAAGTGTGAACGGTTCAGGTTTGACAGATTTGATCCGTGCCTTGATTTTACCTGGTTCGATACCTTAACAATCATCATTTTGGTTGAAAATTTACAAGAATGATCTACTCATATAGACCTAATAATTGGACGGTGGAGATGTTAAAATATGATTGAAAAGTTTATGTAATGTTATATACCTGAAAATGACCAAAAATAAGTATACCTTAGTGGAAGGGCCCTCTATATATAAATAAGGTCGATTTAACAAAAGCTTGTTAGAAATGTAAAGCTTGCAAATCAAATTTGATTCCCCATTCAGATAAAATTTCATATGGACTGAAGAAAGTTCTTACATGTTAAAAGATTTTAGTAGTAAATTAAGTTCACCTCTAAAGTGGTTTAGCCGAGCATCTTAGAGACCTCCGTCAGGTGAAAAAAAATCTTCCAGGAGAATATACCATTGCAAGAAGGCTATAACCTAATAAACTAATCCTGAAACCATTGAATGACCAAACAAAAAAACTATCATTAGAATGTTACAGAAATAACAATTAATCAATTCTAAAATATGTTGACCAGTTACCACCTTACACAACTAAGCACACATAGTGATCTTTTATCTGGTGAACTTGTAGGATAGTAAAAGTGGAATCAGATTAAAATGGCTTCATTGAAGTTTTAAGTACGAATCAAGTTGATGTGCTTCTATCGTAACCAATTTAGCACCAGAAAAACAAGAATTTGTTTTAGCTTAGTTGTTTACAGAAGAAAAAACTTGGCAATTTTAGATGAGTTAAACTTATTAGTCAAACAAATTTTCCTCATCATTTCATACACTCTGAATTGTTCAGCCATCATTTAAGTACCTCTTATGATGAGAGCAGTCAGCCAATCCATCATGTGAATATGTGATCGATTCAACAATGTAATTGAAATGAAAATGAGAGGATATTAGAGAACTCATAACCAATGAGGCTATCACATTAGCTATACTTCGTATAATTGGAATAAAATCACCATAATCTCTACATCATCACAACAGAAATTGGAACACCCAATTGAAAAGTAATATCAAAAACACACAGCAACAACAAAATTGAAAAATGAAATCCAGGGTTTAATCAATTCACATGAATAAAAGAAAAATTAGATAGGAGAATAGACCAACCTTCAAGTCTATTCTTTTTTCTTAGCCATTAGGGACCTCATGACCTGTAAATCGAGGTCAAGCACTTGAGGCTCAATCGAAGGCTTGGAGCAAGAAAAAAAAAACCCATCGCCCACTACCATGCAAGTCCCGTGTGATCAGAGCTGTGGAGGTCTTGACCGATTTCAAGAGGGACTTGAATTGATCCAACCTTCTGATGCTTACTTATACTTCAGATCGCCGCCACGCCCTTGCTTCGCAGCTAACACCTTGATCACCGCCTTGACATTCACAACTCAATTAAAGCATGGCTCCAGCTCTCCATGTAGAGCTCGCAATCGAGCCTCTTCACCCGTTGCATCAGCTTGTTGGACAAAAGCGACGACATTTTGGGGCACAACAGCTCCAACACCCATTTTAGCTCGATGAGAGATATAGATCAAAAATCGCTAGAGGAAATACTGCAATAAGAGATCAAGAGATATGAGAGATGAAGCGATGAGAGAAATGATGGAGATGACATGGAGAGATAGGTTAGGTTTCTCCGCACGCTTTACATGGTCACAATTTTAGGACAAAAATGCCCCCATAAACAGACGAAAAGGAATAGTGAACCGTACGGGCTCACTATTGTTATATAGTAAATACCTACCTCATTGTAATATATGAAAAAAATGAGAATAAATTGTGACTAATTATCATAGACAAAATAATGCATGCACTAACCTATCATGTCAACGAGTAAAATGTGAAACTTAATTACACGTTATAATATTAAGTTTTAGCTTACAGTTACTATAAGCATGAACATTGCATTCAGGTTTATATCACAGATTGTTTACAAATTTAAGCATATATGTGAAAACACAAAGTTTTTCATATAGAGATTCTTACACTACCCCCATTGAAGCAAAACATAAAAAATAAAAACAAAACACAAAAGATAGCCATTCTATCTGACATTTTCTCTCTAAGGCTTAAATATCTTGTAAAAGAAAATACCAATATCATTTTCAGGCTAACCAATGTATGAAAACGAAAAACAACAATTTCAGTATGAATTCCAGTATGCAATACACAACTATAGTTTAAAAGACGCATAGCTTTTAGAAAAAATATATATACACCTGAATGACAATTAGGAAAAGAAGTAATGAATGATAGCAAGCATAGAAACAATAGCAGAAAATGATAGAGCATAAAACATATCAGAAAATAGATACAGATAAAGTCAATTAACCCCATTCATAGGATAATGACTGATCATACCAAAGATATCATACTCAAATAGAAAATATGACAATCATAGACTTTGTAGTTCATTAATGAAGAAACCATGAGTATGCAATAGAACTTTAAATTGAGCTTTCAAATACAAAGAAAGCGTAAAGACTAAATATTCTCTTATATATCATTTCATAACTTTGGTTTTGCCAATGTTACAACAAAGACCTCGCCTTTCTCATTTTTTTTTTAGGGGGGGGGGGGTCTCTTTTCTTTGATGAGGTGCAGTTATTAGTAGTTTATAATACCATCTTAATACGGCTAAATCTCAGTTCTGTTATGTGTCTATAACCTTACATTTTTAATATAGAAATCCCTACTCGATGAACTGTTGAATGCCTCATAACAAGATGGGGGCTCGGTTTATCGAGAAAGTCAAATATAGGATTTCAGGGATGTTATTACCTATGAAGAATTGATTGATTTAGGCTTTGTTAGAGCGGTTACACATGGCACCGGGGTCCGGTGAGGTCTAGACTCAATAGAGGTTTGGCTACGAATACATGGAGTGACATCTTCCCAGTGTCGTGGCTGGAACATCTCCCTCCAATCCACGGGAATCACATACCAATATTATTGCATGTCCTTCAGGCTGTTACTCCTACCAAGACTAGGAATAATCATCGATTTCGGTTTGAGAGTTATTAAACCGAGCATGATGAGTGCAAATCTATGGTGGAGAAGGGCTGGAGTCGTTCGATGAGAGGCACGACAACTTTTTGCGCAGTAGAGAAAATCAAGGCCACAAGCTTTTATCTTACCTCGTGGCAAAGAAATACTTTCGGCATAGAAAGAGAGAGTAGGAACAGATACGTTCCAGGTTAGAGGAATCGCAGCAAGGTTCTCTAACCAATGTAGCTTAAGTAGAATGCGTAGTACTCCATGAGAAACTTGAATCACTGCTCACTGTGGAGCATCAATACTGAAAGCAGCAGTCCAAAGTTCAATATCTGAAGGAAGGGAAATAGAGTATGAAGTACTTCCACACGAATGCCTCCAACAGAAAAAGAAAAAAACACAATCAAGGGGCTTTTCGATAATGATGGTGTTTGGCAGGACACGGAGACAGGTATGTTTACTTCCAAACCGACGAATTTTGACCAAAAATAATTGGCAGTGGACCTTCTCCAACCTAAGGTAACAGAGGAAGATAATACCATGTTGACGACAACATATACAGCGGAAGAGATCAAGATAGCTCTTTTTCAAATGTATCCTACCAAAGCTCTAGGGCCGGATGGGATACCATCGCTATACTTTCAAAAATATTGGGAGACAGTAAGTCCTGATGTTGTAGAAGCAGCTCACAATTTCCTTCACTCGGGTCAATTACTTGGTTCTTTAAACTTTACACATATTTGCTTGATAATGAAAGCTCTTAATCCTACCAAAGTGGCTGACTTGAGACCTATAGCAATTTGTAATGTCCTCTACAAACTTTGTTCAAAAGTCGTTGCCAACAGGTTGAAGAGAATATTAGATTCTCTAATATAGCCCTTTCAGGGTGCCTTTGTTCCAAGTCGAGTCATTACTGACAGTCTTGCTATGTATTGAAGTTTTTACTGCCTTACTTGACCAAAAAGTTGCAATATGAGCCATACAAGGCATTCAAATATGTACGGATGCTCCAGTTATTCGACATTTACTTTTTGCGGATGATAGCTTGCTTTTTGGGAAAGCTATTGTGTCGGAATGCACCCATATTAAAGAAGTGCTAAAGAAATATGAAGTGGTCTCAAGACAACAGATTAATTTTGACAAAAGAAGTATAGTGTTAAGCAAAAATGTTCCACTTGAATTAAAAGAGAGTCTGGTGGCTTTCCTAGGAGTTTCAGTTGAAGAGACACACGAGAAATACATAGGTTTACCTACTTATATCGGGAGGAATAAAGTGAAGACATTTTCCTACATTAGAGAGAAGCTGAGCAAGAAACTTGAAGGCTGGAAAGGTAAAATGCTTAGTGGAGCTGGGAAAAATATTCTGATTCGTGTGGTAGCACAAGCATTGCCAACATACTCGATGAATTTCTTCCTATTACCTAATATAGTTTCTGAGGCGCTTCATCAAATGTGCGCAAATTTTTAGTGGGGGAGTACTGCTGATAAAAATAAGATTCATTGGCTCTCTTGGGCCAAACTATGTTTACCGATAAAGGAATGAGGGATGGGGTTCAAGGATCTTCATGCTCATAATCTTGCCTTGTTAGCTAAACAAGGGTGGAGAATCCTTAAATTCCCAAACTCACTTGTGGCCAAACTATACAATGCTCTGTACTATCCGGAGTGTGATTTTCATGATGCAGTGACACAAGGGAATATGTCTGCTTGTTAGTGGGGTATTAGTGCAGCTAGGGAGGTCTTAAAGAAGGGAATAAGGCTCCAGGTATGCTTGGGGTAGTCTATACGAGTAACGCAGGATCAATGCCTTCCCATACCCTACTCTTCTTGGCCTTTATATTGTTCGGCTCTGGTAGATACTAGGGTTAGCGAGATGATTATAGAGGATAGACAATGGGACTTGCAAAAGCTTCGAGATTGGTTTGGTGCCGACGATGTGAACTTGATCTGTAGGATACCGTTGAACGTTCGGGTTATAGATGAAAGGTGGATTTGGCCTCATGAGAAAAGAGGGTACTTCTCGACAAAGTCTTCTTACAAAGTGGGTTGTGACACGGTGCATACCACATCCAGTGGAAGCACACTCAATCAGTCCTCAAGTTGGAAGAAAATATGGAAAACTCTGGCTCCGGGGAGGGTAAAGCTCCATATGTGGAGGGCATGTCGAGGGACTTTACCTACTGTCTCCAATCTCTTGTCAAAATGGGTTATGATAACATTGAGTTGCTTGCTTTGTGGTGGCTCATATGAAGATGAACTGCATATTGGATGGTTCTACCCTTTCACGAAGGAGGTTTATGCATAGTTTCCTAACTTGGTTCGAAGTACCATTAAGCCGCGCAATATGGTCTTTAGGGAGTGGATCTTCTCGTGTATGTCACACTTTAAATATGAGGAGACTGCTCTTTTCATGGTAATTGCTTGGTCTGTGTGGAAGGAGCGCAACCAAAGGCTATGGTATGGTAAGACTAGGACACCATTTCAGGTAAGCTTTCTAGCACGTTTACTCTTCTCCACTATTTGGTCTCTATTCACGAAGAAGCAACGTGCTAAGCTACCAAGACAGCCATGTTCTTGGTCGGCACCACCACCGAGGAAACTTAAATTGAACATGGATGGATCATATGCAGCTGATCTATTTCAAGGAGGAGTTGGAAGAGTCTTACGAGATGACATGGGTGTAGTAATCGGTGGTTTTGTTAGACAATTTTCACATATCTTCTCCCTTGAGTTGAGTGAAGCTCTAGCAATTCTTGAAGCTTGTATGTTTGCACACTACAAGAAAACACCACTTAGACCACGGAAACAGAATTGTTTCGTGGTCCAAGTGACACTTGGACGACGGAGACTTCTCCGTCGTCCAGGTTCTCACCTGGACAACGGAGAAGTCTCCGTGGTTCGAGTGAGAACCTGGACGACGGAGAATACTATCTCCGTCGTCCAGGTACCGACCTGGACCACGGAGACGTTTCCGTTGTCCAGGTGAGAACCTGGACAACGGAGAATACTATCTCCGTCATCCAGGTTCTCACCTGGACAACGGACCGACACGCCGTGGTCCGTGTGACGTCCACTTAGACCACGTACCGACACCTCCGTCGTCTAAGTGAAGAATTATATGCCTAACTCTCTTTCCTCTCCCGGGAATCAAAAGTTTAAAGAAGAAGAAGAAGAAGAAGAAGAAGAAGAAGAAGAAGAAGAAGGAGAAGAAGGAGGAGAAGGAGAAGGAGGAGGAGAAGGAGAAGGAGAAGGAGAAGGAGAAGGAGAAGGAGAAGGAGAAGGAGAAGGATCTCCGCTCACTAGCTCTTAACTGATATCGAGAAGGCCAGCATGTACGTACACAGTTAAAATTTGCTTAATATTTAGTTAAAACGTACATACATGCATGGATGTTAGCTACGTACACATATTAAATTACGTAATTGATCGATGTAGATCGAGTACGTATAATTAATAGTTAATTAATGGACTAATATATATGTAATAATAAATTAATTATAATATTTTGTAGCAGTATGGACAAGAGTTGGATGAAGTTGAAGAATAGATGTGATGTCCGGTATATGGATGGAATTAGCGAATTTGTGAATTTTGTGATAGAACATGGTCAGGGAAAGAAGCGTTTCAGGTGTCCGTGCCAGAAATGTCTTAATTGTCAGTATGTGGAGGTTAATGTTATGGTGCAACACCTGTACGAAAATGGTATGATGTGGAGTTACACTACATGGAGCAAGCATGGTGAAGCTGTAGAGTTCAGCTCAGCAGATTTCAGCTCAGGGTACAGTTACCAGGGTGCCTCATCCAGCGGCAGTGGTGCCGGCCCCCCAGCTTGCAACCCAACTGCAGATTTGGTCCATGATGCGTTTCCGGGATTTACTCATGGTGGACACCAACACCAAGACGGAGGTTACAGTACCACTCATGAGCATGATGACACATTCCCCGCTGCTAGCTTGGCCACTGACACTAGTGAGATGGATAAGTACAACCGGATGCTACTTGAAGCGCAGACCCCGGTGTTTCCTGGATGTCGAGAGAATGTGTTGCAATATGTGATGGAGCAAATGAAGATAAAAGTGAAGCACAAAATGTCAGTGAGTGCTTTTGACGAAATTCAGGAGCAAATATGTAAGTTGCTTCCTGATGATCACAATCTTCCTAAATCTCATTATAAGGTTAGAAATATCTTGAGCAGCCTCGGCCTAAAGTACAGGATAATTGACGCATGTCCGAATGATTGTGTGATATTTTACAAAGAGTATAAAGATTTGGACTACTGTCCCATATGTGGCCAGTGCAGATATGAGCTGAATAGGAAGAGTTCGAAAAAGAGAATTCCTGTGAAAGTTGTTCGATATTTTCCCTTGATTCCCAGATTGCAGCGCCTGTACATGTCTCTACACACAGCAGAGGCGATGCGATGGTACGCAGAAAAGCGAATAGATGACGATGTCCTGCGACACGCCGCGGATGGGGAGGGTTTCAAACATTTCGACAGAGAATTTGGAGACTTTGCTGCAGAGGTTAGAAATGTTAGACTCGGCCTATCTACAGACGGATTCAATCCTTGGGGAAGTAATAGCTCCGCTGTCAGCACTTGGCCAGTTATTTTGATGCCGTACAACTTGCCTCCGTGGATGTGCATGACACTACAAGAAAACAGCACTTAGACCACGGAAACGTAATTGTTCCGTGGTCCAAGTGACACTTGGACGACGGAGACTTCTCCGTCATCCAAGTACCACCTGGACGACGGAGATAGTATTCTTCGTCGTCCAGGTGATCACCTGAACGACGGAGAATACCATCTCCGTCATCCAGGTTACCACCTAGACCTCGGAGTCTTCTTCGTCGTCCAGGTGATCACCTGGACGACGGAAATGGTATTCTCCGTCGTCCAGGTGATCACCTGGACAACGGACCGACACGCCGTGGTCCGAGTAACTTCCACTTAGACGACGTACCGACACCTCCGTCGTCTAAGTGAAGCATTATATAAGCCCGATGCCAAACTCTCTTCATTCCATCCTCTCCCGCGGGAAATTTTAAAGATCGAAGAAGAAGGAGAAGGGAGAAGGAGAAGGATCAGGATCAGGATCTCCGCTGACTAGCTAGCTAGCTTAATTAACTGATATCGAGAAGGCCAGCAGGTACGTACACAGTTAAAATTTGCTTAATATATATTTAGTGA
The DNA here is from genome assembly GCA_946800695.1 of Geum urbanum. Classification (NCBI taxonomy): domain Eukaryota; kingdom Viridiplantae; phylum Streptophyta; class Magnoliopsida; order Rosales; family Rosaceae; genus Geum; species Geum urbanum. Next base: position 38,868,044 of record OX326998.1, read on the forward strand.
AAACGTACATACATGCATGGATGTTAGCTATATATACAGATTAAATTACGTACGTAATTGATGGATCGATGTAGATCGAGTACGTATAATTAAGCGTAAATTATTTGTGACGACCCGGACCAGAATCAGTCGTATGATCAGCTATATTCGTGAGCTACGGCGTAGTCGCAGAGTTGCGACAGTTGTTTTAATCGCCGAGCTTCTTAACGACTAAATTATTGGCCGAGAATTGGAGCTAGGGTCTCTTCTCGAGAGTCGTTCTATATGTAATTACGAGTTCGTGGGCGGTTCCAGATCGTTATTTGGACGACCGAAGAATTAGTTATGAATATTTGAAGTTCAGATTTAAATGGTGGGCTACTTAACGACTAAATTATCGGACGGGAATTTGGTTTCGGCTTCTTCACGGAAGTTTTTCAGAATTTAATTTTGAGTTTGTGGGAACTTTCGGAGCATGATTTGGAGTTATGAGGAATTAGTTACGAATTTTACCGATTGTTGTTTGTTTGGTTGATTTAATTGTGTGTTGGTTCGAAGAGTTGACTTTTTATCCGTTTGGCCGATGTGTTTGACTTTGGGTAATGTTGGAAGATTATGTCGAGTCGAGTTCGTGACCGTGAGAATTATCGGAATTGGAGTTACGACGCGAAAGTTATGCGTGTTTAAAGTTCGTCGAAATGGATAAGTTTGAGTTTCCATTTTGGGAAAGCTATAAATAGTGACCTGCCTAAAAGGGAAAGTCAAAGTTGTATTGATTATGGTTGACTCGGTCAACTAGGTTTGACCGAAGGGGAGGAGATGCCACGGTGGTTCCTGGCGGCCTACCGGCGACGGAAACTATTCCGGCCACCATAGAGGGCGGGGCTGGTCTTGTTCCGTGCGCCTCGACACCCCGAGTCACCTTCCGGGCACCCCGCACGGCGAGGCTCGCCGGAGGAGGAAGAATATCCGGCCCAAAAATGGAAGATTTTTGATGATTTTGGGTTTGAATTTTCAGACCGATTCGAGCTGAACTTTGGGGTGGGCTTTGTAGCCCTCATCACCATGAAGCTACCATGTAAGTTTGGTGATCTAATTTTGCTTGAGTATGGAGAATTTTGGATTTGAAATTTTGTGTACAATTCGGGTTTTCATGAAATTGGATGAGTTAGAGTGAGAATTGGTCTTTGTTGTAGTTGACAAAGTTGCTCAGTGGGTGATTTTTCATGGAATGGTGGTTTCTCCGCCGGAAAATTCTCCGTTTGGTGGTGGCGCCGCCGTGGGCGGCGGTCAACGGTCAACGGCGGTCAACTTTGACTTTTTCGGAGTTTTCGACGAGTTGCATGTCATTTTACTCGAAATCGCTCCCCGATCGCAGTGGGGAGGTTTGTTTTTCGAGTTGAGCGTCCGAAATTACAGTGAGGTATTGTGGTATGATTTCCGGATTTCCGACAGTTTGTCGTGATCGGATTACGTGTTTCCGAGAACTGTGGTTTCTCGTGATTTGTTTTGAATTGTCGAATTATGTTTGTGAGAATTGGATATTATGATTATTCAGGTGTTCGTGATCGTTTGTTTGGCGAGGGACTTTCCGCCGGATCACGGGTTAACGCGATATGCGTTACGCCAGACTGTGAGTGGACAAGTTTCTATTTTTACTGTTGATTTTGCGAGTTCGTGGATTTATTGATTTCCGTATTTAATTATACGATGATTGTGATATATGTTATTTTCGGAGGTATGTTATTATGTGTTATTGGTGATTGGCATTTATTTCATCGATGCTACCAGAGTTGAGAGATTCCTCTGGCCCAGAGTTGAGAAATTCCTCTGAAGCAGGGTTGAGGGATTCCCCTGAGTGCCGCCGGGGTTGAGAGATTCCCCTGGCCTTTTACCGTCAGGTTTGAGCGATTCACCTGACGTCGGGCTTGAGAGATTCGCCCGACAACCTCCATATATATATGTGTTGTTGTTGTTGTGTTTTCCGAACTCGCACTGTTTTACATTGTGTATGTATATAAACTGGTGAAAGGCATATGTTTATTTTCGTCCACTCACTCTAACGTGTTTCATGTCTTTCCCTTGGGTTTTTCGGTTTCCGTGCCCAGTTTGCAGTTCGGACTCTGGTGTCGCACGTCGTGGTCGGAGGCATAGTGCTCGAGCTACTTTGTTTCTTCCAGTAGGTTTATTGTTCTACCTACTGTGGTATACGTATATGATTATGTATTAGAAGTCGCTCTGAGCTTCCTATTGTATATGTTATACGATTTTACTCCGGATGTTCCGTAAAGTACATATATATTTACTACTTTACGTTATTGTTGATATATTGAGAAATCCGGATGGGATTGGTGCCCACGGTTTGCTTTTTGTGGCATAGGATGAAGTGTATTTTCCACGTGCAGGTTAAGGTAATTCCACGCTAGTAACGAAACTCTGCCCAAATTTTCGAAAAGTTTTTGTTGGTTCGTGTTTTCGAAAGGGTTTGATTCCGATTTAGGGTGCTAATCGGGGTTGGTTCTTTTCATTAATGGACTAATATATATATATATGTAATAATTAATTAATTATAATATTTTGTAGCAGTATGGACAAGAGTTGGATGAAGTTGAAGAATAGATGTGATGTGATGTCCGGTATATGGATGGAATTAGCGAATTTGTGAATTTTGCGATAGAACATGGTCAAGGAAAGCGTTTCAGGTGAAGCGTTTCAGGTGTCCGTGCCAGAAATGTCTTAATTGTCAGTATGTGGAGGTTAATGTTATGGTGCAACACCTGTACGAAAATGGTATGATGTGGAGTTACACTACATGAAGCGAGCATGGTGAAGCAGTAGAGTTCAGCGCAGCAGACTTCAGCTCAGGGTATAGTTACCAAGGTGCCTCATCCAGCGGCAGTGGTGCCGGACCCCCAGCTTGCAACCCAACTGCAGATTTGGTCCATGATGCGTTTCCGGGATTTACTCATGGTGGACACCAACACCAAGACGGAGGTTACAGTACCACTCATGAGCATGATGACACATTCCCCGCTGCTAGCTTGGCCACTGACACCAGTGAGATAGATAAGTACAACCGGATGCTACTTGAAGCGCAGACCCCGGTGTTTCCTGGATGTCGAGAGAATGTGTTGCAATATGTGATGGAGCAAATGAAGATAAAAGTGAAGCACAAAATGTCAGTGAGTGCTTTTGACGAAATTCAGGAGCAAATATGTAAGTTGCTTCCTGATGATCACAATCTTCCTAAATCTCATTATAAGGTTAGAAATATCTTGAGCGGCCTCGGCCTAAAGTACAGGATAATTGACGCATGTCCGAATGATTGTGTGATATTTTACAAAGAGTATAAAGATTTGGACTACTGTCCCATATGTGGCCAGTGCAGATATGAGCTGAATAGGAAGAGTTTGAAAAAGAGAATTCCTGTGAAAGTTGTTCGATATTTTCCCTTGATTCCCAGATTGCAGCGCCTATACATGTCTCTACACACAGCAGAGGCGATGCGATGGTACGCAGAAAAGCGAATAGATGATGATGTCTTGCGACACGCCGCGGATGGGGAGGGTTTCAAACATTTCGACAAAGAATTTGGAGACTTTGCTGCAGAGGTTAGAAATGTTAGACTCGGCCTATCTACAGACAGATTCAATTATTGGGGAAGTAATAGCTCCGCCGCCAGCACTTGGCCAGTTATTCTGATGCCGTACAACTTGCCTCCGTGGATGTGCATGAACAAGAAATTTAATTTCCTTACTGTACTAATTACAAGTCCTAAATCTCTAGGGAAGTGCTTAGATGTCTATCTCAGACCTTTGATCGACGAGCTGAAACTGTTGTGGGAAAATGGAGTCCCAACCTTATGACAAATTCACAGACACGATGTTCACGATGAGGGCTGCCGTAATGTGGACGATCAGCGATTTTTCAGCGTATGAGATGTTGGCAGCCTGCAGGACAAAAGGATATAATGGATGTCTTATATGTTTGGATGACGTGAACTCTAGTTGGCATGCAGGGAAGGTGTGTTACTTGGGTCACCGTAGATGGCTTCCTCACGACCACCCATGGCGACAGGATGAAGCTCATTTCGACGGGACGGTAGAGAACAATCCTAAACCCCGTAGTTGGTCGGGCGAAGAGATTTTAGAGAGGTTGAGCTATTTCAACTTTGGTGTGTTGACCAATGACGCGGATGTAAAGAAATGCAATCCAATTCCTCCACATGATCTGAGCTATTGGGATCACAAGAGTATATTCTTTGAACTGCCTTACTGGTCGAAGTTGAAGCTGAGGAACAACTTGGACGCGATGCACATAGAAAAGAATGTGTGCGACAGCGTAGTGAGAACAATTCTCGGTATTAAGTTCAAGACTAAAGATACTCCCAAAGCGCGCAAATATCTGAAATCAATGAATCTACGTCGTCCCTTGTGGTTGAGGAGGGATAGGAAAGAAGTGTACAACCAGATGCCAGCTGCACCTTACACAGTGAAGCCGACACTAGACGTTCTGTATTTCACTGGTTTAAGGGCGTTCGTTATCCGGCTACGTATGCAGTTACTATAACTGGAGCAGTGGACGAGGCGCAACACAAGTTTGTTGGTCTAAAGACACATGACTATCACGTTATGCTGCAACGTCTGATTCCAGTGGTAATTCGACCATACTTGCCTCGTGACGTCGTAGAACCAATAGTGGCATTGTGCAGATGGTGGCAGAGGTTATGCGCCAGAGAATTAAAGAAGTTAGATGTGGTGGAATTGCAACAACAAATTGTGCACATCATTTGCAAACTAGAGAGGATTTTCCCCCCTGCTTTCTTTGACATCATGATTCACCTAATGATCCACCTGCCCGAGCAAGTGCTCATTTCTGGTCTGGTCCAGTACACTTGGATGTATCCTCAAGAAAGGTACGTACAACTAATTAATTATACAGGTTTTTCGATTCATAATTTGTTCCACTGGAGATTACTAGCTAGCTATATGTACTTATTCTTATTGTACGTTTGATTTTGTAGACAGCTTGGACAGTATAAGTCATTCGTCAAAAACAGGCCGGCCCCGGATGGCTCCATAACAGAGACATACATAATGCATGAGTGTGTTACTTACTGCAACAGGTACCTCAAAGATCCACCACCTCCCACTGCCTCCGATCGCAGTGCCCGCATCAATCTTTCTGTCGTCACCAATGTCATCCGACCGTTTAGAGGAGTATTAAAGGAATCGTTAACAGGGGAATAACTTATTGAGGCACATTGGGTAGTGTTGCGAGACTGTGACGAAGTTGAGCCGTACATGATGTCATACAGGGAGAGGCTTCAAGCGTTAAATCAAAACAAGAGTTCGGCGTGGATTGAGAAAATGGTTAAGAAGAAGTTTCCCGATTATTTCTTCCAATGGGTACTTACGTACGTCTCGGTATTTAATTAGTAATTTATATACATATCGATCATGTTTGTAGAAAGTAAACCCTTATATTAATTTGCCCTTTTTCGCAGATGATTGATCTGCAAAAATCTGAAAACCACGGGGGGTGGTGGTCATGGCCAAAGCACTTGCTAGCAGGGAAGCCGATTAAACACTATATTTATCCCGGATGTTTTGTGAACGGTGTAAAGTTCCATTCATTGGCCCGAGATGAAGGAAGAAGAACACAAAACAGTGGGGTAGCGGTTGGGAAAGACAATGATCTATATTACGGGGCTATTGTATATGTGGTTCAGCTATGTTACGGGAATGATGTCAACGTTTTCCTATTCAAGTGCAGATGGTTCAAGCGTACAAAGAAAGCCCTGTGACTATTATCAGTCGATACAAACTCAAGCTGGTATGAGGATGAGCCTTTCGCTCTCGCCACCTTAGTTAGGCAGGTGTTCTATCTCGACGATCCGAAAGCCGGTGAAGGGTGGAAAATAGTGAACCATATCTCTCATCGAGGAATATGGAATACAGAGACAATTGAAGGGACACCGGCGACGATTGAAGATGCTGCTGAACCAGAAAGAGACAATCCTGCCTATCAAGAGCCTAATATTTCTGTCATCCGCTCCGATATAATGGACCTGGTTCAAGATGGTGAACGGTTACCCATGCCTGATGGTTGTACAGATCTAACTGAAGATGAGATTATCGATGCCATTAATGAAGAAGATGAAGAAGACGAGCAGGATGAGGACGCGGACGAGGACTCAGGTTATTCGTCGGACGATGTTGAGTATGATGAGGAGGATGAGCAATCGGATACCGGGGACGAGGATGATGACGATTATGATGATGACTACTTAACTAAGACGAGAAAAATTAATTGGTAATTAATTTATGTAATTATTGTAATATATGATCGATGCATCATCGATCAATAATTAATATAAATATTATAAGGAGGAGAATGTATATATGTACGTATATCTTCGACTTTTTGTACTTAATTAATTAATTAATTACACGCGTTCATGCTCGATCAGATCGGATCGACCGACGTACGTAAACTAAATTAAATTAATTAATTAATCCGAATTATATATCCTGGACAACGGAGAAATTAATTGCAGACTGTCGCCTTTTGGGTATTTTGGCTATCTCCCTAAATCCTCGACCCTAAATCTAGCAAATCGGATCGATCGATCATTTTTTTAATTATATTCTTGAATCAGAATAATTGAACAGACACACAAATGACCGGGGACGACCTAAACCCTAAACCCTAAACCCTCAGGCCCTAACCCCTGAATTCAGGGTTTGTACACTTGGACGACGAAGATGATCATTCTCCGTCGTCCAGGTACTCACTAGGGCGACGGAGAAGGGAATTTGCGTCGTCCAAGTGCAAAACCCTAAACCCTAAGGCCCCCTAACCCCTGAATTCAGGGTCTCTGCACCTGGACGACGGAGATAATCTTCTGCGTCGTCCAGGTACACACCTGGACGACGGAGAAGCTCATCTCCGTCGTCCAGGTGCAGAGACCCTATGCCCTAAACCCTAAGGCCCCTAACCCCTGAATTCAGGGTCTCTTCACCTGGACGACGGAGATGAGTTTCTCCGTCGTCCAGGTGCAGATTTCATAATTTTTTCTAAGACAACGACCATCTAGACCTTCTTCCAATGCATATTCTTTTTGTCAAGACTTTAGAGTAAACAATTCTTGGTGTGTGAGTTTCGACGGTTCGAAAATCGGAGTTGCGAAATGTCTTGTATCCACGTTTCCGGTTTGTGAAATTCTCGGTTTTGCGGTTGACTGTGCCGATGAAACCCTTCACGAACTTATTATTTTCTGGTCCTTTATTGTAATTATATATTATGTTACGACGAACATATCCAACGGTTGTTTTGTCCAAATTCAATTTCGTTAATACTCTGCTGCAAATGAGCATATACTTATGAACACTTAAGTCATAAAGATTAGTCGATACTTAACAACTTTCAAGACGTAAAATTATTCGTCGGTTCAAATTTAACTGTTTATATATACGATGCGTTCATCGATATTGTACGACTATTTCACTCGAATGACAGATCGCTAAATTCCTAGCGAATTAATTTTTAATTTTTTTTTTACGTAATTTGAACCTGGACGACGGAGATAGTCATTCTCCGTCGTCCAGGTGTTCACCTGGACTACGGAGAATGACCATCTCCGTTGTCCAGGCTCAAATTACCATGGCGGTTCATTTTTATTTTTAATTTTTTTTCAATGTAAATTGCACTTGGACGACGGAGATGGTCATTCTCCGTCGTCCAAGTTGAAAATTATGGCGGTTCAATGTGCCGCCTGAATTTTCGGCACCGCTTGAAATTTCACTTAGACGACGGAGAATCAATTTTCCGTCGTCTAAGTCCAAATTTATAGCGGGTGAAACGTCCCGCCCATTAGTTACGCGCCGCTTCGAAAATTTTTAACGCTTCACTTAGACGACGGAAAAGCCCATTTCCGTCGTCCAAGTGCACTTAGACGACGGAAACTAGGGCTCCGTCGTCTAAGTGCTAAGTGAACGCCTATATATAGAACAGGACCCCCCCCCCTTTTCTCATTCCATCTCATCTCCTCTCCTCTCCTCTCCTCTCCTCCGGCGATTTTCCTCCTCCGGCGATATTCCCGATTATTCCGGCGAGGTAAATTTCTGTTTTTTTACCTTATTAACATTATTTTTATTTAATTAATTAATTTCTAAATATAATTAAATAATTAGTTTTATTAATATTTAGTAATCATTTAGTTATTATAATTATTATAATCATCATTTAGTTGTTATCATTTAATTATTTAGTTATTATAATAGTTATTTGGTAAATAATAATTATTGTAATTAAATAATAGTAATAATAATTATTGTTAATAATAATTAATTATTTTGGTAAATGAATAATTATTATTAAATGCATGATAAATAATAATTCATTATTGTCATTATTTATTGTTTTAATTAATTGATAATTACGTGTATTTTCTAGTAAATTGCATGGTAGTACGTCTTTGATTTAAATTTAGTACATAAGCTTGGTTTATTAAGTCGCACTCTTTGGAATAGATGGCGCCTCTTTTCCTAGCTTATCTCCTTAACCCCTCGTGATGTGTGGATTTCATCACCGCACACCATAACCTAAGTGAAGTTATAGACACGAGGTTGAGGGCGGAGTTTGCAAAGGACTTGAGGGAGTGTAAATTTTCGAAAAATTGGCCGAATGTTGGACATGGTGTCTAGAAACGGGTTATGACTGGTGACAGGTTTTGGATCTAAAAAAGACGACACCAATAGAGTATATACCATTCATTTGGTTAGCCTCGGGGTGTTTTGTCGAAATTAGTCCTGCCTCTCGCGTTATCTCTATCCCTAACTGGCCATCTTTTTCGATTGAACCAAGGCTGATTAATTGAAAATTTACACTTTATCGCGCGGGTCGCACGTCCATTGAACGACCCAAAAAGTAAAGCTAGTGTACACTATTTAAATCTTAACCGTACTTAATTAGCGTAAATTTTTTAGTTGTAATTATTATGGTAAGTAGGTATTTTAACAACGTACTCCTAGGTTTAAATGGCTCCATCCGGCAAGAAAAAAGCCAAACAGGAGGCAGAAGATGCTATGCTCCGCCGCTTGGCGAACCAAGTCGGTTGGGTTGAACAGGAGGGCAACGACGCCCTCAATCCGGACCCTTCATCTGGTCCGGAGGCAGCGCCTTCTGGGGAAATTCCCGCTGCCCCATTTATCTCTAGCGGTGATGACGTCGACCCCTATTCAACTCCGATGCCCGGTACCGGTTCAACGGCAAGTACTCAGGCGTCCTCGACCTCTGAATCTATCATGTACAGCGCCCGGCGTAAGCAAAGGAGGGCCCCGACTGACCCGGAACCGAAAAGGACTCGCGGTCTCGTTAAATGGGGCAAAGCGGAGAAAATTTGCAAGGCGACCGGGAAAAAGATCGACTTGCCCTACGACGAATTCACCGGTGGCCCTCCCACAGCTCAGCTTGCAAGTCTCTCGGCGCATAGCATAGGGTCAATCGTTCGTAGCCGGGTTCGTCTCACTGCCCCTACTTGGAAGGAGGTGCCGGATGATGAGAAGGCGAAAGTCTTTAAAGAACTTTCGGTACGTAATACGTACAATTTTAGTTATTATATAATATTGTTAATATTAGTTATAATTTCATAATATATATGATTATAATTTTCTATTTATTTCTGATAGGAACAATTTACGGTGGATCCGACACCGGCGATGTTGAGGCATATCAACCAAACCGCCAACTCCATCTACCGTGATTGGAAGTACAGGCTCCATCAGTACTTCGAAAATATCGGTCCCGTGCCTGCCCCCGTAGAGCTGCGTGGGGATAGAGAAGATGAGTGGCAGTGGTTGTGTAACCACTTTCAGGATGACGAATTTAAGGTGTTTACTTTTTTTATTTCAATTAAGATAATTGAATTATTTAAATTTTAGTTACTTATTAATTTTTTAATGATTTAATTATGTTGTCTAACAGAAATTCTCCGAAGTCAACAAAGCCAACCGGGGGAAGAAGGACAAACACCATACTTCCGGCGCCAAGCAACTCATTCAAATAGCCAAGGAGCACAAGAATAAGGGCTCCAAACACCCTTATCTCGATGCAAGCATAAGCGCGTACGTGACGCCTGTGCTCGATAATGAAGCGAGTCAATACGGCGTAAGTGATATATATATATATATCTGTGCTTTTAATTGTAGTAATTATTATTTAAATATTATTTCATTATAATTTTTTAATTATTCTTTTGTAGGCAATGGTGGTAGAGCGTGCGCAGGAAGAATTGGCTAACACTCAGCTTGCGTTCCCAGATTTGCCGCCGGAAGACCTGCCTCCTATATCCATGGAGAGCCAAATTGCAATCGCGGATGAGGTCTACGGTCGTAGAGCTAGCAAGGAGGTTAGGGGGTTCGGACCTAAGGTGGTTCGAGATTTGTCAACGACCTCCGACTCATCATCTACGGGAGGTTCGGGGCGGAGAATGACTCAGGCTGCGGTCGTCGAAGCAGCCATTCAAGAGGCTCGACTGGCACGAGAGGAAAATCAATCCATGCGTCAAAGACTTGATGAGCAACAAGCACAAATAACCCAACTCATCGCCCAACAAGCACAAATAACCCAACAAGCTCGAAGAGAATGTCAACCTCCTCCGAACCCATACCCCGACGACGACGACCCGACTGGAGGCGGGGGACTCGGCGGCGCATCTGCTCCTCCAGTGTATTAGCTAGTAGTTTATTATCTCGTTTCTTTCCGCATTCCGAACTATATTTTAATTTTTATTCATTTTTCGATTATGTATGTACAAATTAATTTTAATTATTTAATTAAGTAATATTACAAATTTAGTTTATTTAATTAATTTTAACATTTTTCATTATTTAAATTCAATTAATAATAAATTAAATTATTAATATTTAATAACAATTTAATTTTAAAAAAAATATTATATAAGCACTTGGACGACGGAGAATTTCATCTCCGTCGTCCAGGTGTTTACCTGGGTCACGGAGAAGGTGAAAATCTCTGTCGTCCAGGTGTTTGCCTGGGTCATGAATGTCACCTTCTCCGTGGCCCAGGTAAACACCTGGACGACGGAGATGAAATTCTTCGTCGTCCAGGTTCTTACCTGGGCCACGGAGAATGTCCGCGGTCCAAGTGAACTTAGACGACGGAGATGAAATTCTCCGTCGTCTAAGTGCTTGGACGACAGCACTTGGAGCACGGAACTTGGAGGATGGAGGTTCCGTCGTCTAAGTACTTAGACGACGGAAACGCTCCGCGGTTTAAGTGCGTTTTTCTTGTAGTGACAGTTCAACATAAGCTAGAGCATTTGATCATTGAATCCGATTGAAAAAACACTGATCGATGCTATCCTTTATGGTAGGGAAGACCAATCCAAGCTAGGTAAGGTCTTGGAAGATGCAGTGGAGCTGCTAACTATGATCTCTGATGAAAGGACCCAACCCCGATTTAGTTTCCTAAATCGGAATCAAACCCCTTCTGAAAACGCGAACCAACAAAAACCATTAAAATTTCGGCAGAGTAACGCTACTAATGCGGAATTGCCATTACCTGCACCCGAAAAATAACACTTCATCCTATGCCACAAAAGCCAAACCGTGGGCACCAATCCCATCCGGATTTCTCAATATCATATCAATAGCAATAAACAGTAAACATAACTGTAATATATAGGAAATCCGTGAAAATCCGTATAAAATATGTATCAGTAATGTATCTGAGCGACCTCTAGTGTATATATATACAAAATATACAACAGTAGGCGAAACAAGGAACCTACTAGAAAAGACAGGTAGCTCGAACAATTAGCCTCCGACCGCGACGTGAGACTCCAGAATCCGAACTGCAAACTGGGCATGGAAACCGAAAAGCCCAGGAGAAAGGCAATAAAACGTTAGAGTGAGTGGACGAAAATAAACATATGCCTTTCACCAATTTCATATACAATAAACAAGTATAGCGAGTTCGGAAAATGTATATATGGAGGTGCCAGGCGAATCTCTCAAGCCCGACAGTCAGGCGAATCGCTCAAGCCTGACGGTGATAGGCCAGGGGAATCTCTTAACCCCAGCGGCACAACAGGGGAATCTCTCAACCTTGCCCAGAGGAATCTCTCAACTCTGGTCCAGAGGAATCTCTCAACTCTGGTCAGACTATCGATGATCAGCCGAGTAGCCGAAGCATCGATGCAAGTATGCCATCACCATAAAATATAAAATAATACCTCTGAAAATAATAAATAATCTCAACATCGTATATAAATAAATACGAAAAATCATGAACTCGCAACGACTGTGAAAATATAAAAGTGTCCACTCACAGATGAGCAAAGCGCGCACTCGCGCTAATCACGTGGTCCGGTGGAAGATCCCTCGCCCGAAGCATGATCTCGATCCCCTGAATAATCATAAAATATATCTGATCAAAATCACAATTCACAACACTGTACCACACCTCGGAAACCAACCGTTCCCGGAAATATATAATGCAGTGCAAAATAATCGACGAAATTCCCGAAATCTCCACTCAAAACCCTCGACTGAAAATCCGATACCCAAATCAACTCGAAAACCTCAAGGCGAGGATCGGGGCACGAATACGAGTAAAACAACATTAAAATCATCAAATTCTAAAAAGTCAACGGGTCGTCGGAGCTCCGGCGTTGACCATCGCCGGCGGCGGCGGCGCGCCGTCAACCGGAGAGATTTTCTGGCGGCCAAGCTCACCATAGCTTCTCCTCCTCGAGCCAAACACATCTCTCAACTACACCAAAGGCCAAATCAGATGGCAAACAGCTCAAAACCAGCTCAAAAGTCACAGTGATCCACCACCTCCGGCGAAACTGTTCGTCGTCAGTCCGCCGTCTACGGCGCACGGCAGCCATCGAGACTTGTCCCAAAAGGACCACCGTGGCCCCACGAGTAGAAGCCCTCAACTCTCCGGCCACCACCGTGCCCGGAGCATCTCCGTCACCGAAACCCAAAACCGGCCGGAAAAACTCAAACTTCAAACCACAATATCTTCCTCAAATCGAAACCAAATCAAGCAATTCCAAGTTCTAAACAGTTGCAAATGAAGAGAGGAATCGATTCATACCCAAATCGAAGCCGGAGATGGCCGGAAACGAAAGGTCGCCGGCGAGTCAAACGGTGGCCAGTTTTCCTCTTTCGGTCAACGCGGGTCAACGTCTCAGCCTTGGTCAAAAGACGGTCAAACTTCCCGAATAGTGATTTTTGACTATTTCCGATATTTATACTCACGCCTCGGGACGATCGATGGTCCAAAATGGATAATCATAACGATTCGGATAAACTCAATACGAACGGATAAACTCGTCGATATTTCGAAACTTCAAATATTCATATTATATTCCTCGGTCATCGGAAAAATCATCCGGAACCGCCCACGAACTCGAAATCACGTGTACAACAACTCTCGAGAAGAGACTCAACTCAAATTCTCGGCCGATAATTAAGTCATAATTAAAACCGGTAAACTACACAATTAACGAAAAACTGCGATTACACACTAACTCATGAATTACGCTGATTACTCTACTGATTCTGGTTCGGGTCGTCACATCTGATTATAGTATAGTTCATATTTTTAGAGAAGCTAATACCTTAGCTCACAATTTAGTTTCATTTAGTTTTATTTTTGTTAATCAAGTTTGGTATGGGAATGCCCCCGAAGCTATAGAGGCTATTTTAGCCACCAGTTGTGTGAACTGATTTCTGTGAAATAGATCGCCTCGCGCCTTACCTTAAAAATACACACACATTGTTCCCTACTTAAATTTCCCACACTTACAAAAATCATAATATTAAACAAAATCAAATTTATACATTATTGAAATTAGAGTGATAATTAATGATTCATACCTTTTTTTCCACTCTTCTCCTCCTTCGCTTTCGACACCTCTTCCTCTTCCTTCTTCTTCTTTGTGTTGAGCTGAAACAATCAACTGGCAAAGAGAATTCAGATAATCACAAATATAAAAAAACTACTGGAAAACACGTATTCTTAAGAGCAAGGTACATTTTCAGTTTTTCCTAACCTAATTTCAATCGTTCTAATTTTCTATCTGTCGTAGTTCATATGCCATAATCAACCACAATTATTTCATAAAATCAATTATAATAGAATGAGTAAATGAGCATCTTTGATAATCAATGAGGCAGAAGACAGTGTAACGAACTTCAATAATTGAATTCAGATGTCAAAGGAGCCATGACATTTGCAGACAATCATCATAGCAAGCTCAATTAAAGTGGCTTGCTTGGTTTGGATAGGACATATAATTGTTGCTGCCTCACACCACCTCACACCTAAGCTCAATCAAGTTCTTCTTCATTTTTTTTCCTCCCAATTCACTAAAAAAACCTAGAAAATAAGACATTGGATTAGTTAAAATGAAAGGACATTGCAGTTTGATCTAAGCAAAAATTGAAGTTTCTACCCTAGGAGATGAAGGAGAAAACCGAGATATCGTGTTCGGTATAGGACTTCCCGATATTGGCTATGTGTCATTGAGATATTAACAAAAAGGTGGAAAGATATCACGATAGCATTAGTGTGTTAACTAAAATAAATCTAAGTGCCACCATTTCTTTTATATCCTTCCATCCGTATATTAACATCGATGCTTTGAGATTATAGCCAATATGCTAAAACTAAACTCAAGTTAAATAATTGTCCTCACCATATCAATCCTCTTTTTATGAGGTTTAGGAAGTAAATTTCAAACAATACAAACAGATATCCTGAAAATGATTTAGTAAAGATATAAGGACCACCAACCTAATTGTTCTCCATAGTTGCAGCCTACAATCATAAATTAAATGACCATAAGATATGGAATCACCAAATCATGGATAACCAAATCCCACCGCATACCATTTTTTTCCAGAGGCACTAACCCAAGTGTCAACTTAAATAACATCACCTCTGCAATATATAAATTTCTCAAGTCCGTCAGCATAAAAATCCAATGAAACGAAAATAACAATCTATTATCAGTTAGATTCATCACCAACCAAAACATATGCTATACAACATGTCCTTGGTGGTGTCTAGTTGGCTGTAGAAGTTATATGCCATCATAAGTTATGTTATGTATTAAACTTTCTTTCTCTTTCAAAACCATTTAAAATGAGTTCAAACAACTTGGTCATAATACAATTACATATAAAATAAACCACAGGAGCAAGGAACAAATAAAACTTATGAGTTCTGACACCAATATTCTATCCAAGACATTATACACAAATCAAGTACTTCACAAATTTATAAGATGTCATTGAGTTACTTGAAAGTAGCACCCACGAATATTACTCTCTTAAGTAAGTTTAATTTAAAACATTGGATGTAAACTCGGATGACATATATTGATAGCAGACCCAGAAGCACCACTAAGAAAGAAGAAGAAGTACCATATATTTCAAAACATTTGCAAAATGACAACAACCAACATATGAGTTGCAACTATTAGTTTTAATTCACAAAATCAAAAAATCCTTGCAAATAAAGTTGAAAGCAAAAGTTCCATACTTTGTATATATGATCTGCTCAGGCAACAATATAACTATATCAATCCCACGTTTCACTCTCAGCAAATTCTTCGAATGACTCCTCTCTTCCCTCAAGTAATCCGCCTCCATATCCCGGTCCAGCAACACTGTAAACATACCCAGTATTAGTCATTAAGGTACGCCATGAACAGTGTCTATGAATAGTAAACCCTCGAGCTTCAGTTTTGTTATATAGTAAATAGATATGTCATTGCAGGGATTGTTTCGATATTCTATGTCGTTTTCCAAAACTACATGTCGTTTCTCCTCTAATATATGACGCCGTACCCAGTTCCTTGTTTAACAGCGGATACATTTCCCAAACCCTACACAATTCTCATTCACTCCCCAAATGGCCACTCAAGTCCCCGCCGACGAACTCAACTCGATGTCGATCTCCAACTCTCCGCCGCAAGCCCAGCCTCCGAGCTCGTCAATTCCATCTGCTCTGCCGTAAGATTACGCTACCTTCTCCTTTTCATCTTCTCTATTGTAAATTTGAACTCGCTTACAAACAAATTGTGTTCCCTATGGTTGTGGTGAAGGTTGAGTTTGGAAGAGAGGTACGAGCTCATTAGAGGCGTCGCAGAGGAGTGTATCCAAGATGAAGAGCTTCGGAAACTGCTGGCTCACAAGGCCGAGCCGATCTGCTACGATGGCTTCGAACCCTCCGGTCGAATGCACATTGCTCAGGTAGCTGTATATAATCTTTTCTTTTTATTCGAATCAAAATGTGTTGTGTTGTTGTAATATGAAGTAATGTGGTTAATAATGTGATTTAGGGAGTCCTGAAAGCAATTAATGTGAACAAGATGACGGCCGGCGGGTGTAGAGTGAAGATATGGATTGCTGATTGGTTTGCACAGCTGAACAATAAGATGGGGGGTGATTTGAAGAAGATAGAGACTGTCGGGCGCTACTTCATCGAGATATGGAGGTCTGTAGGGATGGATTTGGACTGTGGGAAAGTGGAGTTTCTGTGGTCCTCCAAGGAGATCAATGCGAGAGCTCATGAGTACTGGCCTCTTGTTATGGATATTGCCAGAAAAAACAAGCTTCCAAGGATCATTAGGTACCCCTATGGCTCATGTGTCTTTGGTGTATTGTATTTGCTGAATTTTGATATTGATGTCTTTTGTGTTTCTAAATGGTCAGGTGTAGCCAGATTATGGGGCGAACTGATCAAGATGAGTTAACTGCAGCCCAAATCCTTTACCCGTGCATGCAATGTGCAGATATTTTCTTTCTGAAGGTGCGCGTAGCTTTACTGATTTATCAATGGATTTTGCTTTTCCTTCGATTTGAGATTTAATTTTGGTTTAGTTTCAGTGCTTACTGGATATTGCATGTATCTGTGAAGTGTGATCAGATCATGGTAGCTTTGGAAATGAAATATCTGTTTGGTTCACTTGTAACTTGATGTTTCAGTGCGCCAATATAAAAGTGAAAAATTTAGGAACAGTTTCTGAACTATAGGTCATTCCAAATTTTCGTACCACATGTCTCAGTATTACCACAATGGTACCTCGAGTTCTAAGCACAGTTCACTAATCATACCATACAGTCAATCACAGTGTTTCCCTTATGCTGTTATTAATTCAAAGGTTGGCATATTTTATTTTGAGTTTTCTATTTAGATGAGTATATCAAACAGCCAGCCTACGGTAGTTCTACTTATTGCTTTACTAGATAATGTTTGCCATTCGTGTGTTTGATCAAGTGGGGCTGTGGCAGTTTGTTAAATGTTCATTTCGTTGTAGATTCAGGTCGATTTTTTTTTCTTCGGACTTGCCTCTTTGACAAGTCTAGTTTTCTAAAAGACCTGGTGAGTTTGGGGTAATTGACTTTTGGAGTTGGATCCTGTAGAGAGGGATCCGGATTTGGTGGGTTTCGGGGATGATATTTGGGAGTTCCGATATTCATGAAACCCAGAGGCAGTAAGATGGTGCGTAAGAATAGGTGCCCTTGGATGAGCAGAAATCCAGATTTGACAAAAGGGGTCGAGGAGAAGAGAATTTAAAGCTTAATCTTGAGCCAAATTTACTTGAGAAAATAGTGTGATTGGCATGCTTTCCTTTTACATCTTATTCTTGTCTTAGAAACTGCCCATCCTCCTCCTTGACCAAATTCGAGGTTTGGAAGGTCTGGCGTCACTTCTTCCAAATTGTTTCTGTTATTTTGCTGTTCAATTTTCCAAAAAAATAAAGAGGAAAAAAAAACAAACAAATTGAACAAGTTGGAGCATGGTTTTTGTTCTTGGGGGATTCAATATGAAGAATGAATCACAACTAGCAATCTAGTACCCAGTGGCTTGAATCAATAGAACCGTGAACCAAAGAATGATTTAGTAATACCGTTATTTGGCTGCGCAGAGTGTAATTTATTTTTATACTCGACTCATTTGTTTGGTTGGCCATCTGGCTATTTATTTTTATACTCAACTCATGATTTTCGCTATATTTTAGATTTTTAGTACTATGATTGTCCGGTTTTTGAAATTTCTACCGTCAACATTCTGCATCTGATCTTTGTTAACTTCGACTTAACTAGGAAGAAAAACATATCTAGTGTATTGAAAAACATTTGATGACATTTGAAATGTCTTTTCTTAAATAGGCTGACATCTGCCAGCTGGGAATGGATCAGCGTAAAGTGAATGTGCTTGCTAGAGAGTACTGTGATGACATCAAGAAGAAGAACAAGCCTGTTATCTTGTCACACCGTAATATCCTAATCCTATGAGAGCTATTACGCTGGTAATTTTGTGCTGATGTACGTGAGTGGTTACATAGTTTGTGTTTAATTTGCTCAAATGGTGATTTGCAGATATGCTACCTGGTTTGCAGCAAGGGCAAGAGAAAATGTCAAAAAGTGATCTATCCTCATCCATATTTATGGAAGATGAAGAGGTGGGCTATTACTAAATTAAACTGTACTTCCAGTTAAAGCAGGCAGAGTTATTGGTCTGTATTAAGAGATGGAAGGGAAATATATTGATCTTTCAAACTTTTGTGTTTAGCTTTTTTTTGTATGCCACTCAAAAGTTTATCTAATTTTTATTGTCACGTTTTTTTATTGAATCTTAGGCTGAAGTGAATACAAAGATTAAGAAAGCTTACTGCCCTCCAGAAAAGGTGGAAGGAAATCCCTGTTTGGAATATGTAAAGTACCTCATTTTTCCTTGGTTTCATGAGTTCACTGTAGAGCGCAGTGAAAAGAATGGTGGAAATAGGCAAGTCGCAGACTTGAATTAATTCTAATGTGATTGAAGTCACTTGTCTAATTTGAATTGTGATTCTCAATTTCTGCTGAGTGCCAGTTTAAAAACTTAGGGTGGTTGTCTTGATTTCTACCGTAGGCTGGGGACTGTTCCTGGAACATTGGTTATAATGTCCTGTTCTGTGCCTTCTTTTATTTTCCTCTAATACAGGACTTTCACAACTTTTGATGAATTGGGTGCTGCTTATGAAAAGGGTGAGGTACATCCTGGAGACCTCAAACCATCTTTAGCAAAAGCTTTGAACAAAATACTGGAGGTAGGTTCATTTTTTTCTTTCTGCATCATATGTTTGAACAAATCAGCATGCTTGTTATGAAAGTTTATGCTATCAATTGTAGGGATCAAGGATATCATGCTGTTACATTACAGTCTTGTCTATTTACTGCTAGGTTAATATTGTGTTTTTCTCTGTACAGCCTGTTCGATTACACTTCAAGAATGATAAATCTGCTGCACAGTTATTAAAAAGTGTCAAGGTCAGTTCTGGTTTTACTTTTGTAGATTGCCTTTGTTAACGGTTTATTAATTGGAGGAAAAACTCAACCAATCATTTCTCTGATTTTGTAGAACTATAGAGTCACCAGGTGATGGGACCAACAGAGCCAGCACATCCTTGTCCGGTTGGTGGATTAAAAGAGGTGTATCCCGAATGGGAATTTGTTCGTTTGCTCATCTTGAACCTTGTTTGTTTACAATTTAGGGATGTTACTCAGCAAAAAGTATCATATCCTAGGTGTTTTATTTTTCCAATGAGATTCCCCTTCATATAGTGAACACATGACATGCTGTGAGGGAATTCACAGAATATCAAATATATTTCCATATTTCTAGTCTTGGTTCTTTTCTCTTAACATATCAATCTGGCGACCAACTCTGGTAGACTAATGCTACCAATTCCTTAATCAAGGTTGTTGGGGTGAGTTTCCAACTTTCCATTTACAATTTGCGTTATTCAAACTCTAGCCGGTGACATTTTAGAAATCTGGACTTTGAAGGGTCCTGAACTTATAGTGTGGCGGAAGAAAATATTGACACCAAGTTGCGCACTTGAGAGTCCTCGTCTTGCTGCTCAAGATCTACATCAGAGCGACAGAGCCCTATACTCTCTCCCCGTGCCCTCCCAGCCTCCCTATACTCTATTGCAGCTCCAGCAGGAAAAAGTATAAACGAATACTTCAAACAAAATAGATGAGTTTAGAAAAGAGAAGACAATATAGATGAGTTTAGAAAAGACAAGACAATTGTTTGAACCAGATTCCGGAAGGAGACTGATACACCACCAAAGGGGATTGAACGGAGGAAGCTCAAATAAGAATGGGCAAGAGGGATAAGGAAAGTGAGCGAAGCGAAGAGTAAAGTATTAATGAGGGGGATATTCTATGAAATTGTGTTAATGACATGACCTTTGCTTTATCCTTTGGAGTGGGATGCGTTTCTTGTCATCTTCGATGTAGGACTCGTTCCACTTTAGGTTTACTTAAGCTCGTGTTTACTTGTTCCTTGCTTACCCAAGTCTGTATGAAAGGGCGTACTTACCAGCCTATACCAACAACAATAGCTTGTGTTAACTAATGTGATTCCCAGCTTTGTTGTTGGAAAACATACGGTATATGGACATGGATTTCACAACCCGAAAGCACTGCAGCAGGAAGATGGTAGGACGGAAACTTCGTCTTCAGATTTCATAGCAACAACTATCTCTACTCTTAGATCCTTAATTAGCTGATAGCATCATCCTAAATTGTTATTCTAATTTAGTTGCTGCAATAAGATATATTATTCCTTGCACTGAAAGCAAAATCCATCAATTCCTTCTTTGCGGAATGAATGAACGAAAGTGTAATGAATAGCTACTATGCCTGAAACAATCTAATGTCAAATCAATTTCAGTCAAAACACAAAGCATATAGAAAAGCAACAACAAAAGTCAACAACACTGGTGCATGAATTTCTTCCTTTTCTTGCTAAGCAATAATCAGTAACCCATACATCACAAATGACTACAATAAAGCTCAAGCAACTCTGCCTATCACAATGAGCTTCTTCACAAGAAAAAGAGGCAAACCCAATTCAGGGAACTTGCCTATCAGCAGCTTCAGCTACAATGGGCAACCTGGGCACCTGGCCCAACAAGCAAGAAGCAGAGCCATAAACCAAACAAACCAAAAGAAACAGGAAGACAGTACTGTCCAAGCTCATGAGCACATCCAACCCAACCCCATCTCTGGGACTGAAGCTCCTCTCCAAAAGATCGGGGAAAATGAGCAGCACATCCAACACTATCACTTGCATAGTGTTAAACCTCACATACCTACTAAAGTTCTGGTTCCTGACAACACCAAAGTAGAGGGTGAAGAAAATCAAGAAGCCATTAAAAGGGAAGCTCTTGAAGACCCTTATGGCTGGGACCAAAGGGTTTATGAGAGCTTGGATGGCCGTGAACTGGGTGATGACGAACTTGCCGCACTGGATATATGCCGTCGAAGAAAGGGTAGAAGTAACAGACGGCGGCGATTAGGCGGTCGTGGACGTCGATATAGTCGTCGTTTTTGGATTGGGTGGTGGTGAGGAGTGTTCTGAGTTTGATAGGGTGAAACTGAAAGATGGGTACATTGTGTTTCTGGTTGAGAGAGAATGGAACAAGGGCTTCGTGGGAGAGAGTGAGACGAAGAGGAGAAGCTGCGAGGAAGTTGGACATGGTCATTTCTGTATTCTCTCTCTTTTGTGTCGAGAAAGATGGAAGAAATGGTTTTGGTTGGAGAATGGAGTTTCTGAGCCGAAAATCCGGACAAGGACAGTGACTTTCAGATTGGGTCTGTCATGGCCCAAAAGAATATCTCTGCACTCGTTCAAGATCATGGGAGAAGCTTAAACGACGTCGGCTCAATGTCAACATTTTTCTTTCCAAACAAAGGGGTCTGAGATCTAGCGAAGCGCATACTTTCATCTTGAATGCAAAGAATGATCCTTCAGTCGTACAGTATACATGAAGATGGGTCAACTTAGAGCTTCAGCCATTGTTGTGTAGTAATAGAAGAAATAATCGAATTGATGCAAATTTTCGGGTTTAAAACTAACAGATGCAGATACAAGTACAAATAGATGCAAGTAGAGATACTTAGTTTAGGTAGTGTGTATATTCAGTTTTGACCATTAGGTCCTTGTTGCCAAAATTATTTAGACAAGAGCGAGTTCAAAAGACGATGCTATAGGATAATCTAATCCTGTTTGGGTAAACAATTTTGCAATGAAGTATATACCATGCTTTCTGCCAAAATATGATTTCCTAATTTTATGTCTGAAGGCCAAATCCAACACATATTTTGCTAGGATCAGCACCATAGAGATTGGCCAAATTCAAATGAAGTCATTTGATGCTTCCAAACACTACCCTAATACAATGCTTCAACAAACAACGTGGATGAATAAAAGAACACTATATAACCAAATATTAAAGAGCAAACAATAAGAAATGAGGACTCCTCTTGTTTGACCTCATCAGGACTACTTCTCAAGCTTTGATCCATCACCGAAAACTTCCGTGTAGCATATTGGGCAAGCCTGGCATATAAAGATAGCGTCAGAAAAAACTGAAGGTTAACAAGACAGTGATTGAAAACAAACTTCGTTTTGACAACATCTTGCCTTGTTCATGCTAAGCCATCTGGTTCCACATCCAGCGTGATAGAGATGTTTGCATGGTAGAGTGATCTGTCGATCCCCTCGTTTATATTCCATCTGGCATATCACACACCTACAACCAACAAGGGATAGTAGTTAAGCCAGTGAACAAATGCACACATAACAAAGAGCTCCAAAAAATCTGCAGCATACAAATGATGGAAAGTTACAGACAGTTGGCCTAAAAACTTCAAGTAGGCGAGAGGAGGTAAAGTAATTTTACAAGATAAACATTTTATACACTTGAGCAGGAAAGGGATTCCAACGTACTACTATATCTTTGTACCTTCGACTTTCATTTTTGAGGAGAATGGAGAGAATGTGGGAGGGAGGTAACACATTTCCACAAAAGAATAATGAGTTTAAAACTAAGTCTAATGTATACCTCTCATTTCGTGATTTCTTTCTTGAGAAAAAGCTGCACTTGTACTTCGAAATTGGTAGCAAAGAAAGCAGATCTTGGGAAAGACCTCGGCTTTCAGTTCCAACTGCTTCCCCTAACTCTAGTAATTCCTGAACAGTAAAATATAATCAGACATTGGTCCAAAATGTATGTCTACGAAAAACTGAATTTATAAGCATATTAGGATATTCATAGCCAGTACTAGATATACATTGTCCTGACACATCTCACGCAAACATGTACTATAAAACGTCATCCTTCAGTATTCATGTGTCACTTACTAATGTTAATGGAGTCGAACCCCTCCCACGAATACTAGATCCGAACTCAAATACACGAATAAAGTCGGCTCATTTCCATCGTATAATGAATTAAACATTCAGACTTAGAAATCACTAATCATGACATCCTACTGTATACAGTTTAGGCTGTAATATATACCATCATTTCTGACATGTGTTTGACAGAGAAAGAGGGAGGAGAAGGAAGGACAAGTATAATATATTCTAGAAATAAGTAACCAAGCAATAAGCTGAACCTTTGACACTATCATGCATTGAATAGCACTTGGTAAAACAAACATTTGCTAACACAATATTTTTTTTAAAGATGAACCTCAAGGATGTTCCCAGTTCCAGTTATTTAGAGGAAAAAGTTTAAGAAATGCCGCTATTACCGAAGGTTATCCATACAATCAACAGAAGGCATTCAGACCACTACGTTACATTTCCAGGCTTGTTGAATGTAAAACACTTGTATTACTTTGTTCCAGTGGTAAGGAGCTACCATACTTATGTGTTACCATAGTATCCTATGGAGGAGATTTTGCAGTGAATTAAACAAAAAAAGAAACTAACTAGCAAGAAACAGGAAATAATTAAGTTAATAGATCGAAATAGTTGAATCGATAGAGAATTGTATTATCTAGATGATTCTTCGAGAAAACAAAACTACTAGCTCTAACCTCGTAAGTCATGCTATCAGGGTCAATGTTGTCTTCCAAAATAACCTGCATACATCACAATAGAAAAGATTATCTTTATTAAAAATTTCAGTAATCACGACGTTTCAATAACCATAAATGTTTACAAGTAACAGTGACAGCAGCAGGTTTCAAAATTTCCAGGGTAGAAATATATCGGTATAAATCAGAAAGGAGAGCCTAAACTATTACACTTTGACAACCTACTATTTCCATTCACATTAAACCCATGTGACATCCTTGAATTAGGGACACATGTATAGATACGCTGGCATGCTCAACACTTAACAACAATCAGGTATCCGCAGACAGACAGTGTACCTGGTAATCATGGGAGTTTTGATGCCGATGAGGGGCTGAAATATGAAAAAGGATACTCAGTAATAGTGAAATGT
Source organism: Geum urbanum (assembly GCA_946800695.1). Lineage (NCBI taxonomy): Eukaryota > Viridiplantae > Streptophyta > Magnoliopsida > Rosales > Rosaceae > Geum > Geum urbanum. The sequence continues at coordinate 38,892,369 of OX326998.1, forward strand.
CGTCAACGTCAAACATACATACATCAACTAGGACAGATGACACTAAATTTCATGGGATCACACAAGGATTCAAGCGGTACAGATAATAGCAATCACATCGAATATAACCAAACTAAAGAATATACTTCAGTAATAGCCAAATGTTGTCAAACGTCAAACATACATACATTAACTAGGACAGATAACACCAAAATTCATAGGAACACACAAAGATTCAAGCGGTACACACAATAGCAATCACATTTAATATAACTAAAGTAAAGAAGACACATAACCACAAAATAAGACACTATTCATCGCTTTCACAGTTCAAAATAAAATAAGGTTTGGAACAGAAAATTGAAGAAACTGGTCCATCCTTTCCAGTATACGGATGCAAGCATATGATAATTCTATACTCTTAGGCAATGCTATTACATGAAAAACTTGTATTATTCAAGAGAACAGATTAAACTTTTTTGTGCCATAAGAACAGATAATTATTTTGGAAGAGCAGCCAAACTATCTATGTCTGGAAATTCTATGACTTTTGAACATATACAGTCATTGTTTCGTTGCTTTTTTTCCAAATGATATTTGTACTGCTGTACAGGCCTACATCACTAAGTTACAAACCATAACGGATGATTATGTAAGTTATCACCTCCCACAACCACAACTCCCATCCAGAAAAAGAAAAGCACATAGAACATACATTCTCTGGGGTTGTCACACATAAAAGTGTTTGCATTTCCTTCGCCTGGTGGAGTGCCTGCCACATTTTGTCCATTAAGAACTGTTGAAGAGCTTTGAAAACCCCTTGTCTCTTCACCACTTCTTGCAGTAGAATCAGTGAACTCGTAGGCATGACGAAACCCAAAATCATAATATGATGTATTGATTGTATTCCCAGGTTCAGTTAACCCAAACTTGTAATAGTTCATATTTGTTGATGGGTAAGTGCTCTCCTACACATGCAAGAGAAAATATTATTCATATGTGCAATGAAAAAGTATATCTGCAGTGAGTTCTGATCACAAGCAACAAACATATAACAAGTTATACTTATGTCTTATGGTCTATATCACAGATGAACCATACAAGGTTTAAATTTGTATTATTAACAGCAGATAACCCACACTGCCATAAGAATGTGATCCTATTATTGCAGTTAATACTATTATCATGTTAGTGTGAATGCAATCATACAACACTACATCTGTGAAACATACAATTACCTAGGGATTTCATCCATTGATTGATACTGAAAGTAATGCTTCACATTCTCAACGCATTTATACACTAATCAGATGAAATCCCATGTTTGGGAAGCTGAAAAATAAATAAAAAGTTTAAAACTTCATTTATCGTACCTGAGCATGTGAATCCCCTGAAAAAATAAAGTTCACATGTTCATAGGTAAGGCCTTCAAAATAGTCCATAAAGCTACCCGCGGAGTTATAAGGGCAGCTGGTGTAGGGGTAATGAACTCCAACGTGCGGATTCCAATTCATCTTCAGCTACTACAAGTCCGACAAGAAATCTGAAAGGCACAAAGAGAGAATGCAAGGAATGAGCATTTACAGTGTTGCAACCAAATAAGCCTAGCAAAATAAAACAAACAAATCAGCAAATGTAAACAACCTGATATTTCGACAAATAATATCTTCAAATAGCATGTAAGTACTATTTCAGGCCAGTTTGTTTTGAGAGAGACACCTGCACATCAAAATCAGCAATTATAGTCACCACAGAGATATTTGCACTGAGCTCTAGTACACCAAAACATTGATGAAACTTCAACCAAAAAATAAAAATAAAAAGAGATAAGAATAAGAAAATCAGTGTCAGATTCCCCCTCATAGTAGATCTAAGCAGTTGTCTATCCTAATTAATGAAGCTTTACACCTCCAGTCACTTCTACATTTTCATTCTCATCGGAAAATCACTACCATCGAAGTAACACAATGAAACAGATTCAATTGAAAAATAAAAATAAATGAAACGCTACGAAAATGAAGCATCATTATCTCCGCAAAAATGCGATTGAATACAAATTCGTGATTCGCAAACAAGAACAGCTCTAGAAATGAGATCACACACACACACCCAAGCAAAAAATAAAAATAAAAATAAAAATAGTGCGCTCTACTTTCGTTTGCTCTACAGTCTCTACTCTCAACACTCTCAGCTACCAAAACACAATCGGAATCCGTAGCCGAAATCTACCTAATTACACCGCATTGATCTCCAATCGCTCTCAAATGGCACCCTAAGAGAATAAAAGCACATAAAAATTAAAGGAATAAGGAAAACACAGAGCGAGAGATTGAAGAAGGAAGAACTGACATTGCTGAAGAGAAGAGAAGCGCTTCTTCTTCTGCTTCGTCTGTGTTGAGGTTTATGCTTTTGTGCTGGCTGAGCTCTGCTGCTTTCTCTCTGGCTATTGTGTCTTAGTTATATGTATAGTTACAGGGAGAGAGAGGAGAGAGAAGAGAAGAGCGTGCGCCATAGCTTTATGAAGGCAGTGGTTTCAGTGACACGCGAACTCCGTTGGATGAGGAGATTGGGATCGCCTGTCACGCGTCATATGCTAAATAAATCATACCACGCCTATCCTTTGCTTTAACCTCCGTCTATCCCGGTAAATATTTCCTTTTCTTTTTGCCAATATCATCAAATTGTTGATGTCTATTTATCCTTTTACACTATTTTTAATTTGCCATTTTCTTTTTCTTTTTTGTTGAAAATAAAGACGGACAAGCATCACTTGAAACCCGTTAGACTTAAAGCGGATCAAAGTCAGACGATTATAAATAGGTCGTGAGCATAACTTGTCTTTTAAATGGGTCGGTTTGGATTGACCCGTTAACACAAAAATGTTGTATTACTTTATTTATTTATTATTTATATAAAGTTAATTAAGATTTTCAGTGTTGTATTACTTAATAATTCTTCATTATCACGTGAAATTGGCGTACAAAGCTATCGCAATTAAGCTTGTCTTTTCTGTTGGCCAATCATAATAGAAGGCTAAATGGCAACTCAAAAATGAGTGAGCTAGCACTCATGGAATTCCTTATACTGTATGTTTGTTATTCGTGGTTGGGGCTTTCAATAATAAGTGGTTGGCTTACTTCCATATATTTGGTTGAGGATAGATCACCAAAACCATATGATTCCCCCTAAAAAGGAAGTCGGTAGCAGTCTGCTATGGTTCGTTGGGACTCCGCTATAAAAGCAAAAGGAAGATCAAACTGACTTACCTGTTTCTCATCTAAGCAGCTTGATCATAATCTATACTAGGTGGCTGCCGGTCCCTTTTGGCGGTGTTAGCACTACTGTCTCGACAAGTAATAGTACATCTAATAGTACACCTAACGACACCGAATTTACAAAATTTTTGCCAGAGTTTCTTCTAAAATCAAGAAATCCAAAAACCTGCAAGGACAACACACTTCTAAAATGTCCATAAAAACAAACCGTGGACACCAAATCCCATCCGGATTTCTCAAATCAATCAATCAAACACTGAATTCACTAGAAAAATAAACTGTTTACAGAAGGTGGTAAGAAATCCGAAGACTAAATGAAAAATACAACACAATGGAAGTAAACTCTACATAGTATTCAGAGCGACTTCTAATTTACATATTACATAGGACTAGCAGGTTAAGCTAGAAACCTACTAGATGAATACAGTGACACGAACTCTATGCCTCTGTCGCTGACGTATAATCTCAGGATACAAACTACAAACTGGGTGAAGAAAACCGAAAAGCCCAAGGAAAGGCACATAAAATAATAAAACTAATAGAATGAGTGGACGAAAATAATATTTCACTTTAAATTGAAAACTATAAATAATATGCCTTTTTCTATAAATGTACATCAAAATGATGTGAGTCTAAAAATAAACAAGCTCAAGTCAGGTGTTTGTCCTAACTCTCATAGGTACTGTGTAATGTGTGTAGGCAGTAACTTGAGTACATTTTCCTCAAAGTTACAACAATGCCTAGGTCATGTGTTTGTCATAACCCTCTTGAATACTGTGTAAATCACGGGTCAAGAGTTTGTCCTATCCTCTCGGAGCGTCTCGAGGATCAGCCGAGAAGCCAGTGACTCGATGCAACAACTGTGACTATGCTTTGTGTAAAACAAATCATATGTGCCTCCATACAAATACATGATCGTAAATGCATACTCGTAAAATACATAATCGTAAAGTGCATAATCGTAAAATGAGTAATCATAAAGTGCATAATTGTAAAATGCATAATCATAGACTCGTAAATCAACAGTGAAAATAAGTTGTCCACTCATAGTACAAAGCTAGCTTCGTGGTTTGGCAGAAGTCCCCTCGCCTAAATCTCGATCACGGTCTCCTGAGTAAATAACAGATTCATTTAATACTGGAATTCGATAAAACCTGTGAAAATCAACTCAGAAACTAACCCAGAAACCCTCCCAGTCAATTTTAGATTTTTGCCTCGCCAGAGCCCCGCTGTAGAAGATGGCGCGTGGCCGTCACACGGCTCCATTGGCGGCGACGTGTGAGCCAAATGTGCCTTCGATGGCGATAGCTCCGATGGGAGCATTTGATATAGAATTCTAAATCTCTCACCAAGCCCAACAATATTGCCCAAAGAGCCAACACTATCCGACCACCACCGTGGCCGAAAAAACGGCCGAAAGCCACAGTCCAAACATTCAGACCGATATGCCCTTGCCGTCGTACCTCTGCCGTGACACCACCTCGGTTAAAATGGACCACCCAGAAAGAATCACGAGGTTGAGGGGAGTCTAAACCTCCAACCCTCAGCCTCCAACACTCACTGACACGCCGTCACGGACAACGGCGATTCCAATCCCTAAAACCCGATTCGGGTTCAATCCCAATCACATCTAAAATCACAATTGAACCCACCAAATTACTCAAGAGAACAAGGGCTTTGATTTCATACCTAGAACGTCGCAAAAAGTGGTCGGAATAGTCGGGTCGGATCAGGTCGTGTTGCTAGCAATACGGGTCGTCCGGTTTAGTATTTTTTTCTTCTGTATTTTCTGTATTTTCTATGTATTTTCACAGTAAATACCACATTTATATCTCCCAAGCATCTGATTAGATCAACGGCTGAGGTTTGATCTGATCAAAATCCAGCGGTTCAGATTAAACCGACCTAAAATAAATACTTTTAAATATTTTCTTCACACAGACTTCCAAAATTCATAAAAATTAGCACACTTATCCGAAAAATTCCCCAAAAATTCCTGTGGACTCGAAAAAAAATACTCTACGACTTCTGTGAAAAAAATAAAGTATATTTCTCACTCGGTGAAATATTTGTTAACAAACCATATCATACAATTAATTAACGATAATTCTAATCCGTGTCTATTTATGGGTAATTTTTGGTTCGGGTTGTTACAATCTACCCCCCTAATAAAAATTTTGTTATCGAAATTTACATACCCGCTAATCGAAGAGATAGGGGTACTGCTCTCGCATCTGCTGCTCTAGTTCCAAAGTGGCCTCCTCAAGTGCATGGTTCCTTCATAAGACCTTCAAAAATGGAATGGTCTTGTTACGTAGTTCCTGGACTCTCCGATCAAGAATATGGATTGGCACTTCTACATAAGTCAAATCCTCCAATATAGGAAGCTAATAAGTTGTCAGAACATGAGATGGATCAGAAATATACTTCCGCAACTGAAAGGACCTAACCCCGATTTAGTTTCCTAAACCGGAATCGAACCCCATTCGAAAACACGAACTTTAAGAAACCATGGAAATTTCGGCAGAGTTTCACTATATCGCGGAATTACCATTAACCTGCACCCGAAAACACACTTCATCCTATGCCACAAAAACTAAACCGTAGGCACCAATCCCATCCGGATTTCTCAAGATCATAATATAATATAAAGCAGAAAGCAAAAAATGTAAGCCTCCGACTGCAACGTATATATATATATATACACATAAATACACAGCAGTAGGCTAAACAAGAAACCTACTGAGAAAAAAAAGTAGCTCGAATACTAAGCCTCCGACTGCAACGTGCTACACCAGAATCCGAACTGCAAACTGGGCATTGAAACCGAAAAGCCCAGGGGAAAGGTAAATAAAATCGTTAGAGTGAGTGGACGAAAATAAACATATGCCTTTCACCATTTACATTACATAAAAAAAATAATGCGAGTTCTTAAAATAAATGGAGGTGTCGGGCGAATCTCTCAAGCCCGACGGTGATAGACTAGGCGAATCTCTCAAGCCTAGTGGGCACATTAGGCAAATCTCTCAAGCCTGAAACTGGACTACCGGTGATCAGTCGAGTAGTCAATGCATCGATGCCAAGTAAATGCCATCACCAATAAAACATAAAATAATACCTCCAAAACAATAAATAATCACAATACTGTACTGGAAATAAATACTGAAACCAAGAACTCGCTACGACAGTGTAAATAAATGTCCACTCAAAAATAAGCATAGCGCGCAGACGCGCTAATCCCGAGATCCGGCAGAAGATCCCCCGCCAACCGTACGATCTCGATCCCCTGAATAATCAGAAAATATCACTGATCAAAATCACAATTCAATAGTCTGAATCACACCTCGGAAACCAACAATTTCCGGAAACATATAACTCGGATAACAAAAGAATCCCCGAAAATCCCAAAATACTCCACATAAACCCTCGACACAAAATCCGACATCCAAATCAACTCGAAAATCTCAAGGCGACGATCAGGGCGCGATTACGAGAAAAACGGCATAAAACTTGACAAAATCCAAAAAGTCAACGCCTTGCCGGAGCTCTGCCGTTAACCGCCGGCGGCGGCTCGCCGTCACCGGAGAGATTTTTCGGCGAGCAAAATCGAGAATTCAAGTCCTCCTCGAGCCCAACACTTTTCTCAACTGCGCCCTTCTCCAATTCCGCTGTAATCCGCTGGAAAACAGCTCGAAACATCCAAGAAATCCAAACCGGCCGGCGATCGGTCCATCACCGGAACTCCGGCCACGACGCACGACGGTCCTCGAGACCACCCCCAAAAGCCTCACCGTGGCCCCACTAACCTTTCCCCCCTATTCCCCGGCCACCACCGTGGCCAGAGCACTGCCGTCTGTCACCCCTGAAAACCCACCGTTTCTCCTCCACAATTTCAACCCAAAACCTCCACCAAACATCACAATTCATACATTAAACGAAAACCCAAACATCAAGTTTCAATTCCTTACCTTTTTTTCCGGCAACCGCGCTATATTCCGGCAGCCACTACGACGACGAGTCGTGATTCACTGAGTCAACACAGTTGACTCGGTCAACTCGGCCCAGCACTAGTCAACTCGGTCAAAACAACCCATTTTCGAACTTTTCAATAACTTTACGACTATTCGGCTATTTATACATCGTGAATCAACTCTATCCACAATTCGGATAACTCAAACTGAAATGGATAAACACGACTAACTCGGCGATAATTTCAAATATTCTTTTTATATTCCTTGATTATCAAAAAAATCCTCAGAAAGCTCCTACGGACTCGAAATCAGATTCTCTACATTTCCCACGAACAAACCTAAATCAAATTCGTGTCTGAAAATTAAGTCTTGAACGAAGTTGCAGATTCCATTTAATTGCGATAAACCTCAATTACTCGTAAAACTCGCAGATTAAGCCGATTACTATTCCAATTCCGGTTCGGGTCGTCACAAATCTACCTCCCTTACAAAAATTTCGACCTCGAAATTTACATACTTGCTAAGCGAATAAATGAGGATACTGCTCCCGCATATGTTGCTCGGTCTCCCAAGTGGCTTCCTCTACTGAATGATTCTGCCATAAGACCTTTACAAGCGGAATAACTCTGTGTCTTAACTCCTGTACACGTCGATCGAAAATCTACACTGAGTCCTCCACATAAGTCAAATCTTCCCGGATAGGAAGTTGATATGGTGCTAAAACATGTGATGGATCTAGAATGTATTTCCACAGCATCGATACATGGAAAACATCGTGTACTCGAGCCATCTCTGAAGGCAACTCCAACCTGTAAGCCACGACACCAACTCTCTCTGTAATCTCATACGGACTGATATACCATGGTCGGAGTTTGCCGCGCTTCTCGAAACGAACAATTCCCCTCCATGGAGACAATTTCAAGAAGACCCAATCGCCCACTTCGAACTCAAGACTCTTTCTTCTCACATTTGCATAACTCTTTTGTCGATCTTGGGAAATCTTCAATCTGTCTCTGATAATCTGAATATCCTCTGTGGTGCTCTTCACCAGATCATGACCAATAAGCTATCGCTCGCCCACTTCACTTCAACACAATGGAGTATGGCACTGCTTCTCGTATAGAGCCTCATACGGTGCCATGTCGATACTGGCCTGATAACTGTTGTTGTAAGCAAACTCAATCAAATGCAGTTGCTGGTCCCAATTTCCTCTAACCTGCAAAACACATGACTGCAACATATCCTCGAGGGTCTGAATAGTCTTCTTAGACTGCCCATCAGTCTGAGGATGGAAAGCTGTACTAAAATGTAATATGGTACCCAAAGCTCGCTGCAATGCTTGCCAAAACTCTGAGGTGAACTGACTATCTCGGTCAGAAACAATAGACACAGGCACACCATGCAAACGAACGATCTCCGCCAAATACAGCTTTGCTAACCTGCCCATAGAAATCTTCCCTGGAAGTGCAAGGAAATGAGCTGATTTCGTCAAACGGTCCACAATGACCCAAATACTCGTGTTACCAGCAGAAGTACGCGGTAACTGATACACGAAATTCATAGTAATGTGCTCCCACTTCAAAACCAGGATCTTCAAAGGCTGTAACTTTCCCGCAGGTTTCTGTCTTTCTGCCTTTACTTGCTGACAAATGAGGCATCTGCTCACATATGCTGCGATCTCCATCTTCATATTTTGCCACCAGTAATAGGCTCGAAGTGTACGAAACATCTTTGTACCACCTGGATGCATCGCGTAAGCAGAACAATGAGTTTTGTCTAAAATCTCCTTCTTCAAACCCTCGTCTCTGGGTACACAAAGTCTGCCTCTGAATAGCAATGTACCATCATCACTCAACTGGAACTCTGTTGGCACACCATTCCGAATCATGGTCTTCTTGTCCAACAGATAGGAATCCGTATCCTGAGCTTCACGGACCTGATCAACTAATACCGATCGAACCTAAAAGCTAGCCAACAAGGTTCCATCAACATCCCACTCTAACTCGGCTCCTGTAGCTCGTAACTCTACTAACATGGAAACTCTGGCCACAAACACATGAAACAATGAAGCTCCAGATTTCTGGCTGAGTGCATCAGCAACGACATTGGCCTTCCCTGGATGATACTCAAAGGTGCAATCATAATCATTGATAAACTCCATCCATCTGCGCTGTCTCATGTTCAAATCTGGCTACGTGCGCAAATAAGTGAGACTCTTGTGATCTGTGTATATCTTGCACTGAGCTCCATACAGGTAGTGTCTCCAACTCTTCAAGGCTAATACAATGGCAGCCAAATCCAAATCGTGCGTAGGATAATTGACTTCATATGGTTTTAACTATCTGGAACCGTAAGCCATCACTCTGCCATGCTGCATCAAGACCCAATTTTGATGCGTCGCTGTAAACCACAAACTCTCCACTATCATCAGGTAGGGTCAAAACCGGTGCAGTAGTCAACTTCTCCTTCAAGAGCAAGTAACTCTCCTCACATGTGTCAGACCACTCGAACTTGACGCATTTCTTCATCAATATGGTAAGTGAAGCGGCAATCCGTGAAAAATCCTGCATAAAACGCCGATAGTAACCTACCAAACCTAAGAAACTCCTGATCTCTGGTACGGTGGTAAGTCTACTCCAATTCAACACAGCCTCAATCTTGTTAGGATCCATGCCTCCCTCAGCAGATATCACGTGACCCAAAAATTTCACGCTATTCAACCAAAACTCACACTTGCTGAACTTCACAGACAACTGATTATCTCGCAAAGTCCGCAAAACAGCTCGTAAATGCTTCTTGTGCTGGCCCACACTCCTAGAGTAAATCAGAATGTCATCGTTGAACACGATCACAAACTTGTCTAGAAACCGCCTGAACACCCGATTCATCAAATCCATGAAAGCTGCAGGGGCATTGGTAAACCAAAACGGCATAACCAAGAACTCAAAATGCCCATACCGTGATCTGAAAGCTGTCTTGGGCATATCTGACTCTCTGATCCTCAACTGATGGTATCCAGACCTAAGATCAATCTTCGAAAAGACTGAAGCTCCCTTGAGCTGATCAAACAAATCGTCAATCTGTGGCAACGGATACTTGTTCTTCACGGTGACCTGATTCAGCTTCCGGTAATCAATACACAACCGCATAGAACCATCATTCTTCCACACAAACAGCACAGAAGCACCCCACGGTGATACACTGGGTCGTATGAAACCTTTCTCCTGCAATTCTTGAAGTTGAATCTCCGAGGCATATACACTGGGTCACAAACTCATCAAAGTTGTTCCGAGGCATCGTAGTCAGTGTTCCCTTGATGTTTAGGTTCAAGCCCAACTCAAATCTTCGGCACTTGGCTTCCTCTGAGGCCACCATATCACGAGTAAATCGAGATAAACGAGTAAATCTGTCCCGGTACTCAAGTACTGACATACTACCATGTCTCAAGTTGGTGAACTCTTCATACTTCTGCTGCTATGCAGCCTGGTTGAAATACCTCCACATAAACAAATCCCTGAACAAAGTCCATGGAGTATCAACCGGAACTCTATCGGTGGTAACCCACCAGAAGTAAGCATCAGACTCAAGTAAACCAACTGCTGCCGCTGTCATCTACTCAGGAGTGAAACGCAGACGCCCAAAAACTTGTTCAACCTGAACCAACCAAGCCTCACATATCTCTAGATCAGCTGAACCCGAGAAAACAGTCACTCCAGCAGTTCGAGCTTTGACCACAGGGTCAAAAAACGCTCCTCCAAATGCAATACTCGCATAAGCAAGTCATGCGTCTGACGATCCTCATCAGGATCCACATCCCTATTGAAACGGGAACCACGTCTAGGAGGCTAGGCATCCTAATGATAAGAGAAAAGCTTTAGTCACAAGGCACAAGGAACGTAATCATGAAACTTCAGACATTTGAAAACATACAACACCCGAAGCATTGATGAGTAACTGCTTGCCAGTCGGGTCATCGCTCCAGACATGATGTACGCTCTCAAATACCTTTAGTATCACAACAACAAAAGTCTACAGAACCTAAAACCTAATGCCCTGACACCAAGGTGAAAGGACCCAACCCCGATTTAGTTTCCCAAACTGGAATCAAACCCCTTATGAAAATACAACTTTCAAAACCATAGAAATTTCGGCAGAGTTTCACTATATCGCGAAATTATCATTAACCTGCACCCGAAAACACACTTCATCCTATGCCACAAAAGTCAAACCGTGGGCACCAATCCCTTCCGGATTTCTCAAAATCATAACATAATATAAAGAAATAAGCAAAAACTGTAACTTTACAGAAATCTGGGAAAATCATATGAAAATATAAGCATTAGAGTATTCAGAGCGACCTCTAGTATGTATATATATATATACATATACATAAATACACAGTAGTAGGCTAAACAAGAAACCTACTGAGAAAGAAAAGTAGCTCAAATACTAAGCCTCCGACTGCGACGTGCGACACCAGAATCTGAACTGCAAACTGGGCTCGGAAACCGAAAAGCCCAGGGGAAAGGCAAATAAAATCGTTAGAGTGAGTGGACGAAAATAAACATATGTCTTTGACCATTTACATAACATAAAAAAATAATGCGAGTTCTTAAAATAAATGGAGGTGTCGAGTGAATCTCTCAAGGCCGACGGTGATAGATTAGGCAAATCTCTCAAGCCTAGTGGGCACATCAGGCGAATATCTCAAGCCTGGAACTGGAGTACCGGTGATCAGCCGAGTAGTTAATGTATCGATGCCAAGTAAATGCCATCACCAATAAAACATAAAACAATACCTCCAAAACAACAAATAATCTCAATACTGTACTAGAAATAAATATTGAAACCAAGAACTCGCTACGACAGTGTAAATAAATGTCCACTCACAGATAAGCACAGCGGGTAGACGCGCTAATCCCAAGATCTGGCGGAAGATCCCTCGCCAAGCGTACGATCTCGATCCCCTGAATAATTACAAAATATCTCTGATCAAAATCACAATTCAATACTCTGAACCACACCTCAGAAACCAACCATTTCCGGAAAAGATCCCAAAATACTCCACATAAACCCTCGACACAAAATCCGGCATCCAAATCAACTCGAAAACCTCAAGGCGACTATCGGGGCGCGATTACGAGAAAAATGGCATAAAACTTGACAAAATCCTAAATGTCGACGCCTTGCCGGAGCTCCGCCGGCGGCGGCGACGCGCCATCACCGGAGAGATTTTTCAGCGAGGAAAACCCAGAATTCAAGTCCTCCTCGAGCCCAACACTTTTCTCAACTGCGCCCTTCTCCAATTCCACTATAATCCGCCGGAAAACAGCTCGAAACATCCATGAAATCCAAACCGGCCGGCGATCGGCCCATCACCGGAACTCCGGCCATGACACACGCCAGTCCTGGAGACCACCCCCAAAAGCCTTGCCGTGGCCCTACGAACCTTTCCCCCCTAATCCCCGGCCACCACTGTTGCCGGAGCACCGCCGTCCGTCACCCCCGAAAACCCACCGTTTCTCCTCCACAATTTCAACCCAAAACCTCTACCAAACATCACAATTCATACATCAAACGAAAACCCGAACATCAAGCTTCAATTCCTTACCTTTATTTCCGGCAACCGCGCCGTATTCCTGCAGCCACCACAACGGCAAGTCGTGACTCACTGAGTCAACACAGTTGACTCGGTAAACTCGGCCCAGCACTGATCAACTCGGTCAAAACAACCTATTTTCGAACTTTTCAATAACTCTACGACTATTCGGCTATTTATACGTCGCGAATCAACTATATCCTTAATTCGGATAACTCAAACTCAAACGGATAAACACGACTAACTCGGCGATAATTTCTAATATTCTTTTTATTTATATTGCTCGATTATCCAAAAAATCCTCGGAAAGCTCCTACGGACTCGAAATCAGATTCTCTACATTTCCCACGAACAAACCCAAATCAAATTCGTGTCCAAAAATTATGTCATGAACGAAGTTGCATATCCGATTAATTACGATAAACCTCAATTACTCGTAAAACTCGCATATTAAGCCGATTACTATTCCAATTCCGGTTCGGGTCGTCACAGCAACATAGATACATGGAACACATCATGTACTCTGGCAATCTCAGAAGATAGTGCTAACTTATATGCCACTGCACCCACTCATCAAATAACCTTATACAGACCGATATAGCATGGGCGAAGTTTGTCATGCTTCCCGAAATGCACAAGACCCTTCCAAGGAGATAATTTTAAAAATACCTAATCACCAACCTCAAACTCGAGGTCTTTTCTCCTTACATCAACATAACTCTTTTGTCAGTCTTGTGTAGCTTTCAACTTGTCTCAAATAATTTGAATGTCTTCTGCTGTGTCTTTCACTATATCAGGACCAATACGCCACCTTTCTCCCATTTCACTCCAACACAACGAAGTTCGACATTGTTTTACATATAAAGCTTCATATGGAGCCATCTCGATGCTGGCCTGATAACTATTATTGTAAGAAAATTCAATCAGATGAAGATGTTGATCCCAATTTCCTTGGAATTGCAGAATATAGGATCACAATATATCCTTCAAAGTTTGAATGGTTCTCTCCGATTGGCCATCAGTTTGAGGGTGGAAGCCTGTACTAAAATGTAATCTAGTCCCCAATGCCTTTTACAAAGCTCGCCAAAATTATGATGTGAATTGAGTATCCCGATCAGAAAATATAGACACAGGCACTCCGTGCAACCTTACAATCTCCGCCACACATAACTTTGCTAATTTGCTCATAGAGAGTTTTCCAGGAAGAGCTAGGAAATGAGATGATGTCGTAAGGCGGTCAACAATTACCCAAATGCTAGTATTACCATTAGATGTACAAGGTAGATGATATACAAAGTCCATGGTAATTTGCTCCCACTTCCAAACTGGAATCTCTAATGGTTGCAACTTACCAGCAGGCATCTGCCGCTCTGCCTTCACCTGTTGACAAATATGGCACTTGCTCATGTACATTGCTATTTCTCTTTTCATGTTACTCCACCAGTAGTAAGCTTTAAGTGTCCGAATTTTTTTTTTGTACCGCTTAGATGCATGACATAAGTTGAACAATGAGCTTCATCAAGTATTTTCTTCTTCAGCTCGTCATTCCTAGGAATACACATTCTTCCTCTGAACATTAAAGTACCGTCATTCCTTAGTCGAAACTCTGTTGGTATGCCATTCTGAATCATATTCTTTTTACTCAATAGATAGGGATCTGCATCCTGGGTCTCTCGCACTTGATCAAACAATACTGGTTGGACTTGAAAACTGGCTAACAGTGCTCCATCATTACTCCATTCTAACTCTACTCCCATAGCTCGCAACTCAGCTAACAACAATACCCTTGCGACACATACATGAAATAAAGAGGCTCCAGATTTCCTACTGAGAGCATCAACCACAACATTAGCTTTCCCTGGATGGTACTCAAAAGTACAGTCATAATCATTAATTAACTCCATCCATCTTTGTTGCCTCATGTTCAGATCTGGTTGAGTACGCAGGTAAGTGAGACTCTTGTGATCAGTAAAAATCTTACACTGCGCTCCATACAAGTAGTGCCTCCAACTCTTCAATGCCAACATAATGGTAGCAAGTTCAAGATCATGTGTGTGAGAATTAACTTCATGGGGCTTCAATTGTCTGGAACCATACGCAACAACTTTGCTATGCTGCATCAAGACACAGCCTAAGCCCAATTTCGAAGTGTCATTTTAAATAATATATTCCCCACTTTCGTCACTGGTGCCGTAGTCATAACTCTCTTTACAGGCATCAGACCACTCAAATTTGACCCCCTTCTTCGTTAATCGGGTAAGCGGAGTCGTAATCCATGAAAAGTCTTGTACAAAACGGCGATAATAACCTGCTAAAACCCAAGAAACTTCTTATCTCAGTTACACTTGTAGGTCTGCTCTAATTCAACACCGCTTAAATTTTATCTTGATCAACGCTAACTCCCTCAGCTGAAATTACATGACCCAGAAATTTCACATTATTCAGCCAAAATTCACACTTGCTAATCTATGCATACAATTGAGAATCCCGCAAAGTTTGCAGAACAGCACGTAGATGCTTCCAGTGTTGCTTCTCATCCTTGGAATATATTAAGATATCATCGATAAATACAATGTCACACATATCCAAGTATCGCCTGAAGACTTGATTCATGAGGTCCATAAAAGCGTTTGGGGCATTTGTCAAGCCAAAAGGCATAACAACAAATTCATAATGCCCATAGCGTGATCGAAAGGCCATCTTAGAAACATCTGATTCTCTAATCCGAAGCTGATGATACCCAGATTTGAGATCAATCTTTGAGAAAACTGTAGCTCCTTTTAGTTGATCAAATAAATCATCAATCTACGATAAAGGATACTTATTCTTCATCGTGACGTGATTCAATTTTCTATAACTAATGCACAACCTTATTGAATCATCCTTCTTCCTTACGAACAACACAGGAGCACTCCAGGGTGAAACACGGGGTCGGATAAAACCCTTATCGATCCACTCTTACAGCAGAACCTATAACTCTTTCAACTATGTTGGGCCATGATATGGTGCCTGAGAAATAGGACCAGTACCTAAAAGTAACTCAATAGTAAAATCCTCAGGAAAAACATCTGGATATTCACAAACTACGAAAATGACTCTGATATTAGGCAAGCACACCTCTGTGTTGACTACATGAGCCAAAAACGCCATACAACCCTTCCTTAACATCTTTTTCGCTTTCAGCCGAAGTCATACAAGGTGGAGAAGTATTCCTTTCGCCGCAAAATAATATTTCTGGCATACCTAGACTTCTAAAGACTACCTCATTTTTATGACAATAAAAGACTGCCCAATGAGCCTATAAGAAGTCCATCCTCAGAATTACATCAAAATCTATAATGTCTAGCAACATCAAATCCGTAGCTAACCCATAATCTCCTACGAAAATCTCACAGTCCCTATATACCCATCCGACACACACAACCTCACCGGATGGATATAATACTCGTCACATACCCGAAAGTGGAGAGGCAGGTATAGTGGCAAAAGATGCCAATCTATATGACATAAAAAATGCGTAGCCCCCCCGGGTTTAATAAAGTAAGGACTGGATAACCAAAAATATATAATGTACTGATAATAACCTCTGGGAAGCTCTGCTCTCACGCAGGGTCATGGCATGCACCCAAGACTGCCCAGCTGGTCGTCCATGCTGATTGCAGTTCTGCTAATTTGCTTGTCCTGTAGGCTACGTGCCCGAACTCCAAAAGTGGTACCCAGATCTCCACCTGAACTCTGGGCAGTTGAACCACCAAAAGTGGCTAATTGTGGACACTCCCTGGCAAAGTGACCTTCTTGGCCACAACGATAATATCTGGTAGTGCCCCATTGACACAAATGGAAATGCCGCTTGTTACAAATGTTACACAATAGAAAATCTCTCGATGCAGCTAGTGTGTCATATAAGCTTTGAGGATAACTCAACCCACTAGAACTCCCACTTGATTGTTGCCTTTGAGGTCGATTCCTCCTCCATCTATGGCTTCTCCTCTGACCAGATATGCCAGTAGGAAATCTATAAGGTCCACTGCCAGAAGAAGAGGCTGAGTCCGATGTACCTGAACTCAATCTCTTTGAAAGACATTGGCTGGGTCCACCTTCCTCGAATTGGTGAGACTGAAACTACATCTGTTTATCCCTTTCCACATCCTCGCCTCTGATTGCTGCACTAACAAACTCATCAAAATTATCCTGAGGCATAGATTTCAATGTCCCCTTAATGTTCAGATTCAAACCCAGCTCAAACCTCATGCATTTGGACTCCTCACTTGCCACCATATCACATGCAAATCGAGACAAATGAATAAATTTATCTCGATACTCAAGCACTGACATACTGCCTTGCCTCAGGCTAGTAAACTCTTCATATTTCCGCTGCTGAGTAGCCTTATTGACATATCGGCACATGAACACTTCTATGAATATAGGCCTCGGGGTGTCAACAAGAACCCTCTCAATACTAGCCCACATAAAGTAAGCATATGACTAAAGTAAACCAACAGCTACTATCGTCATCTGTTATGGAGTGAAGTGAAGTCATTCACATACTCGCTCCAGCTGGACTATCCATTCCTCATATTTTTTAGGATCTATAGAACCTAAAAAAGTGGTTGCTCCAACTATTCTTGCCCTTGCTACAGGATCAAAACGCTCCTCTAACTGTAAAACTCGCATAAGCAAGGCACTTGTTTGTTGATCCTCATCACGATCATCAGCCTTATTAACGCGGGCTCCACATCTACGAGGCATATCCTATGGATGAGAAAGCACATTAGTCAACAAAACACGAAGGATACAATCAAGAAACATTAAACATTTAAAAACACACAACACCATGAGCATTGATGGGGATCCGTAGGTCGGTCGGGCCACTGAATCTAAATGTCCTTAGTAACACAACTGCAGAAGTCTACAAAATCGACAACCTAATGCTTTGTTACCAACTGAAAGGACTCGATCCTGATTTAGTTGCCTAAACTAGAATTAAGCCCTAACGACACCGAATCTACAAAAATTTTGCCAGAGTTTCTTCTAAAATCAAGAAACCCAAAAACCTGCACGGAAAACACACTTCTAAAATGTTCACAAAAATAAATCCTGGGCACCAAATCCTATCCGGATTTCTCAAATCAATCAAACACTAAATCCACTAGAAAAATAAACTATTTATAGAAGGTGGTAAGAAATCCGAAGACTAAATGGAAGATACAACACAACAGAAGTAACCTCTATACAGTATTCAGAGCGACTTTTAATTTACATATTACACATAACTACCAGGTGAATCTAGGACCTACTAGATGAGTACAGTGACACGAACTCTATCTCTCCGTTGTTGACCTATAATCTCAGGATACAAACTGCAAACTGGGCGGAGGAAACCGAAAATCCCAGGGAAAGATACATAAAATAATAAAACTGTTAGAGTGAGTGGAAGAAAATAATATGTCACTTTAAACTGAAAACTATAAATAATATGTCTTTCACTATAAATGTACATCAAAATGATGCGAATCTAAAAATAAACAAGTCTAGGTCAGGTGTTTGTCCTAACCCTTCTACGTACTGTGTAATGTGTGGAGGCAAAAACTTGAGTAGATTTTCCTTAAAGTTACAAGAATGCCCAGGTTAGGTGTTTGTCTTAACCCTTATGGGTACTGCATAACTCACGGGTCAGGAGTTTATCCTATTCCTTCCGGAGCATCTCGAGGATCAGCCGAGAAGTCAGTGCATCGATGCAACAACTGTGACTATGCTCTGTGTAAAAAAAATCATATGTGCCTCTATGCAAATGCATGATCGTAAATGCATACTCATAAAATGCGTAATCTTAAAGTGCATAATTGTAAAATGCATAATCATAGAGTGTATAATCGTAAAATGCATAATCATAGACTTGCAAATCAACAGTGAAAATAAACTATCCACTCACAGTACAAATCTAGCTCCGTGGTCCGGTGGAAGTCCCCTCGCCTAAATCTCGATCACGGTCTCTTGAATAAATAACAAATTCATTTAATACTGAAATTCGATAAAACGTATGAAAATCAACTCAGAAACTAACCCGGAAACCCCCCAGTCAATTTTGGATTTTTGCCTTGCTGGAGCCCCGCCGTGGACAACGGCGCGTGGCCGTCACGCTCCTTCACAGGCGGTGGCGCATGAGCCACATGTGCCTTTGATGGCGGCAACTCCGATGGGAGCATTCGATACAGTAATCGAAAGCTCTCACCAAGGCCAATAATATTGCCTAAAGAGCCAACACCATCCGACCATCACCGTGGCCGGAAAACGGCCCGAAAGCCACGGTCCAAATATTCCGACCGATATGCCCTGACCATCGCTCCTCCACCGTGACACTACCATAGTCCAAACGGACCACCCAGAAAGCATCATAAGATTGAGGGGAGTCGAAACCCCCAACCCTCGGCCTCCAATACTGGCCGGAACACCGTCACCGACGACGGCAATTCCAAGCCCTAAAACCCGATTCGGGTTCAACTCTAATCACCTCTAAAATAATAATTGAACCCACCAAATCACTCAAGAGATCAAGGGCTTCGATTTCATACCTAGAACATCACCGAAGGTGGTCGGAATAGCCAGGTCAGGTCGGGTCATGTCGTCGGCAATACGGGTCGTCCGGTTTAGTATTTTTTCTTCTTCTGTATTTTCTGATTTTCTACGTATTTTCACTGTAAATACCATATTTATACCCCCAAGTACCTGATCAGATCAACGACTTAGGTTTGATCTGATCAAGATCCAACTGTTCAAATTAAACCGACCTAAAATAAATACTTTTAATTTTTTCTTCACGCATATTTCCAAAATTCATAAAAATAAGCTCGCGTATCCGAAAAATTCCTCGAAAGTTCTTGCACACTCGAAACAAAATACTCTATGACTTTCATGAAGAAAATAAAGTCTAATTCTCGCTCGATGAAAAAGTCGTTAACAAACTATACGATACGATTAATTAACGATAATTCTAATTTGTGTCGATTTATGCGTAATTTTTGGTTCTAGTTGTTACAATGAAGCAACCTTTTTTCATTTTGTCGATGCTCATTGATGGCCCTAAGGGACCTAGTGATAAGATTGATGTGTTTCTAAAACCTTTGATTGAAGAGATGAAGGAATTGTGGTATGAAGGTTTTGCTACTTATGATGCTTCGACTAATTAGATGTTTAACTTGCGTGCTATGTTGTTATGGACCATCAACGACTTTCCTGCCTATGCAAATCTATCAGGCTGGAGCACTAAAGGTGCAAAAGCATGTCCCGTCTGCAGTAAGCACTCTAAATGTTATTGGCCGACACATGGAAGAAAATTTTGTTACATTTGTCATCTGTGGTTTTCTACCTCAGAATCACAGATTTTGAAAGGACAGAGTGTCCTTTGTTAGCTCACGAGAATCAGGTCAAGCACCACTTCGATGCTCTGGAAGTGAGGTGAAAACTCAACTGTAAAATGTACTTACACAGTATAAAAAAGAAGATCTTCGGAAGAGAAAAAGAGAAGAAACTCAGAGAAAAGGTCAAACTCAACATGAAGATGACCCTATTTGGAAAAATAGGAGCATTTTGTTTGAGCTTCCATATTAGAAGCATAATAGGATTCGTCATAGTCTTGATGTCATGGACATTGAGAAATTTTTTTGTGATAACGTGCTTTGGACAATTTTGGGTGAGCAAAGGAAAACAAAGGATAATTTGAAGTCTCGGCGTGATTTTGTAGAATGGAGAATTCGGGAGGCTTTACATCCTTAAAAAAGGGGCTCAAATAAAGCATAATTGCCACCTGCATGCTTTACAATGAAAAAGGACAACAAAGATTTGTTTTTTTCGTGTTTTGAGGAAAGTGAAACTTGCAGACGGCTATGCATCTAATATATCTCAACAAGTGAATTTAAAACAACGTACTATTTCGGGTTCGGGTTTAAAGAGTCATGATAATCACATTCTGCAACAACAATTACTTCAAATAGCAGCACAAAGAGCCTTGCCTAAGAATGTTGTTTAAGCTTTGATTGAGTTGGCCAATTTCTTTAGGCAACTATGCTCAAAAGTAAACATGCAATCTGATTTGGAAGATATTCAAAAAAGAATTGCCCTAACACTTTGCCATCTTGAGAAGATCTTTCCAATGTCATTTTTTGATGTCATGGAACACTTGCCTATCCATTTAGCTAAAGAAGCATTGCTTGCAGGGCCTGTGCAATTTCGGTGGATGTATCCTATTGAGAGGTACATATATTTATCAATTTACTCTTGGACTATTTACTTTATCAATCTTAACAGTTTTAACTCGTAGGGTTTTGATATTGATTATTTTGACAAGTTCTTATACACACTAAAAGAATATGTTTGTCATCGTGCATATTCTGAGGCATCAATTGCTAATGGGTACTTGATTGAAGAATGCATGACATTTTGTGCTAGATACTTGGACTAAGTTGAAACCAAGTCTAACAGGCCTGAGAAAAATTCTGATGGTGGTTTTGACGTTGGTCGTTCTTTAGGTAAAGGAAAAAAAATACGTCTCGATGATATTACTAGAGAACAAACACATATTTACGTTCTACTGAACACGGAGGCAGTGTCACCTTTTAGAAAGTAAGTAAGTCTTTTTATTTTTTTTATTTTTATGTATTATGCATATAATGTAATATATATACTTATGACTAATCATTGTTGTTTTCTATCAGTCAACATCTGCAAATGCTTGCAAATTAGATGCCTACAAGATCTAATCACTATATTCAAAAGCTTCACACCCAAACGTTTCACAAGTGGTTCAAACAATATGTAAGTAATACGTTTCCATAGTTAGGATATCATTTATACAAGATGGACAAACTTTAGTTTCAGCTTTGCTTCATTAATGTATTTAATCATATATATGCTCATATATATAGGTCCAGACAGAACTTTGCACTCATAATAGGGTATTTTCTGATGAGATCAATACTTTGGCGAATGGTCTTGATGAATTTAGTCGAAGGTTTAAAGGATATTTCATCAATGGCTTCTTCTTTCGTACCAAAAGTAGAAACTCAAAATTCAGGTATTATGATGGATGCAAACACTATGGATTATGCTAGTGTAAGGGATATGAATCCTCAGTTGAATGAGCAAAGATACTATGGGGTGTTAATTGATGTGCTATAGATATGCTTCACTAATGATTTCAAATTTGTCTTATTTAAGGCTGATTGGGTCAATAACCGAATGGGGAAGAAAATTGACAAGTTTAAATTGACATTAGTGAATTTTAATCACCTGCTATACAGAAATAACGAAGTTGGAGATGAGCCATTTATTTTTGCAGAACAAGCAAGACAAGTTTGCTACATTTAGGATCCTTTAGAGACCGATTGACATGTTGTTCTTCACATGACAGTTAGAGATTTGTTTGATATGTATTCAAAAGATTCCTCTCGCCATCCAACTATTATACCTCAAGTCGAATTGTATGCACATCAACATATGGATGAAACTGTGTATCAAAATGATGAGGATGTTGCTTGGGTAAGAGAGGGAGTGGATTGAGTAGATGTGGATACAAGTGAGAACGATAACGATGTTGACATGGAAGAAAGTGATTGACCAATTTGATTATGATTCTTAGATTTTGTTAGTTTTTTTTTTTTTTTTTTACAAAATAGTTGAGAACTGTTTATAGATAATATTTTGGTGAGTAGTTTTATTGTTGTGTTATGGCATGCTTTATGACAGATATGACAAGTTTTATATGTTATCAGGTTATATGGCAAGAGTTTATACTTTATAGATTATATGTTGAGCTTTTATATGATACAAAGTTTATATTGTACAGATTATAAGGTGAGCTTCTATATGGTATCAGTTTATATGATAGCTTTTATATGACCAGTTTATATGTTATAAGATTATATGTTATCATATAATAGTACGTAAGCTTTTCTTTTTGTTTTGTTTTTCATCTTACTTTACTGAAAGATGGATGAAATTGATTACCATAGTATTTTATTTGTTGCTTGATAAGTTTCCTTTTTCAAAGTTATTGCACCTAAGAGAGGTAAATCTATGGAACAGTTGATTCCACCTTCTCCTACAAAATTTAGGAAGAGTAAGCAAGCATAATCAGCTCAACATGGGTCCTCTTCTAGTCAATTTAAACAGCCTCGACTTGCTCCATTTCAAAATCAACAAGAAGCTCCATTGGTGATAACAAAAACTACTCAAGTTGATGAATCACAACAACGTCAAGTGGCTCAAACTAGTCATGAGGAGCCTCTAACAACTGAACCACATGAGTAAGGTTTATGAATCTTTTACTATTCATTTTTGTGTTTTTTTTCTTTTTTCCAGTTCAAATTATTTACTCATTCTGTAGTTATAAGTTGCATGAATGACATTTGATTGTGATGGACAAACTTTATGTGTGACACTTATATTTTTGAGAGATAGTAAATGGTTCTGAAGACATGTGTATTCATGGACTGAAAAGAGACCCATCAACCATGACCCAACATGCACTATTATTTTACATTTGGTTAAGTCTTGGATACAGCTGTATATGTCTCTCTAGCAAGCAAACGTTATAGATGGAGAATTGGAGAGGAATAAAATCTATAGATAAAGATAGATATAATCAATGTGATTTGATTATGGAGTAGTGCTTCAGTTTTTGAAATGTGCAGCAGGCTGTAGTGATGGATTTATGATGTGATTTGATTTATGTTGTTGTTTATTGTTAGGTCCAATTATGCAACGAACTAAAAAAGGCAGAGGAGCAGCTTGTGGCATGGCTCATTGGGGGAGTGGAAAGAAATACCATATTGAATTTGCTAAAGGTTGAAATCCTATTGGTGAACATGGAGAAGGGTTTTCCTCGCACTTGGAATAATGGCACGAGATGGACAAAAGATTCCTCTAATTTATACCTCATTGTCTGCTGTGCCAGAAGATATAACAAACGATATATGGAAAGATATCACGGTATAAAGATTATAATACTAAGTTTTGAATGCTTAAATTATTTGAAGACTAAAATTTTATATTATAGTACAACACTGATGTTCCAAGCGAATACAAAGATCATTGCTTAAAGGTAATTGGTAATAGATGGAGGGATTGAAAGAGTCGAGTCAAGACACAATGGTATGATAAGTATGAAACAGATGAGGAGCGATTAGCAATCACTCCTAACCGGGTTGTTGCTGAGCAATGGAAAGTATTAGTCAAGTATTGGGCTCTTCCTGATGTTTAGGTAAAACAATAGTTTTAATGATAAGTTTTAATATACATTTGAAGTTACTTGTTATGTAGGAAATATGTGAGATGAATATGTTAAGCCATGCAGAAGGAAGAGCAGCTCCTCATAGGTCTGGTCAAAAATCATTTGCTAGAGTACGAGCAGAGGTATTGTTTTTGATAGACTGTGTTTTTGTAGGTGATTTTGTAGTTTTGAGGCTAGAGCGTTGTTTTTATATACATTAATGTTAATTTTGGGTTGTCCACTCCACTGTATTGGTTTGTAAGAGTTACTGTCATATTTTGTCTTTCCCCTCAACTATTTATTCTCATATTTCCAGTTATATATATATGCTTACAATTACATTAATGGATTTCTCTTTCTCTTTTTAATTATCACATACTAAAGATGACGACAAAAGGAGAGAAAACTGATCATATTAACATGTTTATCAAAACACGAGTAAAGAAGACCTGAATGTTGATGGTGCTCAAGTTAACATTCACGATGATGAGGTTGCTATTGTTATTGTAAGCATAATCAATTCAATGCATTTATATATATATATAAAATATTTTGGATATCAGCTATTGTTATTGTAAGAATAATCTATTGAATGCATTTATATAGTTAGATAGTACATATAATATGTTGGATACCCGTAACATATATGCACACTATACAACTCTATTTTTGTTGAATTCGTTTCAGTTTAGCACATTAAGTGGCTGAATATACAGAAAAATGGAGCATTATCCACTACGCCTTATGAGGCTACTGCTTTTATAAACAAGAGTTTTATGATTTTCATAACTTTAACCTATTTTACAAAGTCAATTCAATGAATATTTGGAGGAAAGGCCAGAAGAATAACAAGATGATACATTTCAAGAAGAGGTATTCACTAAAGTGATGGGAGAGGACACTAATGGGCATGTTCGCATGTATGGAAGAGGTGTCGCGCAGTCTCAAGTGCTTAGTCAAAACTCTAAAATTACCGATGTTGACCAAAACAATGTAATTGAGCAGATAGAAACCAAATAGCAATCCAAGATGGAGACATGAAATTGAGCTATGAATCTCAGTTGAAAAATATGCAAGTGAAGTATGATGATGTGTATTCACGTTTGAATATGGTGATGGCTCATCTTGGCATGCAGGTAAACCCAAGTGATGGACAAAGAAGTGATCAGGTATTTACATAGTTTTTGCTTTTTTCATAATAGATATATAGTGGTCGATAAACTAAGGTTTATGAAACTTACATTTCTTCATTCAACTTTAATATATAGATTGATGAGGCAAACTTTAAATTGGAGAAAAGGCACCAATGATTGTCTTAATGGCAGACCTTCAACATAATCAAGGTTGGAATTAAGTCATAGTAACAATATGTCAATATAAGTTATAAATAACTTATTCCGTGGACTCTAATCTCATATTTTGTTTATTATTTTATTTTTTCAGATTAAGAGAAGTTACTGAGAGATGGTGTTGACCTGGGAGGACAAGTTATTAAAATATTAGGATTTGTATGCTACTTTGAACTTATTATGTTTATTACTCATCGATTTGAACATTAGACATATTACTGATATCAAGCATATGCTAGAACAATTTAGATAGAATGCAATATTAAATTTATCTTGAAGGTTTATTAAAAATTATGTGACGACCCGAACCGGAATTGGAATAGTAATCGGCCTAATCTGCGAGTTTACGAGTAATTGAGGCTTATCGTAATTAATCGGATATGCAATTTTATTCACAACTTAATTTTCGGACACAAAATTTGATTTGGGTTTGTTCGTGGGAAATGTAGAGGATCAGATTTCGAGTCCGTAGGAGTTTTCCGAGGATTTTTCGGATAATCGAGGAATATAAAATGAATATTTGAAATTATCGCCGAGTTAGTCGTGTTTATCCGTTTGAGTTTGAGTTATCCGAATTACGGATAGAGTTGATTCACGCCGTATAAATAGCCGAATAGTCGTAAAGTTATCGAAAAGTTCGAAAATGGGCTGTTTTGACCGAGTTGACCAGAGTTGGGCCGAGTTGACCGAGTCAACCCGTGGTTGACTCAGTGAGCCATGACTCGCCGTCGAGATGGCTGCCGAAATACGGCACGGTTGCCAGATTTTAAGGTATGGTTTTGAAGCTCTCCCTTTGGGCTTTCGATTGATGTATATATGGTGTATTTTGGTGGCGGTTTGGTTGGTTAATTTTGAACGTGAAGTTGGCCGGAATCTGATTTGATGGTGGTGGGTTTTCCGGCAGTTTTCCGATGGGGACTTTGGGTGGAAATGGTTGGGTTCGAGCTTGTGATGAAACCCTTTGAAGATGGGAGGCCGAGGTGGCCTCACGGTGGAGGATTTCGCCGGAGAAATTTTCCGGCCAATTTGAGTTTTAGAGGCTTTCGAGGCGATTTCTGGCCACGGTGGTGGCTGGGCGGTGGTGACCCTTTGGGGAAAAAGGCTAGGCTTGAGGAGAGGAAGGTTTTGGGGTTTTGGTCGCCGGGAAATCTCTCCGGTGACGGCGCACAGCCGCCGGCGGCGGCGGTCAACGGCGGAGCTTCGGCGAGGAGTTGACTTTTTGAATTTTGTCAAGTTTTGTGCTGTTTTTCTCGTTATCGCGCCCCGATTGTCGCCTTGAGGTTTTCGAGTTGATTTGGATGCCGGATTTTGTGTCGAGGATTTATGTGGAGTATTTTGGGATTTTCAGCGATTCTTTTGTTATCCGAGTTATATGTTTCCGGAAATGGTTGGTTTCCGAGGTGTGGTTCAGAGTATTGAATTGTGATTTTGATTAGAGATATTTTGTGATTATTCAGGGGATCGAGATCGTACGCTTGGCGAGGGATCTTCCGCCGGATCTCGGGATTAGCGCATCTGCACGTTGTGCTTATCAGTGAGTGGACATTTATTTACACTGTCGTAGCGAGTTCTTGGTTTCAGTATTTATTTCCAGTACAGTATTGAGAATATTTATTGTTTTGGAGGTATTGTTTTATGTTTATTTGGTAATGGAATTTACTTGGCATCGATGCATTAACTACTCGGTTGATCACCGGTAGTCCTGTTCCAGGCTTGAGAGATTCGCCTGATGTGCCCACTAGGCTTGAGAGATTCGCCTAGTCTATCACCGTTGGGCTTGAGAGATTCGCCCGACACCTCTATTTATTTTAAGAACTCGCATTATTTTTATGTTATGTAAATGGTGAAAGGCATATGTTTATTTTCGTCCACTCACTCTAACGATTTTATTTGCCTTTCCCCTGGGCTTTTCGGTTTTCGTGCCCAGTTTGCAGTTCGGATTCTGGTGTTGCACGTCGCAATCAGATGCTTAGTATTGGAGCTACTTTTCTTTCTCAGTAGGTTTCTTGTTTAGCCTACTGCTGTGTATTTATGTGTATGTGTTTATATATATATATATATATATACTAGAGGTCGCTCTGAATACTCTGATGTTTATATTTTCATATGATTTTCCCGGATTTCTGTAAAGTTACAGTTTTTGCTTATTGCTTTATATTATGTTATGATTTTGAGAAATCCGGATGGGATTGGTGCCCACGGTTTGGCTTTTGTGGCATAGGATGAAGTGTGTTTTCAGGTGCAGGTTAATGATAATTCTGCGATATAGTGAAACTCTGCTGAAATTTCTACTGTTTTTGAGAGTTGTGTTTTCAGAAGGGGTTTGATTCCGGTTTTGGAAACTAAATCGGGGTTGGGTCCTTTCAGCTTTGTATCAGAGCATTAGGTTTTAGGTTTTATAGACTTCTGTAGTTGTGATACTGTACAGTATGTCTGGAGCGATGACCCGACTGGCCATCGGTAACTCATCAATCCTTCGGGTGTTGTATGTTTTCAAATGTCTGAAGTTTCATGATTACGTTCCTTGTACTTTGTGACTAATGCTTTTCTCTTATCATTAGGATGCCTCCTAGATGTGGTTCCTACGTCAATAGGGATGCGGATCCTGATGAGGATTGCCAGACGCATGACTTGCTTATGCGAGTATTGCGTTTGGAGGAGAGTTTTGACCCTGTGGTCAAGACTCGAACTGCTATAGCGACTATTTTCTCGGGTTCAACTGACCCAGAGATATGTGAGGCTTGGTTGGTTCAGGTTGAACAAGTTTGTGAGCGTCTGTGTTTCACTCCTGAGCAGATGAAAGTGGCAAGAGTTGGTTTACTTGAGTCTGATGCTTACTTCTGGTGGGTTAGCACTGATAGAGTTCTGGTTGATACTCCATGGACTCTGTTTAAGGATTTGTTTATGCGGAGGTATTTCAACCAGGCTATACAGCAGCGGAAGTATGAGGAGTTCACCAACTTGGGACAGGGTAGTATGTCAGTACTTGAGTACCGGGACAGATTTACTCGTTTATCTCGATTTGCTCATGACATGGTGGCCTCAGAGGAAGCCAAGTGTCGGAGATTTGAGTTGGGCTTGAACCTGAACATCAAGGGAACACTGACTACGATGCCTTGGAACAACTTTGATGAGTTTGTGAGTGCTGCACTTCGAGGCGAGGATATAGAGAAGGAAAGGTAGATGAGATTCCAGTCTCGACGATTTGAGGAGGGTGGACCGAGTCAGGGACCTTCCAAGAGGCTAAGTTCAGGCACTTCCGGATCGACATCATCATCTAACAGTGGACCATTTAGACCACAAGTTAGTACGGCTAGACAGAGACAGAGATGGACGAGGGATCGGCCACAGAGACCACAGTCTAGTAGGAGTTCTAGCAGATCCTGCTATCCTTGACGTACCGGTGGTACCTTCGCTATACCGAGGGAGTATCCATTGTGCAATCTCTACAATAGGCACCACTTTGGTCTTTGTCAACGAGGCCCTACCATTTGCTATTGTTGTAGCCAGGAGGGTCACTTTGCGAGGGAGTGTTTCCAGTCTACTGGTGTTGGTGGTCAGGCAGCTCAGAGTTCAGGAGGAGATCGAGGTACTACTTTTGGGGCTCGACCAGTGCAGTCTTCTGGTCAGGGCGGACAGCAGAGTCACCATCAGCGTGGACGACTAACTGGACAAGCTGGGGTTCATGCTATGTCATTACGTGAGGGCAGAGCTTCACCAGAGGTTGTTATTGGTACGTTGCATGTTTTTGGCTATCCAGTACTTACTTTGCTAGATCCAGGTGCTACGCATTCATTCATTGTATATAGATTGTCATCTTTAGCTACTATGCCTGCATCTCCACTTCCGGGGTTATGGAGGGTGTTGTATCCATCTGGTGAGGTTGTGATTATTGGTTGGGTGTATAGAGATTGTGAGATCTTTGTGGGAGGTTATGGTTTAGCCGCGGATTTGTTATTGCTGGACATTGTCGATTTTGATGTGATTTTGGGTATGGACTTCTTGGAGACACATTGGGCTATGTTTGACTGTCACAAGAAAGAGGTTGTGTTTCGACGTCTAGGTTTCCCAGAGATATAGTTTCGCGGTGAGAAGAATACTTCCCTGGCATGTGTGATTTCAGCGATGAAGGCCGAGTGGATGATGAAGAAGGGTTGTGTTGCATATTTAGGTCATGTTGTGGATACAAAGGCTGCTGTACCAGACATTGGTGACATTGAGGTTGTTTCTGAGTTTCCAGATGTGTTTCCGGAGGAGTTACCAGGTGTTCCTCCAGTTCGAGAAATCGATTTCACCATTGAGCTTTTACCAGGCACTGGACCTATATCTCAAGCACTGTATCATATAGTGCCAGCGGAGTTGAAAGAGTTGCAAATTCAACTTCAAGAATTGCTGGAGAAAGGTTTCATATGACCCAGTGTATCACCGTGGGGTGCTCTTGTACTGTTTGTGTGGAAAAAGGATGGTTCTATGCGGTTGTGTATTGATTACCAGAAGCTGAATTAGGTCACCATGAAGAACAAGTATCCGTTGCCGCGGATTGACGATATGTTTGATCAGCTCAAGGGAGCTTTAGTCTTTTCGAAGATTGATCTCAGGTCTGGATACCATCAATTGAGGATCAGAGAGTCAGATGTGCCCAGGACAGCTTTCAGATCAGGGTATGGGCATTATGAGTTCTGGGTTATGCTGTTTGGATTGGCCAATGCCCCTGCAGCTTTCATGGATTTGATAAACCGGGTGTTCAGGCGGTTTCTGGATAAGTTTGTGATCGTGTTCATCGACGACATTCTGATTTACTCTAGGAGTGTGGGACAGCACAAGTAGCATTTACGAGCTGTTTTGTGGACTTTGCGAGATAATCAGTTGTTTGCGAAGTTTAGCAAGTGTGAGTTTTGGTTGAATAGCGTGAAGTTTTTGGGTCACGTGATATCTGCTGAGGGAGTCAACGTGGATCCTGACAAAATTGAAGCGGTGTTGAATTGGAGTAGACCTACCACTATACCCGAGATCAGGAGTTTCTTGGGTTTGGCAGGTTACTATCGGCGCTTTGTGCAAGATTTTCACGGATTGCCTCTCCACTTACCAGATTGACGAAGAAAGGCGTCAAGTTCGAGTCGTCCGATGCATATGAGGAGAGTTACTTGCTCTTGAAGGAGAAGTTGACTACTGCACCAGTTCTGACTTTACCTGACGATAGTGGAGAATTTGTGGTTTACAACGATGCATTGAAATTGGGTCTTGGTTGTGTTTTAATGCAGCATGGCAGAGTGGTGGCTTACGTTTCCAGGCAGTTGAAACCACATGAAGTCAATTATCCTACGCATGATTTGGAGTTAGCTGCTATTGTTTTAGCCTTGAAGAGTTGGAGACACTACTTGTATGGAGCTCAGTACAAGATATACACAGATCACAAGAGTCTCATTTATTTGCGCACGCAGCCAGATCTGAAAATGAGGCAGCGCAGATTGATGGAGTTGATCAATGACTATGATTGAACCTTTGAGTATCATCCAGGGAAGGCTAATGTCGTTGCTGATGCACTTAATCAGAAATCTGGAGCATCATTGTTTCATATGTGTGTGGCTAGAGTTTCCATGTTAGCAGAGTTATGAGCTACGGGAGTTGAGTTAGAGTGGGATGATGATGGAGCCTTGTTGGCTAGCTTCCAGGTTCGACCGGTATTGGTTGATCAGGTTCGTGAAGCACAGGATGCGGATTCCTATCTGTTGGACAAGAAGACCATGATTCGGAATGGTGTGCCAACAGAGTTTCAGCTAAGTGATGATGGTACATTGTTGTTCTGAGGCAAACTTTGTGTACCTAGAGACGAGGGTTTGAAGAAGGAGATTTTAGACGAAACCCATTTTTCTGCTTACGCGATGCATCCAGGCGGCCTTCGAGCTTATTATTGGTGGCGAAACATGAAGAGGGAAATCGCAGCATATGTGAGCAGATGCCTCATTTGTCAGCAAGTGAAGGCAGAAAGACAGAAACCTGCGGGAAAGTTACAACCGTTGGAGATTCCGGTTTGGAAGTAGGAGCACATTACTATGGATTTTGTGTATCAGTTACCGCGTACTTCTACTGGTAATATGGGTATTTGGGTCATTGTGTACCATTTGACGAAATCAGCTCATTTCCTTGCACTTCCAGGGAAGATTTCTGTGGGCAAGCTAGCAAAGATGTATTTGGCGGAGATCGTTCGTCTGCATGGTGTACCTGTATCTATTGTTTTTGACCGAGATAGTCAGTTCACTTCAGAGTTCTGGCAGGCATTACAGTGAGCCTTGGGGACCAGATTGCATTTCAGCACAGCTTTCTATCCTCAGACTGATGGGCAGTCTGAGAGGACTATTCAGACCCTCGAGGATATGTTGCGGTCATGTGTTTTGCAGTTTAGAGGAAATTGGGACTAGCAACTGCATTTGATTGAGTTTTCTTATAACAACAGTTATTAGGCCAGTATCGACATGGCACCGTATGAGGCTCTATACGGGAAGCAGTGCCGTACTCCATTGTGTTGGAGTGAAGTGGGCGAGCAATGGCTTATTGGTCCTGATCTAGTGAAGAGCACCACAGAGGATATTCAGATTATTAGAGACAGGTTGAAGATTGCCCAAGATCGACAAAAGAGTTATGCAGATGTGAGAAGAAAGAGTCTTGAGTTCGAAGTGGGCGATTGGGTCTTCCTGAAATTATCTCCATGGAGGGGAATTGTTCGTTTCGGGAAGCGCGGCAAGCTCCGACCGCGGTATATCGGTCCGTATGAGATCACAGAGAGAGTTGGCGCTGTGGCTTACAGGTTAGAGTTGCCTCCAGAGATGGCAAGGGTGCACGATGTTTTCTATGTCTCGATGCTGCAGAAATACATTCCAGATGCATCACATGTTTTAGCGCCATATCAGCTTTCTATCCAGGAAGATTTGACATATGTGGAAGAGCCAGTACAGATTCTCAATCGGCGTGTGCAGGAGTTGAGACACAGAGTCATACTGCTTGTGAAGGTCTTATGGCAGAATCACTCAGTAGAGGACGCCACTTGGGAGACCGAGCAGCATATGCGGGAGCAGTATCCTCATCTGTTCATTTAGCAGGTACGTAAATTTCGAGGTTAAAATTTTTGTAAGGGGGGTAGATTTGTGACGACCAGAACCGGAATTAGAATAGTAATCGGCATAATCTGCGAGTTTACGAGTAATTGAGGTTTATCGTAATTAATCGGATATGCAATTTCATTCACGACTTAATTTTTGGACTCAAAATTAATTTGGGTTTGTTCGTGGGAAATGTAGAGGATCTGATTTCGAGTCCATAGGAGTTTTTCGAGGATTTTTCGGATAATCGAGGAATATAAAATAAATATTTGAAATTATCGCCGAGTTAGTCGTGTTTATCCGTTTGAGTTTGAGTTATCCAAATTGCGGATAGAGTTGATTCGCGACGTATAAATAGCCGAATAGTCGTAAAGTTATCGAAAAGTTCGAAAATGGGCTGTTTTGACCGAGTTGACCAGAATTGGGATGAGTTGACCGAGTCAACCCATGGTTGACTTAGTGAGCCGTGACTCGCCATCGAGGTGGCTGCCGGAATACGGCACGGTTGCCGGATTTTAAGGTATGGTTTTGAAGCTTTCCCTTTGGGCTTTCGATTGATGTATATATGGTGTGTTTTGGTGGCGGTTTGGTTGGTTGATTTTGAATGTGAAGTTGGTCGGAATCGGGTTTAATGGTGGTGGGTTTTCCGACAGTTTTCCGATGGGGATTTTGGTTTGAAATGGTTGGGTTCGAGCTTGTGATGAAACCTCTTGAAGCTGGGAGGCCGAGGTGGCCTCACGGTGGAGGATTTCGCCGGAGAAATTTTTCGGCCGGTTTGAGTTTTAGAGGCTTTCGAGGCGATTTTCGGCCACGGTGGTGGCTGGGCGGTGGTGACCCTTTGGGGAAAAAGGCTAGGCTTGAGGAGAGGAAGGTTTTGGGGTTTTGGTCGCCGGGAAATCTTTCCGGTGACGGCGCGCAGCCGACGGCGGCGGTGGCGGTCAACGGCGGAGCTCTGGCGAGGCGTTGACTTTTTAGATTTTGTCAAGTTTTGTGCCGTTTTTATCGTAATCGCGCCCCAATCGTCGCCTTGAGGTTTTCGAGTTGATTTGGATGCCGGATTTTGTGTCGAGGGTTTATGTGGAGTATTTTAGGATTTTCGGCGATTCTTTTGTTATCCGAGTTATATGTTTCTGGAAATGGTTGGTTTCCGAGGTGTAGTTCAGAGTATTGAATTGTGATTTTGATCAGTGATATTTTGTGATTATTCAGGGGATCGAGATCGTACGCTTGGCGAGAAATCTTCCGCCGAATCTTGGGATTAGCGCGTCTGCGCGTTGTGCTTATCAGTGAGTGGAAATTTATTTACACTGTCGTAGCGAGTTCTTGGGTTCAGTATTTATTTCTAGTACAATATTGAGATTATTTATTGTTTTGGAGGTATTGTTTTATGTTTATTTCGTGATGGCATTTACTTGGCATCGATGCATTAATTACTCGACTAAGCACCGGTAGTTCAGTTCCAGGCTTGAGAGATTCGCCTGATGTGCCCACTAGGCTTGAGAGATTCGCCTAGTCTATCACCGTTGGGCTTGAGAAATTTGCCCGAGACCTCTATTTGTTTTAAGAACTCGCATTATTCTTATGTTATGTAAATGGTGAAAGGCATATGTTTATTTTCGTCCATTCACTCTAACGATTTTATTTACCTTTCCCCTGGGTTTTTCGGTTTACGTGCCCAGTTTGCAGTTCGGATTCTGGTGTCGCACGTCGTACATCCCAGTTTCCCGGATTTCTGTAAAGTTACAGATTTTGCTTATTGCTTTATATTATGTTATGATTTTGAGAAATCCGGATGGGATTGGTGCCCACGGTTTGACTTTTGTGGCATATGATGAAGTGTGTTTTCGGGTGCAGGTTATTGTTAATTCCGCGATACAGTGAAACTCTGCCGAAATTTCAACGGTTTTTGAAAGTTGTGTTTTCAGAAGGGGTTTGATTCCGGTTTAGGAAACTAAATCGCGGTTGGGTGATTTCAGATTATACATATTATATAAATGAATCTACATGCATGAGATGACATATTTTGTTTCTGTGACGGCTAAAAGGAAAAAAGAAGTGTCGCAAATACATTTTTTGTGACATTCATTTATGTCTCAATTTAGTGTTGGAAAAATTATTATAGACTCAACATTAGATGTCGCAAAAAAGTGTCATAAAAGCTTTTTACTTTTTGTGACGAATAAAAGTGTCACAAATATTTTTTCAGTAAATCCGTCGATTTTCATTCGACACAAATGAAGTGTCGCAAACACGTCGCAATTACTTTTTTGCGACACTAGCCAAGCATCATAAAAACTTGTAAAATATTTGCGACGCAAATTTTTGTGACGTTTCAACAATCGTCGCAAAAACATTTTTGCGACGCTTTTTTCCTCATTTGTGACACTTTTGTCCCGTTGCAAAAAAAACATTTTCTTGTAGTGTAACAATAATAACTTATAATCAAAAGGTTGATAGAAGCAAACATGAAAAATGAACCACATACATCATAACCGTATATTTCCTCAATCCTAAGAACAAATATTTGCACAATCAATATAAGCTGTAGCATGAAATCAATATAAACTACAAAATTCCCAACTAACAAAATAACTCAATCAAGCATAGTGACTCAAACATTCAAATAATACACAATGATTGTGCATAAATACAAACTTACGAAAAAAAAATTATTACTACTTAAATCAAACCGAGCAACAAATAAAATTTCATGCGAGATTTTTTTTTCTCGAAACTACTACACATTATATAACCATATTTTTATTTTCTCATCTTAAAATTGCATAAATTAAAACTCAGTCTGAGATATTAAGAAATAAGTAGCATATAAAAATAAGACATACCTTATCACTAATAATATGGCTATAGAAACAAAGCTTATGTTTAGTTACTATTTTTAACATTTAACACCCTCGATGTTCTTCCTCTTGTTCCCAAGCTTCGACCGTTTAAAATTTTAGAAACTTACCGCAGGACCCTGCAGAGACTGTGACTTCGACTTAAAAGTCAACGCATGCAATTAACAGGGCAGCTCCATATCGACCACCATAATGCCCGGGATAGATAGCAAAATCTGGTCGTTGTTGCTACAAGAACCTTTAGTTGTCTCAGTGAGAACAAGACAAACCATCATTGCAGACATAGCATTCTAGGTCGGACTAGGGTTCCCTAATTGACTGGGAGTCTCGGCTAGACCAAAAGGTTGACTCCCCTGCAAACTCACACTCGAACCCACAATGTAACTCACATAACTTGCGGGTACTACAATTACCCGATCTGCCTCTAACATATCGATATGACGGCCCCCCACAAACATCATGCTCAAAGAAGCATTAGTGTCCAACACTAACCCACAAACTGATCATATCTCAATCGCATTAATGTTGCCATTCCAGAAAACTCAAAAACCACTCTCATTGCATTTTTTTCACCGGATATTAGAGGTTATATATGCTAGGTCCTCACCCTCTTCCCTGACCTTACCAGCCTTGTCCACTCAATTTAGCACATAGAGAGTTTCACCAATCAAACGAACATTGTACAAATTCGTTAGTTCATGAGTGGAGTTAAAACAAACGGCTCTAGGCCATCGTATCTTTTTGGACCTTATCATTATTCCTATATAACTAGGGACCCTTATAAGGATCCATTATATCATCTCCTCGATCGAAGCAGAATAAGTAGTTGTCGCATGGTTGCAGACAAACAACCTCCACTTCAGTTCTCAAACACTAACGATTGTACCCATAAAATCTTCCCATCACGTAAAATTTGTCAAGATCAAGCTTGCCACAAGTGTATATGATACATTTTGGGCAATTTGTTTAGGAAAAATTATTCAAATGTTCATTCAATTATGTCAAGATAGACTTTTTAGTAACTATCATTTGACATATATCAAAATGGTCACTCAAATTTGGTCTTCCTATATCAAAATGGTCACCCGTTCTCAGCAGACATTAAATCATGGAATATTCTGTTATTTCTGGAGGATATTTACTTCTTTTCAAACCATTTATTTATTTTTCTTTCTTTTTTCTTTTTAAATTACTTTCAGTACCCATATTAATTATATGGCACCTATATTAATCTGATCTGGGCACCCAAAGAATCATTGGAAGACATCAGTGACCTGGGCAGATGGCGAGGAGGCAGATCCTAGGTGCATTGCAGCTATGACAAGGGAGCTTAGAGCATGCTTCAAACCGAGATGGATCTCAGGTGCAGTGCATGATGGAAACAGAGACGTGAAGTGATGCTAAGTGGCGTATGACGTCGTCGCGGGTTTTGTGACGGGATGCGGCAGTGGTCGATAGCTAACCGCGGCTGGAGGCGGCGTATGAATTAGAGACGAGGCGTGCATCGGGACTGAGGTCGCGAGTAGGCACAAGTGGCACAGGGTATGCAGCTGGAGGCGCTAGTTTTTTCCTCTGCTACTACATTTCTCTCGGGGACTGTGCCCTCAGATTCACATCGTGCTGCAGCAATATGCCATAACACGCTTTGCGCCGCCTTCAATCTAAGCTTATCGCACTCCTTGATTTTTGTCGATCTCTTGGAAGTCATGTAGGCTGAGGCTGAGCCTAGACCAAGGCGGACGACAAAATCCAGTATGTAGGAGAGAGAGAGAGAGAGAGCTGTAATGGCACATTTGTAATTTTTAGAAATTGTGATAATGATATTTTTGTAAATATTATGAAGTTGTAATTAGAAGACATATATACCCATCATATCTCATATATGTAATGGCTAAAATAGACGGAGTGATCATTTTGATATACGGATATCAAATTTAAGTGACTATTTTGATATATATCAAATGATAATTTCTAAAGTGTCTATCTTGACATAGTTGAGTGACTATTTAAATAATTTTCTCATTTACTTATAAAGATTCGCGAGGACCTAAGTTTCCCCATCATGAGGACTAAATTTAATTATAACAATCGTACCAATAAAGTCTCCACACAAAGATGACCCAATAATAGCATTTTGTTTCACTTTCGATCATTTCGGCAAAATTAATCAATGAGATTTTAGTCACTAATATAATGGCCGGTGTATATGGAGTAGCCATGGTAGTGTACCATTCATCTGATCGTCTCCTGGTGAGTTTTGAGCTTTTGGTCTATCCTACATAAGTACAGAGATGTCAAAGGCTGTCAGGCATGTGAAAAAGAAGAAGATTAATAGTAGTAAGTTACAGAGGCAAATAGAGCACCAAACACAGGCATGAGAATATCTGCACCGACAAGATTTTGCTCTAGCAGTTAGTGGGACTGGCTGGTGGTTTGCTGGAGCAAACTGTTTTCGGTGACGCACCGAGAAGAAAATGAGCGACGGCTGCTCGTTGACGTTTTGCTCTGTTGAACGCCTGAGCAAAATTTTCTCAGGCGTCTGCT
Organism: Geum urbanum; assembly: GCA_946800695.1. Lineage (NCBI taxonomy): Eukaryota > Viridiplantae > Streptophyta > Magnoliopsida > Rosales > Rosaceae > Geum > Geum urbanum. Next base: position 38,930,307 of record OX326998.1, read on the forward strand.
CGATTGCCTGGCGGAGCCCACAACACGTGGTGACGTCAGGCACATTTCACTTTTTCTTTTCTTTTAGGTGCGTGCACTGCACATGCTAGTCAAAAGTTAAAAAAAAATGACACGCGAATAGGAGGCTGACACTTGTCGGGCCTGGGTGAAAATTTTAAATGAAACGGTCTAGTAGATCTGGGACTTTGATTTTGAATCTGAAATATGATCCAATAGTCAAGAATTAATCAGAACGGCTATTTTTTGTTTTCCAACAAAAATAAACGGGAAACTAAAAAAAAATTGTAAAAAAAACCCAAAACTTTCAGAACACTCCCTATAATTTTCCTATAAATACTACTTCATTTCATTCACAACTCACACCAATTTGTGCACAACAAATTTCACATCTCCCTCCATCTCTTCTCTCATTTCTTTGAGCATTTATTCCAAAAAAATGGGCACACATTGGCTTCCTTCCGAAGATTTATAAATGTGCATCTCGTTCATACGTCATAGCATTAATGAATACGATGGCAACGCACAAAAGATGGACAAATTGTGGGAGACAATTCATATCGATTATGTGCAAAATAGGGAGCCAACACAAGATGAGAATCCTCCGAATGAGCCAAGGACCCGAATAGTGCTTGCGTTTCACTACAACAAGTTCAAGTTACTCTTGCAAAAATAAGGTGAATGTTTGCACGCGGCACGAATGCGTATATCTAGCGGCACTTCGCTATTGGTTGAAGTAAGTTTATATTCTTGTATCAATATATGATATAAATCCAATTTGTATAAATGAATTAAATTATTTATTTTATACATCTAATTTGTTTAAACATTTTGTATTGTTTATTTTTATTAGGTCAATCAAGCTCAATTCTTTTACTATGCGGCCAAGAAGAAAGCGTTTACACACTTAATTTGCATGTTATGAAGCAGTTAAGGACCATCCATCTTTCATCGTGGTGCTACTTATTACTCCATCTCCATATGCAAGTAGTTACCAAACTACTCCTTTTTGCAACCGAATCATCTCCAACCATCAATTTGGGTGACGAAAAAGTGAATGAGACACCTCAAAGCAGCGCGCCCTCTCCCTTGAGTTCGGTTAGACCAATTGGAACTAAGGCGAAAAATGAAGCAAGATAGTAAAAGAAACAAAGTAAGACTCCTATGGCAACAAGTTGAGGTTTTTCATACTATTGCAAGTGGTCAAGCATTGTGGCATACCACGAGGAAGATGAATAATGAAAATGAGCTTAATTATTACAGAGAGTACATAGAAATTCAAAAGCGAAAGGAAGCAAGGGCGAAAGAAGAGTTATGATTGAAGAAATAAGATGAGGAAACAAGGATCATGACAAATGGATTTGGAGGCTATGACCCTAATCTTGAAAATGTATTTTACCAGGAGGAAACTAGCAATCCTTAATGAAAGAGAACCTAGTCATGATCAACCTACCGATGAAATATATTCGGATTGTTATCATCCAAGTCGCGTGCTCTTTCCATAATAGTTATAGTATTGTACTAAGAATAAATTAAGGCTTGGCTTGTCATTTTATGTAATTATAAGTTTTCGAGAAACAAAAATGTAATTTATTTATTAAGATAAAATTGAAAAGCATATTTGTTACACATTAAATTAAAACACATACTAAAATTAAACACAAGCTTAATGAAAACACATAATAAAATTGAAACTCACATGTTTAGACTAATATTTAGAGCATTTCATTGGTTTCCAACCTCCAATTGTGCTTCACCAAGTTTTTCTGCAGCTCTGTATGGATGTAAACAGATTCGAGATCGGCAACATGGCTGTGAAACTGTTGTATATTGGCTCCATCTCTTTTAATTGGCTCAAAAGGAATTTGATTCCCTTATGCATTCACCGGCCCATCATAAACCCGGAAAAGTCTCGATGAGTTTTGCATATCTTCTTCTTCTTCTTCTTCTTCTTCATCCTCCCCATCCTCATCCTCCACGTACTCTTCCTCAACAATCATGTTATGCAATATGATGCAAGCTAACATGATGGATGTGATTATCGATTTGTGGTGTAATGTACAACTATGACAAATAATTACCAAATGAGATTGCAAGATGCCAAAGGCCATCTCCACATCTTTCTAGTATGTCTCTTGTTTCTTTATGAAGAGCTTATCTTGTGGTGTCTGGGGATTGGAAATTGTTTTGACAAATGTAGAGTGATGGTGATGATGTGGGAAATCTTGATAAGTGTTTGGAGAGATATGTTATTTTCTCGGATTGGAAGAGAATTGTAGATGATGTGAGTATAGAATGAGTGATAGATGAACGTTTTATAGCCAATTATAGATAATCGGATCTTTGAAGATGAACACATGTGTCGCAGCGTCATTGGATAAAAATCTTACCAGAAATCTAGTCCAATTATTTTGTCGATAACGCTATCTCGTAGTGACACGTGTCACATCGTCATTGGACAAAAATCTTACCAGAAATCTGGTCCAATTATTTTGCCGATAACGAGACTTGACAGTGACACGTGTCACTTTTTTATTAGTAGAAAATCTTATCAGAAATGTTGTATAATTATTTAGTCGATAATGACACGTGTCACATTATTATTAGTCGTAAATCTATCTGGTAAATAATTTTTGTAATATTTTACAACATGACAAATAGATTTGCTCAAGCATTTTGTGAATGGGTGTGCCAAAAATTTAATTTGCTTGAGCAAAAGAGAGATTTAGTTTGCTTGAGCAAAAAATCTCATTTACTCTAGCTGTTGCTCAAGCAATAGGTGCGGATGCTCTGAATGAGTGATGGAGATGATGGAATCGAAACCTAGCATGCAACACAAGAGAAGGACAAATCATCCATATATACTTCTTGTCTAGCACGTGTTCCAATCATGATCATTTGGTTGTCATGTCCTCTACCAAATTTTCACATTTTACACAGAAATATATATGGATGAGATTATTTTCAACCCACAAATATTTAGGTTCACCATATATATTAAAAATTATCTATTTTACTCCTGAATTTATATAAACATCAAACAACTTTCTAACCTTTGTTTTAAAAAGAGTAATTAAATTCCTTTTAAAAAATGAGTAAGTAATTTAAAAATTAAAGGGACATCCTTGTTTACGTGAGAGTCGGCCGCTATCAAGCCAATCTAGAGTATAACCAACTTCCTAGCCTTTTCTTTTCTTCATTCAGTTTTTTTTCCTAATTAATCTTCTTTTGTATGCGATGAAGAAGAGATTGCTTCAAACAAATGTGTCTTCATTTAAGTAGAATCAATCTATGAATGGACTTATTTATGGATGCCATTTTAATAGAGTTTTGGTCCTGCCGGTTAAAATAGAATTTTTTTTAGAAGAGTAAATAACGATAATAGGTCGAGTTTGTTGATTTTTATTTTCCTTAAGTTTCTTTCTTTATTTATTTTAAATCAGATGATAAAATTGGACATTTAAGTGTAAAATATCAAATTTAGGGTAAACTTAGATGTTTGTTAGGTGGAAATAGTCCCACCCATATATATTCACTCACTAATTTTATTTACAGAGATCACAAATTCGATTTAAAAAACCAATGGAAAATCTCAGTTTCAAACTTGAGTAACTCAATTACTAGCAAAGTATAGCAAAGTAAAGAGTAAATAAATTTGGCATAAAAACGAGGACATGAACTCATTCAGATTTCGAATGCTGCAGATTTCAGAGCGCGCTCCACTAAAGATGAACAAAATGGGAATAAAGGAGTAACTTTTGAATTTTAACTTCTTTTTTCTTCCATAACAAGATTTGTACCTTATGACCGTTGACCAAATTCAACAATGGAGAAGTGAAGAGCACCAAAGCTTGGAGTATTATAGAATGTTCTTGTTGTTAATGAAACCGTTAGGTTGACTCCGAAGAAATCAACCTAAATATAGAAATTATACGCACGATAACAATAAAAATGAAAAAAAAAATTGCCTATTCTCATACCAACTCCATTGCCACAGAAACAAACAATTGAATGTCCTCATAAACAAAAGAAATTTCCTAAAGGAATGTTTGCTCATCGTTTGATTCCCAGACCAATATTCTCTTTTAATATACGTTACCAGATCGAACTCCTTCATTTTTGGGGGATCTATCTCCAAACCTGCAATAACGACTTGGAGGTAGATCATTATATTGTTGTGCTGATTGATATTAAAGCATGATCGGAATGGCCAACATTTGCAAGGGATACAAATCCTTTGTTATGAAATGGAACCCCCAAAACAAGAATGAAGGATCCGACAGTAACAGATCGTCCAAGGTACGTATTAACAAATTCTTAAGCCCCTCATGCATGCATGATCGTCGTTGCTAGCTAGGTTGGTTGTTTCTGATTTTTGTTCTAATTAATGAAATGGTTCTATATATGTGTAGGAGAAAGAGAAAGATGAATTTATAATTAGTCATCCAACAACACCTACACGTGGTTTTGATCTTAGCATTGATGATAGCTTGTTACTCTCGCGACGAAGTCTTTCGAGGACAACAAGTAGCAGAAGATGCAAGACCCCAACGCCGAGGTCTTTCTCAAGAAGTATGACCAGGAGCACCACCCCTAAGTCTGTATCACGAATTTCAAGTCGTAAGAACCCCGCCGAGGATGAAATCCTCGCCTCCATATCGAAAAATCTACAACGGGAAGCCGAGATAGCTGCCTCTATATCAAGGAATGTAAGTAGGAAACTGAGCAGGAATATGAGCCACAATGTGAGCAGGAGACAGCCGTCTGAGTATGAAATATCATCTCCATCGCCTGCCTCACCGACACCTGCCTCACCTTCACCGTCTGCCTCCCCATCCACCGCTCGATCACATCATACGAATAAATCGCTTGAAACTACGGAACCTACTACACCTCTATCGAGAAGTATGAGCAGGAGGAGCACCACGCCCATTGTGTTCTCGCAGTCAACGGCGAGAAAGAAACCTCATCCCCCGGTCAAGAAGAAACTTGAAATCACACTCGAGGATTTATGTCACGGAGGCGTAAAGAAGGTCAAGATTACTAGAGATGTCATCAACAATGTCGGGTATGTACATTAATCTTGTAAACTTTTGGTTAGAGAACATCAACGGAGGCTGATCATACGAAGGTTCTAAAAATCACTAGGAGCTAGCTAGTCGGACGGACGGTGAGAATGTAGCGTAGTGATTAAGGGTCTAGTCTGAGAGGTATCTAGCGGGATTAAGAGGATTATGTCAGATATTTATATGCAATTATTCAAATTTCTAGGGTTTCCTTTCAATCCCGTATTCTAAGTACGTGTTTTTTTCACTAGTCCGGTGGCTAATCACTACCCTAGCGCCTAGTCAAAAGACTAATCGATCTAGGCGGGGATTTTTTAATCAGAAATCGTAAGAGATTGATATATAGAATTGTAATGATCGATTTACTTATTTATTAATCGACGTTAATTATCATGCATGCATGCAGGATTATTGTGCAGGAAGAAGAAATACTGAAAATAAACGTGCAACCGGGTTGGAGAAAAGGGACGAAAATTACATTCGAAGGGAAAGGTGATGAGAAACCGGGGTTCCTTCCGGCCGATATCATCTTCTTGATAGAAGAGAAGAGGCACCCTTTGTTCAAAAGAGCAGGCCGGGACGATTTAGAAATCGCCGTTGAGATTCCGCTGGTGGATGCATTGGGAGGCTGCTCATTTCCAGTTCCACTACTAGGAGGTAAGAAAATGAGCCTCTCATTCGACAAAGTTATACATCATGGTTATGAAAAGGTGATTCAAGGCCAAGGTATGCGGAGGCTCAAAGAACCAGAAAAGAGAGGTGATATCCGTATTACGTGTCTGGTTAATTTTCCCACAGACTTGAGCCAAAAGCAACGAGAAGAAGTTGTTAGAATTCTACAAGATTGTTCTTATCAATAGACCGATCGTACACTATCAGTTTTAAGTTCTTAACCAATGTACATGCATGTTGACTCATGTTGGGTTTTGACGACATTGTCTTTGGTTATAAATCAAAGTACATATATAGGTAGACTGATTCCTCTAGCTAGTAATCTTGATGTACAAGAAACCTTAATTAATAGTAGTCAAATTTTGCATTTTACAGGGAGTTCCAGATAGGCGATCGAAGCAGGGCTTCCTTCAGGGTTGCCTTCAAGTTAGCAATGTTCAATATATAGTCAATAGTCTAATTCACAAGCAACACCTTACGTTAAGAGATAGTCTCTATTCAGCTGAGAAGGAAAATGTTTGTACGTTGTGGCATGTTCAAATTGAAGGTGACTCTCAGTTGATGATAAAAAAAAAATGCATGCATTAGGGGCAGAAAGGTGTAGAGGGTCTAAAAAGAGACAGAAATTCGGTTTAGGGATCGATCACATTTTCAAGATCATCCAAGAAAGCTTCAATAGCATAAATAGGAGGCTCCAGAAACTTAATGATCCCATAGCATGCTCCAAATTGTTCTTGGCCAAAGCATCAACCACCATATTCATTTTTCTATACACATGACGCAACTGCAGCTTCTAAAAATTGTTGAGCAGACTTTTACATGTCAGCAACATACTATGCAGAGGGTGAGTGAAGAAGTATTTATCAGCCAATAATTGAACCAACACAGCAGAAACTGATTCAACCTCCAGACATCTAATGCCATGGTCAACAACCATCATTAACCCATGAAAGAGGCCCTACACTTCAGCATCAAGCACACTCCCAGCTCCAATGTTGGCTTGAAAGCCCAGAATCCATCCTCCATCAGAGTCTCTAATGACACTTCCAGCGCCAATTTGTTCAGAACTTGTCCTGGACCCATCCACATTAAGTTTAGCAAACCCAGCAAGAGACTTTTCCAAGAAATGCTGCTCATGAAGTAGCTTCTACTAGTAGAAGTATCAATTTTTTCATTAGCACTAGCCCATTCACTCACAACATTGTTGATAATTAATTTAGGCTTATAAGGAAGATGGAACTGATTATCAAAAATGAGTTTATTTCTCCACATCCAAATATACCAGCACACCATGGCAAAATAATTACACCACCTAATATAAGTACTTACAATCCGATCAATGTATAACTGAGCACCAACCCAACCATTCCAATCCAAGATGAAAGCTCTCTTCACAGAATTAGGGATGGCAACAGAACCCCAAACTTTCTCAGCAATGATGATGTCTCTGAAAAGATGCAACTAAGTCTCATCCCTATTATTGCATAAGGTGCAGCTAGCAGAATGAGTCATTTGCCTTCTGAACCTCTGAGCATTACTGAGAAGCTTATAATGTAAAAAGGAACACATAAAGGTTTTCACCTTAGGAGGCACATTCAACTTCCAGACCTTCCTCCACCTAGCATGGCCAGAATCAAAATAAAAAAAAGGAAGCATATGCAAATTTCACAGAAAAAATCCCATTATTAGAATGCCCCCATATTCTAACATCATCACCACACCCTTCCAGACAATGAGGCACATGTAGAACTTTCAACACAATGTCTTCAGGGAGGAGACTAAACAACGTACATCTCTTTATTCCAGACATCATTATTCCACAGATCACAGACCAATAAATTCTCATCAATAGTAACTCCAGGAAGAGCATGGTCACTCAGTTTGATGTTGGATAGCCCGGAATCACACCAACATCTAACCTTTTGACCATTACCAATGCGCCAAAAAAGACCATTTCTCAGCAAATTAGCCCCATTAGCAACCCCTCTCCATGTACTAGTGAAAGGACCCAACCCCGATTCAGTTGCCTAAACCGGAATCGAACCCCTTCTTAAAACGAGAACCAACAAAAACCATTCAAAATTTCGGCAGAGTAACGTCACTAACGCGGAATTGCATTAACCTGCACCCTGAAAATAACACTTCGTCCTATGCCACAAAAACCAAACCGTGGGCACCAATCCCATCCGGATTTCTCAACATCATATCATAATCAATAATCAGTAACATACTGTAATATATATAATATATCCGAGAAAATCCGTATAAAACAAGTATCAGAATGTATCAGAGCGACCTCTAGTGTAAATATATACAATATATACATCAGTAGGCGAAACAAGAACCTACTAGAAAACACAGGTAGCTCAGATCACTAGCCTCCAACCGCGACGTGAAACACCAGAATCCGAACTGCAAACTGGGCACGGAAACCGAAAAGCCCAGGGGAAAGGCAAGTAAAACGTTAGAGTGAGTGGACGAAAATAAACATATGCCTTTCACTAGTTATATACATAATCAATGTAAAACAGTGCGAGTTCGGAAGGTATATATATGGAGGTTGTCAGGCGAATCACTCAAGCCCGACGTCAGGTGAATCGCTCAAACCCGACGGTGATAGGCCAGGGGAATCTCTCAACCCCGGCAGCATACAGGGAAATCTCTCAACCCTGCCCAGAGGAATCTCTCAACTCTGGTCCAGAGGAATCTCTCAACTCTGGCGGACTACCGGTGATCAGCCGAGTAGCCGAAGCATCGATGCAGTAATGCCATCACCAATAAATATAAAATAATACCTCCGAAAATAACATATATCTCAATATTGTATAAAGTAAATACGGAAATTCACGTAAAATTACGAACTCGCAAACAACTGTGAAAATATAAACGTGTCCACTCACAGATCAGCAAGCGCGCACTCGCGCTAATCTCGTGGTCCAGCGGAAGATCCCTCGCCTGAAGCACGATCTCGATCTCGATCTCCTGAATATTCATAAAACACAACTGATCAAAATCATAGCCCACAACTCTGTACTTAACCACGGAAACCAATCGTTCCCGGAAACATATTAAACTGTACAAAATAACCGACTGAATTTCCGAAATCTCCACTCGAAACCTTCGACTGAAAATACAATACCCAAATCAATACGAAAACCTCTAGGTGATAACCAGGGCGCGATTATGAGAAAAATGACATTAAAAACGTCGAAATCTGAAAAGTCAACGGTCTTGCCGGAGCGTCGCCGGCGGCGGCGGCGCCCCGTCAACGGAGACTTTCTTCGGCGAGGAAGCTCCAGATCTGAAGATCACAACCAGCCCAACCATTTTCATAACTACCATCAAGGCTAAAACTCACCGGAACCTCCCCAATTCCAGCTCGAATCCAAACAGAATCAAATTCCGGCAACCTAATCGGGTTCTCCAAAAACCAACACCTCGTCCAAAACTAACCACACAGGGAGCATCACCAAGGTGTGGGGAGTCGAAACCCCATCAACCCCACCTCCACAACTCGTTGGTGAAAGGACCCAACCCTGATTTAGTTGCCTAAACCGGAATCAAACCCCTTCGAAAACACGAACCAACAAAAACCGTAAAAATTATGGCAGAGTTTCATTACTAACGTGGAATTACTATTACCTGCACGCGGAAAATACACTTCATCCTATGCCACAAAAATCAAACCGTGGGCACCAATCCCATCCGAATTTCTCAACATATCAACAATAATGTAAAGTAGTAAATATATCTGTACATTACTGAAATCCGGAGAAAAATCATACGAAATATACAACAGAATTCTCAGAGCGACCTCTAATGTATAATCAGTATACCATAGTAGGTAGAAGAATAAACCTACTGGAAGAAACAAGGTAGCTCGAGCACTATGCCTCCGACCACAACGTGCGACACCAGAGTCCGAACTGCAAACTGGGCACGGAAACCGAAAAGCCTATGGGAAAGACATGAAAACTGTTAGAGTGAGTGGACGAAAATAAATGTCTTTCGCCGAATAATATATAAGATATAAAAACATATGCGAGTCTAAATGCACAAATAAATAAATTGTACACAAGGGAGACTCTAACTCCTCACGCGTACAGAGCATGCATCGTAAATACATCGCGGAGTCTCTCATGGACTACCACGCGATAGCATAGTCTGAACCACGGGATCCCAGACCCACACGTGATTCCTAGCTAGAAAGGCCTCGGGTCAGGATATCTGTCCCCCCCGGAGCGTACTCGGGGATCAGTCGAGAAGCTAATGTGTATCGATACAACAACGTAACCGAGACTGTACTCTGTGTAAACCAAATCATAAATCATTTTCATGCACATGCATAAAACATAATATATATGTATGTATACTCGTATACGCATATCCATATATATATATAATCGTAAAACACATGCTCGTAAAACCATAATCAAACTGCATGCTCAAGTTCGTAAATCATATATAAAAGACTCGCAAGCAATCCGTGAAAAGAAATTGTCCACTCACAGACTAGCGTAACGCAGTTCGCGTTAACCCGTGATTCGGCGAAAAATCCCTCGCCAAATGAACGATCACGAACCCCTGAATAATCACAAAGTTCATTTCTCAAAGTCATAACTCGACAATTCAAGATAAATCACGAGAAACCACCGTTCTCGGAAACACGTAATTCGATTACGACAAATTGTCGAAAATTCGAAAATCACACCTCAATACCTCGCTGTACTTTCGGTCGCTCAATTCGAAAAATGAACCTCCCCACTGCGATCGGGGCACGATTTCGAGTGAAATGACATGTAATTTGTCGAAAACCCCAAAAAGTCAAAGTTGACCATCGTTGACCGTCGTTGACCGCCGGCGGCGGCGCCACCACCAACTAAAATTTCTCGGCAGAGCAACCCTTATTCCACTCAAAATCACCCACTGAGCAACTTTCATAACTGCAACAAAGGCCAATTCACACTCTAACTAGTCCAATTTCGTGATAAACCGAATTGTCACCAAAACTTCAAATCCAAAATTCTCCATACACAAGCAAAATTAGATCACCAAACTTACATGGTAGCTTCTAGGTGATGAGAGCTACAAAACCCAGTCCAAATTGCAGCTCGAATCTTCTGGAATCGGAAACCACCATTAACCTCCAAAATCTTCAAACTTTGGCCGGAAAAACCGAGCACCTCCGGCGAGCCACGCCGTGAAGGAATGCCGGAAACGGGACGGGGAGGCCGAGGCGAAGTGAAAGAGACTAGCCCCACGCCTTGGGGTGGCCGGACGGCCAACCACCGCCGTGGACCGCCGAGCACGTCGCACCTCTCCTTCACCACCGAGTTGACTCGGTCAACTCGGTCAACAGCATTAATGAACCCACTTTGACTTCCCCTAAATGGCAAGTTCACTATTTATACCTTCCCAAAAAGGAAACCAACAAGCACACTTTTCGGCAAACTTCAAATACCCGTAACTTTCTCGTCGTAATTCCGATTCCAATAATTCTCGCGGCAACAAACTCGACTCGACATATTCATCAATTATCACCCGAAGTCAAACACATCGACAAACCCGATAAAAAGTCAACTGTTCAACCCAAACACAAGCTTATCCGATTAAATAATCAACAATCGGAAATATTCACAACTAAATCTTCGTAACTCGGAATAATGTTCCGGAAGTTCCCACGAGCTCGAAATTAAACTCTCAACAACTTTCGTGAAGAAATCGAAATCATATTTTCGTCCGGTAATTCAGTCGTTAAGAAATTCACCATTTTACCCGATTATATCAAAACTTCAAATATTCATAATTTATTCCTCGGTCGTCCAAATAACAATCCGGAACCGCTCACGAACTCGAAATCACACGTACAACGACTCTTGAGAAGAGACCCAGCTCCAATTCTCGGCCAATAATTTAGTCGTGATCAAGTTCGGCGATTCAAACAACTGTCGGAAATCTGCGATAACACGCGAGCTCGTAAATTAAGCTGATCACACTGCTGATTCAGTTCTGGGTCGTCACACCGGAACCCCCCTAACCGTCACCGGCGAAATCCGGCGACCAAACCCGAATCGGGTCACCTCAAATCTCCATCAATTTCCATAATTCCAATTGCAAAACAACATAAAATCACAAGAGGAAGCGATTCATACCCTCAACAAGGTTGGAGGTGGCCGGAAAATGCAAGTCGGCCGGCGAGAACCAAACGGGAAAGTTCCTCCCTCGGTCAACGGTCAACAGCTTCCAAAAATGGAAAGTCAACGCTGGTCAACGTCAAACAGTGTTTTTCGACGATTTTACGACTATTTCCGATATTTATACTCGCGTCTCGGGTCAATCGGCGGTCCAAAATGAATAATCAAAATGATTCAGATAAACACGAAACAAACGGATAAACTCGTCGAAAGCCGAAACTTCAAATAATCATATTATATTCCTCGGTTATCAGAAAAATCATCTGGAACCGCCCACGAGCTTGAAATCACGTGCTCTACAACTTCCGTCAAGAAACTCAATCCAAATTCTCGGCCGATAATAAAGTCGCGAACGAAATCGACAAACCACACACATAATGTGAAACCGCGACTATACGCTAACTCATGAATCGTGCCGACTACATTACTGATTCTGGTTCGGGTCGTCACAAATCTACCCCCCTTAAAAAAATTTCGACCTCGAAATTAACGTAGCTGTCAAGTGAACAGATGAGGATACTGCTCCCGCATACGCTGCTCAGTCTCCCAGGTGGCCTCCTCAACTGAATGGTTCTGCCACAGGACCTTCACTAGCGGGATCACACGATGCCTCAACTCCTGCTCACGACTATTGAGAATCTGCACAGGCTCTTCCACGTACGTCAAATCCTCCCGGATCGGTAACTGCTGTGGGGCTAACACATGTGAAGGATCTTAGATGTATTTCCGCAACATCGAAACGTGGAAAACATCGTGTACACGAGCCATCTCAGCTAGCAACTCAAGTCTGTAAACAACAACTCCAATCCTCTCTGTAATCTTGTACGGACCAATGTATCGTGGTCGAAGCTTGCCACGCTTCCCGAAACGCACAACTCCACTCCACGGAGATAGTTTCAGGAAGACCCAATCGCCTACCTCAAACTCGAGGCTCTTCCTCCTCACGTCCGTATAACTCTTCTGGCGATCCTGGGCAATCTTCAATCTATCGCGGATAATCTGGACATCCTCCATAGTGCTCTTCACCAGATCAGGGCCAATAAGCCATCGCTCGCCCACCTCACTCCAACATAACGGAGTGCGACACTGCTTCCCGTACAGGGCCTCGTACGGTGCCATCTCAATACTGGCCTGATAGCTGTTGTTGTAGGCGAACTCTATCAAATGTAGCTGCTGGTCCAAAATCCCGCGGAATTGCAACACACATGACCATAACATATCCTCAAGTGTCTGTATAGTCCGCTCGGACTGCCAGTCAGTCTGAGGGTGAAAAGCTGTACTAAATCGCAACCTCGTGCCCAAGGCTCGCTGCAATGCCTGCCAAAACTCAGAGGTGAACTGACTGTCTCGGTCAGAAACAATGGACACAGGCACACCGTGCAGGCGAACAATCTCTGATAAGTACAACTTGGCCAATCTGCCCACTGATATCTTCCCCGGAAGTGCGAGAAAATGAGCGGATTTCGTCAATCGATCCACAATAACCCAAATACTAGTGTTGCCAGCCGAAGTACGCGGCAACTGATAGACGAAATCCATCGTAATGTGCTCCCACTTCCAAACCGGAATCTCTAGTGGTTGTAACTTCCCTGCAGGTTTCTGCCTCTCCGCTTTAACCTGCTGAAAAATCAAACATCGGCTCACGTACGCGGCAATCTCCCGCTTCATGTTGCGCCACCAGTAATACGCTCGAAGTGTACAAAACATCTTCGTACCTCCGGGATGCATCGCATACGCTGAACTATGGGCCTCGTCCAGTATCTCCTTCTTCAGGCTCTCGTCTCTGGGCACACATAATCTGCCTCTGAACAATAACGTGCCGTCGTCGCTCAATCGGAACTCTGTAGGCACACCGTTCCGTATCATGGTCTTCTTGCCCAACAAGTAGGAATCTGAATCCTGAGTCTCTCGTACCTAATCAACCAACACGGGTCGAACCTGAAAACTGGCCAACAAAGCTCCCTCATCATCCCACTCGAACTCGGCACCCGTAGCCCGAAGCTCGGCTAACATCGACACTCTGGCCACACACATGTGGAACAACGAAGCTCCAGATTTCCGGCTGAGTGCATCAGCTACAACATTGGCCTTCCTTGGATGGTATTCAAACGTACAATCATAGTCGTTGATCAACTCCATCCACCGGCGTTGCCTCATATTCAAATCCGGTTGCGTCTGTAAGTAAGTGAGACTTTTATGGTCGGTGTAGATCTTACACTGAGCTCCATACAGGTAATGTCTCCAACTCTTCAACACTAACACAATAGCGGCTAACTCCAAATCATGCGTCGGATAGTTGACCTCATGTGGTTTCAGCTGCCTGGAACCGTAGGCCACAACTCTACCATGTTGCATCAATACACAGCCAAGCCCCAACTTCGACGCATCACTGCACACAACAAACTCACCGCTGTCGTCTGGCAATGTCAGAACCGGTGCAGTAGTCAATCTCTCCTTCAGGAGCAAATAACTCTCCTCGCATGCATCAGACCACTCAAACTTGACGCCTTTCTTCGTCAATCTGGTCAGTGGTGTAGCAATCCGGGAGAAATCCTGTACAAACCGTCGGTAATAGCTTGCTAACCCCAAGAAACTCCGGATCTCCGGTACAGTAGTAGGTCTACTCCAGTTCAGCACGGCCTCGATCTTGTCAGGATCAACACTGACTCTCTCAGCCGATATCACGTGGCCCAGAAACTTCACACTATCTAACCAAAACTCGCACTTACTAAACTTCGCGAACAACTGATGGTCCCGCAAAGTCCACAACACTGCTCGCAAATGCTTCTTGTGCTGGCCCACACTTCTGGAATAGATCAAAATATCGTCAATGAACACAATCACGAACTTGTCCAGGAACCGTCTGAACACCCGATTCATCAAGTCCATGAAAGCTACGGGGGCGTTGGTCAACCCAAACGGCATAACCAGAAACTCGTAATGCCCATACCGCGACCTGAAAGCTGTCTTGGCCACATCAGAATCTCGAATCCTCAACTGGTGATATCCGGATCGAAGATCAATCTTCGAAAAGACTGATGCTCCCTTAAGCTGATCGAACAAATCATCAATCTGCGGCAACGGATACTTGTTCTTCACCGTAACCTGATTCAGCTTCCGGTAGTCAATGCACAACCGCATGGATCCATCCTTTTTCCGCACAAACAAAACCGGAGCACCCCATGGCGATACATTGGGTCGAATGAAACCCTTCTCCAACAACTCCTGGAGCTGAACCTTCAACTCTTTCAACTCCGCTGGCGCCATACGATACGGTGTCTGGGAGATAGGTCCCGTGCCTGGGAATAACTCAATAGTAAAGTCAATCTCCCGAACAGGGGGTATACCAGGTAACTCTGCTGGAAACACATCTGAAAACTTAGAAACAACCTCAATACTACCAAGGTCTGGCACAACAGCTGTAGTGTTCACAACATGAGCCAAGTAAGCAACACAACCCTTCTTCATCAACCGATCCGCCCTCATCGCGGAAATCAAACATGGTAGTGAAGTGTTCTTCTCGCCGCGAAATAGTATCTCAGGTAACCCTGGTCGTCGAAATACGACCTCCTTCTTGTGACAGTCAAACATGGCCCAGTGCATCTCCAAGAAGTCCATACCCAAGATTAGATAAAAATCCACAATATCAAGCAACAACAAATCTGTGGCTAAACCATGGCCTCCAATAAACACCTCACAGTCTCTGTATACCCAACCGATACTCACTATCTCCCCTGACGGATACAACACTCTCCATAACCCCGGAAGTGGAGATGCAGGTACCGTAGCTAATGATGATAGTCTAAATGACATGAATGAATGTGTGGCACCTGGATCTAACAATGCAAGTACTGGAATACCAAAGACATGTAACGTACCGATAACGACCTTCGGTGAAGCTCTGCCCTCTCGTAGAGTCATAGCATGAACCCTCGCCTGCCCGACTGGTCGTCCACGCTGAGGCAGTCCCTGCTGCCTACCCTGGCCGGCAAACTGTGCTGGTCGAGCTCCTGAAGTGGCACCTCGCTCAGCTCCGGAACTCTGGGCCGCCTGTCCACCAACACCATCACACTAGTAACACTCCCTCGCATAGTGATCCACATGGCCACAGCGAAAACAAGTGACAGGATCTCGCTGACATGGACCAACATGATGCCTGCTGCAGAGACTACACAGCGGGTACTCCCTCGGTACAGCAAAAGTGCCACCAGTATGCCGAGGATAACTAGAACCGCTGGAACCCCCATTAGCCTGTGGTCGCTGCGGTCGATCTCTCCTCCATCTCTACCTCTGTCTCGATACACTAGCTGGTGGTCGATAAGATCCACCGCCTGAGGATGAAGCCAAACCGGAAGTATCAGAACTCTGCCTCTTTGAAGGCCCCTGACTCGGTCCACCCTCCTCAAATCGTTTAGGCTGGTACCTCAGCTGCCTCTCCTTCTCGATATCCTCACCTTGGAGTGCTGCACTAACAAACTCATCGAAGTTGTTCCGAGGCATCGTAGTCAGAGTTCCATTGATATTCAAGTTCAAACCCAGCTCAAACCTGTGACACTTGGCTTCCTCAGTAGCCACCATATCACGCGCAAAACGAGACAAGCGGGTAAACCTGTCCCGATACTCAAGTACAGACAAACTGCCCTGCCTCAAGTTCGTAAACTCCTCATACTTGTGCTGCTGGGTAGCCTGATTAAAGTACCTCCGCAGAAACAAATCACGGAACAAAGTCCACGGAGTATCAACTGGAACTCTGTCGGTGCTAACCCACCAAAAGTATGCATCAGACTCAAGTAATCCGACTACTGCCACTGTCATCTGCTCAGGGGTAAACCGCAGACGTTCACATACACGTTCAACCTGAACCAACCATGCCTCACATATCTCTGGATCAGCTGAACCTGAAAACATAGTAGCACTAGCAGTTCGAGCTTTGACCACAGGGTCAAAACACTCTTCCAAACGCAGCACTCACATCAGCAAGTCATGCGTTTGGCGATCCTCATCAGGATCCGTTTCCCGATCAACATGGGGACCACGTCGATGAGGCATCCTACTAATACAAGACAAGCATTAGGTACAAGCAGAAAGGACATAATCATGAAACCGCAGATATTTGAGAACACACAACACCCGAAGTATTGATGAGTACCGCTGGCCAGTCGGGTCATCACTCCAGTCATGCTGTACAAACTCAAATACCCTAAGCGTCACAACTACAAGAGTCTACAAAATCTGACAACCTAATGCTCTGATACCAAGCTGAAAGGACCCAACCCCGATTCAGTTGCCTAAACCGGAATCGAACCCCTTCTGAAAACGAGAACCAACAAAAACCATTCAAAATTTCGGCAGAGTAACGTCACTAACGCGGAATTGCATTAACCTGCACCCTGAAAATAACACTTCGTCCTATGCCACAAAAACCAAACCGTGGGCACCAATCCCATCCAGATTTCTCAACATCATATCATAATCAATAATCAGTAACATACTATAATATATATAATATATCCGAGAAAATCCGTATAAAACAAGTATCAGAATGTATCAGAGCGACCTCTAGAGTAAATATATACAATATATACATCAGTAGGCGAAACAAGAACCTACTAGAAAACATAGGTAGTTCAGATCACTAGCCTCCAACCGCGACGTGAAACACCAGAATCCGAACTGCAAACTGGGCACGGAAACCGAAAAGCCCAGGGGAAAGGCAAGTAAAACGTTAGAGTGAGTGGACGAAAATAAACATATGCCTTTCACCAGTTATATACATAATCAATGTAAAATAGTGTGAGTTCGGAAGGTATATATATGGAGGTTGTCAGGCGAATCTCTCAAGCCCGACGTCAGGTGAATCGCTCAAACCCGACGGTGATAGGCCAGGGGAATCTCTCAACCTCGGCAGCATACAGGGGAATCTCTCAACCCTGCCCAGAGGAATCTCTCAACTCTGGTCCAGAGGAATATCTCAACTCTGGTGGACTACCGGTGATCAGCCGAATAGCCGAAGCATCGATGCAGTAATGCCATCACCAATAAATATAAAATAATACCTCCGAAAATAACATATATCTCAACATTGTATAAAGTAAATAGGGAAATTCACGTAAAATCACGATCTCGCAAACAACTGTGAAAATATAAACGTGTCCACTCACAGATCAGTAAGCGCGCACTCGCGCTAATCTCGTGGTCCAGCGGAAGATCCCTCGCCTGAAGCACGATCACGATCTCGATCTCCTGAATATTCATAAAACACAACTGATCAAAATCATAGCCCACAACTCTGTACTTGACCACGGAAACCAACCGTTCCCGGAAACATATTAAACTGTACAAAATAACTGACTGAATGTCCGAAATCTCCACTCGAAACCTTTGACTGAAAATCCGATACCCAAATCGATACGAAAACCTCTAGGCGATAATCAGGGCGCGATTACGAGAAAAATGACATGAAAAACGTCGAAATCTGAAAAGTCAACGGTCTTGCCGGAGCGCCGCCGTTGACCGCCGGCGGCGGCGGCGCGCCATCAACGGAGACTTTCTCCGGCGAGGAAGCTTCAGATTTGAAGATCACAACCAGCCCAACCATTTTCATAACTACCATCAAGGCCAAAACTCACCGGAACCTCCCCAATTCCAGCTCGAACCCAAACGGAATCAAATTTCGGCAACCTAATCGGGTTCTCCAAAAATCACCACCTCGTCCAAAACTAACCACCCAGGGAGCATCACCAAGGTGTGGGGAGTCGAAACCCCATCAACCCCACCTCCACAACTCGTCGGAACCCCCCTAACCGTCACCGGTGAAATCCGGCGACCAAACCCGAATCGGGTCACCTCAAATCTCCATCAATTTCCATAATTCTAATTGCAAAACAACTTAAAATCACAACAGGAAGCGATTCATACCCTCAACAAGATCGGAGGTGGCCGGAAAATGCAAGTCGGCCGGCGAGAACCAAACGGGAAAGTTCCTCCCTCGGTCAACGGTCAACAGCTTCCAAAAATGGAAAGTCAACGCTGGTCAACGTCAAACAGTGTTATTTCCGATATTTATACTCGCGCCTCGGGTCAATCGACGGTCCAAAATGAATAATCAAAATGATTCGGATAAACACGAAACAAACGGATAAACTCGTCGAAAGCCAAAACTTCAAATAATCATATTATATTCCTCGGTTATCGGAAAAATCATCCGTAACCGCCCACGAGCTCAAAATCACGTGCTCTACAACTTCTATGAAGAATTTCAATCCAAATTCTTGGCCGATAATAAAGTCACAAACGAAATCGACAAACCACACACATAACGTGAAACCGCGACTATACGCTAACTCATGAATCGTGCCGACTATATTACTGATTCTGGTTCGGGTCGTCACAACTAGAGCAATTAGAAGGAGGAGCATAGTGAGATCACAACAAATCATTCTTCTTCAAGTATTTTTCCTTGTAAATTGAAGCCCAAATGCCTTTATCATTTTGGTGGAGTCTCCAACCAGCCTTGGTCAAAAGAGCTTGATTCATGTGCTGAGTTTTTTTAATGCCAAAACCACCAAATTTTAGGTTGGGAAACAATGTCCCAGTTAATTAGATGAGCTCTCTTTTTCTTAGCAGTATCTCCCATAAGAAATCTCTATTTAATTTATCTAATCTCTCACACAATTCCACAGAGAGCTTAACTGTAGATATTGAGTAAATTGGGATAGCAGTAGAAACAGATTGGATTAGGATAAGCATACCAGCCATGCTTAAGTGTTTATACTTCCAACTAGCAAGTCTATTCTCCACCTTATTCACCAAATCAACATAAGTGAACTTGTTGACTCTGGTATATATTAATGGCATCCCCAAGTATTTTCCAAGGTCTTGTGTGAGAGGTGAACCACATATTATGCTAATATCACAAGCCAAACTCTTCTCCACATTAGATGAGAAATATATGAGGGATTTATCATAATTCACAATTTGACCAGATTGATCACAAAACAAGTTTAGGCATTGTTTCACAACATGAGCTTGAAGAGGAGTAGCTTCAGAGAAGAGCATCAAATCATTAGCAAAGAACAAGTGTGAAATTTTAATACCACTTTGTGAAGCTTTCACAGGTTTTCATTGTTGCACCTCCACAAAAGATTGAATTAAGTGAGAGAGCTTTTCCATAAAAAGCACAAAGATGTATGGGGAGAGTGGATCACATTTTCTAATCCCTCTTTAAGCTTTGAAAGGTGTGGTCAATTCACCATTGAAAGATAATTATAAACTTGTTGGTGTGATACATGACATTATAAGCTTCACTAAATCAGGAGGTATTTGAGCTTCATAAAGCACTTTCTAAATAAATCTCCAATTGAGTCTGTCATAGAACTTAGATGAATCTACCTTCCAAGCAAAAAATCAAGGTTTCCCGTCGATTTTTTGAACTTGTGAAGAATTTCTTGAGTACCCATTATATTATCAGATATTTGTATACCAGATATGTAGCTAACCTGATTGGGGTAATAAGAATCTTCATTGCAGGTCTTACCTTGGCAACAATTAGCTTGAAAATAACTTTGTAGACAGTAGAGCACAAGCTTATTGGTCTGAAATCCTTCATGTTTTGGGGGCCATCCACCTTAGGAATGAGGGAAACAATTGTATGATTAAGACCATAATGAATAATACCAGTGTCAAAGGCCTCTTGCACAATCTTACACAGTTCCACATATCATAAAGGCTAGTGGTGTTGGTAAAAGATGGCAAGAAATCCATCAATACCAGGAGCCTTAAGACCTCTAATTGAGAAGAGAGATTTTCTGACATTTTCACTGGTACTAGGCTTACATATATCTTCCAACATATCCACCTCAAGAGATGGAAAAAGCCAAGGGGTGAGAAATCTGGTATCAATATATTCAGGTTGAGAAAAGAGGTCAATGAAGAAATTATTGACAATCATCTTCATGTTCTCAATATTTATAAATCATTCCCCATCAGTGTCGTATAAACCCTCAATTTTATTTTTCTTTCTTCTAACTAAAGTGGTCACACTACAACAAAAAATACATTTTGCAACGGCAGCTTCCCGTCGCAAATATTGAAAATACCGTAGCAAATACTCTTTTGCGACGGCAACATGAGTATTTGCGATGGCATTGTTTCCGTCACAATAAGAGGCCACACAATTGCTAATACCGATGGTTTTTATCGTCGTTTGTACTTATTAGCCACGGAAAATTTTTTTGTGGAAAATATTTTCTTTTTGCGACGATAAATTTGCCGTTGCAAATTTGGTTGACCGTAGTGTTGTTGTTTAGTTTTTGCGACAATAAATTTTCGTCGCAAAAAATAACTTTTGGAACGGCATAGTTGCCGTTGTGAATATAGCACTACAAAAAAAATTGCATTGGCAACGGTGCAATGCTGCCGCCAAAAGTCATTTTGCCGTCGCAAAATTATGAATAAACTGATACTGAATCTATGCATACCATAATTTTCAATCTAATAACAACCAATACAAATATCAATATTTTCACTATTAAATTGTGTAAATATGATCAGCTTAAACAGAGTATGGAAAGAAAGTCAAGACTGATGTATAAAATGACATGTAATGCTTGTTTCTCTCTCCAAGCTAGCTTCTAACATTAGGCAGTTCCTTTTGCCTATAATGACATGTGGTCAATTCTGTTAGTAACAACACCAGTTACACCACTCCTTATTTCTTATTCTTCATCTCCAAAAGAGTCAACTGATTCCATGGACGTATCTTTCTTGCCTGTACAATTCAAAATTTACACCATTAGATGACATATTTCTAAATCAATGTCCTTTAGGCTAACAGAGAACATGAATTACTTTGACCACTATACCCAGAAGTTATTTTGTCTACTTCATTACAACATTGAACTAGTTAGAGTGTACAATCTTTAGTCCAGTTTCGTTATAGCAACTATATTAACTATAACTCGATCTATAAGTTATATAGAGTTACTTACAAGTACCGTGCTAGATAAAGAAACTTGCATATATACTTCAAAACTAGATCCGCATAAGGGAATTGATAAGCTATAGAAAACTACTGCTACATATGGCAAACTAGTTAAGTAGAACGTACCTCGAGTTGTTCAGTACCCAAGTAAAACCAATCAGATGTATAAATTCAAAACATATGTAATACTTGCCTAGACAAAGCTGATTGAATTATAAGTTCATTAGCATGTTAGTCCTTAGAACTATGGAAAATCATTTCAAAGCTTAGAAATAAACAATTATATTGCAAAATCTAAGTCTAATATGACATGGGAGTGGTAACACCAATGACTAGAAAATCATTTCAAATCTTATAAATAAACAGTTATATTGCAAAATCTAAGTCTAATATGACTTGGGAGTGGTAGTACCAATGATTCGAAACCAAAATCTCGGAAGGGTAGGAATGCGCTTCAAGGCTGTCCTTGGTTCCCTGCTCAAATTTGTTTAGGGATGATATGGTATCTATGGGTGAACCCACTATCTTCTTTCTGCAGTGAATCAAACAAAAAAAGGCCAAGAATGAAACATATCATTGCTATCACTTGGAGCGATCAAGAGTTCACTAGAGATGTTAACTTAGACTGTAAGAGTTCATTTACAATCATACACAATGTTCCCTAGAAAACTCTCTCCTGACCATATTTATCTTGATGAGACATACATCTGGGAGGCAATTTAAGCATTAAATTATTTTACAAAAACATTAAAAGAGTGATCGAATGACGAGGAGTGTTAAGGTGAGAGAGAGATTAGTAATGAGTGTGTGACCTTGTTGTACTGATTCTTAAATATTAGCTCTCAATGAAGATGATAGAATCACGTCTAAATGAATTTCATACTATTGATATCCATTCAATTCTAACAATATTATATCAAAGTTTGTAAATGATCGTAAATCAAATCACAATTTATTGCTAATATTTTATCATCATATCTCTGAGCAAAACTACACCGAGTGACGGGAATCAGTACTGAAGGCCATACCTTGCCTTTGTTGCATCTACATCTCTGTGAAAGTGTCAGTTCCCACTATCAAATGGAACAAATTAAAATCCAAAAATGTATGACTAACTAAGAGATAGACTTGAAATTGAAGATGTAGATGCAATTATAGTAAAATTGGTTGGACGGAATCAATTGCTACCCACATACATACCGAGAAACCTAAATCATAGGGTTAGACTGAAGCACATAAATGAATTGAATTTGTAACAATCAACCCTAGATTCGGATGAAGTCATCAAGATTGAAAGTGAGAAGAAAAGAAGATGTTTACCTTAAAATCGAATAAGAAAGCAATGTCATGACCTCAACCAAAAGTGTTCATGGTTATCAAGGCCATTACCAAGGCAAGGAGGCGGCGGCATGATCGAGTTCCTCCAATGCTACTGTGATTAAATCCTAATGAAAACCAAGCACAAAAATCCACCACCAACCAAAATTAGGGAGTTCATATTTGAGATGGAGATTCTCACCACTTTGGCTGAGCGACAACTGAGGAAGACACACGACTAAGTTGGCAGCGAGGACGCGCATCGGAATCCAAGAGCAGCGCGAAATGTCGAAATCGAGAAGAGGCGAGCAGTGGTGGTGCGGAAAGAAAAGGTTGACTCGGCGGCGGCAAGGCAGGCCGAGCTGAAATCTCGGCGATGGGAGGCAGAGATACATGCGAGGCCGAGAAGTTGGAGATGCGGGATTTGGACCAACAGTGAAATGATCCCTGCTCGGCAGCAAGCAGCTTTGGCGAGTGATGTCAGCTGTGAGGCGGCAGCATGGCGGCGGTCTGTCGATCTATTAGTACTACGAGAGTCTGCGATCTACTGCTACGAGAGAGAGAAAGAGAAAGAGAAAGAGAAAGAGAAAGAGAGACCTAATTTATTTATTTTATCTTTTTTGCAAGATTTTCTTTTTAATAGTCTTTTAGGGTTTAGACTTTTTTATAAAAAGAGTCAGGGTTATATTTAGGGTTTAGAAATTTTAGTTTTTTACATGGCAAGATAGATATAAATCCCACGAGAATATGTGTGAGGTACCTGATCTCAAATTATTTTTGATGAAGCGGCAAATTGCATTTTGTTTAAGGACAATATAATCATAGGACACACAGATCGAGGTTAAATTCAAATAAGAAAATTCAAATTTTTTCACGGCATGCTTAGATTGGTCTGATTGTCTCATCCAACAATCACATTATTAAAATAATTATTTGTTAGTGATTTAGTTTCATAAAAGTTTGGTTTTCATATAACCAACAAATATTTGTAAGTAACATTAGTAGTTATATATGGATTAAAGACATATGAGAAACCGAAATGGTCTAATGAGAAATGTGTCCATACACATGCGTCAACCTCATAATAAAATAGAGTTTTAAAAAAACTTACTCTTGTCGAAAACTTACTCTTGTCGAAGTTCATTTAGAGGTTGGTCAATGCGGTCAAATCTTACCAAAAGACTAAAATAGCCATTTTCAAGGATTTTGCTCATTCTCCTATAGGAGGAGTACCTAAATTGATAATGCATGTGCGAAAATTGGTCTCAAAATTTTTTTTTACATAGTGGCAAATCGAATTTTAGTCTCAAACATCTTTGGAACACAACAATTTAATGCACAGATCGACGTCAAATTCATGTCAAAAAATTATAAGTTTTTAATACCATACTTAGAGTATTCTAATCATCCAATCCAATGATTATTTTTGCGTAAAAAAATTATTTGTTGGCAAAAATAATTTTGCGATGGTGTTTCTTTTCCATCGCAATTGATGAAACTTTTTGCGATGGCGTAAATGTGCTGTCGTAATTGATGAAACCTTTTACGACGATGAAAAATGCCGTCACAACTAATGAACCCTTTTGTGACGATGGAGTCGGTTTACCGTCGCAAAAAGGTCTCCCCATTCGCTATGGTGAATTTGCCATCACCATTGGGGGAAAAACGTAGAAAATTAAATTTTTTGTTGTAGTGTCAAATGAAAGGAACTAGTGTTTTTAGCTCCATCCTTCAACCACTTATCCCTTGGTTTTTGTTGCCAAAACAAGCATTTCTGGTGTAATAGTGTCTCCTACTCAGAAATTAGAGTAGCCTTTAGGTTAATGAGAAAGAGATTCTCATTTCTATCTCTAGCGTTTTGTATTCCCCCAATTCTAGCTAGCAATCTCATCTTCTTTTGAAATAAATTGCCAAACACCTCCTAAATCCAACTATAGAAAGCCTTGGATAAAGCCTGCCATTTATGGGGGAAGTTTCCATCAAGATTTTGCCAAGTCTCTGACACAAATTCATTATAATTCATGTGAGACATCCAAATGGCCTGAAATCTGAAGGGAATCTTGTCTCTATTGACATGATTATTTGACATTAACTACAACAGAATAGGGCAATAATAAGATTTGGTCTTGGGAATGCGCCTAACAAAAGCATCAACCAAAAATAGTCTCCAATCACAACAACAAAAAGCTCTGTCCAATCTTTCCTTAACCCTTTTATTAGCCCAAGTATAGCATGATCCCTTGAATCCCAGGTCAATGAAAGCATGTTCGTCAATCTAGTCCCTTATAGCACCAAATCTCCCATTGTAAAGACCACAACTCTTATCAACAACTAAAATCAGTTCATTGAAGTCTCCCATGAAAACCACAAGAAGATTATATCTAAGGAAAATCCCACTTAGATGAGGCCACAAATTCGCTTTAATGCTGTTAGCAGGATTTGCATAAATAGCTGACAACAACCAAGAAGTAGCTCCAACCCCATTCAGTCTCATGGTAATGGCTTGAGTAGTAACATCAATTTCATCAATAGACAAAACCCAAATTATTCCAGAGAAACCATATGCTTCATTAATAATGGATTTAGTAAAACCAAGTTGAGATAGGTGCTTACTGGCCTTTGAAAAAGGCACTCTTGGCTCACATAACATGTAAACATCAACATGATTGATCTTCACCAAATCAATAATAGAATTTCTAAAGTTTTCACTACCTGCCCTTCTGGCATTCCAAAAAAGTATTTTAATCATTGAAGCATAGGTAATGTGAGGGTTTGAGACCTAAAAAAAAGAGTTAAATAGATGCCAAAATCTTATCAGAATGAGGAGATTGGCAAGCATCCATAGCAACATTGCTATTCTCATCAAACACTTTATCAGTGTATTTGTCAATGTCCACATTTCTACCATCACACATTGACTTAACAGTGCCACACTACATCACCACCACTTTTCTTCCTTGAACTGATACCATCAAATGTGAGTTTCTTTGACACAGTGGCAACTCTTATCACACCTGCACCATTGCTACCTCTAGTTACTTTTCTCTAGTACTTAGCAACTATGGAAGCTCCAGTCTTAAACCCAACATTGTTAGACACATCCATCATGGGAGCCCCTTAAACCAGCTTTAACACCACCAGTGATGTGGCCTTTAGGTAATGATTTAATGCCAAATGAGCTAGCACCTACTGAAAGGACCCAATCCCGATTCAGTTACCTAAACCGGAACCGAACCCCTTCTGAAAATACGAACCAACAAAAAATTTTCAAAATTTCGGCAGAGTTTCGTTACTAACGTGGAATTGCCATAACCTGCACCCAGAAAATAACACTTCATCCTATGCCACAAAAGCCAAACCGTGGGCACCAATCCCATCCGGATTTCTCAACATCAATATATGAATCATAAACAGTAAACAGTACTGTAGTATATATATATATATCCGAGAAAATCCGTATAACAAGTATCAGAATGTATCAGAGCGACCTCTAAAGTAAAAAAATATATATACAATATACACATCAGTAGGTGGAACAAGAACCTACTGGAAAGCACAGGTAACTCTGATCACTAGCCTCCAAACCGCGACGTGAAAACACCAAACCTGAACTGCAAACTGGGCACGAAAACTGAAAAGCCCAGGGGAAAGACATGAAACACGTTAGAGTGAGTGGACGAAAATAAATGTCTTTCACCGAATAATATATATATTATAAAACATATGCGAGTCCAAATGCATAAGTTAAGAAATGGTACACGAGGGAGACTCTAACTCCTCACGTGTCCGAGTACACGAGGGAGACTCTAACTCCTCACGCGTACGGAGCATGCAACATAAAAATCGCGGAATCACTCATGGACTACCACGCGATAGCACAGTCTGAATCACGGGATCCCAGACCCACACGTGATTCCTAGCCAAAAAGGCCTCGGGTCAGGATATCTGTCCCCCCCGGAGCGTACTCGGGGATCAGCCGAGAAGCCAATGTGTATCGATACCACAACATATACTGAGACTGTACTCTGTGTAAACCAAATCATAAATCCTTTCCATGCACATGCATAAAACATAATATGTACGTATGTATATACTCGTATACGTATATTCGTATATGCATAATCGTAAAAACACATGCTCGTAAAATCATAATCAATCTGCATGCTCAAGTTCGTAAATCATTTATAAAAGACTCGCAATCAATCCGTGAAAATAAATTGTCCACTCACAGACTCGCGTAACGCGCACTCCCGCTAATCTCGTGGTCCGGCAGAAGATCCCTCGCCTGAAGCACGATCTCGGTCTCGATCTCGATCTCCTGAATATTCACAAACATAACTGATCAAAATCATAGTTCACAACCCTGTACTGAACCACGGAAACCAACCGTTCCCGGAAATAAACAGTGCAGTGCAAAATAATAAACGGAATTCCTGAAATCTCCACTCGAAACCTCGACTGAAAATCGGCTAACCAAATCGACCCAAAAACCTCTGTACGATAATCAGGGCGCGATTTTGAGAAAAATGACACTAATTACATCAAAATCCAAAAAGTCAACTTTTGGCCGGAGCTCCGCCGATGACCGCCGGCGCGGCATCAACGGTGGAATTCCACGGCCAAAACTTCCAGATTTCAAGTTCTCATCCTTACGAACCACTTTCACAACTACCACGAAGACCAATTCACACTAGAACCCATCCAATTTCTCACAAACCCAAATCAGAATTCAAATCGGATACCTAATCGGAGCACCCCAAAAACACAATCTCAGACCAAATTAATTACACCATGAGACTCAGAGGAGCAAGGGGAGTCTAACCTCCCTAACCACCACCTCCAAACCTCGCCGGAAAATGGCCAACCATTAACGGCGACAACATCGAATCGGACCCAATTCGGGTTCAATCAAAACGGCATCAATTCCTCTCAATCCAAATACCATCACACTCGAAATTACAAGGGGAAGCTAGCTATACCTGTCACGTGGCCGGAGGTGGCCGGAAAGTTGGTCGTCGAACGGCAAGACCAAAACGGAAACTTCTCCACTTCGGGTCAACGATCAGATTTCCATTTTAGGAAAGTCAATGTCTGGTCAACATAAAACAGTATTTTTACGACTATTCCGATATTTATACTCGCGCCTCAGGTCGATCGACGGTCCAAAATGAATATACGAAATGATTCGGATAAGCTCGAAACAATCGGATAAACTCGTCGGAAACCGAAACTTCGAATAATCATAAAATATTCTTCAGTTATCGGAAAAATCTTCCGGAACCGCTCACGAGCTCGAAATCACGTACTCTACAATTTCCATGAAGACACTCAACTCAAATTCTCGACCGAAAACATAGTCGCGAATAAGGTCGACGAACCACACAATATCGTAAAACTGCGACTATGACCAAATCTCGAGAATCGTGCCGAACATGCATCAGATTCTGGTTCGGGTCGTCACAAATCTACCCCCCTTAAAGAAATTTCGACCTCGAAATTTATGTACCTGTCAAATGAACAGATAAGGATACTGCTCCCGCATACGCTGCTCGGTCTCCCAGGTGGCCTCCTCAACTGAGTCGTTCTGCCACAAGACCTTCACCAGCGGAATCACACGGTGCCTCAACTCCTGCTCACGACGATCGAGAATCTGCACAGGCTCCTCTACGTATGATAAATCCTCTCTGATCGGCAACAGCTGTGGGGCTAACACATGTGAAGGATCTGAGATGTACTTCCGCAACATGGAAGACATCATGCACATGAGCCATCTCAGCCGGTAACTCAAGTCTGTAAGCAACAGCTCCAACCCTCTCCGTAATCTCATACGGACCAATGTACCGCGGTCGAAGCTTGCCACGCTTCTCGAAACGCACAACTCCTCTCCACGGAGATAGTTTCAGGAAGACCCAATCACCAACCTCGAATTCTAAACTCTTTCTCCTCACATCTGCATAACTCTTCTGCCGATCCTGGGCGATCTTCAATCGATCCCGGATAATCTGTATGTCCTCCATCGTGGTTTTTACCAAATCAGGACCAATAAGCCAACGCTCGCCTACCTCACTCCAACACAATGGAGTACGACACTGCTTCCCGTACAGGGCCTCGTACGGTGCCATCTCAATACTGGCCTGATAACTGTTGTTGTAGGCGAACTCAATCAAGTGTAACTGCTGATCCCAGTTCCCGCGAAACTGCAACACACATGATCTCAGCATGTCCTCGAGAGTCTGAATGGTCTGCTCGGACTGCCCATCAGTCTGAGGATGAAAAGTTGTACTAAATCGCAACCTCGTGCCCAACGCTCGTTGCAACACCTGCCAAAACTCAGAAGTAAACTGACTATCGCGGTCAGAAACAATGGACACCGGCACACCATGCAAGCGAACAATCTCGGATAAGTACAACTTGGCCAATCTGCCCACTGATATCTTCCCTGGTAGTGCAAGAAAGTGTGCGGATTTCGTCAATCGGTCAACAATAACCCAAATTCCAGTGTTGCCCGCCGAAGTACGCGGTAACTGATAGACGAAATCCATCGTAATGTGCTCCCACTTCCAAACTGGAATCTCAAGTGGCTGTAGTTTCCCTGCAGGTTTCTGCCTATCCGCCTTCACCTGTTGACAGATCAAACATCGACTCACGTACGCGGCAATCTCCCGCTTCATATTGCGCCACCAATAGTACGCTCGAAGTGTATGAAACATCTTCGTACCTCCGGGATGCATCGCATACGCTGAACTGTGGGCCTCGTCCAAAATCTCCTTCTTCAAGTCCTCGTCTCTGGGTACACATAGCCTGCCTCTGAACAACAATGTACCGTCGTCACTCAATCGGAACTCTGTAGGCACACCATTCCGTATCATGGTCTTCTTGCCCAACAAGTAGGAATCTGAATCCTGGGCCTCTCATACCTGATCAACTAATACAGGTCGAACCTGAAAACTGGCCAACAAAGCTCCATCATCATCATACCCAAACACAGCTCCTGTAGCTCGAAGCTCGGCTAACATCGACACTCTGGCCACACACATGTGAAACAACGAGGCTCCAGATTTCCGGCTAAGTGCATCCACTACAACATTGGCCTTCCCCGGATGGTACTCGAACGTGCAATCGTAATCGTTGATCAACTCCATCCATCGACGCTGCCTCATGTTCAGATCCTGCTGCGTCCGCAAGTAGGTGAGACTCTTGTGGTCAGTGTAAATCTTACACTGAGCACCATACAGGTAATGTCTCCAACTCATCAACGCTAACACAATAGCGGCTAACTCCAAATCATGCGTCGGATAGTTGGCCTCATGCGGTTTCAGCTGTCTGGAACCATATGCCACAACTCTACCATGCTGCATCAACACACAGCCAAGGCCCAACTTCGACGCGTCACTGTACACAACAAACTCACCACTGTCGTCTGGCAATGTCAGAACCGGTGCAGTAGTCAATCTCTCCTTCAGGAGCAAATAACTCTCCTCGCACGCATCAGACCATTCAAACTTAACGCCCTTCTTCGTCAATCTGGTCAGTGGTGTAGCAATTCGGGAGAAATCCTGTACAAACCGTCGGTAATAGCCTGCTAACCCCAAGAAACTCCGAATCTCGGGCACAGTAGTGGGTCTACTCCAGTTCAGTACGGAATCGATCTTGTCAGGATCAACACTAACTCCCTCGGCCGAAATCATGTGGCCCAGAAACTTCACACTATCCAACCAGAACTCGCACTTGCTAAACTTCGCGAACAACTGATGGTCCCGTAAAGTCCGCAACACTGCCCGCAAATGCTTCTTGTGCTGACCCACACTCCTGGAATAGATCAGGATATCTTCAATGAATACAATCACGAACTTGTCCAGGAATCGTCTGAACACTCGATTCATCAAGTCCATGAAAGCTGCGGGGGCGTTGGTCAAACCAAACGGCATAACCAAAAACTCATAGTGCCCATACCGCGTCCTGAATGCTGTCCTGGCTACGTCAGAGTCTCGGATCCTCAACTGGTGATATCCGGATCGAAGGTTAATCTTCGAAAAGACTGCTGCTCCCTTCAACTGATCGAACAAGTCGTCAATCCGCGGCAACGGATACTTGTTCCTCACTATAATCTGATTCAGTTTCCGATAGTCGATGCACAACCACATGGACCTGTCCTTCTTCCGCACGAACAACACTGGGGCACCCCACGGAGAAACACTCGGTCGAATGAATCCCTTCTCTAACAACTCCTGGAGCTGAATCTGCAACTCCCTCAACTCCGCAGGCGCCATACGATACGGTGTCTGGGAAATCGGTTAAGTACCCGGCAACAACTCAATGGTAAAATCAATCTCCCGTACAGGGGGTATACCAGGTAACTCTGTTGGAAACACATCCGGAAACTCAGACACAACCTCAATACTACCAAGATCCGGCACAGCAGCTGTAGTGTCCACAACATGGGCTAAGTAAGCAACACAACCCTTCTTCATCAACCGATCCGCCCTCATCGCGGAAATCAAACACGGTAGTGAAGTGTTCTTCTCGCCACGGAACAGTATCTCAGGTAGCCCTAGTCGTCGAAACGCGACCTCCTTCCAGTGGCAGTCAAACATGGCCCAGTGCGACTCCAAAAAGTCCATACCCAAGATCAGATCAAAATCCACAATATCAAACAATAACAGATCAGCGGCTAAACCATGGCCATCAATAAACACCTCACAATCTCGGTAAACCCATCCGATGCTCACAACCTCACCTAACGGATACAACACCCTCCAAAACCCCGGAAGTGGAGATGCAGGAACCGTGGCTAATGATGACAGTCTAAATGATATGAATGAATGTGTGGCGCCCGGATCTAACAATGCAAGTACAGGAATACCAAAAACATGTAACGTACCGATAACGACCTCCGGTGATGCTCTGCCCTCACATAGAGTCATAGCATGAACCCTCGCCTGTCCGGCTGGTCGTCCTCGCTGGGCCTGACCCTACTGTCTGCCCTGGCCTGCAAACTGAGCTGGTCGAACTCCCGAAGTGGCACCTCGCTCAGCTACGGAACTCTGGGTCGCCTGATCACTAGTACCATACATCTGAGGACACTCCCTCGAATAGTGACCCATCTGGCCACAACGGTAACAAGTGACGGTACCCCGCTGACATGGACCAACATGATACCTATTGTACAAGTTGCACAACGGATACTCCCTCGGTGTAGCAAAAGTGCAAAAAGGTCGTCGGGTGTAACTGGAACCGCTGGAATCTCCACTAGCCTATGGTCGCCACGGTCGATCTCTCCTCCATAACGATATCCGCCTCGGTACACTAGCTAGTGGGCGATATGATCCACCGCCTGAGGATGAAGCTGAACCGAAAGTGTCGGAACTCTGCCTCTTCGAAGGCCCCTGACTCGGTTCACCTTCCTCAAACCGTCTCGGCCGATACCTCTGCTGTCTCCTGCTCTATATCCTCGCCTCGGAGTGCAGCACTAACAAACTCATCAAAGTTGTTCCGAGGCATCGTAGTCAATGTCGCCTTGATGTTCAGATTCAATCCCATCTCAAACCTACGACACTTGGCTTCCTCTGTAGCCACCATATCCCGCGCAAAACTAGACAAACGAGTAAACCGATCCCGATACTCAAGTACAGACAAACTGCCCTGCCTCAAGTTCGTAAACTCCTCGTACTTGCGCTGCTGGGTAGCCTAATTAAAATACCTCCGCATAAACAGATCACGGAACAATGTCCACGGGGTGTCAGCTGAAACTCTGTCGGTGCTAACCCACCAAAAGTATGCATCACCCTCAAGTAAACCAACTGCGGCTACTGTCATCTGCTCAGGAGTAAACTGCAAACGCTCACAAACACGTTCAATCTGAACCAACCATGCCTCGCATATCTCTGGATCAACTGAACCCGAAAACACAGTAGCACCCGCTGTACGAGCCTTGACCACAGGGTCAAAACGCTCTTCCAAACGCAGCACTCGCATCAGCAAGTCGCGCGTTCGGCGATCCTCATCAGGATCCTCATCCTGATCAACACGGGGACCACGTCGAGGAGGCATCCTATTGATACAAGACAAGCAATAGGTACAAGCAGAAAGAACGTAATCATGAAACCGCACATATTTGAGGACACACAACACCCGAAGTATTGATGAGTACCGCTGGCCAGTCGGGTCATCACTCCAGTCATGCTGTATTAACTCAAATACCCTAAGCGTCACAACTACAAGAGTCTATAGAATCTGACAACCTAATGCTCTGATACCAAGCTGTAACGATGGAGTCGGTTTACCGTCGCAAAAAGGTCTCCCCATTCGCTATGGTGAATTTGCCATCACCATTGGGGAAAAAAACGTAGAAAATTAAATTTTTTGTTGTAGTGTCAAGTGAAAGGAACTAGTGTTTTTAGCTCCATCCTTCAACCACTTATCCCTTGGTTTTTGTTGCCAAAACAAGCATTTCTGGTGTAATAGTGTCTCATACTCAGAAATTAGAGTAGCCTTTAGGTTAATGAGAAAGAGATTCTCATTTCTATCTCTAGCGTTTTGTATTCCCCCAATTCTAGCTAGCAATCTCATCTTCTTTTGAAATAAATTGCCAAACACCTCCTAAATCCAACTATAGAAAGCCTTGGATAAAGCCTGCCATTTATGGGGGAAGTTTCCATCAAGATTTTGCCAAGTCTCTGACACAAATTCATTATAATTCATGTGAGACATCCAAATGGCCTGAAATCTGAAGGGAATCTTGTCTCTATTGACATGATTATTTGACATTAACTACAACAGAATAGGGCAATAATCAGATTTGGTCTTGGGAATGTGCCTAACAAAAGCATCAACCAAAAATAGTCTCCAATCACAACAACAAAAAGCTCTGTCCAATCTTTCCTTAACCCTTTTATTAGCCCAAGTATAGCATGATCCCTTGAATCCCAGGTCAATGAAAGCATGTTCGTCAATCTAGTCCCTTATAGCACCAAATCTCCCATTGTAAAGACCACAACTCTTATCAACAACTAAAATCAGTTCATTGAAGTCTCCCATGAAAACCACAAGAAGATTATATCTAAGGAAAATTTCACTTAGATGAGGCCACAAATTCGCTTTAATGCTGTTAGCAGGATTTGCATAAATAACTGACAACAACCAAGAAGTAGCTCCAACCCCATTCACTCTCATGGTAATGGCTTGAGTAGTAACATCAATTTCATCAATAGACAAAACCCAAATTATTCCAGAGAAACCATATGCTTCATTAATAATGGATTTAGTAAAACCAAGTTGAGATAGGTGCTTACTGGCCTTTGAAAAAGGCACTCTTGGCTCACATAACATGTAAACATCAATATGATTGATCTTCACCAAATCAATAATAGAATTTCTAAATTTTTCACTACCTGCCCTTCTGGCATTCCAAAAAAGTATTTTAATCATTGAAGCATAGGTAATGTGAGGGTTTGAGACCTAAAAAAAAGAGTTAAATAGATGCCAAAATCTTATCAGAATGAGGAGATTGGCAAGCATCCATAGCAACATTGCTATTCTCATCAAACACTTTATCAGTGTATTTGTCAATGTCCACATTTCTACCATCACACATTGACTTAACAGTGCCACACTACATCACCACCACTTTTCTTCCTTGAACTGATACCATCAAATGTGAGTTTCTTTGACACAGTGGCAACTCTTATCACACCTGCACCATTGCTACCTCTAGTTACTTTTCTCTAGTACTTAGCAATTATGGAAGCTCCAGTCTTAAACCCAACATTGTTAGACACATCCATCATGGGAGCCCCTTAAACCAGCTTTAACACCACCAGTGATGTGGCCTTTAGGTAATGATTTAATGCCAAATGAGCTAGCACCTACTGAAAGGACCCAATCCCGATTCAGTTACCTAAACCGGAACCGAACCCCTTCTGAAAATACGAACCAACAAAAAATTTTCAAAATTTCGGCAGAGTTTCGTTACTAACGTGGAATTGCCATAACCTGCACCCAGAAAATAACACTTCATCCTATGCCACAAAAGCCAAACCGTGGGCACCAATCCCATCCGGATTTCTCAACATCAATATATGAATCATAAACAGTAAACAGTACTGTAGTATATATATATATATCCGAGAAAATCCGTATAACAAGTATCAGAATGTATCAGAGCGACCTCTAAAGTAAAAAAATATATATACAATATACACATCAGTAGGTGGAACAAGAACCTACTGGAAAGCACAGGTAACTCTGATCACTAGCCTCCAAACCGCGACGTGAAAACACCAAACCTGAACTGCAAACTGGGCACGAAAACCGAAAAGCCCAGGGGAAAGATATGAAACACGTTAGAGTGAGTGGACGAAAATAAATGTCTTTCACCGAATAATATATATATTATAAAACATATGCGAGTCCAAATGCATAAGTTAAGAAATGGTACACGAGGGAGACTCTAACTCCTCACGTGTCCGAGTACACGAGGGAGACTCTAACTCCTCACGCGTACGGAGCATGCAACATAAAAATCGCGGAATCACTCATGGACTACCACGCGATAGCACAGTCTGAATCACGGGATCCCAGACCCACACGTGATTCCTAGCCAAAAAGGCCTCGGGTCAGGATATCTGTCCCCCCCGGAGCGTACTCGGGGATCAGCCGAGAAGCCAATGTGTATCGATACCACAACATATACTGAGACTGTACTCTGTGTAAACCAAATCATAAATCCTTTCCATGCACATGCATAAAACATAATATGTACGTATGTATGTATATACTCGTATACATATATTCGTATATGCATAATCGTAAAAACACATGCTCGTAAAATCATAATCAATCTGCATGCTCAAGTTCGTAAATCATTTATAAAAGACTCGCAATCAATCCGTGAAAATAAATTGTCCACTCACAGACTCGCGTAACGCGCACTCGCGCTAATCTCGTGGTCCGGCGGAAGATCCCTCGCCTGAAGCACGATCTCGGTCTCGATCTCGATCTCCTGAATATTCACAAACATAACTGATCAAAATCATAGTTCACAACCCTGTACTGAACCACGGAAACCAACCGTTCCCGGAAATAAACAGTGCAGTGCAAAATAATAAACGGAATTCCCGAAATCTCCACTCGAAACCTCGACTGAAAATCGGCTAACCAAATCGACCCGAAAACCTCTGGACGATAATCAGGGCGCGATTTTGAGAAAAACGACACTAATTACATCAAAATCCAAAAAGTCAACTTTTGGCCGGAGCTCCGCCGTTGACCGCCGCCGGCGCGCCATCAACAGTGGAATTCCACGGCCAAAACTTCCAGATTTCAAGTTCTCATCCATAAGAACCACTTTCACAACTACCACGAAGACCAATTCACACTAAAACCCATCCAATTTCTCATAAACCCAAATCGGAATTCAAATCGGATACCTAATCGGAGCACCCCAAAAACACAATCTCAGACCAAATTAATTACACCATGAGACTCAGAGGAGCAAGGGGAGTCTAACCCCCCTAACCACCACCTCCAAACATCGCCGGAAAACGGCCAACCATTAACGGCGACAACATCGAATCGGACCCAATTCGGGTTCAATCAAAACGGCATCAATTCCTCTCAATCCAAATACCATCACACTCGAAATTACAAGAGGAAGCTAGCTATACCTGTCACGTGGCCGGAGGTGGCCGGAAAGTTGGTCGTCGAACGACAAGACCAAAACGGAAACTTCTCCACTTCGGGTCAACGGTCAGATTTCCATTTTAGGAAAGTCAATGTCTAGTCAACATAAAACAGTGTTTTTACGACTATTCTCGACTATTCCGATATTTATACTCGCGCCTCGGGTCGATCGACGGTCCAAAACGAATATACGAAATGATTCGGATAAGCTCGAAACAATCGGATAAACTCGTGGGAAACTAAAACTTCGAATAATCATAAAATATTCCTCGGTTATCGGAAAAATCTTCCGGAACCGCCCACGAGCTCGAAATCACGTACTCTACAATTTCCGTGAAGACACTCAACTCAAATTCTTGACCGAAAACATAGTCGCGAATAAGGTCGACGAACCACACAATATCGTAAAACTGCGACTATGACCAAATCTCGAGAATCGTGCTGAACATGCATCAGATTCTGGTTCGGGTCATCACACCTACACTCTTAATAACCTATAGATCTCCAAAAATCTTTTTGTTAACAGTTGCCTCAAAATTCCTTAAAGCCTTAGCAACAATCCCTTTCATTTTGCTCCAATCAGTACCCTTGAGTGGAAGAGGCTTAGCATCCACACTACCCTTATTTGGCACACTGCCAACATTAGTCACATCATTCTCTATAGATTCATCTTCAATGTCATTCAGGATAGCAAACCTAGATCTCTTGACACCCGTACTCTTAGAGGCACCACCACTATTGTTCTTCTTTTTGTTTTTGTAACTGATTATCCTCCTACTTCCAATGTCTTATTTTCTCACATACTAGAGTCGACACTAGCACCAGAATCCTCCATCACATCAGATGCAGCATGGTAATTCTCATTAATAGCATTAGTCCCATCATCTTGTCCATTCACACCGGTCATAGGTTGAAACATAGTAGGACATTTCTCTTTTGCATGCCCATAGCAGCCACATTCAAAATAGATCAATGCCACCCCTTTATACACAACATGGTAAACCACACCTTTCACTTCAACAAAAGGCCTGAGTGGTATTTTCAAATCAATTTCAACACGAATTTTGGCAAACTTAGCTCTTGCCTGCGCCAAAGTAATGAGATCAACCTTAACAAAATCACCCAAAGTTCTTCCAATCATTTCCATAGGGTATTTCTTGAAATATTTTACATGTAGCCCTTAATTCTGACCCATAGAGCCATGGACCCAATGAAATATGTTCATGGATCAAACGTAGCACTCTACTTCCTAACCACCAAAGTTTGATCAGCCAGAATCCATGGCCCTCCACACTATGCATAGTTCATGTCATCTTCAAGCTGAAATTTCCCAATGTAAAAGTCACTAGGGAGGTCAATCAGTTGCCATCCTCATTTCACTTTCCATTTTCTACTCAAACCATTCAGCATGAAGTCATAGCTAGTTGTAGCATTTGTTTTACCCATGAGTTTTACTACAACAATACAACGCCAATCAAATCCAACTTAGCATGAACTCTCTCAGAGAATGGGACATTTTTCCCATGGATCCCGACAAAGAATGACACATCCTCCTCAGACAAACTCCTCGACCATGGCACAGTGATACTTAGATAAAGGACTTCTAAGTACATTAGCATAGCTAGAAGAAGCCTTAGACAATGATTGAACCATGCCAGATTCAATAAGGTTTCCATTAGAGACAACCAACTTCTCCCGATTTGATATTAGATTTGCACCTATACGGATACGTTTGCGTTGTGAGAGTGCCTCAACATTCCCTCCGCTGCTTCCCTTAGGAAGGGCGGAAAAGACAAACATTGTTGGTGAAGCCACCAATTCGTCAACGACACTAGAAAATGTCGATTGGAGTGTACGAACATTGTCCAATGGAGAAATGAGATCCACAACGGTAAGTTTTGAGAAATCACCGCACATGTGGCATGTTCCTCAAAAAGTTACAAAAAAGGATCAAGGTTAAGAAAGTGTAATTTATTGTATGCAAAACCATAGAAAAATTTAAACATTAACAATAATGAGCTTTTAACAGCTCTTATAGCCAGGATAACTACTAGAACAAAATTCCTGGACTCTGAAGTAAAGCAAAGGTTTAGGAGACAAAATCCTCTAAACCTCGATTATTAATCGATCATTAAATTAAAACCGCCTAATATGGTACTTCATACGGAAACTCGATCAGGGCAAGTAAATATTTTCATCAATATATTTTGCTGCAAGGGGATCACTCAAGCAGTCAAGCCCCATGAAACCATCAATTTTCTTTTTTCTTCGTTTTTGCTTAAGCTCCACCAGAACCATATTTCTTTCCGAACACCAGCACCTGAAGCTTGTCATAACCGGAGAGCACACCGGCACCAGCAATCGCACGAAGAACATTAGCACCAGCACCCTTGAAGAGGGACTTTGCACCCTCATTCTTCATGATTTGGGTAAAGGCATCGAACGAGCTCTTGTACTTGACAGCTTCACCAGAAGTCATCATCATTCTTCTTCGAACTGTGTCAATTGGGTAGGAAGCAAGACCAGCACCATTGGTGATAACCCATCCAAGAGCAAAGCTAGCAAAGAAACTATCCTGCAGTTTTTCAATGACAAAAAATAAACAACATGAGATCATCAGTACCAAAGTCAATGAAACATCACTGTAAACCATCCCAATTATTGAAAGATAATGAAATAGAATTACGTACTCTATTCTGATACATCCTGCTTGCGAAATTTTGAGTTATATTGCAGGACATTTATCTCAATGAAAAATGATACTTTTTTATGATTACATTTCATAACATATGATAGTCAATTATTTTGTTTTCCTAGAAGATATCTTAGCAAAATGATCACTACCTATATAAGTACATATGAAGCAACCAAAATAGCTATATATAGTGGTAATGTAAGCAATAAGACTTACCTGCATCTTTCCAGTGAGAAGTACAGGCTTCAAAGAATCATACATTCCAAAGTATAGACCACGGTACACAATAATGCCAACACAGGAGATGTTGAAACCACGGTAGAGGCCAGCAATACCATCTGATGAGAGAGTCTTTCTGTAGACATCAATAAGGCCATTGAATTGTCTACCGCCTCCTCCCTTCTTAGCAGCCTTGGAATCATTTGCAAGGCGGGTTCGAGCATAGTCCAAAGAGTAGACAAAGAACAAAGAAGAGGCTCCAGCAGCTCCACCAGATGCCAAGTTGCCTGCAAACCATTTCCAGTAGCCATCCCTGTCC
This sequence comes from Geum urbanum, assembly GCA_946800695.1. Taxonomy (NCBI): domain Eukaryota; kingdom Viridiplantae; phylum Streptophyta; class Magnoliopsida; order Rosales; family Rosaceae; genus Geum; species Geum urbanum. Next base: position 38,970,448 of record OX326998.1, read on the forward strand.
TTTTTGAAGTTGAAAAGCCTCTTGAAGTAATCCTTAAATGCAAAGTTCAAGGCCTACGCAGAGACAAACAATGGAAGCATTAAGAACACTGCAGTAAATACTCAGTGATATATGGACCTGAGTTGGGAAGTAACAACTGAAATCACGGACCTGAGTTGGGAAGTAACGGATGACATTAGCTGTGTTCCCTCTCCACAATGACACCATCCCCTCATCTTTCATTGTTCGGGTAAAACAATCTCCAATTCCCTTGTAGGGCTCGGAGAGCCTGCCAGCCTTGATCATCTCATCCTGGTTTTGAATCAACAGCTTTACACGCTCAATTGGAGCAGCAGCAGTCTTGGACACAGCAGCAGAAACTCCACCCATCAAAAAATCAATGGCAAAGCCTGCAAATCCTTTCTCTTGTGGGGAATGGACAAGCAGAGGTGAGGAAGCTGAAGTGATCAATGATCGATCAGTTGCACAAAATGTGTAGTGGCTCTGGCTGTTGATATCTTGAGAAAGAGTGGAACCAAGATGTAGCTGACCAGCAAACTTTTGCTTAACAGTTGGACTCTGGTGCCTATCAGCCATCACGTACTAAACAATAAATCAAACACCTGCAAAGTCATCCGCTTTGTAATCAGTGAAGGAGCAATATACCAAAATCCACTGTGCTTCAAAAAATATGCAATACATCATACAATAATGTAAAGGAAAACGAATATGTTGAACAGTAAATATGCAACTATATCAGCAAACCTGAGCTCTAAGTTAATATTTACAGGGTTAAAAATTGATTCAGTTTTCAACTATTTATAGCATTATTTTTTTGATACACTATTTATAGCATTATAGTGCTCATCACAACAACAACAAAAATCTATCTAATACTTTTACAGCTATAAGCAAATAGATGTCAAATTGATATATTGAAGGTGTCATACAATAATCTATTGCAATGCATGACAGAATCCATAAAAGGAATGAGTGTATGTGTGACGATCCAAACTAAAAGTTACGCTAACTTTTACGATTTAGGTTTTCCGCGAATTATGCACCTCGTAAAATTTTGTTAACGACTTTTTCTTCGGGCGAGAATTTAACCCAACTTTGTTCGCGGAAGTTGTTGAGTATTTAATTTCATGCACGTAGGAATTTTTGGGGAAATTTTCGGGTTATCGAGCTATTTCTTTCGATTTTTGGAAGTTCATATGTGAAATTATGTATTTTAAAATATTTTTCTTGGCAGTTTATTTTGGACCGTTGGATCTTGATCAGATCAAACCTCAGTCGTTGATCTGATCAGAAATTTTGGGTATTTATAGTGGAAATGCGGTGGAAATACAGAGAAAATCAGAAAAATATGTAGAGTGTACGCACACGACCCGTATACCCATTTTGACCCGTTTTGGATTTCGAATTCGACCCACTGGAAAACGCCACAGTTGCCGGCATTCTTGGTATGGTTTGAAAGCTCTTTCTCTCATCTTTCTGTTTATGTATTTATTGTTGATTTTTGAGTGAGTTTTGTGGTGGTTTCGAGGCCATGAAACCGTGGCTTTTCGGGATAGTTCGCCGGCGGCATTTCGTCCGATTTCTGGCATGATGGTGGGGTGGGTTCGATTGGGTTTGATCCAAGGATCAAAAATCCTTTGGTTTGGGGGGCCGAGGTGCATCACCGGTGACGAAATCGACCGGAGAAGTTTTCCGACGATTTCGGCCATCGTGGGTTTCAGACTCAATTCCGGCAAAACGCCGTGGAATTAGGTCTAGGTACAGTTGACAAATGTGTTGGACTCATTGAGATCTTTCCAACGAGTGGTCAAACGCTCCCATCAGAGCAGTTTGGACCGGGAGCGCGTGTGGTTCACGCACCACTGCCGGTGGTGGCGCGTGACGGCCACACGCCGCCGCCCGCGGCGGAGCTCCGACGAGTTAAAAATTCTAATTTTTCCTTGGGGTTTCCGGGATGGTTTTTGAGATGTTTTTCGCGCGTTTTATCGAATTCTAAAATTAAACGAACCTGTTATTTATTCAGGAAACCGCGAGAGAGATTTTGGCGAGGGAAGTTCTGCCGGACCTTCGAGCTAGCCGTATACTGTGAGTAGACATTTTATTTTCACTAATTGATGTGCGAGTCTTGATTATGCATTTTATGATTATGCACGTACGAGTATGTAGTTACGATTATGCATTTTATGATTATATGTCGTACGACTATGCATTTACGATTATGCATGTGCATGGAAACAAATATGATTTGTTTTATACAGAGTACAGTCTTAGTGATACTAATGGCATCGATGCATGGACATGCTCGGCTGATCCCTAAGATGCTCTGAGGGGGACAGATATCTTGACCCGAGTTTATAGTTTCTATCATGTGGTTGTGCGTTGTCGTCGGAGGCCTAAAGTTCAAGTCACCGTTCTTTTCTAGTAGGTTCTTAGTTTAACCTACTAGCTTTGTATATTTGTAAATTAAAAGTTGCTCTGAGTACTATGTTAGTATACTTTCTTTTGTGATGCTTTTTGAGTACTTACTGAATTTTAAATAATACGTGTAAAGAAATACTTTTACTGTTATTCAGTAATTTGTGAATTTGAGAAATTCGGATTAGCGTTCCACGGTTTGACTTTTGTGCACTATTTGGAAGTGCGTTTTCATTGCAGGTTTTTGATTTACTCATTTTATAAAGTAAACTCTGGCAAATTTTTTTTTAAAAGGTTGTAGTGTTGTTAGGATCTAATTCAGGTTTAGACAACTAAACCGGGGTTGGATTCTTTTAATATGACTATTGAGATCATTGGGTATGTACAGTGCACACTGCCAATATTTATTTTATAACTTTGATCATCACTACCAGACCATAATAAATCCAATACAACAGAAAAAGGGCAAACGAGCATGACGATGACTCTACTGAGACAAAGATAGAACAAGAAAGTGGGAACCAACTGGGACAGATAACATCCCAGATGGCCAGATCACATATACAATTAATAGGACTACATATACAGTTATAAAATGATAAATGTCAAACAGAACAGAACAAGATTTTTGATGAAAAAAAAAATAGCAAGACTAACTTCCAGCCAAAATCAGTGACGAAACGTAGATTAACCACAGTATAAATCTGGATCCAATTAGAAATGAAAGATGAAATATTCAAAACATACCTTCAAAAGATAGGGAAAATTAAAGGCCTAACCGATACACAAAGAGGAAAAGATCAAGAGACTAGAAAGACCCTTTTGCTGGTTTATAACAAAAACGCAACTACACCAATATGTGATTTCCGAAACACAAGCAGAATACAAGGTCAAAAACACCACATAAACTACTACTACACACAAAAATATCAAATGAAAATGAATCACTGCAAATTATAAGATAGAGTCAGAGAGGGAGAGAGAATTAACCTTTGAGCTTGGCTATCGGAATGCTAGAGGAGGAGAGATTAACAAGGAGATATAGTTAAGAGTGGCCAATGACACTGATAATATCAAGGGTTTCTTTGTAAACCAAAATGAACACTGCCTTTTATAGCCTCCAACTTTTATTTTATTTTTGAAAATTCCAAATTTTGTTTTTTTTCCCAATAAAGTGTTTATTTCTGAAGATCCCCTGAACGGCGGAGATTCGGAGAATAATCGTAGCCGTTGAAATCAGAGAAATTGATAGTAGAGACCAGTGAGAATCGACTTGGTGAACGTTTTTCAGATATGACTAGGAAAACCGAAAACTCCAGCATGAACCATATTTACTTTTTTCTTTTGCTTTTTTTTTACTCAAAATCGAAACAGTGAAATTATAACGTATATATATTGCTATTGCAATTAGGCAAGTTCTGCATTTAGAATGTCAGTAATATGCGATCATTTATTTTCCTATTTTCACAATTAGTCCAAGTTCGTATTCTTTTTAAAGATGAAGCTATCTCATCTCTCATCTGTAATGCGAAGTTCTGTAATGGGAGGTTCGACCGGTAGACCGTAGACAATCAAAGACTTCTGGCTTAAGAATTTGTTGTTTCGTTGATGCTACCACCCAGCCAATTTTGTACAGTAGCATTAGTTGGCTCACCTCAAAAAAAAAAAAAAAAATGGAAATGAATCTTCCATATATTGAGTCACATGTTAATGATGTTATACAATCGTGATGGTTCTTCCTGCTATTGTTTTATCCAGTAACACTGTCATACTCTTCAAACAAACACGCTTAATATTTTGTAACTCATTGAGCAAGATATTGATAAGGCCCATGACAGAAAGATTTAGGACTCCAGCAATATTACTTTTTTCAATGGGATCTTGTTGAGGGTCTTCAGAGTATGCACTGAAAACAAAGCAAGAGACTCTTATCAAGATATTCACAACCTTATAACAACCCCAGCAGCAGACCCCCTAAAAGTTATATTTACCAACAAAAAATTATATTTCTCCTTCATTCCATTCCAGCAGGCGAGGAACCACCTTACAAAACAACCTGCTGAGTGCTGACCAAGAGTAGCCATAAGCAGATCAGCAGATGTGCTGAGTAGAATCCACACAAATTAATAAAATTAACAAAAATATCCCCAAGAAAAATAAAGGTACTTTCTCCAGAACCTTAAGGTGGCTCCTACTCTTTACATTGAAGCACTACGGAATCATTGAAAGAAGACTGAACTATATGTTAGTCAGAACAGTGGCATCCTAAAATTATTCAAGCACACATGGATGCAAACAATATTAGATCAAATACAAGCTATATATTCCAGCACCTCTCAGGCTATCGCCTCTTAAATAATGCACTCCTACCATGCCCAAAAAGTAGACCAAAAATATCCATCAAACATAGTAACATGAATATTATTCTCGAAACACTACAAAAATTCAACAAACCAAAAAATCCTTTGAAGCCTAAACCATATCGATTGAGAAAAACAGCAAGAACATATATAGGACACATGAGAGATGCCTGTGTGAAAATGCAACACTAGTTTTGCATCACTACAGGAGAGCCTTTGCATAAGATATATCAATAGGTCCTACACTAACCCAAAGATATAGATATATTGATCGGTATCGAAAAAATTGCTTTTTCTGATAAAACAACACAGCCAACACTTGAGATATATGACTCACAAGGTTAGTGTGCTCTCTAAGCTTTAAGCTTGAAGATTTCTAGCAGAATTGGTTGAACTCCCATGCTTCAGCAATGGACAGTGGTTGAACTTAGAGCCTATTGATGCCTACCCAAGTCAAGATCTCTTCCTAGCAACCTGTCAACGCCAAAAGAAGGTTCTTCAGAAGCTTTTGACCTGCTAAGTTCTATTTCCAATTCCTTCTGCCTCAGTTGCAGCACCCTTCTCTCATTCTCTAATTTCATTCTCTCATTCTCCAGCCTCAACCTCTCTAGTTCCCTGTCTTTCTGGCTACTGTATCTTAGCCATTTAAACCTCTGCTTCTCAATCTCCAAAGCTTCTGCTTGGAAGCTGGCACTTTCTTCTTCAAGTTTCAACTTCTGTTTCTCGATCCACTCTCTTCGCTCCCATATAGACTTAGTTGGGTCTTGAAATATCTCAGCCATCTCCACTACGAGTCTATCCCCAGAAACATGTGCTTGCCAGAAATGGTCATCCTCTTCACTAGATCTCTTCCTATCGCCCATCCTCCCGATGCCTTCCCTATCAATAGCATCACCATGATATTCTTCGTCATCTAACTCATCATCCCCAGTGTCATGGTAGTGCTCAGCTTCTTCATCCTCAGAGATATTATTGTCTGTTGAGCCTATCTCGGGAAGTAAAGCTTGCCCTTTGAGGTCGATATCTTGGCAACCAGGTATCCACTGTCCCTGATGATAAAAACACATTTCCTTGTAAAACAATTGTTTTGAGCTCAATATCTTTCTTACATCATCCTTTGCCTTGGCTGAGAGATGAGTCATCGAGTCCATAAGACTAGGATTCTCCACAACTTTACAACTTGTTCCCCTCCCCAGAATATCATTTAACCGCTTATACCTCTTGTTCAAATCATTAAACTTGTCCTCGCACTGCTGAGGTGACACATGGCAACCTTTCTTGATCATCAGCTTAGACACAGTCTTCCACTTACCCTTCTTCTGTAAAACTGAAGATTTTCTCTTATGACCTTCTCCACCTTCAACTGGACCATCACCCACACAAGTAACCACTGATATAAGAAGCCTAACCACATTATCCGTCCATTTCATTCGCTGCCATGTAGATCCCATTTTACCCTTTCTGCCTTCAATGTTCTCACCATTACCATCTTCTGTATAACTCGGCTCATCATCTTCACTCAGGTTGTAAGCATTACTAGTATTAGAAGGTGCAACCGCCTTCTCTTTCAGAAGATTCACGGGAGAAACATTTGGCATGGATCCTTTCAAGTCTACCAACCCTACAGGGCCGAGATCAACTCCAACACCACTCATCACATTCACATGTTGTGGATGATGTCCCAACATCATATGACCCAATTGATTCTCCTGCTGTCTAGCAATGGAGGGTTCAAGGTTTACTGTCCCCCCACAGGGACTAGACAAAAACCCACATCCCAAACCTGAACCATCCATCTTCCCAGAGTCACGCCTTAAACGCTAGTCCTCAATTGGGTATTTCTCAAAACAGCAAAAACAGCTAAAAAGCTAAAACCTTTGGACCATATATCTCATAAATTCGTTCAATTTAATCCATTTCCATGCAATATCAAACATAACCAGATGAAAATTTACACAGCAGAAAATCCAAAGTAGTCAAACCTAACACAAGTGATGAATGTAAGGTTCAACATTCACAATCTCTTTCATTTTCCTCCATTTTCTTACCAAGCAATCCAAACGATTATAGCCAATCCCATAATGCCCAAAACCGAATTGACCAACTAATGATCACACAGAGACGATTTGACAACAGACCAAGAAACCCAAATCTGCAAAATATTCAGACTTTGAAGCGTGAACATCCCTAGACTATATAACTTATAAACCACAGCCATACCCAAAATTCTCGACATAGAATACAGAAGAAATAAAAATTAACAAATTCATCAAAGTTTACCTTGAAAAGATCGACCATGAAGATTGGCCCACTAAGAAGAGAGAGCATGAATTTGGCTCCTCACTAGTTTTGAAATGTTTTGAGTTCTAAGGGAGACGAGTTAAAGACTTCAACGCCGTCTAGTGCATCATCGACTGTATCAGGGTCCACGCAAATGTACAGTGACGATACATTGTCTCTGCAAAGTCTATGCAGACTGTTTGAAATAGATTCTCAAACTAATTTTTCCTTAAATCACTTTCAAGATAAAGCACTCGAGAAGTGCTACTTATAGAATTTTTTTTAGGCAAAATAGCTTAAATGGTTACTAATCTTTGTCCAAAACGACAGTTTGGTAACTATCGTATGGCATATGTCAAAATGGTCATTCAACTTCGTTCTCTATCTATCAATTTAGTCACTCTGTCTATTTTGGACGTTAAACATATAACTAATAAGGGGTAAATTTGTCTTTCTCTTCGTTAGTTTCTTTTATTTACGATAATACCATTATACTCTCTCTCTCTCTCTCTCTCTCTCTCTCTCTCTCTCTCTCTCTCTCTCTCTCTCTCTCTCTCTCTCTCTCTCTCTCTCTCTCCAGTCCTTCATGCCCCATGGAGCAGAGATACTGAAGTCGACTCATCTCCAGCAACAGCAGCTAGCGACGATTCTCGGACCCGACCCGGCGCCGTTTGAAACCCTAATCTCACACCTTTGCCGTCGTCGACAAGCACCTCTCCATGCTCCGCCTCGACAACCCCTCATCCATCTCCGCCACCCTCAAACGACCGTCATCTCCGCCGTCGCATCAACCCAGCGCCAAGAAAGAGAAGCTCTCTCCTCCTCCTCTCTTCTTCTCCGGCTTCTCCAAGATCGTCCCTCTCCCTCCTCTCCCCAAATCATAGCCCCTGACCCGAACCCGGACCCACGCCCACCGCCGCTGCATTTCTGACCCGACTACTTCTCCGGATTCCCTCCCCAATTCCAATCTGCCCCAAAACGACATCGTCCCCAATTCGGTGGTTGCTGTTGTTACTTCTCCGCCGTCCGTGATCTCCACGCGCCCGCCCCGCCCCACTCTCCACCGCAACATCTCCGACCCCACTTCTTCCAGCGACGACGACGACGACTGTACCCCCAATACCAGTCTCAGTACATAGGCGACTCGTTGGTTCCTTACATCAAGGAGCTTCACACTTTCTTCCTCCAGTGCCTCAGCTCGTCGTCGAATGCTGACGTCAAGATCGCGACGTGTGAATAATGGGCTGCTCCATTTAGGGTTTGACCCAGATATAGGTATTCAGATCATTTGACCCGGTACTTGTTATTTGGGTCTTCCACTTTAAAATCAAATCTATACCGTTGAATCTCATTAAAAGAGATTCAACGGTATAGATTTGATATCCAGATTAAATATTACAAAAAATAAAGAAAAAAGTTAAAATAAGTATTGAAAAGACAAAAATACCTTTGAAAATAAACGGAATATTCTTTTTTTAACGGACGTTTGAGCTCGAATGACCATTTTGAAAATGAAACCAGAGCGGGAGTGGCCATTTTGACATATGTCATACGATAGTTACCAAACTGTCGTTTTGGACAAAGATTAATGACCATTTAAGCTATTTTGCCTTTTTTTTAAGATTAAAAAATAATTTTTTTAAAATTTCTCAAAATACTTTCATATACAATCAAACACTCATAAATTTATAGAAATATTTTTTTATGTCTAAAAATATTTTCAAAAGCTATACCAAACATGTCTTATATCTATGACAAATGTATAAGTTTCCTTCTCGATCACTAAAACATTTTTTTTCTTTGATTGAGTAAAAAGATAAAAATTAAATAATACTCACTGGAGTTAAGTTTTATTTCATACCACGCACCTGAATTCTTTTGTTTTAACAATGACAAGATGAGAAGAAATTTTCATCTTTGACAGTGAGTTAATCCTCTTAGAGTAAATTGATTACTCCAATATTTTTTGATGATCATATGTAAAAAGTGTGATTATGGATCAAACTAGTTCATCAGCGCCAACTATTTACAAAAAGAAATGTGTTTATTCTATTGGGGATCATTTCGACGTGAAATCATAATGAAAGATCCATCTTATGATTTTATTTGACCTAAACATCAGTAGATTCATTTCAAGATCTCAACCAAAACCCTCACTCAAAGTGAAACTTTTCCTATGCAAAATGGATGAGGCAATGTTACTCAATTGTAATGTGATTCAACTGGTGGTCCGATACACTTACCGTCATAATTGCTTCATTCTCAGCTCTATTACGATGGAGAACGCGAAAGGTGACATTGACTCATTAAAACTTAAGAGCATCTCCAACAACTCTGGTAAAACTACATGTTTCTCTATTTTACAAGAAAACACATGTTTTTGACTCCAACAGCTCTTGTAAACTATCTTGTATTCTATAGAAAATGAAAAGAAAAAAAAATAAAGAATCTCTATATCTATAAAATTCTCAAAACTTGTAGACCATTCTAAATCTCAAAAATTTAATGCTTGTCTATTGAATATTACTTTCTCTCCCCTTCAAAAAAAAAACTTCACTTTTTCTTTCTCTCTCATCTTCATATGATTTGAAAATTATATAACATTTATAAGAGTCAGAATTTGACATAAACACATTTAATTATAAAGAATAAAATACAAGAGTTGTTAGAGTTGAGGTAGTTTTATTTTAGAGATTTTGTGTTTTCATCTTCTATAATAGATGAATTTTACATGAGCTGTTGGAGATGTTTTAACTCCATCATAATAAGAGGGTTTGAGAACAATGTAGAGTATGAAGACTAAATTGCACGCAGTCGGCTGAGGGAAAAACTAAAGCAATGGTTTACCAAATGGGTTTTATCCTCTTATTTAGGGATAGTGAGTGTTCACACCCTATTTCCACCATGTCTTGTTATTTTAAGCATGTATATTGAAATTATACATGAAAAGTAAAAACACGGGTTTAATTTGTAAGAAAAAAAAACAAGGGTAAATGTCGATCTCATTATTTCTTACAAACCAAAATTTTGATTACTAATTTTTGGTCAAATGGAAAGAAATCACAGTTTGGATACATTTGTCTATTTGACACAAAAATTGGTATGAGCACATTTTTAAAAGGTGTGTCTATTCATACCTCTGAAATTGGTATCCACACCTTCCTTGATTTTTGGAACTTTTTAATCTCTATTTTACCCATGTTCCAAAAATGCTATGAAAACAAATTGGGAAATTCACCTTCTACTAGAATGCATGCTGATATGGAATGCATGTTTTCTCTCTCTCTCTCTCTCTCTCTCTCTGAGATCATGTTCTTGTTCTTAGGTTCAATGCAGAAGTTCAAATTTTGTTTTTTCATAAAAGCTAGCTTGATTCTGAATGACCGTTGAAAACCTAGTAAAAATATTGCAACCTATTCATAATTCTGATCAGATTTGGTCTTGTTTGGGCCATAAAATAAACTCACTTTATTTTAGCTATTATTAAAGCCTATGGACCGAGTTCTGCAGCTTGCTTAGGGATGTTTCCCGCTATGGAAAGGAAACCCAATCGGTCCTTGTAATCCTTGATTGATTGGGAAAATGTAATCAAAAGGATTCAGTACTTAGTGTCATTTAATGAGGCAGATTTCAAAATCTTAGTAGAATTAGGGTACACGGATGAGTGGATTCATATAAATAGAGGAAATCTAGATGGAATTGGGACCTTTGACTCATACGTATAATTTGGTCTCGGCAAACACAACTCTCCTTAGGCGAGAAAAATCGACATTCGGCGTACCCAGAATTCTCATTAGGTAGAGCGTGAGAGATTCAAAGATCCAAGGAAGTCAACCTCTGTGTTCTCAACACTCACAAAAAAATTGCTCTACTTTGTATCGGACAGGGTGTGCAAAGTATCAATTTTCGTAGTTCTGCAGCGAGATCAGGAAGCAAGTCCTAGACCACTAGTTAAAAAGAACTCATTCAATTGAGGTTGGTGCTCTCCTCATTTAAGTCGTCTCTTTAGGAGGGTCAGCGACGGCACAACTGATGTTCAACGTTCTGTCCAATGATAGTAGCACGCCTAGCACATACACAAAAGAGACAGTTTGTGACTTCTCCAATACCTTGAGAATTCAGCAGCCAAATATTTTTGGCATGCCCAATGGATCACACTTTCATGTCTCACCAAAACAATAGAGGACCCATACCTGAAGCAATACCTCAGTTATCTCAAGCCCCCGGCGCCAGCTTTTCAGGAGTATAATTCAGCGGCTTGTCGCAGGTTATTAGCTTCAGTAGTAAAGGAAAATTTGTGATCACACCACAGTCAACCATGATGTTTTCTTACCGAACTCTTGAGAAGATAGCGGGGATGACCTATGACTTCTATAAGGCATATGTCGTTGAGCGTGATCAATACCAAGTGGAGCAGCTCGACAAACTGGCGAAATAAATGGAGTCTCAGACGAAATAGATTTCGCTATCCGATGAGAAGATTGACCAGGCGGTCAACATGCTGGTTACTCTTGGGAAAGACTTCACCAAGGATCATAAAGATTTAACTAAGCATAAGGCACGGCTTGACAACCTCGCTATAGGCCAGGAGAGGACGAGAGCCATCACCATTGGCTTGGGATCAGACCTTGGCATTATAAAACAAAAGTTGGATAACCACTTCTCCAAGTTATCCAAGGCCGTCTCTCATCTCGCCAGAGATAAACACAATGGAGAGAGTTGCCATAGAACTGAAAGGAGGAGTTTAAGAAATTCATCGAGCAACATATTCCTCGGTCTTCTTCAACATTTCAAGAGTAAATGGAGCCTTTCTCGCCGCTTAAAGAGAAGAAATGATTATGGCCAAAAAGGTACAAGCCAACCAACTTCCAAACCTTCACTAGTAATGGATGTGAAAGTGCTGCCATCCATATGGCACATTTCAGGTTGCAATGTGGACATTGGGGAGATGACCTAGAAATGAAACTCAAGAGTTTTTGGCTCGTCTCTTTCTAGCTCAACTCTCATGTGGTATACCAGGTTGAGTCCATGGTCAATTAAGGATTGGCCAAAAATGGAGAAGTTGTTCTCATACCACTTTAGGGTTTTGACCTCAGAGGAGAGCATAACTACTCTGTGCCAAATGAGCCAGCAGTCTTATGAGACTCTGGTGGCTTTCTTGAATCGGTTCATAGCTGAGTTTAACATGTGTAAGGCACGCCTCGACAAAAGTGTGATCATTGAAATTGCTATAAACGGCGTTGAAGACTACATGCATAGAAATTTCTTTTGGACCAAGTTTGGTTCTTTGAATGAGCCCATTGATGTAGTGACAAAAGCTCACGCAACCGTGCAAGAAAGTGATAATAGGAGCAACGCCTAAAAGAGTATGTATGCTCCAAAGGCACCATACATCCTAAAGAGAAGTAGGCTGGTAGCTACGGCTTATATTTAGGAAGCTCTAACAGGGGATTGACTCTGATAACAAGCAGATCAACATGGTGAAGTTGACATATAAAAGTATCGTGAAGCCCATAAAGTTGCAATAGAGTAAGGGGCCGATCAAGCTATTGACAGTATCCTTTACTAAGCTAGAGATCAAAACATATAACTATGATGCTAACCAAGCACATGAGGTTCTAGACGAACTCATCGAGAAGAGGATGATCAAGTTTGATTTTGGACTTATCCCAAGTGCAGAACAGTTGAAAGGTAAGAAATACTGCAAGCACTATGGCATGTGGGACCATGCTACAAAGAACCGCATAAAGTTGAAGGACGCCATTCAGACTTGGATCAATTTAGGCAAATTGGCCTTGGAAATTACCAAAGCAGTGTCTTTAGTGGATGCTCATCCTTTCCTAGACCCACAAATAACCATGGTGAAATTGGTCATGAATGAACCTTCATATCGACAAAACAGGGGAGCTCGCACTACCAACATATGTACTATAGCCGACGACATAAAGTCGTCTGCTTGTTAGCCAAAAGTCATCAGCTATCGTATGACAAACAACCTTTCGTCGGCTATAGTGTCGTCGGGGAAAGGTTGTCAGCTATACTATAGCCGATGACTTTTTATGCACCTTGTCGGCTATAGGTCCAAACTATAGCTGACGACTAAAAGTTGTCGGCTATATTTACAAACAATAACCGACGACTTTTGACTAGAATGTCATCGGGCAAACCTTTCCGGTCCGGACAATATTATTGACCGAAGGATACTATAGTCGATGATGAGATTTTTCAACTGTTGGGTATAGTTTTTCAACCCATCGGTTATAGTTATTAAAACCGTCGGGTATAGTTGTGGTTATCATCGGAAATTTTAGACTATAGCTAACGACCTTGGTACATGTCGTCGGCTATAGTATACAATTTTCTGGATAAAAAAACTATAGATTCTAGATTTACCATTCCCAGAACCTGCAGTTTTAAAATAGTCAACAAACATATATTTTCATTTCCACAATGGCCAACAACGCATAACACCTTCACAATCAACACAAAACACAAACTTATAAAAATTTAGCGTATAATTTTGAAACACATATTCATATAAACTAAAGGTTGCCAAAGTCTAAGTTACAGAGATAAGATGTGTCACTACCATCATCATCGGGCGGATCTTGCTGATCATGTAGGGCATCGTGAGAGTGCTGGTTAGAGGTAGTACATGGAGTCCAACCGTGGGCCGGGACATTTATTCCTTGCGCCTGAAGAGTTGACCTTGAGCCTTCAAAATTTCTAGCCATTTCAGCTCGCATCCGAGCTAACTCCTCAACCTGTTGCCAGGCCATCTCTTGACGCATCTCCTCCATCTTCTGGGTCATCCGTCGTTGAGTCACTTTTATCTTGATCTCATACTTCTGAGTCTGCCTACGAAGTTGCTCCTCTACCCGGGTCTTGGAAGATCCCAATTTACGTTGGAAACCGGGCGTGTTCTTCAATATCTCATCCCCTTACCGTCCTACACTCTTGCAATAGTAATTGCTCCTTCATGGAAGGAAAGCATTTCCCATGATCCTTGCCCCCCTTAAATTAGATTGATCGATCCGAGATATGGCGTGGGGAAGTTCATCATCCGAGATATTAGGGTTTCGCTCCCTCGCAATCTGAGTCAACACCTACTCAACTATTTCCCTTAAATGAACCTAATTGACAAGGAAAACAAAATAACATATTAGTAATCATACATTAAATTTTTTTTAGGGAAAATACATATATAAGCAATTTGTAAAGTTGTAAGGGCATAATACTTACAACTTGTTCGTGGGACTAACAATGCATTTTTTTAGACATCCACATGAACGGGTTTTCTTCAGGGTGTTGGGTCACTGCCTCCTCCCTATAAGACGCATAGGGTTTAGAACCGGTGAGATGGTTGTCCGTGTTCTTTGCTCAGTTCCTCGCGTTTATGGAGGAAATGGTCTTGTTTCATAAAAATATATTAAAAAATTGATTTAGAAACTATCAACGCCAAATTATCCACAAGTAAATACATATGATGTTAAATATATACCTCAAATCCTGGGGCATTGAAGTAGATTAGAAGCCACTTCCACTCGTACTCCCTAAGCATGAACTCCATAGGGGTACCTGAACGATTATTGAGCATGTTATTATTCCTCAAGAAATTACAGAGCTCATTCTTCCACTCTTTATGACTATATATGCGACACAAATCTTAGAAACACATTATATGATCCCTCTAATATCTAAATATATAATATAACTCCCATCACCTTCCTCCTTGAACCTCATTTGCCCAGGTGAATTTAAGTTCCTCCCGAACATTGAACCACACCTGCAATGTCCCATTTTTTTATGTTAATATATTTATATTTTAAAGGAATTAATTAATATAAGTAGACATACAGAATGAATATCTAACTCACCGACATCACATTGTTCACTTGGTCCTTCACGGACTGAGGGATTGAGGACCACTCTGACCATATAACAAGGACTTTGACCCAAATAATGCTTCCAACCATGCCGGAGTACCTCCTAAAAATGTTTTCCTCTCTCACCGATCCTTGCTTGTTGGTCTCTATGACCAGTGGCTCATAGGCCTCGATGTCCTTCTGAAGTTGCTTCCCCACAATAGGGCCTCTGGTCCTCACTTTTTTCTCCCCTCTGACGTCTGTCGCATAAGACAAAGTAAAAAAAATTAAAACAAGATCACTCAATTTAATATACAAATTATTGGAAAGTTTGAAATTAAATAATGCATATATTTACTATTTACCCGATGATTATGACTTTGATGCGTTTGCTATCCTCTCACTTTTCAGAGGTGTATCAAACGGCTGAAAGACGTATGCTTCCTTCGGGTGGATGTGAATAAGGTTTCCCTCGTCATTGATAGCTAGTATAGGGTTTCCCGCGTCATCGACATCTGGCAGGATAGGTACACCCTACGAGGGGAAATAGAGGTGAAAAGGGAAGACACTTCTTTGTTGTCCCAACGACGATGTCCCTAAACCATTACCATGACCGGGAGGAGGACCTGGAGTTAGCTCTGGCCGGTTCATTTCTAGCATACGAGGACCAGAAGGAGCAGGACCCATGTAGCTGGGCGTACCCGACACGTGGCTCATGTCTGACATATGATGACGTGAAGGGTCAGGACCCGTAGAGCCGGGAGTAGATGACGTTTAGCTCCTGATTGAGAATAAAAGCTGTCTCGCGCTCTGTAGTCATTGAGGGTTGGCCACATCATCATGCATAAGCATCTGGGTGCGTCCAAACAGTTGCCGGTGACGATTGTTGCACGGACCACTATAAGGCTAGTGAGGCCGGTTGTTCGAGCTAGACCCGCAACTGTCGCCGTTAGACCAGTTTTCTCGTTCTTAGATGTCGCCTTCTTTCCTCTCTCCAAAAAGAAATGCATGATTCCTAAAATTCACATAATTTGAACATCTTCAACATCAATAAATTCATCAAATAATAACATAAAACACAATAATTAATACAATAACAATCCTATAACCTAATCATAATAATTACAATCATAATATTCACAATCTCATAACCTAAATCACAATCCTATAACCTAATCACAATCCTATTACATATTAACACATCCTAACATCAATCACATAATTTCACAATCCCATAACCATAACCTAAATCATAATCCCATAACCTAATCACAATTCCATAACTTATTAACCTAATCACTTTTGATCCATAATTTCACAATCACCTAAATCCATAATGTAACAATCACAATCACATAATTCACAATCACTACCTAATCACAGTAGATTAATAATTTAGAGAGAGAGAGAGAGAGAGAGAGAGAGAGAGAGAGAGTGTGTGTGTGTGTTACTGAAATTTTGGGAAAGGAGAGAGAGGGTGGTGGGCCGAGACGGTGGGCAGAGGCGGAGAGGAGAGGGAGGTTGGGTTTTTTGAGTTTAGGGTTTTTAGTGTTTAGGAGGAGGAGAGGAGAGGGAGGTCGCATTTAGGGGTTAGGTTGATCGAATCTGGGCGATGGCACTCGAATCAAGGCGGCGGAGGCGGCTTCGGAGATTTTGAGGGTTTAGGAGAGAAATGGCTCGGGCTGGTGCTTTTTTAGGTTAAAAGGGTTTAGGATACCCGACGATTTAAATGTAATATTGTCGGCTATAGTATAGTCAACGACGTGTTATATGAACATCGTCGGCTATACTATAGCCTACCAGAAATGATAAAAATAGTCGGGTATACCCTGAAAATATTTTGAAAAATTAGCCTCGATCATGTGAAAACACAATTCACAGAAAAACTTTTTAAAGTAATTTTGGAAGATAATCAAAATCCTCGCTATATTAAGAAATATGAAAATATTTAATAACATTATGATCATCACCCTTCAACGAACACGTAAATTTAACACATTCATTTTTAACTAATCAAGGCGCATAATCAAAATCATCGCTTGAGTCTGATTTGGTGTCTTTGTTAATTTCTGGTAATATGTGTCGTTGCTCGTCACCAGAGTCTTCGTTGTCTTCATTTGGATTGACATCAATAAGTTCTGCTTGAGGAAGTCAAACCACACTACTCGGACTCACATTGTTAAGGCGAATTGTCGAGGAATTTGAAATATTAATTGTGTTCGGCTCTTGGTATGCAGTAACTTCGTCATTATCTGTGGCATCACCAAGTGTCGCAGCACTGTATATGTTTTTAGGAACAACATGGTTAACTAGTTTCCACTTGCCTTTGTGCACAAGATCATCAAGATAAAACACTTGTTTTACCGTTGTGGCAAAAACAAAAGGGTCATCTTCATACCATGTTGTAACAATATTCACCGAAAATGTTTCGTAGTCATCGATCCTTGTATTCTGAGGGCTAGTATCAAACCATCTATACTTAAACAAGTGCACTGTTATGCCTACCCCATAAATTAGTTCAACCACTGAACGGAGAATGCCGTAATAGTCAAGACCATTCTGTTGACCAAGCACCATTACCCCAGAGTCCTGTGTTTTCCATCTTGTGTCTCTATGTGCACATATAAATTGCACACCATTAAACTTACACATCGGATACACTCTTGAAGTTATCGGTTTCATAGCCGAAAGCCTCAATTCGTGTGACCAGTTTGGGTTACCATCATATTCTACGTGGTTCATCTGAAGCAATAATAACTGACATGTTAGATGACAAACGTCATGATATTAAATTATATATATATATTAATAAGTATATATATAGACATACCCAGTTGCCAAAATAGTTTGCGAACTCTCAATTATGGTACTCAAGATCACCTACCACCATGGGTGATCATGTGGAAGCCAACAACGGTGACACATCTGGACAATCTTCATGCAATGAGGTCTGCAACACCCAACAGTCATGCACTTTGAACAAGCCCTGTATTCTCTGGTAAAGTTGCCCGACAACATCCTACGAGCAGGAAAATCGCTGATGGTGCCAACAACCATGGCATGCATTTGGAACATCTGATTTTTGTACTTGTCATAAGTGGGATGGCCAAATTTACTCAGGTACTTAAGCTCCTTAATCAAGGGTCTCTAATACACATCGAGACACTTTCCTGGATATCCTGGCTCTGGAATTAACAGAGTGAACATATTGTATTCCTTCTTCATGCACATCCATGGAGGAAGGTTGTACGGTACCAAAATAACTGGCCATTTACTGTATTGAAGACTCATGTTGCCAAAAAGGTTGAATCCGTCATATGAGAGACCGAGCTAAACATTTTGGACCTCTGATGCAAAATGAGAAAACTCCCTGACCATGTGCTACCAAGCCTCTCCGTCAACAGGGTGTATAAGGGTATCATCGTTGGGCAAATTCCTCTCAGCCTATCATCTTATAGCTTTAGCTGTGTGTGCATACATGAAAAACCGTTCCAGCCTATCAATCAGCAAGAAATACCAAAGTATCTTCACAGCTTTCTTATTCCCTGTAGGAGTCAACTTATACCTATCCGTGTGACATACCGAGCAGGCATCAATGCACTCAAGATCATTCCCGTAAGCATCTTCACCTCAGAGGAGAACGCAATCATATCTGCATGCATGGATTTTGATGTAGGAAAGGACAAGATGTTTCAGGATATGTCACACCTTATGATGTGTGGTAGGAAGATGATGACCTGGGGGCAGCATCGAAGCAGTCCACTTCAACCAATCATTAATAGCCTTGACACTAAATTTGTTCTCTACTTTGAGCTTCATTACTCCCATGACACTTTCAAGAACAGTCTTATTACACCCGTTATACAATGAGGTCTGTTAGAATGCAACCAGGTTGTTGTACTTATCCATATTGATAGTGTTGACAGTTGTAGTTAATTGCTGGACTGGCTCAATATGAGGGAATCCTCCAATGGCGGGATCATTATCTGGTGCTTGAGCTAATACACCGCTCTCATAAGGAAACACATCGTTGATCAACCTCGTTGTTGGATCATTGGATGTATTGGCTATTTGAGGATATTGCCCATGATCATGCCGACCCGTTGATGATAATTCACCATGATAAATCCAATACGTGTACTTATCCCAAAACTCATTTTTCTTCAGGTGCTCCCATACTGTATCAATGGTAAAATGATACATATCGCTCCGACACTGATATTGTTTACAAGGGCAATACTGAATATCATTCACATTAGAATTAGCCTTCACATATTCCACAAAACTCTTCATTCCAATTTTATAATTTCGATCCCATCTTTGAAGCAAAATTCAACTCTTGTCTATCTTGTGACAACCCGAACCGAAATTGGTATGTTTATCGGCTTGATTTGCGAGTTTCGTGATTAGTTGCAATTTTGTCGTAATTGGTTGATATGGCGGGCTTGTTAATGACTAAATTATCGAGCAAGAATTAGATTTGAGTTCCTTCACAGAAGTTGTAGAGAATTTAATTTCAAGCTCGTGGAAATTTTCGGAGGATTATTTCGAGTTAGGAGGAATAAGTTATGAATATTTTCGGCCGTTGGATTTAGTCGTGTTTATCCGATTGGTTTTGATCCGTTTTCGACCGTTGATCGTTTTTATCAGATAAGTTTGTATTGAATTGAGCCGTTGACTTTTTATTGGATTTGTCGAAGTTGGTTGACTTCAGGTGAAAATTGAAGAATTTGTCGAGATAAGTTCGTAGACACGAGAATCGTTGAAAACGGAGTTATGATGCAAAAGTTACGTTCGATCAAAATTTGTCGTAAAGTAAATACGAAAGTTACCAAAAATGGAAAGTATAAATAGTGGGTTTCCTTTTTGGGTAAGTCAGACTTGGACTTTTGGGAGTTGACCGAGTCAACTCAGTTGAATTGACTCACCGTTGTTCACCATTTTAGGCCGAGCTTTGATTGCCTTTGATGTGCCTTATTCCGGCATCTTTTGGCCATGGTTACTTCATGAAAATTTTTGGGCTTGAGCGCCTCTTTCTTTTGATAGATCATTTACTCAATTTGGTTGTCGAATGAAGAAGTTATGGCTTGTTAAAGTTCGGGAATTTCGGTGATATTCCGGCGAAATTCGGCGGCGATGGTGGCGGCGGAGGCGGCCGAGTTGGGGGTCAACTTGTTAGGGGTTTTGTAGCCCTTGGGGAGAGGAAACTTTTAGAAGTGGTCTTGCACCTTGCCGTGGCCGGAGGTGGCCGATCGGAGTGCATGAATTCCGGCGAGGATTTTCGACTTCAAGGTGAGATTTTGACATTTTCCGGTCAAAATTGGGCTTAACTTTGAACTAGAAAGTTGTTGGAAATGTCGAGATCTTCAAATCCATGTGTATGTTGAAATTTTCTGGGCCGATAGAATTTTCCAGCGACGGCGGCCTTAAGCGTCGCCGTGCGCGGCGGTTTTCCTGCAGAGGTGATTTTCGACAAGTTTTATGTCGTTTTGCTCGGAATCGCGCACCGATCGCAGTGGTGATGTTTATATTTTGAATTGAGCATCGAAATTTTTTGCGAGGTTTTATAGTATGTTTATTGGAATTTTGACCATTTCGTTGATATTGAGTTATATGTTGTCGGGATTGGTTGGTTCTCGAGATGTGGTTCAGCGTTTTGAAATGTGATTTTGAACAGTGGTATTTGTGATTATTCAGGGGATCGTGATCGTCCATTTGGCGAGGGATTTTTCGCCGGATCGCAGGATTAACGCGTTTTGCGTCGTGCTAGTCTGTGAGTGGACATTTCTTTTCACAGATTGGTTGCGAGTCCTTATTATACGTTTTACGAGCATGAGCATGCATATGTGATTATGATTTATGCGAGCATGTGCTTTATGATTATGCATCGACGAATATACTTTTATTATTATGTATTACGAATATGCATATATATTATGTTTTATACACTTGCATGAAACGATTTATGATTTGGTTTACACAGAGTACAGTTTTAGTATATGTTGTTGTATCGATACACTTGCATCCCGGCTGATCCCCGAGGATGTTTACCGGGGGAGGCTGTGACCTCTGACCCGAAGTCTTTACCAGGGGGGGTGGCAGACCTCTGACCTGAGGCATTTCTGGCTTGAATCACGTGTGAGTCTGGGATCCCGTGATTCGGACTGTACTAGCGTGGATGTATCCATTAGTGACCCCGCGGGATTTTCGATGCATGCTCTATACGCGTGAGGAGTTAGAGTCTCCCTCGTGTACCTTATTATTTTCATGCATTTAAACTTGCATATATTTTTATAACATATATATTATTCGGCGAAAGACATTTATTTTCGTCCACTCACTGTAACAGTTTATATGTCTTTCCCTGGGCTCTTCATTTTCTATGCCCAGATTGCAGTTTGGATTTAGGTGTCGTACGTTGAGGTTGGAGGCATAGTATTCAAGCCACTCTTCCTTTTTCAGTAGGTTTCTTGTTTGGCCTACTGTTGTGTTTATATGTATATTCTAGAGGTCACTCTGAATACTTTGATGTTTATATTTTCATATGTTTTTCCAGGATTTCTGTAAAGTTACAGTTTTGTTTATTACTTTACATTATGATATGTTTTTGAGAAATCCGGATGGGATTGGTGCCCACGGTTTGGCTTTTGTGGCATGGGATGAAGTGTATTTTTCGGGTGCAGGTTAATGGCAACCGCGCGTTATAGAGGAAACTCTGTCAAAATTTTCTATGGTTTTTGAAAGTTCGTGTTTTCAGAAGGGATTTGATTCCGGTTTAAGAAACTAAATCGGGGTTGAGTTCTTTTATACATACACATCTTTAATTCGATCATCTACTAGCTAGCTAGCTACGTAATTTCAAACTTACACATATATATGTATACTAGCTATATATCAACAATTAACATATAAATACACATACATATATATTTTCATCTAATTAAATCAACTCAATCTCCTATATATATAACACATAAATCAACTCAATCTCCAAAATTTATAATTATATATTTTCATCTAATTAAATCAACTCAATCTATAAAATTCATATATATATACGTACCTATATAGCAGGAAATAGCTTTACTAACTTATTTTGAACAACTACTGACAACACCCAACAATTTGTGAGCGTTTTGAGTTTTCCTCCACCAATTTTTTTTAATGGTTGAGCTGCTGCCAGATCTATTTAGATAAGGAACTATAGCCGACGACATAAAAAATGATCGTCGGCTATAGTTGACCATATCGTCGGTCTTTTGCCAAACTGGTTGTCAAATACAGTATAACTATAGCCGATGATGAGTTTTTACTATAACCAACGATCTATTTTTGTATAGTCAGCTATAGTTTTTTTTATCGACAACGGTTTTGTACCGTCGACTATAGTACAGTATAGCCGATGGTTGAAAATTTCGTCGACATATTTTCCCTCTTTTCGTCGGCTATAGTACTTATGCTGGTAGTGTCAAGTGAGGAACAGAACGTTTCCAGTAGTCCAGTGCAAGCGAAAATATACCTTTCAGGAAGACAAAGTTCATGGGATCCTTGATGAGCTAAGGGCAAGTGGTTTCACAGCTTATCGACTGGTAAAAAGGTTGGAAAATTTGGCCTACATAAGGCTTGGCGAGTATTTTTGCCGGTATCACAACAAGTTTGGCCATGCCACTTCAGCTTACAGGACCCTGAAGGAGAGGATTCAGGATTGGATCGACTAGGGGAAGATCAAGTTTGGCCTACTCTCTTCCATAGCGAGTAACCTGACTCGACTATGAGTCTAGTGTAGAGGAAACCTGAAAGGACCCAACCCCGATTTAGTTGCCTAAATCGGAATCGAACCCCTTCTGAAAACGTGAACCAACAAAAACCATCAAAATTTCGGCAGAGTTTCGTTACTAACGCAGAATTACCATTACCTGCACCCGAAAAATACACTTCATCCTATGCCACAAAAATCAAACCGTGGGCACCAATCCCATCCGGATTTCTCAATATATCAACAGTAACGTAAAGTAATAAGTATAGCTATACTTTACAGAAATCCGTGGAAAATCGTATAAGAATATACATCAGAATACTCAGAGCGACTTCTAGTATACATATACAAATAGTAGGCCAAACTAAGAACCCACCATAAAAGAAACATCCCTCGATTACTATGCCTCCGACCACGACGTGCGACACCAGAATCTGAACTGCAAACAGGGCACGAAAACCAAAAAGCCCAGGGGAAAGACATGAAAACTGTCAGAGTGAGTGGACAAAAATAAATGTCTTTCGCCAATTAATATATGTTATAAAAACATATGCGAGTCGGAATACATAAATAATCAAATGGTACACGAGGGAGACTATAACTCCTCACGCGTACAGAGCATGCATAAAAATCCCACGGGGTCGCTCGTGGACACATCCGTGCTAGTACAGTCCGAATCATGGATCCCAGACCCACACGTGATTCTAGCCAGAAAGGCCTCAGGTCAGAGGTCTGCCTCCCCCAGGTAAAGGCCTCGGGTCAGGAGTCACAGCCTCCCTCGGTACACATCCTCGGGGATCAGCCGGGATGCGAGTGTATTGATACAACAACATATATAAAGACTGTACTCTATGTAAACCAAATCGTAAATAGTTCGATGCAAATGCATGAAACAATATATAAGTGCATATATGTAATATATACTGGTATAGGCATAATCGTATAACACATGCTCATGTAAATCGAAATCTCGTATGCATGCTCAAGTTCGTAAAACGTGTATAGAGACTCGCAATCAATCCGTGAAAAGAAATGTCCACTCACAGACTAGCGTAACGTAGTTCGCGTTAACCCGTGATCCGGCGGAAAATCTCTCGCCAAACGAACGATCACGAACCCCTGAATAATCACAAAATCCAATTCTCAAAATCATATCTCGATACCTCAAACCAAATCACGAGAAACAACCGTTCTCGGAAACACATAATGAAAGGACCCAACCCCGATTTAGCTCCCTAAACTGGAATCGAACCCCTTCGAAAACACGAACCAACAAAAACCGTAGAAATTTTGGCAGAGTTTCGTTACTAACGTGGAATTACCATTACCTGCACGCGAAAATTACACTTCATCCTATGCCACAAAAATCAAACCGTGGGCACCAATCCCATCCGGATTTCTCAACATATCAATAGTAAAGTAAAACAATAAATATATCTGTACTTTACTGAAATCCGGAGTAAAATCGTATAACATATACAACAGAAAACTCAGAGCGACCTCTAATGTATAAACATATACGTATACCACAGTAGGTAGAATAATAAACCTACTGGAAGAAACAAGGTAGCTCGAGCACTATGCCTCTGACCACGACGTGCGACACCAGAGTCTGAACTGCAAACTGGGTACGGGAAACCGAAAAGCCCAGGGGAAAGGCAAATAAAAACATTAGAGTGAGTGGACGAAAATAAACATATGCCTTTCACCAGTTTATATACATACTCAATATAAAACAGTGCGAGTTCGGAAAACAACACAACCCATATATATATACGGAGGTTGTCGGGCGACCACTCAAGCCCGACGTCAGGTGAATCGCTCAAACCTGACAGTGATAGGCCAAGGGACCACTCAACCCTGGCGGCACGCAGGGGACCACTCAACTCCGCCCAGAGGAATCTCTCAACTCTGGTACATCGATGTAATAAATGCCATCACCAATAAACATATAACAATACCTCCGAAAACAACATATATCTCAACATCGTATAATTAAAATACGGAAAATCATAAAATCCACGAACTCGCAAATCAACTGTGAAAATATAAACTTGTCCACTCACAGACTAGCGTAACGCGATATACGTTAACCCGTGATCCAGCGGAAAGTCCATCGCCAAAACAACGATCACGAACCCCTGAATAATCACAATAACCATTCCTCAAAATCATCATTCGACAATTCAAATCAAATCACGAGAAACCACCGTTCTCGGAAACACGTAATTCAATGTCGACGAATCGTCGAAAATCCGATATGTACATCTCAATACCTCGCTATACTTTCGGACGCCCAACTCGAAAAACGAACCTCCCCACTGCGATCGGTGCGCGATTTCGAGTGAAATGACATGCAACTTGTCGAAAACTCCAAAAAGTCAAACTTTGACCGCCGTTGACCGTTGACCGCCGCCACCAACCGTGAGATTTCTCGGCGGAGCAACCACCATTCCATGCAAAATCACCCACTGAGCAACTTTGTCAATTACAACAAAGGCCAATTCTCACTCTAACTTGTCCAATTTCACGAAAAACCGAATGTTCACACAAATTTCAAATCCAAAATTCTCCAAGCACAAATCGAATTAGAACTCCATACTTACATGGTTAGAATCATGGAGATGAGGGCTACAAAACCCAGTCCTTGTTTGAGCTCAACATGGCTCGAATCGAAAACCACCATTAAACCCAAAATTCACAAAGTTTGGTCTAAGGTTTCTCTCTCCACCATGAGACATGCCGGAAAAGGAGGTCGGGGATGAGTAGAGGACGTTGAGGCGAGTCGGAAGCTTCCTCCGCCGTGGCCGGAGACGACCGGACGGCAACTCGCCGTCGACCACCGTGGAGCACCGACGTGAAACTCCCTCTCTCCACCGAGTTGACTCGGTCAACACCCAATTTGGAAATGTTTGACTTGCCCAAAACAGCAACTTCTATTTATAGGCCTTCCATTTTTGGAAACTTCGTAATTATTCGACAAACTTCGAATACACGTAACTTGCGCGTCGTAATTTCGATTCCGATAATTCTCGCGGCAACAAAATCGACTCGATGTACTCTTCAATTATCACCCAAAGTCAAACACTTCGACAAATCGAACAAAAAGTCAACTGTTCAAACCAACACATTTAAATTGACTAAACAATCAGCAACCGGAAATATTCACAACTAAATCTTCGTAAATCAGAATCATGCTCCGGAAGTTCCCACGAGCTCGAAATTAAATTCTCAACAACTTCCGTGAAGAAACCGAAACCAAATTCTCGTCCGGTAATTTAGTCATTAAGAACACCACCATTTAAATCCGAACTTCAAATATTCACAATTAATTCCTCGGTCTTCCAAATAACGATCCGGAACCGCCCACGAACTCGAAATCACACGTACAACGACTCTCGAGAAGAGACCCAGCTCCAATTCTCGGCCAATAATTAAGTTGTTATCAAATCCGGCGATCCAAATGACTGTCGGAACCTGCGATAACACGCGAGCTCGTAAATTAAGCTGATTCCTCTTACTGATTCTTTTACGGGTCGTCACACATAATCCAATAATGACGAAATCGTGAAAATCCTATAACACACCACAAAACCTCGCTATAATTTCGGACGCTCAAATCGAAAAACGAACCTCACCACTGCGATCGGGGCGCGATTTCGAGTGAAACGACATGCAACTTGTCGAAAACCACGTCGGGCGAAAAGTCGCCGCCGTCGCCGGAAAATCCAAACCTACCCAGAAAAATTCATGCTACACATAGTTTCAAAGATCTCGACGATTCCAACAACTTTCCAGTTATAAGTTATGGCCAATTTTGACCGGAAAACCTCCAAAAATCAACCCAAAGTTCCAAACCCTTACCGGAATTCAAACCATTCGATCTCCCTCCTCCGGCCACGGCAACCTTCAAGACCACTTGGAAAAGCTTCCTCTCATTGAGGCTAACAAAACCCCTCAAGGTAGAGCCACCAACTCGGCCGGAAACATCTCCTCCAACCACTACCGATTTACCGGAATTTTGCCAAACTTTGCCGCCCCGAAACTTCCTCCTCCGTCCACCTCTCGGGACGATTCAACTCCCAAACTGGAGAGCAATACGAGCCCAACAAAAACCGTGAAGGGACCCCAGCCAATCATGGCCGGAATCGGCCTCCACGGCGGCGTGAAGTTCATGGTCCAAATCGCCCAAAACAGGTCGACCCACCCGGTCAACCCAGTCAACTCAGCTTTCCCAAAATGGCAGGTTTCCTAATTCGGCAAGTATCGTTTCTGTATTTATACCGTACGCGTATCGAACCCCAATCGGATAAATACGACAATAATCGACGGACGAAAATATTCATAACTTAATCCTCGTATCTCGGAAAAATTATCCGGAAGTTCCCACGAGCTCGAAATTTAATTCTCTACAACTTCCACGAAGGATCCCAAATCAAATTCTCACCCGAAAATTTAGTCGCGTATAAGGCCGTCATATTAAACCGATTACGTCGAAATCACAACAAATCGCGAAACTCGCAAATCAAATCGATAATCATTCCATCTACGGTTCGGGTCGATCAACGGTCCAAAACGGATCACAATCACGATTCGGATAGACTCGACACGAACAGAAAAACTCGACAACATACCGAAATTTTAAATATTCATATTATATTCCTCGGTCATCCAAATAATGATCTGGAACCGCCCACGAACTCGAAATCACACGTACAACGACTCTCGAGAAGAGACTCAGCTCAAATTCTCGGCTAATAATTTAGTCGTGATCAAGTCCGGCGATCCAATTATCTGTCGGAAATCTGTGATTACGCGCAAGCTCGTAGATTAAGCTGATTTCACTGCTAATTCTGTTCCGGGTCGTCACAAATCCACCCCCTTAAAAAAATTTCGACCTAGAAATTTCCAAGTCTGCCAACTAAAAGTAGGAGCACTGCCTCTGCATACAGCTCAACTCTCAAGTGCCAACCTCAACTGAACGACTCTGACAACAGACTCCACTATAGGAGATATACTGTAATGCATGTACCCTCAAATCCCGAATCTAAAC
Organism: Geum urbanum; assembly: GCA_946800695.1. Taxonomy (NCBI): domain Eukaryota; kingdom Viridiplantae; phylum Streptophyta; class Magnoliopsida; order Rosales; family Rosaceae; genus Geum; species Geum urbanum. The sequence goes on from OX326998.1 coordinate 38,998,177, forward strand.
TGGCTCCACTCAAACGCCAAGTGTTCCTGCATAAGGAACCGATAGGGTACAAAACACGCAACAGATCTGAAATGTAGTTCCGCCACACGGAACACAACACACAAAAGCCAATGCTATAGGCAATTGCTGAACTATACGGCACAACATAAACTCGCATATGATCACTTACGGATCAAAATAACGTGGCAATTCACAACTCAGCTTGCTCACATCAACATAACTCAAACATCGAACTCGGGCAATAATCAACTTGTTTCCGCTAATCCGAAAGTATGTGATAACAGATTTCACAAAATCAGAATCAAACATCAATTCAAACCAAACTCACCCCAACACAATGGAGTACAATATCGTTCCTTAAAACGACATCAAGCAACGTCAAAATCATAGTGGTCTACAAACTGGTACTGCAAGCAATCTCGAATAGTTGAAACTGCAGGTCCCAAATCCCTCGGAACTGCAATACACAAGGCCACAACATGCCTTCCAAGGTCTGAATAGTCTTCAAAGATCCCCCGCCAATTTGAGGATAAGAAACTGTACTAAACTGTAATCTGGTCCTCAATGTTCTCTGCAACGCTTGCCAACAGTCAGTTGTAGCTGATTACCTCGATCAGCAATCTGGGACACAGGTACACCATGAAATGGACAACCTCCGCCAAACATAGCTATGTCAGCCTGCCATCGAAATCTTTTCCGAAAGTACAAGGAAGTGTATTGAGTTCATCGAATGGTCCACAAAGATCCAACAACTGGTACCACAAACCGAAGTGCATACTGGCACACAAAAACCACAGTGACAAGCTCCAACTTCTAATCGGAAATCTCCAATGGCTATTACTTCCCGGCAAGTCTCTGCCTCGCTGCCATCGCCTGTCGACAAATGTGGCATCCGCTCACATAAGCTGCTTCATTCTTCTAAGGGTTACATCACGAGTAGAAAACTCGAAGTATCTGATACATTCTCTTACCACCAGTGCATAACGCATATAAAATAATGAGCTTCAACATCATCACACTTAAACTCAACTCCCGTAGCGCATAACTCGACTAACACGGAAACTCGAGCCAGACACACATGAAACACTGAAGCTCCTGACTTCCGATTGAATGCATCAGCAACAACATTCCAGAAGGATAGTCAAAGTACAACCACCAGCCTTTCTCAAATAAACTCGAATGTGCAGCCATAGTCGTTAATCGAGTTCATCCATCTACGTCGCCTCAAGCTCAAATCAGGCCAAAAATGCAAGTAGATGAAACTCAAATGATCAGTCTACGTCCTACACTGCACTGCACGCCATAGCGGTAGTGTCTCCAACTCTCCGATGCTAACATAAGGACAGTTACTCCCAAATCATACACAAGATATGTAGCTACAAAAAGTTTCCACTGCCTGAAACCATGAGCCACCGCTCTGCTACACTGCATCAAAACATAACCATATCAAAAACTAGATGCATCGCCATAACCCACGAACTCACCACGATCGTCAAGTAGAGTCAAAACCGAAACAACGATCAACCATCCTTCAGGAGTACGTAACTCTCCTCGCGTGTATCGAACCACTCGAACTTGATGCCTTCTTCGTCACTTCCGGCAAGCCACGCCGTGGAGAAAGGCCGGAAATGGACTCGGGAGGCTGAGACGAAGAGAAAGGAACCAATCCCGTGGCCTAAGGTGGCCGGACGGCGAGCCACCGCCGTGGCCGCCGGTCACCGTCGCGCCTCACTCTCCACCACGTGTTGACCAAGTCAACACGGTCAACACCCATAATGGCAAGGTTGACTTGCCCAAACAGGTAACCTTCTATTTATAGGAAACTACATAATTCACTTTTCGGCAAACTTCAAATACCCGTAACTTTCTCGTCGTAATTCCGATTCCGATAATTCTCGCGGCAACAAACTCGACTCGACATGTTCTTCAATTATCACCTGAAGTCAAACACATCGACCAATCGGATAAAAAGTCAACTGTTCAAACCAACACATATTTAAACCGACTAAATAATCAACAATCGGAAATATTCACAACATAATCCTCGTAACTCGGAATAATGCTCCAGAAGTTCCCACGACCTCAAAATTAAATTCTTAACAACTTCCGTGAAGAATCCAAAACCAAATTCTCGTCCGGTAATTTAGTCGTTAAGAAATCCGACATATAAAACCGATTATATCAAAACTTCAAATATTCATAACTTATTCCTCGGTCGTCCAAATAACGATCGGGAACCGCCCACGAACTCGAAATCACACGTACAACGATTCTCGAGAAGAGACCCAGCTCCAATTCTCGGCCAATAATTTAGTCGTTACAAACCTGGCGAGTAAATCCATTATCGGAAATCTACGATGATACGCTAACTCGCGAATTAAGCTGATTTCACTGCTGATTCTGTTCTGGGTCATCACAAATCCACCCCCTTAAAAAACATTTCCCAGTCTACCGACTAAAATTAGGAGCACTGCCTCGGCATACTGCTCAACTCACCAGTGACAACGTCAACTGAACAACTCTGATAACAAACTCCACAATAGGAGATAGTTCCGTGCTGAAATCCCTGCACCCTCAATCTCGAATCTGAACTGGCTCCATACAATAGCCAAGTGTTCCTGCATGAGGAACAGATAGGGTACACAACACATAACAAACCTGAAACATAGTTCCACCATACGGAACACAACACACACAAAAGCCAACAACATAGGCGACGCCGAACTATACGGCACAACACAAACTCGCCTATGACCACATACGGATCAAAATAACGTGGCAAAACACAACTCAGTCTACACACATCAACATAACTCAAACATCGAACTCGGGCAATTATCAACCCATTTCCGCTAATCTGACAGTCTGTGGTAGCACATTCCACAAAGTCCGAATCAAATCCGAATGAAAGGACCCAACCCCGGTTTAGCTCCCTAAACCGGAATCAAACCCTTTCTCGGCGGAGCAACCCCTATTCCACTCAAAATCATCCACTGAGCAACTTTGTCAACTGCATCGAAGGCCAATTCAAACTCTAACTAGCTCAATTTCATGCAAAACCGAATTGATACACAAATTTCAAATCCAAAATTCTCCTTGTACACATCGAATTGAAACACCAAACTTACATGGTAGCTTCATGGTGATGAGGGCTACAAAGCCCACTCAAAATTGCAGCTCAATTTGGCCGGAATCGGATCACCCAAAAAACTCCAAAAATCCCAAACTTTGGCCGGATTTTCTTCCACTTCCGGCGAGCCTCGCCGTGCATGGTGGCTAGGAATGGACTTGGGACATCGGGGCGAGGTGAACGGGACCGGAGCCGAGCTCCGTGGTGGCCGGACAACGACATCACCGCCATGGAGCGCCGTCGAGCACGTCGGCCTTCTCCTCCCACCGAGTTGACTCGGTCAACTCGGTCAACCCCCAAAATGGTAAGTGTTGACTTGCCCAAAACAGCAAGTTTCCATTTATAGGCCTTCCATTTTTGGAAACTTCGTATTTATCTTTTCGACAAACTTCAAATACCCGTAACTTTCTCGTCGTAATTCCGATCCCGATAATTCTCGCAGCCACAAACTCGTCTTGACATGTTCTTCAATTATCACCCGAAGTCAAACACATCGACCATTCGGATAAAAAGTCAACTGTTCAAACCAACACATATTTAAATCGACTAAACAATCAACAATCGGAAATATTCATAACTTAATCTTTGTAACTCAAAATAATGCTCTAGAAGTTCCCACGAGCTCGAAATTAAATTCTGAACATCTTCCGTAAAGAAGCCGAAACCAAATTCTCGACCGGTAATTTAGTCGTTAAGAGCACCACCATTTAAATCTGAACTTCAAATATTCATAATTAATTCCTCGGTCGTCCAAATAATGATCCGGAACCGCCCACGAACTCGAAATCACACATACAACGACTCTCGAGAAGAGACTCAGCTCCAATTCTTGGTCAATAATTTAGTCGTTGGCAAATCTGGCGATTCAAACACTGTCGTAACTCTGCGACTACGCGCAAGCTCGTAGATCAAGCTGATTCCACTGCTGATTCTGTTCTGGGTCGTCACAAATCCACCCCCTTAAAAAATTTCGACCTCGAAATTTCTGAGTCTGCCGACTAAAAGTAGGAGCACTGCCTCTACATACTGCTCAACTCTCCAATGACAACGTCAACTGAACAACTCTGATAACAGACTCCACAATATGAGATAGCTCCGTGCTGAAATCCCTGTGCCCTCAATGTCGAATCCGAAATGGCTCCACACAACAGCCAAGTGTTCCTACATAAGGAACAGATAGGATACACAACACATAACAAACCTGAAACATAGTTCCACCACACGGAACACAACACAACTCACACACAAAAGCCAACAATATAGGCGACGCCGAACTATACGGCACAACACAAACTCGCCTACGACCATATCTGGATCAAAAAAACATGGCAATTAACAACTCAACCTGCTTACATCAACATAATTCAAACATCGAACTCGGGCAATTATTAACCTGTTTCCGCTAATCCGACAGACTGTGGTAACACACTCCATAAAATCCGAATCAAATATCAACTCAAACTCAAACCAGACTCACTCCAACACAATGGAGTACAACATTGTCCCTCAAATCGACATCAAACAACGTCAATTCATAGTGATCAACAAACTGGTACCGCATGCAATCTCAAACAAGTGAAACTGCTGGTCCCAAATCCGTCGGAACTGTAATACCGAGGTCTACAATATGCCCTCCAAGGTCTGAATAGTCCTCAAAGATCGCTCGCCAATCTGAGGATAAGAACCGGTACTAACTTGTAATCTGGTCCCCAATGCTCGCTGCAAAGCTTGCCAATACACAGTCGTAGCTGATTGCCTCGACCAGCAAACTGGGACACTGGTACACCACGTGAATGGAGAAACTCCGTTAAACACAGCTATACCAATCTGCCACTGAAATCCTTTCCCGAAAGTACAAGGAAATGTACTGAGCTCGTCAAATGGTCCATAATGGCCTAACAACTGATATCACAAACCAAAATGCATACAAACATACACAATCACAGCAACAATCGCCACGTCTAATCGGAAATCTCAAATGGCTAACAGTTCTCGGCAAGTCTCTGCCTTCTAGCCATCGCCAGTCGAAAAATGTGGCATCTGCACACATAAGCTGTTATATTACTCTTCATGTTGCGTCACGAGTAGTAAACTCGAGGTGTCGGAAACATCTCCGCACCACTAGCGCCAAATGCGCGCGAAACAATGAGCTTCAACATCATCATACACGAACTCAGCTCCCATAGCTTGTAACTCGGCTAACACGGAAACTCAAGCCACACACACACACACGAAACACTGAAGCTCCCAACTTTCAACTGAATGCATCAGCAACAACATCCCAGACGAATGGTCAAAGTGCAATTACAAGCCTATCTCGAATAAACTCAAAGGTGCAGCCATAGTCGTGAGTCGACCTCAACCATCTACACTGCCTCAAGCCCAAATCTGGCCGAGAATGCAAGTGGATGAAACTCAAGTGATCAGTGTACGTCCTACACTGCGCTGCACGCCATAGCTGTAGTATCTCCAACTCTCTGATGCTAACATAAGGATAGCTACACCCAAATCAAACTCCAGATACATAGCTACATAAGGTTCCCACTGCCTGAAACCTGAGCCACCGCTCTACTACACAGCATCAATACACAATCAAATCCAAACCTCGATGCATCGCCATAACCCACGAACTCGTCGCGGTCGTCAGGTAAGGTCAAAACCAAAGCAATGGTCAACCACCCTGCAGGAGTAAGTAACTCTCCTCGCTTGCATCGAACCACTCGAGCTTAACGTCTTCTTCGTCAATCCGGAAAGTGCAGTGGCAATCCAGGAAAATCCTGCACAAGCCGTCGGTAATAGCCTGCCAAACCCAAGAGACTCCCGATCTCTGGTACAATGATAGGTCAACTCCAAATCAACATAGCCTCTATCTGGTCAGGATCTACGCCAACTCCCTCGGATAACATCACACAACTCAAAATCGTCACGCTAATTGGCCAAAACTCACACTGGTTGAACTTCGTCAATAGCTGATTAACTCACGAAGTCTGCAAAACCGCTCGCATTTACTTCAGGTACTGGCCCACACTCCTGGAGTAAATAAGGATATTGCCGACGAACATGACCGCAAACTCGTCCAGAAACCGTCTGAACACCTGGTCCATCAAGTCCACACGATCTACGGGGCATTGGTCAACCAATGACGTGACCAAGAACTCTTGATGCCCGCACCATGATCTGAAAGTTAACATAGCCACATCTGACTCATCGATCCTCAACTGATAATATCCGGACCCGAAATCAATCTCCGAAAGACTGAAGCTCTCGCTTGCTGATCAAACCACTCGTCAATCCGAAGCGGAGGATACTCGCTCTCCTCTGAAGAGAATCAGGCTTCGGTAGTCAATGCACCACCTCGTCAAACCAACCAACATCCGTACACGCAATGCAAGAGCACACCATGCACATACGCGGGGTCGCATGAAATCTCCTGAAACCTCCTCCAGCAACTCCTGGAGTCGAAACTATAGCTCCATCAGCTCCGCTGGCTCCGAACGACAAGATGCCGGTAAAATGAGTCCAACATCCGGTACAAGCAACCGTAGTATCCACAACATGAGCAAAGCAAACCACACAACTCGTCTCCACCATCCGCTCGACCATCACTGCGAAACAGTATCTCGGGGAAATCTGGTCGTCGAAATACAACCTCCTTCTCGAGGCACTCGAACACAACTAAATGCGTCGTCAGTAAGTCCATACTCACAATCACACCAAAACCACGATGTCAAGCTATAACAGATCCATGGCTAAGCCATATCCTCCAACAAGGATCTCACAACCTCCGGATGGATGCAACACTCTCCAAAACCTCGAAAGTGGAGATGCAGGTACAATAGCTATGGACGTCAAGCAACAGTAACCTCAGAGAAAATTCTGTCCTCAAACAAGGTCATGGCACGAACTCCAACATGCCCAACTAGCCGCCCACATCAAGTGCGACTTGCTGAATAACTCATCAAAAAGACTGCGTTGGTCACACTTCAGAAACAACATCATGACCTCCTCGTGAACTCTGAGCTGCCGAACCGCTAAAACAGCTGGCTGAGGGCGCTCCCTCGCAACGTGACCCTCCCGGCCACCGAAATAGCAACTGAAAGTGCTCCACGAACACAAATCACCGCAACACCTGCTGCGTGATAGGATCGCCAACGATCACCTAAACTCATGCCACAGGAGCAAGTCCGCTACTCTGTGAACTCCGCCATCGCCAAACGGATCCTCTGCCTGATCTGATGACCCTCAACATAATCAAAAAGGTCACAGGCTGATGAAGTCACTGATCCCGAAGTGTCGGAAATCAACCTCGTCAAAATCTCGACTAAGTCCACTTTCCTCAAACCATCACATCGGAAACCACGTACACCTTTCCTTCTCGACAGCCTCGCCACTGAGTGCAGCACACTAAGCTCGTCACAGTTATCTCGAGGTACAACAATCAGACTCTCTCTGATGCTCAGGTTTAAACTCATCTCGAACCTCGTACACTGCTTCCTCTGAAGCCACATAACTCATGCAAATAGGGGCAACATATGGACAATGCATCTCTGCCTCAGGTGGATAAACACTCCACATTTGATTGCTAGGTAGCCTGATAAAACCATTACCGTACAAACAACACCCTGAATGTAGGCCATGGAGTCACAACCGGAACTCACACAATATCAGCCCACCAAATACAATGATCTGTCTCAGGCAAACATCAACTACCACAATTTTCAGCTCTGAGCCAACATGTAGACACTCATATACACACAACCAGGCAGACCGTGCCACACAGTTCTCTGAACTCAGAATACTCATCAATATCCACAGTTCTCTGGCAAATCGCGCGTCGATTGATCCTCAATAGGATCCACAACCGAAACGGCACGGAAAACACGTCAGGAGGCATCCTAATGAATAAAATATCGTTCACAACAAGTGGAACGTAATCATGGAAATTCAAATATTTGAAAGTATACAACACCCGGAATATTGATGAGTATCCGCCGGCCGGTTGGGTCACCATTCCAGACATGCTGTACATTCTCAAATATCCTCAGTAAACACAACTACATAAGTCTACAGAACCTATAACCTAATGCTCTGATACCAAGCTGAAAGGACTTAACCTCGGTTTAGCTCCCTAAACCGGAATCAAACCCTTTCGAAAACACGAACCAACAAAAACTTTTCGAAATTTCGGCAGAGTTTCGTTACTAATGTGGAATTACCATTACCTGTACGCGGAAAATACACTTCATCCTATGCCACAAAAATCAAACCGTGGGCACCAATCCCATTCGGATTTCTCAATATCTCAACAGTAAAGTAAAATAATAAATATATCTATACTTTACTGAAATCCGGAGTAAATCGTATAATCTATACAATATAATACTCGGAGCGACCTCTAATGAATAACCATATAAGTATGCCACAGTAGGTAGAACAATAAACCTACTGGAAGAAACAAGGTAGCTCGAGCACTATGCCTCCGACCATGACGTGCGACACCAGAGTCCAAACTGCAAACTGGGCACGGAAACCGAAAAGCCCAGGGGAAAGACATGAAAATCGTTAGAGTGAGTGGACGAAAATAAATGTCTTTCACCAGTTGATATATATGTTTAAAATAACATATGCGAGTCCAGGAAAATAAAAACAACATAGTACACGAGGTAAAACTCACACTCCTCCAGTGTACTGAGCATGCAAGTAAAAATCTCACGGGGTCACTCATGGACACCTCCGTGCTAGTACAGTCCGAATCACGAGGTCCTTAGTCCCCTGGATTCTAAGCCAGAAATGGCCTCGGTCCCGGGGAAACGCCCCTCGCCGGTCAGGTCGGGGTAACGACGCCCCTCCTGGAAGGCCTACCATCGGGGATCAGCCGAGAGGCAAGTGTATCGATACAACAACGTAACTGAGACTGTACTCTGTGAAAAATCAAATCATAAACAGTTCGATGCAAATGCATGAAACAACATATAAGTGTATGTATACTCGTATACGTATATCCGTATAAGTATAATCGTATATTCGTAAAACACATGCTCATGTAATCCGAAATCTCATATGCATGCTCAAGTTCGTAAAACATATATAATGACTCGCAAACAATCCGTGAAAAGAAATTGTCCACTCACAGACTAGCGTAACGCAGTTCGCGTTAACCCGTGATCCGGCGGAATGTCCCTCGCCAAACAAACGATCACGAACACCTAAATATTGACAAAATTCATTTCTCAAAGTCATAACTCGACAATTCAAAACAAATCACGAGAAACCACCATTCTCGGAGACACGTAATTCAATGTCGACGAATCGTCGAAAATCCGATATGTACACCTCAATACCTCGCTATACTTTTGGATGCTCAAATCGAGAAACGATCCTCCCCACTGCGATTGGGACACGATTTCGAGTGAAATGACATGCAACTCGTCGAAAATCCCAAAAAGTCAAACTTTGACCGCCGTTGACCACCGCCGACGGCGGCGCCACCACCAATCTAAAAATTTCTCGGCGGAGCAACCCCTATTCCATTCAAAATCATCCACTGAGCAACTTTGTCAACTGCATCGAAGGCCAATTCAAACTCTAACTAGCTCAATTTCATGCAAAACCGAATTGATACACAAATTTCAAATCCAAAATTCTCCATGTACACATCGAATTGAAACACCAAACTTACATGGTAGCTTCATGGTGATAAGGGCTACAAAGCCCACTCAAAATTGCAGCTCAATTTGGCCGGAATCGGATCACCCCAAAAACTCCAAAAATCCCAAACTTTGGCCGGATTTTCTTCCACTTCCGGCGAGCCTCGCCGTGCATGGTGGCTAGGAATGGACTCGCGACGTCGGGGCGAGGTGAACGGGACCGGAGCCGAGCTCCGTGGTGGCCGGACGACGACATCACCGCCGTGGAGCGCCGTCGAGCACGTCGGCCTTCTCCTCCCACCGAGTTGACTCGGTCAACTCGGTCAACCCCAAAATGGTAAGTGTTGACTTGCCCAAAATAGCAAGTTTCCATTTATAGGCCTTCCATTTTTGGAAACTTCGTATTTATCTTTTCGACAAACTTCAAATACCCGTAACTTTCTCGTCGTAATTCCGATCCCGATAATTCCCGTAGCCACAAACTCGTCTCGACATGTTCTTCAATTATCACCCGAAGTCAAACACATCGACCATTTGGATAAAAAGTCAACTGTTCAAACCAACACATATTTAAATCGACTAAACAATCAACAATCGGAAATATTCACAACTTAATCTTCGTAACTCAAAATAAAGCTCCGGAAGTTCCCACGAGCTCGAAATTAAATTCTGAACATCGTCTGTGAAGAAGCCGAAACCAAATTCTCGACCGGTAATTTAGTCGTTAAGAGCACCACCATTTAAATCCGAACTTCAAATATTCATAATTAATTCATCGGTCGTCCAAATAACGATCCGGAACCGCCCACGAACTCGAAATCACACATACAACGACTCTCGAGAAGAGACTAAGCTCCAATTCTCGGCCAATAATTTAGTCGTTAGCAAATCTGGCGATTCAAACACTGTCGTAACTCTGCGACTACGCGCAAGCTCGTAGATCAAGCTGATTCCACTGCTGATTCTGTTCTGGGTCGTCACACCCAAATCCTCCGGAACTGCAATACCGAGGTCCACAATATGCCCTCCAAGGTCTGAATAGTCCTCAAAGATCGTCCACCAATTTGAGGATAAGAACCGGTACTAACTTGTAATCTGGTCCCCAATGCTCGCTGCAAAGCTCACCAACACTCAGTTGTAGCTGATTACCTCGACCAGCAAACTGGGACACAGGTACACCACATGAATGGAGAAACTCCGTTAAACATAGCTATGCTAGCCTGCCACTGAAATCTGTTTCAAAAAGTACAAGTAAACGTACCAAGTTCATCAAATGGTCCACAATGGCCTGACAACTGGTATCACAAATCAAAGTGCGCACAAACACACACAAGGTCACAGCGACAAACGCCACGTCTAACCGGAAATCTCTAATGGCTGGTACTTCTCGGCAAGTCTCTGCCTCTTAGCCATCGTCTGCCAACAAATGTGGCATCTGCACACACAAGCAGCTACATTGCTCTTCATGTTGGGTCACGAGTAGTAAACTCGAAGTATCAGACACATTTCCGCACCACTAGTGCCAAATGCAGGTAAAACGGTGAGCTTCAAAATCATCACACTCGAACTCAGCTCTCGATGCCCGCAACTCGGCTAACACGGAAACTCGAGCCACACACACATGAAACATTGAAGCTCCCGACTTCGGACTGAATGCATCAGCAACAACATCACAGACGGATGATCAAAGTACAACCTCTAGCCTTTCTCGAATAAACTCAAAGGTGCAGCCATAGTCGTTAGTCGACCCCATCCATCTACACTGCCTCAAGCCCAAATCTGGCCGAAAATGCAAGTGGATGAAACTCAAGTGATCAGTGCACGTCCTACACCTCGCTGCACGCCATAGCTGTAGTGTCTCGAACTCTCTGATGCTAATATAAGGACAGCTACACCCAAACCATACACAGGATATGTAGCTTCATAAAGTTTCCATTGCCTGAACCCATGAGCCACCGCTCTTCTACACAGCATCAAAGCACAACCAAATCCAAACCTCAATGCATCGCCATAACCCACGAACTAACCACGATCTTCAGGTAAGGTCAAAATCGAAGCAACGGTCAACCATCCTTTAGGAGTAAATAACTCTCCTCGCGTGCATCGAACCACCCGAACTAGACGCTTTCTTCGTCAATCCGGAAAGTAATGTGGCAATCCGGGAAATCCTGCACAAGCCGTCGGTAAAAGCCTGCCAAACCCAAGAGACTCCCGATTTTTGGTACAATGGTATGGCAATCCCCAAATCAACACGGCTTCTAACTGGTCAGGATTCATGCCAACTCCCTCGGCTGACATTACACAGCCCAAAATCTTCACGCTAAGCGATCAAGATTCACACTGGCTGACCTTCGCAAATAGCTGATCATCTCGCGAAGTCCGCAAAACCACTCGCTATTGCATCAGGTGCTGGTCCACATTCCTGGAATACCTCAGGACGTTGCCAACTAACATGACCGCAACTCGTCAAGAATCGTCTGGACACCTGGTCCATTGAGTCCGCAAGATCTACGGGGGCAATAGTCAACCCAACAACGTGACCAAGAACTCCTAGTGCTCACACCGAGATCCGATAACTGTCCAAACCACATCTGACTCATCGATCCCCAACTGATGGTATCCAAACTCAAAATCAATCTTCAAAAAGACTGAAGCTCTCGCGAGCTGATCAAACCACTCATCAATCGGAAGCGGAGGATACTTGCTCTCCTCTGAAGCGAATCAGGCTTCAAGTAGTCAATTCACCACCTCATCGAACCAACCAACATCCGTACACACAATGCAAGAGCACACCACGCACATACGCGGGGTCGCACGAAATCTCCTGAAACCTCCTCCAGCAACTCCTGGAGTCGAAACTGTAGCTCCATCAGCTCCACTGGCTCCGAACGACAAAATGCCGATAAAATGAGTCCAGCGCCTGGTATAAGCTCAATGGTGTAGTCGGTCTCCCGAACTGGAGGAATACCTGGTAACTCCTCCGGAACACACCTGAAAACTCGAGAACCACCTCAACATCACCAATAACGGGCACAGCAACCGTAGTATCCACAACATGAGCAAAGCAAACCACACAACTCGTCTCCACCATCTGCTCGACCATCACTGCGAAACAGTATCTCGGGGAAATCTGGTCGTCGAAATACAACCTCCTTCTCGAGGCACTCGAACACAACTAAATGCGTCGTCAGTAAGTCCATACTCACAATCACACCAAAACCATGATGTCAAGCTATAACAGATCCACGGCTAAGCCATATCCTCCAACAAGGATCTCACAACCTCCGGATGGATGCAACACTCTCCAAAACCTCGAAAGTGGAGATGCAGGTACAATAGCTATGGACGTCAAGCAACAGTAACCTCGGAGAAAATTCTGTCCTCAAACAAGGTCATGGCACTAACTCCAACATGCCTAACTAGCCGCCCACGTCAAATGCGACTTGCTGAATAGCTCATCAAAATGGTACATTGATCATACTTCAGGAACAACATGAGGATCTCATCGTGAACTCTAAGCTACCAAACCGCTAGAACAGCTGGCTGATGGCGCTCCCTCGCAACGTGACCCTCCTGGCCACTGAAACAGCAATTGAAAGTGCTCCACAAACACAAATCACCGCAACACCTGCTGCGAGAAAGGATCACCAACGATCGCTCAAACTCATGCCACAGGAACAAGTTCGCTACTCTATGATCTCCGCCATCGTCAAACGGATCCTCTGCTTGATCTAATGACCCTCAACATAATCGAAAAGACCACAGCCTGATGAAGTCACTGATCCCGAGGTGTCGGAACTCAACCTCATCAAAATCTTGACTAGGTCCACTTTCCTCAAACCATCACATCGAAAACCGCGTACACCTTACCTTTTCAATAACCTCGCCACTGAGTGCAACACACTAAGCTTCTCACGGTTATCTCGAGGCATCTCAATCAGACTCTCTCTGATGCTTAGGTTCAAACTCATCTCGAACCTCGTGCACCGCTTCCTCTGAAGCCACATAACTCGTGCAAACAGAGAAAAACATGTGGACAATGCATCTCTGCCTCAGGTGGGTAAACACTCCTCATTCGAATGCTGGGTGGCCTGATTAAACCATTACCGTATAAACAACACCCTGAATGTAGGCCATAAAGTCACAACAGGAACTCACATAATACCAGCCCGCCAAATGTAATGATCTGACTCAGGCAAAACATCCACTGCCACAATTCTCTGCTCTGAGGCAACATGTAGACGCTCATACACTTACAACAAGGCAAACCGTGCCACACAATCTCTGAACTTAGAATACTCATCCAAACCCACAATTCTCTGGCAAATCGCGCGTCGATTGATCCTCAAGAGGATCCACAACCGTACCGACACGGGAGGCATCCTAATGAATAAAACATCGTTCACAAAAAGTGGAACGTAATCATGGAACTTCAAATATTTGAAAGCATACAACACCCGGAGTATTGATGAGTATCCGCCGGCCGGTCGGGTCACCATTCCAGACATGCTGTACATTCTCAAATATCCTCAGTAAACACGACTACAGAAGTCTACAGAACCTATAACCTAATGCTCTGATACCAAGCTGAAAGGACTTAACCTCGGTTTAGCTCCCTAAACCGGAATCAAACCCTTTCGAAAACAAGAACCAACAAAAACTTTTCGAAATTTTGGCAGAGTTTCGTTACTAATGTGGAATTACCATTACCTGCACGCGGAAAATACACTTCATCCTATGCCACAAAAATCAAACCGTGGGCACCAATCCCATCCGGATTTCTCAATATCTCAACAGTAAAGTAAAACAATAAATATATCTATACTTTACTGAAATCCGGAGTAAATCGTATAATCTATACAATATAATACTCGGAGCGACCTCTAATGAATAACCATATAAGTATGCCACAGTAGGTAGAACAATAAACCTACTGGAAGAAACAAGGTAGCTCGAGCACTATGCCTCCGACCATGACGTGCGACACCAGAGTCCAAACTGCAAACTGGGCACGGAAACCGAAAAGCCCAGGGGAAAGACATGAAAATCGTTATAGTGAGTTGACGAAAATAAATGTCTTTCACCAAGTAATATATGTTATAAAAACATATGCGAGTCGAAAGTATAAATAATCAAATGGTACACGAGGGAGACTCTAACTCCTCACGCATACAGAGCATGCATAAAAATCTCACGGGGTCACTCGTGGACACATCCGTGCTAGTACAGTCAGAAGCACGGAGTCCCAGACTTCCACGTGATTCTAGCCAAAAAGGCCTCAGGTCAGAGGTCTGCCACCCCCCGGTAAAGGCCTCGGGTTAGGAGTCACAGCCTCCCCCGGTAAACATCCTCGGGGATCAGCCGGGATGCGGGTGTATCGATACAACAACATATATAACGACTGTACTCTGTGTAAACCAAATCATAAATAGTTCGATGCAAATGCATGAAACAACATATAAGTGTATATACGTAATATATATACTGGTATAGACATAATCGTATAACACATGCTCATGTAAATCGAAATCTCATATGCATGCTCAAGTTCGTAAAACATGTATAAAGACTCGCAAACAATCCGTGAAAAGAAATGTCCACTCACAGACTTAGCGTAACGCAGTTCGCGTTAACCCGTGATCCGGCGGAAAGTCCCTCGCCAAACAAACGATCACGAACCCCTAAATAATCACAAAATCCATTTCTCAAAATCATAACTCGACAATTCAAATCAAATCACGAGAAACCACCGTTCTCAGAAACACGTAATTCAATGTCGACGAATCGTCGAAAATCCGATATTTACACCTCAATATCTCGCTGTAATTTCGAATGCTCAAATCGAGAAACGAACCTCCCCACTGCGATCGGGGAGCGATTTCGAGTGAAATGACATGCAACTTGTCAAAAACCCCAAAAAGTCAAAGTTGACCGTTGACCGCCGTCGGCGGCGGCGCCACCACCAACTTGAACATTCCTCGGCGGAGCAACCTCTATTCCACTCAAAATCATCCACTGAGCAACTTTCTCAACTGCATCAAAGGCCAATTCTCACTCTAACCATGTCAATTTCAAGCAAAACCGAATTCCAATCAAGATTTCAATTCCAAAATTCTCCATACAGAAGCAAAATTAGATCACCAAACTTACATGGTAGCTTCTAGGTGACGAGTGCTTCAAAACCCAGTCCTTGGTTTAGCTCAAATCGGCCGGAAATGTGAAACCCGAATTTACCCAAAATTCATCAACTTTGGCCGGAAAATTCATGCACTTCCGGCAAGCCACACCGTGGAGAGAGGCCGGAAATGGACTCGGGAGGCTGAGACGAAGAGAAAGGAACTAATCCCGTGGCCTAAGGTGGCCGGACGGCGAGCCACCGCCGTGGCAGCCGGTCACCATCGCGCCTCACTCTCCACCACGTGTTGACCAAGTCAACACGGTCAACACTCATAATGGCAAGGTTGACTTGCCCAAACAGGTAACCTTCTATTTATAGGCCTTCCGAAAATGGAAACCACATAATTCACTTTTCGGCAAACTTCAAATACCCGTAACTTTCTCGTCGTAATTCCGATTCCGATAATTCTCGCGGAAACAAACTCGACTCCACATGTTCTTCAATTATCACCCGAAGTCAAACACATCGACCAATCGGATAAAAAAGTCAACTGTTCAAACCAACACATATTTAAACCCACTAAATAATCAACAATCGGAAATATTCACAACATAATCCTTGTAACTCGGAATAATGCTCCGGAAGTTCCCACGAGCTCAAAATTAAATTCTTAACAACTTCCGTGAAGAATCCGAAACCAAATTCTCGTCCGGTAATTTTGTCGTTAAGAAATCCGACATATAAAACCGATTATATCAAAACTTCAAATATTCATAACTTATTCCTCGGTCGTCCAAATAACGATCGGGAACCGCCCACGAACTCGAAATCACACGTCCAAAGACTCTCGAGAAGAGACCCAGCTCCAATTCTCGGCCAATAATTTAGTCGTTATCAAACCTGGCGAGTAAATCCATTATCGGAAATCTACGATGATACGCTAACTCGCGAATTAAGCTGATTTCACTGCTGATTCTGTTCTGGGTCGTCACACAAAGCACCGATAGTAGTCCGCTAAACCCAAAAGACTCCCGAGCTCTGGTACAATGGTAGGGCAATCCCCAAATCAACACGGCTTCTATCTGGTCAGGATCCACGCCAACTACCTCAGCTGACATCACGTGGCCCAAAACCTTCACGCTAACCAGCCAAAACTCACACTGGCTGAACTTCACCAATAGCTGATCATCTCGTAAGGGCCGCAAAACCGTTCAAAATTATTTCAGGTGCTGGCCCACACTCCTGGAGTAAATCAGGACGTTGCCGACGAACATGACCGCAAACTCGTCCATAATCGTCTGAACACCTGGTCCAACAAGTCCGTAAAAACTGCGGGGCATTGGTCAACCCGAACGGCACGACCAAGAACTCGTGATGCCCACACCGTGATCTGAAAGCTAACATGGCCACAACTGACTCATCGATCATCAACTGATGGTATCCGGACCCGACATCAATCTTCGAAAAGATTGAAGCTCTCGTGAGCTGATCAAACCAATCGTCAACCTGAAGCGAAGGATACTCGCTTTCCTCTGAAGCCTGATTCAGCATCCGGTAGTCAATGCACCACCTCGTCGAACCAACCATCTTCTGCACAAACAATGCAAGAGCATACCACGCGGATACGCTGGGTCGCACTAAATCTCCTCCAGCAACTCTCGAAGTTGAACATGTAGCTCCATCAGCTCCGTTGGTATCGAACGACATAATGCCGATGATATGAGTCCAGCGCCAAATAAAAGCTCAATAGTGTAGTTGATCTCCCGAACTGGAGGAATACCTGGTAACTCCTCCGAAACACACCTGGAAACTCGGGAACCACCTCAATGTTACCAATGTCGGGCACAGCAACCGTAGTATCCACAACATGAGCTAAGCAAACAACACAACCCGTTTCCACCATCCGCTTGACCATCACCGCAGAAACAGTATCTCGGGGAAACCTGGTCGTCGAAACACAACCTCCTTCTCGAGACACTTGAACATAGCCCACTGCGTCGTCAATAAGTCCATACTCACAATCGCATCAAAACCAACGATGTCCAGCTATAATAGATCCACGACTAAACCATATCCTCGTCCAGTAGGCTGGGTTGATCACTCCAGAAACAGCATCATGACCTCCTCCTGAATTCTGAGCTGCCGAACCGCTAAAACAGATGGCTGAGGGCGCTCCCTCGCAACGTGACCCTTCTGGCCACCACATTAGCAACCGAAAGTGCTCCTTGAACACAAGTCACAGCGACACCTGCTGTGAGGAAGAATCGTCAACGATCACCCAAACTCATGCCACAGGTACAAGTCCTCTACTCTGTGATCTCCACCATCAACAAAAGGATCCTCTGCTTTGATCTTATGACCCCCAACATAATCGAAAAGGCCACAGCCTGATGAAGTCACTGATTCCGAGGTGCCTGAACTCAACCTCATCAATATATCTCGACTAAGTCCACTTTCCTCAAACCAACACATCGGAAACCGCATATAACCTTTCCTTCTCAATAGCCTCGCCTCTGAGTGCAGTACACTAAGCTCCTCACGGTTGTCTCGAGGCATATCAATCAAGATCTCTCTGATGCTTAGGTTCAAACTCATCTCGAACCTCGTGCATTACTTCCTCTGCAACCACATAACTCGTGCAAACAGGGATATACATGTGAACAATACATTTCTGCCTCAGGTGGGTAAACACTCCTCATTCGAATGCTGGGTAGCCTGATTGAACCATTATCGTATAAACAACACCCTAAATGTAGGCCATGGAGTCACAACAGGAACTCACACAATACCAGCCCACCAAATGCAATGATTTGACTCAGGCAAAATATCAACTGCCACGATTCTCTGCTCTGAGGCAACATGTAGACATCCATAAATGCACAACCAGGAAAATCATGCCACACAAATCTCTGAACCCAAAATGGTCATCCAAACCCACAATTCACTGGCAAATCGCGCGTTGATTTATCCTCAATAGGATCCACAACCGTACCGACACGGAAAGCACGTCAAGGAGGCATCCTAATGAATAAAACATCGCTTGCAACAAGTAGAACGTAATCATGGAACTTCAAATATTTGAAAGCATACAACACCCGGAGTATTGATAAGTATCCGCCGGCCGATCGGGTCACCATTCCAAACATGCTGTACATTCTCAAATATCCTTAATAAACACGACTACAGAAGTCTACAGAACCTATAACCTAATGCTCTGATACCAAGCTGAAAGGACCCAACCCCGATTTAGTTGCCTAAACCAGAATCGAACCCCTTCTGAAAACGTGAACCAACAAAAACCATCAAAATTTAGGCAGAGTTTCGTTACTAACGCAGAATTACCATTACCTGCATCCGAAAAATACACTTCATCCTATGCCACAAAAATCAAACCGTGTGCACCAATCCCATCCGGATTTCTCAATATATCAACAGTAACGTAAAGTAATAAGTATAGCTATACTTTACAGAAATCCGTGGAAAATCGTATAAGAATATACATCAGAATACTCATAGCGACTTCTAGTATACATATACAAATAATAGGCCAAACTAAGAACCCACTATAAAAGAAACATCGCTCGATTACTATGCCTCCGACCACGACGTGCGATACCAGAGTCTGAACAGCAATCTGGGCTCGGAAACCCAAAAGCCCAGGGGAAAGACTTGAAAACTGTTAGAGTGAGTGGACGAAAATAAATGTCTTTCGGCAATTAATATATGTTATAAAAACATATGCGAGTCGGAATGCATAAATAATCAAATGGTACACGAGGGAGACTCTAACTCCTCACGCGTACAGAGCATGCATAAAAATCCCACGGGGTCGCTCGTGGACACATCCGTGCTAGTACAGTCTGAATCACGGGATCCCAGACCCCCACGTGATTCTAGCCAGAAAGCCCTTAGGTCAGAGGTCTGCCTCCCCCCGGTAAAGGCCTCGGGTCAGGAGTCACAGTCTCCCCCGGTACACATCCTCGGGGGTCGCTCGTGGACACATCCGTGCTAGTACAGTCCGAATCACGGGATCCCAGACCCCCATGTGATTCTAGACAGAAAGGCCTCAGGTCAGAGGTCTGCCTCCCCCCGGTAAAGGCCTCGGGTCAGGAGTCACAGCCTCCCCCGGTACACATCCTCGGGGATCAGCCGGGATGCGAGTATATCGATACAACAACATATATAAAGATTGTACTCTGTGTAAACCAAATCGTAAATAGTTCGATGCAAATGCATGAAACAATATATAAGTGCATATACGTAATATATACTGGTATAGGCATAATCGTATAACACATGCTCATGTAAATCGAAATCTCGTATGAATGCTCAAGTTCGTAAAGCGTGTATAAAGACTCGCAATCAATCCGTGAAAAGAAATGTCCACTCACAGACTAGCATAACGCAGTTCGCGTTAACCCGTGATCCGGCGGAAAATCCCTCGCCAAACGAACGATCATGAACCGCTGAATAATCACAAAATCTAATTCTCAAAATCATATCTCGATACCTCAAACAAAATCACGAGAAACAACCGTTCTCGAAACACATAATATAATAACGACGAAATCGTGAAAATCCGATAACACACCACAAAACCTCGCTATAATTTCGGACTCTCAAATCGAAAAATGAACCTCACCACTGCGATCGGGGCGCGATTTCGAGTGAAACAACATGCAACTTGTCGAAAACCACGTCGGGCGAAAAGTCGCCGCCGCCGTCGGTGTCGCCGCCGCCGTCGGTGTCGCCGCTGCAGTCGCCGAAAAATCCAAACCTGCCCAGAAAAATTCATGCTACACATGGTTTCAAATATCTCGACGATTCCAACAACTTTCCAGTTATAAGTTAGGGCCAATTTTGACTGGAAAACCTCCAAAAATCAACCCCAAACTTCCAAACCCTTACCGGAATTCAAACCATTCGATCTCCCTCCTCCGGCCACGGCAACCTTCAAGACCACTTGGAAAAGCTTCCTCTCATTGAGGCTAACAAAACCCCTCAAGGTAGAGCCACCAACTCGGCCGGAAACATCTCCTCCAACCACCACCGATTTGCCGGAATTTTGCCAAACTTTGCCGCCGCGAAACTTCCTCCTTCGTCCACCTCTCGGGACGATTCAACTCCCAAACTGGAGAGCAATACGAGCCCAACAAAAACCGTGAAGGGACCCCGGCCAATCATGGCCGGAATCGGCCTCCACGGCGGCGTGAAGTTCATGGTCCAAATTGCCCAAAACAGGTCGACCCACCCGGTCAACCCAGTCAACTCAGCTTTCCCAAAATGGCAGGTTTCGTAATTCGGCAAGTATCGTTTCTGTATTTATACCGTACGCGTATCGAACCCCAATCGGATAAATACGACAATAATCGACGGACGAAAATATTCATAACTTAATCCTCGTATCTCGGAAAAATTATCCGGAAGTTCCCACGAGTTTGAAATTAAATTCTCTATAACTTCCACGCAGGATCCCAAATCAAATTCTCGCCCGAAAATTTAGTCGCGTATAAGGCCGCCATATTAAACCGATTACGTCGAAATCACAACAAATCGCGAAACTCGCAAATCAAATCGATAATCATTCCATCTACGGTTCGGGTCGATCAATGGTCCAAAACGGATCACAATCACGATTCGGATAGACTCGACACGAACAGAAAAACTCGACAACTTACCGAAATTTCAAATATTCATATTATATTCCTCGGTCATCCAAATAATGATCCGGAACCGCCCACAAACTCGAAATCACACGTACAACGACTCTCGAGAAGAGACTCAGCTCAAATTCTTGGCCAATAATTTAGTCGTGATCAAGTCCGGTGATCCAGTTATCTGTCGGAAATCTGTGATTACGCGCAAGCTCGTAGATTAAGCTGATTTCACTGCTAATTCTGTTCCGGGTCGTCACAAATCCACCCCCCTTAAAAAAATTTCGACCTCAAAATTTCCAAGTCTGCTAACTAAAAGTAGGAGCACTGCCTCTGCATACAGCTCAACTCTCAAGTGGCAACCTCAATTGAACGACTCTGACAACAGACTCCACAATAGGAGATATCTCCGTACTGTAATCCCTGTACCCTCAAATCTCGAATCTAAACTGGCTCCACTCAAACGCCATGTGTTCCTGCATAAGGAACCGATAGGGTACAAAACACGCAACAGATCTGAAATGTAGTTCCGCCACACGGAACACAACACACAAAAGCCAACGCTATAGGCAATTGCCGAACTATACGGCCCAACACAAACTCGCCTATGATCACGTACGGATCAAAATAACGTGGCAATTCACAACTCAGCCTGCTCACATCAACATAACTCAAACATCGAACTCGGGCAATAATCAACCTGTTTTCGCTAATCCGAAAGTATGTGATAACACATTCCACAAAATCAGAATCAAACATCAATTCAAACCAAACTCACCCCAAAACAATGGAGTACAATATCGTTCCTCAAAATGACATCAAGCAACGTCAAAATCATAGTGGTCTACAAACTGGTACTGCAAGCAATCTCGAACAGTTGAAACTGTAGGTCCCAAATCCTTCAGAACTGCAATACATAAGGCCACAACATGCCCTCCAAGGTCTGAATAGTCCTCAAAGATCGCCCGCAAATCTGAGGATAAGAAACTGTACTAAACTGTAATCTGGTCCCCAATGCTCTCTGCAACGCTTGCCAACACTCAGTTGTAGCTGATTACCTCGATCAGCAATCTGGGACATAGGTACACCATGAAATGGACAACCTCCGCCAAACATAGCTATGTCAGCCTGCCATCGAAATCTTTTCCGAAAGTACAAGGAAGTGTACTGAGTTCATCGAATGGTCCACAAAGATCCAATAACTGGTACCATAAACCGAAGTGCATACTGGCACACAAAAACCACAGTGACAAGCTCCAACTTCTAATCGGAAATCTTCAATGGCTGTTACTTCCCGGCAAGTCTCTGCCTCGCTGCCATCACCTGTCGACAAATGTGGCATCCGCTCACACAAGCTGCTTCATTCTTCTACGGGTTACATCACGAGTAGAAAACTTGAAGTATCTGATACATTCTCGTACCACCAGTGCATAACACATGTAAAACAATGAGATTCAACATCATCACACTCGAACTCAACTCCCGTAGCGCATAACTCGACTAACACGGAAAATCGAGCCAGACACACATGAAACACTGAATGTACAACCACCAGCCGTCAAAGTACAACCACCAGCCTTTCTCGAATAAACTCGAATGTGCAGCCATAGTCGTTAATCGAGTTCATCCATCTACGTCGCCTCAAGCTCAAATCTGGCCGAAAATGCAAGTAGATGAAACTCAAATGATCAGTGTACGTCTTACACTGCACTGCATGCCATAGCGGCAGTGTCTCCAACTCTCCGATGCTAACATAAGGACAGTTACTCCCAAATTATACACAGAATATGTAGCTACACAAAGTTTCCACTGCCTGAAACCATGAGCCACCGCTCTGCTACACTGCATCAAAACATAACCATATCCAAAACTCGATGCATCGCCATAACCCACGAACTCACCACGATCGTCAGGTAGAGTCAAAATCGAAACAACGGTCAACCATCCTTCAGGAGTAAGTAACTCTCCTCGCGTGTATCGAACCACTCGAACTTGACGCCTTCTTCGTCAATTCGGAAAATGGAGTGGCAATCAGAGAAAATCCTGCACAAAGCACCGATAGTAGTCCGCTAAACCCAAGAGACTCCCGAGCTCTGATACAATGGTAGGGCAATCCCCAAATCAACACGGCTTCTATCCGGTCAAGATCTATACCAACTCCCTCGGCTGACATCACGTGGCCCAAAACCTTCACGCTAACTAGCCAAAACTCACATTGGCTGAACTTCACCAATAGCTAATCATCTCGTAAGGGCCGCAAAACCGCTCACAATTGTTTCAGGTGCTGGCCCTCACTCCTGGAGTAAATCAGGACGTTGCCGACGAACATGACCGCAAACTCGTCCAGAATCGTCTGAACACCTGGTCCAACAAGTCCGTAAAAACTGCGGGGCATTGGTCAACCTGAACGGGATGAACAAGAACTCGTGATGCCCGCACCGTGATCTGAAAGCTAACATGGCTACAACTGACTCATCGATCCTCAACTGATGGTATCCGGACCCGACATCAATCTTCGAAAAGACTAAAGCTCTCATGAGCTGATCAAACCAATCGTCAACCTAAAGCGAAGGATACTCGCTTTCCTCTGAAGCCTGATTCAGCTTCCGGTAGTCAATGCACCACCTCGTCGAACCAACCATCTTCCGCACAAACAATGCAAGAGCATACCACGAGGATATGCTGGGTCGCACTAAATCTCCTCCAACAACTCTCGAAGTTGAACATGTATCTCCATCAGCTCCGCTGGTACCGAACAACATAATGCCGATGATATGAGTCCAGCGCCAAATAAAAGCTCAATGGTGTAGTCAATCTCCCGAACTGGAGGAATACCTGGTAACTCCTCCGAAACACACCTGGAAACTCGGGAACCACCTCAATGTCACCAATGTCGGGCACAGCAACCGTAGTATCCATAACATGAGCTAAGCAAACAACACAACCCGTTTCCACCATCCGCTTGACCATCACCGCTGAAACAGTATCTCGGGAAAACCTGGTCGTCGAAACACAACCTCCTTCTCGAGACACTCGAACATAGCCCACTGCGTCGTCAATAAGTCTATACTCACAATCGCATCAAAACCAACGATGTCCAGCTATAATAGATCGGCAACTAAGCCATATCCTCCAACTAAGATCTCGCAACTTCCGGATGGATACAATACGCTCCAAAACCTCGGAAGTGGAGATGCAGGTACAACAGCCATGAATATCAAGCAACAGTAACCTTGGAGAAAATTCTGTCCTCAAACAAGGTCGTGGCACGAACTCTAACATGCCCAGCTAACCGTCCACGTCGATTACGGCATTCTGATTGACTCGTCCAGTAGGATGCGTTGATCACTCCAGAAACAGCATCATGACCTCCTCCTGTACTCTGAGCTGCCGAACCGCTAAAACAGCTGGCTGAGGGCGCTCCCTCACAACGTATCCCTCCTGGCCACCACATTAGCAACCGAAAGTGCTGCTCGAACACAACTCACAGCGACACCTGCTGTGAGGAAGAATCGTCAACGATCACCCAAACTCATGCCACAGGTACAAGTCCTCTACTCTGTGATCTCCACCATCACCAAACGAATCCTCTGCTTTGATCTGATGACCCCAAACATAATCAAAAAGGCCACAGCCTGATGAAGTCACTGATTCCGAGGTGCCTGAACTCAACCTCATCAATATATCTCGACTAAGTCCACTTTCCTCAAACCAACACATCGGAAACCGCATATAACCTTTCCTTCTCAATAGCCTCGCCTCTGAGTGCAGTACACTAAGCTCCTCACGGTTGTCTCGAGGCATATTAATCAAGATCTCTTTGATGCTCAGGTTCAAACTCATCTCGAACCTCGTGCATTGCTTCCTCTGCAACCACATAACTCGTGCAAACAGGGATAAACATGTGAACAATACATTTCTGCCTCAGGTGGGTAAACACTCCTCATTCGAATGCTGGGTAGCCTAATTGAACCATTATCGTATAAACAACACCCTGAATGTAGGCCATGGAGTCACAACAGGAACTCACACAATACCAGCCCACCAAATGCAATGATCTGACTCAGGCAAAACATCAATTGCCATGATTATCTGCTCTGAGGCAACATGTAGACACTCATAAATGCATAACCAGGCAAATCATGCCACACAAATCTCTGAACTCAAAATGGTCATCCAAACCCACAATTCACTGGCAAATCGCGCGTCGATTTATCCTCAATAGGATCCACAACCGTACCGACACGGAAAGCACGTCAAGGAGGCATCCTAATGAATAAAACATCGTTTGCAACAAGTAGAACGTAATCATGGAACTTCAAATATTTGAAAGCATACAACACCCGAAGTATTGATAAGTATCCGCCGGCCGGTCGGGTCACCATTCCAGACATGCTGTACATTCTCAAATATCCTTAGTAAACACGACTACAGAAGTCTACAGAACCTATAACCTAATGCTCTGATACCAAGCTGAAAGGACCCAACCCCGATTTAATTGCCTAAACCGGAATCAAACCCCTTCTGAAAACGTGAACCAACAAAAACCATCAAAATTTCGGCAGAGTTTCGTTACTAACGCATAATTACCATTACCTGCATCCGAAAAATACACTTCATCCTATGCCACAAAAATCAAACCGTGGGCACCAATCCCATCCAGATTTCTCAATATATCAATAGTAACGTAAAGTAATAAGTATAGCTATACTTTACAGAAATCCGTGGAAAATGGTATAAGAATATACATCAGAATACTCAGAGCGACTTCTAGTATACATATACAAATAGTAGGCCAAACTAAGAACCCACCATAAAAGAAACATCGCTCGATTAGTATGCTTTCGACCACGACGTGCGACACCAGAATCTGAACTGCAAACTGGGCACGGAAACCGAAAAGCCCAGGGGAAAGACATGAAAACTGTTAGAGTGAGTTGACGAAAATAAATGTCTTTCGGCAATTAATATATGTTATAAAAACATATGCGAGTCGGAATGCATAAATAATCAAATGGTACACGAGGGAGACTCTAACTCCTCACGCGTACAGAGCATGCATAAAAATCCCACGGGGTCGCTCGTGGACACATCCGTGCTAGTACAGTCCGAATCACGGGATCCCAGACCCCCACGTGATTCTAGCCAGAAAGGCCTCAGGTCAGAGGTCTGCCTCCCCCCGGTAAAGGCCTCGGGTCAGGAGTCACATCCTCCCCCGGTACACATCCTCGGGGATCAGCCGGGATGCGAGTATATCGATACAACAACATATATAAAGACTGTACTCTGTGTAAACCAAATCGTAAATAGTTCGATGCAAATGCATGAAACAATATATAAGTGCATATACGTAATATATACTGGTATAGGCATAATCGTATAACACATGCTCATGTAAATCGAAATCTCGTATGCATGCTCAAGTTCGTAAAACGTGTATAAAGACTCACAATCAATCCGTGAAAAGAAATGTCCACTCACAGACTAGCATAACGCAGTTCGCGTTAACCCGTGATCCGGCGGAAAATCCCTCGCCAAACGAACGATCACGAACCCCTGAATAATCACAAAATCTAATTCTCAAAATCATATCTCGATACCTCAAACAAAATCACGAGAAACAACCGTTCTCGAAACACATAATCTAATAACGACGAAATCGTGAAAATCCGATAACACACCACAAAACCTCGCTATAATTTCGGACTCTCAAATCGAAAAATGAACCTCACCACTGCGATCGGGGCGCGATTTCGAGTGAAACGACATGCAACTTGTCGAAAACCACGTCGGGCGAAAAGTCGCCGCCGCCGCCGTCGCCAGAAAATCCAAACCTGCCCAGAAAAATTCATGCTACACATGGTTTCAAAGATCTCGACGATTCCAACAACTTTCCAGTTATAAGTTAAGGCCAATTTTGACCGAAAAACCTCCAAAAATCAACCCAAAGTTCCAAACCCTTACCGGAATTCAAACCATTCGATCTCCCTCCTCCGGCCACGGCAACCTTAAACACCACTTGGAAAAGCTTCCTCTCATTGAGGCTAACAAAACCCCTTAAGGTAGAGCCACCAACTCGGCCGGAAACATCTCCTCCGACCACCACCGATTTGCCGGAATTTTGCCAAACTTTGCCGCCGCGAAACTTCCTCCTCCGTCCACCTCTCGGGACGATTCAACTCCCAAACTGGAGAGCAATACAAGCCCAACAAAAACTATGAAGGGACCCCGGCCAATCATGGCTGGAATTGGCCTCCACGGCGGCGTGAAGTTCATGGTCCAAATCGCCCAAAACGGGTCGACCCACCCGGTCAATCCAGTCAACTCAGCTTTCCCAAAATGGCAGGTTTCGTAATTCGGCAAGTATCGTTTCCGTATTTATTCCGTACGCATATCGAACCCCAATAGAATAAATACGACAATAATCGATGGACGAAAATATTCATAACGTAATCCTCGTATCTCGGAAAAATTATCCGGAAGTTCCCACGAGCTCAAAATTAAATTCACTACAACTTCCACGAAGGATCCCAAGTCAAATTCTCGCCCAAAAATTTAGTCGCGTACAAGGCCGCCATATTAAACCGATTACGTCGAAATCACAACAAATCGCGAAACTCGCAAATCAAATCGATAATCATTCCATCTACAGTTCGGGTCGATCAACGGTCCAAAACGGATCACAATCACGATTCGGATAGACTCGACACGAACAGAAAAACTCGACAACATACCGAAATTTCAAATATTCATATTATATTCCTCGGTCGTCCAAATAATGATTCGGAACCACCCACGAACTCGAAATCACACGTACAACGACTCTCGAGAAGAGACTCAGCTCAAATTCTCGGCCAATAATTTAGTCATGATCAAGTCCGGCGATTCAATTATCTGTCGGAAATCTGTGATTACGCGCTAGCTCATAGATTAAGCTGATTTCACTACTAATTCTGTTCCGGATCGTCACAAAACCTAAGCGAGTCATCACATACAACGTGACAAAAATTTCCCAGATTCTGGATAATCTCATCACAGCAAGAATAGCTAGGGTACAATTTGGGTCATCCCCATATCATGCGCAACTGGAAGGGAAACCTTACTATTGTTGTCACCATGCTTTGACACACTTTACTGAGTAATGCACCAGCCTGCGGTATTGCATCTACCAATGGATAGATGAAGGGGAGATTACCGTGCAACAATTTTGGCAATATAGCCATAGAAGGAGGCGGAGGAAGGTCTCACACTAGGTATGGTGGAGCTCTCATGGTGAAAAAAAAACCGAAGAGGTAGACTTTAGACATCCACACTTCTGGCAATATAGCGATTATACGAGCATGCATGGTACAACCTCAAAAGGGAAAAAAAGGTGGAGGTACAATAGGTCGCTTCAATTGTGCTTTGTGCTCGCTGCCAAGTCTAGTATGGGTTGAATGTCTCGTTTGAAGAATGGGTGTAGGTAGGTAAAGCCTCTTCCTAGTTGCAATCACCTCCTGAGAACCAACCGGCAAGTCCAAAGCAAGTACGGACTTCCGCACAGGATTCAAATGCCTTCAAAAGGATGAAGTCTATAGAGAAGTACATGAAGACAATGGCTAATGTTGCAGGCCTTGCATAAAGACTTGGTCAAGCCAGAGAAGCCCACACTTCAGCATAGTTGCAGAGAAAGACGAACAAGTTGTCGACTAAAGCAGTGATAGCCTTTGACAAAAGGTCACAAGAACCAAAGGTCAGAGCAGCAAAGGTTAGTGTGTTCTCAAGAATTTCACAACCAAAGCCTACACTTGAGGTTCAATGTGCACCTAAGAAGCCAAGGAATGGCAAGGTGTCGGAGGAAGGCCAGCGAGGCACTATACCTTTATTGCTTGAAAGGCTTCAAAGAGTTCCTAGGCATGACAAGGTTGAAATAACCTATAGCGAATCTAAAGGCCTTTTATGGCGGCCGGAGCCTGTGGTAGTGGAGGAGCAAAGCTAGGCAACTAGTACAGTCAAACTCGTAGTTATCAAGACAGTGACACCAATCATGCCTATGCCAGACTTGACAGTGTAGTGGAATCATTAGTCCTCAACGATCAAGAGATGGTGGATAACAATGACAACGTTGGGATTGGCAACGAGGAGCTTGTAGACTGTGCAAAGAACTATGAGGCTATTGAGACCTACGAGGAGGATTTCGCAGTCAACGTGGTATGTGTCCTGCGTGCTAAGTTTACTGTGCCAACGGCCCAGGTCCCAACGGCAAAGGAAATCGTCTCCTTAAATCAGATCAACGACCTGAGTATGGCTAGGTCAGAGGAGGAGGAACTCCTACTTTCCATAGTGGACGAGTCCTTGAAGAAGGCTTTCATGATGTTCCGTAAACCTACCACATCCATGGAAATGCACATGAGACCTCTCTATATTACTATTGATATAGGAGGAAAACATATGCGTAAAATGTTGGTAGACTCTTAGGAATCCCCAAGACAACGATTCAGGATACATCGCTGAACGTTCGAAACTTTTCAAGGTCAATTTCCAAGAGTTTAAGGATCCTCTTCCTTGATATACAAGTGGGAGCAACGACGTGGACTCATACCTTTTTCGTCATTGACTGTACCATTCCATACCACAGGGTTTATGGGGAGAGATTGGATACATAGGAGCTACTGTGTGCCCTCATCTCTGCATCAAGAATTATTGCTATGGAACATAGAGTCTAGAGAAGCTGACGTTGTGAATGCAGATCCTCGACCTTACTCCATTTCTCCAAATGCACCAGAGACTAGTTACTACAATGGACACTTGAGACCATTGGAAGTATGTGGTGTTGATGAAAAGGCCCGCCTCATTGAAGTGACGGCATCTGAATTAGCTCAATAGGGCATTGTGCAGGCCCGTGAGGACAATCATTTTTACTACGCTGAGCTACCTACCACTCCCCCTCGATGATGCAGCCTCTCTTGGAGGAGGAGGCAGATGCTTGTTTTTCTCTCTTTGACCGATTGTAAACTTATTTGTTAGAGAAGAAAGCCTACGAGCACGTTCCAACCATGTCAATGGTAGAATGTGCAGATGAGGATGTGCTGCATGAAATTAAAGAGGGGGAGGTTAACCAACTAGCTCTAGCAGCCTTGGATGACACTCCATCTAAAGTCAAAGATTCTATAAAAAAGATCAACCTGGTAACAATAGAAGATCCAATGAAAGTGGCTATCAGTACCTTCTTAGAGCCTATAGAGAGAAAAATACTCATTAAATTGTTGCATGCGTTCAAGGACTATTTTTCTGAGAAGTACGAAGACATGCCAGGTTTGTCACCAGACTTAGTGTGACATAGACTGCCAACCTCGTCGGATAAGAAACCAGTAAAGCAAGAGCTATAAAGAATGAACACAGAGACAACAATTCTCGTGAAAGAAGAAGTAGAGAAGATGTTGAAGTCAGGCATCATTCGTATGTCCAAGTCAATGAGTGACCATCAAATATTGTCCCTATTAAGAAGAAGAATGGGAAGATTAAAGTTTGTGTTAACTATAGAGACCTCAATAATACAACTCCAAAGGATGCATACCCAATGCAAGTGGATGACTTGCTCGTTGATTCAGTCACTCGCCATGAGATGCTTTCATTCCTAGATAGCTTGGCAGGATATCACCAAATTCCCATAGCTGATGAAGATAGGCATAAGACTTCATTCAGGTGCCCTACATTTGCTGGAGTGTACGAGTATGTGGACATGCCCCTTGGATTGAAGAATGGAGAAGCTACCTCTTAGAGAGCCATGCACTTCATCTTCTATGATATCCTAGGCAAAACTATGGAGATTTAAATTGATGACGTGGTGGTTAAGTCCTAGAGGAAGTAACCAATGCTAACCCTCAAAAGAATAAAAAGGAGCTGGAACACCTATTGGGGAAGATCAACTTCTTACATAGGTTTATTGCTAACGTTGTTTGCAAAACCCAACCGTTTTCTCCACTCCTTAAGCTTCAAGGCAAGAAGGAGTTTGGAAGCTTGTCCATGAAGAGGCTTTTGATACTATCAAGCAATATCTCGATAACCTACCATTCTTGGTACCTCCAAGACTAAGAGAGCCTTTCAAGCTATACATATCTGTAACAAAAGCGTCCATATGCAGCTTGTTGGCACAGGATGATGCTGCTAATGTGGAGCAAGCTATCTTATACTTCCGTCGTACCTTATTATTTGTGAGGCCAATTATTCTCCCATGGAAAAATTGTTTCTTGCTATCTACTTTTTAGGTTTCAAGCTGAGGCATTACATGCTATCCTTTTTCCCACCTGCATCATAAGTCAGACTGATTTGGTGAAGTATATGCTTTCATGGCCTATTCTTAAAGGCCATATCGAGAAATGGAATTTTGCTTTCTTAGAGTTCTCACTACAATATATTCTACATAAAGTAGTGAAAGGCCAAATAGTGGTTGCTTTCCTCACTCATCACCCTATAATAGAGTCACCAGAGTTTCAAGACCTGGAATTAGCTCAGGTGGCCCTACTACCTTGGCAGCTCTATTTAATGGATTCAGAACAAGTTCTCTCATTGACGGTGGTATAGCTTTGGTCATTCCAGATGGTAAAAGTTTTGCATATTCCTTCCGGTTAGACTTTTTGTGCAATAATAATCAAGCAGAGTACGCGGCTTTGATCATTGGACTAGAGTTACTCTTGGACAGGGAAGTTACTGACGTAGAGATTATGGGCCACTCTCAGTTCATCATTGCCTAGTTGGAACACAAGTGGAGGATTGGACTTGTCCTAAAGCCATTTTCCAGGCGAGCAGAGGTATTGTTGGACCATTTCATTAAAGTCTTGATGGTGCGCATACCTAGAGAATACAACTATGCCCAAATAGTTGGTAAGGATTTTGGTAAGTTATTAGGTTAATTTTGCAGAGCCTTGAGTTCAACTCTTAAAGAGAGCACCAATTTGTGAGAGAAGATTTGTTTGACCCTCAAGTTCGCTTCTTCATGAAACTGTAAAACAAGTCTGAGTATAGTATGGTACTGCGTAAAGACCTTCCGACGATTAAGCCAGTAAGGATACTCAAATAGTAGTGTATATTCGTGTAGAAAGTGATACCTTAATGTCTTCCTTAGCTCTCTTTATATAGAGAAGGGATGAAGAGATGTCCTTGCTCCTATTGAATAAGGAGATCAAGGTAGATCATGAATATGATTCTTTTCCTTATTCAAGACCAATGGGTTTTCCCAATTAACATAAGCCTTTTTGCCAATATCTTGGCCAAGTTCATGACCATATCTAGATAAATTCTAGAATCCACAATGTTCGAGGTCTCCTTCTTCCTAGAAGATATGGTGTCCTGCTTCTGCAGATCTCGAAAGAACGTCCTGCTGTCGCAGACCTCGAGGGAATGTCCTGTTGTCGCGAACCTCAAGGGAACGTCATGGTGTTGCGAACCTCAAGGGATTACTCTGCTATCGTGGAAAAGTTGAGGGATTACATTGCTGAGAACCCCACGTTAGTGGATTCACTCAGAATATTCTAGCTTTTAAGGAAGGCCAAATCTGACGCCCACAAATCCCCCCTAACCATAGCAAGTCGAATTCTAGGAGACTTGGTGTGGTTGCATGAGAAAGGAGTCTCCAAGAAAGTTTTGTATCATCTTCTCCATGTGACATGAGAACCCGCAAAATAGAACCCTCAAGTTTTCATTCGATTTCCTAGAATCTCTCGAGCTCTCAAGATTTTTTCTATGTATATGAAGTTTTTCCTATTTCTCAACCTCAAGCTTGACCAGTCAAGGCTTCATGAAAATTAGATTGAAGTACAAGTGATACCATGGATTGCCTCAGGTGTACCTTACCAGAATTGATGCCCTAGCCAATTTGATGTACATACAATGATGCTTTGAGTTATGAAATTTGATTTGTTTTAGTGTACTACATGCTATTGAATGAGTTTGTTATTTGTGTGATATGATTATGGTATGTTTGCATGTTTGGGCTTGATTCAATATTTTCATATTCATTTCTTTTCCATGACTAAGTTAAGATATGTCTAAGCTAAAAATGAACCTAAGTGAACTAGTCACTCACCTAAGAAAGATAAGCATCTAACATGACTTAGGCTTAGACTTAAAAGGCTAAGCTTAGGATTTGGTTTCCTTGTGCTTGACCATGAATCGATACACTTTTGAGGTCCAAGTGACTCAAAGGTTTTCAATTAAGCTTACATTGAATCGAGAGGCTTTGTAGCTATTCTTGATTCTTTCGACTCATAACCTAGTAGGTGGAGTTGGGAGGTTTCATTAGAACTCATTCCTAAGTACTCCAATAGAGACTTGGGAAGGGAAGCCATCAACAATCTTCACATGTGTTTGCAATCAAACTCATTATGCGTGAAATACATTAGGAGTCTAGCACCAAAAGTCTAGCTCCTAATCTTGGTTTACTTTTTGCTCATTGGATGGACTGAAACCTTCTATAATCCCAAAAGGCCTAGGAGTTTTGGCCCATAACCAAGCGTGACTCGAGAGGGCATGATTTGAACAATGAAAGGGTTTGTTCTTATGATCGAAAAGACGTTTGAGCATGTAAATCGGACTAAAACTCATAACTTGAACATTGCTGGTACATTTAGTTGGCTAGTGGAAACATCTCTAGCCGACCAAATATTACATTGTTTATTTTGTTTTACCTCATGATTGCATTTAGTTAGTTAATCAACCATTCAAACGAAAAATCACTTATTGTAGTTACACCACTCCTTGCATAGTTCGGTTACCAAAGAACTTAGCTAGGTAAGATAGATTTTCGCCTTTTCATTCATTAGTTTTGGGTCACATTTTATGTTTAGGTAATGCCGTAGTCTAGGACCTAAGTGAATCAAACTTTGAAATTAGAGAGGTTAATCCTCGTAGGTTCGATACTCGACTTCCTTACTGTTTTAGAAGAATTACAACGTTTATCTTAGCTAATACCATAGTTAAGATTAGAGGGGAATAATTTCTCCTAACAAAATTTTGGCGCTGTTGCTGGAGATTGATTCCACTTTTATTTCTTAGCTTCGGTTAGCCTTTAAGTGAGGAGTATCCGGACATGTGTGTGACATTTGTTTCTTAGCTTTGTAGTTTTTGTTCAGTTTTCCATTTAGGACTTTATTTTGATTGTCTTTGATTTCTTGAATGCTTTTGTAGATACTTTGGGTATGAACTTGTTCTTCTAACCTTTTGCATTGCATTGTGCTCGACCCATTCAGATTGGTGCCAAAGAGACACAAGAGCTTACATTCGACCCGTGAAGACATAGTCTCGACCCATCGAATGTTGTTTGAATCAGAGACATGAACTTACATTCGACCGGTCCTGGAATACCTTCGACCCGTCGAGAATTTGCTATACTTTATGGTTGTTTCACTTGTCTCTTGTTCACTTACTTTGAGTTATCTATATTCTTGAGAGTATATCTAAATTAGTGTCTTTACTTCAAGCATAGTAGTTAGAGAGTCCAGATCTAGCAAACTTACTTCCCACAACACCCTAGATCATTATGACCTTATATTGTGATTTCGGTAAATCGGATAATGCGTACGTAAGCCTTTACCTCGGATCACTTAGGTGTCCATTACATAGTGAACACCATTACGCCATGTACAAAAATTACAATCAAACTCTTAGAGTACTCATTGAAGTTTCCTTGAGGGGGGTGCCAAAGAAGTACCATGGAAAGCCCTCAAGGCTTTGAGTCACTTTAGGAGTTTGGAGGACTAATATCTATTGGTTGCTTAATGTGTTTTCAGGCGTCATAGCTTCAAATCCTCTTTTCGAGGAAGAACTCATCATGGATGAGGACGTCATTGAAGCAAGACCTTTGAGGGATAGTGTTTTACCATCTTTGTCAATGCATACCGATTGCATTACTCTTCAACCATTAATCCTTTGCAACAAGACCTTTGAGGAATCCTTTGAGATCAAATCTAGTTTTCTTCAAACCTTACTAATCTTCATTGTACATCCAAGTTCCAATATCTATTCTCACTTGTTGGAGTTCCAGGAAGCATGTACAAGGTTTAACATCTGGAATATGGATCCCGGGAAATTGAAGCTTCAGGTATTTCCTTCTAGTTTGAGGGATTGCTTCTAACTCAATTCACTCATGGGAGGTGATGCAACGCAAGTTCATTACCAAGTATTTTTCACCATGGAAAATAAATGAGAGAAAGATAGGGTTGATGACATTTTTTGAGGAAGATGGAGAGTTGTCCTATGCGACTTGGGAGCATTTAAAGGAGCTTGAACTTTGTTTCCCTAACCACGATCTAACCCAAGAATGTTATTGTCTCTCTTCTACCAAGGATTAAGCACAAAGATGAGAAGAAAAGTTGACAATGCATGTGGAGGAGATTTCATGGAAAAAATCGAGGAGGAGACACATATTCTTCTTGAAAAAATGTCAGAACGGTCTTCCTTATAGGATGTCAAACCCCATGTTCGAAAACTGGCAATATCAATGAGAGAAACCACCCAAGCCAATCGGAAAAGTAGGTATGAAGTCAAGGGTGCCACATATGTACAAGAGGATGCCATTAAGCAACTTGAAGAGACCATGAACAAGAAGTTTGACCTTTTGTTGA
Organism: Geum urbanum; assembly: GCA_946800695.1. Lineage (NCBI taxonomy): Eukaryota > Viridiplantae > Streptophyta > Magnoliopsida > Rosales > Rosaceae > Geum > Geum urbanum. The sequence goes on from OX326998.1 coordinate 39,034,326, forward strand.
AGCAAACTCGGAATGGAGGTCATATAAATCAAATTGTGGAGACTAGTGTGGAACCAACTTGCATGATTTGTAAAAGTGTGATGCATGAAACTCAAGGTTGCCCTCATCAAGGAGACTATCTAGAGACTATTGTGGATTGCAAGTATATGTCAAATGGTACATAAAGGAGTAATCTGGGTTGGCGTACCAATCCTATTTTCTTATGAAATGAGTCAAGACAAGCCAATCATTGTGGTCAAGTAAATGGTCAAGATTTTAACCATGGAGCCACTGAAGTTATAAGGAGTAGTGGAATGTATGTTTATGCTATGGGAGACAACTCTTGCCAACCATAAGAATCATTCACCCCAATACCATAACAAGCTACGATGCAACAAGCACATCTACCTTGAACGGAATTATCAAAGTCTAACTTGGAGGAGTTAATGACCAAGCTATTTTCACAACATGAGATGCTTCTTTAAAGCAAATTGGTATCTCAAAGAGAGAAGGACAAGAAGACGTACTTGGATATCTTCAAGATCTTAATGAATGAGAATAAGGAGATCCGTAATGAGAACCAATGTGCACTTAGTAGATGGAGGAACAACTAAGTCAATTTGCAAAGGCACATAAAGTTCAACAACGTGGAATGACCAATGAATTTCCGTCTTGCACAAAAAAGGATCCAAGTATCAAAACGAAGTGGTCAATGTAGTGCTGGATACCAGGAGAAGATATGATGATTATGTTGATGCCCCCTTGATAGAAAACAATTGTAAAAGTAATGATGAGGATGACCTAGACACACTGGGTGTACCTAGGATACCTCATAAATTTGAGAATGAAGCCAAGCAAAAACATGAGGGTATTAAGACCCACGCCGAGACCAACGTGAAACCCAATGATCTGAGTTCTTACCTTTTCCTCAAGCCAATGCTAAAGGAAGACCACAAGCTATGCTATACTAGATGCTAAAAGCATTCAAGTTATTCAATGAAGCCCCACTGATTCTGGCACTACAAGTATATGGCATCAAAGTTGTGAAAAATTATGAAGCTAGCCTAGAATGTTGAAGAAGTCAAGGCACTGGATATGGGCAAGGTCCGCAAAAAGATGAAGAAATTGAAGCTGAACAAGCATAAGAAACCGACATTGGTAGTTGGTAGCAAGGTCTCCTTGAAGAGCCTTAATCCCTTAAGAGGTGCTAATTACAAGTTACTTGAGCTATGTCCTCAAGGAGTTGTCCATTTGATGAATTTGAATAACGGGAGAACTTTCAAGCTCTATGAGACACAAATTAAGGCTTTCGAGCCAAACACGAATGGAGTGCGGAGGTTTATCACTTTAAGGACCTAACCATGGACCTTTAAGTTCTTAGCTTCCACCACCAACTGTGTTAACGACTTAAAACTTGTAACCAGAATGGTCGGACACCATTGGTTTGGCTAGAAGAATAAGTGTGAGGTAGGATGAGCATTGGGCATGAAAAATGGAGCATTGTGGTCATGAACTTAGAGCTAAATTTCTAGGAATTTTTGAAGGGTCGTAGATTCCTCTCGACCCGATGAGAGGAGCTCTTTGGATGGGTCAGCCAAAAAATTTCAACCCGCGAAGGTCCTTCCCGACTCGTCAACTGCACGCTACTGTCCGGTCAGGGTAACTTTTTCAACCCGTCGAGGAGTGTCCTATCACAGTTGATTTTTAAATACCAAAGAAATTGAGGCTTTAAGGTATGGAGCATAGAGCAATAACTTGAGGCCAAGGCAAGTCCGAGAGCACCGTAGATGATCATTTTGATAGATCTATATGCACCTTTGGATGAGGAGGCCTAACTTGGCCTTCATTGATTTACATTTTCATACATATGGAGCTTAGCAGCGGTCTACAAAGCATTCACATTTCTTTCTCCCTACTCTTTTTACTTTTCTAGCATGATATGTGAATATGATTGAGAATGATGCTATGGTAGAGTGCTTAGATTTAATTGTGATCCCCAAAGTAAACATTTTTCAAGGGTTGTTAGCCTGCAATCTCTTGATGGCTCACTCTTGTTCGATGAGAGAGCGACCTATTCATTATTAATGTTGAGTGATACATGTTGAGATGCTTATTGCCATGACCTTAATACCATTTTAAGTTTCCGATCATTCCATGCTAAGGTGTTTGAAAGTTCTATGTGTGAGGTCCTTCATGTTAACTGCTTGATTACATTGTCATTTTCCTTTGAAATATTATTAATATGTATGACCCCATTGTGGTTTATAGAACTCTAATAGCGTCCTTACTTCTTAGAAACTATATGATCATTTAAGTGTGAATGCATGCTAGTTGTTATGCCTAGGAGAACATGTGCTAGCGGAATAAAATTTGGTATGATGAATCCTATGTTATCTCTTTTACACGTAGTCTACTATGTGGCTTGATACAAATTGAGGACAATTTGGTTTTAAAGTTTGAGGTAGTAGGCTAAGTCATTATCACTCCTTATCCTAAAAATCCATAAAAAATTTGAGAAAATGCAATGTAAAAATATGTGTGTTTTAGTGTGTTTGTGTCATAATGATGGTTCCCGATGATGAAATTGAGCTAATGGCTAGTGGATTGCATGATTTTAAGAATGTGTGAAAAAGTAAAAACAATGCATTTTTAATCTGTTGAAAAGCATATGTCTCTCAAAATGTGTTCATTTGAGAAAAAGAAGGATTAACATGTTTCAAAGTTATTATTGCCAGTGTGAGAATTTGAGCTGAATTATGCATGACTAGTTCATATAATGCACAGTTTCTTTCGTGTGTGATATCAATTGGTTATGTGTGATCTAGAACTTGCTTGAAACCCTACAAAGCGTTATTCCAAATCATGAGTAGTTTTCAAATATGAAAGAGGCATTAGGATCACAACCATGGCCAAATGGCTTATGAACCTATGATGCATATATCCTTTAGTGAGCCAATTTGAGCCTTTTAAATACTTAACATTTTCTTTCATGAATACTACAAATACCTGCATAGCTTAAACACTTATCCTACCCCTAACTCGGCAAACTAGCAAGCGATGATGAATTCCTAGTAGGATGTAGTTTAAGTGTTATGCTTGTTGCAAAGAATGTCAAGAGATAAGTGTGAGGTGGATGCGGTCTTGTGTTGGTCATATGCTTGTTTAGTTGTTTAGTAGTCCAAAAAGAAAGAAAAAATAAAATAAAAAAAAGGAAAAAAAAGAAAAGAAAGAAAAAAGAGTACTAAAGAAAAGCAAAGAGAAAAATAGAAAGGAGAAAAGAGTTCTACAAAAAGAGTTGTTTTGAAAAGAACAAAGAAGATCCAAAATTAGTATGTGTGTTGTACATAATGAACAAGTGTTTTAGGAAGTGGTTTAATTTAAAAAAGGAAAATAGTAGCACCTAGAAGTAGTTTAGAGGAACCTTCACATGTGAATTACTTGCTAGGTTGCTTGGTTTTTTGTTATTCTATCCCTTACTTTCATCGAACCCCCTTCCTTAAAGCCCCATTAGAACCTAAATAAAAATCATCTTGATTTGAAACTATTGTGTGTGGAATTGTTGTTGTATTTGGTTGAAAATCAAGCCTATGGAAAACACATGATTTTTGAGTGCAAACACCAATCCTTTAAACACTTGAGTGCATTGAGTGATATCTTGTGAGTTATATAGTTAGTAACATGCTGGTTTGAATACATCTCATTTGATGCACTTGTTTTGACATGTAGCATGTTTGACTTATTAGACATGCATTGATTTCATAATCTAATTGTGCTTAAGAGGAGTTATATCCATTAGCTATGGTTCTTTGAGGGAAATGTTCACCATTGTGGGACACTTATATGCTTTTGTGTGATTGTGTGTTTCTTTCATGTTAGAGTCTAGCTTAGCTTAGCTTTGTTTTCATTTCTTTTGTGTTTGCTTGAGGACAAACAAAGTTTAAGTGTGAGGTAATTTGTCAGGTCCATAATTATGTTATTATTATGTCCCTATCTTCATGCTTATTGCTCGTTTCTCATGAATAAAGCATAATTCTTGTGGCATTTCCTATTCATGTTAGGAAATTATGGTTTGGAAAAGAAGTTGGCTAAACGACAATGATTATATCTTTTCTGATGAAGGCGAAGACATTTCTGGGAGTGTGGGAGAAGATGAAACAATGTTGGAAAAAAGATGAAAAATGATCGTCGGAGCTTTGCCGGAATATTCCAAGATAACGGTCAACACGGTCAACTCCTGTGGTCAACTTTTTGCCAAGTCATAAAACCACCATGAAGATATTTGAAGCCAAATGCAAATGTAAATTCAAGTGAGATGAAAAACACATGCAAGTCACATGAGTTTGAGATCATTTGGTGACTCATTTGAGGACCACTTAGGCCTAATTTTTTAGGATAATGTCTCTAGCATTTTAATTTGAATTTGAAAGCCAAAATATCTTCTTTGGCCTATTATTTTCGGGCTCCCCTCTTCTACCACACACAACTTTACACACATTTTACCTCATTTTACATTTTTTTTAGTTTTAGCATCTCCCATTACCTCACATTCTCTTCTAACCCATCTAGGACTCTCTCGTCACCTTTCCACCACTAAAAAGCCTAGAAATCATCCATAACCATCAACATATTCTCACATCCACCATCTCACCTAAGCTTAAGGTGGTGTTCCTCCTCTTTGGTGGAGATAGAAGCAAGAAGGGAGTAAAAAGTAAAGCAAGAGCTTGAAGATCTTGAAACTTGGCTTTGCGGATTCTTGGGTTATTTCTATTCACTTAGCTCTCCCCATTCATGTCTCTATACTCTATATTAGCTATGTGTAGTAAGTAGTGACCTTTTAGAAGGCTAGAGTTTAGCCCTAGCCAATTTGATGTACATACAATGATGCTTTGAGTTATGAAATTTGATTGGTGTACTACATGCTATTGAATGAGTTTGTTGTGTGTGTGATATGATTATGGTATGTTTGCATGATTGAGCTTGATTCAATGTTTCATATTCATGTCTTAGCCATGACTAAGTTAAGATATGTCTATGGGAGCTAAAAATGAACCTAAGTGAACTAGTCACTCACCTAAGAAAGATAAGAATGTAACATGACTTAGGATTAGACTTAAAAGGTTAAGTTTAGGATTTGGTTTCCTTGTGCTTGAGTATGAATCAACACACTTTTGAAATCCAAGTGACTCAAGGGTTTTCGGTTAATCTTATAGATGGACTGAAACCTTATAGGATCCCAAAAATGCCTAGGAGTATTGACCTATAACCTAGCGTGACCCGAGATGGCATGATCTGGACAATTAAAAGATTTGTTCTTATGCATGATCCAAAAAACGTTTAAGCATGTAAACCGGACTAAAACTCATAACTTGAACATTGTTGGTACATTGAGTTGGCTAGTGGAAACCTCTCTAGCCGACCAAATATTTACATTGTTTTGTTTATTTTTACCCCATGATTACATCTAGTCAGTTAATCAACCATTCAATTGTAAAATCACACATTATAGTTACACCACCCCTTGCATAGTTAGTTAAGTTACCAAATAACTTAGCTAGGCAAGATACATTTTTGCCTTTTCATTAATTAGTTTTGGATCACATTGCATGTTTAGGTAATGTCGTAGTCTAAGACCTAACCGATTCAAGTTTTAGAATTATAGTGGTCAATCATCGTGGGTTCGACACTCGACTTCCTTATAAATTATATTACTTGGATACCGTATGCTTACTGTTTTAGAAGAATTACAACTTTTATCTTAGCTAATATCATAGTTAAGAATAGAGGGGAATAATTTCTCCTAACAATGTGGCGAGAAATTTCAGAATTTGAAGTTTCAGAATTTCGTCGAGTTTATCCGAATCGTAATGGTTATCCGTTTCGGACCATCGATCGTCCCGAGACGCGAGTATAAATATCAGAAATAGTAGAAAATTGTCGAAAATGCACTGTTTGGAAGTTTGACCAGCGTTGACTGAAATTGGGAGCGTTGACCCGCGTTGACCGGAGAAGAAAATCTCCACCGCCTCTGACTCACCAGCGACATTCATTTTCCGGCCACCTCCGGCTTGGACCTTGGTATATTTCGATTCCTCTCTTGATTTCTAGTTGATTAGAACTTGGAATTGTTGAATTTGGTGCCGGAATGAGGGAGAACAGAGAGGTTGAAGTTTTGGGTTTTCCGGCCGGAATCGGCCTCGTTTGAGGGCGGCGCTCCGGTGATTTTCCGGGGTGGATGTTTGGCAGAGCTCCGGCGGTCAACGGCAGAGCTCCGGCGACCATTGACTTTTTGGAAATATGTCGAGTTATATGTCGTTTCGCTCGTATTCGCGCCCCGATCGTCGCCTTGAGGTTTTCGAGTTGATTTGGGTATCGGATTTTCAGTCGAGGGTTTTGAGTAGAGATTTCGGGAATTTCGTCTATTATTTTGCACTGTGTTATATATTTCCGAGAACGGTTGGTTTCCGTGGTGTGGTATAGTGTTGTGAGCTATGTTTTTGATCAGTTATATTTTATGATTATTCAGGGGATTGAGATCGTGCTTTGGGCGAGGGATCTTCCGCCGGACCATGAGATTAGCGCGAGTGCGCACTTTGCTCATCTGTGAGTGGACACTTTTATATTTTCACAGTAGTTGCGAGTTCGTGATTTTCTGTATTTATTCTATACGATGTTGAGTTTATTTATTATTTTCGGAGGTATTATTTTATATTTTATGGTGATGGCATTATTGCATCGATGCTTCGGCTACTCGGCTGATCACCGGTACTCTGCCAGAGTTGAGAGATTCCTCTGGACCAGAGTTGAGAGATTCCTCTGGGCAGGGTTGAGAGATTCCCCTGTAATGTCGCCAGGGTTGAGAGATTCCCCTGGCCAATCACCGTAGGGCTTGAGCGATTTGCCTGACCGTCAGGCTTGAGAGATTCGCCGTGCACCTCCATATATATTTTCCGAACTCGCATTGTTTTACATTGATTATGTATATGAAACTGGAAAAAGGCATATGTTTATTTTCGTCCACTCACTCTAACGTTTTATTGCCTTTCCCCTGGGCTTTTCGGTTTCCGTGCCCAGTTTGCAGTTCGGATTCTGGTGTCTCACGTCGCGGTCGGAGGTTAGTTGTTCGAGCTACCTGTCTTTTCCAGTAGGTTCCTTGTTTCGCCTACTGTTGTATATTTTGTATTTATATACACTAGAGGTCGCTCTGATATGATACTAATACATGTTTTATGTGGTTTTTCCCGAATTTTCTATATTATACAGTTATCTTTACTGTTTATTGATATTGTTATGATATTGAGAAATCCGGATGGGATTGGTGCCCACAGTTTGGCTTTTGTGGCATAGGATAAAGTGTATTTTTCGGGTGCAGGTTAAAGGCAATTCCGCGTTAGTAGCGTTACTCTGCCAAAATTTTAATGGTTTTTGTTGGTTCGTGTATTCAGAAGGGGTTTGATTACGGTTTAGGAAACTAAATCGGGGTTTGGTCCTTTCATTTCCCAACTCCACTTGTAGTTGAAATAGTTGCTCTTGCTTATGGGCAATGGCAACATCCCTCGCCTTGACTTTATCGACAAGTTCGTTGAGCTCGTCCCAACATTTTTTCTATTTTTCTACGTGTGTCGTCGCTCACGCCCATAGTCTACTTCTAGCGCTAAAGCTTCTTCCTTAAGTGAACGGGAAACTTATAGCTTGTAAAGCTCATACTCTAGCTAGTCCAGAGTATCTTCGGAGGCAGAGTTAAATGCTGCCCTCTAGGTTGGTACGTTAGGGCAGCTTCTACAACATTCTCGGCCTCCAGGTTCATATCTCACAGATCTCTGAGGGAAGCTTTCGTTGTCTGGATTACAGTGGGCTCAAATGGAGTAGCAAAAATCTTGTGATAAATGTGGGATGCTTCCACCAATTTCTTCATTATGGAGAAGTTCATGAAATAAGAGTCGTTGGCATCAGCTGGAAGATGAATGGAGGAGCTGGGACGTTCTGGTGAGATAGGCTAGGGAGCACCTTTGTCCATATAAGTGAGTAATGTCCTAAAGCCCAGAGAAAATGAGGCATAGTCTTTACCCGTAAATGGATCATTATCATGTTGCTAGGAAGGTAATCAGAGTCAAAATACAGATATGTTTATTATTTTACGACTTTGAGATTAAGATAAGGGCCATACAAGATTCACCATGTCTGACCCAGACGGTGTGGTCGCCTGGTTTTCGATAGCTTAGCCAGCAATATCAGCTTCAGGACTGCTCGCTTCTTCCTCTATCTCAGCGATGGTTTGAGACTGTGCCGACCGTTTCCTTTTTTCGGCACGGGTGTTTGTTTTCCGATTCTGAGAGGTACTAACACCACTACCTGTTGTAGTGTTTATCTTCTTAGCTACTTGGTAAAGTAAAGAGATTAAGTTTCATGCTTGACTAGATGCTGAGTAGAGATAAATTTCAGGACATGCTTAAGAACGTACCTTTGGGGCGCTCTTGATGGATTGCTTCTTCCGTAGAGCAGCAAAAGGGTTACTCGCATCTCCTTTAAGAGCACCTTATCAACGTTAGAGATGATGAGGTCTGAGAAGCTCTTGAAGATCTTTGCAAAGACTTTAGTTAATGAATGGTTGGTCAAAACCTTGAACTGTCGAGTCTTCCACACCCAATAGAACCTTATGATCTCAAAGATGACAACAGGGTACACTCGTTGTAGATTGCAGCGACACAGGAGATGCTGGAGAAGCTAACCGCTTAATATTTTTCTTCTTCATCTTCATCAACGCCTGCCCTGACCTCTAAGAGGTGTACTTTTTTTCAACCCGATAAGGGGAAATGACTGCTTTGTGACAAGCCAAATTGTCAAGAAAGTCGATTTGGGGCGTAAAGCTCATATCCAGAGACCTTCAGGTCCGTGCAGGTGATACTTTGGATAAACAAGTCCCTTGCTTCTGGAGCTTGCTGGGGAGACAAGAAAAAGTTGTTGGCCAAGTACAGTGGGAAGCTCCTACCAATGATGATGCTCACCATGTCGTTAGGAAACTTGTCCAGCGAGTTGAAGTTTGTAAAGTAGGTAAGGGGATTGAATGAGCCGATAGTGACAAGAGTTTGCCCCAGGATTTCATCCTCCTTAAAGTTTTCAACGTCTGGGTGGCGAAAGATAGAGAAGTAAGTTTGGATCCACAAGTTCAGAATCCACAGAGGATCTGCAATCTTGTACTTCAACGGCTCTAGGGAAATCCATCCCATGCTTCAGTAGAGGTAAACGAGGCTAGCTTTGGCTGGGTCAATCTTCCCTTTGTTGTAGATAGCTTTTGCTATTTTGGTCTAGTTCCCTATGACGTCTTCCGCTGAGGTGCAGAAGATGAATTCGTAAGACCAGTACTTCTAGAAGGAAATGCCGCCTTTGTGGTTGTCTTTGATCATATAGTACTTGCGTCAGGCGGTATAGGACCAGTCGTGGAGTTTGCGGTCGGGGAAAGCTTGAAGATTGAAATTATAATGCTCTAGATCTCCATAAGTGTAGGGTTCGCTGGCGACAGGCAACCCAGTAATCACCACCAGGTTTAACAAACTGATACTCAACTCTCCACATGGTAATTTGAAGGTGTTAGTGCTAGGATCCCAAAAACACATAGCGGCGAAGAGAGGAGCCCTAATCCTATTGAAAAGTAGGACAATGCTAGCTTCTGTCAACTTTCCATAGTTGTGCTCGCATCGGGCCTTGTACCACTAGCTGTCTTCATCATAAATGTTGGGCCATTTGATCTGTCAGCAGGTTAAAGTGGAGAGGCAAAAGCCTGCGGGGAAGTTGCAGCCCCTGGAGATTCTGGTTTGGAAGTGGGAGCACATTACCATGGATTTCATTTATCAGTTGCCGCGTACTTCGGCGGGTAATACTGGTATTTGGGTTATCGTGGATCGATTGACAAAATCCGCTCATTTTCTCGCACTTCCGGGGAAAATATCAGTGGGCAGATTGGCCAAGCTGTATTTGTCAGAGATTGTTCGTCTACACGATGTGCTTGAATCTATTGTTTTTGACCGAGACAGTCAGTTTAGTTCCGAGTTCTGGCAGGCATTGCAGTGAGCCATGGGCACGAGGTTGCATTTCAGTACAACTTTTCATCCTCGGACTGACGGGCAGTCTGAGCGGACTATACAGACTCTTGAGGATATGTTGCATGCGGTCTTGTGTTTTACAGTTTCGAGGAAATTGGGATCAGCAACTACATTTGACTGAGTTCGCCTACAACAACAGCTATTAGGCTAGTATCGAGATGGCACCGTACGAGGCCCTATACGGGAGGCAGTGCTGCACTTCGTTGTGCTGGAGTAAGGTAGGCGAGTGATGACTTATTGGCCCTGATCTGGTGAAGAGCACCATGGAGGACGTCTAAATTATCCGAGATAGATTGAAGATTGCCCAGGGTCGCCAGAAGAGTTATGCGGACGTGAGGAGTTACCAGCTGAGATGGCTCGTGTTCATGATGTTTTCCATGTTTCGATGTTGCGGAAGTATATTTCAGATCTATCACATGTGTTAGCGCCACAGCAGCTACCGATCCGAGAGGATTTGACGTATGTAGAGGAGCCGGTACAGATTCTCGATTGGCGTGAGTAGGAGTTGAGGCACCGTGTAATACCACTAGTGAAGGTGTTGTGGCAGAATCACTCGATTGAGGAGGCCACCTGGGAGACTGAGCAGCGTATGCGGGAGCAGTATCCTCATCTGTTCACTTGACAGGTACGTAAATTTCGAGGTCGAAATTTTTTTTAGGAGGGCATATTTGTGACGACCCGGAACAAAATCAGTAGAGTAATCGGCTTGATTCACGAGTTAGCGCGTAATCACTGTTTTTCGATAATTGATTGATTAGCCGGTTTTAATCACGACTTAATTATTGGCCGAGAATTTGAACTGAGTCTCTTCTCGAGAATTGTTGTACGTGTGATTTCGAGTTCGTGGGCAGTTCCGGATGATTATTTCAACGACCGAGGAATATAATATGAATATTTGAAATTTTGGAATATCATCGAGTTTATCCATTCGTATCGAGTTTATCCGAATCGTAATGGTTATCCGTTTTGGACCGTCGATCGTCCCGAGACACGAGTATAAATATCGAAAATTGTCGAAAAATTGTCGAAAACACTGTTGGAAGTTTGACCGGCGTTGACCAGGGAGTTGACCGTTGACTTTTGGGCTGACCGGTTCTCCATCGCGCGAAACGCGCTACTGCCATTGGACTTCGTGAATCCGGCCACCTCCGGCTTGGACCTTAGTATGGATCGATTCCTCTTTCAATTTCCTACTGTTTAGAACTTGGAATTTTGGAATTTGATGTTGATTTGAGGGAGAACGAAGGAGATGAAGTTGAGATTTTTCGCCGGAATCGGCCTCGTGTGGGGACGGCGCTCCGGCGACTCTCCGGTGAAGTTATGGGGTGGAATCAGTTGGGTTTTGATGGTGGTCATTTCCCCTTTGGTTTGGAGGGACAAGGTGGCGACACGGCGCCGGAATCGAGCCGGGAAGTTTTCCAGCCGGTTTGGGGTTTTGAAGTTTCGAGCTGTTTTTTGGCCAATTCTGCCGGAATTGGCCTTGGCCTCAGTTGGGAAAGTTGCTTGGCTTGAGGAGGAGAACCTTGTGGGAGCTTAGCCGCCGGAAAATCTCTCCGGTTGATGACGCGCCGGCGGTCAATGGCGGAGCTCCGGCGACCCGTTGACTTTTTAGAATTTGATGATTTTAATGTCGTTTTACTCGTATTCGCACCCCGATCATCGCCTTGAGGTTTTCGAGTTGATTTGGATACCGGATTTTCAGTCGAGGATTTGAGTGGAGATTTCAGAAATTTAGTTAATTATTTTTGTATCAATTATACGTTTCCGGGAACGGTTGGTTTCCGAGGTGTGGTACAGTGTTGTGAATTGTGATTTTGATCAGATATATTTTGTGATTATTCAGGGGATCGAGATCGTGCTTCGGGCGAGGGATTTTCCGCCGGACCACATGATTAGCGCGAGTGCGCGCTTTGCTCACCTGTGAGTGGACATCTTTATATTTTCACAGTCGTTGTGAGTTTGTGATTTTTCCGTTTTATTTTTATACGATGTTGAGATTATTTATTATTTTCGGAGGTATTATTTTATATTTTTATGGCGATGGCATACTTGCATCGATGATTCGGCTACTCGGTTGATCACCGGTAGTCTGACCAGAGTTGAGAGATTCCTCTGGGCAGGGTTGAGAGATTCCCCTGTTATGCTGCCGGGGTTGAGCGATTCGCCTGACCGTCGGGCTTGAGAGATTCGCCTAGCACCTCCATATATACATTTTCCAAACTCGCTATACTTATTTATTGTATATGAAATTGGTGAAAGGCATGTGTTTATTTTCGTCCACTCACTCTAACGTTTTATTTGCCTTTCCCCTGGGCTTTTCGGTTTCCGTGCCCAGTTTGCAGTTTGGATTCTGGTGTCTCACGTCGCGGTCGGAGACTAGTTGTTTGAGCTACCTGTCTTTTCCAGTAGGTCATTTGTTTCGCCTACTGTTGTATATTTTGTATATATACACTAGAGGTCGCTCTGATACGATACTGATACATGTTTCATGTGGTTTTTCTTGGATTTTCTATATTATACAGTTATCTTTACTTTTTATTGCTATTGTTATGATATTGAGAAATCCGGATGGGATTGGTGCCCAAAGTTTGGCTTTTGTGGCATAGGATAAAGTGTTATTTTCTGGGTGCAGGTAAAGGCAATTCCACGTTAGTAACGTTACTCTGCCGAAATTTTTATGGTTTTTGTTGGTTCGTGTTTTCAGAAGGGGTTTGACTCCGGTTTAGGAAACTAAATCGGGGTTGGGTTTTTTCAATATGATTAACCTATATATATTTTTACTTGTTTTGTATCTAATATAGGTAATAATATTAATTGGTATATATGTGTGTGTTGGTGTTTCTTGAAATTGTGCATCTTGCCGATCATAAGCCACTGGCCATCATGTATTTAATTAGATGTAGAGATTTATTTTTATTTGATAGCCCATATAGTTATCCAGCCCAACCCAATCCCATGTCAGAAAACAAGAGGAGTAGATAAGAGAACGAAGAAGACTAGAAGATAGCTTCAAGCTATATTGTTCTTGGTAAGAGAAGAAAACACAGAAGCTTGTCCCTTTTAACTCGAATCACCGTCCCTTCTTCTTATCGTTTCCTCTTCCTATATTCTTTTCTTACCCAGTAAGAAAGAAGGCGTCACAATCCTTTAGCTACCAACTTAGCCAAGCTGGAGGTGTCGATTTTTAGCTGATTCCGGAGACTCACCTAGGCTAAGATGTTGGGGAAAGAACCCTAGAACTAGTAGGTGGAGAGTCTACTATCAATGTTAAGCTTTCTATAAATTCCAAGTTGGGTTTTGCTTCCTCCATCTCTATTATATTGAATTCTTAATGGCTAAGCTAGTGTTCTGATTTTCTACTTCATTCCTTTCTAAATCTAGTTTACTCTAACCTTCCATAAGATAACAACATCCATTATAATCTATTTAGTCCACCAATCATCCATCTCTCTATAAATAGGAACATCTTACTCTCAATTTTGGTAGAGTAACAGACATGGAGAGAGTGAGAGAGAGACAAAAGGAAAATAATGGATTATGGAGGAATGTCTACGTACAGGGTTAGCTTTGGAAGGCTATGGTTCTATAGTTTCAGTATGTCTCATTCCCATGACCTATTTATTATGCAAGCTTGTTATCATCAGAGCTTTGAATGATTTAGAATAGGAGCTGCAACATGAAAGAGATTAGGATGATAAGAACCTTGCTAATGTGGAATTATGTGTCCTTAGTAATCATTAAGTTCAGTTTGGAAGTTGTGTGTGTAAAGCTACATGTTGTTAGAGATGATTAAAGTGTTATTCTTCATGTTAAACATCATTAGCTTTGAAAATTTGATTCATGTTTGCTTGTTTAGAAGTACAGTAGCCATTAGTTTGGTTAATATATAAGAAGGTAGTTTATCTGGTGTTTGAATGAGCTATAATTACTTGATTTTTTAGCTAAGTTTGAGCAACTATAACTTTTTGCCTAAACCTTAGTTTAAGGATTCAATTGCATTTGTTCAAGTGCTTATTTCAGGCTTTTGGTCTATATGTCTTACTGGAATTGTATCTTTATTTCGTTTGTTGAACACAGGCTCAAAGAGGTGTATGCATTGCTGAAACTGATATTCTGATTTCCTGACCATGTGGTATTTATGTTAATTTCTGTAAATATATAAATATATTATGTTGTTGGTGTCTTTTCAAAAGTTTTAGAGCATCTATTTGTGATCATGTTAGACTTGGTTTCACCTATAAATGAGTTCTCTTGATTTAGTTATGGTTTTTCAAAATTAGGGGTCTGTAATAGTCTAAACTGGTTTTCTGAAATTCAGACCCTATGATGTTTTGGTTTGAAACTGTACTTTTTTGGCTTATAGTTTGAAGAAGTTGTGTCCATAAAAGTTGTGAACTGTTTATAATTGTGTTAGACTTGGAATTAATATAAAATGAGTTTTCTATAAAAAAATTTGACATTTCAAAGTTACGAGTTTTTAAAGCTTAAACTGAATTTTTGAATTTCTGATCCTGTGATATTTTGTTTGAAAACTTTACTATTATATTCATGTAATAATATAGGAATCTTCATAAAAGTTGTAGTAGGATACTAAAGAGCATCTTAGTTTTTCATTCATATGAATACGATTTTTCTACGTGTAGTTATGATTTTACAAAGATTAAATCTACTACAGCCTTTTCTGGATTTTCTGGATGCACTATCATTAATTTTCAATCTTTCATTAAATTTCATTGGTCAAGTGCAAAAGTTTTATCACAGACTTTTAGTACACATTCCTAGCTTTTAAACAAGACCAAACGCTATTTTTGGATTCAGATGAAGTACTTCTGCTCACCACAAAGTTGGTTTTTACGTAGGCTTTCTCTGTAGAAAATATGCTTAATGATGTTATATTCTTTTATTTTTTTCTTATGATTTCAAAATGGCCTTAGATGTTAATTAAATACTTGTTATGATTTAGTCTATTTTAATAGTGTTTGTTTAAGGTGAAGTGAATGCTATACCTAGTGTGTTTTAGAAATTATATTTTCTTGAACCATACGAACATGTGAAATATATTCGTTATTCTTCTACTATGCAGTTACAATTGGCACGGTGGAATCAGGTAGGGGGATATGGTGAACTTCTAATCAGTTATATTGTTCACTTGTTTGTCTATTTGATTTTGGGTTTGTTTGATTTCTTGTTGACGTGTTTGGAATGATAGCATTTGAGCGTTGCATTTATTATGAGTTTATGAACATGTTTATAATTGCATCATTTGCATTGAGTATACTACTCATGGAGGGATAAGGAAGAAGATACAAAAGTTACTAGCTTTTGCGTAGTTCAGTCCATAACCTTGGCAGGTACCACATTACCATGTGTGCCCAATAATTCGCAAAGTAGTATAGGAAAAGGTAATTCGGGAGTAGCGACAGAGGAATGGACAAGATGACTAACACAAGGGAGCTTGGTGAAACTTGAGATGATAGTTAATTCATTATGTAGAGTATTCGAAGTCACCCTTGTAATTAAATTACATGATATGGAATATGTAAACTCAGTATACTTTACCGTAGAATTAATCAGAGATAAAAATGCATCATACTCATTAAAGATCAAAGAAACGTGTACCTTATTAGAAAGGTGTTGCTCTATATTATATCTATATTTCTCAGAAACTTCCTAAACAAAAAACGATTCTATTTGATGAAGAGGAGGGATCACTATCATACTAATATTAGACGATCGTGATAGGAGGATAGCATATTTAGACTTGGCTTTATTTAGTGTGCATAGAATCAAAAGTAGTTCTATAGGATTTGGTCTTCGCTCATATTTTCCTCAGTAATAGTTAAGGGGTATAGTAGCTGCATGTTCACTACTAGCTAATTCATATTACTTATTCCACTATAAAGAACCTGATTTCGCAATTTTTAAAATTAATTAATTACTTACAGGTAATTCATCAATTAACAGAGGTTATTATATTTATCGAGATTTCATTTCTATCTTTTTTCATCAAAAAAATATCCCGTAACTCCTATGCAGCTCAGAGAGAAACCCGAAATCAATAAATCCTACCAACACATCATTCGGTATATCAAAATAGGGAACTGCGCTGAAAGAAGGTTCAATGTCATTTTTCAACGGGACAAAGGTATCATTTGGCGAGTCGAATAAATCATGCTGATCCGTTCACGGTGTCATATTCGACAGGTCGAGGGAATAACTCGATGGGTTGAATGACTTTGGCTTTCATGGTATGAGTCGAACAGTGAAGAATTAGAAAGCTGTGTTTCTACCATTACATTTACAAGAAATTTAAACTTTCTGTCTTGATTTTTTGTAGGGAAAGAATAACCCCAAGTTAATGGATCCATTCAAGTACCATACGATATGCTTTACTTTATTCCAATGACTTTGCGTTGGCACAGAGCTAAATGCAGCTAATAAGTTCACAGAGAAGACAATGTTTAGACATGTGCATTGACCTAAATACAACAAAGCTCCATTAACACTGAGATACGGAACCCCAGCTCCCAAAATTTCCTCATCATCATCTTTCGAACGAAAAAGATCATTTTTGTGTTCCAGACTCCGAACAACCATTATTCTGCTAAGATGGTTTGCTTTTCCCATGTTAAATCTCTTAAGCATCTTTTAGACATAAGCAAACCCAGTGAATAAGAATTCTACCAACTCAATGTTTTAGCTCTAAGTCGAGATAAAATGGAATCCTGCCAAGGTCTTTTATCTCAAACTCGGATTTCAAGTAGCCAACTGTCACATTAATCTCACCAAGAGACCTGATGATGTTTATTTCATCAACATAGACTGTTATAATAAAAAAATCTCAAACTTGTTCATTTAATGAACACGCATGGGTATACCGGATCCAACCGGATTACTTCAATCCATATAGTTAACGTGTGCACCACATCCAACCGGATTGCTTCAATTAATATAGTTAACGTCTTAATCTTATCACACGAGCACTCCGTGATTTAGAGTTACTTGATTTGGGTAAACCTATTTCATCTGGCACTCTCATCTATACCTATGAATCAAGATCCCCATAAAGATATGTTATAACCACATCTATGAGCTGTATACACAATTTTTTGGACACTACCAAATTGACCAGGTAGCGAAAAGTTATGATATCCATGACTGGAGAATACGTCTCGTCATTAATCAATACCAGGGCGTTGAGAAAATCCTTATGCCACAAGTCTAGCTTTATACCGCAAGACTTCATTCTTTTAATTGCGCTTTCGAATAAATACTCATTTATGTCAAACTGGCTTAACATTCGGTGGGCATAATATTATTGGACTGAAAACATGTCCTTTTCTCATAGAGTCTAGTTCAACCTGGATTACACCTTTCCATTTCAGCCAATATGCCCTACATCGATAATCTACGAAAGAGCGAGGTTCCACATCATTGTCGTCAATGATCTCCTGAGCAATGGTATAAGAAAATGCATCATCAACTAACATGGAAAATCTATCCATAATAACGCATGCATCGTTGTTAATTACTTAGTGAGATTTGTTTGTTCTCTAACATAAAAAATGGCTCTGAACCAACATCTAGAGATGCCAATTGTGAATCTAGGACATAATTGTAGTCAGGATCTCATGTGAAGGAATCATAATGTTGCCTATGAAATGATTATTTTGTGCTTAGATGACTTGTCATTTAACCGGTGGCTCATATGTGAATTTTCTTGGACTCCCCCTCATATTGGTAAAAGTCGAGGCCAAAGCCATACCTCTACCATGGGCTGAAGAATCATCTCCTGTCCCAGCTATTTCAGACGATATCTGTAAGGCATCCCGTTTGGAATGCAAGGGATCGCTCCTGAGCATTCAAGAGATTATCCTCGAACGCTCTGCTTTCCTGCAAAATCAACAATAAGCACTATGGGGTTGAGGCGGCATTTGACCTGCCTTCAACTCTCTGATGCTTAAGCCAGTGAATGGGGAGACAAGAATTTATTACCTTTGTGTAGAGGTGTGTGCCTTCCTAATATGGGTATTTGAGGTTAACAACACACTGTGGTCCTCGATGCGGAACTGATGCGGGTGTACCTCTTTTATATGAGAGGGAGCGTTTTGGTCTTTCAGTAGCCGGTTTCGTACACAAGGCGTGTGTTGTGCCCAGCTCCCTGAATGGCTAGGCGCGTACAGCGTACGACCCATGTGTGGTCTTACATAATTGCCCCCGTTTACTATTCCGGAAGCCTTTTTGCTATTTCGGTGCTGGATAAGGCACACTTTTGGGGTTTAGCACATTGAATACAAACAAGTCTCCGAGTCATGGATATTGAACTTAATTGGGGAGTTGAAAAGAACGTGAGATCCCAAAAGTGTTTTTGTTTAGCACCGTTCTGGTGGGGTGATGTGATGTACCCCGGAGTCCCCTCAACTTTCCAGTCGATTATGGATTCCTTGAGTCACATGTGCTAATCGTCCAGCCCTGGGTGACTGCTCATTATGGAGACGAGTCAAGACGTGAGAAGATCGACTGATCGGGAGTGATGTGAAGGAACGGTGATGGGTTAACGGCCGTGTGTCATTAGAGCACGCGTTCGGGTTGTTCGACACTGTTTGACGAAAAACTACCAAACTAAGGCTTTTTTGGGCCCGAGGGGAGTTTAAGTCCCCAAGTAGTCAATGCCATTAGGCCGAGCGTTCGTGTCAGGAGACACTCCTAGGAGGATTAATCGCTAGGGAGGTCTGCATATCTTTATGGTGTGCGAAAAGGCAGCGTGTGTCCCGGCAGCTTGGGGCCTCCTGACGATCAACGAATGTAGGGATTTTTCAGGCCCGACAAGAGTTTTAGTCCCCAGGTAGCCAATGCCACTAAATCGAGGATCATGCAAGGGGACTTTGCATCCAGGGTGATCAGCCGCTGATGGAGTCCGTAGTGGGTTGATTATTATTTGTGGGTTTTTTTGGCTTTTTGGGGATATTTTTGGCTTTCTAAGTCTTGCACGTGGGAAGAACACGGAGCCTGATGTTGTACGTGTGCGAGCTTTAGAGCTGGCACGTGGGGGTAACCGTTTGGTTTGAAACGACATCATTATTGCGGTTCATGAAGAGACATTTTTTGTTTTAGGTTTGAAACAACGTGGGACACAATAATTTATTACCTTTGACTTGGGGTGTGTGCCTTCCTAATATGAGTAGGTGAGGTTGACAACCCACTATGGTCCTTGATGTGTGATTGATACGGGGGTACCTCTTTTGTGTAAGAGCGGGCATTTTTGTCTTTCAGTAGCCGGTTTCGTACACAAGGAACGCGCGCAATGCCCCCTCATGGTTAGGTGTGTGCGGCGTAGTGGTCTTACTGAATTGCCCCCGTTTACTTTCCTGGAAGCCTTTTTGCTATTTTGGTGTTGGATAAGGCACACTTTTGTGGTTTAGCATTTATTTGCCTCTCACTGGGGCCTTCCAACCTTGCACAAACGTTTGCATCAGGTATATCCGATCTCCTCACTTTTTCGATGTCAGTAAATGAGTCATGCATCAATTTACTGATTTCTGGCAGCTAAAGTAAGGATTTCAGAAGAAAAAAACTACAGATTTTGAATTTCTATTTCCAAAACCTGCCGATTCCACAATTTTATTTCTACAATAGCCAAGAACATATAAAATGAAAATAAAACACATATTCACCAACAAACACAAATTAATAATGAAACTTAAGCGTATGATACATTGTACTTGTCCCGAAAAACACATAAACTAAGAGTTATCCAAATCTATGTTCTGGAAAAGAGAAGGGGTACTACCATCATCTTGTTGATCCTCCTGCTGATGTGGAGCATTGAAAGAGCGCTGGACAGATGAAAATGGAGGTGGGGCCGGGACCTAGAGTCCTTGCACTTGAAATTGTGCATTCATTGCCTGAAAATAGGAAGCCATCTGAGCTTGCATGTCCTCTATCTGAGCCTGCTGGGCGGCAATCCATCTCTCAGTCACTTCCTGCTGTCTTTTATGCTCCATCGCCTGCCTTTGTAGTTGCTCCTGTAGCTAAGGAGCCTTGGAAGATCCTGGCTTGCGTGTGAAACCAGGCGTCTTCTTCAATACCCCATCACCGAGTTGTCCTAGACCCATGCAATAGTAATTGTTTCCTCATGGTGGAAAAGCGTTAGCCATGATCCTCGCCCCAACTATCACATCAAATTGATCAATTTGAGAGATGGCCTGGGGGAGGTTCTCATCCAGGGTTTCAAGCCATCGCTCCCTCACGATCTGAGTCAACACCTTCTCAGTCACCTCCTGCACTCTCGTCTGATTGACAAGGAGAACAAAATAACATATTAGCAAACATACATAAAAAAAAGTTAGAGAAAATACGTATATA
Organism: Geum urbanum; assembly: GCA_946800695.1. Taxonomy (NCBI): domain Eukaryota; kingdom Viridiplantae; phylum Streptophyta; class Magnoliopsida; order Rosales; family Rosaceae; genus Geum; species Geum urbanum. The sequence continues at coordinate 39,054,767 of OX326998.1, forward strand.
AGAAATTATGTTAAGTCATAAGGGCATAAGACTTACAATATTTTTGGGGGACTGAACATACGCTTTCTCGAGCGTATACGCGAACCTGTTGACTTCAGGGTATTGGTTGGCCACATCGTCCATATAACTCGCAAAGGATCTAGAACTGGCATGATGGTTACTTGTCTTTTTTCCCTGGTTCACCGCGTTTATTTTAGAAATAGCCTTCATGGATAAACATATATTAATTAAAAAAAATTAGGAAACTAATTTCGCCAAATAGGATACAAGTAAACACAAATATGATGTGACATATATACCTCAAATTGTCGGTTCTTGAAGTGGATTAGAAGCCATTGCCACTCATACTCCCTATACATATACTCGAGGAGGATACCTGAACGATCATTGTCATCCGTCTGCTAGTGTGAGCACAGCTCAGTTTTCTACTCCTTGTACCTATATATCCAACACAAATGTTAAAAAGTGACTATACATGATCAACATAATATCTCAAAATATATTATCTAACTCCCATTACCTTTTCTTTGAACCTCATTTTCTCAAGTAGATTTAAGGTGCTCCAAAACATGGAACTACACCTGCAATGTACCTATTTATGGTAATATATATTTATTAGGACTTAATTAATATACGTAGACATACATAAATAATATCTAACTAAATCACCGACATAGCGTTGTTCACAATGTCCTTCACTTCTTGCGGCACAGAGGACCACTCTCCCCATAGAACAGGAACTTTGTTCCGTATGATACTTCCTACTTGGCCGGAGTACCTCTACACCGCCTCCTTGTCTTGAATGTAAAACTAAGACGACGAAATTTGTCATGATAAAGCATCGTCTAGTTTAACCATCTAGACGACGAATTCGTCATCTAGGATCTTCAGTTTAGAAGTCAAATTTATGTAGATTCGTTATTTACTTTGTAACACCAAGACAACGAAATGATGTTTTCGTCGCTAGTTATTTAATTTTGTTAAAAAAAATAATTTAAATGTTAGATTTATATAAAAAAGATATTTAAAAAAAATATTTCTTAAATATATAATTTGTTCATAAAATATCCAAAAAAAAAATTAGACAACGATATATAAATTTTGAGTAGCGCCTCCGAGCTCATTCTTGCCATCTCCGGCATCGTCATCGTTTCTCGGGTCTCCTTGATGTCGAGATGACACATTTGGATGATAATGAGGATTTAGGCCTAACTGTATCATCATGCGCTCCATGGCTTTAATCTGCTTTGGTTCTTTGTTCTAGCTCCTCGGCCCGCTCCTCTATCGCTTGAAACTGCTCCCCATCCTTTCTGATTTGCTCATCGACCACATTTGAACGAGGATGCGACGATGATTACTGCGTCAAATCTATGACACCAGGCCATTCAAGGCCTTGAATCTCCTTCTTTCGTTGGACTCCAAGTGTCATCTCATACAACTGGACTTGAGTACTGTAGTCTAGAGGAGGGAGCGCTTCAGGCGGAATATTCGGATTTTGTGTCACCATCTCGATCAATTACGCCATCTTCTCCTGCATTAAAATAAATATTTACATATTATTTAATATTATTTAAAATTGAAATGATCTCCCAACTTAACTGTTAAACTAAGGATAAACTTTAACTACTGTTCATAACTCGAAAATTCTACCAAAAATTTGACATAGTTTCCCCTAAACTGAAGGAAACACAAAACATGTAGCTAGGATAGAAAACATTTCGAATAACCAAATTCCCAAAAACAAACCGTGCACACCGATTCCTATCCAGATTTTTCATGTTCAAAATAAATCATATTCTTATGGTGGAGAATTACATATATGTTATTAAGCTGATCTACTGGACTTTTTGGGCATTTATTCTTGAATAACAATGGTAAGAAATCAAATCTAACCATTCTAGCATAAAAGAAGAAAGAGTTAACAGTAAGGAGATTGATTAACACTCAAGTAGGATTGAATATTATGCTTGAATCCCAAAGATTATAACACTCACGATAACAACGTATAATGATAATCCCAACATACAAAACCTTAGCATATAACTATTATTGAAGATTAACTACACTCTTCCCGTAATTTCTCAACAAGATAAAATAGAGTTTCAACAAATAAGAGAGGTCTAAATATTATTGTAAATGATCTATTTTAAGCCCGTGCGATGCAACATCACCTTCTTCCCCCGATTGTTCGTGTTGGCGGCCGATTTTTACTGTTACACACAAAAAAATTAAATAATAATAAATTATTTCTATATAAAAATTATATTTTAATTTAACACGATATTACCTTATATGTATCGGTCTCAAAGTGCATGCTTGACGAACTAATCTCATTCATGACCCATATTCACGAGCTCCTTCAAGACAACGGATGCCCCGAGCACCTAATATTGCTGGTGCAACTTGTACTTCCAGTCAGAATATATCTTCTTCGCTTGCTCCTCCATGTAATTTAATAATTCCTCTGTTAATTTCAAATCCTACATAAAGTATAGAGAGAAATTAAATTTTATATTAATTGTGAATTATGTATAAAATTAAATTAAATTAATGGAAACTCTTACTAAGATATTGACGTATACTTTGTTTCTCTCTTCTTGAGGAAGCTCCGCCCAAGTTGTTGCCATCATCGACACCTTGCTCCATATGGCGGCACCTATTTCTTTCAACACTATATTTTTTAATTATCTCCTTTGTCGGAAGACCTTTGGTGATGTCGTCGTACTCCATCTCGATCTTCTTCCTCTTCGCCTTAACGACCGCCGCAATTTTAGCCCCCTTCACTAACCTCTGAGTGCGTTTTCGGGGCAATCCTAAAAAAAAGAAACTAAAAAGATTAGTAATTAATGAGCTCTTAATTAAAAAAATCCACAACTTTGACTCAAAAGTTGAAATGCCTGGTTTCTTTCTTTATTTTGTTATTTCCTCTTGCTGCCTAGCATCTTTTGCGCTTGCGCTGTCCAAAAACATGATCGAGAAAAAAAAATCATAAGAGCATATATAACCAATTCTAATTCATAGGCTTTAAAGACTCCTGAGTTACTAATTTTGCAACAACACTTACACAACAATCAATACAATCATTTTCAACCAACACCTACACAACTAGCACAACGTACACAACTAATTTTACACTAATTACACAACAATCACATCTTCCTAACTAATTAGCTAGCTATATAAATCAGGACACCTACACAACACATATCTCATCAATATATCAAAAATACAAATGAAAAAAAAATCGAAAACCACAAATTTAAATCGAAATCGAAATCAAACTTGGATTTTAGGTTGGAGAGGGAGAGAGACAACGTTGTGGTGGCTGAGAAACTGGGAGAGAGAGATACTGACGTCAGCGTCAGTGATGAGACTGTGCAACCCCAGTGATTACCACCCGTTGTTCCAATCTTGTAGTATTGTAATTTGGAAAAAATAGTGAACAAGTACAATATGAAGATTATGAAACTATTATGTAAATGACAACAAATAATGAACAGTACGTTATAACATTATTTAACATATATACCCATCAGAGGAAATAATCAGGGAAGTTCCTCTTATGGAGCTTATTCCACTAGTTATGAAGAAGGTGTCGATGGCCTTCCTGAATATGGGACAAATGTTATTTCATGAACGGCTCAAACTTGTTACAGTCCCGCAACACTACTAAATGAGTCTCAATGAGTTTCTATTTGCTTAATCTTTTAGAAAATGTGGGCACTGGTCCAAATGGTGGTACAACATCTATGATGACAGAAAGATTGTGGTGATCAAGTGTATTGGAGGCCGCGAAAGTGGGTTTCTTGACTATAACTTTGAGATACAGGTTGCAAAATGTTACATACTCATGTGCAATATATATTTCTACTGTAGACCCTTCCGGGTTAGAGTGATTTTTTTACAAATCCTTTATATTGTCCGAGTTGTTTGCAAAATTGTGAAATTAATATTTAAGACAATAATATATAAGTGCTGGTGCAACAATGGTTTTAAATTTATGATACATTAAATAGTTTACCTTTTTTGAGGATACATCCAAGTGTAGTGTACCAGACTAAATAACAGCACTTGTTCGGTAAGATGGATCATTAAGTGAATCATGATCAAAGTAAGCAGGGAGAAAATCTTCTCTAATTTGTAAAGGATGTTGATAATTTCTTTTTTCAATTCGACCACAACTCTACTAACGGCTCCATGACGCCAAGAGGTAAATATGGTCGAATTACCCCTGGAAGAAAACTTTGCAACATAACATGACAGACATGAGTTTTTATACTAAGGAACTTGTTTTCCCCAACTTTTACAGATCAAGATATATTTGCTGCATAATTAGACAAAGATCGAACACCGTGAAATCAATTGAACACTTCCTTCTTCAATGTCGGCTTCACTGTGTAAGGTGTAATAGGCATTTTGTATGTGGACCTCGTCTTCTTTAATCACAACTGAGGGCATATATCCATTGATTGCAAATCTTGACGTGATTTAACACTGTCTTTAGTCTTTTTCTCAATATTGAGAATTGTTCCCACCATGCTATCGCATACATTCTTTTATGTGCTTGGCATCTAGGTTGTTCCTAAGTTTCAAGTTCGACCAATATGCACATTCAAAGAAAATAGTCATGTGAGTCCAATATCCAACATCATATCATCAGACAAGATTGTTGACCGTCACATAAGCAAGACTGCCCAACACTTCGAAATCAACGTCGAACAACCTCTCCATAAACTCATCATCAAACCACTCTCAGTGTTTCAGACCATTCTCTATCATCCCATTGAAACTTGTTGCATCTGATCGTCATTGGTGATCCTGAAGAAGCCATCTATGGTGACCCATGTAATCGACATTTTTCGCGTGCTAACTAGAGTTTACAACATCTAAGGAGACAGGACAACCCTTGTACTCTTTAGTTGTGCAAGATGCTAACATCCCATAAGCAAGAAAATTTCTAATGGTCTATATCACTACTACACTCATGATGAATGAAATTTTACTGTACCAGTTAAAATTTTGGATTCTATTTTCCCACACATCTTTCAGCTCGTCAATCAAATGTCTCCTATACATATCAAAACACTTTCCAGGAGAGTAAGGACTTGGAATTAACAGAGCAAGGAAATTAAATTTCTTTTTCATATAAATCCAAGGAGGCAAGTTGCACGACATGATAATAACAGGCTAGCTATGTGATGTGCGTGTTATCATTAAAAGAATTAAACCCATCTGTAGAAAGTCTGAGTCTCACATTTCGAACATCTGATTCGAAGTCTGGAAATGAGATGTCAAAAGATTTAAAAGTCTCCCCATTCACGGGGTGTCTATCAGAACATCGTCATCTCTCCTCTATAACTTGTACCATCTCAATGTCACAGTTGTGTATAAAGACATTTACAATCGTTGCAGTTTAGGAATTAACGAAAAATGGCGAAGCACTTTCTGATGAACTTTTTCTTCTTCTCTGGCTTCTATCTCGACTCGCCGCATACAAGATAGTAATTGAGGTCTGCATGTTCTTTGTAAAACATGACACAATTATTTTTGCAGGCGTGAATTTTCTTGGACTAAAAACCAAGGTCGTTCAAAATCTTTCTTACCTTATGATGACTATCCGGAAGATTGTGATTAGGAGGAAACAACTTACATATATATGTTACTGGATATCATCGATCAAAACAACCATTCGACATTTGTTGCTTCACTCTTATCTCCATTTGCTCCATTATGGCTCTCAAAGTAGTCTCTTTACTCTGGGGGTACATCAGGGTCTGGGCTTGAAGTAGAAGATTGTTGTACTTTTCATAATTAGTAGTGTTAGAGGCTGGAGGGACTATGTCATGGTTGGGAGTATCATAATCTCCCTCTTCAAATTCGTATAGACATGATCTATATGATAGAAATGCATCATGTACCAATTCTATATTGGGGTTTCGAGAAGGGTTGATAGTATTGCTATACAAGGCACTTTGGTACCTTGATTTGAAATCAACCATTAACATATGAATATTAGTATCTGATACTTCATCGTGCTCAATCTATGTAGTGTAACTCCACATCATACCATTGTTTAGACAAGTTATGGTACATTTTTGGAACTAACAAAAACTTTATGTTACAACATCTTCTGCACAGACACCTGTAACGCTCCTTTCTTTGATCATGTTCAATTACAAACGTATGTCTTAAAGTCAAAGAATTCCTTTGTATACCTTGAATCACCTTTCCAACTGCATGTAGTTCTTGTCTTTATTCTACGTAAGTTTTAATGACCAAAACAATAAATAAGCCAAAAGAAAAAAAAACGGCCTAAATATATTTTTAGTCATAAACAAGCATGATTCCCGAATAATTAATAGAAACCCTGTCTAGCAACCCAAATTTGAGTTATCAAGAACCTAGCTAATATAATTAATTTGCAAGGATTAACACTTTGAGAGGATTGACACGCGCGATCTGGAATTGGAAACTGACCTTAATAATTGATCCATTTAGACGGTGAAAGATTTCGTTGTATAAGTGGTGCTATTTCGTTGTTTAAGTAAAACTAATAATTGATCGAAAAACTTATACGACCAAATATTTCATCGTCGAAGCCTGACGTTTCGTCGTTATAATCTTCACTTGTACGACAAAATATTTTGTCGTGGGAAATGACACTTAGACGACGAAGTTGGCGACGAATCCATGATTCCTCGTCTAGAGTTAACTTAGATGATGAATCTGTCCACGAAAACGACATTCGTCATTTAGACAGGTATTCACTACCACAAATTGAAACATTACCGGCGAGATTCCGGCCAACAAGGCCGGCGACCGGAAAAGTCGCCGGTAATGTCCATCATTACCGGCGACTTACTCTGTCGCCGGTAATGTCTCCGGAATCTCGCCGGTAATGTTCCAAAACATTACCGGCGACTCCAACCGTCGCCGGCAATGTCTAGCCACACATTTCCGGCGATTTTCCGGCCGGAATTTCGCCGGAAATGTGTGGCTAGACATTGCCGGCGACGGTTGGAGTCGCCGGTAATGTTTTGGAACATTACCGGCGATTTTCTGGCGTAAAGTCGCCGGTAATGTCTTCATTTCCGGCGACTTACTCCGTCGCCAGCAATGTGTCTTATATTAGATGCCGGATGCGGCAGCTCGATCATTCAATCATTTTGATCGAAGAAAATCCAGAGAAATCGAAAGAAGGAAAACGTACGCTCTGAAATCGATCATTCGGTATATTGTCAAAATTAAGGCGCGCGTCGAAAACTCGATCACTCGGGAAGCTATATATATAGGTAGGTGTATATATACGTATATGTGTATGTATATATATGTGTGTATGTTGATCAAATCCAATTCGTGAGATATATATGAAATGTTGTTGATGTCACCGAAACGAGAAAACAGCTTGTAGTTAATCTTGTGTCTGAATCAACGACTGGTATCACTACAAGAAAAGGACTCATTACCGGCGAGATTCCGGCCAACAAGGCCGGCGACCGGAAAAGTCGCCGGTAATGTCCATCATTACCGGCGACTTACCCCGTCGCCGGTAATGTCGCCGGTAATGTTGTAAAACATTACCGGCGACTCCAACCGTCGCCGGCAATGTCTAGGGAGACATTTTCAGCGATTTTCCGGCAGGAATTTTGCCGGAAATGTCTGCCTAGACATTGCCGGCGACGGTTGGAGTCGCCGGTAATGTTTTGGAACATTACCGGCGAGATTCCGGCGTAAAGTCGCCGGTAATGTCTTCATTTCCGGCGACTTACTCCGTCGCCGGCAATGTGTCTTATATTAGATGCCGGATGGGGCAGCTCGATCATTCAATCATTTTGAGCGAAAAAAATCCAGAGAAATCGAAAGAAGGAAAACGTACGCTCTGAAATCGATCATTCGGTATATTGTCAAAATTAAGGCGCGCGTCGAAAACTCGATCACTCGGGAAGCTATATATATATATATATAGGTACGTAGGTGTATATATACGTATATGTGGTATATATATATATATATATGTTTGTGTGTTGATCAAATCCAATTCGTGAGATATATATATATATATATATATGAAATGTTGTTGATGTACGGTCACCGAAACGAGAAAACAGCTTGTAGTTAATCTTGTGTCTGACTTACTCTGTCGCCGGTAATGTCTCCGGAATCTCGCCGGTAATGTTCCAAAACATTACCGGCGACTCCAACCGTCGCCGGCAATGTCTAGCCACACATTTCCGGCGATTTTCCGGCCGGAATTTCGCCGGAAATGTGTGGCTAGACATTGCCGGCGACGGTTGGAGTCGCCGGTAATGTTTTGGAACATTACCGGCGATTTTCTGGCGTAAAGTCGCCGGTAATGTCTTCATTTCCGGCGACTTACTCCGTCGCCAGCAATGTGTCTTATATTAGATGCCGGATGCGGCAGCTCGATCATTCAATCATTTTGATCGAAGAAAATCCAGAGAAATCGACAGAAGGAAAACGTACGCTCTGAAATCGATCATTCGGTATATTGTCAAAATTAAGGCGCGCGTCGAAAACTCGATCACTCGGGAAGCTATATATATATATATAGGTACGTAGGTGTATATATACGTATATGTGGTATATATATATATGTTTGTGTGTTGATCAAATCCAATTTGTGAGATATATATATATATATGAAATGTTGTTGATGTACGGTCACCGAAACGAGAAAACAGCTTGTAGTTAATCTTGTGTCTGAATCAATGACTGGTATTATCGTATTGTTATCGGAGCCAGGCTTAACAGAGCCTCCTCCTACCCAGTCAAATACATTTTGAATTGAAAAAAGGAGAATACTATCATCGAGTATTGAATCGAATTCAGAGATTAGATCGATATATATATATATACATATGCATGCATGTGTTGATTTAATTAGAGTTGAATTGAGAGATCACGTCGATTATTAGTACTGAATGTGTGTATATATATATAATTAATACGTAAAATTGTTAGAATTTTCAGGATGGACAAGAGTTGGATGAGCCTCGAAAGATGGGATGTCAGATATCACGAGGGAATTAGGAGTTTTGTGGATTTTGTGAAGGCTAATTGTGGAGACACTACACTTCATTATTGCCCGTGTAAAGAATGTAAGTGTTTCAGCGATCGATTTCGATTTCCCATTGATAAAGTCCAGAGACACCTGAGTAAATACGGGTTTTGGGAAAAGTACACTTGTTGGATTTATCACGGTGAAACATCGGTAGCGGGTCCGCATGATCATGGACAATTTGGTGAGAGGGCCAATCCACGCTATGATCATGGAGATTTTGCTGAGAGGGGCAGTTCATCCTATGATCCAACATCGATGTTAATCAATGATATGTTTCCTCATGAGAGCGGTGTATTTGCTGATGAAGCACCAAATGTCCCTCCCGTCGTTGAGGGTTTCCCCCATATCGAGCCAGTCGAACCATTACCTGGAGGTCATGTAAACACAAGCGGTATGGACAAGTACAACAACCTAATTGCATTGCAACAGACTCCGTTGTACGACGGTTGTAGTAAGACTGTTCTTGAAAGTGTGATGGGAGTGATGCAGCTAAAAATGGAGAACAAAATGTCTGTCAAAGCTGTTGATTCTTGGTTGAAGTGGACTGCTTCGCTACTGCCACCCGGTCATCGTCTTCCTACCACTCATCATAAGGTGCGACATATCCTGAAAGATCTTGGGCTTTCCTACATCAAAATTCATGCATGCAGATATGATTGTATTCTCTTCTGGGGAAAAGATTTCGCCGACCTTGAAGCCTGCCCGGTATGTTTTACAGAAAGGTATAAGTTGACTCCTGCAGGCAACAAGAAAGCTGTGAAGATACTTCGATATTTCCTGCTTATTGATAGGCTGGAGCGGTTGTTCATGTGTGCTTTCACGGCCGAGGCAATGAGATGGTGGGCTGAGAGGAACTTGCCTGACGATGACACCCTTATACACCCTTCCGACGGAGAGTCTTGGAAGCACATGGTCAGGGAGTTTGATCATTTTGCAGCAGAGGTCCGAAATGTTTGGCTAGGGCTCTCATCTGACAGATTCAACCCTTTTGGCAACATGAGTCTTCAATACAGTATATGGCCAGTTATTTTGGTACCGTACAACCTTCCACCATGGATGTGCATGAAGAAGGAATACAATATGCTCACTCTTTTAATTCCGGGCCCGGGTTATCCAGGAAAGTGTCTCGATGTGTATTTGAGGCCTTTGATTGAGGAGCTTAAGTACCTGAGTGAGTGTGGCCACCCCACTTACGATAGGTTCAAAAAGGAGATGTTCCAGATGCATGCCATGCTTGTTGGCACCATCAGTGATTTTCCTGCCCGCGGTATGTTGTCGGGCAACGTTACCAGGGGTTACAGGGCTTGTTCAGAGTGCATGACGGTTGATTGTTGCAGTCCTCATTGCAGTAAAATTGTCTCGATGCGTCACCGTTGTTGGCTTCCATATGATCACCCATTTAGGCAGGATCCAGACACGTTTGATGGGACTGTTGAAACAGGTGTGGCACCCAGGCGATGGACAGGGGAAGAAATTTTGGAAGAGTTGAATGAATACGATTTTGGCCAGCTGAGCAATCATCCTGACATAGTGGCGTCAATTCCAGACAAGCCCGAAAGGTATAAGTTTTGGACACACAAGAGCATATTCTGGGAACTCTCCTACTGGCCCAGGTTGCCTATCAGACATTACCTAGATGTCATGCACATAGAGAAGAATGTGTGTGAAAGTGTGGTGGGCACAGTTCTTAACTTGGAGGGGAAAACAAAAGACATCCCTAAGGCACGCATTGATCTTAAAGCAATGGGTGTGCGGAAACATTTGTGGTTAAGAGATGGTAAGAGAAAAATGCCGCAAGCTCCGTACACCGTAAAGCCGAAGCATAAGCATGAAATTTTTCGGTGGCTGAGTAATGTCAGGTATATATTCTTATGGCTATGTAGGAATTTGTCCTTAAATTTTTAGCGGAGTATATATGGTTATATGCGAGAAATATAATTGGTCCATATATATGGCTTTATCTATATATATGCAGGTATCCTTATGGCTATGCAGGAAATATAAGCAGGTGTGTTAACTTCCGGGACAATAAGATGTACGGATTAAAGAGTCATGACTGCCATGTACTGCTTCAACGTCTTTTCCCTATTTTCATTCGAGGGTACATGCCCAAAGAGGTGGTGGAGCCGTTGGTGGCCTTGTCAAGATTCTTTCAGAAGTTATGCACCAGGGAAGTTAAAAAAGCAGACCTCAGGGAGATGCAAGATTACATTATTTTTATCATGTGCAAGCTTGAGAGGATATTTCCCCCAAATTTTTTCGACATAATGCCGCACCTGATGATCCATCTTCCCGAACAATTGTTGCTTACCGGTCCCGTACACTACACTTGGATGTATCCCATGGAAATGTACAAATGATTCATAAATTTGGTTTGCCTATGTTTTTATATGTAATGACTTGTGGTTAAGTAAGTTAACATGCACTTGTTAACTTGTAGACAATTGGGAGCCTACAAGGACTATGTGAAGAATAAATATGCACCTGAAGGGTGTATCGCTGAAGCATATGTTGCGCACGAGTGTGTAACGTACACCAAAGTGTACTTGGAAAATGTAGAGGACCCCCAACAACAGATGTCGATAGATGAACCCCAGTTCAACCTTTCTATCATCTCCAGTGACGTGGTAGTACAGGGAAGCTTGCCAAAGTCGTACAAGTTGGATGGAAATGAGGTAGCCATTGCCCACTGGTCGGTACTGATTAACTGTCAAGAAGTACAATATTGGAAAAACTATCATCTTCACTGCCCTGCTATTGCCGGAAATGTTGATTACCACAACAAGACGTTTGCAAACTACTTTGGTCAATGGGTAAGTATATGTGTATATGTATATTTTTATATATATCTTTATATAGCATGTATGTATGTACGTGGTTTTGTGGTTTCAAGATGACATAATTTTTTCTGTACGTATTAATATATGGACGTTTTCAGATGAACCATGTAGCAGATGATGGTTGCCCAGAGTGGTCAAACGAATTGAGGGTCCTGGCGATGAAACCGATTGCTTCAAAAGTTTACTCGATGTGTCAGGTCAATGGCGTGAAATTTATATGTGAAAATCGAGACGACCGACTGAAAACACAGAAGTGTGGGGTGATGGTCCATGGTGGGCAGGATGGCGTTGACTATTACGGTGTCCTTCATTCAGTTGTTGAACTAATTTATGGGAACCGCATGAAAGTGCACTTGTTCAAGTGTAGATGGTTTGATACTAGCCCGGAGAACACAAGGACCGATCAGTACGGAACATTTTCGGTGAATACTGCTACTACCTGGTATGAAGATGACCCTTTCGTTCTTGCCTCATCAGTAAAACAAGTGTTTTACCTGGACGATCTTCTTAACAAAGTCCCGTGGAAGGTGGTTAACCATGTTGCTCATAGAAACATATACAGTGCTGCCACACTTGGTGATACCGCAGATGATGAGGAAGTTACTGCATACCAAGAGCCGAACGCTTTTGACATTCCGGAATCATCTACGATTCGCCTTAATAATGTGAGACCTGTTAGTGTGGTTCGAATTACTGGAGCAGAACTTCTCGATGTTAATCCATATGAAGTTGACGCTGATTCAGATGACGAGGAGAGGCACATATTGCCAGAGGTTACCTATGAAACCGAGTCAGACTCAAGTGATGACGATGATTACGATTATCATCCTTAGTACGTTAATGATGTAGTCGGAAAATGTAGTCGAAATTGTAGATGGAAATTGTAGTCGTTAATCGTACGTAGACGGAAATTGATAATCGAAATTGTAGTCGGAAAATGTAGCCGGAAATCGTACGTATACAGAAATCGTAGACGGAAAATGTAGTCGTTAATCGTACGTATACAGAAATCGTAGTCGTTAATCGTACGTATACGGAAATCATTAATCTAAATTGTAGTCGGAAAATGTAGTCGTTAATCGTACGTATACGGAAATTGATAATCGAAATTGTAGTTGGAAAATGTAGCCGGAAATCGTACGCGGAAAATATTGTCGGATATTCTTCGGGAAAAAATGACATTACCAACGAGTTATAAGCAACTCGTTGGTAATGACATTACCCACGAGTTAACTCATCGTTGGTAATGTCATTACCAACGAGTTGCTTATAACTCGTTGGTAATGTCATTACCAACGAGTTGAAGTCGTTGGTAATGACATTACCAACGAGTTATAAGAAACTCGCCGGCAATGTTTTCTGGATAGATGCATGATAGCCCGAGCCTTTCATTTCTCCTCCTCTCCCTCTCCTCCTCCTCTCCCTCTCCTCTCCCTCTCCTCCTCCCAAATCGGTCCGGTGAGTTCACCTCCTCCTCCTCCTCTCCCACTCCTCCTCCTTATCCTCTACTCCTCCTCTCCCTCTCCTCCTCTCCACCGATCCCCTCTCCTCTCCTCCTCCGAAAATCTCCTCCTCCCCTCCTCCCCTCCTCTCCTCCCCTCACCATTGTAGTCGATCGGCAAAGCATTGTAGGTGGAAATCCATGGCAGGTCTGATCCTCTCTCTCTCCCTCTCTCTCTCTCTCAATTTTTAATTATTTTTTTGCATGTGTATGTGTATGTGTATGTGTAAATTAATTAGGGTGCTAAGTTGGAAATTAGGGTGATAAGTTCTAAATTTATATGCAATGTATATATATGTGATGTATATATATATTTAGGTATGTGAAAATGAAGTGATGTATATATATATGTGAAAATTATGTATAAATGTGGTTTGGATGAATGTGTGATGTATATATATGTGGAAATTAAACCTAATTAAGATGCATGATATATATATGTGTGATAAATGTGGAAAATTAATTAGGGTTTGTGATTTGGATGAATATATGATGGATAAATTTAATTAAGATGCATGATGTATATATATATACACATCGAATATGTATAGTTCTTAATTTAGGTGATATAGTTGTTAATTAATCGTATAAATGAAGGTGGAAATCGGGATCGGAACGGTTTAGAACCGGAACTGTTTGTAACTGGAACCGTTATGTTACAAACGGTTCCGGTTCCAAACAGTTCCGGTTTCAAACGGTTCCGGTTCCAAACCGTTTCGATTCCGATTTGGTATAGAACCGAAACGGTTTGGGATCGGAACGGTTTGGAACCGGAACTGTTTGTAACTGGAACCGTTATGTTACAAACGGTTCCGGTTCCAAACAGTTCCGGTTTCAAACGGTTCCGGTTCCAAACCGTTCCGGTTCCGATTTGGTATAGAACCGAAACGGTTTGGGATCGGAACGGTTTGGAACCGGAACTGTTTGTAACTGGAACCGTTATGTTACAAATGGTTCCGGTTCCAAACAGTTCCGGTTTCAAACGGTTCCGGTTCCAAACCGTTCCGGTTCCGATTTGGTATAGAACCGAAACGGTTTGGGACCGGAACGGTTTGGAACCGGAACTGTTTGTAACTGGAACCGTTATGTTACAAACGGTTCCGGTTCCAAACAGTTCCAGTTTCAAACGGTTCCGGTTCCAAACCGTTCCGGTTCCGATTTGGTATAGAACCGAAACGGTTTGGAACCGGAACGGTTTGGAACCAGAACTGTTTGTAACTGGAACCGTTATGGTACAAACGGTTCCGGTTCCAAACAGTTCCGGTTTCAAACGGTTCCGGTTCCAAACCGTTTCGGTTCCGATTTCCTATAGAACCGAAACGGTTTGGAACCGGAACGGTTTGGAACCGGAACGGTTTGGAACCGGAACTGTTTGTAACTGGAACCGTTATGTTACAAACGGTTCCGGTTCCAAACAGTTCCGGTTTCAAACGGTTCCGGTTTCAAACGGTTACGGTTCCAAACCGTTTCGGTTAATTACCGAATCCATGACTATTACGATGTCCAGGAGGTTTTGCGGCTAATTGGCTTCGGAGAGGTTCCCGAAATAGTGGAGGGAACAGTAGTCAAGCTTCCTCCTCGCCCATAGTTAGCAACACGCCCAGTGGGCCAATGATGAGTGCTCGCACGAGAGCCTTGCTAGAGGCGCGAGCTGAGGAGGAAGCTGCACGATCAAGAGCCGTGCAACCGGAAGTTGAGCCTCGAGCCTCAGTCTCTAGACGCTCAATCAGCAGACGTCCCTCCGGTGGCAGAGCCTCAGACGAGCGACAGTCAACGGGGGCATCAGAAACTCCCTCAATCCGAATGCCCCATATTCGGATGGTGCCTACTCCCATTTCACGGGAATCATCTGAGACACATGGTGGTGCTGGCGCCTCATCGTCCAGGCCTCGTCTATCTCCGCCGTCCGGTCTCTTCCTACCCGACGAGATTCCTGTCATCCCTGAATTCGATGATAGGGGGATGCCTGTTTATATTGAAGGACGGCCGGAGTTCCTGAGCGTGGAGGAAGCGTATAACTTCCTCCCGTTCGACCCCATGTATCTTTGGAGTATGAGGTGCACCAACCAACAAACGGACGATGCAGGTAAATTTTATTTAACATCAAATTGATTACTTAATTATTACTTAAGACTTGCGATAGGTTCAATTAATGATATCAATTTGTTGACATTGTATTATTAGGCAATTTCGTTAATGGGACTGGAAAACGGAAAGGGGCTAGAGGCACCTGCATCGGGAAGAGACTTGAGCAGGCCACCGGCGGAAGGAAAACGCCCATAAGGGCCAATGAGGATGGCGAGGTGATCGAGGCATTCGACACCACGCGCAAATATGTCAGCATGGCCGGTGCTATCGTGCGGGACAAGGTCCCAATGCTTTGGCCAGATTGGGAATCTGTGCCTATCTACGTGAAGATGCAAGTGCATAATGCACTCAGTGTGAGTAAAATCGTATTTTCATTACGTAAATTTTACATTTATTAATTAAGTCTGAATAAATATATAATTTTACCTTTTATATATTCATATTGCAGGTGTGGTTTGACGTGGATGAAGTTCTTATTCACACGTGGGTAGAGCGTCAACTACATATGAGGTGATGTGCTTCGACTTATTTGAATATATATCGAGTTAGATTTTTGTTTATCAAGTGTTTTAATATCTCTAACTTTTTTTCCTTGTTTTAATATAGGTATAAAGAGTGGAAGAACGAGCTTTCTTCCCATTACACTGTATACAAGGAGCTAGGCCGAGGTTCTACCCCTAGCGAATTCCGGTTTAGGGAGTACGAGTGGCTGTGGCTGATAGCCCACTTCGAGCACCCCAAAGTAAAGGTATGCATCCTTAATATATCTTACAAGCCGTCTGTATCGTATCAGATTGAAATAGTTAGTTACTAATTTTTTTCCATATGTTTATCAAACAAGGCGATTTCGAAGACGAACCGGGCGAATAGATTGAAAAACACCAGGGCCCATCATGCAGGTTCACTCAACTACATGGGTTGGTCGACTAAGGCGCAGCAACAACAAGAAGTGAACACCTTGGTGTATATTCATTAGAAGTTCTATCCGCAGTGCCCTGATGAAGCGGTAAGTCTTTCGCCTCTCCATGTGTTAATAAAACTATTTTTCGATATTAATAGATTTTGTTAGCTAATACGTTGTTCATTTTCCCTTTTCAATTAGTCGAGAGTGGAGGAGGCGACCGCAGAAGTGACCATGAGTATAGCTCGGACTAACCATCCTGACTGCTCCGAGGAAGAAGTCACCCAGTATGCCTCTCAGATCGATCCGCTTGATCCTCCGATAGCGGCTCGGATCATGGCAAAAGCGTGCGGGACTGGAAAGAATACCTACTACTGTAGGGGAATGGGCACGGCGGGCGAAGGACTATTGAAGAACACTTCAGAATACTCTACCGGGTCAAGAAGTTCAACTTCTAGTCGTAACCTCGCGGCGGAGCTTCATAGGACGCAGAGGGAGTTGGAGGAGCAAAAGAGGCAGATGGCCGAGTACCAAATGCAGCAGACACAGGTGCAGGCTCAGATGTACACATGGATGCGGACGATGTACGAGGCTCAGACTACCGGACAACCCTTCCCCACACCTCCCCCGGTCCCGGTCCCTCCGTTCCCTAGCTATCCACCACCACCACCGCACCAGTCAACGCCAGAGCAAGACCAAGGAAGCCACCGGAATTCAAATGAGTACATGGATTACTTCGACCCTGACCCGCAAGTTCCTGGACCCTGACCTGTAGTTGTAGTTAATTTTCGTATCGTCGTTGCTATTTGTACTGTACGTTGGACATTTATGTGTATTGTTGAACTTGTATGATTGTACGGTTTATGTCTTTCAATGCATGTTCTGGAATTGGGCCCAATCCAGAACCGCGTTTTTTTTTCAAAATTTTTTCACACATTGCCGGCGACATGGACCTCAGTCGCCGGCAATGTCACAAATTCCGGCCACGGAGGCGCTACCATTGCCGGCGACGCCGTTTCCCGTCGCCGGCAATGTTAACACTGGCGGGGGATTTCTGGCGACGTCATTGCCGGCGAGTTGTCGCCGGGAATGACAATTCCGGCGAAAAGAAAATACAAGGCCGGCGACGGGAGGTCGCCGGTAATGTCTCAATTTCTGGTAGTGTATTATCGTATTGTTATCGGAGCCAGGCTTAACAGAGCCTCCTACCCAGTCAAATACGTTTTGAATTGAAAAAAGGAGAATACCATCATCGAGTACTGAATCGAATTCAGAGATTAGATCGATATATATATATATATATATGGATGCATGTGTTGATTTAATTAGAGTTGAATTGAGATATCGCGTCGATTATTAGTAGTGAATGTGTGTGTATATATATATATATAATTAATACGTAAAATTGTTAGAATTTTCAGGATGGACAAGAGTTGGATGAACCTCGAAAGATGGGATGTCAGATATCACGAGGGAATTAGGAGTTTTGTGGATTTTGTGAAGGCTAATTGTGGAGACACTACACTTCATTATTGCCCGTGTAAAGAATGTAAGTGTTTCAGCGATCGATTTCGATTTCCCATTGATAAAGTCCAGAGGCACCTGAGTAAATACGGGTTTTGGGATAAGTACACTTGTTGGATTTATCACGGTGAAACATCGGTAGCGGGTCCGCATGATCATGGAAAATTTGGTGAGAGGGCCAGTCCACGCTATGATCATGGAGATTTTGCTGAGAGGGGCAGTTCATCCTATGATCCAACATCGATGTTAATCAATGATATATTTCCTCATGAGAGCGGTGTATTTGCTGATGAAGCACCAAATGTCCCTCCCGTCGTTGAGGGTTTCCCCCATATCGAGCCAGTCGAACCATTACCTGGAGCTCATGTCAACACAAGCGGTATGGACAAGTACAACAACCTGATTGCATTGCAACAGACTCCGTTGTACGACGGTTGTAGTAAGACTGTTCTTGAAAGTGTGATGGGAGTGATGCAGCTCAAAATGGAGAACAAAATGTCTATCAAAGCTGTTGATTCTTGGTTGAAGTGGACTGCTTCGCTACTGCCACCCGGTCATCGTCTTCCTACCACTCATCATAAGGTGCGACATATCCTGAAAGATCTTGGGCTTTCCTACATCAAAATCCATGCATGCAGATATGATTGTATTCTCTTCTGGGGAAAAGATCTCGAAGACCTTGAAGCCTGCCCGGTATGTTTTACAGAAAGGTATAAGTTGACTCCTGCAGGCAACAAGAAAGCTGTGAAGATACTTCGATATTTCCCGCTTATTGATAGGCTGGAGCGGTTGTTCATGTGTGCTTTCACGGCCGAGGCAATGAGATGGTGGGCTGAGAGGAACTTGCCTGACGATGACACCCTTATACACCCTTCCGACGGAGAGTCTTGGAAGCACATGGTCAGGGAGTTTGATCATTTTGCAGCAGAGGTCCGAAATGTTTGGCTAGGGCTCTCATCTGACAGATTCAACCCTTTTGGCAACATGAGTCTTCAATACAGTATATGGCCAGTTATTTTGGTACCGTACAACCTTCCACCATGGATGTGCATGAAGAAGGAATACAATATGCTGACTCTGTTAATTCCGGGCCCGGGTTATCCAGGAAAGTGTCTCGATGTGTATTTGAGGCCTTTGATTGAGGAGCTTAAGTACCTGAGTGTGTGTGGCCACCCCACTTACGATAGGTTCAAAAAGGAGATGTTCCAGATGCATGCCATGCTTGTTGGCACCATCAGTGATTTTCCTGCCCGCGGTATGTTGTCGGGCAACGTTACCAGGGGTTACAGGGCTTGTTCAGAGTGCATGACGGTTGATTGTTGCAGTCCTCATTGCAGTAAAATTTTTCAGATGCGTCACCGTTGTTGGCTTCCATATGATCACCCATTTAGGCAGGATCCAGACGCGTTTGATGGGACTGTGGAAACAGGTGTGGCACCCAGGCGATGGACATGGGAAGAAATTTTGGAAGTGTTGAATGAATATGATTTTGGCCTGTTGAGCAATCATCCTGACATAGTGGCGTCAATTCCAGACAAGCCCGAAAGGTATAAGTTTTGGACACACAAGAGCATATTCTGAGAACTCCCCTACTGGCCCAGGTTGCCTATCAGACATTACCTAGATGTCATGCACATAGAGAAGAATGTGTGTGAAAGTGTGGTGGGCACAGTTCTTAACTTGGAGGGGAAAACAAAAGACATCCCTAAGGCACGTATTGATCTGAAAGCTATGGGACTGCGGAAACATTTGTGGTTACGAGATGGTAAGAGAAAAATGCCGCAAGCTCCTTATACCGTCAAGCCGAAGCATAAGCATGAAATTTTTCGGTGGCTGAGTAATGTCAGGTAAATATTCTTATATATGACTATGCAGTACGGAAATTGGTTTGCCTTTAATTTTTACCAGATTATGGTGATATGCGAGAAATATAATTGTTGCCTATGGCTATATATATATATATATATATACATGCAGGTATCCTTATGGCTATGCAGGAAATATAAGCAGGTGTGTTAACTACCGGGACAATAAGATGTAC
Organism: Geum urbanum; assembly: GCA_946800695.1. Lineage (NCBI taxonomy): Eukaryota > Viridiplantae > Streptophyta > Magnoliopsida > Rosales > Rosaceae > Geum > Geum urbanum. Next base: position 39,074,744 of record OX326998.1, read on the forward strand.
GGATTAAAGAGTCATGACTGCCATGTACTGCTTCAACGCCTTTTTCCTATTTTCATTCGAGGGTACCTGCCCAAGGAGGTGGTGGAGCCGTTGGTGGCCTTGTCAAGATTCTTTCAGAAGTTATGCACCAGGGAAGTTAAAAAATCAGATCTCAGGGAGATGCAAGATGACATCATTTTTATCATGTGCAAGCTTGAGAGGATATTTCCGCCAAATTTTTTCGACATCATGCCTCACCTAACGATCCATCTTCCCGAACAATTGTTGCTTACCGGTCCCGTACACTACACTTGGATGTATCCCATGGAAAGGTACATTTGGTTTGCCTCTGTTTTTATATGTAAAGTCTTAGTTTTACCCCTTTTAACATGCACTTGTTAACTTGTAGACAATTGGGAGCCTACAAGGACTATGTGAAGAATAAATATGCACCTGAAGGGTGTATCGCTGAAGCATATATTGCGCACGAGTGTGTCACGTACACCAAAGTGTATTTGGGAGCGCTTGAGGACCCCCTACAACAGATGCCGATAGATGAACCTCAGTTCAACCTTTCTATCATCTCCAATGACGTTGTAGTACAGGGAAGCTTGCCAAAGTCGTACAAGTTGGATGAAAATGAGGTAGTCATTGCCCACTGGTCGGTACTGATTAACTGTGAAGAAGTACAATATTGGAAAAATTATCATCTTCACTGCCCTGCTATTGCCGGAAATGTTGATTACCACAACAGGACGTTTGCAAACTACTTTGGTCCATGGGTAAGGGTATATGTGTATATGTCTTTTTTTTTATTGCCATTTTCCTTATATAGCATGTGTGTACGTACGTGGTTTTGTGGTTTCTATGTTCATAATGTCTTGTGTGGTATCTTATCGTTTTCAGATGAACCATGTAGCAGATGATGGTTACCCAGAGTGGTCAAACGAATTGAGGGTCCTTGCGATGAAACCAATAGCTTCAAAAGTTTACTCGATGTGTCAGGTCAATGGCGTGAAATTTATATGTGAAAATAGAGACGACCGACTGAAAACACAGAATTGTGGGGTGATGGTCCATGGTGGGCAGGATGGCGTTGACTATTACGGTGTCCTTCATTCAGTTGTTGAACTAATTTATGGGAACCGCATGAAAGTGCACTTGTTCAAGTGTAGATGGTTTGATACTAGCCCGGAGAACACAAGGACCGATCAGCATGGAACATTTTCGGTGAATACTGCTACTACCTGGTATGAAGAAGACCCTTTCGTTCTTGCCTCATCAGTAAAACAAGTGTTTTACCTGGACGATCTTCTTAACAAAGTCCCGTGGAAGGTGGTTAACCATGTTGCCAATAGAAACATATACAGTGCTGCCACACTTTGTGATACCGCAGATGATGAGGAAGTTACTGCATACCAAGAGCCGAACGCTTTTGACATTCCGGAATCATCTACGATTCGCCTTAATAATGTGAGATCTGGGAGTGTGGTTCAAATTACTGGAGCAGAACTTCTCGATGTTAATCCATATGAAGTTGACGCTGATTCAGATGACGAGGAGAGGCACATATTGCCAGAGGTTACCTATGAAACCGAGTCAGACTCAAGTGATGACGATGATTACGATTATCATCCTTAGTACGGAAATTGTTGTCGGAAATATGATGTAGTCGGAAAATGTAGCCGGAAATCGTAGACGGAAATTGTAGTCGTTAATCGTACGTAGACGAAAATTGATAATCGAAATTGTAGTCGGAAAATGTTGCCGGAAATCGTAGACGGAAATTGTAGTCGTTAATTGTAGACGGAAATTGATAATGGAAATTGTTATTGGAAAATGTAGCCGAAAATCGTAGACGGAAATTGTTGTCGTTAATCGTACGTATACGGAAATTGATAATCGAAATTGTAGTCGGAAAATGTAGCCGGAAATCGTAGACGGAAAATGTTGTCGGATATTCTTCGGGAAATAATGACATTACCAACGAGTTGAAGTCGTTGGTAATGACATTACCAACGAGTTATAAGAAACTCGCCGGCAATGTTGTCTGGATAGAAACCCAGTCGAGCCCGAGCCTTTCATTTCTCCTCCTCTCCCTCTCCTCCTCCTCTCCCTCTCCTCCTCCCAAATCGGTCCGGCGAGTTCAAACTAGATCACCTCTAGCTCACCTCCTCCTCCTCCTCTCCCACTCCTCCTCCTTATCCTCTACTCCTCCTCTCCCTCTCCTCCTCTCCACCGATCCGGAATCCTCTCCTCCTCCGAAAATCTCCTCCTCCCCTCCTCCCCTCCTCTCCTCCCCTCACCATTGTAGTTGGCAAAGCATTGTAGGTGGAAATCCATGGCAGGTCCGATCCTCTCTCTCTCTCTCAATTTTTAATTATTTTTGTGTATGTGTATGTGTATGTGTATGTGTATGTGTAAGTGTATGTGTATGTGGAAATTAATTAGGGTGCTAAGTTGAAAATTAGGGTGATAAGTTGTAAATTTATATGTGATGTATATATATATTTAGGTATGTGAAAATTAAGTGATGTATATATATGTGAAAATTATGTATATATGTGGTTTGGATGAATATGTGATATATATATATGTGGAAATTAAACCTAATTAAGATGCATGATATATATATGTGTGAAAAATGTGGAAAATTAATTAGGGTTTGTGATTTGGATGAATATGTGAAAATTAAATTTAATTAAGATGCATGATGTATATATATACATCGAAAATGTATATATGTTAATTTAGGTGATATAGTTGTTAATTAATCGTATAAATGAAGGTGGAAATCGGGATCGGAACGGTTTAGAACCAGAACGGTTTTAAACCGGAACCGCGCGGAACCGAAACCCTTTGGAACCGGAACTGTTTGTAACCGGAACCGTTATGTTACAAACGTTTCTGGTTACAAATAGTTCCGGTTCCAAAGGGTTCCGGTTCCGCGCGGTTCCGGTTCCAATTTGTTATAGAACCGAAACGGTTTGGAACCGGAACCGTTTGGAACCGGAACTGTTTGTAACCTTTCCCGTTATGTTACAAACGGTTTCAGTTACAAACAGTTCCGGTTACAAACAGTTCCGGTTTCTAACGGTTCCGGTTCCAAACCGTTCCGGTTCCGATTTGTTATAGAACCGAAACGATTTGGAACCGGAACCGTTTGGAACCGGAACTGTTTGGAACCTTTCCCGTTATGTTACAAACGGTTTCGGTTACAAACAGTTCCGGTTACAAACAGTTCCGGTTTCTAACGGTTCCGGTTCCAAACCGTTCCGGTTCCGATTTGTTATTGAACCGAATCCATGACTATTACGGTGTCCAGGAGGTTTTGCGGCTAATTGGCTTCGGAGAGGTTCCCGAAACAGTGGAGGGAACAGTAGTCAAGCTTCCTCCTCGCCCGCAGTTAGCAACACGCCCAGTGGGCCAATGATGACTGCTCGCACGAGAGCCTTGCTAGAGGCGCGAGCTGAGGAGGAAGCTGCACGATCAAGAGCCGTGGCACCGGAAGTCGAGGCTCGAGCCTCAGTCTCCAGACGCTCAATCAGCAGACGTCCCTCTGGTGGCAGAGCCTCAGACGAGCGACAGTCAACGGGGGCATCAGAAACTCCCTCAATCCGAATGCCCCATATTCGCCCGGTGCCTACTCCCGTTTCACAGGAATCATCTGAGGCACATGGTGGTGCTGGCACCTCATCGTCCAGGCCTCGTCTATCTCCGCCGTCCGGTCTCTTCCTACCCGACTAGATTCCTGTCATCCCTGAATCTGATGATAGGGGGATGTCTGTTTATGTTGAAGGACGGCCGGAGTTCCTGACCGTGGAGGAAGCGTATAACTTCCTCCCGTTCGACCCCGTGTATCTTTGGAGTGTGAGGTGCACCAACCAACAAACAGACGATGCAGGTAAATTTTATTTAACATCAGATTGATTACTTAATTATTACTTAAGACTTGCGATAGGTTCAATTAATGATATCAATTTGTTGACATTGTATTATTAGGCAATTTCGTTAATGGGACTGGAAAACAGAATGGGGCTAGAGGCACCTGCACTGGGAAGAGACTTGAGCAGGCCACCGGCGGAAGGAAAACGCCCATAAGGGCCAATGAGGATGGCGAGGTGATCGAGGCATTCGACACCACGCACAAATATGTCAGCATGGCCGGTGCGACCGTGCGGGACAAGGTCCCAATGCTTTGGCCAGATTGGGAATCTGTGCCTATCTACGTGAAGATGCAAGTGCATAATGCACTCAGTGTGAGTAAAATCGTATTTTCATTACGTAAATTTTACATTTATTAATTAAGTCCACTTAAATATATAATTTTACCTTTTATATATTCATATTGCAGGTGTGGTTTGACGTGGATGAAGTTCTTATTCACACGTGGGTAGAGCGTCAACTACATATGAGGTGATGTGCTTCGACTTATTTGAATATATATCGAGTTAGATTTTTGTTTATCAAGTGTTTTAATATCTCTAACTTTTTTTCCTTGTTTTAATATAGGTATAAAGAGTGGAAGAACGAGCTTTCTTCCCATTACACTGTATACAAGGAGCTAGGCCGAAGTTCTACCCCTAGCGAATTCCGGTTTAGGGAGTACGAGTGGCTGTGGCTGATAGCCCACTTCGAGCACCCCAAAGTAAAGGTATGCATCCTTAATATATCTTACAAGCCGTCTGTATCGTATCAGATTGAAATAGTTAGTTACTAATTTTTTTCCATATGTTTATCAAACAAGGCGATTTCGAAGACGAACCGGGCGAATAGATTGAAAAACACCAGGGCCCATCATGCAGGTTCACTCAACTACATGGGTTGGTCGACTAAGGCGCAGCAACAACAAGAAGTGAACACCTTGGTGTATATTCATCAGAAGTTCTATCCGCAGTGCCCTGACGAAGCGGTAAGTCTTTCGCCTCTCCATGTGTTAATAAAACTATTTTTCGATATTAATAGATTTTGTTAGTTAATACGTTGTTCATTTTCGCTTTTCAATTAGGCGAGAGTGGAGGAGGCGACCGCAGAAGTCACCATGAGTATAGCTCGGACTAACCATCCTGACTGCTCCGAGGAAGAAGTCACCCAGTATGCCTCTCAGATCGATCCGCTTGATCCCCCGATAGCGGCTCAGATCATGGCAAAAGCATGCGGGACTGGAAAGAATACCTACTACTGTAGGGGAATGGTCTCGGCGGGCGAAGGAGTATTGAAAACCACTTCACAATACTCTACCGGGTCAAGAAGTTCAACTTCTAGTCGTAACCTCGCAGCGGAGCTTCATAGGACGCAGAGGGAGTTGGAGGAGCAAAAGAGGCAGATGGCCGAGTACCAAAACATGGTCCAGCAGCAGACACAGATGCAGGCTCAGATGTACACATGGATACGGACGATGTACGAGGCTTAGACTACCGGACAACCGTTCCCCACACCTCCCCCGGTCCCGGTCCCTCCGTTCCCTAGCTATCCACCACCACCACCGCACCAGTCAACGCCAGAGCAAGACCAAGGTAGCCACCGGAATTCAAATGAGTACATGGATTACTTCGACCCTGACCCGCAAGTTCCTCGACCCTGACCTGTAGTTGTAGTTAATTTTCGTATCGTCGTTGCTATTTGTACTGTACGTTGGACATTTATGTGTACTGTTGAACTTGTATGATTGTACGGTTTATGTCTTTCAATGCAGGTTCTGGAATTGGGTCCAATCCAGAACCGCGTTTTTTTTTCAAAATTTTTCCAGACATTGCCGGCGACATGGACCTCAGTCCCCGGCAATGTCTCACATTCCGGCCACGGCGGCCCTGCCATTGTCGGCGACGCCGTTTCCCGTCGCCGGCAATGTTAACACCGGCGGGGGATTTTCGGCAACATCATTGCCGGCGACTTGTCGCCGGTAATGACAATTCCGGCGAAAAAAATAGACAAGGCCGGCGACGGGAGGTCGCCGGTAATGTCTCCATTTCTGGTAGTGATTCTAGACAACGAAACAATATTTTGTCATCTAATAAGTACTCTGGCGATGAATTTATTTTCGTTGTCCAACTTAACTTGGACGATGAAACCAAAAATGATTCATCGTCTAAGTTAGGTATTCTAGTAGTGGGATAGCGGGTAAGACCCTTGGTCAAATTTCCAGGTTACCCATGCATGGCTCACATGTTGCCACTGCCGCTCCGTCAAGACTCAAATCGGAAGTCGGCCACCAAAATTCATCTATCTCCAAAACTAGTGTCGGGAAAACTTCGACCATTCAGACCAGATCACGACTGAGATAGAGACTTTCGAGCCTGCAGTCGCGGACCCACGAATTTGTTTGATCCAATCAGGAGACAAACCAGTCAGAGCACCAGCAACCTTCATCTGGGAGCGACCCGGCCTCTGCTTACAGCCATAAGAACAATGGCAAAGTTAACCGTAATGGAGAAGAGGAGTGCTATGAGGAGTTGTAGCTTGAGGTCGACAAAGAAAAACCTGAAAATCTTGTGGGAGAAAGCTGCCCACACGTGGACTAGCGTCGCACTAAACACTACCGGAACAATTACTATGACCGACGACTTGGTGTCGTCGGTCTGTTTGGGATCCTCGTCGGTCATAGTAATATCCGACGATGTGTCGTCGGATATAGTAGCGTCGGTAATAGACCGTCGGTCATACTATATCCGACGACCAGTTAGGGTTACCGTTGGAAAAAGTATACACTATATCCGACGACAATTTTGCGTCGGTCATAGTTTTAAACTATAACCGACGACATCATCGTCGGATATAGTTTTCTCCATGGTCAAAATGGTTGACTCTGGAGAAAACTATATCCGACGATATTGACACATGTCGTCGGATATAGTGGAAAAATAAAAAAAATTTTTTGCAGGTTTTGGGTTTCATCCCAAAACCTGCATTCACAAAAAATCACGCTATCTATATATTGTTCAAATTGAAAATCAACAACCATTGAAACTAGAGTACGTAGTAAATAAATAAATTAATAAAAAACCGAAATAGTTCAAATCTATATACATATGCGTAGTAAATAATGAAAATAAAAATGAAACCGATAATTGTTCAAATGTAGGGGGGTCCTAGTCCTAAATCTATGTGGTCAAACGGGTCGTCATAAGTAGGTTGGTCCTGGTCTGGCTGTGGCTGTGGCTGAGGCTGCGGCTGAGGCTGAGGCTGTGGCTGTGACTCATCGAATATGGGCGGGGGAGGTATCTGGATTCCAGATGCTTGCAACTGTGCATAACATTGCTGCATCCATGTCCCCATTTGCTGCTGCTGTTCGGCCAACCGATTCTTCTTTGCAGCTTGCGCTTGCTCCATCTCCTCTATCAGACGCCGTTGAGCTTCCATCTCAATTGATTGCCTATGAAGCCGGTCGTTTAGCTCATTAGTCCTCGAAGATGATGATGATGATCCCGATCCGCGAGAGAATTCAGGGGTCTGCTTCAGCAGCCCTTGACCCCATTTTCTGGAACCCCTGCAGTAGAATGTGTTCTTTCCTGGAGGGATCGCAGTTGACGTAATACTGGCCCTGACGATCGGATCAGATCGATCAATCTGATCAATCGAGAGTTCCGCATCGGGGGTGTCGGGATAGAGCTCTCTCGCCACTTGAGTCAACACCTCCGGAATCGCCTCCTGAATTCTCGCCTAATTGACAAAGAACAATAAAATATTAATTAAAAAAACAATCTAAATAAATAAGAAATAATTTTATTTTGTTATAAGGACACTTACAGCATATTCGGGATTCTGCGGATACGCGTGCTGCATCGTATAGACAAGGGGATCATCTTCTGGGTGGTTGGCCGCCTCCTCGATCCAACCCGAGTATGATCTGGTACCGGCATGATGATTTGTTGTGTTTTTGGCCCGGTTCCTTGCGTTGATTTCAGAAAGAGCCTGCGCGATTAAGTCAACATAAAAAAACACTCATTAGCCAAATAATTTACGGGAAGTACGATAAAACCAAAATTAAATCGATTGAAAGTTGCGTACCTTCAATCGAGGGTTGTTGAAGTGAACCACAAGCCATCGCCACTCGTACTCCCTATAACGAAACTCGCTAGGGGTACCCTCACGATTGTCCCCGTACTTTTTCCAATGCTTCTTCAGCTCGGCCTTCCACTCCTTATACCTATATATACCCATAAAATCAAGCGTTAGTAACTAACAACATTGTATGAACATAATCAAAAGAAACGAAAAAATTGAAACAAATGGTCGTCTGCAAACCTGCTCCCATGCACTTCATCCGCCCACGTGGGTCTAATGTCTTCATCCACGCGGAACCACCTCTGCAATGCATATATTTATATATATATATATATATATATCAATAATATTAAAAATTTATTATTGAAAATTTTCATAATGAATATACAATTCAACTCACCGACAACGCATTATTCAGCTGATGTTTGACGGCTTGTGGCACTGAATTCCAATCTTGCCACAACATTGGGACTCTATCCCGTATGAGACTGCCCGCCATCCCCGCGTACTTTCGAGTGACCTTTCCCTCGATCACCTGCCCTCCATCCCTGGTCGGAATCATAAGTTGGCCACCACCGCTAGCCTGAATGGCTTCGTCCAGTAACTTGCCGACGACGGGGCCTCTGGTTCTCTTCTGTTTGGCACCGGGCACGATCTCGCCTATCACATATATATGTAGACGATTTTGTAAACATCAACACCTAATTGAATTTAAATATTAGGGAGTAAAAAGATATCACTAATTAATATTTACCTGATTCGTCGGTGCGTTGTCCCGGAATCCTTGCACTCCAGAGAGGTGCCGGGAAGGGTATATACGCATATGCCTGCTCCGGGGTAATGAACCCTAGCTGTCCCGGAATAGGCATCCCGTCGGAATCGACGTGAGGTATCGTCGGGATTTCCAACGGTAAGAATAATGTAGGCGGCGGGCACAGTCGCATCCTCGCCGAGGACTGAGTAGATCCACCAGCCTCCTCGGAAGAATGAGGAGCTGTCTGGTGGATGACGGGGGAACCCTCCTCGCGATGAATGTCCGACATTCGGACCGAGGATTGAGTCGCACTATCTGTTTCCGGCGTGCGACTGACCTGTTGAACCCTCCTCGCGCCTGAGGATCGAGCCGGCTCGAGCTGCTGCTGCTGAGGTTGTCCCTCGCCCATCAGCCAACGGTGTCGAGAGGTCAGCGGAACACTGTAAGTGTTGGGGACACTGGTGGATCCTGATGCGGACCGACTTCCGGTGCCATCAGGATCCCCAGCTCCCGAGCCCTCATCCCCACGTCCCGATCTCCCTCTCCCTCTGGACCTCCCCCTCGAAGTACTCGACCCGGCCCCTCGGGAAGGTCCGCAATTAAACCATTGCATCGTTGCTATAAAATTATTAAAATTAAAAAAAATTCCTAATTCATCTAAAAATCAATAATCCAATATATATTCAATATATAAATATTCCACAAAAATCAACAATATATAATTCCATAAAACTTCCAATACATATATAATTAATCCAATTCAATAATTTAACTATATATATCAATAATTCCAATAATCCAAATAATCCAAATTCATGCTAATATAACCTAAAATTCCATATAATCCATATAATCCTATCCATATAATCCAAATAATCCATATAAAACAATCCATATAATCCAAATAATCCATCCTTTCCACATATAATCCAATCCACATATAACCTAAAATTTCCGAGTACATCCCAATATATATCAATTCATGAATAAAATTCAAAACAATCGAAATTTAATTATAACCTAAAATTCCATAAATTATAATCCTAATTTAACATAAAATCAGGATATAATCCAAATTTTAATATAACCTAACAATTTAACCTAAAATTTAACCTAATTTAACCTAAAATATAATCCAAATATAACCTAAATTTTAATCCTAATTTAACCTAATTTAACCTAAATTATAATCCAAATTTAACTAAAAATATAATCTTAATTTAACATAAAAAAATATATATAATCCAATTGAATTTAACCTAAAATTTCCTAATTCATAATTATATAACTCAATATATGCATAATCCCCACAAAATCCACAACTATATCAATACATGCATCCACATTGACAATCAACACATTCCACAACGTAAAATCCAACCGAAATAAAAAAATTCGAAAAATTGAAATTAATTAGGGATTTCAAACCTGTTTTTTCACTAATCGATAAGGATTTTGCTTGAGGATCGATGGAATAGCTTGGTGACCTTCGATTGCTTGCTTCCAACACTTAAACTGCCCTGAAAATCGAGAGGAGGCGAGAGGAGGCGACTGTGTAGTGTTTGGGGCAGTTTCGTTTCTGCCCCAAATCGTACCCAGATACGATATAAAGCCAAACTATATCCGACGAGTTAAGTGATCTCGTCGGATATAGTTGAACCCAAACTATAACCGACGATATTTCATATGAATGTCGTCGGATATAGTTTGGGTTCAACTATATCTGACGAGAGATCATATGCAACTCGTCGGATATAGTTCCTCTATTTAATTTTCATTTATGCCGGCCGGTAAACTAATTAAATGTGTAGTGTTTTAATATATATATTTATTAATAGTTAATTAATACGAAATTATTAATACTTAATACGAAATTAGTAAATTAAGCAAAATTATTTAATAATACGATCGATCGATATTAATTATTAATCGATCCGTTGTATTTTTTTCCCGATCGATCGACACTGGCCATTTAAAGTCGATCGATAATATGATCGAATAAAATTCATTTTACATTGCACGTTCTAAGTCAAACCATCTACATACATATAAATTATACACTAATTAATTAAGGTGCATAATCGGAATCATCGCTTGAGTCTGACTCTGTTTCCGAGTTAATTTCAGGTAATATGTGTATGTCCTCGTCACTTGAGTCTTCATTCTCTTCATTTTGATTAACATCAAGAATATTCGGTTGAGGAATTCGTACCACACTGCCCTGTCTCACATTATTAAGGCGAATTGTTGAGGTTTCAGGAATACAAGTTGCGTTCGGCTCTTGGTATGCACTGACTTCTTCATTATCCGAGGTCACACCACGGGTTGAGGCACTGTATTGGCTTCGTGGAAGAACATGGTTAACCACTTTTCACGCGCCTTTATGCACAAGATCATCAAGATAGAACAATTGTTTCACCGCCGTGGCCAACACAAACGGATCATCTTCATACCAGCTTGTGGCAGTATTCACCGAAAAAATCCCGTGTTGATCGGTCCTTGTGTTCTGAGGGTCGGTATCAAACCATCTACACTTAAAAAAGTGCACGGTCATGCCTTCCCCATATATTAATTCGACAACTGAATGGAGAACACCGTAATAGTCAACTCCATTCTGCCCACCATGCACCATTACCCCAGAATTCTGTGTTTTTCGTCTGACATCTCTATGTTCACAAATAAATAGTACGCCATTAACCTTACACATAGGATAAACTCTGGAAGTTACCGGTTTCTGCGCCAAGAGCCTCAATTCGTGTGACCACTGAGGGATACCATCATCTTGTACATGATTCATCTGAAAATAATCATTTATTAAGTACGTATAAATAGGATGCGAGACATGCACTTAACATCGATCATATACAGGTCAATTTAAGTATCAACTTACCCAGTTGCCAAAATAGTTTGCGAACGTCTTGTTGTGGTACTCAACATCACCGGAAATAGCAGGGCAGTAAAGGTGCAAAATTTTTCAATATTGAACTTCTGGACAGTTAATCAATACCGACCAATGGGCAATGACGAGCTCATAAGGTTCCAACTTGTACGAGTTGGGCAACTTTCCAGAAACTTCAACATCATCGGAGATGATCGAAAGGTTGAACTGCCCTCCATCTACGGGCATATGTTGTGGAGGGTCCTCCAACGCTCCCAAATACAACTTGGTGTACGTTACGCACTCATGCGCAATATATGCTTCAGCGATACACCCTTCGGGTGCAGATTTGTTCATCACATAGTCTTTGTAGTCCCCCAATTGTCTGTAAATGGGTAATTACAGATCGAGCATGTTATGCTTATTGCAACAATATATAAGTGAATAAATAATATTAAAGATCGACATATATAGCCAGATTCAGAGATGCATTACGTACCTTTCCATAGGATACATCCATGTGTAGTGTACTGGACCAGTAAGCAACAATTGTTCCGGAAGATGGAGCATCAGGTGAGGCATGATGTAGAAAAAGTTTGGGGGAAATATCCTTTCCAATTTGCACATGATAAAAATGATGTCCTGTTGCATTTCCAACAAGTCTGATTTCTTCACTTCTCTCGTGCATAACGTCTGAAAGAATCTTGACAAAGCCACTAACGGCTCCACCACCTCTTTGGGCAGGTACCCTCGAATGAAAATAGGGAAGAGGCGTTAGAGCAGTATATGACAGTCATGACTCTTTAGTCCGTACATCTTGTTGTCTTTGAAGTTAACACATCGACTTATATTTCCGGCATAGCCTGAAGGATACCTGACATTACCCATCCAACCAAAGATTTCACTCTTCTGGGCAGGCTTCACGGTATAAGGAGCTTGTGGCATTTTTTTCTTCCCATCTCTCAACCACAAATGTTTTCGCAGTCCCATCCTTTTAAGATCAATGCGTGCCTTCGGGCCGTCTTTAGTTTTTCCCTCCCAATTCAACACTGTGCCGACCACACTCTCGCACACATTTTTCTCTATGTGCATGACATCTAAGTAGTGTCTGATCAGCAACTTGGACCAATAAGGAAGTTCCCAAAAAATACTTTTGTGTGTCCAGAATTTATACCTGTCGAGTTTGTCAGGTATTAACGCCACTATCTCAGGATGATTGCTTAGCTGCCCAAAATCGTATTCATTTAGCACTTCTAATATTTCATCCCCCGTCCATCTCCTCGGCTGCTCACCTGTTTCCACAGTCCCATCAAATGCCTCCATATCCTCCCGAAATGGGTGATCATGTGGAAGCCAACGACGACGACGCATCTGTACAATCTTCCTGCAATGAGGTCTGCAACACTCAACCGTCATGCACTCTGGACAAGCCCTGTATCCCCTGGTAACGTTGCCCGACAACATCCCGCGTGCAGGAAAATCGCTAAAGGTGCCAACAAGCATGGCATGCATCTGGAACATCTCATTTTTGAACTTGTCATAAGTGGGATGACCATGCTCACTCAAGTACTTAAGCTCCTCAATCAAGGGTCTCAGATACACATCGAGACACCACTACCAACATAACCACTTTAGGCAACGAATTTCAAAATAACACGCAACGAGATATGAAATTCGTTGCCTATAGTTCACAATAGGCAACGACAAGGGTTTTCGTTGCCTATTGTGAACTATAGGCAACGAATTCGTTGCCTGTTGAAGTCAAATCGTTGCCTAATGTCTGGTTTATAGGCAACGAAATTTTCGTTGCCTATTGTGAACTATAGGCAACGAATTCGTTGCCTGTTGAAGTCAGATCGTTGCCTAATGTCAGGTTTATAGGCAACGATTTTTTTCGTTGCCTAATCATATCGTTGCCTAAAGTATGGTTATAGGCAACGAAAAAATCGTTGCCTATAGTTTAATAGGCAACGAAAAACCCTATAGGCAACGATTTAATCATTTCGTTGCCTATACTTAAGGCAACGATTTAATCATTTCGTTGCCTATACTTGGAGGAATAAAACCCCCTGTCGCGACCATCGCCGCCGCAACACAAACCCCCAGCTCACACAACTCTCGCCGGATTTCTGCCGGAATTCTGCCCTCGCCCGAATGTAAGATTCACATTCTCTCCCTCTCTCCTTACTTGAATATATAAACAACGTGATTTAGGTTGATTTTAGTTGGATTTGTGTTGGATTTGTGTTGTGATTTAGGTTAGGTTGTGTTGGATTTGTGTTGGATTTAGGTTAGGTTGATTAGTTGGATTTGTGTTGTGATTTAGTTTGTATTGTTGAATTTAGGTTGGATTTTGGTAAGGTTATGTTATGTTGGATTGTTGATTTAATTAGGTTGGGATTATATTGTGGATTAGAGGATTTAGTTTGGTTATTTAGTTTAGGTAATTAGAATTGGGAATAAGTGTGATTTGAGTTTGGGTTGTTCATTTTAGTTAGACAAAATTTAAATTTAGGTTAGTGTACGTAGCCTCAATTGTAAGCTATTCATTATGTTATTTTTTTGCAGACATTAATAAAAATGTGTTAACTTTGATCAGTAGCACGTAGCTAGTTTTTGATTTAGGTTGGAATGTGTACGCTGTTGTGGTTTGAACTCATGTAAATGTTGTAGATTCTGGAATTGGACCCAATCCAGAATCAAGTATTTTTTTTTAAAATAACACAAACTATAGGCAACGAAATGGACCAATTTCGTTGCCTATAGTTTGCCACCAAAAAAATTCAAACTATAGGCAACGAAATTGGTCCATTTCGTTGCCTATAGTTTGCCAGAAATACAACAATTCAAACTATAGGCAACGATGTTATTGACTATAGGCAACGAAATTCTTCAGTATAGGCAACGACGTCGTTGCCTATAGTTTCAAAGGTGGTCAAAGTTGACCTGTCGGTGGGTTTTAGGCAACGAAGAAGTCGTTGCCTATAGTGAAACTATAGGCAACGATTCAACCCTAGTCGTTGCTTATAGTAGAAAACCCTAACCCCTAAACCCCGAACTATAGGCAACGAATCGGTTTGGTTTTTCGTTGCCTATAGTATAGTCAACGATGAAAAGGCAACGACGGTATAGGCAACCAATTTTCGTTGCCTATACTTATAGGCAACGATTTTCATACTATAGGCAACGATTTTAGATCGTTGCCTAAAGCTGTTATGTTGGTAGTGTGCACTTTCCTGGATAACCCGGCCCTGGAATGATCATAGTGAGCATATTGTATTCTTTCTTCATGCACATCCATGGAGGAAGGTTGTACGGTACCAAAATAACTGGCCATATACTGTATTGAAGACTCATGTTCCCAAAAGGGTTGAATCCATCAGATGGAAGCCCCAGCCAAACATTTCGAACCTCTGATGCAAAATAAGAAAACTCATTCACCATGTGCTTCCAAGCGTCTCCGTCAGCAGGGTGTATACGCGTATCACCGTCGGGCAAATTCCTCTCGGCCCACCATCTCATAGCTTCAGCCGTGTGTGCAGACATGAACAACCGTTCTAGCCTATCTATCAGGGGAAAATACCGAAGTATCTTCAAAGCTTTCTTGTTTCCGGCAGGAGTCAACTTATACCTATCTGTACCACATACCGGGCATTCATCAAGGGATTCAAGATCATTCCCATAAGCATCTTCACTCCAGAAGAGAACACAATCATATCTACAAGCATGGATTTTGATGTAGGAAAGGCCAAGATGTTTAAGGATCTGTCGCACCTTACGATGAGTGGTAGGAAGACGATGACCGGGGGTCAACAACGAACCAGACCACTTCAGCCAATCATCAACAGCCTTCACACTCATTTTGTTCTCCACTTTGAGCTTCATTACTCCCATAACACTTTCCAGAACAGTCTTATTACACCCGTTGTACAACGGGGTCTGTTGGAAGGCAATGAGGTTGTTGTACTTGTCCATACCAGCAGTGTTGACAGCTGTAGGTAATTGCTGGACTGGCTCAATATGAGGGAAGTCTCCAATGGTGGGAGGGATATCGATATCCGGTGCTTGAGCAAATATACCGCTCTCATGAGGAAACATATCGTTGATCAACCTTGTTGTTGGATCATTGGATGTACTGC
This sequence comes from Geum urbanum, assembly GCA_946800695.1. Classification (NCBI taxonomy): domain Eukaryota; kingdom Viridiplantae; phylum Streptophyta; class Magnoliopsida; order Rosales; family Rosaceae; genus Geum; species Geum urbanum. Next base: position 39,090,498 of record OX326998.1, read on the forward strand.
CACTCTCAAAAAATTGTCCGTGATCATGTTGACCAACTGTTGAGCTCTCACCATGATAAATCCAACATGTGTACTTATCCCAAAACCCGTTTTTCTTCAAGTGCTCCAATACTTTATCGATGTGAAAACGATATCGCTCGCTGCGACACTGACATTTCGTACACGGACAATAATGAATTGTCATCCCTCCACAATTAACCTTCACATATTCTACAAAACTTCTAATTCCACGGTGATATCTTACATCCCATCTTGGAAGACATATCCAACTCTTGTCCATCCTCAAAATTATAACTGCATGCATGTATATATACCAATGATCTTATTAATTCAAATTTCATAGCTACATATAAATATTTATTATTTTAATTCCCATAATTTTAATATATATATATACACACACACGTACACCCTAACTATATATATATATATAATCGATCACAAAAATCTAAATATATATATATAATTGCTATATATATATATTCACAATAATCAAATTAAAATTAACAACAATTAATATATATATATATATTTACGATCAATCACGCATACGTAATCAATATCAACCATCAATCAATATTACTCAAACTCAAGAATCAATTAATTAATTAACTCGATCGATCGATCCATCTATTAATTCAACAAATTAAGCAATACATGCATGCACAACACATATATATATATATATTAATTAAGAACGTACCTAGCTAGCTAGCTAGCTAGCTAGCTATATATAATGCGCACGAATCATCACGAACTCATTCTCGACATCACCCAAAGATCGATTTCAGAGCATTTGTTGAAAAAATGGAAAGTTTTTTGAATGACAGCTCGAGCTGCTGCCCAGATCTGAAATAAGAAACTATAACCGACGAAATGAAAAAATCGTTGGTTATAGTCCAAAAATTTCGTTGGACATAGTCGATAACTATGACCGACGAGATTCCGGCGACTATAACCGACGACATGATAATCTCGTCGGTCATAAAACTATAACCGACGAGATAATCCTGTCGTCGGTTATAGTTAACTATAACCGACGAGATCCCTTCTCGGCGGTCTGTTTTCCGGCAGCTCGTCGGATATAGTGGTTCTGCTGGTAGTGAAAAGCCAGTGTGGAGGAGAAGGAGATGGAGACTTGGTCATAAATATCCGACATGATGTGGCGAGTGATTGCTCACAGGGGGAGGTGGCGCAAAGCCGCTCTTTTCTCACGAGAAGAAAACTAGGATTTTTTTTAGGAGTTCGACAGTGTAATAATAAACATTGATTCATTAGAAGTTTAAAATTGTTAATTACGTACAAAGCATATTATATATTTATGTTTCACTCAATCAGAATGACTTCCAGCTACTCTACAGAAAACACGTCATATATATACACACACAATGACTTGACTCCATTAATATTTATATATGGTGACGAAAATGTCACGTTAATGCATATAGTAGGAAATATTGTACTCTAAAATTTTCTTTTTCATTCGAGCTAATCACAGTTTTTTCTTTCTTTTTTAACCTTAAGTTTAGTTTCAGAGGGGTCTTTACGTACTCGAACGGAAGCGTACGTGGACTTGGTCTTGTGATTGAGTTCGAGTCTCATCAGCTTCAGCTTCATATCAGACTGGATTAAACGCTTGAAAATTAGTACTGATTGATCAAGCAGAACTTTCACTTACTTCGTTTTTAATTAGAATTTCACTTTTGAGATTGTGATTCGTTATACAAACCCTTTGCTCGATCCAGTCTCGCATTGTCACTCTTGTGCTTTCTCTTGATCCCAATATATAGTTCTTACGATGTTACACAGATACATAAGAGAAATGGAGATTGTACTTTAGATCACTCGGCAATTAAGCACATATATAAATGATCGATCGCGATCAGTCCAATCGAAGTCGAATGTAAATTCATACAACATGCATGCAAGTAAATATATATAATAGTGTGGTCTTTGCTTTCATTTATTTAAATACTGATACATTGAGTTGTTACGAGATATTATAGTAAGGAAAGGTTCCCCAGAACCCTATTATTCACAAACATTTTCTTAATCTGTTCCTCTACAGAGACGAATCCAGGAAAACAAAATAGCTGGTATAGCAGAGATCCGAAAAGAAAAAAATCTAACTTTTTCAAGTTGATTCAAATAAATTCTTGTATGATCCAACTTAGTAGTGGTTAGGAGGTGGAGGTGACTTATAGTAGTATGGAGGTGGCGACGGTGAGGGTGGTGGAGGTGACTTGTAAATGTAGGGAGGATGAGGAGATGGTGACGGTGGTGGTGGTGACTTATAGACATATGGTGGAGGAGGTGATGGTGAAGGTGGTGGAGGTGACTTGTAAACGTATGGAGGAGGTGGTGATGGAGAAGGGGGAGGTGGTGACTTGTAAATATATGGTGGAGGCGGTGACGGGGAAGGAGGAGGGGGAGACTTGTAAACATATGGTGGAGGTGGTGATGGAGAAGGTGGAGGAGGAGATTTGTAAACATATGGAGGGGGAGGTGATGGGGATGGAGGAGGTGGTGACTTGTAAATGTATGGTGGAGGAGGTGATGGTGATGGTGGAGGTGGAGACTTGTAAACATATGGAGGTGGAGGTGAAGGTGATGGGGGTGGTGGTGATTTATAGATATAAGGTGGTGGTGGTGGTGGTAATGGGGGTGGTGGAGACTTATAGACATAAGGAGGAGGTGGAGAAGGTGATGGGGGTGGTGGAGACTTGTAGAAGTATGGTGGAGGTGGTGATGGAGATGGAGGAGGCGGAGACTTGTACATATATGGGGGAGGAGGTGATGGAGAAGGTGGAGGTGGAGACTTGTAGACGTATGGGGGAGGTGGTGATGGAGAAGGTGGAGGCGGGGACTTGTAGACGTATGGTGGTGGAGGTGAAGGAGATGGAGGTGGTGGAGACTTGTAAACATATGGAGGTGGAGGTGAAGGTGAGGGTGGTGGAGGAGACTTGTATACGTAAGGGGGAGACGGTGAAGGTGATGGAGGCGGTGGTGAATTATATACATAAGGTGGTGGTGGCGAAGGTGATGGTGGAGGTGGAGACTTGTAGTGATATGGAGGATATATCACATGCTTTGGTGGGGGTGGCGGTGGAGGTGATTTGTAATGGTGTGGAGGGTACTGAGGTTGTTTTGGTGGTGGTGATTGATACTTGTAAGGCGGGTAATGAGTGGCACTATGAGGTGGTGGTGGTGAAGAATAAGTGTAAGGCTTGTTAGCTTCAACACTAGTACTAGCTAAGAAACACAATGCCAAGCCAAGAAACATTGTAATCAGCCAAGAAGGCCTTGGCTTCCCCAAGGCTCCCATTTTCTAGAACTTGTTTGTAGTGAGGAGGAAGAGTAGTAGATGTTGTGTTTGTAAAGGCTGAGAGCTCACCCTTTTATAGTAGTGTCTGCTTATTTTCTGGAATAAGAGGCGTCTATATTTTCAAGATAACAGGCTGGATTGATGTCTTCATCCAAATGAGACTCAGCTCGGAGATACTTCAAAAATGCCAAATAAAAGTCTTCGATCGATCTGTTGATTTCATTCAATCAGTGAGTGTGGAATTTTCAATGCTGCTTGTTATTTCATGCATGGAGGCCATGAACCAGTCAAGTTGCATGGTAGGTAAGAACTGTGTTAGGCAGCTGGATTTATATATACTATGTAATATGCATACACTTATACAAGTGTGAAATCGTGAAATCGTGTTTGAGGTTTTATGTTTCTAATTAATAACAAATAATGCTGACGACATGTAAGCAAGTATTTAACCCATCAACACGTACATTGCAAAAATCAAAAAGATGGACGAGCAGTTTATGAAAGAAACATAAATCCTAAACCTAAATTAGCTCAGGACAATTTATGAGCAGATTAATGCGCATGTATTAATGTATTAGCTACTAAAAGTAGTCAGATAGCGTATGTACGTATTAGCAAGAAATTAGAATAAGCAGGCTTTCGATCTGTATTTCAATTGTTTAATTAAATCAAAGTATATTTCATTTTTTTAGATAAAAAACAAATGCTAGGCGGCTAGGGTTGCACGCTCACAAGTAATCTGAAACAGGAAATTAATCTCGACTGTATGAACTCAATTGTCTCACAATAACTCATTTCATGGAAATGTGGTGTCTGGCTGCAGCTTCTGCATAGAGATTTTTTAGGCGTTAAAGATAGTATAATATAAGATGAATGTAAGTGATGTGGGGTTCGAGGCGGAGTCGGTCTGTGATTGGTTCGGTAATTTTGTATTTGGTTTCCTTACGGGCATTGAAGGTTGTTATTCGCCTCTATACGTGGAAATTATGGCTACTCTTGAAACTTTTCAGATCAATCTCTGGTATGGTTTCTCCTCCGTTAGGCTTAGTTCTAATTCTCTAATCCTTGTCAAAGGCCTGCACGATCTAAATGGTATCCATTCTGATTTCTAAGATACGTGTGCCGATGTGCTCGATCTTTTGGAACACTCTCCCACACCATCTTTTGGGCATATCCAACGGGAAGCTAATGAAGTTGCGCACTTGCTTAGCAAATGGGCCCTCCGAAACTCTGTTAGTTCTACTTTTTTTCAAGTAGCTCCTCCATTTATAATTGAGGCACTAGCCATAAATTGTAACAATTTGAATCCTTTAATAATTATTTATCAACTTATCAAAAAAAAATGATGTGAGGTCGGATACAATGAGGAATGATTTAAATTAAGTTGGATTAATCGTAGATCCTATCCTTAATTTGTTTGTTCTTTTTTATTTGGTAAACTTAATTTGTTTGGTCGAATTCTTAAGATTTTGGCCACAATGTATATATGATGACATTTACTAACTTCCAGTTATATATGTCGATTTTCCTGATTAATTAATTAATACCTTGATGATGAAATATGCAGACCGCTACTTTCATGGATACAGATATATATGCATGGTCATACAATGACCCCCCCTTGTCTTGCTTAGTATTTTTTGATACAATTAGCCCAGAATTTACTTGACTAATAATATTAATTTTTGAGACTGAAGGGGACTAATAATTGTTTACAATGACTAGCTAATTATCACCTTTTTAGTTTACCTTTGTTTTGTTTTATTACATACCAACGGGTAGTTCTGGAATCGAATTCAAAATCTTTAACTCAATATGACGACCTAGCTAATTAATCTCGTGAACGCATGAGTACGTTGATCGAACTAATACGAAATCGATAGTGGTCGTATTATATTATATACTTCGTAATTCTAATGGTTTGAGGGTGCGCGTGGCCAAATTTCATCGAATAAGCTAATTGCATATAAAAACTGGTTCAATATTTCTTGGCATTTCCAGGTGTGGATTGGGATCACATTATTCTTTCCTTGCAGTATATTCAACGCATGGAAATTTTGTCTTCCTCTTTTTAAATTGCATGAGGAAATTAGGATGTCTTATCGAAGCTTTTTCGCAAATTGTCAAGTTGCTCAAAAGAAGTTATACAACAAAAGTGTCGAATGTCGTAACACAAATTATTTATAAAAAAATCCAACTACAAAACTAAAACATCAACTAGTAATGTTCTCGGCATTCAATCATCATCACTCTCCATAACACTTTGGTTTGTTGTGAGAAGATTGGGTGTCTCAATGAGATTGTGCATACGCAAAGAGTAACGATCTGGTGTCTCAGTGAGTTGTCGACACAGACGGTGAGGGAGTTAATTGTGGTCCTTAAGTCACAAAATTAACGATCTATTGAAGGATAAATAGATACGAAATATATGTAGACAGAAACTATTCTCATTTATTGATAGATGACCTTAATTAAATACATGCATTATAATTAATTACAATTAGTGTCCCTAAAAATCAGGAATTACTAAAATATCTACTTCTAATCTAATTAAAACAAGACGCACTTCAGAAGATATGAAATATACTTTTCTTAAACAGTTCTCTTTTTCTAATTTTATTTTCTTCTTTTCGAATATTACTATATGAGCCTATGAAGTCAATCAGATGCGCACGTGTATATATATATATATATATATATATCTATATATATACATCTGGTGTTAATTTGAAGTCAATACCAAATGTATATGACCTGGTGTTTGTTATACGTTAGAGTTGCTACGTATGACAAGTAGTGGTTTATGAAGCAACTTTCTAGACAAAATTTGAATAGCTGGTTCAGTCACGAACGAACTCGTTGGTGGTGACGAAGAACAAAACTTAATTAGAAGTTTAATTAAAACCAAAGAAATTAAAGAACAAGTCCCAACCCTTCCATGCGTACGTATACAAGCGTAAAGACTAAGCTAGCTATACATACATAAATGACACGTCGATCAGGTCACCGCCAAAGTTGACATATTGCCCAATGCAAAGCTGGAATACAATAAAATACAAACGAACTGATCGATCACCTAGGACTAATTGACTTATATTGACATAATATATATTACATACGTTCGCTAGATAATCGAGTATATTTTTTTTTGTCATTTTTAAGTATAGAATGTTATATAAATTTTTTTTATCACATTTTAACGTCTTTTTCGTCTAATTATAAAGTTTATATGAGTAAATCATTCATATAAATTATCAGTCAAAATAGTGATTATTAAAGTATTGAATTATAATAAATCAAAGGACGAACCAAATCTGTCAAACTTGAATTATTCATACTCATAAACTTCAATTGCATTTTTGAATACCTTAATGATTATCATTTTGGTTAGAAATTTACAGATTTAATCTACACATTAGGATCTAAGATCAGAACAATAAAGATGATAAAATATGATCGAAAAGTTGATATAATATCCAGTATCTGAAAATGATAAAAAAAACGTATAACTTGGTAAAAATGTGCTGCTCAATATTATATCTATATTTCTCAGAAACTTCCTAAACAAAAAACGATTCTATTTGATGAAGAGGAGGGATCACTATCATACTAATATTAGACGATCGTGATAGAAGGATAGCATATTTTTAGACTCGGCCTTATTTAGTGTGCATAGAATCAAAAGTAGTTCTATAGGATTTGGTCTTCGCTCATATTTTCTCCTCGGTAATAGTTAAGGGATATAGTAGCTGCATGTTCACTACTAGCTAATTCATATTACTCTTTCCACTATCAAGAACCTGATTTCACAATTTTTTAAATTAATTAATTAATTACAGGAAATTCATCAATTAACAGAGGTTATTATATTTATCGGGATTTCATTTCTATTTTTTTTCATCAAAATTTTTTTCCGTAACTCTTATGCGGGTCAAAGAGATATCTGACATCAGTAAATCCTACCTATACATCATTTGGTGTATCAAAATAGGGGACTATGCTGAAAGAAGGTTTAACGTTATTTTTCAACGGGACAAATGTATTGTGACGACCCGGAACAGAATCAGTAGTGTAATCGGCTTAATTCACGAGCTTGCGCGTAATCGCAGTTTTCCGTAAATTGATTGAATTGCCGGTTTTGATCACGACTTAATTATTGACCGAGAACTTGAGTTGAGTCTCTTCTTGAGAGTTGTTATACGCGTGATTTCGAGTTCGTGGGGGGTTCCGGATTATTATTTCGACGATCGAGGAATATAATATGAATATTTGAAATTTTGGAATATCGTCGAGTTTATCCGTTCGTATTCGAGTTTATCCGAATCGTGATTGTAATCCGTTTTGGACCGTCGATCGACCCGAACCGAAATTGGAATGGTTATATACTTGATTTGCGAGTTTCGCAATTAGTCGCGATTTTGACGTAATTGATTAATATGGCAGTTTCGTTAACGACTAAATTATCGGGCAAGAATTTGATTTCGGATTCTTCATGAAAGTTGTAGAGAATTTAATTTCGAGCACGTGGGAACTTCCGGAGGATTTTTCTGAGTTACGAGAAATAAGTTGTGAATATTTTCGGGCGTCGGATATTGTCGTATTTATCCGTTTGGAATTCGATATGCGTACGGTATAAATACGGAAGCGATACGTGACGATTTGGGAAAGTTTCCAAATCAGGAAAGTTGGGCGACCCGTTTTGGTGCGTTTGGTGTCGTTCGGTTTTCGCCGGATTTGAGCCATTTTCCGATCACGATTGGCCGGGGTTTCTCCATGAGACTTGTTTGGCTCGTGGCCCTCTTCAACTTGGTAGGTGGATCGACCCGTGAGGTGGCCGGAGGAGGGAGAAACGGCGCGGCAAAATTTGGCGTTTTTCCGGCGAGTTCGGCGGTGGCCGGAGGTGACTTTTCCGGCCGAGATGGTGGCTCCTCTTTGAGGGGTTTTGTTAGCCATGAGGAGAGGATGCTATTGGATGTGGTTTGGGAGGTTGCCGTGGCCGGAGGAAGGAGATCAGTCGGTTTGAAATTTCGGCGAGGGTTTGTGACCTTGAGGTGAGTTTTGGAGGTTTTCCGGTCAAAATTGGCCTTAACTTTGAACTGGAAAGTTGTTGAAAATGTCGAGATCTTCAAATCCATGTGTAGGTTTCATTTTTCTGTGCCGATATGATTTTCCAGCGACGTGTTTTTCGACGAGTTGTATGTCATTTCGCTCGGAATCGCGCACCGATCGCAGTGGTGAGGTTTGTTTTTCGAATTGAGCATCGGAAATTATAGTGAGATTTTGTGGTGTGATTATCGAATTTTGACGATTTCGTCGATATTGAATTATATGTTTCCGGGAACGGTTGTTTCTCGTGATGTGATTCGAGATTTCGAGTTATGATTTTGAGCAGTGGATTTTATGATTATCCAGGGGTTCGTGATCGTTCGTTTGCCGAGGGATTTTCTGCCGGATCACGGGATTAACGCTTATCGCGTTACGCTCACCTGTGAGTGGACACTTTTCTATTTTCACTGTCGTGCGAGTTCGTGATTTTCCATATTTTTTTATATACGATGTTGAGCTTATTTATTATTTTCGGGGGTATTATTTTATATTTTTATGGTGATGGCATACTTGCATCGATGCTTCGGCTACTCGGCTGATCACTGGTAGTCTGACCAGAGTTGAGAGATTCCTCTGGGAAGGGTTGAGAGATTCCCCTGGCCTATCACCGTCGGGCTTGAGAGATTCGCCTGGCACCTCCATATATACTTTCCGAACTCGCTATACTTTAAATTGTTTATTGTATACGAAATTGGTGAAAGGCATATGTTTATTTTCGTCCACTCACTCTAACGTTTTTATTTTCCTTTCCCCTGGGCTTTTCGGTTTCCGTATCTAGTTTGCAGTTCGGAATCTGGTGTCGCACGTCGTGGTCGGAGGCTTAGTATTCGAGCGATGTTTCTTTTATGGTAGGTTCTTAGTTTGGCCTACTATTTTTGTGTGTGTATATATATATATATATACTAGAAGTCGCTCTGAGCATTTTGATGTTATATTTTCATACGATTTTTCTCTGATTTCTGTAAAGTATATTTTTATTTATTACTTTACATTACTGTTATGATATTGAGAAATCCGGATGGGATTGGTGCCCACGGTTTGATTTTTGTGGCATAGGATGAAGTGTATTTTTCAGGTGTAGGTCAATGGCAATTCCACGTTAGTAACATTACTCTGCCGAAATTTTTGTGGTTTTTGTTGGTTCGTGTTTTCAGAAGGGGTTTGATTCTTGTTTAGGAAACTAAATCGGGGTTAGGTCATTTCAGCTTGGTATCAGAGCATTAGGTTTTAGGTTCTGTAGACTTCTGTAGTCGTGTTTACTAAGGATATTTGAGAATGTACAGCATGTCTGCAGTGATGACCTGACCGGCCGGCGGATACTCATCAATGCTCCGGGTGTTGTATGCTTTCAAATATTTGAAATTCCATGATTACGTCCTGTTTGTTGTGAACAATGTTTTATTCATTAGGATGCGTCCTTGACGTGCTTTTCGTGTCGGTACGGTTGTGGATCCTATTGAGGATCAGTCGACGCGTGACTTGGCAGTGAGTTGTGGGTTTGGATGAGCATTTTGGGTTCAGAGATATGTGTGGCATGGTTTGTCTTGTTGTGCGTGTATAGGCGTCTACATGTTGCCTCAGAGCAGAGAATTGTGGCAGTTGATGGTGTGCCTGAGTCAGATCATTGCATTTGGTGGGTTGGTATTGTGTGAGTTCCTGTTGCAACTCCATGAACTACATTCAGGGTATTGTTTTTACGGTAATGGTTCAATCAGGCTACTTTACGGAAATATGGAGTGTTCACCGACCTAAGGCAGGGATGTATCGTCCACATGTTTGTCTCAGTTTGCACGTGTTATGTGGCTTTAGTGGAAGCAGTGCACGAGGTTCGAGATGAGTTTGAGCCTGAGCATCAGAGGGATTTTAACTGTTATGCCTCGAGACAACCGTGAGGAGCTTAATGTGCTGCACTCAGAGGCGAGAATATTGAGAAGGAAAGGTATACACAGTTTCCGATATGTTGGTTTGAGGAAGGTGAATTTAGTCAAGATATATGATGAGGTTGAGTTCAGGCACCTCAGGATCAGTGACTTCATCAGGCTGTGGTCTTTTCGATTATGTTGAGGGTCATCTGAATAAGGCAGAAGATCCGTTTAGTGGTGATGGAGATCACAGAGTAGTGGACTTGTTCCTGTGGCATGAGTTTGGGTGATCGTTGGTGATTCTTCCACACAGCAGGCGTTGCTGTGATTTGTGTCCGAGGAGCACTCTCAGTTGCTATGTTGGTGGCCAGGAGGATCACGTTACGAGGGAGCGTCCTCAGTCAGCTGTTTTAGCTGTTCGGCAGCTCAGAGTTCAGAAAGAGGTCAAGATGCCATTTCTGGAGTTCGACCAATGCAAACTTCTAGACGAGTCAATCAGAATGTCGTAATCGACGTGGACGGCTAGTTGGGCATGTCAGAGTTCGTGCCACGACCCTGTGTGAGGACAGAGTTTCTTTGAGGCTACCGTTGCTTGACATCCATGGCTATTATGTATGCATCTCCACTTCCGGGGTTATGGAAAGTGTTGTATCCATCCGGAGAGGTTGTGAGATCTTTGTTGGAGGTTATGGGTTAGCCGCGGATCTTTTATTGCTGGATATCGTCGATTTTGATGTGATTATGGGTATAGACTTCTTGACAATACTGGGCTATGTTCGATTGTCACAAGAAGGAGATTGTGTTTCGACGATCAGGGTTCCCCGAGATATTGTTTCGCAGTGAGAAGAATACTTCATTGCCATGCGTGATTTCAGCGATGAAGGCCGAGCGGAAAATGAAAAGGGTTGTGTTGCTTACTTAGTTCGTGTTGTGAATATTACGGCTGCTGTACCAGACATTGGCGACATTGAGGTGGTTCCCAAGTTTCCATATGTGTTTCTGGAGGAGCTACCGGGTATTCCTCCAGTTCGGGAGATCGATTTCACCTTTGAGCTATTACCGGGCGTTGGACCCATGTTACAGGCATCTTGTCGTTCGGTGCCAACGGAGTTGAGGGAGCTATAGATTCAACTTCAGGAGTTGCTGGAGAAGGGTTTCATACGACCCAGTGTATCGCCTTGGGGTGCCCCGGTTTTGTTTGTGCGGAAGAAGGATGGATCCATGCGGTTGTGCATCGGCTACCGGAAGCTGAATCAGGCTTCAAAGAAGAACGGGTATCCATTGTCGTGGATTGACGACGTGTTTGATCAGCTCACGGGAGCTTCAGTCTTTTCGAAGATTGATCTCTGGTCCGGATACCATCAGTTGAGGATCAGAGAGTCAGATGTGGGCAGGACAACTTTCGAATCACGAGTTCTTGGTTTTGCCATTTAAGTTGACCAATGCCCCCGCAGTTTTTACGGACTTGATGGACAAGTTTGCGGTCGTGTTCATCGGCAACATCCTGATTTACTCTAGAAGTGTGGGCCAGCACAAGAAGCATTTACGAGCGGTTTTGCAGACTTTGCGAGATAATCAGCTGTTTGCGAAGTTCAGCTAGTGTGAATTTTGGTTGATTAGCGTGAAGTTTTGGATCACGTGATATCAGCTGAGGGAGTCGGCGTGGATCCTGACCAGATAGAAGCCGTGTTGATTTGGAGTTGACCTACCATTGTACCAGAGATCAGGAGTTTCTTGGGTTTGGCGGGTTACTATCGGCGTTTTGTGCCAGAGTTTCTCGGATTGCAACTCCACTTTCCATATTGACAAACAAAGGTGTCAAGTTCGAGTGGTTTGATACGTGCGAGGAGAATTAATTACTCCCGAAGGAAAAGTTGACCGTTGCACCAGTTTAATTTTACTTGACGATAGTGGAGAGTTCGTGGTTTACGACGATGCATCGAGATTGGGATTTAGTTATGCTTTGATGCAGCATAGCAGAGCGGTGGTTCATTGTTCCAAATAGTGGAAACTCTTTGAAGTTACGTATCCTGTGTATGATTTGGGAGTAGCTGTCTTTATGTTGCATCGAAGAGTTCGAGACACTACTGCTACGGCGTCCAGCACAGTGTAGGTTGTACACTGATCACTTGAGTTTCATCTACTTGCATATTCAGCCAGATTTGAGCTTGAGGCAGTGTAGATGAATGGGGTCGACTAACGACTATGGCTGCACATTTGAGTTTATTCGACAAAGGCTAGTGGTTGTACTTTGACTATCTTTCTGGGGTGTTGTTGCTGATGTACTCAATCAGAAATCGGGAGCTTCATTGTTTCATGTGTGTGTGGCTCAAGTTTTCGTGTTAGCCGAGTTGCGAGCTATGGGAGCTAAGTTAGAGTGTGATGATGATGAAGCTCATTGTTTTGTGTGCATTATACACTAGTGGTACGGAGATGTATCAGATACCTCGAGTTTACTACTCATGACGCAACATGAAGAGTAATATAGCAGCTTGTGTGAGTAGATGCCACATTTGTCGGCAGGCGAGGGCAGAGAGGCAGAAACTTGCTGGGAAGTTACGGCCATTGGAGATTTCTGATTAGAAGTTGGAGCTTGTCACTGTGGATTTTATGTATCAGTTCTTTTCCTTGTACTTCCGGAAAGTATTTCTGTGGACAGGCTGGCATAGCTGTATTTGGCGGAGGTTGTCCATTTTCGTGATGCGCCTGTGTCCCAGTTTGCTGATCGAGATAATCAGTTACAATAGAGTGTTGGCAAGAATTGCAGTGAGCATTGGGGACCAGATTACAGGTTAGTACCGGTTCTTATCCTCATATTGGTGGGCGATCTTTGAGGACTATTTAGTCTTTGGAGGGCATGTTGTGGTCTTGTGTATTGCAGTTCCGAGGGATTTGGGACCAGCAGTTTCATTTGTTCGAGATTGCTTGCAGTACCTGTTTACAGACCCGTATTGATTTGACATTGTATGAAGTTATGTATAGAAACAGTGTTGCACTCCATTGTGTTGGAACGAGTTAGGATTGAAGCAGGTGTTTGATCCTGATTTAGTGGAATGCGCTACTACAGACCTTCGGATTAGCATGAACAAATTGATAATTGCTTGAGTTCGACAGTGCAGTTATGTTGATGTGAGTAGGTTGAGTTATGTGTTTGCCACGTTATTTTGGTTCGTATGTGATCATGGGGCGAGTTTGTATTATGCCGTATAGTTTGGCATTGCCTATAGCGTTGGCCTTTGTGTGTATGGTATTCCGTGTGGTGGAACTACATTTTAGATTTGTTGCGTGTTATGTACCCTATTAGTTCCTTATACAAGAAGACTTGGCATTTGTGGGGAGCCAGTTCAGATTCGGAATCGAGGGTATAGAGATTACAGCACTGAGATATTACCTATTGTGAAGTTTGTTAACAGAGTCGTTCAGTTGAGGTTGCCACTTGGGAGTTGAACTGTATGCAGAGGCAGTGTTCCTACTTTCCAGTTGGCAGGCTTGGAAATTTTGAGGTCAAATTTTTTTTTAAGGGGGGTAGATTTGTGATGACCCGGAACAGAATCAGTAGTGTAATCTGCTTAATTCACAAGCTTGCGTGTAATCGCAGTTTTCCGTAAATTGATTGAATTGCCAGTTTTGAACACGACTTAATTATTGACCGAGAATTTGAGTTGAGTCTCTTCTCGAGAGTTGTTATACGCGTTATTTCGAGTTCGTGAGTGGTTTCGGATTATTATTTCAACGATCGAGGAATATAATATGAATATTTGAAATTTCAGAATATCATCGAGTTTATCCGTTCGTATTCGATTTTATCCGAATCGTGATTATGATCCATTTTGGACTGTCGATCGACCCGAACCGAAATTGGAATGGTTATCGACTTGATTTGCGAGTTTTGTGATTAGTCGCGATTTTGACGTAATTGATTAATATGGCGGCTTCGTTAACGACTAAATTATCGGGCAAGAGTTTGATTTTGGATTCTTCACGAAAGTTGTAGAGAATTTAATTTCGAGCTCGTGGGAACTTCCGAAGGATTTTTCCGAGTTACGAGGAATAAGTTGTGAATATTTTCGGGCGTCAGATATTGTTGTATTTATCCGTTTAGAATTTGATATGCGTACGGTATAAATACGGAAGCGATACGTGACAATTTGAGAAAGTTTCCAAATCAGGAAAGTTGGGTTGACCCGCATTTTGGTGCGTTTGGTGCCGTTCGGTTTTCGCCGGATTTGAGCCATTTTCTGGCCACGATTGGCCGGGGTTTCTTCATGAGACTTGTTGGGCTCGTGGCCCTCTTCAACTTTGTAGGTGGATCGACCCGTGAGGTGGCTGGAGGAGGGAGAAACGGCGCGGCAAAGTTCGGCATTTTTCCGGCGAGTTCGGCGGTGGTCGGAGGTGACTTTTCTGGCCGAGATGGTGGCTCCTCTTTGAGGGGTTTTGTTAGCCATGAGGAGAGGATGCTATTGGATGTGGTTTGGGAGGTTGCCGTGGCCGAACGAAGGAGATCAGTCGGTTTGAAATTCCGGCGATGGTTTGTGACTTTGAGGTTAGTTTTGGAGGTTTTTCGGTCAAAATTGGCCTTAAATTTGAATTGGAAAATTGTTGGAAATGTCGAGATCTTCAAATCCATGTGTAGGTTTCATTTTTCTGGGCCAGTATGATTTTCCGGCGGCTAGCGGTAGCGGCGATGGCGGCGGCGACTTTTCCGGTGACGTGTTTTTCGACGAGTTGTATGTCGTTTCGCTCGGAATCGCGCACCGATCGGAGTGGTGAGGTTTGTTTTTCGAATTGAGCATCGGAAATTATAATGAGATTTTGTGGTGTGATTATCGAATTTTGACGATTTCGTCGATATTGAATTATATGTTTCCGGGAACGGTTGTTTCTCGTGATGTGATTCGAGGTTTCGAGTTATGATTTTGAGCAGTAGATTTTATGATTATCCAGGGGTTCGTGATCGTTCGTTTGGCGAGGGATTTTCCGCCGGAGTGGACACTTTTATATTTTCACTGTCGTGCGAGTTCGTGATTTTCCATATTTGTTTATATACGATGTTGAGCTTATTTATTATTTTTGGAGGTATTATTTTATATTTTTATGGTGATGGTATACTTGCATCGATGCTTCGGCTACTCGGCTGATCACCGGTAGTCTGACCAGAGTTGAGAGATTCCTCTGGGCAGGGTTGAGAGATTCCTCTGTTATACCGTCGGGGTTGAGAGATTCCCCTGGCCTATCACCGTCGGGCTTGAGAGATTCGCCTGGCACCTCCATATATACTTTCCGAACTCGCTATACTTTAAATTGTTTATTGTATATGAAATTGGTGAAAGGCATATGTTTATTTTCGTCCACTCACTCTAACGTTTTTATTTGCCTTTCCCCTGGGCTTTTCGGTTTTTGTGCCCAGTTTGCAATTCAGACTCTGGTATCGCATGTCGTGGTCGGAGGCTTAGTATTCGAGCGATGTTTC
Organism: Geum urbanum; assembly: GCA_946800695.1. Lineage (NCBI taxonomy): Eukaryota > Viridiplantae > Streptophyta > Magnoliopsida > Rosales > Rosaceae > Geum > Geum urbanum. The sequence continues at coordinate 39,106,261 of OX326998.1, forward strand.
TTTTATGGTAGGTTCATAGTTTGGCCTACTATTTTTATATATATATACTAGAAGTCGCTCGGAGCATTCTGATGTTATATTTTCATACGATTTTCCCCGAATTTCTGTAAAGTATAGTTTTATTTATTACTTTACATTACTGTTATGATATTGAGAAATCCGGATGGGATTGGTGCCCACGGTTTGATTTTTGTGGCATAGGATGAAGTGTATTTTCCGGGTGCAGGTTAATGGCAATTTCGCGTTAGTAACGTTACTCTGCCGAAATTTTTGTGGTTTTTGTTGGTTCGTGTTTTCAGAAGGGGTTTGATTCCAGTTTAGGAAACTAAATCGGGGTTGGGTCCTTTCAGGTATCATTTGACGAGTCGAATGAATAATGTTGATCCGGTCCACGGTGTCATATTCGACAGGTCGAGGGAATAACTCGACAGGTTGAATGACTTTGGCCTTCATGGTATGGGTCGAATCATGCACAATTAGAAAGCTGTATTTCTACCATTCCATTTACAAGAAATTTTAACTTTCTCTCTTGCTTCTTTGTAGGGAAAGAATAAGCCCAAGTCAATGGATCCATTCAAGTACCATAAGATATGCTTTACTCCATTCCAATTGCATGGTCACAGAGCTAAATGTAGCTAATAAGTTCATAGAGAAGACAATGTTTAGACATGTGCATTGACTTAAATACAAAAAACCTCTAATAACACTGAGATACGAAACCTCAGCTCCCAAAAGTTCCTCATCATCATCTTTCGGACGAAAAAGATCATTTTTGTATACCACACTACGAACAACCATTATTATACTAAGATGATGTGTTTTTCCCATGTTAAATCTCTTGAGCATCTTTTAGACATAAGCAAGCCCAGTGAATAAGAATTCCACCAGCTCAATGTTCCAGCTCTAAATCGAGATAAAATGGAATCCTACCAAGGTCTTTTATCTCAAACTCGGATTTCAAGTAGCCAACTGTCACATTAATCTCACCAAGAGACCCGATGATGTTTATTTCATCAACATAGACTATTATAATAAAAAATCCCAAACTTGTTCATTTAATGAACACGCATGGGTATACCGGATCCAACCGAATTGCTTCAATCCATATAGTTAACGTGTACACCACATCCAACCGGATTGCTTCAATTCATATAGTTAACATCTCAATCTTATCACATGAGCACTCTGTGGTTTAGAGTTACTTAATTTAGGTAAAACTATTCCATTACTCTCATGTATACCTATGAATCAAGATCCCCATAAAGATATGTTATAACCACATCTATTAGCTGTATACATAGTTTTTTGGACACTACCAAACTAACCAGGTACCAAAAAGTTATGATATCCATGACCGGAGAATACGTCTCGTCATTAATCAATACCAGGGCATTGAGAAAATTCTTGTTCCACAAGATTAGCTTTATACCGTAAGACTTCATTCTCGTCAATGATATCTTGAGCAATGGTATAAGAAAATGCATCATCAACTAACATGGAAGATCTATCCATAATAACGCATGCATCGTTATTAATTACTTAGTGAGATTTTTTTGTTGGCTAACATCAAAAATGGCTCTGGAGCAACGTCCAGAGATGCCAATTGTGAATCTAGGACATAATTGTAGTCATGATCTCATGTGAAAGATGCGTAGTGTTGACAATGAAATGATTATTTTGTGCTTGGATGACTTGTCTTTTAACCGGTGACTCATATGTGAATTTTCTTGGACTGCCTCTCTTACTGGTTAGAGTCGAGGCTAACGCCACATCTCTACCATGGGCTGAAGGATCATCTACTGCCCCAGGTGTTTTAGACGATATCTGTAACAGATAATGGAGGGGATCGCTCCTGAGCGTTCGGGAGATTATCCTTGAATGCTCTGCTTTCCTGAAAAATCAACAATAAGCACTATGGGGTTGAGACGGTATTGACCCGCCTTCAACTCTTTGATGCTCAAGCAAGTGAATGGGGAGACAAGAATTTATTACCTTTTTCTAGAGGTGTGTGCCTTCTTAATATGGGTAGGTGAGGTTAACAACACACTGTGGTCCTTGATGCGAGATTGATGCGGGTGTACATCTTTTGTGTGAGAGGGAGCATTTTGATCTTTCAGTAGCCGGTTCAGTACACAAGGTGTCTGACGCACACAACACCCTGAATGGCTAGGTACGTGCGGCGTACGACCCGTGTGTGGTCTTACATAATTTCCCCCGTTTACTATTCTGGAAGCTTTTTTGCTATTTCGGTGCTGGATAAGGCACACTTTTGGGGTTTAACACATTGGATACTAACATGTCCCCGAGTCAAGGATATTGAACTTGATTGGGGAGTTGAAAAGAAAGCGAAGTCCAAAAAGTTTTCATATTTAGCACCGTTCGGGTAGGGTGATGGGATGTACCCCGGAGTCCCCTCAACTTCCCAGTCGATGATGGATTCCTTAAGTCGCCTGTGTTCATCGTCTAGCCCCTGGGTGACTGCTCATTATGGAGATGAGCTAAGACGTGAGAAGGTCAACCGATCGGGAGTGATGTGTAGGAACGGTGATGGGTTAACTGTTGTGTGTCATTAGAACACTCGTTCGGGTTGTTCGATACCATCTGACGGGAAACGACCGAACTAAGGTATTTTTTGGCCCGAGGGGTGTTTAAGTCCCCAGGTAGCCAATGCCATTAGACTGAGCATCTGTGTCAAAAGATAATCGTAGGAGGATCAATTGCTAGGGAGGTTTGTGAATCTTTTATGGTGTGTGAAAAGGTAGTGTGTGTCCCGATCTCTTGGGGCCTCCTGACAATCAACGAATGTAGGACTTTTCAGGCCCGACAGGAGTTTAAGTCCCCAGGTAGTCAATGCCACTAAATCAAGGATCATGCAAGGGGACTTTGCATTCAGGATGATCAGTCGCTGATGGAGTCCGTAGTGGGTTTGATTGTTATTTGTGGGTTGACGCGTTTAGATGCTGGGCGAAGAGAACGATGTGTTCACCATTGACCAATTGTGTTGCTTGTTTTCCATGTGGATTTGGCGTTTTTGGTTGTGTATTGTAGTAAGGCCATTCAGACGTAATCAATTTTAGGGGATATTTTTGGCGTTCTAAGTCTTGCACTTGGGAAGAACACGGATCCTGATGTTGTACGTGTGCTAGCTTAGAGCTGGCACGTGGGGGTAATCGTTGGGTTACGCCACTGCATGTGTGACATCAGTCATTCAATGCAAGTTTCGAAGAGGTAAAGGGCAGGTGCGGAGCATGTGCCCTGTTGGCATCATTGATGCGGTTCATGAAGAGACATTTTTGTTTTAGGTTTTTAAGGACGTGGGACACAAGAATTTATTACCTTTGACATGGGGTGTGTGAGGTTGACAACCCACTATGGTCCTGCATGTGGGATTGATATAGGGGTACCTCTTTTGTGTAAGAGGGGGCATTTTGGTCTTTCAGTAGCCGGTTCCGTACACAAGGCATGTGACGCGCACAATGCTCCTCATGGTTAGGCTTGTGCGGCATAGTGGTCTTATTGATTTGTCCCCGTTTACTTTCCTGGAAGCCTTTTTGCTATTTTTGTGCTAGATAAAGCACACTTTTGTGGTTTAGAACACTGCGTACTAACATAGGTTTGGCGTTTACTTGCCCATCACTGGGGCCTTCCAACCTTGCAGAAACGTTTGCATCAAGTATATCCGATCTCATCACTTTCATGATATCAATAAAGGAGTCATGCATCAATTTACTGATTTTCGACGACTAAAGTACTGACTTCTGAAGAAAAAACTATAGATTCTGAATTTCTATTTCCAGAATCTGCCAATTCCACAATTTTATTTCTACAATAGCCCACAACACATAAAATGAAAATAAAACACATATTCACCAACAAATACAAATTAATAATGAAACTTAAACGTATGATACATCCTACTTGTCCCGGAAAACATATAAACTAAAAGTTATCCAACTCTATATTCTGAAAAATAGAAGGGGTACTACTATCATCTTGCTGATCCTCCTGCTGATGTGGAGCATTGAAAGGGCACTGGACAGATGGAAATAGAGGTGGGGCTGGGACCTGGAGTCCTTGCGCTCGAAGTTGTGCATTCGTTGCCTGAAAATAGGAAGTCATCTAAGCTTGCATCTCCTCCATCTGAGCTTGCATCTCCTCCATCTAAGCCTACTTGGAGCCAATCCATCTCTCAGTCTCTTCTTGCTGTCTTTGATGCTTCATCGCCTGCCTTTGCAGTTACTCCAGTAGCTAAGCAACCTAGGAAGATCCTGACTTGCGTGTGAAACCGGGCGTCTTCTTCAATACCCCATCGCTGAGCTGTCCTTGAACCCATGCAATAGTAATTGCTCCCTCGTGGGGGAAAAACGTTAGCCATGATCCTCGCCCAACCATCACATTAGATTGATCAATTTGAGAGATGGCCTGGGGGAGGTCCTCATCCTGGGTTTTAGGCCATCGCTCTCTCACGATCTGAGTCAACACCTCCTCAGTCACCTCCTACACTCTCGCCTGATTGACAAGGAGAACAAAATAACATATTAGCAAACATACATAATCGGTTGACACCTCAGTCACCTCCTCAGTCACGTCAAGCGTATATGCGAATCGGTTGACTTCAGGGTGTTGGTTGGCCGCATCGTCCATATAACTCCCAAAGGATCTAGAATCGGCATGATGGTTACTTGTGTTTTCTCCCCGGTTCACTGCACTTATTTCAGAAATGGCCTTCGTGGATAAACATATATTAATTAAAAAATATTAAGAAACTAATTTCGCCAAAGGGATACAAGAAAACACAAATATGATGTTACATATATAGCTCAAATTGTTAGTTGTAGAAGTGGCATAACCTTGGCAGGTACCACATTACCATGTATGCCCAATAATACGCAAAGTAGTATAGGAAAAGGTAATTCGGGAGTAGCGACAGAGGAATGGACAAGATGACTAGCGCAAAGGAGCTTGGTGAAACTGGGGATGATGGTTAATTCATTTTGTAGAGTATTCGAAGTCACCCTTGTAGTTAAAATACATTAATGGAACATGTAGAGTCAGTATACTTTACCGTAGGATTAATCAGAAATAGAAATGCATTCATACTCATTATATTATTGTTGTGTTGTTTTTGTTGTTTGAAGATGATTCGCTTCCTAATGAGTTGACAGGTTGAGTTCACTCCTATGTAGACCTTACAGATACTCGATTAATCAGAAATAGAAATGCATTCATACTCATTATATTATTGTTGTGTTGTTTTTGTTGTTTGAAGATGATTCGCTTCCTAATGAGTTGACAGGTTGAGTTCACTCCTATGTAGACCTTACAGATACTCGATGAGTGAAGAGTTCCCGAAGAAACAAAGCTAGAGTAGTTAGTTGTGTATCCTTAAATCACTAGAGAGAGTTACGAGATTGGTGCTCTCCTCGTTCAAGCGAGGTTGGGGATCTCCTCACTCAAGCAAGGTTGGTGCCCTCATCGTTTAAGTTCCCTCTTCACGAGGTTTAGTGGCGGTGCAACCAATGTTAAACATCCTGCCCCACGAAAGTGGCATGCACCGCACACACACAAAAGAGACAGTTTGTGACTTCTCCAGTACCCTGGTAATTTAGTGGCCACACAGGTCTTCTTTGATTTATAGAGACTCCATATTGAAAAGAAGGTCAAAGAATTGAAAACAATTAATTAGAATTAATAACGTTACCAGCTTCTTAAATATTAAATGAACAATTGCAATGGTGTTCTGGATCCCTTCTGTGGGCTTTCATCGAGGAAAGAGCAAGACCAAGTCTTCACATTTGTAGGACTTTGTGTTTCGAGCTTTACTAATAGATAGGGGTGGCAAGCTTTAGAGAGTAGGGCCTAGTGAAATATATATATTAGCTTTACTAATAGATAGGGTTGGTTGGTGAGCCTAGTGATAGGAGACTATCTAGCTTGGTTCGGATAGCACTTGATGTGGCTCAGGTTGTTAAGGAGCCCTTTGCTCTGTTTTCGTGAAGAGCCTTACCTAGCCTTCTTGGTGAGGATGATTTGTATGCAGTATTATAAGTTCGTTAAATCTATGATTAGTGAAAAAGAATGTAGGAGTTTGGTGTCCAAAAATATTAGTGGAGGTTCAAATATCAAATTTAGAGGTGTGAATAAACGCACATTTTTTAAAAGAACCATTATATATATAAAGTAGAACAATAAATGTTAGGAAATCGGAATCAGACGTGTACATGGACAAATTGAAAGTATTTGACACAAATTTGGTATGAGTAATGTTTTATAGGACCATTTATATATAAAGTAGAAGATTTAACTTTAGGAAATGATAATTGGAAATGTATACAGGCATATGGGAAGTCTATACATGTATCATACAAAGACTCCACCGGATTGTGACGACCAAAACCAGAATCAGATGTGTGTTTGGCACGATTCTCGAGATTTGGTTATAGTCGCAGTTTTACGATATTGTGTGGTTTGTCGATTCGATTCGCGATTATGTTTTCAGTCGAGAATTTGAGTTGTTGTCTTCACGGAAATTGTAGAGTACGTGATTTTGAGCTCGTGGGCGGTTCCGGAAGATTTTTCCGATAACCGAGGAATATTTTATGATTATTTGAAGTTTCGGGTTCCGACGAGTTTATCGAATTGTTTCGTGTTTATCTGAATCATTTCGTAGATTCATTTCGGACCGTCGATCGACCCGAGGCTCGAGTATAAATAGTGGAATAGTCGAGAAATAGTCGAAAATTTCAGATTGAGTTTTGACTGTGTTGACCTGGAGTTGACTTTCTATTTTTGGAAAGCTGACCATTGACCGAAAGGGAAAGTTTCCGTTTCCGGCTTCACCGTCCGACGATCAGATTCCGGCCACCAACGACTCCAACGAGGGTATGAATAGCTTCCTTGCATGATTTTAAGTTGATTGGTGTTTGGATTTATGAGAATTGATAAGGTTTTGTTGGAGTTCGAATCGGGTTTTGTTATCGGGTTTCGCCGGTGACGGTTCGTGGGTTTCCTGTGAGCCTCGGTGGTCGGGGTGTGAGGGTTTCGGTTGCCCTTGGCTCAGGGATGCTTTCCCTGTATTTGGTTTGGCCTGGATTTGAGTTTTCCGGTGAACCCGATTGGGTCGCCGGAGTTAGGTTCCCGTTCGGTTTGAGAGGAAATTGAGGTGGTTCTGAATGGAATTGGCTGGAGTGGTAGTTGTAAAAGTTGTTCGTCATGATGAGGTCTTTAAAACTGGAGATTTTGGCCGTGTGATTCCACCGTTGACGGCGCGCCGGCGGCGGCGGCGGCAGTCAACGGCCGGAAAGTTGACTTTTTCAGATTTCGATGTAATTAGTGTCATTTTTCTCGAAATCGCGCCCTGATCGTCGTCCAGAGGTTTTTGGGTTGATTTGATTAGCCGATTTTCAGTCGAGATTTCGAGTGGGGATTTCGGGATTTCAGTAATTCATTTTGTACTGCATTTCGTATTTCCGGGTACAGATGGTTTCCGTGCATCCGTACAGTGTTGTGGATTATGATATTGATCAGTTGTGTTTTATGAATATATTCAGGGGATCGAGATCGAGATCGGGACCGAGATCGTGCTTCTGGCGAGGGATCTTCCGCCGGTCCTCGAGATTAGAGCGTGTGTGCTTTTACTCACCTATGAGTGGACAATTTCTTTTCACGGAAATGTTTGCTAGTCTTTTATTTGATTTATGAACTTGAGCATGCGTATGAGATTTCGGATTTGCATGAGCATGTGATTTACGATTATACGATTATACTTATACAAATATACGTATACGAGTATACATACACTTATATGCTGTTTCATGCATTTGCATCGAAATGTTTATGATTTGGTTTACACAGAGTACAGTCGTGGTTACGTTGTTGTATCGATACACTCGCCTCTCGGCTGATCCCCGATGGTAGGCATATGTCAGGGGAGGTTGTGAGTCCTGACCCGAGGTCTTTACCGGGGGGAGGCAGACCTTTGACCTGAAGCCATTTCCGGCTAGAGTCACGTGTGGGCCAGGGACCCCGTGGTTCTGACTGTACTAGCACGGTGTGTGTCCATGAGTGACCCCGTGGGATTTTTACTTGCATGCTCAGTACGCTGGAGGATTATGGTTTTACCTCGTGTACTATGTTGTTTATGTTTACCTGGACTCGCATATGTTTTTATAACATATATATTAACTGGTGAAAGACATTTATTTTCGTCCACTCACTCTAACGTGTTTATTGTCTTTCCCCTGGGCTTTTCGTCGCGGTTTGCTGCCCAGTTTGCAGTTCAGGTTTGGTGTTTCACGTCGCGGTTTGGAGGCTAGTGATCAGAGTCACCTGTGTTTTTCAGTAGGTTCTTGTTTCGCCTACTGATGTACATATTGTATATGTTTTACTCTAGAGGTTGCTCTGATACATTCTGATACATGTTGTGCGGATTTTCACGGATATACATATATACATAGTACAGTTTATTTACTGTTGTTGATTATATTGATGTTGAGAAATCCGGATGGGATTGGTGCCCACGGTTTGCTTTTTGTGGCATAGGATGAATTGTATTTTCTGCGTGCAGGTTAGGGTAATTCCACTCTAGTAACGAAACTCTGCCGAAATTTTGAAAAATTTTTGTTCGTTCGTATTTTCAAAAGGGTTTGGTTCCGGTTTAAGTGACTGAATCGGGATTGGGTCCTTTCACGGATTACTCGGTTCGATAAAGCGAAGCCTTATATATACTACTATACTAACAAACACAGATTAGCACAAATCCTAGACTAGCAAACCAGAATATAACTTCGTGCACTCGAAATTCGATTGCAGCATCCCTTAACTTGCTAGGCACCTCCTCTGCTCGCGGTTCATTCCTAGGTCCGGAGCTTTCCCTCTAATCTAGCTCTCTGATGGTTGATCCCACTGCACTAAGCTGTGTCATGCCAATATTTCTATCACATGCGCTCTAGTAGCCTCTCGGGCCAATTGTCTCATGTTCCAAACATCCAGCTGACACCTAGCTGCTCACCTAATGCAAGAGCAGTTCAGTTTATCTAACTTCCCAGCATTCCTGACCTAAAGACCTTGTTGTCTTTACTGCCTAGACTTAGATTGTCTTTGCCGTCTCCTAGGCCGTTCAGGAAACTGCCCCACCTCTAATGTTTCTTGCTCTGCTACTGCAATCACCTCCATTGCCACCTCTAAGATCCAACGATCTGCTACCGCTTCCTCCTAGTTCCCTGCTCCACCACTACAACTAAACAAGATCACTGGCTTCTGACCTCAACCCTAAACAATTGCTTCTCCCTGAGCTTCTTCTTCAACCTAGATTTCCTCCTTCATCTTCACTTCCTCTACCTCCTCCAACTTACCACATTGGATCAGGCAACATCCAAAGTGTGATTGAAGCTACAACCACCCACACAGTAGCCCTGCAAGGTAATATACTCAATATCAAATACAACACAAGTCGTAGGACCAAGTAAAAGACATACGTACCTTTGTTTCCAACGGATGAAGAATATCCACTTCACGAACAACTAAATTCATTTTCCTTCCTCGAACCGAACCCTATCATAGTTGAGGAATCTTTCCAGGTAGTTCCCTAGAGACTTCCACCATTGCCGATCCTCCATTTCACCCGGGAGATCCCCGCCAATCACCTATATCCATGCCCACACGCGAGCTTTGGATGCCGAAATTGATATGTGCACTTTAATGCTTATTCTTAAGTGTTTTCTCTTATAGTTTAGTTAAGCTTTATCCTTAATATTATCTCCACTGACACACTTTCGTAATAATAGGTCCCGATGAGATATTTGAAGAGTTGTGGAGTCAAATTGTAAAATTGGAGAACTTAATCATTAAATGCTAATGTTAATGGAAATGATGCACACATCTTCTCCTTTTTCCATGAGTAACCGAAGCAACAAATGCAATTATTAATGCATAAACAAATGAAAATGTTAATGTAAAGGTTAATGAAAAAATGAGTTACATACTCATTCAAAGCAATTTTCAAGGGCCAAGATTTGATCATGACTTGCTAGTTTCTCCTATAAATAGATGCTCTAAGTTTCATATTGAGTTTTCAACAATTTTAGAGAAGCATTTGAAAACAATTATGAGAACTAGTAGGGAGAGAAATCTGAAGAAGAAAAAAAAAAGAGCTACCATATTTCATCGCCACCGTGGTCACTACTTGCCACAATAATTCTTCCGTCACTTGAAGTTCTAAGTGCGACGTAAGTTCTTCAAGTGTTCATCCATCCGCCAAAGTCATTGTGCGACATCTTTGTGGGCACGACATGACAAAGTGTAACACGATCTCTACTTCTATGTTCTTTTTGTTTGTTATTGTAAAACTTATCGTTATACGATTTCATTATTGAATTTTCTTCACTCTAAAAATGGCTTGAAATATTGTTCTTCTTCTCAAGTGTTGGTTATTTGATTATCTACTTGTGATTACTTTTGCGATTCGAATTTCCTAGCATGTCTTATGTTTAATACTTGTTTGATAACTTAGAGGAGCCACAACGAAATTCTAGGTTGCTAAAGAATTTAGAAGAGCCGTGACAGAAATCTAAACTGTGACGACCCAAACCAGAATCAGCAGTATGATCAGCTATATACGTGAGTTACTGCGTAGTCACAGAGTTTCGGCAGTATTTGAATCGCTGGATTTGCTAACGACTTAATCATTGGCCGAGAATTGGAGTTGGGTCCCTTCTCGAGAGTCGTTATACGTGTGATTTCGAGTTCGTGGGCGGTTCCGGATCGTTATTTGGATGACCGAGGAATTAATTATGAATATTTGAAGTTTCGACGGAAACGGATTATATTGGCGATCTTCTTAGCGACTAAATTACCGGTCGAGAATTTGGTTTCTGCTTCTTCACGGAAGTTGTTCAGAATTTAATTTCGAGCTCGTGGGAACTTCCGGAGCATTATTCTGAGTTACGGAGATTAAGTTGTGAATATTTCCGATTGTTGATTATTTAGTCGGTTTAATATGTGTTGGTTTGGAAAGTTGAATTTTTTATCGGATTTGCCGATGTGTTTGACTTCGGGTGATAATTGAAGAACATGTCGAGTCGAGTTCATTGCCGCGAGATTTATTGAAATCAGAATTACGACGCGGATGTTACGGGAGTTTAAAGTTTGTCGCGAAATGTATTTATGGGGGTTTCCTCTTTGGGAAAAGCTATAAATAGTGAAGTTTCTATAATGGGAAAGTCAAAATCTGGTATTAAATGGCATTGACTCGGTTTGACCGAGTGGGAGGAGGTTCACGACAGCAAGGGGCGGTGCTCCACGGCGGCGAGCTTGTCTGGCCGTCTCCGGCCATGGGGGAGGACCCGTTTGGTGCGCCTCGGCCTCCCGGTCTCACTTCCGGTCGCCTTTCACGGCGAGGTGGCCGGTATTAGGAGAAATTCCGGCAAGAAAATTGTGGAATTTTGGGTAATTCGGGTTGCTTGATTTTGGCCGATTTGAGCTGCAATTTTTAGTGGGCTTTGAAGCTCTCATCCCTTACAAGCTACCATGTAAGTATGGAGTCCTAATTTGATGTGTGGATGAAGAATTTTGGATTTGAAATTTGTGTGTACATTCGATTTTTCATGAAATTAGATGAGTTAGAGATTGAATTGGCCTTTGTTGCAGTTGACAAAGTTGCTCAGTGGATGATTTTGAGTGGAATAGGGGTTGCTCCGCTGTGAAATTTTCCAGTCAGGTGGCGGCGCCGCCGTGGGCGGTGGTCAACGGGGGTCAACAGTTTGACTTTTTGGGTTTTCGAAAAATTGCATGTCATTTCACTCGAAATCGCGCCCCGATCGCAGTGGGGAGGTTCGTTTCTCGATTTGAGCATCCGAAAGTACAGCGAGGTATTGAGGTGCGTTATACGGATTTTCGACGATTCGTCGTATTCGGATTATGTGTTTCCGAGAACGGTGGTTTCTCGTGATTTGTCTTGAATTGTCGAATTATGATTTTGAGGAATGGTTATTGTGATTATTCAAGGGTTCGTGATCGTTCGTTTGGCGAGGGACTTTCCACCGGATCACGGGTTAACGCGTATCGCGTTACGCTAGTCTGTGAATGGACAATTTCTTTTCAGGGAATTTTTGCGAGTCTTTTATATGATTTACGAACTTGAGCATGCGTATGAGATTTTGGATTACATGAGCATGTGTTTTACGATTATATGATTATACTTATACGAATATACGTATACGAGTATACATACACTTATGTGCTGTTTCATGCATTTGCATCACACTGTTTATGATTTGATTTACACAGAGTACAGTCTCAGTTACGTTGTTGTATCGATACACTTGCTTCTCGGCTGATCCCCGATGGAAGGCCATACCAGGAGGGGCGTTACCCCGACTGACCGGTGAGGGGCGTTTCCCCAGATCCGAGGCCATTTCTGGCTAGAATCACGTGGAAGTCAGGGACTCCGTGGTTCTGACTGTACTAGCACGGACGTATCCATGAGTGAGCCCGTGGGATTTTTACTTGCATGCTCAGTACGCTGGAGGATTATTGTTTTACCTCGTGTACTTGTTGTTTTTATTTACCTGGGCTCGCATATGTTATTTTAAACATATATATCAACTGGAGAAAGACATTTATTTTCGTCCACTCACTCTAACAGTTTTCATGTCTTTCCCCTGGGTTTTTCGGTTTTCGTGCCTAGTTTGCAGTTCAGGCTCTGGTGTCGCACGTCGTGGTTGGAGGCATAGTGCTCGAGCTACCTTGTTTCTTCCAGTAGGTTTATTGTTCTACCTACTGTGGTATACTGATATGTTTATACATTAGTGGTCGCTCTGAGTAATCTGTTGTTTATGCTATACGATTTTACACCGGATTTCAGTAAAATATAGATATATTTATTGTTTTACTTTACTGTTGATATATTGAGAAATCCGGATGGGATTGGTGCCCATGGTTTGATTTTTGTGGCATAGGATGAAGTGTATTTTTCGCGTGCAGGTAATGGTAATTCCACGTTAGTAACGAAACTCTGCCAAAATTTCTACGGTTTTTGTTGGTTCGTGTTTTCGGAAGGGTTTGATTCCGATTTAGGGAGCTAAATCGGGGTTGGGTCCTTTCATAAACACTTAGGAAACCCATAGGAACAAGGAGAGCCACGATAACCACCACCCTTAAAGAAATAGCGCAAAATTTCATATAAATGACCATTTTATATATAAAGTATAACAACTTAGGTTAGGAAATTGGAATTGGAAATGCGTATATAGACTTTTTTTTCAATAAGGTTTACATGGGCATATTGAAAAGTCTAGTTGACACAAAATAAGAGTCATTGAGAATTATTATATACATGGACATATTATATGACCATTTTTTAAGAAAATTATACACCATATCTTCAAGTGTGTGTTTCTTGTCCTAGTTAGGTTAGAAATAGAGATTTTAGTAATTCCTGATTATTCGGGAATATTGATTATATTCATTTTAATGTCTGTATTTAAGAAACAGTGAAGAAAAAAAATCAATGAATATTGATTGTATTCATTGTATCTTATCAATCCGTAAAGATACAGTTTCCAGTTCAATTATTGTGCACTCTTCTATCATTTAACACATTATCAGCATGCTCTGAGTTGATAGCCAGTACTCACCACAGAGAAAAAAAAATCTAATATCTTAAACACCTACCCTCGCTGCCGATCATCACTAACGTCACTAATCACCGACAACCATCGCCGATCTTGTCTCTTGCTTCTCGACAATTTTTTCCTCCTACGACATCTTCTTTAATCGTCGAGATTGCTTGACAGCTCAAATCCCACGTCAGACGATTGTTACCTCCAAGTTGTCCTATCATACTCTCGCAGCCTTACTTGTTTGTGAATCACTCGAGGTAAATTTTCAAACATCCTACTTGATAAATTAGGTAGCTAAACTTAATTTATGCAGCACCCTAGAGTTTAGGACTCAAAATTAAATTCTGCAACACCTTAGAAATTAGGTTATTTTCTGCTTTTATATTATATTGTGAATCAAGAGAAGGGGATTTCATCACACCTTTGATTAAAATGTTTGATTAGTGATGGTCCTAGGGGGAGTCACGGTATAAAGAAACAAAAAGGGGAAATCAATTACAAGTGATTGATTATGAATACCACAGTTTCTGGGTGTGGGATGAAGCCTCTGTTTATTGAGCTTTGTGACTATACATCTTGGATCATGTTCATATTCTCTAAACTTGATATTAGTAATCATAGTTTCAATACTAATTATCTCCCCTTGTGTATTTTATAGATGACTACTGAGCCGGCTAGACCAGAGTTTGACATCTTTGATCCAAAAAGAACAAAGTATCATCATTGGGTATCTAATGTGGAAAATACATTCATCAGTAAAAGATACACCAATGTTAGAGAAATTATTCCCCTTAATCTTAACTATGAAATTAGCTAAAAGAAAGGTTGTAATCTTGCTAAACCGCAAGTATACGATGTCCAAGTAACATAATTTGTAAGGAAGTCGAGTGTCAAACCCACGAGGATTGACCACTCTAATTTCAAAGCTTGTATGATTAAATCCTTTAGACTATGTTATAGCCCAAACACACAATGTGACACTAAAACAAAAGTGGAGGTGAATATAATGACACTCGGCCCTTTGGAGACTTAGAATCACAAGGGTGGTTTGCTTACTATGAGTGAGCTATAATTGACTGATTATCGATTAAGCTACACAAAGACAGCAACTAATTAAGACTCAAATACAAGGTGAAAATATGGTTGACCAGAGATATCACTACTAGCCAACTTGATGCACAAACACTGTCCAATTTATGATCATGAGTTGTTTAGTCTGGTTTACATATTCAAACATCTTTTGGAGCATAAGAACAAATCCTGTGAGTGTCCAAATCATGCATTTTGGGTCACATTTGGTTATAGGCCGAAACTCTTGAGTCTTATGAGATTCTAGAATATTTCGACACATCCACAAAGCACAAAGCAAACCAAGGTTATGTGCTAGACTTTTGGTGCTATTCCCTAAACATTTTTCAAGCGTAACAAGTTCAATTAGTCATACTTTCTAGTGTTGTGGAAGATTTTTTTTACAGGACCCATCCTAGATTACTGTAATAATCTAGAATAAGTCATATGGGACCCGCATTAGGGTCTCTAACACCGCCTGATCGGTACCGGCTACCTTAGAACGAGTAACCCTGAACTTCAACTAAGCACCTACACAGAGAAAATAGAACCTGTGGACTGTCATGCCTCACACCCAGGGCAGTCATGACTTCAACTCATTAGTCTGCAATCTGGACAATTAAACATAAAGGGAAAGGCATAAAAACATTAAATGTTAGCGTGAGTGGACAAAAACTGATAATCTGTGTAAACCAGTAAATCAATATTTAATGCCTTTGCATAACTCTATATAAAATCATGCAGAGTTCTACTTTCATAAAATTGTAATAAACATAGAGGTGGCCAGACGAGGTATCCCGACCTCCCCTGACGGATCCGACGAGGCAACCTAACCTCCCTTGACCAGCTAGACTATCTGGTGATTAGTCAAACAGTCAGTGCATCGATGAAACTAACTAATTCCATCACAAAGAAAAACCTCTAAATTAAAATATTCTGAAACATACCGTAAAATACACTGAAATACTGAAATGCTGAAAAATAAAGTCGCTATCGACTGTGAAAATAAAAAGGGTCCACTCACATTATTATGTCATGATTTTCATCCATCCAAAGCCCGTATGTTGATGTTTCTTAATATCTGTCACTAGCTGCTAACTTCTTGTTCTAAATTGGTGATCAAATCGGCTAGAAAACCATCAGCCCAAAAACCTAGCTATGTTTTTTTTTCAGCAATGCACCACGAAATTATGGCTTGCTCTGGTGAAATTGACGATGAAGACAATGAGGATCGTAAAGAAGAGGTCAAGCCGATAACTTTGGTATATAGGTTGGCCAATTTGGTGGCTGAACGGCGATGCCCCCTTGACGCCGAGCTCGGCGGCAATTTTGGGTCGCTAGAGTCGGTAAATGCGGGTCAACTCGCCCCTGCCCAAAATGGTAGGTTTTTGACTTTCCATTTTGAGAAAGTCATTTTTATACTCGCGACTAATGAACACTGTAAATCGTACAAAACTTTTGCTGACCGTAACTTCTTCGTCGTAACTCCGATTTTAACACTTGACGTGGCCACGAACTCGTCTCGGTAAACTGTACGACTTTTCTTAAAGAAATACCTCAAAAAACTTAATTGATAATTTTTCGATAAAATGTCAGTAATAGTTACCACAGTAAGAACTAATTACCATCAACGATTAACGTTTAATCAAAATAACAAGGTAAATCTCGAGCCTGGATGTTACAATCCCTTTCCAAGACTCTTTTGGAGGAACTAGAAATAGGTTCTTAAGGAGTCTTCTGGTCCGCATGTTTTGGAATACGAAATAGAAGGTTCAACCATTAGCCACAAAGTTTTTTAGATCAATGTAAGCTTAACCGAAGCATCTGGATTCACTTGGAGCTCAAGAAGGCTCCGGTATATGCTTTAGGCCTTAGGAAACCAAACCTAAAAGTTCAACCTTTTGGATTTAAACTTTGGCCATGTTACACGCTCATCTTTACTTAAGTGAGAGACTATTTCACCCAAGTTCCATTTTTAGTCCTTTACATACATTAAGACTTAGTCAAGGTCACAACATGCATAAGAGAACATATAAAAAGCTCAAACATGTACACAAGCCATAGACACATAGCATAACACATCAAATTCATTCAATAGCATGTCATACTCAAAAAATATTCATTAATATAAACCAAAGCATCATTGTTCTACATCAAGTGACTAGGGTTTGACCCATAGCCTTCTATACACAAACTACTTAGTAATCATATATACAAAAGTGTTTGAGTATAACTTAGAAGCTAAGAGAGTGAGAAATAACTGAAGGGTCCTCAAGCTAAGCTCCACCAAACTAGTAAGCTTCACCCAAAGCACTTCATTATTCTAACTCCACTCCTTAACTTAAACTTGCATCCAACACTTGAAGAGGAGGAAAGAGAAACCTCTAGGACTCAAAGAAGTCAAGGGAAAGAGGGATTACTTCCTACTTCTTCAAGTTCTAGAGAATCACTCAAATCTTTGAGGCAAAGATGAGAGGAGGAAATGATAGATGATGGTTGGGAGAGGGTGAAGAGGTTCAGCCAAATCTTAAAGGAGATGGCTAGGTCTCTTGAGTTTTAGAGGGTCGGAAAATGAAAGCTAAAAATTAATCTATCTTCTATCTAGAGAACTCAACTAAGTTAGAGATAAGTTAGAGAGAAAACTAGAATGAGAAGAGCTATCAAAACTTGGAAATATGTAAAATGAAGTGTGGTATATATGTAGATGGGTGATGGGGAAGTCGAATTTAGGAGAAAGATGGACAAAATTACGGCCTTTAGATGATAGAAAATGAAGAGTTGGAAGATCTAAAGGTTGCCTTTGAACAAAGGGAACCATGATCCACTATTTTAGGCTTAATTTGTAAGGCTAAAATCTGAGCTGTTACATCATGTGGTCCATCTTCTTTCTCTTCTCTTCAAATCAGATTAACATCTATAAATGGGTTGATTGAGTTTCCATTGGGCTGGAACCAAAGTGGTTGGGCCGGGAAGGATGGTCCGGCTGGTTGTGGCGAATTCCGACAAGTTTCTAGCAACTTTTGGCGACAAGTTTCCCAAAATTGCTCCATATTCTTCCGTGTCTCCGAAAATATATACGTCTTCTCTAATAAGTGTGTAATTCTCCTTGTTTAATGCATTTTTTATCCAAACCATGATTTTCTAGTAAGAACGGGAAACGTCATAAGAACAATGCTTTATTCATGAAAAATAAGCAGTAAACGTGAAGTCAGGGACATAATAAGAATATAATTATGGACTTAAAAAACTACCTCACACTTAAAATTTACTTGTCCTGAAGCACATATAAAAGAAATGAAAACTAAACTAAACTAAGACTCAAAATCCAACAAAGTAAAGGAAACACACAATCACTCAAATGTATGTAAGTATCTCAAAATGGTAAACATTTTTCTCTCCCTAAAAAAACATGGCTAATGGATTGGACTTTGTTAAGCATAATTAAAATATAAAATTAATGCATGGTTAGTAACTAGAACGTGCTACGTGCTAATCTAAATGCATCACATGAAATCCATTTACATCAACATATTTTCTAACTATCAAACTCACAAGATATCACTCAATGCACACAAGTGTTTGATATGCTAATGTTTTCATTAAAAAGTTGCATTAATGCAATGTTTTCCATAAGCTTTATTTTTAACCAAATACTCTAACAATTCACACACATGAGATTATAAATCAAGAGAACTTATTAAGGGTTGTAACAGAGCTAGGGTTAAGGAAATCAAAATTTAGGTATGTTGTAATAGAGAATGTTCCAAAGACTTAGTCATAGCACCAAACTTGTCAATTTCACACTCCACCTCCTTCAAAGCATCACCATGGTCATCCTTTAGAAGCAATGACCGGATTTCATTTTATTTGGCCCAAACTTCATTCTAAACTTCCTTTGAGATTTGTGGATAGGAAAAGGACCATAATTCTTCACTTTTAGGTCTTCAATTAGTAGCAAACTCCAAATCCACAAGTATGGAAAACATTAATCCAAACATATTACATTTAAAGCCTATTGCCAGAGAGCATCACACATTTTCTTACATTCTTTATCTAGCTCTCAATGTCTTTCTTTCTTTCTTTTTTTCCCCTTTTTTATTTTCTTTTCGGCAATCAAATACATACAAAAGTTGTTTGAACAAGTCTATCCTCATACACAGATGGTACCTTTGAAACCATCACCTTTACCCTATCTTCCTAAGCACTAGCATTGAAATCTCCAACCAAGTCTTTAGGACAAGGGCAATGATTACTATACTAGGCTAAATGTTTAGATACATGACAATGAAAAAAAGGCTAAACTTAGGCTCAAAAGGGATATCTAGGGGTGTCGCAACTCGTGTGCACTCATGGGACACATGGCTATTTGGTAAAAGTGGTAGTAGCTTCAATGCCTCTACCACTTTCAAAAACATATCATGATTTGGAAAATGCTTTGAATGGTTTCAAGCAAGTTCTAGATTACACAATGATTAACCAATGTCACATATGAAAGAAATTGTGCATAATGTAGCTATGCATGCACAATTAGGCTCAAAATATCATATGGGGCATGGATAGCTTAAAACATGTCAATCTTCCTTTTTCCTAGGTGAAAACATTTTGAATGCCATATGCTTTTCAAACCGATTAAACATGCATTATTTTCTCTTTTCAAACATGCTCAAAATCATACCATCCATTAGCCATAAGTCCAATCTCATCATCGGGAGTTATTATTAGGACACAAACACACCAAAACATACGTATTTTTGTATTGCATTTTCTCAATTTTTATGGACTTTTAAAATAAGAAGTGATAACAAATTAGCCTGCTACCTCACACTTAAAAACTAAATTGTCCTCAACTTGCATTAATCCACATAGCAAACACAAGTGCACAAGAGATAGCATAGGCATCATCATATCACATTTTATTCATCTAACACATGCTTTCCGAGAAATAATGACTAGTACACATTCACACTTAAATGTCTCTAAGGATTAATGAGGCTAGTACAGTCCTATCAACCATAATAAGATCATGCATACTAATCATATTTGAAATAAAAATAACATTCTAATCAAGTATATAATATGAGGGAACTTCACACTTAAGAACTTTAAACTCCTTGGCATGGAATATTTGAGAACTTAAGTATGCATCAATGTTCATAGCATTAAGACTCATACATATATCACACATGATCAACACAAGCTAAACAAAACCTCAAGCAAGACACAAATGATGAGAAGGTCGCCCTCTTATTGAACAAGAGGGAGTCATCAAGACATTGCAAGATGTCTACTCTCGAGAATGAAAGTTAAACCTAAGAATCCTAACATAGCATCAATCTCACAAATATTCAAATATCATGATAGAAAAGTAAAGAGAGTAGGGAGAAAGAAATGTAAACGCTTTGTCGACCAACTCCAAGCTCCATATGCGTTAGAATATAAACTAATAAAGGCCAAGTTAGGCCTCGCCATCTAAGGTTGCATGGGCTTAGTCAAGATCTTCAAACGGTGCTCTTGAACTTATCTTAGCCTCAAGGGATTATTCTATGTTTTATGCCTCAAAGCCCCAAGCTCTTAGTCTTCAAATCATCACAATTGTCAACTTGGTTCAGAGGAATACTTTGCCGGGTCGAGAACTTCTTTCGACGAGTCAAAATTGTTGCTCGGTACTATCCAAAAGGTTTGCCTGACGGGTCGAACTGGTCTGGGGTGGTTCTGTCGACGGGTCAAAAATTTCCAGATTTGGCTCTTTTTTAAATTCTTGACTTTCATGCCCATTCCACTATGTTCTATGCTCCTTCAACCTCATACTTAATCCTCTAACATACCAATGGTTTTCGGCCATCACGGGTTCAAGTGGATCGACGTTAACACGTTAGGTGACTCCACGCGCTTGTCATGGTGGATACTTCTTGAGAAGTACCACTCTACTACTTGGTGATAGAGAGATTCTTTACTTGTCATAGATGCAAACATCAAAGTGACTTGTGGTAGACCAAAACAGAGACCTTTTTTATGTCTTCCTCTTATTCATGATCACTCTTGCAAGTAGCCTTCTTAACTCTTCCTTCAATATTGATATAAAATTGATGTGTGGGAAAGAAGTAGTTTGTTGTGGCATCCCAAGACAAGGCGGAGAGTTGGCAACATAACTTCCTTTCCAATCCTTCACTTCATCATAGAAACATTGGTTGCTAAATGGAGGATCAAGATCCAAGACTGCCTTTGTCTCAATCCTATCGTCATGATCATAACTCAATGCTTTTTCTTGCTCCATGGGAGTTCTTAGCTGTACTCTATTGGTAGTAGGGAAGGAGTGGTGCTTCTTCTTCTTGATCTTCCATGGGTGGCTCAAACACATCCTTTTCACTTTGGGCATCCCTTTTGTTTAGCTCATTTATCAATTCTTCATGAAAGTCCATAACCGGTTATATAGATGAGTCTGAGAGTACATTTTCCTCAACACTCAAAGATTCATCATACATGGTTACATCATCATCGGATGATAACTCATCATCTAGCCCACGTTGTCCCTTGATTAACGCTTGTTGCTCTTACACACGACATCTTAAGTTTAACGCATACTTCCCTAGTGCACGTTATTCCCTTCTTAAGTGCTCGTTACTCTCACGCAAGACATTTCAAAGCTTTAATGCATGTTTCTGCTTGTTTAATGCTAGTTGTTCTCACGCATGATGTTTCTAACGCACGTTGCTCTCAAGCATGTTGTTTTACGGTAGCGCGACTGGTGCCCTAAAATGCACTTCATTTAGTGTTACCCCTCAAACACTAGGAAATACCCCGCTAATGTATGTTCTGTGAAGGAGACTAATCTTGGTTAAGGAATCAAGGGGACTCTGGGATACGCTACGATATACCACCCTAGCAGCTTTAAGTGTGGCCATATTAGAGGTTTCAATTTGTAACTCCCAAATCAAGGTCGATCTCCTTGACATGGGACTTGTGAGACTCGTTAGTATGTCGAGGCTTAACCCCTTAATTAGGTCATACTTAGCACTTTAATAGCTAATTATAGTAGCTAAAAAGAAAGAATCAAAAGAGAATATTCAGCATGCCACGTGCCAGTAGGTGAGTCATCAACAATAAGTGAAAGACTAATCTGCTCTCAACTATGTTAAGTGTGCATGCACACCGACATTGCTAAAGGAGAGAAGAATTCACCTTTTCTAGCCTATATAAGTAGGCCTCTCACCACCCTCAAGATAACATTTCGTAGTCTAAATAATTTTATTTGTTACTCTACATGCTTACTGACTTAGGCATCAGAGCGTTGAAGGTGGGCCAACACCGCCTCAACTTATAATGTCGTTTGCATGTTGTTGTAACAAGTACTCATGTCTTTATTGAAGACCCCAGCAGAATTCGGTAGAAACACCAGAGACGATTAGGTATTTATGTTGGCTGTGAAGCTCCAACGATTTTCCACTATTTAGCACCTTCGACAGAAGATCTCTTAGATTTGCAAATTGTCACATTGATAAGATATATTTCCTGCCATTAAGGGAAATAGGAATGGTTCTATTCCAGTGGAACGTTAGGAATTGACGTGGTCTGTCTACACTCGACTCCTACTAGGAAGAGGGAGACCAAGAAATTCATTGATGAGTCACTGGTTAAAAGGTGGGCTATTCAAGCACAAGATGATCCATTCGTCATCAACACTGTGAATCCTTCACATGAGATTGTTCCTGACTAGAGTTATTTCCTAGAATCACGATTTACATCTATGGGGGATGCTTTAGAGTGAATGGTGATGTCAGAGAACAAAGAAATCTCACTAACTAACACAAGTGCACGCATTATTATGGTTAGATTTTTCATGGTAGTTAATGATGCATTTTATTTCACCACTCAAGAAATCATTGACGATGACAAGTGGAACCTCGCTCTACTGCGGATTCCAGTTTGAACAAAACTCTCTTACAAAAGACAAGTTTTCGGTCGGGTAGTCATATACGCACCGAATAGTTGGAAATAAATGGGCCTTTATTTGGAAGAGCAATGAGAAAAATGAAGTCTTGCGATACAAAGCTAGACTAGTGGCAGAATGATTTTCTCAGTGCCCTAGAATTGATTATGAGGAGACGTATTCTCCAGTCATGGACATCATTACTTGCTGCTACTTAGTAAATTTAGTAATGTCCAAAAAACTGAGTATGCAACTTAAGGATGTGGTTATAGCGGTAGCATATCTCTATGGGGATCTTGATTCAGAGATATACATGAAAGTGTCGGACAACATAGTTTTACCTAAATCAAGTAACTCTAAACTACGGATTGTTGATGTGATAAGATTCAAACATTCACTATATGGATTGAAGTGATCCAGTCAGCTGTGGTATACACATCTAAGTGACTACTTAATTGGGAAGGGATACAAGAATGATGAGTTATGCCCATGCGTGTTCATTAAATGAACATGTTCAGGATTTGCCATTTTAGCAGTCTATGCTAGATTTAGCTCTGCGCCTACACAACGTCATTGGAATAGAGTAAAACATATTTTCAGGTCATTTGAAATGATCCGATCCCGATTTAGTTGCTTAAAATAGAATTAAGCCCTAACAACAACAGAATCTATAAAAAATTTGTTAGAGTTTCTTCTAAAATCAAGAAACCCAAAAACTTGCAAAGAAAGCACACTTCTAAAATGTCCACAAAAACAAACCATGGGCACCAAATCTCATCCAAATTTC
Organism: Geum urbanum; assembly: GCA_946800695.1. Taxonomy (NCBI): domain Eukaryota; kingdom Viridiplantae; phylum Streptophyta; class Magnoliopsida; order Rosales; family Rosaceae; genus Geum; species Geum urbanum. Next base: position 39,129,662 of record OX326998.1, read on the forward strand.
TCAAATCAACCAAATATTGAATCCACTAGAAATATAAACTATTTACAGAAGGTGACAAGAACTCCGAAGACAGAATGGAAAAATACAACACAACAGAAGTAAACTTTATACAGTATCCAGAGTGACTTCTAATTTACATAATACACAGGGCTAACATGTTAAGCTAGGAACCTAATAGATGAGTACAGTGACACGAACTCTATGCTTTTGTCGCTGACGTGCTATCTCAGGATACAAACTGCAAACTAGGCGGAAGTCCCTTTGCCAAAATCTCAATCACAGTCTCCTGAATAAATAATATATTCATTTAATACTGGAATTCGATAAAACTTGTGAAAATCAACTCAAAAACTCTTCTGTAAACTCCCCGGTCAATTTTGAATTTTCACCACAGTGGAGCCCTTTCGTGGATGACTCCTGGCCCTCACGCACCTCCACAAGTGGCAGCGCGTGACTCACACGCGCCTCCAGTGCAACCTACTCCGATGGGAGAATTTGTTCCCTCGTTGGAAAATTCACAATGATGCCAACAACTTTTCTAACTAGCCCAAAACCCAACTTGCCACCATTTGGCTGGAAATTGGTCATGAAAACCCACTGCCCGAAAATCACTAGAAAATATATCTGATCAATTTTGACATCGTCGTCGCTCCTCGGTCCCCCAAACCATAGGGGTTTGACTCCTAGGGTGAAACCCAACCGATTCCACCCTACCCCGTCGTCGAAAAGTGGCCGGAGCACTGCCGTCGGTTTAACCCAAAAATCAATGGGTAAAACCATATGGTTCGATCCCTAAATCAACCAAAAATTGAACAATACCTAGATGAAATGAAAGAGGGAAGCAAGAACTTCAAAACCATACCAAGAATGCCGGCAACGGTGGCATTTTCCGGTGGGTTCAATTTCGGGTCGGGTCGGGTCACGTCACTTGCAAAACAGTTCGCCCAACTTTCTAATTTTATGTTTTAACTTTCAAAAAAATTATATTTAAGCCCCCAAGCAGCTGGTCAGATCAACGGCTGAGGTTTGATCTGATCAAAATCCAACGGTCCAGATAAAACCGCATCAAATAAAATACTTTTTGATATTTTTATCACGTAGACTTCTAAAAATCATAAAAATAGCTCGCTTATCTGAAAAATTCCCTGAAAATTCCTACGAGCTCAAAATAAAATACTCTATGAATTTTGTGAACAAAATAAACTCTTATTCTTGCTCAGTAAAAAAAACATTAACAAACCACATGATACGATTAATTCGCGACAAACCTTATTTGTGCCAATTTGTACGCAATTTTTGGTTCGTGTCGTTACATATTTAAAGGGATCCAATGACTTGGATTTATTCTTTCCCTATAAAGAAAAGAGAGAGAAAATGGAAATCCCAAATGGGATGCTGAAAATGCAACATTTCAACCTATCAAACCAGATTTCCTAGAAGTCAATCGACCCATTGAATGATCATTCAGCTACCAATGTTGCTTCTTTTTGTAGTGTAGTCCCCTATCAAGAAACTTAATGATGTGTTGGCAGAATTTGCTAATGCTGGGTATCTCTCTAACATGCATGGATGTGACGACCCGACCATATTTAAATCTCGTAAAAATCAATAAATAAACCAGTGAATCGAGGAAGTACTCAATCAAGAATCAAGTTTGACTAATCTCTTTGTCGGCCATACCTAATTTCTTTGTCGGCCATACCGTCACTAGAGCTGACACCCATCACCACTCCCACTCACTGGGTCGACGAAGTCTAAATGAAAAACAAACCTCATGACTGTGTTCAAATAGTTCATATGAACCTAACAGTATATCACATGTTTCGTTTCTAGAAATATTTTTTCGGCCATGCGCCTCTGCCAACATTTCTGATTAGCACACCGTTGGAAATTTCTCAATGGTCCCAAAAAAAATCCCAACATCAAATTCGGCCGTATTTCAGTCAAAAAACACCCAAACAGCCATGAAATTCAAACTCGTTGGAAATTTTTTTTGGTGACAGAGTGCTTCTATGGAGCCGTTTAAGAGCTCTAGACATGATGCAATCGACTCAGGGAGGAGAAGGGAACCAAATCCCCTTAACCAAAGCCCCTTAACCGTTGATTATAGCGGAGGCCAAAACTGGGTTCGAAGGAAATCAATTCTATTGTGTCTCTCTTCCGTTCTCTCTGCTCAGACCTTTGATCCTAAAATCAAGGATGGGAGGAGATAGAAGAAGAGGAGATGATTCAATTCTGGTCGGAATCGTGACCGGAGACAAGCCAGACGACATCTCACCGCCATCAACCGCCACACCTCCTAAATTCTCTCTCTCTCTCTCTCTCTCTCTCTCTCTCTCTCTCTCTCTCTACGAGAGAGAAGGTTAGCCTTGGTCAACCAGGCTGACCTTTCCAAAAGGGAAAGGTCCCTTTTTATACCCCAACATTCACGGAAACTAAATTTTGATAAACTTCCGTAAATCAAAACTTCTTATCCTAGCTTTGTTTTCGACATTTCTCGTGTCTGCAAACTCGTCTCAACAAATTCTACCTAAAATCAACCAACTTCATCAATTCAATAAAAAGTCAACTGATGTCGCTTGACATTTACTGACTAGTAAAATTATTTACCGCATTTGATAAATCGAAATCAGAAATATCTGTAAATAATAAAGATTATATAAAAAAGTCATGGTATTACAATAGAGGCCTTACTCAAACTAGTTATGTTTTCACAATTGGAAACACAAAATTTCCTTGAAGATCTACAAAGCAAATCTTGTTGCTACTTCCTCGAACCAGTCTTAAATCATAGCTATTAAATAGTGTGTCTAGCTTCGGTCAATAATACACCATATTCGAGGATTTAGTGGATTGCTATCTATTATGACTGCACCAACCTGCATCTTTGAGGATAATGCATCTTGCATTGAGCAGATGAGGTTAAGTTTCATTACATGTAAAATTACTAAACACATTTTCTATGTGAGCCAGATTGGTTTTGCAGATAATGTTGCGGACTTGTTTACCAAGTCACTTCAAAAATCTACTTTTGAGAAACATGTGAAAATGTGAAATGCATTGGCATGCAACGCCTTTTTTGAGCTAGAAATTAGGGGTAGTCATTTTAGTAGACATCAGAGGGAGACTACATCACATGTTGTATGTTAAGAGATTTATGTTCCCTAACGTTTTGACTATTAGTTATTCTAACACTAAGTGAATTTCCCTTAACCGCAAGTATACAAGGTCAACTAGTATAATTTGTATAGAACTCGAGTGTCGAACCCATGAGAATTAACTAACCTGATTCCATAGCTTTTTCCAATTAAGTTCTTTTGGTGCGTGAAACACAAACAAGTGATGCGACAAAGACACACAAGATATGAAAATGAATCTTACAAAGTCAAGTCCTTTGGAGACTCAACATTTCAAGGGATGATTAGACTACGATGAATGATTTAATGAAAGGTTGATTGGTTGTTTACGACTAAAGCATAGATGGTAAATAGAAATGATCACAAATTCAAGATAGAAGATTTATTGACTAGGGATGCCCCCGTTAACCATTCGATGGTCAAACAATGTCTAATTAATATCAGGAGTTGTTTAGTCTGGTTTACATGGTCAAATGTCTTTTGGATCATAAGAATAAATCCTTTCATTATCCAAATCATGCTCTCTAAGGTCATGCTTGGTTATGGGCCGAAACTGTTAGGCCTTTTAGGATTCTAGAAGGTTTCGGTCCATCCATGAAGTACAAAGCAAACTAAGATTAGGAGCTAGACTTTTAGGGATTGTCTCCCAAGGTATTTTATGCGTAATGAGTTTGGTTGCAAACACATGTGAAGATTGTGGATGACTTCCTTTCCCAAGCCTCTATTGGTGTACTTGGGAATGGGTTCTAGTGAATCCTCTCAACTCGCACATATTGGGTCACGAGTCGAAACAATCAACAATAGCTACAAAGCCTCTCAGTATAATGTAAGGTTTAACAGAAACTCATTGACTCTTTTGGAACTCAAGAGTGCTTCATTCCATGCTCAAGCACAAGGAAACCAAATCCTAAACATAACTTTTTAAGTCTAAGCCTAAGTCATATTGTATGCTCAGCTTTACCGAGTGAGTACCTAATTCCCTTAGGTGTCACTTCTTAGTTCCTTAGACAAATCCTACCTTATCTAGAGCTAAACCATGCATAAATGAAACTAGCCATTCACCTAGACGATGAATACATTGTTAGCATCGTCTAGGTAGTGCTACTTAGATGATGAAATACATGTTTTCGTCGTCCAAGTGAACCTTAGACAACGAAATAATGCACTTTCGTCGGCCAAGAGTAAATTTTATTTACTTTTATTTTTTTTTTCCAATTCCAAACATAATTTTATTTCAAGCATCACCGTTTGGCCTTTCCAATTCCATTTTCATATGTTCTTCCGATTCATAACTGGTCTATTAATTTATAAATTTTATTCATCTAATATAATTAATTCACTACTAATACATCCTTAGATCAATCCTCATCCTCATAATCATCATCATCTAAATCATCCTCCTCTATATCATTTGATTGCTCCTCATCATCATACTCTACATCATCTGAATTGTATCCAACGTCGTTATCGTCCTCAGGCTCCTCGACTTTTAAGGCATTCTGCGGTAACTCTCTAATCTCCTCTGGGTTACGATCTGTGGTGTCATAATCGGGGGTAAGCGTTCGTTATGCCGAACAAGTTCTATTACGTCGGGGATGACTAAAGCATTAGGCTCTTGATATGCATTGTCTCTATGCACTTCAATATCAGTCGCTGAAGTATAGTTGCGCTCCATATTCCTCAGTGTGACATATGATTTACTATTTTCCAGCCTTCACCAACTTTCGGATCATTCAGATACAACACTTGCCTAACTAAGGTGGAAAAAGCATATGGCTCATCCTCATACCAACTTGAGTTTGTATCGACTGATAATAGCCCCATATCTTCCTTGGTACGCTTGAACCATTTGTACCTGAACAGAAAAACATTAATATCTTTGTAGAATTTGATTTAAGGTTCTCCTCGAGAACTGTAGAGAATTTTATTTTGAGCTTATAGGAATTTTGCGGGAATTTTTTGGATAATCAAAATATTTTTAACGAATATTTGAAGTTAGGCGAAATTTAAATTAAATAAGGAACTTTTATCTAGTGGTTTGATCTCAACCGTTGATTCCAGTTGAGAACAAATCTGAGCAATTGATTAGATGAGAATCTTGTGAGTATAAAAAGGAATTTAAGCTAAAACCCTTCCCCATAACCCACCTCGGGCTCGACTTGAATTCTCTAGCAACGTCCCGCTTAGTGACCCGACTACCCAACATGCCAAAATCTTGACTTCTTGATTATGTTTCTGGGTTTATTTTGAGCGTTTATGAGGAGAAGGAATCAGCATGGTTTATTCCGTCGGAGTACTTCCGCCGTTGTCATTTGTGCTCTGACCGATCTGGGACATTGGGACTTTTGGTAACCCTCCTCCTCCTACGTCGTTTGCGATAGCCTCGAGCTCCGTGGTGGCTCGACGGTGGCACTGAGATGCTGGAAAGTTTTAGGGCAATTTTGGCTCCGCTTGTTTTCGAGACCGAGTCTGGCCAATTTAGGCCAATTCCCGGTGTTGGTCTTTTGGAAGGAAAGGTTGGGCTTATCATGGGCTTTCCAACGAGGTATGAACCGCTGCCGCATATGGAGGCGCATGATGGCCACACGCCGTCGACCGATCGATGCAGAGCACTGGCAAGGCAGGAACCTAGTTTTGTCCGGTGGGTTTCCGGGGTAGTTTCTAAGCTGGTTTTGTGTACGCTATCAAACTATTGTATGAATGATTTCGTTACTTTATCAGAAAACCGTGGTAGAGACTCGGGCGGGGAGACTTCAACCGATCCTCATAGCTAGCTATTTACTGTGACTCGACACTTTTATTTTTAGAGTCGATTACCGAGTCTATTTATTATTAATATTCTTTTCAATTTGAGATTTCAGTTTTCAACGTATATTTTGAAGGCTAGATTCAGCTACAGTTTCAGTTAGTATTGCATCGATGCATTAGTTACTCGGCTGATCCCGTAGTGGCTCCATGGAAGTATCAGCACTGCCCCACTAGCATTCACGTCGTCTTTGTATCAGGAGTCATCGAGCGACTTTAGGTGGCTAGAGGTTCGAAGACTTTGGTCACCGCCTCCATTAGCACATGATACTCGAGAAGGGTCAGGTGTCCCATTTTATGGATCTTTTATATTAGTTTTACAAGTATCTTTGACTCACCACTTTTTATATTATTATCAGCCAAAAGGCATATTCTATATTTTGTTCTATATATGTATAGATTTTGTCCACTCACTTTAACGGTTTTCATATTTCTATGACTTTTCCTTGGCCTTTCAGTTTCTTGTTGCCTAGTTTGCAGTTTCTATCTTGTGGTTGCACGTCATCGTCAGAGGCTTAGAGTTCGAGTCACAATCCTTCCCTAGTAAGTTTCTGGCTTAGCCTACTAGTCTGTATATTATGTAAATTAGTAGTCGCTCTGAATACCATGTTCTAGTTTGCTTCCGCTTGTGTTGTGTATCTAAATAATCATCAGATTTCTTGTATCCTTCTAAATTCAGTACTATTGCAGTAATATTTGTACTTTGTTAATTTGACAAATCCGGATGAGCATCGGTGGCTCACGGTTTGGCTTGTGGGGTCTGATTTTAGAAGTGTTGTTCAATGCAGGTTTTTGGTATCCTTCAGTTTACAGAGAGGTTATGTCAACTTTTTTGTAGAATTTCTCAGTTTTCTTTTGAGTCATTAAGATTTAATTTTGGGTTACTTGTTAAATCAGATTACATCTTTTTAGGTGCTTACTCTTAGGGTGCATTCTTTGGTGGTGGTCCTCCATCTTGTCTAGTGTACGACTTAAGGATCGTTCTTAAATTTTGGAACCGTATGTGGATGTTAGTTGTTTTTTGGAAAAAAAAAATCACCAAGAGGGGCTGAACTTTTGTGATGCCCAAACTCTTAAAACTACACATAAAATATAGGTGATGCGTAGAGCCATTTTCTGTCACTCCACTGTTTATGTCGATGATGTGGTAATAATTTTTTTTCTTCCAAAAACAAAGGCGAAAAGACTGAAATTGTAATACCTTTAGAATTTACATTTTTTATTTTTTTTACTTTCTATATTCCTCTCTCTCTCTCTCTCTCAAACAGAGAAGCCTTGACTATGGCGGATAAGCCGGAGACAAACCACCCAAAACGGCAACTTTCTCTCACCCTCCATCGAAGCACTGCTGTGAACTACTGCCGGCGAAAGTGGTGCCGCTCCAATTTACCGCAACCACAAACAAAATCTGTCCAAAATAAACCTAACAACATCTTTCTCAACTACATCTAAGTCTAATTATAGATAAAACTCACCGAATTACCTTTTGAATCCAAGAACACCCAAAAATCTCCAAATCTTCAATTTGTCGATTCTCCCTCCTTAGTTTGAATTGAAACTTGTCCTTAATATATAAAGACTCACAAGGAACGAAGCTTTAAACCCCAGTATGCCTCGGCCGAATTGATGCAGAATCAATCGACCCAAAATTTTTAGGGTTCTTGAAAATTTTGAACATTTCACTCCAAAATTGAACAAAATAGAGGAGAGATGAGTGCTGGAGTTATGAGCAAAAGATAGAGGGGATTGAGATGAAGAGACTGATACCTAACATCGCCATTTTGAGTGGTCCATCTCTAACGAGCTCGACACTTGAAGCTTCTGTGTTTGAGAGAGAGAGAGAGAGAGAGAGAGAGAGTTATAAAAAATAAAATAAAATAAACCTCATCCATCCAAATTAATATGGGTGCCCAAATTAATTTTGGGAGTGCCTATAATAACTCTATGGTCCATAACAATTTTTGGGTGCCCTTAGCACCTAAATTTTTTTCTTGACCATTTTACCCCTTTATTTAAAAAAAAAATTGCCACGTCATCAACACAAACAGAGTTGTGAAGAAAAATAACTCTAGGCATCACGTCAATATAGTTTTGAAAGTTTGGGTACCACTTGATAGTTTTTAAAGGTCAGACAACATATTGATGCCCCCATGAAAGTTCAGACTTAATGGTGACAATAGTACAAAAACAGCATCATACGATGCCCCTCAGATAACATAATCGAAAAGTTCGTCGTCTGACTGATTTTATAAGAAAGAGACGACATTCCCAAATTGTGTGTCGTGTCATGCACCTTGAAACGATTATAATTTTTAGTTTTCAATGGTGAGCATCAAAAATTTGTAGTTTTCAAGGGCAGGTACCTCAAATTGTGGTAGTTTTGAAATATTGCTCAAGTCAGGAGACGGATGTCTACCGTCTGAATATTTAGCACAAAAGTTGTGAATCATTGAGTTGAAATTTTCAACTTCACAAAGTTTGGTTATCTTACAATATTGTTAAAGTCAGATGACAGTCGTCCGTCGTATGAGTATTCGGTGCAATGAGTCCTTCCATCATACATCGGTCGACTGTTATCTGAATATTTGCTAAAAGTTTTACAATTAGTTTTTTGCCAATTCAAACAAATGAGGAGTTGTAGGAAATTTCTCACCTAAATTGTCTCAATGAGCAACCAAAATTTCCAAATTTTAATAGTGGGCATCTAAAATTATCTTTTGAAATATGCCTAAATCAGATGACACCCGTATGTCGTTTAATTAAGTTTTGACATTTCTTTCGCTACCTTAAATGGCAAACATCATAATTACCTAAAAATAATCATTTTTTTAAATTTGACCGTTGGATGGGATGGTCAGAATAATGTTAAGACGCTGTTTAAAAATTATTATTTTTTTACTTGAATTCGTTCTCGATCTGTGCTTGTCACTGTTGTGACACTAAGGATTTTTGGAGTAAAACTCGATTTGTAGCTCCTTAAAAAACTAACTTAAGACCAAATTCCACACATGCATTGTCGTGGAGTTCATATCTGTTTTATCATATGAAAAAATATGACAAAAAAATATGAATTTAGGTATTCCTCCCATAAGAGAATGAGCAAAATCCTTGAAAAATGTTATTTTAGTCTTTTGGTAGTATTTGACCTTATTGACCGACATCTAAATGAACTCTGATGAGAGTAATTTTAATGGAAAACCTCTTTTATTACGAGGTTAACGCATGTGTCTGGACAAATTTCTCACTTGACAATTTCAGTTTCTCGTATGTCTTTAATTTCATATATAACTAGTAATGTTACTTACAATGTTTGTTGGTTATATGAAAACCAAACAATTATGAAACTAAATCACTAACAAGTAATCATTTTGAAAAATGCGATCGTTGGATGAGACGATTTGACATATCTAAGCATGCTGTGAAAAAATTAGAACTTTTCGATCTAAATTCGACCTCGATCCGTGTAATCTGTCGTTGTGATCATATTCCCCTCAAGCGTAAAACACAATTTGCCTCTTCATCAAAAATAATTTAAGATCATTTGGACACTAGAAACCCCCAACTTGGTGCCATCATACTGTACAGCTCACCCAACAAACTGAACTATGCTAAACAAATTGTAATTATAGGTCACGTCTCCAATCATTACACATTTAAACTAATTCAAAAACAACTCACTAATATCAGTCTCACGGCTTCCTATCAGCTTTTACTAACATTTAATAAGATCTATAATTACAATTATAATTCAAAACCCCCTGGTGGTTAACAAGCATTAACCATGCCCAGCTCACCTTCATTCATCCCCAAACGCCAAAAATTACCTCATACAATGAACAAGCGCCCCAACGCCTTATTACTACATCTACACGAATTTCTATTCACATATATCTATTTACACAAGTACTACATATATTCAATCTAAGCTCTTCCAATCCAAATACAGCCAACACCCAGAAAAAGGCAAAAAATTTCTACATACATTCTACCGCAGCTCAGACTTCAAACCCAAAAGCCAGCAAAACTAGTAAGTACAGATTGACTAGTCAACATCATAAAAAGAGAAGGAATCGTAGACTCACCTTTTTGAACAAGATCGATTGAATATAACGCCTGGAAATGGGAAGATGTAAAACCTTCACTTCGAACGTTGTCAAAAGTTGTTCAAGGAACTCCGAAAACTCTATGGGTGTGAAATGGAAATACAGCCAAGGTAAATATATATATATAGCACACCTAAGAAACCCTACGCATTCCTTAGCCGCCAGCTGAGACTGGAACCTACAAAAAAGTACATGAAGTTAGTGCGTCCCCCTCAAATAGAGGGTTCCTATGCATGTAGGATACATGTCCCATACTCTCTACCCGTGGCTCATGCATGTCCACCACATGTTGCACATGCACCTCATCAGTCTGCATGTTCTCCACCAGAAAAGGCTGGCTATCGGGGACGGCTGGTCCTCCACCTCCATCATAGCCAGCGGCGCTGTCTGCTACGGTGGTAGGCCCCTGGGCCTTCTTGAAGTACGGTGGAGAAACCAAGGGCCTTGCATGGCTCCACAGTTGCACCATGGCCGCCTTGAATGATTGGTTTCAGACCTCCGGCAAAGCCACCAGCCTGAACAATCGAGTGATGCCATAACGAGTGACCACGGCTCCTCCCTAACGTTAGAGTATGATAAGGTACGCGTTCAAACCATCAGAAAGAAGATGGTAAAGGCTAAGGCAGAGAAGGATGTAGCAACTGTAATGGCTAGGTCAGCTATATTTGGGACATGGGAAGAGTAAGGGACCGGAGGTACCGATTGTGGTGATCCCGACGACAGGTTTCTCTATCTAAATTGGAGAAGATTCCTAGCTAGGGTGGGAATCATATTCTTGCTCCTTTTATGCTACTGATGACTCCCATGCACTGGTTGTGGTGGTTGACATGACATGGTTTGGTGGGTCACTGAAGGCAAGTATGACCAATGCATTGAATATAGTCTCATAGTCATATTCGATCATTCTCCAAAGTCCAAACCATTTCCAAGACTCCATAATTCATTCTACAACAATAATAGTCCTAAAATTGGATGTGTTTGCGGTCTGGGTGTATCTAAGGTACAATCGGATAGATCACTGATCCACTATCACCAAGTTTTAGATAAGAACGGTTGAAAAGAGAAGGTTTTATCTCAATGATTGGCAAAAAAAATAAAATGAAACAACATTAACACATAATTCTTATAGGATAAGACAACTCAATGAAAACTAACTGATCCTTTTTGTTTCAGAGTTATTATCATCTGCAATTTATGATGCTGTGAAGTTACGTCATCCAGCAGTAATGACTGGCATCCATACACCAGTAGTACCACTTAAAAGGAAATTGACCTGGGGATCGGCAGCCATGGCAGAAGATATCATCTCATCCACATCATCCAACTTTTCCCACAATTTATCCAACTCCTTGGCTATTTCTAGCTGTACAGATGAAATATAGACAAAGACTTCTAAATGCTTATCATCCATATATATTAATACACTACTGTACTGTTACTTGAAATGTACAGAATAATAAGAGAATCGATTGATAGTCTGGGAGTTAAAAACTACCTCATCAAGATGGTGAGTCGACTTTGAAGGAAGTTTGGTAACCTTTAATCCAAGAGCTTCAATTTTTGAACGTAGTTAAACTTCTTCTTGATTGGTCAATGCTTCCACTGGCATCATAGAACTTTTTTCAGGGAGAATAATATGAAAACATTCAAGGAGGAACTTGAGAAAAATACGATGCATTCCACGCACCAGTGCAATACCAAAGATTTTGCCAGCATTTTCTTTTGTATTATATATCAATTGAAAACTTGACAAATCTTTCACAAATACATATTGCAAATGACCATCATCACAACACTGTCAGATTCATATATTAATCATACCAAAAATTAGCCAAATGTAAAAATGTTTAATTATTCAATTAGCAATTTTTTTTCGTTTTTATTATATCTGGCAGATGGTTTACAATAGATTTGAATGACCAAATAACTATGGATTTTGTTAATTTTTTTTTGTAGACACAATTCTTGTATAGAATTCTGTAAAGAAAGGCTCTTCTCTATCTCCTAACTTTGCTTATAGAAGAGAAGATAAAGGGAATGGGGCTCTGCAATTTCTATTCATGAAAGTCACAACATCTAATCTAATACAATGAATTAATCACACACTCTCTCTTGTTCTTGATCCGAGAACTGATTAGTATCAAACTTATAGAGCCAATGAGCATACAACAACAACAACAACAACAACAACAAATCCACTAAAATCAATCAAAAGATGAGAGAGAGAGACAGAGAGAGATATTTTTTTTTTCAGGGTTCAAGGCCCAAATCCACTTTTGTGAATTTTCTTAACAAGAACCGAAAAGCAAAATCCACTTTTTGAATTGTTCCAAATCCACCTTTTGACAATAGGCCCAAATCCACTTTTTGTTGTTGTTTTTTTATGGGTTTTGTTTTGTTTTGTTTTCAGGCTTAAGGCCCTATAGGCCCAAATCCACTTTTTGAATTGTACACCAAAAGAACCGAAAAGAAAAATAAAAATGGGCCGAACTCCAGCGTATTCCTTCATCCAGGTAACAGTGGTAAGGTAAAACCAGAAGCCACAAAAACCAAACGTTCAAATTTTGAAATTCACCGACTTCTTCCATTTCAAATCAACACAACGACACAAAAGGAACCAGCAGCTTCTCTCTCTCTCTCTCTCTCTCCCTCTCTCCCTCTCTCTCTCTCTCTCTCTCTCTCTCTCTCTCTCTTTCTTTCTTATTTGCCCACAACAGCACAAAGGGAGTTTTGAATAGAAGGGCTTGGCTTGGCTACTCTGTAGAGGAGAGGAGAGGGAGACAAGTCTGATCGATCATGAAATGAAACCCCAGATTTGGTTTCCAAATGTCTCAACGTTTGCAAACGGTATATATCTCTCTCTCTCTCTCGATCGAATTTCATTCCCAAACTCTCTCAATGTGGGGTTCTCTCTCTAGCAACGGTATCTCTCTCTCAATTATTCTTCCCAAATTCTGATGATTTAGGGTGTTTGAATTCGATGTTTTTTGGGGCTGATTACTGAATTCAATCTTCTGCATTATTGTCTCGAGTTAGCCTTTGATCATCAATGAATGCTTTTTTGATGAGTTGGCTTTTGGTCCCTTTGATGATGATTCTGGTTCACTTTGATTTCATTGATAATGATTGTTGGTTTACTTGATAGAATTGAGTTTCCCCCTTGGATAAATTGGTCGGCTTTTATGATTCTCTGGTTTCATTTGAAACCTTTTAATAAATCTGAAATTCTGGATCGTTTCAATGATTTTGATACAATTGAGTTGCCTTTGATGAATATATGTTGACTTTGATGCCTTTCTAATACTGGTTTCATTTGACACCTTTGATGAATCTAGATGGTTTTGATGGAATTGAGTTGCCTTAGATGAATCGGTTACCTTTATGATTCTGGTTTCACTTGAAACCTTTGATGAATCTAGATGGTTTTGATGGAATTGAGTTGCCTTCGATGAATCGGTTACCTTTATGATTCTGGTTTCACTTGAAACCTTTGATGAATCTGTATGGTTTTGATGGAATTGAGTTGCCTTCGATGAATCGGTTACCTTTATGATTCTGGTTTCACTTGAAACCTTTGATGAATCTGTATGGTTTTGATGGAATTGAGTTGCCTTCGATGAATCGGTTACCTTTATGATTCTGGTTTCATTTGAAACCTTTGATGAATCTGGATTGTCACAATGTTTTCGATACATTGAGTTGGCTTTGAAAAGAAATCGGTTGCCCTTACTGCCCCTCGAATATATGGTTTCATTTGAAACCTATAATGGCCCTGGATAGATTGGATGCTTCGATCAATCAGTTGCATTTGATGCTTATATGGTTTCATTAGAAACCTTAAATGAATTTGGATTGTCACAATTTCTTTGATGGATTGAGTTGGCTTCGAAAAGAAATCGGTTGCCTTACTGCCCCTTACCAGATTCAATCTTTTGCATATTTTTTGGATTTTTTCTTTGATTTAGGGTTACTAAGATTTGGTTGCCTTTGAATTCAATCTTCTGCTTATAGACTGGTTGGATGCCTCCATGAATTATTTGAAACCCTTTGATAAATCTGGATTGTCACAATGTTCTCGATACATTGAGGTTCCTCTGAAAAGAAATTGGTTGCCATACTGCCAAGTCCGATCGATTGATGTGGGTTATACTCTAGCAACGGTATCTCTCGATTCTCCTTTTCCCAAATTCTGATTCAGGGTCTTCAACGAGCGATTGTTGCTACTGAATTCGTTCTTTTGCATATTTTGTGGATTTAGTATGGGGCTACCCAGTTACTGAAATCAATCTTCTACATAGTTATTGGGTTGTGCTTTAATTTAATTAGTGAATCTATCTATCTCGTTGCATCTGATAATCAGTGAACTAGTCGAGTTAACTTCAGTTAGTTAGTTGCCTTTGATAAATTTGTTGGCTTAATTTGGTCCCTTTGATGATTCTGGTTCAGTCCCTTTGATGTCTATCATTCATGATAAATTGATGGTTTCCTTGATACAATTAAGTTGCCTTGGTTAAATTCGTCTGGTTTCTTATGTGAATCTGAAATTCTGGATTGTTTCAGTGATTTTGATGATAGAATTGAGTTGCCTTTCTGATTCTGGTTTCATTTGAAACCTTTGATCAATTTGGATGGTTTTTGATGCTTTTGATACAATTGTGTCACTTTCGATAAATCGGTTGCCTTTATGATTCTTGTTTCATTTTGATGAATCTGGATTGTCACAATGTTCTCGATACATTGAGGTTCCTTTGAAAAGAAACCTTACTTCCCCTTCCTGGATTCAATCTTCTGCATATTTTTGGGATTTTTTCTGTGATTTAGGGTTACCCACATTTGGTTGCCTTTGAATTCAATCTTCTGCTTATAGACCGGTTATATGCCTCCATTTATTATTTGAAACCTATAATGGTTCTGAGACAGATTAGATTGTGTGCTCTCCCTAAACTAAAGAGCATTTAGAATGGTCCTGCTCTAAATGTAGCCTTCCAAAATCCCAAAATTCTGGCAGTTTGCGAGCACATTCAGTCTTTTGCGCATTTACTTTGGAGAGGTAACAATGATCTGGTCTGATCTCCCTATTCACTTCCCAAGTTCTTCAGTGTTCTCTCAATTGGCCCTACCAGCATTTTCACTATAGCCGACAAAAAAAAAAACCGACGACAAATCAACAAAAAATCGTCGGCTATACTATAGTGTATAACAAATGTCTCTTTCCAGTCTTTAATCTTGTCCTAGTCTGACTCAAGTTCTTACCAACTCCATCTCTGATTGAAGAAGCCATGGACCGCATCTCTGATTGGATATCGAAATACCTCTTCTAGCTAGTTGTTTGAATACTAGTAGCAGGTATCTTCAAATGCGGTGCATGCTGCAGAGCAACCTCATCATGGCTTGGCGCAATTGGTAACCCATTAACATGATGACTTGACGTCTTATTATGACTTTGACTTGCTGATCGACTCAATGATTCAAAGGACTTCACATTGTTGGCCAGTGGGGAGATTTGTCCTGTAGAAAGAGCCTCAATAGTCTTGCCATGCTTTTGGGACAGTTGACTTACTTCAGAAGTACTCTGTGCCTCCACCCAACAAAGGCTCTCTCGGATGAGTCTAACTCATCTCTCGTTTAGAAATAGCCTCATCAACATCGTCTTTAATAGAAGAGTGTGCTAATACAGAACTCAACTGCAAAGCCAAAATGTAGCACTCAATTTGATTGATTGCATCTGTGTCTACTTTAACGAAATAACTACCATCATCTGACATTTTCTTCTTTTCACTGACTGGTTTAGACCCAACTTCTTGCTTCCCCGCCTCAGTTGTTAGAGAGACTGATGAAGAAAGAGTGTGACGTATAGTTCCCTCTATTGCCTTGGTATCATTATTCGATTCTTGTAATCCTCTAGGATGCTCATCAACATGACTGACAACGCTATTATCTGAACCATGTTGCTGACTATTTTTACCAGGTACACCGGCTCTCTCATTGGACGTAGTTGCTTCCTTGTCAGACAACTATTTCTTCATTTCTTTGGCTACACAAGCGTGGCACCGTTTTTTCTTTTTGTGCTGAGGTAGGTCTGATGAGAAGCTTACTTTACACTTCTAACGCATCATAGGAATCTTTTCATCCTTCTCTGAAGTGATTTTGCTACTTTCGTAATCCTTTTCATGGCTTGGAATAACAGTTAGAGAAGAATTTAATGAATCTGATGGAAGAGAAGGTGGTAACTTGGGCATTGACCTAATTGAGAAGAGCATGGTGTCACTTGAACAGCTGATCGTTCTTTTATGATCTGCAAAACGAACACATAAATTATGCCTTAGAAATCAAATAGCAGCCATGCCTTTGAATTTAATCTTCTGCTTTAAATTCAATCTTATGCTTATAGACCGGTTTGATGCCTCTATGATTCTGGTTTCATTTGAAACCTTTCTCAATACATACTGTTTTAGATTATTGTTCCATATTTCCTATGGTCCTAATTTGTATTTCCAATTGCAGCATTTGTTACGATGCTAATAACTGAAATTTCATAGAGAAAAGAGGTTTGTTGTGGCTGGAGTAAGAGTACGGCAATCTGCATTTGATGTATGGATGGAATTCGCTGCGTTGCCACCAATTCTTAGATCTCTAGTATTCATCTGTCAACCAATGCCATTTTACTTTATATTCAAACTGTAATTCACAGTGATGACTTCCACATGTTATTACAACATTTCAACTTTCTCATTTGCAGGAGATCCTGAATCCTTATGGGAAATTGAGAAGTTGAGTTCTGAGTCTAGAAAGCAGCACACTGTTGTGTGTGGATTTTCATGTGCAAAGGTATGGATTAATTTGATTTGTAAGTTGTACATAATATTTTTCATGCCTATTGTAAAAGTAAACCAATAAATAAATGTGGTCGTTAAGCAATGAACTTGATATGTCGAGTTATACTTTCTAATGCACAAGATAACAAATCAACCCAGGTCATAGGAAATTTATTGACAGATGTCTGTCAGGTTAAATTGCTGCATTGGAACTTGAACTTAGATGTTCCATTTTCTTAATTTCCTTAGAGAGTAGTGATCTTGTTCTTTCAATTATAACATGTCCTTTCATCTGTTTCTGTTTACTGAAAAGTCCAGAATGTTTCAAATATGTATTTAGCCAGAAGTAAATGTTACATCTTAAATTTATTATTTATTACTTTTTGTTGCTTCTCCATTGGGAATTAATTGAGTATATTGCAGCTAAGAGAAGACATGAAGAAAAGGGGTTTATGTGAAAAATCTCATAGAGGTTGAAGTTACAAGTGCTCGGGATGTTATCCAACAACTTATTCAAGTATGTTTGATCTTCGCACATGCTCTTTAGCTTTTGATTGTCAAAACTTTGTCTTGTATAACACCTGTTATTTGTATTTGTGCCTTAATCAAAGCCTTGTATGTAACTTATTAAGTATATCTCTGTATTAATTACTAATGATAAGAAGCAAATGTAAGTAACAGAATCCATACAAGGTTCTGACAGAAATCTCTTGTAGTTTTAGAGCCTTGTATGCACTCTGCTATGTAGTTGTGCCAGTAGTCGATCACATAGTGTATTTACATGCACTATTGAAAGTAAAGTAAGTTTATTCTTTTCTTCATATGTCATTTATGTAAACTTTGTAAGAAGTATAGTATTATTTTTCATTCCTTTTGAGGTGGTAGCTTATATCTGATGGTTTTTTATCAGAGAGAATCTCCAGGAATAATTCACCATCATTTTGCTAGGCTTAATCTTGTTGACTTAGCAGGATCCGAAAGGTAAAGTGTTAACGAATGGAGACAACTGTATTATATTATCCCTCTACTTATTGAAAAGTTTGATGTTACATTTTTAGGGAAAAGAAAGGGAATGAGGGAAAATTTGGTCCTCCCAAAATATGTGCTTTAGTATATTTTCATGTATTTTTTCAAAGAATGAAGGTTTTTTTTTCTCATTGAAGTATGTTCTCAAGTATCATAGTGCTCATTGCATCTTTACTGGCTTTCTGTTTGGCAGGCAAAAGAGTTCTGGTGCTGAAGGTGAACGATTAAAGGAAGCTACTAACATCAACAAGTCTCTTTCAACATTAGAGTATATTTTCTGTTTGATTTCAGGATTTCACGCTCAGTATTATACGTTTTTTCAGAACTTCTCTTTTACCTTTATATTTATTCTTCAATAACTGATTAAATAGTTAACTATTTGATCATTGATACGACTTTTGTATTTGCAGACTTGTGATTATGAATCTAGTAAATATGTCTAATGGGAAGTCACTGCATGTTCCATACCAGGATTCAAAGCTTACATTTTTGCTGCAGGTAGATTATCATCCAGTAGTTTATGTAAATTGGATTCACTATATTAAGTACTAAATAACTTAAACATTGAAGTACTATAGTTGTGCTCTTGCTAGCTGTGCTCTTTGTATAATTTTATATTATAGTTGTGCAATATCAAAACTCCGTTTTGTGCTGTGCTCTTTGTATAATTTTATTATTATAGTGTGCAATATCAAAATTCTGTTTTGTTAACTTTTCAGAATTCTCTTGGAGGGAATTCCAAGACAATTATAATTGCAAATATAAGTCCTTCTAGCTGGTTAGTAAATATCTCTCTTATCTTGTTTGATGTTTGTATAATTTAATTAAGATTGATTATAGTTGTCTGGGAGTAGATAGATTACATTTTGTATATACATAATTCATAATGTCAAGCTCGATTATGTAGTTATTTTACATTTTATATGGGTTTGTGCAATTGTTCATTGGAGACTCTGAGCACTTTCAAGTTCGCTCAATGTGCTAAGTTCATTAAGAACAATGTATGCTATTCTACTTGCAAATACTTGATGCATATTTATTGATGTTTAACACTCAAATGTTGATATCTCTGATTGGTATATGGTGTGAATAGAACCTATTCATATTGGTGGCATTTGATATTGTCTCGCCATTCTTAGTCCACAGGTTATATGACAGCAGACTGATATTGATAATTATATGATTTTCAGGCAATTGTTGAAGGAGGATGCATCTGGAGATGTCATTGTCATGCGAGTACAAATCCATCAGCTCAAGGTTGCATGCTTAATTTTATCTATGTGTGTGAGGAGTACCTCACTGTCAAAGTTCTATAGATTCTGAGTTATAGACTATTTTTGCTTTAGGCTTGGATTTTTCTGGAAGGTTGCACAGATTAACTTTACAAAGCAACATGCTCATCACATTTTTGTTTACTTTACAAAAATGGCTGCAGCATTGGCTTAGGAACCTCGGTAAGTTGTTGCTCTAGCCATAAACTGTTGATACCTTAATTAATAAATGATCCTAGAAAAAATAAGAAACATGGTATTTTAATTTTTTTATGACTTTACCTAATACACTAGGAATTACTGGAAACGACTCTCTCTGTTTACATGTAGTTCATTGTGCTTTTGTTATTTAGGAGCAGGATTGGAGCAGATTGTCTTAACTTATTTATTATTCTAAACCTACAACTTCATATTGTAGTAACATGACACAATCTATATACATCCCATTTGATATATTGATTTGAGAAACAATTATGCTATTTTTTTTTCACAAAATTCGGACCAACATAATTATATAGAGATTCCTCCTAGTTTCATAGTTTACTATTGTGGTTTTCATTTGCTGGTCTTTGCTTGTTGCTGACGCTGAAATAGGACAGATACCAGTTGATGCAAATCTCAAGCTAACTTGTGGAAGTGATTAGTGTTAATTGAATTGAGTTTATATCCATCTTAGTCATTAGAAATATATCCTATTGTTTATTAATGAAGTGGTCAACTTGTATCTTTGAGTTTGACCAGTACATAATTGTTTAGTTTTGTTGTGAGTTACAGTGTTTCTAATAAATATCCTTAAATTAATTTTCAGAAAGAAGTATCCCGCTTACGAGGCTTAGTAAATGGGGGGAATGAAAATCTGGACAATGAAACTTTGTGAGTTGAGCTTCAGAAGTTGGTTAGTGAGTGGGCCTCGGAGCTTATTAAGCGCCAAAAAGAAGAGGATATAAAGGTACAACTTTTCGTTGTTCATATGCAGTTACAAATGTAAAGAAAGAGTAAGTTTCTCTGCTTCGTCAATAACTTACATAAGAATTTAAGCTTACATGGGTTCCCCCTCATTGGAATTTTATCCAGGCGTTGGACAATAAATTTTATTTCAAGCCTTCTAGTTTCTGTAGAAAATGTAGGAAAGAGGGAATCTAGTATCTAGATCAAGTGACCTTGTCATAGTAAGTAAAAATTCATAGCCAATTAGCATTTCCATGGACTTATATGAGAATTTCATGATTTCTGTCACGTATCCTCTATGTACAGTAGGATCCGTTTACATCAAATCCAAGAAAGCTCCCGCAAAGGATGTCCTGAAAGATCTTGTGGAAATGTCCCGTGGTGTTCAGAATCCTGTACGCGGGCTCTTCTTAAGGAGTTACCTTTCTCAAGTCAGTAAGGATAAGTTGCCTGATCTTGGGTCAGAGTATGAAGGGTGAGAAAATGTGATACTCATTATAGTTGGCTTGTATTCTTTTCAGATGAGATGCAAAGAATGGATTCGTCTTGATTTGTTAATATTCCTCGACTTATGCAGGGATGTTGTTGAATTCGTTCTCCAAAAATTCACTGAGATGAACAAACTTTGGGTGTGGATGCAACATCAGGTTGGTTGATACTTTTTATGACTACTCTCAGGTTTAGACAGGCGTGGGTACCACAATGCCTGCATGTTTCGAAGGTAAAATATGTCTTGAGGGCATTATTTCTAGTCATGCAGGTGTTATAGTGCTTTTCAATCATTAATTCTTTTAGATGATCCTGAGTTGAGGCTTGCTCTCGGCCTTTCTGGTCTGCAGGGGCATGCCAGGGAAAAGGAGAAACGGGAAAAAGAAAGGAGCAAACTGCGT
This sequence comes from Geum urbanum, assembly GCA_946800695.1. Taxonomy (NCBI): domain Eukaryota; kingdom Viridiplantae; phylum Streptophyta; class Magnoliopsida; order Rosales; family Rosaceae; genus Geum; species Geum urbanum. Next base: position 39,150,657 of record OX326998.1, read on the forward strand.
GATCTTGTAATATCAATAAACTGATAACTGGTTGATTTCACTGCTACATTGTGTGTGCATATACGCTTACTGGAGGCTTCTCATCCTTGTCCCTTTAGGTTGGTAAAAACCTGCATGTCCTCAGCCAGATAGAAGGTGTTGATCTGGAATTGTACAAAGAGGCCGTGCTTCCCAGAGTCTTGGAGTAGGTTGTCAACTGCAAAGATGAGATCACACAGTTTTATCTTATGGATTGCATAATTCAAGTCTTTCCTGATGAGTACCACTTGCAAACTGTGGATATAGTGCTTGCCCCTAGCTTCAAGTGCATCTTTCACAGCCTGAGAATCTTCTGTGACGACCCGGACCAGAATCAGCAGTATGATCAGCTGTATACGTGAGTTATCGCATAGTCGCAGATTGCCGACAGTTGATTGAATCGCCAGGCTCGTTAACGACTTAATTATTGGACGAGAATTAGAGCTGGGTCTCTTCTCGAGAGTCGTTATACGTATGATTTCGAGTTCGTGAGCGGTTCCGGACCGTTATTTGGACGACCGAGGAATTAATTATGAATATTTGAAGTTCAGTTCATAATTGTGGCCTTCTTAACGACTAAATTACCGGACGAGAATTTGGTTTCAGTTTCTTCACGGAAGTTGTTGAGAATTTAATTTCGAGCTCGTGGGAACTTCCTGAGCATTATTTTGAGTTACAAAGATTTAGTTGCGAATATTTCCGATTGTTGATTGTTTAGTCGATTACATATGTGTTGGGTTGAATGGTTGACTTTTTATCCGATTGGTCGATGTGTTTGACTTTGGGTGATAATTGAAGAGTATGTCGAGACGAGTTTGTGGCCGCGAGAATTATCGAAATCGGAGTTACGACGCGAGAGTTATGGATATTCGAAGTTTGTCGTAATTAATTGGGAAAGTTTCCGTTTTTTGCATGTATATAAATAGAAGGTTACCATAAGGGGAAAGTCAACTATTCATTAAGTCTTGACCGGTCAACTCGGCTGGAAATGGTGGAGTGCGACGGTGGTCGGTGGCTCACGGTGGTGATGCACTTTCCGGCCACCCCAAGGCTTGGGGTTGGCCTTGTTCAACGTGTCTAGGGCCCCTGGTGAGGAATTCGGCCACCTTTCCCGGCGTAGCTCACCGGAGAGTGAGTTTTCCGGCATGAAAAACGGAGGAAAATTTGTGAATTCGGGTTCATTGAATTGGGCCGAATTGAACTGCAATTTTGGGTGGGCTTTGAAGCTCTCATCACTAGCAAGCTACATTGTAAGTTTGGAGTTCTAATTTTTATTGTGGAAGGAGAATTTTGGATTTGAAATTTGTGTACCAATTCGGTTTTTCGTCAAATTGAGCTAGTTAGAGATTGAATTGGCCTTTGTTGCAGTTGACAAAGTTGCTCAGTGGATGATTTTGAGTGGAATAGGGGTTGCTCCGCCGTGAAATTTTCCGGTCAGGTGGCGGCGCCGCCGTGGGCGGTGGTTAACGGCGGTCAACGACGGTCAACAGTTTGACTTTTTGGGTTTTCGACAAATTGCATGTCATTTCACTCGAAATCGCGCCCCGATCGCAGTGGGGAGGTTCATTTTTCGAGTTGAGCGTCCGAACTTACAGCGAGGTATTGTGGTGTGATTTCCGGATTTCTGACTGTTTGTCATAATCGAATTACGTGTTTCCGAGAACGGTGGTTTCTCGATATTTGTCTTGAATTGTCAAGTTATGATTTTGAGAAATGGTTATTGTGAATATTCAGGGGTTCGTGATTGTTCGTTTGGCGAGGGACTTTCCGCCGGATCACGGGTTAACGCGAACTGCGTTACGCTAGTCTGTGAGTGGACAATTTCTTTTCACGGAATTCTTGCGAGTCTTTTATATAATTTACAAACTTGAGCATGCGTATGAGATTTCGGATTTGCATGAGCATGTGATTTACGATTATACGATTATACTTATACGAATATACGTATACGAGTATACATACACTTATATGTTGTTTCATGCATTTGCATTGAACTGTTTATGATTTGATTTACACAGAGTACAGTCTCAGTTACGTTGTTGTATCGATACACTTGCCTCTCAGCTGATCCCCGATGGTAGGCCATACCAGGAGGGGCGTTACCCCGACTGACCGGTGAGGGGCGTTACCCCGACTGACCGGTGAGGGGCGTTTCCCCGGATCCAAGGCCATTTTTGGCTAGAATCACGTGGAAGTCAGGGACTCCGTGGTTCTGACTGTACTAGCACGGGTGTGTCCATGAGTGACCCCGTGAGATTTTTACTTGCATGTTCAGTACGCTGGAGGATTATGGTTTTACCTCGTGTACTTGTTGTTTTTATTTACCTGGACTCGCATATGTTATTTTAACATATATATTACTTGGTGAAAGACATTTATTTTTGTCCACTCACTCTAACGGTTTTCATGTCTTTCCCCTGGGCTTTTCGGTTTCCGTACCCAGTTTGCAGTTCAGGCTCTGGTGTCGCACGTCGTGGTAGGATGCATAGTGCTCGAGCTACCTTGTTTCTTCCAGTAGGTTTATTGTTCTACCTACTGTGGTATACTTATATGTTTATACATTAGAGGTCGCTCTGAGGAATCTGTTGTTTACGTTGTACAATTTTACACCGGATTTCAGTAAAGTATAGATATATTTACTACTTTACTTTGTTGTTGATATATTGAGAAAGCCGGATGGGATTGGTGCCCACGGTTTGCTTTTTGTGGCATAGGATGAAGTGTATTTTCCGCGTGTAGGTAATGGTAATTCCACGTTAGTAACGAAACTCTGCCGAAATTTCTACAGTTTTTATTGGTTCGTGTTTTCAAAGGGGTTTGATTCCGGTTTAGGGAGCTAAATCGAGGTTGGGTGCTTTTAGCTTGGTATCAGAGCATTAGGTTATAGGTTCTGTAGACTTCTGTAGTCGTGTTTACTAAGGATATTTTAGAATGTACAGCATGTCTGGAATGGTGACCCGACCGACCGGCGGATACTCATCAATATTCCGGGTGTCTGGTATGGTGTTGTATCAATATTCCGGGTGTTCCATGATTACGTTCCACTTGTTGTGAACGATGTTTTATTCATTAGGATGCCTCCTGACGTGCTTTCCGTGTTGTTTCGGTTGTGGATCCTATTGAGGATCAATCGACGCGCGATTTGCCAGAGAACTGTGGATTTGGATGAGTATTCTGAGTTCAGGGGTTTGTGTGGCACAGTTTGCCTGGTTGTGTGTGTATGAGCGTCTACATGTTGCCTCAGAGCTGAGAATTGTGGCAGTTGATGTTTGCCTGAGTCAGACCAGTGTAATTGGTGGGCTGGTATTGTGCGAGTTCCGGTTGTGACTCCATGGCCTACATTCAGGGTGTTGTTTATATGGTAATGTTTTAATCAGGCTACCCAGCAATCGAATGTGGAGTGTTTACCCACCTGAGGCAGAGATGCGTTGTCCACATGTTTGTTTCCGTTTGCACGAGTTATGTGGCTTCATAGGAAGCGGTGCACGAGGTTCGAGAGGAGTTTGAACCTGAGTATCAGAGGGATCCTAATTTACGTGCCTCGAGACAACCGTGATGAGCTTAGTGTGCTGCGCTCAGTGGCGAGGCTATTGAGAAGGAAAGTTGTACGCGGTTTCCGATGCGATGGTTTGAGGAAAGTGGACTTAGTCGAGATTTTGATGAGGTTAAGTTTAAGCACCTCGAAATCAGTGATTTCATCAGGCTGCGACCTTTTCGATTTTATGTTGAGGGTCATCAGATCAGGCAGAGGATCCGTTTGGTGATGGCGGAGATCACAGTGTAGCGGACTTGCTCCTGTGGCATGAGTTTGGGCGATCGTTGGTGATCCTTTCTCGCAGCAGGTGTCCCTGTGACTTGTGTTTGTGAATCACTTTCTGTTACTATTGTGGTGACCAGGAGGGTCACGTTACGAGGGAGCGCCCTTAGCCAGCTGTTCTAGCGGCTCAACAGCTCGGAGTTTACGAGAAAATCATGATGCTGTTTCTAGAGCTTGATCAACCTAGATTTCTAGATGAGCCAATCAGCAATGTCGCTATTGACGTGGGCAGCTAGTTGGGCATGTTGGAGTTCGTGCCATGACCTTGTTTGAGGACAGACTTTTCTCCGAGGTTACTGTTGCTTGATATCCATGGCTATTGTACTTGCATCTCCACTTTCGAGGTTTTGGAGAGTGTTGCATCTATCCGGAGGTTGCGAGATCCTTGTTGGAGGATATGTGTTAGCCGCAGATCTGTTATAGCTAGACACCGTGGTTTTGATGTGACTATGAGTATGGACTTACTGATGATACATTTGGCTGTGTTCGAGTGCCTCGTGAAGGAGGTTGTGTGTCGACGACCAGGTTTCCCCGATATACTGTTTCGCAGTGATGGTCGAGCGGATGATGGAGATGGATTGTGTTATTTGCTTAGCTTGTGATGTGGATACTATGGTTGCTGTGCCCGACATTGGTGACATTGAGATGGTTCCCGAGTTTCTAGGTGTGTTTTGGAGGAGTTACCAGGTGTTCCTCCAGTTCGGGAAACCGACTACACCATTGAGCTTGTACCGGGCGCTGGACTCATTTTACCGACGTCTTGTCGTTCGGAGCCAGCGGAGCTGATGGAGCCACAGGTTCGACTCCAGGAGTTGCTGGAGGAGGTTTAAGGAGATTTCACGCGACCCCGCATATTTGCGTGGTGTGCTCTTGCATTGTTTGTACGGATGATGGATGGTTCGACGAGGTGGTGCATTGACTACCGAAGCCTGATTCGCTTCAGAGGAGAGTGAGTATCCTCCACTTCGGATTGACGAGTGGTTTGTTCAGCTCAAGGGAGCTTCACTCTTTTCGAAGATTGATTTCGGGACGGATACCATCAGTTGAGGTTTGATGAATTAGATGTGGTTTGGACGACTTTTGGATCATGGTGTGAGCACTAGGAGTTCTTGGTCACGCTGTTTGGATGACTAATGCCCCTGTAGATCGTGTGGACTTGATGGACCATGTGTTCAGACGGTTTCTGGATGAGTTGCAGTCATGTTCGTCAGCAATATCCTGATGTATTCCAGGAGTGGGGGCCAGCACCTAAAGCAATTGTGAGTGGTTTTGCGGACTTCGCGAGACGATTAGCTATTTGTGAAGTTTAACCAGTGTGAGTTTTGGTTGATTAGCATGAAGATTTTGGGCTGTGTGATGTTAGCCGAGGGAGTTGGCGTGGATCCTGACCAGATAGAAGCCGTGTAGATTTGAGGATTGCCCTACTATTGTACCAGAGATCAGGAGTCTCTTAGGTTTGGCAGGCTATTACCGACGGCTTGTGCAGGATTTTCCTGGATTGCCACTCTACTTTTCGGATTGACGAAGAAGGCGTCAAGTTCGAGTGGTTCGATGCACGCGAGGAGAGTTACTTACTCCTGAGGGATGGTTGACCGTTGCTTCGGTTTTGACCTTACCTGACAACCGCGACGAGTTTGTGGGTTATGGCAATGCATCGAGGTTTGGATTTGGTTGTGTATTGATGCTGTGCAGTAGAGCGGTGGCTCATGGTTTCAAGCAGTGGGAACCTTATGTAGCTACGTATCCGGAGTTTGATTTGGTTGTAGCTGTCCTTATGTTAGCATCAGAGAGTTCGAGACACTACTGTTATGGCGTGCAGCTCAGTGTAGGACGTGCACTGATCATTTGAGTTTCATCCACTTGCATTTTCGGCCAGATTTAGGCTTGAGGCAGTGTAGATGAATGGGGTCGACTCATGACTATGGCTGAACCTTTGAGTTTGTTCGGGAAAGGCTAGAGATCATACTTTGACCATCCGTTTGGGATGTTGTTGCTGATGCATTCAGTTGAAAGTCGGGAGTTTCAGTGTTTCGTGTGTGTGTGTGGTTCGAGTTTCCGTGTTAGCCGAATTATGGGCTACGAGAGCGGAGTTCGAGTGTGATGATGTTGAAGCTCATTGTTTTGCGTGCATTTGGCGCTAGTGGTATGGAGATGTGTCAGATACCTCGAGTTTACTACTCGTGACGTAACATGAAGAGCAATATAGCAGCTTGTGTGTGCAGATGCCATATTCGACGACTGGCGATGGCTAGGAGGCAGAGACTTGCCCAGAAGTGTCAGCCATTGGAGGTTTCTGGTTAGACGTAGTGTTTGTCGTTGTGACCTTGTGTGTATTTATGTGCATTTGATTTGTGGTACCAGTTGTCGGCCTTTGTAAATCATTTGACGAACTCTGTACATTTCCTTGTACTTTCGGAGATGATTTCAGCGGCAGGCTGGTATAGCTGTGTGTGATGGAGATTGTCCATTTATGTGGTGTGCCTATATCCCAGTTCGCTGACCGAGATAATCAGCTACGACTGAGTGTTGGTGAGCTTTGCAGCGAGCATTGGGGACTAGATTACAAGATAGTACCGGTTTTTATCCTCAGATTGGTGGGCAATCTTTGAGGATTATTCAGACCTTGGAGGGCATATTGTGTACCTCGGTATTACAGTTCCGGAGGACTTGGGACTAGCAGTTTCACTTGTACGAGATTGCATGCAGTACCGGTTTGTTGACTACTATGATTTTGATGTTGCATGATGTCGTTTTGAGGACGATGTTGTACTCCATTGTGCTGGAGCGAGTTTGGTTTGAGTTTGAGTTGATGTTTGATTCTAATTATTGGAATGTGTTACCATAGACTGTCAGATTAGCGGAAGTGGGTTGATAATTGCTTGAGTTTGATGTTTGAGTTATGTTGATGTGTGCAGATTGAGTTGTGATTTGCTATGTTATTTTGATCCGTGTGTGGTCATAGGCGAGTTTGTGTTGTGCCGTATAGTTCGGCATCGCCTATAGCATTGGCTTTTGTGTGTGTTGTGTTCCGTGTGGCAGAACTACGTTTCAGGTTTGTTACATGTTGTGTACCCTACCTATTCCTTATGCAGGAACACTTGGCTATTGTGTGGAGCCAATTCAGATTCGAGATTTGTGGGTACAGGAATTTCAGCACAGAGTTATCTCCTATTATGGAAACGGTTGTCAGAGTTGTTCAGTTAAGGTTGCCGTTGGAAAGTTGAGCAGTATGCAGAGGCAGTGCTCCTACCTTGTAGTCGGCAGACTGTGAAATTTCGAGGTCGAAATTTTTTAAGGGGGGTGGATTTGTGACGACCCGGACCAGAATCAGCAGTATGATCAGCTGTATACGTGAGTTATCGCATAGTGGGAGATTGCCGACAGTTGATTGAATCGCCAGGCTCGTTAACGACTTAATTATTGGCCGAGAATTAGAGCTGGGACTCTTCTTGAGAGTCGTTATATGTATGATTTCGAGTTCGTGAACGGTTCCGGACCGTTATTTGGACGACCGAGGAATTAATTATGAATATTTGAAGTTCAGTTTATAATTGTGGCATTCTTAACGACTAAATTACTGGACGAGAATTTGGTTTCGATTTCTTCACGGAAGTTGTTGAGAATTTAATTTCGAGCTCGTGGGAACTTCCGGAGTATTATTTTGAGTTACGAAGATTTAGTTGCGAATATTTCCGATTGTTTATTGTTTAGTCGATTAAATATGTGTTGGGTTGAATGGTTGACTTTTTATCCGATTGGTCGATGTGTTTGACTTTGGGTGATAATTGAAGAGTATGTCGAGACGAGTTTATGGCCGTGAGAATTATCGGAATCGGAGTTACGACGCGAGAGTTATGGATATTCGAAGTTTGTCGTAATTAATTGGGAAAGTTTCCACTTTTTGCATGTATATAAATAGAAGGTTACCATAAGGGGAAAGTCAACTATTCATTAAGTCTTGACCGGTCAACTCGGCTGGAAATGGTGGAGTGCGACGGTGGTCGGTGGCTCACGGTGGTGATGCACTTTCCGGCCACCCCAAGGCTTGGGGTTGGCCTTGTTCGACGCGTGTAGGGCCCCATGTGAGGAATCCGGCCACCTTTCCCGGCGTAGCTCACCGGAGAGTGAGTTTTCCGGCATGAAAAATGGAGGAAAATTTGTGAATTCGGGTTTATTGAATTAGGCCGAATTGAACTGCAATTTTGGGTGGGCTTTGAAGCTCTCATCACTAGCAAGCTACCTTGTAAGTTTGGAGTTCTAATTTTGATTGTGGAAGGAGAATTTTGGATTTGAAATTTGTGTACCAATTCGGTTTTTCGTGAAATTGAGCTAGTTAGAGATTGAATTGGCCTTTGTTGCAGTTGACAAAGTTGCTCAGTGGATGCTTTTGAGTGGAATAGGGGTTGCTCCGCCGTGAAATTTTCCGCTCAGGTGGCGGCGCCGCCGTGGGCGGTGGTCAACAGTTTGACTTTTTGGGTTTTCGAAAAATTGCATGTCATTTCACTTGAAATCGCACCCCGATCGCAGTGGGGAGGTTCATTTTTTGAGTTGAGCGTCCAAACTTACAGCGAGGTATTGTGGTGTGATTTCTGGATTTCTGACAGTTTGTCGTAATCGAATTACGTGTTTTCGAGAACGGTGGTTTCTCGAGATTTGTCTTGAATTGTCGAGTTATGATTTTGAGAAATGGTTATTGTGAATATTCAGGGGTTCGTGATCGTTCGTTTGGCAAGGGACTTTCCGCCGGATCACGGGTTAACGCGAACTGTGTTACGCTAGTCTGTGAGTGGACAATTTCTTTTCACAGAATTCTTGCGAGTCTTTTATATAATTTACGAACTTGAGCATGCGTATGAGATTTCGGATTTGCATGAGCATGTGATTTACGATTATATGATTATACTTATACGAATATACGTATACGAGTATACATACACTTATATGTTGTTTCATGCATTTGCATCGAACTATTTATGATTTGATTTACACAGAGTACAGTCTCAGTTACGTTGTTGTATCGATACACTTGCCTCTCGGTTGATCCCCGATGGTAGGCCATACCAGGAGGGGCGTTACCCCGACTGACTGGTGAGGGGCGTTTCCCCGGATCCGAGGCCATTTCTGGCTAGAATCACGTGGAAGTCAGGGACTCCGTGGTTCTGACTGTTCTAGCGCGAGTGTGTCCATGAGTGACCCCGTGGGATTTTTACTTGCATGCTCAGTACGCTGGAGGATTATGGTTTTACCTCGTGTACTTGTTGTTTTTATTTACCTGGACTCGCATATGTTATTTTAACATATATATTACTTGGTGAAAGACATTTATTTTCGTCAACTCACTCTAACGGTTTTCATGTCTTTCCCCTGGGCTTTTCGGTTTCCGTGCCCAGTTTGCAGTTCAGGCTCTGGTGTCGCACGTCGTGGTCGGAGGCATAGTGCTCGAGCTACCTTGTTTCTTCCAGTAGGTTTATTGTTCTACCTACTGTGGTATACTTATATGTTTATACATTAGAGGTCTCTCTGAGGAATCTGTTGTTTACGTTGTACGATTTTACACCGGATTTCAGTAAAGTATAGATATATTTACTACTTTACTTTGTTGTTGATATATTGAGAAATCAGGATGGGATTGGTGCCCACGGTTTGCTTTTTGTGGCATAGGATGAAGTGTATTTTCCGCATGCAGGTAATGGTAATTCCACGTTAGTAACGAAACTCTGCCGAAATTTCTACGGTTTTTGTTGGTTCGTGTTTTCGAAGGGGTTCGATTCCGGTTTAGGGAGCTAAATCGGGGTTGGGTGCTTTCATCTTCTCTTAGATACATATGGTGTTCTTAAAGTTTCAGATTTTGTATTGAGTACATTTGAACAGCAAGTACGGGTGAGTTATTTCTTGTATGGTCTCTGAGTATGTTTGATCTTGTTGAGATTTGAGTTATACCTTAATCACTTCAGCATATTATCTTCTGGAGTATTGCCTTGTTCTGTCCAAGGTTATTTGAAAAAATGAATCCTATGTATGAGATACTTACACAGCCACTATACTACTTTTTTTATTGCAGGAAGATGGGTTGCTTCTACTGCCTGTGGGACTCCAAATAATGCTGCTCCTAAGGTATGGACTTCTGACTTAATAAGACTAGTTCAATGCGTTAGGATGTTTACCTAGTTATTTCTCACATTTCCGATTTTTGTAATAGGTGCTTAATGATAAAGGATACGAGGGTACATTATCTGATGTTTGGTCATGTAGGTTGATCCTCATCGTATATTTGTGGCAAAATTATTCCTTTAATCCTAGCTATATCATCCCCCGTATTATTGAAAATTCAATAGACCATATTTAGATGAACTGTCAGCATAATGTGGTCCTTTCTTATTGAAAAATGGGTCTGAATTAGTGATCTCTTTTTCATCTTTTTCAGAGGATTACTATTTTGAAGATCTCAGAAAATGAATGGTTTAGGAAAGATTACAATCCAGCACAGTTTCAAGAACACAAAGGCAAGGTTCAGAACTTAAAACTCAATCAATCTTTCTCTACCATATAATTTGTTGTCTTCCCTATCCAGAGAATTGTATGAACTTGATAGATTCTCGCTTTCTAAATCAGCTTTTTCCCTTACTTGTAGGAGAATTTTGTAACAGAAATGGAAGAGGAACCGACTTCGATGAATGCTTTTGAGCTTATTTCGAGGTCAAAGAGTTTGAACCTTGAAAGCTTATTTGAAGAGCAAATGGTATGTAGCATATATACATTGTCCTTAATTTTTTTCTGGTGCTTATTATCTTTCTGATACCAAATGCTGCTCTTTGGTCATTTGGAATTCCATTTGCAAATGAAATCATGAGTAAGATTAAGGAAGCTGCAAAGCCTATGAGATTTAATGTTCACGAAAGAAACTACAACGTGCTGAGTCAAACTTGTGATGATATGCCATTTTTATCAAAACATGCTACATACATCTGCTAATCAAAACTGACTGTAGGTGAAGTTGCAAAGTGATAAGCACAAAAGGAATGGTCACCTCTATGTAGCTACTAAGGTACTGACATAGTTACAGCTCATACTTGTTTGGACTCATATTTAGGGATTGAAAAATAGGAAATTTGCTCAATATGTAATGTATTAGGTAGTAAGAGGGAGCAACTTTGTAGATAAAATAAGATTTCCATAAGTGAAGAGCTAAGAATGTGATTTAATCGGCCTATTCTCATCTTGCTGCATAGGTGTTTGAGTTGGCTCCTCCGCTCACAGGGTTGAGCTCCGAAAAACTGGTGGTGACACACTCCAGTTTCACAAGGCATGTCGACAATAAATTTCATTTCAAGCCTTCTAGTTTCTGTAGAAAATGTAGAAAAGAGGGAATCTAGTATCATGCTCGTCAGACACATCATTTTCTAGACAAGTAAATCTCATGATGCTTGTTAAATAAACAGAAACAAAAATTTATGAAATGTTTTCACTCCATCAACTTGTTCTGCGCCAAGTTGCTATTGCTAATTCTGTCTTCTTGATCTTTCTTACTTCAGTTCTATAAAACTTTCTCATCGAGGTTGAAAGACATGGTCTGGAAATCCAAAGAAACTATTAAAGCATCAAGATGATAATCCTCCCCACTTCAACTGTGTAATATAAATTTTCATGATAGACAAAATATCTCCGGTTCCCAGTAAATTTGCTTTGCTATTTTGGTCTCTCTCTCTCTCTCCAGTATTTAATCTGTGTTATATTGAAAAAAGCTTACTACTACTTATTATCTGTGTTTCGATACAGGATCTTCATTCTCAATTGAAGGAATTGATTCCAGAGCAACAGGTGATCCGCTTGATATGGCTAAAAACAAGTGTGTTCCTTTATTACTTATGTGTATACTTATTATTATTATCGCAATCTATGTCTTTTTTGTTACAGGAACGTTTGAAGAAAATTAAGAAAGATCATGGAAATGTATAATTGGGCACTATCACTGTTGATATGGTTTACGATTATTTATTCTTTGATATTTTTTAAAGTCCATCCTTTGTTAGTTTGTATCAAGTCAGTTTGTAATAGTAAAATGAAATGCAATTAAACTTGTGTGAACTGACATGTGTTCTATTTAGGTGATTGGTGGAATGAGGGGAATGACGGGGTTGTTGTGGAAAACGTCTTTACTAGATCCAGATGAGGTATACTTGAGTACAGACTTTTAACATTTTAGTAGTTAAAAGTAAAAGGATTAATCATAACTTATGTTTCTGTTCATCAGGGTATTCGCTTGAGTACAAACTTTTAACATTTTAATGTCCATCCTTTGTTAGTTTGTATCAAGTCAGTTTGTAATAGTAAAATGAAATGCAATTAAACTTGTGTGAACTGACATGTGTTCTATTTAGGTGATTAGTGGAATGAGGGGAATGACGGGGTTACTGTGGAAAACGTCTTTACTAGATCCAGATGAGGTATACTTGAGTACAGACTTTTAACATTTTAGTAGTTAAAAGTAAAAGGATTAATCATAACTTATGTTTCTGTTCATCAGGGTATTCGCTTTAGGGGCATGTCAATTCTAGAACGCCATAAAGTATTAGCAACTGCAAAGCTCGGCGGTGAACCTTTACCTGATGGCCTTCTATGGCTACTTCTAACCAGAAACGTATGTGCTTTGTTTGCCATCACCAGAGTAAACAGAATGTTGATGCACTGTATGTGTAGCTAGAAAGATATCTGATATGAACCTTCTTCAAGATATAGTCTAAGCTGCTTTTTACATATTTTGATTTGGTGGATTCTTAAACAAGAATTTTGTCTGCCCATGCAGTGTAGGTACCAAGCAAGTAAGAAGCAAGAAGATTCATTTTCCAGCGAATTAAGGAGTTGTGCTGTTTTGTTGCAGGTTATGTATCTTGCATTTTTTTTGAGTTACTGGCCTTAGTTTGATTAGCTTACCACATTAGGTACTTAAGAATAGTGTTATAGTTGCTTTAATAAGAATGCCATGTAAAATAAAATAGTTTCTTATCAAAAATAGACAAAGAGGAAGGGGTAGTCCTGCTTCGGTTTTGTTTACTTCAGCTGGTTACCTATTAAAGTTTCTTTAAGAATCCTACCTTTCATGCTTATTATAGGAGTAATGTTAATTTTTTTTTATGAATGGATAAGGTTGATCGAACCTATTACTTGAGAAATTTTAAGGTTGTTTGAACCCTAACTTTTATACTCTTATCATCATCATTGCAATAGTATTGATAATTAGATAGCTTCGATTGCAGATTATGTGGTTAAAGCCATTGATGCTCTGCCTGTTGAGGCACATCCAATGACTCAATTTACGACTGGTGTTATGGCCCTCTAGGTACTCTGGTCATATTATTGATGAAAAAGAATTGGCGTGAATTTTATTTATTAATATTTCACTTTCTTGGTTGTGTTAGGCAAAACCATTGGGTTTCTAGGTAACTAAGAGAACTAGTATAAGTTTTTGAACCTTTTTATAAGATGTTGTATTCTCTAAGAGTAGTGTAGTTCTTGGAAAAACAATATGGAAATAATAGTCATGTATGTTCACTCTAGAAATCTCATAGGAATGTTAAGATCCTGAAATTTGTCTTTTATCTGTGGTATTTTTGTTCTTTCTTTTATTACTTTTGTCATCAAGTTGATAAAATAAAAATTAGTGCAACTGTGTAAAGAATAAATTTAAACTTGTGGGTTGTCCTTGGCAGAACCTTTGGGCTTATTGGTAAGAGAAAAAGGAACGAGTGAGACATGTTTTCGTTTTTATTTCTCATAGCATAAGTTTTTATTCTGCTTTTGAAGTGCAGTTGTTTGATACTAGTGTTTTCTTTTGTATAATAATATCAACCAAATGTTGGGGATACCAGTTTTCTGAACAAATAGATGTCTGCATCTATCATTCTTTTTTCAATTCCTCATAAATGATTTCACGTGATTTTCTTGAATTGCTTCAGACTAATTAGTTCCATTATCTTCTAAAGGATATACAAGGATGAAAAAATAAAACCAGTTGTTGACTCTGGATTAAGGTGCAAATTTTGCACATGTGTTGGGTTATGATGATGAGAAAATGCAAGAGGCTTATGAGGCTTTATACCATCCATAGGTTTGTATAACTTTTTTCTTTCTACGAGTCTAGTTCGTTCATATGATGTTTTCATCTTATGTGACTTTTATGGAATAATGCTTTACAGTGACCATGAAGGAGGGAATGTTAGTGCTCACACTGGTCATTTTGTAAGTTCCTTTCCTAAGCATGTATCCGTACTGCATTCTTTTGTTCGTTAGATAAGATTTATAATATTCATTGATATCAAGAACTCTGGTAAACTTTTTTTTGTTTTTCTGTGGATCAAGATGAACATCTTTTAGTTTTGAAATATTGATTAGTTAGTTTATTCATGAAATTATATTTCTTCATTCTTATGGCTATGCTGTTTGTTTATGTCCTGAGTACAGGTTGCTAGTGCACTGCCAGATCCTTATCTTTCATTTGCAGCCGCATTAAATGGTTTGGCTAGTCCACTCCATGGTTTGGCTAATCAGGTAATAAATCTTCTGTTGTCCTGCTTTCTCTTTCTTTTAATTCCTTTTGAAGTATTGGCCTGGTTTATTTGTTGTTAGAAAGTTAATGATGCACTAAAATGAAGCAACTTTCTGAATAGTAATATGAGATTTTACATCATCTATCCATACATGTGTTTGTTGAGTCGGCCATGGTATTGGAGTTGGTGGTTGGATTTACCAAATCTTATATTTGATTACGCATAGTTTATGTGCTTGGCTGAACTAGTTGCCCATAATTTGGTGCAAATAATGAGAATTGTAAAAGCATACATGTCATGTACATGTGTGTATATGGGTGGCTCATTATTATATTAATATTGGATGTGATATGAAGTTCTGTAGATCCTTTTCTCATCTTGTAGTCTAGGCACTGCAGGTTTTGTACGTATATTGTTATTATTCTTTGAGAGTATGAGGTCCGCATGAACTTCTCCTAGCTTCTGTTTGCTTTTTATTGACAATGTATGCTAGGAAATGTGATTAATGAAGCATTCACAGTCATGGACTTGACTAATTAGTCATCCAGTAGTTCTCGTGTGCTGTCACTCAATGCTATAACGTAAACAATCATTTGTCTGCTTTAAGCTTTGGTGCACAGTACAAGCAACCTTGGTTTTTTAAATCCTAATAAAGTTTAGCAACTTTGAGTTCAAACTTGCAACTTCATATTTTTCTTAATGATTTGCCCACCTAATCACCTTTCTTTTTTCTTTTTTTTTTGCATGAAGTTTTTCTTTGGATAAAATCTGTTGTAGATGAATGTGGAGAGAACATATCAACGGAGCAGTTGAAAGAATATATCTAGAAAACATTATATAGTGGGAAGGGACTGCATGATAGGTTGATTATTGTTGATTACATTTTCATCATACATGGTCGGTTTGCTCTGGATTCTTTTTCTTCTTTCTAGAATGACTGTTGTGGGAATGAGCAAGATCTTGCTCATTGCCATGTTCTACCAGAAATTGAATAAATTATTTTATCGAATGTTGTCTGAACTCGCTGTCGCTGCAAAGATAATATAGGTGGTTTCCAGCTTAGAATGGGGTCCATGTATTGGTTATACTTTGTGCTCATTCTTTAAGCACAATGGGCTCACTTTAACATTTAAACTATTTCTGCAATGCTAAATACTTGTCAGACTCCAATTTGGTGGCCTCTAATTTTCTTCATCTAATTCCCAATTTTTTTTGCATATTGTAGATTGTTCCTGGTTTTGGCCATGGAGTTTTGCGTAAAACCGATCCAAGATACACATGTCAGAGGGAATTTGGATTGAAGCACTTGCCTAATGATCCACTTTTCCATTTGGTAGGAATAATAATGACCTCACAATATGGATGTCCCATTATCTGGCACACTGTTATTGTTAATTGAACTTGAGTCCCTGATGAGCTAAAATGGCATTATCATAACAGGTCTCCAAGCTGTATGATGTTGTGCCTCCCATACTTCTTGAACTAGGCAAGGTAATTCAGCCTATTTTTCACTGGTTGGTTCAGACAAAAAAAGATTCATTGGTTGAGAATTACTTATAGGAATTCCTCAAAGAATTGATGAAAAGTTTAAAGTAGGCATTGGGCGCCTTTCTGCTGGAAAGTAAAATAAATGCCCTGAAGGTCATGCATGCCGATTTTAATGTGGTATTCTCATTTTTGTAGGTTAAAAATCCATGGCCCAATGTAGATGCTCATAGTAGTGTTCTATTGAACCACTTTGGTTTGACTGAGGCTAGATATGATTCTTGATATCTCATGTTCTTGCTTAGTATGTTGTTCTGCTAGGGACGTTGTGATATAACTATTACAAGATGATAATATTCTTAAAATTCTGTTGTGGGCAGATATTATACTGTTCTTTTTGGTGTCTCAAGGAGTATTGGTATTGGCTCTCAGGTCTCTCTCTCTCTCTCTCTCTCTCTCTCTCTCTCTCTCTCCAGGAGAATTTCTTGTTATTAACTCGACTGCTTTGTGAAGCTTGCAGCAATTTTAGTAAAAGAGTAAAAGTTACAGTCTGTCTTTTTACCACTCTTGTGTAGTTGAAGCAATTGGATGCCTGACTCTTATATATTTCATGAGATTTTTACTAAGACTGCCTCGCAAATCGTGTCTATCAAGTGGTGGCAAAGCCTGTAGTTGAGGTAAGTTTTAACATTGTAATGTTTTGTTTTAACTTTTAGAGCGAATATTGGAGCTTTAGATTTACTTCTGCAAGGCATGTGGACAATAAATTTCATTTCAAGCCTTCTAGTTTCTGTAGAAAATGTAGGAAAGAGGGAATCTAGTATCTTTCTCGTCAGACACATCATTTGCTAGACAATTAAATCTCATGATGCTTGTTAAACAAACAGAAACAAAAATTAATGAAATGCTTTGACTCTGTCAACTTGTTCTGAGCCGAGTTGCTATTGCTAATTCTGTCTTCTTGATCTTTCTTACTTCAGTTCTATAAAACTTTCTTATCAGGGTTGAAAGACATTGTCTGGAAATCCGAAGAAATTACTTAAGCATCAAGGTGATAATCCTCTCCACTTCAACTTTGCAACATAAATTTTCATGATAGTCAAAATGTCTCCAGTTCCCAGTAAATTTGCTTTGCTATTTTGTAGAGAAAGGTCAACACAAAGTCTTGTGTACAATAACTGTGTCATAAGCCTAATTTCTTTACTTCAGACTATCTAAATCTACGACAGTGTCTTTCATTATTTTTCTGTTTCACACATGGTATCTTAAATTAATTTTCAGGAGTTTAATCTTGGTAAACTATTTTTAATGTTCAAGGCATTGGAATTGAGAGAAAGGGTACAACTTTGTGGAGTTCAATTTTTGGGGTTCTTTGGATCAGAGAGACGATAAGAATCTACATAGGGGTTGGGTTGGAAGAAGTTTGAGATTACTTAAAGAGTTGGTCAACTTTAAGTTTTCCTGTAACTGTAGATCTCACATGTGCTAGCTCTGGAGTAATGACGTTGATTACTATTAGCTTGTTGGCTCTGGAGTAATGACGTTGATTACTATTAGCTTGTTGGCTTAGATTAATTTTTTTGGTCTTGATGTTAATTGCTTGTAAACTAGTTGCAATTTTGGTAAATAATGCTAATTGTTTAAAAAAAATTACTTGATGATTTTGAAGTAAGCAATAGAAAAACAGTCCAAGTTTCTATAACATCTCAGAAATTATATACTACCGGTTCTCTCTTAGTTGTGCTGATGGTTTTTTGTTGTTGTTGCGTAGACCATCTTCTGCTCTGACTTTTGGAAATCTAAGGGCTTAAAAGATGAATGCGATAAATTTCTTGAACGTGTCACCTCTGATGTGTTCTTTAAACATGTTGCACCTATTATGTTATGAGAGTGCATAACATCTTCAAAGGTCTCCCCCAGTACTGTTGAAGCCGTGAATTTACAACAGATTCTTGATCAAGGCTCCAATTTTCAGGTACAATTATGCTTGCCTAGTGATTAAATATAATATAGTTTCTATTCATACTTAAGTAGAAGTACTGTCTTTTATTCACTAATGTTGTATGCTTATATTTTTCCAGGAAATGGCAGCTGGTTTTATTGAACTACTGTTATCAGATAAGTACATTCAGTACACTAACTTTGTTCAACCCATTCTGGTTGTGCATTGCATGAAATAAATATTAGGCTTGTCGCTGATTATGACAAGCATAATGCAAAAGAGAATCCTGAACAGATACAGATACAAATTTTATGGTCGATACGATTATGGAAAAGAGTTCAGCTGGACAATAACAGATTATGCAAAAGAGTTCAGCTAGAAAATACAGATACGATTATGGTATATATCCTAATATTGTCATTCTTGTAGCAGGGTAATTGTTGCATTGATGATTCAGATAAAGTGCAATCATTCTCTGCTTCACACACACTCGAATAAGGGGTGCTTAAAGGTATAACGTCTAAGTCACTTATTCAGCTGATGTTAGCATACATAATATTTGCATGTGCTTATTTTTTTCTTCTGTTTCCAGGTTAATGGTGTTCGTTTCTATGTTGACCTGGTACCAGAGAATTTGTTTCATATTTGTTTGGAGCATTTGCATTTCTTACCAAAGTGAGTACTTTCTTACCCAAAAAAGACAAAAAATAAACTAAAATCAATGTTCTCTCTCTGTGTTTGATGTATATGTGGTTATAGACACCATCAGACAGATCTTTGTACGGATTAATTATGTCATTGTGGTTCAAGAAAATTGCATTGTCTATCATCACCACATGCATTTTGTGTATGTAATTAAAAATGCTACAAAAGAATTTCTTTTTATTAACTCAGTTGCTTTGTGAATCTTGAAGCAATTTTAGTAAAAGATTAAAAGTTACAGTCTGTCTTTTTACCACTTGTGTAGTTGAACCGGTTGATGTTGAGGAAGAATAATTGGATGTCTGACTCTTATATATTTCATAAGATTTTTACCGAGACTACCTCGCAAATGTGTCTATCAGCTGGTGGCAAAGCCTATAGTTGAGGTAAGTTTGAACATTGTACTGTTTGGTTTTAGCTTTTAGAGCAAATATTGGAGCATTAGACGATTGAATTTTCTTATGCAGAGTAACAGCTACTGCTACTTCATGCCAAAAGGAAACAAGGTCCCAACTGATCTATGAACCTCTGATTGGTTTGCCATACCACAAAATGCACAAAATAGAACTTGCTTACTGGTTAGAAGAATCTCCTTGGGGATTAGGACAATCATGATTGGGCTTGTGCCTCGAGATGGGTTGCAACGTTGGCCCTCGAGGATGGGTGCAACAACTCCCACCTCCTTAATAAATTGGCTTGCTCCTCAGCCGCGAAATTGGGAAAACGAAGTTCCATTTTTGTAGCCACCGACTAGATGTCCAAGGTGGTTCCAGGGATGTGAGTGGCCACTGTGAAAGGGGTCATTTTAATGGCGGTGTGAAAGCTTGTAATTGTACAAAAATGTCGTCCAGTGAAGATGAGTGGACCAAGTGTGGTGTTGATCACCAACGAAGCACCGCAAATAGTGCTCCAGAGTTCTAATAAGCACCCGTCTGCCCGTCGAATTGCAGGTGATATGCTAAACTTCAACAAAGTTTGATACCTTGCAAACGAAAGAACTCTTTCCAAAAGTTGCTAGTAAACACCGCATTACGATTAGTGATGATGGAAAGAGCGAGGCATGCCATGATAGTTAGACACCTTTACAAACAAGTCAACATTTGTAGAGACATTATAAAGGTGTGTTAAGGCAATGAAATGCCCAAATTTTGTGAAACAGTCAACCACAACAAGAATAACGTTGTGACCCTGTGATAGAGGAACGCCCTCTATGAATTCCATTGAAACAGACAAGAATGCACCTGATCAACGCATTTCATACTTGATTCTTAACGCAATTCTCTCTACATTTAACTTTTTTTTATGCTTAGTAAATATGTTTCTAACTTAATTTATGCTTTTAGGTAGAAATAAATGAGAAAATAATAAAGGAGGCGATTTGGAGCTAAAAGCGGGCAAGGGAGAAAAGTTCTCAATTCCGGAGAAGAAATGGTCCGAGAAATGGTCTTCAAATGGTTACTAAAATGCATTCCCATATGGTGTCAAGAATTGGAAACCAAATACCAAATGAAATGGATACCAAAATGGTGGACAAAAAGATGAAGACATTTCTCCTGCGTGACCCAGGAAAGAGCAAATATGGCGGAATATATGGAGCATGTAATGGACGAATTTTGGGAGTATATTCCATGAAGATAAACACCTGATTTGAGGGCCAAAATATGTGCAAGAATATGGTATATTCGGCCAAGAATTATTAGGGAATAAGGAATGCAAGATTTGAAGATATGAAGATTTCCTTTTCCTTGAAGAAGAAGAAAACAAGGCAGCCAGGTCACTTAACTTCTAAAATCCGTAGTAAATCCAATTCAATTCCAAATATGGCGTTCCTTATATGAATTTTATAGCCCATTGAATAAGCTTTCCAATGAAACAAGAATCAGAATTTTCCAAGATCTGAAACTCCAGGAAAACGCGTTTGAAGACAGACTGTCAGATTTACCCGGGTACATAAGGAAAGTCTTGTTTTGGTTGGAAAAACCCTACTCTTCTTCTATAAATTGGGGAGCTCGACTCATTCATTATCATCACTCATTCTAGACTCTCAAAGTTATGCCTAAACACTATCTCCTCTCCACGAAGCCAAGGAATTCTCCAAGGAAGCAATCTACACCACTGTCCGCCACCACAACAACCTCCATTGACATATAGGGCGATCCCGAGTGTCTCCTCCACCAAAGAAGAGTCATTTACACCCTAGCTCCATAGGGCGATCCCGAAGACTAAAAAGTGTAACATGAATCCTCTTTACTTTGTAGCTTCTCCTTGTATGAACTATTGGTTTAGTGAAGTAGTTTATAGTATTTCGGTTTTTCTTTACTTGCAACGTTTCCCACTGTTTTTCATGTGTTCTAGTTTCTTAGTTTTTATTATACATGTTCATCTATGCTTAATGCTTTGGCTTAGATATAGGGCGATCCCGAGTCTAAATCAATGGTATGTGTATAGGGCGATTCCGAGCACGACAAATTATGAACATGTGTTTTGTAAAATTGAGAAGTTAGGATTTCGATTAACATTGTTTAATTTGCAGGTTAGGAATGAGCAAGGGTAAGCTAGATGAGTCGATCACATGTAAATAATAGTTTAGTGTTTATTTTCGGTCTAGTAAGCATGTTTAGGGTTCTTTGTTCTTGATTGTTTTCTACTTGTCTATAAGTGAAGCATGTTAGAACCTAGGATTTCTCTATGTGTTTACTAACCATTTTATATCTTTAATTTTGTAGGACTTAGAAAACACCCTTTTAAATCCCCCCTTAACCATAGCGTAAATATGCATGCACCCTCAATCCCCGGTTAAGAACGATACCCTATTTACCAATGCTACATCTACACCAAGGGTTTTAATTGTATGCGTTTTTGTTGAGTGTTAAGTGTTTATTTAGTACTTAGTAAAAGCGTGTATCAGCACCATCTAGAACCTGTGATAGAGGAACGCCCTCTATGAATATAGAGTAATGCACTCTATAAATTCCATTGAAACTGACAAGAATACACCACCCAGAATCGAAAGTGACTGTAGCAATCCGAGTGGTTTTTAATCGTCTTGTAATTCTGCCGTTGGCATTCATCACACCTTGCAATGAAGCGCTTAATGTCCTTCCGCACCCCAGGCCACAAGAAATTGTGAGATAAGCGCCTATATGTAGGCAAGAACCCAGAGTGACCTCCTGTTAGTGAAGAACAAAACTACAGGCAAGCACCCAGAGTGACCTTCTCTTTGGTACGCCACTCAGTAGTACTAGACACCTAAATCTAATCCTTGTAACACAATCGACCTCTACATAAGGAAAAATCTAGGCCTGGCTTGATTCGGGTTTTTGTATAAAATAATAGGACCCGAACCCAAACCTGAATTTTACAACATGGGTTAGGGTTGAGTAATATTTTAAGTAAACTCAAACTCAACCCAACCCAAATTATTTGGGTTCCGATTTGCCGGGTTTTCGGGTTCTAACAAAATTATAAATCGGGAAAAAAATGAAGATACACAATCTTAAAGTACATAGTTTATAATGATACATAATCCTACCATACTAGAAAGATAAATTTATTAGATCTTTATAACCTATTACAACACTTCAACTGCGCACAATATAAAAATAAGAGTTAGAGAATTATAGTAGCCACAAAATACACAAATTTAAAATACGGATTCTCAATTAGCAATTTAATGACAATCAAGTCAGTATACAATCAAGTATATTAAAATTAGGGTTGCATTATATAGGTGACCTTATTAATTATTGGGCTATATTGAAATAAATGTTGTTGTAGTAACCAAATAAAATGTGACATGTGTCTTACTAATTTTTTTCCAGGTTTTTCAAGTTTAGCTATTTTACGAAAGCAACACCTGAACCCGAAACCGAATTTTGAGTTCGGTCCGGGTGCAACATATTAGACTGTTTTTATTTCAAGGACCCGACCCGATCTGACCCCATAATTTTCAGGTAATTTGGTTTGGGTGCTTGGGTACTCGGGTCCAACGAGTCAGCCCTAGAATAATCAGCTTTAGAGGGCATACCCGATCAAAGTTGCTAAGAGATGGTGATGGCTTCAGGGTTGCTTTGGCTATCCCAATCTTATCCAAACAATCAAACATAGGGGAGGTCAGGACCATGAGAGAAGCTAGCTCGTGAGGGGTGACGTTCATATCTCCAAGGTGGGGCTCTATTTCGAAATTATAAATTAAGAGTTTGAGTAACCACTGTTGTTGTGCCAGCATGGAGAGCCTTTGGTCCAAGAAGTACTTAAGGTTGCGATGGTCAGTGATGATTTTGAACTTCTAATGGAGAAGGTAAGAACCCCATGACTGCACAACAAAGATGCATCTCTTTGTCATAGACTAACAAAGTGAGATTGTGGCCCTTAGAGGGTTTAAGGACTTCGATATGGGACCAAAATGTTTTACAAAATTATGGTAGTACCTAGCCAACCCTTAGGAACCCACGAAGCCCTTTGTGAGTAATGGGCTCAGGCCGACAAAACGAGATTATGGCTCGACAACGTCTTGCTAAGTAAACCCTAAAGCCTAAACCCTAGACCCCCATCAAAAGCATTAGTTTCAATTACAAACTGCTTGGAGTAATCCAATAATGCCAATACTAGTGTTATTGTCAATGCCGACTTCAAAGCTTTGAATGCAACAGTGGCAGCTTGTGTCCATAGGAAATTATCTTTCTTCAACAATTCTGTGAGGGGCTTGGATATGGGCCCAAAATTTCTTACAAATTTACGGTAGTACTTAGCTAACCCTAGGAACCCACGAAGCAAAGGTGTGTAGTGGGTTGAGGTCGCTTTAGCGACCTCACAACATCTTGCTTAGTAAACCCCAAACCTTAGATCCCCATTGGAAGCATCAGTTTCAATTACAAACTGCCTGGAGTAATCCAGTAATGCCAATATTGGTGTTGTTGTCAATGCCGTCTTCAAAGCTTCAAATGCAGCGGTGGAGGCTTGTGTCCATAGGAAACTATCTTTCTTCAGCAATTCTATAACGGGCTTGGATATGGGCCCAAAAATTTTGACAAATTTACGGTAGTACCTAGCCAACCCTAGGAACCCACGAAGCCCTTTGTGTGTAATGGGCTGAGGCCAATGGGCTACAGCTTGAATCTTGATGAAGTTGACTTGTACACCGAGGACAGATACAATATGCCCAAGATAACCTACACATGTTTGCCCAAATGAACACTTAGAGGCTTTGATCTTAAGGGAGTGGGCCTGCAAAGAGGTTAGAATTTGGTGCAAATGGTGCACATGCTCTTCCATAGTTTTGTTTTGGAGATGACCGATAGAATTTAAGAGGCTAAAAGATTACAAGGAGAACGCCGAGTCACTGGCCCGATAGAAAAAACTCTCTAGAGTAATCTAAACTATTACATGTTTAGCACAGACTGTCATTAACATAACTAGATGGAACTAGATGTAGGATAAAGACTAAAAAAATCCGGGGTCCCAAACTACAGCATCTCACGAGACTCTTCAGTCGTCTTCTCAGCGACTGGGGTGGTAGCCAATTTCTTCTGCGGGGGGATTCATACTTGGACACCTCCACACTCGGTGGCGGTGTTTCCTCCTGCATCCCTCTCTTTCTTCTGCCCTTGGAGAGGGGAAAGGAAGCTCGTGGTCCTCCTACATCCAACGAAGATGCCCCATTAGTGTGTCGCCCGTAAAATTCAGCATCTAGTGATGTCTTTGTAGTACGTCGCCTATTATCTTCAGCACATGAAAATGCCCTATCTAGGTGCACCTCAACAGTGTTCTGCATAGATTATCCAACTATCTGCGGTGGTGTTTGTGTAGACCGCTGATCGGACCTGACATAAGTTTTTTGAGCCTGATAAGAGTC
Organism: Geum urbanum; assembly: GCA_946800695.1. Lineage (NCBI taxonomy): Eukaryota > Viridiplantae > Streptophyta > Magnoliopsida > Rosales > Rosaceae > Geum > Geum urbanum. The sequence continues at coordinate 39,175,019 of OX326998.1, forward strand.
TACCCCAGCTTTTTGCATGCCAGGAGCCCTCGATCTTCCCCTTTATAACGATCCAACCACGCCTTTGATGATGATCCAAACTCGCCTTTGTGCTTCGACACCATATCTTGCATTGCTGTGAAAAAAGGGTTAGCGCGCGTTAGCAGGGGTATAAACACTTAACAGTTATGGACTCGACTCTATACTGGACCCTGACGAAGAGGACGTTTGGCCAACGCTAAAGGAATCCAGAACTAACCCTATATGTCTGCCTATTTCCCTCATGGACACATGTTCCTTCTTACGTTGCATCTTCCCGTCTACAATCCTAAACGATTCATTACTCGATATTGCCATAGGGGCTGAGGGATCCATCACACTAGTGCAGGTAGCCTACCATACAAAAAACATGCATTAAGACCTGAATGTGCCAGCGCCATGGTACCACACCTTCGGCGACATTCCTTATTCACTTACTCTCCATCCCCAATTCAAAACCCCCATGGTGGTCAACTAGCATAAACCATGCCTAGCTCACCTTCATTCATACCGACAAGCCAAAAATTGCCCCACACAGTGAACAAGAACCCAAACGCCTTATTACTACATCTACCCAAATTTCTATTCACATATACCAATTTACACAAGTATTACATACATTCAATCCAAGCTCTTCCAATCCAAATACAGCTAACACCCAGAAAAAGGCAAAAAAAATTCTACATACATTCTACCGCAGCTCTGACTTCAAGCCCAAAAGCTAGCAAAACAAGTAAGTATAGATTGACAAGTCAACACCATAAGAAGAGAAGAAATCGCAAACTCGCCTTTTTGAACAATATCGATTGAATAAACACTACAAGAAAAACGCTCTTAGACGATGGAACCTTTACGGTTAGGAACCTTTACGGTTCCGTCGTCTAAGTAGACTTCAGATGACGGAAAAAATTTATGTCGTCTTAAGAATTTTTTCGTCTTCTAAGGAACACTTGGACGACGGAGATACGTTTCTGTCGTCGAAGTGGTTGATGAGACGACGAACCGACACACCGTCGTCTATGTGACCACTTAGATGACGCAGAGTCGATGCGTCATCTAATTCACCACTTGGATGACGAAAACTTCCTCAGTCTGTCGTCTAAGTAGACATTTAGAAGACGCAACGTCGGTGCACCGTCTAAGTGATGCAGTATATATTTTCCATGCCAAACTCTCTTCCTCTCCGCTCGCTCATCTCATTTTCATCCTCATCCTCATGCATGTCATTCTCTCTCGATCAAACTCTCCTGACACGTACAACTAGCTAGCACTATATATATATATATATATATCTCCGGCTCCGACTATCGATTCACCATATATCGGAGAAGGCTAGGTACGTATGTAGTTAATTTTCGACAATCTTAACGTTTATATATATAATTAATTGTACGTTTGATTGATTGCATTGTTAGTACGTCTAATATTTATAATTAAGTTAGGTAATTGATTGATATATATATATATATGTATATGTATTAGTTAATTAATTGACTAGTACGTATATATGCATGCATGGATGTTTAAAAATTTGGTTAATATTTAGTTAAAACGTACATGCATGTTAGATATATTAAAATAATTGATATATAGTATATTCATAATTAATTAATAAAGGTAATTAATAAATATTTTAATTAAATATGATAATTAATTATTAAATTTTGTAGAAGTATGGACAAGAGTTGGATGAAGTTGCGGAATAGAAGTGATGTCTGGTATATGGATGAAATTAGAGAATTTTTGAATTTTGCGATAGAACATGGTCAGGGAAAGAAGCATTTCAGGTGTCCGTGCAAAAAATGCCTTAACTATCAGTATGTGGAGGTTAATGTAATAATGCAATACCTGTACAAAAATTGTATGATGTGGAGTTAAACTACTTGTAGCGAGCATGGCTAAGCAGTACACTTCAGCTCAGCACACTTCAGCTCAGGGTACAGTTACCATGGTGCCTTATCCAACGGCAGTGGTGTCGGCCCCCTTACTTGGAACCCAACTGCGGATTTGGTCTATGATGCATTTCCAGGATTTAGTCATGGTGGACATCAACACCAAGAAAGAGGTTATAATACCACTCGTGGGCATGATGACACATTCTCCGCTGCTAGCTTGGCCACTGACACTAGTGAGATGGATAAATACAACAAGATGCTACTTGAAGCCCAGACCTCGGTGTACCCTGGTTGAGAGAATGTGTTGCAATATGTGATGCAACAAATGCAGATAAAAGTGAAGCACAAAATGTCAGTCAGTGCTTTTGACGAAATTCAGGAGCAAATATGTAAGTTGCTTCCTGATGATCACAATCTTCCTAAATTCCATTATAAGGTTAGAAATATCTTGAGCAGCCTAGGGCTAAAGTACAGGATAATTGACGCATGTCCAAATGATTGTGTGTTTTTTTACAAAGAGTATAAAGATTTGGACTATTGTCCCATATGTGGGCAGTGCACATATGAGCTGAATAGAAAGAGTTCGAAAAAGAAAATGCATGTGAAGGTTCTTCGATATTTTTCATTGATTCCCAGATTGCAGCGTTTGTACATGACTCTATACATACATAGCAGAGGCGATGCGATAGTACGCAGAAAAGAGAATAGATGATGATATGCTGAGACACGCTGTGGATGGGGAGACTTTCAAACATTTCGACAGCAAATTTGGAGACTTAGCCGCAGAGATTCGAAATGTTAGACTCGGACTATCTACAGATGGATTTCAATTCTTGGGGTAGTAATAGCTTTGCCATCAGCACTTGGCCAGTTATTCTGATGCCGTATAACTTGCCTCCGTGGATGTGCATGAACAAGGAATTTAATTTCCTTACTCCGCTAATTCTAGGTCGTAAATCTCCGGGGAAATACTTAGATGCCTACCTTAGACCTTTGATCGATGAGCTGAAACTGTTATGGAAAAATGGAGTCCCAACTTATGACTATTCACTGACACAATGTTTATGATGAGGGCAGCCGTAATGTGGACGATCAGTGATTTTCCAGGTTATGGGATGTTGCCAGCCTGTAAAATGAAAGGATACAATGTATGTCCTATATGTTTGGATGACATGAACTCTAGTTGGTACGCGAGGAAAGTGTGTTACCTGGGTTACCGTAGATGGTTTCCTGACGATCATCTGTGGCGACAGGATGAAGCTCATTTCGACAAGATGGTAGAGAATAATGCTAAACCCCGTAGTTGGTCTAGCGAAGAGATTTTTGAGTGGTTGAACTATTTTGACTTTGGTATGTTGACCAATGAAAAGGATGTATAGAAATGCAATCCAATACATCCACATGATCTCAGCTATTGGCATCACAAGAGTATATTCTTTGAACTCCTTTACTGGTCGAAGTTGAAGCTGAGGAACAACTTGGATGCGATGCATATAGAAAAGAATATGTGCGACAGCGTGGTAGGAACAATTCTCGGTATTAAGTTCAAGACTAAAGATACTCCAAAAGCGTGCAAAGATCTGGAATCTATGAATCTACATCGTCCCTTGTGGTTGAGGAGGGATATGACAGGAGTGTACAACAAGATGCCAGCTGCACCTTACACAGTGAAGCCAGCACTTAGAGGTTATGTATTTCACTGGTTTAAGAGCGTTCGTTATCCGACTACGTATGCAGCTACTATAATTGGAGCAGTGGACGAGGTGCAACACAAGTTTTTTGGTCTAAAGACACATAACTATCACGCTATGCTGTAATGTCTGATTCCAATGGTAATTCGGCCATATTTGCCTCATGACATCATAGAACCAATAATGACATTGTGCAGATGGTGGCAGAGGTTATGTGCCAGAGAGTTAAAGAAGTCAGATATGGTGGAACTGCAACAACAAATTGTGCACATCATTTGCAAACTAGAGAGGATTTTCCCCCTGCTTTCTTTGATATCATGATTCACCTAATGATCCACCTACCTGAGTAGATGCTCATTTCAAGAAAGGTATGTACGTACAACTAATTAATTATACAAATTTTCTGATCCATTATTTGTTGCACCAAGATTACTAGCTATTCTATAATTAATTAATTGAACATTGGATTTTGTAGACAGCTTGGACAGTATAAAGGATTCGTAAAAAATAGGTCGACCCTGGATGACTCCATAGCAGAGATATACCTAATGCATAGCTAATGCATAAGTGTGTTACTTACTACAACAGTTACCTCAAGGATCCACCACCTCCCACCACCTCCGATCCCAGTGCCCGCATCAATTTTTCTATCATCACAAATGTCATACGTCCGTTTAGAGGAGTATTAAAGGAATCATTAACATGAGAAGACTTATTGAGGCACATTGGGTAGTGTTGCGAGACTGTGACAAAGTTGAGCCTTACATTATTCAGTACAGGGAGAAGCTCTAGGCGTTAAATCCGGACAAGAGTTCGGCGTGGTTTGAGAAAGTGGTTAAGAAGAAGTTTGCCGATTATTTCTTCTAATGGGTACGTATGTTTACTTATTTAATTTATATACATGTTTGTACAAATTAAACCCTTTAATAATATATATTTCCCATTTTTTCAGATGATTGATCTACAAAAATCTGAAAACCATAGGGGCGGTGGTCCTAGCTAAAACACTTGCTAGCATGGAAGCTGATTAAACACTATATTTACCCCGGATGTTTTGTGAACGGTGTAAAGTTTCATTTATTTGCCCGAGATAAAGGAAGAAGAACACAAAACAGTGGGGTAACGATTCAGAAAGACAATGATATATATTATGGGGCACTTGTTTATGTCGTTCAGCTATGTTACGGGAATGATGTCAACGTTTCCTATTCAAGTGTAAATGGTTCAAGCGTACAAAGGAAGACCTGAGTCTTTTATCAGTCGATACAAACTCAAGCTGGTACGAGGATGAAGCTTTCGCTCTTGCCACCTTAGTTAGGCAAGTGTTCTATCTTGATGATCCAAAAGCTGGTGAATTGTGGAAAATAGTAAATCATATCTCTCATTGAGGAATATGGAATACTATGACAGCTGAAGGGACGTCGGCGACTGAAGTTGTTGCTACCGCAAAAAGACATTACTGCATATTAAGAACCTAATATTTCTGTCATCCGCTCCGACATAATGGACCTGGTTCAAGCTGGTGAACATTTACCCATGCCTGATGATTGTACGGATCTAACTCAAGATGAGATTATTGATGCAATTAACGAGGTCGATGAAGAAGAGGCGCATGATGACGACGAGGACGAGGACTCAAGATATTCGTCGGACGATGTTCAGTATGATGAGGAGGAGGAGCAATCGGATAATAGTGGTGATGAGGATGATGACAATTATGACGGAGAGTACAATATAACGACAATGAATATTAATTCGTAATTAATTATTGTAATTAAACTTTTTTGACGTAATGATGCATGTTTAATTATATATATTATGAGGAGGAGTAGATACAATTTTTAATTCTGTACTTAATTTAATAATTAATTAATTAATTATATCTTTTAACTTTTTCGCATAATTAACTTCAAATTAATTAAAGAGCGAGGTCGCTTTGACAGACGAAAATACAAATACAAATTAATTAATTAATCCGTATGATCAAGAATCACATTTTTCCTAAGTCCTAAAACCTAAAAGACGGAACGACTTTTCGTAGTCCATACCAAGGTAAACACAATAGTTAATTATATAACCCTAAATCCTAAAAATTTATCTTAGACGACGCAAAAGGGTCATACTATCGTCTAAATAAACCCTAAACCCTAAGCATTAACTCTAAACCCTAAATTTTTAACTTAGACAACGTAATGACACGTTTGCGTCATCCAAGTAAGCATTTAGACTACAAAACATATATACATACGTGGTCTGAGTGATGACTTAGACTACAGAAATTTTTGTGGTCTAAGTGATCACTTAGACCACGCAATAGTTTCGTAGTCTAAGTCATCACTTAGACCACGCAAAAATATTTGTGTCGTCCAAGTACAGCTTAGACTACGGAATTATTGCATTGTCTAAGTTGTACTTGGACTACGCAAATTACATTTGCGTCGTCCAAGTGACCTCTTAGATGACGGAATGGACCATTTCTATCGTTCAAGTGCTTAGACTACTGCACATGGACGATGAACTTTAGACGACGGAGATTCTATAGTCTAAGTAGACTACGGAAACACTAACTTAGATGACGGAAATGGTCCGTGATCTAAGTGAGTTTTTCTTGTAGTAAAAACACCTGGAAATCAGAAGTTGTAAAACCTTCATTTCGAACACTGTCAAAAGCACTTCAAGGAACTCCAAAAACTCTATGGGTGTGAAATGGAAATACTGCCAAGGTAAATGCTTTATATAGCACACCCAACCAACCCTACGCGCTCCTCAACAGTCCACGCGTCCATGCTAGAAGCCCCAGATCTTTGCCGTACGTCCCACGACCTTCGAAGAACCAAAAATGCCTTTTCGCTAACTGCAGTAAGGACGACATCATAGCATGTGCACAATGGCTCTTTCTCGATCTTTCAAAATGAATACGACTGCCACGTGTCATATATATAGCCCAAGGTCATGCCACTTGTCCACGCATCAATAAATATGGATCTATACGGCCTGGCGCTTACCTCCACATTATTAACACAAGCCACTTAGTGCTTTACTCGATTAACGTGCCTTGCAATGAGACGTTCCTAAACAGGTAACCTCGCTACACACACAGAAGATGAGCATGAGTTTCAGGCGCGTCTCATACCTTGGTCAAACACCATGTCACCTTTGTGAGAGAAAATTTCGTCTCCCCTTTAGCTTGAATCCTTGTTAACCAACAAAACAAGTCAGAGCATGGTGTGGTACCATGCTTAGACCCTCCGATGCTTAAGTTAGAACTTATCTCAAGAATCAAAGTGTGATTAGGGAAGAATAACGTTACTTTCGACCATGTCGGGATGGTCTATATGTAGAGATCGTACTAGGTCTAAGTATAGTCCTTATCGAATTTGACTACTTTACATTTGAAGAGATCGAAGAAATCCACTAAGGAATGGATCTCCGTATCCAGGGCCAATCATACACCATGATTACCACAGGCCCTTTGGCGTAATCATTCTAGGAATCGTACAAATCTTTCCATTTTCCTCAAAGATTCTATAAATTCATTGTACCTTAGGATTGTCAAGTCATCTTACGAACATTCTAGAGGCTTCCACAACATTCTAGAAACTTCTCAAAACCTCTAGATTAATCGATTCCTACTCGGAACCCTAATCGTACAGGCCCAAGTCCTTTTTTCAACTTGTCCAACCTCATCCAGGACCAGGTCCGAGATGCCAATTTCCCTTCTGCTCAGCATAACCAAAATTGACACCTATAAATACCCCTACAACAGTATAAGGTTCGACATGTGTCGACCTTATCCTGCTGTGATCAGACATTTTCCATTTTTCAAATTTAAAAATCCCAACCTGTCCCATCAAGCCGCGCCCGAAAACTGAAAACTCTTCTACCTTCATCATAACTCTTCAAAAATCAAACCTCTTCATCATTGACACCCATTCCCAACGATCACGCCTCCTTCCTAACCTATCCCATTTCAAACTCATCACATCCCTTAGAATACGAAACAACTTACCTTCTCCAATGGTCACATTTTCTTTTTACACCCTTTCACCGTATATAAATCAAACACTTCCCTATTCTCATTTTTTCAATTATTCTCAGCCACTCATGCACTTGATCGAATCTAGAAAACCTCTACCCAACTCAATAAACTTCTAATCCCCATTTACTAGAGAAAACCCAGAAACTTCAAAACTCCCAATAACTCATAAATTTCAATGGCCTCCACCAGTTCCCAAAACGCTGCCTCCCCCAAATCCAATGAAATCATCGACCATGTCATCATTAATTCCACTCCAAGATACCTCAGCTGGCGAGATTGACAGATCGAGCCAATCACCACCGTCAGCCTTGTGTATAAGGACCTACCCGCCACCGCAACTTCCGCCACTCCGCTTGCATCTGAACCAACCCAGGACATCTCCCCGTAGCTGCTTAAGGCCCTCCCTTACTGAATATTTTTAAGGTGGATGAGGTTGAAATTTATCAGCCCCCTATTCTCTCTGCCACGGCAGATCCAACCAGCTTGTCCCTTTAACCTTGCTCCTCCAAAACTACCACCTCGATGAAAGCCTGCGAGGAGATATACCCCTCTGTCATCAAGATTGACTCTGACGAAGCCTTGGTAATCTTTATCCAGACCTTCTACCAGGGGGACAAAGAGAGCATTCAGTTCGCACTTGCATCCAACAAGGCGAAAGTATTGGAGCTCGAAAGTGCTCATGATCCGGGGCTTCTGGTTCACCCCTTTTAGATCGTCTATGGTCTCACCTTCCAGATCCGTACTTTCATTTGCTCTGCCTTAGAGTTTTATGGGTACCCAATAGAGCAATGATGCCTAGATAGATTTCATATCCTTGCCTGCTTCAACCACCTCAACTGGTGGTTTGACTGTCATATGGGGTTGCCGAAATTCCTAGTCCTCTTCCAGATCAAGCTGACTCCCCTAACTACTTCTACATAAGCCACCACATCATGTATGTTAAGGAAACCCTACTGCTGGAGCCTCCATATTCTCCCGAGGACTAGAAGAAGACACTCATCCTTGTCTTTGGGGACTGGGAGAAGCTTGGCCTAGACGCCGGCCATAAGGTGCCCACTACCATCAACTGCACTAAGCCTATTGAAGAAACCTCCTGCGTTGTTGAGTTCCACCGTGATCTGGTGAACGACACTCTTTCCATCACTTCCAAGCACCACCGAGTCAGGTGGCTTTGGAGACGGGAAAGCCTCTCTCCTAGGGGCCTAGAAGGCATTGAGCTCTTGAGTTACGATAATCGAACTGAGCTAATTGAGGTTCCTCGGCCCCCTCTATGCCCATAAGAAGGGAGCTTCACCCCAAAACCTGTTAATGTCCATGCTCTAATCGAGCAAGGAAGGCTTCCAAACCCAAGCCAAAGAGGAAATTGGTCAAGTCCTCTGAGCTGGAGAAGAAGGAGAAGGCTCTGGCCCCGACCAAGGAGCCCAAGCAAAATCCTCAGCCTAACGGGGCTGAGGAGCTCAAAGTATCTACCACCTATCCCCATAACGAGCTCCCACACCCATCGCCACCAAAGAAGAAGTCGCCCACCGATGTTCCTGAACCACCTCCCCCAACAATCTTCTCCCTTGGTAAGCTGTCATTCCTACAACTCATCGTACTTTGCTTTCAAGCTTAGAAAACATGCTCATACTTGTGAATTGGACCTGGTGACATTGTGATGCAAATATTATTGTGTGAATATTATACTGTCGATTATGCAGGTCCTCGTAGGTCGTTGGTTTAGGGTGTTGACCCCATGCTCCCCCATGTGTACTTAAACATGGGGACAATGAGCATGAGTTTGTGGTCAACCCTCCCTATGACATGTCTGAGCAAGAGCTTGAGAACCTCAAGGAGGGTGCACAGCAGCTGAGGGTAGGGAAGCATGCCCTTTCCAACCTCTGCTTAGGCTTGGACATGCCGGATGTCGCTGCAACGACCCTGGTAGCTGGAATGCTTGAACCAGACCATGAGGATTTGACCTCCCTAGACTAGTCTGACCTAATTGCCATGTCTTGGACCTCTCTCTATCGAGTAAACACTTACTTTCATACTTGTCTCTTCCCTCGTGCCCATGCAATAATCTTACTGTTATATTTCCCTGTTCATCGTTCTTTGTAGGCTGCTACCACGCTCACTGTTGCTCTGGGCACCCTACCCAGCCAAGCTTGAGTTGCTGAAAGCAAAGCTGCCTATGACAACCCGAACCAGAAATTGTATGTTTATTGGCTTGATTTGCGAGTTTCGCGATTAGTCGCAGTTTTGTCGTAATTGGTTGATATGGCGGGTTTGTTAACGACTAAATTATCGGGCAAGAATTTGATTTGAGTTCCTTCATGAAAGTTGTAGAAAATTTAATTTCGAGTTCGTGGGAATTTTCGAAGGATGATTTTGAGTTACGTGGAATAAGTTACATGTTTATCCGTTTGGTTTCGATACGATTTGGACGATACGTGCACAATATAAATATGGCATGAATACGTGACGACGCGTTGACCACGGGTCAAAACTGACCCATTTCAGGTTTTGTTGCGTTCGATGTGCCTCATTCCGGCATCTTTTGGCCGTGGTGTCTTCATGAAAGTTGTTGGGATTGAGCTCCTCTTTCTTTTGATAGGTGGATCACTCATTTTGGTTACCAGATGAATAAGTTATGACGTATTGAAGTTGGGAGAATTCCGACGAGATTTGGCGGCGACTGTGGCGGCGGAGGAGGCCGAGTTGGGGTCGACCCTATAGGGGTTTTGAAGCCCTTGGGATGGTGAGTTGATCCCAAGTGGTCTTGCGCCTTGCCGTGGCCGGTGGTAGCCGATCGGAGTTAATGAATTCCGGCGAGGGTTTTCAACTTGACGGTGAGTTTTGGAGGTTTTCCGGTTAAAATTATGCTCTTATACTTATGTATTACGAATATGCATTTACATTATGCTTTATACATTTGCATAGAAACTATTGATGATTTGGTTTACACAAAGTACAGTCTCAGTATGTATAGTTGTATCGATACACTTAGCATCCCGACTGATACCGGAGGATGTTTACCAGGGGGACTGTTACCCTGTGCTGAGGTCTTTGCCGGGCTCTTCGTTTTATATATCACTTTAACGGTTTATATGTCTTTCCCTGGGCTCTTCGTTTTCTTTGTTCAGTTTGTAGTTTGGATTCAGGTGTCGCACGTCGAGGTTGGAGGCATAGTATTTGAGCCACTTTTTCTTTCTCAGTAGGTTTCTAGTTTGGCTACTGTTGTGTATATATGTAAATACTAAAGGTCGCTCTAAATACTATTATGTTTATATTTTCAAATGATTTTTCCCGGATTTCTGTAAAGCTATAGTTTTGTTTATTGTTTTACGTTATGTTATATTTTTGAGAAATCCGGATGGGATTGGAGCCCACAGTTTGACTTTTGTGGCATAGGATGAAGTGTATTTTCTGCTGCATGTTAATGGCAATCGCACGTTATAGAGGAAACTCTGTCAAAATTTTTGGTTTTTGAAAGTTCACGTTTTTAGAAAGGGTTTGATTTCGGTTTAGAAAACTAAATAGGGGTTGGGTCCTTTCACTGCCTTAGATGAGGAAGAGGTCAAACGTCTGAAGGAGAGAGTCTCGCAGCTGAAGGATCAAGTGGCTTGCTATGGGAAGGCCCAGAAGCTTGCGACCCTCTAACTTGATGCAAAAGATCGTGCTCTCGACAAGGAGAATTCTTTGGACCAGGCTATAGTAGCTTCCCTGAAGGCTGACCTAGCCAAGGCTCATGTCGATCTTGTCCAAGTAGTCAAGTATTTTGAGGAGGAGCTTGAGGTAAGGTTGAGTAAGGTTGAGGGCCATTCAGGAGGAGCACAAAGGGAAAATCATCATTCTTAATGAGTCCCATAAGCTTGAGCTTGAAAGTCAGCGGGTGGATTTTGAGAAGGAGAAGCAGGAACTCATCAACGCTTACAACCCCGCCACTTCCGATGATTAATGAATCCCCCTCCTTGTTTCCTTGGGGTGTATTTTGTAATAGTTTAGGACCCCTTTTTCGAATAGCATCGTACTTCATAATTTATCTTCTTCTTTTTTTCTGTTTTTCTCTTTCTTGGACTGAGCTATGTAACTTAACCCTTAATTTATGTATGACATCGTTCCATTCTCTACTATACCATATTTTCCTACACTTCCCTTCTTCTCTTACTACTCCGTTCTTAGGGGTTTGCCTCCTAGTGCTTGTGGCCGCAGTACTACTCTCGAACCCCCAAACTTTTTCATGAATTTGCTCTCAGAAGAGGCTTCAGGAGATTCTTAGTAACTTTAAGGTCTCCTTGGAGGTACTCGTGGTTTTGAGGCTACCTCCAATCAAGAGGTTTAACATGTTTATCCCTAGGTCTGTACAAAGACCATCGTTCTCTAGACTCTTCCCACTGCTAAGTTAGTATTGATTAGAGGTACTGTAACCTTCCTAAGGCCAAAACATTATCACAAAGACCATGTCAGAACTTCCCTTTAGCTTAGGTTCTTCTCAGTTGACTTGTCTCGAGTGTCGTGATGGAGTCCACAATTTCCTCTCCTGGTCATCTTTGGCTTATCCCTTAGGCGTCACCAGACGAATACGCTTAGGACTTAGATGCCCAGAGTTCCAGGATATAGCTGAGCTACCACTGGGGTATTGTCAATCTAACCTTATCGAATCTAACCTTAAGGCCTTACCAACCCAAGATTACTTTGAGCTTATGGGTTTTTCTCTTAGTGGTTTGGTTTATCCGTGGGCATCCTCCTCGATGCTCTAACCTTCTTCCCTTGGGAGTGTTGGGTAACTCCCAGGGTGAAGATCTTTCCCATAGGAACCAATGTCGCCTGTCCCATTTAAACTCGATGCCTTTCCTAGGCGTTAAGCACCTCGTAATCAAACACATCAAACAATAAAACATCCAAACACTTCACACATATCGCATATTTGTCAAGATAAATATAACTTAAAGCACAATGTAAAGAAATGTTGCTGAAAACAGGAGCTTTTGATTGAATAATCATATAATTGTTAGCTGGAAATGAGTAAAATTAAAGAAGAGTCATTGGTTAATTGGTAATTCACGTTTCATGAGGTTATTAGCTTCAGAGGTATCAAAAAGTTATGGTATTGGACATTTCGAATAGCACGAGCAAAACTCGAGTTTGGACAGTTTAGTCGGATGGAAGCAATCTTGGGGCAGATTCTCTGTTTCGGACAAATAATACCTTTTCAGAATGAGAACGACGAGATCTTCAAGACTCACACTAGTGAGCTCTATGAATATAAGCCATTAAATGTTTACATAATCTGATTCGAGATTTAGTGTTATTTATTTTCTTTTATGATAGATTTATTTTCCTAATTGGATAGATTGTTTACTTCCTTTTTAAGTCTTGAGAGTAATTATTGATTAGGTTTAGAACTCTTTCATGTAGATGCATATATAAGCATCCTTAAACCATTGTATCGTTAACTTTTGATATTTTAGTAAGGAAAAATTATTGGAATTATCACTCATCTTTGTCATGTTTGATACTTTAGTCACTCTACATTCTAAAATATCACTTTGGTCACTCAACTTTACTTCCGTGTATCACTTTGGTCACTCCGTCAGTTTTATACATAAAATTATTGATATATGATGGGTAACATAGTGACTAAAGTGATATATAGACAATTAGTTCAGTGACTAAAGTGATATTTATTTTAAACATAGTGACTAAAGTGATATATAGACAATCACTACCTGAATTCCTAACTTAGATGACGAAACCTTTTCGATTTCATCGTCTAAGACACACTCAGGCGACGAAACGATGTTACGTCTCTTAAGTAGGGATTTTCGTCGCCTTAAAAAAATTTTAGGCGATGAACACTATTTTCTTCGCCATTTCGTCGACTAAATCATATTCAAGACGTTGAAATAATGTTTCGTCGCCATGTTCATCGTTTAAGTGTCTTTTAGGAGACGAAAATAAAGTTTCGTTGGCCAAGAAAGATGTTAGTCGACGAAAACGTTTCATGGAGGCCTCCTAAAGCATTCTATCAACTTCTTATAGTGGTTAGTGTTTGTATATACCCGTTTCTTTGATTTGTTTTTTTCAATATTTGGGTGTATTTTAAAGTTTACAGGTGAAAGGATTCCGGCGAAATTGTTGGTATATAATCGCTTGATAACTAAGCTTTTGCATGTGTTAATTATATATATATAATGTTAGATTAATACGTAGTTTGAAAAATTAATAATTTATGGATTAAATGCATATATATTAATTAGTTTAATTTGTGTTATGCAATTTATTGGGTGTACGTAAGAATGATTCTAAAAGTGTAATTAAGTAGCTACGTATGTAATGTTGATGATTTAGAATGAAAGTAGCTATCTAGTTTCTTGAAATATGGAAGAATTAGCTATATAGGTTCTTGCAATTGAATAATTAGTGCATGATTATGGATCTAAATAAATTTTTACATGAGTTGGTTAGAAATAGCATGTTAAGGTTCTTGAATAATAGCTAGCTCTATAGGTTCTTGAATAATTAGTGCATGTTCTAGAATATTTTTGTTTTGCTCATTAGAACTTACGCAGAATATGGACAATAGCTGGTTAAGGTTGGAAATATGTGATCCTAAGTACATATAGGGAATTTACGACTATATGAAGTTTGCAATTGAACATGTCAAGGAAAGGATGGTTACATGTGTTCGTGTAGGAGATGTCGTATGTGACGACCTGGACCAGAATCAGCAGTATGGTCAGCTATATACGTGAGTTACTGCGTAATCGCAGATTTCCAACAGTTGATTGAATCGCCAGACTTGTTAACGATTAAATCATTGGCCGGGAATTGGAGCTGAGTCTCTTCTCGAGAGTCATTGTACGTGTGATTTTGAGTTCGTGGGCGGTTCCGGATCGTTATTTCGACGACCGAGGAATTAATTATGAATATTTGAAGTTTCGACGAAATTGGATTATAATGGCGATCTTTTTAACGACTAAATTACCGGACGAGAATTTGGTTTCGATTCCTTCACGGAAGTTATTGAGAATTTAATTTCGAGCTCATGGGAACTTCCGGAGCATTATTCCGAGTCACAAAGATTTAGTTGTGAATATTTCCGATTGTTGATTATTTAATCGGATAAGCTTGTGTTTGGGTTGAACAGTTGACTTTTTTATCGGGTTTGTCGATTTGTTTGACTTCGGGTGATAATTGAAGAACATGTCGAGTCGAGTTTGTTGCCGCAGGAATTATCGGAATTGGAATTACGACGAGGAAGTTACACGCATTTGAAGTTTGCTGAAAAGTGAATTATAGGGTTTCCATTTTGGGAAAGCTATTAATAGTGAAGTTTCCTGTTTTGGCAAGTCAATAGTTGTCATTAATTAGTTTGACCGAGTTGACCGGGTCAACTCGGTGGAGGAGAGTTTCTCGACGGCGACCACGGCCTTGCCGGCGACGGTGCCCGTCCGGCCACCACGGAGCTCGGCTCTGGTCCCATTCACCTCGCCCCGACATTCCGGTTCCATCCCCGGCCACCACGCACGGTGTGTCTCACCGGAGAGTGATAATTTCCGACTTGAAAATAGAGGAATTTTGGTGAATTCGGGTTTGTATTTTCCGGCCGATTCGAGCTAAACCAAGGATTGGGTTTTGTAACCCTCATCACCATGAAGCTGCCATGTAAGTTTGGTGATCCAATTCATCTTGTGTATGAAGAATTTTGGATTTGAAAATTTGGTACCAATTCGGTTTATCATGAAATTGACCTAGTTAGAGTGTGGATTGGCCTTTGTTGTAGTTGACAAAGTTGCTCAGTGGGTGATTTTGCATGGAATAGAGGTTGCTCCGCCGTGGAATTTTCAGGTTGGTGGCGGCGCCACCGTTGACGGCGGTCAACGGCGGTGGTCAACGGTCAAAGTTTGACTTTTTGGAGTTTTCGACAAGTTGCATGTCATTTCACTGGAAATGGCCCCCCGATCGCAGTGGGGAGGTTCGTTTTTCGAATTGAGCGTCCGAAAGTACAGCAAGGTATTGAGGTGTGAATATCGGATTATGGACGATTCGTCGTATTCGGATTATGTGTTTCCGAGAACGGTGATTTCTCGTGATTTGTTTTGAATTGTCGAGTTATGACTTTGAGATATGAACTTTGTGATTATTCAGGGGTTCATGATCGTTTGTTTGGCGAGGGACTTTCCGCCAGATCACGGGTTAACGCGAACTGCGTTACGCTAGTCTGTGAGTGGACAATTTCTTTTCACGGATTGTTTGCGAGTCTTTATATACGTTTTACGAACTTGAGCATGCATATGAGATTTCGATTTACATGAGCATATGTTTTACAATTATACATATACGGATATGCGTATACGAGTATACATACATATATATTATGTTTTATGCATGTGCATGGAAAGGATTTATGATTTGGTTTACACAGAGTACAGTTTATATATGTTGTTGTATCGATACACTCGCATCCCGGCTGATCCCCGAGGGTGCCTATTTACCAGGGGAGGCTGTGACTCCTGACCCGAGGCCTTTTCCGGGGGGAGACAGACCTTTGATCTGAGGCCTTTCTGGCTAGAATCACGTGTGGGTCTGGGATCCGGTGATTCGGACTGTACTAGCACAGACGTGTCCACGAGCGACCCCGTGAGATTTTATGCATGCTCCGTATGCGTGAGGAGTTAGAGTCTCCCTCGTGTACTCGGACGCGTGAGGAGTTAGAGTCTCCCTCGTGTACCATTTGATTATTTATACTTTCGACTCGCATATGTTTTTATAACATATATATATTATGTGGTGAAAGACATTTATTTTCGTCCACTCACTCTAACGATTTTCATGTCTTTCCCCTGGGCTTTTCGGTTTCCGTGCCCAGTTTGCAGTTCGGACTCTGGTGTCGCACGTCGTGGTCGGAGGCATAGTGCTCGAGCTACCTTTTTTCTTCCAGTAGGTTTATTGTTCTACCTACTGTGGTATACGTTTATGATTATACATTAGAGGTCGCTCTGAGTATTCTGTTGTATATATTATACGATTTTACTCCGGATTTCAGTAAAGTATAGATATATTTATTGTTTTACTTTACTGTTGATATATTGAGAAATTCGGATGGGATTGGTGCCCACGGTTTGATTTTTGTGGCATAGGATGAAGTGTATTTTCCGCGTGCAGGTAATGGTAATTCCACGTTAGTAACGAAACTCTGCCGAAATTTTGTTGGTTTTTGTTGGTTCGTGTTTTCGAAAGGGTTTGATTCAGGTTTAGGGAGCTAAATCGGGGTTGGGTTCTTTCAGCTTGGTATCAGAGCATTAGGTTATAGGTTCTGTAGACTTCTGTAGTCGTGTTTACTAAGGATATTTGAGAATGTATAGTATGTCTGGAATGGTGACCCGACCGGCCGGCGGATACTCATCAAAATTCCGGGTGTTGTATGCTTTCAAATATTTAAAGTTCCATGATTACGTTCCACTTGTTGTGAACGATATTTTATTCATTAGGATGCCTCCTTGACGTGCTTTCTGTGTCGGTACGGTTGTGGATCCTATTGAGGATCAATTGACACGCGATTTGCCAGAGAATTGTGGGTTTGGATGAGTATTCTCAGTTTAGAGAGTTGTGTGGCACGGTTTGCCTGGTTGTGTGTGTATGAGCGTCTACATGTTGCCTCAGAGCTGAGATTTGTGGCAGTTGATTTTTGCCTGAGTCAGATCATTGTATTTGGTGGGCTGGTATTGTGAGAGTTCCTGTTACGACTCCATGGCCTACATTTAGAGTGTTGTTTATACGATAATGATTTAATCAGGCTACCCAGCAATCGAATGTGGAGTGTTTACCCACCTGAGGCAGAGATGCGTTGTTTACATGTTTACCCATGTTTGCACGTGTTATGTGGCTTCAGAGGAAGCGGTGCACAAAGTTCGAGATGAGTTTGAACCTGAGCATCAGAGAGAGTCTGATTGTTGTGCCTCGAGATAACCATGAGGAGCTTAGTGTGCTGCACTCAGTGGCGAGGCTATTGAAAAGGAAAGGTGTACGCGGTTTCCGACGTGATGGTTTAAGGAAAGTGGACTTAGTCGAGATTTTGATGAGGTTGAGTTCCGACACTTCAGGATCAGTGACTTCATCAGGCTGTGGCCTTTGTAATTATGTTGAGGGTCATCAGATCAAGCAAAGGATTCGTTTGACGATGGTGGAGATCACAGAGTAGCGGATTTGCTCCTGTGGCATGAGTTTGGGCAATCATTGGTGATCCTATCACGCAGCAGGTGTTGCGGTGACTTGTATTCGTGGAGCACTCTTAGTTGCTGTTTTGGTGGCCAGGAGGGTCACGTTACGAGGGAGCGCCCTCAGCCAGCTGTTTTAGCGGTTCAGGCAGCTCAGAGTTCACGAGGAGGTCAACATGATGTTGTTTCTGGAACTTGACCAACTCAGACTTCTGGACGAGTTAATCAGCAAGTCGCATTTGACGTGGGCGGCTAGTTGGGCATGTTAGAGTTCGTGCCATGACCTTGTTTGAGGACAGAATTTTCTCCAAGGTTATTGTTGTTTGATATCCATGGCTATTGTACCTGCATCTCCACTTCCGAGGTCTTGGAGAGTGTTGCATCCATCCGGAGGTTGCGAGATCCTTGTTGGAGGTTATGTGTTAGCCGCGGATTTGTTATAGCTGGACATTGTAGTTTTGGTGTGATTGTGAGTATGGACTTACTGACGACGCATTTGGCTGTGTTCGACTGCCTCGAGAATGAGGTTGTGTTTCGACGACCAAATTTTCCCCGAGATACTGCTTCGCGGTGATGGTCGAGTGGATGATGGAGACGGAGTTGTGTTGCTTGCTTAGCTTATGTTGTGAATACTATGGTTGATGTGCCCGACATTGGTGTGATTGAGGTGGTTCCCGAGTTTCCAGGTGTGTTCCGGAGGAGTTTCCAGGTGTGTTCCGGAGGAGTTACCAGGGGTTCCTCCAATTCGGGAGACCGACTACACCATTGAGTTTGTACCGGGTGCTGGACTGATTTTACCGGCATCTTGTCGTTCGGAGCCAGCGGAGCTGATAGAGCACAGTTTCGACTCCAAGAGTTGCTGGAGGAGGTTTCAGGAGATTTCATGCGACCCCGCGTATTTGCGTGGTGTACTCTTGCAATGTTTGTACGAATACATAATGGTTCGACGAGGTGGTGCATTGACTACCGAAGCCTGATTCGCTTCAAAGGAGAGTGAGTATCCTCCGCTTCGGATTGACGATTGGTTTGATCAGCTCGCGAGAACTTCAGTCTTTTCGAAGTTTGATTTCGGGTCCGGATACCATCAGTTGGGGTTTGATGAGTCAGATGTGGCTAGGACAGGTATCGGATCTCGGTGCGGGCATCAGGAGTTCTTGGTCACGCTGTTTGGTTGACCAATGCCCCGTAGATCTTATGGACTTGATGGACCATGTGTTCAGATGATTCTGGACGAGTTGCGGCCATGATCGTCGGCAACATCCTGATTTACTCCAGGAGTGTGGGCCAGTACCTGAAACAATTACGAGCGGTTTTGGCGGACTTTACGAGATAATTAGCTTTTTGCGAAGTTCAGCCAGTGTGAGTTTTGGCCAATTAGCGTGAAGATGTTGGGCTGTGTGATGTTATCCGAGGGAGTTGGCGTGGATCCTGACCAGATAGAGGTCGTGTTGATTTGGGGTTGACCTACCATGGTACCAAAGATCGGGAGTCTCTTGGGTTTGGCAGGCTATTACCGACGGCTTGTGCAGGATTTTCCCGGGTTGCCACTCTACTTTCCTGATTGACGAAGAAGGCGTCAAGTTCGAGTGTTCGATGCACGGGAGGAGAGTTACTTACTCCTGTAGAATGGTTGACTGTTGCTTCGGTTTTGACTTTATTTGACGACCTCAACGAGTTCGTGAGTTATGGCGATGCATCGAGGTTTGGTTTTGGTTGTGTCTTGATGTTGTGTAGCAGAGCGGTGGCTCATGGTTTCAGGCAGTGGAAACCTTATGTAGCTATGTGTCCTATGTATGGTATTGGGTGTAGGTGTCCTTGTGTTAGCATCGAAGAGTTCGAGACACTACAGCTATGGCGTGCAGCACAGTGTAGGACGTACACTGATCACTTGAGTTTCATCCACTTGCATTTTCGGCCAGATTTGGGCTTGAGGCAGTGTGGATGGATGGGGTCGACTAACGCATATGGCTGCACCTTTGAGTTTGTTCGGGAAAGGCTAGAGATTGTACTTTGACTATTCGTTTGGGATGTTGTTGCTGATGCATTCAGTCGGAAGTCGGAAGCTTCAGTGTTTTACGTGTGTGTGGCTTGAGTTTCCGTGTTAGCCGAGTTGCGAGCTATGGGAGCTGTGTTCGAGTGTGATGATGTTGAAGCTCACTGTTTTGCGCGCATTTGGCGCTAGTGATGAGGAGATGTATCTGATACTCCGAGTTTTCTACTCGTGACGTAACCTGTAGAAGAATGTAGCAGCTTATGTGTGCAGATGCCACATTTGTTAGCAGGCGATGGCTAGGAGGCAGAGACTTGCCGGGAAGCGTCAGCCATTGGAGATTTCCGGTTAGATGTGGAGCTAGTCACTATGGATCTTGTATGCCAGTACGCACTTTTGTTTGTGATATCAATTTTCAGGCTATTGTGGACCATTTGACGAACTCAGTACATTTCCTTGTACTTTCGGAGATGATTTTAGTGGCAGGCTGGCATAGCTGTGTTTGACGAAGGTTGTCCATTCACGTGGTGTGCCTGTGTTCCAGTTTGCTGGTCGAGGTAATCAGCTGTGTAGCTGAGTGTTGGCAAGTTTTGCAGCGAGCATTAGGGACCAGACTACAAGTTAGTACCAGTTCTTATCCTCAGATTGGTGAGCGACCTTTGAGGACTATTCAGACCTTGGAGGGCATATTGTGGACCTCGGTATTGCAGTTCCGAAGACTTGGGACCAGCAGTTTCACTTATTTGAGATTGCATGCAGTACTAGTTTGTTGACCACTATGATTTTGATGTTGCATGATATCGTTTTGAGGAACGATGGTGTACTCCATTGTGCTGGAGCGAGTTTGGTTTGAGTTTGGGTTGATGTTTGATTCGGATTTTGTGGAATGAGCTACCACAGACTTTCAGATTAGCGGAAACAGGTTATTAATTGCCCGAGTTTGATGTTTGAGCTATGTTGATGTGAGCAGGTTGAATTGTGATTTTCCATGTTGTTTTGATCCGTATGTGGCCATAGGCGAGTTTGTGTTGTGCCGTATAGTTCGGCATCGCCTATAGTGTTGGCTTTTGTGTGTGTTGTGTTCCGTGTTGTGGAACTACGTTTCAGGTTTGTTACGTGTTGTGTACCCTATCTGTTCCTGATGCAGGAACACTTGGCCATTGTATTGAGCCAGTTCAGATTCGAGATTGAGGGTATAGAGATTTCAGCACGGAGCTATCTCCTATTGTGGAGTTTGTTGTCAGAATTGTTCAGTTGACATTGTCGCTGGAAAGTTGAGCAGTATGCAGAGGCAGTCCTCCTATGTTTAGCCGGCAGACTCAGAAATTTAGAGGTCGAAATTTTTTTAAGGGAGGTGGATTTGTGACGACCCGGACCAGAATCAGCAGTATGGTCAGCTATATACGTGAGTTACTGCGTAATCGCAGATTTCCAACAGTTGATTGAATCGCTAGGCTTGTTAACGACTAAATCATTGGCCAGGAATTGGAGCCGAGTCTCTTCTCGAGAGTCGTTGTACGTGTGATTTCGAGTTCGTGGGCGGTTCCGGATCGTTATTTGGACGACCGAGGAATTAATTATGAATATTTGAAGTTTCGACGGAATATGATTATAATGGCGATCTTCTTAATGACTAAATTACTGGATGAGAATTTGGTTTCGATTCCTTCACGGAAGTTATTGAGAATTTAATTTCGAGCTCGTGGGAACTTCCGGAGCATTATTCCGAGTCACGAAGATTTAGTTGTGAATATTTCCGATTGTTGATTATTTAATCGGATAAGCTTGTGTTTGGGTTGAACAGTTGACTTTTTTATTGGGTTTGTCGATGTGTTTGACTTCGGGTGATAATTGAAGAACATGTCGAGTCGAGTTTGTTGCCGCGAGAATTATCGGAATTGGAATTACGACGAGGAAGTTACGCGCATTTGAAGTTTGCCAAAAAGTGAATTATGGGGTTTCCATTTTGGGAAAGCTATAAATAGTGAAGTTTCCTGTTTTGGCAAGTCAACAGTTGGCATTAATTAGTTTGACCGAGTTGACCGGGTCAACTCGGCGGAGGAGAGTTTCTCGACGACGACCACGGCCTTGCCGGCGACGGTGCCCGTCCGGCCACCACGAAGCTCGGCTCCGGTCCCATTCACCTCGCCCCGACATTCCGGTTCCATCCCCGGCCACCACGCACGGTGTGTCTCACCGGAGAGTGATAATTTTCGACTTGAAAATAGAGGAATTTTGGTGAATTCGGGTTTGTATTTTCCGGCCGATTCGAGCTAAACCAAGGATTGGGTTTTGTAGCCCTCATCACCATGAAGCTACCATGTAAGTTTGGTGATCCAATTCATCTTGTGTATGAAGAATTTTGGATTTGAAAATTTGGTACCAATTCGGTTTATCATGAAATTGACCTAGTTAGAGTGTGGATTGGCCTTTGTTGTAGTTGACAAAGTTGCTCAGTGGGTGATTTTGCATGGAATAGAGGTTGCTCCGCCGTGGAATTTTCAGGTTGGTGGCGGCGCCACCGTTGACGGCGGTCAACAGCGGTGGTCAACGGTCAAAGTTTGACTTTTTGGAGTTTTCGACAAGTTGCATGTCATTTCACTGGAAATGGCCCCCCGATCGCAGTGGGGAGGTTCGTTTTTCGAATTGAGCGTCCGAAAGTACAGCAAGGTATTGAGGTGTGAATATCGGATTATGGACGATTCGTCGTATTCGGATTATGTGTTTCCGAGAACGGTGGTTTCTCGTGATTTGTTTTGAATTGTCGAGTTATGACTTTGAGATATGAACTTTGTGATTATTCAGGGGTTCGTGATCGTTTGTTTGGCGAGGGACTTTCCGCCGGATCACGGGTTAACGCGAACTGCGTTACGCTAGTCTGTGAGTGGACAATTTCTTTTCACGGATTGTTTGCGAGTCTTTATATACGTTTTACGAACTTGAGCATGCATATGAGATTTCGATTTACATGAGCATATGTTTTACAATTATACATATACGGATATGTGTATACGAGTATACATACATATATATTATGTTTTATGCATGTGCATGGAAAGGATTTATGATTTGGTTTACACAGAGTACAGTTTATATATGTTGTTGTATCGATACACTCGCATCCCGACTGATCCCCGAGGGTGCCTATTTACCAGGGGAGGCTGTGACTCCTGACCCGAGGCCTTTACCCGGGGGAGGCAGACCTTTGACCTGAGGCCTTTCTGGCTAGAATCACGTGTGGGTCTGGGATCCCGTGATTCGGACTGTACTAGCACGGACGTGTCCACGAGCGACCCCGTGAGATTTTATGCATGCTCCGTATGCGTGAGGAGTTAGAGTCTCCCTCGTGTACCATTTGATTATTTATACTTTCGACTCGCATATGTTTTTATAACATATATATATTATGTGGTGAAAGACATTTATTTTCGTCCACTCACTCTAACGATTTTCATGTCTTTCCCCTGGGCTTTTCGGTTTCCGTGCCCAGTTTACAGTTTGGACTCTGGTGTCGGACGTCGTGGTCGGAGGCATAGTGCTCGAGCTACCTTGTTTCTTCCAGTAGGTTTATTGTTCTACCTACTGTGGTATACGTATATAATTATACATTAAAGGTCGCTCTGAGTATTCTGTTGTATATATTATACGATTTTACTCCGGATTTCAGTAAAGTATAGATATATTTATTGTTTTACTTTACTGTTGATATATTGAGAAATCCGGATGGGATTGGTGCCCACGGTTTGATTTTTGTGGGATAGGATTAAGTGTATTTTCCGCGTGCAGGTAATGGTAATTCCACGTTAGGAACGAAACTCTGCCGAAATTTTGTTGGTTTTTGTTGGTTCGTGTTTTCGAAAGGGTTTGATTCCGGTTTAGGGAGCTAAATAGGGGTTGGGTCCTTTCATCGTAACTCAGAGTATTTTTTGGTTCCACAGATGTTCTTGTAGTTGTCTGAATACGGTATAATGTGGAAGTACACTTCATAGACTGAACACGGTGAAGTATCAGATACTATTGTTGAAACGGTAATGGCAGAGTTCAGATCAGGGTACCACATTCAGCAATGCTGACGGACTTTCTCAAAACCCCGTTATGGAACTTATATATAATGCATTTCCATCGTATAGTTCTGGTGGATACAGTTTTGAAGAGGAACATTACAATACTCTCAACCATAAGATAATCCCTATTACTTCCGATTTGATGAGATCCAGTAATTACGATAAGTACAACAAACTTCTACTGGAAGCCCAGACACCGTTGTACCTACATAGTAAAGAGACGGTTTTGAGTGCCATAATGGAGGAAATGGCATATAAAGTGAAGCTCAAAATGTCCAATGCATGTTTCAACAATGTCCAGTGACATGGAGCTAAATTTCTTCCAGGTGATCACAAACTTTCTGATAGTTATTATAAGGTAAAAAGGATCTTGAACGACCTTGGCCTTTCATCCACGAAAATCTACGTCTACAAAAATAGTTGTGTCCTATTTTACAAAGAACACGCAGACCTCCAGCGCTGTCCGGTTTGCGGGGAGTCGAGATGGAACCTCAAGAAGAAGAATAAGAAGAAAAGTGTTCTTAGAATGGAGCGATTGTACATGTCTCCATACATGGTAGAGACAATGAGATGGCACGGGAAAAAGAGGAGTGACGACGATGTGCTTAGACACCCCGTATATGTGGAGGCCTTCAAATCTTTTGACATGAAATTTACTGACTTCGCATCGGAAGTTCGAAATGTCAAATTAGGATTTTCTACTAATGGGTTCGATCCTTATAATGATGGCACGTACAACACTTGGCTTATTATTTTCATGTCGTACAACCTACTTCCCTGGATGTGTATAAGCAAGGAATTTAATTTCCTTACTCTTTTAATTCCGAGTCCTTACTCGTCTGAAAAGTGTTTTGATGTGTTTATGTGACCTTTGATTGACTAGTTGATATATGTGTGGGAATTTGGCGTGGCAATTTGGGACAGCTATACTAAAACTTCATTCATCATGAGCAGCAGTGGTGTAGACCACTATTGATTTTCTTGCTTATAGGATGTTGGCATCTTGCAAGACTAAAGGGTATAAGGCTTGTCCTATCTTCTTAGATGACGTAAACTCTAGCTATCATGCGAAAAAAGTGTGTTACTTAGGTCACCGTAGATGGCTTTTTGAGGATCACCAATGGAGATTGGATAAGGCAAGTTTTGATGGGATGGTAGAGAATGGTCTGAAACTCCAAGAGAGGTCTGGTGACGAGATATTCCAGAGGTTGTACGGTGTTGATTTTAGAGTCACTACCAGAAATGGAGACATTACCGGCGACTTGCCGTCGCCGGCCTTGTCTTTTTTTTTCGCCGAAATTGTCCTTACCGGCGACAAGTCGCCGAAAATCCCCCGCCGGTATTAACATTGCCGGCAACGGAAAACGCCGTCGCCGGCAATGGCAGCGCCGCCGTGGCCGGAATGTGAGACATTGCCGGCGACTGAGGTCCATGTCGCCGGCAATGTCTGGAAAAATTTTGAAAAAAAAACGCGGTTCTGGATTGGGCCCAATTCCAGAACCTGCATTGAAAGACATAAACCGTACAATCATACAAGTTCAACAGTACACATAAATGTCCAACGTACAGTACAAATAGCAACGACGATACGAAAATTAACTACAACTACAGGTCAGGGTCGAGGAACTTGCGGGTCAGGGTCGAAGTAATCCATGTACTCATTTGAATTCCGGTGGCTACCTTGGTCTTGCTCTGGCGTTGACTGGTGCGGTGGTGGTGGTGGATAGCTAGGGAACGGAGGGACCGGGACCGGGGGAGGTGTGGGGAACGGTTGTCCGGTAGTCTGAGCCTCGTACATCGTCCGCATCCATGTGTACATCTGAGCCTGCATCTGTGTCTGTTGCTGGACCATGTTTTGGTACTCGGCCATCTGCCTCTTTTGCTCCTCCAACTCCCTCTGCGTCCTCTGAAGCTCCGCTGCGAGGTTACGACTAGAAGTTGAACTTCTTGACCCGGTAGAGTATTGTGAAGTGTTTTTCAATACTCCTTCGCCCGCCGAGCCCATTCCCCTACAGTAGTAGGTATTCTTTCCGGTCCCGCACGCTTTTGCCATGATCTGAGCCGCTATCGGGGGATCAAGCGGATCGATCTGAGAGGCATACTGGGTGACTTCTTCCTCGGAGCAGTCAGGATGGTTAGTCCGAGCTATACTCATGGTCACTTATGCGGTCGCCTCCTCCACTCTCGCCTAATTGAAAAGCGAAAATGAACAACGTATTAACTAACAAAATCTATTAATATCGAAAAATAGTTTTATTAACACATGGAGAGGCAAAAGACTTACTGTTTCGTCAGGGCACTGCGGGTAGAACTTCTGATGAATATACACCAAGGGGTTCACTTCTTGTTGTTGTTGCACCTTAGTCGACCAACCCATGTAGTTGAGTGAACCTGCATGATGGGCCCTGGTGTTATTCAATCTATTCGCCCGGTTCGTCTTCGAAATCGCCTTGTTTGATAAACATATGGAAAAAAATTAGTAACTAACTATTTCAATCTGATACGATACATTAGGCTTGTAAGATATATTAAGGATGCATACCTGAGCTTTGGGGTGCTCGAAGTGGGCTATCAGCCACAGCCACTCGTACTCCCTAAACCGGAATTCGCTAGGGGTAGAACCTCGGCCTACCTCCTTGTATACAGTGTAATGGGAAGAAAGCTCGTTCTTCCACTCTTTATACCTATATTAAAACAAGGAAAAAAAGTTAGAGATATTAAAACACTTGATAAACAAAAATCTAACTCGATATATATTCAAATAAGTCGAAGCACATCACCTCATATGTAGTTGACGCTCTACCCACGTGTGAATAAGAACTTCATCCACGTCAAACCACACCTGCAATATGAATATATAAAAGGTAAAATTATATATTTATTCGGACTTAATTAATAAATGTAAAATTTACGTAATGAAAATACGATTTTACTCACACTGAGTGCATTATGCACTTGCATCTTCACGTAGATAGGCACAGATTCCCAATCTGGCCAAAGCATTGGGACCTTGTCCCGCACGATCGCACCGGCCATGCTGACATATTTGTGCGTGGTGTCGAATGCCTCGATCACCTCGCCATCCTCATTGGCCCTAATGGGCATTTTCCTTCCGCCGGTGGCCTGCTCAAGTCTCTTCCCGGTGTAGGTGCCTCTAGCCCCTTTCCGTTTTCCAGTCCCATTAACGAAATTGCCTAATAATACAATGTCAACAAATTGATATCATTAATTGAACCTATCGCAAGTCTTAAGTAATAATTAAGTAATCAATCTGATGTTAAATAAAATTTACCTGCATCGTCCGTTTGTTGGTTGGTGCACCTCACACTCCAAAGATACACGGGGTCGAACGGGAGGAAGTTATACGCTTCCTCCACGGTCAGGAACTCCGGCCGTCCTTCAACATAAACAGGCATCCCCCTATCATCGAATTCAGGGATGACAGGAATCTCGTCGGGTAGGAAGAGACCGGACGGCGGAGATAGACGAGGCCTGGACGATGAGGCGCCAGCACCACCATGTGTCTCAGATGATTCCCGTGAAACGGGAGTAGGCACTGGGCGAATATGGGGCATTCGGATTGAGGGAGTTTCTGATGCCCCCGTTGACTGTCGCTCGTCTGAGGCTCTGCCACCGGAGGGACGTCTGCTGATTGAGCGTCTGGAGACTGAGGCTCGAGCCTCGACTTCCGGTTCCACGGCTCTTGATCGTGCAGCTTCCTCCTCAGCTCGCGCCTCTAGCAAGGCTCTCGTGCGAGCAGTCATCATTGGCCCACTGGGCGTGTTGCTAACTGCGGGCGAGGAGGAAGCTTGACTACTGTTCCCTCCACTATTTCGGGAACCTCTCCGAAGCCAATTAGCCGCAAAACCTCCTGGACACCGTAATAGTCATGGATTCGGTTCAATAACAAATCGGAACCGGAACGGTGTGGAACCGGAACCGTTTGAAACCGGAACTGTTTGTAACTGGAACCGTTTGTAACATAACGGTTCCGGTTACAAACAGTTCCGGTTCCAAACCGTTTCAGTTCTATAACAAATCGAAACCGGAACGGTTTGGAACCGGAACCGTTAGAAACCGGAAATGTTTGTAACTGGAAACGTTTGTAACATAACGGTTCCGAGTACAAACAGTTCCGGTTCCAAAGGGTTCCGGTTCCGCGCGGTTCCGGTTTATAACCGTTCTGGTTCTAAACCGATCTGATCCCGATTTCCACCTTCATTTATACGATTAATTAACAACTATATCACCTAAATTAACATATATACATTTTCGATGTATATATATATACATCATGCATCTTAATTAAATTTAATTTTCACATATTCATCCAAATCACAAACCCTAATTAATTTTCCACATTTTTCACACATATATATACATCATGCATCTTAATTAGGTTTAATTTTCACATATATATACATCACATATTCATCCAAACCACATATATACATAATTTTCACATATATATACATCACATAATTTTCACATACCTATATATATATACATCACATATATATACATTGCATATAAATTTACAACTTATCACCCTAATTTCCAACTTAGCACCCTAATTAATTTACACATACACATACACATACACATACACATACACATACACATACACAAAAATAATTAAAAATTGAGAGAGAGAGAGAGGGAGAGAGAGAGGATCAGACCTGCCATGGTGGAGTCCGATCTGCTTTGCCGGCGACGGAGGTGAGGGGAGGAGAGGAGGGGAGGAGGAGAGGAGGAGAGGATCGGAGGAGGAGAGGAGATGAGAATCGGTGGAGAGGAGGAGGAGGAGAGGATAAGGAGGAGTAGAGGCAAACGAAGGAGGAGGAAAGGGAGAGGAGGAGGAGGTGAGCTAGTTTTCGGATAAGGAGGAGGAGAGGGAGAGGAGGAGGAGGAGAAATGAAGCTCGGGCTCGACTGGGAACGGTTCTATCCAGACAACATTGCCGGCGAGTTTCTTATAACTCGTTGGTAATGTCATTACCAACGACTTCAACTCGTTGGTAATGACATTACCAACGAGTTATAAGCAACTCGTTGGTAATGACATTACCAACGACATTACCAACGACGAGTTAACTCGGTAATGTCATTACCAACGAGTTGCTTATTACTCGTTGGTAATGTTGACATTTCCCGAAAAATATCCGACAACATTTTCCGACTACATTTTTCGTCCACGATTTCCGTCTACATTTTCCGACTACATTTTCCGACTACAATTTCCGACTACATTTTCCGACTACATTTTCCGACTACATTTTCCGTATACGATTTCCGTCTACATTTTGCGACTACATTTTGCGACTACATTTTCCGTATACGATTTCCGTCTACATTTTGCGACTACATTTTGCGGCTACATTTTCTGACTAAATTTTTCGTATACGATTTCCATCTACATTTTCCGACTACATTTTCCGACTACATTTTCCGACTACATTTTCCGTATACGACTTCCGTCTACATTTTCCGACTACATTTTCCGACGAAATTTTCCGTCTACAATTTCCGACGACATCATTAACGTACTAAGGATGATAATCATAATCATCGTCATCACTTGAGTCTGACTCGGTTTCATAGGTAACTTCTGGCAATATGTGCCTCTCCTCGTCATCTGAATCAGCGTCAACTTCATATGGATTAACATCGAGAAGTTCTGCCCCAGTAATTCGAACCACACTCCCAGATCTCACATTATTAAGGCGAATCGTAGATGATTCCGGAATGTCAAAAGCGTTCGGCTCTTGGTATGCAGTAACTTCCTCATCATCTGCGGTATCACCAAGTGTGGCAGCACTGTATATGTTTCTATGAGCAACATGGTTAACCACCTTCCACGGGACTTTGTTAAGAAGATCGTCCAGGTAAAACACTTGTTTTACTGATGAGGCAAGAACGAAAGGGTCTTCTTCATACCAAGTAGTAGCAGTATTCACCGAAAATGTTCCGTGCTGATCGGTCCTTGTGTTCTCCGGGCTAGTATCAAACCATCTACACTTGAACAAGTGCACTTTCATACGGTTCCCATAAATTAGTTCAACAACTGAATGAAGGACACCATAATAGTCAACGCCATCCTGCCCACCATGGACCATCACCCCACAATTCTGTGTTTTCAGTCGGTCGTCTCGATTTTCACATATAAATTTCACGCCATTGACCTGACACATCGAGTAAACTTTTGAAGCTATCGGTTTCATCGCAAGGACCCTCAATTCGTTTGACCACTCTGGGTAACCATCATCTGCTACATGGTTCATCTGAAAACGATAAGAAACCACACAAGAAATTATGAACATAGAAACAACAAAACCACGTACGTCCACACATGCTATATAAGGAAAATGGCAATAAAAATAAAGACATATACACATATACCCTTACCCATGGAGCAAAGTAGTTTGCAAACGTCCTGTTGTGGTATTCAACATTTCCGGCAATAGCAGGGCAGTGAAGATGATAGTTTTTCCAATATTGTACTTCTTCACAGTTAATCAGTACCGACCAGTGGGCAATGACTACCTCATTTTCATCAAACTTGTACGACTTTGGCAAGCTTCCCTGTACTACAACGTCATTGGAGATGATAGAAAGGTTGAACTGAGGTTCATCTATCGGCATCTGTTGTTGGGGGTCCTCAAGCGCTCCCAAATACACTTTGCTGTACGTTACACACTCGTGCGCAACATATGCTTCAGCGATACACCCTTCAGGTGCATATTTATTCTTCACATAGTCCTTATAGGCTCCCAATTGTCTACAAGTTAACAAGTGCATGTTAAAAGGGGTAAAAATAAGACTTTACATATAAAAACAGAGGCAAACCAAATGTACCTTTCCATGGGATACATCCAAGTGTAGTGTACGGGACCGGTAAGCAACAATTGTTCGGGAAGATGGATCGTTAGGTGAGGCATGATGTCGAAAAAATTTGGCGGAAATATCCTCTCAAGCTTGCACATGATAAAAATTATGTCATCTTGCATCTCCCTGAGATCTGATTTTTTAACTTCCCTGGTGCATAACTTCTGAATTAATCTTGACAAGGCCACCAACGGCTCCACCACCTCCTTGGGCAGGTACCCTAGAATGAAAATAGGGAAAAGGCGTTGAAGCAGTACATGGCAGTCATGACTCTTTAATCCGTACATCTTATTGTCCCGGTAGTTAACACACCTGCTTATATTTCCTGCATAGCCATAAGGATACCTGCATGTATATATATATAGCCATAGGCAACAATTATATTTCTCGCATATCACCATAATCCGGTAAAAATTAAAGGCAAACCAATTTCCGAACTGCATAGTCATATATAAGAATATTTACCTGACATTACTCAGCCACCGAAAAATTTCATGCTTATGCTTCGGCTTGACGGTGTAAGGAGCTTGCGGCATTTTTCTCTTACCATCTCTTAACCACAAATGTTTCCGCAGTCCCATAGCTTTCAGATCAATGCGTGCCTTAGGGATGTCTTTTGTTTTCCCCTCCAAGTTAAGAACTGTGCCCACCACACTTTCACACACATTCTTCTCTATGTGCATGACATCTAGGTAATGTATGATAGGCAACCTGGGCCAGTAGGGGAGTTCCCAGAATATGCTCTTGTGTGTCCAAAACTTATACCTTTCGGGCTTGTCTGGAATTGACGCCACTATGTCAGGATGATTGCTCAGCTGGCCAAAATCATATTCATTCAACACTTCCAAAATTTCTTCCCCTTTCCATCGCCTGGGTGCCACACCTGTTTCCACAGTCCCATCAAACGCGTCTGGATCCTGCCTAAATGGGTGATCATATGGAAGCCAACAACGGTGACGCATCTGAACAATTTTATTGCAATGGGGACTGCAACAATCAACCGTCATGCACTCTGAACAAGCCCTGTTACCCCTGGTAACGTTGCCCGACAACATACCGCGGGCAGGAAAATCACTGATGGTGCCAACAAGCATGGCATGCATCTGGAACATCTCGTTTTTGAACCTATCGTAAGTGGGGTGGCCACACTCACTCAGGTACTTAAGCTCCTCAATCAAAGGCCTCAAATACACATCGAGACACTTTCCTGGATAACCCGGGCCCGGAATTAACAGAGTCAGCATATTGTATTCCTTCTTCATGCACATCCATGGTGGAAGGTTGTACGGTACCAAAATAACTGGCCATATACTGTATTGAAGACTCATGTTGCCAAAATGGTTGAATCCATCAGATGAGAGCCCTAGCCAAACATTTCGGACCTCTGCTGCAAAATGATCAAACTCCCTGACCATGTGCTTCCAAGCCTCTCCGTCGGAAGGGTGTATAAGGGTGTCATCGTCAGGCAAATTCCTCTCAGCCCACCATCTCATTGCCTCGGCCGTGAAAGCACACATGAACAACCGTTCCAGCCTATCAATAAGCGGGAAATATCGAAGTATCTTCACAGCTTTCTTGTTGCCTGCAGGAGTCAACTTATACATTTCTGTAAAACATACCGGGCAGACTTCAAGGTCTTCGAGATCTTTTCCCCAGAAGAGAATACAATCATATCTGCATGCATGGATTTTGATGTAGGAAAGCCCAAGATCTTTCAGGATATGTTGCACCTTATGATGAGTGGTAGGAAGACGATGACCAGGTGGCAGTAGCGAAGCAGTCCACTTCAACCAAGAATCAACAGCTTTGACAGACATTTTGTTCTCCATTTTGAGCTGCATCACTCCCATCACACTTTCAAGAACAGTCTTACTACAACCGTCGTACAACGGAGTCTGTTGCAATGCAATTAGGTTGTTGTACTTGTCCATACCGCTTAAGTTGACATGAGCTCCAGGTAATGGCTCGACTGGCTCGATATGGGGGAAACCCTCAACGACGGGAGGGACATTTGGTGCTTCATCAGCAAATACACCGCTCTCATGAGGAAACATATCATTGATTAACATCGCTGTTGGATCATAGGATGAACTGCCCCTCTCAGCAAAATCTCCATGATCATAGCGTGGACTGGCCCTCTCACCAAATTGTCCATGATCATGCGGACCCGCTAACGATGTTTCACCGTGATAAATCCAACAAGTGTACTTATCCCAAAACCCGTATTTACTCAGGTGCCTCTGGACTTTATCAATAGGAAAACGAAATCGATCGCTGAAACACTTACATTCTTTACACGGGCAATAATGAAGTGTATTGTCTCCACAATTAGCCTTCACATAATCCACAAAACTCCTAATTCCCTGGTGATATCTGACATCCCATCTTTCGAACCTCATCCAACTCTTGTCCATCCTGAAAATTCTAACAAATTTACGTATTAATTATATATATATATACACACATTCACTACTAATAATCGACGCGATATCTCAATTCAACTCGCCTTAAATCAACACATGCATATATATATATATATATCGATCTAATCTCTGAATTCGATTCAGTACTCGATGATGGTATTCTTCTTTTTTCAATTCAAAACGTATTTGACTAGGTAGGAGGCTCTGTTAAGCGTGGCTCCGATAGCACTACGATAATACCAGTCGTTGATTCAAACACAACATCAACAACATTTCATATATATCTCACGAATTGGATTTGATCAACACACACATATATATATACCTTCATTTATACGTATATATATACACATACCTATATATATAGCTTCCCGACTGATCGAGTTTTCGACACGCGCCTTAATTTTGACAATATACCGAAGGATCGATTTCAGAGCATACGTTTTCCTTCTTTCGATTTCTCTGGAATTTTTTCGATCAAAATGAATGAATGATCGAGCTGCGACTAATATAAGAGACATTGCTGGCAACGGAGTAAGTCGCCGGAAATGAAAACATTACCGGCGACTTTACGCCGGAAAATCGCCGGCAATGTCGAGCCACACATTTCCGGCGAAATTCCGGCGACGGTTGGAGTTGCCGGTAATGTTTTGAAACATTACCGGCGATTTTCCGGCGACATTACCGGCGACGGAGTAAGTCGCCGGTAATGATGAACATTATCGGCGACTTTTTCGGTCGCCGGCCTTGTCTCCGGTGATCTCGCCGGTAATGTTCACAAATGTGGTAGTGAGTGTTGAGCAAGTGTCCATTTGTGAAGGCCAACAATCCTGTGGTTAACGACGATCTTACATATTGGAGTCATATGAGTATTTTCTTTGAAACTCAGGAACAACCTAGACATGATGCACATTGAGAAGAATGTATTCGACAACGTGGTGGGAATAATTTTTAGTATTGATAAAAGAATAAGGACACTCTTCAAGCGCGTGAAGATTTGCAGCGTATGAAAATCCGTCGTCACTTTTGGGTAAAGAAGTCGAGGGCGGGCAGACCTGAGATACCTATTGCACCCTACACAGTGAAGTCGAACAAGAAGAAGGAAGTGTTCATCTAGTTCCATGGTGTTCATTATCCATCCAACTATGCAACAAATATATCTCATTGTGTCAAAGTTAAGAATAAAAAGTTCCATGATCTAAAGACTCATGACTGTCATGTCATGAAGCAACGTCTACTGCCAGTGGTAATTTGACCTTATTTGCATCGTGACGTGGTGGAGCCATTAGTAGCGTTGTCCAGGTGGTGGAAGAAGTTATGTGCTAAAGAGTTAAAGAAGTCATGTATGGTGGAATTTTCCCCCTGCTTTTTTCGATGTCATGATTCACCTAATGATCTACCTTCCCAAACAAGTGTTGCCATCCGGTCCAGTACACTACATTTTGATGTATCCCCAGGAAAGGTACATTATCTAATAAAATTTTTGCGCCAATCCTTATGGCTTATATATGTCTCACATTGATAATTTCAAATTGTTTGTAGACAACTCGGACAGTACAAAGGATATGTTAAAAATCAGTCTAGTCCGGAAGGGTCTATAGCAGAAACATACATTAGACATAAGTGTGTGACCTACTGCAATGTGTATTTCAAAGATACTATCGAGCCAACCCCTTCTGACTCCTCCTTGTCATTACTTGATCACTATAATCTTTCTGTCGTCATAGATGTTATACGAGTATTTGGACCAGTGTACGAAATTTCAGAAAGATTAAGCGAAGAGGAACTCATTTAGGCACATTGGGTAGTATTGTGGGACTGTGACGAGGTCGACGAATTCATGAAAAATAATTTTAAGACGCTTCAGAGAGATTATCCACACCTTAGTCCTAAATAGTTGTTTGCACATCATAAGAGGTTATTCCCAGATTATTTCCTTGAATGGGTCTGTATATATGGTAAATATAATTATTAATTGTACATAATAGTTTCTTAATCTTTATATAATACTTGTTCATAATTTGGTAGATGACATCCTTCCAAACAAGTAGCCACCGCGGGTGGTACACACCAGCGTTGCACAATTTGGCCAGTTAGCCGCAAAGACATGAGATCTATTCTGCATATGTTGTGAACGGGGTTAGGTTTCGGACATTGGCTAAGATGAAGACAAAAGAACACAAGACTGTAGGATCTCAGTAGAAGAAGGTGATGATTTATACTACAGGGTTCTCGTCAACGTCGTTAAGTTAATCTATAGGAATGGAATGCATGTTGTGCTTTTCAAATGAAAATTGTTCAACACTGACCCAAACCATCGAAATACTACAAAGAAGGATCTTGGGTTGTTATCGGTCAATACAAACACAAGCTGGTACGATGATGAGCCATTTGTCATTGCCACCTTGGTTAAGTAGGTATTCTATCAGGATGATCCGAAGGAGGGTGGTGGTTGGAAAATTGTAAACCATATGTTTCACCGAAATATATAGAGCGCAACAACACTTGAAAGGAGGTCTGATACAAAATAGAGTGATAAAAATGATGACAGTGATCCATATCAAGAGCCTGGTATTGTAGACTTACCAGACACAACTCCTATTCACATGAACGAAGACCCTATTGCAAATGAACTGGAGACAAGAGAGCTTACCTAGACTAAGGTATAGGAACTGGAGACAAATAGCACGGATGAAGAGGCCGATGAGGATGATGGAGACTTATTATATGAGGTGGAAGACTCAGGTGACGGTGAGAATGATAAGGAGGATGACACAGATTATGAAAGTGAATGATGCATGCCTCCAATACATATTTGCAATAAATTATTGTGAGATTAAAATTCTTATTTTGAGTACGTTAACGTTATAAGAATAATTTTTAGTGTTTCAAGCAGAAAGGAATGAATAACTGTTTTATGCAGTGCATGAGTGTTTTAAAAAAAATAAGTTTGTTTTGTTCTATTTTACATGAACTCTTAGATGACGAATATTTGTTTCTTTGTCACGTAAGGAACCTCTTAGACGACAAAGTTATGCATCTTCGTCACCTAGGTAACATATTAGATGACGGAAAACCCAGGTTCGTCGTCCAAGAGAAAATACCAAATGTCCCCTTCGACCTATCGAGAAATTTTGTCGATCCATCATCAATTTTTTCCAGTTTGGTACAGCAATCTCTTCGACCCATCGAGAAATTTTATTTTATACGTTGAACCCCTAGATGACGAACCTAGGTCGTTTCGTCGCCTAATTGCTTCTTAGACAACGAAACCTTATATTTCGTCGTCCAAGAAAAGATACCAAATGTCCACTTCGACCCATCGAGGAATTTTTTCAATCTATCGTAGATTTTTTTCCAGTTTAGGTAGAGCCATCTCTTTGACCCATCAGAGTGTTATTGGATAGTCGCATATTTATGCGTCTATTCGGTATTTAATTTGTTTCTTATATTTAGTTTATTGTTATTAATTGAGTGAATTAATTATGTTTATTTGTTTTTAGGTATTTTGAAGATTAATGAAGAAAAGGAGATTAAATAATACAATTTGGGAGTTAATTGGAGAAGTGGAGGACGTACGAGGTGTAGGAATTATAATCCTTGATGGATACTGCTGGAGCTGGGCGAGCACGTGGGTTTTGCTAGTTTAATTAAACTAGCTAAATGGAGATACATATATGTCTTTGGAGGGGAAAGCTTGGGGAGCAGTTGTGAGAGAAACAAAAGCCAAAACAAAACACAAGTGGAAGGAGAAGTTGGCATGGATTTGGATTCTGTTACACGTGACTTACTTGGTTAATTAACCTAGCTTTGTCACACACACACACATATATATATGTAGCAAGTGGGGCTGGAAGAAGTAGGATGGCTTGGAGGAGATAAGAGAGAGAATAAGAAAGAGAGAAAAACAATAAGAAAAGAATAAGAAGTTCTCGTGCATGAAGCGGAACCCGATCACGTCGTCGCCAAGAGTTCTTCTTTCTCTTTCTTTTATTTATCTTTTATGAATTCTTTGATGTTATTATTGTGACGACCCGAAACAGAATCAGCAGTTAAGTCGCATAGTCGCAGAGTTACGACAGTGTTGAAACGGCCAGCTTCTTAACGACTTAAATATTGGCCGATAATTGGAGCTGACTCTCTTCTCGAGAGTCGTAGTACATGTGATTTCGAGTTCGTGGGCGGTTCCGGATCGTTATTTGGACAACCGAGGAATTAGTTATGAATATTTGAAGTTTCGACGGAAACGGATTTAAATGGCAGGTTTGTTCGCGACTAAATTACCGGATGAGAATTTGGTTCCGGCTTCTTCACGGAAGTTGTTCAGAATTTAATTTCGAGTTTGTGGAAACTTCCGGAGCATGATTTTGAGTTACGGAGAATTAGTTACGAATATTTCCGTTTGTTGTTTATTTAGTCGATTAAATATGTGTTTGGTTGAATGGTTGACTTTTTATCCAATTTGCCGATGTGTTTGACTTCGGGTGATATTGGAAGAATATGTCGAGACGAGTTTGTGGCCGCGAGAATTATCGCAATCGGAATTACGACGAGGAAATTACGCGTGTTTGAAGTTTATCGGAATTTGAATTATGGGGTTTCCTAATTGGGAATGTCTATATATGGCAGTTTCCCCTTTGGGAAAGTCAAAAGCTGGAATTAAATAGGTTGACCACGTTTGACTCGGTTTGACCGAGCTGTGGAGGTGGTGGCCGACGCCGTACGGCTCGCCGGCGGTGAGGGACTTTCCGGCGACCTTTGGGCTTGATCCTTACCTCTTTGGACTCGGCTTGGCTGCCCCGTGTGGATGCCGGCCACCGTTCACGGCGAGGTGGACGGTGGAGAGAGAAAGCTTGAATCAAAGTTTGTGAATTTTGGGTTTAATGGTGGTTTTCGTTTCGGGCCGAGTTGAGCTCAAAAAAGGACTGGGTTTTGTAGCTCTCCTCTCAAGGATTCTAACCATGTAAGTATGGTGTTCTAATTCGATTTGTACATGGAGAATTTTAGATTTGAAATTTGTGAGACAATTCGGTTTTACATGAAATTGACCATGTTAGAGTGAGAATTGGCCTTCGTTGCAGTTGACAAAGTTGCTCAGTGGGTGATTTTGAGTGGAATAAGGGTTGCTCCGCTATGAAAATTCTTCGGTCGGCGGCGGCGGCGCCGTGGGCAGCGGTCAACGGTCAACAAGTTTGACTTTTTGGACTTTCGGCAAGTTGCATGTCGTTTGACTCGAAATCGCGCTCCAATCGCAGTGGGGAGGTTCGTTTCTCGATTTGAGCATCCGAAAGTAAAGCGAGGTATTGAGGTGTTATATATGGATTTTCGACGATTCGTCGGCTTTGAGTTATGTGTTTCTGGGAACGGTGGTTTCTCGTGATTTGTCTTGCATTGTCGAGATATGATTTTGAGATATGGATTTTGTGAATATTCAGGTGTTCGTGATCGTTCTTTTGGCGAGGGACTTTCCGCTGGATCACGGGTTAACGCATATCGCGTTACGCCAGTCTGTGAGTGGACATTTTATTTTCACGGATTGATTGCGAGTCTTTTATGTGATTTACGAATTTGAGCATGCGTATGATATTTCGGATTACATGAGCATGTGTTATACGATTATATTTATAGGGATATACGTATACGAATATGCATACACTTATATGTTGTTTCATGCATTTGCATCGAACTGTTTATGGTTTGGTTTTCACAGAGTACAGTCTTGGTTATGTTGTTGTATCGATACACTTTGCCTCTCGGTTGATCCCCGATGGTAGGCCATCCAGGAGGGGCGTCGTTATCCCTACCTGACCGGTGAGGGGCGTTTCCCCAGAACCGAGGCCATTTCCGGCTTAGAGTCACGGGGACTAAGGACCTCGTGATTCGGACTGTACTAGCACGGCGTGTGTCCATGAGTGACCCCGTGGGATTTATACTTGCATGCTCAGTATGCTGGAGGATTATGGTTTTACCTCGTGTACTTATTGTTTTTATTTACCTGGACTCGCATATGTTTTTATAACATATATATTATGTGGTGAAAGACATTTATTTTCTTCCACTCACTCTAACATTTTTCATGTCTTTCCCCTGGGCTTTTCGGTTTCCGTGTCCAGTTTGCAGTTCAGGCTCTGGTGTCGCACGTCGTGGTCGGAGGCTTAGTGCTCGAGCTACTTTGTTTCATCCAGTAGGTTTATTGTTCTACCTACTGTGGTATGCGTATATGATTATGTATTAGAAGTCGCTCTGAGCGTCCTATTGTATATGTTATACGATTTTATACCGGATTTCAGTAAAGTATATATTATATGTATTGTTTACTTTACTATTGATATATTGAGAAATCCGGATGGGATTGGTGCCCACGCTTTGCTTTTTGTGGCATAGGATGAAGTGTATTTTCCGCGTGCAGGTAATGGTAATTCCATGCTAGTAACGAAACTCTGCCCAAATTTTGAAAAGTTTTTGTTGGTTCGTGTTTTCGAAGGGGTTTGACTCCGGTTTAGGGAGCTAAACCGGGGTTGGGTCCTTTCAGCTTAGTATTAGAGCATTAGGTTATAGGTTCTGTAGACTTTTGTAGTCGTGTTTACTAAGGATATTTGAGAATGTACAGCATGTCTGGAATGGTGACCCGACCGGCCGGCGGATAATCATCAAATTCCGGGTGTTGTATACTTTCAAATATTTGAAGTTCCATGATTACGTTCCACTTGTTGTGAACGATATTTTATTCATTAGGATGCCTCCTGACGTGCTTTCCGTGTCATTTTGGTTGTGGATCCTGTTGTGGATCAATCGACGCGTGATTTGCCAGAGAACAGTGGATTCGGATGAGTATTCAGAGTTCAGAGATTTGTGTGGGACGATTTACCTGGTTGCGTCTATATGTTGCCTCAGAGCTAAGAATTGTGGCAGTGATGTTTGCCTGATTCTGATCATTGTGTCTGGTGGGCTGGTATTGTGTGAGTTCCGGTTGCGACTCCACGGCCTACATTCAAGGTGTTGTGTATATGGTAATGGTTTTATCAGGCTATCCAGCAATTGACTTATGAGTGTTTATCCACCTGAGGCTGAGATGCAGTGTTCACATGTTTGTTTCCGTTTACATGAATTAAGTGGCTTCAGAGGAAGCAGTGTACGAGGTTCGAGATGAGTTTGAACCTGAGCATCCGAGAGAGTATGATTGATGTGCCTCGAGATAACCGTGAGGAGCTTAATGTGCTGTACTCCGAGGTGAGGCTATTGAGAAGGAAAGTTGTATGCGGTTTTCGATGTGACGGTTTGAGGAAAGTGGACTTAGTTGAGATTTTGATGAGGTTGAGTTCCGACACTTCGGGATCAGTGAATTCATCAGTCTGTGACCTTTTTGATTATGTTGAGGGCCATCAGATCAGGCAGAGGATCCGTTTGGCGATGGCGGATATCACAGAGTAGCGGACTTGCTCCTGTGGCATGAGTTCGGGTGATCGTTGGAGATCCTTTCACGCAGCAGGTGTTGCGGTGACGTGTGTTTGAGGAGTACTCTCTATTGCCTTTGTGGTGACCAGGAGGGTCACGTTACGAGGGTGTGCACTCAGCTAGCTGTTTTAGCGGTTCGACAGCTCAGAGTTCACGAGGAGGTCATGATGCTGTTCCTGAAGTCTGATCAATGTACTCTTTTGTTGAGTTATTCAGCAAGTCGCGATTATTGTGGGCGGGTAGTTTAGCATGTTGGATTTTGTGTCATGACCTTGTTTGAGGACAGACTTTTCTCCGAGGTTGCTGTTGTTGGACATCCATGGCTATTGTACCTGTATCTCCACTTCCGAGGTTTTGGAGAGTGTTGTATACATCCGGAGGTTGCGAGATCCTTGTTGGAGGATATGGTTTAGCCGCAGATCTGCTATAGCTGGATATCGTCGATTTTGGTGTGACTATGAGTATGGATTTACTAACGATGCATTTGGCTGTGTTCGAGTGCCTCGAGAAGGAGGTTGTATTTCGACGACCAGGTTTCCCCGAGATATTGTTTCGCGGTGATGGTCGAGCGGATGATGGAGACGAGTTGTGTTATTGCTTAGCTCATGTTGTGGATACTATGGTTGCTGTGTTGACATTGGTGACATTGAGGTGGTTCCCGAGTTACCAGGAGTATTCCGGAGGAGTTACCAGGTGTTTCTCCAATTCGGGAGACTGACTACACCAATGAGCTTGTACCGCGCACTGGACTTATTTTACCTACATTTTGTCTTTCGGAACCAGCGGAGTTGTTAGAGCTACAGTTTCGACTCCAGGAGTTGCTGGAGGAGATTTCATGCGACCTCGCGTGTTGCGTGGTGTGCTCTTGCATTGTTTGTACGGATGTTGGATGATTCGATGTGGTGGTGCATTGACTACCGGAAGCCCGATTCGCTTCAGAGGAGAGCGAGTATCCTCCGCTTCGGATTGACGAGTGGTTTGATCAGCTTGCGAGAGTTTCAGTCTTGTTGAAGATTGATTTCGGATCCGGATACCATCAGTGGAGGTTTGATGAGTCGGATGTAGTTACGTTGACTTTCGGATTATGGTGTGGACATCAGGAGTTCTTGGTCACGCTGTTTGGTGGACCAATGCCCCCGTAGTTCTTGTGGACTCGATGGACCAGATGTTCAGACAGTTTTTGGACGAGTTGCGGCCATATTTGTCAGCAACATTTTGATTCACTCCAGGGGTGTGGACCAATACCTGAAGCAATTACGAGCGGTTTTGCGGACTTCGCGAGATGATTAGTTACTTGCGAAGTTCAGCCAGTGTGAATTGTGGCCGATTAGCGTGAAGATTTCGGGCTATGTGATGTCAGCCGAGGGAGTTGGCGTGGAACCTGACCAGTTAGAAGCCGAGTTGATTTGGGGATTGCCCTACCATTGTACCAGAGATTAGGGGTCTCTTGGGTTTGGCAGGCTTGTACCGACGGCTTATGCAGGATTTTCCCGGATTGCCACTTCACTTTCCGGATTGACGAAGTAGGCGTCAAGTTCGAGTGGTTCGATGCACGCGAGGAGAGTTACTTACTTCTGCAA
This sequence comes from Geum urbanum, assembly GCA_946800695.1. Classification (NCBI taxonomy): domain Eukaryota; kingdom Viridiplantae; phylum Streptophyta; class Magnoliopsida; order Rosales; family Rosaceae; genus Geum; species Geum urbanum. The sequence continues at coordinate 39,217,260 of OX326998.1, forward strand.
GGTGGTTGACTGTTGCTTCAGTTTTGACCTTACCTGTCAACTGCGACGAGTTCGTGGATTACGGCGATGCATCGAGGTTTGGGTTTGGTTGTACCTTGATGCTGTATAGCAGAGCGGTGGCACATGATTCGGACAGTGGAAACTTTATGTAGCTATGTATCCTATGTATGATTAGGGTGTAGCTGTCTTTATGTTAGCATCGGAGAGTTCGAGACACTACAGCTATGGCGTGCAGCGCGGTGTAGGACGTACACTGATCACTTGAGTTACATCCACTTGCATTTTCGACCAGATTTGGGCTTGAGGCAGTGTTGATGGATGGGGTCGACTCACGACTAAGGCTGTACCTTTGAGTTTGTACGGGGAAGACTAGAGATTGTACTTTGACCATCCGTCTGGGATGTTGTTGCTGATGCATTCAATCGAGTGTCGGGATTTCAGTGTTTCCTGTGTGTGTGTGGCTCAAGTTTCCGTGTTAGTCGATTTTTGGGCTACAAGAGCTAAGTTCGAGTGTGATGATGTTGAGGCTCGTGGTTTTGCGCGCATTTGGCGCTAGTGATGCGGAGATGTATCAGATACTTCGAGTTTAATACTCGAGACACAACATGAAGAGCAATGTAGCAGCTTGTGTGTACTGATGCCACATCTGTCGACTAGCGTCGGCTAGGAGGCAGTGACTTGCCGAGCAGTATCGGCCACTTGAGATTTTCGGTTGGACGTGGCGTTTGTCGCTGTGATCTTGTGTGTGTTTGTACGCACTTCGGTTTGTGGTACTAGTTGTCAGGCCTTTGTGGATCATTTGATGAATTTAGTACGTTTCCTTGTACTTTTGGAGATGATTTCAGTGGCAGGCTGTCATGGCTGTGTTTGATGGAGGTTGTCCATCTACGTGGTGTACATGTGTCCCAGTTCGCCGATCGAGGTAATCAGCTACGACCGTGTAATGGCAAGCTTTGCAGTGAGCTTTGGGGACCAGATTACGAGTTAGTACCGGTTCTTATCCTCAGATTGGCGAGCGATCTTTGAGGACTATTCAGACCTTGGAGGGTATATTGTGGACCTCAGTATTGTAGTTCTGGAGGATTCGGGACCAGCAGTTTCACTTGTTTGAGATTGCTTGCAGTATCAGTTCATTGACCATTATGATTTTGACATTGTTGAATGTCGTTTTGAGGAACGATGTTGTACTTCATTGTGCTAGAGCGAATTTGGCTTGAGTTTGAGTTGATGTTTGATTCTGATTTTGTGGAATGTGTTGCCACTGACTGTCAGATTAGCGGAAATGGTTTGATTATTGCCCGAGTTCGATGTTTGAGCTATGCTGATATGAGTGTCTGAGTTATATTGATGTGTGTAAATTGAGTTGTGATTTGCCATGATGTTTTGATCCGTTTGTGGTCATAGGAGAGATTATGTTGTGCCGTATAGTTCGGCGTCGCCTATAGTGTTGGCTTTTATGTGAGTTGTGTTCCGTGTGGCGGAACTGTGTTTCAGGTTTGCTACGTGTTGTGTACCAATCTGTTCCTTATGCAGGAACACTTGGCGCTTGTGTGGAGCCAGTTCCGATTTGTGATTTGTGGGTACAGGGATTTCAGTTCGGAGTTATCTTCTATTGGGGAGTTTGTTATTAGAGTTGTTCAGTCGATATTGTCGCTGGAGATTTGAGTAGAATGCAGAGGCAATGCTCCTACTTTTAGTCGGCAGACTCAGAAATTTCGAGGTCGAAATTTTTCTAAGGGGGGTGAATTTGTGACGACCCGAAACAGAATCAGCAGTTAAGTCGCATAGTCGCAGAGTTACGACAGTGTTGAAACCGCCAGCTTCTTAACGACTTAAATATTGGCCAAAAATTGGAGCTGAGTCTCTTCTCGAGAGTCGTAGTACATGTGATTTCGAGTTCTTGGGCGGTTCCGGATCGTTATTTGGACGACCGAGGAATTAGTTATGAATATTTGAAGTTTCGGCGGAAACGGATTTAAATGGCAGGTTTGTTCGCGACTAAATTACCGGACGAGAATTTTGCTCCGGCTTCTTCACGGAAGTTGTTCAGAATTTAATTTCGAGTTTGTGGGAACTTCCGGAGCATGATTTTGAGTTACGAAGAACTAGTTGCGAATATTTCCGTTTGTTGTTTGTTTAGTCGATTAAATATGTGTTTGGTTGAATGGTTGACTTTTTATCCAATTTGCCGATGTGTTTGACTTTGGGTGATATTGGAAGAATATGTCGAGACGAGTTTGTGGCCGCGAGAATTATCGCAATCGGAATTACGACGAGGAAATTACGCGTGTTTGAAGTTTATCGGAATTTGAATTATGGGGTTTCCTAATTGGGAATGTCTATATATGGCAGTTTCCCCTTTGGGAAAGTCAAAAGCTGGAATTAAATAGGTTGACCACGTTTGACTCGGTTTGACCGAGCTGTGGAGGTGGTGGCCGACGCCGTACGGCTCGCCGGCGGTGAGGGACTTTCCGGCGACCTTTGGGCTTGATCCTTACCTCTTTGGACTCGGCTTGGCTGCCCCGTGTGGATGCCGGCCACCGTTCACGGCGAGGTGGACGGTGGAGAGAGAAAGCTTGAATCAAAGTTTGTGAATTTTGGGTTTAATGGTGGTTTTCGTTTCGGGCCGAGTTGAGCTCAAAAAAGGACTGGGTTTTGTAGCTCTCCTCTCAAGGATTCTAACCATGTAAGTATGGTGTTCTAATTCGATTTGTACATGGAGAATTTTGGATTTGAAATTTGTGAGACAATTCGGTTTTACAGGAAATTGACCATGTTAGAGTGAGAATTGGCCTTCGTTGCAGTTGACAAAGTTGCTCAGTGGGTGATTTTGAGTGGAATAGGGGTTGCTCCGCCGTGAAAATTCTTCGGTCGGCGGCGGCGCCGCCGTGGGCGGTTGTCAACGGTCAACAGGTTTGACTTTTTGGACTTTCGGCAAGTTGCATGTCGTTTGTCTCGAAATCGCGCTCTGATCGCAGTGGGGAGGTTTGTTTCTCGATTTGAGCATCCGAAAGTAAAGCAAGGTATTGAGGTGTTATATATGGATTTTCGACGATTCGTCGGCTTTGAGTTATGTGTTTCCGGGAACGGTGGTTTCTCGTGATTTGTCTTGCATTGTCGAGATATGATTTTGAGATATGGATTTTGTGAATATTCAGGTGTTCGTGATCGTTCTTTTGGCGAGGGACTTTCCGCTGGATCACGGGTTAACGCATATCGCATTACGCCAGTCTGTGAGTGGACATTTTATTTTCACGGATTGATTGCGAGTCTTTTATGTGATTTACGAATTTGAGCATGCGTATGATATTTTGGATTACATGAGCATGTGTTATACGATTATATTTATACGGATATACGTATACGAATATGCATACACTTATATGTTGTTTCATGCATTTGCATCGAACTGTTTATGGTTTGGTTTTCACAGAGTACAATCTTGGTTATGTTGTTGTATCGATACACTTTGCCTCTCGGTTGATCCCCGATGGTAGGCCATCCAGGAGGGGCGTCGTTATCCCTACCTGACCGGTGAGGGGCGTTTCCCCGGAACCGAGGCCATTTTCGGCTTAGAGTCACGGGGACTAAGGACCTCGTGATTCGGACTCTACTAGCACGGCGTGTGTCCATGAGTGACCCCATGGGATTTATACTTGCATGCTCAGTACGCTGGAGGATTATGGTTTTACCTCGTGTACTTATTGTTTTTATTTACCTGGACTCGCATATGTTTTTATAACATATATATTATGTGGTGAAAGACATTTATTTTCGTCCACTCACTCTAACAGTTTTCATGTCTTTCCCCTGGGCTTTTCGGTTTCCGTGCCCAGTTTGCAGTTCAGGCTCTGGTGTCGCACGTCGTGGTCGGAGGTTTAGTGCTCGAGCTACTTTGTTTCATCCAGTAGGTTTATTGTTCTACCTACTGTGGTATGCGTATATGATTATGTATTAGAAGTCGCTCTGAGCGTCCTATTGTATATGTTATACGATTTTATACCGGATTTCAGTAAAGTATATATTATATGTATTGTTTACTTTACTGTTGATATATTGAGAAATTCGGATGGGATTGGTGCCCACAGTTTGCTTTTTGTGGCATAGGATGAAGTGTATTTTCCGCGTGCAGGTAATGGTAATTCCACGCTAGTAACGAAACTCTGCCCAAATTTCGAAAAGTTTTTGTTGGTTCGTGTTTTCGAAGGGGTTTGACTCCGGTTTAGGGAGCTAAATCGGGGTTGGGTCCTTTCAATTATCTAATATTATGAGTAGCTAATTTTCTTTGTTAAGGGGTTGCTTGAAGCCCCGTACATGTAGTCTTTTTAATGCATACACTTTAACGTAGTTTTGCATATTCTTTGAATGAGGTTTATTTCTCTGAATGATTCACCGTATGAATTCTCCTGTGTTTGCTTTGGTGGAAAACTTAGTATGCATGCTAGAGTTCAAGTTTCATGAGATACGGGCAACTGAAGATAATTTTTTCCACCGGATTCTCTATGGTGATATGCCGATTTTACCGTCGAGAGATCTAAATCCGTAGGTCTAACGAGACACACCCATAGTGTACTTGTGAACCCTTATAGCTTCTCAAACCTTTTCTAGAACTTAATGTTTTCTTCTTTGTAAACCTTGGGGTCCATGATTATGGGTTCATAGAGGGATAGATATAGGGGAGGTCCTTGACAAACCTGCATAGGCACAGGGATTATGTAATAGGATGTGGTTGTAACGATCAACTCTTCCTGGGAACTTTCATTCATTGGATATGTGAATTAGGTTAAGTATGTGTTAGATAGATGGAATGGCGGTGGTGGATTGTATTCCTCTTAACTCTTTAATCATTTAGTTTAAATCCATTTACATTCATTAACAGTTTACTTTCAGCATTTATTTTCTGTATTAGCTATAGCTTAGCCGATTCAGTTAGGTAACCAAATCAACTTAGAAAACTCTCAAATTTTGTGTGGTAGTCCGCCACTATGTCTAGTTTACTGTTTCCAAATTTCATAGTATTTGAGTCTGTCTAGCTTAGGTTCGTATTGTCATTAGTATACTATACTCGAATCTGTCAGCATTTCAGTTTTGTGTTAGGATTTAGTTTCACCAATTCCTTGTGTTCGAGAACCCCTATTTATCTTACTACATTGATATATCCAGGTTGTGAATATGGTATCTTTAAGAGGTGTTTACCCGCCTTGTCAAATTTTGGCGCCGCTGCAGGGGAATTGCTTAATTCTAATTTCTAATAGTCTTTAATTTTCAGTTTTGTTTTTTTTTTGTTTTGAGTCTTACTATCTCTTTTATGTGCAAGAGCATTGTGTATGCGTACTAGGCACGTAAGAAGCGCTAAGCCATTACTACTTGATCTAGAGATTGAACGCTCAGCAAGGCAAAACAGGAAGCAGCATGGACAACGGTCCATGAACATGATCAGTGATGGTCAGCCTGAGCAAGACATACATTCTGATACAGGATCTGAATTTGAGGAAGAACAGAGTATTCCAACACCACCACCATCACCAAAAAGGATGGAAAATGCAACCACGCTGAGAGAGTCCTTTATACCAGGCACAGGTGCAGCAGATTCACCAATCGTTCTACCAGAGAATCTGGGGGCTTATTCTATTCCTCCATCACTTATATCGAATCTGCCACACTTCAGAGGAACGCCTTCTGAAGACCCCCAAGACCATCTCAATGAATTCACAGCATTATGCAGAATACAGAGATCGACTAATATGGAAGAGGATACTGTGAAGCTCCTCTTATTTTCGTTCTCTTTGAAGGAGCAAGCAAAAGCATGGTATAATTCTCTAGCTCCTATCTATGGACACATGGGAGAAGATGTGCTCTGCATTTATGAAAGAGTTCTACTCTGCTTCTGGCACCAAAAACTTGAAGAAGCAAATTAGCACATTCAGGAAGAAAGACAGTGATGAATTACATGAAGCCTAGAGCCAGTTTAAGAGTCTTCTTCGAAAATGCCCTCATCATAAGTTTGACCTCAACACTCAAATGGAGTTCTTCTATGAAGGACTTGATTCTTTTAACAGGTCAAAGCTTGATTCAGCTTGTGGGGAAAATTGGTGGAATATGACTAGAGCTGAAGCCAAGGAAGTTGTTGAGAATCAAGCTGAAAATTCAAGGCAATTCCAGTCAAGGGATAGATCTATGGGAGCAAGTAGAAGGTCTCTCAATGCAATTGCAATCAATAGAGCCATGGAAAAAAAGATTAAGCTCTATGGAGAATGATATTGCTCTGATTGCTAGTAGTTTAAAAGTGGGCAAGAAGACAACAATTGCTGCAGCTCAGATTGTGTGCACTTTATGTTCAGCTACAAGCCATTTAGGAGAAGATTGTCCCAAGTTCAGAGCAGATGAAGAGGTTGATCAAGAGGAAGAAGCAAATTACTTCTAGAGACAACCCAACACATATGGTGAAAATAGAGATCTGTTGAGCTACAGGAGCAATAATGCGCTCAATCCTCCTATTGTTCCACCTGGATTTCAGCAGAGATAGTCTACAGGAGATGGGCAGCAATTTGGCCAAAGGTGTATGCCTCAGCAACAACAAGCTCAAACTCAAACATCATCAGCAAATTCTACCTTGGAAGCCATGATGCAACAAATGATGTTTGACAACAAGAAGGAACGAGAGGAGAGTAGTGCCTTTCGCCAAGATATCAAAGCTACAACTCTGTAATAGGGGAAGGCAATTGACTTGTTGGAGCGACAAGTGAGCCAAATTCAGCAAACACTTGCGCAAGTCAAGGAAGGAAGTCTTCCCAGCAACACTATTCCTAATCCCAACATAAAATATAAAGCTCATGCCATGACCTTGAAGAGTAGGAAGATGTTGGAAGAACTACCCAAGTTAACCAAGAGAAAGTGGGAGGAGCCCGTGCTTGAACAACTTATCCCTTACAAGCCGATGGACAAGCCGTCAGAAGATTCAGCAGGAACCCCAATTCGAGCCGTCGAAAATGCACCTAAAACATAAAAACTGACAAATCAAAAATAAAGTTAGGTATCCTCTACTCCTTCTCCTTCTATTATTCATAATTTACCTTTTCCTAGCAGGTTAAAGAAGCAGGTGAAAGTTGAAAAAGAGAATGAGATCTTGGATGTGTTCAGAAAGGTAGAAGTAAACATCCTCTTGTTGGATGTAATCAAGCAGATACCACAGTATGCAAAGTTTCTGAAAGATTTGTGCACAACAAAGAGAAAATTCTATGGAACTGAGACTGTGGCTTTGGGAGAGAGAGTATCTGCCGTGCTTCAAAGAAATCTTCCACCTAAGTTGGGTGATCCATGATGATTTACGATCCCATATATCATTGGTGATCATAGGTTTGCGGGTGCTTTACTTGATTTAGGTGCTTCATTAATTTACTGCCATACACTGCTTATAACATGTTAAAAATGGGAGAACTTATTCCCACAAGTGTCACCATTAAACTTGCTGATCGGTCTAACTGTTACCCTCGAGGTATTATTGAGGATGTTTTGGTGCAGGTGGGAGATTTAATATTCCCAGCAGATTTCTTTGTTCTGGGTATGGAGCATGAGCCAATGCCATCAGAAATATCATTGATTCTTGGGAGATCGTTCTTGAGAACAGCGCGTACAAAGATAGATTATTTTGATGGATCATTGAGTATGGAAGTAGCTGAGGAGAAAATCCACTTCAATATTTATGAAGCTCTCAAACATCCAAATAGCGATGATGCTTATTCATGTTGTTCAATTGACACTTTTGAGAGTTTTGTGCAGGAATTCATTCAATATCCATTGGAGGTGGATCCTTTGAGAAAGGTCATAGAGGTATCCGGGAAAGAAGACATTCCAAGTCTGGAGCTTGGCGAGCTTGTCAAGAAGCTTGGCGAGGAGAAGAAATTTTGACCCGTCAAATTTGAACCTATTTATTAGATAGCTTCGGCTGCGGATCTTGAAATGGAAGAGGAGTATTACGCTATGGAAGAAGCACTTAAATCCCTACCAAGTATAAAAGGTAAATATTCTAAACCCATTTCTCTTCCGATTTCAGATGACGTTCTTGTTCTGTCTATACAGGTGGCACCCACATTAGAGTTGAAACTGCTTCCCGAGCATTTGAAGTATGTTTTCTTAGGGAAGGATGATACACTTCCAGTTATCATCTCTTTCAAGCTCTCAACACTACAAGAGGAGAAGTTGTTGAATATACTCAAGGAGTACAAGGCCGACATTAGATGGACAGTAGCCGATATTAATGGCATTTGCCCAACATTGTGTACCCACAGAATCCATCTGGAGGAGGGAGCTAAGCCAACAAGGGAAGCTCAACGTCGTCTCAGTCCTCCCATGATGGAAGTTGTCAAGAAATAAGTCATCGAGCTTCGAGATGCAGGTATTATTTATGCTATTTCTGACAGCAAATTGAAAGGACCCAACCCCGATTTAGTTTCTTAAACCGGAATCAAACCCCTTCTGAAAACGTGAACCAACAAAAACAGAGTAACGCTACTAACGCAGAATTGCCATTACATGCACCCGGAAAATAACACTTCATCCAATGCCACAAAAAGCCAAACCGTGGACACCAATCCCATCCAGATTTCTCAATATCATATCAATAACAATAAGCAGTAAACATAACTGTAATATATAGTATATCCGGGAAAAACCGTATAAGACATGTATCAGAACGTATCAAAGCGACCTCTAGTGTATATATATATATATACAAAATATACAACAGTAGGCGAAACAAGAAACCTACTGGAAAACACAGGTAGCTCGAATAACTCGCCTCCAACCACGACGTGAGACACCAGAATCTGAACTGCAAACTGGGCACGAAAATCGAAAAGCCCAGGGGAAAGACATGAAAACCGTTAGAGTGAGTGGACGAAAATAAATGTCTTTCGCCGAATAATATATGTTATAAAAACATATGCGAGTCTAAATGCATAAAAATCAAATGGTACACGAGGGAGACTCTAACTCCTCACGCGTACAGAGCATGCATCATAAATACCGCGGGTTCACTCATGGACTCTCTTGCGCTAGTACAGTCTGAATCACGGGATCCCAGACCCACAAGTGATTCTAAGCCAGAAAGGCCTCGGGTCAGGATATTTATCCCCCCCCCCCCCCCGGAGCGTACTCGGGAATCAGCCGAGAAGTCATGTATATCGATACAACCCTGTTTACTGAGACTGTACTCTGTGTAAACCAAATCACAAATCCTTTCCATGCACATGCATAAAACATAATATATATAGGTATGTATATTCATAGATGCATATTCGTAAGTGCATAATCATAAAACACATGCTCATAAAAATCATGATCATAACTGCATGCTCATGCTCGTAAAACGTATATAAAAGACTCGCAGTCAATCCGTGAAAAGAAATGTCCACTCACAGGTAAGCAAAACGCGCACTCGCGCTAATCACGTGGCTCGGCGGAAGATCCCTCGCCCGAAGCACGATCTCAATCCCCTGAATAGTCATAAAGTATATTTGATCAAAATCATAATGAAAGGACCCAACCCCGATTCAGTTACCTAAACCGGAATCGAACCCCTTCTGAAAATACGAACCAACAAAAACTTTTCGAAATTTCGGCAGAGTTTCGTTACTAACGTGGAATTGCATAAACCTGCACCCTGAAAAATAACACTTCATCCTATGCCACAAAAGCCAAACCGTGGGCACCAATCCCATCCGGATTTCTCAACATCATAATATATACAAAAAACAGTAAACATACTGTATTATATATAATATATCCGAGAAAATTCGTATAAACACGTATCAGAATGAATCAGAGCGACCTCTAGTGTAAATATATACAATATACACATAAGTAGGCGAAACAAGAACCTACTGGAAACACAGGTAGCTCAGATCAATAGCCTCCAACCACGACGTGAAACTCATACTCCTCCAGCGTACTGAGCATGCAAGTAAAAATCCCACGGGATCACTCATGGACACACCTGTGCTAGTACAGTCCGAATCACGGGGTCCTTAGTCCACGTGATTCTAAGCCAGAAAGGCCTCGGTTCCGAGGAAACGCCCCTCGCCGGTCAGGTTGGGGTAACGACGCCCCTCCTGGAAGGCCTACCATCGGGGATCAGCCGAGAGGCAAGTGTATCGATACAACAACGTAACTGAAACTGTACTCTGTGAAAATCAAATCATAAACAGTTCGATGCAAATGCATATAGCAGTATATATATACTCGTATACGCATATCCGTATATATATATATATAATCGTAAAACACATGCTCATATAATCCGAAATCTCATATGCATGCTCAAGTTCGTAAAACATGTATAAAGACTCGCAAACAATCCGTGAAAAGAAATGTCCACTCACAGGTGAGCAAAACACGCACTCGCACTAATCTCGTGGTCCGGCGGAAGATCCCTCGCCTGAAGCACGATCACGATCCCGATCTCGATCTCCTGAATATTCACAAAACATAACTGATCAAAATCATAGTCCACAACTCAGTGCCGAATATTCCTCTGATTCTGCCTCGCGCTAATCGTGCCGAATATTCCTCTGATTCTGGTTCGGGTTGTCACAAATCTACCCCCCTTAAAAAAATTTCGACCTCGAAATTTACGTACATGTCAAGTGAACAGATGAGGATACTGCTCCCGTATACGCTGCTCAGTCTCCCAGGTGGCCTCCTCAACTGAGTGGTTTTGCCACAAGACCTTCACTAGCGGAATCACACGATGCCTCAACTCCTGTTCACGACGATCGAGAATCTGCACAGGCTCCTCCACGTACGTCAAATCCTCTCTGATCGGCAACTGCTGTGGGGCTAACACATGTGAAGGATCTGAGATGTACTTCCGCAACATCGAAACATGGAAGACATCATGAACACGAGCCATCTCAGCTGGTAACTCAAGTCTGTATGCAACAGCTCCAACCCTCTCCGTAATCTCATACGGACCAATGTATCGTGGTCGAAGCTTGCCACGCTTCCCAAAACGCACAACTCCCCTCCACGGAGATAGTTTCAGGAAGACCCAATCACCAACCTCGAACTCTAAACTCTTCATCCTCACGTCCGCATAGCTCTTCTGCCGATCCTGGGCGATCTTCAATCTATCCCGGATAACCTGTATGTCCTCCATCGTAGTTTTCACCAAATCAGGACCAATAAGCCAACGCTCGCCCACCTCACTCCAACACAACGGAGTGCGACACTGCTTCCCGTACAGGGCCTCGTACGGTGCCATCTCAATACTGGCCTGATAGATGTTGTTGTAGGCGAACTCAATCAAATGTAACTGCTGATCCCAATTCCCGCGGAACTGCAACACACATGATCGCAGCATATCCTCAAGAGTCTGAATGGTCCGCTCGGACTGCCCGTCAGTCTGAGGATGAAAAGCTGTACTAAATTGCAACCTCGTGCCCAATGCTCGCTGCAACGCCTGCCAGAACTCAGAAGTGAACTGACTATCTTGATAAGAAACAATGGACACAAGCACACCATGCAAGCGAACAATCTCCGATAAGTACAACTTGGCTAATCTGCCAACTGATATCTTCCCTGGAAGTGCAAGAAAGTGTGCGGATTTCGTCAGTCGGTCAACAATAACCCAAATGCCAGTGTTGCCCGCCGAAGTACGCGGCAACTGATAGACGAAATCCATCGTAATGTGCTCCCACTTCCAAACCGGAATCTCAAGTGGCTGTAGTTTCCCTGCAGGTTTCTGCCTCTCCGCTTTCACCTACTGACAGATTAAACATCGACTCATGTACGCGGCAATCTCCCGCTTCATGTTGCGCCACCAATAGTACGCTCGAAGTGTACGAAACATCTTCGTACCTCCAGGATGCATCACATATGCTGAACTATAGGCCTCATCCAGAATCTCCTTCTTCAGGCTCTCATCTCTGGGTACACATAATCTACCTCTGAACAACAACGTACCGTCGTCGCTCAATCGGAACTCTGTAGGCACACCATTCCGTATCATGGTCTTCTTGCCCAACAGGTAGGAATCTGAATCCTGAGCCTCTCGTACCTGATCAACCAGTATGGGTCGAACCTGAAAACTAGCCAATAAAGCTCCCTCATCATCATACCCAAACTCAGCACCTGTAGCCCGAAGCTCGGCTAACATCGACACTCTGGTCACACACATATGAAACAATGAGGCTCCAAACTTCCGGCTAAGTGCCTCAGCTACAACATTAGCCTTCCCCGGATGGTACTCGAAAGTGCAATCGTAATCATTGATCAACTCCATCCATCGGCGCTGCCTCATGTTCAGATCTGGCTGCGTCTGTAAGTAAGTGAGACTCTTGTGATCAGTGTAAATCTTACACTGAGCACCATACAAATAATGTCTCCAACTCTTCAACGCTAACACAATAGTGGCTAACTCCAAATCATGCGTCGGATAGTTGGCCTCATGTGGTTTCAGCTGCCTGGAACCATAGGCTACAACTCTACCATGCTACATCAACACACAACCAAGTCCCAACTTCGACGCATCACTGTACACAACAAACTCACCACTGTCATCTGGCAATGTCAAAACTGGTGCGGTAGTCAATCTCTCCTTCAGAAGCAAATAACTCTCCTCGCACGCATCAGACCACTCAAACTTGACGCCTTTCTTTGTCAATCTGGTCAGTGGTGTAGCAATCCGGGAGAAATCCTGTACAAACCGTCGATAATAACCTGCTAACCCCAAGAAACTCCGAATCTCCGGCACATTAGTGGGTCTATTCCAGTTCAGCACGGCCTCGATCTTGTCAGGATCAACACTGACTCCCTCGGCCGAAATCACGTGGCCCAGAAACTTCACACTATCCAACCAGAACTCGCACTTGCTAAACTTCGCGAACAACTGATGGTCCCGCAAAGTCCGCAACACTACTCGCAAATGCTTCTTGTGCTGGCCCACACTCCTAGAATAGATCAAAATATCTTCAATGAACACAATCACGAACTTGTCCAGGAACCGTCTGAATACCCGATTCATCAAGTCCATGAAAGCTGCGGGGGCGTTGGTCAACCCAAACGGCATAACCAAAAACTCATAGTGCCCATACCGCGTCCTGAATGCCGTCCTGGCTACATCAGAGTCACGGATCCTCAACTGGTAATATCCGGATCGTAGGTCAATCTTCGAAAAGATTGATGCTCCCTTAAGCTGATCGAACAAGTCATCAATCCGCGGCAACAGATACTTGTTCCTCACTGTAACCTGATTCAACTTCCTGTAGTCGATGCACAAACGCATGGACCCATCCTTCTTCCGCATAAACAACATTGGGGCACCCCACGGAGAAACACTCGGTCGAATGAATCCCTTCTTTAACAACTCCTGGAGCTGAATTTGCAACTCCTTCAACTCCGTCGGCGCCATCCGGTACGGTGTCTGGGAAATCGGTCCTGTACCCGGCAACAACTCAATAGTAAAATCAATCTCCCGCACAGGGGGTATACCAAGTAACTCCGCTGGAAACACATCCGGAAACTCAGACACAACCTCAATACTACCAAGATCCGGCACTGCAGCTGTAGTGTCCACAACATGGGCTAAGTAAGCGACACAACCTTTCTTCATCAACCGATCTGCCCTCATCGCGGAAATCAAACACGGTAGTGAAGTGTTCTTCTCGCCACGGAACAATATCTCGGGTAACCCTGGTCGTCGAAACCCGACCTCCTTCTTGTGACAATCAAATATGGCCAAGTGCGTCTCCAAGAAGTCCATACCCAATATCAGATCAAAATCCACAATATCAAGCAATAACAGATCAGCGGCTAAACCATGGCTATCAATAAACACCTCACAGTCTATGTACACCCAACCGATGCTCACAACCTCACTTGACGGATACAACACTCTCCACAACCCCGGAAGTGGAGATACAGGTACCGTAGCTAATGATGACAGTCTAAATGATATGAATGAATGTGTGGCACCTGGATCTAACAATGCAACTACTGGAATACCAAAGACATGTAACGTACCAATAACGACCTTCGGTGATGCTCTGCCCTCACGTAGAGTCATAGTATGAACCCTCGCTTGTCCGGCTGGTCGTCCTCGCTGGGGTTGTCCCTACTGTCTGCCCTAGCCTACAAACTGTGTTGGACGAACTCCCGAAGTGGCACCTCGCTCAACTCCGGAACTCTGGGCCGCATGTCCCTCAACACCATACGACTGAGGACACTCCCTCGAATAGTGACCCACCTGGCCACAACTATAACAAATGACAGTACTTCGCTGACATATACCAAGGTGACGCTTGTTGCAGAAGCTACACAATGGATACTCCCGCGGTACAGCAAACGTGCCACCGGTATGCCGCGGATAACTAGAACCGCTGGAACTCCCACTAGCATGTGGTCGCTGCGGTCAATCTCTCCTCCATCTCGGTCTCTGCCTCGGTACACCAACCTGTGGGCGATAAGATCCACCGCCTGAGGATGAAGCTGAACCGGGAGTATCAGAACTCAGCCTTTTTGAAGGCCCCTGACTCAGTCCACCTTCCTCAAACCGTCTCGGCTGGTACCTCTGCTGCCTTTCCTGCTCAATATCCTTACCTCGGAGCGCTGCACTGACAAACTCATCAAAGTTGTTCCGAGGCATCATAGTCAGAGTATCCTTGATATTCAGATTCAATCCCAGCTCAAACCTGCGACACTTGGCTTCCTCAGTAGCCACCATATCCCGCGCAAAACGAGACAAACAGGTAAACCGGTCCCGATACTCAAGTACAGACAAACTGCCCTGCCTCAAGTTCGTAAACTCCTCATATTTGCGCTGCTGGGTAGCCTGATTAAAGTACCTCCGCATAAACAGATCATGGAACAAGGTCCACGGAGTGTCAGCTGGAACTCTGTCGGTGCTAACCCACCAAAAATATGCATCACCCTCAAGTAACCCAACTGCGGCCACTGTCATCTGCTCAGGAGTATACTGCAGACGCTCACAAACACGTTCAATCTGAACCAACCATGCCTCACATATCTCTGGATCAACTGAACCCGAAAACACAGTAGCACCAGCAGTATGAGCCTTGACCACAGGGTCAAAACGCTCTTCCAAACGCAGCACTCGCATCAGCAAGTCGCGCGTTCGGAGATCCTCATCAGGATCCTCATCCCGATCAACACGGGGACCACGTCGAGGAGGCATCCTATTGATACAAGACAAGCATTAGGTACAAGCAGAAAGAATGTAATCATGAAACCGCAGATATTTGAGAACACACAACACCCGAAGTATTGATGAGTACCGCTGGCCAGTCGGGTCATCACTCCAGTCATGCTGTACAAACTCAAATACCCTAAGCGTCACAACTACAAGAGTCTACAGAATCTGACAACCTAATGCTCTGATACAAAGCTGAAAGGACCCAACCCCGATTCAGTTACCTGAACCGGAATCGAACCCCTTCTGAAAATACGAACCAACAAAAACTTTTCGAAATTTCGGCAGAGTTTCATTACTAACGTGGAATTGCATAAACCTGCACCCTGAAAAATAACACTTCATCCTATGCCACAAAAGCCAAACCGTGGGCACCAATCCCATCCGGATTTCTCAATATCATAATATAAACAAAAAACAGTAAACATACTGTACTATATATAATATATCCGAGAAAATTCGTATAAACACGTATCAGAATGTATCAGAGCGACCTCTAGTGTAAACATATACAATATACACATCAGTAGGCGAAACAAGAACCTACTGGAAACACATGTAGCTCAGATCACTAGCCTCCAACCACGACGTGAAACACCAAACCTGAACTGCAACTGGGCACGGAAACCGAAAAGCCCAGGGGAAAGACATGAAAACTGTTAGAGTGAGTGGACGAAAATAAATGTCTTTCACCAGTTGATATATATGTTTAAAATAACATATGCGAGTCCAGGTAAATAGAAATAACAAAGTACACGAGGTAAACTCATACTCCTCCAGCGTACTGAGCATGCAAGTAAAAATCCCACGGGGTCACTCATGGACACACCCGTGCTAGTACAGTCCGAATCACGGGGTCCTTAGTCCACGTGATTCTAAGCCAGAAAAGCCTCGGTTCTGGGGAAACGCCCATCGCCGGTCAGGTCGGGGTAACGACGCCCCTCCTGGAAGGCCTACCATCGGGGATCAGCCGAGAGGCAAGTGTATACAACAACGTAACTGAGACTGTACTCTGTGAAAATCAAATCATAAACAGTTCGATGCAAATGCATATAGCAGTACATATATACTCGTATACGCATATCCGTATATATATATATATAATCGTAAAACACATGCTCATATAATCCGAAATCTCATATGCATGCTCAAGTTCGTAAAACATGTATAAAGACTCGCAAAAATTCCGTGAAAAGAAATGTCCACTCACAGGTGAGCAAAACGCGCACTCGCGCTAATCTCGTGGTCCGGCGGAAGATCCCTCGCCTGAAGCATGATCACGATCCCGATCCCGATCTCGATCTCTTAAATATTCACAAAACATAACTGATCAAAATCATAGTCCACAACTCTGTACTGAACCACGGAAACCAACCGTTCTTGGAAATATGCAATGCAGTACAAAATGTGTAACGAAATTCCCGAATTCTCTACTCGAAACCCTCGACTAACAATCGGCTACCCAAATCAATCCAAAAACCTCTGGATGATAATTAGGGCACGATTATGAGAAAAATGACATTAAAAACACTAAAATCCAAAAAGTCAACTCCTCGCCGGAGCTCCGCCGTTGACCGCCGCCGCCGTCGCCGGCGCGCCGTCAACGGTGGAATTCCAAGGCGAGATTCTCCAGATTTCAAGGTCGCCTCGAGCCAAAGCCTTTCCTCTTCTACCACGACGTCCAATTCAGACCACAACCCTCTCAAATCCAGCCAAAACCGAACGGAAAAATCACCTCCGGTGACCAAATCGGACTCCACCAAAAACTCAATTAAACCCTAAACAAATCATATAGGAATACTCACAAGGGCAAGGGGAGTCGAACCCCCCTACCCACCACCACCGTGGCTTGCCAGAAAACGGCCAACCATGATCGACGAAATCCATGGAACCGACCCGATTCGGGTTCAACCAAAACACAACCAATTTCAACCAAACCAATTACAAAACGATAAAGGAACTCAAGGTGAAGCTAACCATACCTTTTACGTGACCGGAGGTGGCCGAAATATGCAGGTCGGACGGCGAGAACCAAAATGGAAACTTTCCCAATTTGGAAAGTCAAAGCTCGGTCAACGTCAAACAGTGTTTTTACGACTAATTCTCGACTATTTCGATATTTATACTCGCGCCTCGGGTCGATCGACGATTCGAAATGGATAACCTTCACGATTCGGATAAACACGAAACAATCGGATAAACTCATCGAAAACTGAAACTTCAATTAATCGTATTATATTCTTCGATTATTGGAAAAATCATCCGGAACTGTCCTTGAGCTCGAAATCACATACTCTACAATTTCCGTGAAGACACTCAACTCAAATTCTCGGCCGAATACATAGTCGCGAATAGAATCGACAAACCACACATTTATCGTAAAACTGCGACTAAGCATAATCTCGTGAATCGTGCCGAATATTCCTCTGATTCTGGTTCGGGTCGTCACACATAATCCATAACACTGTACCACACCTCAAAAACCAACCATTCCCGGAAATATACAACACAGTGCAAAATAATCGACGAAATTTCCGAAATCTCCACTCGAAACCCTCGACTGAAAATCTGATACCCAAATCAACTCGAAAACCTCAAGGCGACGATTGGGGCGCGAATACGAGAAAAACGACATTAAAATCATCGAAATCCAAAAAGTCAACGAGTCGTCGGAGCTCCGACGTTGACCGCCGTCACAACAACCCGAAACCGGCCGGAAAATCCTCAAATTTCAACTCAACATTTCTCCCTCAATTCTCAACCAAATCAAGAAATTCCAAGTTCTAAACTGTTTAGAATCACGAGGAGAACATTTAACTTCAAGGGTCTTGGCCTGAAACTGCCGGAATCAGCCGGTCCGGCGATGGAATCCAAACGGTCCGTTTTCCTCCTCGGTCAACGCCCCAAAATTTCAGTCAACGCCGGTCAAACTTCCCAAACAGTGTTTTTTGACTATTTCCGATATTTATATTCGCGCCTCGAGACGATCGACGGTCCAAAACGGATAACCATTACGATTCGGATAAACTCGATACGAACGGATAAACTCGTCGATATTCTGAAACTTCAAATAATCATATTATATTCCTCGGTCATCGGAAAAATCATCCGGAACCGCCCACGAACTCGAAATCACATGTACCACAACTCTCGAGAAGAGACTCAACTCAAATTCTCGGCAGATTATTAAGTCGCAAACAAACCGGCAAACCACACAATTATCGATAAACCGCGATTATGTGATAACTCGAGAATTACGCTGTTTACTCTACTGATTGTGGTTCTGGTCGTCACAAATCTACCCCCCTTAAAAAAATATCAACCTCGAAATTTACGTACCTGTCAGGTGAACAGATGAGGATAGTACTCCCGCATACGCTGCTCAGTCTCCCAGGTGGCCTCCTCAACCGAGTGATTCTGCCACAAGACCTTCACCAGCGGTATAACACGGTGCCTCAACTCCTGCTCACGACGATCGAGAATCTGTACCGGCTCCTCAACATATGTCAAATCCTCCCGAATCGGTAACTGCTGTGGGGCTAACACGTGTGACAGATCTGAGATATATTTCCGCAACATCGAAATGTGGAAAACATCATGAACACGAGCCATCTCAGCTGGCAACTCAAGCCTGTATGCAACAGCTCCAACCTTCTCGGTGATCTCGTACGGACCAATGTACCGTGGTCGAAGCTTGCCACGCTTCCCGAAACGCACAACACCCCTCCACGGAGATAGTTTCAGGAAAACCCAATCGCCTACTTCAAACTCAAGACTCTTCCTCCTCACGTCTGCGTAACTCTTCTGTCGATCCTGGGCGATCTTCAATTTGTCCCGGATAATCTGGACGTCCTCCATGGTGCTCTTCACCAGATTAGGGCCAATAAGCCATCGCTCGCCTACCTCACTCTAGCACAACGGAGTGCGGCACTGCCTCCCGTACAGGGCCTCATACTGGCCTGATAGTTGTTGTTGTAGGCGAACTTTATCAAATGCAGTTGCTGGTCCCAATTCCCACAAACTGTAACACACATGACCGCAACATATCCTCAAGAGTTTGTATAGTCTGCTTAAACTGCCCGTCAGTCTGAGGATGAAAAGCTGTACTGAAACGCAACATCATGCCCATGGCTCGCTGCAATGCCTGCCAAAGTTCAGAGGTAAACTGACTATCTTGGTCAGAAACAATAGACACAGGCACACCGTGCATACAAACAATCTCCAATAAATACAGCTTGGCCAATCTGCCCACTAATATCTTCCCCGGAAGTGCGAGAAAATGAGTGGATTTCGTCAGTCGATCCACAATAACCCAAATACCAGTGTGGCCAGCCGAAGTACGCGGAAACTGATAAACGAAATCCATGGTAATATGCTCCCACTTCCAAACTGGAATCTCCAGTGGCTGTAACTTCCCTGCAGGTTTCTGCCTCTCCACTTTAACCTGCTAACAGATCAAACATCGGCTCACATATGCGGCAATCTCCCGCTTCATGTTGCGCAACCAATAATACGCTCGAAGTGTACGAAACATCTTCGTACCTCCGGGATGCATCGCATACGCCGAACAATGGGCCTTATCCAGAATCTCCTTCTTCAGGCTCTCGTCTCTGGGCACACACAATCTGCCTCTGAACAACAACGTACTGTCGTCGCTCAATCGAAACTCTGTAGGCACACCATTCCGTATCATGGTCTTCTTGCCCAACAGGTAGGAATCTAAATCCTGAGCCTCCCGAACCTGATCAACCAATACAGGTCGAACTTGAAAACTGGCTAACAAGGCTCCCTCGTCATCCCACTCAAACTCGACACCCGTAGCCTGAA
Organism: Geum urbanum; assembly: GCA_946800695.1. Lineage (NCBI taxonomy): Eukaryota > Viridiplantae > Streptophyta > Magnoliopsida > Rosales > Rosaceae > Geum > Geum urbanum. Next base: position 39,237,292 of record OX326998.1, read on the forward strand.
GCTCGGCTAACATAGACACTCTAGCCACACACACATAGAACAACGAAGCTCCGGATTTTCGACTAAGTGCATCAGCCACAACATTGGCTTTCCCCGGATGGTACTCGAAAGTGCAATCGTAGTCGTTGATCAACTCCATCCACCGGCGTTGCCTCATGTTCAAGTCTGGCTGCGTCCGCAAGTAGGTGAGACTCTTGTGATCAGTGTAAATCTTACACTGGGCTCCATATAAGTAATGTCTCTAACTCTTCAACGCTAGCACAATAGCGGCCAACTCCAAATCATGGGTCGGATAGTTGACTTCGTGTGGTTTCAACTACCTGGACCAGTAGGCGATAACTCTGCCATGCTGCATCAGCACACAACCAAGTCCCATCTTCGATGCGTCACTATAAACCACAAACTCACCGTTGTCGTCTGGTAATGTCAGAACCGGTGCGGTAGTCAACTTCTCCTTCAGGAGAAAATAACTCTCCTCACATGCATCAGACCACTCAAACTTGACGCCCTTCTTCGTCAACCTGGTCAGTGGGGTAGCAATCCAAGAAAAATCCTGTAAAAACCGCCGGTAGTAGCCTGCCAAACCCAAGAAACTCCGGATCTCCGGTACAGTGGTAGGTCTACTCCAATTCAGCACGGCCTTGATCTTGTCAAGATCAACACTGACTCCCTCAGCCGATATCACGTGCCCAGAAACTTCACACTGTTTAGCCAAAACTCACACTTGCTAAACTTTGCAAACAACTGATGGTCCCGCAAAGTCCGCAACACCGCTCGTAAATGCTTCTTATGCTGGCCCACACTCATGGAATAAATCAAAATATCATCGATGAACACAATCACGAACTTGTCCAGAAACCGTCTGAACACCCGATTCATCAAGTCCATGAAAGCTGCGGGGGCGTTGGTCAACCTAAACGGCATAACCAAAAACTCGTAATGCCCATACCGCGATCTAAAAGCTGTTCTGGCCACATCAGACTCTCTGATCCTCAACTGGTGATATCCGGATCGAAGATCAATCTTCAAAAAGACTGAAGCTCCCTTGAGCTGATCGAACAAATCATCAATCTGCGGCAACGGATACTTGTTCTTCACTGTAACCTGATTCAGCTTCCGGTAGTCGATGCACAATCGCATAGATCCATCCTTTTTCCGTACAAACAAAACCGGGGCACCCCATGGCGAAACACTGGGTCGAATAAAACCCTTCTCTAGCAACTCCTGAAGTTGAACCTGTAACTCTTTCAACTCCGCTGGCGCCATACGATACGGTGCCTGAGAAATGAGTCCTGTACCCGGTAACAGCTCAATAGTGAAATCAATCTCCCGAACTGGAGGTATGCCTGGTAACTCCTCCGGAAACACATCCGGAAACTCAAAAACAACCTCAATACCACCAATATCCAGCACAGTAGCCGTAGTATCCACCACATGAGCTAAATAAGCAACACAACCCTTCTTCATCAACCGATCCGCCTTCATCGCGGAAATCAAACATGGTAGTGAAGTGTTCTTCTCGCCGGGAAACAATATCTCAGGAAAGCCTGGTCGTCGAAACGCGACCTCCTTCTTGTGACAGTCAAACATGGCCCAATGCATCTCCAAGAAGTCCATACCCAAGATCAGATCAAAATCAACGATATCAAGCAACAACAAATCTGCAGCTAAGCCATGGCCTCCAATAAAAATCTCACAGTCTCAATACACCCAGCCAAAATCGTTAGCAGACGAAATTTTTTTCAGTTTGTTGCCTAACAAAATCGTAGGTGATGGATATGTGAACAGTCTGCTTCGAAAAAAAATTGGCCTCCTAACAACTTGTTAGGAAACGAAAATAGTTTTCATCTAAAATTCGACGGCCAATAACGTTTTTAGATCACTACCACCGTAATAACTATAGCCGGCGAGAAAAAAATCTCGTCGGCTATAGTGAAAAAAATGAATTTTTTTTATTTTTGTTTTAAAAAATCATCGGCTATAGTACTATAGCCGACGAAAATGGATAAAAAAACTCGTCGGCTATACTATTACCGACAGGTTTTAACCAACGGACTTTAGCCGACGATTTTTTGGGTTTAGGGTTTAGGGTCGTCGGCTAAAGTCCGCTGGCTAAAACCTGTCGGTAGTAGTATAGCCGACGATTTTTTTAAAAAAAATAAAAAAATATTCATTTTTTTCACTATAGCCGACGAGATTTTTTTCTCGTCGGCTATAGTTATTACGGTGGTAGTGGATGACGGATTTTTCGCGTTGTCAAATTTTGTCTTCCATGAAATATTAAAAAGACGGAATTTGAATTCCGTTGTCCTAAAAGATTGTTAGAAAACGGAAAAATTGCCGTCTGCTAGAAATAGGTTAATTGACGGAATTTATTCACTAGCAGACGAATAATGTCCGTCTTCTAGAAGTATTTTCTATAACAGCCAGTAGCATTTACGGATCGAACTCTTATAATCTCTTCACAATAGTTCTAACAACGCTTTTCCGGCGATTTTTCGATCTACAACGAAAACGCTTCGATCAAAGCCCCCAAAGCATTCTCAAAGCTTCATATATTAGTGTTAGTGTTTGTATATACTTTTTTTTTAAATATTTCGGTGTATTGTGAAGTTAACCGGTGATTGAATTCTGGCAATAGTTTTCTGGCAAAATTTGTCATTGGTATCTAGAATCCCGCTCTTGATGTATAATGTTGGCTTTTGCATCGAAATGTTAGATCGATTAGTAGCTATGTTGAAAAATTATGGATTTTTGGATATTTACATATATATATTATTAATGAATTAGTTTAATTTGGGTTATGCAATTTAATTATTAATTTTTTGGTGTATATATATATGTAAGAAAGATTCTTGATCGATAGGTGCGTAGCTAGATTATTTTATATGTACATACGTACATGATATATATGAACGGAAAATTAATAGCTACGTACGTAGCTTGATCGATATATATGAAGATTAGATATATATATTGAACGAATCGAAGCATGGGAAGATTATTGGTTCTAGCTAGCTAGCTTGATATAAAGATTAGAGTATATATATATGTTCTAGCTAGTTTGATATATGAAGAATGAAGTTTATAAATGTGATTGGCCAGACAATTTATTATTTCGCTCATTACAAGTTACGTAGTTGCGCAGAATATGGACAAAAGTTGGTTATGGTAATCAAAGGTATTTACAAGGAATTTACGACTTCATGCGTTTCGCAATTCAACATGGTGGAGGAAGCTTCAATTTCAAGTGTCCGTGCAGGAGATGTCGTAACTCAGAGTATCATACAGTTGCAGATATGTTCTAGCACTTATCTCAATATGGTATGATGTAGGAGTACACTTCATTGACTGAACACGGTGAAGAACCAAAGGTTAATGCTCATACTCCGATGGTGGGGTTCGGATCAGGGTATCATGTTGGCTTATCCAACAATATTGATGGACATGCTCCAAACCTTGTTATGGAACTTGTCCATGATGCATTTCCGTCGTAATGTTCAAGTGCATATGGGTTTTTCGAGGGTCATTACGATACTCCCAACAATGAGACTGTTTCGCCAACAGGCGACTTTATGAGATCCACTAATTACGACAAGTACAATAGACTGCTACTGGAAGCCTAGACACTGGTGCACCCACATAGTAAAGTGACTGTTTTGAGTGCGGTAATGGAGGAAATGGAGTATAAAGTAAAGCATAAATTGTCGAATGCAGCGTTCGACGATGTCCAGCGACACATAAGTAGTCTGCTTCCTGATGATCACAAACTTCCAGACAGTTATTACAAAGTAAAAGGGATATTGAACGACCTTGGCCCTTCTTCCAAGAAAATCAACGTATGCAAAAACAGTTGTGTCTTGTTTAATAAGGAACACGTAAACCTCCAGTACTGCCCGGTTTACAGCGAGTCAAGATGGCGGGTCAAGCAGAAGAACAAGAAGAAGAAATTTTTTCCATGGAAGGTTTTTCATCATTTTCCGTTGATTCCTAGGCTGGAGCGATTGTACATGCCTCCATACACGCCATAGGCAATGAGGTGGCATGCTGAAAAGAGGTTGGATGACGGTGTGGTTAAACACCCCGCAGATGGGGAGGCTTTTAAGTCTTTCGACATGACATTTACAGACTTCGCATCAAAGGTTCGAAATGTGAGACTAGGACTTTTCACAAAAGAGTTCAATCCTTTTAATGATGGCCAATACAACACTTGACCCGTTATTGTGATGCCATATAACCTGCCTCCCTAGATGTGTATGAGAAAGAAGTTTAATTTCCTTTGTCTAATAATTCCGGGTAAATATTCCCCTGGAAAGTGTTTTGATGTGTTTATGAAACCTTTGATTGACGAGTTAAAGGAGGTGTGTGAATTTGGGATAGCTACACTAAAACGTCATTCATTATGAGAGCAGCCATTATGTGGACTATTAGCGATTTTTTGGCTTACGGGATGTTGGCATCTTGCAGGACTAAAGGGTACAAGGGTTGTTCTATCTTCTTAGACGACGTCAACTCCAGCTATCACGCGAGAAAAGTGTGTTACTTGGGGCACCGTAGATGGCTTCTCGAAAATCACCAATGGAGATCTGAAGCGGCGAGTTTTGACGGAATAGTAGAAGATGATCCGAAACCCCGAGAGTGGTCTGGTGAAGAGATTTTTCAAAGGCACAAACACGTTGATTTTGGAGTACTGAGCAAGTGTCCACGTGTGACGGCCTCAAACCCACTTGTGGTTGACGACGAAATTGGGTATTGGAGTCATATGAGTATTTTCTTTTAACTCCCTTATTGGTCAAGGTTAAAACTCAAGAACAACCTTGACTTCAGGCACATTGAGAAGATACACTACAAGAAAAAGTGACTTAGACGACGGAGCATTTCCGTCGTCTAAGTGACAGTCTCCGTCGTCTAAGTACTTGGACGACGGAAAATCCGTCGTCCAAGGTACGTGCTCCAAGTGCTGTCGTCTAAGTACTTAGACGACGGAGAATTTAATCTCCGTCGTCCAAGTTCACTTGGACCACGGAGAACGTCTGTGGCCCAGGTGGTGACTTAGACGACGGAGATTAAATTCTCCGTCGTCTAGGTGACTACCTGGGCCACGGAGAAGCTAACAATCTCCGTGGCCCAGGTATGAACTTAGACGACGGAGACATTAATCTCCGTCGTCTAAGTCACAACCTGGGCCACGGAGATTGTTAGCTTCTCCGTGGCCCAGGTAGTCACCTAGACGACGGAGAATTTAATCTCCGTCGTCTAAGTCACCACCTGGGCCACGGACAAGCTAACAACGTCCGTGGCCCATGTGGGGACTTAGACGACGGAGATTAATGTCTCCGTCGTCTAAGTGAAAAATTAATTTTTAAAAAAAAATTAAATTCAAAAATATTATTAATATTAATTGAAAAAAAATTAATTAAATTAATTAAATACACTAAATTAATAAAATAATTAAAATTAATTTGTACATACATAATCGAAAAAACCCATAATTAAAAATGAAAATATTATTCGTAATGCGGAAATTAAGAAACGAAATAATAAACTACTAGCTAGCTAAAACACTGGAGGAGCAGATGCGCCGCCTCGTCCTCCGCCTCCAGCCGGGTCGTCGTCGTCGGGGAATGGGTTCGGAGGAGGTTGACATTGTCTTTGAGCTTGTTGCATAAGGGCGATGAGTTGGGCTATTCGCTCGTCTTGCTGGTCCATTCTTTGGCGCATGGCAATATTCTCCTCCCGTGCGATTCGAGCCTCTTCATAGGCTGCCGCAGCTTGAGAACTTCTCCGCCGCCCCGAACCTCCCGTAGATGATGACTCAGAGGTCGACAAATCTCGAACCACCTTAGGCCCGAAGTGCCTAACCTCCTTGCCAGCTCTACGACCGTAGACCTCATCCGCAATTGCTATTTGGCTCTCCACAGATAGAGGAGGCAGGTCTTCTAGCGGCACATCTGGGAACGCAAGCTGAGTGTTAGCCAATTCTTCCTGCGCACGCTCTATCACTCTTGCCTACAAAAGAATAATAAATTTATTATAATGAAATAATATTTAAATAATAATTACTATAATTATTAGCGCACACACATATATATATATATGACTTACGCCGCGTTGACTCGCTTCATTATCGAGCCCAGGCGTCACGTACGCGCTTACGCTTGCATCGAGATAAGGGTGTTTGGAGCCCTTATCCCTGTGCTCCTTGGCAATTTGAATGAGTTGCTTGGCGCCGGAAGTATGGTGCTTGTCCTTCTTCCCCCGGTTGGCTTTGTTGACACCGGAGAATTTCTGTTAGACAACATAATGAAATCATTAAAAAATTTATAAGTAACTAAAATTTAGAGTATTCAATTATCTTAATTGAAATAAAAAAAGTAAATTAACACCTGAAATTGCTCATCGGCAAAGTGGTTACACAACCACTCCCACTCATCTTCTCTATCCCCACGCAGCTCTTTGGGGGGAGGCACGGGACCGTTAGTTCGGAAGTACTGATGGAGCCTGTACTTCCAATCTTTGAAGATGTTGTTGGCGGTTTGGTTGATATGCCTCAACATCGCCGGATCCGGATCCACCGCAAATTGTTCCTATCAGAAATAAATTGGAAATTATAATCGTATATATTATAAAATTATATATAACTAATATTAAAAATAGTATATAATAACTAAAATTGTACGTATTACGTACCGAAAGATCCTTAAAGACTTTCGCCTTCTCCGAATCCGGCACCTCCCTCCAAGTAGGGGCAGTGATACGAACCCGGTTACGAACAATCGACCCAATGCTATGAGCCGAGAGACTTGCTAGCTGAGGTGTGGGAGGGCCACCGGTGAATTCGTCGTAGGGCAAGGCGATCTTGCTCCCGGTCGCCTTGCAAATTTTCTCCGCCTTTCCACCTTTAACGAGACCCCGAGTCTTTTTCGGTTGGGGGTCAGTGGGGGCCCTCCTTTGCTTACGGCGGGCGCTGTACATGATAGAATCGGCCGTCGAAGACGCCTGAGTACTTCCCGTTGAAGCGGTACCGGGCGTCGGAGTTGAAAAGGGGTCGACGTCATCACCGCTTGAGAGAAATGGGGCAGAGGGAATTTCCCCAGAAGGCCCCGGATTGAGGGCGTCGTCCTGCGGTTGAACCCAACCGACTTGGGCCGCCAACATTTGGAGCATCTCATCTTCTGACTCCTGTTGGGCTTTCTTCTTGCCGGATGTGGTCTTTGGCGGAGCCATTTAAACCTAAGAGTACGGTGTTAAAATACGCGTACCTACTTACCATAATAATTACAACTTAAAAATTTACGCTAATTAATTAAGTACGTTTAAGATTTAAATAGAGTACACTAGCTTGACATTTTCGGTCGTTCAATGGACGTGCGACCCGCGCGATAAAGTGTAAATTTTCAATTAATCAGCCTTGGTTAAATCGAAAAACATGGCCAGTTAGGGATAGAGATAACGCGAGAGGCAGGACTAATTTCGACAAAAGTCTTTCTTAGTCCAAATCCTGTCACCAGTCATAACCCGTTTCTAGACACCATGTCCGACATTCGGCCAATTTTTCGAAAATTTACACTCCCTCAAATCCTTTGCAAACTCCGCCCTCAACCTCGTGTCCATAACTTCACTTAGGTTATGGTGTGCGGTGATGAAATCCACACATCACGAGGGGTTAAGGAGATAAGCAAGGAAAAGAGGCGCCATCTATTCCAAAGAGTGCGACTTAATTACACCAAGCCTATGTACTAAATTTAAATCGAACACGTACTACTAATTAATTTAATCTCATATTTATTTAATTATGCAACTAATTAATAAATAATTACAATAATATTTATTCATTTCATAAATTATCAAGTAATTACAATTATTCATTTAATTATTATTAATATATAACAATAATTTACCATTTAATTAATTAATAACAATATGTAATCATTTATTTAATTAATAACAATAATTAATCTAAATATAATTAATAACAATAAATTTACAATTATTCATTTAATTAGTATTAATAGCAATAATTAATAAATAACATTAAAATAATCATTTAAGAAATATTTAAAACTAATTAATTAAAAAAAATTATTTTAATAAGGGAAAAATAGAAATTTACCGAATCGGAGTTTTTCGAGAGTTTTCTGCGAAAATCGCCGGAGTTGTGTCGTCGGAGAGGAGGAACCACGCCGGAAATAATGTCGTCGGAGCGTCGCCGGAGGAGAATCGCCGGAATGAGAGAGAGAGAGGAGATGGAGGAGAGAAAGTTGTAAGGGATGAGGAAAAGAAGATGAGGCTCGGCCTATTTATAGAGTTTCACTTAGACGACGGAACACTATTCTCCGTCGTCTAAGTGCACTTAGACGACGGAAACAGTGTTTTCCGTCGTCTAAGTGAAGAGTCAAAATTTTTCGAACCGGCGCCAAATAAATGGGCGGGCCGTTTCACCGCCATAAATGTTGACTTAGACGACGGAAACAGTGTTTTCCGTCGTCTAAGTGGAATTTCAAGCGGCGCCGAAAATTGAGGCGGCAAATTGAACCGCCATGTTATTTCGACTTGGACGACGGATATGTCGTTTTCCGTCGTCCAAGTGTTCACTTGGACGACGGAAAACGACATATCCGTCGTCCAAGTCAATATTTACATCGAAAAATAAGAAAATTTTTATTCGAACCGCCATGGTAATTTGAACCTAGACGACGGATACGGTCATCTTCCGTCGTCCAGGTGAACACTTGGACGACGGAAAATGACCGTATCCGTCGTCTAGGTTCAAATTATGCAAAAAAAAATATTTAAATTAATTCGCTAGGAATTTAACGATCTGTCATTCGAGTGAAATAGTCGTACAATATCGATGAACGCATCGTATATATAAACAGATAAATTTGAACCGCCGAATAATTTTACGTTTTGAAAGTTGTTAAGTATCGACTAATCTTTAAGACTTTAGTGTTCACTTGTAGTTGCTGATTTGCAGCAGAGTACTAACGAAATTGAATTTGGACAAAACAACCGTTGGATATGTTCGTCGTAACATAATATATAATTACTATAAAGGACCAGGAAATAATAAGTTCGGGAAGGGTTTCATCGGCACAGTCAACCGCAAAACCGAGAATTTCACAAACCGGAAACGTGGATACAGGACATTTCGCAACTCCGATTTTCGAACCGTCGAAGCTCACACACCAAGAATATACTACTCTAAAGTCTTGACGAAAAGAATATGCATTCGAAGATGGTCTAGATGGTCGTTGTCTTAGAAAAAATTACGAAATTTACACCTGGACGACGGATACGACATTCTCCGTCGTCCAAGTACACACCTGGACGACGGAGACGCTAATATCCGTCGTCCAGGTGTGTACTTGGACGACGGAGAATGTCGTATCCGTCGTCCAGGTGAATATACCCTGAATTCAGGGGTTAGGGGTCCTTAGGGTTTAGGGTATAGGGTTTGTCACTTGGACGACGGAGACAGTCATTCTACGTCGTCCAAGTGTGTACCTAGACGACGGATAATGACTGTCTCCGTCGTCCAAGTGTAAAACCCTGAATTCAGAGGTTAGGGCCGTAGGGTTTAGGGTTTAGGTCGTCCCCGGTCATTTGTATGTTCGTTCAATTATTCTCATTCAAGAATATAATTAAAAAAATGATCGATCGATCCGATCATGCTACATTTAGTGTCGAGGATTTAGGGTTTGAAGGGCTGCTTGAGCGAAATGTAGAGCAGCTTCAGCTTACTTTTAATAAGATCAGAGAATACACCGATGAAGTTGAAAGCAAAGAGAGGGGCCGGGACTACGTACAAAATTTGTGCTCTCAATAATACTATCACAAGTCAATATATATAATCATATATAGGGACCCATAATTAATCCAATTTATACATAAATAGTATTTAAAAACAATAAAACCAACCAAAGCTGGACGAGGAATCTTAAAGTCTCGACATAATAGAAATCTTTCACCTTTTTACGATGCATCGATCGATCATATATATATTACAATAATAAATTAGGGTTTACCAATTAATGATCCTCGTCGTGTGACCGTACTCTTCGTCATAATCGTCATCATCATCATCACCGTTATCCGATTGCTCATCCTCCTCATCGTACTCAACATCGTCCGAGGAATAACCAGAGTTGTCGTCATCGTCCTCATCCTGCACGTCTTCTTCATCTACCTCAATAATCTCTTCTTCAGTTAGATCTGTACAACCATCAGGCATGGGTAACCGTTCACCGTCTTGAACCAGGTCCATTATGTCGGAGCGGATGACAGAAATATTAGGCTCTTGATAGGCAGGAATGTCTCTATCTGGTTCAGCAGCATCTTCAGTCGTCGCCGGTGTCCCTTCAATTGTCTCTGTATTCCAAACTCCTCGATGAGAGATCTGGTTCACTATTTTCCACCCGTCACCAGCTTTCGGATCGTCGAGATAGAACACCTGCCTAACTAAGGTGGCGAGAGCGAAAGGCTCATCCTCATACCAGCTTGAGTTTGTATCGACTGATAAAAGTCCCAGGTCTTCCTTTGTACGCTTGAACCATCTGCACTTGAATAGGAAAACGTTGACATCATTCCCGTAACATAGCTGAACCACATATACGATCATTCCGTAATATAGATCAGGGTCTTTCCCAACCGCTATCCCACTGTTTTGTGTTCTTCTTCCTTCATCTCGCGCCAATGAATGGAACTTCACACCGTTCACAAAACATCCCGGATAAATATAGTGTTTAATCGGCTTCCCTGCTAGCAAGTGCTTTGGCCAAGACCACCACCCCCCGTGGTTTTCGGATTTTTGCAGATCAATCATCTGCGAAAATGGAAAAATGTAAGGGTTTACTTTCTACAAATTAAACATGCATGATCTCAATATGTATATAAATCACTAAATACGTACCCATTGGAAGAAATAATCGGGGAACTTTTTCTTAACCATTTTCTCAATCCACGCCGAACTCTTGTCTGGATATAACGCCTGAAGCCTCTCCCTGTATGACATCATGTACGGCTCAACTTCGTCACAGTCTCGTAACACTACCCAATGTGCCTCAATAAGTTCTTCCCGTGTTAACGTTTCCTTTAATACTCCTCTAAACGGTCGGACGACATTGGTGACGACAGAAAGATTGATGCGGGCACTGGGATCGGAGGCAGTTGGAGGTGGTGGATCTTTGAGGTACCTGTTGCAGTAAGTAACGCACTCATGCATTAGGTATGTCTCTGTTATGGAGCCATCCGGGGCCGACCTGTTTTTGACGAATGACTTATACTGTCCAAGCTGTCTACAAAATTAATCAAACGTACAATAAAAATAAGTACATGCATATAGCTAGCTAGTAATCTCCAGTGGAACAAATTATGAATCGAAAAACCTGTATAATTAATTAGTTGTACGTACCTTTCTTGAGGATACATCCAAGTGTACTGGACCGGACCAGATTTGAGAACCTGCTCGGGCAGGTGGATCATTAGGTGAATCATTATGTCGAAGAAAGCAGGAGGAAAAATCCTCTCTAGTTTGCAAATGATGTGCACAATTTGTTGTTGCAATTCCACGACATCTGACTTCTTTAATTCTCTGGCGCATAACCTCTGCCACCATCTGCACAATGCCACTATTGGTTCTACGACGTCGCGAGGCAAATATGGTCGAATTACCACTGGAATCAGACGTTGCAGCATAACGTGATAGTCATGTGTCTTTAGACCAACAAACTTGTGTTGCACCTCGTCCACTGCTCCAGTTATAGTAGCTGCATACGTGGCCGGATAACGAACGCCCTTAAACCAGTGAAATACAGAACGTCTAAGTGTCGGCTTCACTGTGTACGGTGCAGCTGGCATCTTGTTGTACACTCCTTTCCTATCCCTCCTCAACCACAAGGGACGACGTAGATTCATTGATTCCAAATCTTTGCGCGCTTTGGGAGTATCTTTAGTCTTGAACTTAATACCGAGAATTGTTCCCACCACGCTGTCGCACACATTCTTTTCTATGTGCATCGCGTCCAAGTTGTTCCTCAGCTTCAACTTCGACCAGTAAGGGAGTTCAAAGAATATACTCTTGTGATCCCAATAGCTCAGATCATGTGGAGGAATTGGATTGCATTTCTTTACATCCGCGTCGTTAGTCAACACACCAAAGTCGAAATAGCTCAACCTCTCTAAAATCTCTTCGCCCGACCAACTACGGGGTTTAGGATTGTTCTCTACCGTCCCGTCGAAATGAGCTTCATCCTGTCGCCAAGGGTGGTCGTGAGGGAGCCATCTACGGTGACCCAAGTAACACACCTTCCCTGCGTGCCAACTAGAGTTCACGTCGTCCAAACATATAGGACATCCATTATATCCTTTTGTCCTGCACGCTGCCAACATCCCATACGCTGGAAAATCGCTGATCGTCCACATTACGGCAGCCCTCATCGTGAACATCGTGTTAGTGAATTTGTCATAAGTTGGGACTCCATTTTCCCACAACAGTTTCAGCTCGTCGATCAAAGGTCTGAGGTAGACATCTAAGCACTTCGATGGAGATTTAGGACCTGGAATTAATACGGTAAGGAAATTAAATTCCTTGTTCATGCACATCCACGGAGGCAAGTTGTACGGCATCAGAATAACTGGCCAAGTGCTGACGGCGGAGCTATTACTTCCCCAAGGATTGAATCCGTCTGTAGATAGGCCGAGTCTAACATTTCTAACCTCTGAAGCAAAGTCTCCAAATTCTCTGTCGAAATGTTTGAAACCCTCCCCATCTGCGGCGTGTCGCAGGACATCGTCATCTATTCGCTTTTCTGCGTACCATCGCATCGCCTCTGCTGTGTGTAGAGACATGTACAGGCGCTGCAATCTGGGAATCAAGGGAAAATATCGAACAACTTTCACAGGAATTCTCTTTTTCGAACTCTTCCTATTCAACTGGAATCTGCACTGGCCACATACGGGACAATAGTCCAACTCTTTATACTCTTTGTAAAATAGCACACAATCATTCGGACATGCGTCAATTATCCTGTACTTTAGGCCGAGGCTGCTCAGGATATTTCTAACCTTATAATGAGATTTAGGAAGATTGTGATCATCAGGAAGCAACTTACATATTTGCTCCTGAATTTCGTCAAAAGCACTCACTGACATTTTGTGCTTCACTTTTATCTTCATTTGCTCCATCACATATTGCAACACATTCTCTCGACATCCAGGGAACACCGGGGTCTGCGCTTCAAGTAGCATCCGGTTGTACTTTTCCATCTCACTGGTGTCAGTGGCCAAGCTAGCTGCGGGGAATGTGTCATCATGCTCATTGGTGGTACTGTAACCTCCGTCTTGGTGTTGGTGTCCGCCATGACTACATCCCGGAAACGCATCATGGACCAAATCTGCAGTTGGGTTGCAAGCTGGGGGTCCGGCACCACTGCCGCTGGATGAGGCACCATGGTAACTGTACCCTGAGCTGAAGTCTGCTGCGCTGAACTCTACTGCTTCACCATGCTCGCTCCATGTAGTGTAACTCCACATCATACCATTTTCGTACAGGTGTTGCACCATAACATTAACCTCCGCATACTGACAATTAAGACATTTCTGGCACGGACACCTGAAACGCTTCTTTCCATGACCATGTTCTATCGCAAAATTCACAAATTCGCTAATTCCATCCATATACCGGACATCACATCTATTCTTTAACTTCATCCAACTCTTGTCCATACTGCTACAAAATATTATAATTAAATAATTATTACATATATATATATTAGTCCATTAATTTACCATTAATTATACGTACTCGATCTACATCGATCCATCAAATTACGTACGTAATTTAATCTGTATATATAGCTAATTAACATTCATGCATGTATGTACGTACGTACGGTTTCCCTAAATATATATATATATATATATTTAATCATGCAAATTTTAACTGCCTACGTACGTACGTACGTACCTGCTCGCCTTCTCGATATCTGCAGTTAATTAAGCTAGCTAGTGATCGAACACCGGAGATCCTTTAATTTCTAGCCCCGGCCTAGCCTAATCCGGCCTTCTCCTTCTCCTTCGATCTCAAAAATTCCCCACGGGAGAAAATATAATGGAATGATCGAAGCTAAGAGAGTTTGGCATGGCCTATATATATAATGCTTCACTTAGACGACGGAGGTGTCGGTACGTCGTCTAAGTGGAACTTACACCACGACGTGTCGGTCCGTTGTCCAGGTGATCACTTCTCCGAGGTCCAAGTAAAACTTAGACGACGGAGATGTAATTCTCCGTCGTCTAAGTTTTACTTGGACCTCGGAGAAATCTCCGAGGTCTAAATGTTACTTAGACGACGGAGATGTAATTCTACGTCGTCCAAGTGATAACCTGGACGACGGATACGTCTCCGAGGTCCAGGTACTTACCTAGACGACGGAGAAATTTCACATCCGTCGTCTAAGTTACACTTAGACCTCGGAGATTTCTCCGTGGTCCAAGTAACACTTAGACGACGGAGAATTACATCTCCGTCGTCTAAGTGTTACTTGGACCACGGAGAAATCTCCGAGGTCTAAGTGTAACTTAGACGACGGAACTAATACTGTTCCGTCGTCTAAGTCCTCTTTTCTTGTAGTGATATATGGCAAGGACGAGATCCCTATGGCACCTTACACAGTGAAGATTTGCAAGCAATAAACATACACCGTCACTTGTGGTTAAAGAAGAGGAGGTCTGGCAAGGACGAGATCCCTATGGCACCTTACACAGTGAAGCCGAACAAGAAGAATGAAGTGTTCGCATGGTTTCGAGGTGCTTGATATCCATCCAACTATGTAGCAAATATATCTCATTATGTAAATGAGGGGGCAACAAATTTATAAATCTTAAGACTCATGTCTGTCATGTTATGATGCAACGTCTTCTTCTAATGGTAATTCGACCTTATTTGCATCGTGACGTGGTAGAGCCGTTAGTAGCGTTATCCAGATGGTGGCAGAATTTATGTGCAAGAGAGTTGAAGAAGTCAGATGTAGTTGAATTGAAAGAAGAGATTGTGTACATTCTTTGCAAATTGGAGAGGATTCCCCCTACTTTCTTCGACATCATGATTCACCTAATGATCCACCTCCCGGAACAAGTATTGATTTTTGGTCTGGTACACTACACTTGGATGTATTCCCAGGAAATGCACATTGTCTTACACAAGATTGATGGATCACATCTTATCGCTGACTTTTATATATTTGCCAATGTCTTATTGAATAATTTTATCACAATTATTTGCAGACAACTTGGACAATATAAAGGATATGTCAAAAATCACTCTAATCTGGAAGGTTCTATAGCAAAAACATATATTAAACATGAGTGTGTGACCTTCGACTCCATCAAGCCACCCCCTTCTGACTCTTCCAATACACGTAATCACTTCAATCTTTCCGTCATCACAGATGTTGTACGAGCCTTCAGACCTGTACACAAGAGTTCAGAAAGATTAAGAAGAAAAGAACTCATTGAGGCACACTGGGTTGTGTTGCGAGACTGTACCGAGGTCGATCAATTCATGCTTCTATATTTCGAAGCACTTCCTAAAGAAGCTCCGAGACTTACTCATGAACAGTTGAAAGAACAACAAAAGTAGATATTTCAAGATTATTGCCAAGGATGGGCATGTGTAATTATGTAAATTATATATTATATATAGCATCAAAATATTTCTTGTCGTACTTGGTTTATGTTCATAATTTTGTAGATGACGAGCCTTCAAATAATTGACCACTGCGGTTCGTACACAAAAACCCTGCACAATTTGGCCAACAAGCCCCCAAGATATGAGATTTATTTTGCATGTGATGTGAACGGGGTAAAGTTTCGGACATTAGCCAGAGATGAAGGCAAGAGAACATAAGATTGTGGGATCTCAGTAGGAGAAAAAGATGATTTATACTACGGGTTTGTTGTCAATGTCGTCAAGTTAATATATGCAAATGGAATGCTTGTCGTGCTTTTCAAATGTAAATAGTTCAACACTGACCCGAACATGCAAAATAGTACGAAGAAGGATCTTGGCTTGTTATTAGTAAATGGTAACACAAGCTGGTACAATGATTTGCCATTCACTCTTGCTACCTTAGCTAAGTAGGTGTTCTATCTTGATGACCCGAATGAGGGGGGAGGGGAGGTGCTTGGAAAGTAGTTAACCATATGTGTCATCGTAATATTTGTAATGCAATAACACTTGAGGGGATGTTCGAAATAGAAGTGTGTGATAGGAATGATGTTAGCAATCCATATCAAGAGCCTGATATTACTACTATCCCAGAAACGACTCTTTTACAGTTGAATGAAGATGCATGAACTACACAACTCCAGACAATGCCGCTTAACTCGATTGAACTCAAAGAACTAGAAAACATTAATGACCAGACTGATGACAAGGATGAAGAGGAAGCTGAGGAAGATGAATATGAGGAGGATGAAGACTCAGAGGATGAGGATGATGACACAGATTATGAAAGTGAATAATTTATTTGGGTTTGTAATAATTCTACCTAATTTTGAATTATTTATCGATCGCGATTTGAATTTCTATGAATGATTATGATTGTTTTAATTACGCTAATTTTAAATTATTTATTGATCGCAATTTGAATTTATATGAATGATTATGATTGTTTTACGCAGGAACAGTTACGTACAAGCAGGAAAGATGCAGACAAATACCAAAACTTTATTCAAAATCTGACTCAACACTTAGCAGACAGACTCTTCATATTCCATCTGCTTACCAAATCGTTCACAGACGGATCACTTAATTTTCGTCTGCTAACTAAGTACTAAGCAAACAAAAATTTCATATCCGTTGTCTTACAGAAAACCTAGACCCTAAAACCTACCTCTAAACCACATACCCCAACCCTTAAACCTTGTTTTCTTTAGCAACGAAATTGTCAATATTCCATCGGTTAACATGCAACCCTAAACCCTAAACTTAACCTAAACGCAACCCATTAACCCTAAGCCCTAAACCCTAAATTGTTAGACAACAGAATTACAAAAAACTTCATTGCCTAAACATATCTTAGCCAACGGAACAAACAAATTTCCGTTTGCTTATGAAGTGTTGACTACCACTCTACAAAAAAATGACGACTTATCTTTCTAAAATGCATAATTGTTTTCTCAAGGACATAGGGAACCATTCCCAAGTGTATAGTGTCTTCGGTCCGATTGGAATTCAAATTAATCCGATTTAACTAATTCTGTATGACCTATGATTGAATATGATATTTGCAATTAATCATAAATCAAGCCACGTGATGATTCGATCACTGAATTTGGTAGATTTGGACATTGCATGCATGGGATAATTACCAAGGTACCAATATTTATTAATTACTTCTGTTTTATCTTTTTACATCCAAAAATTATGGTTCGTTAAAAATAGGCAGGGTCTTCACATTGCATGCATGGGATAATTAAGTAGAACTCGATCGGTAGTAGGCAAAAAAATTATTTTTTTCGATCATTTCAAATTCTACATATAGTGTTGTACGTATAAGTCTAAATGGTGTATATTTACATATCTAAAATATATTTTATTCTCAATACTCTTCCTAAAATTAAAATTAAAATTCATTGGCCAACGGAAATTGTACAGCTCCATTGCCTTAGAACCAATTACAAGACGGAAAAATACTATTTCCGTCGGCCAGGGAAAAAAATTATGGCGACACATTTTTACGCCTAATTTTTTGGGATATTTTGAGAATTCTTAGGCAACAGAATTATTAGATTTCTGTCTGCCAAACGTTGTTAGGAGACGAAATTTATTTTAGTAGAAGACGTCAGGATCGATATAATCCCCTAATTAATCCAGCCGATTTCTCTCTCTCCCTCTGTCATCCGCCATTGCCAAATCTCTTTCTCTTCGACCGTTGACCGCTGACGTCGCTGACAACGCCGACGCTCAGCCCTCCGACCCAGCCGATGGACCTTCCTTTTCCCGAGGGCTAAACCCATGGCTGACGCACACCGCCTTGCTCTGTCTCCGCCTTGCTCCGTCGCCGATGCATGTCACGTTGACCTGCTCCTCCTAGTTCCGCCGAACCACCGCAGTCCGACGTCGCAGGTACTCTCGGCTCGGAAATCAGTCAGTTTTTTATTATTATTTTTGGTTAATGGTGATTAGTGGTGATTAATTGGTGATAATGGTGATCTGTGATTAATATTGGTGATTTTTGGATTAATACTGGATAATATATATGTTGATTAATGTTAATTTTGGATTAATGGTGATTTTTGGATTAATGTTAATTTTCAATTAATGGTGATTAATATTGGATTATTGGATTTTGTGATTATTGGATTAATATGGGATTATTAATGGTGATTTTTTATGATATTATTGGATTATTAATTGATATAATTATATATAAGTTGATTTGTTAGGTTGTTAATTATATATTTTAATTTGGTTAATTTGTTATTTTGTTGGATAATTTGTTATTTTTTTGCAAATTGGAGAGGATTTGTTATTATTTTAGGATTATTTGGTTAATTTGAAATTTTTTTGGATAATTTGGATAATATGTTTTTTTTTGGAAATTTTGGTGATTTTTAATGATTTTTGTGATTTTTGTGAAATTTTAGTGAATCTTGGTGATATTTGTTAATTGTTTGGTTATTGGTTGATTTAGGATATTTTTAATGATTTCTGTTTATTTTTGCAAAAATTTGGTTTAATTTGTGATTTTTATTCAAATTGGTTTCTGTTATGACAGTTGGTAGAGATGGCGCAAGGAGGGACATCTCGGTTGACGCAGTTGGAGATTGAAAGGATAGCCGCATTTAGTTTGCGGTGTGAGAGGGTAAGACGTGATGACCCGACAGTTCAACAATTGCGTGAAGGCAATGTACTGCTGTCAGGTCCTCCTGTCACTATTCTGGCTGCGTCTACCAGAACAGAAGATGACCCTGAGGCAAACGAAGTCATACCACGGTTAAGTGCTCGTCACAAGGGAAAAAACACTATGGGTACGTCTATAATTTAACGCAATATGTTCATTTTCTTCATTATTATAATAAATAGTGATTACTAACAAATTTTGGATAATTTTTTGTAGGACCTGCCCCCAAACGCACACGAGGGCTAGGGCTATGCAAGGGGATAAAAACATGTGATATTGTGAAGGTGACAAAACAAAAGATCGTGGTTCTTTACAATTTCTTCCACCAGGGCCCTAAGACGAAGGAGCTTAACAGTTTGATCTCCATGTCATCGGAGGCACTATACGTCAGAAGGTAGCGATGATTAATTGCGTGAACCTGGAAGGACCTCCCTGAGATCGAGCGGGAAAAGGTTTACGACGCTCTCTCGGTAAGCGTATTTCAACGGATTTATGTTTGACATTGAAATTGAATAATTAACATATATTATATAGATTTAACGTCAATTGCATTTTTGTAGCTCCACTTCGATTATCCAAACACCCTGGAGATGTTCAAATACATCGACAAGAAAGCGATGAAACGTTATTGGGAGTGGAAGAGTGTCTGCCACGTGCTCTATCAGATGCAAAAGGAGGAACTGATCCCTTTAAAGTTTGCGCATCGGGAAGATCAATGGAAGTGGTTGGTGGCACTTTCGGATCCCCAAATTTATGGTAATATCTTTTTCGAATTTAAATGACGGATTCTTGCACCATAAACCGTCTTTTTGGATGAAACGTTCACCGACGGAAACAAAAAATTTCGTCTGCCAGAAATTCTGTCAAACAATGATTTTTTTGTCGTCCGAACCTGAAATATATCATTGCATTAATGTTAAACTACAGAATAACATCCGTCTCTCAACAAGGTGGTTAGACAACGGATTTTGTAATTTCCGTTTCCTAACACCCCCGCTTCGCAACATCACTTACCCAATGAATCTTAGGAAACGGAATGTGCGTTATCCAAGTTATTTAGGCAACGGAAAATCTTTGTTAGGCAACGAATTTAGTCTGTCTACTAACAAAGGAATTTTGATAGTGTTAACATTAGTCATTCAGTCTCATGGTTTCTCGTTTAATATCGGTATCATCAACTGCAAATATGCAATTATACTCTTGCAATCTTTTGTGGCAAACAATTGACAAGGATGAATTGAAGTTAAGAAGGAGATCGAGGAAGAACGGACATGTCGATGAAATATTTCAGTCTTCTTATTTGTTTAAAGGGTATAATTAAAAATTTTGGTAACAAAAAGGAAGAGGAAGTCCCAAGAGAAAATTTAGAAGTTCCAATAAAAAATCTCAAATCTAAACCCTAACTCTAAATTCTAAAAAAAAATAGTGAAAAAAAAAAAATTAACCCTAAGCTCTCCCAAACCCAAGTCTAGTGAAAGTTGTCTCTCTTCCACCCCTCCCTCCACCCCTCCCTTACCACCGAAATACTCTCTCTCTCTCCAACACAGAGCAGTCGTCTTCACCATAGGGCCGATATCGTGGAGTTCGGTACCGAAGACCTGGACCTTAATCTCTCGAGCCCTATTATCTCTCTCCCTCTTGACTTCGAGCTTGCTCCGCCGCAACTTTGCTCTGCCTCGAGCTTGCTACGCCACGAGCTCAGTCCATCTACATCAACAACAAAATCGAACCTAAGTCTCTCAAAACTTTCACGCCTCCAACGCTATTTTTCTCTCGACTCAGCTTATGCTCGTCCTCGACGCCACAGTATCAACGGCCGCCACATCAAGACAAAAGAAATCTAGATTCCCGAAGCTTGATTCAGCTTTGACCAGCGTCAGTTGAGCCTCGCCTAGCTCGACTCGATCTTCTCTCCACCTCGACTTGGTCTCCTCTTCAACGAGTGCTCTGCGTGTGACAAGGGTTCGTATGGGTTCTCTAACTCCTTTTCTTTTGTTTAATATTGTTTTTAGAAAAGTTTTGTTGATCGAATTAAATTGCTTTTAGTGTTTTTGGGTTTGGCTGAGAGAGTACCGGGTCACACCGATAGAGAAGGAAGGGCCGCACGGAGGAGATAGACGGAGGCGTCGAGAGGTAGTTAACGTTGCAAAGACAAGAAAATGGAGTATAGTTGCTTCCTTTTACTCCAGTGTTTATAAATTCTGCAACAATTTGGATTTCTGGGTTGACATCGATTTTGCGTTGGTTTAACATGTTTCTTTTTTGTTGACTCTCTGGTGTAAATGGTCATGCTAATATCTTCCGAGTTGTTAAGCAATGCTTACCTTGCACCGCCGCAGAGTCGCACTCCTCACCTCATTTCAATTGCTTCGTCGTCTAAACCTCTCTCTGCCTTGCGCCCTCTCTACCCCTGCTCAGGTTTGGTTTTAATTTCAAAGTAGTTGTTGCATCCATTACTGTAGCTAAAGCGGTGTCGAAATTGTTGTGTAACTTTGAAGCTTCTGGTGTTTAATGTGAACTCATTTTTGTGTGGTGTGAATTTTCATTGTAGTTGAGAAAAGAGGGGGCTAGATCTTAAGAGGAGCTATGTCTTGTCAAAAGACGGTTTACCCAGTAGAGGAGGTATCTGCAGATGGGATTTCTTACCACAAGTCTTGCTTCAAGTGCACTCACTGCAAATGGACTTTGAAGGTACTCAAAACATTAATGGTTTTGGCTCAATTTGGTTCTCTGTTGGTGTGAATCAGAATGATTCTTTGATGGTATGCTAAACTAGTGAGTTTCTTATTTTTCTCTTAAGCTTCCAAGAACATTAGTTTTTGATAACACTTCATTCTCCCTTGATGTTTACAAAGGACTTCCACTTTCTGTTCTCTCAAATTTGGTACCATTTGAATTCAAGATGTTTTTACTCTAGCATTTGGGGTTTTAGGATCATTGTAGTTTTCAATGTGTATATGTGATTCAGGAGAAATTGATCGATGTGTTTAATGGGTTTGTAATGATATGCCGAATTTCATATCCCAATGAATCTGGTCGAGACTTTGAGTGATAAAGTTTGATGCTTTTGGTTACAGGTGATTGCTTTAAGCATAATTCATCTAATTTTACGTTTGCTAATCATAAATACGATGAGATCTAGTGTTCAATTTGTTTCATTTAATTCTACCAAGGCTTTTACTAGTAACTCTGCTGTACATTAATTTGATATTCGAGCAAGTTTTTGCATTGTAATTTGTGCTCATTCTTTGTCATATGCTGTTTTCTAATGTGTTTAATATTACCACTGTGTTTATTCTGAAATTGTTTGTTGTTGATTATGATTGCTCAAGGGTTAGCTTGTGCAGGGGAGATTCTGAGGTTGCAGTGAAGTCTAAGAAGAGTTTTTGCTATTGTTGGGACAACTTGTTTTGATGCTCTTCTTAAAACTGTGGATACACAAGATGTTAAGCAAGAGCTGTCAAGAAGAGGGTATACTGATGCACAAGTCATGGTGTCGGGGCAGCTAGTACTAAGGCAATAAGCTATACAAAGACTGAGAAAATTTTGGATATCCTACCATACAAGTTAGTACTAGCTAGTAGTCATGTTCTACTTTCTTTATGTAGTTTGTGTAGAAATTTGAGATTTGTAAGCACAATGTTCAAATTAATGTTCATATGGTATTGTTGAAAGTATACGGATGCTTGCTCACTACATAAAAATTGCTAAAAACTGTCCATTTGATCATACTCAGACATTAGTTAAATAATAATGTGTTGAAACAAACATACTCAGATGACAGATTTTATTATGTCCTTTGATTGAAGATAATAGAGATGATAGACGTCTGTCGTATGAATGCATACCATTAGACACAAGGAAGTGCATGCATGGATATCATTTGTTGGAGCCATGAATGTCATATGTCGTCTGGACTATATGATCGCCATCCCTATGGTCAGTATACAACAGTCATTTTCAGTCTTTTTAGCATTGCCTGAAGTCATTTCATCAAACATCGCCTGGATAGACAACAGACAAAACACATTTTAGACGACGCACAATGAGCAATCTCTCTCCTCCTTGGGCTCATTGTGCATCGTCTGAAATGTGTTTTGTCCGGACGTCTATCCGGGCGAAGTCTGATGAATGTGTGAATTTTTTTCTTTTTTTGTTTTGTTTTTTTGATGCAAATCTGAGGAATCTCTCTCCTCCTTGGGCTGCTCGGACTACTACTGTTTGGCAGCGCCCTCTTGCTAGCTGGATCGAAGTGAATGTGGATTGCTGTCTGGGATCCAGTTAGCTGGAGGTTAGGGCTTGGAGTGGTGTTACGTAATAGTGGTGGTATTTAATTTGGTGGACTGTACGTGTTAGCTATGCCAACATGGATTTATCTGCTGAAGTTGGAGAGGCGCAAGCAGTGACACTCGGTCTTGACATTGCAGAGGGAAAGGCCTACAAGGAGGTCATAGTAGAGTGATTCACTGCGTACTATAAAGACTTAATTTGTCTCATACTAGGAATCATTGTTTGTGGTCAGCATTTCCGGTCATCGAAACAGTGAGGAGGAAGGAGCTTCATTTTGATAGAGTGAAATGAGAATGCATTCCCAGAGAAGAGAATCGCGTTGCACATTGTGTGGCGTCGCTTGCAAAAGAGGTGATGGGTCTGCAACGATGGATCGCTCGACCAACATCATCTTTCAGAGGTGTTGTCAGTGGGGATGGCTGTTCATGGTATTGGTTAGATCCGAGTAGATGTGATTGGTTTTTTCTCTAGACAGCTCCTTGCCATGGTCGTGTTTGACTAGGTGGAGACCGCACTAGGTTTGTTTTGTATTATGAGGGGATTGGTAAATCCAGCTTTCTCCTCTATGTTGTTTTATTATGAGGGGATCTTTACACCTTCTAGTACCGGGATTATATGAATGGTCTTGACACCTCTTAATCAAGGTAACTTTGCAAATTGGCAAACAAAAACGAAGAATGGAAAGAGTAGTCAAAACATATTAGTTTGCTTATGAAAAAACGAGTTAATGCAGCTGCATTTAACCAACTCCAACTCTATAAGGAGTAAAAGTCTTCATACAGATACTTGTTCATGCTAGTGTTTAAGCTCTTGCATTTTGACCGTATGTACACTAGATCACTATGACACAACTGCTTAACCTCTATTTCACTTATTTTATATACAAATTCTTATGAAAAGTCCAAAGCTGCTTGTTCTTTTATTCGAACTCGCTTAATTATACATCGATCTTCATAATACAAATGATGCTAATCCAGCGGTACAGGAATACGTACCTACCGAATTAATGCCCCCCTTGACTCGATCATGGAGGACCGATGGCTTCCATGAAACACCAAAGTTGAAATGGTACTTCGTGGGAACCTGTAATCACTAACGCAGTCGTTGAGATTTAGTTATTACATTCATTTTGGTAATACCATTTACTTGCATTATTTTTTCAAGTGAGATACAGAAGAATTGATCCAATCAAGCCTGGTGTGTACAATAAACAAACATGCCTCAATTATTAAAAACGAGTATTAGTTCACTATAAATGGATTAGCACTCTCCCTTTCTCAAACACAACATCTACTGCTTCTCCTCCTCCTTACTATAAGCTAAGAGTTTCAAGAAATGGGAGCCTTGGGAATGCCAAGGCCTTCTTGGCTGATTACATTGTTATTTGGTCTGGCATTGTGCTTCTTAGCTACTACTAGTGTTGAAGCTAACCAGCCATACATTTATTCTTCACCACCACCACCAGTCGCAAAATACAATGCTCCCGAGTATCACTCACCACCTAAGTATGGTAAGTACCCTCCATACTATTACAAGTCACCTCCACCTCCCTCACCTTCACCTCCTCCCCCATATGTCTACAAATCTCCACCCCCTCCATCACCTTCACCTCCTCCACCATACATTTATAAATCACCACCACCACCATCTCCCAAACCGCCACCTCCCTATGTTTACAAGTCTCCACCACCCCCCTCACATTCACCACCGCCTCCATACATTTACAAATCACCACCACCCCCATCACCTTCACCTCCACCTCCTTATGTTTACAAGTCACCACCACCCCCATCACCCTCACCTCCACCACCATATGTCTACAAGTCCCCACCTCCTCCTTCGCCGTCACCACCTCCTCCATACGTCTACAAGTCTCCTCCTCCTCCATCTCCATCACCGCCTCCTCCATACGTCTACAAATCACCACCTCCTCCTTCCCCATCACCGCCTCCACCATACATCTACAAGTCACCACCTCCTCCATCGCCCTCACCACCGCCACCATATGTCTACAAGTCACCACCACCTCCTTCCCCTTCACCGCCTCCACCATACGTCTACAAGTCACCACCTCCTCCATCACCCTTACCTCCACCACCATATGTCTACAAGTCACCACCTCCTCCACCATACGTCTACAAGTCCCCACCTCCTCCATCACCCTCACCTCCACCACCATATGTCTATAAGTCCCCGCCTCCTCCTTCACCATCATTTCCTCCTCCATACGTGTACAAGTCCCCGCCTCCTCCATCTCCATCACCGCCTCCTCCATATGTCTACAAGTCACCACCTCCTCCTTCCCCATCACCGCCTCCACCATACGTCTATAAGTCACCCCCACCTCCTTCCCCATCACCCCCTCCACCATACGTCTACAAGTCCCCACCTCCTCCATCACCCTCACCTCCACCACCATATGTCTATAAGTCCCCGCCTCCTCCTTCACCATCACCACCTCCTCCATACGTGTACAAGTCCCCGCCTCCTCCATCTCCATCACCGCCTCCTCCATATGTCTACAAGTCACCACCACCTCCTTCCCCATCGCCACCTCCACCATACGTTTACAAGTCCCCACCTCCTCCTTTCCCATCACCACCTCCACCATACGTCTACAAGTCACCACCTCCTCCATCACCCTCACCTCCACCACCATATATCTACAAGTCACCACCTCCTCCTTCTCCATCACCGCCTCCACCATACGTCTACAAGTCCCCACCTCCTCCATCACCCTCACCTCCACCACCATATATCTACAAGTCACCACCTCCTCCTTCTCCATCACCGCCTCCACCATACGTCTACAAGTCCCCACCTCCTCCATCCCCATCACCGCCTCCACCATACATCTATAAGTCACCACCTCCTCCTTCCCCATCACCGCCTCCACCATACGTCTATAAGTCACCCCCACCTCCATCCCCATCACCTCCTCCTCCATATGTCTACAAGTCACCACCACCTCCTTCCCCATCATCGCCTCCACCATACGTCTATAAGTCACCCCCACCTCCATCCCCATCACCTCCTCCTCCATATGTCTACAAGTCACCACCACCTCCTTCCCCATCACCTCCTCCACCATACGTCTATAAGTCACCCCCACCTCCATCCCCATCACCTCCTCCTCCATATGTTTACAAGTCTCCACCACCACCTTTCCCGTCTCCCCCTCCCCCTTACATTTATAAATCACCACCACCATCCTCACCTTCACCTCCCCCACCATACATTTACAAGTCCCCACCTCCACCTTCTCCATCACCACCACTTCCATATGTCTACAAGTCTTCCCCACCACCAACTCCCTCACCTCCTCCTCCTTATCTCTACAAGTCTCCTCCTCCTCCTTCTCACTCCCCTCCCCCATATTATTATAAGTCACCTCCACCTCCTAACCACTACTAGGCATAAATACGGAAACGGTTACATAAAACAACTTGATACAGTTGGAAATAACTTCTTCATTTTGGATACTGTTATACGATTCTTTTGTTATTAAGTTCTGCTCATCACAAAACAAAGAATGCTCACGTACTTGAGAATGATGTAAGGATATGTCTAGTAGAAACCCATCCTGTAATATCATTTCTGTTGTGAGCACTCCCCACATGTATTATTTATTATAAGAAATGAAAGCGAAGCATATATGAAGTTTTATGTGTACGTAAATAGTGATTATCTGGATTTTTACATACAGTATCATCTTTGGTTTCCTATTAATTAATTATTCATGTTCTGCATGCCTAATGAATTATCAAAAAGTAATTAAAAGCAAGAATACGTACCAGTACGTTCTAGATAGATGGAGAAAAAAAATGAAGAATCGAAGTATTGGAAAAAGCTTACTATATGTTTGCTCAATATAATGGATAAGCAAAGTATAACTTGCTATACATACGATCCAAACCATATGATAAGAGAAATCATGAAAAATCACTGAACAAGTCGTTGCCAAATTTCATATAATGGTTTGTTCCCCTTCTATATCTATATCTATAGTGATTGCAAAAACTTTATATCTATAAAAAAACAAAAAACACTTTGAAACTATGAAAAATCACTGAACTTTAATATTTAAAGTTCATAATTTTCTCTTTTCTTGATCATTCTCTCTTAATTGGAAACACAAATAAACATATTTTTTAATTAAAAAAGGGATAAATTCATTAAATTATGAATAATAATGTCAAATTATATAGAATGAGATAGAGAATTTGTTTGAGTTGAAGACTATTTTTCTAAAATTTTTGGATTTTGCTACTTTATAATTGAGAAATTTTACATATATAAGATGTTGGAGATGCTCTTCTCCAACAACTTTTGTATAATTAATAGAGAATTTAACTATTTTGAAGAGAATTTGGATGTTTTTTTCTCTAACAGCTCTTGTAAACGAACCTCTTTATCTTATAGAAAGTCTGTGAAAGAGAAAAAACCAAAAACCTCTAAAATTAAATGCTCTATTATATTTGTTATCACTACCAACATTTTCGTCGGCTATAGTCCCGTAGGCCATAGTGTGTCGGCAAAAGTATAGCCGACGATTTTTTTGTTGCTTTTTCGTCGGCTATAGTATAGCCGACAATTTTTTTGTTGCTTTTCTGTCGGTTATAGTGAAAATTGTGTATGTTGTCGACTATAGTGGACTATAGCCGACGAAAAAAATCTCGTCTGCCTATTTTTTTTTAATGTCGTCGGCTATAATGAAAATACTGGTATTGTATTCTCTCATCAAATTTAATACATATCATGACTTAAATTAAATTCAGTACTAATTTAAAAACATAATATATTATAAGAATCATTAAATGATAGAGATCCATTAAATTATTGAGAATAATATAAACAAGTTGTTGGAGTTGAAAACAATTTTTTCTTAGAGATTTCAACTTTTGCATCTTTGTAATTAGGGGTGGGACAATGTAACCGAAAACTAAAAAAAAATATTGAGCCAAAATCGAGCCGCACCTGAAAACAACCGAACTCGATACAAATCGAACAAAAAAATTAGAAACCAAAGAAAACCGAAGCATTTGGTTCGGTTCTAGTCTTTAATTTTCAAAAACCAAACTGAAACGAAAAGTCAAAGTATACAAAAAACGAAGTTGTTTTGGGTATTTTGTAATATATTATATAAATACATGCAAATTTAAAATCTAAACTCCAAAAATCATAATTTGTTTATGCACAATTCTCATGCAAGTTCTCTCGGAGATGATTCAAAGTGTTAAAAAGTGAATCGAAAAAAATATCCTTTTAGACATCTCTTTAGTTATTTTTTTTCCGAAAAAGTTGTTTTTTCTTTATAATGTAAAAAACCGGAAAGAAAAATCCGATAAAAACTCCGAACTGAATCAAACCGAATAATCGCTGTTTTTCTTTAAAAAATATAAAACGGAACTAAAAAACTATTTCGGTTTTGGGTGTGGTTTTTATCATAAACCAAACTGTTCGGCTCAAATCTCACCCCTACCGGCCTGTAATAGAGAAATTTTAGCTATTGTAGATGCTCTTGCAAATTAATCAACTGACCACGTACCTGGACATGGTTGTTCAAATCTTTCCTTAGCTAGATGTGTTTGTCTGGTATAATATTCACCGTCTTCAAAATCTGATCAAAGAATGTTTTTTTTGTCTGGTATATATTCACCTTCTTCAAAATCAATCAGTTACATATATGATAAATTAAGATCGAATCAATTATTGTTCTACAATAACAACATAAGATTTTTGTTCATCATCTTCATAAGAAGATGTGGAGGTTTCGTCTCACCATCACTACTGGAGGAAGGAATCGGGGCGACGTAGTTACATTTATACGTCGCTCCGATTTTCAACGAGGCGACGTAAAATACCTTTGATAAAAATTACGTCGCTTAAAAAAATTGAGGCGACGTATATTGAAGTACGTCGCTTCAAAAAACTGAGGCGACTAGTTTTTCTTTCGAAGTGACCAAACTAATCTACGTCGCTTCGATTCAAAACTAGGCGACGTAGATTGATCAATCTACGTCGCCTAGTTTTGAATCGAAGCGACGTAGATTAGTTTGGTCACTTGGAAAGAAAACGAGGCGACGTAGATTGATCAATCTACGTCGCCTCGTTTTTTTAAAATCTGGATCTACTCTTCTTCTTAAAGTCAACCCGTTCTTAAAGTGAGAAGTTTAGAAAAACAGTTTCATTTCGTTCTGCAGCTGTTTTGGGCGATTTTGGGGAGAAATTAGAGGAAATTGAGAAAGAAGGTTGTTCTTGCCATTGATTTGATTCTTGAGTAAGGTTAGTTTGATTTGTATCTCTTTAACCCTCTTTATGACCATAATATGTTAAATTAGAAGTGAAATTGAAGTTTTGGTGAAATGTTTGAAGTTGAATTGAATTTGGTGTTATGTTGTAGTTTTAGTGTTTGAATCATTGAATTGTGTTATGGGTTCATGAATAATGTTTGAAATTTGGTTAAGTTTAGTAAAATTTATTGATGATTAGAAGTGAAATTGAAGTTTTGGTGAAATGTTTGAAGTTGAATTGAATTTGGTGTTATGTTGTAGTTTTAGTGTGTTAAGCATTGAATTGTGATAAATCATGTTATGGGTTCATGATTAATGTTTGAAATTTGGTTAAATTTAGTGAAATTAATTGACGATTAGTGTAGATTATGTGTATTCGAGCCTTAATTAGTAGTGTTATTAGTATTATGGCTATATATAATTGTGGTGTTTATCAACTTAGAACTCCCGTTTGAGAATCAACAACTCATCTAGTTGATCGAGTTGAGTTGTTGATTCTCGAATTGTCCCATTTTTGGACACTTTAGGTGAACATGACTTTGTTGATCCTTTTGCTATTCGTGTGATTTCAGTTTCAGTTTTGGGATATGGTTTCGACAGTGTCTCCTTTAAATGTTCCCTGAGTGCAAATTAGGTTGTTTAGATATGTGTGCACTCGGGGAACTGTAGGGAGATGCTGCCAAAATTTCCCTAAACTAGAGCTGAAACGCATGGGTGCAAAAGCGTTGACAAATGTCGTGTTCCCCTGAAGGGGATAGGACCCAACCCGGAGGCATAAGGCGAAGAAGTGTGGGGTTTTGGTTGAATCGCAACTGTGGCGTGGTAACTTTGTTCATATTGATTGTTTATGTTGACAGGAAACATGGACGGACTCCCAGACAAAACTTGGATGACATATCATCGTGCTGATCCAAGGTACATCAACGGCATATTCGAGTTCATGAATTTTGCCCGGCTACATAGTAACGGAGCCGATTATTACTTCTGCCCGTGCAAACGTTGTAAGAACGGTCCGTTCAAGGTTACTATGGATGTCATGTATCATCACTTATCACACAGTGGTATGAGTCCTACTTATACAGTCTGGCACCTTCACGGGGAAGTTTCTGGTGAACCGGCAATGCTCAGTCAACGAAGACAGTGGCTTCAAGACAGAGTCGGTCCTTCTAGTGGTGCCGGTCCTTCGGTGAACCCGCAGTTGGAGATTCTACATGATGCATATCCCTATTATCCTGGATACCATGCAGATGCACCCCAACAATTTGTGGAAGATAATTCGGGCATGAACTTCAATGACATGGTAGACGATGATTATGAAAAGTACGATAGATTATTGAAGGAGTCACAGACCCCATTATATGAAGGCAGTGAGGAAACTGTTTTGAGTGCCATATTAGATGCAATGGAAATGAAAAATGAAAATGGATGGTCGGACACAAGTGTTGACTCTTTATGTATTTACATTAATAAACTTCTTCCTAAAGGGCACACATTCCCCTGTTCATACTCGAGAATAAAAAAAATCTTGAGTGATCTTTCACTGGGTTACGAAAGAATTCATGCGTGTGAGTTTAACTGTGTGTTGTTCAGGGGGGCGCTTGTAAACGAGAGGATTTGTCCAGTGTGTTATTCAGAAAGATATAAGCCAAATACGAATGATATTCCCAAAAAAATAATTCGTAACTTCCCTCTAACACCAAGGTTGAAGCGCTTGTTTATGTCCCCACACACTGCCAAGCATATGCGATGGCTGGGGGAGCGGATATGCGTGGCTGGTAGCCTCAGCCACCCAGCTGACGGAGAAGCGTTTCAACATTTTGACAGAACTTTTCCAGGTTTTGCACGGGACTGCAGGAATGTGCGCCTTGGAGTAGCAACAGACGGTTTCAATCCATTCGGAACAATGGGAACTTTGCATAGTACATGGCCCGTTGTTGTGATGCCGTACAATCTACCACCATCAATGTGCATGAAGAAGGAATATAACATGTTATCAGTGTTGATTCCAGGCCCTAAATCTCCCGGAAAGTGCCTTAGTGTACTCATTGAGCCGATGATCGAGGAGCTAATACATTTATGGGTCGTTGGAGTCCATACTTTTGATCGAGTAGACAATGAGGTATTCTTGATGAAGGCAGCGGTAATGTGGACTATTAGCGACTTTCCAGGTTTAGGGATGCTTGCGGGGTCAACTGTGAAAGGGTACAAGGCATGTCCAATCTGTCTAGATGAGCTAACTTCAGAGCATATATGTGGGAGGATAGTTTATGAAGGTCATCGAAAATGGCTCCACCAGGATCACCCTTGGAGATTGAGCAAGGCATTTAACGGGAAGGAGGAGTTTGGCGGAAGACCCTATCATAAGAGTGGAGATGAAATTTTGGAGGACGTTAGGTCAAACGTTTACCCTATTCTTAGCCAACATGAAGACTTGAAGGTGCCGTACAATCCGAATAACAGACAGTGTTGGACTCACGAAAG
The DNA here is from genome assembly GCA_946800695.1 of Geum urbanum. NCBI lineage: Eukaryota > Viridiplantae > Streptophyta > Magnoliopsida > Rosales > Rosaceae > Geum > Geum urbanum. The sequence goes on from OX326998.1 coordinate 39,269,264, forward strand.
CATATTTTGGAAGCTGCCGTATTGGTCATCATTGAAGATCAGACATTGCCTAGATGTCATGCACATTGAAAAAAATGTGTGTGACAACATCCTTGGAACCATTTTTTCGATTGAATCGAAGTCTAAGGATGGTCCAAAAGCTCGCGCTGCTTTGAAGAAGAGGAATATGCGAAAAAACCAGTGGCAAAGAGCGGGTGACTTGGCTACGGGGAAAGTTCCTCATGCACCTTTTTTAGTTAAAAAGGATGATCTAGAAGATGTGTTCCAGTGGTTCAGGGATGTTAAGTATCCTCTTGGTTATGCAGGTAGTTTGAGAAGTAAGGTGAAAATAAGTTCCCAGTCACAGTTTTATGGATTGAAGACGCATGATTGCCATGTCTTGCTTCAACGTCTTCTGCCTGTGGTTATAAGAGGGTTCCTGCCAGAAAACGTTGTCAAGCCATTGATAGCACTGTCAAATTGGTTTCGTCAACTATGCAGTAGGGAGCTTAAGAAGGAGGTTGTGCGTGACATGGAAACTGAGATAGTGATGATTCTCTGCAATTTGGAGCTCATATTTCCTCCACATTTTTTTACATCTATGGTTCATCTCATGGTTCATCTGCCCGAACAAGTATTCCTTACAGGTCCAGTACACTATACATGGATGTATCCAATTGAAAGGTAATATTTTTTGTTATTGCTAATATTAGGAAAATATGTTTGTACTAATATTGATTCCTACTAATCTTGTGTAATATGTCGGCAATTAGGAAAATATTGTACTAATCTTGAGTGGTGTTTTTGCAGGCAATTAGGAAAATATAAAAAGTCAATGAGGAATACACGTTACCCGGAAGGTAGTATTGCTGAACAGTACCTCGTACATGAGTCGGTGACGTATTGTAAGGCTTATCTCAGACGGATGGACAACGAAGATATCGACACTTCCATATCTGGGTGGAATGTCAGCTGTGTTTCACTCTTAGTAAGACCAGATATTATCGAGACTCGTCGCCAGTTCAGGTTGACTGAGTCAGAGACTGCTGAGGCTCACTGGCAAGTCTTGGTGGAAACAGACGAAGTCAAACCTTACCTAGAAGAACATCTCAGAAGGTTCGAGGCTAAAAATGGTGAAGATTTCGACGAGCGGCAGCGGAGGAGGAGTTTTCTTCGATGGTTCTTAACATGGGTACATATGCCTATTAATTCTTGTAAGGTTCTTCGAGGGTTTATAACACTTATCTTTAACTCCTCTTAACACTTATCTCTCAGGTGTCCCTTAAAGAAAAAAACTCGGACCCGAGCTTGGTTGCAGGAATAAAGTCATTAGCTCAAGGACCTCAGCAATGTCGGGTTTATAAGTCGTGTTATGTGAACGGTGTCAAGTTCACATCGTTTGATAGAGATCAAAGAACCGTGACTCAAAACAGTGGTGTCATGATAGACATGGGTTCATCCAAGTTCTACGGCCATGTTAACTACGTGGTCGAAGTATTATATGCAGGCCGTATGCCAGTGGTGTTGTTTAAGTGCACATGGCACAACTCCGAGGACCCTGAAGATCTTGACACCCTTATAAAAGATCATGGACTGATATCAGTGAATACAAACAACAGTTACTATGAGGATTCACCCTTCATAATTGCAACCAAAGCAAAACAGGTATTCTACATAGACGATCCAAAGGCTGGTGGTACTTGGAAGGTAGTACAAGAAATGTCGCACCGCAATGTCTACAGCGCCGAAGTACTGGCCATAGATGAAGTTTTATCGCGTACAGGAGATCATATATTCGAGCCTTACCAAGAGGACACTCCCACGGTAATACAATTTTACCCAGATTTTCAACTACTTTTGGACGAAGAAGGAGACGAGGAGGAAGAGGAGGAGGACGAAGACGAGGAGGAGGACGAGGAGGAGGACGAAGACGAGGAGGAGGACGAGGAGGAGGACGAGGACGAGGACGAAGACGAGGAGGAGGAGGAGGAGGAGGACGAAGACGAGGACTAAACTAATATTATTATATGAATTTGAAACCTAAATTCGTATTTTCTTTAAAGCATTACTAACTTTATGTATTCGAGAAAATATTACTAACTTTATATTACTAAACCTAATATGTATTCGAGAAAATATTACTAACTTTATATTACTAAACCTAATATGTATTCGAGAAAATATTACTAACTTTATAATTATAAACTTCATTTATTCTAAAATTAAAAATTAAAAATTAAATACACTGAAGCGACGTAGATTGAGCAATTTACGTCGCCTCGTTTATTTAAAAAAACATAACTTTTAAAATTAAACAAAATTAAATATTAAATACAACGAGGCGACGTAGATTGAGCAATTTACGTTGCCTCGTTTATTTAAAAAAACATAACTTTTAAAATTAAACAAAATTAAATATTAAATACAACGAAGCGACGTAGATTGCTCAATCTACGTCGCCTCGTTTATTCCAAAAAAAAATTAAATATTAAACAAAATTAAATATTAAATACAACGAAGCGACGTAGATTGTTCAATCTACGTCGCCGTGTTTATTCCAAAAAAAAAATTAACACTTATTTATGAAGCGACGTATATTGACATTATTTGTCGCCTGAACATATTTAAGCGACGTAGAAAGAAATATACGTCGCCTCATTTTCTTTATAATTCCTGGATCATAGTTCTTTTCTTCTTCTTCTCATTTCGTTTCCTTCTATCCTCATTTCTGTAAGCCCTCGAAAGTAAGCCCTAATCCCCTTGATCAATCAATTGAAACCCTCCACCAAATCGACCTCCCCAAATCGACCTCCCCAAATCCCTAATCCCGAAACCATCTTCTTCCTCCCCCTCCCTCACCGTCGAATCCCGAAACCCGAAACCATCTGTCCAGCACCGGTCTTCTTCCTCAGACTTGTCGCTTGAGTAGTAACGTCTGTTTTCTTAACAATCCAGCAATCGTTGTTAGCCGCAGATTGTGGTGATTAGGTATGTTCCTTTTTTATTTATTTTTTATTGTGTTGCAAATTGGGTTGATTTGCTTAATTGTCTCCTGGTACAATTGGATAGAACCCATCAAACAGATTAGTCTCATAGGATAATATATATGCCTAGGGTCTGTTTGTGATTTAAGTCTTACCAAATGCTATTGTGCCAATTTTTCTCACTTATCTCAAGCTTGTAAGAGTTAGCGAAAGGTATGCTTTTGGACTATATATGGACCATGTTGTTGATCTTTTACATGTTCAATCTGCTGGTATCCGTAGTCTCACAACCCAGCTGTCGATCGTTCCCCTTGAAGTTGGATCATACAGTTTGTTTTCGGTGTGTCTCGAAAGATTATCATATTTTGTTAGTGGGAACTTGTGTTTGGCTGACAATAAAGATCATCTTCTTTGGATACTCATTTAGGACCATGAATTTCTGTATGATATATTTGCTTTTGTTTTTGAGCTTTTAAGTTAAATTCAGTCCCTGGATTCATATTGTATAACAAAGAGCTACAACACTGCTTGTTCATAACTGCATATGTAAAATATAATTTGGTTAACTGGGCTTTTGTGCCTGAGAAATTCAGGTGTATTTTTTCTGCAACTTTTGATGATGCTTTAAGTATATTGAGCTAAACTCTTCCTCGAATGCAGGCCGCACAGAAACTGGGATTTAGAGACACTTTGGCTGCAACTCTACACCTTTCAAGCTAACAAAGGTTATCATAGTAAGTTTCACTACTGGACAACCGTGAGCATGTACCCTGAATGCTTTAATACAAAAAAGTTCATTTCTTGGATAATCATCATAATCATATTGGTTAGGTATGAATATATGCCTAGATGAGATGGTATGCCTAAATGAACATACTTGTGATCTTCGCCTTGTAATCTATATACAACATACTTGTGATCTTCGCCTTGTAATCTGTATGATAGTGATCTATTTTCAATGAGCCTTGGAATCTATATACACCTGTATGATAGTGATCTATGTACACTGCCCACCAACTGTTCGATGAAATGACCAAGTGAACTTACGATCTGTTTTCAAGCTGTTTTTGCTTCTGTTTTCATGTAAGCATATTTACGTTTTCAATCTGTTTTGAAATCGTTTTCAATCTATTTTGAAATCGTTTTCAATCTGTTTTCATGTAAGGTTAGGTATGTAAGGTTTGGTTACTAAGGAACTTTCAGATTTGTATATCAATGGTGTGATTTGTGTTTTATATGGAATTATATGTGATTTGTGTATTATATGGAATGAAGTTGGTATGGAATTTCAGGGATGTGATTTAGGATTTACTGAGGGTTTAGGATTTACAGTGTTTATCAATGTTGCTCAGCTTCTTCTTTCTCTTATGTGGTTGTACTCTCTTGATTAATTAACTAGCTTGTTAGATGCATATACGTAGATTCTTCATGTGTTGGTGAAATTTGGTAAAAGAGACTCGGGGCATGCGATTTATGATGATGAATATAATGAGTTAGTGTGTTCATGTTTGCTGCACAGCTTTGTCAAGGTTTTCATATGTTCATAGAAAGAGAATAACATGCTATCGGTTTTAGACAGTTTCCCTAGCTAATTAATTCACAACTATAGACAGTTTCCCTAGCTTCTAGTTTACCTGTGAAATTAGTTCTATATATGAAGATCATCTTCTGGTTTACTCTATTGAAGATCATAACAGTTTAGTTTTAATAGAATGGCTCCCGGAGATACTGCATACAAGAGGAGGAAAGCGTTGATGCAGCGTCGTGAAGCAGAAGCGGCGGCCGCGGCGGCAGCTGCGGAGGCGGCAGCTGCGGAGGCGGCGGAGGCGGGGTGGCGAGCATTCAGCCGAGATGGGGCTTCCGGGTCTGGTTGCCCCACGGGACAATCGGCGACCCCGTCGATTGCAGAAGCTCCGCAGTTAACGCCCGCCCCTCCACTTGAGGATGCGATTCCGCAAGGACCGGATGACAGCAGCGACGCCACTACGGCGTCACAGCACCCTCCCGCCCTCAGCATCCGGTGCAAGAAGACCAAACTCCCCGACATGGTCGACATGGCAACCGGAGACCCGACGACGGAACAGCGCGGAGTCGTTGTCGGGACGAAGACGGAGTACCTCGTCCGGATGAACAACAATAGGCGACTACAAGTCGCTTACTCTACGAGGCATGCGGGGCCGGCGACGAGGGAAATGCGGAGTCTGATGTGCCGAGACATCGGTAGCATCATCCGCGGAAAAGTTCCAATGCTTGCATCTAGCTTCTTGGGACTTAGCGATTTGCATCGCGATATCGTCGGCCGGAGTCTTGAGGTATACTTGCTGGACTCCGAGCTTACTTACATACCTGTAGTAAATGTAAATATAATTTTTACATAACGGAATTTAAATGTGTTGTGCTAGACGAACTACGACATCCCGGCGACTGATGTGGAGATGTGGAACTTCATTGATAGGACGGCGCAAACAATCTATAAGGATTGGAAGTACGATTGCCATCAACATTATCTCCACGTCAGCCAGGAGACTCCGGCCGAGTTTCTCGGGAGGGCAGACCAATGGGCGTGGTTAAAAGCCCACTTCGAAGACCCTGCTTACTTGGTGAGTTTCATAAACGAACCTACAGTTTTGGTAGCCAACATTCGAACAATATGCATGTTTATCTGTTCTTATTTTAAAATGATTTTTTTGTGTGTGTGACAGCGATTGTGCGAACGGAACCGAGGGAATCGAAACAAGAACAAGGAGCAGCAGCTCAACCACCATTCGGGATCCCTCGCCCTCTCGTACCGAAGCGAGGTGTTGGAGAAGGAGGGTCATAGAGCGCCTGCCGTCCAGACGTGGATTAACGTATACCAGCCGGAGAGGAATGCGGCTGAGAAAGTGGTAAGCTCAAATAGGTTCACGTTACGTTATTTCAATTATTTTTGTCTACTAAATTGTAATATTATTTATTTTATCTATTTTAATTGAGCAGGCGGCAGTGAAGCGTCGACTCGATGAAGTCTTGTCGCAACAAGATAGTGCTGCGGGCCCAGTTGAAGGCGAAGAGGTTTCCCAACCCCAGCCTCTTCCTCTTGATACACAAATAAATATCATAGAGGAAGAGGTGGGTTCAAGGCACGGGACCTCTATAAGAGGTAATAAATCTCCAAAACGATTCCGTCGATGCATATCTCGATTTACGTTTTGCTTTATTTTGGTTTACGATATAGTTTACTAATATTTGTTCTTGTTCGACGTTACAGGGGTGGGGCGCGCTCTCACACGCGACCCCAAACCGAGAGGAGGGGCCCGAGTAAACCAGGAACGCCAAATTCAAATGCAAAAGGAGATCGATGAAGCCAAAGAGGCGGCGCGCAGATCGAGCGAGGTGGCGCAGAAAGCCATATCGGAAGCGAGTGCGCTCGCCCAAAGGATGCAAGAAATGGAGGCCTTGATGCGATCATATCTCGCTGCGAGTCAACAACCTCAAGCTCCTCCACCACCTCCCGGCTCGTAAACTGTATATAGGATTTGTATAAACTTGATTTGTGTAAACTTGATTTGTATAAATGAGGCGTTTTGATTTGTGATTAAATGCGTTTTTGTGGTTGAATGCGTATCTGCAATTTGAATGCGTTTTTGTGTTTGTAAATTGTGATAGGTCGTGACTTGGTACAATAATATTTAATTTTTATTTTTTTATTTTTTAATAATTAAGGCGACGTACATTGCTCAATGTACGTCGCCTCATTTATTTATAAATAAAAAATAAATAAATATTAAATAAATGAGGCGACGTATATTGATCAATGTACGTCGCCTCATTTATTTAAAAATAAAATAAAAATAAATATTAAATAAATTGAACCGACGTACATTGATCAATGTACGTCGCCTCAATTTATTTAAAAATAAAATAAAATAAATATTAAATAAATTTACGCGACGTACATTGATCAATGTACGTCGCCTAATTTATTAAAAAATAAAATAAAATAAATATTAAATAAATGGAGGCGACGTACATTTATCAATGTACGTCGCCTTAGTTATTAAAAAATAAAATAAAATAAATATTAAATAAATGGAGGCGACGTACATTTATCAATGTACGTCGCCTCAATGGATTTAAAAAAGAAAAATAAATTAAAAATAAATAAAATGAAGCGACGTAGATTGATCAATCTACGTCGCGTCAGTTCAAGCGACGTGATAAATCTACGTCGCTTCAATTGAAGCGACGTAAAATTATTTACGTCACGTGAAATGAAACGAAGCGACGTAGATTGTATCTACGTCGCCCCAATAGTGGCGTGATGAATCTGAAGCGACAAGACGAGGCGACGTCGTTTTGGTCACAATAAATCGAGGCGACGTAAAATTTATACGAGGCGACCACCTTTCTACGTCGCCCCGATGTCGTCCTCCAGTAGTGCATTCTTATAAGCTTTGTGGTGATTATGAAACGCATCTTGAATTACTAAAACAGAAGAGGAAATTGGTTGTTGTCGGGATACTAATACAGGTTGAGATCATTTTGCTCTAAGCTATATCAGTAAATATTCTGATCTCTAAGTTCTTAGCTAGCAAGGCTTAGATAGGTTTTCTCAGTATAAATAAAATATATGGAGGCTGCTAGGGTTCATAGCAATTTATGTTCAAGATTTTAGGGTTTATCAAATTTTTTTGTTAGGTTTTTGTTTTTGATCAGCTTTCATCCATAAATGTGCTTAAATATAGGTTAATGCGATTAACTTTGATCTATGAATTTAATGAAATGTATATATAAAATAAGGTCTCACCATTTGGCCTCAAAACCTCAAGGCTCTTTTATGCCAGCCCGGCTTCGTGTTAGGGCAGGTCGGTGTAGTCTCATTAAAATCAGGGTAAGGTTTGGACTTTGTAAGTGAAACCCGGACTGACCATTCGGCCAGGCCTCTTTAAGGTTGACCCATCTTGGCCTGGCCTATAAAGGTCGGCTTTGCCCGACCTCTTTAGCCTCATTGGCCTAGCATTAATGGACATGTCAGGGCTTCTAAATTGTGGCATCGGCCTAGTCTTTTTATGTTTGACCGTTGATGAAGCCCAACCCAACCAAATCCTAAGCCTTAAATTTAGAGCTGAGGTCGGGTTAGCCCAGCTCATGTTGAGCCCTATATAGAAGGACAAGATTGGTTAATTTTGTAGGTTAGATATATAGTCATAAATTTATAACAAATTTATTTGTTTATATAACATGTCAAGCCACATCAAAATTAGGCATACATATCATGACTCCATTGAGCCTCTGGCATTACGCGCGTACCCATAGAGCAAACTGAGCTTCTTTGTTTTTTTTTTCTTCTTCATTTATTTCATTTACTTCTTATTAATTTAAGGTAACGCGTTAATCAGTATATATACATGTATATATATATATATATATATAAAAGGATCATCTACATTGTTATATATAGTCATCCAGCTACGAGAATAAAATAATTGCTGCCTATGCTAGCTTAACATACATACATGGGCAGGCCTGAGCCGATAGAGGCCCTGTGCGAAACTAAAAATAGGGCTCTAATTTTTTTTATTTATTGTTACAACTTCAATTTAAATATAATTTACGTATCCGATCATCGAAATTTAATTTTGACAGTTAATAAACAAAATCACTAAACTATAAATTATGTATAACCATTTCAAAAAACATAAAACAAAATTATGTACAAATGTAGAACACTATGAGAACAAACTTTTAGAAGATATGTCGTACAAAATAAGGAAACCAAACTCAGATAGAAAAAAGAGAAAAAAATTTGGGTGCCTCTATTCATATCTCCACAATTACTCTTTATACCTCTTTCAATAATTTTGTACGTACATTACATTGCGAATTTTTTCCTCAAAAAATTTCTAACTATTGCACTCCCAATATGTGAAATGGAGTCATCTCTCTCTCTCTCTCTCTCATGGTCGATAAGATATACTCAAATGATGAGTTTGAGATGGACTTAGAGGTACTTGGATAGAGTAATCCATTGAATCACAACAAAAAAACAATATTTTCTGGGCAATTGTAAATTGATGTCTCTATCTTGATCATATACATATTCAACCACCCATTTAAGTTTCTAATCTTGAGGAAGAATTGAAGATAATCGAACGAGTTAATTATATTGCATACTTGGATTTAAATGTGTTTCAACTATCAAACCACTCATCTGATCGAACTTTCTCGAAAGAAATTAGAAATGGGTAGCAATGAAAAGATTTTGAATATCATATGAACACCATGGAGCTCCAAATTTATCAATGTTCTTCTCATATTTGTTTTTGGAAATTCTCACACTTTTATTTTCTCTCCCCTCCTCCCACACTCCCATTTTCTTTCTCATCTTCATTTTATTATTTCTTTTTAAATTTTTTTTTGTTGTTTATCAAAATGACCCATGAATATATATAGGAAATTAAGTAAAGAAAAAGTGAGGATAAGTTGGTAAAAAAAAATAAAAAATTGGTAAATAAATAAGAAAATGAAGAAGAAAGATCGAGAAAATGAGAGTGTGAGAACAAGAAGGATATAGAAAAGGGGAGTATGAAAATCATTACCCTTGTTTTTTCTTTTCTTTTTCTGTCGGGGACATTTGAGGATTATAAAAGTTTCAAAAAAAATAAGAAAGTGTAAAAGTTAATTTTGAAGGTGTGAATAGACGCATTAGAAAAATTTATGTAATTGATCATCAAAATTTAATTTTAATAGTTAATAAAAAAAATCACCAAAAAATAAAATATGTATAAATGTAGAATAATATGAGAACTTTTAGAAGATATATATGTCGTACAAAAGAAGGAAACCAAACTAACAGATAAAAAAAAGAAAAATAATTATGCCCCATCGAAATTTGAACCTAGCTAGGTTATAACACTCAAAAGAACATAAGCCTTAACCATTAGTGCTAGGGCCTCAATTGCTACAAATAGGCATTTTTTTATTTATCTAGTACTTACATAATATATAAGAAAATATTTGAGACCCAAAAAATCAGAGGCCCTGTGCGGCCAGACTACGCGCATGGGTTTAGGGTCTCCCATGCATACATACTGAAGTGTTAAACCTAAAAGGAACCAAAATAGACTGAAATCCACCAGAGTTTGAGAAAACCTCTCGTTTTTGATTAATAATGTGAAACATAACAAAGTATGCTAAGAGGTAATACTTAAATAGGAAAAGAAACCCTACTGCACTAACAAAGCCATATGCTTTAACTAAAATAAAATTCAAACTCAAAAGATGCCTAAATAAACTAAAACACTTAAAACACGATTTTGAAAGCCTAAACGACCTCAGATAGTGAAAAGGAGGGTAACCCATATACAGTAAGCTCCATGAGGTCTTTTATATCTCAACGTTCCCTTTTCAAAAATGTATTATTCAACCAAATCATACACTATTTGACAAACGTGCCCTTTACTGGTTTTACCTTTGCTACGTCAAAGCTCTTCTTCAATATTTAATGCCATATATTCTACATCACATACGTAACCAAGTAACACTATTGTTTGGGTCCAAAATAAACTTAAACATTTTATTACATACTTTGGGCCAAGAAGAATAAAGGCCAACCTCTGCGGCCCACGAAGAATTGCTGCGAATCTAGAAAAGATTATCACATACAAAATTCCTAGGCAAGCTAGGAAGAATTACAACAGATACATCCTTAGTTTCCTGGTCCGAAATATTTCCTTGAGCAATTGGAGAAGAAGAGCACCAATCTCTATAAATAGACCAATCCAAGCAGATTGACACACATACACATACATGAATCTACATACAAACAATTCATTACTCTCAACGAGTAAACAACGACAACGGTGATCAAAGGAGCCTGGTTCACCCGAAAGAGTGTGCAGATTCCAGCAGTTTACGAGGTCACCCAACGTAACAATAGTGAACTCAGGATCTTGTTCACCTAACCAAGGGTGGAGATTCGAAGGTTCACTTTAGCTACCAAACTGACGACGACGATCGAAAGAGTCTGGTGCACGTGACAGAGCGTGGAGATTCTAATGATTCAAGAAGCCACCATATCCAGTGTTCTCAATACTCGCCTTAAAAGATTGCTATACTTTATACTCGCATTGCGTGTAAAGTATCGATCATTTGTGGCTTAGCTAAGAGACACGAAACCTAAGTCTTAAAAAAAAAGGTAAGTAGAACTCAACAAGCGAGGTTGGTGCTCTCCTTGCTCCAATCGCTTGTAAAGAAGCAAAGACATCGCGACACAAAATCACAACAACTACATTGCCCTTAGTTAGTGATCTTCTTCTTCACATCGACATGACTAGAGAAAATCAAGCCGAACATTTTGGCACGCCTAGTGGGACTCAGGTTTAGTGTCTCTCAACAGCAATAATTCAGAATCAGTATAGAAGAAAATTTTCTAGCTGCCACAAGCACCTGTCACCTAACTTTTAGAAACATAACTCAACTAAATGCCATGGTCTAAGCAGCGAAGAAGTCATACAAAGATTTAGAGCAACAATAGCCTTCAAAAACAAGTCAACAGTCAAAATTAAAGCTTTTAGTTCAGCGGCTTACCGTGACTACGTCATGGAAAGTGATCAGCATATTGATGGTCAACTAGACCACATCCTCCAAGCAATCAGTGAAAGTGACCAATCAGTCGCATGATTCACAGCAAAGGTAGAGGATATTTGGGCTTCCATGCAAGGGGACCAAAAATTATATAGCGAAAAGTTTGATAGTCTATCGAACTCAATCACTGGTCTAACAGAAAAAATAACTGAGAGGTGAAGGTGGAGGAGGTGGTGACTTGTATACATATGGTGGTGGAGGTGAGGGTGATGGAGGAGGTGGTGACTTGTAGATGTATGGTGGAGGCGGTGAAGGGGAAGGAGGTGGTGGTGACTTGTAGACATATAGTGGTGGTGAGGGCGATGGAGGAGGTGGTGACTTGTAGATGTATGGTGGAGGTGGTGATTTGTAGACGTATGGAGGAGGCGGTGATGAAGATAGAGGATGAGGAGACTTGTAGACGTATGGAGGAGGTGGTGATGGTGAAGGAGGAGGTGGGGACTTGTAAACATATGGTGGTGGAGGTGAGGGTGATGAGGGTGGTGGTGACTTGTAAACATAGGGAGGTGGAGGTGAAGAGCCTATCATAGTAGTTGAGCAAGAATGTACAACATGCGCATCAACCACGAATGAGGTAGCAGAGGACAACAACGATGAGCAGTTGGTGGATTATGAAGAAGAGGACGTAATGGACATGCATGCATGTTGGAATGGTGAATGTACTACCAATTCGGTTTACAAAGCCAGTAGAAGCCAAGCAAGTGGCTTCGGTAAGCAAAGCAGTGAAGAGATTCATCCTCGCAGAACAAGAGAAAGAGGATGAAATGGTTCAAATAATAGAGCCAGCGTTGCGAAAATCACATATAATGTTCTCCAAACCTACTGCGACCATGGCTTCACACATGAGACCATTATATATTACAACGAATATGGGGGGCATCCAACTCAGCAAAATCATGGTTGACACCTAAGCAACAGTAAACATTTTGACTACGTGGGCGATGACTTTGCTCGGTATTTCTAGGTCCTCCATACAGGTTACGTCCATAACCATTAGGAATTTTGCAGGGACAGTTTCGCAGACCCTCAGATTATTATTCATAAAAGTCAAACTTGGTTCGGCAGAAGCTAATCATACCTTCTTCGTGCTAGATTTTAATGCACCTTACAGTGCAATTCTAGGAAGAGACTGGATCCACAGGAGTTACTGCGTCCCTTCATCCCCTCATCAGCAGCTTTTGCTTTGGAATATGGAGACTGAGGAATCACATATCATCACTGTGGATCCAAGACCATATTATATCTCTACAAATGCTTTGGATGCCAATTACTACAATGGAACCTTGAGACCATTGGAGGTATGTGGCATTGATAACAAAGGCCGACTGATTGGCGTAACAGCCTCTAAACTTGCTTAGTGGGGAATAGTGCAAGCAAAAGATGATAAGGCACATTTGTGTTTCCTTGAGCTAACTTCTCCCAGCCATCAATGATAATACGACCTTTTAAGGAGTCAGAAGCAGAGGCTTGTACTTATCTATACGAAAGGTTGCAAACGTATATGATAAAGAAGCATGCCTACGATTGTCTGCCAATAGTTGCATTAGCAGAATACATATATGAAGATGTACAACAAGGAATTGATGAAAAGGAAGAAATCATCCAGCTAGCTCCAACATGTTTAAATGATACTCCACCGAAAGTAAGAGATCCCACCGAGAAGATTAACCTGAGAACAGCAAATGAGCCAATGGAAGTGGCCATTAGTACTTTTTAAGAGCCAATGGAAAGAAAGAGGCTCATTGAGTTATTATTGGAATATAAAGGTTGCTTTGCGGAAAAGTTTGAGGATATTCCAAGACTTTCTCCAGAGTTAGTAGTACACAAATTACCTATCATGGAAGGGAAGAAACGAGTTCAACAGCAGATGCAGAGGATGAACGTAGAAACGACACTTGTAATAGAAGAAATAAATAAGATGCTGAAGTCTGGGTCATCCAGGTGGCTAAATACACATAGTGGATATCCAACATAGTTTCAATGTGAAAGACGAATGGCAAGATACGAGTCTATATTGACTATAATGATTTGAATCATGGTACTGCTAAAGACACGTACCCTATGTCAGTGGAAGACCTATTAGTGGATCCAGTGTCAATGCATGAGATGTTATCTTTCATGGATGGTACAACGGGCTATCATCAGATCCCAGTTGCTGAGGTAGACCGACACAAAACTGCATTTCGATGCCCGAGAGTACTAGGAGTATTTTAGTATGTCAATATGCCATTTGGGCTAAAGAACTCAGGATCCATGTATTAACGAGTCATGCACTACATCCTCCATGATTTTTCATGCAACATCTTGGAAGTATACATTGATGATATAGTGGTTAAATCTAGAAAAAGGTCTGATCATGTTAAGGACCTAAGGTAGGTATTCAAACGAATGAGGCAGCATCAGCTGAAGATGAATCCTGCAAAGTGTGTATTTGGGGTACAAGCAGAGGATTTCTTAGGATTCCTAGTACACCAGCAAGGCATAGTGGTCCTAGATGATAAGATTGAAGTTGTAATTAAAGCATCACCACCAAAGAACAAGCGAGAGTTATAGTAACTTCTGGGAAAGATTAAGTTCCTAAGAAGATTCATTGCTAACGTTGTAGGAAAGACCAAGCCTTTCGCTCTATTACTAAAGTTACAAGGAGAGAAAGAATTTGTTTGGGAGCTAATCCACTAAGATGCGTTTGATAATATCAAGAAATACTTAATCAATCCACCAATCTTAGTACCACCACAACAATGTAAGACTTTGAAACTTTATATCTCATCAATTAAGTTCTCGGTTGGAAGCTTGTTGGCACAAGATGACGAGGCCTAGGCGGAGCGAGCAATTTTCTACCTAAGTAGAATGCTAACGGACTGTGAAAGTAGGTATACACCAATGGAGAAGTTGTGCCTTGCTCTATACTTTTCTGGTTGCAAGTTAAAACATTACATGTTATCCTTCATCACGTATGTCATCGCATAGACAGATTTGATATGATACATGTTATCCTGACCTATACTTAGATGACGGATTGGAAAGTGGATTCTCACATTGTCAGATTTTTCACTGCAATATGTTCCGCAAAAGGCAGTAAAAGGTCAAGCAGTAGCCAATTTTTAGAACATCATCCAATGGTGGATATTCCATAGCTCAAAGAGTTAGAACTATCCCACATCTCCTTAGCTCTGTGGATGCTATACTTTGATGGATCCAGTACGAGTGCTTTCCCTGGAGTAGGGATCGCACTAGTAAATCCTCATGGGGAAACTTTTGCTTACTCCTTTAGACTGGACTATTATTGCTCAAATAATGCGGCAGAGTATGAAGCATTGAGCATTGGATTAGAACTACTAATTGACTTAGAGGTCAAGGATGTGCAACTCTGGGGTGACTCACTGCTAGTAATATGATAGCTCGAGGCAACATTCAAGACTGGTGCAATGTCTGAACCATATGTGAATAGAGCGAGTGAGTTGTTGGAGCATTTCACTGATGCAGAATTAATACACATTCCCAGAGGAGAAAATTATACAGCAAATGAGCTAGCACCGCTAGCTACCGGGATTGGACTCGCAGATGGTGTGCAAGAGCATATCTTATAGGTTGAACGTAGAACTCTTCCTTCCTTTATAATAAGGAAACAAGAAAAAGATGAATGGTACGTAGCTTCTTTAAGTTCTATCGATGAAGATTGGATGCAGCCACTCATTGCTTACTTAAAGGATCCCAATTCAGGTGTAGATAAACGCATTAGGTATTTAGCTCCTAATTACCTTCGAAGAAACAATGAGCTGCTTAAAATAGGAGGGGAAGGTATCGACTTAGTTTGTGTCTATGGAGCCGAGGCCAAAAGGCTGCTATGAGAGGTCCATCTAGGGGTCTGTGGTGCTCACTAATTAGGACCTAAGATAAGATGGTTGCTTTGTCAACATGGTTATTTTTGGCCCTCTATTCTAAAAGATTGCATTTCTTTTCCCAAGGGATGTGAATATTGTCAAGCTTATGGACCAATTAGTTATATTCCAAAAATTCATATGCAGCCAATCATTAAGCCGTGGCCTACGCAAAGATGGGCTTAGGACTTAGTTGGAATGATTCATCCTCATTCACCTATGCAACACATGTTCATCATTATGGCTATCGACTTCTTCACCAAATGGGTGGAAGCAAAGCTATTAAAAGTTGCTTCAGATGCTGCGATCATACAGTTCCTATATGAAGAGGTCATATGTGTGCCGGTTTGATATTCTGGAGTGTCTTGTATCAGACAGGGGGGCAACATTCATATACGGAGAATTAGAGGAGTTGAATTCAGAACCTATTAAAGGGGTTCTTTTTACATTTGTATTCAAAACCAACTTTAGTGGTTTACCCTTGCTATGGAAACTACTTTCGTTGCAGAAACAAAATACATACAAAGCAGTAAAGTAAAACTTTCATTTGATGAAGAAAAATACAATTTTTGAGGCTTTACAGCCTCTAGCGCTGATACCACTCATCAAGTGATGGAAACTCTATAGCAAAATGACCAAACATAGTAGCCAAAAGGGTGAAAGTGGTCAATCTAGATCTTAGTCGTAACAAACACCAGGTGGGCAGTCACTGACCAATGGCTAGATCTATCTTTGCTTGCATTAGGCTCTGGCAACTTTGGCCCCCAATAAATCCTAACAAGACTTCCTTTCATCAAACCTAATATTTGACGCTCCACCCGTACATGTAATAAAAACTTCCAGGGAGTGAGTTGGAGCATACGAAGGACTGGAACAGAGGTCTTCAAGGATGGAGTTAGTGAGGGACAACCTAAAGAGCTTCCAGCTAATTCTCAAAGGCTTGAGAACAAGAGTGCAAGCAGAGAGCCTGAGCTTAGGTACTTCTACCTAAGACAGGATAAAGCTTGGGTACTTCTATCTAGAGGAGCATTAGCAGAACAAAGAATCTGGAGGGATTGCCTTAACGCAGAAAAGAAAGAAGCCACACATGGGAAACATGACCTTTCTGTATGATGGAAGAGTGTTTTGTGAAGATGAAGGTAGAAGTAACAAGCTATATATAATGGCCTAACCCTAGAGGCTTTAACAAGTGGAGTGGGAAGCGTCGCATCGATTCAATACGATAATTAAGAAAGTCCACGCTCCCCGAAGATTTGTGTATCTCTTGAAGACTGAAGATTGGTCGTTTCAAGAAATAAATTAATGAAGCATTCAAAGCGTATAATTATTTTGCATTCGGTGTGATCTTTGGGGGCAAAAAATTAATGACTAAGTAGAAATATACAGAAAGGAATTAAGGGCTTTGGGCCAGAAGAGTTGAATAAATAAGCACTACAAATAAAAATTAAAACCCATTAATTGGGGCCTGGTCCATAATCAGTACGAAAGTTTTCAGGAAGATGGGAAACGAAGCTACTTAGTTCTCGCAGAGTAGTCTTTGTCTGCAGATAATTGGCATTAGCAGTTTACCATTTGGCCTTAGCATTAGCTGCGAAAGTCTGAGTTTTAGTCCCATTCTATAGCGAGGCCTTCCAAGTTGCAAGGATTTCCGCTGCTAGCTGCTTTCTCCCATTGAAGTCGTCTTCCATCTCTTGCAACTCTACTTGTAGACGAGTGATTTTAGCCCGTTTGTTTTGAATCTTCTCCCATTCACCATAATAGTCCTTGCCAAGAGATGCAATATGGGCATGTTGTTGCTTCCACTTACAATTATGTTCTTTACGAAGGGAAACAACTTTCTCCTTCTTGGAATTTACAGCGGATACAGTCTTTTGCAGCTCAGGAAGCTGGAGTAGCAGCGCTTCCATCAATCGTAGCATACGGGGATCAGTAACATCTTTTGTATAGCAAGCAATGCGAATGTTCTCCAGTATTTCATTTCGAACCTCATCACTCTCAAGGTTTAGAACTGAGAGTTCATGAAGATTTGCAACAGTGATCCGTACCTGCGGGAGCTCTTGTTTAAGAAAAATCAACTCTTCAAAGATCTTGTGGGCCTCCTCTAAAGTATTAACCATGAAGTCTCCATCTTTAGGAGGGCTAGTAGAAGGACCAGGAGAAGGTATTACAAAAGTCGCAATATGGTTGGCAACAGGTCCATCACAACTTTGAATGACATTCGCAAAGTGTCCAAGTGTGTGACTACCCATATCAAGAGAAAGCTCTTCTGAGTTGAGGTCTTTATGAGAGAAAACCTGCACAGAGAAGGTTAGCATGAAGAATTGCTAGCCACCAGTCACAAATATAGGTCATATGGAGAACAAAGTAGACCTGAGGCAGTAGTGGTGGAGTAGAGACATTATACAGATTAATATTCAAATGGGACAGAGGGTCGTGAGCGAGAGACTGAAAGAGACTTGAGTCAGAGCACGTTCACAAATAAAGGAACATCAAAGGAAAACGAGTTTACCTCTGTTGTAGAGCTTGTCTCGGTATCCAAAGTAGCTAGTGTAGAAGCTGGGATGGTTTTAAGAACAAAAATTTGATTTGCAGGGTCCTTGGGTTGTACAAGCTCAGTTTCCTCATCCATTGGCAAAGGGATAGCCCCCAACTGCGACATGGCAGCAACATTTAACTAGATAAACCAAAAACAGTGGTTAAGATATTTGAAGACAGTTCAAATAAACTTAATGTATGCACGATTAACCCACCTCAGGGACTGCAGTGTCTCTTGGTAGTGTGGAACCTTCACCATGTTCAACTTCCTTTCTTTCCCTTGAAGATGGGTAAGGTTCTTGGATCTCTTGAATTTGGACTACCACGTTAACCTCTTGAAGTAGTTAAGAGACTTGATCAGTGGGCATGGTAAACCTTGGGTTAAATCAAATTGTCGTGCAAAATGATTGGGAGCATACAGTTCGATCCATACCACTGAATCAAGAATGACAATGTCAGAATAGGAGATACACTGAATGAATACTCCTTTGCAACAAGAGTTTAAGTTAGGGAGACTATAATTCCAGTTGCCAACGCAGGTGGGTATCTACGAGTGACCAATAGTTCCGCTATCTCCTTAGAAAACTGTCTCAGGGTCCAGAACTGATTAAAGCATTGAATATAACTCAGAGGGTCAGTCTCACCAGCATGGACTAGAGTTCTTCCCAATAGCTCCTCATGCTCAAAATCCTTGTGAGCCAGGCTGCGAAGCAAAGGAAAGTACACATGAAGCCATAACAGTAAAATCCAAACGGGGCTAACAAACTTAAATTTGAAACGGATTCAGAGAAATCCACCCGAGACTACGATAGAGGGCACCCAAAGCAAGGTAAGCTAGGCCGAGCCTTTGACCACTATACAGTGCATCGGTAGCCTTTGTAAAGGTACATGTTATCTTATCCACAACAACACAAAAGACATAGCGACACAATCAATACTCTAAAAAGGCAATACCTCCATAGGCATTCTTTGTTCGCTGTGCATCAGAACTCAGGCCAGGTTCAGTAGTGGTCTAAAAGGACTCCTCGTTGTAGCATTTTCGTAAAGTATAGTACACGGCACCGGTAGGACATTGAGGGTCTGCATGAAACAAGTATACCTGATCATCGAGGGAGCCAGGAATATATATAGCCGAGCCATAGTAGGAAGTCTAGTAATAGTGACCACATCCAGCAGGCTCACATTCATATTTCCACAGGGGAACAAAAAGGTGTTACTGCTCGTCTCCTAGAAGCACAACGCAGCAACCACTGGAGTACGAGCACCTCCTTAAGGAAGATTGAAACATAAATCCTAGGCATGGAAAATTCCAGCCTGTACCTAGAATTCTTCATCCAAGGATTTACGATCCTTGTACCACTGGAGGTCTTCCTCCCTATTGCTGGGCCATTTAGCCAACTTGATATCAAAATCTTTACCATCCCACTAAATGGGCTCAGCAGCCTCGACACGGTCAATGAGTAGAGAACGACGAACTTCCCACCTAAGAGCAGAAGAAGCCTTGATAGTATCAATTGTTGGACCTAATATGACTTCATCACCCTTGCTAATATCAAGCCTTTCATATGGAAAACCCTGAACCCGATGGAGGTGCGGGAACATATGGGCATAGAAGCCTTCAATATCATGTTGAGAGGATTTTGGGCAGAACTTTTGGTAGGGCACTATAGCCGTAGAAAGGGAGATGAAGGTTAAAGTGGCGGCAGAAGCTTCAGAAAGTATAAAACGTAGAGAAGAAGCTTTTGAGAAGAAACACAAGTAAATGAATAAGGGTTTTTAAACGTTGGGCGCAACTTTCCAAAGAGGTACACTCTAGTTGCCTAAGCGAGACTATTAAACTGTTGGGAACGACATGTCACAACAAAGATCCCTTCGATTGCCGATGAGTTAATCTCATGGTGTGTGGGCAATGTTTGGGTCCAAAATAAACTTAAACATTTTATTACATACTTTGGGCCAAGAAGAATACATGCCAACCTCTGCGGCCCACGAATAATTGTTGCAAATCTGAAAAAGAATATCACAAACAAGATTCCCATGCAAGCTAGAAAGATTTACAACAGATACATCCTTAGTTTCCTAGTCTAAAATATTTCCTTGAGCGATCGGAGAAGAAGAGTACCAATCACTATAAATAGACCAATCCAAGAAGATTGACACACATACACATACATGAATCTATATACAAGCAATTCATTACTCTCAACGATTAAAGAACGACAACGGCGATCAAAGGAGTCTGGTTCACCAGACAAAGCATGGAAATTCCAACGATTTACGAGGTCACCCAACCCAACGGCAACGAACTCAGGATCTTGTTAGGTTCACTTTAGCTACCAAACCGACGACGGTGATCGGAGGAGTCTAGTTCACCCGACAAAGTATGGAGATTCCAACGATTCAAGAAGTCACCATATCCAGTGTTCTCAACACTCGCCTTAAAAGATTGTTATGCTTTATACTTGCACTGCGTGTAAAGTATCAATCCTTTGTGGCTCAGCGAGGAGACATGAAACCTAAGTCTTGGAACAATTTAGGCAAGTAGAACTTAACGAGCAAGGTTGGTGCTCTCCTCGCTCCAATCGCTTGTAGAGAAGTAAAGACATCACGGTGCAAAATCACAAAAAACTACATTCTGCCCTCGAGAGTGGCACGCCAAGCACGCTCAACGTAACTAAAAGAGACAGTTTGTGATATTCTTCATCACATCAACCTGACTGGAGAAAATCAAGCCAAAAAACTATGATGTAACGTTATTTTCCCTAGAGAAAAACTAGACGCTACAAAACCAAACTAAAGGCACAGATAAACCAAGACTTGAGCTTGAAACTTTGAGCCAAAAGCTTCAACTCCTACAAGTCCCATGATCCCAATCTGGATCCAAATCAAATCAAATCCATGATCCCTCGATCTAGCCCTAGCCCGGCTAACACCTAGCTAAAACATGCCTAAGTGAACCAGGCCAACTAGGGCTACGTACTTACTAAAGCAGGGGTTTACCCTGATGTTTAAGCTCCACTGTGCAGGTCGAATTGGAATTAAAATATTTCTAAAATTATCCCATGTCTCAGAAATTGGAGTTCTAAACATACGTTGCAGTGAATTCTCGATATATTTGATCAATTGATCACTTCGGTTAAAATCAAAGGCATACTTACACATGGGTTACGGTGGGCTACAAAACCCTCCTAAATTTTAGAAAACACTACAAGAAAACAACACTTAGACCACGGAAACGTAAACGTTCTGTGGTCCAAGTGTAACTTGGACGACAGAGCCGATTATATTCGTGGTCTAAGTTCCACCTGGACAACAGAGAATTCTCCAAGGTCTAAGTGTGGAATTGGATGACAGAGACGACTATCTCCGTCGTCCAAGCTTCACTTGGTCAACGGACCGACACGCCGTAGTCCGAGTGGTCACTTAGACGACGTACTGACACCTCCGTCGTCTAAGCGAAGCATTATATAAGGCCAATGCCAAACTCTCTTCCTCTCCGCTCACTCATCTCTCAACTGATCGATCATAATCTCTTCCTGTCTTGATCAGCGCCTCACGCGTGCACGCAATGAAAACGACGACATCCTAGCTAGCTACCTAGGTAGCTAGATAGCACTATATATATCGATCTTCGGCTCTGACCATCGATTAATTCGCCATATATCGGAGAAGGCCAGGTACGTACGCAGTTAATTTTCCAACACCATTAACGTAGGTTTATATATATATATAATTAATTGCATGTACGTTTGTTAAAACGCCCATTGTTAATAATTAATTAGTACGTCTCATATATAATTAATATATATTAAGTTAGAAAATTGATGATATATATATTAGTTAATTATAGACCTATAGTATGTATATATGTATGGATGTTTTAAAATTTGGTTAATATTTAGTTAAAACATACATACATGCATGTATGTTAGCTAGACATATTAAAGTACGTAATTGATGTAGATCGAGTACGTATAATTAATAGTTAATTGACTAATATATATGTAATAATTAATTAATTATAATATTTTGTAGAAGTATGGACAAGAGTTGGATGAAGTTGCAGAATAAATATGATGTCCGGTATATGGATAGAATTAGCGAATTTGTGAATTTTGCGATAGAACATGGTCAAGGAAAGAAGCGTTTCAGGTGTCCGTGCCAGAAATGTCTTAATTGTCAGTATGTGGAGGTTAATGTTATGGTGCAACACCTGTACGAAAACGGTATGATGTGGAGTTACACTACATGGAGCGAGCATGGTGAAGCAGTAGACTTCAGCTCAGCAAACTTTAGCTCAGGGTACAGTTACCAGGGTGCCTCATCCAGCGGAAGTGGTGCCGGCCCCCCTACTTGCAACCCAACTGCAGATTTGGTCCATGATACGTTTCCGGGATTTAGTCATGGTGGACACCAACACCAAGATGGAGGTTACAGTACCACTCATGAGCATGATGACACATTCCCCGCTGCTAGCTTGGCCACTAACACTAGTGAGATAGATAAGTACATACGGATGCTACTTGAAGCGCCTGTGTTCCCTGGATGTCGAGAGAATATGTTGCAATATGTGATGGAGCAAATGAAGATAAAAGTGAAGCACAAAATGTCAGTCAGTGCTTTTGACGAAATTTAGGAGCAAATATGTAACTTGCTTCCTGATGATCACAATCTTCCTAAATCTCATTATAAGGTTAGAAATATTTTGAGCAGCCTCGGCCTAAAGTACAAGATAATTGACGCATGTCCGAATGATCGTGTGCTTTTTTACGAAGAGTATAAAGATTTGGACTATTGTCCCGTATGTGGCTAGTGCAAATATGAGCTGAATAGGAAGAGTTCGAAAAAGAGAATTCCTGTGAAAGTTGTTAGATATTTTCCCTTTATACCCAGATTGCAGCGCCTGTACATGTCTCTACACACAGCAGAGGCGATACAATGGTATGCAGAAAAGCGAATAGATGACGATGTCCTGCGACACGCCGCGGATGGGGAGGGTTTCAAACATTTCGATAGAGAATTTGGAGACTTTGCTGCATAGGTTAGAAATGTTAGACTCGGACTATCTACAGACGGATTCAATCCTTGGGGTAGTAATAGCTCCGCCGTCAGCACTTGGCCAGTTATTCTGATGTCGTACAACTTGCCTCCGTGGATGTTCATGAACAAGGAATTTAATTTCCTTACTGTACTAATTCCAGGTCCTAAATCTCTAGGGAAGTGCTTAGATGTCTACCTTAGACCTTTGATCGACGAGTTGAAACTGTTGTGGCAAAATGGAGTCCCAACTTATGACAAATTCACTAACACGATGTTCACGATGAGGGCTACCGTAATGTGGACGATCAGCGATTTTCCAGCGTATGAGATGTTGGCAACCTGCAAGACAAAAGGATATAATGGATGTCCTATATGTTTGGACGACGTGAACTCTAGTTGGCACGCGGGGAAGTTGTGTTACTTGGGTCACTGTAGATGGCTTACTCACGACGACCTGTGGCGACAGGATGAAGCTCATTTCGACGGGACGGTGGAGAACGATCCTAAACCCTGTGGTTAGTCGGGCGAAGAGATTTTAGAGAGATTGAGCTATTTCAACTTTGGTGTGTTGACCAATGACTTGGATGTAAAGAAATGCAATCTAATTCCTCCACATGATCTCCGCTATTGGCATCACAAGAGTATATTCTTTGAACTCCCTTACTGGTCGAAGTTGAAGCTGAAGCGCGCAAAGATCTGGAATCAATGAATCTACGTCGTCCCTTGTGGTTGAGGAGGGATAGGAAATGAGTGTACAACAAGATGCCAGCTGTACCTTACACAGTGAAGCCGACACTTAGACGTTCTGTATTTCACTGGTTTAAGGGCGTTCGTTATCCGGCTACGTATGCAGCTACTATAATTGGAGCAGTGGACGAGGTGCAACACAAATTTGTTGGTCTAAAGGCACATGACTATCACGTTATGCTGCAACGTCTGATTCCAGTGGTAATTTGACCATATTTACCTCGTGACGTCGTAGAACCAATAGTGGCATTGTGCAGATGGTGGCAGAGGTTATGCGTCAGAGAATTAAAGAAGTCAGATGTGGTAGAACTGCAACAAAAAATTGTGCACATCATTTGCAAACTAGAGAGGATTTTTCCCCCTGCTTTCTTTGACATCATGATTCACCTAATGATTCACCTGCCCGAGCAGGTGCTCATTTCTGGTCTGGTCCAGTACACTTGGATGTATCCTCAAGAAAGGTACGTATAACTATATTAATTATACAGGTAATTCGATTCATAATTTGTTCTACTGGTGATTACTAGCTATATGTTCTTATTTTTATTGTACGTTTGATTTTGTAGACATGTTGGACAGTATAAAGGATTCGTCAAAAACAGGTCGGTCCCGGGTGGCTTCATAGCTGAGACATACATAATGCATGAGTGTGTTACTTACTGCAACAGGTACCTCAAAAATCCACCACCTCCCACTGCCTCCGATCCTAGTGCCCACATCAATCTTTCTGTCGTCACCAATGTCGTCCGACCGTTTAGAGGAGTATTAAAGGAATCGTTAACACGGGAAGAACTTATTGAGGCACATTGGGTAGTGTTGCGAGACTGTGACGAAGTTGAGCCATACATGATGTCATACAGGGAGAGGCTTTAGGCGTTAAATCCAGACAAGAGTTCGGCGTGGATTGAGAAAATGGTTAAGAAAAAGTTCCCTGATTATTTCTTCCAAAGGGTACGTACGTACGTCTCGGTATTTAGTAATTTATATGCATATCGATCATGTTTGTAGAAAGTAAACCCTTAAATTTTCTCATTTTCGCAGATGATTGATCTACAAAAAATTCGAAAACCACGGGGGGTGGTGGTCCTGGCTAAAGCACTTGCTAGCAAGGAAGCCGATTAAACTCTATATTTATCCCGGATGTTTTGTGAACGGTGCAAAGTTCCATTCATTGGCCCGAGATGAAGGAAGAAGAACACAAAACAGTGGGATAGCGGTTGGGAAAGACAATGATCTATATTACGGGGCTATTGTATATGTGGTTCAGCTATGTTACAGGAATGATGTCAACGTTTTCCTATTCAAGTACAGATGGTTTAAGCGTACAAAGGAAGACCTGGGACTTTTATCAGTCGATACAAACACAAGCTGGTATGAGGATGAGCCTTTCGCTCTCGCCACCTTAGTTAGGCAGGTGTTCTATCTCGACGGTCCGAAAGCTGGTGAAGGGTGGAAAATAGTGAACCATATCTCTCATCGAGGAATATGGAATACAGAGACAATTGAAGGGACACCGGCGACTGAAGATGCTGTTGAACCAGAAAGAGACATTCTTGCCTATCAAGAGCCTAATATTTCTGTCATCCGCTCCGATATAATGGACCTGGTTCAAGATGGTGAACGGTTACCCATGCCTGATGGTTATACAGATCTAACTGAAGATGAGATTATTGAGGCAATTAATGAGATAGATGAAGAAGACGTGCAGGATGAGGACAAGGACGAGGACTACGGTTATTCGTCGGACGATGTTGAGTATGATGAGGAGGATGAGCAATCGAATAACGGGGATGAGGATGATGACGATTATGACGAAGAGTACAATTATACGACGAGGATTATTGGTTGATAATTAATTATTGTAATTATTGTAATATATGATGCATCATCGATCAATAACTAAATATTATAAGGAGGAGTACGTATGTACGTATGTAAAACTATTATTTTTGTACTTAATTAATTACACGCGTCCATGCTCGGATCGACCAACGTACGTAAATTTAATTTAATTAATTAATCAATCAATCCGGATCGGATTGAATCGAATCGAATCGGATCGATCGAGGAGCGGATCGAATCGGAGCGGATCAGATCGATGATTTTTTCAATCGAATTGAATCAGAAGAATTGAACGGAGACACTTGGACGACGGAGAATCTCATTTGCGTCGTCCAAGTGAAGCAAAACCCTTAACCCTAAACAGTTAGGCCCTAACCCCTAAATTCAGGGTTTTGTACTTGGACGACGCAAATGAGATTCTCCGTCGTCCAGGTACTCACTTGGACGACGGAACACTCATTCTCCGTCGTTCAGGTACTCACTTGGACGACGGAGAAGCTCATTTGCGTCGTCCAAGTTCAAAATTTGTAATTTTATCTAAGACAACGACCATCTAGACCATCTCCCAATGTATATTCTTTTTGTCAAGACTATAGAGTAAACAATTCTTGGTGTGTGAGCTTCGACTGTTCCAAAATCGAAGTTATGAAATGTCTTGTATCCACGTTTCCGGTTTGTCAAAATCTTGGTTTTCCGGTTGACTGTGCCGATGAAACCCTTCATGAACTTATTATTTTCTGAAAATTATTCTAATTATATATTATGTTACAGTGAACGTATCCAACGGTTGTTTTGTCTAAATTCAATTTCGTTAATACCGATATGCAAATGAGCCTATACTTAATAACACTTAAGTCATAAAGATTAGTAGATACTTAACAAGTTTAAAGACGTAAAATTATTCGTCGTTTCAAATTCAATTGTTTATATATACGATGCATTAATCGATATTTTACGACTATTTCATTCGAATGACAAATCGGCAAATTCCTTGCGAATTAATTTTAAAATTTTTTTTAACGTAAATTCAACTTGGACCACGGAGATGGCCTTTCTCCGTCGTCCTGGTGCACACCTGGACGACGGAGATTAGCTTCTCCGTGGTCCAAGTTCAAAACCCATGGCGGTTGATTGTATAGCCTAAATTTTTGGCACCGTTTCGAAAGTTGACTTAGACAATGGAGAATCTATTCTTCGTCGTCTAAGTCAACATTCGAAACGGTGCCCAAAATTAACGCGGTTGAAACTGTCCCGCCGATTAATTGGGTGCCGTTTCAAAATTTTGAAACGGTTGACTTAGACGACGGAAACGCTCTTTTCCGTCGTCCAAGTGCACTTAGACGACAGAAAATAGGGCTCCGTCGTCTAAGTGAAAGCCTATATATAACCCTGCTCATTCTCTCTTTTCCTCATCCCATCTCATTTCCTCCTCTCCTCTCCTTTCACTCTCTCTTAAAACCTCCGGCCTTCCGTCGACCAAAATTCCGGTGACTTTCCTTCTCTCCGGCGACTTTCCGGCTAGGTAATAATTATATTTTTTAATTAACATTATTATTATTTAAGTAATTATTTAATTTGTAAATTGGTTAATTAATTAGTAATTAATGTAATAGTAATAATAATTATTAGTAAAAATAAATTATTAGTAATAATATATTAGTAATAATAATTATTGGTAATGATAACTAATTATTGGTAATAATAATTACTAGTAAATGAATAATTATTAGTTAAAATTAATTAATAGTAATAATTATTATTGTTAATAATAATTAATTATATTGGTAAATGAATAATTATTATTAAATGCATGATCAATAATAATTAATTATTGTAATTATTTATTGTTTTAATTAATAGTATAATTAGTGATTATTATTGCATGTAATTAAAAATAATTAATTGATAATTATGGGTATTTTGTAGTAAATTGGTAGTCTTTGATTTAAATTTAGTACATAAATTTGGTTTTTTAAGTCGCACTCTTTGGAATAGATGGCGCCTCATTTCCTAGCTTATCTCCTTAACCCCTCGTGATGTGTGGATTTCATCACCGCACACCATAACCTAAGTGAAGTTATGGACACGAGGTTGATGGTGGAGTTTGCAAAGGACTTGAGAGAGTGTAAATTTTTGAAAGATTGGCTGAATGTCGGACATGGTATCTAGAAACGGGTTATGACTGGTGACAGGTTTTAGATCTAAGAAAGACGTCACCAATAGAGTATATACCATTGATTTGGTTAGCCTCGGGGTGTTTTGTCGAAATTAGTCCTGCCTCTCGCGTTATCTCTATCCCTAACTGGCCATGTTTTTCGATTGAACCAAGGCTGATTAATTGAAAGTTTACACTTTATCGCGCGGGTCGCACGTCCATTGAACGACCCAAATACCAAGTTAGTGTACTCTATTTAAATCTTAGGCGCACTCAATACTAAGGTGTAATTACCGTAATTTTTTTTATATAATTATTATGGTAATCAGGTATTTTAACAACGTACTCCTAGGTTTAAATGGCTCCATCGGGAAAGAAAAATGCCCAATAGGATGCCGAAGATGCTATGCTCCGACGCTTGGCGGAGCAAGTCGGTTAGGAATTACAGCAGGCCAACGACGCGCTCTCTCCGGACCTTTCAGCTGGTCCGTCAACAACGCCCACTGGGGAAATTCCCGCTACCCCAGTTATCCCGATCGGTGATGACGACGCCTATTCCAGTCCGACGCCCAGTTTAGCAGGAAGTACTCAGGCGTCCTCGACCTCTGAATCTGTCCTCTATAGCGTCCGGCGCAAGCTCAGGAGGGCCCCGACTGACCCGGAACCGAAAAGGACTCGCGGTCTCGTCAAAGGCGGAAAATCAAAGAAAATTTTAAAGGCAACCGAGAAAAAGATCGACTTGCCGTACGACGAATTCACCGGTGGCCCTCTCACAGCTCAGCTAGCTAGTCTCTCGGTGCATAGCATAGGGTCAATCCTTCGTAGCCGGGTTCGTATGACTACCCTTACTTGGAAGGAGTTGCCGGATGAAGAGAAGGCAAAACTATTTAAAGAACTTTCGGTACGTAATACGTATAATTTTAAATTT
Organism: Geum urbanum; assembly: GCA_946800695.1. Classification (NCBI taxonomy): domain Eukaryota; kingdom Viridiplantae; phylum Streptophyta; class Magnoliopsida; order Rosales; family Rosaceae; genus Geum; species Geum urbanum. The sequence goes on from OX326998.1 coordinate 39,297,980, forward strand.
ATTTTCTAATAACCAATTAAAATTATGATTTCATAATATATACGATTATAATTTTCTATTTATTTCTGATAGGAACAATATGAGGTGGATCCCACACCGGCGATGCTTAAGCATATCAACCAAACCACCAACTCCATCTACCGTGATTGGAAGTACAAGCTTCATGTGTACTTCGACAATATCGGCCTCGTGCCTACCCCCGTAGAGCTGCGTGGGGATAGGGAAGATGAGTGGCAGTGGTTGTGTAACCACTTCCAAGATGAAGAATATAAGGTGTTTACTTTGTTTATTTAGATTAAGAGAATTGAATTATTTTTATTTTAGTTACTCATTAATTTTTTAATGATTTATGTTGTCCAACAAAAATTCTCCAAAATCAACAAAACCAACCGGGGGAAGAAGGACAAACACCATACCTCCGGCACAAAGCAAGTGATTCAAATAGCTAAGGAGGACAGGGATAAGGGCTCCAAACACCCTTATCTCGATGCTAGCATAAGTGCGTACGTTGTGCCTGGGGTCGAAAATGAAGCGAGTCAATACGGCGTAAGTGATATATATATATGTACTTTTAATTATAGTAGTTATTATTTAATTATTATTTTTTTAATTATTATTTTTTAGGCAAGGTTGGTAGAATGTGCGCACGAGGAATTGGCCAACACTCAGCTTGCATACCCAGATTTGCTGCCGGAAGACCTGCCTCCTCTATCGATGGAGAGCCAAATTGTAATCGCCGATGAGGTATACGGTCGTAGAGCTGGAAGGGAGGTTAGGGGGATGGGACCTAAGGTGATTCGAGATTTGTCGACCTCCGACTCATCATCTACGGGAGGTTCGGCGAGCAAAAGTACTCAAGCTGCGGCCGTCCAAGCAGCCATTCAAGAGGCTCGACTCGCACGAGAGGAAAATCAATCTATGCGTCAAAGGCTTGATCAGCAAGAAGCGCAGATAGCCTAAATCGTCGCCCTCATGGAAAATCAAGCTCGACGACAGTGTCAACCTCCTCCGAACACATACCCCGACGACGATGACCCGGCTGGAGGCAGGGGACTCGGCGGCGCATCTGCTCCTCCAATATTTTAGTAGTTAATTTGTGTAGTTTATTATATTATTTTTTTCCCAATTCCAAACAATTTTTAATTTATATTTAATTTCATGTATGTACAAATTAATTTTTATTATTTAATTAAGTAATTACAAATTTATTTTATTTAATTAATTTTAACATTTTTAATTATTTAAATGAGATTGGAGTTTTTAAATTAAATTATTAATATTTTACAACAATTTAAAATTTAAATTTCAAAAAAATAAAATAACCACTTAGACCATGGAGAATTGATTTCCGTGGTCCAAGTGAGAACTTAGACCGCGGAGTTTTTGGGCTTTATCCGCGGTCTAAGTTTTCACTTGGACCACGGAAATCAATTCTCCGTGGTCTAAGTGGGCACCTAGACCGCGGACAAAGCCCAACAACTCCGCGGTCTAAGTTCTCACTTGGACCACGGAAATCAATTCTCTGTGGTCTAAGTGAGAACTTAGACCGCGGAGAAAGATGGAAAACTCCGTGGTCCAAGTAATCACTTGGACGACGAAGAATGGATTTCCGTCTTCTGGGTTATTACTTGGACCGCGGAGATTGTCCGCGGTCTTAGTAACAACCTGGACGACGGAAATCCATTCTCCGTCATCCAAGTTCTTACTTGGACCGCAGACAATCTCCGCAATCTAAGTTTCACTTAGACCGCAGAGTTCACCTTCTCCGTTGTCCAAGTGCTTGGACGACAGCACTTGGAGGACGGAGGTTTCGTCGTCTAAGTACTTAGACGACGGAAAAACGCACCTAGACGACGGAAACGCTCCGCGGTCTATGTGCGTTTTTCTTGTAGTGAAAACACTGTTTGTAGCTTAAATTTTACTGTAAAACTTTAAATTTTTAAACTTAGCCCTCCCTAGATTTGTATACCTATCTTCTACACCATTTGTAAACTTATTCGGAATTTTTTTAGCTCCCATCATTATGAAATTCAAGCTCTGCCCTTGGTTAAAATGAATAACAATTCTCATAATTCAAAAATTAGGGAAATTCTTTATCAGAGTATCTTCTCATTAGACCCACTTTTTGTTTGTATTTTGGAAAATTCACCGTTGGTTAGATAGATAATGATGAATAGATCACTTATGCAAAATATCACCAAAATTTAAAAATTGTTAAGTCAATCATAATCAAGATTTATAACTTATGCACATGCACGGTGTATGTTTGACTATTTTGATTCGTTCATTGGTTTAATCTTGTTCAATACCTTAACGAGAATTCATTTGCATGAAAATTTGTATAAAAAATATACTCATAAATATCTAATAGTTAACTTTGTTTATGTTTTATTGAAAAGTGGCTCTTACGACCAATAATTAAAAATCTATTCTTTAATATCTAACGGTTAACTTTGTATATGTTGTACATGTGAGCAGAGTTTGATTGAGAGAGAATGAGAATGAGACGAGTGAGCGAAGAGGAAAAGAATTTGGCACAATATATAATGCATCACTTAGACGATGTAAATGAGTATGTGTCGTCTAAATGGCTACTTAGACGACGCAATGTCGATGCGTCGTCTACGTGACAACTTAGACAGCGTACTACGTGTAGGTTCCGTCGCCCAAGTACTTCATTAGATGACGCACAAACGTTGTGCTGTCTAAGTATCTACATAGACGACGGCATGTCAGTGCGTCGTCTCACTCCTCAGTTGGACGACAAAGACTCATTTCCGTCGTCTAAGTCACACTTAGAAGATTGAAAAATGTTTAAGACGACACAAATTATTGGCATCGTAAAATTCAACTTTGATGAAAAAACCTTTACTGTTTCATCATCTAAGAGAGTTTTTCTTGTAGTGTTTCCGGAGTCACAAGAGAATATTGAGCAACTTTGGGAAAACGACAAAATAGCTTCACCGGAAGTCGCCGGAATTCTCCACAGCAAGCGGACCATCCTTCCTGGAACAAACACTTTGGTTCAAGCCCAATGGAGACCTAATCCACCAATTTATACATGAAAATTTGATTTGAATAGAAGAGGAAGAAGATGGACCACATGATGTCACATATTTTGGACTTTAACTTTGCAAAGCCTAAAATAATGGATCATGATTCCCTTTGTTCAAAGTCAAACTTTAGATTTTCCAACTCATCATTTCCTCTCATCCAAGGGTTAGCATTTGCTCCATCTTTCCCAAAATTCAAGATCCCCATCACCCACACACATACCACACTTCATTTTATACATTTCCTAGTTTTGATAGCTCTTCTTTCTCTAGTTTTCTCTCTAGAGTTCTTAGTTTCTCTAGAGAGAAGGTAGATTAGTCTTTAGCTTTTATTTTCTAACCCTCTAAAACTTAAGAGACCTAGCCATCTTCTTCAAGATTTGGCCGAACCTCTTCACCCTCTCCCCACCATTATCCATCATTTCCTCCTCTCATCTTTGCCTCCAAGGTTTAGGTGATTCTCTAGAGCTTGAAGAAGTGGAAAGTAATCCCTCTTTCCCTTGGATTATTTGAGTATTAGAGGTTTCCCTTTCCTCCTCTTCATGTGTTGGATACAAGTTTAAGTGAAGGAGTGGAGTTAGAAGATTGAAGTGCTTTGGGTGAAGCTTACTAGTTTAGTGGAGCTTAGCTTGGGGACCCTACGGTTATTTCTCACTCTCTTAGTTTCTAAGTTATACTCAAGAACTTTTATATAAAAAAGAGTACCATCATTGGATTTTTGATTTAGAGACTAATTTCATTGGAAAAAATCTCGCTGATACTATCCACCCACCAACCGGTGTAAATGCACCCCAACCCACACCAGCTCGTAAAGCTTAAGCCCTCGTATTTTTTAGGTTTCATATCCATCCAGTTCTGAAGAAGTAGTACTTAAAAAATGATGATCCCACAGATTTATGGGATGTTTTGAAGAAACACTTCAATAATGTGCATGACGCACAACTTCCAAAATTGACCGAGAGATGAGACCAAATCCGCTTGTTGGATTATTTGAAGATTAATTCTTTCAATCAAGCAATGTTAGAGTTACAATCGGAAGTGAGCTTATGTGGAGTTGAAAAGACCAAACAAGATATGATTGTGAAATCTTTGAACAAGAATTACCACTTTTAGTGATATGATGAGTCTTCTCGCTCACTAGTATCGAATCGAGTTCGAGCAAGAACTACCACTTTCAAAGATCTTATGAATATCCTAGCTAAAATGGAGAGACATCATGAGATAATTCTTAACAATAATGCAAGGCCCACTGGGATAAAAAAATACTTGAGAATTATAACATTGGTGGGAAGACACGTAAGGACAAGAAGAAGAACTGTTCTGAGCCTTACAACAACCGTGGTGGGCGAAGAGGTCGTGGTAGAGACCATAGTCAAAATTTGACTTGGAAACGCTAGGATACCAGCCCTCGTAATTCCAACAAGAACCAGCCTGGTTCAGGTTCTAAGCATGAAGGAAATTCTTCACACTCTATTTCATCTGACAAGTATCCATGCTTCAAGTGTGGCTCTACTAAACATATGCACAAGCAATGTCATGCAAGCAAGGACATCCAGAATATCCACAAGAGGCTAACTTTGCTAGAGGACACTATGTGATGGAAGATGACAGAAAAGTCATTCTCATGGTTGCAAGAAGATGGAGAACATTGAGACTCCGGATTTTGAGTCTATGTATTAGGTTGTTCTTTTCTGCTATGTAATCAAGTTTAGATTGTTTTTGGCTTGTTTAAGTTATGATTTGAGACTTTATTTTTAGTTTTTGTTGGAATAAGATATCTTTGATGTAATTTGTGTTGGAAAGTAATGAAATTTCTCTATTTTTGGTATATGAAAGTGTTGCAAATGCTATTTTAATTCATTATGGATGAATGATTGGAAATATACAATATTTCATGGCATTATGACACCAAAAATCAGGAAAAATGAAGAAAAAATCAAAAGGACATTCTGATCCCAAACGTCTCAATTCATCGAGATTATATCTCGACCTGTCGAGACATATGCCCTGGATCATTTTTGACATATTTTTTACCCGTCAAAATTTTGTCATGTTTGTTTTTTGACCTGTCAAAGTATAGTCCTCCATCTAGTTTTGAGCTATCTCAACACATCAAGGGCGTGTCTCGACCCATCGAGACTGATACCCTAGATTGTTTTTCACAAAATTTTGACCCGTCGAGAACTTCTCGACCAGTCAAAACCAGGACCTAGATTCTAACTCAACATCTGAACACTCTCGACCCGTCGAGAGTTATGCCTCGACCTGCTGAGGATAGTACCCTGGATCTAAAGTGAACCAGTTTTGACCCGTCGAACAATCCTTCAACCCATTGAGGTTCGTTACCCGAATTGGTGTTATTTTGCTGTTTATACATCAGTTTTGTCATGACATGTCAATCTTTAAGTTTTCACTTAAAGTGTTTGCCATATCTTGCGTTCAAAGACTGATTGATTTCCATTACTTTGTAGATGTCTAAACGTGAGATTTAGTGTTTAGCAGATAATAGTACTACCCACACTATTCTGCAAAATAGACAATTATTTATGGATCTTATGTCGTATAAATCTTCACTGAAAATCATGATTGGTTCACTGCCGGTTATACAAGGGTGTGGCTCAGCACAATGGTTACCACATGGTACAAGAAATTATGTCATTGATGCCTTGTCACGCTAAAGGCCAATCGAACCTTACTAAGTTTTAAGGAAATTCAGGCCAACAGTTTTCACTAGGAAACATATTGTGAGAATGGCAAGGTATATTTGTCTGTTACCTCTGTGAGAAAATGCATTCTAGAGAAGTTTATGAGAATTTTTAATGGTTTATATCTTTTTATAGTTCAGATCATTGAATCCAATGCAGTTACTCACACTACTGTGTGTGACTCAGACTCATATATGCTTTGGCATTATTGACTGAGTCATCCAGGTCGAGATATGATGATCAGATATGGAAAAATTCTCATGGCCATCCATTCTTTACAGCAAACAAGCATGTTGGAATACCAAAAACATGGTTTAGATGGAGGGGATAAGATTACTCCTCTCAGTCTAGACTTCGTCTCCAAGACGAGTGGAGCACAATCCTAACGATATACTACTGAGGAGCCATGTGTTATCCCACATGATTCCATCGTGGAAATCTTTGATGCACACTGCTCATTTTGTAAAACTTGTTCATTAGCAAAGTTATAGGCACGACCTTCTTTTGTTGTGATAACACTGAGAATATACCATTCTTACAAAGAATTCATAATAACATTTGTGGACCTATCAAACCTAAATGCAGACCATTTAAATTTTTTATGGTTTTTGTAGATGCATCAACACGTTGGTCATGTTGCTTTGCTATTCACAAGGAGTGCTGAATTTGCAAAACTCCTAGTACAGATTATTAAGCTTTGGGCTCACCACCAGGATAATCCACTCAAGTCTATTAGATTAGATAATGCAAGAGAGTTTACATCAAATTTTTTTGACGATTACTGCATATCAGATAGGATTGATGTTGAACATCCCGTTCCCCATGTTCTTTCACAAAATGGTCTTGTAGAAACACAAATCAAGTGGTTACCACTTGTGGCTAGTCCTTTGGTAATGCATACCAATTTACCTGTATCTTCCTGGGGATATGTAGTGTTACATGCAACTATGCTTATTCGTTTCAGATCAACCCGTAGCACTCTAATCAATCAATGCCTACCAGATGGTAACTTGGTATGAGCCTAAAATTTTACATCTACGCATATTTGGTTATGCTGTGTATGTGCCTATTATGCCTCCACTAAGTACTAAAATGGGCCTTCAATATCGTTTAGGCATCTATATTGGTTATGAATCTTCTACGATTGTCCATGATCTAGAACCTTTGATAGAAGATCTGTTTACTGCTAGATTTATAGATTGTCACTTTGATGAGACATACTTCCCACCGCTACGGGGAGATAGGAATAGTTCTATTCCATTTGAACATCAGGAATTGACGTGGTCAAACCCTACTATGTCTCATCATGATACTCGCACATCTTAGAGTGAGTTAAAAGTGCGACTTATTCACGATCTTCACAAAGTAGCAGATTCGATGCCTGACTCCTTGACTGATATCGTGAAAGTGATGAGATTGGATAACGTGCTACAAACGTTCCTGCAAGGTTGGAAGTCCCCAGAAAGGGGTGAGTAAATGCCACACCAGGTAAAGGAGACGATCCTTCTACCCATGGTACAGGTGTGGTGTCGACCTTAGCTCCCACCAGGAAAAGGGAGAGACTAAGAAAATCCACAGATGAGCCACCGGTGAAAAGGAAGGTCATCTAGGAACAAAATGATCATTTCATCTTCAACGTACACTATGAATCCTTCCCATGAGAGTGTTCTTGACTACAATTGTGTCCTAAAATCACAGCTGGAATCTCTGGGGGATGCTTCAGAGTCATATATGATGTCAGAGAACCAGGAAATCTCACTAACTAACAACGATACATGCGTTGTTATGGATAGATCTTCCATGTTAGTTGATGATTCATTATTTATTCCATCGCTCAGGTGATCATTGACGAGGATGAAGTTGAATCCCTCTATGTTCTAGGTTGTCAACGTAGAGAAGAATGACCAAAATGAAAAGATGCAATCAAAGCTGAACTGGACTCTGAGAAAAATGCAAGTTTTCGGTCCGGTAGTGCTATGCCTACCGAATGTTAAGTTAGTTGGACATAAATGGGTCTTTGTTCCAAGGAGTAATGAGAAGAATGAAGTCTTGTGGTATAAAGCTAGACTTATTACCTACAGATTTTCTCAACGCCCTCGTATTGATTATGCGGAGACATATTCTCCAGTCATGAAAATCACTACTTTTCGCTATCTGATCAAGTTGGTAGTATCCGAAAAACTGAGTATGCAGCTAATAGATGTGGTTATAACATATCTCTATGAGGATCTTGATTCAAAGATGTACATGAGAGTGCCAAAATGCATAGTTGTACCCAATTGAAGTAACTTTGAGCCACAAAGTGCTCATGTGATAAGATTAAGACGTTCACTTTATGGGTTAAAGCAATCTGGTCAGATGTGGTACATACGTCTAAGTGACTACATGATTGGCATAGGATTCAAAAATTATGATTTATGCTCATGTGTTTTCATTAAGAGAACAATTTCACAATTTTTCATAGTAGCGGTCTATGTTGATGATATGAATATTATTGGGTTTCTTGACGAAATCAACAAGACAGTTAGTTACTTGAAATTGGAGTTTGATATGAAAGACTTTGGTATGGCTCAATTTTTTTCTTGGTTTGGAATTAAAACATCGAGTTGGTGGAATTCTTCTTCACCTGTCTGCTTTTGTTCAAAAGATGTTAAGGTGATTTAACATGGACAAAGCACACCATCTTAGCGCACCAATGATTGTTTGTAGTTTGGAAACTAAGAAAGACCCATTTCATCCGAAAGTTGATGATGAGGAACTCTTGGGAGCTGAGGTTCCATTTCTCAGTGTTATTGGAGGTTTGTTATATTTTGCTCGGTGCACACGTCCAAAAATTGTCTTATCAGTGAACTTATTAGCTAGGTTTAGCTTTGCACTTACACAACGTTATTGGAATGGAGTAAAACACATCTTCAAGTATTTGAAGTGATCCATTGATTTAGGCTTATTCTTTCCCTATAATGACACATGAGAGAAACTTGAAATTCTGGAAAAACTAATTGTTGAAACGCAATTTTCTGATTCTGCACGGTTCGACCCGTCGAACCAGGTATTCGAAACGGATCAACCTTGGTGCTTTGACCTGTTGAGTTATTCCCTCGACCTGTCAAATGACACCGTGGATGGATCAACATGATTCATGCGACTCGTCGAATGATACCTTCGATGCGTCGAAGGACCTTTCAGTGTAGTTCCTTATTCCGAGACACCGAATGATGTGTTGGTAGGATTCGCTGATGCTGGGTATCTCTCTGACCCGCATAGAAAATGTTCATAAATAGGTTATGTATTCCCCATGTGGAACACAACGATTTTGGAGATCTATAGAGCAAACCCTTATTGCTACTTCCCCAAATCAGTCTGAGATCATAGCTCTGCATGAAGCTATTAAAGAGTGTGTCTAGCTTAGGTCAGTAATACACTATATTCGAGGGTCTAGTGAGTTACCATCTACTATAACAACACCAACTTAAAAAAAATAGAAATAAAATCTCGATAAATATAATAATTAACCTCTGTTAATTGATGAATTTCCTGTAATTAATTAATTAATTTAAAAAATTACGAAATCAATGTTCACTACAAGAAAACATCACTTAGACCACGAAAACGTAATTGTTCCGTGGTCCAAGTACCACCTGGACGACGGATAAGTCTATCTCCGTCGTCCAGGTTACCACCTGGACCTCGGAGTCTTCCCCGTCGTCCAGGTGATCACTTGGACAACGGACCAACACGCCGTGGTCCGAGTAACTTCCACTTAGACGACGTACCGACACCTCCGTCGTCTAAGTGAAGCACTATATAAGACCGATGCCAAACTCTCTTCATTCCATCCTCTCCCGCGGGAAATTTTAAAGATCGAAGAAGAAGGAGAAGGGAGAAGGAGAAGAAGAAGGATCAGGATCAGGATCTCCGCTGACTAGCTAGCTAGCTAGCTTAATTAATTGATATCGAGAAGGCCAGCAGGTACGTACGCAGTTAAAATTTGCTTAATATATATTTAGTGAAAACGTACATACATGCATGGATGTTAGCTATATATACAGATTAATTTACGTACGTAATTGATGGATCGATGTAGATCGAGTACGTATAATTAAGCGTAAATTAATTGACTAATATATATATATGTAATAATTAATTAATTATAATATTTTGTAGCAGTATGGACAAGAGTTGGATGAAGTTGAAGAATAGATGTGATGTCCGGTATATGGATGGAATTAGCGAATTTGTGAATTTTGCGATAGAACATGGTCAGGGAAAGAAGCGTTTCAGGTGTCTGTGCCAGAAATGTCTTAATTGTCAGTATGTGGAGGTTAATGTTATGGTGCAACACCTGTACGAAAATGGTATGATGTGGAGTTACACTACATGGAGCGAGCATGGTGAAGCAGTAGAGTTCAGCGCAGCAGACTTCACCTCAGGGTACAGTTACCAGGGTGCCTCATCCAGCGGCAGTGGTGCCGGACCCCCAGCTTGCAACCCAACTGCAGATTTGGTCCATGATGCATTTCCGAGATTTAGTCATGGTGGACACCAACACCAAGACGGAGGTTACAGTACCACTAATGAGCATGATGACACATTCCCCGCTACTAGTGAGATGGATAAGTACAACCGGATGCTACTTGAAGCGCAGACCCCGGTGTTCCCTGGATGTCGAGAGAATGTGTTGCAATATGTGATGGAGCAAATGAAGATAAAAGTGAAGCACAAAATGTCAGTGAGTGCTTTTGACAAAATTCAGGAGCAAATATGTAAGTTGCTTCCTGATGATCACAATCTTCCTAAATCTCATTATAAGGTTAGAAATATCTTGAGCAGCCTCGGCCTAAAGTACAGGATAATTGACGCATGTCCGAATGATTGTGTGCTATTTTACAAAGAGTATAAAGATTTGGACTATTGTCCCGTATGTGGCCAGTGCAGATTCCAGGTTAATAGGAAGAGTTCGAAAAACAGAATTCTTGTGAAAGTTGTTCGATATTTTCCCTTGATTCCTAGATTGCAGCGCCTGTACATGTCTGTACACACAGCAGAGGCGATGCGATGGTACGCAGAAAAGCGAATAGATGACGATGTCCTGCGACACGCTGCGGATGGGGAGGGTTTCCAACATTTCGACAGAGAATTTGGAGACTTTGCTGCAGAGGTTAGAAATGTTAGACTCGGCCTATCTACAGACGGATTCAATCCTTGCGGAAGTAATAGCTCCGCCGTCAGCACTTGGCCAGTTATTCTGATGCCGTACAACTTGCCTCCGTGGATGTGCATGAACAAGGAATTTAATTTCCTTACTGTACTAATTCCAGGTCCTAAATCTCCAGGGAAGTGCTTAGATGTCTACCTCAGACCTTTGATCGACGAGCTGAAACTGTTGTGGGAAAATGCAGTCCCAACTTATGACAAATTCACTGACATGATATTCACGATGAGGGCTGCTGTAATATGGACGATCAGCGATTTTCCAGCGTATGGGATGTTGGCAGCCTACAGGACAAAAGGATATAATGGATGTCCTACATGTTTGGACGACGTGAACTCTAGTTGGCACGCGGGGAATGTGTGTTACTTGGGTCACCGAAGATGGCTTCCTCACGACCACCCGTGGCGACAGGATGAAGCTCATTTCGACGGGACGGTAGAGAACAATCCTAAACCCCGTAGTTGGTCGGGCGAAGAGATTTTAGAGAGGTTGAGCTATTTCGACTTTGGTGTGTTGACCAATGACGTGGATGTAAAGAAATGCAATCCAATTCCTCCACATGATCTGAGCTATTGGGATCACAAGAGTATATTCTTTGAACTCCCTTACTGGTCGAAGTTAAAGCTGAGGAACAACTTGGACGCGATGCACATAGAAAAGAATGTGTGCGACAACGTGGTGGGAACAATTCTTGGTAATAAGTTCAAGACTAAAGATACTCCCAAAGCGCGCAAAGATTTGGAATCAATGAATCTACGTCGTCCCTTGTGGTTGAGGAGGGATAGGAAATGAGTGTACAACAAGATGCCAGCTGCACCATACACAGTGAAGCCGACACTTAGACGTTCTGTATTTCACTGGTTTAAGGGCGTTCGTTATCCGGCTATGTATGCAGCTACTATAACTCGAGCAGTGGACGAGGTGCAACACAAGTTTGTTGGTCTAAAGACACATGACTATCACGTTATGCTGCAACGTCTGATTCCAGTGGTAATTCGACCATACTTGCCTCGTGACGTCGTAGAACCAATAATGGCATTGTGCAGATGGTGGAAGAGGTTATGCGCCAGAGAATTAAAGAAGTCAGATGTGATGGAATTGCAACAACAAATTGTACACATCATTTGCAAACTAGAGAGGATTTTTCCCCTGCTTTCTTTGACATAATGATTCACCTAATGATCCACCTGCCCGAGCAAGTGCTCATTTCTGGTCCACTCCAGTACACTTGGATGTATCCTCAAGAAAGGTACGTACAACTAATTAATTATACAGGTTTTTCGATTCATAATTTGTTCCACTGGAGATTACTAGCTAGCTATATGTACTTATTCTTATTGTACGTTTGATTTGTAGACAGCTTGGACAGTATAAGTCATTCGTCAAAAACAGGTTGGCCCCGGATGGATCCATAGAAGAGACATACAAAATGCATGAGTGTGTTACTTACTGCAACAGGTACCTCAAAGATCCACCACCTCCCACTGCCTCCGATCGCAGTGCCCACATCAATCTTTCTGTCGTCACCAATGTCGTCCGACCGTTTAGAGGAGTATTAAAGGAATCGTTAACACGGGAAGAACTTATTGAGGCACATTGGGTAGTGTTGCGAGACTGTGACGAAGTTGAGCCGTACATGATGTCATACAGGGAGAGGCTTCAGGGGTTAAATCAAAACAAGAGTTCGGCGTGGATTGAGAAAATGGTTAAGAAGAAGTTTCCCGATTATTTCTTCCAATGGGTATGTACGTACGTCTCGGTATTTAATTAGTAATTTATATACATATCGATCATGTTTGTAGAAAGTAAACCCTTATATTAATTTGCCATTTTCGCAGATGATTGATCTGCAAAAATCTGAAAACCACGGGGGGTGGTGGTCATGGCCAAACCACTTGCTAGCAGGGAAGCCGATTAAACACTATATTTATCCCGGATGTTTTGTGAACGGTGTAAAGTTCCATTCATTGGCCCGAGATGAAGGAAGAAGAACACAAAACAGTGGGGTAGCGGTTGGGAAAGACAATGATCTATATTACGGGGCTATTGTATATGTGGTTCAGCTATGTTACGGGAATGATGTCAACGTTTTCCTATTCAAGTGCAGATGGTTCAAGCGTACAAAGGAAGACCTGGGACTATTATCAGTCGATACAAACTCAAGCTGGTATGAGGATGAGCCTTTCGCTCTCGCCACCTTAGTTAGTTAGGTGTTCTATCTCGACGATCCGAAAGCCGGTGAAGGGTGGAAAATAGTGAACCATATCTCTCACCGAGGAATATGGAATACAGAGACAATTGAAGGGACACCGGCGACGACTGAAGATGCTGCTGAACCAGAAAGAGACATTCCTGCCTATCAAGAGCCTAATATTTCTGTCATCCGCTCCGATATAATGGACCTCGTTCAAGGTGTTGAACTGTTACCCATGCCTGATGGTTGTACAGATCTAACTGAAGATGAGATTATCGATGCCATTAATGAAGAAGATGAAGAAGACGAGCAGGATGAGGACGCGGACGAGGACTCAGGTTATTCGTCGGACGATGTTGAGTATGATGAGGAGGATGAGCAATCGGATACCGGGGACGAGGATGATGACGATTATGATGATGACTACTTAACTAAGACGAGAAAAATTAATTGGTAATTAATTTATGTAACTATTGTAATATATGATCGATGCATCATCGATCAATAATTAATATAAATATTATAAGGAGGAGAATGTATATATGTACGTAGATCTTCGACTTTTTGTACTTAATTAATTAATTACACGCGTCCATGCTCGATCAGACCGGATCGACCGGCGTACGTAAACTAAATTAAATTATTTAATTAATCCGAATTATATATCATGGACAACGGAGAAATTAATTGCAGATTTCGCCTTTTGGGTATTTTGGCTATCTCCCTAAATCCTCGACCCTAAATCTAGCAAATCGGATCGATCGATCATTTTTTTAATTATATTCTTGAATCAGAATAATTGAACGGACACACAAATGACCGGGGACGACCTAAACCCTAAACCCTAAGGCCCTAACCCCTGAACTCAGGGTTTGTACACTTGGACGACGGATATGGTTATTCTCCGTCGTCCAGGTACTCACTAGGACGACGGAGATGATCATCTCCGTCGTCCAAGTTCACAAACCCTATACCCTAAACCCTGAGGCCCTAACCCCTGAATTCAGGGTCTCTGAACCTGGACGACGGAGATGGGCGTCTCCGTCGTCCAGGTTCAGAGACCCTATGCCCTAAACCGTAAGGCCCCTAACCCCTACATTCAGGGTCTATTCACCTGGACGATGGAGAAACTCATCTCCGTCGTCCAGGTGTAGATTTCGTAATTTTTTCTAAGACAACGACCATCTAGACCATCTTCCAATGCATATCCTTTTTGTCAAGACTTTAGAGTAAACAATTCTTGGTGTGTGAGCTTTGACGGTTCGAAAATCGGAGTTGCGAAATGTCTTGTATCCACGTTTCCGGTTTGTGAAATTCTCGGTTTTTCGGTTGACTGTGTCGATGAAACCCTTCACGAACTTATTATTTTCTGAAAATTATTGTAATTATATATTATGTTACGACGAACGTATCCAACAGTTGTTTTGTCCAAATACAATTTCGCTAATACTCTGGTGCAAATGAGCCTATACTTATGAACCATTAAGTCGTAAACATTAGTAGATACTTAACAAGTTTAAAGACGTAAAATTATTCATCGTTTCAAATTTAACTGTTCATATATACGATGCGTTCATCGATATTGTATGACTATTTCACTCGAATGACAGATCGCTAAATTCCTAGCGAATTAATTTTTAAATTTTTTTTACGTAATTTGAACCTGGACGACGGAGATGGTCATTCTCCGTCGTCCAGGTGTTCACTTGGACGACGGAGAATGACCATCACCGTCGTCCATGTTCAAATTACCATGGCGGTTCATTTTAATTATAATTTTTTTTTTCAATGTAAATTGCACTTGGACGATGGAGATGGTCATTCTCCATCGTCCAAGTTGAAATATATGGCGGTTCAATGTGCCGCCTAAATTTTCGGCACCGCTTGAAATTTCACTTAGACGACGGAGAATCAATTCTCCGTCGTCTAAGTCCAAATTTATTGCGGGTGAAACGTCTCGCTCATTAATTACGCGCCTCTTCGAAAAAATTTAACGCTTCACCTAGACGACGGAAAAGCCTGTTTCCGTCGTCCAAGTGCACTTAGACGACGGAAAATAGGGCTCCGTCGTCTAAGTGAACGCCTATATATAGAACAGGATCCCCCCCCCTTTTCTCATTCCATCTCATCTCTTCTCCTCCTCTCTTCTCCTCTCCTCTGGCCTTCCTCCTCCGGCGTGGTTCCCCCTCTCTGACGACTCTACTCTCTCGATATTCCGGCGACATTCCGGCGAGGTAATAATTCTATTTTTTACCTTTTTAACATTTTTTTATTTAATTAATTATTTAATTTCTAAATAGTTTTAATTTATTAGTTTTAAATAATTAATAGTTGTAATTATAATAATTATTTAGTTGTTATTATTAATATTTAGTAATCATTATTAGTTGTTAATTATTTGGTAATGAATAATTATTAGTTAAAATTAAATAATAGTAATAATAATTATTGTTAATAATAATTAATTATATTGGTAAATTAATAATTATTATTAAATTCATGATAAATAATAATTCATTATTGTCATTATTTATTGTTTTAATTAATTGATAATTATGTGTATTTTCTAGTAAATTGCATGATAGTACGTCTTTGATTTAAATTTAGTACATAAGCTTGGTTTAATAAGTCGCACTCTTTGGAATAGATGACGCCTCTTTTCCTAGCTTATCTCCTTAACCTCTCGTGATGTGTGGATTTCATCACTGCACACCATAACCTAAGTGAAGTTATGGACACGAGGTTGATGGCGGAGTTTGCAAAGGACTTGAGGGAGTGTAAATTTTTGAAAAATTGGCCGAATGTCGGACATGGTGTCTAGAAACGGGTTATGACTGGTGACAGGTTTTGGATCTAAGAAAGACGACACCAATAGAGTATATACCATCACTACAAGAAAATTGCACCTAGACCACGGACCATTTCCGTCGTCTAGGTGCAGTTTTCCGTCGTCTAAGTACTTGGACGACGGAATCTCCGTCGTCCAAGGTCCGTGCTCTAAGTGCTGTCGTCCAAGCACCTGGACGACGGAGATTTAGTTATCCGTCGTCCAAGTTCACTTGGACCGTGGAGATTATCCGTGGCAGGCGCTGTACATTATTATTATATGGACGACGGAAAATGACCATCTCCGTCGTCCAGGTTCAAATTACGTAAAAAAAAATTTAAAAAATAATTCGCTAGGAATTTAGCGATCTGTCATTCGAGTGAAATAGTCGTACAATATCGATGAACGCATCGTATATATGAACAGTTAAATTTGAACCGCCGATTAATTTTACGTATTGAAACATGTTAAGTATCGACTAATCTTTACGACTTAAGTGTTCATGAGTAGACGCTCATTTGCAGCAGAGTATTAACAAAATTGAATTTGGATAAAACAACCGTTGGATATGTTCGTCGTAACATAATATATAATTGTCTTCAAAGGACCATAAAATAATAAGTTCGGGAAGGGTTTGATCGGCACAGTCAACCGTAAAACCGATAATTTCACAAACCGGAAACGTGGATACAAGGCATTTCGCAACTCCGATTTTTGAACCGTCGAAGCTCACACACCAAGAATTGTTTACTCTAAAGTCTTGATGAAAAGACTTTGCATTGGAAGAAGGTCTAGATGGTCGTTGTCTTAGAAAAAATTACGATATCTGCACCTGGACGACGGAAATGAGCGTATCCGTCGTTCAGGTAATCACCTGGACGACGGATATGAAGTTATCCGTCGTCCAGGTTCTGACCTGGACGACGGAGAATGACGTTCTCCGTCGTCCAGGTGCATAGACCCTGAATTCAGGGGTTATGGCCTTACTGTTTAGGGTTTAGGGTTTGTGAACTTGGACGACGGAGAATGACCATTCTCCGTCGTCCTAGTATGTACCTGGACGACGGATAATGACCATTCTCCGTCGTCCTAGTATGTACCTGGATGACGGATAATGACCATTCTCCGTCGTCCAAGTTCTAAACCCCGATTTCAGGGGTTAGGGCCTTAGTGTTTACGGTTTAGGTCGTCCCCGGTCATTTGTGTGTCCGTTCAATTATTCTGATTCAAAAATATAATTAAAAAATTGATCGATCGATCCGAACTGCTAGATTTAGGGTCAAGGATTTAGCTAGGGTACGTTTTATATGAGATTGAGATTTGGCGCCAATATTTATTAATTTCTCCGTTGGCCAGGATATATAATTCAGATTAATTTCTTACCGTAAACCGGCATCGATCATATATATATATATTACAATAATTACAGTAATTAATTACCAATTAATCTCCCTCGTCGTATGACCGTACTCTTCGTCATAATCATCATCGTCCTCATCCCCGTTAGTCGACGGCTCATCCTCATCATCGTACTCAACATCGTCCGACGAATAACCTGAGTCCTCGTCCGCGTCCTCTTCATGCTCGTCTTCTTCATCTACCTCATCGATAATCTCATCTTTAGTTAGATCTGTACAACCATCAGGCATGGGTAACCGTTCACCATCTTGAACCAGGTCCATTATATCGGAGCGGACCATAGAAATATTAGGCTCATGATAGGTAGGAATGTCTCTTTCTGGTTCAGCAGCATCTTCAGTCGTCGCTGGTGTCCCTTCAATTGTCTCTGTATTCCATATTCCTCGGTGAGAGATATGGTTCACTATTTTCCACCCTTCACCGGCTTTCGGATCGTCGAGATAGAACACCTGCCGAACTAAGGTGGCGAGAGCGAAAGGCTCATCCGCATACCAGTGCGAGTTTGTATCGACTGATAATAGTCCCAGGTCTTCCTTTGTACGCTTGAACCATCTGCACTTGAATAGGAAAACGTTGACATCATTCCCGTAACATAGCTGAACCACGTATACAATAGCCCCGTAATATAGATCATTGTCTTTCCCAACCGCTACCCCACTGTTTTGTGTTCTTCTTCCTTCGTCTCGGGCCAATGAATGGAACATTACACCGTTCACAAAACATCCGGGATAAATATAGTGTTTAACCGGCTTCCCTGCTAGCAAGTGCTTTGGCAATGACCACCACCCTCCGTGGTTATCAGATTTTTGCAGATCAATCATCTGCGAAAAAGGGCAAATTAATATAAGGGTTTACATTCTACAAACATGAGCGATATGTATTTGAATAATTAATACCGAGTCGTACGTACGTAGCCATTGGAAGAAATAATCAGGAAACTTCTTCTTAACCATTTTCTCAATCCACGCCGAACTCTTGTTTTGATTTAACGCCTGAAGCCTCTCCCTGTATGACAACATGTACGGCTCAACTTCGTCACAGTCTCGCAACACTACCCAATGTGCCTCAATAAGTTCTTCCCGTGTTAACGATTCCTTTAATACTCCTCTAAACGGTTGGACGACATTGGTGACGACAGAAAGATTGATGCGGGCACTGTGATCGGAGGCAGTGGGAGGGGGTGGATCTTTGAGGTACCTGTTGCAGTAAGTAACACACTCATGCATTAGGTATGTCTCTGCTATGGAGCCATCCGGGGCCGACCTGTTTTTGACGAATGACTTATACTGTCCAAGCTGTCTACAAAATCAAACGTACACATTACATAAGTACATATAGCTAGCTAGCTAGTATATATATAATCTCCAGTGGAACAAATTAATTAATTAGTTGTACGTACCTTTCTTGAGGATACATCCAAGTGTACTGGACCGTACCAGAAATAAGCACCTGCTCGGGCAGGTGGATCATTAGGTGAATCATGATGTCAAAGAAAGCAGGGGGGAAAATCCTCTCTAGTTTGCAAATGATGTGCACAATTTGTTGTTGCAATTCCACCACATCTGACTTCTTTAATTCTCTGGCGCATAACCTCTGCCACCACCTGCAGAATGCCACTATTGGTTCTACGACGTCCCGAGGCAAGTATGGTCGAATTACCACTGGAATCAGACGTTGCAGCATAACGTGATAGTCATGTGTCTTTAGACCAACAAACTTGTGTTGCACCTCGTCCACTGCTCCAGTTATAGTAGCTGCATACGTAGCTGGATAACGAACGCCCTTAAACCAGTGAAATACAGAACGTCTAAGGGTCGGCTTCACTGTGTATGGTGCATCTGGCATCTTGTTGTACACTCCTTTCCTATCCCTCCTCAACCACAAGGGACGACGTAGATTCATTGATTCCAAATTTTTGCGCGCTTTGGGAGTATCTTTAGTCTTGAACTTAATACTGAGAATTGTTCCCACCACGCTGTCGCACACATTCTTTTCTATGTGCATCGCGTCCAAGTTGTTCCTCAGCTTCAACTTCGACCAGTAAGGGAGTTCAAAGAATATACTCTTGTGATCCCAATAGCTCAGATCATGTGGAGGAATTGGATTGCATTTCTTTACATCCGCATCATTGCTCAACACACCAAAGTCGAAATAGCTCAACCTCTCTAAAATCTCTTCGCCCGACCAACTACGGGGTTTAGGATTGTTCTCTACCGTACCGTCGAAATGAGCTTCATCCTGTCGCCACGGGTGGTCGTGAGGAAGCCATCTACGGTGACCCAAGTAACACACCTTCCCCGCGTGCTAACTAGAGTTCACGTCGTCCAAACATATAGGACATCCATTATATCCTTTTGTCATGCAGGCTGCCAACATCCCATAAGCTGGAAAATCGCTGATCGTCCACATTACGGCAGCCCTCATCGTGAACATTGTGTCAGTGAATTTGTCATAAGTTGGGACTCCATTTTCCCACAACAGTTTCAGCTCGTCGATCAAAGGTCTGAGGTAGACATCTAAGCACTTCGATGGAGATTTAGGACCTGGAATTAGTACGGTAAGGAAATTAAATTCCTTGTTCATGCACATCCACGGAGGCAAGTTGTACGGCATCAGAATAACTGGCCAAGTGCTGACGGCGGAGCTATTACTTCCCCAAGGATTGAATCCGTCTGTAGATAGGCCGAGTCTAACATTTCTAACCTCTGAAGCAAAGTCTCCAAATTCTCTGTCGAAATGTTTGAAACCCTCCCCATCCGCGGCGTGTCGCAGGACATCGTCATCTATTCGCTTTTCTGCGTACCATCGCATCGCCTCTGCTGTGTGTAGAGACATGTACAGGCGCTGCAATCTGGGAATCAAGGGAAAATATCGAACAACTTTCACAGGAATTCTCTTTTTCGAACTCTTCCTATTCAACTGGAATCTGCACTGGCCATATACGGGACAATAGTCCAACTCTTTATACTCTTTGTAAAATAGCACACAATCATTCGGACATGCGTCAATTATCCTGTACTTTAGGCCGAGGCTGCTCAGGATATTTCTAACCTTATAATGAGATTTAGGAAGATTGTGATCATCAGGAAGCAACTTACATATTTGCTCCTGAATTTCGTCAAAAGCACTCACTGACATTTTGTGCTTCACTTTTATCTTCATTTGCTCCATCACATATTGCAACACATTCTCTCGACATCCAGGAAACACCGGGGTCTGCGCTTCAAGTAGTATCCGGTTGTACTTTTCCATCTCACTGGTGTTAGTGGCCAAGCTAGCTGCGGGGAATGTGTCATCATGCTCATTAGTGGTACTGTAACCTCCGTCTTGGTGTTTGTGTCCACTATGACTACATCCCGGAAATGCATCATGGACCAAATCTGCAGTTGGGTTGCAAGCTGGGGGTCCGGCACCACTGCCGCTGGATGAGGCACCATGGTAACTGTACCCTGAGCTGAAGTCTGCTGCGCTGAACTCTACTGCTTCACCATGCTCGCTCCATGTAGTGTAACTCCATATCATACCATTTTCGTATAGGTGTTGCACCATAACATTAACCTCCGTATACTGAAAATTAAAACATTTCTGACACGGACACCTGAAACGTTTCTTTCCCTGACCATGTTCTATCGCAAAATTCACAAATTCGCTAATTCCATCCATATACCGGACATCACATCTATTCTTCAACTTCATCCAACTCTTGTCCATACTGCTACAAAATATTATAATTAATTAATTATTACATATATATATATATTTGTCCATTAATTTACGCTTAATTATACGTACTCGATCTACATCGATCCATCAATTACGTACGTACGTAATTTAATCGATCTGTACATATATATATATATAGCTAACATCAGCTAACATCCTTGCATGTATATATGTACGTACGTTTTCACTAAATATATATTAATTAAGCAAATTTTAACTGCGTACGTACGTACCTGCTGGCTTTCTCGATATCTGTACGTTAGTTAAGCTAACTAGCTAGTAGCGGAGATCCCTTATCGATCCTGATTCTTCTCGGCCTTCTAGCTAGCTAGCTCCCTTCTCATTCTCCCTTCTCCTTCAATTCTTCTTCAAATGGAATGAAGAGATCGAGGAATGAATTCGATCAGTTTGGCATCGGGATTATATAATGCTTCACTTAGACGACGGAGGTGTCGGTACGTCGTCGAAGTGGAAGTACGTTTCGTATACTCGGACGACGGCGTGTCGGTCCGTCCTCCAGGTGATAACCTAGACGACGGAGAAGGTATTCTCCGTCGTTCAGGTGGTACTTGGACCACGGAGTATTTTCCGTGGTCTAGGTGTTACTTGGACCACGAAACAATTTCATTTCCGTGGTCTAAGTGTTGTTTTCTTGTAGTGCATTCATTTGGTTAGCCTCGGGGTGTTTTGTCGAAATTAGTCCTGCCTCTCGCGTTATCTCTATCCCTAACTGGCCATGTTTTTCGATTGAACCAAGGTTGATTAATTGAAAATTTACACTTTATCGCGTGTGTCGCACGTCCATTGAACGACCCAAAAAGTCAAGCTAGTGTACTCTATTTAAATCTTAACCGTACTTAATTAGCGTAAATTTTTAGTTGTAATTATTATGGTAAGTAGTTATTTTAACAACGTACTCCTACGTTTAAATGGCTCCATCCGGCAAGAAAAAAGCCCAACAGGAGGCAGAAGATGTTATGCTCCGCCGCTTGGTGGACCAAGTCGGTTGGGTTGAACAGGAGGGCAACGACGCCCTCAATCCGGACCCTTCATCTGGTCCGTCGGCAGCGCCTTCTGGGGAAATTCCCGCTGCCCCATTTATCTCTAGCGGTGATGATGTCGACCCCTATTCAACTCCGACGCCCGGTACCGGTTCAACAGCAAGTACTCAGGCATCCTCGACCTCTGAATCTATCATGTACAGCGCCCGGTGTAAGCAAAGGAGGGCCCCGACTGACTCGGAACCGAAAAGGACTCGCGGTATCGTTAAAGGGGGCAAAGCGGAGAAAATTTGCAAGGCGACCGGGAAAAAGATCGACTTGCCCTACGACGAATTCACCGGTGGCCCTCTCACAGCTCAGCTAGCAAGTCTCTCGGCGCATAGCATATGGTCAATCCTTCGTAGCCGGGTTCATCTCACTGCCCCTACTTGGAAGGAGGTGCCGGATGATGAGAAGGCGAAAGTATTTAAAGAACTTTCGGTACGTAATACATACAATTTTAGTTATTATATAATATTGTTAATATTAGTTATAATTTCATAATATATAAGATTATAATTTTCTATTTATTTCTGATAGGAACAATTTGAGGTGGATCCGACACCGGCGATGTTGAGGCATATCAACCAAACCGCCAATTCCATCTACCGTGATTAGAAGTACAGGCTCCATCAGTACTTCGAAAATATCGGTCATGTGCCTGCCCCCGTAGAGCTGCGTGGGGATAGAGAAGATGAGTGGCAGTTGTTGTGTAACCACTTTCAGGATGAAGAATTTAAGGCGTTTACTTTTTTTATTTCAATTAAGATAATTGAATTATTTAAATTTTAGTTACTTATTAATTTTTTAATGATTTAATTATGTTGTCTAACAGAAATTCTCCGAAGTCAACAAAGCCAACCGGGGGAAGAAGGACAAACACCATACTTCCGGCGTCAAGCAACTCATTCAAATAGCCAAGGAGCACAAGAATAAGGGCTCCAAACACCCTTATCTCGATGCAACCATAAGCGCGTACGTGACACCTGGGCTCGATAATGAAACGAGTCAATACGGCGTAAGTGATATATATATATGTGCTTTTAATTGTAGTAATTATTATTTAAATATTATTTCATTATATTTTTTTAATTATTCTTTTGTAGGCAAGGGTGATAGAGCGTGCGCAGGAAGAATTGGCTAACACTCAGCTTGCGTTCCCAGATTTGCCGCCGGAAGACCTGCCTCCTCTATCCATGGAGAGCCAAATTGCAATCGCGGATGAGGTCTACGGTCGTAAAGCTGGTAAGGAGGTTAGGCACTTTGGACCTAAGGTAGTTCGAGATTTGTCGACAACCTCCGACTCATCATCTACGGGAGGTTCGGGGCGGAGAAGGACTCAGGCTGCGGCCG
This sequence comes from Geum urbanum, assembly GCA_946800695.1. Classification (NCBI taxonomy): domain Eukaryota; kingdom Viridiplantae; phylum Streptophyta; class Magnoliopsida; order Rosales; family Rosaceae; genus Geum; species Geum urbanum. The sequence goes on from OX326998.1 coordinate 39,321,506, forward strand.
TCGAAGCAGCCATTCAAGAGGCTCGACTGGCACGAGAGGAAAATCAATCCATGCGTCAAAGACTTGATGAGCAACAAGCACAAATAACCCAACTCATCGCCCTCATGCAACAATCTCGAGGAGAATGTCAACCTCCTCCGAACCCATACCCCGACGACGACGACCCGGCTGGAGGCAGGGGACTCGGCGGCGCATCTGCTCCTCCAACATATTAGCTAGTAGTTTATTATCTCGTTTCTTTCCGCATTCCAAACAATATTTTAATTTTTATTCATTTTTCGATTATGTATGTACAAATTAATTTTAATTATTTAATTACGTAATATTACAAATTTAGTTTATTTAATTATTTTTAACATTTTTCATTATTTAAATTCAATTAATAATAAATTAAATTATTAATATTTAATTACAATTTAATTTTTTTAAAAAAAATTAAGCACTTGGACGACGGAGAATTTAATCTCCGTCGTCCAGGTGCTTACCTGGGCCACGGAGAATGTCCGCGGTCCAAGTGCACTTGGACGACGGAGAATAAATTCTCCGTCGTCTATGTGCTTGGACCGTCGTATAAGTGCTTGGACGACAGCACTTGGAGCACGGAACTTGGAAGACGGAGGTTCCGTCGTCTAAGTACTTAGACGACCGAAAAACGTACTTAGACGACGAAAACGCTCCGCGATCTAAGTGCGTTTTTCTTGTAGTGGTTCTTGATAGTGGAAAAAGTAATATAATTAGCTAGTAGTGAACATGCAGCTACTATACCCTTAACTATTACTGAGGAAAATATGAGCGAAGACCAAATCCGATCCTATAGAACTACTTTTTATTCTATGCACACTAAATAAAGCCAAGTCTAAATATGCTATCCTTCGATCACGATCGTCTAATATTAGTATGATAGTGATCCCTCCTCTTCATCAAATAGATTTGTTTTTTGTTTGGGAAGTTTATGAGATATATAGATATAATATAGAGCAGTACCTTTATTAAGGTATACGTTTTTTTGATCATTTTTAGATGCATGATATTACACCAATTTTTCGATCATATTTTATCATCTCTACCGTTCAGATCTTAGATCCTAATGTGTAGATTAAACTTGTGAATTTCTAGTCAAAATAGTGATCGTTAAGGTATTCAAAAATGCAATTGAAGTTTATAAGTTTGAATAATTCAGGTTTGACAGATTTGGTTCGTCCCTTGATTTATTCTAGCTAGTTCAATACTTTAATGGTCACTATTTTGGCTGATAATTTATAGAAATGATCTACTCATATAAACCTTACAATTAGACAATAGAGACGTTAAAGTATGATCAAAAAATTTATGTAATATTCTATACTTGAAAATGACAAAAAAAAATATATATATTAAGACCCTAGAATATATACTCGATTATCTAGTGAACGTATGTAATATATACTATGTCAATATAAGCCAATTAGTCCTAGGTGATCGATCAGTTCGTTTGTATTTTATTGTATTCCAGCTTTGCATTGGGCAACATGTCAACTTTGGCGGTGATCTGATCGACGTGTCATTTATGTATGTATAGCTAGCTTAGTCTTTACACTTTTATACGTACGCATGGAAGGGTTGGGACTTGTTCTTTAATTTCTCTGGTTTTAATTAAACTTCTAATTAAGTTTTGTTCTTCGTCACCACCAACGAGTTCGTTCGTGACTGAACCAGCTATTCAAATTTTGTCTAGAAAGTTGCTCCATAAACCACTACTTGTCATACGTAGCAACTCTAACGTCTAACAAACACCAGGTCATATACATTTGGTATTGACTTCAAATTAACACCAGATGTATACATCTATATATATATATATACACGTGCGCATCTGATTGACTTCATAGGCTCATATACCTATAGGTATTGTAATATTTGAAAAGAAGAAAATAAAATTAGAAGAAGAGAACTGTTTAAGAAAAGTATATTTCATATCTTTTGAAGTGCGTCTTGTTCTAATTAGATTAAAAATAGATATTTTAATAATTCTTGATTTTTAGGGACACTGATTGTAATTAATTATAATGCATGTATTTAATTAAAGTCATCTATCAATGAATGAGAATAGTTTCAGTCTACATATATTTCGTATCTATTTATCCTTCAACAGATCGTTAATTTTGTGACTTAAGGACCACGATTAACTCTCTCACCGTCTGCGTCGACAACTCACTGAAATAGCAGATCGTTATTCTTGACGTATGCACAATCTCACAGAGACACCAGATCTTCTCGCAACGAACCAAGGTGTTATGGAGAGCGATGATGATTGAGTGCCGAGAACATTACTAGTTGATGTTTTAGTTTTGTAGTTGGATTTTTTTTATAAATAATTTGTGTTACGACATTCGACACTTTTGTTGTATAACTTCTTTTGAGCAACTTGACAATTTGCGAAAAAGCTTCGATAAGCCATCCTAATTTCCTCATGCAATTTATAAAGAGGAAGACAAAATTTCCATGCGTTGAATATACTGCAAGTAAAGAATAATGTGATCCCAATCCACACCTGGAAATGCCAAGAAATATTGAACCAGTTTTTATATGCAATTAGCTTATTCGATGAAATTTGGCCACGCGCACCCTCAAACCATTAGAATTACGAAGTATATAATATAATACGACCACTATCGGTTTCGTATTAGTTCGATCAACGTACTCATGCGTTCACGAGATTAATTAGCTAGGTCGTCATATTGAGTTAAAGATTTTGAATTCGATTCCAGAACTACCCGTTGGTATGTAATAAAACAAAACAAAGGTAAACTAAAAAGGTGATAATTAGCTAGTCATTGTAAACAATTATTAGTCCCCTTCAGTCTCAAAAATTAATATTATTAGTCCAGTAAATTCTGGCCTAATTGTATCAAAAAATGCTAAGCAAGACAAGGGGGGTCATTGTTTACCCATGCGCGCATATATATATATATATATATATATCTGTATCCATGAAAGTAGTGGTCTGTATATTTCAAGGTATACTACCACATTTTAACCCATTGTCGACGATTTTTAAATCGCCGGTAATGTTTTTTTTTTTTAACGTTATCGGCGACTTACGAGTTAAATGTAAGTCGCCGGCAATGTCCCGCCGGTAATTAAAAAAAAAAAAACATTGCCGGCGACTTACACTTAAATGTAAGTCGTGTAAGTCGCCGGTAATGTTTAAAAAAAAAAAAACATTACCGGCGACTTACTTTAAGTCGCCGGCAATGTCTTTTTTTTTTTTTTAATTACCGGCGGGACATTGCCGGCGATTTGCCGGAAAAATCGCCGGCAATGTTAAAAAAAAAATACATTACCAGCGATTTTTGGGGAAAAATCGCCGGTAATGATAAAAAAACATTACTGGCGATTTTTAAATCGCCGGCAATGGTTAAAGTTGTGGTAGTTACGTATTAATTAATTAATCAGGAAAATCCACATAACTGGAAGTTAGTAAATGTCATCATATATACATTGTGGCCAAAATCTTAAGAATTCGAACAAACAAATTAACTTTACCAAGTCAAAAAGAACAAACAATTTAAGGATAGGATCTACCATTAATCTAACTTAATTTAAATCATTCCTCACAGTATTCGATCTCACATTTTTTTTATAAGTCGATAAATAATTATTAAAGGATTCAAATACAATTTATGGCTAGTGCCTCAATTATAAATGGAGGAGCTACTTGAGAAAAAAGTATAACTAACAGAGTTTCGGAGGGCCTACTTGCTGAGCAAGTGCGCAACTTCATTAGCTTCCCGTTGGATATACCCAAAGGAAGGTGTGGGAGAGTGTTCCAAAAGATCGAGTATACATCAGCACACGTATCCTAGAAATCAGAATGTATACCATTTAGATCTTGCAGGCTTTTGACTAGGATCAGAGAATCAGAACTAAGCCAAACAGAGGAGAAACCATACCATAGATTGATCTGACAAGTTTCAAGAGTAGCCATAATTTCCATATATAAAGACGAATAACAGCCTTCAATGTCAGTAAAGAAATCAAATACAAAATTACCGAACCAATCACAGATCGACTCCGCCTCGACCTCCACATCACTTACATTCATCTTATATTATACTATCTTTAACGCCTAAAAAATCTCTATGCAGAAGCTGCAGCCAGACACCACATTTCCATCAAATGAGTTATTGTGAGAAAATTGAGTTCATACAGTCGAGATTAATTTCCTGTTTCACATTACTTGTGAGCGTGTAACCCTAGCCGCCTAGCATTTGTTTTTTTATCTAAAAAAATTAAATATACTTTGATTTAATTAAACAATTGAAATACAGATCGAAAGCCTGCTTATTCTAATTTCTTGCTAATACGTACATACGCTATCTGATTACTTTTAGTAGCTAATACATTAATACATGCGCATTAATCTGCTCATAAATTGTCCTGAGCTAATTTAGGTTTAGGATTTATGTTTCTTTCATAAACTGCTCGTCCATCTTTTTGATTTTTGCAATGTACGTGTTGATGGGTTACATACTTGCTTACATGTCGTCAGTATTATTTGTTATTAATTAGAAACATAAAACCTCAAACCCGATTTCACGATTTCACACTTGTATGAGTGTATGCATATTACATAGTATTTATAAATCCAGCTGCCTAACCCAGTTCTTACCTACCATGCAACTTGACTGGTTCATGGCCTCCATGCATGAAATAACAAGCAGCGTTGACAATTCCACACTCACTGATTGAAAGAAATCAACAGATCGATCGAAGACTTTTATTTGGCATTTTTGAAGTATCTCCGAGCTGAGTCTCATTTGGATGAAGACATCAATCCAGCCTGTTATCTTGAAAATATAGACGCCTCTTATTCCAGAAAATAAGCAGACACTACTATAAAAGGGTGAGCTCTCGGCCTTTACAAACACAACATCTACTACTCTTCCTCCTCACTACAAACAAGTTCTAGAAAATGGGAGCCTTGGGGAAGCCAAGGCCTTCTTGGCTGATTACAATGTTTTTTGGCTTGGCATTGTGTTTCTTAGCTAGTACTAGTGTTGAAGCTAACAAGCCTTACACTTATTCTTCACCACCACCACCTCACAGTGCCACTCATTACCCGCCTTACAAGTATCAATCACCACCACCAAAACAACCTCAGTACCCTCCACACCATTACAAATCACCTCCACCCCCACCCCCACCAAAACATGTGATATATCCTCCATATCACTACAAGTCTCCACCTCCACCATCACCTTCGCCGCCACCACCTTATGTATATAAGTCACCACCGCCTCCATCACCTTCACCGCCTCCCCCTTACGTATACAAGTCTCCTCCACCACCCTCACTTTCACCTCCACCTCCATATGTTTACAAGTCTCCACCACCTCCATCACCTTCACCTCCACCACCATACGTCTACAAGTCCCCGCCTCCACCTTCTCCATCACCACCTCCCCCATACGTCTACAAGTCTCCACCTCCACCTTCTCCATCGCCTCCTCCCCCATACGTCTACAAGTCTCCGCCTCCTCCATCTCCATCACCACCTCCACCATACGTCTACAAGTCTCCACCACCCCCATCACCTTCTCCACCTCCTCCTTATGTCTATAAGTCTCCACCGCCCCCATTACCATCACCACCACCACCTTATATCTATAAATCACCACCACCCCCATCACCTTCACCTCCACCTCCATATGTTTACAAGTCTCCACCTCCACCATCACCATCACCTCCTCCACCATACATTTACAAGTCACCACCTCCTCCATCCCCATCACCTCCCCCTCCATATGTTTACAAATCTCCTCCTCCACCTTCTCCATCACCACCTCCACCATATGTTTACAAGTCTCCCCCTCCTCCCTCCCCATCACCGCCTCCTCCATACATTTACAAGTCACCACCCCCCCCTTCTCCATCACCACCTCCTCCATACGTTTACAAGTCACCTCCACCACCTTCACCATCACCTCCTCCACCATATGTCTATAAGTCACCACCACCACCCTCACCATCGCCTCCTCCTCCCTACATTTACAAGTCACCTCCACCACCCTCACCGTCGCCTCCTCCCCCATCTCACTCGCCACCTCCATACTACTATAAGTCACCTCCACCTCCTAACCACTACTAAGTTGGTTCATACAAGGATTTATTTGAATCAACTTGAAAAAGTTAGATTTTTTTCTTTCTGGATCTCTGCTATAACAGCTATTTTATTTTCCTGAATTCGTCTCTGTAGAGGAACAAATTAAGGATATGTTTGTGAATAATTGGGTTGTGGGGAACCTTACCTTACTGTAATATCTCGTAACAACTCAATGTATCAGTATTTAAAGAAATGAAAGCAAAGACCACACTATTATATATATTTACTTGCATGCATGTTGTATGAATTTACATACGACTTCGATTGAACCAATCGCTATCGATCATTTATATACACTACCACAATTCTTCTCATAGCCGACGACTTCAAGAAAACAAAGGCCGACGATTTTTGTTGTCGTCGGCTATAATACACTATAGCCGACGACAACACCAAAAATCGTCGGCTATAGTACTTGAAGTCGGCGATGACGATTTTTGGTGTTGTCGTCGGCTATAGTGTATTATAGCCGACGACAACAAAAATCGTCGGCCTTTGTTTTCTTGAAGTCGTCGGCTATATGAGAAGAATTGTGGTAGTGATATGTGCTTAATAGCCGAGTGATCTAAAGTACAATCTCCATTTCTCTTATGTATCTATGTAACATCGTAAGAATTATATATTGAGATCAAGAGAAAGCACAAGAGTGACAATAATGCGAGACTGGATCGAGCAAATGGTTTGTATAACGAATCACAATCTCAAAAGTAAAATTCTAATTAAAAACTAATGATCTACGCATTTTATGCTTGATTATTAACATATTTCTCTCTACATTTATCTTAGTTATGACCTTAGTATTCTTATTTCTAACTTATTTTGTTGTTTTTAGGTCCTCAAAAAAGAAGATGGAGTAAATGAGGTATAAATGTGCTAAAAACGTGTTAAAGAGGAAAGATGAAGAAGAATGGGCCACGAGTTATAAAGATTGGATCAAAAATCACTAAGATGGGTCAAGACCATATTTTTTTGTTCAAGAAGGTCCAAGATAATGCACAAATTCGGCCACAAAGTAGCCTAAAAGAAGAAGATGGATCAAAAGCTAGAAATCAAGAAATCTGCCTGTGTAGATCAGCCCACTTCAACGGGCGACCGAAAACCGATAAGAAGGAATTATGGTACAAATAATATGTCCATAGAAATCTCTAGAATTCAACTTTCCAGTGCAAAAAGAATCACTCAATTTGGACATATAAATCTCCGGGAATCACTGATTTAATGAAGAAAGATCAACTTACCCGGGTGGAGTTAATTCATTCCTAATTGGGGATAGACTAGGGTTTTTCATATCCTATATAAAGGGGAGATTGACCAGAAGCATGGCATCACACAATATAGAAGCCAAACCTCTGCCACAAACATCTTTCCTCTTATACTTAGCAAATTCCTCCTCCAAGGCCGAACATCCATCTCCTCTACGGATCAAGTGTAATCGGTGCTCTTCGTCTTGCATTTGAGAATCACCACTTGGCGTTTGCAGTGCTCTTCACCAAACAAAAAGTGTAACCATGAGCTTTTCTACTTCATGTCTTCCTTGTAATAGATTTTGTTTAAGTATGATTGTAATAAAGTTTGACAAAAGGTTTTGTGTTTCAGATTTACTTTAGTATCTTCCATGTGTTCTTAGTTTTTAACTTTTAATTCGTATGCACGCTTATGTGCTTAAAGCTTCTTAACATGCTAGGTAATACGCTCTTTATTCCTCTCTTGCATGTTTTGTATGATCTTTAGATGATTAAGTTGTTGCGCTCTTCTTTTAAAATTTAAAAGCATGTCTATGTATTTTAGGTTGAAGATTAAGAATTTTGTTGACACTAAATAAATATGAACATGAATTGGCTAGGTGGATATAATGTGTCGATCACTTGTAAATATATTAGTTAGTGTTTTATTTTCAGTCTAGCAAGCATGTTTAGGGTTCTTTGTTCTTGTTTGTTTTCTACTTGTCTATGAGTGAAGCATGATAGAATCTAGGATTTCTTAATATGTTTGCTTACTAATTTCTGTTCTTATTTTCGTAATTAATTAAACCAAACTTTCAAACCCCCCATACATTTAAATTTCTCTTTATAAACGTAGTCAATCCCTGTACCCTATTTACTAATGCTACATCTACAACAAAAGATTTTAATTGTTGTGTCTTTTTTATTTCTAAGTGTTTAATTTAGTAGTTAGAATTGGGCATATCAACGAAGTACGTGAAAGTTCTGCTTGATCGATCAATACTAATTTTCAAGCGTTTAATCCAGTCTGATATGAAGCTGAAGCTGATGAGACTCGAACTCAATCACAAGACCAAGTCCACATACGCTTCCGTTCGAGTACGTAAAGACCCCTCTGAATTAAAACTTAAGGTTAAAAAAGAAAGAAAAAATTGTGATTAGCTCGAATGAAAAGAAAATTTTAGAGTACAATATTTCCTACTATATGCATTAACGTGACATTTTCGTTACCATATATAAATATTAATGGAGTCAAGTCATAGTGTGTGTATATATGCCACGTGTTTTCTGTAGAGCAACTGAAAGTCATTCTGATCGAGTGAAACATAAATATATAATATGCTTCGTACGTAATTAACAATTTTAAACTTCTAATGAATCGATGTTTATTATTACACTGTTGAACTCCTAAAAAAAATCCTAGTTTTCTTCTCGTGAGAAAAGAGCAGCTTTGCACCGCCTCCCCCTGTGAGCGATCACTGTCGCCACATCATGTTGGACATTTTCGACCAAGTCTCTGTCTCCTTCTCCTCCATACTGGCTTTTAGTGCGACGCTAGTCCACGTGTGGGCAGCTTTCTCCCACAAGATTTTCAGGTTTTTCTTTGTCGTCCTCAAGCTACAGCTCCTCCTTGCACTTCTCTTCTCCGTTGCGGTTAGCTTTGCCATTGTTCTTGTGGTTGTAAGCAGAGGCCAGGTCACTCCCAGATGAAGGTTGCTGGTGCTCTGGCTGGTTTGTCTCCTGATTGGATCAAACATATTTGTGGGCCGGCGACTGCAGGCTCGAAAGTCTCTATCTTAGTCGTGATCTGGTTGGATGGTCGAAGTTTTCCCAGCACTAGGTATGGAGACAAATGAGTTTTGGTGGCCGACTTCCGATTTGAGTCTTGTCGGAGCGGCAATGGCAACATGCGAGCCGTGCAGTGCATGGGTAACCTGGCAATTTGGCCAAGGGTCTTACCCACTATCCCACTACCAGAATACCTAACTTAGACGATGAATCATTTTCGGTTTCATCATCCAAGTTAAGTTGGACAACAAAAATAAATCCATCGCCAGAGTGCTTATTAGACGACAAAATATTATTTCGTTGTCTAGAATACGTGTCTAAACAATGAATATTTTTTTCATGGACAGATTCATCGTCTAAGTTAACTCTAGACGAGGAATCATGGATTCGTCACCAACTTCATCGTCCAAGTGTCATTTCCCACGACAAAATATTTTGTCGTACAAGTGAAGATTATAACGACGAAACGTCCACCTTCGACGACGAAATATTTCGTCGTATAAGTTTTTTCGATCAATTATTAGTTTTACTTAAACAACAAAATAGTACCACTTATACAACGAAATCTTTCACCATCTAAATGGATCAATTATTAAGGTCAATTTCCATTTCCAGGTCAAGCGTGTTAATCCTCGCAAAGTTTTAAAAACTATCTCAACACCTCCGTTGGCAATAGTTTTAATTTCTAACGAAAAAGCTTTGATTGAGGCGTCCTAAAGCTTGCCCACATCCTCTTATATTGATTAGTGTTCATATAATCTCTTTTCTCTCAGATTTTTTTTTTCAAATTTGGTGAATGTTCGAGTTTTCCAGTGAGTTTTCATGCAAATGATTTCTGGCGACCCTTGTTGCAATAACATTATTTACTAACTATATTGCTTGCATGTGTTGATTATATATATATGGTTAAATATTAGATTACTTGAATTTAAATTATTAATTTTTGCATTAAAATATTTAGATGCATATATATTGGATTAATTTGGCTAATGTAATTTATTAATTATTGGCATAGATGAATGTAAAAATGATAAAATGATTCCCGATGTTCAATTAACTATCTTAAAATTTCTGCACCTTAATTATGTTGATTATCAACTAAATATTAGTTAGATTCTTGAATTCCTCAAAATTAATTAGCTAGCTAAGTTCTTGAATTGTCCAAAAATTATATTAGCTCGGTTCTTGATAACTCAAATTTAGGTTGCTAGACATGGTTTCTATTAATTATTCGGGAATCATTCTTGTTTATGACTAAAAATATATTTCGGCAGTTTTTTTTTCTTTTGGCTTATTTACTATTTCGCTCATTACAACTTACATAGAAAAAAGACAAGAACTACATGCAGTTGGAAAGGTGATTCAAGGTATATACAGGAATTCTTTGACTTTAAGACGAACATTTGCAGTTGAACATGATCAAGAAAAGGAGCGTTACAGGTGTCTGTGCGGAAGATGTCGTAACACAGAGTTTTTGTTAGTTCCAAAAATGTACCATTACTTGTCTAAACAACGGTATGATGTGGAGTTACACTACATAAATTGGGCACGATGAAGTATCAGATACTAATATTCATACGTTAATGGCCGATTTCATATCAGGGTACCAAAGTGCCTTATCTAGCAATACTATCAACCCTTCTCGAAACCCCAATAGAGAATTGGTACATGACGCATTTCTATCATATAGATCATATATGTCTATACGAATATGAAGACGAAGATTATGATACTCCTAACCATGACACAGTCCCTCCAGCCTCTAACACTACTGATTATGATAAGTACAACAATCTTCTACTTCAAGCCCAGACCCTGTTGTACCCCCAGAGTAAAGAGACTACTTTGAGAGCCATAATGGAGCATATGTAGATAAGAGTGAAGAAAAAATGTCGAATGGTTGTTTTGATATTATCCAGAAACATATATATATATATATAAGTTTAATCACAATCTTCCGAATAGTCATCATAAGGTAAGAAGGATGTTGAACGACCTTGATTTTTGGTCCAAGATAATTCATGCTTGCAAAATTAATTGTGTCATGTCTTACAAAAAACATGCAGACCTCTATTACTATCTTGTATGCGGCGAGTCGAGATGGAAGCCTAATAAGAAGAAAAAGTTCATCGGAAAGTGCTTCGCCATTTTTCGTTGATTCCTAGACTCCAATGATTGTATATGTCTTTATACACAATTGTGACATTGAGATGGCATAGGTTATAAAGGAGAGATGACAATGTGCTTAAAGACACCCCGTGAATGGGGAGACTTTTAAATCTTTTGACATCTCATTTCCAGACTTCGAATCATATGTTCAAAATGTGAGACTCAGACTTTCTACATACGGGTTTAATTCTTTCAATGATAATAGGCACATCACATGGCCTGTTGTTATCATGCCGTGCAACCTGCCTCCTTGGATGTGTATGAAAAAGAAATTTAATTTCCTTGCTCTGTTAATTCTAAGCCCTTACTCTCCTGGAAAGTGTTTTGATATATATAGGAGACATTTGATTGACGAGATGAAAGATGTGTGGGAAAATGGAGTCCGAACTTTTAACTAGTACAATAAAACTTCATTCATCATGAGAGTAGTAATGATATGGAGCATTCAAAATTTTCTTGCTTATGAGATGTTAGCATCTTGAACAACTAAAGAGTACAAGGGTTGTCTTGTCTCCTTAGATGTTGTAAACTCTAGTTAGCATGCAAAAAATGTCTGTTACATGGGTCATCGTAGATGGCTTCTTCAAGATAACCAATGGCGATCAGATGCAACGAGTTTCAATGCGGTGGTAGAGAATAGTCTGGAACACTGAAAGTGGTCTGGTGATGAGTTTATGGAAAGGTTGTTCGACAATGAGTTCAAAGTGTTGGGCAGTCTTGCTTATGCGACGGTCAACAATCTTGTATGATGATATGATGTTGGATATTAGACTCACATGACTATTTTCTTTGAATTTTCATATTGGTCGAAGTTGAAACTTAGGAACAACGTAGATGCGAATCACATAAAAGCGTAGTGGGAACAATTCTCAATATTGAGAAAAAGACGAAAGACAGTGTTAAATCACGTCAAGATTTGCAATCAATGGATATACGCCCTCAGTTGTGGTTAAAGAAGACGAGGTCCACATACAAGATGCCTATTACACCTTACACAGTGAAGCCGTCATTGAAGAAGGAAGTGTTCAATTGGTTTCACGGTGTTCGGTCTTTGTCTAATTATGCAGCAAATATATCTTGATCTGTAAAAGTTGGGGAAAATAAGTTCCTTAGTATAAAGACTCATGGCTATCATGTTATGTTGCAACGTCTTCTTCCGGTGGTAATTCGACCATATTTACCTTGTGACGTCATGGAGGCATTAGTAGAGTTGTGGTCAAATTGAAAAAAGAAATTATCAACATCCATTGCAAATTAGAGAGGATTTTCTCCCTGCTTTCTTTGATCATGATTCACCTAATGATCCATAAGTGCTGCTATTTAGTCTGGTACACTACACTTGGGTGTATCTTCAAAAAGGTAAACTATTTAATGTATCTTAAATTTAAAACCATTTTTGCACTAGCACTTATATATTATTGTCTTAAATATTAATTTCACAATTTTGCAAACAACTCAGAAAGTATAAAGAATTTGTAAAAAATCACTCTAACCCGAAAGGGTCTACAACAGAAACATATAATGCACATGAGTATGTAACATTTTGCAACCTGTATCTCAAAGATATAGTCAAGACCGCCACTTCTGCCGCCTCTAATACTTGATCATCACAATATTTCTGTCATTATAGATGTTGTACCACCATTTGGACTAATGCCCACATTTTCTAAAAGATTAAGCCAATAGAAACTCATTGAGACTCATTTAGTAGTGTTGCGGGACTGTAACGAGTTTGAGCCGTTCATGAAATAGCATTTGTCCCATATTCAGGAAGACCATCGGCACCTTCTTCATAACTAGTGGAATAAGCTCCAAAAGAGGAACTTCCCTGATTATTTGCTCTGATAGGTATATATGTTAAATAATGTTATAACTGTTCATTATTTGTTGTCATGTACATAATAGTTTCATAATCTTCATATTATACTTGTTCACTATTTTTTTCAAATTACAATACTACAAGATAGTAACAACGGGTGGTACTCACTGAGGTTGCATAATTTGGCTAGTAAGCCGCAAAGACATAATACTTTTTTTTATGTGTTGTCAACAGGGTTAAGTATTTTGATTATGTTATCATGATGAATATATCTAATGGTCGATTTGTCCAAATTCTTCGTTAATATTGGTGTTGAGTAAATATAGACATGCACTTACTTATGTTATACAACATTAGTAGATGTACAACAAGTCTTTACTCTCCCATCCAATTTTTATCTCAAATTTCAACTAAGTTCTATCTACTTGATAAATATTGTTTTTACGTTAGTGGAACATTTGTAACTTTGAAAATGTGTTTACAAATTATATATTACGATCGTTTCTATCTTTTAACTATTTTTCGATAATCACTAAATTAAATCGATCTAATCCATCACTAACACTGACAACACTATCTCTCTCTCCCAGTTTCTCAACCACCACAACGTTGTCTCTCTCTCTCTCTCCAACCTAAAATCCGGGTTCGATTTCAATTTCAATTTCAATTTTTGGTTTTCGATTTGTTTTCATTTGTATTTTTGGTATATTGATGAGATATGTATTATGAGTGTTGTGTAGGTGTCCTCATTTATATAGCTAGCTAATTAGTTAGGAAGATGTGATTGTTGTGTAATTAGTGTAAAATTAGTTGTGTACGTTGTGCTTGTTGTGTAGATGTTGGTTGAAAATGATTGTATTGATTCTTCTGTAAGGGTTGTTGCAAAATTAGTAGCTCAGGAGTCTTTAAAGCCTATGATTAGAATTGGTTATATATGCTCTTATGAATTTATTTATTTTTTTGCTTGATCATGTTTTTGGACAGCACAAAAGATTCCTGGTAGGAAGAGGAAACAACAAAATGAAGAAAGAAACCAGGCATTTCAACTTTTGAATCAAAGTTGTGGGTTTTTTTAATTAAGTGCTCATTAATTACTAATCTTTTTGTTTCTTTTTTTTAGGACGGCCCCTGAAACATAGTCGAAGGTTGGTGAAGGGGGCTAAAACTGTGACAGGTGTTAAGGCAACGGGGAAGAAGATCAAGGTGGAGTACGACAACTTCACTAAAGCTCTTCCTACGAAGGAGATAATTAAACAATATGGTGTGGAAAGAAATCTGTGCTACCATATGGAGCAAGGTGTCGATGATGGCAACGACTTAGCCGGAGCTTCCTCATGAAGAGAGAAACAAAGTGTATACGTACGTCAATATCTTGGTAAGAGTTTCCATTAATTTAATTTAATTTAATTTAATTTTATAAATAATTCACAATTAATATAAATTTTAATTTCTCTCTATACTTTATATACTTTATGTAGGATTTGAAATTAATAGAGGAATTTTTTAATTACATGGAGGAGCGAGTGAAGAAGATATATTCTGACTGGAAGTACAAGTTGCACCAGCAACTTTAGGTGCTCAGGGCATCCGTTGTCTTGAAGGAGCTCTTGAATATGCGTCATGAATGAGATTGGTTGGTCGAGCATGCACTTTGAGACTGATACATATAAGGTAATATCGTGTTAAATTAAAATATAAATTTTATTTTGAAATAATTTTTTTTTTTTTTGTGCAACAGTAAAAGGCTGCCAACACGAACAATCGGAGGAAGAAGGTGATGTTGCATCACGCGGACTTGTAATAGATCATCTATAATAATATTTAGGCCTCTCTTATTTTTTAAACTTTTTAAAACTCTATTTTATCTTTTTTTAAAAGTACGGGAAGAGTGTAGTTAATCTTCAATAATAGTTATATGCTAAGGTTTTGTATGTTGGGATTATCATTATACTTTGTTATCATGAGTGTTATAACCTTTGGGATTCAAGCATATATAATATTCAATCAGACTTGAGTGTTAATCAATCTCCTTATTGTTAACTCTTTCTTCTTTTATGCTAGAATGGTTAGATTTGATTTCTTACCATTGTTATTCAAGAATAAATGCCCACAATGTCCAGTAGAGCTTAGTAGCAGATATGTAATTCTCCACCATGAGAATATGATTTATTTAGGACATGAGAAATCTGGATAAGAATCGATCTGCAAGGTTTATTTTTGAGAATTTGGTTATTCGAAGTGTTTTCTATTGTACATGTTTTGTGTTTCCTTCAATTTTAGGGGAAACACTGTCAAATTTTTGGTAGAGTTTTCGAGTTATGAACAGTCATTAAGGTTTATCCTTAGTTTAACAATTAAGCTGGGAGGTCATTTAAATTTTAAATAATATTAAATAATATATAAATGTTTATTTTAATGCAGGAGAAGATGACGTAATTGACCGAGATGGTGGCACAGAACCCAGATATTCCGCCTGAAGAGCTTCCTCCTCTAGACTACAGTACTCAAGTCCAGTTGTATGAGACGACACTCGGAGTCCAACCAGGGAAGGAGATTTGAGGTCTTGAATGGTCTGGTGTCGGAGATTTGACCCAATCATCTTCGTTGCATCCTCGTTCAAATGTTGTCCATGAGCAGATCTGAGAGGATGAGGAGCAGTTTCGAGTGATAGAGGAGCGGCTTCGAGCGGCCGAGGAGCTAGAATGAAGGACCAAAGTGGATTGAAGCCATTGAGCGCATGATGATATAGTTGGGCCTAAACCCTCATTATCATTCAGATGAGTTGTCTCGACATCAAGGAGACCCGAGAAACGATGACGATGCCGAAGATAGCAGGAATGAGCTCGAAAGCGCTACTCCAAATTTATATATCGTTGTCTAATTTTATTTTATTTTTTATATTTTATGAACAAATTATATATTTAAGAAATATTTTTTTAAATATATTTTTTATAAAAATATAACAAAATTAAATAACTAACGACGAAAACATCATTTCGTCGTCTTGGTGTTACAAAGTAAATAACGAATCTACATAAATTTGACTTCTAAATTGAAGATCCCAGATGACGAAATCGTCGTCTAGATGGTTAAACAAGACGATGCTTTATCATGACATATTTCGCCGTCTTAGTTTTACATTCAAGACAAGGAGGTGGTGCGGAGATACTCCGGCCAAATAGGAAGTATCATACGGGACATAGTCCCTGTTTTGTGGGGAGAGTGGTCCTCTGTGCCACAAAAAGTGAAGAACATTGTGAACAACGCTATGTCGGTGAGTTAGTTAGATATTCTTTATGTATGTCTACGTATATTAATTAAGTCGATCCTAATAAATATATATATATTACCATAAATGAGTACATTACGTACAGGTATGGTTCCATGTTCCGGAGCACCTTAAATCCACCTGAGCAAATGAGGTTCAAGGAAAAAGGTAATGGGAGTTAGATAATATATTTTGAGATATTATGTTGATCATGTATAATCACTTTCTAACATTTGTGTTGCATATATAGGTACAAGGAGTGGAAAACTGAGTTATACTCGCACTGGCGGATGCGTGACATTGGTCGTTCGGGTACCCTCCTTGAGTTTATGTATAGGGAGTACGAGTGGCAGTGGTTTCTAATCCACTTCAATAATCAACAATTTGAGGTATATATGTAACATCATATCTGTGTTTACTTGTATCCTATTTGGCGAAATTAGTTTCCTAATATTTTTTTAATTAATATATGTTTATCCACGAAGGTCACTTTGGATTGTTGCCTGATCCAATGTGGTAAGTTGGAGGAGGTAGAGGAAGTGAAGATGAAGGAGGAAATCTAGGTTATAGAAGAAGCTCGGGAAGAAGCAATTGTTTAGGGTTGAGGTCAGGAGCCAGTGATCCTGTCAAGTTGTAGTGGTGGAGTAGGGAACTGGGAGGAAGCGGTAGCAGATCGTTGGATCTTGGAGGTGGCAGTGGAGGTAATTGCAGTAGTAGAGCAAGAAACATTAGAGGTGGGGCAGTTTTCTGAACTGCCTAAGAGACGACAAAGACAATCTAAGTCTATGCAATAAAGACAACAAGGTCTTCTGGTCAGGAATGCTGGGAAGTTAGATAGACTAAACTCCTCTTGTGTTAAGTGAGCAACTAGGTGCCAACTGGATGTTTGGGGCATGAGACAATTGGCCCGAAAGGCTACTAGGGCGCATGTGATAGAAATATTGGCACGACACAGCTTAGTGCAATGGGATCAACCATCAGAGAGCTAGATTGGAGGGAAAGCTCCGGACATGGCAATGAACCGTAAACAGAGGAGGTGCCTAGCTAGTTAAGGGATGCTGCAATCAGATTTTGAGTGCACGAAGTCATATTCTGGTTTGCTAGTCTAGGCTTTGTGCTAATCAGCATTTGTTAGTACAGTAGTATATATAAGGCTTTGCTTTATCGGACCGAGTAATCCGGTGGAGTCTTTGTATGATACATGTATAGACTTTCCATATGCCTGTATACATTTCCAATTATCATTTCCTAAAGTTAAATATTCTACTTTATATATAAATTGTCCTATAAAACATTACTCATACCAAATTTTTGTCAAATACTTTCAATTTGTCCATGTACACGTTTGATTCCGATTTCCTAACATTTATTGTTCTACTTTATATATAAAATGGTCCTTTAAAAAATGTGTGTTTATTCACACTTCTAAATTTGATATTTGAACCTCCAGTAATATTTTTGGGCACCGAACTCCAACATTCCTTTTCACCGATCATAGATTTAACGAACTTATAATACTGCATACAAATCATCCTCACCAAGAAGGCTAGGGAAGCCTCGATCGAGAACACCATTGCAATTGTTCATTTAATAGTTAAGAAGCTGGCAACGTTATTAATTCTATTTAATTGTTTTCAATTCTGTCACCTTCTTTTCAATATGGAGTCTCTATAAATCAAAGAAGACCTGTGTGGCTGCTAAATTACCAGGGTACTGGATAAGTCACAAACTGCCTCTTTTGTGTGTGTGCGGCGCGTGCCACTTTCGTGGGGCATAATGTTTAACATTGGTTGCACCACCACTAAACCTCCTGAAGAAGGAACTTAAACAAGGAGGGCACCAACCTTGCTTGAATGAGGAGATCCCCAACCTCGCTTGAACGAGGAGAGCACTAATCTCATAACTCTCTCTAGTGATCTATGGATACACAACTAACTACTCTAGCTTTGGTTCTTCAGGAGGTCTTCACTCATCGAGTATCTATAAGGTCTACATAGGGGTAAACTCAACCTCTCAACTCATTAGGAAGTGAATCATCTTCAAACAACAAAAACAACAAAACAATAATATAATGAGTATGAATACATTTCTATCTTTGATTAATCCTACGGTAAAGTATACTGAGTCTACATGTTCCATATCATGTATTTTAACTACAAGGGTGATTTCGAATACTCTACATAATGAATTAACCATAATCCCAAGTATCACCTAGCTCCCTTGTGCTAGTCATCTTATCCATTCTCTGTCGCTACTCCCGAATCACCTTTTCCTATACTACTTTGCGCATTATTGGGCATACATGGTAACGTGGTACCTGCCAAGGTTATGCCACTTCAACAACCGACAATTTGAGGTATATATGTAACATCATATTTGTGTTTACTTGTATCCTATTTGGAGAAATTAGTTTCTTAATATTTTTTGTAATTAATATATGTTTATCCACAAAGGCCATTTCTAAAATAAATGCAGTGAACTGGAGAAAAAACATGAGTAACCATCATGCCGGTTCTAGATCCTTTGCGAATTATATGGATGATGCGGCCAACCAACACCCTGAAGTCAACCGGTTCGTGTATACGCTTGAAAAAGCGTATCCTCAGCCCCCCGAAGATATTGTAAGTCTTATGCCCTTATAACTTAACATAATTTCTTATATATATTTTCTCTAACTTTTTTTTTATGTATGTTTGCTAATATGTTATTTTGTTCTCTTTGTTAATCAGGCGAGAGTGCAGGAGGTGACTGAGGAGGTGTTGACTCAAATCGTGAGGGAGCGATGGCCTGAAACCCAGGATGATGACCTCCCCCAGGCCATCTCTCAAATTGATCAATCTGATGTGAAGGTTGGGGCGAGGATCATGGCTAACGCTTTTCCCCCACGAGGGAGCAATTACTACTACATGGGTCTAGAACAGCTCAGCGATGGGGTATTAAAGAAGACGCCTAGTTTCACATGCAAGTTAAGATCTTCCAAGGCTGCTTAGCTACTGGAGAAACTGAAAACGCAGGTGATGAAGGAGGATCAACATCAGTAATTAATGCACAACTTCGAGCGCAAGGACTCTAGGTCCCTGCCCCACCTCTATTTCCATCTATCCAGCGCCCTTTCAATGCTCTACATCAGTAGGAGGATCAACAAGATGATGGTAGTACCCCTTCTATTTTCCAGAACATAGATTTGGATAACTCTTAGTTTCTGTGTTTTCCGGGACAAATAGGATGTATCATACGCTGAAGTTTCATTATTAATTTGTGTTTGTTGGTGAATATGTGTTTTAATTTTCATTTTATGTGTTATTGGCTATTGTAGAAATAAAATTGTGGAATCAGCAGGTTTTGGAAATAGAAATCCAAAATATGCAGTTTTTTCTTCTTCAAAAATCAGTACTTTAGCCGTCAGAAATAACTAAATTGATGCATGACTCCTTTACTGATATTGCGAAAGTGACAAGATTGGATATACCTGATGCAAACATTTCTGCAAGGTTGGAAGACCCCATTGAGGGGCAAGTAAATGCCAAATCTATGTTAGTACGCAATGTGCTAAACCACAAAAGTGTGCCCTATCTAGCACCAAAATTGAAAAAAGGCTTCCAGGAAAGCAAATGGGGGAAATTCAGTAAGACCACTATGCCGCACACGCCCAACCATGAGGGGCGTTGAGCGCGTTACACGCCTTGTGTATGGAATCGGCTACTGAAAGACCAAAATTCCCTCTCTTACATAAAAGAGGTACCCCCGTATCAATCCCACATCGACGACCACAGTGGGTTGTCAACCTCACCTACCCATATTAGGAAGGCACACACCCCAAGTCAAAGGTAATAAATTCTTGTGTCCCATGTCATTTCAAACGTGAAACGAAAATGTCTCTTCATGAACCGCAGCATTGATGCAAGCAAGGCACAAGCTCCGCACCTGCCCTTTACCTCTTCAAAACTTGCATTGAACGACTGATGTCACACATGCAGTGGCGTAACCCAACGGTTACCCCTACGTGCCAGCTCTAAAGCTTGCACACGTACGTCATTAGGCTTCATGTTCTTCCCACGTGCAAGACTTAGAACGCCAAAAATATCCCCTAAAATTGATTACGTCTGAATGGCCAACTACCATGCCCCAAAAAAATGCCAAAACCTCGTGGCAAACAAGCAACACAATTGGCCAATGGTCAACACGTCGTTCACTCCGCCCAGCGTTCGAACGCGTCGACCTACAGATAACAATCAAACCCACTACGGACTCCATCAGCAGTCGATCACCCTGAACACGAAGTCCCTTGGCTAGATCCTCGATTTAGTGGCATTGGCTACCTGAGGACTTAAACTCCTGTCAGGCCTAAAAAAGACCTACATTCGTTGATCGTCAAGAGGCCCCAAGAGGCAGGGACACACGCTACATTTTCGCACACCGTCTAGATATACAGACCTCCCTAGCGATTGATCCTCCTAGGAGTGTCTCCTGACACGGACGCTCGGCCTAATGGCATTGGCTACATGGGGACTTGAGCTCCCCTCAAACTCAAAAATGCCTTAGTTCGGTCGTTTCCTGTCAGACGGTCTAGAACAACCCGAACGCGTGTTCTAATGACACACGACCGTTAACCCATGACCGTTCCTTCACATCACTCCCGATCGGTCGACCTTCTCACGTCTCAGCTCATCTCCATAATGAGCAGTCACCTAGGAGCAGGAAGATAAACACAGGTGACTCAAGGATTCCATACTCGACTGGGAAGTTGAGGGTACTCCGGGTACAACGCATCACCCCACCAGAATGGTGTTAAATCGAAACACTTTTGGGATCTCACTTTCTTTTCAACTCCCTAATAAAGTTCAATATCCTTTACTCTGGGACTTGTTAGTAAGCAATGTGCTAAACCCCAAAAGTGTGCCTTATCCAACACCAAAATAGCAAAATGGCTTCCAGAGCACATGGGCAATTATGTAAGACTATACACAGGTCGTACGCCGCACACATTTAGGCATTTATGGCACTGTGCGCGTCACACATTTTGTGTATGGAATCGGCTACTGAAAACCAAAATGCTCCCTCTCACACAAAAGAGGTACATCCGCATTAGTCCCGCATCGAGGACCACAGTGTGTTGTTAACCTTACCTACCCATATTAGGAAGGCACACACCTCTAGACAAACGTAATAAATTCTTGTCTCCCCATTCACTGGCTTAAGCATCAGAGAGTTGAAGGCGGGTCAATCCTGTCTCAACCCATCGTGCTTATTGTTGATTTTGCAAAAAGGCAAAGCGTTCGAGGATAATCTCCCGAACGCTCAAGAGCGATCCCCTCCAATATCGCTTGCCTTCCGAATGGGATCCCTTACGAATATCGTCTAAAACACCTGGGACAGGAGATGATCCTTCAGCCTATAGTAGAGATGTGGCGTTGGCCTCTACTCCTACCAGTAAGAGGGGGAGTCCAAGAAAATTCACATATGAGCCATCGGTTAAAAGGCAAGTTATCCAAGTACAAAATAATCAGTTCATCGTCGGCACTATGAATCCTTCACATGAGATCCTGACTACAATTATGTCCTAGATTCAAAATTGGCATCTCTGGATGTTGCTTCAGAGCTATTTTTTATGTCAGAGAACAAAAAAATTCTCACTAATTAATTAACAACGATGCGTGCGTTATTATGGATAGATCTTCCATGTTAGTTGATGATGCATTTGCTTATACCGTTACTCAGGAGATCATTGATGACAATAAAGTGGAACCTCGCTCTTTCGCAGATTATCGATGTAGAGCATATTGGCTGAAATGGAAAGATGCAATCCAGGCTGAACTAGACTCTATGAGAAAAATAAAAGTTTTTGGTCCAGTAATATTATGTCCACCGAATGTTAAGCCAGATTGACATAAATGGGTATTTATTCGGAAGTGCAATTAAAAGAATGAAGTCTTGCGGTATAAAGCTAAACTTGTGGTACAAGAATTTTCTCAACGCCCTGGTATTGATTAATGACGAGACGTATTCTCTGGTCATGGAAATCATAACTTTTCGCTACCTGGTTAGTTTGGTAGTGTCCAAAAAATTTAGTATACAACTAATAGATGTGGTTATAACATATCTTTATGGGGATTTTGATTCATAGGTATACATCAGAGTGCCAAAAGGAATAGTTTGACCGAAATTAAGTAAGTCTAAACCACGGAGTGCTCATGTGATAAGATTGAGACGTTAACTATATGGATTGAAGTAATCTGGTTGGATATGGTGCACATGTTTAAGTGACTACTTGATTGGAAAGGGATATAAGAATGATAAGTATACCCATGCGTGTTTATTAAATGAACAAGTTCAGGATTTTTCATCGTAACAGTCTATGTTGATGAAATAAACATCATCGGATCTCTTGGTGAGATTAATGGGACAGTTAGCTACTTGAAATCCGAGTTTGAGATAAAAGACCTTGATAGGATCCTATTTTATCTCGATATAGAGTTGGAACATTGAGTTGGTGAAATTCTTATTCACTAGGTCTGCTTATGTCTAAAAGATGCTAAAGAGATTTAACATGGGAAAAGCACACCATCTTAGCACAATAATGGTTTTTCACAGTCTGGAACACAAAAATGATCTATTTCATCTGAAAGATGATGATGGGGAACTTTTGGGAGCTGAGGTTCCATATCTCAGTGTTATTGGAGCTTTTTTGTATTTAGCTCAATGCACATGTCTAAACATTGCCTTCTCTGTGAACTTATTAGCTACATTTAGCTCTATGCCAACGCAACGTCATTGGAATGGAGTAAAGCATCTCTTATAGTACTTGAAGAGATCCATTGACCTGGGGTTATTCTTTCCCTACAAAGAAGCAAGAGTGAAAGTTAAAATTTCTTGTAAATGGAATGGTAGAAACAGATCTTTCTAATTCAGCATGGTTCGACCCATCGATCGTACCATGAAACCCAAAGTCATTCAACCCGTTGAGTTATTCCCTCGACCTGTCGAATATGACACCGTGGACGGATCAACATGATTCATCCGACTCATCAAATTATACCTTTATCCTATTGAAAAATGGCGTTGAACCTTCTTTCAGCATAGTCCCCTATTTTAATACACTGAATGATGTCTTGGTAGGATTTGCTGATGTCAGGTATCTCTCTGATATGCATAGAAGGCATTCCCAAACTGGTTATGTTTTCACCATTAGGAATACGGAGATTTCTTGGGGATCAACAAAGCAGACATGTTGCTACTTCCTCAAATCATTATGACATCATAACTCTACATAGAGCTGTTAAATAGTGTGTCTGACTTAGGTCAGTAATACACCATATTCAAGGGTCTAGTGGATTACCGTGTACTACGACAGCACCAATGAAAGGACCAAACCCCTATTTAGTTTCCTAAACCGGAATCAAACCCCTTCTGAAAACATGAACTTGCAAAAACCATAGAAATTTCGGCAGAGTTTCACTATATCGCGGAATTATCATTAACCTGCACTCGAAAACACACTTCATCCTATGCCACAAAAGCCAAACCGTGGGCACCAATCCCATCTGGATTTCTCAAAACCATATCATCATAATATAAAGTAATAAGCAAAAGTGTAACTTTACAGAAATCCGAGAAAATCATATGAAAATATGAACATCAGAGTATTCAAAGTGACCTCTAGTATATATATACATAAATACACAGCAATAGGCTAAACAAGAAACCTACTAAGAAAGAAAGGTAGCTCGAACACTAAGCCTCCGACAGCGACGTGCGACACAAGATTCCGAACTGCACACTGGGCACGGAAACCGAAAAGCCCAGGGGAAAGGCAAATAAAATCGTTAGAGTGAGTAGACGAAAATAAATATATGCCTTTCACCATTTACATAACATAAAAATAATGCGACTTCTTAAAATAAATGGAGGTGTCGGGCGAATCTCTCAAGCCCGACGGTGATAGACTAGGCGAATCTCTCAAGCCTAGTGGGCACATCAGACGAATCTCTCAAGCCTGGAACTGAACTACCGGTGATCAGCCGAGTAGTCAATGCATCGGTGCTAAGTAAATGTCATCACCAATAAAACATAAAACAATACCTCCAAAACTATAAATAATCTCAATACTGTACTGGAAATAAATACTGAAACCAAGAACTCGCTACGACAGTGTAAATAAATGTCCACTCACAGATAAGTACAGCGCGGAGACGCACTAATCCTAAGATCCGGCGGAAGATCCCTCGCCCAACGTACGATATCGATCCCCTGAATAATCGTAAAATATCACTGATCAAAATCACAATTTAATACTCTGACCCACACCTCGGAAACCAACCATTTCTGGAAACATATAACTCGGATAACAAAAAACCCGTTGAAAACCCCAAACATTCCACATAAACCCTCGACTTAAAATCCACTACTCAAATCAACCGATGATCGAAGCGCGATTACGAGAAAAACGGCATAAAACTTGTCAAAATCCAAAAAAAGGTGTCGCCGGAGCTCCGCCGTTGACCGCCGCCGCCGCCGGCGATGCGCTGTTACCGGAGGAATTTTCCAGCGACCAAGACCCCAAAATCTTCCTCTCCTCAAGCCAAGCCTTTTTCCTCAAAGGGTCACCATCGTCCAGCCACCACCGTGGCCGAAAATCGCCTCGAAATCTTCAAAAACTCAAACCGGCTAGAAAATTTCTCTGGCAAAATCCTCCACCGTGAGGCCACCTCGGCCTCCCATCTTCAAGGGACTTCATCCCAAGCACAAACCCAACTACTTCCACCTAAAATCCCCCTCGGAAAACCGCCGGAAAACCCTCCACCATTAAACCCGATTTCGGCAAACTTTATGTTCAAAATTGACCAACCAAACCTTAACCAAATCTCACAATATACACATCAATCAAAAGCCCAAACAACAAGCTTCAAAACCATACCCTCAAATCCGGGAACCGCGCCGTATTCCGGCGACCATCTCGTCGACGAGTCACGGACTCACTGAGTCAACCACGGGTTGACTCGGTCAACTCGGTCCTGAATAGTCAACTCGGTCAAACAGCCCATTTTCGCACTTTTTCGATAACTTTACGACTATTTGGCTATTTATACGTCGTGAATCAACTCTATCCATAATTCGGATAACTCAGACTCAAACGAATAAACACGACTAACTCGGCGATAATTTCAAATATTCATTTTATATTCTTCGATTATCCGAAAAATCCTCGGAAAGCTCCCACGAACTCGAAATCAAATTCTCAACATTTCCCACGAACAAACCCAAATCAAATTTGTGTCTAAAAATCAAGTCGTGATCAAAATCACATATCCGATTAATTACGATAAATCTCGATTACTCGCAAAACTCGCGGATTAAGCCGATTACTATACCAATTCCGGTATGAGTCGTCACAAATCTACCCCCCTTAGAAAAATTTTGACCTCAAAATTTACGTACATGATAAATCTCGATTACTCGCAAAACTCGCGGATTAAGTCGATTACTATACCAATTCCGGTCTGAGTCGTCACAAATCTACCCCCCTTAGAAAAATTTTGACCTCAAAATTTACGTACATGCTAAGTGAACATATGAGGATACTACTCCCGCATATGCTGCTTGGTCTCCCAAGTGGCTTCCTCAACCGAATGATTCTACCATAAGACTTTCACAAGCGGTATGACTCTATGTCTCAACTTCTGCTCACGCCGATCGAGAATATGTACTGACTCCTCCACATATTTCAAATCTTCCCACCTCGAACTCGAGACTCTTTCTTCTCACACCTGCGTAACTCTTTTGGCGATCTTGGGCAACCTTCAGTCTGTCTCGGATAATCTGAATATCCTCTGTGGTGCTGTTCACCAAATCAGGACCAATAAGCCATCGCTTACCTACCTCACTCCAACACAATGGAGTTCAGCACTGCCTCCTGTATAGAGCCTCATACGGTGCCATATCAATACTAGCCTGATAACTGTTGTTGTAAGCAAACTCAATCAAATGTAGTTGCTAGTCCCAATTTCCTCTAAACTGCAATACACATTACCGCAACATATCCTCGAGGGTCTGAATAGTCCGCTCAGACTACCCATCTGTCTAGGGATGGAAAACTGTACTGAAATGCAATCTGGTACCCAAAGCTCACTGCAATGCCTGCCAGAATTCTGAAGTGAACTGACTGTCTCGGTCAGAAACAATAGATACAGGCACACCATGCAAACAAACGATCTCCGCCAAATACAGCTTTGCTAACCTGCCCACAGAAATCTTCCCTGGAAGTGCAAGGAAATGAGCGGATTTCGTCAATCGGTCAACAATAACCCAAATACCAGTATTACCTGCCGAAGTACGCGGTAACTGATACACGAAATCCATGGTGATGTGCTCCCACTTCAAAACCGGAATCTCCAACGGTTGTAGCTTTCCCGCAGATTTCTGCCTTTCTGCCTTCACTTGCTGACAAATGAGGCATCTGCTCACATATGCAGCGATCTCACTCTTCATATTTCGCCACCAGTAATAGGCTCTAAGTGTACGAAACATCTTCGTACCGCCTGGATACATAGCATAAGCAAAATAATGAGCTTCGTCTAAGATCTCCTTCTTTAAACTCTCGTATCTGGGTACACATAATCTGCCTCTGAATAGCAATGTACCATCATCACTCAACCAAAAACTCTGTTGGCACACCATTCAGAATCATGGTCTTCTTGTCCAACAGATAGGAATCCGCATCCTGAGCTTCCCGAACCTAATCAACCAATACCGGTCAAACCTGGAAGCTAGCCAATAAGGCTCCATCATCATCCCACTCTAACTCAGCTCCCGTAGCTCGTAACTCTGCTAACATGGAAACTCTGGCCACACACACATGAAACAATGAGGCTCCAAATTTCCGACTGAGTGCATCAGCAACGACATTAGCCTTCCCTCAATGATACTCAAAGGTGCAATCATACTCATTGATCAACTACATCCATCTGCACTGTCTCATATTCAAATCTAGTTGCGTGCGCAAATAAGGGAGACTCTTGTGATCTGTGTATATCTTGCACTGAGCTCCATACAAGTAATGTCTCCAACTCTTCAAGGCTAAAACAATAGCAGCTAACTCGAAATCCTGTAGGATAATTGACTTCATGTGGTTTCAACTACCTGAACCATAAGCCGCTACTCTACCATGCTGTATCAAAACACAACCAAGTCCCAATTTCGATGCATCGCTATAAACCACAAACTCTCCACTGTCGTCAAGTAGAGTCAGAACTGGTGCAGTAGTCAACTTTTCCTTCAAGAGTAAGTAACTCTCCTCACATGCATCGGACCACTCGAACTTGACACCTTTCTTCGTCAGTCTGATAAGTGGAGTGGCAATCCGTGAAAAATCCTGCACAAAACGCCGATAGTAATCAGCCAAACCCAAGAAACTCCTGATCTCTGGTATGGTGGTAGGTCTACTCTAATTCAACACGGCCTCAATCTTGTCAGGATCCACGCTGACTCCCACAGCAGATATCACGTGACCCAAAAATTTCACGCTATTCAACCAAAACTCAGACTTGCTGAACTTCGCAAACAGCTGATTATCTCGCAAAGTCCGCAAAACAGCTCGCAAATGCTTCTTGTGCTGGCCCACACTCCTGGAGTAAATCAGAATATCATCATGAATACGATCACAAACTTGTCTAGGAATCGCCTAAACACCCGGTTCATCAAGTCCATGAAAGCTGCAGGGGTATTGGTCAACCCAAACGACATAACCAAGAACTCATAATGCCAGTACCGTGACCTGAAAGTTGTCCTGGCCACATCTGACTATCTAATCCTCAACTGATGGTATCCAGACCTGAGATCAATCTTCGAAAAGACTAAAGCTCCCTTGAGCTGATCAAACAAATCATCAATCTGCGGCAACAGATACTTGTTCTTCACGGTGACTTGATTCAGCTCCCAGTAATTAATACACAACCGCATGGAACCATCCTTCTTTCTCTCAAACAGTACAGGAGCACCCCACAATAATACACTGGGTCATATGAAACCTTTCTCCAGCAACTCTTGAAGTTGAATATGTAACTCTTTCAACTCCATCGGTGCCATACGATACGGTGCCTGAGATATAGGTCCAGTGCCTGGTAAAAGCTCAATGGTAAAATCGATTTCTCAAACTGGAGGGACACTTAGTAATTCCTCCGGAAACACATCTGGAAACTCGGAAACAACCTCAATGTCACCAATGTCTGGTACAGCAGCCGTTGTATCCACAACATGAGCTAAATATGCAACACAACCCTTCTTCATCATCCGCTCGGCCTTCATCGCTGAAATCACACATGGCAATGAAGTATTCATCTCACCGCGAAACAATATCTCTGGGAAACCTGGACGTCGAAACACTACTTCCTTCTCATGACAATTAAACATAGCCCAATATGTCTCCAAGAAGTCCATCCTCAAAATCATATCAAAATCGACAATATCCAGCAATAACAAATTCGCGGCTAACCCATAGCCTCCAACAAAGATCTCACAATCCCTATACACCCAACCAATACTCACAACCTCACCGGATGGATACAACACCTTCCATAACCCCAGAAGTGGAGATGCAGGCATAGTAGCTAAAGATGATAATCTATATGATATGAATGAATGCGTAGCACCTGGATCTAGCAAAGTAAGTATTGGATAGCCAAAAACAAGCAACGTACCAATAACAACCTCCAGTGAAGCTCTGCCCTCACGCAATGACATGGCATGAACCCTGGCTTGTCCGGCTGGTCGTCCACGCTGATGGTGACTCTGTTGTCCGCTCTGACCAAAAGACTGCACTGGTCGAGCCCCAGAAGTAGTACATCGATCTCCTCCTGAACTCTGAGCTGCCTATCCACCAACACCAGTAGACAGGAAACATTCCCTCGCATAGTGACCCTCCTGGCCATAACGATAACAAATGGTAGGGCCTCGCTGACAAGGACCAAAGTGATGCCTATTGCAGAGATTGCACAATGGATACTCCCTCGGTACAGCAAAAGTGCCACCAGTACGTCGAGGATAGCTGGATCCACTAGAACTCCCACTAGACTGTGGTCTCTGTAGCCGGTCCCTCCTCCATCTCTGTCTCTATCTAGGCATACTAACTGATGGTCTAAATGGTCCACTACCAGATGATGATGCCGATTCGGAAGTGCATGAACTCAGCCTCTTGGAAGGTCCCTGACTCGGTCCACCCTCCTCGAATCGTCGAGACTGGAATCTCATCTGCCTCTCCTTCTCTATGTCCTCGCCCCAGAGTGCAGGACTCACAAACTCATCAAAGTTGTTCCGACGCATCGTAGTCAATGTTCCCTTGATGTTCAGGTTCAAGACCAACTCAAATCTCCGGCACTTGGCTTCCACTGAGGCCACAATGTCACGAGCAAACCGAGATAAGCGAGTAAATCTATCCCAGTACTCAAGTACTGACATACTACCTTGTCTCAAGTTGGTGAATTCCTCATACTTTCGCTGCTGTGTAGCCTCGTTGAAATACCTCCACATAAACAAATATCTAAACAGTGCCCATGGAGTATCAACCGGAACTATATCGGTGCTAACCCACCCAAAGTAAGCATCAGACTCAAGTAAACCAACCGCTGCCACTGTCATCTACTCAGGAGTAAAACGCAGATGCTCACAAACTCGTTCAACCTGAAACAACCAAGCCTCATATATCTCTGGATCAGCTAAACCCGAGAAAACAGTCGCTCCAGCAGTTTGAGCTTTGACCACAGGGTCAAAACGCTCCTCAAAACGCAATACTCGCATAAGCAAGTTATGCGTCTGGTGATCCTCATCAGCATCCACATCCCTATTGACACGGGGACCACGTCTAGAAGGCATCCTAATGATAAGAGAAAAGCATTAGTTACAAAGCACAAGGAACGTAATCATGAAACTTCGGACATTTGAAAACATACAACACCCAAAGCATTGATGAGTTACCGCAGGCCAGTCGGGTCATCGCTCCAGACTTGCTGTACAATCTCAAATACCCTTAGCATCATAACTAAAGAAGTCTACAGAACCTAAAACCTAATGCTCTGATACTAAGATGAAAGGACCCAACCCCGATTTAGTTTCCTAAACCGGAATCAAACCCTTTCTGAAAACACGAACTTGCAAAAACCATAGAAATTTCGGCAGAGTTTCACTATATCGAGGAATTATCATTAACCTGCACCCGAAAACACACTTCATCCTATGCCACAAAAGCCAAACCGTGGGCACCAATCCCATCCGGATTTCTCAAAATCATATCATCATAATATAAAGTAATAAGCAAAAGTGTAACTTTACAGAAATCCGGGAAAATCATATGAAAATATAAACATCAGAGTATTCAGAGCAACCTCTAGTATATATATACATAAATACACAGCAGTAGGCTAAATGTGATGACCCAGAACAGAATCAGTAGTGTAATCAGCTTAATTCGTGAGTTACCGCGTAATCGCAGTTTTTCGATAATTAATTGAATCGCCGGTCTTGATCACGACTTAATTATTGAACGAGAATTTGAGTTGAGCCTCTTCTTGAGAATTGTTGTACGCGTGATTTCGAGTTCGTGGGCGGTTTCGGATTATTATTTCGACGATCGAGGAATATAATATGAATATTTGAAATTTCGGAATATTGTCGAGTTTATCCATTCGTGTTCGAGTCTATCCGAATTGTGATTGTGATCCGTTTTGGACCATTGATTGTCCCGAACAGTAAATGGAATGGTTATCGACTTGATTTGCGAGTTTCGCGATCAGTCACGATTTTGACGTAATATGTTAATTTGGCGGCTTCGTTAGAGACTAAATTATCGGACAAGAATTTGATTTGGGATCCTTCGTGGAAGTTGTAGAGAATTTAATTTCGAGCTCGTGGGAACTTTCGGAGGATTTTTCTGAGTTACGAGGAATAAGTTGTAAATATTTTTGTCCGTCGAATATTGTCATATTTATCCGTTTGGGGTTCGATACGCGTACGGTATAAATACGGAAACGATACATGCCGTTTTTGGAAACTTTCCAAAAGGAGAAACCTGGGTTGACTGGGTTGACCGGGTGGGTCGACCCATTTTGGCCGATTTGGGCACCGTGACTTTGCCTCGCCATGGAGGCCGATTCCAGCCATGGGCGGCCAAGGTCCCTTCACGGAATTTCTTGGGATCGGGCTGCTCTTCGGTTTGAGAGTTGGATCACCTCCTATGGTGGCCGGAGGAGGAAGTTATGCGGAGGCGAAATTCGGAGATTTCCGGCGAGATTTCGGGGTGGTCGGAGGTGGCTTTTCCGGCGGAGATAGAGCTCGGGGTTAGAGGGGTTTTGTTAGCCTCGAGGTAAGGAAGCTATTGCAAGTGGTCTTGAGGGTTGTCGTGGCCAGAGGAGGGAGATCGACCGATTTGAAATTCCGGTAAGGGTTTGGAACTTTGAGTTGATTTTTGGAGGTTTTCCGAACAAAATTGGCCTTAACTTTGAACTGGAAAGTTGTTGGAAACGTCGAGATCATCAAAACCATGTGTAGCATGAATTTTTCTGGGAATGTTGGATTTTCTGGTGATGTGTTTTTCGACAAGTTATATGTCGTTTCGCTCGGACTCGCGCTTTGATCTTAGTGGTGAGGTTTGTTTTTCGAATTAAGCATCGAAATTTATAGCAAGGTTTTGTGGTGTGATTATCGGATTTTCGCAATTTCGTCGATATTGAATTATATGTTACCGAGAACGGTTGTTTCTCGTGATATGATTTGAGGTATCGAGTTATGATTTTGAGCAGTGGATTTTATGATTATCCAGGGGTTCGTGATAGTTCGTTTGCCGAGGGATTTTCCGCCGGATCACGGGATTAACGCGTATCATGTTACACTTTTATATTTTCACAGTTGTTGCGAGTTCGTGATTTTCCGTAATTTTTGGTATTTATTTATATACGATGTGGAGATTATTTATTATTTTTGGAGGTATTATTTTATGTTTTATGGTGATGGCATATTTGCATCGATGCTTCGGCTACTCGGCTGATCATCGGTAGTCTGCCAGAGTTGAGAGATTCCTCTGGACCAGAGTTGAGAGATTCCTCTGGGTAGGGTTGAGAGATTCCCCTGTTGTGCCGCAGGGGTTGAGAGATTCCCCTGGCCTATCACTGTCGGGCTTGAGCGATTCGCCTGACCGTCGGGCTTGAGAGATTCCCCTGGCAACCTCCATATATGTTTTCTGAACTCGCTATACTTGTTTATTGTATATGAAATTGGTGAAAGACATATATTTATTTTCGTCCACTCACTCTAACGTTTTATTGCCTTTCCCCTGAGCTTTTCGGTTTCCGTGCTCAGTTTGCAGTTCGGACTCTAGTGTCGCACGTCGCAGTCGGAGGCATAGTGTTCGAGCTACCTTGTTTCTTCCAGTAGGTTTCTTGTTCTGCCTGCTGTGGTATATTTATATAATTATACACTAGAGGTCGCTCTGAGCATTGTGATGTCATATTTTATACGATTTCTCCCCGGATTTCTGTAAAGTATAGTTTTATTGATTACTTTACATTACTGTTGTGATATTGAGAAATCCGGATGGGATTGGTGCCCACGGTTTGACTTTTGTGGTATAGGATGAAGTGTTATTTTTTGGGTGCAGGTAAAGGCAATTCCGCGTTAGTAACGAAACTCTGCCAAAAATTTTATGGTTTTTGTTGATTCGTGTTTTCAGAAGGGGTTTGATTCCGGTTTAGGAAACTAAATTGGGGTTGGATCCTTTCAACTTGGTATCAGAGCATTAGGTTTTAGGTTCTGTAGACTTCTGTAGTCGTGTTTGCTAAGGATATTTGAGAATGTACAACATGTCTGGAGTGATGACCCGACCGGCCGGCGGATACTCATCAATGCTCCGGGTGTTGTATGCTTTCAAATATTTGAAGTTCCATGATTACGTTCTACTTGTTGCGAACGATGTTTTATTCATTAGGATGCCTCCTTGACGTGCTTTCCGTGTTGGTACGGTTGTGGATCCTATTGAGGATCAATCGACGCGCGACTTGACAGTGAATTGTGGGTTTGGATGAGCAATTTGAATTCAGAGATTTGTGTGGCATGGCTTGCCTGGTTGTGCATGTATGGGCGTCTACATGTTGCCTTAGAGCAGAGAATTGTGTTAGTTGATGGTGTGCCTGTGTCAGATCATTGTATTTGATAGGTTGGTATTGTGTGAGTTCCTGTTGCGACTCCATGACCTACATCCAGGGTATTTTTTTTATGGTAATGGTTCAATCAGGCTATCCAACAATAGAAATATGGAGTGTTCACTGACCTGAGGCAGGGATGTATCGTTCACATGTTTGTTCCGTTTGCACATGTTATGTGGCTTCAGAGGAAGCAGTACACGAGGTTTGAGATAAGTTTGAGCCTGAGCATCAGAAGGATTTTGACTGTTATGCCTCGAGACAACCGTGAGGAGCTTGATGTGCTACACTCAGAGGCGAGAATATTGAGAAGGAAAGGCGTACGCGGTTTCCGACACGTCAGTTTGAGGAAGGTGAACTTAGTCGAGATTTTGATGAGGTTGAGTTCAGGCACCTCGAGAACAGTATTTTCATCAGGCTGTGGCCTTTTCGATTATGTTGAGGATTATCAGATCAAGCAGAGGATCCGTTGGTGATGATGGAGATCACAGAGTAGTGAACTTGTTCCTATGGTATGAGTTTGGGTGATCGTTGGTGATCCTTCCACACAGCAGGCGTCGCTGTGATTTGTGTCCGAGGAGCACTCTCAGTTGCTATTTTGGTGGCCAGGAGGGTCACGTTACGAGGGAGCGTACTCAGCCAGCTGTTTTAGTGGTTCGACAGCTCGAAGTTCAGGAGGAGGTCAAGATGTCATTTCTAGTGTTTGACCAACGCAGACTTCTAGACGAGTCATTCAGTAAGTCGTAATCGACGTGGACGGTTTGTTGGGCATGCCGGAGTTCGTGCCACAACCTTGTATGAGGACAGAGTTTCTTTGAGGTTACCGTCGCTTGATATCCATGGCTATTGTACCTGCGTCTCCACTTCCGAGGTTTTAGAGAGTGTTGCATCCATCTGGAGGTTGCAGGATCTTTGTAGGAGGTTATGGGTTAACCGTGGATCTGTTATTGCTGGATATCGTCGATTTTGGTGTGATTATGAGTATGGACTTCTTGATGACACATTGGGCTATGTTCGATGGTCACAAGAAGGAGGTTGTGTTTCGACGACCCGGGTTCCCCGAGATACTGTTTCGCGGTAGGAAGAATATTTCATTGCCATGTGTGATTTCAGCGAAGAAGGCGGAGCGGATGATGAAAAGGGTTGTGTTGCTTACTTAGCTCGTGTTGTGGATATTACGGCTGCTGTGTCAGACATTGGTGACATTGAAGTGGTTCCCGAGTTTCCAGATGTGTTTCCGGATGAGCTACCAGGTATTCTTCCAGTTCGAGAGACCGACTACACCATTGAGGTTTTACCGGGCACTGGACTCATATCACCGGCATCTTGTCGTTCGGTGCCAGCGGAGCTGATGGAGCTACAGGTTCAACTTCAAGAGTTGTTGGAGGAGATTTCATACGACCCAGTGTATCACCGAGGGGTGCTTTTGTACTATTTGTGCTGAAGAAGGATGGTTCGACGAGGTGGTGCATCGACTACCAGAAGCTGAATCAGGCTTCAGAGGAGAGCAAGTATCCTCCACTTCGGATTGACGACTTGTTTGATCAGCTCACCGGAGCTTTAGTCTTTTCGAAGATCGATCTCAGGTCTGGATACCATCATGTGACGACCCGAACCAGAATCTGATGCATATTCGGCATGATTCTCGAGATTGAGTTTAGTCGCAGTTTATTGTCGTAATTGTGGTTTGCCGATTCGATTTGCGACTATGTTTTTGGTCGAGAATTTGAGTTGGGTGTCTTCACGGAAATTGTAGAGTACGTGATTTTGAGCTCGTGGGCGATTCCGGAAGATTTTTCCGATATCCGAGGAGTATTTTATGATTATTTGAAGTTTCAGTTTTCGACGAGTTTATCCGATTGTTTCGAGCTTATCCGAATCGTGATGGTTATCCATTTCGAATCGTCGATCGACCTGAGGCGCGAGTATAAATATCGAAAATAGTCGTAAAATCGTCAAAAATTGCAAAGTGGGCTTTGACTAAACTTTGACCATCTGTTGACTTTCCAAAATTGGAAAGTGACCGTTGACCCGTACGGTGAGCGAACGACCCGGTTCGGTTCGTCGGCGACCCGACTTTTCCGGCCACCTCTGACCAGACTGAGGGTATCATTCGAATCCTCTTGAGTTCCTCTTTCATTTTGTACTTGAGTTTATTGGAATTGATTGTGTTTGTAATGAGTTCGATTAAGGGCCGATTTGGTTTGGTCGACGGTGATGGGTGGTAGGGTTCCGGTGAGTTTCTGAGGTTAGGTTGTTGGGGGTTTTGTTCCCCACCCCTCGGTGATACTCCCTAGGTGAATAGTTTGGATCGAGGTTGAGTTTGAGGTCGAACCCGATTAGGTTCCGATGTGGAATTCCGATGTGATTTTGGACGGAATTGGCAGAGTTGGACTTCGAATTGAGGTTGGGTGTAGTTAAGGAAGAGACTCGGGCCGTAATGGGCTTTAATTCTGGAAATTTTGGCCGTGAAATTCCACCGTTGACCGCCGGCGACGGCGGTCAACGGTGGTCAACGGCGGCGCTCCGGCAAGAAAAGTCAACTTTTCAGATTTCGATAATTTTAATGTCATTTTTCTCGTAATCGCGCCCTAGTTATCGTACAGAGGTTTTCGGGTTGATTTGGTTAGCCGATTTTCAGTCGAGGTTTCGAGTGGGGATTTCGGAACTTCCGTTATACATTTTTGTACCGCATTGCATTTTTCCGGGAACGGTTGGTTTCCGTGATTCAGTACAGGGTTGAGAATTATGATTTTGATCAGTTATGTTTTTGTGAATATTCAGGAGATCAAGATCGAGATCGTGACCGTGCTTCTGGCGAGGGATCTTCCGCCGGTCCTCGAGATTAGCGCGAGTTCGCGCTAGCAGATCTGTGAGTGGACAAGTTTATGTTTTCACTGTCGATTTGCGAGTTCGTGGATTTTATGATTTTCGTATTTACTTTATACGATATTGTTATATATGTTGTTTTCGGAGGTATTGTTTATATTTATTGGTGATGGCATTATTGCATCGATGCTTCGACTACTCGGCTGATCACCGGTAGTCCACCAGAGTTGAGAGGTCATCTGGGCAGGGTTGAGAGGTCCCCTGTATGCTGCCAGGGTTGAGTGGTCCCCTGGCCTATCACCGTCAGGTTTGAGCGATTCACCTGACGTCGGGTTTGAGTGGTCGCCCGACTACCTCCTTATATCTATGTTTTCCGAACTCGCACTGTTTTACATTGAGTATGTATATAAACTGGTGAAAGGCATATGTTTATTTTCGTCCACTCACTCTAACGTTTTATTTGCCTTTCCCCTGGGCTTTTCGGTTTCCATGCCCAGTTTGCAGTTCGGATTCTGCTGTGTCACGTCGCGGTTTAGAGGCTAGTGATCAGAGTTACCTGTGTTTTCCAGTAGGTTCTTGTTTCGCCTACTGATGTGTATATTGTATATATTTTACTTTAGAGGTCGCTCTGATACATTCTGATACATGTTTATACGGATTTTCTCGGATATACATATATACATAGTACTGTTTGTTTACTGTTATTGATTATATTGATGTTGAGAAATCCGGATGGGATTGGTGCCCACGGTTTGGCTTTTGTGGTATAGGATGAAGTGTTATTTCTGGGTGCAGGTTATGGTAATTCCACGCTAGTAACGAAACTCTGCCGAAATTTTGAAAATTTTTTGTTGGTTCGTATTTTCGAAAGGGTTTGGTTCCGGTTTAGGTAACTGAATCGGGATTGGGTCCTTTCACATCAGTTGAGGATCAGAGAGTCAGATGTGGCCAGAACAGCTTTCAGATCACGGTGCTGGCATTATAAGTTCTTGGTCACGCCGTTTGGTTGACCAATGCCCCCACAGTTTTTACGGACTTGACGGACCAGGTGTTCAGATGGTTCTGGACAAGTTTACGGTCGTGTTCGTCGGCAACATCCTGATTTACTCCAGGAGTATGGGCCAGCACAAGAAGCAATTGCGAGCGGTTTTGCAGACTTTGCCGAACAATCTGTTGTTTGCAAAGTTCAGCAAGTGTGAGTTTTTGTCGATTAGCGTGAAGATTTTGGGCTACGTGATGTCAGCTGAGGGAGTCGGCGTAGATCCTGACCAGATAGGAGCCGTGTTGTTTTGAAGTAGACCTAGCACCGTATCCGAGATCAGGAGCTTCTTGGATTTGGCAGGTTACTATCGACGCTTTGTGCAGGATTTTTCTCGGACTGCCACTCCACTTTCTAGATTGACGAAAAAAGGCGTCAAGTTCGAGTGGTCCGATACGTGTGAGGAGAGTTACTCACTCCTAAAGGAAAAGTTGACCACTGCATCAGTTTTGACTTTACCTGACGTTAGAGGAGAGTTTGTGGTTTATAGCGACGCATCGAGATTTGGATTTGGTTATGCTTGATGCAGCATAGTAGAGCGGTGGCTCATGGTTTCAGGCAGTGGAAACTTTATGAAGCTACGTATCCTATGTATGATTAGGGTGTAGCTATCTCTATGTTAGCGACGGAGAGTTCGAGACACTATTACTGTGGTGTGCAGCGCAGTGTAGGATGTACACTGATCACTTGAGTTTCATCTACTTGCATATTCAGCAAGATTCGAGCTTGAGGCAGTGTAGATGGATGGGGTCGACTAACGACTATGGCTGCACATTTGAGTTTATTCGAGAAAGGCTAGTGGTTATACTTTGACTATCTTCTGGGATGTTATTGCTGATGCATTCAATCAGAGGTCGGGAGCTGCAATGTATCATGTGTGTGTGGCTCGAGTTTCTGTGTTAGCCGAGTTGTGGGATATAAGAGCTGAGTTAGAGTATGATGATGTTGAAGCTCATTTGTTTTGCGTGTGTTATGCACTAGTTGTACGGAAACGTATCAGATACTTCGGGTTTACTACTCGTGACGTAACCCATAGAAGAAGGTAGCAGCTTATGTGTGCAGATGCCACATTTGTCGGCAGGCGAGGGCAGAGAGGCAGAAACTTGCTGGGAAGTTACAGCCATTAGAGATTCCCGATTAGAAGTTGGAGCTTGTCGCTGTAGATTTTGTGTATCAGTTATCGCGTACTTCGGTTAGTGGTACCAGTTGTTGGGTCTTTGTGGACCATTTGATGAACTTAATTCTTTTCCTTGTACTTCCGGAAAAGATTTCAGTGGCAGGCTGGTATAACTGTATTTGGCGGAGGTTGTCCATTTCATGATGCGCCTGTGTCCCAGTTTGCTGATCGAGATAATAAGTTACAACAGAGTGTTGGCAAGCATTGCAGTGAGCATTGGGGACCAGATTACAGTTTAGTACAGTTTCTTATGCTCAGATTGGTGGGCAATCTTTGAGGACTATTCAGTCTTTGGAGGGCATGTTGTGGTCTTGTGTATTACAGTTCTGAGGGATTCAGGACCAGCAGTTTCAACTATCCGAGATTATTTGCAGTACCAATTTGTAGATCACTATGATTATGACGTTGCATGATGTCGTTTTTGAGGAACGATGTTGTACTCCATTGTGCTGGAGCGAGTTTGGTTTGAGCTGACGTTTGATCATGATTTAGTGGAATGTGCTACCATAGACATTCGGATTAACGGAAACAGGTTGATACTTATTCGAGTACGATATTAGAATTAAATTGATGTGAGCAGGCTGAGTTATGAATTTGCCACGTTATTTTGGTCTGTATGTGATCATGGTGTGAATTTGTGTTGTGCCGTATAGTTGGGCATTACCTATAGCGTTGGCTTTGTATGTGTGGTATTCCGTGTGGTGGAATTACGTTTCAGATTTGTTGCTTGTTTTGTACCCTATCAGTTCCTTATGCAGGAAGACTTGGGATTTGTGAGGAGCCAGCTCAGATTCAAGATTTGAGGGTACCGAGATTTTTTCCATTGACAGAGTCGTTCAGTCGAGGTTACCATTTGGGAGTTGAACTGTATGCAGAGGCAGTGTTCCTACTTTTCAGTTGGCAGATTTGGAAATTTCGAGGTCGAAATTTTTTAAGGGGGGTAGATTTGTGACGACCCAGAACAGAATCGGTAGTGTAATCAGCTTAATTCGTGAGTTAGTGCGTAATCGCAGTTTTTCGATAATGGATTGAATCACCGGTCTTGATCACGACTTAATTATTGACCAAGAATTTGAGTTGAGCCTCTTCTCGAAAGTTATTGTACGCGTGATTTCGAGTTCGTGGGGGGTTTCAGATTATTATTTCGACGATCGAGCAATATAATATGAATATTTGAAATTTCGGAATATTGTCGAGTTTATCCATTCGTGTTCGAGTGTGATTGTGATCCGTTTTGGACCATTGATCGACCCGAACCATAAATAGAATGGTCATCGACTTGATTTGCGAGTTTCGCGATCAGTCGCGATTTCGACGTAATCTGTTAATTTGGCGGCTTCATTAGCGACTAAATTATCAGATAAGAATTTGATTTGGGATCCTTCGTGGAAGTTGTAGAGAATTTAATTTCGAGCTCGTGGGAACTTCCGGAGGATTTTTCCGAATTACGAGGAATAAGTTGTGAATATTTTCGTCCTTCGAATATTGTCATATTTATCCGTTTGGGATTCGATACACGTACGGTATAAATACGGAAATGATACATGCCGTTTTTGGAAACTTTCCAAAAGGAGAAACCTGGGTTGACTGGGTTGACCTGGTAGGTCGACCCGTTTTGGCCGATTTGGGCACCGTGACTTTGCCTCGCCGTGGAGGCCGATTCCAGCCATAGGCGGCTGGGGTCCCTTCATGGAATTTCTTGGGATCAGGCTGCTCTTCGGTTTGAGGGTTGGATCACCTCCTATGGTGGCCGGAGGAGGAAGTTATGCGGCGGCGAAATTTGGAGATTTCCGGCGAGATTTCGGGGTAGTCGGAGGTGGCTTTTCGGATCCGGCAGAGATGGAGCTCGGGGTTAGAGGGGTTTTGTTAGCCTCAAGGTAAGGAAGCTATTGCAAGTGGTCTTGAGGGTTGCCGTGGCCGGAGGAGGGAGATCGAGCGATTTGAAATTCCGGTAAGGGTTTGGAACTTTGAGTTGATTTTTGGAGGTTTTCCGATCAAAATTGGCCTTAACTTTGAACTGGAAAGTTGTTGGAAACGTCGAGATCTTCAAAACTATCTTTAGCTTGAATTTTTCTGGGAAGGTTGAATTTTCCGGCGACGTGTTTTTCGACAAGCTATATGTCGTTTCGCTCGGAATCGCGCTCCGATCATGGGATTAACGCGTATTGCGTTACACTTATCTGTGAATGGACACTTTTATATTTTCACAGTTGTTGCGAGTTCATGATTTTTCGTAATTTTTCGTATTTATTTATATACGATATTGAGATTATTTATTATTTTCGGAGGTATTATTTTATGTTTTATGGTGATGGCATACTTGCATCGATGCTTCGGCTACTCGGCTGATCACCGGTAATCTTCCAGAGTTAAGAGATTCCTCTGGGCAGAGTTGAGAGATTCCCTTGTTGTGCCGCAGGGGTTGAGAGATTCCCCTGGCCTATCACTGTCGGGCTTGAGCGATTCACCTGACCGTCGGGCTTGAGAGATTCCCCTGGCAACCTCCATATATGTTTTCCGAACTCGCTATACTTGTTTATTGTATATGAAATTGGTAAAAGGCATATATTTATTTTCGTCCACTCACTCTAACGTTTTATTGCCTTTCCCCTGGGCTTTTCGGTTTCCGTGCCCAGTTTGCAGTTCGGACTTTGGTGTCGCACGTCGCAGTCGGAGGCATAGTGTTCGAGCTACCTTGTTTCTTCCAGTAGGTTTCTTGTTCTGCCTGCTGTGGTATATTTATTTAATTATACACTAGAGGTCGCTCTGAGCATTGTGATGTCATATTTTATACGATTTCTCCCCGGATTTCTGTAAAGTATAGTTTTATTGATTACTTTACATTACTGTTGTGATATTGAGAAATCCGGATGGGATTGGTGCCCATGGTTTGGCTTTTGTGGCATAGGATGAAGTGTTATTTTCCGGGTGCAGGTAATGGCAATTCCGCGTTAGTAACGAAACTCTGCCAAAATTTTTATGGTTTTTGTTGGTTGGTTTTTTCAGAAAGGGTTTGATTCCGGTTTAGGAAACTAAATCGAGGTTGGGTCCTTTCACTAAACAAGAAACCTACTGAGAAAGAAAGGTAGCTCGAACACTAAGCCTCTGACAGCGATGTGCGACACCAGAATCCGAACTGAACACTGGACACGGAAACTAAAAAGCCCAGGGGAAAGACAAATAAAATCGTTAGAGTTAGTGGACAAAAATAAACATATGCCATTCACCATTTACATAACATAAAAATAATGCGAGTTCTTAAAATAAATGGAGGTGTCGGGCGAATCTCTCAAGCCCGACGGTGATAGAGTAGGCAAATCTCTCAAGCCTAGTGGGCACAGCAGGCGAATCTCTCAAGCCTGGAACTGGACTACCGGTGATCTACCGAGTAGTCAATGCATCGATGCTAAGTAAATGTCATCACCAATAAAACATAAAACAATACCTCCAAAACTATAAATAATCTCAATACTGTACTGGAAATAAATACTGAAACCAAGAACTCGCTACGATAGTGCAAATAAATGTCCACTCACAGATAAGTACAGCGCGCAAACGCACTAATCCTGAGATCCAGCGGAAAATCCCTCGCCCAACGTACGATCTCGATCCCCTGAATAATCGCAAAATATCACTGATCAAAATCACAATTTAATACTCTGACCCACACCTCGGAAACCAACCATTTCCGGAAACTTATAACTCGGATAACAGAAAACCCGTCGAAAACTGCAAACACTCCACATAAACCCTCGACTTAAAATCCACTACTCAAATCAAATCGAAAACCTCAAGGCGATGATTGGAGCGCGATTACGAGAAAAACAGAATAAAACTTATCAAAATCTAAAAAGTCAACGCGTCGCCGAAGCTCAGCCGTTGACCGCCGCCGCCACCGGAGGAATTTCCCAGCGACCAAGATCCCAAAATCTTCCTCTCCTCAAGCCAAACCTTTTTCCTCAAAGGGTCACCACCGTCCAGCCACCACCGTGGCTGGAAATCGCCTCGAAAGCTTCAAAAACTCAAACCGGCCGGAAAATTTCTCCAGCGAAATCCTCCACCGTAAGGCCACCTCGGCCTCCCATCTTCAAGGGACTTCATCCCAAGCACAAACCCAACCATTTCCACATAAAATCACCCTCGGAAAACCGCTGGAAAACCCTCCACCATTAAACCCGATTCCGGCAAATTTTACGTTCAAAATTGACCAACCAAACCTTAACCAAATCTCACAATATACACATCAATCAAAAGCCCAAACAACAAGCTTCAAAACCATACCTTGGAATCCGGCAACCGCGCCGTATTCTGGCGACCACCTTGTCGGCGAGTCACGGACTCACTGAGTCAACCACGGGTTGACTCGGTCAACTCGATTCTGAACAGTCAACTCGGTCAAACAGCCCATTTTCATACTTTTTCGATAACTTTACGACTATTCGGCTATTTATACGTCGCGAATCTACTCTATCCACAATTCGGATAACTCAAACTCAAACGGATAAACACGACTAACTCGGCGATAATTTTAAATATTCATTTTATATTCTTCGATGAGCCGAAAAATCCTCGGAAAGCTCCCATGAACTCGAAATCAAATTCTCTACATTTCTCACGAACAAACCCAAATCAAATTTGTGTCCGAAAATTAAGTCGTGATCAAAATCACACATCCGATTAATTACGATAAATCTCGATTACGCGCAAAACTCGTGGATTAAGCCGATTACTATACCAATTCTAGTCCGGGTCGTCACAACCAACTTACATCTTTGAGGATAATGCAACTTGTATTATGCAAATGAAGTTGGGATACATTAAGGGTGACAATATATAATAAACATATTTCGCCAAAGTTCTTCTTTAATCAGCAACAACATTAATTCTTGAATATCCATGTGAGCCAGATTGGTTTTGCGGATAATGTTGTAGACTTGTTCACTAATTCACTTC
This sequence comes from Geum urbanum, assembly GCA_946800695.1. Classification (NCBI taxonomy): domain Eukaryota; kingdom Viridiplantae; phylum Streptophyta; class Magnoliopsida; order Rosales; family Rosaceae; genus Geum; species Geum urbanum. The sequence goes on from OX326998.1 coordinate 39,365,096, forward strand.
CCAAATCTGCATTTGTAAATCATATACAGCGCATTGCCATGCAAAGATTATCTGAACTCTGAGATTGAGTTACTAATCAGAGTGAGTCACATTTTGGTAGACATCTAAAGGAGTCTACATCACATGTAGCAACATTTGTAGTTGATGCATACTCTTTTTTTTTCTTCGACCAAGTCTTCGTTTTGGTCATGAAGTTTTTGTTTACTTGACAAGATTTTTAGTGGGGCAACAAGTTATTCATCATCCATTAAGAGCTCGACTCAAGGGGGAGTGTTTATGGAAAATATATTCATGATCTTCTGGTATGTGTGTGTGTCTCTTCCTAATTAGATTAGATATAGATTTTAGCAACCCCTGATTATTCAGGAGACATTTATTGAAATTGATTGTAATGCATGTATTTAAGGTCATCTATTAATGAATGAGAATACAGGTTTCAGTTTATAATTATTGCGTATGTACTTTATCTTTCAACAAGTAGCTAATATTTTTATTTACCATTTTAGGTCAACAATATCCTCAATTTAATATTGTATCACTTTTAGATTTTACGCATCATGATAAAATTATCCTCTTCTTCCTTTTTTTAAAGCTAAAATCACAAAAATCGGTTATATGGTGATTCAAATGCCTAACCTCATATTTGTGAGTAATATTAGATGACCATTGCACCGTATCAAAAGCACTTGTTAAGATAAGCTAACTAGAGTGTTATGATGACTCAAACTTTTTAAGCTCTAACCTCCTCTTTGGTGTTAAAATCATCCTCTTAATATCGAAATTTCTTCTTTTTTTAAGTCTCTAGAAAAATAAAACAAATCACATATAAAAGTCAAGCAACATTTGTGTTTTGTTAATTTCATCTTTTATTTTTATACTAAAATGGGTACCATTTTTAGTTATACAATTGTTGGATTTTGTAATCATGTAGAAACCTAGAGTCCTCGTAATCCCTACACATGTGTCACCACAATTCACTCTTTTTAGGAGCCAGATGTAGTGCCGTTCTTATTGGCACACTTCCGACAAGGACATGGTCTGATAATATATGTAACACCCTACTCCACAGAGCGAGATATTATATTTTCTATTTTGTGTCTCACTTTGAGGATAAGGGTTTGTACAAATATGCACATCCCTTCCTGATCACGAGAGAAGTGAGATTTTGCACCATGTAAGAAGCTAGTGCCCTCAACGCTCCCATAAATTATTTATTAACTGCATTGACGAAAACTATATATGTGTACTGTGGGCGCCAAACTTGACCACATGGAAACCCAGGAGCTTCCTCTAATGGGGTTTCTCAGACTAAGGTAAGTTGTAATTGAGCCATTGGGCTTGGGTCTATCTGATGGAGTATTTCACTTATATTTGATTAATTAGTGGGGGAATGAGATTATCTTGAAGTATCTCATATGGTTTGGAATGTTCTATATGAGGTGTTACAATCCCAATGGAGTATGTGCTATGGTACTTAGATGTTGGAATACTGGGGGATCATGGGAATCCTAAGGGAATATGGATTATGAAGACGAAACCTATTGAGATTACACCAAAAGACTTATGGTAGTTGGTAAAACCGGTTAGCCTTCGGTAAGAAGACTAATTCCTTATTAGATTCCTCCTTACTAAAAAGCACGTATCTATTTCTACATGCACTATGCTTAGACTTTGGACTATTGGATGTATATGAGACCGTATCGATGTGCCAAAGGGAAGTTGATTGTAGAGTTTTCTGAGTCTAAACATCTTTCGTTTGAAGTCGTAGTGATCTGACTTTTGCATTGAGTAGTCTAAGTGTGGTACAGCTCGTGATTAGATTTTGTTTTGTAGGTTTTTAAAAGCCTCACATGATCTACAAACAATAAAAAGGAGATTATAACCCTCTAACGATCATGGATGTCGATTGTCCAAGACAAATACCTAAGGCAGGGGAAATTACCTCCCACACGTACAACTTTTTTTTTCTTACAGCTATGAGCATTACGTGAATAGAAGCATAAATTGTCGAACAATAGCACAATGAAAAATAATGCATGCACAGTTAATTCATAGATTTAAATCCCTTGATAGAAAATATAAAGAAAAATAAACAAATGTTTTCCAATTAAAAAATGACCAACATGGAAAATTACGTTTAAGGAATCGTGTATAACGAGATAATACAATGTAGAATTGCAGAGCACCCACTTATTATACAACTATTCTTCCGCTCCATTTCAGATTCATAAACTGTAAACTAGACACGACCATAATAGAAGATTTCCTTGAAGAAATTTTTTGTTTTGATAATTTATAACCTGCAAAATACGATAATATATGTCAATAAGATATATCAACAATTGAAAAGTTTTTAATTGAATTGATACTCATAAATAAAGATGAAAAAGTCGTATGGATACAATCAATTGCAAGAAACTTACACATAGTGTAGATAAATTTAATTAAGTTACTAATGAGTGAGAGGAAGAGATGGAGATGGTGGTGGTGGTGAACTGTAAACATATGGTGGGGGAGGTGATAAGGATGGAGGAGATGGTGACTTGTAAATATATGGGGGGGGGGGGAGGTGACAGAGATGGTGGTGGTGGTGACTTGTAAATGTAAGGAAGTGGAGGAGATGATGATGGTGGCTGTGGGGACTTCACTACCACATATTTAACCATTGCCGGCGATTTTTAAATCGCCGGCAATGTTTTTTAACATTACTGGCGATCTTTCCCCAAAAATCGCCGGTAATGTCTTTTTTTTTTTTTAACATTGCCGGCGATTTTTCCGGCAAATCGCCGGCAATGTTCCGCCGGTAATTAAAAAAAAAGACATTGCCGGCGACTTAAATGTAAGTCGCCGGTAATGTTGAAAAAAAAAAAACATTACCGGCGACTTAAATGTAAGTCGCCGGCAATGTCTTTTTTTTTTTTTAATTACCGGCGGAACATTGCCGACGATTTGCCGGAAAAATCGCCGGCAATGTTAAAAAAAAAAAAAAATACATTACCGGCGATTTTTGGGGAAAAAATCGCCGGTAATGTTAAAAAACATTGCCGGGGCAATGATTAAATATGTGGTAGTGCTTGTAAACATATGGTGGGGGTGGAGAAGGAGAAGGTGATGGTGGTGACTTGTAAATGTATGGTACCTGGTGGAGGTGAAGGGGACAATGGTGGAGGAGACTTGTAAATATATGGGGGAGGAGGTGATGGAGAAGGTGGTGGTGGTGACTTGTAAACATATGGAGATGGAGGTGAAGAGGACGGTGGTGGTGGAGACTTGTAAATGTATGAGGAGGGAGGTGATGGAGATGGTGGTGGTGGTGACTTGTAAATGTAAGACGGCGGAGGAGACGGCGATGGTGGTGGTGGGGACTTGTAAACGTATGGAGGGGGAGGTGGTGGAGATAAAGGAGGTGGTGACTTGTAAATGTATGGAGGAGGATGTGACGGAGATGGTGGTGGTGGTGACTTCTAAATGTATGGTGGAGAAGGTGAGGGTAATGGTAGTAGTGGTGATTTATAAATGTAAGGAAGGGATGGGGAATGAGAAGGTGGTGGTGGTGGTGGTGACTTGTAAACATATGCAGGTGGAGGTGAAGGGAACGGTGGTGGTGGAGACTTATAAATGTATGGGGGAGGAGGTGATGGAGATGGTGGTGGTGGTGACTTGTAAATGTATTGTGGAGGAGGAGACGGTGATGGTGGTGGTGGGGACTTGTAAATATATGGAGGTGAACACTACAAGAAAACAGCACTTAGACCACGGAAACGTAATTGTTCCGTGGTCCAAGTGACACTTGGACGACGGAGAAGTCAACGTCGTCCAAGTACCACCTGGACGACGGAGAATACCATCTTCGTCGTCCAGGTGATCACCTGGACAACGGACCGACACGCCGTCGTCCGAGTAACTTCCACTTAGACGACGTACCGACACCTCTGTCGTCTAAGTGAAGCATTATATAAACCCGATGCCAAACTCTCTTCATTCCATCCGATCCTCGATCAATTAATTCATTCCATTCGAAGAAGAATTGAAGGAGAAGGAGAATGAGAAGGGAGAAGGTCGAGAAGGATCGGGATCAGGGATCTCCGCTGACTAGCTAGCTAGCTTAATTAATTGATATCGAGAAGGCCAGCAGGTACGTACGCAGTTAAAATTTGCTTAATATATATTTAGTGAAAATGTACGTACATACATGCATGGATGTTAGCTATATATACAGATTAAATTACGTACGTACGTAATTGATGGATCGATATAGATCGAGTACGTATAATTAAGCGTAAATTAATGGACTAATATATATATATAATAATTAATTAATTATAATATTTGGTAGCAGTATGGACAAGAGTTGGATGAAGTTGAAGAATAGATGTGATGTCCGGTACATGGATGGAATTAGCGAATTTGTGAATTTTGCGATAGAACATGGTCAGGGAAAGAAGCGTTTCAGGTGTCCGTGCCAGAAATGTCTTAATTGTCAGTATGCGGAGATTAATGTTATGGTGCAACACCTGTACGAAAATGGTATGATGTGGAGTTACACTACATGGAGCGAGCATGGTGAAGCAGTAGAGTTCAGCGCAGCAGACTTCAGCTCAGGGTACAGTTACCATGGTGCCTCATCCAGCGGGAGTGGTGTCGGACCCTCAGGTTGCAACCCAACTACAGATTTGGTCCATGATGCGTTTCCGGGATGTAGTCATGGTGGACACGAACACCAAGACGGAGGTTACAGTACCACTAATGAGCATGATGACACATTCCCCGCTGCTAGCTTGGCCACTGACACCAGTGAGATGGATAAGTACAACCGGATGCTACTTGAAGAGCAGACCCCGGTGTTCCCTGGATGTCGAGAGAATGTGTTGCAATATGTGATGGAGCAAATGAAGATAAAAGTGAAGCACAAAATGTTAGTGATTGCTTTTGACGAAATTCAGGAGCAAATATGTAAGTTGCTTCCTGATGATCACAATCTTCCTAAATCTCATTATAAGGTTAGAAATATCTTTAGCAGCCTCGGCCTAAAGTACAGGATAATTGACGCATGTCCGAATGATTGTGTGCTATTTTACAAAGAGTTTAAAGATTTGGACTATTGTCCCGTATGTGGCCAGTGCAGATTCCAGGTGAATAGGAAGAGTTCGAAAAAGAGAATTCCTGTGAAAGTTGTTCGATATTTTCCCTTGATTCCCAGATTGCAGCGCCTGTACATGTCTCTACACACAGCAGAGGCGATGCGATGGTACGCAGAAAAGCGAATAGATGACGATGTCGTGCGACACGCCGCGGATGGGGAGGGTTTCAAACATTTCGACAGAGAATTTGGAGACTTTGCTTCAGAGGTTAGAAATGTTAGACTCGGCCTATCTACAGACGGATTCAATCCTTGGGGAAGTAATAGCTCCGCCGTCAGCACTTGGCCAGTTATTCTGATACCGTACAACTTGCCTCCGTAGATGTGCATGAATAAGGAATTTAATTTCCTTACTATACTAATTCCAGGTCCTAAATCTCCAGGGAAGTGCTTAGATGTCTACCTCAGACCTTTGATTGACGAGCTGAAACTGTTGTGGTAAAATGGAGTCCCAACTTATGACAAATTCACTAACACGATGTTCACAATGAGGGCTGCCGTAATGTGGACGATCAGCGATTTTTCAGCGTATGGGATATTGGCAGCCTGCAGGACAAAATGATATAATGGATGTCCTATATGTTTGGACGACGTGAACTCTAGTTGGCACGCGGGGAAGGTCTGTTACTTGGGTCACCGTAGATGGCTTCCTCACGACCACCCGTGGCGACAGGATGAAGCTCATTTCGACGGGACGGTAGAGAACAATCCTAAACCCCGTAGTTGGTCGGGCAAAGAGATTTTAGAGAGGTTGAGCTATTTCGACTTTGGTGTGTTGAGCAATGACGCGGATGTAAAGAAATGCAATCCAATTCCTCCACATGATCTGAGCTATTGGGATCACAAGAGTATATTCTTTGAACTCCCTTACTGGTCGAAGTTGAAGCTGAGGAACAACTTGGACGCGATGCACATAGAAAAGAATGTGTGCGACAGCGTGGTGGGAACAATTCTCGGTGTTAAGTTCAAGACTAAAGATACTCCCAAAGCGAGCAAAGATTTGGAATCAATGAATCTACGTCGTCCCTTGTGGTTGAGGAGGGATAGGAAAGGAGTGTACAACAAGATGCCAACTGCACCTTACACAGTAAAGCCGACGCTTAGACGTTCTGTATTTCACTGGTTTAAGGGCGTTCGTTATCCGGCTACGTATGCAGCTACTATAACTGGAGCAGTGGACGAGGTGCAACACAATTTTGTTGGTCTAAACACACATGACTATCACGTTATGCTGCAACGTCTGATTCCAGTGGTAATTTGACCATACTTGCCTCGGGACGTCGTAGAACCAATAGTGGCATTGTGCAGGTGGTGGCAGAGGTTATGCACCAGAGAATTAAAGAAGTCAGATGTGGTGGAATTGCAACAACAAATTGTGCACATCATTTGCAAACTAGAGAGGATTTTTCCCCCTGCTTTCATTGACATCATGATTCACCTAATGATCCACCTGCCCGAGCAGGTGCTCATTTCTGGTCCGGTTCAGTACACTTGGATGTATCCTCAAGAAAGGTATGTACAACTAATTAATTTGTTCCACTGGAGATTACTAGCTAGCTATATGTACTTATTATTCTTATTGTACGTTTGATTTTGTAGACAGCTTGGACAGTATAAGTCATTCGTCAAAAACAGGTCAGCCCCGGATGGCTCCATAGCAGAGACATACCTAATGCATGAGTGTGTTACTTACTACAACAGGTACCTCAAAGATCCACCACCTCCCACTGCCTCCGATCGCAGTGCCCGCATCAATCTTTCTGTCGTCACCAATGTCGTCCGACCGTTTAGAGGAGTATTAAAGGAATCGTTAACACGGGAAGAACTTATTGAGGCACATTGGGTAGTGTTGCGAGATTGTGACGAAGTTGAGCCGTACATGATGTCATACAGGGAGAGGCTTCAGGCGTTAAATCAAAACAAGAGTTCGGCGTGGATTGAGAAAATGGTTAAGAAGAAGTTTCCCGATTATTTCTTCCAATGGGTACGTACGTACGTCTCGGTATTTAATTAGTAATTTATATACGTACATATCGATCATGTTTGAAGAAAGTAATTAAACCCTTATATTAATTTGCCCTTTTTCGTAGATGATTGATCTGCAAAAATCTGAAAACCATGGGGGGTGGTGGTCATGGCCAAAGCACTTGCTAGCAGGGAAGCCGGTTAAACACTATATTTATCCTGGATGTTTTGTGAACGGTGTAAAGTTCCATTCATTGGCCCGAGATGAAAGAAGAAGAACACAAAACAGTGGGGTAGCGGTTGGGAAAGACAATGATCTATATTACGGGGCTATTGTATATATGGTTCAGCTATGTTACGGGAATGATGTCAACGTTTTCCTATTCAAGTGCAGATGGTTCAAGCATACAAACTCAAGCTGGGACTATTATCAGTCGATACAAACTCAAGCTGGTATGAGGATGAGCCTTTCGCTCTCGCCACCTTAGTTCGGCAGGTGTTCTATCTCGACGATCCGAAAGCCGGTGAAGGGTGGAAAATAGTGAACCATATCTCTCATCGAGGAATATGGAATACAGAGACAATTGAAGGGACACCGGCGACGACTGAAGATGCTGCTAAACCAGAAAGAGACATTCCTGCCTATCAAGAGCCTAATATTTCTGTCATCCGCTCCGATATAATGGACCTGGTTCAAGATGGTGAACGGTTACCCATGCCTGATGGTTGTACAGATCTAACTGAAGATGTGATTATCGATGAGGTAGATGAAGAAGACGAGCAGGAAGAGGACGTGGACGAGGACTCAGGTTATTCGTCGGACGATGTTGAGTATGATGAGGAGGATGAGCAATCGGATACCGGGGACGACGATGATGACGATTATGATGATGACTACTTAACTAAGACGAGAAAAATTAATTGGTAGTTGAGTATGTAATTATTTTAATATATGATGCATCATCGATCAATAATTAATATCGTAATATATTATAAGGAGAAGGATGTATATATGTACGTAGATCTTAATATTTTTGTTCTTAATTAATTAATTACACGCGTCCAGCGTCTAGGTTATATAATTATACATAAATACGTACCTTGAGCTATCTCCCTAAATCCTCGACCCTAAATCTAGCAAATTAATCGATCGTCGGATCGATCGATCGCGATCATTTTTTAAATTATTTTTTTATTCAAAATAATTGAACAGACACACAAATAACCCTGGACGACCTAAACCCTAAACCCTACGGCCCTAACCCCTGAATTCAGGGTTTTTACACCTGGACGACAGAGATGGTCATTCTCCGTCGTCCAGGTACACACTAGGACGACGGAGATGGTCATTTTCCGTCATCCAAGTTCGCAAACCCTAAACCCTAAACAGTAAGGCCCTAACCCCTGAATTCATGGTCTATACACCTGAACGACGGAGATGAGATTTTCCGTCATCCAGGTTAGTACCTGGACGACGGAAAGGCTCATATCCGTCCTCCAGGTGCAGATATCGTAATTTTTTCTAAGACAACAACCATCTAGACCTTCTTCCAATGCATATTTTTTTCGTCGAGACTTTAGAGTAAACAATTCTTTGTGTGTGAGCTTCGACGGTTCGAAAATCGGAGTTGCGAAATGCCTTGTATCCACGTTTCCGGTTTGTGAAATTATCGGTTTTGCGGTTGACTGTGCCGATGAAACCCTTCCCAAACTTATTATTTTATGGTCCTTTGAAGACAATTATATATTATGTTACGACGAACATATCCAACGGTTGTTTTGTCCAAATTCAATTTCGTTAATACTCTGCTGCAAATTAGCCTGCACTCATGAACACTTAAGTCGTAAGGATTAGTCGATACTTAACAACTTTCAAGACTTAAAATTATTCGTCGGTTCAAATTTAACTGTTCATATATACGATGCGTTCATCGATATTGGACGACTATTTCACTCGAATGAAAGATCGCTAAATTCCTAGCGAATTAATTTTAAAAAAAATTTTAACATAAATTGAACCTGGACGACGGAGAATGTCGTTCTCCGTCGTCCAAATGAACACCTGGACGACGGAGAAGGACAAGATCCGTCGTCCAGGTTCAATTTACCATGGCGGTTCAATTTTTTTTTAATTTTTTTTTTCAATGAAAATTTCACTTGGACGACGGAGATGTCGTTCTCCGTTGTCCAGGTGATCACCTGGACGACGGAGAACGTCATTCTCCGTCGTCCAAGTCAAAAATCATGGCGGTTCGATTTACCGCCTCAATTTTTGGCACCGCTTGAATTTCCACTTAGACGACGGAGATTCAATTCTCCGTCGTCTAAGTCCAAATTAATGGCGGGTGAAACGTCCCGCCCATTAATTACGCGCCGCTTCGAAAAAATTTAACCCTTCACTTAGACGACGGAAAACACTATTTCCGTCGTCCAAGTGCACTTAGACGACGGAAATTAGTGCTCCGTCGTCTAAGTGAAAGCCTATAAATAGAACAACACCCACCCCCCATTTTCTCATTCCATCTCCTCTCCTCTCCTCCTCTCCTCTCCTCTCCTCTCCTCCGGCGAGTTTTCTCCTCCGGCGACGCTCCGACGACAATTTTTCCGGCGTGGTTCCTCCTCTCCGACGACTCAACTCCGGCTATATTTCTATTTTTTACTCCGGTGAGGTAAATTTCTATTTTTTACCTTATTAAAATTAGTTTCATTTAATTAATTAATTTCTAAATATAATTTATTAATTAGTTTTAAATATTTCATTATTGTAATTATAATAATTTTTAGTTGTTAATTATTGTAATTAATAATTAATTAAATGCATAAATGTAATTAGTTGATAATTTATTAAATGAATAAATTTATTATTGTAATTATTTATTATTAGTTGATAAATGAATAAATTTATTATTGTAATTAGTTGATAATTAATTGGTTGATAAATAATAATTTATTATTGTCATTATTTATTGTTTTACTTAATTGATAATTACGTGTATTTTCTAGTAAATTGCATGGTAGGACGTCTTCGATTTAAATTTAGTACATAAGCTTGGTTTATTAAGTCGCACTCTTTGGAATAGATGGCGCCTCTTTTCCTAGCTTATCTCCTTAACCCCTCGTGATGTGTGGATTTCATCACCGCACACCATAACCTAAGTGAAGTTATGGACACGAGGTTGAGGGCGGAGTTTGCAAAGGACTTGAGGGAGTGTAAATTTTCGAAAAATTGGCCGAATGTCGGACATGGTGTCTAGAAACGGGTTATGACTGGTAACAGGTTTTGGATCTAAGAAAGACGACACTAATAGGTGTTTTGTCGAAATTAGTCCTGCCTCTCGCGTTATCTCTATCCCTAACTGGCCATGTTTTTCGATTTAACCAAGGCTGATTAATTGAAAATTTACACTTTATCGCACAGGTCGCACGTCCATTGAACGACCGAAAAAGCCAAGCTAGTGTACTCTATTTAAATCTTAACCGTACTTAATTAGCGTAAATTTTGCACTTGTAATTATTATGGTAAGTAGGTATTTTAACAACGTACTCCTAGGTTTAAATGGCTCCATCCGGCAAGAAGAAAGCCCAACAGGAGGCAGAAGATGCCATGCTCCGAATGTTGGCGGACAAAGTCGGTTGAGTTCAACAGGAGGGCAACGACGCCCTCAATCCGGACCCTTCATCTGGTTCGGAGGTGGCGCCTCTTGGGGAAATTCCCTCTGCCCCATTTATCTCCGGCGGTGATGACGTCGACCCCTTTTCAACTCCGACGCTCGGTACCGGTTCAACGGCAAGTACTCAGGCGTCCTTGACCGCTGAATCTATCATGTACAGCGCCCGCCGTAAGCAAAGGAGGGCCCCCACTGACCCGGAACCGAAAAGGACTCGGGATCTCGTTAAAGGGGGCAAAGCAGAGAAAATTTGCAAGGCGACCGGGAAAAAGATCGACTTGCCCTTCGACGAATTCACCGGTGGCCCTCCCACAGCTCAGCTAGCAAGTCTCTCGGCGCATAGCATAGGGTCAATCGTCCGTAGCCGGGTTCGTCTCACTGCCCCTACTTGGAAGGAGGTGCCGGATGATGAGAAGGCGAAAGTCTTTAAAGATCTTTCGGTACGTAATACGTCCAATTTTAGTTATTATATAATATTGTTAATATTAGTTATAATTTCATAATATATACGATTATAATTTTCTATTTATTTTTGATAGGAACAATTTGTGGTGGATCCGACACCGGCGATGTTGAGGCATATCAACCAAACCGCCAACTCCATCTACAAAGATTGGAAGTACAGGCTCCATCAGTACTTCCAAACTTATGGTCCCGCGCCTCCTCCAGTAGAGTTGCGTGGGGATAGAGAAGATGAGTGGCAGTGGTTGTGTAACCACTTTGCCGATGAAGAATTTAAGGTGTTAATTTACTTTTTTTATTTCAATTAAGATAATTGAATTATTTAAATTTTAGTTATTAATTTTTTAATGATTTAATTATGTTGTGTAACAGAAATTCTCCGGTGTTAACAAAGCCAACCGGGGGAAGAAGGACAAACACCATACTACCGGCGCCAAGCAGTTCATTCAAATAGCCAAGGAGCACAAGGATAAGGGCTCCAAACACCCTTATCTTGATGCAAGCATAAGCGCGTACGTGACGCCTGGGCTCGATAATGAAGCGAGTCAATGCGGCGTAAGTGATATATATATATGTGTGCTTTTAATTATAGTAATTATTATTTAAATATTATTTCATTATAATAAATTAATTATGTGCTTGTAGGCAAGGGTGATAGAGCGTTGCACAGGAAGAGTTGGCTAACACTCAGCTTGCGTTCCAAGATGTGCCGCCGGAAGACCTGCCTCCTCTATCCTTAGAGAGCCAAATTGCAATCGCGGATGAGGTCTACGGTCGTAGAGCTGGCAAGGAGGTTAGGCACTTCGGGCCTAAGGTGGTACGAGATTTGTCGACGACCTCCGACTCATCATCTACGGGAGGTTCGGGCCAGCGGAGAAGGACTACGGCTGCGGCCGTCGAAGCAGCCATTCAAGAGGCTCGACTGGCACGAGAGGAGAATCGACTGGCACGAGAGGAGAATCAATCCATGCGGCAAAGACTTGACGAACAACAAGCACAAATAGCCCAACTCATCGCCCTCATGCAACAATCTCGAGAAGTATGTCAACCTCCTCCGAACCCATACCGCGACGACGACGACCCGGCTGGAGGCGGGGGACGCGGCGGTGCATCTGCTCCTCCAGTGTGTTAATTAGCTTATAGTTTTTTAATTATCTCGTTTCTTTCCGCATTCCGAACAATATTTTTATTTTTATGGGTTTTTTTGAATGTGTATGGACAAATTAATTTTAATTATTTAATAATTAAGTAATATTAAATTAATTAGTTTATTTAATTAATTTTATTATTTTTCATTATTTAAATTCAATTAATAATAAATTAAATTAATAATATTTAATACAATTTATTTTTTTTTTAAAAATAAAAAAACACTTGGACGACGGAGAACTTAATCTCCGTCGTCCAAGTGATAACCTGGGCCACGGAGAACGTAACAATCTCCGTGGCCCATGTAATCACCTGGACGACGTAGATTAAGTTCTCCGTCGTCCAAGTGTTTACATGGGCCACGAAGAATATTACTTTCTCCGTGGCCCAGGTAATCACCTGGACGACGGAGATTAAGTTCTCCGTCGTCCAAGTGATTACATGGGCCACGGGGAATGTAACAATCTCCGTGGCCCATGTAAACACTTGGACGACGGAGAACTTAATCTCTGTCGTCCAGGTGGTTACATGGGCCACGGAGATTGTCCGCGGTCCAAGTGAACTTGGACGACGGAGACCTTAATCTCCGTCGTCCAATTTCCTGGACGACAGCACTTGGAGCACATACCTTGGACGATGGAGATTCCGTCGTCTAAGTGGAAAAACTCACTTAGACGACGGAAACACTCCGTCGTCTAAGTTCTGTTTTCTTGTAGTGGAAGGTGATGGGGATGGAGGAGGTGATGATTTGTAAATATATGGAGGAGGAGGTAACGGAGATGATAGTGGGGGTGACTTGTAAATGTATGTTAGAGGAAGTGATGGTGATGGAGGTGGTTGTGATTTATAAATGTAAGGAGGGGGTAGGGAAGGAGAAGGTGATGGTGGCGACTTGTAAACATATGGAGGTGGGGGTGAAGAAGACTGTGGTGGAGGAGATTTGTAAATGTATGGGGGAGGAGGTGATAGAGCTAGTGGTGGTGGTGACTTATAAATGTAAGGTGGTGGGGGAGACGATTGTTTTGATGGTGGGGACTTGTAAACATATGGAAGGGAAGGTGATAAGGTGATTGTGGTGGTGGTGATTTATAAATGTAAGGAGGGGGTAGAGAAGGAAAAGTTGGTGGTGGTGACTTGTAAACATATGGTGGTGGAGGTGAAGCAGGCGGTGGTGGAGGAGATTTGTAAATATATGAGGGAGGAGGTGATGGAGATGGTGGTGGTGGTGACTTGTAAATGTAAGGTAGCGGGGGAGACAGTTGTGGTGGTGATGGGGACTTGTAAAAATATGGAGAGGGAGATGATGGGGATGGGGATAGAGGAGGTGGTGACTTATAAATGTATAGAAGAGGAGGTGATGGAGATGGTGGTGGTGGTGGTTGTGACTTGTAAACATATGGTGGTGGAGGTGAAAGGGACGGTAGTGAAGGAGACTTATAAATGTATGGGGGAGGAGATGACGGAGATGGGGGTGATTGTGACTTATAAATATATGGTAGAGGAGGCAATTTATACACATATTCTGGTGATGGTGAGGGTGAGGGTGGAGGTGGTGACTTGTAGGAATAACGTGGTGATTGGTGACTATAAGAAGGTTGTGGTGACTTGTAATAAGTTTCTGGTGGAGGTGTGGGCGGAGGTGGCGGTGGAGGTGCATAAGTATAAGGCTTATCATCACCAGCCACTACACTGATATCTATCAAGCATATAGCTAATCCATAAAGCAAGCTTGGCCATGGACTGGCCATTTGGAGCAATAGAATGAGCTGAGTCCCTTAACAATTTGTGACCTTTTTGGCTTATGGCATCCAAGTTAGATACTTGTGAATTGAATGAAGAGATGTTCACGATTTTATAGGGTTTGATTCTTCCCGACACCTTGAACAATGAGGAACTATTAATTATAACATAATATATAATGTATGAAGTTTCCAACCTGTAACGTACAAATTTACTATATAACAAAACTGGGTTTGCACTGTACCTGTTCACGGCACTGTTCATTCCTGTAGCGAAATTGTTCAAAGCGTGCGATCCGTGTGGGAGACTATTTTGGATGGGTCTTGATCTCTTCCACCTACTCTCACCGGCTCTCGCTCTTCTTCCTCACTTCTTCCTTTATATTCTGGATCTCTTCCTCACCTACCATTTCCACAATTGTATCCTTCTTCCTCTGTGTTCTAGATCGTGTGCCAAGCGAGCTTCAAGAGAGAGCCACATAGGAATCTTCACTGGAGACCGAGTGTGAGCTTCTGTTTTATTTTTTGTAGAGTTTCTTTTTCTCTTCGGTTTGATTGTCTTCTCATCCCTGTGGTTGATTCCATGATTTCCTAGGTTGGATTGTTTGTCGATGTTGTCGATGTTGATTCCCTAGATTGTGGTTTCATTTTCGACATCGTTGTGGGACAAAGGTTGCCTTTTCATAGAGGTATGGTGTTTGATATAGGTTGCTTAGGTGTTTTTAATTCGATCATGGGTGCTTGGATGTTTTTTGGTTTGATCATGAGTGTGTGGTTCGGTGTTGTGATTCAATCGTAGGTTTTTGGTCTCTGGGTTGGACTATGATAGATGGAGTATGTGTGTATATGGAAGGAGTTCCCTTATTGTGCTCCTTTTGTTTGGGTTTGTATGGGTTTTCAGTTTGTTTCTGCCTTTTGTTTGGACGTTTGTTGTGCAATGGTGATTAGATTTATGGTGTATAATGGTGTCTATAAAGGGTTCTCTCTTTGCAGTGCTGTTTAGTTCAATGATGAGGTTGTTTTGGGTTAAGAAATAGTGCTGGTGTTGTACTGAGACAAAGGTAAGATTGGGTTGTTCCAGATATTTTGTGTGAAAACAGATGTGCGTATACTGATTTGATGTTTAGAAGTGGCCACTGGACGAAAAAACTGATCTGTCTATGGTCTTTTGGTGGCGTCACTATCTGATTCTTATATGTGATGTTGCTTTCTTAGGTAAACAACGGAGGAAGTCTTGGTTGCTCAAGAGTAATTGGTGGGGGCTCCGGTCATCTTGCTGCATTCTATAGTCATCTGGCCACTTGAGAGCTGTGGGTAAGTGTGCAAACTGGCCATTCTGATTATTGTGGGTTCTTATGTGTGTTTTGTAAATATGTGGGTTGTGGTGAATAATCTGGAGATATTTCTTGGAGTTCATGTTTTTGACTGTATATGCAATGTGTGTTTTGTAAATATGTGGGCTGTAGTGAATAATCTGGAGATATTGATGCTTATGATCTAATATTAAGTTCCATGTTTATTCATTTATATATTTGGATGTGATGAATGTGTGGGCAAACCTTTTATTTGGTAATATGACATTTTGGAATTATGTTTGGGATATAACATTTGTTCTCTTTGACTGCAAACTTTGTTGCTCTAATTATTTTCATTTTTTAATATTTGCTTGGTCTGATCATTGTCAGGGTTATTTCTAATTTGCTATATTCTTTATTGGAGTCTTGATTTGTTATATTTCAGTTGAAATTGAATTTTTCCTCTGGATATTTGGGGTTTGATTTCCTGGATACAGAGATGGAGAGATGGATGAGGAGTGGGTTTGATTTTTGTGACGGTGATGTTGATGTTGGTATCGTTGTGATGACAGAATGGTGTGTGCGTGAGTGTGGTGAGGCCCTTGGATTCCATGGTGGTTTTTTAGATTTTTTAGACTTTCAATTGTTGGGATTCCTCATGGATTTGGAGTGTCCATTGCATTCTGTGTGTTTTGCTCTTGCTAAGTGTGATATAATTGGTTAACTTTTGACGTGTGTTTTTCCAACTCTGTTGCTTTCATTGTTTACATGTTTTAGTATTTCCTTTGTCTGATGAGGGATGGGGTTCTGTTTAATTTGTGATATTCTTTGTTGGAGATGTGATTTGTTTTATTTCAATTGATTCAAATTTGGTGCTCTTTTGTACATAGGCTGAAGTTTGATTTTTTTCCCTTTGGATATTTGGTGTTTGATTTCCTAAACGCATAGATGGGGAGGGAGAGAAGGAGTGTGTTTGATTTTTTTGAGTATGATATTGATATTGCTATCACTGTGATGAGGGAGTGATGTATGTGTGAGTGTGGTGGGGATTTTGGATCACATAAGAATTTTGAGAATTCAGTGGTTTGGATTATTGGGATTCCTATGTGATCTGAAACCCCCATCACAGTATATTTATTCCACTCTTTCTGAGTGTAATTTGATGTATCTGGTTTTTATAATTTTGAATGGATAGTTGTTACAGTGTGAAAACAACAGGTTGTTTTCTTGCCGCCTTCTTTTGTAAACATTGTCATGTCATTTTGACAATGACAACAGGTTGTTATAGTTTGAATTTTCTATTCATTCAAGATTTCCTGCGGTTCAATATTTAAAGATTCATTTACCTAAAGAACAGCCTGTTTGTTTTCGTGAAAATAATTCTCTTGAAGATGTATTGAATAATCCAGATATAGAAATAACTATGTTGACTGCTTGGTTACGAGCAAATAAGACTTATATAATGGCAAAGAAATTGACATATATCCAATTTCTTTCAAAGTTTGTTTGGAATAGTGATAAGAAATTGTGGACTCCAAGAAAACAATATTGTGTTCTTGGTAGGATAGCGCATGTGCCACCGATTGCAGGTGAATTATATTATCTCAGAATGCTTTTAAATATCCAAAAGGGGTGTACCAATTTTGATTCAATAAAAACAGTCAATGGTGTAATGTATGCTACATACCAAGAAGCATGTCGAGCCTTAGGATTGCTGGGCGATGATAAAGAATGGATAGAAGCATTAATGGAATCTACTTTTAGTGCAAGTTCTTCACAAATTCGTTATTTATTTGTTACAATTATTCTACATTGTGATGTCTCAGATCCCCCGACTTTGTTTGATACTTTTTGGATCAATATGTCTGACGATATAGTAAACCAAATGAGATCAAATTTTAAAATGTCAGATCTCACAATATCTAATGAAGAATTAAAGAACGCCGTTTTATATGAGCTTGAAATGTTGTTCGATCAACATGTCGTCTACCATTTTGAGAGATCACAAATTACCGATGCCAAAAATTCAACTAATTAATACATCAATTAGACAATAGGCTTATTAGAGAGGAATTAAATTTTGATTGTGAAGTGCTGAAAAAAAATCATTCTGACTTAATTGCTAAACTAAATAGTCGTCAAAAATTGATATATGATGAGGTGATCAAGGCTGTTGAAGAAAAAAATCCAAAATCGTTCTTTGTTTATGGCAACGGAGGCACAGGAAAAACTTTTTTGTGGAATACTATAATTTCTAGATTGAGATCAGATGGTAAAATTGTTTTAGTAGTTGCTTCATCAGGTATTGCTTCATTATTACTTCCAATAGGTAGAACAGCTCACTCACGTTTTAAAATAAAACTGATAATAGATAAGGATTCAAATTGTAACATAAATAAACAAACCAATCTCTCTAATTTAATAGAAAAGGCCGAATTAATTATTTGGGATGAGGCTCCTATGTGTAATAAATGGTGTGTTGAATCAGTGGATAGAACATTGCGAGATATTTTATCAAAAAAAGGACTGCCGTTTGGAGGAAAAACTATTATATTTGGCGGTGATTTTAGGCAGACATTACCGATTATACAAAATGGTAGCAAAGAACAAATCATTCAAGCATTGTTGAATAATTCATACTTATGGCCTACTATTAAAGTGTTTCGATTGACTGAAAATATGAGATTGTCCACAGTGGGTCTGAGTGGTACAGAAAAAGACGAAATTAAGGATTTTGCTGAATGGATTTTGCAAATAGGGGATGGTCAATTAGAATAAAAAATCCCCACGGGTGATCTAGATGTGAGCTAGATTGATATACCGAGAGAATTACTTGCTGATTATACGATTCATCCTAAACAATCAATTTATGAAGCAACTTATCCCAATTTTTTAAGCAAGTATAATGATATTAATTATTTAAAAGAACGTGCTATAGTTACTCCAAAAAATATAATTGTCCATGAAATAAATAATTATGCATGTAAGTTATTACCTGCTCATGGCAAATCGTATTTTAGTTCGGATTCAATTTCTTACAATTCAGGTAATTGTGATAATATTAATCTTTTATATCTAATGGAATTTTTGAACAAACTCGAATTCAGTGGATTACCGACACATGAGCTTACATTAAAAATTGGCATGCCTATCATGTTGTTACGAAACTTAGATCAAATACGTGGTTTATGCAATGGTACAAGATTGATTGTGACAAAATTGTTCGACAAATTGATTGAAGCAAAAATACTTACAGGGAATAAGATGGGAGAAAAAGTTCATATTCCAAGAATTGTATTGTATGCAACTGAAACTAAATGGCCATTTACATTTAAAAGGCATCAATTTCTAGTTAGACTGTGTTACGCAATGGCGATAAACAAAAGTCAAGGCCAATCACTTAATCAAGTAGGTGTATATTTGTCGGAACCAGTTTTTACCCATGGACAATTATATGTTGTATTATCTAGAGTTACGTCAAAAAAAAGGTCTAAAATTTTTTATAAATAATTGTGATGATGTCCCTAATAATCTTACGAAAAATATTGTTTATAGAGATGTGTTACAACATATGTGATATGATATATTGTGTGAAAATAATATGCATATTTTGATGGCTTTATGATTGTTCTAAATACACATGATTTCATGAATGATAATTGATCCTCATGGCTTTTTAGTAATTTTTTATGTGACATTAGTTCAAAACCACAAAATCGGTAAAGAAATCACCTAAAATGATGATCAATGGAGTTCATGTTCCACAATTGGTTCATCAATAGAGTGAGCACCTAGAATATACAATTTGATCAATTTTGAAAGGATGAATGGACTTTGCAATTTTTTGTAAAAAAAAAATATTGCTGATGGGTAAATTTGATCAACTGTAAATATGGTAAATTGTCTTATTGCTCTTTCCTAAATAAATATATTTACTCATACATGAATCAAAACTCGTGTTGAATTCTTTATTATTTACACCATTTGCATTCAGTGCCTAACCACACTGTACGCTGTCTTATCCCATCCTTTCATCATTGTGCCTTCCTTCATCCAACACGTTTCCCCATTGCTGGAGGAGATGGGTGCCTGAAAATCATGGCAGCTTTCGAACTGTTTTTGCCCCTTCTTAGTCTATTCCTAGGCAAGTCAACTCTGTATCAACCTTTTTGGCCAAGCGTTTTCTCACCTAATTGGACAAGTCATACTTCCTCCATCGATCATGATCAATTTTGTGGCTATTTTCCTCTCTGTTCCACCATGTGTGGTTTCTGAAATTGGAACTCAAAACACGCCATTTGTTCAGAAAGATGGCAACGTGGTGTCTCTCTCCCCTGGAAACTGGAGCCACTGACATTGCCTATAAGGCGTCATCATGGGCACAGATTAAAGGCATCAACAAGCTCACAAGAGGACATCTCTGGGAAGACTTCCTCTTCTTTTCTGTTGCCAAGAAAAAGAACTGTCATCTGACTAAACAAGGTTTTTTCTTAGCCTTTTTTCTGGGATGTTTTTCTGTTCGTTCTATCTCCGTTGATTATGTTATGTGAATTTGTGTTGATTCGTTTTTATGCTTTCCTTTTTCGCGTTGAGCGTTGTTTGCAAACAATCCCAGTTGCCTAATAACTGATTGCTTATCTCTGTTGTCTGTTTGGCAATTGCTATTTGTGAATCTATTTGTGGTTGATTATCTCATTGAAAGGATTACAACATAGAGGCTACGGTCATATTGAATTTTGTATACCGTGTGATTATTGTGTTGTATGTACTTATTTGTCAATTTTTATGCGGTTTTGTTCATTAGTGTGCTGCTATTCGCAATTCATCTCTTTATCATTTGTTTAGTTCATTAGTCAGAGTTGAGGCTTACAGTGGCTTTCCTCATTAATGGTGTGTTTTCTTCTTTTGGGTTCCGATTATCACTTCGCTGATGTTCTCTTGCTTTTAAAAAGTTGTTGATTTGAGATTGTTTGGTTCATCAGTTAGAGTCGAAATTTAGGATAGGTTTCATGATCAATGTTGTGTTTTCCTCTTTTAGGTTCCAGTTATTATTTCACTGATATTCTCTTGCTTTCAAAGACTTATTTGGTTTTGGACCATGTTTTCTACTGTTGAAATTGTGCCTGCAATTTTTTTATTTTTTTTTTGCCACATGATTGGTTTTTCGTCTGTTTTACATTTCTCATATTTACAGTTGTTATTGCTGGAGCAATTATACAGTATATCAATTCTCCTTCTGATGCAATATATGCCCCACTTTATGTATCTTCTATCCACAAATAATCAAGAAAGCAAGTTAAGTAGATCTGTCTCATTCAGCAAATGATTTATGTATAGTCCATATATATATGTGTGACTGATTGGTGGACTAATTTGAACTGTAACTGTGTTATTCTGGCTCACCAGTCATCATAGACTAGCTAACATATCCGAGGTGGTTTGTTTTAGGTCTCTCATATTTTTTATTGTTATTGTTAGACATATCGAAGATGAAAAAGTTGATTGCTGAGATTAAGCCATTTTCTGCAATTGGTATCACTATCAGAGTTCGTGCTGCATTGCGATGGAGACCTCGCATGTTTGACAGCACAGACTATAATGGATTGCATTATCTCTTGGTAGATGAAAGGGTACATTCTCTGTTAAAAACATGTCAAATTCTATTAACAATGTTGCATTTATACTATCCTCGCTAATATTTATTAATCTATTGATTTCTGTTTGTCCTATAATATTTGCTTCCTAGATTATTTCAGTATCCATTATTTATATGTTTTGTTACTTTTCTGCTTTGGCATTTCTCAGTATATATTTCAAATATATGTATCTAAGTTTTGTGGTCATATGATGTCTCCATATTATATTCATTATTGGATTCTTTTCACATATGGGAATTTTCATTGCAGGGTTCCTCGATGCATGCAATGATTGAAGAGTGTTATTACGCACATATGCCAATGTTGATGCAACCAGGGAAGATATATGATGTATCGAGGTTTTCTTCAAAAAACGATCTAGCCAGACACAAAGTCGCTGCCCATGTTGCAATTTTGTATTTCACATAATGTACTCAATTTGACGAAGTTGAAGAAGAATTGCTTGACTTTCCAAAATACTCTAATCTGCGACAATTTGGAGACCTGGCTACCGAGGCAAGCCAACAAACTCTCCTTGCAGGTGAGAATTATCCCTGTTTCCTGTGTTTGTTTGAATATGTTTATAATTTTATATGGAAATGTAAATTTGCTAAGTTTTGTGTATCCGAAGACCTATATGGATGCATTAAATCTGTGAAAGCACCACAACTGATTGCTGTTGACAATCCAAAGGAGAAAGAGACCAGGACTGATCTCTTCATTCAATTTTTGGGGTATTGCATATATGAATTTGTTTCCTTTTTAATTGCATGCACTATATTTCTGAAAAAAAAAATGTCGTCACAATATACATCAAACATATAGGAGGGAGGAATTGAAGATCTCTCTGTGGGCCGATGTTGTAAGATCATTTCCTGTCCAAGAGATTGCTGAGATGCCTCCACCAGTGCTTGCTGTTTTCACAGGAATGAGAATCATCATTTATGAAGGTATCCTGCTTTCACTTCTTTGTTTATCCCAGCTTTTATGACCTTTGGCAGCTGTTTTAGATTAGGTTAATATCTTCTGTTCACCTTTATTTGTTCATATTTATCTCATAAAATTTTGTATTTCATTTCATCTATCCATAATACATATGGCTGTTTATGTTTGGTCTCCTTCTTGGGATACAATACACTATCATTTATTGTTAGTGTTACTTGCTGTTATTTTTGGGCAACTTTCTTCTGTACCTCTAATTTCAATTGCTGATTTATATATGGATACTGTGTGATTTAAATTTTTAAATTGTTGTGGATTATCTTATTATTGAGCCACCGTTTTAGTTCAGGTGAGTTGCAATTCCTCCGTTGCTCTATTTGTTTTTTCTCTATGTAAGTTAGGAAAGCGTCAAAGCTTATAAACTACTCACAATTTACATGAATTGCTCAAAATTATGTAGGCCGTGTCTCAGCATACAGTACACCTCATACGTGCTTTGTGATTAATGCAGACATCAAAGAAAGAAAACAGTATGAGGCTGAGTAAGTTGGTTCAATTTTTTGAATAAATATTTCTCAGGAATCTGACAAATTTGATAGGTTTTATATCATTTGCTTCTTTCTTCGTATTTAAAATTTTTGTGGCAAATTTTCAAAGAATGGAGACAAGGTGAATGTCTCCAGTGCATTTTCCAGTTTGATGTCACCAGGAATAATTGATGAAGCAGACAAGAGAAATGTCTCTGAATTGAATGCGCTGGATCCATCTCTCCATGCGGTATTTCATTCTGTCCCTTATCTTTGAACATGATTTAAAATTACAGAATTTTTGTGTGACCAAATCAGAATATTTATATATTATAAGTTGTGTACACATTTGACCACTCCATGAATTGCATTACTGTTCGCTTTGTGTCTGCTCAGAATTTTTTTCTCTGTGATCAATTTAAATCATATGCAATGAAAAAATCAATCTAATCCTTCGGAATCCAATATGAAAACCAATTGGATATTAAGTTTGGATATGTAATTAAAGACTCAGTTTATTCAGCATATATTCAACTGCCTATAATTTTATCACTTTTCTGCATACAAATTTGTCCAGTTGTAACACATTGGTTTGTCACTCCACTGTATTCAATTTATGTTTCAGGCTAAGTCAGTATATTGTTCTGCTGTTGTGAGGAGATTTTTTGTCGACAAGGGATGGTTTTACAGGTGCTGCCCTATAGATAAATGCTATAAGCATATGTTGAAGAAAGATGAGGCTGACAATCGATACATCTGTAATACCCATGGCGAGCAAAAGCCAAAATTAAAGTGATTAACACTGTTTCATTTACAGCTTTCATACATGTGTTCATCCTAAATCAAATGTTATCTAAGTTGATTCATTTTTATCTTGCCATTATCTTATACAGTTGTAAGGTGTATATGGTCATACAAGATGACTATGATCAAGTAAGAGTCACGTTAATGGGAAGGGCAGCTGATGAATTATTTGGAGCAACATGCGAGGAACTCTTGAACAACACCCCCCATCCTGTAGAAATAACTCTTCCCACACAGATCACCTCGAAAGCTGACCAGAAATTTATGTTTGAAATAAGAATTAGTCAACGTGGTGAGCTCTTTGTGAGAAGCAGCCGCAGTTATGATCTAGCTGCTGGAACATCCGAGGGAGATATCTCTGGAAGTAAAAAAGTTCAAAAGGTAGTTGAATTTGATCAGCCAAGCCTCCACACTCCTGATAAAATTATCTATGAGAGGAAACGTGGAAGCCAAGATTCTGCGCTACAACTGTTTGCATCAGAAACAGAAAAAAAAGCCAAAAGGTATAACTACACTTTCTTGCTGGATTACAGCCAACTATCTTTTGGCTGAAAAAAATTTATGTTGTCTTTTCAGAGACCAAGATGCTGGAAACTCATCGACAAAAAATATGGGAGACACACAGCCACAAGATATGGAGAAGAAACTTAAATAAGGTGAGTGCTATCTTCTCCAATATAATTAATTTGTTGGCTCTGTTTTTGGTACTGAAACACCACAAAAAACTAGAATGTGATACAATTTGCTGAACACATTTTTCTATGGTTTGCTTTGCTGTCTTGCATACAGTATATCTTGCGTGATGATGGTGCGAACTATTTCATGCATAATTGAATCAATTGCTCATACAGTGCTAAGCAATGTTTTGATTGCTTCTATTATTATGTTCACAGGTTGCACTGTGAATGAGTCCTATAAATATGATGAAAGGTTGGCTTTTGCTGGAAACAAGTGTACTTTGTATAAAAGCTGGATAGAGTCTGCCAACCTTTTTTCTTAGTTAGATGGTTCAATTGGATGGATGTTGGTTGTTCTACTTCTGTTATGGTGAATCCAAGTTAGCTAATGCTATGATCAAAAACCTGTTTTTGATCTGAGGATTAGCTCTTTTGTATATTCACTTATGTAATCAAGATCGACATCTTATGTTGACATACAATCCCAATAATATACTTAATCTCTCATATTTAATTTCCTTGTTCTGCCTTATTTTATCTAGACTGTCTTATGCCAAATTTGTGACTAACTGGATTCTTCTTTGCCTCTCCAAATTTTATATTTATTGGACTCTTATTTCACAATGTTTAACCCGTCATATGCTATTGCAGGAGTCAAACATTCGCATGATATAGATTTTGGCAAATCTGTGGCCAGTAACATTCTTTTTGGGCTTCATATGCCTCGCATCATTTGCATTATTATTTGCCAGTGAAGTGGCCATAATATGGGGGCACAACCATACAGTGTTTTACATTACATGACTTTGCAAACTTTTGTGATTGTTCACACGTGGATGGTGTGCTGTATATTGCTCTTGGTGTTCTGGTGTGTTTGAGAAATTGTGATCTAACAATGGAACATATCGGGTTGGTTTACTGTTGCTCCGTATTATTTTAATTTTAGATGACAGTTATGCCATACAACCGTTTTCATATTGTTATGAAAAGCATGTCTCACAATATGTTAGCACGCTTGCAAATATCAAGAGACTAAGACCATGTGTTTATGTAAATTGAACATATTCTCTGACATATAGATAGTGCATCTTTTGCTCAAAATCATTGCCAACAAATTTGATCAAATCTCTGGAGATTTTTCTTCCTCGCCATATTCTAATAAAATAACAAGGATCTAAATTTTGTATTTATGTTAAATATATATAGATTATATTTTAAGATAGAATGTAGAATGATAAAAGACAAAATGCTATAACCGTACAAAAGTGACCCTTGATAAACTGAAAAAAAAAAGCATTACTTCAGGACCTTAATATTGTCTTCTCCCATCTATTCCATACTCTTGGTCATTTCTTGGCCAAGTCAAATCAATTATAATTTATATCAACAGATTGTACAAATCACCAATCCATGTAATTCTTTTTTAGGAAGAATATCAACAAATTCATGCTCCAATGATGGAAGGTAGAATTTATCAAATAACACAAATTATTTCAAGACAAAATTGCGAAAGATTAATGGTGTCCAATCATAGAGCAATATTGCATTCAGAAACATTTACTGAATTTTTTCTAATTTAACGATAATCACTAATCATTTCATGACATTTTTTCCATCTCTTTGAATTTAAAAATTTCGCACAACAAATACAATTGCAGAGACCTAATGCAAACAAGCTATTCACAAGCAAACAATTCTCTTATTGCTTATATAATTATCCATTTCATATGTAAAATATTATATTTGTTATGTTATGTTGCCCACAAATGTGATTAGTGTGCAAAATATGGAAGCTCCTTCCATTTATGGATTACAGACAACGGCATTGAATAGAAATTCACCTACCAACCCACCTGTGTCTCCCACAAAGCTCCCCCCAATTTATTCTAAACTCGTTCCCTCTTCTGCTACAATTCTCTCCATGACAGAGGATGCAATATGAGAACCAAATCAAAGTTCCAAAAAGCTGGTAAGTATCGCCGTTTACTCTCTACGAATTTGCTCTTCGAATCTTTCTCTGACAGTGACTATGTGAGGTTACATAAGAGGATTCCATTTTGGATGCATGTGTTACTGCTAATGAAATTTGGGTGTTCTGATTTGATTAAAATTTATGTATTTTGGCGATTTGTTTGGGTCGAACACTGATTTCTTCCATCGGTATCGTTGATGTCACAGATTCATTGTTATTGAACTAAACTGATTTGATCATGGCCTGGTGATTGTTAAAAAGAAATGGTTTCCTTTGATTGTTTGTGGTTGCATGCAATGTCTAACGGCTCGGTTTGACTCATGATTTTGAGATCATCTCTTTCTATTCTGAAAATATAGGTCTTTAACTCTAAATTCTGTATTTTGAATCTGACTTCTATCTTAACCAAAAGTTCGATATCAGTTTAATTGCTAAACTGTATGCTGCTTTGGATATCCATTATGTAAACTTATTGAGATGTTTGTTAGCATCAATGTGGTTGCTCTGTCAAGTTACTGAGTTGAGTTTATTATTTCCAGAATTGTGTTTGTATTCATGTGCATCATGTAATCTCATTGCCATCTCTGTGACGTCAATATGGCTTCTTTTGTCAAGTCATAGAGTTAAGTGTTTGATTGCTTTCTTTGTAATCTCATCATATTAATCCATACACAATCTGTCATTTGAGTCTATAAATTCAATAACATTATCACAAACATTAATGTGTGCTGCGTATACATGTTTTGTTCCATGAGTGATACATTACAATGATGACGAGATATATATTTTTGAACAAATAGTTCACCGTATTTGTATTTACTTTTTGTTGGCTAATATATTTCCATTTGATGAAATGAACAGGTAATGTGTTAGATTTAAGCAGAAACTATCACTTGCTAGAGGACGGAACGCTCTCATTGTTTTCAGTGAAAGTCATAGTCCTGCCTGAACCACTTGCCTCCTCATCTCTGCCTCCACAGTTGACCACATCTCCTCCTTCAGAATCGACTACATCTCCCCATCCATATTCAACCACAACTGCGCCTATTTGTCCACGACACCCATAAGAAAGAAAAAAATACCTTATTTTATGGCCAGAAATGTGTTGGCAAAGTCTTTCTTCGAGTACGTCTTAGCCGGGCTGTTGTAAAACGCCAATAGGCAATTGGATCGATGGATACTTCGATTGCTTTAGGGTCCTCTACTCAAATGACTCGGAGACACTCATAATTACAGATGACAAATTAATGCCTACCAATACCAAATATCACTGTCAATCCACTACTAGAGATCTTGATATAAGCAACGAAAAATAAAAAGGAAAAAAAACTTCGTTGCTTCAACTAATCTAAGCGACAACTATTGACGTCGTCACTTAAAAAACAGAGAGCGACAAATATTGCTCAATATTCGTCACTTACAAAAGTATTAAAGTGACCAATATTCATAGTTTGTTGTCACCTCCGTTTATCCCAGGACCATGTTTTGAAAAATCTGGCGACGACATTCAATCTTCGTCGCTAACTAATTATTGAAGCAACAAAGTTAAGTGAAGTCGTCGTTTGAGTATAAACAAAGCGACGAACATTTGTCAAACTTAGTCGCTTAGGTTTTTTTTCATCTTCTTTTGTACTTTGTCTTAAATGTAACTTGTATATATAGGTAAAATTTTAGGTTTACAGATGCAGTTGGGTTCTGCATCTATTTTTGTAGGAGAAGAGGGAGAAGTTAGAAGAAAGTTAGATTGGAAAGGCTTTTATTGCCAATTCTTTGATTCTGAAGTAAGGTTAGCACAACAGACAATGTTGGACCCTTAGCCATCATCCAAATTTTTTGGTCCCTTACTTAGCACACAACAGACAATGTTGGACCCACGAGAGCGTATTTTGGTTGCTTCCCTATTGGTCTTCGTTGTTAATCAGGCACTGCTTAGATGTCATGTACATTGAAAAGAATGTGTGTAACGCTATCCTTGGCACTATTCTTGCAATTGAAGGGAAGACCAAGGATGGTTCAAGGGCTCGCGAAGCATTGGAGAAAAGGAAAATCTGCAAAAGTCAACCTCAATTGGAAGCTAAAAAGAAGACGGGAAAGGTTCCTCATGCACCCTTTTTAGTTAAAGAGGAAAATCGTGAAGAAGTATTTGAATGGTTTTGCAGTGCTAAGTATCCACTTAGCTATGCGGGAAGTTTGAGAAATAAGGTCAAACTAACCGATAAAAAGTTTTATGGATTGAAAACGCATGATTTCCATGTCCTGCTTCAATGTCTTCTTCCAATGGTTATCCGAGGAATCCTACCAAATAACGTAGTGAAGCCATTGATAGCATTGTCAAATTGGTTTCGGAAATTATGTGCTAAGAAATTGAAGAAGGCGGATGTTCAACAGATGGAAGTTGAGATAGTGATGATTCTCTGCAATATGGAGTTGATTTTTCCTCTACATTTTTTCACCTCTATGGTTCATCTCATGGGTCACCTTCCCGAACAAGTTATGTTTACTGGCCCAGTACATTTTACATAGATGTATCCGATGGAAAGGTATGTGCACTAACCAAATATTTCCTTTTTGTTAAACTGAAATTACACTAACTGTATATATGCACTAATCTTAGATGACATTTTATAGGCAATTAGGTGAATATAAAAAGTCAATGAGTAATACACGTTACCCCGAGGGGAGTATTGCAGAAAGGTACGTATCAACGGAGTCGGTGAGGTACTGTAAGTCTTATCTGCAATTGGAAGAACATGAAGATCCCAATCCCCCAATATGGAATATTAGCTGTGTTTCACAGTTAGTTCAGCCCTGTATTATGGATACCACCGAAAATATCAGGTTACTAGAGGAGCAAATGGATGAGGCTCACTGGAAAATTTTGGTAGATACAGAAGAAGCTCAATAATACATGAAGACTCATTTGCAGGCGTACATAGCGAAATATGGTGACGATTACGACGAGCGCCCCATGAGGAGAAGTTTTCATCGATGGTTCTTAAGATATGTACATAAATTGAACAATTTTTTTTCTTGCACAAAGATCCTAAACCCACATTGTTTTAGAATAATTTTGAAAAACTATTTTTCAGTCACATTATATTGAAACATGATAATCAAAGGCTCATATAATGTTGTTTGAATTGTTTTTTACTAGATATTCTATGACCTCCCTCCCACCGAGACAGGCATGTGGAAATATATCAACGAGACTGCCAAAAAGATTTACAAGGATTGGAAACACGACTGCCATACTCATTACATTGAAGGCTCAAAGGCGACGCCCAAAGAGTTCATCCACCGATCTGAGCAGTGGAAGTATCTCAAAGCTCACTTTGAGGACGACAGTTATAAGGTAATGAAAATTAATTATTGGTTTTTGCATTTCATATAATTTCTTAATTCTCATATGAAATATGTTAATATATATTCGAAATAGTTTTTGCAGGCGATGTGTGCCCGGAACGCCGCTAACCGGAACAAGGGAAAGGATAAGGGGTGTGCAATCAACCATCATTCTAACACCACTCCCTACAGCTACCGAGTCGCTGCAAATGAGGAGAAATGGCATCTAACGCCTTTACTCCAGAAAGTCTGTGAAGTTTATCAATCATCCTAGAATGCGAAGGAGAAAGTGGTGAGTGACATTGTTTTATGCGAATATATTTTTGACTTGGAATTAAAAAGTATAATAACATAAATCTATTGGCCAATTATTTTTTTGCAGGCAGCGGAGAAGAGGAAGATGGATGAGCTGTGTGCTAGTCGAGTGAGTGATGAGGAGGCAACTAGCAGACATTTCCGAGCGGTGCAAAGCCTCGGAAATGGAGAAAGAAGAGATGAAGCAACGTATGACAAGGTTGGAGGCCTCCCTTAATGATGTCGTCTCGGCCCAAGGCAATTCGGGTGACAATGCTGTCGCAACAACTCCGTTTGTAGTCAATAAATCCTCATGTGCTTCAGCAGGTATTCCCGAGGATGACCAAGACTAGGACCCTTTATTTTTCTTGTATTTAGATTAATGTATCAATGTTGCTATGAAACATATGGTAACTTTAGATGAAAACTACGTATTTATAAAATGTAGTGTGTTTGTGTTATGTTAGATGTGTGTTTTATGTTATTTGAATGTACGTATTATGTTATTAGGATGCGAGGTAA
Organism: Geum urbanum; assembly: GCA_946800695.1. Lineage (NCBI taxonomy): Eukaryota > Viridiplantae > Streptophyta > Magnoliopsida > Rosales > Rosaceae > Geum > Geum urbanum. Next base: position 39,395,230 of record OX326998.1, read on the forward strand.
ATTGGTTCAAACTAGACCCACAAACATGTTTTTCTGCTCTGTAACACTGAATGAAGTGACGAAGATTGTTAAATATTTGTCGCATAAAAATCTAAGCGACAACCAAACTTCGTCGCTTCCATATTATCATCCCATGTTTTCTTCTTTCAAACCTGACGTTAAGGGACGAATTGTGAACCAAAGTTTGTCACTAGAAATCGTAAGCGACTAACCTAAAGTTTGTCGCAAAAACTCGCAAGCGACGACCCAATTTTTGTCGCTAGCTAGTGAGCAACGAACGTTTGGTTCGTCGCTTGAAATATCTATGCGACGAAGATGTGTTCAATTTTCTTCGCTTGAAATCTAAGCGACAAGAATGAAGCAACGACAAAGTCGTCGCTTAGCTATTGAAGTGACGTGTGCAGTGCTGAAGCGAAGACAAAAAGTCGTCGCTTCGATCGATTTCTGGCATAACGATCCTTCTGCTCCTCCTCCTACCGGTAGTAAATTAATCTTTCATTTCATCAAAAACCCCTTTTTAAAATTGCAATATCGTATCATAAGTCAATATAGTTTTTTTGTAAGCCCTCCCACACATTCGTATTCGTTTGCAACTACTTCTTATTTATTTAAGGGTTTTCATCAATTATTACTACATGCATATGTAACAGAGAATGTAGACTTGCTTTAGTTGCTTATAGCCCCCATCCAGTTCATATTTAAACGACGTCAAAGTCTAGACAAAGATTCTTATGGATGCCCGCCAAGATGGATATATTGCCTGCAAATCTGCTCTTTCTAAATTTCCATACACTCATTAAGGCATTAGTGTATAATTGGTACGTATCCATAGTCTCTCTGAAGGTAAGAAGTGTCTTGCATCCAAACTGTGCACTCTATGATGATATATGCTTCCATTTTCCAAGAGTCGAGAGAGATCGGAAGGAAACGGTAATATTAAGGTTTAGGGTTTAAGATAAGTCATGAACTTTGATTTCATTTCATTGCACTATACTTAATATATATATGACCAGATTTTGTATGATAAGACTTTCAGAATATGCAATTTGAACATACAAAGTCTTAATACCGACAGTGTTTGTAGACGACCAAGTCCAAAGTTCAAACCTTTTCTAAGAATTTTATAATGCCATTAAACCCCACGCTTATTATAAATGAAATCACAATGCACACCGTCAATGGAAAAATACACTAGTTTGGAGATCCCAAAGCAAAGTCATCTTCCTTCCCTCCAGCTGAGCTGAGTTAAATCTTTACTGTTGGAAGACTCGGAGATGTAGACAATGCAACAATCTTCTCTCGAAGGGAATCGTCTGTTAGTGGGGGACACTGCAAAAGTTGGCTTAAAATAGAAAATTCGAGGCATTTTCAAATGGACTTCTTGTTCTGCCACTACAAGAAAACTGCACCTACACCACGGACAATTTCCGTCGTCTAGGTGACGTTTTCCGTCGTCTAAGTACTTGGACGACGGAATCTCCGTCGTCCAAGGTCCGTGCTCCAAGTGCTGTCGTCCAAGCACCTGGACGACGGAGAATTAGTTCTCCGTCGTCCAAGTTCACTTGGACTGCGGACATTATCCGTGGCCCATGTATGCACCTGGACGACGGAAACGCTAATTCTCCGTCGTCCAGGTGACTACATGGGCCACGGACATTGCTCGTTTCTCCGTGGCCCACGTGTTCACCTGGATGACGGAGAATCAGTTCTCCGTCGTCCAGGTGCATACATGGGCCACGGATAATGCTAGCTTCTCCATGGCCCAGGTGAACACGTGGGCCACGGAAAATGGCAGGGTTTAGGGTTTAGGGTTTAGGGGTTAGGGGTTAGGGGTTAGGGGTTTAGGGTTTTACACCTGGACGACGGAGAACATAATCTCCGTCGTCCAAGTGAATATTTAATTTTTTTTTTAAATAAATTGAAATTAAATATTATTAATTTAATTTATTATTAATTTAATTTAAATAATGACAAATAGTCGAAAATAATTAATTAAACTAAATTTTTAATATTAAATAATTAATTAATTTGTACATACACATCCAAATTAAAAACCCACAAAAATTATAAAATATTGTTCGGAACTCGGAAACAAAGAAACGCGATAATTAACTAGCTAGCTAATACACTGGAGGAGCAGATGCGCCGCCGGGTCCTCCGCCTCCAGCCGGGTCGTTGTCGTCAGGGTATGGGTTCGGAGGAGATTGACATACTTCTCGATTTTTGTTCATGAGCGCGATGAGTTGGGCTATTTGTGCTTGTTGTTCGTCAAGTCTTTGCCGCATTGACTCATTCTGCTCTTGTGTCCGTCGATTCTCCTCTCGTGCCAGTCGAGCCTCTTGAATGGCTGCTTCGACGGCCGCTGCCTGACTCCTTCTCCGCTGCCCCGAACCTCCCGTAGATGATGAGCCGGAGGTCGTCGACAAATCTCGTACCACCCGAGGCCCAAAGTGCCTAACCTCCTTGCCAGCTCTACGACCGTAGACCTTATCGGCGATTGCAATTTGGCTCTCTAAGGATAGAGGAGGCAGGTCTTCCGGTGGCACATCTGGGAACGCAAGCTGAGTGTTAGCCAACTCTTCATGCGCACGCTCTATCACCCTTGCCTACAAAAGAATAATTAATTTATTATAATGAAATCATATTTAAATAATAATTACTATAATTAAAAGCACATAATTAATATATCACTTACGCCGCATTGACTCGCTTCATTATCGAGCCCTGGCGTCACGTACGCGCTTACGCTTGCATCAAGATAATGGTGTTTGGAGCCCTTATCCTTGTGCTCCTTGGCTATTTGAATGAACTGCTTGGCGCCGGTAGTATGGTTTTTCTCCTTCTTCCCCCGGTTGGCTTTGTTGACACCGGAGAATTTCTGTTACACAACATAATTAAATCATTAAAAAATGAATAACTACAATTTAAATAATTCAATTATCTTAATTGAAATAAAAAAAATAAATTAATACATTAAATTGTTCATCGGCAAAGTGGTTACACAACCACTCCCACTCATCTTCTCTCTCCCCTTGCAGCTCTACCGGGGGAGGCACGGGACCGACATCTTGGAAGTACTTATGGAGCTTGTACTTCCAATCTTTGTAGATGGAGTTGGCGGTTTGGTTGATATGACTCAACATAGCCGGTGTCGGATCCACGTCTAATTTTTCCTATCAAAAATAAATAGAAAATTATAATCGTATATATTATGAAATTTTAACTAATATTAACAATATTATATAATAACTAAATTGGACGTATTACGTACCGAAAGATCTTTGAAGACTTTCGCCTTCTCATGATCCGGCGCCTCCTTCCAAGTAGTGGCAGTGATACGAACCCGGTTACGGATGATTGACCATATCCCATGCGCCGAGAGACTTGCTAGCTGAGCTGTCACTACAAAAAAAAATTGCTACGGCCACGGCTCGGAGCCGTCGCCAAAGGGTGTTTTGCCGTCGCGAAAGACCTTTGGCGACGGCGTGGCGACGGCAACGTAGCCGTCATCGTTGGTGCAGTCGCTAATGCTCTTTAGCGACGACAATTCACCGTCGCCATGCTTTTTTGCGACTGCGCGAGCCGTCGCAAGCATTTCCGTGACAATGCTACACTTTTAGCTTCGGAAATGGCCGTCGCCATTTACTGTCGCCATTGTAAACTACGCCACTGCTAATGCCGTCGCTAATGTTCAAATTTTAAATTCAGATTTTAAATATTTTGCACCTAGTTTTCCCGCCATTATTGTGGCGACGGCAACTTGCCGTCGACTTTGGGAAATTTGCGACGGCTCTTACTGTAGCTAATGTTCAAATTTTCAATTCCACCACCATTTTATATATGCACTTTGCCGTGGCTATTGAAATTTGTGACGGCTCTAAACCGTTGCCAATAATCAGCCAATGCAACCTGGAACATATTCAATACACATTCATCACATCAATACATATTCAATCACAATCACAACAATAGCCATATATTTAATTGTGCATTCATCACATCAATCAGTACTGCTAATTCAACACTGCTAGCCACTGTTTTAGTCTGCAAACTAGTAAACTAGACATCAGTACTTCAGTGTTCAAACTGCTAGTAAACTACTGCACCAAAACTAAACCCCAAGTGTTCAAACTGCTAGTAAACTACTGCACCAAAACTGAACCCTAAGTGTTCAAACTGCTAGTAAACTACTGCACAAAAACTGATTGGCAAACATTGTAGACAAACCACAGTACACTGATCTGCATCATTGATCTGCATCACTGATCTGATATGCATCACCACAGTACCCCCTGATTCTTCAATCCCTTCAACAACAAAAAAAACCAAATTTGTAATCTGTAATCCCTTGAATTGTAATCTGTACAATATATAGTAGTAGCTTTCTACTGTTACATCCTAGCATTACTGTTACAATCTAGTATTAACTATCATTTACAGTAGAATCAAAACTGATATGCAATAACACAGCATGATGATCAGGGAATTCCCTCAGATAACACAGCATGATAAAACAGCAACTACTATGGCCCTGGTATCTCCTCAGATACTCAGACCCTAACCAAATGTGTATTCCCAAGACACTTCTCTAACTTTCTCCTATCAATGACCAATTATCATTGGCAACCCACAACCAAACTCTGCACAAAATCTAGTTATTTTTTTTTTCAAACAAGGTTGCAATTGGCATGTCTTAATGTCCTGTCTTAAATCTTATTCTAAAGAACACATAAAATAATCAAAACAGCACAAGAGATCAAAACAGCTCTTAATGTCCTGTCCTGTATTATCAGAACATTCATACGCATGCACAAGAGATCAAAACAGCTCCATGCCTCAAAGATTCAAGCTTTTGGCTCAATTTCAGCAACAGTTAGGTTTTGAATGAAAACCAACAAACATACCAATAACTCTAATCAACCAAACTATAAGCATAACTTTCAAAGATGTAAACCTGATATTGCTAAGATGATTGACTTCATGAGATGGGGTTGCTCCCTCTCCTATGGACTCTCTCTCAAGGTTATGGACACTGTCGGCATCTGGCACACACTGCAGATATATATACATTCTTAAGGCACTTGAAACAAATAACATAACAACACAAAATGTCACTAAATGCTACAAACCTGTGCTGATGCATCAGTTTCTCTCCTATCCTTGTTCTCTAATGAATCAAGTCGAGCATGCACAGATGCCATCTCAGCTTTGATCATCTCTCTGAAGGACTCTTTAATTTCGTCAAACATGCTGACAATGTTACTTGAAGGGCAAGATGGTTCTTAGGGATACACCATGGAAGGAGGAACTCCACCACCAAAAGTGCGACAGTATCCATGACCATCATTTCCAAAAAGTTCATGGAATACTCGATCTTTGACAACTGTGAGGTGACGTTGGTCCTCAGGTTCCATATTCAGTAGTTCATTATATTCATCCTTCATGTAAATATAAACCAAAAGGAGTTAATAGATATCCAGAAGCCTCAAGAATGAAAGTACCAATTGTTTTGGATATACATACAATGGCAATGATAACATCTGGATCATCTCTTTTGCGTGCCTTGATCCACACACTCATTTTATCAGTTTCTTCTCCATTGAGTTCCATCTATCATGTGAGAAATACATAAGGAACTCAGAAGCTAATCCAAATCACTAATAAGCAACACAACAATTCTTCTATCTAACTGAATATTTGTGAATACCTCATGTCGCAACTCAGAAAAAGGTTTTCTGCCGGTATTATGAACTGGTCCTCGCTGCTCTCGGTTACAAGAATTTCTCCTTGATATGTTCTACAACAGCAAAAAATACAAAATCAGTATATCAAAGTGTTACTGATATACATGTTCAGCTAGGCACACTAGCTCTCATCTCTAGATTATTGTGATGGGCCTTTTTTTACTGTACGTAACATCTGTTCCAACAGCACCTTCTCCACTCACAGCTACTTCATACAAGGTATATATGTATGTATATATGAATGTTTTTTACTTACCAATCTATTTTAACCAGGTGCTGAGGTTAAAAAAGATTGCACATTCAAAGCAGTGTCACTAAGAACTGCAGAGCACATATCATTCTCAGTGAATAGAACTACAAACAGGTATGGAGTGTACAAGCTGGAATCCCAGGATATCAGTGTTAATATTTACCCTTTGAAGTCAGCAATATGTAAGGGAAAGGTTTTAGCAAGTTTCAGTTGATCATATCTCAATGGACAAACAATTGCTTACACATTTACCTTAGCAACATCACTTCTCCAATAGGCAACAAGGTCAGGCCATTGCTCGTCAACAACATGTGGAGGAACATCATTGATCAAATTTGGATCGTCACTTCTTTTTTCAAAGAACTGAGCCTTTGTTTTACTTTTATGATCCTTCCAAAGCATGTTACAAGTTTTCAAACACACTGACTTGTAAATCGATCCATGATTTATCCATTTTTAGACCACCTATTTGGTAAATCGATCTATGATTTATCCATTTTTCCCCCTCAAGATCTCTCTTGAGTATTTATGCCTAAATTCAAATCAAACAAACTATTACAATCCTAACTAACACATGTATATATATAACAACTAGTTACAGCAAACATAGATTACTCACATGCATTCAAACAACTCACAACAAGCATAGATTACTCACAGCAAACATAGATTACTCACAGCAAGCATAGATTACTCACAGCAAACAACTCACAGCAAGCATAGATTAAAACCATAACATCCAAGATACAAAAAGTTCAGAAGCATAAACTCACCAGTATGAAATTCAAAAGCTTCCACAAATATGTAGTGCAGCTATCTTCCTATCCTCAATTGATTCCGAAGAAGATCTGTAATACACAAATAAGAGCCAAACAAAATATTAGCAATTCATGACATTTTGTTCACCATTAGCTATATCATATTAGACTAAATAAATAACACTGAATGCTTAAGAGCTAAACCTAATGTAAATAGACTATATATTAGTAGTGAGGCCACAACCAACAAGCACTATCAGTAATGGTTCATAACTAACAGTAACTATCAGTAGGATCCACAACCAACAAGCACTGCCCTAGGATCCTCACCTTCTCCTTTTGTTCATAACTAGAACCATTCACAAAACCAAAAGCTACTAATAAGTTGATTAGCCCTAAAGAAACTGTGCTACGGTATATATGTATATATATATACACATTCAGGTATAGCTAGAAAAGTGAGAGAAGAATGTGTTAGCAACTGTGCTACAGAAGTAAAGAATATCCAAAAGAACTAGATGATGATGATCAGTATTAGTGTAGTATAAGAAAGCTGCAATGTGTGTATGATCTAATAATAGTTGGTGACTTGTGATGGGATGCAAAAAGATGGACACATGGGCAAAGTGACATCGTATATAGGTGTTGATAATCCCTCCCAATGACTTTGACAGTATAGACATGGAGCTTATATGCTTAATCCTACTAGTCAGCAAACTAACTTCTCCCTATTTAATTAAATCTCTCGTTCTACACTCATCTTTGATTTTGATACAAATCACCACATCTCCTCAAGTGAGGTTTCTGGATACCTCTTGACTTTAGTTGATTCCAACCTGTACATTACTTAACATCTAAACAACCCCACCAGGCCACCCGTAGTTTACAAAACAAAGAAAAACCAAACAAATAAAGAATCCATTTTCCTCATCACACAAAAACAAAAGGCCATCATGAATAAAGAAAAACCCAGAACCACAAGTTGGGTCCGCTTTCCATACAATAACAAACAAGATAAAAAGATCAAAACTTGACAAGACCCAAGTGAAAACAAGGCGTGATAATCAAAAAGAAACGATGAGAACCGACGAAAAGAAACGATTTTGATACCTGAAATCGCTATCCAATTTGAGAACACACAGATGAGGGCTTTTCAGAGCAAAAAGCACAGATCTTTATACACAGAGAGAGATAGAGAGGTTTATAGAGAGTGGGAAAGAGATATGGGATTCAAAGGAAGACTTGGCAAATTGGAAAACACGGACAAGTAGAGAGAGAGTAAAATCAGAAACGAGAAACCAAGTCATGAAATGAAACTGGTGAGAAAGTGCCGTTGCTCGCCTGTCTATTATTTGGTGGATGAAGAGCTGAGCCACGAAACCTCTCCTTACCCACCCAGTTCACAACTCACACCATACCAAATTCAACTCAGGGAACACAAATCTCTCAAATAAAACCCAGAACCTGTGTAACATTCAGAACTGAGCTGAAAACAAAAAAAAGACAGCCCCCAACAAGACAGTTGGTTAATAGACATGCTTCAAAATCACAAATATATTTGGAATTGAGATAAGGACTACCTGGAATTGAGAGTGAGCTCTAGAATCCCAGCCCGTACGTTGCCAGCCAATTAATCGAAGTCAAACAATTCTCTTAGCCAAAACCTGAAACAACAATGAGTAACACTCACCTCATGAAAGCTAATCTAATGAAATTAAAACTAAGCATTCAATAACGATGAGCAACACTCACCTCAGAAATAAGCTACCTTCGAGTTCATACCGATGAATTTTGGGATTTTGGTCAATATGGTTTTGGGATTTAGGTCAATATGTTTGGGGGTTTTGGGACTTTGTTATGGTTTTGGGACTTTGTAAGTTTTTTCGTCTAAGTGATAAGCCCGCGCAAGCCAAAAATTTCCCGCTCAACCCAAAAAATTATTCCCACGCTGTGGCTTGGCGACGGCAAAGCCTAACAGTCGCAAAAAAAAATTAGAGTAAGCGACGGCAAAACGTATCATGAGATATTCCGTCGCCAAAAATATATATTCGGCGACGGCTTAGCCACGGCACGGGATTTCTGTCGCTAAAATTGGTAACGGCTCCTTTGCCGTCGCAGGAATTGGACCAACGGCGACGGCAAAACACTCCCGTGGCAAAAGTCCGTGGCTATTGCTAATTTTTTTTGTAGTGTGTGGGAGGGCCACCGGTGAATTCGTCGTACGGCAAGTCGATCTTTTTACCGGTCGCCTTGCAAATACGCTCCGCTTTGCCCCCTTTAACGAGACCCCGAGTCTTTTTCGGTTCTGGGTCAGTGGGGGCCCTCATTTGCTTACGGCGAGCGCTGTACATGATTGATTCGGCGGTCGAGGACGCCTGAGTACTTCCCGTTGAACCGGTACCGGGCGTCGGAGATTGGAAGGGGTCGACGTCATCACCGCTCGAGATGAATGGGGGAGCGGGAATTTCCCCAGAGGGCGCTACGGACGGACCAAATGATCTGTCCGGATTGAGAGCGTCGTTGCCCTCCTGTTGAACCCAACCGACTTGGGCCGCCAACATTCGGAGCATGGCATCTTCTGCCTCCTGTTGGGATTTCTTTTTGCCGGATGTCGTCTTTGGCAGAGCCATTTAAACCTAAGAGTACGGTGTTAAAATACCTACTTACCATAATAATTACAACTTAAAAATTTACGCTAATTAATTAAGTACGTTTAAGATTTAAATAGAGTACACTAGCTTGGCATTTTCGGTCGTTCAATGGACGTGCGACCCACGCGATAAAGTGTAAATTTTCAATTAATCAGCCTTGGTTAAATCGAAAAACATGGCCAGTTAGGGATAGAGATAACGCGAGAGGCAGGACTAATTTCGACAAAACTCTTTCTTAGTCCAAATCCTGTCACCAGTCATAACCCGTTTCTAGACACCATGTCCGACATTCGGCCAATTTTTCGAAAATTTACACTCCCTCAAGTCCTTTGCAAACTCCGCCCTCAACCTCGTGTCCATAACTTCACTTAGGTTATGGTGTGCGGTGATGAAATCCACACATCACGAGGGGTTAAGGAGATAAGCAAGGAAAAGATGCGCCATCTATTCCAAAGAATGCGACTTAATAAACCAAGCCTATGTACTAAATTTAAATCGAACACGTACTACTAATTAATTTACTAGAAAATAAACGTAAATATTAATTAATAATTTTTAATTAGATGCAATAATTTATATTTATTTATCATGCATTTAATAAAAATTGATTCATTTAATAAATTATGAATAATAATTTATTCATTTAATAAATTTAATAATAAATTCATTTAATCATGCAACTAATAATAAATAATTACAATAATTACAATAATTATGATTTAATAAATTAATAACAATAATTAATCATTTATTAAATATTTAAACTAATTAATCAATTAAATTCTACTTCTAAATTATATTTAGAATTTAATCAATTAATTAAATGAAAATTATTTTAATAAGGGAAAAATAGAAATTTACCGAATCGGAGTTTTCGGGAATATCACCGGAGTTGAGTCGTCGGAGAGGAGGAACCACGCCGGAAAAAATGTCGTCGGAGCGTCGCCGGAGGAGGATCGCCGGAGGAGAGGAGAGGAGAGAGAGGAGAGGAATGTATGGGATGAGGAAAAGAAGATGGCGCACAGCCTATTTATAGGCTTTCACTTAGACGACGGAGCACTATTCTCCGTCGTCTAAGTCCACTTGGACGACGGAAACAGTGTTTTCCGTCGTCTAGGTGGCGGTTTCAAAAAAATTCAAGCGGCGCCAATTAATCGGCAGGACGCTCTGAACCGCCATTATTTTGGACTTAGACGACGGAGAATGAATTCTCCGTCGTCTAAGTGAAAATTCAAGCGGTCCCAAAAACTGAAGCGGTAAATTGAACCGCCATAAAAATTGGACTTGGACGACGGAGATGATCATTCTCCGTCGTCCAAGTGAAAATTACATGAAAAAAATAAACAAAAATAAATTTGAACCGCCATGGTTTTTGAACCTGGACGACGGAGATGATCATTCTCTGTCGTTCAGGTTAACACCTGGACGACAGAAAGTGCCATCTCCGTCGTCCAGGTTCAAATTACGTTAAAAAAAATTTTAAAAATAATTCGCTAGGAATTTAGCGATCTGTCATTCGAGTGAAATAGTCGTACAATATCGATGAACGCATCGTATATATGAACAGTTAAATTTGAACCGACGAGTAATTTTACGTATTGAAACATGTTAAGTATCGACTAATCTTTACGACTTAAGTGTTCATGAGTAGACGCTCATTTGCAGCAGAGTATTAACGAAATTGAATTTGGACAAAACAACCGTTGGATATGTTCGTCGTAACATAATATATAATTGTCTTCAAAGGACCATAAAATAATATGTTCGGGAAGGGTTTGATCGGCACAGTCAACCGCAAAACCGATAATTTCACAAACCGGAAACGTGGATACAAGGCATTTCGCAACTCCGATTTTCGAACCGTCGATGCTCACACACCAAGAATTGTTTACTCTAAAGTCTCGATGAAAAGACTTTTCATTGGAAGAAGGTCTAGATGGTCGTTGTCTTAGAAAAAATTACGATATCTGCACCTGGATGACGGAAATGAGCGTTTCCGTCGTTCAGGTAATCACCTGGACGACGGATATGAAGTTACCCGTCGTCCAGGTTCTAACCTGGACGACGGAGAATGACGTTATCCGTCGTCCAGGTGTATAGACCCTGAATTCAGGGGTTAGGGCCTTACTGTTTAGGGTTTAGGGTTTGTGAACTTGGACGACGGATAATGACCATATCCGTCATCCTAGTATGTACCTGGACGACGGATAATGACCATTCTCCGTCGTCCAAGTTCTAAACCCCGATTTCAAGGGTTAGGGCCTTAGGGTTTACGGTTTAGGTCGTCCCCGGTCATTTGTGTGTCCGTTCAATTATTCTGATTCAAAAATATAATTAAAAAATTGATCGATCGATCCGAACTGCTAGATTTAGGGTCCAGGATTTAGCTAGGGTTTTATATGAGATTGAGATTTGGCGACAACCTGCAATTAATTTCTCCGTTGTCCAGGATATATAATTCGGATTAATTTCTTACCGTAAACCGGCATCAATCATATATATATTACAATAATTACAGTAATTAATTACCAATTAATCTCCCTCGTCGTATGACCGTACTCTTCGTCATAATCATCATCGTCCTCATCCCCATTAGACGACGGCTCATCCTCGTCATCGTACTCAACATCGTCCGACGAATAACCTGAGTCCTCGTCCGCGTCCTCTTCCTGCTCGTCTTCTTCATCTACCTCATCGATAATCTCATCTTCAGTTAGATCTGTACAACCATCAGGCATGGGTAACCGTTCACCATCTTGAACCAGGTCCATTATATCGGAGCGGACCATAGAAATATTAGGCTCTTGATAGGCAAGAATGTCTCTTTCTGGTTCAGCAGCATCTTCAGTCGTCGCCGGTGTCCCTTCAATTGTCTCTGTATTCCATATTCCTCGGTGAGAGATATGGTTCACTATTTTCCACCCTTCACCGGCTTTCGGATCGTCGAGATAGAACACCTGCCGAACTAAGGTGGCGAGAGCGAAAGGCTCATCCTCATACCAGTGCGAGTTTGTATCCACTGATAATAGTCCCAGGTCTTCCTTTGTACGCTTGAACCATCTGCACTTGAATAGGAAAACGTTGACATCATTCCCGTAACATAGCTGAACCACATATACAATAGCCCCGTAACATAGATCATTGTCTTTCCCAACCGCTACCCCACTGTTTTGTGTTCTTCTTCCTTCGTCTCGGGCCAATGAATGGAACTTTACACCGTTCACAAAACATCCGGGATAAATATAGTGTTTAACCGGCTTCCCTGCTAGCAAGTGCTTTGGCCATGACCACCACCCTCCGTGGTTATCAGATTTTTGCAGATCAATCATCTGCGAAAAAGGGCAAATTAATATAAGGGTTTACTTTCTACAAACATGAGCGATATGTATTTAAATAATTAATACCGAGACGTACGTACGTACCCACTGGAAGAAATAATCGGGAAACTTCTTCTTAACCATTTTCTCAATCCACGCCGAACTCTTGTTTTGATTTAACGCCTGAAGTCTCTCCCTGTATGACAACATGTACAGCTCAACTTCGTCACAGTCTCGCAACACTACCCAATGTGCCTCAATAAGTTCTTCCCGTGTTAACGATTCCTTTAATACTCCTCTAAACGGTCGGACGACATTTCTCACGACTGAAAGATTGATGCGGGCACTGCGATCGGAAGCAGTGGGAGGGGGTGGATCTTTGAGGTACCTGTTGCAGTAAGTAACACACTCATGCATTAGGTATGTCTCTGCTATGGAGCCATCCAGGGCCGACTTGTTTTTGACGAATGACTTATACTGTCCAAGCTGTCTACAAAATCAAACGCACACATTACATAAGTACATATAGCTAGCTAGTATATATATAATCTCCAGTGGAACAAATTAATTAATTAGTTGTACGTACCTTTCTTGAGGATACATCCATGTGTACTGGACCGGACCAGAAATGAGCACCTGCTCGGGCAGGTGGATCATTAGGTGAATCATGATGTCAAAGAAAGCAGGGGGGAAAATCCTCTCTAGTTTGCAAATGATGTGCACAATTTGTTGTTGCAATTCCACCACATCTGACTTCTTTAATTCTCTGGCGCATAACCTCTGCCACCACCTGCACAATGCTACTATTGAATCTACGACGTCCCGAGGCAAGTATGGTCCAATTACCACTGGAATCAGACGTTGCAGCATAACGTGATAGTCATGTGTCTTTAGACCAACAAACTTGTGTTGCACCTCGTCCACTGCTCCTGTTATAGTAGCTGCATACTTAGCCGGATAACGAACGCCCTTAAACCAGTGAAATACTGAACGTCTAAGCGTCGGCTTCACCGTGTAAGGTGCATCTGGCATCTTGTTGTACACTCCTTTCCTATCCCTCCTCAACCGAGAATTGTTCCTACCACGCTGTCGCACACATTCTTTTCTATGTGCATCGCGTCCAAGTTGTTCCTCAGCTACAACTTCGACCAGTAAGGGAGTTCAAAGAATAGACTCTTGTGATTCCAATAGCTCAGATCATTTGGAGGAATTGGATTGCATTTCTTTACATCCGCATCATTGCTCAACACACCAAAGTCGAAATAGCTCAACCTCTCTAAAATCTCTTTGCCCGACCAACTACGGGGTTTAGGATTGTTCTCTACCGTACCGTCGAAATGAGCTTCATCCTGTCGCCACGGGTGGTCGTGAGGAAGCCATCTACGGTGACCCAAGTAACACACCTTCCCCGCGTGCCAACTAGAGTTCACGTCGTCCAAACATATAGGACATCCATTATATCATTTTGTCCTGCAGGCTACCAACATCCCATAAGCTGGAAAATCGCTGATCGTCCATATTACGGCAGCCCTCATCGTGAACATCGTGTCAGTGAATTTGTCATAAGTTGGGACTCAATTTTCCCACAACAGTTTCAGCTCATCGATCAAAGGTCTGAGGTAGACATCTAAGCACTTCGATGGAGATTTAAGACCTGGAATTAGTACGGTAAGGAAATTAAATTCCTTGTTCATGCACATCCACGGAGGCAAGTTGTACGGCATCAGAATAACTGGCCAAGTGCTGACGGCGGAGCTATTACTTCCCCAAGGATTGAATCCGTCTGTAGATAGGCCGAGTCTAACATTTCTAACCTCTGAAGCAAAGTCCCCAAATTCTCTGTCGAAATGTTTGAAACCCTCCCCATCCGCGGCGTGTCGCAGGACATCGTCATCTATTCGCTTTTCTGCGTACCATCGCATCGCCTCTGCTGTGTGTAGAGACATGTACAGGCGCTGCAATCTGGGAATCAAGGGAAAATATCGAACAACTTTCACAGGAATTCTCTTTTTCGAACTCTTCCTATTCAACTGGAATCTGCACTGGTCACATACGGGACAATAGTCCAACTCTTTATACTCTTTGTAAAATAGCACACAATCATTCGGACATGCGTCAATTATCCTGTACTTTAGGCCGAGTCTGCTCAGGATATTTCTAACATTATAATGAGATTTAGGAAGATTGTGATCATCAGGAAGCAACTTACATATTTGCTCCTGAATTTCGTCAAAAGCACTCACTGACATTTTGTGCTTCACTTTTATCTTCATTTGCTCCATCACATATTGCAACACATTCTCTCGACATCCAGGGAACACCGGGGTCTGCGCTTCAAGTAGCATCCGGTTGTACTTTTCCATCTCACTGGTGTCAGTGGCCAAGCTAGCTGTGGGGAATGTGTCATCATGCTCATTAGTGGTACCGTAACCTCCGTCTTGGTGTTGGTGTCCACTATGACTACATCCCAGAAACGCATCATGGACCAAATCTGCAGTTGGGTTGCAAGCTGGGGGTCCGGCACCACTACCGCTGGATGAGGCACCATGGTAACTGTACCCTGAGCTGAAGTCTGCTGCGCTGAACTCTACTGCTTCACCATGCTCGCTCCATGTAGTGTAACTCCACATCATACCATTTTCGTACAAGTGTTGCACCATAACATTAACCTCTGCATACTGACAATGAAGGCATTTCTGACACGGACACCTGAAACGTTTCTTTCCCTGACCATGTTCTATCGCAAAATTCACAAATTCGCTAATTCCATCCATATACCGGACATCACATCTATTCTTCAACTTCATCCAACTCTTGTCCATACTGCTACAAAATATTATAATTAATTAATTATTACATATATATATATATATATATATTTTTGTCCATTAATTTACGCTTAATTATACGTACTCGATCTACATCGATCCATCAATTACGTACGTACGTACGTAATTTAATCGATCTGTACATATATATATATAGCTAACATCCTTGCATGTATGTACGTACGTTTTCACTAAATATATATTAATTAAGCAAATTTTAACTGCGTACGTACGTACCTGCTGGCCTTCTCGATATCTGTACATTAATTAAGCTAGCTAGCTAGGCAGCGTTGATCCCTTATCGATCCTGATTCTTCTCGGCCTTCTAGCTAGCTAGCTCCCTTCTCCTTCTCCCTTCTCCTTCAATTCTTCTTCAAATGGAATGAAGAGATCGAGGAATGAATTCAGTTTGGCATCGGGCTTATATAATGCTTCACTTAGACGATGGAGGTGTCGGTACGTCGTCTAAGTGGAAGTACGTTACGTACTCGGACGACGGCGTGTCGGTCCGTTGTCCAGGTAATCACCTGGACGACGGAGAATACCATCTTCGTCGTCCAGGTGATCACCTGGAGGACGGAGAAGACTCCGAGGTCCAGGTGATCACCTGGACGACAGAGAATGCCGTCTCCGTCGTCCAGGTGATCACCTGGACCTCGGAAAATACTCCGTGGTCCAGCTGACCACCTGGACGACGGAGATGGTATTCTCCGTCGTCCAGGTGGTACTTGGACCACGGAGTCTTTTCCGTGGTCCAGGTGTCACTTGGACCACAGAACAATTACGTTTCCGTGGTCTAAGTGCTGTTTTCTTGTAGTGTGCCTTTACATTTCATGATCGCACGGCAGAATTGTCAAAATACTTCACAAATTTGGTTGTAATTAAGTGTTAATTTTACACCTTAAACTTTCGATTACAAAATTTTACTTCATGAACTTAGAAACAATTGTCTATTTATACTCTCTGAGTCAATATTAACGGATTCTATCCAAGTGAGATCATGTGCCATATACATAATGAGCATAATTATCTCTAACATACCTAAAATCCTACTTCGTGTATAACACACCCTAACATAATAAATAGGATAATTATCACCATTAGGGTATAAACTTTTGCAAAGTCTTTAATGTGATGCCTACACTTTAAAAATTATCAAAGTGGTGCCCAAACTTTTAAAACAGCATATTTGAGATGTCTTCTGCCAATATCTGTCACGGCTCGGTTTATATTGATGACGTGACAATTTTTTTATACCAAAAATAGTGAAAAAAGACTATAATACACTTATATTATTAATTTTTTATTTTCTATTTTTTCCTCTCTCTCTCTCTCTCTCTCTCTCTCTCTCTCTCTCCTTCTTACTATCCTCCTCCATCAACCTCCTCACCTTCTGATTCACTCTTGCCATGACATCATAATAGTCACATGCGTTGAGATCGCCATCCGATTTAAGGTCATCTGATTAGGGTTATCCAATTTCAACCTCCTCACCTTCTGATTCTTATACTATTACGTCATATGATTCACATATAATCACCTCAAGCTCGCCTTCGACAAAACAAATCTCAAGCTCGCCTCCGACCAAATGTCATACAGAGTCAACTCCTAACCCTAGCGTCTGCGCAAAGGAGAGCTCGTTGGAGTAGATTTTGGTGAAGACGTTGGAGTAGATTTTGTAGAAGCCCTTGCCAAAGTCGGAATAGCCAAAGAAGATGACTGTGGAGAAGAAGGAGAAGAGGTGGGGGACGGCGAAGTTGATGGCGAAGGTCAGATCGGAGATGAGGATCAGGGAGCAGTAGGAGTCGTATTGGGCTAGCTCTTTGGGATCGGAGAGGACCTCATAAGCGTGGTCGAGCTCCTGGAACTGGGTGTTGGCATTGGATTTGGAGATGCTAATGCGAACTATCTTGTCGGGGTGGCGCTGCAGAGCGAGTTCAACTCAGGCGATGAGCACCTGCAAAGTATACCACACCTGGTGCGAGCACCTATGAGTTCTCTCATTCTCTCTATTTGATTTTGTATTTGAATTTTGAATCCCGGTTTATATGAGTTTGATTTGGATTCATGTTTGTTTGACAGTGTGCGTCTATGTGTGATGTAAACGATAACTTGGATTTTGATTTGGAATTTTTTGTACAAATTTTGATTCAGTGGAGTTGAGGCTTTGAGCTTGAGATCTGCTCCGTTTTTGCTTCTGGTTTTTAAGTTCGGGGATAGGGGTGGGAGGAGATGGACTCGATGGAGGCGCTCGTGTCGAGCGACGATGAACTCAAGGGAGGCACCACATAAACCGAGAGAGAGAGAGAGAGAGATAAAAAAAAACATGCGAGTTCTTAAAATAAATGGAGGTGTCGGACGAATCTCTCAAGCCCAACGGTCAGGCAAATCTCTCAAGCCCGACGGTGATAGACTAAGCGAATCTCTCAAGCCTAATGGGCACATCAGGGGAATCTCTCAACTCTGGAACTGGACTACCGGTGATCAGCCGAGTAGCCAATGCATCGATGCTAAGTAAATGTCATCACCATAAAAACATAAAACAATACCTCCAAAACAATAAATAATCTCAATACTGTACTGAAAATAAATACTGAAATCAAGAACTCGCTACGACAGTGTAAATAAATGTCCACTCACAGATAAGCACAGCGCGTAAACGCGCTAATCCCGAGATCCAACGGAAGATCCCTCGCCCAACGTACGATTTCGATCCCCTAATTAATCACAAAATATAACTGATCAAAATCACAATTCATTACTCTGTACCACACCTCGGAAACCAACCATTTCTGGAAACATATAACTCGGATACAAAATAATCGTCGAAAACCCCCAAATACTCCACATAAACCCTCGACTTAAAATCCGGTATCCAAATCAACTCGAAAAGCTCAAGGCTACGATCGGGGCGTGATTACGAGCAAAACGGCATAAAACTCAATAAAAATCCAAAAAGTCAACCCTCCGCCAGAGCACCACCGTTGACCTCTGCCGGAGCGCCGCCGCTGGCGGCGGCGCGGCGTCAATAGTGACGAATTCTGGCCAAACTTTCCAGATCACAAGTACTCCTCAAGCCCAACAACTTTCTCTTCTACACCAAGCTCCAATTCCAAGCCCACCGGCCGGAATCGAGCCCGAAGCCTCACAGAATTCATTGATTCTGGCGAGATTCCGGCGAGCTTCAAACCTCAACCAAACCCAAAATTGTTTCACCGAAAAGCATCACAAGGACGAGGGAAACCTTTCCCCCCACCACCCCGACCCAAAAAGTCGCCGAAGCGCCGCCCCCGACGGCGGCGAAAACCCACGGCATACCCGACCTCGTTCTCCTCCTATACCTCATCATTTCATACCAAACCACGTTCTAAACCATAGGAAATCAAGAGAGGAAGCTAGCCATACCATAATCAAGGCCGGAGGTGGCCGGAAATGGAAAGTCCACAACGAGTCAAACGGTGGTGCGGTTCTTGAAAGGACTCAACCCCGATTTAGCTCCCTAAACCGAAATCGAACCCCTTCGAAAACACGAACCAACAAAAACCGTAGAAATTTTTTGCAGAGTTTCGTTACTAACGTGGAATTACCATTACCTGCACGCGGAAAATACACTTCATCCTATGCCACAAAAAGCAAACCGTGGGCACCAATCCCATCCGAATTTCTCAATATATCAACAGTAAAGTAAAACAATAAATATATCTATACTTTACTGAAATCCAGTGTAAAATCGTATAACATAATCAACAGATTACTCAGAGCGACCTCTAATGTATAAACATATAAGTATACCACAGTAGGTAGAACAATAAACCTACTGGAAGAAATAAGGTAGCTCGAGCACTATGCCTCCGACCACGACGTGCGACACCAGAACCTGAATTGCAAACTGGACACGGAAACCGAAAAGCCCAAGGGAAAGACATGAAACACGTTAGAGTGAGTGGACGAAAATAAATGTATTTCACCAGTTAATATATATGTTTAAAATAACATATGCGAGTCCAGGTAAATAAAAACAACATAGTACACGAGGTAAAACCATAATCCTCCAGCGTACTGAGCATGCAAGTAAAAATCCCACGGGGTCACTCATGGACACATCCGTGCTAGTACAGTCAGAATCATGGAGTCTCAGACTTCCACGCAATTCTAGCCAGAAATTCCTCAGGTCAGAGGTCTGCCTCCCCCCGGTACAGGTCACGGGTCAGGAGTCACAGCCTCCCCCGGTACACATCCTCAGGGATCAGCCGAGATGCGAGTGTATCGATACAACAACATATAACGACTATACTCTGTGTAAACCAAATCATAAACATTTCGATGCAAATACATAAAACAGCATATAAGTATATGTATAATCGTATACGTATATCCGTATAAGTATAATCGTCTAACACATGCTCGTATAAATCATAAACTCGTACGCATGCTCAAGTTCGAAAATCATATAAAAGACTCGCAATCATTTCCGTGAAAAGAAATTGTCCACTCACAGACTAGCGTAACGCGATATGCGTTAACCCGTGATCCGGCGGAAAGACCCTCGCCAAACAAACGATCACGAACCCCTGAATAATCACAATAACCATTTCTCAAAATCATAATTCGACAATTCAAGACAAATCACGAGAAACCACCGTTCTCGGAAACACGCAATCCGATTACGACAAACTGTCAGAAATCCGGAAATCACACCTCAATACCTCGCTATAAGTTCAGATGCTCAACTCGAAAAACGAACCTCCCCACTGCGATCGGGGCGCGATTCCGAGTGAAATGACATGCAACTTGTCGAAAACCCCAAAAAGTCAAACTTTGACCGTTGACCGCCGCCAAACTGAAAATCTTCCGGCGGAGCAACCCCTATTCCACTCAAAATCATTTATTGAGCAACTTTGTCAACTGCAACAAAGGCCAATTCAATCTCTAACTAGTCCAATTTCGTGATAAACCGAATTGGTACACAAATTTCAAATCCAAAATTCTCCATGTACAAGATGAATTGGATCACCAAACTTATAGGGTAGCATCAAGGGGATGAGAGCTTCGAAGCCCACTCCAAATTTCAGCTCGAATCGGTCTAAAACATGGAACCCGAATTCACCAAGTTTCTTCAAACTTTTGGCCGGAATTAGCACCTCCTCTGGCAAGCCTCGCCGTGCGTGGTGGCTAGGGATAGGTTCGTGACATCAAGGTGGAGGGAAAGAGCCCAAGTTCAAGCTGTGGGGTGGCCGAAATCGTCGCGCCGCCGTGGAGGCCGCCGAGCACGTCGCACCTCTCCTTCACCACCGAGTTGACTCGGTCAACCCCCAAAATGGTAAATGTTGACTTGCCCAAAACAGCAAGTTTCTATTTATAGGTCTTCCATTTTTGGAAACTTCGTATTTATCTTTTCGGCAAACTTCAAATACCCGTAACTTTCTCGTCGTAATTCCGATTCCAATAATTCTCGCGGCCACAAGCTCGTCTCGACGTACTCTTCAATTATCACCCAAAGTCAAACACATCGACCATTCGGATAAAAAGTCAACTATTCAAACCAACACATATTTAAATCGACTAAACAATCAACAATCGGAAATATTCACAACTTAATCTTTGTAACTCAAAATAATGCTCCGGAAGTTCCCACGAGCTCGAAATTAAATTCTGAACAACTTCCGTGAAGAAACCGAAACCAAATTCTCGTCCGATAATTTAGTCGTTAAAAGCACCACCATTTAAATCCGAACTTCAAATATTCATAATTAATTCCTCGGTCGTCCAAATAACGATCCGGAACCGCCCACGAACTCGAAATCACACATACAACGACTCTCGAGAAGAGACCCAGCTCCAATTCTCGGCCAATTATTTAGTCATTAACAAATCCGGCGATTCAAATAACTGTCGTAACTCTGCGACTACGCGCAAGCTCATAGATCAAGCTGATTCCACTGCTGATTCTGTTCTGGGTCGTCACAGTTCTCCCTCGGTCAACGCGGGTCAACTGGTCAACGGTGGTCAAACGATGGTCAAACTTCCAAAATAGTGATTTTCGACAATTTTATGACTATTCCGATACTTATACTCGCGGCTCGATACGATCGATGGCCCAAATCGAATCAAATCCATGTTTCGGATAACTCAAACTCAAACCGATAAACACGACTAAATCACGCGGTTTCAAATATTCATAACATATTCCTCGGTTATCAAAACAATTATCCGAAACCATTTACGAACTCGAAATCACGCATACTACAATTCTCGTGAAGAAACTCATCTCAAATTCTCGCCCGATAATTAGGTCGTGAATGAAGCCGCTAAAACTGCTCAATTACGACAAACAATGATTACTCGTAAAACTCACGAATTAAGCCGATTACTATACCAATTTCGGTCCGGGTCGTCACAATATATAAGGAATAATCAACCATTATTGAAGTGTGAAAAATGGAATCAATTGTCTACTTTTGCTTCAAATGGTGTTACCCGATGTTCTGATGTGGGAAAGACAATTTTTCTTCCAGGTACTCACACTGGCAGTCCTAGAGATATGTTGAATAATTATCAAGATGTCATGGTAATTTGTAGATATTACGGCAATCCAGATATGTTCATAACTTTCACTTGCAATGCTAAATGGCCGGAAATTGTGAGATATTTTGAAAAGAAACCAGGATACAGAGCGGAAGATGGACCAGATATTATTTCTCGGATTTTTAAAATTAAATTGAATGATATGATTGAATTCATTAAATCTAGGAAACCTTTTGGGGTTATTGATGCATATGTTTATACAATTGAATTTCAAAAACGAGGGTTGCCTCATGCTCATTTACTATTTTGGCTTCAAAGATCATACAAATGTTACACATCAACATATCTATTCTATTATTTTCAGCTGAATTACCGGATGAAAATATTAATCCAGAACTTTTTGAAATAGTCAGTCAATTTATGATGCATGATCCTTGCGGTCAATTAAACTCAAAATGTCCGTGCATGAGAGATGGAAAATGTACAAAATCTTTTCCTAAACCATACATTTCTAACACCATATTTCACGTAATCAAGGCTCCTCAATATAGAAGATGTGATGATGATTTAAAGTTTATAAATAAAAATGAAATTCATATTGGTAATAATTTTGTTGTTCCATACAATCCCATTTTATTGTTGAGGTATAATGCTCACATAAATGTTGAATCGTGTTCTCAGTCTATGTTAATAAAATACTTATTTAAATATATAAATAAAGGTCCAGATAGAGCTCAAGTGATGGTTCATGACAATGTAAATGATGAAATACAAAACTATTTGAATTGTCGATATTTAACTCCCCATGAATCTATGTGGCGATTGTTTGAATTTTCCATTCATTCTAGATATCCTGCTGTGCAATACTTAAAAATTCATTTGCCGAACGAGCAAAGCGTTTTCTTTTATGAAGGTCAATCTCTTGAACAAGTTGTGGAAAATCCAGATGCGGAACATACTATGCTAACTGCTTGGTTTGATGCGAACACTGTCTATAAAGACGCGGCTAAATTAACTTATGCTCAATTTCCTTCTCAATTTGTTTGGGACAGTGTTAGAAAAACATGGAATCCAAGAAAAAAATGGTATGACGTTATTGGCAGAATTGCGCACGTACCACCAATTGCAGGGGAATTGTTTTACCTACGAATGCTGTTGAATATTCAAAAAGGATGTCGCAATTTTGATTGGATCAAAACAATTAATGGAAATACTTATGCCACTTTTCAGGAAGCATGCCAAGCATTGGGATTACTAGATGATTATAAAGAATGGAACGATGCATTGGTTGAATCTGCATTTACTGCAACCTCTCCTCAGATTAGACAATTATTTGTTACCATTATTCTTTTTTGTAACGTCTCAAATCCTCGAGCTCTGCTTGATGCGCATTGGATGAGCATGTCTGATGATATCTTAAAGAAAATTCGATCGGAATTCAACATGCCCAATCATACCGTACTTGAGGATGATTTAAAAAATAGCATTTTATACGAACTTGAAAAATTGTTTAGCATGGCATCCACTTCATTGAAAGAACATCATTTGCCAATGCCAAAAACAGAAAAGATACAAGAGTTGAGTAACAAACTAATGAGAGAAGAATTAGATTTTGATTGTGAGACACTTAAACATGAACATTGTGAAATGGTTACTAAATTGAATTCATGTCAGGAAATTATTTACAATGAAGTGATTGAAGCTATGGAACAAAAAACTGAAAAATCATTTTTTGTATATGGTAGTGGCGGAACAGGAAAGACTTTTTTATGGAATACTATAATTTCTAAATTGAGATCTGAAAAGAAAATTGTTTTGGCCGTTGCTTCATCAGGAATTGCTTCTCTATTACTTCCAGAAGGCAGAACGGCGCATTCACGTTTTAAAATAAAACCAGTTATAGAGAAAGATTTAAATTGTTCGATAAATAAACAAACAAACACATCTTGCAGAATTAATTGAAAAGACAGATCTGATAATTTGGGATGAAGCTCCAATGTGCAATAAATGGTGTATCGAGTCATTGGATAAAACTCTTCGGGATATTTTGTCAGCAAACTCTGATGATCGAAAGACACAAATATCATTTGGAGGTAAATCAATTTTGTTTGGCGGAGATTTTAGACAGATTTTACCTGTCATAGAAGGAGGAAGCAAATGAGACATTATTGATGTGTCTTTAAATAATTCATATTTATGGTCTTACCTCAAAGTTTTTTGTTTAACAGAAAATATGAGATTATCATCTGTCAGATTGATAACCACTGAAAAAGATGAGATTCAAAATTTTGCAGAATGAATGCTAAAGATAGGAGAGGGTCGATTACAGTCAAATTTTCTAGCAAATGACCCTGATACATCTTGGATTCATATTCCTGAAGATTTACTCACTGATTCAACCGTAGATCCTATCAAGTCAATTTTTACGGCTACTTATCCAAATTTTGATTTAAAATACAAAGATACATGTTATTTGAGAGAGCGAGCCATTGTAACGCCTAAAAATGTAATTGTACATGAAATAAATAGATACGCAATTAATTTGTTGCCTGGTGATAAAAGAACACATTTTAGTTTCGATTCAATTTCATTCAATTCTGCTACCTACAATGATAATAGCCTTTTGTATCCTATAGAATTTTTGAATAAACTTGAATTTGGCAGTCTACCATCACACGAAGTTATACTGAAGATTGGAATGCCAATTATGTTGTTAAGAAATTTAAATCAAGTACAAGGTTTGTGCAATGGAACACGGTTGATTGTAACTAATTTGTTTGAAAAAGTAATAGAGGCAAAAATACTGATAGGGACTAATATCGGGGAAAAGGTTTACATTCCAAGAATTGTATTGATTGCAAATGAAACTAAATGGTCATTCACATTCAAGAGACGACAAATTTATGTCAGAGCCTGTTATGCAATGACAATCAACAAAAGTCAAGGTCAATCACTAAACCAAGTCAGAGTATATTTGACTGAACCAGTTTTTAGTCACGGATAATTATACGTTTCATTATCAAGAGTTACATCAAAAAAAGGCTTAAATATTATGATAAATAACGGTAACGAAATACCAAATAATTATACAAAAAATATAGTTTACAAAGATATTTTCCAAAACATATAATATAGCACATAGTTAAATTAAATATAAATAGTTAATATAAGAATTCTGTTTGATTCATTTCGGACGATATTTTGAACAAAAAAATATGTAAATAATTATAAAACAAACTTTTTGTGAAGTATACATATATAGTTGTTTTATAAAAATTATTGTTTTATTTTTTTATACAAATAGAGATATTTGTTTAAGTATATAATAAGACTGTACGTTGTTTGTGACCTAAATTTTCATCCTTCAATCTATTTTAGTACTCTTTTATTTGTTATATAGTTTTCTAAGAAGTAGTTTCTAAAGTTTGTACATGTAAATTATCAGTATTCAGTTACGTATGTTATAGAATTTCTTTCGATGATATTGGTCTTCATTGTCTAACTACAAAAAAAAACATGAGTTCAATTTAATGTTATATTTTTCATTAATTTAATATTTAAAATAATATATTTCTCATATTTAATACACTTTCAAAAAATTATAACTCTTCGTTGAAAAACCGCCCGAAAAGCCGGACAGCTACCTAGTTAAGTTATATACTTGTAAATTGAGTCATGAGAACTGAAGAGGTGTTCACTGTTTATATAGGGTCCGATCCAACCCGGCCCCTCTAACAATGATGAATTAAAAATTAAAACATAATAATATATGAAGGTTCCAACCTGTAAGGTACTCAAACTAATCATGCATGCATGGATGGAAGTCCGAGTTCTCCGAGTTTGTTTTTGTCTAACCATCAACAGTTGGTGAGATGTCATATATAGTTTATTATATGTCATCAACAGTAACACATACTAATCAATACTTATTGTTTCTTTTTCGTTTTTTGGTTAAATACTTATCTGTTTCCGGTTAATACGTGTCTAGCATGCACGGCACTTAAAATATTTCTATTGTGAGATGTCATATATAGTTAATTAAGAGTAACCTTAGTTGACCACAGGAAATGTGTCGGGCAGTGTCTTTCTTCGAGTACTATAGGAAATGGATGGATACTTTCATGGCTTTTAATTAGGGTCCTCCCCTCAAAGACACATACGTAATTTAGAGATGGCAAATGCATATCAATCGTACCAAATTAATATGCAAGTTTTTTGTAAAACCCTCCCACACATAAGGGACGGAGCCAGAATTTTCAGTTAGGGGGGGCCTAAATAAAAACCTTAAAAAATAGTCTCGGTTAGAGTAGTTAATTCGATCTTGATCTGTATATTTTGCCAAAACAATCTCCGTGTTTTTTTTTTGGTTTGATAAAGCATGACAATTACTCGCAGCCTGATTATGAGTAATATTTGATCCTCCAAAATGTGATATTAGCGTTTACTTCTTATTTCAATTACTGAATCCATGACCAGCACCAACAAAAGTTTCATCACTGCTTTGTTCTCCAGTAGCTGGTTTAAAAAGATAACAACAAAAACAAAATACAGCATCATCTTTAATACTGTACTCTAACCAATATGAAAATTATAAACCAATCACGAATAAACCTTTTTTTTTCTTTTTCTTTTTTCCCCCAAATTCCGTGAAAGAAAAAGTATGATTTTTAGGTCGACAAGGGCCTTGTTGTAGATAATATTTTCGAACTTCTTCTTAAATGTTAGGATGATAACTTGAAATTGGCGGGCGTTTAGCGGGATCCGATGAATACGTTTATGTAATATCTCCAGCACGAGACTGTTTCATATTGTTACTATTCTTCTTTTGAATTTTCGTAGGTGGTTGCTCATCTGATGCTGGAGTAGAAGAAGATGATTTTTTTTTGAAGTATCTCTCCATATCTAATAAACTTAATAAAAATGATTGTATTTTAATCTCGGGAACGGTGGAGTTTTTATAAAGAAAAAAAGACCATAAAATCCTAAACCTGGTAAGAGATTGAATCCTAATTGACTTAATATTTGGACTTCATTATTAAAATAATATATAATAATATTCTTACTAAGTCGTCAGATTTGAATTAATCATGCACCCATACGCGTCATTGCAGTTTAGATATACTTTAAATAAATTATAATATTTATATTATATAATAATAATAATATACTATTTTTTTTATATAAATTGAGGGGGGCCCAGGCCCACCCTGGTCCCCACATCCCTCCGTGCCTGCACACATTCGTATTCGTTTGCAACTAGTACTTATTTATTCAAGGGTTTTCATCAATAATAACTAGATGCATATTCCCTAATTTAAGAGAGAATGTAGACTTGCTAATAGCCCCATGTAGTTCATATTTAAACGACACAAAGTCAACATTACATGACCAGATTTTGTAAGACACGAATTTCAGGATATGCAATTGAACATAGTCTCCGTACGTACCGACAATGTTTGTAGAGAACCAAGTCCATCCTGCACGTTAGGTTCGAACAAAATGATTACAGCATTTTAGAAATATAATGAATATATTGAGTTTACAATATGTCGCGAGTAATTTGACTAGTTTCTTCTCATCTAAAATCCATGCCATTAGTCCAAAGTTCAAACCTTTCTAAAGAATTTGTATCCAAGGGGGGATACAAAGTCTCCGTTCGTGTCAACAGCTAAACCCCAATCGCGAGGATACGTATACGTAGATCAAATAATGGCTTTACAAATTAGTAAATTGAGGATTGAATTGCTGTAGTAATGTGAAGCTCACTTACGATTATAAGCATCGTTCTCTTCACGTAGAGAAGATGCAGAGTACATCACAAATGAAATAACTCTAATACACAAGGATACGATTTTAGGTTTTGGTGAAGAGGATAATGTGCAGCTTATGAAATATAAAATCAAGATTCAACTGCCCCCGTGTTCACTAGGGAACTGACGTTCAAAGTTTATGCATTGATCAAAAGTTAAAACTACTACTCTAAATTTGTCTCCAACAGGGTATAGTTCTGATGCAATAATACAAGATGAAAACTGGAAACAGCAAAACCAGAATAAAATAAATAGACAGGGAAATAGGAGACTCTTGCATCCACACTATAAGATCTGATACATGGAGAATGTATGGATTCCTATTCTAAACTGTATGTGCGATGATGTGACCCAAATTAAAACCGTAACAAATGAAGACCAGTTCTATTCTGATGATAATATGAACATAAACGAGGAAGAGACAGAAAAGGAAGCTTCAAATATCATATCATTTCAAGGCAATGAAGTTGATTTTAACACTCTTCTTCCCTTCTTATTTTCCAATAATTGATACTGTAATGTACGACGACTGGTGTGGTGCTCTGTCTAACATTCCAGATAGTGTAATACCTTACATGAGTGAGGCATGTGAATAAGAAAACAGTATGGTGGATATTCCGAGTACATACCAGTAGGACAGCATTACGAGCAGAAAAACAGCTACATGCAATTAAACACTAAGTTTTGCGCGAAAATCTGAACTAACAAATTCTGCCGTAAATTCATCCAAACAAGCCATACGTATGCGTTCTGGTGTTGCTGGATTATCAAGTGGAAACCACTCGTTACACCCTACTTCAGCTCTGGCAGCTATAATGGCATCTTTAATGGCAAAAAAGACAGCTGATGCCAAGAAAAATGGTGGTTCACCAACAGCTTTTGATGAGTGGATCGCCTTTACATTTGGATGTCCCTGAAAATTAGCAAACAGAATACAAAGAGGTCAAGACTGTTACTTGCTTTACATTTAAAAATTAGTGATTAACAAGCATAATCCAAAGTTTGATTCTGTTTCTAATAACTCAAAAGCAGATGAAATAAAAAGATTCCAAAGCTAACTAATGATGCCGACTTATTTTCGATGAAAAAAAAGTGGTGGCTTATTGAAGTTAAATCGACCTGTTTTTGGTTTCCACAGATCGTGCTGCTATTGCAGTAACTAGCCAGAAAAATTTAATATAATCCATATGCTCCTAGCTTCAAGTACAGAGACAAGAGAGGTTTGAAGTTCTACACTTTCAGGCCTATTTAGAACATTTAATGAAAGGCTCGATGGTTTGGAAGTTCCATAAAACATTTGTTCCAAAACTTAGAGAGGTTTCAATTGAAATGATTCAGGCCAAGAGTCTACTGAATGTGGATAAACTCACACTAGCCTTTCCATATCACACACTAGATATTGTCCTGGGAGATACGAACAAGTGCTATGCCAAAATAATATCAAATTATATGGATACGCTTGTCGATATTAAAAGAAAAACCTATACTGACTGATTGAAACACCGACTCCAGGATAAGGGAAAGACAAAATAGGAATTTCTGTCAATTTTACTGACCACAAGAAGTTACAAGTTCAAGAATTTCTGTCATTTTTACTGAAACTGTTATAATAGTTCATCAAATAAGATTTCTGGCTCCGTACAGTAATCAGAACTTAGAAAAAGCTAACAATATAGATGCAATTCTTACATGTTGACCTTAAATCGTCTCCCACCTCCCAATTATGTGGCGGTTTAGCCTATTATAGTACCAAATGAAATCCTAGAAAAGTTCTCGTCCACAAGGACTCTAATTTAGGAATAGCTATCACCAATAAAGTTAAAGAGCTGAACAATTATGCTAACTATTTGGTTTCACTCATCAATTAGTCCCCATTAAAACCTTTTCCAGTTCTGTCAAAATTCACAATACAACATGCTTAATTTGTTGTTATCCATCACAAAAATTAACGTATGATGTGTAACATGCTAATACAGGGTAACGAGTGTACCTTCAGAAGTGAAACATTAAACTTGAACGGGACGTCATTTATGGAAGGAATTTTGTAACTTCCAGGCCCGCATGTGTAGAGGGAACCTGGTGAGATCCACTTATGAGCAGGATCTCCCCACTTTAGTTCTTCTAGGGCGACCCATCCCAAACCCTGTATAAATGCTCCTTCAATCTGCATCACAAGTCAGAGTTTAAAGCTGTATTAAGAGGATGACTTCTCTATGAATATGACTAGGCCCAAACTCCAGTACCTGCCCAACATCAATTGCTGGGTTGAGAGAGTATCCAAGATCCAAGAATATGTTTGCCACCCTAGTGTGGAAATCTCCAGTCAAAGTGTCAATTTCAACCTCAGCAAAAGCAGCACCATAGGTGAAGTACCTGAATGGATTTCCTTTTCCAGTCGTCCAATCAAAGTCGATTTCAGGTACAATGTGAAACCCATGAGCGGAAAGGTCTATTCGGGCCACATAGCATGCACTTGCCATCTGAAATTGTGAATGAAGTTTAGATAATTCACATGTCATCAGCCAATGCAACAAAGACTCACGGCATCTAAAACCTCCACAGGAAATATTCCATGAGTAAGTCAATTTAACATAGAAAATCTACCAGAATTCAAATTCTCTTCTCATTAGATCACGCTTACAAAAATTCTATGCGATATAACTTTCGCTGTATGATCTGCGTTTATTATGCTTGATTATTAGTATCTTTTTCCCTGCATTTTGCTAGGTTTAGCCGTGACCCCTGTGGTCTCCATAAACCTCTTTATAAAAACTAAAAATAATAAATAAAACAGCAGTAAGGAGTTTTGGAATCTTTGATGCTTCACAAAGAGGATGCTACAAAATTATTGTGAAGCAACTTGAAGAGAAGCAATCATGCTCAATGCACATTACAGACACAAGAGGTCACCATAGCATGGATGAAGTCTAGGTTTTGAATCCCTGCTTATTGCAAACAGAAAAGAAATAACACTGAAGTTTGTGATGATGACCTACTATGTCACTGAGATTGAACTATAGGATCAGACTCAACAAGTTAATGAGCTCCGGGAAACACCACTGCTACTTTCCCTTCTCAATCAATTTCATCTTATTTTCTAGTTGAAATCTCACTGAAATCATGGTGATAAAATAAAAACAAAAAACATAAAGG
Organism: Geum urbanum; assembly: GCA_946800695.1. NCBI lineage: Eukaryota > Viridiplantae > Streptophyta > Magnoliopsida > Rosales > Rosaceae > Geum > Geum urbanum. The sequence continues at coordinate 39,426,266 of OX326998.1, forward strand.
AAAAAAAGGGCACAAACAGAGAAAACTTCATGTAAATAAAGAAATGGAATCCAAAAGTTAATTTGAACAACCAACAATTCTGAGTAAGAATTTAAACACTGAAAACTGTAAATCAATTCTTTCATATTGATTCCTGAAATGATTTTTTTGTTTCATTATTGTTCTTATTTCAAAGAGATGAATCATAAAGTATGATTATAAGAGTACCTCGGCAAAAGAACTAAATTTGTGTTGTGAAGAAATAGGCTCCATTCGTGCCTTGATTTGCTCACATGCGTCCAAGACTGCAGCTCCATACATGTCAGAGCTTGCAGACGCTGCTGTTGGCGAAGCATTAGGAACCTAGATTGACACAAACATGAAATAAAATCACAAAAAGGTAGTAACAGAATGCTAGCAGCATGCACCTAACATTCAAATTCAATCAACTTGAGAATCTATAGAAAGAAGAAACAGGGGATTTTTTTTGTATCATCGTAAACAGCAGGTATAAAAACAAAAGTAACTCTTCAGTATTTTGGTTGACATACTCCAGTCAAACAATTCAGTAAAATACTATTTGCATTCCCCGACTTCCTTTAAGCTTTTACAGTACTTCACGGTCCCCTTGTTCCACAGAGATTTCAAAGCCTAACCAAATTCATTCAAGTACCGGACTTCTTTATTTTCATCTATGATGACCAGGAACAATACATTTTTATTTTTTTAAACTAGGAAATTCTAAGAGGCCCATGTTCTTTGCTGACAACAACGTAACTATCTCAAATATACTTCCTATTGTAACTCTGGACCAGTTAGTGTTTGATGGCTGGTTACAAGACAATTTTCGAAGTGTTTGGGGGTTAACCTCATAATGCTTTATTGCTCTTTACAGTGCTGCTAGGTTATTGCCTACCAAACTCTCTAAAAAACTAAGTGCTAAGCAACCACCAACGATAACAAACAGCATTTGGTAGCCAACCAGTAAACACTTTGAAGAGAGTTCAGAAGTACCAAGTAGCCAACTAGGGAAGTTTTACTGAGCTGTGTAGTAATTTCCTTTATTTTACTATGCACTGTCAACTACCTTATCGGTACTTGTCTCTGATATGAAGACAGAACTGAGAGGAATATCAAAGGCAGAAGCAGCCACTTGAGCAACTTTTGTATGCAAACCTTGCCCCATCTCCACACCTCCATGTGTGACTAGAACTGTTCCATCTGTGTAGACATGAACAAGAGCACCTGCCTAAGAGTTCTTAACAGCACATAATCAGGGTTACATACCATGATACCATAACATGTATAGAAAATTAAAATAATAATAATGACATTGATGATAATGATAATAATAATAATAATAATGTGATTCTGATTGACAAGTAGGATCGATAAGACGATAACTGAAGGCCTAGAAATATTACGTTTAACTTTAAAATAAATAAATAAAACTGATCTAAGAGATCATGGTCTTGAGCTTGGATTGAAAATATCAAAACTAACAGAGAAATTAAAAATTTACACATTTATGTTACAGTAGGGTCCCTCTTGGGTTATGTATTCAGGACTTGGGACATGTGTAACAGTTCATCGAGCAGGCATATCTGGAATAGGTTGGGGAAAATACTGAGATGATTACCTGGTTCATAAGCTTTAATGTGAATGATATGCCAAATTTCGTTGGAACCATGGCAACACCACGCTTTTTCCAGCGATTATGAGCATTAAATTGGGAGACTTCATCACGAGCCTTAGTAAATTCACACAAAAGTTTCAGTTCATTCCAGAGAGGGGCCAGTGTACAGTGTTGCAGCTGCTGACCATAATGCAAAATTGATCCTTCACCTTGAAAATTAATTTCCTGAAGTGAAGTTAAAATTACAAGTTTAAATAAGAAAGCAGATAGTTTTATGAACTGAAGCCTGAGGGTCCAAAATTGCATTATAAGAACTACATCCTCGGAAGACCTTTAACTTACTCTAATCTCTTCTGGGCTTTTTTTGAGTTCTACAGCAATTCTCTGAATCCAATTTTCAGCAATAATCATGCCTTGTGGACCACCAAATCCTCGAAAAGCAGTGTTGCTAGGAATATTAGTGAAGCAGACTCTTCCCACAATCCTCACATTTGGAATCTCATAGACATTATCCGAGTGAAACATAGCACGTTCAAGAACTGGAAGAGACAAATCTAGTGAGTTTCCAGCACTATTGTAGATGTGAAGATCCAATGCCAACACCCTTCCTTCATTTGTAAAGCCAACCTGTATAAGAATATTCCATCAACATCTTTCCATCACATGTAACTTCAACAAATCAACAACTAAATACCACCTTTATTACTCATATTAGTAATATATTACACCAAATTTCAGTAAGCACAAAAGGTCTCCATTTCCTCCATTTTCTTTTCTGAAATAAAAAGAGGGAGCTTCCATGTTTCCCCACCTCTCCAAATAATTTCCTTTTTGCAATGGAAAGAAATTTACATTTCATTTGTTCCAAGATGAGAGACCACATTATTACTATCCATACCAAAAGACTACTAAATGTTCTTGATTTCCTTTAAAGCCTGTCTGCTTGACAGACAAAAAGGTTATCCCACCACCGGATAGCAAGAGCCAGAAGAAGATGTATCATTGTACTAAATTAAATTTCAGTAACAGAAGCAGACCTTGTACTTCCCGAGAAAGCTGTGGCGCTGCCCAGTTATCATCATGTCTATATCACGATCTAATGTTATCTTAACAGGACGATTCAACAGATACGAAGGAACAGAAGCTGCAGCAGCAATGAAAGCTGATCTCGTCTCCTTGCCACCAAAACCACCACCAAGGCGCTTGGTTTTACAAACTACTTTTGACATTGGAAGACCGAGAACATGAGAAATGTACTTTTGGTGCTTCTGAGGTGCCTGCACATTGATCATTCCATTTTAATTCCAGCTAAAAATGAAGTCTTTACTAAATCTGAATATATCAATATATCATACAGATTCGAACATAATAGACATTTGATTACTTTTAACAAACTTGTCAAGTGTGGATGCAACACCTTTTCTTTTTCAGGATTTTGAATACTTTGTACTGATTCAGTCTTATTTCATCCATACTTTGTACTCTATGCAGACAACATAGAGCAAATGACACCACAACTTACAGTTAAACCGGATATATACGAGAGAAACTAGAACTTCTTATTAAATTTGCACTTGGATTGGACACTCCTGTCAAATATTAATTGACGCAAACAGTGAAGAGGAATGATAATATACTTGAGTCGATGAGATCATATGAACTTCATTGCCACCATCCATTGTCCATACGACACTGCTATGTGGCTCCAAATAGAAGTGTTCCTGTCCTCCCACTAGAACTTCTCCCTCAATGACCTTGTCACAAGATTGGAAGCAGAGGTCCACATCCCCTTTCCTAAAACGCCTCTCTGTGTCAGGATGGTAGCTATTAGCATTGATGGCATCCTGTATTGATAAGATGGCTGGGAGCTCTTCATACTCTATCTGAACCTTTGTTGCTGCTAATTTTGCCTTTTCATGTGTATCAGCGACTACCACTCCAATAACCTATAGATATAATACACACTAAGTTCAGAATGCATAAAACCAAAGCTATCAAGGAGAATGAGAAAACATAGCATTGAATATACCATTGACGTACCTGCCCTACGCAAGTGACGAACTCTGAAGCAAATAGTTCCTCGTCATAAACAACTGGTCCTATCTTATTATCAGCTGGAACATCCTTGGCAAAAAATATGCCTGCAAATCCAGGAGACAACTTCGCTCCTGAATCATCGATTGAAAGGATACGAGCATGAGGTTTTTTGCTCAATATTAAAGCAGCATGTAAACCATTAGGAGGTAATGGTGTATCATCGGCATACTCTGCAACTCCTGAAACCTAGTACAAATGGTCATATATATGCTGTCAACATCATACTGCTACTCCAAACTGAAACTCATGTACCGTGCAAAGGAGAAAGATTCTGACTGAATCAACATTTGTGTAGATGGAAAACTAAAGCTTGTATCAATATCCAAGAGACACAGAAACCAGACCATATCAATAAAGGTAGTTAAAAAAATAATCTTGTCAAAGTGGGTATAAAGTTTGATTTGTGCTCAAGAGCATAGCTCTGATCCCATTTTGAAAAAGTGGGAAAAGGCCAAAATCAATCTATTGGACATAAAATTGTATCAACTTATTCCGATTTATTCAGGATCCTATACATACAATACTATGTAAAGGCTCTACTTTATCCTAGTACCTAATAGTTGGCCATAAAGGAAAGTACACAACAATCAACTATACATTAATAGGATGACCTGATACTAAATTTATGCACTGAATATTTACTCCAAACAGAATGCCGAGGTCCTTTACTTACGTCTTTTGTGGATGGATCGAAGCTACTTGTGATTAAAGGCCTTTTGATACAAAAATTGTCTGTTAAAAAAGTAGGAATACGGATTGGCTTTCACTGTGAAGATCCAATAGCATGTTATAACATGAAAAAATAATTCCAATTTTTACGGGAAAAGTGGTTAGGGCCTAAAAAAACGTAAGCAAATTTTATGGTGGATCAAGAAAACCACAGTTGCAAACCAAAAATCCACATTAATACACAGCTGCTTCTTTTCACAAAATTGAAATAATATGTATTAAAAAAATAGAAAATATATATAAAATAAAGAATAAAAATAAAAACTTGCAAGGAAATTCCTAACTATGACTAGCCCAGCAGCATTTAGATGCAAAAATATAATTTAGTAGCCTTCTTTTGTGAACATATTAAGTAACGAAAAGACAGGAATGGAAAAGGAAATAATAACAGAGATAATAACTAAAAAAGTGCAGTTGTATCAGAAAACAAAAAATTACATAGTGCAGGCTATAGAAGGTTGCAAATATCAAATACAAGTTACAGACATTAGAAATGTCAATAATCAGCACGTGTAGACAATATTGCCAGTCTAAAGTTTATACCTGAAGTCTTGCTGACAAATGAACCTCAGGAGACCCAACAGCCGTCCCATGTTTTGTAATTTCATAGTCTTGAGTTCCTATAACATGGGGCCTGTCAAACCGCTGTATAGCAGAAAGATGAGATAACGGTATCCTCTCATGAAGAACGTTAGCCCCTTCCAGCTGATGAGAAACCCACAGAAAAAATTTGAAGAAAAAGCTAACCGTCAAAGACTTACGAAACTCCACCATCCCACCTGGAGCACTATCACTGAGCAATACATCTTCCCGGAGAACTTTTAAAACGCCCTGCAATAGCTCCCAGTTCCAAGTTTTTCCTATGAGAAAGTCTTTCGTCCTTGTTGCAGAAAGAGACAGGGGAGCCACTCCACCATAAACAATAGATGCATCCGAAACGACCATATTCTTACCTCTTTCCTCCAAATGTACACGGATTCCAGCATTCACAATTGCAATATCATCATCCCTTCTGTGAGCTTGCTTAAATTCTTTTAAATATTCAAACGGCCTGGTCCATGGTAGAAATACAGACAGCAGAATTTCACTACTTCCTAGATCCACCTTACGATATCCAAGGAAAAACTTATCTGCCGGAGTCGTTCTAATGTTTCCTTTTGAATCAATAACTCGAAAAATAGCTCCAGCAGCCATCCAAAGGGGGTTCAGATCTGATATTGGACTTGCTGTACAAATATTTCCACCTACACATGCAACATTTCTAATTTGCATCCCGGCAAACCATTTTAATTGTTCAGCAAAGGCCTTACAGGAAGAAGTTTCATGAGCTGCACGTTCTTTTATGACCTTCCTCAAGACTTTAAGTAGTTCAGAAAGTCTTACCGCCGAACCTATCTCAAGTCCATCATCCTTCACATTCAATAAACCGAGTTCAGGTACAAGTGTCACAGAAATCAAAACCAGATATTGAATTCTTTTCAACCTCATTTCAATTCCTACCTCTGTATTACCTACCAATAACTTTGCATTTGGGTATTTTTCTTTCAAGTCTAGTACATGCTTAAGTCTCAAGGGTCGAAACCACTTTAACCCACCAAATCCATTCAAACTTAAATATTTTGCTTTTCTTAATACTAGCTCAGGAGGAAAAATAAACTCTTTGTCTGTGTATTTGCTTCCATCGATTTCACTATACGAAACAGGTGCATACCTCTCATCACAAGTACCCCTCTCATGACCATTGCTTGATTTCTCACCTTTTGAACCACATGAACAGGGCTTACCGGTTGACGGGCACACAAACTCACCTCCTTCAAGGCTTAGTGAAGATATACCGGTGTATGGTTTATCATCTGATTTGGCAAAGACACGAAATGCGTCAACAATGGGTCTGTAACCTGTACACCGACACAGGTTTCCAGCAAGACATTCTTCAATCTGCTTCTCACTAGGTGGTGTCTGACTTGACCTTAACAATGCATACACAGACATGATAAAACCCGGGGTGCAGAATCCACATTGTGAGCCATGAGATCGGGCCAATGATTCCTTTAGGGACATGAAAGGAAATTGGTGTTGGTGAGAATCTAGATAAGGAACACTTTGAGACCACATGGTATAATTACTGTATGATGTGCCACTGACTTTAAACTTGATGTATATTTAACACACTGTAACTTGGAGTTGTTGAAGAAAAGTAGCATTTGTTGGATTTTAGAGTCAATATTTGGAAGAATATAGGCTAAGAAGAAGGGTATGTTGCTCTAAGAACTTCAAAATGCAATGAATGCGTTACATAATCACTGTACTTAATTAATCACTACTTAAAAATATATATTTACATGTTAAAAAGTATATATATAATTTTAAAAACCCTGTTGCCCAAAGGCATATGCTATAAACTGCACTTAATTGATAATGTGAGATAAACAACCTTCATTAGCTTTCAAATCACAGGTTTAAGGTAAAAGCTAGTTTTTTAACTTAACATCACAAGCCTACTCTATTTAACATGATCTTACTACTACCTATCCTTTAGAACAAAAAGTGCTACCAAGGAAATAAGATAAAAAGCAGGAAGGGAGACAAAGAAGGATGCAGCATAGTTATTACTTGAATTGGGTGTAAGCCTTGTTTGTGGTTCCCAAGTCCTTCCACAGTAATTACATGCATCCCTTCTAACGAATACAGAGGAGCCAAGCATGCATTGACGGCATAGTGTCTGCAAAAAAAAAAAGTAAATGTTCAACATGATTCAAATCTATAAGAAGTCTAATAAACAAGACATGTGAATGCAGTTAGTGGGGCGACGTAATATGCAAGTGTGATCATTTGCATGTCGATGTTTGTCAACAAAAGAGAAACTCACAGGCATTTCTGCAGTTGTTTGTCATAATGTGAAACCATAACAGTACAAGCTCCACAACCACCTTCGCCACAACCAAGCTTTGTACCTGTGAGACCTACATCTGTATTGCCACAATGGCAATAGAATTTATCATTAAAAAAATTCGGCATAAAGGAACAGTACACTAAAGGTGGCATCTAGAGCAAATATACTGATTATTCTGATACAGTGTTAAGCAGTTCAAACTAACCAACCACCATTTTTCCTTCTTTTTTATTGAGAATCTATCGAAAATAATAAAAATGGATTAAGCATACGGAAAACAGAGAGATGCCTCAGAACTCAAAAGAGCAGCAACAAGATTCAAGTTCCCCTCAACAAAAAAAACAGAAAGAAAAATGATAATTGTACTGCTGAGCTGCTCTCCAATCCCTTCATATACATAAGAGTAATTATAATCCATGAAAGCCACAGAAACCGAAGCTCAACGAACCAACAGACCAGAACTTCCTTCAGTTTTGGAATATTCTCAGTCAAAAATTCAAGTTATACGCTGATATAAAGCTTTTTAATCTAAAGTGAAGAGAAAAAAAGGCAACAGAAACACACAAAGAGCAGCATGATTGATTGAGACTGCCGATTAAGCATATCCATATATAAACTTGTAAAACTTATTACAGACATAGAATTAATAAAGCAAGAAAACTGAAGAGAATGAGAAGAAATTGGAAACCTCTGAGGTACTCGAGGAGAGTGAGGTGAGCCAATCCATCAGGCAAGACTCTACGGATTCCATTGACATAGAGTATGGCTTCGGTTGAGTACTCCAGCTGCTGCTCTTCTTCGTTGTTCAACGATCCCATCGCGACGCCCAATTAAACCGCCTTAGCTAATTGACTATTGTATTGTGAGAGCCGGAAATTTCTTATATAACAAACGCCATTTACTTTTCAAAAACACTGTTCAAAGGGATGTTTTAGTCTTTTCACGTTTCTGTTTAAATTTTACTTTTTGCTAATTTTACTTTTTTACATTCTAACATTTTTTTAACCATATTAAATTTTTACCTTTTATTTTTTAACATTTACACATTTTTAACCAGATTTAATTTTTATTTTTTAACTATTTATACTTTTATTGTTTTACTCTTATAAAACAACCATAATCATAGATTATGTTCATACTATTTATTTCTTATATAACAAACATCATTTACTGTTTAAAGGGATGTTTTAATCTTTTCACATTTTTCTTTTAATTTTATTTTTTGCTTATCCTTTTAACTGATTTTATTTTTTACTTTTTTAAATTCTAACATTGTTTTAATCATATTAAATTTTTACCTTTTATTTTTTAAAATTTACACATTCTTAATCAGATTTAATTTTTATTTTTTAATTATTTATATTTTTACTTTTTTACTCTTATATAACAACCTAGATTACTATTTATACCACTGTTTATACTATTTATTTACCTTTTATTTTTTTTACTTTATATATTTTTACTCATTACTTTCTCTTTTTAATATTCACTATTTATTGTTAACCAATTTATTGTCATACTATTCATTCACTTTTTATTTTTTCCCTATTCACCAATTTTTACTTTTTACTTTCATATTTATTACTTTTTAAGTTTCATCTTTTTTTCTGTCCACCAATTTTTATTTTTTACTTTACTTTTTAACAAATTTAATTATTACTTTTTACTTTTCAATATTCACCCTTTTTTTACTGTTGAACTCTTTACTTTTTCTAAAAGTTTTAATTTTTATTTTTAACGATTATTCATTTTTTACTGTTTTATTTTTTACTTAACTTTTATAGTAAAAGAAAATTACCTTGATTTTTTTGAAAAGTAAAAGATCTGCCTTAACTCTATGCATTAATTTTTTATTTTTTTACGGCTTCGCCTTTTATTGAAATTTTGCTATAAAAAAATTATGGCAAAATTCATTTACGCATCATTCTCTTCTTTTCTTTCATCGCATATTAACAAATATCGTGCATCGGCACAGGCAACATTGACTAGCATATCCAACCTTTCATCTTTTTTGAAAGGTTAATTTTTAATTTTAACCGTTTAACAATTTAATTTTTTATTTAAACTTGACATTAAACAAGTTTTCATACGATGATATCAATTATATGCATTGACATTTTTCACTTTTTTTTAATGGTTTCATCTTTTATTTAACTTTGACTCTAAATTTTATCTTTACCTAAATTCTAATCTCACCTACATATCATTCTTGACTTTCTCTCATCACATATTAGTAATACTGTGCATCCGGCGTGGTCTTTCATCCTAGGGTTTATGGTGTTTATGGGGGTGTTTTTATTTATGTTTTTTAACAATTTTAATGTTTTAATTTTTACTTTGTTATATTCACACATTTTTTTAACAGTTTTAATTTTTACGTTTTATTTTTTAACAGTTTAATTACATTGTTACATTTACTTTTTTTTTACGGTTTCATCTTCTTCTTTTTTTAACAGTTTTGACTTTTATTTATTTATTTTTAAAGGGAATTGTTATTTTTTATCCGGATGTGTTCATGAGCGACTCCGTGGGATTTTTTCCATGCATGCTCTGTACGCTGGAGGAGTTTGAGTTCACCTCGTGTACTATATCATATTCATTCATTTTGACTCGCATATGTTATTATAACATATATTATTCGGCAAAAGACATTTATTTTCGTCCACTTACTCTAACGATTTTCATGTCTTTCCCCTGGGCTTTTCGGTTTCCGTGCCCAGTTTGCAGTTCAGATTCTGGTGTTTCACATCGTGGTCGGAGGCTAGTCGTTCAAGCTACCTTTCTTTTCCAGTAGGTTTCTTGTTTTGCCTACTGTTGTATATTTTGTATATAGACACTAGAGCTCGCTCTGATACGATACTGATACTTGTTTTATGTGGTTTTCCCCGGATTTTCTATATAGTACAGTTCTGTTTACTGTTATCTATTATTGTTATGATATTGAGAAATCCGGATGGGATTGGTGCCCACGGTTTGGCTTTTGTGGCATAGGATGAAGTGTTACTTTCCGGGTGCAGGTAAAGGCAATTCCGCATTAGTAGCGTTACTCTGCCAAAAATTTTATGATTTTTGTTGGTTCGTATTTCCAGAAGGGGTTCGATTCTGGTTTAGGAAACTAAATCGGAGTTGGCTCTTTTTAGCTTGGTATCAGAGCATTAGGTTGTCAGATTCTGTAGACTCTTGTAATTGTGACGCTTAGGGTATTTGAGTTTGTACAGCATGATTGGAGTGATGACCCGACTGGCCAGCGATACTCATCAATACTTCGGGTGTTGTGTGTTCTCAAATATCTGAGGTCTCATGATTACGTTCCTTCTGCTTGTACCTAACGCTTGTCTTATATCAGTAGGATGCCTCCTCGACGTGGTCCCCGTGTTGATCGGGAAGTGGATCTTGATGAGGATCGCCAAACGCACGACTTGCTGATGCGAGTGTTGCGTTTGGAGGAGTGTATTGACCCTGTGGTCAAAACTCGTACTGCTGGTGCGACTGTCTTTTTGGGTTCAGCTGATCCAAAAATTTGCGAGGCATGGTTGGTTCAGGTTGAACGTGTATGTGAGCGTCTGCGATTTACCCCTGAGCAGATGACAGTGGCAGCAGTTAGGTTACTTGAGTCAGATGCATACTTCTGGTGGGTTAGCACCGATCGGGTTCCATTTGATACTCCGTGGACTTTGTTCCGAGATTTGTTTATGCGGAGGTACTTCAACCTAGCTACCCAGCAGCGGAAGTATGAGGAGTTCACGAACTTGAGGCAGGGCAGTTTGTCTGTGCTTGAGTACTGGGACAAATTTACCCGCTTATCTCGGTTTGCGTGTGATATGGTGGCTACTGAGGAAGCCAAGTGCCGTAGATTTGAGTTGGGTTTGAATTTGAACATCAAGGGGACTCTGACTACGATGCCTCGGAACAACTTCGATGAGTTTGTCAGTGCAGCACTCCGAGGTAAGGATATCAAGAAGGAGAGACAGATGAGATATCAGCCTAAACGGTTTGAGGAGGGCGGACCGAGTCAGGGCCCTTCAAAGAGGCAGAGTTCTGATACTTTCGGTTCGGCTTCATCCTCGGGTAGTGGACCTTATCGACCACCAGCTAGTGCACTGAGATAGAGGCAAATGTGGAGGAGAGATCGACCGCAGCGACCACAATCTAGTGGGGGGTTCTAGCGGTTCTAGTTATCCTCGGCGTACCGGAGGCACGTTTGCTGTACCGAGGGAATATCCACTTTGCAACTTCTGCAACAGGCATCACTATAGTCCTTGTAAGCGAGGCCATGTCACTTGTTTTCACTGTGGGCAAGTGGGTCACTATGCGAGGGAGTGTTTCCAGCTTGATGGTGCTGGTGGACAGGCAGCCCAGAGTTCCGGAGGAGAGCGAGGTGCCACTTCGGGGGCTCGACCAGTACAGTTTGCGGGCCAGGACAGACAGCAGGGACAGTCTCAGCATGGACGACCAGCCAGGCAGGCCAGGGTTCATGCCATGACTTTGCGTGAGGGCAGAGCTTCACCGGAGGTCGTTATCGGTACGTTGCACATTTTCAGTTATCCAGTACTTACATTGTTAGATCCAGGTGCTACGCATTCATTCATGTCGTATAGACTATCATCTTTAGCTACTGTACCTGCGTCTTCACTTCCGGGGTTGTGGAGAGTGATGTATCCATCCAGTGAGATTGTGAGTATTGGCTGGGTATATAGAGATTGTGAGATTTTTATTGGAGGTCATGGCTTAGCCGCAGATTTGTTATTGCTTGATATCGTCGACTTTGATCTGATCTTGGGTATGGACTTCTTGGAGACAAATTAGACCATGTTTGATTGTCACAAGAAGGAGGTTGTGTTTCGACGACCAGGCTTTCCCGAGATATTATTTCGCGGCGAGAAGAACACTTCATTGCCATGTGTGATTTCCGCGATGAAGGCGGATCAGATGATGAAGAAGGGATGTGTTGCTTATTTAGCTCATGTTGTGGATACCAGGGCTGTTGTGCCAGACCTTAGTGGTATTGAGGTTGTTTCCAAGTTTCCGGATGTGTTTCCGGAGGAGTTACCGGGTATACCTCCAGTTCAAGAGATTGATTTCTCTATTGAGCTATTACCGGGTACAGGACCCATATCTCAGGCACCGTATCGTATGGCGCCAGCGGAGTTGAAAGAGTTACAGGTTCAACTTCAGGAGTTGCTAGAGAAGGGTTTTATTCGACCCAGTATTTCGCCATGGGGTGCCCCAGTTTTTTTTTGTACGGAAGAAGGTTGGATCCATGCGGTTGTGCGTCGATTATCGGAAGTTGAATCAGGTTACAGTGAAGAACAAGTATCCGTTGCCGCGGATTGATGACTTGTTTGATCAGCTCAAGGGAGCTTTCACTACAAGAAAAACGCACTTAGACGACGGAGCGTTTCCGTCGTCTAAGTACTTAGACGACGGAACCTCCGTCGTCCAAGTTCCGTGCTCCAAGTGCTGTCGTCCAAGCACTTAGACGACGGAGAATTTATTCTCCGTCGTCCAAGTGCACTTGGACCGCGGACATTCTCCGTGGCCCAGGTAAGCACTTGGACGACGGAGAACTTAATCTCCGTCGTCCAGGTGCTTATTTAATTTTTTTAAAAATTAAATTGTAATTAAATATTAATAATTTAATTTATTATTAATTGAATTTAAATAATGAAAAATGTTAAAATTCTTTAAATAAATTTGTAATATTACTTAATTAATTAAATAATTAAAATTAATTTGTACATACATAATTGAAAAAACCCATAAAAATTAAAATATTGTTCGGAATGCGGAAAGAAACGAGATAATTAATAAACTACTAGCTAACACACTGGAGGAGCAGATGCGCCGTCGAGTCCCCCGCCTCCAGTCGGGTCGTCGTCGTCGGGGTATGGGTTCGGAGGAGGTTGACATTCTCCTCGAGATTGTTGCATGAGGGCGATGAGTTGGGTTATTTGTGCTTGTTGCTCATCAAGTCCTTTAACACATGGATTGATTTTCCTCTCGTGCCAGTCGAGCCTCTTGAATGGCTGCTTCGACGGCCGCAGCCTGAGTCCTTCTCCGCCGCCCCAAACCTCCCGTAGATGATGAGTCGGAGGTCGTCGACAAATCTCGAACCACCTTAGGTCCGAAGTGCCTAACCTCCTTGCCAGCTCTACGACCGTAGACCTCATCCGCGATTGCAATTTGGCTCTCTATGGATAGAGGAGACAGGTCTTCCGGCGGCAAATCTGGGAACGCAAGCTGAGTGTTAGCCAATTCTTCCTGCGCACGCTCTATCACCCTTGCCTACAAAAGAATAATTAAAAAATTATAATGAAATAATATTTAAATAATAATTACTACAATTAAAAGCACATATATATATATCACTTACGCCGTATTGAATCGCTTCATTATCGAGCCCAGGCGTCACGTACACGCTTATGCTTGCATCAAGATAAGGGTGTTTAGAGCCCTTATCCCTCTGCTCCTTGGCTATTTGAATGAGTTGCTTGGCGCCGGAAGTATGGTGTTTGTCCTTCTTCCCCCGGTTGGCTTTGTTGACTTCGGAGAATTTCTGTTAGACAACATAATTAAATCATTAAAAAATTAATAAGTAACTAAAATTTAAATAATTCAATTATCTTAATTGAAATAAAAAAAAGTAAACACCTCAAATTCGTCATCCTGAAAGTGGTTACACAACCACTGCTACTCATCTTCTCTATCCCCACGCAGCTCTACGGGGGCAGGCACGGGACCGATATTTTCGAAGTACTGATGGAGCCTGTACTTCCAATCACGGTAGATGGAGTTGGCGGTTTGGTTGATATGTCTCAACATCGCCGGTGTCGGATCCACCGCAAATTGTTCCTATCAGAAATAAATAGAAAATTATAATCGTATATATTATGAAATTATAACTAATATTAACAATATTATATAATAACTAAAATTGTACGTATTACGTACCGAAAGTTCTTTAAAGACTTTCGCCTTCTCATCATCCGGCACCTCCTTCCAAGTAGGGGCAGTGAGACGAAACCGGCTACGAATGATTGACCCTATGCTATGCGCCGAGAGACTTGCTAGCTGAGCTGTGGGAGGGCCACCGGTGAATTCGTTGTAGGGCAAGTCGATCTTTTTCCCGGTTGCCTTGCAAATTTTATCCGCTTTGCCTCCTTTAACGAGACCGCGAGTCCTTTTCGGTTCCGGGTCAGTAGGGGCCCTCATTTGCTTACGCCGGGCGCTGTACATGATAGATTCAGCGGTCGATGACGCCTGAGTACTTACCGTTGAACCGGTACCGGGCGTCGGAGTTGAAAAGGGGTCGACGTCATCACCGTTGGAGATAAATGGGGCAGCGGGAATTTCCCCAGAAGGCGCTGCCTCCGGACCAGATGAAGGGTCCGGATTGAGGGCGTCGTTGCCCTCCTGTTCAACCCAACCGACTTGGTCCGCCAAGCAGCGGAGCATAGCATCTTCTGCCTCCCGTTGGGCTTTTTTCTTGCCGGATGGAGCCATTTAAACCTAGGAGTACGTTGTTAAAATACATACTTACCATAATAATTACAAGTGCAAAATTTACGCTAATTAAGTACGGTTAAGATTTAAATAGAGTACACTAGCTTGGCTTTTTGAGTCGTTCAATGGACGTGCGACCCGTGCGATAAAGTCTAAATTTTCAATTAATCAGCCTTGGTTCAATCGAAAAACATGGCTAGTTAGGGATAGAGATAACGCGAGAGGCAGGACTAATTTCAACAAAACACCCCGAGGCTAAACCAAATGAATGGTATATACTCTATTGGTGTCGTCTTTCTTAGATCCAAAACCTGTCACCAGTAATAACCCGTTTCTAGACACCATGTCCGACATTCGGCCAATTTTTCGAAAATTTACGCTCCCTCAAGTCCTTTGCAAACTCCGCCCTCAACCTCGTGTCCATAACTTCACTTAGATTATGGTGTGCGGTGATGAAATCCACACATCACGAGGGGTTAAGGAGATAAGCTAGGAAAAGAGGCGCCATTTATTCCAAAGAGTGCGACTTAATAAACCAAGCCTATGTACTAAATTTAAATCGAAGACGTACTACCATGCAATTTACTAGAAAATACACATAATTATCAATTAATTAAAACAATAAATAATGACAATAATGAATTATTATTTATCATGCATTTAATAATAATTATTCATTTACCAATATAAATAATTATTATTAACAATAATTATTATTACTATTATTTAATTACAATAATTATTATTTACCAAATAACTATTATAATAACTAAATAATTAAATGATAACAACTAAATGATTATTATAATAATTATAATAACTAAATGATTACTAAATATTAATAATAACCACTAAATAATTATTATAATTATAACTATTAATTATTTATAACTAATTATTTAATTATATTTAGAAATTAATTAATTAAATAAAAATAATGTTAATAAGGTAAAAATTAGAAATTTACCTCGCCGGAATAATCGGGAATATCGCCGGAGTTGAGTCGTCGGAGAGGAGGAACCACGCCGGAAATTTAGTCGTCGGAGGAGGAAAATCGCCGGAGGAGAGGAGAGGAGAGGAGGAGAGGAGAGGAGATGGAATAAGAAAAGGGGGGTTGTTGTTCTATATATAGGCGTTCACTTAGACGACGGAGCCCTATTTTTCGTCGTCTAAGTGTACTTGGACGACGGAAACGGGGTTTTCCGTCGTCTAGGTGAAGCGTTAAATTTTTTCGAAGCGGCGCGTAATTAATGGGCGAGACGTTTCACCCGCCATAAATTTGAACTTAGGCGACGGAGAATTGATTCTCCGTTGTCTAAGTGAAATTTCAAGCGGTGCCGAAAATTGAGGCGGCACATTGAACCGCCATAATTTTCAACTTGGACGATGGAGATGGTCATTCTCTGTCGTCTAGGTGTTCACTTGGACGACGGAGAATGACCATCTCCGTCGTCCAAGTGCAATTTACATTGAAAAAAAAATAAAAATAAAAAAAACCGCCATGGTAATTTGAACCTGGACGACGGAGATGGTCATTCTCCGTCGTCCAAGTGAACACCTGGACGACGGAGAATGACCATCTCCGTCGTCCAGGTTCAAATTACGTAAAAAAAAATTTAAAAATTAATTCGCTAGGAATTTAGCGATCTGTCATTCGAGTGAAATAGTCGTACAATATCGATGAACGCATCGTATATATGAACAGTTAAATTTGAACCGACGAATAATTTTACGTCTTGAAAGTTGTTAAGTATCGACTAATCTTTACGACTTAAGTGTTCACGAGTATAGGCTCATTTGCAGCAGAGTATTAACGAAATTGAATTTGGACAAAACAACCGTTGGATATGTTCGTCGTAACATAATATATAATTACAATAAAGGACCAGAAAATAATAAGTTCGAGAAGGGTTTCATCGCACAGTCAACCGCAAAATCGAGAATTTCACAAACCGGAAACGTGGATACAAGACATTTCGCAACTCCGATTTTCGAACCGTCGAAACTCACACACCAAGAATTGTTTACTCTAAAGTCTTGACGAAAAGAATATGCATTGGAAGAAGGTCTAGATGGTCGTTGTCTTAGAAAAAATTACGAAATCTGCACCTGGACGACGGAGATGAGCTTCTCCGTCGTCCAGGTGCAGAGACCCTGAATTCAGGGGTTAGGGGGCCTTAATTAGGGTTTAGGGTTTAGAGTTTTGCACTTGGACGACGCAAATTCCCTTCTCCGTCGTCCTAGTGAGTATCTGGACGATGGAGAATGACCATCTCCATCGTCCAAGTGTACAACTCCTGAATTCAGGGGTTAGGGCCTTAGGGTTTAGGGTTTAGGTCGTCCCCGGTCATTTGTGTGTCCGTTCAATTATTCTGATTCAAGAATATAATTAAAAAAATGATCGATCGATCCGATTTGCTAGATTTAGGGTCGAGGATTTAGGGAGATAGCCAAAATACCCAAAAGGCGACAGTCTGCAATTAATTTCTCCGTTGTCCAGGAAATATAATTCGGATTAATTAATTAATTTAATTTAGTTTACGTACGTCGGTCGATCCGATCTGATCGAGCATGGACGCGTGTAATTAATTAATTAAGTACAAAAAGTCGAAGATATACGTACATATATACATTCTCCTCCTTATAATATTTATATTAATTATTGATCGATGATGCATCGATCATATATTACAATAATTACATAAATTAATTACCAATTAATTTTTCTCGTCTTAGTTAAGTAGTCATCATCATAATCGTCATCATCCTCGTCCCCGGTATCCGATTGCTCATCCTCCTCATCATACTCAACATCCTCCGACGAATAACCTGAGTCCTCGTCCGCGTCCTCATCCTGCTCGTCTTCTTCATCTTCTTCATTAATGGCATCGATAATCTCATCTTCAGTTAGATCTGTACAACCATCAGGCATGGGTAACCGTTCACCATCTTGAACCAGGTCCATTATATCGGAGCAGATGACAGAAATATTAGGCTCTTGATAGGAAGGAATGTCTCTTTCTGGTTCAGCAGCATCTTCAGTCGTCGCTGGTGTCCCTTCAATTGTCTCTGTATTCCATATTCCTCGATGAGAGATATGGTTCACTATTTTCCACCCTTCACCGACTTTCGGATCGTCGAGATAGAACACCTGCCGAACTAAGGTGGCGAGAGCGAAAGGCTCATCCTCATACCAGCTTGAGTTTGTATCGACTGATAATAGTCCCAGGTCTTCCTTTGTACGCTTGAACCATCTGCACTTGAATAGGAAAACGTTGACATCATTCCCGTACCATAGCTGAACCACATATACAATAGCCCTGTAATATAGATCATTGTCTTTCCCAACCGCTACCCCACTGTTTTGTGTTCTTCTTCCTTCATCTCGGGCCAATGAATGGAACTTTACACCGTTCACAAAACATCCAGGATAAATATAGTGTTTAATCGGCTTCCCTGCTAGCAAGTGCTTTAGCCATGACCACCACCCCCCGTGGTTTTCAGATTTTTGCAGATCAATCATCTGCGAAAAAGGGCAAATTAATATAAGGGTTTACTTTCTACAAACATGATCGATATGTATATAAATTACTAATTAAATACCGAGACGTACGTACGTACCCATTGGAAGAAATAATCGGGAAACTTCTTCTTAACCATTTTCTCAATCCACGCCGAACTCTTGTTTTGATTTAACGCCTAAAGCCTCTCCCTGTATGACATCATGTACGGCTCAACTTCGTCACAGTCTCGCAACACTACCCAATATGCCTCAATAAGTTCTTCCCGTGTTAACGATTCCTTTAATACTCCTCTAAACGGTCAGACGACATTGGTGACGACAGAAAGATTGATGTGGGCACTGCGATCGGAGGCAGTGGGAGGTGGTGGATCTTTGAGGTACATGTTGCAGTAAGTAACACACTCATGCATTAGGTATGTCTCTGCTATGGAGCCATCCGGGGCCGACCTGTTTTTGACGAATGAGTTATACTGTCCAAGCTGTCTACAAAATCAAACGTACAATAAGAATAAGTACATATAGCTAGCTAGTAATCTCCAGTGGAACAAATTATGAATCGAAAAACCTGTATAATTAATTAGTTGTACGTACCTTTCTTGAGGATACATCCAAGTGTACTGGACCGGACCAGAAATGAGCACCTGCTCGGGCAGGTGGATCATCAGGTGAATCATGATGTCAAAGAAAGCAGGGGGAAAAATCCTCTCTAGTTTACAAATGATGTGCACAATTTGTTGTTGCAATTCCACCACATCTGACTTCTTTAATTCTCTGGCGCATAACCTCTACCACCATCTGCACAATGCCACTATTGGTTCTACGACGTCAGGAGGCAAGTATGGTCGAATTACCACTGGAATCAGACATTGCAGCATAACGTGATAGTCATGTGTATTTAGACCAACATACTTGTGTTGCACCTCGTCCACTGCTCCAGTTATAGTAGCTGCATACGTAGCCGGATAACGAACGCCCTTAAACCAGTGAAATACAGAACGTCTAAGTGTCGGCTTCACTGTGTAAGGTGCAGCTGGCATCTTGTTGTACACTCATTTCCTATCCCTCCTCAACCACAAGGGATGACGTAGATTCATTGATTCCAAATCTTTGCGCGCGTTGGGAGTATCTTTAGTCTTGAACTTAATACCGAGAATTGTTCCCACCACGCTGTCGCACATATTCTTTTCTATGTGCATTGCGTCCAAGTTGTTCCTCAGCTTCAACTTCGACCAGTATGGGAGTTCAAAGAATATACTCTTGTGATCCCAATAGCTCAGATGATGTGGAGGAATTGGATTGCATTTCTTTACATCCGCATCATTGGTCAACACACCAAAGTCGAAATAGCTTAACCTCTCTAAAATCTCTTCGCCCGACCAACTACGGGGTTTAGGATTGTTCTCTACCGTCCCGTCGAAATGAGCTTCATCCTGTTGCCATGGGTGATCGTGAGGAAGCCATCTATGGTGACCCAAGTAACACACCTTCCCCGCATGCCAACTAGAGTTCACGTCGTCCAAACATATAGGACATCCATTATATCCTTTTGTCCTGCAGGCTGCCAACATCCCATACGCTGGAAAATCGCTGATCGTCCACATTACGGCAGCCCTCATCGTGAACATCGTGTCAATGAATTTGTCATAAGTTGGGACTCCATTTTCCCACAACAGTTTCAGCTCGTCGATCAAAGGTCTGAGGTAGACATCTAAGCACTTCGCTGGAGATTTAGGACCTGGAATTAGTACAGTAAGGAAATTAAATTCCTTGTTCATGCACATCCATGGAGGCAAGTTGTACGGCATCAGAATAACTGGCCAAGTGCTGACGGCGGAGCTATTACTTCCCCAAGGATTGAATCTGTCTGTAGATAGGCCGAGTCTAACATTTCTAACCTCTGCAGCAAAGTCTCCAAATTCTCTGTCGAAATGTTTGAAACCCTCCCCATCCGCAGCGTGTCGCAGGACATCGTCATCTATTCGCTTTTCTGCGTACCATCGCATCGCCTCTGCTGTGTGTAGAGACATGTACAGACGCTGCAATATGGGAATCAAGGGAAAATATCGAACAACTTTCACAGGAATTCTCTTTTTCGAACTCTTCCTATTCACCTGGAATCTGCACTGGCCACATATGGGACAATAGTCCAAATCTTTATACTCTTTGTAAAATAGCACACAATCATTCGGACATGTGTCAATTATCCTGTACTTTAGGCCGAGGCTGCTCAAGATATTTCTAACCTTATAATGAGATTTAGGAAGATTGGGATCATCAGGAAGCAACTTACATATTTGCTCCTGAATTTCGTCAAAAGCACTCACTGACATTTTGTGCTTCACTTTTATCTTCATTTGCTCCATCACATATTGCAACACATTCTCTCGACATCCAGGGAACACCGGGGTCTGCGCTTCAAGTAGCATCCGGTTGTACTTATCCATCTCACTGGTGTCAGTGGCCAAGCTAGCAGCGGGGAATGTGTCATCATGCTCATTAGTGGTACTGTAACCTCCGTCTTGGTGTTGGTGTCCACCATGACTACATCCCGGAAACGCATCATGGACCAAATCTGCAGTTGGGTTGCAAGCTGGGGGTCCGGCACCAGTGCCGCTGGATGAGGCACCATGGTAACTGTACCCTGAGCTGAAGTCTGCTGCGCTGAACTCTACTGCTTCACCATGCTCGCTCCATGTAGTGTAACTCCACATTATACCATTTTCGTACAGGTGTTGCACCATAACATTAACCTCCACACACTGACAATTAAGACATTTCTAGCACGGACACCTGAAACGCTTCTTTCCCTGACCATGTTCTATCGCAAAATTCACAAATTCGCTAATTCCATCCATATACTGGACATCACATCTATTCTTCAACTTCATCCAACTCTTGTCCATACTTCTACAAAATATTATAATTAATTAATTATTACATATATATATTAGTCCATTAATTTACGCTTAATTATACGTACTCGATCTACATCGATCCATCAATTATGTACGTAATTTAATCTGTATATATAGGCTAACATCCATGCATGTATGTACGTTTTCACTAAATATATATTAAGCGCACTTAAACTGCGTACGTACCTGCTGGTCTTCTCGATATTAGTTAATTAAGCTAGCTAGCTAGTCAGCGGAGATCCTGATCCTGATCCTTCTCCTTCTCCCTTCTCCTTCTTCTTCGATCTTTAAAATTTCCCGCGGGACATAGGATGGCATGGAATGAAGAGAGTTTGGCATCGAGCTTATATAATGCTTCACTTAGACGACGGAGGTGTCAGTACGTCGTCTAAGTGGAAGTTACTCGGACCACTGCGTGTCGGTCCGTTGTCCAGGTGATCACCTGGACGACGGAGAAGACTCCGAGGTCCAGGTGGTCACCTGGACGACGGAGATGGTAAATGGTATTATCCGTCGTCCAGGTGGTACTTGGACGACGGAGAAGTCTCCGTCGTCTAAGTGTCATTTGGACCACAGAACAATTACGTTTCCGTGGTCTAAGTGCTGTTTTCTTGTAGTGTTTTTGAAGATTGATCTCAGGTCTGGATATCACCAGTTGAGGATCTGAGAGTCTGATGTGGCCAAGACAGCTTTCAGATTGCGGTATGGGCACTACGAGTTTCTTGGGTTTAGCAGGCTACTATCGACGATTTGTACAGGATTTTTCTCGGATTTCTACTCCACTGACCAGGTTGACGAAGAAAGGCGTCAAGTTTGAGTGGTCCAATGCATGTGAGGAGAGTTACTTACTCCTGAAGGAAAAGTTGACTACTGCACCGGTTCTGACATTACCAGACGACAGCGGTGAGTTCGTGGTTTACAGTGATGCGTCGAAGTTGGGACTTGGTTGTGTACTGATGCAGCATTGCAGAGTTGTAGCCTACTATTTCAGGCAGCTGAAACCACATGAGGTCAACTATCTGACGCATGATTTGGAGTTAGCCGCTATTGTGTTAGCATTGAAAATTTGGAGACACTACTTCTACAGAGCTTAGTGCAAGATCTACACAGACCACAAAAGTCTCACCTACTTGCGGATGCAGCCAGACTTGAACATGAGGCAGCGTATGTGGATGGAGTTGATCAACGACTATGATTGCACTTTCGAGTACCATCCAGGGAAGGCCAATGTTGTTGCCGATGCACTCAGTCAGAAATCTGGAGCTTCATTATTCCATGTGTGTGTGGCCAGAGTGTCTATGTTAGCCGAGCTTCGGGCTACTAGAGCCACGTTCGAGTGGGATGACGAGGGAGCCTTGTTAGCCAGTTTCCAGGTTCGACCCGTGTTGGTTGATCAGGTTCGTGAAGCTCAGGATTCAGATTCCTACATGTTGGACAAGAAGACCATGATACGGAATGGTGTGCCAACAGAGTTCCGGTTGAGTGACGACGGTACGTTGTTGTTCAAAGGCAAGTTGTGCGTGCCTAGAGACAAGAGTCTGAAGAAGGAGATTCTGGATGAGGCCCATTGTTCGGCGTATGCGATGCATCCTAATGGTGCGAAGATGTTTCGTACACTTCGAGCGTATTACTGGTGGCGCAACATGAAGCGGGAGATTGCCGCATATGTGAGCCGATGTTTGATCTGTCAGCAGGTTATAGCGAAGAGGCAGAAACCTGCAGGGAAATTGCAGCCACTGGAGATTCCGGTTTGGAAGTGGGAGCACATTACCATGGATTTCGTATATCAGTTGCCGCGTACTTCGGCTGGCAACACTGGTATTTGGGTTATTGTAGATCGACTGACGAAATCCGCTCATTTTCTCGCACTTCCGGGGAAGATATCAGTGGGTAGGTTGGCTAAGCTGTATTTATCGGAGATTGTTCGACTGCATGGTCTGCTTGTATCTATTGTTTCTGACCGAGACAGTCAGTTTACTTTTGAGTTTTGGCAGGTATTACAGCGAGCCATGGGCACGAGACTGCACTTCAGTACAGCTTTTCATCCTCAGATTAACGGGCAGTCTGAGCGGACTATACAGACTCTTGAGGATATGTTGCGGTCTTGCGTTTTGCAGTTTCGAGGAAATTGGGATCAGCAACTACATTTGATAGAGTTCGCCTACAACAACAGCTATCAGGCCAGTATCGAGATGGCACCGTACGAGGCCCTGTACGGGAGGCAGTGCCGCACTAGTGTTGGAGTGAGGTGGGCGAGCGATGGCTTATTGGCCCTGATCTAGTGAAGAGCACCATGGAGAACGTCCAGATTATCTGGGACAGATTGAAGATTGCCCAGGATCACCAGAAGAGTTATGCGGACGTGACGAGGAAGAGTCTCGAGTTTGAGGTGGGCGATTGGGTCTTCCTGAAACTATCTCCGTGGAGGGGAGTTGTGCGTTTCGGGAAGCGTGGCAAGCTTCGACCACGGTACATTGGTCCATACGAGATCACTGAGAGGATTGGAGCCGTGGCTTACAGACTTGAGTTTCCAGCTGAGATGGCTCGTTTTCATGATGTTTTCCATGTTTCGATGTTATGGAAATATATTTCAAATCCGTTACATGTGTTAGCGCCACAGCAGCTACTAATCCGACAGGATTTGACTTATGTGGAGGAGTCGGTACAGATTCTCGATCGGCGTGAGCAGGAGTTGAGGCACCGTGTGATATCGCTGGTGAAGGTCTTGTGGCAGAATCACTCGATTGAGGAGGCCACCTGGGAGACTGAGCAACGTATGCGGGAGCAGTATCCTTATCTGTTCACTTGACAGATACGTAAATTTCGAGGTCGAAATTTTTTTAAGGGGGGTAGATTTGTGACGACCCGGAACAGAATCAATAGAGTAATCGGCTTAATTCACGAGTTAGCGTGTAATCGCAGTTTTTCGATAATTGTGTGGTTTGCCGGTTTTCATTATGACTTAATTATCGGCCGAGAATTTGAGTTGAGTCTCTTCTCGAGAGTTATTGTACACATGATTTCGAGTTCGTGGGCGGTTTCGGATGATTATTTCGACGACCGAGAAATATAATATGAATATTTGAAGTTTCGGAATATCGTCGAGTTTATCCGTTCGTATCGAGTTTATCCGAATCATAATGGTTATCCATTTTGGACCGTCGATCGTCCCGAGACGCGAGTATAAATATTGAAAATAGTCGAAAATTGTCGAAAAACACTGTTCGGGAAGTTTGACCGTC
This sequence comes from Geum urbanum, assembly GCA_946800695.1. Taxonomy (NCBI): domain Eukaryota; kingdom Viridiplantae; phylum Streptophyta; class Magnoliopsida; order Rosales; family Rosaceae; genus Geum; species Geum urbanum. The sequence goes on from OX326998.1 coordinate 39,450,783, forward strand.
GTTTGACCTTGGGTTGACCGTTGACTTCCGTTGACCGAGCTCCATCGCCGCTGTGCCGAACTGCCACCGTCGGGTTCTGATTTTCCGGCCACCTTAGACCTTGAGACTAGTATGGTTAGCTTCCTCTCTTCATTTCCTATAGATTGGAACTTGATTTCACTTGAATTGATGTTGATTTGAGGTAGAACGAACTTGGAGAAAATTGGGATTTTTGCCTGATTCGGGTTGGGTGTTCCAGCGACGGTTGAGGTCGGGTCTTTGGGGGGAAAGCTTCCTCTCAAGCTCTAGATGCTTTGGGTAGAAGGAATTGATGGATGGTCGCCGATTTGAAGCTCGCTGGAAAGTCATCGGAATCCATGGATTCTATGACTTTCGGGACAAATTCCGGTCACTGTGGTGGTTGGATGGAGGTGGTCCTTTGAGAGAAGTTGTTGGGCTTGGGGAGATGAGTATTTCTGGAAAATTTGGCCGTGTTTGGACGCCTTTGCCACCGCGCCGCCGCCGCCAGCAGTGCTCTGGCGAGGTCCAGATTTTCGAGATTTTTATGTGTTTCCGACTTGTTTTCGCGCTCCGAACGCAGCCGTGAGGTTTTCGAGTTGATTTGGGTATCGTATTTTTAGTCGAGAGTTTATACGGAGAGTTTTGAGAATTTTGTCGATTATTTTGTACCGCGTAATATATTTACGGGAACGGTTGATTTTCGAGGTGTGGTACAGTGTTCTGAATTACGATTTTGATCGGATATATTTTGTGATTATTCAGGGGATCGAGACCGTACTTCGGGCGAGGGATCTTCTGCCGGACCACGTGATTAGCGCGAGTGTGCATTTTGCTCACCAGTGAGTGGACAATTTCTTTTCACTGATAATCCCGAGTCTTTATACACGTTTTACGAGCATGAGCATGCATATGAGATTATGATTTATATGAGCATGTGTTATACGATTATGCCTATACAATTATGTTTGTCTATGATTTATATGATTTATATGAGCATGAGCATGCATATGAAATTAGAAATTGTTTTGCATTTCGATAGAATTGTGTTTGTCTATTTCTCCCATTAGTGTTTTGTTATGTTTTGCATTCAAGATATGGAAAAGACTCGTGCACCCTTGAATTCAAATAAAAAAGCATGCCATGTTAGCAAACAGACAAGTGAAAGTATTACATTGATCCTCTTTTGAGAATCTAGTACCTGTTTTATCACTTTAAGAGGCCAGGAATCATTCTTATAGGAACTGAAGAGTCCAGGTAGCATATGAAATTTTTTTTTTCAGATTTTAATATTGATCAGTTTAATCATTTTAGGATGCGTCTATTCACACCTCCAAAAATGATATATGCACTTCATTCGCTAGTTAGACCTCTAATTTTCTGTTTTAATACTATTTACACTAAATACACCTCCTTACTTTTACCAAGATACCCTTATCTTGCCTTACATTATTAACATTTGTTTTTTTGATGCAAGTTCAGACACCATTTGTTCGATGGTTCCAACCATATTGCTTTTTCGTTTTTGTTGAAAATATTGGTAGCTAGTATTTCGTACAGAAAAATAAGAAAAAAGGCACCGCTCAATTTTGAATTTCTTAGGTAGAAGACCTACTCATCAATGGCATCATATATAAAGCTATAAACTTCTAGTTGTGATGTACAGCATATGTATGATATGATAATGAGTTTTTCTTCTCATGTAGGTGGAACACGTACGTAATCTATATAGCAAGATTAGCAGGCAATTTACTATATAACAACGGTGAAGCATCACTGTTCATAAACTGTTCATGTTGTTCTACACGTGCTATGCATGCCACTGTAGAACCTGAACTAATCTCCTCTCAACCTCACTCTTATCTTAGCCTCTTAGCCTCTTAGCCTCACAATTTTCAGCTTACCTATTCCCTTACACTCATCCTCTGCATCTGCTCACATCGTAGCCTCACTCACACAATCACAATCACAGTTTGTAATCTCACTTTCTCTGTTTGATCGATTTGTCAGCCTCCATCTCGCTTTACAATCTGAGATAGAAGATTTCATCATCGTTGCATCTTCTGGAGTTGATGGGGATATAAGCCCATCTCTCTCCATTTGATTTTCGATCTACACCGCTCCATCTCCGTTGATCAACCTGACTTGGTCGATTTGCTCGATCCGTCTCTTCTGATTGGGTTGCTTGGATCTCTGACCGATTTTCTCGCGATTTCAACCTTGATAATCCGGTATTCAGCCTCAATCTTCTTGATAAAGGTTGTTTTTTTCCCCCTCATCCTCTAACTTTATTTGTTTTCTTCTTTATGTTTCAGATATCTGTGGAGTTAAAAAGTAACTCTACAAGGTACTATTACTGAATTGGTGTGCAAACTATAAGATTCTTTGGTAATTTAATTTTCCAATTGTATCGTTTATTTTGGTGTATATTTTCTGAATATCCTTTTATTGTTTTTTTTTTCAGAGGATCCTAAAACTCAGAGGGAATTGTGACGACCCGAACCAGAAACATTAGTGTAATCAGCATGATTCACGAGATTATGCGTAAACGCGGTTTATCGATAATTGTGTGGTTTGCCGGTTTTGTTTGCGACTTGATTATCGGCCGAGAATTTGAGTTGAGTCTCTTCTCGAGAGTTGTAGTACACGTGATTTCGAGCTCGAGGGCGGTTCCGGGTGATTTTTCCGATGACCGAGGAATATAATATGACTATTTGAATTTTCGGAATATCGACGAGTTTATCTGTTCGTATCGTGTTTATCCGAATCGTAATGGTTATCCGTTTTGTGCCATCGATCGTCCCGATGCGCGAGTATAAATATCGGAAATAGTCGAAAATTGTCGAAAAATATTGTTAGAAGTTTGACCAGCGTTGACTTTTACTGTTTGAACCGTTGACCGTTGACCCGTGAAGGAATAACGACCCGGTTGCCTTTCGCCGGCCGACCAGGAATTTTCGGCCACCTCCGGCCACGTTTTGGGTATAGTTCGATTTCCCTTGAGTTCCTTTGTTGATTGGTAGTTGAGTTTGTGAAAATTGATTGAGTTTTGGTTGAGTTCGAATCGGGTTGATTTCGTGAATTTCGCCGGTGACGGGGGGAGGTCCTCTGGCGAGCCACGGTGGCGGGGGTGAAGGGGTTTCGACTCCCCTTGATCTGTGGATGCTTCCTAGGTGTTTAATTTTGGATGAGATTGAGTTTCTGGTGGAACCCGTAGTGGTTGCCGGAGTTGTACTTAGATTTGTTTCGAGCTGATTTCGTGTTGAAACAGTTTGAATTGGGTCTCGTGGTAGTTGAATAAATTGTTGGGCTAAGCTTGAGGACTGGGCTTTCCTCGCCGGAGAAATTCTCCGTTGACGGCGCGCCGCCGGCGGTGGCGACAGTCAACGGAGAATTTCTCCGGCGAGGACGTTGACTTTTTGGTTTTTGATGATTTTAATGTCGTTTTACTCGTATTCGCGCCCCGATCGTTGCCTTGAGGTTTTCGAGTTGATTTGGGTATCAGATTTTCAGTCGAGGGTTTTGAGTGGACATTTCGGGAATTTTGTAGATTATATTGCACTGTGATATTTCCGGGAATGGTTGGTTTCCGAGGTATGGTACAGGGTTATGGATTACAATTTTGATCAGATATATTTTATTACTATTCAGGGGATCGAGATCGTGCTTCGGGCGAGGGATCTTCCGCCGGACCACGTGATTAGCGCGAGTGCGCGCTTTGCTCGTCTGTGAGTGGACCTTTCTTTTCATTGATCGATTGCGAGTCTTTATATTACATTTTACGAGCATGAGCATATGTTTATGATTATGACTTATACGAGCATGTGTTTTACGATTATGCATTTACATTATGCTTTATACGTATGCATGAAATTATTTATGATTTGATTTACACAGAGTACAGTCACAGTTTATGTTGTTGTATCGATACACTTGCATCCCGGCTGATCCCCAAGGATGTCTACCAGGGGGGAACTGTACCTTGTGCCGATGTATTTCCGGGTGGGTACAAATTTCTGTTTCTTGTGCCGATGTATTTCTGGGTGGAAACAGATACCCTGACCTGAGGCCTTTCTGGCTAGAATCACGTGTGGGTCTGGGATCCCGTGATTCGGACTGTACTAGCACGGATGTGTCCATGAGTGACCCCGTGGGACTTTTCTATGCATGCTCTGTACGCTGGAGGAGTTTGAGTTCACCTCGTGTACTATGTTATATTTATTCATTTTGACTCACATATGTTTTTATTACATATTATATTCGGCGAAAGACATTTATTTTCGTCCACTCACTCTAACGGTTTTCATGTCTCTCCCCTGGGCTTTTCGATTTCCATGCCCAGTTTGCAGTTCAGATTCCGGTGTCTCACGTCGTGGTTGGATGCTAGTTGTTTGAGCTACCTGTGTTTTCCAGTAGGTTTCTTATTTCGCCTACTGTTGTATATCTTGTATATATTTATACTAGAGGTCGCTCTGATACGTTCTGATACATGTTTTATACGGTTTTTCCCGGATATACTATATATTACAGTTATGATTACTGTTTATTGCTATTGATATGATATTGAGAAATCCGGATGGGATTGGTGCCCACGGATTAGCTTTTGTGGCATAGGATGAAGTGTTATTTTCCGGGTGCAGGTAAAGGCAATTCCGCGTTAGTAGCGTTACTCTGCCGAAATTTTAATGGTTTTAGTTGGTTCACGTTTTCATAAAGGGTTTGATTCCGGTTTAGGAAACTAAATCGGGGTTGGGTCCTTTCAGGAATTCTTGAAGGTTCTGCTGCTAAATTTCATTTTTTTTGTTGATGCAGCCACACTGGTGATCTCAACATTTTGGTTCTTCTTCTGCAGTTTTGATCTTCGTCTTTTGTGCCATTCATTGTTTACAAGTATATTCTGGGTCTTTGCAAAACTGTTATGTTCGTTGTTTCATTGTATGTGAATTTCAGTGTCAGTCATATCCCAATGCTTTCTTTTTCTTTACTTTTCATGAGTTTTTTAAATCTTTGTTTCTTTGAATTTGTTTGCGAATTTGATAGATTAGAAACACTATGATGGAGAGAGATCTATGCATCGGTGTGATGTGGTCCGCTGATTCCACATGAATTTTGAAATTTGCAGTGTTTGGATTTTTAGGGTTCCTTTTGAATCTGCGGTGCCCATCACATTGTATGTAATCCACTCTTCTGAGTGTGTATATTAACAGGTTACATTCATATATATTAATGCATAAACCAGTGCCATGCTCTCAGATATGGTAGAAATATATGTTATGTTTTGTTTAGGGATTACATTACATATATTTTATTGGTCTGTTTTAGAAATATAATGGAGTCATTTCTGGAGTCAGACAAAGACTAAACCTAAATATTCTGTTGGTCTGTTTATGAAGAAGATATATGGGAATGAGGGTTAGGCCCATGGTATTTCTTAGTACCACATACATATCATACAAGTTTACACAAATTTAGTTTATGGTTTAATGTTTCTATTTAATATTTTTATGTTCGGCTCATAGGCTTTTTCTTTGATGGTGATTTGGTCATCGACTCATATTATTTCTCTCAATTGATATTTTCTGAATATCCTTTGAATTTTTATGTTTATTTTCAGGGGATCTTGAATCTTGAAAGGAATTCTGAAAGGTACTCCTGCTACATTGTGGATCAATTTATTGGGTCTGACCATTGTTCGGTGATGCAATCATACTCTTCATCTCACTGCTATCTTTTGGTTCTCGATAAGTACAAGAGTAATATTATCTAATGGATGTATAATTGATATTGGTATATTCCAGATTGTAATTATTAGTTCCCTACGATAGTTGCAAGTAGAGGTTGGCTATTTTCAAAACTGTATTTACAAAATACTTAAGAGAAAATGAGCAAAAGACATCAACTTAAATAATTAAGAGGCATCAACAAAAGACATTAGTCTCTTATAATGGTAGCATATGTTTGGTATGCAATATGGATTCATGATAATTCAGATTGATGCCATGATCAGGAAACTGTTACATATGCACGAGTTGGTGGGGACGTAGGTGCTACAGGTGTTCAAAGATTTTCAGGGTCTAAATCTTGGGAATTCCTGTAGGATCTGCCGTACCCATCAATTGCGGTGCATTCGAAACTTCCTGAGCATGTAATTTGACATGAGGCTCTTCTGAAGTATATGATGATTGATGAACTAAATTAAGAAGAAAAGTCTTTGTAGACTGCCGGTAGTATAACATTTTCAGCTCTACTACTTTTCTGTGTTACTGCTTTCTGAGCAAGATGAATAGAGAGACAAGGTCGCTTTGGATATTGTTTTATGTTTACTGAGTCCCTATTTAAATGGCATAGAAACACATAAATTAAGATTTGAACTTTTGTGTTGTGTGGTTTTTGTTTCTACTTCCTGCAAATATTAGAAACTAAGAGTATGGTACTTGAAACTTAATTATAGGGATAAAATATCTGTATTTAGATGTAAACCAAAGTGGAGCACATTTCTTAAAGATCTCAGCATGTTTTTTATTTTGGCAAAGTTTGAACCATGTTTTGTATATGCCATTTCACAAGGAGAGATCATTCACTAATATTATGCTCTTCTATGTTAGGTTCATAATTAAAAAGTTGATTGGGTTTGTATTTATAACTTCATTGATCATTGCGTTTCTTTAAAGATTTGGGTATCAAGCCTTTTGAAGGAACATAATGTGAACTATATACTCACACTACAACATTTTTGCTCATTACCGGCGATTTTTGGGTATTGCCGGCGATTTTCCCCCCAAAAATCGCCGGCAATACTTTTTTATTTTTTTTTAATTATTGTCGGCGGTTTTTCCTCTAAATCGCCGGCAATAATTGGCCGGTAATAAAAAATAAAAAAAACTATTGCCGGTGACTTTCCCCTAAGTCGCCGGCAATACTTTTTTTGTGTGGCTATCTCCGGGGCATTATTGCCGGCGATTTGGGGAAAAAATCGCCGGCAATAGTATTATTGCCGGTGATTTTTCCTCCAAGTCGCCGGTAATAATGAAAACTATTACCGGCGAAAAAAAGAATCGCCGGCCTTAGTTTTCCGTTTCGCCGGCAATACTAAAAAATGTGGTAGTGTCAGTTTACTTGATACCCAGTTTATTCCCTGATTTTGTATTCCCGGTAGTTTTACATATTCATCTTGCATTGTGCATTATGATTTTATCGATTTGTATAGAATTATATACAAAACACACGTACCGGTGTTCATTACTACTTATGTATATACAAAACTTGGGTCTGTGTCATGCTCATATGCAATAGTAGCCTCACCAGCTCTCTGCTCACTTAATGTTGTATACGAGTCCCCCTTTTGAACTGATGATCATCATGTGCTCCATTAGGTTTCGGATTAGCTTTGATGTGATTACAATCATCTTTTATTGTTGATACATTGCACGGAAACGATAGTGCCTTTCTTAACTTTGAGAAGTTTTTTTTCTTCAGAAAACCTCAGTAAAGGTAATGGGTAAAGAGGCAACCCACACAATCACCAAAGTTAAGATGGGGTGTATAGTAAACAACAAAAGTATAAGAATATTTTGTAAGAGCCGACTAAGTTTAACAAACATTCATATAGGAAATAGACTAAATAAACCCATTGCTAAAGGAGCCGAGGAAGGAGACACACGAAGATAAACTATAAAGAGCTTTAGAAACATGTGCAGCAAAATATTTATGTGTTGAAGATAAGGGTATGGTATGAACCGATGTAGTAAGAAACTTTCATCTGCAGCAATATCCAAAACAATATAATGTTTTCAGCATGTTTGGTTATTATTTATAACTGTAGCTGCCTATAGAGTATAGATAGTCATTATACATACAAAATAATAATCATGATGATGAACTAGATTAAGAAGTGTCTTTTTGGACTGCTGGTAGTTTTACATTTTCAGCTCTTAGGGACAAAACGATCTTGATGATGATTGATGAACTAAATTAAGAAGAAAAGTCTTTGTAGACTGCCGGTAGTATAACATTTTCAGCTCTACTACTTTTCTGTGTTACTGTTTTCTGAGCAAGATGAATAGAGAGACAAGGTTGCTTTTGATATTGTTTTATTTCTACTGAGTCCCTATTTAAATAGCATAGAAACACATAATTAAATTAAGATTTGAACTTTTGTGTTGTGTGGTTTATGTTTCTACTTCCTGCAAATATTAGAAACTAAGAGTATGGTACTTGAAACTTAATTACAGGGATAAAATATCTGTATTTAGATGTAAACCAAAATGGAGCACATTTCTTAAAGATTTCAGCATGTTTTTTATTTTGGCAAAGTTTGAACCATGTTTGGTATATGCCATTTCATAAGGAGAGATCATTCACTAATATTATGCTCTTCTTTGTTAGGTTCATAATTAAAAATTTGATTGGGTTCTGCCCAGAACACAAACTTATATACTTAATGTGTAGACTAAAAAGGAAATATAATGTCAGTTGCGTAATCATGCTCTTAATTTTAGTTTGGATTGATAGACTCAACATGAATGCATATTAATTTTTCTAACATAATGTATATTAGTTGATCATTTGCATTACTTCTGCTAATGATGTTTTTTCGATCTTAACATAACAGAATTGCCTTTTTGTTTCGGATCAATTCAGTTTCAGAAGCTTCCTATTTCACGGTTAGTTGGGTTTTGGGTTTTCTAGATATAATGTCAGTTGCGTAATCTTGATCTTAAATATTAATCAAAAAAATGATTGGCTTCTGCCCAGAACACAAATTTATATATTTAATGTGCAAACTAAATAGGAAATATAATGTCAGTTGCGTAACCATGCTCTTAATTTTAGTTTGGATTGATTGACAGATCATGAATGCATATTAGCTTTTTTTCTTTCTAAAAGAATGTATATTTGTTGATCATTTGCATTACTTCTGCTGATTATGTTTTTCGATCTTCACATAACAGAATTGCTTTTTCGTTTCAAATCAATTCAGTTTCAGAAGCTTCCGATTTCACGGTTAGTTGGGTTTTCGGGTTTCTAGATATAATGTCAGTTGTGTAATCATGATCTTAAATATTAATCAAAAAAATGATTGGGTTCTGCCCAGAACACAAATTTATATATTTAATGTGCAGACTAAACAGCAAATATAATGTCAATTATGTAATCATGCTCTTAATTTTAGTTTGGATTGATAGACTGAACATGAATGCACATTAGTGTTTTTTTTTTCTGCTAAAAGAATGTATATTAGTTGATCATTTGCATTACTTCTGCTGATTATGTTTTTCGATCTTCACATAACAGAACTGTCTTAATTTTCGTTTCAAATCAATTCAGTTTCAGAAGCTTCCGATTTCAACGTTAGTTGGGTTTTGGGTTTTAATTTCTATATCTATTTTCATTTTCGTCAATCGATTTCATTGTAATAAATTTTTTTGTGATGTTGCTCGCTTTCAATGCAGCTTTTGCTCTCCGACAGAACGAACGCCCAGCCCATAAAGAATTTAAAGCCTTCTGTTACCTGACTAAAATTCTCTTCAGAAACAAAGGTAAATGGTTGAGCTTTTTGTGTAGTTTTATCAATTGAGGTGGGTTTTTTTAACTTTTGTGGAATTTTGTATTTGGGTAATAGTTTTTGGGTTTGTGGATTAAGGGTTTAGTTGTTTCAGAAACAGAGGTAAATGTTTGAGTTTTTTGTGTAGTTTTTTTGTTAATAATCACTCACTTTTTCTCTCAAACCTGTTACTGATGATGTTCTTTTGCACATATATTTCATTCAACAGTTTACTCATAGCATTTCATGATTGAGCAAACTGAAAATTATAATTTGGTTTTGTTTCACGCTTAGTTGGCTTCTGAAGATCCATTTTTGTTTTCAATTAATCGTTTTTTATGCTGTTTGCTTCCAATGCAGCTTTTGCTCTCCAACCAAACGCTCAGTCTTGCTGCATTGAGTTCCAAACTTAAATAATTTTGAGCCTTTTGTTCTCCGGCTGAGATTCTCTTCAGAAATAGAGGTAAATGGTTGAGTTTTTTGTGTGGTTTTTATCAATTTTCATATATAACCAATAATCATTTACCATCTACCTCAATTGGTAAAAACCACACAAAAAACTCAACAATTTACCTCTATTTCTGACATCTTTGCATTCCAGGGCCTTAAAAACCAAAATAGCCAAAATAGACACTATGTTGCTGTAGTAAACTAAAGTCGGCAAACTTCCTGAAGCCTAGACTAATTGAGATGACCAATTGAGGTAGCTCACCAATCTGAGAGCGTAGGCATAGACTTAAACTTTACATATACTCATGTAACACAGCTTTATGATTAGACTCTGATAATATAGTACAGTAAAAATACCAATAGTATACAAACCAAACATTAACTATAGTAAGGAGTAATCTCAAGCCCATTACTTTATGTTTGATTTCCATAAGGTAATTGACAAAGTCGTATATTAGTCCATTGTTTTATAATTGGTTACACTACTGCTCTCATCTAGGGAAAAAGATAATTTTTGATTTGATGCAGATGTCTGATACAAGTTGTCCCTTTCTATTTTATGGGTAGAGACATTGGGTTTGCTGCTCTGTTATTCATTTCATGTCTTTGGATTTAGAGAATCTAATCCATTTTAGGTCAGAAAGGATTGTGATTATGATTTTGGCTTAGAATTATTATTATGATTTTGGTTTGATTGTAATTTTCGCGTCAGTCAAATTGGTGTAATTGGTATTGATGATGGATTAGTGGTAGTTTATATATATCAATTTCTAATTCTCATTTTGAGCTAACTTGGATTGATTAATGTTGTGATGTAGTTTAGCTATATATCTATTGATTGATTAATTCTAATTTGGTGCTATTCATTTCAGTGATAGGTTCTTTCAACGTTTTTGGTTTCTGATTTTGAAAAATCTAGCTCCGCTTCAGGTGAGAAAGGTCATTGCTTGCTTCTCAAATTATTTGTGTATGGGATTGCTTTTCAATTTGTCTGTACATGTGAGGCTTTAGAGTCGAAATCTCGCACTGTCTTTATCTCTCTAAGTTTGTATGATTGTGTTTGATCCGTTGTTGATTGTATGGGTGTTCGTTTGTGTAAGCACATTAGACTAATTTGTTGCGTTTTGTTTTTATGTATGTTTAGGGTTTATTTTTGTTTTTGTATCGCTGTTCTTGATTTCCTCTTTGATCTACTCTTCTCACATCAGGGTATTCGTGTGACTAATTTACTGTGTTTTGTTTTTGTGTTTGCTTTTCCGATCTGTAAGTTCTACAATTTGCTGTTCCATCTGCTTTTTCGATTTCTAAGGTGAGCTGCTCCTCAATGAAATATATTTGTTTCATTGTTATATATCATACAACTAAATTGTGTGTTCTTTTTGTTTTCACTCTCTTTCAACAGTCACTCCAATTTTGATATATATTACAAAGTCAAAGAGCTTTCCTTTTGAGTATGTATTGTGTATTAGTTTGGAGTTATGTGCATCTACCAGATTACGAAGTCATATGTTTATTGTACATAATGATGATGATAGTAAGAGAGAAATTGTGATATCGTTGAATACGAAAATTGATGATGTATTTGTTTGAATTGAAAGTTTGTGTATTTCATTTGTGCATATTGTTTTTGGTTGATATAATATGAAATGTTTTCATACCTAAATTTGTTGTGTTATTGTCTTTGTTTTCTTATACTAGGCTTCATTATTGCTTTGAATTTTTTTCTTAGATATGGTGTGAAAAAGGAACTTTCAGTGTGTTAACGAAGATACGGATTCATTATCCGTGGACTATCCCACATCAATTGAGGAAAATGGCTCACGTTATCAGTTTATGCTTACAATGTATAGCAATCTAACTTTGCATTGTTTTGTCGCCAAGGTTAATTCAAATGTCGTGTTTATTTTTTTTTCATTTCTGTTCAGTATTAATTTATGTACTGAAATGATTAAGGTTGGTTAGCAATGATGTGTGATAATATTTTTTTTTATTTGTTTGTTGTTGTTGTGCAAATGATTTGCATTCCTCGCTTGATATGATTTTTTCTGGTTAATTTCATTTGGTTATGATGTGATCAGAGAATTTGTGCTATACAAATAATGAGGCCTTATCAGTATTCATTTTTGGTTGTTTTCCCCTATTACTGTTTATATATGTAAAAAAATATTATAGAGAAAATCAATCAAGTACTTTGTTAAAAGGTGGAAGATTATTTCAACAATATTTAGTTGATACGTATGCAACTGTTGAAGAAAATCGTTTAGAATATATAAGACACCATCAACCAGATCTCAGATGCGAAACATGGAATAATATATCTACATTTGTTTCGAGTGGAATTGTCCAAGGCTCAGATATTGGAAAAAGAGTTTTTCTTCCTGGTTCTCACACCGGCAGTCCAAGAGATATGATAAACAATTATCAAGATGCAATGGCAATTTGTAGACAATACGGCAATCTAGATTTATTCATCACTTTTACATGCAATGTTAAATGGCCAAAAATTTTGTGATATTTTGAAAGAAAACCGGGCTACAAACTAGAAGATCGTCCTGAAATTGTTTGTCGAATTTTAAAATAAAAGTAGACGATATGATTGCTTATATTAAACTGGAGTACCCTTTGGCGAAATCCATGCCCATGTATGTACAATTGAATTTCAGAAGCAAGGGTTGCCTCATGCTCATATATTATTTTGGCTTAAAAATAAATACAAATGTTATACAACAGATGATGTAGATTCCATAATATTAGCAGAATTACCCGATAAAAATCTTGACCCGCAATTATTTGAAATAGTTAGCCAATTCATGATTCATGGTCCTTGCGGTCAACTTAATTCAAATTCTCCATGTATGCGAGATAAATTATGTACAAAATATTTCTCAAAACCGTTTATTATAGACACGACTTTTCAAGCAATTAAGGCTCCTCAATATAGATGTCGCAATGATGAATCACGTTTTGTTGTTAAAAAAGGAATTCATGTTGGTAATAATTACGTTGTTCCTTACAATGCTAATTTGTTGTTGAGATATAATGCTCATATAAATTTTGAATCATGTTCTTAGTCTATGTTAATAAAATATCTATTCAAGTATATAAATAAAGGACCCGATAGAGCTCGCGTGTTAATCCGCGACAATATAAATGATGAAATCCAAAATTATCTCAATTGTCGATATTTAACTCATCATGAGTCAGTATGGCGTTTATTTGAATTTTCCATTCATTCTAGATTTCCCGCAGTTCAATATTTAAAAATTCATTTGCCCAAAAAACAAACTATTTGTTTTCGTCAAACTAATTCTCTTGAAAATGTGTTAAATAATCCAAATATAGAAACTACTATGCTAACTGCTTGGTTTCAAGCAAACAAGACTTATAAAAAGGCAAAGAAATTAACATATACTCAATTTCCCACTAAATTTGTTTGGAATGATGATAAGAAATTATGGACCCGAAGGAAACGATATCGCGTATTCGGTAGAATAGAACATGTGCCGCCAATTGCAGGTGAATTATATTATCTTAAAATGCTTTTGAATATTCAAAAAGGATGTACCAATTTTGATTCAATAAAAACAGTCAATGTTGTAATATACCCTACATATCAAGAATCATGTCAAGCTTTCGGATTGCTAGGTGACGATAAAGAATGGGCCGAAGCATTGTTGGAATCTACTTATACTGCCACTTCTCCTCAAATTCGTCATTTATTTGTTACGAGTATTCTATTTTGTAATATCTCAGATCCTCGAGATTTACTTGATGCATATTGGATTAGCATGTCTGATGATATATCACACAAAATGAGATCAAATTTTAATATGCCATATCTTACCATACCCGATGACGAATTGAAAAATGCTGTTTTATATGAACTTGAAAAATTGTTTAACATGTCGTCCAGTACTTTAAAAGATCATCAATTACCAATGCCAAAGACACAACAAATACGTCAACTTGACAATAGGCTTATCAGAGAAGAACTAGATTTTGATTGTAAAGTGCTAAAATAAAAACATTCTGACATAATCACTAAACTAAATAACAGTCAAAAAATTATATACAATGAGGTAATCAAAGCCGTCGAACAAAAGAACCCAATATCATTCTTTGTTTATGGCAGCTGAGGCACAGGAAAAACTTTTTTATGGAACATTATAATTTCTAGATTGAGATCTGAAGGCAAAAATTTTTTGGACGTTGCTTCATCAAACATTGCTTCATTATTACTTCCGATAGGCAGAACAGATCATTCGTGTTTTAAAATAAAACCAATTATAGATAAAGATTCAAATTGTAATATAAATAAACAAACAAATCTTTCTAATTTAATTGAAAATGCTGAATTAATTGTTTGGGACGAAGCTCCTATGTGTAATAAATGGTGTATTGAATCAGTAGACAGAACGTTGCGTGATATTTTATCAAAAAAAGAAGAACCGTTTGGAGGAAAAACTATTCTATTCGGTGGAGATTTTAGACAAACATTGCTAGTCATACAAGGTGGTAGTAAAGAACAAGTCATTCAAGCATCGTTTAATAATTCATATTTGTGGCCTAGCATTACAGTATTTCATCTAACTGAAAATATGAGATTATCGACCGTTGGTTTAAGCAGTATGGAAAAAAATGAAATTAAAGATTTTGCTGAATGGATACTACAAATAGGAGAAGGTCAATTAGAGTCGAAATTCTCTACAGGTGATCCTGATGTAAGCTGGATTGATATACCAGAAGAATTACTTACTGATCCTACAATTCATCCTATAGAATCAATTTTTCAAGCAACCTATCCCTATTTTTAACCAAATATAATGATACAAATTATTTAAGAGAGCGTGCTATAGTGACTCCAAAAAATGTAATTGTACATGAAATAAATAATTATTGAGTTAAATTATTACCCGGCGATAACAAAGCATATTTTAGTTCGGATTCAATTTCATACAATTCAGGTAATAACGATAATATCAATCTTTTATATCCCATGGAATTTTTGAATAAACTTAAATTTAGTGGATTGCCTACGCATGAACTTATCCTGAAAATTGGCATGCCTATTATGTTGTTAAGAAATTTAGATCAGATGTGTGGTTTGTGTAACGGCACGAGATTGATTATGACAAAGTTGTTTGAAAGATTAATTGAGGTAAAAATACTTACGGGAAACAACATGGGAGAAAAAGTTCATATTCCAAGGATAGTATTATATGCAATGGAAACTAAATGACCATTTACATTTAAAAGACGTCAATTTCTTGTCAGACCATGTTACGCAATGACGATTAATAAGAGTCAAGGGCAGTCATTAAACCAAGTAGGAATATATTTGTCTGAACCAGTTTTACTCATGGACAATTATATGTAGCACTATCTAGAGTTACGTCAAAGAAAAGTCTTAATTTTTTTTATAAATAACGGTGACGACATCCCTAATAATTGCACAAAAAATATTGTCTATAAGGATGTATTGCAAGATATATAATTGTAAATTTTTGATACATTACATGTACATTATCTTATACTCACCTTCATTTTTTCATAATCAATTTTGGCTATGTATATATACATTCACATTTTTTTATAATTGATCGCTATAAAATTATTTGATTCACAATCTGGCTATGTATACATACATTCACAATTTTTTTGGTAAATAATTTGATTTGGATCAAAACCTACAAAATATCCAAGGTTGACTTTTGTTATCGAACTATTAGGACCATGTTGATGACATCGTGGCTGACCATTTGGCTGCCACATCAACCACTTCTTTAGCGGTTCTTATCCTGCCCTGGAGATCATCACAAGCCCTCAGTTCGTTCAAACCAATCCAATTCTCAATCCAGTTCGCAATTACACTCATAGCCCTCAGTTCGTTCTAAACCAATCCATTCCTTTCCTCACCAACCCATTTCTGCTTCAAATCAGATCTATTGTGTGATGGATTCAGTCATGTTTTACAACGTGCACTACATGGAATCCCAGAATTTGTATTTGGTTTATGTTTTTTTGGATTTAAAGGTGGGTTTTTGGTTTCAAGTTTGAACTTGAATTTATGGGAATTGATGTGGATTTTGTTTTCATTTTGGATTTTGATCTTTCCCTTCTTTTGAATTTACAGTAACTACCTCAAACATTACGTTTGACTTACGCAAAAGATGTTCAGATGCTGAAGGTGAGGAGTGCGATATATTGTCTGTCATTTCTTTCATTTTGTGACTGAATTTATTGAAATTGTTGATAGAATTCGTGGACGAACATGGGTTATGTTTATTGTCTATGTGAAGTGTAAATAGACAAATATACATAGTTATGCATATGGCATGTATGCCTTTTACTCCAGTGAAAATAAGACCCCCTTTACTATAGTTATGCAACTGTAAACTAATTCTTATATGTTTACAGATCAAGGCTACCATTTGCTCCATTTTCATGTCATCTCCTTTGACGACCCTTAGAAAAATGCAATAATTAATACCCCACTATTCAATCTTTGTATTCTTATTCTTATCTCTTAGAAAGATCCCCTCGCACTCACTATAGATGATGAACTTTGAATGAAGAAAGATATTTGAAGGTGCTTAATTAGTTACTTGAATTTTGGGGTAAGCTAGAGAACTTGAGTTATTTTTTATATATTGAGGTTTGGATTGAGTTTCTGCAGGTTTTAGGGATTAAGGTTCCTAATTCCTCGACATAAATTGCGACGTGGAAAACCTCCTCACCGAACTCCAATCCACGGTAGATTTCCTTTACATCTCTGTTGAACATGCGTTTTTTAAAATCCTGAAATAAAAACTCAATTTTCTCTCTACTGGTCACAGAGATGAATGACGTACGTATGCTGACGTTATTCTTGGTGCGAATTGAATTGAGGTGTTGGAGCTACCCATAAAAAAAAATCTGCAAGAAGGTTTTCATTTTTCCTCTGCTATCTACAACAAAGAGTCTTAACAGAGTAAAGAAGGTCTTGTTTTTGCCTCTTTTTGTTTCAATTTGTGCTCTCTTATACATTGTTGTATTGATTATTATTGGGTTGATTAGACTAAGTATGTTTGTGTTGATTTTCTTTTGATTTGTTTTCAGGGGTTGTATTGTTTACAGAGAGTTACTATTGCTCAAAAGGTATTTTTCTTCTTCTTGCCAGACCCTATTTGCTCATGTATTTGTAATCAGTTGTCTGATTATTTTGGTTGTCATTGAATAATCAAAGAATGATTTAATGACAACATAGATAATATGGTCATATACAAATTGTTATGCATTGTAATCTGCAATTTAGTTCTATGTTTGGGTATGCGTAGAAAAATGGGTTAATAGATGTCATATATGCACTGCAACTTCCATTGTTTGTTCATTGTTAGTTCTCTTTTACTTTCTAAAACTTATTTAATTGGCTATGCACTGTAATATGCAATTTAGTTCTACATATTTTGGTTTAGCTTTGCATCAGATGGTGTTACATCAGTATGTAATTGTTGGTATTTACGTATATGATTTTCAGGGTTTTTGGAATTGGTTCATGTGAGTTTATTTTCAAGGTTTGATGTATATGCGGAACTGTGGGATTTCAATATTGAGAAAGTTTAATTATCAGGACAAGTGCTACAAGCATATGATGAAGAAGGAAGATGCTGAAGATAGTTAATTTTGTTCTGCTCATGGTCAACACGATCCAAAAAGAAGGTAATCTATATCATTTCGACTACATAATTATGTTTTCATCTACTCCATTTCAATTTGAATGTTGCTCACTCTTAGTCCTTGATGCGCACATGTAATTATATCATGCAGCTACAAAGTTTACATGATTATTAAAGATGATCATGACCAAGCTCATAGGAAATGCAGCAGAAGAGTTATTCAGAGCAACCTACGAGAAGTTGTTGCAGAAGACATTTTACCCCAGTTGCAAGGAAGCATGGCATTAAGAGTCCTGCAAAAAAGTCATTTGAAATAGAAGTGAAAAAGAAGACCAGGAGGTATGAACATATTTGTCAAATAGATTGTTGTGGTGGATTATAATGATTGTATTTATAATCTGAGTAACAGTTTCGTTTATGTGTTCATGGACGAAGATGCTGACAGTTTGGTGGCAAAAAAAGTGGCAGCGAAACAGCAGGTACATATGTCAATGCTTTTTTGTACTTGCAGTGTCTTCATTTTCTCTTCATCAATCATCTTTTGTTTTCTTATTCCATCTGTTACAAATACAGGTGGATGTGTGAACAAGTAGAATGAAAATGAGAAGTTGTCTTTTGTTGACGAAGAGTGTATATTTTGTTGATATTTTATACACACTTGCAACTTCTGAGTAATTATTAGTACTTTTGTTAAGTATCTGTTAGTAATAGTTAATACTATATTCCTTTGAACCTTATTTAGGTAATCGTTAGTACTTTTCATATTGTCAATATGTATTCAGAAAATCTCAAATAAGTTAATGTTGTGATCAAGAGTCATTTCTTGATCTGGAGGTTAGCTGCTATGTGTATTCTGATATGTAAAGAAACTCTGATGTGTATTTCATGTATGATGTGAACCCATGTAGCTATATTCTGATGTTAACTCCTGGATGATGGAATCTGCTGTTGATATTTGGTTCTTTCCAAATTATACTCTTTCATGTGTGGATTGTTGTTTAACTATCCATATTTGATGCAATTCATTGTTGTTGGTTTGTTTTACTAACAAAGAAATGGCTACAAATAACATCAATCTATTAGCTTTGTATTTGTGGCTTAATATAGTACTGTTTTATGATGGAATACCATCCAAGTCCAACAGCATATTTTTTTTGTCATTCTTCATTTTGAGGTAAACGAAGTTTACATACAAATAGTTCCTTACAATGTCATAAACTATTCCTCCCGTCTTCATAGTCTCATTTCCATTTCTACCATACAAACTATGGAGAATGACACAATAGTAACTCAAAATCCATTAGAGCAGATACAACGTGGCCGAAAATAGGAGGAGCAGCAGAGGAAAACGGTAGGGGGCAGCAGGAATTGCTCGAGCAAGGAGAAGGGGAGCGTGCAACGCAGCTCGACGTGGCCGGCGACCAGTCGTTGACCGAGGTCGCGAGCTGCTGCTCGAGCAGCGTCTGCTGGTCGCCGAGGATGTGCAGCCTGGCGGAGCCCACGCACGTGGGTGATGCCAGGTTATGTGAATTTTTTTTATGTATGGCGCGTGTTAAGAAGTAATTTTTTTTTACAGTGCGAGATGTTGGCTAATCAGGACGTGCCACGTGGCCATCATCTGATTCATTTCAAAGCCAACAGCCAAATGATCTGAGCCGTCCATTCAAATACAAAATTGAATCTGACGGCTCAGATTCAAAAGCAACGGCTACTTGAAATTTTTTTTCTCACCGGTTCAAATTTTAACAGGCATTGCCCAAAAGTCTTCTAAATTTTTTAAAAAAAATTACAAACATTACCCTACAATTTTCCTATAAATACTACTTCAATTTTACAAACCTCCCACACCAATTTGTGCACAACAAGTTCATCATCTCCCTCCATCTCTTCTCTCATTCATTTGTGTTTTTTCTCCAAAATAATGTCGAATTGGCTTGCTTCGGAAGATTTGCAATTGTGCATTTCTTATATGCATGTTAGCATTGATCCTATCACCGGCAACAAGTAAAAAGTCGACAAATTGTGGGAAAAGATCTATGCCAATTATATCAAAAATTGGGTGATTGGGCATGGTGAATCAACAAAGGAAGATCGGACCCAAACGGCCATTTCATCTCGTTTTACTAAGTTGAAGCCGGTTTTCAATCTTTGGGGCGAAGCTCTTAGTTATGCACGAAGGAATCCACCACCATCCGGCACTTCTCCACAAGATCAAGTAAGTTTTAGAAAATTTTTCATGTCTATTATTTTGATTTTATGAACTAAATGTTGTCATCTCCATTAAACATAAATAAATTGTGACATGGAAATTTGTTAATTTTTATAGTTAAGAAAAGCTCAAATTTGGTTTGTGTTGAAGACAAAGAAAGAGTTTTCGAAGTTTAAATGTTGGGAAGTGGTGAAGACTCATCTTTTCTTTAGGGAAACCACGGCTACTACTCCACGTATTTACAACTACGAAGCTACTACTCCTACTGTTAGCGAAATGCCTCCCACCATCAATTTGGATGATGATGAGGTGATTGCAATACCAATGAGTAACCGCGAAGGTCCTTCGAGTTCCCCTAGACTACCGGGAGTGAAGGCGGCAAAAGAAGCAAGAAAAAAGTGGAAAAAATCATGACTCCTACAAGTGAGCTACGAGATGAGGCTTTGAAGACCATTGCGACCAATCAAGACATTTGGGCCGCCGCTCAAAAAACAAGTGAGGATAACGATTTTGCTTTACATAAAGCGCAACTCCTCCTTCAAGAGAAAGACTTCAAATTGAGAGCTCTACAAGAAGAAACAGGGATCATGACAATGAATATGGAGCAAATGACCCCAAATTCAAAGAGGTATTTCACGAAGAGGAAAGTGGAAATCCTTAAGCAAGGAGAAGGAGACGACAACGAACAACAAGATAGTGAGGGAGCCTTTTCAAATTGTTATCGCCCACTTTTTCAATATTTTGACTTTCGTAATAAATCTAGGTTTGGCTTGTCATTATGTAATTTAAATTTTCAAGAAATAAAAATACACTTTTTATTTAGAGACGTTATTAAATAACATTACATGAAATCCAAATTCAAATACACTAAATTAAAATACACCAAATTGAAACAAACATAATGCAAAAACATATAATTCAAACAACATATTTAGATATGTTCACCGGTCTTTAGAAACCAGTTGTGCTTCACCAAGTCCTTCTGAAGCTCTCCATGGATATAAGAAGACTGAAGATCAACAACATGGTCACGAAACCGTTGTTCATCCAGTCCATCCCTTCCAACTGGCTCAAAAGGAATCTGATTACCTTGTTCATCCACTGGCCCATCATAATTTGCCAAAGCACTTGATGGATTTTGTACATCTTCTTCTTCATTCTCCTCAAATTCTACCTCATCAAACTCTTCCTCAACTATCATGTTATGCATAATGATGCAAGCCAACATAATACTTTTTATTACCCCTGTATGGTGAGATCAAGCTGCATGACGAATCATTCCCCAACGAGATTGTAAAATGCCGAAGCACCTCTCCACATCTTTGCGGTATGCCTCTTGTTTCTTTGAGAACAACTTCTGTGATAGAGTCTGAGGATTGGAAATAGTTTTCACAAATGACGAGTACCTTGGATAAATTCCGTCAGCCAGATAGTAAGTGTTGTGGTATGTCATATCGTTGACTTTAAAACTCTTTTGTGGGTTACTTCCGGCAAGGAGCGAATCGAAGATATCCGATTGGTGAAGAACGTTGATATCATTATATGCTCCAGGTACTCCAAAGAAGTTGTGCCATATCCACATGTCATATGAGGCTACCGCCTCCAAGATAATAGTGGGATGCTTAGAACGGCCGGAGTATGCCCATTGCCAAGCTGTTGGACAGTTCTTCCATTCCCAGTGCAAGCAGTCGATGCTTTCGATCATACCTGGAAATCCCCGATGTTTGGCCCTCCTTAGAAGTCGAGTGATGTCAGCTGCATTTGGACTACAGAGGTAAATGTCACTATAAAGCTCATGCATTTAGGTGCATCACTTCTTCCTGCATTCTAGTGTGGTTGATTCACCCATCCTTGTGTATTCAGCACACTGATCTACGGCTACGCCGTATGCCAACATTCGGAGAGCACCGGTCATCTTCTGTTGTGGAAGAAATCCTTGCATTCCAATGGCATCTGCTCTTTGATGCCAAAATGGATCGTTGTTGCAGAGATCCATGCAAATACGGTTGAATAAGTTCAAACTCATTCGATACCTCTGACGAAATGCTTGCTCGTTGAAGACCGGGCGTTCGATGAAGTAATCTTCCATAAGATTCTGTCCCATTTGCACCCTTAACCTTTCTTGGTTTGGACGGCGACGAGATGGTTCATCATCGAACGCTGTAGCTACCACAACCACTTCAGTGACGAAGGCGTTAGCTATTTCTGCATTTTGCTGACGTTGTTGTCATCTCCTCGTGAAAAAAGTGTTTAAACTAAAAGGATCCATCTTACTGATGCTAGAATGTGAATAAATGTTGAAGAAATAGCAAGAAATTTGTAGATGGTGTGAGAATATATGAAGCACGATGATCCTTTTATAGCTGATTTTAAGTTATCCGAAATTTGATGATGACGACACGTGGCATCACTTGACTGGTCGGAAATCTCACCAAAAATCTTCGGCAATTATTCACACGACAATGGCACATGAAAGTGCCATGTGTCGCCAAGTGATTAATTGGGAATCTTACCGAAATTTGTGTACAATTATTTGTAAGATAGCGTTCTGTCGGTGTGACACGTGTCAACTCGTCATTGGTCGAAAATCTTACCGAAAATCTTATTCAATTATTCATGCCGACAATGACACGTGTTGTCTATGTATTGGTTGAAAAATAATTATTTAAAATTTAAAAATTTTAAATTAATTTATGAACAGTAATAGGAGGTGCTATTTTTTTGCACCGCTGTGCGAAAAACAGGAACTGCACCTCCTATTTGATGAATAGTGTCTGCTTCACCTCAAATAGTGTCTGCTCCTCCTCAAATAGGAGGAGCAAAGTCCTCCCATGGGTGCATATGCTCTTAAAAGTACGAATTTGTAGACTTTGGGAAGATTTGTCAAACTACAATGATGTTGGGCTTCGATGCTTTGATTCGTCGTCGTTGACAAAGAGGTAAAATGTCGACCATACTTCTCAATTATAAGCCAACAATTTTATGGTCCAAAATAAGTATCCCTTTCTACATTTCTGTCCATAAAATGAAGAGCCCAAAATATTGGAATTACCGGATTAGCATCCATCTTCTGACAACTTAGTTTGTAATCTACAAAAGCAGAAATTCTATGTATAACACATATACTTTAATCAAACTGCGCTTCAAGTTTAGCAGACAACCCACGCCTCGGCCCGGGGACCCACCTAGTGTAATACAAAACTCATATACTTTTCACAAAAAGCTAGGCTTGTCATCGTTTTACTTTCTTTAATTATACAATAAATATTATAGTGTTGGATATGATATTCCTCTTATATTAAATTTTAGCTTTTATTAAGTCGTAGTTCAAATTGATGATTATTATTCTTAGTAAATTGAATATTTTAGAGAATATTAAACGCAAGAAAGAATTTATTGTTGGAATATGATGAAACTTTGAGAGAAAAGTTAGATGAATTTTTCTTATTGATGTATTGAGTGCAAGGTCCTTTATATATAGCCTAAGATCAAGTTCACCTAAGGAATGGAAATCTATACTTGATCAATAAGTAATATGAATCCTAATTACAATATATATTGTCTCTACATGTAGTCCTAGCTAGGGAAAGATAATCACATAATATAATATTTTGGATATTTTAACACTCATACTTGTGATGTCTAGACAAAAGCGTTGACATCCTTTGCTCTTCATCAATTAGTTGTAGGTGATAGTAATTGCTTCTCATCGAAAACTTTGTCAAGTAACAAAAACTCTTTCCAAAAAAACGTTTCAAGCAAATTAAAGTAAAAAACTGAGTGTAATCCACCTTGTCCATATGGTAACCTCGATTTCGTGTTAACTCATCAAAACCTTCCAAGTAATAAAACCTTGTCGTAGAAAACAACCTTGGTAGGAAAAAGAGTACAACAAATCTTTCACATTCTACTTGATACAATGTAACTAACTTTAACTCCCCCTAAAGTTAACTTCTTGAGTATAACAAGAGGTACTTACTATTACAGGATGTACATCATAACAGGAATAATATCACAAGGATGTGGACTTAAGCATTAGATTACTTAAAATAAACATGTAAAAATATTTTCATATTCGCTAAACAATCATACTGCCTAAGACACATACCAAATTAATTAAGAGTTGTAGTTTGTCTCTACGCTCAACTCAATCTGAAGTTTTAACAAGCTCAAACTAGCTAACATAGTAGGCAAGTCAAATCAAACTGGAATCAAAGAGTCACTCATTTATTTAATTCAACCTGGTGAGTTTTTTTTTATATTTATTTTTCTATGGGTTAGGATCAATGGCATCATATTTTTTACACAATTTTTTAGTCATTAGATTTAAAGATGTTGAACGGTGAAGATTATAAATACCATAATAACTATCTAATCAAGTTATAAAAAACAGATTCTATTGAGTGTGAAGTTTCGTATTGAAACT
Organism: Geum urbanum; assembly: GCA_946800695.1. NCBI lineage: Eukaryota > Viridiplantae > Streptophyta > Magnoliopsida > Rosales > Rosaceae > Geum > Geum urbanum. Next base: position 39,475,064 of record OX326998.1, read on the forward strand.
TCGGTGTGAAGTTTCATTTTATGCAAAACCGACAAAACAATTTGAAGATTGAAACCATCTGTCCTTTAGATACCTATGCAAGGATCATACTTGTAAAATTTAGCTCAATCGGAGATATTTTGACTATTTGATCGTCATATTGTTTGACAACGCACACAGATTGTCTGATTTAGCTCAAAATTTGATGTGGTGATCAAATGGTCAAAACATCTCCGATTGAGCTGAAATTTTGCGTGCACGATCCTTGCATGTGTATCTAAATGATGAGTAGTTTCAATCTTCAAATTGTTTTGTTGGTTTTGCCTAAAATGTAACTTCACACCGAAATTTCAATGCGATGTTTCGCACTTGATAGGATCTGTTATAAAAAAAAAACTGAACTAAAATCATCATTTCTATCTGTTAAACTGAATTAAGTTTTTCACAATACTTGTATCTTACACCTATTCTTCTTGATCAATCGTGTCCATCTTCAAATCTTCTCATTTATGTTGATGTACCTATGAGTTACCACATACACAACTTATGCCAATCAAAGTTTCAACAGCTCATCTTCGAATTGTTACCTTCCAACCCATGATTCTATGAAGATATACCAGATCTGTACATTGAACCTTCTTTCAAAAATTTCAGATGGGTAATGGTGCTTTAAAGTGAATTGGTAAAACTGTTTGGCTAAATATGGAGATTTTGTAGTTCTATAAGGTAGTCTTTTGTTCCATATATTATTGAGCAAACTATATTTTATCTAGGTCGTGTTCTTGCTTTGTTAATTCTCTTAATTTGTTGGGTAATTTTTGTGCTTTCTCGTCAGTATTTGTTCAAATAAATGGTGGTCCTAGGTTCTTTGCCCAGGCATAAAAAAAATCAAGGGTAAACATCAAGAAGAGTGAAATGAAAATCAAATAAGATCATAGAACATTGTAATTCTTCTTTTTCTCAAATGAACACATTTTGAGAGACATTATTTTTCAACCGATTAAAAATTCATTGTTTTCATTTTTTCACACGTGCTGAAAATCATGCAATCCACTAGCCATAAATTCAATTTCATCATAGGGAACCATTATTAGAATACAAATACACAAAAAAAACACACAACTTTTTGCGTTACATTTTCTCAAATTTTTCAAATTTTTATGGATTTTAGGATAAGAAGTGATAATGACTTAGCATACTACCTCACACTTTAAAACCAAATTGTCCTCAATTTGCATCAAATCACATAGTCGACAAAAGTGTAAAAGATAAAACATAGACATTATCAAACCACATTTTATTCCGCTAACACATGTTCTCCTAGGCATAACAACTATCATGCATTCACACTTAAAGGGTCATATAGTCTCTAAGAAGTAATGAAGCTATTAGAGTCCTTTTAACCACAATGGGAGCATGCATTCTAATCATATTCTAAAGGAAAAACGACAATATAATCAAGCATATAAGATGAAGGACCTCACACTTAGAACTTTAAACACCTTAGCAATGAATATCTAAAAGCTTAGATAGGCATTATGTTTGATTTTTGAACGGAAATCATGTCGATTCAATCACAATTTTACTTTCAAATTACAAATTGAGTAACCCATAATATTCCACACATCACAAGGATTTAAAATATACCTCAATCATTGTTAGAGGTGTCGCCACCAACGGTGACCGATTTCGCATGAAAATAGAGTTCCTAAGTGATAGAGGACGACTTCACACTTCAAACCCATCTAATTTCATGTTCGGAGGTGGTCGGAATCAGTCGCACCACCGTCATCTTCTTCTGCGGCAATTTTGGCCGTTGGAGGTCTGTTAACGCGGGGGGTCAATGGGTCCGTGACCCGAAATGGAAACTGACTTTCCAATTTTGAAAGGTCCTATTAATAGGTGTGAGATGCGACTAATCGATTCGGTAAAATCAAAAAGAACTTTCGTTGACCATTTATTTCTTCATTGTAACTCTGATTTTAACACTTGACGTGGCCACGAGCTCGTCACGATAAACTCTACGACTTTCCACCAAGATAATTTTCCGAGATAAAAAGTCTCATTATACTCATCCATTTGTGTCTATTATAAGCAGAGTATGACATTAAATTAAAAGATGCACCCAAGTCAAGTAGAGCACCAGCAAAGTTACTATTACCGATTGTGCAAGAGATAGAGAATCATCCCGGATCAAGCATATTGGGTGGTAGTTTCCTTTGAAGTTCTGTGAATACCTTTTCACTCAATGCATCTATCTCAGTGCATGTAAACTCCATCTTTGACGTACATTGCTCCTTAAGAAGCATTGCATACTTGGGACCTCATTAAACAAGAGTGAGCCATCAAGACATTGCAAGGCTAACGACCATTGGAAAAAGTCTACTCTTCGAGCAGTTAAACCTAAGCATCCTAACATAGCATCATTCTCAAACATATTCTCATAAGTGCTAGAAAGTAGAGAGAGAGAGAGAGAGAGAGAGAGAGAGAGAGAGTAATGGAGAAATAAAGTACAAAAACTTTGTTGACCAACTCCAAGCTCTATATACGTTAAAATATAAACCAACGAAGGCCAAGTTAGGTCCCACCATCCAAGGTTGCATCCGAATTGATCATGATTCACTTAACGGTGCTCTTGGAGTTGTCTTGGCCTCAAGTTATTACTCTATGCTCCATACCTCAAAGCCTCAAGCTCTTGCTCTTCAAAAGTCTACTTTGGTAGGACATTCCTCGACGAGTCAAGAGATTCCCTTGACAGGTTGAAGAAGTGAAAAATTCTGGACAGTAGCTTGCAGTCGACGGGTCGAGAAAGACCTTTAACTCGTCAAGAACTTCCCAGAAATTAAGCTCCAAGTTTATGACTTCAATTCTCCATTCTTTATGCTTAATGCTCCCCCAACCCCACTTATTCTTCTTGCTTACCAATGATGTTCAACCATCCCGGGTTCAAGTTTAACGAAGTTAACACGATCGGGTGATGGAAGCTATGATCTCAAAATATCATGGTCCTTAAAGTGATAGACCTCCCCACTCCATTTTCTATTTGGCTCGAAGGCTTCAATTTTTGTCTCATAGAGCTTGAAAGTTCTCCCATTTTTCAAATTCATCAACTGGAGAACTCTTTAAAGACATAACTTAAGCAGCTTGTAAATAGTACTCCTCAAGGGATTAAAGCTCTTCAAGGTGACCTTGCTACCAACTACCAATGTTGGTTTCTCATGCTTGTTCAGCTTCAGTTTCTTCATTTTTTTGCGAACCTTGCTCCTATCCGGTGCCTTGCCATCTTCAACATTCTTGGCTTCATTATCTTTCACAACTTTAATGCCATAGACTTGTAGTGACAGAATCGGTAGAGCTTCATTGAATAACTTAAAAGCTTTTGCCTTCTGATCCATTATTGCTTATAGACTGCCTTTAGCATTGGCTTGAAGAAAATGTAAGAACTTAAGTTCACCTGATTTCACAGTAGTCTTAGCTTGGGTCTTGATACCCTTATGCTTCTGCTTGGCTTCATTCTCAAATCTGGGAGCTATACTAGGCACATACGGTGTGTCTAGATCCTCATCCTCATCACTTTCAATCTCGCGCTCCACCAAGAGGACATCATCATAGTTGGTGAAGCACTTCTCGGGTTGCACTACTATATTCAACACCTTAACTTAATGCTTTTGATTCTTTTTGGCATAAGACAAGAATTCATTGGTCCTTTCGCTATGTTGAACTTGATGTACCTTTACAAATTGACTTAGTTGTTCCTTCATATTACAAAGTACACATTAGTTCTCATTTCGGATCTCCTTATTCTCATTCATTAAGCTCTTGAAGATTTCCAAGTACATGTTCTTGTCCTCCTCTCGTTGAGCTTCCAATTTACCTTGAAGAAGTATTTCATGTTATGAAAATAGTTTGGTCATCAACTCCTCCAAGTTAGACTTTGAAAATTCCCTTCGAGGCAGAGGTGCATGTTGCACCGGAGCTTGTTGTGGTATTGGAGCGAAAGATGTTTGTGGTTAGTAAAATTTACCTCCCAAAGCATTGACAAACTCTCCTTCTTGTGCTTGAAAACCACCATTTGATTATTGAAAGCCTCCTTGACTAAAGTCTTGACAATTTTCTTGTCCCCTTTGGTTATGTTAGCTATGCTCCCCCCATGAGAAAATATGATTAGTACGCCAACCCGGATTACTCATTTGTGCACCCAATGACATGTGCTTGCATTTCTCAATAATCTCTGGATAATCTCCTTGATGAGGGCAACATGGAGTCTCATATTTCACACTCTTACAAATCATGCAAGTTGGTTCTGCACTAGTCTCCGCAATTGGATTTACATAGCCTCCATTCCGAGTTTGCTTCAACAAAAGGTCAAATTTCTTGTTCATAGTCTCTTCAAGTCGCTTGATGGCATCCTCTTGTACATATGCGGCTCCCTTGACTATATACATACTTTCCCGGTTGGCGTGCGTGGCTTCTCTCATTGATATTGCTAGTTTCCTTGCATTATGCTTCACATCCCATAGTAATGATCACTCTGACATTTTTTCAAGTAGAATATGTGTTTCCTCCGCAGTTTTGTCCATGAAATCTCCTCCACATGCATTGTCAACATTCCTTCTCGTCTCCGTGCGTATCCTTGGTAAAAGAGAGATAATAACATGTCTTGGTTTTGATCGTTGTTAGGGTAACCTAGTTCAAGCTCCTTGAATTACTCCCAAGTCTCATAGAATAACTCTCCATCTTCCTCACTAAATATCATCAACCTTGTCCTTCTTTCATTTATCTTCCCCGGTGGAAAATACTTTGTGATAAACTTGTGTTGCATCGCCTCCTATGAGTGAATCGAGTTAGGAGCAAGTTTGTTGAACCATATCTTTGCCTTATCTAGCAACTAATAGATATTAGTCCTCCAAACTCCTAGAGTGACCTAAAGCCTTGAGGGTCTTCCATGATACTTCTTTGGCAACCCCCTCAAGGAAACATTAATGAGCACCTTAAGAGTTTGAATGTGATTTCGGTACATGGCGTAGTGGCATTTATTGTGCAATGGACACCAAAATGAACTGAGGTAAAGGCTTACATTATCCAATATACCAAAATCACATAATAAGGTCCTAATGTTCTAGAGTGTTGCAGTAAGTAAGTTTGCTAAATCTAGACTATCTAACTAAACATGCTTTAAATCAAATACACTAAATTAGATATGCTTCAAGAATGTATATAACATCAAGCAAGTAAACAAGCATGACTTAAGCAATCACAAATGCAGGTAAAATTCGACGGGTCGAATGGAATTTCGACTCGTCGAAGCAAGTTCCCTGTATGGAAATTTCGGTTGGGTGAATGGCAATTTTGACGGGTTGAATGTACACTCATGTTTCTCTTCCACACCACTCTTGACGGATCGAGTAGAATGCTCTGCAAAAGGTTAGAAGCACAAGTTCATACCCAAAGCATCTACCAAATCCATCAAGATATCAAAGACAATAAAAAAAAGTCATAAATGGAAAAATGAACAAAAACTACAAAGCTAAGAAACAAATGTCACACACATGTTCGGATACTTCGCAATCAAAGGCTAACCGAAGCTAAGAAATCAAAGTAAAATCAATCCCCGACAATGACGCCAAAAATTTGTTAGGAGATTTAGTTCCCTCAACCTTTTAACTATTAGTAAGTCTAAGGCTAAGTGAAATTCCCTTACCCGCAAGTATACGAGGTCAAGTAATATAATTTATAATGAAGTCGAGTGTCGAATCCACGAGGATTGACCACTCTAATTCTAAATCTTAAATCGATTAGGTCCTAAACATGCAATGTGGCCTAAAACTAATGAATGAAAATATGAAAATGTATCTTACCTAGCTAAGTTCTTTGGTAACCTATCTATGTAAGGGGTGATGTAACTATTTAAGTGATTGTCTGATTGAATGATTGATTAACTAACTAAACGCAATCACGAGGTAAAACAAAACCAAGCAATGTAAATATTTGGTCGGTTAGAGATGTTGCCACTAGCCAACTCAATATACCAACAATGTCCAAGTTATGAGTTTTAGTCCGGTTTACATGCTCAAACGTCTTTTAGATTATAAGAACAAATCATTTCATTGTCCAAATCATGCCCTCTCGAGTCACGTTTGGTTATGGGCCGAAACTCCTAGGCCTTTTGGGATTCTAGAAGGTTTCGGTTCATCCATGAAGCACAAACTAAACCAAGATTAGGAGCTAGACTTTTGGTATTAGACTCCTAATATATTTCATGCATAACGAGTTTCATTGCCAACACATGTGAAGATTGTGGATAGCTTCCCTTCCCAAGCCTCTTTTGGAGCACTTAGGAGTGGGTCCTAATGAAACCTCCCAACTCCCACCTATTGGGTTATGAGTCGAAAGAATCAACAATAGCTACAAAGCCTCTCGGTTTAATGTAAGCTTAATCGAAAACCCCTTGAGTCACATGGACCTCAAAAGTGTTTTGATTCATGCTCAAGCACAAGAAAAACCAAACCTTAAGCTTAACCTTTTGAGTTTAAACCTAAGTCATGTTTACATGCTTATCTTCCATAGGTGAGTGACTAGTTCATTTAGGTTCATTTTTAGCTCCCTTAGACATATCTCAACTTTGTCATGGCTAAAACATGAATATGAAAACATTGAATCAAGCCCAAATATGCAAACATGCCATAACCATATCACACACACAACAAACTCATTCAATAGCATGTATAGTACACTAAAACAAATCCAATTTTATAACTCAAAGCATCATTGTATGTACATCAAATTGGTTAGGGCTAAATCCTAGCCTTCCAAAAGGTAACTACTCACTAAGCATAACTAGAACAACATTTAGATACATGCTTAAAACTAGAAGGGTAAAGAGATAATCGAAGAGTCTCATTAGCCAAAACTCCACCAAATGACTTCAAGGTTTCTAGCTCCACATCTCCACTTCTAGCTAGCACACAACTTCAAAGGAGGTAAGGGTATCTCTTAGGATTCTAAGGAGCCAAGGGTAAAAGGGATTACTTCCCACTCTTTTGAACTTTAAGAACCAAATCAAACCAAATCCTAGAGGTAAAGGTGAGAGGAGGAACACCCAAACTAGATCGAAATGATGGTATATATGGTGGTGGAGAGGTTCGACTCTTTCCTTGAAGGAGGAGCTAGGTCTCTTTTGGTAATGAAAAAGTGGTGGTGTCGGCCTACTAAAGAGAGTAGATAGGGAAGAGAGCTTGAGAGGGTTGGAGGAGAAAATTAGAGAGAAAAAACTAAGTAAAATTTGAAAATATGTAAAATGAAGTGTGTTGTGTGTGGTGGTGATGGAGAGCTCGAATTTGGGAGAGATATGGGACAAATTCTAGCCCTTAGATGATTTTAAATGAGAAGGAGGAAGATCTAAAGGTTGTCTTTGAATCAAAGGAACCATGATCCACTATTTTAGGCTTTGTAAGTCTAAAGTCCGAAATAAGTGACATCATATAGTCCATCTTCTTCCTCTTCTCTTCAAATCATATTGGCATACATAATTAGATGGATTGAGCCTCAATTCAGCTGTACTTAAATTGTTTGGGCCAGCAAGAGTGATCTGGCCGACTGTGGTGAATTCTAGTGGGTTTAGAGCAACTTTCGGTGAAGCTATTTCATATTTTTTCCAAAGTTGCTCCAAATTCTCTCGTGGCTTCAGAAATGTATACGCCTTCTACTATAAATGTTTAATTATTCTCCTTTAATGCATTTTCGAGTCAAACCATGATTTCCTAATAAGAATGGGAAACGTCATAAGAACAACGCTTTATTCATGAAAAGCAAGTAATAAACCTAAAGCTAGGAGCATATTAGGCATATAATTATGATCTTAACAGTGTATGACCTTTATCAGATGTTGCGGCTCGATGAGCCAGAAGGTGGTCCAGAGGACACCGTAGTGATCAGAGACAGGGCTCGAAGGCTAGAGGAGGATCTGAAGGCCAAAGAGTCAGCGCTATTAACAAAAAATGTGAGGATGATAAAGTACAGCCATCTGGAGGGGGAGTTGCAGGAAGAATGGTCTATCTTCAAGCATGGCGTTGATGACTCCCTGAAAGCCAAGCAGAAGCTTCAGGAGAAATATGATGAACTCGCTACCGAGCGGGACGTGTTGCAAGCGGAATAGCGTTCACTTGAACATTTGCAGATGCAGCAGATGGAGCGCTTAGACCAAGTGTTGGCTGAGATGGAGGTCTTGTGAGCGGAAGTGGAGTCCCTTCAAGCACAAGTGCTGGACGCGCGGCTAGGCATCAGCTAGAGGCAGATGTTGTAGCCTCGTTCAAGGCCTTTGCTAAGTTCAAGCAGCTCAAGGAAGAAACCACGGCTGCGAGTGTCACCATGACCTTTAACATGCTTTAGGAAAGTCCATACTTTAACTAGGAGCAGTATGAAGCTGACCAACAGGCGGGGAAGAGGGCGGGATTGTAGGGTTAAGTGTGGGGTATCTATTCAACTTTCTAGTTTGATGTTGTTTAGAATAATGTTGGCTATGTTTATTTTGTATGTTTCTTTCGTATTTGGATGTATAAAAACAAAATTTCCTGCTCAAGTAGTAAGTGATTGGTGTTGTTTGCTGAATATTGTTTGATGGTGTGAATCCTGCATCAGAATATGGTTGTGTAGCTCTATTTGTGCTGTAGAAATAATCACTATTGCGTTAACTAGATAAGAGTAAGCTTACGAATGATTGTGTTTGTTATTTATTATTCAAACGTAGCATGCTAGCAGTTGAAATAATTTTTAAGTGAAATGTTTGTAAAAAAAACACAATATAGGTGTAATTGTATTCTTACTTCAGTACAAAAAGCGTAGTATATTGGAGTACATGGGGAAAATAAGAAAACAACAACTGAATGAACCACAACCTAAGCGGGGCTTCTAGTGATAGTATTTCTGCAAGTGGGCAGAGTTCTAGGGGTAAGGGAGGATGGGTTTTTGTGTTCTCCTAAGTTCATGTTTCCTATTTAAGAAGGTTCATTTCTGAACCCAAAGTCTAGGTGCATGTATTGTCATTATGAGTCCAGAGTCTAGATGCATATATTGTCTTTAATGTGTTAACATATGCATGGAAGATTGTTCCACAAGCCCTTTTCTAAACCCTGCGTTCTAATTGGAATGACATTTCATTTGGCAATTAGAATTAATATCATATTGGATTAGTGAAGATAGCTTTCTTCCTTCCTAAGATAACTCTTATCTCTTTGGAGGAGCCCTTAGAGTGGCGAGTTTTTTATCCTTGAATACTTATTTGTGAGTTCTCTCATAGTATTTTATCTTATCTGGTGTCAAGTTGGTAATCAGAGCCTAGGTTCATGATCAACGCATTTCATACGTGATTCTTAACGTCATTCTTTCTACATTTAACTTTGTTTTGACCTTAGTATTCTCGGTTCTTACTTACTTTATTATTTTTAGGTTTCGAATTAAGGAGATCAATAAAAGAGGTGAAATGGAGCATAAAACGCAGCAATTGGAGGTTTCCTAATTCATTTAGGAAAAATGGTCTTTCCTACTTTGACCAAGATTCCTACTCGGATTAGGAATGCAAATGGTTCGACATCTCGGAAAGTTTCGAGGAGCTGAAAAATGAAGTTTTCTAAATCAACTAGGAATGACATGGCGAAATATGGATCCGAAATTGTCTTCTCAAGTTACTAAAATGACGCAAGGAAAAATGAAGACATTTCAAATGATGGATCGAAAATCAGCAAGCATTTTGGGCGAAATCAAGCAAGGAGATATTACCGAATAGATGGAGGATCAAAGGTATCAAGTATATCTTAAAAGTGCCTTATTTGAAGATCAAAATATCCTACAATATATGGTAGGTTCGGCCAAAATGACTTGGAGCTCAAGAAATACAAGATATGGAAAGATCAAGACTTCCCTACTCCTAGTAGGAAGAGGAAGATATGCCTGCCAGCTCATCAATCTTCAACGGATCACAGAATCTGCAATTCAACTCCAAATATAGTGATCATGTATGTCTTCTTCAATCTCTCGAGCTGATCTTTCCAACGAATCTAAAATCACAATTTTCTGAGCTCTAGTACTCCCGGAAAAGAAGTTTCAAGACAGGCTGGTAGATTTACCCGGGTACACTAGAAATCCCTAGTTTGGAGAGGAAAGATGCAATCCTTCACCTATAACTAGAAGAGCTCGGCCTCATTCTCAATCATCACTCATTTTAGACACAAAAGCTCTGCCTAAACACTATCTCCTCTCCACAAAGCCAAGAAACTCTTCAAGGAAGCAGCCTACACAACTGTCTGCCACCACAACAACCTCCATTGACATATAGGGCGATCCCGAGTGTCTCCTCCACCAAAGAAGATTCAGTTATACCTTAGCTCCATAAGGTGATCCCAAAGACTAAAAAGTGTAACATGAGTCCTCTTTACTATGTAGCTTCTCCTTGTATGAACTATTGGTTTAGTGAAGTAGTTTATAGAATTTCAGTTTTTCTTTACTTGTTTCGTTTTCAACTGTTTTTCATGTGTTCTAGTTTCTTAGTTTTTATTATACATGTTCATCTATGCTTAATGCTTTGGCTTATATGTGACGACCCGAATCAGAATTAGTATGTTAATTGGCTTGGTTTGCATATTTTACGAGTAATCACTGTTTGTCGTAATTGAGCAGTTTTAGCGGCTTTATTCACGGCTAATTTATCGGGTGAGAATTTGGTATGAGTCTCTTCACGAGAATTGTAGTATGCATGATTTTGAGTTCGTAGGTGGTTTTGGATAATTGTTTCGATAACCGAGGAATATGTTATGAATATTTGAAATCGCGTAATTTAGTCGTGTTTATCCGATTAAGTTTGAGTTATCCGGAAAGTGGATGTGATTCGATTTGGACCGTTGATCATATTGAGCAAAGAGTATAAATATCGGAATAGTCGTAAAATTTTCGAAAATCACTGTTTTGGGAAGTTTGACTGACGTTTGACCGTTGACTGACTGTTGACCGAGTCCATTTCGCACCACCGTTTGACTCGCCGTGGACTTTCCGTTTCTGGGCACTTCAGACCAAATCATTGGTATGGTTAGCTTCCTCTCATGATTTCCTATTGTTTTGCAATTGATTTGAGTTGAATTGGTTGAGATTTGAGGGAGAACGAGCTCGGTGAAGTTCTTGGTTTTTGCCGGAATCGGGTGGCCATTTCCGGCAACTTTTGGGGTCGGAGGGGTTGGGGGTTTTGCTCCCCTTATCCCAAGGAAGCTTTTGGGTGAAGAGTTTTTGAAGTTGGTCGCCGTTTGGAGCTCGCCGAAAACCTCACCGGAATCCATGTATTTCGTGGGTTTCGAGATGAATTCCGGCCGATGGGCTTGGAATTGGGGCTTGGAGTAGGGAGATGTGTTGGTCTTGAGGAGTACTTGTGATCTGGAAAGTTTGGTCAGAATCCGCCACTGTTGACGCCATGCCGCCGCCGACGGCGCTCTAGCGAAGGGTTGACTTTTTGGATTTTTGTCAAGTTTTATGCCGTTTTGCTCGTAATCGCGCCCCGATCGTAGCCTTGAGGTTTTCGAGTTGATTTGAGTAGTGGATTTTAAGTCGAGAGTTTATGTAGAGTGTTTGAGATTTTCGACGGGTTTTCTGTTATCCGAGTTATATGTTTCCGAAAATGGTTGGTTTCCGAGGTGTAGTTCAGAGTAATGAATTGTGATTTTGATCGGTGATATTTTGTGATTATCAGGGGATCGAGATCGTACGTTGGGCGAGGGATCTTCTGCCGGATCTCAGGATTAGCGCATCTGCGCGCTGTACTTATCTGTGAGTGGACATTTATTTTCACTGTTGTAGCGAGTTCTTGGTTTCAGCATTTATTTCCGTTACAGTATTGAGATTATTTATTATTTTTGGAGGTATTGTTTTATGTTTTATTGGTGATGGCATTTACTTAGCATCGATGCATTGACTACTCGGCTTATCACCAGTAGTCCAGTTATAGGGTTGAGAGATTCCCCTGATGTGCCCACTAGATTTGAGAGATTCGCTTAGTCTATCACCGTCGGGCTTGAGAGATTCGCCTGACACCTCCATTTATTTTAAGAACTCGCATTATCTTTATGATTATGTAAATGGTGAAAGGCATATGTTTATTTTCGTCCACTCACTCTAACGATTTTATTTTCCTTTCCCCTGGGTTTTTCGGTTTTCGTGCCCAGTTTGCAGTTCGGATTCTGGTGTCGCACGTCGCAGTTGGAGGCTTAGTGTTCGTGAAAGGAACCAACCCCGATTTAGTTTCCTAAACTGGAATCGAACCCATTCTAAAAACACGAATTTGCAAAAACCATAGAAATTTCGGCAAAGTTTTACTATAGCTCAAAGTTACCATTCACTTGCACCCGAAAATACACTTTATCCTATGCCACAAAAGCCAAACCGTGGGCACCAATCCCATCCGGATTTCTCAAAATCATATCATCATAATATAAAGTAATAAGTAAAACTGTAACTTTACAGAAATCTGGGAAAAATCATATGAAAGTATGGATATCAGAGTATTCAGAGAGACCTCTAGTATATATATACATAAATACACAACAGTAGGCTAAACAAGAAACCTACTGAAAAAGAAACGTAGCTCGAACACTAAGTCTCTGACAGCGACGTGCGACACCAGAATCCAAACTGCAAACTGGGCATAGAAAACAAAGAGCACAGGGAAAGACATATTAACTGTTAGAGTGAGTGGACGAAAGTAAATGTCTTTCGCCGAATAATATATGTTATAAAAACATATGCGAGTCTAAATGTATGAAAATTATAATGTACACGAGGAAAACGCTAACCCTCAAGCGTACAGAGCATGCATCGTAAAATCCCGCGGGGTCACTCATGGACACATCCGTGCTAGTACAGTTCGAATCACAGGATCCCAGATCCACATGTGATTCAAGTCAGAAAGGCCTCAGGTCAGAGGTCTCTCTGTCTCTCTCTCTCCCCCCTCCCCCTAGCAAAGGCCTCGGGTCAGGGGTCACAGCCTCCCCCAGTAAACATTCTCGGGGATCAGCCGGGATGCAAGTGTATCGATACAACAATATATACTGTGACTGTACTCTGTGTAAACCAAATCATAAATAGTTTCATGCAAATGTATAAAGCATAACGTGAATGTATATTCGTAATACATAATTATATAAGCATATTCGTAAATGAATAATCGTAAACACATGCTCAAATAACTCATAATCGTATGTGCATGCTCATGCTCATAAAACGTAATATAAAGACTCGCGACCAATCAGTGAAAAGAAAAGTCCACTCACAGACAAGCACAGCGCGCAAACGCGCTAATCCCGAGATCTGGCGGAAGATCCCTCACCCAACGCACGATCTCGATCCCCTGAATAATCACAAAATATCACTGATCAAAATCAAAACTCAATACACTGAACCACACCTCGGATACCAACCATTTCCGGAAACATATAACTCGAATAACAGAAAACCCGTCGAAAACCCCAAACATTCCGCATAAACCCTCGACTTAAAATCCGGCATCCAAATCAACTCGAAAATCTCAAGGCGATGATCGGGGCGCGATTACGAGAAAAACAACATAAAACTTATCAAAAATCCAAAAGGTCAACCCTTCACCGGAGCGCCGTCGTTGATCGCCGCCGCCGCGACGTCAAAAGTGGCGGATTCTGGCCAAACTTACCAGATCACAAGTACTCCTCAAGCCCAACAACTTCCTCTTCTACACCAAGCTCCAATTCCAAGCCCACTGGCCGGAATTGAGCCCGAAACCTCACGGAATCTATTGATTCCGGCGAGATTCAAACGACAACCAAACCAAAATTCCTTCCACCTAAAAGCATCAAGGGGTTGAGAGGAACCTTTCCCCCCACAACCCCGACCCCAAATGTCGCCGGAGCACCTCACCTGAATCCGGCGAAAACCCCTATTCTCCTCGAACTCGTTCTCCCTTAAAACCTCATCAAATTACCCATTTCCAAGTTCTAAACAATATGAAATCAAGAGAGGATTCTAACCATACCAAAATTGTAGCCGGAGGTGTCCGAAAACGGAAAGTCCATGGAGAGTCAACCGGCGGTGCGGTTCTCCCTCGGTCAACGCGGGTCAACGGTGTTCCTTCGGTCAAACGACGGTCAAACTTCCCGAAACAGTGATTTTCAACAATTTTATGACTATTCCGATATTTATACTCGCGGCTCGATACGATCAACGATCCCAATCGAATCTCATCCACGTTTCAGATAACTCAAACGTAATCGGATAAACATGACTAAATCACGCGATTTTAAATATTCATAACATATTCCTTGGTTATCGAAATAATTATCCGAAATCGCCTACAAACTCGAAATCATGCATACTACAATTCTCGTGAAGAGACTCATCTCAAATTCTCGGCCGATAATTAAATCGTGAACCAGACTGCCAATTCGATTAATTACAATATAATCTCGATTACTCGTAAAGCTCGCGGATTAAGTCGATTGCTATTCTAATTCTGGTTCGGGTCGTCACAAATCTACCCCCCTTAGAAAAAATTTCGACATCGAAATTTACGTACCTGCTAGGTGAACAGATGAGGATACTGCTCCCGCATATGCTGTTCGGTCTCCCAGGTGGCTTCCTCAACTGAATGATTCTGCTATAAGACCTTCACAAGCGGAATCTCTCTGTACCTCAATTCCTGTACATGCCGATCGAGAATCTATACTGGTTCATTCACATATGTCAAATCTTCCCGGATAGGAAGCTGATATGGCGTTAAAACATGTGATGGATCTAGAATGTATTTCTGCAGCATCGAAACATGGAAAACATCGTGTACTCGAGCCATCTCGGAAGGTAACTCTAACCTATAAGCTACAACACCAACTCTCTTTGTAATCTCATACGGACCTATATACCATGGTCGAAGCTTGCCACCTTCCCGAAAAGAACAACTCCTCGCCAAGGAGACTATTTCAGGAAGACCCAATCGCCCACCTCGAACTCGAGACTTTTTCTTCTCACGTCTGCATAACTCTTTTGGCGATCATGGGCAATCTTCAATCTGTCTCGGATAATCTGAATGTCCTATGTGGTGCTCTTTACCAAATTAGGACCAATAAGCCATCGCTCGCCCACCTCACTCCAACATAATGGAGTGCGGTACTGCCTCCCGTATAGAGCCTCATAAGGTGCCATATCAATACTGGCCTGATAACTGTTGTTGTAAGCAAACTCGATCAAATGCAGTTGCTGGTCCCAATTTCCTCTAAACTGCAATACGCAGGACCGCAACATATCCTCGAGGGTCTGAATAGTCTGCTCAGACTACCCATCAGTCTGAGGATGGAAAGCTGTACTGAAATGCAATCTGGTACCCAGGGCTCACTGCAATGCCTGCCAAAACTCTGAAGTAAACTGACTGTCTCGGTCAGAAACAATAGATACAGGCACGCCATGTAAACGAACGATCTCCGCCAAATACAGCTTTGCTAATTTTGTGACGACCCAGTACAGAATCAACAATGAAATTAGCTTAATCTACGAGGTTGTGCGTAATCGCAGATTTTCGACAGTTGTTTGAATCGCTGAATTTGATAACGACTAAATTATTGGCCGAGAATTGGAGCTGAGTCTCTTCTTGAGAGTCGTTGTACGTATTATTTCGAGTTCGTAGGCGGTTTTGGATCATTATTTGGACGACCGAGGAATAAAATATAAATATTTGAAGTTTCGACGTAATCGGGTTAAAATTGCGACCTTCTTAACGACTAAATTACTGGACGAGAATTTGGTTTTGGATTCTTCACGAAAGATGTTGAGAATTTAATTTCGAGCTCGTGAGAACTTTCGGAGCATTATTCCGAGTTACGAGGATTAAGTTGTGAATATTTCCGATTGTTGATTATTTAGTCGGTTTAAGTATGTGTTTGGGTAGAACAGTTGACTTTTTATCGATTTGGTCGAAGTGTTTGACTTCGGGTGGTAATTGAAGAACATCTTGAGTCGAGTTTGTTGTCGTGAGAATTATCGGAATCGGAATTACGACGAGAAAGTTACATGCATTTGAAGTTTATCGAAAAGTGAATTATGGAGGTTTCCATTTTGGGAAGGTCTATATATAGAAGGTTCCTGTTTGGGCAAGTCAACCTTGCTATAAGGGGAGTTGACTGGTCAACTCGGTTTGACCGAGTTGGTACGACGGCTCACGACGGTCGCCGGCGGTGGAACTCTGTCCGGCCACCATGGACCACGGCGTTGGTCCCAAATGATGCGCCTCGATTTCCTATTTCCCTTTCCGGACTCCTTTCACGGCGTGGGACGCCGAAGGGGAGGGAATTTTCTGGCCAAGTTTGAGAAATTTTGGGGGTAATCGGGTTTCATTTTTCGGGCCGATTTGAGCTGCAAAAAAGAGTGGGCTTTGAAGCTCTCATCACCTAGAAGCTACCATGAAAGTTTGGTGATCCAATTTCATTTGTATGGAGAATTTTGGATTTGAAATTTTGGTGACAATTCGGTTTATCATGAAATTGACATGGTTAGAGTGAGAATTGGCCTTCGATGCAGTTGTGAAAGTTGCTCAGTGGGTGATTTGGAGTGGAATAGTGGTTGCTCCGCCGTGAAATTTCCCGTTCGGGTGGCGCCGCCGCCGCCGACGGTGGTCAACGGCGGTTAACAGTCAAATTTTGACTTTTTGGGATTTTCGACAAGTTGCATGTCGTTTCACTCGAAATCGCGCCTCGATCGCAGTGGGGAGGTTTGTTTTTCGAATTGAGCGTCCGAAATTGTAGCGAGGTATTGAGGTGTGATTATCGGATTTTCGACGATTCGTCGTATTCGAATTATGTGTTTCCGAGAATGGTTGTTTCTCGTGATTTGATTTGAATTGTCGAGTTATGACTTTGAGTAATGGACTTTGTGATTATTCAGGGGTTCCTAATCGTTCGTTTGGCGAGGGATTTTCCGCCGGATCACGAGTTAACGCGAACTGCGTTACGCTAGTCTGTGAGTGGACATTTCTTTTCACGGATTGATTGCGAGTCTTTATACACGTTTTACGAACTTGAGCATGCATACGAGATTACGATTTATATGAGCATGTGTTAGACGATTATGCTTATACCATTATACATTACGTATATGCATTTATATGTTACTTTATGCATTTGCATCAATCTGTTTATGATTTGGTTTACACAGAGTACAGTCTCAGTTATGTTGTTGTATCGATACACTCGCATCCCGGCTGATCCCCGAGGATGTGTACCGGGGGAGGCTGTGACTCCTGACCCGAGGCCTTTACCGGGGGGAGGCAGACCTCTGACCTGAGGCCTTTCTGGCTAGAATCACGTGTGGGTCTGGGATCCCATGATTCGGACTGTACTAGCACGGACGTGTCCATGAGTGACCCCGTGGGATTTTTACTTGCATGCTCAGTACGCTGGAGGAGTATGAGTTTACCTCGTGTACTATATGATTTTTATACATTTGACTCGCATATGTTTTATAACATATATTAATTGGTGAAGGATATTTATTTTCGTCCACTCACTCTAACAGTTTTCATATCTTTCCCCTGGGCTTTTCGGTTTTCTTGCCCAGTTTGCAGTTCGGACTCTGGTGTCGCACGTCGTGGTCGGCGGCATAGTGCTCGAGCTACCTTGTTTCTTCCAGTAGGTTTAATGTTCTACCTACTGTGGTATACTTATATGATTATACATTAGAGGTTCGCTCTGAGTATTCTGTTGTATATTCTATACGATTTTTCCCCGGATTTCAGTAAAGTACAGATATATTTGTTATTTTACATTATTGTTGATATATTGAGAAATCCGGATGGGATTGGTGCCCACGGTTTGATTTTTGTGGCATAGGATGAAGTGTATTTTCCGCGTGCAGGTAATGGTAATTCCACATTAGTAACGAAACTCTGCCGAAATTTTGATGGTTTTTGTTGGTTCGTGTTTTCAGAAGAGGTTTGATTCCGGTTTAGGCAACTAAATCGGGGTTGGGTCCTTTCAAATTTGCCTACAGAAATCTTCTCTGGAAGTGCAAGGAAATGAGTTGATTTCGTCAATCGGTCCACAATGACCCAAATACCCGTGTTACCAGCAGAAGTACGCGGTAACTGATACACAAAATCCATGGTGATGTGCTCCCACTTCCAAACCAGAATCTCCAAGGGCTGTAACTTTCCCGCAGGCTTCTGCCTCTCTGCTTTAACTTGCTAACAAATAAGACATCTGCTCACATATGCGGTGATCTCCCTCTTCATATTTCTCCACCAGTAATAAACTCGAAGTGTACGAAACATCTACCTCTGAACAGCAACGTACCGTCATCACTCAACCGAAACTCTGTTGGCACACCATTCCATATCATGATCTTCTTGTCCAACATGTAGGAATCTGAATCCTGAACTTCTCGAACCTGATCAACCAACACGGGTCGAACCTGAAAATTGGCCAACAAAGCTCCCTCATCGTCCCACTCAAACTCGGCTCCCGTAGCCCGAAGCTCGGCTAACATAGATACTCTAGCCATACACACATGAAACAACGAAGCTCCGGATTTCTGACTGAGTGCATCGGCAACAACATTAGCCTTCCCTGGATGATACTCGAAAGTGCGATCGTAGTCGTTGATAAACTCCATCCATCTGCGCTGCCTCATATTCAAATCTGGCTGCGTCCGCAAGTAGGTGAGACTCTTGTGATCGGTGTATATCTTGCACTGAGCTCCGTACAAGTAGTGTCTCCAACTCTTCAAAGCTAAAATAATGGCAGCCAACTCCAAATCATGCGTAGGATAGTTGACTTCATGTGGTTTCAACTGCCTGGAACCGTAAGCCACTACTCTGCCATGCTGCATCAAAACATAACCAAGTCCTAATTTCGATGCATCACTGTAAACCACAAACTCTCCATTATCATCAGGTAAAGTCAGAACCGGTGTAGTAGTCAACTTCTCCTTCAAGAGCAAGTAACACTCCTCACATGCATCGGACCACTCGAACTTGACACCTTTCTTGGTCAATCTGGTAAGCAGGGTAGCAATCCGTGAAAAATCCTTCACAAAGTGCCGATAGTAACCTGCCAAACCCAAGAAACTCCTGATCTGTAGTACGGTGGTAGGTCTACTCCAATTCAACACGGCTTCAATCTTGTCAGAATCCACGCTAACTCCCTCAGCAGATATCACGTGACCCAGAAACTTCACGCTATTCAACCAAAACTTACACTTGCTGAACTTCACAAACAGCTGATTATCTCGCAAAGTCCGCAAAACAGCTCGCAAATGCTTCTTGTGCTGGCCCACACTTCTGGAGTAAATCAGAATGTCGTCGATGAACACGATCACAAACTTGTCTTGGAATCGCCTAAACACCTGGTTCATCAAATCCATGAAAGCTGTAGGGGCATTGGTCAACCCAAACGGCATAACTAAGAACTCATAATGCCCGTACCGTAATCTGAAAGTTGTCCTGTGCACATCAGACTCTCTGATCCTCAACTGATGGTATCCAGACCTGAGATCAATCTTCGAAAAGACTGAATCTCCCTTGAGTTGATCAAACAAATCGTCAATCCGCGACAACGGATACTTATTCTTCACGATGACCTGATTCAGCTTTCGGTAATCAATACACAACCGCATGGAACCATCCTTCTTCCGTACAAATAATACAGGAGCACCCCACGGTGAAACACTGGGTCAAATGAAACCTTTCTCCAGCAACTCTTGAAGTTGAATTTGTAACTCTTTCAACTCTGCTGGCGCCATACGATAAGGTGCCTGAGATATAGGTCCAGTGCCTGGTAAAAACTCAATGGTGAAATCAATTTCTCGGACTGGAGGAACACATGGTAACTCCTCCGGAAACACATCTGGAAACTCGGAAACCACCTCAATATCACCAATGTCTAGTATGGCGGCCTGTGTATCCACGACATGAGCTAAATATGCAACACAACCCTTCTTCATCATTCGCTCGGCCTTCATCACTGAAATCACACATGGCAATGAAGTATTCTTCTCACCGCAAAACAGTATCTCTGGAAAACCTGGACGTCGAAACACAACCTCCTTCTTGTGACAATCAAACATAGCCCAATGTGTCTCCAAGAAGTCCATACCCAAAATCACATCAAAATCGACAATATCCAGCAATAACAAATTTGCGGCTAACCTATAACCTCCCACAAAGATTTCACAATCCCTGTACACCCAGCCAATACTCACAACCTCACCGGATGGATACAACACTCTCCACAACCCCGGAAGTGGAGATGCAGGCATAGTAGCTAGAGATGACAATCTATATGATATGAATGAATGCGTAGCACCTGGATCTAACAAAGTAAGTACTGGATAGCCAAAAATATGCAACGTACCAATAACAACTTCCAATGAAGCATTGTCCTCACACAATGACATAGCATGAACCTTGGCCTGTCCGGTTAGTCGTCCACGCTGATGATGACTCTGCTGTCCGCCCTGATCAGAAGACTGCACTGATCGAGCCCCAAAAGTGGTACCTCGATCTCCTCCTGAACTCTGAGCTGCCTGTCCACCAATACCAACTGGCTGGACACACTCCCTCGCAAAGTGACCCTTATGGCCACATCGATAGCAAATGGTAGTGCCTCGCTGACAAGGACCATAATGATGCCTGTTGTAGAAGTTGCACAATGGATGCTCCCTCGGTACAGCAAAAGTGCCACTGGTACGTCGAGGATAGCTAGATCCGCTAGAACTCCCACTGGACTGTGGTCTCTGTGGTCGATCCCTCCTCCATCTCTGTCTCAGTCTAGCCGTACCAACAGATGGTTTATATGGTCCACTGCCAGATGATGATGCTGATCCGGAAGTGCCTGAACTCAGCCTCTTGGAAGGTCCCTGACTTGGTCCACCCTCCTCAAATCATCGAGACTGGAATCTCATCTGCCTATCATTCTTTATATCCTTGCCCTGGAGTGCAGCACTCACAAACTCATCAAAGCTATTCTGAGGCATCGTAGTCCGTGTCCCTTTGATGTTCAGGTTCAAGCCCAAATCAAATCTTCAGCGCTTGGCTTCCTCTGTAGCCACCATGTCATGAGCAAACCGAGATAAACGAGTAAATCTGTCCCGGTACTCAAGTACTGACATACCACCATGTCTCAAGTTGGTGAACTCCTCATACTTCCGCTGCTGTGTAGCCTGGTTGAAATATCTCTGCATGAACAAATCCCTGAACAAAGTCCATGGAGTATCAACCAGAACTCTATCAGTGCTAACCCACCAAAAGTATGCATCAGACTCAAGTAAACCAACCGCTGCCACTGTCATGTGCTCAGGAGTGAAACGCAGACGCTCACAAACTCGTTCAACCTGAACCAACCAGGCCTCACATTGATCTACGCATTTTATGCTTGATTATTAATGTCTTTCTCTCTATATTTAACTTTGTTTTATGCTTAGTAAATATGTTTCTAACTTACTTTATGTTTTTAGGTAGAAATAAAGGAGGCGTTTCGGAGCTAAAAGTTGGCTAAGGAGAAAAGTTCCTAATTTCAGAGAAGAAATGGTCCAAGAAATGGTCTTCAAAATGGTTACTAAAATGCTTTCCCACATGGTGTTAAGAATTGAAGACCAAAAGCATGTTCAATGAAGCCCAAAGAAAGAAGATGGATTAAAATGAATTATCAGAAATTGGCCTTTGTACATCAGCCCACTTCGAAAGACCACTGTGAACAGATACGGATGAATCTAGATGCGGTTAGCATATGGTTGGAAAGATCTAGAAGTCTAGTTTCCAACGCAACTGAAATCAAACGATTTGAAGTCCTAGAACGAGAGAAATTTCTGTTTTAGTGGAGAAGGGTCAGGTTACCCGGGTGGAGTAGTTAGAGTTCTAAAAGGAGTTGAACTAGGCTTTGCTTAGCCTATATAAAAGAGGGCTCGACTAGGGTTTCAGTATCACTCACCATATAGCCAAAGCTCTACCCTAAAACACCTCCTCACGTCCAAAAATCTCTCCAAGGAATACTAAGAAGCCGTCTACTCCAAAGCTCATCAACTACCTTCCTCCACCGAAGTATTCAAGGCAATCCTTAGTGCTTCTCTCCATCCTTTGAAGGCACGATTACATTAAGTAGACTAGGGCAATCCCGACATCAAAAAGTGTAACCATGACTTGTACTCTTTACTTCTTGTGTTATTTCTTGGATTGTATGGACAAATTTGTTGAAGTATTTTTGGTTTGTAATTCTATCAAGTTCATGTGATCTCCCACGTTTTGATCTTTAGCTTTCATGTGATATTTTGTGCTTAACGCTTTGATTTATTGTAGGGCAATCCCACCTTAAATCGATGGAAGTGTTAGGGCAATCCCTACACTTTACTTTCGAGAGTTATGCATGAAATTAGTAGCTAAAGACTTAGAACTAATAGGTTGCATGTAATTTGGTAGGTTCTAAAGAGTTAGGTGAAAGATGAGTCAATCCTTGTAAATATATTAGTTAAGGATGTTTTACCTTAAAATTTGTAGGAATTTAATAACAAAAACTCGCACCCCCATTTAAACCTAGCATAGTTATGCATGCACCCTCAATTCCCAGTTAAGAACGATTCCTATTTACCAATGCTACATCTACCAAAAAGGGTTTTAACTGACTCATTGTTGTTGAGTGATAAATGTTAATTTAGTGCTTAGTAATGGTGAGTATCACACATATCTCTGGATCAACTGAACCCGACAAAACAATCGCTCTAGCAGTTCGAGCTTTAACCACAGGGTGAAAATGCTCCTCCAAACGCAATAGTCGCATAAGCAAGTCATGCGTTTGGCGATCCTCATCAGGATCCACATCCCTATTGACACGGGAACCACGTCTAGGAGGCATCCTATGATAAGAGAAAAGCATTAGATACAAAGCACAAGGAACGTAATCATGAAGCCTCACACATTTGAAAACATACAACACCCGAAGCATTGATAAGTAACTGCTGGCCAGTCGGGTCATCGCTCCAGACATGTTGTACAATCTCAAATATCCTTAGTATCACAACTACAGAAGTCTACAGAACCTAAAACCTAATGCTCTGATACCAAGCTGAAAGGACCCAACCCCGATTTAGTTACCTAAACCGGAATCGAACCACTTTTAAAAACACGAACTTGCAAAAATCATAGAAATTTTGGCAGAGTTTCACTATAGTGCGAAGTTACCATTCACCTGCACCCGAAAATACACTTCATCCTATGCTACAATAGCCAAACCGTGGGCACCAATCCCATCCGGATTTCTCAAAATCATATCATCATAATATAAAGTAATAAGTAAAACTGTAACTTTATAGAAATCTGGGAAAAATCATATAAAAGTATGGACATCAGAGTATTCAGAGCGACCTCTAGTATATATATACAAATACACAACAGTAGGCTAAACAAACCTACTGAAAAAGAAAGGTAGCTCGAACACTAAGCCTCCGACAGCGACGTACGACACCAGAATCCGAACTGCAAACTGGGCATAGAAAACAAAGAGCCCAGGGAAAGACAAATAAACCGTTAGAGTGAGTAGACGAAAATAAATGTCTTTCGCCGAATAATATATGTTATAAAAATATATGCGAGTCCAAATGCATGAAAATAATAATGTACACGTGGAAAACTCTAACCCTCAAGCGTACAGAGCATGCATCGTAAAATCCCGCGGGGTCACTCATGGACACATCCGCGCTAGTACAGTCTGAATCACGGGATCCCAGATCCACACGTGATTCAAGCCAGAAAGGCCTCAGGTCAGTGGTCTCCCACCCCCCCCCCCCCAAAGTAAAGGCCTCGGGTCAGAGGTCACAGCCGGGATCCAAGTGTATCGATACAAAAATACATACTGTGACTGTACTCTGTGTAAACCAAATCATAAATAGTTTCATGCAAATGTATAAAGCATAACGTGAATGCATATTCGTAATACATAATTATATAAGCATATTTGTAAATGAATAATCGTAAACACATGCTCGAATGACTCATAATCGTATGTGCATACTCATACTCATAAAATGTAATATAAAGACTCGCGACCAATCAGTGAAAAGAAAAGTCCACTCACAGACAAGCACATCGCGCAAACGCGCTAATCCCGAGATCTGGCGGAAGATCCTTCGCCCAACGCACGATCTCGATCCCCTGAATAATCACAAAATATCACTGAACAAAATCACAACTCAATACACTGAACCACACCTCGGAAACCAACCATTTCCGAAAACATATAACTCGAATAACAGAAAACCCGTCGAAAACTCCAAACACTCCTTATAAACCCTCGACTTAAAATCCGGCATCCAAATCAACTCGAAAACCTCAAGGCGATGATCGGGGCGCGATTACAAGCAAAACGGCAAATAACTTGTCAAAAATCCAAAAAGTCAACCTTTCGCCGGAGCGTCGTCGTTGACCGCCGCCAGCGGCGGCAGCGCGGCGTCAACAGTGGCGGATTCCGGCCAAACTTTCCAAATCACAAGTACTCCTCAAGCCCAACAACTTCCTCTTCTACACCAAGCTCCAATTCCAAGCCCACCGGCCGAAATTGAGTCTGAAACCTCACGGAATCCATTAATTCCGGCGAGATTCTGGCGAGATTCAAATGGCAACCAAACCAAAATTCCTTCCACCCAAAACCATCAATGTGTTGAGAGGAACCTTTCCCCCCACAACCCCGACCCCAAATATCGCCGGAGCACTTCACCCGAATTCGGCGAAAACCCCGATTTTCCCTCGAACTCGTTCTCCCTCAAAACCTCATCAAATCACCCAATTCCAAGTTCTAAACCATAAGAAATCAAGAGAGGATTCTAACCATATCAAAATTGTAGCTGGAGGTCGCCGAAAATGGAAAGTTCACGGCAAGTCAACCGGCGGTGCGGTTCTCCCTCGGTCAACGCAGGTCAACGATCTTCCTTCGGTCAAACATCCCGAAACAGTGATTTTCGACAATTTTATGACTTTTCCGATATTTATACTCACGGCTCGATACGATCGACGGTCCCAATCGAATCTCATCCACGTTTTGGATTACTCAAACATAATCGGATAAACACGACTAAATCACGCAATTTCAAATATTCATAACATATTCCTCGGTTATCGAAACAATTATCCAAAACTGCCTATGAACTAGAAATCATGCATACTACAATTCTCGTGAAGAGACTTATCTCAAATTCTTACCCGATAATTAAATCGTGAACCAGACCGCCAATTCGATTAATTACGATAAATCTCGATTACTCGCAAAACTCGCAGATTAAGCCGATTACTATTCTAATTCTGGTTCGGGTCGTCACAGTTCGAGCTACTTTTCTTTATTTGTAGGTTTCTTGTTTCGCCTACTGCTGTGTATTTATGTAAATATATACTAGATGTCGCTCTGAATACTCCGATGTCAATATTTTCATATGATTTTCCCGGATTTCTGTAAAGATTAGAGTTTTTGCTTATTGCTTTATATTATGATATGATTTTGTGAAATCCGGATGTGATTGGTGCCCACTGTTTGGTTTTTTGTGGCATAGGATGAAGTGTGTTTTCGGGTGCAGGTTAATGGTAATTCCATGATATAGTGAAACTCTGCCGAAATTTCTATGGTTTTTGCAAGTTCGTGTTTTCAGAATGGGTTCGATTCCGGTTTAGTAAACTAAGTCAGGGTTGGGTCCTTTCAGCTTAGTATCAGAGCATTAGGTTTTAGGTTCTGTAGACTTCTGTAGTTGTGATACTAAGGGTATTTGAGATTATACAGCATGTCTGGAGTGATGACCCGACTGGCCAGCGATAACTCATCAATGCTTCGGGTGTTGTATGTTTTCAAATGTCTGAGGTTTCATGATTACGCTCCTTGTGCCTTGTGACTAATGCTTTCTCTTATCATTAGGATGCCTCCTAGACATGGTTCCCGTGTCAATAGGGATGTGGATCCTGATGAGGATCGCCAGACGCATGACTTGCTTATGCAAGTATTGCGTTTGGAGGAGCGTTTTGACCCTATGGTCAAAGCTCGAACTGCTGGAGCGACTGTTTTCTCGGGTTCAGCTGATCCAGAGATATGTGAGGCTTGGTTGGTTCAAGTTGAACGAGTTTGTGAGCGTCTGTGCTTCACTCCTGAGCAGATGACAGTGGCAACGGTTGGTTTACTTGAGTCTGATGCATACTTCTGGTGGGTTAGCATCGATAGAGTTTCGGTTGATACTTCATGGACATTGTTTAGGGATTTGTTTATGCAAAGATATTTCAACCAGGCTACACAGCAGCGGAAGTATGAGGAGTTCACCAACTTGAGACAGGGTAGTATGTCAGTACTTGAGTACCGGGACAGATTTACTCGTTTATCTCGGTTTGCTCGTGACATGGTGGCTACAGAGGAAGCCAAGTGCCGAAGATTTGAGTTGAGCTTGAACCTGAACATCAAGGGAACATTGACTACGATGCCTCGGAACAACTTTGATGAGTTTGTGATTGCTGTACTTCGAGGCAAGGATATAGAGAAGGAGAGGCAGATGAGATTCAAGTCTCAACGATTTAAGGAGGGTGGACTGAGTCAGGGACCTTCCAAGAGGCTGAGTTCAGACACTTCCGGATCGGCATCATCATCTTGCAATGGACCATTTAGACCACCAGCTAGTATAGCTAGACAGAGATAGAGATGAATGAGGGATCGGCCACAGAGACCACAGTCCAGTGGGAGTTCTAGCGGATCCAACTATCCTCAATGTATCGGTGGCACTTTTCCTGTACCGAGGGAGTATCCATTGTGCAATCTTTGCAATAGGCATCACTTTGGTCCTTGTCAGCGAGGCCCTATCATTTGCTATCGTTGTGGCCAGGAGGGACACAATGCGAACGAATGCTTCCAGCCTACTGGTGTTGGTGGACAGGCAGCTCAGAGTTCAGAAGGGGATCGGGGTACTACTTCTGGAGCTCGACCAGTACAGTCTTCTGGTCAGGGCAGACAACAGAATCATCCTCAGCGTGGACAACCAACTGGGCAGGCCAGAGTTCATGTTATATCATTGCGCGAGGGCAGGTCTTCACCAGAGGTTGTTATTGGTACGTTGCATGTTTTTGGCTATCCAGTACTTACTTTGCTAGATCCAGGTGCTACGCATTCATTCATATCATATAGATTGTCATCTTTAGCTACTATGTCTACATCTCCACTTCCGAGGTTATGGAGAGTGTTGTATCCGTCCGGTGAGGTTGTGAGCATTGGTTGGGTGTATAAGGATTGTGAGATTTTTGTAGGAGGTTACGGTTTAGCCGCGGATTTGTTATTGCTGGATATTGTCAATTTTGATGTGATTTTGGGTATGGACTTCTTGGAGACACATTGAGCCATGTTCGATTGTCACAAAAAGGAGGTTGTGTTTCGACGACTAGGTTTTCCAGAGATATTGTTTCGTGGTGAGAAGAATACTTCATTTCCATGTGTAATTTCAGCGATGAAGGCCGAGCGAATGATGAAAAAGGGTTGTGTTGCCTACTTAGCTTATGTTGTGGATACACAGGCTGCTGTACCAGACATTGGTGACATTGGGGTTGTTTATGAGTTTCCAGATGTGTTTCCGGAGGAGTTACCAGGTGATCCTCCAGTTCGAGAAATCGATTTCACCATTGAGCTTTTACCAGGCACTGGACCTATATCTCAAGCACCGTATCGTATGGCGCCAGCGAAGTTGAAAGAGTTACAGATTCAACTTCAAGAGTTGCTGGAAAAAGGTTTTATACGACCCAGTGTATCACCGTGGGGTGCTCCTGTACTATTTGTGCAGAAGAAGGATGGTTCCATGCGGTTATGTATTGATTACCAGAAGCTGAATCAAGTCACCGTGAAGAACAAGTATCCGTTGCCGTGGATTGACAATTTGTTTGATCAGCTCAAGGGAGCTTCAGTGTTTTTGAAGATTGATCTCAGGTCTGGATACCATCAGTTGAGGATCAGAGAGTCAGATGTGGCCAGGACAGCTTTCAGATCACAGTATGCGCACTATGAGTTCTTGGTTATGTCGTTTGGATTGACTAATGCCCCTGCAGCTTTCATGGACTTGATGAACAGAGTGTTCAGACGATTTCTGGACAAGTTTGTGATCGTGTTCATCGACGACATTCTGATTTATTCCAGGAGTGTGGGCCAGTACAAGAAGCACTTACAAGCTGTTTTGCAGACTTTGCGAGATATTCAGTTGTTTGCGAAGTTCAGCAAGTGTGAGTTTTGGTTGAATAGCGTGAAGTTTTTGGGGCACGTGATATCTGCTGAGAGAGTCAGTGTGGATCCTGACAAGATAGAAGCCGTGTTGAATTGGAGTAGACCTACCACCGTACCAGAGATCAGGAGTTTCTTGGGTTTGGCAAGTTACTATTGGCGCTTTGTGAAGGATTTTTCACGGATTGCCGCTCCACTTACCAGTGGTCCGATGCATGTGAGGAGAGTTACTTACTCCTGAAGGAAAAGTTGACTACTGCACCGGTTCTGACTCTACTTGACAATAATGGAGAGTTTGTGGTTTACAGTGATGCATCGAAATTGGGACTTGGTTGTGTTTTGATGCAGCATGGCAGAGTGGTGGCTTACGGTTGCAGGCAGTTGAAACCACATGAAGTCAACTATCTGACGCATGATTTGGAGTTAGCTGCTATTGTTTTAGCCTTGAAGAGTTGGAGACACTATTTGTATGGAGCTCAGTGCAAGATATACACAGATCACAAGAGTCTCACTTATTTGCGCACGCAGCCAAACTTGAACATGAGGCAGCGCAGATGGATGGAGTTGATCAATGACTACGATTGCACCTTTGAGTACCATCCAGGGAAAGCCAATGTCGTTGCTGATGCACTCAGTCAGAAATCTGGAGCTTCATTGTTTCATGTGTGTGTGGCCAGAGTTTCCATGTTAGCAAAGTTATGAGCTACGGGAGCTGAGTTAGAGTGGGATGATGATGGAGCCTTGTTGGCTAGCTTCCAGGTTCGACCGGTATTGGTTGATCAGGTTCGGGAAGCTCAGGATGCGGATTCCTATCTGTTGGACAAGAAGACCATGATTCGGAATGGTGTGCCAACAGAGTTTCGGTTGAGTGATGATGGTACATTATTATTCAGAGGCAGATTATGTGTGCCCAGAGACGAGGGTTTGAAGAAAGAAATTTTAGACGAAGCTCATTATTCTGCTTATGCTATGCATCCCGGCGGTACGAAGATGTTTCGTACACTTCGAGCATATTACTGGTGGCAAAATATGAAGAGGGAGATCGCCGCATATGTGAGCAGATGTCTTATTTGTCAGCATGTTAAAGCAGAGAGACAGAAGCCTGCGGGAAAGTTACAGCCCTTGGAGATTCCGGTTTGGAAGTGGGAGCACATCCCAATGGATTTTGTGTATCAGTTACCCCGTACTTCTGCTGGTAACACAGGCATTTGGGTTATTGTTAACCGATTGACGAAATCAGCCCATTTCCTTGCACTTCTGGGGAAGATTTCCGTGGGCAGGTTAGCAAAGCTGTATTTGGCAGAGATTGTTCGTCTGCATGGTGTGCCTGTATCCATTGTTTCTGACCGAGACAATCAGTTTACTTCAGAGTTTTGGCAGGCATTGCAGCGAGCTTTGGGTACCAGATTGCATTTCAGTACAGCTTTCCATCCTCAGACTGATGGGCAGTCTGAGAGGACTATTCAGACCCTCGAGGATATGTTACGGTCCTGCGTATTGCAGTTTAGAAGAATTTGGGACCAGCAACTGCATTTGATCGAGTTTGCTTACAACAACAGTTATCAGGCCAGTATTGATATGGCACCGTATGAGGCTCTATACGGGAGGCAGTGCCATACTCCATTGTGTTGGAGTGAGGTGGCCGAGCGATGGCTTATTGATCTTGATTTGGTAAAGAGCACCACAGAGGACATTTAGATTATTCGGGACAGATTGAAGATTGCCCAAGATCGTCAAAAGAGTTATGCAGATGTGCGAAGAAAGAGTCTCGAGTTTGAGGTGGGCGATTGGGTCTTCCTGAAATTGTCTCCTTGGCGAGGAGTTGTTCGTTTCGGAAAACGTGGCAAGCTTTGACCACGGTATATCGGTCCGTATGAAATTACAGAGAGGGTTGGTGCCGTGGCTTACAGGTTAGATTTTGATCAATGATATTTTGTGATTATTTAGGGGATCAAGATCGTACGTTGGGCAAGAAATCTTCCGCCGGATCTCAGGATTAGCGCGTCTGCGCGCTGTACTTATCTGTGAGTGGACATTTATTTTCACTGTTGTAGCGAGTTCTTGGTTTCAGCATTTATTTCCATTACAGTATTGAGATTATTTATTATTTTTGGAGGTATTGTTTTATGTTTTATTGGTGTTGGCATTTACTTAGCATCGATGCATTGACTACTCGGCTGATCACCGATAATCCAGTTCCAGGGTTGAGAGATTCCCCTGATGTGCCCACTAGGCTTGAGAGATTCGCCTAGTCTATCACTGGTGGGCTTGAGAGATTCGCCTGACACCTCCATTTATTTTAAGATCTCGCATTATCTTTATGATTATGTAAATGATGAAAGGCATATGTTTATTTTCGTCCACTCACTCTAACGATTTTATTTGGTTTTCCCTTGTGATTTTTGGTTTTTGTGCCCAGTTTGTAGTTTAGATTCTAGTGTCACACGTCGCAGTCGGAGGCTTAGTGTTCGAGCTACTTTTCTTTATCAATAGGTTTCTTGTTTCGCCTACTGCTGTGTATTTATGTAAATATATACTAGAGGTCGCTCTGAATACTCCGATGTCTATATTTTCATATGATTTTCCCGGATTTCTGTAAAGATTACAGTTTTTACTTATTTCTTTATATTATGATATGATTTTGAGAAATCCGAATAGGATTGGTGCCTACGGTTAGGCTTTTGTGGCATAGGATGAAGTGTGTTTTCAGGTGCAGGTTAATGGTAATTTCACGATATAGTGAAACTCTGCCGAAATTTCTATGGTTTTTGCAAGTTCGTGTTTTCAGAAGGAGTTCGATTCCGGTTTATGAAACTAAGTCGGGGTTGGGTCCTTTCATAGATATAAGGCGATCCCGAGTCTAAATCAATGGTATGTGTATAGGGCGATCCCAAGCACGACAAATTATGAGCATGTGTTTTGTAAAATTGAGAAGTTAAGATTTCGATTAATATTGTTTAACTTGCAGGTTAAGAATGAGTAAAGGTACCTAGAATGAGTCGATCACTTGCATATATTAGCCTAGTATTTTATTTTCGGTCTAGTAAGCATGTTTAGGATTTTTTTTATGTTCTTTAATTGTTTCTACTTGTCTATGAGTGAAGCATGTTAGAACTTAGGAATTTTATGTGTGTTTATTTGCCATCTTTTGCACTTCAATTTTCATAGATAATAAAAATCACCTATAAACTCCCCCCAAAAACCATAGCGTAGTCATACATGCACCCTCAATCCCTGGTTAAGAACGATACCCTATTTACCAATGCTACATCTACAACAAAGGGTTTTAGTTGTTGTGTCTTTTCTGATTTCTAAGTGTTTAATTTAGTAGTCAGAATTTGGCATATTAGTTCAGAGCATATCTTATGGCTGGACCTCATGGTAGTCGTGGTGGTGGTTGCCATAGTGGTGGCGGTGGCAGACATAATGCAAACCATAATGAGGATCCTAACCCTTGTGACTTGGAGATGGAAGTGCTAAAGAGGCAAGTGTAGTAGCTCTAACGACATCTTGAGCACTATAAACCTCTGGATGATGAGGAGTACCCTCATGATTATGAGGATTAATCCACAAATGATAATGAAGAGGATACAAATCCCTTTTATAGTGATCGTGATCAAGTTTCAAGTGATGGCAGCCAGAGTGGACGTGGTCATAGAAATCATGAATTTCACCATCGAGGTTTTGATGTCTGGGTTGATATTCCAGAGTTTGAAGGAAAAATGTAGGCAGGGGAATTCATAGACTAGCTCAATACAATTGAATTGAGTTTTTGATTATAAGGATGTTGATGATGATCGCAAGGTGAAGCTGGTAGCTATCAAATTGAAGAAACATGCTTCGATCTGGTGGGAACATGTCAAAAAATAGAGAGTTCGAAAGGGAAAGAAGCATATCGTAACATGAGAAAAGGTGAAGAAAGGACTAAAAAGAAAGCTCATTCTAGAATACCGTCGCCAAGATTTTTTTTTTTGGAGTTTCATAATTTCAGACAAAGAGATATGTCTGTTGGAGAGTACATAGCCAAATTTGACAACCTACGAATGCTTTGCAACATTGTTAAACCAAAGGAGCAAACAATTGCACGCTTTCTTAGGGGACTTCAAAATGAGATTTGCACTGTTGTCTAACTACAACCATATTGGAGTTATAATGATGTGGTAAATGTTCAGAAGAAGATTAAGGAGGGACGTGTTGGCAACTCAAGATCTTGGTCCAAAGAAAATAACTCTAACCTAGAAAGCAAAGCTACTACCAAGTCAATTGTAGCCCCAATTGTTGGTCCAAAAAAAACACGGAAGCCAGAGGGTACAACAAGCATTAGTCATCCTCCTTTAACCCGATGTTTCAAATGTTAGGGACTTGGTCATATCTCATCTGATTGCCCGAATTGAAAGATGGTCTCACTAGTAGAAGTAGAGGAGACATTTGGAGAAAGTGAGCAGATTTATGATGAAGAATCACACTCTAATGACGAAATCACTTATGGAGATCATGGTGAGTGTTTGGTTATACGTAAGAGTTTGAATGTTGCCCATATTGAAGAAGATCAATGGTTGCGTAATGATATTTTCCATACAAGATGTACAAAAAATGGAAAAGTGTGTAATGTCATTATCAACGGAGGAAGATGACTTTGGTGGAGAATCTGAAGATGAAGACAGAGAAGCATCCCAAGCCTTATAAGCTCTCCTAGCTACGAAAGGGAAATGAGGTAAAAGTATATAAAAGGTGTTTGGTTAAATTTTCCATTGGAAAAAATATAGTGATGAAGTATGGTATGATGTGGTTCCCATGAATGCATATCCTTTGTTACTTGGAAGACCATGGCTATGACGACCCGAACCAGAACCAGTAGGGTTAACAGCGTGATTCACGAGTTAGTGCATAATCGTAGTTTATCGTTATTGTGTGGTTTGCCGATTTCGTTTACGACTTAATTATCGGCCGATAATTTGAGTTGAGTCTCTTCTCAAGAGTTGTAGTACACGTGATTTCGAGTTCGTGAGCGGTTCCGGATGATTTTTCCAATAATCGAGGAATATAATATGATTATTTGAAGTTTCAGTTTATCAACGAGTTTATTCGTTCGTATCGAGTTTATCCGAATCGTAATGGTTATCCGTTTTGGACCGTCGATCGTCCCGAGGCGCGAGTATAAATATCGGAAATAGTCGAAAAATTGTCGAAAACACTGTTTGGGAAGTTTGACCGTCGTTGACGAGGAATTGACCGTTGACTTTCGTTGACCGGAGGAGAAAAACGGACCGTTTGGCTTCCGTCGCCGGACCGGCTGATTCCGGACATTTCAGGCCACGACCCTTGAAGGTAAAATGTTCTCCTCATGATTCTAAACATTTTAGAACTTGGAATTGCTTGATTTGGTTGAGATTTGAGGGAGATATTTTGATTTGAAAATTTGGAAATTTTGGCCGGAATCGGCCTCGACGGAGGGAGGTGCTCTGGTGACTTTCCGGGGTGGATCTTTGGTGGGTTTTGTTGGGTTTTGGACAGTGATCATTTCCCCTTTGGTTTGGAGGGACGAGGTGGCGTGACGGTGCCGGAATTGGCCCGGGAAGTTTTCCGGCCGGTTTGGACCACCGTGGCTTTCGAGCTAATTTCCGGCCACGGTGATGGTTGGATGGTGGTGGTCCCTTTGTTAAAGTTGTTTGCCTTATTGTGGAGATTATTGTGGCAGCTCGGTCGCCGAGAAAACTCTCTGGTTGACGGCGCGCCACCGCCAGCGGCGGCGGTCAACGCCGGAGCTCCGGCGACCAGTTGACTTTTTGGATTTTGATGTTTTTAATATCATTTTTCTCATATTCACGCCCCGATCGTCGCCTTGAGGTTTTCGAGTTGATTTGGATATCGGATTTTCAATCGAGGGTTTTGAGTGGAGATTTCGGGAATTTCGTCGATTAATTTGTACAGTATTGTATATTCTCGGGAACAGTTGGTTTCCGCGGTGTGGTACAGTGTTGAGAATTATGATTTTGATCAGATATATTTAATGACTATTCAGGGGATCGAGATCGTGCTTCGGGCGAGGGATCTTCCGCCGGGCCACGTGATTAGCGCGAGTGCGCGTTTTGCTTACCTGTGAGTGGACAATTTCTTTTCACTGATAATCGCGATTCTTTATACACGTTTTACGAGCATGAACATGCATACGAGATTATGGTTTATATGAGCATGTGTTATACGATTATGCCTATACCAGTATATATTACGTATATGCATTTATTTATTAGATTA
Organism: Geum urbanum; assembly: GCA_946800695.1. Classification (NCBI taxonomy): domain Eukaryota; kingdom Viridiplantae; phylum Streptophyta; class Magnoliopsida; order Rosales; family Rosaceae; genus Geum; species Geum urbanum. Next base: position 39,509,551 of record OX326998.1, read on the forward strand.
AACATTTGCATCGAACTATTTATGATTTGGTTTACACAGAGTACAGTCTCAGTATATGTTGTTGTATCGATACACTTGCATCCCGACTGATCCCCGAGGATGTTTACCGGGAGAGGCTGTGACCCCTGACCCGAAGCCTTTACCGGGGGGGGGGGGAGGGGGGGTAGACCTCTAACCTGAGACCTTTCTGGCTAGGATCACGTGTGGGTCTGGGATCCCGTGATTCAGACTATACTAGCACGGATGTGTCCATGAGCGACCCCGTGGGATTTTTACATGCATGCTCAGTACGCTGCAGGAGTATGAGTTTACCTCGTGTACTTTATTATATTTATTTATCTGGACTCACATATGTTATTATAACATATATCATCTGGTGAAAGACATTTATTTACATCCACTTACTCTAACGGTTTTCATGTCTTTCCCCTGGGCTTTTCGATTTCCGTGCCCAGTTTGCAGTTCAGATTCTGGAGTCTCACGTCGTGGTTGGAGGCTAGTTGTTCGAGCTACCTGTGTTTTCCAGTAGGTTTCTTGTTTCGCCTACTGTTGTATATTTTGTATATATTTACACTAGAGGTCGCTCTGATACATTCTGATATATACATGTTTTATACGGTTTTTCTCGGATATACTATATATTACAGTTATGTTTACTATTTATTGTTATTGATATGATATTGAGAAATTCGGATGGGATTAGTGCCCACGGTTTGGCTTTTGTGGCATATGATGAAGTGTTATTTTCCGGGTGCAGGTAATGGCAATTCTGCGTTAGTAGTGTTACTCTGCCGAAATTTTAATGGTTTTTGTTGGTTCACGTTTTCAGAAGGGGTTTAATTCCGGTTTAGGAAACTAAATCGGAGTTGAGTCCTTTCAATGGCAGTACGATAGAAAGAATATCCATGATAGGTTCAGAAACACATATACTTTTGTGAAAGATAGTACAAAGGTCATTTTGGGTCCTACCAGATTTGAAGAAAGCTAAAAGACTTCTAGAACCGAAGAAAACAATTTCCTATCCAAGGCTGAATTTCTGGTTGTTGCAAAGGAGAACACTGTAGCTTATGCACTAGTGGTCATGGAGGAAAGCAAGACTATCCTGGCTCAATTGATCAAACCATTGCTTCAATAATTTGAAGATGTGGTTCCTAGCGAAATTCCATCTGGATTGCCACTAATGAGATATATACAACATTATATTGACTTTGTTCTTGGTGCTGCAATTCCTAACAAGGCTGCTTACAGGATGATTCCGAGGGAATTTGAAGAACTCCAAAGGCAGGTTGATGAATTGATGAATAAAAGGTTGATGAGAGAAAGTAAAGGCACGTGTGTTATTCCAGCACTCCTTGTACAACAGAAAGATTTTTCTTGGCGCATATGTGTGGATAGTCAAGTGGTGAACAAGATAACAATCAAGTACCGGTTTCCAATTCCTCGCCTTGATGATCTACTTGATCAACTGCATGGAGCAAGAATCTTTTCCAAGATAGATCTGCGAAGCGGATACCACCAAATTCATATGAGACCGAGGGACGAATGGAAAACAACTTTCAAAACCAGAGATGGCCTCTATGAATAGATGGTAATGCTTTATGTTTTTTCTAATACTCGAAGTACATTTATGCGACTCATGAATCACATCTTTAAGACTTTCATTGGCCAATATTTGGTGGTGTAGTTTGATGATATTCTCATATACAACAAAGATGAAGATCTGCATTTGGAGCATCTGTCCCAAGTCTTTAACAAGTTAAGACAAGAGAAGTTGTATGCAAATCTTAAGACATGTGAGTTCCTGACTACTAAGCTTCTGTTTTTTGGTTATTTGATCTCATGTGATGGGATTATGGCAGATCCTAGCAAGATTGATGCTATTACAAGCTGGCCAATTCGACTACTCTTCATGAAATTCGTTGTTTTCATGGCCTAACTTCTTTTTATATGCATTTTATCAAGAGAAATAGCGTTATCTTGGCTCCCATAATAGAATTCTTGAAGGTAGACAGCTTTACTTGGAACAATGAACCCCATAAAAGCTTTGAGTTGATCAAAAAGAAAATGATTGAAGCTTCAATCTTGGCACTTCCAGATTTCAACAAGGTGTCTGAAGTAAACTGTGATGCCTCTAGTGTTGACATAGGTGTTGTGCTTAGCCAGGAAGGTAAACTCATTGCCTTTTTCAGCGAGAAATTGAGTGTCTCTCGCACCAACTATTCTACACATGACAATGAATTTTATGCTCTTGTAAGAGCATTGAATCATTGGCAACATTATCTCATCTACAAGGAGTTTATTTTTATATAAATCATGAAGCATTGTGTTTTATCAATGGGAAACACAAACTGAACAGCAGACAAGATTGATGGGTTGAGCAATTAAAGCCTATAACTTTCATATCAAGCATAACCCTGCAGAGCAAAACCAAGTGGTTAATGCTCTGAGTAGAAGGCACTCCTTACTTTGGCACTCCTTACTAAACACAATGCAAGTAATGGTGTTAGGTTTGAAGTTCTGAAAGAGTTGTATTGAGATGACCCGATTTTCAACAAAATCTGGACGAAGTGATCTAATGGGTCAGGTGAGACTTTTATTTTTCAAGATGGGTTTCTCTTTAAGGGTTCTCGACATTGGATACCTGAGAGCTCTTTGAGGGAATCTATTATCAAGGAAACATATAGTGGCGGACTTGCTGGACACTTTGGTTGAGTTAAGACTCTCGTATTTTTGGAGGAGAATTTTTATTGGTGTTGAATGGTGCGAGATGTGACACATCATGTGGAGAGATGTTGAACATGTCACACTGCTAAAGGTCGTGGCCAAAATACTAGATTATACACACCCCTATATGTTCCTACAGCTCAGTGGGAAGAAGTCAGTATTGATTTTGTGGTGGGATTGCCTCGTACACAACGAAACAAAGACTCAATCATGGTAGTTGTTGATCAGTTTTCTAAAATGGCTCACTTTGTTCCATGCAACAAGACCTTAATTAGATGCCTCTTACATTGTTGATTTACACTTCAGGGAGATAGTCAAGCTCCATGGCATTCCAAAAACTATAACTTGAGACCGTGACTCTAAATTTGTAGGTCACTTTTGGCGAACACTTCGGCGAAAATTGGGTACACAATTACAGTTCAATTCTTCTCACCGCCCCCAGAGTGATGGGTAAACTGAACCTGTAAATCGTAGCTTGGGTAATCTCTTAAGATGTTTGGTTGGTAAGAGCGGATTACCCAATGAGATCTAAGTTTGGCTCAAGAAGAATTTGCCTATAATCAGTCCATAAGTTAGACAACATAGTCAAGTCCCTTCATGACAGTGTATGGAAGAAATCCATTGACTCCCTTGGACTTGGCACCTCTGCCTACAAGTTATAACTTGAGTGGAGATGTGGCAGAACGAGCTGAAAATATTAAGAAGTTGCACGAACAAATCCAAGACAAAATCATGAAGCAAAATGAAAAGTATCGAAAGCAAGGCAATAAGAACAGGAAGCCTGCAACATTTAAAAAAGGTGACTTGGTGTGGATTCATCTTCGTAAGGAGAGATTCCCTAGGGGTAAGCATGACAAGCTAAAGTCTTGAGCAGATGGCCCATTGATCTATGCATTTTATGCTTGATTCTTAACATATTTCTCTCTACATTTAGCTATGTTATGACCTTAATATTATTATTTCCTACTTACTTTGCTGTTTTTAGGTTTTGAATAAAGGAGATGAAAATGAGCTGAAAAAATGCGCTAAATGGAGGTTTCCTATTTCGATTAGGAAAAATGGTATTTTTCTACTTTGACTAAGATTCTTACTCGAATTAGGAGAGCAACTCGACCAAGATTCCAAAAGTTCACGAAGCTGAAAAATGAAGTTTCCTAAATTGACGAGGAAAAGTTTTCCTACTTCAACTAGGAATGAAGTGGCGGAGCCTTCCGGAAGGCAGCAAAATGATCTGAGAAATGGTCTTTACATGGTTACCAAAAATGGTATGTAAAATGGTTTCCCAAATGATGTCAAGAAATAGCAACCAAAATTACAAATGAAAATGATGTCAAATGGTGCAAATGAAGATGGAAGCATTTCTCCTACTCAGGCTAGGAAAGTTTGTGGACAAGCCAAGCATTTGGGCCAGCCTGAAATGAAGATCAATTTAGCCCAAAATCAGAGTCCAAAAAGGTTCAGCTCGGCCTAGATATTTCTTGGAGAACAAGAAGAACAAAATCTAGAAAGAGAATATATCCTTATTCTTACTAGGAAAGAAAATCAATTTGCAAACCTATAACTTCAAAGAAGCACCAAGATTGATTCTGAAGTCCAAATATATGCATATGATACCTCTTTGGAAAGTTCTTGAAGTCTTGTTTCTAACGAGTCTAAGATCATAGTTTTTATAGGTCTAGAACTCTAGGAAAGTTTGATTCTTTGTATATTGCCAGATTTACCCGGGTGGACTAGGAAAACCTAGTTTTGAGAAGAAAATCCCTAATGGATGCCTATATAAGCAAGCGTTCGGCCTCATATTCAATATCTCTCATAATAGAAGCTAGAACTCTGCCTCAAACACCTCTCCTATCATCCATAGCCAAAAATCCCTCCAAGGTCGAAGCGTCAATTCTCCACGGATCAATAACGAATCGCTCTTCATTTTGTTTCTTTTTGACATTGTAATAGTAACGAGATAAGATTGTGGTAAAACTTATTTATTAATTGTTTTATGCTTTGGTTAGTCACTTGTAAATGAGAAGGCTAAACAATAATGTTTACCAAATAAATTTCATCTAGCAGATATTTTTACTGTAGTACTCCTTGAATCAGGTATGATACTTTTGTGGCTCTAACTCTAAATTGGCTTTACCAAGCACATATTTTTTGGCATGTAGATGTAGCTTTTATTTATTTAGTGTAGTATGATATGTGCACTTTAATGTTGGTTTTTAAGTGTTTTTTTCTTACACTTTAGTTAAACTTTATTCTTAATATTATTTTCACTAACACATTTTTGTAAGAATAAGTCCCGAGGAGATATTTGAAGAGTTGTTGAGTCAAAATTGCAAAATTGGAGAAAGTGGAGAAAGTGGAGAACTTAATCATAAATGCTAATGATGCACACATATTCTCCTCTTCCATGAGTAACCTAAGCAACAAATGCAAAAGCAAATGCAAATGTTAATGCAAAGGTTAATGGAAAAATGATTTACACACTCATTTAAAGCAATTTTGGAGGGCCAAGATTTGATCAATACTTGCTAGTTTTTCTTATAAATAGATGCTCTACGTCTCATCACTACTACAGAAAAGGCTTCAGACGACATTCATTATGCGTCGTCTGAAAGATGTTTTGTTCGTCGTCTATCGAGACGACGCCTGATTAAATAGCTTCAGACGACTTGCAAAAGTTCGAAATGACTGTCATATACCGAGCATAGGGATGACAGTCACATAAATCACATGACATATGGCATTCATATTGTCTATATTTATCATTCATGCTTGTGGACGGTTGTGTCTTATGGCATATACTCAGGCGACAGATGAATGTCATCTGTAATGTTTTAGGACATCGATCCCAGTTAGGTTGAGCATTGTGTGACTGCTTTTTAGATGTCAGCCTTTCAACCATATTGTACGTCGTCTGATTGCTTCTTAGACATTAGTCTTTCATACATTAATGTGTGTCATATAAGTTTGAGTCAAACAACAACCTTTTATTATGGTGACTATCCTCTATACTTTCTTTTAATATGTGTTGTGTGAGTTTGAATCAGGCTTCGGTCTTTGTATTATGGTGTTTATTTGCTTTGCTCTCTTTTTACTAAATATACAGTACACGAATCACAAATTTGCTTTCAATTAGATCAATGCACACATTGAAGTACAAAAAGATTAAAAGAAGAAAGAACAAGCCTAAGTTTTCATCATCTATTCTCCATCTTCATCTTCTTGGTTCATGTGGCAACCAACATGACTTGTGCTTTCTGCCATTTCACTTCTTTTTCATGCTCACAAGTATATTTACCTACATATGCTAGCAAATAATATACTATTACGTGCATCAAGAAATGCAAAATTGAAAGCCTCAAACGTGCATGGAGAAGTTAAAGGTCATGAACCCACAACACCAGGAGAACCATCAACCAAACTAAAATAGGAATGACAAAATGTATCATTCATGAAAATCAAATGCAAACAAAATGAGTCCAGCTGACAAAGTTAGGAAAATGAAACTTATTGTGCAGACAAGTATAAGCTTACTTGAAACAAACAGAAACACACAGAATTACACAAACCCTAATCAGCATACTAACTTATCTAAGGTTGGATTCAGGCTTCTATATTGATTCTATATCCATTGATGAAATAAAAAAGAAATTTATCTTACCCCAGGGAAGGAAGAGGTAAATGAATTTGTTTGCAAATGACTTGATATATAGTAGAGATTTTCTAAACTAGACAATGGTGTAACCAATTCATTATTCAATTCAATATTTATGATAATCTTATTTCAATCTAGCAACATGACCATCAAGACCAAAAAGAAAAACCAACACAGTAACAACCAAAAGATCCAAATGTGCACCTCAGTCTTTTATGAAGTTCTGTAAGTTGCGTTTGCAGTGCCCTTGCATGATTTGTCAGATCCTGCATATATGAGAGTTACCACAATACATTATCATCATGAATAACATTGAAAAGTACAAATATAATAATGTTGGTAAATCAATTTATACCTCAACTGTTTGACTGTTGCAAGAAACAACAGAGAGGAAATAGTTAAGATAAAAAATCAATCAGAGTAAAATAAAAGGAAAAAAACTTTTGATAAGGTAGTCACATACCTGGAACCCACAAAGTCTTGAACATTTACATCGCAATCTAACTTCTTAAAAGTTTTCTTCAATACCTATATCCCAAGAACATCAAAATGCAAGCATGTTTGGGTAAGTGAAAAACATGTTTAACAAAAGCAATAGAAATATATGTCCACTGTAAGTAGTTCACAACATTCTTACTTCAAGGCTCTCTAATTTCCTGTAACAGTGAAAAGAAGAGACAATTAGCCATAATGCATCTAAACACAATCCAGCTAGAAGAAATTCGAAAATCAATACAGGTATTTCAGTGCCCTCTCTTGTGGAGTTAAGTGCGTAAACTTAGGAATAATCTCTTCAAAATTGCTGAGAAAATAGAGAAATAACAAAACCTCCATGAGCATATGATGTGTCAACCAAATCTTTCACACCTCATTTAGTTTTGCTATCTTGAGCTCACATGAAAACATAGATTAAATGTCAATGCATGACCTCAATCTTGAACACTTAAGTACCAACTGATCACCATCAGAATCCGAATAATGTATGGAAAGTATAAAATCTTGGTTAACATAAGTCGATACATGCGCTCCCCTTGGAACAATGTAGACCTTCCAGTAGGAGAAAACATGAAAAGTGTAACGTCCACATCACATAAGATTGATAATTCCTTAGCCTTCTTCAAGATACCATTTCGTCGTTTTGAATACATAACTTGCCGATTACCACTTCTTAAGGTGAGCTGCAACTGTGTTTCGGAGAGAGAGAAGTGGCTGAGGTTTGGTGAGAGTGAGGGAGTTTCGGAGAGAGGGAGAGCCTCAGCCTCAACCTCGTGTGCTCCTCAATACCTCTACCTCAAGCTTCACTACCACATTCGGAGTCATCACCGGCGATTTAGTGAAAAACAAGGCCGGCGACCGAGGAAGTCGCCGGTAATGATCATCATTGCCGGCGACTTGCTCCGTCGCCGGTAATGTGTCCAAAAAGTCGCCGGTAATGTGTCAAAACATTGCCGGCGACCTATTCCGTTGCCGGCAGTGATTGGGCAACCATTGCAGGCAAAATTCCGGCCGGAAAATCACCGGCAATGGTTGCCCAATCATTGCCGGCGACGGAATAGGTCGCCGGCAATGTTTTGACACATTACCGGTGACTTTTCGCCGGAATTTCGCCGGCAATGACTCCATTTCCGGCGATTTAATGAATCGTCGGCAATGCCTCTTATATTAGATGCAGATCGCAGCAGCTCATTCATTTGGATAGAAAAAAATTCAGTGAAATCGAAAGAAGGAAAACGCTCTGAAATCCTTCGGTATTGTCAAAAGGCGTCGAAAACTTGATCACTCGAGAAGCTATATATATAGGTACGTATATACGTATATGTGTATGTATATATATATGTGTGTGTTGATCGATTTAATTAGATCGATATATATATATATATATGCATGTGTTGATTTAGAGTTGAGATATCGCGTCGATTATTGGTTTGATACGCAAATAGAGTGGCTATATTTTTAATTTATATGCATGCATGGGTCGACTTTTGTTAATTAATTGGATGAATTCGAATGTAATTAATGATGATTTATTTTATAATTAGTAGTGAATGTGTGTATATATATATAGTACGTAATATTGTTAGAATTTTCAGGATGGACACGAGTTGGATGAGCCTCGAAAGATGGGATGTGAGATATCACCAGGGAATTAGGAGTTTTGTGAATTTTGTGAAGGCTAATTGTGGAGACACTACACTTCATTATTGCCCGTGTAAAGAATGTAAGTGTCGCAGCGATCGATTTTGTTTTCCCATTGATAAAGTCCAGAAGCACCTGAGTAAATACGGGTTTTGGGATAAGTACACTTGTTGGATTTATCACGGTGAAACATCGTTAGCGGGTCCGCATGATCATGGACAATTTGGTGAGAGGGTCAGTCCACGCTATGATCATGGACATTTTGCTGAGAGGGGCAGTCCATCCTATGATCCAACATCTATGTTAATCAATGATATGTTTCCTCATGAGAGCGGTGTATTTGCTGATGAAGCACCAAATGTCCCTCCCGTCGTTGAGGGTTTCCCCCATATTGAGCCAATCAAGCCATTACCTGGAGCTCATGTCAACACAAGCGGTATGGACAAGTACAACAACCTGATTGCATTGCAACAGACTCCGTTGTACGACGGTTGTAGTAAGACTGTTCTTGAAAGTGTGATGGGAGTGATGCAGCTCAAAATGGAGAACAAAATGTCTGCCAAAGCTGTTGATTCTTGGCTGAAGTGGGCTGCTTCGCTACTGCCACCCGGTCATCGTCTTCCTACCACTCATCATAAGGTGCGACATATCCTGAAAGATCTTGGGCTTTCTTACATCAAAATCCATGCATGCAGATGTGATTGTATTCTCTTCTGGGGAAAAGATCTTGAAGACCTTGAAGCGTGCCCGGTATGTTTTACAGAAAGGTATAAGTTGACTCCTGCAGGCAACAAGAAAGCTGTGAAGATACTTCGATATTTCCCGCTTATTGATAGGCTGGAGCGGTTGTTCATGTGTGCTTTCACGGCCGAAGCTATGAGATGGTGGGCTGAGAGGAATTTGCCTGACGATGACACCCTTATACACCCTTCTGACGGAGAGGCTTGGAAGCACATGGTCAGGAATTTTGATCATTTTGCAGCAGAGGTCCGAAATGTTTGGCTAGGGCTCTCATCTGACGGATTCAACCCTTTTGGCAACATGAGTCTTCAATACAGTATATGGCCAGTTATTTTGGTACCGTACAACCTTCCACCATGGATGTGCATGAAGAAGGAATACAATATGCCCACTCTGTTAATTCCGGGCCCGGGTTATCCAGGAAAGTGTCTCGATGTGTATTTGAGGCCTTTGATTGAGGAGCTTAAGTACCTGAGTGAGTGTGGCCACCCCACTTACGATAGGTTCAAAAACGAGATGTTCCGGATGCATGCCATGCTTGTTGGCACCATCAGTGATTTTCCTGCCCGTGGTATGTTGTCGGGCAACGTTACCAGGGGTTACAGGGCTTGTTCAGAGTGCATGACGGTTGATTGTTGCAGTCCTCATTGCAGTAAAATTGTTCAGATGCGTCACCGTTGTTGGCTTCCATATGATCACCCATTTAGGCAGGATCCAGACGCGTTTGATGGGACTGTGGAAACAGGTGTGGCACTCAGGCGATGGACAGGGGAAGAAATTTTGGAAGTGTTGAATGAATATGATTTTGGCCAGCTGAGCAATCATCCTGAGATAGTGGCGTCAATTCCAGACAAGCCCGAAAGGTATAAGTTTTGGACACACAAGAGCATATTCTGGGAACTCCCCTACAGGCCCATGTTGCCTATCAGACACTACCTAGATGTCATGCACATATAGAAGAATGTGTGTGAAAGTGTGGTGGGCACAGTTCTTAACTTGGAGGGGAAAACAAAAGACATCCCTAAGGCACTCATTGATCTGAAAGCTATGGGACTGCGGAAACATTTGTGGTTAAGAGATGGTAAGAGAAAAATGCCGCAAACTCCTTATACCATAAAGCCGAAGCATAAGCATGAAATTTTTGGGTGGCTGAGTAATGTCAGGTATATATTCTTATGGCTATGCAGGAAATTGGCCTTAAATTTTTATGGGAACATGGTTATATGCGAGAAATATAATTGTTGCCTATGGCTATATATATATATATGCAGGTATCCTTATGGCTATGCAGGAAATATAAGCAGGTGTGTTAACTTCCGGGACAATAAGATGTACGGATTAAAGAGTCATGACTGCCATGTACTGCTTCAACGCCTTTTCCCTATTTTCATTCGAGGGTACCTGCCCAAAGAGGTGGTGGAGCCGTTGGTGACCTTGTCAAGATTCTTTTAGAAGTTATGCACCAGGGAAGTTAAAAAATCAGATCTCAGGGAGATGCAAGATGACATCATTTTTATCATGTGCAAGCTTGAGAGGATATTTCCCCCAAATTTTTTTGACATCATGCCTCACCTGATGATCCATCTTCCCGAACAATTGTTGCTTACCGGTCCCGTACACTACACTTGGATGTATCCCATGGAAAGGTACAAATGATTCATACATTTGGTTTGCCTCTGTTTTTATATGTAAATTCTTATTTTTTAAGTATCATAACATGCACTTGTTAACTTGTAGACAATTGGGAGCCTACAAGGATTATGTGAAGAATAAATATGCACCTGAAGGGTGTATCGCTGAAGCATATATTGCGCACAAGTGTGTAACGTACACCAAAGTGTATTTGTGAGCGCTTGAGGACCCCCAACAACAGATGCCGATAGATGAACCCCAGTTCAACCTTTCTATCATCTCCAATGACGTGGTAGTACAGGGAAGCTTGCCAAAGTCGTACAAGTTGGATGGAAATGAGGTAGCCATTGCCCACTGGTCGGTACTGATTAACTGTCCAGAAGTACAATATTGGAAAAACTATCATCTTCACTGCCCTGCTATTGCCGGAAATGTTGATTACCACAACAGGACGTTTGCAAACTACTTTGGTCAATGGGTAAGGGTATATGTGTATATGTCTATTTTTTATATATATCCTTATATAGCATGTGTGTACGTACGTGGTTTTTTGGTTTCTATGTTCATAATTTCTTGTGTGGTTTCTTATCGTTTTCAGATGAACCATGTAGCAAATGATGGTTGCCCAGAGTGGTCAAACGAATTGAGGGTCCTGGCAATGAAACCGATAACTTCAAAAGTTTACTCGATGTGTCAGGTCAATGGCGTGAAATTTATATGTGAAAATCGAGACGACCGACTAAAAACACAGAATTGTGGGGTGATGGTCCATGGTGGGCAGGATGGCGTTGACTATTACGGTGTCCTTCATTCAGTTGTTGAACTAATTTATGGGAACCGCATGAAAGTGCACTTGTTCAAGTGTAGATGGTTTGATACTAGCCCGGAGAACACAAGGACCGATCAGTACGGAACATTTTCGGTGAATACTGCTACTACCTGGTATGAAGATGACCCTTTCGTTCTTGCCTCATCAGTAAAACAAGTGTTTTACCTGGACGATCTTCTTAACAAAGTCCCGTGGAAGGTGGTTAACCATGTTGCTCATAGAAACATATACAGTGCTGCCACACTTGGTGATACCGCAGATGATGAGGAAGTTACTGCATACCAAGAGCCAAACGCTTTTGACATTGCGGAATCATCTACGATTCGCCTTAATAATGTGAGATCTGGGAGTGTGGTTCGAATTACTGGAGCAGAACTTCTCGATGTTAATCCATATGAAGTTGACGCTGATTCAGATGACGAGGAGCGGCACATATTGCCAGAGGTTACCTATGAAACCGAGTCAGACTCAAGTGATGAAGATGATTACGATTATCATCCTTAGTACGTTAATGATGTACGTATTTTAATTATAGTCGGAAATTCTAGTCGGAAATTATAGTCGGAAATTATAGTCGGAAATTCTAGTCGGAAATTGTAGTCGGAAATTGTAGTCGGAAATCGTAGTGGGAAATCGTAGTGGGAAATTGTAGTCGGAAATTATAGTCGGAAATTATAGTCGGAAATTCTAGTCGGAAATTGTAGTCGGAAATTGTAGTCGGAAATTGTAGTCGGAAATCGTAGTGGGAAATCGTAGTGGGAAATTGTAGTCGGAAATTGTAGTCAGAAATTGTAGTTGAAAATTATAGTCGGAAATTATAGTCGGAAATTCTAGTCGGAAATCGTAGTCGGAAATTGTAGTCGGAAATTATAGTCAGAAATTATAGTCGGAAATTATAGTCGGAAATTCTAGTCGGAAATCGTAGTCGGAAATTGTAGTCGGAAATTCTAGTCGGAAATTGTAGTCGAAAATTATATATGGTCGGAAATTATATAGTCAGAAATTGGTCAGAAATTATGGTCGGAAATTGGTCGGATATTCTTCGGGAAATAATGACATTACCAACGAGTTGCAACTAACTCGTCGGCAATGGTCACTGAATATGTAAAACCCAGCTCGAGCTCTCCCTCATTTCTTCGCTATCTCAAACCCTCTCAAACCCTAAAACCCCAATTTTTCCTCCCCAAACAGTTCCGCCTCCCTCTCCTCAAATCTCTCTTCCTCTCCTCCCCTCTCCCCTCCCCTCACCTCCTCTCCCTTCTCCTCTCTCCACACTAAAAAACTCCAATTCAAATATCAATTTCCTCTCCTCCTCCCCTCCTCCTCTACCTCATCCCCTCACCTCCGCCGCCGGAAATTCAACTCGAACTCCACCATGGCAGGTGCATGCAAGCTCACTCTCTCTCCCTCTCTCTCTCTCTCTCAATTTTTATTTATTTTTATGCATATATATATATACGTATGTACGTATGTGGAACTGGAACTGTTTGGAACCGGAACCGCGTGGAACCGGAACGGTTTGGAACCGGAACTGTTTGTAACCGGAACCGTTTGAAATCGAACGGTTCGAGTTCAAAATGGTTCCGGTTCCGATTTGTTGTAGAACCGAATCCAGGACTAATTGTTGGATGTCCAGGAGGTTTTGCGGCAAATTGACTTGGAGGCATCAAACGGAGAGGGATTAGAAATAGTGGAGGGAGCAGTAACCAAGCTTCCTCAGCCGCAGTCAGCAACACGCGTAGTGGGCCAATGATGAATGCTCGCACACAAATGTTGCTAGCTGCACGAGAAGAGGAGGAAGCTGCACGATCCGGAGCCGTGCAACCCCCAGTCCAGCCTCGAGCCTCAGTCAGCAGACGCTTAGTCAGCAGACCCTCCGTCAGCAGACCCTCAGACGAGCGACAGTCAACGGGGGCATCAGAAACTCCCTTCATCCGAATGCCCCCTATTCGCCCGATGCCTACTCCCGTTTCACGGGAATCATCTGAGGCAGATGGTGCTAGCGCCTCATCGTCCAGGCCTCATCTATCTCCGCCGTCCGGTCTCTTCCTGCCCGACGAGATTCCTGTTATCCCTGAATTCGATGATAGGGGGATGCCTATTTATATTGAAGGACGGCCGGAGTTCCTGAGCGTGGAGGAAGCGTACAACTTCATCCCGTTCGACCCTGTGTATTTTTGGAGTGTGAGGTGCACCAACCAGCAAACGGACGATGAAGGTAAATTTTATTTAACAAGATTGATTACTTAATTATTACTTAAGACTTACGATAGGTTCAATTAATGATATCAATTTGTTGACATTGTATTTTTAGGCAATTTCGTTAATGGCACTGGAAAACGGAAAGGGGCTAGAGGCACCTGCACCGGGAAGAGACTTGAGCAGGCCGCCGGGGGAAGGAAAACGCTCATTAGGGCCAATGGGGATGGCGAGGTGGTCGAGGCATTTGACACCACGCAAAAATATGCCAGCATGGTCGGGGCCATCGTGCGGGACAAGGTCCCAATGCTTTGGCCAGATTGGGAATCTGTGCCTCTCTACGTGAAGATGCAAGTGCATAATGCACTGAGTGTGAGTTAAATCGTATTTTCATTACGTAAATTTTACATTTATTAATTAAGACCGAATAAATATATAATTTTACCGTTTATATATTCATATGACAGGTGTGGTTTGACGTGGATGAATGCCTTATTCACACGTGGGTAGAGCGTCAACTACATATGAGGTGATGTGCTTCGAGTTATTTGAGTATATATCGAGTTAGATTTTTGTTTATCAAGTGTTTTAATATCTCTAACTTTTTTTTCCTGGTGTTAATATAGGTATAAAGAGTGGAAGAACGAGCTTTCTTCACATTACACACAGTACAAGGAGCTAGGCCGAGGTTCTACCCCTAGCGAATTCCGGTTTAGGGAGTACGAGTGGCTGTGGCTAATAGCCCACTTCGAGCACCCCAAAGTGAAGGTATGCATCCTGAATATATCTTACAACCCTAATGTATCGTATCACATTGAAATAGTTAGTTCCTAATTTTTTTACATATGTTTATCAAACAAGGCGATTTCGAAGACGAACAGGGCGAATAGGACATTACCGGCGACACAAGTCGCCGGTGATGAGTAGGACATTACCTGTGTCGCCGGCAATGAGAACGACATTACCGGCGACTTGAGTCTCCGGCAATGTTTGCGCCGCCGTGGCCGGAAAATGAGGTCAATTCCGGCGACTTTGGTCCAAGTCGTCGGCAATGGTTGGAAAAATTTGTAAAAAAAAAAGCCAGTTCTGGATTGGGCCCAATTCCAGAACCTGCATTGAAAGACATAAATCGTACAAATACAACTTCAACAGTACACACATAATTGTCCAACGTACAGTACAAATAGCAACGATACGAAAATAAACTACAACTACACGTCAGGGTCGAGGAACTTGCGGGTCAGGGTCGAAGAAATTCATGTACTCATTTGAACTCCGGTGGCTACCCTGGTCTTGTTGTGGCAGTGACTGGTGCGGTGGTGGTGGTGGATAACTGGGAAACACAGGGACAGGGGAGGTGTGGGGAGTGGTTGTCCGGTAGTCTGAGCCGCGTACAACGACATTACCGGCGACGTGAAAATGAGTCGCCGGCAATGCTATCTCCGGCGGCCAATTTCCGGCGACATCATTACCGGCGAAAAAAAAAACAAGGCCGGCGACTTTTATGTCGCCGGCAATGGTATCGAATGTGGTAGTGCTTGACTGGGATCTTCCAGGGCTTTCCTCTGCTTCCACTCATGGCTTTGAACAACGTTGTTGCAGCAGCCAAGAAGGTCGAGGTTTAGAAGCCGATGATGCTTCAGTGGTCGAGCTCCAGCGAGAAATTGAGAGATTGGTTTTGTGGGTTTGGGTTTGGGTTGAGAGAGAGAGAGAGAGAGAGAGAGAGAGAGAGAGAGAGAACTGTGAGAACTGTGAGGTTTGTCGATTTGGGTTTGGCATGGATTATTATTTGTGAAGTGGTGGGTTTTTTGTTTGGATGTTTGTTTTTTTAGGGTTTAGGGTTAGGGTTTATATTTAAGTCTAGGTTTAAGGGTTTACAAATTTAATTTTTTTTACATGGCAAGATAGATGTGGATCCCTTGAGAATGAGTGTGAGGTACTTGATCTCAAATTGTTTTTGACGAAGTGGCAAATTGCCTTTTAGCTTAAGGGCAATATGGTCACAACAGTAGGACACGCGGATCGATATCGAATTCAAATCGGGAAGTTCTATTTTTTTCACACCGTGCTTAGATTAGTCTGATCTCCTCATCCAATGGTCACATTTGCAAAATGATTACTTGTTAGCGATTTAGTTTCATAAAGATTTGATATTTATATAACCAACAAATATTGTAAGTAACATTACTAGTTATATACAGAATTAAAGACATACATGCATCAACCGAAATGGTCTAGTGAGAAAAATGTGTCCATATACATGCATCAACCTTTATAATAAATGAAGTTCGTTTAGAGGTCGGTCAATGAGGTCAAAGACTACCAAAAGACTAAAATAACATTTTTCAAGAATTTTGCTTATTCTCCTATGGGAGGAGTATCTAAATTGATTTTTTCTCATATTTTTTTATATGGTAAGATAGATATAAACTTCACGATAATACGTGTGTAGAACTTGGTCTCAAATTAATTTTTTACGGACCTGCAAATCGAATTTTACTGTAAAGGGCCTTAGCGTCACAATAGTTATACGCACAGATCGAGGACGAATTCAAGTCGAATTTTTTAATTTTTTAAACAGCGTCTTAACTATATTCTGATCATCCCATCTACGGTCAAATTCACGAAAATGATTAGTTTTAGACAGTTACAAAATTTGTCATTTGTGGTAGCAAAAGAAATGTCAATACTTAATTAAACGACAGACGACTGTCGTCTCATAAAACAACTCAATCTACCAAGTCCCTTAAAGAATTTCCTACGATAACTCCTCATTTGTTTTAACGGAGAAAAAAAATTACAAATTTTTTTGGCAATATTCAGACAACAGTCGACCGACGTATGATCAAAGGACTTATTGCATCAAATACTCAGATGACGGACGACTGTCGTCTGACTTTAACATAATGCTAGATGGCCAAACTTTGAGATGGAGATCCTTGAAAATTGCAACTCAATGACTCACCACATTTGTGCTAAATATTTAGATGATGGACATCCGTCGTCTGACTTGAGCTATATTTCAAACTGATTGACACGACACACATTTTGAAAATGTCATCTCTCTCTTATAAAATCAGTCACACAACAGACATTTCAATTATGTCATCGGAGGGGAGTCGTATGATTTTGTTTTTGTACTAGTGCATATTGAGTGGTTAACAGAAACATTTGAGGAAAATTTTGAGAGTCTAGGGAGAGAAATCACAAGAAGAGTAAAAGAAGACGGTTGCTATATTCCATCCCCACCGTGGTCACTACTTGCCACAACAATTCTTCCATCACTTGAAGTTCTAGGCATGACGTAATTTTTTCCAAGTGTTTATCCAACTCCGTCGGAGTCATTGTGATACATCTTTGTGGGCGCGACATGACAAAGTGTAACATGACCTCTTCTTCTATGTTCTTGTTGTTTGTTATTGTAAAACTTATCGTTATACGATTTCGTTATTGGATTTTCTTCACTTTGACAATTGCTTAAAATATTGTTGTTCTTCATAAGTATTTTTGATGGTTATGTGATTATCTACTTGTGATTACTTTTGCCATTCGAGTTTCCTAGCATGTCTTATGTTTAATGCTTGTTTAATAACTTAAAGGAGCTGCGACAAAATTCTAGGTTGTTAAGCATGGTTTTAGAGGAGCTGTGACGAAAATCTAAACATTTAAGAGACATGAAAATTAGTTTGCATTAGTAATTTTCAAATTATGGTCCATGTTCCTCTCTTAACCACTTGTGAAGTTTTTTATGCGATCTAAATTGTTCAACCATATTTGTATATATGTTTATTTATTTTTAGTTCGAATCACAATTTCAACACTCCCTTAAAAATCAAGTGGAGTGACTATTAAGCCATTAATCCCTGGTTTGTGAACGATAACCTTTGTTTACCGATACTACAATTCAATGCAAAAAGGGTTTCAAATTGGACGACTAAAATCGTTATCATAGTACTCATATAATTTCTTCTATTTTGTTTGGCATTTGGGGTTGTTGATGTCGAAAAATTCAATATTAACTTAATTGCACCACAAGACCACTTGATTGGAGCCAACATTTGACATTTGATCGATGAGTTGATTGAGAACTCCACAATGGGTGAAGGAAATGGGGGGGGGTGAGGTATTGCAAAAGAAAACACTCTGATACTTGAGTCAAAATTTTACTACATGCTGAATTGTTTAAGCTATGAATTCTTCCCTTAATCTCCATTAAAAACAATCAATCTCAAGCAATATGAATATTTTCACCAATAATAACCCTGCTTCACTTACTCGACCTTGCTATCTATTTATATTGATCATAACCAACCAAAACATGATCGTATCTTGATCTACCAAGTTCCACGTTCTGCTTCAAGACTTGATGTGCAAGTCTTGAGGCCCACATTCTCAATGCACATCTGACACTTCAATGCCCAACCATTCTGCCCTATTCTCATGCCACTACATGTTTTGACTTATTCTTCTGACAAAGTCAGTTTCTATGCAATTTTTGATGCGCATTTTCTCGATGTTATCCACCAAGTTAAACCTTTCAACATGGGGTTTGATCTAGTCACCAAAGTCCTCTCGGTTCTCGCACAACCATGAAAGTCAGGTTATTTTTTTAAAAACATATTTAATGAAGGATCAAATATGTATTCTCCACGATGCTTTCTTTTCCCCTTGTTGAGCACGAGAAGGGAAAAATAACATCACTAAAGGAAAAATAACATCACCATTCACAATCAAGTTAATAAAAAACAACCCATGTCTACAACATACTTCTCATATATATATACTCACTTGTTTTTATTCATAACAAACATATTAGCTAAAAAGAAAATTCAAGTTAACACAAAAATAGTGCAAGATAAGATACAAAATCAAATACGGGACGCCACGAGAGAGTTTTTGTAATTTAAAATAAAAACTTGTCGATGATGCTTTCTTTCTCGATTGGAATCTTCTTCCTTCTCTCTAGCCTCAAATTTTTCCCATTTTGATTTTCTTCCTTTTCTCTCTAATTCATCAAATACTCAACTCTATGATTTGTCTATATAAATATATCCTCTCTATTTCTAATTCTCGGTTTTGTGTTTCTTCATCTCTATGTTTATTTGATTCTCTCTACATAGCGAAAAAAATATATTAGTTGATTAGAAACACATGCAATATATTGAAATAAAAAACTCAAACCGTATATGATGAAGTCATCATCGTGTTTGTCAATGATCTACCAGAGTTTTTTCTTCACTCAAATTTGTGGGTGCCTCCCAACTTTAACTTGTGACCTCAATATATCATATCCTCTTCTCTCAACTGAGAGATGCTGCTTTTTCCAGCTGTCCACGATTAAGAATAAGAGAACCAACCCCTCTCGACCCAAGAAATGATGGTGGCTCAAAACAATTCAACTGCCTGAGGAACATTGGACCTAATTGAAAGGACCCAACCCCGATTTAGCTCCCTAAATCGGAATCAAACCCTTTCGAAAACACGAACCAACAAAAACTTTTCGAAATTTGAGCAGAGTTTCGTTACTAGCGTGGAATTACCTTAACCTGCACGCGGAAAATACACTTCATCCTATGCCACAAAAAGCAAACCGTGGGCACCAATCCCATCCGGATTTCTCAATATATCAACAGTAAAGTAAAGTAGTAAATATATATGCACTTTACTGAAATCCAGTGTAAAATCGTATAACGTATTCAGTAGGAAGCTCAGAGCGACAACTAATACATAATCGTATACGCATACCACAGTAGGTAGAACAATAAACCTACTGGATGAAACAAAGTAGCTCGAGCACTATGCCTCCGACCACGACGTGCAACACCAGAGCCTGAACTGCAAACTGGGCACGGAAACCGAAAAGCCCAGGGGAAAGACAATAAACACGTTAGAGTGAGTGGACGAAAATAAATGTCATTCACCAGTTGATATATATATATGTTAAAATACATATGCGAGTCCAGGTAAATAAAATAACAAGTACACGAGGTAAAACTCATACTCCTCCAGTGTACAGAGCATGCAAGTATAAATCCCACGGGGTCACTCACGGACACACACCGTGCTAGTACAGTCAGAATCACGGGATCCCAGACCCACACGTGATTCTAGCCAGAAATGGCCTCAGGTCAAAGGTCTGCCTCCCCCCGGTAAAGACCTCGGGTCAGGAGTCACAGCCTCCCCTGGCATATATGGCCTGCCATCGGGGATCAGCCGAGAGGCAAGTGTATCGATACAACAACGTAACCACGACTGTACTCTGTGTAAACCAAATCATAAACATTTCGATGCAAATGCATGAAACAGCATATAAGTATATGTATACTCGTATACGTATATTCGTATAAGTATAATCGTAAAACTCATGCTCATGTAATCCGTAATATCAATACGCATGCTCAAGTTCGAAAATCATATAAAAGACTCGCAAAACATTCCGTGAAAAGAAATTGTCCACTCACAGATTTGCGTAACGCGTATCGCGTTAACCCGTGATCCGGCGGAAAGTTCATCGCCAAACAAACGATCATGAACCCCTGAATATTCACAATGTCCAATATTCAAAATCATAATCCGACAATACGAATCAAACCACGAGAAACCACCGTTCTCGGAAACACGAAATCCAAAGTCGACGAATCGTTGAAAATCCGTATATAACACCTCAATACCTCGCTTTACGTTCGGACGCTCATCTCGAAAAACGAACCTCCCCACTGCGATCGGGGCGCGATTTCGAGTCAAATGACATGCGACTTGTCGAAAGTCAAAAAGTCAACTCGTTGACCGCCGTCCACGGCGGCGCCACTGTTGACCGGAGAATTTCACGGCAGAGCAACCCCTATTCCATGCAAAACCACCCACTGAGCAACTTTGTCAACTGCACCGAAGTCCAATTCTCACTCTAACATGGTCAATTTCATGAAAAACCGAATAAACACATAAATTTCAAATCCAAAATTCTCCTTGTACACATCGAATTGAAACACAAAACTTACAGGGAAGCATCAAGGGGATGAGAGCTTCAAAGCCCACTCAAAGTTGTAGCTCAATTCGGCCAAAAACCATGAACCCGAATACACCTAATTTTCTCCAATTTTTGGCCGGAAATTCCTTCTTTTCCGGCGACCCACGCCACAAACGGTGGCCGGCACCACCACGGGAAGGCTGAGGCGCACCAAATGGACCCTTCCCCAAGCCTTGGGGTGGCCGGAAACATCGCGCCGCCTTGTACCACCGTGAGTCCCGTCGGCCTCCTCTTCTCACTCACCGAGTTGACTCGGTCAATTCGGTCAACACCCAATATGGTAAGTATTGACTTGCCCAGTATGGAAATTTCTATTTATAGCCTTTCCCAAAAAGGAAACTTCATGTTTATCCAATTCGACGAACTTCAAACGCGCGTAACTTCCTCGTCGTATATCCGATTCCGATAATTCTCGTGGCCACAAACTCATCTCGACGTACTCTTCAATAATCACTTGAAGTCAAACACATCGGCCAAATGTATAAAAAGTCAACTGTTCCGATCAACATATAATTAAATCAACCAAACAATCAACAATCGGCAAAATTCGCAACTAATTCCTCGTAACTCCAAATCATGCTCCGGAAGTTCCTACGAACTCGAAATTAAATTCCAAACAACTTCCGTGAAGAAGCTGAACCCAAATTCTCGTCCGGTATTTTAGTCGTTAAGTAGCCCACCATTTAAATCTGAACTTCAAATATTCATAATTAATTCCTCGGTCGTCCAAATAACGATCCGGAACTGCCCACGAACTCATAATCACACGTAGAACGACTCTCGAGAAGAGACCCAGTTCTAATTCTCGGCCAATAATTTAGTCGTTAAGAACTCTGACGATTCCAATATCTGTCGAAAATCCGCGACTGCGCTGTAACTCACGAATCAAGCTGATTATACTTCTGATTCTGGTCCGGGTCGTCACAAATCATCTCTACCCAAGATCACATGGTGGCTTGAGCTAATTCAACTTTCATCAAACCTCTAAATAGTGAACCAATTTTTCTCAACCCGAAAGATTGTGGTGACTCTTATTCTCAATTGAAATACCAAAGACAATTATCTTCTCCGGGGAACCACTTATTGCTTAAGAAACCAACAACAACTATCCTTTCCAAAACTTCTCGTTTACCAATTTCATCTTCCTGCTCAAAGAAACATTATGCAAACAAAACATGATTGCCTTGCTCAAGGTATCAGTCGAAGTTAGTTCATATGAAATATTCATCCACCAAACAATAAACCATACCAATTATCATCCAATGAATCTATCGTATCACAATACTCAGAAGAATTATACCTATCAACAAGTGGTATAATTAGGAGAGACACATACCCCATTGAATTCTTTATTCGGGATCAACTTTTTCCTTGGCCATAGTCACTATTTCAAGTTTAGTTTCAAGTATTGTAGCCTTCATTTCTTCTAGGGTCGCTGCTGGTAGCATCTTTCACTTTATTTTTTCATGCCCCCTTGCCTTTGTTGAGAGAGCAACATTACTTCATCTTAACCTCATTATTGATCGTCAATGTTTTCCTTGGTCATGTAGATGTTCCATTTAGCTTCGAGGACATTCTCGAACATCAACTATGCTTCAAGAATTCGAGTGTGATTCGATTTTCAACTCCGCTATGAGACATTGAGTGTATGTCTCAAACTTCATCTCTAATTCAATACGTTTTGCCATTTTCTCGAAATTTGTTGTCATTTGCCTAGTTAGAATAATCACCATTACCATCATCATGTTAGTAAATATACATGAATGTGCATGTATATATAAAAGGTGCAATATGTATCAAACCATAAACTTCAAGCATTCTTAACAAGTAAATATTAATGTGTTAATCTTCAGTTTTCAAGTGTCACATTTTATTTATTAGTCCAAAACTAAACTAAATTGATATTACCTCTTGGATTGACCCAAAAGTCATCTTTGTGAATCTCAGAGATTCGTCTCCTTAATATCTTGTCTTTCAAATAAACATTAAGATGAAACGTGAAACTCTTTCACTTACCGTTCCATCACACTACAAATCTTTCCTCGAATCACTCTAAGAAATGCTCTCTCTACGGCCTCGAATATATTAATAGTTTTTTATATATATTTAATTTTATTTGACTGACTATAATATGCAAATGTTCTGTTTGCTATAACAACTTCGAGAAACTTGCAAGAACTGTGATGACCCGAACCAGAATCGGTAGAGTAATCAGCATAATTCACAAGTTAGCGCGTAATTGCAGTTTTTCGATAATTACGTGGTTTGCCGATTTTGATTATGACTTAATTATCGGCCAAGAATTTGAAAGGACCCAACTCCGATTTAGTTGCCTAAATCAGAATCGAACCCCTTCTGAAAACACAAACCAACAAAAACCATTAAAATTTCGGCAGAGTAACGCTACTAACGCGGAATTGCCAGTACCTGCACCCGGAAAATACACTTCATCCTATGCCACAAAAATCAAACCGTGGGCACCAATCTCATCCGGATTTCTCGATATCATAACAGTAATGTAAAGTAATAAATATAGCTATACTTTACAGAAATCCGTGGAAAATCGTATAAGAATATACATCAGAATACTCAGAGCGACTTCTAGTATACATATACAAACAGTAGGCCAAACTAAGAACCTACCATAAAAGGAACATCGCTCAAATACTATGCCTCCGACCACGACGTGCGACACCAGAATCTGAATTGCAAATTGGGCACGGAAACCGAAAATCTCAGGGGAAAGAAATGAAAACTATTAGAGTGAGTGGACAAAAATAAATGTCTTTCGCCAATTAATATATGTTATAAAAACATATGCGAGTCGGATGTATAAATAATCAAATGGTACACGAGGGAGACTCTAACTCCTCACGCGTACAGAGCATGCATAAAAATCCCACGGGGTCGCTCGTGGACACATCCGTGTTAGTACAATCCGAATCACGGGATCCCAGACCCACACGTGATTCTAGCCAGAAAGGCCTCAGGTCAGAGGTCTGCCTCCCCCCGGTAAAGGCCTCGGGTTAGGAGTCACAGCCTCCCCCGGTACACATCCTCGGGGATCAGCCGGGATGCGAGTGTATCGATACAACAACATATAATAAGACTGTACCCTGTGTAAACCAAATCATAAATAGTTCGATGCAAATGCAATAAACAATATATAAATGCGTATACGTAATATATACTGGTATAGGCATAATCGTATATCACATGCTCATGAAAAACATAATCTCGTATGCATGCTCAAGTTCGTAAAACGTATATAAAGACTCGCAATCAATCCGTGAAAAGAAATTGTCCACTCACAGACTAGCGTAACGCAGTTCGCGTTAACCCGTGATCCGGCGGAAAATCCCTCGCCAAACGAACGATCACGAACCCCTGAATAATCACAAAATCCATTTCTCAAAATCATAACTCAGTACCGTAAATCAAATCACGAGAAACAACCGTTCTCGGAAACACTTAATTCAATAACGACGAATCGTCGAAAATCTGATAATCACACCTCAAAGTCTCGCTATAATTTCTGATGCTCAACTCGAATAACAAACCTCACCACTACGATCGAGGCGCGATTCCGATCGAAACGACATGCAACTTGTCGAAAACCCCGAAAAGTCAACCTTTGACCACCGTTGACCGCAGTTGACCACCGCCGGCGGCGGCGGCGCAACCAACCATGAAATTTCCCGGCGGAGAAACACCTATTCCACTCAAAATCACCCAACAAGCAACTTCCATAACTACACCGAAGTCCAATTCTTACTCTAACTAGGTCAATTTCATGCAAAACCAAAATCACACAAACTTTTCAATCCATGAATTCTCCATGTACAAGTAAAATTAGAACTCCATACTTACATGGTAGCTTCTTGGTGATGAGGGCTTCAAAGCCCAATGCTTTTTGTAGCTCAAATCGGCCGGAAAAAGTTTAACCAAAAACTCCCAAAATCACAAACTTTGGCCAGAAAATTCTTCTCCTCCGGCGTCCCACGCCGTGAATGGTGGCTAGAAAAAGGACAAGGAGGCCGAGACGAGTTGAAAGAGACTAACCCCGTGCCTTGGGGTGGCCGGACGGCGAGCCACCGCCGACAAGCCGCGGTGCTCCGTCGAGCTCATCCTCCTCCACCGAGTTGACTCGGTCAACTCCCACAATTAACATGTTTGACTTCCCAAAATGGAAACCTCCATAAATACTTGCCAAAAATAGAAACTTCCAAATTACACATTTCGATAAACTTCGAATACCCTTAACTTTCACGTCGTAATTCCGATTTCAATAATTCTTGTGGCAACAAACTCATCTCGACATGTTCTTCAATTATCACCTGAAGTCAAACACTTTGACAAATTCGATAAAAAATCAACTGTTCAACCCCACACATGCTTATCCGATTAAATAATCAACGGTCGAAATATTCATAACATAATCCTCGTAACTCGGAATAATCCTCCGAAAGTTCCCACAAGCTCAAAATTAAATTCTCAACAACTTCCGTGAAGGTTCCGAAATCAAATTCTCGTCCGGTAATTTAGTCGCTAAGAAGGCCACCATTTAAACCGATTATGTCGAAACTTCAAATATTTATATTTTATTCCTCGGTCGTCCAAATAATGATCTGGAACCGCCCACGAACTCGAAATCACGCGTATAACAACTCTCGAGAAGAGACTCAGCTCAAATTCTCGGCCAATAATTTAGTCGTGATCAAAGCTGGCAATTCAATTATCTGTCGGAAATCTGCGATTACGCATAACCTCATGGACTAAGCTGATTACACTGCTAATTTTGTTCTGGGTCGTCACAAATCCACCCCCCTTTAAAAAAAAATTCGGCCTCGAAATTTCCAAGTCTGCCGACCAAAAGTAGGAGCATTGCCTTTGCATACAGCTCAACTCTCCAGTGGCAATCTCAACTGAACAACTCTGACAACAGACTCCACAAATAGGAGATAGCTCCGTGCTGTAATCCCTGTACCCACAATCTCGAATCTGAACTGGCTCCACACAATTGCCAAGTGTTCCTGCATAAGGAACTGATAGGGTACAAAACACGCAACAAATCTGAACATAATTCTACCACATGAAACACAACACACACAAAAGCCAACGCTATAGGCAATGCCGAACTATATGGCACAACACAAACTCGCCTATGATCACATACGGATCAAAATAACGTGGCAAATCACAACTCAACCTGTTCACCTCAACATAACTTAAACACCGAACTCGGGCAATTATTAACCTGTTTCCGCTAATCCGAAAGTCTCAAAACGACATCATGCAACGTCACAATCATAGTGTTCAACAAACTGGTACTGCATGCAATCTCGAACAGTCGAAACTGCTGGTTCCAAATCCCTCAGAACTGCAATACACAAGACCACAACATGCCCTCCAAGGTCTGAATAGTCCTCAAAGATCGCCCACCAATTTGAGGATAAGAACCGGTACTAACTTGTAATCTGGTCCCCAATGCTCGCTGTAATGTTTGCCAACACTCTGTTGTAGCTGATTATCTCGATCAGCAATCTGGGACACAGGTACACCATGAAAATGGACAACCCCCGTCAAACATAGCTATGCCAGCCTGCCACCGAAATCTTTTCTCGAAAGTACAAGGAAAAGAATTAAGTTCATCAAATGGTTCACAAAGACTCGATGACTGGTACCATAAACCGAAGTGCGTACTGGCACACAAAACCTCAGCGACAAGCTCCAACTTCTAATCGGAAATCTTTAATGGCTGTTACTTCCCGGCAAGTCTCTGCCTCACTGCCATCACCTATCGACAAATGTGGCATCTGCACACATGAGCTGCAACATTCTCTACGGATTGCGTCACGAGTAGTAAACTTAAAGTATCAGACACATCTCCGCACTGCTAGTGCATAACGCACGCAAAACAATGAGCTTCAACATCATCACACTCGTACTCAGCTCCCGTAGCGCATAACTCAGCTATCACGGAAACTCGAGCCACACACACATGAAACACTGCAGCTCCCAACTTCCGAGTGAATGCATCAACAACAACACTAGATTCTCTCGGATAAACTTAAATGTGCAGCCATAGTCGTTAGTTGACCCCATCCATCTACACTGCCTCAAGCTCAAATCTGGCCGAAAATGCAAGTAGATGAAACCCAAATGATCAGTGTACATCCTACACTGCGCTGCACGCCGTAGCAGTAGTGTCTCCAACTCTTTGATGCTAACATAAGGACAGCAACCCCCAAATCATACATAGGATATGCAACTACATAAGGTTTCCCCTGCCTGAAACCATGAGCCACTACTCTGCTACACTGCATCAAAGCATAACCAAATCCAAATCTCGATGCATCGCTATAACCCACGAACTCACCACGATCGTTAGGTAAGGTCAAAGCTAGTGCAACGGTCAACTTCCTTCAGGAGTAAGTAACTCTCCTCGCGTGCATCGAACCACTCGAACTTGACGCCTTCTTCGTCAATCCGAAAAGTGAAGTGGCAATCCAGGAAAATCCTGCACAAAGCACCGATAGTAGCCTGCTAAACCCAAGAGACTCTCGATCTCTGATACAATAGTAGGGCAATCCCCAAATCAACACGGCTTCTATCTGGTCAGGATCCACGCCGACTCTCTCGGATAACATCACACAGCCCAAAATCTTCATGCTAATCAGCCAAAACTCACACTGGCTGAACTTCACAAATAGCTGATCATCACGCGAAATCCGCAAAACCGCTCGCAATTGCTTCAGGTACTGGCCCACACTCCTGAAGTAAATTAGGATGTTGCCAACGAACATAACCGCAACCTCGTCCAGAAACCGTCTGAACACCCGATCCACCAAGTCCGTAAAAGCTGCGGGGCATTGGTCAACCAAACGGCGTGACCAAGAACTCGTAGTGCTCATATCATGATCCGAAAGTCGTCCTAGCCACAACTGACTCGCCGATCCTCAACTGATGGTATCCGGACCCGAAATCATCCTTCGAAAATACTGAAGCTCCCTTGAGCTGATCAAATCAATCGTCAATCCGAAGCGGAGGATACTCGCTCTCCTCTGAAGCCTGATTCAGCTTCCGGTAGTCAATGCACCACCTCATCGAACCAACCATCTTCCGCACGAATAATGCAAGAGTACACCACGATGATACGCTGGGTCGTACAAAATCTCCTCCAGCAACTCTCGAAGTTGAACCTGTAGCTCCATCAGCTCCGCTGGCACTGATCGACAAGATGTCGGTAATATGAGTCCAGCGCCCAGCAAAAACTCAATGGTGTAGTCGGTCACCCGAACTGGAGGAATACATGGTAACTCCTCCGTAACACACCTAGAAACTCGGGAACCACCTCAATGTCGCCAATGTCGGGCATAGCAACCATAGTATCCACAACATAAGCTAAGCAACAACACAACCTGTTTCCACCATCCGCTTGACCATCACCGTGAAACAGTATATCGGGAAAAGTCTGGTCGTCGAAACACAACCACCTTCTCGTGACCATCGTACATAGCCCAATGCGTCGTCAATAAGTCCATACTCACAATCACACCAAAATCAACGATATCAAGCTATAACAGATCAGCGGCTAAGCCATGTCCTCCAACAAAGATCTCGCAACCTCCGGATGGATACAACACTCTCCAAAACCTCAGAAGTGGAGATGCAGGTACAATAGTCATGGATGTCAAGAAACAGTAACCTCGGAGAAAATTCTGTCCTCATACAAGGTCGTGGCACGAACTCCAACACGCCCAACTAGCCACCCACGTCAATTACGACTTGCTGAATAACTCATCAAAGGCTACATTGATCAAACTCCAGGAATAGCATCATAACCTCCTCGTGAACTCTGAGCTGCCGAACCACTAAAACAGCTGGTCGAGGACGCTCCCTCGTAACGTGACCCTCCTGGCCACCACTATAGCAACCGAAAGTGTTCCACGAACACAAGTCACAACGACACCTACTGCGAGAAAAGATTACCAACGATTACCCAAACTCATGCCACAGGAGCAAGTCCGCTACTCTGTGATCTCCACCATCACCAAATGGATCCTCTGCTTTGATTTGATGACTCTCACATAATCGAAAAGGCCACAGCCTGATGAAGTCACTGATTCCGAGGTACCTGAACTCAACCTTATCAAAATATCTCGACTAAGTCCACTGTCCTCAATCCAACACATTGGAAACCGCGTATAACCTTTCCTTCTCAATAGCCTCGCCTCTGAGTGCAGCACATCAAGCTCCTCACGGTTGTCTCGAGGCATAACAGTCAACATCCCTCTGATGCTCAAGCTCAAACTCATCTCGAACCTCGTGCACTGCTTCCTCTGAAGCCACATAACTCGTGGAAACAAGGATAAACATGTGAAAAATACATCTCTGCCTCAGGTGGGTAAACACTCCTCATTCAAATGCTGAATAGCCTGATTAAACCATTACCGTATAAACAATACCCTGGAAGTAGGCCATGGAGTCACAACATGAACTCTCACAATACCAGCCCACCAAATGCAATGATCTGTCTCAGGCAAAACATCAACTGCCACAATTCACTGCTCTGAGGCAACATGTAGACGCTCATATACGCACAACCAGGAAAACCGTGTCACATAATTCTCTGAACTCAGAATGCTCATCCAAACCCACAGTTCACTGGCAAACCGCGCGTCGATTGATCCTCAATAGGATCCACAACCGTACCGACACGGAAAGCACGTCAAGGAGGCATCCTAATGAATAAAATATAGTTTGCAACAAGTAGAACGTAATCATGGAACTTTAAATATTTGAAAGTATACAACACCCGGAGTACTGATGAGTATCCGCCGGCCGGTCGGGTCACCATTCCAGGCATGCTGTACATTCTCAAATATCCTTAGTAAACACGACTACAGAAATCTACAGAACCTATAACCTAATGCTCTGATACCAAGCTGAAAGGACCCAACCCCGATTTAGTTGCCTAAATCAGAATCGAACCCCTTCTGAAAACACGAACCAACAAAAACCATCAAAATTTCGGCAGAGTAACGCTACTAACGCGGAATTACCATTACCTGCACCCGGAAAATACACTTCATCCTATGCCATAAAAATCAAACCGTGGGTACCAATCCCATCCGGATTTCTCAATATCATAATAGTAATGTAAAGTAATAAATATAGCTATACTTTACAGAAATCCGTGGAAAATTGTATAAGAATATACATCAGAATACTCAGAGCGACTTCTAGTATACATATACAAACAGTAGGCCAAACTAAGAACCTACCATAAAAGGAACATCGCTCGAATACTATGCCTCCAACCACGACGTGCGACACCAGAATCTGAACTGCAAACTGGGCACGGAAACCGAAAAGCCCAGGGGAAAGACATGAAAACTGTTAGAGTGAGTGGACGAAAATAAATGTCTTTCGCCAATTAATATATGTTATAAAAATATATGCGAGTCGGATGTATAAATAATCAAATGGTACACGAGGGAGACTCTAACTCCTCAAGCGTACAGAGCATGCATAAAAATCCCACGGGGTCGCTCGTGGACACATCCGTGCTAGTACAGTTCGAATCACGGGATCCCAGACCCACACGTGATTCTAGCTAGAAAGGCCTCACGTCAGAGGTCTGCCTCCCCCCGGTAAAGGCCTCGGGTTAGGAGTCACAGCCTCCCCCGGTACACATCCTCGGGGATCAGCCGGGATGCGAGTGTATCGATACAACAACATATAATAAGACTGTACTCTGTGTAAACCAAATCATAAATAGTTCGATGCAAATGCAATAAACAATATATAAATGCGTATACGTAATATATACTGGTATAGGCATAATCGTATATCACATGCTCATGAAAAACATAATCTCGTATGCATGCTCAAGTTCGTAAAACATATATAAAGACTCGCAATCAATCCGTGAAAAGAAATTGTCCACTCACAGACTAGCGTAACGCAGTTCGCGTTAACCCGTGATCCGGCGGAAAATCCCTCGCCAAACGAACGATCACGAACCCCTGAATAATCACAAAATCCATTTCTCAAAATCATAACTCAGTACCGTAAATCAAATCACGAGAAACAACCGTTCTCGGAAACACTTAATTCAATAACGACGAATCGTCGAAAATCTGATAATCACACCTCAAAGTCTCGCTATAATTTCTGATGCTCAACTCGAAAAACAAACCTCACCACTGCGATCGAGGCGCGATTCCGATCGAAACGACATGCAACTTGTCGAAAACCCCGAAAAGAGACTAACCCCGTGCCTTGGGGTGGCCGGACGGCGAGCCACCGCCGACAAGCCGCGGTGCTCCGTCGAGCTCATCCTCCTCCACCGACTTGACTCGGTCAACTCCCACAATTAACATGTTTGACTTCCCAAAATGGAAACCTCCATAAATACTTGCCAAAAATAGAAACTTCCAAATTACACATTTCGATAAACTTCGAATACCCGTAACTTTCACGTCGTAATTCCGATTTCAATAATTCTTGCGACAACAAACTCATCTCGACATGTTCTTCAATTACCACCTGAGCTGTGTCTCTTCTCGAGAGTTGTTGTACACGTGATTTCGAGTTCGTGTGCGGTTTCGAATGATTATTTCGACGACCGAGGAATATAATATGAATATTTGAAGTTTCAGAATATCGACGAGTTTATCCGTTCGTATCGAGTTTATCCGAATCGTAATGGTTATCTGTTTTGGACCGTCGATCATCCCGAGACACGAGTATAAATATCAGAAATAGTCAAAAAATTGTCGAAAATGCATTGTTTGGAAGTTTGACCGACGTTGACCATAATTGGAGCGTTGACCGGAGAAGAAAATCTCCACCGCCGCTGACTCTCCGACGACCTTCATTTTCCGGCCATCTCCGGCCTTGTGGTTGGTATATTTTGAATCCTTGTTTGATTTCCTACTGTTTAGAACTTGGAGTTTTGGAATTTTGGAATTTGATGTTGACTTGAGGGAGAACGGAGGAGATGAAGTTTGGGATTTTCCGGTCGGTCACGGCCTTGTTTGGAGGTGGCGCTCTGGTGACTTTCCGGGGTGGACTCTTGGTGGGTTTTGGATGGAGATCATTTCCCTTTTGGTTTGGAGGGACGAGGAGACGTGACGGCGCCGGAATTCGGTGGGAAAGTTTTCCGGCGATTCTTGGCCGTGGCTCTTTCGAGCTGATTTCAGGCCACGGTGGTAGCTGGATGGTGGTGGTGCCTTGAGGAAAGTTGCTCAACTTGAGGAGGAGAACAGTTTGGGAGCTTGGTAGCCGAGAAATCTCTCCGGTTGAAGGCGCGCCGCCGCCGCCGGCGGCGGTCAACGGCGGAGCTCCGGCGACCCGTTGACTCTTTAGAATTTGATGATTTTAATGTCGTTTTACTTGTATTCGTGCCCCGACCATCGCCTTGAGGTTTTCGAGTTGATTTGGGTATCAGATTTTCGGTCGATGGTTTTGAGTGGAGATTTTGGGAATTTCGTCGATTATTTTGCACTGTGTTATATATTTCCGGGAACGGTTGATTTCCGAGGTGTGGTACAGTGTTGTGAATTGTGATTTTGATCAGATATATTTTATGATTATTTAGGGGATCGAGATCGTGCTTCGGCCGAGGGATCTTCTGTCGGGCCACGTGATTAGCGCGAGTGCGCGTTTTGCTCAT
Source organism: Geum urbanum (assembly GCA_946800695.1). NCBI lineage: Eukaryota > Viridiplantae > Streptophyta > Magnoliopsida > Rosales > Rosaceae > Geum > Geum urbanum. The sequence goes on from OX326998.1 coordinate 39,542,174, forward strand.
CTGTGAGTAGACAATTTCTTTTCACTGATAATCCCGAGTCTTTAATACACGTTTTACGAGCATGAGCATGCACATGAGATTATGATTTTTATGAGCATGTGTTATACGAATATGCCTAAATAATTATACATTACGTATATGCATTTATATGTTGCATTATACACTTGCATCGAACTATTTATGATTCGGTTTACACAGAGTACAGTCTCAGTATATGTTGTTGTATCGATACACTTGCATCTCGGCTGATCCCCGAGGATGTTTACCGGGGGAGGCTGTGACCCCTGACCCGAGGCCTTTACGGGGGGGGGGGGGGGGGGGGGCAGACCTCTGACCTGAGGCCTTTCTGGCTAGAATCACATGTGGGTCTGGGATCCCGTGATTCGGACTGTACTAGCACGGATGTGTACATGAGCGACCCCGTGGAATTTTTCCATGCATGCTCTGTACATTGGAGGAGTTTGAGTTCACCTCGTGTACTATATCATATTTATTCATTTTGACTCGCATATGTTATTATAACATATATCATTCGGCGAAAGACATTTATTTTCGTCCACTCTTTCTAACGGTTTTCATGTCTTTCCCCTGGGCTTTTCGGTTTCCGTGCCTAGTTTACAGTTCGGATTCTTATGTCTCACGTCGCGGTCGGAGGCTAGTTGTTCGAGCTACCTGTGTTTTCTAGTAGGTTTCTTGTTTCGCCTACTATTGTATATTTTGTATATGTATACACTAGAGGTCGCTCTGATACGTTACTGGTACATGTTTTATACGGATTTTCCCGGATTTACTATATATTACAGTTATGTTTACTGTTTATTGTTATTGTTATGATATTGAGAAATCCGGATGGGATTGGTGCCCACGGTTTGGCTTTTGTGGCATAGGATGAAGTGTTATTTTCTGGGTGCAGGTAAAGGCAATTCCACGTCAGTAGCGTTACTCTGCCGAAATTTTAATGGTTTTTGTTGGTTCGTGTTTTCAGAAGGGGTTTGATTCCGGTTTAGGAAACTAAATCGGGGTTGGGTCCTTTCAAGAACCAATATTATTTTGTATAACTGAGATGTCACAGCTAAACGATATTAGCGAGCGTTTATACTCGAGCTATCACATACGCTAATATAGCAATTTCCTAAAGGTGACTGACAAATACGAAATGAATAATGCTATTGGAAATTTTCTTACTTCCCTTGTGAGTAACTTACCATATAACCCAACGAGTGAATCAATATTCAAAATCTTGGAAACCTGTTTATTGCCAAACACCCAAAACTTATTAAAGCCCCATATCGAGAACATGTTATCATTAACCAAAACACGACAGTCGTTCCTCTTATTAATTTGATCTAAACAAACTTCCGATTTATCTTATTTAATTTGTTACATGCATAATCACAAAGCAAACAAGCCTAGAATCACTTAACTTAAGTACATTTTTTTTTGTCAAAACCAGCCTAAATCCACCTCACCATGACCTTACAATTCGCCTAACGTTACATTTGACGAGCTAAATTCACCCTGCTTCTCAGTTACCTGCCAAAGTAAACACTCTGATGCTCAAGCCAGAATTTTGCTAGATACTGTAATCTCAAACCAGAACATCATATAAAAATTGTGTAAGCTATGAATTCCCCACTCAATCTCCATTAAAAATAAGGGAAATTTGCTAGAAATGTCACTCATGTTCGATAATTAAGACAGATTGGTCACTTATGTTTGACCAATATGGGATGACTCACTCATGTTTTACTTTGTCATTTAGATTGGTCACTTTATTCGTTTTGGATATTAAAAACCACATATTGACACACACATGTTTCACTTAAATGAATATTTTTGTCATTGTCAAGTTAATAAACTGATTTATATGCACTTTACAAATAAAAGAATATGCTTTATTTAATGTCCAAAATGGACAAAGTGACTAAATTTGAATGACAAGGTAAAACATGAGTGATCAATCAGATATTTGTCAAATATGAGTCATCAATTCGTCTTAACTGTTAAACATGAGTGACTTCTTCAACAATTTTCTCCCTAAAAGCAATCAATCTAAAACAATATAAACATTTACATCAGTAATAACCCTCATTCACTTACTCGATCTCGCTCTCTACTTATAGAGTGATCTTACCCAACCAGAACATGATCGTATCTTGCCCACCAAGCACCACATTCTGCTTCGAGACTTGATGCGCAAGTCTCGAGGGGCACGTTCTGGACACACATTTTGCACTTCCATGCACAAACACTCGGCCCTATTTTCATGCCACTACCTATTTTGACTTATTCTTTTGACCAAGTTAGAATCTGTGAAATCCTCGATGCTCACGTTCTCGATGCACATGTTCTTGATGCTATCCACTAAGCCAAACATTTTAAAGTGGACTTTTGACCTAGTAACCAAATCCTTCTCGGGCCTCGCGCAATCACAAAGGCCCAACAAAGTTAAACCATTATTTCTTTTAAAATATGTTTAATGAAGGCCCAAATAATTATCCTCCACATCTGTAGTACTCATCTAACTATACATAGGAAAAACTTCTGTTTACCCCCTTTTAATTTGGCTCAGACATCATATTAATCTTTTCTTGTTTCAAAACATTTTACACTCAATTTTTACAATTCACATCGATCGATCCAAATAAATCCAATGGAGAGGACGACCAACCTACTTGTTTGGGTTTTACATATACGCTGCCATGTGGCAGGTATAAATTTACTTTTATACTCTGCTTTGTCTTTTTGTGTGTATTTAATTATTTTAATATTTTTTTATCCAAAAATACCTAAAATTATTTTAATATTTTTTATTCAAATTCTTTTCTTTTTAATATTTTTCAGTTTGAAAAATTTTTCATTCAATTTTTTTCTTCCTTTCATAAAATTGATAAAAATTCAAAAGCACATATACAAATTTTTTGTTAAACCTGAAATTCACATTCAGAAGCATTATCATTAAAGATTCAATACCAATTTAAACACAAATTTTATAGCAATTTCAATACAAATTCACTAGAAGTTCCAATACAAATCGAGTAACAATTTCGATACAAACATAGTAGCAATTTTGATATACATTCCATAATATTTTCCAACCTGATAACATAGTAGCAGTCCTCAAACAAAAATGCAGTAGCAGTCCCAAAAACACAGTAACAGTCCTCGGACCGAAAATGTAGTAGCAGTTCCAAAAATGTAGTAGGAGTCCTCGAACTAAAAATGTAGTAACAGTCCAAAAAATTGAAAGGACCCAACTCCGATTTAGTTTCCTAAACCGGAATCAAACCCCTTCTGAAAACACGAACCAACAAAAAACCACAAAAATTTCGGCAGAGTAACGCTACTAACGCGAAATTGCCATTAACCTGCACCCGGAAAAATACACTTCATCCTATGCCACAAAAGCCAAACCGTGGGCACCAATCCCATTCAAATTTCTCAATATCATATCAATAACATAAAGCAGTAAACATAACTGTACTTTATAGAAAATTCGGGGAAAATCACATAAAAACATGTATCAGTAAAGTATCAGAGCGACCTCTAGTGTATATATACAAAATATACAACAGTAGGCAAAACAAGAAACCTACTGGAAAAGAAAGGTACGTAGCTCGAACAACTAGCCTCCGACAACGACATGAAACACCAGAATCTGAACTGCAAACTGGGAACGGAAACCGAAAATCCCAGGGGAAAGACATGAAACCGTTAGAGTGAGTGGACGAAAATAAATGTCTTTCGCTGAACAATATATGTTATAAAAATATATGCGAGTCAAAATGAATGAATATGATATAGTACACGAGGGAGACTCTAAATCCTCACGCGTATAGAGCATGCATCGTAAAACTCCGCGGGGTCACTCATGGACACGTCCGCGCTAGTACAGTCCGAATCACGGGATCCCAGACCCACACGTGATTCTAGCCAGAAAGGCCTCAGGTCAGAGGTCTGCCCCCACCCCCCCCGGTAAAGGCCTCGGGTCAGGGTTCATAGCCTCCCCCGGTAAACATCCTAGGGAATCAGTCGGGATGCAAGTGTATCGATACAACAATATATACTGTGACTATACTCTGTGTAAACCAAATCATAAATAGTTCTATGCAAGTGTATAAAGCATAATGTAAATGCATATACGTAATACATAATTATATAAGCATATTTGTCGATGCATAATCGTAAAACACATGCTCGAATAAATCATAATTGCATATGCATGCTCATGCTCGTAAAACGTGTATTAAAGACTCGTGACTAATCAGTAAAAAGAAATTGTCCACTCACAAGTGAGCAAAACGCGCACTCGCGCTAATCACGTGGTCCGGCGGAAGATCCCTCGCCCGAAGCACGATCTCGATCCCCTGAATAATCATAAAATATATATCTGATCAAAATCATAGTTCAACACACTGTACCACACCTCGGAAACCAACCGTTCCCGGAAACGTATAACTAATACAAAAATAATCAACAAAATTCCCGAAATCTCCACTCAAACCCTCAACTGAAAATTCGGTACCCAAATTAACTCGAAAACCTCAAGGCGACGATCGGGGCACGAATACGAGCAAAACAACATATAACTCGACACATTTCCAAAAAAGTCAACAGTCGCCAGAGCTCCGCCGCTGCCGACGGCGACGCGCCGTCAATTAGAGAGATTTTCCGGCGGCCAAGCTCCCACAAGGTTCTACTATAACGAGCCCAACAACTTTTCCAACTGAGTCAACCATCAATTCCGGCGAGGTTGGCCAGAAAACAGCTCGAAACTTCAAAAAGTATAACCGGCCGGAAAATTTTTCGGCTCGATTCCGGCGATGTCGCGCCACCTCAAGCCTCCAAACTAAAAGGGAAATGATCACCATCCAAAACCCAAAAAAACCCACTAAGAATCCACACCAGAAAGTCGCCGGAGCTCCCTCCCCCCCCCCCCCCCTAGCAAGGCCGATTCCGGCGAAATTCCAAGAACTTCATCTCCTCCGTTCTCACTCATTCCGGCATCAAATCTAGTAATTCCAAGTTCTAATCAATAGCAAATCAAGTAAGGATTCGAAACATACCAATATCTCGGCCGGAGGTGGCCAGAATCGCAAAATCCTACGGCGACAGCTTAAAGCCCGCGGTGGTTCTCCTGTCAACGCGAAAAGTCAACGATCAACGCCGGTCAAACTTCCCAAACAGTGTGTTCGACAATTTTTCGACTATTTCCGATATTTATACTCGCGTCTCGGGACGATCGACGGTCCAAAACGGATAACAATCACAATTCGGATAAACTCGATACGAACAGATAAACTCGACGAAATTTCGAAACTTCAAATATTCATATTATATTCCTCGGTCGTCGAAATAATCATCCGGAACCGCCCATGAACTCTAAATCACATGAACAACAACTCTCGAGAAGAGACTCAATTCAAATTCTTGGCCGATAATTAAGTCGCGATCAAAACCGGCAAACCACTCAGTTATCGGAAAACAGTGATTTTGCGCTAACTCGTGAATTAAGCCGTTTATTCTATTGATTCTGTTCTGAGTCGTCACAAATCTACCCCCCTTAAAAAAAAAAATTCGACCTCGAAATTTACATACCTGTCAAGTGAATAGATGAGGATACTGCTCCCTCATACGCTGCTTAGTCTCCCAGGTGGCCTCCTCAACCGAGTGATTCTGCCACAAGACCTTCACCAGCGGTATAACACAGTGCCTCAACTCCTGCTCACGCCGATCGAGAATCTGTAGCGGCTCCTCCACATATGTCAAATCCTCTCGGATAGGTAGCTGATGTGGCACTAACACATGAGATGGATCTGGGATATACTTCCGCAACATCGAAACGTGGAAAACATCGTGTACACGAGTCATCCCGGACGGCAACTCAAGTCTGTAAGCCACGACACCAACTCTCTCGGTGATCACATACAGACCAATGTACCGTGGTCGAAGCTTACCACGCTTCCCGAAACACACAACTCCCCTCCACGGAGATAGTTTCAGGAAGACCCAATCGCCCACATCGAACTCGAGACTCTTTCTTCTCACGTCCGCATAACTATTCTGGCGATCCTGGGCAATCTTCAATCTATCTCGGATAATCTGGATGTCCTCCATGGTGCTCTTCACCAGATCAGGGCCAATAAGCCATCGCTTGCCCACCTCACTCCAACACAACGGAGTGCGGCACTGCCTCCCGTATAGGGCCTCATACGGTGCCATCTCAATACTGGTCTGATAGCTGTTGTTGTAGGCGAACTCTATCAAATGCAGTTGTTGGTCCCAATTTCCACGAAACTGCAAAACACAAGACCACAACATATCCTCAAGAGTCTGTATAGTTCGATCGGACTGCCCGTCAATCTGAGGATGAAAAGCTGTACGGAAATGCAATCTCGTACCCATGGCTCGCTTCAATGCCTGCCAGAATTTGGAAGTAAACTGACTATCTCGGTCAAAAACAATAGATACAGGCACACCGTGCAGACGAACAATCTCCGACAAATACAGCTTTGCCAATCTGCCTACTAATATCTTCCCCGGAAGTGCGAGAAAATGAGCGGATTTCGTCAATCGATATACGATAACCCAAATACCAGTATTACCCACCGAAGTACGCGGCAACTGATACACGAAATCCATGGTAATGTGCTCCCACTTCCAAACCGGAATCTCCAGGGGCTGCAGCTTTCCCACAGGCTTCTGCCTCTCCGCTTTAACCTGCTGACAGATCAAACATCGGCTCACATATGCGGCAATCTCCCGCTTCATATTGCATCACCAGTAATACACTCGAAGTGTACAAAACATCTTCGTACCACCGGGATGCATCGCATACGCCGAACAATGAGCCTCATCTAAAATCTCTTTATTCAAACTCTCGTCTCTGGGCATGCACAATCTACCTCTGAACAGCAACATACCGTCATCACTCAACCGAAACTCTGTTGGCACATCATTCTGTATCATGATCTTCTTGTCCAACAGGTAAGAATCTGAATCCTGAGCTTCTCGAACCTGATCAACCAACACGGGTCGAACCTGAAAACTGGCCAACAAAGCTCCCTCATCGTCCCACTCAAACTCGGCTCCCGTAGCCCGAAGCTCGGCTAACATAAATACTCTAGCCATACATACATGAAACAACGAAGCTCCGGATTTCTGACTGAGTGCATCGGCAACAACATTAGCCTTCCCTGGATGGTACTCGAAAGTGCAATCGTAGTCGTTGATCAACTCCATCCATCTGCGCTGCCTCATATTCAAATCTGGCTACGTCCGCAAGTAGGTTAGACTCTTGTGATCGGTGTATATCTTGCATTGAGCTCCGTACAAGTAGTGTCTCCAACTCTTCAACGCTAATACCATAGCAGCCAACTCCAAATCATGCGTAGGATAGTTGACTTCATGTGGTTTTAGCTGTCTGGAACCGTAGGCCACAACTCTGCCATGTTGCATCAGCACACATCCAAGTCCCAATTTCGATGCGTCGTTGTAAACCACGAACTCACCACTATCGTTAGGTAAAGTCAAAACCAGTGCAGTAGTCAACTTTTCCTTCAGAAGCAAGTAACTCTCCTCACATACCTCGGACCACTCAAACTTGACGCCTTTCTTCGTCAATCTAGTAAGTGGAGTAGCAATCCGAGAAAAATCCTGCACAAAGCGTCGATAGTAGCCTGTCAAGCCCAAGAAACTCCTGATCTCTGGTACGGCGGTAGGTCTACTCCAATTCAACACGGCCTCGATCTTGTCAGGATCTATGCTGACTCCCTCAACCGATATCACGTGGCCCAAAAACTTCACGCTGTCCAACCAGAACTCGCACTTGCTGAACTTTGCAAATAACTGATTATCCCGCAAAGTCCGCAGAACCGCTCGCAAATGCTTCTTGTGTTGGCCCACACTCCTGGAATAAATCAGGATGTCGTCGATGAACACAATCACAAACTTATCCAGAAACTGTCTGAACACCTGGTTCATCAAGTCCATAAAATCTACGGGGGCGTTGGTCAACCCAAACGGCATAACCAAAAACTCTTAGTGTCCATACCGCGATCTGAAAGCTGTCCTGGCCACATCAGACTCTCGGATCCTCAACTGGTGATATCCGGACTTGAGATCAATCTTCGAAAAGACTGAAGATCCATTGAGCTGATCAAACAAATTGTCAATCCGCGGCAACAGATACTTGTTCTTCACAGTGACCTGATTCAGCTTCCGATAATCGATGCACAACCGCATGGATCCATCCTTCTTCCTCACAAACAAAACCGGGGCACCCCATGGCGATACACTGGGTCATATGAAACCCTTCTCCAGTAACTCCTAAAGTTGAATTTGTAGCTTTTTCAACTCCGGTGGCGCCATACGATACGGTGCCTGAGATATGGGTCCCATGCCCGACAATAGCTCAATGGGGAAATCGATCTCCCGAACTGGAGGTATACCCGGTAACTCTTCCGAAAACACATTTGGAAACTCAGAAACTACCTCGATATCACCGATATCCGACACAGCAGTCGTAATGTCCATAACATGAGCTAAGTAAGCAACACAGCCCTTCTTCATCATCTGATCCGCCTTCATCGTAGAAATCACACATGGCAATGAAGTATTCTTCTTGCCGCGAAACAATATCTCGGGAAAGCCTGGTCGTCGAAACGCAACCTCCTGCTTGTGACAATCGAACATGGCCCAATGTGTCTCCAAGATTCCATACCCAAAATCAAATTAAAGTCGACGATATCTAGCAACAACAAATCCACGGCTAAACTATGGCCTCCAATAAAAATCTCACAATCACGGTACACCCAGCCAATACTCACAGCCTTACCGGACGGATACAACACTCTCCACAACCCCGGAAGTGGAGACGCAGGTACAGTAGCTAAAGATGATAGTCTATACGACATGAATGAATGTGTAGCACCTGGATCTAACAATGTAAGTACTGGATAACCGAAAACATGCAACGTACCGATAACAACCTCCGGTGAAGCTCTGCCCTCATGCAAAGTCATGGCATGAACCCAGGCCTGCCCGGCTGGTCTTCTACGCTGAGGCTGTCCCCGTTGTCTGCCCTAGCCCGCAAATGGTATTGGTCGAGCCCTCGAAGTGGCACCTCACTCTCCTCCGGAACTCTGGGCCGCCTGTCCACCAACACCATCAAGCTGGAAACACTCTATCGCGTAGTGACCCACCTGGCCACAGTGAAAACAAGTGACAGGGCCTCACTGACAATGACCATAATGATGCCTGTTGCAGAAGTTGCATAGTGGATACTCCCTCGGTACGACAAAAGTTCCACCGGTACGCCGAGGATAACTAGAACCGCTAGAACCCCCACTAGACTGTGGTCGCTGCGGTCGATCTCTCCTCCATCTTTGCCTCTGTCTCGGTGCACTAATTGGTGGTCAATATGGTCCACTGCTCGAGGATGAAGCAGATCCGGAAGTATCAGAACTCAGCCTCTTGGAAGGCCCCTGACTCGGTCCACCCTCCTCAAACCGTCTAGGCTGGTATCTTATCTGCCTTTCCTTCTCGATATCTTCACCTCGGAGTGCTGCACTGACAAACTCATCGAAGTTGTTCCGAGGCATCGTAGTCAGAGTCCCCTTGATGTTCAAGTTCAAACCCAACTCAAATCTGCGGCACTTGGCTTCCTCAGTAGCCACCATGTCACGCGCAAACTGAGATAAGCAGGTAAATCTGTCCCGGTACTCAAGCAAAGACAAACTGCCATGTCTCAAATTCGTGAACTCCTCATACTTCCGCTGCTGTGTAGCCTGGTTGAAGTATCTCCGCATAAAAAAATCTCGGAACAAAGTCCACGGAATATCAACCAGAACTCTATCGGTGCTAACCCACCAGAAGTATGCATCTGACTCAAGTAATCCAACTGCTGCCACTGTCATCTGCTCAGGTGTAAAACACAGACGCTCGTAGACGCGTTGACATAAAAACATGTATCAGTAACGTATCAGAGCGACCTCTAGTGTATATATACAAAATATACAACAGTAGGCAAAACAAGAAACCTACTGGAAAAGAAAGGTAGCTCGAACAACTAGCCTCCGACTGGGACGTGAAACACCAGAATCTGAATTGCAAACTGGGCACGAAAACTGAAAAGCCTAGGGGAAAGACATGAAAACCGTTAGAGTGAGTGGATGAAAATAAATGTCTTTCGCCGAACAATACATGTTATAAAAATATATGCGAGTCAAAATGAATGAATATGATATAGTACACGAGGGAGACTCTAACTCTTCACACGTACAGAGCATGCATCGTAAAACTCTGCGGGGTCACTCATGGACACGTCCACGCTAGTATAGTCCAAATCAAGGGATCCCAGACCCGCATGTGATTCCAGCCAGAAAGGCCTCAGGTCAGAGGTCAGCACCCCCCCCCCCCCCCCCGGTAAAGGTCTCGGGTCAGGGGTCACAGCCTCCCCCGGTAAACATCTTCGGGGATCAGCTGGGATGCAAGTGTATCGATACAACAATATATACTGTGACTGTACTCTGTGTAAACCAAATCATAAATAGTTCTATGCAAGTGTATAAAGCATAATGTAAATGCATATACCTAATACATAATTATATAAAGCATATTTGTCGATGCATAATCGTAAAACACATGCTCGAATAAATCATAATCGCATATACATGCTCATGCTCGTAAAACGTGTATTAAAGACTCGCGACTAATCAGTGAAAAGAAATTGTCCACTCACAGGTGAGCAAAACGCACACTCGTGCTAATCACGTGGTCTGGCGGAAAATCCCTTGCCCGAAACACGATCTCGATCCCCTGAATAATCATAAAATATATATCTGATCAAAATCATAGTCCAACACACTGTACCACACCTCGGAAACTAACCGTTCCCGGAAACGTATAACTGATACAAAAATAATCAACGAAATTCCCGAAATCTACACTCAAACCCTCGACTGAAAATCCGGTACCCAAATTAACTCGAAAACCTCAAGGCGACGATCGGGGCGCGAATACGAGCAAAACGACATATAACTCGACACATTTCCAAAAAAGTCAACGGCGTCGGAGCTCCGCCCCCAAGCAAGGCTGATTCCGGCGAGATTTTCCGGCGGCCAAGCTCCCACAAGGTTCTCCTCAATGAGCCCAACAACTTTCCCAACTGAGTCAACCATCAATTCCGGCGAGGTTGGCCAGAAAACAGCTCGAAACTTCAAAAAGCATAACCGGCCAGAAAATTTCCCTGCTCGATTCCGGCGCTGTCGCGCCACCTCAACCCTCCAAACTAAAGGGGAAATGATCACCATCCAAAACCCAACAAAACCCACCAAGAATCCACATTGGAAAGTCGCTAGAGCTCCCCCCCCCAAGCAAGGCCGATTCCGGCGAAATTCCAAGAACTTCATCTCCTCCGTTCTCACTCATTCCGGCATCAAATCCAGTAATTCCAAGTTCTAATCAATAGAAAATCAATAAAGTAAGGATTTGAAACATACCAATATCTCGGCCGGAGGTGGCCGGAATCGCGAAATCCGACGGCGACAGCTCAAAGCCCGCGGTGGTTATCTGGTCAACGCGAAAAGTCAACGGTCAACGCCGGTCAAACTTCCCAAACAGTGTTTTCGACAATTTTTCGACTATTTTCGATATTTATACTCGCGTCTCGGGACGATCGATGGTCCAAAACGGATAACAATCACAGTTCGGATAAACTCGATACGAATGGATAAACTCGACGAAATTCCGAAACTTCAAATATTCATATTATATTCCTTGGTCGTCGAAATAATCATCTAGAACCGCCCACGAACTCTAAACCACGTGAACAACAACTCTCGAGAAGAGACTCAACTTAAATTCTCGGCCGATAATTAAGTCGCGATCAAAATCGGCAAACCACTCAATTACCGAAAAACAGTGATTTCGCGCTAACTCGTGAATTAAGTCGTTTATTCTATGGATTCAGTTCTGGGTCGTCACAAAAATGTAGTAGCATTTCTCAAACAGAAAATGTAGTAGCAGTCCCAAAAACACAGTAGTAGTCCTCAAACGTATTAATAGTCTCGAAAATACTATTACTGAAAATTAACAAAAAAACACTACTATAAATTTTAAAAAATATGACACTGCTACAAAAACATCAAAATTACTGCAACTAAAAATTAAAAAAAAACACTGTAACTGAAAATTAAAAAAATATGACACTGTTACAGAAACATCGAAAACACTACTACTGAAAATTAAAAAAAAACAATGCTACTGAAAATTAAAAAAATACGATACTGCTACTAAAAATTTTAAAAAAATACAACATTGCTACAGAAATATCAAAAACACCGCTACTAAAAAAAATAGTAGCAGTGACATCAAAAGTCATAGCAACTTACCATATTATTCTGATAAGATCAACAGTAAAAAGAATTTAAAACGGTAGCATGCAGGAAAACAAACAACATAATCAAAAAAATTGAAATGTTTTTGATTTGCTGCTACTAAGCAAGAAGATAAAAATTAGAGCAAAGTTTGATCGCCTTTGCAGTAGCAGCCATGCATGGAAACCAGATCTGTCAGTTTAGAAGAGGTGAGCGACAGAGAGTGGCGAACTCGTGGCGGAGGGCAGAGAGCTTGAGGCCGAGCCAATCCGTGAGAAATTAGACACGAAAGCGCGGCTGGGGATTTGACGTAGCAGCAAGGAAGGCATTGCGCGTGGAAGATGCCTATGATCTCATGGCAGAGTGCGACGGAAGACAGCGAGCCTATGCCGAGTCGAAAGTGGATGAGCTCACAATCTGCCACTTGTGAACTACGATGACGAGAATTATGGCGGCGAGAGGTCGAGCCTATGAAGTGCCGTGGCGGCGTGGTCGATAGGAGCTATAGTTGCGACATCAGCAAGGCTGAGGGAGGCGCGTGAGGTGGAGGCAGAGCGAGGTGGAACATATGAGTTGGCTAGCTCGGCGGTGCTGATGTGCCGATCGAGGAAGGCGTGAGGCTACAATGCTCGCGGGAGTGACCAGTATGGTGCGATTGAGGAGATCGAAAAGCGATGACGCAAGGCCTTGAGGCGGCGTCACACGACGGCGAGGTCGCGACAGTGTGAGTGGAAGTCGGCGGCGAGATCGCGATGGTGCGAGTGGAAGTCAGCGGCGAGTCGGAGCAGAGCCCGCTGCTACTACGTTTTCTGATTCTCGTAGAGAGAGAGAGAGGAATGAAAAAAAAAAAAGGTACGTTACTGTGTTTTCTGGTAGAGTTTTCTCTATATATATAGGGGTAAAATGCATTTTTGACCTGTTTAATAGTCTGAGTATAGCTATACTACGTTTGAGTTTCAGGCTTAGTCATTTCTTGTTTAAATGTTCCGATACTTGGTTTGTCTTTCTCTAATTTTTGTTTGGTTGCCTCTCTTCGTGGACCAACAGTGTGGCAACACGTAGACGTGAAGAGAAAGGCCGTGATTTCTCACAGCAAAACGCTCAATATTTTTTTTTCTGAGAAATAGCCAAATTCAAATGTAGGAACCGAAGGAAAAAAAAAAATAACAAGGAGAAAGACGTCGGTACTGTAAGCATATCCACCTAAAGTCTCTAAGCGACTGGCCACCAAGCTTCAGGCCATTCATTCCTCGCACACAAGTCAGCCTCCTCCTCCTCCTTCTTCTTCATGGTCGACTCGCCCCTCGTGTAATCTCAGAAACCGTATGTATCTATTCGAATCAACTTTTTCAATTTGTATATGATTTAGGGTTAAACAGTTCAATGTGTGCGGTTCGGATAGTTTCGTATTAGGTATTGAAGTAATCTAACCTGCTCTGGTTTGTGAAGTTTCTGTCCTTTCTATTTAGCAAGATAGTTCTGTATTTTCTTTAATTTTTTTCTTTTGTTATTCTGCTTCATTTCTTTGTTTGATCTTTAGTTCATCGAAACGGCGTTAAGTTCATTGATGCAGGGGAATTTTGATCATATTTTACTATTTTGACTTTAGGATCAACGAAATCAGGAATGAAATAATGTCTGTATTTTGAATTAGTTTATTTCGATGCTCATGATTCGTCATTTCTTTGTTTTGAAGTATCAATACTGTAAACTGTATATCTAAAACCCGTTGTGAGTATTTAAATGCTCAGCAGTTGAAGTTTTAGGGCCATGCAGGGTTAGTTGTAGCTAGTTTAATTTAGTTTATTGAAAGTTGTATGGTATCACATGTTTTGTAGTCTAAATGTGTAAACATGCATTTGACGAGTAAGGCTCACTGCACCCCGAGACTGGATGTATGTTTCTTTAAAACTAATGAGATGCTCTGGCACTATGTGCTTTTATTCCCAAGAGTTGTTGTCAACCCGGTTTTATTCATGGATTCATCACTCAATGGGTTTCCAAGCTATACGATATATAGTTTAGTTTGTAGCACTTCTTTCATAGTCATATGTTGTTTTATTGGGTTCCCCTAATAATTATTGTATTCTGAGCCGACATGTTGTTTGGTTGATATTCTATAATTAGAGTAAGGCCTCCTTAAGATTTGTACTTACAATGGATTAGTTGTTGTCCCCATGTTTTGTTGTAGTGACTTTAGGGGGTTGTAGTTCTGAGTCAATTGTTTATCTGTGATAAAATTTAAGGTGCACTTATTTAGCAGACAGCAGTTTAAATGACAGCATTTTGGAGTCAATTTGCAAGACTATTAAAAATACGTTTATCTTAGGTTGGAATAAATCAGATGATTATCTGTCATATGTTGCAATAAAGTACATGATACTTCTGTCATATTTTGTTTCTTGTGTCTCTCTGTTTTCTTAATCTGGTCTCTGTATACTATACCCTTCTATCTTTATATTCTTAGAGTAGCAAAATCATTAAGTCTCTTATGTTTGATGTTGCATCACATATATGTGGATAGGAATGGCTGCTATAAGCTCTCTTGTTGGAACCGGACCTCAACTCGGTCCGTCATGGAGAATATGCAGAGATGATGCTTATTCGAAAAGACCAGTGAATTCTGTGGTCTCTATATGTGGTACTCGTCTACCCTTACTCTCATCTAGGACCAGGTATTTCTTTCTATTCTTTTAGTTTCATCTTGCACATTATTTGCTCCTGGAATTACTAATAATGTTATCCCTTGAGTCCTTGACTAACGCAACAAGGAATTATGATTGCCTATAAATTTCTAATAATATTTAACCTTTTTTATTTATTTAAGAAAATATTCACAAACTCATACAAAACTTAAGTCATAGATAACAGTCAAATTGAAATCAACTTATTTCATATTCATGTTGAATGGTGTTGACTATAACATAGCCAGTATATATTTATCAAGTTTAGCAATCATGTCATGTTAGCCTGAAAAAGTATATGGTTACGTGTTACTAAATTGTTAGGATCTATCTTTGGATTTAACGATAATTTCAATTTGTTTGTTATGGATGAAAGGCGACTACTTGAAGGTGGTCTGGGTAGATCAAGTTTGCCTAGAAGAAAAAGTAAAAGTTGGAAACAGTGTAAGTCCATATTTGGAGAGCCTTTGACTGCAGCACCTTTTCCACAAAGGTATAACGGCATTTCTAGCTCTTTTTGCCAAAACAGAAGACTTTCATGCCAAAGTAGAAGTCATCATCTCCTCAGGACGTCCACACCAAGTGCTTTTCCTGACAAGACTTCTTTCTGTTTATCCAAATCTAATTTTGCGAAGGTGAAGCATTGGAATGTTTCCAACCTCTTTTACTGTGCATCATGCTCCAGGAAAATGTCTGATTTTCCATGGTCCTCATGATTTGTAGGTGAAGCGTCTTCATGTTCCTTATGCAACCGTAGGTCCAGATGAGCCACATGCAGCAAGTACATCCTGGCCCGATGGTATTCTTGAGAAACAGGAGCCTGATGTGGAATATTCCGAAGCAGAACGAACAGAGCTGGAAGGGTTCTTAAGTTCTGAACTTCCATCTCATCCAAAGTTGTATCGAGGGCAGATAAAAAATGGGCTGCGCTATCTGATTTTACCAAATAAAGTCCCGCCAAACAGGTTCAGCCTCTATACAGTTACATTCATATTGGCTATGCTTCTCCAGTTACATTGACCGATAGTAGCATATTTATTTATTTATTTGTTGTGCAATATACTTCTCTTACAAAGAACACAATTGTTGGAGTTAGGTTTGAAGCACATATGGAAGTGCATGTAGGTTCAATTGACGAGGAAGAGGATGAGCAAGGAATTGCGCATATGATTGAACATGTTGCCTTTCTTGGAAGTAAGAAACGCGAGAAACTTCTTGGGACAGGGGCTCGATCTAATGCTTACACTGATTTCCATCATACGGTGTTTCACATCCATTCGCCAATTAGTACAAAGGTGTTGCCCTTTCTGCTATGCTAACTTCAGGAACTGGTTTTTACTTTTTATTTTTAATTTTTTTTAATTTTTATACATTTTTAGTGATCAATCCAAGTCAACTTCCCTTTTAACTAGTAAATTCTGCATTCTGTCATTCTGATTATTAAAGTGAATTGGACTGAAAATGAATTTTTATATATATTTCTTGTCAGAAGATACAAAACCTCATTATGTCTTTTGGCAAAATAAACATTACAAAAACACTTAGTAATGTAAATAAAGATGATTGGTGATACTGTGATAGTCATAGATTTAGTCAGATTGGTGGATACCAACCTAGAACTCATGAAGTGGAAGCTTTGGTCTTTTGAAAATTCTTGTGCAAGTCTTTCTATAGCCATGTCATTGACAACAGTGTGCTCTTACCCTGTCATGTGATCAGTTTGGAGTTTTATGTTGTCCTTGAAATTGGAACTCTTACAGGCTATGGTGCATAAGAGGTTTAAGGGTTTGTTTCAAAAATAGCCAAGGTGTTCTGGCTTCTATGGGTATGTCACTATGTCATATGTAATCTTTGAGGAGGGAATGCTTATCATGTTTTTGTGCATTTTAAAGTGCCACCAAATTTATGACAGAGATTGTTCAGGGAGGCTTGTGTGAGCTATGATTCTCTGGCAGGCATTCTCTGTAGTTAGATTTGTGTGGCAATGGAAAAAGGTCAAAGCACTTTCGGAGTACAGTGTTATGGCTGTAATTTGGGTGGAATGGAATTGAAGGAGCTTAGATGACAATGATGTGGGGGTGAAAGTTAGGCTCTTGTCAGTCTCGTGGAACACTACACTTCTTCCATTTTTTTGGTCAGAGGCTGTGGTCTTTCGGATTAGGGTTCATCTGCTTTATATGGCCAGTCCAGTTGTAGTCTTCTTTGTTTACGTGTAATTCCTGTAGCTTGCTGTGAGCTTTGTTCATTGTTTCTGTTTCTTGTTGCTTCCCCTTTGCAATAAAAGTTGTTTCTCTTACAAACATATTTACTACAATTTATATTGCTTTCCAGGATTCTGATGATCTCCTGCCGAATGTGCTAGATGCCTTGAATGAGGTATAATTATCAGTTATCATTTATGGGCTTACGTGCATATTTTCAGCTCCTTTTATTGTTACCAAAATACTTTTAAACCGTTTCACCAAAATAACAACTATAAGACCTTTGTAGTTTTGAAGTCTCATGGGCTTCTCTTTCATTTCTGCTACAGATCGCTTTTCACCCAAAATTCCTTTCGTCTCGTGTTGAGAAGGAACGGCGGGCAATACTTTCAGAATTACAGATGATGAATACCATAGATTATCGTGTTGACTGCCAGGTTTGGAATGGGAAGTTGATAATATTTTGGCTTGTTAATGTAATTGTATTGCTGAACATTATCTCAATCTGCAAATTTTTCTCATGAATATAGCTACTACAACATCTGCATTCTGAAAACAAGCTGAGCAAAAGGTTCCCAATTGGATTAGAGGAGCAGATTAAGAAGTGGGATGTTGATAAAGTACGGAAATTTCATGAGCGTTGGTACTTCCCTGCAAATGCAACTTTATACATCGTTGGGGATATTGACAACATATCAAAAACAATTTACCAAATTGAGGTATTCAAGAATTCTTCTATCCAATAATAATAATAATATCTTTTCGTATTACTATGAATCACTTCTATAGTCATGAACAGACTAAATTAGGTTCTTTACTGCAGGCTGTCTTTGGACAAACTGGCCTAGAAAACGGAACAGCTTCAGCACCTTCTTCCAGTCCTTTTGGTGCAATGGCTAATTTTCTTGTCCCTAAGCTTCCAGTTGGCCTGACTGGAAATCTGCCTAATGAAAGACCATCTAATTCCATTGATAAAAAAAAACTCTTTATAAAGGAAAAGCACGCTGTTCGCCCTCCTGTGAAGCATAATTGGTCACTCCCTGGAAGTATCAGGGATTTGAAGCCACCACAAATATTTCAGCATGAATTGATTCAGAATTTCTCATTCAATATGTTTTGCAAGGTACATCAGACTTTGTAGAGATTTCTTTACATGTGTACTAAGTTGTATGTGCTTTGAATTATGAGCATTTTCGTTTGACAAATTCTTAACATAAGGTATATATATTTCTTTAAATATGTGTTGTGGAACTGTTTCAGATTCCTGTGAACAAGGTTCGAACATATGGTGACTTGAGGAATGTTTTGATGAAAAGAATATTTCTTTCTGCTTTGCATTTTCGGATTAATACAAGATACAAGGTGCATTTTGTGTTTTAATCGAACAATTTCCAGTTTCTACCATGACGAAAGTTGTTCTCTACTGATTCCTGTAATGCTCTCTATTCACAGAGTTCAAATCCACCATTTACTTCAATTGAATTGGATCATAGTGACTCTGGAAGGGAAGGATGCACTGTCACGACTCTTACCGTAACTGCTGAACCCAAGAATTTGCAAAGTGCAATAAGGGTTGCTGTTCACGAGGTTTGCATCTTTGTTTTGCATTCAGGAATGGTTAAGTTATTTATGGGTTTTCAAGTATAGTTTGCATGTTACAATGTCAGAAGTTCTGTACAGCAGGGCACCCTCTTGTCCACAAGGTCAACAGTTTGAACTTTTACAAAATCAATCTTCAGTCTTTCTCAAGGAAAAAATAAATAAAATAGAAGTCCACATTCAGAATGTTTTTTCACCTGGTATTATGTTTGCTTTGTTTCTTGTTGTGTATTTGGCAGGGATTGTATAACTGCTTTTTCCTTTCAATTATCTTGAAAATTGAGTGATGATTGACCTCTTTGATTTCTTGGTCTAGCGGGGTCGCAGTTATAAGCTTTTTCTACTTGTCCCGTCTTGCATGGAACAAAGCATAATTCACAGTTTTCCTCTGAAATTGCAGTTTGATACATTTAGTCATTATCACTTAATGCTTGGGACAAACAAAATTCGCAATCACTTAGTTTTAGCTCAGCCAATCCCTCTTTCTTAGTAAATGTTTCGTTTCTTACTTTGATATGTTCTCTTTCATGTTGTGTGTTGATCACTAAGTTTGCAGCTATGTCTTGTTTTTGATGCAGGTTCGAAGGCTTAAAGAGTTTGGTGTTACTAGGGGCGAATTGACTCGTTATATAGATGCTTTGTTAAAAGATAGTGAGCATCTGGCAGCTATGATAGATAATGTATCTTCGGTTGATAACTTGGATTTCATTATGGAGAGTGATGCTCTGGGCCATACAGTGATGGATCAGAGACAAGGACATGATAGTCTTGTTGCTGTTGCTGGAACTGTTACTCTTGATGAGGTGATGTTCAATCTTTAAATTATCTATTAGTATCACTTGTTATATTATATATGTGCCCTAAACCAAAAAATAGAGTATCAAATAAACAAATAAATGAAATAAAATTAATTAAACTTTGTGGTAAATGTGTTTGAAGTGATTAGGACATATCTGTAATGTTAGTATAAGAACACAAAGTCCACATATAAGAACATCTATCATAGTAGTATCGTACTTACCCGTTTCTATTTGTGTGCTATGCTAATTATGCCATATGCCATATCATTGTTTTCCTAGACACAGTTTTTTATGGTATGTGTTACAAGCAGGCGTAGTGGGGTTGCCATTCTGAATTACAGGATGTATCAGGATAATGCTTTGGCTCACTTTGGTACTAGAAGCTTGAGTCGTTCAAATCTCAGTTTCCTTTTAATGTTTATTTATATTGTGTAGGTTAATGCTATTGGCGCTAAGGTGCTGGAATTTGTTTCTGATTTTGGAAAGCCTACTGCACCAGTTCCTGCAGCTCTTGTAGCTTGTGTTCCAATGAAAGTGCATGTTGATGGAAAGGGTGAAACTGAGTTCACCATATCCCCTGATGAGATCATAGCGGCTACTAAAGCTGGATTAGAGGACGTCATTGAACCTGAGCCAGAGGTGCTTCCCCTCTTAAAAGTACTTTTTAAATACATCTATATATATTTCCAATTTTTTCCCCCAAATATTATGGCTGACTGATCAAGATTTATGTTTTCTCAGCTTGAAGTGCCAAAAGAATTGATAACCTCAACGCAGCTAAAAGAATTGAGGCAAGAGCGAATGCCATCCTTCATGACCTGTAGCCCAGAAACAAATGTGACAAAAGTTTATGACAAGGAAACAGGGATTACTACGGCTCGTCTTTCAAATGGAATTGCTGTAAACTATAAGGTATCTTTGGTGTACGATTGGGTCCGTTATGTATTTTGAGCTTTTATTTTTGTTGTTTATTTGCTTTTTTTTTTACATTAATGCTTTTGTTTTCAGTTTTTTTTTGTTTTTGTTTTGTAATAGCTAAGAATTGTCACTGGTGATCATTGTATGAGGAGACTGAAATATTTGATAGTGTGAGTACATTTTAGTCACAAGATATATAGTGGGGGGTTATTATTAGCAATGAAGTGTTGTTGCTAAGATCAATGTCACTTTAACGCCTAGGCTGTCATGACATACCTAGTTTCTCCAATTTTTATGTTTTATAATAGTTTCTTTCACCATTATTGACGAGAATATACACGAGTAATATCCCTTCTATCACACATTTCATGTCATTGTTTTATAATTCAATCACAGATTTCAAAAAGTGAGGCTCGGGGAGGTGTGATGAGGCTTATAGTTGGTGGTGGACGGGCAACTGAAAGTTCTGAGTCAAAAGGCTCTGTTGTTGTGGGTGTACGAACTCTTAGTGAGGGGGGTTGTGTCGGTAACTTTTCGAGGGAGCAGGTAGGTTATTATCTCTCTCCCTCTCTTTACCCTTGTCAGGTTTATGTTGATGGGTTTCTTGTCCATCTTTTTTTTATATTTATCTTTCTTGAACTAACAATCATATGTTCTGTAGTAAAAAACTGAAATAACAAAATACCCAGAAAGCATTATATTCCATCTTCCTTCAGTTTACTGATATCTGATCATGTATGTGCATTATTGGTCTCAGGTAGAATTGTTCTGTGTGAATCACTTGATTAATTGCTCTTTGGAGTCCACAGAAGAATTTATTTCTATGGAATTTCGTTTCACTTTAAGAGATAATGGGATGCGTGCGGCTTTCCAATTGCTTCACATGGTACTTGAGGTAAATCCATCTTGACTTGTCCTTTATTGCTGAGAATTGGAGGACATGCATACAGTGTTTGACTAATAGGGTAGATTCGTGGCGATAATGATTTAATGCTTGCTAACTTGCAGCATAGTGTCTGGCTGGAGGATGCCTTTGATAGAGCAAGACAATTATACTTGTCCTATTATCGCTCCATCCC
The DNA here is from genome assembly GCA_946800695.1 of Geum urbanum. NCBI lineage: Eukaryota > Viridiplantae > Streptophyta > Magnoliopsida > Rosales > Rosaceae > Geum > Geum urbanum. The sequence continues at coordinate 39,563,832 of OX326998.1, forward strand.
TAAAAGCTTGGAGCGGTCAACTGCTCACAAACTCATGTTAGCAATGTTGGACGGGGATGAGAGATTTGTAGAACCCACACCAAAATCATTGCAAAATTTAACTTTGCAATCTGTGAAAGATGCAGTGATGAACCAATTTGTTGGCAATAACATGGAGGTGTGCATATTCTACCTGCTTATTTTCACTCTATGTTTTCATTTGTGCAATAAATATGTGCATTCCTCCTTATAAGCTGGATGCATACTTTTAGGTTAGTGTTGTTGGGGACTTCACGGAGGAGGATATTGAGTCTTGTCTTCTTGATTACCTGGGAACAGTGCAATCAACAAAAAATCTTGAGATGCAGCAGAACTATAATCCTGTTGTGTTTCGAGAATCTTCTGATTTGCAATCTCAGCAAGTGAGTAGTAACAGACTTGGCAGTTTGTATGGCGATGGTCTATAATAATTTGATCTATGCTTATGGATTTCTTCCTTTTATCCAGGTGTTTTTGAAGGATACAGATGAGAGAGCATGTGCATATATTGCAGGTCCTGCACCAAATCGTTGGGGTTTTACTGTTGATGGTGAAGACCTTTTCGAGTCGATCACTGATATTTCAACTAGTGATGGTGAGATGCAATGAACTGGAGTTACTTTTCGATTTTGTATTCTTGCAAGATTGTAGAGACTTATGTGCTGTAGCTGGTAATGCATATGCAGATGCCGATCTGAAATCTGAAGAGTTAGTTATGGACGGTAAGGATACTCAGAGGAATATGCAAAGAAAACTCTGGGGTCTTCCGCTTTTCTTTGGCATCACAATGGGACTCCTGGCCGAGATTATAAATTCTAGGTAATTATTTTCTGCATATACAGAGTTCAAGTTCAAAGTATCTGTATTGTGTTCTTCGTATCCATTATCTGCATGGTTTACTATTTATTTGCAAAATATGATATTTTCTGTGCTGTATACAGACTGGTGGTATGAATAAGTACGCATTAGTAGGTTTCTCTGATTACGACCATTTTGTATCTTTGAACATGATCTGAATTATATAAACTGTGTATATATATATATATATATATATGTACATGAAACAGTATGAAATCTCTCTAGAACATGTCATCCACTTCCCCACTACATTATCATCCAATGCTTCTGAAAAAGAGTCAACTGCATATATTTAGGAATCATGAAGCACGGTAACGTGTTGTATTGTGATGTATTGATTTTCTGGTTATGTCTTCAAGCGTTCCTAATGTCTTGGGATGTATTCGTCTTCGCTTTTGCTACCAGAAACAGACGGTTCATTGTGCAAGACTTATTTGTTACCAGAACCGTCCGTGTCTTCGTGTTTGCTAGATCAACTGATATCAAATGGTCGCCAATTCGATTATGAATGGTTTTAATTATGACATTATCAAATTAAAGAATGCTAAATGAAAAGGGGGTGAATTCTAGGGTGAACCCAAGAATTATCCCTTACTAACTACTTATGATTGAGGACATTATGATGAGTCCCAACTTCCAGAAATTGAGACTGGGACACGATAAATGCATATATGCATATAACTTAATATAAACATGTCTAACTTGTACATTTGAAAAAACGTTTATCGCCGATCTCTAGTTATCTAGGTTTTGATAGTTTTGATCTTTTAATATTATTTATTTATTCATGTTTTTGAGAGATTAACATGCACTCATCTTTATCTTCACCAATGTACTATATTCTATGCTTGGCAGACTTTTTACAACTGTTCGAGACTCACTTGGGCTGACTTATGATGTATCATTCGAGTTGAACCTTTTTGATAGGCTGAATCTCGGGTGGTATGTCATATCTGTGACGTCAACTCCTGGCAAGGTGCATATTTTGCATTCGTTTATAAACGGGCTAAACGTTATGTTCTGTTCTTTCCAATCTTCTTACATATTTAGCGTAATAAACAATCAGGTTCACAAAGCTGTTGATGCATGCAAAAATGTTCTTAGAGGTTTGCATAGCAACAAGATTTCCCAAAGAGAGCTGGACAGGGTAATTACCAAATCTCTTGTTGTCAGCTTTTCTTCTGTAATAGAATTTTTTTTCTTATTTACTAAAGTGGAAGTGTCATGAACAGTCTCTAACATATCTATTAATATTGAACTTGTAGGCAAGACGGACCCTCCTGATGAGACATGAAGCTGAGATCAAGTCAAATGGCTATTGGCTTGGACTTTTAGCTCATTTGCAAGCTTCTTCTGTTCCTAGGAAGGTAAGCTACAAATTTCATAAGCATATTTTCCCTTCTTTCAATACTACATATGTAGAATAGTTATTGCATATGACTTTTTTGTTGTGTTGTCAGTTTGACTTGCAATCTCATGTTATAGGCTCAACTTTTTATAATTACAATAAACACCTTCTTACTCATGTGTGTTCTTTGGTTCAGGATATTTCTTGCATCAAAGATCTTACTACTTTGTACGAAATTGCTGCCATTGACGACGTATACCTTGCGTATGATCAGTTGAAAATCGATGATGATTCTTTATACTCATGTATTGGAGTCGCTGGGGCTCAAGCCGGTGATGAATTGACTGGTGAGAGGACATTGTCTGCTACAATTTTTTCTTTGAATCTACATAACACGCTGGAACTTATAGAGATATGATTATGTACTCTGATCAGAAAATGTTGGATATCGATCGACTTGAACTAGCTGGAATTGCCATGAGTCCTCATAAAAATATCACCTTTGAATGTCTTTCTAAAATTTTAATAATTTTCTTACATTTTTGTGTGGCTGCTTTCGTGTCATCATTTGTGCTAGTTCCATTCCTCAGTTGTACTTGATTTTCTTATCTGATCAACCTATACTGTGCTGCTTCTTTAGAAGTCGAGGAACCAGAAGGCGGCTTTCCAGGTGTTTTCCCAGCTGGGCGTGGGCTATCTACAATGACACGACCTACAACATAACCATAGATTATACTCTGCATTTCCATGTAAAGAGATGTTTAGAATCAAGGTATTTCACACTAATTTTTTCAGTCCTGTTATGATTAGTTATTATAGGTGTACTGACTTACACATTTGTAAACAGGTCCAATGGTTAGAACTACAAAGTGGTGAAGATGAGATTGCTAAAGGTCGTGTTACCAAAGTTGTCCCGGAACAAATTAAAAGTACACGTGACAATTCATAGAAATCGACATTCTTGTTTGACATGCTCCTACATATTGTTACCATTGGGAGCAATTGGAAACTAATGATGCAAACTTCCTTCGATATTTTTAACAGTGAGCATTGGGAGGTAGGACCGCAGGAGATAGCATTCATCATTATGTAGTACATAGTTACGGTCTATAGGCTCATGGGCCAATTCTTATGTTGTAAAAGAAACTTGGCGTTTTTGCCGATCTTCAAATTTTTCTTCCTTATACCGTCAATACGCAGTTTAAAGCCAAAGCCTCTTGTTAAAACAGAAATTACATTAATGTACAGATATAGTTCATTCCCCTGCTGACATGTTTCACTTTTCAATCTTGCATGCCCTAGCTACCATAATTTATGATGTCATGCTGCCTTAAAAGTGACATGATTTATCCTACGACGCTATTTTGCGGAAGGGAGAACTCTTGAAATCTAAGTTTTATGATGTCATCACTAACAAGCTGTTACTTGATGTCTGATAGAAGTGACAGTACGACTTCAAATAATTCGGGGACATGCGACGAGTGCCATAAAAGAGCAAGAATATGCAAAAAAAAAATAAAAAATTTAAAAAAAACAGTAAATGTAATTTTTTTTCTTTTTTGAGAAAGATTTTTCTTTTCGGAGAAAACCATGTTTTTGTCAAATTAGTCTGGAGTGACTGGGTTAGTGTGCTTGGGGTGTCAGCGCATGCCGGTGTTGAGGGGTTGAGATCGGGCCTTATGATGCTGCTAAGCTCCGTTTTTGGTTGGTTTTGAGTTTGAATTAGGTTTCCAACAAGATTTGAGCAGGCCTGTTAATGAGTCATGTCATGTCACGTCGGATTCGTGTCAGATTGAGATTTTTATCGTGTCAAAATAAACTCAAACCTAACCCATTTACTTAATCGTGTAAAAAATACAAACTCAAATCCGACCCATTTATAAATGGGTGGATCTCGAGTTGACCCGTTTGACAATCAAGTCGTGTAGTGTCGGGTTTACTCATATATTATGACTGACTTAACAAAAATCAATTAAATTGAAGGAAATATAAATTAAATTCAACTGCAAAAGTTATAACGTATTAAATCAAAAATTAATTCAATGTCGCAAATTTGTGGGATATATGATATTCCTAGACTAAGTTTTGGAATTAAACAGAGAATCTTGATAAAATTAGAAATAATGTTTAATGGGTCATAGTGCACAAAATTCCTCTTCATTTTTGTTGAATTTCCATTGGTTAGTGTCGTCGGAATGCTGTGACAACCCAAACCAAAATCTACGTATTAATCAGCATGAAATTGAGTTATCGCAGATTAGTCACATAATTGGATTTGTTAACGACTATATCACCAGGCGAGAATTTGTGTTGACTTGAGTATTTAATTCCGAGCTCGTGAGAATTTTCAGGGAATTTTTCGGATAAGCGAGCAATATTTTATCGAGTTTTGAAGTCGGTTGGTAAATATATATAAAAGTGTTATTTTCATTGTTGATTTAATCGTGATCGTCCGATTTGGATCAGATTGAACCGTAGCCGTTGATTTGGGCTGTATGTGTACGGGTATGTATACGGTATAAATACGTGACAATTTAGGAAAGTTTCCAATTTGAGAAATCTGGGTTTGGACGCGTTGACCCACGGGTCAAACCGACCCATTTGGCTTCGAAAATGGTTGCGGGCGGTGTGCCTTATTCCGGACACTTTTGGCCGTGACTCCTTGATGAAAGTTGTTGGGCTTGAGCTCGTCTTCAAATTGATAGGTGGATCGTCGAGATTGGTGGCCGGAGAAGGAAGAACCAACGCGATGAAAATGGCCGACGGCGGTGGTATTTCGGTGGAGTTAGTGGCGGCGATATCGGCGGCGATGGAGGTCGATCTTATGGGGGTTTTGAAGCCCATGAAATGGTGAGTTGATGCCAAGTGGTCTCGGCCCTTGCCGTGGCCGATCGGAGGGAATGATTTCGGCGAGGTTTTTGAACTTCATGGTGAGTTTTGGACATTTTCCGGTTAAAATTGGGCTTAGGTTTGAACTTAAAAGTTGTTGGAAATGTCGAAATCTTAAAAATGATGTATAGGTCGAAGATTTTTGGGTTGGTGGAATTCTGGCAGCCGGCGGTGGTCACACGCGCCGCCGTGTGCAGTGGACCTCCGACGAGGTAGAATTTTCAATGAAGTTTTATGTCGTTTTACTCGTTTTTGCATGCCGAGCAATGGTGAGGTTTATATTCAGATTTGAGTTTGTTAAATTTGGGCGAGTATTTAATCGGACAATTATCAATTTAATTCACGACAATATTTAAGGACGCTTTGATTATCCGTTAAATTGCGAGTCATTTGATATTCAAGATTTGTTTGCGATTCTTAAAAGTGTGGGATTACAGGGAATTGAATTCAATATTTGGTTGAGTATGTAATTAAACAGGAAAATACGTTGTTCGAGTATATGTGATTCTCGATGTTATTACTCAACAGATTACGATCTTAGCTATGCAGTATGAACTCCGATGATTAGATATTATTTTAATCATGGTTTCAGGATTATGAGTTAGCGGGCGTATCAGATGAATAATTATGCCGATCGACAAGGTTTCAGCTTTATGTTTATCTCGACAACCTGTGAGTGGCATTTTATTTTCACCGTTGACTTGCGAGTCTTGATTTATGCATTTGTGATTATGCATTTACGATTATGCACGTACGAGTATGCATTTACGATTATGCATGTGCATGGAAACAAACATGATTTTTTTTACACAGAGTACAGTCTCAGATCGAGATAGAAGCATCGATGAGTTGGCATGCTCGGCTGATCCCCGAAATGCTCCGGGGGGGGGGGGGGGGGGGGGGACAGATATCCTAACCCGAGGTCTTTCCGACTATTTAATCACGTATGGGTCTGGGATCCTGTGATTTAGACTGTACTGTTGCGGATGTGTCCGAGAGGGATCCCACGGTTTTAAACTCGCATCATGTTTATTTTCAGACTTGCATTATTTTTATGCACATTATATTTGAAGGGCGTATTATTTATAGTTTCAGTTAAAAAGTGAAATATTATTTTCGTCCACTCACTCTAACAGTTTTCATGATTTTATATGTCTTTTTCCTGGGCTTTTCGGTTTTACTTGCCCAGATTGCAGTGTGTATCATGGGGATGTTGAATGTCGTCGAGGGCATCGAGTTCACAATTTTACCAGTCAATTCCTTCAGTTGTAGGTCTCAGCTCACTGCCAGTATGTCTCTTGTGTTGTTGAAGTCACCTTGGATATTAGTTCTGTAGTATTGTGTTAGTGAGACTCTTGTGAATAGGTTGTCACTCGTATAGTTGTCGAGTTGAGCTTCTTTGTATGCAAATCCGTATTTACTAGAAGTATGCTTTCAAAATCTGAATAATGTATAAGGTTTAATTCCAGTCTTATGTTGAGAAATTCAGATGGACATCGGTGGTCCACGGTATTGTTTGTGAGTTTATCTGCGGAGTGTCAGTTTTTCTTGCAGGTTTTTAGGTGCCATTTTTATAAGGGAAGATATGTAAAAAATTTCACAGAAATTTGTAGGTTAGAGTCAGTCGTTATGGCTTGATTCTAGATTACTAGTTAATCTAGGGTCGGGTCCTCTCAAATGAAGTTCGGTTCGGGGCCGAAGGGAGCTATTACGGGAGAGGATCTACTGTCCCGAAAACCCCTGTGCCAAACCTGTCCCTGGTTAAATAATATGACACCTGTCATCTTCAGTTAACCTCCTCTAGCACCGTCAGATTACTTTCTTTGTACTAAAAAAATAAAAAATTGTTGAAGAGAAAAAATGTAACAACCCGAACGAAAATTCACGTATAAATCAGCACGAAACAGTATTATCTCGAATTAATTGTATTGCGTGAGTTATTAACGACTTTTTCATCGGGCGAGAATTTGACTTGATTTTCTTCATGGGAATTGGAGAATATTTAATTTCGAACATGTAGAGATTTTCGGGGAATTTTTCGGATTTGCGAGCTATTTGTCTTGATTTTTGGAAGTTTTTGTTTCGGATAACTATCGCGATGTTTATCATAAATTGTCGTAATGGATAAATTTAAAAGAAACTTATTTTTATCGGTTAATTATTGGCCGTACGATCACGACGAATAATAGCCGTTGATCAATTGAGGAGCTTCCTTTATAAGTAGCAAGTTTCCGAAAATAGCCGGTTGACCATATTTAGAAAGTTAGACTGTGAGTTGACCAGTTGTTGACTGACTCGTTGACTCGACCCGGATTGCCAGGTCGGGTCGCCAACTCGTTTTCGCGACCCGCCGGAAACTTCACCATTCGGCCACCATTTCAAGTGATTGAGGTGTGGATTTTCTTCTCCTCTTGCCCATGAAATGCTTGGTGTGATTATTTGAGATTTTTAGGCACGTTTTGGAGCAACTCGAATGGGTTTTAGGGGAGGTACCCACGGACGCCGTGGGCTACGGCGCCCCGGCCGTTCTCCGGTGACGGGGAGGGGTGGATTCGGCTGGGTTTTGTCCAAGGAGTCGAAACCCCCTAGCTCTGTAACCCACCGTGCGCCGTAGCCGGCGTTTGACGCCGAGGAGAATTTCTAGCCGGGTTTTGGACCGCCGGTTTTCGAGGGGTTTTCCGGCCAATATGGTTGGAATTGGTGGATGCCGTAGAAGGGAAAAAGGTTAGGCTCGAGGAGATCTTCAAATTGGTGGGTCGAACGCTCCAAACGAAGTTGTCTGGCCGGGGGGCGCGTGTGGCTCATGTGCCTTCGCCGGAGGATGTACGTGACGGCCACGCGTCGCCGGCCATGGCGGGGCTCCAACGATGGAAAATTCTGAAATTTTTCGAGGGATTTTCGGGGTAGTTTCTGAGTTAATTTTCTCACGTTTTATCGAATTTCTGTGTTAAATGTATGTGTTATTTATTTAGGAGATCGTGATCGAGAATTTGGCGAGGGAACTTCCGCCAGACCATAGAGCTAGCCTCTGTACTGTGAGTGGACATTTAATTTTCACTGTCGGTTTGCGAGTCTATGTTATGCATTTATAGTTATGCATTTTCCTTTGGAGGCATATACATGATTTGGTTTACATTAAGCATAGTCACAATGTTGCATCGATGCACTACCCTCTCGGCTGATCCCCGAGATGCTCCTGAAGTGTCCGAGAGGGACCCCAGGACTTACTGAAGTGTCCGAGAGGGACCCCGTAATTTATACAGTACCCAGGAGGGTTAGGACAAACACCTGACCTGGACTTGTTTATTTTTAGACTCGCATTATTTTATGTACATTATTTATGAAAGGCATATTATTTACAGTTTCAGTTAAAAATGTGAAATATTATTTTCGTCCACTCACTCTAACAGTTTTTATTATTTTATATGCCTTTTCTAGGGCTTTTTGGTTTCCTCCGCCAAGATTGCAGTTTATATCCTGAGTTTGCACGTCGGAGACGGAGGCATAGAGTTCGTGTCACTGTACTCATCTAGTAGGTTCCTAGCTTAACCTGCTAGTCCTGTGTAATATGTAAACTAGAAGTCACTTTGAATATTGTATAGAGTTTACTTCTACTGTGTTGTATTTTTTCAATTAGTCTTCCGATTTCTTGTCACATTCTGTAAACAGTTCATGTGTCTAATGGATTCAGTATTTGATTGATTTGAGAAATCCGGATGAGATTTGGTGCCCACGGTTTATTTTTATGGACATTTTAGAAGTGTGTTTTCCTTGCAGGTTTTTGGGTTTCTTGGTTTTAGAAGAAACTCTGGCAAAATTTTTGTAGACTCAGGTGTCGTTAAGGCTTAATTCCAGTTTAGGCAACTAAATTGGGATTGGGTCCTTTCAGTTGGTATCAGAGCATTAGGTCATAAGTTATATAGACTTCTGCAGTTGTGTTACTAAGGACATTTGGGAATGCATAGCACTTCCGGAGCAATGGCCCTACCGGCCGGTATATCCCTATCAATGCTCACGGTGTTGTGTGTTTTTAAATGTTTAAGGTTTCATTACTATATCCTTCGTGTCTATTGACTAATGTGTTTTCTCATCCGTAGGAGATGCCTCCTAGACGTGGAGCCTGTGCTAATAGGGCTGAGGATCATGATGAGGATCAGCGAACACGTGACTTGCTTATGCTAGTTTTATAATTAGAGGAGCGTTTTGATCCTGTTGCAAAGACAAGAACAACTGGAGCAACTACTTTCTCTGGTTCCACAGATCCAAAAATGTGTGAGGCATGGATAGTCCAGTTGGAGCGTGTATGTGAACAACTTCACTTCACTCCATAGCAGAAGATTATAGCAGCTGTTTGGTTACTTGAGTCACATGCTTACTTTTGGTGGGCCAGGATTGAGAAGGTTATTGTTGACACCCCATGGCCTACATTCAGGGAATTGTTCATGCGTCGATATTTTAATCCGACTACTCAGCAGCAAAAATATAAAGAGTTCACCAATCTGAGACAAGGCAGTATGTCAGTTCTTGTGTATCAAGATACATTTACTCGTTTGTCTCGATTTACGCGTGATATGGTGGCGAGTGAGGAAGCCAAATGCAGAAGGTTTGAACTGGATTTGAATTTGAATGTTAAGAGGACATTGACAGGAAAACTTTGATGAGTTTGTTAGTGCAGCCATCAGAGGCGAGGATGTGGAAAGAGAGAAACAAATGCAGTTTCGATCTCGCCGCTTTGAAGAGGGTGGACCCAGTCAAGATCCTTCAAAGAAAGTAAGCTTAGGTACTTTAGGGTCAACATCTTCTTTTGGTAGTGGACCTTATAGATTTCTTGTTGGCACATCTGGTCAGAGTAGGAGTCAGAGATGGAGGAGGAATCGACCTCAAAGGCAATAATCAAATGAGAGTTCTAGTAGGTCGAGTTTCCCTTGACGGTCATATGATACATCAGCTGCACCGAGAGATTTTCCGTTATGCAACATCTGTAACAAACGACATTTCAGTTTTTGTCAGCAAGGCACCACCACTTGCTATCGCTGTGGCCAGGAGGGCCATTTTGCTAGGGAATGTCCGTAGAGGGGCATTTATGACGGTTCAGCAACCCAAAGTTTAGGTTGAGATCAGGGTACCACTTTTAGGGTTCGGAAAATCACCCTACAGAATAAACAAATCAGGAGAACCGCAATCAGTGTGGACGACCCGCTGGGCAGGCCCGAGTGCATGCCATGACCCTGCGAGAGGGCAGAGCTTCCCTTGAGGTTATCATCGGTACGTTATATGTTTTTGGTTATCTAGTCCTTACTTTATTAGACCCGGGGGCTACCATTATTTTATGTCGTATAGATTGACATCTTTGACCACTATACATGCCTCTCCACTTTCGGCTATGTGGTGAGTGTTTTATCCGTTCGGTGAGGTTGTGTGTATTGGATGGGCATATAGGGAAATATTCATAGGAGAACATGGGCTAGCCGTAGATTTAATGTTGTTGGATATGGTAGATTTTGATGTAATTCTAGGAATGGACTTCTTAGAGGGTCATTGGGCAGTCTTTGATTGTCATAAAAAGGAGGTAGTCTTTAGAAGTCCAGGTATGACAGAAATCTTATTTCGCGGCGAAAGAAATATTTCTCCACCTTATATTATTTCGGCAATAAAAGTAGAAAAGATGTTAAAGAAAGGCTGTGAGGCATACTTGGCACATGTAATTAATACTGAAGTTTGTGTGCCGAGTATCGGGGATATTCCAGTGGTTTGTGAGTATCCAGATGTTTTTCCTGAGGACATACCTAGTCTTCCTCCAGTGAGAAAGATTGATTTTACTATTGAGTTACTTCTAGGTGCTGGTCCTATTTCTCAAGTACCATATCAAATGACCCCAGCAGAGTTGAAGGAGTTGCAGGTTCAACTGCAGGAGTTGATCGATAAGGGTTTTATTCGACCCAGTGTTTCACCATGGGGGGCTCCAGTATTGTTCGTGAGAAAGAAGGATGGTTCAATGAGGTTGTGTATTGACTATCGAAAATTGAATCAAGTCACGGTGAAGAATAAGTATCCTTTACCGCGGATTGATGATTTGTTCGATCAACTCAAAGGAGCAACAGTTTTCTCGAAGATTGATCTCAGGTCAGGATACTATCAACTTCAGATTCAAGAATCAGATATTTGTAAGACGGCTTTTTGATCACGCTATGGACATTATGAATTTCTTGTTACGCCTTTTGACTTGACAAATGCCCCAGCCACTTTTATGGACCTCATGAATTGAGTCTTCAGGCGATATTTGGATAAGCGTGTCATTGTATTTATCGATGACGTATGAATATATTTCAATGATGTGAAGCAACACCAGAAGCATCTACGTGCTGTTTTGCAAACTTTGCGGGAATCTCAGTTCTATGCAAAGTTTAGTAAGTGTGAATTTTGGCTGGATAATGTGAAATTTTTGGGTCATGTAATTTCAGCTGAGCGAGTTAGCGTTGATCCAGATAAAATTGAAGCGATGTTGAATTAGAGCAGGCCTACCAGTGTAATTGAGATAAGAAGTTTCTTGGGTTTATCAGTTTATTATCGCCGTTTTGTACATGATTTCTCGCGGATTGCGACTCTGCTTACCCGATTAACGAAGACGGGGATCAAGTTTGAGTGGTCTGATGCTTGTGAAGAAAGTTACCTGATATTGAAGGAAAAAATGACCACGACACTAGTGTTTACATTGCTTGACGAAAGTGGGGAATATGTTATTTACAGTGATGCTTCGAAATTGGGCCTGGGTTGTGTTTTGATGCAGCATGACAAGGTCATTGCATATGGTTCCTGACAACTGAAACCCCATGAAGTTAATTATCCCACCCATGATCTTGAGCTTGCTGCCATTGTGTTGGTACTGAAGAGTTGGACACACTACTTATATGGAGCGCAGTGTAAGATTTATACTTATCACAAGAGTCTCACTTACCTGCGTACTCAACTAGATCTGAACATGAGACAACAAAGATGGATGGAGCTAATTAATGATTATGACTGTACTTTCGAGTACCATCCAGGGAAAGCTAATGTTGTGGCTGATGCTCTTAGTAGGGAATCTGGAGCCTCTCTATTTCATGTACGTGTCACAAGGGTTACGCCGTTAGCCGAGTTGTGAGCTACAGGAGCAGAACTGGATTGGAGTCATGATGGAGCACTGTTAGCCAGTTTTCAAGTCTGACCTGTGTTGTTTGACCAGGCGCGGGAGACCCAGGAAGAGGATCCCTATCTTTTGAGTAAGAAGAATATGATTCAAAATGGTGAACCAACAGAGTTTTGACTAAGGAATGACCGTACTTTAATGCTCAGAGGAAGACTATGTGTTCCTAGAAATGATGAGCTGAAGAAGGAAATACTTGATGAAGCTCACTGTTCAGCCTATGATATGCATTCAGGCAGTACAAAGATGTATCAGACACTTAAAGCTTACTACTAGTGGCGTAACATGAAAAGAGAAATAACAACATACGTGAGCAAGTGCCTTATTTTTCATAAGGTAAAGGCAGAGCGGCAGAAACCTGCTGGAAAGTTGCAACCATTAGAGATTCCGGTTTGGAAGTGAGAGCATATTACCATGGATTTTGTATATCAGTTACCTCGTACATCCAATGGTAATACTGGCATTTGGGTAATTGTTGATCACCTTACCAAATCATCTCATTTCCTAGCTCTTTTAGGAAAGATCTATGTGAGAAAATTAGCAAAGTTATATATGGCGGAGATTGTGAGGTTGCACGGAGTGCCGGTGTCTATAGTTTCTGATCAGGATACTCAGTTCACATCAGAATTTTGGCGAGCTTTGCAAAAGGCGTTGGGGACCAGATTACATTTTAGTACAACTTTCCACCCTCAGAATGATGGCCAATCAGAGAAAACCATTCAGACTTTGGAGGATATGTTGTGTTTTTATGTATTGCAGTTCAAAGGAAATTGGGATCAACAACTTCATTTGATTGAGTTTGCGTACAACAAGAGTGATCAGGCCAACATCGGAATGGCTCCATATGAAACTTTATATGCAAAACAATGTCGAACTCTGTTGTGTTAGAGAGAAGTAGGAGAAATGTGGCTTATTGGTCTTGATATAGTGAAGGAGACTGTTGAGGACATTCAAATTATTCGAGACAGGCTGAAAGCTGCACAAGACCGACAAAAGAGGAAGGAGGAAGGACCTGGAATTTGAGGTTGGTAACTGGGTATTTTTAAAATTATCTCCTTAGAAATGTGTTGTGCGTTTCAGGAAACGTGGCAAACTCCGTCCATGTTATATCGGTCCATATGAGATTATTGAACGTGTGGGTGAAGTGGCGTATAAGTTGGCACTACCTTCTGAGATAGGTTGAGTACATGATGTGTGACAACTCGAATCAAAATTAGCACGTTAATCGGCTTAATCCACGAGTTTACGAGTAATCACAGTTTTTCGTAAATTAATTGAATTGGCGGTTTAGTTCACGACTTAATTATCGGGCGAGAATTTGAGTTCGTGGGCAGTCTCGGATAATTTTTTCGATAACCGAGGAATATGTTATGAATATTTGAAATCGCGTAATTTCGTCGTGTTTATCCATTTGAGTTTGAGTTATTCGAAACATGGATGTGATTCGATTTAGACCGTCGATCGTATCGAGCCGCGAGTATAAATATCGGAATAGTCGAAAATCACTGTTCGAGAAGTTTAACCGTCGTTTGACCAGAGAAGAGTCGTTGACTCGCGTTGACCGAGTTCAAATGGACCGTCGTTGACTCGCCGTCGGACTTCACGATTCCGGCCACCTCTGGCCTTGATTTTGGTATGGCTAGCTTCCTTTCTTGATTTCCTATGGTTTAGAACTTGATATGAGTTGAATTGATCACGATTTGAGGGAGAACGAATTCAAGAAAATTTAGGGATTTCGTCGGAATCGGGTGAGGTGCTCCGGCGACAGTTGAGGTCAGGGGTGTGGGGGGAAAGGTTCCCCTCATCATTGTGAAGCTTTTGGGTGAAGGGATTTTAGTTTGGTTGAGGTTTGAGGCTCGCCGGAATCAATGGATCCGCGAGTTTCAGGCTCAATTCTGGCCGGTGGGCATGGAATTGGGTCTCGGTGTAGAAGAGGAAGTTGTTGTGCTTGAGGAGTACTCGTGATCTGGAAAGTTTGGCTGGAATCCGCCACGGTTGACGCCACGCCACCGTCGGCAGCGGTGGAGCTCCGGCGAAGGGTTGACTTTTTGAAATTTGACAAGTTTTATACCGTTTTGCTTGTAATCACGCCCCGATCATCGCCTTGAGGTTTTCGAGTTGATTTGGTTATCGGATTTTAAGTTGGGGGTTTATGTGGAGAGTTTGGGATTATTTTGTATCCGAATTATATGTTTCCGGAAATGGTTGGTTTCCGAGGTGTGGTACAGAGTAATGAATTGTAATTTGATCAGTTATATTTTGTGATTATTCAGCAGATCAAGATCATACTTTGGGCGAGGGATCTTCCGCCGGATCTCGGGATTAGCATGTTTGCGCGTTGTGCTTGTCTGTGAGTGGACATTTATTTTCACTGATTAGTTGCGAGTCCTTATTACATGTTTTACGAGCATGAGCATGCATATGAGATTATGATTTATACGAGCATGTGTTTTACGATTATGCATTTGCGAATACGCATCGACCAATATGCTTATATAATTATGTATTACGTATATGCATTTACATTATGCTTTATACACTTGGATAGAACTATTTATGATTTGGTTTACACAGAGTACAGTCATAGTTATATGGTTGTATCGATAGACTTGCATCCCGGCTGATTCCCGAGGATGTTTACCGGGGGAGGTTGTGACCCCTGACCCGAGGCCTTTATCGGAGGGGGGGGGCAGACCTCTGACCTGAGGCCTTTCTGCCTTGAATCACGTGTGGGTCTGGGATCCCGTGATTCAGACTGTACTAGCGCGGACGTGTCCATGAGTGACCCCGCAGAGTTTTACGATGCATGCTCTGTACGCGTGAGGAGTTAGAGTCTCCCTCGTGTACTATATCATATTCATTCATTTAGACTCACATATGTTTTTATAACATATATTGTTCGGCGAAAGACATTTATTTTCGTCCACTCACTCGAACGGTTTATATGTCTTTCCCTGGGCTCTTTGTTTTCAATGCCCAGTTTACAGTTCAGATTCTGGTATTGCACGTTGCAGTCGGAGGCTTAGTGTTCGAGCTACCTTTCTTTTTCAGTAGGTTTCTTGTTTAGCCTACTGTTGTATATTTATGTATATATATACACTAGAGGTCGCTCTGATTACTCTGATGTTATACTTTTATATGTTTTTCCTCGGATTTCTGTAAAGTACAGTTTTACTTATTACTTTACATTATTGTCAAACCGTGGGCACCAATCCCATCCGGATTTCTCAATATCATAACAATAATGTAAAATAATAAGCAAAACTACACTTTACAGAAATCCGGGGAAAAATCATATGAAAGTATAACAATAGAGTAATCACAGTGACCTCTAGTGTACATATACATAAATATACCACAGTAGGCAAAACAAGAAACCTACTGGAAAAGCAAGGTAGCTCGAACACTAAGCCTCCGATTGCGACGTACGACACCAGAATTCGAACTGCAAAATGGGCACGGAAACAGAAAGGCCCAGGGGAAAGGCAAATAAAATCGTTAGAGTGAGTGGACGAAAATAATCATATGCCTTTCATCATTTATATATATCATAAAACAAAGCGAGTTCATAAAATGAATAGAGGTGTCAGGTGAATCTCTCAAGCCCGACGGTCAGACGAATCTCTCAAGTCTGACGATCAGGCGAATCTCTCAAGCCTACCGGTGATAGACTAGGCGAATCTCTCAAGCCTAGTGGGCACATCAGGGGAATCTCTCAACCCTGGATCTGGACTACCGGTGATCAGCCGAGTAGCCAATGCATCGATGCTAAATAAATGCCATCACCATATAAAATATAAAACAATACCTCCAAAAACACTAAATAATCTCAATATCGTATTGTAAATAAATATGGAAATCAACAACTCGCTACGACAGTGTAAATAAAAAGGTCCACTCACAGATAAGCATAACGCAATATGCGTTAATCCAGTAATCCGGCGGAAAATCCCTCGCCAAACGAACGATCACGACCCCCTAAATAATCATAAATTCCACTGCTCAAAATCATATTTCAAAACCATGAACCACATCTCGAGAACCAACCATTCCCGGAAACATATAACTCAATATCGACGAAATCGTCAAAAATCCAATAAACACACCATAAAACCTCGCTATAATTTCCGATGCTCAATTCAAAATATAAAACTCACCACTGCGATTGGTGCGCGATTTCAAGCAAAACGACATAAAACTTGTCGAGAAACACCTCGGCCGAAAAATTGCCGCCGCCGCTGCTACCGCCGCCGGAAAACATCATCGGCCCAGAAAAATTCGACCTACACATGGATTTGAAGATCTCGACATTTCCAACAACTTTCTAGTTCAAAGTTAAGCCCAATTTTGACCGGAAAACGTCCAAAACTCACCTTGAAAATCAAAACCCTCGCCGGAATTTCACCACCTTCGATCTCCCTCCTCCGGCCACGGCAAGGCTTGAAACCACTTCTCTCCAAGGCTAACAAAACCCCTCAAAGGGCAACCACCATCTCGACCGTAACGCCACCACCTAAGGCCACCGATTTCTCGCCGGAAAACCTCCATCTTTGTCGCATCGATTCTCTCTCCTCCGGCCACCATACAAGGCCATCCACATACCAAATTGAAGAGGGGCACGAGCCCAATACTTTTCATCAAGAGACCACGGCTAACCGTGGCCGGAATCGAGCTCCACGACGGCAAATACCCACGGCTCCAAAACGGGTCGCCCTTGACCCATGGTCAACGCGGGTCAACAACCCAGTTACCCAATTTGGAAAGTTTCCAAAATCATCACGTATTCACCCGTATTTATACCATACACGTATCAAAACTCAAACGGATAAATACGACAAAATTCAACGGCCAAAAATATTCATAACTTATTCCTCGTAACTCGAAATAATCCTCCGAAAGTTCCCACGAGCTCGAAATTAAATTCTCTACAACTTTCGTGAAGGATCTAAAATCAAATTCTTGCCCGATAATTTAGTCGTTAACGAGGCCACCATATTAACCAATTACGACAAAATCGCGACTAATCGCGAAACTCGCAAATCAAGTCGATAAACATTTCATTTTCGGTTCGGGTTGTCACAGATTTGACTTATGTGGAAGAGCTAGTTCACATTCCTGATCGGAGAGTCCAGGAACTACATCACAAGACCATTCCACTTGTGAAGGTCTTGTGGAGGAACCATGTAGTTGAAGAGGCCACTTGGGAACCTGAGTTGCATATGCGAGAGCAGTACCCCTATCTCTTCGATTAGCACATATGTAAATTTCGAGAACGAAATTTTTATTGGGGGGGGGGGGGGGTAGATTGTAACAACCTGAACCAAAATTCACGTATAAATAAGTACGAAACAATATTATCGCGAATTAAGTATCACGTGAGTTATTAACGAATTTTTCATCGGGCGAGAATTTCGCTTGATTTTCTTCACGAGAGTTGTAGAATATTTAATTTTGAGCACGCAGAAATTTTTGGAGAATTTTTCGGATTTGCGAGCTATTTGTTTTGATTTTTGGAAGGTTTTTTTTTTGGATAACTATCGCGATGTTTATCGAAAATTGTCGTAACGGATAAATCGAAAAGAAACTTGTTTAAATTGGTTAATTATTGGCGGTACGATCGCGATAAAGTCGAATAATAGTCGTTGATCGATTGAGGAGCTTCCCCTATAAATAGCAAGTTTCCGAAAATAGCCGGTTTACCTGATTTAGAAAGTTAGATTGTGAGTTGACCAGGTGTTGACCGACCCATTGACCCGACCCGGATTGCCGACCCGTTTTCGCGACCCGTCGGAAACTTCACTGTGCTGCCACTGTTTCAAGCGATTGAGGTATGAATTTTCTTCTCCTCTTGCCCATGAGTGGCTTGGTGTGATTATTTGGGATTTTTAGGCATGTTTTCAAGTAACCCGATTGAGTTTTAGATGAGGTACCCATGGACGCCGTGGGCTACGGCGCCCCGGCCGTTCTTTGGTGACGGCAAGGGGTGGATTCGGCTGGGTTTTGTCCTAGGAGTCAAAACCCCCAAGCCCCACAGTCCACTGTATGTTGTAGCCGGCGATTAACGCCGAGGAGATTTTCCGACCGGGTTTTGGACCACCGGTTTTTGAGGGTTTTTTCGGCCAATATGATCGGAATTGGTGGATGCCATAGAAGGAAAAAAGGTTGGGCTTGAGGAGATCTTCAAATTGCAGGGCCACGCACCGCCGGCCACGGCGGGGCTCCAACGAGGAAAATTTTTGAAATTGTCCGAGGAATTTTCGGGGTAGTTTCTGAGTTAATTTTCGCACGTTTTATCGAATTCCTATGTTAAATGTATGTGTTATTTATTCAGGAGATCGTGATCGAGACTTTGGCGAGGGAACTTCCGCCGGACCACAGAGCTAGCCTCTGTACTGTGAGTGGACATTTTATTTTCACTGTCGGTTTGCGAGTCTATGTTATGCATTTATAGTTATGCATTTTCCTTTGGAGGCATATGCATGATTTGCTTTATATTGAGCATAGTCACAGTGTTGCATCGATGTACTAGCCTCTCGGCTGATCCCCAAGATTTTCCGGAAGTGTCCGAGAGGGACCCCGGGATTTATGGAAGTGTCAGAGAGGGACCCCATAATTTACACAGTACCCAGGAAGGTTAGGACAAACACCTGACTTGGTCTTGTTTATTTTTAGACTCGCATTATTTTTATGTACATTATTTATGAAAGACATATTATTTACAGTTTCAGTTAAAAAAGTGAAATATTATTTTTGTCCATTCACTCTAACAATTTTTATTATTTTATATTTCTTTTCCTGGGTTTTTCAGTTTCCTCCGCCCAGATTGCAGTTTATATCCTGAGTTTGCACGTCGGAGACGGAGGCATAGAGTTCGTGTCACTGTACTCATCTAGTAGGATCCTAGCTTAATCTGCTAGTCCTTTGTAATATGTAAACTAGAAGTTGCTCTGAATACTGAATAGTGTTTACTTCTGTTGTGTTGTATTTTTTCATTCAGTCTTCGGATTTCTTATCACGTTCTGTAAATAGTTCATGTATAATGGATTCAATGTTTGATTGATTTGAGAAATTTGGATGGGATTTGGTGCCAACGGTTTATTTTTATGGACATTTTAAAAGTGTGTTTTCCTTGCAGGTTTTTGGGTTTGTTGATTTTAGAAGAAACTCTTGCAAAATTTTTGTAGACTGAGGTGTCATTAGGGCTTAATTCCAATTTAGGCAACTAAATTGGGATCGGGTCTTTTCAAAAAAGAAGAAATTCTTCTTAGTCTTCCTTTCTTCTCACTAGACGAAACTAACAAGAGTAAACGAAGATTGCTCTTGCCGTCGTCCCAGTGAATCCGACCCAGAATTCGATTGTAGTCAAACCGTCGAAGTCCGGTCGGAACTCCGCGTCTTCAACTTACCGTAACCTTTTTCTTTGTGCTTTGGTTTTTTAATGTTCACTTCGAGATTTAAAGACCATACAATACCAGTCTCTATTCGTCTTTCCCATATAGTTCAATCTTCTCTGTTATTGTAGTTAAAAGAAGAGAGAAAAGGAAGAAGATGATCTGGACTTCGAATATGAGTTATGGGTTTTCGTGGATTTAGGTTCTGATAGATACCAACCAGCTTTAATTTTGTCTTTTGGTACCATGCTTATAATCTCTTCTGCATAATTTGGGACATGTACATCATGGATGGCAATGACAGAAGAAAGTGAGAGAAGTGAAATTAACAGAGAATTAAAAATAATTTATATCTGATATCTACCTATATTGCTAAGATTTAAGCAAGAAATAGCGGCAGTTGTAGGACTTGGTGTTTTGGCTTTCGACAATATAGAAGAAGAGGAGGAAGAAGCTATAGGATCTGGAGCGTAGTTCTTCTCTTTGTTCAATATATTTAGTATAAAAATTATTACTTGACGGTGTTAGAGGCGTTAACTGAGGAGGACATGTGTCATGTTATTAAGCCAGGGACAGGTTTGGCACAGGAATTTTCGGGACAGTAGATCCTTTCCAAGCTATTATTAGGCTTGGTATAATTTCCAAAGATATCATTATGTTTTTATTAATCACTCTATTTATTGTTAGACTACTAGTCTTTGCTTTTACGTCTAAAATAAATGGAGTCATCAACTGAAAGTTGAATGTTGATCAAGAGTGACTGAATTGATAATTGATATATAAGTACATCGAGTGACCAAATTATTATTTCGCTCACATGATAATTCCAAATAATTTTTATTAGAAGATCATTATAATGAGATTTGGTCATTACCTTTTAATAAATAGTTGTAAAAACAAGGGCGGATCTAGGATTGAAAGCTTGGGGGGGCTAATTTTACTTTAAAAAAAGTTGGTAATGTTTCACACTAGAAATTTTTCTTGGAGAAGTTTTTTAGAGTGTTATCAAAAGAATATTTAAGTTTTACACAAATAAAGAACTAAATTTTCATTATAGAACATGAGAGGCTTGCTCTTCTAAGGGATACATTTTATGAGATAGAAATGGATGAGCACATCTAACGGCTGTAATTGAAAGTAATTAACACGACCCCACTATAGTTTTCGTGTATTTGAATCACAATCGTTGGATGTGCTCATCTTTTTCTATCCCTTAGAATACGCCCCTTAGGAGATCAAACTTGTATAGAACATATAAACAAGCAATGAAATTGCTCAAAAGTTTAGAAGGAAAGGAGAAGAAAATAACAAAAAGCATGGGAAAGCAATGAGTAAGAGAGAAGAAAATGAAAAGCAACTTAAAAAAGAGGAGAATAAAATAGAATTGGAAGTAGGAAAGGAAAGTAAAGAGGAAGCAGAGAAATAAATGGAAAGCAACATGAAAAAAAGCCCATCATGGAGCATCAAACCGCCGAGGGAACAAGCAAGAAGAAGTTGGATGAGACTTGGCCAATTGAACCAAGGCTTATATTGATAACTATCTGCAACATAATTTCAAAACTTAAGCCCTGGTGAGCCAGTAAATAGATATGCCTCGGGTAAAAACTACTTTCCAATCACATTTTGACAAAATCAAGAGTTACATATTTAGCCCGCACCGTATGGTATTGTTTTACAAAATTATTTTGTGACGACCCGAATCAGAATCTGTTGCGTATTCGGCACGATTCTTGAGTTTGTGTTTAGCCACAGTTTTATGTCGTATATGTGGTTCGTCGACCTTATTCGCGACTTTGTTTTCGATCAAGAATTTGAATTGAGTGTCTTCACGGGAATTGTAGAGCACGTGATTTCGAGCTCGTGGGCGGTTCCGGAAGATTTTTCCAATAACTGAGGAATATTTTATGATTATTTGAAGTTTTGGGTTCCGATGAGTTTATCCGATTGTTTCGTGCTTATCCGAATCATTTCGTATATTCATTTGGGACCGTTGATTGACCCGTGGCGCGAGTATAAATATCGAAAAGTCGAAAAATAGTCGAGAAATAGTCGAGAATTTCATTTCGGGCGTTGACCAGACTTTGACTTTCCATTTTGGGAAAGTTGATCGTTGACCGATAAAGAAAGGTTTCCCGTTTCGGCTTCACCGTCCGACGACCACTTTCCGGCTACCTCCGGCCACGAGACAGGTATAGCTAGCTTCCTCTCTTGATTTCGAGTCTGATGGTAATTGGTTTGGTGTGAATTGGTTTCGTTTTGGATGAGTTCGAATCGGGTCGAGTTCCTCGGTTTCTCCGGTGACGGTTGGCCGTTTCCGGCGAGGTTTGGAGGTGGGGGTTAGGGGGGTTAGACTCCCCTTGCCCCTCTGAGTCTTGTGGTGTATTCATTTTGGTCTGAGATTGAGTTTTGAGAGGAGTCCGATTAGGTCACCGGTGATGATTTCCGATCGGGTTTCGGGCTGAAATTGGACGGGTTCCGATGGGATTTGGACCTTGTGATAGAAGGATAAATGGTTCGCCTGGATGAGACCATGAATTCTGGAGCTTCCCGCCGTGTGATTTCACCGTTGACGGCGTGCCGCCGGCAGCGGCGGCGGTCAACGGCGAGAAAAGTCAACTTTTCAGATTTCGACAATTTTAATGTCATTTTTCTCGTAATCACGCCCTGGTTATCGTACAGAGGTTTTTGGGTCGATTTGGTTAGCCGATTTTCAGTCGAGGTTTCGAATGGGGATTTCGGGATTTCCGTAATTCATTTTGTATCGCATTGCGTATTTTCGGGAACGGTTGGTTTCCGTGCATCAGTACAGTGTTGTGGATTACGATATTGATCAGTATGTTTTGTGAATATTCAGGAGATCGAGATCGGGACCGTGATCGTGCTTCTGGCGAGGGATCTTCCGCCGGTCCTCGAGATTAGCGCGAGTGCGCGTTTTGCTCACCTGTGAGTGGACAATTTCTTTTCACGGAATTCTTGCGAGTCTTTTATGTGATTTACGAATTTGAGCATGCGTATGAGATTTCGGATTACATGAGCATATGTTTTTACGATTATACGATTATACTTATACGGATATACGTATACGAGTATACATACACTTATATGTTGTTTCATGCATTTGCATCGAAATGTTTATGATTTGGTTTACACAGAGTACAGTCGTAGTTACGTTGTTGTATCGATACACTCGCCTCTCGGCTGATCCCCGATGGTAGGCATTTGTCAGGGGAGGTTGTGACTCCTGACCCGAGGTCTTTACCGGGGGGAGGCAGACCTTAATTTGACCTGAAGCCATTTCCGGCTAGAATCACGTGTGGGTCTGAGATCCCGTGATTCTGACTGTACTAGCACGGTGTGTGTCCATGAGTGACCCCGTGGGATTTTACTTGCATGCTCAGTACACTGGAGGAGTATGAGTTTTACCTCGTGTGCTATGTTGTTTTTATTTACCTGGACTCACATATGTTTTTATAACATATATATTATCTGGAGAAAGACATTTATTTTCGTCCACTCACTCTAACGTGTTTATTGTCTTTCTCCTGGGTTTTTCGGTTTCCGTGCCCAGTTGCAGTTCAGGTTTTGGTGTTTTCACGTCGCGGTTTGGAGGCTAGTGATCAGAGTTACCTGTGCTTTCCAGTAGGTTCTTGTTTCGCCTACTGATGTGTATATTGTATATGTTTTACTTTAGAGGTCGCTCTGATACGTTCTGATACTTGTTTATACGGATTTTCTCGGATATACATATATACATAGTACAGTTTGTTTACTGTTATTGATTATATTGATGTTGAGAAATCCGGATGGGATTGGTGCCCACGGTTTGACTTTTGTGGCATAGGATGAAGTGTTATTTTCCGGGTGCAGGTCATGGCAATTCCACGTTAATAACGAAACTCTGCCGAAATTTTGAAAATTTTTTGTTGGTTCGTATTTTCAGAAGGGGTTCGGTTCCGGTTTAGGTAACTGAATCGGGATTGGGTCCTTTCATATTTTGTAAAACAAAAACGGTAAATTGAGTTTCGCATTTTTAATATTCGAAAACGTGTTTGGTAAATTAAATTACCTAATTGTATTTTCAGTATGAAAACAGTAAAACACGTTAGGTATCTTTATACAAGGTCTACAAAACACAAATTAATATTTATTTGATGGTATGTTTCAATTGAAATGGATTATATACGTATATTTAAAGGGTATATTTCAATTGAAATTAATTATAATTTTTCCCTAATTTTTGTTTAAAAATTTGTTTTCAGATAACAGTGAGAACTTCATTTTGACATTTTACAGAACATAATGTATTTTTTTAGTGTTTTTCGTTTTTAAAATTTGTTTTCTAAAAATAGTTTGCTAAACACATTTTCAGTGCAATTTTGTATTCAGAAAATGAAAAAGTATTTCGTAAAACGACACCAAACGCAACCTTAGGTATTGATAAGTAGATAATTTTTACAAATTTTTATTCAAATTAAAAATTGGTAAAGTATAAAACAAGATCAAATCAATGGACGAACCAAAGTTGTCAAAACTACATTGTTCAGGTTCATAAGTACTAAATTTTGATCATCAATGTCTTAACAATTTTTAATTTTGTTGAAATTTTATACAAATGATTATTCATTATTATTTATCATGAATTTTATAAAATATAATTGATAAGTTGGTCTAATGAAAAAATTACTGTGTAGTTCTCAGTCTCGATGGAGAATTTTTCCCTATAAATAAAAAAGGTTTGTTCACGTATAAAATTCAGTTATAATTGATATTTACTTGGGCCTGAGAGCCTTTTTTTTTTTTTGCTTATACGAACCCAAGAGTTGTTGTGGGTCGCAAATTGGATTCTTTCGTATAAAAAGAAGGTTTGTCACCTCTAAAAAAAACGATAAAATATAAAATGGATTTAGTTCGACTATACGAAAAGCACCGGAAAACTGTTTTGAAAAAGAGTGAGCAGTTTAAACTTACTGAACGGCGGCGAGTTGAGAATGATGAACCCACAACCTCAGCCTCAGCCTTCGGCAATGGCAGTTCCTCAGGCTTATCAGCCTCATCATCAACCAACTTCAGTCGAAGAGGTCAGAACCCTTTGGATTGGAGATTTACAGTATTGGGTCGACTAGAATTACCTCACTACTTGCTTTGCTCACACCAGCGAGGTATCTCTCTCTCTCCCCCCTAATTCTCATATCCATCGGAATTTTAAATCATAATCGGAATTCACTTTGGCCTATGATTCATTCAATAATTATTTGTTTAGGTTATCTGAATTGAAGCGCTACCTTGATTCTTTGTTAGGTTTAAATTATTGTATCTGAGACATTGATCAAATGCTACCCTATGATTATAATTGAAAGCACAGTAGTGGTTTTCTTCTCAGAGTTTACTTTTTCTTGAATTAATTTTGTGTGGTTTTAGTCTTGACTCTTGATGTATAAGAAACTGTGCAGTTGAATAGTACTGAGCTGAAAAGATGATGTTTTTATTTGTGTGTGTTTGTGTACAGGTGATTTCGATAAAAATCATACGTAACAAAATTACTGGCCAGCCCGAAGGTTATGGCTTTGTGGAATTTGTTTCGCATGCAGCAGCCGAGAGGGTTCTGCATGCTTATAATGGGATGCAGATGCCTGGAACGGAACAAACGTTCAGGTTAAACTGGGCTTCATTTGGTATTGGGGAAAGGCGTCCTGATGCTGGGCCTGAGCATTCCATATTTGTGGGGGATTTAGCCCCTGATGTTACTGACTATGTGCTGCAAGAGACTTTTCAGAATATGTATCCTTCGGTTAGAGGTGCCAAGGTTGTCACTGATCCAAACACCGGACGCTCAAAGGGTTACGGGTTTGTCAAGTTTGCTGATGAGACAGAAAGGAACCGTGTGATGACTGAAATGAATGGTGTTTATTGTTCAACTAGGCCAATGCGTATCAGTGCAGCAACACCAAAGAAAACCACTGGTTTTCAGCAGCAGTATGGTGCAGCCAAAGGTATTGTTCATTTCATAAAATTGAAATCGAAATAATATTCAAGTTGTGGACTAAATTTGTATCTAATTTTTTTTTTTGTTATATTATCTAAGTTCTGTTGTTCTGACTCTAAGATGCTCTTTTTTTTTGTGTCTGAATTTTTTGGCAGCTGTATATCCTGTTGCAGCATACACTACACCAGCAGTTCCTGTAGTACCAACAGAGTATGATGCAAACAACACTACAGTAAGTCAGACATCTGTATTTAGTTTGGTATTGTACCTTCCAACTTAATCTCACCATCTCTTTGGGTCTCTAATACAGATTTTTGTTGGCAACTTGGATCCTAATATATCGGAGGAGGAATTGAAGCAAACATTTTTGCAATTTGGAGATATTATCTATGTCAAGATTCCTGCAGGCAAAGGATGTGGTTTTGTGCAGTTTGGAACGAGGTTTGTACTTCATTTAGCATTTTAGCCTTAGCTTAACACCTATGCAAATGAGTCTCCACATGGTGATTGAATTAGAATGTTGGTTTATTAGGGTAGCTTTTGTCACGGTCATTCAGACGAAGGAAGTAAAATGAGTCTAAAAGATGAAAGGAGGCCATACTATTTTCTAGTGCCAAAAAAAAGTAATGAAAATTGTCTTTCATTTGTCTCTTGTCCACTCTATGAAAAATGTTACATCCGATCTATTGTTTATATCGTTATTTCTGTTCATATAGGGGATCTGCTGAAGAATCTATCCAAAGGATGCAAGGAAAGATGATTGGTCAACAAGTGGTCCGCATTTCTTGGGGTAGGAGCCCAACAGCTAAACAGGTTAGCATTTTAATTTAAACACTGATCAAATACTGATTCTGCTAGACCAGTGTCCTGAAAGATCAGGCATTTTGGTTATGTTGAAGGAAAGATTGCTTTTTTTTTTTGACTTTTTTGTTATAAATTTATATTCTACGTACACCCAACATGCCTTTTTATGCCTTTACTGGTTACTATATCTTTGTTTGACAGATGCATCATATGTTTAATTAGAAATCTATTTTTCTTATTTTCTTGCTGTTTCATACTCCATAGTGTATGCACAATACATTGAGACGTTATTAAACTGCCTTGTTGTAGGATGTACCTGGTAGCTGGGGCCAGCAAGTAGATCCAGGCAATTGGAATGCATATTATAGTTACAGTCAAGGTTATGATCCTTAAGCCTATGGAACTACCCAAGACCCATCGTTGTATGCATATAGTGGTTACTCTGGTTATGGGCAATATCAACAGGTAAGTCTATTTAAATTCAGTTTTTCATAGACACACATTGATTGCTCTTCCAATACCTGTTTTGAAGAGCTTAACAATTTTTAGGGAGGTTGTGCTCTATATCATTAGAATGCATTCAGTTGAATTCTAATTTTTTAGTACTTTTATGATCCACAACAATTTTTAGTACTTTCAACTTTGTTTTCAAATTTTACTTCACTCTTTTAGAGATATAGACTAAGATTTTCGGACATGAATTGATCAATTGATGTGCTTAGAATGTGGAAGTTTTGAGAATCTGTATACTGACAAAGTTACTGACGTTTTATATTTTAGGTTGAAGGAGTTCAAGATATGGCAGCTATGGCTGGTACTATTCCATCTTTAGAACAGAGGAATGAGCTGGATGATCCCTTGGCTACACCTGATGTTGACAAGTACAGCTTCTACTCTTTTTATGAATGTGGCTTTTACTCCATACAATATATTTTGTTTTGGTCAAACAAAAAAAAAATGGAACTGTTAATAGGGTCAGCAGGCCCCCATTATTTGGCATTTGCTGGAGGCCCCAGTATCCAACTTGCGTATGCAATATATTGGGTTGAGAGATTTTTGGGGTTTCAAAGGATAGGCTTTACCTGAAAGAGTATGAGCAAACATACAAAGTTTCCTTTTGCATTAATTAAGAATGTTTAAAATTTCAGCCTTCCATCATGATACCATGGAAAAAATATTGGTAAATCGTGAATTTTAATTTTGGTTTCACATGACCACCAACATACTTTCAGGTTACATACAAATTACCTTTGACTGATATTCTCTCAAACTCTTTAGTTTTTATCGCAGTTTGACATGACACCCAACATACTTTTGGGTTATATGGTTAGATAAATGCTGGTTAATCTCAGAGGTTAGGTTGTAAAATTGCTCTCCATATTGTTTTGCTGCTTTACATGTAAACCAGAAGGAATCATTTGCAGTAAAATGGCTTCATATCTTCCTTGCTTTTTTGGTTCATTAGGTTGAATGCTACTTACCTCTCTGTACATGGAAGAGCCATTTTGGGTCATTCCTTGTGGCTTAGAATGTCAGCTTTTCCACAGCAAGCTTAGTTAACATTAGCATCATGAAGACCTTTATTTGATTCGGACTCTTCCTCAGTTTTCCCGAATTGAAATGATATGAAGAGAAACAGTGGATAGTGAGAGCAGCTCACCTTATCTCAGTCAGGGGCTGCAGTGACGCTCTCATTAGGAAATGTGTGGACTACAATACTTGTTGCTTGGCTAGGCTTGTTGTATGATACTGTTGTACCTTAAATGTGCCGGTTGCTTCTCTTTGCACTTTAGACATGCTTAGTGTAGATTTCATCTTTCGAGTTATTTTTGCTGCTACTAATTGTACTAAAACTATATTCTTTTGGAGTTTTGGTATTCAGTGGGTGTTTGCATCCACCTGAAAGCAGTTCACAAATTCCCATCTCTCTCAATCGGCAAGGTAGCCAGTTGATCAAGTTAAATATCTTGAAAACAACTTCACTTGCTTGTAATCACATTGTAATGTTTAGCCATTTTTATGTTCATGGATTCTCAAGAGGGTTACATTATGTTTGGCCATGCCCTGGCTAGTGGCTACCCTATTGCAAGGAGGAGAGCCGAGGTTGATGCATTATTTGATGAAAGGATCTGTCTTGGGATTCGAGAATTTTTTAAGGTGAAAAACGATAGAATACATTAAAAACTAAACGATTAAAAACTAAACTCGCGTATAAGCAAAATTGAAACTGAAAAGACAACGAAAAAACAAAAATGAGGATTGGTTTTTTGCATTTGTTGGGGACTGTTCTGTATTGTCCAGTGATTAGTGGTTGAAAAACTTGCTGTTCTTCGACACATTGGGTTTTTTTAATCTATATTCGCATTTTTCCGAACCGTAGTAAGATATAATCTACTATGAATTGCTCCTAAATTCTCCAAGTAGCGCTTTCTACCACACTCCTTAGAAGTTATACATAAGAATTATTTTTCATTCTCACAATGAGTTTCCAAGTGTAAACCGTTGGTTCTAATGTCCTTAAAACTTAGCAAGGTTCAATTGGCCTTTGGCGCGTACAATGCATCAATGATATGAATTCTTGTTCCATATGGTAGCAAAAATTGTGTTGAACCACATCATTATATAAGTGGCGCAAAATCAATCATGGTTGTCACTGATGATGTGTATGACACAAGATCTATATAAAATTGCCTTTTCCGCGGTATAGTATGAGTAGTACCACTATCCGCTAGACACTCGATCTCGCCTTCAAACAATTACAAAAGAACTTGAATTAATTGGTTTTTAAGACTTGTTGAACACTTTAAGTAAAAACTTAAAGATTTACCAAAGGGTTGTGAGCCTTAAAGAGTGATGATATGGCATAATAAAACCGATGTAAAACACATAAAAAACACCAAGTTCGGTAGGATTTTCTACGGGTTGAAATAACCCAAAATAAACTTTGATTTTTCGATAACCATTTTCGACGGGTTGAAAATTATAATTTTTTTGTCACAATGGCTAACATTCGATGGGTTGAGTCAAACCTTTGATGGGTCGAATAAAACCTAAAACCAACATCGATTTTCCGATATCTTTTTCGAAGGGTCACCTGGAAACTTTCGACGAGTCGAAATTGTGACATTTCGGAGACAGTAGCGTGCAGTTGACGGGTCGAGCATTATCGACGGGTCAAAGTAGCTAAATAAGTGGTCGAGGACCATTTTTCAATGGGTCAAAATATTTAGTACACTATTTTTCAATGGGTTGAAAAGTGCTAAAACCGATACAGTGGGTTACCATCGACGGGTGAAAATTTTCTAGTATCAAACCATCCTCTCTTTTGTCTCATTTTATGCTATTTTGCTGTCATAATGCCATAGAATTTTGTTGATTTCGAACAATTTAAGCAATATGTATGTAAATGACCATTCTTAACACTTTCAAATACCAAAAGGAAGAAATTTTATTACTTTGCCAACAACAAAACTTACATAAAAAGATTGTTCTTATTCATTACCATGACTACAACCGGAGTCAAAATAGAAAACGAAACTTGATTACATAGAAGAATCATAAGCCTAATACATAGACTAAGCAAAATCTGTAGTCTCTATTGGGGATTTTTACTACAATTAGATTGGCTTCTCCGCTATCTTCCATCTCATAGTCAGCATACTATGTCTCTTTTTGCTTTGCTTGGTATTGTTGATACATCTTGTAGGCAGTTTGAATACCTTTTGGAGCTTTGCATTGCTTGTGCATATGATTAGTCTTACCACACCTATAATAGGGTGCCGAGCTAGAAGTAGAAGTAGAATGTGAAGATTTCCCACCATTCCAAGAACTAGAATTTGATTGATTCTTGTTGGAGGTGTGGTTGTTGTCATGGCGAGTCCAAGTCAAATTATGACTATTTTCTCCTCTAACACGACATTTACTATGTCTTCCTCTACCACCACGAGTTTGATAAGGTGCAGAATGTTGTTTCTCCTTATCCTTTCGTGCTTTCCCACCAGTGTTGTAAGTTTCATGAACTTTCTTTGTATTGGCTGACCTAGCATTGTTGTGGAGAAGAATCTCATGATGCCTCTCTTTCTTTGCGAACACACTTATAAGATTATTGAATGATTGAAGTCTTCCTTACTTATAATCAATGTGATATTGAGGTGCAAGGGTGTCCATAGAAATATAAAATATGCTCAAAGACTTCTCGACCATTGCTTGGTTGATCTTTACAACGCCACAAATGACAAGCTCTGATTAGAGCTCTAGCATATCTTGATAAAACTTGTTGATCTTAGGATAATCTAATAACCAGATTCTATCCCAGCTTTATTTGAGCTCCGGAACTTGTGCATCATGCACATTGTTGAACCGTTCTTGCAAAGTTACCTACAAATCCGCGGGGTCATCCTTTAACAAGTATTGTTTCCTCAGAGCAGGATGGATACGTCTCCTGAGAAACATGAGAGCTTAAACTTTTTGAGCTAAGGTGTCCTCGTTGGCTTCAGTGCCAGGTGGTAGTGGTTGGATGGTATCAATGATACATTTACCAAGAAGAGTATTTTTAATGTCTGATACCCAGTATTCTGCTCCTTGAATGTCAAGGATATCAAATTTTGGCCTTGCCGACTCAATCATCTATAAAAAACAAGATATGTAATTAGTTTACTGATTGAAAAATCACGATCATTAATATCAATTCACTACAAGAAAAACTCACTTAGACGACGGAGCGTTTCCGTCGTCTAAGTGAGTTTTTCCGTCATCTAAATACTTAGACGACAGAATCTCCGTCGTCCAAGGTCCGTGCTCCAAGTGCTGTCATCCAAGCACTTGGACGACGGAGAATTTAATCTCCGTCGTCCAAGTTCACTTGGACCGCGGACAATCTCCGTGGCCCAGGTGAGCACTTGGACGACGGAGAACTGAATCTCCGTCGTCCAGGTGCTCACCTGGGCCACGGAGATTGTTAGCTTCTCCGTGGCCCAGGTGAGCACCTGGACGAGGGAGAACTGAATCTCCGTCGTCCAAGTGCATATTTAATTTTTTTAAAAAAATTAAATTGTAATTAAATATTATTAATTTAATTTATTATTAATTGAATTTAAATAATGAAAAATGATAAAATTAATTAAATAAAATAAAATTTTAATATTACTTAATTATTAAATAATTAAAATTAATTTGTACATACACATCCAAAAAACCCATAAAAATGAAAATATTGTTTGAAATGCGGAAAGAAACGAGATAATTAATAAACTACTAGCTAATTAACATACTGGAGGAGCAGATGCACCGCCGCGTCCCCCGCCTCCAGCCGGGTCGTCGTCGTCGCGGTATGGGTTCGGAGGAGGTTGACATACTTCTCGAGATTGTTGCATGAGGGCGATGAGTTGGGCTATTTGTGCTTGTTGCTCATCAAGTCTTTGCCGCATGGATTGATTCTCCTCTCGTGCCAATCGATTCTCCTCTCGTGCCAGTCGAGCCTCTTGAATGGCTGCTTCGACGGCCGCAGCCTGAGTCATTCTCCGTTGCCCCGAACCTCCCGTAGATGATGAGTCGGAGGTCGTCGACAAATCTCGAACCACCTTAGGCCCGAAGTGCCTAACCTCCTTGCCAGCTCTACGACCGTAGACCTCATCCGCGATTGCAATTTGGCTCTTCATGGATAGTGGAGGCAGGTCTTCCGGCGGCACATCTGGGAACGCAAGCTGAGTGTTAGCCAATTCTTCCTGCGCACGCTCTATAACCCTTGCCTAAAAAAGAATAATTAATTTATTATAATGAAATAATATTTAAATAATAATTACTATAATTAAAAACATATATATATATATCACTTACGCCGCATTGACTCGCTTCATTATCGAGCCCAGGCGTCACGTACGCGCTTATGCTTGCATCGAGATAAGGGTGTTTGGAGCCCTTATCCCTGTGCTCCTTGGCTATTTGAATGAGTTGCTTGGCGCCGGAAATATGGTGTTTGTCCTTCTTCCCCCGGTTGTCTTTGTTGACACCGGAGAATTTCAGTTAGACAACATAATTAAATCATTAAAAAATTAATAAGTAACTAAAATTTAAATAATTCAATTATCTTAATTGAAATAAAAAAAGTAAATTAACACCTGAAATTCGTCATCGGCAAAGTGGTTACACAACCACTGCCACTCATCTTCTCTATCCCCACGCAGCTCTACGGGGGGAGGCACGGGACCGATAGTTTCGAAGTACTGATGGAGTCTGTACTTTCAATCTTTGTAGATGGAGTTGGCGGTTTGGTTGATATGCCTCAACATCGCCGGTGACGGATCCACCGCAAATTGTTCCTATCAGAAATAAATAGAAAATTATAATCGTATATATTATGAAATTATAACTAATATTAACAATATTATATAATAACTAAAATTGTACGTATTACGTACCGAAAGTTCTTTGAAGACTTTCGCCTTCTCATCATCCGGCACCTCCTTCCAAGTAGGGGAATTAATTCGAACCCGACTACGAACGATTGACCCTATGCTATGCGCCGAGAGACTTGCTAACTTAGCTGTGGGAGGGCCACCGGTGAATTCGTCGTAGGGCAAGTCGATCTTTTTCCTGGTCGCCTTGCAAATTTTCTCCGCTTTGCCCCCTTTAACGAGACCCCGAGTCCTTTTCGGTTCCAGGTCAGTGGGGGCCCTCCTTTGCTTACGGCGGGCACTGTACATGATAGATTCAGCGGTCGAGGACGCCTGAGTACTTGCCGTTGAACCGGTACCGGGCGTCGGAGTTGAAAAGGGGTCGACGTCATCACCGCTGGAGATAAATGGGGCAGAGGGAATTTCCCCAAAAGGCGCCACCTCCGAACTAGATGAAGGGTCCGGATTGAGGGCGTCGTTGCCCTCCTGTTGAACCCAACCGACTTGGTCCGCCAAGCGGCGGAGCATGGCATCTTCTGCCTCCTGTTGGGCTTTCTTCTTGCCGGATGGAGCCATTTAAACCTAGGAGTACGTTGTTAAAATACCTACTTACCATAATAATTACAAGTGCAAAATTTACGCTAATTAAGTACGGTTAAGATTTAAATAGAGTACACTAGCTTGGTTTTTTTGGTCGTTCGATGGACGTGCGACCCGCGCGATAAAGTATAAATTTTCAATTAATCAGCCTTGGTTAAATCGAAAAACATGGCCAGTTAGGGATAGAGATAACGCGAGAGGCAGGACTAATTTCGACAAAACACCTATTGGTGTCGTCTTTCTTAGATCCAAAACCTGTCACCAGTCATAACCCGTTTCTAGACACTATGTCCGACATTCGGCCAATTTTTCAAAAATTTACACTCCCTCAAGTCCTTTGCAAACTCCGCCCTCAACCTCGTGTCCATAACTTCACTTAGGTTATGGTGTGCGGTGATGAAATCCACACATCACGAGGGGTTAAGGAGATAAGCTAGGAAAAGAGGCGCCATCTATTCCAAAGAGTGCGACTTAATAAACCAAGCCTATGTACTAAATTTAAATCGAAGACGTACTACCATGCAATTTACTAGAAAATACACGTAATTATCAATTAATTAAAACAATAAATAATGACAATAATGAATTATTATTTATCATGCATTTAATAATAATTATTCATTTACCAATATAATTAATTATTATTAACAATAATTATTATTACTATTATTTAATTACAATAATTATTATTTACCAAATAACTATTATAATAACTAAATAATTAAATGATAACAACCAAATATTAATTAGAATAATTATAATAACTAAATGATTACTAAATATTAATAATAACCACTAAAAATTATTATAATTACAATAATGAATTATTTAAAACTATTTATTAAATTATATTTAGAAATTAATTAATTAAATAAAAATAATGTTAATAAGGTAAAAAATAGAAATTTACCTCGCCGGAGTTGAGTCGTCGGAGAGGAGGAACCACGCCGGAAAATTTGTCGTCGGAGCGTCGCCGGAGGAGGAAAATCGCCGGAGGAGAGGAGAGGAGAGGAGAGGAGAGGAGATGGAATGAGAAAAGGGGGGGGGGGTGCTGTTCTATATATAGGCGTTCACTTAGACGACGGAGCACTATTTTCCGTCGTCTAAGTGCACTTGGACGACGGAAACAGTGTTTTCCGTCGTCTAAGTGACGGTTTAAAAAAATTTGAAGCGGCGCCAATTAATCGGCGGGACGTTTGGAACCGCCATAAATTTGGACTTAGACGTCGGAGAATATCATCTCCGTCGTCTAAGTGAAAATTCAAGCGGTGCCAAAAATTGAGGCGGTAAATCGAACCGCCATGATTTTCGACTTGGACGACGGAGAATGACATCTCCGTCGTCCAAGTGCAATTTACTTTAAAAAAAAATAAAAAATAAATTGAACTGCCATGGTAATTTGAACCTAGACGACGGAGATGGTCATTCTCCGTCGTCCAGGTTCAAATTACGTAAAAAAAAATTTAAAAATTAATTCGCTAGGAATTTAGCGATCTGTCATTCGAGTGAAATAGTCGTACAATATTGATGAACGCATCGTATATATGAACAGTTAAATTTGAACCGACGAATAATTTTACGTCTTGAAAGTTGTTAAGTATCGACTAATCTTTACGACTTAAGTGTTCATGAGTAGAGGCTCATTTGCAATAGAGTATTAACGAAATTGAATTTGGACAAAACAACCATTGGATATGTTCGTCGTAACATAATATATAATTACAATAAAGGACCAGAAAATAATAAGTTCGGGAAGGGTTTCATCGGCACAGTCAATCGCAAAACCGAGAATTTCACAAACCGGAAACGTGGATACAAGACATTTCGCAACTCCGATTTTCGAACCGTCGAAGTTCACACACCAAGAATTGTTTACTCTAAAGTCTTGATGAAAAGAATATGCATTGGAAGAAGGTCTAGATGGTCGTTGTCTTAGAAAACATTACGAAATCTGCACTTGGACGACGGAGATGAGCTTCTCCGTCGTCCAGGTGTATAGACCCTGAATTCAGGGGTAGGGGGCCTTACTGTTTAGGGTTTAGGGTTTGTGAACATGGACGACGGAGATGAGTGTCTCCGTCGTCCTAGTTAGTACCTGGACGACGGAGAATGACCATATCCGTCGTCCAGGTGTAAAAACCCTGAATTCAGGGGTTAGGGCCTTAGGGTTTAGGGTTTAGGTCGTCCAGGGTCATTTGTGTGTCCGTTCAATTATTTTGAATCAAAAAAAAATTAAAAAAATGATCGATCGATCCGATTTGCTAGATTTAGGGTCAAGGATTTAGGGAGATAGCTCAATGTACGTATTTATGTATGAACTTTCCTTCTCGCATGATATATAGATTTAACGCCGTAATTAAAACAACATATATATATATATATATATACTACATTTGTGCTCACAATAATACTATCACATGTCGATCAACGTATATAATCAATTAATCATAGAATAATATAGTATAATTTCTGAAACATTTATTTCATTAATCTCTCGCAATATATAATTATATATATGGACGCGTTTAATTAATTAATTAAGTACAAAAAAATTAAGATCTATGCACATACATTCTCCTCCTTATAATATTTATATTAATTTTTGATCGATGATGCATCGATCATATATTACAATAATTACAATAATTAATTACCAATTAATAATCCTCGTCGTGTTACCGTACTCTTCGTCATAATCGTCATCATCCTCATCCCCGTTATCCGATTGCTCATCCTCCTCACCGTACTCAACATCGTCCGACGAATAACCTGAGTCCTCGTCCGCGTCCTCATCCTGCTCGTCTTCTTCATCTTCTTCATTAATGGCATCGATAATCTCATCTTCAGTTAGATATGTACAACCATCAGGCATGGGTAACCGTTCACCATCTTGAACCAGATCCATTATATCGGAGCGGATGACAGAAATATTAGGCTCTTGATAGGCAGGAATGTCTCTTTCTGGTTCAGCAGCATCTTCAATCGTCGCCGGTGTCCCTTCAATTGTCTCTGTATTCCATATTCCTTGGTGAGAGATATGGTTCATTATTTTCCACCCTTCACCGGCTTTTGGATCGTCGAGATAGAACACCTGCCGAACTAAGGTGGCGAGAGCGAAAGGCTCATCCTCATACCAGCTAGAGTTTGTATCGACTGATAATAGTCCCAGGTCTTCCTTTGTACGCTTGAACCATCTGCACTTGAATAGGAAAACGTTGACATCATTCCCGTAGCATAGCTGAACCACATATACAATAGCTCCGTAATATAGATCATTGTCTTTCCCAACCGCTACCCCACTTTTTTGTGTTCTTCTTCCTTCGTCTCGGGCCAATGAATGGAACTTTACACCGTTCACAAAACATTCGGGATAAATATAGTGTTTAACCGGCTTCCCTGCTAGCAAGTGCTTTGGCCATGACCACCACCCCCCGTGGTTTTCAGATTTTTGCAGATCAATCATCTGCGAAAAAGGGCAAATTAATATAAGGGTTTACTTTCTACAAACATGATCGATATGTATATAAATTACTAATTAAATACTGAGACGTACGTACGTACCCATTGGAAGAAATAATCGGGAAACTTCTTCTTAACCATTTTCTCAATCCACGCCGAACTCTTGTTTTGATTTAATGCCTGAAGCCTCTCCCTGTATGACATCATGTACGGCTCAACTTCGTCACAGTCTCGCAACACTACCCAATGTGCCTCAATAAGTTCTTCCCGTGTTAACGATTCCTTTAATACTCCTCTAAACGGTCGGACGACATTGGTGACGGCAGAAAGATTGATGCGGGCACTGGGATCGGAGGCAGTGGGAGGTGGTGGATCTTTGAGATACTTGTTGCAGTAATTAACACACTCATGCATTAGGTATGTCTCTGCTATGGAGCCATCCGGGGCCGACCTGTTTTTGACGAATGACTTATACTGTCCAAGCTGTCTACAAAATCAAACGTACAATAAGAATAAGTACATATAGCTACCTAGTAATCTCCAGTGGAACAAATTATGAATAAAAAAACCTGTATAATTAATTAGTTGTACGTACCTTTCTTGAGGATACATCCAAGTGTACTGTACCGGACCAGAAATGAGTACCTGCTCGGGTAGGTGGATCATTAGGTGAATCATGATGTCAAAGAAAGCAGGGGGAAAAATCCTCTCTAGTTTGCAAATTATGTGCACAATTTGTTGTTGCAATTCCACTACATCTGACTTCTTTAATTCTCTGGCGCATAACCTCTGCCACCACCTGCACAATGCCACTATTGGTTCTACGACGTCACAAAGCAAGTATGGTCGAATTACCACTGGAATCAGACGTTGCAGCATAACGTGATAGTCATGTGTCTTTAGACCAACAAACTTGTGTTGCACCTTGTCCACTGCTCCAGTTATAGTAGCTGCATACGTAGCCGGATAACGAACGCCCTTAAACCAGTGAAATACAGAACGTCTAAGTGTCGGCTTCACTGTGTAAGGTGCAACTGGCATCTTGTTGTACACTCCTTTCCTATCCTCCTCAACCACAAGGGACGACGTAGATTCATTGATTCCAAATCTTTGCGCGCTTTGGGAGTATCTTTAGTCTTGAACTTAATACCGAGAATTGTTCCCACTACGCTGTCGCACACACTACAAGAAAATGAGTCATTACCGGCGAGATTCCGGCCAACAAGGCCGGCGACCGGAAAAGTCGCCGGTAATGTCCATCATTACCGGCGACTTACCCCGTCGCCGGTAATGTCGCCGGTAATGTTTTGGAACATTACCGGCGACTCCAACCGTCGCCGGCAATGTCTAGGCACACATTTCCGGCGATTTTCCGGCCGAAATTTTGCCGGAAATGTGTGCCTAGACATTGCCGGCGACGGTTGGAGTCGCCGGTAATGTTTTGGAACATTACCGGCGAGATTCCGGCGTAAAGTCGCCGGTAATGTCTTCATTTCCGGCGACTTACTCCGTCGCCGACAATGTGTCTTATATTAGATGCCGGATGGGGCAGCTCGATCATTCAATCATTTTGAGCGAAAAAAATCCAGAGAAATCGAAAGAAGGAAAACGTACGCTCTGAAATCGATCATTCGGTATATTGTCAAAATTAAGGCGCGCGTCGAAAACTCGATCACTCGGGAAGCTATATATATAGGTACGTAGGTGTATATATACGTATATGTGGTATATATATATGTGTGTGTGTGTTGATCAAATCCAATTCGTGAGATATATATGAAATGTTGTTGATGTACGGTCACCGAAACGAGAAAACAGCTTGTAGTTAATCTTGTGTCTGAATCAATGACTGGTATTATCGTATTGTTATCGGAGCCAGGCTTAACAGAGCCTCCTCCTACCCAGTCAAATACGTTTTGAATTGAAAAAAGGAGAATACTATCATCGAGTACTGAATCGAATTCAGAGATTAGATCGATATATATACATATGCATGCATGTGTTGATTTAATTAGAGTTGAATTGAGAGATCACGTCGATTATTAGTAGTGAATGTGTGTATATATATATATAATTAATACGTAAAATTGTTAGAATTTTCAGGATGGACAAGAGTTGGATGAGCCTCGAAAGATGGGATGTCAGATATCACCAGGGAATTAGGAGTTTTGTGGATTTTGTGAAGGCTAATTGTGGAGACACTACACTTCATTATTGCCCGTGTAAAGAATGTAAATGTTTCAGCGATCGATTTCGATTTCCCATTGATAAAGTCCAGAGGCACCTGAGTAAATACGGGTTTTGGGATAAGTACACTTGTTGGATTTATCACGGTGAAACATCGGTAGCGGGTCCGCATGATCATGGACAATTTGGTGAGAGGGCCAGTCCACGCTATGATCATGGAGATTTTGCTGAGAGGGGCAGTTCATCCTATGATCCAACATCGATGTTAATCAATGATATGTTTCCTCATGAGAGCAGTGTATTTGCTGATGAAGCACCAAATGTCCCTCCCGTCGTTGAGGGTTTCCCCCATATCGAGCCAGTCGAACCATTACCTGGAGGTCATGTCAACACAAGCGGTATGGACAAGTACAACAACCTGATTGCATTGCAACAGACTCCGTTGTACGACGGTTGTAGTAAGACTGTTCTTGAAAGTGTGATGGGAGTGATGCAGCTCAAAATGGAGAACAAAATGTCTGTCAAAGCTGTTGATTCTTAGTTGAAGTGGACTGCTTCGCTACTGCCACCCGGTCATCGTCTTCCTACCACTCATCATAAGGTGCGACATATCCTGAAAGATCTTGGGCTTTCCTACATCAAAATCCATGCATGCAGATATGATTGTATTCTCTTCTGGGGAAAAGATCTCAAAGACCTTGAAGCCTGCCCGGTATGTTTTACAGAAAGGTATAAGTTGACTTCTGTAGGCAACAAGAAAGCTGTGAAGATACTTCGATATTTCCCGCTTATTGATAGGCTGGAGCGGTTGTTCATGTGTGCTTTCACGGCCGAGGCAATGAGATGGTGGGCTGAGAGGAACTTGCCCGACGATGACACCCTTATACACCCTTCCGACGGAGAGGCTTGGAAGCACATGGTCAGGGAGTTTGATCATTTTGCAGCAGAGGTCCGAAATGTTTGGCTAGGGCTCTCATCTGACGGATTCAACCCTTTTGGCAACATGAGTCTTCAATACAGTATATGGCCAGTTATTTTGGTACCGTACAACCTTCCACCATGGATGTGCATGAAGAAGGAATACAATATGCTCACTCTGTTAATTCCGGGCCCGGGTTATCCAGGAAAGTGTCTCGATGTGTATTTGAGGCCTTTGATTGAGGAGCTTAAGTACCTGAATGAGTGTGGCCACCCCACTTACGATAGGTTCAAAAAGGAGATGTTCCAGATGCATGCCATGCTTGTTGGCACCATCAGTGATTTTCCTGCCCGCGGTATGTTGTCGGGCAACGTTACCAGGGGTTACAGGGCTTGTTCAGAGTGCATGACGGTTGATTGTTGCAGTCCTCATTGCAGTAAAATTGTTCAGATGTGTCACCGTTGTTGGCTTCCATATGATCACCCATTTAGGCAGGATCCAGACGCGTTTGATGGGACTGTGGAAACAGGTGTGGCACCCAGGCGATGGACAGGGGAAGAAATTTTGGAAGTGTTGAATGAATACGATTTTGGCCAGCTGAGCAATCATCTTGACATAGTGGCGTCAATTCCAGACAAGCCCGAAAGGTATATGTTTTGGACACACAAGAGCATATTCTGGGAACTCTCCTACTGGCCCAGGTTGCCTATCAGACATTACCTAGATGTCATGCACATAGAGAAGAATGTGTGTGAAAGTGTGGTGGGCACAGTTCTTAACTTGGAGGGGAAAACAAAAGACATCCCTAAGGCACGCATTGATCTGAAAGCAATGGGTGTGCGGAAACATTTGTGGTTAAGAGATGGTAAGAGAAAAATGCCACAAGCTCCGTACACCGTAAAGCCGAAGCATAAGCATGCAATTTTTCGGTGGCTGAGTAATGTCAGGTATATATTCTTATGGCTATGTAGGAATTTGGCCTTAAATTTTTAGCGGAGTATATATGGTTATATGCGAGAAATATAATTGGTCCATATATATGGCTTTATCTATATATATGCAGGTATCCTTATGGCTATGCAGGAAATATAAGCAGGTGTGTTAACTTCCGGGACAATAAGATGTACGGATTAAAGAGTCATGACTGCCATGTACTGCTTCAACGCCTTTTCCCTATTTTCATTCGTGGGTATATGCCCAAAGAGGTGGTGGAGCCGTTGGTGGCCTTGTCAAGATTCTTTCAGAAGTTATGCATCAGGGAAGTTAAAAAAGCAGACCTGAGGGAGATGCAAGATGACATCATTTTTATCATGTGCAAGCTTGAGAGGATATTTCCCCCAAATTTTTTCGACATAATGCCGCACCTGATGATCCATCTTCCCGAACAATTGTTGCTTACCGGTCCCGTACACTACACTTGGATGTATCCCATGGAAATGTACAAATGATTCATAAATTTGGTTTGCCTATGTTTTTATATGTAAATTCTTGTGGTTAAGTAAGTTAACATGTACTTGTTAACTTGTAGACAATTGGGAGCCTACAAGGACTATGTGAAGAATAAATATGCACCTGAAGGGTGTATCGCTGAAGCATATCTTGCGCACGAGTGTGTAACGTACACCAAAGTGTACCTCGAAAATGTAGAGGACCCCCAACAACATATGCCGATAGATGAACCCCAGTTCAACCTTTCTATCATCTCCAGTGACGTGGTAGTACAGGGAAGCTTGCCAAAGTCGTACAAGTTGGATGGAAATGAGGTAGCCATTGCCCACTGGTCGGTACTGATTAACTGTCAAGAAGTACAATATTGGAAAAACTATCATCTTCACTGCCCTGCTATTGCCGGAAATGTTGATTACCACAACAAGACGTTTGCAAACTACTTTGGTCAATGGGTAAGTATATGTGTATATGTATATTTTTATATATATCTTTATATAGCATGTATGTATGTACGTGGTTTTGTGGTTTCAAGATGACATAATTTCTTCTGTACGTATTAATATATGGACATTTTCAGATGAACCATGTAGCAGATGATGGTTGCCCAGAGTGGTCAAACGAATTGAGGGTCCTGGCGATGAAACCGATTGCTTCAAAAGTTTACTCGATGTGTCAGGTCAATGGCGTGAAATTTATATGTGAAAATCGAGACGACCGACTGAAAACACAGAATTGTGGGGTGATGGTCCATGGTGGGCAGGATGGCGTTGACTATTACGGTGTCCTTCATTCAGTTGTTGAACTAATTTATGGGAACCGCATGAAAGTGCACTTGTTCAAGTGTAGATGGTTTGATACTAGCCCGGAGAACACAAGGACCGATCAGTACGGAACATTTTCGGTGAATACTGCTACTACCTGGTATGAAGATGACCCTTTCGTTCTTGCCTCATCAGTAAAACAAGTGTTTTACCTGGACGATCTTCTTAACAAAGTCCCGTGGAAGGTGGTTAACCATGTTGCTCATAGAAACATATACAGTGCTGCCACACTTGGTGATACCGCAGATGATGAGGAAGTTACTGCATACCAAGAGCCAAACGATTTTGACATTGCGGAATCATCTACGATTCGCCTTAATAATGTGAGATCTGGGAGTGTGGTTCGAATTACTGGAGCAGAACTTCTCGATGTTAATCCATATGAAGTTGACGCTGATTCAGATGACGAGGAGCGGCACATATTGCCAGAGGTTACCTATGAAACCGAGTCAGACTCAAGTGATGAAGATGATTACGATTATCATCCTTAGTACGTTGGAAATTGTAGTCGGAAATTGTAGTCGGCAAATGTACGTTGTAAAATGTTTAAGGAAATTGTAGTCGGAAAATGTACTCGGAAATTGTATGTAGTCGGAAATTGTACGTAGTCGGAAATTGTATGTAGTCGGAAATTGAACGTAGTTGGAAATCGGAACCATAGTCGGAAATTATACGTAGTCGGAAATCGGAACCGTAGTCGGAAATTGAACGTAGTCGGAAATCGGAACCGTGGTCGGAAAATGGTCGGAAATTGGTCGATCGGATAATAGTCAACAAATAATGACATTACCAACGAGTTGACAAGCAACTCGTTGGTAATGTCATTACCAACGACTTAGCAACTCGTGGGTAATGTCATTACCAACGACGTTGACCTACCTCGCCGGCAATGGTGGCGGTATAGCTCGAGCTCGATCTCCTCCTCCCCATTTCTCTTCGGCCTAATTCAATTCTCTCTTCCCTCTTCCCTCTCTTAGCACGAAATTCTCACCTCTCCCCTCTCC
The DNA here is from genome assembly GCA_946800695.1 of Geum urbanum. Classification (NCBI taxonomy): domain Eukaryota; kingdom Viridiplantae; phylum Streptophyta; class Magnoliopsida; order Rosales; family Rosaceae; genus Geum; species Geum urbanum. The sequence continues at coordinate 39,607,137 of OX326998.1, forward strand.
TCAATCCTCTCTTCTCTCTTCCCTCTCCCCTCTCTTCCTCTCCTCCCCTCTCTCCTCCCCTCTCTCCTCCTCCCCTCCTCCTCTTCCTCCTCCCCTCACCTCCGTCGCCGGCAAAGTTGGGTCGAGCTCCACCATGCCAGGTTTGAGCTCACTCTCTCTCCCTCTCTCTCTCTCTCATTCCACAATATTTTTTTTGTGTATTTTAATTAATTAATTTTTGATAATTGTGGGATGTATATATGTATGCATGTGGACAATATTTGTAAAATGTAATTAAGGTATGTATGAAAATTGTGGAAAAAAATGTGGATAATTGTGGGGTGAAGGAGCAATATATGTGATGTATATATGTGAAAAATTAATTAATATATATGGAATGTATATATATACGTATGTTTGAAAAATGTGGAAAATTAATTAGCTAGGGTGAATTGGATTAATATGTGATGTATATATATATGTGTGAATTAAGGTGAAATTAAGATGCATGATCGATGTATTTATGTGTGAAAAGTTTAAAGCCGGAAATGATGTATGTATATATGTTAAGTTAGGTGATATAGTTGTTAATTTAACGTATAATAGGTGATATTGGAACCATACCAAATCGGAACCGGAACGGTTTGAAACCGGAACTGTTTATAACCGGAACCGTTTGAAAACAAACGGTTCCGGTTTCAAACGGTTCCGGTTCCAAACCGTTCCGGTTCTGATTTGTTATAGAACCAAAACGGTTTAGAACCGGAACTGTTTGTAACCGGAACCGTTATGTTACAAATTGTTCCAGTTACAAACAGTTCCGGTTTCAAACGGTTCCGGTTCCAAACCGTTCCGGTTCTGATTTGTTATAGAACCGAAACGGTTTGGAACCGGAACCGTTTGGAACCAGAACTGTTTGTAACCGGAACCGTTATGTTACAAATTGTTCCAGTTACAAACAGTTCCGGTTTCAAACGGTTCCGGTTCCAAACCGTTCCGGTTCTGATTTGTTATAGAACCGAAACGGTTTAGAACCGGAACCGTTTCGAAACGGAACTGTTTGTAACCGGAACCGTTATGTTACAAATTGTTCCAGTTACAAACAGTTCCGGTTTCAAACGGTTCCGGTTCCAAACGGTTCCGGTTCTGATTTGTTATAGAACCGAAATGGTTTGGAACCGGAACCGTTTCGAACCGGAACTGTTTGTAACTGGAACCGTTATGTTACAAACGGTTTCGGTTACAAACAGTTCCAGTTTCAAACGGTTCCGGTTCCAAACCGTTCCGGTATTTCTGATTTGTTATAGAACCAAAACGGTTTGGAACCGGAACGGTTTGGAACCGGAACTGTTTGTAACCGGAACCGTTTGTAATATAACGGTTCCAGGTTCAAACGGTTCCTGTTCCAAACGGTTCCGGTTCCAAACCGTTCCGGTTCCGATTTGTTATAGAACCCCAGTTTCCATGACTATTACGGTGTCCATGCCAGGAGGTTTTGCGGCTAATTGGCTTCGGAGAGGTTCCCGAAATAGTGGAGGGAACAGTAGTCAAGCTTCCTCCTCGCCCGCAGTTAGCAACACGCCCAGTGGGGCCAATGATGAGTGCTCGCACGAGAGCCTTGCTAGAGGCGCGAGCTGAGGAGGAAGCTGCACGATCAAGAGCCGTGCAACCGGAAGTTGAGCCTCGAGCCTCAGTCTCCAGACGCTCAATCAGCAGACGTCCCTCCGGTGGCAGAGCCTCAGACGAGCGACAGTCAACGGGGGCATCAGAAACTCTCTCAATCCGAATTCCCCATATTCGCCCGGTGCCTACTCCCGTTTCACGGGAATCATCTGAGACACATGGTGGTGCTGGCGCCTCATCGTCCAGGCCTCGTCTATCTCCGCCGTCCGGTCTCTTCCTACCCGACGAGATTCCTGTCATCCCTGAATTCGATGATAGGGGGATGTCTGTTTATATTGAAGGACGGCCGGAGTTCCTGAGCGTGGAGGAAGCGTATAACTTCCTCTCGTTCGACCCCGTGTATTTTTGGAGTGTGAGGTGCACCAACCAACAAACGGACGATGCATGTAAATTTTATTTAACATCAGATTGATTACTTAATTATTACTTAAGACTTGCGATAGGTTCAATTAATGATATCAATTTGTTGACATTGTATTATTAGGCAATTTCGTTAATGGGACTGGAAAACGGAAAGGGACTAGAGGCACCTGCACCGGGAAGAGACTTGAGCAGGCCACCGGCGGAAGGAAAACGCCCATAAGGGCCAATGAGGATGGCGAGGTGATCGAGGCATTCGACACCACGCGCAAATATGTCAGCATGGCCGGTGCGATCGTGCGGGACAAGGTCCCAATGCTTTGGCCAGATTGGGAATCTGTGCCTATCTACGTGAAGATGCAAGTGCATAATGCACTCAGTGTGAGTAAAATCGTATTTTCATTACGTAAATTTTACATTTATTAATTAAGTCCGAATAAATATATAATTTTAACTTTTATATATTCATATTGCAGGTGTGGTTTGACGTGGATGAAGTTCTTATTCACACGTGGGTAGAGCGTCAACTACATATGAGGTGATGTGCTTCGACTTATTTGAATATATATCGAGTTAGATTTTTGTTTATCAAGTGTTTTAATATCTCTAACTTTTTTTCCTTCTTTTAATATAGGTATAAAGAGTGGAAGAACGAGCTTTCTTCCCATTACACTATATACAAGGAGCTAGGCCGAGGTTCCACCCCTAGCGAATTCCGGTTTAGGGAGTACGAGTGGTTGTGGCTGATAGCCCACTTCGAGCACCCCAAAGCTCGGGTATGCATCCTTAATATATCTTTCAAGCCTAATGTATCGTATCAGATTGAAATAGTTAGTTACTAATTTTTTTTCATATGTTTATCAAACAAGGCGATTTCGAAGACGAACCGGGCGAATAGATTGAAAAACACCAGGGCCCATCATGCAGGTTCACTCAACTACATGGGTTGGTCGACTAAGGCGCAGCAACAACAAGAGGTGAACCCGTTGGTGTATATTCATCAGAAGTTCTACCCGCAGTGCCCTGAAGAAGCGGTAAGTCTTTCGCCTCTCCATGTGTTAATAAAACTATTTTTCAAGATGGAAATAGATTTTGTTAGCTAATACGTTGTTCATTTTCCCTTTTCAATTAGTCGAGAGTGGAGGAGGCGACCGCAGAAGTGACCATGAGTATAGCTCGGACTAACCATCCTGACTGCTCCGAGGAAGAAGTCACCCAGTATGCCTCTCAGATCGATCCGCTTGATCCCCCGATAGCGGCTCAGATCATGGCAAAAGCGTGCGGGACTGGAAAGAATACCTAATACTGTAGGGGAATGGGCACGGCGGGCGAATGACTATTGAAGAACACTTCAGAATACTCTACCGGGTCAAGAAGTTCAACTTCTAGTCGTAACCTCGCGGCGGAGCTTCATAGGACGCAGAGGGAGTTGGAGGAGCAAAAGAGGCAGATGGCCGAGTACCAAATGCAGCAGACACAGGTGCAGGCTCAGATGTACACATGGATGCGAACGATGTACGAGGCTCAGACTACCGGACAACCCTTCCCCACACCTCCCCCGGTCCCTCATATCCCTACCTATCCACCACCACCACCGCACCAGTCAACGCCAGAGCAAGACCATAGCCACCGGAATTCAAATGAGTACATGGATTACTTCAACCCTGATGACCCGCAAGTTCCTGGACCTGACCTGTAGTTGTAGTTAATTTTTTTATCGTCGTTGCTATTTGTACTGTACGTTGGACATTTATGTTGAACTTGTATGACTGTCTTTGCTACGTGTACTGTTGAACTTGTATGATTGTACGGTTTATCCGGTTCAATGCAGGTTATGGAATTGGGCCCAATCCAGAACCGCGTTTTTTTTTCAAAATTTTTCCCCACATTGCCGGCGACATGGACTCGAGTCGCCGGCAATGTCTCACATTCCGGCCACGGCGGCGCTGCCATTGCCGGCGACGCCGTCGCCGGTAATGTCCAAGACATCAACGGCGACTCAAGTCGCCGGTAATGTCCGAGACATCACCGGCGACGGCGGCGCTGCCATTGCCGGCGACGCCGTCGCCGGTAATGTCCAAGACATCACCGGCGACGGCGTTTCTCGTCGCCGGCAATGTCAACACCGGCGGGGAATCTCCGGCGATGTCATTGCCGGCAACAAGTCGCCGGTAATGTCAATTCCAGCGAAAAAAAAGACAAGGCCGGCGACGGCAGGTCGCCGGTAATGTCTCCATTTCTGGTAGTGACACATTCTTTTCTATGTGCATCGCGTCCAAGTTGTTCCTCAGCTTTAACTTCGACCAGTAAGGGAGTTCAAAGAATATACTCTTGTGATCCCAATAGCTCAGATCATGTGGAGGAATTGGATTGCATTTCTTTACATCCACGTCATTGGTCAACACACCAAAGTCGAAATAGCTCAACCTCTCTAAAATCTCTTCGCCCGACCAACTACGGGGTTTAGGATTGTTCTCTACCGTCCCGTCGAAATGAGCTTCATCCTGTCGCCACGGGTGGTCGTGAGGAAGCCATCTACAGTGACCCAAGTAACACACATTCCCCGCGTGCCAACTAGAGTTCACGTCGTCCAAACATATAGGACATCCATTATATCCTTTTGTCCTGCAGGCTGCCAACATCCCATACGCTGGAAAATCGCTGATTGTCCACATTACGGCAGCCCTCATCGTGAACATCGTGTCAGTGAATTTGTCATAAGTTGGAACTCCATTTTGCCACAACAGTTTCAGCTCGTCGATCAAAGGTCTGAGGTAGCTAGACATCTAAGCACTTCCCAGGAGATCTAGGACCTGGAATTAGTACAATAAGGAAATTAAATTCCTTGTTCATGCACATCCACGGAGGCAAGTTGTACGGCATCAGAATAACTGGCCAAGTGCTGACGGCGGAGCTATTACTTCCCCAAGGATTGAATCCGTCTGTAGATAGGCCGAGTCTAACATTTCTAACCTCTGCAGCAAAGTCTCCAAATTCTCTGTCGAAATGTTTGAAACCTTCCCCATCCGCGGCGTGTCGCAGGACATCGTCATCTATTCGCTTTTCTGCGTACCATCGCATCGCCTCTGCTGTGTGTAGAGACATGTACAGGCGCTGCAATCTGGGAATCAAGGGAAAATATCGAACAACTTTCACAGGAATTCTCTTTTTCGAACTCTTCCTATTCACCTGGAATCTGCACTGGCCACATACGGGACAATAGTCCAAATCTTTATACTCTTTGTAAAATAGCACACAATCATTCGGACATGCGTCAATTATCCTGTACTTTAGGCCGAGGCTGCTCAAGATATTTCTAACCTTATAATGAGATTTAGGAAGATTGTGATCATCAGGAAGCAACTTACATATTTGCTCCTGAATTTCGTCAAAAGCGTTCACTGACATTTTGTGCTTCACTTTTATCTTCATTTGCTCAATCACATATTGCAACACATTCTCTCGACATCCAGGGAACACCGGGGTCTGCGCTTCAAGTAGCATCCGGTTGTACTTATCCATCTTACTGGTGTCAGTGGCCAAGCTAGCAGCGGGGAATGTGTCATCATGCTCATTAGTGGTACTGTAACCTCCGTTTTGGTGTTGGTGTCCACCATGACTACATCCCGGAAACACATCATGGACCAAATCTGTAGTTGGGTTGCAAGCTGGGGGTCCGGCACCACTGCCGCTGGATGAGGCACCATGGTAACTGTACCCTGAGCTGAAGTCTGCTGCGCTGAACTCTACTGCTTCACCATGCTCGCTCCATGTAGTGTAACTCAACATCATACCATTTTCGTACAGGTGTTGCACCATAACATTAACCTCCACATACTGACAATTAAGACATTTTTGGCACGGACACCTGAAACGCTTCTTTCCCTGACCATGTTCTATCGCAAAATTCACAAATTCGCTAATTCCATCCATATACCGGACATCACATCTATTCTTCAACTTCATCCAACTCTTGTCCATACTGCTACAAAATATTATAATTAATTAATTATTACATATATATATATATTAGTCCATTAATTTACGCTTAATTATACGTACTCGATCTACATCAATCCATCAATTACGTACGTAATTTAATCTGTATATATAGCTAACATCCATGCATGTATGTATGTACGTTTTCACTAAATATATATTAAGCAAATTTTAACTGCGTACATACCTGCTGGCCTTCTCGATATCAGTTAATTAAGCTAGCTAGCTAGTCAGCGGAGATCCCTGATCCTTCTCCTTCTCCTTCTCTCTTCTCCTTCTTCTTCGATTTTTAAAATTTCCCGCGGGACAGAGGATCGGATGGAATGAAGAGAGTTTAGCATCGGGCTTATATAATGCTTCACTTAGACGACGGAGGTGTCGGTACGTCATCTAAGTGGAAGTTACTCGGACCACGGCTTGTCGGTCCATTGTCCAGGTGATCACCTGGACCTCAGAGACTTCTCCGTCCTCCAGGTGGTCACCTGGATGACGGAGATGGTATTCTCCGTCGTCCAGGTGGACACCTGGAGGACGGAGATGGTATTCTCCGTCGTCCAAGTGTCACTTGGACCACGGAACAATTACGTTTCCGTGGTTTAAGTGCTGTTTTCTTGTAGTGATTTTAGGGAATAAGAAACGTAATCCATGATGTATGGTCACAAAAATCGATGCAAAATCGGTGGCTTTATACCACTCCCTAGAAAACTGTGACTGTTAAATAGTCACAAAGATTGACTTCCCTTTTTTCAATGTGAAATCACAATTAACCATGATATTCAGCAATACTTCCCCAAGACTGTCCTTAATATTCAAATTTTTATAACATGTATTAATCCATAGGGACTAGGGCATAAAAAGTAAATCACGGTATGAAAATTCAATCTAAATCTAGACCTAGATGTAGGGTGTTGCGGTATTTAAGTTTTACAACATAATTCCAAATCGAAGAGAGTTAGTCGATTTACCTTGAGTATGTTATGCTCGGTATGAAAACTTCGCTGAAAGAATTTTGAAGCAAAACACAAAGATCCACAAAATCTGGCGGTGGAGAAACCCGGTGTCGATGATCGGCAGCGGTGGTGATTCTGTCAAAGAGGGAGGTCGAGGGTGGAGCTTTGGGTGTTTAGGGGTTCAAATTGGCTATTAACTGAAGAGCTCTTGATAACGTGTTAAAAGAGAAAATGGACACGCAGAAGATATGATCTGAAACTGTCATTTATTCATTGATAGATGGCCTTAAATAAGTATTACAATTTGATACAATCAATATCCCTATAAATTAGAGATTGAGTGAATATCCACTTCTATTCTAATCAGGACAAAATACACCATACCTAGATACTAGGAATATTTCTCCTGGAACAAAAAGAAAATAAAAAGATGGGAAAATTATTTAAAAATCCAATTGCACCTTTATCTTTCCTTAAAAGCCCAAAATATTTTTCATTTCTAAAAAAACCCAATATATTTTCGACCTAAATAACTAACTACAATTTTTTTTATCGAATTTACGATATTTGCCACTGAATTTCTCAAAGACCCTCCTCCCTTCGAGAAATCAATTCAGTTTCTCTCTCTATTTCTCTCTAGATCTTATATGAGCTACCTCACTACTCTGTCGACGGCGGAGATGGAGAAGCAAACCTCCGAGGCGAGCAACAACTGTTACTCTTTCCTCCACGGAAACCTCAAGCTAACAAGTCACCTCGCTTCGTCGCCCCTCTTCGCCTTCTTCGCCTTCTTCTCCTTGGTTCAGCCATCGTGGATGAGCCACCCACCTCTTCTCCTTCGTTGCAACCCAATCCCGTCAACAACCAACATTGATCTAATCCCGTCACAACACATCACCATCCACCATCGATCTCAATCCTCGTCGGCCGCATCACCTTTCAAAAATATATGATTTTTCATCCAAATTTGTCCAGTTTTCTTTATTATTTTGATTTTGGATGTAAAATTTTGTGTTGCTAATTGTTTGAATTTTTTGAGTTTTGGTGAATATGTAGTCCAAGAGATTTTTGTGATGAATTTGTTAAGGAATAATGACTCATTTGGCTGTTTTGCTTACAATTTAGTTTAGATAAGGTGGCGGAATCCAACGAGCAATTGTGTCACTAATTTTGAGAGGCGTGGAGATGGTGTGGACTCTAGTAGAAAGCCTAAACACTGTATAGGTAATCTTAGTGTATCTAGCTGTTTCAACCTGGGTCTTTCAAGACCTTCCATCTTGTGCTTTTATTACTTAGAAATTTCATATTTTTGCAGGAGGAAATGAGTTTATAACTGAAAAGATGGAAGTGGAAATGAGCTATAATCCTTTTCAACAGGCAGGCAGAAGACTTCGGCATGTGAAAAGTCTTATATATCATGAAGAAGAGAAAGCTCTGAGTGAGTTTCTTGTTTGGTTAGGAAGACATACCATACCTTCTAATCTTAGTGGTTCCTTCCGAGCTTAAGTTTCAGAGTAGATAGATATAGAAGTGTTATACTGCATGTGGTTGTATGAGAATTTGTCATTTTCGGTTTGTGTAAGTATTTGAGAAGTACCAGGGTGTGACAGAAGATTTTGGATGCCCTCAAACTTGTGCTTTTTTGTTGAAAGGAAGTCTTCCCCGCCTTGAGTATTTGGCTTGGACAATCAAGATCCATGATCGCTAAAGGTTGAGACCTCCCTTATAAGGTTTGTTGATGATGCAAGACTCCGTTGTATTGCTTCTCCTGGGCATTCCTCTTTGAGTGCCTGCAAAACAAGTCCAAGCACGGGTGAAACTGCGCTTAGACCCTCCGATGCTTAAGTCAGTATTGAACCAAGCATAAACGTATATTATAGTTGGATTGAGTTTGAGTTACTCTTTCCAAGCTATGGCCTCATATATATATATTGATCGTTCAAGGTCTAAGCATATTCCATATAGGAATAGGACTACATACTTTTAGATAGGAGTAGTCCATTAAGGAATGAATCTCTGTATTCAAGGCTAATCATATTTCCTGAATACTACAAACCCTTTGGTGCAATCCTTCTATGTCACATACTAATATTCATTGTTCAAGGATTCTCGTAGGATCCCTCCAAGTTTCCCAAAAAACTCAGGGATCCCTCCAGGTTTCCCAGAAACCTCAGGGATCCCTCCAGGTTTCCCAGAAACCTCAGGGATCCTTCCAGGTTTCCCAGAAACCTCAGGGATCCATCCAAGTTTCCCAAAAATAGGGCCCCCTAGGTCTCCCAAAACCCTCGTGCCATCTAACATCTTATCCTTAATCAATCGTGCTTAGGGATTTTGCACTTCACCTCTGTATGTTCTAGAGGCTTCTGCACTATTCTAGATAGTGTAGAGATAATTCCAATCGTCTAAGAAGTACGTACTCGAATATAGTCCAAACATTTCATCATAAAGACCCAGGCCCAGGCCCATAAGCCCAACATTATCATACACCAAACTAAGAGATGTCCTTAGGGGAGCACCCTGAGGTATCTATGTGGCCAAATTTGGCACGTACAAATACCCTTAAGCCATATCAAGCAGACCTTGCATCAATTGGTGTGGCTTCACACTCCAGCTAATTTGGCCTACAAAAACATCCAAGTAATAATACTCAACATATTTAATCAAACTTAAAGAGAAGCACCTACCTTGGCCAAGATTGTTCCAAGAAAGCAAACATCATTGAGAGATTTCTCATTCTTCAAACGAGCCCTCTTGTTCCCACAACATTTCAGTAGACGAATCGTTCATGACAAGAAGATAATGAGCTAAGCAACTTTCTATTGAAATCCTTCAACTTTCTGTGATGATGAGCTCGAGAATGCTTGAAAATCCACTCATATCAACTTCCTGGGAGTCTTCTCACAGCTTGCAACTCTGAATAACTCGTAGTAATAAGGTTCCCATAGAGAATAATCAACAAGAAGTCGTTGATGAGATTTCTGGAAAACTCTTGTGATTTCTGAAAAACCCTCGAGGTTTCTGTAGACCATAAAACCTTTTGGAAACCCATAAAGGTTTCTAAAAAACCCTCAAGGTTTTGGGAAAACTCTCAAGGTTTCTACAAACTACATACGTGGAAACTTTAAGGAAAACAAATGCTTTCTTTCAAACATAATCATCTTCTACATTATACGTCAAATCATCTTAGGTGTGCAGAGTTTGCCTAATAAATACGTCAAATCACCTTTTTCCCTCGACCTTTCTAATCCATTTATGAATAGTATACTTCAACATTTTCCTGAGCACATCTTTCTCAACGAATCGTCCAATTTTTGTCTATATTAATAGGGTCATCACTAAGTAGTTGTGACCACAGCATGCCTCCTTGACCGCATGTATCGTACAAGAGCTCATGGATGAGGCTTATAAAGAGCCTCGGTTATTCATTGAGATCTCTGGGGAATGCTCGCGGTTTTGAGATGGTTCCCCTCAATAGACTGTTAGTTTAGTCTTAACCTTGTATAAAAGTTTTTTGTACTCTGGAGCTACCCTGTGACCAAGTTTTTCTTCCCAGGGGAACTGGTAGGGGTTTTTTCATGCTATCACAAACTCTACACTCGATCCACCCCAAAGCTTTCCACCCAGAAAACCTATCACGAGTGTCGCAACGAATTCCCACATAAGATTAAATCGTAGCTGGCTTATCCCTTGGGCGTTACCATGTGAATACGCTGGGACTTAGCACTACAAGAAAACTGCACTTAGATCACGGAAACGTAAAAGTTTCGTGGTCCAAGTTGCACTTGGACGACGGAAAAATCTCCGTGGACCAAGTGGAACCTGGACGACGGAGACTATAATCTCCGTCGTCCAGGTTCAAACTTGGTCCACGGACCGACACGCCGTGGTCCAAGTGGCACAAGCGGCGTACTTGGATGACGGACTGACACCTTCGTCGTCTAAGTGAATCATTATATAAGGTCGCAGCCGAACTCTCTTGCTCTCCCCTCACTCGTCTCTCAACTACTTAATTATCATATATAATCTCTTCCTGCCTTGATTAACGCCTCACCCGTGCATGCAATTCAAACGACGTACGACGTCCTAGCTAGCTATAGCTACGTACCTAGGTAGCTAGATAGCACTATATATATATATCGATCTTCGGCTCCGACCATCGATTAATTCACCATATATCGGAGAAGACCAGGTACGTACGTAGTTAATTTTTCAACACCATTATCGTAGGTTTATATATATATATATAATTAATTGCATGTACGTTTGATTGATTGCATATATTGTTAATAATTAATTAGTACGTCCAATATATAATTATATATAATTAATATATTAAGTTAAGAAATTGATGATATATATATATTAGTTAATTATAGACCTATAGTACGTATATATGTATGGATGTTTTAAAATTCGGTTAATTAATATTTAGTCAAAACGTACATACATGCATGTATGTTAGCTAGCTAGACATATTAAAGTAATTGATGTAGAGTACGTATAATTAATAGTTAATTGACTAATATGTAATAATTAATTAATTATAAAATTTTGTAGAGGTATGGACAAGAGTTGGATGAAGTTGTGGAATAGATGTGATTTCCGGTATATGGATGGAATTACCGAATTTGTGAATTTTGCAATAGAACATGGTCAGGGAAGAAGCGTTTCAGGTGTCCATGCCAGAAATGTCTTAATTGTCAGTATGTGGAGGTTAATGTTATGGTGCAACACCTGTACGAAAATGGTATGATGTGGAGTTACACTACATGGAGCGAGCATGGTGAAGCTGTATACTTCAGCTCAGCAGACTTCAGCTCAGGGTACAGTTACCAGGGTGACTCATCTAGCGGCAGTGGTGCCGGCCCCCCTGCTTGCAACCCAACTACAGATTTGGTCCATGATGCGTTTCTGGGATTTAGTCGTGGTGGACACCAACACCAAGAGGGAGGTTACAGTACCACTCATGAGCATGATGACACATTCCCCGCTGCTAGCTTGGCCACTGACACTAGTGAGATGGATAAGTACAACCAGATGCCACTTAAAGCACAGACCCCGATATTCCCCGAATGTCGAGAGAATGTGTTGCAATATGTGATGGAGCAAATGAAGATAAAAGTGAAGCACAAAATGTCAGTGAGTGCTTTTGACAAAATTCAGAAGCAAATATGTAAGTTGCTTCCTGATGATCACAATCTTCCTAAATCTCATTATAAGGTTAGAAATATCTTGAGCAGCATCGGCCTAAAGTACAGGATAATTGATGCATGTCCGAATGATTGTGTGCTTTTTTACAAAGAGTATAAAGATTTGGACTATTGTCCCGTATGTGGCCAGTGCAGATATGAGCTGAATAGGAAGAGTTCGAAAAAGAGAATTTCTGTGAAAGTTGTTCGATATTTTCCCTTGATTCCCATATTGCAGCGCCTGTACATATCTCTACATGCAGCAGAGGTGATGCGATGGTATGCAGAAAAGCGAATAGATGACGATGTCATGCGACACGCCGCGGATGGGGAAGGTTTCAAACATTTCGACAGAGAATTTGGAGACTCAACTGCAGAGGTTAGAAATGTTAGACTCGGACTATCTACAGATGGATTCAATCCTTGGGGTAGTAATAGCTCCGCCGTCAGCACTTGGCCAGTTATTCTGATGCCGTACAACTTGCCTCCGTGGATGTGCATGAACAAGGAATTTAATTTCCTTACTGTACTAATTCCAGGTCCTAAATCTCCAGGGAAGTGCTTAGATGTCTACCTTAGACCTTTGATCGACGAGCTGAAACTGTTGTGGCAAAATGGAGTCCCAACTTATGACAAATTCACTGACACGATGTTTACGATGAGGGCTGCCGTAATGTGGACGATCAGTGATTTTCCAGCGTATGGGATGTTGGCAGCTTGCAGGACAAAAGGATATAATAGATGTCCTATATGTTTGGACGACGTGAACTCTAGTTGGCACACAGGGAAGGTGTGTTACTAAGGTCACTGTAGATGGCTTCCTCACGACCACCCGTGGCGACAGGATGAAGCTCATTTCGACGGGACGGTAGAGGACGATCCTACACCCTGTACTTGGTTGGGCGAAGAGATTTTAGAGAGGTTGAGCTATTTCGACTTTGGTGTGTTGACCAATGACACAGATGTGAAGAAATGCAATCCAATACCTCCACATGATCTCAGCTATTGGCATCACAAGAGTATATTCTTTGAACTCCCTTACTGGTCGAAGTTGAAGTTGAGGAACAACTTGGACGCGATGCACATAGAAAAGAATGTGTGCGACAGCGTGGTGGGAACAATTCTCGGTATTAAGTTCAAGACTAAAGATACTCCGAAAGCGCGCAAAGATCTGGAATCAATGAATCTACGTCGTCCCTTGTGGTTGAGGAGGGATAGAAAAGGAGTGTACAACAAGATGCCAGCTGCACCTTACACAGTGAAGCCGACACTTAGACGTTCTGTATTTCACTGGTTTAAGGGCGTTCGTTATCCGGCTACGTATGCAGCTACTATAATTGGAGTAGTGGACGAGGTGCAGCACAAGTTTGTTAGTCTTAAGACACATGGCTATCACGTTATGCTGCAACGTCTGATTCCAGTGGTATTTCGTCCATATTTGCCTCGTGACATCGTAGAACCAATAGTGGCATTGTGCAGATGGTGGCAGAGATTATGCGCCAGAGAATTAAAGAAGTCAGATGTGGTGGAACTGCAACAACAAATTGTGCACATCATTTGCAAACTAGAGAGGATTTTTCCCCCTGCTTTCTTTGACATCATGATTCACCTAATGATCCACCTGCCCGAGCAGGTGCTCATTTCTGGTCCGGTCCAGTACACTTGGATGTATCCTCAAGAAAGGAACGTACGTACAACTAATTAATTATACACGTTTTTCGATTCATAATTTTTTTCACTGGAGATTACTAGCTATATGTACTTATTCTTATTGTACGTTTGATTTTGTAGACAGCTTGGACAGTATAAAGGATTCGTCAAAAACAGGTCGGCCCCGGATGGCTCCATAGCTGAGACATACCTAATGCATGAGTGTGTTACTCACTGCAACAGGTACCTGAAAGATCCACCACCTCCCACTGCCTCCGATCCCAGTGCCCGCATCAATCTTTCTGTTGTTACCAATGTCGTCCGACCGTTTAGAGGAGTATTAAAGGAATCGTTAACATGGGAAGAACTTATTGAGGCACATTGGGTAGTGTTGCGAGACTGTGGCAAAATTGAGCCGTATATGATGTCATACAGGGAGAGGGTTCAGGCGTTAAATCCGGACAAGAGTTTGGCGTGGATTGAGAAAATGGTTAAGAAGAAGTTCCCTGATTATTTCTTCCAATGGGTACGTACGTACGTATGTCTCGCTATTTAGTAATTTATATACATATCGATCATGTTTGTAGAAAGTTAACCCATATATTTTCCCATTTTCGCAGATGATTGATCTACAAAAATTCGAAAACCACGGGGAGTGGTGGTCCTGGCCAAAGCACTTGCTAGCAGGGAAGCCGATTAAACACTATATTTATCCCGGATGTTTTATGAACGGTGTAAAGTTCCATTCATTGGCCCGAGATGAAGGAAGAAGAACACAAAACAGTGGGGTAGCGGTTGGGAAAGACAATGATCTATATTACGGGGCTATTGTATATGTCGTTCAGCTATGTTACGGGAATGATGTCAACGTTTTCCTATTCAAGTGCAAATGGTTCAAGCGTACAAAGGAAGACCTGAGACTTTTATCAGTCGATACAAACTCAAGCTAGTATGAGGATGAGCCTTTCGCTCTCGCCACCTTAGTTAGGCAGGTGTTCTATCTTGACGATCCGAAAGCTGGTGAAGGGTGGAAAATAGTGAACCATATATCTCATCGAGGAATATGGAATACTACGTCAATTGAAGGGACACCGGCGACTGAAGATACTGGTGAACCGGAAAGAGACATTCCTGCCTATTAAGAGCCTAATATTTCTGTCATTCCCTCCGATATAATGGATCTGGTTCAAGATGGTGAACGCTTACCCATGCCTGATGGTTGTACAGATCTAACTGAAGATGAGATTATTGACCCAATTAATGAGGTAGATGAAGAAGACGTGCAAGATGAGGATGAGGACTAGGACTCAGGTTATTCGTTGAACGATGTTGAGTACGATGAGGAGGAGGAGCAATCGGATAATGGGGATGAGGATGACGACGATTATGACGAAGAATACAATATAACGACGAGGAAAATTACTTGGTAATTAATTAATTATTGTAATATACGATGCATCATCGATCAATAATTAATATAAATATTATGAGGAGGAGTATGTACGTACGTATGTACAACTATTAATTTTGTACTTAATTAATTACACGCGTGCATGCTCGGATCAGATCGACCAACATACGTAAATTAATTAAAATTAATTAATTAATTAATCGATCCGGATCGGATCGGATCGATGATTTTTTGATCAAATTGAATCAGAAGAATTGAAGGGACAGACTTGGACGACGGAGACTCCATTTTTGCGTCGTCCAAGTGAAGCACAACCCTAAACCCTAAACAGTTAGGCCCTAACCCCTAAATTCAGACGACGGAGTTGAGCTTCTCCGTCATCCAGGTGCGTACTTGGACGATGGAAAAATCATTCTCCGCCAATCAGGTATTCACTTGGATGATGGAGATGCTCATTTGCGTCGTCCAAGTGAAGCGCAACCCTAAACCCTAAACAGTTAGGCCCTAACCCCTAAATTCAGGGGTCTGAATTTGGACGACGGAGATGAGCTTCTTCGTCGTCCTGGTGCGTACTTGGACGACGGAAAACTCATTCTCCGTCATTCAGGTACTCACCTGGATGACGGAGAAGCTCATCTCCGTCGTCCAAGTTCAAATTTCGTAATTTTATCTAAGACAACGACCATCTAGACCATCTCCCAATGCATATTCTTTTCGTCAAGACTATAGAGTAAACAATTCTAGGTATGTGAGCTTCGACGGTTCCAAAATCGGAGTTATGAAATGTCTTGTATCCACGTTTCCGGTTTGTCAAAATATCGGTTTTGCGGTTGACTGTGCCGATGAAACCCTTCACGAACTTATTATTTTCTGAAAATTATTCTAATTATATATTATGTTACGGCGAACGTATCCAATGGTTGTTTTGTCCAAATTCAATTTCGTTAATATCGATATGCAAATGAGCCTATATTTAATAACACTTAAGTCATAAAGATTAGTAGATACTTAACAACTTTAAAGACGTAAAATTATTCGTCGATTCAAATTCAATTGTATATATATATGATGCGTTAATCGATATTTTACGACTATTTCATGCGAATGATAGATCGGCAAATTCCTTGCGAATTAATTTTAATTTTTTTTTACCTAAATTCAACTTGGACGATGGAGATCTCTGACGTCCAGGTGGTCACCAGGACGACGGAGACAGGCCATCTCCGTCGTCCAGGTTCAAAACCCTTGGCGGTTGATTGTACAGCCTAAATTTTTGATGCCGTTTCGAAAGTTGACATAGACGACGGAGAATTCTCCGTCGTCTAAGTCAACATCTGGAACGGCGCCGAAATTTAAGGCGGTTGAAACCGCCCCGCCAAATAATTGGGCGCCGTTTCAAAAATTTGAAACGGTGCACTTAGACGACGGAAAATAGGGCTCCGTCGTCTAAGTGAAAGCCTATATATAGTACAGTTCATCCTCTCTTTTCCTCATCCCATCTCATTTCCTCCTCTCCTCTCCTCTCCTCTCACTCTCTCTCAAAACCTCCAGCCTTCCTCCTCTGGCGACCAAAATTCCGGCGACTTTCCCTCTCTCCGGCTACTCTCTACTCCGGCGAAATTCCAGTGATTTTTCGGTGACTTTCGGGCGAGGTAATAATTATATTTTTTAATTAACATTATTATTATTTAAGTAATTATTTAATTTGTAAATTGGTTAATTAATTAGTAATTAATATATTAGTAATAATAATTATTAGTAAAAATAAATTATTAGTAATAATTATTATTGTTAATGATAACTAATTATTGGTAATAATAATTATTAATAAATGAATAATTATTAGTTAAAATTAATTAATAGTAATAATAATTATTGTTAATAATAATTAATTATATTGGTAAATGAATAATTATTATTAAATGCATGATAAATAATAATTATTTATTGTTTTAATTAATAGTATAATTGGTGATTATTATTGCATGTAATTAAAAATTATTAATTGATGATTATGGAAATTTTGTAGTAATTGGTAGTCTTTGATTTAAATTTAGTACATAAGTTTGGTTTATTAAGTCGCACTCTTTGGAAAAGATGGCGCCTTGTTTCCTAGCTTATCTCCTTAACCCCTCGTGATGTGTGGATTTCATCATCGCACACTATAACCTAAGTGAAGTTATGGACACGAGGTTGAGGACAGAGTTTGCAAAAGACTTGTGGGAGTGTAAATTTTCGAAAGATTGACCGAATGTCGGACATGGTGTCTAGAAACAGGTTATGACTGGTGACAGGTTTTGGATCTAAGAAAGACGACACCAATAGAGTATATACCATTGATTTGGTTAGCCTCGAGGTGTTTTGTCAAAATTAGTCCTGCCTCTCGCGTTATCTCAATCCCTAACTGGCCATATTTTTCGATTGAACCAAGGCTGATTAATTGAAAGTTGACACTTTATCGCGCGGGTCGCACATCTATTGAACAACCGAAATACCAAGCTAGTGTACTTTATTTAAATCTTAGGCGCACTCAATACTAAGGTGTAATTACCGTAAATTTTTTTATGTAATTATTATGGTAATTAGGTATTTAACAACGTACTCCTAGGTTTAAATGGCTCCGTCGGGAAAGAAAAAGGTCCAACAAGAGGCCGAAGATGCTATGCTCCGACGCTTGGCGGAGCAAGTTGGTTGAGAATTACAGCAGGGCAACGACGCGCTCTCTCCGGACCCTTCAGCTGGTCCGTTGACAGCGCCCACTGGGGAAATTCCCGCTGCCCCAGTTATTCCGACCGGTGATGACGACGCTTATTCCACTCCGATGCCCGGTTCAACAGGAAGTACTTAGGCGTCCTCGACCTCTGAATCTATCCTCTATAGCGCCCGGCGCAAGCTCAGGAGGGCCCCGACTGACCCGGAACCGAAAAGGACTCGCGGTCTCGTTAAAGGCGGCAAAGCAGAGAAAATTTTAAAGGTGACCGGGAAAAAGATCGACCTGCCGTACGACGAATTCACCGGTGGCCCTCCCACAGCTCAGCCAGCTAGTTTCTCGGCGCATAGCATAGGGTCAATCCTTCGTAGCCGGGTTCGTCTGACTGCCCCTACTTGGAAGGAGTTGCCGGATGAAGAGAAGGCGAAACTCTTTAAAGAACTTTCGGTATGTAATACGTACAATTTTAAATTTTTTTTCTAATAACCAATAAAAATTATAATTTCATAATATATACGATTATAATTTTCTATTCATTTCTGATAGAAACAATATGAGGTGGATCCCACACCGGCGATGCTTAAGCATATCAACCAAACCGCCAACTCCATCTACCGTGATTGGAAGTACAAGCTTCATGTGTACTTCGACAATATCGGCCCCGTGCCTACCCCCGTAGCTGCGTAGGGATAGGGAAGATGAATGTGAGTAGTTGTGTAACCACTTCCAAGATAAAGAATATAAGGTGTTTATTTTGTTATTTAAATTAAGAGAATTGAATTATTTTTATTTTAGTTATGCATTAATTTTTTAATGATTTATGTTGTCCAACAGAAATTCTCTGGAATCAACAAGACTAACCGGGGGAAGAAGGACAAACACCATACCTCCGGCGCCAAGCAAGTGATTCAAATAGCCAAGGAGCACAGGGATAAGGGCTCCAAACACTCTTATCTCGATGCTAGCATAAGCGCGTACGTGACATCTGGGCTCGAGAATGAAGCGAGTCAATACGGCGTAAGTGATATATATATGTGCTTTTAATTATCGTAGTTATTATTTAATTATTATTTAATTATAATTATAATTTTTTATTATTATTTTTAGGCAAGGTTGGTAGAACGTGCGTAGGAGGAATTGTTCAACACTCAGCTTGCATTCCCAGATTTGTCGCTCGAAGACCTACCTCCTCTATCGATGGAGAGCCAAATTGCAATCGCCGATGAGGTATACAGGCGTAGAGCTGGAAGGGAGGTTAGGGGGATGGGACCTAAGGTGATTCGAGATTTGTCGACCTCCGACTCATCATCTACGGGAGGTTCGAGGAGGAAAAGTACTCAGGCTGCGGCCGTCCAAGCAGCCTTTGAAAAGGCTCGACTCGCACGGGAGTAAAATCAATCTATGCGTCAAAGGCTTGATCAGCAAGAAGCACAAATAGCCCAACTCGTCGCCCTCATGGAAAATCAAGCTCGACGACAGTGTCAACCTCCTCCGAACCCATACCCCGACGACGACGACCCGGCTGGAGGCGGGGGACTCGGCGACACATCTGCTTCTCCAATATTTTAGTAGTTTATTATATCGTTTTTTTTTTCGATTCCGAACGATATTTAATTTCATGTATGTACAAATTAATTTTTATTATTTAAGTAATTAACAATTTATTTAATTTTAACAAATTTAATTAATTAAATGAGATTGGAGTATTTTAATTAAATTACTAATATTTTATTACAAATTAAAATTTAATTTAAAAAATTAAATAATCACTTAGACCACGGAGAATTGATTTCCGTGGTCCAAGTGAGAACTTAGACTGCGGAGTTTTTGGGATTTCTCCGCGGTCTAAGTTTTCACTTAGACCACGGAAAGTAATTCTCCATCGTCTAAGTGAGAACTTAGACCGCGGAGAAATCTCAAAAACTCCGCGGTCTAAGTTCTCACTTGGACCACGGAGAACCGTTCTCCATCGTCTAAGTGACAACTTAGACCGCGGAGAAATCCCAAAAACTCCGCGGTCCAAGTAAGCACTTAGACGACGGAGAACGGTTCTCCGTCGTCCAGGTTCTTACTTGGACGATGGAGAACCGTTCTCCGTCGTCCAAGTGCTTACTTGGACCACGGACAATCTCCGTCGTCCAAGTAGAACTTGGACATCGGAGTTCACCATCTCTGTCGTCCAAGTGCTTGGACGACAACACTTGGACGACAGAACTTGGAGGACAGAGGTTCCGTCGTCTAAGTACTTAGACGACGGAAAAACGCACCTAGACGACGGAAACGCTCTGTGGTCTAGGTGCGTTTTTCTTGTAGTGTAGATGCCCATTCATCGCTATGGATGAGAGGTGTCATTGGATCAAACATTTGCAAAAATATTCTTGGAAAAAAAGCCATTCGTACTTGGATCATACACAATCAATTCATCGAATACATTGTGCAAATGAAGAAATCGTGAAAACCATCATTTTGAGGGATAAGCATAACTCAGAAATAAATCATGGATCTTGTCCCATGGATTCCTTCTCCCTAGAGGATATGGTGTCCTGCCGTCGCAGAAATCTTGAGGGAATGCTATGATCTCGAGGAAATCTCAAAGGATTATATTGCTGCAAACCCTACATAAATGGATTTACTCAGAATACTCTATTTTTTCAAGGATGGCCAAATCCAATACCCAGCATGTTACGACCCGAACCAAAATTACGCACTTATCGACTCGTATTAAGTTTTATCTCATATTATTTACATCATCAAGGTTGCTAACGACTTTTTTATCGGGTGAGAATTTGACTTGACTTTTTTCAAGATAGTGGTAGAGTATTTAATTTCGAGCTTGTAGGAATTTTCGGAGAATTTTATGGATAAGCGAGCTAATTTTACGTTTATCAGAAGTTGGCACGAGAAATAAATAAAAAGGAATTAATTTTTAGTCGGTTAAATATTGATAGTTTGATCGCGATAAGGTCGAATCTAGACCGTTGATATATCAAGGAGTTTAGAGGTATAAATAGGAATTTTTTGAAAAAAAATGATGAATCAATAAAAAAAAAAACAGTACGAGCTTATCCTGTTTCTTCCTCCACCGACCTGAAATAGTCGACCTGACCAGAATGCCATTTTCCGGCCTCCTTCGATGTCGATTCAGGTAGGGAATCAAAGCTTGAAGCTTCCTTGTTTTGTTATTGTGGTGTTTGCAGGTAATTACGGCAACTCGATTCAGGTTATTGCATGGGAGTTGCCGCCGTCAGTGGTAGTGCTCTGGCTAGTTTTGAGGATCGAGGGTGGGGGGCTTTTGAAGGTCTTCCTCTCCTGAGTCTATCTGAGTTGGTCGTTTTGACCGACGAAGCTCCACGATGGAGCTTTCTGACCAATTTTGGGCCGTAGCTTTCGAGGGCGATTCCAGCCACATGAGGTCAAGTGAGGGTGCATGAGGTTAGGGGTTAGGTTGGGCTTGAAAAGAGGAGTGTTTTGAGGGATCAATTGCCGCCATTGGTGGCGGTCATCGGAAATAGGTTTCGGGCATGTTTATGTAAATTTCAGCAAAAATGCCATCAAATTGGACTCTGACTCAGTTACTAAAGTTGTAGGTCTTGTTATCAGCTTTCCAATGAGGTATTAACCTTCAGCATCAGAGCACTTTGGCCAGAGGCGTGTGAGACCCATGCGCCGCCGCCTGTGGAGGCGAGTGACGACCACCCGCTGCCGTCCATGGCCGAGCTCCGGCAAGGTAGGTTATAGGATTTTGCGACGGGGGTTTTTGGGGTTATTTTTAGGGTCAATTGTCATAGTTTTACCTATTATGATATTATGTGATCCCTTTGGACACGAAATCATGATCGTACCTCAGCAAGGAGAATTTTGCTGGACCCCAGCGGTAGTCACAAACTTGTGAGTGGACAAACACCCTAGACGATCTCATCACCTTAGTTTTCATATATATACAGTCGTTCTGGGTTAGGACAAACACCCTGAACGACCACATTTATTGCATTTCAGTTGATTAGATTTGATCTTGCATTATTTCACGGACATCAACGAAAAGGCATGATATATCATTTTTATTGATTTACGCAGATTATTTTATTTTTGTCCACTCACGTTAAAGTTTTATATTTTAATATCTTTTTCTAGGATTTTTGATTTTTGTCACCCAAGCTGTAGTGTATATCCTGGGAGTGTTCGGTATTGTTAAAGGCTTCGAGTCTACCAGTTATCCTTTATGAAGTATGTTTTAGCTCACTGTCAGTTTGTATCATATGTAGTATATGCTAGTAGAAGTCGCTCTGAATACCGTTTATATTATGTTACTTCCAGTGATGTTCATGTAAATAGCTGAGTCAGCTTCTTTGGTTGTTGTTAAGTTACTTTCCTTTGTATTCAGAACAAATACCTTATAAATATGCTTCTAAATTCCTGAGTTGAGTTCTGGTTTTGTTTATGACTTATGTTGAGAAATCCGGATGGACATCAGTTGTCCACGGTTTGTTTGTGAAATTTAGTGTTTGAAATGTGATCTTCATGCAAGTTTTTCGTAGTCGTAGTTTCAGGGGAGGTCATGTAAAATTCTCATAGAATTTTCTAGATTATGGTCAGTCGTTAGGGCTTAATCTTAGTTTACTAGCTAAACTAGGGTTGGGTCCTTTCAGTTTGGTATCAGAGCATTAGGTCACAGATTCTGTACTCATTTGGTCATGTCAGTGTAGGCATTTGAGAATGTACAACATTCTCGGAAGGATGGACCGACTGTCAAGCGGATCCCCATTACTCCAAGTGTTGTGCCTTGTTGGATGTCTAGAGTCTCTTGGTTGAGCCAGTTTGTGACTTCTTTTAGTGAGCTAATATGTTTTTGGACTCCTAGGTCATTATGCTTCGACAACCAACCCAACGAGATGATACGCAGTCCTTGGCTTAGCAGATACGTGAGTTAATTTCATGTATGATGCCAAGACCACGAGAGGTTCGTGAGGATCTAATTACCAAGGGCTAAGAAAGCTAGATTAATTCATTTTACTGGCTCCCATGACCCTGAGACTAGCGAGAACTGGGACCACTAACACTGGAACTATCAATGTAACTCCAAAGTAAACAATGAAGGATTATTACAACATTATCACCACCATGTTTTAATGAATCTTGAATTAAAAAAAATAAGCTCAGTTAAAACAGATGAATGTTGTTAAATTGTTACTGAGAATCCCATCATCCTTTCTATTTTCAGCAAGAGTTCGTAATTTTTGTATACATGACTTTCACCGCTGATAAAACTTTAAACTTATTATATATGGTATATTTTCACCAATTTGAAATGCATGTTGGGGTTTCTATAAGTACATAATAAAATGTGGTGCTAACAACTCTGGTAGCTAAGGTTACACGTTTTACAGATGTAGAATCATATGAATTTAGATCGCAACCTCTGTCTCTCTCACTCACCAACTATAAAAAGAAAAATTTAAAGAAACAAATACTTGCAGTTGTTATAATTTGGATAAACTGTCCAATTCCGATGGCAGAGGACCAGAAAAGTTGTTTGTCCCAATAGCACTATAAAAAGTTATCGGTTAGAAATTCATCACAAATAATCAACATCACTAAAAAGATATGTCACAGTACTTTACTATGTATTGTCTGAAACAGATATTCAAATGTGGAAAGTTGACGTAAACTAAAGAAGAAGTAAAATCGTGATCTATTCGAAAATGAACCCAACTAAGTACATTCCATTAAGGATAATTTTCGCATGAATTACACATTCAAGTAAACGATACACCTTATCAGTGATTTGAAAAATAAGAAAGAAACTTACAAAGATAACATGTCAGTGAGTATCCCAAGTTTCTTTGGTAGCTTGCCTGATAAAGCATTAATCCCAAGGCTCCTGCAATTACAATAAAAGTAATGATCATGAAAGAAATATATAAATTGCATTGTGGTAGAGAAGGAGTATCATATGAGTGAAAATAGGCCTTCAAAAGGATGCGTTTAAGGGACTTCCAAGTATTGAATGCTTGTTAAATTTCCAATAGAAGCAGAGAGAGGTCCTGTCAAGTAATTCTGACCCAAATTGCTGTAAATCAAAAGGAAAAGATAACAAATTGAGTTCTAGATTAACCTCAGTCAATGCCAATCCAACTCAAATAAAATAGTTTTGTAAATCATATAGATTGAATAGGGAGCTCAGAGTCCATAGTTCTTCTGGAATCACACCAATAAGTAGCCTACAGGTGGTGGAGCTGGAGGCGAGGCAGGCCGAGTTGAAATCTCAGCGATTGGAGGTAGAGATACGTACGAGGCCGAGAAGTCGTAGAAGCGACCGAGCAGCAGCTAGCGAGAGAATCCAATCCGCGAGGCAGGGCGGCAAACCCTCGACGATGACTTGGAGGTGAACGTTCTGCGGAAGGTCTTGGTGAACCCTCAGGGAAGGGCGAGATGGTTTTTTGGTGTTAGTGAGAGAGAGAGAGAGAGAGAGAGAGAGAGAGAGAGAGAGAGAGAGAGAGAGAGAGGTTCTGAAGCAAAGTGAAGAGAGGTGACAATGTGTTGGATGTGTTCGATCCAAGGCATCCAACTTAAATATGTAACCTTTTTTCTTCTCTTTAATTTTTTTTAAGTGTTTAGGGCTTATGGTTTAAATTCAGGGTTAGGTTTTTGGGTTTAGAAATTTATTTTTTTATATGGTTAGATAGAATTGAATCCCAAGAGAATGTATGTGAGGTATTTGGTCTCAAATTATTTTTGATGGAGTGAGAAATTGTGTTTTAGCTTTAGGGGCATTATTGGCACAACGGTAGGATGCACCGATCGAGATCGAATTCAAGTCGAAAAGTTCTAATTTTTTTACAGCGTCCTTAGCTTAGTCTGATCATCTCATCCAACCATCAAATTTTCAAAATAATTTCTTGTTAGTGATTTAGTTTCATAAAATTTTGGTTTTCATATAACCAACAAACATTTGTAAGTAACATTAGTAGTTATATATGGATTAAAGACATATGAGAACCGAAATGGTCTAATGAGAAATGTGTGCATATGCATGCATTAACCTCATAATAACATAGAATTTTCAAAAAATTTACCCTCGTCGAAGTTTGTTTAGAGATCGGTCAATGAGGTCAAATCTTACCAAAAGACTAAAATAGAATTTTTCAAGAATTTTGCTCATTCTCCTATGGGAGTACCTAAATTAAATTTTTTGGGTTATTTTTTCACATAGTAAGATAGATATGAGCTCCACGATAATACATATGCGGAAATTTATCTCAAATAAATTTTTTATATAGTGACAAATCGAGTTTTAGTCTAAAACGTCTTAGGAACACAACAATTTAATGCACGGATCGACGTCGGATTCAAGTCAAAAAATTATAAGTTTTTAATGCAATACTTAGAGTATTCTAATCATCCTATCCAACGGTCATTTTTGCATAAAAAATTATTTATCGGCAAAAATAAATTTGTGACTGTGTTTCTTTTCCGTCGCAATTGATGAAACTTTTTGTGACAGCGTAAAAATGCAGTCGCAATTGGTGAAACCTTTTGCGACAGTGAAAAATGTCCTCGCAATTGATGAATCATTTTTATGATGGCGTCGGTTTGCCGTCGCAAAAGGTCTACCCATTCACGACGGTGAATTCGTCGTCGTCATTGGTAGGTATTTGCAACGACATTCATTTCCATCTCAAAAAAGCGTAGCAAATTGAATTTTTTGTGGTAGTGCATGCAAGTTCGTTTGATGTCTATGTGGATGGATTTTGTCAGAGATCTAGCTGATGATATGTTATCATCTAATGTTCAGATGTTGGTACATGACTGTAGTACCGGCAAGGAACTGTAGTTGAGGAAAATGCCAATATATGAAAATGATCTCAAAAGCATTGAGTAGGTGAGAGATCAGAAGCTAGATTTTGACAAAATTCCTATGCACTCCATCACCAACAGTCCTCAACAACCTTCTGGCCTCTATTGTGTAACTTTTGTTTCCTACATCGTGTAACCTAGCTCTCGGTAAGGAAATAAAATAAATTCTTAATCGTGAGGATGTGGCTCGGTTCAAGGCCAATATGTTGCAATCATGTATGGATCACGATCTATCGTGGGTATTGAAGAACTAGTTGAAGAATGAAGCAGTGCTTAGTGAAAGTTTAGAACAATAATCAATGTGTATATTTTGTTGTAGTGATCTTTCTCTATACATTGTTTAAAGTTGTTGAAAAGTAGGAATGGATGTTTTGTTGTAGTGGCGGGTATGTCTTATTCTTTTTGTAATACTTTTGGTGAACATTATGAATGAATGTTTTTGACTATCTGTGTTGGCTGTTTGGATATCTGTTTTTGCATTTCCTATCTATTTCACTATCTGTATATCTCTGGAATTCGAATATAACACAGATAGTCCAACAAATAGTTGAACATATATATTATTTTTTCTTAACTTGCAACAACTATACGGTCCTTCTCATTACATATTTCTCCATTTTCAACTTGATTTTCAAAGAACACAAAGGGTAAAACAAGAAGACTTTTGGTGTAATGGATGACTAAAGTCTTTTAAAATTGTAAGAATGAAAAACAAGACAGATAGATAAAAAGAGCAAAATAGACAGCTATACAAATAGTTCTTCATGAATGAATGAATATATGGATTAAGCCTATGGAATAAATGTTTGTTTTTGCACTTTATGATGCATTTTATCACACAACAACAACTCAAAGTTAGGTGTATAGTTGGTACTGAAAACCAGTTCATAAATCAAAGACAGCTCCCCAAACAACTACCTAGATAGCTTTCTAGATAGCTATCCTTGAAAGTTCAGAAATGACATGTTGTGTGAAGTCGCTTTTGTTCTTTTTACTAAACCGTCATCTATTTATACTGAGATGAATTTTTCTATGAAAATTCACTTTCACTCTCAATTTCTCTTTGTCTCTTTGGTTTCAGCTTTGAATATCTCATTCCTGTTTTGTGAAGATGGTGGCTAAGAAGACGAAGTATATGGCTAACAAGAAGAAACCAATGGCAATGACCGCAACTTTGAGGCGATCGACCTGATTAAACCCCACATAATGGGAGAAGGGCAGGGTGGTGGTGTAGTGCAAGCTGGTGGTGCAGGGTAGGATGTGGTGGAGGTTGTGGATTAGGGTTTATGATTTAAGGTTCTTGTTTTTGATGTTAGGGTTGTTTTTGATTAGGGATTTGTCTTACTCCAAACCATACATTTTTTGTGGCTATTTAAGGATGCTTGGAGAAGGACTTTTTTGTAAGAACTTGTTCTTGAATTTAATCCCTTTGTGTATTATAAGTTGTTTGTGATTGAAGATGTTTCTTGTTATTTGCTCTCTGAGAATGAGATTGGGTCTCTCTTCGCACTAGAAATTCCAGCTCTAGTTTGCATATAGCTTAACATATATACTTAAACAGATAGTTGAATAGATACATGATTTTTTCTTAACTTCAGCCAGTAAGAGCCTTCTCATTACATATTTTCCATTTCCTTTCGCTGAGGTTGATCTCTCTTTTCCAGGTGTGCATATTTGATACATCGACCCCAGGGGATGGCTATCAACTATGAGGATTTATGAAAAACAAACTGTATTT
The DNA here is from genome assembly GCA_946800695.1 of Geum urbanum. Classification (NCBI taxonomy): domain Eukaryota; kingdom Viridiplantae; phylum Streptophyta; class Magnoliopsida; order Rosales; family Rosaceae; genus Geum; species Geum urbanum. The sequence goes on from OX326998.1 coordinate 39,634,660, forward strand.
ATCTTTCTGTTCTGTTGCTGATTTGTAGTTTGTTTCCCATGTGGTATCAGAGCTTAAGGCCGCAAAGCCTTTGTATTCTTCTAAGTGAATTTAATATTCTGTTTGAAGTGAAGAGTTCCTTGTGTAAATTTATTTGATAAACCCAGATGTAGTTTGTACACAACTTTGGCCACAGTAATTGGCTAACACTCAGACAAGAAGGCTAGGACTCTGAAACTGAGATTTTCCATCTTATAAGAATCATGATGGTTCCATTATCCAACAATTGATCCAATGGTTTAAGTATTTAAATGACTTAGGTTTAGATACAACTATTAAAGTTGAAGTCAAAAATATGTGAACTACATTTAACTTTTTAGTTGAAAATAGCTGTAGATATAGCTTTTCTGTTGAAGATGCATGAAACACGAATTTAAGCCAAATAAATTTGACAAGATTGGTGTCATTTAAAATATGTTACAGTATCAAATTTATCAGTGGCATCTAACAGTAACAAATCCAGATCCACAACACAAAAATAAAATCGAGAAGGGATTGGAAGAGAGAGAAAAAAGGTATGTACCTCCTTCATAGCCATTTTGTTGTCTTAGATATTTTGGGCATTTGCAGCAGCGACATAGCCTCCTAACTATATCACTCATCAAGTTCAATAAAATATAGAGTACTCCACACTCAAAAACATTAAGAAGGGATTGGAAGAGAGAGAAAAAAGGTCTACCTCCTGCATAGCCATCTTGTTATCATGGAGAAACTTCTGCACACTACAAGAAAAATGCACTTAGACCATGGAATCTTTAAGGTTCTGTCGTCTAAGTGACACTTAGACCGCGGAAACTTTCTCCGCGGTCCAAGTGTCACTTAGACGACGGAAAAAGACATCTCCGTCGTCTAAGTACTTTAACCCTAAACCCTAAACCCTAAGGCCCTATCCCCCAAACCCTGACTTTTGACTTAGACGACGCAAGGCACGTTTGCGTCGTCCAAGTAAGCACTTAGACGACGCAAAGGCACATTTTCATCGTCTAAGTGCTTACTTGGATGACGCAAATGTGCCTTTGCGTCGTCTAAGTGAAAATTTCGTAATTTCTCCTAAGACAACGACCATCTATACCATGTCCCAATGCATATTCTTTTCGTCGAGACCATAGAGTAAACAATGCTTAGAGTGTGAGCGTCGACGGTTCCAAAATAGGACTTATGGATTTTCGTGTATCCACGTTTCCGGTTTGTAAAAATTTCAGTTTTGCGGTTGACTGTGCCGATGAAACCCTTAACGAACTTACTATTTTGTGAAAATTATTCTATTTATATATTGTCTTATGGCGTTTATATATACGATTCGTTAATCGATATTTTACGACTATTTCATTCAAATGACAGATCGAAAACTTCCTTGCGAATTATTTTTAAAAAATAATTTTAAGACTATTTCACCTGAACCACGGAGTTGGACATCTCCGTCGTCCAGGTGACCACTTGGATGACGGAAAAAGACCATCTCCGTCGTCTAGGTTGAAAAAGATGGTGGTTCAATTTCCACAGCCAAATTAATTGGGCACCGGTTATAAAAATTCAAAATTTTCACTTAGACGACGGAAATGAGTGTTTCCGTCGTCTAAGTGAAATTTGAAATGCTCCCAAATTTAGGGCGGTTAACTCCCGCTCGCCAAATTAATTGGGCGCCAATTCCAAAAATTCAAAATTTTCACTTAGATGACGGAAATGGGTGTTTCCGTCGTCTAAGTGAACTTAGACGACGGAAAAAACACCCCCGCGGTCTAAGTGAAATTCTATATAAAGGACCCATCCGATCCTTTTTGCTCATCCCATTCTCAATTCCTCCTCTCCTCTCTCTCACTCTCACTCTCTCTAAAAAATCCGGCAACTTTCTCCCTCCGGCGACTCAAAATCCGGCAACTTTCTCCCTCCTGCGACTCCCTCCCTCCGACGACTCCGCTCTCCCGCGAGTTTAAATTAATTTATTATTTTACGGCGACCCAAAATTCGGCGATCCCCTCCCTCCGGCGACTCCCCCCTCTCCGGCGACTTCCTCCCTCCGGCGACTTCCCCACTCCGGCGACTCCCCTCTCCGGCGACTTCCTCCCTCCGGCGAATTCACTATCCTGAGTATTTTAATTAATTCCTCCTCTCCTCTCTCTCACTCTCACTCTCTCTCAATAATCCGGCAACTTTCCGGCGACTCCCCTCTCCGGCAACGACACTCTCCTTAGTATTTAAATTAATTTATTAATATTTAAATGAGAATTTAGCATTTTAATTAAATTATTAATATTTTACTTTAAATTCAAATTTTAATTAAAATAAATAAATAATCACTTAGACCACGGAGATGGACGTTTTCCGCGGTCTAAGTTTTCACTTAGACGACGGAGAATGAATTCTCCGTGGTCCAAGTGATCACTTAGACCACGGAGATTGACGTTTTCCGCGGTCTAAGTTTTCACTTGGACCACGGAGAATGAATTCTCCGTCGTCTAAGTGAAAACTTAGACCGCGGAGTTTTTTGCGCGGTCCAAGCGAGCACTTAGACCGCAGAGAAAGTCTGCGGTCTAAGTCTCACTTGGACCGCGGAATTCTCCTTCTCCGTTGTCCAAGTGCTTGGACAACAGTACTTGGAGTACGGAACTTGGACCACAAAGGTTCCGTCATCTAAGTACTTAGACGACGGAAAAATGCACCTAGACGACGGAAAAGCTCCCCGGTCTAGGTGAGTTTTTCTTGTACTGGCAAAGAGTTATCACAAGACTTTTTGATGGAATCCAATTGAGAAGCGAAGTTGTTGTTCATCCCATCCACCCTGAATGTCAGACTATGGACCTCCTGCTGCAATTTATCATATAAATTACTCAATTCTGCCAATTTATCAGGTTTGTTGATCGTTTGGCGGGTTAAGAAACTCATAATTAACAAATAAGTTTGGTTGACAAAATTGAAAATCAAAATCAAACCGGGCTCATTTTGATTTTGAGTGTAGGGAAACTGAGGAGGAAACTGGTCCATTTTTGGTTAGAAAGTTACCTTCCTGAGAGTATCGATATAAATGACCAAGATGTCTCCCTTCTTCATTATGTGCACTGTTGTAGAGATGGGAAAGACTTCGGAAGAGGAGTAGGATTTGAAAGAACTACAGAGTATAGAGAACTGCAAAGTAGAGGGAATTGCAGAGTATAGGGAGTAATGAGTGCCTCGGCTACGATTTGAAAGAGAGAGAAACGAAGCATTTAAACGTAATATTTAAGTAACTCATATTGCATGAAATTACTGACTGACATGTATTGGGGGCGAAACATTAGAATGAAAAAGTGAATTCCAACTTCCAACTGACAAGAAGGCTAGGACTCTGAAACTGAGATTCTCCATCTTATAAGAATCATGATAGTTCCACTATCCAACAATTGATCCAATGGTTCAAGTATTTAAAATGACTTAGGTTTAGCTACAACTATTAAAGTTGAAGTCAAAAATATGTGAACTATATTTAACTTTTAAGTTGAAAATAGCTATAGATATAACTTTCCTGTTGGAGATGCATGAAACACGAATTTAAGCCAAATAAATTTGACAAGATTGGTGGCATCTAAAATATGTTGCAGTATCAAATTTATCAGTGGCATCTAAAAGTAACAAATCCAGATCAACAACACAAAAACAAAATCGAGAAGGGATTGGAAGAGAGAGAAAAAAGGTATGTACCTCCTTCATAGCCATTTTTTTGTCTTGAATATTTTGGGCATTTGCAGCAGTGACATAGCCTCCTAACTATATCACTCATCAAGTTCAAACAGAAGAAGGGATTGGAAGAGAAAAAACAAATCGAGAAAAAAAGGGATTGGAAGAGAGAGAAAAAGCCATGCGATTGCAGATATTGTTGGTACTCTCGCTTCTTTGTGTAGACAGTATCCGTGCAGAGAAAGTATCTTTGCTGAACAACGGGGCCCATTTTTGGCAAATATCATATAAAGTCTTAAGCCATTTGGTCGCAGCAGAAATTTTTTCTTGTAATTCAGTTCAGGTAGACTCAAATTCCTCCTCCGTTACACAATTAAAAAGTCACTTGTTGAACAACTCCTTGAACTTAGTATTTGCATATATAGTTCTCAAATTATGTTGTGTGTTCTTTGTGATGTGCCACAAACATAAATGATTAGTTGTGTAAGGAAAAACTTTCTCAATTGCATTTGCCATTGCTTGACAACGATTAGTAAAAATGGACTTCGACATTTTGTTTCTCATGGATTCCAAGAATGTCTCAAATAACCAAACGAATTAGGCAGTACTCCCGTCCAACAAAAAGAGGCAACCAAAGAACACATTCTTCCACTGTTTGTTAACACCAACAAAAGAAGCACAAATCATATGGTACTTATTTATTCGATATGTGGTATCGAATACTACTACGCCGCCAAAACATTCATAATCCATTTGTGACCTTCCATCTCCCCAGAATTTTTTTTCATACGATTCTCTTCATCTACTTACACTGTATAAAAGAACATGGGATCTTCAACTTGCTTTCTTTTGAAAAGATTGATCAAGCTTTGAGCATCACCTGCTTCTAGCATCTCCTCTCGTCTCTGCTTACAATATTATAAGAATCACCCCTTGTAAACCCTACTCTTAGAGAACCTCCAACCTCTTCTACCAAATACTAATATGCATCCTTTGTTCTTATACCTGCACTTCTCATTCATTTGATCACCTCGTGTTGGAAAACTGTAATTTTTCGATTTGATCTTAAGAACTATCTTTCTTCTGGACTTCCAAACTCATGGTTATGTTCTCGATTAAAGAGAGTAACCTTCCACAATTGGGTATCATCTTGTAAGGAGAATCAAATTTTAGCTAAACAACCCGTTTGAGTTTCTAGCCTATTGACGAGTTTCACCTCTGAAAGGTCACTTTCACCTCGAAAACCTTCTTTTGAACATGTGAAATTTACAGTTCGCAATACTTTATCAACATACCTCTTTTGCATCTTACGAATACTGAAGACAAGGTTAATCGCATATTCATTATAAAGTTCATAAGCTTCTTCAGGAATATTCACAACCTTCCCATACATATCAACATCATCAGAACTTTGTTGATAGTTAGCTATAATTGGCTATATGGTGTGCTCATCCTTGTTGATGTTATCTTCACAACTGTCAACATCTATAAGTTTAAAATAAACACAAAACGATGATTACACTACTGTAAAAACTATTCCATTGACTTTATATATGAATTACGACTATAGTTAAACTTACCATCACTATCATATAAATTCTTGTTTGTAGTCAGGATGTGACGTTTGATATTGAAGTCGATTAGCAACAGCCACTTCTTCGCACTTCTCGGCGGTTTATGGTTTAATAGGGTTTGGTATAATAGTAAGTTTTGATATAACAATACAAAAACAAGAATATATATCAAAAAAAAATGAAAAAAAAATGAAAAAGTGGGTTGATCAATCACTTGGTTGTGGGGTAGGGTACTAGTCATGAAGAGATGAGTCATCTTGGTTTAACTGATGATCGAAGTCGGCAACTCCGTTAGGAGTTTTGGTATTACAAATATAATTATTGTATTATATTGAGTTGGAAGAAGAGAATGAGGTATCGACCTATGGCTGGTGTGTCAGTTTGCTGAGTTGAATTAACCGCCAGTCTGAAAAGTTTCTCGAGAGAGAGACGCTCTCAGGGAGGGACGAGACTTGGCTGCCTATACATGGGTAGCCTGTCTTGCCCAGTGATGAGGTGGTCTAATTATAATTGAACACGTGCCCAATGAAAATATGTCTTCGAGCGGTAACAGACGCAAACCTCACCTTCTACTCTTCCCAGTTTTTCTAATAACACTTTTGTCTATATTCTATCTTCTCTCCAATACTCAACCATCTATTTATACAATCAAATACTTCTACCTCACTACCGCCGCAAATACTATAGTCGACGATATATGTAAAACTATAGCCGACGAGATTTTTATCTCGTCGGCTATAGTGGAAAAAATGAATTTTTTATATTTTTTTATAAAAAACTCATCGGCTATAGTACTATAGCCGACGATAATGGATAAAAATCTCGTCAACTATACTATTACCGACAGGTTTTAGCCAACCGACTTTAGCCGACAACCCTTAAATATCGTCGGCTAAAGTCCGTTGGTTAAAACCTGTCGGTAATAGTATAGTCGACGAGGTTTTTATCCATTATCGTCGGCTATAGTACTATAGCCGACGAGTTTTAAAAAAAATTAAAAAAAAATCATTTTTTCTACTATAGCTGACGAGATTTTTATCTCGTCGGCTATAATTTACATATATCGTCGGCTATAATATTTGCGGCGGTAGTGCCTGTCTGAGATGATCTAGAGACCAAAGTCACATATGAAGATGAAAATCAATAATGAATTAATTTTTTTTCAAGGTTTCCCTTTAAGGTGGCATTTTGTAATTCAGAATAGAGATCCATTGAAGGAAGACACTGAAATCAAATGAAAATATGGAATACATCAAATTTTTGTTTTGATAAGGTTGTCAAATCACCTTTAATCAAAATTGGAAGTGGATTGTGAGTAAGGATCATTTGGTTGATCAATGAAGTGGAAAATTTTGCAATGCACCCCAAGTCTATTCACCATAAGGCTATTTTCAAATTCGAACACATGTCAAAATATTATTGGTTCTTCTTTTCAAATGTTTGCAAAGTTGACTGAGCTTATAATAAGCTCAGCCTAGAGAATCCTCACTTGCCCAGATCTTACTCGCCTTTTCCGCCTCTCTCTCGAACGTCGGCCTTGTCGCTCTCTTCAACACCACCAATTCTTCATCTCACTTGGCCAAGTCAACTACCATCTGCAATTGTACTTCATACCATCTGAAGTGAGGTTTTCTAAATTTCTACAGATTTGTTGACGAAGGAGAAGGTGGAGACGACGATAAGCGAGGTTGAGGAAGGCGAATGGAGGTTCCGAATTTTTGGGAGGAGAAGCAGTGAGAACTACGACGACGACTCGAGGAGGTCGTTGTATGTGGAAATGACGAAGATCTTGGTACACAGGGAAGCAAAGGACGACGACGTGGGCGGAGAGCACTGTATGTTGATGGAGTGGTTGGAGGCGAGAGGTGGGACCAGGGAGTTAGGGATAATGAGGAGGAGAATGATGTTGAAGTAGAGGAAGGAGCGGACGACATCGTTGAACCAGAGAGAGGTGATGTACTCTAACGTCAAAGGGGCAGGGGTAGGTGGCAGTGGTAGCTCAAACACTCGCCTGAGTCACCTCGATTTTGTTGCAAAATTAACTACTTACCTTTGTGTCGTCGACTACTGAACTCGCCTTCAACGCCGGCCATGGGTGACTAGGCCGTCGACCTTGCTCAGCCTCGCTACGGTGACATGACCGTGGTGAGGAGTGTAATCCAACATAAACAGTCCAATATAAGCTCAGTCAACTTTAGAAAAATCTGATAAAACAACCGATCATTTTCAACACATGTCAACTTAAAAATATTAGACTCATAATACTTAGACTTGGGCCAGCCTGATCCAAATGAAATACTGCAAAACATTAAGAATTTAGAACCGAGTCAAGAAAAAGATGCCGGTGTTCTACGGTTCTACTAATACTTCCAAAATTAATCAAAATTGTACAAAATTATAAATGGACATGCGTTATATTAAAATTGGACCACCTCAGTGGACAGGTCTCATCTTGCGGGGAGAGCAGGAAAAAAAAATACCGCAAAGAAGCACACTATAGCTAAACCATCATTCTTCAAACCCATAGCAAGTGAAGAAAAAAGAGAATGAAGAAGGAACAACCGAGCATTCGCGAATCGCGATTGAACAACAGCAGCTTAGGAACCGAAATGTCAAGTCGTCAGGGCGAAGCTCACCGCTCTTCCGGACTCTATAAATATCCCCAGTCGGAGAAGTGGGCAGTCGTTCATTTTCTCCCTCCCTAACCATGAACGACGTTGTTTTTTTCTGAGTTGTCTTTGCGATTCTCGCAGTTGCAATGGCGGCTCGAACCATTTCTCAACTGCCGGCTAATAAAAGCTCCCGGACCGAAAACCACAGTAGCACCGCATCCTCACCGTAGGCCCGTACCTGAGGTGAGGCGAAGGAGGCGGCTGCCTCAGGCACCAAAATTCTGGAGGCTCAATTTTTTTAGATATATGTATATAAATTGTAAGAAAAATTATGCATATAAAAATTACATTTAAAAACTCCGAGACGAAAATATTGAAGTAGCTTTGTGATACATTTGAGGAAATAAGTTATGACATGTGGATTATTTTATTTTATTATTAGTATTACTATGAATGTTAGTTTTTTTTATGTACGGTGTTGAAATATTGTTAATTTTATTTATTTTTTTATGTACTATGTTGAAGCATCAATTTATATATATTAGCTTGATTTATAAATAGTTGATTATAGGATTGTATTTAGATTGTGGTTAATTAACAAATCTTTAGTTTTATTATTTTATGTACAATATTGGAACACCAACTTATATTGGTTTGATTTATAAGTATTTGGTTATAGTTTTGTATTTCACTTATGATTAATAAATGAAACATAAATGTTAGTTTACATTGATTTAGATTTGTTCTTGTAGATACGAGAACAACATGAGAGTAAATTAGTTTGAATACTTATGTAACATAATTTTGTATATTTGTCTTTTTTTTTGTTTGATCATGAGAGGGCACCATTTTCGATTCTCGCCTCAGGTCTCAAATTCTCAGGTCCGGCCATGCCTTACCGCCACCACCATCTCCGACGTCGAGACGCATCAGTCAAAACCTTAATTCTCTGGCGACCTTTGCCTCCTCCAACGCACTCGATGGAGCCTCCTCAATTCCACCAGCTTCCGCCTCCATCTCGGACGTCGTCGGCGTTGAGACGCCTCAGATCCCTCCTTCTCCGGCGACCTCCACCTCCTCCACCTCACTCGACGGAGCCTCCTCACATCCACCAGCCTCCGCCTCCATCTTGGATGTCGCCGGCGTCGAGATTCCTTGGATCCATCAAAACCCTAATTCTCCGGCCCCAATCGTCCGTCCAAACCCTAGATCTACTTTTCCCCGTCCACTCTCTTTTGCTCACGGTGGCTCTGCCTTTGAACGCGGTGGCACCTCCGCCGCCTCGACCTCTAACGCGGCCGATCCCTTAGCCTCTGATGCTCGTGCCGTTGCCTCTCTTTCAGCGAACTGGATGTCGGTGGCGGCAGCATTAGCAATCCTCTTCTCACCTCTCCTGGCCACGATGTGGCCACCGTCTGCTGGATCTGATGCGCCGCCATCTGGTTTTCTCGTGCGGTATCTTTTCTCTGTGTGTGAACATGCGTTGCACTATATGATTCTTTTCTTCTTCATGCACATCATGCTGACGCTCCCCGACGTGCTGCTGAGGCGGCACAGACGCTAGTATTGTAACGGCGTCTGTTGGTTGCTTTGTAGTTTTTGTAAAAACACATTCTGTTGTTAGCAACGATCTCATGATGAGGTTTATGCATCAAAGAGAGATAAAATCTACATACTGCTTTTGCATCAAATTTGTGTTATCTGTTTCATATTCATGGTCTATATATGTTAGATGCTGAGGCAATCTATTTCTCAATTGGCGTGTTTATATGTTTAAATTGAAACTTGAGTATTGAGTACTGCGTGTTTATATGTCTGCTAACCTGTTTTTGTATGATCCAATTTTACCTGTATTATTTGATATCCAAATAGATTTTGCATAGAGATTACTTCAACGTTTGAGTTTTTATTGTGTTTTGGTTATGGCTATATGCTCTTATGTGTGTTTGTGATACGTTTAATGTGGAAATGGCTGAGGTGTTGGATGCTTAGAGTTTTCAGATTGCTTTTTTTTTTGCTTGGGTTTGTTGTTGATTATGATCTATTATCAGGTTTTTAGATCTGATAGTAGTTTGGTCAACCAATCGCATTGTTGATCTTGCCACGGTTTGCAGGTTCATTTTTCTCTTTCGCTAGCTACACTTTTTTTTCTTTTCTTCTGGTTCGCGGTGCTAATTAAATCATGAACTTTTTTGTCATTAATTTGTGGATCTGTATGGTCTTCCACTTCCTCTATCGGGACAGCATTGATACTACTTGAAGCACAGTTTATTATTGCTCCTTTACTTTTAAAATATATGCATGAGAATTTATCCTCTGTATGTGATTATGCCTAATCTGGATTTCAAGTCAAAAGTCTTTTTAATTTACCTTCATTTTCCGAGTTTTTCTCTATGATTTGGGGGTTAAAAGAGCTTAATCTCATTGGCTTACGCAGGTCTATTGCATTTTGCCTAACTTTGACATTTGTAATGTTTTATCGAGTTTCTGCAAAATCTTAAAGCTCTTTCCAGTTGATGAATCCATCTTCTTATTCTTTCTCCATTGCTCAATAATGTCAGTAGAGAGGTTTGAAGGATCAATTGGGGTGCTTTGTGCAATATAATATTTGACTGGATATAGCAATTTAATATCTAGCATTAATTTGTACAGTGTGACTGATCAAAGTTTGAATTTACTCTTTACTCTCTCTATCTTGTTCAATTTGTTAGCTAGGAAAGAAATTTACTACAATGGTTGTGTAGGTGCAGCTGTAAATTTTACCATTGAGGTCGATAGTTTGTTTGGGTTCAATATATAAGGAATAAAGTGGGGCAGTTATTTGTGGTAAGGCTTTCCCTCTCTCACATTGTGGCATTTCAATTTCTATCAGTCTATCTCCATGTAATCATTTCTAGACTAGGTTAAAATATGATGAGATCTATCCAAATAAGCTTAACCATTGCATATTAAATGGTGTTGGCAAGCTGATGGTTGCTTTACCTTATGTTTGCTGTTTTTGGATTCCAAATTGTAATTAGTGTTCAACAACAACAATCTAGGAGGGTTATTCCTCATTGGTCAAACGCCCAGGTTATCTCATATTATCAGGTATTGCAACTTGGGAACTACTCCAAGATAAATGAGAACTTTCTGCACATTCATACATCCTGCAATATATATATATATATATGTGTGTATGTATGGACTGGAATTTCCATTCCAAGCTAATTAATTAATACCAATAATTCTGGTAAGTTCATCTCTATTATGTCCATTGTTAACCTACTCTTTATCTCTTTTAGTTATTAAGTTATACACGAATTTTACGATCTCATTTTATGTATTTGTGAACTGAAAAGACAGTTTCTCACTTTCTATTTATGTTTATGTGCATGATCAGATTCTTTTTTTTTGAGGTTAAGCCTTTTCACTTTTTCAATGTTTGACAGTCTCCTATGACGAATTTGTAGCATTTACGTAACAATCCATTTGTCATGAGTAGTTTGATGGCCAATAATTGATACATTGATTTTCTATTTCAATAATTGATACGATTATTGTTTGACTTTTGCAGGTGTGATTGGAGATTGATCAGAGTAGTTTGTAATTGTTGGTTAATGGTGAGTTTGGTCAGAGTAGTTTTATTGTCTTATTCTTTGTCTTTTTTTCCTCTCTCCTGATTCTTAGTTCTCTTGCTTACTTTGTTTTGTTGTATGAGTTATGGATAGGTTTTCTTTCCTCTCTGTTGCGACTTACAAACTCCATTGATTGTCACATCGCGAGTTTAATCCCACAAGCTGTTGAGGATCTCGATCCCGACTAGGTACTGTAATCTCTCTTGCATATAAATGTTTCAATTTTCTGTCAGTTTTTTATATGTTTCAAATATGTAGTGCGGGTAACATTTTGTATGCGAATGTAAACGAGGACCTAAATCGGATCTAAATGGGAGTACAATTTCATGCTCTAGTTTTGTCATTGAAGTCTAGTTGAGTACTTTTGGAAGACTCAAACTTTGCCTTGTGTAGAAAATGAATTTACATATTGTCATTTGCTGAAGTTTACGACTGGATGTCTCTACATGTGGGTTCTTTTAGTAGTGTTGCTAACCAGTTTCTTGGAATTGTAGTTTTGTGTTTCCGGCATTGGGCGGTCTGTTATTTGGGTATGACATTGGTGCTACTTCTGGTGCCACCATCTCCTTAACAGTATACTTTCAGGTTTAGAGGTTTGTGTTTTGTGGTGTAGATGATGTGGTGATGTGCTCCTGTATTGTTATGTCACAGTCGGCTGAGCTCAGTGGCACAACTTCGTTTAATCTTACAGCTGTTCAACTTGGTCTCGTGGTATGGGTCATCAACTTCTCTTGTATCATTGAAAAGTTTTCACTGTCTGCCAAAAGGGAACATCAGTAATTATGGAGTATATTGATTTTGTGCAGATTAGTGGTTCCTTATATGGAGCTCTTTTTGGCTCTCTCCTTGTCTACCTGATTGCTGATTTTCTTGGTGTGTCATTTGCTTTGCCTATTCACTTTAACCTGAGGTTTGGAGCTTCATAATACATATTTTCTAATTCAAAACTTTTCAATGGTCTGTAAGGGAGGAGGAGAGATCCTTATCAAGGCGGAAGCCACGGCCATACCCGTGTATCCAATGTCTTGCTTCAAGATGCCGGTCTCTCTATGCCGATCAATTAATGCTGACATTTCTTTCTCTGGGTGGGGTTACAAGGATGGAGTGGACAAATTACATTGGTAAGCTCGGAAGAAAATGTGCATTTCAAAGTGTGAAGGAGGCTTGGGTTTTAAGGATCTTGAAATTTATAATATTTCTTTACTTGCAAAGCAATCATGGAAGATTATGAAGAACCCCAATGCTTTGTGGGTGAGAGTGTTAAAGGCTCAGTATTATCATGATAAACCGTTCTTTGAGGCTGTTAAAGGGTCTAGAGCATCTTGGGTTTGGAGCAGTATTTTGGCGGGGGGGGGGGATGGTTGATAAATGATGGAAAGACTGAGTGTGTGGAGAGATTGGTGGTTGCCTAACAGCTTGGATGGAAAGGTCCATCCTTTCCCTGATTCAAATCGGTTCACACCCTTGCTGGCCAAGGACATTTTTTGTGAGGATTCTGGGGAATGGAATATTGATCATCTCTCTTCCTTTATTCCTGTGGAGACGGCAAGTGACATTAGAAAGATTAAAAGAGGGAGTTCCAATATCCGTGATTGCATTATTTGGCCTTTGGTGAAGAATGGTAGATATTCGGTGAAGTCAAGATACCGGAAAATTTTCAAACCCATGGTACATGTTCCCAATGCCTCCGGCTCGCACAGATTGATTGATGGGATCTGGAAGATTATCTGGAAGTCTGGGAATGTTCCTAAGGTGCGTCACTTCATCTGGAAAGTGGTCAGTTCGATTCTTCCTTGTTTTTGGAATCTGCGTGTTAAGAAAGCGGTAGTTTCACTCCTTTGTCCAATCTGTGGCAAATTCGACGAGTGTGGAGCATTGCTTACTCCTTTGTCCCTGGACCGATTTTGTATGGTTTGGTAGTAATCTGGGTATTAGAATTAATAAGGAGTGTGTTACTACACTGGATGTGTGGATTATGGAGATGATATCCAGTATTCCTTCTCCCGAGATCTCAATTCTGGTGATCCCCAAAATCTTTAACCTAATGTGAGGAATATGGAAGGCAAGATGTGCATTTATCTAGAGATGCTATACTGGATTCTTGTAGAGTGGTGCAAGTTGCGGCTTTGCTGGATTGGGAGCTCGGAAAGGAGATGGAGGCGGTAGCAAGGCTGAGTACTCGGGGTGAAGATTTGTGCACTCAATGGCGAGGTCCAGTAGCACCTTTTGTTAAACTTACTCTGATGGCGCGTGGGATGAGGCAACTGGTGTGGCTGGGTTAGGAGCTATTATAAGAGACAGTGAGGGTAAATGTTTGGTTGGAGTGGCTAGGGTTCCTTTTGGTTCGGCTTTGGAGGCAGAGGCAGCTGCTCTAGTTGAAGGATTGAAAGTTTGTGTCACGCAGGAGTTCCAAATGGTCCAGATTGAGTGTGACTCTCAAAGGAGTTGGTCTCTGATCTGAATAAGGAAGCTGAATGTGGTAATTGGAGGATTTACCACTTCAGGAATTCCATAGATTTAAGAATCTGTTGTCCCATGTTACTTGGAAATGGGCGAGAAGAGAAGCAAACCGTGTTGCGGATGCAGCGGTGAAGCTTGCAAAGTCGAGGTTGTGCGTTTCATCATGGGTGGATCAACCCCCAACCTCTTTTATCAATGTGTTCGGCAATGAAGGGATCCCTGAACTGCCATAGATTGCTGTCAAGTCTGTGATACTCAGTGTAGCTGAGGACCCATCAGTCCTATACTGATGTTTTAGCTTTGTGTTTTTTTCAACCTTTGTTGTATTGTACTTGTTCTGGTTTCTGCCAGTGTTTCTTATTGAACTTCTTTTGGGCAAAAAAAAAAGGGAGGAGAGAACTGGTCATACCAGCTTCATTCTATCTCTTTGGGGTCTGATCACTGGATGTGCACCAGGCCTTGGTGCTCTCTTAGTAGGGCGTCTTTTATATGGCATTGGTAAGGATTTCAGTTTTCTGTACCTCCTAACGAAACAAAACAGGAAGTCTTTTAATTTTTTTTTTCTCGACAGGCCATGCATGGGGCACCGCTTTATATTGTAGAAACATGTCCATCTCAAATTGGCAGAACTTTAGTGTCATTGAAGGAGCTTTTCATAGTTTTGGGGATTCTGGTATTGTTCAAATAACACTCTTTTGTTAATTGGCTTTATCCACTCTAAACTAAAAGTGAGACGTATCTTAATCCTTATGCAGTCAGGTTATTTAGTAGGAGAGCTTCCGGATTGATGCAGTTGGAGGGTGGCGTTACATGTATGGAATAAGTGCTCCTATTACTTTACTCATGGGAATAGGCATGTGGGTTCTTCCTCCATCTCCACGGTGGTTACTTCTTAGGGCAGCTCAAGGCAAAGGTTCTGTGAAGGAATATAAAGAAAAAGCCACTCTTGCCTTGAGCAAGTTGAGAGGCCGGCCTCTTGGTGACAGAGTGTCTGAAAAGCAAATAGAAGAGACATTTGTTTCATTGAAGTCAGCATATGGAGGTCAAGAATCTGAGGGGAGTTTGATGGAGGTCTTTCAAGGCCCTAGTTTGAAGGCCTTCAGGATTGCTGGGGGCTTGGTCCATTTTCAAAAAGTAATATTTCCTCATTGCTGTAGTTAAATAAATTCCTTATTTTTTATTTTATACTTTTTAATATGTACTGAAGAGAATATTAAACATTTTATGCAGGTCCAATTTTTGAGGTATCTTTTACTGTAATTTTTTTTTCTGGGTGTGTAAAGTATGATTTGTTTCATGCGAGTTTACATAGTAAGTGACACTTTGTGATCTTGTATGTCAAGAGCGCAGGATTCTCCGCTGCAGCTGATGCTACCAAAGTATTGGTTATAATTGGGTTATTCAAGGTGCATGTGATGCTTATGCATATATAATTTTGATTTAGGAGCGAACAATATTTCTGGTTTTACTGTTTGTTTGTGGATGTTTCTACAGTTTGTGATGACAGGAATAGCTGTCCTAGAAGTTGATGATCTTGGACGAAGACCTTTGATGATATTTGGAGTTAGTGGACTTGTATGCATTCAGACTCTTCAGCAATTTTAACTCTTCACTTTTTATTCATAATTGTACTTCATGACATTTTAGCTCATAAACATGACACTTCTAGCCTTTTTTTCTTCTTTCTTATGTTTACCACAGGCTCTGTCCTTGTTTCTCCTCTCTGCTTACTATAAATTTTTTGGAGGGTTTCCTCTTGTTGCTGTAGCTTCTCTTCTTCTCTATGTTGGATGCTATCAGGTAAATTTATATACTTTTTTATAATCTTAACTTTGGTTCTTCTCAATTTTCAGTTCATCTTGTGAATGTTTTGTTGAAATGGATTAGACTAATAGTTTATATTCTTTTCATCATATGGGAAGTCCCATCTGAATCTTAAAAAATTGACATAAACTTCCCAAGCCTGCACCACAGCTCTTCTTCAAGGTCCCTAAAAAGAAAAGACAGACTTAATCATCTTAAATGCCATATTACCTGGTGATTCTGGTCTTGATATCAAGATAGAGGTTTTGAAAAATTTAACATTGTTCTCAAATGCCGTTTCAGATATCTTTTGGTCCTATAAGCTGGCTTATGGTGTCAGAAGTATTCCCTCTCCAGACAAGAAGGAAAGGGATCAGTCTTGCGGTTCTTACTAACTTCGGTTCTAATGCTCTCGTGACATTTGCATTCTCACCATTGAAGGTATATACAATCTATTATCATGTATCACAGCTCACAAGCTAAGCTTTGGGATAACACAGAGAGAATTGGCACATTAATATTCTCTACTAAAGCAGGAGGCACTAGGAGCAGACAATCTTTTCCCCCTTTTTGGGGCTATCGCCTTGATATCTCTTCTATTCGTTATACTAATTGTCCCAGAAACCAAAGGTTTGAGTTTGCAAGAAATAGAATCAAAGATCTTGAAGTAGCTGCTAACCCAATGTCCAGAGTTTACATTGTAAGTTTCTGGAGCTGATTTGTTCTTGAATTTGTAAGAATTATTGTTATTGTTCGTGTGCACAACTATGTACATTGCCGTATGCTTCAACAATTTTAAATAGGTACAAATTTGCACAGAAAAATCATGTCCAACAAAAAAGTGATTCTGGATATTTGTAAAAAAAAGAACAGACCAACTCGCCGTGATATGGAGATGAAAACTACCGGAATTGACTAGATTCTTCGACATCTGATGCTACACTTTTATTTTTGTTTTCCCTTTTTTTTCATCAGCGACATTCTATTACACCTTTTGTTTTCCACCGAAGATAATAATCCAACAGCCTCATCAACTAAAAATTCATTAACTGATAGTATTTACACGGTCACTTGGTCAAAAAAAAATCGGGGACACAAATAAAGAAATCAGGCTCCTCTCCAGGAATTAATATTCCCTTAATATTCGACGAGCTTGGTCTCAATAAAGGTACTGTTTTCAATTGTCTGATGATTTCAATTTATAACAGTTCTGTAGTGTTTTGAGCGTCAGTGCAAAATGTTTCTAAAGGTAGTTCTAAACTTTTTTACCTGTCTTCGTAATTTAGGGAATTCATATTTCAAGGGGTGTTTGGTCAGTTGTCTAGCAAGTGAGAGTGAACAAAAGAAGAAATCAATATTAAACAGTCCGAGTTTGATTTCAATATATGATTTCAATTTGTTATTTTCTTTCATTAGAGTTTGATTCCAATCTAGGTTGACCCTCAGCAGTCTCGATCACAAAATTCTCTTATTTCATTTTCAATCAGTGATTTGGTGAATTGACTTTTTTTGCAAGGTCCAGCACTTGGTGAGCATTAAAGTTTGTGATTTTTGTATTATCTTTTACAAAAGCCGGCTGCTTTTCTATTTTTGGGTACTTGCTGAAGATATTGTGCTAATAGAGTGCATAAATAAATGAGGATAGCTACGCATATCAAGCAAAGAGGCTATGAATGAATGAAGACATACATGATTGAATTGTATCTCTCTTTGTTTGGACTTATATCAAACAATTTTGTGCCTCTGAACGAATGATAACTTGCGTGATTGAATTGTATTTTTTTATTTTTTGTTTTGTATCTTCCATTGACTAGATTAAACAAATTGATTAGTGTTTAGTCCCATACATTTAGCGGAAATTTCATTTTTGAATAGATATATCACCTGCATTTCAGGTAAAGTAAATACAACATATCTCACCAACTCTATACATAGCTATTGAATAAAACATTCATTAAACATTTTATTTTGCTTCCATGTAATTAAATACTTCAATTATCATCATTATTTGCATATGTAAGATTATTTTCTTTGTATTATGTTGCTATGATATCTAATTTCTAATTTGAAACATTTTTTTTAAACTTCTACGTTTGTATAATTCCTCCACGTTTTCAGAGTATTCGATATTGAAGTACCTATATCGATTTTATTTTGTTAAAAACCCGTGCCTTGGCCCCGGGCAGCCACTCTGGCATATTACATTACTTCATTGGTTCTATTTACTGTTGCTTCAAACCAACTTTGTGAGATTCCCACAAACATTGGTAAAACACTTCCGATATTTTGAATTATCATAATTGTTTTAACCAAATCACAGGGAAACTTTCGGTGTCTTTGCACATCATCGTCAATATTCAGTCAATACAAATGTCAAACAACTCTGGAAGGAACAGCTCCACCGGGCTTGGAAACCTGCCATTCCTTGAATTGTTGGTTAAACTTAGATCAAATAAGAATGAAGATCTAAATAGTTACATCAACAAAACAAAAGTGGAATTGGTAAAGCAACAAACCATAAAGAAAAAAATAATAATGAGGTAGAGAAACAAAATCCAAATTTAGACCCTAATATATAAATATGGTACATAATAACAAAGCGGAGAGTATTATGTATATAAACTTCATACCTTTCAGAATACATGAGAAAAGAAGTCAACTGGTAAATCAGCAAACATCGAAGGGAAAAAAAAATGAAGTAGAAAAGAGAACCCAAATCTAGACCTTAACAAATATATATGGCACATAATGGCAGACCCTAATAAATAGATATAGCTCCTATGCTACTATCAATTTAGATATTCCATGATGGATAACAGAATATATGATTGAATTTGCTCAAGTATGCAGCAAATTTCATCCTTAACATATCATATCGTTAGCATGAGACAAATATACATGACCTCAAAATCTCTTCTTAAATTGCAATAAACCACCTCGTAGATTAATCAAATCTAATACCTTTTACTCAAAATAAAAAAAAACAAAACCCGAGAAGCAGCAACTCCAAACCTAATGCATATTGGGAACCTAATCCTAATCTGCAATACTTGATAATATGAGATAATATGCGCTTTGACCAAAATGAGGAATAGGCATGCTAGATTATTTTCGTTGAACACTAATTTTGATTAGCACAGTGGGACTCCAAAAACTATAAACAGAAGGTAAAGCATCCATTAGCTTAGCCAACACCACTTAATAAACAAATTTTTATACAAATATCACTGAATCAAAACCTGTGCCGTTTACTATAAATCTCAGCTACAACATTAATTTTATATTGTATACCATGTGAAAAAAGTTGCTGAAAGTAAGTCAAAGGGTATTATTATTGATGTATATAGTCATAGAAACTTACCATCAGTGCTATCAACACCTTGAAAAATGAAAAGAAGAGATCATTATACTTCCAAAATGTGTATAACAAAGAAGAGACAAGCATATCTTTTATGAATATTCTATTCCTGTTGCCATCAGACTTTTTCAGCGGATAACTTGGTCACCTGACATTAGAACACAGACAACAAAAATCAAATGAAAACTTCTTAATAAGTAATCCACCATAGGTCAAAGAAAGCCTCAACTTAGAGTGAATCTTTTCACACAAATCTACGTACCTCTTCAACTTTTATCTTTCTAACCAAAACCTTGTCCTTTGTCTCAGACAATCCCTTCCTAAACAATGTAGCAACAGTAGTTATTAGGCTTGTATAACTTAAAAACTATAAGAGACATTTACAGAGTAGGTTAACGATGGACAAAATTTAGTGTAAAGAGGATGAAGAAATTATCAGGTTACTGGTATGAAGCTTGGACACTTAGTTTCGAGTCTGTTATTGATTTTTTGTCCAATATGAAAGGTCAAAGCATCAATTTGTTAGTTTTTTCGATGCAAGCAAATACAAGTTTGTTAAGCAAAGCAAACACTGAAAATATAATTGATAGGAATCATAATTAGACTACATGATCAAATCCCTAAGACACAAACAAATAGATCATAATTAGACTACCCTAAACCCTTAACAAATTAGACTACATTCACCCAATCTAACAAATGAAAGATTCATTATGCCACAAAAGCAACAATATGAGCAAATCAGACGAAACCATAATCACCAAAATTGGAGAGGACACTCATCAAAGAAAACTCATGAGAAGAGGCAGCAAATATAGTGATGTAAGCACCTAAAGGGAAACCAATCGAAGCACAAATGTGCAAAATCATGAATTAGACAAAAACATCAGACAAGCAAAGCAAACATGTAAACACTCAGAGAGAAAGAAATGCAAGCACCAATGTACAAAAATCATGAATTAGACATGTAGATATTAGATAGAGGAAACAAATAGCAGACATGATTCAACGATGAGGTGTAAATTAGCGTATATGTACAATTTTAGGAGAATCTCTAATCCTGACATAGATTAGCATGCATTTAAAAAGTGGTAGTGAATATTGTATATACCCAAATGGAATCAATTAGGAAGGGCAGGAGCGAGTTTAATCCCTAAAGTTGCTCTTGGAATCTTAAAAGTTGTTGAGACTCAAACATAGGTTCAATTAAAAAATGGGAAAATTGAGAAGCCTCTAATCAATGGTACTATAACTATCACCCAGCCACTCTCATTTACCAAAAAGCTAAAAAGCTAACACCAAGTACAGATCATAAAACCAATACCGAAACAAAATACAATCAAAATCCAAACTTGAACTAAAAACTGAAACTCTTTAAGCTTAGGTCAGTATACACAATTATATCTCGAAATTCTTAATCTTACAATATCGGCACAAACTATTGTTGTCAAAAGATCCAATCCACATGATCAATACCTTACTAATCTCAATAAATTAAAACTAATTATAGTCATACCCAAGGGACTACTTGATAAACATTCAGCAGATCCTCAAAAATCAAAATCTCATCTTTAAGAGATAACAGAGTACTTTCCAAATTTATGTGTGACATAGGGATGTGCATAACCAGATAAGAGAAAACAATAGATCAAGCTACGCAAGAGATCCAGTTAAGATCGACTTAATGGCGTGTAGGTGGTGTACCTTGCAACCATTTATGAGCTTCAACGAAAAACGTGTCAGCTCTAGAGAGATTGTATGCTGGAGCTGACCACTAAAGATTAGTCTTGTTGTGTGTTGAGTTGTAAGCAATACAAAGTCAAAGAATTTAGTCAAGCTCAGAGGTACATTTTCAAACTGTTAATGGTACCTTGAAGGGGTAGGCATGAATTGGTAATTTACTGCCCACCTTGAGTACATTTTGCAGTGGTAAGACTCCTATCAAGTGACTACAGATCTGCAGAAGTTGATCAGTTCCATGTAGTCATATATACGTCATATGGAAAAGAAAAAGAAAAAGAAGGTAAAATTGCCACTACAAACCAACCACCACTTCTTTTTTAATGAAAATTCATGTAAATTGAAAGTGCACCATGTAATATGGGAATGGATGTAGTTCGTAAATAGGTTCCAATTTCAATCCCATAATCAGTAACCTATGTATTGAAAGTTCTAGCCTAATTAGTCTAATATAGCTAGAAATGTATGAGCGAGCTTAATGGATTTCTATTTTAAGACCTCAAAAGTCGTTTAGCCTATAAAGTTAAAGTCTCAGATTGAACCGATTTCAGAGCTTCCATCTTTAAGAAAAGAAAGAAACATCAAAATTTACTTTGACTCTCATTCAAAGTAGTTAACTGATCAGCAAATAATGAGAACCAAGTAAAGAGTAGTCCAAGCTGTTCAAATTTACAGAAGTTATTAAATCAAAGAGACCACAAATCTTCCTCATCACAATACATTCACGTAATAATCAAACTATCCCCGCTTACCCAAATTTTCTAGGTGAACTCACACAGCACAATGAAGATGACGAGCAAACAACAACAACCTAGTTATGAACACTGGTGCCTACTGCGGGATGAAAAGAAACAAACAACTTATAAAAGAAAATCAAAGAGAGATCCACTCATTACTGCAAAACACACATATAAAACTTGCAAATTTTACTGGACATCTTGAAATACCCATAAATAGAGGGATAGACAAATTCCGAGTTCGAAGATGGAAATAAGCTAAAATGAACCACAATCCAACATTTTGAAATCTACGGAGAACACATAGAACATTGTTTTAAACCCAATAAGCTACATAGCTCGTACTAAATGTGGGGCATCAAAAACGTATTGGAGTAGAATCAAATCGGCATAGAGAAGAGGGAGAGAGCTTGGATCAACTCCAATAACCTCATAATCAATACGTACCGAACCCTAAACGTCAATTTGACTAACTGATTCAATGGGAAAGTTGCAAAACAATCAACAATTAATATAAGAGCTGAAAAGCAAAGCTTACAATCCAGTAAGATAAGAGCTCGGAACATTCCCTCGTTATCACTGAAGGCAGCACCTTCTTCATATGATTTGACTGCAGTTTATTCATTACACACCAAAATCAATCCCAAAAATAAATCCAGAAGCTAAGGTGAAACTACAAAGAAGCTTCAAAGTAGAAAATGGTGACCTTAGAACTAAGAGCATATTCTCCTCTGCTACTCCAGAGCCCTTCTCTGGCGTATCGATGCAAAGCCGAAACCTTTCTCATGACGACAACGAAGAGCCCGACGGTGGTGTTAGTGGCACTTTGTCAGGCAACCATCATATCAGCTAAATTCCATGGATCATTACAGATACTGAACTTACCAATTGGAGGGTGGTCAATAACAAATGAGAAAAGAGAGAATTGATTATCAGTAAAAAAAACTAATGCAAAAATAGGGAGAAAGGGATTGCAGCTGGGAGGACTTGCATGAAAAATTGGAAATAACAGCCGATAAAGATATGATCTTTAACTAACTTACAATTCAGACTTCCCACCAAAACGCATGAAGCTCCTATAGTTCCATTCATTAATCAGATGAATTAAAACAGTCCATCCATATCCATTTATCATTCACTGATTCACAAATGAAGTTACCTGCTCCTACTGTTGAAGAAAATGAACATGAAAAACTAAGTGCTCTATCCTTATGGAAATAGTTAACCATGCAGCCTATAGTTAATCAAAAGAGAAAACCATTTTAATCATTCTACCAAATATGATAATACAACGATAATAAGGTGACTCATGTCCTCTTTCCTCTTGGTATGCAATAATATAGGACATATTTGTTACACCTTCTTATATAAGGATTCTAGCTTATTTTAAAAATAGTCTAATCTCATGTTTGATTTTAGATGAGCTTATGTAAGCCCTTATGAGCATGTTTGTTATACCTCATAATATTAGAATTCTTAGCACATTATAAAAATAATCCAATCTCATGCTTGATATTAGAAAACACTATTTTAAAAGACCTAATGTAAGCCCTTAAAGAGATTAAAACACTATTTTTACCTTCTTATACAAGGAGCCTAAAAACTTGCTCCTTATATAACACCCTTTAATATAAGAATATATTGTGACGACCCGGAACAGAATCAGTAAGAGGAATCAGCTTAATCTACGAGCTCGCGTGTTATCGCAGGTTCCGACAGTCGTTTGGATCGCCGGATTTGATAACTACTTAATTATTGGCCGAGAATTGGAGCTGGGTCTCTTCTCGAGAGTCGTTGTACGTGTGATTTCGAGTTCATGGGGGTTCCGGATCGTTATTTGGACGACCGAGGAATTAATTGTGAATATTTGAAGTTCGGATTTAAATGGTGGTGTTCTTAACGACTAAATTACCGGACGAGAATGTGGTTTCGGTTTCTTCATGGAAGTTGTTGAGAATTTAATTTCGAGCTCGTGGGAACTTCCGGAGCATTATTCTGAGTTACGAAGATTTAGTTGTGAATATTTCCGGTTGTTGATTGTTTAGTCGATTTAAATATGTGTTGGTTTGAACAGTTGACTTTTTGTCCGATTTGTCGAAGTGTTTGACTTTGGGTGATAATTGAAGATTACATTGAGTTGAGTTTGTTGCCGCGAGAATTATCGGAATCGGAATTACGACGCGAAAGTTACGTGTATTCGAAGTTTGTCGAAAAGGTAATTACGAAGTTTCCAAAAATGGAAGGCCTATAAATAGAAGTTGCTATTTTGGGCAAGTCAAACATTTCCAAATTGGGTGTTGACCGAGTTGACCGAGTCAACTCGGTGGAGAGAGGGAGTTTCACGTCGGTGCTCCAAGGTGGTCGACGGCGAGCTGCCGTCCGGCCGTCTCCGGCCACGGGGGAGGAAGCTTCCGACTCGCCTCAACGTCCTCTACTCATCCCCGACCTCCTTTTTCGGCAAGTCTCACGGTGGAGAGAGAAACCTTAGACCAAAGTTTGTGAATTTTGGGTTTAATGGTGGTTTTCGATTCGGGCCGTGTTGAGCTCAAACAAGGACTGGGTTTTGAAGCCCTCATCTCCATGATTCTAACCACGTAAGTATGGAGTTCTAATTCGATTTGTGCTTGGAGAATTTTGGATTTGAAATTTGTGTGAACATTTGGTTTTTCGTGAAATTGGACAAGTTAAAGTGAGAATTAGCCTTTGTTGTAGTTGACAAAGTTGCTCAGTGGGTGATTTTGCATGGAATGGTGGTTGCTCCGCCGAGAAATCTCACGGTTGGTGGCGGCGCCACCGTTGACGGCGGTCAACGGTGGTCAAAGTTTGACTTTTTGGAGTTTTCGACAAGTTGCATGTCATTTCACTCAAAATCGCGCCCCGATCGCAGTGGGGAGGTTTGTTTTTCGAGTTACGCGTCCGAAAGTATAGCGAGGTATTGAGATGTACATATCGGATTTTCGACGATTCGTCGACATTGACTTACGTGTTTCTGAGAACGGTGGTTTCTCGTGATTTGATTTGAATTGTCGAATGATGATTTTGAGGAATGGTTATTGTGATTATTCAGGGGTTCTTGATCGTTGTTTTGGCGAGGGACTTTCCGCCGGATCACGGGTTAACGCATATCGCGTTACGCTAGTCTGTGAGTGGACAAGTTTATATTTTCACAGTTGATTTGCGAGTTCGTGGATTTTATGATTTTCTGTATTTTAATTATATGATGTTGAGATATATGTTGTTTTCAGAGGTATTGTTATATGTTTATTGGTGATGGCATTTATTACATCGATGTACCAGAGTTGAGAGATTCCTCTGGGCGGGGTAGAGTGGTCCCCTGCGTACCGCCAGGGTTGAGTGGTCCCCTGGCCTATCACTGTCAGGTTTGAGCGATTCACCTGACGTCGGGCTTGAGTGGTCGCCCGACAACCTCCGTATATATATATGTGTTGTGTTGTTTTCCGAACTCGCACTGTTTTATATTGAGTATGTATATAAACTGGTGAAAGGCATATGTTTTTTTTCGTCCACTCACTCTAACATTTTTATTTGCCTTTCCCCTGGGCTTTTCGGTTTCCTGTGCCCAGTTTGTAGTTCGGACTCTGGTGTCGCACGTCGTGGTCGGAGGCATAGTGCTCGAGCTACCTTGTTTCTTCCAGTAGGTTTATTGTTCTACCTACTGTGGTATACTTATATGTTATTTATTAGAGGTCGCTCTGAGTAATCTGTTGTTTATGCTATACGATTTTACTCCCGATTTCAGTAAAGTACAATTATATTTGTTGTTTTACTTTACTGTTGATATATTGAGAAATCCGGATGGAATTGGTGCCCACGGTTTGATTTTTGTGGCATAGGATGAAGTGTATTTTCCGCGTGCAGGTAATGGTAAGTCCACGTTAGTAACGAAACTCTGCCAAAATTTCTACGGTTTTTTGTTGGTTTGTGTTTTCGAAAGGATTTGATTCCGGTTTAGGAAGCTAAATCGGGGTTGGGTCCTTTCAGCTTGGTATCAGAGCATTATGTTATAGGTTCTGTAGACTTCTGTAGTCATGTTTACTAAGGATATTTGAGAATGTACAGCATGTCTGGAATGGTGACCCGACCGGCCGGCGGATAATCATCAATATTTCGGGTGTTGTATACTTTCAAATATTTGAAGTTCCATTATTACGTTCCACTTGTTGTGAACGATGTTTTATTCATTAGGATGCCTCCTGACGTGCTTTCTGTGTCGTTTCGATTGTGGATCCTATTGAGGATCAATCGACGCGTGATTTGCCAGTGAACTGTGGATTTGAATGAGTATTCGGAGTCCAGAGAATTGTGTGGCACGGTTTGCCTGGGTGTGTGTTTTTGAGCGTCTACATGTTGCCTCAGAGCTGAGAATTGTGGCAGTTGATGTTTGCCTGAGTCAGATTGTTGTGTTTGGTGGGCTAATATTGTGTGAGTTCCAGTTGCGACTCCATGGCCTACATTCAGGCTGTTGCTTGTGTGGTAACGGTTTAATCAGGCTACCCAGTATTCGAATGTGGAGTGTTTACCCACCTGAGGCAGAGATGCATTGTCCACATGTTTGTTTCCATTTGCACGTGTTATGTGGCTTCAGAGGAAGCAGTGCACGAGATTCGAGATGAGTTTGAACCTGAGCATCAGAGAGAGTCTAATTGTTATGCATCGAGACATTCGTGAGGAGCTTAGTGTGTTGCACTCCGTGGCGAGGCTAATGGGAAGGAAAGATGTACATGGTTTTCGATGTGATAGTTTGAGGAAAGTGGACTTAGTCGAGATTTTGATGAGGTTGAGTTCCGACACTTCGGGATCAGTGACTTCATCAAGCTGTGGTCTTTTGATTATGTTGAGGGTCATCAGATCAAGCAGAGGATCCGTTTGATGATGATGGAGATCACAGAGTAGCGGACTTGCTCCTGTGGCATGAGTTTGGGCGATCGTTGGTGATCCTTCCACGCAGCAGGTGTTACGGTGACTTGTGTTCGTGGAGCACTCTCAGTTGCTATTGTGGTGGCCAAGAGGGTCACGTTGTGAGGGAGTGCCCTCAGCCAGCTGTGTTAGCGGTTTAGCAGCTCAGAGTTCACGAGGAGATCCTCATGTTGTACCTGAAGTTTGATCAATGTAGCCTTTTGATGAGTTATTCAGCAAGTCGCAATTGACGTGGGCGGCTAGTTGGACATGTTGGAGTTCGTGCCATGACCTTGTTTGAGGACAGACTTTTCTCCGAGGTTACTGTTGTTTGATATCCATGGCTATTGTACCTGCATCTCCAATTCCGAGGTCTTGGAGAGTGTTGCATCCATCCGGAGGTTGCGAGATCCTTGTTGGAGGATATGGGTTAGCCGCGGAATTGTTATAGCTGGACATCGTGGTTTTGGTGTGATTGTGAGTATGGACTTACTGACGACGCATTTGGCTGTGTTCGAGTGCCTCGAGGAGGAGGTTGTGTTCGACGACCAGATTTTCCCGAGATACTGTTTCGCGGTGATGGTCGAGCTGATGGTGGAGACGAGTTGTGTTGTTTGCTTAGCTTATGATGTGGATACTATGGTTGTTGTACCCGACATTGGTGACATTCTGGTGATTCCCGAGTTTCCAGGTGTGTTCCGGAGGAGTTATCAGGTGTTCCTCCAGTTCGGGAGATTGACTACACCATTGAGCTTGTGTCGAGCGCTGAACTCATTTTATCGACATCTTGTCGTTCGGAGCCAGCGGAGTTGATGGAGCTACAGTTTCGACTCCATGAGTTGCTGGAGGAGGTTTCAGGAGATTTCATGTGACCCCGCGTATGTGTGTGGTGTGCTCTAGCATTGCGTGTACGGATGTTGGTTGGTTCGTCGAGGTGGTGCATTGACTACCGAAGCCTGATTTGCTTCAGAGGAGAGTGAGTATCCCCTGCTTCGGTTTGACGAGTGGTTTGATCAGCTCGCGAGAGCTTCAGTCTTTTCGAAAATTGATTTCGGGTCCGGATACCATCAGTTGGGGACCGATGAGCCAGATGTGGTTTGGACAGCTTTTGGATCTCGGTGCGGGCATCAGGAGTTCTTGGTCACGTTGTTGGTTGACCAATGCCCCGTAGATCGTATGGACTTGATGGACCATGTGTTCAGACGATTCTGGACGAGTTGCGGTCATGTTCGTTGGCGACGTCCTGATTTACTCCAGGATATGGACCAGCAGTTGCGAGCGGTTTCACGGACTTTGCGAGACGACCAGGTGTTTGCGAAGTTCAGCCAGTGTGAGTTTTGACTGATTAGTGTGAAGATTATGGACTGTGTGATGTTATCCGAGGGAGTTGGCGTGGATCCTGATCAGATAGAAGCCGTATTGATTTGGGGATTGCCCTACTATTGTACCAGAGATCCAGAGTCTCTTGGGTTTGGCAGGCTATTACTGACGGCTTGTGCAGGATTTTCCCAGATTGCCACTCTACTTTCCGGATTGATGAAGAAGGCGTCAAGTTTGAGTAGTTCGATGCACGCGAGGAAAGTTACTTACTCCTGCAGGATGGTTGACCGTTGTTTCGGTTTTGACCTTACCTGACGATCGTGACGAGTTCGTGGGTTATGGCGATGCATCGAGGATTGGATTTGGTTATGCGTGATGCAGTTTTTGCAGAGCGGTGGCTCATGGTTCCAGGCAGTGGAACTTTGTGTAGTTGCATATCCTGTGTATTATTTGAGTGTAGCTGTCCTTATGTTAGCATCAGAGAGTTCGAGACACTACCGCTATGGCGTGCAGCGAGGTGTAGGACGTACACTGATCACTTGAGTTTCATCCACTTGCATTCTCGGCCAGATTTGGGCTTGAGGCAGTGTAGATGGTTGAGGTCGACTAACGACTATGGCTGCACCTTTGAGTTTGTTTGAGAAAGGCTAGAGATCATACTTTGACCATCCGTTTGGGATGTTGTTGCTGATGCATTCAGTCGGAAGTCAGGAGCTTCAGTATTGCATGTGTGCATGTGTGGCTCGAGTTTCCGTGTTAGCCGAGTTGCGAGCTATGGGAACTAAGTTCGAGTATGATGATGTTGAAGCTCATCGTTTTGCGTGCGTTATGCACTGGCAGTGCGGAGATGTGTCTGATACTTCGAGTTTACTACTCATGACGCAATTCATAGAAGAATGTAGCAGTTTATGTGTGCAGATGCCACATTTGTCGACTGACGATGGCTAGGAGGCGGAGACTTGCCAGAGAGAGTTACAGCCATTAGAGATTTCCGGTTCGACGTGGCGATTGTTGCTGTGATTGTGTATGTTTGTATGCACTTGGGTTTGTGATACCAGTTGTTAGGCCTTTGTGGATCATTTGACGAACTCAGTATGTTTCCTTGTAATTTCGGAGACGATTTCAGTGGCAGGCTGGCATAGTTGTGCTTGACGGAGTTTGACCATTTACGTGGTGCACCTGTGTCCCGGTTCGCTGGTCGAGGTAATCAGCTGCGACTAAGTGTTGGCGAGCTTGTAGCGAGCATTGGGGACCAGATTACGAGTTAGTATCGGTTCTTATCCTCAGATTGGAGCGATCTTTGAGGACTGTTCAAACCTTGGAGGGCATATTGTGGACCTCGGTATTGCTGTTCCGGAGGATTTGGGACCAGCAGTTTCACTTGTTTGAGATTGCTTGCAGTATCAGTTTGCTGATCACTATGAATTGACGTTGTTTGATGTCGTTTTATGGACGATGTTGTACTCCACTGTGCTGGAACGAGTTTGGTTTGAGTTTGAGTTGACATTTGATTCGGATTTTGTGGAATGTGCTACCGCAGACTGTTAGATTAGCGGAAACAGGTTGATAATTGCCCGAGTTCGATGCTTGAGCTATGTTGTTATGAGTGTGCTGAGTTGTGATTTGCCACGCTATTTTGATCTGTATGTGGTCATAGGCGAGTTTGTGTTGTGCCGTATAGTTCGACGTCGCCTATAGCGTTGGCTTTTGTATGCGTTGTGTTTCGTGTTGTGGAACTGTGATTCAGGTTTGTTATGTGTTGTGTACCCTACCTGTTTCTTATGCAGGAACACTTGGCGATTGTGTGAGCCAGTTCAGATTTGAGATTTGGGGGTACATGGATTTCAGCACGGAGCTATCTCCTATTATGGAGTCAGTTGTCAGAGTTGTTTAGTTGAGGTTGCCATTGGAGAGTTGAGCAGTATGCAGAGGCAGTGCTCCTACTTTTAGTCGGCAGACTCGGAAATTTCGAGGTCGAAATTTTTCTAAGGGGGGCGGATTTGTGACGACCCGGAACAGAACCAGTAAGAGGAATCAGCTTAATCTACGAGCTCGCGTATTATCGCAGGTTCCGACAGTCGTTTGGATCGCCAGATTTGATAACGACTTAATTATTGGCCGAGAATTGGAGCTGGGTCTCTTCTCGAGAGTCGTTGTACGTGTGATTTCGAGTTCGTGGGCGGTTCCGGATCATTATTAGGACGACCGAGGAATCAATTGTGAATATTTGAAGTTCGCATTTAAATGGTGGTTTTCTTAACGACTAAATTACCGGACGAGAATTTGGTTTCGGTTTCTTCACAGAAGTTCTTGAGAATTTAATTTCGAGCTCGTGGGCACTTCCGGAGCATTATTCTGAGTTACGAAGATTTAGTTGTGAATATTTCCGGTTGTTGATTGTTTAGTCGATTTAAATATGTGTTGGTTTGAACAGTTGACTTTTTGTCTGATTTGTCGAAGTGTTTGACTTTGGGTGATAATTGAAGAGTACATCGAGTCGAGTTTGTTGCCGCAAGAATTATCGGAATCGGAATTACGACGCGAAAGTTACGTGTATTCGAAGTTTGTCGAAAAGGTAATTACGAAGTTTCCAAAAATGGAAGGCCTATAAATAGAAGTTGCTATTTTGGGCAAGTCAAACATTTCCAAATTGGGTGTTGACCGAGTTGACCGAGTCAACTCGGTGGAGAGAGGGAGTTTCACGTCGGTGCTCCAAGGTGGTCGACGGCGAGCTGCCGTCCGGCCGTCTCCGGCCACGGGGGAGGAAGCTTCCGACTCGCCTCAACGTCCTCTACTCATCCCCGACCTCCTTTTCCGGAAAGTCTCACGGTGGAGAGAGAAACTTTAGACCAAAGTTTGTGAATTTTGGGTTTAATGGTGGTTTTCGATTCGGGCCGTGTTGAGCTCAAACAAGGAGTGGG
Organism: Geum urbanum; assembly: GCA_946800695.1. Classification (NCBI taxonomy): domain Eukaryota; kingdom Viridiplantae; phylum Streptophyta; class Magnoliopsida; order Rosales; family Rosaceae; genus Geum; species Geum urbanum. The sequence continues at coordinate 39,665,409 of OX326998.1, forward strand.
TTTTGTAGCCCTCATCTCCATGATTCTAACCATGTAAGTATGGTGTTCTAATTCGATTTGTGCTTGGAGAATTTTGGATTTGAAATTTGTGTGAACATTCGGTTTTTCGTGAAATTGGACAAGTTAGAGTGAGAATTGCCCTTTGTTGTAGTTGACAAAGTTGCTGAGTGGGTGATTTTGCATGGAATGGTGGTTGCTCCGCCGAGAAATTTCACGGTTAGTGGCGGCGCCACCATTGACGGCGGTCAACGGCAGCGGTCAACGGTCAACGGCGGTCAAAGTTTGTCTTTTTGGAGTTTTCGACAAGTTGCATGTCATTTCACTCGAAATCGCGCCCCGATCGCAGTGGGGAGGTTCGTTTTTCGAGTTGAGCGTCCGAAAGTATAGCGAGGTATTGAGATGTACATATCGGATTTTCGACGATTCGTCGATATTGAATTACGTGTTTCCGAGAACGGTGGTTTCTCGTGATTTGATTTGAATTGTCGAATGATGATTTTGAGGAATGGTTATTGTGATTATTCAGGGGTTCGTGATTGTTGTTTTGGCGATGGACTTTCCGCCGGATCACGGGTTAACGCATATCGCGTTACGCTAGTCTGTGAGTGGACACGTTTATATTTTCACAGTTGATTTGCGAGTTCGTGGATTTTATGATTTTCCGTATTTTAATTATACGATGTTGAGATATATGTTGTTTTCGGAGGTATTGTTATATGTTTATTGGTGATGGCATTTATTACATCGATGTACCAGAGTTGAGAGATTCCTCTGGGTGGGGTTGAGTTGTCCCCTGCGTGCCGCCGGGGTTGAGTGGTCCCCTGGCCTATCACTGTCAGGTTTGAGCGATTCACCTGACGTTGGGCTTGAGTGGTCGCCCGACAACCTCTGTATATATATATATATGTGTTGTGTTGTTTTCCGAACTCGCACTGTTTTATATTGAGTATGTATATAAACTGGTGAAAGGCATATGTTTATTTTCGTCCACTCACTCTAACGTTTTTATTTGCCATTCCCCTGGGCTTTTCGGTTTCCCGTGCCTAGTTTGCAGTTCGGACTCTGGTGTCGCACGTCGTGGTCGGAGGCATAGTGCTCGAGCTACCTTGTTTCTTCCAGTAGGTTTATTGTTCTACCTACTGTGGTATACTTATATGTTATTTATTAGAGGTCGCTCTGAGTAATCTGTTGTTTATGCTATACGATTTTACTCCGGATTTCAGTAAAGTACAGTTATATTTGTTGTTTTACTTTACTGTTGATATATTGAGAAATCCGAATGGGATTGGTGCCCACAGTTTGATTTTTGTGGCATAGGATGAAGTGTATTTTCCGCGTGCAGGTAATGGTAAGTCCACGTTAGTAACGAAACTCTGCCAAAATTTCTACGGTTTTTGTTGGTTTGTGTTTTCGAAAGGATTTGATTCCGGTTTAGGCAACTAAATCGGGGATGGGTCCTTTCATATATTATCTCTTATATAATGAGCAAGTATACAAAATACTTATATACTTATATAAGTATATATGAAATATACTTATACGAAATATATTATCTCTTATATAAAGAATCCAAGAAGGTGTAACAAACATGCCCTAAGAGAGCATTATATAAGCGTACGAGAAAAAGAAAAAGATGTTAGATCGACCAATGAAAGAAAGACTAATAAAAAACGCTGACCTCCAAAATTGGGACTTCGAAGAAGCTCAGATGTGGGCCAAAAAAAAAAGATCCCTGCTCAATAAAGAACCCGATTAGATCCAAAAACCCCTGACCCTCCAAGATTTGGGCTTTGATAAAGCTGAGATCCAAACAAAACTAGAGAACCCAATTAGATCCAAACAAATTTATACCAAAAAAGAAAAACCAATAAAAAAACTAACCTTCGATGAAGATCCAAGAGCAGTAAGAGAGGTGACAAAGTAGAGACGACTGGTTCTGGGCTGTAGTGTACAACGAAGACCCAGTAACACATGTTGGGTTAAGGCGGTTCCTCAATTTAGATCTTGGCATTGGTAACCTATTGGAATTTCTTGATGACTCATTCACGTACCTCCAATCGTGACCTGACCTGATTCAAGCATGACTCTAGCTCATTCGATTCGGTCTTTGATCAAGATAGAGAGAAAAAGAACGATGGTGGCCACGAAGTTGAGAGAAAAGGAAGAGAGAGAGAGAGGACCTGGCTTGGCTCGCACGTTGACACACTCAATGGGCTTGGTTCACACGTGGAAGAATAAATAGTAAAATGGAAATTAGCTTCAATCACATCGTTAATAAAGGCAATGATGGTCTCAGCTTTGTTAATTCTCTAAGGGCATCTCCAATGGGAGGTGCTAAACCCTATTTTTCTAGGTCCCTTGAAAAAAATAACTCTCCAATGGGAGGTGCTAGAAGTACTAAACCCTATATATTTAGATCTGGGTGTTATACCAGGTCCTAAACTAGATCCCTATTTGAGACTGGTGCTAAAATTAATTGAGTGGGTCCCGGATGACAGAGGAGAGAGTGAGAGCAGCTGACAGAAGGAGCAACGGATGACCTGCCACGTGCTGGAAGACTTGAGTGGGAGCAACGCGCGCTGCAGCTGCTCCTCACCTGCTTGGCCAAGCGCGACGCGCCATGGAGAAGAGAGAGTGAGCGACAACTGCTGCCGTGTGGGATCCTCACCCACGTGAAGCGACAGTGAACATTGCCAGGAGCTCCAACCGCTCCGAAATCAACGGCCACGATTGATTTCTATTTGAAATCAATGGCCAGATCTGAATGAAAGTAAAATAGTTTTTTTTTCTTTATTACCGATTCTGATCCGACGATAAATGATATATCTTGAAATCGATCCAACGATTATCATTCAATCTACCATTTATTTTTTATATAACGGTCAGAAAAAAATAAAAAAAATTTTACAAAAAAATTCAGTCCGTTGGAGATGATCTAAATATATAAAATTAGAACTTTGAGATAGAACTTTAACCATTAGAGATGATTGATGCCCTAAAATAGGTTTAGAACTTCATATAGGACCTTAACCATTGGAGATGATTGAAGTCCTAAATAAAAAATGCTAAATTGAAATCCTAAATATAGGTATAGCACCCCATTTAGCACTTAACCATTGGAGATGCCCTAACAAACAGCACACACAATTATGACTAAAAAAAGGGCAGGAGAGATGGAATTTAGAGAGAGAGTGTCCTTCTCTATAAAAAAGCCTTTTCACTTTTCAAAACGCTCTTTACTTCAACTGTGTGCCTCCTTTCGTACATTCAGTGAAGAACAAGTTTGCCTTCCCCTTGTTTCTTCCTTGAAGCTCTTTTAGATCTGCTTGTGTTCTTGACAGATTGGAACTCATTTGTGCCATAGCTTAGTTCTTGGTTGGCTTTCGAAAGTAGTAGAGTTTCTTGAGTATTCTCACTTGAGTTTGAATTCGCTCCCTGCGCTTTGGTCCTTTTCTCTTTGAGTTTTGTTGATGTACAAAAGGGGAGAAAGTTGCTACTGTGTTAAGCTACAATAACTACTCCGTGGTACTAGTTTTCAACTGTATCTGTTCTTTTTGCTTCCATTTTCAAAGCTGTTACTTTGCTTTGGGGTTTTCCGTTTTACATGTACTACCCTATATGTAGTCTTTGTACCCTAGTGGTTGGTGTACCCCTGATAAAGGGAGTTATGGACTCTTCCTCTCGCATTGATGAGGAGATCCCGTACGAGGATGATGGCATTATGGAGGCCATGTATGCAAATTTTGAGCAAAGTGTGCATTTTGTGGATCTGGAATATGGCATTGATTTGCTAGGCATGCTGGTGGCAGATGATGAGCCCAATGTGGAAGGGGTTAAGATTACTCTTTAAGGGATGTGGCGTTCTCTCGGTCAGATGCGGATTGTTCCTATGATGAAGAATGTTCTGTCTATCACCGTTGGCTCAGAGAAATTAGCCCGTAGACTTATGGTGGGCAACCCATGGAGTGTACATGGTTATTGTTTCACTGTTAGACTGTGGCCTCCACACTTGTCGCTTGAGGATATCCAACCGAATAGTACCATCTTCTGGGTCCAAGCCCATGGAGTCCTAAAATAGCAGCTGGTAAGAGCCAACTGTAGGAAAGTTGGAGAGATGATCGGCTCAGTACTAGAAATTGAGGACCCGAATGAGGTAAGGCTACAAGGGTTTCTAAGGGTTCGTGTAGATTTTGATGCTCGGAGGCCATTGGCGACGTATACCAACATCCCTAAGAAAGACGGAACGAGCCTGAAGTTCCGTCTTAAGTATGAAAACCTGAAGAAACTTTGCTTCAGGTGTGGAAGATTAGGGCATGTGGTTAGTGACTGTAACATGCAGCTCCACCCCACCGTGATAAAGCTGGAAATAATGTATTATCAGGGGTTGGTGGCGGATCTGCCCAGAAAGGCCATTCTCACTCACCAAATTTTTGGGTTGAATTTTCGTATATTATAGCGAGCAGATTGTTGGATGGAAGATCGAGGAAGCCAGGTGTTGAACTAGGGAGGTCTGGTGTGGGGATTCACAAAAGTGGTGCCACTTTTCCTAATGGTGAGGGTGACTTGTCAGTTGCTTTGGGAGGGGTGCAAAGCGACAGATCGAGCATGTTGGGAGATGGGGGACTTGGCCCATCCATGGTACCGTTGCCATCGCCACGAAGCTATGCTGGGTTGGGGAATGGCTATGATTGGTGGGACCCCAATTGAATGGGTCAGTGTATAGGAATGGGACCCCAAGGGAAATTGTTAGGCTCAGTCTAGAAAATAGGGTTTGGGCTGATCCTAATATGTTGCCACCTTTGGCTTTTGAAGAGAAAGGGAGATTTATAAGGCCAATTGATTATTCCCATGTCTAGAGTACAACATTCAGGAACATGATATTGAGCCCATCTAACCAAGGGCCATTATTTCCGCCCATGTCTTTGTGATATCAAGTGAACCTGACTGCTTAACTCACAAGAGAAAAAAGAGGGAGGAAAGCGATGGCATGGCTTGTACTAGATAGTCGATGAATTTGGGTTATGTTGGTGTGGAGGAGAGCGGTGAATTGGAAGTTGTCCTGACTACTTATAAAAGAAGAAAGGGAAAGAAGAGCAAGGAATGACAAGTTAATTCCATGAGTGATGTCCTAAAGGCTACAATCTCAACATCTAATTTTATTTTGAAGCTCTCAGCTCGTCCTCTGAAGAAGCCCAGAATTAGATAGGCCAAGAAGGAGTGTAATATGGAAAATACTTGTGAAGTTAAGGATGGAAAGGAATTAGTGGAAATGGATGCTAAGTTAAGTAAGAGAATGAAAGCTTCAAAGAATGGTAGAAGTAAGGAGAGTTTGGATCTTGAATTCCCTAACATGGGCAGTGGCGGCTGGCCTACAACAGCCGCAAGGTCACCATGAGTCACCTGGCTTGGAACTGTCAAGGTTTGGGGGTACCGTTGATAGTTCGACATTTGAGAGAATGTACTGATTAGTTCTCATCCCTAACTCTGGTGTTCTTATTTGAAACTCATCAAGGGAGCTATTATGTTAACAGGCTGAGGAAAAGATTGGGATACCGTAAGGGCTTTAGTGTTGATTCAGTAGGTACTGTAGGTGGTTTGTCACTATGGTGGGGGCCAAATGTTGATGTGGAGGTTGTAAATTTCTCTAACAATTTTATTGAAACTATTGTTGACAGAAAAGATGATGGGGTCAAAGTTAGAATTACCTGGGCTTATGGTCCTCTCTACTACATTGAGAAGATAGAGTTTTGGTGGTCTTGGGACCTAAGTAGTAGAGATGATGGTCCTCCTAGACTAGTTATTGGTGACCTAAATGAGATACTCTAGAGTTTTGAGAAGGAGGGTAGTGCAGTGTGGAGGCCATGACACCACTACCTAAAGAAATTTATGGATGATAACCTCTTACTTGATGCACGTTATTCTGGCCAAAAGTTCACTTGGACTAGGAAGGAAGATTGAGAGGTTGTCATTTAGAAGTGTCTGGATAGAGCTCTGTACAACGAGGACTGGATTATTAGATGGCCTGAGACAAAAGATTTCCTGGGGCGGCGCGATCCGGGGTTGTTATCCTGGAGATTGATCTGGCTACCTTCCGATCATCCAGCGGTGCGCAAATAGTAGAGCTGGAGCGCGAGCTGACGGAGGCCCGAGCTCATGCCGTGACGGAGGAGGTCCGTCAGATGATTGCGGATGAGGCAGTGGCCGAGTACAAGGCCTCTTTTGAGTTTGAGAAGGTCAGGGCTGACACGGTCCAGGCTTTCAAAGATTCAGAGGAGTTCAAGGACTTGGTTGCTGCTGAAGCCAACGTCCAATGTGAGGACTTCTCTTCACTCGTGGTGCCGTTTGTCAAGGTGGACGAGTTCGAGGCATAGCAGGCCGCGAAGGCTGAGAAGCTGAAGCGCTCGCTTGAGGAGCCGGATGTGGAGGGGCTTGCTGGGGGTGACAGGCCAGTGCCTGGGGAGGGTGGAGCTGATGCTGCTGCTGGGGCCAGCTAGACTATCTTTTATTTTTGCTTTCTTTTTCTTTTGCCTTGTACTTTCGCGCCTGCGTGCGTTTAATGAATTGTACAACTTTTGGGAAATAATATATCTAAGTGCCTTTTGTTCCGTTTACATTGCTTATCTGATTGCATTTCGTGTATACTTATATTGCTATTGGCACACAACAAAACGTACATATGCAAAAGTTTACAATCACTAGACTAACGTGTGTTTAGATTACAAAAAGGTGCTCAAACGCAGGAAGATGAACACTTGGTGAAAATACTTCCTTAGGTGCTGTGTATTCCAGGGATTGCCTATCCTTCTTCTGAACATGTCTTTGATGTAAAATGTACCCGGACTTGCGATTGTGTCGATGACGTATGGACCTTCCCACGACAGGCGTAATCCCTTGGGCTTCGTTTGAATTGCTTTCATGACCCAGTTCCTAAATTGGAGTGGGCGCTCCTTCACACGCTGGTTGAATAGTCGAGCGACTCGCTGCTTATTCTCGGTGTTGTGAAGGTGTTCCGTGTCGCGTCTTTCTTCAAGGAGGTCGTTGTCGAGTCTGAGCCCTTTGTCATTGGTGGTGGGGTCGTAGCTTTCGATTCTTGGGCTTCTGTATGTGAGCTTGAGTGGTAGTACGCTTCCGTTTCGAATGTGAGGCTAAACGGGTTTCTCATGTTGCTGCCGTTACCGTAGTTCGGATTGACAAAAGTATTTCGGGGAGTAAAGTGGGCCATCGTCCGTACCAAACGTCTCCCTTCTCGTTGAGTTCAATCTTCTTCTTGATTCCTTCCTTGATGATTTTGTTTGCTGCCTCTACCTGTCCGTTCGTTTGTGGGTGTGCTGGTGATGCGAATATCAAATTGGTACCTTGCTTTTTGCAAAATGTCTTGAGCTCGTCATTGTGGAATTGCGGCCCGTTATCGGTGATGATGTTGACCGGGGTGCCGTAGCGACAGTAGAGGAAACGCCATAGGAATCTCTTCACCTTTTCGGTTGTGATCTTGACCATTGGTTCTGCCTCAATGAACTTGGTGTGGTAGTCAATGATGACTATGATGTATCGGTATTGGCCCTTGGATTTCGGATACTGAAGTTGACTGCTCGGGCTATGATGTTTCGGGCCTGGGCCCGGTCTGCTGGTAGTTCGCCCCTTGTCTTGTACTTGATGATCGGATCCATCCAGCTGGCTGTGTGCGGTTCGATCGTGAAGATCTCTTCTGTCATTTTGGTGATGATTGGCTTCTTCAACACTTCCACTACTTGCTGCCCTGGCTCCGTATGTACGGGCGATGTTGCTAAACGGGCAAGTGCGTCTGCCTTGGTGTTTCTTCCCCATGGATGTGGTTGATGTTGAAGTACTTGAGCTTGCTTAACATAGTGCATATGAGTTCATGGTATGCCGTCATCGTATCACCATTCGTCTTGGAGTTGCCCCGGATTTGGTTGACGACTAGCTGTGAATCGCTGAAGATGTTGATGCTCGGGGCTTCTGAGTTTCGGGCCAGCTGTAGACCGGCGATAAGAGCTTCGTATTCGGCCTCATTATTTGTTGCTTTGAATTCGAATCTTAGCGCGTACTCGGCTAGTATGCCCCCGGGCCCGGTGAGGATGATCCCATCCCCACTGGTGTTCTTGGTGCATGACCCGTCCACGTAAAGGTTCCATGGCGATTCGAGTGTTGGGGGTTCTTCCTTGGGAGGTTCTATGCTAACGGGCAGTGTCTCGAGGACGGGATGTGTCGCTATTGGTCCTTCTGCCTCCGTGTACTCGGATATGAAATCTGCGATAACCTGGCCCTTTATTACTGTTCGGGGCGCGTAGTGGATGTCATATTCGCTTAGCTCGACGACCCATTTTGCCAGTCGACCATTGTGGTCGGTCGATTGCAATACCTGTCACAACGGGACGTTGGTGAGGACGTGGATGCTATGGGCCTGGAAGTATGGCCTGAGTCGTCTTGCAGCTGAGACGAGTGCAAGTGTCACTTTCTGGATCGTAGGGTAACGGGTCTCTGGGGTTGTCATGCCCTTTTCTGGTAAAGAAGACTGGTAGTTTGGAAGTTGTTTCTCTTCGGACCAGGGCCGAACTGATGGCCGTTAAGGAAGCAGATAGGTACAGATATAGGGCTTCTCCCATCACAGGTCTGGACAAGAGGGGGATTGAGGCGAGGTATTGCTTGATTGATGCGAATGCTGCTTCATAGTCGGTTGTCCAGACGACGCTTCGCTTGTTTGTTGTTTGGAGGGCTTTGAAGAACGATGCACACTTGTTGGAGTAATGGGAGATGAAGCGATTGAGGGATGCCAGTTTCCCCGTGAGGCTTTGGAGTTTGGCCTTGGTCGTGGGGGGTTGCATGTTTAGTATTGCCTTGACCTTTGTTGTTGATGCCTCGATGCCTCCCTTACTGATGATGTATCTAAGAAACTTGCTTGTTGTTACGCCGAACGTGCATTTGGCCGGATTTAATCGCATGCCGTTCTTGATTAGGAGTTCGAGCACGGTTCGTAGATGTTCAGGGTGATCTGCTGCCTTGGTGCTCTTGACCAGTATGTCATCGATGTAGACCTCTACAATTTTGCCTGTCAGCCCGTCAAATATGATGTTCATCAATCTCTAGTACGTGGAGCCTGCATTCTTCAGACCAAACGGCATGACTACGTAATAGTAGAGCCCCTTGTCCGTTGTGAAGCACGTGGCCTTCTGGTCTTCGGGATTCATAAGGATTTGGTTGTACCCCGAGTATGCGTCCATCATGGACAATAGTTCGTGCTCGGCAGTGGCGTCTACGAGCTGATCGATCCGGGGTAACGGGAAACTATCTTTCGGGTAGACCTTGTTCAAATTGCTGTAGTTTATGCACATGCACGAAGATCCGTTTTGCTTCTTGACCATGACGGCGTTGGAGATCCATTTCGGATAGTCAACTTTTTGGATGAAACTGATTTTCTGCAATCTGTCGACCTCCGCGTGCATAGCCGCATACCATACTTGGTCATATGCTCGCCGTTTCTGCTTTACGGGCTTTGCAAGTGAGCTGATGCTGAGTTTGTGGGAGATGATGCTTGGGTCGATTCCAGGCATGTCCGTGTAGGTCCATGCAAATACCTGTTGGCAGTCCGTCAGGACCTAGGTTAGCCGAGCCGCCATGTCGGGTTCCAATTGCGCGCCGATGCGGATCGTGCGTTCCGGATGTTCGCTGGATAGTTTTATAGTTCGTTGCCCCTCCCATTCTTCGGCGGGTCGGATAGCGTTCAATCCGTCACGCGCGTCATCAGGTTGCTGCTCCTCAGGGGAACACTCCGCCACTGCGAGTACTTCCAATCGCGTGTTGTCTTTGTCTGGCCGGATAGTTTTTTCCATGAAATCATACCGCACTACCGGATTAAGACCCATTGCCGGCGACTTAAAGTCGCCAGCCTTGTTTTTTTTCTCTCCGGAAATGTCATTACCAACGACAAGTCGCCGGCAATGCCGTCGCCGGAAATTGGCCGCCGGAGATAGCATTGCCGGCGACTCAAGTCGCCGGCAATGTCAGCGCTGCCGTGGCCGGAATTTGAAGACATTGTCGGCGACTTAGGTCCATGTCGCCGACAATGGTTGGAAAAATTTTGAAAAAGAAAGCCGGTTCTGGATTGGGCTCAATTCCAGAACCTGCATTGAAAGACATAAACCGTACAAATACAAGTTCAACAGTACACACATAAATGTCCAACGTACAGTACAAATAGCAACGATACGAAAATAAACTACAACTACACGTCAGGGTCGAGGAACTTGCGGGTCAGGGTCGAAGAAATCCATGTATTTATTCGAAGAAATAAACTACAACTTCTTTCCAGTCCCGCACGCTTTTGCCATGATCTGAGCCGCTATAGGGCGATCAAGCGGATCGATCTGAGAGGCATACTGGGTGACTTCTTCCTCGGAGCAGTCATGATGGTTATTTCGAGCTATATTCATGGTCACTTCTGTGGTCGCCTCCTCCACTCTCGCCTAATTGAAAAGCGAAAATGAATAACGTATTATTTAACAAAATAAATTAATATCGAAAAATAGTTTTATTAACACATGCAGAGGCGAAAGACTTACCGCTTCTTCAGGGCACTGCAGATAGAACTTCTGATGAATATACACCAACGAGTTCACTTCTTATTGTTGCTGCGCCTTACTCGACCAACCCAAATAGTTCAGTGAACCTGCATGATGGGCCCTGGTGTTTTTCAATCTATTCGCCCGGTTCGTCTTCGAAATCGCCTTGTTTGATAAACATATGTAAAAAAATTAGTAACTAACTATTGAACCTGTGATACGATACATTAGGCTTGTAAGATATATTCAGGATGCATACCTGAGCTTTGGGGTGCTCAAAGTGGGCTATCAGCCACAGCCACTCGTACTCCCTAAACCGGAATTCGCTAGGGGCAGAACCTCGGCCTAGCTCCTTGTATACAGTGTAATGTGAAGAAAGCTCATTCTTCCACTCTTTATACCTATATTAACACCAGGAAAAAAAAGTTAGAGATATTAAAACACTTGATAAAGAAAATGATGTTCTCGATATATACTCAAATAACTCGAAGCACATCACCTCATATGTAGTTGACGCTCTACCCACGTGTGAATAAGGCATTCATCCACGTCAAACCACACCTGCAATATGAATATATAAACGGTAAAATTATATATTTATTCGGACTTAATTAATAAATGTAAAATTTACGTAATGAAAATACGATTTAACTCACACTCAGTGCATTATGCACTTGCATCTTCACGTAGATAGACACAGATTCCCAATCTGGCCAAAGCATTGGGACCTTGTCCCGCACGATCACCCCCGGCCATGCTGACATATTTTCGCGATCACCTCGCCATCCTCATTGGCCCTAATGGGCGTTTTCCTTCCCCCGGTGGCCTGCTCAAGTCTCTTCCCGGTGCAGGTGCCTCTAGCGCCTTTCCGTTTTCCAGTACCATTAACGAAATTGCCTAATAATACAATGTCAACAAATTGATATCATTAATTGAACCTATCGTAAGTCTTATGTAATAATTAAGTAATCAATCTTGTTAAATAAAATTTACCTGCATCGTCCATTTGTTGGTTGGTGCACCTCACACTCCAAAGATACACGGGGTCGAACGGGATGAGTTGTACGCTTCCTCCACGCTCAGGAACTCCGGCCGTCCTTCAACATAAATAGGCATCCCCCTATCATCGAATTCAGGGATCACAGGAATCTCGTCGGGCAGGAAGAGACCGGACGGCGGAGATAGACGAGGCCTGGACGATGAGGCGCCAGCACCATCTGCCTGAGATGATTCCCGTGAAACGGGAGTAGGCATCGGGCGAATAGGGGGCATTCAGATGGAGGGAGTTTCTGATGCCCCCGTTGACTGTCGCTCTTCTGAGGGTCTGCTGACGGAGGGACGCATGCTGACTGAGCATCTGCTGACTGAGGCTCGAGGCTGGACTTCCGGTTGCACGGCTCCGGATCGTGCAACTTCCTCCTCTTCTCGCGCAGCTAGCAACATTTGTGTGCGAGCATTCATCATTGGCCCACTGCGCGTGTTGCTGACTGCGGCTGAGGAGGAAGGTTGACTACTGCTCCCTCCACTATTTCGTGTCCCTCTCTGTTTGATGCCTCCAAGCCAATTTGCCGCATAACCTCCTGGACACCGTAATAGTCATGGATTCGGTTCTATAACAAATCGGAACCGGAACCGTTTGGAATCGGAACCGTTTGGAACCAGAATCATTTGGAACCGGAACCGTTTGGAACCGGAACCGTTTGGAATTGGAACCGTTCTGTTTCAAACGGTTCCGGTTACAAACAGTTCCGGTTCCAAACGGTTCCGGTTCCACGCGGTTCCGGTTTAAAACCGTTATGGTTCCAAACCATTCCGATTCCGATTTTTCACCTTAATTTATACGTTAAATTAACAACTATATCACCTTAATCCAAACACGTTAAATTCCGATTCCGATTTTTCACCTATTATACGTTAAATTAACAACTATATCACCTAAATTAACATATATACATACATCATTTCCGACTTTAAATTTTCCACACATATATATACATCACATATATATACATCATGCATCTTAATTAAATTTAATTTTCACTTATATATATACATCACATATTAATCCAAATCACCCTACCTAATTAATTTTCCACATTTTTCAAACATACGTATATATATACATTGCATATAAATTAATTAATTTTTCACATATATACATGCATCACATATATATACATAACCTTAAAGCCAAATTTTCAAATATTTTCCACATGCATACATACATCACATATATATATACATCACCCCACAATTATCAAAAATTAATTAATCAAGTTATGAAAAATGCATAAAAATAAAATTAAAATTGAGAGTGAGAGAGAGAGGGAGAGAGAGTGAGCTTGCACCTGCCATGGTGGAGCTCGACTAGACTTTCCGGCGACGGAGGTGAGGGGAGGAGGTAGAGGAGGAGGGGAGGAGGAGAGGGAGGATGGGAGATTTAGGGTTTTTGGGTGTTTGTGTGGAGAGGGGAGGGGGGGGGGGAGAGGGGAGGAGGGGAGGGGAGAGGGGAGAGGGGAGGAGATAGAGATTTGAGGAGAGGAATTTAATTGGGGGGCGAGGTGAGAAAGAGAGGGGGAGATTTTGGAGAGGAAAATGTGGAGGAGGGAGAGTGAGGGGAGGAGCAGCTAGCTGCCCGATCTGGAAATAATAGAGGGAGACATTACCGGCGAGTTACTCATGAACTCGTGGGTAATGACATTGCCCACGAGTTGAAGCAACTCGTGGGTAATGATAATGATTCCCGGCAAAAGAAGTTCCGACTACAAAGTTGACTAGAGTTTCCGACTAGAATTTTCGACAAGAATTTTCGACTACAATTTCCGACTAGAATTTCCGACTTTAATTTCCGACTATAATTTCTGAGTAGATCGATCAAATTTCCGAAATGAATTTCCGACTACAATTTCCGACAAGAATTTACAACAAGAATTTCCGATTACAATTTCCGACTAGAATTTCCGACAACAATTTCCGACTAGAATTTCCGACAACAATTTCCGACTAGAATTTCCGACTATAGAATTTCTGACTACAATTTCCGACTAGAATTTCCGACAACAATTTCCGACTACAATTTCCGACTACAATTTTTGACAACAATTTCCGACTAGAATTTCCGACTATAGAATTTCCGACTACAATTTCCGACTAGAATTTCCGACAACAATTTCCAACTACAATTTACGACTAGAATTTCCGACTACAATTTCCGACTATAATTAAAATACGTACATCATTAACGTACTAAGGATGATAATCGTAATCATCTTCATCACTTGAGTCTGACTCGGTTTCATAGGTAACCTCTAGCAATATGTGCCGATCCTCGTCATCTGAATCAGCGTCAACTTCATATGGATTAACATCGAGAAGTTCTTCTCCAGTAATTCGAACCACACTCCCAGATCTCACATTATTAAGGCGAATCGTAGATGATTCCGGAATGTTAAAAGTTTTCGGCTCTTGGTATGCAGTAACTTCCTCATCATCTGCGGTCTCACCAAGTGTGGAAGCACTGTATATGTTTCTATGAGCAACATGGTTAACCACCTTCCACGGGACTTTGTTAAGAAGATCGTCAAGGTAAAACACTTGTTTTACTGATGAAGCAAGAACGAAAGGGTTTTCTTCATACCAGCTAGTAGCAGTATTCACCGAAAATGTTCCGTACTGATCAGTCCTTGTGTTCTCCGGGCTAGTATCAAATCATCTACACTTGAACAAGTGCACTTTCATGCGGTTCCCATAAATTAGTTCAACAACTGAATGAAGGACACCGTAATAGTCAACGCCATCCTGCCCACCATGGACCATCACCCCACAATTCTGTGTTTTCAGTCGGTCGTCTCGATTTTCACATATAAATTTCACGCCATTGACCTGACACATCGAGTAAACTTTTGAAGCTATCGGTTTCATCGCCAGGACCCTCAATTCGTTTGACCACTCTGGGCAACCATTATTTGCTACATGGTTCATCTGAAAATGATAAGAAACAACACAAGAAATTATGAACATAGAAACCACAAAACCACTCACGTACACACATGCTATATAAGGATATATATGAAAAATAGACATATACACATATACCCTTACCCATTGACCAAAGTAGTTTGCAAACGTCCTGTTGTGGTAATCAACATTTCCGACAATAGCAGGGCAGTGAAGATGATAGTTTTTCCAATATTGTACTTCTTGACAGTTAATCAGTACCGACCAGTGGGCAATGGCTACCTCATTTCCATCCAACTTGTACGACTTTGGCAAGCTTCCCTGTACTACCACGTCATTGGAGATGATAGAAAGGTTGAACTGGGGTTCATCTATCGGCATCTGTTGTTGGGGGTCCTCAAGCGCTCCCAAATATACTTTGGTGTACGTTACACACTCGTGCGCAACATATGCTTCAGCGATACACCCTTCAGGTGCATATTTATTCTTCACATAGTCCTTGTAGGCTCCCAATTGTCTACAAGTTAACAAGTGCATGTTAACTTACTTAAAAAATAAGAATTTACATATAAAAACAGAGGCAAACCAAATGTATGAATCATTTGTACCTTTCCATGGGATACATCCAAGTGTCGTGTACGGGACCGGTAAGCAACAATTGTTCGGGAAGATGGATCATCAGGTGAGGCATGATGTCGAAAAAATTTGGGGGAAATATCCTCTCAAGCTTACACATGATAAAAATGATATCATCTTGCATCTCCCTGAGATCTGATTTTTTAACTTCCCTGGTGCATAACTTCTGAAAGAATCTTGACAAGGCCACCAACGGCTCCACCACCTCTTTGGGCAGGTACCCTCGAATGAAAATAGGGAAAAGGCGTTGAAGCAGTACATGGCAGTCATGACTCTTTAATCCGTACATCTTATTGTCCCGGAAGTTAACACACCTGCTTATATTTCCTGCATAGCCATAAGGATACCTGCATATATATATATATATATATATATATAGCCATAGGCAACAATTATATTTCTCGCATATAACCATAATCCGGTAAAACTTTAAGGCCAATTTCCTGCATAGCCATAAGAATATATACCTGACATTACTCAGCCACCCAAAAATTTCATGCTTATGCTTCGGCTTGACGGTGTAAGGAGCTTGCGGCATTTTTCTCTTACCATCTCTTAACCACAAATGTTTCCGCAGTCCCATAGCTTTCAGATCAATGCGTGCCTTAGGGATGTCTTTTGTTTTCCCCTCCAAGTTAAGAACTGTGTCCACCACACTTTCACACATATTCTTCTCTATGTGCATGACATCTAGGTAGTGTCTGATAGACAACCTGGGCCAGTAGGGGAGTTCCCAGAATATGCTCTTGTGTGTCCAAAACTTATACCTTTCGGGCTTGTCTGGAATTGACGCCACTATCTTAGGATGATTGCTCAGCTGACCAAAATCATATTCATTCAACAATTCCAAAATTTCTTCCCCTGTCCATCGCCTGGGTGCCACACCTGTTTCCACAGTCCCATCAAACGCGTCTAGATCCTGCCTAAATGGGTGATCATATGGAAGCCAACAACGGTGACGCAGCTGAACAATTTTACTGCAATGAGGACTGCAACAATCAACCGTCATGCACTCTGAACAAGCCCTGTAACCCCTGGTAACGTTGCCCGACAACATACCGCGGGCAGGAAAATCACTGATGGTGCCAACAAGCATGGCATGCATCTGGAACATCTCATTTTTGAACCTATCGTAAGTGGGGTGGCCACACTCACTCAGGTACTTAAGCTCCTCAATCAAAGGCCTCAAATACACATCGAGACACTTTCCTGGATAACCCGGGCCCGGAATTAACAGAGTGAGCATATTGTATTCCTTCTTCATGCACATCCATGGTGGAAGGTTGTACGGTACCAAAATAACTGGCCATATACTGTATTGAAGACTCATGTTGCCAAAAGGGTTGAATCCGTCAGATGAGAGCCCTAGCCAAACATTTCGGACCTCTGCTGCAAAATGATCAAACTCCCTGACCATGTGCTTCCAAGCCTCTCCGTCGGAAGGGTGTATAAGGGTGTCATTGTCAGGCAAATTCCTCTCAGCCCACCATCTCATAGCTTCGGCCGTGAAAGCTAACATGAACAACCGCTCCAGCCTATCAATAAGCGGGAAATATCGAAGTATCTTCACAACTTTCTTGTTGCCTACAGGAGTCAACTTATACCTTTCTGTAAAACATACCGGGCAGGATTCAAGGTCTTCAAGATCTTTTCCCCAGAACATAATACAATCATATCTGCATGCATGGATTTTGATGTAGGAAAGCCCAAGATCTTTCAGGATATGTCGCACCTTATGATGAGTGGTAGGAAGACGATGACCGGGTGGCAGTAGCGAAGCAGTCCACTTCAGCCAAGAATCAACAGCCTTGACAGACATTTTGTTCTCCATTTTGAGCTGCATCACTCCCATGACACTTTCAAGAACAGTCTTACTACAACCGTCGTACAACGGAGTCTGTTGCAATGCAATCAGGTTGTTGTACTTGTCCATACTGCTTGTGTTGACATTAGCTCTAGGTAATGGCTCGACTGGCTCAATATAGGGAAAACCCTCAACGACGGGAGGGACATTTGGTGCTTCATCAGCAAATACACCGCTCTCATGAGGAAACATATCATTAATTAACATCGATTTTGGATCATAGGATGGACTGCCCCTCTCAGCAAAATCTCCATGATCATAGCGTGGACTGGCCCTCTCACCAAATTGTCCATGATCATGTGGACCCGCTAACGATGTTTCACCGTGATAAATCCAACAAGTGTACTTATCCCAAAACCCGTATTTACTCAGGTGCTTCTGGACTTTATCAATGGGAAAATGAAATCGATCGCTGCGACACTTACATTCTTTACACGGGCAATAATGAAGTGTAGTGTCTCCACAATTAGCCTTCACAAAATTCACAAAACTCCTAATTCCCTGGTGATATCTCACATCCCATCTTTCAAGGCTCATCCAACTCTTGTCCATCCTGAAAATTCTAACAATATTACGTACTATATATATACACATTCACTACTAATAATCGACGCGATATCTCAATTCAACTCTAATTAAATCAACACATGCATGCATATATATATATATATCGATCTAATTAGATCGATCAACACACACACATATATATATATACATACACATATACGTATATATATACATACCTATATATATAGCTTCCCGAGTGATCGAGTTTTCGACGCGCGCCTTAATTTTGACAATACGTACCGAAGGATCGATTTCAGAGCGTTTTCCTTCTTTCGATTTCACCGGATTTTTTTTGATCCAAATGAATGAGCTGCTGCGATCTGTATCTAATATAAGAGGCATTGCCAGTGATTCATTAAATCGCTGGAAATGGAGACATTGCCGGCGAAAAGTCGCCAGTAATGTTTGAAAACATTACCGGCGACTTTTGGTTGACATTACCGGCGACTTTCCCGGTCGCCGGCCTTGTTTTTCCAAAAGTCGCTGGTAATGAGTGTATATGTGGTAGTGCCGCCTGATTGTGCCGATTCCGTAGTCTGTCGGGAACTTTGTCATGAGCATGTGGCCTGGGACGATCAGCCTCAGCTTTGAGATACCCGGTCATACGAAGATTATGTTGTAGGACGTGTGGAGGTCTATGATAATGAAGTCTGTTCTGATTTCGCTCTGGGGGATTCCTGTTGCACCGAGGGGGTAAGTGGTATCTCCTGAGAAGCTGGATATGCTTTCGTGGTCCTGCGTCGTCTTGCTTTTCGGGAGCTTGAGGCCTTAGTATGCTTCTCGAAAGATGATGTTGACGGAAGCTCCGTTATCGATGAGGATGCGCTTGACTAGGTATCGGTCCACCATTCTGTTGATTACGAATGGGATCGTGCTGTTCTGGCTGCCTTCTTCTTCGTAGATGAAGGTGATTGGGGGCCAATCCTTCTTGATTGCCCTTGGTGGATTTCCGGGATGTACCGCGAACACGTCCCTAGGTCGGGGTTCTTCCCGTTCCCGTGGGCATTCGGCTTTCCGCTTCCCGCCTGTGATGTTGTTGATGATGCCCTTTGTTCGTATGTCCGTTACCAGGCGTTCTGTGTTCGTTGTTCAGAAGATCAACGTTTCCTCCGTGTGCAATCGTTTGATTTCCTTGGCTAGGATTTCGTAGTCACTAGTGTTGTGAGTGTTCGAATCGTGATACATGCACCATGTTCCCCTGTTGTTCCGCATGTGGGCGATGTCGGGCGCCCTTGGCATGGGCTGGCAAATTTGTCGTTTGTTCTGCTTGAGCACTTCCTCGTTCGTGCCCTTGGTGATGGAGAAGACTACGCGTCGCTGGTGTTGATATCTGGGTGGTGGGTTTCGCGGTGGTGAGCGCTCGCGGCGTGTCTGCTGATATTGCTCGTGGTTCCTATGTTCGTGATAGTGATCTTCGCGTTTGCGGGACGCGGTGGGCTGTGCTTTCGGTGGTGGATCCTTGGCTGCATGTGGGGATGACGGGTGATCTTGCATGTAGCCATGTATCTTCAAGGTTTGCGTTGTGCTTGGACCTTGCGCTCCGTACACATGCGTTTCCACTAGTGCCTTCTGGACGATTAGGTCGATGATCTCGTCGTACCCAAGGTAGTCCTTTCTGACCATCTTCTCCACGAACGGGGTTCCCGTCAGGTTCTCTAGCAACGCCGTTTTGGCTACGTTTTTGTCGAGGTTCTTGCACATGTTCGCAAGGGCCCTCCATCGGTTGATGAAGCCGAATAGGTTTTCGTTATCCCCTTGACGGACCTTTAGTAGCGTGCTGGTGGTGTTGTACTTGCCCTGTAGCCGGTATCGCTTGAGGAAGCACTCCGTGAGTTCGTCGAAAGAGTGGATGGATCTCGTCGGCACCTCATAGAACCAGTTTCGTGCTTCTTCCGACAGTGTCTCCTGGAACAGGAAACAGAGGGTTACGTTCGAGTACCGGGTACCTGTGGTGGCAGATTGGTACTCGTCAATGTGTGTTCGCGGGTCTCCCTTCCTGTTGAACCTGTTGATCTTGACGGTTTTGGAGTACGGATCTCTGCCCTGCTCCAGGATATCATCCGATAAGGGGCTCACACGGAGAGTGTACATTCCTTTTGGCCCGGTGTGCGTGTTTTTCTTGAGTGACATGATTTCGGCCTCCGTCTCCGCCATTCGCAGGAGCATGGTGCTCCCGACGCTCGTGGTAGGTTCCCCGTCGTCGTACCCTCGTATCCTTTCGGGCGGCGGTGGAGGTCCCGGGGGCCGGTTGTTTCACTGTCCCCACGGTGGGTCCACCCTGATGGCTTGACCGCTCATTACTGGCTCTTCCATTGGTCCGGATTCTTCTCATTGGGTCTCTTGACTTCGGATGAACGCGTCAAGCCGATCCTCCAAGCGCTGTCGGGCTTGGCATTCCTGGTCTCTCTCGGCTCGGGCCGTTTGGAGTTCTTTCACGAAGTGTGCTGCTTCTTCGTCCTTCGTTAAGTCGTTGATGATGCTGATCGCGTCGACGGACGCGTCCCTCGTCTTTCGGCTTTTGGGTGTAACGTGGTCTATTGCCATCTTCACTACTACGGTTTCGGGTGGTTTGCGATTGCTCGATTCCCACAGACGGCGCCTATTGTTTCTACCAAATTTCGTAAGGATTCCAACAGAGGTACGGATGGGGTCAATTTCTGGTGATCCGAGCTGTCGCGCATATATCGTCTTTTACCTGCTATTAAGAGTAATACATCAAAAGGTCGTTAGAAGCCTTGACGGGTTGTTCCCGCCTTCAACTCTCCGACGCTCAAGTTAGTATATGAAGCGTAACAAACAGTATTGGTTGAGTAACGAGTGTACCTTGTAACTGTCATAAATGTGTTGTATATATTGGCGGTTGAGTATGGGGTATTTTGTTGTTCTTCGATGTGGGATATAGCTTGCTTGGTCATGTTCTGTCCTGGTACATTCCGTTTGTTGTTCCGAGCCCGTGGGCTATCAGATGGTGTTGCTTCCTCGTTTAAAATTGAAGCCTGCGTTGCTGTCTTATGTTTGGTCTGAGCTGTGTCGATCCGTTTGGAGTGACTAAGTGTGCGATAATTGTGTTTATGGGATCACGTACTAACAGTTATTGGTGACCTAAATGAGATACTCTAGAGTTTTGAGAAGGAGGGCAGTGCAGTGTGGAGGCTATGACACCACTACCTAAAGAAATTTATGGATGATAACCTCTTACTTGATGCACGTTATTCTGGTCAAAAGTTCACTTGGACTAGGAAGGAAGATGGAGAGGTTGTCGTTCAGAAGTGTCTAGATAGAGCTCTGTACAACGAGGACTGGATTATTAGATGGCCTGAGACAAAAGATTTCCATTTAGCCAGGACCAGTTCGGACCATAATTCGATACTCTATGCTATTTTTCCTAACAAGACTAGGAGACCTTTCGCCTTCAAATTTGAAGCACACTAGATTGAGAATTTGGAGTGTCGTGAAGTGGTTAAAGAGGGTTGGAACTATGGCAGGGAGTTCTCAAGCCAGAAAAAGGTGGATTACTAACCTGATTAGATGTCGTGATAAGCTGATCAAATGGAGTAAAGTTAAATCTCCCAATGGTAAAGTGGAGATTCAAGAGTGCTTGCAAGAGTTAGAGACCCTGCAATCATCTAGTTCTACTGATCCAACAAAAAATGGTGAGATTTTCTTTAAGCTTAATGGAATTTGGCACCAAAATGAAGTGTACTGACACCAACGCTCGAGAATCCAATGACTTCTTGCCCAGGACACTAACTATCGTTACTTCCACCTGACAACTCTTCAAAGGAGGAATCACAACACATTTGTATAGATCATGATCAATAATGAAGCTTGGGTGGAAGGGTGTAAAGAAGTGAGAGAGGAGTTTGAGAAGAATTTCAAGTGGGTTTACAAGTCAAAATGATAGAGGGCTTGAAGTGATGCTTTCTATGGAGTTTCAAAGCTGGTGGATGAAGGGATGAATGATAGCCTAATTGCTCCTCTCTTTGTGAGTGAGGTGCATGAAGCTACGACGCAACTTGGAGCCCTTAAGGCACCTGGGCCTGATGGGTTCTCTGAGATTTTCTACACCACCTTTTGGGATGATGTCAAGGATGTAGTGGAGGAGACGACCAGTGATTTCTTGGAGGGGAGAGTCAACACGAAAGCTATGAACAAAACACATATAGCCATAATTCTAAAGATGCCTAATCCAGAGAACTGCTCACAATTCTGGCCGATTAGTCTATGCAATAATTCGTATAAGATTCTTTCTAAGATTCTTGCAAACCGACTAAAAGAATTGCTTCCAGGTATTATTTCGTGCAACCAAAATGCGTTTGTTCCGAATCGTTTGATCCAAGATAACATCTCTCTAGAACATGAAGCCTTCCATTATTTAAAGATGAAAAAGAAAGGTGAGAAATATGAGTTGGCTTTGAAGATTGATATGGCTAAAGCATATGATAGAGTTGAATGAGATTTTCTTGAGGAGGCTCTCCGATGCTTTGGCTTATGTGAAAGATGGATTTCCCTTATTATGAATTGTGTGAAGAGTGTTTTTTATTCTATAGTTCTAAATGGTTGTCCTGGTTCTTTCTTTACTCCTTAGAGGGGATTGAGGTAGGGTGACCCCTTATCCCCTTACCTCTTTTTGATTGTAAGTGAAGTACTATCTGTAAGGATCAAGAAGGAGAATGAGGGTGGGAGTATTGTAGGAGTGAAGCTTGAGAAGAACTGTTTGGTTTTGTCCCATTTATTCTTTGCGTATGATGCTTTATACTTCTTGTGAGCTAAGCTGGACAATTGTTGTAAGTTTGCTAAAATCCTTAATACTTACTGCAAGGCCTCTGGTCAAGCAGTCAATTGGCAGAAATCGAGCCTATTCTTTTCGCCAAATACTCCAGAATAGATACAACGATTTGTATGCCACATCCTTGGGATTGGATCTTCTTCTAATCCTGGTATGTATCTAGTGTTACCAACTTTCTGGGGTAGATCGAAGAAGTTGGTTCTCAATTTTGTCAAGGAGAAGATTCTAAGGAAGCTTGAGAGTTTGAGGAATTCCACCTTAAATGAGGCCGGCCGTGAGGTTCTCATCAAGTCAATTGTGATGGCTATCCCTTCGTACCCCATGACTTGCTTCAAGTTTCCTAGAAATTTTTTCAATGAATTAAATTCTATCATTGAGAATTTTTGGTGGGGATCGTCGAAGAAAAACCATAAGGTGCATTGACGGAGTTAGAAGTTCCTTGGGAAAGCAAAGAAGATTGGAGGCCTTGGTTTCGAGGACCTCGAGACTTTTAACATTGCTCTTCTAGCTAAGCTGACTTGGAGATTAATGACAGAGAAGGAGACCTTATGGGCAAAAATTATGAAAGCAAGGTACTATCCAAACTGTGACTTCTTTAATGCTACTAAAGGTCACAAGGCCTCTTAGAGTTGGGCAAGTATTTTACTTGCTAGAGATCTAGTGAAGGAGGGGTCTCAGTGGCTAGCTGGTAATGGAAAGACTATCAGTGTTTGGAGTGATGCATGGATTCTTGAAATTCTGTACGGTCGTCTTTCTCATTGTGCTGATGGGGACCAAAATATGTTGATTGAAGCTTTAATTGATGAGGACCTTCATCAGTGGAATCTGAATCCTATCCAAGCTCATATATCGATAGAGGAGGCTGACTGTATTCATAGAACTCCCATTGATCCCAGGAATGGGGATGATAGAGTTACTTGGTCCTATGAGAAAAGTGGACAGTACTTGGTGAGATCAAGGCACCATCGGAAGATATCTAAAACTTTGAAAAAATGCCCTCTGCACCGTCATTCCTCAAGGGTGGTAGAGGAGTCCTTTTGGAAGATTTTGTGGAAAAGCAGTGTGATGCCAAAAGTTAAACACTTTCTTTGTAGGTGTGTGTCTATGTCTACTCCTTGCTTCCTTAACTTATGGCGTAGGAAGCTGTGTGCATCCCCTGTTTGCAGGTTATGTGATCAGGAGGAAGAGTCCATTGGGCATATTTTTTTCCTTAGTCCCTGGGTGGAGAGCGTTGGTTCAGGTCAAGCCTTGGTCTAAGAATTGAGAAGGGTAGGGTAACTAGTTTGGTGGAGTGGTTTATGGAGTTGGTTCATCTCACTATGAACAAAGATGAAAGAAAATTGTTGATCTCTATGAACCTCTTCACCTACTGGGAGATTTGGAAGTCTAGATGTGCCTTTTTTTTTTACCAAGGTAAGCCGATATCTCCGATTAAAACAATTAGAAGAGCCAAGTTGGTGGTGCGTGAGTATATGGACATGGCTGAGAAGGGAGTGGTTTCTCCTAGTTCAAACGAGACTATGATTAAGTGGAAACCCTCTCCAAATCGCATGTTCAAAGTGAATTTTGATGCGGGGTGGAGTGCTAGTTCTGGTTCAACTACCCTTTGTGTGTTGATTAGAGACTGCTTAGGTGCCTCTGTGGGTGGAGCTGCAATGGAGATTCCCTGTTCCTCAGCTCTGGTAGGGGAAGCAATGGCTGTGGAGTTTGGAATTAGTCTGGTAGGCGAGTTAGGGCTGGAGGAAATTATGTGTGAATCTGATGCTAAGCTTGTTATGAACTCTCTGCTTAGGAATAGGGCTAAAGGTCATTGGAGGATCCAAGCTTTCATTTTGGGAATTCTACACCCAGGGTACTAGAGAAGTCTCAAACTGTCTCTTTTCTTGCTCGTGTGTGTCTGGTGTGCCACTGTCATGGGACAAATCATTGAATACTGGTTCGCCGCTACTAAATTTCTAAGAAGCGATTGGGACGGGGAGAGCACATAGACCTCGTTCGATGAGTTCTTCTTACTTAATTGACTTAAGACTTTGGTGTTTTCGTGTGTCTCTACTAAGCTATGGGAATCGATACCCTACAATCATTCGGTGCAGAGCAGAGCAATTTCATTGGCTAGTGTTGAGAACACAAGAGGATCGCGTCCTTGAACTGTCAGATTGTTCATGCTCCTTCTGGTGAAAATCCTCAGATCACAGGCTGCTAGGGTTTCTTGAGAAGAAAAAGGTTTGCCGAGAAAAAGAGTTGTATATGTGATATTGATATCCTCTTGGACGTCGTTGAGTTCTTTGTGAAAAGTGTACGTATCATTGTGTAATGAAAAAAGCTTGTCTGCACTCTCACTTTATAACTGTCCGACAACGCCACGGTCCTCCTGGGTCTCTTCATCAAGTCGCCAATCAACCCATCCCATTATCAGATGCTTCATTTCTCCGTTTGCCGCTCCACGCTTATTTTCAGGGAAGAGAAAGCTGCATCGGTCACATGGGACTAGAAAGACGTTAATTGCCAACTGGGAAAATGGCCATCAATTTCTAAAGATGATAAGGATTAGTATGAATCTCGGAAGGAGTCTGATCATGTACTCTGGGAAATGACTGGCATCTCTTATTTCCTGGAATTGTGCTCCCCCTTACCCAAATGGGGTAGTCCAGTGTCGTTCGCCGCCACCATGTATTTTTGGGACTCCAGCAACAACTGTTTTTGCCTTCCTTGCGGTAACATGAGCATCACTTTGCTCGATTTTTTTGGCTATCTTTGGGGTGCAGATGGCCTACAACCCGTGGCAGCATGAGAACTACTACTGTCCTGAAGAGCTAGCCAACCACATCCATCGCATCTCATCACTGCCTGCCGCATCCACTTCAAGTCCAACGCTGATGTATTGCATTCTTAGTGTATTGGTGAAGGGACCCAAACCTGATTTATCTACCTAAATAGAGATTAGGTCCTAACAACTCTTAGTGCCTACTTAAACAAAACCATAAATACAGGCAACGGTAAATAATCTATGACAATAATTTAAATAAACTATTTCACAATACGTAATATAAGCTGTATTTGACATTAGAGCAGCTAGACATACTAAACTAGCTATATTGAACAAACTACTAGCTCGTAGGATCATCATCATATCCTACAACGATTACCACTATGCCTGAGTCCGCGTGCTCGTCTGACCTCCATGAAAGATCTGCAAATCTGGGCATTTAAAATCGAAGGGCCCATGGAAAGGCATGTAAAAACATAAAACTCATTAGAGTGAGTGGACGACAATAATTATTGAGTATATATGAAAATAGAACTAATTAATGCCTTTCCACGAAACATATAAAAATAAAATACTAAGTGAGTCGAGAGTAAACTCTCAATGTGCAAGTGGCATTGAGGCATCGTCTAGGGACCTCTAATATGAGACGATATTGTATGTGCAAGATAGTGCCAAGTCAGGGCCTCTAACCCATCCTGGAGCCCTCAAGATCAACCGAGTAGCTAATGCATCGATGTAATGAGTGAAAATATGCACACAAGCCTCAACACTGGAAACTAAAACTGAAACACTTGCACATAAGCAAGTAAAAATAATCACGACTCGCTACAATTGAGAAATAAAATGTCCACTCACTTGGGCCTAGATCGCCATAAAAACGGTCATCAATCCACTAAGCCATTATGAAGATCTAATTGGATTAATAAATGTTCGACTATGCAATATACGGGGGTAAAAGGATCCGAGATGAAACAAATATTAGAAACTCACATTTGATATCTCTCACTAAACGTGCCCTGCCACTCAGGATATCCTCGAAGAGTTGTAGATACATGCGCTCGGTAAGACCTCTCTACTCGACACATGACGATTCACCACATAGAAGTGTCGAGCTGCCACGATTTCTTGTGAATGGCTGAAACATTACAAAAATGGACGCACGACAAAAAACTACACAAAAACGATTATAAAAAGGCTTAGAAAAAGTCCCATGAAAAATCTAAGCTTTTGGTCGCCAGAGCTCTGCCACAAATAGCGGCGCGTAGGTCCCACGTGACACCATATGCAGCGGCCAAAATTCAACCAACTCCGATGCTGCAAATAATACATCAATAGAAAGCTTATTCCAAGCCTAATAACTTTCTCAGAACAAGACTTCCCTAAAAGTGACTGAAAGTCGACCGAATTACCTCCAAAATTGGTGAGCTCATGTTGGAATCGTATCCTAGCCGATCAGCCACGAAACACCTTAAATCTTAGCCCTTTTGACTCCACTGGAGAACGGCAAGAAAATCCCTCATGCCTCAGCCCCTTTTTGGCCAGAAAACCGCCACCGGCGAAGAGGAATTTTGGGAAACCCAGAAAACTTCATGGGTTTGATTCTAATCCAAGAAGCATTGCATGAATTATTAAAAGACATAGAAAGATTGGAAATGAAAAAGGGAGTCATTTCGAGGTGGAGCAGTGAGCAGACATATGGCCGGACAACAAACATTTGGCCGAACCAATAATCCGGGTCGGGTTCAAGTTCGGGTTTCCACTTCGTATTCTACTCAGGTCGCGCGAGATTGGGTCTACCCATCCAGGTAGAAATTTTAAAATTTATACCCTAAGGTGAAAATCGATCGACGGTCTAAATCATATCCCTGATTGATAAGACGACCGAAATAATTTAACCAATGGTAGATTTCTAAATAATTATTTAAATACTCAGGTCATTACAATTGGCTTTGTAATTATGTATTATGTACTTCCTCCAACAAGGTCACAAAAAGCTGGACAAAGATTACTGAGGCATTGTACAATGGCTGCAAAGTTGGTCTCGCTCAATCCATCCTCGCCTACCTCTACCGAAGATTGAGATGGGTTTCTCTAGAGCCCCTGAAACTTGATGTTGCTCGGCCTCTTTGTATGGTAGACCTCTGACTTCAGGTCTATTTTCCAATCTTTCGACATCCACATGCAGTGCCGTTTAAAGAGAATGAGTTGCTTGGCAAAACCCTTACCAAGCCTCTCCATGATGACCCGCTCACATACTCGAACAACTTCACCTTCTTTTATTCGCTGAACTAGTTTCCAGAAGATATAGTGTTGCTAGTTCTTAACAGGTGTTTCTCTACAGACTTGGCAATTGGTTTCCTTCCCTTGCCAGATCAAGCAGCCCCTGCGAGGCTTATTCTCATTCAGAGCAATACTTGTTCCGACTTGCGAGTCCTTGATTAGAATGTAGTTTGGCACGGACTATATGCTCCCAACCACTTCACTAGGCACCTCAGGACAACTCAAGGTGCCTCGATGCCCCTTATCAACTTTGTCAACCGCTATAGCTCTTGGCGGTCTACATGTCGTCCCCTAGATAGTAAAGTCAAGGATCCCCATTTTGACTTCCCATCTGTGATAATTCTTGAGGAGGCTTTTAGCATTTACATTCTGATGCCATCTTTCGGAACAACCCACAATTATTGTTTCTAGCGAGCTCACTTTTGGGACAGGGTACGCAACTCCAAGCTCATTGCCCTCTTTGCGATGATCATTGAGGATTTCGAACCTCTCTTCACCTCCTCACACGACTAACAATCCCTACGCTACCGGGAACTAGAAGTCCCTGGTTTGCCACCATATTGGTCAACGGTAATGACCTATCTGTGTGTAGTTTATAACATTGCCACAGTTATTGGCTGTAGTCATCTTATTAGAATTCTTCCCAGGCACCCCTCCACTAGCAAGCAATGTTATTGACAACCTCGATGTGGGACCTTCCAGTAGCAAACGTAGGCACGAAGAGGCAGACGTAACTCACTCAGTATGACATTGTCTATTTATCCTTTCGACTGAATCTAAGAATGAAATGTCCATTTATTCTAACCTCTTTCACTTTTCAGGCACCCCTTAAACAGCGACGAGCCCTCTTCCTCAAAGATGAAGAGGATGAAAAGCTCCCCATTAGTCAACGGACTAAACAAAGTCGTCTCCACTCATGTTCAACATCAACTTCCTCATGCCCACTTGGCCGACGGTTAGGGGCAGAGGAAGAAAAAGAAGAAGAAGAAGATGACGAAGAAAACTCGTCTCGGCAAAAGCCACACTGGGCTGACCAATTCCTGGGGTCTATTCCCTTTGGGAATAATACTCCTCTTACTCTTCATTAGCCAGTGCTTAGCGAGGAGCATCCAGACATGGGTGGGCTTGGACATCCAGGTCTCATTCAACTTTCCATCACACTTTGAGCCCAATCAAGAGGTAACTTCCCTTACCCACACAGCCATCATGCAAGTGCACAATTTAATTTAATCATTTTGTACTCATAGACTATGAGCCCTGAGCTAGGTTGCACTGAAACAGATACGTAAACGGGGATACGAAACGATACGATACGTCGAAACGACAAAATCAAAAAATTCAAGGATACGATGCGAGTAGGATACGAAAATCAAATTATTCATTACAAATTCAAATATAGTTAAAATAATAATAATAATAAGCATGTAATTAAAGTTTATGTCATTGTAGCTTCAATCATGTAAAGACAGTAGACATCTTTAGGCATTTTCCAAATCAATTTCTTCATCTTCATCTTCATCAACATTAAAGATCATCGCTTTCAAGTCTGGTTCATCGAGAGAAAGTTGGGCAATCTCCAGAACACCAACATTAGAAACATCCAAAGAATCCATTTCATCACCATCAAGATCTCATTGTTGAGTCACGCCTTCATTGTAACTTGGATGTCTCCTAGCCAAAGGACGAAGATTAGTATGAACAAAAACCAAATCTTCCGCCCTTTGAGGTGTCAACTTGTTCCTAGCCAAAGAATGAATGAAGCTGTAGGTACTCCAATTCCTTTCACAACATGAGGAAGAAGAGGGTTGACCAAGTAACTTGTACGCCAAGTGTTTGATAGTTGGAACACTTGCTCCATGAACCGACCACCAAGTTACAGGCTCCATATGATACCTATGTCTTATAGCATCTCCATCACTAAGACCATTCGTGCAATTGAAAAAATCAGCAAACTCAATTGCAACTTTTCTTCTGTCTTCGGGATTAGCAAAATACCGAGCAATACAAGCTTTCCTTTCTACAGAAATCTCTTGATCATTATTGGGAGCAACCCGGCTGTTGTCCTCTTAAAGCCACTCAAAGCTGTAATACCTAAACAAGATAAGAAAAATAATAAGAAATTCCATAATAACAAAAAATACCAAAATGAATTGAGTAGATGTTATACTTACTTTGGATTCAAAGAATGTGCCAAGCAATGTAGAGATGTATAGCTCTTGGTCCACCTTGCTATCAATACTGATTCCACAACATTCCAAAACTCTGAACTTTCATGTAGTTGCTTTCTTTCTTTTCGGTAAATAGCATGCTTGATTCGCTCTATCATGCTATCCCACCATTCATGCACCAAATGAAGAGAAGGTTTATCGGTGTCGGCCGTTCTAATCATCTCATGAATGGGACCAGCGAAGATGAGGATGTACTCAATGTCATCCCAAAACTGCTCATCTAGAAGCTTTACTTTCACAAGCCCTGCCTTATGATAATCATCAGCTCTATAATCCTCCCACTTCGGACTAATCACCATTTGTTGCAAACCATTCTTGATTTTTTTAAATCTCAACATCATTACAATAGTTGATGCAAACCTTCTAGGAGCAACTGAAAGTAACCTCAAGTCACAATGCTCTGAAAACATCACCAATCTCATACCATGATTCATAATAAAGTTTCTAATAAACACAATATCATCAGAAACAGGCATGATCCAAGAACATGCATCATACACATCTTGAGTTGCATCACTATGTGATGAAGGGAGTGTAGGTGCACAGATGTTCTTCACAGCAAGATTTAATGTATGAACTACACATGGTATCCAAAATATGGTGGGATATTAGGTTTCAATAAGCTTACCAGCCTTGGAACATACCGGAGCATTGTCGGTGACAACTTGCACCACATTTTGGTACCCAACTTGCTTAATAGACTCTATGATTAGGCTTGCAACCAACTTGTGATCCTTGAATTCACCCTCGCAATTTACCGCTTTGAGCATCATTGCACCAGTTTGATTAACTGCTAACACATTGATTATAGGTCTTCTTTGTGGATCCGACCAGCCATCACTACACAAGCTCACACCTTTTGTAGGCCAAGTCATCTTGATTGGCTCCAAATGATGCTCAATATTTTTCTTCTCTCTAGCTAAAAGAGTGGTTCTCAATTTGTTATACCCTGGTGGGGTATAACCTGGAAGAGTATATGCACGGCAATAAGACTCCCGATAATGTGGATTTCTTACAAGGTTGAAAGATAAACCACCAGTATAAAACATCCTCCCAACCTCCTCATCACATTGTGCTCTAGCTTCATTGTTGAAAGCTTTGTGAAGAGGACCAGAACCTCATTTTCTCTTCTTCGGATCACAAGAAGTAGAAAATGTCATCCCATAACAACCAGTTGAAGAACTCCTTTGCCCTTGGCCTCTTGATGATGATGGCAAAGGAACTTGCCTAGGAGCTGCATTTGATTGTCTCTCCTTGCAGTCTCTCACTATCTTTATCATTTGAGTATGTGCTTGTGAATTCACTATTGAGAAATATGCAACTCCCACTGGATTGCCCTCTTTCAGAAGATGATACTTCACTCTAGTGTACGAGCCTTGGAAATTCAGCTTGCAAAAAGTACATTGCCATTTCCAACATCCTCCTGCTTGACTAGTTTTCTCGATCTTCTTTACAAATTGCCACAACGGAGCTTTATCATTGAAGACGTTATGAATCTCATTAGCACTAACATTAACACTGACACTAAAACTGATTGGAGGCGTATCTGTGTCATCGTCGGCCATCTACAGTTTGGTCACAAGAAATTGAAGATCATACAAATGTACAAAACTAAGACTAAGACTAAGACTAAGCCCAAATTATATTTCATTGATCTGTGAATTAACCCATTAATATGTGAATTAACCCACTAAAACAGTACCCATTACCCAACCCATTAATGTGAATTAACCCACTAAACCAGACTCTATGATTACCCACTAAAACAGTACCCATTACCCAAGTAACCCAACCCATTAATGTCAATTAACCCACTAAACCAGTATGGGCAGTACCCATTACCCACTAAACTAGTAGTCCAGTACCCATTAGGCCATTACCCAACTACCCGTACCGGCGTACCCAATCTCAACATCATCTACCCGTACCCAACTACCCAATACCCATTGATCAACAACTTAGCCCAGTACTCCAGTAGCCTGTGTATAACCCATTACAGAAAAACTAAACAACATAAACAACATAAGTGCATAACCCATTACAGCATCATCAACAACTAAACACTTTAAACAACAATCGATACGAAAGTCAAAGACTCTCCACATTCACGTACGAGCTGGATAGAGTCAAGGCGGAGGAGATCGAGTCTAGGCGGAGGAGATCGAGGCTGAGGCGGAGGAGATCGAGTCGAGGTGGAGGAGACCGAGTCGAGGCAGAGGCGGAGGAGATCGAGTCGAGGCGGAGGAGACCGAGTCGAGGCAGAGACGACCGAGGCGAGGCGGAGGAGACCGAGGCGGAGGATTTCCAAATTAGGTTTTTTCATTTTCCCGTTTCTGATTTTTTGGTGATATCGAATTTTTGTGTTGGAAAATTACAAGGATACCCCACGTATCCTTACAAATTACAGGGGTACCAATCCATTTTAAGATACGTACGTATCCAATATGTATCCAAAAATGGATACTGTATCCAAACGTATCCCGGCGTATCCGACGCGTATCGTACCGGTATCGGTATCCGATACGCGATACTCCTACTATGTGCCGTTTCTGTGCTTCTAAGGCCCTGAGGAAACTCATCCTGAGACTGGTTCCTTAGTCAACATGCCCTCTCACAGTGTCGTTGATACGAGTGAGCACTATGCAATAGAAAAACTTCTCCCTTTGACGGGAAATGGGAGCCCTGCTCCTAGCGAGCGTGCCGAAGTAGCTCAACCTCTCCCCGACGTTATCAAGACTGGGTCGACGCTAGAGATATCTGTTGATGAACCTCAATCCAATGATGTGCTGGCGAATAACTCATCAGAAGCAGAAGTCCTAGATGTTCAGGAACCAGGGAAGACTCAAGAACAAGATTCCCAAGATTCCCCACCTGATGTACTTATCATTTTCCTACCAACTTTTCTTGTATCTTTAGTTGACATTTAATGTTTTTCCTTCCTCTAAGCACAAGCCTAAGTGATTCCAAGCCCCGAAATGGAGAATGCCACCCTACCGGACCCTGAGGAAGATCAAGTTGGCCTGCAAACGAATGCAGAGGTTGAGCATCAAGAGCCTCTGGAAAACTGCTCGCCAATCATCACCATGTTGCAAGATGAGGATTCCCCAAGCCTTTAAGAGGTATATGTAAATATTTTGAGAAATTCAACAGATCTATTTCTTTGTCTAACTATTTCCTTGATAGCCGATTAACACGCCTCGTCAGAATGCTAAGCCTTCCGTCCTCTCGGTCCTGATCGAGATCGTTCCTACAACTAACTCTGAAGGACTTCCTGAAGTAGGAATCACCTCTACAACTGTCTCACCGCCGCCTAGCTTCTCTTAAAGTGTCCCTGTGCCAACCACTACAAAGCGCGACTTTATCGTGACCGCTATGTAAAAGGCCATTGACATCTTTAACTTACGCGCTGAGCGGTTTGGCTAACTTGGCTTCTGTGAATTCAAGCCTCGAGCTTGGCTGGGCCCAATGATTCCTCCTCTGATTTTGAGATGAGTTTGATAGATTTATGACCTAATGGGAGAAGGCCGCTTATGTTGCCCCTGAGTCCCCACCTGCCGCTCTCGCTCAGGCAACCATGTGAGACTTGTTTGAGGCAAACCAGATTATCCTTACATCTTGGCATTGCTAACAAAAGATATGGAGGTTTTGCAGCGATGCATCCTGTTAGGACCATAATTGTTGTGACAACCCGAACCGAAAATGGTAGTTAATCGGCTTAATTTGCGAGTTTCATGTATAATCGTAGTTTGAATTGGAGGCCGTTTGAAGCTCGCCGGAATAGGTCACCGGAATTAATGGAGGTTTGAATTTTCGAGCTTGATTCCGACCGGTGAGTTTCGAATTGGAGGTTGGTGTAGAAGGAAAAGTTGTTGGGCTTGAGGAGTAGATGTAATATGGAAATTTTCACTGGATTTGGCCACCGTTGAAGCCGCGGCGGCGACGGCGGCGGTCAATGGCAGAGCTCCGGCGAGTTGACTTTTTTGGAAGTTTGGTAAGTTTTATACCGTTTTGCTCGTAATCACGTCCAGAGCGTAGTCATGAAGTTATTGAGTTGATTTGGATGGTGGATTTTGTGTCGAGGGATAAGTACAGTATTTATGGGATTTTCGACGATTTCGTTGATATTCAAGTTATATGTTTCAGGAAATGGTTGGTTTCTGAGGTGTGGTTCAGAGTTTCGAATTGTGATTTTGGTCAGCGGTATTTGTGATTATTCAAAAGATCGGGATCGTACGCTTGGCGAGGGATTTTCCGCCCGGATCACGGATTAGTGCATTATTTTGCGTTGTGCTTGTCTGTGAGTGGACATTTGAAAGGACCCAACCCCGATTTAGCTCCCTAAACCGGAGTTAAACCCCTTCGAAAACACGAACCAACAAAAACCGTAGAAATTTTGGCAGAGTTTCGTTACTAACGTGGAATTACCATTACCTGCACACGGAAAATACACTTCATCCTATGCCACAAAAAGCAAACCGTGGGCGCCAATCCCATCCGGATTTCTCAATATATCAACAGTAAGGTAAATCAATAAATATATCTATATTTTACTAAAATCCGGTGTAAAATCGTATAGCATAAACAACAGATTACTCAGAGCGACCTCTAATGTATAAACATATCAGTACACCACAGTAGGTAGAACAATAAACCTACTGGAAGAAACAAGGTAACTCGAGCACTATGCCTCCGACCACGACGTGCGACACCAGAACCTGAACTGCAAACTGGGCACGGAAACCGAAAAGCCCAGGGGAAAGACAATAAACTCGTTAGAGTGAGTGAAAGAAAATAAATGTCTTTCACCAAGTAATATATATTATAAAAACACATGCGAGTCAAAAGTATAAATAATCAAATGGTACACGAGGGAGACTCTAACTCCTCACGTGTCCGAGTACATGAGGGAGACTTTAACTCCTCACGCGTACGGAGCATGCATAAAAATCCCACAAGGTCACTCGTGGACACATCCGTGCTAGTACAGTCAGAACCACGGAGTCCCTCACTTCCATGTGATTCTAGCCGGAAATGGCCTCAGGTCAAAGGTCTGCCTCCCCCCGGTAAAGACCTCGGGTCAGGAGTCACAGCCTCCCCTGGAATAAAGCCTACCATCAGGGATCAGTCGAGAGGCAAGTGTATCGATACAACCACGTAACCAAGACTGTACTCTGTGTAAACCAAATCATAAACATTTCGATGCAAATGCAATAAACAGCATATAAGTGTATATATATATTCGTATACGTATATCCGTGTATGTATAATCGTAAAACACATGCTCATGTAATCCGAAATCTCATATGCATGCTCAAGTTCATAAAACGTATATCAAGACTCGCAAATAATCCGTGAAAAGAAATGTCCACTCACAGACTGGCGTAACGCGTATCGCGTTAACCCGTGATCCGGCGGAAAGTCCCTCGCCAAAACAACGATCACGAACCCCTGAATATTCACAAAGTCCATTATTCAAAGTCATAATTCGACAATACAAGACAAATCACGAGAAACCACCGTCCTCGGAAACACGAAATCCGATTACAACAAACTGTCGGAAATCCGGAAATCACATCTCAATACCTTCCTGTATTTTCGGATGCTCAACTCGAAAAACGAACCTCCCCACTGCGATCGGGGCGCGATTTCGAGTCAAATGACATGCAACTTGTCGAAAATCCAAAAAGTCAAACCGTTGACCGTTGACCGCCGCCGTTGACCACCGTCCACGGCGGTGCCGCTGCCAAAATGAAAACCTTCCGGCGGAGCAACCCCTATTCCACTCAAAATCATGCACTGAGCAACTTTCATAACTGCAACAAGGGCCAATTCAATCTCTAACTAGCTCAATTTCGTGATAAACCGAATTGGTACACAAATTTCAAATCCAAAATTCTCCTTCCACAAATCGAATTAAAGCTTCATACTTACATGGTTAGAATCCTTGAGAGGAGAGCTACAAAACCCAGTGCTTGATCAAGCTCGAATCGGTCGGAAAAATGGAACCCGATTAACCTCAAAATACTTCCGTTTTGGCCAGAATATTCCTCTCTCTCCGGCGTGCTAGGTCGTGCGTGGTGGCCGAGGATAGACTCGGGAGGTCGAGGCGCACCTAATGGAACCAGTCCCGAGCCACGAGGTTGCCGGAATCGTCGCGCCACCGTGGAAGCCGTCGGCCACCGTCGAGAATTCCTCTCTCTCCACCGAGTTGACTCGGTCAACTTGGTCAATATAAAAAATGGCAAGGTTTGACTTTCCAAACTGGTAACTTTCTATTTATAGCCTTACCCAAAATGGAAACTTCATACTTATCCTTTTCGACAAACTTTGAACACCCGCAACTTTCACGTCGTAACTCCGATTCCGATAATTCTCGCGGCCACAAACTCGTCTCGACATGTTCTTCCAATATCACCTGAAGTCAAACACATCGGCCAAACGGATAAAAAGTCAACTGTTCAACCAAACACACATTTAAATCGACTAAACAATCCACAATCGGAAATAATCACAACTAAATCTTCGTAACTCAGAACAATGCTCCGGAAGTTCCCACGAGCTCGAAATTAAATTCTGAACAACTTCCATGAAGAAGCTGAAACCAAATTCTCGTCCAGTAATTTAGTCGTTAAGAAGTCCACAATTAAAACCCGAACTTCAAATATTCATAATTAATTCCTCGGTCGTCCAAATGACGATCCGGAACCGTCCACGAACTCGAAATCACACATAGAATGACTCTCGAGAAGAGACTCAGCTCCAATTCTCGGCCAATAATTAAGTCGTTAACAAATCCGGCTATTCACATAACTGTCGAACATCAGTGACTACGCGGTAACTCACGTAAATAGCTGATCATACTGCTGATTCTGGTCCGGGTCGTCACAAATCCACCCCCCTTAGAAAAATTTCGACCTCGAAATTTCCAAGTCTGCCGACTAAAGGTAGGAGCACTGCCTCTGCATACTGCTCAACTCTCCAGTGATCACATCGACAGAACAATTCTGACAACAGACTCCACAATAGGAGATAGTTCCGTGCTGAAATCTCTGTACCCTCAAATCTCGAATCTGAACTGGCTCAACACAATAGCCAAGTGTTCCTGCATAAGGAACAAAAGGGTACACAACACGTAACAAACCTGAAACGTAGTTCCGCCACACGGAACACAACACAACATACATAAAAGCCAACAATATAGGCGACGCCGAACTATACGGCACAACACAAACTCGCCTATGATCACACATGGATCAAAACAACGTAGCAATTCATAACTCAACACACTCATATCAACACAGCCCAAATATCGAACTCGAGCAACAATCAACCCATTTCCGCTAATCTGACAATCTGTGGTAGCACATTTCACAAAATCCGAATCAAATGTCAACTCAAACTCAAACCAAACTCTCTTCAGCACAATGGAGTACAACATCATTCCTCAAAACGACATCATGCAATATCAAAATCATAGTGGTCCACAAACCGGTACTGTATGCAATCTCGAACAATTGAAACTGCTGGTCTTCAAATCCTCCGGAACTGCAATTCCGAGGTCCACGACATGCCCTCCAAGGTCTGAATAGTCCTCAAAGATTGCCTGCCAATCTGAGGATAAGAACCGGTACTAACTTGTAATCTGGTCCCCAATGCTCGCTGCAAAGCTCGTTAACACTCAGTTGCAGCGGATTACCTCGACCAGTAAACTGGGACACAGGTACACCATGTAAATGGCCAACCTCCGTCAAAACACAGCTATGCTAGCCTGCCACTGAAATATGTTCCGAAAAGTACAAGTAAACGTACCAAGTTCATCAAATGGTCCACAATGGCCTGACGATTGGTACCACAAACCAAAGTGCGTACAAACACACACAAACACAGCAACAATCGTCACGTCTAACCGGAAATCTCAAATGGCTGATACTTCTCGGCGAGTCTCCGCCTCCGAGCCATGGCCTGTCAACAAGTGGGGCATTTACACACACTAGTTGCTATATTGCTCTTCATGTAGCGTCACGAGTAGTAAACTCGAAGTATCTGATACATCTCTGTACCACTAGCGTCAAACGCGCGCAAAACCACGAGCCTCAACATCATCATACTCGAACTCAGCTCCCGTAGCCACACTCGGCTAATACGAAAACTCGAGCCATACACACACATGAAACACTGAAGTCTCGACTCTCTCGACTGAGTGCATCAGCAACAACATCCCAGACGGATGGTCAAAGTACAACCTCTAGCCTTCTAGAACAAACTCAAAGGTGCAGCCATAGTCGTAGTCGACCTCAACCATCTACACTGCCTCAAGCCCAAATCTGGCGGAAAATACAAGTGGATGAAACTCAAATGACCAGTGTACATCCTACACTGCGCTGCACACCATAGCAGTAGTATCTCGAACTCTTCAATGCTAACATAAATACAGCTACATCCAAATCATACACAGGATATGCAACTACACAAAGTTCCACTGCCTGGAACCATGAGCCACCGCTCTGCTACACAGCATCAATACACAACCAAACCCAAACCTCGATGCATCGCCGTAACCCACAAACTCGTCGCGGTCGTCAGGTAAGGTCAAAACCGAAGCAACAGTCAACCATCCTGCAGGAGTAAGTAACTCTCCTCGCATGCATCGTACCATTCGAACTTGACGCCTTCTTCGTCAATCTGGAAAATAGAGTGGCAATTCGGGAAAATCCTGCACAAAGCCGTCGGTAAAAGCCTGCCAAACCCAAGAGAAACTCCGGATCTCTGGTACAATGGTAGGTCAACCCCAAATCAACATGGCTTCCATCTGGTCAGGATCCACGCTAACTACCTCGGATAACATCACACAGCCCGAAATCTTCACGCTAACCATCCAAAACCCACATTGGCTAAATTTGCAAACACTTGGTCGTCTCGCAAAGTCCGCGAAACCGCTCACATTCAACTCAGGTACTGGCCCACACTCCTGGAGTGAATCAGGACGTTGCCAACGAACATGACCGCAAACTCGTCCAGAAACCATCTGAACACCTGATCCATCAAATCCGTAAAATCTACGGGGGCATTGGTCAACCAATAGCGTGACCAAGAACTCGTAATGCCTGCACCATGATCTAAAAGCTAACATAACCACATCTGACTCATCGATCCTCAGCTAATAGTATCCAGACCCGAAATCAATCTTCGAAAAGACTGAAGCTCTCGCAAGCTGATCAAACCACTCGTCAATCTGAAGCGGAGGATACTCGCTCTCCTCTGAAGCAAATCAGGCTTCCGGTAGTCAATGCACCACCATGTCGAATCATCCAACGTCCGTACAAAATGTAAGAGCACACCACGCAAATACGTGGGGTCGTATGAGATCTCCTGAAATCTCCTCCAGCAACTCCTAGAGTCAAAACTATAGCTCCATCAGCTCCGCTGCCTACGAACGACAAGACGTCGATAAAATGAGTTCAGCGCCCGGTACAAGCTCAATGGTGTAGTCAACCTCCCGAACTGGAGGAACACCTGGTAACTCCTTCGGAACATACCTAGAAACTCGGGAACCACCTCAATGTCACCAATTTTGGGCACAGCAACCGAAGTATCCACAATATGAGCAAAGCAAACCACACAACTCGTCTCCATCATCCGCTCGACCATCACCGTGAAACAGCATCTCGGGAAAATCTGGTCGTCGAAACACAACCTCCTCCTCGAGGCACTCGAAGACAGCCAAATGCATCGTCAGTAAGTCCATACTCATAATCACATCAAAACCACAATGTCCTGCTATAACAGATCCGTGGCTAAGCCATATCCTCCAACAAGGATCTCGCGACCTCCGGATGGATGCAACACTCTCCAAAATCTCGGAAGTGAAGATGCAGGTACAATGGCCATGGATATGAAGCAATAGTAACCTCAGAGAAAAGTTTGTCCTCAAACAAGGTCATGGCACGAACTCCAACATGCCCAACTAGCCGCCCACGTCAATTGCGACTTGTTGATTAACTCGTCAAAAGGGTACATTGGTCAAACTTCAGGAATATCATCATGACCTCCTCCTGAACTCTGAGCTGTCAAACCGCTAAAACAGCTGGCTGAGGGCGCTCCCTCGTAACGTGACCCTCCTGGCCACCGAAACAGTAACTGAAAGTGCTCCACGAACACAAGCCACCGCAACACCTGCTGCGTGAAAGGATCACCAACGATCGCCCAAACTCATGCCACAGGAGCAAGTCCTCTACACTATGATTTCCGCCATCGCCAAACGGATCCTCAGCTTGATCTGATGGCCCACAACATAATCGATAAGGCCACAGCCTGATGAAGTCACTGATCTCGAGGTGCCAGAACTCAACCTCATCAAAATCTCGACTAAGTCCACTTTCCTCAAACCATCGTATCGAACCGCGTACATCTTTCCCTCACAATAGCCTCGCCACTGAGTGCAACACACTAAGCTCCTCACGGATGTCTCGAGGCACATCAATCAGACTCTCTCTGATGCTCAGGTTCAAACTCATCTCGAACCTCGTGCACCGCTTCCTCTGAAGCCACATAACATGTGCAAACAGGGACAACATATGGACAATGCATCTCTGCCTCAGCTGGGTAAACACTCCTTATTCGATCGCTGGATAGCCTGATTAACTATTACCGTATAAACAACACCCTGAATGTAGGCCATGGAGTCGCAACCGGAACTCACACAATATCAGCCCACAAAATACCACAATCTGACTCAGGTAAACATCAATTGCCACAATTCTCTGCTCTGTGGCCACATAAAGACGCTCATACACACACAACCAGGCAAACTGTGCCACACAGTTCACTGAACTCGGAATACTCATCCAAACCCACAATTCTCTGGCAAATCGCGCGTCGATTGATCCTCAATAGGATGCACAACCGAAACGACACGGAAAGCACGTCAGGAGGCATCCTAATGAATAAAATATCGTTCACAACAAGTGGAACGTAATCATGGAACTTTAAATATTTGAAAGCATACAACACCCGGAATATTGATGATTATCCGCCGGCCGGTCGGGTCACCATTCCAGACATGCTGTACATTCTCAAATATCCTTGGTAAACACGACTATAGAAGTCTACATAACCTATAACCTAATGCTCTAATACCAAGCTGAAAGGACCCAACCCCGATTTAGCTCCCTAAACTGGAGTTAAACCCCTTCGAAAACACGAACCAACAAAAACCGTAGAAATTTTGGCAGAGTTTCGTTACTAACGTGGAATTACCATTACCTACACGCGGAAAATACACTTCATCCTATGCCACAAAAAGCAAACCGTGGGCACCAATCCCATCCGGATTTCTCAATATATCAACAGTAAGGTAAATCAATAAATATATCTATATTTTACTGAAATCCGGTGTAAAATCGTATAGCATAAACAACAGATTACTCAGAGCGACCTCTAATGTATAAACATATTAGTACACCACAGTAGGTAGAACAATAAACCTACTGGAAGAAACAAGGTAGCTCGAGCACTATGCCTCCGACCACGACGTGCGACACTAGAGCCTGAACTGCAAACTGGGCACGAAAACCGAAAAGCCCAGGGGAAAGACAATAAACTCGTTAGAGTGAGTGGACGAAAATAAATGTCTTTTACCAAGTAATATATATTATAAAAACACATGCGAGTCAAAAGTATAAATAATCAAATGGTACACGAGGGAGACTCTAACTCCTCACGCGTCCGAGTACACGAGGGAGACTTTAACTCCTCACGCGTACGGAGCATGCATAAAAATCCCACGGGGTCACTCGTGGACACATCCGTGCTAGTACAGTCAGAACCACGGAGTCCCTCACTTCCACGTG
The DNA here is from genome assembly GCA_946800695.1 of Geum urbanum. Classification (NCBI taxonomy): domain Eukaryota; kingdom Viridiplantae; phylum Streptophyta; class Magnoliopsida; order Rosales; family Rosaceae; genus Geum; species Geum urbanum. The sequence goes on from OX326998.1 coordinate 39,706,923, forward strand.
ATTCTAGCCGGAAATGGCCTCAGGTCAAAGGTCTGCCTCCCCCCGGTAAAGACCTCAGGTCAGGAGTCACAGTCTCCCCTGGAATAAAGCCTACCATCGGGGATCAGCCGAGAGGCAAGTGTATCGATACAACAACGTAACCAAGACTGTACTCTGTGTAAACCAAATCATAAACTTTTCGATGCAAATGCAATAAACAGCATATAAGTGTATATATATATTCGTATACGTATATCCGTGTATGTATAATCGTAAAACACATGCTCATGTAATCCGAAATCTCATATGCATGCTCAAGTTCATAAAACGTATATCAAGACTCGCAAATAATCTGTGAAAAGAAGTGTCCACTCACAGACTGGCGTAACGAGTATCGCGTTAACCCGTGATCCGGCGGAAAGTCCCTCGCCAAAACAACGATCACGAACCCCTGAATATTCACAAAGTGCATTATTCAAAGTCATAATCCGACAATACAAGACAAATCACGAGAAACCACCGTCCTCGGAAACACGAAATCCGATTACAACAAACTGTGGGAAATCCGGAAATCACATCTCAATACCTCGCTGTATTTTCGGATGCTCAACTCGAAAAACGAACCTCCCCACTGCGATCGGGGCGCGATTTCGAGTCAAATGACATGCAACTTGTCAAAAATCCAAAAAGTCAAACCGTTGACTGTTGACCGCCGCCGTTGACCACCGTCCACGGCGGCGCCGCTGCCAAAATTAAAATTTTCCAGTTGAGCAACCCCTATTCCACTCAAAATCATGCACTGAGCAACTTTCATAACTGCAACAAGGGCCAATTCAATCTCTAACTAGCTCAATTTCGTGATAAACCGAATTGGTACACAAATTTCAAATCCAAAATTCTCCTTCCACAAATCGAATTAAAGCTTCATACTTACATGGTTAGAATCCTTGAGAGGAGAGCTATAAAACCCAGTGCTTTATCAAGCTCGAATCGGTCGGAAAAATGGAACCCGATTAACCTCAAAATCCTTCCGTTTTGGCCGGAATATTCCTCTCTCTCCGGCGACCTAGGTCGTGCGTGGTGGCCGAGGATAGACTCGGGAGGTCAAAGCGCACCTAATGGAAACAGTCCCGAGCCACGAGGTTGCCGGAATCGTCGCGCCACCGTGGAAGTCGTCGGCCACCGTCGAGAATTCCTCTCTCTCCACCGAGTTGACTCGGTCAACTCGGTCAATATCAAAAATGGCAAGGTTTGACTTTCCAAACTGGTAACTTTCTATTTATAGCCTTACCCAAAATGGAAACTTCATACTTATCCTTTTCGACAAACTTTGAACACCCGCAACTTTCACGTCGTAACTCCGATTCCGATAATTCTCGCGGCCACAAACTCGTCTCGACATGTTCTTCCAATATCACCTGAAGTCAAACACATCAGCCAAACAGATAAAAAGTCAACTGTTCAACCAAACACACATTTAAATCGACTAAACAATTCACAATCGGAAATAATCACAACTAAATCTTCGTAACTCAGAACAATGCTCCAACAGTTCCCACGAGCTCGAAATTAAATTCTGAACAACTTTCGTGAAGAAGCCGAAACCAAATTCTCGTCCAGTAATTTAGTCGTTAAGAAGTCCACAATTAAAACCCGAACTTCAAATATTCATAATTAATTCCTCGGTCGTCCAAATGACGATCCGGAACCGCCCACGAACTCGAAATCACACATAGAACGACTCTCGAGAAGAGACTCAGCTCCAATTCTCGGCCAATAATTAAGTCGTTAACAAATCCGGCTATTCACATAACTGTCGAACATCAGCGACTACGCGGTAACTCACGTAAATAGCTGATCATACTGCTGATTCTGGTCCGGGTCGTCACAACATTTCTTTTCACTGTTTGTTGCGAGTCTTTTATATACATTTTACGAGCATGAGCATGCAGTTATGATTATGAATTATACGAGCATGTGTTTTATGATTATGCATTTGCGAATATGCTTTTATAATTATGCTCTATGCTTATATATTACGCTTTATGCAATTACATGGAAACCTTTATGATTTGACTTACACAGAGTACAGTCTCAGTAGTAGTATCGATACACTTAGAATCTCGGCTGATCCCCGAGGATGTTTACCGGGGGGGACTGTACTCTGACCCGAGATCTTTACCGGGGGGGGGGGGGGGGGAGGCAGATACCCTGATCTGAGGCCTTTCTCACTGGAATCACGTGAGGATCAGGGATCCCATGATTGAAACTGTACTAGCGCGGATGTGTGCATGAGTGACCCCGCGGGATTTCCGATGCATGCTCTGTACGCGTGAGGAGTTAGAGTCTCCCTCGTGTACCATATGATTTTTATGCATCTAGACTCGCATATGTTTTATAACATATATATTATTCGGCGAAAGACATTTATTTTCGTCCACTCACTCTAACAGTTTATATGTCTTTCCTTGGGCTCTTTGTTTTCAATGCCCAGTTTACAGTTTGGATTCTGGTGTCGCACGTCGAGGTTGAAGGCTTAGTATTCGAGCTACTTTTCCTTTCTCAGTAGGTTCTAGTTTGGCCTACTGTTTTGTATATATGTATATACTAGAGGTCGCTCTGAATGCTATTGTGTTTATATTTCACATGATTTTTCCCGGATTTCTGTAAGGCTACAATTTTGTGTATTGCTTTACGTTTTATGATATGTTTTTGAGAAATCCGGATGGGATTGGTGCCCACGGTTTGGCTTTTGTGGCATAGGATGAAGTGTATTTTCCGTTGCAGGTTAATGGTAACTACGAGATTTAGTGGAACTCCGCCGAAATTTTTATGATTTCTGAAAGTTCATGTTTCCAGAAAGGGTCTGATTATGGTTCAGGAAACTAAATCGGGGTCGGGTCCTTTCATCTTGGTATCAGAGCATTAAGTTTTAGGTTCTGTAGACTTCTGTAGTTGTGTTGCTAAGGGTATTTAAGAATGTACACCATGTCTGGAGCGACGACCCAGCGGTTACTCATCAATGCTTCGGGTGTTGTATGCTTTAAAATGTTTGAAGTTTCATGATTACGTTCCTTGTGTCTTGTGACTAATGTTTTTCTTTTATCACTAGGATGCCTCCTAGACGTGGTTCCCGTGTCAATAGGGATGTGGATCCTGATAAGGATCGCTGGACGCATGTCTTGCTTATGCGAGAATTGTGTTTGGAGGAGCGTTTTGACCCTGTGGTCAAAGTTCAAAAAGCTAGATCAACTGTTTTATCGGGTTCAGTAGATCCAGAGATATGTGAGGCTTGGTTGGTTCAGGTTGAACGAGTTTGTGAGTGTCTGCGTTTCACTCCTGAGCATATGACAGTAGCAGCAGTTGGTTTGCTTGAGTCTGATGCATACTTTTGGTGCACTGACAGAGTTCCGGTTGATACTCCATGGACATTGTTCAGAGATCTGTTTATGCAGAGGTATTTCAACTAGGCTACTCAGCAGAGGAAGTATGAGGAGCTCACCAACCTGAGACAGGGTAGCATGTCAGTACTTGAGTATCGGGATAAATTTACTCATTTATCTCGATTTGCTCATGATATGGTGGCCTCAGAGGAAGCCAAGTGCATGAGATTTGAGTTGGGTTTGAACCTGAATATCAAGGGAACATTGACTACGATGACTCGAAACAACTTTGATGAGTTTGTGAATGCTGCACTTAGAGGCGAGGACATAGAGAGGGAGAGGCAGATGCGATTCCAGTCTCAACGATTTAGGAAGGTGGACCGAGTCAGGGAGCTTCCAAGAGGCTGAGTTCAGGAACTTCCGGATCGGCATCATCATCTGGCAGTGGACCTTATAGACATCCTGCTAGTACGGCTAGGCAGCATCAAAGATGGAGGAGGAATCAGCCACAGAGACCACAGTCCAGTGGGAGTTCCAGTGGATCCAGCTATCCTCGACATACTGGTGGCACTTTTGCTGTACCGAGGGAGTATCCATTGTGTAATTTCTACAATAGGCATCACTTCAGTCCTTGTCAACGGGGCACTACCATTTGTTATCGTTGTAGCCAGGAGGGTCACTTTGCGAGGGAGTGTCTTCAGTTTGCTGGTGTTGGTGGTCAGGTAGTTCAGAGTTCAGGAGGAGATCAAGGTACTACTTCTGGAGCTCTACCAGTACAGTCTTCTAGACAGGGCGGACAACAGGTGAAAGGACCCAACCCCGATTTAGTTTCCTAAACCGGAATCAAACCCATTCACCCAGAACCAACAAAAACCATAAAAATTTCGGCAGAGTAACGCTACTAACGCGGAATTGCCATTACCTGCACCCGGAAAATACACTTCATCCTATGCAACAAAAATCAAACCGTGGGCACCAATCCCATCCGGATTTCTCAATATATCAACAGTAATGTAAAGTAATAAATATAACATAAGAATACTCAGAGCGACTTCTAATATAGATATACAAATAGTAGGCCAAACTAATTAAGAACCAACCATAAAAGAAACATCACTAGAATACTATGCCTCCAACCACAACGTGCGACACCAAAATTTGAACTGCAAACTGGGCACAGAAACCGAAAAGCCCAGGGGAAAGACATGAAAACCGTTAGAGTGAGTGGACGAAAATAAATGTCTTTCGCCGAATAATATATGTTAAAATAACATATGCGAGTCCAGATAAATAAAGATAATAAAGTACACGAGGTAAATTCATACTCCTCCAGCGTACTGAGCATGCATGTAAAAATCCCACGGGGTCACTCATGGACACATCCATGCTAGTACAGTCCGAATCACAGGATCCCAGACCCACACGTGATTCTAGCCAGAAAGGCCTCAGATCAGGGTATCTGTTTTCACCCGGAAATACATCGGCACAAGAAACAGAAATCTGTACCCACCCGGAAATACATCGGCACAAGGTACAGTTCCCCCCTGGTAGGCACCCTGGGGGATCAGCCAGGATGCAAGTGTATCGATACAACAACATAAACTGTGACTGTACTTTGTGTAAACCAAATCATAAATAGTTCGATGCAAATGAGTAAAGCAATATATAAATGCATATACGTAATATATAAATATATAAGCATAATCGTATAACATATGCTCATATAAATCATAATCTTGTATGCATACTCATGCTCGTAAAACGTGTATAAAGACTCGCGATTATCAGTGAAAAGAAATTGTCCACTCACAGGTGAGCGTAACGCAGTTCGTGTTAATCCCGTGATCCGGTGGAAAATCCCTCGCCAAACGAACAATCACGAACCCCTGGATAATCATAAAATCCACTGCTCAAATTCATAACTCGACAACTCAAATCATATCACGAGGAACAACCGTTCCCGGAAACGTATAATCCAATATCAACAAACTCGCGAAAATCCGATAATAATACCACAAAACCTCGCTATAATTTCGGACGCCCAAATTGAAAAATAAACCTCACCACTGCGATCGGGGCGCGATTCCGAGTGAAACGACATATAACTTGTCGAAAAACACGTCGGACGAAAAATCGCCGCTGCCTCCGGCCGCCGGAATTTCAGATCTACCTAGAAAATGTCATGCTACACATGATTTCAAAGATCTCGACGATTCCAACAACTTTCCAGTTATAAGTTAAGGCCAATTTTGACCGGAAAATCTCCAAAAATCAACTCAAAGTTCAAAATCCTTACCGAAATTTCAAACCGATCTATCTCCCTCCTCCGGCCACGGTAACCTTCAAGACCACTTCCAATAGCTTCCTCTTCTCATGGCTAACAAAACCCCTCAAAGAGGAGCCACCAAATCGGCCGGAAAAATCACCTCCGACCACCGCCGAACTCGCCGGAAAATTACAAACTTCAAAACGTCATAACTTCTTCATCTGGTAACCAAATTGAACAAATGACCTATCAAAAGAAAGAGGAGCTCAAGCCCAATAACTTTGATGAAGACACCATGGCCAAAAGAGGCCGGAATCAAGCTCAACGAATGCAAACAAAATTCGGCCTGGAAAGGAAGAAAAATGGCTGGTCAACCCGAGTTGACTCAGTCAACACCCAATTCTGACTTACCCAAAAAGGAAACCCACTATTTATACCTTCTATTTTTGGAAACTTCCAAATATACTTTTCGACAAACTTCGAACAAACGTAACATGCGTCGTAAATCCGTTTTCAACAATTCTCCCGTCAACAAACTTATCTCGACAAATTCTTCAATTTTTACCCAAAGTCAAACACATCGACCAATCCGGTAAAAAGTCAACGGTTCAATCTATTACAAGCTTATCCGATTAAATAATCAACGGTCGAAATATTCATAACTTAATCCTCGTAACTCGGAAAAATCCTCCGGAAGTTCTCACAAGCTCGAAATTAAATTCTCTACAACTTTTACGAAGAATCCGAAATCAAATTCTTGCCCGGTAATTTAGTCGCTAAGGAAGCCGCCATAATAGCAGATTACGTCGAAATCACGACAAATCGCGAAACTCGCAAATCAAATCAATAATCATTCCATTTACGCTTCGGGTTGATCAACGGTCCAAAACAGATCACAATCACGATTTGGATAGACTCGAACACAAACGGATAAACTAGACAATATACCGAAATTTCAAATATTCATATTATATTCCTCGGTCGTCCAAATAATGATCCGGAACCGCCCACGAACTCAAAATCACGCATACAACAACTCTCGAGAAGAGACTCAACTCAAATTCTTGGCCAATAATTTAGTCGTGATCAAAGTTGGTGATTCAATCAATTATCAGAAATCTGCGATTATACGCTAACTCATGAATTAAGCTGATTATACTACTGATTCTGTTCCGGGTCGTCACAACAGGGTCGCAATCAGTGTGGATGACCAGCTGGACAGGCCAGGGTTCATGCTATGTCATTGTGAGAGGGCAGAGCTTCACCAGAGGTTGTCATTGGTACGTTGCATGTTTTTGGCTATCCAGTACTTACTTTGCTAGATCCAGGTGCTACGCATTCATTCATATTATTTAGATTGTCATCTTTTGCTACTATGCCTGCATCTCCACTTTCGGGGTTGTGGAGAGTGTTGTATCCATCCGGAGAGGTTGTGAGTATTGGTTGGGTGTATAGAGATTGTGAGATCTTTATGGGAGGTTATGGTTTAGTCGCAGATTTTTTGTTGCTAGATATTGTAGATTTTGATGTGATTTTGGGTATGGACTTCTTGGAGACACATTGGGCTATGTTCGACTGTCACAAGAAGGAGGTGGTTTTTCGACGTCCAGGTTTTTCAGAGATATTGTTTCGTGGTGAGAAGAATACTTCCTTGCCATGTGTGATTTCAGCGATGAAGGCCGAGTGGATGATGAAGAAGGGTTGTGTGGCACACTTAGCTCATGTTGTGGATACAAAGGTTGTTGTACCAGACATTGGTGATATTGAGGTAGTTTCTAAGTTTTAAGATGTATTTCCAGAGGAGTTACCAGGTGTTCCTCCAGTTAGAGAGATTGATTTCACTATTGAGCTTTTACCAGGCACTGGACCTATATCTCAGGCTCGTATGGCACCAGCGGAGTTGAAGGAGTTACAGATTCAACTTCAAGAGTTGGTGGAGAAAGGTTTCATTGGACCTAGTGCTTCACCGTGGGGTGCTCATGTGTTGTTTGTGAGGAAGAAGGATGGTTCCATGCGGTTGTGTATTGACTATAGGAAGCTGAATCAGGTTACAGTGAAGAACAAGTATCCATTACTACGGATTGCCGATTTGTCTGATCAGCTCAAGGGAGCTTCAGTCTTTTCGAAGATTGATCGCAGGTATAGATACCATCAGTTGAGGATCAGAGAGTCTGATGTACCCATGACAGCTTTCAGATGACGGTACGGGCATTATGAGTTCTTGGTTATGCCGTTTGGGTTGACCAATGCCTTTGTAGCTTTCATGGATTTGATTAACAGGGTGTTCAGGCGATTCCTGGACAAGTTTGTGATCGTATTCATTGACGACATCCTGATTTACTGCAAGAGTGTGGGCCAGCACAAGAAACATTTGCGAGCTGTTTTGCGAACTTTGCGAGATAATCAGTTGTTTGCAAAGTTCAGCAAGTGTGAGTTCTGGTTGAGTAGCGTGCAGTTTCTGGGTCACGTGATATCTGCTGAGGGAGTCAGCGTGGATCCTGACAATAGGAGTAGACCTACCACTGTACCAGAGATCATGAGTTTCTTGGGTTTGGTAGGTTACTATCGGTGTTTTGTGCAGGATTTTTCACGGATTGTCACTCCACTTACCAAATTGACGAAGAAAGGCGTCAAGTTCGAGTGGTCCGATGCTTGTGAGAAGAGTTACATGCTCTTGAAGGAGAAGTTGACTACTGTACCGGTTCTGACTCTACTTGACGATAGTGGAGAGTTTGTGGTTTACAGCGATGCATCGAAATTGGGTCTTGGTTATGTCTTGATGTAGCATGGTAGAGTGGTGGCTTACAGTTCCAGGCAGTTGAAACCACATGAATTCAATTATCCTACGCATGATTTGGAGTTGGCTGCTATTGTATTAGCCTTGAAGAGTTAGAGACATGACTTGTACGGAGGTCAGTGCAAGATATATACAGATCACAAGAGTCTCACTTATTTGCGCAATCAGCCAGATCTGAACATGAGACAGTGCAGATGGATGGAGTTGATCAATGACTATGACTGCACCTTTAAGTATCATCCAGGGAAGGCTAATGTCGTTGCTGATGCACTCAGTCGGAAATCTAGAGCTTCATTATTTCATGTGCGTGTGGCCAGAGTTCCCATGTTAGTAGAGTTACGGGCTATGGGAGTTGAGTTAGAGTGGGATGATGATGGAGCCATGTTGGCTAGCTTCCAGGTTCGACCAGTATTAGTTGATCAGGTTCGTGAAACTCAGGATGCAGATTCCTATCTGTTGGACAAGAAGACAATGATTCAGAATGGTGTGCCAACAGAGTTTCAGCTGAGTAGTGACGGTACATTGTTGTTCAAAGGCAAACTTTGTGTACCCAGAGATGAGGCCTTGAAGAAGGAGATCTTATATGAAGCCCATTGTTCTGCTTACGCTATACATCTAGGCGGTACGAAGATGTTTCGCACACTTAGAGCCTACTATTGGTGGCGGAACATGAAGAGGGAAATTGCAGCATATGTGAGCAGATGTCTTATTTGTCAGCAAGTGAAGGCAGAGAGATAGAAACCTGCTGGAAAGCTATAGCCTTTAGAGATTCCAGTTTGGAAGTGGGAGCATATCACTATGGATTTCGTATATCAGTTACCGCGTACTTCTGCTGGTAACACTGGCATTTGGGTTATTGTGGGCCGTTTGACGAAATCAGCTTATTTCCTTGCACTTCCAGGGAAGATTTTAGTGGGCAAGTTAGCGAAGCTGTATTTGGCTGAGATTGTTCGTTTGCATGGTGTGCCTGTTTCTATCGTTTCTGATCGTGATAGTCAGTTCACTTCAGAGTTTTGGCAGGCATTGCAGTGAGCTTTAGGGACCAGACTACATTTTAGTACAGCTTTTCATCCTCAGACTGATGGGCAGTCTGAGAGGACCATTCAAACCTTAGAGGACATGTTACGGTCCTGTGTATTACAATTTAGAGGGAATTGGGACCAGCAGCTTCATTTGATCGAGTTTGCCTACAATAACAGTTATCAGGCCAGCATCGATATGGCACCTTATGAGGCTTTGTATGGGAAGCAGTGGCGTACTCCATTATGTTGGAGTGAGGTGGGTGAACGTTGGCTCATTGGTCCTGATTTGGTGAAGAGCACCACTGAGGATATTCAGATTATCAGAGATAGACTGAAGATTGCTCAAGATCGACAAAATAGCTATGTAGATGTGAGGAGGAAGAGTCTTGAGTTCGAGGTTGGCGATTGGGTCTTCCTGAAATTGTCTCCTTAGAGAGGAGTAGTTCGTTTCAGGAAGAGTGGCAAACTTCGGCCACGGTATATTGGTCCTTATGAGATCATATAGAGAGAGTTGGTGCTATGGCATATAGGTTGGAGTTACCTTCAAAGATGGCTAGAGTGCATGATGTCTTCCATGTATCTATGTTGCGGAAATATATTTCAGATCCATTGCATGTTTTATCACCATATCAGCTTCCTATTCGGGAAGATTTGACTTATGTGGAGGAGCCAGTGCAGATTCTTGATCGACGTGTACAAGAGTTGAGGCACAGAGTTATTCTGCTTGTGAAGGTCTTATGGCAGAATCATTCAGTGGAGGAAGCCACTTGGGAGACCAAGGAGCACATGTGAGAGCAGTATCCTCATCTTTTCAGTTAGCATGTATGTAAATTTTGAGGTCGAAATTTTTTAAGGGGGTAGATTTGTGACAACCCGAACCGGAAATGGTAGTTAATCGGCTTAATTCGCGAGTTTTACGTATAATCGTAGTTTGACGTAATTAATCGATTTGGAGGTCTTGTTTGCGACTAAATTATCGGGCGAGAATTTGTTATGAGTTCCTTCACGAGAGTTGTAGAGTTTATGATTTCAAACTTCTAGGAGTTTTCCGAGGATTTTTCCGATGTTCGATGAATATGTTATTAATATTTCCGACCGTTGGATTTAATCGTATTTATCCGTTTAGATTCGATTCGTTTTCGACCATTGATCGTTTTAGTCGCGAGTATAAATATCGAAATAGTCATAAAATTTTCGAAAAGTCACATTTGGGCCGAGTTGACAAAAATTGGACTGTTGACCAAGTTTGACCAGCGTTGATCGAAGGATTTTGGCACCGCCGTTGACCACCGATCAACTTTTTGATTCTGGCCATTTCAGACCTCAAGCTTGGTATGGTTAGCTTCCTCTTGTGATTTCCTATTGTCTCGAACTTGGTTTGAGTTGATTTGGTTGAGTTTTGAGGGAGAACCAACTTGTTAAAGTTTCGAATTTTTGCTAGAATCGGGTTGGCTTTTCCAGCCACTTTTGGGGTTGATGGGGTTGGGGGTTTTGCTCCCCTCAACCCATAGATGCTTTTGGGTGAAGAATTTTTGAATTGGAGGCCATTTGAAGCTCGCCGGAATAGGTCACTGGAATTAATGGAGGTTTGAATTTTTGAGCTTGATTCCGGCCGGTGGGTTTCGAATTGGAGGTTGGTGTAGAAGGAAAAGTTGTTGGGCTTGAGGAGTAGATGTGATATGGAAATTTTCACCGGATTTGGCCATCGTTGACTCCGTGCCGCCGGTGGCGGCGGCGGTCAACGACGGAGCTCCGACGAGTTGACTTTTTTGGAAGTTTGGTAAGTTTTATACCATTTTGCTTGTAATCGCATCCCAAGCGTAGTCTTGAAGTTATTGAGTTGATTTGGATGGTGGATTTTGTGTCGAGGGATAAGTAGATTATTTATGGGATTTTCGACAACTTCGTTGATATTCGAGTTATATGTTTCCGGAAATAGTTGGTTGCCGAGGTGTGGTTCAGAGTTTTGAAGTGTGACGACCCGAAACAAAATCAGCAGTTAAGCCGCATAGTCACAGAGTTACGACAGTGTTGAATCGCCAAGCTTCTTAACGACTTAATTATTGGCCAAGAATTGGAGCTGGGTCTCTTCTCGAGAGTCGTTCTACGTGTGATTTCGAGTTCGCAGGCGGTTCCAGATCATTATTTGGACGACCGAGGAATTAATTATGAATATTTGAAGTTCGGATTTAAATGGTGGGCTACTTAACGACTAAATTACCGGATGAGAATTTGGTTTCGGCTTCTTCACGGAAGTTGTTCAGAATTTAATTTCGAGTTCGTAGGAACTTTCGGAGTATGATTTTGAGTTACGAGGAATTAGTTGTGAATATTTCCGATTATTGATTGTTTAGTTGATTTAATGTGTATTGGTTCGAAGGGTTGACTTTTTATTCGTTTGACCGATGTGTTTGACTTCGGGTAATATTGGAAGAATATGTCGAGACATGTTTGTGGCCGCGAGAATTATTGGAATCGAAATTACGACGAGAAAGTTACGCGCGTTTGAAGTTCGTCGAAAATGATAATTACAAGTTTCCATTTTGGGAAAGGCTATAAATAGAAACCTGCTATTATGGTCAAGTGAGAGACTTTCCATTTTGGGTGTTGACCGAGTTGACTGAGTCAACTCGGTGGGAGAAGAGGAAATGCGACGTGCTTCACGGTGGCGACGGTGGTTGTTCGTTCGACCACCTCCGACCACGGGGAAGGACCCGTTTGAAGCGCCTTGGCCACCCCGTCATGCTTCCGGCCTCCTTTCATGTCAAGGCTCGCCGGAAAGAGGGAGAAATCCGGCCAAAAATGGAGGAGAAACTTGTGAATTCGGGTTCCATGTTTTACACCGATTCGAACTGAAATTTTGGGTGGGCTTTGTAGCTCTCATCACTAGCAAGCTACCATGTAAGTTTGGAGTTCTAATTTTGATTGTGGAAGGAGAATTTTGGATTTGAAATTTGTGTGTACATTCGGTTTTTCGTGAAATTGACATGGTTAGAGTGAGAATTGGCCTTTGTTGCAGTTGACAAAGTTGCTCAGTGGGTGAGTTGGAGTGGAATAGGGGTTACTCCGCCGTGAAATTTTCCGGTCAGCGGTGGTGCCGCCGTGGGCGGCGGTCAACGGCAAGTTGCATGTCATTTGACTCGAAATCGCGCCCCGATCGCAGTGGGGAGGTTCGTTTTTCGAATTGAGCGTCCGAACGTAAAGCGAGGTATTGAGGTGTTATATGTGGATTTTCGACGATTCGTCGTATTCGAATTACGTGTTTCCGGAAACGGTGGTTTCTCGTGATTTGATTTGTATTGTCGAGTTATGAATTTGAGAAATGGATTTTGTGAATAATCAGGTGTTCGTGATCGTTCATGTGGCGATGGACTTTCCGCCGGATCACGGGTTAACGCGATACGCGTTACGCTAGTCTGTGAGTGGACAGTTTATTTTCACGGAATTCTTGCGAGTCTTTTATATACGTTTTATGAACTTGAGCATGCAGTATGATTATGGTTTTACGAGTATGAGTTTTCGTACGAGATTGTGTTTATATTGAGCATGTGTTACATGATTGTACTTATATGTTGTTATGAATCCACGTGTGGCCCCGTGTGATTACACACATGCTTTGTGCACGTGAGGAGTTAGAGTCTCCCTCGTGTTTGTATTTGTGAGGAGTTAGAGTCTCCCTCGCATACCCTTTAAATGTTATACATTCGACTCGCATATGTTTTATAACATATATATATAACTGGTGAAAGACATTTATTTTCGTCCACTCACTCTAACGTGTTTATTGTCTTTCCCCTGGGCTTTTCGGTTTCCGTGCCCAGTTTGCAGTTCAGGCTCTGATGTCGCACATCGTGGTCGGAGGCATAGTGCTCGAGCTACCTTGTTTCGTCCAGTAGGGTTATTGCTCTACCTACTGTTGTATACGTATATGATTATGTGTTAGAGGTCGCTCTGAGTTTCCTGTTGAATGTGTTATACGATTTACTTCGGATTTCAGTAAAGTACTATTATATGTATCGTTTTACTTTACTGTTGATATATTGAGAAATCCGGATGGGATTGGTGCCCACGGTTTGCTTTTTGTGGCATAGGATGAAGTGTATTTTCTGCGTGCAGGTAATGGTAATACGACGTTAGTAACGAAACTCTGCCAAAATTTCGAAAAGTTTTTGTTGGTTCGTTTTTTCAAAGGGGTTTGATTCCGATTTAGGAAGCTAAATCGGGGTTGGGTCCTTTCATGAAGTGTGATTTTGATCAGTGGTTTTTGTGATTATTCAGGAGATCGGGATCGTACGCTTGGCGAGGGATCTTCCGCCGGATAACGGGATTAGCGCGTTTTTTTGCGTTGTGCTTGTCTGTGAGTGGACATTTCTTTTCACTGTTGGTTGCAATTCTTTTATATACATTTTACGAGCATGAGCATGCAGTTATGATTATGAATTATACGAGCATGTGTTTTATGATTATGCATTTGTGAATATGCTTTTATAATTATGCTTTATGCTTATATATTACGCTTTATGCCATTACATGGAATTCTTTATGATTTGGTTTACATAGAGTACAGTCTCAGTAGTAGTTGTATCAATACACTTAGCATCTCGGCTGATCCCTGACGATGTTTACGGGGGAGAGAGGGTGCAGATAACTTGACCTGAGTCCTTTCTGGCTGGAATCACGTGAGGATCAGGGATCCCGTGATTCAGACTGTACTAGTGCGGATGTGTCCATCAGTGACCCCGCAGGATTTCTGATGCATGCTCTGTACGCGTGAGGAGTTAGGGTCTCCCTCGTGTACCATATGATTTTTATGCATCTAGACTGGCATATGTTTTATAACATTATATTATTCGGCGAAATAAATTTATTTTCGTCCACTCACTCTAACAGTTTATATGTCTTTCCCTTGGCTCTTTGTTTTCAATGCTCAGTGTGCAGTTTGGATTCTGGTGTCGCACGTCGAGGTTGCAGGCTTAGTATTCGAGCTACTTTTCCTTTCTCAGTAGGTTTCTAGTTTGGCATACTGTTGTGTATTTATATGTATATACTAGAGGTCTCTCTGAGTACTATTGTGTTTATATTTTCACATGATTTTTCCCGGATTTCTGTAAGGCTACATTTTTGGGTATTGGTTTACGTTATGATATGTTTTTAAGAAATCCGGATGGGATTGGTGCCCACGGTTTGGCTTTTGTGGCATAGGATGAAATGTATTTTCCATTGCAGGTTAATGGTAACTACGTGATTTAGTGGAACTCGGCCGAAATTTTTATGATTTTTGAAAGTTCATGTTTTCAGAAGGGGTCTGATTCTTGTTTAAGAAACTAAATCGGGGTCGGGTCCTTTCATTGTGCTCCAATTATGTACCTAACCTTATGCTTAAAACTTGCCTTCTTGGAATAAAGCATCATTTTAAATACGTTTCCTTGTTATGCTAGGAAATTGAGAGTTTGCGAGGAAACAAGCTAAAAGATGGAGATTAATCACTTTTTGAAGAAGCCAAACAAGTTTCCTAAGCATTTGGAGAAGAATGAGCAAAACGGGAAGAAGAAAAAAAGTCAACTGTCGGTTAATGGTCAACTCCGACTGTCAACGGTTAACTCCGAAAAGTCTTCATAGGTCAATGTCATGGTCAAGGTGTGATGGCCCAAGACTTCAAGGCCCAAGCCCATAAGCTTCATGGGAAGATATTTTGGTTGAGACATGTGCCACTCACATGCTCGGTGAGTCATATGCATCTTTTAACCATTAAGTAAAGCCTAAAATTGTGGATCATGTCCAACCTTAACTTTGAATTATTTGATGCCAAAATATCTCATCCAAAGCTATAGGGTCGAGCTCCCTACTACACCCACACACAACTCACTTAAATTTTTTAGTTTTCCACAGTTTTAGTCTCTCTTAGGTGTCCATCCATATCTATACCAAATAGCCATCTCCTCCACCTCTCAAACACCCAAGAGCACTACTAAAAGGCTTGAAAACCTCCATCACCACCACCATACTTTCATCTACACCATCTTCTCCTGAGCCTAAGGTGGGTGACTCAAGTTCTTCGAGCATAGGAGCATAGTTTGAGCAAGAAGGGAATGAGAGCTTGAAGAGCTTTGAAGCTTTTGGGACTCTTCGGTTATTTTTTTCTCCTATTTGTCTCTTATTTATGTATCTATACTTTATCTTAGCTATGGGTAGTGAGTGGTTGTCTTTTGGAAGGTTAGGGCTTAGCCCTAGCCAATTTGATGTACACACAACTATGTTTGGAGTTATGGATTTGAATTTGGTTTAGTTTATTACATGTTGTGAATGAGTTTGATAGATCGTGATGTGATTGTGGTATGTTTGCATATTTGGGCTTGATTCAATGTTTTCATATTCATGTCTTAGCCATGACTAAGTTGAGAAGTGTTTAAGGAATCTAAAAATGAACCTAAGTGAATTAGTCACTCACCTAAGGAAGATAAGTATGTGAACATGACTTAGGTCTACACTTAAAAGGATATGCCTAAGGTTTGGTTTCCATTAGGTTTGAGCATGGATGGAAACCTTCTTGAAGTCCAAATGATCCAAGAAGCTTCGGTCAAGTTTACATTGACACGAAGCGGCTTTGTAGCTACTCGTTACTTCTTCTAATTCATGTTCTATATGGTGTGGATTAGGAAAGTCATTAGAACCTACTTCTATATTCTCTAATATGGACTTAGGAAGGAAAGTCATTCACATTCATCATAAGTGAACACATATTGAACTCATTAGGCATGTGGTATGATTAGGATATGATTCACAATTGAGTTGCATTCTAGTTTTGGTTTGCTTTATACTTGAATGTTTGGCTGAACACTTCTAGTGCCCTAATGGCCTAGGAGATTCGGTTCACAACCAATGGTGATTTACAATGATCACAAGTTGGACAAGCGCATGTGAACCGAACTAAACTCATAACTTAGACATTGTTGGTACATTGAGTTGGCTAGTGGCGATGCCTCTAGCCGACCAAACATTTCCTTTGATTTGCTTTACTTTATGTTTTCACTTTGTTTAGTTAGTTAATCACCCAATCGACTCGTATAATCACTCACCGTAATTGCATCATCCCTCGCAATGCTAAGTCTCCAAAGGACTTGGTATTGTGAGATACACTTTCACATTTTATTTCCTTTTAATGTCAAGTATTGTCTAGTGAGTCATAGTCTTTGTGCTTTTCACTCCGAGCTAAGGAATCTAAGTGCTTAATCCTCGTGGGTTCGACACTCGATTTCATTTTCTATACTATTACTTGTCCCCGTATACTTGCGGGTGAAGATTGTTCTTGTACTTATGAGTTAGTCAATAGCTTACTAAAACTGTGGGGGTATAAATCTTCTAACAAGTTTTTGGCGCCGTTGCCGGGGATTTAGTTTATCTTAGTTCCTTAGCTCGATCGGCCTTTGATTGCTGATTATCCGGACATTTTGACTTGATGATTTGTTTCATAGCTTTTAGTTTTCTTCAATTTATCACTTAGAACTTTGTTTTGCTTGTTTTTGTTCCATAGGATACATTGGTAGGTATTTTGGGGTGAAAGTGTGTGAGGATTTGTGCTCTAACCTTTGTTGCAGGAAATTTTTTGATCCATCAAAAAATCCCCTTCGACCCATCGAAGCTGGTTTGTAGAAGAGACCCGAAAGCCTCTTTCGATGCATTGAAAATTTCTTTCGATCCATCGAAATTCTTTGACATAGCTAGAGGTCTCAGAAAATTCTGAAATGTTGAGGGAGTTTTTATTTATGTGTCTAAATTATGCTCATAAAATGTCAGCTTATTTCGACTTGTGATTAATTATGTGTAAATTATGCAACCTATGCTTCGATCCATCAAAAGTGTGTTGTGCTAAGGTTGTTTTACTTCATTTCTACTCCTTTTTCCCTTGATTATCTATATCCTTTTGGAGCAAATCTAAATAGTGTCTTACTTTTATGCATTGTAGTTAGTGTGTGTCTAGATTTAGCGAACTTAATTTTTGCTACACCCTAGATCATTAGGACCTTATTGTATTTGAACTCTTAGAGTGCTCATTGATGTTTCCTTAAGGGGGGTGTCAAAGAAGCACCGTGGAAGGCCCTCGAGGCGTTGAGTACTTTAAGAGTTTAGGCCTAATATCCCTTGGTTACTTAATGTGTTTTTAGGTGTCATGCCTTCGAATCCTCTTTTTGAAGAAGAATTCATCATGGACGAGGATGACATTGAAGCAAGACCTTTGAGGGGTAATACTTTGCCATCTTTGTCAATGAATACCAGTTGCATTGTTCTTAAACCTTTAGCAGGCGAATCCTTTGATATTAAGTCAAGTTTTCTCCAAACTTTACCAATCTTCATGGGACATCTACACTTCAATCCCTATTCTCACTTGTTGGAGTTCGAGGAAGCATGTACAAGGTTCAACATCCAGAACATGGCCCCGGAACAATTGAAGCTTCAGGTATTTCCTTCAAGTTTGAGGGATAAGGCAAAGACGTGGTTCCACAAGCTTGCTCCTAAGTCAATTTACTCATGGGAGGCGATGAACCGCAAGTTCATCACAAAGTATTTTCCATCGGGGAAGATCAATGAGAGAAGGACAATGTTGATGAGATTTTTTGAGGAAGATGGAGAGTTGTTCTATGAGACATGGGAGCGTTTCAAGGAGCTTGAGCTTGGGTGCCCTAACCATGGTCAAATCCAAGACATATTATTGTCTCTCTTCTACCAACGATTGTGCATGAAGACGAGAAGGGAGGTTGACAATGCAAGTGGTGGAGATTTCATGGAGGAAACTGCGGAGGAGACACATGTTCTACACTAAAAAGATGTTAGAACAATATTCTTTATGGGATGTCAAGCCCAATGTTCAACAACCGACAATATCATTGAGAGAAATCACCCAAGCCAACTGGGGAAGTAGGTATGAAGTTAAGGGAGCCACCTATGTACAAGAGGATGCCATCAAGCAACTTTTAGAGACCATAAACAAGAAATTTAACCTCTTGTTGAAGAAAACTCGGAATGGAGGCTATGTTAATCAAATTGCGGAGACTAGTATGACACCTTGTATGATTTGTAAGAGTGTGATGCATGAGGCTCCATGTTGCCCACATCAAGGAGGCCATCTGGAGACTATTAAGGAATGGAAGCACATGTTATTGGGTGCACAAAGGAGTAATCCTGGTTGGCATGCCAATCCTATTTTGTCATGGGATGATCCTAGCCAAGCCAACTATTATGATCAAGAAAATGGTCAAGACTTTAAGCATGGAGCTACAAGCGTTACAAGGGCTAATGGAGAGTTTATTAATGCTAGGGGAGGCAACTCTTGCCAACCAAAAGCATGTTTCTCTCCAATACCACAACAAGCTTCGATGCCACAAGCACCTCCACCTCGAGGGGAATTGTCAAAGTCTAACTTGGAAGAGTTGATGACCAAGCTATTTTCACAACATGAGATGCTTCTTCAAAGAAAATTGGAAGCTCAACGAGCGGAGGATAAGAGGATGTACTTGGATATCTTTAAGAGCTTAATGGAAGAGAACAAGGAGTTTTAGAAGAAAAACGAATATGCACTCTGGAAGATGGAGGAACAATTAAGTCAATTTGCAGAGGCATATCAAGTTCAACAAGGAAGAAGAATGAATGAATTCTTGTCTTGTATCAAAAAAGATCCCAAGCATTAAGTTAAGGTGGTGAATGTGGTAGTGCAACCCAGGAAGTGCTTCACCAACTATGATGATGCCCCCTTGGTAGAAAGCGATTGTGAAAGTGACGATGAGGAAGACGTAGGCACATTGGATGTACATAACATACCTCCCAGATTTGAGAATGAAGCCAAGAGGAAGCACAAAGGTGTCAAGACCCAAGTAGAGACTAAGGTGAATTCGGATCCATTTGTGTTTCTACCATTTCCTCCAATCATTAGCAAAGGAAGGGAACAAGCTATGATTGACCGGAAGGAAAAAGTTTTCAAGATATTCAAAGAGTCTCCATCGATTCCGACACTACAAGCTTATAGTGTTGATATTGTGGAAAACAAGGTTAATGTTATTGACGAAGTCAAGACACCGGATAGAGGCAAGTGCCGGAAAAAGAAGATGAAATTGAAGCCAAACAAACTTGAGAAACCGACATTGGTAGTTGGTAGCAAGGTCACCTTGAAGAGCCTTAATCCCTTGAGGAGTGCTAATTACAAGTTGCTTGAGCTATGTCCTCAAGGAGTCGTCCATTTGATGAATTTGAAGAATGTGAGAACTTTCAAGATCCATGAGACACAAATTGAGGCTTTCGAACCAAAGACAAAGTGGAGTGCGGATGTCTATCACTTTAAGGACCCAACCATGATGGCTTGACCTCCTCATTTCTTCATGGACCATGCTTATGTTCTTAAACTATAACCCATGCATGATGGTCAAACACTATTGGTATGTTAGAAGAATAAGTGTGAGGTTGGAGGAGTGTAGAATATTGTGGAATGGGCAAGGAAGTAAAGAAGAGCCAAAATTCTGAAAATGCTGATGTAATGCAAACCTGATGCACTCCTTTGACCTATTGAAGGCCAATTTTCTACCTATCAAAGCTAACCGGAGGCTCTGCTTTGATAGATCGAAGGATTTCATCAACCTATCGAAAGCTAGTGGCAGTTTTGCATTTGAGGCCTTGCTTTGATGGATCGAAGCATATCTTCGATCCATCAAAGGTCTCTTACCATTTCAAGCTTTTCAAGCCTATTTTGAAGACCAAGAGCATGGGACTTTGATGTATGGAGCATAGAGTAATCCCTTGAGGCCAAGACATGTCTGAGAGCACCGTTGGAGACTCATAACCAACCCATATGCACCTTGGGATGGTGAAGCCTAACTTGGCCTTTGTTGGTTTACATTCTAATGCTTACGAAGCTTGGAGTTGGTCGACAAAGCGTTTGAAAAAAATTGTGTGTTTGGTGTGTTTTTGTTCCAATAACCATTCTCAATGATGAGATTGAACTAATGGCCGGTGTATTGCATAATTTTGAGAATGTTTAAAAAGAGGAAAAAATGCATATCTAATCGGTTTGAAAAGTGCATATGTTATTCAAAATGAGTTCACATGAGAAAAAGAAAGATTGATATGTTTTTGAAGCTATCCATGCCCATGTGAGATTTTTGAGCCTTATAGTGCATGCATAGCTACATTATGCACCTACTATTTCATGTGTGATATCGATCAATTATTGTGTCATCTAGAACGTGCTTTAAACTGTGCAAAACATTTTTCACGACATAAGTTATTCTCAAAAATGATAGAGGCATTAGGATTACCACCTTGAGAAAATTTCTTTCGAACCCTATGATGCATATAGCCTTTAGTGAGCCAATTTGAGCCTTATATTATTTTTTCCTTTAATTCTTGAACACCACAAATCCCTTCCAAACCTAAACACTTACTCCTACCCTTAAGTACGCAATCGAGCAAGCGATAATGAAGTCTTATTAGGATGTGCTTAGAGTTTGTACCTACTGTGAAGTTTAGCAAAAGCTTAAGTGTGAGGTGGAGGAGGTTGTTTTGATGTTCATTAGTGTTGCGTTTCGTTCAAAGAAAAAAAAAGTACCAAAGAAAAAAAAAGAAGAGAAGAGAACATTAGAAAATGGGAAAAGGATCCACACAAAGATGGTAGTGTATATAAAGAATAAGTGTTTTAGGAAATGGTTTGTGTAAAAAAAAGGGAAAGCTAGTAGCACCTTGAGTATGTTTGGAACTTCAACATATGAGTTGCTTGCTAGGTTGCTTGGTTCTTGAATTCATATACCCTTCTTTCATTAAACTTCATTTCCTTAAGCCCCGTTACAACCCGAATAAAAGTCCTCTTGATTTGAAATGCTTATGTTTTTGGATTGTTGGAGCATTTGGTTGAAAAGCAAGCTTATGAAAAACATGTGATTGATGCGATTTTTGAGTGCAAACACTAACCCTCAAACACTTGTGTGCATTGAGTGCTATCTAGTGAGTTTGATGGTTAGGAAACATATCAATTTAAATACATCTCATTGTTATGCATTTGGCATAGCATATCTTATTTTTTCTTATTACATATGCATTGATTTCATGTTTTAAAAATATTGCTCAAAAGTAGTTCAATCCATCTAGCCATAGTTCTTTGAGGGAAAACAATCTACCATTTGGCACACTTACACACTTGTGTGCTTTCGTACTTTGAGTCTAGTTTAGCTTATTTCTTTTCTTCTTAGTTTGCTTGAGGACAAGCAAAGTTTAAGTGTGAGGTAGTTTGTTAGGACCATAATTGTGCTCCAATTATGTACTTAACCTTATACTTAAAGTTTGCCTTCTTGGAATAAAGCATAATTTTTAATACGTTTCCTTGTTATGCTAGGAGATGGAGAGTTTGCGAGGAAACGAGCTAGAAGATGGAGATTAATCACTTTTTGAAGAAGCCAAGCAAGTTTCCCAAGCATTTGGAAAAGAAGGAGCAAAATCGGGAAGAAGACAAAAAGTCAACCACCGGTTAACGGTCAACTTCGGCAAGTCTTCATCGGTCAATGTCATTGTCAAGGTGTGATGGCCCAAGGCTTTAAGGCCCAAGCCCATAAGCCTATACGAGAAGATATTTTGGTAGAGACATGTGCCATTCACATACTTGGTGAGTCATCTTTGGACCACTAAATAAAGCCTAAAATTGTGGATTATTTCCAACCTTAATTTTGAGTTATTTGATGCCAAAATATCTCATCCAAAGGTATAGGGGTCGAGCTCCCCACTACACCCACACACAACTCACCTAAGTTTTTAGTTTTCCAGAGTTTTAGTCTCTCTCTTAGGCCTCCATCCATATCTATACCAAATAGCCATCTCCTCCACCTCTCAAACACCCAAGAGCACCACCAAAAGGCTTGAAAACCTCCATCACCAACACCATACTTTCATCTACACCATCTTCTCCTAAGCCTAAGGTGGGTGACTCAAGTTCTTCGAGCATATGAGCATAGTTGGAGCAAGAAGGGGCTTTGTAGCTACTCGTTAGTTCTTCTAATTCATGTTCTAAATGGTGTGTATTAGGAAAGTCATTAGAATCTACTTCTACGTTCTTTAAAAGGGACTTAGGAAGGAAAGTCATTCATATTCATCATAAGTGAATACATATTGAACTCATTAGGCATGTGGCATGATTAGGATACGATTCACAATTGAGTTGCATTCTAGTTTCCGTTTTCTTTATATTTTAATGTTGGGCCGAACACTTCTAGTGCCCTTGTGAAAACCCAACCCAGATTTAATTTTCTAAACCAGGATTATGTTCACAAAGACCATTAGATCTATACATGCTAGTCCAAACGAAAACTGAAGAAAAAATAATAAACTGAAAATCATAAATTAAAGGAACTGAATTTCAAGAAAAACAACTCATAGAAACAAAATCTTAAAACATTTATGACTTCAAGACTATCAGACTATCAAAACTCCCGATACTGACTAAGTGATTAACTCGTAGGAACAATTCTGGATCCTACAGCGGATACTGCTATGCCTCAATTTGCGTGCGTGCTCGACCTCAACAGACTTTACAACCTGGGCATTGGAAACCAAAGGACCCAGGGGAAAGGCATATAAAATGGGAAAATAGTTAGAGTGAGTGGACGAAAAATAAGGTCTCGTAAGAAAAATCTTAAATTCTGAATGTATGCCTTTAACCGAAATAATATATTAAAAACGTAGCAAGTCAGATTAAAAATATATCATAGTCATGTGTGGAGGCGTGCATAATATAGTCATTTGGTCAGGTGTTGTCGTGTCTCACCAGGAGCGTACTTGGTGGGACACGACATAAATAAATAAGCGCGCGTATGTGTGACAAGAAATCATAACATATATAAATAAACCGAGCAACTAATGCATCGACGCATTCATACATAAATAAGTGCGCGCGTGTGTGACAAGAAATCATAACATATAGCCTCTGTGTAGAAACGTACTCATATCATAATGGAAATCATATACATAATCGTAAACGTATTTTTAAGTCACATGTGCGAAAAGGAATATCAAAAATAATCGTAACTTAAATCATATGCATAAGCGGAAATAAAACTTCATAAACATAAAACCTAGACTCGCTATTCGACAGTGAAATAAATATGTCCACTCACCTGGATCGCCAGAAACGTAAGTTGATCCACTAACCCAAAAAACGTACTTATTGCCCATAATAAAATGAAATCTAGATTAATTCATAATATTTTAATCGTGTTGCTACAATGGATAACGCATTCCGAAACATAATATCGATCCAAGAAACTACCTTCTAAAGTTCGTGAATTGTTACTCTTAATTGTCCGCATAATCGACTAGACCCCACATCATCCTAATCATCATAATGTACCACTCAGTGCTCAATATAAGGTCCGCATAGACTTGACATATGACAATCGACAATGTCAAATGTCGAGTCATCCCAAGACCTATGCGCTGGGTGGAAGATTGAGAAAATTGCTCGAATTACATAAAGCTACATCAAAATCCATCAAAATTAAGATAAGGAAACTTCCAGTGAAGAATTTGATGTTCTGGCCGTCAGAGCTCCGCCGCGCATGGCGTCGTGTGGGCCCCATACGTTGCCACTAGCTGTGGCCAAGCGCTGCCGAAATCGATCACTAAAATTGTTACACCAAATCAAAGTTCTTACCCAGCACAATAACATTAACAAAGTAACCTATACTGAAAAACTGGCCGGAAGGGGCAGAAATCTACCTCTAAAGTTTGGGGAACTCGCCGGAATTGGCTCGAGTTCGACCAAGCTCCTCCGGCCACGGCGTCACCTGAGAGGGGTCATGTTCGACTCCCTGCAAGGTGGAGAGCAGTTCTCCCATGGTCTCAACATCCAACGTCAGCCGAAAAGTCATCGCCGGTCACGAAGCTGAATTGGAAATCCCATGGATTTTTTTTCGGCTTCGATTCGTCGTCAGAGGTTAATGCTTGACTTAATCGGTGGTCGAGGGAGGTCAAGGGTGAGGAGAGGAGTCAATTCATGGTGGTGCAACGACTGGAGGCGGCTAGAGAGTGATGATTCGACCCGGTCAGTGAATTGAGTTGGGTCACATCGTCGGGTCACCAATTCGGGTCGAGTAGATTGGGTTCTACCCAATCCGGGTAGAAATTTTGAATTTATAACCTAGGGTTGAAGTGATCCAATGGCTCACATCGATCAACTATTCAATTTGACGGTCAGAAAAAATTCAGCCATGGTAGATTTTCAATAAATCACGAAAATACAACTATTCAACTTTAAAAAATTTGTAACTAATTGCTCGAACCTCCAAAAAAAAAATCAAAATATGCTCGAACTCGTAATATATTTCTCCACAGTTTCCGTGAAGTGAGCAAATCCAAAATCATAATTTATAAAATGTCGATATTTAAGTCACGACCAAACACGATAAACTTCTGATAACCATAACTTTTTCATCATAATTTCAACTTCTATTCTTGACGTGACAACAAACTCAACCTAACTAACTCTATAACTTATGGGAGAATCGGAAATCAAACTCGTAACTTATAAAATATCAATAATCACACAGATAATAACGATTAAGTTGCAATCGTTACAATCTACCCCCCCCCCTAATAAAAATTTTGTCCTCGAAATTTACATCACAAAACCAAATCTAGAAGTTGAGGATATAAAATCATAACCACTAATGAACCAACACTTGTGACTCCAATAACTGCGCTTGACCGCATGCACTTAACACATATTCTCTGACGTAGAGGACTCATCTAGCCAAGGATAGTACCGAATTGCAACACATAAAAACATATAATACGTGTTACCACAAGCTACCACTTGCCCGAATATCTCAAACACGCTTGCTTCATGATTCAATTGACTTTGATTCGCTACTAAAGCTGCCATAGCCACTTCCGAGATAGAACCGTTAGATTAATATCAGATTCGTTTCTATGATATTCATCCAGTC
This sequence comes from Geum urbanum, assembly GCA_946800695.1. NCBI lineage: Eukaryota > Viridiplantae > Streptophyta > Magnoliopsida > Rosales > Rosaceae > Geum > Geum urbanum. Next base: position 39,732,341 of record OX326998.1, read on the forward strand.
ATGAATATTGCATAAGCATACAAGAAATCGAGTACACTTGAACTTGATGAGCTTAACAAAATTTGAAATACGGAGTCACTGGATCAATGTATGTTGAAGTACCAAATCTCATGCGATCATTGGCAATAGTCAAAATTGACTTTCCCAGATGCTGACAACACATGATAACTCCAGCCAAAAATACTTGCAAAAATCATGTTACAGAAAATATTGCGAGTACTTCCTACGTAAAACTGTATTCTAGTACATCCTATTTCATCGAACATCACAAGAGATCCACGTATAATCCAGCACAACGTAACCAGGATACAATTCTAGTAAGAAGTTGGTTTACTAATTGTTAATCGAAGAGAAGAGATGATTTCGATAACCCTAATTGCAAGGAATTTCAGAAGAAATTTCGACATGACCCATTCGTTTGTCATCGAACCCATCACCTGCCACTTCAACACATTTTCCCCCAAATACAATTCCAATAATCTCCATATCAACACAGTTCAATAGACAATGATAATACACAAGAATACCATATGTTTGATATAACACCGAGCACATAATTCACCTCAATTGCCAATTCGTTCAATTGAAGAAATGGTCTTGTACATAACAGATGAGTATTAAACCATCATCATCCTGGATAAGCAAGTTATTATTTCCTGAAATAACTAATTAAAGATGAACGAAGGCCTATCATGAGAAAGACACATCCACGACAACCTTAACTGATGAGATTTGAAAACAGCTGTGGTCGACACAGCAATCCCGATGAAAATGAGTGCTACAAATACCAGCATAACTCAAAACTTCATGTACTTATAGTTCGAGAGATGTCCACGTATATCGATAATTAGATGAACACGACACATTGAAACGACAAAAGGATTATAAATTTCCTGGTTAACCTAGGTGAATCTCCTCGATGAACAAAATCGAGAAACATACTATAATAAATCAAAAGGAACGAAAGAAAGTGAATGGAACCACATGAAAGTTCAGTTGAAAGAATCAAAATTATCTGGAGTTACACATGACTGTTGCATCAAAGTAATTATGCGTGACAATCCTAAAGTTTCCCCAGTCTTGAGGAAATTATGCTGGGACGACAATGAATCTTGGTATTTAGAATCAGAAAAGTCTTGATAACTGATCTTCAAAAAAGTACTTGTCGAAAATACACATGACAAGATGGAACGACGTAAAATAGAATGGTAGCAACCTAACAAGGTGCAACGAATTTAACGATCGCATAAGTAGTTGAAACTGAATGGATCGTGAATGAAACACTCCTGCTAAGGGAGAACGTGTAGCACACTCCAAGTATCATGGCCTCAATTAGTAGTATGAGTGATGATAGAGCAAAACAAGTGGCTTCACATACTAGGACCAAGTCTTAACCCTACAATATCATATTTGAGTAGTAACCATGCTAATCTCCCTTGCATAATTCCGACTTCATTTTTGTTAGATGTTCCCGAAGGGACTCCCATTATAAACTGAGGAATCTGTTTAGCTCCGCGAAAATGACACTCGAAGCTAAAATGTTTATACGTGAACCAAAGGCCCACACAAAGCTAGTAACTCAACAAAATTTAAGAGATTGAGAAACAGAGCATGACGGAGGCAAGGGTTCAAGCACTACGACACATCAACATCGACATTCGTTTACTAATGTCACACCCTACAAAGGTTCATAAAACGTTGATGTGATCACTAACGATCTCGTCGTAACATTCTTTATATTATGCGACTTCGTATGATGTAGTTCCTGTACCAAGAATCATCCAATCATGATAGGGTAACAAAAGACAAAGCGTGAATCAGAGAGAATAAATGTAAAATGGAACACTAAAAACTGAACGAGACATTTCAAACTTTTTGCTGAACAAGATGAAGGAAATTTAACATTTAGTCATGGTCAAATGAAAGAAATTTGCGCACATACTTGAATGATATAGCTAGTAATTTCCTAGCTCACTTAACCAAAGCGCCACATGATTTATTAACGTAATCGCAATTCATCAACAGTCTCACCTTGACATTCTACCTCATACACGACTTGATATAACTCAAACAATTCACAAAAAATTTAGCATAACTTCCCTGCATATCATCCAATGATGCGTACATCAAGTGACTTCTCACCCGAAACAAATCTCGATCAATAAACGTCGTTCTAGCATAAGGCAAACTCCTCTATATCGTTCCAATTTTATCGGATGTCCCGAAGGGACCAATTGATCAAGACTAGAAATGTTGCAAAACTAAACATGACGAAGGAAACAGAATTTCGGCACATGATTCATCGATAAAAATTGGTAATTGACTAGTACACTAGGCTCATGGAGTATATATTGATAATCGCTAACAACCTTGTCGTGAAGATCCTCGTAATACGTGACTTGTATTAGCTTGAATAATTCACCATAAATTCCACATAACCTCCCTATAAATTCAAGATCAACCAAAACCTGCAGGGAGATTAGACTTGGAAGATAACATGTCCCACAAACAATTTGTGCGCCACAGTTGCTCGTCCAAGTTCTTCATAGTATATATTATAATTTATTTCAAACCTGAAGTCATATGAAGGAAAAAAAATTGACACGAGAGTTTCTACGTCTGAGCCCAATTTGGAACAACATTTACTTATTACCACCCGCGAGAATCCATTAACCGTCATAGTACTCCACCTTTCCTACCCGCACATATCACTTATAAGTAGTTCATCGATTAGCCCAATATCGCATGCATAGTCATAGTATTCAACATACCCCTCACCAAATTGACTTATACTTTAATGCTCGTAAACTTAGCAACATACTTTCAGAGTTTTTGTTAAGGCAAGAGCGTGGGAGAAGAGTCAAAGGCTGGCACATATACAAACTCGGATGTACTGCATACTTAATGAGAACAACTTTTACATTTACAAGAAAGGGGGGAGGGACCGATATTGGTGCACGCGAGACATGGGGCACTGACTCACAGGCTGGGGTTTGTACACATTCACTTGCACCACGTACTCGACGACGTTCAAGAGTGTGAGTTTTCGATGGGGATCCGCCACGGTCGAGCCATCAAGCCGGAAGTGTTGAGTGTAATCGAGCGCTACAATTAAAGAAACCAAGTATAGTCTATAAAACCTATAACCTAATGCTCTGATACCAACTATGAAAACCTTACCCCGATTTAGTTTCCTAAACCAAGATTAAATTGACAAAGGCCATTAGATCTATACATGCTAGTCCAAAAGAAAACTGAAGGAAAACTAATAAACTGAAAATCATAAAATAAAGTAACTGAATTTCAAGAAAAACAACTCATAGAAACAAAATCTTAAAACATTTATGACTTCAAGACTACAAGACTCTCGAAACTCCCTATACTAACTAAGTGGCTAACTCGTAGGACAACCTCTGCAACCTGGGCATTAGAAACCAAAGGACCCAGGAGAGACATATAAAACGGGAAAACCGTTAAAGTGAGTGGACAAAAAATAAGGTCTCGTAAGAAAAATCTTAAACTCTGAATGTATGCCTTTCACCGAAATCATATATTAAAAACGTAGCGAGTCAAATTAAAAATATATCATAGTCGTGTGGGGAGGCGTGCATAATATAGTCATCTTGTCAGGTGTTGTTGCGTCCAGGAGCGTACTCAGTGATCAGCTGAGCAACCAATTCATCGATGCATTTATACATAAATAAGCGCGCGCGTGAAAGGACCCAATCCCGATTTAGTTTCCTAACCGGAATCAAACCCCTTCTGAAAATACGAACCAACAAAAACCATAAAAATTTCGGCAGAGTAACGCTACCAACGCGGAATTGCCTTTACCTGCACCCGGAAAATACACTTCATCCTATGCCACAAAAACCAAACCGTGGGCACCAATCCCATCCGGATTTCTCAATATCATAACAGTAATGTAAAGTAATAAATATAACTATACTTTACAGAAATTCGGGGAAAATCGTATAAAAACATGACATAAGAATACTCAGTGCGACTTCTAGTATAGATATACAAATAGTAGGCCAAACAAATAACCTACCATAAAAGAAACATCGCTCGAATATTATGCCTCCGACCACGACGTGCGACACCAGAATCTAAACTGCAAACTTGGCACGGAAAACGAAAAGCCCAGGGGAAAGACATGAAAACTGTTAGAGTGAGTGGACGAAAATAAATCGGGTCAGGGGTCACAGCCTCCCCCGGTACACATCCTCGGGGATCAGCCGGGATGCGAGTGTATCGATACAATAACATATACTGAGACTGTACTCTGTGTAAACCAAATCAAAAATAGTTTGATGCAAATGTATAATGCAATAAATAAATGCATATACGTAACGTATAATGGTATAAGCATAATCGTATAATACATGCTCATATAAATCATAATCTCGTATGCATGCTCATGCTCGTAAAACGTGTATAAAGACTCGCGATTATCAGTGAAAAGAAATTGTCCACTCACAGATAAGTGTAACGCAATACGCATTAATCCCGTGATCCGGCGGAAAATTCCTCGCCAAACGAACGATCAGGAACCCCTGAATAATCATAAAATCCATTTCTCAAATTCATAACTCGAATCCTCAAATCATATCACGAGAAACAACCGTTCCCGGAAACATATAAATCAATATCGACGAACTCGTTAAAATCCGATAATCACACCACAAAACCTCGCTATAATTTTCGATGCTCAAATCGAAAAACAAACCTCACCACTGCGATCGGGGCGCGATTCCGAGCGAAACGACATATAACTCGTCAAAAACCCAAAAAGTCAACTTTGACCGGAGGACCGCCGTTGACCACCGCCGGCGAACCAAGAATTTCTCCGGCGAACCAAGACCTATTCCACTCAAAATCATCCAACAAACAACTTCCAAAACTACACCAAATATCAATTCAAACTCTAACTAGCTCAATTTCATACAAAACCGAAATCTCACACAATTTTCAATCGAACGATTCTCCATGTACAAGTAAAATTGGAAAGCCATACATACATAGGTAGCTTCGTGGTGATGAGGGCTTCAAAGCCTAGTGCTTCATGCCTTTCAATTTGGCCGGAAAAATGTCAACCAAAACCCCCATTTTTCTTCAATTTCAACCGGAATTTCCTCCTCCTCCGGCGTCCTCGCCATGAATGGTGGCCGGAAACACCACGGGAACGCCGAGGCGAGTCGAATGGGACCAACCCCAAGGCCTGGGGTGGCCAGACGGCAGCTCGCCGCCGGCGAGCCGTGCCTCCCGTCGCACCTCCTCCTCCCAGCCGAGTTGACTCGGTCAACTCCATAAATGCCCAATTTTGAATTTCCAAAAGAGGAAACCCACTTAAATACTTTCCCATTTTAGAAACTTCTAAACATACTTTTCGACAAACTTCAAACACCCGTAACTTTCGCGTCATAAATCTGTTTCCAACAATTCTCTCGTCAACAAACTTATCTCGATAAATTCTTCAATTTCCACCTGAAGTCAAACAATTTGACCAATCCGATAAAAATTCAACGGTTCAATCCATCACAAGGTTATCCGATTAAATGATCAACGGTTGAAAATATTCATAACTTAATCCTCCTAACTCGGAAAAATCCTCCGGAAGTTCCCACGAGGTCGAAATCAAATTCTCTACAACTTTCACGAAGGATTCCAAATCAAATTCTCGCCCGATAATTTAGTCACTAATGAAGCCGCCATATTAGCATATTATGCCGAAATCACAACAAATCGCGAAACTCATAAATCAAGTCGATAATCATTCCATCTACGGTTTGGGTCGGTCAACGGTCCAAAATGGATCACAATCACAATTCGGATGGACTCGAACACGAACGGATAAACTCGATAGTATTCCGAAATTTTAAATATTCATATTATATTCCTCGGTCGTCCAAATAATAATCCGGAACCGCCCACGAACTCAAAAATCATGCGTACAATAACTCTCGAGAAGAGACAACTCAAATTCTCGGCCAATAATTAAGTGGTGATCAAGTCTGGCGATTCAATCAACTGTCGGAAATCTGCGATTACGCACTGACTCACGAATTAAGCTGATTACGCTTCTGATTCTATTCCGGGTCATCACTAATCCACCCCCCTTAAAAAATTTCAACCTCGAAATTTCCAAGTCTGCCAACTGAAAAGTAGGAACACTGCCTCTGCATACAGTTTAACTCACAAGTGGCAACTTCGACTGAACAACTCTATCAATGGAAAAAAATATCTCTGTACCCTCAAATCTCGAATATGAACTGGCTCCTCCACAAATGCCAAGTCTTCCTGTATAAGGAACTAATAGGGTACAAAACACGCAACAAATCTAAAATGTAGTTCCACCACACGGAACATAACATACACAAGGGCCAACGCTATAGGCAATGCTAAACTATACAGCACAACACAAATTCACCCCATGATCACATACGGATCAAAATAACGTGGCAACTCACTCATTCCTGCTCACATTAAGACATCTGCACTGTCGAACTCGAGTAATTAGCATCCTGTTTCCGCTAATCCGAAAGTCTGTGGTAGCACATTCCACTAAATCAGGATCCAACGTCAGCTCAAACCAAACTCACTCCAGCACAATGGAGTACAACATCGTTCCTTAAAACGACATCATGCAACGTTATATTCATAGTGGTCAACAAACTGGTACTGCATGCAATCTCGAACAGTTGAAACTGCTAGTCCCAAATTCCTCAGAACTGCAGTACACAAGACCACAACATGCCCTCTAAAGTCTGAATAGTCCTCAAAGATCGCTCACCAATCTGAGGATAAGAACCGGTACTAACTTGTAATTTGGTCCCCAGTGCTCACTGTAATACCTGCCCACACTTCGTTGTAACTGATTATCTCGATCAGCAATCTGGAACACAGGCACATCATGAAATTGGACAACCTCCGCCACATATAGCTATGCCAACCTGCCACCGAAATCTTTTCCGAAAGTACAAGGAAAAGAATCAAGTTCATCAAATGGTCCACAAAGACCCGACAACTGGTACCATAAACCGAAGTGCGTAGTGGCACACAAAATCCACAGTGACAAGCTCCAACTTCTAATCAGAAATCTCCAATGGCTGTAATTTCCCGGCAAGTCTCTGCCTCACTGCCGTCGCCTGTTGACAAATGTGGCGTCTGCACACACAAGCTGCTATATTCATCTTCATATTACGTCACGAGTAGAAAACTCGGAGTATCTGATACATCTCCGTACCACTAGTGCATAACGCACGCAAAACAATGAGCTTCAACATCATCACCATAAACTACGAACTCACCACGGTCGTCAGGTAAATACAAAATCGGTGCAGTGGTCAATCCTTCCTTCAGGAGTAAGTAATTCTCCTCACACGCATCGAACCGCTCGAACTTGGTGCTTTTCTTCGTCAATCCGGAAAGTGAAGTGGCAATCCGAGAAAAATCCTGCACAAAGCGCCGATAGTAGCCTGCTAAACTCAAGAGACCCCTGATCTCTGGTACAATGGTAGGTCAATTCCAAATCAACACGGCTTCAATCTGGTCAGGATCCACGCTGACTCCCTCGGCAGACATCACATAGCCCAAAATCTTCACGCTAGTCAATCAAAACTCACACTTACTTAACTTCGCAAACAACTGACCATCTTGCGAAGTCCGTAAAATCGCTCGCAATTGCTTCAGGTGCTGGCCCACACTCTTGGAGTAAATCAAGATATTGCCAACGAACACGACCGTAAACGCGTCCAGAAATTGTCTGAACACCCGGTCCATCAAGTCCATAAGAGCTACGGAGGCATTAGTCAACCCAAACGGTATGACCAAGAACTCCTGATGCCCGCACCGTGATCCGAAAGTTGTCCTGGCAACATCTGACTCACTGATCCTCAACTGATGGTATCCGGGCCCGAAATCAATCTTCGAAAAGACTGAAGCTCCCGTGAGCTGATCAAACAAATCGTCAATCCGAAGTAGAGGATACTTGCTCTCCTCTGAAGACTGATTCAGCTTCCAGTAGTCAATGCACCACCTCGTCGAACTATCCTACATTCGCACAAACAGTGAAAGAGCACGACACGGTAATACGCTGGTTCGTATGAAATCTTCTTCAGTAACTCTCGAAAGTTGAACCTGTAGCTCCATCAGCTCTGCTGGTACCGAACGACATAATGCCGGTGATATGAGTCCAGCGCCCGGTAAAAGCTCAATGGTGTAATCAGTCTCCCGAACTGGAGGAATATCTGGTAACTCCTCTGGAAACACATTTGGAAACTCGGGAATCACCTCCATGTCACCAACGTCTGGCACAGCAACCGTAGTATCCACATCAAAAGCTGAGAAAATAACACAACCCGTTTCCACCATCCGCTCGACCATCACAGCTGAAAGCACACATGGCGATAAAAAATTCTTCTCACTGCGAAACAATATCTCGGGGAAACCCGGGTCGTCGAAACACAACCTCCTTCTCGATACACTCGAACATAACATAATGTGTCACCAAGAAGTCCATACCCATAATCACACCAAAATCAACGATGTCCAGCAATAACAGATCCACGGCTAACCCATAACCTTATACAAAGATCCCGCAACCTCCGGATGGATGCAACACTCTCCAAAACCTCGGAAGTGGAGATGCAAATACAATATCCATGGATATCAAGCAACAGTAACCTCAAAGAAACTCTGACATACTGATTGACTCGTCTAGAAGGATACGTTCGTCAAACTCCAAAAATGGCATCATGACCTCCTCCTGAATCCCGAGCTATCGAACCACTAGAACAGCTGTCTGAGGATGCTCCCTCGTAACGTGACCCTTCTGGCCACCGAAATAGCAACTGAGAGTGCTCCTCGGACATAAATCACACCGACGCCTGCTGTGAGGAAGGATCACCCAAACTCATGCCACAGGTACAAGTCCGCTACTCTGTGATCTCCATCACCACCAAATGGATCTTCTGCCTGATCTGATGACCCTTAACATAATCGAAAAGGCCACAGCCTGATGAAGTCACTGATCCCGAGGTTCCAGAACTCAACCTCATCAAATATCTCGACTAAGTCCACTTTCCTCAAACTGACACGTCGGAAACCGCGTATAACTTTCCTTCCCGATATCCTCGCCCCTGAGTGCAGCACATCAAACTCCTCACGGTTGTTTCGAGGCATAACAGTCAAAATCCCTTTGATGCTCAGGTTCAAACTCATCTCGAACCTCGTGCAAACGGAAACAAACATGTGAATGATACATCCCTGCCTCAGGTTGGTAAACACTCCACATTTCCATTGTTAGATAGCCTGATTGAACCATTACCGTAAAAACAATAGCCTGGATGTAGGCCATGAAGTCACAACAGGAACTCACACAATACCAATCCACCAAATGCAATGATCTGACTCAGACAAAAGATCAACTGCCACGATTCTCTGCTCAAAAGCAACATGTAGGTGCCCATACACGCACAACCAGGCAAACCATGCCACGCAAATCTCTGAATCCCGAATGCTCATTCAAACCCACAACTCACTATCAAGTCGCGCATCGATTGATCCTCAATAGGATCCACAACCGTACCAACACGGAAAGCACGTCAAGGAGGCATCCTAATGAATAAAACATCATTCGCAACAAGTAGAACGTAATCATGGAACTTTAAATATTTGAAAGCATACAACACCTGGAGTATTGATGAGTATCCGCCGGTCGGTCGGGTCATCACTCCAGACATACTGTACATTCTCAAATATCCTTAGTAAACACAACTACAGAAGTCTACAGAACCTAAAACCTAATGCTCTGATACCAAGCTGAAAGGACCCAATCCCAATTTAGTTTCCTAAACCGGAATCAAATCCCTTCTGAAAACACGTACCAAGAAAAACCATAAAAATTTCGGCAGAGTAACGCTACTAACGCAGAATTGCCTTTACCTGCACCCGGAAAGTACACTTCATCCTATGCCACAAAAACCAAACTGTGGGCACCAATCCCATCCGGATTTCTCAATATCATAATAGTAATGTAAAGTAATAAATATAACTATACTTTACATAAATCCGAGGAAAATCATATAAAAACATGACATAAGAATACTCAGAGCGACTTCTAGTATAGATATACAAATAGTAGGCCAAACAAAGAACCTACCATAAAAAAAAACATTGCTCGAATACTATGCTTCCGACCACGACGTGCGACACCAGAATCTAAACTACAAACTGCGCACGGAAACCGAAAAGCCCAGTGGAAAGACATGAAAACCGTTAGAGTGAGTGGACGAAAATAAATATCTTTCGCCAAATAATATATGTTATAAAAACATATGCGAGTCAAATTGAAAGAATATGATACAGTACACGAGGCAAACCCAAACTCTTCCAGCGTACAGAGCATGCATGTAAAAATCCCACGGGGTCGCTCATGGACACATCCATGCCAGTACAGTCCGAATCACGGGATCCCAGACCCACATGTGATTCAAGCCAGAAAGGCCTCAGGTTAGAGGTCTGCCCCCCCCCGGTAAAGGCCTCGGGTCAGGGGTCACAGCCTCCCCCGGTACACATCCTCGGGGATCAGCCGGGATGCGAGTGTGACGACCCAAAACAGAATCAGCAGTGGAATCAGCTTAATCTACGAGCTTGCGCGTAGTCGCAGATTGCCGACAATTATTTGAATTGCCAGATTTGTTAACGACTAAATTATTGGCAGAGAATTGGAGCTAGGTCTCTTCTCGAGAGTCGTTGTACATGTAATTTCCAGTTCGTGGGCGGTTCCGGATCGTTATTTGGACGACCGAGGAATAAGTTATGAATATTTGAAGTTTCGACATAATCAGATTTAAATGGTGGTGCTCTTAGCGACTAAATTACCAGACGAGAATTTGGTTTCGGCTTCTTCACGGAAGTTGTTGAGAATTTAATTTCGAGCTTGTGGGAACTTCCCGAGCATTATTCCGAGTTACGAAGATTTAGTTGTGAATATTTCCGATTGTTGATTATTTAGTCGGTTTAAATATGTGTTGGTTTGAATAGTTGACTTTTTATCCGATTGGTCGATGTGTTTGACTTCAGGTGATAATTGAAGAACATGTCGAGTCGAGTTTGTTGCCGCGTGAATTATTGGAATCGGATTTACGATGAGAAAGTTACGGATATTTGAAGTTTGTCGAAAAGATAATTACGAAGTTTCCAAATATAGAAGGTCTATATATGGAAGGTTTCTATTTGTGGAAAGTCAAACTTTCCTTGTTGAGGCTTGACCGGTCAACGCGGGGAGAGAGAGTGTGGTGCGACGGAGCTCGGCGGTCCAAGGCGATGGTTCGCCGTCCGGCCACCCCACGGCCTAATCCTTAGCCCGTTCTTCTCGCCTTGGTCCTCTCTTGTGGATTCCGGCCTCCTTTCATGGCGTGGCTCGCCGGAGATGGGAGTTTTTCCGGTCAAAGTTTGAAGATTTTGGAGGTTAATGGTGGTTTCCGATTCCGGCCGATTCGAGCTGCAAAAAGGACTGGGTTTTGTAGCGCTCATCACCATGAAGTTACCATGTAAGTTTGGTGTTCCAATTCATCTTGTACATGGAGAATTTTGGAATTGAAATTTGTGTGAACATTCGGTTTTTCAGGAAATTGGACTAGTTAGAGTGTGAATTGGCCTTTGTTGCAGTTGTGAAAGTTGCTTAGTGGGTGATTTTGCATGGAATAGGGGTTGCTCCGCCAGGAAAAGTTCAGATTGGTGGTGGCGCCGCCGCCGCCGGCGGTCAACGGTCAACTTTGACTTTTTGGGATTTTCGACAAGTTGCATGTCATTTCACTCGAAATCGCGCCTCGATCGCAGTGGGGAGGTTCAACTTTGAGTTGAGCGTCCGAACGTACAGTGAGGTATTAAGGTGTGATTTATCGGATTTTCGACAGTTTGTCGTAATCGGATTATGTGTTTCCGAGAACGGTGGTTTCTCGTGATTTGTTTTGAATTGTCGAGTTATAACTTTGAGAAATGAATTTTGTGAATATTCAGGGATTCGTGATCGTTTGTTTGGCGAGAGACTTTCTGCTGGATCACGGGTTAACGCGAACTGCGTTACGCTAGTCTGTGAGTGGACATTTCTTTTCACAGATTGATTGCGAGTCTTTTATATATGATTTACGAACTTGAGCATGTAGTTTCATTATGATTTTACGAGCATGTGTTTTACGATTATACATATACGGATATGCGTATACGAGTATACATACATATATTATGTTTTATGCATGTGCATGAAAAGGATTTATGATTTGATTTACACAGAGTACAGTCGTTATATATGTTGTATCGATACACCGCATCCCGGCTGATCCCCGAGGATGTTTACCGGGAGAGGCTGTGACTCCTGACTCAAGGCCTTTACCAGGGGGAGACAGACCTCTGACCTGAGGCCTTTCTGGCTAGAATCACGTGTGGGCTAGGGACCCCGTGGTTCTGAATCACGTGTGGGCTAGGGACCCCGTGGTTCTGACTGTACTACCTCATCTAGAATCACGTGTAGGCTAGGGACCCCGTGCTTCTGACTGTGAGATTTTTATGCATGTTCTGTATGCGTGAGGAGTTAGAGTCTCCCTCGTGTACCACTTCTTTATTTATTTATGCATCTGGACTCGCATATGATTTTATATATATATAATATTCGGTGAAAGACATTTATTTTCGTCCACTCACTCTAACAATTTTTTTGTCTTTCCCCTGGGCTTTTCGGTTTCTGTGCTCAGTTTGCAGTTCGGACTCTGGTGTCGCACGTCGTGGTCGGAGGCATAGTGCTCGAGCTACCTTGTTTCTTCCAGTAGGTTTATTGTTCTATCTACTGTGGTATACGTATATGATTATACATTAGAGGTCGCTCTGAGTATTCTGTTGTATATATTATACGCTTTTACTCCGGATTTCAGTAAAGTACAGATATATTTATTATTTTACATTATTGTTGATATGTTGAGAAATCCGGATGGGATTGGTGCCCACAGTTTGATTTTTGTGGCATAGGATCGATGAAGTGTATTTTCCGCGTGCAGGTAATGGTAATTCCACGTTAGTAACGAAACTCTGCCGAAATTTCTACGGTTTTTGTTGGTTCGTGTTTTCGAAGGGGTTCGATTCCGGTTTAGGCAACTAAATCGGGGTTGGGTCCTTTCAGCTTGGTATCAGAGCATTAGGTTATAGGTTCTGTAGACTTCAGTAGTCGTGTTTACTAAGGATATTTGAGAATGTACAGCATATCTGGAATGGTGACCCGACCGGGCGGCGAATACTCATCAATATTCCGGGTGTTGTATACTTTCAAATATTTGAAGTTCCATGATTACGTTCCACTTGTTGTGAACGATGTTTTATTCATTAGGATGCCTCCTTGACGTGCTTTCCGTGTCAGTACGATTGTGGATCCTATTGAGGATCATTCGACGCGTGAGTTGCCAGAGAACTGCGGATTTGGATGAGCATTCTAAGTTCAGAGAATTATGTGGCACGGTTTGCGTGGTTGTGTGTGTATGAGCGTCTACATGTTGCCTCAGAGCTGTGAATTGTAGCAGTTTATCTGTGCCTGAGTCAGATCATTGCATTTGGTGGGCTGATATTGTGTGAGTTCCGGTTGCGACTCCTTGGCCTACATTCAGGGTGTTGTTTATATGGTAATGGTTTAATCAGGCTATCCAGCATTCGAATGAGGAGTGTTTACCCACCTGAGGCAGAGATGCATTATCCACATGTTTGTCCCTATTTGCACGAGTTGTGTGGCTACAGAGGAAGCAGTGCACGAGGTTTAAGATGAATTTGAGCCTGAGCATCAGAGAGAGTCTAATTGATGTGCCTCGAGACATCCGTGAGGAGTTTAGTGTAATGCACTCAGTGGCGAGGCTATTGAGAAGGAAAGACGTACGCGGTTTTCGATGTGATGGTTTGAGGAAAGTGGACTTAGTCGAGATTTTGATGAGGTTGAGTTCCGACATCTCGGGATCAATGACTTCATCAGGCTATGGTCTTTTCGGTTATGTTGAGGGTCATCAGATCAAGCAGAGGATCCGTTTGATGATGGCGGAGATCACAGAGTAGCGGATTGGCTCCTGTGGCATGAGTTCGGGTGATCGTTGGTGATCCTTTCTCGCAGCAGTTGTTGCGGTGACTTGTGTTCGTGGAGCACTCTCAGTTGCTATTGTAGTGGCCATGAGGGTCACGTTACGAGGGAGCGCCCTCAGCTAGCTGTGTTAGCGGTTTGACAGCTCAGAGTTCACGAGGAGATCCTCATGTTCTTCCTAAAGTTGACCAATATAGCCTTTTGACGAGTTAAACAGCAAAGTCGCAATCGACGTGGGCGGCTAGTTGGGCATATCGGAGTTCGTGCCGTGACCTTGTTTGAGGACAGACTTTTCTCCGAGGTTACTGTTGTTTGATATCCATGGCTATTGTACCTGTATCTCCACTTCCGAGGTCTTGGAGAGTGTTGTATCCATCCGGAGGTTGCGAGATCCTTGTTGGAGGATATGGCTTAGTCGCGGATCTGTTATAACTGGACATCGTGATTTTGGTGTGATTGTGAGTATGGACTTACTAACGATGCATTTGGCTGTGTTCGAGTGCCTCGAAAAGGAGGTTGTGTTTCGACGACCAGGTTTCCCCGAGATACTGTTTGGCGGTGATGGTCGAGTGGATGGTGGAAACGGGTTGTGTTGTTTGCTTTGCTCATGTTGTGGATATTACGGTTGTTGTGCCCGTTATTGGTGTTGTTGAGGTGGTTCCCGAGCTTCCAGGTGTGTTCCGGAGGAGTTACCAGGTGTTCCTTCAGTTCGGGAGACCGACTACACCATTGAGCTTGTACCGGGTGCTGGACTCATTTTACCGACGTCTTGTCGTTCGGAGCCAGCGGAGCTGATGGAGCTACAGGTTCGACTCCAGGAGTTGCTGGAGGAGGTTTCAGGAGATTTTGTGCGACCCCGCGTATTTGTGTGGTGTGCTCTTGCATTGTTTGTACGGATGTTGGATGGTTCGATGAGGTGGTGCATTGATTACCGAAGCCTAATTCGCTTCAGAGGAGAGTGAGTATCCTCCACTTCAGATTGATGATTGGTTTGATCAGCTCGCGAAAGCTTCAATCTTTTCGAAGATTGATTTCGGGTCCGAATACCATAAGTTGAGGTTCGATGAGTCAGTTGTGGCTTGGACGATTTTTGGATCACGGTGCGGACATCAGGATTTTTTGGTCACGCCGTTTTGTTGACCAATGCCCCGTAGATCTTGTGGACTTGATGGACCATGTGTTTAGACGATTCTGGATGAATTGCGGTCATGTTCGTTGGCAAAGTCCTGATGTACTCCAGGAGTGTGGGCCAGCACCTGAAGCAATTGTGAGCGGTTTTGTGGATTTCGCGAGATGATCAGCTGTTTACGAAGTTCAGTAAGCGGGAATTTTGATCGATTAGCGTGAAGATGTTGGGTTATGTGATGTTAGCTGAAGGAGTCAGTGTGGATCCTGATCAGTTAGAAGCTGTGTTGATTTGGGTTTGGCAGGCTATTACCGACGGCTTGTACAGGATTTTCCCGGATTGCCACTTCACTTTCCGGATTGACGAAGAAGGCGTCAAGTTCGAGTGGTTCGATGCACGCGAGGAGAGTTACTTACTCCTACAGGACGTTAACCATTGCTTCGGTTTTGACCTTACCTGATGATCGTGATGAGTTCGTGGATTATGGCGATGCATCGAGGTTTGGATTTGGTTATGTTTTGATGCTGTGTAGCAGAGCGGTGGCTCATGGTTTCGGGCAGTGGAAACCTTATGTAGCTACGTATCCTATGTATGATTTGGGTGTAGCTGTCCTTGTGTTAGCATCAGAGAGTTGGAGACACTACTGCTATGACGTGCAGCGCAGTGTAGGACGTGCACTGATCATTTGAGTTTCATCCACTTGCATTTTCGGCCAGATTTGTGCTTGAGGTAGTGTAGATGTATGGGGTCAACTAACGATTATGGCTGTACATTTGAGTTTGTTCAAGAAAGGCTAGTAGTTGTACTTTGACCATCCGTCTGGGATGTTGTTGCTGATGCATTCAGTCAGAAGTCGGGAGCTTCAGTATTGCATGTGTGTATGTGTGGCTCGAGTTTCCGTGTTAGCCGAGTTATGCGCTATAGGGACTGAGTTCGAGTGTGATGATGTTGAAGCTCATCATTTTGCGTGTGTTATGCACTGTTGGTTCGGAGATGTGTCTGATACTTCGAGTTTACTACTCGTGACGCAACATGAAGAAGAATGTAGCAGCTTGTGTGTGCAGATGCCACATTTGTCGACAGACGATGGCTAGGAGGCAGAGACTTGCCGAAAAGTTACAGCCATTGGAGATTTCCGGTTAGACGTGGCGTTTGTTGCTGTGATCTTGTGTGTCAGTTCGCACTTTTGTTTGTGATATCAGTTGTTAGGCTATTGTGGACCATTTGACGAACTCAGTACATTTCCTTGTACTTTCGGAAAAGATTTCAGTGGCAGGCGGGCAAGATTATGTTTGGCGGAGGTTGTCCATTTATGTGGTGCGCCTGTGTTCCAGTTCGCTGATCGAGATAATCAGCTACAACTTAGTGTTGGCGAGCTTTGCAGCGAGCATTGGGGACCAGCTTACAGTTTTGTACCGGTTCTTATCCTCAGATTGGTGAGCGATCTTTGAGGACTATTCAGACCTTGGAGGGCATGTTGTGATCTTGTGTATTGCAGTTCCAAGGGACTTGGGACCAACAGTTTCAACTATTCGAGATTGCTTACAGTACCAGTTTGACCACTATGATTCTGACGTTGCTTGATGTCATTCTGAGGAATGATATTGTACTCCATTGTGCTGGAGCGAGTTTGGTTTAAGTTTGAGTTGACATTTGATTCGGACTTTGTAGAATGCGCTAGCACAGACTTTCGGATTAGCGGAAACAGGTTGATAATTGCTTGAGTTCGATATTTGAGCTATGTTGAGGTGAGTGTGTTGAGTTGTGATTTGCCACGTTGTTTGATCCAGATGTGGTCGTTGGCGAGTTTATGTTATGCCGTATAGTTTGGCGTCGCCTATATCATTGGCTTTTGTGTGTGTTGTGTTCCGTGTGGCGGAACTATGTTTCAGATTTGTTACGTGTTGTGTACCCTATCTGTCCCTTATGCAGGATAACTTGGCATCTGTGTGGAGCCAGTTCAGATTCGAGATTTGAGGGTACATGGATTACAGTACGAAGATATCTCCTATTGTGGAGTCCATTATCAGAGTTGTTCAGTTGACGTAGCCACTGAAGAGTCGTTCAGTTAAGGTTGCCACTTGTGAGTTGAGCAGTATGCAGAGGCAGTGCTCCTACCTTTAGTCGGCAGACTCGGAAATTTCGAGGTCGAAATTTTTTTTAAGGGGGGTGGATTTGTGACGACCCAGAACAGAATCAGCAGTGGAATCAGCTTAATCTACGAGCTTGCGCGTAGTCGCAGATTGCCGACAGTTATTTGAATTGCCAGATTTGTTAACGACTAAATTATTGGCCGAGAATTGGAGCTGGGTCTCTTCTTGAGAGTCGTTGTACATGTGATTTCGAGTTCGTGGGAGGTTCCGGATAGTTATTTGGACGACCGAGGAATAAGTTATGAATATTTGAAGTTTCGACATAATCGGATTTAAATGGTGGTGCTCTTAGCGACTAAATTACCGGACGAGAATTTGGTTTCGGCTTCTTCACGGAAGTTGTTGAGAATTTAATTTCGAGCTTGTAGGAACTTCCAGAGCATTATTCCGAGTTACGAAGATTTAGTCGTGAATATTTCCGATTGTTGATTATTTAGTCGGTTTAAATATGTGTTGGTTTGAATAGTTGACTTTTTATCCGATTGGTCGATGTGTTTGACTTCGGGTGATAATTGAAGAACATGTTGAGTCGAGTTTGTTGCCGCGTGAATTATTGGAATCGGATTTACGACGAGAAAGTTACGGATATTCGAAGTTTGTCGAAAAGATAATTACGAAGTTTCCAAATATGGAATGTCTATATATGGAAGGTTTCTATTTGTGGAAAGTCAAACTTTCCTTGTTGAGGCTTGACCGGTCAACGCGGGGAGAGAGAGTGTGGTGCGACGGAGCTCGGCGGTCCAAGGCGGTGGTTCGCCGTCCGGCCACCCCACGGCCTAATCCTTAGCCCGTTCTTCTCGCCTTGGTCCTCTCTTGTGGATTCCGGCTGTGACGACCCAGAACAGAATCAGCAGTGGAATCAGCTTGATCTACGAGCTCGCATGTTATCGCAGATTTCTGACAGTTATGTGAATAGCCGGATTTGTTAACGACTAAATCATTGGCCAAGAATTGGAGCTGGGTCTCTTCTTGAGAGTCGTTGTACGTGTGGTTTCGAGTTCATGAGCAGTTCCGGATCATTGTTTGGACGACCGAGGAATTAGTTATGAATATTTGAAGTTGTCGGATTCGTTAGCGACTAAATTATCGGACGAGAATTTGGTTTCGGCTTCTTCACGGAAGTTGTTGAGAATTTAATTTCGAGCTCGTGGGAACTTCCGGAGCATTGTTCTGAGTTACGGATTTAAGTTGTGTATATTTCCGTTTGTTGTTTGTTTAGTCGATTAAATATGTGTTTGGGCTGAACGGTTGACTTTTTATTGGTTTGTAGCCGTGAGAATTATCGAAATCGGAGTTACGATGTGGAAGTTACGGGTATTTATAGTTCGTCGAAAAGATAATTATGAAGTTTCCTAATTGGGAAAGTCTATAAATAGCAGTTTCCCCTTTGGGAAAGTCAAAGACTGAATTAAATGGGTTGACTTTGTTTGACTATTTGACCGAGGGGGAGGTGAGCTCACGACGGTGGCGACGGCTCCACGGCTGCGACGGAGATTTCGGCCACCTCTGGCCTTGGCTCCGGTCTTGTTTGAAGCACCTTGGCCTCCGAGTCTTTTCCCAGCCACCACGCACGGCGAGGCTCGCCGGAAGTGGAAGAATTTTCCGGCCAAACTTGGGAAGAAAATGGTGAATTCGGGTTCCATGATTTAGGCCGAATTGAGCTACAACTTTAAGTGGGCTTTGAAGCTCTCATCCCCTTGATGCTACCCTGCAAGTTTGGTGATTCAATTCGATGTGTACATGGAGAATTTTGCATTTGAAATTTGTGTACCAATTCGGTTTTGCTTGAAATTGACCTAGTTAGAGTGAGAATTGGCCTTTGTTGCAGATGACAAAGTTGCTCAGTGGATGATTTTGAGTGGAATAGGGGTGGTTCTGCTGTGGAATTCTCCGTTTGGTGGCGGCGGCGCCGTGGGCAGTGGTCAACGGCGGTCAACAGTTTGACTTTTTGGGTTTTCGACAAATTGCATGTCATTTCACTCGAAATCGCGCTCTGATCGCAGTGAGGAGGTTCGTTTCTCGATTTGAGCATCCGAATTTACAGCGAGGTATTGAGGTGTGATTTTCGGATTTGCGATAGTTTGTCGTAAACGGATTATGTGTTTCCGAGAACGGTGGTTTCTCGTGATTTATCTTGTATTGTCGAGTTATGACTTTGAGTAATGGACATTGTGAATATTCAGGTGTTCGTGATCGCTCGTTTGGCGAGGGACTTTCCGCCGGATCACGGGTTAACGCATATCGCGTTACGCTAGTCTGTGAGTGGACAACTTCTTTTCACGGAATTCTTGCGAGTCTTTAATTTATATTTACGAACTTGAGCATGCGTATTGAGATTACAGATTACTTGAGCATGTGTTTTACGATGATACGATTATATTTATACAGATATACGTATACGAATATACATACACTTATATGTTGTTTCATGCATTTGCATCGAACTGTTTATGATTTGGTTTTCACAGAGTACAGTCTCAGTTACGTTGTTGTATCGATACACTTGCCTCTCGGCTGATCCCCGATGGTAGGCCATCCAGGAGGGGCGTCGTTATCCCTACCTGACCGGCGATGGGCGTTTCCCCGGAACCGAGGCCATTTCTGGCTTAGAATCACGGGGACTATGGACCCCGTGATTCGAACTGTACTAGCACGGAGGTGTCCATGAGTGACCCTGTGGGCTCAGTACGCTGGAGGATTATGGTTTTACCTCGTGTACTTGTTATTTTTATTTACCTGGACTCGCATATGTTATTTTAAACATATATATCAACTGGTGAAAGACATTTATTTTCGTCCACTCACTCTAACATATTTCATGTCTTTTCCCTGGGCTTTTCGGTTTTCGTGCCCAATTTGCAGTTCAGGCTCTGGTGTCGCACGTCGTGGTCGGAGGCATAGTGCTCGAGCTACCTTATTTCTTCCAGTAGGTTTATTGTTCTACCTACTGTGGTATACTTATATGTTTATACATTAGAGGTCGCTCTGAGTAATCTGTTGTGTATACTATACGATTTTACACCGGATTTCAGTAAAGTATAGATATATTTATTGTTTTACTTTACTGTTGATATATTGAGAAATCCGGATGGGATTGGTGCCCACGGTTTTCTTTTTATGGCATAGGATGAAGTGTATTTTCCGCGTGCAGGTAATGGTAATTCCACATTAGTAACGAAACTTTGCCAAAATTTCTACGGTTTTTGTTGGTTCGTGTTTTCGAAGGGGTTCGATTCCGGTTTAGGGAGCTAAATCGGTGTTGGGTCCTTTCAGGTTGGTATCAGAGCATTAGGTTATAGGTTCTGTAGACTTCTGTAGTCGTGTTTACTAAGGATATTTGAGAATGTATAGCATGTCTGGAGTGGTGACCTGACCGGCCGGCGGATACTCATCAATATTCCGGGTGTTGTATACTTTCAAATATTTGAAGTTCCATGATTACGTTCCACTTGTTGTGAACGATGTTTTATTCATTAGGATGCCTCCTGACGTGCTTTCCGTGTTGTTTCGGCTGTGGATCCTATTGAGGATCAATCGACGCGTAATTTGCCAGTGAACTGCGGATTTGGATGAGTATTCTGAGTTCAGTGAACTGTGTGGCACGGTTTGCCTGGTTGTTGTATATGTGTGTCTACATGTTGCCTCAGAGCTGAGAATTGTAGCAGTTGATGTTTGCCTGAGTCAGATCAGTGTATTTGGTAGGCTGGTATTGTGTGAGTTTCGGTTGCGACTCCATGGCCTACATTCAGGATGTTGTTTATATGGTAATGGTTTTATCAGGCTATCCAGCAATCGAACGTGGGGTGTTTACCCACCTGAGGCAGAGATGCATTGTCCACATGCTTGTTTTCCGTTTGCACGTGTTATGTGGCTTCAGAGGAAGCGGTGCACGAAGTTCGAGATGAGTTTGAACCTGAGCATCAGAGAGAGTCTGATTAATGTGCCTCGAGATTGCCGTGAGGAGCTTAGTGTGCTGCACTCAGAGGCGAGGCTATTGAGAAGGAAAGGTGTGCGCGGTTTTCGATGTGATGGTTTGAGGAAAGTGGACTTAGTCGAGGTTTTGATGAGGTTGAGTTCCGATACCTCGAGATTAGTGACTTCATCGGATTGTGGCCTTTTTTATTATGTCGAGGGTCATCAGATCAAGCAGAGGATCCGTTTGGCGATGGCGGAGATCACAGTGTAGCGGATTTGCTCCTGTGGCATGAGTTTGGGCGATCGTTGGTGATCCTTTCTCGCAGCAGGTGTTGCGGTGACTTGAGTTCGTGGAGCACTCTTAGTTGCCATTGTGGTGGCCAGGAGGGTCACGTTGCGAGGGTGCGCCCTCAGCTAGCTGTTTTAGCGGTTTGATAGCTTAGAGTTCGCGAGGAGATACTCATGTTGTACCTGAAGTTTGACCAATGTAGCCTTTTGATGAGTTATTCAGCAAGTCGCAATTGATGTGGGCGGCTAGTTAGGCATGTTGGAGTTCGTGCCATAACCTTGTTTGAGGACAGACTTTTCTCCGAGGTTTTATTGTTTGACATCCATGGGGATTGTACCTGTATCTCTACTTCCGAGGTTTTGGAGAGTGTTGCATCCAACCGGAGGTTGTGAGACCTTTATTGGAGGATATGACTTAGTCGCGGATCTGTTATAGCTGGACATCGTGGTTTTGGTGTGATTGTGAGTATGGACTTACCGACGATGCATTTGGCTGTGTTTGAGTGCCTCGAGAAGGAGGTTGTGTTTCGATGACCAGGTTTCTCCGAGACACTGTTTCACGGTGATAGTCGAGTGGATGATGGAGACAGATTATGTTGCTTGCTTAGCGTATGATGTGGACACTTCGGTTGCTGTGCTCGACATTGGTGACATTGAGGTGGTTCCTGAGTTTCCTAGCATGTTCCAGAGGAGTTACCAGGTCTTCCTCCAGTTCGGGAGACTGACTACACCATTGAGTTTGTACCGAGCGCTGGACTCATGTTACCGACATTTTGTCGTTCGAAGCCAGCGGAGCGGATGGAGCTATAGTTTCGACTCCAGGAGTTGCTGGAGGAGGTTTCAGTAGATTTCGTGCGACCCCGCATATTTGCGTGGTGTGCTCTTACATTATTTGTGCGGATGTTGGATGGTTCGACGAGGTGGTGCATTTGACTACCGAAGCCTGATTCGCTTCAGAGGAGAGCGAGTATTCTCCGCATCGGATTGATGACTGGTTTGATCAGCTCGCGAGAGCTTCAGTCTTGGCGAAGTTTGATTTCGGATCCGGATACTGTCAGATGAGGATCGATGAGTCAGATGTGGCTATGTTGGCTTTCGGATCTCGGTGCGGGCATCATGAGTTCTTGGTCACGCTATTGGTTGACCAATGCCCCCGTAGATCGTGTGGACTTGATGGACCAGGTATTCAGACGGTTTTTGGACGAGTTTGCGGTCATGTTCGTTGGCAACGTCCTGATGTACTCCGAGAGTGTGGACCAGTACCTGAAGCAATTGTAAGCAGTTTTGCGGACTTCGCGAGATGATCAGCTGTTTGCGAAGTTCAGCTAGTGTGAGTTTTGGCTGATTTGCGAGAAGATTTTGGGCTGTGTGATGTTATCCGAGGGAGTTGGCGTAGATCCTGACCAGATAGAAGCCGTATTGATTTGGGGATTGCCCTACCATTGTACCAAAGATCGGGAGTGTCTTGGGTTTGGCAGGCTATTACTGACGGCTTGTGCATGATTTTTCCGGATTGCCACTTCACTTTCCGGATTGACGAAGAAAGTATCAAGTTCGAGTGGTTCGATGCACGCGAGGAGAGTTACTTACTCCTGCAAGATGGTTGACCGTTGCTTCGGTTTTGACCTTACCTGACGATCGTGACGAGTTCGTGGGTTATGGCGATGCATCGAGGTTTGGATTTGGTTGTGTATTGATGCTGTGTAGCAGAGCGGTGGCTCATGGTTCAGGCGGTGGAACCTTATGTAGCTAAGTATTTAGTGTATGATTTGGGCGTAGCTGTCCTTATGTTAGCATCGGAGAGTTCGAGATACTACATCTATGGTGTGCAGCGTAGTGTAGGACGTACACTGATCACTTGAGTTTCATCCACTTGCAATCTCGGCCAGATTTGGGTTTGAGGCAGTGTAGATGGTTGAGGTCGACTAACGACTACGGCTGCACCTTTGAGCTTGTTCGGGAAAGGCTAGAGGTTGTACTTTGACTACCCATCTGAGATGTTGTTGCTGATGCATTCAGTTGGAAGTCGGGAGCTTCAGTGTTTCATGTGTGTGTGTGGCTCGAGTTTCCGTGTTAGCCGAGTTTTGCGCTACGGAAGCTGAGTTCGAGTGTGATGATGTTGAAGCTCATTGTTTTTCGCGCGTTTAGCGCTAGTGATGCGGAGATGTATCAGATACTTCGAGTTTATTACTCGTGACGTAACATGAAAAGCAATGTAGTAGCTTGAGTATGCAGATGCCACATTTGTCGACTGACGATGGCTAGGAGGCAGAGACTTGCCGAGATGTGTCAGCCATTTGAAATTTCCGGTTAGACGTGGCGATTGTTGCTGTGTTTGTGTGTGATTGTATGCACTTTGGTTTGTGGTACCAGTTGTTAGGCCTTTGTGGACCATTTGACGAACTCAGTACATTTCTTTGTACTTTCGGAGATGATTTCAGTGGCAGACTGGTATAGCTGTGTTTGACGGAGGTTGGCCATTCACATGGTGTACCCGTGTTCCAGTTCGCTGACCGAGATAATCAGCTACAACTGAATGTTGGCGAGCTTTGCAACGAGCATTGGGGACCAGATTACAAGTTAGTATCGGTTCTTATCCTCAGATTGGCGAGCGATCTTTGAGGACTATTCAGACCTTGGAGGGCATGTTGTGGCCTTGTGTATTGCAGTTCCGAGGGATTTGGGACCAGCAGTTTCAGCCATTCGAGATTGCTTGCAATATCAGTTTGATGACCACTATGATTTTGATGTTGCATGATGTCGTTTTGGGGACGATGTTGTACTCCATTGTGCTGGAGAGAGAGTTTGGTTTGGTTCGAATTTGAGTTGATGTTTGATTCTGATTTTGTGGAATGTGCTACCACAGACTGTCAGATTAGCGGAATGGGGTTGATAATTGCCCGAATCCGTTGTTTGGGTTATGTTGAAATGAGTGTGTGAGTTATGTTGATGTGTGTGGACTGAGTTGTGATTTGCCAGGTTGTTTTGATCCGTATGTGGTCATAGGCGAGTTTGTGTTGTGCCGTATAGTTCGGCGTCGCCTATATTGTTGGCTTTTGTGTGTGAGTTGTGTTGTGTTCCGTGTGGCGGAACTGTGTTTCAGGTTTGCTACGTGTTGTGTACCCTACTTGTTCCTTATGCAGGAACACTTGGCTATTGTGTGGAGCCAGTTCAGATTGGAGATTGTGGGTACAGGGATTACAATACAGAAATATCTCCAATCGTGGAATCTGTTGTCAGAGTTGTTCAGTTGATGTGATCACTGGAGAGTTGAGCAGTATGCAGAGGCAGTGCTCCTATGTTTAGTCGATAGACTCGGAAATTTCGAGGTCGAAATTTTTTAAGGGGGGTGGATTTGTGACGACCCAGAACAGAATCAGCAGTGGAATCAGCTTGATCTACGAGCTCGCGTGTTATCGCAGATTTCTGACAGTTATGTGAATAGCCGGATTTGTTAACGACTAAATCATTGGCCGAGAATTGGAGCTGGGTCTCTTCTCGAGAGTCGTTGTACGTGTGATTTCGAGTTCGTGAGCAGTTCCGGATTGTTGTTTGGACGACCGAGGAATTAGTTATGAATATTTGAAGTTTTGTTATAATCGGTTTTATTTGTCGGATTCGTTAGCGACTAAATTATCGGACAAGAATTTGGTTTCGGCTTCTTCACGAAAGTTGTTGAGAATTTAATTTCGAGCTCGTGGGAACTTCCGGAGCATTGTTCTGAGTTACGAAGATTAAGATGTGTATATTTCCGTTTGTTGTTTGTTTAGTCGATTAAATATGTGTTTGGGCTGAACGGTTGACTTTTTATTGGTTTGGTCGATGTGTTTGACTTCGGGTGATTATTGAAGAACATGTCGAGACGAGTTTGTGGCTGCGAGAATTATCAGAATAGGAGTTACGATGTGGAAGTTACGGGTATTTATAGTTCGTCCAAAAGATAATTATGAAGTTTCCTAATTGGGAAAGTCTATAAATAGCAGTTTCCCCTTTGGGAAAGTCAAAGACTGAATTAAATGGGTTGACTTTGTTTGACTGTTTGACCGAGGGGGAGGTGAACTCACGACGGTGGCGACGGCTCCACGGCGGCGATGGAGATTTCGGCCACCTCCGGCCTTGGCTCCGGTCATGTTTGAAGCGCGTCGGCCTCCCGAGTCTTTTCCCAGCCACCACGCACGACGAGGCTCGCCGGAAGTGGAAGAATTTTCCGGCCTAACTTGGGAAGAAAATGGTGAATTCGGGTTCCATTATTTAGGCCAAATTGAGCTACAACTTTGAGTGGGCTTTGAAGCTCTCATCCCCTTGATGCTACCCTGTATGTTTGGTGATTCAATTCGATGTGTACATGGAGAATTTTGGATTTGAAATTTGTGTACCAATTCGGTTTTGCTTGAAATTGACCTAGTTAGAGTGAGAATTGGTCTTTGTTGCAGTTGACAAAGTTGCTCAGTGGATGATTTTGAGTGGAATAGGGGTGGCTCCGCCTTGGAATTCTCCGTTTGGTGGCGGCGCCGCCGTGGGCGGTGGTCAACGGCGGTCAACGGCAGTCAACAGTTTGACTTTTTGGGTTTTCGAAAAATTGCATGTCATTTCACTCGAAATCGCGCCCCGATCGCAGTGGGGAGGTTCGTTTCTCGATTTGAGCATCCGAATTTACAGCGAGGTATTGAGGTGTGATTTCCGGATTTCCGACAATTTGTCGTAAACGGATTATGTGTTTCCGAGAACGGTGGTTTCTCGTGATTTATCTTGTATTGTCGAGTTATGACTTTAAGTAATGGACATTGTGAATATTCAGGTGTTCATGATCGCTCGTTTGGCGAGGGACTTTCCGCCGGATCACGGGTTAACGCATATCGCGTTACGCTAGTCTGTGAGTGGACAACTTCTTTTCACGGAATTCTTGCGAGTCTTTAATTTATATTTACGAACTTGAGCATGCATATTGAGATTACGGATTACTTGAGCATGTGTTTTACGATTATACGATTATATTTATACGGATATACGTATACAAATATACATACACTTATATGTTGTTTCATGCATTTGCATCGAACTGTTTATGATTTGGTTTTCACAGAGTACAGTCTCAGTTACGTTGTTGTATCGATACACTTGCCTCTCGGCTGATCCCCGATGGTAGGCCATCCAGGAGGGGCATCGTTATCCCTACCTGACCGGCGATGGGCGTTTCCCCGGAACCGAGGCCATTTCTGGCTTAGAATCACGGGGACTAAGGACCTCGTGATTCGAACTGTACTAGCACGGAGGTGTCCATGAGTGACCCCGTGGGCTTTATACTTGCATGCTCAGTACGCTGGAGGATTATGGTTTTACCTCGTGTACTTGTTATTTTTATTTACCTGGACTCGCATATGTTATTTTAAACATATATATCAACTGGTGAAAGACATTTATTTTCGTCCACTCACTCTAACAGATTTCATTTCTTTTCCCTGGGCTTTTCGGTTTCCGTGCCCAGTTTGCAGTTCAGGCTCTGGTGTCGCACGTCGTGGTCGGAGGCATAGTGCTCGAGCTACCTTATTTCTTCCAGTAGGTTTATTATTCTACCTACTGTGGTATACTTATATGTTTATACATTAGCGGTCGCTCTGAGTAATCTGTTGTGTATACTATACGATTTTACACCGGATTTCAGTAAAGTATAGATATATTTATTGTTTTACTTTACTGTTGATATATTGAGAAATCCGGATGGGATTGGTGCCCACGGTTTGCTTTTTGTGGCATAGGATGAAGTGTATTTTCCGCGTGCAGGTAATGGTAATTTCACGTTAGTAACGAAACTCTGCCAAAATTTCTACGGTTTTTGTTGGTTCGTGTTTTTGAAGGGGTTCGATTCCGGTTTAGGGAGCTAAATCGGGGTTGGGTCCTTTCACCGGCCTCCTTTCATGGCGTGGCTCGCCGGAGATGGGTGTTTTTCCGGCCAAAGTTTGAAGATTTTGGAGGTTAATGGTGGTTTCCGATTCCGGCCGATTCGAGCTGCAAAAAGGACTAGGTTTTGTAGCCCTCATCACCATGAAGCTACCATGTAAGTTTGGTGTTCCAATTCATCTTGCACATGGAGAATTTTGGAATTGAAATTTGTGTGAACATTCAGTTTTTCATGAAATTGGACTAGTTAGAGTGTGAATTGGCCTTTGTTGCAGTTGTGAAAGTTGCTCAGTGGGAGATTTTGCATGGAATAGGGGTTACTTTGCCGGGAAAAGTTCAGATTGGTGGTGGCGCCGCCGCCGGCGGCGGTCAACGGTCAACTTTGACTTTTTGGGATTTTCGACAAGTTGCATGTCATTTCACTCGAAATCGTGCCCCAATCGCAGTGGGGAGGTTCGTTTTTCGAGTTGAGCGTCCGAACGTACAGTGAGGTATTGAGGTGTTATTTATCAGATTTTCGAAAGTTTGTCGTAATCGGATTATGTGTTTCCGAGAACGGTGGTTTCTCGTGATTTGTTTTGAATTGTCGAGTTATGACTTTGAGAAATGAATTTTGTGAATATTCGATGATTCGTGATCGTTTGTTTGGCGAGAGACTTTCCGCTGGATCACGGGTTAACGCGAACTGCGTTACGCTAGTCTATGAGTGGACATTTCTTTTCACAGATTGATTGCGAGTCTTTTATATATGATTTACGAACTTGAGCATGCAGTTTGATTATGATTTTACGAGCATGTGTTTTACGATTATACATATATGGATATGCGTATACGAGTATACATACATATATTATGTTTTATGCATGTGCATGTGCATGAAAAGGATTTATGATTTGATTTACACAGTGTACAGTCGTTATATATGCATGAGAATGTTTACCGGGGGAGGCTGTGACTCCTGACCCGAGGCCTTTACCGGGGGGAGGCAGACCTCTGACCTGAGGCCTTTCTGGCTAGAATCACATGTGGGATAGGGACCCCGTGGTTCTGAATCACGTGTGGGCTAGGGACCCCGTGGTTCTGACTGTGAGATTTTTATGCATGCTCTGTATGCGTGAGGAGTTAGAGTCTCCCTCGTGTACCACTTCTTTATTTATTTATGCATCTGGACTCGCATATGATTTTATATATATATAATATTCGGTGAAAGACATTTATTTTTGTCCACTCACTCTAACGATTTTCATGTCTTTCCCCTGGGCTTTTCGGTTTCCGTGCCCAGTTTGCAGTTCGGACTCTGGTGTCGCACGTCGTGGTCGGAGGCATAGTGCTCGAGCTACCTTGTTTCTTCCAGTAGGTTTATTGTTCTACCTACTGTGGTATACGTATATGATTATACATTAGAGGTCGCTCTGAGTATTCTGTTGTATATATTATACGATTTTACTCCGGATTTCAGTAAAGTACAGATATATTTATTATTTTACATTATTGTTGATATGTTGAGAAATCCGGATGGGATTGGCGCCCACGGTTTGATTTTTGTGGCATGGGATGAAGTGTATTTTCTGCGTGCAGGTAATGGTAATTCCACGTTAGTAACGAAACTCTGCCAAAATTTCTACGGTTTTTGTTGGTTCGTGTTTTCGAAGGGGTTCGATTCCGGTTTAGGCAACTAAATCGGGGTTGGGTCCTTTCAGCGAGTGTATCGATACAACAACATATACTGAGACTGTACTCTGTGTAAACCAAATCATAAATAGTTAGATGCAAATGTATAATGCAATAAATAAATGCATATACGTAACGTATAATGGTATAAGCATAATCGTATAACACATGCTCATATAAATTATAATCTCGTATGCATGCTCATGCTCGTAAAACATGTATAAAGACTCGCGATTATCAGTGAAAAGAAATTCTCCACTCACAGATAAGCGTAACGCAATATGCATTAATCCCGTGATGCGCCGGAAAATCCCTCGCCAAACGAACGATCACGAACCCCTGAATAATCATAAAATCCATTTCTCAAATTCATAACTCGAATCCTCAAATCATATCACGAGAAACAACCGTTCCCCGAAACATATAATTCAATATCGACGAACTCGTTAAAATCCGATAATCACACCACAAAACCTCGCTATAATTTCTGATGCTCAAATCGAAAAACAAACCTCACCACTGCGATCGGGGCGCGAACCGAGAGAAACAATATACAACTCGTCAAAAACCCCAAAAAGTCAACTTTGTTCAGAGGACCGTCGTTGACCACCGCGGCCGGTGGCGGCGCAACCCAACCAAGAATTTCTCCGGCGAACCAAGACCTATTCCACTCAAAATCATCCAACAAATAACTTCCATAACTACACCAAAGATCAATTCAAACTCTAACTAGCTCAATTTCATACAAAACCGAAATCTCACACAATTTTCAATCGAACGATTCTCCATGTACAAATGAAATTGGAAAGCCATACATACATAGGTAGCTTCGTGGTGATGAGGGCTTCAAAGCCCAGTGCTTCATGCCTCTCAATTTGGCCGGAAAAAATGTCAACCAAAACCCCCATTTTTCTTCAATTTGAACCGGAATTTTCCTCCTCCTCCGATGTCCTCGCCGTGAATGGTTGTCGGAAACACCACGGGAACGCCGAGGCGAGTCGAATGGGACCAACCCCGAGGCCTGGGGTGGCCGGACGGCAGCTCGCGTCCTAAATCTGTAAATCTTTTTCCAGATTTACTTTTCAACAAACTTCAAACACCCGTAACACCCGTAACATACTTTTCGACAAACTTCAAACACCCGTAACTTTCGCGTCGTACATCTGTTTCCAACAATTCTCGCGTCAACAAACTTATCTCGACAAATTCTTCAATTTCCACCCGAAGTCAAACAATTTGACCCATCCGATAAAAAGTCAACGGTTCAATCCATCACAAGCTTATCCAATTAAATGATCAACGGTTGAAAATATTCATAACTTAATCCTCGTAACTCGAAAAAATCCTCCGAAAGTTCCCACGAGCTCGAAATCAAATTCTCTACAACTTTCACGAAGGATTCCAAATCAAATTCTCACCCAATAATTTAGTCGCTAACGAACCCGCCATATTAGCAGATTATGCCGAAATCACAACAAATCGCGAAACTCGCAAATCAAGTCGATAATCATTCCATCTATGGTTCGCGTCGGTCAACGGTCTAAAACGGATCACAATCACAATTCGGATGGACTCGAACACGAACGGATAAACTCGACAGTATTCCAAAATTTCAAATATTCATATTATATTCCTTGGTCGTCCAAATAATAATCCGGAACCGCCCACGAACAACAACTCTCGAGAAGAGACTCAACTCAAATTCTCGGCCAATAATTAAGTCGTGATCAAGTCTGGCGATTCAATCAACTGTCGGAAATCTGCGATTACGCACTAACTCACGAATTAAGCTGATTACGCTTCTGATTCTGTTTCGAGTCGTCACACGCGTGTGTGATAAGAAATCATAACATATAGCCTCCGTGCAGAAACGTACTCATATCATAACATATTACGTATACATATGTATGCGTAACAAATGGAAATCATATGCATAATCGTAAACGTATTTTTAAGTCTCATGTGCGAAAAGGAATATCGAAAATAATTGTAACTTAAATCATATGCATAAGCAGAAATAAAACTTCATAAACATAAAACCTTGACTCGCTATTCGACAGTGAAATAAATATGTCCACTCACCTGGATCGCCAGAAACGTAAGTCGATCCACTAACCCGATAAACATATTTGATGCCCCTAATAAAATGAAATCTAGATTAATTCATAATATTTTCATCATGTGGTTACAATGGATAATGCATTCCGAAACATAATATCGATCAGAGAAACTACCTTCCAAAGTTCGTGAATTGTTACTCTTAATTGTCTGTGTAATTGACTAGACCCCACATCATCCTAATCATTGTAACGAACAACTCAGTGCTCAATATAAGGTCTGCATAGACTCGACATACGACAATCGATAATGTCAAATGTCAAGTCACCCCGAAACCTGCGCGCAAGATGGAAGATTGCGAAAATTGCTTGAATTACACAAAGTTACATCAAAATCCACCAAAATTCAGATAAGGAAACTTCCCGTTAAGCATTCGATGTTCTGGCTGCTAGAACTGCGTCGCGCATGGCAGCGCATAGAGCCTACGTACCGCCACTGGCGGTGGCCACGCGCTGCCAGAACTGATCACCTCTGATCACTTAAATTATTACACCAAATCAAAGCTCTTACCCAGCACAATAACATTAACAAAGCATCCTATTCCGAAAACTGGCCAGAAGGGGCTGAAATCTACCTCAAAAGTTTGGGGAACTTGTCGTAATTGGCTCGAGTCCGACCGAGCTCCTCCGACTAAGGCTTGACCCGAGAGGGGTTATGTTCAACTCCCCATGGGGTGGAGAGAAATTTTCCCATGGTCTCGACGTCTAACGTCGGCCAGAAAGTCGTCGCCGATCACGAAGCCGAATTAGAAATCCCATGGATTTTTTTCCAGCTTCGATTCACCACCAGAGGTTGATGCTTGACTCCGTTGGTGGTCGAGGGAGGTTGAGGGTTAGTAGAGGAGTCAATTCAAAGTGGTACGGCGGCCGGAGGCGGCCGGACGGTGAAGATTTGACCCGGTCCGTGAATCGGGTCGGGTCGGGTCGGGCCGTCGGGTCACCAATTCGGGTCTAGCAGATTGGGTTCTACCCAATTCGGGTAGAAATTTCGAATTTATAACTTAAGGTTGGTTATCCAATGGCCCACATCGATCAATTATTCAATCCGACGGTTAGGAAAAAGTCAGCCATGGTAGATTTCCAATAAATCACGAAAAGACATAAAACTTGAAAAAATTGTAACTAATTGCTTGAACATTTGAAAAACATAATCAAAATACGCTCGAACTCATAATATATTTCTCCACAATTTCTGTGAAGAGAGCAAATCCAAAATCGTAACTTATAAATTGTCGATATTTAAGTCATGACCAAACACGATATACTTCTGATAACCATAACTTCTTTATTGTAACTTCAAATTTTATGCTTGATGTTACAACAGACTTAACCTAACTAACTCTATAACTTCTAGGAGAATTGGAAATCAAACTCGTAACTTATAAAATGTCAATAATCACACGTACAGTTAATAACGATTAAGTTGCTAATTTGGGTTTGGGTCGTTACAACCGTAATGGTCTAGGAGATTCGGTTCACAACCAATAGTGATTTGGAATGATCAGAAGTGTGACATTGTTGGTACATTGAGTTGGCTAGTGGTGATGCCTCTAGCTGACCAAACATTTCATTTGATTTGTTTTACTTTATGTTTTAACTTTATTTAGTTAGCTAATCAACCAATAAAACTCATATAAGCACTCGCCATAATTGCATCATCCCTCATAATTGCATCATCACTCATCATGCTTTGTCCTGACCCTCTTAGTTTTATTCCCCTTAATGGTCGACCCCTCTTATTGACTGTAGCATCAGAGATGGCTTCTTCCAGCCATGGAGGAGTTGAGGCGTCGGAGGACTCTTAACGCTAGTAGAGTGGGGACAGAACATTGACATCCCAGATTGCAGAAGACAAGCTACAAAATCTGAAGGGAGGCGTTATTCTGAGGTTTGTTTAGGATGGCATGCTTATCCAGGAGTCCGTCGTGTCGTGCTCGGAGGCGGAGTGTGAGAGTTTTTATGATAAGTATGGCGTGCCTCGAGATAGCGTCATAATGAGGCTGTTGGGGCCAGGTGAAACCTTTACCAACCCCCCGAAGGTTTTACGTCCGCGTACGAGTGGCACCTGTAGAACGGAATGAATCTGCCTCTTCATCCGTTTTTCTAGTTTGTACTTTCCCATTGGGGAATTTCTTTAGGCCAATGTGAGCCTATATTTGTGAGGATCCTGACCTGTCTGTACAACGTGTGCAGACTCTCCACGATGGGTTGCCTCACTAATACAGAAGTTGGATATTTTTGTAAACCCGTGTATGCGCGACGAGATTTTAAATTGGGAACGGTAACCATGGCATCGAAGGAAGGAAAACTGTGGTGGTTCCAGAAGGTGTAGTATTCCGCTAGAGGATGGCGTAAGAGGGCGTTCCTTGTAGGTGGGAAATGGGAGTTTGGCGATCGTGAGGGTGTTGATTTCTGCCCGAACGTCTCGACTGGGTTTAAACTGTTAGGTTGCTCTTTTGAATATTTACTTGTTTTTTTATGCACTTCTCTTAGTCGTCTTGCTTCATTGCATCGTGCTACATCGACTCATTTTTTCTTTTTCTTTTGCAGTGAAGTATTACTTTCCTCTGTGTGAAAAGGAGTGATCGTGTTTGGAGCAGGTGCTATACTATTGAGACCGTCCTAAAGCTTGCTGCAATTATTGGGCGCTATTGCATCCTGACATCGTAGTGAAAATAATCATTTTCGTCTCCCCGGTACGTATATATTGGGTGTGTTTGTTTTGTGTTAACCCTTTGATTTTATTGTTCTCTTGTTACTGTGTTGCGTTGTGATTGATTGTTGGTGTCGTTCTTGAGCAAGTAAGAAAGAGTTTAATACTGATGGAGCGATTACAAAAGATAAGCTCGGTGGGATACTGAATAAGGTTCTTTAGCAAGGAACCAAAACAGAAAAAAGAGCTCGGGATGCGAGTGGGAAATTAGTGCGGACCTCCGTTGTCCAAGAAAAGCTCCCCCATCCAGAGAACAAGGAGTTGAACGCACGCTAGGTGGAGATTCCTCGTGTGGGAATTTTGGCAGGTCCCATTGAGCCCAAACGCCGTCGGGCTGACAAATGGGAAGGCCAGGGGAAGAAGAAGAAAGAAGGGAAACGGAAAGCAGAGAGGCCTCCTGAAACTCGTCAAGTTGATGTCTTCAGTGTCGCGTTATGGAAGCGGCTCTAGATCAATGGTGGGGTGAAGTGACTCAGATACGGAGTCGGATATGGGGCATACTCCTCCCCGACAAGATGTGCTCTTGAGTGATCCTTCTTGTAATGTGTCGCCGGGGGGAGAGCATGCAGTCACACCTCCTCGACGCGATTGCTTGCCGACTCCCACTTGTGTTCCCCTGTTCCCTGTCGGGGGGGGGGGGGACCCAGGCCGAGAAGACTGTTGCAGCCTCATCTGCCTCTCCAGTCGTTAACCTAGATGCAGCAGACTTAGCGGCGCCTGATTTTCCAAAGGACCTAGAGGAGCATTTCCTCATTTTTGGTAAGAAGGCCGTTACGTCGAAAGAGGCTAAGGCGCAGCGGCTTCGTGTTGTTGAACTAGGTCGGGGGATAATGTCACAACCTGAACCAGAAATTGTAGTTAATCGGCTTAATTCACGAGTTTTACGTATAATTGTGGTTTATCGTAATTAATCGGTTATGCGGCTTTGTTCATGACTTAATTATTGGACACGAATTTGGTTTGCGTTTATTTCCAGAAAATGTAGAGAATTTGATTTCGAGTTCGTAGGAGTTTTCAGAGGATTTTTTGGATAATCGAGGAATATAAAATGAATATTTGAAATTATCGTCGAGTTAGTCGTGTTTATCCGTTTGAGTTTGAGTTATCCAAATCGCAGATAGAGTTGGTTCACGATGTATAAATAGCCGAATAGTCGTAAAGTTATCGAAAAAGTGGAAAAATGGGTTGCTTGACCGAGTTGACCAGTTCTGGCCGAGTTGACCGAGTCAACCTGCTTTGACTCAGTGAGTCCGTGACTCGCCGTCGTTGTGGCCGCCAGAAAACGGCTCGGTTGCCGGAGTTTGAGGTATGGTTTTGAAGCTCTTCCTATGGGCTTTCATTTGATGTGTATATTATGTTGTTTGGTTTGGGTTTTGTTGGAGAAATTTGAAGGTGAGGATGAACGGAATCGGCCTTGTCGGAGGGAGGTGTTACGGCGATTTTTGGGTTGGTTTGGACTAGGTTCGAGCCTAGGATGGAAACCCCTTTGGTTTGAGAGGTTTTGGTGGAGCGGCCGCGCCGGAATCGGCCGGAGAAGTTTTCCGGCGATTTTGGGCCGTGAGATTTTGGGGTGTTTTTGGCACGGTTGCCGACCAATTTGGGTGTTGGTGTAGAAGAGTTTTGGACTGGGCTTGAGGAGAGGAAGCTTTGGTGATCTTGGTCGCCAGAAAATCTCATCGGTGATGATGCGCCGCCACTGGCGGTCAACGACGGAGCTCCGGCGAAGAGTTGACTTTTTGGATTTTGGAAAGTTTTATGTTGTTCTACTCGTAATCGCGCCCATATCGTCGTCTTGAGGTTTTCGAGTTGATTTGGGTGGCGAATTTTGTGTCGAGGGATATATGGAGTATTTTTGGGATTTTCGACGATTTTGTTGATATTCGAGTTATATGTTTCCGGAAATGGTTGGTTTCCGAGGTGTGGTTCAGAGTATTGAATTTTCATTTTGATCAGTGATATTTGTGATTATTCAGGAGATCGAGATCGTACGCTTGGTGAGGTATCTTCCACCGGATCTCGGGATTAGCGCGTTGTGCTTGTCTGTGAGTGGACACATTTCTTTTCACTGATTACTGCGAGTCTTTATTATACGTTTTACGAATATGATTATGATTTTGATTTATATGAGCATGTGCTTTACGATTATGCGTTTACGAATATGCATCTACGAATATGCTCTAATAATTATGTATTTCGAATATGCATTTACATTATGCTTATTACATTTGCATGGAAACTATTTATGATTTTGTTTACACAGAGTACAGTCTCAGTATATATGGTTGTATCGATACACTTAGCATTCCGGCTGATCTCCGAGGATGTTTACCGGGGGGGGGGGGGGACTGTTGCCCTGTGCCGAGGTCTTTTCCGGGTGGGAACAAATACCCTGACCTGAGGCCTTTCTGGCTAGAATCACGTGAGGGTTTGGGATCCGGTGATTCAGACTGTACTAGCGCGGATGTGTCCATGTGTGACCTCGCGGGATTTTACGATGCATGCTCTGTACGCGTGAGGAGTTAGAGTCTCCCTCGTGTACCATATGATTTTCGTGCATTTAGGCTCGCATATGTTTTTATAACATATATTATTCGGCGAAAGACATTTATTTTCGTCCACTCACTCTAACGGTTTATATGTCTTTCCCTGGGCTCTTTGTTTTCAATGCCCAGTTTGCAGTTTGGATTCTGGTGTCGCACGTCGGAGGCTTAGTATTCGAGCTACTTTTCCTTCTTAGTAGGTTTCTAGTTTGGCCTACTGTTGTGTATTTTTGTATATATTTGAGGTCGCTATGAATACTGTTGTGTTTATATTTTCACATGATTTTCTCAGATTTCTGTAAAGCTACAGTTTTGTATATTGCTTTACGATATGATATGTTTTTGAGAAATCCGGATGGGATTGGTGGCCACGGTTTGGCTTTTGTGACATAGGATGAAGTGTATTTTCCCGTGTAGGTTAATGGTAAATACGTGCTATAGTAAAACTCTGTCAATTTTTTTGAAAGGTCGTGTTTTCAGAAGAGGTTTGAGTTCGGTTTAAGCAACAAAATCAGGGTCGGGTTCTTTCAGAGAACACGAGCCAAAATGATGGTGGACGCTATGCGACTGGTGCATGATATGCATTAGCAGATCTTGATGGATGAGGGTATTAACGGCTCAGACAGTCTTGATGAAGCTCGGGAGAAAATTAGCCATCTCGAGGCAGAGATGAAGAAGTTAACCAAGTTCAAGAAAAGGATGCGGGATGCTCTGTTTAGGAGCGCTACCTTGGAGGACGTGAATAAAAAGAAGATTGCAGAGTTTGAGCGTCGCGTCGGGGAGCTTACCGCGTCCAAGGCTAAATTAGAGAAGATGGTTGCTGAGCTGCGGTCAAGCTTGGATGCTGCCCATATCCGTCTGGATACGCAGGATGAACGACGTCTTGAGGATGTGAAGAACATCGAGGATTTGCAAGGGAGGCTAAACAACCTTCAACTTGAGCTGGACACGCTTCGAATGTACAACATTAGGCAACTAAATCAGGGTCGGGTTCTTTCAGCTTGGTATCAGAGCATTAGGTTTTAGATTCTGTAGACTTCTGTAGTTGTGATGCTAAGGGTATTTGAGAATGTACAACATGTATGGAGCGATGACCCGACTGGCCAGCGGTTACTCATCAATGCTTCGAATGTCTGAAGTTTCATGATTACGTTCCTTGTGCCTTGTGACTAATGCTTTCCTTTCATCATTAGGATGCCTCCTAGACGTGGTTCCCGTGTCAATAGGGATGTGGATCCTAATGAGGATCTCCAGACGCATGACTTGCTTATGCGAGTGTTGCATTTGGAGGAGTGTTTTGTCCCTGTGGTCCAAGCTCAAACTGCTGGAGCAACTGTTTTCTCGGGTTCAGCTGATCCAGAGATATATGAGGCTTAGTTGGTTCAGGTTGAACGAGTTTGTGAGCGTCTGTGTTTCACTCCTGAGCAGATGACAGTGGTAGCGGTTGGTTTGCTTGAGTCTGATGCATACTTCTGGTGGGTTAGCATCGATAGAGCTCCGATTGATACTCCATGGACATTGTTCAGAGATTTATTTATGCTAAGGTATTTCAACCAGGCTACGCAGCAGAGGAAGTATGAGGAGTTCACCAACCTGAGACAGGGTAGCATGTCAGTACTTGAGTATCGGGATAGATTTACTCGTTTATCTCGATTTGCCCGTGATATGGTGGCCTCAAAGGAAGCCAAGTGCCAGAGATTTGAGCCGGGCTTGAACCTGAACATCAAGGGAACATTGACTACAATGCCTCGAAATAACTTTGATGAGTTTGTGAGTGCTGCACTCTGAGGCGAGGATATTGAGAAGGAAAGACAGATGTGATTCCAGTCTCGACGATTTGAGGAGGGTGGACCGAGTCAGGGACCTTCCAATAGACTGAGTTCAGGCACTTCCGAATCTGCATCATCATCTGGCAGTGGACCCTATAGACATCCTGCTAGTATTGCTAGACAGAGACAGAGATAGAGGAGGAATCATCCACAGGGACCACAACCCAGTGAGAGTTCTAACAGATCCAGCTATCCACGATACTGGTGGCACTTTTGCTGTACCGAGGGAGTATCCATTATGCAATCTCTGTAATAGGCACCACTTTGGTCTTTGTCAACGAGACCCTACCATTTGTTATCGTTGTAGCCAGGAGGGTCACTTTGCGAGGGAATGTCTCCAGTCCACTGGTGTTGGTGGACAGACAGCTCAGAATTTAGGAGAAGATCGAGGTACTACTTCTGGAGCCCGACCAGTACAGTCTTCTAGACAGGGCGGACAGCAAGGTCGCAATCAGCGAGGATGACCAGCTGGACAGGCCAAAGTTCATGCTATGTCATTGCGTGAGGGCAGAGCTTCACCAGAGGTTGTCATTGGTACGTTGCACATTTTTGGCTATCCAGTACTTACTTTGCTAGATCCAGGTGCTACACATTCATTCATAGCATTTAGATTGTCATCTTTGCTACTATGCCTGCATCTCCACTTCCGGAGTTGTGGAGAGTGTTGTATCCATCATGTGAGGTTGTGAGTATTGGTTGGGTATATAGGGATTGTGAGATCTTGGTGGGAGGTTATGGGTTAGCCGCGGATTTGTTATTGTTGGATATTGTCGATTTTGATGTGATTTTGGGTATGGACTTCTTGGAGACACATTGGGCTATGTTTGACTTTCACAAGAAGGAGGTGGTTTTTCGACGTCCAGATTTTCCAGAGATTGTTTCGTGGTGAGAAGAATACTTCCCTTCCTTGTCAGTGAGAAGGCCTAGCGAATGATGAAGAAGGGTTGTGTTGCAAACTTAGCTCATGTTGTGGATACAAAGGTTGCTGTACCTGACATTGGTGATATTGAAGTTGTTTTTGAGTTTCTAGATGTATTTCGGGAGGAGTTACCAGGCGTCCCTCCAGTCAGAGAAATCGATTTCATTATTGAGCTTTTACCAGGCACTGGACCTATATCTCAGGCACCTTATCATATGGCACCAGCGGAGTTGAAGGAGTTACAGATTCAACTTCAAGAATTTCTGGAGAAAGGTTTCATACGACCCAGTGTATCACAGTGGGGTGCTCCTGTATTGTTTGTGAGAAAGAAGGATGGTTCCATGCGGTTGTGTATTGATTACCAGAAGCTGAATCAGGTCACCGTGAAGAACAAGTATCTGTTACCACAGATTGATGATTTGTTTGATCAGCTCAAGGGAGTTTCAGTCTTTTCGTAGATTGATCTCAGGTCTGGATACCATCAGTTGAGGATCAGAGAGTCAGATGGGCCTATGACAGCTTTCAGATCATGATACGGGCATTATGAGTTCATAGTTATGCCGTTTAGGTTGACTAATGCCCCTGCAGCTTTCATGGATTTGATGAACATGGTGTTTAGGAGATTCTTGGACAAGTTTGTGATCGTCTTTATCGACGACTTCATGATTTACTTTAGAAGTGTGGGCCAGTAGAAGAAACATTTGCGAGCTGTTTTGCGGACTTTGTGAGATAATTAGTTGTTTGCAAAATTCAGCAAGTGTGAGTTTTGGTTAGATAGCGTGAAGTTTTTGGGTCACGTGATATCTGCTGAGAGAGTCAGCGTGGATCCTGACAAGATTGAAGCCGTATTGAATTGGAGTAGACCTACCACTATACCAGAGATCAGGAGTTTCTTGGGTTTGGCAGGTTACTATCGGCGTTTTGTGTAGGATTTTTCACGGATTGCCACTCCACTTACCAAATTGACGAAGAAAGGCGTCAAGTTCGAGTGGTCTAATGCTTGTGAGGAGAGTTACTTGCTCTTGAAGGAGAAGTTGACTACTGTACCGGTTCTGACTTTACCTGACGACAGTATGGGATGAGCCATACCTCTGGAAACATTGTACCGATGCCATTATCCGCAGGTGCGTACCCGAGTCTGAATTTCAATC
Source organism: Geum urbanum (assembly GCA_946800695.1). Taxonomy (NCBI): domain Eukaryota; kingdom Viridiplantae; phylum Streptophyta; class Magnoliopsida; order Rosales; family Rosaceae; genus Geum; species Geum urbanum. The sequence continues at coordinate 39,772,774 of OX326998.1, forward strand.
TATTCTATCTTTTTGTCACTCACATGCAGGTGGTGAACATTTTGGAGGGAAGAAGACTGCTCTCAAAGTGCTTGAGAGTGGATTTTATTGGCCAACTTTGTTTCATGATGCCCACATCATGTACAAATCATGTGAGAGATGCCAAATGACAAGTAACATTGGCCCAAGAGACCAAATGCCTCAACACCCTGTTCTTGTTGTTGAAATATTTGATGTGTGGGGTATTGATTTCATGGGACCATTCCCTAATTCTCAAGGTTATTTGTATATTCTTCTCGCTGTGGATTATGTTTCTAAGTGGGTGGAAGCTAAAGCCACCCGCACTAACGATGCTAAGGTTGTTCTTTGTTTTCTGAAAGATATTTTTGCTAGATTTGGAACACCTAGATGTATTATCAACGATGGAGGATCTCATTTTTGCAATAGAACCTTTGATGCTTTGCTCCGGAAGTACAGTGTAACACATAAGGTGGCCACACCTTATCATCTTCAAACCAGCGGGCAAGTGGAAGTGTCGAATAGGGAGATCAAGCAAATTCTGGAGAAGACTGTTGGACCAGCAAGGAAGGATTGGAGCCAACGCTTGGATGAAGCATTGTGGGCTTACAGGACAACATATAAGACACCTATTGGAATGTCTCCTTATAGGTTGGTGTTTGGAAAAGCTTGCCATCTTCCAGTGGAGTTGGAACATAAGGCATATTGGGCTGTCAAGAAGTTCAATTTTGACATAGATGATGCGGGTTTGCATAGGAAGTTGCAGCTAAACGAGCTTGATGAGATTATGCACAATGCCTATGAGTCCAGTAGGATTTACAAGGAAAAGACTAAAGCTTTTCATGACCGGAATATTAAGAGAAAAGAATTTGTTGTTGGTCAAAAAGTTTTACTCTTCAGTAGTTGTCTACGCTTGTTTCCAGGTAAGCTAAAAAGTAGATGGACTGGACCTTATGTTATCACTATTGTTTTTCCTCATGGTGCCATAGAGATTGTAAGTTCAAAAACAGGGAAGACATTTAAAGTGAATGGACATCGACTCAAGCCATTCTATGAGTCATTTGTGGAGCATGTCTTTGAGGATGCAACCCTTGGAGATGCATCTCTGTGTGTGGAGTGTTGAGACTTGTTGTCTGGCTGAAGACGTTAAACTTAGCGCTACTTGGGAGGCAACCCATGTTGATGGAGAAGCGTGGAAAACCAGATTTGAAATTCTTAAACTCTCTATTTTTTCTCCTTTGCTTTATTTTTCTCCATGTTTAGTGTGATTTGTGATGTGTTATGTGTCTCATTCCATGCTTGTTTGATGTATTATATGTTTTAGTTTTGTTTTACATTGAGGACAATGCAAATTTCAAGTGTGGGGTGGGGTTTATATCATATCCTTAGCGTCTATGTATAAATTTTTCGTTATTTCGGTACTGTACAGTATGCTGTTTCGTGTCAATTATTTGACATAGTTTGAAGTCTCGTAAATTTTTGAAATTTTTAGAGGATGTTTTTACATGTGTTTAAATTGTGCTCTTAAAATTTCAGCTCATTCCAATATATGATCAATTCTGAAAAATTCTTGCGAGGGGAATGGGTCTCTGGCGAGCTTCGCATGTTGTACTGTGCAGTTTGATGTATTGTGTAATTTGTTTGTCATATCTAGAAGTCTCGTAAATTTCTGAAATTTTTAGGGAATGTATATAAATGTGTCTAGTTTGTTCTATCTCAATTTCAACTCATTCCACTTTGTCATTAATTCTATATAATTCTTGCGAGTGGAGCTGAATCATGCGAGCAACAGTCTTCGGTACTGAGCAGTAACCTGTTTCGTGTCATTTATTTTCTATAGCTAGGGGTCTCGTAATTTTCTGAAATTTTGAGGGCAAGTTTTTACATGTGTCTAGTTAGTGCTCGAAAAATTTCAGCTAATTACAATATATGACTAATTTTGTAAAATTCTCGCGAGAGAGTTGCTCGCGAGAGAAGATTGCTCGCGAGAGTTGGTAGTTTTTGAGTCATGCGAGCAAACAGTCTGTTGTTTTGTATAATTTATTTGACATAGTTATAGGGCTCGTAATTTTCTGAAATTTTGAGAGAGTGTTTTTAAGTGTGTCTAATTTGTGGTCCCAAAATTTCAGACCATTATCATAAGTGATTAATGTTTTAAAATTCTGGCGAGATGTGTTGCGCAGTACACAAAGTCTGGCGAGCTGCTCGCCAGAGGTTGGAATTTTTGAGTTTTTCTTTGTTTTCCTTGGGTATTTTAGTGACTTATTTGAAAAACCAAATAAAAAAGTAAAAAGTGTCAAGAAAAACATAAAAAGAGTCTCTTGTTTTGAGTCTTAGGTGCCCTTAACTAGTCCATGATGTAATTATATCTTCCGTAATTGTGACTGAAAGATGATCATGTTATTTGAGTTTCTCTGGTTAATCTTGATATATGATGCATATGCGAATGTGTAGTGGATGTAGAAAAAGTTAACATGGTACAGATTTTTGGCATTCTTAAACTTTGTTGAGATTCATTTAACCTGTGAGCGATTGAGCCTATATGTGATTACACATGCTTTCTTTATTGAGTGTCAATTGCTTGCCACAGATTAAGTTAATGGACTCTAGATATTACTAGAACTTGCTCTTGTGCTTTTCAAAGCTTATTGTCAATACTTGTTTTGATTGAGGAAGTGATAAAGGCATTTAGGGGACACCACCATAGCCATATAAGCCTGTGTCCTAATTTTGTATACACAAGATGTGCACTCCTTAGTTAACCACTTTGAGCCTACATGTTTAAACTTTATGTCATCACCCACATATCTCTGACCTTAAACCTTAGAATAGTTATATCTTTACCCTTGTTCTAGGACTTGGTAGAGCTATACATGAGACAGATATGTGAAGACGGCGACAATGTCGAAAAGTGATGCAAAGAAATAAGTGTGGGGTATCAAGCTAGTGTTTGAAAAAATAAATGAAAAAAAAAGATGAAAAGAAAAGAATAAAAAATGTGATGTCTAGCTTGATACCCGAGTTAACTGTTGAGAAAAACAATGATGTGAAGGCCCAACTGAAAGGACCAAACCCCGATTTAGCTCCCTAAACCGGAATTGAACCCCTTCGAAAACACGAACCAACAAAAACCGTAGAAATTTTGGCAGAGTTTCGTTACTAACGTGGAATTACCATTACCTGCACGCGGAAAATACACTTCATCCTATACTACAAAAATCAAACCGTGGGCACCAATCTCATCCGGATTTCTCAACATATATCAACAGGAAAGTAAAACAATAAATATATCTATACTTTATTGAAGTCCGGAGTAAAATCATATAATATATACAATAGGAAACTCAGAGCGACCTCTAATGTGTAATCACATAAATATTCCACAGTAGGTAGAACAATAAACCTATTGGAAGAAACAAGGTAGCTCGAGCATTATGCCTCCAACCACGACGTGCGACACCAGAGTCCGAACTACAAACTGGGCACGAAAACCGAAAAGCCCAGGGAAAAGGCAAATAAAAACGTTAGAGTGAGTGGACGAAAATAACATATGCCTTTCACCAGTTTATACACATACTCAATATAAAACAGTGCAAGTTCGGAAAACACAACACATATAAATATATACGGAGGTTGTCGGGCGACCTCTCAAACCCGACGTCAGGTGAATCGCTCAAACCTGACGGTGATAGGCCAGGGGACCTCTCAACCCTAGCGGCACTCAGGGGACCTCTCAACCCTGCTTCAGAGGAATCTCTCAACTATGGTAGCATCGATGCAATAAATGCCATCACCGATAAATATATATAATAACACCTCCGAAAATAACATATTTCTCAATCATAGTATAAAATAAATACGGAAATCATAAAATCCACGAACTCGCAAATCAACAGTGAAAATAGAAACTTGTCCACTCACACGCTTGCATAACGCAGTTCGCGTTAACCCGTGATCCGGCGGAAAGTCTCTCGCCAAACGAACGATCACGAACACCTGAATATTCACAAAATCCGTTTCTCAAAATCATAACTCGACAATACAAGAAAAATCACGAGAAACCACCTTTCTCGGAAACACGTAATTCAATGTCGACGAATTGTCAAAAATCCGATATGTACACCTCAATGCCTCGCTATATTTTCGAATGCTCAAATCGAGAAACGAACCTCCCCACTGCGATCGGGGCACGATTTCGAGTGAAATGGCATGCAACTTGTCGAAAATCCCAAAAAGTCAACATTGACCGCCGTTGACCGCCGCGTTGACTGCCGCCCACGGCGGCGCCACCACTGACCGGAGAATTTCACGGTGGAGCAACCCCTATTCCACTCAAAATCATCCACTGAGCAACTTTGTCAACTGCAACAAAGGCCAATTCTCACTCTAACTAGGTCAATTTCACGATAAACCGAATTGGAACACAAATTTCAAATCCAAAATTCTCCACCCACAAATCGAATTAGAACTCCATACTTACATGGTTAGAATCCTTGAGAGGAGAGCTACAAAACCCAGTCCTTGTTTGAGCTCAACACGGCCCTAATAGAAAACCATCATTAAACCCAAAATTCACAAACTTTGGTCCATGGTTTCTCTCTCCACCGTGAGACTTGCCAGAAAAGGAGGCTGGGGACAAGTAGAGGATGTTGAGGCGAGTCGTACAAGCCACGGACCGAGCCCGGAGGTGGCCGGAATCTCATCGCCACCGTGGAGCACCGTGGCGGTGTCGACGTGATTCTTCTCCCACCGAGTTGACTCAGTCAACTCGGTCAACCATATTTATGACCATCTTTGACTTTCCCTAAACGGCAAGTTTGCAATTTATAGCCTTTCCCAAAGAGGAAACTCATAATTATCCATTTCGACGAACTTTGAACACCCGTAACTTTCTCGTCGTAATTCCGATTCCGATAATTCTCGCGGCCACAAACTCGTCTCGACATATTCTTTAATAATCACCCAAAGTCAAACACATCGACCCATCGGATAAAAAGTCAACTATTCAAACCAACACGTATTTAATCCGACTAAACAATCAACAATCGGAAATATTCACAACTAAATCTTCGTAACTCAGAATAATGCTCCTGAAGTTCCCACGAGCTCGAAATTAAATTCTGAACAACTTCCGTACAGGAACTGAAACCAAATTCTCGTCCGGTAATTTAGTCGCTAACAAACCTGCCATTTAAATCCGTTTCCGTCGAAACTTCAAATATTCATAATTAATTTCTCGGTCGTCCAAATAACGATCCGGAACCGCCCACGAACTCGAAATCACACATAGAACGACTCTCGAGAAGAGACCCAGCTCCAATTCTCGGCCAATAATTTAGTCGTTAACACATCAGGCAATTCAAACAACTGTCGACAAACTGCGACTACGCGCAAGCTCGTAGATCAAGCTGATTCCACTGCTGATTCTGTTCTGGGTCGTCACAAATCCACCCCCCTTAAAAAAATTTCAACCTCGAAATTTCCGAGTCTGTCGACTAATAGTAGGAGCACTGCCTCTGCACAGTGCTCAACTTTCCAACGGCAACCTCAACTGAACGACTTTTCAGTGGCTACGACAACGGAACAACTCTGATAATAGACTCCACAATAGGAGATAGCTCCGTGCTGAAATCCATGTACCCTCAAATCTCGAATCTGAACTGGCTCCACACAATCGCCAAGTGTTCCTGCATAAGGAACAGATAGGGTATACAATGCGAAACAAATCGGAAACATAGTTCCGCCACACGGAATACAACACAATTCACACACAAAAGCCAACAATGTAGGCGACGCCGAACTATACGGCACAACACAAACTCGCCTATGACCGCATCTAGATTAAAACAACACGGTAAATCACGACTCAGTCTACACACATCAACATAACTCACACACTCATCTCAACATAACTCAAACATCGGACTCGGGAAATTATCAACCCATACCGCTAATCTGACAGTCTGTGGTAGCACATTCCACAAGATCCGAATCAAATGTCAACTCAAACTCAAACCAAACCAAACTCACTCTAGCACAATGGAGTACAATATCGTTCCTCAAACGACATTAAGTAACATCAAAATCATAGCGGTCAACAAGCCGGTACTGCATGCAATCTCGAACAATTGAAACTGCTGGTTCTCAAATCCTCCGGAACTGCAATACCGAGGTCAACAATATGCCCTCCAAAGTCTGAATAGTCCTCAAAGATCGCTCGCCAATCTGAGGATAAAAACTGGTACTAACTCGTAATCTGGTCCCCAATGCTCGCTGCAAAGCTCGCCAACACACAGTCATAGCTGATTGTCTCGACCAGCAAACTGGGACACAGGTACACCACGTAGATGAACAATCTCCGTCAAGCACAAGTATGCCAGCCTGCCACTGAAATCGTCTCCGAAAGTACAAGGAAATGTACAGTGTTCGTCAAATGATTTACAAAGGCCGACAACTGGTACCACGAATCAAATTCGCATAACACACCCAAGATCACAACGACAAACACCACGACTAACCGGAAATCTCAAATGGCTGACACTTCTCGGCAATTTCTACCTCCTAGCCATCGCCTGTCACCAAGTGGGGCATCTGCACACACCAACTGCTATATTGCTCTTCATGTAGCGTCACGAGTAGTAAACTCGAAGTATCTGACACATCTCCGTATCACTAGCACCAAACGCATGCAAAACCACGAGCCGCAACATCATCACACACTAACTCAGCTTCCGTAGCGCACACTCGGCTAATACGGAAACTCGAACCACACACACACATGAAACACTAAAGTCCCGACTCTCGACTGAATGCATCAGCAACAACATCCCAAAATGGATAGTCAAAGTACAACCTCTAGCCTTTCCCGAACAAACTCAAAGGTGCAGCCATAGTCGTGAGTCGACCCCATCCATCTACACTGCCTCAAGCCCAAATCTGGCCGAAAATGCAAGTGGATGAAACTCAAGTGATCAGTGTACGACCTACACCGCACTGCACGTCATAGCAATAGTGTCTCTAACTCTCTGATGCTAACATAAGGACAGCTACACCCAATACCATACACAGGATACGTAGCTACATAAGGTTTCCACTGCCTGAACCATGAGCCACTGCTCTGCTACACAGCATCAATACACAACCAAATCTAAACCTCGACGCATCGCCGTAACCACGAACTTATCACGACCGTCAGGTAAGGTCGAAACCGAAACAACGGTCAACCATCCTGTAGGAGTAAGTAACTCTCCTCGAGTGTATCGTACCACTCGAACTTGACGCTTCCTTCGTTAATCCAGAAAATAGAGTGGCAATCCGGAAAAATCCTGCACAAGCCGACGGTGGTAGTCTGTCGAACCCAAGAGAATCTCGATCTCTGGTACAATGGTAGGGTAATCCCCAAATCAACACGACTTCTAACTGGTCAGGATCCACGCCAACTCCCTCGGCTGACATCACGTGGCCCAAAATCTTCACGCTAAACAACCAAAATTCACACTAGCTGAACTTCACAAACAGTTGATCATCACGCAAAGTCCGCGAAACCGCTCACAATTGTTTCAGGTACTGGCCCACACTCCCGGAGTACATCAGAACATTGCCAACGAACATGACCGCAACTCGTCCAGAAACCGTCTGAACAACTGGTCCATCACGTCTACACGATCTACGGGGGCATTGGTCAACCAATGGCGTGACCAAGAACTCCTGTTATCCACACTAAGATCCGGAAGTCATCCAGACCACATCCGACTTATCGATCCTCAACTGATGGTATCTGGATCCGAAATCAATCTTCAAAAAGACTGAAGCTCTCGCGAGCTGATTAAACCAATCGTCAATCCAAAGCGGAGGATACTCACACTCCTCTGAAGCGAATCAAGCTTCGGTAGTCAATGCGCCACCTCATCGAGCCAACCAACATCCGTACACACAATACAAGAACACACCACGTAAATACGCGGGGTCGCATGAAATCTCCTCCAGCAATTCCTGGAGTTGAAACTGTAGCTCTATCAGCTCCGCTGGCTCCGGACGATAAGACGTCGGTAAATGAGTCCAGCACCCAATACAAGCTCAATGGTATATTCAGTCTCCCGATCTAGAGGCACACCTGGAAACTCCTCCGGAACAACACCTGGAAACTCGAGAACCACCTCAATATCACTAATGTCGGGTACAGCAACCGAAGTAACCACAACATAAGCTAGGCAACAACACAACTCGTCTCCACCATCCGCTCGACCATCACCGCGAAACAGAATCTCGGGGAAATCTTGATCATCGAAACACAACCTCCCTCTCGAGGCACTCAAACACAGCCAAATGCATCGTCGGTAAGTCCATACTCATGGTCACATCAAAACCACACGTCCAGCTATAACAGATCCGCGGCTAAGCCATATCCTCCAACAAGGATCTCGCAACCTCCGGATGGATACAACACTCTCTAAAACCTCGGAAGTGGAAATGCAGGTACAATAGCCATGGATATCAAACAACAGTAACCTTGGAGAAAAATCTGTCCTCAAAAAAGGTCATGGCATGAACTCCAACATGCCCAACTAGTCGCCCACGTCATATGCGACTTGCTGAATAAGTCATCAAAAGGGTACATTAATCAGACATCAGGAACAACATGAGGATCTTCTCGTAAACTCTGAGCTACCGGATTGCTACAACAGCTGGCTGAGGGCACTCCCTCATAACGTGACCCTCCTGGCCACCGAAACAGCAACTGAGAGTGCTTCACGAACATAAGTCACAGCGACACCTGCTGCGAGAAATGATCACCAACGATCGCCCAAACTCATGCCACAGGAGCAAGTCCGCTACACTGTGATCTCCGCCATCGCCAAACGGATCCTCTGTTTGATCTGATGACCCTCAACAATATTGGAAAGACCACAGCCTGATGAAGTCACTGATCCCGAAGTGTCAGAACTCAACCTCATCAAAATCTCGACTATGTCCACTTTCCTCAAACCATTACATCGAAAACCGCGTACACCTTTCCTTCTCGACAGCCTCGCCACTGAGTACAGCACATTAAGCTCCTCATGGATGTCTCGAGGCACATCAATCAGAATCTCTTTGATGCTCAGGTTCAAACTCATCTCGAACCTCGTACATTACTTCCTCTGAAGCCACATAACACGTACAAACGGAAACAAGCATGTGAACAATGCATCTCTGCCTCAGGTGGGTAAACACTCCTTATTCGATTGCTGGATAGCCTGATTAAACCACTACCGTAAAACAGCACCCTGAATGTAGGCCATGGAGTCGCAACCGGAACTCACACAATACCAGCCCACCAAATACACTGATCTGACTCAAGCAAACACCAACTGCCACAATTCTCAGCTCTGAGACAACATGTAGACGCTCATCCACACACACCCAGGCAAACCGTGCCACACAATTCACTGAACTCAGAATTCTCATCCAAACACATAATTCTCTGGCAACTCACGCGTCGAATGATCCTCAACATGATCCACAACCGAAACGACACGGAAAGCACGTCAGGAGGCATCCTAATGAATGAAACATCGTTCACAACAAGTGGAACGTAATCATGGAACTTCAAATATTTGAAGGCATACAACACCCAGAATATTAATGAGCATCCGCCGGCCGGTCGGGTCACCATTCCAGACATGCTGTACATTCTCAAATACTCTTAGTAAACACGACTACAGAAGTCTACAGAACCTATAACCTAATGCTCTGATACCAAGCTGAAAGGACCCAACCCCGATTTAGCTCCCTAAACCGAAATTGAACCCCTTCGAAAACACGAACCAACAAAAACCGTAGAAATTTTGGCAGAGTTTCGTTACTAACGTGGAATTACCATTACCTGCACGCGGAAAATACACTTCATCCTATGCCACAAAAATCAAACCGTGGGCACCAATCCCATCCGGATTTCTCAACATATATCAACAGTAAAGTAAAACAATAAATATATCTATACTTTACTGAAGTCCGGAGTAAAATCGTATAATATATACAATAGGAAACACAGAGCGACCTCTAATGTGTAATCACATAAATATACTACAGTAGGTAGAACAATAAACCTACTGGAAGAAACAAGGTAGCTCGAGCACTATGCCTCCAACCACGACGTGCGACACCAGAGTCCAAACTGCAAACTGGGCACGGAAACCGAAAAGCCCAGGGGAAAGGCAAATAAAAACGTTAGAGTGAGTGGATGAAAATAACATATGCCTTTCACCAGTTTGTACACATACTCAAAATTTATCTAAGGAAAACACCACAGCAAGTAGCTCCTTCTCGGTTGTTATATAGTTCATCTGAGCAACATCCAAAGTCTGAGAGGCATAGTATATGGCGTATGGCTTCTTGTCCTTATGTTGCCCTAAAACAGCTCTAACTGCATAGTCTAATGCGTCACAGATAAGTTCAAAGGACAAGGACCAATCCGGGGCACATATAATAAGAGCAGAAGTCAGAAGCTCCTTCAATCTGTCAAAAGCATATTGGCACTCTTTATCAAACTCAAACGTCATCTCTTTCTAGAGAAAATGGCATAAAGGTCTGGCAATGTGTGAAAAATTCTGGATGAAGCATATGCAGAGTCATGTATGTTCCAAGAATGAACGAACCTCTCTCACATTTGTTGGAGATGGTAGATGTTAAACAAGATCTACTTTTGCTTTGTCGACTTCAATACCTCTTGCCGAAATAATGTGTCCAAGAACAATACCTTGAGTTACCATGAAGTGACATTTCTCCCAGTTGAGCGCCAGCTTTGTTTCCACGCATCGTTGCAAAATCAACTCCAAATTACTCAAGCATGCGTCAAAATTGTCTCCAAAGACGCTGAAGTCATCCATAAGTACTTCAATGATCTTCTCAATGTAATCTGAAAAGATGGCCAACATACATCTCTAAAAAGTGCCTAGTGCGTTGCATAAACCAAATAGCATTCTCCTGTAAGCAAATGTACTAAATAGGCATGTAAACGTGGTTTTTTCTTGATCCCCTTCAGCAATGCTAATCTAGTTGTACCTGGAATAGCCATCAAGGAAGCAGTAGTAAGCATGGCCAGCCAACCGCTCAAGCATTTGATCAATGAATGGGAAAGGAAAGTGATCCATTCTGGTGGTGACGTCCAGCTTCCTGTAGTCAATGCATACTCGATGTCCTGTAATAGTCCTCTGAGGTAATAATTAATTATCCTCCTTCATAACAATAGTGATTCTAGACATTTTCGGAACGACTTGTACTGGAGAAACCCAACAGCTATCTGATATAAGGTAAATAACTCCACAATCATAGAGCTTGATTACCTCCTTCTTCACAACTTCTATCATTAGTGGATGAAGTCTACATTGAGCCTTCCTACTAGGCTTGGCACCATCTTCAAGCAAGATCCGGTGAACACAGTGTGTCAGATCCGGTGAACACAGTCTGCAGGCGTCCAACCTATAGCTGTCTTGTGTTTCTTCAACACCTCAACAAGCTTGTGTTCCTGCTCAGCTTCCAACGTTGCAGATATAATGACAGGCAACGTTTCCTCCTCCCCTAGATAAGCATACTTCAAGTGTTCTGGTAAAACTTTCTACTCCAACTCTGGTGCTTGAAAAATTCAAGGCAACATCTTGTTTTCTCCAAAGACAATTGAAATAGGAGGAGAGTGTCTTAGTTTGGCATGTGCTGCGTCTAGCATGGCCAAAACCTCATGAGCTAATGGCTCCATTTCAAGCTAGAGGTCATCAAAATGGGCATCATCCCCGAGTCAAGTCTGCCCCATTCCTTATAGCCAAACTAGGTCCAAGGTATCATCCCTTCTTGTATCCAAGTGAGCTTGTGCCAAAGTGTCAACAATATCCGCTGAAAAACATGAATTGACACTAGCTGAAGGATGTCGCATGGCATCAAAGATATTGAACTCAATCTTCTCTCCATCGAATTCTATGCTGAAAGTTCCACTGAATACATCAATCTTCATTCTTGCAATCCTCATAAATGGACGTCCTAATAACATTGGCGTGGTGTTGACGTCACTATCTTCAATATCAACAACGTAGAAATCAACTAGAAAGATAAGCTGATTGACTTGGACAAGAACGTCTTCAACATAACCTTGTGGATAACTCTCTGAATGATCGTCTAACTAATGATCACATCATCTCTCTTCAATGCAAGAAGGCCTAAAGCTTGATAAAGAGTATAAGGCATAACGTTTATAGAAGCTCCTAGGTCAAGCATCACGTTGCTGAAAGATCTGGAACCAATAACACATGGAATAGAAAAACTCCTAGGATCCTTCAATTTAGGGGGTCACCGTAGTTGAATGAATGCTGAAATAGTCACATTTACCTTCACAATCTTCTTCTCTCTTGTTTGTCTCCTCGTGGTGCACAACTCCTTCAAAAACTCAGCATATTTTGGCACTTGTTTGAGGCATTCGATAAGGGATAGATTCACTTGCACCTTCTTGAATATGTCTAAGATTTCTTCATCTATTTCCTGCTTCATCTTGCTCGCAAGACGGCTTGGAAATGGTGCTATGATAAATGGGAAATTAGCATTAGTCGAACATAAAGTAATTGAGCTCATGCCTTGTGGCTTCGGGTCGACTTGTAAAGATGAGGGTGTCATGGTGACATGAGGCATCACCCTCTCTTTTTCGGCCTCAATGCATGGTTGAATCAGGCTCAACGTCATCCAGAGAAATGGTGTGTGGCATTGGCCTTTTCTGATGATACTCCTGATGCTGTTTTTCACTCCTCGTAGCTACCACATTGGTCTGTCGAAAAACCTCTTGGATTCTGAACTGTCTGAGATGGCAACTTTGTAGATCCTTCCTTAATCTAGCCCATGAACTTAACAACCTGGCCCATCTGCTTCTTCAATTCAGCTATGTCATTCCCCTATTGAGCTTGAGTGTTCAGCAAAACCTGTGTGGATAATGGGAGCTGTGACAACATCTTGTCATAATTTGGATTGGTGAGAAAAGGTTGAGTTGGCCAGGGCACTTGTAATATTAAAAGGCCTTTGCTGACTTGATTGTTGTTGTTAAATTGGCTGAGGCGCAGGAGGGTTGAGGGAGCCATCATTGTTCATCCACTAAAAACCACGGTGGTTATTTCGAAATCCTTGGTTGTAGTTGCCATAGTTGTTGTAACGAAGGGCACCTTGATTGTTCTGGAATCCACCTATTGTGTTGACTTCCTCCATCCCTTGAGTAGGTACATTCTGAGGACACTAATCATTATGATGTCCATCCAATAGGAAAATCCCACAAACCAACGTTGTAAGTGGTTGTGGCTGAGGTGACTTAGTCTCTAGAAGCTTTGTAATCAAGGATGTGAGCTTGGCAAGCTCGGTAGTTGTGCTTGATGAAGATACCTCATTGACTTTCCTATTATGTTGCAACGTCATACCCTCGTATTGCTAAGTGTTGAAGATACACTGGTTCAATAAAGCTCAACCTACAGTTGCAGGTTTCTCCAAAAATGATCCACCAGCTGTAGCACCCAAGTGTTCTCTCTCCAACTGCTTGAGTCCATCATAAAAGTAAGTCAAAAGGTTGCTCTCTGATATGCCATGTGAAGGGCAAGATTCACACAATTCTTTGAACCTCTTATAGTAAGTGGCAAAGGACTCATCTTGTTCTTGCAGGACGCCAGTAATCTTTCTCAGATTTGTGATCTTGGACGCCGGAAAGTACTTGGTGAGAAACTCCTTCACACAGCCTTCCCACGTGGTAATGGTTCCTGAAGGTAAGCTGAATAGCCAACATTTGGATTTATCTTCCAAGGTGAATGGAAATGCTCTAAGTATGAACGCCTCCTTCGTGGTATTAACAGGGCATATGGAAACACACGCAAACAGAAATGTGGTCAAGTGTATGTTCGTATCTTGAGTTGAGTTGCCATGAAAGCGTAGAAGATGGTGTAGGGCGCCACTCTTCAAATCTGGTGCTGTCTGGCTCGCTGTTGATTGTGGATATACAATCAAAGTCGGGCCATAGTTGCCCAGTTTTGAGCATGTTTGTTGTCTGATGGACAACTCAACGTTGTCATCATTCCCAGCAGCTGCCATGGATTCTGCGTCGGAAACGTCAATTGATGATGCAGGTGATGGCGGTCTAGGTGGACTAGTAGGTGGACTGTTGAAAATAGACCCTTGCTTAAACTCTTCTTTGTTAACTTGATGCAGATTCGGTCTAAGTATAGTTCGAGTTCTGAGTTCAAGTTGACGAAGAGCAGGATTGGTCATTCATTTAATAGCCTGAGGTATCAACAGATCAAGAGTTAGTATCATAAGAATACAAAATGAAAGAAAAAATAAAAGTATACGAAAATTGTGTACAAAAACACACAAAATTGCGGAAACACACTTAAACTTGAATGTAAATGGTATATAACAAAAATGCAATGCAAATGATGCAAGGAGAAATATAAACCATCGAAAATTTGGCACATATATACATGCATAATTGCTTCACACGTTGGAACTACAACTTGGAACATGTTTTGAGTCATCTTTCACACAATGTCACACTTAAATTTATCATGGATCACACATTTACTTAATCAAAATTAACTAAATGCATCAAACAAGATCAACCTAAATGATAAGATGGTGTGAATGCATAAGAGAAAATGGTTAGAACATGTAGAAAAAATCCAAGTTACATGAATAATTATAAATAGAATAATTATAAATAGAATGACTCGTCCTTTGGCTAAGGTACCCAGTGGGAAAATCGGAGCATCACAAAACCACAAAGGTGTTAATGCAAGCTAATAAATGCAACGTTGGTTATGTCCCTTACGAGTTCAAACAATATTGAGATTTTAGCATACATGTCTCAAATTGATTTCACCAAAAATTTACAAAGAGTACAAGGCATTGATTTTTCAGTCTTTCCAAGGATGGACCCATGCGATAAAGTATGAATTCTCAATTGTTCATCCTTGGTTCAATCGAAAAACATGGCCAGTTGGGAATAGAGATAACACAAGAGGCAGGACTAATTTTGACAACACACCCCGAGGCTAACTGGGCCAATGGTATATACTCTATTGGTGTAAGTCTTTCTTAGATCCAGAACCTGTCACCAGTCATAACCCATTTCTAGACACCATGTCCGACATTCAGCCAAACTTTCGAGATTTCACACTCTCTCAAGTCCTTGTAAACTCTACCTTCAACCTTATGTGTAAAACATAAGGGGTTAAAGAGATAAACAAGAAAAAGAGGCATCATCTATTCCAAGGAGTGAGACTTAATCAATCAAGCATGTAATCAATGTAAATCTAAGACTATCCTTTAGCCTGTTTAATAATTATTAGTTATATATATATATACAAACACCAAAAACTATTTACAAAAATTAAAATTTACACTAACATTTATTCACATAGAAGCAATGAATTTTTATGGCACATATTAACAAAAGGCATGGAATATTTACAAGTAAAATTAGCAAATATACTTCGAAAATTCCTGAAAAAGAAAAATGGTTAATAATATTCACAAAGTATACATTTACATATATACACACAAAAACCACAAACAATTAACAATCCCTGGCAACGACGCCAAAAATTGATATGACTAAAACATGCATCAAATTAATACTTAACACATAAATCAATCATACAATTTAAAACCCTATAGATGTAGTATTTCAAGAAAGTATGGACTGTTCTAATTGGGGATTGAAGGGTGCATGCAATAATTGTGTATAGAAAGGGGGGTATAAAAGAGTTGATTTTATCCTAAATTTTTTATCTAATTACTACTTAAAACGTTACCAACATAGCAAATAATCCTAGGATTCTAACATGCATCAACTCATAGACAAGCAACTACACAAAAGACTCCTAAAACACTTACCACATTTTTGACAAAAAGAAAACCTTATTAATTATATACAAGTGATCATCTCATCCTACCCATCATGCAAATTATACAAATCTAATCCTCCCATTTTCTATGAAATTTACAAATCCTAATTTCAATTACATGTTATGATATTTATTATAATTGATTTAAAGTGCAATAACAACATCTAAACACCTTAATCAACACATCGAATTGAATAAAGATAGGGACTAACATGGAATGACAACATCTAAACATCCTAGTTACCCTAACCTCTACCCAAATCACAGCATTAAGTTCAACACATAACATGCAAAAGAAATATAAGACTCATAAACACATGGAAGATACATAAAATTCAAAAATTGTATAAAACCAAAATAAACATAAATTGACCAAGTTTGTACACAAAGAAATACAAAAACAAAGGAGACTACAGAGTAAAGGGTCCATGTTTATACTTTTTTGTTCCGTGACAGCACTGCAAACTCAAAGGCAAGGAGGACTCTTTGGTGGAGGCGTAGGAATGTTTAGGTGGTGGTGATGGTGTAGTCGGCTATGCTTTGGAGAACTTTGTGGTGGAGAGTTTGTGTGTATTTTGGCAGTGAGAAGATGTAGAATAGGTGATGATCCTCATTAGGGTCGAGCCTCATGTATTTATAGGCATGCCAAAATATCTTTCCTCATAAATCTCTATTTCCTTCTCCAGTCGAGTAGATCTGGCAGTCTGTAAAAAATTGACTTTCCAAAAATTATGATTTCCATGTCATTGGAAAGACGACTCGAAGATCTTTCTAACCATAGGTTAACCATTATCTAACTCCTTCTGGTCTGTTCCCAGTCATCGTTTGAAGTTGGCCAATCTGCACAGGCAGATTATGCTTTCCTAATTCTTCATGATTTCCTTCTTCTTTTGACTTTGGGAATCATTTTCATGCCAAATCTTGATCTCCATGAAATTTGCTGATTGGATATTCATATTTTGATAATCCAAATGATCTTCTAATTACATGGACCCATTTTCATTCGTTATTCTTCAAGATCCTTCGGGAAGCTTCCAAATCCTAGTCAATATAGGAAATGTTTTCCTAGTCAACCAATGATTTCTTTTTCTATTCAATTTTCTTCATTCTTAATTTTGAGCCATTTCCTTTGCTGAATTTATTCCTCTACTTCTTTTCCAATTTTCTCCGTGTTTTGCATGCATGTAGGCCCTTGACTCTGTCTCTTTTGATAAAAACCTAAAAACAACAAAATACAAAAACTAATAATATTAAGTAATTGACAAAGTAGAAATGTTGAGAAAATACATTAATTAATTCGCCTAAAATGCGTAGATGAAATGGATGGTATCGTCATTACGGACCACGTCCCCTCGAAAGAGTAGAACTGTTTCCTCCAGAGTATTAGCCATGGCCTTGCTGGCTTCAAGCTCAAGTTTGAAATCACAAGAGTCATCTTAGACGGGTGAAAAATGATCTCAAACGTCAGCAAGTGCGAACCGGTCCAAGCTACGACTCATACGGTCACGAGGAGATGAAGAGCTATGCCAACAACGACTAGATTTGATGAGATCATGACGATAACGAGGAGACTGCATCTCCTCAAGATGAGTAACTCTCCTTTTTAGGGTCATGCCCTTGGTGCTAGGGCTCCAAGAGATGGAATGAAGAAAGGGAGACATCGATTCATCAAATCAAGAGTGAGACCTACAAAAGAACAAACATGAGTAAGTGATGTTACGTTTTATGCGATTTATATAACATGCAGAGGTTACAAGTAAACATTACTGAGCGAGGACTCGGGTGAAGAAATAATGAGAGGCATGTTGGAAAGCTCTTTTCCCTTCCCGTGGTGAGGAAGTGGGATGCCTTTCGAATGAGCAGAAGCTGTAAAGCTACACATGGGATTGTTAGAGGGTGGAGACATCTTTAATCTTTTCTACAAAGCTATTGAAGAAGGCTGAGAATGACGTTAGTACGACTTGGTTTTTATAAGGAAATGCTAGATTGATTTTCTTAAACCCGAACAGATTTAAATGTTCAAATTGTGGCTTTCGGAGAGAGTTTTATTCCAAAAGAGATTCAAACTCACTAAATAAAGATTACTTGGAACAGTGTTGACTTAGTCGAACTAGGTTTTCTACTAAGTGTAGAAGTTCAGTTTGACTTGGATTAGGGTTTAACTAGAAGGAAGATTCCTCAACTAGGGATTTCTTCTCGAAGTCATTCAAAGGTTGACATGCGGTTGGCTTTTTGCTGTTTTCTCGGTTTTGCTCCTTCGTCTCCCAATACTTAGGAAACTTGCTTGGATTCTCCAAAAAGTGACTAATAACCATCTTTTAGCTTGTTTCCTTGCAAACTCTCCATTTCCTAGCATGACAAGGAAACGTATTAGAAATGATGCTTTATTCCAAGAAGACAAACCTTTAGCATAAGGTTAGGTACATAATTGGAACAAAATTATGTTCCTTACAGAGCGCCGACTAGAATCCCTTCCTGCTAGGTGAACATGTTTCTCCCCTCTGGGTGAGCTCAGATCGTCATGCTCTGTGGCGGCTCGCTTGAGGTTGAGCTGGGCTTCGGTTGGGCTCCAGATCTTGGAGTCGGGGAGTGGAGGACAAGCTTCCTAGTGATCATCACCGTAGGCAGAGGATGATTGGCCGGACTCGGTCGGTGCGAGTTCGCGACAGGGAGATGGATCTCTCACCGTGGTGGATCGCGAACGAGTGTTGGCCTTGGGTGCAGAAGAAATCAGAAAGTTCGAATTTTATGATTTGAGGGTTTTGAATTCAGAAAGTAAGATAGGAAAATGAGGAGTATGAATGGTATTTATATTGAGAAAAAACGGTAGAATATGAATAGTGGAGTAGTGGAAGAGTTGTGGTTTAAGTGAGAAGTTATTGGATTTTCTTGTGCATGAACTTACAAAAGCATGGGAAGTATGCGTCGAAGGCTAGTCTCGAAGTTGGAAGCTCGAGGATAATCGAAGTCTCGAATCTGATAGCTTGAGAAAAATCGAAGCCAAGTCTATGGAAGTTCAAATTATGGTTTGAAGCTGAATTTCCTCTATTGGGCCCAAGTTGTGGCCCAAAGACGAAATTGGGGGCATTATGGGAACGAGAATTTTTAGATTCGAACTTAGGACTAGCAATTGCGGAGTCGAAGATGATCAGAGAGCGGGATCATCAAAGTTGAGCCTTCGAAAGGTGCCTCGAAGGTTGATATTCGATTATGGGAATGTGGACTAAGGTTCGAGCTTCGAGCCTCAGGTTGAGTATTGAAGATTGAGATGAGTCTCAAAGTTCAAGATTGTGAATGGTCCATCACATGAATAAGATGGATCATAAGGCCTTGGACCAAGGAATAGAGGCCCATGCCTAGGGAAAGGTCGGATAGGCTCTAGGAGTCCACTTACCCATGTTACCTTGAAATAGAGGAGTTATCGGGGAAGTGGAGCATAATCCTAGGGTGGTAGCACCGAAATAGAGGGTTGTTGCTGGTTGAGGCCAAAGTTCGAGGATTGAAGTTTAGTGCACGAACTTCGATCTTTGGTTAGAAAGTTAGTGGCTCCTACTTTTGTGGGATCTGATAGGTATAAATAGGTGAAAAGAGTAAGTTCTCTAGTTAGAAGATACTCAGAACACACTTTCCCTAAAACTCTTGCTGACTTGAGCGTCAGTGTTTTTTGCAGGAATCCCCCCTCCCTCCTTATTGTTCAAATCATTCGGCCATTCAAGAGCTCACTTCGAGTTGTCATAAAGAGAGATACTCATTGATCATTGAAATTGTCTTGTGGAAGCTTGAAGAATCTACTACATTTTTCGTGCTCTTACAGGCGCCAATTTGGCTATGATGCCTGGCCTCTCGCCTAGTTCCCTATTACTCGATGCTGCCTTGGTGGCTCTTTGTACAACTCAATCATGTTCACTTGTGTGTCTGGGAAAGGCTAAGAATCTACCAAAGAAACCGTCTTTGGGGAAGCTTCCAAGGCTAGCTTGCCCTTGTTGATCCATTTTTGAATCTGATCTTTCAGCTTGACACAGTCCTTGCTCAAATGATTGCACATGTCATGGAACTTGCAATACTTCTTCCCCTTGAGTTTTTCCACAGTACGAATAGATTCAAAGTTAGCCTTCATTGCTCGTTGAATGATCATCTCATCCAGTATCTCATGCGCCAAGTTGGCATCATAAGTGTACGTCTCAAACTCTGGCACTATTGCTAGTTTCACAGGCCCCTTGCTTTGCTGTAGTTTCCAAGGCCTTCAATATAAGCCATCATTGGAGTTATAGTCCCCCTGCTAGGTTCTTCAATATAAGCCACAATTCTTGGCTTGTTCCTTTCTAGTGTATATGATGACATGGGCGTATATGTCCCCTTCGAGGCGTTGTGCCTATTATCCCTTTCCTGAATGGCGTTATGAGCTTTTGTCACCACGATGATGAACTCATTCAATGAAGCATTCTTGCTACTAAGGAACATGGTGTATACCCAATGCTCCAGGCCATTGATCGCCATGTCAATGACAGCATCCTTCACAAGAAAGGTCTTACGGAGGTTATATTCAGACCTAAAGTCATGCAAGAAAGCTATCGGGCTTTCAGAAGAAGCTTGGCACATAGCCACTAGCTTCGCTATACCAATTTTTGGCATGCTGTCACAAAGTGGTCGGTGAACAAAGTGTCCTTAACCGTCCAGTTTGTTATCGATCGCAAGTCTAAACCGATGTACTAAATGAGCGTTGGGCCTAAAAGTGATTCACCAAAAACCCTCATCTTGAGTTCCAGGTTGTCTCCCCATGGCCCGAGCTACAGTGTAAAATGAGCTAAATAAGTAGCCGCACTCTCGCCTTCATCCCTGTTGAAGGTTTAGAAACTAGTCGGCTTATAATTCTGTGGCCACTTCCAGGCCTTTTTATCCTCCTTGTCGATCTTCAGGAAGGGAGTCTCATATGGCAGAAACTGCTTGGCCACCTGAATGTTACACTGTTCCATAAACTTTTGGAACTCCTTTTGCTAAGCAGTTGGGAATTTCTCCGCTTGGCGCTTGTCTCTCGCCAGATCAAACACAGCTTTAGAGAGTTCTCCTATGTCATCGTCCAACCTTTTGCATAAGTCGAATGTAGCCTTCTTTTGCTTCTCTAGGGCATTCTCCAGCGACTACAAGAGGTCTGTTTGCAACTTGTCTTAGCCTTCAACTAAGGTCGTGAGATGAACCTTGTGATCCTCTTATTCTTCTAGGCCCTTAATGACTCTAATTGTCAAAGATCTAACATCCTTAACCCTCTAAATCAAATTCTAAAACTAATGAGATCACAAGGGAATCCTTTCCTCTCTAGGAAAAATTATTTTTGCACACGGGCCACAGTTATCGGCCCAATAACCATAACATAAAAAATAAAGATTGTTTATGGCCTAAACACATTGATGTCTGTGAAAATTTTGGTGACTACTATATACCGATAGCTGTGTATATTGAAAGCATTGCACATGGTTAAGTTAAATTCAAAATCTCAAGCTGGTAGGGTCCATTTATAGATTCTACACTGGCGATCGTGTGAATATATGTAACGACCCAAACCTAAATTAGTGGGTTAATTGCCATTTCTCCCTCTAGTTAACAAGCTATACATCCTACATCATGTTAATCGAGATTCATCATGATTAAAAATTAATTTTTTATAGGTTATGAATTTAAACTCGCTTTCTTCACGAAACTTGTAGAAGAAATTATTTCAAGCATGTCGATACTTTGATTGGATTTTTCGAATGTACGAGCTATTTTTTGAAAATTTTAGAAGTTTATGGTAAAAATTATTTAAATGGGACATCTACCATAGATGAAATTTTATAGACCGTCTGATCTAGATCAAATCGATCTAGGCAGTTGTGGGAGCACGATTTTCAAGATTCGAACTTGAAACCGAGAACTACGATTGAAGATTAAATAAGGAATGAGGACATTAGGAATCAAGTCTTTTAAGAGTGTCTCGAAGATCCCTGTCCATTTTGGAAGTGAAGTTCAAGCTTTGAGTTTCGAACTTCTACAAGGGCCTTAAAGCTTGAGATGAGTCTTGAACTTCAAGGTGTGATGATCCATAGTGAGAATTGAATGGATCATTGGGCCAAAGGCAAGGATTGAAGGCCTAAATCCTAAGGCTCGAAATGAGAGGAGCATGATCCTAGGAGCATGGCACCAAAATAGGAGACATTTTTTGGACATGGCCGAAGTTCGAGGATCAAACTTCAGTGCAGGAACTTGGATGTTCAGCCAAAACGTTAGTGGATGTAGTGGCTCCTATTTTCGTGGGATTCCAACAGTATAAATAGAGGAAGTAGGTAAGTTTTTCCAGTTCAAATACATTCCTATATGATTGCATTAAACTCTTACTTACTTGAGCATCGAAGAGTTTTTACAGGTACCCCCCATTGTTCAAACACTTTGCCCATTGTGTTGTCATTTTTGAGCTATTGTCAAGAGGGACATCAGTTTAATCGTTAAAAATTGTCTTGTGGAGCTTCGAAGAACGCTTGACTTTTTCATGCCCCCACAATTTAGCGTCGTCTGTGGGAAACGATGGCAAACGATATCCAGACAACGACGATGAGGTATTGCACCATAACGATTGTAACTGAGCCGAAGAGGAGCTCGAGGATGGTGAAGTTGATGAGAGAGCTGAAACAAGGCGAAAAGACAAAAGACCTCTCTCCGGAGTCCAAGTGGTGAGGGAGAACGGAGGTTCAAGCTGCTGCCACAGAGGTTTGACGAGTTGAGAAATAAGGAATTTGCAAGTCAAATTAGCTTGCTTCAGGAGAAAGGAACGAACCAAAAAAGAAGAGCACAACCAAGTCGAGAAGGAGCCGATCACCGTCGCTAGAGGATGAATCCCCACCGACGAGGAAAATACATCGGGGGAAGAAAACAAGGCAGAATACGGAAGTGAGACGGATGATGACTCCTGCCGCCCCTAGGAGGTCGTGAATGGAAGGATTGTGTGACTAAAGTTGTAAACACTACAAGAAAATGACCCATTGCCGGCGACTTTTATGTCGCCGGCAATGTTTTGGACATTACCGGCGATTTTTGCCGGAAAAATCGCCGGTAATGTCTTTTTTTTTTTTTACATTACCGGCGATTTTTGTCGCCGGTAATGTCCGTCGCCGGCAATCTCTCGATGGTAATGTAAAAAAAAAAAAAAAAAAAGACATTACCGGCGACTTCATTTATGTCGCCGGTAATGTCTTTTTTTTTTTTTTTTACATTACCGGCGACATAAATGTATGTCGCCGGCAATGTCTTTTCCGGCAAGAGATTACCGGCGACTTACATTTATGTCGCCGGTAATGTTAAAAAAAAAAAAAAAGACATTACCGGCGATTTTTCCGGCAAAAATCGCCGGTAATGTCCAAAAACATTGCCGGCGACATAAAAGTCGCCGGCAATGGGTCATTTTCTTGTAGTGAAAGGAAGCACGCGGGTCAATGACGCGGGATATTGCGGCTAAAGTTTTGAGAGAAATCAGTGATTAACCTTTCACCGATGCCATATTGGAAGTTGAGAAACCAAGACAATTTTTTGTCCCGGCATTCACAAAGTTCACCGGAACATCTGACCTGGAGGACCACATCAAGGAATACACTGAGGCAATGAGGATCGAGACCACATATCAGAACTTAATGTGCAAGTTACTCCCGGCCAGCCTCTCTGGGCCAGCTGCGAAATGGTTCCGAGGAATGAAGCCATGATCAATATCGAGCTTTGAAAAGCTGACGCAATTGTTCATCGCTCAATATTTCTGCAACAGGAGACAAAAGAAGGACTTCTCCACCCTATTTAGTGTCAAGCAAAAACCATGAGAGAAGTTAGAGAAATACTTCGAAAGATTCTGAGATGAAATGGCGGAAACAAGGACTAACTCGAAGATAGCAGTTGTTACATTCCGAGAAGGATTACTCTAAGGTTCACCACTATTTGAAAAGCTTGTGAAGAAGGTTCCAAGAACCATGGAAGATATCTTGGATCGCATAGAGGGCGAGATCCATCTTGAAAGAATCAAGGGGACTCGAAGAGGTAGGGTCTCAACCAATGTTGAAGTCAAATCTAGAACTTTGACACCTGCGGAGGTTCGAGATCGAAGGCCAAAACCAGCTCCGAATGGGAAAACATTAAAAAGAACATCTGAAGAACCCGCGGAGCAATGGTTCACCATTAGTCAATTGGCCATATTCTATAAGCACGGAAATGAAGGGATATTCAAGAAGTCATCGCAGTAAGCTGACGCAAAAGATCCCATTGAGAGGAAACGGTATTGTTCATCCCACCAAGAACGGGGGCACAACCTTCGAAGGTGTGAAGCATTGAACTGCGAAAATATAAGGTGGGCGATACCATTGGGAATAAAGAGTAGAAAGCGGTAGACGAAGATCCCCCAGTACGGGAAATATTAGCCATATGTGGAAGCCCATCCACAAGAGAAGAGGAGGACAAAAGGCGAATTCAAAGCGAGACCCGACAAGCAGAAAAAATAAGGAGGGTATACTTGGCTGAAATGAGAGAAATTTAAAAAAAAAAAAGCAAATGAAAGCCTGATGATCTGCTTCTCACCAAAGGACAGAGGTCATCTCGACTCGAATTGATAACTGCATGATCATCTCGACTCGAATTGATAACTGCATGGTGAGGAAGGTAATGATCGACGTCGGAAGCAGTGTCGACATCCTGTACTTTAAGGCCTTTTGCAAACTCGGTATTGACTCAAAGTTCATCAAGATGAGCAAATCACCGGTGATGACCTTCTACAGTGTCGAGACTTAGCCTTATGGAGAGATTACTCTTCTAGTGACTGAATGGAAAACGGGTCGATGTGAACTTCATAATCATAGACAAGCATTCAGCGTAGAATGCCATGCTGGGAATAGATTGGCTATATCAGATGGAGGCCAAAGCCACAACGAGATATCAAGTATTGAAGTTTATCTCGAAGGAAAGAAGCTGAGTAGTGTTAGTGCAGGGGGACCAAACACTTTCAAAGAATTTGTACATCAAGGAGATAAAGAAGAAGTTCGATGCGGCACCCCCTAGCTCGAAGCTTACATACCTAAATCCACTCACCAAGAGGCAAGGAAACATAAGGTGATTGTGAAAGTTAGAAGTCCAATGATGAAGAACAGTCCAACTCAAAACAGAAGGTCGAGGATGACAAATAAATTGTCAAATAACAATTAAATAAGGGCTTATCAGATGAGGAGAACGAGGAGAAGGTCGAACAAGAAGTGACAGGGGGTTCGAGAAGTGTCCTTTAACGACGATCCGAAGAAAAAAGTTATGATAGGATCCTTCCAAACCGAAGAGGAAGTTTGAGATCTAGTCAACTTCCTAACAGAGAATCAAGATGTGTTCACATAATCACATCGAGATATGCCAAGTATTGACCCGAGAATAGCCTGCCATAAACTAAACACCGATTCAGATTTCCCACCATACAAGCAGAAGCCGAGGAGGTTCGCGCCGGAGTGTAACCAGATAATAAGTAATAAGGTAGATTGCCTCCTTGAAGTTTGACACATAAGAGAAGTGTGGTGCCCAACTTGGATCTTGAACATGGTGGTGGTGAAGAGAAAAAATTGGAAATGGAAAGTTTGCGTGGATTT
The DNA here is from genome assembly GCA_946800695.1 of Geum urbanum. Classification (NCBI taxonomy): domain Eukaryota; kingdom Viridiplantae; phylum Streptophyta; class Magnoliopsida; order Rosales; family Rosaceae; genus Geum; species Geum urbanum. The sequence goes on from OX326998.1 coordinate 39,798,299, forward strand.
CACTAACCTGAACAAACCATGCTCGAATGGATGTTATCCATTTCCAAAGATTGATCAGATGGTAGATACAACCGCAGGCTTTGAGAAGTTGTCATTCCTCGATGCTATCAGATACCTCTGGCGCCAGAGGGCCAACTCAAAACCATGTTCGTGTCAAAAATAGGCTAATTTTGTTACAAGGTTATGCCTTTCAGATTAAAGAATGTGGGAGCGACCTACCAAAGGTTGGTGAAGATGATGTTCAAAGATCTGTTGGGAAATATGATGGAGGTTTACATCGATGACATGGTGGTCAAGAGTAGATATAAGGGAGATCACATCAAGGATTTGAGAGGTACGCTCGAAATCTAAAGAAAATACAATATAAGGCTCAATCTTTCGAAGTGCATCTTTGGTGGTGTGTCCTCCAGACAATTTCTGGGTTACATAGTAAGTAGAAGATGGATCAAATCAGATCTAAAACAAGTCGAAGCTATCCTAAGCATGGAAGGGAAATTCAAGTCCTAACTGGGAGGATAGAAGTTCGAAATAAATAAAGTCTTCACTGAGGCCAAACTGTGTTGATATGGCATTGTGATGAATGTGACCCAAAAATCCTCAGGCATAATGGGGATTAATAGGCACAAAAGCTTAAAGAGCAAAAAATGCATAAGATCGAAAAGCGAAGATCATATAGATATGAACGCTCGATAAGAAATTCTCGACGAGGATATGACCAAAAGGCAAAGGCATATGGACTGTGTGGAGGCCAAAACTATGCTGATATGGCATTGTGATGAATGTGACCCAAAAAGCCTCGGGAACAATGGAGATTAATAGGCATACAAGCTTAAAGAGAGAAAAATGCATAAGATCGAAAAGTTAAGAGCATATCGATATGAAAGCTCTACGAGCATATGACTAAAAGCCAAGGGCATATGGAATGTGAAGAGGCCAATATACCAAATCGTGAAATGGCATAAGATTGACGAGAGGTACTCGGCGAAATGCTTCATGTCCTCGAGGAAATGTCTTTTGGCGGAATGTTTCAGACGAAAAGACATTGGGGGCATGTATAGGGGAATAAACAAGAAATAATTGCTTTTATTAACAATGCTTCCAAGAATAAAGGCTAAAAAAATTGAAATAATTGAGCTCGCCCTCTGCGAAGCCCAAAATTATTTGCCGCCAAGAGAAACCTCGACGAACATTTTTGACCTGTTCGGAAAAGAAAATTACAGATACAAAAAACTACTATGGATTAGAGTTGGAGAACAATGGCAAGAATCCTTGTCTGGTAATGAAGTTGTTCTGATAGTTGCTGGCTCCGGCAATAATCCCACCATTATAAGCGATGCCTACTTTAGTTTGGTAATGTCTTGCATTGTTATGAAGATGCCTAACGGTATCCTCGGAGTATACAAGATCACTACGTAGTCAGTTCACAACACCTTCGAGGGAGTTGATCTTGAAGTAGGCACCTTCTAACTCATACTCGAGGTTGCAGAAAGTATATCGGTGACTTGACCGAGGAAAGTTGGGAGCAACATGGCTGTAGCCTCCAGAGTTATGGCTTGCTTGCAAATCATATTCCAAATCTCGAGGACAGAAATTGAAGTGGTTGTGGGTTTGCCTGATCCTTGAGTATTTGTGGAGGAAAAGGAAGTCCCCAATCCCGAGGGGAACCTTCATTTGCTGACAGAATGCCAACAACGCTGAGATCACGACAAGAGAGTTGGGACTCAATTTCATGGGATGCAAATCAAGTATGATGAGCAATAAGAAGATAGCAGGGTGCAGAGGGAATCTCAGAAACTTGAGACGAAGTTAAGAAAGGATGAGTCAGTCATCGGGAACTCCTTCGTCGGAGATAAAGTCCAGACTGTCGGGTATGACGAAGACTCAGACACTCCCTGGTGGGTTTATATGGGCCTTTCATGTAAGAGTTGGCTCTCGGAGGGAATCCACCACTTCCCCTCTTCATCTGGGGATTCGATGTCCCCGTGACCGCCGTCTCCTCCCTCTTCAGCAACATGCTTGTCGCTGAGGTTGCGGTCCTTGGTGGTCGGCTCGATGGTCGGGTTGGCAGCGGGTTTGGATTGGGCATGAGATCATGTAATGGTCATGAATATGGCAAAGGAAAGTGAAGATCAGGGTTGATTTCTGGGATAGAGAAGGAACGAATTCCGGGTTGCTTTTGGGGAGAGGAGGAGTTTGAGATAAGATGAAGTGAAGAGGAGGGTGGAGCTGAAATAAATATGGAGCGCGAGAATCAAGGGGGAATGAACAATGATTATGGAATTTTAAAAGATGGGGGAAACGAAGTGGAATTATGGAGTCGTTGAGCACGCTGAACGTGGGAAACATTGACTAAAAGCGTGGGCAAGTGAAGGGTTTTCGGTGTCTCGACGAGAAAATTCTTTTTGGGTTTTCGGTGAAAGTCCAAAAGAAATTTTGGGGGCATTTCTAGTCGAGAAATATTTCTCCGTGTTAACGGCCTAAAAGGGATTCTTGGGAAACGAAAAGATCTCAGATCGATCGGATCAAAGGTTCAGATCGATCGGATCAAAGGAGAACAAATAGATCAGGGAATAGGCAAGGCTCGATGAGAAAGTAAATTGCGCGTCAAAAGGTCGAGGAGAAAAGGTTGTGCATCGAGAGAGACACACGACGAAGTCAAAGATCGTTGAGATATTTGTGGCACAGGAATCGATCTAGCCGAGAATATGTCGAGGACGTTGCGGTCTCGCTGAGAATATCTTGAGGTCTTTCTTTCCAATTAGCTTCTGAACGTTGTCCTTCAGGTAAGGAGTGGATTACAGGTTACAAATTCGAAACATGAGGCCCCCGCACTATAAATACTTCCCTTCCCTGCAAATTTTGGACACAGATATACACACACATTTAGGCAAATTTACTTGTATTTGCAGTCTCAATTAGAGCACTTTGAGTCACTTGGGCATCTGATTGTCTTTTCAGGTACCCTCCCCCCTTTTCGATGCAAAGAAGCCAAATTCAGACTTGTCAAAGATGTGAAATTGTTCAGTGCTCGTTGAGAAGTTCTTGTTGAGATAAATAGTCCTCGACGTTGTGACGACCCAGAACAGAATCAGTAGTGTAATCGGCTTAATCCACGAGCTTGCGCGTAATCATAGTTTTCCGTAAATTGATTGAATTGTCGGTTTTGATCATGACTTAATTATTGGCCGGAAATTTGAGTTGATTCTCTTCTCGAGAGTTGTTGTACGCGTGATTTCGAGTTCGTGGGCGGTTTCGGATTATTATTTCGACTATCGAGGAATATAATATGAATATTTGAAATTTTGGAATATCATCGAATTTATCCGTTCGTATTCGAGTTTATCCGAATCGTGATTGTGATCCGTTTTGGACCGTCGATTGACCCGAACCGAAATTGGAATGGTTATCGACTTGATTTGCGACGTAATCGGTTAATATGGCGGCTTCGTTCACGACTAAATTATCGAGCAAGAATTTGATTTGAGATCCTTCACAGAAGTCGTAGAGAATTTAATTTCGAGCTTGTGGAAACTTCTGGATGATTATTTCGAGTTACGAGGAAGAAATTATGAATATTTTCGGCTGTTGAATTTAGTCGTGTATATCTGATTGGTTTCGATTCGTTTTCGACCGTTGATCGTTTTTATCAGATAAGCTTATGTTGAATTGAGCCGTTAACTTTTTATCGGATTTGTCGAAGTTGGTTGACTTCAGGTGGAAATTGAAGAATTTGTCGAGATAAGTTCATAGACGCGAGAATCGTTGAAAACGGAGTTACGATGCAAAAGTTACGTTCGATCAAAGTTTGTTGTAAATAAATATGGAAGTTACCAAAAATGGAAAGTATAAATAGTGGGTTTCCTTTTTGGGTAAGTGAGAATTGGGTGTTGACCGAGTCAATTCGGGATGACCAGCCATTATTCTCCGTTTCAGGCCGAGCCTTTATTGCCTTCGATGTGCCTTATTCTGGCCTCTTTTGGCCGTGGTGTCTTCATGAAAGTTGTTGGGCTTGAGCTCCTCTTTCTTTTGATAGGTCATTCGTTCAATTTGATTGCCGGACGAAGAAGTTATGGCTTGTCAAAGTTTTCCGGCGGTGACTTTTCCGGTGACGTGTTTTTCGACGAGTTATATGTCGTTTCGCTCGGAATCGCACTCTGATCGCAGTGGTGAGGTTTATTTTTTGATTTGAGCATCGGAAATTGTAGCGAGTTTTATGGTGTGATTATCGAATTTTGACGATTTCGTCGATATTGAATTATATGTTTCCGGGAACGGTTGTTTCTCGAGATGTGATTCGAGGTTTTGAGTTATGATTTTGAGCAGTGAATTTTATGATTATCCAGGGGATCGTGATCGTTCGTTTGGCGAGGGATTTTCCGCAAGATCAAGGGATTAACGCATATCGCGTTACGCTCACCTTTGAGTGGACTTTTCTATTTTCACTGTCGTTGCGAGTTCGTGATTTTCATGATTTTTCGTATTTATTTATATACGATGTTGAGATTATTTATTATTTTCGGAGGCATTATTTTATATTTTATGGTGATGGCATTACTTGCATCGATGCTTCAGCTACTCGGCTGATCACCGGTAGTCTGACCAGAGTTGAGAGATTCCTCTGGGCAGGGTTGAGAGATTCCCCTGTTATGCCACTAGGGTTGAGAGATTCCCCTAGCCTATCACCGTCGGGCTTGAGAGATTCGCATGGCACCTCCATATATATTTTCCCAAACTCGCTATACTTTACATTGTTTATTGTATATGAAATTGGTGAAAAGCATGTTATTTTCGTCCACTCACTCTAACGTTTTTATTGCCTTTCCCCTGGGCTTTTCGGCTTCCGTGCCCAGTTTGCAGTTCGGACTCTGGTGTCGCATGTCGCAGTTGGAGGCATAGTATTCGAGCGATATTTCTTTTATGGTAGGTTCTTAGTTTGGCCTACTATTTGTAGATATATACTAGAAGTCGCTCTGAGCATTCTAATGTTATAATTTTATACTATTTTTCCCCGAATTTCTGTAAAGTATAGTTTTATTTATTACTTTACATTACTGTTATGATATTGAGAAATCTGGATGAGATTGGTGCCCACGGTTTGATTTTTGTGGCATAGGATGAAGTGTATTTTCCGGGAGCAGGTTAATGGCAATTCCGCATTAGTAGCGTTACTCTGCCAAAATTTTTGTGGTTTTTGTTGGTTCGTGTTTTCAGAAGGGGTTTGATTCCGGTATAGGAAACTAAATCGGGGTTGGGTCCTTTCAGCTTGGTAGTCGTGTTTACTAAGGATATTTGAGAATGTACAGCATGTCTGGAGTGATGACCCGACCGGCCGGCGGATACTCAACAATGCTCCGGGTGTTGTATGCTTTCAAATGTTTGAAGTTCCATGATTACGTCCTGTTTGTTGTGAATAATGTCTTATTCATTAGGATGCCTCCTTGACGTGCTTTCTGTATCGGTATGGTTGTGGATCCTATTGAGGATCAGTCGATGCGCGACTTGACAATGAGTTGTGGGTTTGGATGAGCATTCTGGATTCAGAGATATGTGTGACATGGTTTGCCTCGTTGTGTGTATGGGCGTCAATATGTTGCCTCAGAGCAGAGAATTGTTGCAGTTGATGGTTGTGTGAGTCAGATCATTGTATTTGATGGGTTAGTATTGTGTGAGTTCCTGTTGCGACTCCATGGCCTACATTCAGGGTATTGTTTTTACGGTAATAGTTCAATCAGGCTACTTAATAACGGAAATATGGAGTGTTTACCAACCTGAGGCAGGGATGTATCGTTCACATGTTTGTCCCAATTTGCACGTGTTATATGGCTTCAGAGGAAGCAATGCACGAAGTTCGAGATGGGTTTGAACCTGAGTATCAGAGGGATTTTGACTGTTATGCCTCAAGAAAACCATGAGAAGTTCGATGTGCTGCACTCCGAGGCGGGGACATCGAGAAGGAAATGCATACGTTGTTTTTGACATGTTGGTTTGAGGAAGGTGAACTTAGTCGAGATTTTGATGAGGTTGAGTTCAGGCACCTCGCGATCAGTATCTTCATCAGGCTGTGGCCTTTTCGATTATATTAAGGGTCATCTGAATAAAGCAGAAGATCCGTTTGGTGGTGATGGAGATCACAGAGTAGTGGACTTGTTCCTGTGGCATGAGTTTGGGTGATCGTTGGTGGTCCTTCCACACAGCAGACGTCACTGTGATTTGTGTCCGAGGGGCACTCTCATATGCTATTTTGGTGGCCAAGAGGGTCACGCTACGAGGGAGCATCCTCAGTCAGCTGTTTTAGCTGTTCGGCAGCTCAGAGTTCAGGAGGAGCTCAAGATGCCATTTCTGGAGTTTGACCAACGCAGCCTTCTAGACGAGTCAATCAGCAAGTCGTAATCGACGTGGACGGCTAGTTGGGCATGCCAGAGTTCGTACCACGACCCTGTGTGAGAACAGAATTTCTCTGAGGTTACTGTTGCTTGGCATCCATGGCTATTGTGCCTGCATCTCCACTTCCGGGGTTATGAAGCGTATTATATCCATTCGGAGAAGTTGTTAGATCTTTGTTGGATGTTATGGGTTAGCCGCGGATCTGTTATAGCTGGATATCGTCGAATTTGATGTGATGTTAGGTATGGACTTCTTGGTGACACATTGGGCTATGTTCGAGTGTCACGAGAAGGAGGTTGTGTTTGGACGACCCAAATTTCACGAGATATTGTTACGCGGTGAAAAGAATATTTTATTGCCATGTGTGATTTCAGCGGTGAAGGCCGAGCGGATGATGGAAAAGGTTGTGTAGCATACTTAGCTCATGTTGTGGCTACTACGGTTGCTGTGCCAGACATTGGTGATATTGAGGTGGTTTCCGAGTTCCAGATGTATTTCCGGAGAAGTTACCGGGTATTCCTCCGGTGCAGGAGATCGATTTCACCATTGAGCTTTTACCGGGCGTTGGACCCATATCGCAAGCATCTTATCGTTTGGCACTAGCGGAGTTGAAGGAGCTATAGATCCAACTTCCAGAGTTGTTGAAGGAGATTTCATACAACCCTGTGTATCACCATGGGGTGCTCTTGTATTGTTTGTGCGGATAAAGGATGGTTCGACGAGGTTGTGCATCGACTCTCGCATGCTGAATCAGGCTTCAGAGAAGAACAGGTATCCATTGTCGCGGATTGACGACTTGTTTGATCAGCTCACGGGAGCTTCAGTCTTTTCAAAGATTGATTTCAGGTCCGGATACCATTAGTTGTGGATCAGAGAGTCAGATGTGGCCAGGATAACTTTCGGATCACGGTGCGGGCATTACGAGTTCTTGGTTATGCCGTTTGGGTTGACTAATGCCCCCGCAGCTTTTACGGACTTGATGGACCAGGTGTTCAGGCGGTTTCTGGACAAGTTTGTGGTCGTGTTCATCGACAACATTCTGATTTACTCCATGAGTGTAGGCCAACACCTGAAGCATTTGCGAGCTATTTTGTGGACTTTGCGAGATAATCAGCTGTTTGTGAAGTTCAGCAAGTGTGAGTTTTGGTTGGTTAGCGTGAAATTTTTGGTCACGTGATATCAGCTGAGGGAGTCGGCGTAGAACCTGACCAAATAGAAGCCGTGTTGAATTGCTGAGGGAGTCGGCGTAGAACCTAACCAAATAGAAGCCGTGTTGAATTAGAGTTGACCTACCACCATGACAAAGATCAGCAGTTTCTTGGGTTTGGCAGGTTATTATCGGCGCTCTGTGCAAGATTTTCTCGGATTGCCACTCCACTTTCCAGATTGACGAAGAAAAGCGTCAAGTTCCAGTGGTCCGATGCGCGTGAGGAGAGTTACTTACTCCTGAAGGAAAGGTTGACCATTGCACTGGTTTTGACTTTACCTGACGACCGTGGCGAGTTCGTTGTTTATAGTGATGCATCGACATTGGATTTGGTTATGCTTTGATGTAGCATAGCAGAGCGGTGGCTCATGGTTTCAGGAAGTGGAAACTCTATGAAGCTACGTATCCTATGTATGATTTGGGAGTAGCTGCCCTTATGTTAGCATCAGAGGGTTGGAGACACTACTGCTACGGCGTACAGCGCAGTGTAAGATGTACACTGATCATTTGAGTTTCATCTACTTGCATATTCAGCCAGATTTGAGCTTGAGACAACGTAGATGGATGGGGTCGACTAACGACTATGGCTGCACATTTGAGTTTATCCGAGAAAGGTTAGTGGTTGTACTTTGACTATCATTCAGGGATGTCGTTGCTGATGTATTCAATCGGAAATCGGGAGATTCATTGTTTCATGTGTGTGTGGCTCGAGTTTCCGTGTTAGCCGAGTTGCGAGCTACGGGAGCTGAGTTAGAGTGTGATGATGTTGAAGCTCCTTGTCTTGCGTACGTTATGCACTAGTGGTACGAAGATGTATCAGATACTTCGAGTTTACTGCTCGTGATGCAACATGAAGAGGAATACAGCAGCTTATGTGTGTAGATGCCACATTTGTCGGCAGGCGAGAGCAGAGAGGCAGAAACTTGCTGGGAAGTTACAGCCATTGGAGATTTCCGATTAGAAGTTGGAGCTTGTCACTATGGATTTTGTATATCAGTTCTTTTCCTTGTACTTCCGGAAAAGATTTCAGTGGCAGGCTGGTATAGCTGTATTTGGCAGAGGTTGTCCGTTTTCGTGATGCGCCTGTGTCCCAATTTGCTAATCGAGATAATCAGTTAAAACAGAGTGTTGGCAAAAATTGCAGTGAGCATTGGGGACCAGATTACAGGTTAGTACCGTTTCTTATCCTATTGTGAATCTGTTGGCAGAGTCATTCAGTTGAGATTGCCACTTGGGAGTTGAACAGTATGCAGAGGCAGTATCCCTATTTTTCAGTTGGCAGATTTGGAAATTTCGAGGTCGAAATTTTTTAAGAGGGGTAGATTTGTGACGACCCGGAACAGAATCGGTAGTGTAATCGGCTAATCCACGAGCTTGCGCGTAATCACAGTTTTCCGTAAATTGATTGAATTGTCAGTTTTGATCATGACTTAATTATTGGCCGAGAATTTGAGTTGAGTCTCTTCTCGAGAGTTGTTGTACGCGTGATTTCGAGTTCGTGGGCGGTTCCGGATTATTATTTCGAAGACCGAGGAATATAATATGAATATTTGAAATTTCGGAATATCGTCGAGCTTATCCGAATCGTGATTGTGATCCGTTTTGGACCGTTGATCGACCCGAACAGAAATTAGAAAGGTTATCGACTTGATTTGCGAGTTTCGCGATTAGTCGCGATTTTGACGTAATCGGTTAATATGGCGGCTTCGTTAACGACTAAATTATCGGGCAAGAATTTGATTTGAGATCCTTCACGGAAGTCGTAGAGAATTTAATTTCGAGCTTGTGGGAACTTCTGGAGGATTATTTTGAGTTACGAGGAATAAATTATGAATATTTTCGGCCGTTGAATTTAGTCGTGTATATTCGATTGGTTTCAATTCGTTTTCGACCGTTGATCGTTTTTATCGGATAAGCCTATGTTGAATTGAGCCGTTGAATTTTTATCAGATTTGTCGAAGTTGATTGACTTCAGGTGGAAATTGAAGAATTTGTCGAGATAAGTTCGTAGACGCGAGAATCGTTGAAAACGGAGTTACGATGCAAAAGTTACGTTCGATCAAAGTTTGTAGTAAAATAAATACAGAAGTTACCAAAAATGGAAAGTATAAATAGTGGGTTTCCTTTTTGGGTAAGTGAGAATTGGGTGTTGACCGAGTCAACTCAGGTTGACCAGCCATTATTCTCCATTTCAGGCCGAGCCTTTATTGCCTTCGATGTGCCTTATTCCGACCTCTTTTGGCCGTGGTGTCTTCATAAAAGTTGTTGGGCTTGAGCTCCTCTTTCTTTTGGCAGGTCATTCGTTCAATTTGATTGCCGGATGAAGAAGTTATGGCTTGTCAAAGTTTGGGAATTTTGGGTGGTATTCCGGCGAGTTTTGGCAACGTTGGTGGTGACGGAGGCGGCCGAGATGGAGCTCGTGATTTGAGGGGTTTTGTTAATCTTGGTGAGAGGAAGCTTTTAGAAGTGGTTTCAAGTCTTACCGTGGCCGGAGGAGGGAGACCGGACAAGTTGAAATTCTGGGGAGGGATTGCACCTTTGAGGTGAGTTTTGGACCTTTTCCGGTCAAAATTGGCCTTAAATTTGAACTGAAAAGTTGTTGGAAATGTCGAGATCTTCAAATCCATGTGCAGGTTACATTTTTCTGGGCCGGTATGATTTTCCGGCAGCCGGAGGCAGCTGCGACGGAAGCGACTTTTCCGACGACGTGTTTTTCAACGAGTTATATGTCGTTTCGCTCAGAATCGCACTCCGATCGCAATGGTGAGGTTTATTTTTTGAATTGAGCATCGGAAATTGTTGTGAGGTTTTATGGTGTGATTATCAAATTTTGACGATTTCGTCGATATTGAATTATATGTTTTCGGGAACGGTTGTTTCTCGAGATGTGATTCGAGGTTTTGAGTTATGATTTTGAACAGTGGATTTTATGATTATCCAGGGGATCGTGATCGTTCGTTTGACGAGGGATTTTCTGCCGGATCACAGGATTAACACGTATCTCGTTACGCTCACCTGTGAGTGGACTTTTCTATTTTCACTGTCGTTGCGAGTTCGTGATTTTTCGTATTTATTTATATACGATGTTGAGATTATTTATTATTTTTGGAGGTATTATTTTATATTTTATGGGGATGGCATTACTTGCATCGATGCTTCGGCTACTTGGCAGATCACCGGTAGTCTGACCAGAGTTGAGAGATTCCTATGGAGCAGAGTTGAGAGATTCCTCTGGACCAGAGTTGAGAGATTCCTCTGGATAGGGTTGAGAGATTCCCCTGTTATGCCGCTGGGGTTGAGAGATTCCCCTAGCCTATCACCGTCGGGCTTAGGAGATTCGCCTAACCGTCGGGCTTGAGAGATTCGCCTGGCACCTCCATATATATTTTCCGAACTCTCTATACTTGACATTGTTTATTGTATATGAAATTGGTGAAAGGCATATGTTTATTTTCGTCCATTCACTCTAACATTTTTATTGCCTTTCCCCTGGGCTTTTCGGTTTCTGTGCCCAGTTTGCAGTTCAGACTCTGGTGACGCACGTCGCAGTCGGAGGCATAGTATTCGAGCGATATTTCTTTTATGGTAGGTTCTTAGTTTGGTCTACTATTTGTAGATATATACTAGAAGTCGCTCTGAGCATTCTGATGTTATACTTTTATACTATTTTTCCCCAAATTTCTGTAAAGTATAGTTTTATTTATTACTTTACATTACTATTATGATATTGAGAAATCCGGATGGGATTGGTGCCCACGGTTTGATTTTTGTAGCATAGGATGAAGTGTATTTTCCGGGTGCAGGTTAATGGCAATTCCGTGTTAGTAGCGTTACTCTGCCGAAATTTTTGTAGTTTTTGTTGGTTCATATTTTCAGAAGGAGTTTGATTCCGGTTTAGGAAAGTAAATCGGGGTTGGGTCCTTTCAGACGTACATCCGTTATTTTGGAAGAGAATTGGGGTTGCTCTTCGACGTACATCCGTACAATATTGAGAAGTTCTTATTCGGTATACTATAAAGACACCCTTGGTACAGTATTGACGATCTCACAAAGATCGAATTTCAGTGAATTTTCATTTAATGATTTCATCTTTTATGGAATCGACCCCCCCCCCCCCCAATGTATAAGAATATATACTGGGTCATTCATAGCTGAAAGGACCCGACCCCGATTTAGTTTCCTAAACAAGAATCAGATCCCTTCTGAAAACATAAACTTTCAAAAATCATAAAATTTTTGGCAGAGTTACTCTATATCGCGTAGTTACCATTAAGCTGCAGCAGAAAATACAGTTCATACTATACCACAAAAGCCAAAACGTGGGCACCAATCCCAACCGAATTTCTTAAAAACCTGTCATAATGTAAAGCAATAAACAAAACTGTAGCTTTACAGAAATCCAGGAAAATCATGTGAAAATATAAACATAATAGTACTCATAGCGACCTCTAGTATATACGTATATACACAACAGTAGGCCAAACTAGAAACCTACTGAGAAAGGAAAAGTGGCTCGAATACTAAGCCTCCAACCTCGATGTGCGACACCTGAATCCAAACTGCAAACTGGGCATTGAAAACAAAGGGCCCAGGGAAAGACATATAAAATGTTAGAGTGAGTGGACAAAAATAAATGTCTTTCGCCAAATACATATATATATGTTTATAAAAAAATATGCGAGTGTAAACGCATAAAAATCATATGGTACATAAAGGAGATTCTAACTCCTCACGCGTACAGAGCATGCATCGAAAATCCAGGTTACAGAGCCACACACGGACACATCCGCGCTAGTACAGTCTGAATCACGAGATCCCTGATCCTCACGTGCTTCCAGCCAAAAAGGCCTCGGGTCAGGGTATCTGCTCCCCCCCCCTGGTAAAGATCTCGGGTCAGGGTAACTGTCCCCCCCGGTAAACATCCTCGGGGATCAGCCAAGATGCTAAGTGTATCGATACAACTACTACTGAGATTGTACTCTGTGTAAACCAAATCATAAAGGTTTCCATGCAAATGCATAAAGTGTAATGTAAAAGCATACTCGTAATGTATAATTATAAAAGCATATTCGTAAATGCATAATCATAAAACACATGCTCGTATAATTCATAATCATAACTGCATGCTCATGCTCGTAAAACGTATATAAAAGACTCACAACCAACAGTGAAAAGAAATATCCACTCACAGACAACTACAACGCAAAAACGCGCCAATCCCGTGATCTGGCAAAAGATCCATCACCACACGTATGATCCCGATCTCCTGAATAATCACAAATATCACTGATCAAAATCACAATTCAAAACCCTGAACCACACCTCGGAAACCAACCATTTCCGGAAACATATATTTTGAATATCAACGAAATCGTCGAAAATCCCATAAATACTCTACTTATCCCTCGACACAAAATCCACCACCCAAATCAACTTAATAACCTCACGACTACGATGGGAGCGCGAAAACAAGTCGAAAACACTTAAAATTTCCCAAAAATCCAGAGCTCCGCCGCGAACCACCATCGACGGCGGCGGCGCAGCGTTGCCGGAGACTTTTCTCGGCGGACCAAACCCATAATTCTTCCTCTCCTCAAGGCCAACCATTTCTCTCAAAGGACCACCACCATCCAAGGCCCACCATGACCGAAAAACAGCTCGAAAATCACAACCTCCATTGATTCCGGTGACCTATTCCGGCGAGCTTCAAACGGCCTCAAAACCTGAGATCTCTCCACCCAAAAGCTTCTATGGGTTGAGGGGAGCAAAACCCCCAACCCCAAAAGTGGCCAGAAAAGCTCACCCGATTCCGGCAAAATTCCTAAACTTTACCGAATTGGTTCTCCCTCAATACTCAACCAAATCAACTCAAACCAAGTTCAAAACAATAAGAAATCACGAGAGGAAGCTAACCATACCAAGCCTGTGGTCCGAAGTGGCCGGAATCAAAAAGTCAATCGGTGGTGAAAATTCTACCCGAAATGGCTCGGTCAACGGTCCAATTTTGGTCAACTCAGCCCAAATGCAACTTTTCTACATTTTACGACTATTTCAATATTTATACTCGTGACTAAAATGATCAACGATCGAAAACGGATCGAAACCAAACGGATAAACACGATTAAATGTAACGATTGGAAATATTCATAACATATTCTTCAGACATCTGAAAAATCCTCTGAAAACTCCTACGAGCTCGAAATCATAAACTCTACAACTCTCGTGAAGGAACGCATATCAAATTCATTATTGAAAATATCATTGTGAACTAACCCGTCATATTAACCAATTACGACTAAACCGTAACTAATCGCGAAACTCGCAAATCAAGCCAGTTAACTACCATTTCCGGTTCGGGTTGTCACAATAGCATTACGATACCTTCCCTATTTATTGCGGGTTGGTTATTCGTCAACACTAGTTTAGCTTACGATGTATTTGGAAGCCCTCGTCCAAACGAGTATTTTATAGAAAGCCAACAAGGAATTCCATTAGTAACCGGCCGTTTTGATTCTTTGGAACAACTCGATGAATTTAGTAGATCTTTTTAAGAGGCCCCAATGACTATAGATAGAACCTATCCTATTTTTACAGTGGGAGGGTTAGTTGTTCACAGACTGGTTGTACCTACCGTTTCTTTTTTAGGGTCAATATCAGCAATGCAGTTCATCCAACGATAAACCTAATCCGAATCATAGAACTATGACACAATCAAACCCGAACGAATAAAGTGTTGAATTGAATCGTACCAGTCTCTACAGAGGGTTATTACTAATTTTTGTACTTCCTGTTTTATTTTCCAATTATTTCTTTAATTAAATAAAAAATAGTAATTAATTCAATTATAATTATTAAGTAAATTCAATTATTATGTATTAATTAAGTATTACTTATAAGTAGGAATTCTCTTATCCCATTCGAAAAGATATCATCGCATAATTATTTATGGCTATTTATGTCTGTAGCATGACCACTTGATAAAATGTGGAGGAAAGTTGGGCAAATGGCCGATACTACTGGAAGGATTCCTCTTTGGATAATAGGTACTGTAGTTGATATTGTTGTGATTGGTTTAATTGGTATTTTCTTTTATGGGTCATATTTTGGATTAGGTTCATCTCTCTAATAATCAGGTGAGTTGGATTATAGACACGAAAGTTTAAGAACTCAACGGGATCCCCCTCGAATCAGACAAGGGAAGAGGGGGATCCCGTTAAGTTCTTAATAATCAACAATCAAAATAATTTTTTGTATAAACGTTTCAAAAAAAATCCGCTTTTTCTTATGATTGATGCTTTTGAAAAATTCATTGATTCAGAATCTCGTTTATTTGAAAGTCTCTATGAATACTTTCAAAATTAAAACAAAGAAGCAATCGCTCGATTTACCCTTTTTGGATGACTCAAAATTGGATATGGTTCTATAATATTAATATATAATATATATATATATATTTCTATCAGATTAGATATCATCCAAATACTTACTATATTAATATACTCTTAATAATTAATCAAATATTAATAAAAGAGTAATATTATAGTAATAAAGTAATAAAATAGAATCTTACTCTATGTACTATAATAATAATAATAATTTATCTATTTACTTTTACTCTAGTATAGTAATCTATTAATCAGTAATCTAATAAACATTAATCTCTATTTACTAATTATTTACTAATTTAGTATATTAATCTAAATTAATCTAATAACAGTTTTTGAGGAATAGGATTAAGAATCATTATTAATTCGACACAAGAAAGGGTTGTCGAAAAAACCTTTTCTTGTGTCACGGACTAGGAGACGACGAACCACCCCCTTAAAACCACTTGTTCCTTTCATTTATCCTTTGTTTATATTTGATTCTATTCGAATATAAAACCACTGATTCAGTCTATATCACTTCGATTTGGATTGAAAAAAACAAAAAAGAGATAAGTAAAAAATAAAAGAGTTTTCTTGAAATTATACATCTCACGACCAATATAAGTAATTCCCGGAATCCGGTCTACATATAAAAAAAACAATTTTTTTGATAATACACAATTACCTAATATAATTGCCAACAAAATTTTGTTTCTTGTTAAAACTTGATGTTGAAAAATCCACCAATCTAGAAATTCATTTCGGACAATTGAACCTTCTCAAACTATTTCTTTTTAAGAACCAAAAATATTTGTGCCAAAATAATTGATGCCAAGAAGAGCAAAAGGCCTCGACATACATCTGTTAACTAAGCATTAGGGTTGCTCTGTTGGTCAAGGCGTTGAACTTATCTACTGACGAACCAAGTTTCGGATCCCAGTACTCCCTATTGGAAGAGAATTTTCTCTAAAACTAGCCCATTGAGAATTTGGGTTGCTTTGGGTTGCTCCATCGCTAAGGTCTTGAATTATCCACTGACGAGCCATGGTTCTAATCCTAGTACTCATCTGGTCCGTAAACACATTATTTGCGCCAGGTAAAACATTAGATAAAACAAAAGATAAGAAAATATGTTTGTTCTCTCATCTCCCTCATTCCCCTAAAACTTTACCCCACCGCCTATCGTTTTCCTAGCCCATCACCATCAGAATCTCATGTTTCCTCACCCGACAAGGTTTTCCAACCTCGTAATCTTCTCTGCTACTTCTACAAGCCCTTCGACATCACACTCAAACCTACAACACCGAACGTACAAAAGAAACTCTGAAACCCTAACACCGAGAAAACCAAAACCCTAACCTAGTCATTCTCGCTTTCCCTACGTACTCCAAAAATCTACCCCTAATTTCAATCCATAAATGGCATCCCACGCACTAATCAAGATCGATCTCTCCTATGGCGCCGAGCAAGAGGAGGATGAATTCTCCTTCGTGGTCATTCAAATATTTGGTCCCGATAAGCTATTATTGGATGGCCTGAATTTTCTCAAGCATTGGCTACTCAAACTCTAGTGTGGTAACCCCAATACCAGTTCGACTAGTATCACCTACTATTCCCCTGATCAAATGGTGGGTCATTTCAAAAACAAGGAGGTGCTTCGATGGGCCTTATCTCGGAGTCCATGTGCAGTATGATGATTTTTCTCCTGTCCATTCGGTTGCTACTAAGGTGACTAAGGCATGGGCTCGTGTGCATGTTGTTGGTGGTGATTTTTAGGGCCTATTACTGTTCCAAAATGGTAGGTTACCCTAGGCAGTTATGTTGATTATGATCAGCATAATTTGCATGGTACTACGAATATTCGATTGTTTGTAGAGGTTGACCTCATGCAACAGGTGGCAACCAAAGTAAACTTGAACCTTGGCCCGCAAGCTTAGATTGATTGTGACATTGAATATCTGAACTTGAAGGGCTATTGCAGGGCTTATGGTAGTTTCAAATAACCTGTGATTGATAGTATGGTATACCGTAAGCTTGTGGATGAACAGGTGTTCGTGGACTATGATACTTTAAGGGAATAAGAGGTATGGGGTATCAACCAAGAGATTCTTCTCTTGACCAGACTCGGCTGTGGAACGGGTTCGTATATGTAAGAGGTGGCAGACAACTCTGACTTGCTCTCGACCATGGCAATTGCGGTTCCTCTTAAGCTTACAATGGAGGTAGCTGATGAGGGAGTAGGGGACATTTTACTCTTCGTGGTTGTGGACAATTGTTCGTGACGACTTCCAGAGATAGAATACGAGGTGACACAGGCTCGTAGGAAGAGGAGAAAGTTGGGGGCCCATATTACAGTGAGGGGTTAGCGAACTAAGGCTCAGAAGGCCTTTGGTGGATATGTTGTGCTGACCATCACCTCTGTGGCTCGGAAACAATTGACAAAGTGGGGTTCATCCCCTGCTGTTGTTCTGCGATCCCCAACTTATGGAGAGTAGAATAGATGCAGGTTTTGAACATTTGAAGCGTACTCTGACTGATCCACTAGTCAGGGCGAGACCCATTCCATCATCATCATCTGCTTAGATAAGGCGCCTAACTAGTTAAGGGACGGTACACCCAGATTTTTTTATAATATTCGTGCTAGCCTAGTTTTCTTAGTTAGGCTTATTGTGAAAAATTCCTAGTATAGAAGTGTGTGTAAAGCTTCAATTTATCGGACTAGGTAATTCGGTGGAGTCTTATACTATTATCACATTATCAATTGACCTTATCATCTCAAAAAAAATGTCCTACACTAACTAATAAAATATGCAAAAGATTATCTCTAGATTTGATCATGAGGATTAGCGATAACCAACTTGGTGAATGTATTCAATCAGTATTTTAAAGGATTTTAAAGGATTTCTCATAATCCATATAGATTGTTATGGATTTTTTCTAATCCATAAATTGTTTTAACTCCACATGGATTTGAAAGAAATATTTTGTATTGTTTTCCTTGCATTTGTTTGGATTTTAAAGGATTGTTCAAATAATAAAAAGTCAATATATATTACTACAAATTGAAAGATAAAATACACTGGGTACAAGATTACAATTATTTACAAATGCTGAAACTGTACCTATGGCCTTGTGCTACCAAGAACTCAACCATTGAGGTTCCATTAGAAATATTTCTATATATGCTATCGGTTAGTTTGTAAACTATCATACTATTAAATACAAGGTTACAACGTTAACATATGTACACACTATCAACGAAACTTATAAGACCTCCACACAATTGCTATCTATGGCCAAAATCACAGTTCTTAGCTTCCTCCACACAGCCCTTCCAAACTTTTCTGGTCAAAACAACATCACTTGCATATTAGTACTTCGAAGAATTTGTAGCTGCTTTTATGTCTTCAGAAAAGAAGAAATTTGAGATAAGAATGTTATCCATAAACCTCTTACATCAACTAGTATATATGTATGTTTCTTAGATGATGGAACCAGAACCTAGAAAATGCAAAAAGGGTTTTGGAAGCATATTCATACCAAAATTTGCTAATGTAGCATTACCTAGTATATCTAAATACTTCACATTATTGAAGATAACAACACAAATAATTCCAAAGTCTAAAAGCTTAGAGAAAATTTCACGTCCCTATGGTTTTGATTCTTGAAGATCAAACTTTTATCACAGTAGGATCTCTAAAAACAAAAGACACTAATTTTGTTCAGAACATAAAAGTTGTACAGAGGTAAGAGTTAGGATACTAGGCAAAGACATCTCATAGCTTACATACATTGGTCGTCTCTTTCTTCCTCTAACAAGCAAACCAACAATCTAGCCATCAAAAATTGAGAATTGCACTTAATGAATAGACAATAGGGAATAGTTAAAATAGCATAGTGACAATACTAGAAAACAACAAAATAGCAAAAACTAAAAAAATAAAATAAGTAAAGGAGTCACAAAAGACATCTGAACTCATCTTCATGCCTATTTAAATTTTGCAAACCAACAAATGCAGAAATTGAACCACCACCATAAGTAGCTCATGTACACCAATCCAAACCATCAGTGCTATGAAACCAAACACCACAGCCATTCAAAACTATGCTTTTCAATGCAAATACCAACAAATGCACAAAAACAGGACACATGCCATATCTATGATAGAATTGAAATGATGCTAGATTACACCTAATGCTTGAGCCTATATGGTTCTTAAATCTATCTGTAACATTCCATTGGATTACATAGATGTGCAAATTCTTCTCTCAGACATTTCATCAAACACCTTCTAGGCATACCAGATTCATGTTCAAAATCCATTGGAGCAATAAAACTTGAAACTATGGTCACTACCCATCTCGATCATCCCTTCAATTCGTGTAGTCGGAACTGATATCGGTTGGAGACGACGAGTAGTTAACCATCAGTCATTGTTGATTTCTACACTATGCCTCTCGGGATTCAAGGAACTCAAGTGATATGAAATCGAAGAAGTGGAAGAATGAAGAGGAAAAGGAAGAGATTGATTAAAGATAGAAGAGAAACAAAGGTAAGGGAGATCAGCATTAGAGCACTATGGGAGCTCACAATCTGTTCATCTTCAGAAAAACAGAGAGAAAAAATAGAATCCTGGAAATTCCATAGGGTTAGAGAGCTGATTTCTAAGAAGGGTTGGTATTTATACTTGGCGAATTGAAATACAGCTAAATCGGTGATTTCTCGTTATCCTTCTAAATAGGTGGGTGTCTCAAAATTTAAACATATTTTTTAAAAGAAAAATATCACTAATGTCACTAAAAAATAACATTGTTAGTCATTTTGATCACTCCGAACCTTAAAAATTAACAGCGCTGCTTCAATTTTCGGCGACCCACAAGCAAATCTCTCCAAAATTGACCCACAAATTTTTTTCTCAACTATATCTAAGTCCAATTCATCATGAAAATGGTTGAATTAATCTTTGAAGTCAAGAACACCCAAAAATCTTCAAAACTTCAAATATTCAATTCTCCCTCCTTGGAAAAGAAGAGAACTACAAACCTCAATAGGTCTCATTGGCTGATTAGAACTCGAATTCAAAAAACTCCCAATTTCTAGCATTTAGAGTGATCAAAGTGATTAACGGTGTAGCTAGTTTGATAGTGAGCAAAGTGATATTTTACATACATGAGCGAGTAAAGTTTAGAACATGTCATACTTGAATGATCATTTTAGCAATTTTTTTTTTAAATTGAATACATCAAAGTTTGAAAAGATTCTTTAAAATCAAAATTGAATACGTTAAAACTTTTAAAGATGGGGAAATGAAAGAAAGACTCATTTTTAACTATCTCTTTCCTCAAAAACCCAGCATATGTTTTTGATCCCAAAAATGCTCATTCTGTTTTTAAGTATGTAAGAGCATCCGCACCGTGGGGGGAAACGGAGGACGTCCTCACCGTTTTCAGGCGGGGCCCGCCGAAAATCGGACGTCCTTGGCGAAAAACGCGTGCACCGTGGCTAACAGGGAGGGTGGACCGCACGGCGACGAGGAGAACGTCCTCGAGGACGTTCGCGAGGAGCACGCCGGAGAGGAAGTCCCCCTGGCGGAGCCCATGCTCGTGGATGACGTCAGGCGGGAAGGATTTTTTTTGTACACGCGCCAGTTAAAAAGTAATTATTTTTTTTACAGGAACTTACCAGCCAATCACAGGCTAACACGTGTCAGCTCCTAAAACTATTTTAAATAAATTATTTACTCTAAAACTTAAAAAAATCATAATAAATAGCTCAGTCTTCCGAAAAATTCAATAAAAATACGAACAAGTTCATATTAAAGTCCTCTATAACTTTCGTGAAGAAAATGAGTCAAAAATCATAACTTAAAAAAATGTCATTTTTGAATCGCGACGAAATAAAGAATCATAATAAACACGTTGTTATAACGAATGTATGCTCAACAAAAAACCTAAGTCCAACATGACTCAGCGAGACCACTGTATGCTACCGGCATACAAAATTGATTCAAAGCATATTAACGCGTGTCTAAATAGGACTTCCTATTACTTGGAAATTGGTTGAAAAATATTACCCAAAAATAAAAAATTAAAATTTTAAATAATAATGAATAGTAATAGGAAGTCCTATTTTTAGCACCGCTGCATGAAAAACAGGAATATGACTTCCTATTTTGAGGAATTCCTCAAATGGGTGAGGAATTCCTCAAAATAGGACTTCCTCTCTATAAAATGGGTGCGGATGCTCTAAGATACCTTTGTTTTTGTCATTTTTACATAATTTTCCACTATCTATCTCCGGCGTAGTATATAACTCATGTCAATTTTTATTTCACATGCATATTTTTCTCTCTCTTCGTTTTGTCTCTCTTCGTTTGAAAATCGCCTCCGTCGTGTTCGTTGTCGTGTTACTTCTCGCCACCTTCATTTTCGCATTTTGTCGTTCTGTTCGTTCTCACAATCTTTGTAGTAGTTCATATTAATTTCTGTAAGTAGTGAAATCTCTGTTCGGAAACCCTAAGGTTTTGTTTTTCTCTGTTTTAAGCAGTTTGCAAGGTCCTTTTCGTGTTTCTTTCCGTATTTTCGGCTGTTGTTATTTATTTCGGTGTTTTTTCACTGTTTTTTTCATAACTTTTTGTAGAATGTATGTGATGTAATGTGTTGTGAATGCTATTTGTGTTGTGTTTGTGTTTGAAGGATTTTTGTCTAGATATATCTAAGTATCTGTATGTGTATTTGTCTGGGTATTTTATTTTTGGTATCTATAAGTATCTGTCTGGGTATCTGTTTATCTTACTATTTTTGGATATCTATTTTTTATTTTTGTCTACCTACATGTTTGTTGATCATTTGTAGCTAGTTATTCTATAATCAATGGCGAAACACAATAGAGCAGTCCAAGATCGATTCAGACAGCGAAGATGAAAGAAGTCCTAGAATTCCTAGATCATCTAGGAAGAGAATAAAATAGTATGCACAATCATCGGAATCTGAATAAAATTGATTTAACATGCATAGAATTCCTATGGCACCAAGGAAGAAGAACCCGTACCATTCGGGCACTTCTGGCCATTCAACCGAAGAAGACTTTGATGCATCAAAGTCCAAATCCTCCTCTCCCTCCTCCTCCTCCTCCTCATCTGAAGACTATGTATCACGCTCTCCTCCTCCCCATGCTGCTCGACCTCTTGTAGGTGTTGTACTTGATGGCCTTCTTCAACTTTTTGTGTAGAAAATGGGCCGTACGTATGAAGCGTCGAGTGGAGACGATGAAGGTAGATATGGACCTGGTCATTGCTGAATAGGACCAAATGCTTGATTTTCTTATGAGAATTATATCTCGTCTTCCACCAGGAAGAAGGCCAAGATGTGAAGCATAAGATTTTGTTCCCATTTTGTTATTAATTGCTTTGTGTTTTGATGTTTCTAATTGAATCGATATCATATTAATTAATGAAGTTTATATTTCTTTATCTTCTGTTCTTCATTTTATGTTTTTCTTTGCAATGATATTGGATGAATGAATGTTTCGTATGAAATGATTGAATCATAATCCAAGTCCAAACAGATTCTCAAACAGCTAAGGAGACAGATACAAAGTCAGATACTTAAAAAGATACTCAAGCACCTATTCTTGAATTTGATTGAATCATTTGCAGTAACTTATGCAATAAAATCTTAAAAACTCTTTTTTTGCCTTTCTTTTACCATGCAATATGAAACAAAACAACAACAAAAAATTAAGAGACCCGAAAACAATCTCAATTTTGTGTTTGTATTTTGCAACTAACAAGTTGCAGATCTGAAATTCTTATACAGATATCCAGACGGATACTTATGCAGATACTTTGAAAGTTATCCAGATAAATATTCAAACTTTCAAAAATTATTCTGATAACATCTTTAAAACCACATAGACATTTATGCTTTCAATCGATAAGGTTGTTGCAGGTTCTCCTGTTGTGATCAGTGTGGTGACAACTTGAGCATTTTGTCAGCACTGTTTGTTTTTCGCCCTTCTTCTTCATTCTCTTCTTTTTTGGTCTTCCTGGTTGTTTCTTTGTTAGTGGAGGCCTGACATCCGGTCCGTTTTGTGACATGTCCTGAATGGATTTCTCAATGTTTGGCACTAGATTGAGTATGAATGAGTAGGCTTACTTGTAATACTGAACTTTGTACAATCTGTCCACAAAATCGTAAATATTCAGTCATTTCTCTTGAATGACAACAAGG
The DNA here is from genome assembly GCA_946800695.1 of Geum urbanum. Taxonomy (NCBI): domain Eukaryota; kingdom Viridiplantae; phylum Streptophyta; class Magnoliopsida; order Rosales; family Rosaceae; genus Geum; species Geum urbanum. The sequence goes on from OX326998.1 coordinate 39,821,489, forward strand.
GCATGGGCACGGGAAAACTTCAACAACTGCCACTGTCCACATGAGCAAGTCTATGTCTCCATGTTGACTGCACTGCTGTAATTTTCAACTTGAACTTCCTAGACAAAACCACTAGAGTGCATCACTCTCCAATGCCTTCCTTTTTTAAGTGTTTAATTGAGCTTTCCTTCCGTTCTTGGTCCCATTATAATGAACCATTGTTCCGATTCTTGTCTTTTGCTTGTCGATCATCATTCCCATCACCTTTTCTCCTGTGAGAGTATTAGCAGAAAAGAAAAGAAAAAAGAAGGAATTAAACAGTGCATTATCCTAGAAATAACATAATGAATCAGGTTTTTATAAATGGTTGTAATGTAACCAAAAAACAGATACCCAGACAAATACTTGGTCAGTTACTCAGACAGATACGCATGATATTTTTTTTCAAAAATAGTGCATTTTACAGATATCCTGGAAATAACCCTTAGAATTAATCGGGTTGTAATGGAAATAACCCTCAAAATTATCCTAGAAATAACAGAATGAATCAGATTTTGTAAATGGTTGTAATGTAACCAAAAAATATATATCTAGACAGATACTCAGTCAGCTACTCAGACAGATATCCATGATATTTTTTTTCAGAAACAGTGCATTTTTACAGATATTCTGGAAATAACCCTTAGAATTAATCAGGTTGTACTGGATGACCTGATTTCGTCTGCAAGGTAGAAGACAGGCAGTGCACGGAGATGTACTATTCAGCTATTGAAGCACTCTGAGATGATGTTTGTCATTTCGTCATACCTATCTTTTCTGAAGAATGCAGCACACCATTTTTCTTTTGGGAGATCCTTGAAGAATTCGGTTATCTCTACATATCCTCCTTCTAGCTTAAGCTGGTTAAAAAGGAACTCATATTGCCTCTCACTTCTAGCATATGCACATTGCATGAAGAATTCAGAAATTATATCTTTGGCATGTCCTCTGTAGTTGTCTTTGAGGTTGGTAACTAAGTGCCAAAAACAGTAGTCGTGCTCCTCATTGGGGAACACCTCTGGAAGAGAACTCATAATTCCATTATGACGATTGGAGAGGAATGTTATTTTCCTCCGAGTATTAGTTTACTGATTTATGCTGTGTCTGTCTATCTCATCTCTTAGGTTCATCAAGAACCACCTCTAGTTGTTCTCATTTTTGGCATCAACTATCACAAATGCAATTGGATAGAGTGCTGAAAAAAAAACAAAAAGCTAAGATTCCTATCTAGTTGGACAAAAAGTACTTAAATGTAGTTTATAAAAGGAAAATAGACAGAATCCCAGTCAGTTACTCAGACAAATACCCAGACAGATATCCAAAAATTATTCAGACAGATACTCATATAGTCCTATCATTTCATTTATCTACATTACTTTGATCTGCATCTTTTGCAGAGGTCCCCATGATCTGTCATTTGTATTTGTTCTTGAGGAAACTTACATCAACAAAAATCATGGGTCTGCAGTATTGGAATCCCTGCATGCAGGCACCAAATGACACAAAAAGGCGGTGAAACCTTTGTGCTTCTGGATCAATATCTACAACAACTCTGGAGCCAGAATTTGTCTTCATAAATTTGTCTCAGAACCAGAGAAGGTTTGTGTATGATTCTGCTTCGTTTCCATGCAGTGAGTTCATTGCCAAATCATTTCCATACCATACCATCTTGTAAGGGGCTTTCAGGCCAAAACTCTCTCTAATTTTTGTCTGTAAGGCCTTGGCTACCTTGTTCAGGTCAGTGCGCAGTTTGTCCTTAATGATAGAGCTGAGTATTGAATAAATGATCAGTTTCAAGTATAGAAAATAATATAAATGATAAGTTTCAAGTATAGAAAACAATATCTTTAGACACCAGATGTTTTTTTGGAGAAGTAGTTAGCCAGTGATGTTACAAAAACGTATCATATCTGACAATAGAAGATCTCATCATCTCACTGGTCTGTTTCTGGAATTTTTCTTTGAATGTATGATCATTGTTTATTTCAATGATGTAAAATGATCCATTCATGCGGAATAGTCTTACTTTCACAAACCAGTTGCATTTATCGAGCCATTTGTATCTACAATGTACACTCACTACCACATTCTCACTCATCACCGGCGATTTAATGAAAAACAAGGCCGGGGACCGGGAAAGTCACCGGTAATGATCATCATTGCCGGCGACTTGCTCCGTCGCCGGTAATGTGTCCGGAAAGTCGCCGGTAATAGGTCACCGACAATGATTGGGCAACCATTGCCGGCGAAATTCCGGCCGGAAAATCGCCAGCAATGGTTGCCCAATCATTGCCGGCGACGGAATAAGTCGCCGGCAATGTTTTGACACATTTCTGGCGACTTTTCGCCGGAATTTCGCCGGCAATGACTCCATTTCCGGCGATTTAATGAATCACCGGCAATGCCTCTTATATCAGATGCAGATCGCAGCAGCTCATTCATTTGGATAGAAAAAAATCCAGTGAAATCGAAAGAAGGAAAACGCTCTGAAATCCTTCGGTATTGTCAAAAGGCGTCGAAAACTCGATCACTCGGGAAGCTATATATATATAGGTACATATATACGTATATGTGTATGTATATATATATGTGTGTTGATCGATTTAATTAGATCGATATATATATATATATGCATGTGTTGATTTAGAGTTGAGATATCGCGTCGATTATTGGTTTGATACGCAAATAGAGTGGCTATATTGTTGCTTTCGAGTGATTGACTGTTGATTTTGAGTGGATTTGAGATTATTTCGATGAAAATATGCTAATTTGTGTATATATATGTATGGATATAAAATGATTTTGTGAATATTAATTGTTAATATGTCTATATATATATACAGGCATGTTAATTTGTAATTGTGAATTGTTGGTATATATATATATATTTTAAATTTATATGCATGCATGGGTCGACTTTTATTAATTAATCGGATGAATTCGAATGTAATTAATGATGATTTATTTTATAATTAGTAGTGAATGTGTTTATATATAGTACGTAATATTGTTAGAATTTTCAGGATGGACAATAGTTGGATGAGCCTCGAAAGATGGGATGTGAGATATCACCAGGGAATTAGGAGTTTTGTGAATTTTGTGAAGGCTAATTGTGGAGACACTACACTTCATTATTGCCCGTGTAAAGAATGTAAGTGTCACAGCGATCAATTTCGTTTTCCCATTGATAAAGTCCAGAAGTACCTGAGTAAATACGGGTTTTTGGATAAGTACACTTCTTGGATTTATCACGGTGAAACATCGTTAGCGGGTTCGCATGATCATGGACAATTTGGTGAGAGGGCTAGTCCACGCTATGATCATGGACATTTTGCTGAGAGGGGCAGTCCATCCTATGATCCAACATCGATGTTAATCAATAATATGTTTCCTCATGAGAGCGGTATATTTGCTGATGAAGCACCAAATGTCCCTCCCGTCGTTGAGGGTTTCCCCCATATTGAGCCAGTCGAGCCATTACCTGGAGCTCATGTCAACACAAGCGGTATGGACAAGTACAACAACCTGATTGCATTGCAACAGACTCCGTTGTACGACGGTTGTAGTAAGACTATTCTTGAAAGTGTTATGGGAGTGATGCAGCTCAAAATGGAGAACAAAATGTCTGTCAAAGCTGTTGATTCTTGGCTGAAGTGGACTGCTTCGCTACTGCCACCCGGTCATCGTCTTCCTACCACTCATCATAAGGTGCGACATATCCTGAAAGATCTTGGGCTTTCCTACATCAAAATCCATGCATGCAGATATGATTGTATTCTCTTCTGGGGAAAAGATCTTGAAGACCTTGAAGCCTGCCCGGTATGTTTTACAGAAAGGTATAAGTTGACTCCTGCAGGCAACAAGAAAGCTGTGAAGATACTTCGATATTTCCCGCTTATTGATAGGCTGGAGTCGTTGTTCATGTGTGCTTTCATGGCCAAAGCTATGAGATTGTGGGCTGAGAGGAATTTGCCTAACGATGACACCCTTATACACCCTTCCGACGGAGAGGCTTGGAAGCACATGGTCAGGCAGTTTGATCATTTTGCAGCAGAGGTCCGAAATGTTTGGCTAGGGCTCTCATTTGACGGATTCAACCCTTTTGGCAACATGAGTCTTTAATACAGTATATGGCCAGTTATTTTGGTACCGTACAACCTTCCACCATGGATGTGCATGAAGAAGGAATACAATATGCTCACTCTGTTAATTCCGGGCCCGGGTTATCCAGAAAAGTGTCTCGATGTGTATTTGAGGCATTTGATTGAGGAGCTTAAGTACCTGAGTGAGTGTGGCCACCCCACTTACGATAGGTTCAAAAATGAGATGTTCCAAATGCATGCCATGCTAGTTGGCACCATCAGTGATTTTCCTGCCCGCGGTATGTTGTCGGGCAACGTTACCAGGGGTTACAGGGCTTGTTCAGAGTGCATGACGGTTGATTGTTGCAGTCCTCATTGCAGTAAAATTGTTCAGATGCGTCACTGTTGTTGGCTTCCATATGATCACGCATTTAGGCAGGATCCAGATGCGTTTGATGGGACTGTGGAAACAGGTGTGGCACCCAGGCGATGGACAGGGGAAGAAATTTTGGAAGTGTTGAATGAATATGATTTTGGCTAGCTGAGCAATCATCCTGAGATAGTGGCGTCAATTCCAGACAAGCCCGAAAGGTATAAGTTTTGGACATACAAGAGCATATTCTGGGAACTCCCCTACTGGCCCAGGTTGCCTATCAGACACTACCTAGATCTCATGCACATAGAGAAGAATGTGTGTGAAAGTGTGGTGGGCACAGTTCTTAACTTGGAGGGGAAAACAAAAGACATCCCTAAGGCACGCATTGATCTGAAAGCTATGGGACTGCGGAAACATTTGTGGTTAAGAGATGGTAAGAGAAAAATGCCGCAAGCTCCTTACACCGTAAAGCCGAAGCATAAGCATTAAATTTTTGGGTGGCTGAGTAATGTCAGGTATATATTCTTATGGCTATGCAGGAATTTGGCCTTAAATTTTTATGGGAACATGGTTATATGCGAGAAATATAATTGTTGCCTATGGCTATATATATATGCAGGTATCCTTATAGCTATGCAGGAAATATAAGCAGGTGTGTTAACTTCCGGGACAATAAGATGTATGGATTAAAGAGTCATGACTGCCATGTACTGCTTCAACGCCTTTTCCCTATTTTCATTCAAGGGTACCTGCCCAAAGAGGTGGTGGAGCCGTTGGTGGCCTTGTCAAGATTCTTTCAGAAGTTATGCACCAGGGAAGTTAAAAAATCAGATCTCAGGGAGATGCAAGATGACATCATTTTTATCATGTGCAAGCTTGAGAGGATATTTCCCCCAAATTTTTTCGATATCATGCCTCACCTGATGATCCATTTTCCCGAACAATTGTTGCTTACCGGTCCCATACACTACACTTGGATGTATCCCATGGAAAGGTACAAATGATTCATACATTTGGTTTGCCTCTGTTTTTATATGTAAATTCTTATTTTTTAAGTAAGTTAACATGCACTTGTTAACTTGTAGACAATTGGGAGCCTACAAGGACTATGTGAAGAATAAATATGCACCTGAAGGGTGTATCGCTGAAGCATATGTTGCACACGAGTGTGTAACGTACACCAAAGTGTATTTGGGAGCGCTTGAGGACCCCCAACAACAGATGCCGATAGATGAACCCCAGTTCAACCGTTCTATCATCTCCAATGACATGGTAGTACAGGGAAGCTTGCCAAAGTCGTACAAGTTGGATGGAAATGAGGTAGTCATTGCCCACTGGTCGGTACTGATTAACTGTCCAGAAGTACAATATTGGAAAAACTATCATCTTCACTGCCCTGCTATTGCCGGAAATGTTGATTACCACAACAGGACGTTTGCAAACTACTTTGGTCAATGGGTAAGGGTATATATGTATATGTCTATTTTTTATATATATCCTTATATAGCATGTGTGTACGTACGTGGTTTTGTGGTTTCTATGTTCATAATTTCTTGTGTGGTTTCTTATCGTTTTCAGATGAACCATGTAGCAAATGATGGTTACCCAGAGTGGTCAAACGAATTGAGGGTCCTGGCGATAAAACCGATAGCTTCAAAAAATTACTCGATGTGTCAGGTCAATGGCGTGAAATTTATATGTGAAAATCGAGACGACCGACTGAAAACACAAAATTGTGGGGTGATGGTCCATGGTGGGCAGGATGGTGTTGACTATTACGGTGTCCTTCATTCAGTTGTTGAACTAATTTATGGGAACCTCATGAAAGTGCACTTGTTCAAGTGTAGATGGTTTGATACTAGCCCGGAAAACACAAGGACCGATCAGTAAGGAACATTTTCGGTGAATACTGCTACTAGCTGGTATGAAGAAGACCCTTTCGTTCTTTCCTCATCAGTAAAATAAGTGTTTTACCTTGACGATCTTCTGAACAAAGTCCCGTGGAAGGTGGTTAACCATGTTGCTCATAGAAACATATACAGTGCTGCCACACTTGGTGAGACCACAGATGATGAGGAAGTTACTGCATACCAAGAGCCGAACGCTTTTGACATTCCGGAATCATCTACGATTGGCCTTAATAATGTGAGATCTGGGAGTGTGGTTCGAATTACTGGAGCAGAACTTCTCTATGTTAATCCATATGAAGTTGACGCTGATTCAGATGACGAGGAGCGGCACATATTGCCAGAGGTTACCTATGAAACCGAGTCAGACTCAAGTGATGAAGATGATTACGATTATCATCCTTAGTACGTTAATGATGTACGTATTTTAATTATAGTCGGAAATTATAGTCGAAAATTCTAGTCGGAAATCGTAGTCGGAAATTGTAGTCAGAAATTGTAGTCGGAAATTGTAGTCGGAAATTGTAGTCGGAAATTATAGTGGGAAATCGTAGTCGGAAATCGTACGTAGTCGGAAATCGTACGTAGTCGGAAATTGTAGTCGGAAATTATAGTCGGAAATCGTAGTCGAAAATCGTAGTCGGAAATCGTAGTCGGAAATTCTAGTCGGAAATCGTAGTCGGAAATTCTAGTCGGAAATTGTAGTCGGAAATTGTAGTCGGAAATTATATATGGTCAAAAATTATATAGTCGGAAATTGGTCGGAAATTATGGTCGGAAATAGGTCGGAAATTGATCGGATATTCTTCGGGAAATAATGACATTACCAACGAGTTGATAAGCAACTCGTTGCTAATGACATTGCCCACGAGTTATCTCGTTGGTAATGACATTACCCACGACTTAACTCGTGGGTAATGACATTACAAACGAGTTGCAACTAACTCGCCGGCAATGGTCACTGGATATGTAAAACCCAGCTCGAGCTCTTCCTCATTTCTTCACTATCTCAAACCCTCTCAAACCCTAAAACCCCAATTTTTCCTCCCCAAACAGTTCTGCCTCCCTCTCCTCAAATCTCTCTTCCTCTCATCCCCTCTCCCCTCCCCTCACCTCATCTCCCTTCTCCTCTCTCCACACTAAAAAACCCCAATTCAAATCTCAATTTCCTCTCCTCCCCTCCTCCTCTACCTCCTCCCCTCACCTCCGTCGCCGGAAATTCAACTCGAGCTCCACCATGGCAGGTGCATGCAAGCTCACTCTCTCTCCCTCTCTCTCTCTCTCTCTCAATTTTTATTTATTTTTATGCATATATATATACGTATGTACGTATGTGGAAAATTTAAGGTGATGTATATATATGTGACGTATGTACGTATGTGAAAAATATTTTGAAAATTTAATTAGGGTGATTTGGATTAATATGTGATGTATATATATGTGGAAATTAAATTTAATTAAGATGATGTATATATATGTGATGTATATATATGTGGAAAATTTAATTAAAATGATGTACGTATATGTGATGTATATATATATGTGGAAAATTTAATTTCGGAAATGATGTATGTATATATGTTGTATATACATGTATATAATTAAGTTTCGATAATTTAAGGTGATGTATATATGTGGAAAATATTTAGGTAATTTAAGGGGATTTGGCATGGGTGGATTAATTGATATATATATATATATAGTTCATAATTATATTGTATTTTTAAGGTGTTGCATATATGGGCAAATTAATTTAGGGTTTGGATTCATTGATATAGGTAATTTAAGGTAATTTAGGGTGTTGGGAAAAGTAAGGTGATTTGGATTAAGGTGATATAGTTGTTAATTTAAGGTATAATTTAAGGTGAAAAATCGGAATCGGAACCGTTTGGAACCAGAACGGTTTTAAACCGGAACCGCGTGGAACCGGAACCGTTTGGAACCGGAACTGTTTGTAACCAGAACCGTTTGAAACCGAACGGTTCCAGTTCCAAACGGTTCCGGGTTCAAACTGTTCCGGTTCCGGTTCCAAACGGTTCCGGTTCCGATTTGTTATAGAACCGAATCCATGACTATTACAGTGTCCAAGAGGTTTTGCGGCAAATTGGCTTGGAGGCATCAAACGGAGAGGGATTAGAAATAGTGGAGGGAGCAGTAGTCAAGCTTCCTCAGCCGCAGTCAGCAACACGCGCAGTGGGCCAATGATGAATGCTCGCACACAAATGTTGCTAGCTGCGCGAGAAGAGGAGGAAGTTGCACGATCCGGAGCTGTGCAACCCCCAGTCCAGCCTCGAGCCTCAGTCAGCAGACGCTCAGTCAGCAGACCCTCCGTCAGCAGACCCTCAGACGAGCGACAGTCAACGGGGGCATCAGAAACTCCCTCCATCTGAATGCCCCCTATTGGCCCGGTGCCTACTCCCGTTTCACGGGAATCATCTGAGGCAGATGGTGCTGGCGCCTCATCGTCCAGGCCTCGTCTATCTCCGCCGTCCTGTTTCTTCCTGCCCGACGAGATTCCTGTAATCCCTGAATTCGATGATAGAGTGATGCCTATTTATATTGAAGGACGGCCGGAGTTCCTGAGCGTGGAGGAAGCGTACAACTTCATCCCGTTCGACCATGTGTATCTTTGGAGTGTGAGGTGCACCAACCAGCAAACGGACGATGCAGGTAAATTTTTTTTAACAAGATTGATTACTTAATTATTACTTAAGACTTACGATAGGTTCAATTAATGATATCAATTTGTTGACATTGTATTATTAGGCAATTTCGTTAATGGCACTGGAAAACGGAAAGGGGCTAGAGGCACCTGCACCGGGAAGAGACTTGAGCAGGCCACCGGGGGAAGGAAAACGCTCATTAGGGCCAATGAGGATGGCGAGGTGATCGAGGCATTTGACACCACGCGAAAATATGTCAGCATGGCCGGGGCCATCATGCGGGACAAGGTCCCAATGCTTTGGCCAGATTGGGAATCTGTGCCTATCTACATGAAGATGCAAGTGCATAATGCACTGAGTGTAAGTTAAATCGTATTTTCATTACGTAAATTTTACATTTATTAATTAAATCTGAATAAATATATAATTTTACCGTTTATATATTCATATTGCAGGTGTGGTTTGACGTGGATGAATGCCTTATTCACACGTGGGTAAAGCGTCAACTACATATGAGGTGATGTGCTTCGAGTTATTTGAGTATATATCGAGTTAGATTTTTGTTTATCAAGTGTTTTAATATCTCTAACTTTTTTTTTCCTGGTGTTAATATAGGTATAAAGAGTGGAAGAACGAGCTTTCTTCACATTACACACAGTACAAGGAGCTAGGCCGAAGTTCTACCCCTAGCGAATTCCGGTTTAGGGAGTACGAGTGGCTGTGGCTGATAGCCCACTTCGAGCACCCCAAAGCGAAGGTATGCATTCTGAATATATCTTACAACCCTAATGTATCGTATCACATTGAAATAGTTAGTTACTAATTTTTTTACATATGTTTATCAAACAAGGCGATTTCGAAGACGAACCGGGCGAATAGATTGAAAAACACCAGGGCCCATCATGCAGGTTCACTCAACTATTTGGGTTGGTCGAGTAAGGCGCAGCAACAACAAGAAGTGAACCCGTTGGTGTATATTCATCAGAAGTTCTATCCGCAGTGCCCTGAAGAAGCGGTAAGTCTTTCACCTCTGTATTTTGTACTTCACATATGCATGTGTTAATAAAACTATTTTTCGATATTAATTTATTTTGTTAAATAATGCGTTATTCATATTCGCTTTTCAATTAGGCGAGAGTGGAGGAGGCGACCATAGAAGTAACCATGAATATAGCTCGGAACAACCATCCTGACTGCTCGGAGGAAGAAGTGACCCAGTATGCCTCTCAGATCGATCCACTTGATCGCCCTATAGCGGCTCAGATAATGGCAAAAGCGTGCGAGACTGGAAAGAATACCTACTACTGCAGGGGAATGGGCTCGGCGGGCGAAGGAGTATTGAAGAACACTTCAGAATACTCTACCGGGTCAAGAAGTTCAACTTCTAGTCGTAACCTCGCAGCGGAGCTTCAGAGGACACAGAGGGAGTTGGAGAAGCAAAGGAGGCAGATGGAGGAGATGAGGCAGATGGCCAAGCAGCAGGCAGTCAGAGATGCCGAGTACCGGGGGATGATCGAGCAAAACCGACTCATGGTCCAGCAGCAGACACAAATGTCACATGGATGCAGACGATGTACGCGGCTCAGACTACCGGACAACCGCTCCCTATACCTCCCCCAGTCCCTGTGTTCCCCAGTTATCCACCACCACCACCGCACCAGTCACCGCCACAGCAAGATCAGGGTAGCCACCGGAGTTCAAATGAGTACATGGATTTCTTCGACCCTGACCCGCAAGTTCCTCGACCCTGACATGTAGTTGTAGTTTATTTTTGTATCGTTTCTATTTGTACTGTACGTTGGACAATTATGTGTGTACTGTTGAAGTTGTATTTGTACGATTTATGTCTTTCAATGCAGGTTCTGGAATTGGGCCCAATCCAGAACAGGTTTTTTTTTTACAAATTTTTCCAACCATTGCCGGCGACTTGGACCAAAGTCGCCGGTAATGTCGTTCTCATTGCCGGCGACTCAAGTCGCCGGTGATGAGTAGGACATTACCGGCGACACAAGTCGCCGGCAATGAGAACGACATTACCGGCGATGTGAAAATGATTCGCCGGCAATGCTATCTCCGACGGCCAATTTCCTGCGACATCATTACCAGCGACTTGTCGCCAGTAATGTCATTTCCGGCGGAAAAAAAAAACAAGGCCGGCGACTTAAAGTCGCCGGCAATGGTATCGAATGTGGTAGTGACTTACGCGTGTGGGCTCATTCTTCTCATATGTAAACTTGAATTCACTTTTGATTGAGTACTTTATAAGTTTCAGCCTGAACTCAGTCACCCCCACCTAAGAATTTCTGCCATTTTTCTTGTATAAGTTTAGCCCATGGTTTTGTCAAGTAATCATTTGTCTCCTCTTCTCGAAAGCATCCAAATTGCTACAATCCTCCGATTACTTGGAACTGATATTTGCTGTTTGCTGGGAAGGGGAAACGTATACATGTTTTAGCTTGACATAATATTGCAACATATATTCAAACAGATATTCAAAATTTATTTTTGAATGTTCTACCTCATTCAGGTCAGTGACTCTGATCTCAATATATTTTGAATCGAGTCTTTGGATAGAAAGCATCATCAAAAACACGTCATGGTCAGTTTCCAGGGAAATGTGTTCATCCTCTGGTGGGATACAGTATTTGTACATCAAGACTGAGTTGTTGAGTGTTTGAATCATTGACGGACAATATCCACAATGTCAGCAAATGTAATATCATCACTCAAAATATCCATCACACCTTCTCGACCATGAATATATTTCACAATGATTGGAGAAGGTGTTGTTGCCATTGAACATACCTATAGAAGAGTTGCATAAACACATGTACATGCTTTGGTTAACTAACAGTAAGGTCTGCTACTTTTAACAGAATAAATAGAGTTCCAGATACTCAAACATATACGTTGACAAATAGGTTGACAGATACTCACGCAAATAGGTTGACAGATATTCAGACAAATACTCAGATATCTAACATTTACAGATACTCAGACAGATACTCTAACATATCCTAAAACTTATTTTTTAAAACTAAAATAAGATCAAAACATAATTAAGTAAATTTCGATATCGCAATGCATATAGTTCGATTAATACAACTACGAACGGAAACAGATTCGTGCAACAACAATTTAAATCGTCTATCATATAGAAAAACTGAGTGAAAAGTTCGATATACAACAAAATTGAACATATGAATCCATCAATTTCTGTACAGAGATGACGAGAGATACCGAATTAGTGAGATAGATAGACAGAGATTTGAAAATTACAACACTTGAAATTTCGTACGACGTCGAAATCGAACAGAGTTTTTATCGCGGCGGTTTCTGAGAGAGAGAGAGAGAGAGAGAGAGAGAGAGAGAGAGAGAGAGAGAGAGAGAGAGAGAGAGAGAGAGAGAGAGAGAGAGAGATTTACTTTCTCGGCAAAAAAGGAAGAGGGAAGAGAGAGCTATTTCGCAGCTTTCTCTTATAGACAGAATTCAAATTAGGAAGAAGAAAAAGGCAAAATCATAAAAAAAAAAAAAGGGTTTTATAACTTATTGGACCTTTTTGTGAGAAATTGATGTCAGCTGAGTGTTTTTGGAGAAAAAAAAGTGTCATAAGTTAGATCTTTTTATTTTGGTATCATAAGTTGATTTTTTTTAAAAATTTATCTCTTTTTAAGTTTTTAAATAATTTCGCCTCTAAAATATAAAATAATCCTTTGATATCCGTAATTGAATATACATCCCTTAATTTAAGTACTACTCTTGGGCGATTGAACGGATGTCTCCTCCGTGGTACTGTTGGCCAGTGGTACGGTGCCAAACGTTCATTGCATTCATGTCATGATCTCCTTCCTCATTTGAGCTAGCTAGCTGTCACCATGACACCGGCCATTTATGGATCGGAGTTACCAAGGATTTGGTGTGAACCAGACAGGTACAGAAGACAGTAGGTCAAGAGAGTCTTCCTTGGCAAATGTGAAGCGCCGGATGCTTCTGCTTGTCAAAGAAAAGACTCCAAAATCGCCACGAGATGAACAAGGATAATGGTGAGCAAAGTAGATGCAATTTCTTTCTTCCAAACCATTATCATTAACGCCACTGCGGGTAGAGACGATTTTGTTACCACCCGAGCCGACGAACAATATCAGATTGCCGAGGTCAAATATCTCTACCCACCGAGGACCTTCGTTACTCCGCTCCATCTTGAACACTCGAAAACCTTGGGTCCGTGGTGGAATAGCATAAGCACAACCTGTGTACACAAACCAAGGAAACGTTTCAACCTCCTCCACAGCAAAGTTTATCCTCCTATAGATCATATACAAGTCCTCTGATGAAGATGTAGGAGTATCTTTTGCAAGAGAAATTTTTTCGCGGTTGGAAACAAATAACAGTTCATCTGTTGTCCTAGTAGTACCAGGTAATGAGTGTGGACATGGCTCAAGCATGACCAACCTTTCAGCCCTATAGCTCGGAGGACCATTGCCACATTGGACGTCAAACACCATTACAAAACTAGATTTAGCAACAGCATAAATTTTATTGCCACCAATTATTTCGATATCCTGGAATATTTTCCCATCGATAATAGCCTCGTTCGGATCTATCACATTCCATGATTCATCATCAAGCCTGCAGAAAGCCAAGTGTCCACGGCTGCATAGAAAAGCCACAAAGCAGTGTTGGCTCGTCGGTACCGAAGATGCAGCTACTTTCTTAATGCGGAAACAGTTTTTATAATAGCAATTGCATGGGAGGGTGGATCCTGATGAGGGAAGCATCACTCGAGCACTACTACCTCCTGCTGACATTGGATTCAAGAAGTAGTAGACGATACTAAACATACTACTCTCAGGAATAAGCATATAGAGCGACCAGGGTTTCATGAAACCCTCGGGACGCCATAGAGCACAATCAGCCATGATCAACCACCCATCAATGGATCCAAGACATTACCGCCTCTCCATGTCACAAGTAGGACTAATTGACCTGAAACTTAATTCCTCGTGTTTATTTAAAGTGAGAAAGCGACTCTCTTTGACGGAGAAGTGATGAGAACTGATCATGAGCCAGGGAAGTTCGGCTACAGGACGACAAAACTTGCTGGCAAGTGCCGTATCAACACTGGTCTTCCAAGAAACGCACACGGAACGGCACCGGAAGAAGTCCGATATGCAAAGCCGTTCAAGAATCAAATACATTGTGTCTCGAAGTTCACTAAACCATCTGTTGCTATCTTCCAATATTAATAATTCGGATTTCAATCGACGATGGTCTTGTTTATAGTACTTTTGCATTTTTCTGATAAACTTGTAGTCGATAAACTTTAGAAAGTCCATCAGTAACTTCCTTGACAGGCGGTAATGTGTAAAAACAACTTCAAAATTACTTCGGAGAATATTAGCCCACCATATCTTTTTCTCCTCGGGGATCTTTCTGAGAAATTTGGTCAGCAACGACATCAACTCTAATTTCAGTGATTTGGACCATCTGCATGGATGATCTAGCAATTTTATAAAATTCGATCGACCTAATCCCATGGTTCCCTCAGTCGCATGTTTTAAAAAAATCCAAACTCTCTCCAAAATATCCATTATCGATCACCGGTGCCCGGCCTTCTCGATCGACCTAGTTCTTTTTTGAAGGAAATAAAAGAATGAAAGATCGAGTGAGTACCTAGGCTCGATCAGTTCCAATGTATATGCTCTGGGGCTTGAAAAGTGAGAACAACGATGGTAAGTTCCTAGCAGTGGAGCGTACCGTTGTGTCCACGGAGAACTTAGAGCTAATGCTATAGTTGGTGAATTATTCATAATTATGATAAATATGTAGTCCATAGTTGTTTAGGATTCAACTTAGTCTTTGTTGGGATATTTCATAATTATGGTAAATATGTAGTTCATAGTTGTTTAGAATTCAACTTAATCTTTGTTGGGATACATTTCCTTGTTAGAAACTACTTTGTATATTTATTCTTCTATACTAGGTTGAGGCCCGCTCCAAGGGCGGGTTTGCGAAGATTATTTCAACATATAAGCAATATAGAGCGAGGTTATCTAGATGTTGGAGATGGGTGTGAACGCGAGACGGAGCGAATATTTGTAATTAAAAAACAAAATTTAGAAAACCTCTCACACTACAAGAAAACTGCACCTAGACCACGGACCATTTCCGTCGTCTAGGTGCAGTTTTCCGTCGTCTAAGTACTTGGACGACGGAATCTCCGTCGTCCACGGTCCGTGCTCCAAGTGCTATCGTCCAAGAACTTGGACGACGGAGATTTAGTGCTTCGTCGTCCAAGTTCACTTGGACCGCGGACATTATCCGTGGCCCACGTGTACACCTGGACGACGGAAACTCTAAGTCTCCGTCGTCCAGGTGTCTACATGGGCCACGGATATTGCTCGTTTCTCCGTGGCCCAGGTTTTCACCTGGACGACGGAGAATTAGCGTTTCCGTCGTCCAGGTGAACACCTGGGCCACGGAGAACGGCAGAGTTTAGGGTTTAGGGGTTAGGGGTTAGGGGTTTAGGGTTAGGTTTAGGGTTTTGCACCTGGACGACGGAGAACATAATCTCCGTCGTCCAAGTGAATATTTAATTTTAAAAAAAAATTGAAATTAAATATTATTAATTTAATTTATTATTAATTTAATTTAAATAATGAAAAATAGTCGAAAATAATTAATTAAACTAAATTTTTAATATAAAATAATTAATTAATTTGTACATATATACACATCCAAATAAAAAACCCAGAAAAATTATATAATATTGTTCGGAACTCGGAAATAAAGAAACGCGATAATTAACTAGCTAGCTAATACACTGGAGGAGCAGATGCGCCGCCGAGTCCTCCGCCTCCAGCCGGGTCGTTGTCGTCGGGGTGTGGGTTCGGAGGAGGTTGACATACTTCTCGATTTTGTTGCATGAGGGCGATGAGTTGGGCTATTTGTGCTTGTTGTTCGTCAAGTCTTTGCCGCATTGACTCATTCTCCTCTCGTGCCAGTCGAGCCTCTTGAATGGCTGCTTCGACGGCCGCAGCCTGATTCCTTCTCCGCTGCCCCGAACCTCCCGTAGATGATGAGCCGGAGGTCGTCGACAAATCTCGTACCACCCTAGGCCCAAAGTGCCTAACCTCCTTGCCAGCTCTACGATCGTAGACCTCATCCGCGATTGCAATTTGGCTCTCTAAGGATAGAGGAGGCAGGTCTTCCGGCGGCACATCTGGGAACGCAAGCTGAGTGTTAGCCAACTCTTCATGCGCACGTTCTATCGCCCTTGCCTACAAAAGAATAATTAATTTATTATAATGAAATCATATTTAAATAATAATTACTATAATTAAAAGCACATATATATATATCACTTACGCCGCATTGACTCGCTTCATTATCGAGCCCTGGTGTCACGTACGCGCTTACGCTTGCATCAAGATAAGGGTGTTTGGAGCCCTTATCCTTGTGCTCCTTGGCTATTTGAATGAACTGCTTGGCGCCGGTAGTATGGTGTTTCTCCTTCTTCCCCCGGTTGGCTTTGTTGACACCGGAGAATTTCTGTTACACAACATAATTAAATCATTAAAAAATGAATAACTACAATTTAAATAATTTAATTATCTTAATTGCAATAAAAAAATAAATTAATACCTTAAATTGTTCATCGGCAAAGTGGTTACACAACCACTCCCACTCATCTTATCTCTCCCCTTGCAGCTCTACCGAGGGAGGCACGGGACCGACATCTTGGAAGTACTTATGGAGCTTGTACTTCCAATCTTTGTAGATGGAGTTGGCGGTTTGGTTGATATGCCTCAACATAGCCGGTGTCGGATCCACGTCAAATTGTTCCAATCAAAAATAAATAGAAAATTATAATCGTATATATTATGAAATTTTAGGCCGAGATTAACAATATTATATAATAACTAAATTGGACGTATTACGTACCGAAAGATCTTTGAAGACTTTCGCCTTCTCATGATCTGGCGCCTCCTTCCAAGTAGGGGCAGTGATACGAACCCGGTTACGGATGATTGACCCTATCCCATGCGCCGAGAGACTTGCTAGCTGAGCTGTGGGAGGGCCACCGGTGAATTCGTCGTACGGCAAGTCGATCTTTTTACCGGTCGCCTTGCAAATACGCTCCGCTTTGCCCCCTTTAACGAGTCCCCGAGTTCTTTTCGGTTCCGGGTCAGTGGGGGCCCTCCTTTGCCTACGGCGGGCGCTGTACATGATTGATTCGGCGGTCGAGGACGCCTGAGTACTTCCCGTTGAATGGGTACCGGGCGTCGGAGATTGGAAGGGGTCGACGTCATCACTGCTCGAGATGAATGGGGGAGCGGGAATTTCCCCAGAGGGCGCTACGGACGGACCAGATGATCCGTCCGGATTGAGAGCGTCGTTACCCTCCTGTTGAACCCAACCGACTTGGGCTGCCAACATTCGGAGCATGGCATCTTCTGCCTCCTGTTGGGATTTCTTCTTGCCGGATGTCGTCTTTGGCGGAGCCATTTAAACCTAAGAGTACGGTGTTAAAATACCTACTTACCATAATAATTACAACTTAAAAATTTACGCTAATTAATTAAGTACGTTTAAGATTTAAATAGAGTACACTAGCATAGCATTTTCGGTCGATCAATGGACGTGCGACCCGCGCGATAAAGTGTAAATTTTCAATTAATCAGCCTTGGTTAAATTGAAAAACATGGCCAGTTAGGGATAGAGATAACGCGAGAGGCAGGACTAATTTCGACAAAAGTCTTTCTTAGTCCAAATCCTGTCACCAGTCATAACCCGTTTCTAGACACCATGTCTGACATTCGGCCAATTTTTCGAAAATTTACACTCCCTCAAGTCCTTTGCAAACTCCGCCCTCAACCTCGTGTCCATAACTTCACTTAGGTTATGGTGTGCGGTGATGAAATCCACACATCACGACGGGTTAAGGAGATAAGCAAGGAAAAGAGGCGCCATCTATTCCAAAGAGTGCGACTTAATAAACTAAGCCTATGTACTAAATTTAAATCGAACACGTACTACTAATTAATTTACTAGAAAATAAACATAAATATTAATTAATAATTTTTAATTATATGCAATAATTTATATTTATTTATCATGCATTTAATAAAAAATTGATTCATTTAATAAATTATGAATAATAATTTATTCATTTAATAAATTTAATAATAAATTCATTTAATCTTGCAACTAATAATAAATAATTACAATAATTATGATTTAATAAATTAATAACAATAATTAATAATTTATTAAATATTTAAACTAATTAATAAATTAATTTCTACTTCTAAATTATATTTAGAATTTAATTAATTAATTAAATGAAAATTATTTTAATAAGGAAAAATAGAAATGTACCGAAGCGGAGTTTTCAGGAATTTCGCCGGAGTTGAGTCGTCGGAGAGGAGGAACCACGCCGGAAAAAATGTCGTCGGAGCGTCGCCGGAGGAGAGGAGAGGAGAGGAGAGGAGTGGGAGAGGAGGAGATGGAATGATGAGAAAATGAGGGGGGGTGCAACTCTATTTATAGAGTTGCACTTAGACGACGGAGCACTATTCTCCGTCGTCTAAGTCAACCTGGACGACGGAAACAGTGTTTTCCGTCGTCTAGGTGGCGGTTTCAATAAAATTCAAGCGGCGCCAATTAATCGGCGGGACGTTCTGAACCGCCATAATTTTGGACTTAGACGACGGAGAATTCATTCTCCGTCGTCTAAGTGAAAATTCAAGCGTTCCCAAAAACGGAAGCGGTAAATTGAACCGCCATAAAAATTGGACTTGGACGACGGAGATGGTCAGTCTCCGTCATCCAAGTGAAAATTACATGAAAAAAATAAACAAAAATAAATTTGAACCGCCATGGTTTTTGAACCTGGACGACGGAGATGGTCATTCTCCGTCATCCAGGTTCAAATTACGTAAAAAAAAATTTAAAAAATAATTCGCTAGGAATTTAGCGATCTGTCATTCGAGTGAAATAGTCGTACAATATCGATGAACGCATCGTATATATGAACAGTTAAATTTGAACCGACGATTAATTTTACGTATTGAAACATGTTAAGTATCGACTAATCTTTACGACTTAAGTGTTCATGAGTAGACGCTCATTTGCAGCAGAGTATTAACGAAATTGAATTTGGACAAAACAACCGTTGGATATGTTCGTCGTAACATAATATATAATTGTCTTCAAAGGACCATAAAATAATAAGTTCGGGAAGGGTTTGATCGGCACAGTCAACCGCAAAACCGATAATTTCACAAACCGGAAACGTGGATACAAGGCATTTCGCAACTCCGATTTTCGAACCGTCGAAGCTCACACACCAAGAATTGTTTACTCTAAAGTCTTGATGAAAAGACTTTGCATTGGAAGAAGGTCTAGATGGTCGTTGTCTTAGAAAAAATTACGATATCTGCACCTGGACGACGGAAATGAGCGTTTCCGTCGTTCAGGTAATCACCTGGACGACGGATATGAAGTTATCCGTCGTCCAGGTTCTAACCTGGACGACGGAGAATGACGTTCTCCGTCGTCCAGGTGTATAGACCTTGAATTCAGGGGTTAGGGCCTTACTGTTTAGGGTTTAGGGTTTGTGAACTTGGACGACGGAGAACGACCATATCCGTCGTCCTAGTATGTACCTGGACGACGGATAATGACCATTCTCCGTCGTCCAAGTTCTAAACCCCGAAATCAGGGGTTAGGGCCTTAGGGTTTACGGTTTAGGTCATCCCCGGTCATTTGTGTGTCCGTTCAATTATTCTGATTCAAAAATATAATTAAAAAATTGATCAATCGATCCGAACTGCTAGATTTAGGGTCAAGGATTTAGCTAGGGTACGTTTTATATGAGATTGAGATTTGGCGCCAATATTTATTAATTTCTCCGTTGTCCGGGATATATAATTCGGATTAATTTCTTACCGTAAACCGGCATCGATCATATATATATTACAATAATTACAGTAATTAATTACCAATTAATCTCCCTCGTCGTATGACCGTACTCTTCGTCATAATCATCATCGTCCTCATCCCCGTTAGTCGACGGCTCATCCTCGTCATCGTACTCAACATCGTCCGACGAATAACCTGAGTCCTTGTCCGCGTCCTCTTCCTGCTCGTCTTCTTCATCTACCTCATCGATAATCTCATCTTCAGTTAGATCTGTACAACCATCTGGCATGGGTAACCGTTCACCATCTTGAACTAGGTCCATTATATCGGAGCGGACCATAGAAATATTAGGCTCTTGATAGGCAGGAATGTCTCTTTCTGGTTCAGCAGCATCTTCAGTCGTCACCGGTGTCCCTTCAATTGTCTCTGTATTTCATATTCCTCGGTGAGAGATATGGTTCACTATTTTCCACCCTTCACCGGCTTTTGGATCGTCGAGATAGAACACCTGCCCAACTAAGGTGGCGAGAGCGAAAGGCTCATCCTCATACCAGTGCGAGTTTGTATCGACTGATAATAGTCCCAGGTCTTCCTTTGTACGCTTGAACCATCTGCACTTGAATAGGAAAACGTTGACATCATTCCCGTAACATAGCTGAACCACGTATACAATAGCCCCGTAATATAGATCATTGTCTTTCCTAACCGCTACCCCACTGTTTTGTGTTCTTCTTCCTTCGTCTCGGGCCAATGAATGGAACTTTACACCGTTCACAAAACATCCGGGATAAATATAGTGTTTAACCGGCTTCCCTGCTAGCAAGTGCTTTGGCCATGACCACCACCCTCCGTGGTTATCAGATTTTTGCAGATCAATCATCTGCGAAAAAGGGCAAATTAATATAAGGGTTTACTTTCTACAAACATGAGCGATATGTATTTAAATAATTAATACCGAGTCGTACGTACGTACCCATTGGAAGAAATAATCAGGAAACTTCTTCTTAACCATTTTCTCAATCCACGCCGAACTCTTGTTTTGATTTAACGCCTGAAGCCTCTCCCTGTATGACAACATGTACGGCTCAACTTCGTCACAGTCTCGCAACACTACCCAATGTGCCTCAATAAGTTCTTCCCGTGTTAACGATTCCTTTAATACTCCTCTAAACGGTCGGACGACATTGGTGACGACAGAAAGATTGATGCGGGCGCTGCGATCGGAGGCAGTGGGAGGGGGTGGATCTTTGAGGTACCTGTTTCAGTAAGTAACACACTCATGCATTAGGTATGTCTCTGCTATGGAGCCATCCGGGGCCGACCTGTTTTTGACGAATGACTTATACTGTCCAAGCTGTCTACAAAATCAAACGTACACATTACATAAGTACATATAGCTAGCTAGCTAGTATATATATAATCTTCAGTGGAACAAATTAATTAATTAGTTGTACGTACCTTTCTTGAGGATACATCCAAGTGTACTGGACCGGACCAGAAATGAGCACCTGCTCGGGCAGGTGGATCATTAGGTGAATCATGATGTCAAAGAAAGCAGGGGGAAAATCCTCTCTAGTTTGCAAATGATGTGCACAATTTGTTGTTGCAATTCCACCACATCTGACTTCTTTAATTCTCTGGCGCATAACCTCTGCCACCACCTGCACAATGCTACTATTGGTTCTACGACGTCCCGAGGCAAGTATGGTCCAATTACCACTGGAATCAGACGTTGCAGCATAACGTGATAGTCATGTGTCTTTAGACCAACAAACTTGTGTTGCACCTCGTCCACTGCTCCTGTTATAGTAGCTGCATACGTAGCCGGATAACGAACGCCCTTAAACCAGTGAAATACTGAACGTCTAAGCGTCGGCTTCACTGTGTAAGGTGCATCTGGCATCTTGTTGTACACTCATTTCCTATCCCTCCTCAACCACAAGGGACGACGTAGATTCATTGATTCCAAATCTTTGCGCGCTTTGGGAGTATCTTTAGCCTTGAACTTAATACCGAGAATTGTTCCCACCACGCTGTCGCACACATTCTTTTCTATGTGCATCGCGTCCAAGTTGTTCCTCAGCTTCAACTTCGACCAGTAAGGGAGTTCAAAGAATATACTCTTGTGATCCCAATAGCTCAGATCATGTGGAGGAATTGGATTGCATTTCTTTACATCCGCGTCATTGCTCAACACACCAAAGTCGAAATAGCTCAACCTCTCTAAAATCTCTTCGCCCGACCAACTACGGGGTTTAGGATTGTTCTCTACCGTACCGTCGAAATGAGCTTCATCCTGTCACCACGGGTGGTCGTGAGGAAGCCATTTACGGTGACCCAAGTAACACACCTTCCCCGCGTGCCAACTAGAGTTCACGTCGTCCAAACATATAGGACATCCATTATATCCTTTTGTCCTGCAGGCTGCCAACATCCCATAAGCTGGAAAATCGTTGATCGTCCACATTACGGCAGCCCTCATCGTGAACATCGTGTCAGTGAATTTGTCATAAGTTGGGACTCCATTTTCCCACAACAGTTTCAGCTCGTCGATCAAAGGTCTGAGGTAGACATCTAAGCAATTCGATGGAGATTTAGGACCTGGAATTAGTACGGTAAGGAAATTAAATTCCTTGTTCATGCACATCCACGGAGGCAAGTTGTGCGGCATCAGAATAACTGGCCAAGTGCTGACGGCGGAGCTATTACTTCCCCAAGGATTGAATCCGTCTGTAGATAGGCCGAGTAAAACATTTCTAACCTCTGAAGCAAAGTCTCCAAATTCTCTGTCGAAATGTTTGAAACCCTCCCCATCCGCGGCGTGTCGCAGGACATCGTCATCTATTCGCTTTTCTGCGTACCATCGCATCGCCTCTGCTGTGTGTAGAGACATGTACAGGCGCTGCAATCTGGGAATCAAGGGAAAATATCGAACAACTTTCACAGGAATTCTCTTTTTCGAACTCTTCCTATTCAACTGGAATCTGCACTGGCCACATACGGGACAATAGTCCAACTCTTTGTACTCTTTGTAAAATAGCACACAATCATTCGGACATGCGTCAATTATCCTGTACTTTAGGTCGAGGCTGCTCAGGATATTTCTAACCTTATAATGAGATTTAGAAAGATTGTGATCATCAGGGAGCAACTTACATATTTGCTCCTGAATTTCGTCAAAAGCACTCACTGACATTTTGTGCTTCACTTTTATCTTCATTTGCTCCATCACATATTGCAACACATTCTCTCGACATCCAGGGAACACCGGGGTCTGCGCTTCAAGTAGTATCCGGTTGTACTTTTCCATCTCACTGGTGTCAGTGGCCAAGCTAGCTGCGGGGAATGTGTCATCATGTTCATTAGTGGTACTGTAACCTCCGTCTTGGTGTTGGTGTCCACTATGACTACATCCCGGAAACGCATCATGGACCAAATCTGCAGTTGGGTTGCAAGCTGGGGGTCCGGCACCACTGTCGCTGGATGAGGCACCATGGTAACTGTACCCTGAGCTGAAGTCTGCTGCGCTGAACTCTACTGCTTCACCATGCTCGCTCCATGTAGTGTAACTCCACATCATACCATTTTCGTACAGGTGTTGCACCATAACATTAACCTCCGCATACTGACAATTAAGACATTTTTGACACGGACACCTGAAACGTTTCTTTCCCTGACCATGTTCTATCGCAAAATTCACAAATTTGCTAATTCCATCCATATACCGGACATCACATCTATTCTTCAACTTCATCCAACTCTTGTCCATACTGCTACAAAATATTATAATTAATTAATTATTACATATATATATATATTTGTCCATTAATTTACGCTTAATTATATGTACTCGATCTACATCGATCCATCAATTACGTACGTACGTAATTTAATCGATCTGTACATATATATATAGCTAACATCCTTGCATGTATGTACGTACGTTTTCACTAAATATATATTAATTAAGCAAATTTTAACTGCGTACGTACGTACCTGCTGGCCTTCTCGATATCTGTACGTTAATTAAGCTACCTAGCTAGTCAGCGGAGATCCCTTATCGATCGATCCTGATTCTTCTCGGCCTTCTAGCTAGCTAGCTCCCTTCTCCTTCTCCCTACTCCTTCAATTCTTCTTCAAATGGAATGAAGAGATCGAGGAATGAATTGAATTCAGTTTGGCATCGGGCTTATATAATGCTTCACTTAGACGACGGAGGTGTCGGTACGTCGTCTAAGTGGAAGTACGTTACGTACTCAGACGACGGCGTGTCGGTCCGTCCTCCAGGTAATCACCTGGACGACGGAGAATACCATCTCCGTCGTCCAGGTGATCACCTGGAGGACGGAGAAGACTCCGAGGTCCAGGTGATCACCTGGACGACGGAAAAGACTCCGTGGTCCAGGTGACCACATGGACGACGAAGATGGTATTCTCCGTCGTCCAGGTGGTACTTGGACCACGGAGTCTTTTCCGTCGTCCAGGTGTCACTTGGACCACGGAACAATTACGTTTCCGTGGTCTAAGTGTTGTTTTCTTGTAGTGTCATGAACATAGGAGTTGTTTGCTTTTTTGATATGTTGTACAAAGCAAACAAAATTTTGTGACCTACCCAAATAATACAAAAACCTACTTGTATGAAAAGAATCAGTATCATGGACCGAAGAGAGAGTGTGAACTTAAAGTGTGAATGCAACCAAACCCTCAATGTACAGTAAGGGAGGAAGCATATTCCTCACGTGGAATAATAAATATTCGACTCAGTTTTAGTAAGGTCACATTTTCATCAATGAAAGTTCAAACTTTACGATCTTTATACTTCACATTATCAATCCCAATCACGCAATAATAAACTCATCTTACATTCCAACACCAAAGTTCAAAACTCAACACAAAATATTGTGGATTATATGTTATACTTTCATAATTATAAATATTTTAAAGATTTATTATCATAAATAATGAAATGATGTGATATAAGTATTAATTGTCAATGGTTTGTTTTGAGCTTTAAATATCTCAAATTGGATCATGTGATTTGATTATATTTAATACTACATATGTACATGTATATGAGATCATAGTCTAAGACTAAATTATATTTTTTTTATGTATATGTATATTGAGGTCTTGGATTTAAATATCTAAATTTTTGTTTTTTATGAAGAGTTTTAATTGTATATTCCAAGTGAAATTAGATGTTCCTATATGAAATAGACTTCCATGAATTGAACACATTAGAATATATCAAGGACATCTTCAAATGTATAACAGTGCCGCAAGGAAATTCTATAACTGAGTATATTAATAAAACTGCAAAGGAAACATGCAAACATCAAAGACTCCCCTCAGTAGAACGGCTAATATATAATGGAGCAAGAACAAAGTGTTATCAGGTAATTTGAATTATAGAAGTTATTCATTGGAGCATAGTATAGAGATTTTTAATCTAATTAAACTGTGATGAAAGTCATAATGTATCCCCAAACAACTAACTTTTGTTTGGTCTAGGTAATTACATTCATCAAATGACAATAGAAATTGACAAATATAAACAAAAATTGACACATGCAATCAGCCATTGTGAGTTGGATGTGTTTTGGTCATTTGAATTTCTTATTTTGGATCCAATGTACTTTGCAGGTTGCATGGGGTGCTTATGTATATTTTGACATAACCACCATAGTGATGAACATATCAGATTCATACTTAGTCGTAAAATAACAACACAACCAACACATGCAAGTTAGAGAATATTTGCACACTGTAACATGTTACTCTTATAGAATCAGCAACAATATTTGAAATTTAGGATGCAAGTAGTAAAATTCATGATTCAAGAGGGGCTATTTGAGGCAGATCTCAAGAGTCATATGTTTTTATCATTTTACTCTGTTTAATTGATCTCTCAATTGTCACAATTTATCTTCCAAGAGATACCATTACAATTACTTCGTTATGCACTCAAAACATCACGTCCTTTCATATATAACGTAATGCAGTACATGGTCCAATTTTGAAACGGCTTAACTGCTCTTACATTCTTCATGTCAATTGAATATGCGTACATATATGTATAATGCATTGTCTACAACATGTGTTAAACTTTTTATACCATTAACCATTTTCTTCTTATAAGATCACATGTTATTATTGCAAAAAATGGCACCAAAGCTTTATCCAAATTCTAACATGACTTCACATTCAGATGATTATGATGGTAAGGATCACATGACTCCCTACATTCAAATTCATACTCCATCTCAGACTCCTTGAGTCTTTTGCACCCGTCTCTGAATTCATACCAAGTAGCAACAAAGGCGAGAGAGTGAATAACACGCCTGCAAAAACAAACATAACTGTCAAGCGCCTGAAACGTTTAAGGAAGGATGTTGATGATCTGAAAGAGTATATGGAACTTAGCGTTGACTTGAATATTCGACAATTGAAGATGCTGGACATGATTAGCGTTGCAAAAGCATAGTTTCAATAAGGACAAATCTCTTATTGATATACCCTAGGGGCGGGTTTAGCTTTGTACTCTTCTCTTATTAAACAGATGAGGATCCACCAACCAAACAGTAACAGATTATAAAGTGATGATCAAATTTTATACACCATTCTAATTCTACTCCCTCAAAGGTAGCAACTCTAATTCCACCGAAAGACCTATAAAGAAGGAAATAGAAAAAGAAAAAACTCTTTCCTGCCAGCTTATATGTTACCACATCCCCATCGTGATTGACCATGTAAATATTGCATTTCTTAAGAAATGATCCCTGACACTACTTTCCATATTTGTTTCCCATTCATGGAGACAATTTACTAAATAATGTCAAATGCTAATGAAAGCAAACGTGTGGAGTTATCAATATGCATCACTTAGTCTCACTTTCTTTGGTTCTGGCGAAAATAATCAAATAAAGTTAGTTCAAAACAACTATGGCAACACAGTATAATCTCACTCACCTTGAAATTCGAAAGCAGTTCACAATTAAATTTGAATGTTTCAACTAAGAAAGCAAATCTAATAAGTTCACCAAAAGTTTAAAGCAAACGTACAACTTCAAATAGCCACTAGCATAAGTGTACTTGAGAGCTTCATTGTAATCTTGTTCATGGTCGATCACCCTCAGCATCGTAATGCTCCGACCTCCAGGTCCACCAGTATCACCTTCAAATTTGTGATCGCCTGTTCCTGCATAATTCAATTTCATCTCCCAATGATTCGATCAAAATGTGAAACCCTAGATCCGACGAACGAGAGAGAAGAGAAGAAATGGACCTTGAAATCGACGTGGAAGAAATAGAGAGTGAGGAATTTGGCTTGGAGAGGCATCGTTGAGGCAATACCAGAGAGAAAAAGGTGGAATCAACGATGGTGATGCATAGCATTCTCCAACCCGACCCGAGCTCTTCTCAAGGCCGAGAACAAGTTCGGCGAATGCGAAGTTGGAGTCGAGCTCTAGAGAGAGAGAGAGAGATAATTGCTCTCTCCTAAACAGAAAATATGGAAGAGAAAATCGTCGGAGGGTATCAACGGCAACTTTGGAAGCGAAAATATGGATTTTGGAAAAGATTGAGTTTTTTTTAGAATTGGTTTATGAATTTGAGTATTTTTAGAAGAAGAAAAAATGCCAAAAGTACTTTTTTTTATAAGAGAAACTTTTTTGGTTTTTTCTGAAAATGTGTCTTCTTTTCATTTTCCCAAAAAGAAGGTAAGGAGAAGAAATTGTATTTTATTTTGGGAAAATTATTTAAAAACCAAAAAAGAGATAATATTTAAAGAAAATCAACTTATGACACCAAAGGTAAAAAAGACATAATTTATGACTCTTTTTTTTTCTAAAAAAGTCCAATCGATGTCATTTTCTCCCAAAAAAACCCAAAAAGTTATAAAACTCATTTTGTCATTCCAATTTTACCCCTAAAGAAGGGGTTGTTGGTTAGTCAACTCATCCCTTTTATTTTAGTCTCTCTATCTCTCCTAATATTCTCGCTCTTCCTCGACTCTCTCTCTCTCTCTCTCTCTCTCTCTCTCTCTCTCTCTCTCTCTCTCTCGCGACGAAATCACCGATGACAAAGCAAGGATGTTTGGCCACCGCTCTTCCTCCATGAAGCTGGTTATATCTTAGTTACTTCCTAATTCAATCGATGTTCTCCAAATCGAAATAATAGAAGATTTTGAGATTTTGATGTTCAAAGGTAAATTCGACGTTTTGTAGTTTGAATTAGAGGATGTTGAAGAGAAAGTTGTTTATTGTTTGATTTTGAGCAGAATAAGTCTCGGGTCGCCGGAAAATTGATGAACAAATCGACAGTTATCCAGACAGCTATCTAGACAGTTACGTAGACAGCTCTCCAGACAACTACTTATTTTCTTTATTTTGATACCGCAAAGACAACTTGATAATTAAATAGAAAATTGAAGGAATAACACTTAACACTTTATGATGCATTTTACAACAAAACAACTCAAAATTGGGTGTATGTATATGTAATGAAATATATATGAGTAAGCTAAGGTAGTCTACAACCATAAATCATGGGGAAAAATTATGTGATGGAGAAATATATTGAATAAAAGACCGCACAATTAGATTCAATATTACTTTCTCATCATATATAATTTCTCAAGAAAAAAAATGCTCCATTTAATTTGTATATATATGCATGTAAACCATGAAGAAGAAGAGATTAAAAGGGAAAGAATATGGTTAATTGATTAAATTATGGAGTCAATTAAGAGTAGGGTTGTATAGAATGCCATTAATTCAAATGGAATTGAATTTTGAGACAAAGACAGCTCTCCAGAAAGCTACTTAGATAGCTACTATGGGAGCAGGAATTTCAGGGTTCGAACTTGACATTGTGAAATGTGATCGAAGAACGAGCATGGAATGAGGACTATGAGAATTAAGTCTTTGAAGGAGTGTCTTGAAGATCCCTATCGGTTCCAAAAGTAAGGATATGATTGAGGTTCGAGCATTGAACCTCGACAAAGAACCTCGAAGTTCGAAGAGAGTCTCGAACTTCGAGTAGCGATGCTCCATGGATAAAATTGGATGGATTATTGGCCTAGGAGCAAAGATTGAGTTCCAAAGGCCTAGGGACTGTTCGAATATGTCCAAAGGGTGGCTACAAACCCAAAGAGATCCAAAATGAGGGGTAGAGGGGTAAGTGGAGCGAGATCCCAGGGGCATGCCACCGAAATAAGAGGTGGTTGCTAGATATGGCCGAGATTTGAGGATCGAACCTAGGGGTAGGAACTTCGAAGTCCAGCCACTATGTTAGTGGACGTAGTGACTCGTATTTCAGTGGAACTCTAACAGTATAAATACATGAACTTGGTAAGTTTTGTAGTTGGATATATGCATATACGCTTGCATTAACCTCTCACTTACTTTAGCGTCATAAAGTCTTTTGTAGATACCCCCTCCCCCTTTCGTTCGAGCACACTTCGGCCATCGCACCATCATCTTAGAGTTGTCGTCAGAAGGGATACCATATTGATCGTTGGAGAAAAACCTTGTGGAAGATTGGAATCTAGCCTGACTTTTTCGTGCTTCAATAAGTTTGCGTTGTCTGTGGGAAATGATGGTAAACGATATCCCAGACAACGATGATGAGATATTGCATCACATGGATTGCAACCGAGCTGAAGATGATCTAGAAGATGACGAAGTTAATGAAAAAGATGAGAGAAGGCAAAGGGAGAAAAGATTTATCTCCGAAGTCCAGGTGGTAAGGGAGAATGGAGGTTCGAGCCGCCGCCGTGGAGAACTGAAAAACCGGGAGACAAGGGATCTCCAAGCCAAACTAGCTCACTTTAGAAGAGAGGAACGAGCCAAGAAAAGGCGCACAACCAGGTTGAGGAGAAGCCGATCACTATCCCAGAGGATGAATCCCTACTTGATGAAGAAAATATGTCAAGGGAGGAAAACCTCGCAGAAGATGGCACTGAGATGGACGATGATTATGTGCCACCTTTGAGAGGTCGTAAACTGAAGGACTATATGGCAAAGATAGTGAAAGAATGAAAGGACTCAACCCTAGTTTAGCTAGTAAACTGGATAGTTTAGCTAATAAACTATAATTAAATCCTAACGATTAATTAATTATGAGAAATTCTACGAAAATTTTGACATAATTTCCCCTGAAAGCTGAACAACCCAAAAACCTGTAAGAAGAGAACACTTCTAACCAGATTCCCACAAACAAGCCATGGACCACAGATTGTCCATTCGGATTTCTCAAAAAAAAAAACATAAACAAAAACAAGGAATTCAACTCAGAAATTAAAACGTATTTACAACATGCTGGGAATGAAAACAAAGAGAACATGTTTGACTATAATTGGAGTAATTGAAATTAACATAAACAACTGAAATTCGGAGTGGTTTCTATGAACATAAGATACATATAAACATATATGACAGTAGACTGGAACCTACTGAATGAGGAGCTGATTGGTGGACTCCAAGCCTTCGACGACACCACGCAAACTCAAGACTTATATTGCAGCCTGGGCTACAGAAAGCCGAAAATCCCAAGGAAAGGCATTTAAAATATAAAACGTTATAGTGAGTGGACAAAATAATGTAAACTACATAAAACGGTAATAATATGTTTTTCCGCTAATTTTTGTAAAAATAAAGCGAGTTCAAATATAGTAAACTGAAATAAAATATAAAGGTGGGCGCTTAAGGTGTTTTTCCTAAGTCGAAGTGACTCCATGACTGTAAATACAAGGTGATGGGATCATCTAGGGTGTTTGTCCTAACTCGATCTGACTCGACTAGTGAGTGATCAGCCGACTAGTCAAAGCATCGATGCTGAAAATAAAACAATCACAAACATACCTCCAAACTCGACTATAATAAAATACAGAAGACTGTAAATCTGTGTAAATATGAACTCGCAACAACTGTGAAAATAAATAAACGTCCACTTACAAGTCTGCGACTACTGTTGGGGCCTGGCGAAATTTCCTTCGCTGCTAGTGTTGCGATCTTGATGTCTTGTAAATACGGATTATACGATATAAGAAAATACGTAAAACTATAGAAATCGACCCTAAAAACAACTCCAGAAGTCCCTCAGAAGATTTTGGAAAATTGCCTTGCCGGAGCTCTGCTGTGGACGGCGGCCCGTGGCCCTCACGTGCTTCCACAGGCAGCTGCGCATGGGTCTCACACGTCTTTGACTGAAGTGCTTCGATGGGAGCGTTCGACACACCAATGGAAAGCTCATGCAAAATCCTACAACTTTCATAACTAGATTGACATCAAAATCGGCGGCGTTGAGGTCCAAATCGACTCCACAGATGGCGACCTCATCACCAGAAACTGCCACAATATGTGGCACCATATACCCCAATCTCTTCCTCTCTCCAAGCCCAACAATACCTTCCAAAAGATCACCACCATCCAACTACCACTGTGGCCAGAAAAAGGCCTAAAAGCCATGGTCCAAACTTTCGGACCAAATTGCCATCACCACCGTACCACCGTCATAATGCTTCCTCAATCAAAACTGACCATCCAGGAAGCACCATAGGGTTGGGGGATCCAAAACCCCTACCCTCGTCCCCCAAATCACTCCAAAATGCCACCACCGACGGCGGCGATTCCGAGCATATGAACCCTAATCGGGTTCCAACCTCCACAACTCCAATCCAAAAATCAAATATATATATTGATAGGGGAGATCACGAGCTTCGTTTTCATACCTAAAATGTCGCCAGAGATGGTCGGAATCGTCGGGTGGGGTCGGGTGGGGTCGGGTCAGATTTTCCATTCGGGTCAGAGGGTTGCAAAACAGGTTGACTGGTTGGGTAATTTCTTATTTTTATTTTGAAAAAATACCCTTATTTATTGCCCTTGATCTGATTAGATCCAACTGTCCAGATTTGATATGATCAAGATCCAAGGGTCCAGATTAAACCGACCTAAATACATATTATTAAAATATTTTCCTCCTACGAACTTCTGATAAGCATAAGAAATCGCTCGCTAATCCGAAAAATTCCCCGAAAATTCCTACGAGCAAAAAATTAAATACTCTACAACTTTCGAGAAAAAAGTCAAATCAAATTCTCGCTCAGTGAAAAAGTCATTAATAATCTCGGTAATGCAATTAATCCGCGATAAGGTTTAATGTTATTCGATAAACGCGTAACTTTGGTTGTAACAAAGAAGCTCGAAGATCGAGGACATGCGATATTGTGGCCAAGGCTTCAAGAGGAATCACGGATTCACCTTTCACTGATGCCATATGGGAAGTTGAGAAGTCGAGATGATTTTCCATCCCGGCATTCACAAAGTTCACTAGAATCTCTGACCCGGAGGACCACATCAGGGAATACACTAAAGCAATGAGGATCGAGACCACTGATCAGAATTTAATGTGCAAGCTATTTTCGATCAGCCTCTCCGGGCCAGCTGCGAAATGGTTCTAAGGACTAAAGCCAGGATCGATATCGAGCTTCGAGAAGTTAATGTAATTGTTTATCACGCAATACTTCTGCAAAAGGAGGCAGAAGAAGGACTTATGTACATTGTTTAACATCAAGCAAAAATCAGAGGAGAAGCTAGAGAAGTACTTCGAGAGATTAAGGGATGAAATGGCTGCAACAAAGACTAACTCGAAGATCGCGGTCGTTGCATTTCGAGAAGGATTACTCAAAGGATCACCACTGTTTGAAAAATCTGGTGAAGAAGGTTCCAATAACTATGGAAGATATCTTGGATCATATAGAGGGAGAAATCCGTCTATATAGGATCGAGGGAACTCGAAAAGATAGGGTCTCCACCAACTTCGAAGTCAAACTTTGAACTTCAAAATCTGTGGAAGTTCGAGATCGAAGGCCGAGGCTAGCTTCAAACCTTGAGGATTGAAAACATAGGAAAAATCCCTCAGAGCAGTGGTTCACCAATAACCCAATGACCATATTCTATAGGCACGAGAATAAGGGAATATTGAAGAAACTGCCGCCACAACCCAAAGCGAATGATCCCTAACAAGAAGAAACGGTATTGTATGTACCACAAAGACCAGAGGCATAGCCTTCGAAGGTGCAAAGCATTGAAACCACCTATTCTGGAACTCATGGACAATGGAAAGTTGCAATAATACAAGGTGGGGAATACCAGTGGGAGCCAAGAGAAAAAGGCGGTGGACAAAGACCCTCTAGTGCGCGAGATATTGGCCATATACAATAGTCCGTCCACGAAATAGAAGGACATGAGATGAATTAGAAGTGAAACCCGACAAGCAGAGAAAATCAGAAGGTTATGCTTCGTTGAAAGGAGAGAGATCTTTGAAGAAAAGGCGAATGAAAGTCTATCGAACTACTTTTCACCAAAAGATGGAGTAGGGATTCAATTCCCTCACCGCGACGCGTTAGTCATCTTAACCATGATTAATGGTGATAAGAGTAATGATCAACGCGGGCAGTAACATCGACATCCTATACTTTTAAGGCTTTCCACAAGCTCAGCATCAACTCGAAGATCGTCAAAAGGAGCAAATCACCAGTGATGGCGTTTGATAGCACCGAGACTTGGCCTTATGGGGAGATTACCCTCCCAGTGACCATGACAGATAGAAAGGTAGACGTGAGCTTCGTTATCATAGATAAGCAATCGGATGACAACACCATGCTTGGAAGGGACTGGCTACATCGCATGGAAGCAAAAACTTTGACAAGATATCAAGTTCTGAAATTTATCTCGGGAGATAAAATCCATGTAGTCTCATTGCGTGGGAACCAAATGCTGTCGAAAAACTTGTATGTCATGGAGATCAAGAAGAAGTTCTACATAGAACCCCTTAGATCGAAGCTCACAGACCCAAAGCCGCTCACCAAGAAGCAAAGGAAGCTTGACATGTTGGGCAGAGCTCGAAGTCTGACAACAAAGAACAGTCTG
This sequence comes from Geum urbanum, assembly GCA_946800695.1. Taxonomy (NCBI): domain Eukaryota; kingdom Viridiplantae; phylum Streptophyta; class Magnoliopsida; order Rosales; family Rosaceae; genus Geum; species Geum urbanum. The sequence continues at coordinate 39,855,392 of OX326998.1, forward strand.
ACTCGGAGATGAAGATTAAGGAGGACAAAAAAATTGTAAAATCTCAATTAAAGGAAGGTCTATCAGAAGAAAGAGATGAAGAGAAGGTCATACAAAAGATGACACCAACCTTAGAGGAGGTTTGAGAAGTGTCCCTTAACGACGGGTTAAGGGACGATCCAAAGAAGAAAGTCTTGATAGGAGCCCTCCAAACCGAATGGGAAGTTCGAAACCTAGTCGACTTCCTAACTAAGAATCAAGATGTGTTTGCATGGTCACATCGAGACATGCTAGGTATTGACCCGAGAGTAGCGTGGCATAAGTTAATTATTGATCCAGATTTCCCACTGTACAAGCAGAAACCGAGAAGGTTCATGCTGAAATGCAAGTAGATCATAAGTGATGAAGTAGATCATCTCCTCGAAGTTGGACACATAAGAGAAGTATGGTGTCCAACTTGGATTTCGAACATCGTGGTAGTAAAGAAGAAGAACGGGAAGCAGAGAGTCTGCGTAGATTTCACCAATTTGAATAAAGCATGTGCGAAAGACTGCTATCTACTCCCCAAGATCGGTCAGATGGTAGATACAACTGCAGGCTTCGAGAGGCTGTCATTCCTTAATGCTTATTCTGGTTATAATAAGATACCATTGGCGTCAGAGGACTAGCTCAAAACCACGTTCATCTCAGAGAGAGGCCTCTTCTGTTATAAGGTCATGCCCTTCAAATTGAAGAACGCAGGAGCAACTTACCAAAGATTGGTAAATCTGATCTGTTAGGAAAGATGATGGAGGTATACATAGACGATATGGTGGTCAAGAGCGGATACAAGGGAAATCACACCAAGGATTTGAGAGGTATGTTCGAGATTTTGAGAAAGTAAAAGATGAGACTCAATCCTTCAAAGTGCATCTTTGGTGTGTCTTCCGGCCAATTTTTGGGATACATCATAAGTAAAAGAGGGATCGAGGTAGAGCCAAAAGAAGTTGAGGCTATCTTAAGCATGGAAGAGCCCAGTATAAAAAAGGAAATTTAAATCCTAACTGGGAGAATAACTCCGTTGAGTAGATTCGTCTCTCGAATGACCGATCGATGTCGGTCATTTTTCAAAACTCTGATGCTCGAAGCTTCAAACTTTTGGGGCCATGAGCAATCGAATGCATTCTGGTAGCTGAAGCAGTACTTGGAAACCAAGAAAATCTTAGTGGTACCAAGAGATATAGAGCTGCTTTACGTGTACTTAGTTGTGTCATGAGTAGCGACGAGTGCCACCTTATTCCAAGAAAAAGGAATACATCAATGGCCAATATCCTGTACTAGCCATTGTCTTCTTGAAGCTGAGATAAGGTACACTCCGACCGAGAAAATCATATTGGCATTGATACACGTAAAGCAGATATGTCCGGGTTGAGCGAGTTTGATATCACCTATAAGCCACGCACCGCCTTGATGGGATAAGTCGTAGCTGATTTCATAGTCAAATGCCATATCTTGTTAGCCATAGCAGACGATCTATGGGAAGAGCCAAGATGAGAAATGAACATCGATAGATCCTCGAACTTTGCTGGGGTAGGAGTATGCATAGTCTTGAAGTGTTCAGAAGGTTCCATGTTGGATTGCGTCGTACGATTGTATTTTGAAGCTTCGAACAATGTGGTAGAGTATGAAGCCTTATTGGTTGGGATATGAGTCGCTCGCCAATTGAGGATCGAGAACCTGCATATACTCTGATTCGTAGATGATAGTGGGACAATCCAATGACGAGTACACGACATGTGATGAAAAGATGATCCAATACCAAGCGTTTTGAGAAGAATGTTTTCCGAGTTCTCCCAATTTTTGTTGGTAAAGATCCTCAAGGAAGAATACATGAGGGCCAATGAATTGGCAAAAATGGCATCAGGATATGTTGAAGAGCCTTTACCGTTGAGGATCAATTTGCTCGAACGTCCGAGCATCGAGGAGCAAGTCGAACGTCATGCTATGATGTTCGAATCGAGCTCGAACGATTGGAAAGGCTTAATCATCCATTATTTGGAGTTCGACATCCAACTAGAGGATTCCATAGAGGCTAGAAAACTCATATTCAAGGCTGTAAGGTACTCAATGGTTGAAGATGTATTGTATCAAAGGTCATTCACATGACCTTTGTTGAGATGTGTTGGACCGATCCAAGCTCGAGCGATACTCCGAGAAATGCATGAGGGGATATGTGGAGGACATGCCGGGGGCAGGAGCCTAGCAAGGAAGATAACTGCTCAAGGTTACTTTTGGTCGTACATGAATCAAGAGGCAGATTAGTATGAAAAAAAGTGTGAAGGATGCCAATACCACTCGCCAGTGAGTCATATTACGGCTCATGAGTTAGTAACGCAGGTAGGACTGTGGCCCTTCACGCGGTAGGGAATAGACATTGTAGGTCCATTACAAGAGGCACAAAGAGGATTGAAGTATGTGCTTGTGGTGACCGATTACTTTTCGAAGTGGGTCGAAGTCCAAGCTTACCCAATGATCACGTCCAAGGATGTCTCGAACTTTGTTTGGAACTTAATCATATGCCGATTTGGGATACCAAGGGAGATTTTATGTGACAACGAGACTTAATTCAACAATGATGGGTTTGGGAACTTCTGCGATAAGCACAGAATTCTATTAAGATTCTCTTCAAGAAGCTACTCGAGAAGAAATGGTCAAGCTGAAATAATAAATCAAACTATCTTTGATGGGGTTAAAAAGAGGTTTGCAGCAAGGAAAGGAAGATGGCCGCTAGAGTTGCCTAGCGCTCTATGGGCTTATAGGAATACACCAAGATAACTGATGAACAAGACACCATATGCACTCATGTACGGAATGGAGGCAATCATTTCCACGGAGAAATTGGTGCTAACGGCAAGAACAACCGCCTTTGAGCAAGATGGAAATGAGAGTCTAATGGCACAGGATTTGAATTTTTCAGATGAAAGAAGAGAGGCAGCAACTGCTCACCTCCTAAATTATCAAAATCAACTTCAAAAATATTTCAATCCTAAGGTGAAGCCGAGATCGTTTGAGATGGGTGAATGGGTCCTTAAGCGAATAGTAGAAAACATCAAGACACACGGGTCAACAAAGTTCCAACCAATAGAGGAAGGACCCTTTGAGATCGCTGAAGTCTATAGTAAGGGGGTATACCGGTTGAGGGATGTTAAGACCAGACAATGCCTCCCGAGGCTGTGGAATACAATATACTTAAAAAAGTATTAAAAGTGAAATAAAGAACTTGTTAAGATACTTAGCAAGTTCGAATTATTATGGGCTAGGTCCTAGTCAGGAGAAAAATTGGTCTTTTATGCTTACTTAAATCTCAAGTTTGAATAAAACATATGCATTAGTTTCCAATATAAGTTTTGCACTTTGGTCAATCGCACATCTATGAGTGTCAGATATGTAGATGTTTCTGTGGAAACATCAATGATGGAAAAAGTATTTCGGTTTAAGTTCAAGAACTCAAAACGCTGAACCTTTGATCTCAAAGGATCAAGTTCTAAGAGCTAAAAGAGTTAGGAACAAATCTACCTAAAGTTGGTTCGAGAACTCAAAAAGCTAAATAGCTGACCTCGAAGGATTAAGTTCGAGAACTAAAAGAGTTAGGAACAAATTTGATGTGCGCTCATCAAGTTCAAGGACTCAAAAAGCTGAAACCCTTGATCTCAAAGGATCAAGTTCGAGAGCTAAAAGAGTCAGAAACAAGTTTGATGTATAATCGTCAAGTTCAAAGACTCAAAAAGCTGAAACCCTGATCTCGAAGGATTAAGTTCGAGAGCTAAAAGAGTATAGAACAAGTTTGACGTGCGACCGTCAAGTTCGATAATTCAAAAAGCTGAACCCCTGATCTCGAAGGATCAAGTTCGAGACCTAAAAGTGTTAGGAACGAGTTTGCCACCCGACATTCAAGTTCGAGAAGCTATTGAGTAAAGAACCTCTGACTAAGAATGAGAATTGTCAAGTTCGAGAACTCAAAAAGAAGAGCCTCTGATCTCAAATAGGATCAAGTTTGAGAGCTATAAGAGTTGAACCTCTGACTAAGAACGTAAAGGGTCAAGTTTGAGAAGCTTTAGAGAAAAAAACTCCTGACCAAAGTTTCATCTAGAACCTCGAATTACAACAAAATCTCAAAATAAATCCAAAGAAGTCCTAGAGTCATAGCTTCGAGAAGAACTTTGGGGATGAACTTCGAGATTAAGCTTCGAGAGTTGCCTACACGATAGCAAGTAAGTTTTCATACATGTGGAATAATCTTCTCTTCGATATTTAGAGATAAAAAAATAGAGGTATTATTGGGGGCATGAGGTATGGAATTCATTGAAATATGAAAATTACTTGTTATATACAGTTATATGATGCGAAAGTCATAAAAAAAAATTATTGTGCCACCAAAACTCCTAGTGGACTTTTGAAGAGTACGGTACAAAAAAATAAATAAATTGAAAGTTCGAAAAGCAAAAGTGAAGATTGAAAGTTGAGGATGCATGAAAGCGATCAACGTCGAAGCAACAAGGCCTTGGTAAGAAGGAAGAAAATGTGCGGACACACCCTTCTCGATGAGTTCGAGTCAGTAAGAGCTACATCCGGCATTGAAACCGCAAGAATAATATGCGCCAACGTCATCCCTAAAACCTCGAACTTTGTTTAGCAGGCATTGTGTGAAGTCATCATTACGAATCACATCCCCTCAAAGGCGCAACAAGGCATCCTCCAAGGTACTAACTTCAGCCTTGCTAGCTTCGAGTTTGTGCTCAAGGTCACGAGAATTACCCCGGTCAAAAAAAAAAGTGATCTCAAGCAGTGGCTAGTTTGAAGTGGTCTAAGTTGCGGCTCCTACAATCACGAGGAGATGAGAAACCATTCTGGTCATGGCTGGATTCGCTGGGATAACATGGATAACGGGAGCGCAACGTCTCTTCAATACGAGTAACTCTTCTTTCCAAAGTCATGTCGTCGGTACTACGGCTAGGGGAATTAGAGCGAGAAAAGGGCGACATCGATTCATCAGATCGAGACCTACGAGAAGAAAAAAGCAAGTAAGTAATATTACGTGAAGTAGTATTGTGCTTAACATGCAGAGAATATGAGAAAAAGTTACCAAGCAGAGGCCTCGGGCGAGGAGATAATTATGGGCATGCTGGAAAGTTTTTTTCCCTTCCCATGGCGAGGAGCGGAGATGCTCCCCGATTGTATGGATGTAACAAAACAAAATATGAGATTGTTAGAGGATGGAGCCATACCTATTCTATTCTAAAAGAGCTAAACGATAAGAGATGAGGATGTTGTAGGTATGGTTTCGTTTTTATAACCAGAATCTTAAGAAAGATTTCCATAAACCATAACAAAGTTGAGTTTGAAAGAGATTTCGGATAAAGTTCGAAACCGAAAAGAATAAGGTGAGAAGTCAAAATGGTTTTTGACTTGATTTGAAAAAAGTTTTCTCGGGTGAGCAAACGGTTTTGGTTTGACTCAGTCGAGAAGTTCAACCTGAGACAGAACTCCTCATCCATGGATTCCTTTTCGGAGTTTAACTTGAGAGATGACTCCTTGTTTAGGGATTCATCCTAAAAGTTCACAAGATCGAGCTCTGGTTTCAAAGTTGTTTTGAACTTCGAAAGTGTCAGGTTCGAGCAAAGGTTTCAAAGGTGATTGAAGTTATTGAAAAAGATAACTTTCTACTGTATAAGATCCGAAATTTGAAAGGTAAAGTAGGCTTAGTAGTTTGGCAAAATTAGACTCTCAAAGGCGTCACCCAGAAATGGCCAAACAAATTGTTTAAGTTACATGACTAGATGAGTCAAAGATGGAGACTAAAACAATGTAGAAGAAAATCCTAAGGCTCGTCGGAACTCTCCAAAAATTCAATGATTGGAGCAGCCGAAATAGGTAGGACACGAGCAGAGGCAGGTACAATGGCTAAGCTGGAAGAGAGGTTCTGAGGCTCGAGAGAATCCATAACATCGAGAGGCTGCGTAAGAGCTTTGAGAGGATCCACAACATCGAGAACCTTAACTGGAACTTTGAGCTACTCGGTGACAATGTCTGGAGAAGTTTCCTCGATTGCTGAAGTAGCTGCGTCGATGTTAGCATGGGAGAAGTGAGTTGTGGACTTTCCTTCACCCGGAAGGGACTCAAAGAGGGGTTCGTACTTGTACTTGCACCCGAACATGTCATCAACCTCCCCAGGATCAATGAAGAGAGGGTCCTTGGGAGCGGTAAGAGCTTGGTTCTAGTCGAGTCAAAAATATTGGGCAGAAGTGAACTGGATGAGATGTTGGCAAGTAGTGGATTCATTGTCTTGAGCTTACATGGCATCTTCGAGATTGGTATCGAGCTCCTCCATTTTGCTTGAGATGCATGTAGGTCTTCTTGGAGTTCTAACGATCGATGCTCGAGGATTTCAATTGTCATCCCCTTAAGTTTGAGTTCAGCCTTTGAAAGGTCAGAGGAGGAGGCTGCAATTTGAAGTTCAAAAGGGACTTTTCCAAGAGAGGGACAGAGGAGGCTGTAGTTTGAAGTTCCTGCTCAACTTGGGAGACAGCTCGAAGCTTCTCCATGACGTCTGCAAGCTTTGAGGAGATCTCTTTCTTCTCCGTGGAAGCCTGATCAAGCTTCACCTGGAGGTCGATATTGATTAGGTCTATTTACTTGAAGCAAGCTTCGGTATGAAGCATCCTTTGAAAGACAAGAGTCATCGTTAGTGACCGGTCAATACATATAAAGGGAGATAGCATCGAAGTTCGAGCGGAAGTGGATGAAAAGAAAATAAACTTACGTTGAGTTAGCATAAGTATATTGCTCGAAGGTTGTCAGCCCAGTCACTTTGCCTGAGGAGGTCTCTCTTAGAGCATCTGCACCGGTGAGCAGCCGGGCAGATTGTGATCGAGCAGGTGGTGGGGCACCGGTGTTTTGCTCGAGCAAACCGAATTTTCTCCTCGCACCGGTAAGCAGGTACTCGCCCAGTCAACGACGAGCTGGTGCTCGTCCAAACGCTCGAGCGTTTCTTGCTCCGGCGTCTGCTCGACCGCCTGGCGGACCCCACGCCACGTGGGTGACGTCAGGCACGTTGAGTTTTTTTTTTTAAGGTTGGCGCGTGTAACACACGCGCTAGTAAAAAGTTTAAAAAAAAATAATGAACCAATCAGCTCAAGCCACGTGGCTTACCGAGCTGTAGAATCAGAAACCAACGGCTAAATCAATCCAAGCCATCCATTTTGAAATTGAAGCCTCATCCAATGGCCTGAATTTGAACCCAACGGCTGCTGTATACTACTGTTTCAGCAGACTGTCTTTCAACGGAATTAAATCCAAACAATACCTAAAAAAATTCCAAAAAATCTCAAACTCTCCCAAATCTTTGCCTATAAATACTACTTCAAGTTTTGCTCAACTCACACCAATTTGAGCATACCATTACACTTCTCCTTCCATCTCCTCCATCATTTCGTTAAGCTTTTTTTTCCTAAACAATGGGCACACATTGGCTTCCTTCCGAAGATTTACAAATGTGTATTTCTTTTGTGCGTCATAGCGTTGATGAATACGACGGCAACAAAAAAAGAGGGAGAAATTGTGGGAGACAATTCATGCGGATTATGTGAAAAATTGGGAGCCAACACAAGTTGATCCCTCGAAAGAGCCGAGCACCCGAATCGCGCTTTCGTCTCACTACAACAAATTCAAGCTACTCTTGCAAAAATGGGGCGTATGTTTGTACGCGGCACGGCAACGTTGTGACGACCCGAACCAGAATCAGTTGTGTATTCGGCACGATTCACGAGAATATGCTTAGTCGCAGTTTTACGATAAATGTGTGGTTTGCCGATTCTATTTGCGACTATATTTTTGGCCGTGAATTTGAGTTAAGTGTCTTCACGGAAGTTGTAGAGTACGTGATTTCAAGCTCGAGGGCGGTTCCGGATGATTTTTCCGATAACTGAGGAATATAATACGATTATTTGAAGTTTCAGTTTTCGACGAGTTTATCCTATTGTTTCGAGTTTATCCGAATCGTGATGGTTATCCATTTCGAATCGTCGATCGACCCGAGGCGCGAGTATAAATATCAGAATAGTCGAGAATTAGTCGCAAAAAAACACTGTTTGACGTTGACCAGACCGTTGACTTTCCAAAAATGAAAATTTGACCGTTGACCCGAAGTGGAAAGCTTTCCGTTTTGGTTCTTGTCATCCGACGTCCATTTTCCGGCCACCTCTGGCCAAGTGAAGGGTAAGGTTAGCTTCACCTTTCGATTTTGAGTTGTTTGATGTTTGGTTTCATGAAAATTGGTGAGGTTTGGTAGTGACCCTAAACGGGTCGGTTTCATGGATTTCGTCGATGATGGTTGGCCGTTTTCTGGCAAGCCACAGTGGCTGTGAGGTTAGGGGTTCATGTCCCCTTGGTCTAGGGATGCTATTCATGTAGTTTATTTGAGGATTGGTTGAGGTTTTATAGAGGTCCGATTAGGTCACCGGAGGAAGAATTTCCGTTCGGTTTTGGCCTGAATTGAAGGGGTTCCGGTATATTTTGGCCTTTGGGGTAGTTGAAGAAGTGGTTTGGCTTGTTGAGATCTTGAAATCTGGAGAATCTCGCCGTGGAATTCCACCGTTGACGGCGCGATGCCGCCGGCGAGGAGTTGACTTTTTGGATTTCAGTGTTTTTAATGTCGTTTTTCTCGTAATCGCGCCATGGTTATCGTCCAGAGGTTTTCGGATTGATTTGGGTAGCGGATTTTTAGTCGAGGTTTTGAGTGGAGATTTCGGGAATTCCGTTAATCATTATGTACTGCATTCCATATTTCCGGGAACGGTTGGTTTCCGTGGTTCAGTACAGAGTTGTGGACTTTGATTTTGATTAGTTATGTTTGTGAATGTTCAGGAGATCGAGATCGAGGAACGTGATCGTGCTTCAGGTGAGAGATCTTCCGCCGGACCACGAGATTAGCGCGAGTGCGCGTTACGCGAGTCTGTGAGTGGACATTTCTTTTCACGGATTGTTTGCGAGTCTTTATATACGATTTATGAACTTGAGCATGCATATAAGATTTAGGTTTACATGAGCATATGTTATACGATTATGCCTATACCAGTATATATATTACGTATATACACTTATATGTTGTTATGTGCCCACGAGTGGTCCTGTGAGATTTTTATGCATGCTTTGTACGCGTGAGGAGTTAGAGTCTCCCTCGTGTTTGTGTACGTGAGGAGTTAGAGTCTCCCTCGTGTTTGTATGCGTGAGGAGTTAGAGTCTCCCTCGTGTACCCGGACGCGTGAAGAGTTAGAGTCTCCCTCGTGTACCATTTGATTTTTATACATTCGACTCGCATATGTTTTTATAACATATATATTATGTGGTGAAAGACATTTATTTTCGTCCACTCACTCTAACGATTTTCATGTCTTTCCCCTGGGCTTTTCGGTTTTCGTGCCCAGTTTGCAGTTCAGGTTTTGGTGTTTCACGTCGCGGTTGGGAGGCTAGTGATCTGAGCTACCTGTGTTTTCCAATAGGTTCTTGTTTCGCCTACTGATGTGTATATTGTATATAGTTACACTAGAGGTCGCTCTGATACATTCTGATACGTGTTTATACGGATTTTCTCGGATATATTATATATAGTACAGTATGTTACTGTTTATTGTTTATATTATGATGTTGAGAAATCCGGATGGGATTGGTGCCCACGGTTTGACTTTTGTGGCATAGGACGAAGTGTTGTTTACAGGGTGCAGGTTTATGCAAGTTCACGTTAGTAACGAAACTCTGTCAAAATTTTGAAAAGTTTTTGTTGGTTCGTATTTTCAGAAAGGGGTTCGATTCCGGTTTAGGTAACTGAATCGGGGTTGGGTCCTTTCAGCTTGGTATCAGAGCATTAGATTGTCAGATTCTGTAGACTCTTGTAGTTGTGACGCTTAGGGTATTTGAGTTTGTACAGCATAACTGGAGTGATGACCCGACTGGCCAGCAGTACTCATCAATACTTCGGGTGTTGTGTGTTCTCAAATATCTGCGGTTTCATGATTACGTTCTTTCTGCTTGTACCTAATGCTATTCTTGTATCAGTAGGATGCCTCCTCGACGTGGTCCCCGTGTTGATCGGGATGAGGATCCTGATGAGGATCGCCGAACGCGCGACTTGCTGATTCGAGTGCTGCGTTTGGAATAACGTTTTGACCCTGTGGTCAAGGCTCGTACTGCTGGTGCTACTGTGTTTTCGGGTTCAGTTGATCCAGAGATATGCGAGGCATGGTTGGTTCAGATTGAACGTGTTGATGAGCATCTGCAGTTTACTCCTGAGCAGATGACAGTGGCCGCAGTCGGATTACTTAAGGGTGATGCATACTTTTGGTGGGTTAGCACCGACAGGGTGATGCATACTTTTGGTGACCCGCAAGTTCCTCGACCCTGACCTGTAGTTGTAGTTAATTTTCGTATCGTCGTTGCTATTTGTACTGTACGTTGGACATTTATATGTACTGTTGACCTTGTATGATTGTACGGTTTATGTCTTTCAATGCAGGTTCTGGAATTGGGCCCAATCCAGAACCGCGTTTTTTTTTTCAAAATTTTTCCAGACATTGCCGGCGACATGGACCTCAGTCGCCGGCAATGTCTCACATTCCGGCCACGACGGCGCTGCCATTGCTGGCGACGACATCGCCGGTAATGTCCGAGACATCACCGGAGACTTGCGTCGCCGGTAATGTCTTGACATTGAGTCGCCGTTTCCCGTCACCGGCAATGTTAACACCGGCGGGGGATTTCCGGCGACGTCATTGCCGGCGACTTGTCGCCGGTAATGACAATTCCGGCGAAAAAAATAGACAAGGCCGGCGACGGGAGGTCGCCGGTAATGTCTCTATTTCTGGTAGTGGATACTCCGTGGACATTGTTCCGTGATCTGTTCATGCGGAGGTACTTTAATCAGGCTACCCGGCAGCACAAGTATTAGGAGTTTACAAACTTGAGGCAGGGCAGTTTGTCTGTACTTGAGTACCGGGATCGGTTTACCCGTTTGTCTCGTTTTATGCAGGATATGGTGGCTACTGAGGAAGCCAAGTGTCACAGGTTTGAGCTGGGATTGAATCTGAATATCAAGGCTACTCTGACTACGATGCCTCGGAACAAATTTGATGAGTTTGTCAGTGCAGCACTCCGAGGCGAGGATATTGAGCAGGAGAGACAGCAGAGGTACCAGCCGAGACGGTTTGAGGAAGATGGACCGAGTCAGGGGCCTTCGAAGAGGCAGAGTTCTGATACTTCCGGTTCAGCTTCATCTTCAGGCGGTGGATCTTATCGCCCACCAGTTGGTGTACCGAGGCAGAGATCGAGATGGAGGAGAGATCGACCGCAGCGACCACAGGCTAGTGGAGGTTCCAGCGGTTCTAGTTATCCTCGACGTACTGGTGGCACATTTTCTGTACCGAGAGAGTATCCGTTGTGTAATCTTTGCAACAGATATCATTTTGGCCCATGTCAGCGAGGTCCTGCTGCTTGTTATCGTTGTGGCCAGGTGGGTCACTTTTCGAGGGAATGTCCTCAGTTGTATAGTGCTGATGGACAGGCGGCCCAGAGTTCCGAAGCTGAGCGAGGTGCCACTTCAGGAGCTCGACCAGCACAGTTTGCTGGTCAGGGTAGACAGCAGGGACAGTTTCAGCAAGGACGACCAACCGGACAGGCGAGGGTTCATGCTATGACTCTACGTGAGGGTAGAGCTTCACCGGAGGTCGTTATCGATACGTTACATGTCTTTGGTATTCCAGTACTTGCATTGTTAGATCCAGGTGCCACACATTCATTCATATCATATAGACTGTCATCATTAGCTATGGTACCTGCATCTCCACTTCCGGGGTTGTGGAGAGTGTTGTATTCGTCAGGTGAGGTTGTGAGCATCGGTTGGGTGTACAGAGACTGTGAGGTGTTTATTGATGGTCATGGATTAGCCGCAGATCTATTATTGCTTGATATTGTGGATTTTGATATGATCTTGGATATGGACTTCTTGGAGACGTACTGGGCCATGTTTGATTGTCACAAGAAGGAGGTCGCGTTTGGACGACCAAGGTTACCCAAGATACTGTTTCGTGGCGAGAAGAACACTTCACTACCGTGTTTGATTTCCGTGATGAGGGTAGATCGGTTGATGAAGAAGGGTTGTGTTGCTTACTTAGCCCATGTTGTGGACACTACAGCTGCAGTGCCGGATCTTGGTAGTATTGAGGTTGTTTTTGAGTTTCCGGATGTGTTTCCAGCGGAGTTACCTGGTATACCCCCTGTGCGGGAGATTGACTTTACTATTGAGTTGTTGCCGGGTACAGGACCGATTTCCCAAACACCGTATCGGATGGCGCCTGCAGAATTGAAGGAGTTGTAGATTCAGCTCCAGGAGTTGTTAGAGAAGGGTTTCATTCGACCGAGTGTTTCTCCGTGGGGTGCTCCGATGTTGTTTGTGCGGAAGAAGGATGGGTCCATGTGTTTGTGCATCGACTACAGGAAGCTGAATCAGGTTACGGTGAGGAACATGTATCCGTTGCCACGGATTGATGACTTGTTCGATCAGCTTAAGGGAGCATTAGCCTTTTCGAAGATTGACCTTCGATCCGGATATCATCAGTTGAGGATCCGAGACTCTGATGTAGCCAGGACAGCATTCAGGACGCGGTATGGGGATTACGAGTTTCTGGTTATGCCGTTTGGGTTGACCAATGCCCCTGCAGCTTTCATGGACTTGATGAATTGGGTGTTCAGACGGTTCCTGGACAAGTTCGTGATTGTGTTCATAGACGATATTTTGATCTATTCCAGAAGTGTGGGCCAGCATAAGAAACATTTACGAGTAGTGTTGCGGACTTTGCAGGACCATTAGTTGTTCGCGAAGTTTAGCAAGTGTGAGTTCTGGTTGGATTGTGTGAAGTTTCTGGGCCACGTGATTTCGGCCGAGGGAGTCAGTGTTGATCCTGACAAGATCGAGGCCGTGCTGAACTGGAGTAGACCCACTACTGTGCCGGAGATTGGGAGTTTCTTGGGGTTAGCAGGCTATTATCGACGGTTTGTACAGGATTTCTCCCGGATTGCTACACCACTGACCTGATTGACGAAGAAGGGCGTCAAGTTTGAGTGGTCTGATGCGTGCGAGGAGAGTTATTTGCTCCTGAAGGAGAGAATGACTACCGCACCAGTTTTGACATTGCCAGACGACAGTGGTGAGTTTGTTGTGTACAGTGATGCGTCGAAGTTGGGGCTTGGCTGTGTGTTGATGCAGCATGGTAGAGTTGTGGCCTATGGTTCCAGGCAGCTGAAACCACATGAGGTCAACTATCCGACGCATGATTTGGAGTTAGCCGCTATCGTGTTAGCGTTGAAAAGTTGGAGACATTATTTGTATGGTGCTCAGTGTAAGATTTACACTGATCACAAGAGTCTCACCTACTTGCGGACACAGCCGGATCTGAACATGAGGCAATGCCGATGGATGGAGTTGATCAACGACTACGATTGCACGTTTGAGTACCATCCGGGGAAGGCCAATGTTGTAGCGGATGCACTTAGCCGAAAGTCTGGAGCCTCGTTATTTCATATGTGTGTGGCCAGAGTGTCGATGTTAGCCGAGCTTCGAGATACAGGTGCTGAGTTCGGGTATGATGACGAGGGAGCTTTGTTGGCCAGTTTTCAGGTTCGACCTGTATTGGTTGATCAGGTACGAGAGGCTCAGGATTCAGATCCTTACTTGCTGGGCAAGAAGACCATGATACGGAATGGTGTGCCTACAGAGTTTCAATTGAGCGACGACGGTACGTTGTTGTTCAGAGGTAGGTTGTGTGTGCCCAGAGACAAGAGCTTGAAGAAGGAGATTCTGGACGAGGCCCATAGTTCAGCGTATGCGATGCATCTTAGAGGTACGAAGATGTTTCGTACACTTCGAGCGTACTATTGGTGGCGCAACATGAAGCGGGAGATTGCCGCGTACATGAGTCGATGTTTGATTTGTTAGCAGGTGAAGGCGGAGAGCCAGAAACCTGCAGGGAAACTACAGCCACTTGAGATTCCGGTTTGGAAGTGGGAGCACATTACGATGGATTTCGTCTATCAGTTGCCGCGTACTTCGGCGGGCAACACTGGCATTTGGGTTATTGTTGACCGACTGACGAAATCCGCACACTTTCTTGCACTTCTAGGGAAGATATCAGTGGGCAGATTAGTCAAGTTGTACTTATCAGAGATTGTTTGCTTGCATGGTGTGCATGTGTCCATTGTTTCTGACCGAGATAGTCAGTTCACTTCTGAGTTCTGGCAGGCGTTGCAGCGAGCATTGGGCACGAGGTTGCGATTTAGTACAGCTTTTCATCCTCAGACTGACGGGCAGTCCGAGCGGACCAATCAGACTCTTGAGGATATGCTGAGATCATGTGTGTTGCAGTTTCGCGGAAACTGGGATCAGCAGTTACATTTGATAGAGTTCGCCTACAACAATAGCTATCAGGCCAGTATTGAGATGGCACCGTACGAGGCCATGTACGGGAAGCAGTGTCGCACTCCATTGTGTTGGAGTGAAGTGGGCGAGCGTTGGCTTGTTGGTCTTGATTTAGTGAAGAGTACGATGGAGGACATACAGATTATCCGGGATCGATTGAAGATCGCCCAGGATCGGCAGAAGAGTTACGCGGATGTGAGGAGGAAGAGTTTAGAGTTCGAGGTTGGTGATTAGGTCTTTCTGAAACTATCTCCGTGGAAGGGAGTTGTGCGTTTCGGGAAGCGTTGCAAGCTTCGACCACGATACATTGGTCCGTATGAGATTACGGAGAGGGTTGGAGCTGTTGCTTACAGACTTGAGTTACCAACTGAGATAGCTCGTGTTCATGATGTCTTCCATGTTTCGATGTTACGGAAGTACATCTCAGATCCTTCACATGTGTTAGCCCCACAGCAGTTGCCGATCAGAGAGGATTTGACGTATGTGGAGGAGCCAGTGCAGATTCTCGATCGTCATGAGCAGGAGTTGAGGCACCATGTGATTCCGCTAGTGAAGGTCTTGTGGCAGAACCATTCGGTTGAGGAAGCCACCTGGGAGACTGAGCAGCGTATGCATGAGCAGTACCCTCATCTGTTCACTTGACAGGTACGTAAATTTCGAGGTCGAAATTTTTTAAGGGGGGTAGATTTGTGATGAACCAGAATCAGTTGTGTATTCGGCACGATTCACGAGATTATGCTTAGTCGCAGTTTTACGATAAATGTGTGATTTGCCGATTCTATTTGCGACTATATTTTCGGCCGGGAATTTGAGTTGAGTGTCTTCACGGAAGTTGTAGAGTACGTGATTTCGAGCTCGACGGCGATTCCGAATGATTTTTCCGATAACCAAGGAATATAATACGATTATTTGAAGTTTCAGTTTTCGACGAGTTTATCCGATTGTTTCGAGTTTACCCGAATTGGATGGTTATCCATTTCGAATCGTCGATCGACCCGAGGCGCGAGTATAAATATTGGAATAGTCGAGAATTAGTCGCAAAAAAAACACTGTTTGACGTTTACCAGACTGTTGACTTTCCAAAAATGGAAATTTGACCGTTGACCCGAAGTGGAAAGCTTTCCGTTTTGGTTCTTGTCGTCCGACGTCCATTTTCCAGCGACCTCCGGCCAAATGAAGGGTAAGGTTAGCTTCACCTTTCAATTTCGAGTTGTTTGATGTTTGGTAGTGACCTGAAACGGGTCGGTTTCATGGATTTCGTCGATGATGGTTGGCCGTTTTCCGGCAAGCCACGGTGGCTGTGAGGTTAGGGGTTCACTTCCCCTTGGTATAGGGATGCTATTCATGTAGTTTATTTGAGGATTGGTTGAGGTTTTATGGAGATCCGATTAGGTCACCGGAGGAAGAATTTCCGTTCGGTTTTGGCCTGAATTGAAGGGGTTCCGGTCTGTTTTGGCCTTTGGGGTAGTTGAAGAAGTGGTTTGGCTTGTTGAGATCATGAAATCTGGAGAATCTCGCCGTGGAATTCCACCGTTGACGGCGCGCCGCCGGTAGCGGGTGGGTCAACGGCAGAGCTCTGGCGAGGAGTTGACTTTTTGGATTTCAGTGTTTTTAATGTCGTTTTTCTCGTAATCGCGCCCTGGTTATCGTCCAGAGGTTTTCGGATTGATTTGGGTAGCAGATTTTCAGTCGAGGTTTTGAGTGGAGCTGAAAGGACCCAATCCCGATTCAGTTACCTAAACCGGAATCAAACCCTTTCGAAAATACGAACCAACAAAAAATTTTCAAAATTTCGGCAGAGTTTTGTTACTAACGTGGAATTGCCATAACCTGCACCCAGAAAATAACACTTCATCCTATGCCACAAAAGCCAAACCGTGGGCACCGAATCCATCCAGATTTCTCAACATCAATATATGAATCATAAACAGTAAACAGTACTGTAGTATATATATATATATATATATATTCGAGAAAATCCGTATAAACAAGTATCAGAATGTATCAGAGCGACCTCTAAAGTAAAACATATACAATATACACATCAGTAGGCGAAACAAGAACCTACTGGAAAGCACAGGTAACTCCGATCACTAGCCTCCAAACCAGTACCCACCCGGAACTACATCGGCACAAGGTACAGAAACCAGTACCCACCCGGAACTACATCGGCACAAGGTACGGTACCCCTACTGGTAAGCACCCTCGGGGATCAGCCGGGATGCGAGTGTATCGATACAACAACAAGAACTACGACTGTACTCTGTGGAAACCAAATCATAAACAGTACGATGCAAATGCATGAAACAACATATAAGTGTATGCATATTCGTGTACGTATATCCGTATAAATATAATCGTATAATAGTAAAACACATGCTCATGTAATCCGAAATCTCATACGCATGCTCAAGTTCATAAATCATATAAAAGACACGCAAGATTTCCGTGAAAAGAAATTGTCCACTCACAGATGAGTAAAACGCATACTCGCGCTAATCTCGTGGTCCGACGGAAGATCCCTCGCCTGAAGCACGATCACGATCTCCTAAATATTCACAAAAACATAACTGATCAAAATCATAGTTCGCAACCCTGTACTGAATCACGGAAATCAACCGTTCCCGGAAATATGCAATGCGGTACAAAACGATAAACGAAATTCCCGACATTCCCACACGAAACCTCGACTGAAAATCGGCTAACCAAAATAACTCGAAAACCACTGGACGATAATCAGGGCGCAATTTCGAGAAAAACGACACTAATTACATCAAAATCCAAAAAGTCAAATCTTGGTCGGAGCTCCGCCATTGACCGTCGCCGGCAGCGGCGGCGCGCCGTCAACGGTGAAATCTCACGGCGAGATTCTCCAGATCACAAGATCAAACCAAGGCGAACCATTTTCCCTTCTACCACAACGTCCAAATCCCATCGGAACCCGTCCAAAATCAGCTCGAAACCCGAACGGAAATCTCCTCCGGTGACCTAATCGGACCTCTTCAATTCCTCGATTTCAACTCAAATTAAACACATGGGAAGACTCACGAGGTCAAGGGGAGTCAAACCCCCCTAACCCCCACCACCGAGGTTCGCCGGAACACGGCCAACCATCATCGGCGACGAACTCGAACTCGGTCCGATTCGGAACCCAACAAATCCTCATCAATTCTTATCAAACCACACACCAATCCACTCGAAATTAAAAGGGGAAGCTAACCGTACCTGTCACGTGGCCGGAGGTGGCCGGAAAGTGGTCGTCGGACGGCAAGCCGAAAATGGAAAGTTTTCCTCCACAGTCAACGGTCAAAGTTTCCCAAAATTGTAAGTCAACGGTGGTCAACTCAAAACAGTAATTTTCGACGATTTTACGACTATTCCCGATATTTATACTCGCGCCTCGGGTCGATCGACGGTCCAAAACGAATATACGAAATGATTCGGATAAACTCGAAACAATCGGATAAACTCGTCGGATACCGAAACATCAAATAATCATAAAATATTCCTCGGTTATCGGAAAAATCTTCCGAAACCGCCCACAAGCTCGAAATCATGTACTCTACAATTTCCGTGAAGACACCCAACTCAAATTCTCGACCGAAAATAAAGTCGCGAATCAAATCGACAAACCACATATACGACGAAAACCCGCGACTAAACACAAACTCAAGAATCGTGTCGAATACGCAACAGATTCTGGTTCGGGTCGTCACAAATCTACCCCCCTTAAAGAAATTTCAACCTTGAAATTTACATACCTGTCAAGTGAACAGATGAGGATACTGCTCCCGTATACGCTGCTCGGTCTCTCAGGTGGCCTCCTCAACTGAGTGGTTCTGCCACAAGACCTTCACCAGCGGAATCACACGGTGCCTCAACTCCTGCTCACGACGATCAATAATCTGCACTGGCTCCTCAACATACGATAAATCCTCTCTGATCGACAACTGCTGTGGGGCTAACACATGTGAAGGATCTGAGATGTACTTCCGCAACATCGAAACATTGAAGACATCATGCACACGAGCCATCTCAGTCGGTAACTCAAGTCTATAAGCAACAGCTCCAACCCTCTCCGTAATCTCATACGGACCAATGTATCGTCGTCGAAGCTTGCAACGCTTCCCGAAACGCACAACTCCCTTCCACGGAGATAGTTTCAGAAAGACCCAATCACCAACCTCGAACTCTAAACTCTTCCTCCTCACATCCGCGTAACTCTTCTGCCGATCCTGGGCGATCTTCAATCGATCCCGGATTATCTGTATGTCCTCCATCGTACTCTTCACTAAATCAGGACCAACAAGCCAACGCTCGCCCACCTCACTCCAACACAATGGAGTGCGACACTGCTTCTCGTACAGAGCCTCGTACGGTGCCATCTCAATACTGGCCTGATAGCTGTTGTTGTAGGCGAACTCAATCAAGTGCAACTGCTGATCCCAGTTTCCACGAAACTGCAACACACACGATCTCAGCATATCCTCAAGAGTCTGAATGGTCCGCTGGGACTGCCCGTCAGTCTGAGGATGAAAAGCTGTACTGAATCGCAACCTCGTGCCCAAAGCTCGCTGTAAAGCCTGCCAAAACTCAGAGGTGGACTGACTATCTCGGTCAGAAACAATCGAGACAGGTACACCATGCAAGCGAACAATCTCTGATAAGTACAATTTGGTCAATCTGCCTCTGAACAACAACGTACCGTCGTCGCTCAATCGGAACTCTGTAGGCACACCATTCTGTATCATGGTCTTCTTACCCAACAGGTAAGAATCCGAATCCTGGGCCTCTCGTACCTGATCAACCAGTACCGGTCGGACCTGAAAACTGGCCAACAAAGCTCCATCATCATCATACCCAAACACAGCACCTGTAGCTCGAAGCTCGGCTAACATCGATACTCTGGCCACACACATGTGAAACAACGAGGCTCCAGATTTCTGGCTAAGTGCATCTGCTACCATATTGGCCTTCCCCGGATGGTACTCAAACGTGCAAACGTAATCATTAATCAACTCCATCCATCAGCGCTGCCTCATGTTCAGATCCGGCTGTGTCCGCAAGTAGGTGAGACTCTTATGATCAGTGAAAATCTTACACCGAGCACCATACAGGTAATGTCTCCAACTCTTAAACGCTAAAACAATAGTGGCTAACTCCAAATCATGCGTCGGATAGTTGACCTCATGCGGTTTCAGCTGCCTGGAACCATATGCCACGACTCTACCATGCTGCATCAACACACAACCAAGGCCCAACTTTGATACATCACTGTACACAACAAACTCACCATTGTCGTCTGGCAATGTCAAAATCGGTGCGGTAGTCAATCTCTCCTTCAGGAGCAAATAACTCTCCTCGCACGCATTAGACCACTCAAACTTGACGCCCTTCTTCGTCAATCTAGTCAGTGGTGTAGCTATCCGAGAGAAATCCTGTACAAACCGTCGATAATAACCTGCTAAACCCAAGAAACTCCGAATCTCCGGCACAGTAGTGGGTCTACTCCAATTCAGCACGGCCTCGATTTTGTCGGGATCAACACTGACTCCCTCGGCCGAAATCACGTGGCCCAGAAACTTCACACTATCCAACCAGAACTCGCACTTGCTAAACTTTGCGAACAACTGATGGTCCCGCAAAGTCCGCAACACTACCCGCAAATGCTTCTTGTGCGGGCCCACACTCCTGGAATAGATCAGGATATCGTCAATAAGTATAATCACGAACGTGTCCAAGAATCGCCGAAACACCCGATTCATCAAGTCCATGAAGGCTGCGGGGGCGTTAGTCAACCCAAACGGCATAACCAAAAATTCATACTGCCCATACCGCATCCTGAACGCTGTCCTGGCTACGTCAGAGTCTCGGATCCTCAACTGGTGATATCCGGATCGAAGGTCAATCTTCGAAAAGACTGCTGCTCCCTTCAGCTGATCAAACAAGTCATCAATCCGCGGCAACGGATACTTGTTCCTCACTGTAATCTGATTTAGTTTCCGATAGTCGATGCACAACCACATGGACCCGTCCTTCTTCCGCACAAACAACACTGGGGCACCCCACGGAAAAACACTCGGTCGAATGAATCCCTTCTCTAACAACTCCTGGAACTGAATCTGCAACTCCCTCAACTCCGCAGGCGCCATCCGGTACGGTGTCTGGTAAATCGGTCCAGTAGCCGGCAACAACTCAATGGTAAAATCAATCTCCCGTACAGGGGGTATACCAGGTAACTCCGCTGGAAATACATCCGGAAACTCAAACACAACCTCAATACTACCAAGATCTGGCACAGCAGCTGTAGTGTCCACAACATGGGCTAAGTAAGCAACACAACCCTTCTTCATCAACCGATCCGCCCTCATCGCGGAAATCAAACACGGTAGTGAAGTGTTCTTCTCACCACGGAACAGTATCTCAGGTAACCCTGGTCGTCTAAACGCGACCTCCTTCCTGTGGCAATCAAACATGGCCCAGTGCGACTCCAGGAAGTTCATACCCAATATCAGATCAAAATCCACAATATCAAGCAGTAACAGATCTGCAGCTAAACCATGGTCTCCAATAAACACCTCACAATCTCTATAAACCCAACCGATGCTCACAACCTCACCTGACGGATACAACACTCTCCACAACCCCGGAAGTGGAGATGCAGGTACCGTAGCCAATGATGACAGTCTAAATGATATGAATGAATGTGTGGCGCCCGGATCTAACAATGCAAGTACAGGAATACCAAAAACATGTAAAGTACTGATAACGACCTCCGGTGATGCTCTGCCCTCACGTAGAGTCATAGCATGAACCCTTGCCTGTCCGGCTGGTCGTCCTCGCTGGGGCTGTTCCTGCTGTCGGCCCTGGCCTGCAAACTGTGCTGGTCGAGCTCCCGTAGTGGCACCTCGCTCAACTCCGGAACTCTGAGCTGCTTGACCATCTGCACCAGCCAACTGAGGACACTCCCTCAAAAAGTGACCCACCTGACCACAACGATAACAAGTGACAGGGCCCCGCTGACATGAGCCATAATGATATCTGTTGCAGAGGTTGCACAAAGGATAGTCTCTCGGAATAGGAAATGTGCCACCAGTATGTCGAGGAAAACTAGAACCGCTGGAACTCCGACTAGCCTGTGGTCGCTGCGGTCGATCTTTCCTCCACCTCTGCCTCTGTCTCGATGCACTAGCTGGTAGTCGATATGACCCACCGCCGGAGGATGAAGCTGAACCGGAAGTATCAGAACTCTGCCTCTTTGAAGGCCCCTGACTCGGTCCACCTTCCTCAAACCGCCTCGGCTGGTACCTCTGCTGTCTCTCCTGCTCAATATCCTCGCCTCGGAGTGCAGCACTAACAAACTCATCAAAGTTGTTCCGAGGCATCGTAGTCAATGTCGCCTTGATGTTCAGATTCAATCCGAGCTCAAATCTACGACACTTGGCTTCCTCATTAGCCACCATATCCCGCGCAAAACGAGACAAACGGGTAAACAGATCCCGATACTCAAGTACAGACAAACTGCCATGCCTCAAGTTCGTGAACTCCTCGTACTTGCGCTGCTGGGTAGCCTGATTAAAATACCTCCGCATAAAAAAATCACGAAACAATGTCCACGGAGTATCAGCCGGAACTCTGTCGGTGCTAACCCACCGAAAGTATGCATCACCCTCAAGTAAACCAACTGCGGCTACTGTCATCTGCTCAGGAGTAAACTGCAGACGCTCACAAACACATTCAATCTGAACCAACCATGCCTCGCATATCTCTGGATCAACTGAACCCGAAAACACAGTAGCACCAGCTGTACGAGCCTTGACCACAGGGTCAAAACGCTCTTCCAAACGCAGCAGTCGCATCAGCAAGTCGCGCGTTTGGCGATCCTCATCAGGATCATCATCCCGATCAACACGGGGACCACGTCGAGGAGGCATCCTACTGATACAAGACAAGCATTATGTACAAGCAGAAAGAACGTAATCATGAAACCGCAGATATTCGAAGACACACAACACCCGAAGTATTGATGAGTACCGCTGGCCAGTCGGGTCATCACTCCAGTCATGTTGTATCAACTCAAATACCCTAAGCATCACAACTATAAGAGTCTACAGAATCTGACAACCTAATGCTCTGATACCAAGCTGAAATGACCCAATCCCGATTCATTCACCTAAACCGGAATCAAACCCCCTTTCGAAAATACGAACCAACAAAAAATTTTCAAAATTTCGGCAGAGTTTCGTTAGTAACGTGGAATTGCCATAACCTGCACCCAAAAAATAACACTTCATCCTATGCCACAAAAGCCAAACCGTGGGCACCGATCCCATTCGGATTTCTCAACATCAATATATGAATCATAAACAGTAAACAGTACTGTAGTATATATATATATATCCGAGAAAATCCGTATAAACAAGTATCAGAATGTATCAGAGCGACCTCTAAAGTAAAACATATACAATATACACATCAGTAGGCGAAACAAGAACCTACTGGAAAGCACAGGTAACTCCGATCACTAGCCTCCAAACCGCGACGTGAAAACACCAAAACCTGAACTGCAACTGGGCACGGAAACCGAAAATCCCAGGGGAAAGACAATAAACACGTTAGAGTGAGTGGACGAAAATAAATGTCTTTCACCAGTTGATATATATGTTTAAAATCACATATGCGAGTCCAAGTAAATATTAATAACAAAGTACACGAGGTAAAACCATACTTCTCCAGCGTACTGAGCATGCAAGTAAAAATCCCACGGGGTCACTCATGGACACACACCGTGCTAGTACAGTCCGAATCACGGGATCCCAGACCCACACGTGATTCAAGCCAGAAAGGCCTCAGGTCAGGGTATCTGTTTCCGCCCGGAACTACATCGGCACAAGAAACAGACATCTGTACCCACCCGGAACTACATCGGCACAAGGTACAGAAACCAGTACCCACCCGGAACTACATCGGCACAAGGTACGGTACCCCTACTGGTAAGCACCCTCGGGGATCAGCCGGGATGCGAGTGTATCGATACAACAACAAGAACTACGACTGTACTCTGTGAAAACCAAATTATAAACAGTACGATGCAAATGCATGAAACAACATATAAGTGTATGCATATTCGTGTACGTATATCCGTATAAATATAATCGTATAATCGTAAAACACATGCTCATGTAATCCAAAATCTCATACGCATGCTCAAGTTCATAAATCATATAAAAGACTCGCAAGATTTCCGTGAAAAGAAATTGTCCACTCACAGATGAGCAAAACGCGTACTCCCGCTAATCTCGTGGTCCGGCGGAAGATCCCTCGCCTGAAGCACGATCACGATCTCGATCTCGATCTCCTGAATATTCACAAAAACATAACTGATCAAAATCATAGTTCTCAACCCTGTACTGAATCACGGGAATCAACCGTTCCCGGAAATATGCAATGCGGTACAAAACGATAAACGAAATTCCCGAAATTCCCACACGAAACCTCGACTGAAAATCGGCTAACCAAATTAACCCTAAAACCTTTGGACGATAATCAGGGCGCAATTTCGAGAAAAACGACACTAATTACATCAAAATCCAAAAAGTCAAATCTTGGCCGGAGCTCCGCCGTTGACCGCCGCCGGCGGCGGCGGCGCGCCGTCAACGGTTAAATCTCACGGCGAGATTCTCCAGATCACAAGATCAAACCAAGGCGAACCATTTTCCCTTCTACCACAACGTCCAAATCCCACCGGAACCCGTCCAAAATCAGCTCGAAACCCGAACGGAAATCTCCTCCGGTGACCTAATCGGACCTCTTCAATTCCTCGATTTCAACTCAAATTAAACACATGGGAAGACTCACGAGGTCAAGGGGAGTCGAACTCCCCTAACCCCCACCACCGAGGTTCGCCGGAACACGGCCAACCATCATCGGCGACGAACTCGAACTCGGTCCGATTCGGAACCCAACAAATCCTCATCAATTCTTATCAAACCACAGACCAATCCACTCGAAATCAAAAGGGGAAGCTAACCGTACCTGTCACGTGGCCGGAGGTGGCCGGAAAGTGGTCGTCGGACGGCAAGCCGAAAACGGAAAGTTTTCCTCTACGGTCAACGGTCAAAGTTTCCCAAAATAGTAAGTCAACGGTGGTCAACTCAAAACAGTAATTTTCGACGATTTTACGACTATTCCCGATATTTATACTCGCGCCTCGGGTCGATCGACGGTCCAAAACAAATATACGAAATGATTCGGATAAACTCGAAACAATCGGATAAACTCGTCGGATACTGAAACTTCAAATAATCATAAAATATTCCTTGGTTATCGGAAAAATGTTTCGGAACCGCCCACAAGCTCGAAATCACGTACTCTACAATTTCCGTGAAGACACCCAACTCAAACTCTCGACCGAAAATAAAGTCGCGAATCGAATCGACAAACCACATATATGACGAAAACCCGCGACTAAACACAAACTCAAGAATCGTGTCGAATACGCAACAGATTCTGGTTCGGGTCGTCACAGGAGATTTCGGGAATTCCGTTAATCATTTTGTACTACATTGCATATTTCCGGGAACGGTTGGTTTCCGTGGTTCAGTACAGAGTTGTGGACTTTGATTTTTATTAGTTATGTTTGTGAATGTTCAGGAGATCGAGATCGAGAGCGTGATTGTGCTTCAGGCGAGGGATCTTCCGCCGGACCATGAGATTAGCGCGAGTGCGCGTTACGCGAGTCTGTGAGTGGACATTTCTTTTCACGGATTGTTTGCGAGTCTTTATATACGATTTATGAACTTGAGCATGCATATGAGATTTCGGTTTACATTAGCATATGTTATATGATTATGCCTATACCAGTATATATATTACGTATATACACTTATATGTTGTTATGTGTCCACGAGTGGCCCCGTGAGATTTTTATGCATGCTCTGTACTCGTGAGGAGTTAGAGTCCCCCTCGTGTTTGTGTATGTGAGGAGTTAGAGTCTCCCTCGTGTTTGTATGCGTGAGGAGTTAGAGTCTCCCTCGTGTACCCGGACGCGTGAGGAGTTAGAGTCTCCCTCGTGTACCATTTGATTTTTATACATTCGACTCGCATATGTTTTTATAACATATATATTATGTGGTGAAAGACATTTATTTTCGTCCACTCACTCTAACGATTTTCATGTCTTTCCCCTGGGCTTTTCGGTTTCCGTGCCCAATTTGCAGTTCAGGTTTTGGTGTTTCACGTCGCGGTTGGGAGGCTAGTGATCTGAGCTACCTTTATTTTCCAGTAGGTTCTTGTTTCGCCTACTGATGTGTATATTGTATATATTTACACTAGAGGTCGCTCTGATACATTCTGATACGTGTTTATACGGATTTTCTCGGATATATTATATATAGTACAGTATGTTACTGTTTATTGTTTATATTATGATGTTGAGAAATCCGGATGGGATTGGTGCCCACGGTTTGGCTTTTGTGGCATAGGACGAAGTGTTGTTTACAGGGTGCATGTTTATGCAAGTCCACGTTAGTAACGAAACTCTGCCGAAATTTTGAAAAGTTTTTGTTGGTTCGTATTTTCAGAAAGGGGTTCGATTCCGGTTTAGGTAACTGAATCGGGGTTGGGTCCTTTCAAACGTATAGCTAGTGGCACTTCGCTAATGGATGAAGTAAGTTTATTTATTTGTAGCATAATGATGAATTATATTATAATTTAAATTATGTAGCATACATTATATAAATTTGTATGCGTAGCAAATTTAATGTATAAAAATTTAGATAATGTATACAATTTATATAGTTGCGTTCCACATTTCCATATTTGTAGCATATATTATATGATTTTATTGTAGCATAATGATCTAAATAAATTTTGTAGCGTATATTATTAATTTTGTAGCATAATTTATATATGTACTTTGAATTAAATATGTAGCATGGTGAAATAGCTAATATAATCATTTTATTAGGTCAAGCAAGCTCAATCATGTTACTATAAGGATAAGAAGAAAGTGTTTACACACTTTGAATGTTGGGAAGTGGTTAAGAATCATCCTTCTTTCATTTCGGTGCTACCAAGTACTCCATCTCCATATGCAAGTAGTGACCAACCTACTCCTTCCGCCGCCGAATCATCTCCAACCATTAATTTGGATGACGAAGAAGTGAATGAGACACCTCAAAGCCACGTGCCCGCTCCCGCTCCCTCTAGTCCGCCTAGACCAATGGGAACGAATGCGGCAAAGGAAGCGAGGCGACAAAAGAAACAAGGTAAGACTCTTATTGAGCAACGAGTTGAGGTTTTGCATATCATTACTAGTGACCAAGCTTCGTGGCAATCCAAGAGGATAGCGCATAATGAGAGTGAGCTTAATTATTACGCGGAGTACATAGAAATTCAAAGGCGGAATGAAGCAAGGGCGGATGAAGAGTTACGATTGAAGAAACTTGCGGAGGAAACGAGGATCATGACAATAGATTTGGAGGCAATGACCCCCCAATCTCAAAAAGATATTGGATGAAGAGTTAAACTTGCGGATGAAGAGTTACGATTGAAGAAACTTGCGGAGGAAACGAGGATCATGACAATAGATTTGGAGGCAATGACCCCCCAATCTCAAAAAGATATTTTACAAAGAGAAAATTAGCCATCCTTAATGAAGGAGAACCTAGTCAAGATCAACATACCGATGAAACATACTCTGATTGTTATCACCCAAGTCGCGTGCTCTTTCCATAGAAGTTATAGTATCGTACTAAGAATAAATCTGGGCTTGGCTCGTCATTTTGTGTAATTTAAATTTTATGTAATTTAATTTTTCAAGAAATAAGGATGCAATTTATTTATTAAGATGAAATTAAAATACACTTGAAATAAAACAAAAATTAAACACACATACCGAAATTAAACACAGCTTAAATATTTAGAGTATCTCGCCGGTTTCCAACCTCCAATTGTGCTTCACCAAGTCCTTCTGAAGCTCTCTATGGATGTAACCAAATTCAAGATCGGCAACACGGTCGTGAAACCTATGTATATTTGCTTCATCTCTACTAATTGGCTCAAAAGGAATTCGATTCCCTTGTTCATCCACTGGCCCATCATAAACCTGGAAAGCCCTCGATGGATTTTGCACGTCTTCTTCTTCCTCATTCTCATCCTCATCCTCCACGTACTCTTCTTCAACAATCATGTTATGTAATATGATGCAAGCTAACATGATGGTAGTCATTACCGATTTGTGGTGCAATGTACAATTATGACGAATAATTGCCCATCGAGATTGTAAGATGCCAAAGGCCCTCTCCACATCTTTCCGGTATGACTCTTGTTTCTTTGCGAACAGTTTATCTTGCGGCGTCTGGGGATTAGAAATAGTCTTGACGAATGTAGAGTACCTTGGATATATTCCGTCAGCCAAATAATAAGCGTGGTTGTACCTCTCTCCATGGACTTCATAGACGGCAGTTAGGCCTCTTCCTGAAAGGACCTCTGAAAACACATCCGATAGGTGGAGCACATTAATGTCATTTTTGGCCCCAGGACACCCGAAGAAGCTGTGCCATATCCACGTATCATACGAGGCCACTGCCTCCAAAATTATAGTTGGGCGACCCTTTCGACCTTAGTACGCCCTTTGATAGGCGGTTGGGCAGTTCTTCCACTCCCAGTGCATGCAGTCGATACTTCTGATCATGCCAGGAAAGCCTCGGCATTGGCCTTTAGCTAGGAGTCGCGTGAGGTCTGCCGATGTTGGACTGCGGAGGTACCTTGGACCATAGATTTCATACACTTGGCTACAAAAATCCTTCATGCATGCCAGAGTAGTCGATTCCCCCATCCTTATAATTTCTGTGCACTGATCTGCGGCTGCCCCATACGCTAACATTCGCAAAGCACCGGTCAGCTTTTGTTCAGGAAGAAGCCCTAGCAATCCAGTCGCGTCTGGTCTTTGATGCCAAGATTGGTCGTGGTTGCAGAGATCCGTTATGATAATGTTGAATCGGTTTCTGCTCATCCTATACCGCCGACGAAATTCTGCCGCCTCAAAGTTGGGACGTTCGATGAAGTAATCAGCCATGAGATTGCGTCCCCTAGATAGCCTTTGTCGATCACGATTCGGTTTTTTACTGCGACGTGAACCGCTCGGTCGTGAGGGTTCATCGTCGTCTTGTGCTTCCGCCATGACCACCTGATTGATGAATGATTGCTCCATATAGTCATCCTCTTCTTGTTGACGTTGTCTCCTCCTGAAAAAATGGGGAAAGCTGAAAGGATCCATCAGAGTGATGAATAAGGAAATGTTGCTAAGTGTTGAGAGAGATGAGTTATCTACTCGGATTCTTGTACATGGTGTGAGGCAACTATGAGTGAAAGATGAGCGTTTTATAGGCAATTGTAGATAATCCGATCGTCAAATATGAACACACGTGTCGCATCGTAATTGGTCGAAAATCTTACCGGAAATCTGGTTCAATTATTTTGTCGACGACGTTATCTCGCAGTGACACGTGTCACATCGGAATTGGTCGAAAATCTTACCGGAAATCTGGTTCAATTATTTTGTCGACGACGCTATCTCGCAGTGACACATGTCACATCGGAATTGGTCGAAAATCTTACCAGATATCTAGTCCAATTATTTTACCGACAATGACACATGGCAGTGACACGTGTCAATTTTTAATTAGTCAGAAATATTTTTGGAAATCTTGTATAATTATTACCGATCAAGACACGTGTCACATTATTATTGGTGGTAAATCTATCCGGTAATTCATTTTTAAACATTTCACTACATGTCAAAGCTGATTTGCTTGAAACAAATAGTGAATGGGTGTGTGCAAAACTTGATTTGCTTGAGCAAATCTTGGATACATTTTGCTTGAAGCAAGATTTGCTCTTGCTCTGCTTCTTGCTCTGATCATGGGTGCGGATGCTCTTAGGATCTCTTATACCCAAACCCTGAGCGAGGATCGAGGCATCGTTGTGCTTACGGAAGATGGGCTAACTGTCGTACAAGAATGGAAAGTCTATTGAGGGCGCCGCCAGAGGAGCGTCACCGGAATGAGTCCGTGGGGACGAGCCGGTGAGGAAAGCGTCAAAAGTAGTATATGGTGGTGAAGAGATAGCTAATTTTGAAGTTCAAAGTTTGAAGTGAGGGATCAGAATGAGAGTGAGGAAATGAAGAAAAGAATTCATAGAAGGAAAAAGGATTACCTTTGGAAGAACCTTGATTGTGTGGAGGAGGCGAAGGAATGTCCTGGGCAACTTCGAGTGTCTCCTTCCCAACTTGAGAAATTCGAGATCTCGAACTTGGGGAAAGAAGAGAAGCTTCGAGATTGATAGTCTCGAGCCCTAAAGTGTCCTCTAATTTCTTCTTCTTCATCAGCTCTTGGGAGTTCTCAGACTCTTCAAAAACCTTTATTACTTAGCTTCAAAGATGTTTCTTCCCCAATGGGGTACCGCTAGGAGGAAAGCTGGGTTTCTTGGTAGTGTACTTGTCTCTCTTGTGAATCGCATCCTTCCCCAACTTGTCAGTCTCGGCAGAAAGGGCAAAGGAGGACTCTACATCGATCAACCAGTTAAGGAAACCCTCTCCATCTCGAGGCTTCCTAGAGTAGCGAGTGAAGAGAGTGGAGTTCCTCTTCGAGGCCAAAGATCGTAGAGCTTTCTGGCTCACAACCTGGGCCAAGGGCCACTCCTTGTCGGCTAAGAAGTTGTCTAGCCAAAAGAGCCTCTCTTAGCTGAGTTTGAAGGAGGTAGCATCGAGCTTCATGGCTGCAAATGAAGTTCGAGGTTAGAATGGAAAATAAAAGAATATCTCCACTAAGTAATCAAAAGTGAAAGGTGAAGATTGAAGTTATACCTGGAGCATCAGAAAAAGAGGAAAGGACTTTGAGTCCAAGACCTTCGAGCTCCGAGAGCATCCAGTTGCCTTCAACGAGGTATGGGTTGATGTGCCAGTGGGCGAAGTTGGTGGATTTCAAATTGAAACAGTTCTTGAACCGTTGGGGTTAGAGATTGAAGTGCCTCTCCAAGACTCTCACCTTGGCCCATATATGGGCATAGAAGAAGTCAATAAGACCGATGGAGACCCGCCATTGTTGGCCAACGGCGAGGAACACTGAGAGAAGAAAGTACGAATTGGGGCTGAGTTGCATGAGGTATAAACCTAGGAGTACCCAGAGAATGATAAATGCTAGGTGCAATGGAAAGCTCAGGAATTGGAGGTGGTGCTTCATGAGCACAAGAGCACTGGCCAGATTCCCCTTGCCGAAGTACATGTCGCTACCTTCCGGTAGTACTTGGATCAAACTGCTACCCGGAGGGTTGATCTTCGCCCGCTCGATGTCAAGCTGGGCCTCAGTCGAACTCCAGATCTCAGAGTCAGAGAGTTGAGGCATGACATCCTCATGATCGGAATTAGCTCCCGAGGTAGACTGGGCAGGTTCGGCCGGGGCTAAACTATGACGGGAAGATAGATCGCGACGAGCACCGTAGTGAGTATAAGCCATCAGAATTGAATGAGATTAGGAAGTGAAGAAGTGATAAGGATAGAAGGCTGTTTATATTCTGTGAAATAAACGATAAAATATAGATAGTCAAGCAGCATAAGAGTTTCATTTCTGTTGCATGAACTCGAGGAAGTGCAGGAAGAACGCGTCAAATGAGAATTTCGAAGCTGGAGGATCGAGTTCGATCGATGCTTGGAGGTTAGTCGCTGGAGAAAGATTAATGAGTAATGTACAAGTTCAAAGTCGAAGCTAAATTTTCCCTGTTGGTACCAAGTGTGACCCAAAGGCGAAATTGAGGGCATTATGGGAGCAGAAATTTCAGGGTTCGAACTTGACATTGTGAAATGTGATCGAAGAACAAGCATAGAACGAGAATAATGGGAATTAAGTCTTCGAAGAAGTGGCTTAAAGATCCTTGTCGGTTCCAGAAGTAAGGATCGAGGTTCGAACTTTGAACCTCGACGAAGAACCTCGAAGTTCAAAGAGAGTCTCAAACTTTGAGTAGCAATGATCCATGGCGAGATTCGGATGGATAATTGGGCTAGGAGAAAAGATTAAGTTTCAAAGGCCCATGGGACTGTTTGGATATGTCCAAAGGGAGCCACAAACCCAAAGAGACTCGAAATGAGGGGTAGAGGGGTGGGGCATGACATTGAAATAAGAGGCGGTTGCTGGACGTGGCCGAGGTTCGAGGATCGAACCTGGGGGCAGGAACTTCGAAGTCCAGCCACTATGTTAGTGGACGTACTAGCTCCTATTTCGGTGAAATTACGATGGTATAAATACATGAACTTGGTAAGTTTTTGTAGTTGGATTCAAGGTTCTAAAAACCGCTAGACACGAACTTCAAAGTCCAGCGACTATGTTAATGGATGTAGTGGCTTCTATTTCGGTGAAATCCTGGCGGTATAAATACATGAACTTGGTAAGTTTTTGTAGTTAGATTCAAGGTTCTAAAAATCTGTAGGCGGCCCTAGACGGTGAGAGTACCTTCTAGCGCCTAGGCAGCTAGGCGGGAATTAATCAGATTATAGGCGGTTTCAAGGCTGTTTGTATTTAATATATATTAATTAATATATATAATAATAAAGATCCATATAAAGTCAAATTAGATATAATTATAGTCACAATAACTTAATAAAAAATATACCATCGAGTCTTTATCTTAATATACATGACACAATATTAAGATTTTATAATTTTTACAATCCATCTATCCACACAATACAAAATCATAACACAACGAAGGGCTGCAAAGTGAGGAGATCGAGCTTAATTAGTCGGGACTGACTGTTGCAGGGCAAGACTTCAAAGACATTTTGTCGCAAGTCAATTTCGGAATTTAGAGTTAGATCCCTAAATTTTAAACTTCTATATTTTTGAAAAATAAAAACTGACCCACCTAGGACCGACAATAACAAAAAATAAAAAAATTGATTTTTTTATTTAAAAAAAATTAAAAATTTGACTGCCTAGATCCACCTAGATCTGCCTAAGACCGCCTAGATGGACAAAACGATTTTTTGCCCAATTTGAGGCAAAATTCAACGATTGGTGACCGCCTAGCGGCTAGGCCAATTTTTAGAACAGTGGTTGGATTACATACCTATACGCTTGCGTTGAATTCTCACTTACTTGAGCGTCAGAGAATCTTTTGCAGGTACCCCACCCCCCCCCCCCCCCTCTTTTCTTTGAGCACACTTCGGCCATCGCACCATCATCTTAGAGTTGTCGTCAGAGGAGATACTAGTTTGATCATTGGAGAAAAACCTCGTGGAAGCTTCGAATCTAGCCTGACTTTTTCGTGCTCTCACAGCTACCCAGACAGCTACAACCATAAATCATGGGAAAAAAAATGATGTGATGGAGAAATATATTGAATAAAAGACCTCACAATTAGATTTAACGTTACTTTCTCAAGAAAAAATGTCCTCTTTAATTTGTATATATATGCATGCATGTGAACCATGACGAAGAAGAGATTAAAAGGGAAAGAATTTGATTAATTGATTAAATTATAGAGTCAATTAAGTGAAGTATAGGGTAATATAAGACGTCATTAATTCAAATGGAATTGAATTTTGAAACAAAAACAACTCTCCAGATAAGCTACTTAGACAGCTACTCAAACAGCTACTCAGACAATTACAACCATAAATCATGGGAAAAAATAATGTGATGGAGAATATATTGAATAAAAGACCCCACAATTAGATTTAATATTACTTTCTCATTATATATAATTTCTCAAGAAAAAAAATGCTCCCTTTAATTTGTATATATATGCATGTGAACCATAAAGAAGAAGAGATTAAAAGAAAACTAATTTGATTAATTGATTAAATTATGGAGTCAATTAAGTGCAGTGTAAGGTAGTATAGGACACCATTAATTCAAATGGAATTAATTGTTGAGACAAAGATAGCTACTTGGACAATTACTTAGATAGCTACCTAGACAGCTACAACCATAAATCATGGAAAAAAACTGATGTAATAGAGGAATATATTGAATAAAATACCCCACAATTAGATTTAACATTACTTCTCATCATATATAATTTCTCAAGAAAAAATGCTTCATTTAATTTGTATATATATGCATATGAACCATGAAGAAGAAAAGATTAAAGGGAAAGAATCTGATTAATTAATTAAATTATGGAGTCAATTAAGTGAAGTGTAGGGTAGTGTAAGACGCAATTAATTTAAATGGAATTAATTTTTGAGACAAAGACAACTCTCCAGACAGCTACTTAAACAGCTATACAGGCAGCTACTTAGACATCTACTTACACAGCTACCTAGACAGGTACAACCATAAATCATGGGAAAAAAATTATGTGATGGAGGAATATATTGAATAAAAGACTCCACAATTAGATTCAACATTACTTTCTCAAGAAAAAATGCTCCATTTAATTTGCATAAATATGCATATGAATCATGAAGAAGAAGAGATTAAAAGAGAAAGAATCTAATTAATTGATTAAATTATGCAGTCAATTAAGTGAAGTGTATGGTAGTATAGGACGCCATTAATTCAAATAGAATTGAATTTTGAGACAAAGGCAGCTCTCCAGACAGCTACTTAGACAGCTACTTAGACAGCTCTCTAAACAGCTATACATGGATTGTTCTACTTTCTATACTACTTATGGATTGTTGCTTAGGTTCTTATACGTTTGATTCACATTAATGGTTCAATATTGATAACCATTTATACTTTTTCGTTTTGAGTCTTGACAGATTCCACAAAATAAAAAAAATAAAAGGAACATGTCGTAGTATATGTCTAAGTATTTGTTCAAATATTTGTCTAAAAACTTGTTCAAGTATCATAAATGATGCACACACACCGTCTAATATTTTCCTGGTAATTCATGAATGTCTCTATCAAGTCCACTGTTTGAAAAAAGCCCAAAAATGTCAATTGGTACCATCCTACAATGTTATTGTCAACATTGACCTCCCTCAAACATCTCATCATCTCAAGTTGGTAATTTGCACCATCAACCTCAATCTCTTCATCTTCTCGTGAATAGGAAAAGGGAAGTAATTAGTGACTTCAAGCACACTTCCAACATTCAACCCAAGAAGCTGTCCCGTGACCAGAGCATGTGAAAATTCCTTATAGTGTTTGATTATCTTCAAAATAACCAGTCCTTTGATCTGAACAACTTTGAGAGGAGTAGCAACGTCTTCTGTCGCCGCGACCTAAAGAAATGATCTAGCCATTGTGTTCGCCACAATGTTTGGAGAGAGAGATGTAACAAGGGAGTAGAATTGAATAAGAAGAAGAATGGATAAGCCTCGAACCCGGCCAGTTTGACCTGCATATATATATATACACACACACACACACACTTTTGGTAGTGAAGGTTCAAGGCGTTTCAAAAGATCCAAGTGGTAATTATCATCTAGTACGTATGGTCTAGTAACTAATGAAAAAACTATGAATACTACTTGAAGTTTACAACAGCTAGTGAAGGGAGGGAGGGAGGAAGAGAGGAGATAGTCGATTTCTCAAAGAGGGAGGGTTTCACAAACTCGGTGGCATATATATTTCATAAATATGATGAAAACTCTGATCCGTTACAAACTTAAAAACAAAATGGCCTTTTTGGAATGAAAAACTTATAATAGATTTTTTAGGAAAGAGAAAGTCTAAACTGAATTTTTTTTTTCATTTTTTTATATTAAATTTCCATATTAATAAGGAAAAAAAACAAATGATTTTACTCATTTCAATACAATAGTAAATGTAAATATATATTCCTCCCCGCTTTGACCGACGAGAAGGAGTAATTTTCCCGCGTATGGTAAAACCAAACCCTACCAAGACCTTGAATGGACCCCACAACCTAAGCCGTTGCGGCAATTTTCCCGCCAATTTTCTTCTCCCAAATACTGACAGACAGTGTGTCACTCTATACTTCATTTCTTCTCTTTTTCGTGTCTCTAGTTTTAGTCTGACAGTTTTGTTCTTTCTCTCACTCACTCTCTGCACGCGCCGCCGCAATCATGGCGGAGGCTGCAAAAAGAGACCTGCAAACGCCCAAGAGATTATCCAAGTCCCGATCCGATCCCAAACCCTCTTCGCCGTCTCTCCCGCCTACTCCGGCCACCGTAACCCCTCGCCGATCTTCCCGCCGCGCCTCCCTCCACTTCGACTCCGCCGCCGCCACCTCCTCTCCTCCGACTACCGCGCTCTTCCACGATCCCTCCCAGACGCCGCAGAATGATTCGATCAAAGTGAAACCTCAGAGGAAGAGGAAAGCCAAATCCGCCTCTGCCGACATTTCCAAAGAGCATAATCCGACCGATGTCGTCACTTCCCCGAAATCCGTTGGGAAGGGCAATAAATCGAAGCAGCCGGAGGATGCCGGAATCGAGTTCTCGCCGGCGTCCCCGGAGAAATCGGAGACGAAGAGAAGGAAGAGAGGTCACGAGAAGACCACGGTGGTGACACGTGGCACCGCGATGGCGGTGCCAACGAAGGAGAAGAAGAGGCAGGTGTTTTATAAGAAGGTTGTGTATGATGGAGGTGAGTTTGAGGTGGGAGATGACGTGTATGTGAAGAGGAGAGAGGAGGAAGACGAAGCCGTGGTAGAAGTGGAGGAATGTAAGGTGTGCTTCAAGTCTGGAAAGGCTGTGATGATTGAGTGCGATGATTGCTTAGGAGGGTTTCATTTGAAATGCTTGAAGCCTCCGTTGAAGGAGGTTCCCGAAGGAGATTGGGTATGTGGTTTCTGTGAGGCTCGAAAATTAGGGAAAGAGGTGCAGCTTCCTAAGCCACCTGAAGGGAAGAAATTGGCCAGGACATTTCGAGAGAAGCTTCTCTCCAGCGACTTGTGGGCTGCTCGCATCGAAAGGTGGGATTTTCTACATTTCTTTAAGACCTTATTGCATCTCTTTTTGTTCTTGGTTATAATGTTTGGGATTTTGGAGCTGTGCAGTATCTGGAAAGAAGTTGATGGTAGCTATTGGTGTCGGGTTCGTTGGTACATTATCCCTGAAGAGACTGCTGCTGGAAGACAGCCTCATAATCTTAGGAGGGAGATTTATCGCTCAAACGATTTTGCTAACATTGAGGTGATTGGTGATATATAACTTTTCTCATTTAGGCATTCATTAAAATATTGAGTCGATGCTATATACTGTTATATTGTCCTTGCATTGGAAGGCCTTCTGTTGTTCTGATAACATATTCAAACATATATGGTTATCAAAGTTATTGATTTCAAGTCATAAAGCATTTACAATAGGAGCACTCTATGTACTATATGAAGGGTGATGGTAGCAGGAATAGAGATTCAGCCTTATCAGATAAATACCAGTAGATGATTTATGTAAATGTAATCCATTGTGGAAGGTTTTGTATCCTTTTCTGCCATTTTAAAAAAAAATTATTTCAAGTAATCCTGGACTCGCTTGTTACTGTGGGGTGATAGGCTCTTTCTTTGAAGATACGCATTCGTTAACAATAGTTGTATTGTAGTTCTCTTGTGCTTTATATTGTCTCTTTTTTGACCTAGAATAATGTTATAAATAGGTATACCATTCTATTTTTAAGTTCGTAACCTTACTAAGTCATCTTTTTACAGATGGAATCAATTCTCCAACATTGTTATGTCATGAGCCCTAATGAATACGCCAAAGCCAATGAAGGAGATGATGTGTTTTTATGCGAATATGAATATGACATTCACTGGTACAGTTTCAAGCGTCTGGCTGAAATTGACGAAGATGAAGAGGTAACCATATTATGATCTCGTGAGCACCATTGTAAACTATCAAATAGATTAAATTTCAGCTGAATTTCTGAATTTTCAATCACTTGGAAGGATGATGATGCTGAGAGTGATGAAGATTGGAAACTTGGGAAAGACTCATATTCTGATTCAGAAGACGAGCTTGACCTTGAAGAGGAGAACATAAAAAACATACTGGCAAAACCATCTCAAGCTCATGAGTTAGCTGCAGTATGGACACTACATTATTTTATCTCATGCTTATGTCTTTAGTTTCTGTTGTGCCTAAAATGAACCTAGTGAATTGTAATTTACAGAATTCACATAAAGGGAAGTTCTTTGGACTTGAAAAGATTGGTATGAAGAAAATTCCTGAGCATGTTAGATGCCACAAGCAAACTGCTCTTGAAAAAGCAAAGGCAACACTTCTGTTGGCATCATTGCCTAAGTCGTTACCTTGCAGGGATAAGTATGTTGCAATCAGAGCATTTAAGGTTGTGTCTGATGTTTATTATTTGAACACTAAATGATGTACTCTTGCATTTACACAGAGAAATGTTGGAGATAACTTCATTCATCAAGGGTGCCATATCTGATGATAAATGTCTGGGACGTTGTCTTTACATTCACGGTGTTCCTGGAACTGGAAAGGTTAGGCTTGTTTTATTTTGTTTTTTATAATCTGATTTAGACAGCCTATAAAATCATCTTGAGTACTTCCATGCACTTAATTAGTGGTTTTAATACTTTTCGCTATTCTTGTGTACCTGTAGACCATGAGTGTGCTGGCGGTAATGAGGAATTTGAGGTCTGAAGTTGATGCTAGAAGTATAAGACCTTACTCTTTTGTGGAGATAAATGGCCTAAAGTTGGCAGCTCCAGAGAATATCTACAGGGTATTTTTTGTCTTAGTGATGTTCGATGCTTATCATGATGGGATACTGTTATGGTCCAGTTTTATAGCTTATGCTTACACAGGTTATATATGAAGCATTAAGTGGGCATAGAGTTAGTTGGAAAAAGGCACTCAACTTGCTAAATGAGCAATTTTCCAATGAAAAAAAAACTGGCAATGACGATGACAAGCCTTGTATTCTTCTCATTGATGAACTTGATCTTCTTGTGACCAAAAACCAGTCGGTAACAATTTTTTTTATTACTCAATACCTTGTGCATCCTTTCATGTATATATTTTTAATTAATGATTACTTTAGGCATGTGATCTACGCCACTACATAATATTTAGATTGTGAATATTTGCTTAGATATATATATCAAATTTACAATTTTGGAGTCTTTATGTTCTCAGGTTCTCTACAACATTCTTGACTGGCCTACTAAGCCTCACTCAAAATTAATTGTAATAGGTAATACTATCTGTTTTCAATCATTCTCGTTTATCAAGCAAGCAGTTTTTTTTCTCGGATCAGAGCAGAAATAATATAGTAACTACTATTCTAAGAAGAATGATATTTACTGTCATATTGCTCCTGTCTGCACACATAACTCCTTTTACTTATACTTCAGGAATAGCAAACACCATGGATCTCCCAGAGAAGTTGCTTCCTCGTATTTCAAGTCGAATGGGAATCCAAAGGCTTTGCTTTGGTCCCTATAATCACAAGCAGCTTCAAGAAATTATTTCAAGTCGTCTTAGAGGAATTGATGCATTTGAAAATCAAGCAATAGAGTATGCTTCAAGAAAGGTTCGTGTATATATTCAGTTTCATCAGGTAGTATAATTTGACAATTGATCGTTGACATTATAAAAATATGTATATAGGTAGCAGCTATTTCGGGAGATGCCCGTCGTGCATTAGAGATTTGCAGGCGTGCAGCTGAAATCACAGACTATCGGATAAAGAAGCTAATATCAACTCCTAACAGTGCTTCTGAAGGTATACAAACTTCTATCATTGATTATCACACTTAATTCTTCACAACACGACGCTTGAAAGTATTAAGAGAACAAAGATATCACACAACTAGGAAACCTGATTTGAACAACTACTTCTCGCCATGTTTTGATGAGCTGTTGGTGCAGGGTTTCTCCAGTGGACAGAACTACACATGTTCCCTAGTTTTATATTTTCTGGTCATGAAGCCTCAATTAAAATGTCCGCTAGTACTCTCTTTCCCTTCAACAGATAACTTCATCTATGGTAGTTAACTTATCACTTGATAGTTAGTAAAAATCAAATTTCATCTTGAAGTGAAAGTATTTCATCTTTTTTCTTTTGTTGAAGTAAGCAAAACAAATTATTATACAGATAAGAGTTTAAAATTACTTGAAGACTGCTTCCATCATTGATTACTAGAAACAACAATAAGATGGAAGGATGGCATACAGCAAATTGTATTTTGTACAGATGCCCTTTTTATCATGATGCCTTTGATACTTTTAAGGTTAAATAAATTGGTTCTGTTAAATACGGTTCTTTTTCAAAGCAGACTGTTGATACATGGGACTAGCTCAGAAATTTGATACATTGTTCTGATGTACTGTGATTTTCCCAGCCTTGTAGTTATCACCATATCTTAAATAAAAATTCGCTTAGAGGAAAAAAGAAAAAGAAAGAGAACTCTATTATTGGCATGATGAAACAGCGTGATCTTAGCTCTTCAAACAATTGCTTCCTCTGTTGGATGTATTTTTCTTCTCCGGTAGCTTCAATGCTCCTCCCTTACAGGATTTATGTGTCTCCACTACACAGGAAAAACACTTGTTGGTATGGCAGAGGTTGAAACAGCCATACAAGAAATGTTCCAGGCACCTCATATCCAGGCGAGTAAACTAATGGTTTTTCAATATTAAATAATGATTATGCACTTTTGAAACTTTAACTATGGCACTGGTAACTTATCTTAGCAGACTGACTGATGCTCTTCAATGTGGTTTTTAAGTGAGTGTAGGATTGATTTGTGTTAATAAACGAGATCTTTATAGCCCAGAATTTTTATGGGTGCCTCAAGTAGAAGAAAATCGGTTGCTGTTAATACTTAATAGTTTAACTTTTTCAAGTAGTTGGAATTTGCTAAGTCTTTTATGACTACCATTCTTTGCAGGTGATGAGAACTTGTTCCAAACTGAGTAAAATCTATTTGACTGCTATGGTGTATGAACTCTATAAAACAGGAATGGGTGAAACTACGTTTGAAAAGGTGAGCTTCTCAAGCTTTTTCCTGAATGATTTGTGTATACCTCTCCATTTTAT
Organism: Geum urbanum; assembly: GCA_946800695.1. Lineage (NCBI taxonomy): Eukaryota > Viridiplantae > Streptophyta > Magnoliopsida > Rosales > Rosaceae > Geum > Geum urbanum. Next base: position 39,895,856 of record OX326998.1, read on the forward strand.
GCATCCAAGTACTTTGTAATGTTATTTAGCATTTACCACTTATGATTGTTAGCATTAGGCAAAAATACTTGCATACTAACTACTTGAATGCTTATTTACCCTGAAAAAATTGGACCCCTCGAAGTGCATCATGAATAGCGACCATAATATTTTCATTTTGAGCACCAGTCTCTTTCACACATTAATTGTGGACTTCAAGCACAGCAGTTTTAAGATTGTGTTTTATATGTTCTCATTGAAGACTGTTTTGCATTGCAGTTGGCAATGACAGTATATAATCTCTGTACAAGCAACGGAGAAGCTTTTCCTGGACATGATACACTATTAAAAGTTGGGTAAGGCATACTATATCTCCTATAGGTTTGTTTTTTGTATAGGAGTTGACACTTCAGTATATCTTAACAAGCTTTTTTTGTTGCGTTGGCAGTTGTAAGCTTGGGGAATGCAGAATTCTTTTATGTGAATCAGGAGCAAAGCACAGGTTGCAGAAGTTGCAACTCAACTTTCCAAGGTTTGTACTATTTCTAGTTCTCGTAGTCTTGTCTGATGCGACTGTAGTATTAAGTTTTAGTATGTCCATGTGCCACCGATGTTTTGCATTGCCATAAAATAAGCCCTTCCATTCTGGGATCTGATCTGATTTGATATAATGTCGTTTGTGATATTTGATATGAATGTTTTGGTTATGTTTCAGCGATGATGTAGCATTTGCGCTGAAGGACAGTAAGGAACTATCTTGGTTGGCCAAGTATCTCTAATTCTAGACTAATGAATTCTCTCCATTCTTCGTTCGAGGAACAGTTTTGACCCTGATTATTCTCATTTGTAATTGCACATTGTCATTTCCCAGTACATCTTTTTTTCTTCTTCCCATTACATTTTGCAAATATTTATTGTATTATTACCATTATGTATCTATACTATTCTTTAAGAGAAGTGAGTTAAGAACTAGAACCCTCATTGGCGATCCATGGAGGTCCTAGTGTGGAATTGCCGTGGTCTCAACAATGAGGGGGCAGTGCAGGCTCTCAGGTTTCTGATACAGAAGCATCAACCTTCAATCATCTTCTTGTGCGAGACAAAAATCTCATATTGGGAGTATATGTGTGACTTGAGGTTGAAGTTAGGTTACCTCAATTGTGAATCGGTGTGGAGCGTAGGGCGAGACGGTGGTGCGGGGCAGTCTGGGAGTCTGGGGGTCTCGCTATGTTCTGGAAAGATGATGTCCATATTTGTTTCAAATCTAAATCCCTTAATCACATTAATGTGGAGATTTGGGCGGGTGGTGCAACAAGTGCGAGGTGGAGACTTACGAGGTTTTACGGGAATCCTGCCACATCTTAGCGACATCGCTCTTGGTCTTTGTTGAAAGGATTGGCAGATGAATCATCTCTCCCATGGGTTGTGATAGGAGATTGTAACGAACTGGTCTCCCTTACTAAGAAGACGGGGAATGGCTTTGGATCGGAAAGTCAGATGCAAGCGTTTCGTGATACGCTTAGTTACGGCTAGTTGGGAGATATAGGGTTCCAAGGCTCTCAATTTACATGAAGAGGAAGAGGAATACGGGAACGTTTAGTTCGTGCAGATGGCTCTCTCACGAGGACAGAGCTGTTTCCAGCGGCAAAGGTTCGGGTTCTTTAACCGATTCATGGTGATCATGCACCATTATTGTTGGGAACATATGGAGTTGAGCCGCAGCCCCCGAAGAGAAGGTCCCGATTCCGATTTGAGAGCTTCTGGACTCAAAATGAAGCTTGTGGAGGAGTACGTTGTAAAAGTCGGATGGTCAACACAGGTCCTTGGCAGACCACTGTTCTCAACAGTGGGGAAAATTCGAGAGACAAGAATTACAGTATCAGCGTGGCAGAGGGCCACCTTTGGTCACCATAAGAAAGAAATAGAAGAGATTCGATCTAAGCTGGCTATTTTGATAGAAAATAGGGAAGGAGAAGTAACTGAACTTGAGAGTTTCAACCTATCAAAAAGGTTGGAGGATCTGTTGGTGAAGGAGAGTTGATATTGGCAGCAACGTTCAAAAGTACTATGGATGACAAAATGGGACAATAATACTCCCTACTTTCATCGAAAAGCTTCTAATAGAAAGGCAAAAAACCGAATCTTGGGGCCATTTGATCAGACAGGGAGGTGGCAATCTTCTGTGGAAGGCATCAAAAATGTTGTTGTTGGTTACTTCTCTAACATGTTTGCTATTGAACATGTGGACAGTGAACATATGCTACGGGTCGTAGCACTTTTAGAGCCTAAAGTGACACAAAGAATGAATGAAGCTTTGTGTATGCCGTATTCTATGGATGAAATACATAAAGCTCTTTTCCAGATGTATCTGACAAAATCACCAGGGCTTGGTGGTATGCCGCCATTTTTTTTTATCAAAAGTATTGGGACGTTGTGGGGAATAATGTGGTGGCTGTAGCACAGAGCTTCGTACACTCTAGTATACCTTTAGGGGAGGTGAATTACACACATGTGTATCTCATACTGAAGATGCCTAATCCTTCATAGATGACTGACCTGAGGCCAATCGCCTTGTGTAACGTGATTTACAAGATTTTTTTTAAGGTTATCGCTAATCGACTCAAACCCTTGCTGACAGAGATTGTGTCCCCTTATCATAATGCATTCATTCCGGGTAGGCTTACTACAGATAATACTTTGATTGCTAATGAGGTTTCTCACTTTATTCATAATTGGCAGTCAAGCACAGAGCCAATGATGTCATTGAAGTTAGACATAAGTAAAGCCTATGACATGATGGAATGGAATTTTTAGAAGCTATTTTGGGAAGACTAGGGTTCCAGGAGTCTTGGATTCAGACCATTATGCAGTGTGTCACAACGGTCAGGTATTCTTTTTTGGTGAATGGGGAACCGAAGGGATATCTTACTCCTTCTCGTGGCCTACGACAAGGAGATCTGTTGTCGCCTTATCTATTAATTCTTTGTGCAGAAGTATTCTCGGCTTTACTGTGCAAGAAGGTGCGGGAAGGGAACCTACTGGGCATCAAAGTTGCACCAATAGCTCCTCTGATTCATCATCTTCTGTTTGCGGATGATAGCCTCCTCTTTGGTAAGGCAACGGAGGAGGAGTGTAGCCATATTTAGGAGGTCATTTGTGATTATGAACAGGCTTCAGAAGAAAGGGTTAATTTTGAGAAGAGCAGCATTGTATTTAGTAAGAAGACTCAGGGACGGATGCAGGGGTTGATTGCTAGTAGACTTGGCGTGGAAGTTGTTCCTAAACATGATAAGTATGTAGGTTTCCCGACCTATTTGAGGAGGAAGAGAATATCGACATTTTCTTTCTTGAAGGAAAGGCTGAGCAAAAAGCTAGAGGGGTGGCGAGGGAAGCTCATTAGTGGTGCTGGAAAAGAACTACTCATTCGAGTGGTGGCACAAGCATTGCCTATATATACTCTAAATTGCTTCCTCTTACCTAAAGATATTTGTGACACTTTGCATCAAATATGTGCAACGTTTTGGTGGGGAAGAAAAAATGAGAACAAGAAGGTACAATGGCTGTCCTGGGACAAACTCTGTCTACCAAAATAGGATGGAGGTATGGGGTTTCGTGATTTGTTTCTTAGAACCTTGCTCTTTTAGTGAAACAAGCTTGGAGATTGATAAAATTCCCTAATTCGTTGGTGGCAAGATTGTTGAAAGCAAAATACTTTCTGACAGGGGACTTTTGGAGTTGTGAACTTACTGATAGGCCATCAGCATATTGGCGAAGCATCTATGCATCTAAATATTTATTACAACAAGGTATGAGATGGCAAGTAGGGGACGGAAATTTGATTAACATTTGGAGTGATCCTTGGATCCCAGGGTCCCCTTCTTTTCTTCCCGAAGTGCCTCCTTTGCCGCCCTCAACCTTGATGGTGAGGGTCTCCGAGTTGATACTTCCAGAGGGTATTTGAGATGTGGAGAAGGTAAACAATTGCTTTGTTCCTGTTGATGCTAACCGAGTTCTTGCTATCCCTCTTAGTTGCCGTAAGGTAGGAGACTAACTAGTTTGGCATCACGACCCTATATGTATGTTCACTACTAAAAATGCCTACAAATTCTTCTCTTTGAGGCACGACGTTGTAGGACATTCTAATCCTGACAGGAGTAGGAGTGTTTGGCGCTCCTTATGGGTTGTGAAGGTTCTGAGTAAGGTGAAGGTGCATTTTTGGAAAGTACACTGGGGTATTCTTCTAACAATCACTCAATTACGTAGCAAGAGACTATGTTACAGGAGGTTGCGTGTTCTGTGAAGCTGCAGATGAATCTATTTTACATTTGCAATCCCAATATAGGTTTGTTAAGGAGTTGGTGAGCTATTCTAAGAGCTTCCTGTGGTCGAGCTCAACACTTCAACTCAACAATCAGTCTAGGATTTGTTTGGGATGTGTACAAAAAAGCTTTCAAAGGATAAACTTGCAGGCTTAATGTTTGTTCTTTGATCGGTATGGAAAGAGAGGAACATACGAGTTTGAACCGACAAGTTTCTGCCCATTAAACAACTTGCTTTTCAAATTCGGTCTCATATGGACTTATATCGATCAATGATTTTTTTGCCTCAATCACGAGTTCGACGCTCCCAAAGTTCATGGTCTCCTCCTTGTGCAGGGTGGCTTAAAGCCAACAGCGATAGAGCGTTTGATGTCGAAAGACAATGTGGAGGGATTGGAGTTTTTTTCCGGGATGAACTAGGAGTCATTGTTGGAGGTATTTGCAAAAAGGTGAGCATTGTTTCGATTCCGAAGCTTGTAGAGGAACTGGCATGTCAGGAGGCTATGGCGTTGGCCACAAGATATCGGCTTGTACCGGTCTGTTTTGAGACAAACTGTATGGAGGTGGTGAGCGCTGCGGATAAGGCTTGCATTGAAGGTAAGGACTGCTCAGAAATTGGTAGGGTGGTAAATGACTTATTGGCCTTGAAGAATGACTTAGTTGGTATCTTGTTTAATTATACCGCTACCATAATAATAACTACATCTGACGACCAAAAGTCGTCAGCCTGTTAGAAGAAGTCGTCGTCTATAGTTATAGCCGACAACTTGTCGTCAGCTATAGCCTCGTCGGGAGAAGGGCGTCGGTGAAAGAATAGCCGACGACTTTGGTGGCCGTCGTCGGCTATAGGTTGAAACTTTTTCCGACGACAATGTCGTCGGGAAAACCTTCTTCAGTGGTCAAAATGGTTGACCCGAATAAGACTATAGCCGACGACTCCAAAATCATGTCGTCGGCTATAGTATGAAACTCTAATTTTTATTAAACACTTTAGCCAATGAGTGAGACTAATGTCGTCGGCTATAGTTGGTGATTTCTGAAGAAAAAAAATGCAAATTCTAGATTTCTATTACCAGAACCTGCAATTGCACAATTATATTTACACAATAGCCAACAACACATATTCACCAACAAACATAATGGTCACCAACAAAACATATATTTACCCACATTAGACCTACACTACGGGTTATCCAAATCTATGTTATCGAAAACAGAGGCATTACCACCAGAAGCTTGCGGATCCTAATACGGCTGTGGAGCAGGAAAAGGGAACGGAGGTGGGGCCGGGACCGAGATTTCAGAAGCCTGAAGCTGTGCAGTCCAATCTTGAAATCAGGAACCCAACGACCGCTGCATCTCCTCCATCCATCTCTGAGTCTCTTCCATCTCCCTATGATGCTCCATCGCCTGCCTCTGAAGTTGTTCCTGTAGCTGAGAAGCCCTGGAAATTCCCGACTTGCGTGAGAAACTGAGAGTGTTCTTCAAGACCCCGTCGCCCTTCTGTACTAGACCTCTGCAGTAATAGGTGTTCCCTCGTGGTGGGAAAACGTGACTCATGATCCTTGCCGCTACCATCGGGTTAGATTGATCAATATGAGAGATGGCCTGGGGGAGGTCTTCATCCTGGGTCTTAAGCCATTGCTCTCTCACGATCTGAGTCAATACCTCCGGAGTCACCTCCTGCACTCTCGCCTAATTGAAAATGAAAACAAAATAACATATTAATAAACATACATAATTTTTTTTAGAGAAAATACATATATAAGCAAATAGGTTAATTAAGTTATAAGGACATAAGACTTACAATATCTTCGGGGCACTGGTGATACACTTTCTGTAATGTATACTCCAAAGGGGGGACTTCAGGGTGTTGGGCGGCCTCCTCTATCCAACCCGCAAAGGATCTAGAACCGGCATGATGGTTCTTCATGTTTTTTCTCTAGTCCGTCGCGTTTATCGCAGAAGTTGCCTTGTTAGATAAACATATATATATATATAAATTAATTAGAAATTATTTTTGCCAAATACGATACAAGTAATTAAACACAAATATAATGTTGCATACCCCAAAATTTGGGTTGTTGAAGTGGGCGAGAAGCCATTGCCACTCGTACTCCCTATACATAAACTTGCTAAAGGTACCCCATGGAGGTTGTCGTGGTTCTTCCAGTGCTTTTTTAGCTCACTTTTCCACTCCTTGTACCTATATTAATGCAACACAAATGTTAGAAATTGACAATAAATGATCAAAAAAATATAACTCGATATATAAAATATAACTCGTATCTTATCACCTTTTTCCTTGCACGTCATTTGCCTATGTGCATTTGAGCTCCTCCGGCACAATAAACCACACCTACAAATATATATATGATAATATTTCTATATTTATTTGGACTTAATTAATAAAAGTAGGCATACATAATTAATGAATATATAATTAACTCACCGACATTGCATTATTCATCATGTTCTTCACACACTGTGGCACGGAGAACCAGTCTGCCCACAGAACTGGGACTCTGTCACGTATGATACTTCCTACTTGATCAGAGTACCTGCGCGCATTCTTTCCCAAAATCACTAATCCATCTTGCCCGGTCTCTATGACCATTCTCCCGCTGTCACTGATCGTCCTCTCAAGTAGCTTGCCGGTGATAGGGCCTCTAGTCTTTTTCTTCCTTACCTCTGGCGCCTGTTTCGGCTAAGACAAGGTAAAAAAGATTAAAAATAGCACCAAATTTAATATAAACATTATTAATAAGTTTGAAATTAAATAACCAAGGTTGTTAATATTTATCCGATTCTGACGTTGATGTGTTTGATACCCTCAAACTATATAGAGGTGTATCAAACGACACATAGACGTGTGCTTGTTCCAGGGTACTGAAACCAAGCTGTCCTGGGAAAGGAACTCCCCGATCATTGAGAGCAGGTATGGCAAGTATCTCCCGGGCAAGAAGAGGTGAGCCGACGGACCACGTACCCCCGCCGAGAAACTACCTGAAGCACTAGCCTTAGAGAAATGTGGAGCCTGAGCCGTAGAGGGAGAAGGCTCCAGCCGACGAATGTGTGGCATACAGACACCCGAAGGAACGAGACATGTAGAGGCGGCCGATGAGGGGTTGGAGGGGTAGTCTTCATTCCAGAGCCGCCTCGTCGTGGCGGGTTGGCGGGCCACGACATCCTGCTGTGGCGTGTACTGAAGCAGTTCTAGGTGTTGAGAGGTCCTAAGGCCGCAATAAGTGTTGCTGATAGAGGTGGACGAGGAACTATCGTCGCTAGACCAGTTTTCTTTCTTAGATCCTAACGGCTAAAAATCACCCATAATACACACAAATTAATACATTGACTAATACAAATCTAATCAAATATAACACAAAATTAATACATCGGTGCTAGACCCATTTTCTTTCTTAGATCTTTTGGCTTAACCAATCCATGATTCCTAAAATATTACAGCCGCAAATTTCAAAAAATTCACAAAAAATACAAATTCAAATACCTCAATCAAATCCGATAACTATACAAAAAATCACAAAAATTAAATAATCACAAAAATTCACAAATGTAGTATAACCAATATATAATCCATAATCAATAATCAAATTTAAGTAAATATATATCAAATATATATCAAACATACCACAACTCCCAACTATGTATCAAATAATCACAAAAATCAAACAATCAAATAATCATTAAATCACAAAAATCAAATATATATACCCATATATATCAACTATGCATAGGGTATATATATCAACTATGCATATATATATATATATCAACTATGCATAAATAATCAATATCAACTATGCATATATATATAGGGAGGGAGGGAGGGAGGGAGCGAGGGGGGGAGAGAGAGAGAGAGAGAGAGAGCCTGGGTGGGCTGCTCGGCGACGGGCTAGGGCTTAGCGGCTACGGCGATTAAGGGAGGATTTTAGGGTTTTTTTTTTGGAGAAGAGGCGTGATCTGTGGTATTCTGGGGTTTGAATTCTTGAAAACTATAGTCGATGACTTAAAATGGTCGTCGGCTATACTATAGCCGACGACCTTCATGTATAATGTCATTGGCTATAGTATAGCCGACGATTGTGACATGTGTCATCGACTATAGTATTATAGCTGACGATATCAGTCAAATGTCGTCGAGTATAGTGTGAAAAAAAATTGAAAAATTAGGCTCATGTGAAAACGTTTCCCACAATTACCTGTTTAACAAAATAAAGAACATGGACTAATCAGAATCGCTATTTTTAGAAGTGTGAAAATACTTTACAAAAATAGATTAATGACCAAAAAATACGTTTAACACAAATTCATGTTTAACTAAGGTTCATAACCAGAATCATCACTTGAGTCTTCCTCGATGTCCGAGCTAATTTATGGTAATATGTGTCACTCCTCGTCACCGGAGTCTTCGTTGTCTTCATTAGGATTAACAATAATAAGACTTACATTTGCTCGAGGAAGTTGAACAACACTACCCGGTCTCCCATTATTAAGGCGAATTATAGAGGATTCAGGAATACCAATTGCGTTCGGCTCTTGGTATGCAGTAACTTCTTCATTATTTGTGGACTTACCAAGTGTAGCAATACTGTATATGTTTCTAGGAACAACATGGTTGACTACTTTCCACGCCCCTTTTAGATCATCAAAATAAAACACTTGTTTTACTGCTGTGGCAAAAACAAAAGGGTCATCTTCATACCATCTTGTAGCAGTATTCACCGAAAATATTCCTTATTGGCCGATCCTTGTGTTCTCAGGGTTAGTATCAAACCATCTACACTTAAACAAGTGCACTGTCATGCATTCCCCATAAATTAGTTCAACCACCGAATGGAGAATACCGTAAAAGTCAATGCCAATTCACCCACCATGCACCATTACCAAAGAATTTTATGTTCTCTGTCTGTCGTCTCTATGTTGACATATAAATTGCACGCCATTGACCTTACACATCGGATAAACTCTTGAAGTTATCGGCTTCATCACCAAAAACCTCAATTTGTGTGACCAGTGTGGGTCACCATTACATTGTACATGGTTCATCTGAAAAAAAAGCACAACCATTAACTTTAAATATAAACATTGAAATTAATTTTTATATATATAGAAGTAAATATATATGTAGACGTACTCAGCCGCCAAAATAGTTTGTAAACTCCCTATTGTGGTACTCAAGATCACTAACAACCGCAGGGCAGTAAAGATGAATGTCTTTTCAGTATTGAACTTTTGGACAGTTAATTAATACCCACCAGTGGGCAATGACTAGCCCATATTCTTCCAACTGGTATTACTTTGGAAACTGTCCATATATTTCAACATCATTGGAGAGGATAGAAAATTAAATTGTGGTTCATCTACCGACATATGTTGTGGAGGGTCCTCCAACGCTCCCAAATACAACTTAGTGTACGTTACGCACTCGTGCGTAACATATGCTTCAGCTATACACCCTTTAGGTGAAGATTTATTAGCCACATAGGTTTTTTTCCCCTAGTTGTCTATCAAATTGCAAAGTGTATGTGATGATTATTGAAAAATATAATTATATAAAAACAAACTAAAAATTCAGATGTTGAATCGTACGCACTTTTCCATGGGATACATCCAAGTGTGGTGTACTGGACCAGTAAGCAACAATTGTTCGGGAAGATGGATCATCAGGTGAGGCATGATGTAAAAAAAATTGGGGAAAATATCCTCTCATATTTACACATGATAAATATGATGTCATTTTTCGTTGCCTTGAGGTCTGATTTTTTCACTTCTCTATCGCATAACTTCTAAAAGAATCTTGACAACGCAACTAACGGCTCCACCACCTGACGGGAATAGGGAAGACACGTTGAAGCAGTATATGACAGTCATGACTCTTTAATCTGTACATCTTACTATCCTGGAAGTTAACACACATGCCTATATTTCCTGCATAGCCTGAATGATACCTAACATTACCCATCCACCTAAAAATTTCATTCATCTGGTCAGGCTTGATGAGGTAAAGAGCTTGATGCATTTTTTTCTTCCCTTCTCTCAACCACAAATACTTTTGTATACCTATTATTTTCAGATGAATGCATGCCTTATAGCCGTCTTTAGTTTCCCCCTCTCAATTCAACACTGTGCCCACCACATTTTCACACATATTTTTCTCTATGTGCATGACATCTAGGTAGTGCTTGATTGACAACTTGGACCAGTATGGGAGTTCCCAGAATATGCTTTTTTGTGTCCAGAATTTATATCTGTCGGGTCTATCAGGTATTGCCACCACTATATCAAGATGATTGCTGAGCTGCCCAAAATCATATTCATTTAGTACTTCCAAAATTTCATCCCCCGTCCATCTCCTGGGTTGCACATCAGTTTCTACAGTCCCATTAAATGCCTGGTCATCCTCCCGCCATAGGTGATCAAGTCCTAGCCAACAATGGTGACGCATCTGCACAATCTTCCTGCAATGAAGTCTGCCACAATCAACAGTCATGCACTCTAGATAAGCCCTATACCCCCTGGTAACGTTATCCGACGACATTTCATTGGCAGGAAAATCATTGATGGTGCCAACAAGCATGGCATGCATTTGAAACATCTCATTTTTATAATTTTCATAAGTGGGATGACCAACGTTACTCAGGTACTTAAGCTCCTCAATCAAGGGGCTCAAATACACATCGAGACTCTTTCCTAGATAACCCGGCCCTGGAATTAACATAGTCAGCATATTGTATTCCTTCTTCATGCACATCTATGGAGGAAGGTTGTACGGTACCAAAATAACTGGCCATATATTATATTGAAGACTCATGTTGCCAAAAGGGTTGAATTCGTCAGATGATAGTCCGAGTCAAACATTTCGGACATCTGATGCAAAATGAGGAAATATTTCATTCTTCTGGTCAGGCTTGACGATGTAAGGAGCTTGAGAGATTTTTTTTCTTCCCTTCTCTCAACCACAAATGATTTCACAAATTCATTCTTTTTAGATCAATGCATGCATTAGAGCCGTCTTTAGTTTTCCCCTCCTAATTTAGCACTGTGCTCACCACACTTTCGCACACATTCTTCTCTATGTGCATGACATCTAGGTAGTGCATGGGCCAGTACGGGAGTTCCAAAAATATGCTTTTATGTGTCTAGAATTTATACCTATCGGGTCTGTCAGGTATTGACGTCACTATTTCAGGATGATTGCTCAACTGCCCAAAATCCTATTCATTCAGCACTTCCAAAATTTTATCCCTCATCCATCTCCTGGGTTGCACACTCATTTCTATAGTCCCATCAAAAGCCTCGGGATCCTGCCGAAATAGGTGATCATCTAGAAGCCAACAACGCTGACGCATTTGGACAATCTTCCTACAATGAGGTCTACAACACTCAACAGTCATGCACTCTGAACAATCCCAGTATCCCCTTGTAACGTTGCGTGATAACACTTCCGCACACATTTTTCTCTATGTGCATGACATCTAGGTAGAGCATGGTGTGACGACCCAAACCAGAATCAGTAGTGTAATCGGTATGATTCACGTGTTAGCGCGTAATCGCGGTTTATCGTTAAGTGTGTGATTTGCCGGTTTAGTTCGCCACTTAATTTTCGGCCGAGAATTTGAGTTGAGTCTCTTCTTGAGAGTTGTAGTACACGTGATTTCGAGCTCGTGGGCGGTTCCGGATGATTTTTCCGATAAGCGAGGAATATAAAATGATTATTTGAAGTTTCGGTTTATCGACGAGTTTACCCGTTCGTATCGAGTTTATCCGAATCATAATGATTATCCGTTTTGGACCGTTGATAGTCCCGAGGCGTGAGTATAAATATCGGAAATAGTCAAAAATTGTCGAAAATCACTATTCGGGAAGTTTGACCGTCGTTTGACCAAGGAGGAGGCGTTGACCCGCGTTGACCGAGGGGAGAAAACCGGCCACCGTTTGACTCACCGGAGACTTTCATTTTCCAGCCATCTCCGGCTTTGATTTGGGTATGAATCGATTCCTCTCTTCATTTGCAACTGTTTAGAACTTGGATTTGCTTTATTTGGTTGAGAATTGAGGGAGAAATTACAGTTTGAAATTTGGGGATTTTTGGCCGGAATCGGCCTCGACGGTGGACGGCGTTCCGGCGACTTTCCATACGGGGGTTTGTGGTGGAAAAGGTTGGGCTTGAGGTAGGAAGGTTACCCCTTGAAGTTGGGAGGTCCTGGTGGCCTCACGTCGCCAGAATCGGCTAGGGAAGTTTTCCGGCCGGTTTGAGCCACCGTGGCTTTCGAGCTGTTTTCCGGCCATGGTGGTGGTTCCTTCATTAAAGTTGTTTGCCTTGTTGAGAAGATCATTGTGGCAGCTCGGTCGCCTGGAAAACTCTTCGGTTGACGGTGCGCCGCCACCGGCGGAGCTTCGGCGACCCGTTGACTTTTTGGATTTCGATGTTTTTAATGTCATTTTTCTCGTAATCGCGCCCTGATCGTCGCCTTGAGGTTTTTGAGTTGATTTGGGTATCAGATTTTCAGTCGAGGGTTTCGAGTGGAGATTTTGGGAATTCAGTCGATTATTTCGTACAGTATTTTATGTTTCCGGGAACGGTTAGTTTCCGTGGTGAACTACAGTGTTGTGAGCTATGATTTTGATCAGATATATTTTATGACTATTCAAGGGATCGAGATCATGCTTCGGGCGAGGGATCTTCCGCCGGGCCACGAGATTAGCGCGAGTGCGCATTTTGCTCACCTGTGAGTGGAAATTTCTTTTCACGGATTGATTGCGAGTCTTTTATATACATTTTACGAGCTTGAGCATGCAGTATGATCATGATTTTTATGAGCATGTGTTTTACGATTATGAATTTACGAATATGCATATACGAATATACATATATATATATATTATGTTTTATGCATGTTCATGGAAAGGATTTATGATTTGGTTTACACAGAGTACAGTCTCAGTTATCAGGGTTGTATCGATACACATTGGCTTCTCGGCTGGTCCCCTAGTACGCTTCGGAGGGGACAGATATCCTAACCCGAGGCCTTTCTGGCTAGGAATCACGTGTGGGTTTGGGATCCCGTGATTCAGACTGTACTAGTGCGAGGGAGTCCATGAGAGACCCCGCGATATTTATGATGCATGCTCTGTACGCGTGAGGAGTTAGAGTCTCCCTCGTGTACCATATGATTTTTATGCATTTAGACTCGCATATGTTTTTATAACATATATTACTCGGCGAAAGACATTTATTTACGTCCACTCACTCTAACGGTTTTCATGTCTTTCCCCTGGGCTTTTTGGTTTCCGTGCCCAGTTTGCAGTTTAGGTTCTGGTGTTTCACGTCGTGGTTGGAGGCTAGTTGTTCGAGCTACCTGTGTTTTCCAGCAGGTTTCTTGTTTCACCTACTGTTGTATATTTTGTATATATAAACACTAGAGGTCGCTCTAATACATTCTGATACTTATTTTATACGGTTTTTCCCGGATATACTATATATTACAGTATGTTTACTGTTTATTGATATTGATATGATATTGAGAAATCCGGATGGGATTGGTGCCCACGGTTTGGCTTTTGTGGCATAGGATGAAGTGTTATTTTTCGGGTGCAAGTAATGGCAATTCCGCGTTAGTAACGTTACTCTGCCGAAATTTTAATGGTTTTTGTTGGTTCACGTTTTCAGAAGGGGTTTGATTCCGGTTTAGGCAACTAAATCGGGATTGGGTCCTTTCACATAGGCTAGTACAGGAGTTCTCAGAATATACTTTTGTGTGTCCAGAATTTATACATGTCGGCACTATTTTAGGATGATTGCTCAGCTGCCCAAAATCGTATTCATTCAGTACTTCCAAAATTTCATCCCATGTCCATCTCCTGGGTTGCAAACTTGTTTCTACAGTCTTATCAAAAGCCTCAGGATCCTGCCGCCATGGGTGATCATGTGGAAGCCAACAACAGTGACACATCTGGACAATATTCCTGCAATGAGGTCTGCAACACTCAACAGTCATGCACTCTGAACAAACACTGTATCCTTTGGTAATGTTGCCCGACAACATCTTGCGGCAGGAAAATCACTGTTGGTGCCAAAAACCATGGCATGCATCTAGAACATCTGATTTTTGTACTTGTCATAAGTGGGATGGCCAAATTCACTCAGGTACTTAAGCTCATCAATCAAGGGTCTCAAAGACACATTGAGACACTTTCCTGGATAACCCAGCCTTAGAATTAACAGAGTAAGCATATTGTATTCCTTCTTCATGCACATCCATGGAGGAAGGTTATACGGTACCAAAATAACTGGTCATATACTGTATTGAAGACACATGTTGCCAAAAGGGTTGAATCTGTCAGATGAGAGTCCCAACCAAACATTTCGGACCTCTGATGCAAAATGAGAAAACTCCCTAACAATGTGCTTCCAAGCCTCTCTGTTAGTAGGGTGTATAAAGGTATCATCGTCAGGAAAATCCCTCTCAGCGTGCCATCTCATAGCTTTGCCCATGTGTGCAAACATGAACAACCGTTTAGGCCTATCAATCAGCGGGAAATACCGAAGTACCTTCACGTCTTTATGATTCCCTACATGAGTCAACTTATACCTATATGTGTGACATACCGGACATGCATCAAGGTTTTCAAGATCATTCCCTTCATCATCTTCACCCCAGAAGAGAACGCAATCATATATGCATGCATAGATTTTGATGTAGGTAAGGCCAAGATGTTTCAAGATATGTCGCACCTTACGATGAGTGGTAGGAAGGAGATGACTGGGGGGCAGCATCGAAGCAGTCAATGCAAGATAATCATCACCAACCTTGACACTCAATTTGTTTGAAAGGACCCATCCCCGATTTAGTTTCCTAAACCGGAATCAAACCCTTTCTGAAAACACGAACCAGCAAAAACAATAAAAATTTTGGCAGAGTAACGCTACTAACGCGGAATTGCCTTTACCTGCACCCGGAAAATAACACTTCATCCTATGCCACAAAAGCCAAACCGTAGGCACCAATCCCATCCGGATTTCTCAATATCATAACAGTAATGTAAAGTAATCAATAAAACTATACTTTACAGAAATCCGGGGAAAATCATATGAAAATATATCATCAGAATGCTCAGAGCGACCTCTAGTATATAATTATATAAATATATTACAGTAGGCAGAACAAGAAACCTACTGGAAGAAACAAGGTAGCTCGAACACTATGCCTCCGACTGCGACGTGCGACACCAGAATCCGAACTGCAAACTGAGCATGGAAACCGAAAAGCCCAGGGGAAAGGCAAATAAAACGTTAGAGTGAGTGGACGAAAATAAACATATGCCTTTCACCAATTTCATATACAATAAACAAGTATAGCGAGTTCGGAAAACATATATGGAGGTTGCCAAGCGAATCTCTCAAACCCGACGGTCATGCGAATCTCTCAAGCCCGACGATAATAGGCCAGGGGAATCTCTCAACCCCAGCGGCATAGCAAGGGAATCTCTCAACCCTACCCAGAAGAATCTCTCAACTCTGGTCCAGAGGAATCTCTCAACTCTGTCAGACTACCGGTGATCAGCCGAGTAGCCGAAGCATCGATGCAGTAATGCCATAACCATAAAATATAAAATAATACCTCCGAAAATAATAAACAACTCAACATCGTATAAAATAAATACGGAAAATCACGAACTCGCAATAACTGTGAAAATATAAAAATATCCACTCACAGGTGAGCGTAACGCGATACGCGTTGATCCCGTGATCCGGCGGAAAATCCCTCGCCAAACGAACAATCACGAACCCCTGGAGAATCATAAAATCCATTTCTCAAAATCATAACTCGACACCACAAATCATATCACGAGAAACAACTATTCCCGGAAACAAATAATTCAATATCGACGAAATCGTCAAAAATTCGATAATCACACCATAAAATCTCGCTATAATTTCCGATGCTCAATTCGAAAAACAAACCTCACCACTGCGATCGGAGCGCGATTATGAGCGAAACGACATATAACTCGTCAAAAAACACGTTGGACGAAAAGTCACCTCAGCGGATGGCGGCGCCGCCGCCGTCGCCGCTGCCGCCGGCCGCCGGAGGATCCAACCTGCCCAGAAAATTTCATGCTACACATGGTTTTGAAGATCTCGACGTTTCCAACAACTTTCCAGTTCAAAGTTAAGGCCAATTTTAATCGGAAAACCTCCAAAAATTAACTCAAAGTTCCAAACCCTTACCGGAATTTCAAATCAACGGATCTCCTTCCTCCGGCCACGGCAACCCTCAAGACCACTTGCAATAGCTTCCTTAGCTCGAGGCTAACAAAACCCCTCAAAGAGGAGCCACCAAATCGGCCGGAAAAATCACCTCCGACCACCACCGAATTCGCCGGAAAAATCGCTGCCGCATTTCTTCCTCCTTCGGCCACCATAGGAGGTGATCCAACTCTCAAACCGAAGAGGGCCACGAGCGCAACAAACTCCGTGAAGGGACCCCGGCCAACCATGGCCGGAATCAGCCTCCACAGCGGCGCGAAGTCGCGGCACCCAAATCGCCCAAAACGAGTCGACCCACCTGGTCAACCCAGGTTTCTCCTTTTGGAAAGTTTCCAAAAACGGCATGTATCGTTTCCGTATATATACCGTACGCATATCGAACCCCAAACGGATAAATACGACAATATTCGACGGACGAAAATATTCACAACTTAATCCTCGTAACTCGGAAAAATCCTCCGGAAGTTCCCACGAGTTTGAAATTAAATTTTCTACAACTTCCACGAAGGATCCCAAATCAAATTCTCGCCCGATAATTTAGTCGCTAACGAAGCCACCATATTAACAGATTACGTCGAAATCACAACAAATCGCAAAACTCGCAAATCAAGTCGATAATCATTCCATTTACAATTTGGGTCGATCAACGGTCCAAAACGGATCACAATCACGATTCGGATAGACTCGAATACAAACGGATAAACTCGACGATATTCCAAAATTTCAAATATTCATAATATATTCCTCAATCGTCGAAATAATAATCTGGAACCACCCACGAACTCGAAATCACGCGTACAACAACTCTCGAGAAGAGACTCAACTCAAATTCTCGGTCAATGATTAAGTCGTGATCAAGACCAGTGATTCAATCAATTATCGGAGAACTACGATTACACACTAACTCACGAATTAAGCTGATTATACTATTGATTCTGTTCTGAGTCGTCACATTGTTCTCTACTGTGACGACCCGAACCAGAATCAGATGTGTGTTTGGCACGATTCTCGAGATTTGGTTATAGTCGCAGTTTTACGATATTGTGTGGTTTGTCGATTCGAATCACGACTATGTTTTCAGTCGAGAATTTGAGTTAGGTGTCTTCATGGAAATTGTAGAGTACGTGATTTCGAGCTCGTGGGCGGTTCCTAAAGATTTTTCCGATAACAGAGGAATATTTTATGATTATTTGAAGTTTCAGCTTCCGACGAGTTTATCCGATTGTTTCGAGCTTATCCGAATCATTTCGTATATCCGTTTTGGAACGTCGATCGACCTGAGGCTCGAGTATAAATAGCGAAATAGTCGAGAATTAGTCGTAAAACATTGTTTTCAGTTGACCAGACGTTGACTTTCCTATTTTGGAAATTTTGACCGTTGACCGTGGGAAGAGAGTTTCCCGTTTTGGCTTCAACTTCCGGCGACCGGATTCCGGCCACCATCCGTCACGGGACAGGTATAGTTCACTTTCTCTTGTGATTTCGAGTGGGTTAGGCTTTGGTTTGGAGAGAATTGATTTCGTTTTAGGGAGGAACCATTGGAGGCCGAATTGATCATTTCGCCGGTGACGGGGAGCTTGGCTTCGGCGAGATTTGGAGGAGGGGAATAGGGGGATTCGACTCCCCTCGTCTCTTTGAGTCTAGTGGTGTGAATAATTGTGGTTAGGGAGGAGTTTTTGAAGCAACCCGAATAGGTCACCGGAATGTGAAATTTCGATCGGATTTTGGATAATTGGAGGACTTCCGTTGGGATTTGGCCTTCGCGGTAGAAGAGAAACTTGTTCGCCTTGATGAGACCTTGAGAACTGGAGCTTTACGCCGTGAAACTCCACCATTGACGGCGCGCCGCCGGCGGCGGCGGCGGTCAACAGCGGCGCTCCGGCGAGGAAAAGTCAACTTTTCAGATTTCGATAATTTTAATGTCGTTTTTCTCGTAATCACGCCCTGATCGTCGTCCAGAGGTTTTCGGGTTGATTTGATTAGCCGATTTTCAGTCGAGATTTCGAGTGGGGATTTCGGGATTTCCGTAATTCATTTTGCACTGCATTTCGTATTTCCGGAAACGGTTGGTTTCCGTGCATCAGTACAGTGTTGTGGACTAAGGTTTTGATCAATTATGTTTTTATGAATATTCAGGAGATCGAGATCGAGATCTAGATCGTGATCGTGCTTCAGGCGAGGGATCTTCCGCCGGACCACGAGTGTAGCGCGAGTGCGCGTTTTGCTCACCAGTGAGTGGACAATTTCTTTTCACGGAAATCTTACGAGTCTTTTATATGAATTACGAACTTGGGCATGCAGCATGATTATGGTTTTACGAGCATGAGATTTCATACGAGATTATGTTTAATATGAGCATATGTTTTACTATTATACGATTTATTTATACAGATATACGTATACGAATATGCATACATTTATATGCTGTTTCTTGCATTTGCATCGAATTGTTTATGATTTGGTTTACACAGAGTACAGTCTCAGTTACGTTGTTGTATCGATACACCTTGCCTCGTCGGCTGATCCCCGACGGAGGGCCGCCTGGAGGGGCGTTTCCCTAACCAGACCGGTGAGGG
Source organism: Geum urbanum (assembly GCA_946800695.1). Lineage (NCBI taxonomy): Eukaryota > Viridiplantae > Streptophyta > Magnoliopsida > Rosales > Rosaceae > Geum > Geum urbanum. The sequence continues at coordinate 39,915,022 of OX326998.1, forward strand.
GCGTATTCCCCGGAACCGAGGCCATTTCTGGCTTAGAATCACGTGGTAGTCAGGGACTCCGTGATTTAGACTGTACTAGTACGGAGGAGTCCATGAGTGACCCCGTGGGATTTTTACTTGCATGCTGAGTACACTGGAGGAGTATGAGTTTTACCTCGTGTACTTATTATTTTATATTTCTGGACTCGCATATGTATTTTAAACATATATATTAACTGGTGAAAGACATTTATTTTCGTCCACTCACTCTAACGTGTTTATTGTCTTTCCCCTGGGCTTTTCGGTTTTTGTGCCCAGTTGCAGTTCAGGTTTTGGTGTTTTCACATCGCGGTTTGGAGGCTAGTGATCAGAGTCACCTGTGTTTTCCAGTAGGTTCTTGTTTCGCTTACTGATGTACATACTGTATATGTTTTACTCTAGAGGTCGCTCTGATACATTCTGATACATGTTGTGCGGATTTTCACGGATATGCATATATACATAGTACAGTTTATTTACTGTTGTTGATTATATTGATGTTGAGAAATCCGGATGGGATTGGTGCCCACGGTTTGCTTTTTGTGGCATAGGATGAAGTGTTAATTTCTGGGTGCAGGTTATGGTAATTCTACGCTAGTAACGAAACTCTGCCGAAATTTTGAAATTTTTTTGTTGATTCGTATTTTCGAAAGGGTTTGATTCCGGTTTAGGTAACTGAATCGGGATTGGGTCCTTTCAGCTTGGTATCAGAGCATTAGGTTGTCAGATTCTGTAGACTCTTGTAGTTGTGACCCTTAGGGTATTTGAGTTGATACAGCATGACTGGAGTGATGACCCGACTGGCCAGCGGTACTCATCAATACTTCAGGTGTTGTGTGTCCTCAAATATCTGCGGTTTCATGATTACGTTCTTTCTGCTTGTACCTAATGCTTGTCTTGTATTAGTAGGATGCCTCCTCGACGTGGTCCCCGTGCTGACCGGGATGATGATCCTGATGAGGATCGCCGAACGCGCGACTTGCTTATGCGAGTGCTGCGTTTGGAAGAGCGTTTTGACCCTGTGGTCAAGGCTCGCACTGCGGGTGCTACTGTGTTTTCGGGTTCAGTGGATCCAGAGATATGCGAGGCATGGTTGGTTCAGATTGAGCGTGTTTGTGAGCGTCTACAGTTTACACCTGAGCAGATGTCAGTAGCCGCAGTTGGTTTACTTGAGGGTGATGCATACTTTTGGTGGGTCAGCACTGACAGAATTCCTGTGGATACTCCGTGGACATTGTTTCGTGATCTGTTTATGCGGAGGTATTTTAATCAGGCTACCCAGCAGCACAAGTACGAGGAGTTCACGAACTTGAGGCAGGGCAGTTTGTCTGTACTTGAGTATCGGGATTGGTTTACTCGTTTGTCTCGTTTTGCGTGGGATATGGTTGCTACAGAGGAAGCCAAGTGTCGCAGGTTTGAGCTGGGATTGAATCTGAACATCAAGGCGACGTTGACTACGATGCCGAGGAACAATTTTGATGAGTTTGTCAGTGCAGCTCTCCGAGGCGAGGATATTGAGCAGAAGAGACAGCGGAGGTACCAGCCGAGACGATTTGAGGAAGGTGGACCGAGTCAGGGGCCTTCGAAGAGGTTGAGTTCTGATACTTCCGGTTCAGCTTCATCCTCAGGCGGTGGATCTTACCGCCCACCAGTTAGTACATCGAGGCGAAGACCGTTTTGGAGGAGAGATCGACCACAGCGGCCACAGGCTAGTGCAGGTTCCAGTGGTTCTAGTTATCCTCGGCGTACTGGTGGCACATTTGCTGTACCGAGGGAGTACCCATTGTGTAGTCTCTGCAGTCGACATCATGTGGGTCCATGTCAGCGAGGTCCTGTCACTTGTTTCCGCTGTGGCCAGGTGGGTCACTACGCGAAGAAGTGTCCTCAGTTATATGGTGGTGATGGACAGGCGGCCCAGAGTTCCGGAGTTGAGCGAGGTGCCACTACAGGAGCACGACCAGCACAGTTTGCAGGTCAGGGTAGGCAGCAGGGACAGCCCCAGCGAGGACGACCAGCCGGACAGGCGAGGGTACATGCTATGACTCTACGTGAGGGCAGAGCATCACCGGAGGTCGTTATCGGTACGTTACATGTCTTTGGTATTCCAGTAGTTGGATTGTTAGATCCAGGTGCCACACATTCATTCATATCATTTAGACTGTCATCATTGTCTACGGTACCTGCATCTCCACTTCCGGGGTTGTGGAGAGTGTTGTATCCGTCAGGTGAGGTGGTGAGTATCGGTTGGGTTTACCGAGATTGTGAGGTGTTTGTTGATGGTCATGGTTTAGCTGCTGATCTGTTATTGCTTGATATTGTGGATTTTGATCTGATATTGGGTATGGACTTTTTGGAGTCGCACTGGGCTATGTTTGATTGCCACAGTAAGGAAGTCGCGTTTCGACGACCAGGATTACCTGAGATATTGTTTCGTGGCGAGAAGAACACTTCCCTACCGTTTTTGATTTCCGCGATGAGGGCGGATCGGTTGATGAAGAAGGGTTGTGTTGCGTACTTAGCTCATGTTGTGGACACTACAGCTGCAGTGCCGGATCTTGGTAGTATTGAGGTTGTGTCTGAGTTTCCAGATGTGTTTCCAGTATAGTTACCTGGTATACCCCCTGTACGGGAGATTGATTTTACCATTGAGCTGTTGCCGGGTACTGGACCGATTTCCCAGACACCGTATCGGATGGCGCCTGCGGAGTTGAAGGAGTTACAAATTCAGCTTCAGGAGTTATTAGAGAAGGGATTCATTCGACCGAGTGTTTCTCCGTGGGGTGCTCCAGTGTTGTTCGTGCGGAAGAAGGACGGGTCCATGCGTTTGTGCATCGACTATCGGAAGCTGAATCAGATTACAGTGAGGAACAAGTATCCGTTGCCATGGATTGACGACTTGTTCGATCAGCTGAAGGGAGCAACAGTCTTTTCGAAGATTGACCTTCGATCCGGATATCATCAATTGAGGATCCGGGATTCAGATGTGGCCTGGACAGCTTTCAGGACGCGGTAAGGGCACTATGAGTTTTTGGTTATGCCATTTGGTTGACCAACGCCCCCGCAGCTTTCATGGACTTGATGAATCGGGTGTTTCGACGGTTCTTGGACAAGTTCGTGATTGTATTCATTGATGATATTTTGATATATTCGAGGAGTGTGGGCCAACATAAGAAGCACTTGCGAGTGGTGTTACGGACTTTGCGGGACCATCAGTTATTCACGAAGTTTAGCAAGTGTGAGTTCTGGTTGGATAGTGTGAAATTTCTGGGCCACGTGATTTCGGCCGAGGGAGTTAGTGTTGATCCTGACAAAATCGAGGCCGTGCTGAATTGGAGTAGACCCACTACTGTGCCAGAGATCCGGAGTTTCTTGGGGTTAGCAGGCTATTATCTACGGTTTGTTCAGGATTTCTCCCGGATTGCTACACCACTGACCAGATTGACGAAGAAGGGCGTCAAGTTTGAGTGGTCTGATGCGTGCGAGGAGAGTTATTTGCTCCTGAAGGAGAGATTGACTACCGCACCGGTTCTGACATTGCCGGACGACAGTGGTGAGTTTGTTGTATACAGTGACGCGTCGAAGTTGGGCCTTGGCTGTGTGTTGATGCAGCATGGTAGAGTCGTGGCATATGGTTCCAGACAGCTGAAACCGCATGAGGTCAACTATCCGACACATGATTTGGAGTTAGCCGCTATTGTATTAGCGTTGAAGAGTTGGAGACATTACTTGTATGGTGCTCAGTGTAAGATTTTCACTGACCACAAGAGTCTCACCTACTTGCAAACACAGCCGGATCTGAACATGAGGCAGCGCCAATGGATGGAGTTGATCAACGACTACGATTGCACGTTTGAGTACCATCCGGGGAAGGCCAATGTTGTGGCAGATGCGCTTAGTCGGAAATCTGGAGCTTCGTTGTTTCACATGTGTGTGGCCAGAGTGTCGATGTTAGCCGAGCTTCGAGCTACAGGTGCTGTGTTTGGGTATGATGATGATGGAGCTTTGTTGGCCAGCTTTCAGGTTCGACCGGTACTGGTTGATCAGGTACGGGAGGCACAGGATTCAGATCGTTACTTACTGGGCAAGAAGACCATGATTCGGAACGGTGTGCCTACAGAGTTCCGATTGAGCGACGACGGTACGTTGTTGTTCAGAGCCAGGTTATGTGTACCCAGGGACGAGGACTTGAAGAAGGAGATTTTGGACGAGGCCCACAGTTCAGCGTATGCGATGCATCCCGGAGGTACGAAGATGTTTCGTACACTTCGAGCGTACTATTGGTGGCGCAACATGAAGCGGGAGATTGCCGCGTACGTGAGTCGGTGTTTGATTTGTCAGCAGGTGAAGGCGGAGAGGCAGAAACCTGCAAGGAAACTACAGCCACTTGAGATTTCAGTTTGGAAGTGGGAGCATATCACGATGGATTTCGTCTATCAGTTGCCGCGTACTTCGGCGGGCAACACTGGCATTTGGGTTATTGTAGATCGACTGACGAAATCCGCACATTTTCTTGCACTTCCAGGGAAGATTTCAGTGAGCAGATTGGCCAAGTTGTACTTATCCGAGATTGTTCGCTTGCATGGTGTGCCTGTGTCAATTGTTTCTGACCGTGATAGTCAGTTCACCTCTGAGTTTTGGCAGGCTTTACAGCGAGCGTTGGGCACGAGATTACGGTTTAGTACAGCTTTTCATCCTCAGACTGACGGGCAGTCCGAGCGGACCATTCAGACACTTGAGGATATGCTGAGATCGTGTGTGTTGCAGTTTCGCGGAAACTGGGATCAGCAGTTACACTTGATCGTGTTCGCCTACAACAACAGCTATCAGGCCAGTATTGAGATGGCACCGTACGAGGCCTTATACGGGAAGCAGTGTCGCACTCCATTGTGTTGGAGTGAGGTGGGCGAGTATTGGCTCATTGGTCCTGATTTGGTGAAAACCACGATGGAGGACATTCAGGTTATTCGGGATCGACTGAAGATTGTCCAGGATCGGCAGAAGAGTTACGCGGATGTGAGGAGGAAGAGTTTAGAGTTCGAGGTTGGTGATTGGGTCTTCCTGAAATTATCTCCGTGGAGGGGACTTGTGCGTTTCGGGAAGCGTGGCAAGCTTCGACCGCGGTACATTGGTCCGTATGAGATTACGGAGAGGGTTGGACCTGTTGCTTATAGACTTGAGTTACCAGATGAGATGGCTCGTGTTCATGATGTCTTCCATGTTTCGATGTTGCGGAAGTACATCTCAGATCCTTCACATGTGTTAGCCCCACAGCAGTTGCCGATCAGAGAGGATTTATCGTATATTGAGGAGCCAATGCAGATTCTCGATCCTCGTGAGCAAGAGTTGAGGCACCGTGTGATTCTGCTGGTGAAGGTCTTGTGGCAGAACCATTCGGTTGAGGAGGCCACCTGGGAGACCGAGCAGCGTATGCGGGAGCAGTACCCTCATTTGTTCACATGACAGGTACGTAAATTTCGAGGTCAAAATTTCTTTAAGGGGGGTAGATTTGTGACGACCCGAACCAAAATCAGATGTGTGTTTGGCACGATTCTCGAGATTTGGTTATAGTCGCAGTTTTACCATATTGTGTGGTTTGTCGATTCGAATCGCGACTATGTTTTCAGTCGAGAATTTGAGTTGGGTGTCTTCACGGAAATTGTAGAGTACGTGATTTCGAGCTCGTGGGCGGTTCCGGAAGATTTTTCCGATAACCGAGGAATAATTTATGATTATTTGAAGTTTCGGCTTCCGACGAGTTTATCCGATTGTTTCGAGCTTATCCGAATCATTTCGTATATCCGTTTTGGACCGTCGATCGACCCGAGGCTCGAGTATAAATAGCGAAATAGTCGAGAATTAGTCGTAAAACATTGTTTTCAGTTGACCAGACGTTGACTTTCCTATTTTGGAAATTTTGACCGTTGACCGTGGGAGGAGAGTTTCCCGTTTTGGCTTCAACTTCCGGCGACCGGATTCCGGCCACCATCCGTCACGGGACAGGTATAGTTCGCTTTCTCTTGTGATTTCGAGTGGGTTAGGCTTTGGTTTGGAGAGAATTGATTTCGTTTTAGGGAGGAACCATTGGAGGCCGAATTGATCATTTCGCCGGTGACGGGGAGCTTGGCTCCGGCGAGATTTGGAGGAGGGGAATAGGGGGATTCGACTCCCCTCGTCTCTCTGAGTCTAGTGGTGTGAATAATTGTGGTTAGGGAGGAGTTTTTGAAGCAACCCGAATAGGTCACCGGAATGTGAAATTTCGATCAGATTTTGGATAATTGGAGGACTTCCGTTGGGATTTGGCCTTCGAGGTAGAAGAGAAACTTGTTCGCCTTGATGAGACATTGGGAAATGGGGCTTTCCGCAGTGAAACTCCACCGTTGACGGCGCGCCACCGCCGGCGGCGGCGGTCAACGGTGGTCAACGGCGGCGCTCCGGCGAGGAAAAGTCAACTTTTCAGATTTCGATAATTTTAATGTCGTTTTTCTCGTAATCACGCCCTGATCGTCGTCCAGAGGTTTTCGGGTTGATTTGATTAGCCGATTTTCAGTCGAGATTTCGAGTGGGGATTTCGGGATTTCCGTAATTCATTTTGCACTGCATTTCGTATTTCCGGAAACGGTTGGTTTCCGTGCATCAGTACAGTGTTGTGGACTACGGTTTTGATCAATTATGTTTTTATGAATATTCAGGAGATCGATATCGAGATCTAGATCGTGATCGTGCTTCAGGCGAGGGATCTTCCGCCGGACCACGAGTGTAGCGCGAGTGCGCGTTTTGCTCACCAGTGAGTGGACAATTTCTTTTCACGGAAATCTTGCGAGTCTTTTATATGAATTACGAACTTGAGCATGCAGCATGATTATGGTTTTACGAGCATGAGATTTCATACGAGATTATGTTTAATATGAGCATGTGTTTTACGATTATACGATTTATTTATACTGATATACGTATACGAATATGCATACATTTATATGTTGTTTCTTGCATTTGCATCGAATTGTTTATGATTTGGTTTACACAGAGTACAGTCTCAGTTACGTTGTTGTATCGATACACCTTGCCTCGTCGGCTGATCCCCGACGGAGGGCCGCCTGGAGGGGCGTTTCCCCAACCAGACCGGTGAGGGGCGTATTCCCCGGAACCGAGGCCATTTCTGGCTTAGAATCATGTGGTAGTCAGGGACTCCGTGATTCAGACTGTACTAGCACGGAGGAGTCCATGAGTGACCCCGTGGGATTTTTACTTGCATGCTGAGTACACTGGAGGAGTATGAGTTTTACCTCGTGTACTTATTATTTTATATTTCTGGACTCGCATATGTATTTTAAACATATATATTAACTGGTGAAAGACATTTATTTTCGTCCACTCACTCTAACGTGTTTATTGTCTTTCCCCTGGGCTTTTCGGTTTTTGTGCCCAGTTGCAGTTCAGGTTTTGGTGTTTTCACGTCGCGGTTTGGAGGCTAGTGATAAGAGTCACCTGTGTTTTCCAGTAGGTTCTTGTTTCACCTACTGATGTGCATACTGTATATGTTTTACTCTAGAGGTCACTCTAATACATTCTGATACATGTTGTGCGGATTTTCACGGATATAAATATATACATAGTACAGTTTATTTACTGTTGTTGATTATATTGATGTTGAGAAATCCGGATGGGATTGGTGCCCACGGTTTGCTTTTTGTGGCATAGGACGAAGTGTTAATTTCTGGGTGCAGGTTATGGTAATTCTACGCTAGTAACGAAACTCTGCCGAAATTTTGAAAATTTTTTGTTGATTCGTATTTTCGAAAGGGTTTGATTCCGGTTTAGGTAACTGAATCGGGATTGGGTCCTTTCATCTACTTTGACATTCATTACTCCCACAACTCTTTCAAGAACAGTCTTATTACACCCGTTGTACAACGGGGTCTGTTGGAAGGCAATCAGCTTGTTGTATTTGTCAATACCGACGGTATTGACAGCTCTAGGTAATTGGTGGACTGGCTCAATAGGAGGAAAACCCTCAATAGAGGAAGGGATATCTTGTGCTTGAGCAAATACACCGCTCTCATAAAGAAACACATCGTTGATCAACCTCGTTGTTGGATCATTGGATGCACTGGCCCTCTCAGAAAATTTCCCATGATCAGACTGACCCCCTGATGATGTTTCACCGTGATAAATCCAATATGTGTACTTATCCTAAAACTCATTTTTCTTCAGGTGATCCTATACTATATCAGTGAAAAAATGATACAAATCGTTGCGACACTGAATTTCGTACACGGGCAATAATGAATTGTTTTCCCGTTAGCATTAGCTTTCACATATTCCACAAAACTCCACATTCCAATGTCATATCTTCGATCCCATTTTGGAAGGGAAATCCAACTTTTGTCCATCCTAAAAATTTCAACTGTATATATATAGGGCCCTTCCACTAAGGTAAACCTTTTTTAGTCATTTTCACGTATAGGGCATTAGACAAAGTTTTTGATCATATTTTAACATCTCCACCGTCCAAATATTAGGTCTATATGAGTAGATCATTCCTGTAAATTTTCAGCCAAAATGGTGATCGTTAAGGTATCGAACTAGATTAAGTCAAGGAATGGACTAAATCTGTCAAACCTAAACTATTCATACTTATAAAACTTCAATTGCAGTTTTGAATACCTTAACGATCACTATTTTGGCTGAAAATTTATAGGCTTGATCTACACATTGGGATCTAAGATCTGAACAGTGAAGATGGTAAAATATAATCGAAAAGTTGGTATAATGCCCTATACCTGAAAATGACCAAAAATAGGTATATATACCTCAGTGGAAGAGTGCTGTGTGTATATATATATATATATAAACATGCACCAATTAAAAATTCATCATTATATCTATATATATCGATTGTTAAACTAAAAATTACATTAATTCTTCTACTCCTTATATAATTACAAATTAACACACACATAGATATACACACACAACACCCTTCCACTCAGGTATACATTTTTTGGTCATTTTTAGGTATAGGGAATTACACCAACTTTTCGATCATTTTTTACCATCTCCACCATTCAGATCTTAGGTCTTAATGTGTAGGTCAAGCCTGTAAATTTTCAGCTAAAATGGTGATCATTAAAATATTCAAAACTGTAATTGAAGTTAATTTATAAGTATGAACAGTTCAGGTTTGGCAGATTTAGTCCGTCCCTTGATTTAACTTAGTTCGATACCGTAACGATCACCATTTTGGATGAAAATTTACAAGAATGATCTACTCATATAGACCTAATAATTGAACGGTGGTGATGACCTATACCTGAAAATGACCAAAAATAGGTATACCTTAGTGGAAGGGCCCTCTCTATATATGCATGCATATACTATATATCAACAATTAACATAACATTTTATATACTTAAACTCTTTCATTGAATTCAACTCAAAATCAACAATCAACAGTCAACTCAAAATCAACAATCAACAATCAACTCTAATTCAACAATCAACATATATATATATACACATACATATATATGTAGCGGGATATAGCTTTACGAACTCATTTTGGACAGCTTCCAACAACACCTAACGATTTGAGAGTGTTTTGTGTTTTTCTCACAATTTTTTTTTGAATGATTGAGCTGCTGTCCAGATCTGTAATAAAGAACTATAGCCGACTACTTAATAATATCTTCGGCTATAGTTAAAGAAGTCGTCGGATATAGTCAAAACTATAGTCGACGACTTTGCCTTGACTAACACTGATGACCAGCTTCCTCATCGTCGGTTATAGTATTATAGCCGACGACCATCTTTGTCGTCGACTATAGTATACTATACCTGACAACAAAAGAAGTCGTCGGCCTGTTTTTCTTCATGTCATCTATCCTACTTATTCTGGTAATGTATCTACAGGAAAGGTAATTCCCTTGTACATAGACTTGCAAAATTTGCTTTATGTTCAAATAATGATGTTAGCTGGTATGGGGAGTCCCCTGCCACTATGTCAGGCTTTCTAGCCTTGTGTAATCTTTGATTCTTCTCAATGGAATGAAAGGACATTGGAACTTCAAAAAAAAAAGAGCTTGTTTCTCTACATTGTCTTTTTTCTTTCGGTTTTACCCTTTTATTTAGTGTAATTAAATCAATTAAAGTTATAATTGTAATTGACAAATAAAATCTTTTTTATCTCAAAAAAAACTTATGTTTCTCTCCCTAAGTTTTAGTTACCGGTTTACGTTCCTACTTTCTCTCCTATCATATTTTCAGTTTTTCACGGGTATAACTGTTAGAAAAAGAAAAAACACTTATATGTTTCTCCAAAAATTGTACAAAAATAAAATTTTATATTTAATTTTTTTTACTTATTAATACACATATAGTGTGTGCTTTCATCTAGCGTGATTTATCTACTGTATGTACACCGTACTTGTATTTCCTAAAGAAACTTTGAGAAAGAGATCGTGAAGCATGTTTTTTATTATATAAGTTGGAAAGATATTACGGAAATAACCGATGATTTGATTTAGATTAGGGCAACATTTGAGGCAAGTGCGAAGTTTGTTTTACTGATTGATTCAATTTGGTTAGATAACTGGTAGATTATACTAGGAAATGCCCACGTGTTATGCACGTGAATTATCAATTTTTTTTCTTTTAAATTTTTCTTTATTTTTAAATGTATTTGTTAATTACCAATAAACCCGAAAATAATGATATTTTTCTAAGATAAAAAGGGTTCTTTGGGAAGAAATGGGGAAAATCACTACCGGAACAATTACTATGACCGATGACTTGGTGTCGTCGGTCTGTTTGGGATTCTCGTCGGTCATAGTAATATCCGACGATATGTCGTCGAATATAATAGCGTCGGTAATAGACCGTCGGTCATACTATATCCGACGACTAGTTAGGGTTACCGTTGGAAAAAGTATACACTATATCCGACGACGATTTTGCGTCGGTCATAGTTTTAAACTATAACCGACGACATCATCGTCGGATATAGTTTTCTCCATGGTCAAAATGGTTGACTCTGGAGAAAACTATATCCGACGATATTGACACATGTCGTCGGATATAGTGGAAAAATAAAAAAAAAAATTTGCAGGTTTTGGGTTTCATCCCAAAACCTGCACTCAGAAAAAATCACGCTATCTATATATTGTTCAAATTGAAAATCAACAACCATTGAAACTAGAGTACGTAGTAAATAAATAAATTAATAAAAAACCGAAATAGTTCAAATCTATATACATATGCGTAGTAAATAATGAAAATAAAAATGAAACCGATAATTGTTCAAATGTAGGGGGGTCCTGGTCCTAAGTCTATGTGGTCAAACGGGTCGTCATAAGTAGGTTGGTCCTGGTCTGGCTGTGGCTGTGGCTGAGGCTGCGGCTGAGGCTGAGGCTGCGGCTGAGGCTGAGGCTGCGGCTGCGGCTGAGGCTGAGGCTGTGGCTGTGACTCATCGAATATGGGCGGGGGAGGTATCTGGATTCCAGATGCTTGCAACTGTGCATAACATTGCTGCATCCATGTCCCCATTTGCTGCTGCTGTTCGGCCAACCGATTCTGCTTTGCAGCTTGCGCTTGCTCCATCTCCTCTATCCGACGCCGTTGAGCTTCCATCTCAATTGATTGCCTATGAAGCCGGTCGTTTAGCTCATTAGTCCTCGAAGATGATGATGATGATCCCGATCCGCGAGAGAATTCAGGGGTCTGCTTTAGCAGCCCTTGACTCCATTTTCCGGAACCCCTGCAGTAGAATGTGTTCTTCCCTGGAGGGATCGCAGTTGACGTAATCCTGGCCCTGACGATCGGATCAGATCGATCAATCTGATCAATCGGGAGTTCCGCATCGGGGGTGTCGGGATAGAGCTCTCTCGCCACTTGAGTCAACACCTCCGGAATCGCCTCCTGAATTCTCGCCTAATTCACAAAGAACAATAAAATATTAATTAAAAAAACAATCTAAATAAATAAGAAATAAGTTTATTTTGTTATAAGGACACTTACAGCATATTCGGGATTCTGCGGATACGCGTGCTGCATCGTATAGACAAGGGGATCATCTTCTGGGTGGTTGGCCGCCTCCTCGATCCAACCCGAGTATGATCTGGTACCGGCATTATGATTTGTTGTGTTTTTGGCCCGGTTCCTTGCGTTGATTTCAGAAAGAGCCTGCGCGATTAAGTCAACATAAAAAAACACTCATTAGCCAAATAATTTACGGGAAGTACGATAAAACCAAAATTAAATCGATTGAAGTTTGCGTACCTTCAATCGAGGGTTGTTGAAGTGAACCACAAGCCATCACCACTCGTACTCCCTATAACGAAACTCGCTAGGGGTACCCTCACGATCGTCCCCGTACTTTTTCCAATGCTTCTTCAGCTCGGCCTTCCACTCCTTATACCTATATATACCCATAAAATTAAGCGTTAGTAACAAACAACATTGTATGAACATAATCAAAAGAAACGAAAAAATTGAAACAAATGGTCGTCTGCAAACCTGCTCCCATGCACTTCATCTGCCCACGTGGGTCTAATGTCTTCATCCACGCGGAACCACCTCTGCAATGCATATATTTATATATATATATCAATAATATTAAAAATTTATTATTGAAAATTTTCATAATGAATATACAATTCAACTCACCGACAACGCATTATTCAGCTGATGTTTGACGGCTTGTGGCACTGAATTCCAATCTTGCCACAACATTGGGACTCTATCCCGTATGAGGCTGCCCGCCATCCCCGCGTACTTTCGAGTGACCTTTCCCTCGATCACCTGCCCTCCATCCTTAGTCGGAATCATAAGTTGGCCACCACCGCTAGCCTGAATGGCTTCGTCCAGTAACTTGCCGACGACGGGGCCTCTGGTTCTCTTCTGTTTGGCACCGGGCACGATCTCGCCTATCACATATATATGTAGACGATTTTGTAAACATCAACACCTAATTGAATTTAAATATTAGGGAGTAAAAAGATATCACTAATTAATATTTACCTGATTCGTCGGTGCGTTGTCCCGGAATCCTTGCACTCCAGAGAGGTGCCGGGAAGGGTATATACGCATATGCCTGCTCCGGGGTAATGAACCCTAGCTGTCCCGGAATAGGCATCCCGTCGGAATCGACGTGAGGTATCATCGGGATTTCCAACGGTAAGAATAATGTAGGCGGCGGGCACAGTCGCATCCTCGCCGAGGACTGAGTAGATCCACCAGCCTCCTCGGAAGAATGAGGAGCTGTCTGGTGGATGACGGGGGAACCCTCCTCGCGATGAATGTCCGGCATTCGGACCGAGGATTGAGTCGCACTATTCGTTTCCGGCATGCGACTGACCTGCTGAACCCTCCTCGCGCCTGAGGATCGAGCCGGCTCGAGCTGGTGCTACTGAGGTTGTCCCTCGCCCATCAGCCGACGGTGTCGAGAGGTCAGCGGAACACTGTAAGTGTTGGGGACACTGGTGGATCCTGATGCGGACCGACTTCCGGTGCCATCAGGATCCCCAGCTCCCGAGCCCTCATCCCCACGTCCCGATCTCCCTCTCCCTCTGGACCTCCCCCTCGAAGTACTCGACCCGGCCCCTCGGGAAGGTCCGCAATTAAACCATTGCATCGTTGCTATAAAATTATTAAAATTAAAAAAAATTCCTAATTCATCTAAAAATCAATAATCCAATATATATTCAATATATAAATATTCCCCAAAAATCAACAATATATAATTCCATAAAACTTCCAATACATATATAATTAATCCAATTCAATAATTTAACTATATATATATCAATAATTCCAATAATCCAAATAATCCAAATTCATGCTAATATAACCTAAAATTCCATATAATCCACATATAATCCATATAATCCTATCCATATAATCCAAATAATACATATAAAACAATCCATATAATCCAAATAATCCATCCTTTCCACATATAATCCAATCCACATATAACCTAAAATTTCCGAGTACATCCCAATATATATCAATTCATGAATAAAATTCAAAACAATCGAAATTTAATTATAACCTAAAATTCCATAAATTATAATCCTAATTTAACATAAAATTAGGATATAATCCAAATTTTATTATAACCTAACAATTTAACCTAAAATTTAACCTAATTTAACCTAAAATATAATCCATATATAACCTAAATTTTAATCCTAATTTAACCTAATTTAACCTAAATTATAATCCAAATTTAACTAAAAATATAATCCTAATTTAACATAAAAAAATATATATAATCCAATTGAATTTAACCTAAAATTTCCTAATTCCTAATTATATAACTCAATATATGCATAATCCCCACAAAATTCACAACTATATCAATACATGCATCCACATTGACAATCAACACATTCCACAACGTAAAATCCAACCGAAATCAAAAAATTCGAAAAATTGAAATTAATTAGGGATTTCAAACCTGTTTTTTCACTAATCGACGATGATTTTGCTTGAGGATCGATGGAATAGCTTGGTGACCTTCGATTGCTTGCTTCCAACACTTAAACTGCCCTGAAAATCGAGAGGAGGCAACTGTGTAGTGTTTGGCGCAGTTTCGTTTCTGCCCCAAATCGTACCCAGATACGATATAAAGCCAAACTATATCCGACGAGTTAAGTGATCTCGTCGGATATAGTTGAACCCAAACTATAACCGACGATATTTCATATGAATGTCGTCGGATAGAGTTTGGGTTCAATTATATCCGACGAGAGATCATAGGCAACTCGTCGAATATAGTTCCTCTATTTAATTTTCATTTATGCCGGCCGGTAAACTAATTAAATGTGTAGTGTTTTAATATATATTTATTAATAGTTAATTAATACGAAATTATTAATACTTAATACGAAATTAGTAAATTAAGCAAAATTATTTAATAATACGATCGATCGATATTAATTATTAATCGATCCGTTGTATTTTTTTCCCGATCGATCGACACCGGCCATTTAAAGTCGATCGATAATATGATCGAATAAAATTCATTTTACATTGCACGTTCTAAGTCAAACCATCTACATACATATAAATTATACACTAATTAATTAAGGTGCATAATCGGAATCATCGCTTGAGTCTGACTCTGTTTCCGAGTTAATTTCAGGTAATATGTGTATGTCCTCGTCACTTGAGTCTTCATTCTCTTCATTTTGATTAACATCAAGAAGATTCGGTTGAGGAATTTGTACCACACTGCCCTGTCTCACATTATTAAGGCGAATTGTTGAGGTTTCAGGAATACCAGTTGCGTTCGGCTCTTGGTATGCACTGACTTCTTCATTATCCGAGGTCACACCAAGGGTTGAGGCACTGTATTGGCTTCGTGGAAGAACATGGTTAACCACTTTCCACGCGCCTTTATGCACAAGATCATCAAGATAGAACAATTGTTTCACCGCCGTGGCCAACACAAACGGATCATCTTCATACCAGCTTGTGGCAGTATTCACCGAAAAAATCCCGTATTGATCGGTCCTTGTGTTCTGAGGGTCGGTATCAAACCATCTACACTTAAACAAGTGCACGGTCATGCCTTCCCCATATATTAATTCGACAACTGAATGGAGAACACCGTAATAGTCAACTCCATTCTGCCCACCATGCACCATTACCCCAGAATTCTGTGTTTTTCGTCTGCATCTCTATGTTCACAAATAAATAGTACGCCATTAACCTTACACATAGGATAAACTCTGGAAGTTACCGGTTTCTGCGCCAAGAGCCTCAATTCGTGTGACCACTGAGGGATTCCATCATCTTGTACATGATTCATCTGAAAATAATCATTTATTAAGTACGTATAAATAGGATGCGAGACATGCACTTAACATCGATCATATACAGGTCAATTTAAGTATCAACTTACCCAGTTGCCAAAATAGTTTGCGAACGTCTTGTTGTGGTACTCAACATCACCGGAAATAGCAGGGCAGTAAAGGTGCAAATTTTTCCAATATTGAACTTCTGGACAGTTAATCAATACCGACCAATGGGCAATGACGAGCTCATAAGGTTCCAACTTGTACGAGTTGGGCAACTTTCCAGAAACTTCAACATCATCGGACATGATCGAAAGGTTGAACTGCCCTCCATCTACGAGCATATGTTGTGGAGGGTCCTCCAACGCTCCCAAATACAACTTGGTGTACGTTACGCACTCATGCGCAATATATGCTTCAGCGATACACCCTTCGGGTGCAGATTTGTTCATCACATAGTCTTTGTAGTCCCCCAATTGTCTGTAAATGGGTAATTACAGATCGAGCATGTTATGCTTATTGCAACAATATATAAGTGAATACATAATATTAAAGATCGATATATATAGCCAGATTCAGAGATGCATTACGTACCTTTCCATAGGATACATCCATGTGTAGTGTACTGGACCAGTAAGCAACAATTGTTCCGGAAGATGGAGCATCAGGTGAGGCATGATGTCGAAAAAGTTTGGGGGAAATATCCTTTCGAATTTGCACATGATAAAAATGATGTCCTGTTGCATTTCCAACAAGTCCGATTTCTTCACTTCTCTCGTGCATAACTTCTGAAAGAATCTTGACAAAGCCACTAACGGCTCCACCACCTCTTTGGGCAGGTACCCTCGAATGAAAACAGGGAAGAGGCGTTGGAGCAGTATATGACAGTCATGACTCTTTAGTCCGTACATCTTGTTGTCTTTGAAGTTAACACATCGACTTATATTTCCGGCATAGCCTGAAGGATACCTGACATTACCCATCCAACCAAAGATTTCACTCTTCTGGGCACGCTTCACGGTATAAGGAGCTTGTGGCATTTTTTTCTTCCCATCTCTCAACCACAAATGTTTTCGCAGTCCCATCCTTTTAAGATCAATGCGTGCCTTCGGGCCGTCTTTAGTTTTTCCCTCCCAATTCAACACTGTGCCGACCACACTCTCGCACACATTTTTCTCTATGTGCATGACATCTAAGTAGTGTCTGATCAGCAACTTGGACCAATAAGGAAGTTCCCAAAAAATACTTTTGTGTGTCCAAAATTTATACCTGTCGGGTTTGTCAGGTATTGACGCCACTATCTGCGGATGATTGCTTAGCTGCCCAAAATCGTATTCATTTAGCACTTCTAAGATTTCATCCTTCGTCCATCTCCTCGGCTGCTCACCTGTTTCCACAGTCCCATCAAATGCCTCCATATCCTCCCGAAATGGGTGATCATGTGGAAGCCAACAACGATGTCGCATCTGTACAATCTTCCTGCAATGAGGTCTGCAACACTCAACCGTCATGCACTCTGGACAAGCCCTGTATCCCCTGGTAACGTTGCCCGACAACATCCCGCGTGCAGGAAAATCGCTAATGGTGCCAACAAGCATGGCATGCATCTGGAACATCTCATTTTTGAACTTGTCATAAGTGGGATGACCATGCTCACTCAAGTACTTAAGCTCCTCAATCAAGGGTCTCAAATACACATCGAGACACTTTCCTGGATAACCCGGCCCTGGAATGATCATAGTGAGCATATTGTATTCTTTCTTTATGCACATCCATGGAGGAAGGTTGTACGGTACCAAAATAACTGGCCATATACTGTATTGAAGACTCATGTTCCCAAAAGGGTTGAATTCGTCAGATGAAAGCCCCAGCCAAACATTTCGAACCTCTGATGCAAAATAAGAAAACTCATTCACCATGTGCTTCCAAGTGTCTCCGTCAGCAGGGTGTATAAGCGTATCACCGTCGGGCAAATTCCTCTCGGCCCACCATCTCATAGCTTCAGCCGTGTGTGCAGACATGAACAACCGTTCTAGCCTATCTATCAGGGGAAAATACCGAAGTATCTTCAAAGCTTTCTTGTTTCCGGCAGGAGTCAACTTATACCTATCTGTACCACATACCGGGCATTCATCAAGGGATTCAAGATCATTCCCATAAGCATCTTCACCCCAGAAGAGAACACAATCATATCTACAAGCATGGATTTTGATGTAGGAAAGGCCAAGATATTTAAGGATCTGTCGCACCTTACGATGAGTGGTAGGAAGACGATGACCGGGGGGCAACAACGAACCAGACCACTTCAGCCAATCATCAACAGCCTTCACACTCATTTTGTTCTCCACTTTGAGCTTCATTACTCCCATAACACTTTCCAGAACAGTCTTATTACACCCGTTGTACAACGGGGTCTATTGGAAGGCAATGAGGTTGTTGTACTTGTCCATACCAGCAGTGTTGACAGCTGTAGGTAATTGCTGGACTGGCTCAATATGAGGGAAGTCTCCAACGGCGGGAGGGATATCGATATCCGGTGCTTGAGCAAATATACCGCTCTCATGAGGAAACATATTGTTGATCAACCTTGTTGTTGGATCATTGGATGTACTGCCACTCTCAAAAAATTGTCCGTGATCATGTTGACCAACTGTTGAGCTCTCACCGTGATAAATCCAACATGTGTACTTATCCCAAAACCCGTTTTTCTTCAAGTGCTCCAATACTTTATCGATGTGAAAACGATATCGCTCGCTGCGACACTGACATTTCGTACACGGACAATAATGAATTGTCATCCCTCCACAATTAACCTTCACATAATCTACAAAACTTCTAATTCCACGGTGATATCTTACATCCCATCTTGGAAGACATATCCAACTCTTGTCCATCCTCAAAATATAACTGCATGCATGTATATATACCCATGATCTTATTAATTCAAATTTCATAGCTACATAAAAATATTTATTATTTTAATTCTCATAATTTTAATATATATATATATACACACACACGTACACCCTAACTATATATATATATATAATCGATCACAAAAATCTAAATATATATATATATATAATTGCTATATATATATATATTCACAATAATCAAATTAAAATTAACAACAATTAATATATATATATTTACGAGCAATCACGCATACGTAATCAAAATCAACCATCGATCAATTACTCGATCAAACTCAACAGTAAATTAATTAATTAACTCGATCCATCCATCCATCTATTAATTCAACAAATTAATTAAGCAATACATGCATGCACAACACATATATATATATATTAATTAAGAACGTACCTAGCTAGCTAGCTAGCTAGCTAGCTATATATAATGCGCACGAATCATCACGAACTCATTCTCGACATCACCCAAAGATCGATTTCAGAGCATTTGTTGAAAAAATGGAAAGTTTTTTGAATGACAGATCGAGCTGCTGCCCAGATCTGAAATAAGAAACTATAACCGACGAAATGAAAAAATCGTTGGTTATAGTCCAAAAAATTCGTCGGACATAGTCGATAACTATGACCGACGAGATTCCGGCGACTATAACCGACGACATGATAATCTCGTCGGTCATAAAACTATAACCGACGAGATAATCCTGTCGTCGGTTATAGTTAACTATAACCGACGAGATCCCTTCTCGTCGGTCTGTTTTCCGGCAGCTCGTCGGATATAGTGGTTCTGCTGGTAGTGAATAGGGAAACAACCTCTATTCCCTTAATAATAGTACTAGCTTGTACACACGTGTTAAATCAGATCACCCACTACTTTATCCACTTCTATGACAGTTTTTGTTGGGCAAAATTGTTGTTCACCTTTTTTTTTTGTCTCCCGTGGGTTTTTCTTTTCTTTCTCTTTCTTTTCTGTTTTTTTTTCTTGAGGCTGCTTTTATTTTTTCATAGGGGTATTTTCGGGTTTCCATAATTTGGTATGGGATGACACCAAAAGCTACGCTTGGCTTTATATTAGTAGAGATAGATACATAAAGGGTTGGCAACGGATTGACATAAACTAGCAGTCTGTTATGGTTAGGGTTTTCTGTACTAAGAGCATATCCAACCATAAACATTATTGTCACCGAGACGTTTTGCAGCCTTCAGCTATCACTATATCTTAAAAGAAAATTTTATTGGTCGGTTACTTGATGTTTGACCAAGAAACCCCATCGATCTAAAAGTGTTCATAAGAACAATCTTCGACGCCTTTATATACGATTACAATCTCAACGTGATCCATTCGTCTTTGTGTTCACCAAGGCTGGGGAGGCGAAGACAAACTTTGTAAGAGACGTTAGTTCTTTGGTAAGTCTAATATGGTGTTATCGGAGTATGATGGATGATCATATTTCTGTCAAAGCTCCCTACAGTAACGTCGTCGGGTTAATTGTTAAAACTTCTCTTTAGGATAGGTGGTTATCCTAGATTAACAAGGAGTACTCAAGCAGGAAGAAATCTGGGGATATGACATGATGTGGTGGCTCTAGTGAAGGAAACTTATCCCCTAGTCGTATTTGATTTCACTGAAGGTAAGGTTGTGGCGTGAGATTCGAATACCATTGTGTTGTGCTTTTTTGTATGGTTATTGTTCCCTTGAACATGAGACATGTGTTGAGCACTTGATGTTTTGGTGGCAGTGGACTTCGTGGGTGCTTGGCAAGGAAGGTTGCGGTGGTTTCCATGTCGGAAGTGAATTTTGGTTTAGTCCAAGGCCTCGTTTGGTTACTGACAAGGAAAGGAACTTATTTCTCTTTCGGTTCCTTCCCCATGGGAAGGGAAAATATAACTTCCCATCCATTTTCCTTGATGTGTTTGGTAAACATCAAGAACATAATAATCAATCTGCATTAAATGCTAAAACGTAGGAAGGGAAACAAGA
This sequence comes from Geum urbanum, assembly GCA_946800695.1. Taxonomy (NCBI): domain Eukaryota; kingdom Viridiplantae; phylum Streptophyta; class Magnoliopsida; order Rosales; family Rosaceae; genus Geum; species Geum urbanum. The sequence goes on from OX326998.1 coordinate 39,935,745, forward strand.
TCCCAAGGGTTTTGGAGGAACCACTTTCCTCCATATTTTTCCTTCTAACTGGAAAGGCTTTCCTTTCCTGTGTCATCCCAAACACATGAAACTATAATGATTGCTTGATTTTCCTTTCTTTTCTTCCCAATTCTTGCAAACCAAATAAGGTCTTGAGATCTTGAGTAATTTGAGGTCCAATGAAGTCAATGTTTTAAATAACGTAACGCACACGTTTTTGCTCCACATTCCTGCCTTAGAGCTTTGCGTAATGCATATGCTTTTCGTGCACTAGATATAATATTTTAGAAAAATACAATTCTCTATTTATAAAATAGAAAATAGACATAGATTAACATCCAAATTTCATAAAATTAAATATGATAGAGTAGCACACAAACATTGTCAAATAAGTTTAAACTCGAAAATATATAACAAACAACAAAAGAAAGATCTAATCCACATTTTCTACTTTTGCCAATCTCTGCCTTCCTCATCACTAAGATCACTCACATCAACATTAGTATGAAATTCATCCCAAGTATCAAAGTGAATAAAGTAATTTGCACTATCAAATTGCGTAGATTGATCTATGTTATCTATTACACTAGCTCCATTCCATGAGAACTTTCCCCAATTTCACGAAGCAATACATTTTTCTTAGCTTGTTTAATCTTAAAATTTGTTAATGCGTAAAGACAGGCCTGCTTACTAGCATTTGGAACTCTCAGACATGGTGTCATGCCTTTTCTAGTGCCAGCCAAATTGTTCTTCAACCTTGTAATCTCCCCACTACAAACTTTGTCATGAAACGCACATCTAAAATATCTCTCTCCATTAACTTTCTTAACATAAATACCCAAGAAAAAACTTTCCCTTTTTCTATTCCACTCGTACTAGCAACCACTAGCACTAGTACTCAAGATAATTGATGATTAATTTGATGATAACAACGCCTGGGTTTGCTTGATTTGAGCAATTGTGAGGTTTTTGAGCTTAGGTCATAATGTGTGAGAGAGATGAAGGTGAGAAAGAGAGGGGTTTGAACTTAGGTCACGAATGAAAAGAAAAAGGGTGAGTTTTGATTTATTTTTTTCTTCTTTAAACGACATCGTTTTAACTTTTAAAAAAAAACTAAGAAAAGTACAAAAAACGGAAATAGCAAAATACTATGACATGCTATAGTACGCTATAAGCCATAGCGTAAGCTATATCAAAAATAGCGTACATTATTCAAACATTTCGCTAAATTGAGTACGTCTTCAGGCATTTTTACAATGCTCGTTTTGTTATATGTTATTAACACACTATTTTAAACATTGATTGAAGTCAGGCGTGCATTGGGTTCTTCCTTGACTATCATGTCGTAAAGTGGAGTTCGTGACTGCTTGGAAAGGGATGACCATGTCGGTGTTCGTGCCAGCAGTGAAATCTATTTTTCTATCTAAGAAGCTCGTGAATGCTTTCTTGTTCATTTAAGTTCGCAGGCATCAGATTCAACTCAAGAATTTAGAATTTACTATGCATTATTAGTTGTTCACTTTCTTAACTCCTAGCAAGTGTTAGGTCCATATTATTGTATCATGTTCCTAATGTCATACTTAATGCTTGTTTTTAGTGCTCTTATGTCGTTTCCCGTTCTTGTTAAGAAATCATCATTTGACTTGAAAATGCATCAAAGAACGGAAATTATACATTTATTTGAGAAGGTATCTATATTTCCAGAGTCACGAGAGAAGATGGAGAAACTTTGGGAAAAGAACAAAATAACATCACCAGAAGTCGACGAAAGTTGCCCGGAGTGTGCCAGAATTCACCATAACCAGTCAGACTACCTTGGCCGGCCCAATCACTTCGGTTCCAGCCCAAAGGAGGCCCATTCTACAGATTTATCCAAGCCAAGCTGATTTGAAGTGAAGAGGAAGAAAATGGACCATTTGATGTCACACATTTCGGACTTTAGCCTTACAAAGTCTAAAATAGTTTATCATGGTTTCCTGTGTTTGAAATCAACCTTTGGATCTTCCACCTCATCATTTCCAATCATCTAAGGAATAGAATTTTCTGTATCCCTCTCCCCATTTTGGAGCTCCCCATTACCTAGACATAGACACACTTCATTTTACACATTTTCAAGTTTGAGTTAGCCTTCTCTCTCTAGTTTTCTCTCCTAACTTTCTCAAACACTTTCCTCCCACTCTCACCCTCTTTTTGTCCAGAAACACCTCCATCTCCACCACCTAAAGAGCCCTAGCTTCCTCTACCTAAGAGAAGGTTGAACCTCACTTCCACCACCACCATCTTGGCCCAGTTTTATGTGTTCCTCTTCTCATCTCTCTTTTAGGGTTTGGTATAGTTCTTATAGTTCAAGAGATTGGTAGTAATGCCTCTATCATTTTCTTCTTACGGTCCTAAAGGGTATCCTTACCTCCTCTACAAGTTGGATGCTAGTTGGAGACAAGAAGGTGGAGTTTTCTGAAAAAAGGGTGACTTGGTGGAGCTTTGGCTTGCTTGGGACCGCTTTGGTTATCTCTTCACTTTTTTAGCTTTAATCATGTATTTAACTTCTCTCTTTGCTATGTGTAGTGAGTAGTTTCCTTATGGGAGGCTACGAGGTGAAACCCTAGCCATTTGATGTGAACAAAGATGCTTTGATTTATAATATGAGTACTGGTTTGGTGTATGTTGTGTTTTGACTTTATGACATTGTGATGTGGTTGTGGCATGGTTTGAATGCTTGAGCCTTGTTGTTGGTTCTCTTGTTCATATGTTGACCTTAGCTAAGTTGATGTATGTTTTAATAAACTAAAAAATGAACTTTAGTTGAACTAGCTACTCACCTAAGGGAAGATGAACATATAACCATGACTTAGGCTAAAACTCATAAGGCTAACCTTGTAGTTTCGGTTTCCTTATGTGCAAGCAAGGACCAAAACCCTCTTAAACTCTAATAGACTTGAGGAGCTTTGATCAAGCTTACAAAGACCTAAAATATCTTCGTGGCTAATGGCCTGGTAAATTCTTTTGATTCGCATCCCAATAGGTATGAATTGGGAGAGTCATTTAGCCTTCTCTCTTGGGTCTTCCATTAGAGGCTCGAGAAGGGAAGCCTTCCACATTGCTCACATTAATTTCTTTACAAACTTATTTTGCATAATATACAGTTAGTGTTTGAGTGTCAAATGCTTTGCCCATAATCTCGGTTTGCGTTATGTCTCATAATTGGCTCGGAAATCTTCTAGAGCCCAAATGGTCTATGAATTTTGATCCAAAACCAATCGTGAATCACAAGTCGCGAATTGGACATCATTGTGTGTACATAGGACTAAATACCTTATAATCGTAAATTGAGACATTGTTTGTGCATTGAATGGTTAATGGGGACATTCATAGCCAACTTTTTCTTTACCTTAAATTAGAATTGTAACTATTTGTTATTTTCACGTAGTTAACTATCAATCAATCAGACATTATTCACCGTAATCATTCCACCCCTCATGATGTGAAGTCTCTAAAGGACCTAGTGTGTTGAAATTCACTCTCATTTGTTGCTTATTTTTTTGGTCGCATTGTTTGTTTGTCTATAACGTAATCTAAGGACTTAATCGATCAAGCTATAGATTTTGAATAGTTGATCCTCGTGGATTCGACATCCGACTTCTATAAATTATATTACTTGCACACTATATACTTGCAGTTCTAGAGAGTTTCACTTACCCATGGACTAATCTTTAGTTTAAAGGTTAGGGGGATAACTTCTCTAACAAGATTTTGGCACCGTTGGTGGGGATTGAGCTCATCTTGATTCCATAATTTTGGTTCCCCTTTGATTGCGGTATATCTGGACATTTGTTGTTAGCTTTGTAGTTTTTTTTATTATTTTATTTTCCATCTAGAACATTGTTAAACTAGTCTATTGTCTCTTGACTGCTTTAGTGTATATCGTGATTGTGAACTTGTGCTAGATTTGAGTTTTCTAACCTTTATACGAAATTCACTAAAGCTCGACCCATTGAAAACTAGTATGAGACAAGTACATGGAAGTATCTTCGACTGGTCAAAGAATTCATTCGACCCGTTGAAAATTGCTTGTGTTTGAAAGTTGCTTAAGTTGGTGCGTTTTACTTGTTTTGAGTTATTTATATTCTTGAGAAAATATCTAATTTAGTTTCTTTATTTAAATCATAGTAGTTAAAGAGTCTAGAGCGCCTAGCATTCTTTCTGCATCACCCTAGAGAATTAGAACTTTATTTCATGATTTCGGTATATAGGGTAACGTAAGCCTACATCACGGATTTCTTCATGTATCCATTGCACATGATGGTTATTGCGCCACGTACTGAAATTGCATTCAAATTGTTAGGGTACTAATTGATATTTCCTTTAACGGGGTGCAAATAAACCGTGGAATGCCCTGAAGGCTTTGAGTCACTCTAAGAATTTGGAGGTCTAATCATAAGTGTTTGCTTCGATCATGTGATTTTAGTTTATGTTCTTGGCCAATGATAAACTGAGTCACAGCCATGGATCCTATTCTCAACCGAATCTACATACGCCATCCTCAAGATCGCCATATGTTGTTTAGAGATCGAGTTTGAGTTTTAATAAAGTGGCTCCGAATAGAGCGGCTTTGAGTACTAGCAGACAAGTCGAGCAAGCACAATTTGGTTGCAAATCACCTTTCTAGGATTGAAGTGGATAAAGTGGTAGGTAGTTTGGATGTGGAAATCCCGGATAAGCAATTGTTCTTCACCAAATAAGTGTACACTACTTTCCGACTTTCCATGGTTCGCGGATATTGCCAACTACTTATCATGTAAGTGCACTTACATCCCCTCCCATTTCTCTAGTGATCAAAGAAAAAGGTTCAAGAGGATTAGTCGGGAATTCGATCATTTGGGATGACCCATACTTATACAAGGTGGGGAGAGATGGTATCATAAGGAGGTGCCTACCAGACAAGGGATATTATAGTGTTTTCACCTTTTGTCATGGTTTGCAGTGTGTAGGACACCACTGACCCTCCAAAACTACATATAAGGTCCTTCAAGCAAGGTTATGGTGGCATAATCTCTTCCGAGATGCACATGCATTTTTGAAGGTTTGTGATCGCTGGTAATGTTTGAGAAAGATCACCTCAAGAGACCAAATGCCTTTGAAGTCCATCATTAAAGCCAAAATATTTGATGTATGTGGATAGATTTTATGGGACCATTCACATGTTCTCATGGTATGAACTAGATCCTTGTAACGGTTGATTATGTGTCCAACTGGATTGAAGCCGTAGCAAATTCAACAAATGAGGCTACTATAATCACCAAGTTTCTCAAGAGCAACATCTTCACAAGACATAGGACACCAAGGGCTATAGTGAGTGATGGAGATTCCCATTTCATCAATGAAAGATTCAAGGTTCTATTGATGAAGTATGGTGTCCAACACAAGGTAACTCCTTACCATCCGCAAATAAGTGGACAAATGGAGATAAGTAACCGGGAAATCAAGAGTATCCTAGAGAAGATGGTGAATGTCACTCAAAAAGATTGGAGTACACGACTTGATGATGCCTTGTGGGCATACCGAATGGCATACAAAGCTCTCATACTCCCCTGGGAGTACATGATCACGATTAACTCCCTCACCATCTGTGTCGACAACTTGGCGTATGCACAATCTCACCGAGACACTAGATATTCTCACAACGAACCAAGGCGTGATGGAGAGTGATGATGATTGGATGCTGAGAACATTAATGGTTGATGTCTTAGCTTTGTAGTTGAAATTTTTTAAAGTAATTTGTGTTATGACATTTGAGACTATTGTTGTGTAACTTCTTTTAAACAACTCGACAATTTATAGTATTTGTGTATGAAACTATAGGACTTTATTTTAATTTTAGATATGGTGCTCCTTTATGTTGATTACTTTGATACAATGTGATAAATTTGCAAAACTTTCACTTTTTTTTTGGATTTGATTATGAGAATTCTCGGATCACTTTCAACAATATGGAGTACCTTATCTCTTTCTTTTCCTTTTGATTCTAGTGTTTGTGTAATTTGTTTGTTCATTGTGAAGAAATGTGGAAGGTAGGAGATTGATTGATCTTGAAGGGTGGAGCATTGTGAACAAGGAGATGCTACTGAAATTCTGGCACTTTTTGATGCGTCGAAGATTTCCTTCGACCCATCGAGAGGTAGTTCATGAATTGTCTGCCTCAAATCTTTGACCTGTCGAGACATTGTCTTGACACGTTTAAGATTCCTTCTGAAGCATGATAACTTGTGTGCAATTTTGAAGACCAAAAGCTTGGGACTTTGTAGCATGGATCTTTGAGCAATACATTGAGGCCACAACTAGTCTGAGATCACCTTTGGAGGATCATAACCGAGCCTAATGTACAATTGGATAGTGAGGCCTAACTTGGCCTTCGTTCACTTGCATTTAGAGCTTGGAGACGGTCAACAAAACGTTTTCATTTCTCTCTCCCTACTCTCTGTACTTTCTAGCACAATTGTTAATATGTTTGAGAATGATGCTATGTTAGGATGCTTTGGTTCAACTCTCATCCCTAAGAGTAGACATCTTCCAAGATTTGTTAGCCTTGCAATGCCTTGATGACTCACTCTTGTTCGATGAGGGAGCAACCTACTCATCATTAGTGTCTTATTTTGAATCTTTGATTAGCTCGTGTGATACATGATGAGAATCTTGATCCTTTGTGCATGATGCCTATCTATGTTTTTGGATATTCCATGCTAAGGTGTTTCAAGTTCTAAGTGTGAGGTCCCTCACATTATATGCTTGACTAAAATATTATTTTCCTTTGAAATATGATTAGTATGCATGCCCTCAAAGTGGACTCTAATAGCTTTATTAATCCTTAGAGACTATATGATCATTTAAGTGTGATTGTGTACAAGTTGTTATGCTTAGGAAACCACGTGTTAGCGAAATAAAATTTGTTGTGATTATGCCTATATTATCTTTTGTACATTTTTGTCTACTATATAGTTTGATACAAATTGAGAACAATTTGGTTTTAAAATGTGAGGTGGTAGGCTAAGTCATTATCACGTTTTATCTTAAAAATCCATAAATGTTAAATTTTTATGAGAAAATAGAATGCAAAAATATGTTTGTTGTGGTGTGTTTGTATCCCTATAACAACTTTTGATGATGAGATTGGACTTATGGCTAGTAGATTGCATGATTTTGAGTATGTTTGAAAAGAAAAAAGTAATACATGTCTAATCAGTTTGGTTGAACATATGCCATTCAAAATGTTTTCACGAGAGAAAAAAAAAAGGATTGACATGTTTTCAAAGCTATCTATGCCCTATTTGAGAATTTGAGCCTAAACGTGCATACTTTGCTTACATAATGCATATTTTCTTCATGTGTAATATCATTTAATCATTCTGTGATCTAGAACTTGCTTGAAATCATGCAAACCATTTTTCTAAAAGTCACGAGTTGTTTTCAAAAATGATAGATGCATTAGGATTTACCACCATGGCAAAATAGTTTATGAACCGAATAATGCATGTACCTTTAGAAAATCAATTTATGCCTTATATTATTAAGCCTTTTATTTATGTCTTGAGCATCACAAATCCTTATCTAACCCAAACATTTATCCTACCCCTAACTCGGCGATCTAGCAAGCGATAATGAATTCCTAATTAGGATGTACTTGTAATGTTGTGCTTGTAAGTGAAGATGTCAAGGAAACAAGTGTGAGGTGGGGAAGGTTCTTGTGTTGTTCATATATTTTTCAAGTTGTTTTGTGTTCAAAAAAGAAAAGAAAAGAAAAGAAAAGAAAAATGAGAAGAAAAAAAAGTACCAAAGAAAAGAAAATAGAAAAATAGAAAATTAGAAAAGAAAAGAGAAAACACTCTCTCCAGTTTTCTCTCCCAACTTTCTCAAACACTCTCCTCCCTCTCTCACCCTCTTTTTGGCCGAAAAACACCTCCATCTCTACAACCTAAAGAGACCTAGCTTCCTCTACCTAAGAGAAGGTCGAACCTCATTTCCACCACCACCATCTTGGCCAAGTTTTGGGTGTTCCTGTTCTCATCTCTCTTTTAGGGTGTGATATAGTTCTTAGAACTTCAAGAGGTGGGTAGTAATCCCTCTACCATTTTCCTCTTGAAATTCTAAGGGGTATCCTTTTCTCCTCTACAAGTTTGATGCTAGTTGGAGACAAGAAGGTGGAGTTTTTAGACAAAATGGTGACTTGGTCGAGCTTTGGCTTGCTTAGGGACCTCTTTGGTTATCTCTTCACTTTTCTAGCTTTAATCATGTATTTGACTTCTCTCTTAGCTATGTACGTGTAGTGAGTAGCTTCCTTATGGGAGGTTAGAAGGTTAAATCCTAGCCACTTAATATGAATAAAGATGCTTTGGTTATAATATGAGTTATGTTTTGGTGTATGTTGTATTTTGAATGAGTTTATGATATTGTGATATGGTTGTGGCATGGTTTGAATGCTTAAGCCTTGTTATTGGTTCTCTTGTTCATATGTTGACCTTAGCTAAGTTGATGTATGTTTTAAGAAACTAAAAAATGGACTTTGGTTAAACGAGCTACTCACCTAAAGGCAGATGAGCATATAAACATGACTTAGGCTAAAACTCGTAATGGTAAGCTTGTAGGTTCGGTTTCTTTATGTACAAGCAAGGACCAAAACCCTTTTGAGCTCTAATAGACTCAAAGAGTTTTGGTCAAACTTAGATAGACCTAAAATATCTTTGTGGCTAATGGTAAATTCTTTTGATTCGCATCCCAATAGGTGCGGATTGGGAGTCATTTAGACTTCTCTATTGGGTTCTCCACTAAAGGCTCAAGAAGGAAAACCTTCCACATCGCTCACATTAATTGCTTTACGAACTCATTTCACATATATGTAGTTAGTGTTTCAGTGGCAAATGCTTAGCCCATAATCTCGGTTTACGTTGTGCCTCATAATTGGCCTGGAAACCTTTTAGAGCCCAAATGGTATAGGAGTTCCAGTCCAAAACGAACCATGAATCACAAGTACAGAATTGGACATTAGTGTGTGTACATCGTACTAAAATAACTTATAATCATAAATTGAGACATTGTTTGTGCATCGAGTGTTTACTGGGGACATTGCTAGCCAACCATTCCTTTACCTTGAATTAAAATCATAATTTTGTTATTTTCACGTAGTTAACTATCAATTAATCAATCAGACATCATTCACCGTGATCATTCCATCCCTCATGATGTTAGGTCTCAAAAGGACCATGCGTGGTGAGATTCATTCCAATTGTGTTCTTTGTTTTTTTTGTCGCATTGTTTGTTTGTCTATAACGTAATTTAAGGACTTAATCGATCAAGCTATGAAATTAAGATTGCCAATTCTTATGGGTTTGACATTCGACTTCTATAAATTATATTAATTGGACACTTGCGGTTCTACAGAGTTTCGCTTACCCTTAGACTAATCTTTAGTTCAAAAGGTTTAGGGGGATAATTTATGTAACAGTAAGCACCGTATTGTTGGTTATGCTAAAGACCAGCATAGGCTTAATTTTTTTAGAGGCGGCCTATGACTTACTCTCCCATTGTTCTAGTAGATCCTCCCCTGGTGAGTATCAAGTATAAGCTCTTACACAAGAACTTAACCATGACGATCTCTAGCTACTTAATGTTTCTCTAAATAATGATTATGGGAGGAAGAATAGACGATGAATTGGGTTATAGTTTTAACCAAAGTCGTCTATATTTAGAAGTTAAAGCGAAAGATTGCGCCAATCAGTCTTGACGAAAGTCACGAAACTGATAGTCTTCGATCATCATTCATTTTCATCCAAAACTCCACTTTTTATTTATCCAAAATTATTAATTAAAAATAGATTCAAGGCAGGCAAGGCCCAAGTTTGGTGGAAACGCAAGGTAGTGGAGGTTGTGTTTCTAGTTCAAAAGTATTTTTTATTTTTATTGGAAAGGAACTTCATTCAAACACCACTAGAACAGAAGGAACTAGGAAAAACTAGTTCCAAAGATACAAGCAACAGACAAGAAAGCAAGAAACATAAAACTAGAAAGAAACTTGTACCACAAACTCCTCCTTGCTACGCAGAGAAAGGAAACAGAGTCGGCAAGCCAAAAAGAAGAAGTTAAACACCGCCTCACCCATTGGGGCAAGGGCACCCATCATTCTGAAGTATCCATGTAAGAGTTGGTGGTGGCGTCACCGCTCATATATGAAGACCAACCGCTCATATATGAAGACCCTTATCCCTACAAAGAGTTAAACATCTCATGGATGTTTATTGAGCAATTTTATGTACTTAAAAAGGAAAAGGAGGTGTCAAAAGCATGGAGGTGTAATGAGCAAAATTGGAGGTCTCAATAAAAATTTTGCATGTCCTTTCAAATTGAATTAATAACGACAACAATTTAGTTACACTTCATAAAGTTATATTTCGTTGTGAAATGTCCACTGTGAAAAAAAAAGGTGACAATTTTAATATGTTTTTAATCGAGGACATTTTTTAACACAAGTTTTGACACAACTTAGTAGCCATTGGATTTAAAGACCTCCAACGGTCAAAATCTATTGTTGAAATAAAGTTGTTACTTATTATTTATTACCTATTTATGTTATCTATTACAAAACTAAAATACAAGGAGGGGAATCCTCAAATAGTACTTAGACTATCACCTAATTCACATTTTGGTACCTGATCTTTTAAAACTACTTAAACAGTACCTATACTTATGCAATGTGACCCGAAATAGTACTTTGTAAGGGTAAAATTGTCAAAATAACATTTTATTTTTATTTTACATATAATTATGATTTTTGAAGTGTAGTGGGCACATAATTTATTTTTTCTACCACTTGCAGCTAAGATTTATCCTCAAATACTCGAAGGTAAATAATTTCTCATTTTCCAATCACTTGCAATATAAGTAGAAATCTTAAATTAATACGAGATTTTATTGACAACTGCAAACAAAAAAATTAGACTTTTAGAAAAATTAAAGAGAGAAATTGCTCAAGAGAGAGCAAGAGTTGAAAGAAAAATTACTGCTGAGCAAATTTATTTAGCTGCTTGCCTAAAAGATAGAGCTAAATTCGAACAACATTTACACCGATTATGAGTTTTTTGGTTAGATTCGCATCTTTACTAGTATCAGAACTTGCTATACCTCAACGAATTCCTATATATGGGAACACCTTCTAAGAAAATAATAGGAGAAACCAGATTCTCTATTAAGTTTGACTGATGCAACGCATCATGAGTCTTTAACATAAATCTCTAGAAACAGAGAGTATCTGAAGATACTTCCAGTGATTAGTAACTAATTACAGATATTGGAAACCAAAATGGATTATATCCAAAATCACCCGAAAAACAAGAAAGAGCTATTAACAAAGGTTAATAGTAAAATCGAGTGACTAAATCTTCAATAGATGAAGATTCTTAACTATGTTCAAAGGATGGCCCAAGAACACAAGAAAAAAAGTCAAGAGACAGTCCACCTCGAATAGTCATAAGAAATACTAATGACTTTAAACCATTAGAAGTTCCAAAAAGGAACCCTTCGCCAATACCATTTCTCTTGGATCCAATAACAACTCTGTCAAGGATCAGATTTTCAGAATCCAAAACAGAAGATGTTCATAGTATAAATATATATGTTAAGCATCGTTGATAAGAAAATAGCGGTATAGTTGGTCAATTCTGAAGAATTTGAATTTTATGAAACCGAAGAAAATGTTAGAAATTCTTCAATTCTAAAGTTTGAATTCAATCAAATTTACAAAAGAGGAAATTTTGACATGTTGGATAGCCATCAATTCAAAAATTTTGAATTTACCACTCTAGCAACAACTTGAGAAACAGATCTCCTTTTGATAACACCCAAGGAAGTTGCCAAAGCAAAAAAAAAGAAACTACAAATTTATGCACATTGGAGCAGTCCAAGTTGGCATAAAATTACTGGCCAGAGAAGACATAAATTGTTCAGTCTTATGTGTCTTACAAAACAATAGGCTGTTTTCAGAAAAGTTTACTGAGAACCCTCCAAGCATCATTATGCAACCAAGTTGTATATTTTAACTATTTTCCAAACTTTTCAACTAGCTTGACTGAGCAACTTATTGTTTACGACTGAGAGTCAAAACATATGCACTACAACATTTTTTAGTATTGCCGGCGATTTTTTCCCCAAATCGCCGGCAATAATGCGCCGAAAATAGCCAAAAAAAAACTATTGCCGGCGACTTGGTCGCCGGCAATAGTTTTTTTTTTTAATTATTGCCGGCGACATGCATGGAAGTCGCCGGCAATACTTTTTTTTTTGCTATTTCCGGCGCATTATTGCCGGCGACTTCCATGCATGTCGCCGGCAATAATAGAAAAAAAAACTATTGCCGGCGATTTTTGGGGAAAAAATCGCCGGCAATACCCAAAAATCGCCTGCAATAATGGAAAACTATTGCCGGCGATTTAAAAATCGCATGAGAAAATATGTTGTAGTGATGGCATGCAAGAGCTTGTAGTGGTTTATAAGGTTTATAATAAACTAATGAGCACAACTGTAGAACCAAAGACCAACATAACAAACATTCCTAGTCTTACAATTGGATTCCTCACAAATCTGAAAAATCATTCGGAAAAAATCCATAAGGTTACATGAGATGAAGTAACCATTCCATTGGAATGGAAATTGTCTGGTCCCAAAGAAAAGTTAGAAAGTGTAAGAGCAACAGTCTATGAGAATAGTGGAACTGGAGACAATAACCTAAAATTCGAAGGATGCAGAAACAATGATATATTCCTCGAAAGGATGAGAGGTGAAAGTTCTAGATCATTTAAAAGATGCAGCTCTTCTAGAGAAAATGTACTAGAAGTACCAGAATTTCAATAATAAAATGAACTCAGTGATGGAAGAAGATTTAGATGCTGAATTAGAAAGAGATAACAGCATGCTAAAATTTGAAATACAAAAATCAGAAAAGCTCTTTGAGCTTTATGAAGAAGCAAAAACCTACAAAGATCATTCTCGCCCAGAACAATTGATCAAAGAGATCAAAAGTTTCACTTTCAAAACGAAAGAGAAGTCTTTCCTTACCAAGAAGTAAAAGTGGAAAAAGGAGAGTCTTCAGGAATCACTATTATCAAGGTTGATAGAAATCCAAGACTTTTGAACATGAAAGGTCCTATTGGAAAGAAAGGAAAAAGAAGTTCTCAAAAATTCATTCCACAGAACAGTACACTAATAGTGCCAATTACGCAATTTGGTGTATGACTTGATATAGAAAAATCTCTAGACAAAAAGAAATTCATAGATGAGTAGGTTGCTAGCTTAGTCGTGGCAGCATGTACTACTTATGGAATGTTTGAAGCGCTAGACCTGCAAATAATCTATGAATCAACCTTCGTAGGGATGGCAAAAAAATTCTATTTGGCTTTCAAACAAACTTACAGGGGAACTGAATGGTTAGAGGGAATAAAAGATGATAAATCTCCATATATCTTTGCAACCCCAATCTATGAACAATTCTGTGGAGATATCTCATATGTTGGAGAAAATTCTAAAAAGTTAGCAAAAACCAACATATATGCTTTCAAGATATGCAACATGAAGTATTCGAGAAATATCTAGATGAATTCCAAGAATACTACTATACAATAAGAGAGCTAGAAAACAGCGACCTAATACATCTCTTACGCAGAAAACTTCCTGAACCCTGGAGGACAACCATGAGGGAGAGCATAGATGAAAAACCTCTAGAAATTTTTTCAGTAAAGGGAGTTGAAGAAAGAATCAGACAACTGGTGCAAGAACAATGCACAGCCAACATAAAAGTAAAAGCAGCAAAGAGGCAGCTTAAAGGATCTAATAATTTCTACACTAGAATCGCATATATCCAAACCAACTGGGGAAGCGATAGAAAAATAAAGGGAAGCAATTTCATAAATGTTTTAGAGGAAACCAAAACAAGAATTAGAGATTCAAGAAAAGCTCCAATTATAGAAGAGAGAAACAAAATCCAAGAAAAAGATTCTTCAAGAAAAAAAATTCTCTCAAGAAACAAAAAAGAAGAGAACATGCATATATTGGTTATGCAAGGCTTCGGGCAATATGTCCTAAGAAGGATAAGCAAAGTTCCAAAACTCTTCTGAGAGAATATGAAGAGATCACATAGATGGCCAATATGAAAGGCTACGAGGTATTTTCTTCAGAAGATAAAGATGATCATGTATCTATCTATTCAGCCTGGACAGAAGATGAATCTTCTGAAAAATCATAAACAAATTCTGAAGAGGAATATGAACCCAAAGGGGTTTATCTCCTTGAAATAAAAAATTGGGAAGAAAGCACTGAAAAAGAAAAGATTTCTTCTTACAAAGTTAATCCCAGATCATTTATCTGTGATTATTGTCATTACTATGAGAAATATGGTCTTCCCATATTTTATGGAATGTTAGGAAAGACGTATCACAAAAAATGCTTCATAGCTGAAGCAAGAAGAAAAATAAAGAATAGTTCAATAAATTAGATTATTGAACAGGAATATTAAGGCTACTTCTACAAGCTAGAAGAGAGAAATAAAATTCTAGAAAGAGACCTAGAAAGAACGAAATTCGATGCTACTACTGAAAAGGAAGAAGCAATATCTGCGGAAAGCCCTACTTGTGAAGAAGAACGATGCAGTCCTTTCACAAAAGTGGTAGAAGAAGAAGATTCTTCGAAACAAAATTTGTGCAAGGTAGCAACTGCTTCCATGAGTAAATGTGACGACCCAGAACAGAATTAGCAGTGTAATCAGCTTAGTCCATGAGGTTATGCGTAATCGCAGATTTCCGACAGATAAATGAATAGCCAGACTTGATCACGACTTAATTATTTGCCGAGAATTTGAGCTGAGTCTTTTCTCGAGAGTTGTTATACGTGTGATTTCGAGTTCGTGGGCGGTTCCGGATTATTATTTGGACGATCGAGGAATATAATATGAATATTTTGTGACGACCCGGAACAGAATTAGCAATGTAATCAACTTAATCTACGAGCTTGCGCGTAGTCGCAGATTTCCGACAGTTGTTTGAATCACCAAGTTTGATAACGACTAAATCATTGGCCGAAAATTGGAGCTGGGTCTCTTCTCGAGAGTCGTTGTACGTGTGATTTCGAGTTCGTGGGCGGTTCCGGATCGTTATTTGGACGACCGAGGAATAAATTATGAATATTTGAAGTTTCGATATAATCGGTTTTATATGTCAGGTTTCTTTGCAACTAAATTACTGGTTTAGAATTTGGTTTCGGATTCTTCACGAAAGTTGTTGAGAATTTAATTTCGAGCTTGTGGGAACTTCCGGAGCATTATTCCGAGTTACGAGGATTATGTTGTGAATATTTCCGATTGTTGATTATTTAGTCGGTTAAAGTGTGTGTTTGGGTGAACCGTTGACTTTTTATTCTGTTTGGTCGATGTGTTTGACTTCGGGTGATAATTGAAGAATACGTCGAGTCGAGTTTGTTGTCGCGAGAATTATTGGAATCGGAATTACGACGTGAAAATTACGGGTATTCGAAGTTTGTCGCAAAAATAATTGTGGAAGTTTCCATATTTGGTAAGTATTTAATGGGGTTGCCATTTAGGGAAAGTCAAAGCTGGAATTATGAGTATTGACCGGTCAACGCGGGCTTGGTAGAGGAGGTGTGACGTGCTCGGCGGTCCACGGCGGTGGTTGGCCGTCCGGCCACCCTAAGGCGTGGGGCTGGTCTCTTTCTCTTCGTCGTGACCTCCCCGTCCCAATACCGGCCTCCTCTCACGGCGTGGCTCACAGTGGTGGAAGATATTTCCGGCCAAAAATGGTGAATTTTGGGGTTAATGGTGGATTCCGATTTCGGCCATGTTGAGCTACAATTTGGAGTGGGCTTTGAAGCTCTCATCACCATGAAGCTACCATGTAAGTTTGGTGTTCCAATTCATCTTGTACATGGAGAATTTTGAATTTGAAATTTGTGAGGCAATTCGGTTTATCACGAAATTGGACTAGTTAGAGTGTGAATTGGCCTTTGTTGCGGTTATGAAAGTTGCTCAGTGGGTGATTTTGCATGGAATAAGGGTTGCTCCGCCAAGAAATTTCACGGTTGGTGGTGGCGCCGCCGCCGGCGGCGGTCAACGGCGGTCAAACTTTGAGTTTTGGGGTTTTTTATACAAGTTGCATGTCATTTCACTCGAAATCGCGCCCCGATCGCAGTGGGGAGGTTTGTTTTTCGAATTGAGCATCCGAAAGTACAACGAGGTATTGAGGTGTGAATATCGGATTTTCGACAGTTCGTTGTAATTGAATCGTGTGTTTCCGAGAATGGTGGTTTCTCGTGATTTGTTTTGAATTGTCGAGTTATGACTTTGAGATATGAACTTTGTGATTATTCAGGGGTTCGTGATCGTTCTTTTGGCGAGGGACTTTCCGCCGAATCACAGGTTAACGCAAACTGCGTTACGCTAGTCTGTGAATGGACAATTTCTTTTCACGGAATGATTGCGAGTCTTTATACACGTTTTACGAACTTGAGCATGCATACGAGATTATGATTTATTATGAGCATGTGTTATACGATTATATTACGTATATGCATTTATATGCTGTTTATTGCATTTGCATCGAAATATTTATGATTTGGTTTACACAGAGTACAGTCGTAGTTCATGTTGTTGTATCGATACACACGCATCCCGGCTGATCCCCGAGGGTGCCTACCAGGGGGGGTACCGTACCTTGTGCCGATGTAGTTCCGGGTAGGTACTGGTTTCTGTACCTTGTGCCGATGTAGTTCCGGGTGGGTACAGATGTCTGTTTCTTGTGCCGATGTAGTTCCGGGTGGAAACAGATACCCTGACCTGAGGCCTTTCTGGATCGAATCACGTGTGGGTCTGGGATCCCGTGATTAGGACTGTACTAGCACGGACGTGTCCATGAGTGACCCCGTGGGATTTTTACTTGCATGCTCAGTACGCTGGTGGAGTATGAGTTTACCTCGCGTATTTTATTATATTTATTCATTTGGACTAGCATATGTTTTTATAACGTATATTACTTGGTGAAAGACATTTATTTTCGTCCACTCACTCTAACGATTTTCATGTCTTTCCCCTGGGCTTTTCGATTTTCGTGCCCAGTTTGCAGTTTGAATTCTGGTGTCGCACGTCGTGGTTGGAGGCATAGTGCTCGAACTACCTTGTTTTCTTCCAGTAGGTTTATTGTTCTACCTACTGTGGTATACTTATATGATTATACATTAGAGGTCGCTCTGAGTATTCTGTTGTATATTTTATACGATTTTACTCCGGATTTCAGTAAAGTACAGATATATTTATTATTTTACATTGCTGTTGATATATTGAGAAATCTGGATGGGATTGGTGCCCACGGTTTGATTTTTGTGGCATAGGATGAAGTGTATTTTCCGCGTGCAGGTAATGGTAATTCCACGATAGTAACGAAACTCTGCCAAAATTTCTACGGTTTTTGTTGGTTCGTGTTTTCGAAGGGGTTTGATTCCGGTTTAGGCAACTAAACCGGGGTTGGGTCCTTTCATATTTAAAATTTCGGTATATTGTCGAGTTTATACGTTCGTGTTCAAGTCTATCCGAATCGTGATTGTGATCCGTTTTGGATCGTTGATCGACCCGAACCGTAGATGGAATGATTATCGACTTGATTTGCGAGTTTCGCGATTTGTTGTGATTTCGACATAATCTGCTAATATGGCAGCCTTGTTAGCAACTAAATTATCGGGCGAGAATTTGATTTCGAATCCTTCGTGAAAGTTGTAGAGAATTTAATTTCGAGCTTGTGGGAACTTCCGGAGGATTATTCCGAGTTACGAGGATTAAGTTTGTGATGAATATTTTCGACCGTTGATCATTTAATCGGATAAGCTTGTGATGGATTGAACCGTTGACTTTTTATTGGATTGGTCAAAGTTGTTTGACTTCGGGTGGAAATTGAAGAATTTGTCGAGTTAAGTTTGTTGCCGCGAGAATTGTTGAAAACGGATTTACGACGCAAAAGTTACGTTTGTTCGAAGTTTGTCGAAAAGAATATTTGGAAGTTTCCAAAAATGGAAAGTATAAATAGTGGGTTTGTTTTTTGGGTAAGTCAGAATTGGGTGTTGACTGAGTCAACTCGGGTTGACCAGCCATTTTTCTCCCTTTCCAGGCCAAATTTTGTTTGCATTTGTTGAACTTGATTCCGGCCTCTTTTGGCTGTGGTGTCTTCATGAAAGTTGTTGGGCTTGAGCTCCTCTTTCTTTTGATAGGTCATTCGTTCAATTTGGTTGTCGGATGAAGAAGTTATGACGTTTTGAAGTTCGTGAATTTTCGGCGAGTTTGGCGGTGGTCGAAGGTGATTTTTCCGGCCGATTTGGTGGCTCCTCTTTGAGGGGTTCTGTTAGCCTCAATGAGAGGAAGCTATTGCAAGTGGTTTGAGAGGTTGCTGTGGCCGGAGGAGAGAGATCCGTCGATGTGAAATTTCGGTAAGGGTTTGGAACTTTGGGTTGATTTTTGGAGGTTTTCCGGTCAAAATTAGCCTTAACTTATAACTGGAAGGTTGTTGGAATCGTCGAGATCTTCAAAACCATGTATGCCATGAATTTTTCTGGGCAGATCTGAAATTCCGGCGACGGTGGCAGCGGCGACAGCGACGGCGGCGGCGCCGTCATCGGCGGCGGCGCTGTCGTCGGCGGCGGCGCTGTCGTCGGCGGCGGCGCTGTCGTCGGCGGCGGCGACTTTTCGTC
Organism: Geum urbanum; assembly: GCA_946800695.1. NCBI lineage: Eukaryota > Viridiplantae > Streptophyta > Magnoliopsida > Rosales > Rosaceae > Geum > Geum urbanum. The sequence continues at coordinate 39,954,519 of OX326998.1, forward strand.
CGACGTAGTTTTCGACGAGTTATATGTCATTTCACTTGGAATCGCGCCCCGATCGCAGTGGTGAGGTTTGTTTTTCGATTTGAGCATCGGAAATTATAACGAGGCTTTGTGGTGTGATTATTGGATTTTCACGATTTCGTTGTTATTATATAATACGTTTCCGGGAACGGTTGTTTCTCGTGATTTGATTTGAGTTGTCGAGTTATGAATTTGAGAAATGGAATTTATGATTATCCAGGGGTTCGTGATCGTTCGTTTGGCGAGGGATTTTCTGCCGGATCACGGGATTAACGGGAACTGCGTTACGCTCATCTGTGAGTGCACATTTCTTTTCACGGATTGATTGCAAGTCTTTTATATACGTTTTACGAATTTGAGCATGCAGTATGATCATGATTTTTATTAGAATGTGTTTTACGATTATGCATTTACGAATATGCATATACGATTATACATACATATATATATATATATTATGTTTTATGCATGTGCATGGAAAGGATTTATGATTTGGTTTACACAGAGTACAGTCTCAGTTATCAGGGTTGTATCGATACACATTGGCTTCTCGGCTGATCCCCGAGTACGCTCCGGGGGGGACAGATATCCTGACCCGAGGCCTTTCTGGCTAGGAATCACGTGTAGGTCTGGGATCCCGTGATTCAGACTGTACTAGTGTGAGGGAGTCCATGAGAGACCCCGCGGTATTTATGGTGCATGCTCTGTACGCGTGAGGAGTTAGAGTCTCCCTCGTGTACCATATGATTTTTATGCATTTGACTCGCATATGTTTTTATAACATACATATTATTATTCGGCGAAAGACATTTATTTTCGTCCATTCACTCTAACGGTTTTCATGTCTTTCCCCTGGGCTTTTCGGTTTCCGTGCCCAGTTTGTAGTTCAGACTCTGGTGTCGCACGTCGTGGTCGGAGGTATAGTATTCGAGCGATGTTTCTTTTATGGTAGGTTCTTAGTTTGGCCTACTATTTGTATATCTATACTAGAAGTCGCTCTGAGTATTCTGATGTATATTTTTATACGATTTTCCCCGGATTTCGGTAAAGTATAGTTATATTTATTACTTTACATTACTGTTGATATATTGAGAAATCCGGATGGGATTGGTGCCCACGGTTTGATTTTTGTGGTATAGGATGAAGTGTATTTTCCGGGTGCAGGTAATGGCAATTCCGTGTTAGTAGCGTTACTCTGCCGAAATTTTTACGGTTTTTGTTGGTTCGTGTTTTCAGAAGGGGTTTGATTCCGGTTTAGGAAACTAAATCGGGGTTGGGTCCTTTCAGCTTGGTATCAGAGCATTAGGTTTTAGGTTCTGTAGACTTCTGTAGTCGTGTTTACTAAGGATATTTGAGAATGTACAGCATGTCTAGAGTGGTGACCCGACCGGCCGGCGGATACTCATCAATACTCCGGGTGTTGTATGCTTTCAAATATTTAAAGTTCCATGATTACGTTCTACTTGTTTCAAGCGATGTTTTATTCATTAGGATGCCTCCTTGACGTGCTTTCCGTGTCGGTATGGTTGTGGATCCTATTGAGGATCAATCGACGCACGATTTGCCAGTGAATTGTGGGTTTGGATGAGTATTCTGAATTCAGAGATTTGTGTGGCATGGTTTGCCTGGTTGTGCGTGTATGGCCGTCTACATGTTGCCTCAGAGCAGAGAATTGTGGTAGTTGATGTTTTGCCTGAGTCAGATCATTGTATTTGGTGGGCTGGTATTGTGTGAGTTCCTGTTGCGACTCCATGGCCTACATTCGGGGTGTTGTTTATACGGTAATGGTTCAATCAGGCTACCTAACAACGGAATATGGAGTGTTCACCGACCTGAGGCAGAGATGTATTGTTCATATGTTTGTTTCCGTTTGCACGTGTTATGTGGTTTCAGAGGAAGCAGTGCACAAGGTTCGAGATGAGTTTGAACCTGAGCATCAGAGGGATTTTGACTGATATGCCTCGAGATAACCGTGAGGAGCTTGATGTGCTGCACTCAGAGGCGAGAATATTGAGAAGAAAAGGCTTACGCGGTTTCCGATGTGTTGGTTTGAGGAAAGTGGACTTAGTCGAGATATTTGATGAGGTTGAGTTCAGGCACCTCGGGATCAGTGACTTCATCAGGCTGTGGCCTTTTCGATTATGTTGGGGGTCATCAGATCAAAGCAGAGGATCCGTTTGGTGATGGTGAAGATTACGGAGTAGCGGACTTGTTCTTGTGGTATAAGTTTGGGTGATCGTTGGTGATCCTTTCTCGCAGCAGGTGCCGCTGTGATTTGTGTTCGTGGAGCAGTCTCAGTTGCTATTGTGGTGGCCAGAAGGGTCGCGTTGCGAGAGAGCGCCCTCAGCCAGCTGTTTTAGCGGTTCGGCAGCTCAGAGTTCACGAGGAGGTCATGATGCTATTTCTGGAGTTTGACCAATATAGCCTTTTTGACGAGTTAATCAGCAAGTCGCAATTGACGTGGGCGGCTAGTTGGGCATGTTGGAGTTCGTGCCACGACCTTGTATGAGGACGGAGTTTCTTTGAGGCTATTGTTGCTTGATATCTATGGCTATTGTACCTGCGTCTCCACTTCTGAGGTTTTGGAGAATGTTGCATCCATCCGGAGGTTGTGAGATCTTTGTTGGAGGTTATGAGTTAGCCGCGGATCTGTTATATTTTGATACCGTTGATTTTGTTATGATGTTGAGTATGGACTTTTGGCGACACATTTGGCTGTGTTCGAGTGTCTCGAGAAGGAGGTTGTGTTTCGACGACCAGGTTTCCCCGAGATACTGTTTCGCAGTGATGGTCGAGCGGATGGTGGAAACAGGTTGTGTTGTTGCTTAGCTTATGTTGTGGATACTTCGGTTGTTGTGCCCGACATTGGCGACATTGAGGTGGTTCCCGAGTTTCCAAGTGTGTTCCGGAGGAGTTACCAGGTATTCCTCCAGTTCGGGAGACCGACTACACCATTGAGCTTTTACCAGGCGCTGGACTCATATCACCGGCATTATGTCGTTCGGTGCCAGCGGAGCTGATCGAGCTACAGGTTCGACTTCAGGAGTTGCTGGAGGAAATTTCATATGACCCAGCGTACCTGCGTGGTGTGCTCTTACATTATTTGTGCGAATGTTGGATGGTTCGACAAGGTGGTGCATTGACTACCGGAAGCTGAATCAGGCTTCAGAGGAGAGCAAGTATCCTCCGTTGTGGATTGACTATTGGTTTGATCATCTCGCAAGAGCTTCAGTCTTTTCGAAGATGGATTTCGGGTCCGGATACCATCAGTTGAGGATCAATGAGTTAGATGTGGCTAGGACGACTTTCGGATTATGGTGTGAGCACTACGAGTTCTTGGTCATGCCTTTTGGGTTGACCAACGCCCCCGTAGTTCTTACGGACTTGATGGACCAGGTGTTCAGACGATTCTGGACAAGGTTGCGGTCGTGTTCGTTGGCAATATCCTGATTTACTCTAGGAGCGTGGGCCAGCACCTGAAGCAATTGCGAGCGGTTTTGGGGACCTCGCGAAATGATCAGTTGTTTGCGAAGTTCATCCAGTGTGAATTTTGGTTGGTTAGCGCGAAGATTTTGGGCCACATGATGTCAGCTGTAGGAGTCAGAGTGGATCCTGACCAGATAGAAGTCGAGTTGATTTGGAGTTGACCTACCATTGTACCAGAGATCCGGAGTTTCTCGGGTTTGGCAGGTTATTGTCGGCATTTTATGCAAGATTTTCCCGGATTACCACTCTACTTTCCAGATTGACGAAGAATACGCCAAGTTCGAGTGGTCCGATGCACGCGAGGAGTGTTATTTACTCCTGAAGGAAGGTTGACCGTTGCTTCGGTTTTGATGTTACCTGACGATCATGGTGAGTTCGTGGTTGACGGCGATGCATCGAGATTTGGATTTGGTTGTGCTTGATGCAGCATTGCAGAGCGATGGCTCATAGGTTCAGGCAGTGGAACTTATGAAGCTACGTGTCCTATGTGTGATTTGGGGGTAGCTGTTTTTATGTTAGCATCGAAGAGTTCTAGACACTACTGTTACGGCGTGCAGCGCAGTGTAGGATGTACACTGATTACTTGAGTTTCATCTACTTGCATTTTCGGCCAGATTTGAGCTTGAGGCGACGTAGATGGATGGGCTCGATTAACGACTATGGCTGCACATTTGAGTTTATCCGAGAAGGGCTAGTAGTTGTACTTTGACTATCCATCTGGGATGTCGTTGCTGATGCATTCAGTCAGAAATCGGGAACTGCATTGTATCATGTGTGTATGGCTCGAGTTTCCATGTTAGCCGAGTTGTGAGCTACGGGAGCTGAGTTCGAGTGTGATGGTGTTGAAGCTCATTGTTTTGTGGGCGTTATGCACTAGTGGTACGGAAATGTATCAGATACTTTGAGTTTACTACTCGTGACGCAACCTGTAGAAGAACGTAACGGCTTGTGTGAGCAGACGCCACATTTGTAGACAGGCGATGGCTAGGAGGCAGAGACTTGCCGGAAAGTTACATCTATTGGAGATTTATGATTAGAAGTTGGAGCTTGTCACTGTGGATTTTGTGTGCCAGTACGCACTTCAGTTTGTGGTACCAGTTGTCGGGTCTTTGTGGATCATTTGATGAATTCAGTTCTTTTCCTTGTACTTCCGGAAAAGATTTTGGTGGCAGGCTGGTATGGCTGTATTTGGCGGAGGTTGTTCATGTACATGTTGCGCCTGTGTCCCTGATTGTTGATCGAGATAATCAGCTACAACAGAGTGTTGGCAAGCGTTGCAGTGAGCATTGGGGACCAGATTATAGCTTAGTACAGTTTCTTATCCTCAGATTGGTGGACGATCTTTGAGGACTATTCAGACCTTGGAGAGCATGTTATGGTCTTATGTATTGCAGTTCCAAGGGATTTGGGACCAGCAGTTTCAACTGTTCGAGATTGCGTGCAGTACCAGTTTGTAAACCATTATGATCATAACGTTGCATGATGTCATTTTTGAGGAATGATGTTGTACTCCACTGTGTTGGAGCGAGTTTGGTTTGAGCTGACGTTGGATCCTGATTCAGTGGAATGTGCTACCACAGACCTTCGGATTAACGGAAACAGGTTGATAATTTCCCGAGTTCGATGTTTGAGTTATGTTGATGTGAGTAGGCTGAGTTGTGATTTGCCACGTTATTTTGATCCGTATGTGATCATAGGCGAGTTTGTGTTATGCCGTATAGTTCGGCATTGCCTATAGCGTTGGCTTTTGTGTGGGTTGTGTTCCGTGTGGTGGAACTACATTTCAGATTTATTGTATGTTGTGTACCCTATCAGTTCCGTATGCAGGAACACTTGGCATTTGTAAGGAGCCAGTTCAAATTCAAGAATTGAGGGTACAGAGATATTTTTCTATTGACAGAGTTGTTTAGTTGAGGTTGCCACTAGGAAATTGAATTGTATGTAGAGGCAGTATTCCTACTTTTCAGTTGGCAGACTTGGAAATTTCGAGGTCGAAATTTTTTTAAGGGGGGTGGATTTGTGATGACCCAGAATAGAATTAGCAGTGTAATCAGCTTAGTCCATGAGGTTATGCGTAATCGCAGATTTTCGACAGATAATTGAATCTCCAGACTTGATCACGACTTAATTATTGGCCGAGAATTTGAGCTGAGTCTCTTCTTGAGAGTTGTTATACGCGTGATTTCAAGTTCGTGGGCGGTTCCGGATTATTATTTGGACGACCGACGAATATAATATGAATATTTGAAATTTTGGTATATTGTCGAGTTTATACGTTCGTGTTCGAGTCTAACTGAATCGTGATTGTGATCCGTTTTGGACCGTTGATCGACCCGAATCGTAGATGGAATGATTATCAACTTGATTTGCGAGTTTCGCGATTTGTTGTGATTTCGACATAATCTGCTAATATGGCGGCCTTGTTAGCGACTAAATTATCGGGCGAGGGATTTTCCGCCGGATCACGGGATTAACGCGAACTGCGTTACGCTCATCTGTGAGTGGACATTTCTTTTCACGGATTGATTGCGAGTCTTTTATATACGTTTTACGAATTTGAGCATGCAGTATGATCATGATTTTTATGAGCATGTGTTTTACGATTATGCATTTACGAATATGCGTATACGATTATACATACATATATATTATGTTTTATGCATGTGCATGGAAAGGATTTATGATTTGGTTTACACAGAGTACAGTCTCAGTTATCAGGGTTGTATCGATACACATTGGCTTCTCGGCTGATCTCCGAGTACGCTCCGGGGGGGGACAGATATCCTAACCCGAGGCCTTTCTGGTTAGGAATCACGTGTGGTTCTGGGATCCCGTGATTCAAACTGTACTAGCGTGAGGGAGTCTATGAGAGACCCCGCGGTATTTATGGTGCATGCTCTGTACGCGTGAGGAGTTAGAGTCTCCCTCGTGTACCATATGATTTTTATGCATTTGACTCGCATATGTTTTTATAACATATATATTATTATTCGGCGAAAGACATTTATTTTCGTCCACTCACTCTAACGGTTTTCATGTCTTTCCCCTGGGCTTTTCGGTTTCCGTGCCCAGTTTGCAATTCAGACTCTGGTGTCGCACGTCGTGGTCGGAGGCATAGTATTCGAGCGATGTTTCTTTTATGGTAGGTTCTTAGTTTGGCCTACTATTTGTATATATATACTAGAAGTCGCTCTGAGTATTCTGATGTATATTTTTATACGATTTTCCCCGGATTTCGGTAAAGTATAGTTATATTTATTACTTTACATTACTGTTGATATATTGAGAAATCCGAATGGGATTGGTGCCCACGGTTTGATTTTTGTGGCATAGGATGAAGTGTATTTTCCGGGTGCAGGTAATGGAAATTCCGTGTTAGTAGCGTTACTTTGCCGAAATTTTTATGGTTTTTGTTGGTTCGTGTTTTCAGAAGGGGTTTGATTCCGGTTTAGGAAACTAAATCGGGGTTGGATCCTTTCAGTAAATTCTTCAACTACATGGAAATTAGATTAAAAATTCTAGGATACAACAAGTATCATCTACCTACCTATGTAGATAATGGTTATGGCTTCAGCTTAGCAAAAAAGTTTGGTATATCTGAAGAACTCTGGATTATTAGTCCAAAAAAAGGTGCAATTGGGAAAAGTGCAGAAGGAAGAAAAATCTTCATGAATACAGTTGTCAAAAAGGTTTAAATCTCGATTGGAGGAGGAACCTTTGTAATTGAAGAGCTTTGGCAATCAGAAAGCCAAGACTCAGATATATTGAATGGTAATGATTTTCTTCTACAACAAACATTCATCCAAAAGCCAAAAGTAAACTTACTAGGCTTCGAAAAGAATGACAAGATCTTCTGGACAAAGCGACTTAAACAAGTAAAAAGTATTATCGGTCCAGGATTTACAGAGCAATATAATAGATCACAGCAAAATAGTGGTGGATATACACAAACATACAAAACGATATTACAATACAAGCAACAAAAAGAGTTGCTTATAGAGGCATCATCAGAGAAAAAAGAAGAAGATGAAGAGGACTCTAAAGCAGCCTTCATACAAGAGAATAATTTCGAGCACTTCAAGGCTAAGCTTGAGAAACAGAAATTGCATACCCTTGGAGAGATCAAGGAGATGTTGAAACAAAATATTGACATCAATCCTCTAAAATTCTGGGAAAAAGACCCAGTGGTCTGTGAGCTCAAGCTACATGACATGAATTTTATCTGTCATGTAAAAGTAATCCATCAGTACAAGGAAGAAGATAAGAAAAAATTCAGAAAATACATAGTTGATCTTTTGAATAAGGGATTGATAAAACCATCAAATAGTCATCATCATGCTCTAGCATTCTATGTCAGAAATCATGCGGAAGAAAGAATGGTGATAGACTTTAGATATGTCAATAAGAAAACAAAAAAGACGGTTATCAAATAGCACAGGCAGTAGTGCTAATAAACAGGCTGAGCCAAAGTATTCTCAAAGTTTGATGAAAAATCAGAATTCTGACAAGTCAAAGTGCATCCTAATAGCATCCCCCTTACTGCCTTCAGAACTCCACAAGGACACTACGAATGGCTAGTAATGTCTTTTGGGCTGAAACAAGCTCCATCCATTTTTCAGAAAAAAAAAATGGACAACATATTCAAACAAGTCATAGACTTTTGTGTCGCCTACATCGATGATATATTAGTCTTCTCAAAAAGCAAAGAAGAATACATGAATCATCTCTATGAGGTAGTCAAGCTCATAGTTCAACATGGAATCATTCTAGGAGAAAAAAAAAGTTTTTCTCGTCCTAGAAGAAATTGACTTTCTATGGATTAACCTAAGAAATGGGGTGATCAAGCATCAACCTCATGTCTTAGAAAAGGTCTAGAAATTTCTAGATAGAATTCCTGACACTAAAAGTCTACAGAGAATCTTAGGATTCATTAACTGTGGAAGAAACTTCCTTCCTAAAATTGCTGGATTAACAACAATACTGTCTTCAAAAACAAACTCAAAGATAGCTTGAAATTTACAGAGGATGACGAAAATGTCGTTAGGAAAATCAAAGAGCTTTGCAATAATTTGCCTCCCCTCCATCAACTTGAAGAAAATGATGAGATCATTCTTCAGACATATGTTAGTGACAATTTCTGGGCAGGTGTAGTGTTGGCAAGAGTGTCAGGCACTAATACAAATTTTTTTTTTAAAGTTTTGTAGTGGGAAGTTTAACTCTGCAGAACAGAACTATCCCATAGAGGAAAAGAAAATTCGGGCAATTAAAAAAATAATTGAAAATTCTCCCACCTTTTTAGGGAAACCATTCATTGTGAAAACAGATTGTGCCAGAGTAAAAAAATTTAAGAATTTCAAGCTTGATAAAGCTGCTGATAGGAGAAGATAACCAAATTGGCAATTATTTCTCAACCAAAATGCAAAAAATAGGAACTATTTTCTCGACGCTTTAACAAGAGAAATGGCAATGTTCCAAAGGAGTGAAAAGAGCGACGATAGTCGGAATCCTAGGAGTAGGAGGCCAGGAAAAGAACTTGAACAACCAGAGGAGTCCATTAAGAAGGTTCTTTAAAATTTCTTGTTGTGTCCTAAAAGACCAGCCTTAACTGACCAATTCCAAGGTAAAGGATTGGCTAGTCCATCTCAAACGGCAAACAGTAGAGGCATATCAAGACCATTGAAGGCTACTGCTTTGCCAAAAAGCTGAATTTTTCCTATAGGATTCGTAAACATATTCAAATATCAGTTGAACACTTTCTCTGAGTCAGTCTTCCAAACTAACCCAGGTCTAGCTTGTCATCAGAAGATTTTGCTAGACAATTTGATGTTTGCTTTCTAGGAACAAGAAAAAAACTTATGGTAGAGGCCATGAATGCCTTAGCAGAAGAACTTAACCAAAAGAAAAGACAACAAAGTGTTGTTAATAAATTAGTGGTGCAATGCATCAGAACCTCTGAAAGTGCAAGATTTCCAATTCAAGCGTTAAAAGAATTTCACAACACTATTGGAAGACACTCAATCAACACAGATATCCCTGATACACTATTTACTGTTCCAAGAACATTCCCAAGAAAATATATAGTGAATGTTCAAAGCGAGCACCTGTAAGAACAGAAGTTGTGCTTAGTTGAAAATGGCTTTGTTCATAATTTATAGACAAAGACTAATGATCATCTCACAAGATTGTCTGCTATCATCTGCAATACTGTCAAGAATGTAAGAAATTCCAATTGCATTCTTAGACTCAAGTTCAAATTTACACCTCCAGAATGGGTGCAGAAAGCCAATGGAGAAACTGAGTACATTTCTCCATACCGCTATGTTAGAATCATCCAAGGCCAGTATTTAGAATCAGCCTGTAATGGATACAATGGAACTCCAAATTCTAGCATTCTATGGATGAAGGCCATGACATTGGAATACATCAAGAAAGTAATCGAATAATATCAAGAGATTGATTTTCTTGCTTCAGGAGAAAAGATAATTGTCACCGTTTATGATCACCCAGAGGCCGTTACTATTGACTTGATTATTTCTCTTAAAATAAAAGAGAGTGATTTCACCCTTGCATGTATTCAATGGCTCAAAAAAATCGAGAATGACAAGCACTACAAGATGTATGGAGATACAGACGTGGAAGAAAACAGAACAAGAAGAAGGATTGAATTTGAAGAGCCTTATCTTGGAGAGAATTCATAAATATAAGATGACATGTAAAGACATGAAAATTCGTATCGTCTTTTTTTGAAGAAGGGAACATCTCTTATCAATAAAGAATCTGCTTTTCGAAAGAAGACAATGGAGGAAAGCCGGAACCTTATCAGCATGGAGTCACCTTTTCTTAGTAGAGTTACTGTTAATTAAACATATTTCAATTCTAGTTTGGAGTCCGCTTCCTATATAAGGAGCCTTGAGTCTTAGTTTTAGGCATCAAAAATCAGAATAGAAGAGATCTATCTGAGAGTAGAAAAACCTGAGAGTGAAGCTTGTAGTCGAAAGATAATGTCGAAGCAAACTGTTCAGCTTTTCTATTTCCAAGTAAGTATGTCTGCTAGTTTGACTAGCTAAACAACTTCTATAGAGTGAGGCTCTGGATGTTTAGTATGTAATTCTATTGAATAAATAACTTATGGTTTCCCGCTACAATTCTTTCAAATTGTTGCATATATTTATAACTCATTAAAACTCCCCTAAGAGGGGACTACCGCCCAAAAGGAGGAAGAAAGTGAATTGTTTATATTTGTTCATACTCATTATTATCCCATAGGAGGCAGACTACCGCCTAGAAGGTGGAAAATATGGGTTGTTTGTTACTAAGCATCTTTCTGGTAACTTTCCTTATCTAAAAAATGAATTCGAAGAAGAATTACCCTTAAAAAGAAGCATTCAACAGTGAGTCCGTCTGCATAAGTAACTCAGAAAGGCTAAAGCTAGTTTTGCTTTGTTTTTAGGGGGTATTTTTCTTTCCTTTAGTATTTAATAGTATACCAAGGGCATATTGGGTAAATTATAAATAAATAAATTACATATGTACTAGATGGAGACATATGTTATAAGTTCACATATCATCTGGGTATTTTTAAAAGTCTAGGTATCAAAATATGCAAAAGGCTAAAAGGCTATAGTTCAGGTACCAAATGGAGATTTTTCTCTTTATATAATAATAATCACTTACAAATAATATATATATATATATCATCAAACTCTCTTGTTTTTTTTTAAAAAAAATTGGCTGATTAGAGGTAAGATAAAAAGAGTTCGTCATACCTAAACACAATTCTTAACTCTGCCGTGGTCTTCGGCCCAAAAAGCCTCTCTCTCTCTCTCTCTCTCTCTCTCTCTCTCTCTCTCTCTCTCTCTCTCTCTCTCTCTCTCTCTCTCTCTCTCTCTGCTCTGCTCTGCTCTGCTCTGCTCTGCTCTGCTATCATCTTTACGGCATCCACATCCGTTGGTAGAGCACCAGCTAGAGCAAGAGCAAATTTTTGCTCGAGCAAAACAAATCCCTTTACAATATGAAGAATTGCATTTTCTCTCGCAAAAAGGTGATGAGTGTGTGCAAATCAAATTTTGCACACACTCATCACCTTTTTGTGAGAGAAAATTCAATTCATCATATTGTAAAATGTTAAAAAATTATTTATTGGATAAATTTACAACCAATAATAATGTGACACATGTCTTTATCGACTACATAATTATACACGATTTCCGATAAGATTTTTTACTAATAAAAAAGTGACACGTGTCACTGTTATGTGTTGTTATCGGAAAAATAATTTGACTAGATTTCTTGTAAGATTTTTGGCTAATAACAATGTGACATGTGTCACTACGAGATAGAGTTATCGACAAAATAATTGAACTAGATTTCCGGTAAGATTTTTGTCCAATGACGATATGACACATGTGTTCATCTTCAAAAATCCAATTATCTACAATTTTCTATAAAACATTTATCAATTACTCATTCTATACTCACACCGTCTACAAGTTTCTTCCAATCCGAGAAGATAACACATCTCTCTAAACACTTATAAAGATTTCCTACATCATCACTCTGATGAATCCTTTCAGCTTCCACAATTTTTTCAAACGGAGGCAACAACAACAACAAGAGGATGACGATGCGGAGAAATCCTTCATCAATCAGGGGGTCATGGAGGAAGCACAATCCGACGATGAACCACGAATAAGCAGTTCATGTCGCGGTAAAAAACCAAGTCAACCACGACATAGGGAGTCTAGGGGATGCAATCGAACGTCCCAACTTCAACACACAAGAATTTCGCCAGAGGTACAGGATGAGCAAAAACCGATTCAACAGTATCATGACGGATCTCTGCAACCACGACCAATATTGGCATCAACGACCAGACGTCACTGGATTGCTAGGACTTCTTTCCAACCAAAAGCTAGTGCTCTACAAATATTGGTGTACGGGGAAGCCGCGGATCAATGTACTGAAATTACAAGGATGTGGGAATCGACTACCCTAGAATTTATGAATGAGTTTTGCCACCAAATGGTTCGCCTCTATGGTCCAAAATAACTCCGCAGTCCAACACCTGAGGACCTCACAAAACTCTTAGCTAAAGGCCAACACCGAGACTTTTCAGGTATAATTGGAAGCATTGACTGCATACACTAGAAAGGGAAGAACTGCCTAACCGCTCATCAAGGGGCATACTCGGGCGAAATGGTCGCCCCACTATTATCCTAGCAGTGGTGGCCTCGTATAATACGTGGATATGACACAATTTCTTCAGGTGTCCTGGAGCTAAAAATGACATTAACGTGCTCCACATATCTGATGTGTTCGAACAGATCCTTGCCGGAAGAGGCCCAATTACCGTCTACGAAGTCCACAGAGAGAGGTACTCTACCGCTTATTATCTAGCTAACGGAATATATCTGAGATACTCTACATTTGTCAAAAAAAAAAATCAATCCCCAGACACGACAAAATAAGCTCTTCGCAAAGAAACAAGAAGCATGCTGGAAAGATGTGGAGAGGGCCTTTGGCATCTTGCAATCTCGTTGGGCAATTATTCGTCATAGTTGTACATTACACCACAAATCAGTAATCACATCCATCATGTTAGCTTGCATCATATTGCATAACATGATTGTTGAGGAAGAGTAGGTGGAGGATGAGGATGAGGAGAATGAAGAAGAAGATATGAAAAACCAATTGAGAGCTTTCCAGGTTTATGATGGGCCGGTGGATGAACAAGGAAATCGAATTCCTTTTGAACCAATAAGAAGAGATGGACTTAATATATAACAGTTTCACGATCGTGTTGCCGATCTCGAATTCGTTTACATCCATACATAGCTCGAAAAGGACTTAGTAAAGCACAACTGAAGGTTGGAAACCGGTGAAATACTCTAAATATGTGAGTTTCAATTTTATTATGTGCTTTTATTAAGAATGTGTTTAATTTTCGTATGTGTTTTAATTTAAGGTGTAACAAATATACTTTTCTTCATCTTAATAAATAAATTGTATTTTTATTTCTCGAAAATTTAAATTACATAATGATAAGTCAAGCCTAGATTTATTCTTAGTACAATACTATAACTACTATGGAAAGAGCACGCGACTTGGGTGAAAACAATCTGAATATGTTTCATTGGTAGCTTGATCCTGACTAGGTTCTCCTTTATTAAGGATTGCTAGTTTCCTCTGGGTGAAATACCTTTTCAAGATTGGGATCATAGCCTCCAAATCCATTGTCATGATCCTTATGTCCTCCTCTTGTAATAATTAAGCTCACTTTTATTATGCATCTTCCTCGCGATATGCTACAATGCTTGATCACTTGCAATGGTATGCAAAACCTCAACTCGTTGCTCAATAGGAGTCTTACCTTGTTTCTTTTGCCACCTTGATTCCAATTGGTCTAGCCTGACTCAAGGGAACGGTCACGTTGCTTTGAGGTGTCTGATTCACTTTTTCATCGGCCAAATTGATGGTTGGGGATGATTCGGTTACGGAACGAGTGCCTTGATAATTATTTGCATATGGAGATGGAGTAGTTGGTAGCATCTCAATGAAAGATGAATGATCCTTAACCGCTTCATAACATGCAAAGTATGTAAACGATTTCTTCTTGGCCGCATAGTAAAATGATTGAGCTTGCTTGACCTAATAAAAATAAATATTAGTTATTTCACAATACTACATATTTAAACAATTAAATATGTAAATTACATAATTTAATTAATATAATCAAATAAAATTTACATCATATATGATAAACTAATTGACTACAACCAAAAATTGATTTTGCCACGGAAAAATGCCGTGGAAACAAAATAATTTTGCCGTAGCAAAAGATTTTTGCGACTGCAAATCAGTCTTTCACTATGACAAATTTTTCATAGTTTTAGATGGCAACGCAATTGCTAAAGACTACAATATGTGCCGTAGCAAAGAGCTACAGTAGGTGCCGTAGCAAAAGCTTTTTGCTACGACAATTTGGTGTCGTAGTGTTTGAGTTGGTATTAGCAACGAAAAATTACTACAGTTCACGCCGTAGTAAATATACCTTTGACAAAGACATGAATGCCCATTTGCAACAGCATGAACGACCAACCATTTGCTACGGCAATAATGCCGTGGCAACAATTAAAATTATAAACAAACATAAAAAATGATTTATTTGCATGCCCAAATCAATTCCTCCTTGTTTTGTGTTGTAGCACTAGTACTTTACCAAAAAAGATACACTACATTCATCATTCATCATATATATCATCATGATCTATAAGTTATACATACAATTACCAATTCAAGCTCCTGCTCAACATAAAAAGATTATGTATATATTCACATATTCCTCTATCATGAGATTATCCCACTACACCTACTCACCCTCTCTTACACATAAAATTACACGTCGGCATCTTATAAGTTCACCTGAAAGAATTTTGAAGCAGAGAAGTTTCCGAACATGTTCTGCAAAGTTGCTTGGGACGATCCAATAGTTGTTGTATATGGTATAACTTCAGCTTCTCATCAGCCTGTGTTATCAAACATGCCGTGGTTGTGTTAGATTGGCAAGGTTTATATCAAAGCACCAAGTAATAAAATGACAGTGTTACTCAAAGCAGGTATTTAGTAATAGACAAGCATGAATTGTTTTCAGAATAGCAATTGAAGGCAATATACATTTGTTTTGCCTCTGATAACATGAGCAAAATGTTCCACATATAGACCTCAAAGGTAGTTTGGCTACAAACTCATGCATTGAAACTAAATCAGTTCTAGAAAACACAATGCATATTTAATTTATAGCTTATAGCCTACAACAGGAAGTGCAACATCATAGGCTTTCATAGCTCTGATAGTACTCACATAATTGAGGTATCATGCATGGATGACAATGGTATGTTTCCACTCCTGCAACAACTGCATTGTAGGGTTTTATGAAACTCCAAAAGATCAACTTGAATCATTTTCCGCAAGTCTCCAATCAAAGCCTGAATTAAAAGAAGAAATTCAGAACTGACAAGAGTTCAAGAACGTAGTTAAAAGATTACAGACGTGATTTTGGGAAATCATAGCTCAAAACTTTGGTGTAGCCTCAACTTCCAGGTTAGTTCATAAAAATACAGTATAAGAAAAGGCAGGATGCAAATTGAAGTTTCAAATGATTGCTGAAGACGTTATATGCAGAAGAACTTGTTTACTGAGTCAATTGTGGAGACAATGCAAGTGAGAAAAATCTATATCTTTTTCTGAATAATTTCTCGTCTGATGATGATAACAGGTTAAGTACTCGGTTTGAAAACTGAAAAGTGAAGTTAGAACAATCACCTAACCATGCAATCCATTAATATACCAACTTTTTCATTTATTGATTGTGATTTCCCAACCGCTAAGGGACTGTGAGATGTATGTCTTCTGTCACATAAACAAAGTAGAGATCATCACTACCAAAAGGAGTTCCATTGAGTCTCAAACATATTTGCAATGTAAGTTCTAGTAGAGAAACCAAAGGGGAGAGATACAGATATTGGAAGAGATACGATGAAATAATACCTGGGTACCTTCGTTAAATCTGGTTTTCGACTTTCTGCATCAATTTTTAAGATTGACTGCAGCTCTTTTACCTTGTCATGAATCTGGTTCAAGCACATATCTTATGATTAATCAACCAATTCTATATTATTCTAGTATCAATTAATACCACAGTTCAAGAATGTAGATTTACAAGGTAACATTCAGAAGCATTCACCAACTTTATTGTATTTGTACCAATATATTAGGTGCAACGATAATGTAGTGAGAAAAAAAAAGTATATAAACTAGATCAGATACCAAATTGTCTGTTGTGAGTGCATATTTTAACTTTTCAGTGTGTATTAACTGCTTTTGTCACAGAAGTAATGCCTTCATAAACACTAGTCTTCTTTTACTTGCAAATAGAAACTTGTCAAGCTACTACTGTACTTGTTTAGCTATCTTCCAAATAAAAACAACTGCGTATATACTGTTTAATAAGTCGCTACTGTCATATATACTGATCAATCGATCGATCAACTCGCAACCATATTGATCATTGCTTACGATATCTAAAAGAAAGTAGACAATGCTAGCTACTTACATGTAAGTATCTAAGGATCAGACACTAATACTGGTCTGCCGTTACCCAAACTTACATTTCAGATAAATTTTGGAGCAGAAATTGTCTAGCTGCAGCCGATGACAAAGTACGTTGTCAACCCGCGCACGTTTCTGTTTCTATTTTCGCTAGACTTGAATCACTTATAAATAGAAGCATACGCGTCCTCAAAAGTATTTCGTCTCACCTCTTAGTTGAGCTTCATCCTGTTACAATATTGTCAGCTCATAATCGAATATGGAAACATTCAAACTATCCTTATGTTTAATAGCAATAACACTGGTAAGTTAATTAACTATAGCTACTCCACTATTAAAGAATTGCCAATGCTTAATATATACCAACAAGACACAAAATAACATAGATAACATATCAACACGGCACATAACAAATTTTACAATAGAAGTCATACTTGATGACTATGCTGTAAGTTATTGGCTCATTCATAAAAAAAAATATAAGTATAATGAATTACTATGCTCCTTTCTGGATTACCTTGCAGAAAATAAAAGCTCAGAAGCAAGCTTGTCAGTTTTCTCACTCTAAACTCCCTGACATTTAAAAGCTTAGTAAGAATAAACCATTTTTACGCATTAGAGTGGGGGTAAGTAAAGAAATATCATCAAAGAACTATGACTTAGTATAAATAAAAGTGGGTATGAACCTTCAATTTTGTACAATTAATACATGACATTGTGAATAAAATAGCCAGCAAGAGGAGAAAATTTTATGTATACTACTGTACTGTCTTCTTTAACAAGCAACCATGCAAGCAAGAGGCTTAAAGGCTCGGAGGAAATATGATGGGCACATGGTATCTGAAATAAGAACTAGCGATCATCAGCAGGGGCCAAAAGGATGCTGACAGGACAACATGAAATTGCAAGCAACTTGGTTTAGAGAAATGGATGGCATTGATATCTGACAAGTTAACAACCAACCTTCAATGGAGTTACTAAAAGTATAGAACCAGCTGTACTTTATTAAAAATGCTCATACGACTGGTTACTCAGACCAAAAAACCATACCTTAGTTGTTCCAGCCACACACCTTGATCAGTTTCCTGAAACAAAATCACACATCGTGACTTATCAATTAACCCATATGCCTTCTTTGAGAATGAAAGTGTCCATTGATTGAATGTCAGTAAGAGAGTTACCAACCTCAGTAAACCATCAATTAGAATGAGAAGTCTTTTCAAAAGAAAACTTCATTGGGTGAATATACTGACTATCAGGATACAAAGAGCTATTATTATACTATCACAAATTGCACCGAACAATTATGAATGAGAATTGAGAAACCAAAGCACTTCTGCTCCTGTCGGTTCAATCTCTAGCAGTCCAAAAGTTAATATTAACCTTTCTACTTCCAATTCTTCAAAGATTAGAATACCACGACACTGGTTAAATCAAATTAGAGAGTGTGCCATTCCATCGAAACCAAAACTGAGAGTAGCAACTTACTAGAGAGTAAAGAGAAAGTTAATGGTACCAATGTCATCTTTCACAGCCTGGAAATTTGAAAGATTCAGAGATACCAAAAAAATTTCTATTGAAATGAAAATAAGAACGGGACATAAGTAAAAATGGACAACTTGACAATCAAAATAGGAGAATTTTTTGCAAACAAACAGAGGTAACCACAACCTATACCCAAGTATCTAGGATCAAAGCTCACTTTGGAAAGTAAAAATGCTTAATGTCATTGGATACATAAACGCATATAATTCAGCTTAGGTCATTACACTAGCAAATACTGTAATTCTATACTACTGATGTACATTCATATATGATAAGATATTGAGTACTAATGGATAATTTCGTGCTGCAACATACCTCACCGACAACACTCAAAGAAGTACCAGTTGGAAGCACTCGCTCAATTCGTTTGACACCAACAATCTAACAAAAATACCCACCATGTTAGTCAACTAACTCAGTTCTGCATGGTGCATGGATTACAAACTAAACCAGCAGATGACAAACCTTGAGGCCTTGGAGATAAACTAATGTCCCTTGTACAAGGGACATCCCTGACTCTTCAAATATATCCACAAAGCAAAAATTAATATACTCAAAGTACTATCACGATTCATGACCACCACACAACTCTCTGAATTCACTCTAATGATCACAAGAATACTGAATTTAAGCAACGGAAAGCAGAATTGAAACAACTAGAACACGAAAACAGTAATGCTCAGGCGAATGTGTTTTTACCTTAGCAGAAGACTCAGCTGTGCCGGTTTGAGTCCCATAGAAGATAGAAACCCGAGTCTTGCTGGAGCCGACCTTAAACTATCCTCTTCCTCCTTAGTTGCCACCGGCTTCGGCACCACGACCCGCTTCACCTCCCAGCTCCGATCCGACGGTCTCCTCCACAGCATCCCCAAATTAAACTCTGATTATCAACGCAATTGAAGTCGTCACTCGTCAGTATCACCTCCGCCGTGTCCGTACTCCAGCCAACGCCCTCTGCTTCCGCCGCCCTATCACCACGACTAAGGACACGACGAGACATCGAGGTGAATAACTGAATCGCGAGAGAGAGAGAGGGAGAGGGAGAGAGAGACTGAATTGGGGCAAAGTTAATGAGAGGCGAGTTGAACGAAAGTGACTAAGAAACCAAGCGCGTCATTCACTAATGAGTTTGCGACGGCAACTAATTAACCGTCGCGAATTCAGCAAATATTTGTCACGGCGTGAAATAGCCGTAGCAAAAGCTTCTCGAATTTGTGATGGTACTTTTGTCGTCGTCATTGGTAGGAAAAAATCGAAACAAAATTAATCTTTTGTTGTAGTATAAAAGCATCCGCACCAGCGAGCAGCTGGCGAGCTCTTGCTTGAGCAAGTGGTGGAACTGACGAGTTTTGCTCGAGCAAACTCAGAATCGGCAACACACTAGGGGAAAAAAACATAGTTAAACTGCTAGTTGACATTTTGCTCCATCAATCAATAGAGTAATATATGCTCTGACGATTGCTCGACCGCCTGGCGAAACACATCATGGGCGACGTCACGCGCGTTGAGTTTTTTTTTTTAAGTCAAGCGCATGCAGTCAAAAGTCAAAAATAAAAATTGACGCGCGAATGGGAACGCAACACCTGTCGGGCCCAGGTAGAAAATTTAAAGGCAATGGTCCAATTGATGTGGGCATTTGATTTTGAATCTGAAATATCATCCAACGGTCCATAATAAATCAACACGGCTAGTTATGCATACCAACAGAAATAAACGAGAAAATTATCAAAAACATTGTAAAAAAATCCCAAAAATTTCCCTATTAATACTACTTCATTTCATTCACAACTCACACCAATTTGTGCACAACAAATTTCACATCTCTCTCCATCACTTCTATCATTTCGTTTAACATTTTTTCCAAAACAATGGGCACCCATTGACTTCCTTCCGAAGATTTACAAATGTACATCTCTTTCGTACATCATAGTGTTGATGATTACGACGTCAACAAACAAAAGAGGGACAAATTGTGAAAGACAATTCATGTCAATAATGTGCAAAATTGGGAGCCAACACAATGTGAGATTCCTCCGAAGGAGCCAAGGACCGAATCGCGTTTTCGTCTCATTACAACAAATTCAAACTATTCTTGCAAAAATGGGGTGAATGTTTTCATGTGGCACGACAACGTATAACTAGCGACACTTCGCTATTGGACGAAGTAAGTTTCTATTAAAGTGTGCTATGAGAGTTGCTTTGTCGGGCACTGATGATGACCCGGAGCTTACCCGGCCAGTTTTAGTAGGTCCCCTACGAAGAAGGGAATGGGAGTACGGCCCTAGTTGCGTGGTGGAAGCCGGGAAACACGCCATCATGCGCCGGACGGGTCTACCCGCCCGAGACCTTCGAATCCTCAACCACTCCTACCCATCCACGCTCCTCAGCCAAGAACGAGTCGTCGTCATCAACTTGGAGCACATCAAAGCCATCATCACCGCCCACAAAGTTCTCCTCCTCAATTCCCGAGACCCTTCCATCACTCCCTTCATCGAAGAGCTCCGCCACCCCTCTCGCGCCACAGTCAAGCCACCCAAGCCGTCAACGGCGAACAAGTGGTGCGACTTGGAAGAGGCCGAGGCACATATGAAAACTGCAAAAATAATAATAATGTTCATCCATCTCGCAAAACTGAAGTAAGATAACAAGATGTTAGATTAATTTACCTACCTAGCTATTGTACTTTTTTTGCTTTACGTAAATGTGCATAACCATCTTTTATGTAATATTGTTCCAACCGTCAATCCCATAATTTACAGTATCAAAGGGAGAACTTTCATAACTTATAGATTCTCTTCCAAAACTGCACATGCCAATTTCTATTAACATAGCTTCTAGCTTGTGTTATGGACTTTATCGTACATTTACATCATCTCTATCTCCAATTTCTTGTGGTCTTGAGACCTTTCGATGCCTTTCCTCGCACTAAATTTTCTGCAATCTGTCAAACGTACCAGAAGTAACAATAACCATATATCAAACTGATCAACTGGTCAAACAAGAATCAAATTCAGATCTATGTCATTAACATATAAAGGAAGTAAATAAATAAAAATTAGCATATGTCCAGTACGATATTTATTTACACAGATTCAAGTCATTCAACAAGAAAAGTTCAAAGACCTAGCTCACAAATTCGGTGCATTAGAGATGAATTGGTAGAGTAGAAAAAGCTTACTTGATTTTACGAGGTCATTCTCAATTTCCATAAATCAGGGCGTACCCCATGCACAAACAGACTAGTCACCATTCAGAGATACCTAAGCATTCCCATCTACTTCATGTAGCTAATTCCAATTTTCTGTTGCGCGGAACAAGATTGCTTTTTGTTCGTGTTGCAGCTCTCCCTGTAATAATGTGCTTTAGTTGTGCATCATTAAATCACGAAAAATGAAATGAAAAGAAAATATTCATGTAGGCAAGACATTGAAGACAAGAAGACAACATAATCCAGGGTATATGAGGAATCATTAGCAAACAAGGGCAAAATTAGTGGCACTAACAGGTTTGAATTTCATTACAGGGCACAACGAGGTCCTCAAAGTTTTGGGATAAGAGGACTGGACTATTTGATTATTGATATAAACACAATATTTACCACAATTTGGTGCAAGAGCAATTTATTTTAAGGGCCTCCTTTAATGCAGAGCCTGGGTTGGTCGTCCTTGCTCAAAATATACTAGGTAACCCTTAAGTCATCATCTCATTTGCTTAACATATATAGCACACATGACCAAAGACGAGTCCACAAATATCTGCCTCTTCCCATCTCCCAGAGACAAAAAGGTCAGAAATAAAACAAACTCTGATAAATCATGCATGCGCTCAAGGCCATATGATAAATGTTTAATAGACAAGAGAAGTGACCTTCATCTTTTTCTGTTTTTCTCCTGTTGCTCCATAGAAGTCGAATTGGAGTACCCCCCAAACCCAGCATCTGAATGCAGTTTCTTCTCCATATAACGACGGTAAGTTTCAGGGAAAAGTTTTGCATCATTAACAAAGAAAACAAATGTTGGTGGCCTTATAGCAGCCTGCAAAAAGAAATTGATTACAATATTGCATCGTACCTAGGAAGACGTGCTTTTTATTTGATCAGCAATTTCTGATGCTAAGGTAGTCAATCATCTTTTTTACTTCTTAAATATATATTTATATATTTCCTTTATTAGGTCTAAGCACTGAAGCATCTAAAGCTTATAGAATCGTCACTACTCACTTTTACCAAGTCTCAATAAATTATGCTTTTCTCCATTTAAAGGAAAGTCAAAACTATAGTAGGATATAAAAGATTTTAAACAGAATTATATATCTATTTAAAGGTGTCTTAAGAGAGTTTTAATACACTATATCAGTAAAATGATTGTTGTTTTCACGCTATAAAGCACGTACCTGAGTAGAGTAATAGATACGTCCTCTTTTACCACCCCGTGTCCTTAGTGGTGATTTAAAAGCTAATGCCTCCTGTACCACTTGATTTACGACAGCAGTAGTGAGCCTTCTGGACTGTTCCTTCTCAACAATGCTAGCAGCCATGATAATTCTGAACCAACAAGACAGTAATGACA
The DNA here is from genome assembly GCA_946800695.1 of Geum urbanum. Classification (NCBI taxonomy): domain Eukaryota; kingdom Viridiplantae; phylum Streptophyta; class Magnoliopsida; order Rosales; family Rosaceae; genus Geum; species Geum urbanum. The sequence continues at coordinate 39,977,243 of OX326998.1, forward strand.
TTAATCTGGAGGCCCTGATTAACATTACTATGAAATGCAATCCTTATGGCTTAAAAGGGTGTAACAGAAAAGTTAGCTAAATTGCTTACATCTCAGTAATGCATTTCTCAAAGATGGTGAGTCTGGTATTGTTCCCTATGTATTATGTGGGAGTGTCTCTGGTGAGGATTTTTAAAGAAGCCTTTGGGAGGAATTTCAGATCAATGGTTGGATGAATGTCATGTTAAAAATTTAAAATATCAACTAAAAATTTTACATGGACGACCATTCTTTTAAAACTACATATTTGGTCTCTACTGTAATATTCCACACTAGAGAACACCCACACACATACATATATTATTTCATATCTTTGTGTAGTTATATACCCTTATATTGTATAAATTACACAGAGCCTTTCCACAATGCCTGTTACAAAATCCACAATTTATGTTACACGACTTTACACGACACATCAAGTAGAACTACTTTGGAGGGAAGGCAAGCAATGTGATGTCTTGAAAATTTAGATAACATCAAGAAGAAGGTAAAAGTCTAAAACTAAGGACAGGAAGGATTAATTTTTTAACATTAGAGCAACAGTTTCAACAACATGAGAAGAAAAATCATAAAAGAGAAAATAGATCGGCAAGGGCATATATCAGTTTCTATCTATGTCACAGGTATACGCTGAAAGTTAAGTTAGAAGACTAAAAGTCATGGACATACTTATCAACACTACGACCAGCTAGTGCAGTTGAATATACAACCGGCACCCAATCAAGAATACGGAGCTTTTCCTCACATCCTGCTCATAGTATGTTGCGGTCTGCTGGTTTTTGTTCTCAATAGTGTCCCATTTGTTAACAACTATCAGGTAACCTTTCCCTTCTTTCTCTATCCTTTCAGCAATCTTGCAATCCTGCAAAGGAAGCATAGTTAAAAGAAATCTGCTTCCGACAAGAATAGGTCTCATTTTAAAGTCACGGTGCCATTCTCTATAGGAGTTTACAGATGCAATTTCTGACTAACGTATGATTTTAAGAAAAATTAAAAACAAAACAAGTTTCAACGTTCTTCATTCACAATTACTCTTGTGTTACTTCCTAAAGTATAGTATTTAACTGATTTTGATCAAGTAGTTGGAATTTGCATTTTTTTGTGGTTGGAATTTGCATCTCTTTACCATCAAGTACCAAAACAAGATCACTAAACTATAGTTTCGGAAAGAAAAAAATAGTCCCTGGGTAGCAGATTGCATTCTAGCAAATTAAAACCAGTATAGTACCTTACATGTCATAATAATATTTCAGTAGAAAAAAACAGATTTACCTTCTCAACCAATGAAAGGTTAGAAACTATACTTTCCAATGCTCATTAAACATTATCTAGCATCTATATAGATAACTATGAGCAGTAATAATGTTTGTGTAACAAGAAAACAGCAATTCATGCCTGCAAGGACATGTTAGCGCACTCAAAATGAAAATTACTATTCAAAAATGGATTACAAGATTATTGAGTTATGTCAACTGCCCCATTCAACATTTACAAAGGTTAGCCTGAACACACAAGATCGAGAAGCTCTCCAGTTCCAGTTCCAGATATAGCAGATATAGGGATCGGCGAAAACCTAGCACCAATCAAAAGCAATACAATCTGAACATTGAAAACAATACATATAGTATACTTAACTGGAAAAAAAAATGACAAGCCTCGAGTACAACATGGAAAACATAGTTGACTTCATATTTAAGTATTAAGTTACTTCAGAAAGCACAATTTGGAAGAGAAAGATTACAAAAACAATGAAAATTTAGATTTTCTGATCTCTTCATATAGGAGGGATTAACCAAGCAAGTGCCTATTGAATGCAGGACCAAGTAAATTAAGACATGTGCATCAACGAGTTCAAAACCAGATTGCTACAAATGGAAGACCTGAAGCAATGTGATTTTAAGTTTTAACAAGAATGTTCAACTCACCCCCAAAGACCAAAACTCTGATGCTTGCATGGCTCCTTTACGGGGAGATTCACATTTGTTAACTGCGAGAATGATATGCTTATCTGAGTAATTCCTACGTATCCAGTCCGATCCGAAATTTCCTCGTCATCTGCGGTTAGTCCAGCCTGTTTCACCATTAAAAACTTTAGTTCAAAATCTTATTATCATTTTGTCCCCCCCCCCAAAAAGAAAAAGAATCCTTCTTAATTATGTCTGATCATGTCAGAAGAACAAAGAATCTATATTTTAAAGACCACTTTTACCAATGAGAAATGTCATCCAACTAACATAATTAAAAGAAATGGTCCAACAGGCATTTATCAAACACATCACCTGGCCATCAACGACGAAAATAATGACAGATGACTCTTCAACAGCAGTAGGTTGTTTCTCAATCATGGAGGGTATCCTGACAACAGTTGCCTCTCTTGAGGCAAGTGGAAGTCCATCCATACCGATAGTGGTCGAGATGGCCAACTCTTCCATGACATTGGCCTGCGACTTTGAAACTGTAAGAACACCACCCATATCTACAACCATAAACTCAAATTCCCCCCAATAGGATCTCCCATACAAACGATCCCTCGTAACCCGGGCTCATCAACTACAATCGCCTTGTTACCCTGCAATGCATACTCACGGAATGAAACAACATACATACTACAGGTGGAATTAGAAATAGTGGAATACTGAGATTGTAACTAAGAACCGAGACAAGGCTGTTGAATAAGGCCGATTTACTGACGTTTGGTCTGCCAACAATTGCAACTTTGGGAAGAAGATGGTCAGGTATCTGCGAGAATTGTAATTAAGTGATGGTGACTAAAATGTTGAGCAGGCAGCAATGCATTGAATTTGCTTAACTTACAAGTTTAACAGTAGCTTTCTGCCTTCTCTGCCGCCGCCCCGTAGTAGCTGTTTCGTCTTGATCAGTCTTCTCATCCTCTGAAACCCAAACCAAACCAATCCAATCAGTTCACTTTTGTATAAGAAATGTAGAAATGTGAAGCAATTGAAGATGAGATGAGAGAGAGAGAGAGAGAGAGAGAGAGAGAGACTGATTGAGAGCTGCTTGGAAAGAGAAGAAGAGAAGTCTTGAACACTGATTAAGGCGGCTTGGTAGAGGGCGTCCACGTCGACGTCGGCCTCTTCTTCTTCTTCAGATTCGACGTCGACGTCGTTGGTGGCCGCGAGGCGGGGGAGGAAGAGGCGGCGGAGAGGAGGACGAAGAGAGAGAGGGAAGAATGAGAGATTTGAGGGAAGAGAGAAGAGAGAGGGTCTTGGAGAGAGCGAAGAGGCTGCTGCTTCCTTTCCAGAGGTCCTAGAGGGGGTGAATAGGTCTTTTATTATTTTTTCGCTTAAATTGTTCTCGGAGATAGCATAATTGCAACCTATCTCGAAATACAGGATACGAGTGTTTAAACAGTAAAGACAGTAAGTAAAGAATAACACAAAGATGTTTTTGTTAACGCAGAAATCCTACAACCAGGATTAAAACTGCGTGCCCCTAACTCTTGAGGGACAAACTTTCCACTAACAAGTAACACACACAATTACAAGATTCCTGTACTCTGATGATACATAGTCCGTATGCTATCCTAACTAGTCTGACTACCAGTTCTAAACAGAGCTACACTACTTGACTTATGTGTTTACACCTTGAAAAATATCTAGAAGCATCAACTCAGATCTTAACTACTTTCAAGTTAAATCTTCTTGATCTACTTCTTCGGGTTAAGCATCTCCATACTTATTTCAATGGAATGCACTATGCAATGATGCATATGGGTTTTGAAAAACAGTTTTTATGATTGTGAATCCATGGCTTTTATACACAGTAAAGAGCAACAAAAGACACAGAAGGGGAAGAGAAGATAAGAGAGAAACTACATAGTTTATGTGCTCTCAAAGAGTGACCCGAAAAGAATTTCTCCACAAATAGTTTTTCACTCAACCAAGGGAGTCAAAACAACTTTAGACTCCCTTATATAGACAAGATAAATCAGCAGCATATATCAGCAAGGAAGCACGTGCTAAACGACTCAAAACTAACCATATAGCAGTCCTAAAACTGTCACGATTTGACAAAACAATTTGATCACAGTTTACAAGATAAAGGCATGCTTAGGAGACAACATGTAAGGTCAATTCTGAAGTTTCCATTTCAGGCAAAGAGTGTTTTAGGAAGGAAAAAGTTTTTTCAAGCCTTATACCATAAATGGCTAAACTAGTTTCAGCAAGCACGTGATAGACAAACTATGGGGAGGTAAAGAAGACTGTCCAGGTTGTAAAGTAACTTATATAAACAACACACAAACCAAAGAGTCACATGTGAATCTAAAAGCACCATAATTCAAACACATCTTTTGTAAAGTCAACTATCATACAACAAAGCACATGTATTCTGAATTAAGGATAGCTTAAGTTGCAGAAAGTCACATGTATACAGAATCAAAGATAACCTATGCAGCAGAAAATCATATATGAACACGTTCCAGAATGACAACAGAAAACCAGGGATACATGTATCAAGTGCTATCCTAAATGAAAAACATGTTATGCATGTGAATGATCAACCTGTTTGTTCATTGAGATAGATAGGTAATGACAACCTCTTCAGCCTCTTCATAGATGTTCCTTCAATCTATTGTGTTTTGTCCAGTACAAGGAATAGCCAACATAAGTGAAAGGACCCAACCCCGATTTAGCTCCCTAAACCGGAATCAAACCCTTTCGAAAACACGAACCAACAAAAAACCGTAGAAATTTTGGCAGAGTTTCGTTACTAACGTGGAATTATCATTACCTGCACGCGGAAAATACACTTCATCCTATGCCACAAAAATTAAACCGTGGGCACCAATCCCATCCGGATTTCTCAATATATCAACAGTAAAGTAAAACAATAAATATAACTGTACTTTACTGAAATCCGGAGTAAAATTGTATAGCATAAATAACAGATTACTCAGAGCGGCCTCTAATAAATAACATATAAGTATACCACAGTAGGTAGAACAATAAACCTACTGGAAGAAACAAGGTAGCTCTAGCACTATGCCTCCGACCACGACGTGAGACACCAGAGTCCGAACTGCAAACTGGGCACAGAAACCGAAAAGCCCAGGGGAAAGGCAAATAAAAACGTTAGAGTGAGTGGACGAAAATAATCATATGCCTTTCATCAGTTTATATAGATACTCAATATAAAACAATGCGAGTTCGGAACACAACACATATATATATGGAGGTTGTCGGGCGAATCTCTCAAGCCCGACGTCAGGTGAATCGCTCAACCCGACGGTGAAAGGCCAGGGGAATCTCTCAACCCTGGCGGCACTCTGGGGAATCTCTCAACCCTGCTTCAGAGGAATCTCTCAACTCTGGGTCAGAGGAATCTCTCAACTCTGGTAGCATCGATGCAATAAATGTCATCACCAATAAACATATAATAACACCTCCGAAAATAACATATATCTCAATCATCGTATAAAATAAATACGGAAATCATAAAATTCACGAATTCGCAAATCAACAGTGAAAATAGAAACTTGTCCACTCACAGACTAGCGTAACGCAGTTCGCGTTAACCCGTGATCCGGCGGAAAGTCCCTCACCAAACGAACGATCACGAACACCTGAATATTCACAATGTCCAATTCTCACAAACATAATTCTACAATTCAAAACAAATCACGAGAAACCACCGTTCTCGGAAATACATAATCCGATTACGACAAACTGTCAGAAATCCGGAAATCACACCTCAATACCTCGCTGTAATTTCGGACGCTCAACTCGAAAAACGAACCTCCCCACTGCGATCGGGGCGCGACTTCGAGTGAAATGACATGCAACTTGTCGAAAATCCCAAAAAGTCAAACTTTGACCGCCGTTGACCGTTGACCGCCGCCCACGGCGGCGGCGCCACCAACTTGTAAATTTCTTGGCAGAGAAACCTCCATTTCATGCAAAACCACCCACTGAGCAACTTTGTCAACTACAACAAATGCCAATTCTCACTCTAACTCATCCAATTTCAAGCAAAACCGAATTGTTCCCAAAATTTCAAATCCAAAATTCTCCAAGCACAATCAAAATTAGAACTCCATACTTACATTGTTAGAATCATGGAGAGGAGAGCTTCAAAGCCCACTACCTGATTAAGCTCAACATGACCGGAATAGTTAAACCCGAATTCACCCAATTTCTTCAAACTTTTGGTCGGAATTTCTTCTCTTTCCGGCGAGCCACGCCGTGAGAGGTGGTCGGATTCCACAAGAGGGGACCAAGGCGCACCGTTTAAGCCTAAGGCCGAGGCCGAACGTGGCCGGACGGCAGCTCGCCGCCGGCGTCCTCCTCCACCGTCGTACACCGTCGCACCCACTCGGTCAACCCGAGTTGACCGGGTCAAAGCCATTAATGAAGAATGTTGACTTTCCCTTTTTGGCAACCCACTATTTATAGTTTCCCAAAATGGAAACTTCCATAATTATCCATTTCGACGAACTTTAAATACCCGTAACTTTCACGTCGTAATTCCGATTCCGATAATTCTTGCGGTAACAAACTCGTCTCGACATGATCTTCAATTATCACCCGAAGTCAAACACATCGACCAATCGGATAAAAAGTCAACTGTTCAAACCAACACATAATTAAACCGACTAAATAATCAACAATCGGAAATAATCACAACTTAATCTTCGTAACTCAGAATAATACTCCGGAAGTTCCCACGAGCTCGAAATTAAATTCTGAACAACTTCCGTGAAGAAGCTGAAATCAAATTATCGTCCGATAATTTAGTCGTTAAGAAGATCACCATTATAATCCGATTCCGTCGAAACTTCAAATATTCATAATTAATTTCTCGGTCGTCCAAATAACGATCCGGAACCGCTCACGAACTCGAAATCACACATACAACGACTCTCGAGAAGAGACTCAGCTCCAATTCTCGGCCAATGATTTAGTCGTTAACAAATTCGGCTATTCACATAATTGTCGGAAATCTGCGATAACACGCGAGCTCGTAGATCAAGCTGATTCCACTGCTGATTCTGTTCTGGGTCGTCACAAATCCACCCCCCTTAAAAAAATTTCGACCTCGAAATTTCCGAGTCTACCGACTAAAAGTAGGAGCACTGCCTCTGCATACTGCTCAACTCTCTAGTGATCACATCCACTGAACAACTTTGACAACAGACTCCACGATTGGAGATAGCTCTGTACTGAAATCCCTGTACCCCCAAATCTCGAATCTGAACTGGCTCAACACAATAGCCAAGTGTTCCTGCATAAGGAACAGATAGGGTACACAACACGTAAGAATCCTGAAACATAGTTCTGCCACACGGAAACACAACACACATAAAAGCCAACGCTATAGGCGACGCCGAACTATACGGCACAACACAAACTCGGCTATGACCGCATCTGGATCAAAACAATATGGCAAATCACAACTCAGTTTACACACATCCACATAACTCACACACTCATATCAACATAGCTTAAACATCGGACTCGGGCAATTATCAACCCATTTCCGCTAATCTGACAGTCTGTGGTAATACATTCCACAAAGTCCGAATCAAATGTCAACTAAAACTCAACCCAACTCGCTCTAGCACAATGGAGTACAACGTCGTCCCTCAAATCGACATCAAACAACGTCAATTTCACAATGGTCAACACACTGGTACCGTAAGCAATCTCGAACGGCTGAAGCTGCTGGTCCCAAGTCCTCCGGAACTGCAATACCGAAGTCTACAACATGCCCTCCAAGGTCTGAATAGTCCTCAAAGATCTCTCGCAAATCTGAGGATAAGAACCGGTACTAACTTGTAGTCTTGTCCCTAATGCTCGCTGCAAAGCTTGTCAACTCTCTATTGTAGCTGATTATCTCGGCCAGCAAACTGGGACACAGGTACACCACGTAGATGGACAATCTCCGTCATACACAGCTCTGCCAGCCTGCCACTAGAATCCTTTCCCGAAAGTACAAGGAAACGTACTAAGTTCGTCAAATGGTCCACAATAGCCTGATAACTGGTACCACCAACCGAGTGCGCACTGGCACACAGAACCACAGTGACAAACGCCACGTCTAACCGGAAATCTCAAATGGCTGACACTTCTCGGCAAGTCTCTGTCTCCTAGCCATCGCCAATCGACAAATGTGACATCTGCACACACACAAGCTGCTACATTCTTCTTCATGTTGCGTCACGAGTAGTAAACTCGTAGTATCTGATACATCTCCGCATCACTAGTGCCAAATGCGCGCGAGACCACGAGCCTTAACATCATCACACTCGAACTCAGCTTCCGTAGCGCAAAACTCGGCTAACACGGAAACTCGAGCCACACACACACAGGAAACACTGAAGCTCCCGACTTTCAACTGAATGCATCAGCAACAACATCCCAGATGGATAGTCAAAGTACAACCTCTAGCCTTTCCCGTACAAACTCAAAAGTGCAGTCATAGTCGTTAGTCAACCTCAACCATCTACATTGCCTCAAGCCAAATCTGGCCGAGAATGCAAGTGGATGAAACCCAAGTGGTCAGTGTACGTCCTACACCTCGCTGCACGCCATAGCTGTAGTGTCTCGAACTCTCTGATGCTAATATAAGGACAGCTACACCCAAATCATACATATGATATGTAGCTACATAAGGTGTCCACTGCCTGAAACCATGAGCCACCGCTCTGCTACACAGCATCAAAGCACAACCAAATTCAAACCTCGATACATCGCCATAACTCACGACCACGAACTCACCACGATCGTCAGGTAAGGTCGAAACCGAAACAACGGTCAACCATCCTGCAGGAGTAAGTAACTCTCCTCGTGTGCATCGAACCACTCGAACCTGACGCCTTCTTCGTCAATCCGGAAAGTAAAGTGGCAATCAGGAAAAATCATGCACAAGCCGTCGGTAATAGTCTGCCAAACCCAAGAGATTCCCGATCTCTGGTACAATGGTAAGGCAATCCCAAATCAACACGGCTTCCATCTGGTCAGGATCCACGCCAACTCACTCGGATAGCATCACACAGCCCAAAATCTTCATGCTAATCAACCAAAATTCATACTTACTGAACTTCACAAACAGCTAATTGTCTCGCGAAGTCCGCAAAACTGCTCACTATTGCTTCAGGTGCTGGTCCACATTCCTGGAATACCTCAGAACGTTGCCAACGAACATGACCGCAAACTCGTCCAGAATCGTATGAACACCTGGTCCATCAAGTCCGTAAAAACTACAGGACATTGGTCAACCAAACAACGTGACCAAAACTCTTGATGTCCGCACCGAGATCCGAAAATCGTCCAAACCACATCTGACTCATCAAACCTCAACTGATGGTATCCGGACTCAAAATCAATCTTCGAAAAGACTGAAGCTCTCGCGAGCTAATCAAGCCAAACATCAATCTGAAGCGGAGGATACTCACTCTCCTCTGAAGTGAATCAGGTTTCCGGTAATCAATGCACCACCATGTCTAACCATCCATCATCCGCACAAATAATGCAAGAGCTCACCACGCAAATCCGCAGGGTCGCACGAAATCTCTTGAAACCTCCTCCAACAACTCCTGGAGTCGAAACTGTAGCTCCATCAGCTCCGCTAGCTCCGAACGACCAGATGCCGGTAAAATGAGTCCAGCGCCCGGTACAAGCTCAATGGTGTAGTCGGTCTCTCGAACTGGAGGAACACCTGGTAACTCCTCCGGAATACATCTAGAAACTCGGGAACCACCACAATGTCACCAATGTCGGGCACAGCAACCATAGTATCCACAATATGAGCATAGCAAACCACACAACTCGTCTCCACCATCCGCTCGACCATTACCACAAAACAGTATCTAGGGGAAAACTGGTCGTCGAAACACAACCTCCTTCTCGAGGCACTTGAACACAGCCAAATGCGTCGTCAAAAGTCTATACTCATAGTCACATCAAAACCACGATGTCCAGCTATAACAAGTCCGCGGCTAACACATAACCTCCAATAAGGATCTCGCAACCTCCGAATGAATACAACACTCTCCAAAACCTCGGAAGTGGAGATACAGGTACAATCGCCATGGATATCAAGCAACAGTAACCTCGGAGAAAAGTCTGTCCTCAAACAAGGTCATGGCACGAACTCCAACATGCCCAACTAGCCGCCCATGTCAATTGCGACTTGCTGAATAACTCATCAAAAGAGTATATTGATCAAACTTCATAGACAACATAAGGATCTCCTCGTGAACTCTGAGCTGTCGAACCGCTATAACAGCTGGCTGAGGGCGCTCCCTCGTAACGTGACCCTTCTGGCCACCACAATAGCAACTGAGAGTACTCCTCGAACACAAGTCACCGCAAAACCTGCTGCGTGAAAGGATCACCAAACGATCACTCGAACTAATGCCACAAGAGCAAGTCCGCTACTCTGTGATCTCCGCCATCGTCAAACAGATCCTCTGCTTGATCTGATGACCCTCAACATAATCGGAAAAAAATCACAGCCTGATGAAGTCACTGATCTCGAGGTGTCGGAACTCAACCTCACCAAAATCTCGACTAATTCCACTTTCCTCAAACCATCACATCGAAAACTGCGCACACATTTCCTTCTCAATAACCTCGCCTCTGAGTGCAGCACACTAAGCTCCTCACGGTAATCTCGAGGCACATTAGTCAGACTCTCTCTGATACTCAGGTTCAAACTCATCTCGAACCTCGTACACTGCTTCCTCTGAAGCCACATAACACGTGCAAACGGAAACAACATATAAACAATGCATCTCTGCCTCAGGTGGGTAAACACTCCTTATTCGACTGCTGGGTAGCCTGATTAGACCATTATCGAATAAACAACACTCTGAATGTAGGCCAAGGAGTCGCAACAGGAACTCACATAATAACAGCCCACGAAATACAATGATCTGACTCAGGCACACATCAACTGCCACAATTCTCTACTTTGAGGCAACACGTAGACGCTCATACACACACAACCAGGCAAACCGTGCCACACAATTCTCTGAACTCAGAATACTCATCCAAATCCACAGTTCTCTGGCAAATTGCGCGTCGAATGATCCTCGATAGGATCCACAACCGTACCGACACGGAAAGCACGTCAAAGAGGCATCCTAATGAATAAAACATCGTTCACAACAAGTGGAACGTAATCATGGAACTTTAAATATTTGAAAGTATACAACACCCGGAATATTGATGATTATCCGCCGGCCGGTCGGTTCACCATTCCAGACATGCTGTACATTCTCAAATATCCTTAGTAAACACGACTACAGAAGACTACAGAACCTATAACCTAATGCTCTGATACCAAGCTGAAAGGACCCAACCCAGATTTAGCTCCCTAAACCGGAATCAAACCCTTTCGAAAACACGAACCAACAAAAACCGTAGAAATTTTGGCAGAGTTTCGTTACTAACGTGGAATTACCATTACCTGCACGCGGAAAATACATTTCATCTTATGCCACAAAAATCAAACCGTGGGCACCAATCCCATCCAGATTTCTCAATATATCAACAGTAAAGTAAAACAATAAATATAACTGTACTTTACTGAAATCCGGAGTAAAATCGTATAGCATAAACAACAGATTACTCAGAGCGACCTCTAATAAATAACATATAAGTATACCACAGTAGGTAGAACAATAAACCTACTGGAAGAAACAAGGTAGCTCGAGCACTATGCCTCTGACCACGACGTGCGACACCAGAGTCCGAACTGCAAACTGGGCACGGAAACCGAAAAGCCCAGGGGAAAGGCAAATAAAAACATTAGAGTGAGTGGACGAAAATAAACATATGCCTTTCACCAGTTTATATACATACTCAATATAAAACAATATATATATGGAGGTTGTCGGAACACAACACATATATATATGGAGGTTGTCGGGCGAATCTCTCAAGCTCGACGTCAGGTGAATCGCTCAACCCGACGGTGAAAGGCCAGGGGAATCTCTCAACCCCGGCGGCACTCAGGGGAATCTCTCAACCCTGCTTCAGAGGAATCTCTCAACTCTGGGCCAGAGGAATCTCTCAACTCTGGTAGCATCGATGCAATAAATGCCATCACCAATAAACATATAATAACACCTCCGAAAATAACATATATCTCAATCATCGTATAAAATAAATACGGAAATCATAAAATCCACGAACTCGCAAATCAACAGTGAAAATAGAAACTTGTCCACTCACAGACTAGCGTAACGCAGTTCGCGTTAACCCGTGATCCGGCGGAAAGTCCCTCACCAAACGAACGATCACGAACACCTGAATATTCACAATGTCCAATTCTCACAAACATAATTCGACAATTCAAAACAAATCACGAGAAACCACCGTTCTCAGAAACACATAATCCGATTACGACAAACTGTCGGAAATCCGGAAATCACACCTCAATACCTCGCTGTAATTCGGACGCTCAACTCGAAAAACGAACCTCCCCACTGCGATCGAGGGGCGATTTCGAGTGAAATGATATGCAACTTGTCGAAAATCCTAAAAAGTCAAACTTTGACCGCCGTTGACCGTTGACCGCCGCCCACGGCGGTGCCGCCACCAACTTGTAAATTTCTTGGCGGAGAAACCTTCATTCCATGCAAAACCACCCACTGAGCAACCTTGTCAACTACAACAAATGACTATTCTCACTCTAACTCATCCAATTTCAAGCAAAACCGAATTGTTCCCAAAATTTCAAATCCAAAATTCTCCAAGCACAATCAAAATTAGAACTCCATACTTACATGGTTAGAATCATGGAGAGGAGAGCTTCAAAGCCCATTACCTGATTAAGCTCAACATGGCCGGAATAGTTGAACCCAAATTCACCCAATTTCTTCAAACTTTTGGTAGGAATTTCTTCTCTTTCCGGCGAGCCACGCCGTGAGAAGTGGTCGGATTCCACAAGAGGGGACCAAGGCGCACCGTTTAAGCCTAAGGTCGAGGCCGGACGGTAGCTCGCCGCCGGCGTCCTCCTCCACCGTCGTACACCGTCGCACCCACTCGGTCAACCCGAGTTGACCGGGTCAAAGCCATTAATGAAGAATGTTGACTTTCCCTTTTTGGCAACCCACCATTTATAGTTTCCCAAAATGGAAACTTCCATAATTATCCATTTCGACGAACTTTAAATATCCGTAACTTTCACGTCGTAATTCCGATTCCGATAATTCTTGCGGTAACAAACTCGTCTCGACATGATCTTCAATTATCACCCGAAGTCAAACACATCGACCAATCGGATAAAAAGTCAACTGTTCAAACCAACACATAATTAAACCGACTAAATAATCAACAATCGGAAATAATCACAACTTAATCTTCATAACTCAGAATAATGCTCCAGAAGTTCCCACGAGCTCAAAATTAAATTCTGAACAACTTCCGTGAAGAAACCGAAACCAAATTATCATCCGATAATTTATTCATTAAGAAGATCACCATTATAATCCGATTCCGTCGAAACTTCAAATATTCATAATTAATTCCTCGGTCGTCCAAATAACGATCTAGAACTGCTCACAAACTCGAAATCACACGTACAACGACTCTCGAGAAGAGACCCAGCTCTAATTCTTGGCCAATGATTTAGTCGTTAACAAATCCGGCTATTCACATAACTGTCGGAAATCTGCGATAACACGCGAGCTCGTAGATCAAGCTGATTCCACTGCTGATTCTATTCTGGGTCATCACAATAAGTATTCCTTCAATCTCCCCCTTTGGCATTCCTTGAGAAAACATAATCTTCATAGAGTGCCTGCATGAAAGGATTTTAACAGAAACAACACATGCAGCAAAAAGTATCCAAAGTACTTAAACGAATTAGTTCAGTACTCCCCCTAACTGGTTTACCATGATAGGAACACAAGTACCTATCCCAGCCAGTTAGTTCTCCCTATCCATAAGTACATGTCCAGGTAGTTAGTTCTCCCCTTTTTTGTCTAGGAAAGACAAAGAGTCAAACCACAGTTATCATAATAAGAACCACACTTAAAGTTAACATTGCTCAGGGAACGACCACAAAACCATAAAGATGTCCAGAGCAAATAGAGACAGAAACATAAGAACAGAAACGAAACAGATTATCAAGCAGTTGTTTAAGCAGCATCACCAAGAGTGTCATCATCCTCAGCACCAATCTCCCCCAAGTAGATGGTTACACCAGAGTCTGAAGGAGAGGAATCGGCAGTGCTGTCCTCAGGAGGGGAGGAGACGGTGGGCTCCGGAGCAGGAACTGAGCTAGCTGGACTTGAGACAAGAACGGAGATTTCGGATTTGAACTTCTCGAACTGCTCCACTAGATGCTCCTTGAGATCCTGTACTGCAGAGGTGATCATGGATTGTACTGCTGCCTTCAAGAACTGTTGGCCCATGGGCTCGACATACTCATTCGATTGACTTGCAGACTTGTTGATTGTGAGAGCGTCCATGGGGCTGAGTTCCGGACCTAGTGCATCGCCTTCCCAAAGGGGAACCCCGACATCACCAAAGCCTTGGCAAGTGAGCTGCGGTGGCTCACACCAGCGGTCCTGATGGCTTGGAACATGAAGTACTCCACAGGGATGACTGGGCGAAGCGGGTCATGACTCAGATAGGCCATTAGTACAGCTTGCTTATGAGGAATATTGCTTGTCTGAGAGGTTGGATGAAACATAGACCTAACCAAGAAACCCAAGCCTTTAAACCATTCGGTCATATACCTGCTAGAGAGAAAGGTGCCAAAGACCGGTTCCATTGGAGGAGAGGAATATAGGCAAGTAGCTAAGTCTTGAATAGTGAGAGAGGTTGAGTACGCAGTATAGCTTTGCAGAACGCCATCAGCTGTAAGTGGGAGAGACAAGGCACGACGTATCCCAGAAGGAGAATAGTTGACTTCAATACCTCGGACATGAACACAGACTTGTTGCTTGGACGGAAGACGAACTTCAGCAAAGACTGTCTCAGGGAAGTTAGCATAAAACTCTTGCACTAAGGTACGATTGTACCTAGGCAGGGAGCTCAACACCGTCACCCATCCCAGACGGGAGACAAAAGAGAGCAAAGCAGGGTGCAGAGAGGAGAAATCGATAGGTCGTTCCTCAACTGTGGGGCGATTCATAGTGATGTACCCAAACAAACGATAAGCATCAGTGGAGATAAAATGAGACCTTGGAGAGAGCGAGGGAGAGTCACCCAAGTGAGGCTTCAGAGGAGCTTTGGATTTTGACTTTGCTGCCACAAACTTGCCCTTTGAGGCAAGAGGAGTGGATGCAGTCGATGCCCTAGCTTTGGAACGGGTAATCCGTTTACCTTTTGGTTCAGAAGAAGAAGAAGCCAGAGAAGAGTCAGACGAGCAAATGGTGGTCATTGCCGTATGCTTGCGCTTCCCGAGAGGAGGCGATGAGAGGCGGTAGCAGTAGGGGACACAGTAGCAGAAGCAGAGTGAGGAGGTGCAGCAATAGGAGATGTCGGAGGTGGAGAAGCAGCAATGGGAGAGACTGATGGTGGAGGAGCATCGACGGGGGATGCCGATGGTGGAAGAGGTAGATCTGGTTCCACAGTGACCTGAGGCGGAGATGGTGATGGAGATGGTACCATAAAAGCAGGTGGCACAGACTTGGGCTCCTTGGCTTGCTTGACGGAGCCTTTAGGAGTTCGCCGGTGGCGCTGGTAGGTGGAAGTGACTGGTGGTGCTGGAGGAGGCTTTTTAAGAGTTTAGACAGGGCTTGGTGGTGTTGTTCGAGACGGAGGAGGAGGAAAGAGAATCACTTCTTCAGGTATAAACGGATCAATATTGGCCATGGGAGAGTTTAATGGCTTGATGGTTTGAGAGGAGGAAATGTTATTCTTGCCGTTTCTAATCCGGACCATTTAGTGAGAATAAGTAGAGGGAGAACCGGAAGTGGAACAGACCAGAGCGAGAGAGGAAAAGGACAGCGGAATCGAGACCAACTCTACTCAAGAGTGCTTGAACCAAGAGGCTTCTCCTTTTAAACACACAAACTCCACTTTCAAACTTCCTGCTTAGTCATGTCAGTAATAAAGAGTAATAATGACCTATCCCTAGAAAGGGCAAACATGCATCCAAGAAAGATTCCTCAAAAGCAACCAAAAAGACCACCATGCATGCGTACCTCTAATATCCACTGAGATATTTGAGACACCCTGAATAATAGAAGGTACCAATGTACCTACCAACACATTGATAACTCCCCCTCACGTGGTGCATAAAGAAAACACAGAAAGATTGATTTCAGAAAATTGGTACAACCTGTCAGCATGATAGGATGAAAACAGTCAGTGAAATCTCAGACATCAGAAAAATTTAAGCATGACTCACAAAAATGTGACAACTAATTTTCATATGTCTTGATGGCTCAAAGTTTTCACATGAATATATGACTATAAAGTAACATCAATACTATGTTCTGAAAAATCAATCTTTGGAACCATAAAAGTGTGTGTGTGGAAAGTTCAATCTAAGGGAGTACAAGTTTGGAGCATGAGGACATTAAGAGTAACCAAGTGACTTTGTCACAACCTTTTAAGAGTTCTGGAATTTCAGCATATCAAGGACTTTGTCCCAACTTGGCCTTTGGCCGTTTGTCACTTAAGTTCAAGGCATTTTTGCCATCATTTTAAAATTTGGCCAAGAGCTCATCTGAGAAATACGTCCTCATAGATCCATGTAGCAGAGTAGATATCATTATGTCCTGAGCACAATGCTCGAAAGAATAATGTGTGTTTCAAGGACACTCAGTGGATAACTAGCCCGAACCCATCGAAGGATAGATAACATCTCAGGGATCTCCACTGGTTCCGATTAAGGTGCACCCAGCAAAAGACTAGCCCATTCATTTACTTTGTTCATTTATCAATAATCACCAGATTAATACTTTTTAGTTCTTCAGTAACCAGTTGAACTCATCTCAGTTCTCTAGCTCAAACAATGTACACCCCACAAGAGTAACTTTAGTGCGCAAAGATTCTTTCTAATTCCAAGGATGATTTAGACCATAAGCACTAACATTCTTAAGGACATAGATGCATATACACAAGTGAAAAATGCAACAAGTGTCTATCAAGATACATGAAATAAGGACACAACACTTTAGGTCAAGTTCAGAAACATTTCTAGGGATGCATCCACAGACTCGTATCCCAGCGTGAGCCACCAATTATTTTCAGAAAATTATTTCATAAAGGAAAGTGCTGAAAAATAAATTTAGACCAGTGAATGAGATATTTCAAGTGATGGTGCATACACCAATAGCCTTCCTAAGACTTTCAAACCTCAGATTGTCCAAAGGCTTAGTGAACAAATCAGCCAATTGTTGTTCAGTTGAAATAAATATCATTTCAAGCTGATTATCTTCGACCAAGTTTCGAATGAAGTGATATCTAATCTTTATATGCTTGGTCCTAGAATGCAACACAGGATTCTTTGAAATATTGATTGCAGAGGTGTTATCACAGAACAAGGATAGAATACCTTGCTCAAATCCGTAGTCGCTTAGCATATGCTTTATCCAAAGAAGTTGTATACAGCAGCTCCCTGCAGCAATGTATTCTACTTGGGCAGTGGACAAGGATACGCAATTTTGCTTCTTGCTATGCCACGACACCAAATTGTTTCCAATAAAGAAGCAACCTCCCGAGGTGCTCTTCCTATCCGTGGCATCCCCAGCCCAATCCGAGTTTGAGTACCCTGCAATCTCAGTGTTAGTATCTATTGTATACAGAATTCCAAAGGCACACGTACCTGAGACATATCAAATGATACGCTTGACAACCTTCACATGGGATTCCTTGGGGTTGGCTTGATACCGAGCACAAACACCCACACTAAAGGAGATATCGGGTATGCTGGTTGTGAGGTAGAGTAGGCTCCCAAATCCTCATCCTGCACATTTCTAGAAGAATGGTTGTAAGAGCACATAAGAGAGTCATTGATAGCCACATTTACCGTTTCTATAACTTTGCAAGTTCTTTTATTATAGACACGGTAAGCACGATTGTTTAACGCATAGCCTAGAAAAACACCTCGATCACATTTAGCATCAAACTTTGTCAAATACTCACGATCTCTATAGATGAAGCAAGGACTACCGAAAGCTTTTAAATGTGAGATATTCGGCTTCTTACCTTTCCAAAGTTTGTACGGTGTTTTATTAGTACCTGGCCTAAAGATCACACGGTTAAGTGTATAACAAGCATTGAAAATTGCTTCGGCCCAAAACATGTGAGGTAAGTCAGCTAAACTAAGCATTACCCTCCCCATCTCAACCAAGACTCTATTCTTTCTTTCTACTATCCCATTTTGTTGTGGTGTGATGGGGGCAGAAAACTCATGGTGCACACCATTCTCTTCACAATACTCAGCAAATAAAGAATTCTCAAATTCGGTTCCATAATCTGACCTAATTCTTATTATGCGTTTGTTTTCAGAAAGCTTTTCATTTGAAATTCATTTTTCTAATTCTAAAAACTTCCCAAAAGTTTGACCTTGAGTTTTATCACTTAAGAACATAACCCATGTGAATCTAGAGAAGTCATCAACCACAACAAGCACATATTTCTTTTTAGCAATACTTTCAGTTTCAACAGGGCCTACTAGATCTAGGTGAAGTAATTCAAGAGCATTAGAAGTTGGCTTAGAATTTAAAACAAGATGAGATGTTCGGGATAACTTACCCATCTTGTAGTCTCCACACATACCCGCTGCCCTCCCGGTTAGTTTGGGCAATCCTCGAGCTCCATCCTTTGAAGACAGCTTCACCGCATCTTGATGATTGAGATGGCACATCCTCCTATGCCATAGATCAAGTGAGCTTTCTTGTGTCAATGACCGAAAGCAAATTTCAGGTTCCAATCTCTTGTTGGCACGAACACAATAGCAATGATCTCTAGATCTTTCACCTTTCATCACGCATCTTCCTTTCCCATCAAGGACAGTGCACTGAGACATGTCAAATGTTACCGTCTCATACTCATCAACAATCTGACTCACATTCTGCAAGCAAACTTCTAAACCTGCCACCAGCAGAACATTCTTCAAGCCCGGGAGACCAAGAGTGTCAACCATCCCACTTCCAATAATCTCAACTTTGGCTCCATCACCGAACATGACATCACCAACCGGGTGAGTATCATCCATGGAGGTGAACCATTTCCGTTCGTCGGTGATGTGCTTCGAGCAGCCACTGTCCATGTACCAAGAGTTGGACTTTCTGGTAGAAAGGGCGGTTAGAGCAACATTACACACTGCTATGACCTTCCTTGCAACAGTGGGCGAGGTCTTGACTCTTGAGAGGAAACAAATGACATCTTCTTGTTTCTTCTTGACACCAGATTCCTTGGGAGAGATGACGCTTCTGGTATCCCTGGTTTCTCGAATAGATTTCCTGACCCAATTTGAGGTGACTGGCTTGTTCTTTTGCCTTGGGATGGCAAGGGACTGTGTAATCCTGGTCAATTCGTCGAGTGATTTCTAAAAATGAATGAGCAGATCATTGTTCTGTGAAACCTTTACTGGTACAAGGTTTCTTCTCAGCTTGTAACAGTACCATCGAATGTGTCCACTGTTCCCACAGTGAAAGCATTTGATTTGTGGGATTTTCTTAAGCTTGGAAACCTTGGAAGTTTCAAGAGCATTGATCTCTGGTTGAGGTGGAGGATTTCCCAACACCGCACTGGTGCTTTTTACAAATGTAGTCTTCCCCTAGCCTTTGGTTTTACCATCATCCTCAAACCCCAAACCCTTCTTGCTGCCATCCAGTCTTCCCATCCCATAGATTTAGGATAGCTTCTCCGAGCCGATGGACAATTTTGCAAACTGGTTATTGGCGTCCAGCAGAGATTCTTCAAGCTTCAACTTCTCAGCAGTAAGCACCATTACCGAGGAATATTGACGGTCCAGTTCTCCTTTGAGGAAATTCACTTGTTCTTCTAGTTGAGTTTTGGTAGAACTCCATTAAGCTCTCTGGGATATGTACTCTCCTTGTAACCTGGAATGTGTCTCCTTACTCAATGATAGTTCATTAGTTAGAACTTCATTTTTAGCAAGCATAGACTTAGATGCTCCACACAACTGTACATACATATCATGACCTTCGTCATGACGTCATCAAAATCTTTGTCCTCAAGAGACTCATCTAATGTGACTTGGGTGACAAAAGCAATTTTTCATCTTCATCTAAATCGGTTTCATTTTGATTAGAATCACTATCATTCCAAGTTGCTTTTAGTACTTTGTGAGATTTATTTTTCCTATTAGCACAGTCAACAGCCTTATGTCCCACTCCATTGCATTCAAAACATTTATTGTCCATTCTTGGGATAGAAGAGGACCTGGTATCCTGATCTCTATGTGAATCCTTGTTTCTAAAAATCTTAGAGCTAGATCCTTTAGAGAAGTTCCGGTTAGAATTGAAAGGTTTCCTTTTTTAGTTCCTTAAGAATTTTTCAAATTGTTTAGTTTAAAAGGCAAACTCATCATTACTATCATCTTCATTTTCAAGCACCTTTTCATTCTCAATTTTAACCGAACTTAGAGCAATAGAATTCTCATTTATAGGCTTTTTCTTGAGTATCTCATAAGTTTTCAGATTACCAACAAGTTCTTCTAGAGGAGAAGTGTCTAGATCATGAGCCTCATCAATAACATTCATTTTTGAGTCAATGAAAGGAGGTAAAGCATTCAAAAATTTCCTAACAATTTTCTTTGATTCTATGGCCTCACCCAAACTACGACATTGATTTGTTATATTAAGTACACGACCATAGAAATCATCAATAGACTCTTTTTTCACTCATGATTAAACCTTCAAACTCATAAATAAGATGTTGAAGTTTTTGTTGATTAACACGAGAGTTACCTTCATGAGTATTGATGAGCACATCCCATGCCTCCTTAGCAGTAGAGCAATGAATAATCCTTTGACGCTCTGCTTCGGATACGGCATTGAAGAGACAGCTTAGAGCTCTAATGTTTGCTCTAGCTAAATCCTTGTCGGCTTTTTCCCATTCGGACCTCGGCTTTGAAATTTTCTCATTAGATCCATCGCCGTTTGGTTTTGTGGGATGTGACCAGCCTTCCTCCACAACTTGCCACAACATACCATCATCTTGGTAGGAGAGGAAGGCACTCATCATGATTTTCCATTGTGAAAAATCATGTCCATCGAAAAAGGGGGGAACATTTATGGATGAGCCTTTTTCACTTTCCATTTCTGGCCCCTTAGAGGATCTCACTAGCAAAGGCTAATGGCCGCTCTGATACCACTTAAAGGTCCTAGAGGGGGGGGTGAATAGGTCTTTTACCACTTTTTCGTTTAAACTGTTCTCGGGGATAGCATAATTTTAACCTATCCCGAAATACAGGATACGAGTGTTTAAACAGTAAAGACAGTAAGTAAAGAATAACACAAAGATGTTTTTGTTAACGCAGAAATCCTACAACCAGGATTAAAACTGCGTGCCCCTAACTCTTGAGGGACAAACCTTTCCACTAACAAGTAACACACACAATTACAAGATTCTTGTACTCTGGGGATACATAGCCTGTATGCTATCCTAACTAGTCTGACTACTAGTTCTAAACTGAGCTACACTACTTGACTTATATGTTTACACCTTGGAAAATATCTAGAAGCATCAACTCAGATCTAAACTACTTTCAAGTTAAATCTTCTTGATCTACTTTTTCGGGTTGAGCATCTCCATATCTATCTCAATGGAATGCACTATGCAATGATGCATGTGGGTTTTGAAAAACAGTTTTTATGATTGTGAATCCATGGCTTTTATGCACAGCAAAGAGCAACAAAAGACACAGAAGAGGAAGAGAAGATAAGAGAGAAACTACACAGTTTATGTGCTCTCAAAGAGTGACCCGAAAAGAATTTCTCCACAAATAGTTTTTCACTCAACCAAGGGAGTCAAAACAACTTTAGACTCCTTTATATAGACAAGATAAATCAGCAGCATATATCAGCAAGGAAGCACATGCTAAATAGCTCAAAAGTAACCCTATAGCAGTCCTAAAACTGTCACGATTTGACAAAACAATTTGATCACAGTTTACAAGATAAAGGCATGCTTAGGAGACAACATGTAAGGTCAATTCTGAAGTTTCCATTTCAGGCAAAGAGTGTTTTAGGAGGGAAAAAGCTTTTCCAAGCCTTATACCAGAAATGGCTAAACTAGTTTCAGCAAGCACGTGATAGACAAACTATGGAGAAGGCAAAGAAGACTGTCCAGGCTGTAAAGTAACTTATATAAACAGCACACAAACCAAAGAGTCACATGTGAACCTAAAAGCACCATAATTCAAACACATCTTTTGTAAAGTCAACTATCATACAACAAAGCACATATATTCTGAATTAAGGATAGCCTAAGCTGCAGAAAGTCACATGTATACATAATCAAAGATAACCTAGGTAGTAGAAAATCATATATGAACACGTTCCAGAATAACAGCAGAAAACCAGGGATACATGTATCAAGTGCTATCTTAAATGAAAAACATGTTATGCATGTGAATGATTAACCTGTTTGTTCATTGAGATAAATAGGTAATGAAAACCTCTTCAGCCTCTTCATAGATGTTCCTTCAATCTATTGTGTTTTGTCCAGTACAAGGAATAGCCAACATAAGTATGTGCGCCGATGTTTGATCTGTCAGTAGGTTAAAGCGGAGAGGCAGAAGCCTGCAGGGAAGTTGCAGCCCCTGGAGATTCCGGTTTGGAAGTGGGAGCACATTACCATGGATTTCGTTTATCAGTTGCCGCGTACTTCGGCGGGTAACACTGGTATTTGGGTTATCGTGGATTGATTGACGAAATCCGCTCATTTTCTCGCACTTCTGGGAAAGAAATCAGTAGGCAGATTGACCAAGCTATATTTGTCAGAGATTGTTCGACTGCACGGGGTGCCTGTATATATTGTTTCTGACCGAGAAAGTAAGTTTACTTCCGAGTTTTGGCAGGCATTGCAGCGAGCCATGGGCACGAGATTGCGCTTCAGTACAGCTTTTCATCCTCAGACTGACGGGCAGTGAAAGGACCCAACCTCGATTTAGTTTCCTAAATCGGAATCAAACCCCTTCGAAAACACGAACCAACAAAAACTTTTCGAATTTTGGGCAGAGTTTCGTTACTAACGTGGAATTACCATTACCTGCACGCGGAAAATACACTTCATCCTATGCCACAAAAAGCAAACCGTGGGCACCAATCCCATCCGGATTTCTCAATATATCAACAATAACGTAAAGTAGTAAATATATATGTACTTTACTGAAAATCTGGAGTTAAATCGTATAACATATACAATAGGAAGCTCAGAGCGACTTCTAATACATAATCATATACGCATACCACAGTAGGTAGAACAATAAACCTACTAGATGAAAAAAAGTAGCTCGAGCACTATGCCTCCGACCACGACGTGCGACACCAGAGCCTGAACTGCAAACTAGGCACGGAAACCGAAGAGCCCAGGGGAAAGACAATAAACACGTTAGAGTGAGTGGATGAAAATAAATGTCTTTCACCAGTTAATATATATGTTTAAAATAACATATGTGAGTCCAGGTAAATAAAAACAACATGGTACACGAGGTAAAACTCACACTCCTCCAGTGTACTGAGCATGCAAGTATAAATCCCACGGGGTCACTCATGGACACACACCGTGCTAGTACAGTTCGAATCACGAGGTCCTTAGTCCCCGTAATTCTAAGCCAAAAATGGCCTCGGTTCCGGGGAAACGCCCCTCACCAGTCAAGTAGGGATAACGACGCCCCTCCTGGATGGCCTACCATCGGGGATCAACCGAGAGGCAAAGTGTATCGATCCAACAACGTAACCAAGACTGTACTCTGTGAAAACCAAATCATAAACAGTTCGATGCAAATGCATGAAACAGCATATAAGTGTATGTATAATCGTATACGTATATCCGTATAAATGTAATCGTATAATCGTAAAACACATGCTCATGTAATCCGTAATCTCAATACGCATGCTCAAGTTCGAAAATCATATAAAAGACTCGCAAGAATTCCGTGAAAAGAAATTGTCCACTCACAGACTGGCGTAACGCGATACGTGTTAACCCGTGATCCGGCGGAATGTTCCTCGCCAAACAAACGATCACGAACCCCTGAATATTCACAAAGTCCATTATTCAAAGTCATAATCCGACAATACAATACAAATCACGAGAAACCACCGTTCTCGGAAACACGAAATCCAAATATGACGAATCGTCGAAAATCCATATATAACACCTCAATACCTCGCTTTACGTTCGGACGCTCAACTCGAAAAACGAACCTCCCCACTGCGATCGGAGCGCGGTTTCGAGTCAAATGACATGCAACTTGTCGAAAGTCCAAAAAGTCAAACTTTGACCGTTGACCGCCGTCCACGGCGGCGGCGCCGCCGACCAAAGAATTTCATGGCGGAGCAACCCCTATTCCACTCAAAATCGTCCACTGAGCAACTTCCATAACTGCACCGAAGTCCAATTCTCACTCTAACAAGGTCAATTTCAGGAAAACCCAAATTGAAACACAAATTTCAAATCCAAAATTCTCCTTCCACAAATCGAATTAAAGCTTCAAACTTACATGGTTAGAATCCTTGAGAGGAGGGCTACAAAACCCAGTGCAAATTGTAGCTCGAATCGGCCAATTTCATGCCACCCGAATTCACTCAAAATCCACCTATTTCTTGCCGGAAAATTGAGCTCCTCCGGCGAGCCACGCTGTGGAGGGAGGTCGGAGACGGACTCGGGAGGCCGAGGCGAGGCTGAAGGGCTAAGTCCCATGGCCTAGGTTGGCCGGACGGCGAGCCACCGCCCTAGGCCGCGGGTCACCGTCGCATGTTTTCAATTCCAGCCGAGTTGACCAAAGTTGACCGATCAAGGTATATTAATGAAACATTGACTTTCCTGATTTAGCAAGTTGCTATTTATAGCCTTTCCCAAAACGGAAACTTGTAATTATCCTTTTCGACAAACTTTAATTCTCCGTAACTCTCGCGTCGTAACTCCGATTCCGATAATTCTCGCGGCCACAAACTCATCTCAACATATTCTACCAATATCACTCGAAGTCAAACACATCGGCCAAACAGATAAAAAGTCAACTGTTCAACCAAACATACATAATCCGATTAAATAATCCACGATCGGAAATAATCACAACTAAATCTTCGTAACTCAAAATCATGCTCCGGAAGTTTCCATAAACTCGAAATTAAATTCTGAACAACTTCCATGAAGAAGCCGAAACCAAATTCTAGTCCGGTAATTTAGTCGCTAACAAACCTGCCATTTAAATCCGTTTCCGTCGAAACTTCAAATATTCATAATTAATTCCTCGGTCGTCCAAATAACGATCCGGAACCGCCAACGAACTCGAAGTCACACATAGAATGACTCTCGAGAAGAGACCCAGCTCCAATTCTCGGCTAATAATTTAGTCGTTAAGAAAACTGGCGGTTTCAACACTGTCGTAACTCTGCGACTATGCGACTTAACTGCTGATTCTGTTTTGGGTCGTCACAGGCAGTCTAAGCGGATTATACAGACTCTTGAGGATATGTTGCGGTCTTGCGTTTTGCAGTTTCGAAGAAATTGGGACCAGCAACTGCATTTGATAGAGTTCGCCTACAACAACAGCTATCAGGCCAGTATCGAGATGGCACCGTACGAGGCCCTGTACGGGAGACAGTGCCGCACTCCTTTGTGTTGGAGTGAGGTGGGCGAGCGATGGCTTATTGGCTCTGATCTGGTGAAGAGCATCATGGAGAATCACTCGGTTGAGGAGGCCACCTGGGAGACTGAGCAGCGTATGCGGGAGCAGTATCCTCATCTGTTCACTTGACAGGTACGTAAATTTCGAGGTCGAATTTTTTTTAAGGGGGGTAGATTTGTGACAACCCGGAACAGAATCAGTAGAGTAATCAGCTTGATTCACGAGTTAGCGCGTAATCACTGTTTTCCGATAATTTTTTGATTTGCCGGTTTCGATCGCGACTTAATTATCGGCCGAGAATTTGAGTTGAGTCTGTTCTCGAGAGTTGTTGTACACGTGATTTCGAGTTCGTGGGCCATTCCGGATGATTATTTCGACGACCAAGGAGTATAATATGAATATTTGAAATTTTGGAATATTGTCGAGTTTATCCGTTCGTATCGAGTTTATCGAATCGTAATGGTTATCCATTTTGGACCGTCGATCGTCCCGAGACGTGAGTATAAATATCAGAAATAGTCAAAAAAAATTCGAAAACACTGTTCGGGAAGTTTGACCGGCGTTGACCGAGTTGGAGACGTTGACCACCGTTGACCCGTGGAGAAAATTAGACCGTTTGACTTCCTCCGGCGGACTGGCCGATTCTGACCGTTTTAGGCCACGACTTTGGAAGGTAAAATGTTCTCCTCATGATTCTAAGCTTTTTAGCACTTGGAATTTCTTGATTTGGTGTTGATTTGAGGGAGAAATGTTGAGTTGAAGTTTGGTAAAATCTTGCCGGAATCGGGTTCGGTTGACGGAGGTGCTCCGGCCACGGGGGTGGCCGGGGATTAGGGGAGTTTGGACCGTGGGGCCATGGCGGTGCTTTTGGGAGTGGTCTCGAAGGCCGCCGTGCGCCGTGGACGGAGATCGGAGGAGATCGGAGGTCGCCGGCGGTGGTGGAAACCCGTGGGTTTTGTGCTGATTTCCAATGTGTGTGGCCGGAATTGGTCCTTGCCTTAGAAGGGAGATGTGTTGGGCTCGTTGAGATGAAGCTTCGATGAGCTTGGCCTCCGGAAAATCTCTCTGATTGACGGCGCGGCGGCGGCAATCAACGGCGAAGCTCTGGCGACCGTTGACATTTTTGGAAATGTGTCGAGTTATATGTCGTTTCGCTCATATTCATGCCCCGATCTTCGCCTTGAGCTTTTCGAGTTGATTTGGGTACCAGATTTTTATTCGAGGGTTTGAGTGGAGATTTCGGGAATTTCGTTAATTATTTTTGTATCAGTTATACGTTTCCGGGAACGGTTGGTTTCCGAGGTGTGGTACAGTGTTGTGAATTGTGATTTTGATCAGATATATTTTGTGATTATTCAGGGGATCGAGATCGTGCTTTGGGCGATGGATCTTCCGCCGGACCACGTGGTTAGCGTGAGTGCGCGCTTTGCTCACCTATGAGTGGACACTTTTATATTTTCACAGTCGTTGCGAGTTCGTGATTTTTCGTATTTATTTATATACGATGTTTAGCTTATTTATTATTTTCGGAGGTATTATTTTATATTTTTATGGTGGTAGCATACTTGCATCGATGCTTCGGCTACTCGGCTGATCACTGGTAGTCTGACCAGAGTTGAGAGATTTCTCTGGACCAGAGTTGAGAGATTCCTTTGGGCAGGGTTGAGAGATTCCCCTGTTATGCCGCCAGGGTTGAGAGATTCCCTTGGCCTATCACCGCCGGGCTTGAGAGATTCGCCTGGCACCTTCATATATATTTTTCGAACTCGCTATACTTGTTTATTGTATATGAAATTGGTGAAAGGCATATGTTTATTTTCGTCCACTCACTCTAACGTTTTATTTGCCTTTCCCCTGGATTTTTCGGTTTCCGTGCCCAGTTTGCAGTTTGGATTCTGGTGTCTCACGTCGCGGTCGGAGGCTAGTTGTTCAAGCTACCTGTCTTTTCCAGTAGGTCCTTTGTTTCACCTACTGTTGTATATTTTGTATATATATACACTAGAGGTCGCTCTGATACGATACTGATACATGTTTTATGTGGTTTTTCCCGGATTTTCTATATTATACAGTTATGTTTACTATTTATTATTATTGTTATGATATTGAGAAATCCGGATGGGATTAGTGCCCACGGTTTGGCTTTTGTGGCATAGGATGAAGTGTTATTTTTCGGGTGCAGGTAAAGGCAACTCCGCGTTAGTAGCGTTACTCTGCCGAAATTTTTATGGTTTTTGTTGGTTCGTATTTTCAGAAGGGGTTTGATTCCGGTTTAGGAAACTAAATCGGGGTTGGGTCCTTTTAGTATAGCACGTTAATATTATTTTAAGCTCCAAGCACCCCGAATAAACTGTAACATATCCATGTGTCATATAAGGCTACCGTCTCTAAGATAATAGCGTGACGACCCTTTCGCTCTGAGTATGACCATTGCCAAGTGGTTGGGCAGTTCTTCCATAGAAGCCTTGGAGTCATTTGGTGAAGCTTTGGCTAAGGGGACTCTTTAGTTATCTCTTTACTCTTCTAGTTCTAAGCATGTATCTAACTTTGTTCTACTTATGCTTTGTGAGTAGTTACCTTTTAGGAGGCTAGGGTTTAGCCTTAGCCTATTTGATGTACATACAATGATGCTTTGAGTTATGAAATTGGATTTGTTTTAGTGTACTACATGCTATTGAATGAGTTTGTTGTGTATGTGATATGATTATGGTATGTTTAATTTGCATGTTTGGGCTTGATTCAATGTTTTCGTATTTATATCTTAGTCATGACTAAGTTGAGATATGTCTAGGAGAGCTAAAAAGGAACCCAAGTGAACTAGTCACTCACCTAAAGAACATAAGCATGTAAACATGACTTAGGCTTAAAGTTAAAAGGTTAATCTTAAAGTTTGGTTTTCCTTGTGATTGAGCATGAATCACAATATTTTTGAGGTCTAAGTGACTCAAGGGGTTTTTGATTAACCTAGCATTGAACCGAGAGACTTTATAGCTAGTGTTGATTCTTTCAACTCGTAACCTAATAGATGTGAGTTGAGAGGTTTCATTAAAATCCACTCATAAGTGCTCCAAAAGAGGCTTGGGAAGGGAAGTCATCCACAATCTTCACATGTGTTTGCAATCAAACTCATTACTCATGAAATACATTAGGAGTCTAGCACCAAAAGTCTAGCTCCTAGTCTTTGTTTACTTTATGCTTAATGGTTAGACCAAAACCTTCTAGAATCCCAAAAGACCTAGGAGTTTCGGTCCATAACCAAGTGTGACCCAAGAGGGCATGATTTGGACAATGAAAGGATTTGTTCTTATGATCCAAAAGACGTTTGAGCATGTAAACATGACTAAACTCATAACTTAGACATTGTTGGTACATTGAGCTGGCTAGTGACAACATCTCTAGGCGACCAAATATTTACATTGTTTTGTTTTGTTTTACCTCAGTATTGCATTTAGTTAGTTAATCAACCATTTAATCGTTTAATCGCTCATTGTAGTTACACCACCCATTGCATAATTAGGTTACCAAATAACTTAGCTAGGTAAGATATATTTTCATTTTTTCATTCATTAGTTTTGGATCACATTGCATGTTTAGGTAATCCGTAGTCTAAGATCTCTGTCAAGCTTTGGAATCATAGTGGTCAATCCTTATGGGTTCAACACTTGAGTTCCTTATAAATTAGATTACTTGACCTCGTATATTTGTGGGAAAGAAAATTTCACTTACCCTTAGACTAACTAATAGTCGAAAGATCGGGGGATATAAATTTCTTTAACAATGTACATTCTTTTTTTTGTTTAATTATTTTAGTATAAGAAATATTATCTTACGGTGTTAGAGGCATTAACTTATAAGGACAGTGTCACATTTTTTATTGAAAATCGTGTCACGTTAATAGGCTAGGACAAGTTTGGCACATAGTTTGTTGGGACAGCATATCCACTCCTCTCATTCATGGAATTGAAAACCAAGTTTGGCACATAATTTGTTGGGACAGCATATCCACATAGTTTGTTGGTGGAAATCTATCATTTCTATGCAAACACATTGAAAATACCAATTTTTTTATTGAATTATTTTAATTATGTTATGGCTAGCAACACAAAATGATTGTAAAATAATAGTCATCAAATTTTAGTGTAAAGAATAGTCATCCTAGTTATTAATGCAGATTGATTACAAATGCTTCTGTTATGAATTTTCAAGAAATCTGTTGTTATTAGTTTACATAAGGCCTATTTGTGATAGATTTTTAAAAGTGATTTGGACCAGTAGCGCTTCTTCTCGTACCACTTTTGAAATTAGCGTCTTCAATAGAAAACAGTTTGGTGCTTGGCTAAATAATGAAAAACACTTCCAATATTGACAAAAGTGCTTTTAATTTTTCTCGAAGCGTTTGGCTTCTCATAACCAAACTACTTTTATTTATATATATATTTTTAGTATAAATTATATCAATAATAAAACCATATGCCATTCTTCTCGTTGTACCACACACCCATATACAAAATTGAAAGAGAAATTTATTTATAAATGTATAAATAAGTAAGAAATTTAGTAAATTATTAGAATAGCAAGCAAAAAAAATCATTGTAGTGAGACGAACAAAAGAAATGAAACATTTTCAACGAGCCACAAATATAAGATTAGTAATGTTCTCGCATACAACATCCATTTCCCGGTGAGATGACGAACTTTTTTGTATGACGACTTCTTCCCTATAATTATCTCCTTGTGTCGGAGGAAGTAGATCATCGTCGTTATTATATGCTTGAAAGTCTGGATCAATTACGGAATGAAGTCGTATAAAATTGTGAATAGCCATAGAAGCAATGACTAGTTGTATTTGCTTCTCCATAGGAAAGCTATGGGGATATTGTATCATATGCCATTGATTTTTTCAAACACCAAATGTTCTTTCAATAGTACATCTTAGAGATGAATGTCTCTTATTAAATATTTCTCTGGCCCCAGTTGCTCGAGGTCCTCGATGAAATTGTGGCACATGCATTCCTGGACCTCCTCTGTACGGTTCTAGATATCCGATCATTTGTGGATATCCTACGTCAACTAGATAATACTTCTCTATACAAAAGGAGACAAAAACTTTAAATTTTTAGTACTGTGAAAAATACATATAATAAATAAATAAATAAAATTCATTAATTGTAAAAGCTTTAACCTGAAGGTGGATGAGGAAATTTTAGTTCTGGTCTTCTTAGTGCCTCCATAAAGATACACGTGTCATGGGCAGCACCTTCCAAACCTGCCAATACAAATGTAAAGCACATATTGAAGTCATATACAGCCATAGCATTTTGAGTAGTGATGCATTTCCTACCAATATAAGGTACTTACTTTTTCTTAGGCACAATACCGGTTACATGTGTACCATCAATTGCTCTTATACAATCATTAAAGTAAGGCCAGTAACGAGTATCGTTTTTATCTTATCTGAAATTCTTGTAAATTATGGACCAGTTAGACTTATGATATCCTCTTCCATGCGGTAGATAGCATCTAACACTAATCCAAACCACTTAGACACGGTCTCTCCAGACCGTTGAAATCTTTCTTGAGTCATTCTGTTGCCCTTTCCATGACTTAATATGTAAAGAAACATTCTAATGCCTCAAAAAGTGTCATATCTTTTCCTGCCTTCAAACCGTAGGTAGTCTCAAGTGTCACCAACAGTTCCATAAAAACATGTTTCTCCATTCTGAATTGCTCATAACACCTTTTTTCGTGATCATCTAAAACTTCTAATATCCACCTGTATCCGGTTTGATCAGAAGTTCTACATGGTTCCTTATCGATGTACTTGGCCCATTGTGATACATTTAACACAGTTGCTACACTTACCAAATCGTAAAATATTTCTTCGCTATCATCAGTATCATCTTTAGAAATTTCCTCATCACTACCACTGTTGCTCGAACTCATGTCTGTAAAGAAACAAAAAATAGACTTCGATAACTTCAGAAAGACAAAATGTTATAATAGAAAATAGAAAAAACTAAATAAATATGGTACCTTAAGCAGCTACCTTAAATAAATTTGCTTTTACTACACCATAAAACCTAGGACACCAGAGCAAGAAAAGTATTGGAACTAAGTATATATTCTAATTGGAGATGAGCTATGTATATATAGATGTACGAAAATAAATTGATAAAGAAAACGTCAACTATCTTATGACTAACAAACTAATAAGTTCATCAGATCTCTCTAGAATTGGTAAACATAACAAATTCCTACTGAAGTGACTTGTACTTATTCAAAGTAGTTACTAATCATATATGTATCATTTAGAAGTGCATCATAATCATAACTAAATGGTAAAAAGTGGGGCTAGCAATTAACTACAATTGCTAGTCTTGTGCAACACTAATAGTAACAGACTACAAACTACTGACTATGCATTCATGTATGGCATGAAATTATTTAATTCAATGAATACATACAATGGTTAATTAATTCATGCTAAGTGCAAGATATAAACTCGCATTCATGTTAGCGGATCTTTTTCTAAGTTATTCTTACAGGCATTTTGACAAACATGTGGTGTGCATATCTAATAGGCATTGATTTCAGCACAAATAGAATAACATGAACATCCAATACATGATTCAATTTGTACTAACACACATTCACACATTTGTTACACTAGAATTCAACCCACCAATAGAAATAAATAATATTGCTCCTACAATTCAGAAGAATTTTGACTCCATTAAACCATCATGCACAATATCACATTCCTGTTATAGCATTCTTCATTAATACAAACAAACAAAATTTCACTTGGAGACAAAGGAAATTGGTTTGAGTTGCTACAGCAGACCTCATGGGTACTTCTATTCAGTAGCTTAACTCAAGAACAACATCAAGAGTCATACTTATACTTGTTATAGCCAAATACTCAATGACACAAGACAAATACAGCTACCAGCACACCAATAAAACAAGATCAAAAGAAATACACAAATATATAGTGCAATAACACACAGAAACTGAATGTACTACAATAACACAACAAGATACTTAATGTTGCAGAACTAAACTGGAAACACTTAATATTGTACTTGACAGAAACTAATAAATACTAACTAGTGAACTAAAAAACAACTAAACTGCAAACACTTAATATAGTACTTGACAAAAACTACTAACTAGTAAACTAAAAAAACAACATAAAGAGCAGCTAACACATTTTCTTGATAATTAGATCTTCTTGTTCTTCAGCCACATAACTTGTTTGTTGGAGTGCTTCAAGGCAACAAACATTTCTCTATTTCTTCTATCAAGACATCAACACCTTTTAGAAATAGGTCATTATCATCAACGATGTCAGGGATATCATCAACAACTTTCATCACTTCCTCTATGCTACAACCAGGCTTAGCTTTGTTTCGACTTGCTACTGCACCCAAAATAGACTCCAGTTGGTTATCCACAACAGCGCCAGCTCCAAATTTTTTGTTGACTCCCTTTTTGACTCTCCTATTATCTAGCACAACAATCTCAACATTGGTTGGTCTACCATTTTGCTCATTTCTCTGCCAAATTATCAATTCCATTATTATTTTGAGCATGTTCCATGTCATTATCAAAGAAACCATGGAAATTTTCTTCCCCAAACGTTGGAACATCTTCACCTAATCCAAAACCTTGTGAAGGTGCCCATGCACCTTCACCTATCACGATATCATCTTTAAATAAGATATCAAGCATGTCAACATTCCTCAAACCATAAACTCGAAATCTTCCAAGATCAGGATTATCCTACAATATAATTCATTGTAGTGAGTAATGATTATATAAGAGTAGCTACAGCTCAAACATGTAAGCAAACTCAATGGAAAGAAAACAAACATTGTAGTGAGTAATGATTATACATGTCATATATGAAATTTTCTTCCAACTAACTATATTGTTGGACCACTACTGACCTTCTTCATATATATGGCCTTAACTATGAACTGAGATGAACTTGTTAAAAGGAAACGCAGCTATACCTATTAATAATATGTCTGTAAATTTGAATGTTTCCATCACCAAATCCAAAATTTTAAAGGTTATACAACAAGTTTTAGTTCCTTTCCTTGGCCTATGAACATCTGAGCATCAAATCAATATACAAAAAACTACACTAAGACTTTGCTATATATATTGAGCCACCAAGACCACATGTTTTCAAACTCGAGTAAATAAAACAAATAGTAATGTCTAAGAAGGCTTTCAAACTCAATAAAGAAAATAAATTTACCTTAATTTTTGCTTCCCACCATTCCTTGCTAGAACTGATAGTTTTCATCACAGGATCCCATCGTAAGCCAGTCTCTCTCGACACCAAAGTTGTCAATTATGTCCACTCTCTTCTAATTGCAGTCCACTTGTTCTTGAGTTGCTTGTAGGTATAATTCTGCTCGATAGACTATTAAACTTGCTCACAACATTCTTCCATCCAAGTTTAGAAAAATGAGTGTCTTTCCTATTTCTGGCTAATGTTTCTTCGACACACACCGTAATAAACACATCAACAACATTATCATCCTAATTTGCCTTTTCTTGTTTCACCATTTCTTCCACTTGTGGAACTTGTGATGAATTGAGACAAGCCTTGACATTTTCTCTGGTATCTAAACATCATAAAGCATAATCATAGTAAGGTAATCGATATGAGAAACACCAGTACACTAGCAATACCTTATGTGAGAAACACCAGTACACATTCACTAAGGTAATCGATTAATTAGTTTTACCCTTCTACTTCTAATCTAATTGATTTACCAAAACTCAATCCTTTAATTAATAGACTTGTCAAAAGACATATCAATTTTAACTGAAACGATTCAACACATGCCCAACAAAGTGTGAATTTGAGAGCTTAAATCAACATACCTTGCAAGCTGAATAAGACGATAATTCACACAAAGCTGGTGTGCTTAGATAACTGGACAATCTTCAAAATAAGGGAGAGATTGCCATGGAACAGATTAACTGTCAACAAAAAACATGGTAGATTGTGTCACAAAAGTTATTGAAGACCTATATATAGAGAGAAAGATGGCGGGGATTTGGGAGAAGGAGGCGCGGGTTTTGGGAAAAGGAGGCACGCGGGTTTGAATATGCAGAAAACTTTTTAGGGTCAACTAGGGTTTTAATAATTAATCTTGGACAGAATTAGAATAAAAGTAAAATTTATTAAAACTTTGAAGTGATTTATGTGCTTCCTTCAGAACCACTTTCAATAGTCCACTTTCAATGGTCCAAAGTGATTTCTAAAAGTGATTTTTCAGTATTACCAAACACCCAATAATTATGAAGAAAGTACTTTCACCCCTTCAAAAGTACTTTTACTCTTTCCAATAGCCATGCCAAACAAGCACAGAATATGTGCATATTTGTATGCTTGTACGTAATTACAGAATCAATTACCTATATTATTCTTTGTAATAGTAGCCTAAACTTTAGCAATATTCTTGTATATATGATCAATTGTAAACTTGAGCAATGAAAATCATATTCTTCATGGTATCAATCGCTTAGCTCTAGGATTTTTACCCCGTGTCTTCTCCTCCATTCTTCAAGTCAAGTCTTTCTTCTCCTCTGTGTCCCTCCCTCCACCACTCCTGACCAAAACACATCCCAATTCACTAAACTCAGAGAGGCCAATCATCCAGCATGGCTTTGGTAGCTGAAACCTTACCTCCGTGGCGCGAATTTTTCAGGTTATGTCAACGGTTCTATTCTTGTTCCTCCTACCACCACCATGACTCCTTCTACCGAAAATCGACCGGCGCACACCATTCCTTATCCTGAATCTAAAAAGTGGGAGACCGTTGATCAACACATTGTAAGTATTCTCACTCTTCACTTACTGATAGAGTTTTGCTGCTTATAGAGGGATTTGAAACCTTCAAAGTGATTTGGGACTGCCTTGCCTGCCACTTCTCTCAGCACTCTACTGTCAATGCTTCCAGTCTTATGAACAAGCTCCTTGAAATTCATAAAGGGTCCCAATCCGTGGATGGCTACCTTCTCCATGTCAAGTCTCTTGCTGATTCCCTTGCCTCCATCAACAAACCGGTTCTAGATGACCTTCTCGTTCTCTCCATCCTTCCCAG
Organism: Geum urbanum; assembly: GCA_946800695.1. Taxonomy (NCBI): domain Eukaryota; kingdom Viridiplantae; phylum Streptophyta; class Magnoliopsida; order Rosales; family Rosaceae; genus Geum; species Geum urbanum. The sequence goes on from OX326998.1 coordinate 40,013,170, forward strand.
ACTGACTTGGTCCTGACTACCTCATGCTTCGCATAGCTCTGACCCAAAATTCCAATCTTCCTGATTTTACAGAGCTACGGGCACACATCCTTGCCTTTGATCAGCAGACGCGGTGTGCAGAATAGGAACAAGACCACACTCAGTCGGCCCTCCTTCATCAACACTCTCCTCGGTCCTCCAATTCTAGCCATCGTGATTCAGCCAACAGCTCTAATCGACAGGGAAATTCAGGCAACAATAATAGGAATTGGAACAATGGTGGCCGGTAGCACAACTTCGGTGATCGACATCGAAGAAACGATGTGCAACCCCAGTAGTTGGGCCTCTGGTGTGCTTGGCTCATCTCATGCCTGGTGCTCTAACTATCACACAAATCAACATGGACTAGCCCAGTGTCCTTACCGCTTCAATGGGCCACCCACCGCCCCTCCTTGAACTGAGCTTATTCGCAAATCCTAATTGGTATCCCGACGGTGGCGCCACACATCGTATGACCTCCATACCTCTTTCGCATCCACAATCCTATGGCGGGTCACCAAATGTATATACATTTGGGTAATGGCGATTCCAAACCGATACTCTTCGATTATCATTGGGAATTTCCAATTTCTCCTTAAAAAAATGTCTTCAGTATTCTTTCTATTCTATTCGTAAAATTCTTCTTTCGGTAGCTCGGTTTATTAGAGATAATCTGTCTATTTTTTATTTGCCCCTGATTACTATCAAATTCGCTCCTTACATTCCGATCAATTGTTATTTCAAGGCCATGTGAAGATAGTCTCTACCAACTCTACTTGTCATCATAATCCACCGTTCCTCAAACTCTTGCGTCTGTTCACTCGTCTCTTTGGCATGATCGTCTAGGGTCTATTGGTTCCAAGCTTTTATTTAAATCATTTTGTAATAATTGTGCGCTTTGCAAAATCGCATAGTCTACCTTTTGAAACAAATCATGAATCTGCTATTTCCTTATTTGATATAATTCATAGTGATGTGTCTTTCTCCATTTTCTTCGGTTATTGACTTTAAATATTATGTTCTCTTTCACATATGAGTACTCTCTTTACACATGATTTTATCCATGAAAAACTGAAGTCGTGCAACATTTTTAAACTCTTGTTGCTATGGTTCCCAATATATTTCATGGATCCATTAAATTGACAATGACATTGAATATATCAATGATGCACTCTCATTTTTGCAACTCTTTGGAAATTCAACAAAGATTCTCTTGGCCCACACTCCCGAGCAAAATAGACTCGGCACAAATACCATCACATAGCAACAATGGCTCGAACTCTATTGGTCACCTCCGGAGTTCCCCAAACATATTGGCCTCGTCCTGTTCTCGTACTCTTTCGTTATGGCCAATCGACTAATAACAAGAGCTGAACCTCAGTCACGTGTGTGCAGTACGATATTATTTTCAAACCTTCTACACTGGGACAAGAGCATTAATCTCACAAGAAAACCTAAATTGAGTAAATTCAGATTGTAGATAACTTTTTTCCCAGACCATCAGACGAGAATTGTTCTGGGCATATAGTGAAGTTTACAGTGCAAATACGCCAAATCCCTCAACAGGATAGAACATATATGGATCGAATTCCTTCACTATTAATATGTTAATTACACCACAACAATACATATGGAGCATATTTTTTCAATATAAACATGATAATAAAACACCTGGAGGGATAGCATCCCACAATTTTCATAAAGGAGAACAAAATGAAAGGAACCTTCCTGTCTTCTATCAGTTCTATATACCACCAATCTCTGTAAAGTGCCTTGCCTTTGCGTGGTACTTCACTTCCTTATTTTGGTCTAGGATTACATCCCAGTATTTGACGGAGTCTCTCCTCCACCTCTAAATTGGGCACTGCATTTGGTTTGGCCAGAAAGTAAGAGGTGGCACAATGAACACCCAGAGTCAGGAAAGGGAAGAGTCTTCTATGTGATGTGTATCATGTCTCTCAACTGTATTTTTCCCTGAACTCTACTGGTTTTTTTCTTCTTCAAATAATTAGTAGTAACGGGTGGAATAATAGAACCCAGTAAGTCCATTGTAATCAACATATCCAATGAATTTGATGAGAAATCATGAATGAACTTTGAAGTTGTGCATAAGTGCAATTATCATGTGCCAGAAGATTAAGCAGCAGTCTGAGCCTCAACAGGTAATTTAGAATTGATTATTACCACCAAAAGTTCCATGAGCGAAATAAACACCTACTCCATCAAAATCCCCAACCTCATCTAAATCTCAACCATGCAACCAGTTAGAAAACAATTTCCAAAAAGAGAAGAATTGGTACCACTGTACCAGATGTACCATGTAATCGAACACTAATAAGATCAGAAAAAATAATAACAAGATTACATACGAGAACAGATTGCTTGATATATTCATCTAGCATGTGTACAGATTGCCTGAAAAAAAACAAATTGAAAAGCCAAAAACAAAATACTGTCAAGTCTAGCGAAACAAAGTAATTAGGATTTCACACTGCGAGACATCCTACTGGTATTATGTAACTCATATACTCTCGTATGTTCACATTCCTCAAAATTAACAATCATGACACCTCGGACATGTGAGAAAAAAAAATGGAAGACGCTTTGGATAACTTACATCGCAGCAACTTACCAAAACAATCAAGCACTGAGACAACATTTTTGTACCATGAAGGCATGAATCAAGCTCCAAGACCACCACACCTATTAAATGAGAATCTTGGGGAGTATAGCAATGAAAACTTGAGTTTTGGCATTCCAATTTAAAGAGACACGAACATTGATAACTACACAGGTATGAATTTAAACATTCAAAGCAAAGCAAAATGCAATGTTGATAGATACATAGAGATATATCACTAAGATAATTTGAGATAACTGCATGCAGTTTGTCTCGGAACCTTTTCTAAATTCTCTTCTGCAGTTCTGCTGTACAAGATGTGCACACAGTTCCTCCAATGAACCAGATCAAAGAATCAAAGAATATAATTCTTCTGCTTTCTGGCAACACATTTTCCATAGACAGAGAGAACTGGACATAGATGGTGCCATTGTAAACACTAAGATGGAAACCCCAGCACCACCTTAGACCTTTGGAAGCAAGCCAAGCAAGCCTCCAACCTTGGCCCTGAAAACGCAGGGAATTATCAATAGAATTGTAAAATTATACCGAGTATCCATTCACAGAAACCAAGCTATCCACAAAGTATGAATCATGACATCATACAGAGCCTTAAAGAATATAGCTGGGTTCCAAGAGCATGCAGCAGCAACAAGTACAGTGGATGAGTAGAAAAATAATTACAAATTACATTAATAAATATACTTGGAAATAAAAAATCATAGCACAGCTGAGAAATATACGCTAGCAGATAAAAAATTAAGACAATCTAAATATATTCGAACAATATGTCCTCAGTTTTTACATCAGTAGATTGTAGTAGCAGATAAAAGAATGAACCAGAATAACCAGGAGATATCCACCTCTGTTTAAGCTAGGGTACATAATTCCAAAACTACAAATTTTATACTTTTCAATAAATACATTTTGGACAACTAAGCTCGGACAACTCATTCTACTTTTTACAGTAAAAGGCAGTGAAGCTGAGTGACGAATATCCTAAAAATGTCAATTTAACAAACAGATAGATTTGTTCAAGCAGAAATTAAGTTCCTTACTTCCATCAGATGTTCATCATTCGAAATGTGTAAAGACATACGGAGAGTTGTCAATAAATCTGCTTGCTCCCAACTTAAGGACCCGGAAGCATGCATTGCCATCAATGTACGGCGATAAGCATGCAACTCTAACCTGTGGATGGTTGCTGTTATATCATGTTTCCCAGGAAGGGGGCAATCTTCTTGCACATCTGCACCACTAGAAAAAGAGACTGCATCGCTCGAAAGGGTCTCTGTATCTTCTACATTATAACCAATCATCTTACTCAAACTGTTATCATTAACACTACAACTACCAACAGACTCAATAGAGCATGCATCAGTTTCACAATCACTTACTTCAGAGCTTCTTTCAGAACATGAATTAGCACCATTCAATATGGAAGCTTGCATGTATTTTTCACCCAGATTTTCTTTCCAGTAAACAACAGCATCTACCTTTTTTAGCATGGCTGCTGCAGATGTACAAAAGAATTGTTGGCGCTTACACTCTTTCTCAATAACTCTCATCTTCCGAGGATATGCTTCGTCATCAAGAGAGCAATATGGAGAAGCCCTCTTTGAACATGTAGACAACACAATGTTGGAATCCTGGCAGCTGCTATTTCCCAGAGAAGGTAAACATTCATTTCCAGCGCCCAGCTTTATTCTTAAATTCATACGTGGGACTGGACAAGTCATCTGATTGTGGTAATCCGCTTTTGGAGCCTGTAAAACAAAAACCAATAAGATCATTAGTATGACGAAAACAATTGATATCTAGCATGCATACCTATTTAATTTAATATTATACTAAAAGAACCATATCAAAATATATACCTTTCCAACTACAATCCATTTGTCATCTTTCAACAATTGTCGCACCCTGATCCTAGATTTATGGATTCTGAACTCCTCGAAAGATCCAAGTAGCCTGGACAAGTAATAGTTTTCGTCACAAACCTTCACCACCTTAGCCATCTTCCAGAAACCAACATCAAACACTTCAGCAACATCGCCAATTGCCAAACCATCTGCACCTCTAACAGGCGGAGGGCAAGGCCTTATAGCCTTTCTCGGGACTCTCTCCACGACTGCCTCACCTTGTGAATTAGGTGACCAATCATAGCGAACACTATAGGTGTGCCCATTGCCCAAGACAATCACACCACACTGCCATGCTCCTGAAGGCACCTCCTTTTGGCTTAGTACTTCCACTTTGTCTCCCTTCTTGAATCTCATGATGGCTATTCAAGATTGTCGAACCTGTAAACAAAATTACTAATCAGAAACAAAACTCATGAAAAGAATTGATAAATACATATATGTTAAATAATCACAATACAAGAACAAAGACTAAAACAAAAACTGCAAACTGAATAAAACGCCCCTAAGTGCAGTTACTGATTCGAATTGAACTTGCTGATCATACAATTCACATGAAACTCGTCGCAGAAAACTATCCAGACATACTTAATTTCACAGCAAACTATATGAACAACGCATTAAGAACGGAAATACGAAACCCTAGAAATCGAAATTAGGATATCGTTGACTGACCTGCCTTGTGATGTGATGAAATTCAATCGATCTAAAAAAAATTGTGGTCGAAGATGTGTTGTTCTTCTGATTCAATTAGAGATTTGAAATCTCGGAGATTGAGAATTGGGATGTGAAATTGGGAGGAAACTTTGTAAGCTAGGGTTTGATGGTTTGTGAGAGAAGGAATAAAATACAGTAGTTTACGAATTTATATATTTCGCGATAATATTAATTCCTAAAAGATTTTAGGGGGTATTCTTCCTAAAAAAACTCAAAAAAAATTCTAATTTTTTAAAAAGTCCAAACTGTTTTCATCATAAATAATTAACCAAATTTTTATTATTATTTAAGTGAAATGCCACTGAAAATTTGAAACACATCATCCCCAATCGATTTCAGCTCGACCTCCACCTCGTCGTCGTGGCCTCGTCACTTCCCTCGCAGCGTATCCCTACTCGCGGCTATGCTGCCTTCGACCTCAGCAATACACTCGTCGCTGCCGTACATCGCTCGCAGCCTCTTAAATCTAGTCAAGCCCTACTTGACTACCTCAGACGCCTCCGCGTCCATATCGAAGTCCCACTACCTCGGTCTTCCATTCCTCTCTTTTCCCTACCAAAATCCTCCGGCGAACCCAAAACTCTTTCAAACCCGACCTCTCCGTCTTCGGCCAAAAACTCCGACAACACAATGCTTCTGGGATTCCGTTTACGCCAAGCTTCTCTACTTAGCTAACCTCATCTTCACTTAGCTGAGGCAATAATCAATGGATCTCTCAGTCTTCTTCATCTCCAACACAATTATCTTGTTTTGATTTTTTTTTGGAGAGAAATGAAGATTTTGTGATGTCGTATTTGTTTGTTGGTATGAATCGAACAGTCTTTTGGTGTTGAAATAATCTCTCAATGTTCGGGTACAATTCAATTTTCTAGTTTTGAATTTTTTGGAGAGAGATGGAAATTGTGTCACATCATATTTGCTCATTGATGTGAGTCGTGGTTTTGGTGTGTAGGATGAGCAAGAGAAGGTTCAAGGATTGGAGTTTGGGTCTCAACCGACACCTAAGTAATGGAAAGTCCAATCGGTACTCTAAATAAGTTGTTTTTGTGTCAGATTTTGGAGTAGTTTAGCAAAATATGTCGAATTTTGTGAGAAATGAATTTGAATATTGATTGTATGACTGTTGTTATTGATAGTGTAGATGAAATAGTACTCTGAGTACTCTACATTATACTTTGTTGTTGTTGTTGTTGTTGTTGTTGTTATGTTGTAGAGTATAGTGATGTCTTTTCGTAATTGTGTATCATTTGGTTATGGTTATTGTATGATGCTTATGGTTAGCTGTGGACAACTATTTGTAGTTGTTTGGGTTAACCGTCAATTAATTGACAGTTAACACAAACAGTTATCCACAGTGAACTACAATTAACGCACAGTGAATGACAGTTAACTCACAGTGAACTCTCAACTACCCACAGTAAATCTTAGTTAACTCAAACTACCCATAGTGAACTCTAAATTTGACAGGTAATGACAGCTACCCACAATGAATGACAGTTAACTCACAGTGAACTTTCAGCTACCCACAGTGAATGATAGTTAACTCACAGTGAACTCTCAGCTACCCATAGTGAATCTTAGTTAACTCAAACTACCTATAGTGAATTCTAAATTTGACAGGTAATGGCAGCTACCCACAGTGAATAATAGCTAACCCACTGTGAACTACAGTGAATTCTCAGAACTATGCATAGTGAACTACAGTTAACCCATTCTCAGAATTACTCATAGTGAACTATAGTTAACTCATAGTGAACTACAGTTAACCCACAATGAACTCTCACAGCTAATAACAGTAAACTACAGTTAACTCACAATGAACTCTCAATTACCCACAAGGAATCATAGTTAACTCCCAGTGAGTCCTACTATTAACTCACGACGCAAGTAACTCACAACCACTTACAATTAACCCACAGTGAACTCTTCAACTAATGACAGTGAACTACAGTTAACTCACAGTGAACTCTCACCTACCCACAGTGAACCATAATTAACTCTTAGTAAGTCCTACTATTGACTCACAGCGCATGTAACTCACAGCCACATACTATTAACCCATAGTGAACTCTCACAACTAATGTCAGTGAACTACAGTTAATTAATAGTGGACCATGGTTAACTCTCAATGAGTCCCACTATTAACTCATAGCGTAAGTAACTCACATCTACCTACATTTAATTCACGGAGAACTCACAATTAATGATAGCTACCCACTGTGAATTACAGTTAATCCATAGTGAACTCTCAGCTACCAACAGTGAATTTTAGTTAACTCACATCCAAGTAACTACCCATAGTGAACTCTAAATTTGACAGGTAATGACAGCTACTCACAGTGAACGACAGTTAACTCACAGTGAACTTTCAGCTATCCATAGTGAATCATAGTTAACTCACAGTCAAGTAACTACCCATTGTGATCTCTAAATTTGACAGGTAATGACAGCTACCCACAGTGAATCTTAGTTAACTTACAGTGAATCATAGTTAACTCACAGCCAAGTAACTACCCATAATGAACTCTAAATTTGACAGCTACCCATAATACTCAATGATGAGATTGGTCCAACAAACCACATTCCTATCCAAACATTGATCGAATACTTTCCTTGCAAACTCCATACATCCATACTTGGAGTAGGCACTAATAACTGAGCTAGTAATATAGACATCACAGGCATGCCCAAGCTTCATTACTTGCCCATATAGCTAGTCAAGCAAGGACACACCATTACATGACCAAAACAGTAAAACTACGAGAATTTGGCTCAACACTTATTCTTCTTATTTTGATATAAACAGAGAGACCCCTTTGATATTGTAAGTCGTTCACGAAACCCATTATGATGGAATTGAAATCAAAGATATTGGGTACCGGAGTCTGATTGAATACAGTCTATGCGTGGTGTAAATCGGTATGTTTTGATAAGGCAGAGAAAGCTAAGAGCTTGCTGGTGATGTAAGTGAAACGAGCGAGGCCGAAGATGACTGTGTGACTTTTAGGGGGTAAAATAGTAATACAAACTGATTTTTGGGAAAGAATGGGTTTTTAAAAGATTTGGTTAATGTTTTTGGGTTTTTTTAAAAAGATATACTAAAAATGTTGGGTTTTTTTAGTAGGAAAAAAATTATTGGGCTTTTTACGGAAGAAAAACTGAATTTGAGTTTTAAAATCATTTGCCCTTAATTCATTATCATATTTTGCTCAGTTAGTGGTAAAATTATTTTATGTGATTTTAATTTGTTTTGTTATTATGTTTTTATTTCAGAAAATTATATTTCGTATCTTCCAGTATGTGTCTTATCATAATTAAATTATAATAGAGAATCTAGAAATCTTTGATTACGAAAGGACCCGACTCCGATTTAGTTGCCTAAACCGAAATCAAAGGTTTACAAGATGTGACAACACGACCTTAAAAAAAATTTGTCAGAGTTTCTTTGAAACAAGACATACCATTCTTAGAACCTGCAAAGAAATACACTTCGAATATTCCACAAAAGTCAAACCGTAGGGCTCCGTTCCCCATCCGAATTTCTCAACAACATATATAATAAACTCAAAGGTTTACAAGATGTGACAACCCGAACTGGAAATGGTATGTTTATCGGCTTGATTTGCGAGTTTCGTGATTAGTCGCGATTTTGTCGTAATTGGTTGATATGGCGGGCTTGTTAACGACTTAATTATCGGGTAAGAATTTTATTTGAGTTCCTTCACGAAAATTGTAGAGAATTTAATTTCGAACTCGTGGGAATTTTCGGAGGATTATTTCGAGTTATGTGGAATAAGTTATGAATATTTTCGGCCGTTCGATTTAGTTGTATTTATCCGTTTGGTTTCGATATGATTTGGACGGTACGTGTACGATATAAATATGGAGAGAATACGTGACGATTTTGGAAACTTTCCAAATTGGGAAAATGGGTTGTTGATCGCGTTGACCACGGGTCAAAATTGACCCATTTCAGGCCGAGCTTTGTTTGCCTTCGTTGTGCCTTATCCCGGTGTCTTTTGGCCGTGGTGTCTTCATGAAAGTTGTTGAGCTTGAGCTCCTCTTTCTTTTGATAGGTCATTCACTCAATTTGGTTGCCGGATGAAGAAGTTATGACGTTTTGAAGTTTGTGGTTTTCTAGCGAGATTCGGCGACGACGGAGGTGGCGGTGGCGGCTGAGTTGGAGGTCGACCCTATAGGGGTTTTGAAGCCCATGGAGAGATGATTTGAACCTAAGTGGTCTTGCATCTTGCCGTGGCCGGAAGTAGCCGATCGGAGTTCATAAATTCTGGCGAGGGTTTTCGACTTCAAGGTGAGTTTTGGAAGTTTTCCGGTCAAAATTGGGCTTAGCTTTGAACTACTAAGTTGTTGGAAATGTTGAGATATTCAAATCCATGTGTAGGTTGTAATTTTCTGGACCGATGAAATTTTTCGGCGGCGACTCGGCGCGCCGCTGTGCGCGGCGGTTTTCCGGCCGAGGTGATTTTCGACAAGTTTTATGTCGTTTTGCTCGGAACCGCGCATCGATCGCAGTGGTGAGGTTTATATTTTGAATTGAGCATCAGAATTTCTGGCGAGGTTTTATAGTTTGTTTATTGAATTTTTGACGATTTCGTCGATATTCGAGTTATATGTTTTCGGGAATGGTTGGTTCTCAAGATGTGGTTCAAGGTTTTGAATTGTGATTTTGAACAGTGGTATTTATGATTATTCAGGAGATCATGATCGTTCGTTTGGCGAGGGATTTTCTGCCAGATCACAGGAGTAATGCGTTTTGCGTTGTGCTAGTCCGTGATTGGACACATTTCTTTTCACTGATTGGTTGCGAGTCTTTATTATACGTTTTATGAGCATGAGCATGCATATGCGATTATGATTTATACGAGGATGTGTTTTACGTTTATGTAATTACGAATAAGCAATTACGAGTATGTTTTTATAATTATGTATTACGAATATGCATTTACATTATGCTTTATACATTTGCATAGAAACTATTTATGATTTGGTTTACATAGAATACAGTCTTAGTATATGTGGTTGTATCAATACACTTAGCATCCCGGCTGATCCCCGAGGATGTTAACCGGGGGGACTGTTACCCTGTGCCGAGGTATTTTTCGGGTGGGAACAGATACCTTGACTTGAGGTCTTTTTGGCTAGAATCACGTGTGGGTCTGGGATCCCGTGATTTAGACTGTACTAGCGCGGATGTGTCCTTGAGTGACCCCGCGGGATTTTTGATGTATGCTCTGTATACATGAGGAGTTAGAGTGTCCCTCGTGTACCATATGATTTTTCATACATTTAGACTCGCATATGTTTTTATAACATATATTATTCGGCGAAAGACATTTATTTTCGTCCACTCACTCTAACAGTTTATATGTCTTTCCCTCGGCTCTTCGTTTTCTTTGCCCAGTTTGGAGTTTGAATTCGGGTGTCGCACGTCGCAGTTGGAGGCTTAGTATTCGAGCTACATTTCTTTTATGGTAGGTTCCTAGTTTAGCCTACTATTTGTATATATGTATATACTAGAGGTCGCTCTAAATACTGGATATGTTTATATTTTCAAATGATTTTCCCGGATTTCTGTAAAGCTATAGTTTTGTTTATTGCTTTACATTATGATATGTTTTTGAGAAATCTGGATGAGATTGGAGCCCACGGTTTTGCCTTTGTGGCATAGGATGAAGTATATTTTTCGGGTGCAGGTTAATGGCAACCGCGCGTTATAGAGGAAACTTTGTCGAAATTTCTATGGTTTTTGAAAGTTCGTGTTTTCAGAAGGGGTTTGATTTCGGTTTAGGAAACTAAATCGCGGTTGGGTTTCTTCACAAGAAATCCAGAAATATTCAGGAGTATTCTCGACTGAAAACAAACATGAGTATTCAGAGGGACGCTTATAAACAACATTTACATCAAGTAGGTTAAACAAGAAACCTACAGAAACTGAAGAGTTACCCGAAGTCTATGCCTCCACAGTCGACGCGTAACACTGGAACCCAAACTGCAAACTGAGCAAAGGAAACCGAAAAACCCAGGGGAAGACAAATGAAATCGTTAGAGTGAGTGGACGAAAATAATAATAATAAGTCTTTAGAGTGATTTCACCAATATAAACATAAAATCATAATGCGAGCCTAAAATCATCAATCTCAGGTAAGGCGATTGTCATAACCTTCCTGGATACAGTATGAAAATGTGGAGACCGTAACTCGAGTACATTTTCCTCATAGTTACAATCCTGCTCAACCAACGTAAGGGGTTTGTCATAACCTTCCTGGGAGCCATATAATCACGGGTCAGGCGTTTGTCATAACCCCCCGGAGCATCTCGGAGATCAGCCGAGAAGCCATGCATCAATGCATTCATATATCCATAATCCATGTAAAACAAATCATGCATATGCCTCCAAGTAAAATACATAACTGTATACGTATAATCGTAAATGTATAATCATAATTGCCTACTCATAAAATGCATAATAAAAATGCATAACCAAGACTCGCATATCGACAGTGAAAATAAAGTGTCCACTCACAAAGCAAAGCTAACCTTGAGGTCCGGCGGAAGATCCCTTGCCAAACGCTCGATCTTGATCACCTGAATAGCAGGGATACGATCAATACATATAGAAGTACGACACACGGAGCTAATACGCCGAGAACCCCACGTCCTCGAAAAACGTATCGCTCGAAATATTGACGAGGATAACAAAATTCTCAAAATATTCCCAATAAACCCTCGTCCCAAAATCGAGTACCCGAATAAACTCAAAATCTCAAGACTACGCTCGGGACACGATTACGAGCAAAAATGTATAAAAGTTTCCAAAAATCCCAAAAAGTCAACCTCGTCGGAGTTCCGACGTTGACCGCCGCCGACTGCGGCGGCGCGGTGTCAACGGTGACCAATTCCGGCGAACATTTCCAGAACTCATCTACTCCTCAAGCCCAACAACTTCCTCTTCTACATCAACCTTCAATTCGAAACACATCGGCCGGAATCAAGCCCGAAACCCACGACCTCCATGGATTCCAGCGAGATTCCGGCGAGCTCCAAACGACATCCAATCCCAAAATTCTTTAACCCAAAAGAATCTATGGGTTGAGGGGAACCTTTTCCCCCACCACCCCGACATCAAAAGTCGCTGGAAAACGTCACCCGAATCCGGCAAAAATCCCAAATTTCCCTGAGCTTGTTCTCCTTCAATTCTCAATCAATTCTCACAAAATCAAGTTCAAAACAATAGAAAATCTCGAGAGCATTCTAACCATCCCTAAATCATGGCCGGAATCGCCGGGTCAGACGGTGGCAGCCCGTGGGTCGCAGTGGAGCTCGGTCAACGCCTGTCAACGCGATCAACGACGGTCAAACTTCCTAAATGTGACTTTTCGACAATTTTACGACTATTCTGATATTTATACGCATGGCCCGAGACGATCAATGGTCCAAAACGAATCGAAACCAAAACGGATAAACACGACTAAATTTAACGATCGGAAATATTCATAACTTATTCCTCGTGATTCAAAACAATTCTTTGGAAACTCCCACAAGCTTGAAATTACGTACTCTACAACTTTCATGAAGAAACCCATACTAAATTCTCGTCCGATAATGAAGTCACAAATAGATCAGCTATATCGACTAATTACGATAAACTGTGATTATACGTGAAACTTGCGAATTAAGCCGATTAACATACGATTCTGGTTCAGGTCATTATAGATTATTTGGGATATTGTTTTTAATGCCTGTATTTAAGGTTACTTATCAATGAATAAAGTGACAATTGATTACAATTTCATTATTGTGTTCTTTATCCTTCAACACGTTCAACACGCTCTTGATAGTGGGCCATCAAACAGAAATCACCAAATCCCTAGTTTCGAAAGAAAAGAAACTACCTATACACGACCTGACCGCCATCACCACCGACTGCCATCATCACCGCCGACCACCACCTTCAACGCTGACATCTTCTCCAAACGTCGAGATTGCTCGACTTCCCAAATTACACATCAGAAGAGCGTTACCACCTCATCGTCAACAACCTAATCTCATAGCTTCACCGGTTATTGAACCATTTTAGGTCAGTTTTGATAAGAAATATCGTCAAACTTACTTTCTGCAACACTCTAGAGATTATGAACTATCAAACTAAATTTTTGCAGCACCCTAGAGATTATGATCTTTATGCTCTGAAATATTGTTAAGATCGTTAAATAGAGGATTTCATCACCCCTTTGATCAAAGTTTGATTTGTGATGGTCATGGAGTAGTCATGTTATTGAAAAAGAAAAAAGTTAAATCGGTTATATGTGCGTGTCTGAGCACATCACGGTTTATGGAATGCGGTATAATGCCGCCAATTATTAAGCATCGATTTATGTGACAATATATCTTGACTCACGTTCTTATTCTGTAAACTTGAATTAGTAATCGTGGTTTTGATATTAATTATCTCCCTTATCTATTTTGTAGATGAATGAGCTGGCTAGGTGTGACGACCCGGACCAGAATTAGCAGTGGAATCAGCTTGATTGATGAGCTTGCACGTAGTCGCAGAGTTGCGACAGTCGTTTTAATCGCCGAAGCTTCTTAACGACTAAATTATTGGCCGAGAATTGGAGCTGGGTCTCTTATCGAGAGTCGTTGTACGTGTGATTATGAGTTCGTGGGCGGTTTCAGATCGTTATTTGGACGACCGAGGAATTAATTATGAATATTTGAAGTTTCGACGGAAACGGATTAATATGGCGAGCTACTTAGTGACTAAACTAACGATCGAGAATTTGGCTTCGGATCCTTCACGGAAGTTTTCCGGAATTTAATTTCGAGTTTGTAGGAACTTCTGGAGCATTATTCTGAGTTACGGAGTTTAAGTTGCGAATTTTGCCGATTGTTGATTGTTTGGTTGATTTAATTGTGTGTTGGTTCAAAGGGTTGACTTTTTATCCGTTTGACCAATATGTTTGACTTTGGGTAATATTGGAAGAGTATGTCGAGACGAGTTCGTGGCCGCGAGAATTATCGGAATTGGAATTACGACGAAGAAGATATGCACGTTTGAAGTTCGTCGAAATGGATAAGTATGAGTTTCCGTTTTGGGAAAGTAATTATTGAGGTATAAATAGTGGGCTTACCAAAAGGGGAAAGTCAAACATGCATTCATGGGAGTTGACCTGGTCAACTCGGGTTGACCAAGTTTGTTCGACGGTGGGTTTCGGCTCGCCGGCGACGTGGTGCTTCCGGCCACCTCCGAGCCCGAAACCAGTCCCAAATGATGCGCCTTGGTGTCCCCATCATCGTTCCGGTCGCCTTTCTCGGCGTGGATCACCGGAGAGAGAGATTTTCCGGCATGAAACGGTGAGAAAGTGGGTTGATTCGGGTTTATTGATTTTGGATGAATTGAGCTATGAAATGGATTGGGCTTTGTAGCTCTTCCCTCCACGAATCTAACCACGTTGGTTTGGAGTTTCAATTTGATGTGTGTAGGGAGAATTCTTGATTTGAAATTTGTGTGTTCATTCGGTTTTTCATGAAATTGATCATGTTAGAGTGAGAATTGGACTTCGGTGCAGTTGATAAAAATGCTCAGTGGACGATTTGGAGTGGAATAAGGGTGGCTCCGCCGTGAAATTTCACGTCCGGCAGCGGCGCCGCCGTGGACGGCGATCAACGGCGGCGGTCAACGGTCAACATGTTTGACTTTTTGGACTTTCGGCAAGTTGCATGTCATTTGACTCGAAATCGCACGCCGATCGCAGTGGGGAGGTTCGTTTCTCAATTTGAGCATCCGAAAGTAAAACGAGGGATTCGTGATCGTTGTTTTGGCGAGGGACTTTCCGCCGGATCACGGGTTAACGCGATACGCGTTACGCCAGACTGTGAGTGGACAATTTCTTTTCACGGAAATGATTGCGAGTCTTTTATATATATGATTTACGAACTTGAGCATGCAGATTGATTATGGTTTTACGGGCATATGTTTTACGATTATACATATACGGATATGCGTATACGAGTATACATACATTGATATATTGTTTCATGCATTTGCACCGAACTGTTTATGATTTGGTTTTCACAGAGTACAGTCGTAGTTTATGAGGTTGTATCGATACACTGCATCTTGGCTGATCCCCGAGGATGTTACCAGCTAGGATCACGTGTGGGCTAGGGACCCCGTGGTTCTGACTGTGAGATTTTACTTGCATGCTCTGTTTACGAGTTGGAGTCAGCGTCTCCTCGTATACTATTTGGTTTGATTTATTATATTTCGACTCGCATATGTTTTATAACATATATTATTTGGTGAAAGACATTTATTTTCGTCCACTCACTCTAACGTGTTTTATTGTCTTTCCCCTGGGCTTTTCGGTTTCCGTGCCCAGTTTGCAGTTCAGGCTCTGGTGTCGCACGTCGTGGTCGGAGGCATAGTGCTCGAGCTACTTTGTTTCATCCAGTAGGTTTATTGTTCTACCTACTGTGGTATGCGTATATGATTGTGTATTAGAAGTCGCTCTGAGCGTCCTATTGTTTATGTTATACGATTTTACATCGGATTTCTGTAAAGTATAGATATATTTACTGATTTACTTTACTGTTGATATATTGAGAAATCCGGATGGGATTGGTGCCCACGGTTTGCTTTTTGTGGCATAGGATGAAGTGTATTTTCCGCGTGCAGGTAATGGTAATTCCACGCTAGTAATGAAACTCTGCCCAAATTTCGAAAAGTTTTTGTTGGTTCGTGTTTTCGAAGGGGTTTGATTCCGGTTTAGGAAGCTAAATCGGGGTTGGGTCCTTTCACTAGGTCAAAGGACCCAACCCCAATTTAGTTTCCTAAACCGGAATCAAACCCCTTCTGAAAACACGAACCAACAAAAACCATAACGCGGCAGAGTAACGCTACTAACACGGAATTACCTTTACCTGCACCCGAAAAATACACTTCATCCTATGCCACAAAAATCAAACCATGGGCACCAATCCCATCCGGATTTCTCAATATCATAACAGTAATGTAAAGTAATAAATATAACTATACTTTACAGAAATCTGGAGAAAAATCGTATAAAAGTATACATCAGAATGCTCAGAGCGACCTCTAGTGTATAATTATATCAATATACCATAGCAGGCAGAACAAGAAACTTACTGGAAGAAACAAGGTAGCTCGAACACTATGCCTCCGACCACGACGTGCGACATCAGAGTCCGAACTGCAAACTGGGCACGAAAATCGAAAAGCCCAGGGGAAAGGCAAATAAAAACGTTAGAGTGAGTGGACGAAAATAAACATATGCCTTTTAGCAATTTCATATACAATAAACAAGTATAACGAGTTCGGAAAACATATATGGAGGTTGCCAGGCGAATCTCTCAAGCCCGACGGTAAGGCGAATCTCTCAAACCCGACGGTGATAGGCCAGAGGAATCTCTCAACCCCGGCGGCATAACAGGGGAATCTCTCAACCCTGCCCAGATGAATCTCTCAACTCTGGTCGAGAGGAATCTCTCAACTCTGGCAGACTACCGGTGATCAGCCGAGTAGCCGAAGCATCGATGCAGTAATGCCATCACCATAAATATAAAATAATACCTCCAAAAATAATATATAACTCAACATCGTATAAAGTAAATACGGAAAATCACGATAAATCACGAACTCGCAACAACTGTGAAAATATAAAAATGTCCACTCACAGGTGAGCGTAACGCGATACGCGTTAATCCCGTGATCCGGCGGAAAATCCCTCGCCAAACGAACGATCACGAACCCCTGGATAATCATAAAATCCACTGCTCAAATTCATAACTCGACACCTCAAATCATATCATGAGAAACAACCGTTCCTGGAAACATATAATTCAATAACGACGAAATCGTCGAAAATCCAATAATTACACCACAAAACCTCGTTATAATTTCCGATGCTCAATTCGAAAAACAAAACTCACCACTGTGATCGGGGCACGATTCTGAGTGAAACGACATATAACTCGTCGAAAACCCCAAAAAGTCAACACTGGCCGGAGCACCACCGTTGACCACCGCCGGCGGCGGCGGCGCAACCCAACCGTGAAATTTTCCGGCGAACCAACACCTATTCCACTCAAAATCATTCAATAAACAACTTCCATAACTACACCAAAGATCAATTTTGACTCTAGTCCAATTTCATGCAAAACCGAATTCTCACAAACTTTTCAATCGATCGATTCTCCATGTACAAGAAGAATTGGAACACCATACTTACATAGGTAGATTCGTGGTGATGAGGGCTTCAAAGCCCAGTGCTTCATGCCTCTCAATTTGGCCGGAAAAGAACCGACCCAAAACTCCCAAATTTCACCAACTTCCGACCGAAAATTCCTCCTCCTCCGGCGTCCTCGCCATCGATGGTGGCCGGAAACACAATGGGGAAGTCGAGACGAGTCGGAGGGGTCTAAGCCCGTGGTCTGAGGTGGCCGGATGGCAGCTCACCGCCGGCGAGCCGTCTCCACCGTCGTACCTCCTCTCCCCTCCGAGTTGACTCGGTCAACACACAATAAATGAACAGTTGACTTTCCCAAAGTAGTAACCCACTTAAATACCTTCTATTTTTGGAAACTTCCAAATATATTTTTCGACAAACTTCGAACAAACGTAACTTTCGCGTCGTAAATCCGTTTTCAACAATTCTCACGTCAACAAACTTATCTCGACAAATTCTTCAATTTCCACCCGATGTCAAACAACTTCGACCAATCCGATAAAAAGTCAACGGCCCAATTCAACACAAGCTTATCCGATTAAATGATCAACGACCGAAAATATTCACAACTTAATCCTCGTAACTCGGAATAATCCTCCGGAAGTTCCCACGAGCTCAAAATTAAATTCTCTACAACTTCCGCGAAGGATCCCAAATCAGATTCTCTCCCGATAATTTAGTCGCTAACGAAGCTACCATATTAACAGATTACGTTGAAATCGTGACAAATCGGGAAACTCGCAAATCAAGTCGATAATCATTCCATTTACGGTTCGGGTCGATCAACGGTCCAAAATGGATCACAATCACAATTCGGATGGACTCGAACACGAATGGATAAACTCGACAATATTCCAAAATTTCAAATATTCATATTATATTCCTCGGTCGTTGAAATAATGATCCGGAACCGCTCACGAACTTGAAATCACGCGTACAACAACTCTCGAGAAGAGACTCAACTCAAATTCTCGGCCAATAATTAAGTCATGATCAAGACCAGCGATTCAATCAACTATCGGAGAACTGCGATTACGCGCTAATCACGAATTAAGCTGATTACACTACTGATTCTGTTCCGGGTCGTCACACTAGGCCAGAGTTTGACATCCTTGATCCAAAAGGAACATAGTATCATCGTTGGGTATTTGATTTGGAAAATACATTCATCAGAAAAATATACACCAACACAATCATCCCACCGACAGATCTAAATGTACTCGGCTCTAGTGATGAAATTAAAGCTCAAGCCCTTATGTTTTTTAGGTGTCACATCCATCCAACTCTGAAGAAGCAGTATTTGAAGAAAACCGATCCCAAGGATTTATGGGACGTTATGAAACATCGTTTCAACAACGTGTATAATGCACGTACAACTTGCATAGTTAACTAAGAGATGGGAAGTAATGCATTTATTGGGTTATCCAAAAGTTGATGCTTACAACTAGGTGATGTAGGATGTCCAATATGAGCGTAGTTTCTATAGGGTCGACAAATCTTATAAGGATATGATTGAAAAGACCTTGAACACCATTCCTTCCTCTATGAGTGTACTTACTCAACAATACCGGCTTGAGTACGAACAAGGAAGATTACAGACTTTCAATGATCTCATGAACATCCTATCTAAAAAGGAGAGACATCATGATATCATTACAATTTGAGTCCCGCTGGGACCAACAAAGTTCCTGAGAATTATAGTACTAGAGGAAAGGAACATAAACAAAAGAAAAACAATCGATCAGAGCCTTATAATCTTGGACAACATTCTCCACGTGGTGGGAGGGGAGGCCAGTGATTCGAAGAAGAACCAGTCAAGTTCATGTTCCAAACAAGGAGGAAATACTTCATACTCTACTGTATCTAGAAAGTATCTATATTTCAAATGTGACTACTAAAAATATGCACAAACAAAGTTGTGCAAGCAAGTAAATTGAAAATATCTACAAGAGGCACAAGCAATACTTGGCACAAGAGTCTAACTTTATTGGAGGAGAATATGAGATGGAAGAAGACTATGGCGTTAATCTCACTATAGTAGACAACAAGAAAGTGAGTCTTGAGACTCCAGATTTTGATTAAGTCTATGTATTAGGCTGTTATTTCTGCTATATTTTTCAAGTTCAGTTTTTGCTTGTTTAGTCATGTTTTTTTAGACTTTGGTTTTAATCATTTTGAAACAAGAACATCCTTGATATAATTCAGTTAGCAAGTAATAAAATTTCTCTAAATTTGTTGGTTTATGGAATAGTTGAGAATTTTATTTTCCTTCATAATGCATGAATGGTTCATGATATACAATACTCTAGGGCAATATCACACCGAAATGAAAAAAAAAAATAATGAAGAGAAAATTTGGTTTCCTGTGGGTTCAACCCATCGAAGATTTCCTTGACCCGTCAACCTGAATTCCTTGAATTTTTTTTCACGTTTTCGATCTATCAAAAATTTGCCATATTTTTTCTTCGACCCATCGAAGACTTCCATGATCCATCAAGCTAGAATCCCTGGACTTAAATTCAAATATTTTTGACCCGTCGAAGTATTTTTTTTCTACCCGTGTATAGGAACGGTGTTTTATAAATGTTGTTTATACATCAGTTTTGCTTTGCCATGTCAAGCACTCTATAATGGTCACAATCCCTTGAAAATCTTTAAGTATTGGCTTAAAGTGTTTGTCATGTCTTGAGTTCAATGACTAATTAATTTACGTTCTTGTGTAGATGTCTGAATGCGAGATCGAGTGTTTAGCAGATGGTGGTACTACCCACACTATTCTACGGAATAGACAATTGTTTATAGATCTAATGTCTTATAGTTCCTTAGTAACAACCGTAATTGGTTCAACGTCGGTTATACAAGTGCATGGTTCTACAAAAAAATTGTTGTCATATGACACTCGAATTTATGTCACTGATGCCTTATATGTGTCAAAGGTTAATCAAACTTTGCTAAGTTTTAAGAATGTCGTGCCAACTGTTTTTACTTGAAAACATACTGTGAAAATGTAAAAAAAAAATTATGTGTAAGCTCCATAGAATGTAGCAAAAATCCCATTATGGAAAAGTTTATGAGCATTTGTAGTGGTTTACACCTTAATTACTATAGTCCATATCATTAAATCCAATGTAGTTGCTCACACTACTGTGTATAATTCTGCCTTATATAAGCTTGGACATTATTGTCTGGGTCATCCCGGTTGAGATATGATGATCAAGATATTTAAAATTCACATAATCATCTGTTATTTAGAGCAAAGAAGCATGTGGGAATACAAAACACAATCAGTTTTGATGGAGGGGCTGAGATTACTCCTCTTTGTCCAAGCTCAGTCTCCAAGACAAGTGCAGCTCAATCTCGGCCAACTAATGCTGAGACGTTGTGCGTTATCTCACCAGATGTTTATATGATAATCTTTGATGCACACCACTCGTTTTGCAAAGCTTGTTCATTAGCAAAGTTATAGACATACCCTTATTTTTCTGTACACACAATTGAAAACATTCATTTCTTACAACAAATCCAAGGAGACATTTGTGGACTAATCAAACCAGAATGCAAACCATTTAAATATTTTATGGTTTTGGTTAATGCTTCGACGCATTGGTCACACGTCGCTTTGTGTTAGGTTCATAATTATGATCTAATTACGCCTCTAATTTCATTCTTATTACTTTTTTCATTAATAAAATATCATTCTTATTGCGTTTTCGATTCTTGTTAGAAAATGGTGGATTAGCGCGGAAATGCACTAAAAGACAATAATTATGTGCTTTTCAGAGAAGGTGAGGATATTTCCGGGGATGTGGGAGAAGATTGAGAAACTTTTGCAAAAAGACCAAAATGGTCACCAAGGACTCAACGGACTATTCTGAGATTCCTTCTTCCGGTGTTCAACTCTGTCTGGTCAATGCCGATGGTCAACTCCGGTCATGGTCAAGTTTGGTCAAGACCTCAAGTCACACATGAAGATATTTTGAGCCAAAGACAACTTATATGCATGGCACATGGAAGGGTGAGTCACCTTAGGACCACATTATCTCCAATTTAAATTCTAAATTCAAATTAGGGAGAAAATGACTTTTAGCCACAAAATTTCAGGATATACCTCTCTCTACCAACCCATCTAGATCTCACTTCACTTTTTTAGACAATTTTTATTTTTACAAGTTCATAGCTTTAGACTCTCTCTCTCTCTATCTCTATCTCTCTCTCTCTCTCTCTCTCTCTCTCTCTCTCTCTCTCTTTCTGTCTCTCTCTCTCTCTCTCTTTCTGTCTCTCTCTCTAGAGTTCTTAGTTGATTTCTCTAGAGAGAAGCTAGATTTCTCTATATCCCTCTTCTCTTTCAACCCTCTACAACTCAAGATACCTAGCCAAGAACATTCTACCTTAGTCGAACCTCTTCCCATCCTCCCATTATCATCCATCACTTCCTCCTCTCACATTTGCCTTCAAGGGTTTGGTTGATTTCTTAGGATTCCAAGAGGTAGAAAGTAATCCCTCATCCCATTTGGCCTCATGGAACACTAAAGGGTTGGCTAGACCTTCTCTTCAAAGTGTTGGATGTAATTTGGAGTTTAAGGAGTAGAGTTAGAAGCTTGCAAGTTTGGTGGAGCTTAGCTTGGGGACTTTTCAGTTATTTCTCACTCTCTTAACTTCTAAACTTGTATCTAAACATTATTGTATATATGAGTTTTGAGTAGCTTTTGTATGGAATTCTAGGGGTTTGACTCCTAGCCACTTGATGTAGATCAATGATGCTTTAATTTATGTTAATGAGTATGTTTTTGGGTATGACATGCTATTGAATGACTTTGATGTGCTATGCTATGTGTTTGTGGCTTGTGTACATGTTTGAGCTTCCTATATATTCCTTTATGCATGTTGTGACCTTGACTAAGTATTAATGTGTGTAAATGACTAAAAAATAGAACTTGGGTGAAATAGTCTCTCACTTAAGTAAACATGAGCATATAACTTGACCTAGGTTTAAATCTAAAAGGCTGAGCTTTTAGGTTTGGTTTCTTAGGGCCTAAAGTATGGACCGAAGCCTCATTGAGCTCCAAAAAACTCTTGGAGCTTCGGCCAAGCTTACATTAATCCAAAACACTTTGTGCTGAATGGTTGGTTCGTACTCCAAAAGATACGAATCGGGAGAGTCCCTAAGAATCTACTTCTAAGTTCTCCAAAAAAAGAGACTTGCAAAGGGAAAACCTTCCACAACACTAGCATCTTTGACTAATTGAACGTATTATGCATGAAAAACATTTAGGGGCCGGTTATCACCAAAGTTTTGGTCCCTAATCTTGGTTTGCTTTTTGCTTTGTGGATGAGCCGAAACCTTCTAGAATCTCGAAAGGTCTAGGATTTTTGGCCTATAACCAAACGTGACCC
The DNA here is from genome assembly GCA_946800695.1 of Geum urbanum. NCBI lineage: Eukaryota > Viridiplantae > Streptophyta > Magnoliopsida > Rosales > Rosaceae > Geum > Geum urbanum. The sequence continues at coordinate 40,036,110 of OX326998.1, forward strand.
AAATTGCACGATTTGGATAATGAAAGAATGTGTTCTTACGATCCAAAAGACATTTGAGTATGTAAATGAGTCTTAACAACTCAGCATCATAGATTGAACATTGTTTGTGCATCAAGTTGACTAGTGGTAATATCTCTAGTTGACCGTACTTTTACCTCGCATTTGAAGCTTAATTAGTTGTTGTCTTTGTGTAGCTTAATTATAAATTAATCAATCATAATCAAACCACCATTATGATGCTAAGTCTCCAAAGGACTTATTGGCGTAAGATTCATCTCCGCTTTGTGTTTGTGTTTTAGTATCACATTATATGTTTGTCTATACCGTAATCTAAAGAACTTAATCGAATCAAGCTAGGGAATTAGGGTGGTCAATCCTCGTGGGTTCGAGACTCAACTGCCTTTATCTATACTAAAAACTTAACACCGTATACTTGTGGTCTAGCGAGATTACAACCTTCATCTTAGCTCATTTCTATAGTTAAGATTGAGGGAAATTAATTTTCTGCCTAACACTTTGCTATCCATAAGAAATGTTGCATTTGCTAAACTCTTAACTCAGATCATTACACTCTAGGCTCACAACCTGGATCATCTAATCAAATCCATTAGACTGGATCATGCAAGAGATCTCTTTACTGCTAGATTTGCATATTGTCACTTTGATAAGGAATACTTCTCGATGTTAGGGGAGATATGAATGGTTCTATTATGTGAACGTCAGGAATTGACGTGGTCTGTCCTCACTATGTCTCATTATGATCTCTGCACATCTTAGAGTGAGAGAGAAGTGCAATGTATTTTCGATATTCCAATGGTGGAAGATTTGATGTCTGACTTCTTTACTGATATCGGAAAAGTGACGAGATCAGATATACATGCTGCAAACATTCCTACAAGCATAGAAGTCAATTAGAATTGGGCAAATTAATGCTACACTCTGGTAGAGCATCATTCCTCCTGTCCATAGTAGAGGTGTGGTGTCGGCCTCGACTCCACCTGTAAGAAAAGATTAAGATGAGCCGCCAATAAAAAGGCAGGGCATTCAGGTATAAATTGATCTATTTGTTATCAACACTGTGAATCTATCACATGAGATTGTTTCTGACTACAGTTTTATCCTAGAATCACAATTGAGAACATTGGGGGACACTTTAGTGTTAATGGTGATGTTAGCAAGAAAATAAATCTCATTAAGTTACACAATTTTGTGTGTTATTATGGATAGATCTTCTATGTATGTTGATGATTCATTTACTAATTTTGTCGCTCAGGAAATCATTGAGGACGATGAACTGGAATCTCGCTATGTTGTGGATTGTCAACGTAGAGCAGATTGACCAAAATGAAAAGTTGTAATCTAGGTTGAACTACACTCTCACTACCACATTCGATACCATTGCCGGCGACTTTAAGTCGCCGGCCTTGTTTTTTTTTTCGCCGGAAATTGGCCGCCGGAGATAGCATTGCCGGCGACCTATTTTCACGTCGCCAGTAATGTCTTTATCATTGCCGGCGACTTGTAATGTCCTACTCATCACCGGCGACTCAAGTCGCCGGCAATGAGAAGGACATTACCGGCGACTCATGTCGGCGGCAATGATAAAGACATTACCGGCGACGTGAGTCGCCAGCAATGTTTGCGCCGCCGTGGCCAGAAAATGAGGTCATTGCCAGTGACTTTGGTCCAAGTTGCCGGCAATTGTTGGAAAAATTTGTAAAAAAAACCCCGTTCTGGATTGGGCCCAATTCCAGAACCTGCATTGAAAGACATAAATCGTACAAATACAACTTCAACAGTACACACATGATTGTCCAATGTACAGTACAAATAGCAACGATACAAAAATAAACTACAACTACACGTCAGGGTCGAGGAACTTGCGGGTCAGGGTCGAAGAAATCCATGTACTCATTTGAACTCCGGTGGCTACCCTGGTCTTGCTGTGGCGGTGACTGGTGCGGTGGTGGTGGTGGATAACTAGGGAACATAGGGACCGGAGGAGGTGTGGGGAGCGGTTGTCCGGTAGTCTGAGCCGCGTACATCGTCTGCATCCATGTGAACATTTGTGTCTGCTGCTGGACCATGAGTCGGTGTTGCTCGATCATCCCCCGGTACTCGGCATCTCTGACTGCCTGCTGCTCGGCCATCTGCCTCCTTTGCTCCTCCAACTCCCTCTGCGTCCTCTGAAGCTCTGCTGCGAGGTTACGACTAGAAGTTGAACTTCTTGACCCGGTAGAGTATTCTGAAGTGTTCTTCAATACTCCTTCGCCCGCCGAGCCCATTCCCATACAGTAGTAGGTATTGTTTCTAGTCCCGCACGCTTTTGCCATGATCTGAGCCGCTATAGGGCGATCAAGCGGATCGATATGAGAGGCATACTAGGTCACTTCTTCCTCCGAGCAGTCAGGATGGTTGTTCCGAGCTATATTCATGGTCACTTCTGTGGTCGCCTCCTCCACTCTCGCCTAATTGAAAAGAGAATATGAATAACGTTCCATTTTACAAAATAAATTAATATCGAAAAATAGTTCCTGCATTAACACATGCATATGTGAAGTACAAAATACAGAGGCGAAAGACTTACCGCTTCTTCAGGGCACTGCGGATAGAACTTCTGATGAATATACACCAACGGGTTCACTTCTTGTTGTTGCTGCGCCTTACTCGACCAACCCAAATAGTTGAGTGAACCTGCATGATGGGCCCTGGTGTTTTTCAATCTATTCGCCCGGTTCGTCTTCGAAATCGCCTTGTTTGATAAACATATGTAAAAAAATTAGTAACTAATTATTTCAATGTGATACGATACATTAGGGTTGTAAGATATATTCAGGATGCATACCTTTGCTTTGGGGTGCTCGAAGTGGGCTATCAGCCACAGCCACTCATACTCCCTAAACTGGAATTCGCTAGGGGTAGAACCTCGGCCTAGCTCCTTGTACTGTGTGTAATGTGAAGAAAGCTCGTTCTTCCACTCTTTATACCTATATTAACACCAGGGAAAAAAATGGTTGATATTAAAACACTTGATAAACAAAAATCTAACTCGATATATACTCAAATAACTCGAAGCACATCACCTCATATGTAGTTGATGCTCTACCCATGTGTGAATAAGGCATTCATCCACGTCAAACCACACCTGCAATATGAATATATAAACGGTAAAATTATATATTTATTCGGACTTAATTAATAAATGTAAAATTTACGTAATGAAAATACGATTTAACTCACAATCAGTGCATTATGCACTTGCATCTTCACGTAGATAGGCACAGATTCCCAATCTGGCCAAAGCATTGGGACCTTGTCCCGCACGATGGCCCCGGCCATGCTGACATATTTTTGCGTGGTGTCAAATGCCTCGATCACCTCGCCATCCTCATTGGCCCTAATGAGCATTTTCCTTCCCCCAGTGGTCTGCTCAAGTCTCTTCCCGGTGCAGGTGCCTCTAGCCCCTTTCTGTTTTCCAGTACCATTAACGAAATTGCCTAATAATACAATGTCAACAAATTGATATCATTAATTGAACCTATCGTAAGTCTTAAGTAATAATTAAGTAATCAATCTTGTTAAATAAAATTTATCTGCATCGTCCGTTTGTTGGTTGGTGCACCTCACACTCCAAAGATACACGGGGTCGAACGGGATGAAGTTGTACGCTTCCTCCACGCTCAGGAACTCCGGCCGTCCTTCAATATAAATAGGCATCCCCTTATCATCGAATTCAGGGATTACAAGAATCTCGTCGGGCAGGAAGAGACCGGACGGCGGAGATAGACAAGGCTTGGATGATGAGGCGCCAGCACCATCTGCCTCAGATGATTCCCGTGAAACGGGAGTAGGCACCGGGCGAATAGGGGGCATTCAGATGGAGGGAGTTTCTGATGCCCCCGTTGACTGTCGCTCGTTTGAGGGTCTGCTGAAAGAGGGTCTGCTGACTGAGCGTCTGCTGACTTAGGCTTGAGGCTGGACTGGGGGTTGCATGGCTCCGGATCGTGTAGATTCCTCCTCTTCTCGCGCAGCTAGCAACATTTGTGTGCGAGCATTCATCATTGGCCCACTGCGCGTGTTGCTGACTGTGGCTGAGGAGGAAGCTTGACTACTGCTCCCTCCACTATTTCTAGTCCCTCTACGTTTGATGCCTCCAAGCCAATTTGCCGCAAAACCTCCTGGACACCGTAATAGTCATGGATTCGGTTCTATAATAAATTGGAACCGGAACCGTTTGGAACCGGAACCGTTTGAACCCGGAACCGTTTGGAACTGGAACCGTTCGGTTTCAAACGGTTCCGGTTGCAAACAGTTCCGGTTCCAAACGGTTCCGGTTCCACGCGGTTCCGGTTTAAAACCGTTCTGGTTCCAAACGGTTCCGATTCTGATTTTTCACCTTAAATTATACCTTAAATATTTTCCACATATATACATCACCTTAAATGATCAAAAATTATCAAAACTTAATTATATACATGTATATACAACATATATACATACAACATATATACATACATCATTTCCGAAATTAAATATTCCACATATATATATATATATACATCACATATACATACATCATCTTAATTAAATTTTCCACATATATATATGCATCACATATATATACATCATCTTAATTAAATTTAATTTTCACATATATATATACATCACATATTAATCCAAATCACCCTAATTAATTTTCCACATTTTTCAAACATACGTATATATATACATTGCATATAAATTAATCCAAATCACCCTAATTAAATTTAATTTCCACATACATATATATATACATTGCATATAAATTTTCCACATACGTACATACGTATATATATATGCATAAAAATAAATAAAAATTGAGAGAGAGAGAGAGAGAGGGAGAGAGAGTGAGCTTGCATGCACCTGCCATGGTGGAGCTCGAGTTGAATTTCCGACGACGGAGGTGAGGGGAGGAGGTAGAGGAGGAGGAGGTAGAGGAGGAGGAGAGGAGGAGGGGAGGAGAGGAAATTGAGATTTGAATTGGGGTTTTTTAGTGTGGAGAGAGGAGAAGGGAGAGGAGGTGAGGGGAGGGGAGAGGGGAGGAGAGGAAGAGAGATTTGAGGAGAGGGAGGCAGAACTGTTTGGGGAAGAGGAGAGGAGGAGTTTTAGGGTTGAGATAGTGAAGAAATGAGCTCGAGCTCGAGCTGGGTTCAATCTATTCAGTAACTATTGCCGGCGAGTTAGTTGCAACTCGTTGGTAATGTCATTACCCACGAGTTAAGTCGTGGGTAATGTCATTACCAACGAGTTAAGTTGATAACTCGTGGGCAATGTCATTACCAACGAGTTGCTTATCCGACCAATTTCCGACCTATTTCCGACCATAATTTCCGACCAATTTCCGACCATATAATTTTCGACTACAATTTTCGACTAGATCGAATTTCCGACTACAATTTCCGACTACAATTTCCGACTACGATTTCTTACTATAATTTCTGACTATAATTTCTGACTACAATTTCCGACTACGATTTCCGACTACGATTTCCGACTAGAATTTCCGACTACGATTTCCGACTATAATTTCCGACTACAATTTCCGACTACAATTTTCGACTACAATTTCCGACTAGAATTTCCGACTACGATTTTCGATTACGATTTCCAACTATGATTTCCGATTATAATTTCCGACTATAATTTCCGACTACAATTTCCGACTACAATTTCCGACTACAATTTCCGACTACGATTTCCGACTAGAATTTCCGACTAGAATTTCCGACTATAATTAAAATGCGTACATCATTAACGTACTAAGGATGATAATCGTAATCATCTTCATCACTTGAGTCTGACTCGATTTCATAGGTAACCTCTGGCAATATGTGCCGCTCCTCGTCATCTGAATCAGCGTCAACTTCATATGGATTAACATCGAGAAGTTCTGCTCCAGTAATTCGAACCATACTCCCAGATCTCACATTATTAAGGCGAATCGTAGATGATTCCGGAATGTCAAAAGCGTTCAGCTCTTGGTATGCAGTAACTTCCTCATCATCTGCGGTCTCACCAAGTGTGGCAGCACTGTATATGTTTCTATGAGCAACATGGTTAACCACCTTCCACGGGACTTTGTTTAGAAGATCGTCAAGGTAAAACACTTGTTTTACTGATGAGGAAAGAACGAAAGGGTCTTCTTCATACCAGCTAGTAGCAGTATTCACCGAAAATGTTCCGTACTGATCGGTCCTTGTGTTCTCCGGGCTAGTATCAAACTATCTACACTTGAACAAGTGCACTTTCATGCGGTTCCCATAAATTAGTTCAACAACTGAGTGAAGGACACCGTAATAGTCAACACCATCCAGCCCACCATGGACCATCACCCCACAATTCTGTGTTTTCAGTCGGTCGTCTCGATTTTCACATATAAATTTCACGCCATTGACCTGACACATCGAGTAAACTTTTGAAGCTATCGGTTTCATCGCCAGGACCCTTAATTCGTTTGACCACTCTGGGCAACCATCATTTGCTACATGGTTCATCTGAAAACGATAAGAAACCACACAAGAAATTATGAACATAGAAACCACAAAACCACGTACGTACACACATGCTATATAAGGATATATATAAAAAATAGACATATACACATATACCCTTACCCATTGACCAAAGTAGTTTGCAAACGTCTTGTTGTGGTAATCAACATTTCCGGCAATAGCAGGGCAGTGAAGATGATAGTTTTTCCAATATTGTACTTCTTCACAGTTAATCAGTACCGACCAGTGGGCAATGGCTACCTCATTTCCATCCAACTTGTACGACTTTGGCAAGCTTCCCTGTACTACCACGTCATTGGAGATGATAGAAAGGTTGAACTGGGGTTCATCTATCGGCATCTGTTGTTGGGGGTTCTCAAGCGCTCCCAAATATACTTTGGTGTACGTTACACACTCGTGTGCAACATATGCTTCAGCGATACACCCTTCAGGTGCATATTTATTCTTCACATAGTCCTTGTAGGCTCCCAATTGTCTACAAGTTAACAAGTGCATGTTAACTTACTTAAAAAATAAGAATTTACATATTAAAACAGAGGCAAACCAAATGTATGAATCATTTGTACCTTTCTATGGGATACATCCAAGTGTAGTGTACGGGACCGGTAAGCAACAATTATTCGGGAAGATGGATCATCAGGTGAGGCATGATGTCGAAAAAATTTGGGGGAAATATCTTCTCAAGCTTGCACATGATAAAAATGATGTCATCTTGCATCTCCCTGAGATCTGATTTTATAACTTCCTTGGTGCATAACTTCTGAAAGAATCTTGACAATGCCATCAACGGCTCCACCACCTCTTTGGGCAGGTACCCTCGAATGAAAATAGGGAAAAGGCGTTGAAGCAGTACATGGCAGTCATGACTCTTCAATCCGTACAACTTATTGTCCTGGAAGTTAACACACCTGCTTATATTTCCTGCATAGCCATAAGGATACCTGCATATATATATATAGCCATAGGCAACAATTATATTTCTCGCATATAACCATGTTCCCATAAAAATTTAAGGCCAAATTCCGGCATAGCCATAAGAATATATACCTGACATTACTCAGCCACCGAAAAATTTCATGCTTATGCTTCGGCTTTACGGTGTAAGGAGCTTGCATCATTTTTCTCTTACCATCTCTTAACCACAAACGTTTCCGCAGTCCCATAGCTTTCAGATCAATGCGTGCCTTAGGGATGTCTTTTGTTTTCCCCTCCAAGTTAAGAATTGTACCCACCACACTTTCACACACATTCTTCTCTATGTGCATGACATCTAGGTAGTGTATGATAGGCAACCTGGGCCAGTAGGGGAGTTCCCAGAATATGCTCTTGTATGTCCAAAACTTATACCTTTCGGGCTTGTCTGGAATTGACGCCACTATCTCAGGATGATTGCTCAGCTGGCCAAAATCATATTCATTCAACACTTCCAAAATTTCTTCCCCTGTCCATCGCCTGGGTGCCACACCTGTTTCCATAGTCCCATCAAACGTGTCTGGATCCTGCCTAAATGGGTGATCATATGGAAGCCAACAACGGTGACGCATCTGAACAATTTTACTGCAATGAGGACTGCAACAATCAACCGTCATGCACTCTGAACAAGCCCTGTAACCCCTGGTAACGTTGCCCGACATCATACCGCGGGCAGGAAAATCACTGATGGTGCCAACAAGCATGGCAGGCATCTGGAACATCTCATTTTTGAACCTATCGTAAGTGGGGTGGCCACACTCACTCAGGTACTTAAGCTCCTCAATCAAAGGCCTCAAATACACATCGAGACACTTTCCTGGATAACCCGGGCCCGGAATTAACAAAGTGAGCATATTGTATTCCTTCTTCATGCACATCCATGGTGGAAGGTTGTACGGTACCAAAATAACTGGCCATATACTGTATTGAAGACTCATGTTGCCAAAAGGGTTGAATCCGTCAGATGAGAGCCCTAGCCAAACATTTTGGACCTCTGCTGCAAAATGATCAAACTCCCTGACCATGTGCTTCCAAGCCTCTCCGTCGGAAGGGTGTATAAGGGTGTCATCGTCAGGCAAATTCCTCTCAGCCCACCAGCTCATAGCTTCGACCGTGAAAGCACACATGAACAACCGCTCCAGCCTATCAATAAGCGGGAAATATCGAAGTATCTTCACAGCTTTCTTGTTGCCTGCAGGAGTCAACTTATACCTTTCTGTAAAACATACCGGGCAGGCTTCAAGGTCTTCAAGATCTTTTCCCCAGAAGAGAATACAATCATATCTGCATGCATGGATTTTGATGTAGGAAAACCTAAGATCTTTCAGGATATGTCACACCTTATGATGAGTGGTAGGAAGACGATTACCGGGTGGCAGTAGCGAAGCAGTCCACTTCAGCCAAGAATCAACAGCTTTGACAGACATTTTGTTCTCCATTTTGAGTTGCATCACTCCCATGACACTTTCAAGAACATTCTTACTACAATCGTCGTACAACGGAGTCTGTTGCAATGCAATCAGGTTGTTGTACTTGTCCATACCGCTTGTGTTGACATGAGCTCCAGGTAATGGCTCGACTGGCTCAATATAGGGGGAAACCCTCAACGACGGGAGGGACATTTGGTGTTTCATCAGCAAATACACCGCTCTCATGAGGAAACATATCATTGATTAACATCGATGTTGGATCATAGGATGGACTGCCCCTCTCAGCAAAATCTCCATGATCATAGCGTGGACTGGCCCTCTCACCAAATTGTCCATGATCATGCGGACCCGCTAACGATGTTTCACCGTGATAAATCCAACAAGTGTACTTATCCCAAAACCCGTATTTACTCAGGTGCTTCTGGACTTTATCAATGGGAAAACGAAATCGATCATTGCGACACTTACATTCTTTACACGGGCAATAATGAAGTGTAGTGTCTCCACAATTAGCCTTCACAAAATTCACAAAACTCCTAATTTCCTGGTGATATCTCACATCCCATCTTTCGAGGCTCATACAACTCTTGTCCATCCTAAAAATTCTAACAATATTATATATATATATACCAACAATTCACAATTACAAATTAACATGCTTGTATATATATATATATAGACATATTAAAAATTAATATTCACAAAATCATTTTATATCCATACATATATATATATACACAAATTAACATATTTTCATCGAAATAATCTCAAATTAATCCACTCAAAATCAACAGTCAATCACTCGAAAGCAACAATATAGCCACTCTATTTGCGTATCAAACCAATAATCGACGCGATATCTCAACTCTAAATCAACACATGCATATATATATATATCGATCTAATTAAATCGATCAACACACACACATATATATACATACACATATACATATATACGTACCTATATATATATAGCTTCCCGAGTGATCGAGTTTTCGACGCCTTTTGACAATATCGAAGGATTTCAGAGCGTTTTCTTTCGATTTCACTGGATTTTTTTCTATCCAAATGAATGAGCTGCTGCGATCTGCATCTGATATAAGAGACATTGCCGGGGATTCATTAAATCTCCGAAAATGGAGTCATTGCCGGCGAAATTCCGGCGAAAAGTCGCCGGAAATGTGTCAAAACATTGCCGACGACCTATTCCGTCGCCGGCAATGATTGGCCAACCATTGTCGGCAATTTTCTGGCTGGAATTTCGCCGGCAATGATTGGCCAATCATTGCCGGCGACGGAATAGGTCGCCGGCAATGTTTTGACACATTACCGGCGACTTTCCGGACACATTACCGGCGACGGAGCAAGTCGCCGGCAATGATCATCATTACCGGCAACTTTCCTGGTCACCGGCCTTGTTTTTCATTATATCGCCAGTAATGAGTGAGAATGTGGTAGTGTCTCTGAGAGAAAGACAAGTTTTCAGTCTGGTAGTGCTATGTCAACCAAATGTTAAACCGGTTGGACATAAATGGGTCTTTGTTCAGAAATAGAATGAGAAGAATGAAGTCTTGTGATATAAAGCTACTTAGTAAGAAGAAAGATTTTCTCAACGCCCTGGAATTGATTATGAGCAGAGGTATTCCCCTGTCATGGACATCATTACTTTTCGCTACTTAGTGAGTTTGGTAGTGTCCGAAAAACTGATTTTGTAGCTTATGGATGTGGTTACAGCATATATCTATAGGGATCTTGATTCATATATATATATATATATATATGAAAGTGACAGACGACATAGTTTTACCCAAATCAAGTAATAAAACCATGAAGTGCTCATGTGATCAAATTGAGACGTTCACTATGTGGATTGAAGCAATCAGGTCAGATGTGGTACACACATCTAAGTGACTATTTGATTAGAAAGGGATATACAAATGATGAAGTTATGCCTATGTGTTTTCATCAAACGAACAAATTCAGGATTTGTCATTATAGCAGTCCATGTCGATGACATGAATATCATCGGATCTCTTGATGAGATTAATGAGACGGTTAGCTACTTGAAATCTGAGTTTGAGATAAAAGACCTTGGAATGACTCGATTTTGTCTCGGTTTAGAATTAGAACATCGAGTTGGTGGAAATCTTATTCACATATCTACTTATGTCCAAAAGATACTCAGACGATTTAATATAGACAAAACATACCATCTTAGTATACCAATGGTTGTCCGCAGTCTGGAACCCAAAAATAATCTGTTTTGTCCGAAAGATGATAAGGAAATTTTGGGAGCTGAGATTCAATATAGTAGCATAATTGGAGCTTTGTTATAAGTTCACATGTCTGCTTATGTCCTAAAGTTGATGATGAGGAACTCTTGGGAGCTGAGGTTCCATTTCTCAATGTTATTGAAAGTTTATTGTATTTAGTTCAGTGAACTTATTTAGTTTATTGTATTTAGTTTATTGAAAGTTTATTGTATTTAGTTTATTGACGTTGCACACGTCCAAATATTTCCTTCTTAGTGAACTTATTAACTAGATTTAGTTATGCACCTACCGCCTATGCAACGTCATTGGAATGGAATAAAAATATATCTTCAAGTACTTGAAGGAATCCATTGACTTGGGCTTATTCTTTCTCTACAAAGAAATAAGAGAGAAGTTAGAAATCCGAAATGGGATGCCAGAGGCGCAACACTTGGCTTTTGGCCTTAAGCATTTTGACCCATCGAAAATAATTCTCGATCCATCAAAAGAATCCTTCGACCTGTTGAATTCTCACCAAGCTGCCAACACTGCACCTTGTTCCAGTGTAGTCCCTATTCCAAGACACCGAGTGATGTGTTGGTGGTATTTGCTAATGTGGGGTATCTCTTTGATCCGCATAAAAGACATTCTCAAAGATCTACAAGAAAACTTTTGTTGCTACTTCCTTGAATTATTCTAAAATCATAACTTTGCATAAAAGCTATTAAAGAGTGTGTCTGGCTTCGGTTAGTAATACACCATATTCGAGAGTCTAGTACATTACCATCTACTACGACTGTACCAACCTACATCTTTGAGGATAATGCAGCTTGCATTGAGCAGATGAGGTTAGGTTTCATTAAGGGTGATAATACAAAACACATTTCGCCAAAATTCTTCTACAATCAGCAACAACAATAATAACAGTTCTTGAATATCCATTTGAGCCAGATTGATTATGCAGATAATGTTGCGGACTTGTTCAGCAAGTCACTTCCAAAATCTACTTATGAGAAATAGGTGAGATGCATTAGAATGCAACGCTTATTTGAACTCTGAGATTGAGTTAGCAATCAAGGGGAGTTATTTTAGTAGACATCAAGAGGAGTCTACATCATATGATAGTATCATCTGTAGTTGATAAGTTGTACTTTTTTTCTCTTCAACTAAGCTTTTATTTTGCCCAAATGTTTACTTGGCAAAGTTTTAGTGAGCAACAAGTTATGGATCACATTAGAAGCTCGACACAAGAAGGAGTGTTTAAGTAAATTATATTCTTTTTCGGTGTGTGTCTTGTCCAAATTAGATTAGAGTAGAGAATCTGGAAATCCTTGACCATTCAGGATACTGATTGTAATACATGTATTTAAGGCTTCCTTATAAATGAATAAAATGACAGTTGATTACGATTTCATTATTGTGTTCTTTATCCTTTCAACATTAAATGATATATTTGTTTTAAATATAGTAATTTTTAATTCAATAAGTTGTAAATTTGTTCAACTAATAGTAAACAAATTTTTATGGTGGATCCCCCTACCATAGCCTCACTCACTTGTTTGAGTTTTTATTTTAGATAAAATGACTAAATTTGGTTTTGGCCATTTAAATTAAGGTGCATCTATTAACACCTTTATTAATACTTCTAGACACCACATTTCCACATTTTCCCATATAGATTTCGTTCCTTCACCTCTACATTTCATATAAACCTGTAACGTCATCAAGAATGCTAAGGAAGCCTTGATCAATACCAATACAATTAATTTTCATTTGGTAGTTAAGAAGAAGGTTGAGTTATTGTACTTAATATGTTTCCACGTTTATGAAAACAAACAACTTGGATTGCTGGATTGAACCGAAGTACCAAAACTTGGTCTTTCATATTAAAAAAACAGAGAGAAAAAGGGAGATAGACAATGGGATTGAAACTAGTACGTGGAAGACTGAGAGAAAGGAAGGCAAACAAAAGGAGATCATGTAGTAAATCAATTTATTTGACTTGATTTGACCGTAAAACAAGCAGATTTGGGCGGGAGAGAAATCAGAGCTGTAACTGTCCTGAGAAATTAACCTTGAACGGTTATTGTATAATAATTAATCAATCAAATCATTCTAGTAGTTGAGATGAAAGAGCTAGGACCCAAATAATGTTTAGTTAACTTGAAAGATTCAAGGTATGGACGTCATTGCAATAACAAGCATGTATGGCGGCAGTAGACAACACCATCAATCTTTTTAATATTTTTTCTTGTATTCTTTCATATCATTTTAGAACAAGGACAAAATTGAGATAAAAATAAAAAAATTAATGGATCCTCTGAAAGGACCAAACCCCGATTTAGTTTCCTAAACCGGAATCAAACTCTTTCTAAAAATGTGAACTTTCAAAAACCGAAAACTTTTACAGAGTTTCCTCTATAACGCGCGGTTGCCATTAACCTGCAACAAAAAATACACTTCATCATATGTCACAAAAGCCAAACCGTGGGCTACAATCCCATTCGGATTTCTCAAAAACATATCATAACGTACAACAATAATCAAAACTGTAGCTTTACAGAATTCCGGAAAAATCATGTGAAAATATAAACATAATAGTACTCAGAGCGACCTCTAGTATATACATATATACACAACAGTAGGCCCTAGTGTGACGACCCGGACCAGAATCAGCAGTACGATCAGCTTGATTGATGAGTTTGTGTGTAGTCGCAGAGTTGTTCGACAGTTATTGAATCGCCGGGCTCGTTAACGACTAAATTATTGGCCGAGAATTGGAGCTGGGTCTCTTCTCAAGAGTCGTTGTACGTGTGATTACGAGTTTGTGGGCGGTTCCGGATCGTTATTTGGACGACCGAGGAATTAGTTATGAATATTTGAAGTTTCGACGAAAATGGATTTAAATGACGGGTTTGTTCGCGACTAAATTACCGGACGAGAATTTGGTTTCGGTTCCTTCACGGAAGTTGTTCAGAATTTAATTTCGAGTTTGTGGGAACTTCCGGAGCATGATTTTGAGTTACGAGGATTTAGTTGCGAATATTTCCGTTTGTTGTTTGTTTAGTCGATTTATTATGTGTTTGGGCTGAACAGTTGACTTTTTTTCCGTTTGGCCGATGTGTTTGACTTAGAGTGATTATTGAAGAATATGTCGAGACGAGTTTGTGGCCACGAGAATTATCGGAATCGGAATTACGATGAGAAAGTTACACGCGTTTGAAGTTCGTCGAATTAGATAAACATGAAGTTTCCGTTTTGGGAAAGGCTATATATAGTACTTGCTATTTTGGGAAAGTGGAAGACCTGCCATTTTGGGGTTTGACCGAGTTTGACCAAGTCAAACTCGGTGGAAGAAGGTTCACGACGGCTCGCGGTGGCTCACGGCGGTGAGATCTTTTCCGGCAACCCCACGGCTCGGGGCATAGCTCGTTCAGCTCGCCTTGGCCTCCCGAGCCTAACCCCGGCCACCACGTACGGCGTGGCTCACGGAGGAGGATGAGATTCCGGCAAGAAAAATGGAAGATTTTGGTGAAATCGGGTGATGTCGTTTCGGCCAAATTGAGCTTAACCATGGACTGGGCTTTGAAGCTTTTCACTCCACGAATCTAACCACGTAGGTTTGGAGTTTCAATTCGGTTTGTGTTGGGAGAATTCTTGATTTGAATTTTGTGTTCTATTTCGGTTTATCATGAAATTGAATGTGTTAGAGTGAGAATTGGCCTTCGGTGCAGTTATGGAAGTTGCTCAGTGGGTGATTTTGAGTGGAATAGGGGTTGCTCCGCCGTGAAATTTTCCGGTCAACAGTGGCGCCGCCGTGGACGGCGGTCAACGGTCAACGAGTTGACTTTTTGACTTTCGGCAAGTTGCATGTCATTTGACTCGAAATCGTGCTCCGATCGCAGTGGGGAGGTTCGTTTTTCGAGTTGACCGTCCGAACGTAAAACGAGGTATTGAGGTGGTATATATGGTTTTTCGACGATTCGTCGTATTCGAATTTCGTATTTCCGAGGACGGTGGTTTCTCGTGATTTGACTTGTATTGTCGAGTTATGATTTTGAGATATGGATTTTGTGAATATTCAGGTGTTCGTGATCGTTCGTTTGGCGATGGACATTCCGCCGGATCACGGGTTAACGCGATACGCGTTACGCTAGTCTGTGAGTGGACACTTTATTTTCACGGATTGATTGCGAGTCTTTATTTATGATTTACGAACTTGAGCATGCGGATTGATTATGATTTTACGAGCATGTGTTTTACGATTATGCTTATACGAATATACGTATACGAATATATACATATACGTACATATTATGTTTTAAGCATGTGCATAGAAAATATTTATGCTTTGGTTTACACAGAGTACAGTCTCAGTATATGTTGTGGTATCGATACACATTGGCTTCTCGGCTGATCCCCGAGTACGCTCCGGGAAGGACAGATATCCTGACTCGAGGCCTTTCTGGCTAGGAATCACGTGTGGGTCTGGGATCCCGTGGTTCAGACTGTGCTATCGCGTGGTAGTCCATGAGTGATTCCGTGATATGTTTACGTTGCATGCTCTGTACGTGAGTGGTAGCTGGAGTCTCCTCACGTTTCATTTGATTTTTGTATATTTGACTCGCATATGATTTATATGTATATATATACTATCTGGTGAAAGACATTTATTTTCGTCCACTCACTCTAACGTGTTTATTGTCTTTCCCCTGGGCTTTTCGGTTTCCGTGCCCAGTTTGCAGTTCAGGCTCTGGTGTCGCACGTCGTGGTCGGAGGCATAGTGCTCGAGCAATCTTGTTTCATCTAGTAGGTTTATTGTTCTACCTACTGTGGTATACGTATATGGTTATGTATTAGATGTCGCTCTGAGCTTTCTGTGGTATATGTTATACGATTTTAAACCCGGATTTCAGTAAAGTACTATTATATGTATTGTTTACTTTACTGTTGTGTTATTGAGAAATCCGGATGGGATTGGTGCCCACGGTTTGATTTTTGTGGCATAGGATGAAGTGTATTTTCCACGTGCAGGTAATGGTAATTCCACGCTAGTAACGAAACTTTGCCCAAATTTCGAAAAGTTTTTGTTGGTTCGTGTTTTCGAAGGGGTTTGATTCCGATTTAGGAAGCTGAATCGGGGTTGGGTCCTTTCAGCTTGGTATCAGAGCATTAGGTTATAGGTTCTGTAGACTTCTGTAGTCGTGTTTACTAAGGATATTTGAGAATGTACAGCATGTCTGGAATGGTGACCCGACCGGCCGGCGGATAATCATCAAATTCCGGGTGTTGTATGCTTTCAAATATTTGAAGTTCCATGATTACGTTCCACTTGTTGTGAACGATATTGTATTCATTAGGATGCCTCCTGACGTGCTTTCCGTGTCGTTTCGGTTGTGGATCCTGTTGAGGATTAATCGACGCGCGATTTGCCAGAGAACAGTGGATTGGGATGAGTATTCAGAGTCCAGTGAACTGTGTGGCACGGTTTGCCTGGGGATGTGTATATGAGCGTGTACATGTTGCCTCAGAGCTGAGATTTGTGGCAGTGATGTGTGCCTGAGTCAGTTTGTTGTGTTTGGTGGGCTGATATTGTGTGAGTTCCGGTTGCGACTCCACGGCCTACATTCAGAGTGTTGTGTATACGGTAATGGTTTAATCAGGCTATCTAGCAATTGAATGTGGAGTGTTTACCCACCTGAGGCAGAGATGCATTGTTCACATGTTGTCCCTGTTTACACGGGTATGTGGCTTCAGTGGGAGCTATACACGAGGTTCAAGATGAGTTTGAACCTGAGCATCAGAGAGAGTCTGATTGATGTGCCTCGAGACATCCGTGAGGAGCATAGTGTGCTGCACTCAGTGGTGAGACTATTGAGAAGGAAAGGTGTACACGGTTTCCGATGTGATGGTTCGAGGAAAGTGGATTTAGTCGAGATTTTGATGAGGTTGAGTTCCGATACTTCAGGATCAATGACGTCATCAGACTGTGGCCTTTTCGATTATGTTGAGGGTCATCAGATCGAGCAAAGAATTCGTTTGACGATGGCGAAGATCACAGTGTAGCGGACTTGCTCTTGTGGCATGAGTTTGGGCGATCATTGGTGATCCTTTCACGCAGCAGGTGTTGCGGTGATTTGTGTTTGTGGAGCATGTTCAGTTGCTGATTCGGTGGCCAGGAGGGTCACGTTGCGAGGGAGCGCCATCAGCCAGCTGTTGTAGCGGTTCGGTAGCTCAGAGTTTATGAGGAGATCCTCATGTTGTTCCTGCAGTCTGATCAATGTACCCTTTTGACGAGTTAATCAGCTATGTTGCCATTGACGAGGGCTGCTAGTTGAACATGTTGGAGCTTGTGCCATGACCTTGTTTGAGAACAGACTTTTCTCCGAGGTTGCTGTTGTTTGATGTCCATGGCGATTGTACCTGCATCTCCACTTCCGAGGTCTTGGAGAATGTTGTATCCATCCGGAGGTTGCGAGATCCTTGTTGGAGGATATGAGTTAGCCGCGGATCTGTTATAGCTGGACATTGTGGTTTTGGTGTGATTGTGAGTATGGACTTACTGACGATGCAATTGACTGTGTTCGAGTACCTCGAGAAGGAGGTTGTGTTTCGACGACCAGATTTCCCCGAGATGCTGTTTCGTGGTGATGGTCGAGCGGATGGTGGAGACGAGTTATGTTGTTTGCTTAGCACATGTTGTGGATACTATGGTTGCTGTACCTGACATTGGTGACATTGAGGTGATTCCTAAGTTTCCAGGTGTGTTTTGGAGGAGTTACCAGGTGTTCCTCTAGTTCGGGAGATCGACTACACCATTGAGCTTGTACCAGGCGCTGGACTCATTTTACCGGCATCTTGTCATTCGGAGCCAGCGGAGCTGATAGAGCTACAGTTTCGACTCCAGGAGTTGCTGGAGGAGGTTTCAGGAGATTTCATGTGACCCCGCGTATTTGCGTGGTGTGCTCTTGTATTGTTTGTACGGATGATGGATGGTTCGACGAGATGGTGCATTGAGTACCGAAGCCTGATTCGCTTCAGAGGAGAGTGAGTATCCTCCGCTTCAGATTGACGGTTGGTTTGATCAGCTGTTTGTGAGATTCAGCCAGTGTGAGTTTTGGCCGAATAGCGTGAAAATGTTGGGCTGTGTGATGCTAGCCGAGGGAGTCGGCGTGGATCCTGACCGGTTCGAAGCCGTGTGGATTTGGAGTTGCCCTACTATTGTACCAGAGATCAGGGGTCTCTTGGGTTTGGCAAGCTTTTACCGACGGCTTTGTGCAGGATTTTCCTGGATGGCTACTCTACTTTCCGGATTGACGAAGAAGGCGTCAAGTTCATGTGGTTCGATGCACGCGAGGAGAGTTGCTTACTCCTGCAGGTTGGTGATCGTTACTGTGGTTTTGACCTTACCTGACGATTGTGATGAGTTCATGGGTTATGGCGATGCATCGAGGTTTGGATTTGGTTATGCGTGATACAGCTTTGCAGAGCGGTGGCTCATGATTTCAGACAGTGGGAAACCTTCTGTAGCTACGTATCCTGTGTATGATTTGGGAGTAGCTGTGTTTATGTTAGCATCAGAGAGCTCGAGACCCTACAGCTACGGTGTGCAGCGCAGTGTAGGACGTACACTGATCACTTGAGTTTCATCCACTTGCATTCTCGGCCAGATTTGGGCTTGAGGCAGTATAGATGGATGGGGTCGATTAACGACTATGGCTGCACCTTTGAGTTTATTCGGGAAAGGCTAGAGGTTGTACTTTGACCATCCGTCTGGGATGATGTTGCTGATGCATTCAGTCGAGAGTCAGGAGTTTCAGTGTTTCATGTGTGTGTGGCTCGAGTTTCCGTATTAGCCGAGTTGTGCGCTACGGAAGCTGAGTTAGTGTGTGATGATGCTGAGGCTCATGATTTTGCGCGTGTTTGGCGCTAGTGGTACGGAGAAGTGTCAGATACTTTGAGTTTACTACTCGTGACGTAACATAAAGAGCAATGTAGCAGCTTGTGTGTGCAGATGTCACATTTGTCGACTGGCGATGGCTAGGAGGCAGAGACTTGCTGAGAAGTGTCAGCCATTTGAGATTTCCGATTAGACGTGGCGATTGTTGCTGTGATTGTGTGTGTATGTGTACACTTTGGTTTGTGGTACCAGTTGTCAGGCCTTTGTGGACCGTTTGATGAACTTAGTACATTTCCTTGTACTCTCGGTGATGATTTCAGTGGCAGGCTGGCATAGCTGTGTTGGACGGAGGTTGTCCATTTCGTGTTGTGCCTATGTCCCAGTTTGCTGGTCGAGGTTATCAGCTATGACTGAGTGTTGGCAAACTTTGCAGCGAGCATTGGGGACTAGTTTACAGTTTTGTACCTGTCCTTATCCTCAGATTGGCGAGCGATCTTCGAGGATTATCCAGGCCTTGGAGAGTATATTGTAGGCCTCGGTATTGCATTTCCGGAGGATTTGGGACCAGCAGTTTCGCTGTTCGAGATTGCATGCAGTACCGGTTAGTTGACCACTATGAATTGACGTTGCATGATGTCGTTTGAGGTACGATGTTGTACTCCATTTTGCTGGAGCGAGTTTGGTTAGGGTTTGAGTTAACGTTTGATTCAGATTTTGTGGTATGTGCTACCATAGTTTGTCAGATTAGCGGAAATGAGTTGATTATTGCCAGAGTTCAATGTTTGTGCTATGTTGATATGATGTTTGAGTTAGGTGGATGTGTGTGGACTGAGTTGTGTTGGCCACGTTGTTTTGATCCATGTGTGATCATAGGCGAGTTTGTGTTATGCCGTATGGTTCGGCATCGCCTATATTGTTGGCTTTGTGTGTGTTGTGTTCCGTGTGGCGGAACTGTGTTTTAAGTTTGCTATGTGTTGTGTACCCTATCTGTTCCTTATGTAGGAACACTTGGCGATTTTGTGAGCCAGTTCAGATTTATGATTTGAGGGTATAGGGACTCCAGCACGGAATTGTCTCCTATTGTGGAGTTTATGATCAGAGTTGTTCAGTTGAGATTGCAGTTGGTGAGTTGAGCAGTGTGCAGAGGCAGTGCTCCTACCTTGTAGTCGGCAGACTCGGAAATTTCGAGGTCGAAATTTTTTTAAGCGGGGTGGATTTGTGACGACCCGGACCAGAATCAGCAGTATGATCAGCTTGATTGATGAGTTTGTGTGTAGTCGCAGAGTTGTTCGACAGTTATTGAATCGCCAGGCTCGTTAACGACTAAATTATTGGCCGAGAATTGGAGCTGGGTCTCTTCTCAAGAGTCGTTGTACGTGTGATTACGAGTTTGTGGGCGGTTCCGGATCGTTATTTGGACGACCGAGGAATTAGTTATGAATATTTGAAGTTTCGACGAAAATGGATTTAAATGACGGGTTTGTTCGCGACTAAATTACCGGACGAGAATTTGGTTTCGGTTCCTTCACGGAAGTTGTTCAGAATTTAATTTCGAGTTTGTGGGAACTTCCGGAGCATGATTTTGAGTTACGAGGATTTAGTTGCGAATATTTCCGTTTGTTGTTTGTTTAGTCGATTTATTATGTGTTTGGGCTGAACAGTTGACTTTTTATCCGTTTGGCCGATGTGTTTGACTTAGAGTGATTATTGAAGAATATGTCGAGACGAGTTTGTGGCCGCAAGAATTATCGGAATCGGAATTACGATGAGAAAGTTACGCGCGTTTGAAGTTCGTCGAATTAGATAAACATGAAGTTTCCGTTTTGGGAAAGGCTATATATAGTACCTGCTATTTTGGGAAAGTGGAAGACCTGCCATTTTGGGGTTTGACCGAGTTTGACCGAGTCAAACTCGGTGGAAGAAGGTTCACGACGGCTCGCGGTGGCTCACGGCGGTGAGATCTTTTCCGGCAACCCCACGGCTCGGGGCATAGCTCGTTCAGCTCGCCTTGGCCTCCCGAGCCTAACCCCGGCCACCACGTACGGCGTGGCTCACGGAGGAGGATGAGATTCCGGCAAGAAAAATGGAAGATTTTGGTGAAATCGGGTGATGTCGTTTCGGCCAAATTGAGCTTAACCATGGACTGGGCTTTGAAGCTTTTCACTCCACGAATCTAACCACGTAGGTTTGGAGTTTCAATTCGGTTTGTGTTGGGAGAATTCTTGATTTGAATTTTGTGTTCTATTTCGGTTTATCATGAAATTGGATGTGTTAGAGTGAGAATTGGCCTTCGGTGCAGTTATGGAAGTTGCTCAGTGGGTGATTTTGAGTGGAATAGGGGTTGCTCCGCCGTGAAATTTTCCGGTCAACAGTGGCGCCGCCGTGGACGGCGGTCAACGGTCAACGAGTTGACTTTTTGACTTTCGGCAAGTTGCATGTCATTTGACTCGAAATCGCGCTCCGATCGCAGTGGGGAGGTTCGTTTTTCGAGTTGACCGTCCGAACGTAAAACGAGGTATTGAGGTGGTATATATGGTTTTTCGACGATTCGTCGTATTCGAATTTCGTATTTCCGAGGACGGTGGTTTCTCGTGATTTGACTTGTATTGTCGAGTTATGATTTTGAGATATGGATTTTGTGAATATTCAGGTGTTCGTGATCGTTCGTTTGGCGATGGACATTCCGCCGGATCACGGGTTAACGCGATACGCGTTACGCTAGTCTGTGAGTGGACACTTTATTTTCACGGATTGATTGCGAGTCTTTATTTATGATTTACGAACTTGAGCATGCGGATTGATTATGATTTTACGAGCATGTGTTTTACGATTATGCTTATACGAATATACGTATACGAATATATACATATACGTACATATTATGTTTTAAGCATGTGCATAGAAAATATTTATGCTTTGGTTTACACAGAGTACAGTCTCAGTATATGTTGTGGTATCGATACACATTGGCTTCTCGGCTGATCCCCGAGTACGCTCCGGGAAGGACAGATATCCTGACCCGAGGCCTTTCTGGCTAGGAATCACGTGTGGGTCTGGGATCCCGTGGTTCAGACTGTGCTATCGCGTGGTAGTCCATGAGTGATTCCGCGATATGTTTACGTTGCATGCTCTGTACGTGAGTGGTAGCTGGAGTCTCCTCACGTTTCATTTGATTTTCGTATATTTGACTCGCATATGATTTATATATATATATATACTATCTGGTGAAAGACATTTATTTTCGTCCACTCACTCTAAAGTGTTTATTGTCTTTCCCCTGGGCTTTTCGGTTTCCGTGCCCAGTTTGCAGTTCAGGCTCTGGTGTCGCACGTCGTGGTCGGAGGCATAGTGCTCGAGCAATCTTGTTTCATCTAGTAGGTTTATTGTTCTACCTACTGTGGTATACGTATATGGTTATGTATTAGATGTCGCTCTGAGCTTTCTGTGGTATATGTTATACGATTTTAAACCCGGATTTCAGTAAAGTACTATTATATGTATTGTTTACTTTACTGTTGTGTTATTGAGAAATCCGGATGTGATTGGTGCCCACGGTTTGATTTTTGTGGCATAGGATGAAGTGTATTTTCCACGTGCAGGTAATGGTAATTCCACGCTAGTAACGAAACTCTGCCCAAATTTCGAAAAGTTTTTGTTGGTTCGTGTTTTCGAAGGGGTTTGATTCCGATTTAGGAAGCTGAATCGGGGTTGGGTCCTTTCACCTAGAAACCTATTGAGAAAGAAAAAGTGACTCGAATACTATGCCTCAAACCTCGACGTGCGACACCTAAATCAAAACTGCAATCTAGGCAAAGAAAACGAAGAGCCCAGAGAAAGACATATAAACTATTAGAGTGAGTGGACGAAAATAAATGTCTTTCGCCGAATACATATATATGTTCATAAAAAACATATGCGATTCTAAATGCATAAAAATCATATGGTACACGAGGGAAACTCTAACTCCTCACGCGTACAGAGCATGCATTGTAAAATATCGTGGGGTCACTCATGGACACATCGGCACTAGTACAGTATGAACCACGGGATCCCTGATCGCCACATGATTCCAATCAGAAAGGGCCTCGGGTTAGGGTATCTGCTCCCCCCCCCCCCCCCCCCCGGTAAAGACCTCGGGTCAGGGTAACAGTCCCTCCCCGGTAAACATCCTCGGGGATCAGCCGGGATGCTAAGTGTATCGATACAACTATACATACTGATATTGTACTCTGTGTAAACCAACTCATAAAGGTTTCCATGCAAATGCATAAAGCGTAATGTAAAAGCATACTTGTAATGCATAATTATAAAAGCATATTCGTAAATGCATAATCGTAAAACACATGCTCATATAATTCATAATCATAACTACATGCTCATGCTCGTAAAACGTATATAAAAGACTCGCAACCAACAGTGAAAATAAATGTCCACTCACAGACAAGTACGACGCTAAACGCGTTAATCATGTGATCTGGCGGAAAATCCCTCGCCAAACGAACAAACCCGCCATATCGACCAATTACGACCATATCAAGCCGATGAACATACTTGTCACATCCTCTAAATATCAATATTGGAGGTTGGAATTGACGTTGCCTTTAAATTAACCTAGGGAAGTAATTTATGTATAAGAATATAATTTTTAGTGTTTTGTTTTGTTTTTTTTAAACATACTTATTTTAGCATAATCAATCACAAGATGTTTCTGAAACATTTACTTACATGAACAAGTCTGGCTCATATAAAATCAATGAGCAGCAATTTTCATGAGTGGTCGCCTAATGTTTATCTACTAACTAAAAATTTCTGATATTTGATGTATTTCGCGATGACTTGTTCAACGATAAATGTTTCTTCACGTAATATGTTTAAGCGAACATATAATGCCATTCAGGTCGACCATGGCCATAGGCCTTATAAGCCTGGGCCTCGAGCCCCAAAATGTTAAGGCCCAAAAAATGTAATACATATATATAATTGCAAAATAAATAACTAAATAAATAAAAACAAAATAAAACAATGAAGACACGCAACTGATGCACCAAAAGGACTTACTTATAACCTTGAAACCCATTTTCTAGTTTCTTTTTTCTTTCATTTATGAACATTGAATATTGGATTTTTTAGTAATTAGAGTTTGAAGTCTTTTTTATGAATAATTGAAAAGAACTTGTTCGTAAAACTGTGACGCATTTATGTTAATTATTTTTTCAAGTTTGTTTGCTCAATTACTACACATACATAATAACATTAAGATATATTTGAACCATTTTTGCTCTTCACGCCTTCTACATAACTTATGTTTCCAAAAAAAATTTATCTTACGTATAGGCTCCAATTTTTTTCTGCCTAGAGCCCTATAAAACTCAAGGTCAGCCTTGAAGAGGTGATCGAGAGAGTGGTACGTGAGATATACCAACAACATATCTTTCGCTGCTATCGAGCAAATAACTAGTGAGAGAAGATTGGAGAGACAATTAGTAAGACCTTCAAATATAGAATGAAAAGGAAAATTACATGACCTTCAATTAGTCATGTGATTCTTAATTAGGAAAGTAAATTTTCACTTCTAGTACTCTTTTCTTTTGTGATGGAATCGAAATCACATGACTTTTAGTCTCGATACTGATTGTTTGGGAGTCTTTTTATGAATTTGACCACATGTGTCTTGTTGACATATCTCACACTCGCACCTCATATATATATATTTACTATATAACAAAGTTGGGTTTTCACTGTTTTCCTGTTCATAAGGATGAACAGTCCAGCCACGCTTCGAGCGTGCGGGCTGCTGTTCTTGATAAGGTGCGGTGGGAGTGGTTGAAGCGTGCGGTTTGCTGTTCTTGATAAGGTATGGTAGGGGTGATTGAAGCGATAATGATCCTTTTCTCTCTCAGAAATTCGCCCTCGCCTGTTCCGATCTCTCTCAGTCTGCAGAAATCCATATTCCAGGAATCAGGCCTCCGTCGCTCGCCGTAGCCAGGGATTTTGTTGTGTTGTAGTTGTGGTCGGACGATTTCGTCTCCGGGTCTTCGCTGGTTTTCGCATTTGTGGTCTAACCGCTTCGTCTTGGTTTGGGTTTCAGGCGTTGAAGAAGAAGATCGTGGTAATAGAGGTATGGGTTTTTTTTTTCTTTCTTGGAGCTGTGATCGATTTTTGTTATTCAGTTCTCTTTTTCTGGATTTGATTTTGGGATTTGTGGGTTCGAACGATCTGGGTTGAATAACTTGGTTGAGAATATTTGTGTTGAAACTGAGTGCATTGAAATATCTGGGTTTTTTTCTATCCAGGTTGAAAACATCCACAGGCAAATGGGAGCCAAATAGGAACAGATTGTTTCAACTTAGGGTTATCCGAGATAGGATGCAGCAGAAAACATATATAACAGGCTGCGTACAACATTAAATGGGTGTATGACAGTATTTTGGAGATATAAAAAATTCATGTTTGAATTCATGGTTTCTCTGTGTGGTCATCTCTGTGTGAATGGGATACTATGGTGGTGTTCAAGGTTGCATTTTTGGCATCGATTGCTTTGAGCTTGAGCTCTGCCTGATCATTTTTGGATGGTGTATGTTTGCTAGAAATGAGTTGCATGTTGGTTGTGTGGGTAAGATTAAAAAAAAACCTGGTATGAAATCTTGAGACTAACAAGTAGTGTTTATATGGGTGTGTTCCTGTTGTGGCTTCTCCTTTGTGTTCTTTGGAACTGAGTGGTGTGTCTCTGGGTGATGGGAATATGTTGTGTGTGCAATGCGAGGTTTGAATTAGCACCAAGTCAATCTGCTTACGTTTAGACTTTTTGGTGACAGAAAAAAGGAACAAACAAAATTAGCTTCACTTCTCCTGTAAATCTCAGTGGAGGTATCACAGGTATTGTTCAATATTCCATTTTCTTTTGGCAAATTAAAATAAAGATCTTTGTGGCTTATATGGCTGTACTGAGTATAAAGTTTCTTGCTGTGGATTTTAAATATCTGTGTCGAATTTTGTTTGGTTTGGTTGGTGATATGTTCAAAATTGAAACGTCGACGATATTTAATTGGAATACAGTTCTGTACTGTGGGAGGGCGAGTTTTGTGAGCTAACTGACTCTACGTATGACCTTGACTCTTTTTTTTTGAGGTGATTGTCCTTGGATTGATTTGAGTTGCATGTGCATTTTTTGTGTTTCGAATTGGAAAAATATTGTGTGCGGTTGGTAGTTCTGTTTTGCTAAAACCGTTGTGGCTCTGTGTTTTCAGTGTTTTTGATCTTTGTTTTCGTCTGGGTTGTTCGTATTTTGGATTGATTTTGCTGGTTCCAGGGTTTGCATGGGATTTAATTGAGTCGTTTGATTTGTTTGTTTTGCTAGATACAAGTTTAATTTTTTTGCTGATTGAGTTTAGATTTGGCTGGGTTTGGGTGAGATTTGGGCGCGATGTTTTTGGTTGGGTTTGGATGGAATTTAATTCGGGTGGATTGCTTCTCTGATTGTGAGGCTGGAAAATTATCTAGGCACGATGCAAATTTCCAACTCCTGTGAAATCCAAGCTAGCTGTGCTTTGATAGATAGGCATATGGCTGCAGGTGCTCATCTTATATTGAGATGACTGAGTGGTGATCGTCTTCCATGATTGTGGCTGAAGCCATTCTATGTGATTTCAACCCAAAATGATCTGTGTATTGGGAAAATTGTGCATCAATAGAAGGATCAATTGATTGATCAAAGTATATCTGTGTGTCTGTGTTGCCTGATGTACTCCATTTATTTCATTATACTTAGAATTATTTAGGTAGATTTGTTCAATGATTTGCCCTATGTATTCCACCCGTTTTATCGTAGCTAGATTTATTGGGTATTGGGTGATCTGTCTGATAATCTATTAGTCTGATTGGGCATTGGTCTATGTTTTTTGAGCTTTTGATTAATTCAAATCTCTGTATTCTAAATTGACTTATGATTTTTGTTCGATATTTTTTTAATTCTTTTCTGAACTTGATTTGGTATATGATGAGAATTTGGTGTTGGGTTAGTTTGCTATCCGTGAGAGTTCTGATAAGGTTGAATGATCAACTTCTTCTTTGTCTGTGTTGGTCGCTCTGTTTTCTATTTCAGATATCCGTTCCCATCTTCACTGGTCACTGTCGACCTCCGTGTGCTGATGATTGTCGATCTCCGTGAATCTGGTGTCTGCAGACATCATTGTGGAACAAAATCAGCTTCTATGTTGGTTTCGTCTTTGTTTCTTCTTTGATATGTGTATGCTCTGATCGGTTTCAAAGGTATGCTATCCTATAAGACTTAATTCAATGTTTTGATTCAATGATGGGTTTTGAGATTTGGGTTTTCTGATGTGCCTCTCTTTATTGTTTTTTAAGTTTTGTGTTTCAAATTGTGTTCTCTATAGTTCGCTTTTGATAGATTGAATGTATGCGTATGTAGAAGAATTTCCCTGATTCTTTAGTGGCTGGGCTCATTTTGGTGGCTGAATTTATAATTCTGGATGATCTCTATACATTGGTGTATTGTTGGGTTTTGTGTGAATCTTTGGTTTGTGTGTTGGCTTATTTTCCGTAATTTTGGCAAATCATTTGCAAAATTGCATGTGAAAAACAGTTATCAAAACTAGCTCTATAGATTTCTAATCGTTGAATGTGCTTATGAAGCTTTTGCTCTTTGCAGTGCTATGATTTTTTGGGTCAGCTTGGGATAGACTTGGTATTAAACTCTGGTGAAGGTAACTAATCATATGTGTTTTTCCAACTGTGTATCGGTAGCTAATTATTCATTCTGGATTGGCAATCCAAATATTATTGTTTCTGTATTATACGCATGTTTTTTGGCATTATTTATTCTTTGTATATTGTTGCAATAATTTTTGTAATCCATTTTATTCATTTTTTTTAATTCCTTTTGTGTGTCTACAGGGTATGTAGGTTTTATAAAAAGTACATTTGCCTGCTCGATTGTGTTGTTGTGCTTTTCGTGATTATTGTCCTTACTTTCGTGTTCTCATCAATATTCAGGTTTGTATAATATTTGATTTACATTTTGCTTTCAATTTCATATAACAGCATGAGCATTGTTGTTAGGTTATGATCTGTTACTTTTAGGTTTTGTAATACGTTATTAACATTTGGTTTATTTGGTTACTTTTTCTTTTTGGGCATGGAGAGAAAGAAAAATATGGATCGTAGATGTAAAGAAACTGTTTAAATATGTTGCGATCTTAATGTGGTGATGTAGAGATATATACACAGGATGTTACGCTGTTTGAGAATATGTGTGAGACTATTAGTTACAATGTTGTTTTTCCCCAGTTATGAGGCCAGGAAGTAGGAAACGGTTGTTTGAAGACTTGAAAAATTTAGAGGGGAGCTCAACATCCTCTGATAAAGTGTTGGGGTCTCTGTGTTTCGCAATTGAGGGTTCGCATGGATCCAATCTGGTGCCAAGGGAGTCTCAAAATATTCGCCATGTTCGAGAGCGTAGATCAGGTGATGCAGCAATCTATGCTATTGATATATTTTGCATGTACCATTGTATGCTTAGTATACTTGCCAATGGTTTTGTCATGGTAGCTCATGGTTTTTTTTTTCAATCCTGTTGTTTATCATTATTGTGTCATTTGATTTTATATGCAATTCATTCATTGATTGTTGCATTGTTTCCAATTCTTAATCGATCAGCGAGGAAGCGATTCTTCCAAGAGTCAGAAAATTTTGAGGAAGGTTTGAGAGACCACGAAACAGTGGCAATGTTACACCGTCTACAAGATGGAGGTTTAGGCAGCTCGAATCCAGCACTTGGTTCAATTGAAATAACGCCTCATTTGCATGATTCTTGCAATGCCAGTCATGTTGGCCGAGATGAATCAGGTGACATGACCATGTGGTGCATTGACAGAAATAATTTTTTTTAAAGAATTATGTGGTTTTGTAGACTGCACAATTTCATTTGTTGTTTATATATGGTGTAGAGATGTTTTTGTGCATCTATACACATGGTATTCTGGTGGCTTTGCTAGATCAAAATCATTCTCATTTATCGATGTTGTTTTCGATGGCCCACATAGTTTCTATCATTTGCTCATGTTTGCGTTTCTTGCTTTCCACCATGTGAAGGGTCAATGGAAGGGGACAACAGTGATGATGAGGATGTTCATGGAATTGTTTCGGGTATCGTATGCATATAGTAATTTATACTATGGTATAATCATTTTGGGATTTTTTTATGACTGATCGAATGATAACATTCTTCATCAAATGCAGGTTCTGGAGACAGCATTTTTGGCCAGGCATCATATCAAAGGAGTCATGAAGGTTAGTGTCATGTTGCTAGCAATCATCAATCATGAATCAATTATTAAAGAATCATGTTTACATTATTGATTATCAAAAATCTGACTACTAAGATTTTGATAATTGTTGTTGCAGGTGTGGTTGTCGATTATGATGATTCTGGGGATGATGCTTATGTATGCAGTCATTGTAGTGCTTTCTTTTGGTCATCAGAGGCATTGAAGAAAAAAGTGAAAAATCAATTAACATACACTCATTGCTGTGAAAAAGGCAAAGTGCATATTCCATTATCATATTCAACTCCATGTTTTCTTGATGAGTTGTTGAATCCAAAAAGTGGACGAAGGAGTGTGTTATTTCGGGATAATATTAGAGTTTATAATTCTATGTTTGCTTTCACTTCTATGGGCGCTAAAATTGAGCATGGTGTAAACAGTGGAGAAGCTCCTTATGTATTCAAAATATGTGGACAAGTGTATCATAAAATGGGTTCTGTTTTGCCTCCAAGAGGAGAATGTCCAAAATATGCTCAATTATATGTTTATGATACTCGGAATGAAATATCAAACCGTATAAGTGCCATTGCTGGTCATGATGAAAATATGAAAATTGATGTTGATATTGTCAAGGGATTAATAGAATTGCTGGATGGTTGTAATGAATTAACCAAAAGCTTTAGATCAATTTGAAAGGACCCAACCCCGATTTAGTTGCCTAAACCGGAATCAAACCCCTTCGAAAACGCGAACCAACAAAAACCGTAGAAATTTTGGAAGAGTTTCGCTACTAACGTAGAATTACCATTACCTGCACGCGGAAAATACACTTCATTCTATGCTACAAAAAGCAAACCGTGGGCACCAATCCCATCCGGATTTCTCAATATATCAACAGTAAAGTAAAACAATAAATATATACGTACTTTACTGAAATCCGGAGTAAAATCGTATAACATAACAACAGATTTCTCAGAGCGACCTCTATCGTATAAACATATATGTATACCACAGTAGGTAGAACAATAAACCTACTGGAAGAAACAAGGTAGCTCGAGCACTATGCCTCCGACCACGACGTGCGACACCAGAGCCTGAACTGCAAACTGGGCACGGAAACCGAAAAGCCCAGGGGAAAGACATGAAACACGTTAGAGTGAGTGGACGAAAATAAATGTCTTTCACCAAATAAAATATACGATATAAAACATATGCGAGTCGAAGTATAAATAATCAAATGGTACACGAGGGAGACTCTAACTCCTCACGCGTCCGGGTACACGAGGAAGACTCTAACTCCTCACGCATACAAGTACGAGGGAGACTCTAACTCCTCACGTACAAAAACACGAGGGAGACTCTAACTCCTCACGCGTACAGAGCATGTGTATAAATCACACGGGGCCACTCGTGGACACATAACAACATATAAGTATAATTGTATAACACATGCTCAATATAAACATAATCTCGTACGAAAACTCATACTCGTAAAACCATAATCATACTGCATGCTCAAGTTCATAAAACGTATATAAAGAAATCGCAATAATTCCGTGAAAATAAACTGTCCACTCACAGACTGGCGTAACGCGATACGCCTTAACCCGTGATCCGGTGGAAAGTCCCTCGCCAAACGAACGATCACGAACACCTGAATATTCACAAAATCCATTTCTCAAAGTCATAACTTGACAATACAAGACAGATCACGAGAAACCACCGTTCTCGGAAACACATAATTCAATGTCGACGAATCGTCGAAAATCCATATATAACACCTCAATACCTCGCTTTACTTTCGGATGCTCAATTCGAAAAATGAACCTCTCCACTACGATCGGGGCGCGATTTCGAGTCAAATGACATGCAATTTGTCGAAAATCCCAAAAAGTCAACATTGACCGCCGCCCACGGCGGCGCCGCCACAGACCGGAAAATTTCACGGCGGAGCTACCTCCATTCCATGCAAAATCACCCACTGAGCAACTTTTGTAACTGCACCGAAGTCCAATTCTCACTCTAACCATGTCAATTTCATGAAAAACCAAATGTTCACACAAATTTCAAATCCAAAATTCTCCATGCTCAAGCAAAATTAGATCACCAAACTTACATGGTAGCTTCATGTTGATGAGGGCTACAAAGCCCACTCCAAATTGTAGCTCGAATCGGTGTAAAACATGGAACCCGAATTCACAAGTTTCTCCTTCATTTTGGCCGGATTTTCCTCTCTCTCCGGCGAGCCTCGCCGTACATGGTGACCATGGGTAGACTCGGGAGGTCGAGGCGCACCAAACGGGACAAGTCCCGAGCCAAGGGGTGGCCGGAAACCCATCGCCGCCGTGGAGGCCGACGCACATCTCCTCCCCCCACCGAGTTGACTCGGTCAACTCGGTCAAATCCCAAAATGGTAAGTCTTTGACTTGCCCAAAATAGCAGGTTTCTATTTATAGACCTTCCCTTTTTTGGAAACTTCGTAATTATCCTTTTCGACGAACTTTGAACATCCGTAACTTCCGCGTCGTAACTCCGATTCTGATAATTCTCGCGGCCACAAACTCGTCTTGACATATTCTTCGATAATCACCCGAAGTCAAACACATCGACCAAACGGATAAAAAGTCAACTGTTCAACCAAACACACATTTAAATCGACTAAACAATCCACAATCAGAAATAATCACAACTAAATCTTCGTAACTCAAAATCATGTTCCGGAAGTTCCCACGAGCTCGAAATTAAATTCTGAACAACTTCCGTGAAGGAACCGAAACCAAATTCTCGTCCGGTAATTTAGTCGCTAACAAACCTGCCATTTAAATCCGTTTCCGTCGAAACTTCAAATATTCATAATTAATTCCTCGGTCGTCCAAATGACGATCCGGAAACGCCCACAAACTCGAAATCACATGTATAACGACTCTCGAGAAGAGACCCAGTTCCGATTCTCGACCAATAATTAAGTCGTTAAGAAAGCTGGCAACTCAATCATCAGTCGAAAATCCGCAATTATGCAGTAACTCACGTATATAGCTGATCATACTGCTGATTCTGGTCCGGGTCGTCACACAATTAGAGAAAGTTTTGAGAATCAATCATTGCCGAATTTTGACATGAGTGTACTTAATTGTGAAAAATCTGAAGGCAAACAATACGAATTACCTTCTGCTTCTAAAGTTGCTGGATTAATTGTGGGTGATATAGGTGAATTTGATTCAAATAGAGATATAATTGTTCAATCTAATGATGGATTGCTAAAACGAATCTCTAGAATTCATCCGAAGTTAATGTCGTTGCAATATCCACTGTTGTTTCCATATGGAGAAGACGGATATAAAATAAATATGAAGTTGAGGTCAACTGATAATGAGAATAAAAATAGAAAATTGACAATGAGCAAATTTGTGTATTACCAAATTCATGATAGACAAAATCAATCAAGTACTTTGTTAAAAGGTGGCAGATTATTTCAACAATATTTGGTTGATGCATATGCGACTGTTGAAGAAAATCGTCTTGAATATATAAGACATCATCAACCAGAACTCAGGTGTGAAACATGGAAAAATATATCTGCGTTTGTTTCAAATGGGATTGTGGATGCTTCTGATATTGGGAAAAAAGTTTTTCTTCCTGCTTCTCACACAGGTAGTCCCAGGGATATGATGGATAACTACCAGGATGCAATGGCAATATGTAGAGAATATGGTAATCCCGATTTATTCATTACTTTCACTTGCAATATTAAATGGCCTGAAATTTTGAGATATTTTGAAAAAAATCCTGGTTACAAACCAGAGGATCGTCCGAATATTGTTTGTCGTATTTTTAAAATAAAAGTAGATGCTATGATTGTCTATATTAAATCTGGAGTACATTTTGGGAAAGTTCGTGCTCATGTATGTACCATTAAATTCCAAAAGCGAGGATTGCCTCATGCCCATATATTATTTTGGCTAAAAAATAAATATAAGTGTTATACAGCTAATGATGTGGATTCTATAATATCAGCAGAATTACCTGATAAAAATGGTAATCCTCGATTATTTGAATTAGTTAGTCAATTTATGATTCATGGTCCTTGCGGTCAAATTAATCCTAATTCTCCGTGCATGCGAGACAAATTATGCACAAAACATTTTTCAAAACCATTTGTTGCCAACACAATTTTTCACACAGTTAAGGCTCCTCAATATAGACAATGTGATGATGAATCACGTTTTGTGGTTAAAAAAGGAGTTCATATTGGTAACAATTTTGTTGTTCCGTATAATGCCAATTTGTTGTTAAAATTTAATGCTCATATAAATGTTGAATCATGTTCTCAATCTATGTTGATAAAATATTTATTCAAATATATAAACAAAGGACCTGATAGAGCTCGCGTCTTTATCCATGGCGATATCAACGATGAGATTCAAAATTATTTAAATTGTCGATATTTGACACCACATGAATCTGTGTGGCGTCTGTTTGAATTTTCTGTACATTCTAGATTTCCTGCAATTCAATATTAAAAAATTCATTTGCCCAAGGAACAACCTATTTGTTTTGGTGAAAATAGTTTTCTTGAGAATGTGTTAACAAATCCAGATGTAGAATCAACTATGTTGACTACTTGGTTTCGAGCGAATGAGACTTATGAGAAGGCAAAAAAATTGACATATGCGCAATTTCCCACGAAATTTGTATGGAATGGTGATAAGAAATTGTGGACTCCAAGAAAACAATATCATGTCCTTGGTAGGATAGCATATGTGCCGCCAATTGCAGGTAAATTGTATTATCTTATAATGCTTTTGAATATTCAAAAGGGATGTACCAATTTTGATTCAATAAAAACAATCAATGGTGTAACATACGATACATTTCAAGAAGCATGTCGAGCCTTAGGATTGCTAGGCGATGATAAAGAATGGATAGATGCATTGATGGAATCTACTTTTGTTGCCACTTCTTCGCAAATTCGTTTGTTATTTGTTACAATTATACTACATTGTGATGTTTCAGATCCTTTGACTTTATTCGATACTTTTTGGATTAATATGTCTGATGATATAGTGAATCAAATGAGATCAAATTTTAAGATGTTGAGTCTAGCTGTGCCTGATGAAGAATTAAAGAATGCTGTTTTGTGTGAGCTTGAGATATTGTTTAACATGTCATCTAGCTCTTTAAAAGATCACAAATTACCAATGGCAAAAATAGAAATGATGCATCAATTGGACAATAGGCTTATTAGGGAGGAACTTGATTTTGATTGTCAGGTGCTAAAAGAAAAACATTGTGAGCTATTTAATCAACTAAATAGTCGTCAAAAAATGATATACGATGAGGTTATTAAAGCTGTTGAAAATAAGAATCCAAGATCATTTTTTGTTTATGGCAGCGGAGGCACAGGAAAAACTTTTTTGTGGAATGCTATAATTTATAAATTAAGATCTGAAAGCAAGATTGTTTTGGCAGTTGCTTCATCAGGTATTGCTTCATTATTACTTCCAATAGGTAGAACAGCTCATTTGCGTTTTAAAATAAAACCAATAATAGATAAAGATTCAAGTTGTAATATAAATAAACAAACCAATCTTTCTAATTTAATAGAAAAGGCTGAATTAATTGTTTGGGATGAAGCTCCTATGTGTAATAAATGGTGTATTGAATCAGTGGATAGAACATTGCGAGATATTTTATCAAAAAAAGATGAACCGTTTGGAGGAAAAACTATTATATTTGGTGGAGATTTTAGACAAACATTACCGGTGATACAGAGTGGTGGCAAAGAACAAGTTATTCAGGCATCATTCAATAATTCATATTTATGCCCTACAATTACAGCTTTTCGGCTGATTGAAAATATGA
The DNA here is from genome assembly GCA_946800695.1 of Geum urbanum. Lineage (NCBI taxonomy): Eukaryota > Viridiplantae > Streptophyta > Magnoliopsida > Rosales > Rosaceae > Geum > Geum urbanum. The sequence continues at coordinate 40,071,360 of OX326998.1, forward strand.
GATTGTCAATAGAGGGTTTAAACAATATAGAAAAAAATGAAATTAGAGATTTTGCTGAATGGATTTTGCAAATAGGAGAAGGTGAATTAGAATCAAAAATTCCTACGGGTGATCCAGATGTAAGCTGGATTGATATACCGAAAGAATTGCTTGCTGATTGTACAATTGATCCTATACAGTCAATTTTTGAAGCAACTTATCCAGATTTTTTTATTAAGCATAATGGTGCTAATTATTTAAGAGAACGTGCTATAGTTACTCCAAAAAATACAATTGTTCACCAAATAAATGATCATGTGACCAAATTGTTACCTGGTGATGGCAAATTATATTTTAGTTCAGATTCGATTTCTTATGATTCAGGTAGCTGTGATAATATTAATCTTTTATATCCGATAGAATTTTTGAACAAGCTTGAATTTAGTGGATTACCAACACATGAACTTACATTGAAAATTGGCATGCCTATCATGTTGTTAAGAAACTTGGATCAAATACGTGGTTTGTGCAATGGTACAAGATTGATTGTGACAAAATTGTTTGACAGATTAATTGAAGCAAAAATACTTACAGGAAATAAGATGGGAGAAAAAGTTCATATTCCAAGAATTGTATTATGTGCAACAGAAAGTAAATGGCCATTCACATTTGGAAGACGTCAATTTCCTGTTAGACCATGTTACGCAATGACAATAAATAAAAGTCAAGGCCAATCACTTAATCAAGTAGGTGTATATTTGTCAGAACCAGTTTTTACCCATGGACAATTATATGTTGCATTATCTAGAGTTACGACAAAAAAAGGTCTTAAAATTTTAATAAATAATGGTGATAATATCCCGAACAATTTTACGAAAAATATCGTTTATAAAGATGTGTTGCAGGATATATGATGCAATGTATTGCGTGAAAAAAATACATGTTTTAAAGGTTTTACAATTGGTGTGGATACATATGATTTTGTGAATAATATTTGATACCCATAATTTCAGGAATATTTACGGTATACAATTTCATTTGTCGTGAGAAATTGGGTGCGCTTAATATTTTTTTGTCAATCAAATTTTTCTGATAAATCAATTTCAATAGCTATAAAATATGTAAAAAAGTCTTGGCCTTTTTTTGTTAAATAAATATTCACCCATCTTCATTTGTGGCTTGATTTTTGACACTTATTTTTTCAGTTCTGCAACATGTGGATCACGTTTTGTTTGACTATATTGGGTGCTGTCACATCTCATTCTATCACTATCCTTTTCTTACGGCATACACCATTCCTTTCTCTCTCGATGCACATGGCTGCCCAGAAATCATACCATTTTTTCGACTGGTTTTCCTCTTCTCGATCTGTTCCTGATTAACTCAAGTCTATCTGACGTTCACACCCATATCTTTTCTCAGCTAATCAGAATGAACACGCTTCTTCCATTGGTTATAATCCATTGTATATTAGCCTGTCATGTCCAACGACGTGCGATTTCTGAAATCGCAATATACAATACGCCATTTCTTCAGAAACATGGCGACGTGCCATCGCTGATGAGTGCACTACAAGAAAACTGCACTTAGACCACGAACCATTTCCGTCGTCTAAGTGCAGTTTTCCGTCGTCTAAGTACTTGGACGACGGAAACTCCGTCGTCCAAGGTCCGTGCTCCAAGTGCTGTCGTCCAAGCACCTGGACGACGGAGACTTAGTGTTTCCGTCGTCCAAGTGAATTTGGACCTCGGACATTATCCGTGGCCCAATGTCCGTGGCCCAGGTGTTCACCTGGACGACGGAGACTTAGTGTTTCCGTCGTCCAGGTGAACACCTGGGCCACGGACATTGCTACCATTATCCGTGGCCCAGGTGTTCACCTAGACGACGGAGACTTAGTGTTTCCGTCGTCCAGGTGAACACCTGGGCCACGGAGAACAACAGGGTTTAGGGTTTAGGGGTTATGGGTTAGGGGTTTAGGGTTTTTCACCTGGACGACGGAGAACATAATCTCCGTCGTCCAAGTGAATATTTAATTTTTTAAAAAAAATAAATTGAAAATAAATATTATTAATTTAATTTATTATTATTTTAATTTAAATAATGAAAAATGCTAATATTAAATAAATAAACTAAATTTTGAATATTAAAATTAATAACTTATATATATAATTATTAAATAATCAAAGTAAATTAATTTGTACATACGAAAAAACCCATAAATTAAAAATTAAAATATTGTTCGGAATGCGGAAAGAAACGAGATAATATACTACGTGCTAGCTAATACACTGGAGGAGCAGATGCGGGGCCGAGTCCTCCGCCTCCAGCCGGGTCGTTGTCGTCGGGGTGTGGGTTCGGAGGAGGTTGACATACTTCTCGATTTTGGTTCATGAGCGCAATGAGTTGGGCTATTTATGCTTGTTGTTCGTCAAGTCTTTGCCGCATTGACTCATTCTGCTCTTGTGTCCGTCGATTCTCCTCTCGTGCCAGTCGAGCCTCTTGAATGGCTGCTTCGACGGCCGCAGCTTGACTCATTCTCCGCTGCCTCGAACCTCCCGTAGATGATGAGCCGGAGGTCGTCGACAAATCTCGTACCACCCTAGGCCCAAAGTGCCTAACCTCCTTGCCAGCTCTACGACCGTAGACCTCATCCGCGATTGCAATTTGGCTCTCTAAGGATAGAGGAGGCAGGTCTTCCGGCGGCACATCTGGGAACGCAAGCTGAGTGTTGGCCAACTCTTCATGCGCACGCTCTATCGTCCTTGCCTACAAAATTATAATTAATTTATTATAATTTTGTAATCATATTTAAATAATAATTACTATAATTAAAAGCACATATATATATATATACATGCATATCACTTACCCCGCATTGACTCGCTTCATTATCGAGTCCTGGCGTCACGTACGCGCTTACGCTTGCATCAATAAAAGGGTGTTTGGAACCCTTATCCTTGTGCTCCTTGGCAATTTGAATGAACTGCTTGGCGCCGGTAGTATGGTGTTTCTCCTTCTTCCCCCGGTTGGCTTTGTTGACACCGGAGAATTTCTGTTACACAACATAATTAAATCATTAAAAAATGAATAACTACAATTTAAATAATTCAATTATTTTAATTGAAATAAAAAAATTAAATTAATACCTTAAATTGTTCATCGGCAAAGTGGTTACACAACCACTCCCACTCATCTTCTCTCTCCCCTTGCAGCTCTACCGGGGGAGGCACGGGACCGACATCTTTGAAGTACTTATGGAGCCTGTACTTCCAATCTTTGTAGATGGAGTTGGCGGTTTGATTGATATGCCTCAACATAGCCGGTGTCGGATCCACGTCAAATTGTTCCTATGAAAAATAAATAGAAAATTATAATCGTATATATTATGAAATTTTAGGCCGAGATTAACAATATTATATAATAACTAAATTGAACGTATTACGTACCGAAAGATCTTTGAAGACTTTCGCCTTCTCATGATCCGGCGCCTCCTTCCAAGTAGGGGCAGTGATACGAACCCGGTTACGGATGATTGACCCTATCCCATGCGCCGAGAGACTTGCTAGCTGAGCTGTGGGAGGGCCACCGGTGAATTCGTCGTACGGCAAGTCGATCTTTTTACCGGTCGCCTTGCAAATACGCTCCGCTTTTCCCCCTTTAACGAGACCCCGAGTCCTTTTCGGTTCCGGGTCAGTGGGGGCCCTCCTTTGCCTACGGCGGGCGCTGTACATGATTGATTCGGCGGTCGAGGACGCCTGAGTACTTGCCGTTGAACCGGTACCGGGCGTCGGAGTTGAAAAGAGGTCGACGTCATCACCGCTCGAGATGAAAGGGGGAGCGGGAATTTCCCCAGAGGGCGCTACGGACGGACCAGATGATCCGTCCGGATTGAGAGCGTCGTTGCCCTCCGGTGGTAATTCCCAACCGACTTGGTCCACCAAGCGGCGGAGCATGGCATCTTCTGCCTCTGCTTGGGCTTTCTTCTTGCCGGATGTCGTCTTTGGCGGAGCCATTTAAACCTAAGATTGATGCGTTAAAATACCTACTTACCATAATAATTACAACTTAAAAATTTACGCTAATTAATTAAGTACGTTTAAGATTTAAATAGAGTACACTAGCTTGGCATTTTCGGTCGTTCAATGGACGTGCGACCTGCGCGATAAAGTGTAAATTTTCAATTAATCAGCCTTGGTTAAATCGAAAAACATGGCCAGTTAGGGATAGAGATAACGCGAGAGGCAGGACTAATTTCGACAAAAGTCTTTCTTAGTCCAAATCCTGTCACCAGTCATAACCCGTTTCTAGACACCATGTCCGACATTCGGCCAATTTTTCGAAAATTTACACTCCCTCAAGTCCTTTGCAAACTCCGCTCTCAACCTCGTGTCCATAACTTCACTTAGGTTATGGTGTGCGGTGATGAAATCCACACATCACGAGGGGTTAAGGAGATAAGCAAGGAAAAGAGGCGCCATCTATTCCAAAGAGTGCGACTTAATTACACCAAGCCTATGTACTAAATTTAAATCGAACACGTACTACTAATTAATTTACTAAAAAATACACGTAATTACATGCAATAATTTATTTTCCATTTAGCATGCAATAATTAACCATTTAATTAATTAATAAAAATAATTATTTATTTAATTAATTAATAACAATAATTATTTATTTATTTATTTAATAACAACAAATTTACAATTATTCATTTAATTAGGAAACAATAACAATAATTATGATTTAATTAATAAATAACAACAATTAATCATTTATTAAATATTTAAAATTAATTACTAAATTAATTTCTACTAATTAATTATATTTAGAATTTAATTAATTAATAAAATGAAAATTATTTAAATAAGGGAAAAATAGAAATGTACCGAAGCGGAGTTTACGGGAATTTCGCCGGACTTGAGTCGTCGGAGAGGATAGCTGAACCACGCCGGAAAAAATGTCGTCGGAGTGTCGCCGGAGGAGAGGAGAGGAGAGGGAGAGGAGGAGATGGAATGATGAGAAAATGAGGGGGGGTGCAACTCTATTTATAGAGTTGCACTTAGACGACGGAGCACTATTCTCCGTCGTCTAAGTCCACCTGGACGACGGAAATAGTGTTTTCCGTCGTCTAGGTGGTGGTTTAAAAATTTTCAATCGGCGCGTAATTAATCGGCGGAACGTTTTGAACCGCCATGAATTTGGACTTAGACGACGGAGAATTGAATCTCCGTCGTCTAAGTGAAAATTCAAGCGGTGTCGAAAACGGAAGCGGTAAATTGAACCGCCATAATTTTGGACTTGGACGACGGAGATGGTCAGTTTCCGTCATCCAAGTGAAAATTACACGAAAAAAATAAACAAAAAATTATTTGAACCGCCATGATTTTTGAACCTGGACGACGGAGATGGTCATTTTCCGTCGTCCAGGTTAACACCTGGACGACGGAAAATGACCATCTCCGTCGTCCAGGTTCAAATTACGTAAAAAAAAAAATTTAAAAATAATTCGCTAGGAATTTAGCGATCTGTCATTCGGGTGAAATAGTCGTACAATATCGATGAACGCATCGTATATATGAACAGTTAAATTTGAACCGCCGATTAATTTTACGTATTGAAACATGTTAAGTATCGACTAATCTTTACGACTTAAGTGTTCATGAGTAGACGCTCATTTGCAGCAGAGTATTAACGAAATTGAATTTGGACAAAACAACCGTTGGATATGTTCGTCGTAACATAATATATAATTGTCTTCAAAGGACCATAAAATAATAAGTTCGGGAAGGGTTTGATCGGCACAGTCAACCGCAAAACCGATAATTTCACAAACCGGAAACGTGGATACAAGGCATTTCGCAACTCCGATTTTCGAACCGTCGAAGCTCACACACCAAGAATTGTTTACTCTAAAGTCTTGATGAAAAGACTTTGCATTGGAAGAAGGTCTAGATGGTCGTTGTCTTAGAAAAAATTACGATATCTGCACCTGGACGACGGAAATGACCGTTTCCGTCGTTCAGGTAATCACCTGGACGACGGATATGAAGTTATCCGTCGTCCAGGTTCTGACCTGAACGACGGAGAATGACGTGCTCCGTCGTCCAGGTGTATAGACCCTGAATTCAGGGTTAGGGCCTTACTGTTTAGGGTTTAGGGTTTGTGAACTTGGACGACGGAGAATGACCATTCTCCGTCGTCCTAGTGTGTACCTGGACGACGGAGATGGTCATTCTCCGTCGTCCTAGTGTGTACCTGGACGACGGAGAACGTCATCTCCGTCGTCCAGGTGTAAAAACCCCGAATTCAGGGGTTAGGGCCTTAGGGTTTACGGTTTACGGTTTAGGTCGTCCCCGGTCATTTGTGTGTGCGTTCAATTATTCTGATTCAAAAATATAATTAAAAAATTGATCGATCGATCCGAACTGCTAGATTTAGGGTACATGATTTAGCTAGGGTTTTATATGAGATTGAGATTTGGCGCCAATTAATCTGCAATTAATTTCTCCGTTGTCCAGGATATATAATTCGGATTAATTTCTTACCGCAAACCAGCATCGATCATATATATATATATATATATTACAATAATTACAGTAATTAATTACCAATTAATCTCCCTCGTCGTATGACCGTACTCTTCGTCATAATCATCATCGTCCTCATCCCCGTTAGTCGACGGCTCATCCTCGTCATCGTACTCAACATCGTCCGACGAATAACCTGAGTCCTCGTCCGCGTCCTCTTCCTGCTCGTCTTCTTCATCTACCTCATGGATAATCTCATCTTCAGTTAGATCTGTACAACCATCAGGCATGGGTAACCGTTCACCATCTTGAACCAGGTCCATTATATCGGAGCGGACCATAGAAATATTAGGCTCTTGATAGGCAGGAATGTCTCTTTCTGGTTCAGCAGCATCTTCAGTCGTCGCCGGTGTCCCTTCAATTGTCTCTGTATTCCATATTCCTCGGTGAGAGATATGGTTCACTATTTTCCACCCTTCACCGGCTTTCGGATCGTCGAGATAGAACACCTGCCGAACTAAGGTGGCAAGAGCGAAAGGCTCATCCTCATACCAGTGCGAGTTTGTATCGACAGATAATAATCCCAGGTCTTCCTTTGTACGCTTGAACCATCTGCACTTGAATAGGAAAACGTTGACATCATTCCCGTAACATAGCTGAACCACGTATACAATAGCCCCGTAATATAGATCATTGTCTTTCCCAACGGCTACCCCACTGTTTTGTGTTCTTCTTCCTTCGTCTCGGGCCAATGAATGGAACTTTACACCGTTCACAAAGCATCCGGGATAAATATAGTGTTTAACCGGCTTCCCTGCTAGCAAGTGCTTTGGCCATGACCACCACCCTCCGTGGTTATCAGATTTTTGCAGATCAATCATCTGCGAAAAAGGCCAAATTAATATAATGGTTTACTTTCTACAAACATGAGCAATATGTATTTAAATAATTAATACCGAGTCGTACGTACGTACCCATTGGAAGAAATAATCAGGAAACTTCTTCTTAACCATTTTCTCAATCCACGCCGAACTCTTGTTTTGATTTAACGCCTGAAGCCTCTCCCTGTATGACATCATGTACGGCTCAACTTCATCACAGTCTCGCAACACTACCCAATGTGCCTCAATAAGTTCTTCCCGTGTTAACGATTCTTTTAATACTCCTCTAAACGGTCGGACGACATTGGTGACGACAGAAAGATTGATGCGGGCACTGCGATCGGAGGCAGTACTGGGAGGGGGTGGATCTTTGAGGTACCTGTTGCAGTAAGTAACACACTCATGCATTAGGTATGTCTCTGCTATGGAGCCATCCGAGGCCGACCTGTTTTTGACGAATGACTTATACTGTCCAAGCTGTCTACAAAATCAAACGTACACATTACATAAGTACATATAGCTAGCTGGCTAGTATATATATAATCTCCAGTGGAACAAATTAATTAATTAGTTGTACGTACCTTTCTTGAGGATACATCCAAGTGTACTGGACCGGACCAGAAATGAGCACCTGCTCGGGCAGGTGGATCATTAGGTGAATCATGATGTCAAAGAAAGCAGGGGGGAAAATCCTCTCTAGTTTGCAAATGATGTGCATAATTTGTTGTTGCAATTCCACCACATCTGACTTCTTTAATTCTCTGGCGCATAACCTCTGCCACCACCTGCACAATGCCACTATTGGTTCTACGACGTCCCGAGGCAAGTATGGTCGAATTACCACTGGAATCAGACGTTGCAGCATAACGTGATAGTCATGTGTCTTTAGACCAACAAACTTGTGTTGCACCTCGTCCACTGCTCCAGTTATAGTAGCTGCATACGTAGCCGGATAACGAACGCCCTTAAACCAGTGAAATACAGAACGTCTAAGCGTCGGCTTCACTGTGTAAGGTGCATCTGGCATCTTGTTGTACACTCCTTTCCTATCCCTCCTCAACCACAAGGGACGACGTAGATTCATTGATTCCAAATCTTTGCGCGCTTTGGGAGTATCTTTAGTCTTGAACTTAATACCGAGAATTGTTCCCACCACGCTGTCGCACACATTCTTTTCTATGTGCATCGCGTCCAAGTTGTTCCTCAGCTTCAACTTCGACCAGTAAGGGAGTTCAAAGAATATACTCTTGTGATCCCAATAGCTCAGATCATGTGGAGGAATTGTATTGCATTTCTTTACATCCGCGTCATTGCTCAACACACCAAAGTCGAAATAGCTCAACCTCTCTAAAATCTCTTCGCCCGACCAACTACGGGGTTTAGGATTGTTCTCTACCGTACCGTCGAAATGAGCTTCATCCTGTCGCCACGGGTGGTCGTGAGGAAGCCATCTACGGTGACCCAAGTAACACACCTTCCCCGCGTGCCAACTAGAGTTCACGTCGTCCAAACATATAGGACATCCATTATATCCTTTTGTCCTACAGGCTGCCAACATCCCATAAGCTGGAAAATCGCTGATCGTCCACATTACAGCAGCCCTCATCGTGAACATCGTGTCAGTGAATTTGTCATAAGTTGGGACTCCATTTTCCCACAACAGTTTCAGCTCGTCGATCAAAGGTCTGAGGTAGACATCTAAGCACTTCGATGGAGATTTAGGACCTGGAATTAGTACGGTAAGGAAATTAAATTCCTTGTTCATGCACATCCACGGAGGCAAGTTGTATGGCATCAGAATAACTGGCCAAGTGCTGACGGCGGAGCTATTACTTCCCCAAGGATTGAATCCGTCTGTAGATAGGCCGAGTCTAACATTTCTAACCTTTGAAGCAAAGTCTCCAAATTCTCTGTCGAAATGTTTGAAACCCTCCCCATCCGCGGCGTGTCGCAGGACATCGTCATCTATTCGCTTTTCTGCGTACCATCGCATCGCCTCTGCTGTGTGTAGCGACATGTACAGGCGCTGCAATCTGGGAATCAAGGGAAAATATCGAACAACTTTCACAGGAATTCTCTTTTTCGAACTCTTCCTATTCAACTGGAATCTGCACTGGCCACATACGGGACAATAGTCCAACTCTTTATACTCTTTGTAAAATAGCACACAATCATTCGGACATGCGTCAATTATCCTGTACTTTAGGCCGAGGCTGCTGAGGATATTTCTAACCTTATAATGAGATTTAGGAAGATTGTGATCATCAGGAAGCAACTTACATATTTGCTCCTGAATTTCGTCAAAAGCACTCACTGACATTTTGTGCTTCACTTTTATCTTCATTTGCTCCATCACATATTGCAACACATTCTCTCGACATCCAGGGAACACCGGGGTCTGCGCTTCAAGTAGCATCCGGTTGTACTTTTCCATCTCACTTGTGTCAGTGGCCAAGCTAGCTGCGGGGAATGTGTCATCATGCTCATTGGTGGTACTGTAACCTCCGTCTTGTTGTTGGTGTCCGCCATGACTACATCCTGGAAACGCATCATGGACCAAATCTGCAGTTGGGTTGCAAGCTGGGGGTCCGGCACCACTGCCGCTGGATGAGGCACCATGGTAACTGTACCCTGAGCTGAAGTCTGCTGCGCTGAACTCTACATATTCACCATGCTCGCTCCATGTAGTGTAACTCCACATCATACCATTTTCGTACAAGTGTTGCACCATAACATTAACCTCCGCATACTAACAATTAAGACATTTCTGACACGGACACCTGAAACGTTTCTTTCCCTGACCATGTTCTATCGCAAAATTCACAAATTCGCTAATTCCATCCATATACCGGACATCACATCTATTCTTCAACTTCATCCAACTCTTGTCCATACTGCTACAAAATATTATACTTAATTAATTATTACATATATATATATATATTTGTCCATTAATTTACGCTTAATTATACGTACTCGATCTACATATCGATCCATCAATTACGTACGTATGTACGTAATTTAATCGATCTGTACATATATATATATATATAGCTAACATCAGCTAACATCCTTGCATGTATATATATATGTACGTACGTTTTCACTAAATACATATTAATTAAGCAAATTTTAACTGCGTACGTACGTACCTGCTGGCCTTCTCGATATCTTTACGTTAATTAAGCTAACTAGCTAGTCAGCGGAGATCCCTTATCGATCCTGATTCTTCTCGGCCTAGCTAGCTTAAGCTACCTAGCTAGCTCGAGCTCCCTAGCTAGCTTCTCCTTCTCCCTTCTCCTTCAATTATTCTTAAAATGGAATCGATCATGAAGAGATCGAGGCTAGCTAGGAATGAATTTGATCAGTTTGGCCGGCAGTGGGCTTATATAATGCTTCACTTAGACGACGGAGGTGTCGGTACGTCGTCTAAGTGGAAGTACGTTTTGTGAACTCGGACGACGGTGTGTCGGTCCGTCCTCCAGGTAATCACCTGGACGACGGAGAATACCATATCCGTCGTCCAAGTGGTCACCTGGACCTCGGAGTCTTCTCCGTCCTCCAGGTGGCCACCTGGACGACGGATAATACCATCTCCGTCGTCCAAGTGGTCACCTGGAGGACGGAGAAGACTCCGAGGTCCAGGTGACCACTTGGACGACGGAGAATACCATCTCCGTCGTCTAAGTGGTCACCTGGAGGACGGAGAAGACTCCGAGGTCCAGGTGGTCACCTGAACGACGGAGATGGTATTCTCCGTCGTCCAGGTGGCCACCTGGAGGACGGAGAAGACTCCGAGGTCCAGGTGACCACTTGGACGACGGAGAATACCATCTCCGTCGTTCAGGTGACCACCTGGAGGACGGAGAAGACTCCGAGGTCCAGGTGGTCACCTGAACGACGGAGATGGTATTCTCCGTCGTCCAGGTGGCCACCTGGAGGACGGAGAAGACTCCGAGGTCCAGGTGACCACTTGGACGACGGAGAATACCATCTCCGTCGTCCAGGTGGTACTTGGACCACGGAGTCTTCTCCGTCGTCTAAGTGTCACTTGGACGACGGAGAATTATTGTTTCCGTCGTCTAAGTGCTGTTTTCTTGTAGTGGTGGTCATCCAAGCCAATGACGTCGGCTTTATCGCGTCATGATCGCCACGGATTGAGGGCATCAAAATTCCTATAAAAAGACATTTCCACAGCCCTTTTTTATCCCTTTCTTTTCTGGCGCAGCGAAGAAAATTGCTCATCTAGCTGAACAAGGTCTTTTCCTCAGCTTTTTTATGATATTTATTTTGTGTTGATTATATCTCGATTGATCACATTGCATGAATTTGTCTTTGTTGATTTTTTTGTTTTCTTTTGTTTCGGATTGTGTGCTGTTTCCGATGAATCATAGCAGTTCAAGAGGTATTTCTTTTTCGCCATTTTCTATTTGTCGGGCGCTATTTATCGATCTATTTGTGATTGATTCCTTCATGAAAGGATTGTAGCATTAATAGTATTATCATGTTGAACTTGAGGTGCAACATAAAGAGTATACCATTTCTCTAATGTTTCTTAGTTTTGTGTTAGTGTTGGGCATGTACAAATAAATGAATTCGAATTTGTCAATTTTTTTTATTCGCCTGGTGCTATTTTTTAACCATGTTTTTGTCTTTTGTTTGATTCATCTGTCAAAGTGAAAGCTTAAAATAGGGCCTTTTGATTTGCAATATGCTTTCCTCTTTTAGGTTCCGATTATCAATTTCGTTGTGTTGTTTTGCCCTCAAAAGCTTATTCATTGGAGGCTATGTTTTCGATTATTGATGTTGCAGCAGCAGGTTTTTGGTTCTATATTTGCGTTTTACTTTGTTATAGATTACTCATTATTTCTATTGTTGTTGCTAGACAAATTGGAGATGAAAAAGTTCATCAGTCAGATTAGGCCATATTCTGCCATCCATATCACCATCAGGGTTCGTGTTGCATTGCAATGGAGACCACGAGTGTTTGACAGCACAGACTACAATGGACTACATTATCTATTGGTGGATGAAAAGGTGAGTTATTTGTGGCAGAGAAGTTTAACTCTATTTTCGATGCTCTGCTGATATCAAGATTTGTGATTACTAATTTATTCAGTTTTATTTGTTATGTAATATTTGGTCTTTTGGTTAGTCATCCATTTTGGCAATTTTTAGTATAGTGGAAGCCGATAAATATTTCGCATGTATGTAACTAGGATTGGTCATCCGCTGTGGTCGGTGTATATTTCACATGTATGTCTCCAAGATATTGCCATATATTGTCTCCATGATATATCAATTATTTGATTCTTCTCTTATATGGCGATTTTCATTGCAGGGTTCCACAATACATGCGATGATCGAAGAATGTTATTACACACATATGCAAATGTTGATGCAAGTGGGAAAAATATATGATGTATCAAGATTTGCCTCGAAGAAGGATGCAGCTAGGAAGAAAGTCGCTGACCATGAGGAAATCTTATATTTCACTGAATTTACTCAGTTTGAGGAGGTTGAAGATGAATTGCCCAACTTTCCAAAATATTCCTTCAAATTGCGAGAATTTGGACAGCTGGCTGCTGAGGCAGACCAGCAAACTCTGCTTGCAGGTGAAGAGTTATTTCTCAGTTGAGATTATAAATATATATTGATAAATTTACTCTTTTATATGTTTAAACATATTGATAATTCTTTTTTGATTCCAAGACCTGTATGGATGCGTTAAATCCGTGAGAGCACCACAGGTTGTTGCTATTGACAATCCAAAGGAAAAAGAAACTAGGACTGATCTCTCCATTCAATTCATAGGGTATTACGCATATGAATTTCTTTTCTGCGGAATCAAATGGTCTGTATAATTGAGAAGAAAATATGCTAATGATGTGCACCAAACGTACAGGAGGGAGGAATTGAAGATATCTTTGTGGGCTGATGTTGCAAGGTCATTTCCTGTGCAAGAAATCACTGAAATGCCTCCACCAGTGCTTGCCATTTTCACAGCAATGAGGCTCAGTATTTATGAAGGTATGTTGTCTCAATGTGTTGATTTTTTGTTGATTCTTTATTTTTTTTCTATCCCTTTTCAGCCATTCCCATGTTTTCTTTTATGGCCACGTGGTTTTTTTGGACTTGGTTGCGTTTTCCTGAATATCTATAAACGGACCTTTGGAAAGACTTAGTCAAATAAGTGCATAAATTTAATTTTTTTCGGTTGTTAAAGTTTTTTATATATGCTTATATGGATTCCTTATAGTTTACATCAGCTGTTCAAAATTGTGCAGGCCGTGTTTCAGCATATAGTACGCCCCATACATGCTTTCTAATTAATCCTGATATCAAAGAAAGAGAACAGTATGAGGCTGAGTAAGTTAAATAGTCAAAATAAATTCATCGCACCAAGATAGAAATCATATAGGTTTAGTGGATTTTGTATCATGTGGTTCTTCCTTAAGCTTCAAAAGTTTTGTGCCAGATTTTCAAAGAATGGCGACAAATTGAATTTCTCCAGCGCGTTCTCCAGTTTGATGTCGCCAGGAGTAATCAATGAGGCAGACAAGAGAAATCTATCTGAATTAAACATGCTCAATCCAACTCTCTATATGGTATTCAATTGTCTACTTTATCTCTCAGTATGGTTTAAAATCAGCATCATTTGGCGTGAGCATATCACCATATCTGTGGATTGAGAGTTGGGTCTTTATTTGTTCACTTTATTATATGTATTCCCTTTTTCTTCAGTTTGCAACTGTTCAGGATTTTTTTGGTTTGATCACTTTAACTCTCATGTGATATGAATCTGAATTTGATCCTCTGCAATCCAATATGTACATGAATTGAATTTTAAATTTGTCTAGCTAATTAGGAACTTGATTTATTTAGTATCTATTGAACTGTGTTATTTTATGGCTTTTCTGTATACAAATATATCCAGCTGTGTTCTGTTGCTCTATGACTTCATTGAATTCCACATCTGTTTTAGACTAAGTCGGTATATTGTTCTGCTATTGTGAGAAGATTTTTTGTCGATAGAGGATGGTTTTACAGATGTTGTCCTGTTGACAAATGATATAAGCATATGTTGAAGAAAGAGGAAGCTGATGATCGATACATCTGTAATGCCCATGACGAGCAAAAACCTAAACTGAAGTGAGGGACATTGTTTGATTTGCAGCTTTCATCCAAATCTTCATCCCAATTTGAAAGTTGCTTGAATTAAATTGTTTTTGATCTTGCTATTATTTCATGCAGTTCCAGGGTGTATATGGTCATTGAAGATGGCATTGATCAAGAAAAAGTGACATTAATGGGAAAAGCAGCGGATGAATTCTTTGGAAAAACATGTGGAGAACTCTTGGAGGAGGTACCTTATGCACCAGAAACAACTCTTCCAGCACAAATCACCTCAAAGGCTGGCCAGCAATTCATGTTTGAGATAAGGATTAGCCAGCGTGGTGAACTTTTTGTGAGAAGCAGCCGCAAAACTGAACTCCCTCCTGGATCAACAGAGGGAGATACCGCTAGAGACGAAAAGATTTTGCAGGTAATTAAGCCTAAGGAGCTAACCATGGACACCCCTGATAAAATTGTGTATGGTAGGAAACGTGAAGGCCAAACTTCTGCGAGACAATTGTTTGGATCAGAACCAGAAAAGAAAACTAAAAGGTATGGCCATACTTTGTTCCATGTTATTCCTTGCTGAATTACAATGATTGTAACTATATTTTTTGTTGACGCTTTTGATCATTTGTTCAGGGACCAAGATGTTGGAAGCTCAATATCAAAAAATATGGCAGAAGAATAGCCATACAATACGGACAAGGAGCTTAAATGAGGTAGAGTCTGTCTTCTTTGGCTGAACTAATTTGCAGATTAGTTTTGCAGTGTTGTAATTCCAGAAAAAAAAACTAGGCTCAAGCATGTAGGATTCCTTCTTTTTTATCATTGTTACAAAAAACTGTCAATGATGGAAATTGCATGAAGCATTTGAACTTTGTTGCCTACATGACTGTATAAGTTGCTTATGCAATGTTAAACTCTGTTTTTATTGTTTTTATTGTAATCACAGGTTGCAGTCAGAATGCATCCTGTAAATATGATGAAGAGTTGCCTTTTGTTGGAGACAAATGTATTTTGCATACAAATTGCATGGACTGTGGCAACTTCTTAGCTTAGTTAGATTGCTTAGTTAAATAGTTTATTGTAGATCCACTTATGTCATGGTGAATGACAGTGGAATTAGCTAATGTTGTGATCTAGAGGCTATTCTTGATCACAGGATTAGCTCTTTTGTGGATTCACCTGTGTGATGGAAATCTGATACTTATTTTGGTGTGTAAACTGGAACATGTATTAGATATCTTATGTTTGATTTCCATGTGTTGCCTTATTGTATCTACACTTTCTTATCCCATATCTTTCACTGCTTAGATTCCACAGAGGGATTCTGCAAATTTGATATTTTTCTGGCTCTTATCCGGCAGTGTGTAAACCATAATTTGCCACCACAGAAGTACAACGATTTGCATTATACAAATTTCTCATATCTCTAACTAGCAATATTCTTATTTGGATTCACAAATTTGATATTTGTCCCATCATTGTTTGGCAAACTTTCGGTGTTAGTGTGCTATCAAAAATGTATACCCGTTTGCATTATATGAGTATGGATAATTTTGTCGTTCTTCCTGTGCATCTGATATAGTTTGTATTGTTGTTGGTATGATGGTTTCGCTGAGAAAGTTTAGTTTAACGCTGCATCAATTTACAGCTTTATGATGGAGCGCATATGTGTTGCAAGTGTTTTGAAATTGTTCTTTGAATGAGTTTTCAACATACGTTAAAAAATTTCGAAACATGACAAGAGTAAACTCATGCATTATGTTAACCCCAACATATTCCCTCACATGCAAAAAATTCATTTGTTGGTCACAGTGATGCCAGACAAGTCTCACAAAGTTTCTGCAAGTTTTTCTCTTCGGTTCTTTTCCAATCATGGAAAAAGGATAAAAAATATTGAATTCCTGTTAAATGTATATAAACTATATTCTCTGTAAAGTATATGACAACAAAAAATAAAATTCCATGGCTATATAAATCAGAACTTATAAAACGAAAGAAAAACATTGATTCAATAGCTTACCATTATCTCCTCTAATCAATTTCACATTCTGTGTCGCAACTTGGCCGAATCAAACCATAATTACTTCTCCTGTTCCTCATTCATTGCTATTATATTCACCAGTGTCTCATATTTTTCAGTTGATATTCACACATTCATTCACATCAATAAGATGTTTAGAGAGATGATAAATGACATTTGGCTAAATCAACGTGCATTTTATGTATGGAGACCCCTGCTATGTCAAGGTTGTGAATATGCTAGGTTGCACCGTCTTCTGTTAGATGAAATGTGTTTTTATGAATAGTTAGATCAATAATAATCACGATCAATATGTGATGTCTAATCTTTTTAATAATTAATTACCAAATTATGCTTACAATTTTTATGGAACACAAATCCATGCAATTTTTCCTGGAGAAAACTATTGACAAATTGGTATTCCAATGACAGGAGTTGGGATATATGAAATAACACAGACTATCTCAAAATGAAATTGTAAAAGATTAAAAATAGTAGATCCTTGGGCAATCCTATATTTGAAAATTTTTAGTCAATTTTCGTCAAATTTAGATTCGCTCATCTGAAAATTTTTGCACAAGAAATACAATAACGAAGACTTGATCCATGCCAATTGTTTACGAGTAATTGATTCTTTCGTCACATGTATGATTATCCATTTCGCACACAACGCCTTCATTTTGTCGTATTATATTGCTCAATTTTTGTAACATTGTTCATGAATCTTCCTAATATGCAAAATTTGCCAACACCACCCTTATTAAAATTGAAGATCGTTAAGACTGTATCAAATTTGTTAACCCAACTCAAAACATGGATGGATGTTTGTCGTGTGAGATAGAGATCTATAATCTAGGGTAATACGTTTTGAAACTTTTTTGATTCAATTTCTTTATAAATTCAAGCAATGTGAAAATAGTTGCTATGTGATACAATTGATGATGAAATTGTGAACAAATGTATGACTTTATTGCAACAAGAATATGAATTATATTAGAGTATTTTTATATATGGGAGAAAGTTAAAAGTAAAAGCGTGGAGAGATAATGCAACTAAAATTAATGTTTCGCATCTTTGAACTTTAAAAAAAAATCAAAAGACCATTTGGCTCAATAATTCGCAAAATTGGATCAATATTAGAGACATCTTTATTTATTTCTTTTAAATTCAGAAAATCAACTGCTCAAAAAGGATTTTTGCCCAGTCACTGCTGGAATAAAATTATATCCCTGCAAATATTAGATTTAATTATTTTTTTGTTAGGCATCTTTCTAGAATTAATAAGTATTTGTCAAATTTCAATATTCAAAATAAGGATAGTTCAATAGTTGGGCAATATTTTTCCAAAAGATTATTTTGGTTCAATTATTTAGTATTAAATTTTAAACAATATGCAATTTCATTTTAGATCGATTTATATAATATGTTGTGCTCTATTATTTAATACTTATATTTAAAATATTTTTCCATGTATTTATAAAATGGGCTCTTGTTTCAAAAACAAAAAGAAGTTGAAAATGTTATTTCTCCACTGTGGAGAGCAGTATTCATTGCAATTCTACCTACCATATTAGCTCAATCTCTCTTCACATAAACCTGCTCATTTAATCTCATGTCGTTCCCCATTTGACTAGATTGTTGTCTATGACAGAGGACACAACATGAGACCCAAACCAATTTTCCAAAAAGCTGGTAAGTATTGTTTCTTATTTTGTTTCAATTTTGTTCTCCAATGTGTATCTCGCATGGTGACGAAGATTAGATCAGGCAATGATCAGAGTTTCAATAGGTGTATTGGTAAATATGAAATTTGACTTTTCTACTTCCATTCAACTTTATATGTTTCCAGCATGTTTCCAGTATTTGTTTGGGTTAAATCGTGATCATCTCCATGGCTATCATTCATTTCGTAAATTCATTGTTATCGAACTGTATTCATTTCCCGAAAACCTGCTTATTGTTAAAGAGAAGTTCTTTCCTTCGAATATTTATGGCTGCATGTGGTATTTAAAGATTCATATTGGCTGCTATTCTTGAAATGATATGTAATCCAGACCTTTTGCTTTGATCTAAGTTTTTATATTTTTTGCATTTGTTTGGGTTAAATTCTGATTATCTTCGTGGCTATTATTGATCTCATAAATTGATTCTCATTGCATTGTATCCATTTCGCCTGAACCTGGTCATCATTAGAAAAAAGTGATTTCCTTTGATCATTGATGACTCCATGTGGTATTTGACAATTCAGTTTGGTCATTACTTTTGGATCCATGTTTTTCTATGCTGAAATATGGAATGTTTACCTCTGGCTCATTCCTTTTGGCCATGCATATGAAATTTCATCACCATTCAAACCATAACCCTCTTACTAGCTTTATTGCTGTACTGTATCTTGCTTTACTTGAGTGTTGAATCTTTGAGTCTATGAACTCTTATGTTGCCATAACTATTACTCATTAACATGCCATGACATGGAGATCGATTGTAATTACATGGTGCTCCTTTTTCGCAGCAACATTCTATTGTTTGTCCTGTAAAGTCTGCAATTACAGTGTGTCAAAATATAAAGCGCTAAAGAGAGTCTTTACCATGATTAAATCTGTAATCAAACTGATAAGACAATGGAACTATGAAACAGTAAAATATTGGAAATGAACTTTTTCTGTTCGCAGGCTCTCTTATTTAAATTCTGTTCATATGGGTGTCAATATCATCCTATCTCTATGTTTATTACTTTTGGTGCATGCACAGCAACCATCTTTTAAACCATCAGAATATTGCCAGTGACTATTGTCTATGTATGTGGTTCACAAAATAATTTATCACTTTTGTGATTCCTCTTTGTGATCCAATATGTGACAATTTGATGAAATCAACAGGTAATGTGTTGGACTTAAGCAGGAACTATTATTTGCTAAAAGACGGAACACTTTCATCGTTCCCAGTGCAGGTCATACCCTTGCCTGGACCACCTGACGTTCCATCTCTGCGTCCAACTTCAACTGAATGTGCTCCTCCACAATCAACTACAGCTGCTTCTCCAAAATCAACCACATTTTGCCATTCAAAGTCAACTACAACCGCATCTGTTTCTCCAGGGCAGCCAACATCTGCTCCAGCAGATATTCCGGTTCCATTTCCAACGCCAGTGGAAATGACTGGGCAAATGAAAAATACTAAAACTGCCAAAGGGAAGGCAAAAGCATTGAATCCCATAACCAGGAACCAAAAAGAGAAAGCTGGGATTATATTTAAAGAGATCGTTCGTCAAATTTATGCAGGTCCAAAAAACAGAAGGTAGAAAAATATATTTTTTTCCACTCAAATAAACTCTTGGAACCTGTTCTGATTTCAATTGTCGAAAATTTTTCAGCACATGCATGGAAAAGAGTGATGTTTCTAAGGTAAACAAGAAACAAAGGGGGTGGCCAAAGGGTTGATCAAGGAACTTGAGAAAGAGGTCTGATTTTAACCATTTGACAGACTACACATATTTTTTTTTTCCAAATCTTGATTGCTTAGTTGCCAGGAAACTGCAAGAACAACCCGTTGGGTGCGAACAAAAGGAAAATAAAAAGAGAGGTCGACCACCAGGGATCCCTAAGAAGATTGAGAAAAGGTTAAATTTTTTACGAACAAAATTTGTGTCATCTTCTTCAGACC
Organism: Geum urbanum; assembly: GCA_946800695.1. NCBI lineage: Eukaryota > Viridiplantae > Streptophyta > Magnoliopsida > Rosales > Rosaceae > Geum > Geum urbanum. The sequence goes on from OX326998.1 coordinate 40,091,561, forward strand.
ATGAATTAATTCAAAGCTATTCATCTTCTGGTTAATTTTTCTATTTTATTAATTTGCAGAGAAGTGGAAAAACTTGCTAGTGACTGTGAAAAAGAGAAGAAAACCAAGGGAGGCTGGCAGAAAGGGATGCCCAGGAACCCTGAAAAAAGGTTTGCTTTATCAGATAGAAAATTTAGTTTTCTTTCCCCTTTGGGTGCCACTGAATATGGAATTCGCAGAAAATTATGGGAGCAAGCCAGACAATCATCAATGAATAAAGACAAAGTCGGTTGCACTGAGGAAACCATAAAGAATCACCATCAAGTAGAAGACAGTCCGCAGACGAGAAAGAAGATGCGGAAAGATGATGATTTCCTGCAAGCAACAAAAAAAATGCAGCCACAAAAACCAATACTGATAGAACCAGAGGAACCAACACCAAAAACAGGAACTGATAAAGCTGCTATCATTGCTGGCCTCACGGATGTCATGTTGCAAATGACAAAGATCACGCAAGATATTCTGCGGCTCATGGCCATGGCATCAGGTACTGACAAATTTATAACTGCATTTCTTTGTTCACGTCGCAGTGATTATAGAGGACAAAACTGTGATGCATGTTTCCTTTCACAATTTCATGATTTTTTGTATACTGTGACTATTGCTCTCTAAACTATGATAAGACCATTTAATTTTCATCCGCGCACCTTATTCTCTGACTTCTTCAATCAGATACATTTTATTTGTTACATTTCGGTATTGACTTTATTGGCAATCTGCAATACATTTTCCCGTGGACAGGTACACACCCAAAAATCATAAAACTGATCTTCCCAACATTTAGGCCAGGATAGGATTCTACTTCTATAGTGTGCTGACCATGAATCATGGCTATGAATGAATCTCAGAATATAGAATATTTGCTTGCACAATGTGTTCCTCGCTAATGCTATTAACACGGACTCATCTTACTCTATATTTTGCCAAAAATGTATGTGGTATGACTTTATTAAATGTTTTGATTATCCGCAATATTAATTTTGCAGGTAGATGCGAAAATAATTAGTATCAAGATGGTATCGAGTTGTCTTTTGCTGAACACAGATCCTGTTTTCTTCATCCGATTGTATCACCATCATTTTGTATATTTGGATGTATGCTAAATTTCTAATCTGTGGTGTAATGTATGACTCACCTAAGTATTGAGCAGTGATGTAGACAGATTCTAATATGTAATTTACATTAAACAGTGACGTAGACAGACTCTAATATGTAATCTACTGTGCTAATTTGCTCACTTATCTGTATCGTACATGTATTCTAATGTGGTAATTAAATTGTTTGTGTTTGTTACGGTGGCTAATCAAAATTTATTAAATAATTTTTACATCACATTTATATCACAAATACCGTTGAAAACTTTGCTTACATCAACGAAACAGTCAGCAATGACTTCATGCTCAACAAAAAAATTCAGTATGTATCTGCCTTGCCTCCCTTAACAATGACTGAACAATCCAGTGTAATCGCTAGCTGATGACCTGATTTAAACTCAATTTATTCTATGTGATCCCCAAATAATCTCTACGGCAAATAAATTTTCATTCTTCTGAAATCACTCATTTTCTCAAATTTCTAAGAATCAAAATGCAATTTAAATTTCTATTTCGTTTTTTAGGATTTTCTGCATGCCTACTATTGAATAAATAATTTTTTGAAGCGATTTCCTTAATTTTTTTACGATGGGATTATCAACATAGTGCATCACCTATTTATGGATATGATTGAATACATATAGCCATTCGTCAGATCATTCACTAAACACTTACATCTCCTTGGTATCTAAAACGTTCTGCGATTAATGCCTTGCCAGCCGACATCGACGAATTCCAGAATATATAATGGAACCCAAACTAGTCCCCTTCGCCGCCTCACCATATTTTCTTCCGTTTTGTTTGCTCTTTGTTCGTTTCAGCAAAGCCATCGTCCATCGCCTTCACAGAGAACATGGGTAAGAACAAATCTTTATGGTTCCCTTTTTTTTCCCTGTTAAACTGTTCTAACTGATTGTCTCTTCAATCTGACATTTAAAGATTACATATGGCTTTGACCGGTTCATTTGCATGTCAATTCTGATGGATATCCAATGCATTTTTCAATGAGCCAAATTTGTTCGCATGCTAATTACGATTAGATGAACGTTGTTGCACGCAGTGGAATCAAAATAGAGCAAAATTCTGATTTCTGTCAAATTTCAATGCCAAAAAATATGATGATATTTGGAACTTTTGTTGAGCTGTTGTTTTTCCATGTTCAATTAGCGCCTTCAACTGGTGGCATGATATATGTGTTTTCCTATGTCGATGTTATGTAGTTTTTTATCATGCTCTTCCAAAGACCATCACTTTGACCTGGAATATGATAATATTGGGAGTTTATAATTAAATTGTTGTTTCTTGATATTTGATCATTGTTTTGGATTGATAATCTGATATATGCATCTTCCAGTTTGAATGTTGCATCGTTTTGTATAGTCATCTTAGCAAAGCATATAGTTTGAATTGGGATCGATGGTTTTGTGATTGCAAAATTTAGGACTTCTTTTATAGTTTTGTCCTATTTATTTTTTTGCCAGATTTGAACTGAAATTGATCATCATTGGTTGCATTGGGCATACCATTTTGGTGATTTTTTTTGTTTCCATAGACCACATGTGCTTGGACGTATGCCATTTCCTATTCGGTGAATATATCTGTTTGAATGCATGCCACAGAATGTATGTGCTTGAATTCCATTGCTGCTTTAGATTCATGGTGTATTCCAACTTTTCTGATTTTTACTTCCCTAATAGTATTTTGCAACTCAATTAATCTATGCATAAAATGTTAGATACAAGCAACAACCATGAAGAAATATATGATGTCATGCTCCAACCCATTCCAAGTGGAATCATGCTGCTCCTTCCACCTCCTGAAAAAACACCATTGCCTCCATCTCCGCTACCAGAAACGGAAATTGCTTACCCTCAAATAAGAGATCTCCATTCCTGCTGGCCAGGCCCTCCGAGGGGTAAAGGGATAGGGAGAGTTACAAGATCAACTGCTGCAAAACAGAAACTGAAGGCCAAAATACGATCAAAACAAATTGAGCAAACAGTTGACAGTGATCCAAATTAACCAAGGTTACCTCTTACCATTGTGTGTTTTTTCTAAAGTTTCATCCCCTTTTTTTATTCGTTGTCACAGAATATATGCTGGTATAGGATTCCAAGTGGTTGCATCATTTGCAACAAAAGTAGCCAAACCAGCATTGGCTGAATGTTTCTTTCAATGGAGCACTGTAATATATATTGTAGCTTATCATGACCTTACCATATGAAATCAATATCATACATATATGTCTGCACTCATGGGCTGTATTGGCTCTCATTATTGTTAATATAGATATAATCTTGATTTCGACTGCTTAACAATTTCTCATGACATCCAAATATATAGAATACAGAAATCTATATCATTTTAATCTTATGTATTCTGGTGCTAAGTGCGAAAGATGATATGGAAAACTAATTATTTCTTCTGTGACAGTTCCGAAAAAGAGACTGTTCAAACAATCTCGGAAAAAAAGAAAAGGGGTAGGCCAAAGGGGGTGCCCACGAACACCAAAAAAAGGTGTGCCTCATTCTATCATTGAACTCTATTGAATTTTAAGCATGATTGACCTTTTTTTTTTTTACAGAAAATTACAGCAACAGGCAAATCAGACAAAGGGGAAACCTGGATGGCCAAAGGGGGTGCCCAGAAACCTGGAAAAAAGGTTTGGCATGCTCTATCACAGAATTCTATTTTTTTCCCCACATTATTGAATTTGATTCTTGCAGAAAATTGCACGACCAAGGCAATCAAACGTCACCAGAAAGAAGACCAAGAGGATATCCAAAAGGGATGAAAAGGAAACCATTGCAGCCCAAATTCAACTGGCATCATTCATCCAACAGAACCTCCACAGCAATTGAACAAGAAACAGCAGCAAACATTGCAAGCCCAATGAGACCAGATGGACCACCAGAGAATATGGCAACAGTTTTGCAAAAATTGCATTCCAACAATGTCATGATTGCTGGTATAAGAGATCTGATGGTGGAACAAGTGAACCAGACAAAACAAATAATAGAGCTGCTCACTAAGTTGAAGGACATATTTCAAGAATGGAATAGAATGGAGATAGTGTAAGTGCTGTTGTTCCATTTTACACAATTATTTATTTGGAATTCAACACTTGCTCCAAACTCATCCAACATTAACTCATTTGTATATGCAGCAAGGAAACTGCACAAAATGCTTGATGACATGGCTTCAGACCCAGGTCACTCTTAATCTCTATTTTATTTGCTCATTTAGGTGAATCATTGCTATATATGAAAGGACCCAACCCCGATTTAGCACCCTAAACCGGAATCGAACCCCTTCGAAAACATGAACCAACAAAAACTTTTCGAAATTTGGGCAGAGATTCGTTACTAGCGTGGAATTACCAATACCTGCACGCGGAAAATACACTCCATCCTATGCCACAAAAAGCAAACCGTGGGCACCAATCCCATCCGGATTTCTCAATATCTCAATAGTAAAGTAAACAATACATATAATAGTACTTTACTGAAATCCGGTGTGAAAATCGTATAACATATTCAACAGAAACTCAGAGCGACCTCTAATACATAATCATATACGTATACCACAGTAGGTAGAACAATGAACCTACTGGAAGCAACAAGGTAGCTCGAGTACTATGCCTCCGACCACGACGTGCGACACCAGAGTCCGAACTGCAAACTGGGCACGGAAACCGAAAAGCCCAGGGGAAAGGCAAATAAAACGTTAGAGTGAGTGGACGAAAATAACATATGCCTTTCACCAATTTATACACATACTCAATATAAAACAGTGCGAGTTCCGAAAACACAACAACACAACACATATATATATATATGGAGGTTGTCGGGCGAATCTCTCAAGCCCGACGTCAGGTGAATCGCTCAAACCTGACGGTGAAAGGCCAGGGGAATCTCTCGACCCCGGCGGCACTCAGGGGAATCTCTCAACCCTGCTTCAGAGGAATCTCTCAACTCTGGGCCAGAGGAATCTCTCAACTCTGGTAGCATCGATGCTATAAATGCCATCACCCATAAACACATAACAACACCTCCGAAAATAACATATATCTCAATCATCGTATAATTTAAATACGGAAATCAATAAATCCACGAACTCGCAAAATCAACAGTGTAAATAGAAACTTGTCCACTCACACGCTTGCGTAACGCGGTTCGCGTTAACCCATGATCCGGCGGAAAGTCCCTCGCCAAAACAACGATCACGAACACCTGAATATTCACAAAATCCATATCTCAAGCTCATAACTCGACAATACAAATCAAACCACGAGAAACCACCGTTCTCGGAAACAGATAATTCAAAGTCGACGAATCGTCGAAAATCCGTTTATACCACTTCAATACCTCGCTTTACGTTCGGACGCTCAACTCGAAAAACGAACCTCCCCACTGCGATCGGGGCGCGATTTCGAGTCAAATGACATACGACTTGTCGAAAGTCAAAAAGTCAACTCTGACCGTTGACCGCCGCCGTTGACCGCCGTCCACGGCGGCGCTGCTGTTGACCGGAGAGTTTCACGGCGGAGCCACCCCTATTCCACTCAAAATCATCCACTGAGCAACTTTGTCAACTGCACCAAAGTCCAATTCTCACTCTAACATGGTCAATTTCAAGCAAAACCAAATTGGTTCACAAATTTCAATCCCAAAATTCTCAATCCACAAATCAAATTAGAACGCAATGTTTATATGGTTAGAATCACCTTGAAGAGAGCTACAAAACCCAGTATCTCTTGAAGTTCAACTCTACCCGAATCGAAAACCACCATTAACCCAAAATTTCACAAACTTTGGCTCACTATTTCTCTCTCCACCGTGCACCATGCCGGAAAACATGACCGGAGCTAGACTCGTGACCTCGAGACGAAGAGAACAAGACCGGAGGCAAGCCGTGGGATGCCGGAAAACTCCTCACCGCCGGCGAGCCAAAGTCACCGTCGAACTCTCTCTCCTCACCACGGTCAAACGTGGTCAAACCAGGTCAACACTTCCAATTAAAGTCTTTGACTTTCCCTTTTAGGCAGGTCACTATTTATAGCTTTCCCGAATAGGAAACTCATAATTATCCATTTCGACGAACTTCAAACCCACGTAACTTTCTCGTCGTATATCTGATTCCGATAATTCTCGCGGCCACGAACTCGACTCGACATAATCTTCCAACATCACCCAAAGTCAAACATATCGGCCAACCGAATAAAAAGTCAACCCTTGAAAGTAACACACATTAAATTGACTAAATAATCAACAAACGGCAAAATTCGCAACTAATTCCTCGTAACTCTAAATCATGTTCCGGAAGTTCACACGAGCTCGAAATTAAATTCTGAACAACTTGCGTGAAGAAGCCGAAACCAAATTCTCGTCCGGTAATTTAGTCGGAGCAAACCTGCCAGTTAAATCCGTTTCCGTCGAAACTTCAAATATTCATAATTAATTCCTCGGTCGTCCAAATAACGATCCGGAACCACCCACGAACTCGCGATCACACGTACAACGACTCTCGAGAAGAGACTCAGCTCCAATTCTCGGCCAATAATTTAGTCGTTAACGAGTTCTGCGATTCAAACAGCTATCATAAACCTGCGACTACGCAGTAACTCCTGTACATAGCTGATCATACTTGTGATTCTGGTCCGGGTCGTCACAAATCCACCCCCCTTAGAAAAATTTCGACCTCGAAATTTCCGAGTCTGCCGACAAAAGTAGGAGCAGTGCCTCTGCATACTGCTCAACTCTCCAGCGACAACATCGACTGAACAACTCTGATCACAAACTCCACAATAGGAGATAACTCCGTGCTGGAATCCCTGTACCCTCAAATCTCGAATCTGAACTGACTCCACATAATCGCCAAGTGTTCCCGCATAAGGAACATGTAGGGTACACAACATGTAACAACCCTGAAACACAGCTCCGCCACATGGAACACAACACAACTCACACGCCAAAAGTCAACACTATAGGCGATGCTGAACTATACGGCACAACACAAAATCGCCAATGACGACAACTGGATCAAAACAATATGACAAAGCACAACTCAGTTTACACACATCAACATAACTCACACACTCATAACAGCATAGCTCAACATCGTACTCGCGCAATAATCAACCCATTTCCGCTAATCTGACAATCTGTGGTAACACATTCCACAAAATCAGAATCAAACATCAACTCAACTCAAATCAAACTAAACTCACTCCAGCACAATGAAGTACAACATCGTCCACAAACGACAACATGCATCATCAAAAACCATAGTGGTCCACAAACTGGTACTGCAAGCAATCTCGAACAGCTGAAACTGCTGGTCCTGAATCCTCCGGAACTGCAATACCGAGGTCCACAATATGCTCTCCAAGGCCTGAATAGTCCTCCAAGATCGCTCACCAATCTGAGGATAAGAACCGATACTAATTTGTAATCTGGTCCCCAATGCTCGCTGCAAAGCTTACCAACACTTAGTCGTAGTTGATCACCTCGATCGGCGAACTGGGACACAGGTACACCACGTAGATGGACAACCTCCATCAAACACAGCTATACCAGCCAACCACTGGAATCATCTCCGAAAGTACAAGGAACTGTACTGAGTTCGTCAAATGATCCACAAAGGCCTAACAACTGGTATCACAAACCAAAGTGCATACAAACACACACACTCACAGCAACAAACGCCACATTTAACCGAAAAGATCAAATGGCTGACACATCTCGGCAAATCTCTGCCTCCTAGCCATCGCCAGTCGACAAATGTGGCATCTGCACAAACAAGCCGTTACATTCTTCTACAAGTTGCATCACGAGTAGACAACTCGGAGTATCTGACACATCTCCGCACCACTAGCGCCAATTGTGCGTGAAACCACGAGCCTCATCATCATCACACTCGTACTCAACTTCCATAGCTCGCAACTCGGCTAATATGGAAACTCGAGCCACACACACATGAAACACTGAAGCTCCTGGTTTTCGACTGAATGCATCAACAACAACATCATCCCAGACGGATGGTCAGAGTGCAACCTCAAGCCTTCTCGAATAAACTTCAAATGTGCAGCCATAATCAATAGTCAACTCCCTCCATCTACACTGCCTCAAGCCCAAATCTGGCCGAAAATGCAAGTGGATGAAAGTCAATGGTCGGTGTACATCCTACTCCGCGCTGCACGCCGTAGCTGTAGTGTCTCGAACTCTCTGATGCTAACATAAGGACAGCTACATCCAAATCATACACAGGATAAGCAACTACACAAAGTTCCATTGCCTGGAACCATGAGTCACCACTCTGCTACACAGCATTAAAACATAACCAAATCTATACCTCGATGCATCGCCATAACCCATGAACTCGTCACGATCGTCGGGTAAGGTCAACACCGAAGCAACGGTCAACCATCCTGCAGGAGTAATTACTCTCCTCGCGTGCATCGAACCACAATTCGGAAAATGAAGTGGCAATTCGGGAAAATCCTGTACAAGCCGTCAGTAATAGCCTGCCAAACCCAAGAGAAACACCGGATCTCTGGTACAATGGTAGGTCAACCTTAAATCAAAACGGCTTCTAACTGTCAGGATCCACGCCAACTCCCTCGGCTAGCATCACATAACCCAAAATCTTCATGCTAATCAGCCAAAACTCATACTGGCTGAACTTCGCAAATAACTGATCACCTCGCGAAGTCCGCAAAATCGCTCGCAATTGCATCAGGTACTGGTCCACACTCCTGGAGTACATCAGGAAGTTGCCGACGAACATGGTCGCAACTCGTACAGAAACCGTCTGAACACCTGGTCCACCAAGTCCACACGATTTACGGGGCATTGGTCAACCAATGAAGTGACCAAGAACTCCCGATGCCCGCACCGAGATCCGAAAGCTAGCATAGCCATATCTGACCCATCGATCCTCAACTGATGGTATCCGGTCCCGAAATCAATCTTCGAAAAGACTGAAACTCTCGCGAGTCGATCAAACCAGTCATCAATCCGAAGCGGAGGATACTCGCTCTCCTCTGAAGCGAATCAGGCTTCCGGTAGTCAATGCACCACCACATCGAACCCTCTAACGTCTGCACAAACAATGCAAGAGCACCACGCAAATACGCGGGGTCGCATGAAATCTTCTGAAACCTCCTCCAGCAACTCCTGGAGTCGAACCAATAGCTCCATCAGCTCCGCTGGCTCCGAACGACAAGATGCCGATAACATGAGTCCAGCGCTCGACACAAGCCCAATGGTGTAGTCAGTCTCCCGATCTGGAGGAACATCTGATAACTCCTCCGGAACACGCCAGGAAACTCAGGAACCATCTCAATGTCACCTACACCAAGCACAGCAACCATAGTATCCACAACATGGGCTAAGCAGGCAACACAACTCGTCTCCATCATCCGCTCGACCATCACCGCGAAACAACATCTCGGGGAAATCTGGTCATCAAAACACAACCTCCTTCTCGAGGTAATCAAACACCGCCAAAATGCATCATCAGTAAGTTCATACCCACAAACACACTAAAACCACGATGTCCAGCTATAATAGATCCGCGGCTAAACCATATCCTCCAACAAGGACCTCGCAACCTCCGAATGGATGTAACACTCTCCAAAACCTCGGAAGTGGAGATACAGGTACAATAGCCATGGATATCAAACAATAGTAACCTCGGAGAAAAGTCTGTCCTCAAACAAGGTCCTGGCACGAACCCCAACATGCCCAACTAGTCGCCCATGTCACATGTGACTTGCTGAATAACTCGTCAAAAGGGTACATTGGCCAGACTACAGGAACAACATGAGGGTCTCCTCGTAACTCTGATCTGTCGAACCGATACAACAGCTCGCTGAGGCGCTCCCTCCCAACGTGACCCTCCTGGCCACCGAAACAATAACTAAAAGTGCTCCTCGAACACAAATCACCGCAACACCTGCTGCGTGAAAGGATCACCAATGATCGCCCAAACTCATGCTACAGGAGCAAGTCCGCTACTCTGTGATCTCCGCCATCGCCAAATGGATCAGCAGAGGATCCTTAACACAATCGAAAAGACCACAGCCTGATGAAGTCACTGATCCCAAAGTGTCGGAACTCAACCTCATCAAAATCTCAACTAAATCCACTTTCCTCGAACCATCACATCGAAAACCACATACATCTTTTCCTCATAATAGCCTCGCCACTGAGTGCAACACACTAAGCTCCTCACGGATGTCTCGAGGCACATCAATCAGACTCTCTCTAATGCTCAGGTTCAAACTCATCTCGAACCTCGTGCACTGCTTCCTCTGAAGCCACATAACACGTGCAAACAGGAACAAACATATGAACAATGCATCTCTGCCTCAGGAGGGTAAACACTCCACATTCGAATGTTAGGTAGCCTGATTAAACCATTACCGTATACGCAACACTCTGAATGTAGGCCGTGGAGGCGCAACCGGAACTCACACAATATCAGCCCACCAAACACAACAATCTTACTCAGGCAAACGTCACTGCCATAAATCTCAGCTCTGAGGCAACATGTAGGCTCTCACACACACAACCAGGCAACCCGTGCCACACAGTTCACTGAACTCTGAATACCCATCCAAATCCACAATTCACTGGCAAATCATGCGTCGATTGATCCTCAACAGGATCCACAACCGTACCGACACGGAAAGCACGTCAGGAGGCATCCTAATGAATAAAACATCGTTCACAACAAGTGGAACGTAATCATGAAACCGCAGATATTTGAGGACACACAACACCCGAAGTATTGATGAGTACCGCTGGCCAGTCGGGTCATCACTCCAGTCATGCTGTATCAACTCAAATACCCCAAGTAAACACGACTACAGAAGTCTACAGAACCTATAACCTAATGCTCTGATACCAAGCTGAAAGGACCCAACCCCGATTTAGCACCCTAAACCGGAATCGAACCCCTTCGAAAACATGAACCAATTAAAACTTTTCGAAATTTGGGCAGAGATTCGTTACTAGCGTGGAATTACCAATACCTGCACGCGGAAAATACACTCCATCCTATGCCACAAAAAGCAAACCGTGGGCACTAATCCCATCCGGATTTCTCAATATCTCAATAGTAAAGTAAACAATACATATAATAGTACTTTACTGAAATCCGGTGTGAAAATCGTATAACATATTCAACAGAAACTCAGAGCGACCTCTAATACATAATCATATACGTATACCACAGTAGGTAGAACAATGAACCTACTGGAAGCAACAAGGTAGCTCGAGTACTATGCCTCCGACCACGACGTGCGACACCAGAGTCCGAACTGCAAACTGGGCACGGAAACCGAAAAGCCCAGGGGAAAGGCAAATAAAACGTTAGAGTGAGTGGACGAAAATAACATATGCCTTTCACCAATTTATACACATACTCAATATAAAACAGTGCGAGTTCCGAAAACACAACAACACAACACATATATATATATATGGAGGTTGTCGGGCGAATCTCTCAAGCCCGACGTCAGGTGAATCGCTCAAACCTGACGGTGAAAGGCCAGGGGAATCTCTCGACCCCGGCGGCACTCAGGGGAATCTCTCAACCCTGCTTCAGAGGAATCTCTCAACTCTGGGCCAGAGGAATCTCTCAACTCTGGTAGCATCGATGCTATAAATGCCATCACCCATAAACACATAACAACACCTCCGAAAATAACATATATCTCAATCATCGTATAATTTAAATACGGAAATCAATAAATCCACGAACTCGCAAAATCAACAGTGTAAATAGAAACTTGTCCACTCACACGCTTGCGTAACGCGGTTCGCGTTAACCCATGATCCGGCGGAAAGTCCCTCGCCAAAACAACGATCACGAACACCTGAATATTCACAAAATCCATATCTCAAGCTCATAACTCGACAATACAAATCAAACCACGAGAAACCACCGTTCTCGGAAACAGATAATTCAAAGTCGACGAATCGTCGAAAATCCGTTTATACCACTTCAATACCTCGCTTTACGTTCGGACGCTCAACTCGAAAAACGAACCTCCCCACTGCGATCGGGGCGCGATTTCGAGTCAAATGACATACGACTTGTCGAAAGTCAAAAAGTCAACTCTGACCGTTGACCGCCGCCGTTGACCGCCGTCCACGGCGGCGCTGCTGTTGACCGGAGAGTTTCACGGCGGAGCCACCCCTATTCCACTCAAAATCATCCACTGAGCAACTTTGTCAACTGCACCAAAGTCCAATTCTCACTCTAACATGGTCAATTTCAAGCAAAACCAAATTGGTTCACAAATTTCAATCCCAAAATTCTCAATCCACAAATCAAATTAGAACGCAATGTTTATATGGTTAGAATCACCTTGAAGAGAGCTACAAAACCCAGTATCTCTTGAAGTTCAACTCTACCCGAATCGAAAACCACCATTAACCCAAAATTTCACAAACTTTGGCTCACTATTTCTCTCTCCACCGTGCACCATGCCGGAAAACATGACCGGAGCTAGACTCGTGACCTCGAGACGAAGAGAACAAGACCGGAGGCAAGCCGTGGGATGCCGGAAAACTCCTCACCGCCGGCGAGCCAAAGTCACCGTCGAACTCTCTCTCCTCACCACGGTCAAACGTGGTCAAACCAGGTCAACACTTCCAATTAAAGTCTTTGACTTTCCCTTTTAGGCAGGTCACTATTTATAGCTTTCCCGAATAGGAAACTCATAATTATCCATTTCGACGAACTTCAAACCCACGTAACTTTCTCGTCGTATATCCGATTCCGATAATTCTCGCGGCCACGAACTCGACTCGACATAATCTTCCAACATCACCCAAAGTCAAACATATCGGCCAACCGAATAAAAAGTCAACCCTTGAAAGTAACACACATTAAATTGACTAAATAATCAACAAACGGCAAAATTCGCAACTAATTCCTCGTAACTCTAAATCATGTTCCAGAAGTTCACACGAGCTCGAAATTAAATTCTGAACAACTTGCGTGAAGAAGCCGAAACCAAATTCTCGTCCGGTAATTTAGTCGGAGCAAACCTGCCAGTTAAATCTGTTTCCGTCGAAACTTCAAATATTCATAATTAATTCCTCGGTCGTCCAAATAACGATCCGGAACCACCCACGAACTCACGATCACACGTACAACGACTCTCGAGAAGAGACTCAGCTCCAATTCTCGGCCAATAATTTAGTCGTTAACGAGTTCTGCGATTCAAACAGCTATCATAAACCTGCGACTACGCAGTAACTCCTGTACATAGCTGATCATACTTGTGATTCTGGTCCGGGTCGTCACAATATAACACTGCCATATTCATAATTTCGAAAAGATGGAGACATTGTCATATCTTATTATTCCATATATTAATGTATCAAAAATTGAAACTGCCCCCTCATACCCAACCTCAAAAGTAGGAATTATTAGTTCCTATAAAGTCATCATTTGTTTCAAATATATATACAACAAAGGACAAACTCAGCTTCAATGCAAGATGATATATAATCAGTCATGGTCAAATCCAAAACAATTTCTATTTTTGCTTGAACATGATCATATTCTAGGAACCAAATTGCCCTCATGTTTCTCGAAATATGCAATAATCCCTCATCACATCTCTGCTTTATCGCTGCTCCAATCAGAAATCTTTATTTGCTTTCAAAATTGTCGTCTTTTCTGGAAGACATAATTTCTAATCTACTATCACAGAACTGTCCATTGCATAGATAAAGAATTATATTTGTGACATTACAATCTCTTAATCATTTTGCTTTTCTGATCATATCTTATTGGAAAATGTAATTGATCAGCTATATTAAACTTCCAGGCCATTTTGCGAAGGAATGCTGTGTGTATCATCGATGAAAGTTGCCTTTTGTTAAAAACCAGCTTATATTATGCGGAATCACTATTAAGTTTTTCAACTTTTATCTATGATTAGATGGATTTTATCACTATCCTTTTGTTCTGTTTAATATGTAATCGAACATAATTTCTTTCATTTGCTAAACTTTTATTTTTCGTGTTGAATAAGAAGGAGGAAAACATATTTTATTGAGAAATGCATTGCTTTGAATTGATCAATTATGACATCATAACACCATTCTTTGCATAGACTTCATTATAAATATATCCTATGCATTTGTTCATATCTGAACTTCTTGGCCATTTAATTCGCAAAAAAATGGAATATCAATTGAAAAATAGTCAAATTAACCATAATCGTATTTACAAACAAATGATGAACCGATGGTTCGATTCCTCAACAAAACTTATGATACCAAAATGTTACTTATACTTTTTTTTTATATCATTATTGCCACCCGCGCCTCGCTCGCGGGAAACCCAACCTAGTATATATAATTAACGAATGTTGACACTTACATTGTTAACATTGTTCGCTTTGTTCTCTTTAGTGATACATTGATACATATACAACTACATCACCTTAGTTAACTTCACATTTATGATAAAGAGATACTAAAATTAAATAACTTACATCATAAAAACTAGCACTAGATTCAATAAGAATTTGTTGCTTGATAAAATAGAAAAGACATAATGTTATTTCCATTTTAATAATGGACAATACTTTAGTGTGTTAACACAATTTACAATAAAACACATGTTTATAAGATAACCATAAAATGATAAATTAATTTAATTTTTTAAGGTTGTAGTATCAAGTTTAATCTTCTTATAAGGAACAGTACTAAACCTAAATAAGTAACTTTTGGTTTAAAATTTAAGATTTAATCTTGACTATTCATTTTTTTTAAATTTGATCTAATTATTATGTTATCTCTAAAACTCTTATCTGCTATTAACTATGAAACCTAACCTCAAATTGCTTCCATACTGTCGCCAGAGCTTTTGCCGAAGCAGAGAACAGTGACCAACAACTTCTCAGTCTCACAGACCAAGTGTTAGACTTGACCTCACCCAGCTTGACAGTGATCAATAGACTCCTACATACATTGGGTCAATGCAAAGAGGCTCAAAATCAATCTTGGTGTTTGCCCACATCAAAGGTCTCAATTTTGCTCCGGATTTGTATACATAGAACACTATTTTAGAGATATTGGGTCGGGCGGGTCGGACTGATGAGATGCAGAAGCTATTTAGGGATATAAAGGAGGTCGGGATTGACCCGGATTTGGTTTCTTACAATACTGTGATTAACCATGTGAGAAAGTTTGGGGAGGTTGAAATGTGTTTGGTGTATTTTAATGAATATTGGAAGAAGTGGGTGTGAAGCCGGATTTGCTTAGCTATAGTGTAATTATTGATGGGTTGGGGAGGTCAGGGAAGATTAATGAGTCTTTGAAGTTATTTAGTGAGATGAAAGAGAGGCGGTTTCGGCCTTCATTGTATATGTATAGAGCTATGATTAGTAATCTGAAGAAAAATGGGGAGGGTGGAGCTGGCAGTGAGTTTTATGGAGGAGATGAACTTGGTTGCTTCGAATTCGAATAAGTGCAAGTAGGCCGGTAATTATCTTTTGATTTGGAGTATGTGGATAAATTCAAGAGTTTAAAGAAAATTGGTCACGAAAGGGTTGTGCATTCTGCCTACTTCTCACCTTCCGGAAGGTCACTGGTGACGACAAGGTGACTATACTTGGTACTCGATACCTGTAAAATGTAGGGTAGAACGAATTTACTGATATATTTAGCATATATTTTTCTATACAGATGTCAATTGATGTTGAGAAATATGAATATCAAATTGGAGTATCTTGCTGAATATTTTTGTTACGATGCCTTGATATGTTTGTTTATGTTGTTTCGTATTCAATAAATGCTAGTATAAAATAAGGGATATTTGGTTACTATCAACTTCCTGATTTTGCACATTTCTTTTCTGTTCTGCATCATATAATCCTACTTTTCCCTCTCAATAGTGTAGTCATGTAACTAATTGTCAATATATCACTTATTTTCTGATTTCTTCTTAGAGCTTAATGACATAGTTGGTATATCAAGTGGAGATAGTTTTGAGAACATATCGATGATACACCATGATAATGCTACAAGAAGATGGATTCCTAAGTTCAAGTAAGGTTTCAAACATATTTTCCTATGGCGGTGCAGTTTTCTATCTGTGAACTTTTCTGTTGAATGTCTTCTTTGGATTGCAATTTGTGAGATTTACGCAATATTGTGAGTAACTATTCAAGTACTTTTCCTTTTGGCTATGTAAATCTTATGAAATATATTCGTATCATGAAACAGTCTTTCTTTCTGGTTACTGCTTAGCATATGGGATTTGATTTTCAACACTACTATATTTTGCTGAAATGAAAAATGGACTGCTTTCTAACTGTTGAACTATGCAACAAGGCAATATGGGGATGGGATGATGCATATGTTTTCATCAAAAATAAGAAAAGAGGAGTCGATGTTATCTCACCCCTTCGGAGAACAACAATCTACAATCTAAAGAGCCTTCACATGTCTACAATACCATGTAGATTGAACCACCACCAACAACTGCGAAATACAAAAGTTTCCTCCTCCCTTCTTTGCTTATGCATGGAAGACTTACCCTTTCAAAACAGTTTATCACAAATTGACAGATCTTAAGAGCATCTTCTACCCCTTGCCAATTGAATCCCAAGAATATGTTTCTTCATTTGTTGTTTGTGGAGTTATTTTAAACAAAGTACTCAAAGTAAATTAAATACATTCAAGAAATGAGCATGCTCTTCAACACCAGGTGTCTTGAATGTGTTTGCTTTGGTTCTCATGGCTATGATCAGGTAATCATAATCTGCAATGAATTCAGTCCTTCCACAAAATTGTTGTCTTGAGTTGTTCGAAGATAAACTTTTTTTTCTCGGGGGTCAATTTTATAACATGCTACCTCCTTAAACTGAACATCTAAGCCTCTCTACATGCATTTAAGGTTAAACGAAAGAGCTAGTTGTCATATGAGTCATAATAATTTCTCCATTCAATCATACTACACACGAGTCAGATTCAAACTCTAGCTGTTAGTCAAAGTCGTATAAAAATTAGTGACAATCATCGAATGTGTTTTGAAAAATACTTTGATCATATATGCAGCTATAGCTTCTTTGTAATATAGAAAATTGGTTCAACAATGCTATGTGCTTCAACTGTACCACAAGTTATACTTGGTAGCAGATGAATAAAAAGTAATTGTGGGGTGAGACCACTTAAACATCATAAGTAGAGTTCTTTTCAAATTCTTCAAGAAACTCACACAAGCTCAACCAGTTTCAAGTACCACCACTTTCTTCCTCTTTGTCAATTCTCCTTTAGGATGAGCTGCATCAACATATAAGTGTAAGTGTGCAAGTCAGCTAAGAAAGAATCAGAATATAAATATGCAGAGTTTCATATGATAAATAAGGAAAAATTTCTAATAAAAGAGAGACTAAATTTGAAAGGACCCGACTCCGATTTAGTTGCCTAAACCGAAATCAAACCCCTTCGAAAACATGACCTTAAAAAAAATTTCGCCAGAGTTTACTTTGAAATACGTGAGCCAAAATTAGAACCCTTGCAAATAGAATCACACTTCGAATATTCCACAAAAACCAAACCGCGGGGCTCCGTTCCCCATCAGGATTTTTCAACATCATATATATAATAAACCACAAGGTTTACAAGAAATCCAAAAAACATTCAGGAGTAAACTCAACTGAAAACACAACATAAGTATTCAGAGCGACTCATATGTACATCATATACAACCAGTAGATCGAACTAAGAACCTACTCGAACAGAAGTGTGACTGGAACTTTACGCATCCACCGTCGACGTGCAACTCTAGAATTCAAACTGCAAACTGGGCAAAGGAAACCGAAAAGCCCAGGGGAAGGCAAATAAAATCGTTAGAGTGAGTGGACGAAAATAATAGTATGTCTTTCACCAATATAAACATGAAATCATGATGCGAGTCTAAAATCATCAAATTCAGGTAAGGTGGTTGTCATAACCTTCCTGGATACCGTATAAAATGTGGAGGCCGTAACTTGAGTACATTTTCCTCAAAGTTACAATCCTGCTCAACCAGGTAAGGAGTTTGTCATAACCTTCCTGGGAGCCATATAATCACGGGTCAGGCGTTTGTCATAACCCCCCCCCCCCTCGGGAGCATCTCGGGGATCAACCAAGAAGCCATTGTATCGATGCATCCATAAATCCATATACCATGTAAAAAAATCATACATATTCCTCCAAGTAAAAAATACATAACCGTA
Organism: Geum urbanum; assembly: GCA_946800695.1. Taxonomy (NCBI): domain Eukaryota; kingdom Viridiplantae; phylum Streptophyta; class Magnoliopsida; order Rosales; family Rosaceae; genus Geum; species Geum urbanum. The sequence continues at coordinate 40,109,951 of OX326998.1, forward strand.
AATGCATAATCATAATTGCATACTCGTAAAATACATAACATAAAATGCATAATCAAGACTCGCAAATCGACAGTGAAAATCAAAGTGTCCACTCACAGTACGAGGCTAACTCTGAGGTCCAGAGGAAGATCCCTCGCCAAACACTTGATCATGATCACCAAGAACACAGCCAGAGGTGGCCGGAATCGCCGGGTCCGACGACAGAAACAAACCGGGTCGGTGGAGCTCAAACGGGTCAACAGGTCAACTCGGTCCAAATGTGTGTTTTTCTGATTTTTACGAATATTCGATATTTATACGTCGCGAACCGACCAAACTCACGACTCGGATAACTCCAACACAATCGAATAAGTACGACTAGCTCGATGTCAATTTCAAATATTCATTTTATATTCTCCGATTACCCGAAAAATCCTCTGAAACATCCTACGAACTCGAAATCAAATTCTCTACAATTTTCGTGAAGGAACTCAAACCACATTTTTGCCCAATAATTTAGTCGTGAACAAACCCACGAGTACGATTAATTCACAATAATCACGGCTCGCACCAATACGTACACATTCCACGGTTCGGGTCGTTACAAAATTAAAGAAGGAAATGAGAATATATAATTCTTTGAGACGTTTCATTTATAATCTAAAGATATTGACATTTTGAATGACCATCTTCATGCAAAAATTTATTATTGATGAGCACAAGTAATCTAAAACTTAAACTTAATTATACACAACACATGTTACGAAAATGTTCGACAACCTGATTGTAGTAACAAATTACATTGACAAACTCCTCACGACCAATATTGTGGTGTCAAACGTTCAAACCATTGACATGGTGTTACATTTCTAATTCAAATCTAATTTAAATTGTTTAAGCCTTTCACCACATGTTTCAGTTCCCAAAACTATTCACTGCCTCATACTAAACTATCTGCACGTTTGAAATTCTTTTACACTTCAACGGTAATGAGGCATCTCCTCACACAATAATTCATAAAACTTTGTAACAGCAGCACAATCTTCACTTCGACATGCATTTGTTCCATTTCAGGAGAACATATAAACTTTATCACATGCAATCTTAAGTAGAGCAAGCTCAACAAAAGATATGAGTTTTGAAACCACAATATACATATAGCAAAAATATCATAGGTCAGTGAAAGAAGAGTATATATACAAACCTTAAGTAATGTATCATATATAAGTGATAACATCAGAGAAAATACCAACATTCCTAAATTTCTATGATTCATCCTACAAAACAAAACACCATCAATAACTCCTAAATGCAGCCAAAAATTGAAACCAACTATTAAATTATAAAACACAGGCTCTAAACTGATCATTAGTATAGCTTGAGACCTTCATTTCCTCAAAATAGTGCAATAGGAATAGTTCTCACATAGAGAAGAATGATGAAATAAAGGAAAAAAATAGAAGAAAAATAATACCAATGAGCTACATTCATGAATAATAGATCAAAATCAGAGAACAATGACCTAGAACTCAAATTTAGGGAAATTGATAGAAGAAAACGACATGCAACTCAAATTATAGAAATTCTAACACATAGTCATCAGATTGACCTTGATTTGGATCGATTGCACCGTTGAATCATCACAAAATTTGAGTATGGTGTTAAAGACACAGTTCCAAGAAATTTCATGAAGACATCGAGAACAGCTGAGAACTCTATCATATGGATTATGGCCATGGAACGCAGATGACGGAAGTTACTTGTGGAAAAAAATTATAGTCGTAATGGAAAGAACCCAAAATGAAGAATCTAAAAGGCACAATTAAAACAAAATAAGCAAAAAATATGAACTTCAAATCAGCAAACAAAGATAACCCAAACAATTCCTTAGAAACCCAGAGGATTCGAGATATAAAAAATTCCAAAGTGATAAATGAACACAATCTGAAACTAAGACAAACCAAACACAGATCCAACCTTAGGAACCTAGATGATGATCGAAACCTCAGGAACCTACACGATGAAATGATGAATGAAGGCGATAGAAACACGTAGCGATGACCAAATGCGATGGAAATACGATGAGAGGATCGCAAGACAGAGAGATGAGAGCAAAACAGATTGAGAGCAAAGTAATTTACAAGATTTACCCAGATGGTAGATTTACAAGATTACTACATAATGGTTGTTAGAGTTACCTTTTAAGGCGTTTGTTGAATCATCAAACTAAAAATTTATCTTTTATGTTGTAAATTTCTTAGTTACATTCATTCTCAACCTTAAACTTGTAACTTTGGCAGGTTAACAAAAGTTGTTCTTACATTAATTTACTCATTTAGGTTTGCATAAAACTTTCACTTAAAACATATGTTTACCATTTAATGATTAACCTGCCATATCAAGACACGTTTATAATATGTGTTTTATTGTAAATTATGTTAAAGTACTGACGTAGTATCCTTTAATAATTACCTAAAATTAGTTTCAAATTGGAGTAAATATTCAAATCACTAAGAGCATCCCAAATACAAACTCTACTTCAAAAATAAAGTTAAATATTAGCTTTTTTATACAAATGAGCACCCCAACAGTGTGACGACCTGAACTAGAATTGGAATAGTAATCGACTTAATCCGCGAGTTTTGCGAGTAATCAAGATTTATCGTAATTAATCGAATTGGCGGTCTGGTTCACGACTTAATTATCGGACCAGAATTTGAGATGAGTCTCTTCATGAGAAATGTAATATGCATGATTTCGAGTTCGTAGACGGTTTCGGATAATTGTTTTGATAACCGAGGAATATGTTATGAATATTTGAAGTCACGTAATTTAGTTGTGTTTATCCGATTAAGTTTGAGTTATCCGAAACGTGGATGTGATTCAATTTGGACCGTCGATCGTATCGAGCCGCGAGTATAAATATCGGAATAGTCGTAAAATTGTCGAAAAATCACTGTTTGGAAGTTTGACCGTCGTTGACTTTGGTTGACCTGCGTTGACTTTTGACCGTCGGAGAAATTTTGCACCACCGATCGATTTTCCGTTTCCAGCCACTTCAGATCAAATCGTTGGTATGGTTAGCTTCCTCTCATGATTTCCTATTGTTTTGCAATTGATTTGAGTTGAATTGGTTGAGATTTGAGGGAGAACGAGCTCGGTGAAGTTCTTGGTTTTTCCCGGAATCAGGTGGCCATTTCCGGCCACTTTTGGGGTCAGAGGGGTTGGGGGTTTTGCTCCCCTCAACCCAAGGAAGCTTTTGGGTGAAGAGTTTTCGAAGTTGGTCGCCGTTTGGAGCTCGCCGAAAAACTCACCGGAATCCATGGATTCCGTGGGTTTCGAGGTGAATTCCTGCCGGTGGGCTTGGAATTGGGGCTTGGTGTAGAATAGAGATGTGTTGGGCTCGAGGTGTAGATCATTTCTAGAAAGTTTGGCCGAAATCCGCCACTGTTGACGCCGCGCCGCCGCCGTTTCTGTCAAAAAATTTCATGTATTTCTCTTAATTTTCGTCGTTTCTGTCAAAATTTTCACTAGATTGATATTTTATCGATATTTTTGTCGAAATATTTGTATTTTAGACCATCAATATATCCTTGTTATCTGATACTTTACTGCTTACTTGTCACACATGAAACTTTCATGCATGTTGTGCCAAGTATTGCTTGTGCCTCTTGTATATATAATGAATTTTCTTGCTTGAACGATATTGCTTGTGCATGTGTGTTAGGACCATAATTATACTCTAATTACACTCCTAAATTCAAGCTTATTTCTTGTTTTTCATGAATTAAGTATCATTTTTTTGACGTTTCCTGTTGAAATTAGGAAGTCATTGTTTGGCAAGGAAATGGGCTAAAAGTCGATGATTTGGTGCTTCCTGGAGAGGGCGAGGACGTTTCCGATACCGTGGGAGAAGATGGAGCGACTTTGGGAAAAGACGAAAAATAGTCGTAGGAGCTTCGGCGGAATATTCCAAGATTCCGGCCATCGGCGGTCAACTCCGATGTTCAACGCGGTCAACTCTGGTGGTCAACCTTGAGTCAAGTCCTCCATGAATATATTTTGAGTTAGAGGCAAGTCACATGTCATGGTGGTGACTTACCTTAGAGCATCCGCACCGGTGAAAAATTTTTCTCAAGTAAATGGTGGAGTCCACCACAAAAGTTTTGCTCAAGCAAAACTTTGCTCTTGCTCAATTAAGAAGAGAAGAAAAACTTTGCTCTTGCACAATCAAGAGCTCAGAACATCCGAACAGTGTAAAATTTTGCTCAAGCAAATGGTGGAGTCCACCACAAAAGTTTTGCTTGAGCAAAACTTTGCTCTTGCTCAATCAAGAGCTCAAGCAAATTTTGCTCCTCCTCTTGATTAAGCAAGAACAAAGTTTTGCTCTTTGTGGTGGACTCCACCATTTGCTTGTGCAAAATTTTACATCGGTGCAGATGCTCTTAGGACCACATTAGCCATTTTAATTTCAAATTCAAAAACATCCAAAATATCTCTAAGCTCACCCAATTTTCAGATTTTCTTTTTCAATACCTACCCATCTCATTCACACACATCTGATTTTACAATCTCTCACCTTTAGCCATTCTCTCTCTACCTCTCTTCTCTTCCAACCCTCTCAAATCTCTCTTCACTACCATCACCAAACTAGGCTAAATCTCCATCTATCACCACCACTACCACCACCATAAACATCTCCCATCCTTTATCACCACCTTGGCTTAGTTTTGGTGTTCACCCTCTCATCTCTCTCTTAGGGTTTGGTTAGATTTCTTGAACTCAAAAGGGTGAGAAGTAATCCCTCTTCTCCCTTGCCTCTTAGGGTCCTAGAGTTATTCCTTACCTCCTCTACAAGGTTGAAGGCACTTGGAGTAAATAAGGTGGATTTGAAACACAAGGGTGGAGTTGAAGAAGCTTAGCTAGTTTTTGGGAGACTCTTTGGTTACTTCTTCACCTATTTACTCTATTGATGTACTCAAACTTGACTATAGGTATGTATAGTGAGTAGTACTCTTATGGGAGGGTAGGGGTCAAACCCTAGCCAATTAATGTGTTAAATAATGGTTTGATTTTATGCTATGATTCATGTTTTTAGTATATGTGTGTTGTGAATGGGTTGTGATGAATCTATTATGTACTTGTGGGTTGTTTATATGCTTGTGCTTATTGAATGAGTTCTATGTACTTATGTTGACCTTAGCTAAATTGATGTGGGTATTTGAGAATCTAAAACATAAACTTTGGTTAAAATAGCTAATCACCTAGAGTTAGATGAGTATTTAAACATGACTAGAGTTTGACTCCAACAAAGTTAGGGTCTATTGGCTAGTTTCCCCTTTTACAATAGCAAGAACCCAAGTATGCTTGAGTTCCAATGGGCTTAAGAGACTTGGGTCAAGGTCATATAGGCCAAAATCCATATGGGTACTAGTTGATTCTTTCAGTTCATATCTAAGTGGGTATAGATTGGGAGAATCACAAGAGCCACATCTCTCGGGTCCTTTAATAGAGGCTCGAAAGGAAACCTTTCACATTGAACACATATTGACTATCCGCACTCATTCCTTCGCCATATATGGTTAGAGTCTAGGCACCAAAAACCTAGACTTTAGCTTTGGTTTCCATGTGCGCTAATGTCGGTCAAAATTATTCTAACCTCTCTAGTAGTTTAAGAGCTTCGGATCACAACCAAACGTAACCCTTTGGGTTAAGATTTTTGGACAAAAGTTGGGTAAACTAGACTAAATCACTTTAATCATAAATTGGACATTGTTTGCATTTCGAATGGTTAGTGGTAACACCTCTAGCTACCCATTTCTTTCCTTTGAATTGATCTTGTGAATTTGCTTACTTTTTCTCTGTATTTGTCACCTCATCAAAACAATCAATCAATCAGAATTGCATTCATCATCGTAGTAACACCACCCCTCATGATGTATGATTTCTAGGGGACCTAGCATAATGAGATACATTCTTCCATCTTATATTTCATCGCATTTCATGTTTGTGTGTTTTGTCGTAATCAAGTCTTGTATGAAAGAGCTATGGAGTTAGGATAGTCAATCCTGGTGAGTTCGACATCCGATTTCTAATCATCTATAGTATAACTTGTTTTCGTATACTTGTGCAAGCGTAAAAGGGTCACACTTATTATACGCTAACATTATTTTTAGTAGAACCATATTAAAAACATGGATACTTCCCAGATGGATCAAAGTGTGAAGAGTTTCTTTCATGCTTCGAACATGATTGGTTCTTGGTTAGGTTTTGGCTTTGGCATCAACCATTGCGACGCCCTCCTATCCCACTATGTGGAACATGCCCTCCACAATTGTAAGGCTCTGAACGAATGTTCTTCTTTTCCTTACGAACCTTCCCTTTAATGTTATAATTCTCAGGTATTTTCTTGGTCCCAACGGACATGGAGTTGTTGTTGAGAATTATCTCATGATGTCTCTCCTTTTAAGCTAGGATATTCATGAGATCACTGAAAGATTTAATCCTTCCTTGTTTGTACTCAAGCAAGTACTAATGAGCAAGTATACTCATGGATGAAGGAAAGGTGTTTAAAGTCTTCTCGATCAAATTTTAATCTGTCTTATCAATCCCACATAAAATAAGCTCGGATTAGAGATCGAACATAGCTTAGTTGTAAGCATCAATGTATGGATAGTCCAACAAACGTTTGTGCACCATGCACGTTATTGAAGTATTGCTTCAGAACGTCTCATAAATCCTTGGGATCTGTTTTCTTTAAGTACTGCTTCTTGAGAGTTCGATGGATATGACACCTCAAAAATATGAGGGCTTGAGTTTTAATTTTCTCACTTAGGGCGTCCGCATTAAGTTTTGTTGGTGTATCTTTTTCTAATGAATGTATTTTCCACATCAGACAACCAGCAATGATACTCTGTTTCTTTCGGATCAAGGATGTCAAACTCTAGTCTAGTTGGCTCAGCAAATATCTACAAAACAGGCAAGAGAGATAATTAGTATCAAAATCACGATCACTAATAACAAGTTCAGGGAATCAGAACGTGATCTAAGATGTATGGTCACAAAAATCGATGCTCGATAAAATATGGCTTCATACTACACCCAGAAACAGTGAAATAATTAATCACTTGTAATCAATTTCCCTTTTTTTCTTTATATCGTGACTCCTCCAAGACCGTCACTAATCAATTTTTTTGATCAAACGGATGATGAAATTCCCTCCTCTTGATTCACAATATAATATTAAAGCGATAAACAACCTAATTTCTAAGGTGCTGCAAAAATTAAGTTTTAGTCCTAAACTCTATGGTGTTGCAGCAATTAAGTTTGTCTACCTATTCTCTGAAGTAAGATCTTAGAAAAATTTACCTCGAGTGAAGCAATATGCTGTGAAGCTACATATCTAGTTTGTTGACGACGATGTGGTAACTCTCTTCAGATGCGAGACTTGGGAAATCGAGCAATTTTGTCGAAATTGGAGAAGATTTTTACAAGAGGTGAAAAAATCGACGAGGAACTTTTTCGGCGATCGAAGGAGAGGGCGACGACCGGTGGTTGTGATTGGTGACGGTGAAGATTGTTGAAAGGACCCAACCTCGATTTAGTTGCCTAAACCGGAATCGAACCCCTTCTGAAAACGTGAACCAACAAAAACCATTCAAAATTTCTGCAGAGTAACGTTACTAACGCGGAATTGCATTAACCTGCACCCTGAAAATAACACTTCATCCTATGCCACAAAAGCCAAACCGTGGGCACCAATCCCATCCGGATTTCTCAACATCATATCATAATCAATAAACAGTAAACATACTGTAATATATATAATATATCCGAGAAAATCCGTAGAAAACATGTATCTGAATGTATCAGAGCGACCTCTAGTGTAAATATATACAATATACACAATATATACATAAGTAGGCGAAACAAGAACCTACTGGAAAACACAGGTAGCTCGGATCACTAGCCGCCCACCATGACGTGAAACACCAGAACCTGAACTGCAAACTGGGCACGAAAACCGAAAAGCCCAGGGGAAAGACATGAAAACCGTTAGAGTGAGTGGACGAAAAGATAATTGTCTTTCGCCGATAAATATATATATGTTATAAAAACATATGCGAGTCAAATGTATATAAATTAAATGGTACACGAGGGAGACTCTAACTCCTCATGCGTACAGAGCATGCATAAAAATCCCACGGGGTCGCTCGTGGACACATCCGTGCTAGTACAGTCCGAATCACGGGATCCCAGACCCACACGCGATTCTTTCCAGAAAAGCCTCAGGTCAGAGGTCTGCCGCCCCCCGGTAAAGGCCTCGGGTCAGGAGTCACAGCCTCCCCCGGTAAACATCCTCGGGGATCAGCCGGGATGCAAGTGTATCGATACAACAACATATATAAAGATTGTACTCTGTGTAAACCAGATCGTAAATAGTTCAATGCAAATGCAATAAACAATATATAAATGTGTATACGTAATATATACTGGTATAGGCATAATCGTATAACACATGCTCATGTAAAGCATAATCTCGTATGCATGCTCAAGTTCGTAAAACGTGTATAAAGACTCGCAATCAATCCGTGAAAAGAAATTGTCCACTCACAGATGAGAGAAACGCGCACTCGCGCTAATCTCGTAGCCCGGCGGAAAATCTTTCGCCCGAAGCACGATCTCGATCTCCTGAATATTCATAAAACACAACTGATCAAAACCATAGCCCACAACACTGTACTTAACCACGGAAACCAACCGTTCCCGGAAACATATAAAACTGTACAAAATAACCGACTGAATTTCCGAAATCTCCACTCGAAACCTTCGACTGAAAATCCGATACCCAAATCACTACGAAAACCTCCAGGCAATAATCAGGGCGCGAATACGAGAAAAATGACATTAAATTCATCGAAAACCAAAAAAGTCAACCCCTCGCCGGAGTGCCGCCGGCGGCGGCGCGCCGTCAACGGTGGAATTCCACGACGAGGAAACTCCAGAAATGAAGCCCATCTCAAGCCAAACCACTTTGATAACTACCACCAAAGCCAAATCTCACCGGAAACACCTCAATTTCACCAAAACCGAACGGAAATTTCCCCTCCGGCGACCTAATCGGGATCCCCCCAAATCACTACCTTAGCCAAAACTAAACACATAGAGAGACTCACTAGGGCAAGGGGAGTCGAACCCCCCTAACCACCACCACCATGGCTCGCCGGAAAACTGCAACCCATACTGGCGACACCCACGAACTCGACCCGATTCGGGTCACCACAAACCTCCATCAATTCACACAAATCCAAACACAAATCAACTCAAAATCATGAGAGGAAGCGATTCATACCCTCAACGAGGTCGGAGGTGACCAGAAAATGGAAGTCGGACGGCGAAGCTCAAACGGGAAACTTCCCTCTTTGGTCAACGGTCAACAGCTTCCATTTTTGGAAAGTCAACTCAGGTCAAACTCAAACAGTGTTTTTCGACTATTTTGCGACTATTTCCGATATTTATACTCATGCCACGGGTCAATCGACGGTCCAAAACGAATAATCGAAATGATTCGGATAAACACGAAACAACCGGATAAACTCGTCGAAAACTGAAACTTCGAATAATCATATTTTATTCCTCGGTTATCGGAAAAAACATCCGAAACCGCCCTCGAGCTCAAAATCACGTGCTCTACAACTTCCGTGAAGAAACTCAATTCAAATTCTCGGCTGAAAATCAAGTCGTGAATCAAATCGGCAAATCACACAATTAACGACTAACCGCGATTACGCATATACTCGTGAATCGTGCCGACTACATTACTGATTCTGGTTCGAGTCGTCACAAATCCACCCCCCTTAAAAAAATTTCGACCTCAAAATTTACGTACCTGTCAAGTGAACAGATGAGGATATTGTTCCAGCATACGCTACTCAGTCTCCCAGATGGCCTCCTCAACTGAGTGGTTCAGCCACAAGACCTTCACTAGCGGGATCACACGGTGCCTCAACTCCTGCTCACGATGATCGAGAATCTGCACAGGCTCCTCCACGTATGTCAAATCCTCTCTGATCGGCAACTACTGTGGGGCTAAAACATGTGAAGGATCTGAGATGTACTTCCGCAACATCGAAATATGGAAGACATCATGAACACGTGCCATCTCAGCCGGTAACTACAATTTGTAAGCAACAGCTCTAATCCTCTCTGTAATCTCATACGGACCAATGTATCGTGGTCGAAGCTTGCCACGCTTCCTGAAACGCATAACTCCCCTCCATGGAGATAGTTTCAGGAAGACCCAATCGCCTACCTTAAACTCGAGGGTCTTCCTCCTCACGTCCGAGTAACTCTTCTGGCGATCCTGGGCGATCTTCAATCTATCCCGGATAATCTGAACACCCTCCATAGTGCTCTTCACCAGATCAGGGCCAATAAGCCATCGCTCGCCCACCTCACTCCAACATAACGGAGTGCGACACTGCTTCCCGTACAGGGCCTCGTAAGGTGTCATCTCAATACTGGCCTGATAGTTGTTGTTGTAGGCGAACTCTATCAAATGTAGATGCTGATCCCAATTCCCGCGGAACTGCAACACGCATGACCGCAACATATCCTCAAGTGTCTGTATAGTCCGCTCGGACTACCTGTCAGTCTGAGGGTGAAAAGCTGTACTGAATCGCAACCTCGTGCCCAAGGCTCGCTGTAACGCTTGCCAAAACTCAGAAGTGAACTGACTATCTCGGTCAGAAACAATCGATACAGGTACACCATGCAGGTGAACAATCTCTGATAAGTACAATTTGGCCTACCCACTGATATCTTCCCCGGAAGTGCAAGAAAGTGAGCGGATTTCGTCAGTCGATCCACAATAACCCAAATACCAGTGTTGCCAGCCGAAGTACACGGCAACTGATAGACGAAATCCATGGTAATATGCTCCCACTTCTAAACTGAAATCTCAAGTGGCTGTAGTTTCCCTGCAGGTTTCTGCCTCTCCGCTTTAACCTGCTGACAGATCAAACATCGACTCACGTATGCGGAAATCTCCCGCTTCATGTTGCGCCACCAGTAATACGCTCGAAGTGTACGAAACATCTTCGTACCTCCGGGATGCATCGCATACGCTGAACTGTGGGCCTCATCCAGAATTTCCTTCTTCAGGCTCTCATTTCTGGGCACACATAACCTACCTCTGAACAACAACGTACCGTTGTCGCTCAATCGAAACTCTGTAGGCACACCATTCCGTATCATGGTCTTCTTGCCCAACAAGTAGGAATCTGAATCCTGAGCCTCTCGTACCTGATCAACTAACACGGGTCGAACCTGAAAACTGGCCAACAAAGCTCCCTCATCATCCCACTCGAACTCGGCACCCGTAGCCCGAAGTTCGGCTAACATCGACACTCTGGCCACACACACATGAAACAACGAGGCTCCAGACTTCCGGCTAAGTGCATCAGCTACAACATTGGCATTCCCTGGATGGTACTCGAACGTGCAATCGTAGTCGTTGATCAACTCCATCCATCGGCGTTGCCTCATGTTCAGATCTGGCTGCGTCTGCAAGTAAGTGAGACTTTTGTGGTCGGTGTAGATCTTACACTGAGCTCCATACAGATAATGTCTCCAACTCTTCAACGCTAACACGATAGCGGCAAGCTCCAAATCATACGTCGGATAGTTGACCTCATGTAGTTTCAGCTGCCTGGAACCGTAGGCCACAACTCTACCATGCTGCATCAACACACAGCCAAGCCCCAACTTCGACGCATCATTGTACACTACGAACTCACCACTGTCGTCTGGCAATGTCAGAACCGGTGCAGTAGTCAATCTCTCCTTCAGGAGCAAATAACTCTCCTCGCATGCATTAGACCACTCAAATTTGACGCCCTTCTTCGTCAATCTGGTCAGTGGTGTAGCAATCCGCGAAAAATCCTGTACAAACCGCCGGTAATAGCCTGCTAACCCCAAGAAACTCCGGATCTCCGGTATAGTAGTAGGTCTACTCCAATTTAACACGGCCTCGATCTTGTCAGGATCAACACTGATTCCCTCTGCCGAGATCACATGGCCTAGAAACTTCACACTATCCAGCCAAAACTCGCACTTGCTAAACTTCGCGAATAGCTGATGGTCCCGCAAAGTCCGCAACACTGCTCGCAAATGCTTCTTATGCTGACCCACACTCCTGGAATAGATCAAAATATCGTCAATAAACACAATCACGAACTTGTCCATGAACCGTCTGAACACTTGATTCATCAAGTCCATGAAAGCTGCGGGGGCGTTGGTTAACCCAAACGGCATAACCAAGAACTCGTAATGCCCATACCGCGATCGGAAAGCTATCTTGGCCACATCCGAATCCCGAATCCTCAACTGGTGATATCCGGATCGAAGGTCAATCTTTGAAAAGACTGATGCTCCCTTGAGCTGATCGAACAAATCGTCAATCCGCGGTAATGGATACTTGTTCTTCACTGTAACCTGATTCAGCTTCCAGTAGTCGATGCACAGTCGCATGGATCCATCTTTCTTCCGTACAAACAAGACTGGAGCACCCCACAGAGAAACACTAGGTCGAATGAAACCCTTCTCCAGCAACTCCTGGAGCTGAACCTGCAACTCTTTCAACTCCGCTGGCGCCATACGATACGGTGTCTGGGAGATAGGTCCCGTGCCTGGTAATAACTCAATAGTAAAGTCAATCTCCCGAACAGGGGGTATACCAGGTAACTCCGCTAGAAACACATCCAGAAACTCAGAAACAACCTCAATACTACCAAGGTCTGGCACAACAGCTGTAGTGTCCACAACATGAGCCAAGTAAGCAACACAACCCTTCTTCATCAACCGATCCGCCCTCATCGCGGAAATCAAACATGGTAGTGAAGTGTTCTTTTCGCCGCGGAACAGTATCTCGGGAAAGCCTGGTCGTCGAAACGCGACCTCCTTCTTGTGACATTCAAACATGGCCAAATGCGTCTCCAAGAAGTCCATACCCAAGATCAAATCAAAGTCCACAATATCAAGCAACAACAGATCTGCGGCTAATCCATGGCCTCCAATAAACACCTCACAGTCTCTGTACACCCAACCGATACTCACAATCTCGCCTGACGGATATAACACTCTCCACAACCCCAGAAGTGGAGATGTAGGTACCGTAGATAATGATGATAGTCTATATGATAAAATGAATGTGTGGCACCTGGATCTAACAATGCAAGTACTGGAATACCAAAGACATGTAACGTACCGATAACGACCTCCGGTGAAGCTCTGCCCTCACGTAGAGTCATGGCATGAACCCTCGCTTGTCCGGCTGGTCGTCCACGCTGAGGTTATCCCTGCTGCCTACCCTAGCCCGCAAACTGTGCTGGTCGGGCTCCTGAAGTGGCACCTCGCTCAGCTCCGGAACTCTGGGCCGTTTGTCCATCAACACCAAACAACTGAGGGTACTCCCTCGAAAAGTGACCCACCTGGCCACAACGATAACAAGTAGCAGGACCTCGCTGACATGAACCAAAGTGATATCTATTGCAGAGGTTGCACAACCGGTACTCTCTCGGTACAGAAAATGTGCCACCAGTACGCCGAGGATAACTAGAACCGCTGGAACCCCCACTAGCCTGTGGTGGCTGCGGTCGATCTCTCCTCTATCTCGATCTCTGTCTCGGTGTACTAACTGGTGGGCGATAAGATCCACCGCCTGAGGATGAAGCCGAACCGGAAGTATCAGAACTCTGCCTCTTTGAAGGCCCCTGACTCGGTCCACCCTCCTCAAACCGTACGTCTCGGCTGGTACCTCTGCCGCCTCTCCTGCTCTATGTCCTCACCTCGGAGTGCTGCACTGACAAACTCATCAAAGTTGTTCCAAGGCATCGTAGTCAGAGTTCCCTTTATATTCAAGTTCAAACCCAGCTCAAACCTGCGACACTTGGCTTCCTCAGTAGCCACCATATCACGCGCAAAATGGGATAAACGGGTAAACCTGTCCCGGTACTCAAGCACAAACATACTGCCATGTCTCAAGTTCGTAAACTCCTCATACTTGCGCTGCTGGGTAGCCTGGTTGAAATACCTCCGCATAAACAAATCTCGGAACAAGGTCCACGGAGTATCAACTGGAACTTTGTCGGTGCTAACCCACCAAAAGTATGCATCACCTTCAAGTAATCCTACTGCTGCCACTGTCATCTGCTCAGGAGTAAACCGCGGACGCTCACATACACGTTCAACCTGAACCACCCATGCCTCACAAATCTCTGAATCAGCTGAACCCAAAAACACAGTCGCACCAGCAGTACGAGCTTTGACCACAGGGTCAAAACGCTCTTCCAAACGCAGCACTCGCATCAGCAAGTCGTGCGTCTGGCGATCCTCATCAGGATCCGCTTCCCGATCAACACAGGGACCACGTCGAGGAGGCATCCTACTAATACAAGACAAGCATTAGGTACAAGCAGAAAGAACGTAATCATGAGACCGCAGATATTTGAGAACACACAACACCCGAAGTATTGATGAGTACCGCTGGCCAGTCGGGTCATCACTCCAGTCATGCTGTACAAACTCAAATACCCTAAGCATCACAACTACAAGAGTCTACAGAATCTGACAACCTAATGCTCTGATACCAAGCTGAAAAGACCCAACCCCGATTTAGTTGCCTAAACCGGAATCGAACCCCTTCTGAAAACGTGAACCAACAAAAACCATTCAAAAATTCTGCAGAGTAACGTTACTAACGCAGAATTGCATTAACCTGCACACTGAAAATAACACTTCATCCTATGCCACAAAAGACAAACCGTGGGAACCAATCCCATCCGCATTTCTCAACATTATATCATAATCAATAAACAGTAAACATACTGTAATATATATAATATATCCAAGAAAATCCGTATAAAACATGTATCCGAATGTATCAGAGCGACCTCTAGTGTAAATATATACAATATACACAATATATACATTAGTAGGCGAAACAAGAACCTACTGGAAAACACAGGTAGCTCGGATCACTAGCCTCCCACCACGACGTGAAACACCAGAACCTGAACTGCAAACTGGGCACGGAAACCGAAAAGCCCAGGGGAAAGACATGAAAACCGTTAGAGTGAGTGGACGAAAAGATAATTGTCTTTCACCGATAAATATATATATGTTATAAAAACATATGCGAGTCAAATGTATATAAATCAAATGGTACACGAGGGAGACTCTAACTCCTCACGCGTATGTACACGAGGGAGACTCTAACTTCTCACGCGTACAGAGCATGCATAAAAATCTCATGGGGTCGCTCGTGGACACATCCGTGCTAGTACAGTCCGAATCACGGGATCCCAGACCCACACGTGATTCTTGCCAGAAAGGCCTCAGGTCAGAGGTCTGCCGCCCCCCGGTAAAGGCCTCGGGTCAGGAGTCACAGCCTCCCCCGGTAAACATCCTCGGGGATCAGCCGAGATGCAAGTGTATCGATACAACAACATATATAAAGATTGTACTCTATGTAAACCAAATCGTAAATAGTTCAATGCAAATGCAATAAACAATATATAAATGCGTATACGTAATATATACTGGTATAGGCATAATCGTATAACACATGCTCATGTAAAACATAATCTCGTATGCATGCTCAAGTTCGTAAAACGTGTATAAAGACTCGCAATCAATCCGTGAAAAGAAATTGTCCACTCACAGATGAGCGAAACGCGCACTCGCGCTAATCTCGTGGCCCGGCGGAAGATCTCTCGCCCGAAGCACGATCTCGATCTCGATCTCCTGAATATTCACAAAACACAACTGATCAAAACCATAGCCCACAACACTGTACTTAACCACGGAAACCAACCGTTCCCGGAAACATATAAAACTGTACAAAATAACCGACTGAATTTCCGAAATCTCCACTCGAAACCTTCGACTGAAAATCCGATACTCAAATCACTACGAAAACCTCCAGGCGATAATCAGGGCGCGAATACGAGAAAAATGACATTAAATTCATCGAAAACCAAAAAGTCAACCCCTCGCCGGAGCGCCGCCGGCGGCGGCGCGCCGTCAACGGTGGAATTCCACGACGAGGAAACTCCAGAAATGAAGCCCATCTCAAGCCAAACCACTTTGATAACTACCACCAAAGCCAAATCTCACCGGAAACACCTCAATTTCACCAAAACCGAACGGAAATTTCCCCTCCGGCGACCTAATCGGGATCCCCCCAAATCACTACCTTAGCCAAAACTAAACACATAGAGAGACTCACTAGGGCAAGGGGAGTCGAACCCCCCTAACCACCACCACCGTGGCTCGCCGGAAAACTGCAACCCATACCGGCGACACCCACGAACTCGACCCGATTCGGGTCACCACAAACCTCCATCAATTCACACAAATCCAAACACAAATCAACTCAAAATCATGAGAGGAAGCGATTCATACCCTCAACGAGGTCGGAGGTGGCCGGAAAATGGAAGTCGGACGACGAAGCTCAAACGGGAAACTTCCCTCTTTGGTCAACGGTCAACAACTTCCATTTTTGGAAAGTCAACTCAGGTCAAACTCAAACAGTGTTTTTCGACGATTTTGCGACTATTTCCGATATTTATACTCGCGCCTCGGTTCAATCGACGGTCCAAAACGAATAATCGAAATGATTCGGATAAACACGAAACAACCGGATAAACTCGTCGAAAACCGAAACTTCGAATAATCATATTTTATTCCTCGGTTATCGGAAAAAATATCCGGAACTGCCCTCGAGCTCGAAATCACGTGCTCTACAACTTCCGTGAAGAAACTCAATTCAAATTCTCGGCCGAAAATCAAGTCGTGAATCAAATCGGTAAATTACACAATTAACGACTAACCGCGATTACGCATATACTCGTGAATCGTGCCGACTACATTACTGATTCTGGTTCGGGTCGTCACAATTATTATTTAGGGTTTAGTTTTTTTCTTTTTTTTTTTCTTTTTTTGGTGATTGCTGATTATCAACTTAGAACTTGTTAATAACGTATTAAATGATAGAAGAATACACAATAACTGTAGACTGTATCTTTATTCATTGATAAGATGTCTTAAATACAGACATTACAATCATTATTTTTGAATAATCAAAAATTCTTAAAATTTTTAAACTAATCTAATTATGACAAGATACACATAAAAAACACATAGAATATTAAGGAGTACAATTTCCCTAGGTCCCTGAACAGTATGCATACGATGCAACTGAACGGAGAATATGGTACGTGCGTGGGACACGGAGAGCCTCTTTTTCCTGCAGCACATACTGGAAGCCACGTGTCTAACCACTGAACCAACAGGTCGTCCGTCATCCTTAGCTTTTAATGGAAGTTGGAGAAAGAATAACAGCTTCTAGACTTCTAGTCCCATTCCCATGGCAATTCTTCATCAACATCATCATGCTTACACTCTGAGCTTACCAACAACAAATACTAGTTACACTTGTTCAACAACCCTGTTCGGTTTTGTCTCGAAACCCGACAGTTTCGCACCCAAGGCCAAGGTCAAGAGGCTCTACTTGTCTATGGGTTCATCTGCTTCTTCTTCCTCTTCTCCTTCTCCAGACAGCACTCGAGGTATTTGCTTCTATTTCGGATCATCCATCATGAACTTGAATCTGACATTCGGCTTTGGTATTTGCTTCTTTTTCGGATCTGTGTGTCTGAGTTAGAACTCAAGGTGTTAAATGAACCTAGTGGATTGTACCTAAAAGTGCTCAGTGATTGGTTCTTTGAGTTATCTTGGAAAGCATAGATAATGAGGATATCTAAGAAACTAGAACTGTTACTTATCATGGAAAGCTTAGATAATGAGTTATCATGGAAAGCTTTGTTATCATGTATTAATTCCACTTCACTAAACTGTTACTTAGCAGCAGAACAGTAGTCTAGATCGAGAAACTAGAAGAGTAAGTGATACTGTCTTGTTGCCAGCTTTTGGAATGTTAGTTGTAAATCCACTACAGTTCTATCTCATACCCCCTTTTTCTTTTGATATGATTTTTCTTACCGTGCATATGAATGATACAAATTGATCGGCTCAAGTTCTTGGTGTGCTATTAGGTTAATAGTTAGCTAGGTGAACTCTATGCTCATATGGACGATCTCGATGGATTGACCGTGGATTCATACAAAGTGCTGTTGTTTAATTCCATGTTGCTGTTTGATCATACACATACAACATTGTCCATCTTTAAACGTCGAATAGAATTCATTTATCTCATACTTATCCAGAAGGTTAAGGTTAGAGGTGTTCGATGCGAGGAGATCATATTCTGTTGAGAGTTACAATTAATGAATTTCTGGCTAATGAAAAATGGAAATATATCACTTTGGTTTCAGTGAAGTCATGTAGACTTTTGCTTAGATAACCATGAATACCTTCTTCTTCTTTTTTGTCGAAAAACCATTAACACTGTGGATTGAAAATCTAGTTTATTGTGGTTCAAGTCATTTGAGAACTCATTTTGGACGTTGCAAGTACTTAACCTATATTGGCTCTTATAAACAAAGAGTGGTATGACTAGACCGACAGAATGTGAGTTGTGCAGAAGTAACTTGAGATATTTAGGGTATAAGAACAACTTGAGTGGAGATAATAATAAAATAAAACAGCTTTGGGGGATTCATTTGTACTTTTATTATTACAGCTGAATTCCATTTGACCGTCTAGTCTTTAAATTGTTTATTTGGTACATCCTCCAGCTTTTACTTATAAGGGATTCTGTTCTCAGACTTAAGCAATTGTATAGAGTTATCATAGGCTAAATAGCATCTCGCAAAAATAGTAAGATTTACATTGTTTATTTGGTATATTGTGGATTATTGCTGATTTTCCATATTTTCTCTTCCAAATGTGAATTAGTTGAACTACTATTTAGAAGTTTCGGGTCATGTGCAGAGGTTGGTGACTATAAATCTTTAAGCAATGAAGAATGGAAAAAACGGCTTACGAAGGAACAGTTTTATGTTACTCGTCAAAAAGGAACTGAGAGGGCTTTCACTGGGTATGCTTTTCAATTGTATTTTTTTTTTCAGGTGTATTTCAAACCCGAGTCTTTGCTGACCCTGACGCTGCCATCTTATGTGCTTGACCCTGATATCGTATGTGATTGATCCTGAATAGGAAAATATGATAGGTTGAGTCGAACTCGGGAGTAGAATGTGGGTTTATTTGTGGTGGCTGTGTACACAGTAACATCCATTCTGCGAATAGAAATGACTGCAATAGTGTATATATATATAAGATCCTCATTAGGTGTGCTTTTAAGTCAATTAGGCATCCTAACTAATGGTGCGCATTAAACAAAATGAGTTTACATTCTGGGGTTGAATGTTGAGACTTGAGGGTTTAAGAAATGGTATAGCATAGGATAATAGAGATATCTAAATACTTGGGGAATGTTGTTTATGTCAGAAAAGCTGTGTCGCTAACATGGAAAATGTTGCTTATTCATTGGTGTTGTCTGCTTCCAAGTTCCAACCAAACTCATAATTTTTTTTTAATTGTGGTGCTTTCTTTTACTTTTCATCTTCAGGGAATACTGGAATACCAAAACCCCAGGAAATTATCATTGCATATGTTGTGACACTCCGCTTTTTGAGTAAGTACCTATTTGGTTTTACTGACATTATGGTATGTTATTTGGAAGATTGGTAACACACATGAATTTGGTTTTCTTCCTCAGATCATCCACTAAATTTGACAGTGGAACCGGTTGGCCCTCTTATTACCAGCCTATAGGAAACAATGTGAAATCCAAGTTGGATTTGTCCATTATAATTATGCCTCGCCAGGAAGTTCTTTGTGCCGTTTGTGATGCCCATCTTGGCCATGTCTTCGACGATGGTCCCCCGCCAACAGGAAAGCGTTACTGTATCAACAGGTAAGTGTATACATATAGTTGGTGTCTTTTTTTTTCTTTTTCTTTTTTGCGGTCACCTGACTTCATGTGATTACCCATCTGTGCAGCGCTTCCCTGAAACTAAAACCAAAGTAGGAGTGGACACGACCAGCTGTCTCGGGGAACAGTGAGATTATTACATTCACGTTCATGAAATTATTACTGTAAGTTCTTCACGTAAACATCTTTGTATTGAAAACAGAAAAATACTTGTATATTGCACTTCATTCTTTAGTTTAAATGGTAAATAGAACGTGCCTTAGTGCCATACATACATGATTGGAAAGTTAGAAGAGGTATGAACACAGGATAAAAATAACTAGAAAAATGTCGAACCCACCTGCTGGTATTTGTTGGATTGCATGCTTGTTCTAACCGACAGAGTGTACAAGAGTGAGTAGTGATTCACGATTCGGTTATTGGTTTCTAAATACAAAAGAAAGCTGCAAGCTGAAGCTGGTTCACACTTTCAGGGCTATGCTATGCCTTGGACAGAAGTTTTTCTATCTACAGGGGCACAGACCTGTCCAGAGTTGAATTCCTGTTGTCACTGACGTAAATTCCAAGTAAAGAGATACAGAAATACTTTATTTTAGACATCCCAAACCTGAAACCTCAATGAATCCATGTTATCGTAGCAAATTGCAACAAGAAATGGCATGCTCCATGTGATCTGTAGTCTCTGTTTGAGAAACTGACCTTCGAAATATGAGTTTCAATCCATGATGACAACAAAAACACCAGCAGTACTCACGGTGGCCTTCAGTAGATCCACTCTTGGTCTCAAATTCTCAATCAAGGTGAAGCTGCACATTTAGGTGAGATGCTAGGGGAAGGTGTAGTTAGCATTCGGGAAGGTATTAACCTCTATTCATATGATCCTTAGTTCTCAATTTCAATGGGACTTCTCATTTTCTATTCTATGGAAACATGAATATCATATACATAATACATTGTATATATATTTCTTTATGACGAAAGAGAGACGAAAGTGGTTAACTCAAAAAAGAATATATTTCTGTTGGCGATTACATGAGTAAATATCTAGTTGATGATCTCTCCCTCTTCTTCCTCAGGCAACTCTATTCCCTTTCCATTTTCATCTTCACCATGATCATCGTTGTAATCAAAATCGTCATATTCATTCTTACCAACTATTTCCACCTCCGAGTTGCCACGGCCCACATAATCACCTTTGCCTGCAACTGATGACAGCTCTTCAAGCACACTTTCCTCGGCCTCACTTTCTTGAACTACCACAGTAGGCAATTTCAAGGGTTGTAAGAATTTGAAGAAAGAATTTGTCACCATGAACCTAAAGACCTGCCGTAAGTGACTTTTATCTCTCTTAGTATCTGAACTAAGAAGCATTTGCAGTAAGGTTGGCTCCCTTTTGCTGAAAGCAGGGTCGTTAGATGATTTCTTCTGACTTGATCTTTGCCTCTTTGCAAACCGGTCCTTCTTATTATATCTGTCTCTCTTATTGAACTTCTTTTGTGATCCACGATTGTTATTCTGTGATCTATTCTCCTCTCTTCCATAGCCTTGTTTTTTTGAATCTGAAAGGTAGTGAGATGGTATCTCAGTGACTTCAACTCCCATCTCAGCCTGCTTTGTAAGAATTTCCTTGAGTTGCTGCAACAAAGTTTCTCAAGAAGTTACTGAATGTTATTTATGAGAACAAAATTTAAACACCTTCAAATACACTATTACATTACTTTTGCCGACTGTATCTACCCAGACAACATACTTAGATTCAAAGGAGCGAGAATTTGAACCCTGAAACAGTAGCTCTTTAAAACATGTACCAAAAGTCGAGAAGAATTGAAAGGACTATATTTACTTGCATACCATGCTCCAAGTAAAAGAGATCTCATTAAGCAAAAGTAGGTAAACAATGTAGTTACTCGGTTAATTGGAACCTAATGTACAAAACAATACGATGGCTTGTGAGGCAAAAGCCCCAAGATGTTTGGTTGAAGCAAGATAGTAATAAGATAACAATATTAAGCAAGCTAGGATTGGCATTAGACTAAGAGTAGATCATTGGTCTATAAGTTTTGCATAATTCTTGAAAACTATCCTGATTTAATAGCCACAATTTTGGTTACAAACACAAGTACCCTCCTTGGAAAATGAAGGCTCGGCTTATTTCCCCAGGCCCGGCCTATACAACAAATGTCTTTAGTTCCAAAGCAGATACCCTTTTAATTTTTTCAGAATCAGTCGCTCAGTTTATTTATTGGGGTCTACAACTACTAAGAGTCTATTCCGGTGTAGGAAAATACCATCTCTTAGAGTTCTAAAAGGATCTTTTAGAATTTATTTTTCACCATCCTAACCCAAACAGGTTTCAAGTAACGTCTTTTTGGGTATGCAAGAGTATTGGAGATGTATGTGAAGCTTAGAAAAAACAAATATCTGTAAACCAAAGGTAGATAAAGAATGAATAAAATGTCGACATCGTGGTGCCTTGGTATGGCTTCCACATTTTCGAGAACACTGAAGTAGCCGTGCACCATTTTAATCCGCAAAATTATTCTGTTTTTACCGCAAGCATCATTTAAACCCATTAAAATCCTAAACATTACTCATAATTTTCCTGGATCAAAGCCTCTAATATCAAAAAGATTTAGGAGCTAATACCAATTGGCTCAGAAATTACTCAGATTCCGTGAGCAAGGAACCTAAGAAAAGATTTTTCTTTCTTTAGCCCAGTTTCATGTAATCTTAACAACGAGAATGTCCTTGATCACTAAACCCTGCTTCCTCTAAGCAATCCAAGCTAACATGTGCCATTTAATACTATCCCCAAACCCTAAGCCTCAAAGAGCTTTTATGATCTGATCACATTAGACTGAAATCTAGCCAAATTACAGGTTTAATGTACGCAAGGGTGGAAGGAAATACTATCAATCACTAGCTTGCTAAATTGGATTATGTGTCAATATGTTAAGCAAAAGGACCACCAAGTGTAAAACGCATACTGGAGAGAGAGAAGCAGTCGGCATATCTCTCTTCTTGCTTTGGCCTCTCTCTGAATGGCCTCTTTGAGTCTATCGTCTTTTGACCTAATTTCTGCAGGTGGAATTTATTATGAGGACATCTGAATAAATGTGAGAATCAAAAGAAAAGGAATAGAAAAGCAGGAAAGTGTAACAATGAAATGAACCTTCTCTATATTCAGGGGCGTAGTTGTGTGGTACTGAGCAGTGTCAAATGATAGGGCTCAGTTTTTGATAATAGGCAATTAAGTCATGTTAAAAATTGACATTTTAAACCTCAATTTAGAATAATAAAGGAAATTGGCAAGGCTGAGTGAGATTAAAAACCAAATGTCCATTATTGGTTATTTCAATTTTTTTTTTGGAAAGCAATTTTTTGAATTATTAACTGTATTAAATTTTAGAAGTTACAAAAAGTCGTATTTATTATGCTTTGACCCAGAATTTATAAGATTGCCAAATCAAATTCAGTTATGAAGATATATATAGAGTTACATACTATTAATGATCTTTTTAATAAACACAACTATAGTCTAGATCATATTATCATTGTTTTGAAATACAAAGACTCGTTTTATAAATTTGTCGTGAGATTTATGTTTTAAAGGCAAAGCATAAAGAAGAATGACTAACCGATATCAAAGTCAGCTACCATCTCCGGTATTATTAATATCACAACTTCTTGCACTAGGGAAGATATAAAACCTGAGCCCGGAGCTACATTTTGTAATACACAATTGTTTTCGTAGAGAACATCCTGAATAATTTTCGGAGTCTCATCAAACTCACCACAACTAGCAAGGTGTGCAATTGAAAAAATTTCATAAGATTTGACTATATTATTCATACTATTTTATAATAAAAATATATATTAATTCATGTTTCGATTCTGACACGGCTGAATTACATTTCTGCCTACACCACTATCTATATTGGTATTTGATGGGAAGTTTTTCTTGCGTTCTTCACGCCACAGTTGAATTTCTTGTTCCGTGTAGGATAAAGAGAGACATCTATTCATTTGAAACAGAAAATGAGGCATTAACAGACAAATACTAACAAGGTACAAGGAACAAATAGAAATCTAACAAAAGAAATACTGAGATATACTCAAAAAGAAATCAGCGTGTGAATTAGTAAATCTACTAACAAACTGAGCCATGTTAAATAAGACTTTAATTTTCAGTCCAAACTATTTGACCGAATCACAATAACATAGAAAATTCAATAACTTTCCCACAGACAGATAACGGTTAAGAACACCGCCAAACATTCTTATATTTCAAAGTGAACTTCAAATGTTACCATATAAATAGCGCTCTTGTTTAATTGATCTGATTTTAAAAAGTTTTCATGTTTGAGATACCTCATTTGACATGGTAATACTTTAGGCCATTCACTAATTCATGTTTTTAACTTTTGTATATCAACTATATGTAGAAATGCCAGTATAAACCAAATTTGGAGCCTTTCTGTCTCTCAATGGGACCAAGTGCACAATATTTTCCATATTTGGCTTATTCGTGTTATTCCGAAGCTTGAAATTTAGACACCTTTGACCTCAAACAAGCACTCGGATACATGATACAGTATATGTTTTATCAAACTGGATGCCAATTATAACTCAACCTTATTTCATAATACCTCCTTTACTGAAAGGTTCAGTGAGGATTTGGCAAAGACTAACACCAATGAAAAGTATGTCTTTCTCTTTTCCTCAATTTGTTAATTTGAATCAACAGAGTTCTGTTTCTTACAAATATACAGCAATAGTGGGATAATATAAAACTAAATGACTTGGCGACCAGAAAACATGCCCTAATGAATGGAGTTACTGTGCATCTCAAATATTCTCCCCAGTGATGCATCTTCTGTTAAATGGAGGAAGAAAGTGGAGAACATGCATTTGTTTGTGGGGGAGGCTATTTCTGGAGGCTGGTTAAACTGAGAGTTACCAGCAAGTCATTCTGTGTTAAGTGCATGGAGATCTCATTTTGGAAAAGGCAATAGCTAAACGACCAAACAGCCATGCTCGACTTAGAGTAGATACCCTTTAATGACGAGCAGCTTTGTAGGGGAATATCAAGAGTCTCCACTAAAACTTGTAAAGGGAAAGAGTAAGCGCATGTAGAAAAATACAATTTGAGAGATCAAGCAAAATGACCTTTTACTTTCACTGTCTTGATTCATAGTCGGCCAGAGTATAATTTCCTTCCTTGTCATTGCTTGGCCCTGCTTTTGTGTAGAGAGAGAGAATTTCATTCAGTATCATGTTTACAAAGAGCTAGCAGAGTATGCCATGCCAACTAAAGTATGTCTGCTAACGAACACCTCGGCATATATACACTGGTGGAGAAGCATATTGGATTATGGGACGAATAGACATCAAAAATAAAATTGAACTGCACCACGGCCATAAACCCCTGTATAAAGCCTTCGCTTCTAACATAATAGCATATGAACATCAAAGAGCTGGCAGAGTATGCCATGCCAACTAAAGTATGTCTGCTAACGAACACCTCGGCATATATACACTGGTGGTGAAGCATATTGGATTATGGGACGAATAGACATCAAAAATAAAATTGAACTGCACCACGGCCATAAACCCTTGTATAAATCCTTCGCTTCTAACATAATAGCATATGAACATCAAAGAAGTTGAAGAAACAGACAAAGGAAAAAAATATAGGGATTAGAGATATTCATACAAAAAGGAGTCCCAAATGATGAAGGTTACACCTTGAAGTTGATGGGAAGACATCAGTTTCATTTTGGTTTGATGTAAAATTAACTACATTTCAGAACAAGTTCCCTTTTCAAATTATAGTTGTCAAACACAATGAATTTGTTATAAGTAAAGAAATCAAATAAGTGCCGAGGACAAAGAGATAAAATAAGAAGAAAGCAAATAAACAATGTTAAAATGTCCTCCAACCTGAATGAAGCATACTAAAGGGTCTACACACATAAACTAAATAGTAGTTGGAAAGCACAATGTTGCAGCAAGTCCCTCATCAAATTATATTTAGTCGGCAGGAACCACTAACCTTTTCCTTTGTTCCCATTTTGAAAAAGCAAACTTTCGCTTTGCATTTTTCGTGTGATGAAACTTGGAATTTTGAAATCTACACAATACAAATATATTGTGGATTACAACTTACTACCTAATAATTTAAATCTTCAAAATAAAATGAACAAATATCAAAATTACAATATAACCTACCCCCCTGGCTGCTGCAATCCACGATTTGGATGCTTTGCGAAGTCATTTTTTGGAGAACTTTTGCTTTCGAAATTTGATTTGTAAACACCACCAGGTTTTATATTATTTCCCTGTAAGATCAGATGAAGTTTATACTAAACAATGAGGCTAATTTTGACTTTCTACTATGTTAACAACAGTGGACAGAAGTATACACTTAAGATGCTTCTGTAAGATATATATATAATAGGGAGAGCCGCATTGGAAGCAGGAATGCATCATCAGACTTCACTAATTGATCGATGGCACACCCAGATAACAGATTTACAGTAGTATGGCCTTACAGAATCAACAAATTCTAACAAGTTCAGTGAACCAATATCAACCAACAGCCAAGTGGTTTACTCAAAATCAAGTGTACATATAAGTACACAGTCACAGACAGGTGAGTGCATAAATCTAAGCAGGAATTTCACAGTAAGGAAAAAAGAAGGTACCTGTGTCCCCTGTAACGCATAATTTTGCTGATTCTGGTTATTCTGTTGTCCCCCTTGATTCGGAGAATGTACATTACGAAAATTGGGGTTTGCAAACAAAGCTGGATTTTGAACTACTGTGGCCTGTGATGCTTGATTCGATCCCCCAAACGCATAATTAGGACCACCTTGGAAAGGGTTTTGCATTTGCTGTGGAACGATCTGATTCCTATTCATCAGATTTGGGGTAAAGAATTGCCCATATGGCCCAATATTCTGATTCATCAGCTGTAAACACAACAGGTTATTCCCCAAAAATGGTGCGGGTAGAAGACCCATATTTGGATTTACTTGATTGAAGAACTGCCCCATATTTTGCGGCCCGCAAAATCCAACACCGGGTTGACCAAGTTGAGACACGGGACCAAAAGCGCCGAATTGGGACATGGGCATACGCATATGGTTGTTGGATAAGCTCATAAATCCCTGTTGAGGTTGCATTGAATGCGGTAACATATTGCACGAATTTGCGAGTAATGGATTAAATGGCATACCTTGCTGCTTAAGACAAGAAAGACCTACCTGCTGATTAGCAGAAGGAGCAGAGCTACCACCATTACCGCCCACGGCAGCCCGGTGAGCTTGTCCAGAATTGTGATGAAAGGTATTCAAGTGAGGTAGCATCTTGCAGATTTAAGAACTTAAACTTCACTGTTCTCTTCTTATGTGATCTTCTATTCCCTTCACTTCAAGCAAAATAAAGGGAAAAAATTTATAAAAAAAAATAAGCATAATGTTGAGAAGTTCTAAACAGAGTTGGGGAAGCTAATGGTAACAGAAATTGATTCAGAAAAAAGAGTGATACTGTAAGCAGTGAAGCACTATTGGAAGGATTGAATGAAAGCCAATACAAAAGAGATAGAGTGGAATTGAAAACTTACGTTCCTGGGATTGGATTGGACAATTTATAACAGCAGCAACTGAATTTCATTCTGGATAATCCAATTCTAGAGCAGTCCAAGTTTCTGTGAGTTGGTTCGGAGGTTTTGGAATTGAGTGTTTAGGGTTTTGGGGAAAGTGAGGGAGGCGCGACAGAGAAGTGTGACTTTTCCTTTTAGAAAAAACATACCAGGACAAAGGACAAGGACAAGGACAAGGACGAGTACCATTCACATATTACTAATAAATTAACTATCATAATATTCGGACAATAAAGAATTAGATTCAAAATGTAAAACAAAGTAATAGTAAGCATAGCATATTAAACTAATTAACATGATGTAAATGCCCTCATATATATTTATAAAACCTTAGAACATTTTTTCACCTCTCTCTCTCATTACGTCGGAATTGTTCATGCTTTTCTCTGGTTAATCTTAGCCATTCATCTGGTCTTTGATTTTTGGTCAAACAAAGCTTACAATAAGCCCACGCACATGATCCTCATCCCTGCATGCATTATCAGCCACCAAAAATCGCGCTTCGTCGTCGGAAAACTTCGCCGGAGAGAAGCAACGCCGAAAAACTTCCCCATAAGCCCTCAACGCCACCGTCTCTCTCCTCTCCATCCTTATCCCTCTCACCGTCGATTTCTCTCTCTGCCTCGCCCTCCCGGAGCTCCGTTGTCAACAATCTCTCCCCCTACGCTGGCGACCTCCTCTATTATGTCTCTCTGTCATCAGAAACCTCACTGAACGACGTTGGCAGCATCCACCTCCTGTCTCTGTCTCTCTTCGTCAGCGTTGGCATTGTGAGTTATGAACGAGTAGAAAAACTTGGGAGAAAGGGTGTGAATAATTCCAGCGCCAGCAGCTTTTGATGCAGGACAAGGATGAGGATCATATGCTTGAGCTTATTGTAAACTCGTCCACGTTGGAAACAAGTAACCAACAAGCTGATGACACATGTAGAAAAACTTGGGAGAATGGGTGTGAACAATTCCAGCGTGATTTCCAGTGTAAGTTGGAACTCCTCTCTCTCTCTCTCTCTCTCTCTCTCTCTCTCTCTCTCTCTCTCTCTCTCTCTCTCTCTCTCTCTCTCTCTCTCTCTCTCTCTCTCCGCCATAATATAGTAGCAGCGGGTAGACCCATTCAACCCACCACCGCCGCCTTGTGACCTCATCATCGCCCCTTGCAGATGACGTTGCTGCACCCTGGTGGTCTCCGTCGCGCTGCCTCACCATCGCGACTTTCTCTTCCACGTATGATCTTCGCCGCGCCTATTTCGACTCGTCGCAGCTCTGATCTCGACAACGAGCTTGGCGCCCCGTCGTCGTCTCCTCCACCTCACCGTGCATTGTCGATCACCGAAAAACATCCCGTCTTGCACTGCTATACCTCGATGCAGCTCGCTGCACCACCATAGTCAAATTTTGTCTCCCCTCAGTCTGGAAGAGTAGCTCTATTCGTCACAGGCCTTAGCTCATCCTCACTTGGCACCGATCCAACTGAGTCTTTTTTTTTTTAATTTTTTGGTTTGTTGTGATGGAAATGAATTTGTTGTAATGATGTAGTTATGAAATGATTTTGTTCATTCAAAAATGGTGGTACAAAATTTTGTCAAGGAGCTGCTACTACATCTCAAAGTACTGCTACTACACCGCAAAAGATATTGTTATTGTTCTTTTTGCAAAGAAGTATTAGTATAGTTGGTACTATTGATTAGAGTTTTTGTTGGCAATTATTGTTGGCTATTGTGTGTATTGATTTGTTTCTGGATAAACTACTTATGTTTCTACTGTGTCTGTTGATTGGTTGTGCAAATTGATTTACTTGTAGAAGTGGTTTTGAGGTGTAAATGGTTTTTAGAAGTAGTGATGGTTGATGTTTCTGTTACTGTATTTTTATTTTTAAACTGCTACTATATTTTACTACTACTGTTACTATGTTTTTGAAATTGTTACTCATTTTTGAGAGATTTTATTAAGCTTTGTAACAACTATATTCATATTTTTGGTTATTGATTTCAGTAGCAGTGTCATATTTTCAGTAGCAGTGTCATAGTTTCAGTAGCAATGTTATTTGATTCTTCAGTGGCAATGTTTTCGATATTTTTGTAGCAGTGTCTTATTTTTTTAATTTTCAGTGGCAATGTCGTTTTTTTTAAATTTTCAGTAGTAGTGTTTTCGAGATCGTTAATGCGTGTGGGGACTGCTACTGTGTGTTTGGGACTGCTACTGTATTTTTGGGACTGGTATTGTATTTTCAGTTAGAGGATTGCTACTATATTTTTGGGACTATTACTGTATTTTCAGTTTGATGACTACTTCTGTATTTTTGGGATTGCTATTTTTTTTAATTTGAGGACTGCTACTGTGTTTTTGGGACTATTATTGCATTTTCGGTTTAATGACTGCTATTATGTTTTTGGGACCGTTACTGCATTTTCAGTTTGAGGACTACTACTATATTATCGAGGATTGCTACTATAATTTCAGGGATTGAATTGTATTGGAAAATGTTATGGAATGTGTATCAAAATTGCTATCGAGTTTGTATCAAAATTGTTACTCAATTTGTATAGGAACCTCTAGTGAATATGTATCGAAATTACTATTAAATTTGTGTTTGAATTTGTATTGAATCTTCATTGATAGTGTTATTGAATGAGAATAATCAATTCAGGTTGGAAAGAAAATTGAATACAAAAAAAATTGAGTGAAAAAAAATATTGAAAAGAAAAAAAAAATATTTTCGGATAAAATAAGCATTAAATACACACAAAAAAAGGAAGTGTATTAAAAAGAAAAAAAAGAATTTTTTTAAGTAAAATAAGTATTAAATATACAAAAAAAAGACAGATTAAAAAAATAAATTTATATTTGTCACATAGCAGCTCACAAGCAACTTGTCCTTATTTGTAAGATTTTGTCTTTCATTGTCCAAGGTTCTAGCGAATAGAATGAAGCCACTATTGGATAATGTGATATCTCCTGTCTAAAGTGGGTTTGTGCCGGGCCGGTTGATATCAGATAATAATTTGCTTGCGTATGAGATTTCTCACTCTTTAAAAAAGCGGAGGCGTGGAAACCTCCGACATGGAGCTCTTAAGCTTGATATGAGCAAAGTTTACGATAGAGTTGAGTGGCCATTTCTTGAGGCGGTAATGGTGAAGCTAGGGTTTAGTGCAATATGGATCAAATGGATTATGAGTTGTGTTCATACAGTGTCGTATTCATTTACGCTCAAGGGATACCCTCGTGGTAACGTAATGCCTAGTCGGGGTTTACGCCAGGGCGACTCGATATCACCTTATTTATTCTTACTATGTGCAGAGGTGTTATCCGGGATTATTGTTCATGGGGAGGAGTTGAAGCTTATACATGGGGTGTCGATATGAAAGAGTTCTCCATCAGTAAGTCATCTTTTTTTTGCTGATGATTGCTTTGTTTTCTTTAAGGTGAATATCTCAAAGTGCATGATTATGGAAAATATTCTCTCTGTTTATGAATCAATATCGGGGCAGCAAGTCATTTTTGAGAAGAGTTTGCAAGTCATTTTTGAGAAGAGTTGTGTCTCCTTTAGTCGGAATGTGCCTCTTATTGAACAGGAAGCTCATGCGGAAATTTTAAGTGTGAAGCGGGTGAATAAACATGAAAAATAGTTGGGGTTATCAACTGAACTCAGTCATTCAAAGATGGTTGATTTTGTGTATTTGAAGGAAATAATAGAAAAGAAGACACAAGGGTGGAGGGAGAAGTGTCTAAGCATTACGGGTAAGGATGTGTTAATTAAGGCGGTTGCACAGTCAGTGCCCACGTACATCATGAGTTGTTTCAAGCTTCCGGCAAAGCGATGTGATGAAATGCAACAAGTGATGTCTACATTATGGTGGGGAGATAAAGATTTGGACAAGAAGATTCACTGGCTTAGCTGGACGAAGATGTGTGACCCAAAAAGTGAAGGGGGAATGGGTTTCAGGAATATGGCTCAGTTTAATACTGCTATCCTAGCCAAACAGGCATGGAGGTTACTTCATCATCCAAATAAGGTCTTGGAAAAGAGCTTGAAAGCCAGGTGTCATCCAAAATGCTCTCTTCTCAAGACGTCAGTGTCTAAAGGTTGTTCGTATACATGGAGGCGCCTAATGAAGGGGCGTGATTCTCTTAGGAAGGGGATTTGATACCAAGTTGGGGAAGGGAAGGAGATCTATGTATGGGAGGACCCCTGGCTTCCGAAACCACACACGTTCAAGCCTTATTCCCTGCCTATAGAGGGTACAGAGTCTATAAAAGTGGCGGAGCTTATTGATGGAAAGTCTAGTGAGTGGCTTGAGGTTTTAATCTATGAATTATTTACACAAGACGAGGTACAAACTATTTTACAAATCCCTCTTGGAATGAATTTAGGGCAGGATCATCTGGTGTAGGACTTTGACAGACAAGGGAAGTATAATGTTAAAAGTGGATATCATTTGACACGAACGTCAGGTGTTCTACTTTGTTGGGCATCTACTTCGTCGGGCAGTTCGAGGAGTATTCCAGTGGTGGTTTGGAAAAAAAATATGGAAGGCGAAGGCGTTACGTGTTGGTATTCTTATGGCTATCCATAATGGTTGGAGGGAGGTTGAGTTGGAAAGTGATTGTGCGGTTCTTGTTAGTGCTTTGAATAACGCAGAGGAAGACTTGTCAGAAGTTGGGTGAATCGTGGACGATTGCAAAAGATATATGTCAGGTATGACTTTTGTTCACATTCATCATGTTTATAGAGAAGCTAATGGCGTAGCAAATAGATTAGCTTGCCTTGCTAGTAGGAATGTGTTAAAATAAGTATTGGTTAGAGGAGACTCCTATTATTATTCAGGATGTTCTTTATGAGGATGTTTATCTTTTTCATAATGTAGCCTGAGGTTTAGGTGGTATGTCCCCCTCGGTGTACGCTACTCCAAGTTTTAATAAGGAAAAATGGCCCAAATGATCACTAAACTTAGTCAGAATCGATAATTTGATCACTGAAGTTTGGAAGATATCAAAAATGTCACTGAACTTTAACTTTGTCTATTAAATTGATCACTTTGCCCATCTTGAATGTCAATTTTTCTTATTTCATTATGGTTTTTATACTTCTCCCACTTATGTTATATGCATTTCTTTCATAATCCTATCTATATAATAAAAATATTTGAAAAATTAGAATGTTTAAAATAGATAAAGTGATCAAATTGATAGATAAAGTTAAAGTTCAGTAATCTTTTTGATATTTTCTAAACTTCAATGATCAAATTGTCGATTGTGACAAACTTAAGTGATCATTATAGCTATTTTCCCTTTTAATAATACAAATTTCAAGCGTGGGGATGAGTCTCCTAGCATTGCACTTGGCTAGGTCTCAAACCTCGTTGTCAAAAAAAATATTAGAATAATACACCAAGCTAAAATGGGATGATTAAGAAGGAGAAAATCAGCGTCGCCGCATCCACATTAAAGCGGTATTTGAATTGAAACACCCCACCCAATTATTTGGTCTTACCACCACTTTTAGAGAGATCGACCCCCGTGAAACAAAATACTCCATAATCCTTCACCGCCTGAAACATTGTCTGCGGTTGCAGCTCGAGTCTCTGAGCTCCACCTTCAAATTCTAGCTCAATTAGAGGCTCCAGAAGCACCTCCCCCATGGTCTGGTAACAAAACCCATAGCCGAAGTGAGTATGATTTAATAAGTTTAGGCTGGGGTAGGTTTTGGCATAGTGCACATGAGTGTTTCTTAGCCAAGGTACTACACATTTTTTAGTACTACTCATAAACAAGCAAACTAATTAGTTAATATTAAAGTACTTACAACAAATTTGTGCTTTTAAAACAGTTTTAGAAGAAATGTACCTCTCTCTTTTTGTATCTAAGAACTGATAGATAATATTGAAGTGATTAAATATAACTTCTTTTATCCTACATTGCTAGATTTAAACGATAAAAAAAATTAATATTTGCTTTTATTACAAGATTATTTGACTAGTTGGATTAAGGCTGTTCCAATAGTCCATGATTTCAAGGTATGTGAATTAGTTTACAATTTTCATCTTGAAATATGTTTTAAAAAAATAGTTGCATTAATAACATTTTTCTGTCTCTGTTTTTTCAAATTGTCAATGTGTAGAACCAAAAAAGAGTATAGCCAGATGGATGGCTGAGATGGAATTGATCAAAAAAGACGAACATTAATGCGAATGTGGATATGTATAGAATTCATGTAACTTCGATTGTTTGAATACATTAATGAGTCTAATAAGTAGTATTGCACCAAGAATAAACAATGGGTTTTGGACTAAATAATTAGTAGTAGTTCAATTATAGATTTCGTTAAATTATGTAACTATACTCTAATAAATACATCGATAATTCGCACGCATGAGTGCGACGCTCTTCCGCACTCTCACTCACTCTTTAAATGGTAGTTCAAGTTGTTGTACTTCATTGGAGATCTTGACATCATTTCATATCTCAATTTTTTGTTATTTCTGTAAAAGCTTCTTTTCGTGTGTGTTTCATTCCAATTTCATAGAATTGAGAGATCGTCATGATTGGGAACAAAAAATTAGTATTGGTCGAATTATATATTTCAACCAGCAGTATAACTGCACAACTTTAATAAATACACTAACACACTACCAGAACAAACACTATAGCCGACGAAATTTAAAAAAAAATAGGTCGACGACGCAATTTATTGTCAGCTATAGTATACTATAGCTGACGATAAATTGCGTCATCGGCTATAGTACTAAATCTGACGATTTAAAAAAATATTGTCAGCTTTAGTCCCAAATCATCGTCGGCTATAGTTTCACTAAAGTCGATGATTTTTTCGACTAAAGCCGACGACCTTTTTAACTATAGCCGACGATATTTTATGTCGTCGGCTATAGTTCTTATGTTTTCAGATTTGGGCATCAGCTCATTCATTCAAAAAAAATAGCTGAGAAAAACACAAATCGCTTTCAAATCGTTAGGTGTTGTCAGAAGCTGTCCAAAATGAGTTCGTGAAGCTATATCCCGCTACATATATATAGGTACGTATATATATGTGTGTTGATTTTGAGTTGATTATTAATTTTGAGTTAAATTCAATGAAAATATATATATATATAATTATATGTTAATTATTGATCAGCACCGTACCCTTCCACTGAGCTATACCTATTTTTAGTCATTTTCAAGTATAGAACATTATACAAACTTTTCGATCATATTTTAACATCTCCACCCTCAAATTATTAGGTCTTTATGAGTAGATCATTCCTTTAAATTTTCAGCCAAAATGGTGGTCGTTAAGGTATCGAACTATGTTAAATCAAGGGACGGATCAAATCTGTCAAACATGAACCGTTCATACTTATAAACTTTAATTGTAGTTTTGAATACCTTAACGATCACCATTTTGGCTGAAAATTTACAGGCTTAATCTACACATTATGATCTCAGATCTGAATGGTGGAGATGATAAAATATGATCGAAAAGTTGGTGTAATGCCCTATACCTAAAAATGATCAAAAAAATGTATACATTAGTGGAAGGGCCCTCAATTGTTGATATATATATATAGTATGCATCTGTGTGTGTGTGTGTGTGTGTGTGAAAGGACCCAACCTTGATTTAGTTTCCTAAACCGGAATCAAACCCTTTCTGAAAACACGAACCAACAAAAAGCATAAAAATTTCGGCAGAGTAACGCTACTAACGCGGAATTGCCATTACCTGCACCCAGAAAATAACACTTCATCCTATGCCACAAAAATCAAACCGTGGGCACCAATCCCATCCGGATTTCTCAATATCACAACACTAATGTAAAGTAATCAATAAAACTATACTTTACAGAAATTCGGGGAAAAATCGTATAAAAGTATAACATAAGAGTGCTCAGAGCGACTTCTAGTATATATACACAAATAGTAGGCCAAACAAAGAACCTACCATAAAATAAACATCGCTCGAATACTAAGCCTTCGACCGCGACATGCGACACCAGAGTCCGAACTGCATACTGGACATGGAAACCGAAAAGCCCAGGGGAAAGGCAAATAAAATCGTTAGAGTGAGTGGACGAAAATAAACATATGCCTTTCATAAATTTCATATACAATAAACAAGTATAGCGAGTTCGGAAAATATATATGGAGGTGCCAGGCAAATCTCTCAAACCCGAGGCGAATCTCTCAAGCCCGACGGTCAGGTGAATCTCTCAAGCCCGACGGTCAGGTGAATCTCTCAAGCCCGACGGTCAGACGAATCTCTCAAGCCCGACGGTGATAGGCTAGGGGAATCTCTCAACCCCAGCGACATAACAGGGGAATCTCCCAACACTGCCCAGAAGAATCTCTCAACTCTGGTCCAGAGGAATCTCTCAACTCTGGTCAGACTACCGGTGATCAGCCGAGTAGCCGAAGCATTGATGCAAGTATGCCATCACCATAAAACATAAAATAATACCTCCGAAAATAATAAATAATCTCAACATCGTATATAAATAAATACGGAAAATCACAAAAAATCACGAACTCGCAACAACTGTGAAAATATAAAAGTGTCCACTCATAGGTGAGCGTAACGCGATACACGTTAATCCCGTGATCCGGCGGAAAACCCCTCGCCAAACGAACGATCACGAACCCCTGGATAATCATTAAATCCACTGCTCAAAAATATAACTCGAAACCTCAAATCATATCACGAGAAACAACCGTTCCCGGAAACATATAATTCAATATCGACGAAATCGTCAAAATCCGATAATCACACCACAAAATCTCACTATAATTTCCGATGCTCAATTCGAAAAACAAACCTCACCACTGCGATTGGAGCGCGATTCTGAGCGAAACGATATATAACTCGTCGAAAAATACGTCGCCGAAAAAGTCGCTGCCGTCGTCGCTGCCGGAAATTCAAACCGGCCCAGAAATTTGCAACCTACACATGGATTTGAAGATCTCGACATTTCCAACAACTTTCCAGTTCAAAGTTAAGGCCAATTTTGATCGGAAAACCTCCAAAATTCAACTCAAAGTTCCAAACCCTTACCGGAATTTCAAACCGATCAATCTCCCTCCTCCGGCCACGGCAACCTC
This sequence comes from Geum urbanum, assembly GCA_946800695.1. Lineage (NCBI taxonomy): Eukaryota > Viridiplantae > Streptophyta > Magnoliopsida > Rosales > Rosaceae > Geum > Geum urbanum. The sequence goes on from OX326998.1 coordinate 40,146,639, forward strand.
CCAAACCACTTGCAACAGCTTCCTCTCCTCATGGCTAACAAAACCCCTCAAAGGAACACCTCCAACTTGGCCGGGAACGTCGCCTCTGACCACCACCGAATCCGCCGGAAAAATCACGATCTTTGCCAATTCGGTTCTCTCTCCTCCGGCCACCCCACGGGTCGATCCACCTACCAAATTGAAGAGGAGCTCGAGCCCAACAAGTTTCGTGAAGGGTCCCCGACCAATCGTGGCCGGAAAATAGCTCAATTCCGCCGAAAACCGAACGGCACCAACACACCCAAAACGGGTCGCCCATGATCCGCGGTCAACGCGGGTCAACCCTGGTTTCAATTTCTGGAAACTTTCCCAAATCGGCATGTATCGCTTCCATATTTATACCGTACGTGTATCGAACCACAAATGGATAAATACGACAATATCCGACGCCCGAAAATATTCATAACTTATTCCTCGTAACTCGGAAAAATCCTCCGGAAGTTCCCACGAGCTCGAAATTAAATTCTCTACGATTTCTGCGAAGGATCCCAAATCAAATTCTCACCCAAAAATTTAGTCGTTAAAGAAGCCGCAATTTTAATCAATTATGTCAAAATCGCGACGAATCGCGAAACTCGCAAATCAAGTCGATAACCATTCCATTTATGGTTCGGGTCGATCAACGGTCCAAAACGGATCACAATGACGATTCGGATAGACTCGAATACGAACGGATAAACTCAACGATATTATGAAATTTCAAATATTCATATTATATTCCTCGGTCGTCGAAATAATAATCCGGAACCGCTCACGAACTCGAAATCACGCGTACAACAACTCTCAAGAAGAGACTCAACTCAAATTCTCGGCCAATAATTAAGTCGTGATCAAGATCGGCAATTCAATTAATTATCGGAAAACTGCGATTACGCGCTAACTCACGAATTAAGCCGATTACACTACTGATTCTGTTCCGGGTCGTCACAGTGTGTGTGTGTCTGTGTGTGTGTGTGGTGTTAATTTTTAATTAAGGATTAATGTAATTTGTAGTTTAATTAAAGATATATATATATATAGATATATATAATGATGAATTTTTAATTAGTGCACGTATATATACAGTTGAAATTTTCAGGATGGACAAGAGTTGGATGTGCCTTTCAAAATGGGATCTAAGATATGGCGTTGGAATGCAGAGTTTTATGGAATATGTGATTGCTAATGCTAACGGGAATACAAATCATTATTGCCCTTGTACAAAATGTTAATGTCGCAGCGATTTGTGTCATTTTTCTATTGATATAGTATGGGAGCACCTGAAGAATAACGGGTTTTGGGATAAGTACAGACGTTGGATCTATTATGGTCAAACATCATCAGCGGGTTAGCATGATCATGGGCAATTCAGTGAGAGGGTCAGTACATCCAATGATCTAACAGCGAGGTTGATCAACGATGTGTTTCCTTATGGGGTGTATTTGCTCAAGTACAAGATATCTCTGCCACCATTAAGGGCTTCCCTACTATTGAGCTAGTCCAGCAATTCCCTAGAGCTGTCAACACTGCCGGTATTGACAAGTACAACAAGTTGATTGCATTCCAACATACCTCGTTGTACAATGGGTGTAAGATAACTGTTCTTGAAATGGTCATGGGAGTAATGAACCTCAAAGTGGAGAACAAATTGAGTGTCAAGGTTGTTGATGATTATCTGCGGTCAGCTGCTTCGGCGCTGCCCCCCGGTCATTGCCTTCCTACCACTCATCGTAAGGTGCGACATAATCTGAAGGATCTTGGGCCTACCTACATCAAAATCCATGCATGCAGATATGATTGCATTCTCTTCTAGGGTAAAGATCCTGAAGGGAATGATCTTGAATGCCTTGATGCATGTCCGGTATGTGGTATGGATAGATATAAGTTAACTCCTGCAAGGAATAAGAAAGCTGTGAAGATACTTTGGTATTTTCTGCTGTTGGATAGGCTGGAACGGTTGTACATGTCTTCACACACAGCTGAAGCTATGAGATGGTAGGATGAGAGAAATTTTCCTGACGATGATACATTTATACACCCTGCTGACGGAGAGGCTTAGAAACACATAGTCAGGGAGTTTTCTCATTTTGCATCAGAGGTCTGAAATGTTTGGCTTGGGCTCTCATCTAACGGATTCAACCCGTTTGGCAACATGAATCTTCAACCCCTATCACTGCTTATAATAAAAAACCCACTTTGAAAATAAAATAAAAGCCTAGCAGAGTTGGTTTTATTTTGGCAGAAAGTAATAGTAATGATAACAACGATTTCGTAGACCCGAAACAAACACTACCACCCAGAGAGTTGCAACTTCTAACACTTCTCAGGTTTGGAGAAGCAAAAAGTCGATGCAGCCGCTTCCGCAAGAAGCGGTAGTTGAATTGAAACACCCTACCACCACTTTCAGAGAGATCAACTATCATGGAACAAAATTCTCCATATCCTTCACCGCCTTAAACATCGTCTATGGTTGCAGCTCGAGTCTTTGAGCTCCACTATTCTAGATCAATCAGAGGATCTGGAAGTACCTTCCTATGGTATAGGGACAAACCTCGTAGCCGGAGCAAGTATGATTCAATGGGTTCAAGCCGGGATAGGTTTTGGCATTGTACGCCAACACTGTTTTATAGAAGGATTGGTACCCCTCATGCCTGAAGAAGCTCATAGGTGTGCCGACATCAATGATGAATTCATCACGCATCAGCGTGAAGACCACCAGGTCAAAGTCGAGGGGCTCTCCGTATAAATCATCGAGCCTTGCTGGGATTAGAGTACTATGCACTTCGTTGATGCTGTTCATAGTGGGATTGGTGGCTCTCCATTAAAAATTGAGGGTCGGTGGCCTTCAAAGGCGTACACCTCAGGGATGCAGTAGGAGAACTGCTTGAGGTTAACTTCACTCATTTAGTTCAGCAGGCTGGCCACATCATTGGTGCCTAATCCGAAAACACCGTCAATCTCGGTGATATTGCCACACCAGAATGCATCTACCATGGCAGACTTGAAATCAGTGAAGGTGTCATATCCATAGATGATTTGAGAAAACCACAGCCGTACGAGCAGTAGATGTTTGAGAAATTGAGGGGTGGACTGCAGAGGGCCACTTGATAACATGGGGTGGAATAATGTGGTTGAATTGAGGCAATAGTTTGAAAGGGTAAAGAGGCTCTTTGTGGTTAGTAGAAGCTCTGTTTGCATTGGGGGATTGCCTATGCTGAGCTCAACAAAGATGAGAGATTCCAAAGTCGGGGACTTCGAAAGATGCCTGGTCCTTTCGAAAAGGGAAGTAGTGGTAGTTTCTTAGGTTCAGATTTTGAGCTTGACTGCTACACCTTTAGCAGGAAGCACACTTAAGAACATAACAACCAAAAGCATGATTATAATTCTCATACTTTAAGCCATTGTTCTCTAATGCTCTTGTTGTTGTTTTTGGTTGTGTTAGGATATGGTATTAATAGTTTGTACTTGGTAGATGTGACCTCCCGTTGGTCCTACTTATAGTTGAATAAGATTATAGTCTTACTTGGTCTTGAAAATCTCGTATAAGGTATACCTATACTAGATCCTTAATAAAGGTGGCAATTGTAGAAACTCATAAGTAGTCCTATAAGAGAATTCAATTAAGAATATGTAGTGTTGTATAAAATGCATTGTTCTAAATAACATATATTAAAATTCACATAATCAAGGTTTTGATTCCTTTAGAAATACTAACCTCATATATGATTTCTATTTTATGTTAATGCAGAAGCAATCCACAGATAAGCAAATGTTAACGTTTCTTTTAAAATTAATTTAGTCCAAATTGGCATGGTTTTATTTCATGTATCATAAGTTTTGGAAAACTATCACTCATTTTATCAAATTTGCTTTGGCGTAATTAAGATTGCAGTGATCTATCAATAATCAATTGAGGTATTGCAATTATTTTGAATATGAATCTACATATTTCATGATCATTTTCATGAGTATGTAAATATGCAAACATTTTTAACTGTAATAACTAATTGTTATCGAAACTGTTTTTGAAAACTAATATAGACAAAACTTATGTGCAGATTTTTTATCAATACAAAATTAACTGCGGAATAATAATATGCAGTGATTAAACTCTTGGGCAATTTATAGCAACCAGTATTCATCAAATAGCAAGCTCTGAGATTAAAAAAGGCTCTAGGCAAAAAGAAAAATGGGACTCTCGACCTTTTTTTCCTTCAAATTTACTAAATAGATAAAGATAGATTGAAAACAAAAGCGAAAATAAAATAAGCAATTCTACATGTATAGTAGGCATTGAAAAATAAGTAGAGCACAAATAATTATTTGAGGAGAGCATGAACAATCTTAATGAGATCAGTCTAAGAAAGAAGGTTGAGAGAAGAGAGTAGTTATTGTGAGTTATAGATCATGATGAAATGACTAGCATGAGAAATCAAGTTTGGATTTATACAATAATTATCCAGATAAAGTATTTTATTTTCCATTTTGATAAATAAAAACTAAACATAATATAAATGTTAACCACAAATTACAAGTTTTGGGGCTCCTTATGAGTGGGGGCTCTAGGCCTGTGCCTAAACTGCCTACCTTGGCCCTGCTTTGATACCCCAAATTGTATCAGATCAATGACATATGCCATTTTAATCTGTTTATTATTCAAATTGCTGGTTCATATACGATTGTTGATCATGACCAAACGGTCAAATTAGAAAACTGAGAAAATCAAGTTCAATGTTCAATCTCACACCCCGACCTCAATGTCACTAACTTAAAGGCTATATGCGAACAAAAGAAACATTACTAAAATAAAGAATAAGCTATAGTAGTTGAAGATCACATTGAGCAACCATGACAACATTTGGTCGATGCATAGCTGTATGATGTAGAAACAGTCCAAGTTCATTCTGTAGACAATAATTCTCTTACTTAATTGGCTGGAAACAATTTCGACTTATAAATTATAATTCTTTCGACCAATCGTCTCCTAAAACCTTAGTTTTAGTTTTTATCTCTACTCACAACCATTAATAATATACAGGGCAAACTTGCATACCTTTACTAATAACAAAAAAGAAATCAAGTCTGGCAAAAATTAATAGGGGAAAAGGAAGACTAAGTATGTATCTTAAATCTTTAAAGGAACCTTCGTGTAAGAAAATGTTACTAGTTAAGTCTTCAAATAAGGCATGATAGGACTTGAAACAAGAATCAAGACAGTGAATAAAACCAAAGGGAGATCACATCTGCCAGTAGCAAATATCTAAAGTAGTATAAATAGTTCACCCTAACACAACATCTACAACAAGAGAGTATCAAGAACAACAACATGAGCATTAGAGCTAAAACAACCACCCACCTCTTTAGCAAAAATGCAAATGGATTCAGTCCAAGTCTTATCATGCTTCTTGCGTTCATGATGACTTTACTTCCTCCATCTCCTGGAAAAAAGGCAATGAAGCTTCCCATTTGATATCTCTCATTTATCTTCTTCTCTCCGGTCAAAGTTCAAATTCTTGTAGAGGTCGTTAAGAGCTATCTAGCCATATCTCCGTATGTCCGATACAAAGGAAGTTGATCTAATCGCTGAGCCCAAGGAGAATGAGGCAATATATGATTTTGTTTGTGGAGTAGTGCACCTATTCTTGCTATAGTCCACCTGTTGTTCGAGTATGATTAGTGTGGTGATGTCTCCGGTCCCAGTGGCAGAGCAATTTCCGATCTCAGGTACGAATGGACATGTGGCGCATAGCACCCAACAGGTGGGGGATGCGTCTGATAGTACAGGAACACAACTCATGGGGGAGAACAAGCTAGTCCAACACCAGTACGTAATGGAGCGCTTTGTAGTGGTGGGAAGAGGATAAAGTGTAAAGAGAAGCCAGGGGCGGATTCAGGATTTCAATTTTGGGTGGGCTGTAATTTATTGTGCAACGCACAAATTTTTTTTTTGACGGAAAATGTGCACATCGCACGTGCCAATCTCAACACACACAGTACGGTACAACACTAAAAGTCAATCGAACTGAAATTGACGAAAATTGATACCGAACGGAAACAGAAAACGAACTGAAATTGACGGATTCAACCTATCACCGAACACAAGAAGAGCTTCATTTTTGTTCTCATTGATCGAAACATATACAAATCTTCTTTTGCTCAGATGCGGCTCAGAGCAACACTAAATCCCAATAAAGAATCACACTCAAACTTTGAATAATTTCGACTAAAACAGCAAGAAATCATTCAAACACTAATAAGCTCACCCAACACAACATTAAACTACAACTTCCCTAGTCTTCAATTCCTATCAAGTCAAAAAAGTTCAATAAACTCAGCATACAATTGAGAGCAACATCTGGGTAAGTTATCAAAGCAGGCTTCCCTTGATCCCCACAAACAAACACAGACACTAAACCTCTGCTTGTTTTCAGTAACTAACGATGATTGATATGAAATGTAGAGATTAGAGAAGCGAAAGATTTACCTGACCAGAGCGGCCAAGGGTGATGGTGACCCTGGGATAATATATATATCATTCACGTTTAGCACCGACAATCACTATCTGTATCCCCTTCTTTCTCCTTTCCTCCCTTATATACTGACCTAGCAAGGTTGATTGTATATAAATATACAATTCTAGTCAGTATTTACACATATAACAACGAATCAAAACCAACAAAGAGCTTTAATTTTATTTTATTTTTTGGATTCACAAGAAATGCTATATAAACAAATAACCACAAACACGGCAGTGGAAATAAGTAATGATGAGATAAGAGAGACCTTGGTATACCGGCATTGCTCACATTCGCATAATGTCAGGTACTTATCAATATCTCTCTGACTGATACATGTTCACACAACAAGTCATCAACAAATCACAAGAGTTATAAGGAATTCGACAACACTAAACCAACAACAACAAAAAAAGGCCTCACATTGCTGAAGAAGCATCGAATATATCAGCAGCTCCAATAACAGAAACAACCTGCATTCATTCATCCAACAACACCCAAATCATAAAAACCACAATCAATCATGACGTCACAGAATCTACGAAATCAGAGGGATCGAGCGAGCAATTGTTGACAGTGTTATTATAGTGATGAGACAAAGGTCGATCGATCGAGAGAGAGAGAGAGAGAGTGAACGATCTAATTGGAATCAAAAATTTACGAGAAACGGGGGAATGAGAAATGTGTAGAGGGAGATTGAGTTTAGCTTACGAATGATGAGACGCAGAAGATGAAGAAGAGCAGAGAATGGAGGCTCCTCGATGAAGATGAAGATGAAGAAGCAGAAACCCATCAGCAGAAACCCGAAATGAGCGAGAGAGAGAGAGGTCCCGAGAGAGAGAGACCTAGTGTGGTCAAAATTTTTTTTTTAATTGTCAAAAAAATGGGGTGGGCTGCAGCCCATCCTGCCCTTGGGCTGGGTCCGCCCCTGAGAGAAGCCATGACATTCATCAGTTGGTGAAGCAGGAAGGCACATGGGAGTGCACAAACATGAATCTCCCTAGAAGAAGGTGGCTCGATCGGGATCCAGTGGCTTTGTCAAAAGAGCAGGTCAAGCAGGAGGAGCGACTTCTGAAGCTACTATAATTTTGAGCAGCATAGTTGAATAATGTGTGAGGTTTTAGAAAACAATTTAGTCTTGCACTACATGTTATTAGGTATTAGTTGAACTGTTTTAGTATACGTTGTTTCCAGAAGTTCTTATTTATCTAGCGAGTTTACATCAACAGAGTACTCATCCATCAGCTTATAAAAAGTAAAAAATAAAAAAGAGGGGGAAGAAACGACGTCGTTTTGATCTGAGAACAGGGAATTCAAAAGCTTCTCTACAGTGGTCACAGTCCAGTGTCTCTCTCTTCCCAATTCCAGAGAGTTGAGAGTTGAGAGAGTCGGTCCATATGGATTTCGTGGAATTGGAGGCCATAGAAGGCCTCCGATGGTCATGGAATTCGTGGCCCACGACGGCTGCGAAATCCGAACTCGTGATCCCACTTAGCGTCATGTGCATGCCTCTGATGCAACAAGCCGAGCTCCCTCTCCTCCCTTACGACCCCGTCACTTGCTCCCAATGCGGCGCCGTTTTGAACCCTTACTCGCGCGTCGACTACACCTCCCGCATCTGGTTCTGCTCCTTCTCCCACCGCAAAAACGTCTTCCCTCACTCCTACTCCGACATCGGCGACACCAATCTCCCCGCCGAGCTCTACCCTACCTACAGCTCCGTCGAGCACTCCCTCTCATCGTCTTCGTCGTCATCGTTGTCGTCGCCGAACAATTCCGGACCGGATCATTATCACGACTCCAGGGGGATCCGACCCGCGTTTGTGCTCGTCGTCGACGTGGCGACTCCTCCTGATGAGCTGGCGCCGCTGAAGAATGAGCTGTTGCTGGTGCTGGAGCAACTGCCGGAAACGGCTCTGGTGGGTTTGGTTACGTTTGATTCCACCCAGAGTCGCTGTGCTTCACGGTCAACGAGAGCTCTCCTCCCTTCAGGTCTCTTCGTTTGAACTAGAAATGTGGACTAGGGTAGTTGTAATTTTGCTTTTCACTGCAGTTTTTATGAGTTGAAAGATCAATTAGTCTGTAGTTTGCATTTACAATCTAAGTAGGTTTGCTACCACAGTGTTTTAGAACAGTTCGAGTATGACTAGAGAATGCAAATTTGGTTCAATTCTATAGATCTCAGTGCTTTCCAGGTTCATAAGTTCGAAGAGTCGAAACATTGTTAGTGTAAATTTAATTGTGTGGCTGATATAGTGCTAATATATATAGAAGTAGAACTAACAGAGAAAGAGAAAGAGTTTGTCTCTTGCCAGAAGGGAGGCGTTAGTTGAATTTCGTGTTGTTTTCCTTACTGAATGAATAAATGTTGGGTTATTTTCATTTAAGGAAACAAATTGAGGAAACAATGCTGTTGAGTTGATAGCATGACAAAATGTCGAGTGTATTGATGGATTATTGCTAAGAGCTTAGCAGATGCAAACACGCTGGATGAAATGTGGACTTATGTATGTTTGTTAAGAGGTGGAAAGCCCAGTGAAACTAGTTTATCTCCATAACTCTTCTTTGCATTCTGATCAGGTTCACTTCTGGGTTCGTCCTACTACTGATAGAGTTTTGTTAGAGTACTTTCATGAACTTCTTACTCTGCTTGTAGAATGGAATGTTAGTCTAACTCCTCCTCCTTACAACTCTTAGGTTCAGCAATTTCGGGAAATCAAAAAGCCAAAGCAGCAGCAACTTGGAAATATGCCATTTTCCCCAAAACAACGGTTTTTGCTACCAGTCTCTGAGTGTGAATTCAATATCTCAACTGCAATTGAAGATATCTAGTCTTCACCAGTCAAGCCTGGCCATCGTCCAGGAAGGTCAACCGGAGCAGCAATTTTGGCTGCACTTGGACTTTTGGAAGGATGCCTAGTGACCACTGGCTCCAGGATCATGGTCTTCACATCTGGACCTGCAACTATAGGCCCAGGAATTATTGTAGACTCAGATCTTGGTTATTCCATCTGAACTCACCGAGACCTCATTAATGGTCATGCTCCTTACTATAGTAAATCTTGCGGTTTTTATGCAAAAGTGTCGCAGAGATTAATGGATGCATCTATTATTCTCAATTTGTTTGCTTGTTCTCTTGATCAAGCGGGCGTCGCAGAGCTCAAGGATCCTGTTTTGAGATCAGGTCGTTTCATGATGCTAGGTGAGTCCTTTGAGTCGAATGAGTTCAGAAAATGTTTACGGCACATGTTTACTCGTGATGAAGATGGATATTTGAAGATGTATTTTGATGCAACTATTGAGATAGTGATCACTAAAGATGTTAAAATCTGTGGAGCCCTAGGTCCTTGCGTATCCCTTCGGAAAAGTAACAATTTAGTGAGTAACACTGAGATCGGTGAGGGTAAAACTTATATGTGGAAGTTGGGTACTCTTACAAATAAAACATGCATCGCTTTTTTCTTTGAAGTTAGTGAGGAGCAAAAGGCTCAACTTGGTTCGGCATTCTTCATACAGTTGATAACATGGTACTGGCATGGGAACATGGAAATCCGGAAACGGGTGACAACGGCTGCAACAACATGGGTTGGTAATCGTTCACCAGAAATATCTGCTGGGTTTGATCAAGAAACAGCTGCCTCAGTGATAGCCAGGCTTTCTATCCACCGAGCTGAGAATTCTTTTGCTCGAGATGTTATCAGATGGCTGGATGACTTGTTGATCCATTTTACTACAAATTTTGGAGACTGTGGAGGAAGATCCATCTTCTTTCCGCTTGGCATCTAACTTCTCCCTTTATCCGCAATTTATGTATCATTTGAGAAGGTCTCAGTTTATTGATGTCTTTAATTGCAGTCCTGATGAAACAGCTTTTTTTCGTTTGATGCTGAACCGTGAGGGTGTGGTCAGTTCTCTTATCATGATCCAACCCACACTTCTCCAATATTCCTTTGATGGTCCGCCCATTCCAGTCCTCCTGGATGTTCGCTCTGTCTCTCCTGATGTTATCTTGCTCTTTGATTCTTACTTTCATGTGGTTATTCATTATGGGTCCAAAATTTCTCAATGGAAGAAGCTTGGTTATGACAAGGACCCAAATCACGAGAGTTTGAGGAAGCTGTTGGAAGCCCCAGAAATTGATGCACAGTTGGTATCCGATCGCATTCCTGCACCAAAGCTTATAAAATGTGATCAGCATGGTAGCCAGGCTAGGTTTCTACTTGCAAAGATGAATCCATCTGTTACTCAGAAGTCAACATATACAGATGGCTCGGATATCATCTTGACTGATGATTTGAGCTTGCAAGTATTTTTAGATCACTTGCAGGCCCTGGCAGTGCAAGGCTGATGAGGAATACTGTATATATCTTTTAGACAAGTCTGTTTTCTTACAAAAGATGTGTGTTCAATTGTAATGGTGTAGTTGCATTTACCAACAATTGGGTGGCTTTGATTACAAGTTGTACATCGGCCTTTCCCTTTTATCTTTATTGTAATGAGATATGAATATTGGAGCAATCATGAAGAGGGTCACGGATTCATTGTCACAGTCATTGCATTCTTGACCCTTTTCTCTCAAACCTGCCCACCATTATCAGCTGGGACAGGGACATACTTTTCAATTTTCAGGTACCTATTTATTTTCTCCAATTCTGGACTTCAGGCTTTTGCATGTTTGCCAATCGTTTCTTGATTTGGAAATTGTATGGTTCTGGTTGAACAGAATACTAAAGCAATAATCAATACTGAGGGTGGTTTAGGGTTTAGTATCTTTCTCTCTGTACTATAATTTTTTCCCATTATCTGCTAAAATTGGTTGATCTTGTATTTTGAGCAATCATAGATATTGAACTGTATAGATATTAGTATTTTGTTGTAGTGTTGATAGTTCTCTGAATGTAGAGACAACGTAATGTTTATGTGTAAAAATACAACAAGAATACGAGTTTAAATTATTTTTGGGGGAATTGTTGAATTTGTGCAGATGAACAACTGCTTAGATGTTTACATTTTAGATAAAGAAAAAATGTAAGTGCTGTTTTCAACTTACTGTGAGTATGTGATAATTGCAGGTGACAATTTCCTGTTTGTTATGAGAGACTCTACTTGAGGATCCATGGGAGGACAAGTTAAATTTGTTAATAAGGTATCAGAGGCGCTTGCCTAGTCAATGATGTTGTCGCTGGCGAAGACTGAAGACAATGGTATGACTTAGTAGCTTCAAAGTTTCTCGTTGTAGAGTGTCCATAAGTATGTGCTCTTGCACCTGCAACATCTTTCATGTTTCTTTTGGTGTTATTCTTATTTGATTCTGGAACTAGAACTAGATGTACGTCAGAGCCACTGCTGCTATTCTGGCTCTAGATGATTTAAACTCTTTGGTAGGACCTAACATTTTTCTTATTTTTGTTGTTCCGTTTTGTGATTCTTGAGTTTTTGCACGTCTATCCCTTTTTCAGGCCTGCTAATTGAGAAAGAAGAAAAATCTTTAAAAAAAGAGAAGAACATTATATGTATTTCATTCACTGGGTTGCTTAGTTCTGGCAAACTGACAGTATCTAATAGATGTGTGCACCCTGCTCCCGTGCTTCATCATGTGTGCTTAGTGTCATCTTGTCCAGAAATATACAGTAGCATGTTTGTAGACTACTGTTCTTTTCTATTCTGTATCTCATTGGACTTGCGGACTGTAATTAACTAATTATCAATATAATTATTGGTGTGGAGTTCAGATTATGATAAAAGTTCATTACCCATAATGAAGTAATTATCAATATCATTATTGTTTGTGTCGCTTTAACTTAATTTGGCAAATCTAGGCAATGGTTAATGTTGCAGTATTTGTTGGCAGGTGAAGGATGTTCTCAAACATATGCTGGATGTTGATGATAATCTGGCAGATATTTACTTGCCATCAAGAGTTGGCTGGTGCACTTTCAGGAGTGGAAAGTGGCAATGGCCTGCCGTTTAGTATCCTTCTTTCTGCACCAAGTATTCCAAGTATTCACAAGCAAGTAGAGCAAGTATAGTAACTGTTTGTCGCAATGAGAATGACATTGGGGAATGACATTGAGGTAATGACATTAGCATACTTCCCATTTATGTCCAACTGTAATGAATCTGTAATATCACTGATATGTACTAAGCTGGTGAATACTACCTTCGTTTTCTTATTTCACGCTGATAGATAGCACCTTGACTCCTTGAGCAAGGTAGCTTCTATGATCTTATCTTTCAAGTTGCAAAGAGATTTGAACCTATGATTGCACCCTTTCATGGGTGGCCGGCCATTTCAAGTTGTCTATATAGTTTTGTTGAGATTTGTAGCCATACATACAGTACTCACAAATGAACATTGACAAATCATGGTTCAAAAACATTCTTAGTCAATTCCTCTGCCCCTGCATCTGTACTTATTCCTTTCTTAGAGCCCCTCCCTCTTTTCATAGTAATACCGAAGAGGATTTCCGCATGTAGCTTCAGCTTAGAGAGGGCACTATTTCACTCAACTTACGTTACTGATCGATTTCTTATATCCATGCAACATGATATTACTCGTAGGCACTTTTCTAAATGAAGGTCTAGAAGGCCGTTTAGGTCCCGTCTAGGCGTTAGAAGGTGAGCAACCTTGGAGATTTCTTAGACGCCTAGATTCTACTTAGGCGTTTGAAGGTATCTTCACCGTATTAGACCGCACCGTATTAGACCGCATAATGTTTTTTAGTACCTTGCCTATAAACGTATGCTTGGCTTGACATTGGACAATAAGTAATATGATTATGGCATAAATTCCACAGTAAACTAGTTTATTTTGGTCAAAAGTAGAAAGGCATGAAATCTAAGTTGCGAATTCGCTTACTGCGGTGGTAATCATCAAAGTCAGCAAGACTAAAGGTTTGGCTACAAACCAGTAACCAGAAAGAATTCTCATTCAAAAAAGTTCGTGTGTTTCCCCGAGGAGGGTCATATATATGAATTATCAATTATCTGTTTCTCTTGCATGATGTATAACTAACTATTCCAATTCGAGGATAAGATGGTTGGCAAGGTTTTGCTTTTGCTCTGGCTAACTAATCATAATGTTTCCTTAATTGGATCAATCATAAATCAAAAGTATTCTACTTCAGTACAACGTACGTAAATATTCATGATGAAATTAATTAAGAGTATATACAATTCTCGGCCGGTGGTATATATGGATTTGGTTTGATGTAGTTTCTTCTAAAAGCTGTAATATTTGTTGAAGATCGATCGATATATGTAACTCTGACTCTCTGAGTACGTAGTTTAGCGAGTACTGACTAGAAAGTAGTCAAGCATATATGGCAGTTTGAGCTTCATAATAGTTGAAGAGAAGAACCTTACGATCGATACTAGCTAGTACGTACTCAAGCTAATTATGAAACCCTGAAACCAACACTCGATGTAAACTCGCCCCTCATTGTTAATTTGTTATTTGTTATGAAGAGAGAACAACGTATCCCCTCGAGAACATGTTGAAGTAAATCAAGTTTCGAATTTCCATCAACAAACGAGGATTTAATGGGGATGAGACTTCGCTGCCCACACAAGGGCAGCAGTTCCTACCCAGCTCCTGCGTGGCTTCATCTTTTCAGGACATGTGTTATTTTTTTTGGGCTGCTTCTTTCTTCTTCGTTTGAAACCTCCGATTCTCTAATCGACTAATCCCAAATAAACCAAAGGCACCACCACAACAACAGCTAATCGACGGTGACTCACCCAACTCCTCTGCACCCATAATTGATAGTGCTATATATCAATTATTGCTACAAGGAGAACCCATTCGGCCATTACCCCAAATTTCATATATTTATTGAATTTTCCAGATTTGAAACTATAGAAAGAAGAAAAGAGAGAATGAGAGGAGTTTTTCTAGTTTCCAGTCTCTGTAATCGAATTGAATGATGAATCTAAAGTTTTGTTTGATGGATGGACAACGGAAGAGAAGACAGAAGTAATCGGTGAAAGAAGAAGAAAAAGAGAGAAAAGAAACACAAAAGCACACATGTCATGATGTGGTGAGGCCACGTAGAGAGTTGGGTAGGAGGTGCTGCCATGCATGGGCAGCCAAGAATCGTCCATTTAATGGAAGGGAATACACTGTGCCCAAAATTAATGATCATGGGTGTGTTTGGGAAAGCTTTTCTTTTAAGAGAAAGAGCTTTTCCATCAGCTTTTAAAATAAGAAGTGTGGTAAACTGACTTTTTTTCTTAGGAACTTATAAAAAAAAGGGATTTCTTTACTATTTCGAAAAGGAAGTTCAGAGGTGCTTTTAAAAGCTGGCTTTTTCAAAAACACGCGTGAACAGTGTTATTTTAATAAAAAATTACTAAAATTCCAAAATTGCCCTCATACAATTTCCAATGACACGCATATCCTTCGGTCTATTCTCTCTTCTTTCTCTCTCATTTCGCGAGTTCGACGGAAACCTGCCACACTCAGCTGAACTCTTCTCTTCTCCGCCACAAGATTGAAAACCTCTTTGCCATGAATCAAGACTTTCCATAGCTGTTTTCCTCCAGACCGGTGAGCCCCTTATCTCTCGAGCCTCGATCAAATCTTTGTTTTGGGTTTCATTCTTTCAATTTTTAGAATTAGGGCTTTGTTAAATCTATGAAAATGAGATGCTTTGACGAATTCATTCTTGCTATACTAGTTTCTATAGTCTTATGCAATTGGGTTTTGGTTAAATTGAATTGGGTTGCTTCCATCGTTTGCTTAGAATTGGGTTTTGTAAAGAGTGATTGTGTTGTTCGAATAAGTACGACACTGGAAACATGAACCCTCATATGGTGAATTGTGTGAAACATAAAGTTGTTGATCCAAGACATTTACTTGTGTCCCGGAATGATGGTGCGTGGTTTTTTTTATACTTGTGTAAATGTAGTGCATTTGTGGCAATGGACTGTGGACTGGATGTCTATTATTATTTACAGTTGAATAACGATGGTGCCCTTAGTTCTTCATACATAAACAACAAGCTTATATACATATCAGTTTTTGTGGATGATTATGGATTGGATGTATGTTGAATACCAATGCATAGCAGTTTCAGGTTTTTGCTAGAGCACCAAATTTCTTTTTCAGATCTGATTGTTTGATTCCAGGATTTCATCATACACTAAATGTTATGTGTTAGGACTTGTGGAGGGGTCCCCTGATTGGATTACAATGGGATCTCCTATAATTGTCACTCTCAGGATGAATTATTATCAAGTTATTGTTAGTGTATTACTGTCAGTCTGGTTTTATGGAAAATTCCATAAGACACTCTTTCTTGCTTGCTTATGATGGACAAGAAAGTAGATTTGGAAAGATTCCTTCTGTTGTTTTAGAATATGTAAAGCGTCTCTTCTTCTGGCCAAGGGATTTGCTAAATACTGTACTTATCTTGTTTGCTTTATGTTCGAATTTGTATGCTTCCCTCTGCTGTACTGAAATTTAGATTTAATTTTTCTGCACGTATCTCCTTACTGAACACTTATTCCTGTACAAGCTGTCAAGTTTCTCATGGTCCAGTAGCTTTAGGTTGAAAGTACTAGCTGGTTTGAATTCAACTTCATCTGGTGTTCATAACCATGTTGTTTAAATCAATCTATTCGAATCATTTAACCTTTATTAAACATGGATACTTCCGTGATTCTACGAACCTTTATTAAACATGAGATTTACCAATACCTTTATTGTTTTCTGGAATTTTTCTGTTCTGCGTTTGCCATTTCGTTTCTTGAAATGTTATGTGTTTTTGATAGATATTGGTGTTTGTTGAAGTTGGCTAGGGAAACCTGTGTTGGTGTTTCATGTTTGATTGAGTTGGTTTGCTGATGAAGGTATCAATTTGTTTTCTGGATTGAGTTAAGCTGCATTTGGTTTATTAAGAAAACTCAATTCATAAGCATTTTGTTCTTATATGTCTGGCAGCTTTGAATTTTATAATCTTCATTTTCCTGAGCTTTTCGTTGGCACATGACATTATTCTGCTTGCTGGTAGTTCCTGTACTAGATTCTGGTCTAAGCATTTCTTTATTCTTTCAGAAAGAATATCATTACTTATTGTTTGGGAAATGTTGGTTTCTGCACAGTTTAAGGGATATTTTGGATTGTCATGACTTATTGTTTGGGGCTTTCTGGAGCTCATGCTAGATCAGAAGAATAAACAATTTTTGTGCAAAGTGGTATAACAGCATGTCATTAACCTTGTTTGCAGACTTCCCTTGGTTTGGATCTGGATATATAAGGATCAGCAACAATCGGACAGTGACAGGTACGTTCTTTGCCCAACTCTACAGTGTTTAAGAATAGAAACCAGTCTATATGTAGGACGGAAAATTCAAACCAGACCACATGGGAATAGACCATGGGCTTGACCATTTTTACTAACCGCTTGTTGGTACAATAACTAGCTAGTTCATTGAAGCCTATTATGCCTTATATAGATTTATTTGCAAACAGTATCTTTACCTTTGTTGTATCATTGAACAGATAGATCATAAAGTATACTCAAATACTGTGCTGAACTGAACATTAAGGTGTGAGGCAAAAAGATCAGAAGTCAAAGCATATGCTGAAGCTTCTATAATGATCTTAATATGAACATGTATTAGCACACAGAATCACAAAAGTTTGTATTCAGTGGGAGATCCCAGTTGTGATCCCAGTTCCACAAAGTGGGATTCAGCTATCAAAAAAAAAAGAAAAGCAAAGTTCCATATTTTCTGAGATGATAAGTAGCACCATGTCTAAGATGATAAGTTCCAATTGGTTTGTAGAAAAAAGTAGCACCATGTCTGAGCACTGGTTTGTTGGAAGCTATCTAGCTAGCACACAGCTTATAGCCAATAGATTTGCGTAGGAATCAAGTGCTTAGTTACGTTCAGCTTGTAGAATTATGTAATTTATGCACAGCCAAGTCATATTCTTCAAAGGACACCAGTTAATATATTTTCTCAATACTTACAGATGTCCAATGTGATAGTGAAAGGAAGGAGAAGTATGTCAGACGCCTTTGTTTTTTTTAACCTTGTCAACCATATGAATACAGTATAGTACAATGCGAGTACTTTGCTATTCAATTATATTTCATATTATTTCTTCTAGAGCAGCTGTAACAGTTGCTTGTTATCTTTTTAATGTTGTGAATTTGCAGCATATGAAAAATCGTCAACAAATATGCATTTGGAGGAACTGGAAGATCCAGAAAAATTTGCAGAGGAGGGCAGCAAAGTCATCACAGGACAGGAATATGTTTCCTGTTTACATGAATTGAAAGCTGAAATAAATCACGCTTGGGATGCGGATGATCGTGTGACATCATTGAAATTATCAATAAAAGTAATTTTTATTATTTTAATTTTATTAATTTTGCAGAATAAATGGTGTATAGTCTTACTTGGAATAATTAATAGCTCTACTTTTATGGTATATGTTAAAGATTGGTTTACATTGGCTTAAGATAATACTACCATGCTATAATGAAGTTATTTCAGATATGTACTTATACTCTTGCTAGAAATAGTTATATTTATATGGCATCAAAATCTAGAATTTCCTTGGTATAGCCACCACCAAGGAAAAAAGAAGAAGAAGGATCTTCAGTTACTGAAGGTCTAGAAGCACGACAAATGGAAATAGTGAGGAACAACATAGCGCAAAGTCTAATGAGTAGCCGAAATGTTTGATTATGGCCTAATCAAACATTTTCGGTAGATTTTTATTTGTCGAGACGGTTGAGTTATGTAGTCAAAGCCTAATCTTAGTTTAACATTTAAATCGGAGACGAGTCCTCATTTGGTATCCGTCATTTAAAATATCGAGCATGATATCAAGAATGTATGTGAGATGATTGATATTTTTACAATCGTTATTATTTTTATTATTGTAGGTAATATTTAATTAAAATAAAATCAAAATGAAAAGAAAAAAATAAAATAAAAAATAAAGTACTTGTGACTTTTACTTTTAAATTTACCAAACACTTCTATTTTTAAAAGTCATTTGAAAAAAAGTATTTACCAAACACCCCCCTCCTTTTCTATTAAGAAGCTTATTTGAATAGAAAAAAAAAGCTAACTTTTCTTTTAAGAAAAGCATTACCAAACATAGCCCATATCCCAAACGCTGATATTTTGTTACTAAGCTATTTCTTCAGAAATTATTCCCTCACTGCAACATTTTTGCTCATTACCGGCGATTTAAAAATCGTCGGCAATAGTTTTCTATTATTACTGACGATTTTTAGGTATTGTCGGCGATTTTTCCCCCAAAAATCGCCGGCAATACTTTTTTTTTAATTATTGCTGGCGACATGCATGGAAGTTGCTAGCAATAATGCGCCGGAAATAGCCAAAAAAAAACTATTGCCGGCGACTTTCCCCCAAGTTGCCGGCAATAAATTTTTTTTGTGGCTATTTCCGGCGATTTGGGGAAAAAATCGCCAACCCTATTGCCGGCGATTTTTCCTCCAAGTCGCCGGTAATAATGAAAACTTTTCAATAAAAATGTGGTAGTGCCTGTACATAATTAAGATGGATAAAAGAATAAAAATATTTTATAACTGTTGAAGGATATTTTACTTCTGATATCTAGATGTGTATTTTTTCCTAATTAACTCCTAAACAGTACAACCTCTACTGCCGGAATCACTATCACTGCTGGAGCACTACCGTCCGTCGCTGGAGCTTGTCATCGTCGCCGGATTTCGAGGTTTTTCTCTTCAAACTTCTTACACAGCGAAATTTTCATACTGAGCATAATACCCTCGAGATAAATCGACTAACCTTCTCCAATTTAGATATAGGTTGCAAAACTTAATTACCGTAACACCCTAGATCTAAGATTAGATTTAGGATAAAATTTTCATACCGTGCAATTTATTTTTCAATAATATGCATCTAGTTCCTATGGACATATATCGTTTTTGTTTGTGTACAAAAGTTGAGTAAAAGTGACGGTTCAGAGGGAGTCACGGTATATGAAAAAAAGGGAAGTCAATCTTTTGTGACTCTGTGTTAGTCACGGTTTTATGAGGAGTGGTATGAAGCCACCGGCTTAGCATCTACTTTTGTGATCATACATCATGAATCATGTTTCTTATTCCCTAAATTTGATATTAGTGATCATGGTTATTTCGATCGGTACACTCATCACATCTATCGTCTCTTTTGTAGATGACTTCGAATGAGCCAGAAAGGTCTAAGTTGGATATCCTTGATCCTCAAGAAGCAGAATACCATCGTTGAGTGTCAGATGTTGAGAACGTGCTTCTCGGTATGAATATGACGAATATAATCCAACCATCACCACCACCTGTTACTAAGCCACCAACTCTAGCTCGCAAAGCTTAAGTCCTTATGTTTTTGAGTCGGCATATATATCCAGTTTTACAGGAATAATATTTGCTAAAGAATGACTCCGAGAATTTGTGGGTGACTTTGCAAGAAAGGTTCAACCATGTGCATAATGCAAAACTTCCATAACTGCAAGAAAAATGGGATTTAATCCAGTTATTGGATTATTGAAATATTAATGCTTTTCATCAAGCTATGTTGGAGCTTCAATCAGAGTTGAGTGTTTGTGGCGTTGTCAAGACTGATCAGGATATGATCGAGAAGTCTTTAAACACATTTCCTATCTCCATGGACAACCTTGCATTCCTATATTGCATAGATTATGTGCAAGGGCAAATTAGATCATTTAGTGATCTCATGAATGGGCTGGCCAAGAAAAAAACAATATGGTGAGATTCTTCTAAAAAATAATGTTAGGCCAGCCAATATAAAGAAAGTCCATGAGACATACAATACTAGTGGGAAGACAAGAAATGAGAAGAGGAATAATTGTTCAGAGCCTTATCAAACTCGTGGTGGTAGAGGAGCACGTGGTAAAAGTCATGGTAAAGGAGAAAATGGTCTGAATTTGACTTGGACTCACCATGACAACAACCAAAACAACTCCATCAAGAATAAATCCAATTCTGGTTATAGGAATGGTGGAAATTCTTCAAATTCTGCTTCTACTTCGCACTTGTCATCTTGCTATAGGTGTGGTTCCACCAAGCATATGCATAAACAATATCGTGCACCCAAAGTTATTCAGAATACCTACAAGATGTGCAAACAATATCTAGCATATGAGACTAAACTTTACTGAAGTTTATGAGATGGATGGTGGCGGGGAAACCAATATCATAGTAGCAGATAACAAAGAAAGCAAGTCTTGAGACTGCGAATTTGATTAGTCTATGTATTAGGCTCATGTCTTTGCTATGTAATCAAGTTTGGCTTAGTTTTTAGCCATAGTTTAAGACTTGCTGTAGTCGATTTTTCTTTTGAATAAGAATGATCTTTTGATGTAAGTTTTGATATTGACAAAACTAATCGAATTTTCTTCCTTTCGGTATCTGAAAGTGTTAAGAATGGTTATTTAAATTCATATTGCTTGAATGGTTCAAATTATACATAGCTCTATGACTCCAAAATACCATAAAAATGAGACAAAAGAGAGGATGGTTTGATACTGGAAATTTTTGACCCGTCAGGAATTTCTCTTGACCCGTCGCTGGCTACCTTCTGTATCGGTTTTTGCAAATTTTTGACCCATTGAAAATGTTTGTACTTAATCTTTCGACATGTTGAAAGATGGTCATCGGTCACCTATTTTTGGTCGTTCGACCTGTCGAAGATTTTTCTCGACCCGTCATACAACAACTACTGTCTCAATTTTTTTTGTTTTTCGACCCATCTAGAATGGTTATCGGAAAATCAAAATTTTCTAGGTTTTCTTTCGACCCGTCAAAGATTTTCCTTGCCTCGTCAAAGGTAACCTATTGTGTCGAAAATCGGTATCGGAAATTCAATTTCCATTTTGGGTTTATTTCAACCCATCGAGTGATATTCTCGATCCGTCAATGGTTCTACCTGGAATTGATGTTTTTGATGACTGTGTCAAAATTTCTTGAATTTCGACCCGTCGAAGGCTTGCATTGACTCGTCGAAAATCGATATCAGAAATTCAATTTCTATTTTGGGTTTATTTTGACCTGTCAAGTGATATTCTCGACCCATTAATGGTTATATTTGGAATTGGTTTTTTTGATGTTTTACATCGACTTTATCGACAAATAAAGGTTCGGAAATTGTTTGAAATTTTCCTTTAAAAAATTGTTGTCTAAAACTAGCAACCTGAAATTCTACACCAGATGTGATTTTACATCAATTTTTGTCATGCCATGGAACTTAATCTACAAGGGTCATTTCGACCGGTTAGATGTTATACACAAGATTGTTTTGAGCTATTGACATATCATATCAATACTCTATTAGGGTTACACCCTTTGAAATATTTAAGTATTCACTTAAAGTGTTCGCAAAGTCTTGGGTTCAAAGACAGATTATTTAATATTGGTTTGTTGATGTCTGATGGCAACATTGAGTGTTATACACGTCAAAAGACTATTCAAACCAAGCTAAGTTTTGAAAATATTTTGTGCCAACGATGTTCAATTAGAACAATATTGTGAGAATAGAAAAAAGTTTTGTGTCCAAACTGCATAGAATACTGCCAACGGTGCAATCTAGAGATGTTTATGAGAATTTGTAGTGATTTATATCTTACAATGATTCGGATCATTGAATCCAATGTAGTCACTTATATTACTACGTGTGACTTAACCTTATATGAGATTTTGCATTATGATAATCAAGATATTGAGAAATTCTCATGGTCATTGGTTTTTAAGAGAAAAGAAGCATGTGAGAATATATACACTAATTGGTTTAGATGAGGGGGAGTGAGATTAATTCACTCGGTCTAGGCTTGGTCTCCAAGACAAGCGAAGCACGGTCCTATGCATATTTTTCCCACCAGATGCCTTTATGACAAAATTCAATGCGCATTGCTCAGTTTGCAAAGCTTGTTCATGTATGTAATGTTGTTTACATGCATGATGGTATTTTGTTGTAGACATAACTTCCATTTCTCCACAGATTACAAAAATATATTTGTCGATCAATCAAACCGATATACAGACCGTTTATATATATGGTTTTGACTGATGCATCGATGCATAGGTCACACATATTTGCAATTCACATGGTATACTGTATTTGCGAAACTCCTAGCACAAATTACGAAGCTTCAGACTCACCACCCGAAAAATCCAATTCGGACTATTAGATTGGATAATACAGTAGTTTCCCATGTTCATTCTTAGAATGGTCTTGCAGAGGGACAAATCATGCGGTTACAACTTGATCAAGTCCTGAGATTGGGTAATGTATACAAATTTACCGGTATCTTCTTAGGGATATGCAATATTATATGTAGACATGTTTATTCGCTTGAACACCCGAAACTCGCCAACTATTTAGTGCGTATCAGTTGGTAAATTGATATGAGCTTGATATCTCACATCTACGCCTCTCTGGTTGGTTGGTACATGTGCTTACTAACGCTTTCACTGTGTACTAAAATGGGTTCTTAAATACGATTAAGCATTTATGTTAGTTGTAAATCTCCAACGATCGTCCGCTATTAAGAACCTTTTAACAAGAGATTTTTTGATTGCTAGTTTTTGCATCGTGTCACTTTGATGAGACATACTTCCCGTTGTTAGGGGGAGATAAGAATGATTTCATTTTGGTTAAACATCAAAAATTGACGTGCCCCCACTATGTCTCATCATGATCCCTACACATCTCAGTGTGAGATTGAAGTGCAATATACTTGATCTTTAGAAAGTAGCAGATTCGATGCCTGATTTCTTTACTGATATCATGAGAGTGATGAGATCAGTTATACATGTTGCAAATCTTGCAAAGTTGAAAGTCCCTAGAATTGAGCAAATTAGCGCAACACCCGGGCAATGTAGCGTTTCTCCTGCCCATAATGGGGGTGTAATGTCGGTCAAATTCCACTGATGGGTTGTCGGTGAAAAGGCAAGCCATCAAGGCACAACTGTTCATCATTAACACATGAGATTGTTTCTGACTATAAATATGTCTAAAAGTCGACATTGACAAACACTGGGGGACGCCTCATGTGAACAAAGAAATTTCACAGTTGTGCCTGTTTAACAGTTGTGAAAAAAAGAAATTTCACAAAATTAAACAAATTATAGTGGTTCATCCAAGGTTCGTTAATGATGCATTTGTGATGACCCGAACCAGAATTCGATGTGTGTTTGGCACGATTCTCGAGATTTGAGTTTAGTCGCAGTTTTGCGATATTATGTGGTTTGTCGATTCGATTCGCGACTTTGTTTTTAGTCGAGAATTTGAGTTGGGTATCTTCACGGAAAGTGTAGAGTACGTGATTTCGAGTTCGTGGGCGGTTCTGGAACATTTTTTCGATAACCGAGGAATATTTTATGATTATTTGAAGTTTCGGGTTCCGACGAGTTTATCCGATTGTTTCGAGCTTATCCGAATCACATCGTATATTCATTCCGGACCGTTGATCGACCCGAGGGACGAGTATAAATATCGAAAAGTCGAAAAATAGTCGAGAAATAGTCGAGAATTCATTGTGGGAGTTGACCAGTCGTTGACTTTCCAAAATTGGAAAGTAGACCAGCAGCCCGAAAGGGAAAGTTTCCCAAACGGGAAGTCACCTTCCGGCGACCTTTTTCCGGCCACCTCCGACCACGAATCAGGTATGGTTAGATTCCTCTGTGAATTTCGAGCATGATGGTGCTTGGTTTGGAAAGGTTTGATGTTGTTTTGGTTGAGTTCGATTGGGGCCGAGATGGTTGGTTTCGCCGGTGACGGTGGAGGCTGTTCCGGCGATTTTTGAGGGTCGGGGTGTTGGGGGTTTTGCTCCCCACGCCTCGTAGATGCTTTCTAGTGAATTGGTTTGGAACGAGATGTGGTTTTGGGGTGAACCCGATTAGGGATTCGGGTTGGAATTTTCGATCGGATTTTGTGAAATTGACATGGTTCCTTTGTGAATTAGCTTAAGTGATAGAAGAGAAAGTGATTCAGCTCATCGAGACCTTGAAATCTGGAAACTTTAGCCTTGAAATTCCACCGTTGACGGCGCGGCGGCGGCGGCGGCGGCGGCGGCGGTCAACGGCCGGAAAGTTGACTTTTTCAGATTTCGATGTAATTAGTGTCGTTTTTCTCGTAATCGCGCCCTGATCGTCGTCCAGAGGTTTTTGGGTCGATTTGATTAGCCGATTGTCAGTCGAGATTTCGAGTGGGGATTTCGGGATTTCCGTTATACATTTTGTACCGCATTGCATATTTTCGGGAACGGTTGGTTTCCGTGCATCAGTACAGTGTTAAGAATTAAGATTTTGATCAGTTATGTTTTGTGAACATTCAGGAGATCGAGATCGTGATCGTGCTTCAGGCGAGGGATCTTCCGCCGGACCACGAGATTAGCACGAGTGCGCGTTTTGCTCACCTGTGAGTGGACAATTTTCTTTTCACGGAAATCTTGCGAGTCATTTATGTGATTATGAGCTTGAGCATGCGTATGAGATTTCAGACTATATGAGCATGTGTTTACAATTATACTTATACGGATATACGTATATGAATATGCATACACTTTTATACTGTTTCATGCATTTGTGTCGAACTGTTTATGATTTGATTTTTCACAGAGTACAGTTTCAGTTACGTTGTTGTATCGATACACTGCATCCCGGCTGATCCCCGAGGATGTCACCGGCTGGAATCACGTGTGGGCTAGGGACCCCGTGGTTCTGAATCATGTGTGGGCTAGGGACCCCGTGGTTCTGACTGTACTGCCCAGCTAGGATCACGTGTGGGCTAGGGACCCCGTGGTTCTAACTGTGAGATTTTTACTTGCATGCTCAGTACGCTGGAGGAGTATGATATTTACCTCGCGTATTTTATTATTTTCAATTACCTGGACTCGCATATGTTATTTAAAACATATATATTTACTGGTGAAAGACATTTATTTTCGTCCACTCACTCTAACGTGTTTATTGTCTTTCCCCTGGGCTTTTCGGTTTCCGTGCCCAGTTTGCAGTTCAGGTTTGGTGTTTTCACGTCGCGGTTTGGAGGCTAGTGATCAGAGTTCCCTGTGTTTTCCAGTAGGTTCTTGTTTCGCCTACTGATGTATATGTTGTATATGTTTTACTCTAGAGGTCGCTCTGATACGTTCTGATACATGTTTATGCGGATTTTCACGGATATACATATATACATAGTACAGTTTATTTACTGTTGTTGATTATATTGATGTTGAGAAATCCGGATGGGGTTGGTGTCCACGGTTTGCTTTTTGTGGCATAGGATGAAGTGTTAATTTCTGGGTGCAGGTTATGGTAATTCTACGCTAGTAACGAAACTCTGCCCAAATTTCGAAAAGTTTTTGTTGGTTCGTATTTTCAAGAGGGTTTGATTCCGGTTTAGGTAACTGAATCGGGATTGGGTCCTTTCAGCATTTACTTATTCCGTCGCTCAGAAGTTGATGATGATGAAGTGGAACCTTGCTTAGTTATGGATTTTCAACATAGAGCAAATTGACTAATATGGAAAGTTACAATCTAGGCTGAACTAGACTCTCTTACAAATGACAAGTTTTCGGTATGGTATTGCTACAACCATCGAATGGTAAGTCGGTTAGACACAAATGAGTCTTTGTTTGGAAACATAATAAGAAGAACTTATGGCGAGAGAACCTTGTCAACGACCTAGTATTGATTATGAAGAGATGTATTATATGATTATGGACATCATTAGTTTCCGCTAACTTAGCAGTTTGGTAGTGTCAGAAAAACTGAGTATGCAGTTGATGAATGTAGTTATAGTATATCTCTATAGGGATCTTGATTCTAGAATATACATAAGAGTGTCAATTGACATGGTTATACCCAATTTAAGTAACTCTAAACCACAGAGTGCTCATGGGATAAGATTGAGACATTCACTACTCTAAGTGACTAATTGATTAGGAAAGGATACAAGAATGAAAATGTTATGCACATGCGTGTTCAATAGATGAACAAGTTGTTTGAGATGATAGACTTTGGCAGGACTCAATTTTCTCTTGGTTTAAGTCTGTGTTGTTAAGTGGTATATTGAGTTGGTTGAATTCTTAATCACTAGTTTGCTTACGTCCAAATCAAGCAATGGACAAAGCACACCATTTTTAGGACACCAATGGTTGTTTGAAGTATGTAACCCAAAAGAATCAATTTCATTTAAAAAGATGATGGTAAGGAACTTTTGGGTATGAAATTCCATATTTTAGTGCGGTTAGAGCTTGGTTGAATTTAGCTCAGTGCACATATCCAGACATTGCCTTCTCGGTCTGCGCCAACGCATAATCATTGGAATGGAGTATAATGCACCTTCTGGTAATTGAAGGGTTCCATAGACTTGGGTTTGTTATTTCCCTACAAAGAATACAGGGAGAAGTTTGAAATTCCCAAAAAATGAATGGTTGAATCGTAACATGCAAGTTCTGGATTTTTTGACTCATCGAGTGGTTCTCTCAACTCATCGAAGGTAACACCCTAGACAAACCGGAAGCAAGCTTTCGACACGTTGAGTGGATTTCTCAACCCTTCGAAAGTAATCCCCTTGATCGACCCGAAGCTTTCTTTCGACTATTTGATGGAAGGCTTCAACCCTTTCGAACAGTTCTCCAGCTACAAGCACTATTTTAGAATTCAATGTAGTCCCCTATTTAGAGACACCTTGTGATGTCTTGGTTGATTTTCCTGATGTTGAGTATCTTTCTATCCCATATAAAGGATGTTCATACACTGGTTATGTATTCACCATGAAAACATGGATATTTTGTGACGACCCGAACCAGAACCTGTTGCATATTCGGCACGATTCTCGAGATTGAGTTTAGTCGTGGGTTTTCGTCGTGTATGTGGTTTGTCAATTCGATTCGCGACTTTGTTTTCGGTCGAGAATTTGAAAGGACCCAATCCCGATTTAGCTTCCTAAATCGGAATCAAACCCCTTCGAAAACATGAACCAACAAAAACTTTTCAAAATTTGGGCAGAGTTTCGTTACTAACGTTGAATTACCATAACCTGCACGCGGAAAAGAACACTTCGTCCTATGCCACAAAAAGCAAACCGTGGGCACCAATCCCATCCGGATTTCTCAACATCAATATAATCAACAAACAGTAAACATACTGTACTATGTATATATGTATATCTGTGAAAATCCGCACAACATGTATCAGAATGTATCAGAGCGATCTCTAAAGTAAAACGTATACAATATGTACATCAGTAGGCGAAACAAGAACCTACTGGAAAACACAAGTGACTCTGATCACTAGCCTCCAAACCACGACGTGAAACACCAAACCTGAACTGCAAACTGGGCACGGAAACCGAAAAGCCCAGGGGAAAGACAATAAACACGTTAGAGTGAGTGGACGAAAATAAATGTCTTTCACCAGCTATATATATATGTTTAAAACAACATATGCGAGTCCAGGTAAATAAAATAACAAGTACACGAGGTAAAACTCATACTCCTCCAGTGTACTGAGCATGCAAGTAAAATCCCACGGGGTCACTCATGGACTCCTCCGTGCTAGTACAGTCTGAACCACGGAGTCTCTCTGACTTCCACGTGATTCTAAGCCAGAAATGGCCTCGGTTCCGGGGAATACGCCCCTCACCGGTCTGGTTGAGGAATCGCCCCTCCAGGCGGCCCTCCGTCGGGGATCAGCCGACGAGGCAAGGTGTATCGATACAACAACGTAACCAAGACTGTACTCTGTGAAAACCAAATCACAACAATTCGATGCAAATGCATGAAACAATATAAAAGTGTATGCATATTCGTATACGTATATCCGTATAAACATATTCGTATAATCGTAAACACATGCTTATATAATCATAATCTCGTATGAAATCTCATGCTCGTAAAACCATAATCATGCTGCATGCTCAAGTTCATAAATCACATAAAAGACTCGCAAGATTTCCGTGAAAAGAAATGTCCACTCACAGATCCGCTAGCGCGAACTCGCGCTAAACACGTGGTCCGGCGGAAGTACCCTCGCCCGAAGCACGATCACGATCCAAATCTCGATCTCGATCTCCTGAATATATTCACAAAACATAACTGATCAAAATCGTAATCCACAACACTGTACTGAAGCACGGAAACCAATCGTTCCCGGAAATACGAAATGCAGTGCAAAATGAATTACAGAAATCCCGAAATTCCCACTCAAAATCTCGACTGACAATCGGCTAACCAAATCAACTCAAAAACCTCCGTACGATAACCAGGGCGTGATTATGAGAAAAATGACATTAAAATCGTCGAAATCTGAAAAGTTGACTTTTTCTCCACCGTTGACCGCCGTTGACCGCCGCCGGCGGCGGCGGCGCGCCGTCAACGGAGGAATCCCACGGCCAAACTCTCCAGTCCTCTAGGTCTCATCAAGGCGAACATGTTTCCCTTCTACCCCGAAGGCCAATTTCAAACACAACCCCTCCAATCTGTCCAAAATCCGATCGGTGAACACAATCCGGTGACCAATTCGGGTCACCCCCAAAACTCATCCTCAACCCCAAATACTCATACCACGAGACTCAGAGAGATGAGGGGAGTCGAATGCCCCTAATCCCCACCTCCAAATCTCGTCGGAGCTACCACCACCGTCGCCGGCAAACTCATCTAACTCGGCCCTAATCGGCCTCCACCAAAACGGGTCTAAAACCATTCAAACCCAAGCCATACACACTCGAAATCACAAGAGGAATCAAACCGTACCTGTCCCGAGGTGAATCGTTGCCGGAATCCGGTCGCCGGAGTTCACTTTCCCGAACGGGAAAGTTCCCTTCTCGGCAGCTCTTCCACTTTCCAAAATAGGAAAGTCAACCAAAAGTCAAAGCTTGGTCAAAGTTCACAATGAAGTTTCCGACAATTCACGACAATTTTTCGACTTTTCGATATTTATACTCGTCCCTCGGGTCGATCGACGATTCGAAATGGATAACCATCACAATTCGGATAAACTCGAAACAATCGGATAAACTCGTCGGAACCTGAAACTTCAAATAATCATAAAATATTCCTCGGTTATCGGAAAAATCTTCCGGAACCGCCCACGAGCTCGAAATCACGTACTCTACAATTTCCGTGAAGACACTCAACTCAAATTCCCGACTGAAAACATAGTCGCGAATCGGATCGACAAACCACACAATATCGTAAAATTGCGACTATAACCGAATCTCGAGAATCGTACCAAACACACATCTGATTCTGGTTCGGGTCGTCACAAATCTACCCCCCTTAAAGAAATTTCGACCTCGAAATTTACGTACCTGTCATGTGAACAGATGAGGATACTGCTCTCGCATACGCTGCTCGGTCTCCCAAGTGGCCTCCTCAACTGAATGGTTCTGCCACAAGACCTTCACCAGTGGAATCACACGGTGCCTCAGCTCCTGCTCACGTCGATCGAGAATCCGCACTGGCTCCTCAACATACGATAAGTCCTCCCTGATCGGCAACTGCTGTGGGGCTAACACATGTGAAGGATCTGAGATGTACTTCCGCAACATCGAAACATGGAAGACATCATGAACACGAGCCATCTCTGTCGGTAACTCAAGTCTGTAAGCAACAGCTCCAACCCTCTCCGTAATCTCATACGGACCAATGTACCGCGGTCGAAGCTTGCCACGCTTCCCGCAACGCACAACTCCCCTCCACGGAGATAGTTTCAGGAAAACCCAATCACCAATCTCGAACTCTAAACTCTTCCTCCTCACATCCGCGTAACTCTTCTGCCGATCCTGGGCAACCTTCAGGCGATCCCGAATAACCTGAATGTCCTCCATCGTGGTTTTCACCAAGTCAGGACCGATGAGCCAACGTTCGCCCACCTCACTCCAACACAATGGAGTGCGACATTGCTTCCCGTACAGAGCCTCGTACGGTGCCATCTCAATGCTGGCCTGATAGCTGTTGTTGTAGGCGAACTCGATCAAGTGTAACTGCTGATCCCAGTTTCCACGAAACTGCAACACACACGATCTCAGCATATCCTCAAGAGTCTGAATGGTCCGCTCGGACTGCCCGTCAGTCTTAGGATGAAAAGCTGTACTATATCGCAACCTCGTACCCAACGCTCGCTGTAAAGCCTGCCAAAACTCAGAGGTGAACTGACTATCACGGTCAGAAACAATCGACACAGGCACACCATGCAAGCGAACAATCTCTGATAAGTACAACTTAGCCAGTCTGCCCACTGAAATCTTCCCTGGAAGTGCAAGAAAGTGTGCGGATTTCGTCAATCGATCAACGATAACCCAAATGCCAGTATTGCCCGCCGAAGTACGCGGCAACTGATAGACAAAATCCATCGTAATATGCTCCCACTTCCAAACTGGAATCTCAAGTGGCTGTAATTTCCCTGCAGGTTTCTGCCTCTCCGCCTTCACCTGCTGACAAATCAAACACCGACTCACGTATGCGGCAATCTCCCGCTTCATATTACGCCACCAATAGTACGCTCGAAGTGTACGAAACATCTTCGTACCCCCGGGATGCATCGCATACGCTGAACTGTGGGCCTCGTCCAGAATCTCCTTTTTTAAGTCCTCGTCTCTGGGTACACATAATCTGCCCCTGAACAACAACATACCGTCGTCGCTCAAACGGAACTCTGTAGGCACACTATTCCGAATCATGGTCTTCTTGCCTAACAGATAAGGATCTAAATCCTGTGCCTCCCGCACCTGATCAACCAACACAGGTCGAACCTGAAAGCTGGCCAACAAGGCTCCATCATCATCATAGTTAAACACAGCACCCGTAGCTCGAAGCTCGGCTAACATCGATACTCTGGCCACACACATGTGAAACAATGAGGCTCCCGATTTCCGGCTAAGTGCATCTGCCACAACATTGGCCTTCCCCGGATGATACTCAAACGTGCAATCATAATCATTGATCAACTCCATCCATCGGCGCTGCCTCATGTTCAAATCCGGCTGCGTCTGTAAGTAGGTGAGACTCTTGTGGTCAGTGAAAATCTTACACTGAGCACCATACAGGTAATGTCTCCAACTCTTCAACGCTAACACAATAGCGGCTAACTCCAAATCATGCGTCGGATAGTTGACCTCGTGCGGTTTCAGCTGTCTGGAACCATATGCCACGACTCTACCATGCTGCATCAACACACAGCCAAGACCCAACTTCGACGCATCGCTGTACACAACATACTCACCGCTGTCATCTGGCAACGTCAGAACCGGTGCGGTAGTCAATCTTTCCTTCAGGAGCAAATAACTTTCCTCGCACGCATCAGACCACTCAAACCTGACACCCTTCTTCGTCAATCTGGTCAGTGGTGTAGCTATCCGGGAGAAATCCTGTACAAACCGTCGATAATAGCCTGCTAATCCCAAGAAACTCCGGATCTCCGGTACAGTAGTGGGTCGACTCCAATTCAGCACGGCTTCGATTTTGTCAGGATCAACACTAACTCCCTCGGCCGAAATCACGTGGCCCAGAAACTTCACACTATCCAACCAAAACTCACACTTGCTAAACTTCGCGAATAGCTGATGGTCCCGCAAAGTCCGCAACACTGCTCGCAAGTGCTTCTTGTGTTGGCCCACACTCCTCGAGTATATCAAAATATCATCAATGAATACTATCACGAACTTGTCCAGGAACCGTCGAAACACCCGATTCATCAAGTCCATGAAAGCTGCGGGGGCGTTGGTCAACCCAAACGGCATAACCAGAAACTCATAGTGCCCATACCGCGTCCTAAATGCTGTTCTGGCAACATCTGAATCCCGGATCCTCAACTGATGATATCCGGATCGAAGGTCAATCTTCGAAAAGACTGCCGCTCCCTTCAGCTGATCGAACAAGTCGTCAATCCGTGGCAACGGATACTTGTTCCTCACTGTAATCTGATTCAGCTTTCGATAGTCGATGCACAAACGCATGGATCCGTCCTTCTTCCGCACAAACAACACTGGAGCACCCCACGGAGAAACACTCGGTCGAATGAATCCCTTCTCTAGCAACTCCTGGAGCTGAATCTGCAACTCCCTCAACTCTGCAGGCGCCATCCGGTACGGTGTCTGGGAAATCGGTCCAGTACCCGGCAACAACTCAATAGTAAAGTCAATCTCCCGCACAGGGGGTATACCAGGTAACTCCGCTGGAAACACATCTGGAAACTCAGACACAACCTCAATACTTCCAAGATCCGGCACTGCAGCTGTAGTATCCACAACATGGGCTAAGTAAGCAACACAACCCTTCTTCATCAACCGATCTGCCCTCATCGCGGAAATCAAACACGGTAGGGAAGTGTTCTTCTCGCCACGAAACAGTATCTCGGGTAACCCTGGTCGTCGAAACGCGACCTCCTTCCTGTGGCAGTCGAACATGGCCCAATGCGACTCCAAAAAGTCCATGCCCAATATCAGATCGAAATCCACAATATCAAGCAACAACAGATCAGCGGCTAAACCATGGCCATCAATAAACACCTCACAATCTCGGTAAACCCAACCGATGCTCACAACCTCACCTGACGGATACAACACTCTCCACAACCCCGGAAGTGGAGATGCAGGTACCGTAGCCAATGATGACAGTCTAAATGATATGAATGAATGTGTGGCACCTGGATCTAGCAATGCAACTACAGGAATACCAAAAACATGTAACGTACCGATAACGACCTCCGGTGATGCTCTGCCCTCACGTAGAGTCATAGCATGAACCCTCGCCTGTCTGGCCGGTCGTCCTCGCTGAGCCTGACCCCGTTGCCTGCCCTGGCCTGCAAACTGTGCTGGTCGCGCTCCCGAAGTGGCACCTCGCTCTCCTCCGGAACCCTGAGCTGCCTGATCACCAGCATCATACAACTGGGGACACTCCTTCGCATAGTGACCCACCTGGCCACAGCGGAAACAAGTAACAGGACCTCGCTGACAGGGACCCACATGATGTCGACTGCAGAGACTACACAACGGGTACTCCCTTGGTACAGCAAATGTGCCACCAGTACGCCGAGGATAACTAGAACCGCTAGAACCTGCACTAGCCTGCGGTCGCTGTGGTCTGTCTCTCCTCCAAAACGGTCTCCGTCTCGATGTACTAGCTGGTGGTCGATATGATCCACCGCCTGAAGATGAAGCTGAACCGGAAGTATCAGAACTCTGCCTCTTTGAAGGCCCCTGACTCGGTCCACCTTCCTCAAATCGTCTCGGCTGATACCTCTGCTGTCTCTCCTGCTCAATGTCCTCTCCTCGGAGAGCTGCACTGACAAACTCATCAAAGTTGTTCCGTGGCATCGAAGTCAACGTCGCCTTGATGTTCAGATTCAATCCCAGCTCAAACCTTCGACACTTGGCTTCCTCTGTAGCCACCATATCCCGCGCAAAACGAGACAAACGGGTAAACCGATCCCGATACTCTAGTACAGACAAACTGCCCTGCCTCAAGTTTGTAAACTCCTCGTACTTGCGCTGCTGGGTAGCCTGATTGAAGTACCTCCGCATAAACAAATCACGGAACACAGTCCACGGAGTATCCACAGGAACCCTGTCAGTGCTGACCCACCAAAAGTATGCATCACCCTCAAGTAAACCAACTGCGGCTACTGTCATCTGCTCAGGTGTAAACTGCAGACGCTCACAAACACGCTCAATCTGAACCAACCATGCCTCGCATATCTCTGGATCAACTGAACCCGAAAACACGGTAGCACCCGCAGTGCGAGCCTTGACCACAGGGTCAAAACGCTCTTCCAAACGCAGCACTCGCATCAGCAAGTCGCGCGTTCGGCGATCCTCATCAGGATCATCATCCCGATCAACACGGGGACCACGTCGTGGAGGCATCCTACTGATACAAGACAAGCATTAGGCACAAGCAGAAAGAACGTAATCATGAAACCGCAGATATTTGAGGACACACAACACCCGAAGTATTGATGAGTACCGCTGGCCAGTCGGGTCATCACTCCAGTCATGCTGTATCAACTCAAATACCCTAAGCGTCACAACTACAAGAGTCTACAGAATCTGACAACCTAATGCTCTGATACCAAGCTGAAAGGACCCAATCCCGATTTAGGTTCCTAAATCGGAATCAAACCCCTTCGAAAACATGAACCAACAAAAACTTTTCAAAATTTGGGCAGAGTTTCGTTACTAACGTTGAATTACCATAACCTGCACGCGGAAAATAACACTTCGTCCTATGCCACAAAAAGCAAACCGTGGGCACCAATCCCATCCGGATTTCTCAACATCAATATAATCAACAAACAGTAAACATACTGTACTATGTATATATGTATATCTGTGAAAATCCGCACAACATGTATCAGAATGTATCAGAGCGATCTCTAAAGTAAAACGTATACAATATGTACATCAGTAGGCGAAACAAGAACCTACTGGAAAACACAAGTGACTCTGATCACTAGCCTCCAAACCACGACGTGAAAAACCAAACCTGAACTGCAAACTGGGCACGGAAACCGAAAAGCCCAGGGGAAAGACAATAAACACGTTAGAGTGAGTGGACGAAAATAAATGTCTTTCACCAGCTATATATATATGTTTAAAACAACATATGCGAGTCCAGGTAAATAAAATAACAAGTACACGAGGTAAAACTCATACTCCTCCAGTGTACTGAGCATGCAAGTAAAATCCCACGGGGTCACTCATGGACTCCTCCGTGCTAGTACAGTCTGAACCACGGAGTCTCTCTGACTTCCACGTGATTCTAAGCCAGAAATGGCCTCGGTTCCGGGGAATACGCCCCTCACCGGTCTGGTTGAGGAATCGCCCCTCCAGGCGGCCCTCCGTCGGGGATCAGCCGACGAGGCAAGGTGTATCGATACAACAACGTAACCAAGACTGTACTCTGTGAAAACCAAATCACAACAATTCGATGCAAATGCATGAAACAATATAAAAGTGTATGCATATTCGTATACGTATATCCGTATAAACATATTCGTATAATCGTAAACACATGCTTATATAATCATAATCTCGTATGAAATCTCATGCTCGTAAAACCATAATCATGCTGCATGCTCAAGTTCATAAATCACATAAAAGACTCGCAAGATTTCCGTGAAAAGAAATGTCCACTCACAGATCCGCTAGCGCGAACTCGCGCTAAACACGTGGTCCGGCGGAAGTACCCTCGCCCGAAGCACGATCACGATCCAAATCTCGATCTCGATCTTCTGAATATATTCACAAAACATAACTGATCAAAATCGTAATCCACAACACTGTACTGAAGCACGGAAACCAATCGTTCCCGGAAATACGAAATGCAGTGCAAAATGAATTACAGAAATCCCGAAATTCCCACTCAAAATCTCGACTGACAATCGGCTAACCAAATCAACTCAAAAACCTCCGTACGATAACCAGGGCGTGATTACGAGAAAAATGACATTAAAATCGTCGAAATCTGAAAAGTTGACTTTTTCTCCACCGTTGACCGCCGTTGACCGCCGCCGCCGGCGGCGGCGCGCCGTCAACGGAGGAATCCCACGGCCAAACTCTCCAGTCCTCTAGGTCTCATCAAGGCGAACATGTTTCCCTTCTACCCCGAAGGCCAATTTCAAACACAACCCCTCCAATCTGTCCAAAATTCGATCGGTGAACACAATCCGGTGACCAATTCGGGTCACCCCCAAAACTCATCCTCAACCCCAAATACTCATACCACGAGACTCAGAGAGATGAGGGGAGTCGAATGCCCCTAATCCCCACCTCCAAATCTCGTCGGAGCTACCACCACCGTCGCCGGCAAACTCATCTAACTCGGCCCTAATCGGCCTCCACCAAAACGGGTCTAAAACCATTCAAACCCAAGCCATACACACTCGAAATCACAAGAGGAATCAAACCGTACCTGTCCCGAGGTGAATCGTTGCCGGAATCCGGTCGCCGGAGTTCACTTTCCCGTTCGGGAAACTTCCCTTCTCGGCAGCTCTTCCACTTTCCAAAATAGGAAAGTCAACCAAAAGTCAAAGCTTGGTCAAAGTTCACAATGAAGTTTCCGACAATTCACGACAATTTTTCGACTTTTCGATATTTATACTCGTCCCTCGGGTCGATCGACGATTCGAAATGGATAACCATCACAATTCGGATAAACTCGAAACAATCGGATAAACTCGTCGGAACCTGAAACTTCAAATAATCATAAAATATTCCTCGGTTATCGGAAAAATCTTCCGGAACCGCCCACGAGCTCGAAATCACGTACTCTACAATTTCCGTGAAGACACTCAACTCAAATTCCCGACTGAAAACATAGTCGCGAATCGGATCGACAAACCACACAATATCGTAAAATTGCGACTATAACCGAATCTCGAGAATCGTACCAAACACACATCTGATTCTGGTTCGGGTCGTCACAGAATTTGAGTTGAGTGTCTTCACGGAAATTGTAGAGTACGTGATTTCGAGCTCGTGGGCGGTCCCGGAAGATTTTTCCGATAACTGAGGAATATTTTATGATTATTTGAAGTTTCGGTTTCCGACGAGTTTATCCGATTATTTCGAGTTTATCCGAATCATTTCGTATATTCGTTTTGGACCGTCGATCGACCCGAGGCGCGAGTATAAATATCGAAAATAGTCGTAAATTGTCGAGAAATACTGTTTCGCGTTGACCGGCCGTTGACTTTCCAAAAATTGCAAGTGACCTGTTTGACCGAAGAGGAAAGTTTCATCTTTGAGCTGTGACGTCCGACGACCCATTTTCCGGCCACCTCCGACTTCGGCAAGGGTATGGTTCGATTCCTTGTTCAATTTCGAGTTGATTAGTGTTTGAGTTTGAGAAAATTGGTTGTGTTTTGGATGAGGACCATTAGAGGCCGAACTGGTTTTTTTCGCCGTGATCGGAGGAGAATCTCCGGCGAGCCACGGTGGCTAGGAGGTTGGGGGTTTTCCTTCCCTTGGCTTGGTGAAGCTATTCCTAAGTTTTGATTGGGTTGTAATGGAGTTTTCCGGCGAACCCGATTCGGTTGCCGGAGGTGAAATCCTATTCGGGTTCGTGCCGTTTTGGACGAGTTAGATCGTGAATTGGACCTTGTGACTGTTGAAGAAGAGACTCGGCTTGAGATGGGCTTTAATTCTGGAAATTTTGGCCGCGCCGTTGACGGCGGCGGCGGTCAACGGCGAGGAAAAGTCAACTTTTCAGATTTCGACAATTTTAATGTCATTTTTCTCGTAATCACGCCCTGGTTATCGTACAGAGGTTTTTGGGTCGATTTTCAGTCGATATTTTGAGTGGGGATTTCGGGATTTCCGTAATTCATTTTGTACTGCATTTTGTATTTCCGGGAACGGTTGGTTTCCCTACATCAGTACAGTGTTGTGGACTATGATTTTGATCAGTTGTGTTTTATGAATATATTCAGGAGATCGAGATCGAGATCGAGATCGGGATCGTGATCGTGCTTCTGGCGAGGGATCTTCCGCCAGGCCACGAGATTAGAGCGAGTGTGCTTTTTGCTCACCTGTGAGTGGACAATTTCTTTTCACGGAAATCTTGCGAGTCTTTTATATGATCTATGAACTTGAGCATGCGTATAAGATTTCGGATTATATGAGCATGTGTTTTACGATTATACGATTATACTTATACGGATATACGTATACGAGTATACATACACTTATATGCTGTATCTTGCATTTGCATCGAACTGTTTATGATTTGATTTTCACAGAGTACAGTTTCAGTTACGTTGTTGTATCGATACACTGCATCCCGGCTGATCCCTGAGGATGTTACTGGCTGGAATCACGTGTGGGCTAGGGACCCCGTGGTTCTATCTGTGAGATTTTTACTTGCATGCTCAGTACGCTGGAGGAGTATGATTTTTTTACCTCGCGTATTTTATTATTTTATTTACCTGGACTCGCATATGTTATTTTAAACATATATATATTAACTGGTGAAAGACATTTATTTTCGTCCACTCACTCTAACGTGTTTATTGTCTTCCCCCTGGGCTTTTCGGTTTCCGTGCCCAGTTGCAGTTCAGGTTTGGTGTTTTCACGTCGCGGTTTGGAGGGTAGTGATCAGAGTTACCTGTGCTTTCCAGTAGGTTCTTGTTTCGCCTACTGATGTGTATATTGTATATATTTTACTTTAGAGGTCGCTCTGATACATTCTGATACTTGTTTATACGGATTTTCTCGGATATACATATATACATAGTACAGTTGGTTTACTGTTATTGATTATATTGATGTTGAGAAATCCGAATGGGATTGGTGCCCACGGTTTGGCTTTTGTGGCATAGGATGAAGTGTTATTTTCTGGGTGCAGGATATGGTAATTCCACGTTAGTAACGAAACTCTGCCGAAATTTTGAAAATTTTTTGTTGGTTCGTATTTTCGAAAGGGTTTGATTCCGGTTTAGGTAACTGAATCGGGATTGGGATTGGGTCCTTTCATATTTCTTGGAGATCAACAAAGTATACCCTTGTTGTTACTACCTCGAATCAATATGAGATTATTGCTTTATATGAAGCAGTTGATGAATGTGTCTGATTTAGGACATAATACACTACATTCGAGGATACAGTGGATTACCATCTACTATGACAGCACAAACTTGCATCTTTGAGAATAATGTTGTTTGCATTGAACATATGAATGTGAGTTACATTAAGGGTGGTCATATTTAACTCATTTCGCCAACGTACTCCTACAATCAACAATATCAGTGGTTACTGATTATCCGGGTGAACCTGATTGGTTTGGTGGATAATGCTACAGACTTGTTTACCAAGTCCTTACCCAAATCTACATTTGCAAAGCATGTGAGACACATTGGTATGCGAAGATTGTCTAAATTCCAAGATTGAGTTTCTGATTAGGGGGAGTTCATTTCGTAGGCATCAGGGGGAGTCTACATCACATGTGATCGTTTATGTAGTTGATGCGTTTTACTCTTTTTCCCTTACACCAAGTTTTTATTTTTACCCAAGAGGTTGTTTTTTTCTTGACAAGGTTTTTAGTGAGACAACATGTTATGCATCATTCATTAGGATTGTGACATAAGGGGGAGTGTTTAAAGATATTATACTCCTGATATCTAGATATGTGTCTTGTTCTAATTAACATAGAAGTATATATTCTCTCAATCTCTGATTTATAGGGATATTAATTGTAACAGATTGTAATGGTTATTTAAAGTCATCATGAATAAAGTACAGCTTCTATTTTCTCTGTATACTCTTTGCGTATCTATTTTCTCCTTCAACAATAACTTATAATTTGATAGCTCACTCTTTTATAGTTGTACAGAATTAATTTGCATATTAGTCGTCGTTTGACATTATGACATACAATAGGATTATAGGAATGGTGTGGTAGGATATATATATATGTGTGTGTATATATATATATATATATATATATATATATATATATATATGGCTTCAAGGGAGGGGTATCGGTTTCGATCGCTAAGTCGTATTGCTCGTGGTAGTGTGGTAGCTCGTTAGCTAAAACTGTTGTGGTGCCTTATTTGGTGTATGAGATCTTAATTTTGGGTTTGGTTTGAGTCTTTATCTTGAGCATGGAATGATGATCAATTTCGGCTTTTGGCCTTAATTATTGGCTCTTTAATAATTATCGGCCGGCGATGATCTTATCTAATGATTCACAACCGGATTTGTTGCTGCCGACATACTGTGCCATTGCTTTCCCGGGAAACAATACTCTTAATTAGTGAACATACTAGCTATTTGACTTCGATCACTTTAATTAAAGCAGTGCCATTCATTCTTGATATATATAATTATTGGACATGAATAATATATAAGAGCATTGAATCCAATGATATTTTTTATTAGAATTTTTTAGTCAAATTACAGAATTTCTCTTCAATCATACTTTCTATTACACTTTTAGGATATGAAGGATGATTTGAGCTTCTAAATCTGAGAAGAGAGAAATGGACTCCAAGTAATTTATTTAATTAATTTTATTGTTTATTTTTCAATAAACTTACCATAAACATAAATATGTACTCTCTACATTTCTAATACAGATGGAGCACAAAAAGTTTTGCTCTCTAAAACTTTATCTTTTAGCTATATATTTTAACAAATCTATTTAAAATATAAGGAACATTATTGAAGATGTTCTCGTTACTCGATCGAAAACCTAAATTATATGAAAAAATTAATTAATTATGTGTAGTGGATAATTAATTAGTCTGTTCCAGCTTAATTTGAAAGTGTTACTAGCTACATTTCAATTATTGCATGGCCGGGGAACGCCGACAGTAAATTCAAAGTTCTTGTCCATCTAATTTATTTCTGGCTTCTAGCTGCCATGATATGTCTTGGAGCTTCAATTCCCCTAACACTACAAGAAAAACGCACTTAGACGACGGAGCGTTTCCGTCGTCCAAGATCCGTGCTCCAAGTGCTGTCGTCCAAGCACTTAGACGACGGAGATTAAGGTCTCCGTCGTCCAAGTTCACTTGGACCGCGGACATTGTCCGTGGCCCATGTAATCACTTGGACGACGGAGGTTAAGTTCTCCGTAAGCCAGGTGATTACATGGGCCACGGAGAATGTAACAATCTCCGTGGCCCAGGTAATCACCTGGACGACGAAGAACGTAATCTCCGTCGTCCAAGTGGTTACATGGGCCACGGACAATGTAACAATCTCCGTGGCCCATGTAATCACCTGGACGACGGAGAACTTAATCTCCGTCGTCCAAGTGTCTTTTTAATTTAAAAAATAAATAAATTGTAATTAAATATTATTAATTTAATTTATTATTAATTGAATTTAAATAATGAAAAATGATAAAATTAATTAAATAAACTAAATTTTTAATATTACTTAATTATTAAATATATAATTAAAATTAATTTGTACATACACATCCAAAAAACCCATAAAAATGAAAATATTGTTCGGAGTGCGGAAAGAAACGAGATAATTAAAAAACTAGCTAGCTAATTAACACACTGGAGGAGCAGATGCACCGCCGCGTCCCCCGCCTCCAGCCGGGTCGTCGTTGTCGCGGTATGGGTTCGGAGGAGGTTGACATACTTCTCGAGATTGTTGCATGAGGGCGATGAGTTGGGTTATTTGTGCTTGTTGCTCGTCAAGTCTTTGCCGCATGGATTGATTCTCCTCTCGTGCCAATCGATTCTCCTCTCGTGCTAGCCGA
The DNA here is from genome assembly GCA_946800695.1 of Geum urbanum. Lineage (NCBI taxonomy): Eukaryota > Viridiplantae > Streptophyta > Magnoliopsida > Rosales > Rosaceae > Geum > Geum urbanum. Next base: position 40,188,399 of record OX326998.1, read on the forward strand.
GCCTCTTGAATGGCTGCTTCGACGGCCACAGCCTGAGTCCTTCTCCGCTGGCCCGAACCTCCCTCAGATGATGAGTCAGAGGTCGTCGACAAATCTCGAACCACCTTAGGCCCGAAGTGCCTAACCTCCTTGCCAGCTCTACGACCGTAGACCTCATCCGCGATTGCAATTTGGCTCTCTATGGATAGAGGAGGCAGGTCTTCCGACGGCACATCTGGGAACGCAAGCTGAGTGTTAGCTAATTCTTCCTGCGCACGCTCTATCACCCTTGCCTACAAGCACATAATTAATTTATTATAATTAAATAATATTTAAATAATAATTACTATAATTAAAAGCGCACATATATATATATATCACTTACGCCGCATTGACTCGCTTCATTATCGAGCCCAGGCGTCACGTACGCGCTTATGCTTGCATCAAGATAAGGGTGTTTGGAGCCCTTATCCTTGTGCTCCTTGGCTATTTGAATGAACTGCTTGGCGCCGGTAGTATGGTGTTTGTCCTTCTTCCCCCGGTTGGCTTTGTTGACACCGGAGAATTTCTGTTACACAACATAATTAAATCATTAAAAAATTAATAACTAAAATTTAAATAATTCAATTATCTTAATTGAAATAAAAAAAGTAAATTAACACCTTAAAGGAGTCATCGGCATAGTGGTTACACAACCACTGCCACTCATCTTCTCTATCCCCAAGCAGCTTTACGGGGGGAGGCGCAGGATCGTAAGTTTGGAAGTACTGATGGAGCCTGTACTTCCAATCTTTGTAGATGGAGTTGGCGGTTTAGTTGATATGCCTCAAAATCGTCGGTGTCGGATCCACCGCAAATTGTTCCTATCAAAAATAAATAGAAAATTATAATCGTATATATTATGAAATTATAGCTAATATTAACAATATTATATAATAACTAAAATTGGACGTATTACGTACCGAAAGATCTTTAAAGACTTTCGCCTTCTCATCATCCGGCACCTCCTTCCAAGTAGGGGCAGTGAGACGAACCCGGCTACGGACGATTGACCCTATGCTATGCGCCGAGAGACTTGCTAGCTGAGCTGTGGGAGGGCCACCGGTGAATTCGTCGTAGGGCAAGTCGATATTTTTCCCGGTCGCCTTGAAAATTTTCTCCGCTTTGCTCCCTTTAACGAGACCCCGAGTCCTTTTCGGTTCCGGGTCAGTGGGGGTCCTGCTTTGCTTACGGCGGGCGCTGTACATGATAGATTCAGCGGTCGAGGACGCCTGAGTACTTGCCGTTGAACCGGTACCGGGCGTCGGAGTTGAAAAGGGGTCGACGTCATCACCGCCGGAGATAAATGGGGCAGAGGGAATTTCCCCAAAATGCGCCACCTCCGAACCAGATGAAGGGTCCGGATTGACGGCGTCGTTGCCGTCCTGTTGAACCTAACCGACTTGGTCCGCCAAGCGGCGGAGCATGACATCTTCTGTCTCCTGTTGGGCTTTCTTCTTGCCGGATGGAGCCATTTAAACCTAGGAGTACGTTGTTAAAATACCTACTTACCATAATAATTACAAGTGCAAAATTTACGCTAATTAAGTACGGTTAAGATTTAAATAGAGTACACTAGCTTTGCTTTTTCGGTCGTTCAATGGACGTGCGACCCGCGCGATAAAGTGTAAATTTTCAATTAATCAGCCTTGGTTAAATCGAAAAACATGGCCAGTTATGGATAGAGATAACGCGAGAGGCAGGACTAATTTCGACAAAACACATATTGGTGTCGTCTTTCTTAGATCCAAAACCTGTCACCAGTCATAACCCGTTGCTAGACACCATGTCCGACATTCGGCCAATTTTTCGAAAATTAACACTCGCTCAAGTCCTTTGCAAACTCCGCCCTTAATCTCGTGTCCATAACTTCACTTAGGTTATGGTGTGCGGTGATGAAATCCACACATCACGAGGGGTTAAGGAGATAAGCTAGGAAAAGAGGCGCCATCTATTCCAAAGAGTGCGACTTAATAAAGCAAGCCTATGTACTAAATTTAAATCGAAGACGTACTACCATGCAATTTACTAGAAACTACACGTAATACTATTAAGTAAAACAATAAATAATTACAATAAAAAATTATTATTTATCATGCATTTAATAATAATTAATCATTTACCAATATAATTAATTATTATTAACAATAATTATTATTTAAAACTAATTACAATAATGAATTATTTAAAAATAATTATTAAATTATTATAATTACAATAATGAATTTATTCATTTAATTAATTATCAACTAATTACAATTATGCATTTAATTAATTATTAATTACAATAATGAAATATTTAAAACTAATTATTAAATTATATTTAGAAATTAATTAATTAAATGAAAATAATTTTAATAAGGTAAAAAATAGAAATTTACCTCACCGGAGTAATCGTGAATATCGCCGGAGTTGAGTCGTCGGAGAGCAGGAACCACGCCGGAAAAATTGTCGTCGGAGCGTCGCCGGAGGAGAAAAATCGCCGGAGGAGAGGAGAGGAGAGGAGATGGAATGAGAAAAGGGGGGGGGGTGCTGTTCTATTTATAGGCTTTCACTTAAACGACGGAGCACTAATTTCCGTCGTCTAAGTGCACTTGGACGACAAAAACAGTGTTTTCCGTCGTCTAAGTGAAGGCCGGGGTTAAATTTTTTCGAAGCGGCGCGTAATTAATGGGCGGGACGTTTCACCCGCTATAAATTTGGACTTAGACGACGGAGAATTGAATCTCCGTCGTCTAAGTGGAAATTCAAGCGGTGCCGAAAATTGAGGCGGTAAATCGAATCGCCAGGATTTTTGACTTGGACGACGGAGAATGACGTCCTCCGTCGTCCAAGTGAAATATTCATTGAAAAAAAAAATAAAAAATAAATTGAACCGCCATGGTAAATTGAACCTGAACGACGGATCTTGTCATTCTCCGTCGTCCAGGTTCAATTTACGTTAAAAAAAATTTTAAAATTAATTCGCTAGGAATTTGGAGATCTATCATTCGAGTGAAATAGTCGTCCAATATCGATGAACGCATCGTATATATGAACAGTTAAATTTGAACCGACGAATAATTTTACGTCTTGAAAGTTGTTAAGTATCGACTAATCCTTACGACTTAAGTGTTCATGAGTAGAGGCTCATTTGCAGCAGAGTATTAACAAAATTGAATTTCGACAAAACAACCGTTGGATATGTTCGTCGTAACATAATATATAATTGTCTTCAAAGGACCATAAAATAAGAAGTTCGGGAAGGGTTTCATCGGCACAGTCAACCGCAAAATCGAGAATTTCACAAACCGGAAACGTGGATACAAGGTATTTCGCAACTCCGATTTTCGAACCGTCGAAGCTCACACACCAAGAATTGTTTACTCTAAAGTCTTGACGAAAAGAATATGCATTGGAAGAAGGTCTAGATGGTCGTTGTCTTAGAAAAAATTACGATATCTGCACCTGGATGACGGAGATGAGATTTTCCGTCGTCCAGGTTGGTACCTGCAGGCTGCCAACATCCCATACGCTGGAAAATCGCTGATCGTCCACATTACGGCAGCCCTCATCGTGAACATCGTGTCAGTGAATTTGTCATAAGTTGGGACTCCATTTTCCCACAACAGTTTCAGCTCGTCGATCAAAGGTCTGAGGTAGACATCTAAGCACTTCCCTGGAGATTTAGGACCTGGAATTAGTACAGTAAGGAAATTAAATTCCTTGTTCATGCACATCCACAGAGGCAAGTTGTACGACATCAGAATAACTGGCCAAGTGCTGACGGCGGAGCTATTACTTCCCCAAGGATTGAATCCGTCTGTAGATAGGCCGAGTCTAACATTTCTAACCTCTGCAGCAAAGTCTCCAAATTCTCTGTCGAAATGTTTAAAACCCTCTCCATCCGCGGCGTGTCGCAGGACATCGTCATCTATTCGCTTTTCTGCGTACCATCGCATCGCCTCTGCTGTGTGTAGCGACATGTACAGGCGCTGCAATCTGGGAATCAAGGAAAAATATAGAACAACTTTCACAGGAATTCTCTTTTTCGAACTCTTCCTATTCACCTGAAATCTGCACTGGCCACATACGGGACATCGTCATCTATTCGCTTTTCTGCGTACCATCGCATCGCCTCTGCTGTGTGTAGCGACATGTACAGGCGCTGCAATCTGGGAATCAAGGAAAAATATCGAACAACTTTCACAGGAATTCTCTTTTTCGAACTCTTCCTATTCACCTGGAATCTGCACTGGCCACATACGGGACAATAGTCCAAATCTTTATACTCTTTGTAAAATAGCACACAATCATTCGGACATGCGTCAATTATCCTGTACTTTAGGCCGAGGCTGCTCAAGATATTTCTAACCTTATAATGAGATTTAGGAAGATTGTGATCATCAGGAAGCAACTTACATATTTGCTCCTAAATTTTGTCAAAAGCACTCATTGACATTTTGTGCTTCACTTTTATCTTCATTTGCTCCATCACATATTGCAACACATTCTCTCGACATCCAGGGAACACCGGGGTCTGCGCTTCAAGTAGCATCCGGTTGTACTTAGCCATCTCACTGGTGTCAGTGGCCAAGCTAGCAGCGGGGAATGTGTCATTATGCTCATTAGTGGTACTGTAACCTCCGTCTTGGTGTTGGTGTCCACCATGACTACATCCCGGAAACGCATCATGGACCAAATCTGCAGTTGGATTGCAAGCTGGGGGTCAGGCACCACTGCCGCTGGATGAGGCACCATGGTAACTGTACCCTGAGCTGAAGTCTGCTGCGCTGAACTCTACTGGTTCACCATGCTCGCTCCATGTAGTGTAACTCCACATCATACCATTTTCGTACAGGTGTTGCACCATAACATTAATCTCCACATACTGACAATTAAGAAATTTCTGGCACGGACACCTGAAACGCTTCTTTCCCTGACCATGTTCTATCGCAAAATTCACAAATTCGCTAATTCCATCCATATACTGGACATCACATCTATTCTTCAACTTCATCCAACTCTTGTCCATACTGCTACAAAATATTATAATTAATTAATTATTACATATATATATTAGTCCATTAATTTACGCTTAATTATACGTACTCGATCTACATCGATCCATAAATTACGTACGTACGTAATTTAATCTGTATATATAGCTAACATCCATGCATGTATGTACGTACGTTTTCACTAAATATATATTAAGCAAATTTTAACTGCGTACGTACCTGCTGGCCTTCTTGATATCAGTTAATTAAGCTAGCTAGCTAGTCAGCGGAGATCCCTTATCCTGATCCTTCTCGGCCTTCTCCCTTGTCCTTCTCCCTTCTCCTTCAATTCTTCTTCGAATTGAATGAAGAGAGGATCGGATGGAAGGGATAGAGTTTGGCATCGGGCTTATATAATGCTTCACTTAGACGACGGAGGTGTCGGTACGTCGTCTAAGTGGAAGTTACTCGGACGACGGCGTGTCGGTTCGTTGTCCAGGTGATCACCTGGACGACGGAGAATACTCCAAGGTCTAGGTGATCACCTGGACGACGGAGAATAACATCTCCGTCGTCCAGGTGGACACTTGGACCTCGGAGTCTTCTCCGTCCTCCAGGTGATCACCTGGACGACGGAGAAGGTATTCTCCGTCGTTCAGGTGTTAGTTGGACGACGGAGAAGTCTCCGTCGTCCAAGTGTAACTTGGACCACGGAACAATTTCGTTTCCGTGGTCTAAGTGCTGTTTTCTTGTAGTGTAAGTTGGTCAAGGTTTCCTCTAATTAAGGTGTTTATAGCTGCGGAGAACCAAGTACGTACATGTTAATAAAGATTTTTTTTAGTGCATGCATGTCCATGTTGTCATATACAAATCATATTCATTCATTTATATAAAGGTACAACACATTTTGATCCATTTGATCAATAGCCAATGCTCCAAGTAATTATAATTTTGGTATATTTCGATGTAATTAAATTGGGTGCATGACCGTATATGAACATAGATAAGCTAGCTAGCTTAATTACCATGATCGAAAAACCTTAATTTTTATGTGTATGCATAAGGCGCGCGCGCATTAAGAATTCTGAACATGCAAAGCTTTAATTTCATTGATATATATCCTTTTGCGAATGAGTTTTTGTAAAGTGTTTATTGTGCCACAGGAATCACCACTTTTACCAGACCGAGCTCGTTTGACAAACCCGGCGATTTACAACTACTCAATGGTACAAGATACATATATCTCCTGGCTAGCTAGCTTTTCTGAATCATTACTGATCAACCTCGTTCCATACATATAAATAAATATCTTTGGCAGACAACATGTTCTGCACGATTGAAAACTAGTGGAATTTTGGTTGTTTTCGGTATAACTCAGGGTTCATGGAAAGAGAAATTTTAAGGTGCAACCGTAAATTTTATTTATTAATTTTATTGTTATTTTTGTAAAATAGATAATTTTTAGTAAGTTTATTCAACTTTTTGTAAATATTCCAGTGAGTATATATACTTTTACAAATTTGAGAACAAATTGTTGTCAATATTTTATTTTAATTTAATTATTTATAAATAATAATAAAAATGACTATAATTTTTTCCAAGTTAATATTTCAGATAAAATAGGCCGGATAAGAGGCGGACGCCCATGAGATTATACAAATGTAGACCGACAGGTGTCGGCCATCCGTTAGTTCAAAGGAAAATAAGGATGCGCAGGTCAAATTACTTGAATGGTTTGCATGCGTACTTGCTCAGAATGTTTCCACAACTTTGCCAAAGGAGAAGTTTCAGACGAACGAAAAGGGGCAAAAATTTGTATCGATGAGCTCGATCGGTTATGGGATTAGAGTTAGGGTAGAAGAGATATTTGAATTTGGATCATGGTAGAAGACTTGAATGGTGGGTTATCGTTTGTTGGACTAGTTGCAGATCTGGGCAACAAACTTTTGGAGTAAAAGATTACATCTGATTTTGAGGTAAAAGATGCCTAGACGGCTTCAATCAGACAAGCATAGTTCGAAACATTGTTTCGAGATGGATGAGTTAGTGTTCAACTCAAATTTTGCCTCAATCTCACTGTCTGTTTTTGCTGCGTTCATTAGATTATCAATTTTGACATGTAAATTAAAAACTCACTAACATGTCAAATTAACAAAATTTGATTTTTGGATTTTGGTCGGCCAGCTATTCTTACCTGCACATGTGTTCCAATTCGAAGGACTATTTCATTTTCCGTTGGTATGGATTTCAAAGAAGAAATAAACTTGAAGAAGAATCAAGAAAATATGAACGCTTGGGAATTGAACTTGATGATTAATTTTATTATTCTTCATCCGTCACTTCTGAAATCTGGAAAATAATGGAAGAAGAAGGACGCATCTAGATAACAGTATTAGAAAGATCACTATAGCCGAGGACGAAAATTCGTCGGCCTGTTAACAAAAATCTTTGGCTGTAGCTATAGTTGACAATGTGTTGTTGGTTATAGCATCGTCGGAAAAGATCGTCGGTGCACTACAACATTTTTGCTCATTACCGGCGATTTAAAATTCGCCGGCAATAGTTTTTCATTATTGCCGGCGATTTTCCCCCCAAAAATCATCGGCAATACTTTTTTTTTTATAATTATTGCCGGCGATTTTTCCTCCAAATCGCCGGCAATAATTGGCTGGTAATAAAAAAAAAAAAAGTATTGCCGGCGACTTGGGGGCAATACTTTTTTTTTTTGGCTATTTCCGGCGCATTATTGCCGATAATTTTTCCTCCAAGTCGCCGGTAATAATGAAAACTATTGCCGGCGAAAAAAAAAATCGCTGGCCTTAGTTTTCCGTTTTGCCGGCAATACAACATTTTGTGGTAGTGGTGATACTATAGCCGACGACAATGTAGGGTAGTCGTTGGCTATAGTTCAAACTATAGCCGACGACGTACACGTCGTTGGGAATAGTTTAGATTATTCTCGATGATGAAGTCGTCGGTGAAACCCACCCCTGTGGTCACAAAATTGACCGGCTCTGGATTACAGCCGACGAGATTTTATATGATTGTCATCAGCTATAGTGGAAGAACATCGTCAGTTATAGTTTGAATGTCGTCGACTATAGTCTTCCGAAATGTCAGTTTCTGGTAAACAATAGCCAACGAGATAGGTTCATGTCGTCTGCTACAGTTGGTGATTTTTTTTTTAAAAAAATGCAGATTATGGATTTCGTACCCAAAACTTGCAATTGGAAAATACAACACATATTTTTTCAACAACACATATTGTCCAACAACGTACACACCCATACAAACAAAAATACATCTACACTAACAATGATCAAAATCTATGTTATTGATGTAATCACTACCTTGGTCTTGCTGATCCTCCTGCGGCTGCGGCTGCGGCTATGGAGCACTGAATATGTTCGGGGGTGGGGCTGGGGCTGGGATCTGGATTCCAGCAGCCTGGAATTGTGTAAACATTGCTGCATATATGCCGCCATAGATGTCTAATGCTGGGCTAATCTCACATTCTGTAATGCAATTGCCTGCTGCATCTTCTCCATCTGTCTCCATTGCTCCTCAATCTGTCTCCATTGCTCCTCAATCTCCCTCTTCTACCTCTGAAGCTGCTCATGTAGCTCAGAGTTCCTGAAACTTTCAGACCTGCGCGAGAATTCAGGAGTCTTTTTCAACACCCCTTGGCCCCTCTTGTAGAGACCCTTGTAGTAGAAGGTGTTCTTTCCCGGATGGATCGCGGTTTCCATAATCCTCGCCGCTACAGTCGGATTAGATACATCAATCTGAGAGACCCCTAGGAGAGCTTCTCATCCTGGTAGTCAGGATATAGCTCTCTCGCTACCTGAGTCAACACATCCGACATCACCTCCTGCACTCTTGTCTAATTGACACGGAAATATGAATAACGTATTATTAAACATACAAATTTTTTAGAGAAAAAACATATATTAGCAAATATGTTAATTAATTTATGAGGGCTCAAGACTTACAACATCTTCGGGGCATTGCGGATACGCGTGCTACGTAGTATACACCAACGTGGGGACTTCTGGGTGTTTGGTGGCTTCTTCCATCCAATCCGAATATGATCTGGAACCGGCACGATGGTTTTTGGTGTTGATTAACCGGTTCTTAGAGTTTATTTCAGAAATTGCCTTGTTGGATAAACATACATCAAAAAATTATTAGCTAAGTATTTTCAAATAATACGATACAACACAAATATACTCAGGTTGCATACCTGTAATCGGGGGTTCTTGAAGTGCATTACAAGCCATTGTCACTCGTACTCCCTAAACTAGAACTCGCTAGGGACCATCTCGATCGTCGCCGTGCTTGATCCAGTGCTTTCAAAGCTCGGCCTTCCACTCCTTGTACCTATATTAATGCAACACAAATGTTAGAAATTGACAGCACTTGATCAATAAAATCTAACTCAATATAACTCGAATCACATCACCGGCTCCCTTGCACCTCATCTGCCCACGTGGGTTTGAGCTCGTTTTTCACGTGAAACCACCTTTGCAATGTATATATAAATGGTAAAAATTGTATATTTCTTCGGACTTGATTAATAAGTGGAAAAGATACATAATGAATATACAATTTAACTCACCAATAGTGCATTATTCACTTCTATCTTTACATAGTGTGGCACGAATTCTAATCTGGCCACAGCATTGGGACTCTGTCCCATATGATGCTTCCCACAATGCTGGCATACTTTCACGTAATCGTTCCCTCGATCACCTTGCCTCCATTTCCGGTCTTAATGACCAGTTTTCCATTCCTGGTCACTTCGTCAAGAAGCTTGCCTACGACGGTGCCTTTGGTCTTTCTTTCTTTGCGTCCGGCAACGATTTCGCCTAAGACATGGATAAAAATATGAAAACATAAGCACCCAATTTAATTTACATATTAATAAGTTTGAAATTAAATAATCAAGGTTGTTAACTAATATTTATCTGTTTCGTTTCTGTGTTGTGCCTTAATCCTCACACTCCAGAGAGGTGTCTCGAACGGTACATACACGTACGCTTGGTCCACCGTAAGGAAATGTTGTTGTCTTAGAGTAGGTCTCCCCATGTCATCGACGACAGGTATTGTAGGTATCTCGTTGGGAAAGAAGAAGGCAGACGGCGGACATAATTGTACCCTGGTCGTAGAGGAACTACCTGAAGCACATGCCTCAGATGGTCGAAGGGCCTAAGCCGTAGTGGGAGTAGGCTCCAGCGGGGGAATGTGTGGCATGCTGACCGATTCTTGAGATGTGCCACCCGCTGAGGGCATGCGGTTGTTCTCATAGAGCCTTCTCGAGCTACAAGGTCGGCGGGCCACTAATTACGGCTGCAGCGTCGCCCCCTGATCAAGTAGTTAAATGTGGCGAGAGGTGCCAGGACCGCTAAAAGTGTTGCCAATAGGGGTGGACCCAGAATGACTAGCGCTAGTTCCATTTCCTTCTTTGGATCTTGACCCGGATCCGGACGAATTTTTTTTTACCAAACCAATTTTTTATGGTTCCTAATCAAAACTCAGTTCAATTCATCTAAAACTAAATATTATAACCAAAACAATAACCAACTTAACTAAAACAATAACCAAATTAAAAAAAATTCTCAAATCCTAATCAACACGGCCATTTAATCCGGATCCAACACGGCCACTAGCATAATCCGTACATAATCAATTTTATGGTTCCTAATTACTGCGGGCAAACCAATTCATGGTTCCTAATCAATTTCACATAGCATATCCGTATTTCACATATATAATCAATTTCACAAAGTATCAAATCTGATAACTTTACACAAAATTTCACAAAATCACAAAATTCCTACATTACAACATCCTAACCACATCCATTTCATCTAAACAATCCATTTTCACATCAAAATATTCATCTAAACAAATCCATTTCCACATCCAAATCCATTACCACATCCTAACCATTACCACATCCTAACCATTACAACATATAATCATTACAATATCTAATCATTACAACAACCATCATCTAGTTCACAGTCCCTAAATCAATAATTTTAGCAATCACATACCAAGAATTTCATAGCAATCTATTACCACAGTCCCTAATTCATGGCAATAATTCACAATAATTCACAATCCATTACCATAGTCCCTAATTCTCAATAATTCAGCCCCTAAACCAATAATTTCAGCACCAGCCTCACATAGTTTTAACAATCCATAATTTACAGTCCCTAAAACCCTAAAATTGCCACTGAAATAAGAGAGAGAGAGAGAGAGAGAGAGAGAGAGAGAGAGAGAGAGAGAGAGAGAGAACCTACTATGTCGATTTTAAGAGAGAGAGGATCTCGACGAGCGGAGAACGACGAACGACAGGAGGTGGCGACGACGACAGTTTTGGGTCAAGTGCAATTTTATGGTTTGGTTCGGTTGGGAGGTGTTTTAGTTTGGCTTAGGGTCTAGGGAGTTGAGCGAGAGGGTCTGCTGATTGAGCGGCGGCGCGGGCTGGCCAGCGAACGGCGGGTGGCGGCGGAAATTGAAAAAATTAAGGTTTGGGTGTTTTGGTTCGTGCTGGACGAAGCTGTGTAATATATCCGAAAACTATAGCCAAAGACATAAGTAAATTCATCGGCTATAGTGTTAATTTTTTTTGACAAAATAGGTTCATGTCGAAACACATTTTCCACAAAATACCTGTTTAACTAACTAAAGAACATAGTCATAATCATCTCTATATTTATAAGTATGAAAATACTTAACAAAACTAGGCTCATGACCAACAAACATACACGTTTAACACAAATACATTTTTAACTAAGGCTCATAATCAGAATAATCGCTTGATCTGACTCTGTGTCCGAGTTAATTTCTGGTAAGATGTGCTGCTCCTCGTCACTGGAGTTTCATTAACTTCATTTGGATTAACATCAAGAAGTTTTGCTCGAGGAATTTGACCCACACTACCCTGGATCACATTATTAAGGCGAATTGTAGAGGATTCAGGAATACCAATTGTGTTCGGCTCTTGGTATGTAGTAACTTCTTGATTATGTGCGGTCTCACCATGTGTAACAACACTGTATATGTTTCTAGGAACAACATGGTTAACTACTTTTCACGCGCCTTTGTGCATATGATCATCAAGATAAAACACTTGTTTTACCGCTGTGGCAAAAATAAAAGGGTCATCATCATACTAGCTTGTAGCAGTATTTACCGAAAATATTCCATATTGATCGGTCCTTGTGTTCTCCGAGTTAGTATCAAACCATCTACACTTAAACAAGTGCACTTTTATAACTTCCCCATAAATTAGCTTAACCACTGAATGGAGAACACCGTAATAGTCAACGCCATTCAACCCATCATGCATGATTACCCCAGAATTATGTTCTCAGTCTGTCGTCTCTATGTTGACATATAAATTTCACGCCATTCACCTTACACATCGACTAAACATTTGAAGTTAGCGGTTTCATCACCAAGAGCCTCAATGCGTGTGACCATTGTGGGTAACCATCATCTTGTACATGGTTCATCTGAAAAAAAAAACCATTCACTTTAAATGTGAACATTGATATTAATTTATATATATATAGAAGTCAATATATATATACACTTACGCATTTGCCAAAATAATTTGCAAACGTCATATTGTGGTACTCAACATTACAGGCAATAGAAGGGTTTTGAAGATGGATGTCTTTCCAGTATTGAACTTTTGGACAGTTAATCAGTACCCATCAGTGGGCAATGACTAACTCATATGGTTCCAACTTGTATGAGTTTAGCAACTTTTCATATACTTCAACATTATTGGAGATGATAGAAAAGTTGAACTCGGGTTCATCTACTGGCATATATTGTGGAGGGTCCTCGAGCGCTCCCAAATAGAACTTGGTGTACGTTAAGCATTCGTGTGTAAGATATGCTTAAGCAATACACCCTTCAAGTGCAGATTTATTCTTCATATAGTCTTTGTAGTCTCCCAGTTGTCTATCAAGTTGCAAAGTGCATGTTATGATTATTGAAAAATAAGTATTGATTTATATATAAAAATAGAGCCAAATTCAAAAGTTGAATCATATGTACCTTTCCACAGGATACATCCAAGTATAGTGTACCGGGCCAGTAAGCAACAATTGTTCGGGAAGATGGATCATCAGGTGAGGCATAATGTTAAAAGAATTTGGGGTAAATATCTTCTTAAATTTGCACAAGATAAAAATGATGTCCTGTTGCTTTTCTCACAAGTCTGATTTTTTTCACTTCTCTGGTGCATAACTTCTGAAAGAATCTTGACAACGCCACTAACGGCTCGACCATCTCTTTAGGCAGGTACCCTCGAATGAAAATAGAGAAGAGGTGTTGAAGCGGTACATGGCAATCATGACTCTTTAATCCGTACATCTTATTGTCCTGAAAATTAACACACCGACCTATATTTTCTGCATAGCCATAAGGATACCTGACATTACCCATCCAACCAAAAATTTCATTCTTCTGGTCAGGCTTGATGGTGTAAGGAGCTTGAGACATTTTTTTCTTCCCATCTCTCAACCAAAAATATTTCTGTGAAAGGACCCAACCCCGATTTAGCGTGGAATTACCATTACCTTCGAAAACACGAACCAACAAAAACTTTTCGAAATTTGGGCAGAGTTTCGTTACTAGCGTGGAATTACCATTACCTGCACGCGGAAAATACACTTCATCCTATGCCACAAAAAGCAAACCGTGGGCACCAATCCCATCCGGATTTCTCAATATATCAACAGTAAAGTAAATCAATAAATATATCTATACTTTACTGAAATCCGGTGTAAAATCGTATAGCATATACAATAGGACGCTCAGAGCGACTTCTAATACATAATCATATACGCATACCACAGTAGGTAGAACAATAAACCTACTGGATGAAACAAAGTAGCTCGAGCACTATGCCTCCGACCACGACGTGCGACACCAGAGCCTGAACTGCAAACTGGGCACGGAAACCGAAAAACCCAGGGGAAAGACATGAAACACGTTAGAGTGAGTGGACGAAAATAAATGTCTTTCACCGAGAAATATAAGTTATAAAAATATATGCGAGTCGAAATATAAATAAATCAAATCAAATAGTTTACGAGGAGACGCTGACTCCAACTCGTAAACAGAGCATGCATAGAAATTCTCACGGGGTCACTCATGGACACGTCTGTGCTAGTACAGTCGGAATCACGGAGTCCCTGACTACCACGTGATTCATAGCCAGAAAGGCCTCGGTTCCGGGGTACTGCCCCTCGCCGGTCAGGTAGGGGTACTGCCCCTCCTGGTGGCCTACCATCGGGGATCAGCCGAGAGGCAAGTGTATCGATACAACAACGTAACTGAGACTGTACTCTGTGTAAACCAAATCATAAACAGTTCGATGCAAATGCATGAAACAACATATAAGTGTATATATACTCGTATACGTATATTCGTATAAGTATAACCGTATAATCGTAAAACACATGCTCATAATAAACATAATCTCGTATGAAATCTCATACTCGTAAAACCATAATCATGCTGCATGCTCAAGTTCGTAAAACATATATATATAAGACTCACAATCAATCCGTGAAAATAAATTGTCCACTCACAGACTAGCGTAACGCGTATCGCGTTAACCCGTGATCCGGCGGAAAGTCCATCGCCAAAAGAACGATCACGAACACCTGAATATTCACAAAATACCATTTCTCAAAATCCTAACTCGACAATACAAATCAAATCACGAGAAACCACCGTTCTCGGAAACACGTAATTCAAAGTCGACGAATCGTCGAAAATCCGTATATGTACACCTCAATACCTCGCTATACATTCGGATGCTCAAATCGAGAAACGAACCTCCCCACTGCGATCGGGGCGCGATTTCGAGTCAAATGACATGCGACTTGTCGAAAATCCAAAAAGTCAAACCTGTTGACCGTTGACCGCCGCCGTTGACCACCGTCCACGGCGGCGCCACCACTGACCGGAACATTTCACGGCGGAGCAACCTCCATTCCATGCAAAATCACCCACTGAGCAACTTTGTCAACTGCATCGAAGGCCAATTCTCACTCTAACTAGGTCAATTTCGTGATAAACCGAATGAACACACAAATTTCAAATCCAAAATTCTCCTTCCACAATCAAAATTAGAATTCCAAACTTACATGGTAGCTTGTTAGTGATGAGAGCTACAAAGCCCAACCAAAAATTCAGCTCGAATCGGTCTAAAACCATGCACCCGAATTCACAAAGTTTCCTCCACTTTTCCGCCGGAAAATCTCCTCTCTACAGCCGCCCTCGCCGTGAGGGGTGGCCGGAAACATGCTCGGGACACCGAGACGCGTCGATTGGGTCCAGTCTCGGGCTCGGTGGTGGTCAGAATCCACCTCGCCGCCGGCGAGCTCCACACTGTCGCACCTCCTCCGTTCAGCTCGGTCAAACCAGTCAAGTAAAGTCAACCATTTAATTCAACTTTGACTTTCCCAAAGGAGAAACTGCCATATATAGACTTTCCCAATAAGGAAACTCATACTTATCCATTTCGACGAACATCAAACCCACGTAACTTTCTCGTCGTGATTCCGATTCCGATAATTCTTGCGGCCACAAACTTGTCTCGACATGTTCTTCCAATATCACCCAAAGTCAAACACATTGGCCAAACAGATAAAAAGTCAATCCTTCGAACCAACACACATTAAATCGACTAAAGAATCAATAATCAGAAATATTCACAACTTAAACTCCATAACTCAAAATCATGCTTCGGAAGTTCCCACAAACTCGAAATTAAATTTTGAACAACTTCCGTGAAGGATCCGAAGCCAAATTCTCGACCGGTAATTTAGTCGCTAAGTAGCTCGCCATATTAATCTGTTTCCATCGAAACTTCAAATATTCATAGCTAATTACTCGGTCGTCCAAATAACGATCCGGAATCATCCACGAACTCGAAATCATATGTACTACAACTCTTGAGAAGAGACTCAGCTCCAATTCTCGGCCAATAATTAAGTCGTTAAGAAGCTTCGGCGATTAAATCAACTGTCGCAACTCTGCGACTACGCACAAACTCATCGATCAAGCTGATCATACTGCTGATTCTGGTCCGGGTCGTCACATTCTGCACTCCCATTCTTTTCAAATCAATGCATGCCTTAAGGCCGTCTTTAGTTTTTTTCCTCCCAATTCAGAACTGTGCCCACCACACTTTCGCACACATTCTTCTCTATGTGCATGACATCTAGGTAGTGCATGGGACAGTACGGGAGTTCTCAAAATATGCTTTTGTGTGTTTAGAATTTATGCTTGTCGGGTCTGTCAGGTATTGACGCCATTATTTCAGAATGATTGCTCAACTGCCCAAAATCTATTCATTCAGCACTTATAAAATTTTATCCCACATCCATGTCCTGGGTTGTACACTCATTTCTATAGTCCCATCAAAAGCCTCGGGATTCTGCCGAAGTAGGTGATCATCTAGAAGCCATAAACGATGACGCATCTGGACAATCTTTCTGTAATGAGGTCTGCAACACTCAATAGTCATGCACTCTGAACAATCCCGGTATCCCCTTGTAACGTTGCCTGATAATATCCCGCGAGAAGGAAAATCACTGATGGTGCCAACAAGCATGGCATGCATCTAGAGAATCTCATTTTTGTACTTGTCATAAGTGGCATGACCAAATTCACTCAGATACTTAAACTCCTTAATCAAGGGTCTCAAATACACATCGAGACACTTTCCTGGATAATTTGGCCCTGAAATTAACAGAGTGAGCATATTGTATTCCTTCTTCATGCACATCCATGGAGGAAGGTTGTACAGTACTAAAATAACTGGCCATATATTGTATTAAAGACTCATGTTGCAAAGAGGGTTGAATCCGTCAAATGAGAGCCCAAGCAAAATATTTCAAACCTCTGATGAAAAATGAGAAAACTCTATGACCTATTACTTCCAAGCCTCTCCGTCAGCAGGGTGTATAAGGGTATCATCATCAGGTAAATTCCTCTCAGCCCACCATCTCAATGCTTCACCCTTGTGTGCACACATGAATAACTGTTCCAGCCTATCAACTAGCGGGAAATACCGAAGTATATTCACAGCTTTCTTATTCCCTGCAGGAGTCAACTTATACCTATCTGTACTACATACCGGACAGACATTAAGGCAATCAAGATCATTCTCATAAGCATCTTTACCCCAGAAGAAAACTCAAACATATCTGCATGCATAGATTTTGATGTAAAAAAGCCTAAGATCTTTCAAGATATGTTTCACCTTACGATGAGTGATAGGAAGACGATGACCGGGGAGCAGCATCGAAGCAGTCCACTTCAACCAATCATCAACAGCCTTGACACTCATTTTTTTCTCCATTTTGAGCTTCATCACTCCCATGACACTTTCAAGAACAGTCTTATTACACTCGTTGTACAACGGGGTCTGTTGCATGGCAATCAGATTGTTGTACTGTCCATACCGGTAGTGTTGACAGCTCTAGGTAATTGCTAGACTGACTCAATATGAGGAAAGCCCCCAACGGCGGGAGGGATATATGGTGCTTGAGCAAATACACCAATCTCATAAGGAAACACATCATTGATCAACCTCGTTGTTGGATCATTGGATGTATTGGCCCTTTCAGAAAATTACCCACGATCATGCTGATCCGCTGATGATGTTTCACCGTGATAAATCCAACATGTGTACTTATCCCAAAACTCAGTTTTCTTCAGGTGCTCTAATACTTTATCAATGGGTAAACGAAATTGCTCACTGCGACACTGACATTGCGTACACATGCAATAATAAATTGGCATCCCTCTACAATTAGCCTTCACATATTCCACAAAGCTCTAATTCTATGGTGATATCTTACATCTCATCTTTGAAGGCACATCCAACTCTTGTTCATCCTGAAAATTTCAACAGTATATAAATATATACATGCACTAATTAATTAAAAATTCATCATTATATATATATCGATATTTAAGTTAACTACAAATTACATAATTTAATTCTTCTACTCCCTAGTTACAAATTTACACACACACACACACATATATATATACACGTACATATCAACAATTAACATATATATATATATACACATATCAACAATCAACAATTACAAATTTACATATGTACATATCAACGATCAACAAATTTATATATATACATATTAAATTAACACATACATATCAACAATTTTACATATAATTATATATATATATACATATTTTCATCGAATTCAACTCAACTCAAATCAACAATCAACAATCAATTACTCAAAATCAACAATCAACTCTACATCAACAATCAACTCTAAATCAATATTAATCAACACACACACACACACACACACACACACACACACACACACACACACACACACACACACACACACACACACACACACACACACACACACACACACACACACACGTACCTATATATAGCTTCAAGAATAGATTTTAGATAACTTCTGACAACACCCAACGATTTCAGAGCGTTTTGAGTTTTCCTCACTGAATTTGTTTGAATGATTGAGCTGCTGCGAACCAAATCTAATATATGAAATATAGCTGACGACATTAATGAGCCATCGACTATAGTTGAAAAATGTCGTCGGTGTTTGTCAAAAACTATAGCCGACGACGGTCCCGTCACAAACACCGATGATGGTTTTTCGGTTGTCGGCTATAGTATTATGCCCAATGACTGGAAACTATGGCCGACAAACCCTTTTTGTCATCGGGTATACTATAGTATACCCAACGACATCAATAGTTGTTGGCCTATTTTTTGTCATTTCGTCGGCTATAGTACTTATTTTGGTAATGGAAGTTCGACCCACATGCAAACCATTCGGGTAATTTGACCTGCGCATCCTTATTTTCCTTTAAACTAACGGATGGCCGACACGTATCGGTCTCCATTTAGTTTAGTACCATGTGGTTTGGGTTGTTCTTCATGTTACTACCTGAGATTTTAAATTTTTCAGTTTACTACTTGAGGTTTGGATATTTCTTCATGTTACTACCTGAGGTTTTAAATTTGTCAGTTTACTACCTGAAGTTTCATTTTCTCATCACTTTTTATCTTTTCATTAAAATTATTTAAAGAGGGAGGGTATTTTGGTCAATTTATTTATCTTCAATAAAAGAAAAGTTTTTATTTTCTAAAATTTTTTATTTCTAGCAAAATAAGTTATATTAATTTTCTATATAAATGGTCGGTTGGCTAAATATGTCATGCTTACCCTTGATTATATAGCGCCGTAGAGATATCAAGACACACGACCTGGTGACATAATTTGTAGGAACTCATAAGATTGACTCGATCGCTTGGCTAACCCTCAATTATTTTATAGAAAAAAATGTAAAGTTGTTATTCTTAACTAAATAAGTGATACTAATTTTCTAAATTAAAATCATGCTATAGCGATTTGATAAACTTGTTAATTATAATAAAAAACTGAACCATGCACATAAAATTTTTATAGTCAAATACAAATTGTGACTCAGTGGCTGTTAAAAAAAATAATTTAAATTTTCTTTTTTAAAAGTAAGGGTCAGCCAAGTAAGTCAGCCTTATGAGTTCTCACAAATTATGTCGCTAACCTATATGTTTTGATATCCATACGACACTAATTAGACAGTCAAGGGCAAACATGGTATATTCATCAACCAACTATTTAATAAAATTATTTTGGAAGGAATAAAAATTTATAAAATTATTTATTATTAAATATAAATAAATTGACCAAAATATCCTCTTTTTTAAATAATTTTTTAATAAAAAGATAAAAAGTGAAGAGAAAATGAAACTTCAGGTACTAAATTGACAAATTTAACATCTCAGGTAGTAACATGAAGAAAAATCCAAACCTCAAGTAGTAAACTGAAAAATTTAAAACTTCAGGTAGTGACATGAAGAATAACCCAAACCACAGAGTACTAAACTGAAATTTTCCCTATATATATTTATACATATCCTATCAAGTCCAAAGTTTCGCACTGAAACTTGGGTGTGAAGTTGCATTTTAAACAAAATTGATAAGTGATTCGATAATTGAAGTTAATTATATTTTAGATACATATGCAAGGATTGTGCTGCAAAATTTCAGTTTAATGGGAGATGGTTTAACCATTTGATCGTTACATTATTTAACAATGCATATAGGTTGTCCGATTTAGTTCAAATATTGAATGTGTGATCAAATGGTCAAAACATCTCCGATTGGGCTGAAATTTTGTAGACACGATCCTTCCATATGTATCTAAAAGGTGATTTATTTTAGTGATCAAATTATTTTGTCAATTTTATGTAAAATTGAACTTCACACCAAAGTGTCAGTGCGAAGTTTCATACGTGATATGATATATATATATATATATGTATATATCCAGATCCTATCAAGTACGAAGCTTCGCATTGAAACTTTGGTGTGAAGTTATATTTTACACAAAATCGATAATGTAATTCGATCATTGAAGTCAATCATATTTTAGATATCGATGCAAAGATCGGGCATGCAAAATTTCAGCTTAGCCGGAGATGTTTTAACCATTTGATAGTGGCATTGTTTAACAATGCACCCAGATTGTCCGATTTAGCTCAAAACTTGAATGTGGTGATCAAATGGCTAAACGATCTCCGATTGGGCTGAAATGTTGCATGCCCGATCTTTGCATGGGTACCTAATAGGTGATTAACTTTAATGACTGAATTACGTTATCGATTTTGTGTAAAGTAAAATTTCACACCAAAGTTTTAGTGCGAAGTTTTGCACTTGATAAAATTTGTGTGTATATATATAGTTATAGTTATAGACCTAATAATGTACATGAATGCCTGCCTCATGCCTGCCGTCCTTAGAAAATGATGGATATACTGTAGATCGATCACTCCATCCCTTATATATATATTTAAGAAAATGGCTAGGAAGGTCACTCAAGTATGTCACGTTCTAAACTTTGCTCACTCGTGTATAGCAAATATCACTTTGCTTACTATCAAATATCACTTTGCTTACTATCAAATTATACTTTTACTCACTTTGATTACTCTGAACCGGAGAAATTGGTCATACATGAGTGAGCAAAGTGATATTTGAGTGATCAAAGTGAGTAAACTGTCATTTGATAGTGAGCAAAGTGATATTTGTCATACTTAAGTGAACAAAGTTTAGAACGTGTCATATTTGAGTGACTTTCATAGCTATTTTCCTTATATATATATATATTTTTTTTCAGGTTTGGCTATATATATGTTTAGAGTTTGACGTACAGTGTACAGTTCTCTTAGTATGCATGATATATACAAGTTCGATCATTTGAGTTTATAATTAATGATATTCTTCCTTTAGGAAATACTAAAGAAAAAGCGAGGTGAAATTCAAAATATGTGTAAATTAGCCGAAAACCGAGAAATGTAAATATATATGTAATGTATCTAGCTTGCTTCTAAAAGATGCCCGATCGATCTGGTTAATCAAGTCTATGATCTGTTGCCCCCATTAATTTCTGGCTTTCTCCTTTTCTCTTCTTTCACATGATGCATCCATTCTTATCTTAACTCCTTCTACAGAAATATATACATATACCAATCGATCGAAACTGACCATTCAAGGCAAAAGAGCCTGGCTTACTTCAATAACAATTAATATTGATCTCTAAAATTATTATAGTTTTAGACAGAAGTCATAGAACTAATATACACATGCAAGTTAAACCAATCCATTTGAGCCGCGCGTGCAACATGTGAGACATGCATGTATCATTCTATAATAATATCGTTTGTTCACACTCTCTTGACCAGTTAAGGTGTCAGCATCACACATTCTTTAAAATTTGACATCTATTAAGATTACAATCAATGTTAAACTATAGTTAGCTATAATTTTATTTTATTTTTCTGGTAATAATTTAAAACTCTGATTTTTTAACAAGGAAAAAAATCCTGCATAAAAAAAACATTGGAAAAAGATCTAATTTGCAGTTCTATGGTTGATGGTTTCAAGATCTATTGTGGTATTTTGTTTCCTTTATCGATCTTAACTATTTGTCATTAATTTTACTCACGGTTTAGTTGATGATCTCTTTTTATTTTAGTTACTTCATTGTGCTCGTTTTTTTTGTGCTTAAAAGTTATTATGTTGTTCTTTTAATTTCTTGTCAATTTCATATGTTCTTCTGTGTTTAGACCTCTAGTTTTCGATCTACATCTTCTATTTATTTTATTATTTAATTATTACTTTGACGAGAATATGAATATAAGTTGGTCTAGTTTATCTCTCCCTGGAAATAGGAAAATTTGCCAATAATTTACGAAGAGAAATATTTGATTTTGTTAGATTTTTTCCCAGACCGTTGGCCCCAACCCAACTGTTGGAATGACGATTCCAATGCGCCCCTCTGCTCCTCTTCGGTCGGCCTCCTCTCGCCAGGCATCTTAACTTACCTATTCGACAACCAAAACCATATACGCAACATTTACTCAACAAAAACATATAAGGTTTCTTCAAAACACATCCATACCAGAAACAAAACAACCATTATGCATATTAAAGCAACATCAACACATTACTTACTGTCACAAACCATTCTTATAAACCCATTAATATCAACACATTACTTACTATCACAATAGCAATTTATGGCAGCTAAATCCTCATCAATAGCAAGGTTCTAAAAGGCGCTAGGCGGAATTAGGCGGTAGAGCTACTGCCTAGCGCCTAGGCGTTTAGGCGGAGTTTAATCGATAATTAAGCGGTAATTAGGCGGATCATTTGTTATATATATTTAATTAATTATATATTTATATGGTATATTGTAATTTGAAACATAAAGTAAAAATTATAAAGAAATATCATAAAAATTCTAAACTAAGTTTATAAAGAAATCCAATTAACCATCCATCTCAATTTTTTGAAATAGATGTGCATAAACAAGAATCCCAAGAATATGAAATTATCTATTTCGAAGCTGATAATTCATAAATCACAGTACATTATGAGTTTATAATAATGAAGCTTACATTATAAACTTGCAACCATGGAAACCATTCAAACATAAAGCTTCACGGAATCAAGTTTTGTTTGTGTGATGGCCATAGACACTATGCTCCTGCCCACATTTAACCATATTAAATTATCAACATATAACAAACAAGGATGACGGCGGTGGACGGCAAGTGGCGGCGACGGCGGTGATCGGCGAGCGGCGTCCAAGTCGCGGCGTTTGCAGAGGGAGAGAGACGACGTTTCGCGAAAGAAATTGGATTGGGTTTTCTATTTAAAATTCATTCATTTGCGTTGTACCTCTTAATTTAAAAAAAAAACGTCTAGGCATTGCTTTTCTGCTGATTAGTCGTTAGTCGCCCGCCTAATTGCCGATTAGTCGGTTCCCGCCTAACTACCCCGCCCAGGACCAAAATTAGGCGATAAGATGGTTTTTTCCGATTAGTCGGTGCCTAGGCAGCCTAAGCGGCCGTTTTTTAGAACAGTGATCAATAGCAATTCACATTAGCAATTCACAGTAGGAAAATCTTTTATTCACAGTAGCAGAATACACACAATCCGAGCAGTACATTCAATCTAGTAATGCAACATCAACATCTATTAACATTTCGGCAAATATGCAAAATTCACATTCAACTATTGATCAACATATACATCAATTCAACAAACAATTCAAGAACAATAGCATAATCACACAATTCGGAAAATACGCAAAACACATTCAAAACACAGCAGCATAATCCGGGTAAATTTTAATCAAATTATTGAGAGAGAGAATGACCAAGGTGGAGAAGGTCTTGAGTGGCGGCGGTAAAAAAGAATGAAAAGGACGGCGACGAAGAGAGAGGAGTGAGAGAGGAAGATGCCGGCGAAGGGGAGGTGGGCTTCAGAGGAAGACGACGTTGAGATGAGAGAAAGAGGAAGACGATGTGGGCTGAACGACGGCGTTGACAATAGGAGGCAACGACATCAGAGGGGGAGGCGGTGGTGTACGTGCTCAAGGTCGACGATCTGGACTCGGTGCGAGTGAGAGATGCCGGAGGTGAGGAGGAGTGAGAGAGAAGAAGGCGACGGTCCGAGAGCGAAGTCACCGTTCATCAAATTTGGTCGAAGATCGATCTAGAAATCAGAGGTGAGGAGGAGGAAATTTAGGGATTTATGAGTTTGGGGCAAACTGATCGATTTTGGGCCGAGTTATTTCGGTATCCTTAGGCGACGAATTCTGACATTTTGTCGTCTAAGTGGTTTAAAAAACAACTTGGACGACTTAATGTCCTTCGTCGCCTAAAGTCCTTTTAAATTTTCATTGAAATATTTGGCTGGTGGGAAAAGCTGCTAAATAATTGACTTTAGGTGACAAAATTAATTTATTTTGTCGTCTAAAATTTCATCTATGCGACGAAAATTTAAAATTTCGTCGCCTAAATGTAAATTTTATTTATTTTGGATAAAAATCAATTATTAAATATTTTGATCGTCAAGCTATTTGTGAATGATACCGAGTATTTTCACTTACGCCAAAACTTTATATGCCAACTAGATATAAAATAAAAGAAATTTTAAATAAAAACTAGATTGAGGAGTTAATACTTGTTATACATCTACTTATGTTGTAAAACTTAATTGTTTGTATGTGTCTATTCACTCCACATCAATATTAAAGAAATTGAATTTGGATAAAACAATTGTTAGATATATTCATCACAACGTAATTTGTAAATAGACAAATTTTTAGTCAATACAAAGTTCTTTAAGGGTTTGATTAGTTTAGTCAATCATAAGATAAAAACTTCAACGAAACAGAATCGTTGATATCTGAATCGTCGTAACACCGATTTTCTCAGTCTAACCATCGACGCTCAACAACTAAGAACTACTAACTCTATGCCAACAACGAATATAATTCAGAATCTAACATTGTACACATGATCATGATCTTATAATGTCGAATAGTGTAAAACTTCTTAGACGACGAAAATAAACAGGTTTCGTCGTCCAAGTGATACTCAGACGACGATTTTCTATAATTTCTTCATCTAAGTAGTTTCAGGGTTAAGGGTTTAGGACTACAGGTTTAAGGTTTAGAGTTTAGGGTTTAGGGTTTAGGTTTTACTTAGACAACGAAAACTTGAAGCATTCGTCGTCCGAGTGTACTTACACGACGAAACTTCTTAGTTTAGACGTCTAAGTATAGTTCTTAAGCAGAATACCTTTCATTTATATATTTCGGATCATTCTTGTACGTAAGACCCATACTCTAAATGAACCTTGTTAATTTAGTGTCTTATAATATAATATAATTAATTAATCGATCGTTCAATTGATCGATCCATGCATCAATATATATTCCTGGTCGTACAAAGTAATTAAATAATTACATATTTATGTTCAAATCCGATCTTAAATATTACACATATATCAATCACTTCCATCATCATAATATTCATCAACGTTTTCCTCCCCACTCTGACCAGGTTCTTGAAATCATATTCTCCATCATACGACGAAATGTTCATCCTCCCTTGAGTGTTTAATGATGACGCCCCTTCAAGTATTGTGGCATTCCATATTCCTCGGTGATACATATTGCATACTACTTTCCAACCTCCACCCAATTTTGGATCATCCAAATAGAACACCTGCCTGACTAAGGTGGCAAGAGTGAATGATTCATCTTTATATCAACTTGAGTTTATATCGACTGATATAAGACCTAAATGTTCCTTCGTACGCTTGAACCATTTACACTTGAATAGAAAAACATCTATTTCTTTCCCATAATTAAAGTAGTTGAACTACATTAAGAATAACTCCGTAATATACATCATTACCTTATCCTACTACGATCCCACTATTTTGTGTCTTCTTCCTTCATCTCGGTAGACGGAAAGAAACTTTATACTGTTGACAAAACATCTGGGATAAATATAGTGGACGGTCTTATGAGCCAACGTGTTTTTGTCCCATGACCACCACCCCTCGTGGTCCGTCTTGCATAACTCATTCATCTGCAAGTGTAAACAAAATATATGAATGTCTATTTAATAAATTTCTACAAAAAATTTGACATAGATTCTCCAAAAACTAAAGGAATCCATAAACCTGCATGCATGCACCAATTTAGGAAAACCACTGCGAATACACAAACACCAAACACAATATCCAGATTTCTCAAATGGAATTAAAAGTAAGCACAAAACCTATATAGTGAGGTTTTAACATACCCGTGTTGGAAAATACTCAGGGAACATCTTCTTAACTTGTTTTTCAACACAGATGTCAGTCTTTTCCGGTTTGTCGGCCCGAAGCCATGCCTTGTATCGATCCATGATGCGTCTACCTCGTCACAATCTTGCAACACTACGCAATGGGCTTCATTAAGTTCTGCCTGAGTTAAATTTTCCATTATCAATTTTCTAAATGGTTGCACAACATCTGTGATGCGCTAGTACAAATACTGCTTCACATGACGCCTCTCAGATGAAAGAAAATAATTGTCTGTCCTCTGATTGATTTTGAAATAAATAGACGTCGGTTACATTTTGTCCGTCATTGCAAATTTTTTTAGAAGGCACATTTTTCCAATTTATGAGGTGGATATCCAAAATTTAGTATTTTTAAGGGTGGATATCTCAAAAAATGATTGCTCAAAAATTACACTTAATTCGGATGGCGTTTGTCTGTCGTGTGATACTTATCGAAAAACCCAAAAAATTTATAATTTTTTTTCACTAAGTCAAGTAGATGAGGATGCCACTGAATTGGAAAAAAAATGAATGTCTGGACACTCTCAAAAGAGCTCATACCATTGAGTTCTTGCATGAGATGACAATTGATTGTCATCTGAGTTTTGAAATAATTTAACTTCGACATGTCCACCTATATACCGGCTCACATAAACGATTTACGTAGCTAAACCATATGTTATTAAGAGTTGTGTTGACCTCTAAATTTATTATGGTTTTAAAATATTATTTAAGATGATAGTAATATGTCGTCTAATTAAAATTTGACATTCTTTTCCGTAGTTAAATGTCAAATTTCGTTGACACCCTAAAACTAACCATTTTTCTAAAATTGACCATTGGTTGGAATGCTTGGATTATTGTTAATACATTATATAAAATTTATAATTTTTTTACTTGAACGCGTCCTTGATCCGGGCGTGTCATTGTTGTGACTCTAAGGCACTTAAGAGTAAATCTTGATTTGCGGCTCTGTTAAAATTTAATTTCGGACCAAGTTTCACACCTGCATTATCGCAGAGCTTATATCTATGCTACTATATAAAAAAAATACAAAAAAAAAATCAATTTAGGTGCTCCTCCCAAAAAATGAGCAAAATCTTTTTAAAATGGTTATTTTAGTCTTTTGGTAAGATTTGACCTCATTGACCGACCACTAAACAAACTTGGACGAAGGCAAATTTTTTTAAAACTCTTTGTTATTACGAGATTGACGCATATGTATAGACACATTTCTCATTAGACCATTTTAATTTTTCATTTGTCGTTAATTGCATGTATGACTACTAATGTTGCATACAATGTTAGTCGGTTATATATGAAAATCAAACCATTATGAAGCTAACCCACTAACAATTAATCATTTCGTAAATGTGACCATTGGATAAGACGGTGAGACTAATTTAAGCATGCTGTAAAAAATTTAGAACTTTCCGAATTGATTTCGACCTTGATCCGAGTGTCCCACTATTATGACCATAATGCCCTTAACAATGAAACGCAATTTGTCGATTCGTCAAAAATAATTTGAGTGCAAGTATGTCACCCGCATTCTCGTGGGATTCACGTTTATCTTTCCATGTAAAAAAAAATCAAAATTCTAAGACATAAAGCTTTAATCCTAATCCTAAACCCTAAACAACAAGTTCTTCAATCAGACGATAGTTGTCTGTCATCTAAGGTATGCGGTTTCTAGCTATTAGTAAGCGAAAAAATTCCCTCCCAAACTTACTCTAGCTTTGCCATCAAAAATTAGAAGGTTGATTACTCAGACGACGGTTGCACATCGTCTAAAATTGGCTCGCAAATTTTTTCAAATTTTTTACGTGAAGTCACAATTTTTTCAATTTTTCCTAGTAGGTTCAGTAGAATAAATCATTCAATCAGACGTTAGTTTGACTCTCGTCTATATCTAGGGCTCCAATTTGAGCATTTGACGACATTTTTACTTTCGAATCTTGCAAGCATTTTTGGTCAATGCCAGACTACCAAATTGCAAAAAGAAGAAGGAACAAAACAACAAAGTCCTCGTTGCTTCTTCTCTCTTTCTCTCTCTCGACTCAACAGAAGAAACAAAACACAGAGAGGAGGCCCAAATGAATTCATTGGCCAATTGGTCTACCGACTAGCCACTTCTCACCACAAAATCTATCTTAAACACACTAACCTCCTTGCCTCCAATTTTCGCTGAAAATAACAAATCGAAGAGGAGAAACTGAACCCTAACTTCGGTGGGCCGCTCCCTTTTAGGCAGCCAAGCTAAGCCCGATCACTCACTAGGCTTTGAAGCCTTCTTCTTTGTGGTTCCAATGCTACCAATTTCAACCTCAAACTCACAAATGCTTACACTTCCAATTTAGGGGATATACTCGAGTTAGAAATTCAAGAAGAATGCTACTTAGTAATGTGGGTCATAGGTTACATTGTTGGTTGTTGTCAACAACATATTAGTGTACTTGTTTATTAATGTTAAAACTAGAGACATGTGTATCAGATAGCATTTTCCTTATTTGTAATTGCATTCTTTATTTGTGCAAGGATTTGGTTGCTGTTAAGAAGGGAGGAGTTACCAGCTGCATGAGGATTGACATGCTAGCATTAGCAGCTCCATATAGCTAATACCATATATGGATCAAGTAGTTGTTGTACTTTGTAACTTGTGTGTCCTTATGTATGTACTACTTTAGAGTTTAGTGTATAACTGTAGTGTGTATAAATTGAAGATTTGTAAGTACAATATTGAAATCAATGTTATGTGGTAGATTTGTAAATCATGACTGTTTATTTGGCATACACATATAAATGGCTGACGTAAGAAACATTCATACAACACACCATATAACGTACAGCACACCATATAACAAAATAAGTGACGTCTGAACCAAAATCTCATGACACAAACAAATTATGAAAGTCTGACTTTTAAAAAGAAGTCAGACGACGCACAATGTGATAAAAAGATTGACATATGAGAAGTAATCAGATGACATTCACATGAAAAAATGACCGAGGTTACAATGTGTTTCACATGACAGTTGCATGTCATCTAACTATATACCATTCAACACAGATGATGCGCATGCAATTTGACATCAGTTGGCACCATGAATGCCATCCATCATTTGAATACTCTGACTGTCATGCTTATGATCGGTATTTGATAGTCATTTTTGCATCTTGCGTGTCATCTGAAAGAGTTTTCAACAGATGACACTACGGTATATGATGGTCAGGATACATATGAGATGAAGGTCAATGACCGTCATCTGAAGCGTTTTTTTGTACAAGTGATGACTAAAAGATTGATGTTTTCATGTGTATTGAAGGCGGCAGTCTGGACTAGATCTTTGAGGTACATGCATGATGCAGTATATTACACACTTATGCATTAGGTATGTTTTAGCTATAAAGCCATCTAATGCAGCTTTATTTTTGACGAATCCTTTGTACTTTCCAAGTTGTCTACAACACAATGAGGTAAAATTTATTTAACATTAGTACATGTAAGAAAAAAGATATATATAAATGATGAAAATCGTGTTTAACAAATTTAGGTACATGTAAAAATTGTACATTTCCTGAGGATACATCTAAGCCTAGTGGACCAGACCAGAAAACAACACATGTTCGGGAAGATGGACCATGAGGTGAATCATGATGTCAAAGAAAGCAGAGGCAAAATCCTCTCTAATTTGCAAAGAATATGGAAAATTTCTTGTTGTAGTTTAAGAACATCTGACTTCTTTAACTCTCTAGCGCATAACCTCTCTCACCATCTGTACAATGCAACTATTGGTTTGTGGATGTCTTTAGGCAAATAAGATCGAATTACCACTAGAATTAGAAGTTGCAACATAACGTGGCAGTCATGAGTCTTTAGACCATAGAACTTGTGATCTCTAACATTGACACATCGATATATATATATATTCGCTGCATAATTAGACGGATACCGAACACTTTCAAACCAGTTGAATATAGTATCCCTCAGTGCAGACTTCATTGTCTAAGATGCATTGGGCATCTTCTTGTATACACCCTTTCCATCCCTCTTTAACCACAAGTTACGACACAAATTCATATCTTCAAGATCTTTTCGCGCTTTGGGAGTATCCTTAGTCTTGAGCTTAATACCGAGAATTGTTCCTACCACGTTGTCACTCACATTCTTTTCTATGTGCATGACACCTAGGTTATTCCTGAGTTTCAACTTTGACTAGTAAGGTAGTTGAAAGAAAATACTCATGTGGTGCCAATATTTAAGCTCATCTGGAGGGTTTGGATTGAGCTTCTTCACATCATCATCAATGCTGAACACACCAAAATTGAAGTCAATTAACCTCTCAAAAATCTCTTCGCCAGACCACTTTCTGGGTTATGAATTTTTCTCTATTGTCCCATCGAAATTATCCTTATCGTCTCGCCAATGGTGATCATGATGAATCCATCTACGGTGACCCTTGACGTTGTCTAAGCAGACATGATAAGCTTTGTACATTCTGGTTGTCCAAGATGCTGACATCCCATACACAGAAAAATTACTAATGGTCCACATTATAGCTACTCTTATCATGAACATTGTGTTAGTGAACTTGTCATAAGTTGAGACTCCATTTTCCAAAAATATTTTAGCTTGTCAATCAATGGTCTGAGGTACACATTTAAACACTTTCTAAGAGATTTAAGACCTGGAATTAGTAGAGTAAAGAAATTAAATTCTTTGTTCATACACATCCACGGAGGCAAGTTGTACGGCAAGAGAATAACTGGCAAAGTACTGACGACAACGCTATTATTACCCCAAGGATTGAATTCATATGTAGAAAGTCCAAGTCTAACATTTCGAACCTTTGCTGCAATGTCATGAAATTCCCTGTCGAAATGTTTAAAAATCTCCTTATCATCAAGTGCTGACAACAGTGCTATTATTACCTCAATGATTGAATCCATATGTAGAAAATCCGAGTCTAACATTTCAAACCTCTATTGCAATGTCTTGAAATTCCAATTGAAATGTTTAAAAGCCTTCCTATCATCCAGATGTCTGAGCATATGGTCATTTTGTCTCTGTTATTCTACATGACATCTTAATACATGTGTTGTGTTAAGAGACATGTACAAACACTATAGTCTAGGAATCAACAGAAAATAACGCAGCACCTTCATGACAACCTTCTTCTTCGAACTTCTTATATTAGACTTATACCACCTGGACTTGTTGCATACTGGACAGTGGTGACAGTGTGCAAACTCCTTGTAAAATAGCACATAATCATTTCTGCATGCATGAATTTGCTTGTACTTAAGACCGAGAGACTTCAAGATCTTTTTTTACCTTGAAATGGGTTTTAGGAAGCTTGTGACCCTTAGGCAGCAACTCACATATATGTTGTTGGAAATCGTTAAAACTATCATCCGAGATCATGTTCTTCACCTTATACTCCATTTCAGTCATTATGGAGTGCACGACATTCAATTCACATCCATCGTACACCGAGGTCTGGGTTTGAAGTAGTATGTTGTTGTACTTATCCATCTCAATAGTATCAGTGTCCAAAAGGCTATAGGGAATTTTTCATAATTAAGATTATCATAACCTCCCTCTTTGTATTGGTGTGTAACATGACTAAATGTCAGAAAAGCATCATGCACCAAATCCATAGCGGGGTTCCAAGTTTACGTGCCAGTGCCGCTGGATGAGGCACCCTAATAATTGTACCCTGAGCTGAAAAGTGGTTATGAGTTGTAGTTTACTACTTCACCGTGCTCACTCCATGTAGTGTAACTCCACATCATACCATGGTCATACATGTGTTGAGACATAACAGTAACCGTTGCAAACTGATTGTTAAGACATCTTCTGCACAAACACCCGTAACGCTTATTTTCTTGACCATGTTGTATTGCAAAAGAAATAAACTAACTGATTCCATCCATATACTTCATATCACTTCTATTTTCCAAATGTATCCAACTCTTGTCCATATTTCTGCGTAAGTTAAGCGATACATAAATTCAATTATTGAATAAGCCATAAATATATAATTTTTAAAAACTTGTTATTATTTCAATCTAACGATATTACCATCTAATTATGGAATCACCAACTCATTTTTACCTTACATGAATATTCATCATATATAATTAAATTACATAATAATGTAACAATATATGCATTTACACATAAATTCACAATTAATTTAGCTAATAATATTTATTCATTTATATATATAATTAATCAACATGCACATGCATGATCAATATGCATACAATTTATAGATAGCTAACAACTAATGTATGCTATATTGTGGTCGTCGGAATTATATATTCGCTAGATTATTTCACTGGATAACTTCATCACCATACGTTATTACGTACGTAATTAAATTAAAATAAAATTAATTAATCGAGAGAAACGAGTTAATACCTTACCTACAAAGCAGTTATGTGGGTAAACTTGAGCTCTGGAGATGGAAAAAATGAATATAAATCGAATTGTGGCCAGAGGTGGTGTTAAGAGCTTTTTTTTCGACGGACTATGTTTTGAGATGAGAGAGAGAGATCGAGAGAGATCGAGAGATCGAGAGAGATCGAGAGAGAGAGAGAGAGAGAGAGAGAGAGAGAGAGAGAGAGGAGAGCAATCTGGATAGGAAATTTGATCTAAATAATTGAGTTCCACTTAAACGACGAAACATTTCGTCACCTAAACTGAACATTTCGTCACCTAAATGTTTATTTCGGCGACGAAATTTCAGATTTAGTTGACGAATAACTAATTTGTTGCCTTTGGTTTCTTACTTAAACGACGATTTAAAATTTTCGTCGGCTAAGGCAAACTTTTGGAAACGAAGATTTGTTTCGTCGTTTTAGATGTATTTTTAGACGACGAAACAAATGTTTCGTCGTGTAAGTGGGAACTTACATAACGAAACTTTTTTTCGTCATCTAAATACTACCTAAATGACGAAATCTTTACTTACGCGTCGAATAAATATTTTGTTGTCTAACTATTATTTAAACAACGAATTCTTTAATGTTTGGTCCTCTAAATGAATTTTTCTGGTGATGTACGTGGATACTGGGCGTCGTTTCTACTTTTCCTATGTTCGATTATTTTGACTCATTTGATCAGATATTAGAAACGCAAATTAGCGATCGATCAATCATGTGGGTTTTCCATGGCCAATAAGGAAGTAGTGAAGCTGAATGATCTCGACCCAATCAGTACGTGGTAGAATATTAATAATTCTTAATTGTCTTCTTCTTTATCTTCAACTTCACGGGTGTAGAGAGAGTCGACCCCTATAGATTATGTGAAGTGGAAGCAAATTAATATGTTGGCTTGGTTCTTAAATATCAAAAAGGGAAAACCCTAGCTCGCTAGCCTTGCATGTTATGTATATATATTACACAAATATTATAGCTTGAGAATGAAGAAAAATGGTATAGCCTAGAGAAAACAGACAAAGATCATGGAATCAAAGACAAGACGACCACCCATCTCTCTCTCTCTCTCTCTCGAAACCGTTTTCTACTCAAACCCATCAACCAACCCTATTTCTCTCTTTCTCTATATCTTTTCCCAATATTGTAAGCAAACCCCACAACAATCACCATCATCATTCCCACCATTCCAAGGCTTCTTTCTGTCTCTTTCATTTCTCTCTCTCTCTCTCTCTCTCTCTCTCTCTCTCTCTCTCTCTCTCTCTCTCTCTCTCTCTCTCTCTGTTTAGTTCTCTCTATAAAGTCATCGTAGTTCTACATCAAACCAGTTGGGAGAGAAACATCACAAGAGATCTGATCGGATCAGATCAGGTATACCCTTTCCAACTCACTCACTAAAACAAACGTACATACCATGAGGAAGCCTGAAGCTCCTAGTAGTACTAGTACCGCGCAGAATAACAAGAACAACATGAATGGTAATAAGTTGAGGAAGGGTTTGTGGTCGCCGGAAGAAGATGATAAGCTGATGAGATACATGCTCAACAATGGCCAAGGCTGCTGGAGTGACGTGGCGAGAAATGCTGGACTTGATAGGTGTGGCAAGAGTTGCAGGCTTCGTTGGATCAACTACTTGAGGCCTGACCTCAAGAGAGGAGCCTTTTCTGCCCAAGAAGAAGACCTCATCATCCATTTGCATTCCATTCTTGGTAACAGGTAAAATTTAATTACTTACTTCTTCCTCACTAGTTAATTTCTATTCTTACAATTAAGTCTGCTACGTATTGCGCTGGTTTACGTTTCTGGGTTTGTCTGTTTTTCTTATATGTGATCTTAATTCGATCAATAAACAGATAATACTTTCCTTGAGAAAATTTGTTAAGCATCACAAAGTGTTGTTGCAATTAATCTCTTTTGATCGACTAAAGTCGAAAAGAGTAAACTTTAAGAAATATGACTTGAAACCATTATGGGAACATTAATGAAGTCTACATTTTAAGTCATGGATATACGTTGGGTTGATCAAATGAAGATCGACTTATGAAGTCTACATTTTCACTACAATTTATATAACATATGTATTCAACACTCTCATTTAGAGTTTAAAAATAAATATAGAAAAAAGAACCATCAAATTAATGTGTTGCTGGTCTCATCCATTCTTAATTTTAAAAGCCTTTTTAAAACTTTGAATCTAGAAAACTCATTTTTAATATGATTCGAGTCTCTTACTTACTCTTTGAGAGTAAGTAGTACTAAATAACATATATATACACCAAAGAGCCTTCTAATCACTATTTTAAGTAATTTATCGAATTCATATAACATGCATCTACCGCGCATATTGTCACAAGTGGAAACAGAATATATGTAGGTTTTTATATCGAGTCCATGTACGCATATCTAATATATAGTTTAGGTCTTTTACTTGCAATTGATTTTCGGTTAAATTTTGACACTTTTTTTCTTTACAATATTGCTCATGATAGAAACCAACAATAAACAGCATAGAGACTAAGAAACTAGACGTTCATACATCTATACTCCAATACGCATAGCCTCGCTCGTTTATTTAATTCATACGATGATCGATAATATATGGATGTGCGTCAGAACGTGCATGGATGGTATATATGAGAATTAAGGATCTTATATATTTTGTCTTTGAGAACACTATATATATAGAGATCTCGATCTCTGTAGAATGACGTTGATCTTGCTTAATTAACAATTAAATGGTTACCAAGTTTGCTTCATATATTACATGCAAATTAATTAGTCTTGTATTAATTTTTAGTAAACAGAAAACATATGAGAATCTGAGACAGTTCCCTGTCGCCGACCTTTAGGCTATGGTGGGTTTGGCAGCCAAAGCTATAGTTCAAAAGATATGACAGTTTCGGGGGTAGACATATAAATATAATACCATTTTGTTTTAATGTAACCACGTGGTTACATTAAAACAAAATGCACGCGTATATCATCTCAGATAGCTTTCGAGTCGTAGACACTCAAAAACTTTTTACTATCTTACGTTAGGAAACCAATCAAACCATGCAAAGACTATATATTCGTATGTAAATTGACTGTGTTGGTGGTCTGAATCTGTATGCATGGTTTGATTGATCATATCTAATTGAATCTCTGTGTGTATATATATAGGTGGTCTCAAATTGCAGCGCGGTTGCCGGGACGAACTGACAACGAAATCAAGAACTTCTGGAATTCGACGATAAAGAAAAAGCTAAAGCTTCTGTCTTCCTCCTCCACCAACTCTACGGCCTCGCCTAATGAGAGTGATTCCTCCTCGGAGCCTAACAACAACAAAGAATTGTTCAATTCGGCCGGGGGAGGAGTAGGAGGGCTAGGGTTTATGAACATTAATATTCCAACGTCCTTGATGCCGATTTACGCAGATTCGTCCATGCAGTGCACTACCCTCAGCCACCACCACATGTTCGATCCCTTTTCGATGGTCGAGCATGGCGGGTTCTTCAACAATGGCAACCCATGCACAACGCAAGTCGAATCAGTTGGTGTTGAAAACTGTGGCTTTGGAGAAGCAACGACTGTCGGAATGTTCGGGTTAGATGAAGACAGCTTTGTCCCTCCTCTCGAAAGCGTAAGCAATAACTCTGACCAGGATCAAAATCTTAAAACTGAAACCATCTTCTATGATCGTAATAACTACTACAGTAGCAGTGATAATATCAAAGGTGACAACGTAATCGGGGTAGGGGATTACTTTGAGGATGACCAAGATCACAAAGGGCTAACAATGGGTGAGTGGGACTTGGAGGAATTGATGAAAGATGTTTCCTCATTTCCTTTGCTTGACTACCAAAGCTGAGAATTATTTGCCTTCCCAAAACTCCCATGCCGGCCATTTCATTTTTTCTCATTCTTCATTATTTTCTTCCCTCGTATATATTTTCCTTAATTTCTTCTTCATTTGCTAATCTGAAATCACAGCCATCCCACCTTGTTTTCTCCACACTTGTAGATTATTCCTAGCCCTAGCTTTTACATTTATTTAGTACGGTCAAAAAGGGGAAGTTCATATTAATAGCTTAGCTTAGACGAAAGGGGATCGAAAGATCTATAAATAAATTGTCTAAGTTCATTTGCTATCTGATCGGCTATCTGCTGTCATATACAAATTTGTGAAGGAAGATGTGAATTGAATAGCTTCTGCTCCTGCTGCTCCTGCTGCATACATACATGTAGAGATGAAGAGAAGAGAGAAATTCAACATTTATAAGAGGATGTTCGTCAATAATTAGTTGGTGTATAAATTGTAGTTATATATTATGAGATGTAAAAGAGGAAGAATGGTTGTTGGAATTTTGTTGTCACTGGGAAATAACTCAAATAAGTAGGTTGTTGTACTACACATACACTTTGCTCGATCATGAAGTCAATAAAACCCTTTAGCTTTCATATTTCCGTTCACTAAAGCAATAGTGATAATTATCATCACAAAGACTTAATTGTATGTTCGATCTTAGAAAAGGCTAAGATGAATTTGACCTTGAGGAATCAACATCATGAGACCGATACTATTTATTAAGCGAAATGATGATCAATAACCAATTTGAGAAAACAGATGTTAAAGAATATAATGATTCAAACAGATGATTGAACGCACAATTCACTTGGTTGCCATATAGCTCCCCTTAATTGGTAACCATGTTAATTTTGGCTCTCATTATATCATTGACCTTCAAAATTAATTAGTTGATTAGATTAACAAGATAATTATATTGTACCTAAAAGTAATTTGATGCAAACACAATTTGGCCAACATATTCAAGTAGTACGTGAGAAGGAAGCTAGCAACTTGGGAATAATCATATGATGATGACATGCATTTACTACTAATTTTGTTATTCGATCAGAAACACCATAGCTATGTTTTCAATTTTTCCTTTGAATGATCACATTACCATGCATAACTAAATTGTGTGCGTCTCATCGTCTGTTAGCTGTTCCAGTTTGTTGTGTATGTTCTTATTAATTAGAGAGTTGAGACGGGCAGAGTAGGACCGGATTAACCTAGATCCGTATCTGTTTAAGTAAAGAAAAAGCTAGACTAAATTCGCCATGTTTATCCGCCGGATCTTTAATAACCAAATCCGAATTTAGCGGATCAATGAGTTAACGAAGCGGATCCAGATTCGTTTATTAATATTCTAATTATTGAACTTATTTCTTTTATCAATATGTTAATTATTTTCAATATGTCACATGACTCCTTGACAACCAAAATATTTCATTAAAATAAACTAGATGGACCAAATAATAAAATTTTAATTTACATTGAGGAACTTAATAAGAAACAAATCGTTTTGGGTGTCAATCATTTAATTGATTAATATTTTTATATAACTTTAATAAAGACATTTATATTTTTTTAAAGGAGTTTTTAGGCTACAAACATTTCATATATGTAAATAAAATAATTTCATTTAATAAATTAAATAAACGGTGTGGATCATAAATAGATCAAATCGCTTGTGATTCGGATCCGATCTGTTAAAGAAACAGATCAACGGGTCCGAGCCACAAATATATCAATGAATCCAAAAATTAGATCAAAATCCGTTTAATATGTACGAGTTTAGAGCGAGTCCGAATCAAAATTCGCTTTGTTGACAGGTGTAAACTGACCTAAGGGTGACCGATGATTACGCCCATGCATGGCAAGGTTATCTACATGTGGGAAACAAATTGTAAATGATGAGCATCGAGAACTGTAGTTTGACATTGTATGATGAGCATCGACTATTGTATATAGTTTGACATTGTATTAAGGGGGAAAGTCACAAACAGTATCCCAATTATATGAGTAAGATACAACTTAGTTTAGGTATCCCAACTTTAAAAAGTCCAAAATTATTACCCCAAATTTAATATCATTCCAACTTTGATACCAGCGTTTATAACGCCATTTAATCTGACACTATTCAAAGAATATTATTATCTGATTTGCCACTCCCGTCAATTTGAACCATTGGCCATGTCGCTCAACACCATGTCACCATAATCACCTACCTCTGGCTCCCTTTGGGACTCAGATCCTCTCAGAGTGAGAGGCTATCGAGTATTTTTGAGGGACTAAATGTAACCATCCATCTTAATTATGTGGTTATATTTCAACCTTGTTTTCCTTTCTTTGCTACACCATACTCACATTTGTCAAATCCTTTCTGGCTGACCCTTTCTTTTCTTTCAATCATCTTCTTCTTTCTCATTATGGGATTGATTTCTAAGATGTAAAGTGAGGTTTGAGTTTGATTCTTACCAAAGCTTAAGTAACTCGATTTCTCTGAAGCCGAAAAGATTAAAACTACAAATCTTAATTCTTAAATCATTCTCTATGTTCGTCTGATCCTTTCTACCATGTATATTAGTGTATATATATAGAGAGAGTCTTGGATGCGGAAGTCCGCACCAAGTTCGTACGTACGGATTCCGGTTTTTGGCCAAAATTCCGGTCACAAAATTCGATCTTCACCGTTCAGATTATAGGTATAAGTTTATACATCAACCATGTAAAATTTCATCAAATTTGGTGATCATTTAGGCCTTTAAAATTGTGATATACCAACTGGAATACGAACAACAGAAATCAGTAAAATCGGAACCGTTGAAATTCTAGTTGGTAAATCAAGATTTTGAGGACCCAAATGATAACCAAATTGGATGAAATTTTACAAGATTATTTTGTACACGTATACCTATAATCTGAAATGTGGAGATTGGATTTGGTGACCAAAATTCCGGCCAAAAGCTAGAATCCGTCCGAAAGCTCTTGGTGCGGACGTCCACAACCAAGAACCTCCGTGTGTGTGTGTGTATATATGTTTTTGTTTATTTTCTAATACCAGCTAGGGTCCATTGTAAAATTCTCACTTTGCTCTTCCCTCTATTCATTGTTAATAGTCTTACGTCCATTGTACTAAAGGAACTGGATCGTCCAGTTCAATTGTTCAATAATATAAAATGAGTGTGATATATATATATATTGTATTTTTTTGTCACCATAAATAAACGTGAACACTCAAGAAATCCGTTGGACTTGGGCGGGGCATCAAATACACGTCTCATTACCAATTAACCAATTTCTAAATGCTGGAGTAGATCCTAAAGAGATTCCTCTTCCTCATGAATTTATCTTGAATTGAGATCTTTTGGCTCAACTTTATCCTAGTTTTGCTGAGGGAGCGACCCCGTTTTTCACCTTGAATTGGTCAAAATATGCAAAATTTTCAATTCTTGCTGGTGTTTCTTTGTAGTGTAGATGGATCCGCAGCTTGTGAATTTCTGCACTCAAAAATAAATCAAGTTGGTCCTCAGCCAAGTACTTCACCACTCTTTAGATTTTACCAGATTGATCAAAGAATGCGGGGTCTTGAGAAAATCATTTTTAGAAAAAAGTCAATTGAGGCAGTTTACTGGCTCCGACCATCAGAATGAAAACTTCATTCTCGATTCTACAAGAATTTTTATGAAAGCCTTTCATTTGGTTCTCTTCGATGGAAGTTTTATTTTCCCAGAATGTATCCTAATTTTTGGCCTAATTCTTCTGATGATCGATTCAACCTCTGATTTGAAAAATAAATGCTTTCTAATTCTAAAAATTTGTAAAGAAAAAATAAAATTCTTTCTAAATGTTTCAAAAGAAACAAAAAAACGGGTCATTAAAAGCATTCTGTTTTTAAAATAAATAAAAAAAGAACTCTAAAAAATAAACCTAACTTTACTCTTTGGGTTAACTCAATTTCACTCTATCAATATCAATATGACGTTGAATCCTATGACTATTCCTTTATATATGTACCATAGTTCTCTCTTTAAGAGAAACTACCATCTAGTTCGAGCACCCGTTTGGCGGCGCATCCTAGAGGTGAGGTCGTCAGACGGGCTAGGCAGGACCCACCCTGACTTATAAGGGGCTCTAGGCTTCCCAAAAAATTGAACCCCATTTTAGAAGAAAACAAAGTCATAATTAAGATAGTTTAATGAAAAATCTGGCCGATTAATGAAGTTAAGGAATTAATGATGTTTAGTAGATATTTTGTTATTGGATTTCATTATTGGGCTTTATAATTTTCTAATATTTTTTCTTTATTGTGTTATATAAGGAAACTACAAAAAAATTGGGGCTCCTTTCAAAGGGGGCTCTAGGCCATACCATTTAGGCCTATACCCAGGGCCGCCCTTGGGGCTAGGATAACCTGTAGCCATCAAAATGGGTCCGTTTGTTGTTTTACATATTGTCAAAATAAGGGCAAAAAATTTAAAATAATCACTCAAGTTTAGCGAAACACTTTAGTCATTCAACTTTTGAAACTATAAATTTGGTAACTCCAAATTGGCAAAATTAACACTTTGGTCACTCAACTACTAAAAAGTATATCTTCGCTCACTCTTCTCATCCCATAAAATTAAGTGACAAAAGTTATACTTTTAAAATATGAGTGACCAAAGTGTCCATTTGGCCAAACTTGTGTGACCAAATTATAGTTTCAAAAGTTGAGTGACCAAAGTGTCTATTTCACTAAACTTGAGGGACCATTGGGGGATTTTTGCCAAAAATAATATCAATTTAATTGGTTATGGTGGAAGGTAGATTGAAGATGATGATTGGTGTGTTGGATGTCGAGGTCAAAAGGTAATTAGATCCATAGGGTGGGACCTTATTGTGACGATGGGGATGGCTAAGAAATAGACTATCCCGGACGACTTGCTTTGGGATTTCTTTGGTGACTTAAGAAAGAAGGACGACATGCATTCATGTAATATCTAGTGGAGCCAGTAGTGTGATTGACGAGGTCAATGTCGACCTACCATAATGTCAATTTTGCAGGGCCGGGCTTTGGTCACACCCCCAAATCTGGGTCAATATTATACTGAAATATGGTTTTAGGATTCGTGACGTGAATAAAAAACCAAAATAATTTCAAAGTTAAAGATGAATGAAATTTGTCACACCTCCCAAATACGGGGCCAATATTATACTAAAATATGGTTTTAGGATTTGTGATGTGAATAAGAAACCAAAATAAATTCAAACATGAAGATGTCTGAATAATTTTATTGAAAAGTGAAAACATATTACAATACCGAAGTTTTTGAAAATAACAGTCATTAGAGTTATTCAATTCAAAATGTAAGTAGAAAATAATTTTTTTATTTAATGTATAACGGATCCCATCCCCAAGCCTCCTACTCATCACCTGAAAAGAGAAATGTGTAGCATCATAAGTCACACTGACCTAGTAAGTGTAGTTTATAAACATATACTTGATTATCGCTAGAAAATATCAAACTGAACAACTAATTCAAAACAGATGAAATGAAATAATCAAAACCGATTATATTCTTTCATGCTAATATACTTGTGTCTTTATATATACATATAAGTATACATAACATACATACTTGCACAAATGTACGACTACGCACATACACACAAACACTTTTGAAGTGAATATTTTTGGATTAACTAGAAATTACTCTCAAATCATGTGCTTAGTCTCACAATACTAACACACACTTAAAGCCACAACATACTAAGACTACCTACCAAAGCATGTATACTCCAGGTTTGACACAATTTATTCCCACTACCAGAAAGATCACTATAGTTGATGACGAAAACTCATCGGCTTGTTAAATAAATTTGTCGGCTATAGCATCGTCGAAAATAGGCCGTAGGTAATACTATAGTCGACGAGGTAATAGGGTTGTCGTTGGATATAGTTCAAACTATAGCCGACGATGTATTCATCGTTGGACATAGTTTAGACTATTCCCGATGATGAAGTCATCGGTGAACCCACCCCGGTTGTCAAATAGTTGACCAGCTTCGGATTATAGCCGACGAGATTTTATATGATTATCGTAAGCTATAGTTGAAGAACATCGTCGGTTATATTTTGAATGTCATCGGCTATAGTCTTCCGAAATGTCAGTTTCTAGTGAACTATAGCCGACGAGATAGGTTCATGTCGTCGTCTATAGAGGGTAATATTTTTAAAAGAAACTGCAAATTTTGAATTTCGTACCCAGAATCTGCAATTGGAAAATACAACACATATTGTCCAACAACGTACACATCCATACAAACAAAAACACACATATACTAACAATGATCAAAATCTATGTTGATGTAATCACTACCCTGGTCTTGCTGATCCTCCTGCGGCTGCGGTTGCGGCTATGGACCACTGAAAATGTTAGAAAATGTAGCCGGGATCTGGATTCCAGAAGCCTGAAACTGTGTAAAATATTGCTGTATATATACCGCCATAGATGTCTGTTGCTCGGCTAATCTCGCATTCTGTAATGTAATCATTTGTTGTATCTCCTCCATCTATCTCCGTTGCTCCTCAATCTCCCTCGTCTGCCTCTGAAGCTACTCTTGTAGGTCAGAGTTCCTGGCACTTCCGAACCCGCAGAAAAATTCTGAAGTCTTCTTCGACACCCCTTGTCCCCTCTTGCCGAGACCCCTGCAGTAGAAGGTGTTCTTTCCTGGAGGGATCGTGGTTGCCATGATTCTCGCCACTACAGTCTGATCAGATGGATCAATCTGAGAGACGTACTGGGGGAGCTCATCATCCTGGAAGTCAGGATATAGATCTCTCGCTACCTGAGTCAACACATCTAGCATCACCTCCTGCACGCTCGCCTAATTGATAAGGAAATATGAATAACGTATCATTAATCATACAAATTTTTTTAGAGAAAAAAATATATTAGCAATTATATTAATTAATTTATGAGGGCTCAAGACTTACAACATCTTCGGGGCACTGCGGATACGTGTGCAGCGTAGTATACACCAACGCAGGGACTTTTAGGTATTTTGTGGCCTCCTCCATCCAATCCGAATATGATCTAGAACCGGCACGATGGTTCTTGGTGTTCATTAACCTGTTCTTAGAGTTTGTTTACGAAATTGCCTTGTTGGATAGACATACATCAAAAAAAATATTAGCTAACTATTTTCATATAAAACGACACAACACAAATATACACAGGTTGCATACCTGTAATCGGGGGTTCTTGAAGTGGGTTATAAGTCATTGCCACTTGTACTCCCTAAATTGGAACTCACTAGAAGTACCATCTCAGTCGTCTCCGTGCTTGGTCCAGTGCTTTTGGAGATCGGCGTTCCACTCCTTGTACCTATATTAATGCAACACAAATGTTAGAAATTGACAACACTTGATATAACTCGAATCACATCACCTGCCCCCTTGCACCTTATCTGCCCACGTGAGTTTGAGCTCATTTTCCACTTGAAACTATC
The DNA here is from genome assembly GCA_946800695.1 of Geum urbanum. NCBI lineage: Eukaryota > Viridiplantae > Streptophyta > Magnoliopsida > Rosales > Rosaceae > Geum > Geum urbanum. The sequence goes on from OX326998.1 coordinate 40,232,461, forward strand.
TCTGCAATGTATATATAAATGGTAAAAATTATATATTTCTTTGGACTTGATTAATAAGTGAAAAAGATACATAATGAATATACAGTATAACTCACCGACAGTGCATTATTTTAATACCCCAAAAATTAGTTTAATAGTTTAGATTATCGTATGACTCATTAAACTTAGAAATGACCATAATTTAGTTTGACCTTAGAGGTTTTAGAAATTCAATAAAATAATTGTCCGGCGAAGACAATGTATAAAAACGAGGTTTAGAGAAATATTAACGGAGTGGGGCAAATGGTCCAGTCGATACTCAAGTTCAAGTCAGGTACTCCCTGGTCTTGGATTCGAGGCCACGAGCTGGAATCGTGAAACATTCTATTTTATAGGTTCGTAAAAATGATAAAAATATTTTTACTCCAGTTAGAAACGGTAAGAAACTCTAATTCCAACTAGCCAATTTTTCGGAAATGGAATTTTAGCAAAACGACCAAATTTTCCTTATTCGAATCTTTTCTCCGAATTGAACTTTTTATTTTAAGATTGCAATTCATACTTTTAGAGGTCATGCTCATATATCAATTTGGTGCTAATTATTATTGGTTGAAATATATATATATATATATATTACACTACACTACACTTTATTAGTAAAACCATACATTTTCACACATCACATTACATATTACATTCACATGCATACATAATCACATTTCAACATTTCAATCAAATTTCCAACCACATTACTATTGTTTTTACAAGTGCATTTTAACCCTAGAATTAGTAGCCCAACTATTCCATTGTCAACTTGTCTACAAAAGTCTACAAAAATAGTTATGAATTTATTTCCCATGTCTCCTCCCATGTCTATATAAATCACCCTTGAGTTCAATCTGATTTTTGCACCACTTCAATCTTCCCCTTACGTACTGATTTGAAGTCCTCCCAAAAGTTGCAATGCAACTCCCCTAAAATCCCACACCAAACTATATTTATTCCAAGTACTTTAGTAGTTAATTCATTTGCTTCAAGAGAGTCACTTGAGTTAATCAAATACCTCCATCACCTACTGAAATTCTTGAGTAAGTACATGAGTACATTCCTATACTTCTTTATCTTTAAGATTACATCAAAGTGCATGGCTAAGAATAAAAGAGAAATAATGAGCATTAGTGTAAATTTAATATTTTTGTTTCTGTTAAATTTTATTTAGTCAAATATTTTTACATATTCAGATTCTACACAAAAAGTTATTCAACTTTGGCTTTTGAATCACTTAAAAAGGTTTAGTAATGAGAAAGTTATGGCTAAAACAAGTTTTGTTAATCTTTTCCTTAATCATGTTCGAAACCTTTTAATGTGCTGTTAACTTGAAATATTCATATCTCACTCATTTCTTAACCAAATTTAGTGTTCATTATATCAAAACGAAGCTTAGGAGTTCAACTATCAATCTGGAAAGTTTGAAAGGCATTGATTAATACTTACTAACTAATTAATTTGTGTAAATGAGTTTAATAGCGAGTGTAACCATTTCTGGACAGTTGCTAAACATTTTTATTTCTGGACTTGAGAGCTCCCTACCTAACTTTGTGATCATTACCATTGGATTCCTCTCGAAAAACACTTCGAGATGGTGTACTCACTTCTTTGATTTGGACATAATATGGATTAATTATAAAACGGATCAAATGGAAGATTTCGGACGGACTACCGCCGAATGATACTTTTGGTCCAAGGATTAATAATTTTATTTTCTGCATTTGTACTTTATTTTTATTTACTTACTCGCATTATTTACTTCTTAAGTTTGATTTGTGACTAATGGAGGATTTCGTACGGACTACCGCCGAATGAAACTTTTGAACCAATGATAACTAATTTTTATTTCAAGTTTATCTACTTAATCGCTCTATCTATTTACTCTCAAGTATAATTTGGAACAAATTGAGGATTTCGAGCGGACTACCGCCGAATGAAACGTTTGGACCAAAATTGTTAATTAATTAAATACGTTTAAGTTTGATCTTTTTTCCTTTACAAATTCTATTACGTATATATTCATTACAAAATTATGATGTAAATATATACTCTATGATCTATATACATAGTCTTAATTAAAGACTTGTTGTGATCGTTATGGTTGAAGTGTGAAGTCGGGTGTATAGTACGAATTAATTCGTGCTCAAGTGAATTGCTGGTAAATTATTTTGTTATTGTGGGAGTTAGCCAAGGGCCCTAGTCCCTTACAGATAGTGCACTATTATACTCTAAGGAATGAATTGTGTCAAACCAGGAGTATACATGCTTTGGCAGGTGGCCTTAGAATGCTGTGGCTTTATATGTGTATTGGTGTTGCATGTGAGACTAAGCACATGATTTCTTTTGAGTAATTACTAGTTAATCTAAAAGAATTCACTTCGGAAGTATTGGCGTGTTTATGTGTAGATGCATGTGAAGTTATACAAGTATGTGTATATATATATTATGTACCTAATTGTATATATTACAAAGACGCAAGTATAAGTATGGAAGAATAACCGGTTTCAATATTTCACCTTTTTGAATTGGTTGTTCAGATTGATGTTTCTTAGAAATAATTTAGTATATGCTTGTAAGCTGTACTTACTGGGTCAGTGTGACTCATGGTACTACATCTTTCTCCTTTTCAGGTGATGAGTAGAATGCTTGGGGAAAATGGGATACGTCGCCTACTAAATAAACGAATTATTTTCTACTTGTATTTTGAATTGAATAAATGTAATGACTATTATTTTCAAAAACTTCGGTATTGTAATATTAGCACTTTCTCTTTTCAATAAATGTACTATTCAGACACCTTGATTTTTGAAATTATTTGGGTTTCTTATTCACATCACAAATCCTTACACCATATTTCAGTATAATACTGGCTCCGGATTTGGGGGTGTGACAGATTGGTATCAGAGCTAAAACATCCTAAAATGAAAGGTTTTGTTTTCAAAAACTAAAATTTGATTAACAAGAACGGGGGAGGGTTATAGATTTGTTGAGTAACTTTGTTGATAAGTTATCATTATTGCTTTCTTTGTGTCTATAATATGACCACATGTGTCTATTTCTCTTGGCTTTATGCCTAAAGTTTGTGTAATTGTTGACATTCCAAAATCCATTCCTTAATATGGTCTGAGTCGGATTGTAGCTAAAGAAAATATTTTGCATTACATTGTTTGGTACTTCAAATGTACATTAGTGTTAAATGCAAAGTATTTTGCGTTAAAGTATTTTCAATATGTTCTAACCATTAGGTTCGTCTCTTAAAATAGGACCATGACTGATAGAAGAAATTCACCTGTTGATGCTGAGGACCTTGTCGAAGCCTTCACAAGAAGGATGGAGGCAAATCAAGTAGGTGGAAGACTAGGACGACTAGTGTCACACTTAAGGAACCTAGGAGTGAAGAGGTTCATTAGAGGCAAACCTCATGAGGCTGAGGAATGGATTTACAATCTGGAAATCCATTTCGAAATGTTAGAATGCACACAAGTAGAGTTACGGAAAGTGGCTACTTGTCTTTTAGAAGGAGACGCTCGTTACTGGTGGGACAAAGTGAAACGTGTAACACCACCCGCAACCATGGAACTCATGGAGTGGGCTACCTTCAAAGAAAAATTTCTGGAAAAATATTTTCCACAAGTTGAGAAAGACAAGAAAGAGTTTGAATTCATACAACTTACTCAAGGGAAAATGACTGTCCTTGAGTATGAAACCAAGTTCACTAAACTTTCTCGGTTTGCCATACACATGGTAGATACAGATGATAAGAAGGCAAGACGTTTCATCGGAGGTCTGAACTCCAACATAAGGAGATTAGTTACTCAACGAGGGATCACCTACGAGGAAGCTGTGGACAAAGCACTAACTCAAGAGGAGGAAAATCAGAAGTATCGCATAGAGAAAGAACGAGAGATCGGGCGAGGGAAAAGAAGTCGTCCAATGTTTAACCAGAAAAGTGAGCAACCATGGAAGCAGCAAAAAGGAAAAGGGGCATTCCAGAAACCGACGGCACCGGCTGGCAAGGGAAACGAGTTGGCAAAACCACCAGTCCGATGCTACAATTGTGGAGAAACTGGACACATGTCTAATGCATGTCCAAAGCCACGTCGCCTTCCTGGGTCTTGTTATAATTGTGGCAAGATAGGGCATTTTGCAAACAAGTGTGATGTTCCAAAACAAGTCAATAATCCACCAAATCGCACTGTCCAGCTGAACTCTATAGCCTTTAAGAAACCTGTCATGGAAGGTACGCTTACAGTATACAGTACTCATGCTCGCATACTGTTTGATACTGGAGCATCTGATTCTTTCATATGTTCCACATTTGTTGCTAGTTTAGGTTTAATACCATCCAAACTAGATGAATTTTTGATGGTCACAACACCGTTAGAAAAATCAGCCATTCTAACCCAAGTTTGCAAATCATGTCCTATAAATGTATTAGATGCAAATTTTCCTGCAAATTTGATAGTCTTATACATGGGACAATTTGACATAATCTTAGGATTTGATTGGTTAGTCAAATATCATGCCGTTATAAGTTGCTTTGAGAAAACAATCACTTTCTCAATTCCTGGCCAACCCACTCGAAAAATTCAAGGTGATTCACATCATGAATCTCTACCTTCCAAGTTTCTTGCCCATCTCAAGATAGAAAAGTCCAAGCCATTGATTGACAAAATATCTGTGGTCAATTCTTTCAAAGACATTTTTCAAGAGATCACTCGTTTACCTCCAAAACGTAATGTTGAGTTCAGTATCGATTTAATACCTGAAGCCAGACCAATTTCTGTTACACCATATAGAATGGCACCAAAAGAGTTGAAGGAGTTGCAAGTACAAATTAAGGAGTTACTCGATCTTGGATTCAGCCGCCCAAGTTCTTCTAGTAGGGGAGCACCTGTTTTATTCGTGAAGAAGAAAGATGGGTCTCTTCGGCTATGCATCGACTACCGACAGCTGAACAAGGTGACCATTAAGAACAAGTACCCATTACCTCGAATCGATGATTTGTTCGATCAGCTACGAGGTGCTCAAATATTCTCGAAGATTGATTTACGTTCCGGGTACCATCAACTCCTAGTAAAAAAAGAAGACATCCACAAAACCGCATTTAACACACGGTATGGCCAGTATGAGTGGTTGGTAATGTCCTTTGGATTGACCAATGCACCTACCATATTCATGGACCTAATGAATCGAGTCTTCAGCCCGTTTTTAGATCAATTTATTATCGTCTTCATTGATGATATCCTGATCTATTCCAAAACTGAAGCAGACCATGCACAACACTTGGAGCAGACATTAAATCTTCTTAGATCACACCAACTATATGCCAAATTCGAGAAGTGCGAATTCTGGCAGCACGAAGTCAAGTTCTTAGGCCATGTAGTCTCTCGATTGCAAATAGCAATGGATCCTGCTAAGATTGAATCAGTCTTAGAATGGAAAGCTCCTACCACCCCAACCGAAGTACGAAGCTTTCTTGGCCATGCTGGATACTACCGAAGATTTATAGAAGGTTTTTCAAAAATTGCTCTCCCACTTACAAGGTTGACGCGGAAGAATGTTAAGTACGTATGGGACGACAATTGGGAACGAGCCTTCCAAAAACTGAAGAAGAAGCTGACAACGGCACCAATCCTCACAATTCCCGAAAGTGGAGTCCCTTTTGTAATCTATAGTGATGCATCACATCAAGGGCTTGGTTGTGTGCTTATGCAAAATGAAAAGGTGGTAGCTTATGCTTCTCGACAGTTGAAGCCACACGAGAAGAATTATCCCACACATGATCTTGAGCTTGCTGTTGTGGTCTTTGCCTTAAAGGTTTGGAGGCATCATTTATACGGAGAACAATTTGATCTATTCTCTGACCACAAAAGCATGAAGTACATCTTTTCTCAAAAAGATTTGAACATGCGACAACGACGATGGATGGAGCTGATCAAGGACTATGATTTTAATTACCCTACAGTACCACCCAGGGAAAGCAAATGTAGTGGCTGACACTTTAAGCCGAAAACCTAATAGCCACATTGCCTTGCTTTTAAGGGAAAATTGGAGTATGCTGGAAACTCTTATTGAGTACAATCTTAGTCCATCGCCAATTACGGGTAGAACCTTCATTGGAAATATAGTAGTGCAACCTACTATTATTACCCGTATCATCCAAGCACAACAAGATGATGAAGAGCTTGTGAAGTATGTTCGATAAATGAAGGAAAAATACCCCGAGGATTGGAGCATACAAGATGGAGAAGGAATGCGCTTTCGAGGGAGACTTTGTGTGCCAAACCTTGTACCATTAAAGGAAGAGGTATTGAATGAAGCACATCGCTCGAAGTTCACAATTCACCCTAGAGGAGTGAAAATGTACAAGGATCTACGAAGACACTTTTGGTGGAACAACATGAAGAGGGACATAGCAAAATACATCTCTAAATGTCTTACCTGCCAACTAGTGAAAGCGGAGCGCGTGCGGAAATGAGGACTTCTGCAACCTCTCAAAGTTCCGGAGTGGAAATGGGAGAACATCACTATGGATTTCATTACGGGAATGCCAAAGACACGAAAAGGAAATGATGCAATATGGGTTATCGTCGATCGCCTCACAAAGTCAGCTCATTTTCTACCTATTAAAATAACATACTCCATCGATGTCTTAAGCAAGATGTACTTAAAAGAAATTGTACGTCTTCATGGGGTTCCTGTCTCAATTGTCTCTGATCGCGATGCCCGATTCACCTCTAGATTTTGGGTTAGTTTACAAGAAACTATGGAAACAAAGCTGGATATGAGCACTGCCTTTCACCCTCAAACGGATGGACAAACCGAAAGAGTCAATCAAGTGATCGAAGATATGCTTAGATTGTGCATCTTAGACTTCGGAGGAAGTTGGGAAGAGTACTTATATTTGATCGAGTTTGCGTACAACAATAGTTATCACTCGAGCATAGGAATGACACCATTTGAAGCTCTTTATGGGAAACCATGTCGTACCCCAATGTGTTGGGTTGAAGTTGGACAAGAAGTTCTGCCAGGACCTGACATTATCAAGCAGTCTACAGAGACTATCACTCTTATTAAGGAGCGCCTGAAAACAGCACAAAGCCGACAAAAGAGCTATGCAGATCAACATAGGAGGCATATCGAATTCAAGGATGGAGACCAAGTCTTGCTGAAAGTCTCACCCATGCGAGGAGTTATTCGTTTTGGGAAGAAGAATGCCAAGTTATCTCCATGATTTATTGGGCCTTTCTCAATCGTCGAGAAAATTGGTAATCTAGCTTATCGATTAGATCTACCACCAAACTTGTCCAGCGTACATAACGTCTTTCATGTATCCATGTTGCGTGAATACAAGCCAGACAAGTCGCATGTCATAGATCATAGTACCTTAGAAGTCTCGGAAGATGCCACTTACGACGAGGCACCTGTGCGGATCATGGGCCGGGAGGTGAGGAAGCTCCGCACAAAGGAGATTCCAGTTGTAAAAATACAATGGAATCAGCATGATGAGAATGAAGCTTCTTGGGAGTTAGAGTCTGAGATGAGGAAGAAGTATCCACACTTATTCACAGAATTAGGTACGTAAAATTCGAGGACAAATTTTCTTTTAAGGTGGGTAGACAGTAATACCCCAAAAATTAGTTTAATAGTTTAGATTATCGTATGACTCATTAAACTTAGAAATGACCATAATTTAGTTTGACCTTAGAGGTTTTAGAAATTCGATAAAATAATTGTCCGGCGAAGACAATGTATAAAAACGAGGTTTAGAGAAATATTAACGGAGTGGGGCAAATGGTCCAGTGGATACTCAAGTTCAAGTCAGGTACTCCCTGGTCTTGGATTCGAGGCCACGAGCTAGAATCGTGAAACATTCCATTTTATAGGTTCACTCAACTATTTGGGTTGGTCGAGTAAGGCGCAGCAACAACAACAAGTGAACCTGTTGGTGTATATTCATCAGAAGTTCTATCCGCAGTGGAAATGCAACAGGACATCATTTTTATCATGTGCAAATTCGAAAGGATATTTCCTCCAAACTTTTTCGACATCATGCCTCACCTGATGCTCCATCTTCCGGAACAATTGTTGCTTACTGGTCCAGTACACTACACATGGATGTATCCTATGGAAAGGTACGTAATGCATCTCTGAATCTGGCTATATATATGTCGATCTTTAATATTATTTATTCACTTATATATTGTTGCAATAAGCATAACATGCTCGATCTGTAATTACCCATTTACAGACAATTGGGGGACTACAAAGACTATGTGATGAACAAATCTGCACCCGAAGGGTGTATCGCTGAAGCATATATTACGCATGAGTGCGTAACGTACACCAAGTTGTATTTGGGAGCGTTGGAGGACCCTCCACAACATATGCCCGTAGATGGAGGGCAGTTCAACCTTTCGATCATCTCCGATGATGTTGAAGTTTCTGGAAAGTTGCCCAACTCGTACAAGTTGGAACCTTATGAGCTTGTTATTGCCCATTGGTCGGTATTGATTAACTGTCCAGAAGTTCAATATTGGAAAAATTTGCACCTTTACTGCCCTGCTATTTCCGGTGATGTTGAGTACCACAACAAGACGTTCGCAAACTATTTTGGCAACTGGGTAAGTTGATACTTAAATTGACCTGTATATGATCGATGTTAAGTGCATGTCTCGCATCCTATTTATACGTACTTAATAAATGATTATTTTCAGATGAATCATGTACAAGATGATGGTATCCCTCAGTGGTCACACGAATTGAGGCTCTTGGCGTAGAAACCGGTAACTTCCAGAGTTTATCCTATGTGTAAGGTAAATGGCGTGCTATTTATTTGTGAACATAGAGATGTCAGACGAAAAACACAGAATTTTGGGGTAATGGTGCATGGTGGGCAGAATGGAGTTGACTATTACGGTGTTCTCCATTCAGTTGTCGAATTAATATATGGGGAAGGCATGACCGTGCACTTGTTTAAGTGTAGATGGTTTGATACCGACCCTCAGAACACAAGGACCGATCAATACGGGATTTTTTCGGTGAATACTGCCACAAGCTGGTATGAAGATGATCCGTTTGTGTTGGCCACGGCGGTGAAACAATTGTTCTATCTTGATGATCTTGTGCATAAAGGCGCGTGGAAAGTGGTTAACCATGTTCTTCCACGAAACATATACAGTGCCTCCACCCTTGGTACTATGACCTCGGATAATGAAGAAGTCAGTGCATACCAAGAGCCGAACGCAACTGGTATTCCTGAAACCTCAAAAATTCGCCTTAATAATGTGAGACAGGGCAGTGTGGTACGAATTCCTCAACCGAATCTTCTTGATGTTAATCAAAATGAAGAGAATGAAGACTCAAGTGACGAGGACATACACATATTACCTGAAATTAACTCGGAAACAGAGTCAGACTCAAGCGATGATTCTGATTATGCGCCTTAATTAATTAGTGTATAATTTATATGTATGTAGATGGTATGACTTAGAACGTGCAATGTAAAATGAATTTTATTCGATCATATTATCGATCGACTTTAAATGGTGTCGATCGATCGGGAAAAAAATACAACGGATCGATTAATAATTAATATCGATCGATCGTATTATTAAATAATTTTGCTTAATTTACTAATTTCGTATTAAGTATTAATAATTTCATATTAATTAACTATTAATAAATATATATATATATATTAAAACACTACACATTTAATTAGTTTACCGGCCGGCATAAATGAAAAATAAATAGAGGAACTATATCCGACGAGTTGCATATGATCTCTCGTCGGATATAGTTGAACCCAAACTATATCCGACGATATTCATATGAAATATCGTCGGTTATAGTTTTGGTTCAACTATATCCGACGAGATCACTTAACTCGTCGGATATAGTTTGGCTTTATATCGTATCTGGGTATGATTTGGGGCAGAAACGAAACTGCCCCAAACCGGAACAGTCGCCTCCTCTCGCCTCCTCTCGATTTTCAGGGCAGTTTAAGTGTTGGAAGCAAGCAATCGAAGGTCACCAAGCTATTCCATCGATCCTCAAGCAAAATCCTCGTCGATTAGTGAAAAAACAGGTTTGAAATCCCTAATTAATTTCAATTTTTCGAATTTTTTGATTTCGGTTGGATTTTACGTTGTGGAATGTGTTGATTGTCAATGTGGATGCATGTATTGATATAGTTGTGGATTTTGTGGGGATTATGCATATATTGAGTTATATATATAATTAGGAATTAGGAAGTTTTAGGTTAAATTCAATTGGATTATATATATTTTTTTATGTTAAATTAGGATTATATTTTTAGTTAAATTTGGATTATAATTTAGGTTAAATTAGGTTAAATTAGGATTATAATTTAGGTTATATTTGGATTATATTTTAGGTTAAATTAGGTTAAATTTTAGGTTAAATTGTTAGGTTATAATAAAATTTGGATTATATCCTAATTTTAGGTTAAATTAGGGTTATAATTTATGAAATTTTAGGTTATAATTAAATTTCGATTGTTTTGAATTTTATTCATGAATTGATATATATTGGGATGTACTCGGAAATTTTAGGTTATATGTGGATTGGATTATATGTGGAAAGGATGGATTATTTGGATTATATGGATTGTTTAATTTTATATGGATTATTTGGATTATATGGATAGGATTATATGGATTATATGTGGATTATATGGAATTTTAGGTTATATTAGCATGAGTTTGGATTATTTGGATTATTGGAATTATTGATATATATATATATAGTTAAATTATTGAATTGGATTAATTATATATGTATTGGAAGTTTTATGGAATTATATATTGTTGATTTTTGTGGAATATTTATATATTGAATATATATTGGATTATTGATTTATAGATGAATTAGGAATTTTTTTTAAATTTTAATAATTTTATAGCAACGATGCAATGGTTTAATTGCGGACCTTCCCGAGGGGCCGGGTCGAGTACTTCGAGGGGGAGGTCCAGAGGGAGAGGGAGATTGGGACGTGGGGATGAGGGCTCGGGAGCTGGGGATACTGATGGCACCGGAAGTCGGTCCGCATCAGGATCCACTAGTGTCCCCAACACTTACAGTGTTCCGCTGACCTCTCGACACCGTCGGCTGATGGGTGAGGGACAACCTCAGCAGCAGCAGCTCGAGCCGGCTCGATCCTCAGGCCCGAGGAGGGTTCACCAGGTCAGTCGCACACCGGAAACGGATAGTGCGACTCAATCCTCGGTCCGAATGCCGGACATTCATCGCGAGGAGGGTTCCCCCGTCATCCACCAGACAGCTCCTCATTCTTCCGAGGAGGCTAGTGGATCTACTCAGTCCTCGGCGAGGATGCGACTGTGCCCGCCGCCTACATTATTCTTACCGTTGGAAATCCCGACGATACCTCACGTCGATTCCGACGGGATGCCTATTCCGGGACAGCTAGGGTTCATTACCCCGGAGCAGGCATATGCGTATATACCCTTCCCGGCACCTCTCTGGAGTGCAAGGATTTCGGGACAACGCACCGACGAATCAGGTAAATATTAATTAGTGATATCTTTTTACTCCCTAATATTTAAATTCAATTAGGTGTTGATGTTTACAAAATCGTCTACATATATATGTGATAGGCGAGATCGTGCCCGGTGCCAAACCGAAGAGAACCAGAGGCCCCGTCGTCGGCAAGTTACTGGACGAAGCCATTCAGGCTAGCGGTGGTGGCCAACTTATGATTCCGACCGGGGATAGAGGGCAGGTGATCGAGGGAAAGGTCACTCGAAAGTACGCGGGGATGGCGGGCAGCCTCATACGGGATAAAGTCCCAATGTTGTGGCAAGATTGGAATTCAGTGCCACAAGCCGTCAAACATCAGCTGAATAATGCGTTGTCGGTGAGTTGAATTGTATATTCATTATGAAAATTTTCAATAATAAATTTTTAATATTATTGATATATATATATATAAATATATGCATTGCAGAGGTGGTTCCGCGTGGATGAAGACATTAGACCCACGTGGGCGGATGAAGTGCATGGGAGCAGGTCTGCCCGACCATTTGTTTCAATTTTTTCGTTTCTTTTGATTATGTTCATACAATGTTGTTAGTTACTAACGCTTGATTTTATGGGTATATATAGGTATAAGGAGTGGAAGGCCGAGCTGAAGAAGCATTGGAAAAAGTACGGGGACGATCGTGAGGGTACCCCTAGCGAGTTTCGTTATAGGGAGTACGAGTGGCGATGGCTTGTGGTTCACTTCAACAACCCTCGATTGAAGGTACGCAACCTTCAATCGATTTAATTTTGGTTTTATCATACTTCCCGTAAATTATTTGGCTAATGAGTGTTTTTTTATGTTGACTTAATCGCGCAGGCTCTTTCTGAAATCAAAGCAAGGAACCGGGCCAAAAACACAACAAATCATCATGCCGGTACCAGATCATACTCGGGTTGGATCGAGGAGGCGGCCAACCACCCAGAAGATGATCCCCTTGTCTATACGATGCAGCACGCGTATCCGCAGAATCCCGAATATGCTGTAAGTGTACTTATAACAAAATAAACTTATTTCTTATTTATTTAGATTGTTTTTTTAATTAATATTTTATTGTTCTTTGTCAATTAGGCGAGAATTCAGGAGGCGATTCCGGAGGTGTTGACTCAAGTGGCGAGAGAGCTCTATCCCGACACCCCCGATGCGGAACTCCCGATTGATCAGATTGATCGATCTGATCCGATCGTCAGGGCCAGGATTACGTCAACTGTGATCCCTCCAGGGAAGAACACATTCTACTGCAGGGGTTCCGGAAAATGGGGTCAAGGGCTGCTGAAGCAGACCCCTGAATTCTCTCGCGGATCGGGATCATCATCATCATCTTCGAGGACTAATGAGGTAAACGACCGGCTTCATAGGCAATCAATTGAGATAGAAGCTCAACGGCGTCGGATAGAGGAGCTGGAGCAAGCGCAAACTGCAAAGCAGAATCGGTTGGACGAACAACAGCAGCAAATGGGGACATGGATGCAGCACTGTTATGCACAGTTGCAAGCATCTGGAATCCAGATACCTCCCCCGCCCATATTCGATGAGCCACAACCACAGCCTCAGCCTCAGCCGCAGCCTCAGCCTCACCGCAGCCTCAGCCACAGCCAGACCAAGACCAACCTACTTATGACGACCCGTTTGACCACATAGACTTAGGACTAGGACCCCCCTACATTTGAACAATTATCGGTTTCATTTTTATTTTCATTATTTACTACGCATATGTATATAGATTTGAACTATTTTGGTTTTTTATTAATTAATTTATTTACTACGTACTCTAGTTTCAATGGTTGTTGATTTTCAATTTGAACAATATATAAATAGCGTGTGATTTTTTGTGAATGCAGGTTTTGGGATGAAACCCAAAACCTGCAAAAAAAATTTAAATTTTTCCACTATATCCGACGACATGTGTCAATATCGTCGGATATAGTTTTCTCCAGAGTCAACCATTTTGACCATGGAGAAAATTATATCCGACGATGATGTCGTCGGTTATAGTTTAAAACTATGACCGACGCAAAATCGTCGTCGGATATAGTTTATACTTTTTCCAACGGTAACCCTAACTGGTCGTCGGATATAGTATGACCGACGGTCTATTACCGACTCTACTATATCCGACGACACATCGTCGGATATTACTATGACCGACGAGGATCCCAAACAGACCGACGACACCAAGTCGTCGGTCATAGTAATTGTTCCGGTAGTGTAATAATACAATGTCAACAAATTGATATCATTAATTGAACCTATCGTAAGTCTTAAGTAATAATTAAGTAATCAATCTGATGTTAAATAAAATTTACCTGCATCGTCCGTTTGTTGGTTGGTGCACCTCACACTCCAAAGATACACGGGGTCGAACGGGATGAAGTTGTACGCTTCCTCCACGCTCAGGAACTCCAGCCGTCCTTCAACATAAATAGGCATCCCTCTATCATCGAATTCAGGGATGATAGGAATCTCGTCGGGTAGGAAGAGACCGGATAGCGGAGATAGACGAGGCCTGGACGATGAGGCGCCAACACCATCTGCCTCAGATGATTCCCATGAAACGGGAGTAGGCACCGGGCTAATAGGGGGCATTCGGATGGAGGGAGTTTCTGATGCCCCCGTTGACTGTCGCTCGTCTGAGGGTCTGCTGATGGAGGGATGTCTGCTGACTGAGCGTCTGCTGACTGAGGCTCGAGGCTCGACTTCCGGTTGCACGGCTCCGAATCGTTCAGCTTCCTCCTCTGCTCGCGCAGCTAGCAAGGCTTGTGTGCGAGCATTCATCATTGGCCCACTGCGCGTGTTGCTAACTGCGGCTGAGGAGGAAGCTTGACTACTGCTCCCTCCACTATTTCGGGAACCTCTCCGTTTGATGCCTGGAAGCCAATTTGCCGCAAAACCTCCTGGACACCGTAATAGTCATGGATTCGTTTCTATAACAAATCAGAACCGGAACCAAATGTAACCGGAACCAGGCGGAACCGGAACCGTTTGAACCTAGAACCGTTTGGAACTGGAACCGTTCGGTTTCAAACGGTTCCGGTTACAAACAGTTCTGGTTCCAAACGGTTCCGGTTCTACGCGGTTCGATCCGGTTTAAAACCGTTCTGGTTCCAAACCGTTCCGATTCCGATTTTTCACCTTAATTTATAAGTTAAATTAACAACTATATCACCTTAATCCAAACACATTAAATGCCGATTCCGATTTTTCACCTATTATACGTTAAATTAACAACTATATCACCTAAATTAACATATATACATACATCATTTTCGACTTAAAATTTTTCACATATATATACATCATGCATCTTAATTAAATTAAATTTTCACGGGACATATATACATCACATATTCATCCAAACCACGCACCCTAATTAATTTTCCACATTTTTCACACATATATGTACATCATGCATCTTAATTAAATTTAATTTTCATATATATATATACATAACATATTCATCCAAATCACACACCCTAATTAATTTTCCACATTTTTCAAACATTACCGGTATATATATACATTGCATATAAATTAATCCAAATCACCCTAATTAAATTTAATTTCCACATACATATATATATATACATTGCCACATACGTACATACGTATATATATATATATGCACAAAAATAAATAAAAATTAAGAGAGAGAGAGGGAGAGAGAGTGAGCTTGCATGCACCTGCCATGGTGGAGCTCGAGTTGATTTTCCGGCGACGGAGGTGAGGGGAGGAGGAGAGGAAATTTCAATTTGAAATGGGGGTTTTTAGTGTGGAGAGAGGAGAAGGGAGAGGAGGTGAGGGGAGGGGAGAGGGGAGGAGAGGGAGGCGGCCGGAACAATTTGGGAGGAGGAGAGGAGGAGTTTTAGGGTTTGAGATAGTGAGAAATAAGGGAGAGCTCGAGCTGGGTTCGACCATATTCAGTAAACATTGACGGCGAGTTAAAAATTGATACGCGCAAAACATGCATTTAATGTTAACACAAAGTAGACACTAAAAACATTGTCCACACGTAGTGCAATTTAAAACCCTTATTTTGTCCTTATAATATTGGTGAGTAGGGATCGTTCTATCTGGGGAATTAAAGGGCGCATGCATGGTTTCGTTAAAGCAGAAATCTAAAGGTTTGGGGGGGGGGATTGGAAATTGGTTAATTAATCTACAAAATTAAAGTACAAAAACATGCAAACACAACAAGAACTCCTAGACTTCTAACATGTTTTACTCATAGACAAGTTTAACAATCAAGAACCCTTAAAGTCTAATTATGCTTACTAAAAATAAGAAGTTACACTACTAATTACAAGTGATCATCTCATCTTATTAACCTTACTCTTTTTCATGCCTAAATACTCTAAGTAAGCTGCGAAATTTATAACTTCCAACTAAATATACATGCTTGATATTTGAGTAGGAATGCAACTTAGCGTCTAAACACCCTAAACAAAGTACGATCATCGAAACATGCGAAAGAGAGGGACTTAGCGTATTATCTAACACATGCTTTCGAAGCTTTAAGATTGTATCAAACATGCATAAAAGGCTTGAAATCATAAACACATGCAATTTACGAAAAGGCTTAAGAACATATAACTCAAATCCAAACTTGTTCTTCATTAAATACATCAAAGTGATCCAATACAAAGCAAAAGACAAGAGATTGAAGATCATGGTTACACTTTTTGTCTTGAATGCTTGATGACTTCTTGAAGGTGGTTCTCATTCACAAGGGACTTAGCGTATTGTGAATGATCCGATGGCTTCGGAGGCTGGAATGCTTCGGCTTGGAGAGGATCCTTGAAGTGTTTATGGAGGAGAGGTATTTGTGTAGAGGTTTGGCTTGTAAAATGAGAGATGATCTGTTTTATGGCTGGCCTCCCTCTTATATATAGGCAAAGGAATTGCTCACTCTCTCTTCCACCTTGCCTCTTTCATTAAATGCTAGTAATAATCACCAAGGCAGGTCACCCTTTGTGATGATCACAAAGCAAGAGTCACCAAGCCTAGTCACAAAGCTTGACAACTTTGACTTTTCCTCTTCCCCAAGTTGCTTCCATGCCAAAATTAATGGGCTTGGGCTGGTTTTTGGGCCGAAACAAACTTTGAGAAATGGGCCCAAAAAATGCTTTTTGGGCCGGACCATTCCCGGTGGTCCAAAATCGCAAAAATCGCAAAATCGCCGAAATTCCTCCGAATTGCGCCGTTATTCATCTCCACCATAAATAACCTAAAAATAAAAAACTAAATAAGAAAAACATAAAAACTAAGATTATAACATAGCTAAACGTAAAGGGAAATGCGTTAAGAATCGAGCATAAAATGCGTATATCAGTTACTTGCAACTCGTTGGTAATATCATTACCAACGACTTAAACTCGTTGGTAATGACATTACCAACGAGTTGATTAACTCGTTGGTAATGTCATTATTTCCCGAAGAATATCCGACTACGATTTCCGACTACAATTTCCGACTACAATTTCCGACTACAATTTCTGACTACGATTTCCAACACAATTTCCGACTACGTACAATTTCCGACTACGATTCCCGACTACAATTTCTGACTACGATTTCCAACACGATTTCTGACTACGTACAATTTTCGACTACATTTTCCGACTACAATTTCCGACAACGATTTCCGACAACGATTTCCGACACGATTTTCGACTACAATTTCCGACTACAATTTCCGACTACATCATTAACGTACTAAGGATGATAATCGTAATCATCTTCATCACTTGTGTCTGACTCGGTTTCATAGGTAACCTCTGGCAATATGTGCTACTCCTCGTCATCTGAATCAGCGTCAACTTCATAAGGATTAACATCGAGAAGTTCTCTTCCAGTAATTCGAACCACACTCCCAGATCTCACATTATTAAGGCGAATCGTAGATGATTCCAGAATGTCAAAAGCGTTCGGCTCTTGGTATGCAGTAACTTCCTCATCATCTGCGGTATCACCAAGTGTGGCAGCACTGTATATGTTTCTATGAGCAACATGGTTAACCACCTTCCACGGGACTTTGTTAAGAAGATCGTCAAGGTAAAACACTTGTTTTACTGATGAGGCAAGAACGAAAGGGTCATCTTCATACTAGCTAGTAGCAGTATTCACCGAAAATGTTCCGTACTGATCGGTCCTTGTGTTCTCCGGGCTAGTATCAAACCATCTACACTTGAACAAGTGCACTTTCATGCGGTTCCCATAAATTAGTTCAACAACTGAATGAAGGACACTGTAATAGTCAACGCCATCCTGCCCACCATGGACCATCACCCCAAAATTCTGTGTTTTTAGTCGGTCGTCTCGATTTTCACATATAAATTTCACGCCATTGACCTGACACATCGAGTAAACTTTTGAAGCTATCGGTTTCATCGCCAGGACCCTCAATTCGTTTGACCACTCTGGGTAACCATCATTTGCTACATGGTTCATCTGAAAACGATAAGAAACCACACAAGAAATTATGAACATAGAAACCACAAAACCACGTACGTACACACATGCTATATAAGGAAAATGGCAATAAAAAATAGACATATACACATATACCCTTACCCATTGACCAAACTAGTTTGCAAACGTCCTGTTGTGGTAATCAACATTTCCGGCAATAGCAGGGCAGTGAAGATGATAGTTTTTCCAATATTGTACTTCTTGACAGTTAATCAGTACCGACCAGTGGGCAATGGCTACCTCATTTCCATCCAACTTGTACAACTTTAGCAAGCTTCCCTGTACTACCACGTCATTCGAGATGATAGAAAGGTTGAACTGGGGTTCATATATCGGCATCTGTTGTTGGGGGTCCTCAAGCGCTCCCAAATACACTTTGGTGTACGTTACACACTCGTGCAACATATGCTTCAGCGATACACCCTTCAGGTGCATATTTATTCTTCACATAGTCCTTATAGGCTCCCAATTGTCTACAAGTTAACAAGTGCATGTTAATTTACTTAAAAAATAAGAATTTACATATAAAAACAGAGGCAAACCAAATGTATGAATCATTTGTACCTTTCCATGGGATACATCCAAGTGCAGTGTACGGGACCGGTAAGCAACAATTGTTCGGGAAGATGGATCATCAGGTGAGGCATGATGTCGAAAAAATTTGGGGGAAATATCCTCTCAAGCTTGCACATGATAAAAATGATGTCATCTTGCATCTCCCTGAGATCTGATTTTTTAACTTCCCTGGTGCATAACTTCTGAAAGAATCTTGACAATGCCACCAACGGTTCTACCACCTCTTTGGGCATGTACCCTCGAATGAAAATAGGGAAAAGGCGTTGAAGCAGTACATGGCAGTCATGACTCTTTAATCCGTACATCTTATTGTCCCGGAAGTTAACACATCTGCTTATATTTCCTGCATAGCCATAAGGATATCTGCATATATATATATATATATATATAGCCATAGGCAACAATTATATTTCTCGCATATAACCATAATCCGGTAAAAATTTAAGGCCAAATTTCTGCATAGTAGAAGAATATATACCTGACATTACTCAGCCACCGAAAAATTTCATGCTTATGCTTCGGCTTTACGGTGTAAGGAGCTTGCGGCATTTTTCTCTTACCATCTCTTAACCACAAATGTTTCCGCAGTCCCATAGCTTTCAGATCAATGCGTGCCTTATGGATGTCTTTTGTTTTCCCCTCCAAGTTAAGAACTGTGCCCACCACACTTTCACACACATTCTTCTCTATGTGCATGACATCTAGGTAGTGTCTGATAGGCAACCTGAGCCAGTAGGGGAGTTCCCAGAATATGCTCTTGTGTGTCCAAAACTTATACCTTTCGGGCTTGTCTGGAATTGACGCCACTATGTCAGGATGATTGCTCAGCTGGCCAAAATCATATTCATTCAACACTTCCAAAATTTCTTCCCCTGTCCATCGCCTGGGTGCCACACCTGTTTTCACAGTCCCATCAAACGCGTCTGGATCCTGCCTAAATGGGTGATCATATGGAAGCCAACAACGGTGACGCATCTGAACAATTTTACTGCAATGAGGACTGCAACAATCAACCGTCATGCACTCTGAACAAACCCTGTAACCCCTGGTAACGTTGCCCGACAACATACCGCGGGCACGAAAATCACTGATGGTGCCAACAAGCATAGCATGCATCTGGAACATCTCATTTTTGAACCTATCGTAAGTAGGGTGGCCACACTCACTCAGGTACTTAAGCTCCTCAATCAAAGGCCTCAAATACACATCGAGACACTTTCCTGGATAACCCGGGCCTGGAATTAACAGAGTGAGCATATTGTATTCCTTTTTCATGCACATCCATGGTGGAAGGTTGTACGGTACCAAAATAACTGGCCATATACTGTATTGAAGACTCATGTTGCCAAAAGGGTTGAATCCGTCAGATGAGAGCCCTAGCCAAACATTTCGGACCTCTGCTGCAAAATGATCAAACTCCCTGACCATGTGCTTCCAAGCCTCTCCGCCGGAAGGGTGTATAAGGGTGTCATCGTCAGGCAAATTCCTCTCAGCCCACCATCTCATTGCTTCGGCCGTGAAAGCACACATGAACAACCGCTCCAGCCTATCAATAAGCGGGAAATATCGAAGTATCTTCACATCTTTCTTGTTGCCTGCAGGAGTCAACTTATACCTTTCTGTAAAACATACCGGGTAGGCTTCAAGGTCTTCAAGATCTTTTCCCCAGAAGTGAATACAATCATATCTGCATGCATGGATTTTGATGTAGGAAAGTCCAAGATCTTTCAGGATATGTCGCACCTTATGATGAGTGGTAGGAAGACGATGACCGGGTGACAGTAGCGAAGCAGTCTACTTCAGCCAAGAATCAACAGCTTTGACAGACATTTTGTTCTCCATTTTCAGCTACATCACTCCCATCACACTTTCAAGAACAGTCTTACTACAACCGTCGTACAACGGAGTCTGTTGCAATGCAATCAGGTTGTTTTACTTGTCCATACCGCTTGTGTTGACATGAGCTCCAGGTAATGGCTCGACTGGCTCAATATGGGGGAAACCCTCAACGACGGGAGGGACATTTGGTGCTTCATCAGCAAATACACCGTTCTCATGAGGAAACATATCATTGATTAACATCGATGTTGGATCATAGGATGGACTGCCCCTCTCAGCAAAATCTCCATGATCATAGAGTGGACTGGCCCTCTCACCAAATTGTCCATGATCATGCGGACCCGCTAACGATGTTTCACCGTGATAAATCCAACAAGTGTACTTATCCCAAAACCCGTATTTACTCAGGTGCTTCTGGACTTTATCAATGGGAAAACGAAATCGATCGCTGCGACACTTACATTCTTTACACGGGCAATAATGAAGTGTAGTGTCTCCACAATTAGCCTTCACAAAATTCACAAAACTCCTAATTCCCTGGTGATATCTCACATCCCATCTTTCGAGGCTCATCCAACTCTTGTCCATCATGAAAATTCTAACAATTTTACGTATTATATATATACACACATTCACTACTAATAATCGACGCGATATCTCAATTCAACTCTAATTAAATCAACACATGCATGCATATATATATATATATATCGATCTAATTAATTAGATCGATCAACACACATATATATATATACATACACATACACATATACATATATATACACGTACTTATATATATATAGCTTCCCGAGTGATCAAGTTTTCGACGCGCGCCTTAATTTTAACAATACCGAATGATCGATTTCAGAGCGTTTTCCTTCTTTCGATTTCACCGGATTTTTTTCGTTGCAAATGAATGAGCTGCTGCGATCTGCATCTAATATAACAACTCCACCACCTCTTTGGGCAGGTACCCTCGAATGAAATTAGGGAAGAGGCATTGAAGCAGTACATGGCAGTTATGACTCTTTAATCCGTACATCTTATTGTCCCAGAAATTAACACACCGACCTATATTTCTTGCATAGCCATAAGGATATCTGATATTACCCATCCAACCAAAAATTTCATTCTTCTGGTTAGGTTTGACGGTGTAAGGAGTTTGAGCCATTTTTCTCTTCCCTTGTTTCAACCACGAATGTTTTCTTAATTCATTCTTTGAAGATCAATGCGTGCCTTTGGGCCATCTTTAGTTTTCCCCTCCCTAATTCAGAACTGGGCCTACCACACTTTCACACACATTCTTCTCTATGTGCATGACATCTAGGTAGTGCATGATTTGCAACTTGGGCCAGTACGGGAGTTCTCAAAATATACTTTTGTGTCCAGAATTTATACATGTCGGGTCTGTCAGGTATTGATGCAACTATTTCAGGATGATTGGTCAGCTGACCAAAATCATATTCATTCAGTAATTCCAAAATTTCATCCCCCGTCCATCTCCTAGGTTGCACACCCATTTCTACAGTCCCATTAAAAGCCTTGGGATCCTGCCGAAATGGGGGATCATCTGGAAGCCAACAACGGTGATGCATCTGGACAATCTTTCTACAATGAGGTCTACAACGGTCAACAGTCATGCACTATAAACAAGCCTGGTATCCCCTTGTAATGATGCCTGACAACATCTCGCTGGCAGAAAAATCACTGATGGTGCCAACAAGCATGGTACGCATTTGGAACATCTCGTTTTTATATTTGTCATAAGTGGTATGACCAAATTTACTCAGGTACTTAAGCTCCTCAATCAAGGGTCTCAAAAACACATCAAGACACTTTCTTAGATAACCCGGCCCTGGAATTAACAGAGTGAGCATATTGTATTCCTTCTTCATGCACATCTATGGAGGAAGGTTGTACGGTACCAAAATAACTGACCATATACTATATTGAAGACTCATGTTGCAAAAAGAGTTGAATCCATCAGATGAGAGCTCGAGCCAAACATTTCGAACTTTTGATGCAAAATTAGAAAACTCCCTGACCATGTACTTCCAAGCCTCTCTATCAGCAGGGTGTATAAGGGTATCATCGTCAGATAAATTCCTCTCAGCCCACCATCTTATAGCTTCAACCGTGTGTGCACACATGAACAACCATTCTAGCCTATCAACTAGCGGGAAATATCGAAGTATCTTCACAATTTTCTTATTCCCTGGAGGAGTCAACTTATACTTATCCATACTACATATCGGGCAGGCATCAATGCATTTAAGATCATTCCCGTGAGAATCTTTACCCCAGAAGAGAACACAATCATATCTTCATGCATGGATTTTGATGTAGAAAATCCCAAGATCTTTCAAGATATGTCGCACCTTACGATGAGCGGTAGGAATGTGATGACCGAGGGGTAGCATCAAAGCAGTCCACTTTAGCCAAGCATCTACAGCCTTGACACTCATTTTGTTCTCCACTTTGAGGTTCATCACTCCCATAACACTTTCAAGAACAGTCTTATTACATCCATTGTACAACGGGGTCTGTTGAATGACAATCATGTTGTTGTACTTATCCATATCGGTATTGTTGACAACTCTAGGTAATTGTTGGACTGACTTAATATGAGGGAAGCCCCCAACAGCGGGAGGGATATCTGGTACTTGAGAAAATACACCGCTCTCATAAGGAAACACATCGTTGATCAACCTCGTTGTTGTATCATTGAATGTACTGTCCCTCTCAGAAAATTTCCAATGGTCATGCAAACCCGTTGATGATATTTCACTGTGATAAATCCAACATGTGTACTCATCCCAAAATCCATTCTTCTTCAGGTGCTCCAATATTTTATCAATGGAAAAACAAAATCGCTCGCTGCGACACTGACATTGCGTACACGAACAATAATGAATTGACATCCCTCCACAATTAGCCTTCACATATTCCACAAAGCTCATAATTCCATGGTGATATCTTATATCCCATCTTTGAAGGCACATCCAACTCTTGTCCATCCTGAAAATTTCAATAGTATATAAATATATACATGCACTAATTAATTAAAAATACATCATCATATCTATATATATATCGATCTTTAAATTAACTACAAATTACATAATTTAATTCTTCTACTCCCTAATTACAAATTTACGTATATATATATACGTACATATCAACAATTAACATATGTATATACTTATCAATATTCAACAATTACAAATTACATATGTACATATCAACAATCAAAAAAAAGTTACATATATACATATTAAATTAACACATACATATCAATAATTTTACATATAATTATATCTATACACATATTTTTATCGAATTCAACTCAAGTCAACTCAAAATCAACAATCAATTACTCAAAATCAACAATCAACTCTACATCAACAATCAACTTTAAATCAATATTAATAAACACACACACACACACACACACACACACACACACACACACACACACACACACACACGTACACACACACACACGTACACACACACACACACACACATATGTACCTATATAGCTTCACGAACTTATTTTTGACAGCTTCTGATAACACCCAACGATTTCAAAGTGTTTTGAGTTTTTTTTCACCGAAGTTTTTTTGAATGATTGAGTTGTTGCGAACCAGATCTGATATAATAACTATAGCTGATGACTCATCGGCTATAGTTGAAAAATCTCGTCGATAATTGTCGGAAAAGCTCATCGGCTTTAGTCCAACTATAGCCGACGATTTTTTTTAGCAAGCATCGACGAGTTGTTTTTGGTCGTCGGCTTTAGTTCTATAGCCGATGACGGAAAATTA
The DNA here is from genome assembly GCA_946800695.1 of Geum urbanum. Taxonomy (NCBI): domain Eukaryota; kingdom Viridiplantae; phylum Streptophyta; class Magnoliopsida; order Rosales; family Rosaceae; genus Geum; species Geum urbanum. The sequence continues at coordinate 40,256,764 of OX326998.1, forward strand.
AAGCCAACAACTAGGGTTTCTCGTTGGCTATAGTGGACTATAGCTGACGATGCACCTTTTCGTAGGTCTATTTTCTGTTATTTTGTCGGGTATGATACTTATTCTGGTAGTGTCTAAATACTATAATAGTGCATTATATATAAGGGACTAGGGCCCTTGGCTAACACCCAAAATTATAAAACAACTTACAAGTAATTCACTTAAGCACTTAGTAGTTTGTACATTACTCCCGACTTCACACCTCAACCATAACAACCACAAACAAGTCTTTAATTTACTAAGACTAAGTGTGTGTATATATATCACAGAGTATATATTTATATCATAATTTTGTAATAAATATATATGTAATAGAATTCAAAAGGGAATGATGATATAACTTAAACATATTTAAATAATTAACAATTTCGGTCCAAAAGTTTTATTTGGCGGTAGTTCGCCCGAAATTCTTCATTTGTCCCAAATTATACTTGAAAGAAAGGAGATAGAGCGATTAAGTATATAAACTCGAAATAAAGGATTTTCAATAGGAATGCAACGGTAATAGTCACAAGGTCTAGTATGATGTTCTCAAGTCCAAAATAGAAGATACTCTAAAACTGTCTAGAAATTGTTATGATTGTTACTAAAATCTTAACCAATGTCAATTAAACTTTCTATATTGATAATTTAACTTTTATGGTTCATTCTGATATAAAGAACACTGAATTTAGTAAAGAAATGAGTGAGATACGATATTTCAAGTTAAGAGCATCTTAAGAGTTTTTAAACATGATTGAGGAAAAGATTACCAAAACTTATTTTAACCATAACTTTCTCATTACATAGTTAACTTTTTAAAGTGATTCAAAAGTTAAAGTTGTATAACTTTTTTGTGTAGATTCTAATTATGCAAAAACATTTTAGTAATTAAAACTTTACAACAAACGAAAATATTAAGCTTACACTAATGCTTATTATTTTCCTTTTATTCTTTGATATGTACTTTGATGTAATCTTAAAGATAAATAAGTATATGAATGTACTCATGTACTTACTCAAAAACTTCAGTATGTTATATAAGTGTTTGATCAAATCAAGATGACCTTCTTGGAGCAAACAAAGACTTACTAATATGCTTAAGAGGAAGATTTTTGAAGGACTTTAGGTGTGCTACATTGCAACTTTGGGAGAGTTTTGATCTGCAAAATCTTTGTAGAAATGGTGTGTATTCTGAATGAACTCAAATGGGTGTATATAGGCCTTAAGAAAAGACATGAAAAATAAATTTACAACCATTTATATTGACTTTTGTAGACAAAGAGGAAATAAATAGTTAGCCTACAACTAGTGTTGAATGTATCCTCCTCTTCCTTCCGTAACCAACTATTCATTTCAACTGTCCCCAAAAATTAGTTTGAATTTTCCAATGTGGGGATATCTCGTGAATAAAGTATACCACCGAAAAGTATTGTTTTACCACATTAAATTTTTATATTATAATGAATCCAACACCGTTCATTATGTTCAACATTGATGGTAATGTGTGTGTGACTACAATGAGAGAGAATACACCTTAATAATAGCCCCACTACTACATTTTTAACCATTGTCGGCGATTTTTTAAAATCGCCGACAATAGTTTTTAATCATTGCCGGCGATTTTTCCCCCAAAAATCGCCGGCAATAGTATTTTTTTTTTATCATTGCCGGCGATTTTTCCGGCAAATCGCTGGCAATAGTCCGCCGGTAATTTAAAAAAAAAAACCATTGCCGGCGAGTTAAATGCAAGTCGCCGGCAATGATAAAAAACAAAAAAAACTATGCCGGCGGCTTACATTTAAGTCGCCGGCAATGGTTTTTTTTTTTAATTACCGGCGGACTATTGCCGGCGATTTGCCGGAAAAATCGCCGGCAATGATAAAAAAAAAAAAACTATTGCCGGCGATTTTTGGGGGAAAAATCGCCGGCAATGATTAAAAACTATTGCCGGCGATTTTAAATCGCCGGCAATGGTTAAAAATGTAGTAGTGGCGGCTCACCAAGCTTGGATATGGTTATTCCCCTAGTCCTACTCATTCCAGCTGGTTTGGATTTCTATCTTCTTAGGCTCACGCTGTCCAAGGTGTTCATCACCTTTGATCTCTGGTGTCAAACATTTCAGGTGCACTCTGTTGAAGAGGCCAGAAATACACTTCTCAATGCTTTTTGGTAAATAACTGAAGTTGTGAAACATCAATTGATCAAATTTTTTTTTATGCTTCCATGCAAATGTTCTAAGAGAGTCATTTGGAGTCACTAATGACAACTTGGCTCTGACGGCTAATCTCCCGAGTTTTAGGGGCATATCAAAGAATTAACATGAATGACAGGTGACCTCGATAGGTGTCTGAATAACTACTGCTTCAACAACACGCGAAACCTAACTGCATATAATGATAATGTAGCTCATAAATTGTTTAACAGTTTCATGACCTTTTATCATTCTCCTACATATGGTACATTGAAGAATAAGTACCGTGTGTTATTACTGTTTAAAATCTTGGGTATTCGCTATTTTCCATCAACAACCTTCGACAAATCCAAGTGGCTTCGATTCTTCACTAATATTAAGAGGTTGACAAAAGAAACCATCTAGTTAGGTTATTGTTTAGATGAACATAGAATGTTCAAGAAAGTGAAACCAATCAATAGTAGAACCTAGTGGCAGGGCGGGGCAACATCAGCAGATTAGATTTAGGTTAGCATATTTTTATTGGATTTTTAGGAGATCTGAGCTAATTGTTATGAATTTTTGAAGTTTGAAGTATTTATATGATTAATTGAAAATTTACCAGTGGTCAATTAATTCGGACCGTCACATTTGTTAGTGATAGATTATGGACCATTGATCATGTTAATAACCATAGGTATAGATTTAGGATTTCTACGTGAATAAGTAGAACGGAGATTGTGCAACTCGAGTCCCTAACCTGATATTGAACTCAACCCGATTCACTAACCGGGTCATGTCTTTGCCGTTCGAACACCTCAGCTCGCTGTACTATCATGAATTGAAAGCTCTCTCTCCCCTTGACCTCCCCATGCGCTTATTTCAACCATGCAATACTTGTTTAAGGAGAATTGAAGCCATGCATTCGTGGGTTTTTCTCGAATTCGGTTTCGTCACAGACGACAGTTTTCGGCAAACGGTTGGCGGCTTACGCATAAGGGTTTTTCATCCCTACCCTGCCAGTAGTCTATTGCACCAAGTCTCAAGATCAGTCTGTAGTTTTCTTATCTAGGAAGGATTCCAAACTTTCGAGGTAGATTTTGAAGATTTTAATCTGTTTTTTGGTGTTGTACTAGTTGGAAAAGTTGTTGTATGTTGTGAGATTTTTCGAATGATATACATGTCGGAGTGGTCAGAGCATGTTGGATTCTAGCTGCCGCCGTGTGCAGTGGAGCTCCGGCGACCCGAACACCCTTTTTTCACTAGAAGTTTACTAAGCCCATTTCTAATCGTACTTTCCGTAGTTTTATGCAATTCGATAATCTTAGTGATGTTTTCGATTATTTTTAGGATTCGGGCTAACTAGACACTTTCATTTCATCGTATGACGTGTGTCGAGTGGAGGCTCACCTCCCTATGGAGCTTGGGAGTCAAGGTTCTACAGATATATTTGAATTCACGATGTGGCGGAGTAGTGTCTTTTAATTAAAAATATAAGGTGAGTATGTAAGATATGAATCGTCTTGGAGCCCTTATCTATTTTATGATTAGAATATTGTATTAATTAAGTTAGATCTTTGTTTGGCTTTGGAGCGCTAAGTACGTTTATCGAGTTAGTGGATCGACTTACGTTTCAGCTAGCCAGGTGAGCGGACACTTTGTGTTTTTAACTATCGTTACGAGTCAATATATATACTTATGATTTCATTTACGTTAAATTACTATGATATGCCTCATATTTACATTTATGCACGAAGGCCTTATGATATAATTTTACATTTTTCACACGCTATATCTATGTTGAGCATCGATGCATCCACTCGGCTGATCCTCGAGTGGCACCAAACATGTCATTGCACGCACCTGAGCCGGCTACGATTAGGTTTATGATGGCTAGAGGATTTATGCTCTAGTAATAGCCTCCACACACTTATGATTTTACGTGTTTTTTTACTAGAGTCTCTATTCTTTCATTATAAGCTTGCATTGTTTTGGTGAAAGACATAAACATACGTTTTACGATTTCTTAAGAATATTTATTTTCGTCCACTCACTCTTACGGTTTTTCTTGTTTTGTATGTCTCAGCTGAGGTCGGACGCGCACACACATTGAGGTATAACAGTATCCATCGTAGGATCTATGGTTGATCCTACAAGTTAACAACTTAGTCGGCATAGGTTGTTAGAGAGTCTAGCAGCTCTGGTGTCATAAATTGTTTTTGATTCTGTTGGTATGAGTTGTTTCTGAAATTTAGTCTCTTAATTTTTGAGTTTCAAATTATTGAAATTTCCCATCGGTTTTCTTTTGGACTAGCATGTTTAGGTTCTAATGATCGTTAGAGCCTAATCCCGGATTAGGCAACTATATCGGGGTCGGGTTCTCACACAAGTTATCTTTTAATTGTTGTCATGACTATCTGATATGTAGCAATACGTAACCTAGAGTTTTTAGTTTGTAAACGTACTTAAGATGTTATCATTGTTATGTTTAATGTGATAGTTGTGAATATATATATATATATATATAGAGAGAGAGAGAGAGAGAGAGAGAGAGAGGGAAGAGTCAATGACAACTGCTATTTTGTCTATGTTTAAGATATTGTCAATCTATGCCTCGATCATTATTTATGAAGAAGTAAATTGCTTTCTTGCATATTGTGGTTGTACATTATTCTACATGCATTTTTTGATGCATTATGATTCATATTTTCTATAAATTAAGAATAATATAAGTGTTTACTACTACAAAAGTGTTTCAGACAACTGTGGACAAACAACTAAATTTCAATGTCTGTTATCTCAAAAATCAGACAACCGAGTATATTTTTTTTCAGTTGGTTGAAGATATTTTAAACCATGGATGTATCATTTGAAAATGTTTTGAGATTTGTGAAAGATTACAAACAACTGAAATAAGCATTTTAGTTGTTTGAAATTTCTGATAAAAACGTTGAGACAACTTATTATGATTCAATTGTCTGAGATAAGGTTAAGTTGTTTGAGTTATTTACGGACAATATAAATAAGTAGCAGTTATCTGATATGTAGTTATACCAAGAAAGAAAAAACTTAATGTTGGCACATGTTATTCACTGGAGTTTGGCATTACTAGCCGCAAGATATTGCGACCTGTCGGGCTTGGCATCGCCTCGCCGTGCGGCACTCCTCTTTATCACCAACTCGAGCGCTCGTAGCCCGTTGAACCCGCCGCAACTCTAAATCTCCCGTGACGTCACACCAAACTTCAGCCAATGTCTCTCTCTCTCTCCTCTATTATGCCACGTCAATCGTTCTATATACTTAGGGTGTATTCTGATTGGGTGTGATTCATTTCGAGTATATTTTGTTTTATTGATAGGATCTGCTGAGAAAAAACTTTGGGAGCTTTGGATTTGGAATATGAGATCTTGTTGAGCTTTTGTTTGAGTACATATGCTCTTCATCTTTCTGGCTGAAGCAATAATGGAATTTCTTTTAATTGTTTATCTCCAATTCTTACTTATATTTCCCAATTTTGAATTTCTTTTGTTCTCTTCTAACTAGATTCAATTAAATTCATTGGGTGCTTTGTATTTCATAACTAGTTGAAAGTATTGGCTATGTTCAATTTTGTTTTTAAAGTATATACACTATCAGTTTCAATTCATTGATTTTAGAGTTGTGGAAATGGATGAATGGTACATATGTTGGATCTCAAGAACATGGTTTATATAAATTTGCACATGTCTTTATGCATTATAGAACTTGAGGAATGATTTAAACATATGTATTTTGTTCTTCAGTTTGATGGGATGTTAAGGTTATGATGCCTTTGTAAGGAGCAATATTAGAGGCAACGTGAAGTCAAAAAATATGAGGAGACGATAGTTGATGTCCTCAATTATGGTGTTGTTTAGTCTGTGAGCAGTGTTCGTCAACTGTCAGAGAGCCACTAAGTCGTGGTATTGAGTACTATCCACTTTTTCTCCTAAATTGTTGAATATGTTGCTCCTCGATCAATCTATAGATCATCCTAGTCTTGTTTAGGGAGAAGTATATTAACAATGATCAATTTGTGTTTTAGCTTCTGAGATTTGGTATTCTACTTATTTTAGATATGTTGGCATATGAAAATGTACTGCTAAGAGGATGTTTGCTGAATATTTTTATAATACATGAGTTGGGGAAAGAGTAGTTGAGGTGGAGCTGGAGGAAGACAAAGAGGTTATGAAATTGAAGGATGAGGAGGTGCACACCTTTATAATCCAAAAGTCATGAAACATTGTAGTTTTTTGGAATTTGTGAATGAAAGTGGATTGTAAGTGAATAGCATAATCTACATAGAACCAACTAAGAACATATCAAAGTGTGTCTTTTGATTGATATCAATTCAATAAATATTATCGAAAGACTGTCATTGAAGAACGACTCAGACAACTGAAATAAGGTTGTTTCTTATTATGACAAACAACATAAGAATATTAATTAAGTTGTTTGAGATAAAGTCCAAAATCATCCCATTAGTTGTTTGAATGCGTATCACACAACTCATAATCCCTAAAATTTTAATATTTCAGACTTTTCAAACAATCGAAGACCAGTTGTTGGAGTGCATATTGAACAACAAAAATTTCTTGGTTGTGTGATATGTATTCAAACAATTGCTTGATACACAACAAATTTTCGAGTGCTTCAGATCGACAACAAATTAAAACTGTTGTCTGAAGCACTTTTTGTAGTAGTGGTTGTTTCTTGAAACAATTTTTTTCCTTCATCAAACTTTATATGTGAGAGCAAGCCCTATCAATAATTCATGTAAAACGTGTCACAACATTGTGATCAGTGCACATTTTTCTTTTGAAGAGTTTAAAGCACACAATGTCATTCAGCGTGAAGAAAGTGATTGCTTTATAGCTTGCATATTGTGTGCGTTAGTACATTTTGCGCATTGTTCATAATAATATGTGAAACTATGAATGAACTAGACATGTGAAACTATCTGGTTGTTTGACCTGATGTTGCTTGCAGACATATAACAAAGTTTGAATTTTAATTTTTGTTCAAAAGTGTAGAAGTTATACAAGAAATACTATGGACATATAAGGCATTTGTCACGTGTTTGTGCTTACCTAGTTCACGTGAGGCGTATCCTCGGTTACTATTTGTGCTTCATTCCAGTACAAGGTTAGTTAGCTAATATAGGGTTTATCTCTAGAATAGCTTGACATTGGTTTTTTCTCATGTACCCTCAGGGTGTCTACTGTGTAACTTTATATACTGTATGATTGATAATATTATTTTCTCGCGTTTTGCCATAAAAAAGAAGAAGAAGCCTTTGTCCTCCTCCTTAGTTATCATATCTCAGTTGTCAAACCTAAAAATTAGGATATCGTTATGGTAGTTATAAAACTTCATATATGGCTTTGAATCTATTGGTCAATGATTTGAGTTTCGATACTACGTACAAGAAAAGGGACCTCTTTTGATAATAACCAAAAAATCAAAAATAATTGCAAATGAATTTAATGAGTTTTGTATATTGTTTATAAATTTTACCCTAATATATATGTATATATAGAGTAAAACTTCCATAAATTAATAACTTCGGAGCTGACAAAATTTATTATTTTAGCGAAGTTATTAATTAATCGTGTATTAAATTAATACTCAAATCTCCAAGTTGGGACCGGTAAAAAATATTATTTTATCGAGGTTATTAATTAATCGAGTATTAGATTATCGAGGTTTTACTATATATGCAAAAAAAAATTCTCAAGAACACCAACAAACAGATCTCTCTTGATAATAATCAAAATTGTCAGAAAAGGATTGCAAATTAATCTAATCCCATATGGACAAAGTTTGTTCTATGTTTGGCAACAATAAGGGATACAACCCTCGGGTTGCCGAAGAACATCTGCGGTTTATAAGAAATTTATACGGAAAATATTGGGGGAAAAACGACACTGGTAAAGTCAAGTTGACAAAAATAGAGGAGAACATAACCGAAGAATTTATTGAGGCCTTGGAGCAAAACATTCCTCTTGGTGTCTTGAACATTGAGCTCATTGCCATGTACCATATTCCCCAAGCAAGTTGGAAGAAGCTCGATTGCACTCACTATCAATGACAAGACGAGAAGTGTAGACGAAGAAAACAAAAGGAAGAGTCACTACCAGAAATTCGCACTAGATGACGAAACCTTAATAGTTTTGTTATCTAAGTCGTAGTTAGACGACGAAAAAATATTTCTTCAGGTAAGAGAAAATTTTGTCATCTGGGCTAAACTTAGAGGAAGAAATTGAATTTTCGTCGCCTAAGCAATGGCTTAGATGATGAAACTTGTTTGTCGTTTAAGTACAATATATTAGAGAACGAAAAATTTATTTGTCATCTTAGAAGTCGTACATAGACGAAGACAAAACAGAATTCGTCGTCAAAGATTTGACTTAGACGACGAAATACACTTCGTCATCTAAGATATTGCACTCAGACAACGAAAATATACATTTCGTCGTCTAAGATCATTTATAACCCTATACCCTAACCCTAAAACTTAAACCCTAAATACTTTTCCCTAAACTCTGAAAGTGTTAGACGGCGAAAGTAGTAAGATTTTTCGTCTAAGTAGCACTTAGACGACGAAATTCAACTACTTTCGTTGTCTAAAAAGAGTTTCACAATTTGACCTCTAAGAGCACGATCATGTGTACCATGTTAGAATGCGGATGACATTCGTCGAGGGCATAGAGTAAACAATTCTTGCATTATGAATATCGACGGTTTGAAAATCAGATTTATGAAGATTCGTATATCAACGTTTCTGTTTCGTTGAAATTTCAGTTTTATGGTTGACTACTTTGTATTGACTAAAAATTCGTCTACTTACGTATTATGTTGTGATGAATATAGCTAACAATTTTTTTGTCCAAGTTCAATTTCGCGAATATTGATGTGGAGTGAATACAGACATACGAACTCTTGAATTATATAATATTAGTAGATAGATAACAAGTTTTAGGTCTTACATCAATTATTTATGTCAATTTTTAATTAATTTCTATTTAGTTGAAGGTTTTACGACAAGATAAACACCCATAACTTGGGAAACTAGTTTACGAATTACATTTTACGATCGTTTCCATCTTTTTACTATTTTTCGATAATCACTAAATTCAATCGATCGAATCCTAAACTAATTAGAATTTGGTTAAAAAAAATTCTACAACATTATATAAATGTAATGGTTACAACAGACAATTGATTTTTGATGATTTTTAAGTAACTACCTAAAATTAATTTTTCAGATCTTTAAAACAAATTAAAAAAATACCTTAGACAACGAAACTATATGGATTTCGTCGTCTAAGTCAAAAAATTTAGTGGATTTTTTTTTTGCTACAATTTTGGAAAAAATTAAAACACTTAGACGACGAATCTTTTAGGTTTCATCGTCTAAGTCAAAAAAGTTGGCGGGATTTTTGAAAATTTAAAATACTTAGACGACAAATCTCTTAGATTTCGTCATCAAAGTCATTAAATTGGCGAGTTTTTTTTTAACCAATCAATCAAACTAGCCAGCACACCCACCACCACCACACACCATCACCACACCGCACGTTCACACAACCACGCCACCACCGACCTCCCCACCACTACACTCAGGTGGCAGTATGGTAATGTTTTTTTTGTTTTTATTTTTTTTGTTAATTTAGGTTAGCTTAATTAATTAGGTTAGTTCATTTATGTTAGCTTAATTAGGTTATGTTAAGTTTTTTTGTTTTTGTGTTAATTAAGGTTAGCTAAATTATGTTAGGTTAATTACATTAATTTGATTTAGGTTAAGTTAGGTCAATTTAGGCTATGTTAATTTAGATTTTTTAGGCTAATTTAGGTTTTTTAGTTTAATTTGATTTTTTAAGGTTAATTTAGTTTATTTAAGTTAGGTTAATTGATTTTATTAACTAGTTATATTATGAATTTTTTATTTAAATATATTATAATGATTTAAATACAAATAATTTAAATTATTTATTTATTATGAATTTTTCATTAAAATTATTAATTAGCGATTAATGAATTAATTAACATTTACCCGGCCATTTTAAAAAATAGCATTTAATTCATTTTTTAATTAGTATTTTTTTAACAAAATCAACCACTTAGACAACGAAACCAACGATTTCGTTGTTTAAGATGCAATACCTAGACGACGAAATAGTAGTAGTTTCGTCGTCTAAATGGTTCATTTAATTTTTTTTAACAAAATTCAACACTAAAACAACAAAACGACTATAACTTTGTTGTCTATGATGCAACACCTAGAAGATGAAATTATAGTGTTTTCGTCGTGTAAGTGTTGCATCTTAGACGGCGAATTGTTGATTTCGTCGTTTAAGTATTTATTAAAACGATGAAAATTTTCTTCGTTTTTTCTTGTAAAGTTTTGTTGTCTTAAAACCTAGACGATGAAGTTTGTTTCATCATCTAAGATGTTAGTTAGACGACAAATTAAATATAAAAAAACATTTGACATCTAGGTACTTAGATTACGACATTTAGACAACAAAAATTTCGTCATCTAGATACTTAGACGATGAAATTAATTCGTCACCTAAGAATTTTTTCTCCTGGTAATGAGTGGAGGGGGACACATATCAAGACAGAAGTATTATTTCAAGAAAAACGTAAGGGTGTTATTAGAATATAAAAATGTTAATTAGATGTTCTGCACCTCTGCCAGCTTTAATAGATTATGTTTTGTTAAGCATCATAGATCGATGCCATTGGTGGTTTTTTTGGAAGACTCAAATATGGTTAGATGTGCCGTAATACATTGTTTGGATAATACATTGCATGCAGCTAGGGTACTTTTTGGACAGAAGTTCATTAACATCTCGTTCTCGTATTCTCCTTAATAGAAGAGTCTTATTAATTACATACTAGAAATCATACACACCTATGGGCGTGAAAACAGTTTATTATTTGTTATCAAAAAATTCTGGCAATTTATTTCAAAATAAAACAAAAAAATTTCCATCCGGGCCTTTCACGTTTCATTTCTTCTCCTACTTTTTTTTTCTAAAGAAACGACATTTATTAATCAAATCAAGGAATAGTGTCATTGAAGATTACATCAAAAATAAAAAGGAAAATGGCTAAAAATGTCACTCAAGTATGACACGTTCTAAACTTTGTTGACTCATGTATGCCAAATATCACTTTACTCACTATCGAATTACGTTTTTACTCACTTTGATCACTCTACATTCTGCAAAATTTGGGATTTTGAATTCGAGTTATAATCGGCCAAAGAAACCTATTGGACATTGTATCTCTCTTCCTTGTGAGTCTTTTCATACCAAGGTCAAGCATCAATACAACCCGAGGAGGGAGAATCGAAGATTTGAAGTTTTGAGTGTTTTTAACTTCAAAAGATAATTCGACAACTCCCATGATGAATTAGACTTAGGTTTAGTTGAGAAAATTGTTGTTAGATTGATTTCGCACAGATTGAGCTCCAGTTCGCCGAAAATTGGAGTGGCGCCGCCAATTTCTCTGGTTCAGAGTGATCAAAGTGGGTAAAAGTAAAATTCGATAGTGAGCAAAGTGATATTTGACATACATGAGTGCGCAAAGTTTATAACGTGCCACACTTGAGTAATCTTTTTAGCCATTTTTTTGAAATAAAATTAGGAGCAGACTCTACCCAACCCCAAGAAATTGAATTAAATAAAGCAAAACTAGCTAAACCTTGAGCCACGGATTTGGCTTGACGATGAGCATGAGTAAAGTAAGAACCTTGCATCTGAGACAGAAGCATGGTAATGTCATATTACATGTACATGCACGTCCACAAGCGGACGTATGAAAAATGACTCTCTGCTTAGTTGTATTAATTAATAATAAAGAATTCATGACAAAAAATAGGCTGGAAAAGACCTTGCTGGATAGCAAGAGAGACCGGTGCTCTTCCTGCCAATGCCTCAACACGCTCCATTGAATAAGCATGCCCAACCATCGATCATGTAACAACCACCCTGCCACACACCTTCATGATCACGAATCACCATTCCAATACTTCCTCTTCCTGTGGCTTTTAAAAACTCGCCATCACAATTAACCATGAACCACCCCGAAGAAGGATGCTTTCATTTCAAACAAAGACCAATTAAGCTGGCTTATTACTAGTTTGTTTGTTATAAAATTGAGAATCCGTCAACCGCACATTTAACACAAACAACATATCACCCACCCAAGTCTTCCTATCATTCCATATACGCTCATTTTGCTCTCTCCATGCACCCCATAAGATATAGATAAAATATCCCCACTTCTGCTTATTCAAGTGACATGCACAGTACAACAACCACTCCATCCAATCCATGCCCAACCCATGAGGGGTACTGCACACCGAATAGTCTCATCACTATGTAAAAGTTGCAGAGTGAATGGGCATACCTTATGAAGATGAATTGTAGACTCCATCTCTTCTTCACATAAATGGCAATGCAAAACCTCAATATCAACTATATGGGCTTAAAAGGCTGCCACACTAGGCAATATATTATGGACTACATTCCATATAAATAACTTTGCAGTCGTAGGTATAGGGGTTACCCAAAACTTCTTCCAAAACCAAGTATGATCTTCACATTGGTTTGTAGGTGAACATAATAATCGATGAGTAGATTTCACAGAGAAAACACATTTACGATCATAATGCCAAACCCATCTATCACAAACAGACCTTACACTCAAAGGAATTGTTAGAATTAAATTTGCTTTTTCCCAGATGACACATACTCACAAACCTTATGAACATTCCACTTCCCTGACGTCTCCAACTAGTCTACCATAGGTTGAAAAGCCTCCACTCTTTATTGTGGTTGAATTAATCTGAAATTAGGTTCTCTCGTTAGCCATGGATCCTTCCAAAAGTTTATCTCTCTTCCATCTCCTACTTGCCATCGCAAACCTTTAACAAGAACATCCCTTCCCATAAAAATACTGTGATATGAAAAGCAATGTGACAGATGGGCCTCAGTTTTCCAAAAAGGAATAGCTTGAAAAATATTTAGTTTTATAAATACATCCAATATAAATACGTCCAATCAAAGAGGAAATGTGCATCAATAATCTCCGTCCTTGCTTAGCAAGCAAGGAAAAATTAAATTTATGCAAATCACGAAACCCTAAATCTCCTTCTTCTTTTGGCAAGCAAAGAAAATCTCATTGCTTCCAATGATTTTTTTTCATCCATACGGCCCCACCAAAACCTCGCACATAACTGTTGTAAGTTATCACAAAAATTTTTGGATAAAAGAAAATAATTCATTGCATAGTTAGACAAAGTTTGCGCCACCACACGAATAAGATTTGCTTTTCCATCACTACTTACGATTCTGCCATTCCAACCTCAAAATCTAGCTTCCAATCTCTAATTCAAAGACTAAAAAGACTGAGAACGAACTCTGCCAACATAAGTAGGAAGCCCCTAATACTTTTCATGACCTTTCACCACACTAACCCCTAAAATAGAAGGATACCGAGCTTGATCACCACCTCCCACCTTCTTACTAAAACAAATAGAACTCTTGGCAAAATTGACACATTGACCAAACTCACGACCACATAATTGAAGAGTATTTCGGATTGCCAGACACTGAGCACTCCCTGCCACCGTATACAACATACTATTATCAACAAAGAAAAGATGATTAATCGAATGCGCTCGTAGACACATTGCTACACTTGAAATCACTCTGACTTCTACCTGTGTTTCCAATAGCAATGATAATGCCTCCGTCCCTAAGAGGAAAAGATAAGAAGATAAAGTCTCTCCTTGTCTCAATTCTCTCTTAGGATAAACATAACCACGAGGGCTGCCTTTAACCAGAAAAGAGTACCTCGCTGTGGAAACACACTGCATGATCCATGACAAGCTCCACCAAGTCCTCCAAAAACCCCAACTTTAATAGAACTCTCTTAAGATAATTCCACTCCATCCTATCATAAGATTTACTCAAGTCAAGTTTAAAAGACATATACAACTCTCCTAAACGTTGAGTATGGATCAAATGTGCCATTTCATTTGCTGCTAAGAATCAGATGCCCTGGGACAAAGGCGTTTTGAAAAGGAGAAATAACATCTAGAAGGATCTTCTTTAGCCTGGTAGCAATCACCTTTGAACATAATTTATAAATCACATTGTATAAATGGTAAGGAGGGACTTTGGAATTAGATAGGTATACAGTACTTGGAGTCATTCCTCACTTGAGCGCCAGAGTGTTTTTGGCAGGTATATATGTCCACAAACCCCACCCCCTTTGACACAATTTCCCAGAGTTGAATTCGTCATTCGAGGTCTCATCGACGTGGACTAATAAGCTATTCGTTAAGTAGGTCTTGCGGAAGTAGAAATTCCTTGACGAATTTTCAAGGAATTTCTACGCCCTCACAATCACTCAACAAGTGCTCTAAGATCGATTTGGGCATTTATAACATACAAATTAAGATCACTCAAGTCAATTCATTAATCCCTTTACCTTTATGACCACAACACAAGTGACTAAAAATTATAATAAGTAAATTGTTTAAGTTTTTTACTTGTTAACAAAAAGTAATATTTTATTGTGTAGGCGGCTAGATTTATGTTTAGATCCAAGTATAAATGGATTACAATGAAAATCACAACGAGTTAAGATATCGATGTTGTTTGACTGAAGGTTTTGATGGTCGAATCTGCGGAGGAGATTCGCTTTAGTGTTGAGTTGGATTTTTGTCCATGAGACTCAAAGAATGCATGAATATTGGGTGTATTAATTAGCTATAATTATTTTTCATTATTTTGGATTGTAGTTGATATTCTTGGAGGAGCAAATTCTTTTAGAGGTAATTCTCTTTTACGTGCTTGAAAAACTGTGACAAGAACTTTTAGAAATCTTTGTACTTGTACTTGCTTAAGTAATTCGCAAAAAAAAACCTTACACTACAACATTTGTGCCCATTACCGGCGAGATCACCGGAGACAAGGCCGGCGACCGGAAAAGTCGCCGGTAATGTCCATCATTACCGGCGACTTACTCCGTCGCCGGTAATGTCGCCGGAATCTCGCCGGTAATGTTCCAAGACATTACCGGCGACTCCAACCGTCGCCGGCAATGTCAAGCCGAACATTTCCGGCGATTTTTCGGCCGGAATTTCGCCGGAAATGTGTGGCTAGACATTGCCGGCGACGGTTGGAGTAGCCGGTAATGTCTTGGAACATTACCGACGAGATTCTGGCGTAAAGTCGCCGGTAATGTCTTCATTTCCGGCGACTTACTCCGTCGCCGGCAATGTGTCTTATATTAGATGCCGGCTACGGCAGCTCGATCATTCAATCATTTTGATCGAAAAAAATCCAGAGAAATCGAAAGAAGGAAAACATACGTACGCTCTGAAATCGATCATTCGGTATATTGTCAAAATTAAGGCGCGCGTCGAAAACTCGATCACTTGGGAAGCTATATATATAGGTACGTAGGTGTATATATACGTATATGTGGTATATATATATATATATATGTGTGTGTGTGTTGATCAAATCCAATTCGTGAGATATATATGAAATGTTGTTGATGTACGGTCACCGAAACGAGAAAACAGCTTGTAGTTAATCTTGTGTCTGAATCAATGACTGGTATTATCGTATTGTTATCGGAGCCAGGCTTAACAGAGCCTCCTCCTACCCAGTCAAATACGTTTTGAATTGAAAAAAGAAGAATACTATCATCGAGTACTGAATCGAATTCAGAGATTAGATCGATATATATACATATGCATGCATGTACGTGTTGATTTAATTAGAGTTGAATGGAGAGATCACGTCGATTATTAGTAGTGAATGTGTGTATATATATATAATTAATACGTAAAATTGTTAGAATTTTCAGGATGGACAAGAGTTGGATGAGCCTCGAAAGATGGGATGTCAGATATCACCAGGGAATTAGGAGTTTTGTGGATTTTGTGAAGGCTAATTGTGGAGACACTACACTTCATTATTGCCCGTGTAAAGAATGTAAGTGTTTCAGCGATCGATTTCGATTTCCCATTGATAAAGTCCAGAGGCACCTGAGTAAATACGGGTTTTGGGATAAGTACACTTGTTGGATTTATCACGGTGAAACATCGGTAGCGGGTCCGCATGATCATGGACAATTTGGTGAGAGGGCAAGTCCACGCTATGATCATGGAGATTTTGCTGAGAGGGGCAGTTCATCCTATGATCCAACATCGATGTTAATCAATGATATGTTTCCTCATGAGAGCGGTGTATTTGCTGATGAAGCACCAAATGTCCCTCCCGTCGTTGAGGGTTTCCCCCATATCGAGCCAGTCGAACCATTACCTGGAGGTCATGTCAACACAAGCGGTATGGACAAGTACAACAACCTGATTGCATTGCAACAGACTCCGTTGTACGACGGTTGTGGTAAGACTGTTATTGAAAGTGTGATGGGAGTGATGCAGCTCAAAATGGAGAACAAAATGTCTGTCAAAGCTGTTGATTCTTGGTTGAAGTGGACTGCTTCGCTACTGCCACCCAGTCATCGTCTTCCTACCACTCATCATAAGGTGCGACATATCCTGAAAGATCTTGGGCTTTCCTACATCAAAATCCATGCATGCAGATATGATTGTATTCTCTTCTGGGGAAAAGATCTCGAAGACCTTGAAGCCTGCCCGGTATGTTTTACAGAAAGGTATAAGTTGACTCCTGCAGGCAACAAGAAAGCTGTGAAGATACTTCGATATTTCCCGCTTATTGATAGGCTGGAGCGGTTGTTCATGTGTGCTTTCACGGCCGAGGCAATGAGATGGTGGGCTGAGAGGAACTTGCCTGACGATGACACCCTTATACACCCTTCCGACGGAGAGGCTTGGAAGCACATGGTCAGGGAGTTTGATCATTTTGCAGCAGAGGTCCAAAATGTTTGGCTAGGGCTCTCATCTGACGGATTCAACCCTTTTGGCAACATGAGTCTTCAATACAGTATATGGCCAGTTATTTTGGTACCGTACAACCTTCCACCATGGATGTGCATGAAGAAGGAATACAATATGCTCACTCTGTTAATTCCGGGCCCGGGTTATCCAGGAAAGTGTCTCGATGTGTATTTGAGGCCTTTGATTGAGGAGCTTAAGTACCTGAGTGAGTGTGGCCACCCCACTTACGATAGGTTCAAAAAGGAGATGTTCCAGATGCATGCCATGCTTGTTGGCACCATCAGTGATTTTCCTGCCCGCGGTATGTTGTCGGGCAACGTTACCAGGGGTTACAGGGCTTGTTCAGAGTGCATGACGGTTGATTGTTGCAGTCCTCATTGCAGTAAAATTGTTCAGATGCGTCACCGTTGTTGGCTTCCATATGATCACCCATTTAGGCAGGATCCAGACGCGTTTGATGGGACTGTGGAAACAGGTGTGGCACCCAGGCGATGGACAGGGGAAGAAATTTTGGAAGTGTTGAATGAATACGATTTTGGCCAGCTGAGCAATCATCCTGACATAGTGGCGTCAATTCCAGACAAGCCCGAAAGGTATAAGTTTTGGACACACAAGAGCATATTCTGGGAACTCTCCTACTGGCCCAGGTTGCCTATCAGACATTACCTAGATGTCATGCACATAGAGAAGAATGTGTGTGAAAGTGTGGTGGGCACAGTTCTTAACTTGGAGGGGAAAACAAAAGACATCCCTAAGGCACGCATTGATCTGAAAGCAATGGGTGTGCGGAAACATTTGTGGTTAAGAGATGGTAAGAGAAAAATGTCGCAAGCTCCGTACACCGTAAAGCCGAAGCATAAGCATGAAATTTTTCGGTGGCTGAGTAATGTCAGGTATATATTCTTATGGCTATGTAGGAATTTGGCCTTAAATTTTTAGCGGAGTATATATGGTTATATGCGAGAAATATAATTGGTCCATATATATGGCTTTATCTATATATATGCAGGTATCCTTATGGCTATGCAGGAAATATAAGCAGGTGTGTTAACTTCCGGGACAATAAGATGTACGGATTAAAGAGTCATGACTGCCATGTACTGCTTCAACGCCTTTTCCCTATTTTCATTCGAGGGTACATGCCCAAAGAGGTGGTGGAGCCGTTGGTGGCCTTGTCAAGATTCTTTCAGAAGTTATGCACCAGGGAAGTTAAAAAAGCAGACCTGAGGGAGATGCAAGATGACATCATTTTTATCATGTGCAAGCTTGAGAGGATATTTCCCCCAAATTTTTTCGACATAATGCCGCACCTGATGATCCATCTTCCCGAACAATTGTTGCTTACCGGTCCCGTACACTACACTTGGATGTATCCCATGGAAAGGTACAAATGATTCAAAAATTTGGTTTGCCTATGTTTTTATATGTAAATTCTTGTGGTTAAGTAAGTTAACATGTACTTGTTAACTTGTAGACAATTGGGAGCCTACAAGGACTATGTGAAGAATAAATATGCACCTGAAGGGTGTATCGCTGAAGCATATCTTGTGCACGAGTGTGTAACGTACACCAAAGTGTACCTCGAAAATGTAGAGGACCCCCAACAACATATGCCGATAGATGAACCCCAGTTCAACCTTTCTATCATCTCCAGTGACGTGGTAGTACAGGGAAGCTTGCCAAAGTCGTACAAGTTGGATGGAAATGAGGTAGCCATTGCCCACTGGTCGGTACTGATTAACTGTCAAGAAGTACAATATTGGAAAAACTATCATCTTCACTGCCCTGCTATTGCCGGAAATGTTGATTACCACAACAAGACGTTTGCAAACTACTTTGGTCAATGGGTAAGTATATGTGTATATGTCTATTTTTATATATATCCTTATATAGCATGTATGTATGTATGTGGTTTTGTGGTTTCAAGATGACATAATTTCTTCTGTACGTATTAATATATGGACGTTTTCAGATGAACCATGTAGCAGATGATGGTTGCCCAGAGTGGTCAAACGAATTGAGGGTCCTGGCGATGAAACCGATAGCTTCAAAAGTTTACTCGATGTGTCAGGTCAATGGCGTGAAATTTATATGTGAAAATCGAGACGACTGACTGAAAACACAGAATTGTGGGGTGATGGTCCATGGTGGGCAGGATGGCGTTGACTATTACGGTGTCCTTCATTCAGTTGTTGAACTAATTTATGGGAACCGCATGAAAGTGCACTTGTTCAAGTGTAGATGGTTTGATACTAGCCCGGAGAACACAAGGACCGATCAGTACGGAACATTTTCGGTGAATACTGCTACTAGCTGGTATGAAGATGACCCTTTCGTTCTTGCCTCATCAGTAAAACAAGTGTTTTACCTGGACGATCTTCTTAACAAAGTCTCGTGGAAGGTGGTTAACCATGTTGCTCATAGAAACATATACAGTGCTGCCACACTTGGTGATACCGCAGATGATGAGGAAGTTACTGCATACCAAGAGCCAAACGCTTTTGACATTCTGGAATCATCTACGATTCACCTTAATAATGTGAGATCTGGGAGTGTGGTTCGAATTACTGGAGAAGAACTTCTCGATGTTATTCCATATGAAGTTGACGCTGATTCAGATGACGAGGAGCGGCACATATTGCCAGAGGTTACCTATGAAACCGAGTCAGACTCAAGTGATGAAGATGATTACGATTATCATCCTTAGTACGTTGGAAATTGTAGTCGGAAATTGTAGTCGGCAAATGTACGTAGTAAAATGTACGTAGTAAAATGTTTAAGGAAATTGAACGTTGTCGGAAAATGTACTCGGAAATTGTATGTAGTCGGAAATTGTACGTAGTCGGAAATTGTATGTAGTCGGAAATTGAACGTAGTCGGAAATCGGAACCGTAGTCGGAAATTGAACATAGTCGGAAATCGGAACCGTAGTCGGAAATTGAACGTAGTCGGAAATCGGAATCGTAGTCGGAAATTGGAACTGTAGTCGGAAATCGGAAATTGAACGTAGTCGGAAATCGAAACCGTAGTCGGAAATTGAACGTAGTCGGAAATCGGAACCGTAGTCGGAAATTATACGTAGTCGGAAATTGTACGTAGTCGGAAATTATGTAGTCGGAAATTGGTCGATCGGATAATAGTCGACAAATTAATAATGACATTACCAACGACCTAGCAACTCGTGGGTAATGTCATTACCAACGAGTCAAGTCGTTGGTAATGACATTACCCACGACGTACGTCGTTGGTAATGTCATTACCAACGACGTTGACCTACCTCGCCGGCAATGGTGGCGGTATAGCTCGAGCTCGAGCTCCTCCTCCCCATTTCTCTTCGGCCTATTTCGATCTCTTCTCTCTTCCCTCTTCCCTCCCTAAACCCGAAATTCTCACCTCTCCCTCTCCTCAATCCTCTCTTCTCTCTTCCCTCTCCCCTCTCTTCCTCTCCTCCCCTCTCTCCTCCTCCCCTCCTCCTCTTCCTCCTCCCCCCACCTCCGTCGCCGGCACGGTATAGTTCGAGCTCCACCATGCCAGGTTTGAGCTCTCTCTCTCCCTCTCTCTCTCTCTCATTCCACAATATTTTTTGTGTGTATTTTAATTAATTAATTTGTGATAATTGTGGGATGTATATATGTATGCATGTGGACATTATTTGTAAAATGTAATTAAGGTATGTATGAAAATTGTGGGAAAAAATTATGGATAATTGTGGGGTGAAGGAGCAATATATGTGATGTATATATGTGAAAAATTAATTAATATATATGGAATGTATATATATACGTATGTTTGAAAAATGTGGAAAATTAATTAGCTAGGGTGAATTGGATTAATATGTGATGTATATATATGTGTGAATTAAGGTGATTGAAATTAAGATGCATGATCGATGTATATATGTGTGAAAAGTTTAAAGCCGGAATTGATGTATGTATATATGTTAAGTTAGGTGATATATATAGTTGTTAATTTAATGTATAATAGGTGATATTGGAACCATACCAAATCGGAACCGGAACGGTTTGAAACCGGAACTGTTTATAACCGGAACCGTTTGAAAACAAACGGTTCCGGTTTCAAACGGTTCCGGTTCCAAACCGTTCCGGTTCTGATTTGTTATAGAACAGAAACGGTTTGTAACCGGAACCGTTATGTTACAAATTGTTCCAGTTACAAACAGTTCCGGTTTCAAACGGTTCCGGTTCCAAACCGTTCCGGTTCTGATTTGTTATAGAACCGAAACGGTTTGGAACCGGAACCGTTTCGAACCAGAACTGTTTGTAACCGGAACCGTTATGTTACAAACGGTTCCAGTTACAAACAGTTCCGGTTTCAAACGGTTCCGGTTCCAAACCGTTCGGGTATTTCTGATTTGTTATAGAACCGAAACGGTTTGGAACCGGAACGGTTTGGAACCGGAACTGTTTGTAACCGGAACCGTTTGTAATATAACGGTTCCAGGTTCAAACAGTTCCTGTTCCAAACCGTTCCGGTTCCAAACCGTTCCGGTTCATATATAGTTCCGGTTCCGATTTGTTATAGAACCCCAGTTCCCATGACTATTACGGTGTCCATGCCAGGAGGTTTTGCGGCTAATTGGCTTCGGAGAGGTTCCCGAAATAGTGGAGGGAACAGTAGTCAAGCTTCCTCCTCGCCCGCAGTTAGCAACACGCCCAGTGGGCCAATGATGAGTGCTCGCACGAGAGCCTTGCTAGAGGCGCGAGCTGAGGAGGAAGCTGCACGATCAAGAGCCGTGCAACCGGAAGTTGAGCCTCGAGCCTCAGTCTCCAGACGCTCAATCAGCAGACGTCCCTCCGGTGGCAGAGCCTCAGACGAGCGAGAGTCAACGGGGGCATCAGAAACTCCCTTAATCCGAATGCCCCATATTCGCCCGGTGCCTACTCCCGTTTCACGGGAATCATCTCAGACACATGGTGGTGCTGGCGCCTCATCGTCCAGGCCTCGTCTATCTCCGCCGTCCGGTCTCTTCCTACCCGACGAGATTCCTGTCATCCCTGAATTCGATGATAGGGGGATGCCTGTTTATGTTGAAGGACGGCCGGAGTTCCTGAGCGTAGAGGAAGCGTATAACTTCCTCCCGTTCGACCCCGTGTATCTTTGGAGTGTGAGGTGCACCAACCAACAAACGGACGATGCAGGTAAATTTTATTTAACATCTGATTGATTACTTAATTATTACTTAAGACTTGCGGTAGGTTCAATTAATGATATCAATTTGTTGACATTGTATTATTAGGCAATTTCGTTAATGGGACTGGAAAATGGAAAGGGGCTAGAGGCACCTGCACCGGGAAGAGACTTGAGCAGGCCACCGGCGGAAGGAAAACGCCCATAAGGGCCAATGAGGATGGTGAGGTGATCGAGGCATTCGACACCACGCGCAAATATGTCAGCATGGCCGGTGCGATCGTGCGGGACAAGGTCCCAATGCTTTGGCCAGATTGGGAATCTGTGCCTATCTACGTGAAGATGCAAGTGCATAATGCACTCAGTGTGAGTAAAATCGTATTTTCATTACGTAAATTTTACATTTATTAATTAAGTCCGAATAAATATATAATTTTACCTTTTATATATTGAAATTGCAGGTGTGGTTTGACGTGGATGAAGTTCTTATTCACACGTGGGTAGAGCGTCAACTACATATGAGGTGATGTGCTTCGACTTATTTGAATATATATCGAGTTAGATTTTTCTTTATCAAGTGTTTTAATATCTCTAACTTTTTTCCCTTCTTTTCATATAGGTATAAAGAGTGGAAGAACGAGCTTTCTTCCCATTACACTGTATACAAGGAGCTAGGCCGAGGTTCCACCCCTAGCGAATTCCGGTTTAGGGAGTACGAGTGGCTGTGGCTGATAGCCCACTTCGAGCACCCCAAAGCTCGGGTATGCATCCTTAATATATCTTTCAAGCCTAATGTATCGTATCAGATTGAAATAGTTAGTTACTAATTTTTTTTCATATGTTTATCAAACAAGGCGATTTCGAAGACGAACCGGGCGAATAGATTGAAAAACACCAGGGCCCATCATGCAGGTTCACTCAACTACATGGGTTGGTCGACTAAGGCGCAGCAACAACAAGAGGTGAACCCGTTGGTGTATATTCATCAGAAGTTCTACCCGCAGTGCCCTGAAGAAGCGGTAAGTCTTTCGCCTCTCCATGTGTTAATAAAACTATTTTTGAAGATGGAAATAGATTTTGTTAGCTAATACGTTGTTCATTTTCCCTTTTCAATTAGTCGAGAGTGGAGGAGGCGACCGCAGAAGTGACCATGAGTATAGCTCGGACTAACCATCCTGACTGCTCCGAGGAAGAAGTCACCCAGTATGCCTCTCAGATCGATCCGCTTGATCCCCCGATAGCGGCTCGGATCATGGCAAAAGCGTGCGGGACTGGAAAGAATACCTACTACTGTAGGGGAATGGGCACGGCGGGCGAAGGACTATTGAAGAACACTTCAGAATACTCTACCGGGTCAAGAAGTTCAACTTCTAGTCGTAACCTCGCGGCGGAGCTTCATAGGACGCAGAGGGAGTTGGAGGAGCAAAAGAGGCAGATGGCCGAGTACCAAATGCAGCAGACACAGGTGCGGGCTCAGATGTACACATGGATGCGGACGATGTACGAGGCTCAGACTACCGGACAACCCTTCACGTACACCTCCCCCGGTCCCTCATATCCCTACCTATCCACCACCACCACCGCACCAGTCAACGCCAGAGCAAGACCAAGGTAGCCACCGGAATTCAAATGAGTACATGGATTACTTCAACCCTGATGACCCGCAAGTTCCTGGACCTGACCTGTAGTTGTAGTAAATTTTTTTATCGTCGTTGCTATTTGTACTGTACGTTGGACATTTATGTTGAACTTGTATGACTGTCTTTGCTACGTGTACTGTTGAACTTGTATGATTGTACGGTTTATCCAGTTCAATGCAGGTTATGGAATTGGGCCCAATCCAGAACCGCGTTTTTTTTTCAAAATTTTTCCTCACATTGCCGGCGACATGGACTCGAGTCGCCGGCAATGTCTCACATTCCGGCCACGGCGGCGCTGCCATTGCCGGCGACGGCGTTTCCCGTCGCCGGCAATGTCAACACCGGCGGGGAATCTCCGGCGACGTCATTGCCGGCGACAAGTCGCCGGTAATGTCAATTCCGGCGAAAAAAAAAGACAAGGCCGGCGACGGCAGGTCGCCGGTAATGTCTCCATTTCTGGTAGTGTTATATTTATTACTCACAAGAGTTAATTTTTTAAAACAATAATAATTGTAACAATTATTACACATGCATATCTAGCTTTTATATGTTCATGGAATTTTTTAAATTTCAAGTTACAGGATAATTCACTACCAGAAAAGTGTTCTTAGACGACGGAACCTTATCACATCCGCCATCTAAGATGTCTTAAACAATGCAAGTGAACAACATCGTCTAGGAAAATACTTAAACGACGAGAACTATAACTGTGTCGTCTAAGTGTTATCTTAGATGACGCAACTCAATTAGTCGTCGTCTAAGTTTTATCTTAAACGACCCAACTCATTACATTGTGTGAGATTACACCTACACAACGCAATTGAGACGTTGCGTCGTCTAAGTGATTTGTTGAACAACGTACCGACACCTTAGTTTATTCGTCGTTTAAGAAACCACTTAGACGACGCAACGTCTCAGTTGCGTCGTGTAGGTGAAAAATTATATATATGAGCTTTGCCACCATTCTCTCCATCTCAATCTTCAATCATATCGATCTCGCCCTCTCTAGCTGCATCAACTCTCTAGCTCTATAATAAAATAATATATATATTATAGCTAGCTAGCTAACTAGCTATATATATAGCCTACGTACATTTATACATACCTCGATCAAGGTAGCTCGATCGATCACTTCATTTCGATCAACGACGACGTCAATTGGACGACATGTAATTATCAACGAATTAAGTTACATATGTACGTATATATAATTCTTGTACGTAACGTAAATTGCAATGGATCAATCCGATGGTTTTCATTTGTTTGCATGCATATATATAATTAATTCAATATTATTCCATAATGCATATATATGTGACGAAGTAGCTAGCTAGCTAGCTAGCTATATATTTCGTTTAATTAATTGAATTTGGTGCTAACTAGGTACGTAACTAATTATTGATGATCGAACAACGCTTGCATGAAATGCATATATATATATATGTGTTCATTGATCGATATATTAAAATCATAATTAAATAATGTTAATTAGGTAGAAATAAATAAATAAATTATTTTTTAATTAATTAGAAATTGTATGATTAAATTGAACGACAATTTTTTGTTAACTTCTAACATTAATGGTTTATTCGACAATTTAAAGTTTCGTTTTCTAGCTTACACAGGAATCGAATATGGACAAGAGTTGGATACAGTTGGAGAATAGAAGTGACGAGAGCTATATGGACAGAATAGGAGAGTTTCTAACGTTTGCGATGCAACATGGTCAAGGAAAAAAACGTTTAAGGTGTCCGTGTAGAAAATGTCTTAACCATCAGTTTGTGGGGTGACATATTATGGCTCATCACTTATATGAGCATGGTATGATGTGGAGTTACACTACATGAAGTGAGCACTGTGAAGTAGTAGACTTCAGCGCAGAGTACAGTTACCAGGGTGCCTCATCCAGCGGTACCGGTAGTGGCGCCCCTTCTTGGAACCCCACCGAGGATTTGGTCCATGATGATTTTTCAAAATTCAGTCAACATGGTAGAAAGCAACAAGAATGGGGAGGATCTGATACTCTTAATGTTGACCCAGTCTCTGCCGTATTCCTAGAAATTGACACTACTGAATTTGATAGGTACAATAACATGCTACTTGAATCCCGAACCCCGGTGTATGATGGATGTCCACAGACTGTGTTGCACGCCATAATGACCGAAATGGAGTACAAAGTGAAGCACAAAATATCGGATGCAGGTTTTGACGAAATTCAAAAAAACATATGAGATTTGCTTCCTAACAATCACAATCACAAGCTTCCACGTTCCCATTACAAGGTAAAAAAATGTCTTTAGCAAACTGGGTCTGAAGTACGAGCACATACACACCTGCAAAAATGATTGCGTGCTGTTTTATAATGAGTATGCAGAGTTGGACTACTGTCTTGTTTGCAACAACTCCAGATGGAAGTACCCTGAAAGGAGGAGTTCGAAGAAGAAGATTCCTGTGAAGGTGCTTTGATATTTTCCGTTGATTCTCATACTACAGCGTTTGTTCATGTCTCTATACACAGCAGAGCCGATGAGATGGTACGCGGAAAAGAGAATAGATGACGATGTGCTCAGACACGTGGCAGATGGGGAGGCTTTTAAACATTTCGACAGGAAATTTCCAGACTTTGCAGCGGAGATTCGAAATGTCATACTAGGACTTTCTACTGAAGGGTTCCATCCTTTTAACGATGGCACGTACAACGCTTGGCTAGTTATCCTCATGCCGTACAACCTGCCTCCCTAGATGTGTATGAACAAGGAATTTAATTTCCTTACTCTGCTAATTTCAGGGCCTAAGTCTTCTAGAGAGTGTTTAGATGTATACATCAGACCATTGATTGACGAGCTGAAACTGTTGTGGGAAACTGGAGTTCCAACGTATGACAAGTTCAGTAACACAATGTTCTTGATGAGAACCGCAGTAATGTGGACCATCAGCGATTTTCCCGCGTATGGGATGTTGGTATCTTACACAACCAGAGGATACAATGCTTGTCCTGTCTACTTGGACGATGTCAACTCGAGTTGGCACAAAGAGAAGGTGTGTTACTTGGGTCACCATAAATGGCTTCCTCATGATCACCAGTGGCGACAGGATAAAGACTATTTCAATGGGACAGTAGAGAATGGTCCTAAACTCCGGCAGTGGTTTGGCAACGAGATTTTTGAGAGGTTAAATAGCTTCAATTTCGGTGTGTTGACCAATGATGATGATGTGAAGAAACTCAATCCATACCCTCTACAATATCTGGCATATTGGCACCACATGAGTATTTTCTTTGAACTGCCTTACTGGTCAAAATTGAAGCTGAGGAACAACCTAGATGTCACGCACATATAGAAGAATGTGTGCGACAGTGTGGTGGGAACCATTCTCTGTATTAAGTTCAAGACTAAGGATACTCCCGAAGTGCAAAAAGATATGGAATCTATGAATATATGTCGTCCCTTGTGGTTAAAGAGGGATAGAAGATGTGTTTACAACAAGATGCATGTTGTACCTTACACAATGAAGCCGACAATGAGGGATGTTGTATTCAACTGATTTCAGCGTGTTTGATATCCGTCTAATTATGCATCCAATATATATGACTGTGTCAAAGTAGGGGAACACAAGTTCATTGGTTTAAAGACTCATGGCTATCACGTTATGCTGCAACGTCTGATTCCAGTAGTGATTCGACCTTATTTGCCTAAAGAGGTCGTCGAACCAATAGTTACATTGTGCAGATGGTGGCGGAGGATATGCACCAAGGAGTTGAAGAAGTCGGATGTGGTCGAACTTCATTACGAAATTGTCCACATCCTCTGTAAATTAGAGAAGATTTCCCCCCCTGCTTTCTTCGACATCATGGCTCACCTCATGGACTAGGACCAGGACCAAGACCGGACGACGACGATCCGAGCGGAGGTGGGATCGGCGGGGCCCACCAAACATCTTCTAGTGTCACTAGTTAGATTTTTTATAATTATGAATGTACTTTTGTGATCTTCATCGGAATCGAACAATACATATTATCATTATTATTTTTGTACAAATTTTATATTTAATATATTTTCAATTATTAAATTAATAATTATTAAATTATTTTATTAATTTAATGTGTAATATATTAGATTAATAATTATAATTTAAAAAAAATATTAATATTTACTACTTAGACGACGGAAAGGCTACTTACTGTTGTCTAAGTAAAATCACATAAACCACGGCACTTTAGTTCCGTGGTCTAAGTCGATACCTAAACCACGCAAAAGAGCGTCATCTTAGTGGACTTAGACGACGGTGTTGATGTGTCGTCTAAGAGCGTACTTAGACGACACGTCAACACTGTTGTCTAAGTCCACTAAGACTACGGAAAAATATCTGTCATTTAAGTTCACTTACACGACACATATTTTGTTTCGTTTAAGTATCACTAAGACGACGCAAGTCCCAATATCCGTTGTCTGAGTACCAAAACTACGACGGTTAGACGACGTGTCTTAGACGACGGAAAAGCCTACTTAGGCGACAGTACCTTTCCGTCGTTTAAGAAATTTTTTCTGGTAGTGATTTAAATCAGCCTGTGCATGCAAGTATTTCAAAAATTGAAATTACATGTTTAAGCTCTCTTTCTGAATTTTTATATATATATATATATATCTATTAGCTTTTGAAGTTTCAGAATATTATTAAGTTGGATGAGAATGAACCAAGTGTTACTGATAGATATACAACCCCATTTCCCCTCAGATATTGCTCGGTCGTCCGTCTCTCTTCCATTGCTTGGTCAAGGCTTGGTCACTATGAGGCGTCCGCTCAAAATCCATGTTAGGCTACCAAATTTTAACTCCTTGTTCAAGCTACCTTCAATCCTCACTTTTTTGTCACAGTTAAACTAAGTGTTACCGATCATGCATGGTGAAGAGATATGTGTTGTTGTTGTTCAAACACATATAAACGATGTAATGTATATATAAAAAAATATAAATGATGTGATGCTGCAACGCTAACTTACAAGGTTGCTAAATTATAAAGTTGACTTTGGATGAAGTATGAGATAAGTTTGAGCTTTGATTTGAAATTTGAAATTTAATATATAGATGTTAATATGATGTTAAATGTGCTCAGAACTTGTGATAAGATATCATCTCGATATCAAGTCATAACATGGCAAATCTACGAAACCTCACGTACAAGTTGGCCGGGTGATAAGATGGGGAATGTGGTATTCAAATGCATACTCATCTCTGTAACTTATAATTACCAGAGTAACTCAAGTCAAGTTGTACAAGTTGAATAGCGACAAGCGTGGCTCGTGGAACTCCAATATAATCGATATTGTCCCAATTTAACCACCTTTAAAATATTAGGTTTTTCCACAAAAGCTTCGGTTAATATTGGGTTTGGTCCATTCACTTATAAATTATTTTCAACTTGCCTCTTTCCTAATGTAGGATTTCCAATCCAACACGCCCCCGCACGTGCAAGTACATTCAGGAGCCAACGCATCTTTTCAAATGCCCAATTCATTCATTCAGCTGGAACCAATTTAATTTGGTCTAGATTTCAATTCGAGCCTATCGAGCTCGGAACGCGATTGGAGAGGAACCCGCTCTGATACCAAGTTGAATAGCGACAAGCATGACACATGGACCCCCAATATAACCGATATTGTTCTAACTTAACCACCTTTAAAGTGTTAGGCTTTTTCCACAAAAGGCTCCAGTTAATATTGAGTTTGGTTCATTCACTTAAAAATTATTTTCAACTTACCTTTTTTCCAATGTGAGATATCCAATCCAACAGTACAACCGCACCATCAGTCCATAATAGTTAGTGAATTTTATCTTTTATATACATTTGGTAACATTTTAGGACTGAAGGTTCTCATCAGCAAACTGTTCATATTATAAGTAAAAAAAACAAAGTTATAATTTATTGTGTAAGTGGCTAGATTTCAATTCAAATCCAAGTATAAATAAATTAGAGAATCACGACATGTTAGAGCACTGTTTGAACATCAAGTATTAACATTTTCACATTCGGACATCGAAAGAGAGTCTGTTTTCAAAAAGTTAAGAATTATATGCAATGATGAAACAAGAGTTGAAGACATCTACTTTACTAGGTGTCATTCCCGTGCTGAAGCACGGGTTCAAAATTTGACTCAAGTATAAAGAAGAAGATATACAACTTCATTATCCCCCCCCCAAAGGAAATTCCGAGCGTGATGCACGGGAATGCACTTATTTATACCGAGGAAAAAACCAAACTGAAATACATATCAAGAACTATTCATTATGTGATGTGATTAAACTTTTCATTGTAAACTCTTTCAAGACAACTAAATCTAAAATGATTAAATTTCAAAAACTAAATTCAAACAATTTTATAATAATACTATCAACTTGTTACAACTTACATGAAAATTACACTTAGTTAGATATTATGACCGGATCACTGGAATACATAATTACATATAACATGATATAAACAGAAGATATAAATTTCTGATAGACTTGTACGATTTGCAAAAACATGCTCCAGAACAAAGTAAAGCTAGACCCGGAGTGGTTTGATTAGCTATACAAAAGCTTCTACTTTCTTCATACACTGTTATTATAAAAAAGACATAAAATAACAGTTAGTTGCAGTTCTGATAACATTTTGGTTCAAACAAAAGTAAAAAAAAGTTAGTTGATTCGTATTAATTCATTTTTAGGTAATGGATATTGTCTTCCTTCCCCTTTGCTACATCAGTTATTGGCATAACAACAAACTAAAACTATAATTGGATGACACTTGGATAAACCATATATCAGTATACAATTTCTATAACTTAATAAGCTCTAAATATTGAGGGCATAAGAAGATCAATGACAAAGAACTATATAACACTATCACATGTACAGACATTCAATTGCAACACATCAACCACCTAAACAGATTGACCTAGTTTATGTTTTACTTCTTCCATTTATTACCATCTAAGCATATATATCGAAAATTTTGTATAAAATAAGAAAAATTCACAATAATTGACTAAGATGTAGGCATTTCAAGTATGTTTGTAATGAACGGTACGATAAGCTTTTGGCAAATGGCAAATTTTATAATGTAAATTAAATTTAATATCAAAAGACAGTCGACATTATTCCAAATCTTGTGAGCAAAAATCAGACGGACTAATCTTCTCTTTTTACACATAATCAACACTCACGCATTCACTGAGCATACCTCCTTTCCGACGGTTTGTAATCTCAAGCACATTATCCAACATCTTCTTCAAGATTTCAAACTTTTCACCGCCAATGCCATTAGCAACATCTATAACCACCTATTCAGCCTAAATTCTGGCCATAACTCTTTAAAAATTAAATTTGACCAAGCACCTGCAAGGCTACAACACAGCACGATGCTCTTAATGCAAAAGCATTCAAACCCAAACTCAAATATAAAGCTACAGATTATTGTATAATTAGGTTTGTGCCTGATATAGTATAGGGAAAATGCAACATACATAATCGATTTGAATTCAATAATAGAAACTCAAGAATTTGCCTATAAAGTGCAAATAAAGGGAGAAATTTGAATAGATGAAGCAAAACCCCATAACAATAAACGATAAAGTTTACAGATGAATTAAAAGCAAAAAGATAAATTACAAATGTACTCACCGTGAAATTGGGGTTGTCTAAATGTTGAGCGGCAACAAAATACCGATTCACTATCATTTAGCAAATTTGAAAGGAAACAAAGAAAACAGATTGAGACCCATGAAACAAATCCCACAAACAAAGAAAATGAATTCAAAACTTGGTCAAAATACAAATGCATATAAAATAACCACATGTGCAAGGAACCAATAGAGCTCATAACTCCTGACATTAATATTCTATCGAAGACATTATACACAAACCAAGAAACAAATCCCAAAAACGAAGAAATGAATTCAAAACTTGGTCAAAATACAAATGCATATAAAATAAACCACAGGTGCAAGAAACCAATAGAGCTCATGAGTCCTAACATCAATCTTCTGTCGATGACATTATACACAAACCAAGTATTTCGGAAATTCATAAACTATCATCGAATTAACCCTATCAATAGAATCTTTACAACTGCACATACATGAACATTATAGTAAATATGTCTTTCCTAGGTAACAAATTAAGTGAGACAAAGAGAGTCAAAAGTAAATTGAATGTCTAGTTAAATAATATATTGAACAAAGCACCTCAAAATGAACCTTTGAACCTCTCTATTGAGGTTCTAGAAAAAGAATTATAAACTCGAAAGAGCTTTAAAACGTTGCAGAAACTCAACAAAACAAAATTGAATAGACTGCATAAGCCAATGAGATAAATCTTTCTGGCACCCAAATAATAGAGAAAAACTAAGAAAAGGGAAATTATAATAGCTTTTTTTACCTGAAAGGCATAGTAGATAAAACGACATACGAAAGATAAATTCTAGTTGAAATTAACAGTTAACATGTTGTTTCTGACTTCTCGACATTGAATGAAATCCGTAAACCAAACACATATAACATCTGTGTTCCGAGCACCAATAAACGTACCACTTAAAGCTGTTCAATTGACAGCATCATGAATTCTTAACGTCTTTAACTACATTATTTCTGATGAACAACACATCCTATTCATATCTAAGCAAAATTCAAGTAAACAAAACTTATACAGTTTTCTCTCAACATTTCCATAGAGCAGGGTATGATAGATGAAAAAGGAGAAAAAGTATCTAGCTTCTCTGATTAGAACATCTACATTAGTTCATAACAGTTTTGGCGGCAAGTAATTAATTTTACAAATACTAACTAACAAAGGAGAAACTTTGGAAAAAAAATTGAGACATAGCTCACGTCCAGAATGTCACATAACTTATCAGCTTCAATGAAAACAAAACTCCTGATGTGCTCAACAACAAATGCAGATATTATCTGCAGCTTTGTGGCCATTGCCCGTAAGTCAACAAACTTATGCATCATACAGAAAACTTAGTGTCCTTCGCATCCAACCTACATCCAAAGAGCTTAGTAAGAAAAGAGTGTGACATATTCCATAAGTGAAGGATAAACATACAGGTTTAGAAGACATAGAAGCTGCGTGCATTGTGTCAAACTGTAATAATACATATTCCTGTCAACTACCAAACAGAATTCGGAGAATCACAAATGTCAAATAACAACTCGAAAACATGTAAGTCTTAAGAGAAATCTACATTTTCAGTTTCTTCTAAACTAATCTCCATCATTCTATGTTTCTATCTTTTGTAGTTCATATGCCACAACTATTTCACAAAGTCAACTACAAAAGTATGAGTAAATGAGTATTGCAAACCTAATAATCTACGGGGCAGAAGACAAAGTAGCGAACTTCAATAACTGAATTCAGCTGTCAAAGGACCCACGACATCTGCAGACAATCAGCATAGCAAGCTCGATTAAAGTGGCTTGCTTGGCTTGGATTGGAAATGTAAATGTCGCTGCCTCACACCTAATTAAGTTCGGTCAAGTTCTTCTCCATTTTTTTATTAAAAGGACCCAACCCCGATTTAGCTTCCTAAATCGGAATCAAACCCCTTCGAAAACACGAACCAACAAAAACTTTTCGAAATTTGGGCAGAGTTTCGCTACTAACGTAGAATTGCCATTACCTGCACGCGGAAAATACACTCCATCCTATGCCACAAAAATCAAACCGTGGGCACCAATCCCATCCGGATTTCTCAATATATCAACAGTAAAGTAAAGTAATGTCTTTACTGTAAACTGGGCATGGAAACCGAAAAGCCCAGGTGAAAGACAATAAACACGTTAGAGTGAGTGGACGAAAATAAATGTCTTTCACCAAATAATAAATATGTTATAAAAACATATGCGAGTCCAGGTAAATATAAACAACATAGTACACGAGGTAAAACTCATACTCCTCCAGTGTACTGAGCATGCAAGTAAAATCCCACGGGGTCACTCATGGACACCTCCGTGCTAGTACAGTCTGAACCACGGAGTCCCTGACTACCACGTGATTCTAAGCCAGAAATGGCCTCGGTTCCGGGGAATACGCCCCTCACCGGTCTGGTTGGGGAAACGCCCCTCCAGGCGGCCCTCCGTCGGGGATCAGCCGACGAGGCAAGGTGTATCGATACAACAACGTAACTGAGACTGTACTCTGTGTAAACCAAATCATAAACAGTTCGATGCAAATGCATGAAATAACGTATAAGTGTATGTATATTCGTATACGTATATCCGTATAAGTGTAATCGTATAATCGTAAACACATGCTCATATTTAATATAATCTCGTATGAAATCTCATGCCCGTAAATCATCATCATGCTGCATGCTCAAGTTCATAAAATCATATAAAAGACTCGCAAACAATCCGTGAAAAGAAATGTCCACTCACAGACTGGCGTAACGCGTATCGCGTTAACCCGTGATCCGGCGGAAAGTCCATCGCCAAACAAACGATCACGAACCCCTGTATAATCACAACGTCCAATATTCAAAGTCATAATCCGACAATTCGAATCAAACCACGAGAAACCACCGTTCTCGGAAATACACAATTCGAATACGACGAATCGTCGAAAATCCATATATACCACCTCAATACCTCGTTTTACGTTCGGACGCTCAACTCGAAAAACGAACCTCCCCACTGCGATCGGGGCGCGATTTCGAGTCAAACGACATGCGACTTGTCGAAAGTCAAAAAGTCAACTCGTTGACCGTTGACCGCCGTCCACGGCGGCGCCACCGCCGGACGTGAAATTTCACGGCGAAGACACCCTTATTCCACTCCAAATCACCCACTGAGCAACTTCCATAACTGCACCGAAGTCCAATTCTCACTCTAACTAGGTCAATTTCATGTAAAACCGAATTGGTTCACAAATTTCAATCTCAAAATTCTCAATCCACAAATCGAATTAGAACACCATGTTTATATGGTTAGAATCACAATGAAGAGGGCTACAAAACCCAGTACCTCATGAAGTTCAATTCGGCCGAATTTGAGGAACCCGAATCACCAAGTTTTCATCAATTTCTTGCCGGAAAATCCTCACTCCACGGTGAACCATACCGGAAAAGGAGGTTGGGGATGCACTCGGGACCTTGA
The DNA here is from genome assembly GCA_946800695.1 of Geum urbanum. Taxonomy (NCBI): domain Eukaryota; kingdom Viridiplantae; phylum Streptophyta; class Magnoliopsida; order Rosales; family Rosaceae; genus Geum; species Geum urbanum. The sequence continues at coordinate 40,291,851 of OX326998.1, forward strand.
GACGAAGAGAACAGGACCACCCCCACGCCGTGGGGTGGCTGGAGCAGCATCACCGCCGTGGAGCAACCAACACGCCGTCGGCCTCCTCCTCCCACTCGGTCAAACCCAGTTGACCGGGTCAACAATGATCAATGCAACTTTTGACTTTCCCCTTTTAGTAAGTTACTATTTATACTTTCCCGAAAAGGAAACTCATACATATCCATTTCGACGAACTTCAAACGCGCATAACTTCTTCGTCGTAATTCCGATTCCGATAATTCTCGCGCCACAAACTCGTCTCGACATATTCTTCAATAATCACCCGAAGTCAAACACATCGGCCAATCGGATAAAAAGTCAACCCTTCAAAGCAACACACATTAAATCGACTAAATAATCAACAAACGGCAAAATTCGCAACTAATTCCTCGTAACTCCAAATCATGCTCCGGAAGTTCCCACGAACTCGAAATTAAATTCTGAACAACTTCCGTGAAGAAGCCGAGACCAAATTCTCGTCCGGTAATTTAGTCGCGAACAAACCCGCCATTTAAATCTGAACTTCAAATATTCATAATTAATTCCTCGGTCGTCCAAATAACGATCCGGAACAGCCCACAAACTCGTAACCACACGTACAACGACTCTTGAGAAGAGACCCAGCTCCAATTCTCGGCCAATAATTTAGTCGTTAACAAGCTTGGCGATTCCAAACAACCGTCGGATACCAGTGACTACGCGGTAACTCACGTACATAGCTGGTCGTTCTGCTGATACTGGTTCGGGTCGTCACATTTATCTCCCAATTCACTGAAAAAACCTTGAAGATAAGACATTGGATTAGTTAAACTGAAAGGACATTGCAATTTAATCTAAGCAAAATTTGAAGTTTCTACTCTAGGAGATAAAGGGAAAGTCAAGATATTGTGTTAGCTACAGGACTTCCAGATATTGGCTACACGTCATTGAGATATTAACAAAAAGTTGGAAAGATATCATGATAGCTAGTGTGTTAAGTAAAATCCAAGTGCCACCATTTCTTTTGTATCCTTCCACCCATATATTAAGAGCACCTGCATGGGTAAAATCGAATAGGAGGAGCAATTTGAGGAGGAGCAGGCACTGTTTGAGGTGGAGCAGTCACTGTTCATCGAATAGGAGGTGCAGAAGCTGTTTTTCGCGCAGCGGTGTCAAAAAATAGCACGTGCTATTACTGTTCATAAACAAAATTTGAATTTTTTTTTTTAATTTTTCAACCCATCCATAAACTTGTCGTGTATGAATAATTAAATTAAATTAAATTTTAATTTTTTTTAAATTTGACATAAATTAAATTTGTCGTGTATGAATAATTGAATAAGATTTCGGGTATGATTTCCGACGAATGACGAGTTGACACGTGTCACGCCGACAGAAGGTTATCGGGTAAATAATTGTACAAAATTTCCGATAAGATTTTCAACCAATCACGAGGCAACACGTGTCATGTCAAATGTTCATGATCGGCTCTAATAATTGTATAAGATTCTCGGAGAGATTTCCGACCAATTGAAAGCCGACACGTGTCATCAGCTTATCTAATCACTTCATCTACACTCGGCTATATATTTGTTGATCGGTGCTCATCGTTCATTCACACCAAAACCAACCATATATTCCACATTCCGATAAGATGAATCCTTTTAGTTTTGAGAATTTTTTTCGGAGGAGGCGACAGCAACGTCGGCGAAATGCCGAAATTGCTAACAATTTCATCACTGAAGTGGTCGTGCTCGATGCAATGTTCGATGACGAACCACCTCGCCGCCGACCAAATGAAGAAAGAATGAGGGAGTCAAGGGGACATAATCTGATGGAGGATTACTTCATCGAATGCCCCGTCTTCAACGAACAAGCCTTTCGTCGAAGGTATCGAATGAGTACCAATTTATTCAACCGTATAATGACGGATCTCTGCAACCACGACCAATTTTGGCACCAAAGAGCTGACGCCGTCGGATTGGTTGGACTTCTTCCACAACAAAAGATGACAGGCGCTCTTCGTATGTTGGCGTACGGCGCAGCCGCAGATCAGTGTGCTGAAATAACAAGGATGGGTGAATCCACAACACTACAATGCATGAAGAAGTGGTGTATGCATATCTACGAGCTTTACTGTGACCTCTATCTCCGCGCTCCAAATGCCGCAGACTTATCCCGACTTCTAAAGAGAGCAAGGCATCGCGGATTTCCTGGTATGATCGGAAGCATTGACTGCATGCACTGGGAGTGGAAGAACTGCCCCACAGCTTGGCAAGGAGCATTCTCGGGCCGAAAGAAGCGTCCAACTATTATTTTAGAGGCGGTGGCCTCATATGACACGTGGATATGACACAGCTTCTTTGGGGTACCCGGATCACAAAATGACATCAACGTGCTCCACCAATCGGACATATTTGATTCGCTCCTTGCCGGAAACAGTCCGAGTGCAACCTATAAAGTCAACGGTATGACTTACCACAATACTTACTATCTAGCTGACGGTATATATCCCAGGTACTCCTCGTTTGTGAAAACAATCTCCAATCCCTAAGAGCTTCCACATAAACTGTTTGCCAAGAAACAAGAGGCATACCGCAAAGATGTAGAGAGGTGCTTTGGAATTTTGCAATCTCGTTGGGGAATTATTCGGTATGCAGCTAGGTGTCATCACCAATCGACATTGAAGAGCATCATGTTGGCTTGCATTATAATGCATAACATGATTGTCGAAGAAGAATTTGTGGAGGAGGAGTTCGAGGAGTTGGAAGAAGAAGATCTTCAAAACCCATCAACTGCTTTCAATGTTTATGATGGGCCAGTAGATGAACAAGGTAATCGTATTCATTTTGAGCCTGTTGGAAGGGATGCACAAAATGAACAACTATTTGCCGACCGTGTTGTAGATCTCCAATCTGCGTACATCCATGGAGAGTTGCAAAATGACTTAGTTAAGCACAACTGGTATCTAGAGACCGGCGAACGACTTTAAATGATGTGGGTGTGTAATTTTATTTGTTTTTCCTTTTAGTTGTTTGAGCTTTGTGTGTTTGATTTTAAGTCATTATGTGTTGTTGTACTGTGCGTGAGCTTTGATGGAATAAGAAAAGTGCGTTTTTATTACTTGGAAATTTAAAGTACATAATTTCAATCAAACCCTAGAATTATTAGAAATTTAAAGTACATAATTTCATAATGGAAAAACAAATACCAAACTACTGAAACAGTGGGCGATAACAATTTGAAAATGTTTCATCGCTACCATCTCCTTCCTCTTCATCCATTTTCTTTAGGATACTCTCTTTTTTCTTCGAAAAATACCTCTTTGATTTTGGGGTCATAGCATCCGTATCCATTGCCATTATCCTTGAATCCTCCGCTTCGGCCCTCAATTTGTAGTCCTTCTCCTTAAGGGCGAGTTGTTTTTGGTACAAAGCTAGTTCAGTGGCATCAGTTTCTTTTTGCCCGGCGAGATGCATTCTTTGATTTTCCATCATGCTTTTCAAAACCTCATCTCTTACCTCATTTGAAGATGAGCATGCTCTTTTCCCCTTTCTTTTGGCTTCCTTGGCCGCCTTCACTCCCATTGGTCTAACCGGACTAGAGTACACTTCTTCTTCATTGCTTTGTGGTGTTGGAATGACTTCATCATCCTCCACGTCGACGGGGGGAGGCATTGAGGTAAAAGGAGGAGTAGTTGCGGAGTTGGAATATGAAGGAGGTGGTATAGTAGGTTCGACGGCCCGAAAATTTGGATGGTTTTTCATCACTTCCCAATAATCATCAAACTTGGTAAACTGTTTCTTTTTTTGTGCCACGTACCATGATTGAGCTTTTCTTATCTAAGGTGCCAAAAATTTGTATGTCAAAATAATATCTAGGAAATGGAGATGTCAACATTGATTAAAATAAATGTAATAGATGAGCTTTACGACAAAATTATTAACACTTACCTCATCTTGCAAATTTTCCCCGGATTGTACATTCCTTCGTGCATATGCAAGAGCGGCACCCCAAGTTCCAAAACTCGGCTTCAACTTTGTAAAACGAGAAGAAACCGCGGTTTGGGTCCTAGGCTCCGGCCTTGATTCACCATGTGCAAGCGACCAATTTTCCTTATAATCGGCATAGACTTTTTCCCACAATTTGTCGGACTTTTGCGAGTTGCCGGTAATTGGGCAAACGCTAATGCGACAATAAGAAATACAAAGTTGCAAATCTTCGGAAGCAAGCCAATTGGACATTTTGTGAGGAGGATGAAGGAGAAGAGGAAGGAGAGGAGGAAGGAGATGATGAATTTGTGTGAGATGTGAATGAAATTGATGTAGTATTTATAGAGAAATACTAGGGTGTTATTTGCAATTTTTTAGAATTTTTAGGGATTTTTTTGCAATTTTTTAGGGGTTATTTTGCAAAATGGCAGAAAAAATCAGAAAAAAAAATCAGGTTACCGTTTCGGTTGAATCTGGACCGTCCGATCAGATTTTTGGATTTGAAATGGACGGTCCAGATCAATCTGACCGTTACTTTTTTTTTTAAACTCAGGGTGCCACGTGTCACAATCTCATTGGTCTGGTAAATTTTTTTTTTTACTTTTACTGGCGCGTGCATTACACGCGCCACGGTGAAAAAAAATTAACCCGTGCTGACGTCACCCACGCGCGTGGATGACGTCAGCACCTGCTCGAGCAACAGAACGAGCAGCAGCTGCTCGTGCAGCTGCTCGTCCCCTCCGTCAACGATCGGTCGCCGCGACCTTCTCTCCCCGGTGCACGTCTCCAAACAGCTTGCTCGTGCTGCCGGTGCCGGGGCCCGCCCAAATCGAGCTGCTCGACCTGCTCGAGCAAACGGCGGTGCAGCTGCTCTAACATCGATGCTCTGAGATTATTGCCAATATGCCGAAAACTGAACTCAAGTTAAATAATTGTCCTCACCATATCAGTACTATTATGGTGAGGTTTAGGAAGTAAATTTCAAACAATATAAACAGATATCCTGAAAATAATTTGGTGAAGTTATAAGAACTACCAACCTATTTGAAATCTGCACAATCTCTTTTTTCTTTCTTTCTAAGACTGAACAATCTCATATAATTCTTTTAGGAGTACTCCACAGTTGCAACACGCAGTCATAAATAAAATGACCATAAGATATGAAATCACCAAATCATGGATAACCCAATCCAGTTCCATAGCATTCTTCCCAGAGGCACTAACCCAAGAGTCAACTTGAACAACATCACCACTGTAATTTATAAAAATCATATGAAACAAAAATAACAATCAGTTCGACTCATCACCATCTCAAAACATATGCTATACAACTTGTCCTTAGTGGTTAATCTAGTTGGCTGCATAAGTTATGCGCTATGATAAGTTAGCTTCTGTATTAAGCATTCTTCCTCTTTCAAAATCATTTTAAAAGAATTCAAACAGCTTGGTCAGAATACAAATACATATAAGATAAACCACATGAGCAAGGAACCAATAGAGCCCATGAGTCCTGACAACAATCTTATATCAAAGACATTATACATGAATCAAGTACTTCAGAAAATTATGAAATGTCATCGAGTTAGTTGTAACTACCACCCTCTAATATTACTCTCTGAAGTAAGTTTAACTTAAAAAATTGGATGTAAACTCAGATGACATATATTGACAGCATGACCCAGAAGCGTCACTAAGGCTGCGTTTGGCAAAGCTTTTCTTTTTAGAAAAGGAGCTTATATGTTGCTAAGGTGTTTGGTAACTTCAGTACAAGCAACTTCTACTTATAAGCGAAGGAGGTCCTCTGTACAATTTTGAAAAGCACCTCAGATGGTACTTTTCAAATAAGCTTCCGAACAAAAACACAGAACTTTAAAAAATATATCCAAAATACCAAAAATAGCCTTCATCTTTTCTAATATGACTTTTCTACCTGAGATTCGGTGTTCGATGTCATCTTCAAATCTGGGTTTCAGATTCCACCATTCAAACCTCATCCGGTCCTCGAGTTTAAAATCAAGATCGTTTCAGTATTTGTCCTCCATATTCTATTTCGTTTTCTTTCATAAATCTCATACCAAAATTTGTCAATTTTACTTCCTCCAACCTTTGATTTATGACCTTGTTTATACTGAAAGCTCTGGTGCTCAATCGCCGATTGGAGGTTTTTTTTGTTATTGTTGAGGTTGAGGTTGACTAGGTTTCATGTTTTTTCCTGGGCAAATCGTATGGGTTTCTGATTCATACATGAAGAATCGAAGATACAGCTTTTTTAGACAGAAAAGTTCTATTAACCAAACACTCACTGACTTCTATCTTCAGCTCCTTATTTTTAAAGTAAAGAGAAGTCGACTTTTACTTATAAATAAAGCATTGCCAAACGCAGCCTAAGAAGTAAGAAGAAGTACCATACATTCCAATTTTTTTTGCAAAATCACAACAGCCAACACACGATAATAAACCGCAACTATTAGATAAGTAAGATGCATGTATGAAGCTTTTACTTATCAAGTACGATAGCAGTCAGTTTTTTTTGTTGCTCCACACAAAAAAACATCATTATATCATTCATTAATCACAAAACAATTACCTCATGCAGTGCCACCACTATTAATAGACTAACTAGTTGCAAAACATGATAATGCCTCTTTATCTGATCCGGTGGCCACACTGATCCAACACAGCCGCACCTTTTTTGGTAGCTGTAACTATCTTCTCCTTGCTCTCATTCTGTAATTCTTGTTGTTGTTGTTGTTGTTGTTTCGCCACTACCACCACACGCATTAACTCAACATTAAATTAATTTCTTTGACCATGAAATCCACAAAAACAGAATCAAAGTTACTTTCTAAAATAAGCAACGGTCAAAGCTGATACCTAATTAAGCCTCCGAAATTGTCAGCTGAATCCTTCTCTTTCTTGGCAAAGTCGCTCCAGCAACTGCTTCTTGGTACCAGAAGCCGAAAGTCGACGGAGAGATGCTTCTTCCTTGAGTTGCTTGACATTCATACTATGCAATTTCTCGGTGGAGTGAGTTTCTTCGGAGCAGTTGAATCCTCATCATCTTCTTCTTCGGAGATTCTTCCCCCCTTTCTACTTGTCGAGTCGTCCTGGTGGAGTCTGTGGTTTGGTCGCGAAGAGCGGACTCGAGCCTCCAAACCTGAACCCGATTCAAATGCCCGCACGATTTAAAAAATCATATCCAAACCCAGGAACCAACGATGAGGAGTTGGTTGAGATAAGATGATGAGAGAAGAGTGAGGCTGCGAAAGAGAAGATTGAGGCTGTGAAAATCTACTAATCTTATGGATTAGATTTGTGAAAACCTAGAAATAATTGGGTTGGGGGGGGGGGGGGCTGATAGAGATTGAAAGAGAGAAGTGGTGCAAGGCAGTAGCCTCTTGATCTCCATGAGTCGCCATTTGTAGAGAGCAACGAAGAATCCGATCACCAACACCCAATTAGATCCACTGAAAAACAAAAATCAATCAAAAACACATAAAAAGAAATACCGATCAAAAACCTGACCTCCAAAATCAGGGTTCGCTGATCTGAAATCTGGGCTTCAACTGCAATCCGAGAGTGGAAAGAGCGCTGAGAGCTGAGAGAGAGCATCGAGAGCTTAGAACTGAGAATTAGATTAGGTCGACGGATGGAATAGACAGAGATATGAGAGCGAGTGACTGAAAATCGCAAGGTGGAGAGTGAGAGAGCAAGTGGATGACTGAGATTGAGAGCGAGATCGAGAGGGAGATGCAAAGGTGAGGGGCTTTGATGCAAGGCTTCAAAGGGGAGGGATGATTTGGGCAAGTGGAGGTCCGAGATTGAGAGCGAGTTCCAGAGGGAGGCTGCAAAGGTGAGGGGCGAGGAAGAGGGTTGAGGATCTGAAGTTAAGATCGAGAGAGCTGAGACTAAGACGACGGACTGAGTAAATCTTACTACATGTTAATCAATTTTATATGCATGCATAGAAAAATTATGACGGGAACTTTTAATTAAGGATGTTTGCACTTGTTTAGGTTAATTCCTTTTTACATACATAAAAATAACCGATGCTCAAACTCTCTTCTTGGGAGTACGTATTAAAGTTGTCAAAGTTGTAGAGTTGTCTCGACTTTGATCTTGTGATGATCTATGTGGGAGTGTTTATGGTACTAACTTCCTATATGGGTAGACAATTCCACATTATTATCTGTGAGTGAAAAAGTAATATGTTTATATGTGTATGTCCACATTTGCATAGTCATATGCTTGACTATGCGTTTTGAGAGTATATCTAAGAATAAAGTAAAGTCATGACATAATTTAAAGCAGACTTTAATTTTGAATATGAATATTTCGCAGAAAATTATTAATAATAATTGTTGCAAAAGAAGTTGAGTATGTTGTTTTGTTTTTTCTTTTATGTTAGCCGAGAACAGAAAAAGACGGAAAAAAAATATGAAATTGAAAAAACCGACTTGGTTGTGATTGTTTGTTTCTAGGTTCTCCTCATCCATTTTTCTTCTTCTTCTTGTGTGTCTCTCTATAACTCTTCCATCATCGGCGCATGAAACGCAATCGGTTTCAGCTAATACGATGCCCACCTCAGCCTCCTCTTTAACCACCACCACCGCTGGGCCCCACTCGGACCTCTTGACCCGGCTGAACTCGCCCGACTCCCAAATCCAGCTCAAGGCTCTCCGGGAGCTCAAGAACCGTATCATCGGCAATCGCACAAAGAAGCTCACGTTCGTCAAGCTCGGCTTGGTCCCTGCCGTCGCTGCCGTCCTCGCCTCCAAGGCCCAGGCCCAACCCCCTGATCACGATTCTTCTAATCTCCTTGTTCAGTCCGCCGCCGCACTCGGAAGCTTCGCCTGTGGTTTCGATGCCGGCGTCAGAGCCGTTCTCGACTCCGGCGCCTGCCCCAACCTCTTCTTGCTTCTCTCTCATCCTCATGACAAGGTAAAGCGTCAGTTTGATCGGAAATGGAAATTGTGTTGAATTCGATGCATGCTAGTAATTGATTTGATTGATATTTGAGTCCATTGCTCTGTTTAGTTCACATTGCTTCAAGTATCCAAATGTGAATTTTTCTGATAGATAAATGTTGCTCGTAGATCACTTTGTTATGTGCTAGTTTAGTCTCCAATAGAAATGACTGAATCGCTGCCGGTACCGAATTAAGTGTTCAATTTCTAAGCTACTGCATAATCAAGGATAATTTGTTGAGTTAGGGAGAATTATTTGCAAACTGATGGATGACTAATCTTCAGTTCAGTTTTTACCAAAGGATCAAGGATGTCACTCATTTCGGAAGGTATAGTGGTTCTGGGGCTTTGGAAAGGGTATCTTGTTCAGGGTTGTAGTTCGAATCAACAGATCGTCAGTTAGGATCTCAACTTATAATGTTAACTGTGTAATATAGAAAGCGCACATGCTTTCACTTTTTGTAGATATTGGTAATATCTTAAAATGTGCACGGGGCCAATGAAATTTACTCCACTTATAGCAGCTGCTCGTAAGACAATAAACCTGTCAGCTTGAACTATGAGCTCCTTTTGCGTTTTTTATGCTTTAACCGTCAGTGTTTAAATTCTTATGTATTCCCTTGCCCTATCACTCTAAGGCCTCGTAAGATTCTAGACTAAGGGTAAATGGGCCGTTGAGCCTATCATTTGAGCACCATTGGTGACATTCAGTGATCTGCCTCCTGTAATATAACATTATCCTCATCTTTTCATAGCTAGTGTTTACTATCTTTTCTATCCTTGCACGTAGTTGATACTTTGTCTAATAAATCTCCTTTATAGTTGTGATTTTGTATAAAATGAACATGAAAGCTGGGGTTTTTATATTTTTCATTATCTCGGCTAGGGAGCATTGTGCTGCTTTCACTTTGAACTGACTAGAGAAAGTGATTGTTCGAGTCATCAGGGGAGCTTTTGTAATTCAATCTTGAATCATACAATCTGAATTGATATGAACACCTATTGCTCTAAACTGTGATCTAGCTTATTCGGAGTTGTGGTCTCTGTCTGTACTTTCCCGACCTTGCATTATTTTTCTTCCTATGACTGATTCCTGTATGAGCGATATGAGAGGATAAAGAAACCAGTTCTCCCTTATAATAAGTGAAGATTCAACCCTTGTCCAATATCTCCTGCATCCATGGAATTTTTTAACTGAATGAGAATCTGACTAAATTTGAATGCTTTTGCTTGTTCTGTAGGTTGTTGATGCCGGTGCACGTTCTTTACGGATGATTTATCAATCAAACTTGGCTCCAAAGTGTGATTTCCTTCAGGACAAAAACATCAAGTTTCTTCTTTCATTATTGAATAGTGACAATGCAAATGTTTCTGGACTCGGTGCAAGTATAATTATACATTCTTGTGAGACTATTTCAGAAAAGATGGCACTATGTCATGCTGGTGTTCTAAAGAAGCTGATTAGCCTTCTTGATGGCTCTCCAATTCAAAGAGACAACAGTTTAGAATCTTTAGCCACAATTATGAAGGACAATGCTGAAGCTGTTTCAGAGTTTGTGGGATGTGAAAGTGGAAGAGCTCTGAGTTCTGTTGTAGAATTAACAAAAGATAGGTATCCCCGTACAAGATTTTTGGCATCAACGTGCTTGATTGCTATAAGGAACACTTCATCTCGCTATTTGCAAGATATAGGCATCAAAACTAAGCTGGTTCATCTCTTACTTGAACTTCATGATGATCCTGGTCAAGTTGGAGACGAAGCCCCCTTTGCATTTTCTAGTTTAATTTCTCAAAAAGTCGATCTGCAGAAAGTAGCTCTTGAGGCAAATGCTATTGATAAACTATACAACCATTTGCAAAAGAATCATTTGCATCCAAAACGTTTCCAGGGACTATTACTGGCACTGGCTGATCTATGCTCAAAATTGGAGAGTTGTAGATCTAGATTCCTGTCGTTGCAGGTGTGTTGCTGCGTTGCTTCATTGTGTGCATATACTTATGGCTGCATCTATGACATTCCTGTTTCCATTGCTGTTAATTCTTTCTTTGCTCTATTTCATTCTACTATCATTCCTCTATGTCAGTGAGATTTCATGAAAAGGGATCTGTATCCTGCTCTTGTTGAAGAATTTTTGTCTGTCGTACAGGATATACTATTTTACTGGTGCTTTAATTAGTTCTTTGTATATGAATATATGCAAAATAGCTGGAATGATCACTCAACTTTATCACAATCGACAATTTGATCACTAAACGTTAGAAAATATCAAAAAGGTCACTGAATTTTAATTGTCTATCGATTTGGTCATTTTGTCTATTTCAAACATTAAAATTTGTCAAATCCTTTCCTTTTATGGATAGGATTATGAGGGAAATGCACATAGCATAAGCGAGAGGTGTGAATACCGATGAGGAAGAAGAAAAATTGGCATCCGAAATGGGCATAATGACAAAATTGATATGTGAGATAATAGTTTAGTGATCATTTTGATATTTTTGAAAGTTCAGTGACTAAATTGTCGATTATGACAAAGTTCAGTGATCATTGTAGCTATTTTCCCATGAATATATGTAAAAACTTCGTATATATTATTTCTTTTGTTCAGCACAATATTACATATAATTTTTTCATTAGAACTAGAAATAAAGTATACTTCTTTTTTCCTTTTTCCCCTTTTGCAAAGGTGAGGAAGGAAGTTAGTGTGCTTATCTTTTACTGTTGTTATATTAACCACAAGATGCCTGTAACTGATTGTGCTTCGCTTATATGTTCATATAGGATTTTACATTATACATCTTTATTTAGTATATTAATATTATAGTTTTTCCTATATTGATCGCATGAATACTATATTATTATTGTGAATAGTCCAACTGACTTGTAACTGCTTGTATATTCCTAATAGGCATTGAACTTGGTTTCTGAAGCGCTCACTCATGACAGTCCTGACGTACGTACTGCTGCTTGCATTTGCTTAAGATGCGTATCTCGCTCTATCAAGGTATGCATTATGCAATATTTCTGTATCAGGTTATGATATTTAGAGTTTTATAGGAGCGTAAACGTAGTCTAAGTAAATGTCAATTCAGAATTTGTGTGCAGGTAATTTTATGGATGAAACAATTGTCCCTCCCTTGGTTCAGCTGTTAGATGACCCATCTACTTCAGTTCAGGTATTGTCCTTCTCTTGAGTCTTTTACCTGAGGGAAATAGAGTATCCAGTTGCATCGACTTTTTAACTGGCTGCTAAACTTTACTCCCTGATGTTTCATGGTTATTTTTTCTGTCGGTTGTTTTAATATTTTGAGCTTGTATGTTATGATAAAGGTGATACTATGAATAGCTGAAATTGGATTAAAGTATGTACTAATTTTACAATCTAGATCTCACGTCGAGCATACTATGAATAGCTGAAATTGGATTTAAGTATGTACTTGTTAGATTCACTTTGTAAAATTTCTTGGACTGGTGTAGGCAGACCTTTTTTCTTCCTGCAAGGACTAAATTATTCTTTTAAGATACTATTGTAATTTCCACTTCCTTAGAAGCTCATGTTGGTGATAAAGACTTATTAAATCCCTTTGAAAGGGATAAACTTCGCTGCCGTTCCTAAGTTAAAGTATGGAAGAACACAAGTAGGAGAGCGTTTTGAGGGCATTATCGACTTGAATGCTAATGTACTCAACAATTGACAATTACAGATACGTCAGTTTAAAGATTGGGGTTGTTGAGGGGACTAGGAGGTTGGGTGGGGGGTTCTTTTGTGTTGATGAAATGGAGACTTGATGGGTTTTCAATTTTTCCAGAGTAGGTGGATCTGGCATAAATCTGAAATACAACACTCAATTCCGTAAAATTCTGGAAGCCTGGAAGGATGCCAACTAGGATCAATCTAAAGGGCTGGACTATGCTTTTTGAGTTCTACATTTTCTGGGACTAAGATAGGTGTTTCCATTGACCGACTATACCTTTTCCTTATCATGCTTTTTTTAATAGCATCTGCAAATTTAATGCACTCTATTTTTGAAGTGATATATATTTTATTTCATAAACATGAAGACTCTGTGTCCTTATTTTGGAGAATATACAGAACTGAAAACATTGTAGTATTGTGAAATCATTGGCTATTATGTCATCGAAGATACAGGGTCAATGCAAGTAGTCCTGCATGTAGTCATTGCTACTTGAACACAGTATTAGTTAAAGAGTGTATATATTTGAATATATCTATTTTGATTACAATATTGAACATAGTATGTAGCTGAATGTTTGGTTATTAATATAGGTCATTGTCGCTTATCTCCTGTTCATCTTTTGTTTTCAGGTTGCAGCCCTCAGTGCAGTTGGAAACATAGTTATTGATTTTACTACGCATAGGTCTTTATTTCTACAGTCTGGTGGTGTGAAACATCTTGTTCAGTTATCAAAATCAATGGATTCAATTCTGAGATTAAATGCTGTCGGGGCTTTGAGGAACTTGATGTGCCTTGCAGACTACACTTGTAAACAAGGGATATTCAAGGAGCTCACAGCATCCTCATTAGCAAGTCTTGTCTGTGGTAATGTGATAATTTATTAGTGGCAGCTCCAATTCATTCTGTTAGATACGTTTTAATATCGTAATGAATTAGTAAGGAACACATAAACTATGCCTAAATCTATGCAACACCTGCAGATCCTGAGCCTTTTGTCCAAGAGCAGGCTCTAGCACTCATCCGCAATCTTGTTGATGGATGTTTGAAGTCAGTTGAGCTTGTATTTGCTGAAGATGGTGTAGTGTTAGATGCTGTTGGAAGGCAGTTGCAGAGTGCTTCAAGAGATGAAATTAGGATACAGGTTAGAACTCGTTCTATCAAAGTATGACATAACATTGCTATCAAACTGAGCATACACTATGTTTTAAAGACTAGAGAAAGGAGACAAAGTGGCATATCTTAATGATGAGGTTAGTATTTACTGCAATTAAGGAGGGGGCTAAGCTTCAAGAGTTGCTTTTAAGGTCCACCAAGTAAATCTATAGCAATGCCTATGTTTTGGACATTCCTTCAAGTTCAAACCTGGGAGTAAGTTCCAGACAAATATAATGAGCAAACAAAAACACCTTCGGACTTCTTACTCTACCACAAAACCAACAATGTCTACCCGTCCACTCGTACCTGGATAACCAAAGGAGATTTGTTTCGAAAAATCCTCTTTATGGGATGAAGATGCTTAAATTTGCCAAATGCAAATTCTGCCAGGTGGGGGAATGAATGGAAATGAGATGCGGACTTCTGAACTTGTCAATAATGGATGACATGTTAAAGTAATATTTAGAAGAGTCTAGATTTGGCTGAGGCTTCTACTTACTGTAGGGTTTTCATGTTTTATCCAATGTTCAGTGATGTTTCGGATTCTAAAAAGTCATCAGTGAGTAATTTTGAATTAGCTTCTGTAAGGGCTATTATTTATTGTAAAATTTGTTGAAATCCCAGCCATGAGATTACTTTTTTCATACACAATCTTGTTGGAGTGAGGACAGACCAAATATTTTAGGAACTCTATAATTGCAGATTTTCTATACTTCCCACAGTGTATCACTGTAGAATGCACTCTGTATGACTTTAAACACAGTAATCTCTAGGTTAAACGACATCCTACAATTATACTTTCTTTCTAATGGGTTCTTAATATCCTTTTCTTACAGGGATTGTATGTTCTTACCAATGTCTCAAGTGGGAATGAATTTCACAAGGAAGCCGTTATGCATCAGCTAGTCCCACAACCAGACAATGGGGCCCAATCTATTTTTCTGAAGTTCTTTCAGAGTAACGATAGCCAATTACGAATAGCTGCTACCTGGACCATTGTTAATCTTACTATTCCATCAGGTCCTAATGCATTTAGTCGTTTTGTAAAACTGCACAATGCCGGCATAGTTTCTCAATTGAAGAGCATGATCAATGATCCTTGTCCAGATGTTAAGGTTATCCTCTTTTATGTCAAATTTGTACTCATCTAGTGTTACTGATTTTCTGCTAATCTTACCTGATTCTCTAAGTTGCACAGCTGCGGGTAAGAACAGCACTCGGGCAATTTACGAGCTTCAGTGATGTCTCAACATGATTTATGTATCATGAATGAAGTACTGATGCAGTAGTACTAATTTTGATGTCATGGTAAGCTTCATTTGCAATCACTTCGATTTGATTAAGAAGTCACCTGCTTATCACAGTTCACATGTCTGAAATTTGTTTACTGCTTTTTTTTAATATAAAATCAAATGTTTGTTTCCATTTGAAAGCCAAGATGAATACTAGTTGCAGTGGAATTAAAAAGTTTCTTTTGTTTCTTTTTTTCCAAATATGAAAGTTGCTTATGGTTTCATTAACATATGAAGGCATATGTAATCAAAAACCGTATTGACAAATGTAGGCCGGAAATATGACTAAATGTTAATCCTTGTGTCAGAGTTTGTACTTTATACCATCCAGGAATATCATCCAGGAATCTGTTGCTAGGCAATGGCTTGCCCTGCTATTGAAAAAATGGATTACCTCACTTTGAATTAGTTTTGTTGTAGTAGCTGTTGTCTTATTATGGAAAAATAATTTGCAGTTCAAATAATCCAATTTCTCCTTACACTGGTATTTTTCTCATTGCAGGTGTTTCACATTGCTTTCACATTTTTCCCAGTTAGAGCAGTGTGGAAGGTCTCTTTTTTTTTTGTGTGGGTACTCCTAACCAAGTTACCTTCAAATCTGTTGGCCCATTTACTGTTCTGTCATGTATGAGTCTTGTGGACCTGCTGTATACAGATGCAATCGTTTAGTTTGAAACCTCCAAGTGTACAAAGAGATCTGTGCATTGGCATGTTGTTATATCGAAGGCCCCAGATAAGCGTTGGTGGTAGTACTGTACTGGGCAAGGATGATCTGACGCTACTGTGATCAAGGCACCGCAAACCAAAAGCTTGGTTAGTGCTTTCATGGAAGTTTGTAAATCTCTTTTTTACAGAAAGGAATCTGAAATGAAAACGCGTATATTTAAAACTTAGAGCTGGTGTAATGGTAGCGAGTCTTTTGCTTTGAGGTAATGAGTGAGTCTTTGTGGCTATGATGCCAAGCATTAGCTGTGGAAGTATTATGACATTACCGGAGAGACTTTGCGACTCGCTGCTACTACTCCCCCTATTCCTATGTGCGTCCAGAACATTTTGTTAGGTGGTAGGTCTTGTGCTGATAAGAAACTCTCTCCAACATTGGCAAGTAAAAGTTCTTTGTTAATTTAAGATGCTGAAAGCTATCCTTACGTGGAGAATTTGTCATGTATGTTAGGATGAAATTACTCTATGTATAACAATCCTATGTATAACAATCCAAAGTTACAATTATTCTGTTACAACGTAAGTCGAGCCTTTTATCTTGGGAGTGTCTATTAACTAATTGAAGTGGACATTTGTGTATACTGTATGTTGTTACCCTTAAATGCACATTTCCAAACTGAAGTTTGCAAATCAGATGCAGAAGAATGCTACTGCAAATAGTGGCAGATCCTGAAAACTTTTTGAGGTTGGGCAAAGTTAAAATCAAGCAAAATTTATAAGTAATCAAGCACTTAAAAACTGAACAATTTAGATAATATTAGAGGGTAAATTGTTCTTGCAAATAGGCAAAATAATTGAATAAAACATGCTGAAGAAGAGAGACTAGCCCATTCAATAAAAATTATAATACCTGTCTTTGATCCTTTCAATCATGCATATCTTTTCTTCCGGAATTAAACGATTAAAACTATGATACGATATTTACCATGGAAGATCAGAGATCTCTCTTTTACAAGATCTCACGTAAGCAGCTCTTATAACTTAGGAGAAAATTAACTTGCTTATTGCTATTGGGAAGCAGAGTTGCATTTGGACACATCCTCTTATCTTTTCTATTGTCCTGAATACACTCGAGATGAACTGACAAAGCCGTTTGTATAACTTATTTTTAAAAGAACGACGTCCTTATACCAAGTATAATTGAAAGTTTGAATTAAACCCAAAAGATTAGACGTCTTCATCCATCTATCTGCCCTGTTTCGGTCATATTTGCCCAATATAACTTCAATAACCTCTATAATATAAAGCTGCTAGTTTAAAATTAAGGTCGGGCAACTGCCCACCCTGGGCTGTACGTGGATCCGCCCCTGACTTCAAGGACCTTTTGTGGAGCTAAAGCACAAACTACTGGCATATATCTGTAAAATTGATTTGGATTGGATCACAATTATATGCGTAATATATATGCAACGACCCAAACTAAAATTACCGACTTAATTTTTGTTAGTTGAGTTAATTATCGAATTAATCATTTTTGTCAAGTTTATCGAGATCCGTCACCACAAAAATTGACTTTTTATAAGTTTAGATTTTTGGACTCGTATTCTTTTTAGAAGTTGTAAAGAAAATTATTTTCTAACTCTTCGAGCCGAGTACGTGGACACGTTAATAATTCAGTTGGAGTTACGACAAGATAGTTATTGTAAAGACCCGAACCAAAATTAGTGAATTAATCGTTGTTAAAAGTGTTAATTAACGAGCTAAGCATCACACACCACATTTATCGAGATTTTATCGATAGTCGTGATAAAAAATTATATTTTATAAATTACATCTTTAGCTCCAGTTTTCTCATTGAAGTCATACTGTTCGCCAAGATGAGTTTAAGGCCACTTAAAGCGTAGGAATCGGAGTTACGATGAGTAAGTTATGGTTATTGGAAGTTTATTGAGATTCGTCTCGACTAAATGTCGACCTTTTTATAAATTATGAATTTTGATTCACTTTATTCACGGAGGTTGTAGAGAAAATTATATCGAGCATGTCGATACTTTTTTTGTAATTTTTAGATGTACGTGTAATTCTCTACGAATTTTGGAAGTTGTTGTACGTTAACGTAATTAAATTGTTGATTTAATTTTTGATAAATCTTGTGAACTGTCTGATCATTCGTAGATTTAATCGAAGCCATTCGTTTATGAAGTTGGATGTGGGTATTTTACCTAGGTTGATAAAATAGGCCCAATCGACCCGATTTGCACCCCCTCCCCCCCCCCCCCCCCCCCAATCAACCTGCCGTAGGCGACCCATCACCGGCCAACCACTATATCGGTTGGGTTTGGTCCCAAAACTTTCACCTTGGTCTCCTCTTCTCTTTCCCTAACATCAAACCTCCGATTCTCATCCTCCGATGCCAAAAATCGACGGGAAAATACCACCTCCTTGTGTGGTGAATGCCTTCGCCAATTGGCTCACTTGAGTCTCCAACTTGTGGATTGCACTTTAACTCTCATTGCCAAGTGCTTGATTCTCTTTCTTCACGCTAATGAAAATTTCAAAATTCATCTTCTTGTCCTCCTCTTAATTCTTGACAAGTTTGGGAAGCAAGTCATCGGTGTTGGGTTTGGGCACCTCCAATTAAGGTGTAGGAATTAGTGCTTGAAGAAATGGTGGTGGTTGAGCTCTAGGCACAAATGCTGCTCTTGGTTGGTGAGTGTTATCACCTGAAGCATTAGCGAATCCTCCGTTTGGTCTTGGTGCAAACTTGGGAGCTTCTTGATTGCTAGAAAATCCCTTGCTTCCACTACTAGAGGTACAAAACTTGCCTTGAATATCTCCTTGATTATATCTCCCTCTTGACCTTAGAACCCTCCATTAGGTCTTTACACACTTCCTTGTCCTCCTTGTTTGGTTTGGCCTTGACCACCCCATGAGAAGTTAGGGTGGTTCCTCCAACCCGGGTTATAGGTGTTAGAGTACGGATCATTATTTGGTTGATCATAAAATAACCCTTGCATTCCTCAATGTTCTTCGGGTAGTCTTCTTAATGTGGGCAACTAAGAGTCTCATGCATCGTGCTCTCACATATCATGCATGTCACCGGTTCTACACTTATCTCCGAGACTTGATTGACTTGGCCTCAACTTTGGTGTTGCTTCATCAAGAGGTCTAATTTCTTATTCATTGACTCCTCAAGTCTCTTGATGGCTTCGTTATATGCATGTATGTCCCCCTTAACTTCGTAAATTCTGCCATGGTTAGCTTGGGTAGCCTCCCTCATAAAAACCGACGGCTTCCTCACACTCGGCTTCGCATCCCACAAAGCAACCTTTCCGACAATTTCTCTAGAAAAATGTATGCTTCCTTAGCGGTCTTCTCCATGAAGTCACCGCCACAAGCCCTATCCACCTCTCTCCTCGTCTCCGTACTCAATCCTTGGTAGAATAAAAACATAAGCATGTCTTGGCTTTGCCCGTAGTTTGGACAATTGAGCTCTTAATATTTAAAACGTTCCCATACTTCGCAAAACAACTCTTCATCTTCTTCCCGGAAACTCGTTAGGCTTGTCCTTCTCTTTTTTATCTTCCCTGGTGGAAAGTACTTTATGATGAACTTTCTTTGTAAGGTCTCCCAAGAATTGATTGAATTGGGCAAAAACTTGTTAAGCTACTCCTTGGCCTTGTCCCTTAAGCTTGATGAGAAGACCCTTAGCCGTAGTTGCCCCACATCCATGTTTCTTATATTTGACCTTATACATGCTTCGTCAAACTCCGAGAGATAAGAGTATGGGTCAGAATCAGCATGTCCCAAGAAGATGCGGAGAGTTTGAAGAAAACTAAGCCTGATTTTGAAGGGCTCTCCCACCAATGGTTGGAGAACTATGCACCCGATGTGCATTGCCAATGAGGGTAAGGCACAATCCTTCAAAGATCTTCTTTCATTTACTTCGTCCTCCATGGCAATTTGTTCTTATATTATAGGCTCAACCTCTTGCTCAATTGGTGGGTCCAACTCAATATGAAAGACACGAACTCCATGAAATGGATTCTCGCGTCCAACCTCTACAACTATGTCAAAAAAATTCCCAAGTGCTTCTCGGTTCTTTACCCCTCAACAATGGAATACCACCCTCTTCCTCACTGCTAGTACTCGAACCTGCTTTACTCGCAGCCACTTTTTCGAAACCCAAATTAGATGGAGTGTGTAGATTCGAATGAAGGAAGGGCACAAATTGGAAAAACTTACTAAGAAACAACTTGAAATTAGTCCTCCAAACCCTTAAAGTACTTAAAGCCTTGAGGGCCTTCCATAGTACTTCTTTGGCACACCCCCCCCCTCCCCCCGCCTCAAGGAAACATCAATGAGCACTCTAAGAGTTCGAATGTGATTTCGATACGTGGCATAGTGGCGTTCACTGTGCAATAGACACCAAAGTGAACCGAGGTAAAGGCTTATGTAATCCAATATACCGAAATCACCAAATAAGGTCCTAATGATCTAGGGTGTTACGGAAAGTAAGTTTTCTAGATCTGGACTCTCTAACTACAATGCTTTAAATAAAGACACGTACTACTTAGATATTCTCCCCGGAATATAGATACTCAAGGTAATTGAGCAAGAAGCAAGTGAAACGTACCTTCAAGCACAGCAAGTTTTCGACTTGTCGATGATATTATTCGATGTGTCGAAGCAAGCCTTGGGACTTGTTTTCGACGTGTAGGGAAAGGCTCTCGACGTGTCGAACAGGGTCCCCTGCAAAGGTTAGCAAACACAAGTTCTACCACAAGTTCACCCTTAAAGTATCTACCAAATCATTCAAGTGATCATAGTAAAAGGAAACAAAGTCCTAGATGGAAAAATAAAAAAAAACTACAAAGCTAACAACAAAAGTCACACACAAATGTTTGGTTATACCGCAATCAAAGGCAAACCGAAGCTAAGGAATCAAGATTAAGCTCAATCCTCGGCAACGACGTTGAAAACTTAGTAAGAGATTTATGTCTCCTAATCTTTAGACTATTAATTAGTCTAAGTCTAAGCTAATTTCCCTTATCCGCAAGTATAGGGGGTCCACTAGTATAATTTGTATAGAAGTCAAGTGTAAAATCCACTAGGATTGACTAACCCGATTCCATAGTTTTTTCCGATTAAGTCCTTTAGGTGCATGAAACACAAACAAGTGATGCAACAAAGACACAAAATATAAAAATGAATCTTACAGCGTCAAGTCTTTTAGAGACTCAACATCACAAGGGATGATTAGACTACGGTGAATGATTTAACGAAATGTTGATTGGTTGTTTATGACTAAAGCAAAGATGGTAAATAGAAATGATCACAAATTCAAGATAGAAGAATGGTTGGATAAGAATGCCCCAGTTAACCATTCGATGCTCAAACAATGTCCAATTTAAGATCACGAGTTGTTTAGTCCGATTTACATGCTCAAATGTCTTATGAAAGCTAACATTAGTCGCTTGAAGGAGGGTAAATAGCTACCCTGTGGCATGTGGCCAAAATACATAATTATCAATTCCGATAAAATATCTCACAGGATGAGTCTCTTTCTTATGCTTTCCTTTGTACAAGAATTTTTTTATACCTTTTCTGCCCTTGACTTTTCAGTTCTTGGTGTTCAATTTTGTTTTCACACACCCACTCACACGCTCTCATTCCGGTTATCTATTGCCCTCGACTTTTCAGTTTTTGGTGTTCAACTTTTTTTTAACACCCACTCACATGCTCTCACTCCCATTGTCTCATTTCGGTTATCAACGGCCTTATATATATATATATATATATATATGCATTACCGAAGTTTACAGATGCACACTATATATATATAAACCAAAATTTACAGATGCACACCTGCATATATATAAAAACATGTATAAAAGGCACAAGCAAATGTCGATCAAATTTTCTTTTTTGGTAAAATGAGTTTGCAAATCATGGTCCTTATTAGATATTAGCACACACAAATATATTACATATAGCCAAATTAATATTTAGAACCAAATTAATATTTAGAACCAAATTAATTTAAAATATATTTTAGACCCTGCATATCAGCCCACCGATATATCGATTAAATTTTCAAGATATCTAAGAAAAAGAGTTTGCAATCTAAGTTAATCGACAATGGTCGTACAATAGGTGATGAGCTTAGGTACCCTGTACTATACAGACCCATAAAGCTTTCTATTTTTTTTTATTAATTTTTTTTTCTGTGAGCCTTTGAAGCACCAGAAGCAAGAAGGAATCAAAAGCTTAATGAAACACAGATCAAGCAAAGGTTTAATTGAAAGGAGAGCATGTGAAAATGGGGAAAAAAAATTAACTAGATTGAGAATGGAATGGTCACAAGCATATAGGGTATATAAGGTTTTTCTTTCTGGCAAGTAGCATGGAAATGAGAGCATGGCCAGAATCCCTCTAAGAACAAATCCTTTCGTTGTCGAAATTATACCCTCTAGAGTCACGCTTGGTTATCGGTTGAAACTCTTAGGCCTTTTGAGAATCTAGAAGGTTTCAGTCCATCCATGAAGCATAAAGCAAACCAAGATTAAGAATTAGACTTTTGATGCAGGTCTCCCAAAATATTTTATACGTAATGAGTTTGGTTGCAAACATATATATGTGAAGAATGTGAATGACTTTCTTCCCAAGCCTCTATTGGAGTACTTGGGAATGAGTTCTAATGAATCCTCTCAACTCGCACCTATTGGGTTACGAGTCAAAAGAATCAATAATAGCTATAAAGGCTCTCGGTTCAATGTAAACTTAACTAAAACTCATCGAGTCTTTTAGAGCTCAAGAGCACTTCAGTCCATGCTCGAGCACAAGGAAACCAAATCTTAAGCTTAACCTTTTTAAGTCTAAGCCTTAGTCATGTTGTATGCTCATCTTTACCTAAGTGAGTAGCTAATTCCCTTAGGTGTCATTTCTTAGTTCCTTAGACAAATCCTAACTTAGCTAGAGTTAAGACATGCATAAGTGAAACTAGTCATTGATTCCAAACACATCAACATGCCACAACAAAATCACATAAACAACAAACTCATGCAATAGCACAAAACACCCTAAACATATTCATTAACATAAATCAAATAACCATTGTCTACATCAAATGGCTAGGGTTTAACCCCTAGCCTCCCATAAAAGACCTACTCATACATTATAACTAGAAACAAGTTTGAGTACATGATTAGAGTAAATAGAGTGAAGAAATAACCCAAGATCGACTCTCCCCAAAGCAAGCCAAGCTTCTTCAAGTCTAATCTTGTACTTCAAACTCCACCTTCTTTGCTCCAAGTGCCTTCAACTTGTAGCGGAGGTAAGGAATAGCCCTAGGATTGCAAGAGGCAAGGGAGAAGAGGGATTACTTCTCACCTCTTTCTGCTCTAGAAATTTCACCAAATCCTAAGAGAGAGATGAAAGGAGGAAAGCCTTGATTCCACAAAAAGAGATGCACAACCAAGTGAGGAGGATGAGAAAAGGGGAAGGAACCTCAAGGGAAGCTAGCACTAGTACAAAACGTGCTTCAGCAACGGCAGAAATCAGTTGTCTGAAGCACCTGAAAATCTGTTGTATATCCAGCAATTGTCTGAATAAAACTCACACAACCGAAAAATTGGTTGTTTGATTCATGCCTTCTAACAACTTAAATTCAGTTGTTTAAAAATTTCAAAAAATGTGTTATTTAAGGACGTATCTGATGTTTCATACTATGTTAAACAACTGATATTTTGTTGCGTGACATGAAGGAAGACAACAAAATATTTAATGTTGCGGTTTGTTCTAAACAACTGAATTTCATTAAGTATTTTGTTGTCTAAAGTAATTAGTAAGAACATATATTAAGTTGTTGGAAGTTTACTTTGACGACAAAGTTTAAAACATTTAGTTGTTAGATTAGTATGTATGTAGTTGCTTTTTTAGTGATATCTGTTGTTATAGTTAGTAATATCTGTTGTTAGAGTTAGTGATATCTGTTGTTAGATTGATCTTTACACAATTTTGTTTGACTGAGAAAACGGTGATCATAAAACATTTTGTTGTGTGAATCCCTAACTAACAACTTCATTTCAATTGTTTGAATTATCTTTGAATGAATATGACTTAGAAGACAAAAATTGATCTGTTTTAAGTTGCCTGTATATGAGTTACAGGACAGACTTTGGTCTGTTTTTAGTTGCCTATACATGAGTTACAAGACAGACTTTAATTTGGTCTATCTTTAGTTGCCTATACACATATGTATCCAAACTACTTTTTGCACAATCTCAACACAAAGTAGCATATATATATATATATATATATATATATATATATATATAGCTCAAACATTCAACAACATACGTACTCATCATCAAACTTAAGTAGCTAGGTAGCAAAATACATGTTGTCCATAGCAAAATATAATTTGTCCAAAAGCATGACATTAAGTCCATAAACGCTAACCAACTACCTAAACCCATGGCATCATAATTGTTCTTCAATTCCTATGATGGAATAGATAACTACCTAAAATGTCCACATAAAATTAAACCACATAAACATAGAAGCTAGTACTAAAGCTAATCCAAGTACACCATTGCCTACTCTGCTCGCACGACGTCAATCTCCTTCATTGTGTACTCTCTTCATCCTCTTCTAACCTACTGAAACATATATTGCAATTATCACAAAGAAGTTAGGAACCTCTTCTGGACTAGAACTAACTGTTGTACCTACAATAGCCACTGAATTTATCACAAAAATGACATTACCTTGGTTATGAATTCCATTTTTCTATCTTCAACAATTTTTCTCATATAGCGCATAATCCAATAACCGCAGGTAGTAGAACCTTTCTGCTCCGGAATGACCTGTCATTATGAAACATATTTAGCTTTATGTTTTATACTATACAATACATGTGTACGAGGAAACTAGAAGATGTTTAAGTGTTGTACCGAAAGAGGAATCCACATCAGTTTCTTCTTGCCCCTTTTATTGACTTGTGCATTATAAATCCTAATAGAGCTTCATTGCCAAAAGAAAGATGAAATGTAAGAACAAAATTGAACATTAGATATACATAAAATTGAGTAACACAAACTAAGGTTTTTAAAGGCTGCTGGCAATTATGTACCTGTCGACAGTAGTTTTCCATTCACCGGAGATTAACCGCCTGGTCAAGGGATCCATGCAGTACACAACTTCATCCTTTACGTTGACAACAATTAAGACCCAGTGTCCACTGAAATATATAAACCAAGTCAGTAGCTCATTAATATGATTTTCCTATTTATAATGTATAGACTATGCGAGAAGAACATTTGCAGCATATGGGGGCAGAATGACTTAATGTCATGCTCATACCCTATGTTATAAGGCACTATAAATTTTTTTGCAGCTATTCCTTGTTGTAGCGTTCAAACAGCCAGTTAGATCGCTATGTTGGATTCCCAGAGGTAGCACCGGTGCGAGCTAGATCAATAAAGGCATATATGTCTTTTGTGCCAGATTTCACTAGCTCTTCACGAAGATAACTACAAAAGTAAAAATAAGAACATAGGATTCCCTGAAGTTCTACATTCAATGGTAACTAGAGGATTTCAGTTTCTACAAGGTATTTCCAGCCAAACCGTTACGATTTGGGCTTAGTGTTGTTAATGGAAGTTGTTGGAAATGCTGAGATGATCATTTTGGTATGCAGGTTGGAGCTTTCTTGGTCGGTAGGATTCTGGCCGCCGTCGTAGACAGCGGAGCTCTGGCGACTCCAAAAACTCAAATTTTCACGGGAAGTTCCTAAACCCATTTCTAATCAAATTATGCGTAGTTTTATGCGATTCAACAATTTTAGTTGTGTTATCGGCTATTTTCAAGATTCGGGCCGACTCGACATTTTCATGTTATTGTGCGACGAGTGCCGAGTTGTGGCTCACCTTTGACAGAGTTCTGTTGCATGGCATGACGACTAAGAGAAATTTGGGATTTGTTGATATGACTAATTTGGGTGTCGGCATGCGATTACCATAATATACATGTGAGGTACCATTAGACGTTTTATCTCGATTTCCACTCTCACTTTTGTCGTACGCTTATAACATATGTCATTAATTAAATGTTAGGATCTCATTTTTCCTTAGGATCGTCGACTAGGATCTTAGAGTTAGAAGTCGACTAATTACGTTTCAGCTAGCGATCCAGGTGAGTGGACTTTTGTTTCTCACTATTGACGAGCGAGTCTAGTTTTATGTTTATGATGCCTATTTTCTTTTCCTCTACGAATATATACATATATATATGCTATGATATGATATGGTACTCTTATGATATGCATGGAGGCTTATGATAAGTTATGATTTTTTTAATGTTTTTATGCATGTTGAGTCTATGTATGTTGCATCGATGCATCTGGTATCTCGGCTAATCACCGAGGTGCTCCAAGAAAGTTAGGACAAACACCCGACCCGTGATTGTGACTATGTTATGCATGCCTCCACACACAACTATGATATGTCTTTAATTAGGCTCACTACGTTTTTAATATATGATTTCGGTGGAAGGCATACACATATATTTTAAGATTTTTCTTACGAGACTTTATTTTCATCTACTCACTCTAACAGTTTTCTTATTTTATATGTCTTTCGCCTGGGCCCTCTGGTTTTTCAATGTCCAGGTTGCAGAGTTTATCTGGAGATCGGATGCGCATGAAGTTCGAGACATAGCGATATTCCTTGTAGGATCCCAGATGATCCTACAGATTAGTATTTCAGTGGTCATAGTTAAATTAGGGGTCTAGCTGCTCTGGTGTTACAATCAATGTTAAGTTTTGGTTTTGTGGGTTTACGAGTTACGTACTTTCGGAAAATTAGATTGTCTAGTTTATGAAGTTCAAATCCTTGTTTTTCCTCATTCGGTTTTCTTATAGATTAGCGTGTTTAGGTTCTAATGATCATTAAGGTCTAATCCCGATTTAGGTAGCTAAATCGGGGTCGGGTCCTCACAGTTATGGTCAATCAGAGTTTGTCAGGAATTTTTACATTTCGGTAAGTTTCGAAATATAAATACCAACTTTTCGATTTTGGAAAGTCAGAGACTTTCCTTTTTGGTCAAGACTGGTCAACTTTTGGTCAACCCCATTTTATTTCTCTCTCCCCGACCCGTTTCTCCCAGGGATGTCGTTGCCGGGTGTCAAAACCTTCGTCTCGGCCTCCTCTTCCATTTCCCCAACGTTTCAACTTCTAATTCGCATCAACCAAAGCTGAAAATCGAAATGAAAATCAAGGGTTTTGGTTTGATTTTCGCAGACGATGGAGGCGATGCTACGACTAGAGTTGGATGGCGCATGGTTGGGGATTTTGTAGCTTGCTCCTCTATGAGTCGAACCCGACCAGTTTCGGGTCACGCCGTGATCTAACGCCGGCGATCGATCACCTAGAAATCCAGCGAGGATTTTGAATTTGAAAAGGTAAATTCGATACTTTCCGTTTTGTTTTTGACTTAGTGCTTAGTGTTGTACATGAATGTTGTTGGGCTTGGAATGAGCTTTCGATTGAGGTATCATTTGTAAGCATCCGTGATGGTCGGATTCTGGCTACAATCAGTAATGGCGTGTGGGCCCCACGCGCCGCCATGCACCGAGGAGCTCCGCTGACCCCGAAAAGAAAACTTTTACGGGAAGTTTTGCTAGTCTATTTGCGTTAGTTTTTGAGTAATTTCATAGATTTTGAGAAATTTGTATAATATGTCTATGTATGTTTAGGATTCGGATGCAACTCGACACTTTCGACGCGATCTTTCGTCGTATGTCGAGTCGATGCCCACCTTTTTATGGTGCTTGAGATCATAGCATGACAAATATGTTTGTTATCTCGATGTGGCGGAGTAGTGACGCTTAGAGCAAGTTCAGTGACACTTGTTTAGCCTTGTTGTCGTGTTGATTTAGCCCCAAAAAGTGAAAAAAGTGGTAATTTCGACTCTCCACCGGTATTTTCTTGCCCAGGCCAGAATTCCCCTGGGGTAATTCTAGCCTCTTGACCTAACCCAATTGCCACATGTCGCTCTCGATCTTGGCCGTACACATCATCGATGGTGCTACATAGATCGTTCTATCTATCCTGTTTCGCGTCTGAGCTCGGAAAGAGACAGAATTAAGCTAGGTTGCTAGACGAACTTGTTTCTCTAGTCGGCACTTATCGAAGTATGACATGGCAGAAACAATGGTTTCCCTGAGTAACGAAGGTGAACTTTTTATGCAACCCGGTCGAAGTACGGTGAAGGAATTCGCGTATACTTTATCCCCCACGAATGACATTCTTGACGTTAAGTTCCTATCTTTCTTTCATGTCTGATCTTGTGCTTGATTACTACTATGTGTAACGATATTAGCTTTAGTTTTCAATTATTTCTTATTGTTCGACTGAAAATTTGATATTTACCGTATTGAAGTTTTGAAATTTTTAGATGAAATCATGTGTGGTATTACTACGATATATGGTGGCTCTGGCCTGCAAAGGCTATGCCCTTTCGGTACTTGGTATAATTGAGCGTACAATGAGAAAATCTAGCTTACTTGGCAGTATCATGTTTCTATTTTGGCTAACCTAGATTAGTAACTTTTATTTCTGTGTATCTTAAAAATTATTTTTATATAGGATGAAGTATTTCTGGTTTTGTCAGCCTATCTCTCCTAAATCCAAAAAGCATTGACTTTGAGGCAGATTATATCCCTGAAGAGTCTTCAAGCATGATAGAGAATTGCACAGCAGAGTGTCGACTGCCAAGAGTGGAGGACTGAATCCAAGATAGGGTCTTCCAAAATTATACTACAACACTCTAAATTATAATGATATAATCAAATAACTTTGGAGGCTCATAATCTCAATCTTGTAGTGAATTCTTGTTATGGGACAATCACCTATTAGTACATTTGTATTGCACTCATGTAGTCATGTTCATATGGGAGGAGCTGGGATTCAATGATGTTTTACAACATTGTCCCGATGTGTTTGGAGACCAACAAGTTGTGCAAGAGAACCTTCATATTTGAAGTAGAATCTAAGAGGGCTTCTGTTGATAGATTGGCTACTGATGCCACTACAAGAAAACTGCACCTAGACCACGGACCATTTCCGTCGTCTAGGTGCAGTTTTCCGTCGTCTAAGTACTTAGATGACGGAATCTCCGTCGTCCAAGGTCCGTGCTCCAAGTGCTGTCGTCCAAGCACTTGGACGACGGAGAATTTAATCTCCGTCGTCTAAGCTCACTTGGACCGCGGACATTCTCCGTGACCCATGTACTCACCTGGACGACGGAGAACTAATTTTCCGTCGTTTAGGTTCTCACCTGGTCCACGGAGATTGCTAGCTTTTCCGTGGCCCAGGTGAACACCTGGGCCACGGAGAATAGCAGGGTTTAGGGGTTAGGGGTTAGGGGTTGGGGTTTAGGATTTAGGGTTTAGGCACCTGGACGACGGAGAACATAATCTCCGTCGTCCAAGTGCCTATTTAATTTTTTTTTAAATAAATTGAAATTAAATATTATTAATTTAATTTATTATTAATTTAATTTAAATAATTAAAAATAGTCCAAATTAATTAAATAAACTAAATTTTTAATATTAATTAATGTATTAAATAAATAATTAATTTGTACATACACATCCAAAAAATCCATAAAAATTAAAATATTAATTGTTCGGAATTCGGAAATAAAGAAACGAGATAATTAACTAGCTAGCTAAAACACTGGAGGAGCAGATGCGGGGCCGAGTCCTCCGCCTCCAGCCGGGTCGTCGTCGTCGGGGTGTGGGTTCGGAGGAGGTTGACATCCTTCTCGATTTTGTTGCATGAGGGCGATGAGTTGGGCTATTTGTGCTTGTTGTTCGTCAAGTCTTTGCCGCATGGATTGATTCTCCTCTCGTGCAAGTCGATTCTCCTCTCGTGCCAGTCGAGCCTCTTGAATGGCTGCTTCGACGGCCGTAGCCGTAGTCCTTCTCCGCTGGCCCGAACCTCCCGTAGATGATGAGTCGGAGGTCGTCGACAAATCTCGTACCACCCTAGGCCTGAAGTGCCTAACCTCCTTGCCAGCTCTACGACCGTAGACCTCATCCGCGATTGCAATTTGGCTCTCTAAGGATAGAGGAGGCAGGTCTTCCGGCGGCACATCTGGGAACGCAAGCTGAGTGTTAGCCAACTCTTCTTGCGCACGCTCTATCACCCTTGCCTACAAAAGAATAATTAATTTATTATAATGAAATAATATTTAAATAATAATTACTATAATTAAAAGCACATATAAATATATATCACTTACGCCGCATTGACTCGCTTCATTATCGAG
The DNA here is from genome assembly GCA_946800695.1 of Geum urbanum. Lineage (NCBI taxonomy): Eukaryota > Viridiplantae > Streptophyta > Magnoliopsida > Rosales > Rosaceae > Geum > Geum urbanum. Next base: position 40,321,953 of record OX326998.1, read on the forward strand.
TTCAGGCGTCACGTACGCGCTTATGCTTGCATCAAGATAAGGGTGTTTGGAGCCCTTATCCTTGTGCTCCTTGGCTATTTGAATGAACTGCTTGGCGCCGGTAGTATGGTGTTTCTCCTTCTTCTCTCGGTTGGCTTTGTTGACACCAGAGAATTTCTGTTACACAACATAATTAAATCATTAAAAAATTAATAACTAAAATTTAAATAATTCAATTATCTTAATTGAAATAAAAAAAGTAAATTAACACCTTAAAGGAGTCATCGGCAAAGTGGTTACACAACCACTCACACTCATCTTCTCTATCCCCACGCAGCTCTATGGGGGGAGGCGAGGGACCGTAAGTTTGGAAGTACTGATGGAGCCTGTACTTCCAATCTTTGTAGATGGAGTTGGCGGTTTGGTTGATATGCCTCAACATGGCCGGTGTTGGATCTACCGCAAATTGTTCCTATAAAAAATAAATAGAAAATTATAATCGTATATATTATGAAATTTTAACCAATATTAACAATATTATATAATAACTAAATTGGATGTATTACGTACCGAAAGATCTTTAAAGACTTTCGCCTTCTCATGATCCGGCGCCTCCTTCCAAGTAGGGGCAGTGAGACGAACCCGGTTACGGACGATTGACCCTATGTTATGCGCCGAGAGACTTGCTAGCTGAGCTGTGGGAGGGCACCGGTGAATTCGTCGTAGGGCAAGTCGATCTTTTTCCCGGTCGCCTTGCAAATACGCTCCGCTTTGCCCCCTTTAATGAGACCCCGAGTCCTTTTCGGTTCCGGGTCAGTGGGGGCCCTCCTTTGCTTACGGCGGGCGCTGTACATGATTGATTCGGCGGTCGAGGACGCCTGAGTACTTCCCGTTGAATGGGTACCGGGCGTCGGAGATTGGAAGGAGTCGACGTCATCACCGCTCGAGATGAATGGGGGAGCGGGAATTTCCCCAGAAGGCGCTACGGACAGACCAGATGAAGGGTCCGGATTGAGGGCGTCGTTGCCCTCCGGTAATTCCCAACCGACTTGGTCCACCAACATTCGGAGCATGGCATCTTCTGCCTCCTGTTGCGCTTTCTTCTAGCCGGATGGAGCCATTTCAACCTAGGAGTACATTGTTAAAATACGTACATACCATAATAATTACAAGTGCAAAATTTACGCTAATTAAGTACGGTTAAGATTTAAATAGAGTACACTAGCTTGGCTTTTTCGGTCGTTCAATGGACGTGCGACCCGCGTGATAAAGTGTAAATTTTCAAATAATCAGCCTTGGTTAAATCGAAAAACATGGCCAGTTAGGGATAGAGATAACGCGAGAGGCAGGACTAATTTCGACAAAAGTCTTTCTTAGTCCAAATCCTGTCACCAGTCATAACCCGTTTCTAGACACCATGTCCGACATTCGGCCAATTTTTCAAAAATTTACGCTCCCTCAAGTCCTTTGCAAACTCCGCCCTCAACCTCATGCCCATAACTTCACTTAGGTTATGGTGTGCGGTGATGAAATCCACACATCACGAGGGGTTAAGGAGATAAGCTAGGAAAAGAGGCGCCATCTATTCCAAAGAGTGCGACTTAATAAACCAAGCCTATGTACTAAATTTAAATCGAAGACGTACTACCATGCAATTTACTAGAAAATACACATAATTATCAATTAATTATTATTTATCATGCATTTAATAATAATTATTCATTTACCAATATAATCAATTATTATTAACAATTATTATTATTACTATTATTTAATTTTAACTAATAATTATTCATTACCAAATAATTAACAACTAATAATGATTACTAAATAATAATAATAACAACAAAATAATTATTATAATTACAACTATTTATTATTTAAAACTAATAAATTAAAAGTATTTAGAAATTAAATAATTAATTAAATAAATAAAATGTTAAAGAGTAAAAAAATAGAATTATTACCTCGTCGGAATTTCGCCGGAATATCGGAAGCGTAGAGTCGTCGGAGAAGGGGAACCACGCCGGAAAGTTGGTCGTCGGAGCGTCGCCGGAGGAGGATCGCCGGAGTGAGAGAGAGAGAGAGAGGAGAGGAGAATGTATGGGATGAGGAAAAGAAGATGAGCCACTGCCTATATATAGGCTTTCACTTAGACGACGGAGCACTATTCTCCGTCGTCCAAGTGCACTTAGACGATGGAAAAAGTGTTTTCCGTCGTCTAAGTGAGGGGTTAAATTTTTTCGAAGCGGCGCGTAATTAATGGGCGGGACATTTCACCCGCCATAAATTTGGACTTAGACGACGGAGAATGGATTCTCCGTCGTCTAAGTGGAAATTCAAGCGGCGCCGAAAATTGAGGCGGTAAATGGAACCGCCATGATTTTCGACTTGGACGACGGAGAATGACGTTCTCCGTCGTCCGGGTGACCACCTGGACGACGGAGAACGTCATTCTCCGTCGTCCAGGTGAAATATTCATTGAAAAAAAAATTACAAAAAATCGAACCGCCATGGTAAATTTCACCTGGACGTCGGATCTTGTCATTCTCCGTCGTCCGGGTGTTCACCTGGACGACGGATAATGACAAGATCCGTCGTCCAGGTGAAATTTACGTTAAAAAAATTTAAAATTAATTCGCTAGGAATTTAGCGATCTGTCATTCGAGTGAAATAGTCGTACAATATCGATGAACGCATCGTATATATGAACAGTTAAATTTGAACAGACGAATAATTTTTCGTTTTGAAAGTTGTTAAGTATCGACTAATCCTTACGAGTTAAGTGTTCATGAGCAGAGGCTCATTTGCAACAGAGTATTAACGAAATTGAATTTGGACAAAACAACCGTTGGATATGTTCGTCGTAACATAATATATAATTGTCTTCAAAGGACCATAAAATAATAAGTTCGGGAATGGTTTGATCAGCACAGTCAACCGCAAAACCGATAATTTCACAAACCGGAAACGTGGATACAAGGCATTTCGCAACTCCGATTTTTGAACCGTCGAAGCTCACACACCAAGAATTTTTTACTCTAAAGTCTTGACGAAAAGAATATGCATTGGAAGAAGGTCTAGATGGTCATTGTCTTAGAAAAAATTACGATATCTGCACCTGGACAACGGATATAAGCTTTTCCGTCGTCCAGGTGTATAGACCCTGAATTCAGGGGTTAGGGCCTTACTGTTTAGGGTTTAGGGTTTGTGAACTTGGACGACGGAAAATGACCATCTCCGTCGTCCTAGTGTGTACCTGGACGACGGAGAGTGACCATCTCCGTCGTCCTAGTGTACCTGGACGACGGATAATGACCATATCCGTCGTCCAGGTGTAAAAACCCTGAATTCAGGGGTTAGGGTCTTAGGGTTTAGGGTTTAGGTCGTCCAGGGTCATTTGTGTGTCCGTTCAATTAAATATTCATTGAAAAATAAATTAAAAAAATCATCGATCGATCCGATTTGCTAGATTTAGGGTCGAGGATTTAGGGAGAGCCAAAACACCCAAAGGCGACAACCTACAATTAATTTCTCCCTTGTCCACGATATATAACTCGGATTAATGAATTAATTTAATTTAGTTTACGTACGTCGGTCGATCCGATATATCTGTTCGAGCATGGACGCGTGTAATTATTAATTAATTAAGTAAAAAAAGTCGAAGATATACGTACGTACGTACATATATTTATTACCTCCTTAATTATATATATCATTTATATTAATTATTGATCGATGATGCATCGATCATATATTATAATAATTACATAAATTAATTACCAATTAATAATCCTGATCGTATGACCGTACTCTTCGTCATAATCGTCATCGTCCTCATCTCCGTTAGACGACGGCTCATCCTCGTCATCGTACTCAACATCGTCCGACGAATAACCTGAGTTCTCGTCCGCGTCCTCTTCCTGCTCGTCTTCTTCATCTACCTCATCGATAATCTCATCTTCAGTTAGATTTGTACAACCATCAGGCATGGGTAACCGTTCACCATCTTGAACCAGGTCCATTATATCGGAGCGGATGACAGAAATATTAGGCTCTTGATAGGCAGGAATGTCTCTTTCTGGTTCAGCAGCATCTTCAGTGGTCGCCAGTGTCCCTTCAATTGTCTTTGTATTCCATATTCCTCGATGAGAGATATGGTTCACTATTTTCCACCCTTCACCGGATTTCGGATCGTCGAGATAGAACACCTGCCGAACTAAGGTGGCGAGAGCGAAAGGCTCATCCTCATACCAGCTTGAGTTTGTATCGACTGATAATAGTCCCAGGTCTTCCTTTGTATGCTTGAACCATCTGCACTTGAATAGGAAAACGTTGACATCATTCCCGTAACATAGCTGAACCACATATACAATAGCCCCATAATATAGATCATTGTCTTTCCCAACCGCTACCCCACTGTTTTGTGTTCTTCTTCCTTCGTCTCGGGCCAATGAATGGAACTTTACACCGTTCACAAAACATCCGGGATAAATATAGTGTTTAACCGACTTCCCTGCTAGCAAGTGCTTTGGCCATGACCACCACCCCCTCGTGGTCTTCAGATTTTTGTAGATCAATCATCTGCGAAAATGGGCAAATATAAGGGTTTACTTTCTACAAACATGATCGATATGTATATAAATTACTAAATACTGAGACGTACGTACGTACCCATTGGAAGAAATAATCGGGAAACTTCTTCTTAACCATTTTCTCAATCCACGCTGAACTCTTGTTTTGATATAACGCCTGAAGCCTCTCCCTGTATGACATCATGTACGGCTCAACTTCGTCACAGTCTCGTAACACTACCCAATGTGCCTCAATAATTTCTTCCCGTGTTAACGATTCCTTTAATACTCCTCTAAACGATCGGACGACATTGGTGACGACAGAAAGATTGATGCGGGCACTGCGATCGGAGGCAGTGGGAGGTGGTGGATCTTTGAGGTACCTGTTGCAGTAAGTAACACACTCATGCATTAGGTATGTCTCTGCTATGGAGCCATCCGGGGCCGACCTGTTTTTGACGAATGACTTATACGGTCCAAGCTGTCTACAAAATCAAACGTACAATAAGAATAAGTACATATAGCTAGCTAGTATATAATCTCCAGTGGATCAGTTTAATTAATTAGTTGTACGTACCTTTCTTGAGGATACATCCAAGTGTACTGGACCGGACCAGAAATGAGCACCTGCTCGGGCAGGTGGATCATTAGGTGAATCATGATGTCAAAGAAAACAGGGGGAAAAATCCTCTCTAGTTTGCAAATGATGTGCACAATTTGTTGTTGCAATTCCACCACATTTGACTTCTTTAATTCTCTGGCGAATAACCTCTGCCACCACCTGCACAATGCCATTATTGGTTCTACGACGTCCCGAGGCAAGTATGGTCGAATTACCACTAGAATCAGACGTTGCAGCATAACGTGATAGTCATGTGTCTTTAGACCAACAAATTTGTGTTGCACCTCGTCCACTGCTCCAGTTATAGTAGCTGCATACGTAGCCGGATAACGAATGCCCTTAAACCAGTGAAATACAAAATGTCTAAGCGTCGGCTTCACTGTGTAAGGTGCATCTGGCATCTTGTTGCACACTCTTTTCCTATCCCTCCTCAACCACAAGGGACGACGTAGATTCATTGATTCCAAATCTTTGCGCGCTTTAGGAGTATCTTTAGTCTTGAACTTAATACCGAGAATTGTTCCCACCACGCTGTCGCACACATTCTTTTCTATGTGCATCGCGTCCAAGTTGTTCCTCAGCTTCAACTTCGACCAGTAAGGGAGTTCAAATAATATACTCTTGTGATCCTAATAGCTCAGATCATGTGGAGGAATTGGATTGCATTTCTTTACATCCGCGTCATTGCTCAACACACCAAAGTCGAAATAGCTCAACCTCTCTAAAATGTCTTCGCCCGACCAACTACGGGGTTTAGGATTGTTCTCTACCATCCCGTCGAAATGAGCTTCATCCTGTCGTCACGGGTGGTCATGAGGAAGCCATCTTCGGTGACCCAAGTAACACACCTTCCCCGCGTGCCAACTAGAGTTCACGTCGTCCAAACATATAGGACATCCATTATATCATTTTGTCCTGCAGGCTGCCAACATCCCATAAGCTGGAAAATCGATGATCGTCCACATTACAACAGCCCTCATCGTGAACATCGTGTCAGTGAATTTGTCATAAGTTGGGACTCCATTTTCCCACAACAGTTTCAGCTCGTCGATCAAAGGTCTGAGGTAGACATCTAAGCACTTTGATGGAGATTTAGCACCTGGAATTAGTATGGTAAGGAAATTAAATTCCTTGTTCATGCACATCGACGGAGGCAAGTTGTACGGCATCAGAATAACTGGCCAAGTGCTGACGGCGGAGCTATTACTTCCCCAAGGATTGAATTCGTCTGTAGATAGGCCGAGTCTAACATTTCTAACCTCTGAAGCAAAGTCTCCAAATTCTCTGTCGAAATGTTTGAAACCATCCCCATCCGCGGCGTGTCGCAGGACATCATCATCTATTCGCTTTTCTGCGTACCATCGCATCGCCTCTGCTGTGTGTAGAGACATGTACAGGCGCTGCAATCTGGGAATCAAGGGAAAATATCGAACAACTTTCACAGGAATTCTCTTTTTCGAACTCTTCCTATTCAACTGGAATCTGCACTGGTCACATACGGGACAATAGTCCAAATCTTTATACTCTTTGTAAAATAGCACACAATCATTCGGACATGCGTCAATTATCCTGTACTTTAGGCCGAGGCTGCTCAAGATATTTCTAACCTTATAATGAGATTTAGGAAGATTGTGATCATCAGGAAGCAACTTACATATTTGCTCCTGAATTTCGTCAAAATCACTCACTGACATTTTGTGCTTCACTTTTATCTTCATTTGCTCCATCACATATTGCAACACATTTTCTCGACATCCAGGGAACACCGGGGTCTGCGCTTCAAGTAGCATCCGGTTGTACTTTTCCATCTCACTGGTGTCAGTGGCCAAGCTAGCTGCGGGGAATGTGCCATCATGCTCATTAGTGGTACTGTAACCTCCGTCTTGGTGTTGGTGTCCACCATGACTACATCCCGGAAATGCATCATGGACCAAATCTGCAGTTGGGTTGCAAGCTGGGGGTCCGGCACCACTGCCGCTGGATGAGGCACCATGGTAACTGTACCCTGAGCTGAAATCTGCTGCACTAAACTCTACTTCTTCACCATGCTCGCTCCATGTAGTGTAACTCCACATCATACCATTTTCGTACAGGTGTTGCACCATAACATTAACCTCCGCATACTGACAATTAAGACATTTCTGACACGGACACCTGAAACGTTTCTTTCCCTGACCATGTTCTATCGCAAAATTCACAAATTTGCTAATTCCATCCATATACCAGACATCACATCTATTCTTCAACTTCATCCAACTCTTGTCCATACTGCTACAAAATATTATAATTAATTAATTATTACATATATATATATTAGTCCATTAATTTACGCTTAATTATACGTACTTGATCTACATCGATCCATCAATTACGTACGTACGTAATTTAATCTGTATATATAGCTAACATCCATGCATGTATGTACGTACGTTTTCACTAAATATATATATATATATATATATATTAATTAAGCAAATTTTAACTGCGTGCGTACCTGCTGGCCTTCTCGATATCTGTTAATTAAGCTAGCTAGCTAGTCACCAGAGATCCCTTATCCTGATCATTCTCGGCCTTCTCCCTTCTCCTTCTCCTTCTCCTTCTCCTTCTCCCTTCTCCTTCAATTCTTCTTCGAATGGAATGAAGAGATCGAGGATCGATATCGGATGGAATGAATCGAAAAGAGTTTGGCATCGGGCTTATATAATGCTTCACTTAGACGACGGAGATGTCGGTACGTCGTCTAAGTGGAAGTTAATTACTCGGACCACGGCGTGTCGGTCCGTTGTCCAGGTGATCTCCTGGACGACGGAGAATACCATATCCGTTGTCCAGGTGATTACCTGGAGGACGGAGAAGACTCCGAGGTCCAGGTGATCACCTGGACGACGGAGAAGACTCCGAGGTCCAGGTTATAACCTGGACGACGGAGAATACCGTCTCCGTCGTCCAGGTGTACACCTGGACCTCGGAGTCTTCTCCGTCCTCCAGGTTATCACCTGGACGACGGATATGGTATTCTCCGTCGTCCAGGTCGTACTTGGACGACGGAGATTTCTCCGTCGTCCAAGTGTCACCTGGACCACGGAACAATTACGTTTCTGTGGTCTAAGTGCTGTTTTCTTGTAGTGTGCATTGCTATTATGCTTAATATGAATACTATGTAATACACTACGTACTTATGTTGTTGCATATATCTCTTCGACTCAAGAGTGAACAATTTATATTCGATTACAAGTTTTGTTTTGTATTCATTTGGATCTTTGAATATCGAATTGGGGTAGTGTTTTGGCTTCATTTTTTCGATTGTCGTCTTATCTGTCATTTGTTTGGTGAGCAATAATAAAAAACATTACAACAACTTGGTGGTATAAAAGTATATGTTGCCTTTCAATGTCCAGTTACCTAAAGCAATAACAGTCAAATACACATAGTTTACTCATGTCATATTCATCTTGATGGACTAGAAATTGAACGAATATGATTTTTGTTTCCGATTATGACTCGACATGATTATGTATGTATTATAAAGCTGAACGGCAGTATAGAAACCGATGAAAAATAGTGTCAGAATAAAAATTTGCATATTAATTATATAAGTCATTTAAATTTTATCATAAATAATATATAAAATAAAATCTTGATCCTGACCTAGACTAACGGGTGGAAAGCACTATCAAAAAGTGAATGATACGTCACTGACCTACTGCCCTAGTGACCCTGACCCAGTGACCCAACAGGTGAACTTGCTCTTAGGAAATCGAAAATGGAATGCACGTTGTGTACGAATTAAAAGTTAGTGGATCGATTATTGGTTTTCCTACGATCCAGGTGAGTGGACCATTTTTATTTCCACAGTCGATAGTGAGTTCATTTATTTTCAGCATTTCAATATTTCAGTTTAATTTACAGTATGTTTTAGAGCATTTAAATTTGGAGGTTTTTCTTTGTGATGACATTAGTTAGTTGCATTGATGCACTGACTATTCGGTTGATCACCGGATAGTCCAGTCAGGGGAGGTCAGGGTGCCTTGTCTGACCGTCAGAGAAGGTCAGGATACCTCGTCTGACCCATCACCTACAGTTTCTTTTTATAGTTAGTCGACTTAGGTTAGGAAAAAACTCCTAAGCGACCACCTCCATCATGATTCAGATTTATATTTGAACTCGCGTTATTTCACAAAAAGCAGCGAAAAGGCATAATATTTATATTTTATTTAAATATGAACATTTACTTTTCGTCCACCCACTCTAATAGTTTTATTATTTTATGTCTTTTCTGGGCCTTTCGTTTTTAACCGCCCAGGTTGCAAAGTTTCAGTTGAGGTCGGACGTGCACGCAGTTCATGGCATAGCAGTATTCCTCGTAGGATCCAAGATCAATCATGCGAGTTCATATTTTAGTTTGTGTAGTCAACTTAAATTGTCTAGTTGCTCTGATGTCGAAAATAGTTGTCCATCTTTTATATTTTTGTAGTGAACCATTTTGTGAAAATTTCTTTATTTCGTGACTTTTAAATTTTGAACCCCTACTTAAATTTTCAATTAGTGAATAATAACTGAGATTAATAGAATCGTTATGACTTAATCCTAGTTTAGACAACTAACTCCATACCGGATCCTTTCAATATAAGACAAGCGGAAGATATTGTACATGGTGGATTTTCTATTTACAATTTACAGAAAATAGAATCAGCAATTTATATTGGTAGGTGTGGAAGATGCTACCAATGACGGCGGCAACTCAGGTATAAATCAGGACAAATACCTACACTAGGAACAATAACGAAACCTCAACAATAAAATGAAGGGCCATCAGTTAGCCAATCTTCTCTGTGTTTGAGTCATCTGACGGCCATATCACAGTCTGGATAAGTCGTTCACGCATCAACTCCAAATTCTCATCAGAAATCTCTTGATATATTTCAGTATGATTACATTTCTGTATCAGATTCAATCCACAAAGAGAAAAATGTTCACAAATTGTTCAAGATTTACACGTTAACTGCTTACAACGAGGAGAAATTAAATCTTACCTTGACCCATTTACCATAGAGGTGAAGCCGTGTGACCATTACTCTCTCAGCAAGTTCATGCTTCTCCTGTTATCAAAGGATATCACTTTTGTTGGTTACCCTTAAGCAGTAATAGTAACATCTCCTAACTGCTTCTTGACAAATCATCAATAAGCAATATATTATATATAATAGTTGAATGATTTTGGCTGAAATAAAAATATATTCCACGAGAGCACAGCAAAGACAGTTTAATGATGTTTTCTAATTTTCAGATTTCCAAAAATTATTTCAACTATGAAAACGAGATCGAAAAAGCCCAGTTCAAGGGAACTTTGGTTTTCCCTTTTGGTCAGATATTCCTTTCTTATATAAATAAAAAAAAAAGTTAGAAGTATATCCATGTTATCAGGTTTAAACAACTAAAGAATAAAATCTTTTAAAAAGTAAAATACTACCTTCCCAAGCAAGCGGAGGAACCGCTTGCGGTCTCCGGGCTTGTTCGATACAACAAAGCTGTTACAGTAAAACAGAAGAAAGTATCAGAAAAAGTAGTTCTGGCTGTGCTCTTTCTAAAATATCAAAGGACAAGGGCTGCTTAATATACGGTCACGATGCAACGTAGGTTACTACATGACAATGCTTCAAATAAACCTGGTTTGAAGTTATCTACAAGATTTTCTCAAGCCATGCTCTTACCAATATCTGCATCTACTGTAGAGTAAAATACATAAAATATTCTTATTCAGGGAGAAAGCTAGATTCATTTTGAAACCGACATTAGTAAAGTGATCCAAATTATACTGGAAAAGCATCACGTCGTTAAACTTTGCAGTTTTTTTTGGGAGATAATGTTCAGGATATGGAAGACTTTGAATCATATACAATCCACATGCTCACTTTGATCTAAAAGCTAACCTATATCTCAAACCTATCATTTACAAAGCCCAAACACCTCAACTATTTACCAAGTCACAGTACACAAAAATGCTGAAGTAATATTGAATATGATAATAAAAAACTTCAATATATCTGCAAGTTGTCATTTCATGAAATGAAAAAAATTAATTGATGGTCTAACTTACTCATAAAACCACCTATATTGTGTTGGGTTCATTTCATAGAGCTGGTTCATAACTGTCCTCACAGCCTTGTATGTAAAATAGTTGAGTAATTGCTGCAGGCATAAATGTTAAATATTACAGTCAGCTGAATTTAGTATACAATGCTAAGCTTTGTGTGTCATGTTGGTATACAAATAGGTAGCACTCTATAGAAGAATATGAAGCTTTTGACATTTTCTTATGGTAGAACACATAAACTGCTACAAGAAAAAGGAAATGAGTAAAGTTATTAGTGAGCCAGGAATCCACCAAATAACCTATCATCAACTAATAAAACAGAACACTAAGGAAAAAGTTTGAAAAAATGAGGTTACAGAACTGACTTAAAGAGAAGACTAAAAAGAAACTTGGATTTCAAGAACTTACAGTACATGTAACAATAAAAAAACAGTACTTACAATAGAGTGGTGGATGAATGTCTCATAATACCAACTTTTATAAGTTCAACTTCACATAATGACATGCATGATAGGTTCATATCTAGTTTCTATTGGCAAAGGTAAACCAGAAACCAGAAGTAATGAAGAGTTGTAAGCAAGATCTGCAAATACTGTCTACCTGTATGTATACGTACCGATTACAGTCAATAAATGGGAAATTTACCAAGGCCGTGACAAAACAAACATTCTCTATTATTTTTTTAATTATAGATGCTCCCCTAAATGTCATATGACCACATATGTCAATATCTTTAGCAAATAAAGAGCATCAAAGTTGATGACTGATTCATTCATCCATCATCATTTTTCTTCTCCATGAGCTTATGATTGCCTGAACTCAAAAACATGAGACATTGCTAAAACTATGGTACAATCACTATGTGAAACAGCTACATATTCGAAACCTAGTGACCACCAAGTCTGAAGTAAAGTTGATATAAAATGAAAAACCGAACACATGTTAAGGGTCATAGCAAAACAACTAGCAACAACAAATACATACAGTTCATGCAAGCAAATCATTCGAAATTAAGCACATCAAAAGTTAATCTGAAATCTCAGTAATCAGTTAAGTATCCTCACCGTCTTAACATCCTCAAAGCTGTCCTCATACTGTCCAGCTAGCTCACTAACAATAGCGAGACTTCGATTCTTACGTTTCCTCCTCAGACCAGGAAGAGCTTTCATGAAGAGCCACCTATCATGCCCTGAATCAATGAAAGAACTGCTCAGCTCCAAAGACCCTCCTGCTTTCTTGGCCATTGTATTCCTCTGCAGACCCACTTCTCCTCCACTTTTGTAATTCATAGCAGTTGTAGGCAGAGCATCCAAGCACAGGCATGGACTTGTGTGTGAGTCCACCACAGATAAAGCCCCTACCATGCTTTTTCCACAAGCTCAAAGCCCAAAAAAAGCAAGCACCTTTACAATAATGAATGAATGCCCAGATCAGAGCCTTGGTTTGTAGCTGTGAATCTGGAAATGTAATTCTAGTTATACAAAACTCTTTTGAGGGGGAACAAAAGAAGGTGGTTTGGTGCAAGCAAGCCAGTTAGGTGTTGGGTGAAGGAGAATCTAAGGCCATCTCCGAGGGGCTATATTTGGCCCTGGCTACAAGGGAGGTTTTGAAGGTGTGCAATTGTGCAAACATTGACCAGACAAATACTGGAGGCTCAAAATACTCCACACACAAGACTTGGAATCTTATATACAGAAATTGAAAGAGAGAAAAAGATGCGAAATTTCGTAATAACTCTAATTTAAGGATTACAAAGATAATTGTACGTGTTCTTTTAATTTCTTTGCAATGTCATTTACAGGTAGTGGCGGCAAAGTATTAGCATTAGTGCCACCGATACAACACATTTTTTATTAAATCATATGAAATATCAATCCGTTACAAGCGTCTACACCATATATATGCATAGCTATACACTTGGCTGCTTAATAGAGCGACAAAACTTTTGGGGGAAAATTCCCAATAATTCTTTAGTGCTCCAGGTATCCATACTTGACCCAGCTGGCATGTTTATGTACGTTTGATTAGGTTCTTTGCAATCTAAGGGTTGAAAATTACCAACCGTATAATCTGCTCTCTCTCTAGATAGCTCACGCAAGAATAATGCTTTAGACAACCTGTGACATCACTGACATGCATCATCTACGATTAATTCCATTTTACAATTTTTTTTCTTTTTCTTCATTCTGTTTATTTCCAAACTTCCAATTATAGAAAAAGAACATGACCATATGCAAAATCCAAAAATTAAATTACAGACTCGTCATTAGATGGGTTCTACACTTCTACGTCATTGATCTCAAATAAAAAATTTAACCCCCCCCCCCCAAAAAAAATAGAGTAGTTATAAACATTCTTAGTATTTTTTTTTTGATGAAAAAAATCTTTATTAAGACATTCAAACATGAATAATAAACGATTCTAGGTAAATCATTACAGAGGATAAATAAAATAAGAAACTACCACTATTCTTTAAGTCTATTAATCTTACTTGCATCTTAGAAGAATCACCAGAACTATATAAAAATAAGTATTCATACGTATTCTAAGCACTCAATTATGGAAGATGTGTCAACTCCAATTAAACTTGCAATTCACAAGCTACATAATAAGTCGAATACACATACCCCAACATGTTCGCACTATATCGAGCCACTTGGATCTCATACTTGAACCCCACTTGGATCCCAAATTTGAACCCTAATCAACTCCCTCGAAAGTTTCAAGTTCAAGGCTCATCTAAGAAGAATAGAAAAACCGTGATCTTGACTAGAAGGCCATCAACTAGTCTAGTGGTCACATTTTAAGCCCAGAATGTTGAAGGCCCAAATAAGCAGACCTAACAAAAGAGGCGAAAGCACCCACTAAATAATGATGCACAACACTTGACTTTGTCTTCAACAACAACGCTGACAAAACCAAAATATGTCGTCGCAATACTAAACCACCTCGTTGTTGTGGCTAAAGCCCGACAACTCACCGAATAGAGTAACCTGGCGAAGTCGGAAGAGCACAATCATCATTGTCGCCTACATAACCCAATTCTCAACTGGATTATCGGAACGCCACCCAGACACAGCCCATTCACGATGACCAAACATCAATCGAGAGACCTAAATATGGGCCAAGGAGTCAACCCCAAATTTTCAAAGTCACTATTTTTTTAGCATATTGTTAGCTCAAAATATTATAAATCAAAATTTAGCCCACCCCAAAGTTATATATTCAACCTATATTATTATTTTTAGCCCAACCCATCTTAAAATCATAGGTACATCCTTGCCAAACACACGCGGACAATTAAATTATCACGGGTACTTATAAGGTAAACTTAGTAAAAATTGGTCAAATTTTGGTAGATTTAACATTAGAAATTCTCATGTTTTAAGAATCAAAAATAGAATGGACGTCAGATGAGTCAGTAAGAGTTCATGTACCATAGTCACATCAAATGACAATGGCGTCATTCTTGAGTACTCAAGGGTATTCTATACCCTTATTTGATATAGAATTCAAATCGTGAAAATTTTGAAATCAAAGTTTGTTACGGCCACATATATAGCAGGGTAAAAAGAGAAAGAAAAAATGACAGATTAGGTGAACTTGGGTGGATTGGAAAGATTGTCTTAGAGTTAATTGGCTTATGGAATTTGTCAATCTTTTGTTGGGTAGAGGGAAACTTTTCCCCAAAATCAAAAGTTACCATTTATTTGATAAAAAATTATCAGATTTAGGATAAAGTTATCACAATGACCATATTCTTTTATAATTATTTATAGGACAAGTCATTGAATCACATTTACAACATTGAGAATAATTTGTTCAAAAGTTGTAATTAGGTTTATAAGTAAAGTAATTATCTAAATACAACTAAATTATAAAAATAATAACTTAGATTATCATATTGACTTCTAAGTTTGTTCTTATGTGGTAGATAAATATTATCATATCCTATCCAATGAGTATTTAAGAATTTTTCATGGCATTGAGTCAATTTTTATAGTGGATAAATATTTTTTTTATTTAATTATAAATGGTAACTAATTAGTTATTTAGGTTGATTTGACGGAAATATTGGGGCATGATATAAATTCAATATGAGTTGGGAAGCTAATTTCTTCTATTGTCACCTTCAAAATAACTTCTTAAACTACTTTGGTTGTCGCTTCATTGGTGCAGCGTGTGTGTTGGAAGAAGAAGATGAATGGAGCTGGGAGCGGGGTGTACTAAGGTGGGCTAGTAAGATCTGATAGGGAAAAGATTTGACTCATTTGAGATTGCATTCTCTCTCTAAAACAAAAACGGTGACAGGCTAAGCCTAGCATAAATTGAATTTATTTTAAACAACCAAAATCTTGAGTGGGCCCTGACTGTTCCAAGCATCGTTACTCACAGTACTATAGTTGTTGCCGAAAATTCCTACTAGCCCTAATTTTGGGGAAAAGTTTCCCTCTACCCAACAAAAGATTGACAAATTCCATAAGCCAATTAACTCTAAGACAATCTTTCCAATCCACCCAAGTTCACCTAATCTGTCATTTTTTCTTTCTCTTTTTACCCTGCTATATATGTGGCCGTAACAAACTTTGATTTCAAAATTTTCACGATTTGAATTCTGAGCCACCTTAGAGAGAGAGAGAGAGAGAGAGAGAGAGAGAGAGAGAGAGAGAGAGAGAGAGAGAGAGAGAGAGAGAGAGAGAGAGAGAGAGATGTGGGAGCACCGCAACTAAGAACGGAGGGAGCCATTGTCGTTGCAACTGGAGGTGGAGATCGACTGGCCGAGATTTGCTCGGAAGAGACAGAGATTTGAAATTTTGTGAGCGAAGTGATTTTGTGCAACGGAGCTTCTATGAAAATAGCAAGATATGACTTTCTCATGGATTTAGACACTCGAGATAAGCGAGCTTTAATTTTGAATCTGTGTTGAGTTTTTGAGTTTTGATGTTTGTTATTCTACTAGTGCATTATGTTGAGAATCTGTTTTTTTTTTCATTATGGATGTGTTTCGTTATGTTGTGATGTGTTTTACAAATTGTTGCATTTTTTTAATTGTTGTGTTGAGTTTTAGTTGAGTTAAGTTAGAATCTACAGTAGCAGACATTAAACTGAGTATCAGTTTACCATAAACTGTATATCAATTGACCTCAACTGAGTATTAGTTGAATCATTCAGAAGGTTGATGTGTCTGAATTTATTGAACTGATACTCAGTTTACCCTCAATTGATACTTAGTTGACACTCAACTGAATAATAACCTTATTTGTGATTATTATTTTTAAATTTTAACTTGTTTCCTTTTTCAGACATGAGTGTTGCTATTAATTTCTTGTATTCTAGGAATGGATTTTTCTTATCTGTTAATCAACATATGAGTTATGTCATTCTTTTCCAGTACATTTGTCAGAGGTTTGAGTTCTGTCAAAGTCATGTGATCAAACTTGATTACTCACTTCCTGGTTGCAGTGGCTGTTCCCTTAATAATGAGAATGATTTCTGATGTTTTTCATTGGTGCAAATTTTTATAAAGTGAATTGTGTTGATGTCACTATTTTCTAAGAATAATGGAAGCACAAGTAAGAGATTTTTTGTGTATGATGATGACTCATTATGTTAAATTGACACTAAGTTGACCCTCAATTAGTATTCAGTTGATGTAAAACTGACACTTGGGAAGAATAAAAACTAACTATGAATTCCACATTCTTGTGGTACTCTTGGCCACTTCTGCACTTATTTAAAGGACTTGTGTTCGAGTTCAAGTGCAATATGTGGATGCCTTTGTTGTCAACCACTAGCAAGGAAAAGTGGTCATCTTTAGGATGGTTAACTGGCATAAAGATGAAATCATGAGAAAATGCTTCAGTAGTTTCATATTGAACTGAAGATAGATCGTATTCTTAAACCCTTTGAATTATGGTTCAAAGATACCCTTCCTTCTCTTTTTGAACTTTGATACCTCTATTTCATGGTCAATTATAAATCTCTGTAAAAGAACCATAAACAATATTTTACGAATGAAAGAGAAAATTGAAGAGTTTTTCAACAAATTTTGATCGTCACTTACTGTGGCATAAATGCTAAATATTGGGTATTTTTAATTGAAATCAGATTATATCTTCTCCTTGTAAGAATCCATCACTTGTGATATAGTAAGACATACATATTTTTAATGTAAATTGATCCACATTTTATAGTAATGCCTACAAAACAACAACACCACCAACAACAAAGAAACATACAACAACTTCCATGTAATTCTCATTGATGAGGTCTATGATATCTTGTATATTGGCAGTGAGTCCAACGTTAATAGTCAAACAAAAGTATGCAAAGTTGCAGAAACACAAAATATTATTTAGTAATTGAGAATGAGTAATCTGAATTGAAATGATTAAGGTGAGTAACTTACTCTTGGGTTATATTTTTGTTTCTCTCAAATTGATTTGGTGTTGCTCTTCTTCGGTCAGAAGTATCCATGTGGCTGTTTTTTGATTTATAGACTCAAAGTTGCACACATTGGAAATCATTCTCACCTCCTCCTTTGCTGTTGAGGCTGGCACTTTTTTTCTTTTCTTGTCTAGTCTTATCTTGGCTTCCTCAGGGGTGTTGTAGCAGTAGTTCTTCTCATCATGAATTTTTATTGTCCCAATTCTCTTGTACATCTTCACACCTTTCTCTATTGAACCGACATCAACATGCCGAGGCTTTTCAACCATTTTCTCGACAATCTCTTCCCTTTGAACCACTGTCTTCTGTGTGAGATTTGGAGTTATATTCATCTCTTGATTCATCAGAGAATGTCCTTCATCTCCATTCCATTTGTCATCTATCCTCGGTGACTGACAAGCATCTTCATTCTGCTCCCTTTCCAGCACAAGCATATTCTCCACCACATCATCCTTTTCAGGCACCATCTTCTCTACTACTTCATTCTTTTTAGGGATCATCTTTTCTACTAGTTTGATATTCCTTTCTTCATCGTTGTCTGTTTGATCTTCATCTTTATTCACATTGTCCACCTTCCACGATGACTGCAAGCAACTTTATTCCCCTATTGGCACAGCATTTCCATTGCTGCTTCACCTCCCATTTTTTTCCCATTGACATTTCTCAACTGTTTTTTGAGTGCAGTGACTTGATTCCTAAGGGACCTGCATTGTTTATCCTTTTGATCCATCTCAGTTGCCATTATTGAGATATGTTCATTGGCTTGGTCAAGCCTGACCCAAAGTCTTGTTGAATGCTGCGAAAGATGGTTTGCAGTTGTGAGCAACTTGTCATACTTGTCTTGGATTTGCTGAAAGGACCCAACCCCGATTTAGTTTCCTAAACCGGAATCAAACCCCTTCTGAAAACACGAACTTGCAAAAACCATAGAAATTTTGGCAAAGTTTCGCTATATCATGGAATTGCCATTAACCTACACCCGAAAACACACTTCATCCTATGCCACAAAAGCTAAACCGTGGGCACCAATCCCATCCCGATTTCTCAATATCATAACAATAATGTAAAGTAATAAGCAAAACTGTACTTTACAGAAATCCGGGGAAAATCATATGAAAGTATAACATTAGAGTAATCAGAGCAACCTCTAGTGTATATATACATAAATATACAACAGTAGGCTAAACAAGAAACCTGCTGAAAAAGAAAGGTAGCTCGAACACTAAACCTTCGACAGCGACGTGTGACACCAGAATCCAAACTGCAAACAGGGCACGGAAACCGAAAAGCCCAGGGGAAAGGCAAATAAAATCATTAGAGTGAGTGGACGAAAATAATCATATGCCTTTCACCATTTATATAGCATAAAACAAAGCGAGTTCTTAAAATAAATGGAGGTGTCAGGCAAATCTCTCAAACCCGACGGTCATGCGAATCGCTCAATCCCGACGGTGATAGACTAGGCGAATCTCTCGAGTCTAGTGGGCACATCAGGGAAATCTCTCAACCCTGGAACTGGACTACCGGTGATCAGCCGAGTAGCCAATGCATCGATGCTAAGTAAATGCCATCACCATATAAAACATAAAACAATACCTCCAAAAAAAATAAATAATCTCAATACTGTATTGGAAATAAATACTAAAGTCAAGAACTCGCTACGACAGTGTAAATAAATGTCCACTCACAGATAGCACAGCGCGCAAACGCGCTAATCACGAGATTCGGCGGAAGATCCTTCTCCCAACGTACGATCTTGATCCCCTAAATAATCACAAAATATAACTGATCAAAATCATAATTCATTACTCTGTACCACACCTCGGAAACCAACCATTTCCGGAAACATATAATTCGGATACAAAATAATCGATGAAAACCCCCAAATACTCCACATAAACCCTCGACTTAAAATCCGGTATCCAAATCATCTTGAAAACCTCAAGGCGATGATCAGGGCGCGGTTACGAGCAAAACGGCATAAAACTCGACAAAAATCCAAAAAGTCAACCCTTCGCCGGAGCGCCGTCGTTGACCGCCGCCGCCGCCGGCGGTACAGCGTCAACTGAGGCAGATTCCGGCCAAACTTTCCAGATCACAAGTACTCCTCAAGCCCAATATATCTCTCTTCTACACCAAGACCCAATTCCAAGCCCACCGGCCGGAATCGAGCCCGAAACCTGACGAAATCCATTGATTCTGGCGAGCTCCAAACCTCAACCAAACCAAAATTCCTTCACCCAAAAGCTTCACAAGGATGAGGGGAACCTTTCCCCCCACCACCCCGACCCCAAAATTCGCCGGAGCGCCGCCCCCGAAGGCGGCGAAAACCCACGGCATACCCGAGCTCGTTCTCTACCTATACCTCATCAATTCACACCAAACCAAGTTCTAAACCATAGGAAATCAAGAGAGGAAGCTAGCCATACCAAAATCAAGGCCGGAAGTGGCCGGAAACAGACAGTCGCCGGCTAGTCAAACGGTGGTCCGGTTTGAACTCGGTCAACGCGGGTCAACAGGTCAAACGACGGTCAAACTTCCCAAACAGTGATTTTCGACAATTTTCCAACTATTCCGATATTTATACTCACGGCTCGATACGATCGACGGTCCAAATCGAATCACATCCACGTTTCGGATAACTCAAACTCAAATGGATAAACACGACTAAATCACGTACGCGATTTTAAATATTCATAACATATTCCTCGGTTATCGAAACAATTATCCGAAACTGCCTACAAACTCGAAATCATGCATATATACTACTATTCTCGTGAAGAGACTCAACTCAAGTTCTCGCCCGATAATTAAGTCGTGAACCAAACCGCCAATTCAATTAATTACAATAAATCTCGATTACTCACAAAACTCGCGGATTAAACCGATTACCATACCAATTCTGGTTCGGGTCGTCACATTTGCACGCACTCATCATTCTTGTTTAACTCATCAATGAGAGTTTTCATGTTGCTAGTCAGTTCACAGCTCAATTTTTTGCCTCCTGGCTATCTTGAGGGACTTGTAATGAGTAAGGCAACAATATAGCAATAAATTTACAAAAAAAAAAATAACTAAGTAACCTCAACTAAACATCAGTTGAACTTCAACTAAACATCAACCGAGTATTAACTGAACATCATATGAGTAACCTCAACGGAGTACTCACTCAAGTTCAACTTCCACTACAAGAAAAACTCACCTAGACCGCGGACCGTTTCCGTCGTCTAAGTACTTAGACGACGGAACTTCCGTGGACTAGGTTACGTCTTCTAAGTACCGTCGTCCAGGCACTTAGACGACGGAGATGGAAGGATGCGTGGTCCAAGTGCGACTTAGACCGCGGAAAAAGTCCGCGGTCTAAGTGATCACTTAGACCACGGAAAATTGATCTCCGTGGTCCAAGTGATTATTTAATTTTTTAAATTAAAATTTTAATTTAAAGTAAAATATTAATAATTTAATTAAAATACTAAATTCTCATTTAAATAATTAAATATTTATAAATTAATTAAAATAATAAATTGTTACTTAAATAATAAAAATTTGTAGGTACATTCATGAAATTAAATTGTTCGGAACTGGAAAAAACGATATGATAAACTACGAAGCTAGAATACATGCAAACTACTAATATACTGGAGGAGCAGATGCTCCGCTGAGTCCCCCGCCTCCAGCCGGGTGTCGTTGTAGGGGTATGGGTTCGGAGGAGGTTGACACTGTCGTCGAGCCTGATTTTCCATGAGGGCGGCGAGTTTGGCTATCTGCGCTTCTTGCTGATCAAGCCTTTGACGCATAGATTGATTTTCCTCCCATGCGAGTCGAGCCTCTTCAAAGGCTGCTTGGACGGCCGCAGCCTGAGTACTTTTCATCGCCGAACATCTCGTAGATGAGTTAGAGGACAAATCTCGCTGGACCTTAGGTCACATCCCCCTAACCTCCCTTCCAGCTCTACGACCGTATACCTCATCAGCGATTGCAATTTGGCTCTCCATTGATAGAGGAGGCAGGTTTTCCGGCTGCAAATCTAGGTGTGCAAGCTAAGTGTTGGTCAATTTCTCCTGCGCCTGTTCTACCAACCTCGCCTGAAATTTTTTTTTAAATAATTATAAATTTGTATGAAAATTTAATAAATAATAATTAAATAATAACTACGCTAATTAAAAGCACATATATATCACTTACGCCGTATTGACTCGCTTCATTCTCGAGCCCAGGCGTCACGTACGCGCTGATGCTAGCATCCAGATAAGGGTGTTTAGAGCTCTTATCTTTGTGCTCCTTGGCTATTTGAATCACTTGCTTGGAGTCGGAGGTATGATGTTTGTCCTTCTTCCCTCGTTTTGTTTTGTTGATGTTGGAGAATTTCTGTTGGACAACATAAATCATTAAAAAATTAATAAGTAACTAAAATAAAAATAATTCAATTCTCTTAATTTAAATAAAAAAAATAAACACCTTATATTCTTCATCTTGGAAGTGGTTACACAACCACTCCCACTCATCTTCCTTATCCCCACGCAGCTCTATGGGAGTAGACACGGGGCCGATATCATCATAATACTTATGAAGCTTGTACTTCCAATCACAATAGATGGCATTGGTGGTTTGGTTGATATGTCTAAGCATCTCCGGTGTGGGATCCACCTCATATTGTTCCTATCAGAAATAAATGAAAAATTATAATCGTATATATTATGAAATTACGATTTTTATTGGTTATTAAAAAATAAATTTAAAATTATTATACGTATTATGTACCGAAAGTTCTTTAAACACCTTCGCCTTCTCTTCATCCGGCAACTCCTTCCAAGTAGGGGCAATCATATGAACCATGTTGCGAAGGATTGACCATATGCTATGAGCTGAGAGACTAGCTAGCTAAGATGTGGGAGGACCATCGGTGAATTCGTCGTACGGTAACTTGATCTTTTTCCCGGTTGCCTTGAACAATTTCTCGGATTTTCCGCCATTGACGAGACCGCGAGTCCTTTTGGGTTGAGGGTCTGTCGGGGCTCTCTTGAGCCTGCGCCGGGTGCTACAAAGGATAGATTCAGAGAAGGCCGACGGCGCCTGAGCACTTTCTTCCATGGACATCGGACCGAAATGGGCGTCATCACCGGTCGGGATAGGTGGGGCAGCGGGAATTTCCCCAGTGGGCGCTATCGAAGGACCAGATGAAGGGTCCGGAGGAGGCGCGTTGTTGTTCTCCTCTAAATCCCAACCGACTTGCTCTGCCAAGCGTCGGAGCATAGCATCTTCGGCCTCCTTCTGGGCCTTTTTTTTCCCGACTGGGTCATTTTAATCTAAGAGTTGTTAAAATATTATTACCATAACAATTATATATAAAAATTACGATAATTATTTACAAGTATTGTGTGCACCTAAGATTTAAATAGAGTACACTAGGTTGGTGTTTAGGTCGTTCAATGGACGTGCGACCCGCGCAATAAAGTATAAACTTTCAATCAATCAGCCTTGGTTCAATCGAAAAACATGGCCAGTTAGGGATAGAGATAACGCGAGAGGCAGGACTAATTTCGACAAAACACCCCGTGGCTAACCAAATCAATGGTATATACTCTATTGGTGTTAGTGTTTCTTAGATCCAAAACTTGTTACCAGTCATAACCCGTTTCTAGACACTATGTTCGATATTTAGCCTATATTTCGAAAATTTACACTCCTTCAAGTTCTTTGCAAACTCTGCCCTCAACCTCGTGTCCATAACTTCACTTAGGTTATGGTGTGCGGTGATGAAATCCACACATCACGAGGGGTTAAGGAGATAAGTTAGGAAATGAGGCACCATATATTCCAAAGAGTGCAACTTAATAAACCAAACTTATGTACTAAATTTAAATCAAAGACAACCAATTTACTACAAAATTGACAAAATTACCATTTTATTATTTTTAATAATTCACTAATTAATTTATCATATTTACTACAAATTTACAATATTAATTACAACAATATTGTACAAATTATAATTACATGCAATAATAATTACCAATTATACTATTAATTAAAACAATATTTAATTACAATAATTAATTATTATTTACCATGCCTTTACAATAATAAATATTCATTTACTAACTAATATTAAATATTATTACTAATTATTACTAAAATATTATTTTCACTAATTAATTTACCAATTTAAAAATTTATTAATTAAATGATAATTATGTTAAAAATGTAAATATTACCTAAAAGATAAGTCGCCGGAAAGTCGCCGGAGTGGAGAGTCGCCGGAGAGAGGGAGACGCCAGATTTTTGGTCGCTGGAGAGTCGTCGGAGGAGGGAGGCCGGATTTTTTAGAGAGAGAGAGAGAGAGAGAGAGAGAGAGAGAGAGAGAGAGAGAGAGAGAGAGGGGGGGGGGGAGGAAGATTGATTTGAGAATGGGATGAGGAAAAAAGGATCAGCCACTGCCTATATATAGAGTTCCACTTAGACGACGGAGCCACTTTTTCCGTCGTCTAAGTGCACTTGGACGACGGTAAAGGGTGTTTCCATCGTCTAAGTGAACCGTTTCAAAATCTTGAAACGGCGCCCAATTAATTTGGCGGGTGGGAGTTAACCGCCTTAATTTTGGGCACCGTTTCAAATTTGACTTAGACGACAAAGATAGGTTTCTCCGTCGTCTAAGTCAAAATTTGAAACGGTTCCCCAAAAATAAGGCGGTGCTATTGGACCGCCATGATTCGTCAACCTAGACGACGGAGAAGGCCATCTCCGTGGTCCAAGTGAAATTTACGTTAAATTAATTTTTAAAAATAATTCACAAGGAAGTTGCTGATTTGTCATTCGAATGAAATAGTCGTAAAATATCGATTAATGCATCGTATATATAAACAATTGAATTTAAGACGACGAATAATCTTACGTCTTTAAACTTGTTAAGTATCTACTAATCTTTATAACTTAAGTATTATTAAGTATATAAGTATAGGCTCATTGCATATCGATATTAACGAAATTGAATTTGGACAAAACAACCGTTGGATACATCCGCCGTAAGACAATATATAATTAGAATAATTTTCTGAAAATAGTAAGTTCGTGAAGGGTTTCATCGGCATAGTCAACCGCAAAACCGAAATTTTGACAAACCGGAAACGTGCATATATGAAAATTTGTAACTCCTATTTTGCAACCGTCGAAGCTCACACTCCAAGAATTGTTTACTCTATAGTCTTGACGAAAAGAATATGCATTGGGACATAGTCTAGATGGTCGTTGTCTTAGATAAAATTACGAAATCTTCACTTAGACGACGGAAACACACGTTTGCGTCGTCCAAGTACTATTTTTCGTATTTAGGATTTTATAAATATATATAGGTATAATTTATGGTTTAGTATTATTTTTAATTAATTACCTTTGTATGGACTACAAAAAGTCATTTTTCCGTCCCCGTTTTAATATATAGTCGTGAAAATTAATTAATATGATTCGATCGATCAAATTATCGATCAATCCGATCCTCTGATCCGGATGGATTAATTAATTATAATTTACGTCGGTTAAACCGACCACGCTATGTAATTAATTAAGTACAAAATTAATAGTTGTACATACGTACGTACTCCTCCTCATAATATATATATATATTAATTAATTGATCAATGATGCATCATATATTACAATAATTACAATAATTAATTACCAATTAATATTCCTCGTCGTTATATTGCACTCTTCGTCATAATCGTCATCATCCTCATCCCCGTTATCCGATTGCTCTTCCTCCTCATCATACTCAACATCTTCCGACGAATAACCTGAGTCCTTTAATACTCTTCCAAACGGTCGTACCACATTTGTGCCGACAGAAAGATTGATGCGGGCACGGGGATCGGAAGCAGTGGGAGGTGGTGGATCTTTGAGGTACCTGTTGCAATAAGTAACACACTCATGCATTAGGTATGTCTCGGCTATGGAGCCATCCGAACCCGACCTGTTTTCAACGAATCTTTTATACTGTCCAAGCTGTCTACAAATTCAAACGTTCAATTAATACATTGTAGAATAAGTACATATAGCTAGTAATCTCTAGTACGGTGGAACAAATTATGAATCGAAAACCTGTATAATTAATTAGTTGTACGTACCTTTCTTGAGGATACATCCAAGTGTATTGGACCAGACCAGAAATGAGCACCTGCTCGGGCAGGTGGATTATTAGGTGAATCATGATGTCAAAGAAAGCAGGGGAAAAAATCCTCTCTAGTTTGCAAATGATGTGCACAATTTGTTGTTGCAGTTCCACCACATCCGACTTCTTTAATTCTCTAGCGCATAACCTCTGCCACCATCTGCACAATGCCACTATTGGTTCTACGATATCACGACGCAAATATGGTCGAATTACCACTGGAATCAGACGTTGCAGCATAACGTGATAGTCATGTGTCTTTAGACCAACAAACTTGTGTTGCACCTCGTCCACTGCTCCAATTATAGTAGCTGCATCAGTAGCCGGATAATGAACGCTCTTAAACCAGTGAAATACAGAACGTCTAAGTGTCAGCTTCACTGTGTAAGGTGCAGCTGACATCTTGTTGTACACTCCTCTCCCATCCCTCCTCAACCACAAGGGATGACGTAGATTCATTGATTCCAGATCTTTGCGGGCTTTGGGAGTATCTTTAGTCTTGAACTTAATACCGAGAATTGTTCCCACCACGCTGTCGTGCACATTCTTTTCTATGTGCATCGCGTCCAAGTTGTTCATCAACTTTAACTTCGATCAGTAAGGGAGTTCAACGAATATACTCTTGTGATGTCAATAGCTGAGATTATGTGGATGTATTGGATTGCATTTCTTTACATCTGCGTCATTGGTCAAGATACCAAAGTCGAAATAGTTCAACCTCTCTAAAATCTCTTCGCCCGACCAACTACAGGGATTAGGATTGTTCTCTACCGTCCCATCGAAATGAGTTTCATCCTGTCGCCACGGGTGGTCGTGAGGAAGCCATCTACGGTGACCCAAGTAACACACCTTCGCTACGTGCCAACTAGAGTTCACGTCGTCTAAACATATAGGACATCTATTATATCCTTTCGTCTTGTAGGCTGCCAACATCCTATACGCTGGAAAATCGATGATCGTCCACATTACGGCAGCCTTTATCGTGAAAATCGTGTCAGTGAATTTGTCATAAGTTGGGACTCCATTTTGCCACAACAGTTTCAGCTCGTCGATCAAAGGTCTGAGGTAGACATCTAAGCACTTCTCCGGAGATTTAGGACTTGGAATTAGGAGAGTAGGGAAATTAAATTCCTTATTCATGCACATCCACGAAGGCAAGTTGTATGGCATCACAATAACTGGCCAAGTGCTGACGGCGGAGCTATTACTACCACAAGGATTGAATCCGTCTGTAGATAGTCCGAGTCTAACATTTCTAACCTCTGCAGTAAAGTCTCCAAATTCTCTGTCGAAATGTTTGAAACCCTCCCCATCGTCATCTATTTGCTTTTCTGCGTACCATTGCATCGCCTCTACTGTGTATAGAGACATGTACAGGCGCTGCAATCTGGGAATCAAGGGAAAATATCGAAGAACTTCCACAGGAATTCTCATTTTCGAACTCTTCCTATTCAGCTCATATCTGCACTGACCACATACGGGACAATAGTCCAAATCTTTATACTCTTTGTAGAACAACACACAATCATTCGGACATGTGTCAATTATCCTATACTTTAGGCCGAGGCTGCTCAAGATATTTCTAACTTTATAATGAGATTTAGGAAGATTGTGATCATCAGGAAGCAACTTATATATTTGCTCCTGAATTTCGTCAAAAGCACTGACTGACATTTTGTGCTTCACTTTAATCTTCATTTGCTCCATCACATATTGCAACACATTCTCTCGACATCCAGGGTACACCGGGGTCTATGCTTCAAGTAGCATCATGTTGTACTTATCCATCTCACTAGTGTCAGTGGCCAAGCTAGCAGCGGAGAATGTGTCATCATGCTCATGAGTGGTATTGTAACCTCCCTCTTGGTGTTGGTTTCCACCATGACTAAATCCCGGAAACGCATCATAAACCAAATCTGCAGTTGGGTTCCAAGCAGGGGGGTCGACACCACTGCTGCTGGATGAGGCACCATGGTAACAGTACCCTGAGCTAAAGTCTGCTGAGCTGAAGTCTACTGTTTCACCATGCTCGCTCTATGTAGTGTAACTCCACATCATACCATTTTCGTACAGGTGTTGCACCATAACATTAACCTCCACATACTGACAATTAAGACATTTTTGGCATGGCCACCTGAAACGCTTTTTTCCCTGACCATGTTTTATCGCAAAATGCACAAATTCGCTAATTCCATCCATATACCGAACATCACTTCTATTCCGCAACTTCATCCAACTCTTGTCCATACTTCTACAAAATTTTAAAATTAATTATCATATTAGCCAATTAACTATTAATTCTATATATATATATACAAATTTTCAAGTAATTATTAAACTATTATATATATACACAAATTTTCAACTACCTTAATTAAATGAAATTATTAATTCATTACCTTCAATAATTACCGTCAATAATTATCTTTATTAATTATTGGTGAATATACGTACGTATGAAAGGACCCAATCCCGATTCAGTTACCTAAACCGGAATCAAACCCTTTCGAAAACACGAACCAACAAAAAAATTTCAAAATTTGGGCAGAGTTTCGTTACTAACGTTGAATTACCATAACCTGCACCCAGAAATTAACACTTCGTCCTATGCCACAAAAAGCAAACCTTGGGCACCAATCCCATCCGGATTTCTCAACATCAATATAATCAACAACAACAAATAAACTGTACTATGTATATATGTATATCGGTGAAAATCCACACAACATGTATCAGAATATATCAGAGCGACCTCTAGAGTAAAACATATACAATATGTACATCAGTAGGCGAAACAAGAACCTACTGGAAAACACAGGTGACTCTGATCACTAGCCTCCAAACCGCGACGTGAAACACCAAACCTGAACTGCAAACTGGGCACGGAAACCGAAAAGCCCAGGGGAAAGACAATAAACACGTTAGAGTGAGTGGACGAAAATAAATGTCTTTCACCAGTTTATATATGTTATAAAAACATATGCGAGTCCAGGTAAATAGAAATAATAAAGTACACGAGGTAAAACCGTAATCCTCCAGCGTACTGAGCATGCAAGTAAAAATCTCACGGGGTCACTCATGGACACACACCGTGCTAGTACAGTCAGAATCACGGAGTCCCAGACTTCCACGCAATTCTAGCCAGAAAGGCCTCAGGTCAGAGGTCTGCCTCCCCCCCCCCCCCCCCCGGTACAGGTCACGGGTCAGGAGTCACAGCCTCCCCCGGTACACATCCTCGGGGATCAGCCGGGATGCGAGTGTATCGATACAACAACATATAACGACTGTACTCTGTGTAAACTAAATCACAAACATTTCGATGCAAACGCATGAAACAGCATATTTATATGTATGTATACTCGTATACGTATATTCGTATAAGTATATCGTATAATCGTAAAACACATGCTCATTTAATCCGTAATCTCAATACGCACGCTCAAGTTCGAAAATCATATAAAAGACTCGCAAGAATTCCGTGAAAAGAAATTGTCCACTCACAGATGAGCAAAAAGCACACACGCTCTAATCTCGAGGACCGGCGGAAAATCCCTCGCCAGAATCTCGATCACGATCTCGATCTCGATCTCCTGAATGTTCACAAAACACAACTGATCAAAATCACAATTCTCAACACTGTACTGATGCACGGAAACCAACCGTTCCCGGAAATACGAAATGCAGTACAAAATGAATTACGGAAATCCCGAAATCCCCACTCGAAATCTCGACCGACAATCGGCTAATCAAATCAACCCAAAAACCTCCGTACGATAACCAGAGCGTGATTACGAGAAAAATGACACTAATTACATCGAAATCTGAAAAGTTGACTTTTTCTCCCACCGTTGACCGCCGCCGCCGCCGCCGGCGCGCCGTCAACGGCGAAATTCCCCGGCGGAGAACTTCCAGTTCTCAAGATCACGGTCAGCCTAACACATTTCATAACTAGCCCTCAGGCCAAAACCCACTCCATCCTCACCAAAACCCCTCGAAACCAAACGGAATCCCAGATTCCGGCCACCCTCGGGTTCCCTGAAAACTCGCACCAAAATCAAATTAAGGCACACGGTTAGACACCCTAGGACAAGGGGAGTCGAACCCCCTTATCCTCCACCACCGTCGTCCACCGGAGGACCTCCTCCCGATACCGGCGACAAACCCACGTCGGCTTCACTTCTAACCCCCACAAATCGTGATCAAATCGTAAAAACTCATACATGAAACGAAAGGGGAGCTCAAGGAGAGGCGAAATATACCCTCGGCCTGGTCGGAGATGGCCGGAAAAGTCGGGTCGTCCGGCGAGCTAAACCGGGTCTCCTCCTCCTTCACGGGTCAACAAAAATCCTTCCCGATTTAGAAAGTCAACAGGTGGTCAAAGCCTGGTCAAAGTTCAAACTTCCATTTTCGACTATTTTTCAACATTTCGCTATTTATACTCAATCTTCAAGTCGATCGACGATTCGAAATGGACAACCATCGCGATTCGGATAAACTCAAAATAATCGGATAAACTCGTCGAAACCCGAAACTTCGAATAATCATAAAATATTCCTCGGTTATCGAAAAAATCTTCCGAAACCGCCCACGAGCTCGAAATCACGTGCTCTACCATTTCCGTGAAAACACTCAAGCCAAATTCTCGACCGAAAATAACGTCGCGAATCGAATCGACAAACCACACAATATCGTAAAACTGCGACTAAACTCAAATCTCGAGAATCGTGCCAAACACACATCTGATTCTGATTCGGGTCGTCACAACGTACTCTACATCAATTACTTTAATATGTCTAACATGCATGTACATACGTTTTAACTAAATATTAACCAAATTTTTAAACATCTATACATATATACGTACTGCTGGTCTATATTAATTAACTAATATATATATCATCAATTTCCTAACTTAATTATAAATATATATTAGACGTACTAGTTAATTAACAATGCAATCAATCAAATGTACAATTAATTATATATATAAACGTTAATGGTGTTTGGAAATTAACTATGTACGTACCTGGCCTTCTCCGATATATGGCGAATCGATGGTCGGAACCAAAGATATATATAGTGCTAGTGCGCTAGTTTGAATTGCATGCATGTACGCGTGAGGAGAGTCTGATCAAGACAGGAAGAGAGTTGAAACGATGAGGATGAAGTTGAGACGAGCGAGCGGAAAGAAAGAGAGTTCGGCATGGATCTTATATAATTCTTCACTTAGAAGACGGAGATGTCGGTCCGTCGTCTAAGTGGCCACTTAGAGGACAGATTTGGCACTTCTCTGTCGTCCCAGTTCTTACAAAGACGACGGAGAACTTCTCCGCGGTCCAAGTGGCTACTCGAACCACGGCATGTCGGTCCGCGGTCCAAGTGGCCACTTGGATGACGGATAAGTTCGTTTCCGTCGTTTAAGTGTCTACTTGGACAACAGAGAATTTATCCGCGGTCCAAGTGGACACTTGGACGATCGAAACAAACTTCTCTGTCGTCCAAGTTCCACTTAGACCATGGAACCTTAAAGGTTCCGTGGTCTAAGTGAAGTTTTCTTGTAGTGTTCAAAGCTTCAAATAATGAAGCCGAGTATGAGGCACTCATTGTAGGTCTACAGTTGGCGCGCTTATTATACGCCTCCAACATCAACATATACAATGACTCACAGCTCATTGTTAACAAAATAACCAGGGACTTCGAGGCAAAGGGGGGATCCATGGCTGCTTACCTGACGTTCGCTAGGCACTACTTCTCCAAGTTCAAATTCTTTAATATTACACAAGTGCCTCATGCTCAGAATGCCACGGCCGATGCACTAGCTCACCTTGCCACTGCGTCATACCCTGCCTTTATCGATCAAACCAAGGTGGAAATCCTTGACAAACCAAGCATTGCCAAGAGCTTCTCTGAGATCCTACATATCGCGCCCATTGACTCCAGCTGGCTGGATCCCATCCTCGCTTACAAGGCAAGGGTCACCCTTCTAGCCAACAAGACAGAGGCCAGAATGCTTATGGCACGCGCCACAAACTTCAGCATATAGGGTAGATAGTTATACAAGAAGGGGCGCACCAACCTCAAATGTTTCACAATGAGCACAGGGCATTCACTCTTGGAAGA
The DNA here is from genome assembly GCA_946800695.1 of Geum urbanum. Classification (NCBI taxonomy): domain Eukaryota; kingdom Viridiplantae; phylum Streptophyta; class Magnoliopsida; order Rosales; family Rosaceae; genus Geum; species Geum urbanum. Next base: position 40,353,953 of record OX326998.1, read on the forward strand.
GGTTCATAGCGGCAAGTGGAGACACCATGCAGGCACTCGTTCCATCGCCCACAAAGTCCTGCGCTATAGGTTTTGGTAGCCCACCATCCATGCTGACGCCAGCAAGATCGCTAACGCGTGCAAGGCCTGTCAACTACATGCACACAAAGTTCACTTCCCTTGATGTCCCGCTCTCCATCATACTGTCGTCTATCCCTTTCGCCAAATGGGGCTTGGATCTTATTGGAGAAATTCTGAAGGCCAAAGGCCAATTCTATTACGTAGTAGTCATCATCGATTACCACACAAATTTTATTAAGGCAGAGCCACTCATCAAAATCATGATTGAGAAGATCTTGGAGCATCAGAATGAATTTTTATAAAAGGAATTGAGGATTTATTCAAAGTTGGAGAATAGGTAACACAGTAGCTCTTAGCCAGTTCACAAATATCACACTTAAAATCAGACTCATCAACACCCGAAAACAGATGGGGTTGTAACTTCCTAAGATATCCAAAAGAAAGATGACTCAAACGACGATGCCATAACCAGATGGTTTCCTTGGCTTTATTCAAACTGCTAACACTGTTGGCTTGACTCGACAAACTTAGCTACTTCTCTCAACTGGATGTTAAATAGAGATAGTATAGCTTCTCCCTTCTAGTACCATAACCAAGAATCTGTCGTGTTAGAGTGTTCTGAAATACACAAAAATTGGGATGAAATGTAGTGACAAAACAAGAAAGAGTTATAGTGATTTGGCTAACAGATAAAAGGTTATAGGCTAGAGAGGAAACAACTAATATTGAAAGGACCCAACCCTAACTTAACTAGTAAACTAGAATCAAGCCCTAACTATTGACTATAAACTAAGAAATTCATGAAAAATTTGACATTACCTTCTTTGTAACTGAGACAACCAAAAACCTGCAGGAAAATAACACTCCGCAGACTAATCTTCATAAATAAACCGTGGACCACCAATGTCCATCCAAATTTCTCAACATATATATGACTAGAACTAAACCAAATATATAACTCAGGAATTTAAAAAATATTTTACAAAGTACTGGTTTGGAATACAAGGGAAAGTAAACTCGAAGACTACTCAAGAACTAACTGATTACTAGAGTCTCACTAAAAACAACAATAGTAAATTGGTATCCATAGTGACTTCTATAAATATACAATACATACTGACAGTGAGCTAGAACCTACTGGTGAAAGAATTGACTAGTGGACTCGAAGCCCTCGACAACACCCAACACTCTCAGGATACACACTGCAACATGGGCAACGATAAATCGAAGAGTCCAGGGAAAGGAAAATATAATATAAAATGTTAGCGTGAGTGGAAATAAAAAATATAATAAACTGCGTAAATCGATAAACTGAAATTTCATGCATTTCCTCTGTTTACTGTGAAGTAATGCAAGTTCAAAGCTGTAAAACTGAAATATAAATGGCAGTGCTTGTCCATGCCACCTAACCTGAGTCGTCAAACTGAAATAAAAAATCCGCAAATATGTGACGGAATCGTCCCCAGGCAACCTAACCTGAGTCGATCTAGGTTAGATGAGACCACCTAACCTCCCCTAACCAACTATCTGGTGATCAGCCCAATAGCTAAAGCATCGATGTAGCTAGATAAACCATCACAAATAAAGCCTCCAAATAAACGCTTTAAAAATATAACGTAAAACGCAATGTATAAAAATGAACTCACTATCAACAGTGAAAATAAAGTCCACTCATTGTACACAGCTAGCTCCGTGGTCCGGCAGAAGTTCATTCTCCAAAATCTCGATCACGGTCTCCTGAATAAATAACATATTCAATAAATACCGTAATTCGATGAAACGTGTAAAAATCGACTCAGAAACTATCCCAAAAACCCCCCATACATTCCTGGATTTTTGCCTCGTCAAAGCCCCGCCGTGGACGGCGGCGCGTGAGCCACACTCGTCCCCCGGCTAAACAGCTATGTTTGAAGCGTTCGACCCACCTATTTCAAGATCTCCTCAAGCCATTCGATCTCACAACAACGGCTTCCCCTGATTTTGACGCATTTCGCCAGAATCGACCTCGAAAGTCGACGGATCCAAAAATCAAGCCAGAATAATCTCCGTCAAAACGCCGGCAACGCACCTCTGTTGCCCTCAAAACTAACCCAGATCTACTCCTCGTGCTCCACTCGACCAGAACACTCACACCACCATCGTCAAACCTCGTTGGAGCGTTGCTGGCGACGGCGAAACTCCATATGTTACACAACACAAATCCAAAACTCCTCTAAACCTCACCAAATCATCTAATTCTCACCATAATCACAACCATAATGAAGAGAGGAGTAAGACCCATACCTTAAGCATGAAAAATGGTGACCAGACGGCTACTTTTTTGGCGGGTCATGATTCGGGTCGGTCAACAAGGGTCAACGGTTATGTTTCTAACTTTCTATTTTTGGTAAATCTACAATTTTCGGAAACTTGTTATTTATAGGGTGAAGCTCCTCAAACGATCAACGATAAATATTCAAGTTTATCGCGATCATATGAATGATAATTAATCAATAAAAAAATAAGTTTCTTTTCAATATTCTATTACGATAATTTTTGATAAACAATGCGATACTTACCCGAAAATAAAAACTTTCAAAAAATATAATAAATAGCTCGTATATTCGAAAAATTTTCCGAAAATTTCCATGAGCTCGAAATAAAATACTCTATAATTTTCGTGAAGAATATCAAGTCCAATTCTTGTCCTGTGAAAAATTCATTAATAACTCGATAACGCGACTAATCCATGATGAAGTGTTATAAGATTCGATAAGCACGTGATTTCTTTTCAGGTTGTCACAAATATAGAGTTGATGGTTAAATTTGGAGAAAGAGTGACAGAGCCTTTACCAACAATAGAAGAAGGGAAACCATCTGCAGTAGAGACATTAGGTAAAGAAGATGGATGAATATAATGAAATAAGCTAGGGGTATTGGTCATATGATCAGATGTACCGGTGTTAATTATCCAAGAATTATTCCCAGAAGATGTAGCAAGAGATGTCTTACCAGTCATACCTAATTGGGCTAAATTAGCAGAAGTGACAGAAGTGCTTATGGAAAGAAGAGTCTTACATGAGCGATTACCCCACCAATCAGGATATCCAATAGTAGGGAAACATGTATCCATAGAGTGACCTTTATCCTTGCATAACGAGCAAACAGAGTTAGCAAAGGTTTTTGGTGGATGAACACCAAACCGGGAAGAGTCAAAGGAGCGTGAGGAGGAAGGCGGTCGCCAGTGAGCCACGGCGGCCTGAGAGTAAAATGCCGACGCCAGTGAAGACATGGTGGTGGTGGTAGTCATGACAGCGGCCTGAGTGGGAGCAGCATAGTGAGTAAGACGGTTGTTGTGAGCCCGACGAACATGAGCATAGGTCTTGTCAAGGCTCAATAACTTTTCTCTATGAAGAAGCTCACCTCGAATCTGATCAAACTCAGGATCCAAGCCTCCCAAGAACATGTTAACCTAGAGCATAGATTTGTAGGTGTTGTCTTGGACAACTTCGGCCACGGTATTAGAAAAAGAGGCAACATGTTGATCAAATTCTTTGAGTCATTTGACTAACTCATTGTAGTAGACAGAGAGGGTCCACCCAACTTGTTTGGGGGTGAAGCAAAGGCGGTACAACTCATAGATCTGGATAAAGTCTGAATCATCATAGTAGGTCTGATGCAAAGCACTCCAAATTTCTGCAGAAGTCTTAAGACGGAGATAAGGGTTGATGATGGATGAGAACATATTATCAATCAACCAACTCTTCACTTTTTTGTTGTCAGTAGCCTAAGTAATATACTCATGTGTGCCAGTGGGAGGAGCAACTAAATCACCAGTAAGGAATCCAAATTTGTTACGACCTCCAATGCGCATCTTCATAATATGGGACATGTAGTGTAATTGGAATCATTCAAGAGAACTCCAATGGGAAAAAAAAAGAGTTTTCTTGATGATAGTGGATAGCAGGTGGAGGTGGAGGAGGACCAACAACCATATCAGAGGAGGGTGTAGAGTTTTCTCCCATGGTAGCGGAATTTAGATATACGTAGTGGGTAACAAAAAATAGAATTTTTTCGGCAGGTCTACAAGATTGACAGTGATGCCAAGTAGAAAAGTATAGGTAAAAATATTTATGATAGAATGCAATGCTTTCATTCACTACAAAATTGGGCATATATACAGCATATTCATAATAGGTAGAGAATATCTACAATCAAGAATGAATCAATTCTAATTACAATAGGAATCTAATATATATACAAGTTTAATACTATCCAACAAATATAATCCTCTTCCCTATGATGGCAAGTTTCTGGAGGAACCGACAATATTTGACATGACTAATGTATAATGTCTTCCTTCACTTGCCGTCTTGGGGCACTAAGCTAGCCTCAACTCATATGAGATTATGAGATTAGAGATGGACGGAAACCCCGATATAATTTCAAGAGATTTATATAATTTCTGGAGAAGTAATCGTCTTTTCCATGGGTAAATCATTATGGTTCTCGAAAATCAATAATTGGGAATTGGAGGACAGAGAATTGAAGAAGACGGATGACTGCCGGAAAAATAAAAGCACGTTGAAATCTTAAAGGTTTTTTTTTTAACTAAGAAATCAAAATTTTGGGCCCTTTAAAAAAATGGGCCCTGGCCATTGCCCTACATGTCCTGGGTCAAGGTCAAGCCTGATTGGTTGTATCCACAAAACTTTGTAAAGATGCAATGGTTCTCAATGGTGGAAGTTGGTGATGCACTCCGAATATTGGATTTACAAGAAACATAGTAAAATCAAGATTGTTCTCCTTGATCATAATAATCAAGATCCTTGAAACCACGACGCTCCTCAAAGTGGTTCAGGCAGTGCCAACTTACTAACTTTACCTTGATAGAGGTCGAAAAACCTCAAGTAATCATGGCAAGATGGAGGGAGTAGTAACCATGGGAATTGTTGCGGAGCACTAGGGATGTCTGAGCGCATAAGAGTTGACATCCATGATTTGCATAAGTTGAATTGCGACAAACGTGACACGTAGGGTCCGTCATGTATCGATATTGTCTCAACTTAACCACTTATAAGGTGTTGGGTTTTATCTATAAAAGGCCTCGATACAATTAAGAATAGTCCACATTCAATTAAGTTATATTTCATCTTACCCTAGTTTAATGTGGCATCTCCAATCCAACACCCCCCTGCACGTGCAGCCTAACTCTAGATTAGCACGTGGAAGTACATTCAGGAGCCAATGCATCTTTTCAAAAGCTCAATTCATTCATTCAGTTAGAACCACTTCAATTTGGCCCAAATTTTAATTCGAGTCCATTGGGGTCGAGACACGATTGGAGAGGAACCCGCTCTGATACCAAGTTGAATAGTGGCAAGCGTGACACGTATGGTCCGTCATGTACCGATATTGTCTAAACTTGACCACCTTTAAGATGTTGGGTTTTGTCCACAAAAGGCCTCGATACAATTAGGAATAGTCCACATTCATTTAAATTATATTTCATTTTGCCCTATTTCAATGTGGAATCTCTAATCCAACAGCATACACTACTCAGACGTATACGATCACAAACACTAAGATGTGGCACAATCATCTCCATAACCTCATGAGACGGTTTACCATCCCTGATCTGGGGTTTACGATAACGACGTAGTAAGCCTTTCCTAATGACAATAATTTCATTGATCGAGCACCTCAATCCTAAGCACTCTACTCTATAAAGACCCAATTCCCAGTTGTATTAGGAAAACACCAGCTCTTTTCTATCAGGAAACAACGTAGTTCCAACCCCAGGTCGGGTAAGCCCATAAAGCCCAAAGTTAACTGAAAAGCCCAAACTCTGCTTGGCCCAAATTCTCAATCAAGAAAACCCATTTCGATATCGCAAGAGCTACCGAGCTATTGTTAAGGTTTTTTCAGGCCCGAGAGGAGTTTAAGACCCCAGGTAGCCAATACCTCTAATGGTGTGCGCGATCAGGGAGCGTCGCGTTCAAGGTGATTGGCCGCTGACGACGCCCGTCGTGATTTGGTTGAGACCTACTATTTATTGCGTTTTGAGGAGTTTTCCTGGACGGGTACTTTTCTGTCTTTTTACAACCTGATATATGGGGTTATAAAATTGGATCGTTGGACCGCAGTGGTGTGAAGCGTTCGTTTCGTGGTGTGTTACCGTTGTGGTTGTTGATGCATGCCTGACATGTGTTGTCGAACACGGGGCTCAAGGGTAGTGACTTGGTCCAGAACACGTTCACTAACTGTCATAATTGTGTGACAGTTAAGATGAGACGTTTAGGTTTCAAATTTTGAAACTTCGCGTGCCATGCGTCGCCCATCAATGGTGAGTGGGGTTGGCGAACCATAGCGCTGCCAATTATGGGCGAGTGTATGTGAAGCGTTCAAACGCTAACGTTGCTTATTTATAGGCGAACATGCATGTGATTTTATAAGATGGAGTCCCCTGTCACATTAGTGAAGCATATATAGTAGTGAAGCATATATATATCTTGAATATTATGTGATTTCAGAATATGGCATGGCATACTTGGAACATGTTTGAAGCACATATTTGTAAGACATGTAATGGGTAAATAATTGTTGTAACGAGCTAATTAGATCACATTGATACATGCTTAAATATTAACATTGGGTAAGTATTTAGAGAATATAAGTTGTAGCGTAAATGAAGAATTGTTGCTTGTGATCAAAATTAAGTCGAGTATATGAGTTGGTGAGCAAATATCAAGAGGTTGTCGGAGACGATGGAACCTTTGACATAAAGTATATCCCGGAGGATGTTATGTAACTCGTGTCAACTCAATAAGGCCCAATTAGCTATGAACCAATTGATCATTTAAGCAAGAAATAATTTTCATATAGCACATGTATTTTTTTAGAGCTATTATGAACATGCTTTAATAAATTAATTCATGTAAGAGCATCCGCACCGGTGAGCAAGATTTGCTCAAGCAAATGGTGGACTCCACCACAAATTGCTTGCTCAAGCAATTTGTGGTGGAGTCCACCATTTGCTTGAGCAAATCTTGCTCACCGGTGCGGATGCTCTATGGCTCATCTTGAAGTTGTTGTTGCAAGCCCAAGTCGTCTAACCCTTACTGTTGGTGACGCATCCTTGCTGATGGGCCCATTATTGGTGGGCTTTGAAAGTGGAGCACGTATAGCTGAAAATGGTATGCGCGAACGAGGTGATCCGGCCGGGATAAGCCGAGTGGGCAAGGTCGGAGGATCCGAGCGGGATGGCTTGACGCTCGAGATGTGCAAGCGGGATGACTCCGTCTCATTCTTGTTTGATCTGGTGCTCGTGGGTGGCTCATAACAGTGTGATATCATGGCAAGTTTAATTGGAGCGCTTGACCATATATTAATCACGGCATGTTGAATTGAGTAATTAAAACAGAAACAACTCTATCACCTGCATGCATGAGACGCAAGTGAGTAGAAGTTTATTACATGTTAGAGTTTAGTACAGGCACAACGTTCGAAGCTACACGGCTAGCTATGTGCATATATATATAGATAGAAACATACAGCAGATTATCACAATTTTTAGTGGCCAATGGTGTAGTGCCCACATGCCCGACTAAAATGGTCATAATAAAAAAATTGAACGGAACAGAAGAGGAACAAAAAAAACTCTCTGCATTCGGCATTCGCCAAAGAGGGACGTTTGTCGGGGGGAGTTCGCCGGAATTCTGGGGCGATTGCCAGAATGTTGAGGTGTTTGCTGGATGAGCGTCCAAGGGAGGGCGTCTATTAAAATAAAAAATTAATTTTGGTGAAGCAACATGTTTTCCTTGTGGTGTTTGTACATGATTTGGGATGTACAAAACCCACAGCGCCAAATATTTTGACCAAATTCCGTTGAGGCCTTCAATAAAGACATCGGATCATGTTTCTACAACATGCAACAAGGCGTTAGAAGTGAAGACGGGATTGGCCCGTCTTCGATCCTCCGATGCCTAAATTAGAAGCATGGAATAATAATTATTACATTAGGAAAGAGTTACTTATTGTGAGGTGTGAGACCTCTTTATTTAGGCAAGTGTGGGAGTCATCTTTTCTCATTTAACAATGTGGAAGTGGATGTACTCCCAACATTGTTGAGGGCGGCTTAGTCATTTACCTGTAATAGTGAGTCACTAAAAGCAAATGGCTTGGGAATATTCCTTGTAGATGTTTTTTGATGCTTTCTTTCCTATTTTCTCTTTAATTCTCTTTTATTTAACTAATTAAAGAATTAAGTGTGACATAATTGGAGGGTTAGTCCTAGCGGTACTAACAACATAGTTATTTAAAATGGTTATGTTCACTGTATAGTATGACATGTTTTGAATTTGACACTAGTTCAACGAATTTTAGTTGGGTGAGTTACGTCTGTGTTCTAGTAAAGCTATAATTATTTGGCTAGACGATGTGGAGAATATTTCGAACTCACTTGACAATACAGAAACATTTTTTGTACTATAGATGAAACAATTAAACAAACAGGTTCTGTTTAGTCTCTCCTAGAAGTTAAACAAATTCAATTTATAGGCAAATGTTCTAGACCAATATGTGGTGTTGACGATTTAATTTCCTGGTACAGTTTAGGCACTTATGCAACTTCGGAACATGAAGTTTATGTTCAAACTCGCCTTCCACCCAGGTTGCGAAATGAATGCCGTTGGTTTGGCAATCTATTTTGCAGATGATGTATATGATATTCACCTACCCAAAAAAGGAAAAACACTGGTACCCGGCTATGAATGTGCCTCAATGACACTGGTATGCACCCATTACTCTGTCATATTGCATTCCTCCATTTAATATATTCTTCGCTATATAAATGACTGCATTTTCTTTTATATATTCAGTATGTGCCATTACTTTCCAAATTGACATTTTATTTTGTATTTCTATGTTAAAGTAAAATTTCTATAAATAAATAATTTCGGGATTCGAGAAAATTATTACTTTAATGAGATTATTATTTTATTGATAAATAAATAATTTATTTATTTTATCATTAAATTATCATTTATTAATTTATCGAGACTTTAGCGAGATTCTTACTTTCAAATTATCTTAATGAAAACGATATGTGATGGAATCGCCTACTGATGAAGTGACCATATATTGAAGAAATAATGAATCCGCATGTTGAAGATGATCATGATTCAAATGACAGTTCTGTTATACCAATAGTTTCTCATAAAAAAATATTTGAGGCACAATTTACTTTGAATAACTATTTACTACAAAATGAAAAGAATTTATCAAATTTGGTGCACGTATTGCAAAATATTAAAGACAAAGTTAAATTTGGTCTAGATGCAAAAAATAAACAAGTTGCATTAAAATCTTTTTTCAAGAAACAGGTAAAGTGCTCGAGAAAATATAAATTCACAGTTAAAAATTTAATTTTTATATATTTTAATATATTTTTAATTAAAATTATTATGTTATATATTTATAGAGACCTATTGAAATTAGAGAAAAGTTATTATCTTGTGTATTTTGCGAGGTTGCCAGTAATATAAATTGGTCCCGAGTCGGAACCAAAAAAAATATTACTTAACGAGGTTATTAATTTATTGAATATTCATTTATCGATATTTTATTGTAAGTTATCGAATTCATACGTGGTTGTTGCAATATTCTATAGCCATCGTTATAATTTAAGAGGGTATTTTGACTTTCGGGATTCTTTTCTCAGTAATAACTTTACCTTTCTCAGCCCCCCACAATCATCCATTTTTGTCACATTTAGGATTTGAAGTATTTTTCATGTTTTGTATTCTTCAGGATGGGGAATGTCATATGGCAAAGACTGGGCATTTTCATGTTTGAAATTCAAACTGGCCATTAAAGGTATTCTCTCCTCCTGACATGCAGTTAAGCGTATTGTACACTCTTTTCCGGATTATGGAATTAGACATGGTTCGTGGTTGTATCAGTTATGTCACTTTGATAGAAGATTCTTTCGCTCTCTCTCTCCCTCCCGAATTCCCAAGATTAAAAGGTGCGAGGCAGCCTCTAAATGAAAGTTACTTTGCCTGCTCTTTTCCTCTTATACTTCCCCATTACCATTTCTCGAAGATATCGCAATAGATTTCGTTCTTTGTAGAACAACCAACAAGCTATCTCTTCGTCTATGGACGACAAACAGAACAATGCTTTTCAACTAGTTGAAGAATCCTGGTTTGATGTCGCTGATCATGTTGGGAAAGAATTCCAACTTCCAAATCGTTTTAGTCCTCTCTACCAGATTGAGTATTGTTATCGATCAGAAACCATTGATCCATTGTTTGCTGGAAAGGAGATGTGTTTGTCCAATCATGGAAATGTTGCCTTCAATCATCGGTTGTGGACCAGATATTGATCGAGCACAAGTCACTCCCATAGGTAACCATGATCTACACCTTCCTAGATCTACCTGATATCTTCAATCTTAAGACCTTACTACCAAGTTATCTGAGATATCTAACGTTATGGATCAACTTTTTCCATTAAATGAATTATGTTGAACTATCCAGCTTGTGCTCCTAGAGTCCTCGCTCTTTGAGACTGCTTTCTATACACAAAGAAGCAACACTTCTGAATTTATTTAAAATAGTAACTAGCCTTCCTACACGCGCATACGCGCTCGCGCGTGCGAATTATTAGTGTATTTACGCGTATTTCTATTATTTTACGCAGTCTATAACTCAACTACATTTAATTATATTGTCCCAAATCCATGGATTACAATTTGTACAATACTACTACTTAATAAACTTAGTAATATATTGAGCACTTCACATATATTAGTAAAAATTTATGAAGTATCTCATGCGTATGCACTATATAGTGAACTATTTGTTGTGACACCTACGTATTTCAGAGAGAATTGACAGTTTTCATGAGCAGTTTACACATGTCATTTGCATTGTTATAGCGTATTTATTTTTATACACTCAGTTTACACAATATATTTATTTTTCAAAATAAGTTTACAAAAGGTAGTAAAGGGCTAACACTACTACATACCCTACATAAACGTAAATAGATAGACATATATAGTCCTACTTATTGTTCTTATTCTCCCATAAATCTGGTTCCGTCCCTTTGTCGAAAGAACCTTATTCGTACAATACCTATACAAAATAGACAAAAAATATTAACACAATTAAATAGGATCTCATTATTTCTTCGATATCAACTACATATGTATTTATGCCATTTGTATAGTACCTATTAATTCTAGATATCATTTGAATCTAGAGGAAGTAAAACCTCCTTGAACACCACGTTCTTAGTGAATGCCCCATCTTCACCAGTAATAGACCATCTTTTAATGAGAACCTTCGTAGTCGTCTCAGATACTCCTCTAGACAATGCCACATATAATTGACCATGACTGAAAACATGATCAGGGAGATAAACACCTATATGTGGGATAGTTTGACCTTGAGACTTGTTTATTGTCAAAGAAAAGCTCAATTTGATCGGAAATTGCTTTCTTATGAGTGAAAATGGTAGTCATGCATTCTCTACAGTTTTCAAAGGAATTCGAGGTAAAAAAACTCTAGTCCCAGCACAGTGTCCAGTTAAAATTTGAGCATCGATTAAGTTCTGATAAAACCCACGACATAATAATCTAGTCCCATTACACAATCCCAATTTTGGGTCAATATTTCTCAGTAGCATGACCGGGGCACCAACTTTTAAAGTCAACTTGTGAGGGGGGAGTCCTCCTACAGATAATGAGTTTAAGAACTCTGGCTGGTACAAATTTCTGGTGTCATCTTCCACATAATCAAAAGAATACAATGTAATTCGATCACCTGGAAACATATCAATTATTTTATCATTGAGCATGTCCACATCATCATTTATAGGAGTAATAAGTGCTCGCTCAACCATGTATCTTGCATCATTTACGTGATTGCCCAAATTTGGAAAGACTTCGTCGATAATTTTTTGAATGGAACTGTCATTTTCCCATGGAACAACCATCGAAATAGGCAATTTGATCATTTTATCATCATAGACATTTTCAGCTCCATCACCAACACGTAGCAAAAATTCAGCAAAATGACGGTCATTTATGGATCTCATATTTTCCCTCAATCTCAATATTTTCATCTGTGCCCAAAATGCTGATCTCATGATTGAAGCTTGAATGAGCTCAGACTTTGTTCCTTTAGGAATCACAGGAAGAACCTGACGAAAATCTCCCCCGAAGATCATTATCTTTCCACCAAAGGGTAATTCAGACGCCAACATGTCTCTAAAAGTTCGATCAAGTAGTTCAAAGTTATATCGATGTGTCATAGGAGCCTCATCCCAAATAATTGCAGTCGCACTTCGTATCAGTTGTGCAAGAGCTGATTGTTTACTTATGCAGCAGTCGGCGGATGCATCTACGTTTAGTGGGAGTTTAAATCTAGAATGAGCCGTTCTCCCACCAGGTAATATGTTTACCGCTATTCCAGATGATGCTGTGGCAAGGACTATATGATTTTTGCTTCTTAAACTTGCTAGCAATGCACGATATAAAAACGTCTTCCCAGTTCCACCTGGACCATCAACAAAAAATAATGCACTTTCTTGTCTCTCCACTACGGCCATAATAGTGTTGAAGGCACTTTTTTTATCGTTGTTAAGAAGCCCAATTGCATCAACATCTTCTTGAGGAACTTCTATGAGGAGTTCGTCCTCAATACATCTAGGCATGCCAGGATTTTCGTCAGCGTCATTAATTATATCGGGAAGATCAAAATCTTTAATGCTCTTGTCAAACTGTTCAAGTATTGAGTTTAAATCCCGTAATAACCGGTTTATTTGTCTAGTCTCACTGCATGAAGGATAATCTTCAACCATGAAAGGATAAAATTCATCCCACAACATTCTAACACCGGTTGGTTCACTGAAAATCAAAATAGTGACAAATAATCTCTATTAATTAAGCCAATTGTGGTTAGGGTTAAATTTTTGAAGTTCCATTATTTACCCTTTATATTTGAGAATGAGAAATTAGACATAAAAACTGCTATAATGAAACTGCAGTAAAAGCGAAACCGCCGAATGTTGTGATTGTATCTTCAGCCAATATTAATTGTTCTCATGTCTTTCTTTTTCTTCGATTAGCTTCTGCAACAATGAGCACACCAAATCATTCGGGAACGCCATGAAAACCAAACCTCGGTAATCTCAAAATCAACTAATGAAGAGGAATCAAATCATTGAGAGAAAAGCATAGAGGAATCCGTGATGGGTTTGCAAGCCCGGGAGCATTTATATGGGTTTGCAATCATGGCTTGGTTTGGCCTGAAATTCCTGATTGCCAACCATGATTTCCAAGGTCGATGATCTGATGCACATCGACGCCGCTCAATAGGATTCGGCCCAGCCTAAGGCATCATCCTTGGACACTCACGGCCCTTGCTCTCCACAAGTAAGTCTTTCTTGGAATTGCTTCAATATTCATTTTAGGGTTTTGGCTTGACTTTATGTGTATTGCATTAGTTTGTGAATTGAGTTCATCTGATCCATGAGTCCAATTTAACGGGAACCATTGCACCTGCTTCAACTTTGAAAAAGGGTGTGACAGCTCTACATTTTTAGTTTAACAGACAAGTCTGATCACCAAGAGGCCATTTATGTTGACTGACACATGTACATGAGCAGTGCCCAGAATTCTTCTGAAATGTTTTTGGGGATTCATACAATAATACATGATGTATACAGGAAAAAAATCAACATCTGGAGAAGGAAAACTTCTAACCGAACCGGCTTCACTTGAACCTATGATTGTTTGTATATTCCATTTCATCTTCAGGGTATTGAGGAGACAATGAGTGGAAAGCTATTTAGATATACATTTTGGTGTGACAATGTAAAATGTGCAAAACACATGACAAGGGTATAACGTGATTAAAGTCTATAAAGATGTGATAAGATGTGATTAAAGTCTATACTTGATCTGAAGTTATTAATAGCGTTGGTTCAGCATCCTTTATGTAGTCACCAACTGGAAGCTTAGGCCGGATGGCTTCTGCCTGAGAAGTTTCCATCAGCTAAGATATTAAAGTTCTCCTTGACAGTAACATTTATATATAAAAAAAATAACATGAAGTAAAGAGATAACTGCAGCACAAAGAGCACTAATACACATACAGAAGCATAAACAAAGACTACACCAAGGCAGTAATTTGCAGTCAGTCTCCAAAGTCAAGTACCAAGCTTTCCTATATAAATAATAAGACAATGTATCCTACATAAATGGCTCTAGGTGATACAGACTTTGATGATTCCTGTTGTTAAACAGAAAACATCACCCTAAAAACATTGAAAACTTTTAATTTTTTTGTAAGACATAATACGGAGAAGAAAAAGACGTACTGTATCTGCTGCAATTACAATGGATGGTACAGCATCCTTCTCTTTATTGTTCATAGTTTGTAATTTTGATACGATAGCATTAACACAATAACACAATAACACAATAACGCAATTTTGATACGATAGCCTGAGACAACAATTCATATTCGACAAGCTTAACACAATAACACTAAAACATTCCTCAAATTTACCAAATAAAATATCAAAAATTATAAACTATTAACAGCAAACCTTGGCCTGAGCAAGAACCATAACCAAGTCTTCTGGCTTCTCCGTCCTGATGCTTTTTTCGTCAATATCAGCAGTCTAAGTAATAATCTCTATTAATTATACGAAAAGGCTTTAAGGTTAAATTTTAAAAATTTCATTAAATACTCCCTCATTTATATCTGCTTCTGATTACGGAAAACAAAATAAAAATGGCAAAATGGTCAAATCATATTCCACTATCCCAACTGTTGCTGCCAGTTTACACCCCGTTCCCAAGTTCTAAAACCTGCAGTCAAATTTGTACACACAGGTTACAGTCAGTTTTGAAAGAAAGAAAAGAAGGTATCAAGGAATTCCGTTTTCGACAACTCATGATTTGAATTTGATATCCGTCAAGGTGATGGTATCGTCCCATTACTGATTTAGTTGTTAAGAAATTGGTATTGGATTATGTAGTTGTTATGCAGTCATGTATATGTACATAAACTATGCTTGCTACAACATATATTGTATATCTTACACGTTAATATTGTATATCTTATATGCACCATTGTATCTGAGTAAAATCCCACATTAACATCCTATTAATTAAAAGTGTTATGTACTTAACAAAATTTTGGAGTCATATCTTGGTTTTGGAAAGCTTTGAGTGGATATAATCTGTTAGATAGGAATCTAATGTTGAGGTAATTTAGTTAACATATCCTTTGACAATCTCTCGATCTTTATTAATTATGTGAATGGTTGTTAAGGTTAAATTTTCAAAAACCCTTTATTCGCCCTCAATCTATATATCTCTATTAATTATACAAAAAGTCCTTGCGGTTAAAACTTTCAAATCCCATTAGACACCCTCTCATTTATATCTGCTTCTAATTACGGGAAAGAGAAAAAAATGGCAAAAGGGTCCAACGATATCCCACTTTTCCAACTGCTGCCAGTTTACACGTTCCCACGTCCAAAACTTGCTACCAAGTTTGTTCTTTTTTTGTCTGACAGATTGAATGTCTAATGGTTTATAGCCGGCGGAGGGTTCATGACCAAGAATCACTGTATCCGGTTTGTTTAAAAACCCAGTTGAGCGTAATCGATAAAAACGTGGTGAAGGAGCTTTCTATGGTATGAGATTTTCTAAAGATAAATTCTCATTATTCTCTTTAATATTATTTTTTTGTGACTAAGTGGTATGGGGTTCGCTGAAGTCGCATGATCAAGTTCATTTTCATTATAGTTCTTGAATTTGTTTCATATGACAATTACAAGAAATCCCCACTCCGTAATCTGTAATCATCATCTTAATATCATTAGATGTCTTCCGGTAGAGAAGGAAGTTGGAGTTGTTTACAATAGATAGATACATATGAAAAAAGAGGTATTGATCTCAAAGGGTGAGGCGCTAGCAAAAGCAAAATCGTCGAATGCTGTACCAATATTCTCTGCAAGTAAGGCTCTCTGTCTCTTTTGGAATTGGTTCAATATTCTTTTTAGGGTTTTGGATTGACTCTATGTGTATTGCATTAGTTTGTGAATTGTGTTCATCTGATCCATGAACCATTGCTTCAACTTCGTAAAATTTTAGCTAAACATTTTTTTATCAATCTCTATTAATTATGCAAATAGTGCTTAAGGTTAAATTTTTAAAATGCCCAAATTTGTCCTCCATCATACATACTCGCAATGTTAGAATCTGAAAAATAAAAGGGCTAAAAAGTAAAAACAATAGAGGAGCGGTTTGTCGCTGCAGTTTATCCCGTATTCACTGTGGTTGCTCTCAGATTGGAAATTCTCTATTCCTCTCAATCCTGACAAAAGTGATAAGATTTGGTTATAGATGGTTTTGTTGATGGTGTAGGAGAGAGAGAAACAATATGAGAGTGGAATTAGAGATGAGTTGGGGTTGGGTGGTTATGGGTTATCGAGGTAGCGGGGGAAAATTCGAGTTGTGGCATACTTGGTCAGCCGACCACATACGAGGAGATTTAGTGAGACCAACCAACGCACCACAGACCCCTAACTAACGAAGGTCATTGGCAGCCATTGATAACAAATGAAGCAATATAGAAGAGAGACGATAAATAGAGACCTATTCGAAGAAAATTAGCAACAAATGAGAGGTTTTGTGTCATGTGTGAGTGATGTGTGTTGTGCCTATATGTTTGTAATATTAAAGCAGAGCAGGCTGTTGAATTATAGTCCTATATCAATTTTGGGGAAATAGATATATTTGTTTTTTTTTTCAGTCTTCAGAAAGAAATTGGATACTTTTAGCCTACAATTATTTAAGTTTTGATTCTATATCAGTTTTACTTTGTTTATTACTGTTTGCATTACTGTATCATAATTTGTTTATTACTTTGTTTAGCTAACACCATCACTTGAAAACAAAAGTAAAAATCTTTTAAGTTTTATACAGTTAGATAATAGATAGAATTAGAGTTATGAAAAATTGAGAACCCGGTTCTTTATATGGAGGGCACATCAGTTGTCATGCAAGGGCATAAAAGGTGGAAAGAGACTTGACCAGTCAGAACATGTCTCACGCATAGCTGCTTAATTAGAGTTGTGCATTGTGTACTCCTGTAGGGAGAGTTACGGGGATGTTATCTATCATAGAAGATATTTGGGAGAGATAAACTTATCTTTATGTTTTATTTAAGTAGTGGTAGCCTGGTGAATTGTTTATCGTCCATAATATGTTTGAAGAAATAGCATATATGGTGTGTCTAGCTATTACAAACTGATGATGCTAGATTTCTATAAAGTTATTTTGTTGTAGATTGGTTTACTATACTGTTTTCTAATTGTGTTATGAAAACTTCATGTTTTCTTGACGCCTGAGAGAGAGAGAGAGAGAGAGAGAGAGAGAGAGAGAGAGAGAGAGGAGGGTGTTCAGTAACCGGTACCACCATCAGCAAGGAGAAGAGAAGTTCCATTACTACCATGGTTTTCTTCGTTTGCAGGGAAGTTTGGAAATCGCGCTGTGCATTTATCTATCAACACGTACCAGTCTCTCTTATTGCCACTATCAACAATGCAATGGCAGCTGTGAATGAGTTTCTGGCTTCGTCAAAAGGGAGGGCTTCTATTCCTAGTCTGACTAGGCCCCAGCTTGGCAGCCCCTTCCCCCAAATACTTGGAAGGTGAATTGTGATGCGGGGTGGAATGCCTCAACTACCAAAGCCACTCTTGGAGTCATCATTAGAGAAAGCTTTGGAGAATTGGTTTGGGGAACAGCTCTAGAAATTGACTGCTACTCAGCAATTTTTGGTGAAGCCAAGGCAGTGGAGTTTGGGTTAATGTTGGCAGAGGAGCTTGGACTTGAGGAGATCATGGTGGAATCTGATGCCAAGCTTGTGTTGGACCCATTGATGGACACCAGGATCAAAGGACATGGGAGGATTCATGGTGTTTTATCTAAAATTCGTCTTAGGGCTGCTTCTTTTCGAAGAATGTTGGAACTGGGTTCCTAGAGTCGCAAATGGTGCTGCTCATGCAGCGGCATTGCTAGGTACTGGGAGGGTGGATCCTCATCGATGGGCGGCAATGATCGGAGTTTTGCACAATGATGGGTGCCGGTGTTCTCATGTTTAGCAAATAGTTATGGTGCTTTGTCACCAAATTTTTGTGTACCGCCTAGTCTCTTATCCCAGCTTATGTTTTGAGTCTTGGTGATGATTAGGTTGGTCTTGCTATGGGTTGTTTGTTTCCCCCAGTGCTTTCTGCTTGGGTATTTGGTCCTCAAAAAACAAAAAAAGAGAATATACGTGACTTATGTCATTAGTATGTCTGGTCATTTTGTAGACTTATGGCCGTGACAATTTTTTTCCACTATTCTGGTTATTTTCTCAGATTGTGTTCGGAATAGTGGCTATTGTGAAGTCAATAAATTTCTTTCTGGCGTCAATTTCGTACCCGGCCAAATTGTGTCACTTCAGTAAAATTTCATTGTGAAGTCAATTCCTATTAGTGGCTTTTGTAGTAGCTAAAGGGCGAAGAGGAGAGGTTCCGGAGCCAAGTGTTCTTAGCAAGGATAAACCAGAGACGTGGCATAAAACTATTGGTGGCAAAATCTTTGTGGGATAAGGAAATGGATGATGATTTTCTTAGAAACACATACTCCGTGTCACTTTTGGACTTTAAACTAGACCAGAATACACTTCACTCATAGTTGCATTTGAAACCTTTGTAAAGTACCAAAAGAAACCACAAGATTTGGAGAAGGAGATATGGCTTCCATGACCATGACAGCCTCATTCCTTGCCTCAAGCATCACCAAAGCTTCAACTCCCCGCCAGAGCCTTTTTGTGGCCAAGGCCTCAAGAGCCCCGGAAGCCGAAAAGGCCACCGTGGAAATGAACAAGACCAAGGAAGGGAGCAGCAGTGGGAGGAGGGATTTGATTTTCGCTGCTGCGGCTGCGGCTGCATGCTCCATTGCCAAGGTTGCCATGGCCGATGAACCTGAACGTGGGACTCCGGCAGCCAAGAAGAAGTATGCTCCAGTTTGTGTCACAATGCCTACTGCCCGTATCTGCCGCAAGTGAGAAGACCATTGATGTTATCATGATGCACTTGATTTTTCAATCAATGTTGTAATATAATTGTAGAAGCTGTGTAATCTGTTATGGATCTTTTCTCGGCACAATCCTATCAATCTGGTTTCTCCTCCTCTTCGATAAATTCATGTCATAATGTCTTTTACTATGAGAAAATATTCACTGTTCAGCAACGTCCTTGAACCACCGAGCTCAGGAGCTGTATCACTCTATGAAATACTCGTGATAAGCATTACAAACAAAGTTTCCTAGCCACCAAAAGAGGTTGCAGAAGTCTCAAACGACTCCGGAAATGGCCTTGCCGAACCCCAAATGCTGCAAGATCATATTAATGAACTAGATGAACTTCTTAGTTTAGCAAACGATATTCCATCTCCACCTAAGCAGAGAAAACAAAACTCCATTAACTCATCAAATCCAGGTAGCAGCAGTCGAATATTACACAAACAAATTACTAAAGATGTTAGAAAGAGGTAGTATTATTGAATAAAGCAGGCCTTCCAGGTTTAACAACCACTTGTGTTGAGAGCTACTTGTCCAGAAGACGTTGAATGATGGAAAACAATAACAGCTCCACATAATATATAAAGACATGTTGCTGATGTAAATAACCGAAGAAGGAAAGCTGAGACATTTGTTAAACCATGATTAAGAAAGTACAAACTCCACGTTCAAGGCAAATAGAAAGCAATCAAAACTTTGATCAACATACATATCAAATGAAGTATCATGTGTTCCTGCTGTTACCGAATAGTAACAGCTTGGAGAGGACCAGAGACCCTTGTCCTCATTCACCTTCACCGCTGACCCGGAAGCAATACGATTGCAAAACCGTTCCCATGGCAAACTCATTGGCTTTTCCCATTTTGCTGGGAAGCAACAAAATTGCAGATGACTTCCATGGCTAACTGATGAGCATTCTTGTCCTCCAACTTTGCAAGAGCATCAACGGCTTCATAAGTCTCCTTATCAGCAAAAAGCTTAAGGTTGTAACGTGTTGATGCCACCTCTGGACCTTCCCATTTGTCGACCAACTCTTGAAGTTTCTCAAATCCCTGAAAATAATTCAATTTTTAGATCCACAACAATAAAATAGCTTTCCCCACTATCTGAGAAAGGCAACCAATATACAATGCAGATGCCCCAAATCAAACTAATTTATTAAAGCCCAAATAATAATTTTGGTTCATCCCTTACCATACGTATTGTGAAGTTGCCGAATGATTCTTTAGCCTGTCGCTTCCGTTTCCAATGATAGAACAGAGGTTCTAAAACTTTTTCTAAGTCATGAACCTTGACCTTGTTCATGAATGCTGATGCTATTGAGGTTTGGTTCGGCGTTCCTCCAAGCCAGATCTATATGAGCAGTGTGCAAAAGAATTAAAGAATTGAAGGTCAGTTGATTTATTTATTTTTAGTCAAAACTGCTGCAGTTAGCCGCTGTCTTAGTCATATGTACTTGAGCATGAGGAAATTTTGATAGAAGAGCCTAGCATCTGAAATACCTGATAGCTGTTAGGACCATCACCCACTAGTCCAACTTCAGCCATGTATGGCCTAGCACAACCATTAGGGCAACCAGTCACCCTTATAACAACAGATTCATTGTACTTTAGACCAACCTGAAATCCAAAAAATTTACTTATAATAATTGTAGAAAATCTTTATCCACACGAAATATTCTTTCCCATGATTAATACTGCTTTTTTAATTGAGCTCAGTGTCATTGCAATACCTTTTCAAATACAGCTCGAACTCGCTTGAGAATGTCACCTATACCCCTTTCAGCTTCAGTTATCGCCAATGGACATAGAGGAAAGGCTGGACAGGCCATAGCAGTTTGATTAAGGGGGTCAACGTACCGAGGATGCTGCAAAATGCGAATCGATCAATATGACAAAGAAATAAGAAAGATCCCCACAACATAACAAAAAATTCAGCTATCCTCGACAAGCTCAAGTATTTGAGAGCAGATAAAGGATAAGATGATAAAAGATAGTTTTTTGAACAAATCATAAAAACAGATAATTGTCATAGAGAAGGTACACGAAATTTGAAACGATGGAGAGGTAAAAAGATTCAATGGAAAAGATCCCTAAGATAATGTGGAGATTATAACTACCACCAATAGATGTTACAAGAAAATCCTTTTCAAACCAGAATATACCCTGGATTACTCGAACAAAACTGATACACAATAGTGCCATTGACAGTTCCAGTGCAGTTTAGACCAATTATCTATGTTGGTTGGCAACAAAACTATATCAGCAATATTTATATTCTATCATAAATATTCATATTTCTTTGGTCTGACAATAACGACATTTCCATATGCAAAAGAATGTTCCTATTTTTTCCTTCTTTTTCTTCTTATATGAAATGAGACTGACTGAAAAAGTTCGAAGTTCAATACAAGATAAGAAAAAGAGTTGATAATTAGGGCTTGAATAAGACCTCAAACGAGTGAGATACCTACATGAAAAATAAGACTACAGCATTAACATTATAACAGTTCGATTGGAAAGAATAGTCGAAAGCCCAAATTAACTTTACCTCTCAATCATACAATGTTTTTGCAGAAAATACATAAATAAATTATTCTAAACTTTACTTAATTCCTTAAGTTCCCTCAATGAGACAACTAAAGTCTGGTACACTGTACTGGTACATGGACAGTACACCAGCTCCAAGTAGATCAAATCCCTACAAGCCGAGCTAGTTTACCAATACCTGAGCCGTAGGGGGTATCTGTATCTAACTGGTGTACTCACATAATACAGCAGTGTACATCGTATTGGTACGTGGATGGTACACCAACTCCAAAAGTAGACCAGCTCCCTACAAGCCGAAGTACTGGTCTGTATCTCACTGGTCTACTCGATGTACATACACTAAAGAACCGCAGACAAACCTAGTTTACCATTATGCTTGTGCAAGAGATAGCATGCAAGTTCATAGAATATTTTCCCCTGCAAACTTTCTAAGCAAAGGTCTCACAAACAAAATTAGCCAAACGGGCTATGACTATACTGATACACATGATATGAGAAACAATAAGAAAAGTCATGCAAATATCCAAATGTGAGAGAATTTTAAAAATCAGTGTAATTGCCTGTAACAATCAGTTTGTATCTACTAACAATATGTGCATCAACATCTAATCTCACATACATCACTGCTATGCATACTCTCAAGATATAGCACAGACGACGAATGATATTAATTTAACGGTCTTAAAGGTTTGAATATTTTCATATAATTCAGAAGGTAAGAAGTAATTAGCAGCATAGATCTGTGATAATGAGGAAGAAAAAAGAAGCCTTACCAGCAGACCGGCCTGTGCAAGAACTGTGGTGATGGGGCGTTTCCATGCATTGCGAATATCACACAATATAATATTCTGGTTGGGTGTGAGCCTTACACTCAAATTATACTTTGAAATGACCTCTCGCAATGTCTTCTTCATCTTCCCTCCAATACGACCATTATCAACATGAAGCCCACAAAATAAACTACCATCGCCCTACCAATTGACAATATAAATGGTTAAAAAAACTGTAAGAAAGGTACTGAAGATGGGACAGTATGATATAGTTTAAGAAGAAACCTGCTCATGCCATCCCAAGTAACTTTTAAACCCCCACTCTGGCAACTTGCGGAAAGGCTCAAATTTCTTCTTATAATAATCCTCTTCAAGGACCCTTCTGAATTCTTCAATCCCCCATTTACTAATTAAATATTTCATTCTACTGTACCTACGATCATCTCTTCTGCCATGATCACGTTGTACTTCTACAATAGACTTAATTGCTTTTAGAATATCTTCTTTGGGAACATAACCCAAGGGATCGGCCAGACGGGGAAAAGTAGTCTCCATCCTATGTGTCCTTCCCATACCACCACCAACCTGCAATGGAAATTATAAGAAATAATGCTGTGGGGGAAATTAAATCTTCTATACATGTTAAAAATATCTTCATCTTACATATATGTTGAACCCTTGAGGTTCCCCATTATCATCGGTAACAACCACAACACCGATGTCATTTGTGAGAATGTCCACTGAGTTGTCTGTTGGCACAGTAACTGCAATTTTGAACTTCCTGGGCAAGAACTGAGTTCCATAGATGGGCTCGGGGGAATCAGTGAAGCTCTTTCCATTAGAGTTATCATTTCGAGCCTTGGTTACTTCAGGAGCTTCTGCTGTCAGAAACTGCTGTCCGTCCACCCACACATCGTAGTAAAAACCAGACTGAGGAGTCAGCAGGGCCGCAATGTTTTCTGCCGTCTCTTGTGCAAAAAGGTAATCTTTCCTTATCAGTGGAGCAGCAGGGGCAAGGACATTTCTATTAAGATCACCACAGGCACCAAGAGTTGAACCCATGCTATTAATGATGCTACTCATTACTGTCTTAAGGTTTTTCTTCAGAACACCGTGGAGCTGAAATGTTTGTCTGGTGGTCAAACGAAGGGTCCCAATTCCAAACTGATCGGCAAGATCATCCATGGTCTGGTATAGTTGGTTTGACACCTTACCACATGGGTTTTTGGTACGAAGCATAAAAGAGTAAGACCTTCCACCACGTTCTTCTCTGTCATACTGTTGATAGCTCCCATGGAACTTGATGAGTTGGACAGCAGCTTCATTTAAATTCGGGGCATCTGTCAACATCTCTTCATTAAGTGGATATCTAATAAAGTTGCTTTGTTCTTTGAATATTTCAACCTTGCTCCGCTTCGTCACGGTAGACTTTTCAGGCTGCAACATTCATAATGAAACTATAAAAACACAGACTATCCACGCCATGAACTAACAAATAAAAATACTTGAACTCGCATTTAGTATGTTCTGATAAAGGAACAACAGGAGCCTTCTCCTACTATCTATTATGTCCTTCTAACCAATTGATGACACACAGAAAGCGTAATGATAGTTACACATTAAGTCAAGGCACATCATATCCAATTCTGAAGCAAATAACGCAACACAGGTCTTACAGTATTTATGAGCCAATTCAATATACAAATGAAAAATAAAAAATAATCTCTTTAAAATTTTCAATTCTAACTGAGGTCATAATATGTTAACCTTGGATTTGTCGGTTAAAACGAACAAAAATATGCAGAAACTTGTAAAAGAGGAAGAAAGCAGTTTGAAAATGACAGTGACAGTTGAACGTAGTATAGACTTATTTACTCTCACCTACATTTCCATTCACTACAATCTAAACAGAACCAAAAAAAATCCAAACAAACACATCAAACGGATCACTGCGAAGCAGATATTAGCGAATCTCCGATGAAATCACATCATTGTTAACATCATTATAATCATCATCCTTTAAATTTCACAGCAAGTAAGTAAACAGTGGATTAAACCTAAATAAACAACACGGAGAAAGCAGAACCCTCACCGTAGCGACTGCTCGAATGAGCGAGGAGCTCCGCGACGCAGCCGGAAAGCGAGCAACGACGTGTCTCCCTC
Organism: Geum urbanum; assembly: GCA_946800695.1. Taxonomy (NCBI): domain Eukaryota; kingdom Viridiplantae; phylum Streptophyta; class Magnoliopsida; order Rosales; family Rosaceae; genus Geum; species Geum urbanum. Next base: position 40,378,631 of record OX326998.1, read on the forward strand.
CGGCGAGTGCGAGCGAGTTCGCTGACCTCAGCCCTTGGTACCTTCCAATCTCCACCTTCGGCTCGCCAAGCGCCGCAGCTCCGAACGCCGTCGCAGTCGACATACCAGTCTAAACGCCGCCGTCTGGTTCTGGTTTAGAGCTGAGAGAGAGAGAGAGAGAGAGAGAGTGTGTGGCGGATTTGAGTGGTGAAGAAGAGAGAGGAAAAAAGGCCTTTTGTTTCTTTTCTAGTTGGTTATTTATTTTAGGCCTCTCCCTATTTTATTTCTCCTTTTGTAATCTTTGTTTTTTATTTCTTTTTTTTTTTGAATATTTGTCGTAGACAGACTAGCTGACGTCAGGGATCACGTGTCATCCACGGGAAGGATTCCATTCGAATTTGAACTCCACCTGGGCGAGTGGGCACATCGAACCTGGACTGGATTTGAGGTAGGGGTCGGCAAAAGCCCGGCCCGGGCCGGCCCGGCCCATGTATAGCCGGCACGGGCCGGGCCGGGCCGGGCCTCAACAACATTTTAATATATGCGGGCCGGGCCGGGCCGGGCTTTATCTTTTATATAAGGATCCGAGCCCGGCCCATTCAAGCGGGCTTTGCGGGCTTTTGCGGGTTTTTGCGGGCCGGGCCTTTGCGGGCTTTTGCGGGCCGGGCCTATCGGGCTTTAATTATTAAAAAAATAAGACATTTCAAAATAAACGTAACCTTCATCCATGCACCGGGGTTTAAACGTACTCCGACGAGTCTAAATTTTACGTACGATGTTTATCACTATAAGATGGAGTTTTCTACATGTCCTCGTTTATTATTAAAACATATTTAATTCTTATATTGCTTGAATTCTCCATATGTATATTAATGTGCTTACGTTTGTTCATTTGTTATATGGAATGAAATACTTTTGTGAAACTTAATCGGACATGTTTAATTATTTTATAAAATTGACCGTTAGATTGATTGGTTAGAATATTATAACCATGCCTTTAAAATTTTATAAATTTTGGACTTGATTTGGACATCGATCCATGTATTTCGCCAAATGTGACCATAGTACTCTTACAACTAAAACGGAAATTACCCCTCCCGAAAATAATTTTTTAACATCAAATTTTGGACACATACTCTTATGGAATACATATCTATCTCATAGTATCAAAAAAAATGACATAAAAAATTGATTTATCTACTCCCCCCATAGGAAAATAAGGAAAATAAGATGAGTGTATTTTAGTGTTTTCACAAATTTTGTTTAATTGTATTGACTGGGATCCAAACGTACTTCGATTATGCTAATTTTTACGTACGGTGTCTTTTATTACAAGGTGAACTATTATATATGGCCTTCTTTATTGTTAAAACATTTTTAATTCTTATATTGCTTGAATTCTCTACATGCTCACTAATGTTCTTACCTTTATTCTTTGGTTATATGGGTTGAAAGTCCTTTGTGAAACGTAATCGATCATGTATCATCATTTTACAAAACTGACTGTCAGATTGGTTGTTCATAATATTCTAAGCATGCCGTTAAAAATTTATAAATTTTGGACTTGATTTAGACCTACATCTATGAGTTTCGCTAAATGTGACCGTAGTACCCTTACAACTAAAACATAAATTACCCATCCCTAAAGGAATTTTTTAAGATCAAAATTTTAACACACATTCTTGTAAATTACATATCTATCTCATAGTGTCAAAAAAATTGATATAAAAATTTAATTTATCTAGTTTCTCCATGGAAAAATAAGCAATATATAAGAGAAGGGTATTGATGTCATTTCACACACTCTCAATTAAACTCTCACCATTGAAAAATTACAATATCTAATCTGAACCATCTATTATATTTACTGTTTTACTGTGTAAATCGATAAAAAAATTACAATGAAACCCTAACCCTAAACCCTAAACCCTAACCCCTAAACCCTAACCCCTAACCCCTAACCCCTAACCCCTAAACCCTAATCCCTAAACCCTAACTTACTCTAAACCTCAAAATTCCTAAAACCTAAAATCTAACTTACTCTAAACTTCAAAATTCCTAAACCTTAACTTACCCTAAATCTCAATCCCCTAAACCCTAACTTACCTTAAACCTAAACCCTAACTTAATTATCCTAAACTCTAAACAATGATTTAATAGTAAAATAGATACACAAATATAACTATATATGGAATTCCAATATTTGATCAATATATGTATATGTAATATATTAATATAGACATACACAAATATAAAATATATATATATAGTACTAGTCACTATATTATATATATAAGTGTAGGTATAATGATATACGTACTACTATCTTATATATATAAAAAATTGACTGTCGGATTGGTTGTTCATAATATTCTAAGTAGGCCGTCCCTAATTTTTATAAATTTTGGACCTAAACCCTTAACCCTAAACCCTAAAACCTAAACCCCAAACCCTAAACCCTAAAAAAATTATAATAAAATCCTAGAACCGGAACCTTAACTTACCATAAACCTCAAATTCCTAAACCTTAACTTACCATAAATCTTAATCTCCTAAACCCTAATTTACCCTAAACCTAAACCCTAACTTATGCTAAACTTTAAATAATGACTTAATAGTAAAATGGATACACAAATTTAATTATATATGGAATTCAAATATTCAATCTATCCATGTATATGTAATATATTAACATATATACACAAATGTAAAATATATATCTATATAGTATTAGTCTATTAGACTACTAGTCACTATATTTTATATATATATATATATGTCAATATGTGTGTAGGTAAACATTAACTAGGTATAAATTGTATAATGATTAAAATTCATTAAATGATTTAATGATATATGTCAATATGTGTGCGGGCTTTGACGGGCCGGGCCTAACGGGCCTTGACGGGCCGGGCCTAACGGGCCTTGACGGGGTTTTGGCGGGCCGGGCCGGGCTTTAGATCTCTAAACCATGGTCGGCCCACCAACCACCTTGGCGGGCTTTTGCGGGCTTTTTTGCGGGCCGGGCCGGGCTTTTAGCCCACGGGCTTGCGGGCCTCCACCAGCCCACGAGGCCCACGGGCCAAATGATGACCCATAATTTGAGGGGTCATCTCGATTTTCATCACGGTCATCTTGGGCTGCGTGTCGTTTACAAACGGAAGGAAATAAAATAAAGTGGCGGCGGAGATGGGGATGCATAAGGCGAGAGGCGGATTTGAGTTTTCTAACTTTAAGCTGGCTCACTCTACAGAGGCCACTCATGTCACAGAGATGGTCGAGTGAGTTTTTTATTCTTATTCTTCTTTTTCTTCGGTTGAAAGCACCGGAGCCAAACCTAGACATAAAAATATACTAGCTGGTGCCCGCGTCCACAAAAAAAATTTTAAGTAAAAATATTATAGATAAATCTTTAAGAACATTAATCCAAGATATACTAGGATTAATAACCAATGTTAAACTTTCATATTAAAAAAATTCAACATATAAACATAGTATTTGTAATAGCTTAAAGTCATCAAAAATAATATTTCAAATTACAGATTTAAGAGTGACTCATCGGAGATGCACTTTCACAAACTGGAGTCCTGGAGAAGTGTCTGAAATATCAAGGATATGACACCTTACTGTTGTTTGGCACTGCCAAACACATCTGCCTTGCTGAAAAACCTTTCCTGTAAACTGAATCATACAACTACTCAACCTAGAGCACCGAGTATTGTCCAAGGACATGCTGTAGAAATTACCCATGTCCATTTTCTTGTAGAAACCTGGGAAGAAACATAAGTTAGTATATAATATACACAAATATATGTTTGTAAAATTAAACATCTACTATAATTTTCAAAGAGAACCCAAAAGAGAGTTATATAAGCGATGGGTGAAGTGGAAGAACATACAGATTACCGAATAGAAAGAGATAAAAAGAAAACAACATGATTATACTAACACCGCAAACTGAAAATAAAAAATAAAATAAAAAGGAAGACAAACAACAACCGGAAGACAAATAACGAACCTCCAAGCAGAAAAGCGGCAACAAAGTCAACAGCCAAACGAGATCCAATAATCTGTTAATAGATAGAAATTGACAATTAGATTGAACAAACCCCAAAAAATAAAGAAGCAAAAGAAAAATATATCAATCGACGAAGAAAAATAGTAATCAGATCGAGGAAAATTGTAATTTATGGAGCACACAACAAACTTGCTAGGATTAAAAAAAGAAGGATATGAATCTATCCTCAATTGGCTTTTTTGAGAGACATGAGAGATCCCCAACAAAAAAGAAAAAAATTCATTAAAAGAGAGATAGAGAGATTTACTCTGATTATTAGCTTGCTGTGATTGGGTTGGGTCAGATCGCACAAAGAGATAAGAGGCTGAGAGCAAAATGAACACACATAGAAATGAGAGCTTATCCAAAATATCGATGGTCGCTAATAATATGAGAGGCTGATGAAAGCAGTGAGAGGCAATCAAGAGAGGAGAGGAGAGGCAATGTAAAGTTTGAACGCAACTAATTGACATTGACACAAGCTGAGCTAATCATTAGAATCAAACCATGTGTTTACAACCCTGAATGTTAAACTTACAGCTATGTAATTAAAGGAGACGGTCAATAATATAAACCACCGGAGGTACCTCTTCTTCTTCTTTTGCTCAACAAAAATTGTACTAACCACGAAAGAAGCAAAACCGCCACTGCAAAATAAGAGAGAACTTTTAGGTAGAGTCACTTAAGTAAAACCTGTTTACTTAAAAAAATAAAAATATCTCTTTCGTATGATGTATTTATTTATTTACATGTAACTAAGATGAATATTGTTGTGTGATGGTGAAGTCATATGAATGTGTACTGTTCTTATTATGGTCATAATAAGTTATGAACTTGCATTTGAAGCCATCACTACCAGCAGAACCACTATATCCGACGAGCTGCCGGAAAACAGACCGACGAGAAGGGATCTCGTCGGTTATAGTTAACTATAACCGACGACAGGATTATCTCGTCGGTTATAGTTTTATGACCGACGAGATTATCATGTCGTCGGTTATAGTCGCCGGAATCTCGTCGGTCATAGTTATCGACTATGTCCGACGAAATTTTTGGACTATAACCAACGATTTTTTCATTTCATCGGTTATAGTTTCTTATTTCAGATCTGCTGCTGTCATTCAAAAAACTTTCCATTTTTTCAACAAATGCTCTGAAATCGATCTTTGGGTGATGTCGAGAATGAGTTCGTGATGATTCGTGCACATTATATATAGCTAGCTAGCTAGCTAGCTAGGTACGTTCTTAATTAATATATATATATATATATATGTGTGTGTGTGTTGTGCATGCATGTATTGCTTAATTAATTTGTTGAATTAATAGATGGATCGATCGATCGAGTTAATTAATTAATTGACTCTTGAGTTTGATCGAGTAATTGATCGATGGTTGATTTTGATTACGTATGCGTGATTGATCGTAAATATATATATATATATATATTAATTTTTGTTAATTTTAATTTGATTATTGTGAATATATATATATAGCAATTATATATATATATTTAGATTTTTGTGATCGATTATATATATATATAGTTAGGGTGTACGTGTGTGTGTGTATATATATATATTAAAATTATGGGAATTAAAATAATAAATATTTATATGTAGCTATGAAATTTGAATTAATAAGATCATGGGTATATATACATGCATGCAGTTATAATTTTCAGGATGGACAAGAGTTGGATATGTCTTTCAAGATGGGATGTAAGATATCACCGTGGAATTAGAAGTTTTGTAGAATATGTGAAGGTTAATTGTGGAGGGATGACAATTCATTATTGTCCGTGTACGAAATGTCAGTGTCGCAGCGAGCGATATCGTTTTCACATCGATAAAGTATTGGAGCACTTGAAGAAAAACGGGTTTTGGGATAAGTACACATGTTGGATTTATCACGGTGAGAGCTCAACAGTTGGTCAACATGATCACGGACAATTTTTTGAGAGTGGCAGTACATCCAATGATCCAACAACAAGGTTGATCAACGATATGTTTCCTCATGAGAGCGGTATATTTGCTCAAGCACCGGATATCGATATCCCTCCCGCCGTTGGAGACTTCCCTCATATTGAGCCAGTCCAGCAATTACCTACAGCTGTCAACACTGCTGGTATGGACAAGTACAACAACCTCATTGCCTTCCAACAGACCCCGTTGTACAACGGGTGTAATAAGACTGTTCTGGAAAGTGTTATGGGAGTAATGAAGCTCAAAGTGGAGAACAAAATGAGTGTGAAGGCTGTTGATGATTGGCTGAAGTGGTCTGGTTCGTTGTTGCCCCCCGGTCATCGTCTTCCTACCACTCATCGTAAGGTGCGACAGATCCTTAAACATCTTGGCCTTTCCTACATCAAAATCCATGCTTGTAGATATGATTGTGTTCTCTTCTGGGGTGAAGATGCTTATGGGAATGATCTTGAATCCCTTGATGAATGCCCGGTATGTGGTACAGATAGGTATAAGTTGACTCCTGCCGGAAACAAGAAAGCTTTGAAGATACTTCGGTATTTTCCCCTGATAGATAGGCTAGAACGGTTGTTCATGTCTGCACACACGGCTGAAGCTATGAGATGGTGGGCCGAGAGGAATTTGCCCGACGGTGATACGCTTATACACCCTGCTGACGGAGACGCTTGGAAGCACATGGTGAATGAGTTTTCTTATTTTGCATCAGAGGTTCGAAATGTTTGGCTGGGGCTTTCATCTGACGGATTCAACCCTTTTGGGAACATGAGTCTTCAATACAGTATATGGCCAGTTATTTTGGTACCGTACAACCTTCCTCCATGGATGTGCATGAAGAAAGAATACAATATGCTCACTATGATCATTCCAGGGCCGGGTTATCCAGGAAAGTGTCTCGATGTGTATCTGAGACCCTTGATTGAGGAGCTTAAGTACTTGAGTGAGCATGGTCATCCCACTTATGACAAGTTCAAAAATGAGATGTTCCAGATGCATGCCATGCTTGTTGGCACCATTAGCGATTTTCCTGCACGCGGGATGTTGTCGGGCAACATTACCAGGGGATACAGGGCTTGTCCAGAGTGCATGACGGTTGAGTGTTGCAGACCTCATTGCAGGAAGATTGTACAGATGCGACATCGTTGTTGGCTTCCACATGATCACCCATTTCGGGAGGATATGGAGGCATTTGATGGGACTGTGGAAACAGGTGAGCAGCCGAGGAGATAGACGGGGGATGAAATCTTAGAAGTGCTAAATGAATACGATTTTGGGCAGCTAAGCAATCATCCGCAGATAGTGGCGTCAATACCTGACAAACCCGACAGGTATAAATTTTGGACACACAAAAGTATTTTTGGGAACTTCCTTATTGGTCCAAGTTGCTGATCAGACACTACTTAGATGTCATGCACATAGAGAAAAATGTGTGCGAGAGTGTGGTCGGCATAGTGTTGAATTGGGAGGGAAAAAATAAAGACGGCCCGAAGGCACGCATTGATCTTAAAAGGATGGGACTGCGAAAACATTTGTGGTTGAGAGATGGGAAGAAAAAAATGCCACAAGCTCCTTATACCGTGAAGCCTGCCCAGAAGAGTGAAATCTTTGGTTGGATGGGTAATGTCAGGTATCCTTCAGGCTATGCCGGAAATATAAGTCGATGTGTTAACTTCAAAGACAACAAGATGTACGGACTAAAGAGTCATGACTGTCATATACTGCTCCAACGCCTCTTCCCTGTTTTCATTCGAAGGTACCTGCCCAAAGAGGTGGTGGAGCCGTTAGTGGCTTTGTCAAGATTCTTTCAGAAGTTATGCACAAGAGAAGTGAAGAAATCGGACTTGTTGGAAATGCAACAGGACATCATTTTTATCATGTGCAAATTCGAAAGGATATTTCCCCCAAACTTTTTCGACATCATGCCTTACCTGATGCTCCATCTTCCGGAACAATTGTTGCTTACTGGTCCAGTACACTACACATGGATGTATCCTATGGAAAGGTACGTAATGCATCTCTGAATCTGGCTATATATATGTCGATCTTTAATATTATTTATTCACTTATATATTATTGCAATAAGCATAACATGCTCGATCTGTAATTACCCATTTACAGACAATTGGGGGACTACAAAGACTATGTGATGAACAAATCTGCACCCGAAGGGTGTATCGCTGAAGCATATATTGCGCATGAGTGCGTAACGTACACCAAGTTGTATTTGGGAGCGTTGGAGGACCCTCCACAACATATGCCCGTAGATGGAGGGCAGTTCAACCTTTCGATCATCTCCGATGATGTTGAAGTTTCTGGAAAGTTGCCCAACTCGTACAAGTTGGAACCTTATGAGCTCGTCATTGCCCATTGGTCGGTATTGATTAACTGTCCAGAAGTTCAATATTGGAAAAATTTGCACCTTTACTGCCCTGCTATTTCCGGTGATGTTGAGTACCACAACAAGACGTTCGCAAACTATTTTGGCAACTGGGTAAGTTGATACTTAAATTGACCTGTATATGATCGATGTTAAGTGCATGTCTCGCATCCTATTTATACGTACTTAATAAATGATTATTTTCAGATGAATCATGTACAAGATGATGGTATCCCTCAGTGGTCACACGAATTGAGGCTCTTGGCGCAGAAACCGGTAACTTCCAGAGTTTATCCTATGTGTAAGGTTAATGGCGTACTATTTATTTGTGAACATAGAGATGTCAGACGAAAAACACAGAATTCTGGGGTAATGGTGCATGGTGGGCATAATGGAGTTGACTATTGCGGTATTCTCCATTCAGTTGTCGAATTAATATATGGGGAAGGCATGACCGTGCACTTGTTTAAGTGTAGATGGTTTGATACCGATCCTCAGAACACAAGGACCGATCAATACGGGATTTTTTCGGTGAATACTGCCACAAGCTGGTATGAAGATGATCCGTTTGTGTTGGCCACGACGGTGAAACAATTGTTCTATCTTGATGATCTTGTGCATAAAGGCGCGTGGAAAGTGGTTAACCATGTTCTTCCACGAAGCCAATACAGTGCCTCAACCCTTGGTGTGACCTCGGATAATGAAGAAGTCAGTGCATACCAAGAGCCGAACGCAACTGGTATTCCTGAAACCTCAACAATTCGCCTTAATAATGTGAGACAGGGCAGTGTGGTACGAATTCCTCAACCGAATCTTCTTGATGTTAATCAAAATGAAGAGAATGAAGACTCAAGTGACGAGGACATACACATATTACCTGAAATTAACTCGGAAACAGAGTCAGACTCAAGCGATGATTCCGATTATGTACCTTAATTAATTAGTGTATAATTTATATGTATGTAGATGGTTTGACTTAGAACGTGCAATGTAAAATGAATTTTATTCGATCATATTATCGATCGACTTTAAATGGCCGTTGTCGATCGATCGGGAAAAAAATACAGCGGATCGATTAATAATTAATATCGATCGATCGTATTATTAAATAATTTTGCTTAATTTACTAATTTCGTATTAAGTATTAATAATTTCGTATTAATTAACTATTAATAAATATATATATTAAAACACTACACATTTAATTAGTTTACCGGCCGGCATAAATGAAAATTAAATAGAGGAACTATATCCGACGAGATCACTTAACTCGTCGGATATAGTTTGGCTTTATATCGTATCTGGGTACGATTTGGGGTAGAAACGAAACTGCCCCAAACACTACACAGTCGCCTCCTCTCGCCTCCTCTCGATTTTCAGGGCAGTTTAAGTGTTGGAAGCAAGCAATCGAAGGTCACCAAGCTATTCCATCGATCCTCAAGCAAAATCCTCGTCGATTAGTGAAAAAACAGGTTTGAAATCCTAAATAATTTCAATTTTTTGAATTTTTTGATTTTGGTTGGATTTTACATTGTGGAATGTGTTGATTGTCAATGTGGATGCATGTATTGATATAGTTGTGGATTTTGTGGGGATTATGCATATATTGAGTTATATAATTAGGAATTAGGAAATTTTAGGTTAAATTCAATTGGATTATATATATTTTTTTATGTTAAATTAGGATTATATTTTTAGTTAAATTTGGATTATAATTTAGGTTAAATTAGGTTAAATTAGGATTAAAATTTAGGTTATATTTGGATTATATTTTAGGTTAAATTAGGTTAAATTTTAGGTTAAATTGTTAGGTTATAATAAAATTTGGATTATATCCTAATTTTATGTTAAATTAGGATTATAATTTATGGAATTTTAGGTTATAATTAAATTTCGATTGTTTTGAATTTTATTCATGAATTGATATATATTGGGATGTACTCGGAAATTTTAGGTTATATGTGGATTGGATTATATGTGGAAAGGATGGATTATTTGGATTATATGGATAGGATTATATGGATTATATGTGGATTATATGGAATTTTAGGTTATATTAGCATGAATTTGGATTATTTGGATTATTGGAATTATTGATATATATATATAGTTAAATTATTGAATTGGATTAATTATATATGTATTGGAAGTTTTATGGAATTATATATTGTTGATTTTTGTGGAATATTTATATATTGAATATATATTGGATTATTGATTTTTAGATGAATTAGAAATTTTTTTTAATTTTAATAATTTATAGCAACGATGCAATGGTTTAATTGCGGACCTTCCCGAGGGGCCGGGTCGAGTACTTCGAGGGGGAGGTCCAGAGGGAGAGGGAGATCGGGACGTGGGGATGAGGGCTCGGGAGCTGGGGATCCTGATGGCACCGGAAGTCGGTCAGCATCAGGATCCACCAGTGTCCCCAACACTTACAGTGTTCCGCTGACCTCTCGACACCGTCGGCTGATGGGCGAGGGACACCCTCAGCAGCAGCAGCTCGAGTCGGCTCGATCCTCAGGCGCGATGAGGGTTCAGCAGGTCAGTCGCACACCGAAAACGGATAGTGCGACTCAATCCTCAGTCCGAATGCCGGACATTCATCGCGAGGAGGGTTCCCCCGTCATCCACCAGACAGCTCCTCATTCTTCCGAGGAGGCTGGTGGATCTACTCAGTCCTCGGCAAGGATGCGACTGTGCCCGCCGCCTACATTATACTTACCGTTGGAAATCCCGACGATACCTCACGTCGATTCCGACGGCATGCCTATTCCGGGACAGCTAGGGTTCATTACCCCGGAGCAGGCATATGCGTATATACCCTTCCCGGCAACTCTCTGGAGTGCAAGGATTCCGGGACAACGCACCGACGAATCAGGTAAATATTAATTAGTGATATCTTTTTACTCCCTAATATTTAAATTCAATTAGGTGTTGATGTTTACAAAATCGTCTACATATATATGTGATAGGCGAGATCGTGCCAGGTGCCAAACAGAAGAGAACCAGAGGCCCCGTCGTCGGCAAGTTACTGGACGAAGCCATTCAGGCTAGCGGTTGTGGCCAACTTATGATTCCGACTAGGGATGGAGGGCAGGTGATCGAGGGAAAGGTCACTCGAAAGTACGCGGGGATGGCGGGCAGCCTCATACGGGATAGAGTCCCAATGTTGTGGCAAGATTGGAATTCAGTGCCACAAGCCGTCAAACATCAGCTGAATAATGCGTTGTCGGTGAGTTGAATTGTATATTCATTATGAAAATTTTCAATAATAAATTTTTAATATTATTGATATATATATAAATATATGCATTGCAGAGGTGGTTCCGCGTGGATGAAGACATTAGACCCACGTGGGCGGATGAAGTGCATGGGAGCAGGTTTGCAGACGACCATTTGTTTCAATTTTTTCGTTTCTTTTGATTATGTTCATACAATGTTGTTAGTTACTAACGCTTGATTTTATGGGTATATATAGGTATAAGGAGTGGAAGGCCGAGCTGAAGAAGCATTGGAAAAAGTACGGTGACGATCGTGAGGGTACCCCTAGCGAGTTTCGTTATAGGGAGTACGAGTGGCGATGGCTTGTGGTTCACTTCAACAACCCTCGATTGAAGGTACGCAACCTTCAATCGATTTAATTTTGGTTTTATCGTACTTCCCGTAAATTATTTGGCTAATGAGTGTTTTTTTATGTTGACTTAATCGCGCAGGCTCTTTCTGAAATCAACGCAAGGAACCGAGCCAAAAACACAACAAATCATCATGCCGGTACCAGATCATACTCGGGTTGGATCGAGGAGGCGGCCAACCACCCAGAAGATGATCCCCTTGTCTATACGATGCAGCACGCGTATCCGCAGAATACCGAATATGCTGTAAGTGTCCTTATAAAAAAATAAACTTATTTCTTATTTATTTAGATTGTTTTTTTAATTAATATTTTATTGTTCTTTGTCAATTAGGCGAGAATTCAGGAGGCGATTCCGGAGGTGTTGACTCAAGTGGCGAGAGAGCTCTATCCCGACACCCCCGATGCGGAACTCCCGATTGATCAGATTGATTGATCTGATCTGATCGTCAGGGCCAGGATTACGTCAACTGCAATCCCTCCAGGGAAGAACACATTCTACTGCAGGGGTTCCGGAAAATAGGGTCAAGGGCTGCTGAAGCAGACCCCTGAATTCTCTCGCGGATCGGGATCATCATCATCATCTTCGAGGACTAATGAGCTAAACGACCGGCTTCATAGGCAATCAATTGAGATGGAAGCTCAACGGCGTCGGATAGAGGAGATGGAGCAAGCGCAAGCTGCAAAGCAGAATCGGTTGGCCGAACAGCAGCAGCAAATGGGGACATGGATGCAGCAATGTTATGTACAGTTGCAAGCATCTGGAATCTAGATACCTCCCCCGCCCATATTCGATGAGTCACAGCCACAGCCTCAGCCTCAGCCGCAGCCTCAGCCACAGCCACAGCCAGACCAGGACCAACCTACTTATAACGACCCATTTGACCACATAGACTTAGGACCAGAACCCCCCTACATTTGAACAATTATCGGTTTCATTTTTATTTTCATTATTTACTACGCATATGTATATAGATTTGAACTATTTCGGTTTTTTATTAATTTATTTATTTACTACGTACTCTAGTTTCAATGGTTGTTGATTTTCAATTTGAACAATATATAGATAGCGTGATTTTTTGTGAATGCAGGTTTTGGGATGAAACCCAAAACCTGCAATTTTTTTTTTTTATTTTCCCACTATATCCGACGACATGTGTCAATATCGTCGGATATAGTTTTCTCCAGAGTCAACCATTTTGACCATGGAGAAAACTATATCCGACGATGATGTCGTCGGTTATAGTTTAAAACTATGACCGACGCAAAATCGTCGTCGGATATAGTGTATACTTTTTCCAACGGTAACCCTAACTGGTCGTCGGATATAGTATGACCGACGGTCTATTACCGACGCTACTATATCAGACGACACATCGTCGGATATTACTATGACCGACGAGGATCCCAAACAGACCGACGACACCAAGTCGTCGGTCATAGTAATTGTTCCGGTAGTGCATAGAGATAGAGATCGATGAAAATCCTTGAAAAACATCATTTGTTGTGTCCAAAAATTAACTAATTCTCCATTAAATTAACCTATTAAATTCTCCATTAGACTAATATATATATATATATATGGTTATACAATATATGGCTACTAAAACTAATATATACAATAGAATAATATATATATTTAGCCACTATACATTAGTCTAAAGTACATTAGTCTAATTTATGCTAGATGTATATGAATTGAGCTATGTATAAAGTTGAAGTTAGCTATATAAAATGAATTATATGAGCAGTTTAATTATATTCTGTATACAATCTTCATATGTGGTCTAAAATGAATCAGCTCTAAACTGAAGTAAAATTCAATCATACCCAGAACAATGGTTGCTTCTAGAATACAAACGACGACTCCTCTCCTGCTTCACCCCCTGCAATAAGCTCTTAATCAGCTCTCATTAAGTGATAAAGCGAAAGAATTTATCAACCTAATCTAGATACCCAACATGAACCAAACCAATCTAGATAGATGAACAACCAAACTAATATAGATATCAACAATCAAACTAATCTTGATATCAAACAACAACAAAGAATAACAGTCTTTATTCCTAGCAACTAAATGTAAGGAAATCTGAATATATGTATTATAGAGACAGATCAGATAACAATACAAAAACTCTCTCACAATCACAACAAAAACATAAAACAAAGAGGTTCAACATGTTATAAGCTATGTATATAACTAAGAGCAAGAGCACGATCATGGATTCATACAAATCCATTACAATTAAAGGAGTAAACCAATAGAGAGTAAATAACGGCCATGGTTACATGAAAAATTACATCGAAAACACCCAATTTTGATCTAGGTAATCTTCTGAATAATCTAAACTCAATCTCATGAAAAATGCCCATTTTTGATAATCTGCTGGTGTTCGAGGTTGAGTAATACATGGAAACTATCAACAAATTATCAACGAATCGTTTGTATTCTCATGGAAAATACCAGTAGATCTCATGAAAAATGCCCAATTTTGATCTAGGTAATTTAGTCAATAGCTATCATTTTCTAAACTCACAAATTTACACATCCAAAACAATATAGTGATGGAAGACATGGAGAGACTAAGAGGTTAGTAATCAAATAAACTTTAACCTCAATAGTCATACATACCCAATCAAGCAATACACGAACCTAGATAAATTTCATTGATTTTGACCGACGTTATGAAGCTGGAGTCCGAGAACGTTTCTATTCCAGAAAGGATCACTCTTTTCCCTGTGAAGTTTGTCATTTTTTTCCTATTTCGTTGCTAAAAGGAATGCAGGGCAACAAATTAAAACAAAATCGAACAAATTGAAGAAGATCAAAGAAATCCCAAAGAGAATAAGGGACTAAACATACAACCACAAAATCAAAGTTAGTTTTGAATCCTTGTGTTTCTGAAACTCAAGCTTGTATGGAGTGAAAGCTTTAGTCTGTAGTACAATCAGTACATGTAAACACACTCGACAAATAACTCTAGTGTTTAGAAGATTACCTGCAGCGTTAATCGATATGGCCATAGCTTTGATCTTCTATTTTCTATAACTTTAGCACCTTGATGGGAATAGGCTCTGAATGCTTACGCGTATAGAAAACAGGGACCAAGGCTCACATATATAGAGAGTTGCAACAAGTCCTTGCCCATAAAGGTTTCCTTGTTGCACTCTATCGTAATAAGGAAAGAAGTGAGATCATATCTACTATGAAGGATAGATTCCTAATATCATCAAACATGTATATATTGTTCACTGATTACATGGTACAGCAATATCTCAATGATCTCATCGCTTAGTTATTAAGTTAATACAAATCTGAACTTGCCTAAAACAACTAATGTGAATGTCCATGCTTTCAATCTCCCACTGGACAACACATTCGTTGTGCTACTGGCAACTGACTTTCTTTCACTAAGCAATGAAATAAAGGCATGCATAGATCACTGATTTTGCTGAAAATCTAAGACCAGTTCTGTCATCTGTTCAGCACATTACAGGTCACCAAAACTCCACAAATGTAACTACATTTGCTGTTTAAGAACCACTACAATGAACCTCACAGAACACATGAACTTAGATATGATTAATTGAGCTAATGACTATGTATATATACATCAAACTGATCTGCATTTGTCATAAATCTCAGGGTCCACTTAATGGTTTTACACTGAAAACACCAAATACAAGACACATAACTGAATAACTGATGGAATCGTGTCTCTCTACTCAAAGGCAGTTATATACATATGTATACATATATGCAGAACAACTCTGCATATAACTATCCATCTGAATTAATAAAACTTGATCATGAATCACACTGTTGCAACAGAAACTGAAATGAAAATCTTCATATTATTAATAGCAAGTATCAAGTTTTACAAGAATAATACAGAAAATAAAATTACAAGAACTGTATCTGCAATCTGAAGCTGATTCTAGCTAACTCTCGATTACTCCCACTAAACTCATGAATCCAGGCTATCCAGTACTCCCATGTTTCTACAATGTTCTTTGAAAATACCAACAGCTAAAGGTTTTGTAAAAGGGTCTGCCAATTGATGAGCTGTGTCAATGTTCATGACCTGAATCTCACCATCTTTGACTCTCTTCTTCATGCTGTAGTATTTCAGATCAATATGTTTTGAATGAATTGATCTCTTGCTGTTTTTACAGAAGAAAACAGCTGCCTCATTATCACAGTATAGGATTAATAGCTCAGGAATGAACTGGCTCAGCACTTTGGTTTCCCTTAGAAAATTTCTGATCCACAATCCTTCACAAACACCTTCATAAAGAGCAATCACTTCTGCTTGCATTGTTGAAGTTGCTGTGAGAGATTGTTTTACTGTTTTCCATGCCACTGCACCACCAGCTAGCATGAAAACATATCCACAAGTGGACTTACTGGAGGTTGGATAATTTCCAGCAAAATCAGAATCTGTATATCCTTCTAAATTTAGAGTTTTAACTTTTCTGTAAACAAGCATGTGGTGTTTTGTCCTCTGAAGGTATCTAAGCACCTTCTTTCCTGCATTCCAGTGCTGAATTTCTGGACTGCTTTGAAATCTAGAGAGTATACCTACTGAAAATGCTAAGTCTGGCCTAGTGCATACCTGAGCATACATTAGACTACCAACTAACCTAGTATAAGGCTTTGATTTCATGTTTTCTCTCTGTGCTTCAGACATGAAGGACTTGTTTTTGGTTAGTTTATCACCTTTGGACATTGGGACTTCCCCTGGAGCACAGGATTCCATTCCAAATCTCTTGAGAACTTTTGAAATGTATCCTGCTTGTGACAGACCTAACAAACATTGTTTTCTGTCTCGTTTTATCTCAATCCCTAAGACAAAAGATGCTTCCCCCAAATCTTTCATGTCAAAGTGTTTTGACAGAAAGATTTTCGTATCTTTGAGAAATTTGATATTGCTGCTTGCCAAAAGGATATCATCAACATACAGTATTAAGAAAATGAAACCATTTCCCACTGTTTTGAGATAAACACATTCATCTACAATGTTTT
This sequence comes from Geum urbanum, assembly GCA_946800695.1. NCBI lineage: Eukaryota > Viridiplantae > Streptophyta > Magnoliopsida > Rosales > Rosaceae > Geum > Geum urbanum. The sequence goes on from OX326998.1 coordinate 40,395,683, forward strand.
CTGTAAATCCAAAGGTTGATATAACTGAATCAAACTTTCTGTACCACTGTCTAGAGGCCTGTTTCAGTCCATAGATTTCCTAAGTCTACAGACCATGTTCTCCTTACCTTTAACCAAGAAACCTTCAGGTTGTTTCATGAAGATTGTTTCTTCTAGTTCACCATTTAGAAAAGCTGTTTTGACATCCATCTGATGTAGCTCCATATCAAAATGAGCTACTAATGCCATGATTATTCTAAATGAATCCTTAGTGGATACAGGAGAAAAGGTTTCTGTAAAGTCAATTCCCTCTTTCTGTGTAAACCCTTTAGCCACCAACCTTGCTTTAAATCTGTCAATGTTTCCCTTAGAGTCTCTTTTAGTTTTAAAAACCCACTTGCAGCCTATTGGTTTCTGTTTATCACTAGCCTCAACTAAGTCCCATACTTCATTGTTTTTCATTGACTCAATCTCTGCATCCATGGCTTCATGCCATTTCATTGAGTCTTCACTGTTTATGGCTTCATTAAAAGTGATAGGATCATTGTCCTCATCTAATGCTTGCTCAATTTCCTGAGAAAACACAAGATAATCACTCTTAGTTCCATAGGTAGGAATTCTTTCCCTTGTTGACCTTCTAGGTTCAGGGACTGAATTAGGTTGAGAAGCTAGAGATTCTAAATTTTCTGTAGATACAGCAGCTTCTGAATCATGCTGAGGCTGTTCAGGTTTTAAAATTTCAGTTTGGCATTGAATTGTAGGTTCTCTATTTGTTTCTTCCCTTATCACTACCGGAAAAAACACTATATCCGACGAGATATGGAAAACTATAACCGACGAGATAAAAATCTCGTCGGTTATAGTGGAAAAATAATTTTTTTTTTAATTTTTTTTAGAAATCTCGTCGGTTATAGTACTATAACCGACGAGAATGGGTAAAAATCTCGTCGGTTATAGTATTACCGACCGACTTTAGCCAGCTGACTATAACCGACGAGAAAATTTTACTATAACCGACGAGATTTTTTCTCGTCGGTTATAGTCAGTTGGCTAAAGTCGATCGGTAATACTATAACCGACGAGATTTTTACCCATTCTCGTCGGTTATAGTACTATAACCGACGAGATTTCTAAAAAAAATTAAAAAAAAAATTATTTTTCCACTATAACCGACGAGATTTTTATCTCGTCGGTTATAGTTTTCCATATCTCGTCGGATATAGTGTTTTTTCCGGTAGTGTATGCCAATATCTTCAGATACTTCTTTAGATACTGTAGTGTCACCTGAGATTAATGGCAGAACAAATATATTTTGTAGGTTCTGTGATTGTTCAGGGTCTCCTTCAACTTCCTCAAATTCTGTTGAAAGATCAACAAAATCTGTGTTGCAGGTTGCTTCTCCTAAAAATTTAACCTGATGAGTTTCAAAAATTCTAGGAGAATGTTTTCCAGAATAAAGTTTATACCCTTTAGATTTGTCACAGTAGCCAACAAAATTACAACTAACAGACTTGATATCAAGTTTTCCTAAGTTAGGATTGTACAGCCTAGCCTCAGCTTTACAACCTCAAACATGCATGTGATGCAGGCTTGGTTGTTTACCATGCCACAGTTCATATGGAGTTTTCACAACTGATTTACTAGGTGCTCTATTGCAAATGTAATTTGCAGTCCTTAAGGCTTCTCCCCACAGAAACCTAGGTAAACCAGATGTGCACATCATGCTCCTAACCATACCTAGAAGAGTTCTATTCTTCCTTTCTGCCACTCCATTCTGTTGGGGTGTGTAAGGAGTGGTATACTGAGCTGAAATGCCTTGTTCTTGTTCATGGTCCCTTGTGTTGGCCACTTTCAGTATATTTACCATAAAATTCTCCTCCCCTGTCAGATCTCACTGCCTTAATCTTCTTCTCAAGTTGTAATTCTACTTCAGTTTTGAAGATTTTGAAGGCATCTAAAGATTGAGATTTTTCTGACATTAAATGAATGTGGCAGAACCGTGAGAAATCATCTATGAATGTAACGAAGTAGATGTTCCCACATATGGTTTGAGTCCTGAATGGTCCACAAATATCAGTGTGGATCAGTTCTAATAAACTGTTGGACCTGTATGCACCCTTGCATGATTTGTTAGTCATCTTCCCTTTACAGCATTCCACACAATCAGATAGATCAGAAAAATCTAATTCTGGCAACATTTTGTTTTTGATTAGTGTTTTTAATCTCTCATTTGATATATGGCCTAGTCTCCTATGCCATAAGGATGCAAACTTGTCATTAAATAAGGTTCTTTTGACGCCTATACAAATGTTTGAATCTGAAGTGTTTGTAGTATCTGTTAGTTGCTCAATGGCAAACACAGATTTACTGGAGACTTTACATTTGATCTGTAAATAGCCATTCAAACGTATAGCTGAACCAATATATAATGAATTTTTGAAAAACTTTATTCCATTGAAATCATACTGAAAGCTACATCCATGTTCAATCAAAAGGTCCCAAGAGATTAAATTTCTCTTCATAGAGGGTACATAATAAACGTTGTCCAGAAAAAGAAAATTTCCTAATCCCAAATCTAGACTAAGGCAGCCTATGGCTTTGACAGAAACTCTCATGCCATTTCCAACTCTGATGTGTGTTTCCTCAGTTCTTGGTTTCCTCTTCTTTATGAAGCCCTGCAAGGAATTTACTATATGTAAGGGAGATCCTGAATCAAGCCAAAATGTATTTGGTTCTACGTTTATTAAATCAACTTCTAAAAAGAAAAGAGATGGGAAACAGACAGTTTTTATAGGACACTTACCCTTCTTGATCATCCAGGCTTTGAACCCTGAACAATTCTTCTTAACATGTCCTGGTTTCTTACAGAAATAGCATTTGAACTTGAAGGGTTTGTTACTGGATTGTCCTGCTGTCTTCACTGAATTCTTAAAGTTGGTGGTTTTCTTGGTGTTAAGTTTCTTCTTCCACTTGTTTTTACCCACCATGTTGACAGTTGCTTCCTTTGCTGGCTGTATAACCCCATAACCTGGATCATCTGCCTTAATCCTATTTTCTTCCTCAGTAGCTATAGCAATAAGATCATTCAGATTCCATTTATCCTTCTGTGTATTGTAGCTTGTCTTGAGTTGACTGAAGCTTTGAGGAAGAGAATGAAGTGCAGTGTGTACCACATATTCATCAGGGAGACTCATGTTTAGTCTCTTCATCTTAAGTGTGATGTTTTCTATCTTAAGAATGTGGTCTCTGACTCCCCCAACTCCATTGTACTTAAGGGAATTGAGTTGGTTTGACAGTATGGCAGCTTCAGACTTATCAGTCTTCTTGAATTTTTCATGAATAAATTCCAGAAGATCATAAGCATACTCTAATTCAGGGATGGTTCCAGCTATGGTTTCTGTCATGGTGGCCCTAATAATGTTTCTGCATGTGCTGTTCTTCCTAAACCAGCTTTGTTGATAATCCCATCCTGCCTTATTGGTTTCCCTATCATCAGCTTCTACATGATCAGGAATAGGATCAATAAGGCAACTATCGAGGTCATTGTTGAGTGAGAAATACATATCAACTTGTCTTCTCCAGGATTTATAATTGGAACCAGTCAACAGTTCTATTTGATTGAGGGTGACAACTTGGATACCTAAAGGAGCAAATCAAAAGGAAAAACTTAATCAGTTCTTGTTTACTGTAGGTATCTTCAAGGTTTTGTTTATGAAAATCCTATGATTACTGAATAGAGATTTTATACAGATGCAAACAAAACACATTTCAATACAAAATATTCCCAAACACATGTCTAACTACACTTATATAGCAGTAGATTAAACATACTGAATTATGTATCCACACACCATAACTGTTAAGCTCATGTCATATAAGAGGAGAAATCATCACCTAATGGCAGAAGAAGAACTCCAATCATATCTGTATATGAGGTTTAAAATCATGTGTGCAGCTGTACTGACTTTAAAACCATGTACCAATACTTCTATGGAAGACACAATGTACATGTTCTTAAAATCAGCAACACAAGTTTTCAAAACTCTTTGATGCTGAATGAATTTCCAAAAACGTGAAAAAAGTTTTTGCTATGTGCAACATACTGTTTACAGTTGATTCAGAAATTCAGAGTTTGAATTGAATGCCTTTCTACTAAAACTGTATGAGAAAAACATATCCCTGTTTGTAAAATTCATGGATCATGGTTTCAAAACTTGATTACTCAAACCAATCAATCTATCCATTTCAGAAGAATTCTACAGACTCAGCAGAGTTTGTTGCAGATCAATCACTCAATATCATGCAATAACATACCTTAGCCTCTGCTCACAGCGCTGCAATGTTAGCGGAATTTGAAAGGACCCAACCCCGATTTAGCACCCTAAATCGGAATCGAACCCCTTCGAAAACACGAACCAACAAAAACTTTTCGAAATTTGGGCAGAGTTTCGTTACTAGCGTGGAATTACCATTACCTGCACGCGTAAAATACACTCCATCCTATGCCACAAAAAGCAAACCGTGGGCACCAACCCCATCCGGATTTCTCAATATATAAACAATAACGTAAAGTAGTAAATATATATACACTTTACTGAAATCCAGTGTAAAATCGTATAACATATTCAATAGGAAGCTCAGAGCGACATCTAATACATAATCGTATACTCATACCACAGTAGGTAGAAATAATAAACCTACTGGATGAAACAAAGTAGCTCGAGCACTATGCCTCCGACCACGACGTGCGACACCAGAGCCTGAACTGCAAACTGGGCACGGAAACCGAAAAGCCCAGGGGAAAGACAATGAACACGTTAGAGTGAGTGGACGAAAATAAACGTCTTTCACCAGTTTATATATGTTATAAAAACATATGCGAGTCCAGATAAATAAAAACAACATAGTACACGAGGTAAAACTCACACTCCTCCAGTGTACAGAGCATGCAAGTAAAAATCCCACGGGGTCGCTCATGGACACACACCGTGCTAGTACAGTCCGAATCACGGGATCCCGGACCCACACGTGATTCTAAGCCAGAAAGGCCTCGGTTCCGGGGATACGCCCCTCGCCGGTCAGGTCGGGGTAACGCCCCGCCTGGGATGCCTACCATCGGGGATCAGCCGAGAGGCTAAGTGTATCGATACAACAACGTAACCAAGACTGTACTCTGTGTAAACCAAATCATAGACAGTTCAATGCAAATGCATGAAACAGCATATAAGTGTATGTATACTCGTATACGTATATTCGTATAAGTATATCGTATAATCGTAAAACACATGCTCATGCAATTCGTAATCTCAATACGCATGCTCAAGTTCGAAAATCATATAAAAGACTCGCAAACAATCCGTGAAAAGAAATGTCCACTCACAGACTGGCGTAACGCGTATCGCGTTAACCCGTGATCCGGCGGAATGTCCCTCGCCAAACAAACGATCACGAACCCCTGAATATCCACAATGTCCAATATTCAAAGTCATAATCCGACAATATAAATCAAACCACGAGAAACCACCGTTCTCGGAAATACACAATTCAAAGTCGACGAATCGACGAAAATCCGTATATACCACCTTAATACCTCGCTTTACGTTCGGACGCTCAACTCGAAAAACGAACCTCCCCACTGCGTTCGGAGCGCGATTTCGAGTCAAACGACATGCAACTTGCCGAAAGTCAAAAAGTCAACCCGTTGACCGTTGACCGCCGTTGACCGCCGTCCACGGCGGCGCCGCTGCCGGCCGAAGAATTTTCCGGCGGAGCCACCCTTGTTCCACTCCAAATCGCCCACTGAGCAACTTTGTCAACTGCACCAAGGGCCAATTCTCACTCTAACTCATCCAATTTCATGAAGAACCGAATTGTACACAAATTTTCCAATCCAAAATTCTCCAAATTCAAGCAAAATTAGAGCTTCAAATTCACACAGTAGCTTCAAGAGGATGAGAGCAACAAAGCCCATCCAAAATTGCAGCTCAAATCGGTGTAAATTATGGAACCCGAATTACCTCAAAAATTCTCAAGTTTTTTGGCCGGAATTCCTCCATTTCCGGTGAACCTCGCCGTGAGGGGTGGTCGGATTCCACAAGAGGGGCCCAAGGCGAGTTGGCCGAGCCCTAGGCCGAGCCCTAAGGTGGCCGAACGATGCTCCGTCGCCGGTGAGGCCGTAGGCCGTCGCATCTCCTCCTCCTCCCACCGAGTTGACTCGGTCAACTCGGTCAAACCCCAATATGGTAAGTCATCCACTTGCCCAAAATAACAGGTTGCTATTTATAGCCTTTCCCAAAACGGAAACTTCATGTTTATCCATTTCGACGAACTTTAAACTCCCGAAACTTTCTCGTCGTAACTCCGATTCCGATAATTCTCGCGGCCACGAATTCGACTCGACATAATCTTTCATAATCACCCGAAGTCAAACATATCGGCCAATCGGATAAAAAGTCAACCCTTCAAAGCAACACACATTAAATCGACTAAATAATCAACAAACGGCAAAATTCTCAACCAATTCCTCGTAACTCCAAATCATGCTCCGGAAGTTCCCACAAACTCGAAATTAAATTCCGAACAACTTCCGTGAAGAAACCGAAACCAAATTCTCGTCCGGTAATTTAGTCGCGAACAAATCTGCCATAATAATTCGTTTCCGTCGAAACTTCAAATATTCATAACTAATTCCTCGGTCGTCCAAATAACGATCCGGAACCGCCCACGAACTCGTAATCACACATACAACGACTCTCGAGAAGAGACCTAGCTCCAATTCTCTGCCAATAATTTAGTCGTTAACGAGCCTGGCGATTCAATAACTGTCGAACAACTCTGCGACTACACCCAACCTCATCAATCAAGCTGATCATACTGCTGATTCTGGTCCGGGTCGTCACAAATCCACCCCCCTTAGAAAAATTTCGACCTCGAAATTTCTGAGTCTGCTGGCTAAACGTAAGAGCACTGCCTCTGCATACTGCTCAACTCACTAACGGTAATCTCAACTGAACAACTCTGATCACAAACTTCACAATAGGAGATAATTCCGTGCTGTAATCCCTGTACCCTCAAATCACAAATCTGAACTGGCTCACATAATCGCCAAATGTTCCTGCATACGGAACGGATAGGGTACACAATGCAAAACCAACCTGAAACACAGTTCCGCCTCACGGAACACAACACACATAAAAGCCAATACTATAGGCGATGCCGAACCATACGGCATAACACAAACTCGCCTATGGCCACATATGGATCAAAACATCAAGGCAAATCCCAACACGACCTGCTCATACCAACGAAACTCAAGCATCGAACTCAAACAATTATCAACCTATTTCCATTAACCTGATAGTCTGTGGTAACACACTCCACAAAATCGGACACAATCATCAACTCAAATTCAAACCAAACTCACTCCAACACAATGAAGTACAACATCGTTCCTCAAAACGACGTCAAACAATATCAAAATCACAGTGGACAACAATCTGGTACTGCAAGCAACCTCGAACAGCTGAAACTGCTGGTCCCGAATCCTCCAGAACTACAATACCAAGGTCCACAACATGCCCTCCAAGGCCTGAATAGTCCTCAAAGATCGCTCGCCAATCCGAGGATAAGAACTGGTACCAACTCGTAATCTGGTCCCCAATGCTTACTGCAAAGCTTGCCAACACTCCGTCGTAGCTGATTATCTCGATCAGCGGACTGGGACACAGATACACCACGTAAATAGCCAATCTTCGTCAAACATAGCTATGCCAGCCAACCACTGGAATCATCTCCGAAAGTACAAGGAACTGTACTGAGTACGTCAGACGACCTACAAAGGCCCAACAACTGGTATCACGAACCAAAGTGCAAACAACATACACAAACACAGCAACAATCGCCACGTCTAATCGGAAATCTTCAATGGCTGACACTTCTCGGCAAGTCTCTGCCTCCTAGCCATCGCCAGTCGACGAATGTGGCATCAGCACACACAAGCTGCTACATGGCTCTTCATGTTGCGTCACGAGTAGTAAACTCGGAGTATCAGGCACATCTCCATACCACTGGTGCACATCGCACGCAAAACAATGAGCTTCAACATCTCACACTTGAACTCAGCTCCCATAGCTCGCAACTCGGCTAACACGGAAACTCGAGCCACACACACATGAAACACTGACGCTCCTGACTCTCGACTGAATGCATCAACAACAGCATCATCCCAAACGGATGATCAAAGTACAACCTTTAGCTTTTCCCGAACAACTCAAAGGTGCAGTCATAGTCGTTAGTTGACCCCATCCATCAACACTACCTCAAGCCTAAATCTGGCCGAAAATGCAAGTGGATGAAACTCAAATGATCAGGGTATCTCCTACATCACACTGCACGCTATAGTAGCAGTATCTCCAACTCTTTGGTGCTAGCACAAGGACAGCTACATCCAAATCACGCATAGGATATGCAACCACACAAAGTTCCACTGTCTGGAACCACGAGCCACCGCTCTACTACACAGCATCAAAGCACAACCAAATCCAAACCTCGATGCATCGCCATATCACACGAACTCGTCGTAGTCGTCAGGTAAGGACAAAACCGCAGTAACGATCACCAACCTGCAAGAGTAAGAAACTCTCCTCGCATGCATCGAACCACTCGAACTTGACGCCTTCTTCGTCAATCCAGAAAGTATAGTGGTAATCCGGGAAAATCCTGCACAAGTCGTCGGTAATAGCCTGCCAAACTCAAAGACTCCCGATCTCTGGTACAATGGTAGGGCAAACTCCGAATCATCACTGCTTTAATCTGGTCAGGATCCACGCCAACTCCCTCGGATAGCATCACACATCCCAAAATCTTCACGCTAATCGTGCAAAACTCACCCTGGCTGAACTTCGCAAACAACTGATCATCTCGCGAAGTCCGCAAAATCGTTCACATTTGCTTCAGGTGCTGGCCAACACTCCTGAAGTACATCAGGACGTTGCCAATGAACATGACCACAAACTCGTCCAGAAACCGTCTGAACACCAGGTCCATCAAGTCCACACGATCAACAGGGCATTGGTCAACCAAACAGCGTGACCAAAAACTCGTAATGCCTGCACCATGATCTGAAAGCTAACATAGTCACGTCAGACTCATCAAACCTCAACTGATTGTATCCGGACCCAAAATCAATCTTCAACAAGACTGAAGCTCTCGCAAGCTGATTCTACCACTCGTCAATCCGAAACGGAGGATACTCATTCTCCTCTGAAGCGAATCAAGCTTCGGTAGTCAATGCACCATCTCGTTGAACCAACCAACATCCGTACACACAATGCAAAAGTACACCACGCAAATACACTAGGTCACATGAAATCTCCTGAAACCTCCTCCAGCAACTCCTGGAGTCGAAACTGTAGCTCCATCAGCTCCGCTGGCTCAGAACGACAATGTGTCGATAAAATGAGTCCAGCGCCTAGTACAAGCTCAATAGTGTAGTCGGTCTCCCGAACTGGAGGAACACCTGGTAACTCCTCCGAAATACGCCAGGAAACTCGGAAACCACCTCAATGTCACCAATAACGGGCTCAGCAACCGAAGTATCTACAGCATGGGTTAAGCGAGCAACACAATCCGTCTCCATCATCCGCTCGACCATCACCGCGAAATGGTATCTCGGGGAAATCTGGTCGTCGGAACACAACCTCCTCCTCGAGGCACTCGAACACAGCCAAATGCACCGTCAGTAAGTCCATACTCACAAACACACCAAACCACAATGTCCAGCTATAACAGATCCGCGGCTAACCCACATCCTTCAACAAGGATCTCGCAACCTCCGGATGGATACAACACTCTCCAAGACCTCGGAAGTGGAGATGCAGGTACAATCGCCATGGACATCAAGCAACAGTAACCTCGGAGAAAAGTCTATCCTCAAACAAGGTCATGGCACAACCTCCAACATGCCCAACTAGTCGCCCACGTCAATTGCGACTTCAGAATGGCTCGTCAAAAGTATACACTGATCAGATTGCAGGAACAACATGAGGATCTCCCTGTAAACTCTGAGCTGTCAAACCGCTACAACAGCTGGCTGAGGCGCTCCCTCACAACGTGACCCTCCTGGCCACCGAAATAGCAACTGAAAGTACTCCTCGAACACAAGTCACCGCAACACCTGCTGCGTGAAAGAATCACCAACGATCACTCAAACTCATACCACAAGAGCAAGTCCGCTACTCTGTGATCTCCGCCATCGCCAAACGGATCAGCAAAGGATCCTCAACACAATCAAACAAAACCACAGCCTGATGAAGTCACTGATCCCAAGGTGTCGGAACTCAACCTCATCAAAATCTCGACTAAGTCCACATTCCCCAAACCATCTCATCAAAAACCACGTACATCTTTCCCTCACAATAGCCTCGCCACTGAGTGCAGCACACTAAGCTCTTCATGGTTGTCTCGAGGCACATCAATCAGACTCTCTCTCTGATACTCAGGTTCAAACTCATCTCGAACCTCGCACACTGCTTCCTCTGAAGCCACATAACTCGTGCAAACCGAAATAACATAGGAACAATGCATCACTGCCTCAGGTGGGTAAGCACTCCACATTCGAACGCTGGGTAGCCTGATAAACCATCACTGTATACACAACACCCTGAATGTAGGCCATGGAGTCACAACCGGAACTCACACAATACCAGCCCACAAAATACAACAATCTAACTCAGGCAAACATCTCTGCCACAACTCACCGCTCTGAGGCCACATATAGACGCCCATATACACATCCCCAGGTAAACCGTGCCACATAGTTCACTGAACTCTGAATACTCATCTGAATCCACTGTTCTCTGGCAATTCACGCGTCGATTGATCCTCAACAGGATCCACAACCGAAACGACACGGAAAGCACGTCAGGAGGCATCCTAATGAATACAATATCGTTCACAACAAGTGGAACGTAATCATGGAACTTCAAATATTTGAAAACATACAACACCCGGAATTTGATGATTATCCGCCGGCCGGTCGGGTCACCATTCCAGACATGCTGTACATTCTCAAATACCCTTAGTAAACACGACTACAGAAGTCTACAGAACCTATAACCTAATGCTCTGATACCAAGCTGAAAGGACCCAACCCCGATTTAGCACCCTAAATCGGAATCGAACCCCTTCGAAAACACGAACCAACAAAAACTTTTCGAAATTTGGGCAGAGTTTCGTTACTAGCGTGGAATTACCATTACCTGCACGCGTAAAATACACTCCATCCTATGCCACAAAAAGCAAACCGTGGGCACCAACCCCATCCGGATTTCTCAATATATAAACAATAACGTAAAGTAGTAAATATATATACACTTTACTGAAATCCAGTGTAAAATCGTATAACATATTCAATAGGAAGCTCAGAGCGACATCTAATACATAATCGTATACTCATACCACAGTAGGTAGAAATAATAAACCTACTGGATGAAACAAAGTAGCTCGAGCACTATGCCTCCGACCACGACGTGCGACACCAGAGCCTGAACTGCAAACTGGGCACGGAAACCGAAAAGCCCAGGGGAAAGACAATGAACACGTTAGAGTGAGTGGACGAAAATAAACGTCTTTCACCAGTTTATATATGTTATAAAAACATATGCGAGTCCAGATAAATAAAAACAACATAGTACACGAGGTAAAACTCACACTCCTCCAGTGTACAGAGCATGCAAGTAAAAATCCCACGGGGTCGCTCATGGACACACACCGTGCTAGTACAGTCCGAATCACGGGATCCCGGACCCACACGTGATTCTAAGCCAGAAAGGCCTCGGTTCCGGGGATACGCCCCTCGCCGGTCAGGTCGGGGTAACGCCCCGCCTGGGATGCCTACCATCGGGGATCAGCCGAGAGGCTAAGTGTATCGATACAACAACGTAACCAAGACTGTACTCTGTGTAAACCAAATCATAGACAGTTCAATGCAAATGCATGAAACAGCATATAAGTGTATGTATACTCGTATACGTATATTCGTATAAGTATATCGTATAATCGTAAAACACATGCTCATGCAATTCGTAATCTCAATACGCATGCTCAAGTTCGAAAATCATATAAAAGACTCGCAAACAATCCGTGAAAAGAAATGTCCACTCACAGACTGGCGTAACGCGTATCGCGTTAACCCGTGATCCGGCGGAATGTCCCTCGCCAAACAAACGATCACGAACCCCTGAATATCCACAATGTCCAATATTCAAAGTCATAATCCGACAATATAAATCAAACCACGAGAAACCACCGTTCTCGGAAATACACAATTCAAAGTCGACGAATCGACGAAAATCCGTATATACCACCTTAATACCTCGCTTTACGTTCGGACGCTCAACTCGAAAAACGAACCTCCCCACTGCGTTCGGAGCGCGATTTCGAGTCAAACGACATGCAACTTGCCGAAAGTCAAAAAGTCAACCCGTTGACCGTTGACCGCCGTTGACCGCCGTCCACGGCGGCGCCGCCGCCGGCCGAAGAATTTTCCGGCGGAGCCACCCTTGTTCCACTCCAAATCGCCCACTGAGCAACTTTGTCAACTGCACCAAGGGCCAATTCTCACTCTAACTCATCCAATTTCATGAAGAACCGAATTGTACACAAATTTTCCAATCCAAAATTCTCCAAATTCAAGCAAAATTAGAGCTTCAAATTCACACAGTAGCTTCAAGAGGATGAGAGCAACAAAGCCCATCCAAAATTGCAGCTCAAATCGGTGTAAATTATGGAACCCGAATTACCTCAAAAATTCTCAAGTTTTTTGGCCGGAATTCCTCCATTTCCGGTGAACCTCGCCGTGAGGGGTGGTCGGATTCCACAAGAGGGGCCCAAGGCGAGTTGGCCGAGCCCTAGGCCGAGCCCTAAGGTGGCCGAACGATGCTCCGTCGCCGGTGAGGCCGTAGGCCGTCGCATCTCCTCCTCCTCCCACCGAGTTGACTCGGTCAACTCGGTCAAACCCCAATATGGTAAGTCATCCACTTGCCCAAAATAACAGGTTGCTATTTATAGCCTTTCCCAAAACGGAAACTTCATGTTTATCCATTTCGACGAACTTTAAACTCCCGAAACTTTCTCGTCGTAACTCCGATTCCGATAATTCTCGCGGCCACGAATTCGACTCGACATAATCTTTCATAATCACCCGAAGTCAAACATATCGGCCAATCGGATAAAAAGTCAACCCTTCAAAGCAACACACATTAAATCGACTAAATAATCAACAAACGGCAAAATTCTCAACCAATTCCTCGTAACTCCAAATCATGCTCCGGAAGTTCCCACAAACTCGAAATTAAATTCCGAACAACTTCCGTGAAGAAACCGAAACCAAATTCTCGTCCGGTAATTTAGTCGCGAACAAATCTGCCATAATAATTCGTTTCCGTCGAAACTTCAAATATTCATAACTAATTCCTCGGTCGTCCAAATAACGATCCGGAACCGCCCACGAACTCGTAATCACACATACAACGACTCTCGAGAAGAGACCTAGCTCCAATTCTCGGCCAATAATTTAGTCGTTAACGAGCCTGGCGATTCAATAACTGTCGAACAACTCTGCGACTACACCCAACCTCATCAATCAAGCTGATCATACTGCTGATTCTGGTCCGGGTCGTCACAGAATTCACACAATATGCAGCATAACAATTCACTTATTCAATCAAGAACACACAACAATTAATAGAAACGTAAGTTCCATCCGGTCAATCAAAACACAATCCCAATTCTATCCTAACCTATGTGCACACCGGGATATGCCCTAGGTTTTCTATGCATTTCCTAAACATACCTGATTCAGTGAGCCCAAAGGATTGAATCCTTGCGAGTTCATGATACGAACCCGAGCGTGTTCTTCCTCAGCCTTCAATGAAGAAACCCAGGTTTTTCAAACTTCATCCACAACGGTCAGTCAATACATGACTTAGACCAGTTTGATAAAACTGAACGGGTCATGGGCCGGGTCACGAAACTCACAGTCCCAAGTATATATATATATATATATATATATATATATATGGGCTGTTCTGAATGGGTCAGCCAAAAATGGTTGGCCCGTTACTGTTTGCCCTTTTTTTGTCGATTTTTCTAAATTGATCTACATGTATGATTCTCGAGCCAAAAGCTCTGATACCAATTGAAAGCTTTAGTCTGTAGTACAATCAGTACATGTAAACACACTCGACAAATAACTCTAGTGTTTAGAAGATTACCTGCAGCGTTAATCGATATGGCCATAGCTTTGATCTTCTATTTTCTATAACTTTAGCACCTTGATGGGAATAGGCTCTGAATGCTTACGCGTATAGAAAACAGGGACCAAGGCTCACATATATAGAGAGTTGCAACAAGTCCTAGCTTGCCCATAAAGGGTTCCTTGTTGCACTCTATCGTAATAAGGAAAGAAGTGAGATCATATCTATTATGAAGGATAGATTCCTAATATCATCAAACATGTATATATTGTTCACTGATTACATGGTACAGCAATATCTCAATGATCTCATCGCTTAGTTATTAAGTCAATACAAATCTGAACTTGCCTAAAACAACTAATGTGAATGTCCATGCTTTCATGGAGCACTGACCAAATGATCCATATTCTAGACTTCACCGAGACCTTCCTACTTCTCTTTAACTGCATCTACAAACAAAGATCAAATAACTATATAAATGACCTTACCTCATTGCATCATATAACATTCAAGCAAATCAGATCAACAATACAAACCTGGTGAGCAAAATGAGAGATCAAAGTATCAATACGTCTTGCTGCAAACAAAAATACAACAAATAGAAACCAAAAAATCTGATCTAATCAAAACAACACCACATTTCTACCAAATATACAATTGCATTTCTTTTGTTCAGTTCAAAACATTACAAAAACTATTACACTCGTAAATAGATCCAGTTCTTCAAATGAAACCTGAATCAAAACATAATCGATTATTCCCAAGCTCATAAATTAAACAAAGTGCAAGTTCAATTAGCTTAGCTGAAAAGCTTAATAACTGATATAAACTCGGATCCAATTGAAATCAAACAGAAATGAACACACTCAACGCTGAATGGAGCTTTAAAAAAACAATAATATCGATTATGTGTGAAATTAAAATATCAGCCATGGGCCAAGTTTTATGATATTTACCTTGAAAATAACATGAACCAACAATGACAATCTTGATATAATAAACAATAATTAAGAGTACGATCTTGGTATTAAGCTTTTCATATACTTAAGGGCACGATCTTGGTTAATTAGCTTCAGAGCACGACCGCAATAAGTTCAATTTGCTTCTTTGATTTGTATAACCCAGTTGGTTTGATTGAATATACTTAACCCATATACTACACCGCATATCCATATACTTAACCCAGAGCATTCAATCTTATTTATGGTTCCAACCCCAATCTAGAGACCTGATACTAATTTTATGATTAACCGTGCAGAAGATTTGTAAATCAAAAAAAATATTCAGAGAGAGAGAAAGAGAGAGACAGAGTGAGAGGACAGATTAGTTGAGCCCATAGGAAAGAGAAGAGAGGAGGGCGGAGATGGGAGCGAGCAACGTCGGTAGTGTGAGAGTATGAGACAAAGATCGAAAATAGTCAATGTTTCTGAGATTGTGTGATTGAGAGGAGAGAGAGGTGATCGAGAGTAGAGAGAGGGGATCAGATCAGGTCAAGCGAACCTTGTACGTCCCGCATGCTTGAAGTTTTCAGACAAAAATGCCTCCTATGAACAGTAGACAGAACTGTTATATAGTAAATTTATGAAAAACAATTTTATCTCCTGAATTTTTCAGAACTTACAAAAGCATCTTCAACAGTTCTTATAAAATTATAAGAATTATTATTTTAGCAAAAAAAAATATCTCTTTTTAACTCCAACAGCTCTTGTAAACCATCTTGTATCCTATAGAAAATGAAGAAAAAAATGGATAGAGAATCTCTATATCTATAAAATTCTCAAAACTTGTATATTCATCACAGAACCTCTACAATTTATTGCTCACCTATTATAATTCACTCTCTCTCCTCAAAAGAGCAAATTTTAATAGAAATTTTGAGTTTGATATATAATATTTAAATAGATTCAATAAATTATACAAGAAAATATTTAATTTTGTATTGTATAATAGAAGAGCCGTTAGAGTTTGGATCATTTTATTTTACAAACTTTATGTTTTCATCTTGTATAATAGAGAATTTTTAAAAGAGCTGTTGGAGATGCTCTAAGTTTGAGAGAGTCATTCTCATACTCATTTTTGCTCTCTCCTATTTATTTTCACTCCACTTTTCTCTCTCTTCTTTATTTCAAAAAGCTTAAAATAGTTATTTGAGTTTGGTGTATTTGACACTTTGGTCACATAACTTATGAAACTATAACTTTGGTCACTCAAGTTTGTCAAAAATGGACATTTTGGTCACTCAACTTTTGAAAGTATCTTTGTTTACTCCTCTCACTACGACTAGAAATGAGACGGGTCGGGTCAATTTTTGTCGTCCCCATCTCAGGATTGCGCATTTTAAAAGTTTGTTCCGAATTCCAAACGAGACAGGATGGGTCGACGGGTCCAATTTCGGACCCAATTTAAAATGAACATTTAATAAAGTATGTAATAAAAAATTTTTGAATAAGACGGAACGAACCAAAATTTGGGTTCAATATAATTATATTTAATCGATAAACATAGTTTGATAAGACCTAAAAGTTTATAATTACATAAAGTACTACCTTTTCACTTAATGTTTAATTAAAAGCTGTAAAACTACAAGCAATTTTAATTTATTTTTAATTAATACTTTTGGCTTATATTACAAGTAGTGTAATACTTTGATCGTCGTAGGGTAATATTATTTTTTGGTTGAATATTGCTAATTGTTTGATAATTTAATACGAACTTTTAATAAAATATACAAAATATATTATGCCGGACTAAATGAGACGGGTCTATCAAGATTTCAAAATCAAAACTTGATCCCGTCCATAAAAAAAGGGACTGGTCGGGACACTCACTCTTTCTTGGGTTCGAAATTTGCGAAATTTGTGCCCAACCCTACCTCTTACCCCATAAAATTAAATGACCAAAATTGTAATTTCAAAATTTGAGTAATCACGTACCCATTTGTTAAATTTGAGTGACCGAAGTTATAATTTCATAAGTTAAGTAACCAAAATATCAAATACAAAAATTGAATTTTTGCCAAATTTCATTAGAAAGTTGACCTCTTTGACAAACACAGAAAGATTACGATCCTTAGGTTAAACGTACAACAGAAATACAAAAATTAACAAAATGGTAGGTGGAGCTATAAACAATAATTTACTAGCTAGATAAACCTCTTCAAAACAAAATTAAAGGGTCTGTGCATGGACATATACATATGCATCGATCGATGTACGTGTCTACATTTGCCTATCTTCTATCGATCTTCACCTATTGGGCTAGCTAGGTTTTCTGTTTCTACTTCAATTTGCTGATCGATCGATCGACTGTACGTGTTCCATCATGGAGTTGAGTTTTTGAAAGTTCAATAATCACCATGGTTCAATTGCTCAAAATTAAGCTAGCTACTGCATGTACGTACCATGCATGCATGCATTGCGATTTGAATTGACTAATTAATAAGCAACAGTGTTAAGACCCGATTTGCTGATTTCGTGGTTGAGATATAGCCAATTATTACTAGAAAAATTTCTTCAATATTAATCATTTTAAGGTGTGGCATTGTCATCTTACTCATCTACAACTCCACTAAGTGGTACTTAATTGCTCCATACTTCTCTACACATCGATCCGGTCTTTTGTCTCATAGACTTTCCAATCATTTCTTGAAGGATGTTAATTTTGGTCAGGTTCATGAATAGCACCAAGCAAATCACATCGTTTATGGTCTTTATATCTCAGTTTTTTAGTTACTATTGTGGGACAAAACATCGATTATTTTCAGTTTGTGCTGCATAATCCTTATTCTTTGAATCATAATTCAAAGCTAAACAAGTTTACCATACATGGCCTCTGGCCTAGTTCACATACGTCTTCTCCTCACGAAATACTACTCCTGCTCCCCACCCTTCCATCTGCAACAAGACCAAGTAAGAATCAACTACAATTGAATAGTGCGTTTTATTTTACTTTGACTACTTTTATATCCTAATTTATTTTCTGTTTATTTTTTATTTTTTTTCTTCATTTCTAGTTAGATTTCAAACTGAGCGATGAATTCGATGACAAGTGGCCTAATATTTGCATTCAGAATTTTCTCTATCCCGTTTCTACTCGTTCATTTAATTTTGAGTTTTGGGAAATGAATATGAAATACGTACATGGAACTTGTGCAAGGTCATTGTATCATACTCCAATACTCCAGTAATGTTTGCAATATGGGTAATTGGATGGGTATCCGCCTATTGAACAGAATACTCATTTTTAAACGGGTCAAACTTATTAATACTCATTACCCACGAAATATTGAACAGGTAATTCGCATACCCGCCTAATCAAATTTCAGATAACCCATGGATCACTACCAGAAAAAATACTTTAGCTGACGAAAGTAAGCAAAACAGGCCGACAATTTTTTTTTTCGTCGGCTATACTACACTTTAGTCGACAACAACTTTGCGTCGTCGTCTAAAGTTTTTACTCGTTGGCTAAAGTATTTTAGCCGACGGAAAAAAAAAATGTCATCGGCTTTACCCGAAAATAATCGTCGGCTAAATTGTGACTTTTGCCAACAAAATTTTTATTTTTAGCCGACTAAAATTATATCTTTGAGCCGACGAAATAATAATATCTTTATGTTTATAGATCTGGGCAGCAACTCATTCATTCAAAAAAAAAATGGTGAGAAAAACACAAATCACTCTCAAATCATTGGGTGTTGTCGGAAGCTGTCCAAAATGAGTTCGTGAAGCTATATCCCGCTACATATTTATAGGTACGTATATATGTGTGTTGATTTTGAGTTGAGTTGAGTTGAATTATTATATATATATATTAATTGTTAATTTTGAGTTGATTTCGATGAAAATATATCAATATATATAATTATATGTTAATTGTTGATAATATGCATATATATATAGTATGCATTAATTTATAATTAAGTACTAAAAGAATTAATGTAATTTGTAGTTTAAAGATATATATAAATATAATGATGAATTTTTTAGTGCATGTATGTGTGTATATATATATATATATGTATATATTCAGGATGGACAAGAGTTAGATTTGCCTTCCAAAATGGGATCGAAGATATGCCGTTGGAATGTGGAGTTTTGTGGAATATGTGAAGGCTAATGCTAACGGGAATACAATTCACTATTGCCCGTGTACGAAATGTTAGTGTTGCAGCGATTTGTATCGTTTTACTATTGATATAGTATGAGAGCACTTGAAGAATAACAAGTTTTGGGATAAGTACACATGTTGGATTTATCACGATGAAACATCATCAGCGGGTCAACATGCTCATGCGCAATTTCCTGAGAGAGCCAGTACATCCACTGATCTAACAACGAGGTTGATCAACGATGTATTTCCTTATGAGAGCAGTGTATTTTCTCAAGTATAAGATATCCCTAGAGCTGTCAACACTGTCAGTATTGACAAGTATAACAAGTTGATTGCCTTCCAACAGACCCTGTTGTACAATGGGTGTAATCCCTGTTGTACAATGGGTGTAATAAGACTATTTTTGATAGTGTCATGGGAGTAATGAAGGTCAAAGTGGAGAACAAATTGTGTGTCAAGGCTGTTGATGATTATCTAGAGTTGACTGCTTCGATGCTGCCCCCCGATCATCGCCTCCCTACCACTCATCGTAAGGTCTGACATATCCTGAAAGATCTTGGCCTTACCAACATCAAAATTCATGCATGCATATATGATTCTATTCTCTTCAGGGGTAAATATCTTGAAGAGAATGATCTTAAAAAGCGTGATGCATGTCCGGTATGTCACATGGATATGTATAAGTTGACTCCTGCAGGGAATAAGAAAGTTGTGAAGGTACTTCGGTATTTTCCGCTGAAGGATAGATTAGAACGGTTGTACATGTCTTCACACACGGCCAAATCTATGAGATGGTACGCTGGGAGGAATTTTTCTGACGATGATACTTTTATACACCATGCTAATGGAGAGACTTGGAAGCACACCATTAAGGAGTATCCTGATTTTGCATCAGAGGTTCGAAATATTTCGCTCGGTCTCTCATCTAACAGATTCAACCATTTTGACAACAAGAGTCTTCAATATAGTATATGGTCAGTTATTTTGGTACCGTACAACCTTCCTCCATGGATGTGCATGAATGAGGAATACATTATGTTGACTCTGTTAATTCCAGGGCCGGGTTATCCAGGAAAGTGTCTCGATGTGTATTTGAGACACTTGATTGAGGAGCTTAAGTTTATGTGGAACGTTGGCATTTCCACTTATGGCAAGTACAATCATGAGATGTTCCAGATGCGTGCCATGGTTGTTGGCACCATCGGTGATTTTCTTGCCCACGGGATGTTGTCGAACAACGTTGTTAGGGGATATAGGGCTTGTCCAGAGTATTTGACTGATGAGTGCGGCAGACTTTATTGCAGGAAGATTCTCCATATGAGTCACCATTGTTGGCTTGGACAATCATCCTAATATAATGGCGGCAATACCTGACAGACCCGACATGTAAAAATTCTGGACACACAAAAATATATTTTGGGAACTCCCGTACTAGAGTAAGATGTTGATCAGGCACTACTGGTACCCACTGGTACCCGTTCAATTATTTATTTATTTTTGTATTTTCATTTCCATTGGAGCACCTCCATGAACCACCACTAACGGCGCGCGGGTGGCGCTACCTCCAATTTCAATGATTAAAAGCCTAACTTATTTTAAATCAACTCAACAACAATTCTTTCCGAAGCAACAATATCAAATTCTAAACAAAACTCAACGAATTTTACTTTGAACACAAAATTCTCAAATTCGATCAACTCCGATTGAATTGAGAATCAATAAAAGGTATAGTTAGCTTCGTGGTGACAAAGACTACAAAGCTCAGAGGATCTCCTTAGCGAATTTGTTCTCGAAATCAAAAAAACTCTCAATTTCTAGGGTTTTAGAAATTTTCATTCGGTTTCTTTAAAGTTTGAGCTCTTTATGGTAAAGGGAGAATAAAAGAGGGCATCGAGAAGGTCATTTTGATACCTTATTCGAAGGTTTTGGTGGCCGAATGACGAGTTCCATCACTGGAGCTCCGGCGAGGAAAAGAGAGAGAGGAAAGAAAAATACTCGTGGATACCTGTGGGTATACTCATACCAGCCCGTTTATTTATTGGATATTTTTAGAAATACCCATTATCCGCCCGTTAACAAAATAGAATAAGTTTTTACCTGTTTCTAAATGTTTACACATGCGAAGCTTTCTAAGGATGGAAAGACACGATGCTATCCCTATCTAGTCTGTCCACTAGTTTGAAACACACTCGGTCTTGTTTCTTTGTTTTCTCATACGAAGATATTAAAAGCTTTATTTCCAGAACCCAACTATTACAAAGTTGATTCTTAAGAACACTTCTTGGGTTGCTTGCACTACCAATCCGATCTTATGGATGCAAGATGCAATGACCATGGAAAGATGTTTTATGAAACTCCAACTCTCTAAGGTTTCCAATCACAAAAGGAAGACTTAGAGAGAATTACTATGAAAGACCTAGACTCAGCAAAGAAATCTATGCTATGATAGTTTCTACATTTTGACAACTAATTTGTGATCAATGTTTAAAATAGCGAAGGCGTGAAGCGAGGCGAAAAGACGAAGCCTCAAGCCTTGACGCCTCAAGGCGTGCAAGGCGAAGCCTTTCGTGTATTATAATATTTTAATATTTCAATATGGGAATTCAAAGAGGATCTGTCATAGACCAATCTGTGTTTTCCAATACATAGTTATATCTGTGTATATATTGCAGTAACTTAAAAAGGCACATCAGTTCAACAGAACAGATGCATTGGTTCACATTGGTTCACATTGGTTCACATTGGTTCACAAAGTGATTTTGCAGATTACAATTATACGAACTAAGTTAATTCTTACACAAACATATTGTCTCAAACTCTCAATTTAAAATATGACAAACACAACAACATAAATCATTCAAATTTTCAAACACAACAACATAAAATCATTCAAACACAACAGGTCAACAACATATAATCATTCAAAGTTTCAAACACAACAACAAAAAATCATTCACTCATTCCATTGTCTTCCCTCTTCGTCGCTAAGAGCATTTGGATCAACCTCCACCTCAGTGTGAAATTCATCCCAAGCATCAAAATGAGTAGGATAATTTGCGCTATCAAAATGGGGCTCCATATCAACATCCTCGTTATCATCATTTACTACCACACTTGGACAACTCCTTTTGGCTCCACTATTACCTATTCATGAACACAACATGAAAATTTCAGAATATAATTATTAATCAAAGAGGCAATGATGTATTCATAAAGTGGCAGCCTATTCATAATGCTTACTTGTACTTCCTGAACTCTTTCTTTTGTGTGTAGCAGATGTTGCATATCCAGTTCCACTAGCAGCAACAGGAGGTGAAGAATGAGTTGATTGAGGACGCAAAATAGGACTTGGCCGAGGAGGAACAGGAGGTGAAGAATGAGTTGATTGAGGATGGATAGTAGGACTTGGCCGAGGAGGAACAGGAGGTAAATTATGAGAAATAGATGGTGCAGGCGTGGACTCTATATTCTGTGAATCACCTTCATATGTTGGAATTGGCACATTCACTAAGGAATTTTCAAATAACTCTTGTGAATTAAGCCACACCAAATCTGTAGGAAGAATTGGTTCTTCAGCTTCAGTGATCCATTCATCATCAGAATCTATTTCATCTACCAATATTGGATCAACTTTAGCCCTCCTTCTAATACTCCTATCTCTCAAAGCGGTATTGTACTTGACAAAAACTAAAGCATTCAATCTGTAATGCTCTAGTTTGTTTCTCTTCTTTGTATGAATCTATTTGTGTAAGGAAAACCAAATTATCAGACTATAAAACTATTGTTCATAACTTCATATATATCCAAATTCATGACAGAAAAAAAAAGAACCTTACCGATTCAAATGTGCTCCAGTTTCTTTCGCACCCTGAAGAACTACTTGTAAGACTAAGAACTCGAACTGCAAAACTCATCAACTCAGGTGTGCCCTTTCCAAAACGCAGCCACCAATTTACTAGAAAAAGAAGAAGCATATATTGAGTACATAAGCCATAAATATTATAATGAAAACAAATTCAATTTATAAGAGTCACATACCTGGAGTTCTTTTTTTCCTTGATTTTACTGCCATGGGAGATCCAAATTCACCAAGAGCAAGATCATATGCGTCTAACTGCACATCAGCAAATAGACAATCCTCTTCACTTAACATCCTTTGCATGCACTCTTGCAATCCAGACCTCACTTCTTCACTATTGCAGAAAGAATCTTCATATCTTAATTGTTGATTCAAATAATATCCCGCTGCGTGCAAGGGTCTATGAAGTTGTGGCATCCATCGGGCATCTATCCTATTCCATATTGGTTTATACTTCCTCTCAACTCCACCACAATTAAAAGCAATCTTCTCTTTTGCTGACTGCATTAACTGATAAATGTATCCCATGGCAGCTCTTTCCTCTGAATCAACTTCCCTTAATACTGATACAAGTGGAATGACACTCTTGATGCAAAAGCACACATGATTCCAAAAGTCTTGATTAAACAACACACTTGATCGAGCTCTTATACCTTCTGGATGTTTGGCAAAAGGACCTTCACACCACTTTTGAGAAGAAAACATGGCAACTAGGTTATCCTTTTGCTTGTAAAGACTTTGAAGAGTTAAAAATGCTGTTGCAAATCGTGTCACAGCTGGACGAATTAGCTCCCTTCCCTTCGTGAATTCTCTCATTGTGGACAAAGACCATGTGTGTGCATATATAAACTTCACAATCTGCTTGGATAGTCGAATCGAATCTGCAAATATTTTTAACTTGCTAATGTCTTCAAGCATTAGATCAATGCAGTGTGCAGCGCAAGGTGTCCACCAAAGTTTCTTCCTCTTCTCCATAAGCCTCTTTCCAGCATTCTTATAATTCGAGGCATTATCTGTTATGATTTGGACCACATTATCCTCTCCTACTTCTTCTACAATCTCATCTAGACACTTGAACAATGTTTCACCGTCTTTAACCAATTCTGATGCATCAATGGACTTGAGAAAAAAGCAACCAGCAGGACAGTTAATTAAAAAGTCGATAAGAACTCTACCTTTTCCATCTGTCCACCCATCAGACATGATTGTGCAGCCATAGTTCTTCCAATATTGTTTATGATCATTCAATATCATATTCATATCATTAACTTCTTCTTTGAGAATCCAAGTTCTCAACTCATACATGGATGGTGGTTTAAGCCCCTTTCCAAACTCAGCAATTGCATCCACCATAGACAAATAATAAGGGCTGTTAGCAACATTGAAAGCAATACCATTATTGTAGAAAAAACGTCCGATCTTCCGACATACTTTCTTTCTTTCTTCTTTTTTAAAGGCTGAGTTCAATGTTGCTTGCTGAGTCTTTGTAACAACAAACTTATTCATCGGTCCCTGTGTCTCACTCTGAGTACTTTGAGTAGCCTTTCCAATCCCTGCCAATACATAACCACTTTCATCCGGCAAACTGTCATCTACAGATACACTATCACTGCTCCCTCCACAACCCTCCCCAATTTCATGAAGCAATGCATTTTGCTTCATCTTCAGAGTCTTAAAGCTGTTCAATGCATCTAAACAGTAATCCTTGGCCTCTTTTGAAACCTTTCTACAAGGTTTCATACCACCTTGTGTTCCAGCTAAATGCCTCTTTAGCCTTGTAATACCCCCACTGCACACTTGATCACAGAAACTACATCTTATGTATTTTTCCCCATCAACTTTTTTTGCCCAGACCCAAGCATGGTCTTTTTCTCTATCACTACTCACTTGCTCATTCTCAGAAGAACTCATGATCAACGAATCTGAAGTTTAACAAATCTAAATCAATTCTAAATTTCTAATCGATTAAATGAAGAACTCATGAACACAAACTAAAAACTGGTAAAAAGTAAAAACCATCAAATCGAACCAATTGAAAAGCATCACGAACCTGGTATAGAGGGTTGGGCGAGGTGAGAAGCTTGGTGAACCTGGTATCGCCTCTGAATCGTGGTGACTGGTGAGGACTGAGGAACTTTCTCTTCTGCACTTTCTCTTCTGTACTTTCTGTTCTGCGTTTAGTGGTGGCTGCACTTTCTCTTCCCTTTTTTTTGATGTACAGGCCGACCAAACGACGTCGTTTTGGTGTTCTGAACTCAAGAAAAAAATACACAAAAGGCGACGCCTCGGTACGCTATTTGACGCCTCGTTACGCTATGTACGCTATTCAACGCCTCGATGCGCTATTTTGACGCTTTTTGTGACTGACGCTAATATCGGGACGCTTTGAGGCGAATTTCTGACGCAAGCAAGCCTTTCGCTATGAGGCGCGCCTCAAGGCGCGCTCTTTTAAACAGAGTTTGTGATGAATGAGTCTTGCTCTTTATATAGGCCAAATAAAGAGGAGACGAACCATCTCAGCCGACCTCAGAAAGGGCTGAACCATCTCAGCCATCTATTGTTGCTTGCTCACCAATTAAGAGAGCACATGCCTTTTAAAATAGCTTTAATATAAGTGAAGTCAACGAAACTCAGCCAAGTGAGTAAACTTAAAGGCCACATAAAGTCTTTATCATATTAAAAAGAGCTTCTCTAAAACATGGCTTCATTTTAAGCCAATTGAACGGATTTGGTGATCACATAAAAATCTTTTTACTCTAAAAATATCTTCCCTATATCAAGGGAAGGAAACTTTTGTTTTTCTGTAAAAACAATCACATTTTACATATTACAAATGACCAAATATATGTTAGAAAAAAGTTTACAAACATATATGGTACCTTGCTAAATCTAGAACTAAAAACTGTTAAGACAGAGACTCAGAGATAGGAAACCAATCAGGTATTCTTAATGAAAAACTATGAAATACATGTGCATGTTTTTCTTGAGACCATGAGATCACCTTGTTTTTTCATCTTGTTCTTCAGTTCCATTATTTACTTGTATGGATCTCTATCATAGATAGATTGCGTTTTGTTCAATAAGAGAAATGTCAACATATATGAATAAACTGTAACAATGATGCACCTTACCCTTACATGATGCATCTTATTGTAAGCCCCCAACCATGCAGTTAGTTTTGTTAAGCCCGGCATTATCCTGATGGAATAATAGCTCTTGTTAATTGCTGCATATATGTGTCAAGTTCATTTTTACTCTATCTTTACTGATTCGGTTATGTATTTCATGCAAGTGTTTGTTTACTTTTTCTTCTAAATAAGCTAGAACAATTCATATGGCAACTTCATGGTTAGTGGTGTCAACACTTTACAATCAGTATACACAATAACTACTT
The DNA here is from genome assembly GCA_946800695.1 of Geum urbanum. NCBI lineage: Eukaryota > Viridiplantae > Streptophyta > Magnoliopsida > Rosales > Rosaceae > Geum > Geum urbanum. The sequence continues at coordinate 40,422,282 of OX326998.1, forward strand.
TTGCCTTTGCATTTGAGTATGCTTTATACTTTCTTTCTCCAGTTCATCTACACACTATCCTTGAAGCATATCACTGATTTGTGTCAATTACCAATTCAGTAAATATACCAGGCCATTATGCTCCCAAGAGATTTCAGCTTTGTCATTATGTAATAATAAAATGTGAAAGGAGGCCCTCCAAAGTTACGATTAGATGCATGAATAAGGAGGGAGGGAGACATAACATTGCCTTCTGCATCATCTATGTTCACAATCACAACCAAGAAACTAGACAGAGTAACCAGAACTTCTGAATGTACCAATAAGACCAACACAGTGCAATAGACTGTTTCAAGAACTCTCAAAAGAGCAAAGATTAATGCATGTCTAAATCTAACGTACAAAAGTGTATATACAGTGCAATCCCAATGCATTAACGAGCCTTAGCACCGTCTCGTTGAAACAAAACATAAACACTGGCTGGTAATATAACATCCGCGAGCAGTTTTACCAGTTACAAATCCCATCTTATATGCTCTGTCAACTGCCACAGGCATTTGGTAATACCTAGCTGATGTCAATAACTTTAGCTTTCTGCAGCTGAAACTTTTCCTTTACTGACCATGTGTACATGCATTAGTAATCATCCTCACTTTCACTTTTCGATTCCTGATCGTCAAATAGATCTTCAGGAGGGTCATAGACAATCATATCTGGAAATAATTCCAAGAAGTCAGCCTTCACGCTCTCCCTCAACTCTGGGTACGGTAGAAGCCCCTTTAGTATAACTCTAAAAGCCAATGAAATTGGGGCTTCAGGAGATCGTTTCATTTCCTCATATATCTCCATTGCTTCTCAAGGCAATCCACTGTCTAGAAAAGCCCTAATAATATCCCCAAAAGTATGTTGATCAAACAGAACCTCTTCTCCCTTCAAATCTTCCCAAACTTGTTTTGCTTCATCAACCTTTCTATTTCTTGCAAGCATCATAAGCATGTCCCTATATAAGAACATGTCTGGCCGATACCAAATCTCCTTACGCACCACCTCGTACATCTGGAAAAACACAATATGCAAGTAAGAGAAACATTACAACAGACAATCACCAAAGACATTTCCTTTCATCCAAATATGTGCGGATCACTTTCAATATGATTCAAGTCAATCGTCTCTGACAATAAATTCTCAAACATTACAGCATATCCATTTTTAAAACTAACATTCAAGGAAGAGAAACAGAGGATACGATTAGAAAAAAGAAAAAAGAAAAACAGAAAAAATGAAAATAAAAAGAGGAAAACAAACGATGACAAGAAAAGCTGAACGGAAAATTTAGCAATAGAAGTGCTAGTTCGACCATCCCGCATTCGCTTTAGTTTACTTTTACTGTTGTTCTTCCATTTCTATTCTCATTTACATTGATTTCTTTCTATTCTTATTCATTTGACATGAAAATACGTGTTAGCAAGTGAGATGAACAAATTGAAGCACTCTCGATACAGAAAGAAGCCATAAGTAAAACTTGATGATCCTGGCACTTTAGCCATGGTTAGATTTAAGTGTGTCCTAGGCAAAAGACCAGATGACACCTACTTTAATTTTAGGTCTCTGTTTTGTTGTTCTATATTATTTATTACTTTTAATAACAACATGCTGTTATCTTGATACACAAAACAGTGGATGAGACCTGCTATAGGAACAGCATAAGCCAAGATTTAAAATCAAGAAATTGTACGATAGCTACTCCAGTGTCAAAATTGCAAGAAGAGAACTATCCTTGAACCTTGAAGAGATCGAAGCTCAAGAAAAACCCCAGTTACAAATCCACTCCCAGAGCTGATCTGGTTTTTCCCCTCGTCTAAGTCGTCTTCCCAATAAGTTCTGGAAAGAACTTCAGACCCAATACACACTAAAAAAAAACTTATATCTCACCATGCCCTTTACATAGCAAATCCACATAAATCATTGGAGATACCTGACTTAACATAGCCCCTTGATACAACCATATCCTGTGAGCAAAGGCAAACGAATAGTGAAAGCAAATACTCCACATTCTCAGCATCGACTTTCTATAGCATATTAGACAGCAAAAAAATCAAAATCTTCCCATTAGAACTATAAGACAGGTGTATCACCTTCTGGTGAGCAACAATACCAACTAGCAATCATATCTTCTCTTCCAACATTCGAACCTTCTAATCAGTAGTCATTGCAACTTCTTGGTTATATGCAACATCTCTAACAATTGGCCATGGAAGTGAATAACATGGCTCTCCTTGACTCAACACCCTTGTAACTACAAAAATGGCAATATCCCTCTAAATGGGTTCTTTCATCGACTGTAATTAGCTGAATATAAACTCCGAGACCTTTGGTGTTTCAACATCATTTTGTTCAGCTAATTATTTCTTAGTCAACGGAATGCAAATTCCAAAAGAATCTGCCCATTCCACTGATCCAAACAACACCTCAAGGGTAAACTTCGCAGATGTTAAAGTGAATCACAGTTAAAGAAGTCTTTTTCATCGGCTATCGTAGCCGAGAGAATTCAAAGGCAAAGATGGTCAACCATTCCGAGTTCCAGTGCAATAGCCTAAGGGAATATGTTCACCTTTGCGTTCCATGTATTTGACCCAGTACATAGTATACAGACTTTTCTCCATTTCCACTCTTACTTTTACAAGATCCAAACGAAGCATCATTGAGCAACCAACACAAAGAATCCATAAAATAAAAACAGGAAGAATGAAGTAAGAAGAAAAAAAAACCTTCATACATAAGAAGACCTGGCCTTGTCTCTGAAACTCAGCAAGAACAGCCAGAAGATCAGATTTGAGCAAACGGGAAATGTCGGAGCGGATGAATTGATCAAGGCGGAGGGGGTGAGACAGGAGCCTCTTGAGCTCCTTAGCAACGATGAGACCTTCCTTGCCCATCTCTTTCCTGCGCCTCCATATCGACAGGCTAGGACTTGATGCCTTCGACTGCCCAAAGAAGCAACCCCCCGTTGTTGGCACTGGAAACAGTCCTGACATTGACTTTGTGGGGGAGTGTGGTAGGGTAACAACAAATGTCGTGAGAAATCAAGAGTGGATGCTAGAGTTCTACGTGAACTTCTCTGGAGAAATCTGGTACCGAAGCGTAACATTACAAAACGATTAACTCCGGCTAAGTGTTGGATGAAGCTCGAGTACTACCCTCCTCATAATATCTTCCAGCCCTGAATAATAATTGTTAATCAGCCTTACAAGTCAATTTTTATGATACAAGGATTTTAAAGATGCCAATGTACAATATTATTACAACATGTAGTGATAAAAACTAAAGTAAAATGAGAACAGAAAAATGCACAGGACGAACAAAAAAAGATTAGAAACATGCACTAGTCAGATAAGCCGTGTGAGGCTTCTAGTGCAAAAATAATTCAAGCATCACCAAAAGAAAGGTGCTAATACCCAACACTCTCTAAAACAATATAGAATAGGAACTCACAGATTCAACAGATAAGAGTCCCGAATTCAAAGCAAAGAAGCCAGGGAAGGAAGAGTTAGGGAGGTGTTGAGGAAGCAAAACGAAGAAGCATGGCATCACTCATATATGCTTTGTCTTATGAAACTGGTAATTGAAATGAAAGGGAGGAAGACGAAATAGTCATAAAAACTGCAGAGCAGGAGTAATACACAACAACACAGATTTGTGCAAAATAAATACTCGCACAATTTAAATACAGATATAAGATCAGTTGAGCTCCAACAACTCCTGTAATTATGTAACGGTGTTGGAGAACAATTCTGTAACTATCTAAATCCAAATGAGGTATAAATGAATCAAAACCTCAAGCACTTCAACAATGAAATTGGATAATACAACCATACCCAGATAGCAAAACCAAAAATTTACTCAAAATCTAAAATGGAAAAGGCACCAACGACAGAAGTTATCGTAAACTTTACTTGTTGTTGAGTGAAAATGGAAGGAATAGCCCAGCCCTTGAAGAGAAACAAAGAACCCGACCCGACCCGGTTTGTTTTTTAATCCCCTAGACTTGAACTTCGATGACTGACAATGGAGGCCGTTAGATATCTCAAAGCTTTCGCGGCATCGGAGCCCTTCAAATCCGCCACATCAGACCTAATCTAAGGCGTTCCTGCGGCGTCAAACTCACAAACGACCACATCCTCACCGTCGTACAGACATACGGTCCAAGCAAGCTCCCGAGGAGAGTTGCGACTCCAGATTTTTCGGGCCTGTTCCTTTTTAGTTGAAACTTGATATGCTTAGTTTTGATGTGTACAATTTGTAGAATGTATGTATTCCTCGCAATTTAGGGTAGGAGTCCAGGTTCGGGAGTTGAAATGTAGCTTTAGTAGAGGTTCGAATAGAAGTGATTGATTACTTTTGTTTCAAATAGTAGTATGAATAGATATAGAACTGTACCTAGTATTGTTTAGACATAGAAATTATACAATTAGGAGACACTTGACGGAACAAGTAAATCAATGATGGAGTCTCTTTTAAGATTGATACTTGATACTTTCTACAAATATGTAGTCAGTAATATTATTTTGCTAGCCACAGTATATTTTGAACTTACGATTTCTTATGTTTGATATTTTTGTCATTAGATTTGGCCACCTAAAGATTTTGGATCGTTGGCGCAAAGCAAAGGAAAGGATCCTGTCTCATGAGGTACACTTACTACGCACCCACACTAGCTGGTTAATGCTTGTGTGTAGTGTACATATACCTGGCTTAATCACCTAAACACGTGCTTAGGCGACTTCAAATTATATATTATAATATGTCTCACCGCCACCACGACAGGAACCACCACCAGGAAGGCTCCAACTTCGATGACCAAACCCGCCCGATATCCGATCAGGATAGCGCACACGCGCCACTACCGACACCGGTCAGACAACACCCAGCAGAGGAACATACGCACCAAGTCCCACATCGAAAGCAAGGAGACAGCCCAACCTCCAACCACCAATATATACCGGTCAACTGAACATTATATGGTACACGCTCTTAACTTACTACATCGTTATTCTGCCCGATCTCTATATCAATTCTGACTTAGGCATCGGAGGGTTGAAGGCGGGTCATCCCGTCTCTCCTTAACCGTTATCAATCTTAGCAGTATCAAGATCGCTGTGATATACCGCCGACATCAATCATACATCGATACCGCCCGACCTCGACCGGTTGCGATCTCTCCCGATCCGGATCCCGCCCAATACCCGATTTGCATACCGCGGATACTAACACGTTAACATTTGCTCATATCTTGAATATCCCTTATTCAGGATTTGAACATTGGCGCCGTCTGTGGGAATCGCACACAAGAATTTTTTTTTTCAAACCACGAAACTCTCGACAGGCGACGAGCATGGACACCAGGCTGACACTGGGAATATCACCCGATACAGGACCACGGGAAACCCATCACGATACCGAACATAACGATCAGACGTTCCAGCATCCAGGCAAACGCCACGTAAGCATCACGCGTAACCATATCGCTGACATGCAACGCCGATACGAGGCGGCCATGGAAAGATGCGTAGAGCTCGAAAAGGCCAGGGACTTCGAGCACCAGCGATACATCGGGGCATCCACGGGGATAAGGACCACGGAGAACATGGGGGCCCACCCAGGCCTATTATCAGAAGCACACCCCCACCCCAACCCGGCAACCAAGAGCCAGATTCGCCCGAAAGAGACCACGGATTGCAAGGCGTTGACGGACCAGAACCATATGACTTCACCCATTCACCGGTATCACTCCTCCCACACGTCAACAACAGAGCGAATGCGGGCGACCCACTCGGCGGCCAGATGGCGGCACGAGTGGCCGACCTCGAAATAGTAATACGACGATTATCACAACTGGAACCCAGTTACCTCGACCGCACACTCCCAGCAGTGCGCAAAGAGCCATTCTCGAGCGACATTATGCGCCAAGGACGACACCCATTAGCAAAAATCAAGTTAGAGCGATACAGGGGAAAAACGGACCCATCCCTCCACATCGACGTTTTCACATCAGCAACAACCGGCAGGGGCTACGACGACGCCACAAGCTGCTACCTATTCATGGAGAGCCTAACGGGCGAGGCACTCAACTGGCTCTTCAGCATCCCGCCAAAATCCATAAAATCTTTCCCAGAACTTATTAAAGCCTTTTTAAAGAGATACATTACATCGGCGAGTTGCTCACTAACTTACAATCAATTGCAGGCTATAAAACAGGAACCCACGGAGGGACTATCCACATTCGTTTCTCGCTGGAACACCGCTATCGCCAACTGCCGCGGCATATCCAGCGACTCGGCCTTCTGCGTACTCAGGAACGCCCTACAGCCAGGATCGCTAACCTGGAAGCTCAACGAGAACCCAGCTACCACGTACGCCGACCTACTAGACCGCGTGACATCTCACGCCCAACTAGAACTGCAAACTTTCGGCTCCAATCCCACGACAACGGCAAAAGCTACGCCAGCAGCGGGAAAAGACAACGAGAAGAAAAAGCAAACTACACCACCCCGCTACCACAACCCGTATTCAGCGTACTAAACGCCAAGTACGCCGATATCCTAACGGCTCACCCAGAACTATTCACACTACCCAAGAAGTCATTCCGAGCAACAGATTACAGGAACACGGGGAGATGGTGTGACTTCCACCAAAACGAATCCCACGACACAGAAAGATGTCACGAAGTAAAAAAGGCAGTACAAGCACAGCTCGAGAAAGGAAACCTATCAACATTTAGGACGGAACACAACGCCTAACCGAAGCGCCCAACAACGAACATCAATAGCGTCAGAAGAACAAACGCAATCACGGGCGGCAAGTCCAAAACAGAGCGAAGAAACGAACGGGCGATATGCAACCTACGACAAGGACCGGCAAAGGTCGCCAAGACCGGGTGGGGATCCATCACCTTCCACGAATCAGAAGAACAGGAGAGACCTCCGGTATCTGAAGACTACCCCTTCCTAGTGGACGCCGTGATCGACCTATGCAGCGTCGGGCGATGCCTCGTAGACACGGGTTCGTCGGTCAACGTCATATTCTGGCCGGCATACGAGGCACTTGAGCGACTTCCATCTAAATTGAAGAGGGACCACCACCCACTAGTAAGCTTCAACGGCGACCAAGTACAACCACTGGGAAGCGACTACCTCAGAATCGCGCTGGGACAAGAGGGCTGCAGCGCCGAGACACACATCGAATTCCTAATTGTCGACGCCCCATCATTCTACAACGCCATCATCGGGTGTAACACCCTAAACAGAATAAACGCCATCGTATCACAACGGATGCTAATAATGAAGTTTCCAACGACTGGGGGTGTGTGCACCGTCAGAGGGACAACGCCCACTCTACCGGGATCCCACGAACACGCGAGCTGCCCGGCAAGAGAGGTATGCACACTAAAAGGAAACAGACTTCACGAGGCTCCCCAAGATCCACGATTGGGATCGCTAACGGCCCGCCCATCGGCCGAAACAACCACAAAACCAATCTCCATCTCGGACGAACACCCTGAGCGAACCATCAAAATCGGGATCAACCTGGACCCAACAATCGAGACCGCCCTTGTCAACATACTCAGGGAATGCGGTTCCGTATTCGCATGGTCATACGCCGACATGCCAGGAATAGCAATGGACATCGTCTCACACAAACTAAATATCTCACCCGACGCCACCCCAAAGAAACAAAAGCGGCGAGCATACAACGAAGAACAATACAGCGCCATGAGAGAGGAGGTAACCAGGCTACTCGACATAGGATTCATCAGAAAGATCCACTACCCGGAATGGGTCTCAAACGTCGTCATGGTCAAAAAAAGCAACCACAAATGGAGAATGTGCGTAGACTACACCGACGTCAACAAGGCATGTCCAAAAGATTCCTTCCCGTTACCACAGATTCACCAACTCGCAGACGCCACCAGCGGCCACGAACTCCTGTCAACAATGGACTGCTACTCCGGGTACAACCAAATAAAAATGAACCCGGCTGACAGCGAAGCAACATGTTTCATCACCGACCAAGGGCTATACTGCTACAACGTCATGCCTTTCGGAATGAAAAACGCCGGAGCAACATACCAAAGATTCATGACGGAGCTGCTCGCGCCACTAGACAACGACACCGTCGCAGTCTACGTGGACGACCTAATTGTCAAAAGCCGACACCGGGAGGACCACGTAAGAAACCTCAAGACGGTCCTCGACACACTCATCAGCAGCGGCATGAGGCTCAACCCGGCAAAATGCATCTTCGGGGTAACAACAACGAAATTCCTGGGATACATGGTGAGCCAACACGGGATCGAGGCTAACCCGGGAAAAGTACAGGCCGTCCTCGACACAACTCGCCCGATAACAAAAAAGGAACTTCAAGCGCTAACGGGAAAGCTAGCATCACTGGCCCGGTTCATAGCACGGTATACAGACAAATGCGGCCCGTTCTTCAAAGCAATCAGGCTCACCAAAAAGAAGGCAGTAGAATGGACCGACGAGTGCGAATCAGCACTAACCGCCATCAAACAATATCTCGCCCACATCCCTTTCCTCTACGCACTAGTTCCGGGTGAGGTCTTATACATCTACCTCGCCACCTCGCTCACCGCCGTAAGCTCAGCACTAGTTAGATGGGATACCGACACCGAGCTACCAGTATTCTTCACCGGAAAAGGATTGGAAAATGCAGAGACAAAATACCCGGCACTCGAACAACTAGCCCTAGCGCTAATAACAGCGGCAAGACGCCTGCGACCATACTTCCAATCCCACACTATACACGTCCTAACGGACCAACCACTACGCCAAGTACTGGCTAGCCCCGACCACTCCGGAAGGTTAACCAAATGGGCGATAGAACTCAGCGAGTTCGACATCGAATACAAACCACGAGGAGCAATAAAGGGGCAGGCAATAGCGGATTTCATAGCAGAACTGACACCGACAATCACCGACCAACAACAACCAACGCCCAGCACATCGCCCACAACCCAGGTAACTACACCATCATACTGGAACTTACACGTTGACGGATCCAAAATGGCAATAGCAGCAGGAGCGGGGGCAATCCTAACCGGTCCCGGCAAAACATACGCCGAATACGCTCTACGATTTACATTCCCGGCATCCAACAACGAGGCCGAGTACGAAGCCCTAATCGCCGGTCTACAACTCGCCCTGGATACGGGGGCCAGGGATGTTAATATATTCAGCGACTCCCAGCTAACGGTCAATCACGTAACCGGGGAATTCGAGGCACGCGGGACACAGATGTCGGCATACCTGGGGTACGTAAAGGCGCTACTAGGCAAATTTTCCTTCTACAACATAACGCACATCCCAAGAGAGCAGAACAAGAGGGCCGACACCCTGGCAAGACTAGCAACCGCCCCAGAAATCGCGGCAAGAGGACACACAATGGTGGAAACACTGGAACGACCAAGCATATCCAAAAGCTTTCAGGAAATATTCACAATAACCACAGCGGCCCCAGCGGCAACACCAGAGGAAGACTGGCGAACAGGCTTAACCAAATACCTCACAGATGGAACAACGCCGACCGATCGAACAGAGGCAAGACAACTCGCCCAAAGAGCGGCATACTACAGCATGCAAAACGGCCAACTATACATGAACAAAAGGGGATTCCCAATGCTCAAGTGTGTCACACAAACGGAAGGCAGAGGCATGCTAAAAAACCTCCACGACTGCGAGTACGGCAACCACGGCGGACCAAACAACATCATACACAAACTACTCCGATATGGGTTCTACTACAGAGGGATGCGGCAGGACGCAAGAAATATCGTCGACCAGTGCCAGGCCTGCGCCCAGCACGCACACCGGATACACGCCCCGGCAGCGCCAATGTCCATCATCGTTAGCCCTATACCGTTCGCACAATGGGGACTCGACCTAATCGGGCCACTGAAGGCATCTTCAGGCCAATTCAAGTACATCATCGTCTGCATAGACTACCATACGAAATACATAGAAGCCAGGCCGCTCGTCCTCATCACCACGAAGAAGGTCATCAACTTCCTCTGGAAGGACATATATTGCCGATATGGGGCCCCACTAACGATAGTCACCGACAACGGGAAACAATTCAACAACGATGAGATGAAGAGGTTCACCGGCAACCTAGGAACTCGCCTAGTATTCGCATCGGTATACTACCCGCAGACAAACGGACAAGTAGAAGCGGCAAACAAAAAAATAAAGAACGGCCTGAAAAGGAGAATGGAAGACTACAACCACAAATGGGCAGAAAGCCTTTACGAGGTTCTCTGGGCGATACGAACAACGCCGACGGAGGCAACAGGGGACTCGCCGTTCTCTCTTGTGTACGGCGCCGAGGCCGTCTTACCATTAGAAATCACACACCGAAGCCCGAGGTTCGAAGGATACGACCAGGACACCAACGAGCACGGATTAAACATGGCCAACATACTCCGAGAAGAACGCCAGGACGATACCGTTATCGCACTCTCCGCAAACAAGCAACTGGTAGCCCGACACTACAACAGACGGGTAAAAGCACGGAAGCTCCACGTGGGCGATATGGTCTGGAGAGAGGTCATCCCCAAACCCAAAGGCTTAGCACCAACATGGGAAGGCCCTTTCAAAATCACCGAGAGCGTCACGCCGACCACGTTCATCCTCCAAGACAAGAACGGCCTCAAGATACCACGCACGTGGAATACAGAACACCTCCGATATTGTCACCAGTAGGACGAATTCCACGTAGCAAAACGGTTCGACCAGCCAATCGATCAACACCATCACACCGGGGACTCATCTCGCTTGGTCATCCGGCACCGCCACCAATGAAACAAAAATTCTTCAGACCTTTGTCGTTTGACTATATCGCGTTCCCAGGCGCCGATACTTGTAAAACAAAGAAAGCATAGTAAAAGCCAAGCAAGGCACGAGTGGAGTAGCCAAATTGGTGAACCACTATAAAAACACTTGTCTCACTTACATACGAGTTGCTAGGATACTCGGCTATTTTGATAAAAACACAAAACGCTATATCACTCTCGGGCGTTATTAAAGGCACCGGTCACCCCAAACACTTAGAAGCCACAAACAGACAAACAAATTTTTTTCAGACCTTTCATCGTTGGCGATACCGGACAACACTTCATTCATAGGCCATCACGGCAGGAGTACAAAAGTTCAAATAGGCCTACACTAAGCAAAAGGAAAACAATACAACTACAAAGTAAAAAATGCCCGAGCTTCACAACAGATCTGCAGCGCCATCTTCAAGAAACCGCTCCCGATACAAGCCAGCCAACCTCTCACTCCGGGCCTGAGAAAAAAGTTCAACGTCACGAATGTGACGAGTTAGAGGAGTCGACGGAGACGCACTAGGCGTTAAAGGGTGAAAACCATCAGGGGTCATACCTTGGGAAACATTCGACCTCTGCCGCTCTTCCTCCTCGGCCTGCTCTTCCTTAACCTTCATAAGGGCCTCACGCTTCAAACGGCGCTCTTCAGCAATACGCTTCAGGTCAACGTCATACTTCTCGTTCACCCAACCGTTGTCGAAGAAGCGTTTCTGAGTTTGCTGCAGGCCGTCGGTAAAAGCCTTCTTAACAGCACCGTTAAACTCAGGGCTGGCTTTGAAATCGTCCACGGCATCGATCAGCTCCTGCTCACGTCGATCCTCCAAATCCTTCACCTGGCCGCGCAGGGCAGTAACCTGGCCCTCAGCAACGGCCAGACGAGCCTTCAAATCTTCAGCCCGCTGCCGCTCCTCCTTAACTTCTAGCTCGAGCTGACGACCACGGAGGTAGGAAGCATTCAGGCACTCGTCAGCGAGCTTCTTCTCGCCCTCCAAAACCTCGTGCTTCTGCTGCAAGGACTGCCACTCCTCGCTCGCCTTCACGAGTTGCTCGTCCCTCTCCGACAGGAGGCCGTTAACACGAGCCAGCTCCTCGGACGACGCCACCAAGGTTTGGCGTTGATGACACATCAGCTGAAGAGAAGCGGCGAAGGACCGCAGACACTGCTCGGCCCCACTCTCGACATTGGCCACAGTAGCAACGTCTGGAGGCAGGAGAGCGAGTATCTCGGTCGAGTACGGTGGTGGTCCTTCCCAGTTGCTTGACCGGGCAATGACGACGCGCCCGTCAACGGCGAGGTTTGGATCGCCCCGGGGAACACCGCCTAACAGACAATAAGGACCAATATCAGAATCATCAACCTGAAGGCAAGTATCCTCCGTATCAAAGTACCAAAGATTATCGGCATCACCTATTTCAGCAGCATCGCCCGCGCCAACAGCGTCTGCTCCGGCACCGGGGACTGCAACGGTAACACGAGCGGCCTCCTCGTCATCGTGAACGGGGATGGGAACTTCAGGAACCGCGCCCATCCGCTTCAAGCGCTTAAAGGGAGCGACCTCGTCTTCAGACCCCCTCTTCAGACGAGCAGGAGAGCGAGGAGACCTTTCGGGTTGACCGCCCACAACCCGAATAGGAACACGACTCCCCACCATATCGGTCTGAGACTCCGGGGGAGGGGGCAGGTCAGTCGACTCCGAGAGAATAACACTCTTCCCAGAACGCACATCAAGGTCGATCACTTTGGCGTTAGCAGCCTCCGCCGCCAACTCGGCGAGAATCTCGTCAATGTCACCATAGGAACTCGACATTTTCCGGTCCCGCTTTTGATTTTTGTACCCGACTGCAAAAAGAAAAGAAGAAAGATAAGACACAAAGATACAACAAAAGCACAAAACAAAAAAGCAAGCAACACAAACAGGCAAACAAGCAACAAGGACGGCATACTGGGCGCCTTGGCAAGACCGGTCATCTCCATAATCCGGTAATCAGCAAGCAAGTACACACTCTTAAACTTCTCACTGAAACCGCTCTCAATCCTATGACATCGCCGCTTTTCTATAGCGGTCAAAGAATACTGACGCGTAACTACAAAAATAAAAGCAAGTAAGACAAGCACACAAGCGACACACGACGGAGATCACGTCGGTATAGAAGCGTCACCTCGGGATCGAAACCGGGCAGGAACACGGCTGTGGGAGAATGACGACCACCCACTTGCAAAAAAGTGCTCATTCCGCCAGTCAGGGCACGAACTCGTGAAGTCGGTGAAACCCAGCGAACTCTTTCGTCGCTGACGGAGCGAGAGCGTCCCACCACAACCCTTCTTCGTGGAATACGCCACGTCAAAGTAGTAAAACACCTCGTTCCGAGTAGGATAGTCGAGACCGGCTAGCTTCCACAATGTGAACATCGCGCTCAACACTTGAAGCATTAGCGGCGACACCTGGCCCACGACACAACATAGCTCGCCAAAGATGTACTCATGGAAGGGGTGAAGGGGAAGGCGAAGGCCGTATCGTAGCTGAGCACGATCGACAGCGATAAAGCCCTTAGGCGGTCTAGAAAACTGCTCACCAGGAGCCGGGGACTTCAGGATAACACCGGCACCGATCTGAAACTCGGACCTTACCTTATCCAGCTTCGCCATAGACAACGCCTTTGCAGGCTCATCAACCTCCTGACCGTCACTAAGGGTCCACAGAAGGGGCCCGTCGAGCCCATAACGGCGAGAACCAGAGCCGGTGTCGGCGTCGTGACGAGAAGAAGACATGACACCTACGAAACAGCCACGGACAATGTCAAAACCTAAACGGTTCGCCAGCCCGCAACTAGTTTCCTAGGCGACATACCATCCCGGCAAAAAAAAAAAACAACAAACGAAAACGGGAAGAAAAAGAAGAAACACAAAAAAAACAGCAGCAGAGTCCTACAACAAAGCAGGGATCAACCAAGAACACCAAGCAACACAGACAACCCAAAACCCAAAAGAAAACCAAAATTCGAAACAACAAAAAAAATCCACGGAAGGCACCAAGCAGCGAGTCCTTACCAGAATTTGGGGAAGATTGGAAAACCTACGACGGCGCAGCAACAAACACGACAGAGGCAGGATAAGAACAGGAGAATCCAACGGCAGAGAAAAGCAAAGTAGTACAGAAGCAAGAAAAGCAGAAAAACGTGCAAAAACTAGCATATATATAGGCGAAACGGCGAGATCGCAACCGTTGGAACAGACACGTCAATCAAGAGGATCCCGGCACGTGTCAACCAGAATCAGAAAAGTCTGGAACGAGAACCGGCACGCACCGTTTCGAGGAGGGCGCAACTTTTGAAAACCATCATCACGCTTCATCACGCTTTATCGCTACGACGGGACGTTTGGGAACCCCAAGACGCCCTACTCGGACACATGGCAGCACGACAACAGCCAACATTTAATGATAGGCAGAGCAGGCACACCAACCACACCAACCACATCGATGACAGAGCACGCATAGCCGAAAAACGGACCGATATCGCTCATCACGCCTCATCACCCATATCGCACGTCACTATGCATCACCTATGCCGCCCATCACTCTTCATCACGCTGCATCACTCGTCATTACTAGCCATTAGGAGGAACGGACTCGGGGACTTAAGGGTTACCAATTCAAACGAGCTCCCCCTACCATAGCGCCCACAAACAATAAACCATCACTCTTCATCACGCTGCATCACTCGTCATTACTAGCCACTAGGAGGAACGGACTCGGGGACTTAAGGGTTACCAATTCAAACGAGCTCCCCCTACCATAGCGCCCACAAACAGCGACCCCCCTGGTCGATACAAACGGAAGAACGCTCAAACAAACAAAGATACACAAAAACACCATTTTTTCACAAAGTGCAATGGCAGAACGGTGAACTAGCTACTCACCGATCTCGCCCCAAACCAACCAGAATTACATGTACAGGTACATGAGCACCCACAGCCAAGGTGCACAACCTAGGTCGCCAAGTTGGGGGACTACATGGCATGATACCCGGCTCCTAAACAAAGGTACACATCGCCACCGAAGCACGTTGTAGTGATCTCGCCGGTATCACTTCTTTTTCAACTCGCCAACCAAGGTTGATCCCCTTGGCTGAGCAAGTTGGGGGACTTGTACATATACCTGGCTTAATCACCTAAACACGTGCTTAGGCGACTTCAAATTATATATTATAATATGTCTCACCGCCACCACGACAGGAACCACCACCAGGAAGGCTCCAACTTCGATGACCAAACCCGCCCGATATCCGATCAGGATAGCGCACACGCGCCACTACCGACACCGGTCAGACAACACCCAGCAGAGGAACATACGCACCAAGTCCCACATCGAAAGCAAGGAGACAGCCCAACCTCCAACAACCAATATATACCGGTCAACTGAACATTATATGGTACACGCTCTTAACTTACTACATCGTTATTCTGCCCGATCTCTATATCAATTCTGACTTAGGCATCGGAGGGTTGAAGGCGGGTCATCCCGTCTCTCCTTAACCGTTATCAATCTTAGCAGTATCAAGATCGCTGTGATATACCGCCGACATCAATCATACACCGATACCGCCCGACCTCGACCGGTTGCGATCTCTCCCGATCCGGATCCCGCCCAATACCCGATTTGCATACCGCGGATACTAACACGTTAACATTTGCTCATATCTTGAATATCCCTTATTCAGGATTTGAACATGTAGTGACAACAAAATTGATAGTTTCCCTTAGGTTGGTGAATCTTGTTTTGGAGCTGCTATTCAAGAGAGGTATAGTAGCTTGTTTATGGAAATTTTGTTGAACTCTGAGATTACCTGTACACTAAAGAAACAAAAGCTGGATTTCCCAGTAATACAAATCATTGAGCACGGGACAAATGCTTTTTACTGTAAAAGCTATTGAAATGAAATTGGTAATTCCCCAGTATTATAAAGCAATGGGCAATTTTCCACTGTCATCTTATACAAAAGTTCATTGCAGTATTCTTTCCTACTTACCTTGTAAATATTCATCTGGAGCTCAAGAAGATAAGTCAATCACCACTCTTGCTTTTTTCTGATTGTCTTTTGTGGATTCTGCTGTACATCTACATCTTTGGGTTTACATATTCTGACCAACTCCGTGGTCACGACATATGTTGATTTCTACTCTGATTTACATATTAGTTGAAGTATATTATGGTCGACCTGTTCAACTAGTTTATTATTCTTCCTACAGAGAAATGGGATGGACAAATATGTAAACTGTAGATATATGTAAAATACGTAGCACAGTAATCAAACGATATATTTTATTCTAGTCTAATAGCATACAAAGTCTTGAACTCACACAGAGTTACACATGCATGTAAGTTTCACTCGATAGTGAAATTATTGTCAAGTCTAATCATAAGACACACACATATAAGAGATCGAACAACATACTCTAATCAATCTTAGATGAGTTCGTAACAGATACTCATTTCTGTTGTATCCAACTTATTTCATAGGTAGTAATCTAAAGAAAACATCTTGATGGCTGCAAATAGATCCACCAGCAGCTCTCGATGTTTTGAGATGTGTGTTCAGTTGCCCCTGGACTCCTCATAAATTGCTTTTTCCATCTGCACACAATTACACCAGCACGCCTGTTTTTGAAGGTTTTCATTAACGACAGAGAAGAAAATAACATCAAAGTGATCACCAATACTAATTAATTTATGTGTTCGTTGATCGATCATAGTACCTCGGAAATCTTGTTCAGATTCTCTTTTGCGGTGGCATATTCACTGGTCACCTCCTCAAATACCTCTCGGCACCTGCAAGAATACATAATATGTAACATTGATAATTTAGGATTCTTGTACTGAATAAAACTTCTACACAACACAACACAACTAATTAATTGATGATAGATGCTGATAGCGAGCTAGAGTTGGAACAAAGTACTGTCTTTACGTACATTGGTTTCTCTTCTGCATAACTCAGCAGCCTTTGGTGAGCCGAGCCAAACCAAATCTGCGTAATTAAATTATTTGTTAAATTTCTGTTGTTATTTACCTTAAAGTATATAAAGTTCTTAATCAATTTCTTTATATACTTTAAATTTCTCTTCTACATTACTTTATATACTTTAACGTGTTAGTATCGGGTTATATACTTTAACGTAAATTTCTCTTCTACATTACGACACATGTCTCACGCGCCTCACGGGCTCCCGCCAAAATTAATTACCCTACCCCTTCGAATTCAGTGCGTCACCTGTCATGCATGCCGCAAACAACTGAAATAAACTGTCTGACACGTGAGCATGTCAAGAGACAGATAACCATTACGAAGTCGAAAAGGTTGGAATACAAAAAGACAAGAGGGGCCCACTTCGAAAACAGCAACATCATTTCGCAGTCCACCCAATAGGCAAGCGGCAGTTATGCTTGCGCTATCATGGGCACGGTTGATACCATCATGACCTGCGCCATCGATCGGGGCTAACAGACTGAGGTCTAGAACCTCCCGTTAAGCATCCACCCGATAGAGAAATACCCGATAAACAAGCGGCAGTTATGCTTGCGCTATCATGGGCACGGTTGATACCATCATGACCTGCGCCATCGATCGGGGCTAACGGACTGAGGTTTGGAACCTCCCGTTACGCATCCACCCGATAGAGCAATACCTGATAGGCAAGTGACAATTATGCTTGCGCTATCATGGGACGAGTAGCAACATCACTTGTCGCCACATAAGCGGCTCCAAACAACAACATCAAGTTTCAGAGTCCAACCCGATAGGCAAGTGACAATTATGCTTGCGCTATTATGGGACGAGTAGCAACATCACTTGTCGCCACGTAAGCGGCTCCAAACAGCAACTTCAAGTTTCAGAGTCCAACCCGATAGGCAAGTGGCAATTATGCTTACCCTATCATGGGACGAGTAGCAACATCACTTGTCGCCACGTAAGCGGCTCCAAATAGCAACATCAAGTTTCAGAGTCCAACCCGATAGGCAAGTGGCAATTATGCTTGCGCTATCATGGGACGAGTAGCAACATCACTTGTCGCCACATAAGCGGCCCCAAACAGCAACATCAAGTTTCGGAATCCACCCCGATAGCGGAATGGCAACAAACATCTGCACTATTGCGGGACGAGTGAAACAGACAAGTAGCCCTACGGCACAAACATTCGACATTCGACCTCAAAACCAGCTCTTCATCGGAGAGTTGGGGGACTCGGGGTTATCAGGGTGCAGACCCCTACTTGAGTGACCACGTGTGCAATCCGGAAAAAGCTTTGCAACTCCCCAATCAAGTGCTGATTCCCTTGACTTGGGGACCTGGGAACTTGTTAGTGTGTGATCCCGTAACACATAATTGTCGCACACTTAGTCACTCCAAACGGGTCAACACAGCTCAGACCAAACGCAAGACAGCAACACAGGCTCCAAACTTAAACAATGAAGCAACACCATCCGAAAGCCCACGCGTTTGGAACAACAAACGGAAGGTACCAAGATAAGTCATGTACAAACAGACAAGATCCCACATCGAAGAACAACAAAAGACCACACACTCAACCGACAATATAAGCAACAAATTTATGACAGATACAAGGTACGCCCGTTACTCTACCAATACTACTGTTACATTTCATACATTAACTAGAGCGTCAGAGAGTCGAAGGCGGGAACACCCCTTCAAGACTCCTAACGCCCGTTTGATGTATTACTCTTAACAGTAAGTAAAGGACGATATACGCGCGATAGCTCAGATCACCCGAAATAACCCCACCCGCACTTCTGGTAGAAACACATGTCTTAGTGACTACTTGATTGGGAAAGGATATAAGAATGATAACTTATGCCCTTGCATGTTCATTAAAAAAACAAGTTCAGGTTTTGCTATAGTAGCAGTCTATGTTGATGATATGAACATCATTGGAACTCTTAATGAGATCAATGAGATAGTTAGCTACTTGAAATCTGAGTTTGAGATGAAAGAACTTGGTAGGACTCGATTTTGTCTTGGATTAGAGCTGGAACATCGAGTTGGTGGAATTCTTATTCACTAGTCTGCTTATGTCCAAAAGATGCTCAGGGAATTTAACATGGACAAAGCACACCCTGTTAACACACCAATGGTTGTTCGTAGTCTAGACCCCAAGAAAGATCCGTTTTGTCTTCTAGATGACGATGAGGAGATCTTGGGAGCTCAAATTCCATACCTTAGTGCTATTGGAGCTTTGTTGTATTTAGCTCAGTGCACATGTCCAGATATTGCTTTCTCAGTGAACTCGTTGGCTAGATTTAGTTTTGCACATACGCAACATCATTGGAATAGGGAAAATAAATCTTTAGGTACTTGAAAGGTTCCATTGACATGGGCTTATTCTTCCCTTACAAAGAATACAGAAAGAAGCATGAAATTCTCGGAAAGAGAAAGTTGAAACGCAATATGGGGTTTTCGACCCATCGAGCCATGGCCTCGACCCATCGAATTTTGCACCTTGGATCAACCAGAGTGATTCTCTCGACCCGTCGAAAATTCATCCCTTTTCAGACAGTTTTCATGCAATCCCCTATTCCAAGACACCGGTTGATGTGTTGGTTGGATTTGCTGATGTTGGGTACCTCTATGACCCACACAAAGGTCGTTCACAGATTAGTTATGTTTTCACTATGGGAAACACAACGATCTCTTGAAGATCTACTAAGAAAACCCTTGTTGCTACTTCCTCGAATCATTCTGAAAATATTGCTTTATATGAAGCTGTTAGAGAATGTGTCTAGCTTAGGTCAGTCATAGGCCATATTTGAGGGTCTACTAGATTACCATCTAACATCTACCATTTATGAGAATAATGCAACATGGATTGAACAAATGAAGTTGGGTTACATTAAGGGTGACAATACAAAACATATATCGCCGAAGTTCTTCTTTAATCAGCAACAACAGTAGCTGTTGAATATCCAAGTGAACCAGATTGGTTCTGTTGATAATACTGCAGACTTGTTTACCAAGTTATTACCTAAATCTACATTTGCGAAACATGTGAGACGCATTGGTATGCGCAGGTTATTTGAACTTCATGACTAAGTTTACAGTCAGGGGAGTTACATTTCTGTAGACATCAAGGGGAGTCTACATCACATGTAGTAGCTTTTATAATTGATGCGTTGTACTCTTTTTCTCTTAGACCAAGTTTTTGTTTTACCCATGAGGTTTTTGTTTGCTTGGCGAGGTTTTTAATGAGGCAACAAGTCATGCATCATTCTTCAGGCCATCGACACAAGAGGGAGTGTTTAGAGAGATTTATTCTCCATAATTTTCGGTGTGTGTCTTGTCCTTATTAGATGCGGATTAGATTAGATAGATATTAGAGAATCCCTGTTTTATTGAGACAGTTATTATAACAGATTGTATGAGCCTATATATAAGGTATATTATCAGGAAAAAAAGATACAGTTTTCAGTTATCATATTATTCTCTTGCAATATGCAACTCTTTTTCTAAAGTTGTATGCCTATTCTTCAAGCTAATTGTACATTATGTATCTATATTAAAAACAATAACGGCACTTTAACAACAAGTGTTGGAATATATGTGCAATATATGAGAGAAGCGTAAACTCTCAAGGGATAGGTCCTATTTATGTAAAGGAGTATGATAGATACAAAAATCGAGTTTAATATACTCAGTTACATCAGGAAAGTAAATCCTATATCCTCTCCATAATGAAAAACCTCTACTTTCAGTTACATCAGGAAACTATCCTATAATGAAAAAGCTAATAACATTTTTTGAAAGAGAAGACGATCTATAAAACTAAATCAAATATTACAAATAGGGTTTAACCATTTCTCCAATATAAGTGGAGTGGTCTCTGTGTAGTCGAAATTATAACGGAAAAGTAAAGCATTTCTAGCTAGTCTATGAGCGATGTCATTCACTTCTTTGAAAACATGACATATCTGAATATGAGGAAACTAGTTAATAGTCGCCTTAAAATTACTTACTACAGTACCAAAATCAGACTCATCCACCACCTCATCTTGCAAATACGAGTCAACGACTCGCATACAGTCAAATTTCAAAATAAACATGAGAGAAACCAAGCTTATAGACCAACTCTCCTGCAACTCGACTCGCCATAGCTTCAACCACGGCAGTTGATGAAACATGTTCGATCATACTACAAGCTCCAGCTAACACCTGGCCATCTTGATTACGAATGATCACTCCAATACCACCCTTACCTTCTAACGCATCAAAAGCCCCGTCAGAATTACATTTCAGCCAACCCACACTCGGCTTCTGCCAAGTTTGCTGTTCACGAGGTAGCTTCCCTTTCTTCAATCGAAAAGAATGTAGAGTACAGTAGTAAGAGCGTACTTGAAAAGCAAGAGTATCTAGAGCACCAAACTCATTAGAAAAAACACGCTTATTCCTCTCCTTCCAAGCAAACCACAGTAAAATAAGGAGAAAAGCCACATTTTCTGTTGATAGTTTGACGAAACACACTGACAACCAATCGAGTATGGAGGTTGTCTCCACGTCCTCTTCCAACATCGCATCTAACTCCGAAAATTTACCAATCAAATCACGACTAATATGATTGATTGTTTCTTCACCGCCAAGACACAACACGCACCCTTGATGAATATATACTTGCTTGGTAGCAAGAGTTTCAATTGTTGGGAGGGCATTAGTACAGACTCGCCAAAAATGGAGACGAACCTTACCAGGATCTTTACTCTTCCATACTTGTCTCCAAAATGATCTTAGCCCAACTTCATTGGATAAGGAGGCCGCCGGATGAAGCTGAGCATAAGCCACGTCATAAGCAGATTTGGTAGTAAAATGACCATGGTCATCATAATGCCAAATCAATCGATCGACACCACCTCTAGAACTAAGGGACAGACCCAGAATCCTATCAGCATCCTCTTTCGCAAGAACAGATGACACCACCTCTTCATTCCATCCCCCTATAGGCAACATAAGCTCTCGCACATAAACATGATTTAAAGGTCGAGATATCGGTTTGAAAGAAACGGGTCAAGGAATCCATGGATCCTCCCAGATTCAAATCCAAAACCCATTACCAACCTTCCAGCTTAAGTCCTGAAGAAGAACCGATCGAGCAGTATAAATGCCTCGCCAAAAAGATGAAGGATATGTAGGAGCATCACAAGTCAAAAAATCACCATTAGGAAAGTACCGAGCTCGGTATAATTGACTAAGTAAAGAATTTGGATTTTGAATAATCCTCCAACCTTTCTTAGCCAATAACGCGAGATTATGGTCGTATAAATCTCGAAAACCCACACTACCAACGTCTTTAGACTTACACAATTTCTCCCACGCATGCCAATGAATCTTCTTGCCTTCTGCAGTACTCCCCCACCAAAACTTAGCACACATATGATGAAGAGTCTCACAAAAACCTTTGGGTAATAAGAAACAATTCAAGTATACATAGGTAAGGATTGTGCCACTACTCTAATAAGCAACTCCTTGCCGGCACCACTAAGCAGTTTACCTTGCCAACCTTCTAATTTTGAACTCAACCATTTTTTAGTGTAAGAGAATGTTTCAGTTCGATGTCGACCCACAAAGGTAGGTAAACCAAGATAATTTCCATGCTTCAATTCAATCATGACACCTAAATAAGCTGACCTCGCTTCCTTTTGCGCCACATGGATTTTCTTGCTAAAGACGACATTGCTTTTCTCAAAATTGACTTTTTGTCCAGGCGCCTATTCATAATCTAATAAAAATTGTTTCATAATACGACACTCAGCCATTGTTGCCTTACCAAAAAGAAGACTGTCATCTGCAAAAAGAAGATGGTGTATCGAAGGTGTCCCATCACAGATCTGAATACTCTCCAACTCTCCAAAACTATTCCGTTGTTCCAATAACGTAGAAAATACCTGTGTACCAAGTAAGAATAAATAAGGAGATAATAGGTCACCTTGCTGCAAACCCCGAGAAGATGTGACATAACCACTAGGCTGACCATTAATAAGAAAAGAATATGGCACAGTAGTCACACATTGCATAACATTAGTGATCCAGGATTCTGCAAACCCCAACCGTCTCAGTATCGCCTCGAGAAAAGTCCATTCCATCCTATCACAGGCTTTACTAATATCAAGCTTCAAAGACATGACCCTATTCACTAAAGACTTGTAATTATGAATATAGTGAGACACCTCATTGGCTATCAAAGTATTATCTGTGATCAGTCGCCCAGGAAAAAAAGTGCCCTGAAATGGAGATATGATCGTATCGAGAATTCCCTTTAACCAATTTGCAATAGCCTTTGAGCAGATTTTATACAACACATTGCATAAAGCAATAGGCCTCAAGTCATTTACTGACATCGGATTAGGAACTTTTGGAATCAAACAAATATGAGTGTAATTTATCTCACCTAAAAGTCGACCAGTATGCAGGAAACTCTGAACTGCTTTCACTACATCCGACCCAATCATCTCCCAATACTTCTGAAAAAATAAAGGAGGCATCCATCTGAACCCGGTGGCTTTGTAGGATACATCTGAAACAAAGTCCGCCAAATTTCCTCTTTTGTATACGCAGCACACAAATCTGTGTTCATCTCCGATGTTGCTCGCGGTTCAACTAGTTGTACCACCGAATACATAAAAGCGTCGTCAACAACTGACGTAGAGAACATATCCTGAAAATATTGCACCACTACCTGCTCCATCTCAGCCGAAGAAGATTGCCAAACACCACTACTATCAAACAAACCTTTGTGTCGGTTCTTAGCTCTACGGTTGGAAGCTTTCCGATGAAAGTATTTTGTGTTATGATCCCCCTCCATTAACCATGTCACCTTTGATCGTTGCTTCCAATATTTTTCCTCCGCATCTAGTAGCTACTATAAACGGTGTGATAACTGTAACCCCTCCTCTTGTCCATAAACCGACATAGGTAAGTTCATGATGGCTTACAACCTGTTACGGATATCACCAATTTCTCGCAACCGAGCTTTGAAAGTATTACGCTGCCAAGCTGATAAAGCATATCTCGTATGCATTATTTTCTGTACCACCTCAAAAATAGGCCGTCCCGGAGTAGGGTAGAGCCAACCGTGTTTCACAACTTCAGCACATGCTGCATGATCAGTCCAAAAACTCTCAAAGCGAAAACGATGACGACCACGTGGTCTCTTCGCATTCACCTTCGCCACATGCACAAGCACAGGAACATGATCGCCATGAATAGGAGCCAAGTTCTCCATAGTTGAGCAAGGAAACAAGTCAATCCAATCTCTTGTCGCAACCGCCTTATCTAGGCGACTTCGGACCCCTCGTTCCTTCCATGTGTGGGGTGCACCATCATAACCCATATTAGATAACTTGCAAAACGACAAAGCATCCCGAAAGAGTTGCATTTGATTCTCTCGTCTGCGATTACCTCCCTCTTGTTCATCAACATGAAGCAATTCATTGAAATCCCCAATCACGATCCAAGGCAATGAACACCTGCCATGAAGATCCCTCAACAAACTCCATGTTTGGTGGCGCTTGACGGTTGTCGGGTGGCCATAAAAGCCTGTCAGACACCAAACTTCATTCCCCTCCTCAGCACTCACAACCAAATCAACACGATGCTTTGATTTGGTTTCGAATTTCACACAAAAACCATCCAGCCAGAACAACGCTAGTCCTCCTGACTGACCATCACTCCAAATCGCTTCACAATTCATATACCCTAACGTGTCTCTCATCGACGCCTGAGAACTATTAACCTTAAAATAAAAGCTAATAACATTAAATCTTGACATAAAAATAAAGGCAATGTAGCTTATGAATAATACTCTAATTTTACCAGTCCATCTTTTTGTTTTTCGTTATGGCCCTTATCATTCTCTTAAGCTCATTACTAACTGAACAAAGAGGTGTGTACTCTTTTAGAGATGGGGTTAAAAAACTAGGCCTGGGCACGGATCGGGTTGGCCCAAAAAAGGACGAACCCGAATCAAATACCAAAACACATAAGAACGGATCGGGTTATGCAATTTAAACCTTCAACCCATTAAGAATCCAACTCGAACGGTTTCGGATCGGGTTCTCGGGTTCTCGGGTTCTCTACTTTTGACCTTATTTTGTAAAGCCCTCTATCAAACCTAATATCTAACATATCAGTGTACGCAAGCGACCAAATAATCCAAATAAAGCAGTAAGTGGACCGAAACTCACCGTTAAGAGTCTTAAGACAACCAGGATGCTTTGCGGTTTATGAAATTGGGGTTTTGATTCAAGGCTAATTTGAAGGATTGAAAATTGCTAGGATTTTGATTGGGTGGTAGGAGATGAATATCGATTCATTCAATTGAGGATTTTAGGACATAGGATGAAGTTTTGATAATCATGATTTTAGGACATGGGATGAGAAAAAGAGAGAGAGTGTTCGATAGCTAGCTTTGGGCTTTGGCTGCGGGAGAGAGTTAAAGATGTAGGGTTTTTTTAGCTAAAGTTGATATATATATATATATATATATATATATATCTGAGCTTATAATCAAGTACATCACAAACCACTAATATAAAGACATGTGGTATTTTAATGGATTGAACGGATCGTATCGGGTTTTGAAGTTCAAATATTTGCAACCCGCGCATGTAAACCGTCTATATATAAACGGTTCGGGTCTACACTATTATTGATTTTTCTCTCTTAAAACCGAACGGATCCGTCCACTTTCGGATCGGATCGGGTCGGATATGCGGGTTCCGGATCCAAATGCCCAGGCCTATAAAAAACAGATGAAGAAGAGAGAGCCTTTGTTCTCTCGACTTGGTAACCTTGTTGTCTTAGAGTTGCCTATCAGACGCTAGCCTCCAGCGTAGCATCGTCTTGGCTCACTGTTGAGCACACTCGCCTCTCGATGGATGGGGGTCGGGTCGCCTACTTTCTACAGCTGTCCGGGATGCTACAACGGAGGCTCTAATCTCATGATCACGGCCGGTTGCCTTCTTGGTCTTACCCGACCACGGACTTTGTTGCCGGTTTCGGCGTTTGCTATGTCATACTCTCAAGTTCTGCGGATTGCCAAGGCAGTAGCGTGATCCATCAGTGATCGGGGTCGACGCCGCCTTTGTTGTTGCTGTGGCGCAGGACTTCTTCTCCCCGTACGCTGTTGGGCCTAGGGTTTCTGCATGGGCCCCAATTCGTTTGATCAATTCAGAATGGATCACTGGTTTACCTCTTTTTTTAGAGGTGGGCTTAGTCCACTTTTGGGCTTCGAGCCTCAGTAGTAGGTATTTACTTGCTTGTTAGGCAAACATTATCTTAGCATTTGTTCGTAAACTAATTTAGATCTCCTAAATTAGTTTGACAGTAGTCAATTCTCTCAAGTTTTATAAATGCCTATGTAACAATATTTTATTTTGATTAATAAAGTGGCTCTCATCGATGATAAAAAAAAAACTGAACAAAGAGGAAAGAAAGACTACTAATTGATTTTCGAATTGACGTGATTATAGAAATTTGTAAATGAAAAGTCGGAGACCTATTGCTCATCTCGGGCTTGTGGTTATACGACATTTTAGTAAAATACAGAACACAATCCTGGATAAAAATGTGTGCAAGGAAACAATCAAACAAAGCTTTCTTTCGGGTTAGCTCTATATATTAATTATACAACAATACAAGCAAAGATGAATTTTGTGATGCAGCAACAATCTATATCTTTTCTTTGAGCACCAATTGAACTGAAGCTATATTCTTTGCGGCCAAAGATTCATCATAGCTTAGATTCCACCTTCACTGCTGCGTGCTCACACAAGGCTGCAATGAACAATCAGACTGAAGAGAGAAGGGAGAAAGCCAATAATGTAGCAAAGAAAGCCAAGTTTCTTCAACCAACACCAACCAAGAAGAGAGAAGAAAGACAGTGGATCAAGTAACCTGTTTTGATACAACCAGCTTCTCTTTCAAATGAAACGTGTCTAACTTTTGGAGCAGTGGCATCTATAGTGATCCATCATGCATTGCCTACAGGAGCAGCACCTGAAGGAGTATATACAAGATCAGCTTGGTATGTGGTGGTATGAGGATTTCATGGACAATAAGAGTCGGCCGAAGAAACAGTAAACAACATATATCTTCAAACATTTCAAATGGTGCAATACCACTACACCCATTTCAAAAAATATATTAGTAGCTAGCTAATCTTTGGTGACTCAAACTGATATTTTTAGAACCACAGTAAATGAAACCAAAAGAAATAACCATATCGAAACAAATTCCTCAATAAGCATGGGGACAAGAATACATTGTGAAGGAAATGTAATTACTAAAACAGACCTAAATGAATCTTTTAACTCTCTAACACTAATTGGATTTTTAGTGCAACTGTCTCAAGACAATCAAAACCAATATGTAACTCAAACTGACCCTCAAATCATACGTGCACAAGTTCTATTGAGAGAAGGAAGAACAAAATCATAGGCCCAGCAAATAAATCGAATTTTCAAAATCATACCCTCATTTGTTAACTGAAAAGATCCTTCTCTCATCAACTTCAAGCTTATGCTGTTGAATCTTTCTCGTGAATATTGCCTAGATGCTTTTCTCCAATCTGTACCAGCTTTCATCATAGCAACAAATTCCTCGTAACTGATACGCCCGTCCTGCAAGATGACACCAGGAAAGGTAGTGATTCAAGTTATTAATGGTAGTTCAATTTAATAAAGTACAGAATTCTTTGACTGAAAACATTTCACAGGTTGATAAAATATCAGATTGATAAAATATCAGATCAGAAATTTTTATGTCATCCCTGTTTAGTCATAAATTCTGTATGTGCACATTATATATGTGGTGTAGCAATAAGGGCCTTCTATTGGAGGTTAATGATTAAATAAATGGTTTGCCTATACCAATCTAATCATTTTAGAATGCATTATATTTGCATATGCAAAAAAAAACTATGACCACCAAAAGGTTATATTCAGTCTGAAATTGAAAACACCTATGTTAGTCCCAGGCTTCTAGATTGATCTTAATTGGCATGCTTCCAGGGTGTTTACGAATTTGAGTGTTGTAATTCTGATTTATGCCAGATCCACCTAGTCTGAAAAATTTGTAAACCCATTAAGTCTCCATACTATTAACAGTTCTTGAAGACCCCACAATAGAACAACAACCCAATCTCCATGTATTTTCCCCTTCAAAATTTGACAGCCCCAAGCTTTAAACCGACTCGACTCTAATTGTCTGTTCGTCCATATTCTCACTCATGAACAACCTTTAACACCAAGAGGAGCTTCCAAGGAAGTGGAATTACAATATTTTCTAATTTTATTTAGTCCTTGTGGACTAAGTTCAAGACCAAAGCTTTCTTATGTATATTGTCAATTACATGTGGTTTAACAAACGAAAGGGTAGCTGTACCTTATCTGTATCCACATCATGCATAATTGCATGAATAACTTCCTCGCCACCTGCATCGACATCATCATTTAAAGCATTTCGCAATTCTTCAATTTCTATGTAGCCACTTTTGTTTTGATCAAAGAATCCAAAAGCTTTATGTAGGTGCTCATCGTTGGCCATCTTTTTGAGATGAACTGTAACTGCAACAAACTCTCCATAGTTCAGAGCTCCATCCCCATCAACATCAGCCTGCATGAGTGAGATCCATTAGTGATTTTGACTAACCATAAAAAAATCACATGCTATGTTTTCCTTTGTCAGTTACATGAAACCGGAAACTATCCTCTTGGTTTTTTAGTGGGATAGATTAATTTGACAGTTTAAGAAATCCCAAGAAGCATTCATACCTGATCTCTATTATCATGCTGAAAATCTAATCCTAAGATCTAATGTTGCAAAGTTATGCTCTCGGATTTAATAATTCTTATGATCCAGCCTAAGCTTTGAACAATACAATGGAAGCGTTGGGTAAGCACAAATTCTTGCAGAGTGAAGCAAGAATATGAAGTATAAGGCACAAAATGATGCTTACGGCTTCCATGAGTATTTTAAGGTCTGGGTCAGGAATCTGTTGGCCAAGCTTTTGTATCCCATCACGAAGCTGGTCAAGCGAAATCTTGCCCTTGTTCTCAGTATCCATCAGTTGAAATGCTTCCTTTATGCCAGCAACTTCCTCAACTGACAAATGCTCAGCTATGACCTACGTTTAGATGAAGCAACCAAACAAATTATTTTCATGGTAACGTTGACATGCCTGAATTCAATTATTTACAGCGAAAAGGATTATCAAAACACTCACCCCCAAAGCTCTCTTTTTTAGTTTGTTCATTACAGAAAATTGTCTCAACCTAGCTCTCACAGTCTCACCAAGTGGGACATTAGGGGCTTTCTTGGCATTTTGTATCCAAGGATGATCTGCATGGAAATAAATGAGGGGTTTTGTTATGTAAAGTAATGAACACTTGCAGCACATATTTTTTTCATTATCTAACAGAGCATATTAATCTAATTACCGAGTACTCCTTGCGCTGTCAGCCGCTTCTTGGGATCAGGATCGAGCATTTTCTTTACCAAGTCCTTCGCGTTATCAGAGACTCTAGGCCAAGGATCCCTCTTGAAATCAATGACAGAGCGAATAATTGCTTGTGCTACTCCTTGTTCAGTTTCTACAGGAAAAATTAGCATAACATAAGGAATCTTATGTAAAGAAAAAATATCGACAAGAAAATTAGCTGAGACAGATAAAGCTTCAACCACCAAAATATTATTTCTTACTTCCTTGCTCTTTTCTCACAAGACAATCAAAGCAAATACGGTAAATATCCTATTAAGTTCTAGCCCTCAAGAATTTGTCAACTCTGAGAACAAAACCACTGGAATAAGAGACACAAACCTGCCCAGAAAGGTGGAACACCACAAAGTAGAATATATAGGATAACTCCCGCACTCCAAATGTCAACCTCGGGCCCATAGTTGCGCCTCAAAACCTCTGGAGCCATGTAATATGGACTTCCAACTATCTCATTGAATTGCTCGCCTGCATATTGAAGCCTTTACATAAACTGTACTCAACATAAGCAGACAAACAATACTAAAACAAGCAAGGAGTGCAATACCAGGCTTAAAGAATACAGACAACCCAAAATCAATTGCTTTTAAGGAAGCCGATTCTTTCTTATTTGCAAAAAGAAAATTTTCAGGTTTCAGATCACGATGCATTACTCCATGCTTATGACAGCTCTGCAAGTACAATATATGTCAATAAAGCAAAATATGTCAAAACAGCAGTAGCCCACAAAGAACGAACCACTGTCGTGCGCAATAAAAAGTTAATAAGATCAACAGACATGACAAGAGAAACAAAACTAGCATATAAATGATTTACTATAAAACATATAGATGAACTAGTAAACATATAAATGACTTACTAAGCCTGGTCCTACATAGAGATTTCAAGAAGAGCTTATCTCACAATAAGCAACAACAAAGAATTAAAACACCAATGTAGTAAGCACCAATATGTACTTTTAACCCAAACACAAAAGAACTAAAACAATCAACGAAAATTGAATAAGGCCAACACTCAGCTCACTAAATGTACTACCTCAACATTATAGAGTTAGACATTAAACAACAGTAACCAAAAACTTAGAATGGTCAAATAATAGCAAGACATATCCAAACGTCAGATTAATGTTGCAACAAAATAATGTACCCACCATCACATTTCCCCTTAACGATATTAATACCAAAGAATGATCCAAAAAACAAGAGCATAACAAATCAACCAGTAACATATAACGCAAACCACGTCAAATGCAACATCATATTCCGAATTAACACAATAAACCAATGATAGAACCATACCTGCACAATTTCAACAATTGTTCGCATCACTGCAGCTGCTGCACGTTCTGTGTAGTGACCCCTAGCCACAATGCGGTCAAACAATTCACCTCCCTCACACAATTCCATCACAATATGGACTGCATCATTATCCTCATATGTGTCCTTCAATGAAACAATGTTAGGGTGCTGAGGTAAGTGCCTCATAATCTCCACCTCACGCCTTACATCCTCGATATCCACTGCCGTCCTCAACTTCTTCTTCGAAATCGACTTGCAGGCAAATTTCTCACCAGATGTCACATCTGTGCACAAGTATGTGATACCGAATTCACCACGGCCGAGCTCCCGGCCCAGATCATATTGGACCGATATGTCCTTGCCCGTTGGGTCCGTCAAGACACACAATCTGTCTTCGCCCTCATTGGCATTAACGGCACCAAAATCAGTTGCAAAGGGATTCGGTTTCTTTGTCTTCTTCTTCTGGGCTGGATTCCCAAGCGTTACACAGCAATTCCCCATCAATTCACCAGACCCCCTTCACCATAAGCATTAATAAATCACAACCCTGAAGAAAAATGTATAAAATGATTGAGACGGTATTGAATTTTAGAAATTTTCATGAGTCTTGATCTAAAAAGATAACTGTTGCATGAAACAGCCAGGAGTTCATTAATTTCTAAAACTCAATCACAAAATACATCCATCTCCCACGAAGGCAACACATCCATTCTCTATTTTTGATGAAGATACCAACTTTTCATAATGGTAGTGAACAAAAACAAAACCCACCAATGGTTTAAGAAGAACTCAGAAACCTAGCCCTACTGGTTTAAAGAAATGAAGGAAAATCAAGGATGTAAAAAGACGGATTGAAATTGTGAAGAATACGCCATGGATTAGCAGAGATAGAGTCAAACCCTACTGGAAATCGTTCTAATGTTGCCTTCGTGGGGAAGTGTGGTGGACCAACAACAATTTTAACGCAAGATCAAGACAGGGTGCTAGAGTTCTAGGTGAACTTCTCTGGAGAAGACTGGGGACCAAGCGTAACATTACGGAATCACTAACTCCGGATAAGGGTTGAATGAAGCTCAAGCACACCCCTCCTCATAATACCTCCTATCCCTGAATAATTTTTTTACTAAACTCCATAAGAATCGATTTTAACTAAACAAAGATCTTAAGATGTTAATTTACAATGTTATTAAAATGTGTAGTGATAGAAAAGAAAACGAAATGAGAACAAAAAATTGCATAGAACAAAAAAGATAATAAAAAATAAATAAAATAAAACAAAAACAAAATTTGCAATAGTAAGGTAACTGGTGTGCAGCTGCAACTGCAAAATAAAGTAAGCATCATACACAATGTTGACCACCCTTGCATCACCACAACAAAGGTGCCAGGGATATCTACAATACACTCAGAGTCTCTGAATATATTGCTATACAAAAGTACATGCCAAAGATAAAGGAAGCCAGAAATTTAACAGAGAAGACTCCCAAGTTCAAAGCAAAGAAGCCATGGAAGGAAGAGTTTGGGAGGTGTAGAAGCATCACACCACTCCTGTATTCTTTGTTTTTTATCTTATGAAACTAGCCATTACATTGAAAGAGAGGAACATATATGTTAATACAAAGTGTCTAGAAGTCATAGACAACAACATGGATCTGTGCAAGATACATACACATTTTATATACACTTGTATATCAGTTGAGATCCAAGACCCTAAAATTTACCTATCTAAACTCAAATGAAGTAACTTAACCCAAAACATAACAACCTTGTTATTCAAACCCTAAGCACTTGATTCATGAAATTGGATTAAAACAAGAAAACCCAGAGCAGCAAAACAGAAAATTAATTCAAAAAATATTAAAAATGAAAGAGACTCCACGAACTATCATAATTTACAACTTCACAACATGGGTATTCCGATTGATTGTAACATTTACATAGCTTTACTAACTGAACTACTAAAACCTGTTCTGTGCAACACACACAGTCGCTAACAAAACGTGACAACCTTGTCAAAGATCAATCAATGTGGTGGGTAGCTAAGCTTATGAATTACCTTAACCCCCAACCCATAATGTACTTTAACAAGTACAAAATTCCCTTTCCCTTTTTATTTTTATAAACCAAATTGGATTACAGATATAAAACCCTTTCAATTACTACGAGTCCTTGAAGTAGTAAAACAAGAAATTTAACTACAGAGTTATCGTACGGTACCTGATGCTGATGATGATTTCAGCAACGGCGAAACTTCAATTCTTGTTGTTCAGTGAAAATTGGAAGGAAAAGAATGGAGAGGCTTTTGGGTACGAGCGACAGAGAGACTAGCGCACCCACTCTCGGATGGTTTCCTTCCCTTTTACCTTTTTCTAACAACGACCCGAACCGACCCGACCCGACCCGACTTAAAACACCACAGCCAAGCCCAACAAAAACCTACCGAAAGAAAACCCTCTCTTTCTTTAAACCCTCGCTCGACTCACCCACATCACCACCACCTGCAACCCAAAAATGGTGAGCTTCTCTCCGTGTGTCTCTCTTCTGAATCAAACGCCGTCGTTTAGTATCTATCTCCACAATGTCTCTCATTCTCTCTGCTCCGATCTGATCTTGTTTTCTCTGTCTGTGTTGGATTATATGTATATAGCCTTTCAAGAGGTTCGTGGAGATTGGAAGGGTGGCTCTCGTCAACTACGGCGAGGACTACGGAAAGCGTCGTCATCGTTGACGTCGTTAACCAGAACATAGTAAGTCCACTTTCCTTCTTCCTTTATCGAAAAGCTTTAATTTTTGTATGCTTTTTATTTTTTGTTGTATGCATATTGGTTTAGGGTTAAGTGATATGTGTGTTTGAATTTTAGGGTTTTCGTTTCTGTGATGAAATGTGTGTGTTTAAGAGAAACTCGTTGAAATCAGCTAATCCAGCTTTTTTTATTTCTCTACTTTTCTAGTTCGGACGGTGTTACATTTGACTGGTTCACTACTACTAGAAAAAAACATTTTTTTGTCGGCCTCTTAAACATTTTCGTCAGTTAAAGTTATAGCCGAAGAAGGTTCATCGACTATCGTGCCATTAGCAAAAGGTCGTCGGTGTAGTTGAAAAAAGACAAAGTTTTGGCATAGGGTGTGTGCTTTCAATATTATTTCCTTTTGTCTTTATTTTCTTCTTTCAGGTCCAAAGGTAAAACCAGTGATGATGACCAACTAAGGGGTTAGAGAAGCTGTTACTAAAGAATAAAGCAAAGTGTCAGAGGCCAAAGCTGAGCACTTGGCCAATGTTGATGCAAACTCACGACTCTTGAATGAAGAAGAAAGATGCAAACATATGCAAAAACGGAAGTAGTGTAGAAATCAAGGACAAGCATGTTATTTCTTATAGGTTCTTACTATATATGTATGTATTTGCATATTCATATATATTTTTACTTTTTATTTGCTTCTTGGCCTCCCTCGGAATCCATCTCTTCGATATAGTTATTTGTTAGTAACGGATGTCTTAGGGCTAGATGGCACTAAAGCCAGATATATAACACTAACAGTGTCAGTGTCAGTGTGTCACTTATAGTGTTTGTGTGATCTACACTCTTTTATTAGGTAGTTACTTGAATCACAGTAGATACTGAATGTGTTAATGAGTGAAATGGGAAATGGATTCATGTTGTGTCACCTTGAAGCCAAACAACTTTTTGAGAAAATCAAGTCAAGGTAGAAGTTGTAATGGGGCTAATGAGTTTTTGGGGGAGAGGATCAGAGATAGTTTGATGGCAATTGAGTTGTGAATATGTCTTGATCATTTTCTTTTTTCATATGATTCTTACAGATTTTGTTTCAGATGCTTTTGGAAATCTCCTTTGCTTTATTTGTTAGATTTATGTTGTCTTTGTTGATATTTGGTTGGATATCACTCTTCAAGTGTGGACTTTCCACATCAAAGAGTAGACCCAAAGAATGTTGCTTCAATCATATTAGGAGGCGCATGGACTCAATTGTTTCCTCTTACCAGCAGAGCTGCAACACCCGCAGTAAGAATAATTTAGATAATTTAATCGGAGAAGATTTTGTTCATACTACTATGCAATTTATTAGCATGCATCCACAAGGTGTACAACTTTGTTAAATATGAAGGCTTATTTTGTATTGATTGGTACTATTGCAAGTCCCGGTTGGGGGATGCTATTGGCTCATAGACATTCCAATGAGTAATTGTATGTTCAAAGTACTAATAGATAACATAGTATATCTTCGACAACATACTTTATCTTCATCGCGGACCCTTTTGTCAAACCGCACTTTAGCGCGGCTACATGCAACAACTACATCAAAACCAAAACAACTACATTAATTTGTAATATGCAACCACAATGTATTTGTAAGTATGCAACTACATTGCATAACCTGCGCAAAGTGCGGGCATTACACCTAGTGGTATACAATTCCAAACATCAAGCAATTGGCTTAAACCGTGTTGTTTTTGAAACTATTTTGAGATACTTTTGCAAACATGAAATGTATCAAAAATCGAAACTTGTTTACGAATTAGAATGACCCTATTTCATATGTACCTGTGTCTGTAGAATTCATGTTGGAAAGTATTATGGTAAATATTGTGTTGTAATTAGGATTAAAGTTGTATAGATGTGATATGAATGTAAATATTCTTTCCTATTAGGAAACCAATTGCACATCTTTATTAACCCCAATTTGGGATGAATAATATCATTGAATTCTCCCTGAATCAAAAATCAACTTGGTATCAGAGCCGAACTCCTGGATTATGAAAAAACTTGAATTGAATTGAAACCCTAAATTACCGCCACCAAATTTTTTTTTTCCGTTATATCTGAACTTGAAACCTGAATTGTGACTTCTTGCAAACCTTGAAGAGATGACGAACGTGAATGAAGAGAACATCTTTGCAAACAATAATGGAGCACTCATCCCCAACAATGAAGCACTCATGCAACCTGTTCACAATCACTTCCCACAACACCATTCAAGACAACTCTGCTTTTTCCATCGGTGAACTCCTCACTGAAACCAACTACTCTGGTTGGTCTGGATACATGAAAACTAGACTCGAAGGACGAAACAAGCTTGATCTCCTCACCAAGGATCCTTCTGCCATTGCCTCTGCTGAGTATTCAACATGGGCTACCGACAATGGCAAGGTGAAGTGTTGGTTCATTGAGAATATGTCTTCTGGAGTACGAAAATGGTATCTCAGATTGCCAACAGCCAAAGCAATTTGGGATGCCCTATATAGAACCTACTATGATGATTCTGATGAAACTCGAATTTTTGAGCTTCATCGTTTGTGTTATACAACGAAGCAGAATGGAATGGCCCTATCCACATACTATAATGAGCTTGTTGAATGGCTCGATGAAATGGATCACCGCATGAAGCACTCTCAAGAAACTGTTGATGGTGTTGTGAATGAATCTTCCTGCATGACCCGCCAACATGTCTACATGTTTTTAATAGGACTTGACGTTGAATTCAATCAAGTCTGTGAAGAACTATTGAGGAGAGAACAAAAACTAGATCTTGAACAAACATATGCTCATGTTTGGCGCTTCCACAACAATCAAACAACCTTCTCTGCACCTCCTCTGTGTGAAGCCTCTGTCATGGCAGCTTCCTCTTCTTCAACAGTCAACGCTGCTCAGTCCCAGCGTTGCCAGGGTCCTCCACCTGGCTTTTCTGACCCTCCTTATTCTGGTGGAAAACCTCCTCCTAAAAACCCTCACTTTACATGTACTTATTGTAAGGAGGTCAGTCATACAAAGGAACAATGCTATGAGTTTGTTGGATATCCTGAATGATGGAATTTTACTAGAAAGCCTCGCAAGACCACCCCGAAAGCAGCTGTAACCATCACTGAATTTCCTGCTCAACCAACTGCACTCGTCATTGAAACATGTAATAGGTGTAAGACATCTTCTCTTAACACATTTTCTGCGAATAGATCTTGGATAATTGATACAGGTGCTACTGATCAAATGACAAATAATCCTAGTGTAGTTGATACCATTAACACCTCTCCTGAACATGTTGTGTCTACTATTGATGGTTCACCTTCTCCTGTTCTTGGTGAAGTATCTATCCAACTCTCTCATGAGCTCACTCTTGATTATGTTCTTATTGTTCCCTCTCTTGCTTATAACATCTTATCTGTTAGTCAGATCACTAGGGCCCTCTCTTGCTCTGTAACCTTTTATCCCGATTTCTGTATTTTTCAAGACATTCTGATAAGGAGGACTCTTGGTTATTGTGTTAGAAGAGAGAAGTTATACTCTCTGGAGTTGACATGCAGTGGACAACAACAGACTAGTCAAGCAAATAATACCGGTAGCCTGAATAAAGCCAAGGAAGAAGTGTGGTTATGACATCGCCGTTTAGGCCATTTGAATTTTGGATATCTTAGAAAATTTCAACCTCAATTGTTTCAGCTGTTAATGAATTAGCTTTTAAGTGTGATGTATGTGAACTGGCCAAGAGCCATCGTATTACGTATTCTCCAATTCAAGTTTGAATATAAGTTATGTTTCCTTCATGAAAATTCATTTGGATGTTTGGGCCCTGCCAGGATTTCTTCTCGTTCTGGATTTCGCTCTTTTGTGACTTTTATTGATGAATGCACTAGAATGACTTGGGTCTCCTTGATGAAGTGCAAAAGTGAAGTCTATGCTAGATTTGTTGAATTCCATAAGATGGTGGCAACTCAATACCAGCAGCTAATTCGAGTCCTTTAATCTGACAATTGTGGAGAGTATGTGAATGGAGATATGTCAGCATATTTCAGTGTTTATAGGATTAGGCATCAAACTTCAATTGCCTATACCCCTCAACAGAATGGATTAGCTGAAAGAAAGAACCAACAGTTGCTGGAGATTGTTCGTGCTTCCTTATTTGGTATGAATGTCCTTACAAATCTCTGGGGAGAAGCCTTGTGTTCCGCTAAATATTTAATCAATCGCACACCTTCTCGTGTGCTTAGGTTCCAGAATCCATATCAGAAGTTGCATGATCTTTTACAGGCGCCATCTCTGCCTAATCTGGAACCAAGAGTTTTTGAATGTACTGTGTATGTTCACATCAATAAAGAGTTGCGAGGAAAGCTTGATTCGCATGCTGTAAAGTGTATGTTTGTTGGTTATGCTAAATTCCAGAAAGGTTACCGTTGTTATGATCCAGTTCTGAACAAAATACATGTATCTCTGGATGTTTCTTTCCGTGAGTCTGATCCATACCCAGAGGGAGTTTCAGAGTCTTCTCTTCAGGGGGAGAACAGTGAATGTGAAGAAAATTATCTAAATCTACCAGAATTTGAAGAAGTAGAGAACTTAGAGAAAAGTTTTGAAGTTGGAAATCCATGTGCAAACCTGAGAGTCTCTTTCGATGGATCAAAGAAAACCCTCAATCCATCGAATCCTACATAGGAGACAAATCTGAGAGCATCTTTCGATGGATCGAAGGGTATTTTCGATGGATCGAAGACGGGAGGAGAGACGAACCTGAGAGCACCCTTCGATGGATCGAAGACGAAATTAGAGACGAACCCGAGAACATCCTTCGATGGATCGAAGGATATTTTCAATGGATCGAGGATTGAAGCTGAAACGCCACAAATTGCGGTCCAATCTCATGAAGACCCCTTCTACTCCATCAACTGAAAAGTCTTCCCAGAATGTCTCTCCTGAGGTACGTATTGATACAAATGAATTGGGTAGCATAGGAATTAGTGTGCCTAGGAGGTCACAACGGAAAACAAAAGGGGTCCCAAAAAAACAATATGAACCAACCATAGAAGCAAAAACTAAATATTCTATTGCTAGCTTTGTATCCCACCATAGGTTGTCTGGATCACATGCACTTGTTATTAATCAATTATCTACAGTAGCTATTCCCAGTAATGTTCAGGATGCCTTGGTGAATTCAAAGTGGAAGCAAGCAATGAATGAAGAATTAGAAACCCTACAGAAAAATAAAACATGGGAGCTTGTTCCTGCTCCACTTGGAAAAAACACAGTTGGATGTAGATGAGTTTATGCAGTGAAACTAAAGGCAGATGGAAACATTGATTGATATAAAGCTCGTCTAGTTGCAAAATGCTACATTCAAATATATGGAGTAGATTATCAAGAGACATTCGCCCATGTCACAAAGATCAACACTATACGCATTCTCATAGCTTTAGCAGCTAGACATGACTGGCTATTGCACCAATGTGATGTGAAGAATGCTTTCTTGAATGGAGACTTGGAGGAAGAGGTGTACATGGATATTCCTCCGGGTGTTAACCGTAAACCATATGATGTTGGAAAAGTCTGCAGATTGAAGAAGTCATTGTATTGATTGAAGCAATTTCCTAGAGCGTGGTTTAGGAGATTTTCTAGAACAATGAAGAAGTTTGGATATCGGCAGAGCAATTATGATCATACCTTGTTCATTAAACACAAGGGTGGTAAGATTACTGCTCTGATTGTCTATGTTGATGATATGGTTGTTACAGGTGATGATCCAGCTGAGATGGAGGATTTGAAGAAGCGATTATCCCAAGAATTTGAGATGAAGGATTTGGGTCCACTGAAATATTTCTTAGGAATTGAAGTTCCAAGATCCAAGTTGGGAATCACCTTGTCTCAACGGAAGTATTGCTTAATCTTCTTGCTGAAACAGGAATGTTGCATTGTAAACCTGCTAAGACTCCTATTGAGATGAACCACAAGCTGGAGTTGTGTCCTGGACAGGTTCTAACAAACAAAGGCAGATATCAAAGATTAGTAGGGAGGTTAATCTATTTGTCACATACTCGTCCTGATATTGCATATGTTGTGAGTGTTGTTAGTCAGTTCATGCATGATCCTAGTGAAGAACATATGGAAGCTGTGATGCGAATACTCAGTTACTTGAAGTCTTCACCTGGAAAAGGTCTATTGTTTTCCAAGGATGGTGAGTTTGGTGTCACATGATATTCTGATGCTGAATGGGCTGGTGACAAAACAAATAGGGTGTTGTTAGAACCATAATTATGTGTCTATTACGCTCCTAACTTTATGCGTATAGCTTGTTTTCTATGAATAAAGCATTGTTCTTATGACGTTTCCTGTTCTTGCTAGGAAATGTGGAGTTGGTTCGAAAATGTATTAAATATGAAGAATTAGATACTTATCGGAGAAGATGTATATATTTCCGAGGCTAAGGGAGAATTTGGAGCAACTTTGGGAAAAAGACGAAATAGTTTCACCGGAGGTCGCCGGAAGTTGCCCGGAACTCGCCGGAATTTGCCACTTTGGCCGGTCCAATCACATGGAGTCCAGCCCAATTGAGGCCCATTGAGCCCATCTATGCTTACCAATCTGATTTGAAGAGAAAGAGAAGGAGTTTGACCGCATGATGTCACCACTTTGGAGGTTAGCATTCCATAGCCTAAAATAGTGGATCATGGTCTCCCTCGTTCAAAGTTGACCTTTAGATCTTCCATCTCACCATTTACTATCATCTAAATGTCCATATTTGCCTCCTTAACCAGCCTAAATTTGAGCTCCCCCTTGCACCCACACATACAACACTTCATTTCACTCATTTTACAAGTTTAGAGCCCCTTTCTCTCTAGTTTTGTCTCTAGCTTCTGTCTAGGGTTCTTGGAGAGTTCTCTAGAGAGAAGATAAATTTCTCTACTCTTAATTCTTTCCTCCAACCCTCTACAAATCCAAGAGACTTAGCCTTGAATTCCTTGGCCGAACCTCTTCCACTCTCCCTCATCACCATCCCTCACTTCCTCTTCTCATCTTTGCCTCCAAGGAGTGTGTGATTCTCTAGAGCTTGAAGAAGTGAGAAGTATTCCCTTTTTCCCTTGGCTTCTTTGAGTCTTAGATGTTGCGTCTCCTTCTCTTGAGGACTTGGTGCTTGTTAAAGAAGAAGAAGTGGAGCTAGAAGAGCTTAGAGTCACATGGAGCTTTGCTAGGGACCTTGGTTATTTCTACTCTCTTTTACCTCTTAAACATGTATTAAATCTTGTATTTAATTATGTTTAGTGAGTAGTCTATTTTGGGAGGCTAGGGTTAGAACCCTAGCTATGTGATGAACAGATTATGTGTTGGTTATGTATGACTCTTGAATTGTGTTGTGAATAAGCTATTGTGTGTTTGTGGATGTTTATGTGTTTGAGCCTCATATCTAGTTTTGTTATGAATGTCTAAGCTAAGACTAAGTTGAGATATGTTTAAGGGATCTAATAATGGACTTAAGTGAATTAGTCACTCACCTCAGAAAGATGAGAATATAAACATAATTAGGGTATTATTCTATGAGATTTACCTTGAGAATTGGTTCCTTAGCACCTA
The DNA here is from genome assembly GCA_946800695.1 of Geum urbanum. NCBI lineage: Eukaryota > Viridiplantae > Streptophyta > Magnoliopsida > Rosales > Rosaceae > Geum > Geum urbanum. The sequence continues at coordinate 40,463,358 of OX326998.1, forward strand.
GCATAGACAAGAGCTTCTTTGAGTCTTTATAGACTTGAGGAACTCTAGTCAAGCACACAATAATCAAAAAGGTTCTTGAGGCACATTGTAGAACTTCTTATCTCGTAACTTACTAATTACGAGTTGAGGGATTCACTAGACAACCCCTCAGATCTTCCAATCGATATTCAAGAGGGGAACCTTTACACATCAATCATGCAATTTACTTGTTGACTTCACAACGTGATGTACTATTGGGATTCAAGTCTATATAGTTTGGGTCTTGGTTCCACTTCACGATATTCTTCAATATTGGGTTTAAGTAGCCTCGAGCCCGTAATGACCTAGGAACTTAGATTTAAAACTAACCGGGACTCACAAGGTCACGACTTGGACATTCATTCTCGTGAACGGACTTAATCTAAACCGGGACATTGTTTGGTGCATCATATGGTTAGTAGAGATTTCCCTAGTTGACCTATTTTCTCTTATATTGAATTTTTGTCATTTAGTTTTTGCATTTAGTGTAATCAATCAACCATCAACCAACTCTTTAATCGCTCACCTTTATGTCATCATCCCTCGCTATGCCAAGTCTCCAAATGACTCGGTAGGGTGAGATACACTTTCATCTTTTCTTTAGTTCTTATGTCAAGCTAGTGTTTAGAGTATCCATAGTCTTTGTGCTTTCAATTTCGAGTTAAGGAGTATTTGCAAACAGTTGTGCTACTTTAAATTCATTGAGTGGCACCAACTAGCCTATTACATTGCTATTCCTAAATGCAGTGCCACTAGATAGTCCATCAGTTGGGCTTTATCCAGCCAGGCTTACATCAATTATTGTCAGTCAAGAAATGCAGGGGGTTGACTGACTTGACTCTGAGAGTATGGATGACTTTTGATTTTTCATATGGTATACAATTCCAAACAATCAGGCAATTAGCTAGAAACTAGAATATTATATTAGCTTGGTTTGCAAATAGAAAATGAATGTCTGATCATCTAACCATGTTGAAATTGTCCACTGTAATGAATGGCTGGTCTCTATGGCTTGTCATCTTCCTTGCTTCTGCCTTTTGTTACTCAAGTAGTAGTGTTAGAAGCTCCAAGATTATGTGCTTGGAGGGCGAACGAGATGCTCTTCTTCAGTTCAAACTAGGCCTTGTCGACTAATCCAACGCTCTTGGCTCATGGAAATCAGACACAGATTGCTGCCAGTGGAGAGGAATAGCATGCAACAATCAAACAGGTCATGTTATCACTTTAGATCTCTCTATTACTGATATTATTACTTTAAGACGTGAAATTGGTCCTTCTCTTCTTGAATTTCGATATCTAAGTTACTTGGACCTCAGTTTTAATGATTTTGGAGGAACCTTGATTCCCAAGTTCATTGGCTCTATGAGTCAGCTGAAACAACTCAAACTTGGAAATTTATCTAATTTGTACACTCTTGATCTTTCGAGGAACTATTATGTTCGATTTAAAAATCTTGAGTGGTTATCCCATCTTTCTTCCTTGATATATATGAATCTTACAAGTGTGGATTTGTTTGGGGTTATGAATTGGCCACAATCTCTGAGCAAGCTCCCTTCTTTGATAAAGCTTCAACTATCTCATTGTGCCCTTCCTGATGTCAATCTAGGATCACTTTCCTTTATCAATTCGTCGACCTCTCTTTTGGCTACATGTTACAAGGTTCCATTCCAGATGTCTTCACAAATATGGTTTCTCTTGTATATTTGGATCTCTCTTTTAACCAACTTGAAGGTGGCATACCAAAATCATTTCAAAACCACTGCAGCCTAGGTTCATTGAATCTTTTTTCAAACAAGTTGTCTGGAAACATTGAGGACACTTTAGAAACTTTGTCTTGCTCCAAGAACACACTTGAGTGCTTCGACTTGAGCGATAACTAGTTTTGGGGGATATGGCCAAATTTAACTAGATTTTCCAAGTTGAGAGAGTTGAGACTTTACCACAATCAACTAAACGGGTCTCTACCGGAGAGTATTGGCCAACTTTCTAGCCTTGAAGTTTTATATCTTGGCCGCAACTTTTTGAGTGGCGTCATAATAGAAGCCAATTTTTCAAACCTCTCTCGTTTAAATTATTTAGACATTTCTGGTAATCAATACTCCATCAACCTGAGCTCAGATTGGAGTCCACCATTTCACCTGGAAGTTTTATACATGTTCGATTACAACAGGAGCGCTAGCCAAGCATTTCCCAAATGGATTCAAACGCAGACAAATCTTGCTGTGTTGGATATGTCCAATGCTGGTATATTAGATTCAATACCTTGTAGATTTTGGGATCCATTTCACCGCTTGGATTTTGCTGACTTGTCTTGCAACCAATTTTCTGGTGTATTGCCATCATTTCCTCCGACTCTCCAATATCTGCTGCTCTCGAATAATAAGTTTTTCAGGACCCCTGTCTTCGTTGTGTGAATTGCATCCGCCTCGTAAATTGCGGATTGTCTACCTCTCTAATAATTAACTCTCAGGGGAGATTCCTGATTGTTGGATCACTTGGATGGTATCCCAAAGCATGCAGTATCTGAATTTGGGAAAGAATAAGTTATCTGGGGAAGTACCAAGCTGGGTTGGAGGTTTACAGTCACTTCGGTTATTGATGTTGCAAAATAATCGTTTTCATGGAGATCTGCCTTCTTTAGAAAACTGTACAAATTTAAAAGTTCTTGTTTTGGTAACATAACAGCTTTTGCTAGTGATACCCGAAATGTTTCTGAGTGGACTGAGTATGTGGAATTAGTGAGGAAAGGAATAGAGCTCGAGTTTGGGCTAAATGTGAGGGAAATGAGATACATCGACATGTCAAAAAACTTTTTGGTTGGGGAAATTCCAGATAGTGTAACGGGTGTTTCTACTGGATTACGCGGGACGCAATCTAGCAGAAGCAAGTACGAGTAATCTCCTTCTTCTTGTTCGTCCGAACGTTGGGGCTGTTCGGATGGTCGGGCGCTTCTTCTCCCTTCGGGTGTGTGGATACGCGTGCTCGGGTATGGCTGTTAGAAGAATACAACGACAAACAGACAGTCAGGGGTCGAGACAGGGGTGGCCTGCCTTCAACCCTCCGATGCCTAAGTTAGAAGATGTATTGGATATAACAGTCAAGCGAGCGTGCATAGAAGTAGGTTGGAGTGTTGAGATATCGTTACCTATAATAAATACCTTACATATATAGGTGGTTGAGTCTGGTGCTTACTTGTGCTCCTCGATGTGGGATTGGTCTGCATTTGCTGTCATGTGATCCGCACATTCGGATGTGCGCCCCACGGGGGCGTGCACGCTCGGATGAGGTCGGTATTGTGAACAGAGTTGTAGCCTCGCTGGTGGTCTTTCGAGTGGTCTGGTAGGTGTTGATTGCCTGCTTAAGCGGATAAGTATATTTAATCAGGCAACTAATAATGCTATACTAACAACCCCCGCTTCTTAACCTTGTCAAGAAACAATTTGACGGGAAACCTTTCTGAAAACTTTGGTAACTTGAACATGTTGGAATCTCTTAATTTCTCAAGAAACAATCTTTACGGTGGGATTCCATAAAGTTTTTCTCGCTTGAATTTTCTTCAAGTCTTGGACTTGTCACACAACAATTTATCAGGAAGAATTCCCCTAAGCACACAGCTTCAGAGTTTCAATGCTTCTTCATATGCTGAAAACAGTGGATTCTGTGGATTGCCGCTGACAGACATTTGCCTGGGAGACGATGATGGCAGTCATGGCACTAGAGGTAGTGAAATTGAGAACAATAAACATGACGATGAGGGTGATGATGATGATGGACTCATTAGCCTGGGATTCTTTATCAGTATGGTTTTGGGATTCGTCTTTGGATTTTGGATAGTCTGTGGGGGTTTAATGCTAAAGAATTCTTGGAGATACGCCTACTTCCGATTTCTAGATTCTCTATGTATACCTAGAACTCGGATATTCAAGGCTTGATGAAGGAGGCTTTGATTTGATGTGTAATTGAAATGCCCTTGAGCAAGGAATTGTATAAATACAACACATTTTTGGTGCTTGTTTCCATTTTCTTTCGTATATGTAAATAACTTACTAAAATTTCTGAACATTGCATGATTGTAATGTACCACTGTGTTTCATTACAGAACATTTGAATCCTATCTGAGTTTTAGTAGCTGTTTAGGCAAGCAAATATGTCTAAACTGGCAATCATAATTAAGAAACACCAAGTCAAATTTCTATGCACAAATGAGAAGACACTACTACATTTTTAACCATTGCCGGCGATTTAAACCCGGCAATGTTTTTTATCATTACCGGCGATTTTTTCCCCAAAAATCGCCGGTAATGTCTTTTTTTTTTTTAATAATTGCCGGCGATTTTTACAGCAAATCGCCGGCAATAGTCCGCCGGTAAAAAAAAAAAAAAAAAAGACATTGCCGGCGACTGTGCAAGTCGCCGGCAATGTCTTTTTTTTTTTTTTAATTATCGGCGGACTATTGCCGATGATTTGCCGGAAAAATCGCCGGCAATGATAAAAAAAAAAAAGACATTGTCGGCCATTTTTGGGGAAAAAATCGCCGGTAATGATAAAAAACATTACCGGCGATTTAAAAATTGCCGGCAATGGTTAAAAATGTAGTAGTGAGAGCAGCATGATGTTCTAGCAAAATGAATTCAAGCCAGTGCGTAGCTTCTTCGATCATTGTCCTAAGCTACATAGAGCGGGTTAAGACAGTTACAATTCTCAATCCTTAGTTCCCCCAAATATGATGAATGCATCGGTGGATTTTGTTGTATTTCAGTGGATTTATCCGATTCTGTTTTATTAGATTGATTCATTGATATAATGATCAGAAAACAGATAATGGTTCTTTAGTTGTGTCTTCTTGCAGAACTCTGTGTTGGCCTTTTCAACTGCATACATTTCTTCTTATACCTTGGATTGTCCTTCATAGCCATCTCATTGTAAATCTGCAGTGTTATTTATCAGTTGAATTTTTGTATTCAAAGCAACCAGTATACAAAAGAACAAGATTTGAAAACCGATATAAAAAAATTAAACAGTGATTTACATACCTTTTTCTCCGTCTCAGGGAGTTGGCAACTTGGCACCACTTTCAACCAAGTTGTTTACTTGGTTGCCCCAAATGAACCAGACTTGACAACACCCCATGTTGCCATCACAAAGAAAGCATAAGAAGTACATGGCCTTATAGGACATCTATGCCTTCTAAGCACCTTTTCAAACACATCATCAGTAGTCTTTCGATTTTTTCCTTCGCGTCCCTTATTTCCTGATGACATCAGTGATATACGAGGAAAATACTTCACTGGAGTTATCACCCCTGTTTCTACCGGATTACGCGGGACGCAATCTAGCAGAAGCAAGTACGGGTAATCCTCTTCTTGTTGTTCGTCCGAACGCTCGGGCTGTTCGGATGGTCGGGCGCTTCTCCTCTCTTCGGGTCTTCGGGTGTTTGGGTACACACGTTCGGGTATGGTTGTTAGAAGAATACAACGACAAACAGACAGTCAGGGGTCGAGACAGGGGTGGCCTGCCTTCAACGCTCCGATGCCTAAGTTAGAAGATGTATTGGATATAACAGTCAAGCGAGCGTGCATAGAAGTAGGTTGGAGTGTTGAGATATCGTTACCTATAATAAATACCTTACATATATAAGTGGTTGAGTCTGGTGCTTACTTGTGCTCCTCGATGTGGGATTGGTCTGCATTTGCTGTCATGTGATCCGCACATTCGGATGTGCGCCCCACGGGCGCGTGCACGCTCGGATGGGGTCGGTATTGTGAACAGAGTTGTAGCCTTGCCGGTGGTCTTTCGGGTGGTCTGGTAGGTGTTGATTGCCTGCTTAAGCGTATAAGTATATTTAATCGGGCAACTAATGATGCTATACTAACAAGTCCCCCAAGTCCCCAAGTCAAAGAGAACTTTCTTGACTGGGGAGTTGAAAAACGGTTCGTGCGATTTAAACAAGATACTTATCCGATTGAGCAGTGATGTATGATCCTGTAACCCCCAAGTCCCCCAACTCTCCGGTCAAGGAAGGGCTCGCATGACGGAGTGGGTACCTGTGCGTCCGATTGTGTACCTGTTCGTGTGATCTTGTATTCTGGGCCCCGCCTCCAAACAGATCTTGCTAGTTTGGAGCCGCGTGCCTGTGGAGTGTTGCCTAGTAAATACAAATAAGTGCAACATAAATATATAGGTATGCAGATGTGTGAATGTATGGTATGATGCGTGAATGTATGCGAATGTTTGTCGTAACGCCAACGTTGGGATGCCGCTGCGTACGTCGTACGTCAACGGGAATGCCGTTGCGTACGTTGTAGCGTCAACGGTGGGATCAAGACCGCAACGTACAATTGCTGTAGCGCGCACGGAGGGACGAACGTGTACCCGTGCCGCTTGTCGGTCTTAGCGCGCGCAGAGGCCTATGCCTCCTAAACAGGGTTGCTTTCGCGCACGGAGAGGGCGGACCCGATGCCCGGAACGCTCATCGGTCTCAGAGCGCGCAAGGAGAAGACGGACCCCACACCCTTGCCGGCCGAGTCGGCGAGTCGATCGATAACGTTACGCACACGGAGGGGAAGAACCCCACGCCCGTGCCGCCCATCGGCTTAGCACGCGCAGAGAGGAGTTGGCCCCATGCCTCTGCCACCACAGCCGGCTTGTATTTCGCGCACGGAGAGGATGGACCCCACACCCGGAATGCTCATCGGTCTCAGAGAGCGCAAGGAGAGGATGGACCCCACACCCTTGTCGGCCGAGTCGGCGAGTCGATCGTTAACGTTGCGCGTACGGAGAGGACGGACCCCACACCCGTACCGCCCATCGGTCTTAGCGCGCGCAAAGAGGGGATGGACCCCATGCCTGTGCCGCCTAATCCGGCTTGCTAGTTCTTACCGGCACGCGCACGGAGAGGAGGTGCCCCACGCCCGTGGCGGTGATCTCTTCGTTTTAGCGTTTGTGGGCATTCATCGTTCGTTGGTCGTGCGGGTGGTATACGGGCCAGTACGAATGGCGGGAGACGTGGCGTGTCTTGTCTTGGGTGTGGTGGTGCTCTGTTCGGTGAGGCGGTGGAGGTGACATTCCTTTTGACTTCTCCTTGGGAACCATTGTGTAATAAATGCCAGCCATCGTAATTAATGCAGGCGTGCCCTGGGCATTAAATACTGATGACGTAATAACTGTGCGAAGCTCATGCGTCAGGCGCGTGGGAGCGTGGGGTGTTGCATGGATGACACGTGGCGAGAGGTGGGAGACCGTGCTAGGGTTTTAAAAACGAGGCGGGAAGCTGAAGAGTTGGCGCGGTTACCTGGGTGAGTAGGTAAACCGCCTCGGGGCCACGTGGCGTAATCTGACGGTGGGCACGCAAAAATGGACGGCTGGCGTTCGTTGGTGTAATCCGTCTGATCAGTATAAATAGGGGCTCTGGTGTCGTCTTCCCCATCACTTTCATAAATTACTGAAACTCTGCGAAAATTACGGTGCAAACTGTTCCTCGTCTGATCTGCTGTGTTCGTGCTTTCTCGCCGAAATTTTACGTCGACGTGCAACCTTTCAACCTACAATCTTAATTTGGTGAGGCTCTCAACCCGTTTTTGCTGTTTTCCTTTTGACTTTTTCTTCTCTGTTTTTGGTTTCTGGGTTTTTTTGGTTTTTTTTTTTTCTGGGTTTTGCGTCTCAAGAACAAGGCGTGTTCTTGAGGCGTGCCTGGTTTGATCCTGTTTGGGGTAGGTTTTGTGGGTTTTTTGGTGTTTCTGGTAGTTTTTTTTTTGCTAAGTGTGGGTTCGCGTGCGTGCGTCTAGGAGATGGAGCCGATAGAGATATCGAGCGGACAATTGCGTGAGCGGGTCTACATTCCGGGGGCGGGGTGGGTTAGTTGTGGGTCTGATACGAGCGAATCGAGTACATCTTCGTACGAGTCCATGATGAGTGTGACGCCTCTACGATACATCCCTAACACTTCTCCTGTGGTGCAGCCAATGGGTCCCAAGCAAGCGCTCGCATCTGCAGGGTTGGGGAGCTCGTCGAGGGCGTCGGGTGGGTCTTCGTCCGCCTCTGAGCCATGGGGTGAGGAAGGCGTGCGGCAGCAGGAGTCCGTTCCCCAGTTCGCGGAAGGCGGCTGTGTCCACTGGGTGCTGCCAGACGGGACGCCAGTCCAGGAGCTAGAGCGTGCGCCGTCCGTCAAGGAAATGGCAAGGTGGGCACGCGATTATCATATTCCAAGCTCCGTGCGCCTGAGGATCCCGGGCAAGGGCGATACGTTCACTCGCCCGCCGCGCGGCCACGTCTGCCTGAGCGAGTTTCACTTGAAGGCCGGGATCAAGCTGCCTTTGCATCCATTCTTCCAGTATATGCTGGCGCTGTTGAGGATCTCACTCGGCCAATGTAGGCCCACGCTCACCCGCACGCTCGTAGCCATGTTCAACATCTTCCGGGTGAGCATGATGGATCAGCCGACGCGGGCGGAGTTCCTCAATTTCTTCCGTCTGCGATACTCTACGCGCCAGAGGGACTTGGGGACCTTCATGGTGGAGCCTTGCGTGAAGTGGTGGCTGGTGGACCCACCGAGCTCTTCAACCTCCTGGCGCACAATCAACTGCTTGGTGGGTGGGGACTGGGAGTTTGGCGCCTTCTCGCCCGAGTATGCCGCCAACGCCGACCAGATCGATCGAGTCCCCCAGTTCTTTCACTCGCTCGACACGAACGAGTATCCGCTCACGCCTGTTGAAGAGGCCAGGATAGCTCGCCTCAAGTTCGTGTTCGACCCTACGCCCGAGTCAAGATACTTCTGGGCCACGTGTCATTGGGATCTCATTGAACGCATGCGTCTCGCCAGACCGCCTGGTCTGTGGGTCTTGTAGTTTTCTGCTAGGAGTAGGGATAAAATAATTTACCCAGTGTTGTATCTGTTCGCTAACCTTCCGTTTGTCTTTGTGCAGTTAAAATGACGAAATCCAAGGTGACCGAAAAGGATGAAGCGCTCAAGCGCCGGATGGCCGCTTTGCTATCCACTGCTGAGAAGGTCTGCAAGGTGGCGGATGACGGGCGTGGTGGGCTCGTCATGGGGAGCAGCACCCAGACGAAGATCCCAATTCCAAATGTTGCCGACTGCGCCCAACCCATCCGGGCGCCACAGGCAGATGCTCCCCGCCCGCAGTCAGGCAATGCTGCTGCCTTCAAAGCCCAGGATCGGGCGGAGCGCGATCGCCACCACCGAGAGAAAGAGCAGAGCCAGGTGGATCGTGATCATCGCCGGTCCGATCGGGTGGAGCAGAGGGATAGACGGGATGCCGCCCGTACTCCTCAGTCTTCATGTCCACCTTCAAGTCCTGCCAGAGTGCCTGAGCAGGGGGTGGTGATGAGCATGCGCCGAAGCGGCCCCGGACGGATGCCTTCTGCGAGCCTTTCCTCGCCGCTGTCAGTACAGTAGTTCAGGCCTGTGGTGCGCTGCTGCCTCCAAATGGTGGGTTTGTCCAGGACGATATTGACCGGACCTACAATACCTGTGCGACCATGCAGCACCGGCTCTATAGATGGCACCAGCGGGAGGCGAACGACTGGCAGGCAGAGCTGAAGGCGGAGCTGCGCGAGCTGACTTCGGCAAATAAGAAGCTGCAGCATGGGCTCTCAAAGTCCAATGAGGTGGCAGACCGCAAACTCCGCCAGCTCCACGAGGCAGCTGAGCGTGAAGCGCTGCTGAAGGTGGAACGGGACAGTGCCCTAGCCGCGCTGGAGGAGGCGAAGGCTGAAGCGGCCAGCCGGGTGGTGGAGATGGAGTCCCGCCTGATGGAGGCCGAGCGCCAGGCGTGGACGAAGGAGCGCGTCTAACGGGCCCAGGCGGAGGCGGTAGCTGCCTTCAAGAATTCTTCTGAGTTTTTGGAGTTGGTGGCCGCTGAAGCCGACAGCCAAGTGGCCGAGTTCCAGGAGGCAGTGACGCCCTTCCTGGACTTGGAGCGCTACCGTGCCCACCTGCAGGCGGAGGCGGGTGGGGCGTCCGTTGGGCCGGAGCAGGGGCAGCCTGAGGCGGCGACTGAGGAGGCGGCTGGCGGGGCGGTAGAGTAGTTTTTCTTTCCTTGTAATAGTGTAGGTTTTTGTAACAGGCCTCGTGCCTTGACGTATATAATGAAGTTTCTTTTCCGTCCGTGCATGTGCCTTTTGTCTTTCCCCCTTTTTTTTGGCATCTTTTGAATGACTCGCGCGAACATGCGCCTTCCCTTTGCATTTTGGAATGGAATTTAACCGTTACATCCGTGCGAACAGCCTATCCCCAGTCCCCCGAGTATCGGGCGGGCGGGGTAAGGACAAACGAACACAGAAAATAAAATGAACTTTAAAATGAATTAAGTATAACACAACAAGATTTAATGAAAGTACTTCTTCAAATGTTGGATGTTCCATGGGTGCCGTAGTCGTTGACCCTGCATGTCTCTAAGGTAGAAGGTGCTGGCGCTTATCACCTCGTCAACGACGTACGGGCCTTCCCACAATGGGGGGAGTGTCTTGACCTTTTGCTGAATTGCCTTCATCACCCAGTCCCCCAGTTGGATTGGTCGAGCCCGAATACGCTGGTTATACAATCGGGCGATCCTCTGCTTGTTCGCGGCGTTGTGGAGATGCGTTGTGTCCCTCTATTCTTCCAGCAGGTCGTTGTTGAGTCGTAGCCCTTCGCTGTTCGTGCGTGGATCGTACCACTCGATCCGTGGGCTTTGATGGGTGATCTCCAAGGGTAGCACAGCTTCCGTTCCGAACGTCAGGCTGAACGGGGTTTCGCTCGTGGCGGCATTGGCGGTCGTTCGGATAGACCATAGGATCTCTGGGATGACCTCGGGCCAGCGTCCGTATCCCGCGTCCCCGGGTTCGATATCTTCAATATTTTTCTTGATGCCAGCCTTGATGATCTTGTTCGCGGCTTCTACTTGCCCGTTCGTCTGGGGGTGAGCTGGTGATGCGAACACGAGGTCCGTTCCTTGCCGCTTGCAGAAGGCTATGAGTCGAGGGTTGTTAAATTGTGGCCCATTGTCCGTGATGATGCTGATTGGTGTCCCGTAGCGACAGAAGAGGAAATGCCAGAGGAAGCGCTCCACCTTCTTCGTCGTGATCTTCGCCATTGGTTGGGCCTCGATGAATTTTGTGTGGTAGTCAATGATGACAATCAGATATCTGTACTGCCCCTTCGATTTTGGAAGCTCTCCGATCAGGTCCAGTCCCCACTGTGCGAACGGTACGGGCGACGGGAGGATGGACAGTGGGACGGCGGGTGTGTGGTGGTGGTGCGCGTGCAGCTGGCACTGGTGGCACTTGCTTGTTAGCGCCGTAGCGTCCGTGTGGATGATGGGCCACCAGAATCCACATCGAAGGGCCTTGTGTGCGATCGATCTGGCGCCCGCATGGTGGCTGCACGTGCCCGAATGAATTTCCTTGAGGATCGAGTTGCCATTTGTTGGAGTGACGCATTTGAGGCTTGCCCAAGTCCTCCCTTGTCGATACAGCACTCCATCCTGCATGCTGAAATGTGCCGCCCGTGTGACAATGGTTCTGGCCTCTCGCTTGTCTTTTGGTAGTTCTCCCCTTGCCTTGTAAGTGATGAGCATGTCCATGTAGCTGTGCTCGTGCGGTTCGATTGCCAGGACCTGCTCTGCTCCCGAGATGCTCGGTCGTCGCAAAACTTCGACGACCCGCTGTCCTGGTCCCATATGCACGGGGGCCGTGGCCAATCGGGTGAGCCTATCCGCCTTCGCGTTGAACCCTCGGTGTATGTGGTTGATGTTGACGTACTTGAATCCGCTGATCAGCGCCTTCACGTACCTCAGATAGGCGATCATGGACTCCCCCTTCGCTTGGAATTCTCCTCCGACCTGGCTCACCACCAATTGTGAGTCACTGAATACGTTGAGGTCAGGCGCCTCTGAGTTCTTGGTCAGCTGTAGGCCCGCAATGAGTGCCTCGTACTCGGCCTCGTTGTTGGTTGTCTTGAATTCGAACTTGAGGGCGTACTCCGCGTTTACCCCTCTTGGCCCGGTTAGGATGATCCCGGCGCCGCTTACTTTCTTTGTGCATGAACCGTCGACGTAGAGGTTCCACTCCGACAATGGTCCTTCCTTGACCTCCGGTTTGTCGGATGCCTCCACCGTCGGCCCGTCGGATGCGCCGACCGGCGTCGCCTCTGCTTCCGTGTACTCGGCGATGAAGTCCGCCACTGCCTGTCCCTTGATTGCCGTTCGGGGCTTGTACTGAGGGTCGAATCCACTGAGCTCGACTGCCCACTTCGCCAGGCGGCCGCTGTGGTCGGGTGATTGCAGGATCTGGCATAGGGGCACGTTTGTGAGGATGTGGATGCTGTGCGCTTGGAAGTATGGCCTCAATCGTCGGGCGGCGGTGACGAGTGCGAGCGCGATCTTCTTGATCGTCGGGTATCGGGTCTCAGCGCCCGTCATGCCCTTTCTTGAGAAGAAAACGGGCAACTCCGTGCGGTCCTCCCTGCGGATGAGGTCAGAACTGACGGCTGTAAGCGAGGCAGCCAGGTAGATGTAAAGTATTTCCCCTCGGACGGGCCTGGAGAGGAGCGGGATGAACACCAAGTACTCCTTGATCTGAAGGAAGGACGCCTCGCACTCGGGCGTCCACGCAACCTCACGCTTGTTCATCATTCGGAGGGCTTTGAAGAACGGGGCACACCTGTCTGAGTATCGAGAAATGAACCGGTTCAATTATGCGAGCTTGCCCGTGAGGCTCTGCAGGTCTGCTTTCTTGACGGGCGGCTTCATGTCGATGATAGCTTTTACCTTGGCGGGCGCGGCTTCAATTCCCTGTTGGCTAACGATATACCCAAGGAATTTGCTGTTGGTGACCCCGAACGTGCATTTGGCCGGGTTTAGCCTCATGCCGTTCCTGATGAGGACGTCGAGCACAGTCCCCAGGTTCTGGACATGGTCGACCGCCTGAACGCTCTTCACCAAGATGTCGTCCACGTACACGTCCATAATGTTGCCAATCAGGCCGTGGAACATTGCGTTCATGAGCCTCTGGTACGTGGAGCCAGCGTTCTTCAACCCGAATGGCATGACGACGTAGCAATATAGGCCCTTGTCTGTGACAAACGTCGTCACCTCTTGGTCCTCGGGGTCCATGAAGATCTGGTTATAGGCCGAATATGCGTCCATCATGGACAGGAGCTTGTGCCCAGCTGTCACGTCTACCAACTGATCGATCCTCGGTAGAGGGAAGCTGTCCTTGGGGCACGCCTTGTTGAGATCACTGTAATCGATGCACATCCTCCATTTCTTGTTGCTCTTCAGCACCATCACAGCGTTGGAGATCCATTTTGGATACTCCACCTTGCGGATGAACCCGATGCCCAACAATCGGTCCACCTCCTCGTGCATCGCCGCATAGTGTTCCGCCTTATACGCCCGTCGTTTCTGTTTTACCGCTCGTGCGCCGACGCCGATGCTCAGCCTGTGGGATATGATGCTTGTGTTGATCCCAGGCATGTCCTTGTACGACCATGCGAACACCTCCTGCTTCTCTTTCAGCAGCGCGATCAGCCGTTCGGCTATCGCGGGAGCCAACGATGCTCCAATTTGGACCGTCCTTTCCGGGTGCTCGGAGGACAGCTGAATCGTCCTCAGCTCATCGCGCTCGGGAACGGGCGACACCGCCATCAGCCCGTCGCGCGTATCATCAGGTACCTCTGTTCCTGGTGCAGGTTCCAAGGCGAGGACCTCCTGCATGTCCCGGGGTTTTGCCGCTTCTTCATAGTTGTATCCCCAGACGTATCCGACCATGCTCGGTTGGGAATCGTCCCAAGAGCATGTGCCCCGCGATGATCATCTTCATCTTATTGATCCCCGGCCTCCCGAGTATGGCGTTGTATGGGGAGGGGGTGTCAATGACGATGAAGTCTGTCCGGACCTCGCTGTGAGGGGAGTCGGGTGCGCCGATCCTGACCCGGATATTGTCACTCCCAATCGGGTACGATGTTTCGACCGTGAAGCTGGCGACGCACTCATGATCCTGCGTCATCTTGTGCGCGGGCCTGCCGAGCGCCGTGTACGCGTCCAAGTAGATCACGTTCACAGACGCCCCGTTGTCCACCAGCACCCTCTTCACGAGGAAACAATCGATGATTGCATCGATCACGAACGGTAGGGTGCTGTCCTTCGGGCTTCCTTCCTCGTCTTCCATCGTGAAGCTAATGGCAGGCGCCTCCCTCTTTCCTGCCTTATGCGTCCGTCCTGCCCCGATCGTCAGCACCTCCCTGCTCGAGCGATCGGGCGACAAGGTGCCCTCCTTGCGCTTTCCCCCAGATATTGTGCTAATAGTCCCCCGAGTCTCGATATTTGCTTCGCTCTGTCGCTCGCCCGCCCTGGGAGGGGCGACCCGTTCGTCCTTCTGTATATCCGCGAGGGCCTTCGTCAGCATTATGCAGTCGTTCGTGCGGTGGGTGGCGGCGTTATGGTACTCGCACCAGATATCCGGGATTCGGCCGACTGTGATCCTTGCTTTCGACATATTGTTCGGCGGTGCAATCAAGTGTCGATGCTGGTGGAGCAGGTGCTCATTCGACTGTTAGTTGATTGCGTATACCTCCTGGCCCGCTGGTCGATATTGTGGCGCCGCTGGTAAACGGGCTTCCTGCGGTGCTGACCCTCTTGGCTGGTTGTAGCGGTTGCTGCGATAGTTGCAGGAGTATGGCCTTTGGTAATCTGATCCCTGCGTGTCTCGGTTCCTCTTGTAGCCCCCGGTTGGCCCCTCGTCGTCCGCTAATTGTCGCGGTTGGGCGCTTGCCTTCTTCGGTCTGTTGGTGCTAGACTCGGAGGTGGACCAGTACACTCGCGTTTCTACGAGTGCCTTATGTACAATTAGGTCCATAATCTCGTCGTAGTCGAGATATTCCTTCCTCACCAGCTTCTCTACGAACGGCGTGGCGAGTATGTTGTCCATCAGGGCCACCTTGGCCACTCGCTTGTCAAGGTCCCTGGATGTGCTCGCAAGCGTCCTCCACCGGTTAATGTAGCTGGACAGGCTTTCGTCCTTCCCTTGGCGGACCTTGAGGAGGATGCCCGTGGTGTTGTACTTGCCCTGGAGCCTGTACCGCTTCTGGAAGCTCTCCGCCAGTTCGAGAAATGAATGGATGGAGCCTGGCGGGATCTCGTAGAACCAGCTTCGCGCTTCCTCGGTCAGTGTTTCCTAGAACAGGAAACACAGGGTCGGGTCCGAATATCTGGTCCCGTTTGTGGTGGATCGAAACTCGTCGATGTGCGCGCGGGGGTCCCCGCTCCCGTCGAATCGGGTGATCTTCGTTGTCTTTGCATGGAGGTCTCTTCCCCTCTCTAGTATGTGTGCTGAGAACGGGCTGACCCAGGGGGTGAACGTCCCACCCTGCCCGGCGAGCTTGTCTTTCCGTAGGCACGATACCTCTTCCGCCAATTCTTCCATCATCTGCAGGATCCGGGCGTTATCCGTCGGGGGTGGCGACTACCCTCCTGGTGTGGGCGAGTGGGCTATCCGGGCGTTAGCCCCGCCGAATGGATGTAGCTCTTCGTCGGTGGTTTCTTGGGTCCGTTCGCGTTGCCCCCGCGGCTGGCCGACGAGCGCGTCCAGACGTTCCTCCAGCCTTTGCCGGATCTGGCGCTCCTCTGCTCTCTCGAGCGCCGCCCTCTACAGCTCTCGGAGCAGGCCGTCGACGCGCTCCTCACTACTGCTTGTTGCTAGCTCTATTACTTGCCGCTCCTGCGCGCCTGGGGGTGTTTCCCCGATGGGTGCGCTGCTGATGTTAGTCTCCTGGATAGGCATGTGGGCTTCTGGTTAGTGGTGTTTATACGAGGTTTCCAATTTGTAATCTTCCCACAGACGGCACCAACTGTTTCTACTGGATTACGCAGGATGCAATCTAGCAGAAGCAAGTACGGGTAATCCTCTTCTTGTTGTTCGTCCGAACGCTCGGGCTGTTCGGATGGTCGGGCGCTTCTCCTCTCTTCGGGTCTTCGGGTGTTTGGGTACACACGTTCGGGTATGGCTGTTAGAAGAATACAACGACAAACAGACAGTCAGGGGTCGAGATAGGGGTGGCCTGCCTTCAACGCTCTGATGCCTAAGTTAGAAGATGTATTAGATATAACAGTCAAGCGAGCGTGCATAGAAGTAGGTTGGAGTGTTGAGATATCGTTACCTGTAATAAATACCTTACATATATAGGTGGTTGAGTCTGGTGCTTACTTGTGCTCCTCGATGTGGGATTGGTCTGCATTTGCTGTCATGTGATCCGCACATTCGGATGTGCGCCCCACAGGTGCGTGCACGCTCGGATGGGGTCGGTTTTGTGAACAGAGTTATAGCCTTACTGGTGGTCTTTCGGGTGGTCTGGTAGGTGTTGATTGCTTGCTTAAGCGGATAAGTATATTTAATCGGGCAACTAATGATGCTATACTAACAACCCCCGCTTCTTAAACTTGTCACAATTGGCCTAGAAAGTACTACTCCCACCCTCTTCAAGAAACCGACCAGGATGGACAATCAAGCTACTTATAGTTGGTCCAAGCTGATTTTAACATTCTCAGTAGAAAACCAGAGCCCAAAAGGCTTATTTTGGGTTCAATCCAACTGAAATGTATCAAATTAAAGAGAAATTATGTAAATACACATTTACTGTATGATTTAGCAGCAGCTTAACTAACTCATCCTTCCATCAGTGCAAAGCCATTGACCGATGAAGAGAGCCGTACAATTGAGATTAGGGTTGATTGCATCAAACACAATAGTAGTCAGCTTGAACATCTTAGCCACTTCAAAACATGTGTAGTCAAATAGAACACAAGTGTTTGAGAAATTTTCTGATATATTGATCAATCTCGAATTGGGTATATATACAAGCATCCTACTTAATTACAGAATATATACTTCTTATATATACAAGGAGTGTGACTCACTCCAACAAGTGAGTCACTGAAAGTCCTGGACGAAACAACATTAGTAAGGATGTCAGCTAATTGCTCATCGGAATGAACAAATGGGAATGAGATAATACGAGCATCTAGCTTCTCCTTGATAAAGTGTCTATCAATTTCCACATGCTTCGTTCGATCATGCTGAACATGATAACTGGACTTGTAATCTCTTGATTTCATCAAGGTCATCACATGTCACAACCATGTCATCCATATAAATAATCAAAGTTGTAAACTTTCCTTGGCGATGCTTTAGGAACAAAGTGTGATCTGAATTACTCTGCCTATTGTGACGACCCGAACCATAATAAGTACAGTAATCGACTTAATCCGCGAGTTAACGCGTAATCACAGTTTTCCCTAAATTGATTGAATTGCTGGTTTTGATCACGACTTAATTATCGAACGAGAATTTGAGTTGAGTCTCTTCTCGAGAGTTGTTGTACGCATGATTTTGAGTTCGTGGGCGGTTCCGGATAAATATTTCGACGATCGAGGAATATCTTATGAATATTTGAAATCACGGAATTTCGTCGTGTTTATCTGTTCGTATTTGAGTTATCCGAAACGTAGATGTGATCCGTTTTGGACCGTCTATCGTATCGAGCCGCTAGTATAAATATCGGAAATAGTCGAATTTTTTTCGAAAACACTGTTTCGGGAAGGTTGACCGTCGTTTGACCAAGTTGACCGTTAACTTTTGGGTTGACCGGAGCTCTACCGTGGGTAACGTGCTGCCGCCGTTGGGTTTCGTGATTCTGGCCACTTCCGGCCTTGAAACTGGTATATTTCGATTCCTCTATTGATTTCCTATGGATTGGAACTTGGATTTGTGGAAATTGATGATGTTTAGAGGGAGAACGAACTCGAGGAAAAACGTGGATTTTGCCGGATTCGGGTGGCCGGCTCCGGCCACTTTTGGGGTCGAGTGTTTGGGGGGAAAGGTTCCCCTTAACCTCTAGTTGCTTTGGATAGAAGGAATTTCTGGTTGGATGCCGTTTTGAAGCTCGCCGGAAAGTCACCGGAATAAATGGATTCCTTGACTTTCGAAGCTTTTTCCGGCCACTGTGGTGGTGGGATGACGTTGGTCCTTTGAGAGAAGTTATTGGGCTTGGAGGGAAGATCATTTCTGGAAAGTTTCATTGATTTTGGACGCCGTCGTCACCGCGCCGCCGCCGCCGGCGGTGCTCCGGCGAGGTCCGAATTTTTGAGATTTTTATGTGTTTCCGACTCGTTTTCGCGCTCCGAACGCAGTCGTGAGGTTTTCGAGATGATTTGGGTGCTGGATTTTTAGTCGAGGGTTTATGCGGAGAGTTTTGGGAATTTTGTCAATTATTGTGTATCGAGTTATATGTTTTCGGAAACAGGTGGTTTCCGAGGTGTGGTACAGTGTGATGAACTATGATTTTGATCAGTTATATTTTGTGATTATTCAGGGGATCAAGATCGTGCTTTGCCAGAGAGGGATCTTCCGCCGAATCTCGTGATTAGCGCGTGTGCGCGCTGTGCTCATCTGTGAGTGGACTTTTCTATTTTCACTGTCGTAGCGAGTTCATGATTTCCGTATTTTTTTATATACGATGTTGAGATTATTTATTGATTTTGGAGGTATTATTTTATATTTTATGGTGATGACATTACTTAGCATCGATGCATTGGCTACTCGGCTGATTACCGGTAGTCAGACCCAGGGTTAAGAGATTCCCCTGGGCAGGGTTGAGAGATTCCCCTGATGTGCCGCTAGGCTTGAGAGATTCATCTAGCCTATCATCGTCAGGCTTGAGAGATTTGCCTAACCGTCGAGCTTGAGAGATTCGCCTGGCACCTCCATTTATTTCGGAACTCGCTTTGCTTAATTTTATGATATATGAAATTGGTGAAAGGCATATGTTTATTTTCGTCCACTCACTCTAACGATTTTATTTGCCTTTCCCCTGGGCTTTTCGGTTTCCATGCCCAGTTTGCAGTTCGAATTCTGGTGTCTCACGTCGCGGTCGGAGGCTTAGCGTTCGAGCTACCTTTCTTTTCCAGTAGGTTTCTTGTTTTGCCTACTGTTGTATATTTTTGTATATATACACTAGAGGTCGCTCTGATATACTACTGATATATTTTCGTATGTTTTTCCCGGATTTCTGTAGAGTACAGTTTTGATTACTGCTTTACTTTATTGTTATGATATTGAGAAATCCGGATGGGATCGGTGACCACGGTTTGGCTTCTGTGGCATAGGATGAAGTGTGTTTTCCGGGTGCAGGTTAATGGCAATTCCGCGTTAGTAGCGAAACTCTGCCGAAATTTTTTGTGGTTTTTGTAAGTTCGTGTTTTCAGAAGGGATTTGATTCCGGTTTAGAAAACTAAATCGGGGTTGGGTCCTTTCACCTATACCCAATCTTCTTCATGAAATCTGTGAACCTTCCAAACCACGCTCTTAGAGATTGTTTCAATCCATACAAGGATTTCTTTAATCTACATACCACTTCTCACCTGTAGAAGTACCATATCCTGGAGGAAGATCCATGTAAATTTCTTCATTCAAATCTCCATGAAGAAATACATTCTTCACATCAAATTGCTGCAAGGGCCAGTTCAGATTCGCTGCCAAAGACATGAGGACTCGAATAGTATCGATCTTCGTTATTGGTGCAAATGTCTCATCATAATCCATTCCATACTTCTGAGTGTATCCTTTAGCGACCAACCTTGCCTTATACCCGTTAACCAATCCATCTGCATTATACTTCACAGCATACACCCATCTATACCCAACAGTCTTCTTTCCAGGTGGTAATGGTACCAAGTCCCAAGTACCATTCTTGTTGAGAGCCTCCATCTCACCCTCCATTGCTTTGGCCCACTTCTTCTCCTTGATTGCATCCTGCACTTTATTAGGAAGACATACAACAAATAATTGATTCACAAAGGCTACATAGGGTTTAGACAATCTATGGGTTGACACATAATTAGCTACAAGATATTTGACATTAGCTAATAAGAGAGGTTCATATCTTTTTTAAGGTTGACCACGAGTTGACCTGGGAGGCAATACTTTTTTTGGGATACTAGAACTAGAACTAGACATAGGAACACTACTACATACCTCAGGTGATGACAGGTCAGGAGAGATCTTTGATGAAGAGGGAGAGACAGGACTTGCATGTATATCTTTAATAACTGGTGGCTGATTACTGACTAATTCTCCTCATTTCGACGTGTCAGACACTTGGTCGACATGTTGAACACATTCAGAAGTCAGAATTACCACATCTATCTGGGAATTTTTGACTGGTCAAAAGTTGCAGTATGCCTGATCCAGTGTACCAGATTCGATGGATCGAAATTTTGGTTCGACGGTCGAAATTCATTTTCGACGGGTCGAACAACATAATATGCCGTTTTGGGGTTATCATTTTCGACGGGCCGAGGAATATTTTTGACGGGTCAAAAATTTCTTCCGACTGGTACACTCTCAACTAAAACATAATCTTCAGGTTCTCCAAATTGGTCTTCATAAAACTGATTCTTCTCCTCCTTACAAAGAGTTGCTGAATGGGAGAAATAACACAAGTCTTCACTAAAAGTGGCATCCATGGTGACATTGAACTTCTGAGATCAAGGATGATAACACTTGTACCCTTTCTAGTGAGTACCACAGCCAACAAATACACATTTAAGGGCACGAATCTCCAATTTAGACCTCTGATTCTTATGAAGATAAAGATATGCCACACAACCAAAAACACAAGCAAGAAGTTTGTTCAGAGACGGGATGGCAACATGTTTAGACAATACTTCAAATGGAATCCGATTCTGAAGAGCTGCAGATGGTAGACGATTGATGAGATGAGAGGCACACAATATAGCTTCTCCCCAAAGATATTTTGGCATGTTGGCACTAAGTAAGTTAGATTTTCCCATATCTAAGAGATGATGAGTCTTTCTTTCAGATTCTCCATGCTGCTCTGGTGTCTGAGGACAAGTAGTCTGATGAACAATTCCATGCTGCTAAAAATATTCTTGGAAAGAATGATTAACAAACTCTCCTCCATTGTCAGATCAAAATACTTCTACACAGGCATCATACTGTGTTTAAATGAGATTGTGAAAAGCAGTAAAGGCAGAGAACACAACATCCTTCCTTTTCAGCAACACAACCCATGTTAACCTTGTAAAATCATCCATGAACAAAATATAGTACCTCATTCCAGCCAAGGTTGAATTCTTTGAACATCAGAATGGATCAACTCAAATGGTGTTGAACTAGAATGAGAGCTAGGAGAGTAGTTGGACTTTTGACTTTTAGCAAACACACATGTTTCAAAATGGAGGCTAGACTCCTTTATTCTCATAAACAAGGATGACATAGACTTCTTCATAACACCAAAGGAAGGACGACCCAATCGGCAATGCCATAACCAGATTTCTTTAACTCTGTCAGAACTCAATGTCAGGGCAACATGTCACTACCAGCATTTTCACTATAGCCGACGAAATAATAATTAAAAAAAGGCCGACGAGATTTTTTTCGTCAGCTATGGTGGACTATAGCCAACGACAAACACAATTTCCACTATAGCCGATGAAAAATCAACAAAAAAATTGTCGTCTATATTATAGCCGACGAAAAAACAACAAAAAAATCGTCAGCTATAGTATAGCCGACCCACTATAGCCTATGGGACTATAGCCAACGAGATTTTACGAAGTCGTCGGCTATACAAAAATCTCGTCGGCTATAGTTCCGTAGACTATAGTGGGTCGGCTATACTATAGCTGACGATTTTTTTTGTTGCTTTTTCGTCGGCTATACTTTTTTTTGTTGATTTTTCGTCAGCTATAGTGGAAATTGTGTATGTCGTCAACTATAGTCCACTATAGCAGACGAAAAAAATCTCATCGGCCATTTTTATTTTATTTCATTGGCTATAGTGAAAATGCTGGTAGTGTGTCTTGACAGAGCTCGTGTCTCCCTGCTATACATGCAATCCAAGTGAAATAGTCTTCCCCTTCGATCTCCCTTGCCTATAATTGCTTGAGTACATAGATCCTGAAATACTACATACATAGGATAAAGAGTAACATAGCACTTATTTTGGCAATTCAACTTAGACACTGACAACAGATGATGGGATAAAGAGGGAACATAAAGAACATTATGTAACACAAGAGATGGAGTAACTTGGATTGACCTAATATCTAAGACTGGAAAAGATACACCATTTGCATTAGACACTTTATGTATAGGAGAATGTGACAGACTCCAAAACAAGGATTTATCAAAGGTCATATGATTTTGATTTTACCTTACTGTAAAACCAATTATCCATGTATCACCACTAGTAAAGTCAGAAACTTTCAAAGCAACACCAAGTTTACCTTACTGTTTCTCAGTGAGAGAAACATTATTCTCCATATGGTTTTGGTTCCCCCTGCCACAGAAAATAGGTTCTTCAAATATCGAAATATCTAAAGCCATGACAAATTCTTCAGTTGGACAAGTCAATTCAGACAAGACAAGAAACAAGGACAATTTCACAGCAGAAACAAGGTCCGGTTTTCAAGATTTCCAAGATCAACAGGTCAAGAAACAGATCAAACAAGGAACAAAACAGATTTGTAGCGGAAACAGGGTCAAATCAGGTCTTCAAGATTTCCAGGATCAAACATAGGTTCTGATGCCAAGTCAAATAGAACATAAGTATTTGAGGAATTTTCTGATTTATTGATAAATCCCAAAATGGGTATATATACAAGCATACTTACAAGTCTAGAAGGAAACCTAATCAATTACAGCATTCTAGTTAATTACAAAATATATACTTTCCATATATACAAGGAGTGTGACTCACTCCAACATGTGTCACCACTTTTTACACCGTAGACTGAATCACAATCTAGGGTTCAAGGGTCGGGAGGGGTCGCTGGCAGACTAGGCGTCAGGCCGGGAGCTGGCAGAATCTCATTTGCTTCATTATATAATCAAACACCAAACAAAACAAAAGACATGTTAATAGAAATCTTAAGGGTACCTGAGTGCCAATTTGAGCATATATATCTTTGCAAGTTACATTACCAAAAAATTGACTTTCAGCCGGAGTGAGGAGAAGGAGAAAAGACATCATGAGAACAGTCGAGTTCATAACCATGGATGATGCTTTGCTATTAGCTTTAGCCATTATCGATCTTATTCTGCTAATCTATATATAATTCTTCAGTCCCCTCTAAATTAGCTAGTAAGTTTGTTCTTATTTTTGTTTGACCTCCTCTGTTTTATAATGAAGCAAATATGCGGGGCCATGCCAACAGGCAACACAAAGAGCCAAGGAAATCGTTACTATCTGAGTTCTAGGCTTCTATAGCTGTTTCGTTTCGAGCATTTCAACAAAGGCATCGCCGGTATATGGTATATACTACGGAAGCAAATATATATCTGAATTCGTAATTAAACCAATTTCATAAATCATAACAAGGATCAAAATTGTTGTCTACGATTTGCATGAGAAGAACGAATACTCTCTTACAATTGCTTACATTTGTGTGTTAGCAGTTCTGGAGGTCATTGTCAGATTTTACTGGATTTTCCAAGTTACGTGAGCCATACATATCCAATAATCAACTAAACCTCGTTGGACTTAAAGCTTAGATTACTCTTTTTCACATTTGTGTTCCGTACATTGTAAAATTATTCACTAAATAGTCGATGGGTTATGCTTATTACAACAATGCTTGCATCATTGCTTACGATGTAAGATAGTTAGTCAAGAAATGCAGGATTAGTTGGTACTTACAGGGTTGACTGACTTGACTCTGTGAGTATGAAAGTCTCTTAGTCAGTCTTTTGATTTTTCATATGGTATACAATTCCAAACAATCAGGCAATTAGCTAGAAACTACTCAAACTAGAACATTATATTTGCTTGGTTTGCAAATAGAATATGCATGCCTGATCATTTAATCATGTTGCAATTGTCCACTAAAATGAATGGCAGGTCTCTATGGCTTGTCATCATCCTTGCTTTTGCCTTCTGTTGCTCAAGTAGTCGTGTTGAAAGCTCCAAGATTATGTGCTTGGATGGCGAACGAGATGCTCTTCTTCGGTTCAAACAAGATTTTGTCGACGAATCCAAAACTCTTGCCTCCTGGGAAATAGATACAGATTGCTGCCAGTGGAGAGGAATAGCATGCAACAATCAAACAGGTCATGTTATCACTCTAGATCTCTCCATTACTGATATTATTCCTTTAAGAGGTGAAGTAGGTCCTTCAATACTTGAATTGCGATATTTAAGTTACTCGGACCTCAGTTTTAATGATTTTGGAGGAACCTTGATTCCCAAATTCATTGGCTCTATGAGTCAGCTGAAATAACTCAAAATCGCAGATACTAATTTCAGTGGACCTGTTCCTCCCCAACTTGAAAATCTATCCAATTTGTACACTCTTGACCTTTCGGAGAATTATGATGTTAGTTCTGAAAATCTTGAGTGGTTATCTCATCTTTCTACCTTGAGATATCTGAATCTTGAAAGGGTGGATTTGTCTGGGGTTATGAATTGGCCACAATCTCTAAGCAAGCTCCATTCGTTGAAAGAGGTTCAATTATCTAATTGTGACCTTCCTGATGTCAATCTAGGATCGCTTTCCTTTATCAATTCGTCTACCTCTCTTCAAATCGTCAACCTCTCTCGTAATTCTCTTAACTCCACCATCAATTATTGGATAGCCAATCTCAGCAGCAATTTTGTTCATGTAGACCTTTCTTCTCAGTCTTTTGATTACAAGTTACAAGGTTCCATTCCAGATGTCTTTACAAACATGGTTTCTCTTGTATCTTTTGTTGGAATGAATATTGACATACGTAGATAAGTTGACAAGTAAAATAATATATGCTCAAGTAAATCAAATGTCAATATCTGTTATAAAACAGTTATTGAAGTTTGATCTGATGAGAAGTTATAGAGCAGTTTTTCTTTGTGGAAGAAAACTGCCTTATCAAAATAGATCCTACATCTATAAATACTGATCAAAATGGCCTGCTTATACACACAATCTTCATAAGGAAATGCTTCACTGCAAATGAAGAACTAAAGTGGAATAAGGAGACTAATTGATGGATCAAAACGTTTCTGCAAGTAAGACATTCTATGAGACATCTATACTATGTTCAATTACATAATCAGAACTACTACAAGAATCTGTGATCATGCTCTATATGCATAGACAGTTACAAACTATGAACTACAAACATATTTAACAATTGGTATTAGAGCATGTTGTTTATGTTTATAGATGCTATCATGAGATTCATAGGAATACAAAATTCTAGGATTAAGAAATTCCGCATTCAGATTCTAAAACATATCTCATTACTATTTTGATAAGAATGTTATCCATACATGCTTTAATCAAATATTGTTAGTTCATATACTGCAAATCTTGTTAAAATGTCCATACATGTTTATAACCTCAAACCAATATATCTATCACACTAAAGATTGAAGTGATAAGTTAAGAAAATCTTGATTACAGTAAAACTTAAGTATGCTGTTTCAAAACAAATGATCAAAGTAGACAAATATTAAACAGTTACATACTGCAATAATCAATCTGCAGTATGATTTGAATATTACATACTTATGTTGCCAAAGCATTTGAGTTTATAATAGTGAATAATCTGATAAGTCAGAAACAAGTCAAACAAATAAATACTTATCTAAAATTCCAAAGAAATTTATTTCAATTATTTCGATGCTATGATTTAACAGACATGAAGTTGAACACTGTAAGAGATTGGTACTCCCAAAGGATGTCAAATCATTATAAGTGAATTTTAAGTCTGTATAAGGTATGAATCAGATCGATTAAGTTGATCATTCTTGTTGAATTTTCATTAAGAGTCATTGAGACTTTTCTAGTATTTGGTAAAACTAGAATTGTTCTTACTGATTAGTTTATTTCAAGTATGCACTTTCTAATGAGCATAAGCCAAATTGAACTACTGAATGGTTCAAACTTTAAGAAATGGAAGAGTGACATTGAATTGAATCTCAGAATCCTGGATTAAGACCTTGTACTGACTGAAGATCCACCTGAGGCTTTACCTGCAAATGCAACTAAACAAAAGAAAGAGGCTTATGAGAAATTGGAAGGACCCGACTCCGATTTAGTTGTCTAAACCGAAATCAAACACCTTCGAAAACATGATCTTAAATTTTTTTTGCCAGAGTTTACTTTGACATACGTGAATCATTATTAGAACCTGCAAAGAAACACACTTCGAATATTTCACAAAAGCCAAACCGTGGGGCTCCGTTCCCCATCCGGATTTCTCAACAACATATATATAATAAACCAAAGGTTTACAAGAAATCCAGAAACATTCAGGAGTAAACTCAACTGAAAACACAATATAAGTATTCAAAGCGACGCTTATATACATCATTTACATCAAGTAGATCGAACAAGAAACCTACAGAAACTGAAGTGTGATCCGAACTCTATGCCTCCACAGTCGACATGCAACACTGAAACCCAAACTGCAAACTGAGCAAAGGAAACCGAAAAACCCAGGGGAAGACAAATAAAATCGTTAGAGTGAGTGGACAAAAATAATAATATGTCTTTCCCAACATAAGTATATATGCTCATAAAAGCATAATGCGAGTTAATCCACATGAAAATCCCGACCAGGTACATTTTTCCTGATCCATAAATATGCACGTAAAATCCTGCGGGGTCACTCATGGACTCCTCCGCATAGTACAGTCTAATACCGGGATCCCAGACCCACACCTGATTAATATAAGTCTGAAACACCTCGGGTCAGAATATCTGTCCCCCTCGGAGCATCTCGGGGATCAATCGAGAAGCCAAAGCATCGATGCATACCTCTATATCCGAGACTGTACTCTGTGTAAACCAAATCATAAACCCTTTCCATGCACATGCATAATCGTAAAGTGCATAATCATAAATGCATAACTTAAATGCATAATCATAAATATATACTCATAAAATGTATAAATCAAGACTCGCAATTCAACTGGGAAAATAAAATGTCCACTCACAGTACGGAGCTAAATCTGACGTCCGGCGAAAGATCCCACGCCAAATACTCGATCTCGATCACCTGAATAACAGGGATACGATCAATATATATTGAAACACAACATACGGAGCTAATACGTCAAGAACCTCACTTTCTTAAATGACGTATCGCTCGAAATATCGACGAGGATAACAAAATTCCCAAAAATACACCCAAACAACCCTCGTCCCAAATTAGAACACTCAACTCAACTCAAAAACCTCACCATTGCGTTTAACACGCGAAAACAAGCGAAACGACTTAAAACTTGCTAAAAATCCACCTCGCCGGAAATCCGCCGCGCACGGCGGCGCGTGGGGCCGCCGCCGCCGGCCGCCGGAATTTCCACCAACCCAGAAAATGTGGACCTATACATCAGTTTGAAGATATCAAAATTTCCAACAACTTAGTAGTTCAAAGAGAAGCCCAATTTTAACCGAAAAAAGTCCAAAACTCACCGTGAAGTTCGAAAACCTCGCTGGAATTCCATTTCTCCGATCGGCCACCATCGGGTACGGCAAGGGCTGAAACCACTTGGAATAGACTCACCTCTCCATGGGCTACAAAACCCCCATAACCTCAACCCCCATTGCCTCCGTCCGAGCCGCCTCCATCGCCGGCGAATTCGGCCAGAATTCTCCAAACTTTAACAAGCCATAACTTCTTCATCCGGTAACCAAAATGAGTGATCCACCTATCAAAAGAAAGAGGAGCTCAAGCCCAACAACTTTCATGAAGGAACCACGGCTAAAAGATGCCGGAATAAGGCACATCGAAGCTGAGAAGCTCACAGCCCAAAACGGGTCAGTTTTGACATGTGGGTTAACGCGGGTCAACGGTTATTTCCAAAAATAGAAAGTTTCCCAATTTGTTTCTTATGTATACCTTATACATACCGTACACATACCATCCCTAAATCAATGGTTATAATTCAATCTGATCCAAATCGGACGGTCACGATTAAATCCACATTCACCAACCGACTTCAAAACTCGATAAAACATTGCTCACTTATCCGAAAAATTCCCTGTAAATTCCCACGATTTCGAAATTAAATCATCTACAATTTCCGCAAAGGAACTCAAACCAAATTCTTGCCCCAATAATTAAGTCGTTAACAAACCTACGAGTATGATTAATTCACAATAATCATGGCTCGGACCAATATGTGCACATTCCACGGTTCGGGTCGTTACAAACCTACCCCTCTAACAAAAATTTCGTCCTCAAAATTTACATACTGGCTAGGAGAACGAAGCTACTGCTCATACAAACTGTACAAACACAAACGCTGGCACTAACAGAAAATTTCCATCCCAGAGAATCTACTCTCGACGATTAAGAACATCCAACGGTTCCACAACCTGAACTGAATTGCAATTGAATCTGTCTACAACGAAAATTTCTGAGGCACGTGCGCTAACAACTGTTCATAACTCCTTTCCATGGCAATAGCTAAAAGGATACTCAATTACCACAGTATACTCTGACTGACATTCGCGAAAACTTTTTTGATAATCCAACAACTTTAATCTTTTAAGAAAATCTGCATGTTATCTATCATCTCTGGCAACACATAACCTCTTTCTGAACACCAAAGTGTCATCACTCCTCATCCGAAACTCTGTCGGTACATTATTCTGAATCAAATTCTTCTTGCTCAATAGATAGGCATCTGAGTCTTGAGCTTCATGAACTTGATCAAGTAACACCGGATGAACTTGGAAGCTGGCAAACAATGCTCCATCATCATTCCACTCCAATTCTGCTCTCGTTGCTTGCAACTCTGTCAAAAGTGACACTCTAGCAACACTTATATGGAAAAGAGAAGCACCGTGTTTCCGACTAAGAGCATCAGCAACCACATTAGCTTTCCCTTGATGATACTTGAAAGTGCAGTCGTAATCATTAATCAGCTTCATTCATCTCCGCTGCCTCATATTCAAATCCGGCTGTGTACGCAAGTAGGTAAGACTTTTGTGACTGGTGTAAATCTTACACTGCGCTCCGTACAAGTAGTGTCTCTAACTCTTCAATGCTAACCCAACAACAACTAACTCTAGGTTATGAGTAGGATAGTTAACTTCGTGAGGTTTCAACTGTCTAGAACCATATGCCACCTCTTTCCATGCTGCATCAAAACACAACCTAAACCTAACTTCGAAGTATTACTGTACACAACATATTCACCGTTATCGTCAGGTAAAGTCAACACTGGTGCAGTAGTCACCATCTCCTTCAAAATTAAGTAACTTTCCTCACAAGCATCAGACCATTCAAACTTGACTCATTTCTTCGTCAAACAGGTAAGCGGTGTCGCTATCCGTGAAAAGTCCTGTACGAATCTGAAAGGACCCAACCCCGATTTAGTTTCCTAATCTGGAATCAAACCCTTTCTAAAAATGTGAACTTTCAAAAACCGAAAATTTTGACAGAGTTTCCTCTATAACGCGCGGTTGCCATTAACCTGCAGTGGAAAATACACTTCATCCTATGCCACAAAAGCCAAACCGTGGGCTCCAATCCCAACCGAATTTCTCAAAAACATATCATAACGTATAACAATAAACAAAACTGTAGCTTTACAGAAATCCAGGAAAATCATGTGAAAATATAAACATAATAGTACTCAAAGCGACCTCTAGTATATACATATATACACAACAGTAGGCCAAACTAGAAACCTACTGAGAAAGGAAAAGTGGCTCGAATACTAAGCCTTCAACCTTGACGTGCGACACCTGAATCCAAACTGCAAACTGGGCAAAGAAAACGAAGAGCCCAGGGAAAGACATATAAACAGTTAGAGTGAGTGGACGAAAATAAATGTCTTTCGCCGAATGAATATATATGTTTATAAAACATATGCAAGTCTAAATGCATAAAAATCATATGGTACACGAGGAAGACTTTAACTCCTCACGCGTACAGAGCATGCATCGGAAATCCCGTGGGGTCACTCATGCACGCATCCGCGCTAGTATAGCCTGAATCACGGGATCCCTGATCCTCACGTGATTCCAGCCAGAAAGGGTTTCGGGTCAGGATATCTGCTCCCCTCCCCGGTAAAGACCTTGGGTTAGGGTAATAGTCCCCCCTCGGTAAACATCCTCGGGGATCAGCCGGGATGCTAAGTGTATCGATACAACCATACATACTTAGGCTGTACTCTGTGTTAACCAAATCATAAATAGTTTCTATGCAAATGTATAAAGCATAATGTAAATACATATTCACATTGCATAATTATAAAAGCATATTCGTAAATGCATAAACGTAAAACACATGCTCGTATAAATCATATATAAAAGACTCGCAACCAATCAGTGAAACGAAATGTCCACTCATAGACAAGCACAGCGCAAACGCGGTAATCCTGTGATCCGGTGAAAAATTCTTCGCCAAACAAACGATCATGATCTCCTGAATAATCATAAATACCACTGTTCAAAATCACAGTTCAAAATCCTGAACCACATCTTGAGAACCAACCATTCCCGAAAATATATAGCTCAAATATCGACGAAATCGTCGCAAATCCAATAAACACACTATAAAACCTCGCCACAAATTCTGATGCTCAATTCAAAATATAAACCTCACCACTGCGATCGGTGCGCGATTCCGAACAAAACGACAAAAAACTTGTCGAAAATCACCTCGGACGGAACTCCGCCGCCAACAGCGGCGCGCAGCGGAAAATCCATCGGCCCAGAAAATTGCAACATACACATGGATTTGAAGATCTCGACATTTCCAACAACTTTGTGGTTCAAAGCTAAACCCAATTTTAACCAGAAAACCTCCAAAACTCACCTTGAAGTTGAAAATCCTCGCCGGAATTCTCCACCTCCGATCTGCCACCACCGGCCACGGCAAGTTGCAAGACCACTTGGGATCAACTCACCATCCCAAGGGCTTCAAAACCCCTATAGGGTCGACCCCCAACTCGGCCTCCTCTGCCGCCACCGTCACCGCCGAATCTCACCGGAATACCACCGAAATTCCCGATTTTCTTTCCGTCGAATCTCCCTCGTCCGGCCACCAAACACGACAATCCATCTACCAAATCGAATAAGAGCACGAGCTCAACATTTGTGATGACCCGAAACAGAATCAGCAGCGTAATCAGCTTAATTCGTGAGTTAGCGTATAATCGCGGATTTCCGATAGATGATTGAATCGTCAGTTTTGGTCACGACTAAATTATCGGCCGAGAATTTGAGCTGACTCTCTTCTCGAGTGTTGTTGTACGCGTGATTTCGAGTTCGTGGGCAGTTCTGGATCATTATTTGGACGACCGAGGAATATTATACGAATATTTGAAATTTCGGTATATTGTTGAGTTTATTCGTTTGTGTTCGAGTCTATCCGAATCATGATTGTGATCTTTTTTGGACCGTTGATCGACCCGAACCGTAAATGGAATGATTATCGACTTGATTTGCGAGTTTCGCGATTTGTTGTGATTTCGAGATTATCTGCTAATATGACGGCTTTCTTAGCGACTAAATTACCGGGCGAGAATTTGATTTGGGATCCTTCGTGGAAGTTGTTGAGAATTTAATTTCGAGCTCGTGGGAACTTCCCGAGAATTTTTCCGAGTTACGAGGATTAAGTTACGAATATTTTCGACCGTTGATCATTTAATCGGATAAGCTTGTGATGGTTTGAACCGTTGACTTTTTATCGGATTTTTTCGAAGTGTTTGACTTCGGGTGGAAATTGAAGAACATGTCGAGATGAGTTTGTTGCCGCGAAAATTATTGAAAACGGATTTACGACGCGGAAGTTACGGGTGTTCGAAGTTTATCGAAAAGTGTATTTGGGAGTTTCCTAAAATGGAAAGTATTTAAATGGGCTTCTATTTCGGGAAAGTCAAACATGGCATTTAATTGGTTGACTGGTCAACGCGGGAGGAGGAGGAGGTGCGACGAGCACCACGGCTCGCCGGCGGTGGCTCGCCGTCCGGCCACCCCAGAGCTCGGGCCTGGACCCAATCGACTCGGCTTGGCCTCCCCGTGGTGATGCCGGCCACCGTTCACGGCGGGGACGCCGGAGGAGAGTTATTTTTCCGGCCAAAGTTTGATGAATTTGGGGATTTCGGATTGATAATATTCCGGCCAAATTGAGCTACAAGACGCACTGGGCTTTGTTGCCCTCATCACCACGAGTCTAACCATGTAGGTATGGAGTTCCAATTCGTTTTGTACATGGAGAATTCATGGATTGAAATTTGTATGATAATTCGGTTTTGCATGAAATTGAGCTAGTTAGAGTTTGAATTGATCTTTGGTGTAGTTATGGAAGTTGCTTGTTGGATGATTTTGAGTGGAATAAGCTTTGGTCCGCCGGGAAATTTTTCAGTTGGGTGGCGCCGCCGCCGCCGGCAGTGGTCAACGGTGGTTTCCGGTCAAAGTTGATTTTTTTGAGTTTTCGACAAGTTATATGTCGTTTCACTCGAAATCGCGCCCCGATCGCAGTGGTGAGGTTTGTTTTTCGAATTGAGCGTCCGAAATTATAGCGAGGTTTTGTGCTGTGATTATCGGATTTTCGACAATTCGTCATTATTGAATTATATTTTTCCGGGAACGGTTGCTTCTCGTGATTTGATTTAAGTTGTCGAGTTATGAATTTGAGCAGTGGATTTTATGGTTATCCAGGAGTTCGTGATCGTTCGTTTGACGATGGATTTTCCGCCGGATCACGGGATTAATGCGAATTGCGTTACGTTCATCTGTGAGTGGACAATTTCTTTTCACTGATAATCGTGAGTCTTTATACACGTTTTACGAGCATGAGCATGCATACGAGATTATGTTTTATATGAGCATGTGTTATACGATTATGCTGTGACGACCCGGACCAGAATCAGCAGTACGATCAGCTATATACGTGAGCTACTGCGTAGTCGCACAGTTTCGACAGCATTTGAACCGCCAGATTTGTTAACGACTTAATTATTGGCCAAGAATTTGAGCTGAGTCTCTTCTCGAGAGTCGTTGTACGTGTGATTATGAGTTCGTGGGCGGTTCCGGATCGTTATTTGGACGACCGAGGAATTAGTTATGAATATTTGAAGTTTCGACGGAAACAGATTTAAATGGCAGGTTTGTTCGCGACTAAATTACCGGACGAGAATTTGGTTTCGGCTTCTTCACGGAAGTTGTTCAGAATTTAATTTCGAGTTTGTGGGAACTTTCGGAGCATTATTTTGAGTTATGAAGATTAAGTTGTGATTATTTCCGATTATTGGTTATTTTGTCGATTTAATATATGTTTGGGTTGAATGGTCGACTTTTTATCCGTTTGGCTGATGTGTTTGACTTCGGGTGATATTGGAAGAACATGTCGAGACGAGTTCGTGGCCGCGAGAATTATCGGAATCGGAATCACGACGAGAAAGTTACTGGTGTTCAAAGTTCGTCGAAATGGATAATTATGAGTTTCCAAATTGGGAAAGGCTATAAATAGCAGGTTACCGAAAAGGGAAAGTCAGCACTTGCCATAAAGGGTGTTGACCGAGTTGACTGAGTCAACTCGGTGGGAGAAGAGGAAATGCGACGGTGCTTCACGGTGACGACGGTGGTTGCCCGTCCGGTCACCTCCGACCACGGGGAAGGACTCGTTCGAAGTGCCTTGGCCACGCCGTCATGCCTCCGGCCTCCTTTCACGGCAAGGCTCGCCGGAATGAGGGAGAAATCCGGCCAAAAATGGAGAAGAAACTTGTGAATTCGGGTTCCACGTTTTACACCGATTCGAGCTACAATTTGGAGTGGGCTTTGTAGCTCTCATCACTAGCAAGCTACCATGTAAGTTTGGAGTTCTAATTTTGATTGTGGAAGGAGAATTTTGGATTTGAAATTTGTGTGTACATTCGGTGTTTCATGAAATTGACATGGTTAGAGTGAAAATTGGACTTCGGTGCAGTTTTGAATGTTGCTCAGTGGGTGATTTTGCATGGAATAGGTATTTCTCCGCTGTGAAATTCTCCGGTCGGCGGCAACGGCGCCGTGGACGGCGGTCAACGGTCAAAGTTTGACTTTTTGGACTTTCGACAAGTTGCATGTCATTTGACTCGAAATCGTGCCCCGATTGCAGTGGGGAGGTTCGTTTTTCGAGTTGAGCATCCGAAAGTAAAGCGAGGTATTGAGGTGTTATATATGGATTTTCGACGATTCGTCATGTTCGAATTACGTGTTTCCGAGAACGGTGGTTTCTCGTGATTTGATTTGTATTGTCGAGTTATGACTTTGAGAAATGGATTTTGTGATTATTCAGGGGTTCGTGATCGTTCGTTTGGCGAGGGACTTTCCGCCGGATCACGGGTTAACGCGTATCGCGTTACGCTAGTCTGTGAGTGGACAATTTCTTTTCACGGAATTCTTGCGAGTCTTTTATGTGATTTACGAATTTGAGCATGCGTATGAGATTTCGGATTACATGAGCATGTGTTTTTACAATTATATGATTATACTTATACGGATATACGTATACGAGTATACATACACTTATATGTTGTTTCATGCATTTGCATCGAAATGTTTATGATTTGGTTTACACAGAGTACAGTCGTGGTTACGTTGTTGTATCGATACACTCACCTCTCGGCTGATCCCCGATGGTAGGCATTTGTCAAGGGAGGCTGTGACTCCTGACCCGAGGTCTTTACCGGGGGGAGGCAGACCTTTGACCTGAGGCCATTTCCGGCTAGAATCATGTGTGGGTCTGGGATCCCGTGATTCTGACTGTACTAGCACGGTGTGTGTCCATGAGTGACCCCGTGAGATTTTTACTTGCATGCTCAGTACGCTGGAGGATTATGGTTTTACCTCGTGTACTTATTGTTTTTATTTACCTGGACTCGCATATGTTATTTTAAACATATATATCAACTGGTGAAAGACATTTATTTTCGTCCACTCACTCTAACGTGTTTTATGTCTTTCCCCTGGGATTTTCGGTTTCCGTGCCCAGTTTGCAGTTCAGGCTCTGGTGTCGCACGTCGTGGTCAGAGGCATAGTGCTCGAGCTACTTTGTTTCATCCAGTAGGTTTATTGTTCTACCTACTGTAGTATACGTATATGATTATGTATTAGAAGTCGCTCTAAGCTTTCTGTTGTTTATGTTACGCGATTTTACATCGAATTTCAGTAAAGTACTATTATATTTATTGTTTTACTTTACTGTTGGTATATTGAGAAATCCGGATGGGATTGGTGCCCACGGTTTGCTTTTTGTGGCATAGGATGAAGTGTATTTTCCGCGTGCAGGTAATGGTAATTCCACGTTAGTAACGAAACTCTGCCGAAATTTCGAAAATTTTTGTTGGTTCGTGTTTTCGAAGGGGTTCGATTCCGGTTTAGAGAGCTAAATCGGGGTTGGGTCCTTTCATATGCTTATACCACTAACACTCAACTTGACTCAAAATCCTCACCATTGCGTTTGGCACGCGAAAACAAGCGAAACGACATAAAATTTGCCAAAAATCCACCTCGCTGGAAATCCGCCGCCGCCGGCCACCGGAATTTACACCAACCCAGAAATTGTCGACCTATACATCAGTTTAAAGATCTCAAAATTTCCAACAACTTTGTAGTTCAAAGCTAAGCCCAATTTTAACAAGAAAATGTCCAAAACTCACCGTGAAGTTCGAAAACCTCGCCAGAATTCCATTTCTCCGATCGGCCACCACCGGGCACGGCAAGGGTTGAAACTACTTGGAATAGACTCACCTCTCCATGGGCTACGAAACCCTCATAACCTCAACCCCCATCGCCGCCGTCCGAGCAGCCTCCGTCGCAGGCAAATTCGGCCAGAATTCTCCAAAATTTAACAAGCCATAACTTCTTCATCCGGTAACCAAAATGAGTGATCCACCTATCAAAAGAAAGAGGATCTCAAACCTAACAACTTTCATGAAGGAACCATGGCCAAAAGATGCCGAAATAAGGCATATCGAATCTGAGAAGCTCACGGCCCAAAATGGGTCAGTTTTGACCCGTGGGTCAATGCGGGTCAACAGGTATTTCCAAAAATATAAAGTTTCTCAATTTGTTTCATATTTATACCATATACATACCGTACACATACCATACCCAAATCAACGGCTATAATTCAATCTGATCCAAATCGGATGGTCACGATTAAATCCACATTCACCAACCCACTTCAAAACTCGATAAAACATTGCTCACTTATCCGAAAAATTCCCCGAAAATTCCCACGATCTCGAAATTAAATGCTCTACAGTTCCCGTGAAAAAACTCAAACCAAATTCTTGCCCGATAATTAAGTCGTTAAAAAACCCATGAGTACGATTAATTCATAATAATCACGGCTCGGACTATTATGTGCACATTCCACTGTTCAGGTCGTTGCAGAAATGACACAAACACAACAAAGTGGTACTAATAGGCATTAAGAAAAGCATGACTGAGAGTGTTAGAGGTTTTGTGCCAGATTCTAACTTAGCTAAGACCTTTTTCAA
The DNA here is from genome assembly GCA_946800695.1 of Geum urbanum. Taxonomy (NCBI): domain Eukaryota; kingdom Viridiplantae; phylum Streptophyta; class Magnoliopsida; order Rosales; family Rosaceae; genus Geum; species Geum urbanum. Next base: position 40,499,878 of record OX326998.1, read on the forward strand.
TTCCACTGCAGACAAATATTTACGATCAGACAAAGCTATAACTGGACAACTAATGAGCAAGCTGATCAGAATGTAATTTGATGGAAAAGGAAGTATGAGAGAATACATCATGAATGGATTACACACTGTAGGAGAACTAAGGAACCTAAACATGTCAGTGGAGAAACTGTTCCTTGTCCACATGCTTCTCAACTCTCTGCCTAAACAATATGCTCAACTCAGAACACTTTACAAGACATAGCAGGAAAAGTGGAGTGTTGATGACCTCATATCTTACTGTGTTGAAGTGGTAGAAGAATCAAAGAGAAGTGAAGAGGACTCAAAGAAGGGAAAAGATCGAAGTGACTGTGAACCTGTTGGAGAAAACTCAAGAGAAAACTCACAAGAGGAGGTTTGGAAACAAAAAGCATCACAAGGGAAGTTCATCTAACTCTAAACTATGTGTGAAATCTGACATTAATAAAAATAAGTCTGTCAAAACTTCAAATGTTAAGAAATGCTTCTTTTGCAAGAAAACATGTCGTTTTAAGAAAGAGTGAGGGTTTCAAAGATTGGCTGAATAAGAAAGGTAATTTTGTGTCGAAAACTATTTTTAATGTCTCTTCAAATAAGTTGATTTATGATGATTCATGGTGGTTTGACACTGGTTCCCCTATTCATACTGTCAATTGCATTCAGGGTTTAATAAAGAAAACAACCCCAGCTAAAGGGGAGACAATGGTGTGCACTCCAAATGTTAGCAAGTGACTGTAAGACCAATGGGAGTTGTCAAACTTTTATTCAAAAATAACGATGTACTGAAATTAGATAATGTGTACTATATTCCAGAAATAAAGAGAAACCTAATATCTGGTTCTCAATTTGTATCTAAGGACGGTTTTAAATTCTCTAGTGATAATAAAATGATGTATTACTATTATAAATCCATGTGTTTTGGTAATGCTAGGATAACAGATGGCTATTGGCTTGTAAACTGTGTTTTTGCTCAAACTGTACAATCCGCAAAATTTTCAAAAATCAGTGCAGGTATTTTCAATATTGGAAGCAAGACCATTAAGAAAAGAAAACTTACTCAAGATCATTCATCTTTTTTGTGGCATAGAAGGCTAAGCCATATTTCGAAGAAAAGACTATAGGATCTGATAAAATAAAGCATTCTTCCGAATTTGGATTTTTTGGATTCTGAAACCTACATTGACTACAGGGAAAAATGACAAATTTGAGAAAATTTGATTAAAAAAGAAGTGATGATTTACTTGCCTTAATTCACACTGATATTTGTGGTCCTTTTCCGGTCAATACTATCTGTGGGAATTGCTATTTCATAACCTTTATAGATGATTTTTCAAGATACTATTTTATATATCTAATACCTGAAAAATCACAAGCTTTGGACTGTTTTAAAAATTTTCAAACTGAAGTAGAGAGGCAAATTGGCAAGCTTATTAAAATTGTAACGTCAGATAGAGGTGGTGAGTTTTATGGCAGGTTTACAGAAAATGGACAACAAAAAGGCCATTTTGCTATGTACCTGCAAGAGCGTGGAATTGCTGCTCAATACACTACTCCATACAATCATCAACAAAATGGTGTTTCAAAGAGGAGAAACAGAATTCTAATGGCTATGGTGAGGAGTATGATATTGAGATCAGGACTTCCAAAGTTCTTATGGGGTGAGCACAAAAGACAGCAAATTATATTTACAACAGAACTTCAACTAAAGCAGTAATTAGTACCCCTTTTGAAAACTGGTGTGGTTATAAATCAAGTTTAAATCACTGCCACGTTAGGGGATGTCCAGCTGAGGCCATAATTCATATGAAAGATGATGAAAAGCTTGATTCTAAATCTCTAAGTTGTTTCTTTATTGGGTATTGTGATAAATCTAAAGGATATAGATTTTACTGTCCAAAGAAAAATACCAAAATTGTAGAATCACATAAAGCCATCTTTTATGATGAGTTACTTGAGAAAATTGTACCTGTACATGACGAAATTGAAACTAGTACAATTACTAGTCTTATAGAAGAATGGTTTCTATACCCAAATACAATGGAACTTACTGTTTCAGATGCTATACCAGTTGAAGAAACTTTGCCACAGCAAAAAATTGTTGTAGACAACATAGACCTTGAAGAAGATGTTCAAAATATTCAGGAAGATCAGAATGTTGCAATAAATGAAGATAATGCTGTTGTACAAGCACTTGCAGAATTAAGAAGATCAACAAGAGAAAGAAATATGCAATTTCTGATGATTATGTGGTATATAAGATGTTGATAGATGAAGAAATCAGTGAGATTGTAGATCCTATTACAGTAAAAGAGGCAATAGAGTCACAGAACAGTGAAAAATGAAGAATAGCCATGGAAGATGAACTTCAAAGCATGAAGAAAAATAAATTGTGGATTTTAGTTGACAAACCTGCTGATTACAAGCCTATAGGATGTAAATGGGTATTCAAAACAAAGAAGAATGAAAATGGAAATGTGGAGAGACACAAGGCTCGATTAGTAGCAAAAGGATACAAGCAACAAGAAGGAATTGATTTCAATGAAACATTTTCTATTGTTTCCACCAAGGACTCATTCAGAGTTATTATGGCTCTAGTTGCTCATTTCAATCTTGAACTTCATCATATTGATGTCAAAACAACTTTTCTCAATGGAGAATTGTTTGAAGAAATCTATATGCAGCAACCAGAAGGTTTTTTTTTTAAAGATATGAACAAAGTTTGCAAACTTCAAAAATCTATATATGACCTTAAACAGGCATCCAAACAATGGTATTTGAAGTTTGATAAAGTTATTACAGATTTTGGTTTCAAAGAAAACAAGCTTGATGAGTGTATCTACATTAAAACCAGTGGGAGTGAATTCATAATTTTGGTTTTATATGTAGATGGCATATTACTTGCCTGCAGTGATATCAGACTGTTAAAAGAGATAAAAAAAATTTTGTTAACTCAGTTTGATATGAAGGATATGGGAGAAGCACATTATGTTCTTGGCATTGAAATCAAAAGAGACAGAAGACAAGGTATTTTTGGGATATCTCAAAAAAGCTATATAGAGAAAGTGCTTGAAAGATTTAACATGCAAAATTGCAGAAGTGGTGATTGTTCAATATCAAAAGGAGATAAGTTACACAAAGATCAGTGTCTTACTAACATCTTAGAAAGGAAGAATATGGAGAAGATGCCCTATACAAGATTAGTTGGTAGTTTAATGTATATCCAAGTATGCACTAGACCAGACATAGCATTTACAGTGAATTTATTGTCAAGATTTCAGTCTAATGCAGGTCATGCTCACTGGATTGCTGGAAAGAAGGTGCTTAGGTATTTAAAAAGGACTAAAGATCACATGCTGGTTTACAAGAAATTAGAGGATGAAGAGCTTAAAGTTGTGGCATATGCAGATGTGTCATACAAATCAGATTTAGATGATCTTAAATCTACTTCTGGTTATATTTTTAAACTAGCAGGAGGAGCAGTCTCATGGAAAACCTCAAAACAAGGTATTACTGCAACTTCAACTTTTCAACCATAATACATTGCAGTCTTTGAAGCTACTAGTCATGCACTATGGTTAAGAAACTTCATAACAAGATTGAAGTTAGTAGATTCTGTAGAAAGACCTTTGTAGATTTTCTGTGAATGCATAAGCAATCTTCTTTTCAAAGAACAATAAAAGATCTTTTACTTCCAAGAACATTGATGTCAAATACTTTTTAGTCAGAGAAAGCGTAAAAGAACGAGATATTGAAGTTGTTAAAATTGGAACTAAAGAACAACTTGCAGACCCTTTGACTAAAGTCATACCAGTTTCTGAATTCATTAAGCATGTTAAAAACATGAAAATTTTAGATTGCTTATATGATGAACAGATATAATGCAATATGTTAAGAAATTTTCCATATGTATTAAATTGTGAATAAAGTACTCGATTCAAGGATTATATCTACTTCATTGATTTATACAGCTAGCACTACACTTTTTATAAAATCATCATATTCTTGTGTAAAATAAGTATGCTGCATTACTAACTCTAAAGAATGATATGTCTATATAGAATCGATTATTTTGGTAAAGAAAGACATATCACCGTTATTTTAGAAATTCATGTATTCATGTATTACTACACTGTGATTTTGATATACTGATGTTTTGTCAAATCATCAAGTTGTATTGATATCCTTGCATCATATACATGATGACAGAGTTTAACAAATTTCATTTGAAACAAATTGTACAAACTTTGGTTTCATATTTTTGTCTGCATTAAAACTTGGAACTATGTCAAGATTCAGTGGGAGATTGTTGGAATGAATGTTGACATACATGGATAAGTTGACATGTAAAACAATATATTCTTAAGTAAATCAAATGTCAATATCAGTTATAAAACAGTTACTGATGTTTGATCTGATAAGAAGTTACACTACCACAATAAACACTATAACCGACGAGATCTGTAAAACTATAACTGACGAGATAAAAATCTCGTCGGTTATAGTGGAAAAAATATTTTTTTTTAATTTTTTTTTTTTAAAAAATAAAAATTCTCGTCGGTTATAGTACTATAACCGACGATAATGGCTAAAAATCTCGTCGGTTATACTATTACCGACCCCCTTTAACCAACGGACTATATCTGACGACCCTTAAACATCCACTACCGGAACAATTACTATGACCGACGACTTGGTGTCGTCGGTCTGTTTGGGATCCTCGTCGGTCATAGTAATATCCGACGATGTGTCGTCGGATATAGTAGCGTCGGTAATAGACCATCGGTCATACTATATCCGAAGACCAGTTAGGGTTACCGTTGGAAAAAGTATAAACTATATCCGACGACTATTTTGCGTCGGTCATAGTTTTAAACTATAACCGACGACATCATCGTCGGATATAGTTTTCTCCATGGTCAAAATGGTTGACTCTGGAGAAAACTATATCCGACGATATTGACACATGTCGTCGGATATAGTGGAAAAATTTTAAAATTTTTTGCAGGTTTTGGGTTTCATCCCAAAACCTGCATTCACAAAAAATCACACGCTATATATATATTGTTCAAATTGAAAATCAACAACCATTGAAACTAGAGTACGTAGTAAATAAATTAATTAATAAAAAACTGAAATAGTTCAAATCTATATACATATGCGTAGTAAATAATGAAAATAAAAATGAAACCGATAATTGTTCAAATGTAGGGGGGTCCTGGTCCTAAGTCTATGTGGTCAAACGGGTCGTCATAAGTAGGTTGGTCCTGGTCTGGCTGTGGCTGAGGCTGCGGGTGAGGCTGAGGCTGAGGCTGAAGCTGAGGCTGAGGCTGTGGCTGTGGCTCAGCGAATATGGGCGGGGGAGGTATCTGGATTCCAGATGCTTGCAACTGTGCATAACAGTGCTGCATCCATGTATCTATTTGCTGCTGCTGTTCGTCCAACCGATTCTGCTTTGCAGCTTGCGCTTGCTCCAGCTCCTCTATCTGACGCCGTTGAGCTTCTATCTCAATTGATTGCCTATGAAGCCGGTCGTTTACCTCATTAGTCCTCGAAGATGATGATGATGATCCCGATCCGCGAGAGAATTCAGGGGTCTGCTTCAGCAGCCCTTGACCCCATTTTCCGGAACCCCTGCAGTAGAATGTGTTCTTCCCTGGAGGGATCACAGTTGACGTAATCCTGGCCCTGACGATCGGATCAGATCGATCAATCTGATCAATCGGGAGTTCCGCATCGGAGGTGTCGGGATAGAGCTCTCTCGCCACTTGAGTCAACACCTCCGGAATCGCCTCCTGAATTCTCGCCTAATTGACAAAGAACAATAAAATATTAATTAAAAAAACAATCTAAATAAATAAGAAATAAGTTTATTTTCTTATAAGTACACTTACAGCATATTTGGGATTCTGCGGATACGCGTGCTGCATCGTATAGACAAGGGGATCATCTTCTGGGTGGTTGGCCGCCTCCTCGATCCAACCCGAGTATGATCTGGTACCGGCATGATGATTTGTTGTGTTTTTGGCCCGGTTCCTTGCGTTGATTTCAGAAAGAGCCTGCGCGATTAAGTCAACATAAAAAAACACTCATTAGCCAAATAATTTACGGGAAGTACGATAAAACCAAAATTAAATCGATTGAAGGTTGCGTACCTTCAATCGAGGGTTGTTGAAGTGAACCACAAGCCATCGCCACTCGTACTCCCTATAACGAAACTCGCTAGGGGTACCCTCACGATCGTCCCCGTACTTTTTCCAATGCTTCTTCAGCTCGACCTTCCACTCCTTATACATATATATACCCATAAAATCAAGCGTTAGTAACTAACAACATTGTATGAACATAATCAAAAGAAACGAAAAAATTGAAACAAATGGTCGGGCAGACCTGCTCCCATGCACTTCATCCGCCCACGTGGGTCTAATGTCTTCATCCACGCGGAACCACCTCTGCAATGCATATATTTATATATATATATATATATCAATAATATTAAAAATTTATTATTGAAAATTTTCATAATGAATATACAATTCAACTCACCGACAACGCATTATTCAGCTGATGTTTGACGGCTTGTGGCACTGAATTCCAATCTTGCCACAACATTGGGACTCTATCCCGTATGAGGCTGCCCGCCATCCCCGCGTACTTTCGAGTGACCTTTCCCTCGATCACCTGCCCTCTATCCCCGGTCGGAATCATAAGTTGGCCACCACCGCTAGCCTGAATGGCTTCGTCCAGTAACTTGCCAACGACGGGGCCTCTGGTTCTCTTCGGTTTGGCACCGGGCACGATCTCGCCTATCACATATATATGTAGACGATTTTGTAAACATCAACACCTAATTGAATTTAAATATTAGGGAGTAAAAAGATATCACTAATTAATATTTACCTGATTCGTCGGTGCGTTGTCCCGGAATCCTTGCACTCCAGAGAGGTGCCGGGAAGGGTATATACGCATATGCCTGCTCCGGGGTAATGAACCCTAGCTGTCCCGGAATAGGCATCCCGTCGGAATCGACGTGAGGTATCGTCGGGATTTCCAACGGTAAGAATAATGTAGGCGGCGGGCACAGTCGCATCCTCGCCAAGGACTGAGTAGATCCACCAGCCTCCTCGGAAGAATGAGGAGCTGTCTGGTGGATGACGGGGGAACCCTCCTCGCGATGAATGTCCGGCATTCGGACCGAAGATTGAGTCGCACTATCCGTTTCCAGCGTGCGACTGACCTGCTGAACCCTCCTCGCGCCTGAGGATCGAGCCGGCTCGAGCTGCTGCTGCTGAGGTTGTCCCTCGCCCATCAGCCGACGGTGTCGAGAGGTCAGCGGAACACTGTAAGTGTTGGGGACACTGGTGGATCCTGATGCGGACCGACTTCCGGTGCCATCAGGATCCCCAGCTCCAGAGCCCTCATCCTCACGTCCCGATCTCCCTCTCCCTCTGGACCTCCCCCTCGAAGTACTCGACCCGGCCCCTCGGGAAGGTCCGCAATTAAACCATTGCATCGTTGCTATAAAATTATTAAAATTAAAAAAAAATTCTAATTCATCTAAAAATCAATAATCCAATATATATTCAATATATAAATATTCCACAAAAATCAACAATATATAATTCCATAAAACTTCCAATACATATATATGTAATTAATCCAATTCAATAATTTAACTATATATATATATCAATAATTCCAATAATCCAAATAGTCCAAATTCATGCTAATATAACCTAAAATTCCATATAATCCACATATAATCCATATAATCCAAACAATCCATATAATCCAAATTATCCATCCTTTCCACATATAATCCAATCCACATATAACCTAAAATTTCCGAGTACATCCCAATATATATCAATTCATGAATAAAATTCAAAACAATCGAAATTTAATTATAACCTAAAATTCCATAAATTATAATCCTAATTTAACATAAAAAATTAAGATATAATCCAAATTTCATTATAACCTAACAATTTAACCTAAAATTTAACCTAATTTAACCTAAAATATAATCCAAATATAACCTAAATTTTAATCCTAATTTAACCTAATTTAACCTAAATTATAATCCAAATTTAACTAAAAATATAATCCTAATTTAACATAAAAAATATATATAATCCAATTGAATTTAACCTAAAATTTCCTAATTCCTAATTATATAACTCAATATATGCATAATCCCCACAAAATCCACAACTATATCAATACATGCATCCACATTGACAATCAACACATTCCACAACGTAAAATCCAACCGAAATCAAAAAATTCGCAAAATTGAAATTAATTAGGGATTTCAAACCTGTTTGGGGCAAATCGACGAGGATTTTGCTTGAGGATCGATGGAATAGCTTGGTGACCTTCGATTGCTTGCTTCCAACACTAAAACTGGCCTGAAAATCGAGAGGAGGCGAGAGGAGGCGACTGTGTAGTGTTTGGGGCAGTTTCTTTTCTGCCCCAAATCGTACCCAGATCGGGATATAAAACAGACTATATCCGACGAGTTAAGTGATCTCGTCGGATATAGTTCCTCTATTTATTTTTCATTTATGCCGGCCGGTAAAGTAATTAAATGTGTTGTGTTTTAATATATATATTTATTAATTGTTAATTAATACGAAATTATTAATACTTAATACGAAATTAGTAAATTAAGCAAAATTATTTAATAATACGATCGATCGATATTAATTATTAATCGATCCGTTGTATTTTTTTCCCGATCGATTGACACGTACCATTTAAAGTCGATCGATAATATGATCGAATTCCGAGTTCATTTTACATTGCACGTTCTAAGTCAAACCATCTACATTAGGGCTGGGATTTTCAAACCGAAAACCGAAAAAATCCGAGCCGAATCCGATCCGTGACCGAAAAAAACTGAATCCGAATAAATCCGAACCGAAAAACCGAAAAACCGAAAAATCCGTTAAATTATGGTTTGGTTCGGTTTAGGGTTTCTGAAATCCGAACCGATCCGTTCAAACCGAACTTTATGAAACGTTGTCGTTTTTAATTAGCCGGTCTGTATACCGTGTATAGTTTCATTAGTTTGTAGTCTTTGTAGTCTTTATGAAACGTATGTCGGTAACCGTTACATGTTGTCAATCGTAACCTTTTTATTTATTTTTTTACGAAAACACGTTGGATTAAAGTTACATGTTGGATTGTATAACTGGATTAGAGTATCACTCTATTAGTGTATTGTTGATTTTAAGAGCTTAGATTTTGTAAACAGGTGAATAGATTTTTTTGTTTCATTTCTTTTTATGAAAAAAAAAACCGAAAAACCATAAAAAATCCGAAAATTTATCCGATCCAAACCGAACCGATTGCTACGGTTTGAAAGTTCGAATTTACAAAATCTGAACCGAACCGAACCGCTGAAATATTTGTGGTTTGGTTTGGTTTGGACAAAAATCCGAACCGTTCGCACCGAATACCAGCCCTAATCTACATACATATAAATTATACACTAATTAATTAAGGTGCATAATCGGAATCATCGCTTGAGTCTGACTCTGTTTCCGAGTTAATTTCAGGTAATATGTGTATGTCCTCGTCACTTGAGTCTTCATTGTCTTCATTTTGATTAACATCAAGAAGATTCGGTTGAGGAATTCGTACGACACTGCCCTGTCTCACATTATTAAGGCGAATTGTTGAGGTTTCAGGAATACCAGTTGCGTTCGGCTCTTGGTATGCACTGACTTCTTCATTATCCGAGGTCACACCAAGGGTTGAGGCACTGTATTGGCTTCGTGGAAGAACATGGTTAACCACTTTCCACGCGCCTTTATGCACAAGATCATCAAGATAGAACAATTGTTTCACCGCCGTGGCCAACACAAACGGATCATCTTCATACCAGCTTGTGGCAGTATTCACCGAAAAAATCCCGTATTGATCGGTCCTTGTGTTCTGAGGGTCGGTATCAAACCATCTACACTTAAACAAGTGCACGGTCATGCCTTCCCCATATATTAATTCGACAACTGAATGGAGAACACCGTAATAGTCAACTCCATTTTGCCCACCATGCACCATTACCCCAGAATTCTGTGTTTTTCGTCTGACATCTCTATGTTCACAAATAAATAGCACGCCATTAACCTTACACATAGGATAAACTCTGGAAGTTACCGGTTTCTGCGCCAAGAGCCTCAATTCGTGTGACCACTGAGGGATACCATCATCTTGTACATGATTCATCTGAAAATAATCATTTATTAAGTACGTATAAATAGGATGCGAGACATGCACTTAACATCGATCATATACAGGTCAATTTAAGTATCAACTTACCCAGTTGCCAAAATAGTTTGCGAACGTCTTGTTGTGGTACTCAACATCACCGGAAATAGCAGGGCAGTAAAGGTGCAAATTTTTCCAATATTGAACTTCTGGACAGTTAATCAATACCGACCAATGGGCAATGACGAGCTCATAAGGTTCCAACTTGTACGAGTTGGGCAACTTTCCAGAAACTTCAACATCATCGGAGATGATCGAAAGGTTGAACTGCCCTCCATCTACGGGCATATGTTGTGGAGGGTCCTCCAACGCTCCCAAATACAACTTGGTGTACGTTACGCACTCATGCGCAATATATGCTTCAGCGATACACCCTTCGGGTGCAGATTTGTTCATCACGTAGTCTTTGTAGTCCCCCAATTGTCTGTAAATGGGTAATTACAGATCGAGCATGTTATGCTTATTGCAACAATATATAAGTGAATAAATAATATTAAAGATCGACATATATATAGCCAGATTCAGAGATGCATTACGTACCTTTCCATAGGATACATCCATGTGTAGTGTACTGGACCAGTAAGCAACAATTGTTTCGGAAGATGGAGCATCAGGTGAGGCATGATGTCGAAAAAGTTTGGAGGAAATATCCTTTCGAATTTGCACATGATAAAAATGATGTCCTGTTGCATTTCCAACAAGTCCGATTTCTTCACTTCTCTCGTGCATAACTTCTGAAAGAATCTTGACAAAGCCACTAACGGCTCCACCACCTCTTTGGGCAGGTACCCTCGAATGAAAACAGGGAAGAGGCGTTGGAGCAGTATATGACAGTCATGACTCTTTAGTCCGTACATCTTGTTGTCTTTGAAGTTAACACATCGACTTATATTTCCGGCATAGCCTGAAGGATACCTGACATTACCCATCCAACCAAAGATTTCACTCTTCTGGGCAGGCTTCACGGTATAAGGAGCTTGTGGCATTTTTTTCTTCCCATCTCTCAACCACAAATGTTTTCGCAGTCCCATCCTTTTAAGATCAATGCGTGCCTTCGGGCCGTCTTTAGTTTTTCCCTCCCAATTCAACACTGTGCCGACCACACTCTCGCACACATTTTTCTCTATGTGCATGACATCTAAGTAGTGTCTGATCAGCAACTTGGACCAATAAGGAAGTTCCCAAAAAATACTTTTGTGTGTCCAGAATTTATACATGTCGGGTTTGTCAGGTATTGACGCCACTATCTGAGGATGATTGCTTAACTGCCCAAAATCGTATTCATTTAGCACTTCTAAGATTTCATCCCCCGTCCATCTCCTCGGCTGCTCACCTGTTTCCACAGTCCCATCAAATGCCTCCATATCCTCCCGAAATGGGTGATCATATGGAAGCCAACAACGATGTCGCATCTGTACAATCTTCCTGCAATGAGGTCTGCAACACTCAACCGTCATGCACTCTGGACAAGCCCTGTATCCTCTGGTAACGTTGCCCGACAACATCCCGCGTGCAGGAAAATCGCTAATGGTGCCAACAAGCATGGCATGCATCTGGAACATCTCATTTTTGAACTTGTCATAAGTGGGATGACCATGCTCACTCAAGTACTTAAGCTCCTCAATCAAGGGTCTCAGATACACATCGAGATACTTTCCTGGATAACCCAGCCCTGGAATGATCATAGTGAGCATATTGTATTCTTTCTTCATGCACATCCATGGAGGAAGGTTGTACGGTACCAAAATAACTGGCCATATACTGTATTGAAGACTCATGTTCCCAAAAGGGTTGAATCCGTCAGATGAAAGCCCCAGCCAAACATTTCTCACCTCTGATGCAAAATAAGAAAACTCATTCACCATGTGCTTCCAAGCCTCTCCGTCAGCAGGGTGTATAAGCGTATCACCGTCGGGAAAATTCCTCTCGGCCCACCATCTCATAGCTTCAGCCGTGTGTGCAGACATGAACAACCGTTCTAGCCTATCTATCAGGGGAAAATACCGAAGTATCTTCAAAGCTTTCTTGTTTCCGGCAGGAGTCAACTTATACCTATCTGTACCACATACCGGGCATTCATCAAGGGATTCAAGATCATTCCCATAAGCATCTTCACCCCAGAAGAGAACACAATCATATCTACAAGCATGGATTTTGATGTAGGAAATGCCAAGATGTTTAAGGATCTGTCGCACCTTACGATGAGTGGTAGGAAGACGATGACCGGGGGGCAACAACGAACCAGACCACTTCAGCCAATCATCAACAGCCTTCACACTCATTTTGTTCTCCACTTTGAGCTTCATTACTCCCATAACACTTTCCAGAACAGTCTTATTACACCCGTTGTACAACGGGGTCTGTTGGAAGGCAATGAGGTTGTTGTACTTGTCCATTCCAGCAGTGTTGACAGCTGTAGGTAATTGCTGGACTGGCTCAATATGAGGGAAGTCTCCAACGGCGGGAGGGATATCGATATCCGGTGCTTGAGCAAATATACCGCTCTCATGAGGAAACATATCGTTGATCAACCTTGTTGTTGGATCATTGGATGTACTGCCACTCTCAAAAAATTGTCCATGATCATGTTGACCAACTGTTGAGCTCTCACCGTGATAAATCCAACATGTGTACTTATCCCAAAACCCGTTTTTCTTCAAGTGCTCCAATACTTTATCGATGTGAAAACGCTATCGCTCGCTGCGACACTGACATTTCGTACACGGACAATAATGAATTGTCATCCCTCCACAATTAACCTTCACATATTCTACAAAACTTCTAATTCCACGGTGATATCTTACATCCCATCTTGGAAGACATATCCAACTCTTGTCCATCCTCAAAATTATAACTGCATGTATATATACCCATGATTTTATTAATTCAAATTCCATAGCTACATATAAATATTTATTATTTTAATTCCCATAATTTAAATATATATATATACACACACGTACACGTACCCTAACTATATATATATATAATCCATCACAAAAATCTAAATATATATATATATAATTGCTATATATATATATTCACAATAATCAAATTAAAATTAACAACAATATAATTAATATATATTTACGATCAATCACGCATACGTACTCAAAATCAACCATCGATCAATTACTCAAATTAACTCAAGAATCAATTAATTAACTCGATCCATCCATCCATCTATTCGATCAACAAATTAAGCAATATATACATATATGGATGCACAACACATATATATATATTAATTAAGCACGTACCTATATATAATGCGCATGCAGCTCGATCGACCACGAATTCGAACTCATTCTCGACATCACCCAAAGATCGATTTCAGAGCATTTGTTGAAAAAATGGAAAGTTTTTTGAATGACAGATCGAGCTGCTGGCCAGATCTGAAATAAGAAACTATAACCGACGATATCACAAAATCGTTGGTTATAGTCCAAAATTTTCGTCGGACATAGTCGTTCACTATATCCGACGAGATTCTGGCGACTATATCCGACGACATGATAATCTCGACGGTCATAAAACTATAACCGACGAGATTATCCTGTCGTCGGTTATAGTTTACTATAACCGACGAGATCCCTTCTCGTCGGTCTGTTTTTCGGCAGCTCGTCGGATATAGTGGTTCTGCTGGTAGTGATCGTCGGTTATAGTCCGTTGGTTAAAGGGGGTCGGTAATAGTATAACCGACGAGATTTTTAGCCATTATCGTCGGTTATAGTACTATAACCGACGAGATTTTTTATTTTTTAAAAAAAAAATTAAAAAAAATATTTTTTCCACTATAACCGACGAGATTTTTATCTCGTCGGTTATAGTTTTACAGATCTCGTCGGTTATAGTGTTTATTGTGGTAGTGTTATAGAATAGTTTTTCTTTGTGGAAGAAAACTGCCTTATCAAAACAGATCCTACATCTATAAATACTCATCAAAATGGCCTGCTTATATACACAATCTTCATAAGGAAATGCTCCACTACAAATGAAGAACTATAGTGGAATAAGGAGACTAATTGATGGATCAAAACGTTTCTGCAAGTAAAACATTCTATGAGACATATATACTATGTTCAATTACATAATCAGAATTACTACAAGAATCTGTGATCATGCTCTATATGCATACACAGTTACAAACTATGAACTACAAATATATTTAACATATTTGGATCTCTCTTTTAACCATTTTGAAAGGTGGCATACCAAAATCATTTAAAAACCTCTGCAGCCTACGTTCATTGGTATTAGGTGCAAACCAGTTGTCTGGAAACATTAAGGACACTTTAGAAACCTTGTCTTGTTCTAAGAACACACTGGAGAACTTGAACTTGCGCTTTAACTAGTTTTGGGGGACATGGCTAGATTTTACTTGATTTTTCAAGTTAAGAGAGTTGAGACTTTCCAATAATCAACTAAACGGGTCTCCACCGGAGAGTGTTGGCCAGCTTTCTAGTCTTGAAGTTTTAACTCTTGGCAGTAACTCTTTGAGTGGTGTCATAATAGAAACCCATTTTTTAAACCTCTCTGAATTACATTCTTTAGACATTTCTGGTAATCACTACTCCATCAATCTGAGCATAGAATGGAGTCCACCATTTCACTTGGAAGTTTTATGATCTATGCATTTTATGCTTGATTATTAATGTAATTCTCTCTACATTTTTCTATGCTATGAGCTTAATAAATACGTTTCTAACTTACTTTATATTTTTAAGTAGAAAAATAAAGGAGGATGGACAAAAGGAGCAAAATGGAGGTGAAAATGTATTAAGGAGGCATTTCTTAATTCTGGAGAAGAAATGGTCCGAGAAATGGTCTTTAAATGGTTACTAAAATGCATGACCACATGGTGTCAAAAATTGGAAACCATTTGACAAATGAAATGGATACCAAAATGGTGCAAATGACGAAGAAGACATTTCTCCTGCGCTATCCAGGAAAGCACATCCTTGCCGAATTAATAAAGGACCATTGGGCTAAATTTTTGGAAAATATTCCAAGATGATATGGATATGATTTGAAGCCCAAAATATGTGCAATTAAATGGTATTTTCGGACAAGAAGAATTGCAGAGCAAGAAATCTAAGATTTGATGAGATTGGGATTCCTAATACTTAAAAAGGAAGGAAATTTGAAGTTACAGGACAGCAGACTTCGACAGGCTGTAGAAATCGCATATTAACTCCGATTGAGGTGATTAAGGATGATATTTTATAGCCCTCGGAAAGATCTTTCCAATTCCGTAAGAATCACTCAATTCAGATATGTATAACTCAAGAAAATCGCGTTTTACTACAGAAGGTCAGATTTCTACGAAATTAATGTGGACTTCTTATTATGGTAGGAAACAACCTACCCTTCTCCTATATAAAGGGGAGCTCGGCCTCAAAACAGATCATCTCTAATTCTAGTAGCTAAAGCTCTGCCTAAATACTTCCTACCCTCTAAACACTCCAAGTTCTTCCAAGAAGCCGTCCTCCTCCAAGCATCATCAACACCATCCTCCACCGAGACTTTCATGGCAATCCTAACTGTCTCGTTCATCCATTGAAGGATCAAGCTATACCGAATAGACTAGGGCAATCCCAAACTCCAAAAGTGTAACAATGATTTCTTCTTTTATTTTCTTGTACGAATTCTTGGCAGTTTTAGATCGGTTTAAAGGAATGCTTTTGTATATAATTCTAACAAGTGTTGTGTAATCTGTTTTGTCTCTACGAAATTAGTTATAACATGTATGTTTTCGTGCTTAATGCTTTGATATTTTGCAGGACAATCCCACTTAGTATCATTGATGTGTTAGGGCAATCCCGAAGCACACGTATTCATAAAATATGCATGCAAAACGTAGCTAATGACTTAGAATTTAATAGGTTGCATATAATCTGTTAGGTTATAATGAGTTAGGCAAATGAATGAGTTGATCACTTGTATATATATAGTTTAGTTTTATTTTTGGTCTAGCAAGCATGTTTAGGGTTCTTTGTTCTTGTTTGTTTTCTACTTGTCTATGAGTGAAGCATGATAGAATCTAGGATTTCTGAATATGTTTGCTTACCAATTTCTGTTCTTATTTTTGTAGTTAATTAAACCAAAATTTCAAACCCCCCATACATTTACTTTTCTGTTTATAAACGTTGTCATCCATTAGTACCCTCAATCTCCGGTTAAGAACGATCCTTACTTATCAATACTACATCTACAAAAAAAAGTTTTAAATTGCATACATGTGAGATATGTGTTAAGTGTCTACTTTGTGTTAATATTTTATGCATGCATGTTTTACGCATATCATTTTACACATGTCCGATTACAACGGGAGCCAAGCTTTTCCCAAATGGATTCAAACGCAGACAAATCTTACTGAGTTGTATCTGTCCGATGTTGGTGTCGTAACAAAAGCCCACTTTTCAAACCTCTTTCGTTTACTTGGGTTGGGAATTTCTGGATACTTATCCATCAACCTGAGCTCAGAGTGGAGTCCACCATTTAACTTGAACTTTTTAGACTTGTCTCATCATAATGGGAGCCAAGCTTTTCCCAAATGGATTCAAACGCAAAAAAATCTTATTGAGTTGTATATGCCAAATGCTGGTATATCAGATTCAATACCTGATAGATTTTGGGATCCATTTCACCGCTTAGAGTATTTACAACAACAGGAGAACCAAATTTACGGAACATTGCCGAACTTGTCCACAACCAGCTTAGTTGTTGCTGAGTTTTCTCTCAACCTGTTTTCTGGTGCATTGCCATCATTTCCTCCAACTCTCCAATTTTTGGCGCTCTCCAATAATAAGTTTTCAAGACCTCTGTCTACATTGTGTGAATCGCAACCCCCTCGTGACTTGTGGATTGTCAACCTCTTTGATAACTTACTCTCAGGGGAGCTTCCTGATTGTTGGATGGTATTTCAAAGCATGCGATATCTGAATTTGGGGAAGAAATAAGTTATCTGGGAAAGTACCAAGTTGGTTAGGAGGTTTACAGTCACTTTGGTTTTTTGATGTCGCAAAATAATCGTTTTCATGGAGTACTCCCATCTTTAGAGAACTGTACAGATTTAACGGTTCTTGACCTTGGAGACAATAACTTATCAGGAAACATACCGACATGGATAGGGCCAAGACAAACTAACTTGCTCTATCTACGCTTACGAAGAAATCAGTTTAGTGGAATCATACCCTTGTTTCTCTGCAATCTAGCCACAGTTCATGTTCTAGACCTTTCTAGAAACAACATATCAGGAGTCTTGCCATATTGTTTCAATAACATAACAGCTTTGGCTAGTGATACCACAATTGTTGGTAACCCTATGGGATTAGCTTGGAAAGGAATAGAGGTTGAGTTTGGGCTAAATGTGATGGGAATGAGATACATCGACGTGTCAAGTAATTATTTGGTTGGGGAAATTCTGGATAGTGTAATGGGTATGACCAAGTTGATTTCTTTCAACTTGTCAAGAAACAATTTGACGGGAAACCTTCCTGAAAACTTTGGTAACTTGAAGATGTTGGAATCTCTTGATTTCTCAAGAAACAATCTTTCTGGTGGGATTCCATCAAGTTTTTCTCGCATGAATTTTCTTCAAGTCTTGGACTTGTCACACAACAAATTGTCCGGAAGAATTCCACTAGGCACATAGCTTCAGAGTTTCAATGCTACTTCATATGTTGATAACAGTGGACTCTGTGTACTGCCGCTGACAAACATTTGCTCAGAAGACGATGACAATAGTCATGGCACAAGAGACAGTGAAAGTGAGAACAATAAACAGGTCGATGACGATGATGATGGACTCATTAGCCTGGGATTATTTATTAGTATAGTACTGTGCTTCGTCTCTGGATTTTGGATAGTCTTTGAGAGTTTAATGCTGAAGAGTTCTTGGAGATACGCCTACTTCAGATTTCTAAATACCCTTTGTCGAACTTGAACTCAGAGATTCAAGGCTTGATGAGTGAGGTTTTTATTTGATGCGTAATAGCTATGTCCTTGAGCAAGGAATTGAATAAATAGTTAAATACCATGTAATACTATATGATGAGGTTCTGTAATCATCAATGAACATATGAAGATCTATTCACAAGATTACATGATCATACAAATACAAGAACTCAACTGGAATCATACAAACAGACTTTCCTAGTTCGTCAAGGAAAACTACCTTGTTCAGATGCATACCCACCAACAGCAACAACAACCTTTTTAAACACCATCTTGATAATCTCACAATAGCTAAGACTTCCACGTTCTCGTATCCATGCTCAGAATGTGACTGATTTCTCTTATGCAATGATAATAGACACATGGACTTTAGCCTTTTATTTATACTGACATGTAACTCTGAAAGGACCTAACCCCGATTTAGTTTCCTAAACTGGAATCAAACCCCTTCTGAAAACACGAACTAACAAAAACCATAAAAATTTCGGCAGAGTAACGCTACTAACGCGGAATTGCCATTAACCTGCACCCGGAAAATACACTTCATCCTATGTCACAAAAATCAAACCGTGGGCACCAATCCCATCCGGATTTCTCAATATCATAACAGTAATGTAAAGTAATCAATAAAACTACACTTTAAAAAAATATGGGGAAAAATCGTATAAAGTATAACATCAGAATGTTCAGAGCGACTTCTAGTGTATATATACAAATAGTAGGCCAAACTAAGAACCTACCATAAAAGAAATATCGCTCGAATACTAAGCCTCCGACCGCGACGTGCGACACCAGAATCCAAACTGCAAACTGGGCACGAAACTGAAAAGCCCAAGGGAAAGGCAAATAAAATCGTTAGAGTGAGTGGACGAAAATAAACATATGCCTTTCACCATTTTTACATATATCATAAAACAAATGCAAAGCGAGTTCGGAAAGTATATATGGAGGTGCCAGGCGAATCTCTCAAGCCCAACGGTCAGGCGAATCTCTCAAGTCCGACGGTGATAGGCTAGGGGAATCTCTCAACCCTGTCAGGAGAATCTCTCAACCCTGTCCAGAGGAATCTCTCAACTCTGGGTCTGACTACCGGTGATCAGCCGAGTAGCCGAAGCATCGATGCAAGTAATGCCATCACCATATAAAATATAAAATAATACCTCCAAAAGTAATAAATAATCTCAACATCGTACATAAATAAATATGAAAAATCACGAACTCGCAACGACAGTGAAAATAGAAAAGTCCACTCACAGATGAGCATAACGCAATATGCGTTAATCTAGGAATCCGGCAGAAAATCTCTCGCCAAACGAACGATCACGATCCCCTGGATAATCATAAAATCCACTACTCAAAATCATGACTCAAAACCTCAAATCACATCACGAGAAACAACCGTTCCCGGAAACATATAATTCAATATCGACGAAATCGTCAAAATTCGATAATCACACCATAAAACCTCGCTATAATTTCCGATGCTCAATTCGAAAAATAAACCTCACAACTGCGATCGGTGCACGATTTCGAGCAAAACGACATACAACTTGTCGAAAAACACCTTGGCCGGAAAGTCGCCGTCGCCACTGCCGCCGGCCGCCAGAAAATCACACCGGCCCAGAAAAATGCAATCTATACATGGATTTGAAGATCTCGACATTTTCAACAACTTTTTAGTTCAAAGTTAAGGCCAATTTTGACTGGAAAAGGTCCAAAACTCACCTCAAAGGTGCAAACCCTCACCGGAATTTCAACTTCTCCGATCTCCCTCCTCCGGCCACAGCAACCCTTGAAACCACTTCCAACAGCTTCCTCTCCTCAAGGCTAACAAAACCCCCCAAAGAGGAACCACCAACTCGGCCAGAAACGTCGCCTCCGACAACCGCCAAACTTGCCGGAAAAACACCCAACTTTGCCGCTTCGATTCTCCCTCCTCTAGCCACCTCAAGGGTCGATCCACGCACCAATCTGAAGAGGAGCTCGAGCCCAACCTTTTCCATGAAGAGACCCCAGCCAACTGTGGTCGGAATCAAGCTCAAAAACCAAGAAAACCGAACGGAATCAAACGGGTCGCCCTTGACCCGTGTACAACGCGGGTCAAGGTCCAATTTCCAGATTTGGAAAGTTTCCAAAATCGGCATGTATTCTCCCGTATTTATACCGTACGCGTATCGAATCCCAAACGGATAAATACGACAATAACCGACGGCCCAAAATATTCATAACTTATTCCTCGTATCTCGGAATAATCCTCCGGAAGTTCCCACGAGGTCGAAATTAAATTTTCTACAACTTTCATGAAGAATCCTAAATAAAATTCTTGCCCGATAATTTAGTCGTTAACGAGGCCGCCATATAAACCGATTATGACGAAATCGCGACTAATCACGAAACTCGCAAATCAAGTCGATAACCATTCCAATTTCGGTTCGGGTCGATCAACGGTCCAAAACGGATCACAATCATGATTCGGATAACTCGAATACGAACGGATAAACTTGACGATATTCCAAAATTTCAAATATTCATATTATATTCCTCGATCGTCGAAATAATAATCTGGAACTGCCCACGAACTCGAAATCACGCGTACAACAACTCTCGAGAAGAGACTCAACTCATATTCTCGGCCAATAATTAAGTCGTGATCAAAACCGGCAATTCAATTAATTTACGGAAAACTGTGATTACGCACAAACTCGTGGATTAAGCCGATTACACTACTGATTCTGTTCCGGGTCGTCACAAACTCTCCCCATAAGAGAGTCACAAATGAACTCTATGTTAACAACTGTAGTGGCTTGATCTTATCACAGTACATCCTAATGTTAATCAGGTTCTTTAACAATGAACCTCTCTTGTTTCCCTGTGATATACAACACGGAAAAATCACTGCAGTAGAGTCCTATTCTTTTTCTTCTGCTGATAACTTGAGCCTTGATGGTCCATTTGAAATCCAATACTGTTAAGATAACATTGAGTCCAAATACAGTCTTACAATCTCCCACTTGGACCAATGTAATCTATAAATGATTTCATAAACATATCACTGCAATAACCAGCAACTTAAATGTGCTCTTGAAGTAAAGAAAACTCTAAGTTCATGCAGCTCGGTCAATGTACAGCTTCTGATGTAGAACCAAAATCATATTTGATATATAGCCAACATGATTACTGACCACATACACCAGCTATTGTCATCACATAAGCTCAAAAGTGATAATGTGAGCAATTTTGACAAGTATATCCACCTATGGTGTCAAAACTCACAGTCCTACTCAATAATTTTGACAAAAATCAAAATCCTGCAATAGCAATGAAGTGATAATCTGCTTACTAAAAATTCATTATGTCTTATATATACAAGCATTTGATTAAGTAATTAACACATATAAACAACAAGAACAATACAATGGCTTGTAATTGAAATGCCTCCAGCTTTATTGATCATACTGAAATAAAATTACAAGTAGTTCTTGAAAAATAAATTTACATCTAGAAAAACTATCTAATACACAATCTTAATTCTAAAGACACTATAACCTGTTTGTCAACTCCCACTGAACTCAAGCATATAAATTTGAAAGAATTCACATTCTTTCTACATGTTTCTTAAAACTTGATATTGACAAAGCTTTGGTGAATAGATCTGCTAGTTGTGAATCTGTATCTATGTCTAACACTTCAATTTCATCACGTTTAACTCTTTGTCTCACACTATAGTATTTCAGATCAATATGTTTTGTTTTATTAGACCTTGTACTGCTTTGCTAAAGAAAACTGCAGCCTCATTATCACGGCAGATTTTTACTGCATCTGCAACTACATGGCTTAAGACTTCAGTGTAAATCAAAAAGTTTTTGATCCACAGACCCTACAAACACCTTCATATATAGCTATAAATTTTGCTTGAATTGTAGATGTAGAAATTATGGACTGCTTTATAGTTTTCCATGCCACAACCCCTCCTGGAAGCATGAATATATAACCTGATGTTGATTTTTTAGAGTTAGGGTAATTTCCTGCAAAGTCTAAATCAATACAGCCTATTAAATCTAACCTTTTTTCTCTTCTGTAAACTAGCATGTGAGACTTAGTTTTCTGTAAATATCTGAGAACCTTTTTACCTGCAATCTAATGTTCTTGAGTAGGTGCAGACTGAAACCTGGACAAAATTCCTACAGAAAATGCTAAGTCAGGTCTGGTGCAAACCTGTGCATACATGAGGCTTCCTATAAGTCTTGCATAAGGTTTGCTTTCCATAGGAGTCATCTTCCCCCCTTTCTTAGAATTTTTGGATAGAGTATCTCCTTTAGACATTGGAGCTTCACTTGTTGAACAAGTTTCCATACAAAATCTCTTTAACACTTTTTGAATATACTTGTGTTGAGATAAGCCTAATATCCCCAGCTTCATGTCCCTCTTAATTTCAATTCCTAAAACAAATGAGTTTTTTCCTAAATCCTTCATGTCAATTTTTTTTGATAAAAAAGCTTTTGTTTCCTTAAGCAACTTAACACTTCTACTAGCTAAAAGGATATCATCTACATATAGAATTAGGAAAATAAAACCAGTTTTGTCTTACTTGATATAAACACATTCATCAACTATGTTCTTAGTAAAGCCAAAAGAAGAAACTACTCTATCAAATTTTTTGTACCATTGTCTTGAGGAGATTGAAATCCTCGGTCTAGCGGGACACGCTCATAGAGTACCTGTGAACCCTTGTAGTTTCTCAAACCTTTTCTAGAACTTAATGATTTCTTCTTTGTAAACCTTGGGGTCTATGACTATAAGTTTATAAAGGGATATATGTATGGGAGGTCCATGACAAACTTGCATAGGCATAAAGATTAGGTAATAGGATGTGGTTGTAATGATCAACTCTTCTTGGGAACTTTCATTCATTGGATATGTGCATTAGAATAAGTATGTGTTAGATAGATGGAATAACGGTGGTGAATTGTATTCCTCTTAACCCATTTCTCATATAGTTTAAACTCTTTGCATTCATAAACATATTTATTTTCAGCATTTGATTTCTGCATTAGCTGTAGCTTAACCGATTCAGTTCGGTAATCAAAACAACTCCGAATACCCTGAAATTTTGTGTGGTAGTTCGTCACTGTGTCTAGTTTATTGTGTCAAAATTTCGTGTCTGTCTAGAGTAGGTTCAGAGTATCATTAGTGTCCTGTAGTCTAGTCTGTCAGTATTTTAATTAGTCTAGTGTTAAGATTTAGTTTCATCAATTCCTTGTGTTCGATAACCCCTATAATTGATTATTGCAATGATATATCAAACTTGAGAATGGGATATTTTTAAGAGGTGGTTCTCCACTCTTCAATGATAATGACTATTCAGTTGGTGAAATACAAAGATGTGATTTTTTCTTTCATGGGGATAGTTGCATGACACTTATTGTAGAGCAATCTCTTTGGATATAAACTTAATTAGTATCCTTTTTGACAAAACTTAACTAGTATCTTACAAAAACAAAAAAGGAGACAAATAATTCACATTTTCTAATTTATCGCTTAATAATATATTCAGATTTATTTAAAATGACAAGAAAAAATGAAAGCGTGATTTCAATTGAAGTTATATGTTGCCCAACTGCCTAAATACTCCGAAAACTTATGCCATATATGAATTACTCTTACTGTTAGCAAACATATATATATGAATTCTTTCGAGTAGAAACTGAGTTGAGTAAGATGAGCAAGTCAAGCTATGATCAACATCCTATGACTACCATCCAAGCAGAGGAAGATAGTTAGCTCAACACTAACACTCACATCGTATAGAGTATTTGGTTAGAAAACATGTTCAACCTTGAGTCTCTTTTCTAATGCTTTGCTTGGCATGCATGGCAAGTTGGCAACCATTTTGAGGTTGATCGAGATATGACTAGCCAAGTCTTTTCAACACTTGGATTATCTAACTTCTCATAAACCAGTTATCATTCTTTTGTTACGTCTTTATTCTTTCTGTGATTACATATGGTTCCTATAAGGACGATACAGTTACTGATTGAACGATCGTAACAAATTAACAAGCATGAGATGCTACGTACCGTTCAGAGTATTTGCAAACAGTTGTGTTTTATTTATTGAATAAAACAACGTAGTTACATCTGATTCAATGAATGGCACCAAGTAGCCTAATATTACATTGCGATTTCTGAATGCAGTGCCACCAGATAGTCCATCAGTTATGCTTTATTAACCAGGCTTACTTCAATTATTGTCAGTCGAGAAATGCAATTAATGCACTGAAGAAAATTTGAATGTTCAACCTTTTCTTTACTTACCAAACTTGAATGTTCAAAAGTCATCCGGTACAACTAATAGAACCCAAGCTTACAGAAAAACCAGGATTCAAACCATAACAAGTCAACTTCACAGCACAGAATTCCTGCAAGAAAGACAATTCAGCCTCCACAAGAGCGTGGACCAATTCAACCTCACCAAGGCACTCACACGGTCGACAACAGACAGAAGGCATGGACGACAAAGAATTCGCAAGAATTCTTTGGAAAAGTAAGTCGACCCAGGTTAATCACAAAGGAGAAATCTGGGACACACTAGGCCAACCTGGTGGAAAGTACGACTTCGAAGTCCGGTATGATGCTCCAGTGTCATCCAAAATCCCAATCAACCAGATCACAGCAACCGACTGGGGCGATAGCCCAGAACCCCAGCTTGACGACGGTGATGTAATGGAAGATGACGAAGATATTGATAACCCGTTTGGGTACATTCAATACTTGGCCGCCTTACCACGAGGAGACGCAGACCCAGAACCACTCTGGGACACCACCGATGATAACAGCGAATGGGATAACCCATTCTTTTTCCAGGGGGGTGAGAGAACGATGGAGACCACCATCGCATCAGTCACTGAAGAAAAACAAGAGGAGCCTAAACTGGAATACCCAGCATTCGCAGCTCTCAGAAAAACCCATGAAGAAAATCCCAACCTTTCCTCAGCAGTAGCCTTTAAACCACCACTTGAGGAAGGAGCCTTTATGTTAGGTAGAGACAAGGGATGGAGGTGCCAAATAAAAGTGCCAGATAGCCAGTTCTACTGCACGCACCAATGGGAAAGAAACATGCCTATGGAGGAAGCTGCACATATCAACTGCACGTTCTGCAAAGGAAGAACGAACGAAAGGATGAGAATCCATTGCAGAAGTTGTAGGATCACTAGCTGCCCGGCGTGTGTGGGCTATTACCTGGATGAAAAAATCATCTTAGCCCCAAAGCAACCAGAGGAGCATGAAGAAAGAGATCATCTCATCAAAGAGCTGATGACTTATATTTCTCAACTACAAGCTGAGAATGAAAGACTCAGGAGAAGGCTGAACATGGTACATGAGGTCAACCTAGAAGAAAACCATGTACAGCTAGAACAAGCGCAGCATAGAAAGGAGCTTGTACTAAAGGAGCCAGAGCCAGAAGAAGGACACATCTCAGAAGCATCAGAAGATGAAGAAGGGGTATGTGCCCTCAACAACCTGACTAATGGCTCCCAAACAAAGAAGAAAATGTTGAACAAACTGTTCAACATCATCGTAACCTTCGAAATTCAAGGTTCGAAGACATTCACAGTACAAGCAATACTGGACACAGGTGGAACCACGTGCTGCATAGACAGCAGAATAGTCCCAAAAGAAGCTGTGACGCCAATAAACTACACCACGTATTTCAACGGCGTCAACTCAAGGCAGGCAGCTAACTCCAAACTCAAAGGAGGGGACATGATCATTGGCGGACATCGGTTCAAAGTACCATTAACGTACTGTTTCCCAATGAACATACAGGATGGAATCCAATTCCTAGTGGGTTGCAATTTCATCAGGGCCAAATTCGCAGGAGTCTGGTTAGAAGGAGACAAGGTAACGTTCTTCAAGAACGTCGCTTGTATAAATACAAGTCAAGAAACAGAAACTTCTGCAGCAGCAATACAAGAGTTAGACATGGAGGAGCAGGAATATCAGGAGATACAAAACTCCGTCTACCTCAACATTGGAACCACTAGCCCTTGGTTCCAAAGGAAGTTCAATAGCACGATAGAAGAGCTGAAAAAGGCAGGATACATTGGAGAAGATCCTCTAAAACACTGGACGAAAAACAAGATCCAATGTAAATTGGAGATAATCAACCCAGACATCATTATACAAGACAAACCATTGGGTTATGTCACACCTGCCATGGAGGATGCCTTTAAACGGCATATCGACGCCTTGTTAAAACTGGGTGTCATAAGAAAAAGCAACAACAGGCACAGAACGATGGCCATAATCGTTCACTCAGAAACAACAATAGATCCTGTTACTGGCAAAGAGTCAAAGGGGAAGGAGCGCATGGTGTTCAACTACCGGACGCTCAACGACAACACCCATAAAAACCAGTATAGCCTGCCCGGCTTCAATACAATCCTAAAGCGCATAAGAAACAGCAATATCTACTCCAAGTTTGATCTTAAGAGTGGATTCCACCAAGTCGCAATGGAACCTGAAAGCATACCATGGACAACATTCATGGTACCAAAAATAGGGTTGTACGAATGGCTAGTCATGCCATTTGGATTAAAGAATGCTCCAGCAGTCTTTCAGAGAAAGATGGATGCCTGCTTCGAAGGGACATCAGCATTTATTGCAGTCTACATAGATGATATCCTAGTGTTCTCAAAGAATGAGGAGGAGCATGCGAAGCACCTGCAGCAGATGATACAAATCTGGAAGAACAATGGCCTGGTGCTATCGCCAACAAAAATGAAGGTGGCGGTAAAAGAGATCGAGTTCCTAGGAGCAGTAATTGGGAACAGAAGGATCAAATTACAACCTCACATAATCAAGAGAATAGTGGAATTCAAAGAAGAGCAGCTCAAACAGAAGAAAGGTTTGAGGTCATGGCTAGGAATCCTAAACTACGCCAGAAGCTACATTCCAAATCTTGGAACCCTGCTTGGATCACTATACTCAAAAACCAGTCCCAACGGAGACAAGAGGATGAAGCCCTCAGACTGGGAGATCATCAGAAAGCTCAAAGAACAGGTGCAAAATTTGCCAGACCTAGAGCTACCTCCAGAAAACTGTTATATCATCCTGGAGACTGAGGGTTGCATGGAAGGATGGGGTGGTGTCTGCAAATGGAAGCCAAACAAGTCAGACCCTCGGCCATCAGAGAAAATCTGCGCCTATGCAAGCGGAAAATTCCCAACAGTCAAATCAACCATAGACGCAAAAATACATGCCTGCATGGAATCCCTCCAATCCTTAAAGATCCACTACTTAGACAAAAGGGAGATCACCCTTAGAACAGACTGCCAACTTATAATCAGCTTCTATAACAAATCAGCCCAACATAAACCCTCTAGGGTTAGATGGATAGGGTTCACTGATTATATTACAGGCACTGGGGTCACAATAAACTTTGAGCACATAGATGGCAAGCATAACATGTTAGCCGATTCATTATCACGACTAATATGTTTATCTATGTCAGCAGAATGCGTAGAAGGGGATCACCAGGAAGTCCTGAGGTTAGCAGCAGTAGCACTGGAAGAAGCGGCGCAACCTCAATACCCAACAGGACAAGCATACCAGTTAGAGGCAACCTTGGCCCAATTCTTATCCACCAGATCATGGACCAAGACCGCACCATCGGGAACCTCAACAGGTTCAGAATTATGGCCCAAACTGACTCACACAGAGACAGGGAAGTCTGGGAGACTCCAGCATATGCCCAAGAACTATACGAAAGTCATCCATGACACACTACAGTGGCATACCAAAGGTCCAGCCCTAGCAGGATCTTGGCAGACCTCCAAGCACGAAGGCCCAATAGAGCAGTCTTCATTAAAATGACAGAATGGACCAATGACCAGAAGAGACAAGAGGCCACAGATCTGCTACAAGCAATGCTCTGCGATTTCCTCCAAAGGGCCAAAATCGTCAAAGAAATGCTCTGGGAAAGGGCCTACTGGTGCCACCAGCTGGCAGGAATCGACAGAAGATGGGGACAGCTGTACGTTGAACTGGTCAGACAGTTGCGAAGCTTCGCGAGTCTCGCAGATAAACTTACAGAACTTAGCCATCGCATCCAAAGCGGTTCACAGCTGTAAGGAAGACGACAAGGAACACCAAAAAGTGGATGGCCTCCCACGCTGAAAATGACTGCCAATAAGGAAAAATAATGTGGGATATAGCTAAAGTAACCCACTCAGCAGGATGAATTAGCCCACTCACCGAAAGCAGATTCATCCAGTAGTAATAATTTTCCTTTTTACTTTTGGCATCGTCCTGAAAAGGACCCAAAGGCAGCCGTCCATGTGCTACGATGCTTTTCTTTATTTTGTCTTTTTCTTTCAAAGTGATGTGTAAGGGATAAGAAGGAATATTGTGAGTTGTCGATAGGGCCCAATGAGCACCCGGACTCAATTATTCAACTTCTTTTTCTCAGTTTGTAAGCCTATATAAGGCATATCCCTCAGAGATTGCAAGACACACTTGAGCCCCAAGTAGTCTTACTCTCTCATCTGTAAACACTTCCGCAAATAGCCAGCTTGAAATAAAAATCCTTGTCTCATAGTTCGAGCGCCCGATCCTACTCTGGTATCAGAGCGGAGAAATGTATCATTTCAGTTCTACCTCATGGCACACTAAACACTTTCAAGGGGGGTAGGTGAGATTAAGAGAAGCACAGAAAGACTAGGAGTTTAGGGGAAGCATAGAAAAGACTAGGAGTTTATCCTTGGTTCTGAAATCCTAGGAGAATCGCAGGCAAAAGGCGAGCCCAGACCCTTAGAGTAAGTCCTCAGAGAAGGCCGTAGAAGGGAACCCGGTGAGATGAGTCTGCCTCTCATATGATTATCTTAGCCAAGCATAGACAAACAGCCTTTTTGTGTTAACCTAAACAATCAGTTTTTCTGTGTCAACCTTTTCTTCACTTACCAACCTTGAATGTTCAAAAGCCATCTGGTACAACTAGTAGAAGCCAACCAACAAAAACCCAAAGCCTACCAAATTAATGAGCTGGACCCAAACAGCTAGTTCATCAACATACAAAGAAGCGTTGCAAGCAACTGAGTCAATCGATCCTCCAGCCAAAGGATTTGTACGACCAGGCGAAGAGTCTGGAACAACTCAAAAGGGGTTAGCAACCCTCATCAGGCAAAACAACACAATCATCCAACTGCTGATCAAACAGACAGAACAAATCGAAGACTGTCAGAAGGAGCTGAAAAGAATATGAGCACAAAAGGGTAAAGGTGAAACAAGCTCCAACAGTGACATAGGAATCTCCCTAGCCAACTTGGAGAAACAATTGGAGCAGCTCTCTCTGGGGAAAACAGTTCCCCAGAAAAGAAAGAAAGTGCCCTTCTTCGTATACAAAGATCCCCAAAAGATCTACGACGAAGAAAAGGCTAACCTCAAGAGCCATGAATCGCACCAGGACGGAACCACTACCACCAGTAACGGGATATCGTAGCAGCCAGGGAACTGGTCCTGCTACACAAGAAGATCATATCCGAAACTATAGGTGGAGTAGTCGTGCGCGGTACGAAGTACAAAGGAGACTCAACAGGAGGCCAGGAAGACATCGAAGGAGCCTAGAAAACAGGCTTGATCCAGACGCTCAACTCAGCCTGTCACAATCAAGAAGAGCCAATCTAGTGCCAGCGGAAGTACTCTATGAGTACGGATGGTCAGGAGCCAACCATAGAGTATGCCAACACTACTCTGAAGAAGAAATCCTATGCGTAGAAGATGGGCAGCAAATAAATCTGCCACTGATGAACGCAGAAAGCTACAACACAGTCAGAAGAGAAGGCTTTCGGTTCATACACCCAGGACTAATCATGATAAGAATACATGCACTTCACAGGCGAGGAGCAGGCACAAATGCCTTACTAGTAGTAAGGGACACAAGGTGGTCCGACGATGTGTCCATAATCGGTACCATGGAAGTCGATCTATCCCAAAGCGTACAGCTCATCTACATGACCATAGACATGCAACTGTCAATATAGATTTCCACAACCATGTGGAAATAGCAGTTCAGGCGCACGGGTACGAGAACTGGCAAGGAGGAGAAAGTAATCTCCTCATAACCAGATCCCTCATAGGGAAGCTCACAAACACAAGCCATGTAGGATTTCGTTATCAAATACGAAACGTGGCAGACTACCTTGCAAGTACGGGGATCCAAGCAATAGCAGGACAACACCATAGTACGGAATTCCTGCAAGGAAGAAGTTGGACGATCCAACCTGCACAGGAACATGGGTCAATCCAACCGCAAAGGGCATTAACACGGTCAACGTCAGACGGACGAGTAAGAGTATCCTTTAGTGGATACCACCGAATTCCACCGATGGTCGAGGAAGACGAGACGGAACGCATGGACAGCGAGGAATTCGCAGGCGTCCTTTGGGAGGATCAATCAACCCAACCTGATCACGTTGAAAAGAAGGGAGAAATCTGGGACACACTAGGCCAACCTAGTGGAAAGTACGACTTCAAAGTCCGGTATGATGCTCCGGCATCATCCAAAATCCCAATCAACCAGATCACAGCAACAGGCTGGGGTGATGAAAGCCCAACATTACAGCCAGACGACGGTGATGACATGGAAGATGACGAAGATATTGATAACCCATTTGGGTATATTCAATACTTAGCCGCCTTACCACGAGGGGATGCAGACCCAGAACTGCTCTGGGACACCTCCGATGATGACAACGAATGGGATAACCCATTCTTTTTCCAGGGGGGTGAGAGAACGGTGGATACCACCACCATCGCAGCAATCGCTGAAGAAAAACAAAAGGAGCCTGAGCTGGAATACCCAGCATTTGCAGTGCTCAGGAAGGTCCAGGAAGAGAGCGCATACCCAAGCTCTTCATCAGCAATATCCTACAACAGGCCACCGCCAACAGAACCAATTATGGGACAAGTGCGATATCCGCCAGCACAAGGAGTTGCTTCCACATCAAGACAACCACCAGTCAACACAGAAGGCTGGAAAGGCAAATTCAGCAGAAAAGGCCTTGACAATGGAATGTGGACCCTACCACTAGCGGAACAATCATCAGGAGTTCTGCTAATACTCCCACAGGACATTGGCCTGTACTCTGAAGTCATCGAAAGATGGGAAACAATCACGATAAATCTGATCAACCAGAAGTACCAATGGGATGACAACAGGTCAAAGGTAGATTTCATAGAAAATCTACTGGGAGAAATCAAAAAGAAGACATGGATCTAATGGAGAACGGAGTTTTCTCAAGAGTATGAGGGACTGGTCAACATAGCCGAGGACCCAAGGAACATAACATCTCATATCAAGAGGATGTTCATCATAGAAGACCCATACACAGAATCCACAATAGAGCAAGAGAGGGCATACCAAGACCTGGAGAGATTGACATGCAGCAATGTTAAGGATCTATTTGGTTACATGAATGACTTCAAGATCCTAGCAGCAAAGTCAAGGCGTATGTTCATATCCCCTGAATTATCAGAAAAATTCTTCAGAAAGATGCCCCCACTGATAGGAAAAGAACTGGAGCAAGCGTTTGCAGAAAAGTACCCTGGAAATACAATAGGGGTAATTCCAAGGATCTACTTCTCCTACCAGTATCTCGCAGAACTGTGCAAGAAAGCTGCACTACCAAGGAGCATGAAAGACCTCTATTTCTGTAGCAAAATACCAATACTAGGCTACTACAGCAGCGGAAAAAGATACGGCCTCAGGAAAGCTCGGACGTACAAAGGGAAACCTCATGATTCACATGTGAGGACCTTTAAGAGGAAGCATCCTGACAGGGCAAAGAAGTGCAAATGCTACGTCTGTGGAGAAGAAGGGCATTATGCACGAGAATGCAACAGAAGAACAGGCAATATGGCCAGAAAAGCGGTCAAGGACAGCCTAGACTTGCCGGATGACTACGATGTAGTCTTCGTAGACCAAGGAGACCCAGATGACAGTGACATCCACTACTACATTTTTAACCATTGCTGGCGATTTAAAAATCGCCGGCAATAGTTTTTACGCATTGCCGGCGTTTTTTCCCCCAAAAATCGCCGGCAATGCTTTTTGTTTTTTTTTTAACATTGCCGGCGACTTAAATGTAAGTCGCCGGCAATGTTCCGCCAGTAATTAAAAAAAAAAAGACATTGCCGGCGACTTACATTTAAGTCGCCGACAATGTCTTTTTTTTTTTTAATTACTGGCGGAACATTGCCAGCGATTTGCCGGAAAAATCGCCGGCAATGATTATAAAAAATATAAAAAAAGACATTGCCAGCGATTTTTGGGGGAAAAATCGCCGGCAATGATAAAAAAAAGTATTGCCGGCGATTTTAAATCGCCGGCAATGTTTAAAAATGTAGTAGTGATCTGTAGCATCTCAGAAGGAGAAACAGGGCAAATCAGCTTCACCATGAAGTCTTTGCTCTCAGAACTGCCATTCGGGGAAGGGGCCTTCGTACTAATCCAAAAATTGGACGAAACAAATGATTCCTGCAAACTACAGAAGCGTCCAAAACTGTTGAAAGACCCACAACCCACTCAAGCCTGCGTACCAGCAAATGGGCCTCGAATGCGCGACCTACAAGCCCAAGAAAGAAAGCAGCAGCCCAGGTATGAGACAAGAAATAAAGGCAAAAGGAGTAGTTTTGAACGACACGTAACCATGCTGCCACAACGTCTATATAAGAAGAGCAAGCAACACCCTGGCAGACACTCTTCCCAGAAGCACCAGCAACTTCTCCAAAGCAGCAACATGACCCACACAAGAAGCGCAGAAAGTTCCACTGCCAGTACAGGTAGCCCCGGAGGAATAAAGCAACGGAGGAACTCCATCAGAACCACCCGTATACCTCTGATCATATATCTTCCTGACAAAGCCACGACCATCATTCCAAATCAAAAGGCGAGGGACTACCATGCGGAAGCAGCGCTGCCATGCACCGCTGAAGAACATGCTAGACAGAGGCTCCATGCTCGCAGAATCAGGTATGAACAACTGCAGCAACTCGGGGGGGGGGGGGGGCGATACTATCTGCAGCCACAATCCTCCAGAAGGAAGAAGATGAGCTCAGGAGCAGGGCCACAAAGGACAACTATGCCTCAGACCAGTTACCAACTGCCCAGCTGCAGAAGACACGTGCCTACACTATACTCATTCTGTACAACCGAATGTTGGAGGATGACCATGATTCCCAAGGTTCGCAAAAGGACAAAGCCTCTACCACCACTGCCACTAAAGCAATCCACCCAGCAGATAAAAGACAAGGATGAATCAGCCCACTCACCAAAAGCAGATTCGTCCACCATAAGAGATAAGGATGAATCAGCCCACTCATAAAGCAGATTCGTCCAATAGTAATAATTTTACTTTACTTTACTTTACTTTTGGCATCCTCCTGAAAAGGATCCAAAGGCAGTCGTCCATGTGCTGCGATGCTTTTCTTTATTTTGTCTTTTTCTTTCAAAGTGATGTGTAAGGGATAAGAAGGAATATTGTGAGTTGTCGATGGGGCCCAATGACCACCCAGACTCAATTATTCAACTTCTTTTTCTCAGTTTGTAAGCCTATATAAGGCATATCCCACAGAGATTGCAAGACACACTTGAGACCCAAGTAGTCTTACTCTCTCATCTGTAAACACTTCCGCAAATAGCCAGCTTAAAATAAAAATCCTTGTTTCATAGTTCGAGCGCCCGATCTTACTCTGGTATCAGAGCGGGGAAAGGTATCATTTCAGTTCTACCTCATGGCACACTAAACACTTTCAAAGGGGTAGGTGAGATTAGGAGAAGCACAGAAAGACTAGGAGTTTAGGGGAAGCATAGAAAAGACTAGGAGTTTATCCTTGGTTATGAAATCCTAGGAGAATCGCAGGTAAAAGGCGAGCCCAGGCCCTTAGAGTAAGTCCTCAGAGAAGGCCGTAGAAGGGAACCCGGTGAGATGAGTCTGCCTCTCATATGATTATCTTAGCCAAGCATAGACAAACAGCCTTTTTTGTGTTAACCTAAACAATCAGTATTTCTGTGCCAACCTTTTCTTCACTTACCAAACTTGAATGTTCAAAAGCCATCCGGTACAACTAGTAGAACCCAAGCTTACAGAAAAACCAGGATTCAAACTATAACAAGCCAACTTCACAGCACAAAGTTCCTGCAAGAAAGACAATTCAGCCTCCAAGAGAGCGTGGACCAATTCAACCTTACCAAGGCACTCACATGGTCGACAACAGACAGAAGGCATGGACGACAAAGAATTCGCAAAAATTCTATGGAAAAGTAAGTCGACCCAGGTTAATCACAAAGGAGAAATCTGGGACACACTAGGCCAACCTAGTGGAAAGTACGACTTCGAAGTCCGGTATGATGCTCCAGCGTCATCCCAAATCCCAATCAACCAGATCACAGCAACCGGCTGGGGCGATAGCCCAGAACCCCAGCTTTACGACGGTGATGTAATAGAAGATGACGAAGATATTGATAACCCGTTTGGGTACATTCAATACTTGGTCGCCTTACCACGAGGAGACGCAGACCCAGAACCACTCTGGGACACCTTCGATGATAACAGCGAATGGGATAACCCATTCTTTTTCCAGGGGGGTGAGAGAACGATGGACACCACCTTCGCATCAGTCACTGAAGAAAAACAAGAGGAGCTTGAACTGGAATACCCAGCATTCGCAGCTCTCAGAAAAACCCATGAAGAAAATCCCAACCTTCCCTCAGCAGTAGCCTTTAAACCACCACTTGAGGAAGGAGCCTTTATGTTAGGCAGAGACAAGGGATGGAGGTGCCAAATAAAAGTGCCAGACAGCCAGTTCTACTGCACGCACCAATGGGAAAGAAACATGCCTATCGAGGAAGCTGCACATATCAACTGCACGTTCTGCAAAGGATGAACGAACGAAAGGATGAGAATCCATTGCAGAAGTTGTAGGATCACTAGCTGCCCAGCGTGTGTGGGCTATTACCTGGATGAAAAAATCATCTTAGCCCCAAAGCAACCAGAGGAGCACGAAGAAAGAGATCAGCTCGTCAAAGAGCTGATGACTTATATTTCTCAACTATAAGCTGAGAATGAAAGACTTAGGAGAAGCCTGAACATGGTACAGGAGGTCAACCTAGAAGAAAACCATGTACAGCTAGAACAAGCGCAGCATAGAAAGGAGCTTGTACTAAAGGAGCTAGAGCCATAAGAAGGACACATCTCAGAAGCATCAGAAGATGAAGAAGGGGTATGTACCCTCAACAACCTGACTAATGGCGCCCAAACAAAGAAGAAAATGTTGAACAAACTGTTCAACATCATCATAACCTTCGAAATTCTAGGTTCGAAGACATTCACAGTACAAGCAATACTGGACAGAGGTGCAACCACGTGCTGCATAGACAGCAGAATAGTCCCAAAAGAAGCTGTGACGCCAACAAACTACACCACGTATTTCAACGACGTCAACTCAAGGCAGGCAGCTAACTCCAAACTCAAAGGAGGGGACATGATCATTGGCGGACATCGGTTCAAAGTACCATTAACGTACTGTTTCCCAATGAACATACAGGATGGAATCCAATTCCTAGTGGGTTGCAATTTCATCAGGGCCAAATTCGCAGGAGTCTGGTTAGAAGGAGACAAGGTAACGTTCTTCAAGAACGTCGCTTGTATAAATACATGAAAGGACCCAACCCCGGTTTAGCTCCCTAAACCGGAATCAAACCCTTTCGAAAACACGAACCAACAAAAAACGTAAAAATTTTGGCAGAGTTTCGTTACTAACGTGGAATTACCGTTACCTACACGCGGAAAATACACTTCATCCTATGCCAAAAAAAGCAAACCGTGGGCACCAATCCCATCCGGATTTCTCAATATATCAACAATAATGTAAAGTAGTAAATATATCCGTACTTTAATGAAATCCGGCGTAAAATCGTATAATATATACAATTGAATACTCAGAGCGACCTCTAATGTATAATCATATACGTATACCACAGTAGGTAGAATAATAAACCTACTGGAAGAAACAAGGTAGCTCGAGCACTATTCCTCCGACCACGACGTGCGACACCAGAGTCCGAACTGCAAACTGGGCACGGAAACCGAAAAGCCCAGGGGAAAGACATGAAAACTGTTAGAGTGAGTGGACGAAAATAAATGTCTTTCACTAGTTGATATATATGTTTAAAATAACATATGCGAGTCCAGGTAAATAAAATAACAAAGTACACGAGGTAAAATCATACTCCTCCAGCGTACTGAGCATGCAAGTAAAAATCCCACGGGGTCACTCATGGACACATCCGTGCTAGTACAGTCCGAATCACGGGATCCCAGACCCACACGTGATTCTAAGCCAGAAAGGCCTCGGTTCTGGGGAAATGCCCCTCGCCGGTCAGGTCGGGGTAACACCCCTCCTGGGAGCCTACCATCGGGGATCAGCCGAGAGGCAAGTGTATCGATACAACAACGTAACTGAGACTGTACTCTGTGTAAATCAAATTATAAACAGTTCGATGCAAATGCATGAAACAGCATATAAGTGTATATATATTCATATACGTATATCCGTATATGTATAATCATAAAACACATTCTCATGTAATCCGTAATCTCAATACGCATGCTCAAGTTCGTAAATCATATAAAAGACTCGCAAGGATTCCGTGAAAAGAAATTGTCCACTCACAGACTAGCGTAACGCAGTTCGCGTTAACCCGTGATCCGGCGGAAAGTCCATCGCCAAACAAACGATCACGAACCCCTGAATAATCACAAAATCCATTTCTCAAAATCATAACTCGACAAATCAAATCAAATAACGAGAAACCATCGTTCTCGGAAACACGAAATCCAAATACGACGAATCGTCGAAAATCCGATATGTACACCTCAATACCTCGCTATACTTTCGGATGCTCAAATCGAGAAACGAACCTCCCCACTGCGATCGGGGCGCGATTTCAAGTGAAATGACATGCAACTTGTCGAAAACTCCAAAAAGTCAAATTGTTGACCGTTGACCATCGCCGGCGGCGGCGCCGCCACCCGACTAGAGAATTCCACGGCGGAGCAACCCCTTTTCCATGCAAAATCACCCACTGAGCAACTTTCACAACTGCAACGAAGGCCAATTCTCACTCTAACTAGGTCAATTTCATGATAAACTGAATTGTCACCAAAATTTCAAATCCAAAATTCTCCATACACAAGCAAAATTAGATCACCAAACTTACATGGTAGCTTCTAGGTGATGAGAGCTTCAAAGCCCATTTGACCGAAAAATCATAACCCGAATTCATCAAAATTCTTCATTTTCTTGCCGGAAATAACTCTCTCTCCGGTGACCCACGCTGGGAAAGGCGACCGGAAGAGTGATGGGGACACCGAGGCGCGTCGATGGGGTCCTTCCCCGAGGCCGGAGGTGGCCAGACGGGCTTCACCACCGGCGAGCCGTGGAGGACCGATGTGCACCTCCTCCCAGCTGGGTTGACCGGTCAACAAACAATAAATTTCAAGTTTGACTTTCCCAATATGGCAACTCTCATT
This sequence comes from Geum urbanum, assembly GCA_946800695.1. Taxonomy (NCBI): domain Eukaryota; kingdom Viridiplantae; phylum Streptophyta; class Magnoliopsida; order Rosales; family Rosaceae; genus Geum; species Geum urbanum. The sequence goes on from OX326998.1 coordinate 40,537,715, forward strand.
TATAGCTTTCCCAATTAGGAAACTTCCATAATTCAATTTTCGGCAAACTTCAAACACACGCAACTTTCACGTCATAAATCCGATTCCGATAATTCTCGCGGCAACAAACTCGACTCGACATATTCTTCAATTATCACCTGAAGTCAAACACATCGACCAATCGGATAAAAAGTCAACGGTTCAGCCCAAACATATTTAAACCGACTAAATAATCAACAATCAGAAAAATTCACAACTTAATCTTCGTAACTTGGAATAATGCTCCGGAAGTTCCCACGAGCTCGAAATTAAATTCTCAACAACTTCTGTGAAGATACCGAAACCAAATTCTCGTCCGGTAATTTAGTCGCTAAGAGCATCACCATTTAAATCCGATTACGTCGAAACTTCAAATATTCATAACGTATTCCTCGGTCGTCCAAATAACGATCCGGAACCGCCCACGAACTCGAAATCACACGTACAACGACTCTCGAGAAGAGATCCAGCTCCAATTCTCGGCCAATGATTTAGTCGTTATCAAACCTGACGAGTAAATCCATTATCGGAAATCTGCTATTTACTCATAATGTCACAGACCTAGCTGATGACACTGCTCAATCTGTTCCGGGTTGTCACAAATCCACCCCCCTTAAAAAATTTTGACCTCGAAATTTCTGAGTCTGCCGACTAAAAGTAGGAGCACTACCTCTACATACTGCTCAACTTTCCAGTGACAACGTCAACTGAACAACTCTGACAACTGACTCCGCAATAGGAGATAGCTCCGTGCTGAAATCCATGTACCCTCAAATCTCGAATCTGAACTGGCTCCACACAATCGCCAAGTGTTCCTGCATAAGGAACAGATCGGGTACACAACACGTAACAAACCTAAAACACAGTTCCGCCACACGGAACACAACACACACCAAAGCTAACACTATAGGCGACGCCGAACTATGCGGCACAACACAAACTCGCCTATGACCACATACGGATCAAAACAACATGGAAAATCACAACTCAGTCCACACACATCAACATAACTCACACACTCATATCAACATAGTTCGAACATCAAACTCGGGCAATTAATAACCTGTTTCCGCTAATCCGAAAGTCTGTGGTAGCACATTCCACAAAATCCGAATCAAATGTCAACTCAAACTCAAACCAAACTCTCTCCAGCATAATGGAGTACAACATCGTTCCCCAAAACGACATCAAGCAACATCAAAACTATAGTGGTCCACAAACTGGTACCGCATGCAATCTCAAACAAGTGAAACTGCTGGTCCCAAATCCTCCGGAACAGCAATACCGAGGTCCACAATATGCCCTCCAAGGTCTGAATAGTCCTCAAAGATCGCTCGCCAATCTGAGGATAAGAACCGGTACTAACTTGTAGTCTGGTCCCTAATACTCGCTGCAAAGCTCGCCAACACTCTGTTGTAGCTGATTATCTCGATCAGCGAACTGGAACACAGGCGCACCACGTAAATGGACAATCTCCATCAAACACAGCTATGCCAGCCTGCCACTGAATTCTGTTCCGAAAAGTACAAGGAAATGTACTGAGTTCGTCAAATGGTCCACTATGGCCAAACAACTGGTACCACAAACCAAAGTGCATACAAACACACACAAGATCACAGCGACAAACGCCACGTCTAACCGGAAATCTTCAATTGCTGTAACTCTCCGGCAAGTCTCCGTCTCTTAGCCATCGCCTGTCGACAAATGTGGCATCTGCACACACAAGCTGCTACATTGCTCTTCATGTTGCGTCGTGAGTAGTAAACTCGGAGTATCTGATACATCTCCGCATCACTAGCGCCAAATGCGCGCGAAACAATGAGCATTAACATCATCATACTCGAACTCAGCTTCCATAGCTCGCAACTCGGCTAACACGGAAAATCGAGCCACACTCATATGAAACACTAAAGCTCCCGACTCTCGAGTGAATGCATCGGCAACAACATCCCAGATGGATGATCAAAATACAACCTCTAACCTTTCTCGAACAAGCTCAAATGTGCAGTCATAGTCGTTAGTCGACCCCATCCATCTACACTGCCTCAAGCCCAAATCTGGCTGAAAATGCAAGTGGATGAAACTCAAGTGATCAGTGCACGTCCTATACCTCGCTGCACGCCATAGCTGTAGTGTCTCGAACTCTCTGATGCTAACACAAGGACAGCTACACCCAAATCATACACAGGATACGTAGCTTCATAAGGTACTGCCTGAACCATGAGTCACCGCTCTGCTACACAGCATCAAAACATATTCAAATCCAAATCTCGATGTATCACCGTAAACCACGAACTCACCACAATCATCAGGTAAGGTCAAATCCAAAGCAACGGTCAACCATCCTGCAGGAGTAAGTAACTCTCCTCGCGTGCATCAAACCACTCGAACTTGACACCTTCTTCATCAATCCGGAAAGTAAAGTAGCAATCTGGGAAAAATCCTACACAAGCCGTCGGTAATAGCCTGCCAAATCCAAGAGACCCCTGATCTCTGGTATAATGGTAGGTCAACCCCAAATCAGCACGGCCTCTAACTGGTCAGAATCCACACTGATTCCCTCAGATAACATCACGTGGCTCAAAATCTTCACACTAATCAACCATAACTCACACTTGCTGAGCTTTACCAACAACTGATCATCTCGTAAGGGCCGCAAAACCGCTCGCAATTGCTTCAAGTACTGGTCCACACTCCTGGAGTGAATCAAGATGTTGCTGACGAACATGACCGCAACTCGTCCAGAAACCGTCTGAACACCTGGTCCATCAAGTCTGTAAAAACTACGGGCATTGGTCAATCAAACAGCGTGACCAAAAACTCCTGATGTCCACACCGAGATCTGAAAGCTGTCCAAACCACATCTAACTCATCAAACCTCAACTGATGGTGTCCGGACCCGAAATCAATCTTCGAAAAGAGTGAAGCTCCCTTAAGCTGAACAATCCACTCGTCTAACCAAAGCAGAGGATACTCGCTCTCTTCTGAAACGAATCAGGCTTCCGGTAGTCAATGCACCACCTCGTCGAATCATCCATCATCCGTACACACAATGCAAGAGCACACCACGCAAATACGCGGGGTCGCATGAAATCTCCTGAAACCTCCTCCAGCAACTCCGGGAGTCGAAACTGTAGCTCCATCAGCTCCGTTGGCTCCGAACGACAAGATGCCGGTAAAATGAGTCCAGCGCTCGATACAAGCTTAATGGTGTAGTCGGTCTCCCGAACTGGAGGAACATCTGGTAACTCCTCCAGAACACACCTGGAAACTCGGGAACCACCTCAATGTAACCAACGTCGGCACTGCAACCGTAGTATCCACAACATGAGCTAAGCAAATAACACAACTCGTCTCCACCATCTGCTCGACCATTACCGCGAAATAGTATCTCGGGGAAACCTGGTCGTCGAAACACAACCTCCTTCTCGAGGTACACAAACACAGCCAAATGCGTCGTCAGTAAGTCCATACTCACAATCACACCAAAACCACAATGTCCAGCTATAACAGATCCGCGGCTAACCCATATCCTCCAACAAGGATCTCGCAACCTCCGGATGGATACAACACTCTCCAAGACCTCGGAAGTGGAGATGCAGGTACAATAGCCATGGATATCAAACAACAGTAACCTCGGAGAAAAATCTGTCCTCAAACAAGGTCATGGCACGAACTCCAACATGTCCAACTAGCTGCCCACTTCAATTGTGACTTGCTGAATAACTCATCTAAAAGGCTGCGTTGGTCACTCCAGAGACAGCATCATGACCTCCTCGTGAACTCTGAGCTGTCGAACCGCAAACACAGCTGGCTGAAGGCGCTCCCTCGTAATGTTATCCTCCTGGCCACCGAAACAGCAACTGAGAGTGTTCCACGAACACAAGTCACCGCAACACCTGCTGCGTGAAAGGATCACCAACGATCACCCCAAACTCACACCACAGGAGCAAGTCCGCTACTCTGTGATCTCCGCCATCGACAAACGGATCCTCTGCTTGATCTGATGACCCTCAACATAATCAAAAAGGCCACAGCCTGATGAAGTCACTGATTCCGAGGTGCCTAAACTCAATCTCATCAAAATCTTGACTAAGTCCACTTTCCTCAAACCATCACATCAGAAACCACGTACACCTTTCCTTCCCAATAGTCTCGCCACTGAGTGCAGCACACTAAGCTCCTCACGACTATCTCGAGGCACATCAATCAGACTCTCTCTCTCTCTGATGCTCAGGTTCAAACTCATCTCAAACCTCGTGCACCGCTTCCTCTGAAGCAACATAACACGAGCAAACGGAAACAAACATGTGGACAATGCATCTCTGCCTCAGGTGGATAAACACTCCTCATTAGATTGCTGGGTAGCCTGATAAAACCATTACCGTATAAACAACACCCTGAATGTAGGCCATGGAGTCGCAACAGGAACTCATACAATATCAGCCTACCAAATACAACAATCTAACACAGGCAAAACATCCACTGCCATAATTCTCTGCTCTGAGGCAACATGTAGACGCTCATACACACACAACCAGGCAAACCGTGCCACACAATTCTCTGAACTCAGAATACTCATCCAAATCCACAGTTCTCTAGCAACTCACGCGTCGAATGATCCTCAACAGGATCCACAACCGTACCGACACGGAAAGCACGTCAAGGAGGCATCCTAATGAATAAAACATCATTCACAACAAGTGGAACGTAATCATGGAACTTCAAATATTTGAAAGTATACAACACCCGGAATATTGATGAGTATCCGCCGGCCGGTCGGGTCACCATTCCAGACATGCTGTACATTCTCAAATACCCTTAGTAAACACGACTACAGAAGTCTACAGAACCTATAACCTAATGCTCTGATACCAAGCTGAAAGGACCCAACCCCAGTTTAGCTCCCTAAACCGGAATCAAACCCTTTCGAAAACACGAACCAACAAAAAATGTAGAAATTTTGGCAAAGTTTCGTTACTAACGTGGAATTACCATTACCTGCACGCGGAAAATACACTTCATCCTATGCCACAAAAAGCAAACCGTGGGCACTAATCCCATCCGGATTTCTCAATATATCAACAATAATGTAAAGTAGTAAATATATTCGTACTTTACTGAAATCCGGTGTAAAATCGTATAATATATACAATAGAATACTCAGAGCGACCTCTAATGTATAATCATATAGGTATACCACAGTAGGTAGAACAATAAACCTACTGGAAGAAACAAGGTAGCTCGAGCACTATGCCTCCGACCACGACGTGCGACACCAGGGTCCGAACTGCAAACTGGGCACGCAAACCGAAAAGCCCAGGGGAAAGACATGAAAACTGTTAGAGTGAGTGGACAAAAATAAATGTCTTTCACTAGTTGATATATATGTTTAAAATAACATATGCGAGTCCAGGTAAATAAAATAACAAAGTACACGAGGTAAAATCATACTCCTCCAGTGTACTGAGCATGCAAGTAAAAATCCCACGGGGTCACTCATGGACACATCCGTGCTAGTACAGTCTGAATCACGGGATCCCAGACCCACACGTGATTCTAAGCCAGAAAGGCCTCGGTTCCGGGGAAACGCCCCTCGCAGGTCAGGTCGGGGTAACACCCCTCCTGGGAGCCTACCATCGGGGATCAGCTGAGAGACAAGTGTATCGATACAACAACGTAACTGAGACTGTACTCTGTGTAAATCAAATCATAAACAGTTCGATGCAAATGCATGAAACAGCATATAAGTGTATATATATATTCGTATACGTATATTCATATATGTATAATCATAAAACACATGCTCATGTAATCCGTAATCTCAATACGCATGCTCAAGTTCGTAAATCATATAAAAGACTCGCAAGGATTCCGTGAAAAGAAATTGTCCACTCACAGACTAGCGTAACGCAGTTCGCGTTAACCCGTGATCCGGCGAAAAGTCCATCGCCAAACGAACGATCACGAACCCCTGAATAATCACAAAATCCATTTCTCAAAATCATAACTCGACAAATCAAATCAAATAACGAGAAACCATCATTCTCGGAAACACGAAATCCAAATACGACGAATCGTCGAAAATCCGATATGTACACCTCAATACCTCGCTATACTTTCGGATGCTCAAATCGAGAAACGAACCTCCCCACTGCGATCGGGGCGCGATTTCAAGTGAAATAACATGCAACTTGTCGAAAACTCTAAAAAGTCAAACTGTTGACCGTTGACCACCGGTGGCGGCGGCGCCGCCACCCGAACGGAGAATTCCACGGCGGAGCAACCCCTATTCCATAAAAAATCACCCACTGAGCAACTTTCACAACTGCAACGAAGGCCAATTCTCACTCTAACTAGGTCAATTTCATGATAAACTGAATTGTCACAAAAATTTCAAATCCAAAATTCTCCATACACAAGCAAAATTAGATCACCAAACTTACATGGTAGCTTCTAGGTGATGAGAGCTTCAAAGCCCACCCAAAATTGTAGCTCAATTTGACCGAAAAATCATAACCCGAATTCATCAAAATTCTTCATTTTCTTGCCGGAAATAACTCTCTCTCCGGTGACCCACGCCGGGAAAGGCGACCGGAAGAGTGATGGGGACACCGAGGCCCGTCGATGGGGTCCTTCCTCGAGGCCGGAGGTGGCCGGACGGGCTTCGCCGCCGGCGAGCCGTGGAGGACCGACGTGCACCTCCTCCCAGTTGGGTTGATTTAGACCTACATCTATGGGTTTCGCTAAATGTGACCGTAGGACACTTACAACTAAAACGTAAATTACCCATCCCTAAAGGAATTTTTTAAGATCAAAATTTTAACACAGATTCTTGTAAATTACATATCTATCTCATAGTGTCAAAAAAATTGACATAAAAATTTGATTTATCTAGTTTCTCCATGGAAAAATAAGCAATATATAAGAGAAGAGTATTGATGTCATTTCACACACTCTCAATTACACTCTCACCATTGAAAAATAACAAGATTTAATCTGAACCATCAATTATATTTACTGTTTTACTGTGTAAGGTAAATCGATAAAAAAAATTACAATGAAACCCTAAACCCAATTACTCTAAACCTCAAAATTCCTAAAACCTAAACCCTAACTTACTCTAAACCTCAAAATTCCTAAACCTTAACTTACCCTAAATCTCAATCCCCTAAACCCTAACTTACCCTAAAGTCCTAAACCTAAATCCTAACTTATCCTAAACTCTAAAACAATGATTTAATAGTAAAATAGATACACAAATATAACTATATATGGAATTCCAATATTTGATCAATATATGTATATGTTATATATATATTAATATAGACATACACAAATATAAAATATATATCTATATAGTACTAGTCACTATATTATATATATATATATAAGTGTAGGTATAATGATAACTACTATCTTATATATATATATAAAAAATTGCGGGCTTTGACGGGCCGGACCTAACGGGCCTTGACGGGTTTTTGGCGGGCCGGGCCCGCGGGATTTAGATCTCTAAACCAAGTTCGGCCCACCAACCACCTTGGCGGGGTTTTGCGGGCTTTTTTTCGGGCCGGGCTTTTAGCCCACGGGATTTCGGACTTCCACCGGCCCACGGGCCAAATGATGACCCCTACATTGAAGTCATTCTGGCCAAGATCATCAAGTGGGTTGTGCATGCATAGTAATAACGTGCAAAAGTTTACGTTCCATGAATAAAGTGATGCTTCCAATAGTTTACAGACCATCCCACCGTAAACAAAATATTTATATCAAGATTGCCCACATTTCTGATGTCAGCAATGACGCATTTAACATCGCAGACCATTTAATCTACAAATTTAATGTTTAAGCAAAGTTCACCAAAAGGTTTATTTCTGTTGCATTGGTTTCGTTAGCAACACTTGTAGCTTAACAAAACAATTGCTTACACTGCTGAACAAAACCATGTAAAAGCAAAGTGTGAAGTTTCCAGAAATGTATTACTTCTCTGCTGTTGTTATATGAACCAGTCTGGTCTTGTTCAAATAATTGTTGTTTTCTGTGAAGCTATATCGATAAGAAGAAAAGGGCTATACCCATAATACTAAGAGAAAAGAAGAAGAGCAAAGAGGCCATATGTAAAGAAACCCCTTACCTTAAGCAAGATAGGGACTAATGAATGAAACAGGAACATAACCTATGAAAATCCAACAAAAGTTAGAAGAATGACACATTACTTTCAGGATATCCCAAGTAACTAGCAACATTACACTTGCTACTGATGTGTATTGATAAGCATTCACCACTCAACAAATCTTTTTTTTTTTGATAAATACCACTCAACAATCCTATGATAAAACTGTTGAAGCAGATGATTCATTCATGCAGAAACCGTAACACCCCAAGCACAAACTTCCAATCTAAGTGATTACTCGAGAATTAGCAGTAATACACAGTTCATACATCTAAGATTCACTAACGTGATCATTGTACTTATAATTCAAAAGTTGCATTCAGTTTTTGTTAATATACTGTGTACTTGATTATTTGTATTAGGAATCTTTCAGAATTCATTTCTTCATTCTAAAGGAATGCATTTCCAGTTCTAGAGGCAGCAATGAACAAGTTTCCATGGCTACTGCTACAATGCGCTAACACCAGTAAAATAATTAAGCATATTACCCAAGCTTGCAACTCTGCAGAGGTAAAAGAATATAGGGTATCTCGTTTCCGCCAGTACGTTTTCAATTCGCAGGCAACTTTAAAATAACATAATTTGAATGCAGACTGTAGTTGCAGGCAACAGAAAGGAAACTAGAGCAAACAAAATAAATAAATAAACATGAAACAATTTAACTCTAATCATACACTACCTAAAGTCTATTTCCAAAAGTAGGAGCTCTCCTGATTCCAAGAACAATACTGAATCTAAAAAATAAAATAAATCAGATCAATTCGGCAAATAAAAAACAATTTAAAAGTACACAAAGGCAGTACTGACCCAGATATTGGCCACCACATCTACGAACCCAAGAAGCACATACCTGCACGATTTCGAAAAAGAGAAAAAAAATCATAATACACACTAGAAGAGCATTAGTTAGACACTTCTAGTATGTTAATCTCAAATAATATCAATCAAGGCAATCCATAACAACAAATAAGCAACCTTAAGTGGTTTCCTCTGGCAAAGCAGGACATTTCCGTAGACAATTGCTGAGAGGATAAAAGACTGCGAAGTAGGTGCGTTAATTCCTACGAAAAACCATGAAAAGTAATGATTGAATCAGAGTCCTCAACAGCAAAGGAATGCAGGAAAACAAGTCCAAAGAGACTGTATAATATGATGAATTTCATGTACAAATGTCAGTTGCAAAATCAAGTTTAGCCTTGAACGGACCATACATAATAATGTTCCAAATGAAACCAGAATCATAGGGGCACCTCAAAGGCAACCGATTAATCGTAAAGGCGTCAAAACTATCCAGATTCATTGTAGGTTTCACATGAAACCAGAATCATAAGTGTACCTCAAAGGCAACTGATTTATCGAAGGCATCAAAACTATCCAGATTCATTATAGGTTTCAAATGAAACCAGGATCATAAGGGCACCTCAAAGGCAACCGATTAATCGTAAAGGCATCAAAACTATCCAGATTCATTGTAGGTTTCACATGAAACCAGAATCATTAGGGCACCTCAAAGGCAACCCCATTTATCAAAGGCAACAAAACAATCCAGAGTCATTGTAGGTTTCACATGAAACCAGAATCATATAGGTATCAAAGACATCTTTATCTACGAGAAGTCAATGTAGAATCCCTCCAAACAATCCAGTTTATCAAAGGCATCAGAGAAATTCCAGATTCATCCAAAGGCAACCGTTTTACAAAGTAGACTCAATTTACCAAAGGCATTGAGAGAATCGAAGGTCTCAATCGAATGAAACCGAATTCTACATGGCATCAATGGAAACTCAATTCATCAAGAGCATCAAGAGGAAACCAAAATCATCAATGGCATCAAAAAAATGTCCACATTCGCCAAAACCATCAAAGGGAACCATATTCATCGAAAGCAACCAACCCATATTTCAAAAGGCACCGAGTGAATCCAACATTATATATAACAACATCCATATTCATAAAAAGGCATCACCTTTCAGAACCCAATTCATCAAACAAAATACTATCAAAGGCAACAAGATCCTTCAGGCCACAAATATATATATATATAGGCAGAAGATTGAATTGAAACACAAATTATGCGCAGAAGATTGAATCCATACCAGAGAGGCTTTACCGATCGAGATAACATTGAAGAAATTCGAAACCCACACCGGACTTCTCTTCTCTTCTCTTCTCTTCTCTTGTCATAGCCAAGCTTGCGATTCCAAAATTCAAAACTCCATTTGTGCCGTTGTGGACAAATGAGAGAGAGAGAGAGAGAGAGAGAGATTTGAAAAACGAAGAGAAGCTCTGTTAGCCGTTGTGTTATGGGCAAAACCCATTTGAAAATTAGAGTGGGGGAATTCGTGAGTTGAATCAAATTTAAACATTTTCCTTCTTTTCATGACCGTTGTTTTGGTATGAAATAGAGTCGGCGAGTCTGAAATATGAATCTCTTTTGGTTTCGGGTCGGGTGTCCCGAACCGGGTCGGGTCATAAGTTTATATAAATATATATATATATATATTAAAAGACTTTGTATGTAACTTGACACTGCCGAAAATAGGCTAAATTGGTATTAAAGTCATTTAGTATTGAAAATAATACGGTGGTTATACTATAGCAAGATTTGTGTAGCACACAGATTTGTCTCACTGCTCAATACGAAGAGATTGAATTTTATTCTCTACAACTATAGTACCATGAGTACATGACATAAAAGAAATTATGTTTTCCCATTTCCACCAATATGAGTAACGTTTTACAGAGATTTGATTGACATGAAGCACAAAGATAAAAAAATGAACTGTATTTCAACAAGGTAAATCAAGGCATGCTTGTGACGTTGTAACTTAACAGAATATGCTAGCCTTACAAAGATGTGTGTCCATAAGAAAAAGGGGCTTGTCTTACATTAGAGTGATCATACTACAAATTCCCAATAAACTGTAGCTAGCTAGTAGTTCTAACTTCTAGGTTAATAACCTATAGGACTAAGAAATCATTTGACAATGCTTCTGCCTTCATGGTTTATCATGCCACTAGGAACCAAAAATATATATGCTCACGGCCACAAGAATTTGTTTTCGACTACTCTCTGCAGGTCTTCCAATTTTTTTTTATCATCTTTGGACTCATCAGATCTCTTGCCTCTCTTATTAGAGTACCTTCTTTGTTCAAATGGTAGGCATCCACAATAGCTTTTATTGATGCGTGAAGTTTCTCGGGTGTCATGAGAAAATAATAAGAGAAAGACAGGAGCATAGTGATTGTACTTCATAAAGAATAAATTGTAATATATTTAGAGAAGCTCATAAGTAAGAGTAACATGACTGTTGGATGCATACGTGTAGAGGTAATCCACATGCTTATCTTCAAGTTCCTCTCCTGGGGTGAATGCATCTTTTAAGACAGACAGACGCTCCTCGGGATCCTCAATAGTGAGCGGATACTTAACTATCCGAATTTCTTTTGGCATGAGCTTCTGAAGATTAGCTCTTGCAGTCGTATACAAATGATATAAGACCTCTTTTACCTACTCGTACATAAAGCAAAAAAAAAAGGTTAGCAACTAGGAGGATCATACTTCAATTGAGTAGCATCTACATTCGTATAAAATATGAAATAGCTTATATAACCATAAATGATCTTATTGTAAGGTGTCTAAAGTGACTTTTATAGTGCATGACAATAGGAGATAAAATAGTCATTTATACTCATCTCTTTAAGCATATGAATACATATGTTTGTCATGCAACTTAACTAGATTCATAAATAGACGAAGTGTTTATGAGGCAAGTCATCATTTACCTCATCTTTTGTCATGCTTGATTCCTTGGCAGCTGACCAAGCTTTGGTAATTATCATCACCAATGTTGAGTCGAGTTGATTTTTCTCAACTAATTGGTCTATCTTCCTACAAGCGACATCAACAGTAGGAGAATCGATGATATTTTGAAGTTTCAACTCTGCAGCATTTAGTGCTTCAAGTTTTGTTGTTGCAGAATCATATGCTTGTACAGCTGCCAAACACGTATTTTCAATGCTTGCCTAAGCTAATCATACAAGACAAGAACTTTATCAGTACAATGGTTGGGGAGTGTTATGAGCTGTTGCATTTGTAGGCCTAAACATTTAAATTGGCTCAATTTCGGAAAGCTTCTCCTTTCAGATTTAGTGTACTATTAGGATCTTGCATAATCTGATTGTATTACTTCATATCTATAATTGATGTAAAAACTATTTGATGGAGGATACTACATAACTTTTGACAACAAAATCCTGAAATTAGCTATCTCTGAGGCCTTCTTGAGAATGGCCTAGATACTATGATGGAAAAGGTTTACATAGTTACATTACTACAACACAAATCAGCTAAGAAGCTTATATATCATTTTCAAATGTACGATGTCTGTTTATATATTAGAAAGATAAACCTAAAATCAGAAGTTTGAGGATAACATCAAATTTCAATTCTTAAATTAAGTTCACATTCGTATCAGCAGCTAAGACACCTGTCTACTACCTGTCGTTTTGGCACATACAGGAAATTACTATAGAGATGAATGATGTATACTGCTATTATAAGTGGTCACATATTTTCCTTTCTTATCAATTAATTATATGATACTTATGCAGATCACATAGACACAGATCCATAATGATAATGTGCATTGAACAATACTTATCTTCCTTCATGAATAAAGAATGAACATGTTAATTCAGAAGTGTTTAGCAAAATTGCATAATCAAGTGATAAAACATATCATTATGAAGTGAATACTCACCATTCTGCTCTTCCTTATTCTCGTAATAGGACTCAGAGACAATGAGAAGATGCACAAAAAATTCTTTGGTGAAGTCTTTGCGGCGTCTGTGAACAATTTCACTGATATCTGATGGAGCCCCTCTCACTAGTTTAAGCAGTTCATTGTGTCTTTGCACATCTTCATCAATCTGTGAAGAAGCCCCCAAACATTGTAAATCTAGAAGCACAAGTACCTCAAACAATACTCTGATGACTAAATTAGACATAAAAAACATAAAATGAGTTTCCTTGTTCTATTCATGAAAAGAGAAACATTAGTAGGAAACTGTCCACATTACAACTGATCTATGCGTAAATTGTAAACATCCTTTTAGTTCCCAACTTTCAATAAGTATTCTATAAGGAACTGACCTATCATTCAGAAAATAAAGCAAAACCAGGTTAACTTACTAATAAATCAAAAGAAAAGTCAACTGTACTTTCCATTCACACATAAAAGCACAAGATACAGAATCGAAGACACTTAAGTAATCAGTACAGCAGAATCCCTCTCGCTACGTTATACTCTGAAAAGATTAGAGCTTAGAACTACCTCTTTTAATTTCTGCCCTAGCCGAAGTATCATATGCTTCATTCCAGGATCATCCTCAGAATCTGCTCAGTCCTCACAACGTTTAAAGAAATGAAGCCTGATATCATCCCATTCCCTACTGAAAGATAAAATCTTCTCCAGTCAGTTGGAGTTGGCTTGTCAACCATGAAAACCTCAATCAACTTATCGCATATTCGGGTCATTTTGTGATCATACCAATGACCCAACACCACTTTTCTCTTCACCCTTTTCACCATTTCCTCTACTAGAAGAATCAGAAACAAACAACAACTCTTCCTCACTTGGACAATCTTTTCGCAAAGAGCCAATATCACCACCAACAGCTACAACAACCGAAAACTGCCCCAACCTCACCGGTTTAACTAGTATGTGATAACCTACAATTTCACAATAGCTATCTGTTACACCAATGACTTCATTTTCAAATCAATCCACTCATTATACAAAGTTCCATACTTTCACTTACATACAATGGGTTTCATACCTTATTACGATACCAATGAAAATTACTAGTATGCTTATTCCTTCGTGCAAATTAAACATACCCAAAATGATAAAGATTCAAACTTTAACTCAAGCATATAACTTTGGTATGAAATTTGGTGAGATAAAAAAAAGTTGATACCTTTCACTAGTGTACTTACTGCTTAGTGCAAATTAAACATACCCATATTGATAAAGATTCAAACTCTAACTCAAGCATGTAACTTTGGAATGAGAATTGATAAGGAATACAAAAAGTTAATACCTTTGGTGGTTTTCGAGGATAGTGAGAAACTGATAGTTGAAGTTGTGATGGAAGAGGGAAGAGAGCCATGGTGGCTGGTAAAAGTGGTAATCTGTGAACGAACGTGTTTCAGATTCCGATCCTCCTCCATCAGAACCGTAATTCCATTTTACGATTTACTCGAGGCCGAGCAACAACCTGAGGTTTCTGGTGGCGTAGTCATCAACGCTCCTCGATGGTTGTTTCTTTTTCCTCTGGAACAACGACAACAATTCCATTTTACGATTTACTCGAGGCCGAGCAACAACCTGAGGTTTCTGGTGGCGTAGTCATCAATGCTCCTCGATGGTTGTTTCTTTTTCCTCTGGAACAACGACAACAACAACGTGCTCAGCTCCTGCAACATCGTGACAGCCGTACCCGTCGTAGCTCTTCGCCTTCTTCAAGAGCTCATCGGCCGCTCTCCCCGCCTCAAAATCATCACCTTCTTCGCCTTAACCCCTCTCAGATTATTGGAGATGGCGCCGCGTCCGGACCTCCTCGACATCACAGCCGCTAGTGCCACAGATCTCTTTCTTTAACAGATGGTGGAGGCAACAAAGTCCAGCTATTATTGCTAAAGTCCAGTGGCTCGTCCACTCTGGTCAACTTAAGTTCATGTAATCAATCTAGCCTCTTGCCTTCTTTTAATTTCCACAAATTAATTCTGTTTCTAATGTAACAATAAGCTTGAGAAATTGACTGATTAGTGCTAGTTATAAGCTTCAGAAATTGATTAGTGCTGGTTTTGGTTGTGGTGATTGATTGAAGAAATTGAGGAATCTGTGCCTACTTCGTCTATATCAAGTTATTTTCAAGTTAGGGTTTTTGCTTTATGAGTGGTTTATGTTTGGATTCTGATCTTCAGTGTGGATGTAGCTTGAGCCGGATGCAGTTTGTGGCTGGTATCTTGGTCGAGGTATGTGTTCATAATATTCTAAGCATGCCGTTAAAATTTTATAAATTTTGGACTTGATTTAGAGCTACATCTATGAGTTTCGCTAAATGTGACCGTAGTACCCTTACAACTAAAACGTAAATTACCCATCCCTAAAAGAATTTTTTAAGATCAAAATTTTAACACAGATTCTTGTAAATTACATATCTATCTCATAGTGTCAAAAAAATTGACATAAAAATTTGATTTATCTAGTTTCTCCATGGAAAAATAAGCAATATATAAGATAAGAGTATTGATGTCATTTCACACACTCTCAATTAAACTCTCACCATTGAAAAATAACAAGATTTAATCTGAACCATCTATTATATTTACTGTTTTACTGTGTAAGGTAAATCGATAAAAAAAATTACAATGAAACCCTAAACCCTAAACCCTAACTTACTCTAAACCTCAAAATTCCTAAAACCTAAACCCTAACTTACTCTAAACCTCAAAATTCCTAAACCTTAACTTACCCTAAATCTCAATCCCCTAAACTCTAACTTACCCTAAAGTCCTAAACCTAAACCCTAACTTATCCTAAACTCTAAACAATGATTTAATAGTAAAATAGATACACACATATAACTATATATGGAATTCCAATATTTGATCAATATATGTATATGTAATATATTAATATAGACATACACAAATATAAAATATATATCTATATAGTACTAGTCACTATATTATATATATATATAAATGTAGGTATAATGATATATGTACTACTATCTTATATATATAAAAAATTGCGGGCTTTGACGGGCCGGGCCTAACGGGCCTTGACGGGTTTTTGGCGGGCCGGGCTCGTGGGATTTAGATCTCTAAACCAAGTTCGGCCCACCAACCACCTTAGCGGGGTTTTGTGGGCTTTTTTTCGGGTCGGGCCGGGCTTTTAGCCCACGGGATTGCGGGCCTCCACCGGCCCACGGGCCAAATGATGACCCCTATCTCACTACACCCCAATGACCCCATTCCAAAATAGTATTAGCAAAATGCATTTAAGGATTTAAGCCCGGGTATTTGTGAGGACAATGGGTGGGCTGATATTGATTTGTTCGACACGTTCGGGACCATTGGGGGTGCCGGGCCGAGCATACCGTGGGCCCAATTAGGGAGTGCAGCCCAGGTTGGATTGTAACAAAAAGCGCAAGAGTGCCAGAGTGCCCGATGGAGTTCGACTGCGCACGGCAATTGGAGAAGGATCGCGGCGATCTGCTGGGTTGTTCGAATAGTAGAGTAAAGAGGTAAGCTTTTAAGATATTGCTATTACAATTTGTACAACCATGCCACTAGAAAGATGGTCCATCAATTATTGTTAGTCGAGAAATGCAGGACCACTTACAGGGTTGACTGACTTGACTCTGTCGGTTGACCAGACAATCAGGCAATTAGCTAGAAACTAGAATAATATTTTAGCTTGGTTTTGAAATAGAATATTTGCCTGATCACTTGGAGCATGTTGCAATTGTCCACTGTAATGAATGGCCGGTCTCTATGGCTTGTCATCTTCCTTGCTTCTGCCTTTTGTTGCTCAAGTAGTAGTGTTGGAAGCTCTAAGATTATGTGCTTGGACGGCGAAAGAGATGCTCTTCTTCAGTTCAAACTAGGCCTTGTCGACGAATCCAACGCTCTTGGCTCATGGAAATCAGACACAGATTGCTGCCAGTGGAGAGGAATAGCATGCAACAATCAAACAGGTCATGTTATCACTTTAGATCTCTCCATTAGACCTCCTTATCGTTCTACTGATATTCCTTTAAGAGGTGAACTAGGTCCTTCACTACTTGAATTGCGATATTTAAGTTACTTGGACCTCAGTTTTAATGATTTTGGAGGAACCTCGATTCCCAAGTTCATTGGCTCTATGAGTCAGCTGAAACAACTGAAACTCGCATATACTAATTTCGGTGGACATGTTCCACCCCAACTTGGAAATCTATCCAATCTGTACACTCTTGATCTTTCGTCGAATTTTGATGTTCGTTGTGAAAATCTGCAGTGGCTATCTCATCTTTCTTCCTTGAGATATCTGAATCTTGCAAGTGTGAATTTATCAAGGGTTATGAATTGGCCACAATCTCTAAGCAAGCTCCCTTCTTTGATAGAGCTTCAGCTATCTGATTGTTACCTTACTGATGTCAATCTAGATGTTTTCACAGACATGGTTTCTCTTGTATCTCTAGATCTCTCTGGTAACCAACTTGAAGGTGCCATACCAAAATCATTTAAAAACCTGTGCAGCCTAGGTTCTTTAATTTTGAATTTAAACCAGTTGTCTGGAAACATCGAGGACACTTTAGAAACTTTGTCTTGCTCTAAGAACACACTTGAGAGCTTGGAATTGAGCTATAACCAGTTTTGGGGGACATTACCAGATTTAACTAGATTTTCCAAGTTAAGAGAGTTACGACTTTCCCTCAATCAACTAAATGGGTCTCTATCGGAGAGTGTTGGCCAGCTTTCTAGTCTTGAAGTTTTATCTCTTGGCAGCAACTCTTTGAGTGGTGTCATAACAGAAGCACACTTTTCAAACCTCTCTCGTTTACATTCTTTAGACATTTCTGGTAATCACTACTCCATCAACCTGAGCTCAGATTGGATTCCACCATTTAACTTGAACTATTTAAACATGTCCCATTACAATGGGAGCGCTGGCCAAGTATTTCCCAAATGGATTCAAACACAGACAAATCTTACTCAGTTGGATATGTACAATGCTGGTATATCAGATTCAATACCTGATAGATTTTGGGATCCATTTTACCGCTTAGAGCGTTTATATCTCCAGGAAAACCAAATCCACGGGACAATGCCGAACTTGTCCACAACCAGCTTGGGTTATGCTGACTTGTCTTCCAACCTGTTTTCTGGTGCATTGCCATCATTTCCTCCGACTCTCGAAGCTCTGATTCTCTCGAATAATATGTTTTCAGGACCCCTGTCTTCGTCGTGTGAATCGCAGCCGCCTCGTAAATTGCAGATGGTCAACCTCTTTGATAACTTACTCTCAGGGGAGCTTCCTGATTGTTGGATGGTATGTCAAAGCATGCAATATCTGAATTTGGGGAAGAATAAGTTATCTGGGAAAGTACCAAGCTGGTTAGGAGGTTTACAGTCACTTGGGTTTTTGATGTTGCAGAATAATCGCTTTCATGGAGAACTGCCTTCTTTAGAGAACTGTACATATCTCAAGGTTCTTGACCTTGGAGACAACAACTTATCAGGAAACATACCAGCATGGATAGTAGGGCCAAGCCTAACTAACTTGCTCTATCTACGCTTACGGAACAATCAGTTAAGTGGAATCATACCCTTGTCTTTATGTAGTCTAGCCACAGTTAATGTTCTAGATCTTTCTGGAAACAACATATCAGGAGTCTTGCCATATTGTTTTGGTAACATAACAGCTTTGACCAGTGATACCAGAATTGTTGCTGAGTCTGTGGATTTAGTGTGGAAAGGAATAGAGCTCGAGTTTGGGCCAAATGCGATGGGAATGAGATACATCGACGTGTCAAATAATTATTTGGTTGGGAAAATTCCGGATAGTGTAGCGAGTATGACCAAGTTGATTTCTCTCAACTTGTCAAGAAACAATTTGACGGGAAACCTTCCTGAAAACTTTGGTAATTTGAAGATGTTGGAATCTCTTGATTTCTCAAGAAACAATCTTTCAGGTGAGATTCCATCAAGTTTTTCTCGCTTGAGTTTTCTTCAAGTCTTGGACTTGTCACACAACAATTTGACAGGAAGAATTCCAATAGGCACACAGCTTCAGAGTTTCAATGCTTCTTCGTATGCTGAAAACAGTGGACTCTGTGGACTGCCGCTGACAGACATTTGCCCGGGAGACGACGATGGCAGTCATGGCAGAAGAGGCAGTGAAAGTGAGAACAATGAACAAGACGATGATGATGACGATGGACTCATTAGCCTGGGATTCTTTATCAGTATGGTTTTGGGATTTGTCTCTGGATTTTGGATAGTGTGTGGGAGTTTAATGCTGAAGAGTTCTTGGAGGTACGCCTACTTCCGATTTCTAGATACCCTTTGTCTACCTGGAACTCAGAGATTCAAGGCTTGATGAGTGAAGTTTTGATTTGATTCGTAATAGCTATGTCCTTGAGTAAGGAATTGAATAAATACCACACATGCTTGATACTTGTTTCCATTTGCTTTCGTATATGTACTATATAACTTACCAAATTTTCTTAACCTTCCATGGTTATAATGTACTACTGTGTTTCTTTACAGAATATGTGAATCCTTATTAATCATTTTTTTTCCTCAAAAAAAAAAAAAACTTCTGGAACATGTTCAGTTTCATGTAATCCGTATAATGGGGTTATGCAAACAGATCGAACCAGCCCAAGAAGAAAATCGTTACAATCTGAGTTCTAGCAGCTGTTTCCTTTACTAGGTAGGCAAGCAAATATCTGAGTCTAAACTGGCAATCATAATTAAGAAACACCAAGTCAAATTTCAATGTACAAATGAGAAGAGCAGCATGATGTTCTTGCGAAATGAATTCAAGCTAGTCCCTAGCTTCTTCGATCATTATCCTAGGCTAGCTTTGCATCCAGCAGTTTAAGTACATGACGTTGTGAAGGGACTCCTCCACCTGAGCTTGCTTTCTTCTATCGCTTTCAGCGCTACCGCCTTTCACCGGACTATTAATCCTCCGGCATGACAAGTACTGTCTCTGCAGCTTGCTCCCATTTGGGCACGAAACACCATCCGGCAAGGCGACCCTGCTTTCCATATTACTACCTCCCCCGGCTCCTAGCAAATCTGTCCTCCTGTAACTCATTGAATATATCTTTTTATGGAAATGGACTTTCTTCTTCTTTCTTATGTAGAATGTTGATTTATAACAGTTGGAGAGAGAACGTGGTTTAGTTTTGGATAACTGCAAGCAGAAAACCATTGGTAGGAGGCCATTGGTTTCTAGTTTTATACCAGTGGCGGGCTTTGTACTTTCTGTACGATTTTTTAAGGTGTGCCATTTCCAGAAACGAATGCTTTGCATCAGGCTTGGTGTGCTACCATATGTTGACCTTAATCAACTAAAATCCGCACTCTGAGAATCTATGTTTAATTAGGTATTTGTGCTTTTGCTAATCTAAAACAATGTGGTCATTTCTCGTTCGAACCTGGTAAGCCTATTTCACCATCGACGTGATGAGTAGAATAGGTTGTTCTATTATAAGGTACCTCCTCCTGCCAGAGCATCGCTAGGCCTCTACATACATCCGAGGCCGGGACACAAAAGCATCCCTTGGAACCTAGTTTCCTTCTTATCGGTTCCCAATCTGTATCAATGGAAGCTAGGGTTTCCATCAGAAAAACCAAGTTTGGTTTCTTCTGCTTCACCATCGTCAAAAGCTCATTTTGGGTTTCCCTGTCACGACTGGAGGAGAAATTCGAGGCGACGAAGAAAGGTGGTCGCCTCGTCTGGATTTTTCGTCGCCTCAATTTGTTGTAACCAAATCTTCGTCGCCTCGATTTGTCGCTTGAGATTGATCCCTTCACCATTGGGGCGACAAAGAACCAAATCTTCGTCGCCTCGATGATTTCACGCGACGTAAACAAATTTACGTCGCTTCAATTTTTCGCTCATTAAAGCGACGTAGATTGGTCAATCTACGTCGCTTCATTTTATTTATTTTTTATTTATTTTTTCTTTTTGAATAAATAAAGCGACGTAGATTGATCAATCTACGTCGCTTCAATGTATTTAATATTTAATTTTTTTTTTCTTTTTGAATAAATGAGGCGACGTAGATTGAGCAATCTACGTCGCTTCATTGTATTTAATTTTTATATTTCTTTCTTTTTGAATAAATAAAGCGACGTACATTGATCAATCTACGTCGCTTCAATGTATTTAATATTTTTTTTTTCTTTTTGAATAAATGACGTGACGTAGATTGCTCAATCTACGTCACCTAAATGTATTTAATTTTGAATTTTTTTTCTTTTTTGAATAAATGAAGCGACGTAGATTGCTCAACCTACGTCGCTTAATTGTATTTAATATTTATTTTTTTTATTTTTGAATAAATGAGGCGACGTAGATTGAGCAATATACGTCGCCATGTATTTAATTTTTATTTTTTTCTTTATTTACACAAAGAGGCGACGTATATTGATCAATCTACGTCGCCTCATTTATTCAAAAAGAAAAAAAATAAAAATTAAATATTATTGTACCAAGTCACGACCTATCGCAATTTACAAACACAAAAACCCATTCAACCACAAAAACGCATTCAACCACAAATCAAGTTATATAGAAAAAATTGGCACAAATCAAAACGTTAACAGTTTATACAAAGCCTAGATACTATTGTTCGATTCGCATATTAGACTCATGCTGGGGGACGGCAATGCAGCTCGATTACGAGCCAGGAGGTGGTGGAGGAGCTTGAGGTTGTTGACTCGCAGCCTGGAATGATCGCATTAGGGCATCCATTTCTTGCATCCTTTGGGCGAGCGCACTGTAATCCTCTATGGCCTTCTGCGCCACCTCGCTCGATCTGCGCGCCTCCTCTCTGGCTTCAGCGATCTCCCTTTACAGGGTTTGGGTTTCCTGTACTCGGGCTCCTCCTCTCGGTTTGGGGTCGCGTGTGAGAGCGCACCCCACCCCTGTAACGTCAAACAAGAACAAATATTAGTAATGGAATAGTAAACCAAAATAAAGCAAAACGTAAATCGAGATGAACGACAGTGGTTTAGGAGATTTATTACCTCTTATAGAGGTCCCGGGCCTTGAACCCACCTCTTCCTCTATGATATTTATTTGTGTATCAAGAGGAAGAGGTTGGGCTTGGGAAACCGAATCGCCGTCAACTGGGCTCGCAACACTATCTTATTGCGACAAGACTTCATCGAGTCGACGCTTCACTGCCGCCTGCTCAATTAAAATATATCAAATAAATAATATTACAATATAGTAAACAAAAATAATTGAAATAACGTAACGTGAACATATTTTCGCTTACCACTTTCTCAGCCGCATTCTTGTCCGGCTGGTATACATTAATCCACGTCTGGACGGCGGGTGCTCTATGACCCTCCTTCTCCAACACCTCGCTTCGGTACGAGAGGGCGAGAGATCCCGAATGGTGGTTGAGCTGCTGCTCCTTGTTCTTGTTTCGGTTTCCTCGATTCCGTTCGCACAATCGCTGCCACACACACACAAAAATCATTTTAAAATAAGAATAGATAAACATGCATATTTTCAGAATGTTGGCTACCAAAACTGTGCGGATAGTTTATGAAGCTCACCAAGTAAGCAGGGTCTTCGAAGTGGGCTTTTAACCACGCCCATTGGTCTTCCCTCCCGAGAAACTCGGCCGGAGTCTCCTGGCTGACGTGGAGATAATGTTGATGGCAATCGTACTTCCAATCCTTGTAGATTGTTTGCGTCGTCGCATCAATGAAGTTCCACATCTCCACATCAGACGCCGGGATGTCGTAGTTCGTCTAGCACAAGACATTTAAATTCCGTTATGTAAAAGTTATATTTACATAAACCGTAAAGTAACAAAGTAAGCTAAGGGCAGTAAGTATACCTCAATATTGCTATTGACGATATCGCGATGCAAATCGCTAAGTCCCAAAAAGCTCGGTGCAAGCATTGGAACTTTTTCGCGGATGATGCTACCGATGTCTCTAGACATCAGACTCCTGAATTCCCTCGTCGCAGGCCCCCGATGCCTCGTAGAGTAAGCGACTTGTAGTCGCCTATTATTGTTCATTCGGACGAGGTACTCAGTCTTCGTCCCGACAACGACTCTGCGCTGTTGCGTCGTCGGATCTCCGGTTGCCATGTCCACCAAGTCGGGGAGTTTGGTCTTCTTGCACCGGATGCTGAGGGCGGGAGGGTGTTGTGACGCCGTAGTGGCGTCGCTGTCATCCACTTGAGGAATCGTATCCTCAAGGTTTGGGGCGGGCGTTAAAACCCCGCCTGCTGGGGTCGCAGATTGTCCCGTGGGGCAACCCGACCCGGAAGCCCCCTCTCTGCTGAATGCTCGCCACGCCGCCTCCGTAGTCTCCGCAGCTGCCGCCGCGGCCACCGCGGCTGCTTCACGACGCTGGATCGCCGCTTTCTTCCTCTGGTGACTTGTATTTCCGGGAGCCATTCTGTTAAAACTAAACTGTTATGGACAGGGAGTTGAAGCGCCTAATTTGTTATATGATTTGGTTCCAGGAATGTCATGTTGTGCATTACAGTACAAGTTCTTGTTATGGAATTTGGAATTTCGATAATAAGAAAAAGGAAAAAGATTTAAAAGGGTGACGGGTACGCTGATTTATTAAGATTTAAAAGAAGAAGCATGTAGATGACTAAGAACAAACTGATCGAAACACAAAACACATATAGCTTATCATCACAACCGAAGGAATTGAATCCCTCGAACACAAAACACAAAACACAAAACACATTTCACCACTTATTAACCTAACCAAAGTTATATCGACAAGTTTATACTTTATACACACAAACTTCACTAACAATAATCAAAATTTAGTGACATTTCTTGGACACCAATATCAACAAGATCATTACTTTGAGTCATACAGCAACAAATTAGATCCCACAATATAGTGAACCTATTTCTTTTACACAACTACACCTACTAAGCTTAAAAAGAGTTCCCCTTTTCGTCGATTATCGGATAAAAACTCTCTTTTTCTTCTTCTCTAACAAATTAAGCACTACTACACTCCTCACCGGATCTCCAAACAAACCCAATTTCACTAAATTTAGCAAGTGAATTATAGTCCTACACAACGTTGACCAGAATGAACCAAAACTAAACAAGCAATAGAACCAAAAAAAAAAGTGAGTGATTGATTGATGAAATTCACAACAGCCCAATAATCGAAAGATTGAGGGGTTAAAGAAACTTACAGTAAATAATCGTTTTTTTTTCTGGGCTTCAACTTTCAAATCGTCGCTGGGATTTGGTGGAGGGGAGGTCGGGTCCGAGTTGAGATGGAGGGGAGGTCGGGTCCGAGTTGAGATGGAGGCGAGGTCGGGTCCGAGTTGAGATGGAGGGGATTTGATGGAGGGGATTGAGATGGAGGGGTTTAGGGTTCAGCGAGGTCGATTAGGGGTTAGGGATTTCTGGGTTAGGGATTTGGGGCGCGAGGTCGATTAGAAACGAAGAAGTTTGGACGAAATGAAAAGAAGAAGAAAGAAACTATGATTCTGGAATTATAAAGCCAACGAGGCGACGTATATTGAATTCTTCGTCGGTTCGATTAATTGAAGCGACAAAGAACTCAATATTCGTCGCTTCAACGTATTAAGAAAGCATACGAGGCGACAAATATTGAATTCTTCGTCGCTTCGATTAATTTAAATCGACAAATATTGAATTCTTCGTCGCTTCGATTAATTTGAAGCGACAAATAATCCAATCTTCGTCGCTTTAAATAATCAAATGAATATTAAATAAACGAAATGAACTAAATATTTATTTTTAATTTTTTTTCTTTTTGAATCAACGAGGCGACGTAGATTGAGCAATATACCGGGGTTGGGTCCTTTCAAAAACACGACGTTGAATCAAACCCCTTCGAAAACACGAACCAACAAAAATCGTAGAAATTTTGGCAGAGTTTCGTTACTAACGTGGAATTACCATTACCTGCACGCGGAAAATACACTTCATCCTATGCCACAAAAATCAAACCGTGGGCACCAATCCCATCCGGATTTCTCAATATATCAACAGTAAAGTAAAACAATAAATATAACTGTACTTTACTGAAATCCGGAGTAAAATCATATAATATATACAATAGGAAACTCAGAGCAACATCTAATGTATAAACATATACGTATACCACAGTAGGCAGAACAGTAAACCTACTGGAAGAAACAAGGTAGCTCGAGCACTATGCCTCCGACCACGACGTGCGACACCAGAGTCCGAACTGCAAACTGGGCACGGAAACCGAAAAGCCCAGGGGAAAGGCAAATAAAGACGTTAGAGTGAGTGGACGAAAATAAACATATGCCTTTCACCAGTTTATATACATACTCAATGTAAACAGTGCGAGTTCGGAAAACAACACACACACACACACATATATATATATACAGAGGTTGTCGGGAGACCTCTCAAACCCAACGTCAGGTGAATCGCTCAAACCTGACAGTGATAGGCCAGGGGACCACTCAACCCTGGCGGAACGCAGGGGACCACTCAACTCCGCCCAGAGGAATCTCTCAACTCTGGTCCAAAGGAATCTCTCAACTCTGGTACATCGATGTAATAAATGCCATCACAAATAAACATATAATAATACCTCCGAAAACAACATATATCTCAACATCGTATAATTTAAATACGAAAAATCATAAAATCCACGAACTCGCAAATCAACTGTGAAAATATAAACTTGTCCACTTACACGCTTGCGTAACGCAGTTCGCGTTAACCCGTGATCCGGCGGAAAGCCCCTCGCCAAACAAACGATCACGAACACCTGAATATTCACAAAATCCATTTCTCAAAGTCATAACTCGACAATACAAGACAAATCACAAGAAACCACCGTTCTCGGAAACACGTAATTCGATTACGACAAACTGTCGGAAATCCGGAAATCACACCTCAATACCTCGCTGTATTTTCGGATGCTCAAATCGAAAAACGAACCTCCCCACTACGATCGGGGCGCGATTTCGAGTGAAATGACATGCAATTTGTCGAAAACCCAAAAAGTCAAACTATTGACCGCCGTTAACCACCGCCCACGGCGGCGGCGCCACCCGACCGGAAAATTTCACGGCGGAGCAACCCTCACTCCACTCAAAATCATCCACTGAGCAACTTTCATAACTGCAACAAAGGCCAATTCAATCTCTAACTAGTCCAATTTCATGATAAACCGAATTGGTACACAAATTTCAAATCCAAAATTCTCCATGTACACATCGAATTGAATCACCAAACTTACAGGGTAGCATCAAGGGGATGAGAGCTTCAAAGCCCACTCAAAGTTGTAGCTCAATTCGGCCTAAATCGAGCAACCCGAATCACCAAGTTTTCCTCCAATTTTGGCCAGATAATTCTCTCTCCACCGTGGACCATGCCGAAAAAAGAGGCCGGGGATAGCTTCGGGATATCAAGAAGAGTTGAATGGGACAAACACCAAGCCGTGAGGTGGCCGGATAAGGCTCGCCGCCGGCGAAGCCGTGGCCACCGCCGTGAACTCCCTCCACCACGGTCAAACCCAGTTGACCGGTCAATGCCATTTAATACCAGATTTTGACTTTCCCATTATAGAAACTTCACTATTTATAGCCTTTTCCAAAGAGGAAACCCTCATAAATACATTTTGCGACAAACTTTAAACTCCCGTAACTTCCGCGTCGTAATTTCGATTTCAATAATTCTCGCGGCAACGAACTCGACTCGACATGTTCTTCAATAATCATCCGAAGTCAAACACATCAGCCAAACGGATAAAAAGTCAACCATTCAACCCAAACACATGCATAATCCGACTAAATATCAACAAACGGAAATAATCACAACTTAATCTTCGTAACTCAGAACAATGCTCCGGAAGTTCCCACAAGCTCGAAATTAAATTCTGAACAACTTCCGTGAAGAAACCAAAACCAAATTCTGGACCAGTAATTTAGTCGTTAAGAAGATCGCCAATATAATCTGATTCCGTCGAAACTTCAAATATTCATAATTAATTCCTCGGTCGTCCAAATGACAATCCGGAACTGCCCATGAACTCGAAATCACATGTACAACGACTCTCGAGAAGAGACCCAGCTCCAATTCTCGGCCAATAATTAAGTCGTTATCAAACCTGGCGTTTCAAATACTGTCGGAACTCTGCGACTACGCAGTAACTCACGTATATAGCTGATCATACTGCTGATTCTGGTCCGGGTCGTCACAAATCCACCCCCCTTAAAAAATTTCGACCTCGAAATTTCCGAGTCTGCCAACTAACAGTAGGAGCACTGCCTCTGCATACTGCTCAACTCACAAGTAGCAACCTTAACTGAACGACTCTTCAGTGGCTACGTCAACTGAACAACTCTAATATCTGACTCCACAATAGGAAATGTCTCCGTGCTGAAATCTCTGTACCCTCAAATCTCAAATCTGAACTGGCTCCATACAACAGCCAAGTGTTCCTACATAAGGAACAAATAGGGTACACAACACGTAACAAACCTGAAACATAGTTCCGCCACACGGAACACAACACACATAAAAGCCAACAATATAGGCGATGCCGAATCATACGGCATAACCCAAACTTGCCTACGACCCCATCTGGATCAAAACAACATGGCAAATCACAACTCAGTTTACCCACATTCACATAACTCACACACTCATATCAACATAACTCAAATATCGGACTCGGGCAATTATCAACCCATTTCCGCTAATCTGACAGTCTGTGGTAACACATTCCACAAGTCCGAATCAAACATCAACTCAAACTCAAATCAAACTCGCTCCAGCACAATGGAGTACAACATCGTCCTCAAAACGACATCATGCAACATCAAAACCATAGTGGTCCACAAACTGGTACTGCATGCAATCTCGAACACGTGAAACTACTGGTCCCAAATCTGTCGAAATGGCAATATCGAGATCTACAATATGCCCTCCACGGTTGAATAGTCCTCAAAGATCGCCCGTCAATCTGAGGATAAGAACCGGTACTAACTTGTAATCTGGTCCCCAATGCTCGCTGCAAAGCTCGCCAACACTTTGTCGTAGCTGATTATCTCGATCAGCGAACTGGGACATAAGCACATCACGAAATGGACAATTTCCGTCAAACAGAGCTATGCCAGCCTGCCACTGAAATCCTCTCCCGAAAGTACAAGGAAATGTACTGAGTTCGTCAAATGGTCCACAAAGGCCTAACAACTGGTATCACAACCAAAGTGCATACAAACACACACAAACACAGCAACAATCGCTACGTCTAACCAGAAATTTCAAATGGCTGACACATCTCGGCAAGTCTCTGCCTCCTAGCCATCGCCAGTCGACAAATGTGGCATCTGCACACTCAAACTGCTACATTGCTCTTCATGTTATGTCACGAGTAATAAACTCGGAGTATCTGATACAATTCTGCATCACTAGCGACAAATGTGCGCGAAACCACGAGCCTCAACATCATCACACTTGAACTCAGCTCCCATAGCTCGCAACTCGGCTAACACGGAAACTCGAGCTGCACACACATGAAACACTGAAGCTCCGACTCTCGACTGAATGCATCAGCAACAACAACCCAAATGGATAGTCAAAATACAACCTCTAGTCTTTCTCGAACAAGCTCAAAGGTGCAGCCATAGTCGTTAGTCGACCCCATCCATCTACACTGCCTCAAGCCCAAATCTGGCCGAAAATGCAAGTGGATGAAACTCAAGTGATCAGTGTACGTCCTACACCGCGTTGCAAGCCGTAGCAGTAGTATCTCTAACTCTCTGATGCTAACATAAGGACAGCTACACCCAAATCATACATAGGACACATAGCCCATAAAGTTTCCACTGCCTAAACCCATGAGCCACCGCTCTGTAAAACTGCATCACGCACAACCAAATCCAAACCTCGATGCATCACCATAACCCACAAACACGTCACGATCATCAGGTAAGGTCAAAACCGATACAACGGTCAACCGTCCTGCATGAGTAAGTAACTCTCCTCGTGTGCATCGAACCACTCGAACTTGACATCTTCCTCGACAATCCGGACAGTAGAGTGGCAATCCAGGAAAATCCCGCACAAGTCGTCGGTAATAGCCTGCCGAACCCAAAAGACTCCCGATCTCTGATACAATAGTTGGGCAATCCCCAAATCAACACGGCTTCTATCTGGTTAGGATCTACGCCAACTCCCTCGGCTGACATCACACAGCCCTAAAATCTTCACGCTAAGCGATCAAGATTCACACTGGCTGACCTTCGCAAATAGCTGATCATCTCGCGAAGTCTGCAAAATCGCTCACAATTGCTTCAGGTACTGGCCCACACTCCTGGAGTACATCAGGATGTTGCCAACGAACATAACCGCAACTCGTCCAGAAACTGTCTGAACACAATGGTCCATCAAGTCCACACGATCTACGGGACATTGGTTAACCAAATGGCGTGACCAAGAACTCCTGATATCCGCACCGAGATCCGAAAGCTGTCCCAACCACATCTAACTCACCGATCCTCAACTAACAATATCCAGTCTCGAAATCAATCCTCGAAAAGACTGAAGCTCTCGCAAGCTTATCAAACTAATCATCAATCTGAAGCGGAGGATACTCGCCCTCCTCTGAAGCAAATCAGGCTTTGGTAATCAATGCACCACCTCGTCGAACCATCCATCATCCGTACCCACAATGCAAAATTAAAGCACACCACGCAATACGCGGGGTCGCATGAAGTCTCCTGAAACCTCCTCTAGCAACTCCTGGAGTCGAAACTGTAGCTCCATCAGCTCCGCTGGCTCCGAACGACAAAACGTCGGTAAAATGAGTCCAGCGCCCGGTACAAGCTCAATGGTGTAGTCAGTCTCCCGAACTGGAGGAACACCTGGTAACTCCTCCGGAACACACCTGAAAACTCGGGAACCACCTCAACATCAACAATGTCGGGCACAGCAACCGTAGTATCCACATCATAGGCTAAGCAAGCAACACAATCCGTCTTCATCGTCCGCTCGACCATCACCACGAAACAATATCTCGGGGAAAGTCTGGTCGTCGAAACACAACCTCCTTCTCGAGGCACTCGAACACAACCAAACGCGTCGTCAAAAGTCTAAACTCATAGTCACATCAAAACCACGATGTCCAGCTATAACAGGTCCGCGGCTAACACATAACCTCCAACAAGGATCTCGCAACCTCCGGATGGATACAACACTCTCCAAAACCTCGGAAGTGGAGATGTAGGTACAATAGCCATGGATAACAAACAACAGTAACCTCGGAGAAAAGTCTGTCCTCAAACAAGGTCATGGCACGAACTCCAACATGCCCAACTAGCCGCCCACATCAAATGCGACTTGCTGAATAGCTCATCAAAATGGTACATTAATCAGACTTCAGGAACAACATGAGGATCTCCTCGTAAACTCTGAGCTACCGAACCACTACAACAGCTGGCTGAGGGCGCTCCCTCGTAACGTGACCCTCCTGGCCACCGAAATAGCAACTGAACATGCTCCACGAACACAAATCACCGCAACACCTGCTGTGTGAAAGGATCACCAACGATCGCCCAAACTCATACCACAGGAGCAAGTCTGCTACACTGTGATCTCCGCCATCGCCAAACGGATTCTCTGCTTGATCTGATGACCCTTAACATGATCAAAAAGACCACAGTTTGATGAAGTCACTGATCCCAAAGTGTCGGAACTCAACCTCATCAAAATCTCTACTAAATCCACTTTCCTCAAACCATCAAATCGAAAACCGCGTCCACTTCTCAATAGCCTCGCCACTAAGTGCAGCACACTAAGCTCCTCACGGCAATCTCGATGCATAACAATCAGACTCTCTCTGATTCTCAGGTTCAAACTCATCTCGAACCTCGTGTATAGCTCCCTCTGAAGCCACATACTCGTGCAAACAGGGACAACATGTGAACAATGCATCTCTGCCTCAGGTGGGTAAACACTCCACATAGCGCTGCTGGGTAGCCTGATTAAACCATTACCATATAAACAACACTCTGAATGTAGGCCATGGAATCGCAACCGGAACTCACACAATATCATCCCACAAAATACACTGATCTGACTCAGGCAAACACCAACTGCCACAATTCTCAACTCTGAGGCAACATGTAGACGCTCATACACACACAACCAGGCAAACCGTTGTGACGACCCGGACCAGAATTAGCAGTGGAATCAGCTTTATTGAAGAGCTTGCACGTAGTCACAGAGTTGCGACAGTCGTTTTAATCGCCGAAGCTTCTTAATGACTAAATTATTGGCCAAGAATTGGAGCTGAGTCTCTTCTCGAGAGTCGTTGTACGTGTGATTAGGAGTTCGTTGGCGGTTCCGGATCGTTATTTGGACGACCGAGGAATAAGTTATGAATATTTGAAGTTTCGATATAATCGGGTTTAAATGGCAGGTTTGTTCGTGATTAAGTTATCGGACGAGAATTTGGCTTCGGATCCTTCACGGAAGTTGTTTAGAATTTAATTTCAAGTTTGTAGGAATTTCCGAAGCATGATTTTGAGTTACGGAGTTTAAGTTGCGAATTTTGCCGATTGTTGATTGTTTGGTTGATTTAGTTATGTGTTGGTTAGAAGGGTTGACTTTTTTATCCGTTTGGCCGATATGTTTGACATCGGGTGATATTGGAAGAACATGTCGAGATGAGTTTGTGGCCGTGAGAATTATCGGAATCGGATATACGACGAGAAAGTTACGCGCGTTTGAAGTTCGTC
Organism: Geum urbanum; assembly: GCA_946800695.1. Lineage (NCBI taxonomy): Eukaryota > Viridiplantae > Streptophyta > Magnoliopsida > Rosales > Rosaceae > Geum > Geum urbanum. The sequence continues at coordinate 40,569,470 of OX326998.1, forward strand.
GAAAAGGATAAGTATGAAGTTTCCATTTTGAGAAAGGCTATAAATAGAAATCTGCTGTTTTGGGAAAGTCAAAAACTTGCCATAATTGGGTTTGACCGAGTTGACCGAGTCAACTCGGTGGAGAGGAAGAGGCCGACGGCGACTTAGAGCTTCACGGCGGCGTTGAGGCTTCCGGCCACCCCGGGGAGCGAGGCTGCCACCGTTCGACTCGGCTTGATGCGTTTGACACCGTGCCATCCTCCGTTCACGGCGAGGCTCGCCGGAAAGAGAAGAAAAACCGGCCAAAGTTTGGAAGATTTTGAGTGATTTCGGGTTCCATGATTTAGGCCGAATTGAGCTACAACTTTGAGTGGGGTTTGAAGCTCTCATCCCCTTGATGCTCCCCTGTAAGTTTCGTGTTTCAATTCGATGTGTACATGGAGAATTTTGGATTTGAAGATTTGGTATCAATTCGGGTTTTCATGAAATTGAGCTAGTTAGAGTTTGAATTGGCCTTTGTTGCAGTTGACAAAGTTGCTCAGTATATGTTGTTGTATCGATACACCTTGGCTTCTCGGCTGATCCCCGAGTACGCTCTGGGGGGGACAGATATCCTGACCCGAGGCCTTTCTAGCTAGGAATCACGTGTGGGTCTGGGATCCCGTGATTCAGACTGTGCTATCGCGTGGTAGTCCATGAGTGATTCCGTGATTTTTATGTTGCATGCTCCGTACGCGTGAGGAGTTAGAGTCTCCCTCGTGTACTCGGACGCGTGAGGAGTTAGAGTCTCCCTCGTGTACCATTTCTCACTTATGCATTTGGACTCGCATATGTTTTATATTATATATATACTTGGTGAAAGACATTTATTTTCATCCACTCACTCTAACGTGTTTCATGTCTTTCCCCTGGGCTTTTCGGTTTCCGTGCCCAGTTTGCAGTTCGGACTCTGGAGTCGCACGTCGTGGTCGGAGGCATAGTACTCGAGCGGTCTTATTTCTTCTAGTAGGTTTATTGTTCTACCTACTGTGATATATATATATATATATGTTTATATGTTGTGGTCGCTCTGAGTAATCCGTTGTTGATGTTATATGATTTTTAACCCGGATTTCAGTAAAGTGCATATATATTACTACTTTACGTTATTGTTGATATATTGAGAAATCCGGATGGGATTGGTGCCCACGGTTTGCTTTTTGTGGCATAGGATGAAGTGTATTTTCCGCGTGCAGATAATGGTAATTCCACGCTAGTAACGAAACTCTGCCCAAATTTCGAAAAGTTTTTTGTTGGTTCGTGTTTTCGAAAGGGTTTGATTCCGATTTAGGAAGCTAAATCGGGGTTGGGTCCTTTCAGCTTGGTATCAGAGCATTAGGTTGTCAGATTCTGTAGTCGTGTTTACTAAGGATATTTGAGAATGTACAGCATGTCTGGAATGGTGACCCGACCGGCCGGCGGATAATCATCAAATTCCGGGTGTTGTATGCTTTCAAATATTTGAAGTTCCATGATTACGTTCCACTTGTTGGGAACGATATTGTATTCATTAGGATGCCTCCTGACGTGCTTTCCGTGTCGTTTCGGTTGTGGATCCTGTTGAGGATCAATCGACGCGCGATTTGCCAGAGAATAGTGGATTCGGATATGTATTCAGAGTTTAGAGAATTGTGTGGCACGGTTTGCCTGGGGATGTGTATATGAGCGTCTATATGTTGCCTCAGAGCTGTGAATTGTGGCAGTGATGTATGCCTGAGTTAGATCAGTGTATTTTGTGGGCTGTTATTGTGTGAGTACCGGCTGCGACTCCATGGCCTACATTCAGGGTGATGTTTACACGGTAATGGTTTTATCAGGCTCCAGCGATCGAATGTAGAGTGGTTACCCACCTGAGGCAGAGATGCATTGTCCACGTGTTTGTTCTTGTATGCACGTGTTGTGTGGCTTCAGAGGGAGTTATACATGAGGTTCGAGATGAGTTTGAACCTGAGTATCAGAGAAAGTTTGATTGATGTGCCTCGAGATATCCGTGAGGAGCTTAGTGGGCTGCACTCAGTGGCGAGGCTATTGAGAAGGAAAGTTTTACGCGTTTTTCGATGTGATGGTTTGAGGAAAGTGGACTTAGTCGAGATTTTGATGAGGTTGAGTTCTGACACTTCGGGATCAGTGACTTCATCAAGCTGTGGTCTTTTCGATTACGTTGAGGGTTATCAGATCAGGCAGAGAGGATCTGTTTGACAATGGCGGAGATCACAGAGTAGCAGACTTGGTCCTGTGGCAGGAGTTTGGACGATTGTTGGTGATCCTATCACGCAGCAGGTGTTGCAGTGACTTGTGTTCGTGGAGTACTCTCAGTTGCCATTGTGGTGACCAGGAGGGTCACGTTACAAGGGAGCGCCTTAGCCAGCTGTTCTAGCGGTTCGACAGCTCAGAGTTTACGAGGAAATCATGATGCTGTTTCTGGAGCTTGATCAACCCAGATTTCTAGACGAGCCATTCAGGAAGTCGCAGTTGACGTGGGCGGCTAGTGTGGCACGTCGGAGTTCATGCCATGACCTTGTTTGAGGACAGACTTTTCTCCGAGGTTACTGTTGCTTGATGCCCATGGCTATTGTACCTGTATCTCCACTTCCGAGGTCTTGGAGAGTGTTGCATCCATCCGGAGGTCGCGAGATCCTTGTTGGAGGATATGGCTTAGCCGCAGATTTTTTATAGCTGACATTGTGGTTTTGGTGTGCTTGTGAGTATGGACTTACTGACGACGCATTTGGCGATGTTCGAGTGCCTCGAGGAGGAGGTTGTATTTCGACGACCAGATTTCCCCGAGATACTGTTTCGTGGTGATGGTCGAGCAGATGGTGGAGATGAGTTGTGTTGTTGCTTAGTTATGTTGTGGATACTATGGTTGCTGTACCGACATTGGTGACATTGAGATGGTTCCCGAGTTTCCAGGCGTGCTTTGGGAGGAGTTACCGGGTGTTCCTCCGGTTCGGGAGACTGACTACACCATTGAGCTTGTACCGGACGCTGGACTCACTTTACCGGCATCTAGTTGTTCGGAGCCAGCGGAGATGATGGAGCTATAGTTTCGACTCCAGGAGTTGCTGGAGGAGATTTCAGGAGATTTCATGCAACCCCGCATATTTGCGTGGTGTGCTCCTGCATTGTTTGTGTGGTTGTTGGATGATTTGACGTGGTGGTGCATTGACTACCGGAAGCTAGATTTACTTCAGAGGAGAGTGAGTATCCTTCGCCTCGGATTGACGAGTGGTTTGATCAGCTCGAGGGAGCTTCGATCTTTTTGAAGGTTGATTTCAGGTCCGGATACCATCCGTGAGGTTCGATGAGTCAGTCGTGGTTTGGACAGTTTTCAGATCTCGGTGCGGACATCAGGAGTTATTGGTCATGTTGTTGGTTGACCAATGCCTCGTAGATTGTGTGGACTCGATGGACCAGGTGTTCAGACAATTCTGGACGAGTTTGCGGTCATGTTCGATGGCAACGTCCTGATGTATTCCAGGAGTATGAGCCAGCACCTGATGTAATAGCGAGTGGTTTCGCAGACTTCGCGAGATGATCAGTTGTTGGCGAAGTTCAGCCAGTGTGAATTTTGATCGATTAGCGTGAAGGTTTTGGGTCACGTGATGTCAGCCAAGGGAGTTGGCGTGGATCCTGACCAGTTAGAAGCCGTGATGATTCAAAGTTTGCCCTACAAGTGTACCAGAGATCGGGAGTCTCTTGGGTTTTGGCAGGCTTGTACCGACGGCTTTGTGCAGGACATTCCCGAATTGCCACTTCACTTTCCGGATTGACGGAGAAGGCGTAGAGTTTGAGTGGTTCGATGCACGCGAGGAGAGTTATTACTCCTGTAGGATGGTTGATCGTTGTTTCAGTTTTAATTTTACTTGACGACCGCGATGAGTTCGTGGGCTATGGCGATGCATCGAGGTTTGGGTTTGGTTGTGCTTTGATGCTGTATAACAGAGCGGTGACTCATGATTTCAAGCAGTGGAAACTTTATGTGGCTACGTATCCTATGTATGATTTTGATGTAGCTGTCCTTGTGCTAGCACCAGAGAGTTAGAGATACTACTACTATGGCGTGCAGTGTGATGTAGGAGGTACCCTGATCACTGAGTTTCATCCACTTGCATTTTCGGCCAGATTTGGGCTTGAGACAGTGTAGATGTATGGGGTTGACTCACGACTATGGCTGCACCTTTGAGTTTGTTTGAGAAAGGCTAGTGGTTGTACATTGACCATCCGTCTGAGATGTTGTTGTTATTGATGCATTCAGTTGTGAGTTGGGAGCTTCAGTGTTTCATGTGTGTGCGGCTCGAGTTTCCGTGTTAGCCGAGTTATGGGCTAAGAGAGTTGAGTTCTAGTATGATGGTGTTGAGGCTCGTGATTTTGCGCGCGTTTGGCCCTAGTGACGTGGAGATGTATCAGATACTTCGAGTTTACTACTCGTAGCACAACATGGAAGAGCAATGTAGCAGCTTATGTGTACAGATGCCACTTTTGTCGACTGGCGATGGCTAGGAGGCAGAGATTTGCCGAGATGTGTCAGCCATTTGAGATTCCGGTTAGACGTGGCGATTGTTGCTGTGTTTGTGTGTGTTTGTATGCACTTTGGTTGGTGATACCAGTTGTCAGAATTTTGTGGACCGTTTGATGAATTTAGTACGTTTCCTTGTACTTTCGAAGACGATTTCAGTGGCAGGCTGGTATAGCTGTGTTTGACGGAGATTGGTCATTTCCGCGGTGTACCCGTGTCCCGGTTCGCTGATCGAGACAATTAGCTACAACTGTGTGTTGACGAGCTTTGCAGCGAGCATTGGGGACCAGATTACGGTTTGGTACCAGTTTTCATCCTCGGATTGGTGGGTGATCTTGAGGACTATTCAGACCTTTGAGGGCATGTTGTGGACCTCGGTATTGCAGTTCCGAAGGATTCGGGACCATCAGTTTCAGTTGTTCGAGATTGCTTGCAGTACCAGTTTGTTGACCACTGTGATATTGACGTTGCGTGATGTCGTTTTGAGGACGATGTGTACTCCATTGTGTTGGAGCGAGTTTGGTTTGAGTATGAGTTGACATTTGATTCTGATTTTGTGGAATGTGTTACCACAGACTGTCTGGTTAGCGGAAATGAGTTGATAAATTGCTTGAGTTCGATGTTTGAGTTGTGTTGGCATGAGTATGCTGAGTTGTGAATTGACACGTTGTTTTGATTTGTGTGTGGCCATAGGTGAGGTTGTGTTATGCCGTATGGTTCGGCATCGCCTATAGTGTTGGCTTTTATGTGTGTTGTGTTCCGTGTGGCGGAACTGTGTTTCAGGTTTGTTATGTGTTGTGTACCCTATCTGTTCCTTATGTAGGAACACTTGGCGCTTGTGTGGAGCCAGTTCAGATTTGTGATTTGTGGGTACAAGAATTTCAGCACGGAGTTATCTCCTATGTGGAGTCAGCCATCAGAGTTGTTCAGTCGACATTATCACTGGGCAGTTGAGCAGTATGCAGAGGCAGTGCTCCTACTTGTAGTCGGCTGACTCGAAAATTTTGAGGTCGAAATTTTTCTAAGGGGGGTGGATTTATGACGACCCGGACCAGAATTAGCAGTGGAATCAGCTTGATTGAAGAGCTTGCACGTAGTCGCAGAGTTGCGACAGTCGTTTTAATCGCCGAAGCTTCTTAACGACTAAATTATTGGCCGAGAATTGGAGCTGAGTCTCTTCTCGAGAGTCGTTGTACGTGTGATTACGAGTTCATTGGCAGTTCCGGATCGTTATTTGGACGACCGAGGAATAAGTTATGAATATTTGAAGTTTCGATATAATCAGGTTTAAATGGCAGGTTTGTTCGCGACTAAGTTATCGGACGAGAATTTGGCTTCGGATCCTTCACGGAAGTTGTTTAGAATTTAATTTCGAGTTCGTAGGAATTTCCGAAGCATGATTTTGAGTTACGGAGTTTAAGTTGCGAATTTTGCCGATTGTTGATTGTTTGGTTGATTTAGTTATGTGTTGGTTAGAAGGGTTGACTTTTTTATCCGTTTGGCCGATATGTTTGACTTCGGGTGATATTGGAAGAACATGTCGAGATGAGTTTGTGGCCGTGAGAATTATCGGAATCGGATATACGACAAGAAAGTTACGCGCGATTGAAGTTCGTCGAAAATGATAAGTATGAAGTTTCCATTTTGAGAAAGGCTATAAATAGAAATCTGCTGTTTTGGGAAAGTCAAAAACTTGCCATAATTGGGTTTGACCGAGTTGACCGAGTCAACTCGGTGGAGAGGAAGAGGCCGACGGCGACTTGGAGCTTCACAGCGGCGTTGAGGCTTCCGGCCACCCCGGGGAGCGAGGCTGCCACCGTTCGACTCGGCTTGATGCGTTTGACACCGTGCCATCCTCCGTTCACGGCGAGGCTCGCCGGAAAGAGAAGAAAAACCGACCAAAGTTTGGAAGATTTTGAGTGATTTCGGGTTCCATGATTTAGGCCGAATTGAGCTACAACTTTGAGTGGGCTTTGAAGCTCTCATCCCCTTGATGCTCCCCTGTAAGTTTCGTGTTTCAATTCGATGTGTACATGGAGAATTTTGGATTTGAAGATTTGGTATCAATTCGGGTTTTCATGAAATTGAGCTAGTTAGAGTTTGAATTGGCCTTTGTTGCAGTTGACAAAGTTGCTCAGTGCATGATTTTGAGTGGAATAGGTGCAGCTCCGCCATGAAATTCTCCGTCCGGCAGCGGCGCCGCCGTGGACGGCGGTCAACGGTCAACGGGTTGATTTTCTTTTTGACTTTCGACAAGTTGCATGTCATTTGACTCGAAATCGCGCTCCGATCGCAGTGGGGAGGTTCGTTTTTCGTATTGAGCGTCCGAATGTAAAGCGAGGTATTGAGGTGTTATATTTGGATTTTCGACAATTCGTCGTATTCGAATTATGTGTTTCCGAGAACGGTGGTTTCTCGTGATTTGATTTGTATTGTCGAGTTATGACTTTGAGAAATGGATTTTATGAATATTCAGGGGTTCGTGATCGTTCGTTTGGCGATGGACTTTCCGCCGGATCACGGATTAACGCGATACGCGTTACGCTAGTCTGTGAGTGGACAATTTATTTTCACGGATTGATTGCGAGTCTTTTATTTATGATTTACGAACTTGAGCATGCAGATGGATTATGGTTTTACGAGCATGTGTTTTTACGATAATGCATATACGAATATACGTATAAGAGTATATATGTGTATATATTGTGTTTTAAGCATGTGCATAGAAAAGATTTATGATTTGGTTTACACAGAGTACAGTCTCAGTATATGTTGTTGTATCGATACACCTTGGCTTCTCGGCTGATCCCCGAGTACGCTCTGGGGGGGACAGATATCCTGACCCGAGGCCTTTCTGGCTAGGAATCACGTGTGGGTCTGGGATCCCGTGATTCAGACTGTGCTATCGCGTGGTAGTCCATGAGTGATTCCGTGATTTTTATGTTGCATGCTCCGTACGCGTGAGGAGTTAGAGTCTCCCTCGTGTACTCGGACGGGTGAGGAGTTAGAGTCTCCCTCGTGTACCATTTCTCACTTATGCATTTGGACTCGCATATGTTTTATATTATATATATACTTGGTGAAAGACATTTATTTTCGTCCACTCACTCTAACGTGTTTCATGTCTTTCCCCTGGGCTTTTCGGTTTCCGTGCCCAGTTTGCAGTTCGGACTCTGGAGTCGCACGTCGTGGTCGGAGGCATAGTACTCGAGCGGTCTTATTTCTTCCAGTAGGTTTATTGTTCTACCTACTGTGATATATATATATATATATATGTTTATATGTTGTGGTCGCTCTGAGTAATCCGTTGTTGATGTTATATGATTTTTAACCCGGATTTCAGTAAAGTGCATATATATTACTACTTTACGTTATTGTTGATATATTGAGAAATCCGGATGGGATTGGTGCCCACGGTTTGCTTTTTGTGGCATAGGATGAAGTGTATTTTCCGCGTGCAGGTAATGGTAATTTCACGCTAGTAACGAAACTCTGCCCAAATTTCGAAAAGTTTTTTGTTGGTTCGTGTTTTCGAAAGGGTTTGATTCCGATTTAGGAAGCTAAATCGGGGTTGGGTCCTTTCACCGTGCCACACAGTTCACTGAACTCTGAATATTCATCCAAATCCACAGTTCTTTGGGAAATCGCGCGTCGATTGATCCTCAATAGGATCCATAACCGAAACGACACGGAAAGCACGTCAGGAGGCATCCTAATGAATAAAACATCGTTCACAACAAGTGGAACGTAATCATGAAACCGCAGATATTTGAGAATACACAACACCCGAAGTATTGATGAGTACCGCTGGCCAGTCGGGTCATCACTCCAGTCATGCTGTATAAACTCAAATACCCTAAGCGTCACAACTACAAGAGTCTACAGAATCTGACAACCTAATGCTCTGATACTAAGCTGAAAGGACCCAACCCCGGTTTAGTTGCCTAAACCGGAATCAAACCCCTTCGAAAACACGAACCAACAAAAACCGTAGAAATTTTGGAAGAGTTTCGTTACTAACGTGGAATTACCATTACCTGCACGCGGAAAATACACTTCATCCTATGCCACAAAAATCAAACCGTGGGCACCTATCCCATCCGGATTTCTCAATATATCAACAGTAAAGTAACACAATAAATATAACTGTACTTTACTGAAATCCGGAGTAAAATCGTATAATATATACAATAGGAAACTCAGAGCGACCTCTAATGTATAAACATATACGTATATAACAGTAGGCAGAACAGTAAACCTACTGGAAGAAACAAGGTAGCTCGAGCACTATGCCTCCGACCACGACGTGCGACACCAGAGTCCGAACTGCAAACTGGGCACGGAAACCGAAAAGCCCAGGGGAAAGGCAAATAAAGACGTTAGAGTGAGTGGATGAAAATAAACATATGCCTTTCACCAGTTTATATACATACTCAATGTAAACAGTGCGAGTTCGGAAAACAACACACACACACACATATATATATATATATATATATATACGGAAGTTGTCGGGCGACCTCTCAAACCCGACATCAGGTGAATCGCTCAAACCTGACAGTGATAGGCCAGGGGACCACTCAACCCTGGCGGCACGCAGGGGACCACTCAACCCCGCCCAGAGGAATCTCTCAACTCTGGTCTAGAGGAATCTCTCAACTCTGGTACATCGATGTAATAAATGCCATCACAAATAAACATATAACAATACCTCCGAAAACAACATATATCTCAACATCGAATAATTTAAATACGGAAAATCATAAAATCCACGAACTCGCAAATCAACTGTGAAAATATAAACTTGTCCACTCACACGCTTGCGTAACGCAGTTCGCGTTAACCCGTGATCCGGCGGAAAGCCCCTCGCCAAAAAAACGATCACGAACACCTGAATATTCACAAAATCCATTTCTCAAAGTCATAACTCGACAATACAAGACAAATCACGAGAAACCACCGTTCTCGGAAACACGTAATTCGATTACGACAAACTGTTGGAAATCCGGAAATCACACCTCAATACCTCACTGTATTTTCGGATGCTCAAATCGAAAAACGAACCTCCCCACTGCGATCGGGGCGCGATTTCGAGTGAAATGACATGCAATTTGTTGAAAACCCAAAAAGTCAAACTATTGACCGCCGTTGACCACCGCCCACGGCGGCGGCGCCACCCGACCGGAAAATTTCACGGCGGAGCAACCCTCACTCCACTCAAAATCATCCACTGAGCAACTTTCATAACTGCAACAAAGGCCAATTCAATCTCTAACTAGTCCAATTTCATGATAAACCAAATTGGTACACAAATTTCAAATCCAAAATTCTCCATGTACACATCGAATTGAATCACCAAACTTACAGGGTAGCATCAAGGGGATGAGAGCTTCAAAGCCCACTCAAAGTTGTAGCTCAATTCGGCCTAAATCGAGCAACCCGAATCACCAAGTTTTCCTCCAATTTTGGCCGGATAATTCTCTCTCCACCGTGGACCATGCCGGAAAAAGAGGCCGGGGATAGCTTCGGGATATCAAGACGAGTTGAATGGGACAAACGCCAAGCCGTGAGGTGGCCGGATAAGGCTCGCCGCCGGTAAAGCCGTGGCCACCGCCGTGAACTCGCTCCACCACGGTCAAACCCAGTTGACCGTTCAATGCCATTTAATACCAGATTTTGACTTTCCCACTATAGAAACTTCACTATTTATAGCCTTTCCCAAAGAGGAAACCCCCATAAATACATTTTACGACAAACTTTAAACTCCCGTAACTTCCGCGTCGTAATTCCGATTTCAATAATTCTCGCGGCAACGAACTCGACTCGACATGTTCTTCAATAATCATCCGAAGTCAAAAACATCAGCCAAACGGATAAAAAGTCAACCATTCAACCCAAACACATGCATAATCCGACTAAATATCAACAAACGGAAATAATCACAACTTAATCTTCATAACTCAGAACAATGCTCCGGAAGTTCCCACAAGCTCGAAATTAAATTCTGAACAACTTTCGTGAAGAAACCGAAACCAAATTCTGGACCGGTAATTTAGTCGTTAAGAAGATCACCAATATAATCTGATTCCGTCGAAACTTCAAATATTCATAATTAATTCCTCGGTCGTCCAAATGATAATCTGGAACTGCCCATGAACTCGAAATCACACGTACAACGACTCTCGAGAAGAGACCCAGCTCCAATTCTCGGCCAATAATTAAGTCGTTATCAAACCTGGCGGTTCAAATACTGTCGGAACTCTGCGACTACGCAGTAACTCACGTATATAGCTGATCATACTGCTGATTCTGGTCCGGGTCGTCACAAATTAATCTATACTAATATTTTTGTAATATGTTGATTCTGTAAAATGTTCATGCATTATACATTTTCTTTAAAGGATAATATTGTGCACATTTTTAGGGAATTAAAAAAATTATAATCCGATCTATAAAGATTGCTATTTCTGCATATCTCCTACAATAACCAAATTTCTTTACACAACCAATGTCATCATTGTAGCCAAGTTGAAGAAATAGTATCATCTAATAACAAAAAATTCTCATGTACGTGTTGCTAACTTTTCCAATGCAAAAAAAAAAACAAAAAACAAATGTCATGATGAATATAGCCAAACAACAAAGACAGTGTAATAAAATCTCTGAAGATTTTTATGTTTGTTCATGTTCTAATAATAGAAGAAGGGAGATCTAATGGATATCAATTTTTTCTTCCTATCAAATATATATAAAGTATATTCATGGATAGTATGTTGAAGAGAAAGGACATAATTCTATTAGTATATAAATCAAAGTTTTCATGGATGAAAACCCCACATTCATATTTTCTACTCATATGCATTCCATGCTCTCAGTCATTGCCTAGCCAAGTAGACGAAAAAAGAACTTCCCTCAGATATTTATTCATCATTATTCGCATATCAATTCATATCAAAAAAATTGTTCAAAAAGATGATAAGCAATATTCAGCCTGATGAACAAGACTTTTTCGTCATTGCTCACACCACAAGAATGTGGTGGCCTAGACAATTTCAAGGACTGCATTATCTTTTGGTGGATGAAAATGTAAGTACATCAATAGTAAAATCAATTTTAGATATAGTGAATATGTTGTGTAAGTTTTTAATAACTAATTGAATTATACTCACAGATGACAGGAATCACTAATCCATGCAATTGTTCCTGGGGAAGACTATCAACTAATCCATGCACCAATGATAGAAGGTGTAATATATCAAATACAACGCTCTATTTCAAGGCCAAATTATAGCAGAGAAAAGTTGACAGATCGTGGAGCAATGCTGTATTTCAAAACCTTTACTACATTTTTTCCAGTTCACCGAGCTTTACCAATCATTCCACGCCATTATTTTTGGTTCCTTGAATTTGAAGATCTCGGACAAAAAATACGACAACAGAGATCTCCCCCAAACCATCTAATCACACGCAAATACTCACTCAACTATTTAAAACATTATTTGTTTTATATATCAACATTTTATTTTTCTTGTCTTTTAAACATTGGGCAATTTTCAATTAGAATGTTCACCAATATGCCCTATGCACAAAATATACTAACATAATTCTAATTAAAATTGAAGATATCTATGGTTAAAAACATACGTGGATCTACAAAGTGTGACATGATTATTAATAATCTGGGGTAATATATTTTCAAACCTTTTTTTTTGAATTTTGCTCACAAATTTATGCAATATAAAATTAGTCATTCCATGATACAATTGTAAAAAAAAATTTATTACTTTATTACGACATGAATAATCATGCCAAAGAAATTAAGACAAGTTATACATGAAATTTTTTTTTTGCAGGATGGAGGACTTAAAGGTAACACTATGGGGAGATGTTGCAACCACAATTGATATAAAAGATATTTTAAATCTAGCAATACTATTTTTGGTAGTCTTTACTACCTTACAAATCGAGAAGCTGGCTGGTATACTGTGTCGCTGCACATAATTGCTTCTAATCAATTATTTTTTTAGTGCTCCGAACATTTATTCCATTACATTCAGATAAGATTGTTAGATTGAGTACCAAGCATACTTGCATCACCTTGAATCCAAATATTTTGCAGACTAAACAATACAAAATTGAGTATGTCAATTAAATAGCGCACGATTTTTAAAATAAAAGTATTTGCTGATTTCAAACTTCAAGCATCTTCTTTTGAAAATAAAAATTACCATATGACTTCATAATACATAATTTTTTGTCAGTACTTAAGACCCTTTTTTTAACTTCAGATTCAATTGACCAACTGACAAGATCAGACTTATTCCGACTCGACACTAGAATCGGGATGTGACTCTACAAATTCCGCACTCATGTTTTCCGTTTACTACGTTGTTTGTTAAATAAATAATTATTTAATAAAGTCTTGAATCCATGATAAAAATTCTTGGTCGAATATTTATCCTCAAGACAACATTTTTTTATTTGGTTATTGGAAACTGCTTGAACCATATTCAATTTTAATTTCTTCAGAACTATATACTGTATATTACTTGCATTATATTTTTTTCAAAGTATTTTCGAAATTTTATATAAAACAACCTACATTTGTCAGAGGCTAAACCAAAATTCACAAGCAAAGTTAAGAAGCTATGTACCATGGTTTCACTGTGGAGAACACCATTGAATGCACAACCACCTACCAGACCGATTGTACTTGATGTAAACTTCACCCTTAACTCTAAAATTGTTTTGCATTTCCCAACATATCTCTCTATCAGGGACGGCGTAACATGAAATCCATTGCAGTCCACCAAAGAGCTGGTAAGAATCATCCCTTCTTCTATATAAAATTTGTTTCCAAACCTAAATTTGTCTTGACTGGGTTGATTAAATAAGAGGATGATAACTGTTTGGGTGCATGTCTTCTATTTTGATTTGGGTTAATAAGTTTGGATTATTTGTTTGAGTATACAACTATTGTTTCAATCGATATAGTTGATCTCATAAATTGATGAGATCCTGGTGCTTTCGTTGATAGTTCATGTTTTGCTCTGTAATTTTTATAAATCTGCATGCATTATCTAAGACGTAGGTTTGAGCAATGGTGATACCATCAAGTAATATATCCATAAATTTTAAAAATCAAAGGATTTAACCAATTTCGTTTCATGATTACCATAAAACGGAGATAAATGTCTTGTACCATGCTCTGATATCTGTTCATGGTCTTTGTACATACCAGATTAGTTCAAACTCTTTATTTAACTCTAGACTGCCTTTTAAAGAAGCTGAAGGACACTTAATGTATTCATCAGCTTAGTTTCACAGATGTTCTGAACCTTCAAAATATATTTTTTTACTAGCTCATGGGTTTTGGCTATTCTCAGTTGGACGGATACATTTTGTTGCTCTTTTCTGAAATGGAATTTATTATATTGATGAAAATCAATGGAGGAATGTATGAACTGTTTATAGATTTGGGATAGATTTTGTGTTAAGGACTATTCAGCTCAATCTTGATCTACATAACTACTTGGTGTAATTGCTTGATTGTATTTCACTATGTGGAGTTTTGTTTTAATCTTTAATCCATGGTTTGTTTCTTCTGTCTCTTTTGTTCTATTCTGTAATTTGAAATTTTGATGTTTACCAATATGATTATTCATTGAATTGGTCACTCAAATGATCTTTTAATGTTATCATCAGTCTTTTATATCATTTCAAAGTTTGCAACTTTATTCCCTATACTTAATTTAGTTCAATTTAAAGTTTGAAACTTTGATAGCTATGTTTGATTCCTTTGGTTTAAACCTTCAGTTGGATTGATTTTTATTCCTCTCAAGTAAATTGTTGTTCAATGAATTCAAATGTATGTTTGCCATTTTTTGTTCTGTCGAAAGCTATTTTCAATTGCCTTATATTTTTACAATGAATCTACTATTTTTGGTGCTGGAGAATAATGAGTCTTGGATGCATATGCCTTCCTTCTCAATCATGCATTACATTGATAAAAAAATATAACTGTTAATTTACATTCTTGACAACATATTGATATAATGATATTTAATCTAATGCATAGGTCAAGTCTTGGACTTGAGCAAGAACTACATGTTGCTCAATGAGGGAATACTTTTACCGATTGGAGTTGACGTTATACCTCTACTTGGACCACCTTCATCTCTACCATGTATGTCTCTTATACCTTCTGTTGGACCATTGACCCCTCCAACATCTACTTCAACGGATATACCGCTTTTATGTCTTACTGGATCAGCTGCCACCCCAACATCCACTACACAAGAAATCCATGGACTAAGTTCTATTCCACCATCAATTCCATTAGATATGCCGATTCCATCTTCATCATTTGTGGAGATTACTGTTGAAGTAAGGGATCACATGACAGTAAAAGGAGAGGATGGAATGTCCATGCAAAGAACCAGAAGACAAAAAGAAATTGTCGGCATCCAATTTGACGAGACTGCCCATGATATTCGTGCATGTGGAGAAAATATAAGGTAGAATATTATACCACTTGATAACTTACAACACTCTGCATCTATTTACTCAGTTTGTTTATAATTATGAGTTACCAATTGTTTTGAATTGAGTAAATCTATGAAACCTATTACAATATTAACGATGGTACTAAATTCAATCATTAAACATTATGCAGTGAATCTGTGGGAGAGGCCACTGCCTCCGAACAAGAAAAGAAGAGGAAACGAGGATGACCAAAGGGCAAACCGAGGAGCAAGAAAGCAAAGCAAACTACTGGGATCCAATTTGAGGAAATTTTCCAGAATGCTGACACAAATGCAGAACATACGAGGTAGATTGCTATACTGCATGATAATTAACAATGCTTTAGATCTCCGTATTTAGTCTGCTATGATTATTTTTAATGATGAATAACTAACTAACCATCATCCTTAGTTATGTTGAGTTTTTACATTGCCTAATTTGCATTAGCATTTAAGTGTAGACGTGTAATTGCTGTATTTGGAATGACTGTGTGTATAAACTTTTACTTTATTTGATATGGTTTAATTGTAGAAATTGTTCTGTATATGTGTACAGTGAAGTTCATTATTTAGCACTTAACCAGTGTTCATTTGATAGGAGTATAATTATGAGGTTCTATTACTACTGGTTTTTAATTGAATAAATATATCAACCCATCATATATCAACCTTTTTGTAGTGAATGCATGGGAGATGCCATTGGCTCTAAAGAAAATAAGAAAAAGAAAGGAGGATGGCCGAATGGCGTAACAAGGAATCCCGCAAAGAGGTTTAATCTTTTCCATTGTTGGAAAGTATTAATTTTGGACAATCTCTGATTATAATATTTGCATAAACAAAAAAAAGAGATCCAAGGGTGGCTGGCCAAAATGAGTGCCCAAGAACCCTGAAAAGAGGTTCGACTCATTACACAGAAAATTTACTCTTCTTCTTTTGATTATCATTAAATGTTAAATTTGCAGAAAATTATTCGAATTATCGATAATGACAAAGAAGGGCAGGCGCTCATTGTAGGTCTACAGTTGGCGCTCTTATCAAACGCCTCCAACAATAACATATACAGTGACTCACAGCTGATTGTCAACCAGATAACTGGGGACTTCGAGGCAAAGAGAGGATCCATGGCTGCTTACCTGGTGCTCGCTAGGCATTACCTCTGCAAGTTTAAATTCTTCAATATTACACAAGTTCCTCATGCCCAGAATGCCACGGCTGATGCGCTAGCTCGCCTTGCCACCACGCCATACCTCGCCTCTATTATTCAAACAAAGGTGGAAATCCTTGACAAACCAAACATTTCCAAAAGCTTCTATAAGATCCTGCATATCACGCCCCATTCTCTATCCTCTACTTCAACCAACCCTATCTTAACCGTTCATGGACGATTCCAAGTTCGATCCAAAAAATTCGTGTTCCCCTAGTGACCACTTTGGCTTCATTTGTGGGAGATGCGATGACTTCCACCTATTTTGACACATAGTCCACCGCTACAAGAATATAATACATGTCATGTGAGCAAGGAAACAGTCCAATAAAGTCGATTTCCCATAGATCAAAAATATTTGTCTCTATGATAGAAGTCAATGGCATTTGATCCCTAGAATTGGTTCTCCCAACTCATTGGCAACAATCACATACTTTAACAAAGGAATAAGAGTCTCGAAACAGGTTGAGCCACCACAAACCGACTTGAAGAACCTTATATACCATTTTGGGTGGACATCACCAAAGCGTGAAAAAAATGTGAGCACACTAAAGATCTTTTTTTCCGGAATGCACTTTCTTATAACTCCATCACTTCCTTCCTTGTAGAGATAGGGGGTCATCCCACAAGAATTATCAGATCATCATTCACAATCTCTTCCGTTGATTACCATTGAAGTAGGAAGGTATGTATGTCCCCTTTGTTACCAAATAGTTTGTAATGTCCGCAAACCAAGGTTGATTATGGGTAGTAAACACCTCTTGAATAAAATTAGTTGCTCATCCAGAAACTCATCATTCAAGTCATCTTCTACATTAATCATTTTGAGGTGCGAAAGGTGATTCGCAACTAAGTTGAGCTTTCCCACCTTGTCCACAATCTCTAAGTCAAACTCTTGAAGAATTAGCACTCATCTCAACAATCTTGTCTTGGACTTGGCCTTAGTAAGGAGAAACTTGAGGGCACTATGATTCTTATGCACAATGATCTTGAAACCCACAATGTAGCTTCTAAACTTCTCAAAGGAGAATACAATAGCTAGCATCTCCTTTTCGGTTGTGGTGTAGTTCCTTTGAGATAGATTCAAAGTATGGGAAGCGTATTGAATGACCCCAAGAACATTGTCTCTTCTTTGCCCAAGTACGGTTCCCAAAGAGTAGTCACTAGCATCTCAAAAGGCAAGCTCCAATCCGGCTTTATAATGATGGGAGCCATAGTGAATACTTGCTTAAGCTTCTCAAAGGCTTCTTCAAACTCTTTGGTGATTGTGTAATAGGAATCTTTCGCAAGCATATTCGTTAAAGGCTTCACAATCTTGCTAAAATCCTTGATGAACCTCCGATAAAAACCTGTATACCCCAAAAGGCTTCGCACATCATTCACATTGTGTGATATTGGAAACCACTCAAACACTTCTACCTTTGCTTTGTAGACTTCTATACCTCTTCTCGAAATGGTGTGATCGAGAACTATACCATCTTGTACCATGAAGTGACATTTCTCCCAATTAAGCACTAAGTCTTTGTTGCAACATCTTTCCAACACTAACTCAAGGTGATGTAAGCACTCATCAAACTATCCATGAAGACTTCTACAAATTCCCTAATCATCCCTGAGAAGATGGCTTGCATACATTGTTGAAAGGTGGTCAGTGCATTGCATAACCCAAATGGCATTCTTCGAAAAGCAAAAACCCCATGAGAACAAGTGAAAGCCGTTTTCTCTTTATGCTCCGGGCTATTAGCTATTAGATTTTATGTACTACACCCATCCAAGAAATAATAGAAAGCATGCCCAACTAATTTCTCCAACATTTGGTTAATAAAGGGAAAGGGGAATTGATCCTTATGGGTGACCACATTTAGCTTCCTATAGTTAATGAAAAATCTCCAACTATTAATAATTCATTGAGGGATAAGCTCACCACTAGCATTAGGAACCATAGTCATACCACCCTTCTTTGGCACTACTTGAGTGGGAGAGACCCAAGGACTATCCGAAATAGCGTATGTGATCCTATTAGCATTGAGCTTTCACACCTCATTCTTCACCACTTCTTGCATACTGGGGTTGAGCCGCCTTTAAGCTTGTCTAATCATCTTGGCATCCATAGTGGTGTAGATTTGATGTTCAATGATGCATCAACAACTTTGTCGGGCCTTCCCTCAACATAAACTTGATTGGCCATGTCCTCGACTTCCTCATCAATCTCTTTCTCAATAAATTTGATAAAAAAAATGCTTGCAATTGAGGAATGGGGTTTGTATCATGGAATATTTTGAATGTCTCGGTCCTCTCGAAGACCGTCATGGTGAGTACCCTAGCCTTTACATCTATCTTTATGTCGGTCATAGCTATGAATGCCCTTCTGAAAATAATTGGAAGATCCTCATAACACCTCGGTTCTTCCATGTCTAGGATGACAAAATCCGCCAGTATCACTAATGCACGAATATTAACCAACACATCTTCCACAACACCTCGCGGATGCACTATACTTCTAGCGGCTAATTGTAGAGACATGCTCACTTGTTTGATTTTTCTTAAGAAAATGTCCTTATAAACCGAATATGGCATCAAATTAGTGGAAGCTCCAAGGTCCATCAATGCATTTTCAAAGTACCGCTTCCCAACGGTGCACGAAACCGTAAAACTTTTTAGATCCACCAACTTCTTCGAAACCTTCCTTTGTAAGATTTTTGAGACCGTATCATTGAATTTGATATTATCAGATCCTTTCATCCCTTCTTGAATCTTGTTCTTATTCTACTAGTTCATATAAAGGTCCTTCAAGAACTTAGAGTACATTAGAATAGTTTGGATAACATCAAGGAGGGAGATATTGATATCCACTCTCTTAAATACGTCTAAACATTCCTTGGTCTTCCCATCTAAATTATCTTGGACTCTCTCCTTGTTCTTCACTTGAGGGAATGATAGGTACTCATCGTCACCTTGTTGAACCCTTTCAGAATGCTCTTTACCTCTATCCTGACTTTATTTTTTAACGGGTCGAGAGGTTTTCTCGATGGATCGACAAACTGTGTTTGTCTAGATAGTGGGCTCCCTTCGACGGGTCGACAATGAGTCTCGACCTGTCGAGTCCTGGGAAGTTCTTCTTCCTTCATTCCTCTCCAAATTTTTCATGGTATGCTCTTGGTCCATATCTCTACCCTTTAAACCTTTTCCATTATCGGAACTCACTTGCACAACTTCAAACTCGTTTTCTTCATCATCCGACTGATCAACATCTTCATACGGAATCAAAACAGTATTATCTTGAAATTGCACAACTTTATCCCTACTTGTAGAGCCCTTCTCAAATCTGGGAGGGCTCTTAGACACATGAGGTGTGTTTAAGTCCTTGTCATTATTACTCTCTATAATGGGAGCATCTCCATAGTTCTCAAACTTCTTTCTGGATCTCAATACTACATTTACCACATGCACTTTATGTTTGGGATTTCTCTCAGTAGTAGATGGGAATTCAAGAGCCTTGTCACCTCCTTGACCTTAATGTGCCTTAGCAAATTGACTCACTTACATCTCCAACTTATGGATGACACTTTGACTCTCATTCCGAAGTGCTTGATTGTCTTCTTTCATATTCATAAAGATCCCAAGGAAGGTCTTCTTATCTTCCACTTGAGTCTTAGCAAGCTCCTCTTGACTCTTGATAAGCCTAGCTAGAAGGTCATCCGTAGTGGATTTCGGTGCTTTCAATTGAGGTGTAGGAATTGGTGCTTGAAGAAATGGTGGTTATTGAGCTCTATGCACAAAGGGTGCTCTTGGTTGGTAAGTGTTACCACTCGAAGCATTAGCAAGTCCTCCATTTGGCCTTGGTGCGAATCTTGGAGCTCCTTGGTTGCTTGAGAACCCATTGCTTCCACTTCTCGAAGAACCAAAGTTTCTTTGCTTTCTCCTTTGATTATAGCTGCGTCCTTGTTGGTTTTGTAAACCTCCCTCTTGATTGTATCTTCCTTATTGACCTTGGAAACCTCCATTAGATCTTTGCATACTTCCTTGACCTTGATGGTTGTTTTGGCCTTGACCACCTCATGAGAAGTTAAGGTGGTTATTCCAACCTGGATTGTAAGTGTTGGAGTAAGGATCGTTACTTAGTTGATCATAGAAAGTCCTTTGTATTCTCCAATTATTTTCAAGTAGTCTTCTTGGTGAGGGCAACTAAGGGTCTCATGCACCTTGCTCTTACAAATCATGCAAGTGACCCGCTCCACACTAATTTTAAACACTTGGTTTACTTGACATCCATTACGGCTTTGCTTCATCAAGAGGTCAAACTTCTTGTTCATAGTCTCCTCAAGCATCTTGATGGCCTTTTCTTGCATATGGGCTCCCTTAACTTCATATATACCACACATCTAGCTTGAGTAGTCTCTCTTATGTAAACCGCCGGCTTCCTTACACTTGGATTCTCATCCCATAAAGCTTACCTTTCCAAAATCTTCTCATGTAAAATATGTGCCTCTTCGGCGGTCTTGTCCACGAAATCACCTCCACACGCATTGTCTACTTTCCTCTTTGTCTTCGTGCTCAAGCCTTGATAGAAGATGGACATGAGCATATCTTGAGATTGGCCATGGTTAGAATAACCAAGCTCAAGATCCTTAAAACTCTCCCATGCATCACAAAACAACTCTCCATCCTCTTCCCGAAAAGTCATAAAGCTTGTTCTTCTTTCATTGATCTTACCCGGAGGGAAGTACTTAGTGAAGAACTTCCTTTGCAAAGTCTCCCAAGAATTGAATGAGTTGGGTGGAAGCTTGTTAAGCCACTCCTTGTCTTTGTCTCTAAAACTTGAGGGGAAGACTCGTAGTCTCAATTGCATCCATATTCCTAATGTTCAACCTAACACATGCCTCCTCAAACTCCAAAAGATGTGAGTAGGTGTCGGAGTTAGCATGGCCCAAGAATATGGGGAGAGTTTGGAGGAAACTCGACTTGATCTCAAATGACTTTCCCACCAAAGGTTGAAACATTATGCACCTGGTATGTGCCACCAAAAAGGGTAAGGCACATTCCCTCAATGGTCTTCCTTCATATACTTCATCCTCCATGACAATTTTCTCTTGTACTAGAGGTTTAACCACTTGCTCAATTAGTGGATCCAACTCAATGCGAAAGACAAGAGCTCCAAGTTTTGGATTCTCGCGCCTAGCCTCTACGGCTATGTTAAATAAATCCCCAAATTCTTCTCAGTTTTCTACCCTCAACAACTGAATACCACCCTCTTCTTCACTACTACTACTCGAACCCGCTTTACTCAGAACCACTTTATCAAAACCCAAATTAGATCTCCACAAAATGGATGATGAGCTCAAAGATGGAGTATGTAGATTCGAATGATAGAAGGTCATAAACCTGAAAAACACACTAAGTAACCACTTGAAATTAGTCTTCCAAACCCTTAAAGTACTCAAAGCCTTGAGGACCTTCCATGAAAATTCTTTAACACCCCCCTCAAGGAAACAACACTGAGCACTCTAAGAGTTCGAATGTGATTTCGGTATGTGGCATAGTGACATTCACTGTGCAATGGACACTGAAGTGAACAGAGGTAAAGGCTTATGTTATCCGATATACCGAAATCACCAAATAAGGTCCTAATATTCTAGGGTGTTGTAAGAAGTAAGTTTGCTAAATCTAGACTCTCTAACTATAATAATTTAAATAAAGACACTACTTTAGATATATATGATCTCAAGAATGTAGATAACTCAAAGTAAGTGAACAAGAGACAAATGGAACAACCTTCGAGCACAACAAATTCTCGACGGGTCGAAGGTATTCCTCGATTGGTCGAGTACAATCTCGGACAACATTAAACGGGTCGAGACTATATCTTGACGGGTCGAATGTAAGCTCTTGTGTATCCTCTACGCATCTCTCGACGGGTCGAGAAGAATTCTTGACAAGTTGAGCAGAATTCTTGACAAGCTAGTCAAGCAGAATGCCCTGCAAAAAGGTTAGAAGCACAAATCTAGCACAAGTTCCTACCCAAAGTATCTACCAGAGCATTCAAGAGATCAAAGATAATCAAAAAACAGTCCTAAATGAAACAATGAACAAAAACTACAAAGCTAAGAAATAAATGTCACATACATGTTCGGATACTCTGCACTCAAAGGCTAACCAAAGCTAATGAATCAAAATTGAACTCAATCCCCGACAATGGCGCCCAAAACTTTTTAAGAGATTCCTGTCCCCTAATCTTTTGACTATTAATTAGTCTAAGGCTAAGTGAATTTCTCTTATCCGCAAGTATACGGGGTCAAGTAGTATAAATTGTATAGAAGTCAAGTGTCAAACTCACGAGTATTGACTAACCCGATTCCATAATTTTTTCCATTAAGTCCTTTAGTTACGTGACACACAAACAAGTGATGCAACAAAAAACACAAAAGATGGAAATGAATCTTACAATGTCAAGTCCTTTGGAGACTCAACATCGCAAGGGATGATTACACTATGGTGAGTGATTTAGCGAAAGGTTGATTGATTATTTACGACTAATGAAAAGATGGTAAATAGAAAGGATCAAAAATTCAAGATAGAAAAATGGTTGGCTAAGGATGTCCCCGTTAACTATTTGATGCTCAAACAATGTCCAATTTAAGGTCACAAGTTGTTTAGTCCGCTTTACATTCTCAAATGTCTCTTGAATCATAAGAACAAATCATTTCATTGTCCATATCATGCCATCTAGGTCACGCTTGGTTATGGGCCGAAACTCCTATGCATTTTGGGATTCTATAAGGTTTCAGTTATTCCATGAAGCACAAAGTAAACTAAGATTAAGAGTTAGACTTTTGGTACTAGGCTCCTAACGCATTTCTTGCGTAATGAGTTTGGTTGCAAACACATGTGAATGTTGTGGATGATTTTCCTTCCCAAGCCTCTATTGGAGTACTTAGGAATGGGTTCTAATGCATTCCCTAACTCGTACATATTGGGTTACGAGTCAAAAGAATCAACACTAGCTACAAAACCTCTCGGTCTATTGTACGCTTAACTAAAAACCCTTGAGTCACTTAGACCTCAAAGGTGTTTTGATTCATGCTCAAGCACAAGGAAACTAAATCCTAAACTTAACCTTTTAAGTCTAAGCCTAAGTCATGTTACATGCTCATCTATTACCTAAGTGAATTGCTAGTTCCCTTAAGTGTCATTTCTAAGTCCTTTAGACAAATCCTAACTTAGCCAAAGCTAAGACATGGATAAGTAGATCTAGTCATTAAGCACAAACACATCAACATGCCATAATCACATCACACATACAACAAACTCATTCAATAGCACAAAACACCCAAAACATACTTATTAACACAAATAAAGTATCATTGTTCTACATCAAATGACTAGGGGTCATAGCTAAAATAGAGTATAGATACATGATTAGAGAGAGATAAGTGAATAGAAATAACCAAAAAGTTCCCAAAGCCAAGCTTCTAAGATCTTCTAGCTCTTTCTCCACTTGTTTCTCTTTTCTTGCTTCTAGCTCCAACAAAGAGGATGAACACCACCTTAGGCTTAGGTGAGAGGATGAATGTGAGAATATGGTGGTGGTTATGGAGGATTTTTAGGCTTTTTGGTGGTGAATAGGTGAGGAGAGAGTGCTAGAGGGTTTGTGAGAGAATAAGGGTTAATGAGAGATGTTAAAACTATGAAAAAGTGTAAGGTACGTTGTGTGCTAGGGTATGGGTGAGCTCAAAATGTGTATGAACAAGAGAGATATTTTGGCTTTAAAATTCAAATTAAAATGCTAGAGACATGTGTTGCGTAAAAAGAATTGTAATAATATACTCAACATAATTTCACCCTAAATAAATAGAGCTTCAGTACATTTAGTTCGAGACATTCGAGATAAATATAAATATCTTAATTACGACCCTTAGGATAAAAGGGGAAAATCTTTTGATTCCAAATATAAAGACAGAAAACAAGGATGTGTGTGTTTGTGAAATTTTGCAGCTGCACCGAATTTATTTATCAGGTTGCCTACGTATCCCGACAAGGGATCAAGTCACTCGTAGTTCAATTTAGGTGAGTTGGTGAATTTGGTTTCAATATAACCAGTGATTCAAATCATTTTGTAGTTGCATCCAAATTTCATGTCGGATTGCTTACATACCCTATGAAGGGATCAAACCGTTTGTAGTTCTTCAATTTATTTTATTAATTTATTATTTTTTGGCTTTGTGCCTATATTTTTTTATTATATAACGATCTCATTGAGTTATTTGGAACCACCGTCTCCATTTTTTTTAGAAGTAACACCGGAGAGTTTGAATATTTTCTAGAACATGTATGAACCCAAGTCGAGGGAAGACCATTTCTGTGGTTGGAGCCCAGCCCACTTCTTCAATTTTTTTTCTTTATTTTTTCTTCCTTGTGTCTCTACTCCACGTGCACACCACCAGCATTCATTCTTTCCTTTCTTCTTTGATTTTTTCCTTAAATTTTGACCAGCACAGAAGCTCAACTATCTGTAAACTTTCTTTTTCTTACCCGAAGCACACAGCAGCTAGCAGGGATGGAGCCAGGATTCTCGGTTTGGGGGGGGGGTGGGCTAAACGAAAAGCTTAAAAAATAAAAAATAAAATTTAAATTTAAATAATTCAAAATATTAAAATTGTGCTTGTAAAATACTATCTATTACAAGGGTAATTGTCCTCGACAAGGTTTCATATCCTGAAAATATTTCATAATAACTTCATCGTCAATAGTAAGAAAAATGTTCTCAATATAAGAAATCAAACAATCATTCATTAACTCGTCACTTATTCGGCTGCGTAATCGATTCTTCACAACATTCATTGCAGAAAATACTCTCTCCATGCTTGTTGTTTCAATGGGTAGAATCAATGTCAATGTCACAAGCCGATAAACTAGTGGATATGTTCTATCTTTCCTTCGATGAACCATTTTCTCTACAAGCTCAGTAATTCCTTTCAAATCGGAAAACTCAACGTTGGAACGTATGTCTACTATATAGTTCTCAAGTTGATCATCTAGTATCTCTATCTCATGTTCAGAAAAATCTCGTGGATAACACTGGGCAAAATGTTGTAACTTTTCTTTATCAAAAGCCGAGAATGAGTTACTTGGGGTTCAAACTTGACATATAAATAAGCAGCTTTGTGTGAATCGATCACCTAACTCTTGAAGTTGTTTATCTATGACAGCATAGAATAAATCAACATGATAATGATGCAAGTTTGTTATTACCTGAGCATTTCGCTTTGATTTTCCTGTAGGTTCAAATCTATCCTCCATGCTTATAACTCTTATTTGATGCTTCCCATAAAAAGAAGAAACTTGTATGAGTAATTCATCCCATTCGTTCTCCCTTAACGTCTGTAATCGCTCGTTGCATTCATTAACTAAGTTCATAGCATTCACAATATCTTGATCTTTTCTCTGCAATACTTTTGACAAATCATTTGTAATTCCGAGTATTTTTCTCATCAGATATAGCTAGATATGAAATCATATGATTGCATATAATCCATCAAGACCCTTGCTTTTGGTTTCTTAACAAAGCTTGCTCCCTCATCAATCCTTATAACTTCCAATACTGCGATCACAGATTTGAACATTCTAGATAAGCTGATTAATGTATCATAATGAGAGCTCCATCATGTATCACTAGTTCGTTTAAGACTACTTTCCTAGTTTAAGCCTCGCCCACTTGAAAGCTCATGATTATTTAAGGCCTCAAGAATGTCATCGCCATATTTTTCTCTGAGAATATCTCGTCTTTTGGCCAATGCTCCGATAACATTCATCACATTAGCAACTAATTCAAAAAGTCTGAAATATCTGTGTGATTCTTCGCCACGCCAACAAGAGCTAGTTGCAGCTGATGAATAAAACAATGAACATAAAATGCAAATTCATTCTCCTTCAAAATAAGTGCTTTCAAACCATTTAACTCGCCTTGCATATTACTTGGTCCATCATAACCTTGACCCCGCAATCTAGAAATGCTTAATCCATGTCTACAAAGAAAATCATCAATAACTTCTTTGAGAGTTGCATCATTGGTATTGATTATATGTTCAATCCCCACAAAATGCTCAATTACTTTACCACCATCCACATAACGAAGTATAATGGCCATTTGCTCATTTGAAGACATATCTTGAGATTCATCAACGAGAAGGGCAAAGAAAGAATCACCAATTTCACTAGCAATAGTAGTGGATATTTCATTTGAAATAGCATTTACAATATTCTTTTGAATGTCAGGTGATGTCAACTTTAAATTTTCTGGAGCATTCTTCAATGTAATGGCTTTGAAATCTTCATTATAACCACACAACCATTCCAAAATTTCTAAAAAGTTTCCTCGATTATAAGAACTTTCAAACTAATCATTACCACGAAATGGAAGCCCTTGTTTTAGAAGAATTCTTACAACACCAATCAATGCACTTAGGCGAGTATGGTAGTCAATTTGATCTTGATCTGTATATTTTGCCAAAACAGTCTCAATGTATTATTTTTGGTTTGATAAAGCATCACAATCTCGCAGCCTAATTATGAGTAATATTTGATCCTCCAAAATGTGATATTAGCGTTTGCTTCTTCTTCCAATTACTGAATCCATGACCAACCTCAACAATAGTTTCACCACCGCCTTGTTCTCCAATAGCTGGTTTGAAAAGATAATAACATAAACAAAATGCAGCATCATATTTAATACTGTACTCTTAACCAATATGGAAATTTAATAAACCAATCACGAATAAACCTTTTTTTTTTTCTTTTTTCCTAAATTCCATGAAAGGAAAAGTATGATTTTTAGGTCAACAAGGGCCTGGTTGTAGATAATATCTTCAAACTTCTTCTTGAATGTTAGGATGATAACTTGAAATTGACTGGCATTTAGCGGGATCCGATTGATACTTTTCTGTAATATCTTCAACATGAGACTTTTTCAGATTGTTACTATTCTTCTTTTGAATTTTCGTGGGTGGTTGCTCATCTGATGTTGGAGTAGAAGAAGAGGGTTTTTCTTTTCTTTTGAAGTATTTCTCCATATCTAATAAACTTAATAAAAATGATTGTATTTTAATCTCAGGTACGGTGAAGCTTTTATAAAGAAAAAAACATAAAATTCTAAACCTGGTAACAGATTGAATCCTAACTGACCTAGTATTTGGACTTTATTATTGAAATATAATATAATAATATTCTTATAAAGTTTTTGAATTGAATTAGCTAGTCATGCACTTCAGTCATTGAAGTTTAGATATAATTCAAATAAATTATAAATTGATATTATATAATAATAATAGTATACTATTTTTTTTCACATCAACTCAGGGGGGGCCCAGGCCCACCCTGGCTCCCACATCCCTCCGTCCCTGGCAGCTAGCCCAAGCTAATCTTTCCTCTTCTTTAGCAAATCAGTTGGATGTGCTCTTCTATTCTTCAGTTTTGAAAAAAACACATCCACTTGAGAATGGATTTGATTGTTGATAAAGTTCCCGTAGCATTGAGTTGGGCATGGATTCAAATCGTGTTGGGTATATGCCTCCATGAAATCGTTTCTCTTCTGGTCTTCCTCGATCATCAAAGTTGTGCTTGAGAGTAATCGAGCTCTTTTGCTTTGTTTTGGTGCTCGAGCTAGGAGGGAGAGTCAGCGACTCTACTTCCTCATAATATTGTTCCTTGGACGAAATCAATGTTTGTAGTAATGCTCTTGCTTCTTCTGCAAATTTGAAGAACAACCTTCGGAACCAGGATTAGTTGAACGCTTTTCTATCTTTCTGGTAAGCTTCAATAGAACTCGATTAATCTAGGCACCTAATGTGAAGTCAGTAGAGATTTGTGTTAATTAGTCATCTTTTTGTGTTTGTTGCAGACTTGTTGAACACATTGGTTTCCCCTTCTTCCAGTGGTTGCGGTGGAGGAAAAATCAATTTGAGGCTATATGGCGAGGCCCCATATGAAGAGAGACTCTCCTTTTGGAGTTAATTTTGCCATCGTATTATTCCTGGCTGTGTTATTGCTTGCTGCCAATTTATATTTTTTGTTTACGGCCATGGTGACTATTATAGTTTACACACTTTTATGAGTTTAGTGCTTGAAAAGGAATTGAGTTCTTTGTTTTGGGTTCCCTTTTGCTTCTATTCATTTGAAGATGCAGAAATTAAGTTTGAACATCCAATTTTACGGGCTTTCCAGCGTGACACCTCCTTATAACTCACCGAGTCCAAAACCTTACCCATTCGCAAACATTGGACTAGGTCTGAAATTTGATGATAGCAGCATCACATGTCTATGGAATTCACCAAATCTAGAAGCCATACCCGTTCGCAAACGTGGACTAGGCCTAGAATTTGATGACTGCGACGATGGTATTTCTTGAGGATGCACCGAATCTAAAGCCATACCCGTTCGCAAATGTGGACTAGGCTTAAAGTTCGATGAATAACAACATGGTATTGAGGATTCACCGAATCAAAACGGTACTCGTTCACAAACGTGGACTAGGTGTGAGATTCATGCATACATGTATATAACTTAATTTTATTACTCTTTTTTTTTTCAACAACCTGGTCCTAAAAATTAGGCCTAAGTGGTCCTCAAATAAGTCACCAAATGGTACCAAACGCATGTGTCATGCATGTGCTCTTCATCTCACTTGAATTTGCATTTTCATTTGGCTTCAAAATATCTTCATGGTGGCTTAATGACTTGACCAAGTGTTGACCGTGTTGACCGTGTTGACTGTCGTAGTTGACTTCTGATGACTGAAATCTTCGAATATTTCGGCGAAGCTACGGTGACCGTTTTTTATTTTTTTCGACATTGTTTCATCTTCTTCCACGGTCTCAGAAATGTCTCAATCTTCATCGGAAAGCGTATAATCATCATCTTTTAGCCTATTTCCTTGCCAAACCATGGTTTCCTAACAAGAATAGGAAATTTCATAAGAACGGTGTTGTATTCATGAAAATCAAGCAATAAACCTAAAGTTAGAACCTTATTAGACACATTATTATGGTCTTAACAATCACCTGATCACACGACTCGCCCATGATGCTGCTTATCGCTCCCTCCTAATCGGACGACATCGAGCAATGTCTCAATGACTCCCCCCATATTCTTTGCTCTGAGACTAAGGCTCTACTTCAAGCCGAGGCGATGGCCCACGAAGCGCGAATCTCCGAGCTCGCGGCGAAGAGTCACAGGAGGTGGAGCAACATGCCGGAGTAAGGTGTGGCGGTCGGCAAGCGTTGCTCGACTGGCTGTGTTAGTGATTAGAGATAGAAGGCCACGACCCAGATGTTGTGAACGATAAGGAAAGATGGGTGTTGGGTGTTATGAGCAGCTTGCTTTAGTGCCTAAAACAAACTAGTTGGAGAGGGCAATGGAGGCGTTTGGGCTAGGGTTTCAGGGGTCAATGTCGAGGTTGCGATCTGGCTGAAAACATGTGGGATCAGCGATAGACAGGGAATGTCACATGTCGTAGATTGAATATAAATTTTGGGAACAAAACCAATATTGCAATAGAAGTTTGGGTATCATATTATTATTTGTTAAGTTATAACAGATGTAAATCGACTAAATTATCATATATTTACAAAAAAAAATATTGCCACATCAGCGAAACTAATGGAGAATGGATGAAATCATGCTTATAAATATGAGTTCGGGTATCTTATTGGTAGATTTGAGAGTTCAAATACCTTCTATATAGCACCGAAAGTTCAGGTACTATGGTGAATGTTTTCTTTATTTAAACAGGTTTTATTAATAATTTTAAAAAGGAAAAATTATTGAAGATGTCACTCATGTTTAACAGTTAAGACAAATTGGTCACTCATGTTTGACATTTTAGCTTAGATTGGTCACTTTGTCCGTTTTAGATGTTAAAAATAACATATTTCTTTATTTGTAAAGTGCATATAGTCTATTTATTAGCATGACAATGACAAAAAGATGCATTTAAGTAAAGTACATATGTTTACATTTGTGGTTTTTAACATCCAAAACTTACAAAGTGACAAATCTGAATGAAAATGTTAAACATGAGTGACCAATTTGATATTTATTAAATATGAGTGATCAATTCGCGTTAACTGTCAAATATGAGTGATCTATTTAACAAATTTCTCAAAATTTTTATTTATAAAATAAAATTAGTTTAAGAAAGATAAAAAAGACGACATATTTACGTTTTTCTTTCTTTACTTCCATCGTGAGCAAAAGAAGACGACCGTAACGTACAGTTGCAACTTCCGTTTGTTTTGTCTCGTAAATGTGAATTTTTTTCGTCTTCTTCGTTCATTCGTGTATCTCGAGAGAGAGAGAGAGAGAGACTTGAGAGGAAGCGAGTCGCAGCAGCAATAGCAGCAACAGCAGTCAGAGCCAGACCTTGAGACCTTTCTCGTTTTCTGAGATGAAGAAAACTGGAGGGGCCGAAAAGAAAAGGGTCCGAAGGTCCTCCGCAGCTCTTCAAAATGGCGCCCGCGATTCCAACCCAGATACTCCTCCTAGGGTTTGTCCCTTCTTTCTCATCCCTGATCTGGGTTTTTACTCGTTTCACATACCCAATTTTAATTTCTTGATTTCTGTGTCTCTATTTGTCTATCCGGGTAATGAATTAGTGAAAGCTTTGAACTTGATGTGAATCATGATCTGTTTGTGAGAATTGGTGTAGCTAGAGCTAAGGTTAGAGTCATATTTATAATTATGTTTCTATTGGATTCCTTTGCTCAATCATGCAAATTGTTCTTGTTAGGAAATATTTACATTGCAAAAAAATGTGTAAATCTAAACAAAACAGCTCTATGTAGTTTGCATTGCAGACTTAGAGTGTTAGAGACATATGTTGGTTACAATAGAGTTTTCTATTTTTTTTTGTCAGTGTGGACTAGTGCCCTGCCTTCCTCTCCCGCCTTACATCTCCAACTTTAGTTGATTAGCGGTGACCATGGTTTTGTTTTCATTTTAATTAATTTCCAGTTCTGATGCATTGCCGTCTTCTGTGAACAATGATTTTGGATTTTTTTCCCCTCTGAAGGAAAGCTGTGTTCTACAAACTGATTTTCGTTTGCAGATCCTGTTAATGTTTTCTTTGTTTTCTGATCGCCACATGATTTCCTTTCAGAAACAAGCAGCGGAACAAGATGAGTTCCAGTTATTTGCAGAGAAGGTGAGAGACCATAAGGATTTGGTGTCTAGGTGGGGTGTACTACAGGAGACACGGGTGGAATATTTCCGAGGGAAGGATTTTGTAACCTTTTTAAGAAATCATCCGGAGCTCAAAGAGATTCTAGAATCAGATAGGAATTTAGAGGCTGAAGATATTGCCAATATCTTACTGAGAAAGAATCTACTAGTGCGTTGTGATCGTGTTGTGAAAACTGTTCGTCCTGGGAAGAAAAAATTATCTACATGGCCTGCACATTTGGAGATCTTTTCAGTAAGTTAGTCTTTTGATTGCATTTTAATGTTACTTGGTGCTTGAGCCTCTTGTTTCTCTCTTCATGTTAGTTATAGACCCGAACTGCTATTTTCTTCCTTCTGAATTGCTACAGTTATCACGACAATGACAATATGGACCCAAGTATAAGGTGAAATGGGTTTCTTTCATTTCCGTATATAAAATATGATCATCCATTTAGTAATCACATTACAATCAAGAGCTTGTTCATAATTGTGAACTGCATTTTAATAATGATATTTTAGGTTTATCTCTTTTGAATTTGTTTTGTTGTTATAATATTGAATGTGTCAAGCGTCATAATGAGCTTCAAATGAATTCACATAGTATTTTTGAGGGTTAGCATTGAAGAGTATTTCATACTAATGAATGTGTCCTACTACATTCATACTATTCATTGTGATGTTTACAATATACACATTTAGATTGTGTTACTGTCCTCATGCTGTGTCATTCGACTTCCTTTTGCTGCTACATGAATTTATCAGGGGATTGCAAGAGGATTAGACTCCCTGTTCTATTAGAGAAGCTGGGCCAATGGCCTGATCTATTTTAGGGGCTTAAAGCTTGTGGTTTATGTAGCTGCTTTAGGGTGGGTAAGGGGAAGAAGGTGATGTTTTGGGAAGATTATTGGGTGGAAGTCATTGTGAGATATCTTTTTGTTCTTGGCTTCATCAATCTTCTCAGTGTCGTAATTATAATTACGAAGTTCTACTAATTTTCTCCGATCATTTGAGTGGCGGTTTTGGAATCGAAAATTAAGTGACCTGGAGGTGCTTAATGGATCAGACATATATGATTTGAAAGTTGGAGTCCTTGGTGGTATTCCTTTAAGTCTTTTATATGCGTTTCAGACAACTCATCTTTTGTCAACACCTTTGCAATTCGGCTTACCAAATTTCCCTGAGACACCGGTGCATGTTTGGGTTATTGCTGATGTGAGTGTCAACAAAGTATTATGGGTTAAGGAAGCGCTGTTCCTATCCCCCCGTTGGTGTATTACATGCTATGAGGAATGGATCATCTGCTGTGTCGCTGGCCATTTATTATGTTTTTTGTTGCAGCTGGTTAAAGAGGCAAATACTCTTATCCTGCTATGCGAAATGCATGTCGTATGAGCAGCCTAAATTTTTTGGGTTAAAGAGAGGATTTTGTGGGGATGTGACATCTTGGCGGTTTGGGGGTTGTGTGGCTGGGAAGGAACAGAATGTCTGATGATGTGGTCTATTGTTTATTCATTGTAGTATTTTAGTTTTGTTTTCAGGTTGTCTCTGTTTGTTTGTTTGTTCTGGTGTTTGGGGCTACACAGTTGTCTTTTATCTGGTCTTGTTTTTTTTTTCATGTCTATCGCTTGCCTTCCATCCCTTGCTCCTGTTAAAATCTTTCCTTTCCTCGATGAAGGTTATATTCCTTAGAGAAGAAACTCTTTGTTGTTCCCTTACTATTTCCTTGGATTTTGGTAACTGTATTATGATACTTTATCTTTAAATTTTTTCATATTGGTAACTGGAAATATGCGACTTTGTATGCAAATGTAGAATTGATTTTTTCTGTTTTGTCAAACTTTGGGATCATAAATAGATGACACCACTTGGTGGGCATGTAAAGTTGAGTAGTATTTTGACGGTGCAATTGCAAGGGCTTTGGCTTCTCTTTATGTTTTTTCTTCACCATGCATTCTAATTTTGACTGCTTCTGCAGGAGCAAGGATTTTCAGAGAATGATGCCTTCTTTGCGTGGACCTTTGTTAAGAGGCGGCCTCTCTGGCAAACGCTTCTCTCATTTTTCTGGCCTGTGCTGACATTGGCAATTTGCTTGTTTCCTGTGTACCCTCATTGGTGCAAGCTACTAATACTCTACTCGTGTCTAGGGGTCTTGCTGCTCTTTCTTTCTCTACTTGTTTGTAAGTGTTAAGCTGTTGGTTCAGTACTCTTATCTTCTATACATTCTTTTTGTGAATTTTAAGCATTTGCCTCAATTATCCTTTTATCATCAATTGCTGACTAGATTCACGATTAGGTTTTTACCTTTTATATTCATTGAAAGAGTTGCTGTAGTGTTGGTTTTTTGGCAACCTTACTGCATATATGATTTTTCAGATATCAATTGCATCAGTTTTTCGTTTTGAGGTCGCTGGACTGCTTAAGTCAGGCTGTAGTAGTCTTACTGTCCTGTTTGGTATAGTTAGTTTAATACTTTGATATAGTTTGCGGTGATATATCTCAGCTAAATTTTTTCTTTCACTGCATTCAGTTCCTCATTCAAGAGGTACCTATGCAATCAGTATCCTTCAGAGGTTTCAATCTGTGGTATTCTTTGAGGTCTGAATTGTGCAGACATAACCTTTAAGTGTGCAGTCACTGCCATAAGTTGTTTCGTCTCATATATGAACATACTGTTGATAGTGGAACGACCACACCCCTCTTCTAGCTGTTTGTTTAGTTAGGTTTTCCCGCCATCGTTGCCTTAAGTGGTAGTGGACATACCTGTGATTGTTCGGGTATTCATTAAATCTGCAACACAGATATTTGTAATTCCTAAGATGCAAATTTTGTAGTTGTCTTTAAGCTTTTTCTTTGCATTTTTCTGATCCTTAGTACCTTAATTTTGGCACTCAAGAGTCTCAATTTGCTTATCTAAGGTTGTTTTTCTCTGTGGCAAATTCAACATAATAATTTAATCTTGCATTTGAACAATAATTTTCCTGTATGTGGTATAATAAGATCTCTTTTCATTTCCAGTGAGGGGTGCACTATTTGGAGCTCTGTACATTATTTTGGGGAAGAGAGTTTGGTTTTTCCCTAATATTCTCGCTGAGGAAGCCACTTTGAGAGAACTGTTCCGTTTCTGCCCTAGGCAGGATGAGGAGGAGCGACCAAAGTGGACAACAAGGATCTTCTACGCGGTACTTGCAGTGCTGGTCATATTGTTGATGAGGCATCATGCCCCTGATGAAGCTGCCAGAGCCAGGTCAGTATTTAATCCATCTGTGTATCCTAATTGGTAGAGTAATTCTGACTGCTGGAGTCGCAATATAGAGCTTTGAGTTGTCAAGTTACTTAAACAGAGGAGATTATGAGAATTTCTTATAATTTGAACGGATTTTCCTTTGTTGCGTCCAGTCTTTTTGTTGGGTTATTATATGAGATCCTCCTCAACTTGCAAGATGACTGTTGGCACATCATAACATATTAATAGCGAGTTTTGTATTATGCTTTGTAGGTATCAGAAACGTGTATCAAATATAATTGATGATGTGCTTGAGTGGGATCCGAGATTGGCCCTTTCTGGGATGATGGAGAAGCAGCAATCTGTGTTTAATGAGACAGAGCGAAGCAATGCAACTGATGAAGAGGTGACACCACCAAATGGTGTGGGCTCAAAAACTACCATAGAGCAGGATGAGGAAGATGTTAGTGAAATTCTAGACATTAGTTATGACAACCTAGACAACAGTGAAGAACAAACACATGATCATATATGATTCCAAATATGCAATACCTAAAGAACAGGTCGAAATTTTTTACCCTTGTCTTTAAATTGGAGTGTAAACCAATATGTATCGGACAAGAAAGCTGTTAGTCATAGTGTGTGGTATTTTCCGGGAAATAGCCCATTGCAAACCTGTTTGGAGAACCTATTGTTAGTCATAGTGTGTGGTATTTTCCGGGAAATAGCCCATTGCAAACCTGTTTGGAGAACCTATTTGTTGGACTTTTTCGTTACAGATTTATTACTTGAAGAAAATGATCAACAGTTTTATGCAGTAAGAGTCGGTTAGCTAACTCAGTGTTGAAGCATACCTATTTTGTCTCTGAAAGTCAAAGATTTCGCCAAGTCAGTCAA
This sequence comes from Geum urbanum, assembly GCA_946800695.1. Lineage (NCBI taxonomy): Eukaryota > Viridiplantae > Streptophyta > Magnoliopsida > Rosales > Rosaceae > Geum > Geum urbanum. The sequence goes on from OX326998.1 coordinate 40,605,064, forward strand.
GGACGGATCTTTGCACCACTTGAATGTTGGAAACTCAAGGTTCTAAAAGGCGCTTGGCGGAATTAGGCAGTGGAGTTACTGTCTAGCGCTTAGGCGTTTAGGCGGAATTTAATCGATAATTAAGCAGTAATTAAGCAGATAATTTGTTATATATATTTAATTAATTATATATTTATATGGTATATTGTAATTTTGAAACATAAAGTAAAAATTATAAAGAAATATCATAAAAATTCTAAACTAAGTTTATAAAGAAATCCAATTAACCATCCATCTCAATTTTTTGAAATAGATGTGCATAAACAAGAATCCCAAGAATATGAAATTATCTATTTCGAAGCTGATAATTCATAAATCACAGTACATTATGAGTATGACAATGAAACTTACATTATAAACTTGCAACCATGGAAACCATTCAAACATAAAGCTTCACGGAATCAAGTTTTGTTGTGTGATGGCCATAGACACTATGCTCCTGCCCACATTTAACCATATTAAATTATCAACATATAACAAACAAGGATGACAGCGGTGGATGGCAAGTGGCGGCGACGGCGGTGATTGGCGAGCGGCGTCCAAGTCGCGGCGTTTGCAGAGGGAGAGAGATGACGTTTCGCGAAAGAAATTGGATTGGATTTTCTATTTAAAATTCATTCCTTTGCGTTGTACCTCTTAATTTAAAAAAAAAAAAACGCTTAGGCGGTGCTTTTTTGCCGATTAGTCGTTAGTCGCCCGCCTAATTGCCGATTAGTCGATTCCCGCCTAACTACCCCGCCCAGGACCAAAATTAGGCGATAAGATGGTTTTTTCCGATTAGTCGGTGCCTAGGCGGCCCTTTTTTAGAAACTACGTTATTAGTTCTTACGTTAAATTCAAGAACTTGGTTCATGTACGCAATCTGTTCGATGAAATGCCCTGGTTTTGCTCGAACTGGAGGCATATAGAACAGTGCTGGAGCTTTTCAAATTAAGAGATGCAAGTCGAGCCAGTTACTTTGTCGAGTGTTTCGAAGAGTTGTTCGAGTTTAAGTTTCGGATGGGGTAGGGAGTCCACGGATGGATCGTGAGACATGATGGGATTGAGTTCTTTTTTATGAGTAAGAACTAGTACAACCGGAAAGCACAACAAAAAAGACAGAAACTACACAGGAGAAGAAATCTAAGGCGGTTTAAAAGGCATGTCCCGAACGATGCACGAAAGGAGATGAGGCGCCAATTTGGAGAAGAGATTGGCCTCATTCAGCTACTTGTCCAAAGGCAGTTAGTTAACGGAGGAGAAAAGATTGGCCTCATCACGAATGATGACCAGTGATGAGGGGCCGTAGGATTTTTCAAAGCCGATATAAGCGACAGACAATCGGCTTCAATAGAGAGATCTGAGAAACCTGCTTGAGCTGCACAATTCAAAGCTTGAAGGATTGCCTGAGCTTCCGTTGCCTCCGCAGAGGTCGCCCGAACCTTGATAATCACGACATATCACTGCCAGGTTCCCAGAAACAGAAGATGAAGACCATGTTGCATCCGTGTTGAATTTAAAATGACCTCTTGGAGGGGGTTGCCAGACAGTTGCTGAGCTGCAATGTTGATCCAACTGGGAAGGATTATGAATTAAAGGATGGTCGGAATCCAAAAATTCTTGAGCCGCCATAAAAGCTTGATTAGTCGTTGTAACAGGATCAGGAACCAGATGGTCAAAAGTGAGCTTAAGGAGATATATATTCTTTTAATCCTAGGTCAAACAAAAAAACGAAAAGGTTGTCATTTAATTAAGAAATATTCTTTTTCCTTTAAAATATATATAGATATATACTAGCCTTATTGTCAAGGAGTAAAATATCGGATATCGAGGATATATCGACGTTCCAAAATTTGGATATTTCGGCGGAAATATCGATGAAATATCGATCCAGTGAAAATTCTGACGGAAATGACGGAAACTAATAAAATTACATGGAAATTTGTAATGAAACTTTTGGAGGTTGTAACATGATCAATTATCTACCTTATATGAAAAGAAAATATTGATCTGACATCAAGACATATGAATTTGCTAAATTACTATATGAATTAGTATGTGTTAAGTGCTGATAATTATTAAAATATAATTTATTAGTTCTATTTTTATTTTTTGATGGCTAAAACTTATAGGAGGCTAGGCCATCACGCATTTTGTACAATATGTTACACATCACACATCACAAAATCAAATATATAAATACTTCAAAACCACGTAGGGGACCTATGAGGTTCGAAATTCACACTATTTTTTCTCCATCTCCATGTGCATAATCATGTGTGTATTGTGAAGAATAATTATTAAATGATTGTTCTCCCATGTAATTCTGCATGTATTGGACATGTCATGTGAATGGTGGATTGGACATTGAGCATGTGAATATTCGACATTTACCAAACTAAATGTTAAATGTGAAAAGTTTACGGAAATTTCGAAAATTTCGGAAAATATCGGAAAATATCAGAAATATCGGGGATATATCGGAAATATCGGAAAGTTTCGGTGAAATATCGCCGATAATTTCGATTTTGCATTCATTGTACCCCATGTGGAAGGCATCGCACACAAGTATGAAATTGTCGATTTATTTATTAAAGGTACCGGTGTGTAATTATAATAGTTAACGGAATATATAAATACTACTAATATTTATGAGAAAAGCTTCTTGCTCGCGAAAATATAATGTTTTGGTTTTTTATTTCAAATTCTTCCAATCTACATAATTAAATAATATGTATGTTATAGTATATAGCAAAATATATAAACTGAAATTTCCTAACCCACATGAACAACAAAAAATAATAAGATTTTATTATGTTTATTGAATGGACAAAATTGCCCCAGTAATACGTCACGTCAGCAGCTAACGAAGATACTTAACGGATAGGTAATTAATTGTTAGTAGAATCTATTGTCCACTACTAGAAAAACACACTTAGGCGACAAAATTTTTCGTCATCTAAGTAATTAATTTTTTTTAAAAAAAATTAAAATCATTAAATGTTAATTAATTCATTATATGTTAATTATTTATTTATTACGAATTTAGGTGGTGGTGGTGGCATTTTGTGTGGTGTCGAGGTAATGGTCGTGCCATGGTGGTGGTGTGTGGTGAGATGGTGGTGGCGGCGTGTGGTGGTGGTGATGGTGATGATGGTTTGAGAGAGAGAGAGAGAGAGAGAGAGAGAGAGAGAGAGAGAGAGAGAGAGAATTTTGGGTTTTATAGCCGACGAAACCAACAAGTTTCATCGCCTAAGTGATTTGAATTTTTGGCAAAAATTTTGGCAGAAAAAAATTCCGCCAACTTTTTGGACTTAGGTGATGAAACTATTATATTTCGTCACCTAAGTGTTTAAAATTTTCAAAAAATTCACCATTTTTTTTACTGACAATGAAACACAATAGTTTTGTCACCCAATTGATTTGAATTTTTGGTGGAAAAAAAAACCTGCCAACTTTTTGGACTTAGCTAGACGATGAAACTATAAAGTTTCCTCGCCAAAGTGATTTGAAATTCTGGCAAAAATATTGGCGGAAAAAAAACGCCATCCTTGAGCCAATTAATCTGGGAACGCTGATGCCAATACATCTCTTCCATCTTCCAGTAGTTATCCGTAAGAAAAAGCAGCGTCCACCTGTAATGACTCAATCTTATCCAGAAGGGATAAAGTAATTTTTTGAAATTGAGGTAGAGACTTGCATGACCAATGCTTTAATCTGAGAGCACATCTTTGAAGGTTGGCAGACCAGGTTTCAGCAGAAGACGAAACTGTTTAGGGATACCAATCTTCTTTGATCACATTTGAAACCTCTGGATGCTGAAGCCACATCTGTCCATAACAAAAATAGGTGAGCCTGCAAATACTGTCGGAGTGACTTCCAAAAACTGGGTCAATGGTCTGATCCAATTTATGGCAGATGTATGAGTCATGAAGGACCCAATCCATCATTTTTGTGAGACATGAGCATTGAGTGTTGACTCTTTTTTTTTTTTAAGGTTTTTCTCTCTTGTTTGTGAGGGTTCCTCTCTCCTTGGTAGAGATTCTGCTTCATCACTTTGTTCTCTTTGTGTATCAATCATTCAATCTTAAAGAACCAAATCCATCCTTTCAGCCCATTTCCCTCTTGTCCTATTTCGCCAAAACCCATTTTCCTTGTCTTCTGTTAACTGATCTCTCAGTTCAGGCTCTTCATCTTCAGTTGAGCTCGCTCTTCTTTAATGGAGCTCAATTTACAGAGTGGTTTTGTCCCTCCCACTTGTTATTTTGCATTTACTACTAATCACTGCAAACTAGTCACTAGTATTCAATTTTGGCTTGACGATTTCTCAAAACGCAAGATGTTTACTGGTTTAATTTTTCATCTAATAACAGTTGGCTCTTTTTCCATAATCTCTCTCTTGGTTTATCTCTGCATGCAATCTTGGAGGTGGAGATTGTATTGTCTCCATATCTGAAGATCTTAGTTAGTACTCCCTTATTGTGCCACGTGTTCTACGTCTTCATCCAAAACTCATCAATCTTCCTTTACACAAAATCATACCCAAAAAATGGCCTCTGATCGTTCTCAACTGGGTGAACTCAATCTTCACTTCAAACCATCCAAACCAGATGTTCCACCTAATACTAGACTTATCGATTGTCTACTTGCTAGGTGTCCGCTCAAAGCTTATCTCGCGGTGGAGCTTATAGAAGATGCATGGCACTGTTATGGATATTTTCGAGTTATTCTGATTCAATGCAATATCATCTTCTCCATCACTACTCCTTTTGCTGAGAAGGCTCAGGAATTCATCAAAAACGGCCTTGGAGTATTGACGTTAGTCTCTTTGCTATCCATATTTGGCCCTCACATAAAAGTTCGGATGATTTACCTCTTGACAAAATTGCATTTTGGGTCCGGATCCATGGACTTTGTCCAGATTTCATCAAGTCGGAGAATGCAGAGTGGGTGATACAAAGTGGGTGAAATTTTGATATGAGCGGCTTGTTCAATGGTGTTATCACTGTGGTCGTATTGGCCACACAAACATTGGTGTGGGTTGTAATTGGAACAAGCATCCCTCTGCTTACAAATTGTGTCCTTGGAATGCCATCAAACTCTTTGTTCCTTTCAGTTCACCGACTCATCATTCCCCACGCCAATTTCCACGTCGATCTTCACCATCTACGACGTCAGCCTCCTCCACTCACCGACAATTTTTGCTTCGACAATCGGATTCTCTGTTCCTCCATATTGATTACTCCATACCGAGTTTTATGCTAATGGACACTGAAAGGGAAGCAGCGGCGTTGATTTCTCCGGTTAATCACCGCATGCAAATTGACGTAACCCTAGGACATTAGTAAGTAAGTCATACAACTTGATGAATCTAGTAAGAGATGAATGTTGAGACATGGGATTGAGTTGGATGTTGTGTTGGAGAACTCAATGCTTGATGTTTACGTCAAATATGGGGCGGTGGATTATACGGAGAGGTTGTTTGCATTGAAGATTGATAGTTGCATAAATGTGCGACTTATCTTATTTGTGCTTAATTGAACCCAATATTTAGTTTTATTGTTATGTTTTCGGTATTTTTACTTATGTTTATTTGTTTTATTAGGTTTGTGGAGAAAATAAAAAAAATGAGTTAATTGAAGGAATTATGATGTGATAAAGAAAAGAATAAAGGAGTCTCTTGCAAATAAATAGAGATAAAACCCAAGTGGACAAGGACTAGCCCAATGAAGCAACTATATAAACTCTTTTTAGGGTTTCTGAAAAGGCTAATCAGCATTTTTTGGAAGCAAGAGATCAAGCAAGAGAAGAGAGAGCCGCAAAAGAGTTCTGTCGTCAGGATTCAATGGGTCGAAGATACTCCTTCGAGGGTTGAATTCACATCTGCCAGAATTCTTCTTCATCTCGTTTGTATGAAACCTCTATGGGTTGCTTTGATTATTTCTTTTACTTAATGAGTAGCTAAACTCTTTGGTTAGGGGCAGATCAAATCCCTAGATATGTTTCGATTTTGAACCCCTTGTGATTTATACAATTTTGGATGAGAATTTCTTCACTATAAAATCGTTGATAACTTTTATCATATGTTTCTCTAGTGGCCAACTTAGTTCACGAATTTGACACACCTTTGCAAAATTTTCTATATCTTGTCTTCATATCATAATGATTGAATGATACCGAAAGGTCGATTAACGAATCCAATATTTTTACAAAACGTGTATATGTATAAGAAATATATATGAAGTTGAAACGGCAATTTATGTTGTCGTATTGTCGGATTCCAAGAATAGACAATGTGTCTACTAATGTTATATAACTTGTTCAAAGCATATGAACAAATTTTAACATAGAAACTGGAAAAGTCAAAGGCAAAACAAAAGTGAAAGAACCGACCTTGTGATGAAAACATAGAACTATTTTGTATGTGAAAAAAAAATTTGAGCCACGTTAATTATCATTTTGGCATTGATCCATGTAGTCAACATCAACGATCGTTCATGCCCAAATTTTCTATTTGTACAAGTCCCAAAAAAGTGCTATCACGGTGACATTTTGGAATGTAAATTTTCATACAAACATGCATACAAAGGTGGCCCAAAAGATGTCGTGGTCTCCACAAAAAAAAAGGAATTATCATAGGTTGATAAGGTAAAATTAGTGAAAATAAACAATAGGGGAATAAATGACCATATACTTTGACTTGACATATCAAGATTGAAACAAAAACGAAAATAGATGACATTTTAACCATATTTCAATAATATTTAAATGATCATATCATGCCGTCGTTTTATTCAAATGAATTTGTTTTAATATTGATCAAGGTAGTCAACTCGGACTTAAGTTATGACCCCATTTTCTATTTGTATGAGTGACATCGGAAGACGCCATCGCGATGACATCAGAAAAAGTAAATTGTCCTACGTGCATAAAGAGAATTCTCGTAAGATGTCATGATCACGAAAAGATAAAAAAGTAAATTGTCGAAGGGTCTAATTAGTCCAAATTAGCAAAAAAAAAAAAAAAAGATTAAACGATCAAAGAATTTTACATCATTGATTGAAGTTGATGAAATTGAAATTGAATGAAATGACCGTATAATGCAAGCACTGAACTATTATATACATGTGATAACATTTCCTACCTATGCTATGATGGTTTCCATGTCTATCTGTCGAGTTTGACTCGTCAATCATTTGTATCATTTTATTTTTTTCCGGTAATTTCAACTAATTAGGCACTTTGACAATTCAATTTTTGATATCGTCGAAACCACTTTATCCTAAATGCTACCTCTATATGCCCATGTAAAAATTCACTTTCTCAAATCACGCCAGAATAGTTGTTTTCTTTGTAGCTCGTACATATAAAAACTGGGGACATCGATGACGTCAAAGTAAACTACAATAATTGAGGTTAAAAAAATTTATTTGAATTAACATACCGTACGATGATATCATTAACAAATTATAAAAATGTGGTAAAATTTCAGCCGATTTCGTCATTATTTCGATCACGATCCATCAAGTCAAACTCGATGGTCAATTATACCCTTATGTTTTTTTTTCACCAAATTAATTTTTATTATCATCACGAGCACGACATCCTACAAGCTACATATGTATACCTGTGTGAAAATTTACATTCTCAAATAACACCACGATAATTTTTTTCTTTATAACTTTTACATATCAAAAATAGGGACATAAATGACTGTTGGCGTGGACTCTGTGGATCGATGCTGAAATGATTGTGGAAATGGCTCAAATTTTTACTTCACATATAAAAAATTTCTACATTGTATGGTTTATATTTGTTTAGATGCATTGAAGATGTTATACAACACTAGTAGACCATTATCAATTATTGGTAGTTTGACTTTGTATAAGTCTCTCATATATAACTATACACACTTTGTGAAAATATTAGTCTCGCTGATCAACCTTTCGCTATCGGTCACTATTACGGTATCACGATAATATATCAAAAGTTGTCTGAAGGTGAGTCTAATTCGTATATTGCCTAATATAAGACACTAAAAGTGAAGCGAGTGCCATGGAAAGATTGTGTAAATTTTTCTATAATTTTTCAAAGAAAGGAGCTATTTTTATTTGTATTGAATAGATGATTTTATTTGAAATAAAGATTGACTATGTTGATCAAGGTCGAAACGGTCACCGAAATTTTTGAAAACTTTATGCGTGGTGGAAAATATTGAGCGATCTAATCGTACGATCAGTTTTTTGGATTTCACTTTTTAAGTACTAGTACATTTTTCAATCATTTGAATTTCAAGATAAGCAATGAAACAATATGAAAATCACATTTGATTTTGGAAATTTCAAGTTCGATAACTTCAGAATAATGTAGACGTTATATTGATTCAGTATAAATTATCATGAAATTTTTCGGTATCAAAAACTATTTTCTTTTCATTTTATGAAGTTTTAAAATTAAAGAAATTGTATTAACAAAAAATAAATTATGTAGATGCAATCTGGAGCGTTGATAATGAAAACCTCTTCATCTCCACCATTGATTTTATCAAAAAAATTGGAAGTAGTCAACCAACGTTAATGTTTGATGGGAGAGTTCGAGTAGTTCCGCCTCCGGCAAGACCGACCTCGCTGAGATTGATAATGGTCATGCCGAGATATGGTTGACTTGCTCATCCTAGATGCTTCAACGGCTATAGCAAAGGGAACATAGTAGGTAGCAGAGAGTGGTCGAGCAGCTCTAGGTGTCCACATTTAAGGAGGAGAGGTGAGTGCGTGGGAGACAGAGACGATGGAGGAGGGAGGTATATACAAGGTCGACGAGAGAGAGAGAGAGAGAGAGAGAGAGAGAGAGAGAGAGAGAGAGAGAGAGAGAGAGAGAGAGAGAGAGAGAGAGAGAGAGAGAGAGAGAGAGAGAGAGAGAGAGAGAGAGAGAGAGATGGGCCACAATTAAAGTGGGAGCTTAGCCAACTAAAATATAACTATCGATTATTAACTTCTTATGTATAAGTATTATATCAATATTGAAAAATTCACCAGGGCGATGCATAGATCCGCCCATGAGTAGTCGGATATCCTGGCGACGGAGGTGAATTTCCGGCAACATTTCTTTGGTCAAAGTATGGGATTACATACAGTTAGCTTATAAATTAGACAAGAGGTGCTTAGTCTTAGGGGACATTCCAGAATTTTCCTGAAAACTCATGTTAAACATATTGCTAAAAACCTCAGATCCTTCTTTGAGAGTAATATCAGGTGGTCACTACATTGAAAATGTGTATGAAATTGAATATAAAGTAGTTTATTAAAGATGCTATTAGATTTAATTTTTTTTCTCGACTTCGTTAAAGACAACTCATAAGCTTTCTAGGCTCAGAATATATATCTAAAATGCTCCAATTATGAATTGTAGCATAGTACCTTACCATTAGGACAACTTCGGCTTCGTGGTTTGATTAAGTTTTTGGAGAAATTTCTTTGGGAAAAGTCGTAGAGTTTATCGAGACGAAATCATGGCCACGTTAAGTGTCAAAATAGGAGTTACGATGAATAAGTTATGGTCAACGAAAGTTTTGTATGATTTTACGAATTTAAATTACTCGCAGCTTGCAAGTATAAATATGACATTTTGAAAATAGAAGTCAAAACTTTCCATTTCAGTTAGTTTTTTGTTTTCTTTACTTTTCTCTCTCCTCTGTCCTGCATTCTCTTTCTTTTCCCGTTGACCTCGCCGACGACGGACCACCGGCCGGCCACCAAATCTAGTGTTCTTGGTGTCAAAATAAGTGCCTCACTCTCCTCTTTCAGACACCGAATGCCTCAATCTCCATTTCTTAAAGATTAAACCGAGGTGTTGAGTTGAAGAGCCGCCGACGAGCCAAAACCCTAAGCTTTAGGGGTGACGGTTTTGAGCTCAAATTGATGATTGTAACCTACTGGACTTTATAGCTTTCATCACCATGAAGCTAACCATATGAAGATGACATTTCAATTCCACCCAAGGAGGGAGAATCGAAGATTTGAAGTTTTGAGGAATTTTTTTCTTGAGTTTCGAGTTAAATTGGGTGAGTTCCCTTTGGAATTGGACTTTGTTGTAGTTATGAAAGTTGTTGTTGGGTTGATTTTGCAAAGATTGGTGTTCAGGTCGCTGGAAAAACTCATCACCACCGCCACCGGTGGTTCACGACGGCGATTCCAGCGGTGGATTTTTGACGTGAATTATATACCGTGTTGCTCGTTATTACATACCGAATATAATGAATGGTTGAATCGATTGTCGATTCCACCTCGAGTCAAGTCACGTCTGAGGAATGCGTTGCGACTTTAAAAAAAATCAAGAATTAGAATTTAGAATTAGATTAAAACTCATCATTAGTTTGGAAATCACGTTATTCAAGAATGCAAGGTTCTCAACGATTATGCTCGTTGGTTAACGAGTTTAGCTATTTATTATGACTTTCTGCGATTAGTTATTAAGTAATAGTCATTGTTTCAGGACGACGTGTTAGCAGTCAGCGACATATGTTTAGAATCACCAATTGGCAGGCTTTGGCTGGATGAAACTCATGGCATAGTACTGTGAGTGGTCCTTTACTTTCCCAGTCGATAGTGAGTTCATGTTTTTATGCATTACGCTTTACTGTATGTTTTCAGAGCATTTATTTCGAGATTTACTTTTTGATGGTTTATTTAATCACATCAATGCTCTAACTATTTGGCTGATCACCGGATAGTCGGTCGGACCGAGTTAGGACAAACACTCTGCCTAACCCAGATCGTCTCGGATTAGGACAAACACCATAAACGCTTCAATCAACTGTACTTTTCATATATATAGTCATTCCGGATTAGAACAAACACCATGAACGACCCCCTCAATTTGCAGTTTAGTTTGTGATATTTGAATTCACATTATTTCACAGAAATAAGCGGAAAGACATACAGTAATAGTTTTGTAGATTTACACAGTTTGTGATGTTTGTCCATTCACTTCTAACGTTTTATGTTTTTATATATTTTCCTGTGCCTTTTGTTTTAAATTGCACAGATTGCAGGTTAGCCGGTTGAAGTCGTGACCGTCCAGAGTACGAGGCATGACAGTTTACAAAACTTATCCTGGATTACAACGGTAGGTTCTCAGTTGAAGTTCATGATTGTTCGTGCTAGAGTAGCTAGTACCGAATATGCAGTGCTAGATACTCTAACACGGATCCCACAAGAGTTATCCTGGATTACTATGGTAAACTGAGGTAGGTCTTCTCATGTACACTGCGTACCATTCCTTTATTAAATGAGAGATTTGATCTTGCTCCATTAATGGAAATCAAGATGGTTGACTTCGGTGATACGTAACAGAGAAAAATCTTGGAGAAAGCTGCTAAACAAGCTAGGATTTCACCAAAATGAGCATTTTAAAGTATTATATCTAATGTCAACGAGTTTCACCATGTACATAAGATTTTCACTTCACCGTGGCGTAGCGTTGGCTGTTTGCACATGAATGCTTAGACATGGAATTCACCATAGCCTTGAGTTCCCCAATCACTCATTATCCAACTAACTTTGGAATTGCACGCTTAGAATTTCAATACCATGGGAGTTACCGTAACAATAATCTATAGCAAATGGGGATTCGATCACAATAATACCAGTAATAAAAACCTTGATGAGCACTAGTTTTCACAAACACCAACCAAGAAAAGACCAAATCTAGAAGATAACTTACTTATCGGAGTGCTCTAAATCCTTTACAATGTGTTTGGATGAAATATTTTTGATTTCTATTGAATTCACAATGGATGGAAATTAGATTTTATCATTTAAAATTCCATGATTTGTGAATTCTAGTGTTTGGAGTTCTTCATGTCGAAATTTAATTATGACAAGAATTTCGAACTTTTATGAGTAAGTTGAGAGAATTGTAGAATAACACCTATTTTTGAGGGAATTGAAACAAAAAATTTGGGTCTCCAATTCTCCTGATTTTAAAATGAAGAAAATTATAAATCCTCAAGAAGTTTATTCAAACAGACAAATTTAAATGATGGAATTCTAAATTGTTAGAATTTAATTACATTCTAAGGATTTCACTCTCATCCAAACACACCGTTAGTGACTTTAGCAAGTCCTCTTCTAGGAACCTTAGGTACAGTAAAAACTCTCTACAATCATAATGTTTGGTCTACTAAAGTTTATTCTAATATAGAGGTTATTATTAAATAGAGGTTTACTTATAAATTAGTTCACAAGTATTAAGAAAGTAATATATTTTGTAATTTAAATCGAAAACGTATATGATTAATAAAGAAAACTAGTTTATTTGAATTTTCTCTATTGACATTATATTTTCTAATCGTTCTATAATAATTTTTTATCTATAAATAAAGGTATTGTGTTAGTTGTTAGTCAAACTCAGTTAAAGTACTTAAGTCATTTCAAGTAAAACATGCCACCGCAATCACAGTTAACTGAAAACATACGAATCGAGATGTGCAAGAAGAAAGAATCAAATCCCACCTGGACGCAAAAGAACTTGCGAATTGGTTAGAAAAAGATTATAACATTAAAGTTTTGCAAGCAACAATATCTAAGACACTTAAGCGATCATCCAATGTTCTTCAAGAAGATATGTCATTGAAACCATATGCAAAACGTGAAGATGACAAGATATCCTTTAATGGAGACTGCTCTCTATGAATGGTTAATGTGCAATAAAGACCATATCGACATGAGTGGAGATCTCTTGAAGGAGAAATGCAAATTATTCCTAAAAACACTTTATCCTCAAGCTACCACATTTGAGTTTTCAAATGAATAGTTGGAGAAGTTCAAACAACGTCATATTATTCAATCATACCGATGCTTTGGAGAGAGTGGTTCAGTGGACATGGATAAACTTGAAACTAGCCTGCCACCAATAAGAGAAGAACTAAACAAGTGGGCTTGGAAAGGCATCTATAATATGGATGAAACTGGCTTATTTTATCGAATGCAAGCCGATAATTTTCTTGCAACAAAATAATTAGAGGGTCGTAAACGAAACAAAGAGAGGGTTACATTAGTTATTTGTTGCAATGGTGATGACTCTGACAAAGTTCCACTTTAGATCATACACAAATTTAAGAATCCAAGATACTTTAAGAATGCCAATTGGGATAATCTTAACTGCAAGTATCGAGCAAATTCAAATACATGGATGACACACAACTGTCCTATTTCTCAAGTGATAATCTTTAAGAATGTCAATTGTGATAATCTTTAATTTTTTTTGGAGTGGCTCAAGTAGTTTGATAGTCAATTAAATAGGAATGTCTTATTGATCATGGACAATTGCACTGCCCATGGAAAAAGAGAAAATATTCCCCAACTTAAACACACAACTGTCATATTTCTACCACCAAATAGCACTTCCAAAATTCAGCCTTGTGATGCAGGTATAATCAGAAATTTCAAAGGTTATTATCGTAAACGATTCTATCGTGAACTTTTTAAACGAATAGAAACTCGAGTTGTCGAATCATCGAAGATAAGCATCCTTGATGGAATTGTCAATGCAGTTGTTGCATGGTCAGTGGATGTGAAGTCAAAAACAATTGCGAATTGTTTCAAGCATTATAAGATTGGGATTATTGATGACGTTGATGACTTGCATGCTACAAATGAAGTGGATCAGGAGCATGAGAGATTAATAAGAGAAATGAATGGTCAGATGCAACAACTTCACGACACTAATCCAATGGATATCAACATATTTCTTCATCATCCTAATGAGCAACAAGTTGTGTACCCTTTAACGGAAAATGAAATTATTACCGCAATTAGAGAGGAACAAGAAGAAGATAATCTGGAGGACAAGAGTGTAAAACTATGAAAAGTTTCAACTAAAGAAGTCATCAACATACTAAAGAAGTTGGAAACATTTTGGTTTCAACAATAAGGTGAATATGTCAACGAGTTACTACGGACCCGCAATCTCAAAGACGTGATTATAACAATCAAACATAATTCATTGTCTCAAACTAGTATAGATAAATATTTTAATTCTTCTTGAATAATATTTTATATATTATTATTATTGATAATTTATTACTATATAGAGGTAACTTTTCTATATATGGGACCAAAAAATCTTATAACTTATCACAATGTAAATGTTATTCTTATTTATAACTGGTCCCAAATTGGGTCCGAATTTTTTTATCACTATAAAGAAGTTATTCTTGTATAAAATATTCTTAAATCAAGTTTTTACTGTATATGGTAATCAACTCATCGAGGATTCCGACTTCATAAAGAGAAAACCTGTCAAGCTTATGCCTAATACGAGAAGAAGCAAATGAAATCAAGTATGAGTACTCAAATAACATATGTGCAGGCAGTGCAGTAACTCTGACAGTACATATTGATGAAACAACAAACTATATAATCACAAAACAACAAACTCTATAATTACAAAAGAATTGGACCGTAAATGTCTTTATTCCAAAATGTGCTCTATATTAACCAAAATTAATTGGACCAATATTAAAGAAAGATAAGCACTTAAAAAAAAGCAAGATAAGCAAAACATAAGTAACAAGAGATGCAAAATTTCTTCCATACACAACATACTTTTACAAACTATAAAACCTTACCAGAAGTAGTTGAGCAAATTCCAAACACTGAAGTAGAACATCATAACAAGTACAGATGGACAAATGATAGACAAGATCTAGTCAGTGATCATCGTCCTTTTGAAATCGCTTCATCCAACTCCTCATGCGATGAGGGGAACAACTCTATATATCGACTTCCAAGTGTCATCCTATCCTTACCCATAGCTGCTTTGGAATCTTCTGTACTTGCAAACTCCACAAATGCTTCCCCAGTCGGCCTCCCTTCTGAATTTAATGTGAAATGAACCGAGTCCTCCAACAGCACAAAATCCTTGAAAAAATCTATTATATCATCCTTGCCAGCTGAAAATGGTAATCCCCTCAACCGCAATACCCCTGTGTGTTCTGCTGAGTCCTTTCCTTCATCGTAAGATTTAGCCCTCGGGACATTTCTGCGAGGAGAAGCACCACGAGAATCGGAAACTTCATTTGCTACTGCCTTGTAATATTCCTGCCTCTTACTTCTGAATACCTCAACATATCTCCTGCCCATGTTCTGCCTATTCCTTTGAAGTGCAAAATCAACCTGAAGAGGATATCCCAATACACAAAAGGCTTCCCCAGTGACCTTGTTATTCTTGTGTACAAAAAGAATATCAACTACATCAAGACCGTGGAAGAACTCAGCAACATCAGCTTCTGTGCAATCAAATGGAAGACCACGAAGTTTGACAACAGGAAAAGGCGGAGGTTGTCCAGCATATGCATAAGGAGCTGGATTGAACATATAACTTGAACCTGGGGAACTTCCATAGAATGAAGAACCTTGGTCATGCCGGTGATCAATTCGGTGGTCAAGCCGGAGGTCCAGCCGCTGACGCTTTGCTCCCATTTCACGTCCATCACTACCATCATCAAAATTCACTTTAGTTCCCAGTAACAAAGAAAGTCGGAAAAAATCAACACACTTTGGGGAAACTCTAAATATGCATAACTTAACATTCAACTACGATATTAAGCATTTCATTTGTCCACTAACTTTCACTTTGTACACATCCATGATCAAAGCAAACATGAAACTTGGATGAAAAGAAAAAGGACATCCATGTGTCTACCATTACAATTCGCAAAAGTATTTCCAGATGGTTTTCCCCTAAATAACAATATGTCCATTGCATGCGATATGAGTACAAAACAAACCCGCGATCTAAATTACAACCAAAAGTACAATCATAAGTAGCACCATTTACTTGTAACTTATGAGCTACCAATATTCATACAGAACTAAAGTGACTATTAAGTTAATTTATACATATTTTCATAATACAATTATAATCTATAACTATGCAGCAAGTACCTAAGTACCTAACCCAACTATTTGCAATTATATACTGTTTCCATTAAAAAATGGTTATTCAAGTGCTCATGAGTAGAAAAAGAAATTTAAGACCTTGGATATTTAACAACATAGGAAAGAAAGACATTGACAAAAATAGAAATACAGCAATAAAGCCATGATAGCAATCAGTAACCGATCAAGTTGAAGCACATACCAAATTTTAAACCCTAATTCAATGTTAATATTAGAAGTTTGAACATGAATCAATTAACATAAAGAATAAGAACATTCAAAGATAGGCAAATAGTGGAGTGGTGCCCACTACGCTTCCCACTTTAAATCCCTAGTTGCATGTCTTTGAGTAAATTTCGAATTACCAGACTGTAGCAACACAGACGTTGTTTGGATGCCAGACCTGCGTTCTGGAAATCGGAGGTCAGATGCCCCCAAATTTGTTTCAAATAATTTGAATTGCAGCTAACATCTTCCTAGATATATTCTTTGGATGGAGCAAGTCATTAGAGAACATATTCCTATAAAAGGCAACGTCTTTGGAGTAAATTTTGCAATCATAATTAGACGAGTACTGTACATATTGACATACTAGAAAAATTTGTTACTATATAAGTGTTCCATCATTGTTAACTAAGAATTACTAACAATATATTTTTTTTGTGTTAATTAAACATGCAAGTTTAACCAGAAAAGGGCAGAGCCAGAATAATGACAGCCAAAGGTAACAAAGAAACAAGACTACCCAACTAGGAAAAGAAAATCAACCACAGAGGGAAACAAATGAGCCCCAACAACCAACTAAGGAGTCAACTCAGGACCATTCTCTAAGCAGTAGCTAAATTCAAATGCAGATCACTGGAACCTTATTAAGCAGATACTACTACGGCAGAGAATAGACACCCAACCAAGAAGAAAAGCCCATTCGACATATAAAGGCCAAGGAAGATTCTGCCTAGGACACCCACAATATTAAACATCTTGCCTTAAAATATGCACAGAGAAAGATGTCTCAAAGAACAGTGATTAAATTTCCCTTAAATTGAACCGTATAGAGAGCATATAGGATTAACATGAGGAGAATAAGCAGCAAGTTGTCAAGAAGTTTTCTCAAACAACCAGCTTAAAAACAAAGCTAGCTCTTACAACATTTATACTAAACCAAATCAGTTCAGCCCAATCCACAGGATAGATTGACCGCAAAATTGATCCGAAGTTTGTCTTCCTATAAATTCGGTTCTCTAGTAAGTTAATAAGTCACCAAATGCATCAGTTAACAGAGTTTACCTACCCAAATAGAGGTTCCTTTCTAGTCCAGCCAGCTCAGTCCAAAAATAAAAACCTCTCATTCCCCCATGTATGGTTTCTCGAATAATCCTACCTTGCTATGCTTCTTAATTTGTACGAAAAGTATCAATATGCATAACTGTAACCAAAATTCTCACTATAAAGCTCGCCATGAAAACAAAACATACCCAAAACATATAAGGCAAATAACTTCAAAGTTTGGTAACTTCCTTTCTTCAATTCTGATCCAAAATGACCCGTACTTTCAAGTTTCAACTAGAGGGGCTTATCCAATACAAACTAATCCAATTGAGAAAAAGAAAATTTGATTCAAGCCAGAGAGTAATGGAACCCATAAATCGTATGAATGAATGACAATCTAGATAAAGATGGATGGTTATAATAAATTCGAATTAGAGTAACAATTGGAACAGGGGAAGTGTGTTACCCTCTGTAGAACATCTTCGTCAAAAAATTCGATTCGCCTTTTGTCTCTCAGTGTGTAGCGAACGAAGCCAATACACAAACTTGAAACTCTGTTAATCTGTTTTTCTCCAGGAGGGAGGGGAGTCTTCGTCTTCAAACGAAGCCAATGCCACCGACTTATTTTCATAAAAAAATAAAAATAACAAGAAATAAATATTTTTTTCTGTTTTTTTTTACCGTAAAATTTCTATGCAGTTATTTAAAAAGAATAAAAAATTATTGAAGAGATAACTCAAATATGAACGATGAATCCGTATTAACTATCAAAGTAACCTCACTGACAAATTTGCCTAACAAGAAAATCAATATACGATACCTAAAAATTCTATGCAGTTGTATTATTGAGCAGAGCGGAGACTTCTCCACTTGTTGCGAGACTTCACAACCGCGAGTGCATTCAACGACTAAATTCTCACCTTTGATTTAATCATGCTATTTTCAATCTCTTTGTAGCAGATTTATCCTCAAGTTTGCAATGTGTAACTAATATTGAGGTAACTAATAGTTGCAGCTCCACGACTTGGTGATGTTGCCGAGAATTTCAAAAGGAGGTTGCAGTTGCCAACACCGGAGTCACCGATCAACACCACCAGGTACTCGTTCGTAATCGACATCCCTATGTATGTCATGTCTCCGTTGATCCAAAATTTGACACTCTTCTCACTCTGGTCAGGTCAGGTCAAAGAGTACCTCAGATGAATGGAGTTGTTGTTGTTGTTGTGTGTGTGTGTGTGTGAGAGAGAGAGAGAGAGTGAGAATGGCGATCGGTGGTGGGTGGCGATGATTTCAGGGACGTAATGGCCGCTGGGGTGGTCGGTGTCGGCGATGGCAATGGGGTGACGGCTAGTGGGTAGTGGGTGGCCACTATACGATTTGCAGCAACAATATTTGTGCGACATAGGTCTCCTGAGCAATTAAGATTGGGCTACCTTTGATTTTCAGTTGGGTCGAGCCCATATTGCTATTAATTACAAAACATAATATTTGTTTGAATAAATTTGACAAATTTACATATAAATGCAAATCCAGCTACCCTCCTAAATCTACAATTCTAGGCCGAGCGTCGCAATTGGAAACCTCCGCTGCTCTGCGTCCCTTGCCAAGATCCACCATTTCATCTCGACCTCCATCAAACTTCCCCATCACACTACCAAAACACTCGCTGCCCACGAACAGAATTATCACCAAGAAACAGAGAAGAATGCCACTACTTTGGCTCGCCTCCATGAACCATGAAGAAAACATAAGAAAATCATGAAAAAACATGCAGGTTGAGCAACTTGACGACACTCACAACTCACCGAGTCCACACCGTGAAACTCGGAATACATTTATAGTGATGATGAATTCATAATAGATATGTTGTTAGAGTGTACTGGAGGAAAGAGTCAGAAGAAAAGAATAAAATTGACTCTGTTAGAGAAAATGAATAATAGAGAAAATGATTCAAGTACTTTGTTAAAATGTGGAAGATTGTTTCAACAATACTTGGTTGATGCATATGCGACAGTTGAGGAAAATCGCTTGGAATATATAAGGAATAATAAACCATTATTGAACTGTGAACGATTGAAACAATTATCTACTCTTGCTTCAAATGGTATTACCCGATGTTCTAATGTGGGGAAGACATTTTTTTCTTCCAGGTACTCACACTAGCAGTTCTAGAGAAATGCTAAATAATTATCAAGATGCTATGCCAATTTGTATATATCGCGGAAATCCGGATTAGTTTATAACTTTCACTTGCAATGTTAGATGATCGAAAATTGTGAGATATTTTTTTTTATAAAAAGGGTATAAAGCGGAAGATAAACCAGATATTATTTCTCATATTTTTAAAATTAAATTAGATGATATGGTTGAATTCATTAAACCTGAAAGGACCCAACTCGGATTTAGTTTCCAAAACCGGAATCAAACCCCTTCTGAAAACACGAACTTGCAAACACCATAGAAATTTCGCCAGAGTTTCACTATATCGCGGAATTACCATTAACCTGCACCCGAAAACACACTTCATCCTATGCCACAAAAGCCAAACCGTGGGCACCAATCCCATCCGGATTTCTCAAAATCATATCATCATAATATAAAGTAATGAGCAAAACTGTAATATTATAAAAATCTGGAAAAATCATAGGAAAATATAAACATAAGAGTATTCAGAGCGACCTCTAGTATATATACATAAATACACAACAGTAGGCCAAACAAGAAACCTACTGGAAAGGAAAAGTAGCTCGAATACTAAGCCTCCAATTGCGACGTGCGACACCAGAATCTGAACTGCAAACTGGGCATAGAAAACAAAGAGCCCAGGGAAAGACATATAAACCGTTAGAGTGAGTGGACGAAAATAAATGTCTTTCACCGAATAATACATGTTATAAAAACATATGCGAGTCTAATGAATGAAAATGATATTGTACACGTGGGAGACTCTAACTCCTCACGCGTATAGAGCATGCATCGTAAATTCCCGCGGGGTCACTCATGGACACAACCGCGCTAGTACAGTCTGAATCAAGGGATCCCAGACCCACACGTGATTCAAGCCAGAAAGGCCTCAGGTCAGAGGTCTGCACCCCCCCCCCCCCCGGTAAAGGCCTCAGGTCAGGGGTCACAGCTTCCCCCGGTAAACATCCTAGGGGATCAGCTGGGATGCAAGTGCATCGATACAACCACATATACTAAGACTGTACTCTATGTAAACCAAATCCTAAATAGTTTCATGCAAATGTATAAAGCATAATGTGAAAACATTTTCGTATTACGTAATTATATAAGCATATTCGTCGATGTATATTCGTAAATGAATAATCGTAAACACATGCTCGAATAACTCAAGAAGGATTCAACCTTTAGAAATTTGAATTAGATTAAAGCTTGTATTTAGTTCAGTAAAGCACGTTATTCGACAATGCAATGTTCTCAATGGTAATGTTTGTTGGTGAACGAGCTTAGTTATTCGATATAACTATCGACAATTAGTTATTAAATAAAAATTGTTGTTTCAGGACTACGTGTTAGCAGCCAGTGACAGACGTATAGAAACGGCGACAGACAAGCTTTGGCTTGGTGGAAATCACGGCACAATACAGTGATTGGACTTTTATTTTCACTATTGAATTGCGAGTTCATTTATTACGAAGTATGTTGATGATTATGTTTTACGAACTTTATGTTTTGCAGGTTTGGTTTGTGATGGTTTTATTTAGTTGCATCAATGCCTTTGTTATTTGGTTGATCACCGAATAGCCAGTTGGACCAAGTGTGGACAAACACCCTAGACGATCCCATCACCTATACTTTTCATACATACAGTCGTTTCGGGTTAAGGAAAACACCATGAACGACCACCTCCATTTTTATTTCAAGTTTACGATATTTGAACTTGCATCAGATTATCGGCTGTGGAAAGGCATATATTTATACTTTTATAGTTTTACGCATATTGTACGATTGTGATTTTTGTCCGCTCACTCTAACATTTTATGTTTTTATGCCTTTCCCTGGGCCTTTGTTTTAAGTTTCTCAGATTGCAGATTAGCCGGTTGAAGTCGTGACCGTCCAAAGCTCGAGGCATGACAGTCCACAACTTCTGTTTCTCCGTGTAGGTTCTCAGTTGAGCTTCAGGGTTGCTCATGCTAGGGTAATTGGTACCGAATACGTGGTGCTAGATACTCTAATATGAGTCCCGCATGACTTATCCTTGATTACTATGGTAATATAGGGTGGGTCTTGTCAATTGGTATCAGAACCTTAGGTTCATGATCTTGTTTATTCTTATATTCTTAGTGACTCTTAGAGTGCGATGGTCTGACTGCAGCGGATCCCATCTTATCCCTTCGAGTATATGGATCACTAATGGTAAAAGATAATCTTTAAGGTTTGTCTCAGATGACAGTGAGTCTCTTCGGTTTCTAGTGTCATGCCTCATGGACGTGATCGACGACTTCAGCAAAACCTGCTGTTAGTAGTGTATGAGACAGTTCTAGAATATTTTGTTAAGGTATATTCTGATGATTTCTGTGGCATGGTAAGAACGTGAGTCAGTCATTGGTATCATGATGTTAGTTCTTTCCAAATATGTTGGATTTAGAGTAGTAATATGGGATGATTAATGAAGGTCTTTTGTGGTTAGTTTCCCCGTAGTGTAGTGTTGCGAGGGAAATCAATTGTAGTCTTCCTTGGGAACTTCTGTGTAAGTTGGTAGGGAGACCTTGTTATGAAATTAGGTTACCACGATTCTCAACTGGGAAGTCATTATAAGATGATATGTCGACAGCCTTAGTGTGTTGGCTTCTCGGTTGCATACGTATAAGGGACACTAGTAAATATAAGTAAACTTGAGATAGATTTTCCCAATTGTTTTAGGGGATGTGAAGAGATCGTTGCCATCGTGCGTGTCGTAGAAAGGTAGTGTCAGGTGAGCATCACTAGATATTTCTATTGGGTCAGACGAGGGCATTATGAGAATTCAATGTCAGTAGTTGTTCAATTATTGATTACTGATGACGACTCAGATAATAAGCACACGGGTTCAAGTGAAGATTTTTGTTAATATTATTGAGTAGGTCAGAAAGATTATACACGTCGACCCTTAACATTTTCCACGTTTCACGATTTTCATCGAGAACCCTTGGTGTGTCATATACAACATCTTATTTCATGTTCAAACATGGAGCTAATTACCCACATTCATCCCAGTTTGATGATGATGCATATTTTTAAGACCCATTCAAGCTACCAGAAAGTCTCGTTTAGCGAGAAAGGGGAGATACATGGCGAGTTAAGAGAACTTGCTTCTTAGTATCAATGTCAAGGTTTTAGAGGAGCTATATAATAGTAGTTTTATAATAGTTTCCCCCTGAATTATGTATGTATCAATGAACGTCTTTCCAGTACTTGTT
Organism: Geum urbanum; assembly: GCA_946800695.1. Classification (NCBI taxonomy): domain Eukaryota; kingdom Viridiplantae; phylum Streptophyta; class Magnoliopsida; order Rosales; family Rosaceae; genus Geum; species Geum urbanum. The sequence continues at coordinate 40,627,712 of OX326998.1, forward strand.
TCTCCTGTTCTTACATTCGTTACTTGTTTCCCGATATGAGTCATGGGAATAAGTACTGATGTGGACAAGGTGTTTGTGATGAAAACTACGGGTTGTAAGGTCTCTTTAAAATAAAATTATTTATCAGGTTGTCATCACTGTATATACTTCGGGGTCATTGATCCTTGAGTTGGTGATTCTTGCGCCTTCAACATGTTAGAGCTGCGGGTTAAGTTGCTTCCTTTTCCGTTGGGAAATGGTGTTTTCCTATAGTGATGGACGTTACATTTGATATTTTGATAGTTTTAGGATCACGTATTTCACCGAGAGTACGTTGTCTTGAGCCACATATGTATTCTTGGTTCCATACTTGTCGTTTCGACTTGACCCCACTATCTGACCCGTTACCATGGGTTTTCTGTTGGCCACCATTGTTGGCATTTAAGGTAACATCTTGGAATTTTCTATGGACATTCGATAAAACTGGAATTTTCTATCGCATGATTTATTTTTCATTTGGTTTGTTGTTGTGGGTACCAGACAGAGTGAGTCAAATAGATTTTTCTTCGGGGAGCACTGCTGCCTTATTCTTTAGTGCTCCAGCCGGTTATGGATGTTATGAGTAAGGCTAACTATTTTCCAGTATGGTATGCAACCAAAATTGAATAACAAAGTGATGCGACGAATGTAGTAGTTTCTTAAGTACGTACCCTTAGTTAGCTCAGCTTTGTGAACTCCTTGTCCTTTATCGCGGATTGTGTCACTAGCCTAGAACTTTATATTTGCATTGCGAGTCATAAACATTTCAGCCTGACACATTATTGTAGTGAGTGCTTTTTGTCTTATTTCAGAAGTTCAATCAGTTTGTTTGATTCTATTATTTAGAGTGGGTACATAGTAGTCAATCAGGCCTTAATAGAGCTTAAGCCTCGAATTCAAGAAATGGCCATGGTTCTAACTAACGCACCACGAAAAGTAAGTTTTTCTCCCCCTTTACCAATTACTTTTGGTCTTAATAAAATTGTTCCCTCCGTCGTAGAAGCTCCAGTTTTAGAACTCAAGCTATTACCGGATCATCTAAAGTATGCGTACTTGGGCGAGCATGAAACCTTGCCGGTAATTATTTCGTCTGCGTTAGAGGAGAAGCAGGAGGAGAAACTCGTGAGTGTACTCAAGAGGTACAAAACCGCAATAGGTTGGACGCTTGCGGATATAAAGGGAATTAATCTAGCAACCTGTGTGCATCGGATTTTCCTAGAAGAAGGCACCAAGCCTACAAGGGAAGCACAACGTCTGCTCCACCCTCCCATGATGGAGGTGGTAAAAAAAGAGGTAATTAAACTCATGGACTGTGGAGTTATATACCCTATTTCTGATAGCCGTTGGGTTTCCCCTGTGCAGGTTGTACCTAAGAAATCTGGAATCACAGTCGTTGAAAATATGGAGAATGAACTCGTGCCACAAAGGACAATCACTGGACACCGTGTGTGCATTGATTACAGGAGGCTCAACGCCGCAACTCGCAAGGATCATTTTCCATTACCGTTCATAGATCAAATGCTGGAAAGGTTAGCCAGCCATGCATTTTACTGTTTTCTCGACGGATACTCCGGCTACAACCAAATTAGCATTGCGGAGGAAGATCAAGAAAAGACAACGTTCACATGCCCTTTCGGAACGTTTGCATACTGCCGAATGCCATTTGGATTATGTAATGCACCAGGTACATTTCAACGCTGCATGCTCTCAATTTTTTCCGATTACATTGAAAAAATTATTGAAGTATTCATGGACGATTTTAGTGTATTTGGGAATGATTTCGATGCATGTTTAAACAATTTAGAAACTATTTTACAAAGATGCGTTGAAACCAACTTGGTGCTTAATTGGGAGAAGTGCCATTTCATGGTTACACAAGGGATCGTGTTAAGTCATATTATTTCTGAAAAAGGATTAGAAGTTGATAAATCCAAAATTGATCTTGTGCGTCACTTACCCTCTCCAACTTCGGTTACAGAGATACGTTCTTTTCTTGGACACGCAGGATTTTATCGAAGGTTTATCAAAGATTTTTCCCACATCTCTCGCCCGTTGTGTAAATTGCTGCAAAAGGAGACTCCGTTCGTATTTGACGAGGAATGCAACGCTGCCTTCAACAAGTTGAAGGAACTTCTCACGAGCGCTCCTGTTTTGAGCAGCCCTGATTGGTCTCTACCATTTGAACTCATGTGCGACGCCTCAAATTATGCCGTAGGAGCTGTTTTGGGTCAGCGGAAGGACAAGAAGCCTTATGTAATTTATTACGCCTCTTGGACACTTGATGAAGCTCAAAGAAATTATACCACCACCGAGAAGGAGTTTCTTGCAGTGGTTTTTGCTTTAGATAAATTTCGGTCTTATTTACTTCAAACTAAAGTAACTGTGTATACTGATCATGCAGCTTTGAAGTACCTAATGCTAAAAAAGGACGCAAAACCAAGGCTTATTAGATGGATACTTCTACTCCAAGAATTCAACATCGAAATCAAGGATAAGAAGGGAGTAGAAAATGTTGTCGTTGACCACCTATCACGCTTGATAGGTGAGAATGAGACTGTTGAAATTGAGGAAACTTTTCCGGATGAAAAACTCTTCGGAATTGAGGTAACTGTTTCGGAAACTCCATGGTATGCTGATATCGTTAATTACTTAGTTACCGGTGAGTTTCCATCTACCATGCATAAATTTCAGCGTGACAAACTTAAACATAATGCTAGAACTTTTATCTGGGATGAGCCTTATTTATGGAAACAATGCTCCGATTTAGTGATTAGGAGATGTATCCCAGATAGTGAATTTAAGCCTATTCTAGACTTTTGTCACAATGAAGCATGCGGGGGACATTTTGGTTCAAGGAGGACAGCCCTTAAGATTTTAGATTATGGTTTCTTTTGGCCTAGTTTATTTCGCGATGCTCATGCATTTTGTGCTGCATGTGATAAGTGCCAGAGATTCGGTAATTTAGGACCTAGAGATCAGATGCCACAACAATACATATTTAATGTCGAGATTTTTGATGTGTGGGGTGTTGATTTTATGGGACCATTTCCTCCCTCCAATAGTTATACGTATATTTTACTCGCAGTAGATTATGTTTTGAAATGGGTGGAGGCAAATGCCACCCGTACTAATGATTCACGAGTTGTTGCAGATTTCCTACGAACTAACATTTTTACTAGATTTGGAATGCTGCGAGTTCTAATTAGCGATGGAGGAAGTCATTTTTGCAACCGCACGGTGGAAGCATTGATGAGGAAGTATGGTGTAAGACACAAGGTTTCCATACCATACCACCCTCAAACAAATGGAATGGCTGAAGTTTCCAACCGTGAGATCAAGAAGATTTTGGAACGAACCGTCCGCCCAAACCGGAAAGATTGGAGTCAGTGCTTAGATGATGCATTGTGGGCTTACAGGACTGCCTACAAGACCCCCATTGGTATGTCACCTTTCCGATTAATTTATGGGAAAATGTGCCATCTTCCTGTTGAATTGGAGCACAAGGCATGGTGGGCCGTGAAGAAATTCAACATCGATCGAGATGCAGCAGGTTTGCATCGAAAGCTACAACTTTGTGAAATTGAAGAGATCAGAAATGATGCTTTCGATAATGCGTGGATTTACAAAGAAAAGATGAAAAAGATCCATGATAAGATGATTCGCGGGAAGAGTTTTGAAGTTGGGCAGAAAGTATTGCTTTTCAATTCAAGACTTAAGCTCTTTCCGGGAAAGCTTCACTCTCGATGGATGGGGCCATTCATAGTTGCTCAAATTATGCCTCATGGAGCAGTTCTCATTCGATCAATAGACAAGGGCAGTGAGTTCAAAGTAAATGGCTATCGCTTGAAGCCCTATTTTGAGGCATTTGCGGAGCATAACGTGGAGGAGATGCAACTCCAAGAACCGGCCATCTCAAAAACAAATTGATGCATCACGTCCAAAGCATATGGCGTAAAATGAGTGCCCAATTGGGAGACAACAGATTTGTTTTCTTCTCCTCCTTTTAATTAATTTAATGGCTTTTGCATTTTAAATTAGAATTTTCGTAGATCCTATACTCCATGTTTAATTCTATACTTTTACTTTAGTACATTGAGGGCAATGTAGAGTTTAAGTGTGGGGGAAGGGTTTACAATTTAATTGTGTCTAAATTAGTGTTTTTCAGAGTCTTTAGGATGCCCTTAACTAGTCGATGATGAAATTGGACCGATACGAACACATATGGCGTATGAATCACATGCATCGAATTCTTATGCTAATTGAGATATTCTATATGTTTTTAACATGTAGTAGATATGAATTGCAAAACATGGTACAGAAATCGCATGCTTGAATAAGTTTTTAATCATATGAAACCCTTTGTGAGCTTTTGAGCTATCTATTCTTTATTCGATTGAATATACATCCATTTCGTAGCTACTAGCTTATATATGCCTCATTTGATTGCTTGCCATCGATTTTAATGAACTAGAGAATGCTAGAACTTACTCATGTCAATTTGCAAAGCTTTTAAGTTGATACATACTTTGATTTTGGAAATGATTAAAGGCATTTAGGATTTTCCACCACTTCGCCAAATATCCATGTATCCCATTTGTACGCATGAGTTGCGACACCCCTAGATAAACCAATTGAGCCCACGTTAAGCTTTTCTTTCATCACCATATTTACCTAAACACTTACCCTAATGTAGAATATCCTTACCTTTGTTCCGGAAACTTGGTGAGATTTTTTCGAAACTAGCACATAATATGATGGTTTGGTAAGAAAGATTGAAAGAGTTAATGTGAGTAAGGGGAAAGACTTGTCCAAATAACTTAAAAAGTATGAGATTGCCAAAAAGAAATATATATATATATATATATTTGAGAGAATGAAAAGAAAAAAATTATATATATCTCTCATGGCAATGTGTTGTGTTCTAAAGCATAAACCCTTTGGATTAATGTCCCCCTTATTTGCGGATTTGGAGATTACGACAAATTGAAGGCCCAAAAATAGAACAAATATGGCCTTTGTCCTGTCCGAAAAGCTCAAAAGGGTAGTTCAGATTGAAGTATACATGGTAACATTTGAGTGGAGATGGAGGACGAATTTGGTGCTAGACTAAGTCGTTGGAACGTTTTTATCACCACATATCTAAATTTCGAATGCATTAGCCTTAACCCCATTACAACATCACTAAAAGTCCTTTATGATCCTTAAAATGAGTAGCTTTCAATTAGTAGAGTAAGTTGCATGAGTAAGCTTATGGTTTTGGTTCATTTGTGCAAGTAATTAACTCCATTCATGAGGTTTTCGTTTAAATTCATATACACTTTAAGTGAACCCTTTTCATGAGTGAAAAATATGATGAGTGCATCCTTGTGAGTTGATTAAACCTTTATTCAAAGCATGCACAGCTATAACATAACCATTGTTTTCTCTATGTCTTACTTGTTCATTACATAATTATATCGCAATTATCTCTTGAATTCGTTGAGCATACAAAGTTGAAAATCAGGTGAGCCATCGCCATATACTTATGAAAATTCTGAGACAAATTTTAGCTAAGGGCTTAGTTGTGTTCTTTCTTTTGTTTTAAATTCGTAGAGAGTCTTAGTTTAACTTAGTGTTTGCTAAGGGACTAGCAAAGTCTAAGTGTGGGGGAATTTGATATACGCATTTTATGCTCGATTCTTAACGCATTTCCCTTTACGTTTAGCTATGTTATAATCTTAGTTTTTATGTTTTTTTTTATTTAATTTGTTATTTTCGGTGAAGATGAATAACGGCGCGATTCGGAGGAATTTCGGCGATTTTGCGATTTTTACGATTTCGGACCACCGGGAATGGGCCGGCCCATAAAGCATTTTGTGGGCCCATTTTTCAAAGTTTGTTTCGGCCCAAAATCAAGCCCAAGACCATTAAATTCTGTAAGCAAGCCACTTGGTGAAGAGGAAAAGTCAAGTTTGGCAAGCTTTGTGACTAGGCTTGGTGACTAAGCTTGTGATCATCACAAAGGGTGACTAGGCTTGGTGACTAAGCTTGTGATCATCACAAAGGGTGACTAAGGGTGTGACTAGCCTAGGTGACTCTTGCTTGTGATGATCACAAATGGTGACTAAGGGTGTGACTTGCCATGGTGACTAAGGGTGCATTTAATGAAGAGGCAAGGTGGAAGAGAGAGGTAGGCAATTCCTTTGCCTATATATAAGAGGGAGGCCAGCCATAATACGGATCATCTCCCATTTTTACAAGCCAAAGCTCTACACAAATACCTCTCCTCCATAAACACTTCAAAGGTCCTTTACAAGCTGAAGCAATCCATCCTCCGAAGCCATCGATCATTCACAATACGCTAAGTCCCTTGTGAATGAGAACCACCTTCAAGAAGTCATTCTTTGCATTCAAGACAAAAAGTGTAACCATGATCTTCAACTTCATGTCTTTTGCTTTGTATTTGTTCACTTTGATGTATTTAATGAAGAACAAGTTTGGATTTGAGTTATATGTTCTTAAGCCTTTTCGTAAATTGCATGTGTTTATGATTTCAAGCCTTTTATGCATGTTTGATACAATCTTAAAGCTTCGAAAGCATGTGTTAGATAATACGCTAAGTCCCTCTCTTTCACATGTTTCGATGATCGTACTTTGTTTAGGGTGTTTAGACGCTAAGTTGCATTCCTACTCAAATATCAAGCATGTATATTTAGTTGGAAGTTATAAATTTCGTAGCTTACTTAGAGTATTGAGGCATGAAAAAGAGTAAGGTTAATAAGATGAGATGATCACTTGTAATTAGTAGTGTAGCTTCTTATTTTTAGTAAGCATAATTAGACTTTAAGGTTTCTTGATTGTTAAATTTGTCTATGAGTAAAACATGTTAGAAGTCCAGGAATTCTTGTTGTGTTTGCATGTTTTTGTACTTTAATTTCGTAGATTAATTAACCAATTTCCAATCCCCCCCAAACCTTTAGATTTCCGCTTATTAACGAAACCATGCATACGCCCTTTAATTTCCCGGATAGAACGATCCCTACTCGCCAATATTATAATGACAAAATAAGGGTTTTAAATTGCTTTACGTGTGAACTGTGTTTTTAGGGTCTACTTTGTGTTAACGTTAAATGCATGTTTTATGCGTATCATAAGACCAACAATGTAGCTGCTTCAACTTTTTGGAAAATTTCAATCTACTATCAACGATTTAAGCTCATCCACCCACGTGTGAGTTAACCTATTTAATTTTGTTTTCCAAGAAAATGACTCTTAGATTTGGATACCAACTTCTCTTCATCAGAGGAGTTAGTCATTACTTGTTGTATACTGCTAACATTCTCCTCACTCGCAAGATGTCATAAGCATGGAACAACTAACCTGATATTATAATTTGTTCAGTTCAGTTAGGAACCACGAGAACTCACCAAAGAGACTGCGTTTACGTACAGGCCTTAGTTGTGCATACTACATTCCTTAAAGAGAAATTGTTAAAGTACCTAATCGGTGAGAAATATGATTGTTTACGGGTATGGTTAAGAGTAGAGAGGGATGTGTCACTTGATCTGTAGGTGATGCATGATTATAAGATTCCTTTTTAGAATAGATAAAGGAGTATCATTTAGTCAATGACATCGATCTTTACTTAGATGGTCGTTTGTCAAAGTAACATAACGGAATTGTAGGGGGAATGCAAAAATACACTTTAGTATTCATCCATACAGGGTATATGACTAGTGGTTTGTAGGAAATTATGTTATCTTTCACAAGAAGTTACTGGGTTTCCCTTCACTAAGGGACATAGCTTCTTTTGAGTACACTCATTGCTCAAGTTCATTTTTTTATGGTTTCCGTGGAGTTTATTGGGTCATGAATTAAGCTCTAAAAGTTAAATAGATTCTCTGTATAAGTCTCAATGAACCTATTGGCATTAGATAATAGCAGAATCAACTATAGTGCACTTTAGGGGTGCTCAGATTTAGTACAATATTAATTATTTCAGATTGAAGTACTTGAGATGTGCAGCTAGCTTAGGAATGTGAATTTTCCAGTTATGAATTTTGAGAGTTAGCGAGAAGGAAGATGAGTATGATTCGAGACTAATTTGTTGCACAATCTCCGGATTCTCCTTAGAGTAGTTAGAGGAAAATGATGCAATAACCTAGTGATCATCACCCGCAAAGGTCTATATGAGAATCATACAAATGCAAACTTCCGACTAGTTTTGATTGTCTTTGGCGAAGATGTAGTTTATCAGTCCTATAAGATATTGAGTTTGATTAGTGATTACTACAAGTGAGTGGTCCTGTTCCTTGAACTTCACACCAGCATTCTGATCCTCTGGTTAATTTTTATTGGTTAGATATCTCGTGTCAAGGGAATTATAAATGTTTATAACTGTACAATGTGGGAGATGGTAGAAATTCAATTTTTCAATTTGAGATTAGGACTAGATATGTAGATTAGCGCCTAAGTGTGCTACCTCTTTGAATGGACAGATTTTGTAGACATACGTTTATGTGTAAGCAGAAGTCTATGTCTATTACCAACGAATCTTTCAGCGTTAGATAGTAATAGATATGTTTATATATAAGCCTTGTATGTGAGGTAGGGATATTCATATTTGGGTGCGATGTTATAGACACTGATTGTAGTCCTTGAGTCACGAGAATAGTTACATTAGGTTTTAGGACTCAAGTGACATACAATTACTACATATTTATCGCAGATAAATGCATAGCTTGGCAGGATTACTATGACCTTATATTGGATGTTGAGTTTATAACTCCAGAATAGACAGTGATTTGGGATGTCAGATTGACTCTTTGGAGTCTGCCATTAGTTTGGGCGTATTTGATGTGAATCTCAGTGACTCCGTGGAGGGACACCTTTGGTAGACTTATGGTGCAGGGTTCAAGCAGTACTCTGGAGCCACTTCAGGAGGTAGAGTTGCACTACCATCTAGACAGCTAGCATATTAGGACCACAACTGAAAGCTAGACTGACCGGACATGCCTACAACATTAATAGAACTTACCATTAGAGTTAGCATGGGTACCAAATATTTTCAAGTATTTACGGTACAGAGTTTGGATTAGGACGCTCTCTTGTATCAAGTTTATTTTGAGTTTTTTATTTAGATTCAAGATTTCAAGAGCGAGATTTGGTAATAAAATGATAACATGGTGATAGTGTTATGGACAATTCTAGTAGTTGCTGAAAATGTGACGACCCGAACCAGAATCAGTTGTGTATTCTGCACGATTCACGTGATTGGTCATAGTCGCAGTTTTACGATATATGTGTGATTTGTCGATTCTATTCGCGACTATATTTTTGGCCGAGAATTTAAATTGAGTGTCTTCACAGAAGTTGTAGAGTACGTGATTTCGAGCTCGAGGGCGGTTCCGGATGATTTTTCCGATATCCGAGGAATATATTGTAATTATTTGAAGTTTCAGTTTTCGACAAGTTTATCCGTTTGTTTCGTGTTTATCCGAATCACTTGAATATTCATTTTGGACCGTCGATTGACCCGAGGCGCGAGTATAAATATCGGAAATAGTCGTAAAATCGTCGAAAAACACTGTTTGGGTTTGACTGACGTTGACTTTCCAAATTGGGAAGCTGTTGACCGTTGACCGTGGGCGAACTTTCCAGTTTGGTCTTCGCCGGCCGACTTGCTTTTTCTAGCCACCTCCGGCCACGTGAAGGGTAGGATTCTCTTCTCCTTGTGATTCTGAATTGATTGGTACTTGATTTTATGGAAATTGTTGAGGTTTAGTGGTAACCCGAAACGGGTCGAGTTCGTGGGTGTCGCCGGTGTCGGTTTCCATTTTTCCGGCAAGCCACGGTGGTGGTGGTTAGGGGGGGGGGGTATGACTCCCCTTGCCCTAGTGAGTCTCACCATGTAGTTTAATTAAGGATTGGTTGAGTTTTGAGGAGAACTCGAATTGGTTGCCGGAGGGGAGAATTCCGTTCGGATTTTGGTGGAATTGGAGGGGTTCCGGTCTTTTTTGGCTCTTGTGGTAGTTGAATAAATGGTTTAGCTTGGAAAGACCTTGAATTCTAGAGAATCTCACCGTGGAATTCCACCGTTGACGGCGCGTCGCCGGCGGCGGCGGCGGTCAACGGCGGAGCTCCGGCGAGGGGTTGACTTTTTGGTTTTCGACGTTTTTAATGTCGTTTTTCTCGTAATCGCGCCCTGATTATTGTCCAGAGGTTTTTGAATTGATTTGGGTAACGGATTTTCAGTCGAGGATTTCGAGTGGAGATTTCGGGAATTCCGTTAATCATTTTGTACTGCATTGTATATTTCCGGGAACGGTTGGTTTCCATGGTTAAGTACAGAGTTATGGATTGGGTTTTTGATCAATTATGTTTATGAATGTTCAGGAGATCGAGATCGAGATCGTGATCGTGCTTTTGGCGAGGGATCTTCCGCCGGGCCACAGGATTAACGCGAGTGCGCGTTACGCGAGTCTGTGAGTGGACAATTTCTTTTCACGGATTGTTTGCGAGTCTTTATATACGTTTTATGAACTTGAGCATGCATACGAGATTTCGATTTACATGAGCATGTGTTATACGATTATGCCTATACCGGTATATATTATGTATATGCACTTATATATTGTTTCATGCATTTGCATCGAACTATTTATGATTTGATTTACACAGAGTACAGTTTATATATGTTGTTGTATCGATATACTCCCATTCCGGCTGATCCCCGAGGATGTATACCGGGGGAGGCTGTGACTCCTGACCAGAGGTCTTTACCGGGGGGAGGCAGACCTCTGACCTGGGGCCTTTCTGGCTAGAATTACGTGTGGGTCTGGGATCCCGTGATTCAGACTGTACTAGCACGGTTGTGTCCACGAGTGACCCCGTCGGATTTTTATGCATGCTCTGTACGCGTGAGGAGTTAGAGTCTCCCTCGTGTCTGTATGCGTGAGGAGTTAGAGTCTCCCTCGTGTACCCGTACGCGTGAGGAGTTATAGTCTCCCTCGTGTACCATTTGATTTTTATACATTCGACTCGCATATGTTTTTATAATGTATATATTATTTGGTGAAAGACATTTATTTTCGTCCACTCACTCTAACGATTTTCATGTCTTTCCCCTGGGCTTTTCTGTTTCCGTGCCCAGTTTGCAGTTCAGGTTTTGGTGTTTCACGTAGCGGTTGGAGGCTAGTGATCTGAGCTACCTATGTTTTCCAGTAGGTTCTTGTTTTGCCTACTGATCTGTATATTGTATATATTTACGCTAGAGGTCGCTCTGATACATTATGATACGTGTTTTATACGGATTTTCTCGGATATATTATATTATACAGATATGTTTTCTGTTATTTGATATTAATATGATGTTGAGAAATCCGGATGGGATTGGTGCCCACGGTTTGGCTTTTGTGGCATAGGACGAAGTGTTATTTTCAGGGTGCAGGTTTATGCAATTCCACGTTAGTAACGAAACTCTGCCAAAATTTTGAATGGTTTTTGTTGGTTCGTGTTTTCAGAAGGGGTTCGATTCCGATTTAGGCAACTGAATAGGGGTTGGGTCCTTTTAGCTTGGTATCAGAGCATTAGGTTGTCAGATTCTGTAGACTCTTGTAGTTGTGACGCTTAGGGTATTTGAGTTTGTACAGCATGACTGGAGTGATGACCCGACTGGCCAGCGGTACTCATCAATACTTCGGGTGTTGTGTGTTCTCAAATATCTGCGGTTTCATGATTAAGTTCTTTCTGCTTGTGCCTAATGCTTGTCTTGTATCAGTAGGATACCTCTTCGACGTGGTCCCCGTGTTGATCGGGAAGCGGATCCTGATGAGGATCGCCAAACGCACGACATGCTGATGCAAGTGCTACATTTGGAGGAGCGTTTTGACCCTGTGGTCAAGGCTCGTACTGCTTGTGGTACTGTGTTTTCGGGTTCATTTGACCCAGAGATATGCGAGGCATGGTTGGTTCAGATTGAACGTGTATGTGAGCGTCTACAGTTTACTCTTGAGCAGATGACAGTGGCAGCAGTCAGATTACTTGAGGGTGATGCATACTTTTGGTGGGTTAGCACCGACAGGGTTCCAGCTGCTACTCCGTGGACTTTTTTCCGTGATTTGTTTATGCGGAGGTACTTTAATCAGGCTACCAAGCAGCGCAAATATGAAGAGTTTACGAACTTGAGGCAGGGCAGTTTGTCTGTGCTTGAGTATCGGGACAGATTTACCCGTTTATCTCGTTTTGCGCGTGATATGGTGGCTATTGAGGAAGCCAAGTGTCGTAGGTTTGAGCTGGGGTTGAATATGAATATCAAGGCGACTCTGACTACGATGCCTCGGAATAACTTCGATGAGTTTGTCAGTGCAGCACTCCGAGGCGAGGATATCGAGAAGGAGAGGTAGCAGAGGTACCTGCCGAGACGGTTTGAGGAGGGTGGACCGAGTCAGGGGCCTTCAAAGAGGCAGAGTTCTGATACTTCCAGTTCGTCTTCATCCTCGGGCGGTGGATCTTATCGCTCACCAGTTAGTGCACCGAGGTAGAGACCGAGATGGAGGAGAGATCGACCGCAGCGACCACAGGCTAGTGGAGGTTCCAGCGGTTCCAGTTATCCTCGGCGTACTGGTGGCACATTTTCTGTACCGAGAGAGTATCCGTTGTGTAGTCTTTGCAACAGATATCACTTTGGTCCATGTCAGCGAGGTCCTGCTACCTGTTATCGTTGTGGCCAGGTGGGTCACTTTTCGAGGGAGTGTCCTCAGTTGTATAGTGCTGATGGACAGGCGGCCCAGAGTTCTGGAGCTGAGCGAGGTGCCACTTCGGGAGGTCGACCAGCACAGTTTGCGGGCCAGGTTAGACAGCAGGGACAGCCTCAGCGAGGACGACCAGCCGGACAGGCGAGGGTTCATGCCATGACTCTACGAGAAGGCAGAGCATCACCGGAGGTCGTTATCGGTACGTTACATGTCTTTGGTATTCCAGTACTTGCATTGTTAGATCCAGGTGCCACACATTCATTTATATCATATAGACTATCATCATTAGCTACCGTACCTGCATCTCCACTTCCGGGGTTGTAGAGAGTGTTATATCCGTCAGGTGAGGTTGTGAGCATCGGTTGGGTATACAGAGATTGTGAGGTGTTTATTGGAGGCCATGGTTTAGTCGTAGATTTGTTGTTGCTCGATATTGTTAATTTTGATCTGATCTTGGGTATGGACTTCTTGGAGACGCATTGGGCCATGTTTGATTGCCACAAGAAGGAGGTCGCGTTTCGACGACCAGAGTTACCCGAGATACTGTTTCGTGGCGAGAAGAATACTTCACTACCGTGTTTGATTTCCGCGATGAGGGCGGATCGGTTGATGAAGAAGGGTTGTGTTGCTTATTTAGCCCATGTTGTGAACACTACAGTAGCTGTACCAGACCTTAGTAATATTGAAGTTGTGTCTGAGTTTCCAGATGTGTTTCCAGCGGAGTTACCTGGTACACCCCCTGTGAGGGAGATTGATTTCACTATTGAGTTGTTGCCGGGTACAGGACCGATTTCACAAACACCATATCGTATGGCACCTGCGGAGTTGAAAGAGTTGCAGATTCAGCTCCAGGAGTTGTTAGAGAAGGGTTTCATTCGACCGAGTGTTTCTCCATGGGGTGCCCCGGTGTTATTTGTGCGGAAGAAGGATGGATCTATGCGTTTGTGCATCGACTACCGGAAGCTGAATCAGGTTACAGTGAAGAACAAGTATCCGTTACCACGGATTGATGATTTGTTCGATCAGCTCAAGGGAGCATCAGTCTTTTCGAAGATTGACCTTCGATCCGAATATCACCAGTTGAGGATCCGAGACTCTGACGTAGCCAGGATAGCTTTCAGGTCGCGGTATGGGCATTATGAGTTTTTGGTTATGCCGTTTGGGTTGACCAACGCCCCCGCAGCTTTCATGGACTTGATGAATCGGATGTTCAGACGATTCCTGGACAAGTTCGTGATTGTATTCATTGACGATATTTTGATCTATTCCAGGAGTGTGGGCCAGCACAAGAAGCATTTGCGAGCAATGTTGCGAACTTTGCGGGACCATCAGTTGTTCGCGAAGTTTAGCAAGTGTGAGTTCTAGCTGGATAGTGTGAAGTTTCTGGGCCACGTGATTTCGGCTAAGGGAGTCAGTGTCGATCCTGACAAGATTGAGGCCGTGCTGAACTGGAGTAGACCTACTACTGTACCGGAGATCCGGAGTTTCTTGGGTCTAGCAGGCTATTACCGGAGGTTTGTACAGGATTTCTCCCGGATTGCTAGACCACTGACCTGATTGACGAAGAAGGGCGTCAAGTTTGAGTGGTCTGATGCGTGCGAGGAGAGTTATTTACTTCTGAAGGAGAGGTTGACTAACGCACCGGTTCTGACATTGCCAGATGATAGTGGTGAGTTTGTTGTGTACAGTGATGCGTCGAAATTGGGGCTTGGCTGTGTGTTGATGCAGCATGGTAAAGTTGTGGCCTATGGTTCCAGGCAGCTCAAACCGCATGAGGTCAACAATCCGACACATGATTTGGAGTTAGCCGCTATTGTGTTAGCGTTGAAGAGTTGGAGACATTACCTATATGGAGCTCAGTGTAAGATCTACACCGACCACAAAAGTCTCACTTACTTGCAGACGCAGCCGGATTTGAACATGAGGCAACGCCGGTGGATGGAGTTGATCAATGATTACGATTGCACGTTTGAGTACCATCCAGGGAAGGCCAATGTTGTGGCTGATGCACTTAGCTGGAAATCTAGAGTCTCGTTGTTTCATGTGTGTATAGCCAGAGTGTCGATGTTAGCCGAGCTTCGGGCTACAGGTGCTGAGTTTGGGTATGATGACGAGGGAGCTTTGTTGGCTAGTTTTCAGGTTCGACCCATATTGGTTGATCAGGTACGAGAGGCTCAGGATTCAGATTCCTATTTGTTGGGCAAGAAGACCATGATACGGAATGGTGTACCTACAGAGTTCCGTTTGAGCGACGACAGTTCGTTGTTGTTCAGAGGCAGGTTATGTGTGCCCAGAGACGAGAGCCTGAAGAAAGAGATTCTGGATGAGGCCCATAGTTCAGCGTATGCGATGCATCCCGGGGGTACGAAGATGTTTCGTACACTTCGAGCGTACTATTGGTGGCGCAACATGAAGCGGGAGATTTCCGCGTACGTGAGTCGATGTTTGATCTGTCAGCAGGTGAAAGCGGAGAGGCAGAAACCTGCAGGGAAACTACAGCCACTTGAGATTCCAGTTTGGAAGTGGAAGCACATTACGATGGATTTCGTCTATCAGTTACGCGTACTTCGGCTGGCAACACTGGTATTTGGGTTATAGTGGATTGACTGACGAAATCCGCTCACTTTCTTGCACTTCCAGGGAAGATATCAGTGGGTAGATTGGCCAAGTTGTACTCATCCGAGATTGTTCGCTTGCATGGTGTACCTGTATCGATTGTTTCTGACCGAGATAGTCAGTTCACATCTGAGTTTTGGCAGGCATTGCAGCGAGCCTTGGGCACGAAGTTGCGATTTAGTACAGCTTTTCATCCTCAGATTGATGGGCAGTCCGAGTGGACCATCCAGACTCTTGAGGATATGCTACGATCATGTGTGTTGCAGTTCCGCGGGAATTGGGATCAGCAGCTACATTTGATAGAGTTCGCCTACAACAACAGCTATCAGGCCAGTATTGAGATGGCACCGTACGAGGCTCTGTACGGAAAGTAGTGTCGCACTCCGTTGTGTTGGAGTGAGGTGGGCGAGCGTTGGCTGATTGGCCCTGATCTGGTCAAATTATCCGGGATAGATTGAAGATTGCCCAGGATCGCCAGAAGAGTTATGCGGACGTGAGGAGGAAGAGTTTAGAGTTCGAGGTTGGTGATTGGGTATTCCTGAAACTATCTCCGTGGACGGGAGTCGTGCGTTTTGGGAAGCGTGGCAAGCTTCGACCACGATACATTGGTCCAATGAGATTACAGAGAGGATTGGGGCTGTTGCTTACAGACTTGAGTTGCCAGCTGAGATGGCTCGTGTTCATGATGTTTTCCATGTTTCGATGTTGCGGAAGTACATCTCAGATCCTTCACATGTGTTAGCCCCACAGCAGTTGCCGATCAGGGAGGATTTGACGTACGTGGAAGAGCCTGTGCAGATTCTCGATCGTCGTGAGTAGGAGTTGAGGCACCGTGTGATTCCGCTAGTGAAGGTCTTTTGGCAGAACCATTCAGTTGAGGAGGCCACCTGGGAGACTGAGCAGCGTATGCGGGAGCAGTATCCTCATCTGTTCACTTGACAGGTACGTAAATTTTGAGGTCGAAATTTTTTTAAGGGGGGTAGATTTGTGACGACCCGAACCAGAATCAGTTGTGTATTCTGCACGATTCACGTGATTGGTCATAGTCGCAGTTTTACGATATATGTGTGATTTGCCGATTCTATTTGCGACTATATTTTCGGCCGAGAATTTGAATTGAGTGTCTTCACGAAAGTTGTAGAGTACGTGATTTCGAGCTCGAGAGCGGTTCCGGATGATTTTTCCGATAACTGAGGAATATATTGTGATTATTTGAAGTTTCAGTTTTCGACAAGTTTATCCGTTTGTTTCGTGTTTATCCGAATCACTTGAATATTCATTTTGGACCGTCGATTGACCCGATGCGCGAGTATAAATATCAGAAATAGTCGTAAAATTGTCGAAAAACACTGTTTGGGTTTGACTGACGTTGACTTTCCAAATTGGGAAGTTGTTGACCGTTGACCGAGGGAGAACTTTCCAGTTTGGTCTTCGCCGGCCGACTTGCTTTTTCCGGCCACCTCCGGCCACGTGAAGGGTAGGATTCTCTTCTCCTTGTGATTTTGAGTTGATTGGTACTTGATTTTATGGAAATTGATGAGGTTTAGTGGTAACCCGAAACGGGTCGAGTTCGTGGGTGTCGCCGGTGTCGGTTTTCAGTTTTCCGGCGAGCCACGGTGGTGGTGGTTAGGGGGGTTTGACTCCCCTTGCCCTAGTGAGTCTCACCATGTAGTTTAATTAAGGATTGGTTGAGTTTTGAGGAGAACCCGAATTGGTTGCCGGATGGGAGAATTCCGTTCGGATTTTGGTGGAATTGGAGGGGTTTCGGTCTGTTTTGGCTCTTGTGGTAGTTGAATAAATGGTTTAGCTTGGAAAGACCTTGAATTCTAGAGAATCTCACCGTGGAATTCCACCGTTGACGGCGCGTCGCCGGCGGCGGCGGCGGTCAACGGCGGAACTCCGGCGAGGGGTTGACTTTTTGGTTTTCGACATTTTTAATGTCGTTTTTCTCGTAATCGCGCCCTGATTATTGTCCAGAGGTTTTTGAATTGATTTGAGTAACAGATTTTCAGTCGAGGATTTCGAGTGGAGATTTCGGGAATTTCGTTAATCATTTTGTACTGCATTGTATATTTCCGGGAACGGTTGGTTTCCGTGGTTAAGTACAGAGTTGTGGATTGTGTTTTTGATCAGTTATGTTTATGAATGTTCAGGAGATCGAGATCGAGATCGTGATCGTGCTTCTGGCGAGGGATCTTCCGCCGGGCCACGGGATTAACGCGAGTGCGCGTTACGCGAGTCTGTGAGTGGACAATTTCTTTTCACGGATTGTTTGCGAGTCTTTATATACGTTTTATGAACTTGAGCATGCATACGAGATTTCGATTTACATGAGCATGTGTTATACGATTATGCCTATACCAGTATATATTACGTATATGCACTTATATATTGTTTCATGCATTTGCATCGAACTATTTATGATTTGATTTACACAGAGTACAGTTCATATATGTTGTTGTATCGATACACTCGCATCCCGGCTGATCCCCGAGGATGTATACCGGGGGAGGCTGTGGCTTTTGACCTGAGGTCTTTACCGGGGGGAGGCAGACCTCTGACCTGGGGCCTTTCTGGCTAGAATAACGTGTGGGTCTGAGATCCCGTGATTCGGACTGTACTAGCACGGCTGTGTCCACGAGTGACCCCGTGGGATTTTTATGCATGCTCTGTTCGCGTGAGGAGTTAGAGTCTCCCTCGTGTACCATTTGATTTTTATACATTCGACTCGCATATGTTTTTATAACGTATATATTATTTGGTGAAAGACATTTATTTTCGTCCACTCACTCTAACAATTTTCATGTCTTTCCCCTGAGATTTTCGGTTTCCGTGCCCAGTTTGCAGTTAAGGTTTTGGTGTTTCACGTCGCGGTTGGAGGCTAGTGATCTGAGCTACCTGTGTTTTCCAGTAGGTTCTTGTTTCACCTACTGATGTGTATATTGTATATATTTACACTAGAGGTCGCTCTGATACATTCTGATACGTGTTTTATACGGATTTTCTCGGATATATTATATTATACAGATATGTTTTCTGTTATTTGATATTAATATGATGTTGAGAAATCCGGATGGGATTGGTACCCACGGTTTGGCTTTTGTGGCATAGGACGAAGTGTTATTTTCAGGGTGCAGGTTTATGCAATTCCACGTTAGTAACGAAACTCTGCCGAAATTTTGAATGGTTTTTGTTGGTTCGTGTTTTCAGAAGGGGTTCGATTCCGATTTAGGCAACTGAATCGGGGTTGGGTCCTTTCAGATAATACTTGTGAGCCGAAAGAACGCATGCGGGAGTAGTATCTGTTGGAATCATACTAATATATGTGTATGAGTAAATTTTGACGACGAAATTTTCTTAAGGGGGGTAGGTTGTAACATCCTGACCCAAAATTAACCTCTTAGATTCTGATTATGATGGTAACTAGTTTTTACTACCAGTAATTATTGATGGTTCTTTTTATCAGAATTTT
The DNA here is from genome assembly GCA_946800695.1 of Geum urbanum. Classification (NCBI taxonomy): domain Eukaryota; kingdom Viridiplantae; phylum Streptophyta; class Magnoliopsida; order Rosales; family Rosaceae; genus Geum; species Geum urbanum. The sequence continues at coordinate 40,646,552 of OX326998.1, forward strand.
ATTGGTCAAGTTTTTAAGTAAATTTTATTAGGGAAAGTTGTAGAGTTCGTCAAGACGAGTTTGTAGCCATGTCAAGTGTTAAAATAGGAGTTAAGATGAAGAAGTTATGGTCAACGAAAGGTTTAATTGAATTTACGAAGTTAATTAGTCACGAGTATAAATATGACTTACCCACAATGGAAAGTCAAAACATTCCATTTGGGTCAAACCTTTTTCTTCCCTTTCTCTCTCCTCTTTCCCGCTGTCTCTCTTTCTCGTTGTCGGCTTCGCCGGTGATGTTCCTCGGCCGGCCACCAAAATGGTTGGTCTTGGTGTCAAATCGACCACCACAACCTCCTCTACCTTTTTCCCATAGCCACAATCCCTATTTAGCCAAACTGAAATCGGAGCATTGAAGAGAAAGGCCACCGGTGACCAAAAATCCTATGTTATTAGGGTTGACCGTTTTGCCTCGAAACGGAGGGTGGGACTCACTGGGCTTTGAAGCTCTCATCACCACTAGTCTAACCATACGAAGAACTCACTCCAATTCCAACCGAGAAGGAAGAATCGATCGATTGAAATATTTTGGGGTTTTTGGTTCAAAATCAAATTCAGTAAGTTATGGATAGAATTGGACCTATTGTAGTTATGAAACTTATTGTTGGGTTGATTTTGAATAGGTTGAGTTTTGGTTCGTCGGAAAAAGTCACTAGCGCTGCCGCTAGCAGTGGTTCATGGCGGCGCTCCAACAGAGAAAATTTTGGTGTTAATTTTATACCGTTTTGCTCGTAATTATGAACCAATTGTAATGAATAGGTTATTAAATTGATTTAGACACAGTTAATTAAGATGTGTGATTAATTGGTATTAATTAAACGATTTTATGATAATAATGAATGGTTGAGTCGAACATCGATTCGACCTCGAGTTGTATAACATTTGAGGAATGTGTTGCGAATTTAAAAAGGATTTAACATTTAGAAATTTGAATTAGATTAAATCTTGTATTTAGTTTGGAAAAGCATGTTATTCGAGAATGCGATGTTCTCGACGGTAATGCTCGTTGGTGAACGAGCTTAGTTATTCGATATGACTTTCGACGATTAGTTACTAAATAATAATCGTTGTTTCAGGACTACGTGTTAGCAGCCAGTGACAGATGTATAGAAACGATGATAGACAAAGTTTGACTTGGTGGAAATCACGACACAATACAGTGAGTGAATTTTTATTTTCACCGTTGAATTGCGAGTTCAGTTATTACACAGTATGTTTATGATTATGCTTTACGAACTTTATGTTTTAAAGGTTTGGTTTGTGATGGTTTTATTTAGTTGCATCGATGCCTTCACTATTCGGCTGATCACCGGATAACCAGTCAGACCTAGTTAGGACACATCCTGCCCGACTCAGATTGTCTCGGGTTAGGAAAAACACCCTAGATGATCTCATCACCTGTACTTTTCATACATACAATTGTTTTGGGTTAGGGCAAACACCTCGAACGACCACCTTCATTTTTATTTCAGGTTTACGATATTTGAACTCGCATCAGATTATCGAAAACTATGGAAAGACATACAGTTATGCTTTTATAGTTTTATGTGTATCATACGATTGTGATTTTTGTCCACTCACTCTTACATTTTATGCTCTTATGCCTTTCCATGAGCCCTTTGTTTTAAATCTCTCAGATTATAGGTAAGCCGGTTGAAGTTGTGATCGTCCAAAACTCGAGGCATGACAATCCACAACTTATGTTTCTCCGTGTAGGTTCTCAGTTAAGCTTCAGGGTTGCTCGTGCTAAGGAAATTCGTATCGAATATGTGGTGCTACATACTATAATACGGGTCCCGCATGACTTATCTTTGATTACTATGGTAATATAGGGTAGGTTTTGTCATGGGTTCCAGCACAATGTTTTGACGTATTGTGCGCTTCTGTTTGTTGGAAGAAATGGAGGATGGAATCGAGGTTTCTCCCTCGATGGTTTGAGGTTTTGATGCATTGGTGACGTCTCTTACCAGTCTCAATCTGTTTGATGAGGCTATAGATGTTTTTTTTTTCATACTCAAAGGCGTGATTTTTGCTGCGTATCTTTACCATTAATTTTCTAATGAACCACTTGATTGAGCATGGTGAGTTGGGTGCAGCCGAATTTTCATATACGTAGTTGAAAGGGATTGGTTTGGTACCTAATGATTATTACACCTATGCAATTATCATCAAGGGATTTTGTAAGGAGGGTAGGTTGGAAGAGGCTGGGAAAGTGTTTGAGGAGTTGGAGTTAGTTGGGGTAACCCCTAATGTCTTTGCCTAAACAACATATATCGAAGGGCTTTGCAGCAAGGGGCATTCTGATGTAGGATATCAAAGTGCTTCCTTGTTGCAAAAAGGAAAATGTTTGTCTTGATGCTTATGTCCTTTAAGGGTTCTACGAAGAGATGACTGCTACAAACGTGTGGAGAACTTCATATATATTTACATAGTGAAATTTTATTTCTTTTAGCCTTTTATAATTCATCTTTGTTTCAGTTTTTAGAGTAATAAAATGTACTTCTGGGCCTGATCTTAACTTGGTTACAAGAAATAGCAAAAGTTTGAATCTATTCAGCTACTTGTCTAAATATCTGTTAAAGTATATGTTCAACGATTCATCTAAATATCTAAATATCTACATGTTATCAAGTTTAAGGATAATGTAAACAAGACCTTTTATATATTTCTAAAAGAGATACTTTGCTTCAAAAAATAATCACGTTGGAAGAATGATTGAAACATAAGGGCCTGATAATAACCTAGTTTCTGGAATTACCAAAACTCTGATTACCTGTTCTACTATTTGTTTAAGTATCTGTTCAACAATATATCTAGATATCTATCTGTCATCAAGTTTAAGGATGGTGTAAACAAGACCCTTTAAATGTTTGGAAACTCTCTACTTTGCTTCAAATAAGATTCAGAATGGAAGAACAACTAAAAAATAAGGGCCTGATAATAACATAGTTCCCGGAAGTACCAAAAGTCTGAATACCTGTTCAACTATCTGTTTAAGTAGCTGTTTAACAATAACATAGTTCCCGAAAGTACCAAAAGTCTGAATACATGTTCAACTATCTGTCTTAATATCTATTCAACAATCTGTCTAAATATATATATGTCATCAAGTTTAAGAATAGTGTAAACAAAACCCTTTATATATTTTGAAAATCTCTACTTTGCTTCAAAAAAATAATCAAATTGGAAGAATGCCTGGAAAAAAAATAAGGGTTTGATCATAATCTAGTTGCTGGAAGTACCAAAAGTCTGAATATCTATTCAATTATCCGTCTAAATATTTATCTTTTATCAAGTTTAAGATTAGTGTAAACAAGACCCTTTATATATTTTGAAAATCTCTACTTTGATTCAAAAAAGAAATAGATTGGAAAAATTACCGAAAAATATGGGCCTAAAAATAATCTACACGTTTGGAAGTACCAAAAGTTGGAATATCTATTCAAGTATATGTCTAAATAATCTGTCTATCAAATTATATGTCTGCATGTCACAGATTTGTCCAACTATTTGTCAATATGTCACATATTTGTCTAATTATCTGTTAAACTATCTAACTGAGAAAGAGTCAACTCATTTCCATGTGGATGTTTGTCACATATCTATCCATCTATCTGTCAATAGGTCACATATATGTCTAATTATCTGTTAAACTATCTAATTGAGAAAGAGTCAACTAACTTCCGTGTAGATGTCTGACTATCTATCAAAATATCTGTCAGTACGTCACATATTTGTCAAACTATCTGTCAGTCAATAACATATATGTCTAACTATCTCTCAAACTATATGTTTGAAAAAGAGTCCGACTAACTTCCATGTGGATGCATGTCTCACTAACTATATTTCTGTATGTCACATCTATCAAACTATCTATCAATATGTCACATATCTGTCCAAGTATATGTCCAATTATGTATCAAATTATCTTTCAGAAGTGTTAACTAACTTCCATATTATTTCTAACCAACTCTCTGTTGCGTATCTGTTCAAGTATTTGTCAAACTATATGTCTGAAAGTGTCAAATATTTGTCTTCTTCGAATTTCATAATTGTCAAACGGTTAAGAGAATGGAAGAGACATGTCTAACCATTACGATCATGGTGTGATTATTGTCATTCAATTGATAAAGTAGATACAAATCAATAGGGTCTATTCAATAGGCCATATAGGCCTTCCAAATTCAATCAACACTACCAGCACAAACACTATAGTCGACGACATGAAGTCGTCGGCCTGTCCCCTTAATTCGTAGGCTATGGCTGTAGTCGATGAGAAGTCGTCGGCTATTGGCTCGTCTGTAATGGACCGTCGCTAATACTATAGCTGACGACAAGATAGGGTTGTCGTTGGTTATAGTATGGAGTTATAGCCAACGAGATCTAGTCATCGGCTATAGTTCCATACTATAACTGACAACAAAGTCGTCGGCCATACCTCCTCCCTTAGTCAAACTGGTTGACTATGGAGGGAACTATAGCCGACGATACATATTTATGTTGTCGGCTATAGTGTGATATTTTAATTTTTTTGTGCAGATTCTGGGTTTCATCTCAGAACCTGCATTTCCAAAAAGCACCAATATTGTTAACACTTAAAATCCAAAAATATTGAAACTATACACGTAAATAAAATAAAAAACCGAAATCGTTCAAATTTATATACATATGCGTACTACGGGTTTCCTAAGTAAATGTGGTCAAACGGATCGCTATTGTCTCCTTGGTCCAGGTCTGGCATCTGCTGCGGCAGTGGCAGTGGCTGTGATGCACTGAAAATGGGCGGAGGAGCTATCTGGATTCCAGACGACTGCAACTGTGCATAACAGTGCTGCATCCACGTCCTTATCATCTCCTGCTGCTCGGCCAACCGATTCTGCTCTGCGGCTCGCGCCTCCTACTCAGCGGCTCTCGCCCGCTCCGGCCCCTCCATCCGTAGCTGTTGAGATTTCATCTCCATCGCTTGCCTCTGAAGCTGCTCCTGTAGCTCATTAGTCCTCGAAGATCCTGATCCGTGAGAGAATTCAATAGTCTTCTTCAACAGCCCTTGACCCCACTTTCCGAGCCCCTTACAGTAGAAAGTGTTCTTCCCTGGAGGAATCACGATTGCCATGCTCCTGGCCACTATGATCAAAGTTGGGAGTTTTGTATCAGAGGTGTTGGGATAGCGTTCTCTCGCCACTTGAGTCAACACCTCTGGAACCACCTCCTGAACTCTCGCCTAATTGACAAAGAAAAATAAAATCTTAATTAAAGTAAACAATCAAAAAAATTTAGAAATATGTTTATTTTGTTATAAGGACACTTACAACATCTTCGGGGGACTGCGGATACGCGTGCTGCATCGTATAAACAAGCAGAGGGACTTCTGGGTGGTTGGCTGCCTCCTCGATCCAACCCGAGTATGATGTAGAACTGGCATGATAATTTTTTGTGTTTTTGGCCCGGTTCCTTGTGTTGACTTCAGAAATAACCTGCTCAATTAATCCAACATCAGAAAAATATTAGCCAAATAATTTGGGGGAAGTACAATAAAATAAAAATTTAATCGATCGAAGGTTGCATACCTTCAATCTCGGGTTGTTGAAGTGAACCACAAGCCATCGCCACTCGTACTCCCTATAACGAAACTCGCTAGGGGTACCTGAACGATCGTCGTCGTACTTTTTCCAATGTTTTTTCTCGACCTTCCACTCCTTGTACCTATATTAATAATACACAAATGTTAGTAACTTACAACATTTTATGAACCTAATCAAAACAAACAAAAAAATCTAAACAAATGAATCAAGTAACCTGCTCCCTTGCACTTCATCCGCCCACATGGGTCTAATGTCGTTGTCCACGCGGAAGCACCTATGCAATGCATATATATACAAATATTAAAAATTTATATAGAAAAGATACATAATGAATATACAATTCTACTCATCGGCAACGTATTATTCAGCTCATATTTGACGGATTGTGGTACCGAATTCCAATCTGGCCACAGCATTGGGACTTTATCTCGTATGATGCTGCCCACCATCCCTGCGTACTGTCGAGTGACCTTTACCTTGATCACCTCACCTCCATCCCTGGTCGGAATCATAACTTAGCCACCAGTGGTACCCAAAATCGCATCGTCCAGTACCTTGCCGACGACGGGGCCTCTGGTCCTCTTCTGTTTTTCACGGGCCACGATCGCGCCTATCACATTTGTAGACAATTTTTTAAACATCAACACCTAATTGAATTTAAATATTACTTAGTAAAAAGATATCACTAATTAATATTGACCTGATTCGTCGGTGCATTGTCCCGGAATCCTCGCACTCCAGAGAGGTTGCGGGAAGGGTATATACGCGTATGCCTGGTTCGGGGTAATGAACCCTAGCTGTCATGGAACAGGCATTCCCGTGGGATCGACGAGGGGTATCGTCGGGATTTCCAAGGGTAAAAATAGGGTAGACGGCGGGCATAGTCGTATCCCAGCCGATGACTGAGTCAATCCACCAGTCTCCTCGAAAGAATTAGAAGTCCGGTCGGTGGATGGGGAAGGCTCCGGCCAATGAATGTCCAGCATTCAGACCAAGGATTGAGTCGCACTATCCGTTGAGGCGTGTGACTGTCCTCATAAAGCCTCCCCGCGCTAGAGGGTCGGTGAGACTCGACATGTTTGCTGCTGAGGTTATCCCTGACCTAGAAGTGCACGGTGCCGAGAAGTGGGAGGACGGCTGTAAATGTTGCCGATACTGGCGGATCCGGATGCGGACTGACTTATATTCCAAAAATTACATTATATATTCCTTCATATAAAATTCCATTAAATTACAAAAATTTTAAAAAATTCCATTATATTCCAAAAATTTCTAATCCAACAATCCTATATATATATATATATATATTCATAATCCAATAATATCCAATAATCCAACAATAATTCCAAAAATCAACAAAATTCAATAATAATCCAATATATATTCACACAACTCATCCAAACATCTACATTATCAACAAACTAAACATAAATTGAACCTAAATAAAAAAAATTCAAAATTGGGGATTTAGGGAGAGGAACCTGTTTTTGGGTTGTAGAAGGACGGCGGCGGCTCTAACAGTGGCTACGATGAACGACGACGGCACTGCTTCAACAAAGATGGACCAGACCTGCTTCAACTTCTCGGACAGTTTGTAAAAAAAAAGGGGCAGTTTCGTTTTCTGTCCAAAACGGCTGGTCTGGGGGTTAAAACCCAACCACTATAGCCGACAACATAAGTATAGTCATCGGCTATAGTATAGTCGAAGATATTTATTATGAATGTCGTCGGTTATATTTTTTTTTCTTTCACTTTGCTTTTGTTTTTTCTCATTTAGTAAAAAAGGCTAGGAGCTTTTTTTAGTTACTTATAAAAAAGGCTAATTAAACAAAGTTCCTACTTTACATATCACGAACGTTGACATTATTCATTGCATGTTCATACTCAAATTGCACTTTCAAGTCATCGTCCTACACATCATTTTACATTGCACGTTCATACTCAAATTAACATACGTGCACTAAGGCACATAGTCAGAATCATTGCTTGAGTCTAACTCGGTTTCCGAGTTAATTTCAGGTAAGATGTATAAGTCCTCGTCACTTGAGTCTTTATTGTCTTCATTTTGATTAACATCAATAAGTTTCGGTCGAGGAATTCATACTACACTACCATGTATCACATAAGTAAGGGGAATTGTTAAGGATTCAGGAATACTAGTTGCTTTCGGCTCTTGGTATGCACTAACTTCTTCATTATCTGAGGTCACACCAAGTGTCGAGGCACTGTATATGTTTCTTGGAAGAACATGGTTAACCACTTTCCACGTGCCTTTATGCACAAGATCATCAAGATAGAACAATTGTTTCACCGCCGTGGCCAAAACAAACGGATCATCTTCATACCAGCTTGTAGCAGTATTCACCGAAAATATGTCATATTGATCGGTCCTTGTGTTCTCAGGGTCAGTATCAAACCATCTACACTTAAACAAGTGCACAGTCATGCCTTCCCCATAAATTAATTCGATAACTGAATGGAGAACACTGTAATAGTCAACTCCATTCTGCCCACGATGCACCATTACCCCAGAATTCTGTGTTCTTTGTCTGACGTCTCTATGTTCACAAATAAATAACACGCCATTTACTTTACACATAGGATAAACTCTGGAAGTTACCGGTTTCTGCGTCAATAGCCTCAATTCGTGTGACCACTGAGGGATACCATCATTTTGTACATGGTTCATCTAAAAATAATCATTTATTAACTTAACTATAAATAGGATATGTGACACTTAAATTCATATACAAGTAAATATATCTATATACGTACCAATTTGCCAAAATAGTTTGCGAACGTCTTGTTGTGGTACTCAACATCACCGGCAATAGCAGGGCAGTAAAAGTGCATATTTTTTCAATATTGAACTTCTGGACAGTTAATCAATACCGACCAGTAGACAATGACTAGCTCATATGGTTCCAAATTGTAAGAGTTGGGCAATTTTCCAGAAACTTCAACATCATTGGAGATGATCGAAAGGTTGAACTGCGGTTCATCTACTGACATATGTTGTGGAGGGTCCTCCAACGCTCCCAAATACAACTTGGTGTACGTTACGCACTCGTGTGTAAGATATGCTTCAACGATACACCCTTCAGGTGCGGATTTGTTCATCACATAGTCTTTGTAGTCCCCTAATTGTCTATAAAGTTGTAAAGAGCATGTTATCATTATTGTAAAATAAGTGAATAAATAATATTAAAGACATAGCTAGATTCAGAGATGCCTTACATACCTTTCTATGGGATACATCTATGTGTAGTGTACAGGACCGATAAGCAACAATTGTTCCGGAAGATGGAGCATCAAGTGAGGCATGATGTCGAAATTTTTTGGAGGAAATATCCTTTCCAATTTGCACATGATAAAAATGATGTCCTATTGCATTTCCCACGTGTCCGATTTCTTCACTTCTCTCGTGCATAACTTCTAAAAGAATCTTGACAAAGCCACTAACGGCTCCACCACCTCTTTAGGCAGGTACCCTCGAATGAAAACAGGGAAGAGGCGTTGAAGCAGTATATGACAGTCACGACTCTTTAGTCCGTACATCTTATTGTCTTTGAAGTTAACACACCGACTTATATTTCTTGCATTGCTGGAAGGATACCTGACATTACCCATCCAGCCAAAAATTTCATTCTTCTGGGCAGACTTGACGATATAAGGAGTTTGGGGCATTTTTTTCTTCCCATCTCTCAACCACAAATGTTTTCGCAGTCCCATTCTTTTCAGATCAGTGCGTGCCTTCGGGCCGTCTTTAGTTTTTCCCTCCCAATTCAACATTGTGCCGACCACACTTTCGCACACATTTTTCTCTATGTGCATTACTTCTAAGTAGTGTCTAATCAGCAACTTGGACCAATACGGAAGTTCCCAAAAAATACTATTTTGTGTCCAGAATTTATACCAGTCAGGTTTGTCAGGTATTGATGCCACTATCTCAAGATGATTGCTAAGCTGCCCAAAATCGTATTCATTTAGCACTTCCAATATTTCATCCCCCGTCCATCTTCTCGGCTGCTCACCTATTTCCACAGTCCCATCAAATACCTCCATATCCTCTAGAAATGGGTGATCATGTGGAAGACAACAATGATGACGCATATGTATAATCTTCCTGCAATAAGGTTTGCAACACTCAACAGTCATGCACTCTGGACAAGCCTTGTATCCCCTGGTAATGTTGCCATGCATGCAGGAAAATCGCTAATGGTGCCAACAAGCATGGCATGCATCTGGAATATCTCATTTTTGAACTTGTCATAAGTGGGATGACCATGCTCACTCGGGTACTTAAGCTCCTCAATCAAGGGTCTCAAATACACATCGAGACACTTTCCTGGATAACCCAGCCCTGGAATTATCATAGTGAGCATATTGTATTCTTTCTTCATGCACATCCATGGAGAAAGGTTGTACGGTACCAAAATAACTGGTCATATACTGTATTGAAGACTCATGTTGCCAAAAGGGTTGAATCTGTTAGATGAAAGCCCCAGCCAAACATTTCGAATCTCTGATGCAAAATAAGAAAACTCCCTCACCATGTGCTTCCAAGCCTCTCTATCAGCAGGGTGTATAAGGGTATCACCGTCGGGAAAATTTCTCTCGGCCCACCATCTCATCGCTTCAGCCGTGTGTGCACACATGAACAACCGTTCTAGCCTACCTATCAGCAGAAAATATTGAAATATCTTCACAGCTTTCTTATTTCCATCAAGAGTCAACTTATACCTATCTATACCACATACCGGGCAACCATCAAGGGATTCAAGATCATTCCCATAAGCATCTTCATCCCAGAAGAGAACGTAATCATATCTACAAACATGGATTTTGATGTAGGAAATGCCAAGATGTTTCAGGATCTGTCGCACCTTACGATGAGTGGTAGGAAGGCGATGACCGGGGGGCAACAACGAACCAGATCACTTCAGCCAATCATCAAAAGCCTTCACACTCATTTTGTTCTCCACTTTGAGCTTCATTACTCCCATAACATTTTCAAGAACGATCTTATTACACTCGTTGTACAATGGGGTCTGTTGGAAGGCAATAAGGTTGTTGTACTTGTCTATACCAGCAGTGTTGATAGCTGTAGGTAATTGCTGGACTGGCTCAATATGAGGGAAACCCCAACGACGGGAGGGATATCTGGTGCTTGAGCAAATACACCGCTCTCATGAGGAAACATATCGTTGATCAACCTTGTTATTGGATCATTGGATGTACTGGCACTCTCAAAAAATTGTGCTTGATCATGCTAACCAACTGATGAGCTCTCACTGTGATAAATCCAACATGTGTACTTATCCCAAAACCCGTTTTTTTTTCAAGTGCTCCAATACTTTATCGATGTGAAAATGATATCGCTTGTTGCAACACTGACATTTCATACATGACCAATAATGAATTTTCATCCCTCCACAATTAACCTTCACATATTCCACAAAACTCATAATTCCACGGTGATATCTTACATCCCATCTTGGAAGACACATCCAACTCTTGTCCATCCTGAAAATTATAGCTGTATATATACCCATGATCTAATTAATTAAAAATTCATCATTATATATATATATCGATATTTAAACTATAAATTACATAATTTAATTATTCTACTCGATCGATTCCTAATTACAAATGAACATATATATATATATATATATTTTATCTAATTTATATTCATATATAAAACTTATTTTGTCTAATTATATATTCTACTCGATCTTTAATTATTCGATCATATATTTATTTTCGTCTAATTTAACTCAAATTAAAGCAACAATCAATCAATTAACCGAAATTATATATATATATATGATTACACGCACGTACAATTCCCATAATTTTAATATATATACCCTAACTATAATCACAAAAATCTAAATAATAACCACACTACAATCACAATTAACCAAAACACACAATAATTACAATATATATTAACCATAATAATCACAATAAACCCTATAATAATCACAATAATCAAATAAATCACCATATATTCACAATAATCAACGAAAATTACTACAAATCAACTATCAATCAATCACTCAAAATCAACCATCAATCATTCAAACTCAACAATCAACTCAAAATTAACAATATATATCTCAACTCTATACATCATGCATATATTATATATGTACCACAATCAACACGTACACATGCACATACATATACCTATATATGTATATATAGTACGTACGTACCTATATAATGAATCACAAACTCATTGTGGACAGTTTTCGACAACACCCAATGATTTCAGAGTGTTTTCAGTTTCCGCGGAAAATTTTTTTTTGAATGACCGAGCTGCTGCCCAGATTGGATCTATAAACATCTATAGCTGACGTTACTACCAAGTCGTCGGTTATAGACAAAAATACTCGTCGGTAATAGTTACAAACTATACCCAACGATTTTCCGGCTATTATAGCTGACGACTAGAATCAAGTCATCGGCTATAGTACTATGACCGACGCCTAGAGAACCTCGTCGGCTATACCCTACTATACCCGACGACAATGGTTGTCGTCGGCCTGTTTTCCTGCAAGTCGTCGGCTATACTGTTATCTCTGGTAGTGCAATAAACTTGTATTTATAAACACCTAAAGCCAAAGAAACTACTATCACTGGCATGCCTGACTTCTAAATCCATTTTCTCACATGGCATTATTCTGCAAAAGGGATGGAGAAAACTAGCCTTGTGAACAACCAAGGTAACTGAGAATTAAGGAAGACAAAGATAAGATACTTTAAGTTAGAATATGCCCTAATCATGCAGATTGGCATCTGTAGATGGTCTCTCATTGCAGGAAGAATTTCATGGTGAATAAACACTGAAATCAAGAATCACTGGAACACCATCATAAGAAGGAAGACCATTAATGACACTAAGTAATGTTGATTAGATAAGTATAAACAACAGAACGAACCTTTTGATGTGACCCACCATTTGATGCTGATTGAATCCTATGTTATCTATTCAATGAAAAGAATGAAGGTCAGCCATACAGTTGTTCAGCAGTGGCAGCATGTCAAGAATTATCTGCTATGTAATCCTAAAGTTTTAAAAGAAAATCCATTTATGAGTTTCTAAGATTGTGGATAATTTGTACCATACTCATAACTAAGTAATCATTAAAATCTATCTTCCTTCTTATAAAACTGCAAGAGGAAGTGAGTAATCAGAAACTAATATACCCAGTTTTATTTTCAAGGAGCAAAGGATGTGCGATCTTCACATATGTGCATGTACAAATTTCCAACAGCACCACTGCAAGAAAGCCATGAAAATTGAAGAGCGCCAACTGAAAAACCAAACATTACCAGAAAATCAATACCACCATTGTCACCCCAAAAAAAAAATACATGAAGACTCCACAACCAAGTTCAAGATTTACCCTTTGTTTGTATTTATCTCTTGAATTGCTTCAAATCTACAACCAAACAAAAAAAACTGCATCACTAAATCAATACATAGAAAAAGCATCGACTACCTAGATCGAAATCCTACTTGATAATCAATATACAAAGGGTTTCATTAAGTACCATCTAAACTCTTCGGTCTGTAGGCATAAGAAGCCAAGCAAACAACTTCGTAGTTTCTACAACACAACTAATAATTAGACGAAGAAATTAATTAATCAACATAAAGAAGGTCTAATTAGAACCCAAAAAGAAGTAGGTGCAAATCCAACTTTAAGAAATTGAATGTTTGGCGTTATGGTGTAATAGGTGATGAAGATCGTATTGTCCTCATCTGCACGAGATCGAATCAGATCCCCGTGATGGTAGCGCAGTAACATAAGAAATTGTCACGGCTGAAGAGGTGGCAGTTTTCATCGTCGTCTCCATCACCTGCTCTAGTGTTGAGTGATCAACATGGCTCTTTGTTGGACGATGTTGCTCGTCTTGGTGGCAAAGTAGGAAATTGATTTGGAGAAGCAGTGATGGCGACGAGGGAAGCCGAAGAGGAGGAGCGAGAGGAAGACAGAGAGGAAAGAAATGGAAGAGGAGCTCTGATTCAGAGAGAGAAAGAGTTTATTTCTCATAAGGGGAGGCTTTCACAAAATCAGTGGCATTCTTCAGAAATAAATGGCAAATGAAAGTTTGTTACATACATAAAAAATAGAATGAGTTTTTTAGGGATTGAAAACTTATGATGGGTTTTTTAGGAAAGAGAGTATCTCAAATGAGTTTTTCTTTCATTTCCCCTTTCCTTTTGTAAGTAAACGATTATTTGTATTAACTTTAATTTCATTTCGTTAGATGCAGATCTCATTATAGTTGACCTCAACTGACCACTGATATCATTGACCACAACAACATTACTCTTTAACTTTAGAATTAAGAAATACAATCAACGGCTAGGTGTGCCAGCACATCATTCATAAAAAATAGGTGGGACATGAAAAGTACATGAACTAGTAGCTACTTTAAGAGCCCATTTGGCCATGGTAGGCACAACTTTGTTACCTTCCCGCTGAAGTTGCAAAATAGGAGTGCTCGGGAGTTGCAAGAAACGATCATGAACATCCATGTACGAATCCTGAAATACAGTTGACGTTGTAGATTTACTAAGTTATACTGGAAAGATATTGGTGCCAATGAATGCTTTTACACTAAGAAAATTGCCTCCCAAGTAGCAGCTATTTTGACAGGCAATGCTAAATAGTGGCCCTCCACCTGATAAGCTGAGCCCAAAATAAATCGACCAGACCAATTGTGAACAACCACTCATATACTTCATACCCTCATAGTAATATCATAAGCTCAATCCACATATATTGAATAAGATTATAGTGGAGATTTCATCCACAGATGCACCTCTCTAATTGGGTGGTCTAGAGGCTTGTTCATCATAACATAATGATCATGCCTTGCTCCTGCATACACCCTCATAGATTGTTGTTAAGTCCATAATTATGTGCTAATTATGTTCCTAATTTCATGTTTATTACTTATCTTTTATGAATAAAGCATCATTTTTATAATGTTTCTTGTTTATGCTAGGAAGTTGGGAGTTGACACGAAAACGTTCTTAAAAAGGGTAATTGATCCATTTTTAGAGAAGCCGAGCACATTTCCTAATTCATAAGAGAATTTAGAGAAACTTTGGAAAATGACTAAGTAGTTTCATCGGAAGTTGCGGGAAGTTGCCCAGAACCTGCCAGAATTCACCACAGTCGGTCGGACCACCGTTGCCGGCCAAAACAATTTATGTCCAGACTAATGGAGGCCAAATCCACCCAATTATGCATGCCAATCTGATTTGAATAAAAGAGGAAGAAAATGGACTACATGATGTCACTTATTTCGGACTTTAGCCTTACGAAACCTAAAATAGTGGATCATGGTTCCCTTGATTCAAAGCCAACCTTTAGATCTTCCAACTCCTCATTTCCTATCATCTAAGGGCTTCAAATTGGCCTCCCAAGGCAGCCAAATTCGAGCTCCCCTCTCCCAATATAACACCACACTTTACTTTACACATTTTTAAGTTTAACTTAGCTTTTTCTCTCTAATTTTCTCCTCCAACCCTCTCAAGCTCTCTTCCCTCTTTCTTCCCCTTACTAGGCTGAGACTACCACCTCTACACCACCAAAAGAGACCAAGATCCTCTTTCAAGGGAAGAGTCGAACCTCTTCACCACTACACCATCATTTCGGTCTAGTTTGGGTATTCCTCCTTTCACCTTTGTCTCTAGGATTTGGTTTGGTTCTTAGAGTTCAAATGAGTGGGAAGTAATCCTTCTTCATCTTGGCTTCTTGAAATCCTAAGAGCTACCTTTATCTTCTATTGAAGTTGGATGCTACCTAGAAGTGAAGATGTGGAGCTAAAAGCCTTGGAGTCATTTGGTAGAACTTTGGCCAAGGGGACACTTCGGTTATCTCTTTACTCTTCTAGTTATAAGCATGTATCTAAGCTTTTTTCTAGTTATTCTTAGTGCCTAGTTACCTTTTGGAAGGATAAGATTTAGCCCTAGCCAATTTGATTTATATACAATGATACTTTGAGTTATGAATTTGGATTTGGATTTGTTTTAGTGTACTACATGTTATTGAATGAGTTTGTTGTGGATATGATATGATTGTGGTATGTTTGCATGTTTAGACTCGATTCAATGTTTTTATATTCATTTCTTAGTCATGATTAAGTTGAGATATGTCTAGGTGAGCTATAAATGAACCTAAGTGAACTAGTCACTCACTTAAAAGGTTACTAAAATAAACATGTAACATGACTTGGGCTTAGACTTAAAAGGTTAAGCTTAAGATTTGGTTTCCTTCTACTTGAGCATGAAACCAAACACTTTTGAGGCCAAGAGACTCGAGTTTTCGGTTAAGCTTACATTGAACCGAGAGACTTTGTAGCAATTATTGATTCTTTCGACTAGTAACCCAATATGTGCGAGTTATGAGGTTTCATTAGAACTCACTCCTAAGTTCTCGAAAAGAGGCTTGGGGAGGGAAGCCATCCATAATCTTCACATATGTTTATAATCAAACTCATTACACATGAAATACATTAGGAGTCTAGCACCAAAAGTTTAGCTCTTAATCTTGGTTTACTTTGTGCTTCATGGATGGATCAAAACCTTCTAGAATCCCAAAAAGCCTAGGAGTTTTGGCCTATAACCAAGCGTGACCCGAGAGGGCATGATTTAGACAATGAAAAGATTTGTTCTTATGATCCAAAAGATGTTTGAGCATGTAAACTGGACTAAAACTCATAACTTGGACATTGTTTGTACATTGAGTTGGCTAGTGGCAACATCTCTAGCCGACCAAATATTTACATTGTTTTGTTTTGTTTTACCTCATGATTGCATTTAGTTAGTTAATCAACCATTTAATAATTTAATCGCTCATTGTAGTTACACCACCCATTGCGTAGTTAAGTTACCAAAGAACTTAGCTAGGTAAGATACATTTTCATCTTTTCATCATTGATTTAGTCTAGAACCTAACCGAGTCAAGCTTTGGAATTAGAGTAGTCAATCCTCGTGGGTTTAACACTCAACTTCCTTATAAATTATATTACTTGACCCCGTATACTTGCGGGTAACAGAATTTCACTTAACCTTAGACTAACTAATAGTCGAAAGGTTAAGGGGATATAAATATCTTAACACTTGTCCATCAAACAAGACTTGATTCAACAATTTATCATTATGGCTTTTCCAAATAAACCACATTAAGACAATCAACCCTGCCATCTGATCTAAAGTAAGGGTTAGGGACCAAACCTCCAACCACGAATGCAAATCTATGTTCGACAAACCAATGGCATAAACCATTGATGTAATCAGCGACTATACTGATAAACAATCTCAAAATAAGTGTGATTTGGTATCTACCTCATGTTCACATAACAAGCATATACCTGGAAAATCAGCCATCTAGTTTAGTAAATGAAACAACTCATAAATAGTCATTTAAGCATGAGCAAATTTGCATATCTTCATACACCTTACACCCATAGAATATGAGTTAAAAAAAGTTTATATCTTCATGGGTTATATCACATTATCACTTATATGAGGTGGGCAGCGGGCTTTAGACCGTGCAATAGAAATTTTGGACTTATACTTTGGAATGCGTCTATTGCCCACTATGCTGGGCTTTCCGGGACCAACTTGGAATCAGACAACCTATGGGATTTCAATATCAAAAGGTGAACAGATGATTCTTGGTTTCAAGTTCTTTATAGATTTAAATCCCTAATCTTACGAATAATATAAGGTGACTATCGTCTCTTAATTCTCTTTGCACATGTAATAGTCTCCCCTTTTTGAATTTAACTCTTACCAATATAGACAATTTACTCAAAAAAATAAAATAATAAGGTATGTCAAAATTCATGAGGACCCTAACTTCTTTGATATTTAGAAGACATAATAGTTTTTTTTTATGAGAACGATCATTTGTATTGCTTTTGAATCAATTCATACAATCTGAATACAACACCTATTATAGGAAGTTAGCCGTGTCTGTAAAAGTACAAGATATTGTAGCTACTCTAAGTGCCCACTTGACCAGGTTATATGCATCTCTATTTCCATCTCTACGTAGATGAGAGAAAGATGCATTTGGGATTTGTAATTATAGGTCCCAAACATACTAACATAAGTCTTGAAAGATTATTGAAGTAGTAGAAAAAGGTCCTGGATAACACGAACCAATACCTATAAGTTGGACTGGAAAGCAACTAACGCAAGCCCATGATGTTGGACCAATCCCACTGCCTCTCATGCTGGCGCAATTTCCACAAACAAGGCTGAATAATGATCCTCAACCAGGAAAGCCAATTCAAACCCATAACAAACTGGCATGTCCAATCACGAACAACAACTTCAACTCCCCTTCCTCTGGGTAGTATCATAGACACCATCCTTACAAATCGAGTATGTAACAATCAGTGGTAGACTCCACTGTTATGGTTCCCTACTTGGACGGTCTGGAGCCCAGTTAACCATGACATAGTGATCATGCCACGCTTTTTCCTGCACCCTCATAGCTTCATTGCGACCCTTCCAAATAAACCATATGTATGCAATCAAAAGAGCCATCTACTCAGAACTAATTGCTACAAAACACGCCTCAAGCCATGCTTGAAGGATAGGAAAAGACATACTGATATCAAAAATCAATCAAGAAATGAGCGGTTGCACCTCTACACAATCCTGAAATAAATGTGTTTCAGTCTCCACCTCCCTATCACACAAAAAACACATACCTAGGACATCAACCAACCGACTTTGTAGCCTGGGACCAATGGACAGATATCCCTTACAAGCTCTCCACACACACATATGAGCTATCAATGCTACTTTAGTCCTCCAGAAGCCCTTCTAGCATTTGGAACTCTGACATCCCCTCCCCCAAAAAAAAAAACTTAGGAAGAACAATAGTATCACGTGTCGAGCAATATACACTAGTACTCACCTTGTACTCTCGTTTAATTGTGTAGTGCCAAATAAATCGGTCAGGCCCTACCATGCGGCTAAAAGGGATTGACTACATAAGTGTCACATCCATAGGTGATTGTAATTTTGAAGCCAATTCTGCATTCAAAGTCCTCTGTGGTGTAAGGAACTAGGACACCCAATTGATTCTAGTAAGAGGCCTCAATGGATTTTTAGGCCTGAAATAACCAAGGCGGGATAACCAATTATTTTTCCAAATAGCTACTAAAGTCCCATCCCTAACCTGCCAATGAGTCTTTTATTCTAGCATTGGCCTAGCTATCAGTATACTACGCCAAGTATAGGATGGGGTCAACGCCCATGCTAGTATCCCAAAAACAACACTGCCTAAAGTATCTCGCCTTTTATATCGGAGTCTCCAAAGAATCTGGGTTATGAATAATCTTCTATGTCTGTTTAGCATGTAAATCAAATTAAAAGAATACAAAATTTGAAAACCCACACCTCCTTAGCCTTTTGGTTTACACATGCTATCATAGGTACATGGTATATCAATGTATCTTCCTCTTCTGTTTGGTATCTCCCCATTAAAAGCTTGCAAACATCTTTTGGAGCTCATCACAAAAAGTCTTTGACAACAAGACATAATTCATAACATAAGAAGGTAGAGATTGAGCTACCACCTTGATAAGAAGCCCACAACTTGCCGCATTCAACAAATTTCTCTTCCAACTTTTTAAACGATCTCGATCTTTATCCTTTATTGAACTAAAAGCCCCCTTTTACTATGGCATACATGTGTGGGAAGTCTCATTTATTGCTTATGATACATAATCAACTCCATCCCAAGAGCCCAACCAAGGAAGCTTGACTATCCTCATCCAAATTTTGACTGAAACAGACGCTGCTGTAGCCAAAGTTTATAGACTTTCCTGACACCTTTTCATACACCCACAACACATCATTAATCTCCTCACAAGCCCGTGATGAAGCAGCAGAGAAAAGCAAACTGTCATAAACTAACATCGGAGTACATGGCGATATACCTCAATACCCTGAAGATGCTGGGCCATATGCACTCTTCTCTCAATCAAAGTCGACAATCCCTATGTGCATAGAATAAACAAATAAGGAGAGATAGGGCCATCTTAATGTAAACCATTGATTGGAACTGTGAGAATTGATTTTGTCGACCCTCAAACTCGCTCATTCATGAACCTGCAAAACAAGTCTGAGCACGGTGTGTTACCGCTCAAGTCAATAAGGATACTCGAATATATTGTATATTCGTATAGAAAGCGATACCTTAATGTCTCCCCTAGCTCCCTTTATATAGAGGAGAGATGAAGAGATGTCTTTGCTCCTATTGAATAAGAAGATCGAGGTAGATCAATAATCTGATTCTTTTCCGTATTCAGGACTAATTGGATTTTCCCAGTTATCACAAGTCCTTTCACTAGTACCTCGGCCAAATTCGTAACTATATCTCGATAGGATTTCGGGATCATCAAGGTCTGAGGATTCCTCCTCGCTAAAGTTATGGTGTCTTGCTATTGCGGAACTCGAGGGAATATTTTGTTGTCATGGAGACTTTGAGGGAATTCATTGCAGAGAATCCAACATCAGTTGGTTCACTTAGAATACTCTAGCTTTCAAGGTTGACCAAATCTGACACCCACAAATGCCCCCCAGCCATAACAAATTGAATGCTCAGAGACTTGGTGTGGCTGAGAAAGGCGTCCCCAAAAAAGTTTAGCATCATCTTCTCTACGTGACATGAGAACCTGCAAAATAGAACCCTCAAACTTTTCTTCGATTTCCCAGAATCCCTCGAGCTTTCCAGATTTCTTGCTGAGTATGCAGTTTTTTCCGCTTCTTGTAGCCAAGGTCAACCACATAGGACTTTATGTAGATTGGATTGAAGTACATCTGATACCATGGATTTCCTTAGTCGCACCTCGCTGGAGTTAGTTTCCTCTTGCAAAGCTCATATCTCGGAAGGATACTCGACATGGATGATTCCCCTTGCACCACCTCATTTAGCGTGTGTAAGTGGACACCACAGTCATGTTCAGGGCTTAGCATCGAATGCTTGGTATCTTTAACCACTTTCAGATCCAGACTCAAAGTCTAAACTTGACCTCTCCTAAGGATGCAGTAGTGGTGTACGAGCCTTAGAGATAGTCAATGTCGAGCTAGAGCGAAAACTCCATACTGAAGATAGTTTGGATATTTGTGCTAGTTCTTTGAGAATTACATCATCCCCTTAATAGAACCTAGCTTCAAGTCACAAACTCAGAAATCTTGGGGATCCTTTCCCTAAAGAGTACCAATCATATTCCGACTAGCGACGCAATCTTTCAATAAGTAAGACGTTGCTAGTTTTTTTCACATGATTTGAGGAAATTTCCACCTTGTTCTTTTATGAGTACTTTCGATAAGGCAAGGGGTTTCTGCATATAGTATCTCATATGCAGCCATTGAGCAATCCAACTCTTCCCTCAAGCATTATTAACACTAGGGGTCCTCCACGGTAGTTTGTGCCTACATGTTTCTTTGTGTCCCCATTAATAACCATAAGAACAATATGACCAAAGTAAGAGTATTATTTCATATACCTTATAACAAATTACATATAGCAAGGAAGCTTCTTGGGGGCCTCATCAAACCTGCTAGCTCTATCAAACTAGTTAGAAAGAGTACCAACCCATTTCTATTTGTCAAAACTCTTAAGTTTTGGACACATGCCATACTCCTACTATAGTTTTCCCCCTTAACTAAGCAAGAGGAGTTTTCTCCCAGTGCTTACAAAGTCATACATAGTCTTCAGCTTCTTTTTCTCTAACTTTCCACAAGCTTTGAAGTTGGACCTCAAGGAAACCTTGGGGGTCCAGTTCTTGGTCAAGAGGATTTCCCTCTACACTTTATTTTGGGCTCCTCTTATTGCCAGCTACTCGAGACTATTATTCCTCGAGGTTTCCCCCAAGGCCTCACCTAGGTCTCCCTTATGGTTTGCTGCCCTCGAGCTTTCTGGTGGTGGATGAGAAGACTTTTTTGTCCCTGTGAATTTCGACACCAATTGAATGGTGTACCACATTGGATAATCATTCATTGGTGGGAGACTAGGAAGAGCCTCTCTATACCATGATTGGAGCCTTCTTTTCCTATCTTCGCGATCCTCTCCCATTGTTGCAAAGACGCTCCCTCGAAGTCGAGGCTCATGCTTTTTTCTGTATATGTCTTCCATATATTCCCAATATAACCGTTCTCTAGAATCTCTGAAAAGTGAATCCGTAGAGCTTCACAATCTCTGGTCTTATGTCCTTTGATACATAGTAATCTCCCAAACTTGATACTTCTTTTGCAGACAATGGGGGTCTCTTTACATATGATCCCTAATGATATGCAAATCTTAAGTGGAGCGTCATCATACCTCGAGATTTCTTGCCCTCGTCCTCGAGCAATTTGGGCTAGAGAATGCCTCATGTATTCTCAATGGCTAGTACCTCCAGTACTCCCAGATCTGAAATCTGATATATAAGAATAAGCCCTCTTACTCGATCTTTTTGGTTCACATCTCTCTTGTTCCTCAGCACGCTGAGCATCGTTCCACTTAGCATATGATAGTGCTTTGTTATAGGACTGGGCTAACGTTATCTTCTATTCCTGGAATAGCTCGCCATATAGTCTGTTACCTCTTGGGAGACCATTCTTGAAAGCTAGTGTAACAATTGTAGCTTTATTCTGGAACCTCTTGACATAACCCTTGATGAACTCATTCCTTCTCTATTGAACATTGTTCAAGTGATCCATGTCATTCGTGAACATCCCATTGCCTTTGTATCTTTTGAAGAATCGTGCTTGCAAATCCTAAAAACCATCCACAGATTCCTGAGGTAAATCCATGTACCACCTTAGGGCTTGTCCTTCTAACCTTGAATAGATCATACGACATAGCCACACATCGTCATTGTCCCATGTTGTCATCACTGCCACGTAGTCTCTGATGTGAGTATAAGGGTTTGCATCCCCTTTAAATTTCATGAATCGTGGTACACTAAATCTCTCAGGTGGATCCGCTTCTTAGATGTGTCACGCCAAAGGGTTCCTTGAGATCCTAGTTACCTTTTCTTTGGCTTTCCCTTCTCAAGGATCTCGGTTGGTCTTCTTGAGATTTTCGATCTCTCTAGAAAGGTCAATCATCTACCTTTTGTCATCTTTTACCAACTCTGGTGGTCGTTCTTGGTCATGTTGCTCCCCTAGGTCATCCTCAAGCTCCTCAAGGTCATCCTTGAGCTCCTCCTCATGGTAGGGTAAATTTCTAGATTTTCTTGCAGCATTTTGATGATGTCCCCTACTTTCAGGGTTTCGCCTTCCAGCTTTCTGCAAGAATACTGGCTCTGTTTTTGGGATCCCAGTGCTTCAACTAATCCCAGAATAGTATTCTAAATATCTCCAATAAATTTCTACATCTTTCCAACATTCCCGGAAAGCTCCAAGTGGTGTTGTTGCAATATGGCCAGGTTTTCTTGGAGTTGACGCAATTGCTGAAGTAGATCCTTGCCTTGTAAGCGTGGGGTGCTTGTATAGTGTTTTTGATTTAGTTTTGAACAATGTTTGTTAGCTATCTATTTTCTTTTTTCTATCTTAGTATGATATGTAAGTGCATAATTTTTGTTGTTGAAGTAGTGAGTGATTGGTGGTTTTTCGAATGTTCTTTGATGATGTTTCTCTTTATTAAAATATGGTTGTGTGGTGCTTTGATTGCTGTAGAAATAGTCACTGTTGCTTTAACTAAATGAGAGTAAGCTTATGAATAATTTTTTTCTGCTAAGCATTATTCAAATGTAGCGTCTTAGCGGTTCCAGTAATTTTTAGCGGAAGGTTTGTGGAAACAACATAATATAGGCATAAGCGTATTCTTACTTCATTAGAAAAAAGCAAAGTACACTGGAGTACATGGGTGAAATAAGAACATTATAACTGAATGAACCTGAGTGGGGTTCTCTAGTGATAGTATTTCCATAAGTGGGCGGAGTTCCTGGAGTGCGGGAGGAATGTGTCATCCTTGTCACTCAGGTATAATGTGTCAGGGCTGACGATGTCCACTATCTTCTATAGTCCTTCCCAAGATGGGCGGAAGCACTTGGCTTTGGTTTGAATGGCTTTCATTACTCAATTGCCAACTTGCAGAGGACATGCGTGGACACGTAGATTATAAAGGCGGATTATCCTTTCCTTGTTAGTAGTGTTGCGGAAATGAACGACATCCCGTTTTTCCTCTAAAAGATCATTGTCCAGGCAGAGTCCAACTTCGTTGGTGGCTAGGTTGAATGCCATCACCTTTGGCTTTGGTGGGTGAGGTCAAGTGGGAGTAGAGCCTCAGTATCAAATGTAAAGGCGAACAACGTCTCACCAGTGGAAGTTGTCCGAATGGACCAAAGTATGCCTGGGAGCAGCTTGGGCCAACAACCATAAATAGGGTGTCCTTTTATCATGGCAGTCAGCTGCTTCTTAAGGTCGTCCTTAATAATCTTGTTGGCCACCTCGACCTGCCCGTTGCTCTGGGGGTGAGCGGGAGAAGAGAAAAGAACATCAGTTCCTTGCCACTTGCAGAATTGAATGAACTCGATGTTATTGAACTGAGTGTCGTTATCTATAATGATATTGATTAGGGAGCCATAACGTCTGAAAAATGTATGCCAAAGGAAATTTGTAATCTTCTCAGTCGTGAGTTTGATGAGTGGTTCTTCCTCAATAAACTTTCTGTGGTAATCGATGATGACTACCACATAGCAGAATTGCCCCTTGGCCTTAGGAAGTTCTCCAATAAGATCCTAGCCCTATTGGGCAAAAGGGATAAGCGACAATATGATGGAGAGCGGGACAACAGAGGTATGAACTTCATGTGTGTGTAATTGACAGACCTTACATGCATTGTTGATCTTGGTGGCGTCAGCATGGATGGTAGGCCACCAGATTCCGTAGCGCAGAACTTTGTGGGAGAGCGAGCGCCCGCATAGTGTCCGTATTTGCCGCTATGAACCTCCTCTAGGAGTGAATGCCTTGCACTCGTTGTGAGGCATTTGAGGTTGGGCCATGTACGCCTCTGCTTGTATAGTTATATGCCCTGTATGCTGAAGTTTGTGGCATGTGCCATAAGAGTTCTAGCCTCTGTCTTGTTGGTTGGAAATGTTCCCCTTGTCTTGTAAGTGAGGATGGAATTCAGCCAGCTGAGGTCAGTGGGCGTGATATGCAGGATCTTATAGAAGCTCTTGGCAATGTTTGGTTTGTGAAGGATTTCCACCTTTGTTTGAATAATAGAGGCGGAGTATGGCGCAGTGGTAAGGAGAGCTAGCGCATCAGCCGTGGCATTCTGGGCATGAGGAACTTGTGTAATATTGAAGAATTTAAACTTGCAGAGGTAATGCCTAGCGAGCGCTAGGTAAGCAGCCATGGATCCTTTCTTTGCCTCGAAGTCCCCGGTTATTTGGTTGATAATCAGCTGTGAGTCACTGTATATCTTAATGTTGGAGGCGTTTGATAAGAATGTCAGCTGTAGATCTACAATGAGCGCCTCATACTCAGCTTCATTGTTTGAAGCTTTGAAGTTGAAGTTGAGTGAGTACTCCGCATGAATGCCCCCAGGTCCTGTGAGGATAACTCCAGCACCACTGGCTGATTGGTTCATTGACCCATCAATGTACAGGTGCCAGAGGGACTGTGGGTTGGTGATGGTGGGCAGTGCAAGTTCCTATTGGGCGCGCTCATCATCTGTCTCCATGTACTCAGGTATAAAGTTGTCTACCGCCTGTCCCATCACAGTGGTATGCATGGGGTTTGTAGTCAATATCAAACTTACTGAGCTCGATGACCCACTTGCTCAGGTGGCCACTATAGTTAGGGGACTAGAGGACTTGGCAGAGCGGGAGGTTGGTGAGGACCTGGATTTTGTGCGCCCAAAAGTTTGGGCGAAGATGTCGAGCAGCCTTGACCAGAGCTAATGCCTATTCACTACCAGCATATTCCCTATAGCCGACGACATTAAAAAAAAACAGACCGACGACATTTTAAATCGTCGACTATAGTAGACTATAGCCGACGACACCACCAAAAATCGTCGACTATAGTACTATAGCCGACGATTTTTGCAACAAAAAGCGTCAGCTATACTTTTGCCGACGATTTTTGCAACAAAAAGTGTCAGCTATACTTTTGCTGACGACACTAAAAATCGTCGGCTATAGTCTTGTAGGCTAAAATGCGTCAGCAAAAGTATAGCCGACGATTTTTGGTATTGTCGTCGGCTATAATCTACTATAACCGACGATTTAAAATATCGTCGGCCTGTTTTTTTTAATGTCGTCGGCTATAGTGAAAATGCTTGTAGTGATTTGTCAAACATTGGATAACATTTCTTGGCTCTTGTAAATCATTTGCCTGTAAAAAACACGGAGAGTTCGTTTTCACAATCATGGTGTACGAGGGTAGAGCTGACAGTTGGGAGCGAGATAAAGAGGTATAGATATAGTGTTTCCCCTGTGATAGGTTTAGATAGAGTAGGAATATAAGCAAGATAAAGTTTTATCTGTTGGAAAGCGTCCTCACAAGCGGGTGTCCAGGCGACAATGCGCTTGTTGGGAGGTATAACACTTTTAAAAAAAGTTCGCATTTATCTGAGTTGTGGGAGATAAACCTGTTCAGAGAAGCAAGTTTACCTGTGAGGCTTTGGAGCTCTTTCTTAGGGGCGGGTGGTTTCATAGTCATTATGGCCAGGATCTTTTCAGGGCTTGATTTAATTCTTCACTGGCTAACAATGTAACCTAGAAACTTGTTGGTGGTAACGCCGAATGTGCACTTGGCTGGATTCAAGTGGACGCCATGCTCTATTAATATTTGTAAAACGATGCGGAGATTGGCTCTGTGGCCCCTGGTGATTGGGATCTTGCCCAAGATGTCATCAATGTAGACCTCCACTATCGTACCATCACATCACGAAAAATGTAAGCCATGAAGCGCTAGTAGGTGGATCCAACGTTCTTCAAGCAATAGAGACCCTTGTTAGTCGTGAAGGTTGTTGCCTCTTGGTCATCTGGGTGAATGAGGATTTGGTTATATCTAGAGTAAGCATCCATCATAGAGAGGAGCTCATGCCAAGTCGTGGCGTCTACCAATTGATCGATGTGCGGGAGCGGGAAACTGTCCTTGGGGTAGGCTTTGTTGAGGTTTGTATAATGAACACACATCCGCCAACTGTCGTTACTTTTCTTGACCATGACAGTGTTCGAGATCCACTTGGGTAATGAACCAAGCGGATAAAACCAATCTTGAGCAGGTGGTCTACTTCAGCATGCATGGCGGCGTAACATTCCTCATCATATACGCTTCACTTTTTCTTGACAGGCCTGGTGTTTGGGGCAATACTTAACTTATGGGAAATTAAATCAGTAGATATAGTTGGAATGTCTGTATAGGACCAAGCAAAAACCCCCTGATACTCAACAAGCAGCTGTGTTAGCTCCGCTGCTATAACATGAGCTAATCTTAATTTTGCGATTGGGATGAGCAAGATCAAGCTCAACCTCTACGAGGGAGTCCCCACTATCCATTGGCGTGAGGGCATTGACGCCATCCTTGGGATCATCAGGGGAAATAGACTGAGTGGTAGCTTCCCCAATTTTAAGGATTACCTGCCTTGGTACTTTACTCATTTTGTGGTTGATTGGGCACTCTACAAAGTCATAGCCCCAAACGAAGCCAGTGCCAAAATATGTAGGAAATTAGAGGTTGAGCATGTGGATGGCGAGGATGATCTTAAGCTTTTTGAAAGTTGGCCTGCCAAGTATAACATTATAAGAGGAATGCAAGTCAACAACGATAAAGTCAGTGTACACCTCTTTCTGGGATGTGCCCGTGGTGCCTAAACACAAGCGTATGTAGTCGCTTCCAATGGGCTAGACGACATCGCCCGAGAAACTCATAAGGGACTCATTATCCAGTGTTAGCTTGCTCCAGGGTCTACCTAGCCGGTTATCGGTGTTGTAAAACATGGCATTAGCGGCTGAACCAGAATCAATCCTGACGCGCTGCACCTGACACCTGTCGATGAGTGCTTCGATGATGAATAGGGCATCTGTAGCAGGGGCATCACACTCATCGACTTCCATAAATATAATTGGGTCCCACGAGTGACGTGGTGCTTTGGTGCCTGACCTACCAACGACGGAGAATACCTCTCAAGAAGATGTGCTAGCCTTGCGCTTGCCGCTGAAAATGATGACCCTGCAAGCCTTGATGAGCGCCACTTGCCTCGGACCCCCGGCTCTGTACTAACTGAGCTCACCCTTGTCGAATAACTCCTGGCTTATCTTCTTGTGGACGCCACAATCCTCGGTGTTGTGTGCCTCAAACTCGTTGTATTTGCACCAAAAGCCAGTGTTTTTAAGCGGAGCTTTTCTGGTCTTCGCCTTAGGCGAAGGGATCAACTGCTTATTGTTGGCGAAGATTTCTGCATAAGTGGCGTTTGTAATAGTGTATACTGCCTTATCAGGGGAATATCGTCTGGGCATTCGCTAGTGTCTAGGCGGATTTCTAACAGTAGACCGTTAGCGCTTAGGAGTTCGACGACGCTCAAGCGTTCGGGACCTGAGATGTTTGTTGCACTGGTGGTGTCGAGGCAGTAAGGCGTGCCTTGTGGTAGGTTGGGAAACCAAACCTCATGACATGATAGATTGTGAGCTTTGTGGCCCCAAACTCTATAATGAATGTCCGCCTAGAAGGTGATGATATCAACATTTTCCTCATAGGTCAAGTAGTCATGCTTGATAATTTTCTCCTTAAATGAGGAAGGTTGCAGCCCTTCGATTAAGGCGGACATAGTTGTTTGCCTGTCCAGGTTTCGACAGAGTTAGGTGGCTGTGCGGAAGATGTTAATATAGGTGGAGAGAGGCTCGAAGCCGCCTTGGCGGATGGAGAACAATAAGTTAGCGTTATATTTATGGCCCTGTAGCCTATAGCGCTTGAGGAACGCTTATGTGAAGTCAGAGAAAGAGTCAACAATGCCAGGCACAAGCTCAAAGAAACTGTTTAGCACCTCGCTGGTAAGTGTCTCGAGAAACAAGTTGCACAATGTCACGTCATCGTGCTGATGCCCTGAAGTGGTAGACATAAATTTTTTTGACGCGCGTACCGAGGTTTCCTCGTCCAGCTAGCGCTCGTCCTTTAAAGATTTTACGTGTCTGTTGCACCTGACATATATGATAGTCCGAGAAAGTGGTGTTGTACGTGTTGTGTACGGAAGGCTGGTTATGGCTGGGTGACGCACGTGGCAAAGCTCGTTCTCTATATCGACCAAGCGGCCCAAAATCTAGGTGGTGGTGTTAGGTGTATACTTCTAGGGATCTGTCGGCGGTGGATCTCCTGACAATAGAGGGTTGACGAGGTGGGTGTTCATATGGACAATGTTTTGGCATTCCTCTCATCTATCATACTCCACTTGTTGGGGCTGGAGAATAGTGAGGGTCTCGTGTAAGCGCTTGTTTGTGTGGCGCTCGGCGTCGCATGCCAATGGGAGCTGAGCCACCTCTTGGAGCAGTCAGGAACTGTCCTCATTGGGAGTGGTATTAGCCATGCCATTAATTTTGGTGCTAGTTCATTTGTTTGGGAGAATGGGCATTAGGAGATCGCTGTCGGAATGCAGGCAGTCCCCTGCCGGAGTCTCAAAATCGTTATTCTCAGGGAGAGGCATAACCATGCGGGGAAAATATGGGAAGAAAAAACTTTTTGTGTGTGAAAAAAATGAGACCGCTAAAAGGAGCCAATTGTTTCTACCGAAATCGGTAAGGGACTTCGCTAGAAATGCAGTAGATATTGGGGTAGGATCACTCTTGAGCGCTCGAGTTTGTAACAACACGCACTCTGCTTATCCGCAAAACAGAAGACTAGCGTCAAGAAGTTGAGACGGGATTAGCCCACTTTCAATGCTCTGATGCTTAAGCAAGACGATATGATGACAGTAAGTGTTTAATGAATAGTGCAGAGGAAATTCAATACCCTTGTCTAGTCATAAATACCTTCCTTATATATGTAGTTGAAGGTGAAAACTCCATGTGGCCCTCAATGTGGGACTGATGTGAGCATTCCTTTCTGGTATCTAGAAGGGTAGTTCAGACCTTTGGCAGATTGTACTTTAGCATGGTCAGCCCACACGCATAGGGCACTTCTGGTACTGAGCGCGTGTGGTGTACTATCCGGGTGTCATTTTCCCTTTGTACCCCTTTAGCGTTCTTTGACAATTGATTTTGGGTGCTAAGTATGATATGTTTTTGTAGATTAGCACATGGCGTACTAACAATTTCTATGACATATTACATATCTTACTCCCTAAGCGTGTGGTTAGCTCACTCCTCCAAATTCTTTACAGGTTGGTTTCAAGAATCGAAATTATTAGTGGAGCATAGAACGATGAGCCTAGAGGAGTTGTTGTTATTTGAGTACCTTGTAATAGAGTTTCCGCTATTTTGAATAAGAATCAAGTTGACTTTAGCATTTTTCGTTATATTTTTACTTTTCGCACTCACACCTCGGCTTTGGCTCTAGGCAGGTCGTAAGGTCTAGACAGCGTTCGAAAACTGGGATGTGATACCAATAAGTCAATCTTGCATGCAGGTGGTTGTCGTAAGTTGGCAACTCTCCTCCGACACCATGCTATGCAGCCTACATACTACCTCTTTCCAACGTCGTCGATGGTCGACTCCAACCCCGAAGCAGCCAACACCTTGTCCGATAATCTTTCATGATGGCATCGAGAGGCCGGAGCTACCACCTAAAACAACTCTCACGACGACGAGCCTTCAATCCTCAGCCGTGTATAAAGCCATCGCTCAATCCCCAGCCTTCGCTCATCGAACCAAACTAGTGAGATCTAGAGAGCAACCACGTCTATGATGCAGCCAAGACACACCATCCAGCCGGGCGCACCAACAAGAAGTCCCTTCGAGGTAGAAAATTATTGATAAGAGCATCAACCAAAAACAGCCGCGGGGTAAACCTTGTCCGTGTCTTCATCACCGTTGCCATGTTATTCTAGTTGTTTTCTCACTTTTGATTTCCCATTTTTCTTTTCATTGTAACTTTTGGTTTTTGTCGAAATTCCCCAAAAATTATTGGCAAACTTTTTTTTATTCAACTCTAGGCCACCCAAGTTTGGGATCTTGCGTCCGCCCCTAGCTAAATATCCAACCAAAAACACCCAGCAAATCTTCTCACCATAGCATAAATCAATGGCCAACCTAACATCAATATTCAGCCCAACACAACTTAAAGTCGCAAGTCTAAAGGAAATGAGAAGCTTGCTTCTTAGTTCTTTGTCCTAAGTAGTTTTTGTCAAGCTCATCTTTATATTGATAAATATGTAGTCCGGAAATTTAAATATACTAGTGTATTCTTGTTCGATTTTTTTTATTTATATCTCGGATTAGGTTAAGATGAGCTTAGCATAATTAATTTATTGAAAAATAAGAGCGGTGTGATATCCCTCAAGTCTTTATTAATGAGAGCGTTAAATACACAAGGGAGACAAACAACCTAAACCGCATATTACAATAAGTTCCCATTGAACATCTCGAATAACAAGACACTATACAAAAACAATGTAAATAAACACGCATAAATTAACATAGAACAACTCCTCAATGAACCGTTTTAAATATTTTGAGCTATTGACCACAAAACAAAAAGATCAAATAACTTTCCCGACGAAAACATTGCATCAATACCCGATCTGAAACAGCTAGCTTTCACAATCAGTTGTCGGTAAACATTGACACTTTCTCTCATCCGACCACCGGATGATGTATACTATTTTGATCAAATATCGTCGCCAACCTAGGATCAACAAAACTTAAAGAGTGTACACGTATGCATATTTCCTAGACCACCCAATGGACACTATTACTCAAGTTTTATTTTCAGCATGAAAAACATAAATAAGAATAGAAAGCAAAATAAAAAAGAAACATTTTGTGTCTAGAGTTAAGCTCTAGACCAAATTACAATATAACCTAGCAGCCACAATGACATTCCAGCCACATACCCAATCTCCTTGAACAAATGTCGTCGCCGACTTTCCAACAACCGTCGATGAACTTTCCCGTTAAACACCAATATTCCAGTCTAACGTCAAACTCTATCTTCTCTGAACCTAGGAGAGGCAGGAACACCACGAGTGGTAGAGAACATACCTTGATGCAACAAGTATACAAAACTACTTACAGTCTTACAATGAAACTATTTACACCTACTTAATTACAGAATATACTCCTTTTAATATTGCTAAGAGTATGAGTCACTCCAACACTCTTCTTCAAGTTGGTGCATATAAGTCTCGAATGCCCAACTTATCAAGTGAGTCATTGAAGGTCTTGGACAAAACAACTTTGGTAAGGATAATAGCTAACTGCTCCTCTGAATGAACAAATGAGAATGAGATAATTCGAGCATCTAGCTTTTCCTTGATGAAGTGTTAATCAATTTCCATATGCTACATCTGATCATGCTGAACAAGATTATAAGAATCTCAACTGCAGTAGTATTGCCATAATAAAGAGTCATTGACTGACTTTACTTGAAACCCAAATCTCTTAACAAATATCTTAACCATAATAACTAACAAACACCTTGAGCCATACCTCTATACTCAACTTCTGCACTAGAACGAACAACTACATTATGCTTCTTGTTCATCCAACTAACTAGATTTCCACCAACAAATATAAAGTAGGAAGAAGTAGAACGTCTATCAATAATGTTACCTGCCCAATTTGCATTAGTGTATCCACCAGTCTCCAAATCTTCATGTTTACGAAATATTAGGCCCTTACTAGAAACAGACTTCAAGTACCTTAAGATTCTTATCACAACATCCATGTGAGCTTTAGTGGGATTATGCATATATTGGCTCACAACACTAACAACGTAAGCAAGATCTGGTCTAGTGTGAGACAAGTAAATTAACCGCCCAACTAACCTCTTATTCCGAGACTGGACTGTAGGAACTTAATCAGCATACTATGCAATACGATGATACTGTACAATAGGTGCATCAACTGGCTTACAATCAAACATACCAGTCTCTACAAATACATGTTGAACTTACTTCCTTTAACTCAACATGATACGTACAGTTCTTGTTTCGGGCTACTCCAATGCCTAGGAAGTATTTCAAGTTTCCAAGGTCCTTCATCTCAAACTCTAAACACATATGAACTTGTAACCTCTTGATTTCACCAATGTCATCACCAGTCACAACCACACTAACTTGAACGTGTAACCTCTTGATTGTGACATCTTCAAGTTACAATCAAGCATACCAGTCTCTATCAACAGATCTAGATCATACTTCATTTGACTCAACATGATACAATTCTTATTTCAGGTTACCCCAATGCCTAGGAAATATTTCAAGTTTCCAAGCTCCTTCATCTCAAACTCTAAAGACAACTGAACTTATAACCTCTTGATTTCACCAAAGTTATCACCTGTCACAACCATGCATGTTATCCACATAAATAATCAAAGTAGATATCTTACCCTGTTGATGTTTCATAAATAGAGTATGATTTGAATTGTTCTATCGATACTCAATCTTCTTCGTGAAAGTTGTAAATCTTCAAAACCAATCTCTTAGGGTCTATTTCAATCCTACAACGACTTCTTCAATTTGCACACCACCTACTCACATGTAGAAGTACCATATCCTGGAGGAACATTCATGTAGATTTCTTTATTCAGATCTTTATGAAGAACAACATTCCTCATATCTAACTGTTGTAAGGGCCAATCTAGATTAGATGCTAAATATTTGAGGACTCGAATGATATTGATCTTCGTCACTGGTGTAAACATCTCATCATAATCCACTCTATATTTTTGAGTACACCCTTTTGCAACAAACCTTGCCTTATATCTATCAACTAAGTCATCTACATTATGCTTCATGGTATAGACCCATATATACCCACCTGTCTTCTTTTTTGGTGGAAAAGGTACCAAGTCTCAAGTACCATTTTTTAGCGCATTGTTAGGATCATAATTATATACCTAATATACTCCTAAATTCACGCTTATTACCTATTTTTTATGAATAAAGCATTGTTTTTATGATGCTTCCTATTCTTGCTAGAAAATCATGGTTTGACTCAAAAATATGCTAAAGAATGGAAATTACTCACTTAATTGAGAAGGTATATGTATTCCAAAGTCATGAGAGAAAATGGAGAAACTTTGGCTAGATGACGAAAAAAGGTCGCCGGAGACTAGTCGGAATATTTCAAGATTTCGGTGGTTAACGCCAGTCAACGGGAGTCAATGTCGGTCAAGGACTTGGTCAACACTTCAACCACACATGGAAGATATTTTGGGGCCTAATGCAAATGAAATTCAAGTAAGATGAAAGCACATGACATGCACATGCAAGGTGAGTCACATTTGTGACACATCACTTTAGGACTACATTTATCCCTAAAATTATGGATCATGTCTTAACTTTTTCTCACATTTGAAATTCTAATCAATTTTGCAAATATCTCTTCTTCCATATAATTTTCGAGCTCCCCATCACACCCACGTACAATACACTTCATTTTTCACATTTCCAAGTTTTAACTCTTCTCTCTCCAATAACTTTCTCTCCTAACCCTCTAAAGCTCTTCTCCCTCTCTCTTCCCCTCATCTAAGCTGACACCACCACCAAAAGACACCTAGCTCATCCTTTAAAGGAAGAGCCAAACCTCTCCTCACCTCTGTTTCTACCAAATTCCGCAAGGGGTTTTTAGCAGAACGGATGGAGCTATTTCGGGTGATCTGGGCTATCGCACATATGTCATCATTTACCTGCTGTTAAGAACAATATACCAAACGGGCGTTAGGAGTCTTAACGGGGTGTTCCCGCTTTCGACTCTCCGACGCTCTAGTTAGAATGTATGGAGTGTAACAGTAGTATTGGTAGAGTAACGAGCGTACCTTGTATCTGTCATAAATGTGTTGCTTATATTGCTGGTTGACTGTGGAGTCTTTTGTTGTTTTTTTATGCAGGATCCTGCTTTTTGTACATGACCTGTCCTGGTACCTTCTGTTTGTCGTACCGAACTCGTGGACGTTCGGATGATGTTGTTTCCTTATTTAAAGTTGAAGCCTGTATTGTTACCTTGTGTTTGGTCTAAGATTTGTTGACCCGTTTGTAGTGACTAAGTGTGCGGTAATTGTGTGCTACGGGATCACACACTAACAAGTCTCCCCAGTCCCAAAATCAAGGGAGTCAGCTCTTGATTGGGGAGTTGTAAAAAGCTTTTTCCCGATTGCGCACATGTGGTCACTCAGGGAGGGGTCCGCGCCCCGATACCCCTAAGTCCCCGAACTCTCCGATGAAGAGCTGGTTCGAGGTCGAATGTCGGATGTTCGTTCTGTTGGGCTATCTGATTGGACTCTGAAACTTTGATGTTGCTGTTTGGAGTCGCTTTCGTGGCGACAAGTGATGTTGCTACTCGTGCCACGAAAGTGCAAACATTGTTGCTATTTGATTATCGGGGTGGGCTCCGAAACTTGATGTTGTTGTTTAGAGCCGCTTTTGTGGCGATAAGTGATATTGCTACTTGTCCCATGATAGAGCAAACGTTGGTGCTGTTCGACTATCGAGGTGGACTCCAAAACTTGATGCTGATGTTTGGAGCCGCTTTCGTGGCGACAAGTGATGTTGCTACTCATCCCACGATAGTGCGAACGTTGGTGTTGTTAGACTATCGGGGTGGACTCCGAAACTTGATGTTGCTGTTTGGACTTTCGTGGCGACAAGTGATGTTGCTACTTGTCCCACGATAGTGCGAACGTTGGTGTTGTTCGACTATCGGGGTGGACTCCGAAACTTGATGTTGCTGTTTTCGAAGTGAGACCCCCTTGTCTTTTCATATTCTGACCTTTTTCGACTTCGTAATGGTTACCTATTGTTTGACATGCCTGTGTGTCAGATGTTTTTACAGTTGTTTGTTGCATGTGTGACACGTGGTGCACGAAATTCGGAGCAGTAGGGTAATTTAATTTTGGCGGGAGCGCGTGGGACACGTGTCATAATCCTGCGGTAAGAAGCGCTAAAAATAAACGGTAGGCGTTCACCTAGGGTTAGTTTCGCTGCCTATAAATAGCCTGGCTTTCACTTTCATTTTTTTAAACTTTCGCTTTCTCAACTGAAACTCTGCCGAAACACTTTCTTGAAGCAACTTGTGATTAATTTAGAGCTTTTTACCCATCTTGTGAATCTCTCTCTTATCTTGTAAAGGTAATTTCTGGATTTGTGTGGTACGTTTCTTGTGTTTTTGGTAGTGAAGTGCATTTGGCTCGGTAGGGTATTGCATTTCTCTGTTTTTGAGGTCAAAGAAAATGAATTTCTGGCTTTTTTGTTGCTTTCTGGGTTAATTCTGGGTACGTTACGAAGAACAGTCTTGTTCTTGAGTTTTTTGCTATTTTTGGGGATTTTGATCTGTTTTTGGTGTTTTCGGAATCATGGGATCTGTTTGTGCTGTGTGAAGAACTGGGTTGGTGACATACTCCACGCGTTCGCTGTTTGGCTTATTCTCCCGTTTGATTTTCTCTTAGGATAATGGAACTGGTAGCCGTTTCCAGCGATGGGTCCTTTCCGCAAACCCCTAGGTTCCGTATAGGGTCACACGGTCCTGCGAATAGTATTTCGGACTCTTCGTCTGATAGCGTACTGAGCGTCTCCCCTTTGTCCGTTAACGCTGGTGGTGCTTTGCGTAGGTCATCCATCCCGAATATGAAGCAGAGCGGGTCAGTGATTGTGCGGTCCGAACATCAGGGTGCCTCTGTTGTGCTAAGCGGTGAGGCGTCTACCTCCTCCTCCAGGGGCTCCAATGGTTACGTCATCCTACCACGCGGTGGACGGGCGTCAAGAGCTACTCTCTCCGTACTCCCTCGGGGTGGGCCCATGCTGTAGCGTGGCGTCTCACAGATGGGTAGGCAGTTCAAGAGCCGGAAGGTCCCCGTCAATACGCGAGATCGAGCGGTGGTACTAGGACTACCACATTCCCCGTACAGTGAAGCTGAGGGCCTTCCGTCAAGGCGAATCATTCACGCGTCCCCCTCGCGGTTACTTGTGTGTGAGCGAGTTCCAGCTCAAGGCTGGGTTGAAGCTTCCACTCCACCCGTTCTTCCAGTACGCGCTCGCCCTCTTTAACATCACGTTAGGCCAGTATGGTCCTATGTTAACGCGCGTGTTGATCACATTTCACAATATCTGGATGCTCAGTGGGTTGAAGTACTCTCCACGTATGAAGGACAAGGGTACGATAATGGTGGAGCCTCGAACGAAGTGGTGGTTAACGGAACCCCCTTCCTCTTCTACTGCCTGGCGCCGGTATCACTGTCTTGTCGGTGGGGAATGGGAGTTCGATAAGCTTGATGGTGGGCTATCGCGTGGACGTGATCAGATACATCGAGTCCCCTAGTCTTTTCAATTGTTAGGTGTGGTGTTGTATTTGCCGGCTATCGGCATTTGATTTTTTTATGTCATTTCGTATTTGTACTTGCTAATGCCTTGTGTTTTTTTTTGTAAATCAATGATCATACCCCTCACCCGTTTGGATGAAAGGCGTTTAGCCCAAATCAAGTTTGCCTTCGATCCTCACCCGGACGCAAGGAACTTCTGGGCGGCCAACCACTGGGAGCTGGTCGAGTGTTGTGGTCTCTCAGGCACACCTGGTATGTTCGTGACTTTCCCTATTTACTGCATTTTTTCGTTTCGTTTGTGTCATTTTTAGGACTGACTTGTTCCTTGTATATATTGTTGCAGTGAAAATGAAGAAGTCTTGTTCCTCAGCCAAGCAGGATGCGGCTCACTAGCGTAT
Source organism: Geum urbanum (assembly GCA_946800695.1). Classification (NCBI taxonomy): domain Eukaryota; kingdom Viridiplantae; phylum Streptophyta; class Magnoliopsida; order Rosales; family Rosaceae; genus Geum; species Geum urbanum. Next base: position 40,684,036 of record OX326998.1, read on the forward strand.
GCTGGTGCTGATGAAAAGGGCTCGGTAGGTCCGTATGGTCATTGAGGATGGAAATGGCCATCTTGTCCAGCGCGATACTCCCCAGCCCTTGCTTCACGCCCTGGATTGCAATCAGTACCTAGATCCGGTTCCTACGGTGGATGAGGAAGTTGAGGCCGTGGGCGCAACTGTCGGGGCTCCAATTGTACGTTTCGGCCACTATTCCTGAGGACCGGGTTGAAGTAGCTACCCTCAACACCACATGAGGGGAAGAGGGTGAGCAGGCCCGAAAAGACTGCCTCCGTCGGGAGAATGAGGTGCGGAGTAAGGAGCGCTGCAAGCGCCGGATCGATTGTGGGGACAAACGCCAAAGCCAAGGTCGACCTTGCTCCAGTTCTCGGAGCAAGTCCCACTCATCCACCAACACAAGATCCTCCAAGAGTTCCTTCGAGCTTTCTCCCCTCCGTCAGCTTGGAGATGCGGGGGTGCCCCAACCTGGGTCTTCGTTGATGAGGCCAGAGGATCAGGGGGGTTCAGCCGTCCACTCAAACGATCCAGGGGTCCATCCACTGAAGCCTTACCGGGCATTACCATAGCTGTGGCGGGCAAGACATCCCTATCCTCCGAGTTTCTTGCTCGCATCCAGAGCTCCATGGGTGCAGGCACATAATCGTTGCAGAAGTGGCTTCAACTGAGCGCGACTCCGAGTGAGTCTCTAAACACAACGTTTGACACCTGCATCCAGCTCCACCACCAACTCTTCCTCATGAAGGGCCTGGAGGGGTCGATGTTGCAGATAATCGCACTGTTGAAAGCGAAAGCTGAGGGCAGACGGCTAACGGCCGAAGTGGCCAAGATGCAGAAGGCTCTGACGAGGTCCATAGACATAGCTAACTGCAAGATCTCCTAGGTGAACAAGCTGGTCCGTGAGCTCGATGAGCTAAAGAAGGAGTTAGGGGAGTCTCAGTCTGGGATCGCCATCCTGGAGACGGACCTTGCCACCCTCCGATCGTCCAGCGGCGCCCGAATTGTGGAGCTAGAATGTGAGCTTGCTGAGGCTCGGACGCATGAGAAGACGGAGGACATTCGCAGGAAGATTGCGGAGGAGGCGGTGGCGGAGTTCAAGGCATCGTCCGAGTTTGAGAAGGTCAAGGATGATGCGGTCGAGGCCTTCAAGACTTCGAACAAGATCGAGGACTTGATTGCTGCCGAGGCTAACGTCCAGTGTGAAGACTTCTCCTCGCTCGTGCTTCCGTTTGTCAAGGTGGACGAGTTTGAGGTGTGGCAAGCTGCTGAGGCCCAAAAATCTAAAGCGTTCTCTCAAGGAGCCTGAGATCGATGCGCGTGCTGAGGATGGGGGTGGGGCTGACACCACTGATGGGGCCAACTGATCATGTGATTTTGCTTCTTCTTGTTTTGCAGCGTTTGCTTTTGCGCCTGCGTGCGTTTGCTGAATTATGTACAACTTTTTTTTTTGGGAATATATCGAAGTACATTTGTTTTGCTTGCATTATGTTTGAATGCATTTGATGTGTATTAACTTTCATTGTCACTATCTAAAAACAAAACGTGTGATCGTACTTATACAAAACATTAGATGTACGCACATTAGTGACAATCAAACACAGGCAGATGAACACCTTAATGGAAATATTTTCTCAAGTGCTGCGTGTTCCAGGGGTTGCCTAGCCTTCTTCCAAACATGTCTTTGATGTACAACGTGCCTGGGCTTACGACTGAGTCAATAATGGAAGGACCTTCCCATGAAGGGGTAAACTCTTCGGCTTCGTTTGGATTGCCTTCATGACCCAGTCCCCCAGTTGAAGTGGGCACTCCGAAACCCGTTGGTTGAATAGACGAGCGACTCGCTGCTTGTTTGCTGTGTTGTGGAGATGTGTCGCGTCCCGTTTCTCTTTAAAGAGGTCATTGTTGAGTCATAGCCCTTCTCCGTTTGTGGTAGGGTCATAGCTTTTGATTCTTAGGCTTCTGTATGTAAGTTCGAGTGGTAGTACGGCCTCTGTTCCAAATGTGAGGCTAAACGGGGTTTCTCTTGTTGCGGTCTTTCAGATTGACTATAGTATCTCGGGGAGGAGTGTGGGCTATCGCCCGTACCAGATGTCTTCTTTCTCGGTGAGTTCGATTTTCTTCTTGATTCCCTCATTGATGATTTTGTTGGTTGCTTCTACCTGTCCATTTGTCTGAGAGTGTGCTGGTGATGCGAATACCAGGTTGGTGCCTTGCTTTCTGCAAAATGCTTTGAGCCCAGATAATAGGTAGGAGCATACACTGAAGCATTCTGGAGCTACAAAGATAGTTATTAAATTGTTAGCACCGCATAAAAACATTCCTCCTAGAGTAGCTGTTAATACGAATAACATAAACTCTGTTATAGCCATTTCTGTACATTCGATGTACTCTACGGATAGAGGAATACATAGAGTTGAACATAGTAAAAAAAGAAATTGAAAGATTTCGTTGAAATTGTTCGTTTGGAAATTTCCCGAAAAGCTAATAGTAGGTACGGTTCTTCTCTCCATCGGAACAATAAGGCCGTTATGCTCATTACTAAACTTGTTGAAGAGATGAAATATAACCAAGGTATATTAGTTTTGATCAGAGGTTGAATCTGTGGAATTACGGCCCGTTATCAGTGATGATGTTGAGTGGGGTGCCGTAGCGACTGTAGAGAAAATACCATAGGAATCTCTTAACCTTTTCGATTGTGATCTTAACCATCGGTTCGGCCTCGATAAACTTGGTATGGTAGTCAATAGTCACGATGATGTAGCGATACTGGCCCTTGGATTTCGGAAGTTCTCTGATGAAATCGAGTCCCCACTAAGCAAATGGAACTGGAGATGTGAGGATTGATAGGGGAACCACAGGCGTATGGTTCTTGTATGCGTATAGCTGGCATTGGTGGCAAGTCGTCGTAATTGCGGTTGCGTCCGCATGGATGGTAGGCCACCATAATCCACTTCGAAGTGCCTTCTATGCGAGTCACTGAAAATGTTGATGCTTAGGGCTTCTAAGTGCCGGGCTAGTTGCAGTCCGGCAATGAGAGCTTCATATTTGGCCTTATTGTTTGTTGCTTTGAATTCGAATCTGAGTGCGTACTCTGCTCATACGTCCCCTGACCCGGTAAGGATGATTCCGGCCATACTAGTGTTCTTGGTGCACAATCCGTCCATTTAGAGATTCCATGGTGATTCGGGTTTTGGGAGCTCTTCCTCGGGTATGTCAGTGCTAACGGATGACGTGCCGTTGATGGTAAGCTGTGTTGTCTCCTAGGCCTCAGTGTACTCGGCTATGAAGTCTGAGACAGCCTGGCCCTTTATTGCTGTCCGGGGGGTATAATGGATGTCGTATTCGCTTAGCTCGACGGCCCACTTTGCTAAATGGCCACTGTGATCGGGCGATTGCAGTACTTGTCATAATGGAACGTTCGTGAGAACATGGATGCTGTGGGCCTAGAAGTATGGCCTTAGTTGCCTTACTGCCGTTAAGAATGCGAGTGCCACCTTCTTAACTGTTGGGTAATGGATTTCGGGCGGTGTCATGCCCTTTCCGACAAAGAAAACCAACAGTTTCAAGTTTGTTTCCCTCCGAACCAGGGCAGAACTAACGGTCGTTAGAGAAGTAGATAGGTATAGATACAAGGTTTCTCCCTTTACAGGCCTGGATAGGAGAGGGATTGAGGCCATGTATTGCTTGATGGATGTGAACGCAGGTTCTTAGTCAGGTGTCCAAATGATGTTTCGTTTGTTTGTTGTTCTGAGGGCCTTGAAGAATGGAGCGCACTTTTCGGAGTAGCGAGAGATGAAGTGATTAAGGGATGCTAGTTTTCCCGTTATGCTTTGGAGTTCGGCCTTGGTCGTGGGCGGTTGCATGTCTAGTATTGCTTTGACCTTCGTGGTTGAGGCTTCGATGCCCCCCTGGCTGATGATGTATCCGAGAAACTTGCTTGTTGTTACGCTGAATGTGCATTTAGCCGGGTTCAATCGCATGCCGTTCTTGATCAGAAGCTCGAGTACAGTTCGCATGTGTTCGAGATGGTCTATTGCCTTGGTGCTTTTGACCTGTATTTCATCAATGTAGACCTCCACGATTTCGCCCGTTAGCCCATCAAATATAATGTTCATCAATCGTTGGTATGTGGAGCCTGCGTTCTTGAGGCCGAACAGCATTACTACGTAACAGTAGAGCCCCTTATCTGTAGTGAAGCAAGTGGCCTCCTAGTCTTCATGATTCATGAGAATTTGGTTGTACACCGAATATGCGTCCATCATGGATAGCAATTCGTGTCCTGCGGTAGCGTCCACCAGCTGATCAATCTTGGGCAATGGGAAGCTGTCTTTAGAGCAGGCCTTGTTCAGATTGCTGTAATCTACGCACATGCGCCAAGATCTGTTGTGCTTCTTGACCATGACAGCGTTGGAGATCCATTTTGGATAGTCGACTTTTAGGATGAAACCAATTTTTTGCAGTCCGTCTACCTCCGCGTGCATGGCGGTGTATAGTTCCTGGTCGAACGCCCGTCATTTCTGCTTCACCGGTTTCGCGATTAGATTGATGTTGAGTTTGTGGGAGATGATGCTTGGGGCGATTCCGGGCATGTCCGCGTAAGACCATACGAACACCTGCTACCAGTCCGATAGGATCTTAACCAGTCGGGCTGCTATGTCAGGCTCTAGCTGGGCGCCGATGCGGATCGTACGCTTCAGGTGTTCGCTGGACAGGTGTATCGTGCATAGATCTTCTCACTCCGTGGCGGGCTGGATAATGTTCAGTCCGTCTCATGGATCAGGTTGTTGTTCTTTGGGAGAGCCCTCTGCCACTGCGAGTACCTCCAATCACGTGTTGTTTTCGTTCGATTGTGGAACCTTTTCTAAGAAATTGTACCCCATGATCGTGCCGATTTCGTAGTCTATCAAGAACTTTGCTAGGAGCATATGGCTTGTGATAATCAACCTTGGCTTCGAGTTTCTTGGTTGTCCAAGGATCATGTTGTAGCACGTGCGAATGTCTACAATGACAAAGTCCGTTCTGACCTCGTTCTGGGGGTTCCCGGCGTCTCGATGCCAAATCGCGTATAGTCGTTGCCTAGAGGATATGTGGTTTCGCCTGAGAAGCTGACAATGCTCTCATGGTCCTATGTCATCTTGCATCTCGGGCGTTTGAGCCCTTCGTATGCCTCTCCGAAGATGATGTTGACGGAGGCCCCATTGTCGATGAGGATACGCTTGACCAGATATCGATCCATCATTCCGTCAATGACGAATGAGAATGTGCTATTCCGGTTGCCTTCTTCTTTATTGTAGGAGAAAGTAATTTGAGGCCAGTCCTTCCTGCCTGCCTTTGGCGGATTTCCGGAGTGTACTGCGAATACATCCCTTGGGCGAGGCTCTTCCCATCCTTGTGGGCACTCGGGCTTCTGCTTCCCTCCCGAAATGTTGTTGATGGTACCCCTCGTTCGTATGTTTGTAATCTGTCATTCGGTGTTCGGTTTTTGGAAGATTAACATTCCCTCCTTGTGCAGCCGCTCGATTTCCCTTGCCAAGATTTCACATTCATTGGTGTTATGGGTGTTCGAATTATGGTACATGCACCACGTTCCCCTGTTATTCCGCATGGGGGAGATTCCGGGCGCCCTCGGCATTGGTGGGAAGATCTGGCATTTATTTTGCTTGAGCACCTCCTCGTTCGTGGCCTCGGTAATCGAGAAGATTGTGCGGCGTTTGTGGAGATCTCTGGGTGGTGGTGGATTCTGTCAGGGTGGTGGTTCACGCTCGCGATGTGCTTGTTGATACTGTTTGTTGCTTTTGTGTTTGCGGTAGTGACTCTCGCGTTTGCGGGAGATTAATTCGGGCTGTGTTTTTTGTGGTGGGTTTTTGGCTATATGGAAGGATGGTGGGCGGTTGTCTATGTAGGGTGTTTTTGAGGGTGGAGCTGCATTTGGACCTTGTGCCCCGTATACATGGGTTTCTATTAGTGCCTTCTGGACGATCAGGTCGATGACCACGTCATACCCGAGGTGGTCCTTTCTGACCAACTTCTCCATAAACGGGGTTCCCGTCAGGTTTTCTAGCAACGCCGTTTTTGCCACATTCTTGTCGAGGTTCTTGCACGTGTTCGCAAGGGCTCTCCATCGATTGATGAAGCCGGATAGATTTTCGTTATCCCCCTGACGGATCTTGAGAAGTGTGCTGACGGTGTTGTACTTGCCCTACAGCCTATATCGCTTGAGGAACCACTCTGTTAGTTCCTCAAACGAGTGTATGGATCCAGTGGGCACCTCATAGAACCAGTTTCGAGATTCTTCCGTTAGCGTCTCTTGGAACAGGAAGCAAAGAATTGCGTCCGAGTACCGGGTACCTACGATGGCAAATTTATATTCTTCGATGTGTGTTTGTGAGTCTCCCTTCCCATTGAATTTACTGATCTTGACGGTTTTGGAATACAGGTCCCTATCCTGTGCTATGATAACGTCTGATAATGGGCTTATGCGGGGTGTGTACATCCTCTTCGGTCCCGTATGTGTGCTTTTCTTGAGTGATATGATTTCGGCCTTCATTTCTTCCATCCGTCGAAGAATGGCATGCTCAATTGTCGCACCTGGTTCCTCGTCATCGTATTCTTGTATTCTTTCGAGCAGTGGAGGTGTTACTGGTAGACAGTTGTTTCGTAGTCCCCATGGTGGGTCGAGTCTGATGACCTACATGCCCGCCCTTGGTTCTTCTGTCAATCCTGGCTCCTCGCGTTGGGTCCCTTCGCTTCGGATGAATGCGTCAAGTCATTACTCCAATCGTTGTCAGGCCTGGCGTTCCTGATCTCTTTCAGTTCTGGCCGTTTGGAGTTCCTTCACGAGATGGGCCGCCGCTTCATCCTCCGTTAAGTCGTTGATGCTACTAATCGTGTCTACGGGTGCGTCTCTTGTTTTCCGACTTTCGGGTGTGATGTGGTCTGTCGCCATCTATGTTACTGAGTTAGGTTTTTGGGCTCCCCTTTTTTTGCTGGTTTGTACGTGGTTTACGATTACTCGCTTCCCACAGACGGCGCCAATTGTTTCTACCAAATTCTGTAAGGGGTTTTTAGCAGAACGGATGGAGCTATTTCAAGTGATCTGGGCTATCGCGCGTATGTCATCATTTACCTGCTGTTAAGAACAATACACCAAACGGGCGTTAGGAGTCTTGACGGGGTGTTCCTACCTTTAATTCTCCGACGCTCTAGTTAGAATGTATGGAGTGTAACAGTAGTATTGGTAGAGTAACGGGCATACCTTGTATCTATCTTAAATGTGTTGTTTATATTGTTGGTTGAGTGTGGAGTCTTTTTTTGTTCTTCGATATGGGATCCTGTTTTTTGTACATGACCTGTCCTGGTACCTTCCGTTTGTCGTACCGAATGCGTGGACGTTCAGATGGTGTTGTTTTCTTGTTTAAAGTTGAAGCCTATATTGCTGCCTTACATTTGGTATAAGCCGTGTTGACCAGTTTGTAGTGACTAAGTGTGCGGTAATTGTGTGCTACGGGATTACACACTAACAACCTCCACCATCATTTTCGGTCTAGTTTAGGTGTTCCTCCTCTCATCTCTATCTCTAAGATTTGGTTAGATTTCTAGAACTCAAAGAGGTGAGAAGTAATGCCTCTTCTCCCTTGCTACTTGGGTCCTAGAGCTCTTCTTTACCTCATCTACAAGGTTGAAGGCATTTGGAGCAAAGAAGGTGGAGTTTGAAGCACAAGAGTGGACTTGAAGAAACTTGGCTTGCTTTGGAGAGATTATTTAGTTACTTCTTCATCCTATTTCCTTTATTGATGTATTCAAACTTGGTTCTAAGTATGTATAGTAGTAGTTCTCTTATGGGTGGTTAGGGGTCAAACCCTAGCCACTTGATGTCTTAAACAATGGTTTGGTTTATGTTATAATTCATGTTTTTACTATATGTGTGTTGTGAATAGGTTGTGATAAATCTATTATGTGTTTTTAGGTTGTTATATGCTTGTTCTTATCAATTGGGTTCTATATACTTGTGTTGACCTTAGCAAGTTGATTTGGATATTGAGAATCTAAAACATAAACTGAAAGAACCCGACTACGATTTAGTTGCCTAAACCGAAATCAAACCCCTTCGAAAACATTACCTTAAAAAAATTTGTCTGAGTTTACTTTGAAATACGTGAGCCAAAATTAGAACCTGCAAAGAGAATCACACTTCGAATATTCCACAAAAGCCAAACCGTAGGGCTCCGTTCCCCATCCGGATTTCTCAACATCATATATATAATAAAACACAAGGTTTATAAGAAATTCAGAAAATATTCAGGAGTAAACTCAACTAAAAACAAACATAAGTATTCAGAGCGGCTCCTATATACATCATATACAACCAGTAGGTCGAACTAGGAACCTACTCGAATTGAAGTGTGACCTGAACTCTATGCCTCCACCGCCGACGTGCAACCCCGGAATTCAAACTGCAAACTAGGCAAAGGAAACTGAAAATCCCAGAGAAAGACAAATAAAATCGTTAAGAATGAGTGGACAAAAATAATAATGTCTTTCCCAACATATAAGTATATATGCTCATAAAAGCATAATGCGAGTCAATGCACATGAAAATCCCGACCAGCTACATTTTCCTTGATGCATAAAGATGTACGTAAAATCCTGCAGGGTCACTCATGGACTCATCCGCATAGTACAGTCTAATCACGGGATCCCAAACCCACACGTGATTATAAGTCTGAAAGACCTCGGGTCAGGATATCTGTCCTTCCCGGAGCATCTCGGGGATCAGCCGAGAAGCCAAAGCATTGATGTTACCTCTATATCTAAGACTGTACTCTGTGTAAACCAAATCATAAATACTTTTTATGCACATGCATAATCATAAAATGCATACTTGTATGTGCATAATTGTAAATGCATACTAATACAATGCATAATCGTAAAGTGTATAATCATAAATGCATAACGTAAATGCATAATCAGGACTCGCAAAACAACTGTGAAAATAAAGTGTCCACTCACAGTTGAGGCTAATTCTGAGGTCCGGCGGAAGATCTCTCGCCAAACACTCGATCACGATCACCTGAATAACAGGGATACGATCAATACATATTTAAACACAACATACGGAGCTAATACGTCAAGAACCCCGCGTTCTCGTAAGACGTATCGCTCAAAATATCGACGAGGATAGCAAAATTCCCAACATATACCCAAATTACCTTCGTCCCAACTAAACACACCCAAATCAACTCAAAAACCTCATGACTACGATCGGGGCGCGATTACGAGCAAAACGGTAAAAAAATCTCCAAAAATCCCAAAAAGTCAACCTTGCCGGAGCTCTGCCGCAGGTGGCGGCGCGGCGCCAATGCTGACCAACTCCGGCAACCCTTACCCCAAACTCTTCCTCTCCTCAAGCCTAACACATTTCCCTTCTACCACCAAGGCCAACTCAACCCACACCGGCCAGAATTTCGGCCAAAAGTCTAGCCGGATCTTCCTCTCCGGTCACCGCCACAAAGCACCTCAAACCACCTCCAATTCCCAAACAAAATGCCTAGAACTCTTCAATGGGTTGAGGGGAAGCAAACCCCCCACCACCGCGACACCAAATCTCGCCGGAATCCGCCACCCGATTCCGGCGAAATTCCCAAATTTCATCGAGCTCAAACTCACCCAATTCTCAACCAATTTCAACAAATGAATACACAAATCAATAGTACAAGTCAAGAGCTTTCTTTCCATACAATTACCGTCGCCGGAGGTGGCCGGAATCGACGGGTGAAACGGCAAACCAAAACGGGTGAAAATCGCCCAACTCGGTCAACGGGTCAACTCAGCCCCAACTCGGTCAAACTCGGTCAAATGTGACTTTTCGACAATTTTACGACTATTCAATATTTATACGTCGTGAACTGACCAAATTCACGATTTGGATATATAACTCAAACCCAAACGGATAAGTATGACTAACTCGACAATAATTTCAAATATCCATTTTATATTCTCCGATTATTCGAAAAATCTTCCGAAACCTCCTACGGACTCGAAATCAAATCCTCTACAATTTCCGCTAAGGAACTCAAACCAAATTTTTTCCCGATAATTTAGTCATGAACAAACCCGCCACATCGACCAATTACGACAAAACCGCGACTAATCGTGAAATGCGCAAATCAAGCCAATTAACATACAATTTTTGGTTTGGGTCATTACATAAACTTTGGTTGAAATAGCTAATCACCTAGAGTTAGATGAGCATATAAACATCACTAGAGCTTGACTCCAACAAAGTTAGGCTCTATTGGTTGGTTTCCTCTTGAACAATAGCAAGAACCCAAGTATGCTTGAGTCCCAATAGGCTTAAGAGGCTTGGGTCAAGCTCATATAGGCCAAAGTCCATATGGATACTAGTTGGTTCTTTTGATTCATATCTATGTGGGTATGGATCAGGAGAATCACAAGAGCCACATCTCTCGGGTCATCCAATAGAGGATCGGGAAGGAAACCTTCCACATTGAACATATATTGACTATACATACTCATTCCTTCACAAAATATGGTTGGATTCTAGGCACTAAAAACTTAGACTTTAGCTTTGGTTTTCCATGTGCATTGATGTTGATCTTGATCCTTCCAACCTCTCTTGTGTTTTAGAAGATTTGGATGACAACCAAACATAACTCAAAATGTTATGATTTGGACAAAAGTTGGGTGAACCGGACTAAATCACTTTAATCATAAATTGGATATAGTTTGCATTTCGAGTGGCTAGTGGTAACACCTCTAGCTACCCATTTATTTCCTTTGAATTAATCTTGTGAATTTGTATCATTTTACTTGTATTTGTCACCTAAACAATCAATCAATCAAATCGCATTCATCGTAATAACATCACCCCTCACAATGTATGATTTCCAAGGGACCTAGCATCAAGAGATACATTATTCTCTCTCACATTTAGTCGCATTTCGTGTTTGTGTGCCTGGTGTAATCGAGTTATGCATTAAGAGCTAAGGAATTAGGGTGATCAATCCTTGTGAGTTCGACATTTGATTTTCAATCATCTATACTATAACTTGACTTTGTATACTTGCGGATGAGTAAAATGGTCACACTGATACGCACAACAAGTTTTTGGCGCCGTTGTCGGGTGTTGAGTTTAATCTTAATTCCCTAGCTTGGTGAGCCTTAATTGTGGAAGAATCCGGACATTGATGCGACATTTGATTTTTGAGTTGTGATCTTTCTTTGATTTTATCACCTACTCAATCAGAACAAATACTATAGCCGATGAAAGTAAAAAAAAAAAATAAGCCGACGACTTTTTCTTTCGTCGACTATACTATACTTTAGCTGAAGAAGAAAAGGGACAAAACTAAAAACTGTCGTTTGCTTTTCTCCACTTTAGCCGATGAAATTTTCTCTTTAGCTAACGAAAAAAGTCATCGGTATAAGTTTTGTGTCATCGTCTAAAGTCCTCGGGTTTATAGATCTCTGTCGTCCCCCTTCTCTCTCTCCTCCTCCCCTACTCTATCTCCCTATTGGTACTGTTGTCGACGTCTTTCACCTGTCGGCCACCAATCTAGCCGTGATGCTAGAGGGCTTTTCAAGCCCACCCTAGGGGGAGTCGACCGCCACCATCCTTGTGGTCTATCACGGCCGGTGGACAGAGTTCAAGCGCCGCCGAAATCCGGTGTGGGTTTCTCTTAATTCGAGGTAAATTCTTACATTTCTAGTTTGAATTTGGTTTAGGTGTTGTTAAGAGATGTGTTGGGCTTGCTGTGATCTACGTTTTGATATGTAGATCGGCAATGTTCGGTGCGGGTAACCTTCAACTGCAGCTTGTGGCCTACAGTGGACCTCCGGTGGGCCGAAATTCATTAGTTTTTTTCTTTCAAAAACCAGCAACTTTAGACGATGACTTTGTCATCAGCTAAAGTCTAGACTATAGCCAACGATGAGTTTTATCGTCGGCTAAAGTCCAGATTATAGCCGATGACGTGCACAATTATCACCGGCCATAGTTTGGCTGACAATGTTCTCCCAACGACATAATAGTCGACGAATGTTTGTCGGCGTTTACTATAGCCAAAGACAAAAGCTAACCGGCTGACGATTTTTAGTCGTCGGCTATATTGTGTTTTGTTGTAATGCTAGAAACTTGTTTTTGATTGTCTTTCTCTCTTGGATACTTTGGTTGATAGCTTGGAGTGTAAATTTTCTTGATTGAACTTGTGAAAATTATTTTCAAGACATTTCATTCGACAAGTCGAGAACATTTTTTACCCGTCAAATTTGGTGAGTTTTCAGGACAGCAGCATTCATTCGACAGGTCAAAGCAACCCTTTGACCTATCGAAAATTTCCTGTGTTTGAAGCTTATTTAATTGTTGCTTGTTCAATCGCTTTGAAGTTATTAATATCCTTGAGAAACATATCTAATTTAGTAAATTTGTTTAAAACATGTTTAGTTAGAGAATCTAGATTTAGAAAACTTACTTATCACAAAACCTTAAAGAATTAGGAATTTTATTGTGATTTCTGAATATAAGAAAAATGTAAGCCTACATCCAGGGTTGCCTCGGGCGCCCATTACACATGATGGCCACTACGATACATACAGAAATCACATTCAAATTCTTAGGATGCTCATTGATATTTTCTTGAGAGGATTTCCAAAGAACTACCATGGAAGGCCTTCACGGCTTTAAGTCGCTCTAGGAGTTTAGAGGTCTAATACCTGCTATTTTCCTAGTGTATTTTCAGGTTTATCCCCTTTCATCACTCGAATCTATACTCATCATCTTCAAGCTCACCATCCGTTTTGTGCAGGTCTAATTTGGGTTTCAAAAAAATGGCTTTAGATAAAGGTACATCGGGGTCGAGTAGTGAAGAAGAGGGTGATATTCTTTAGTTGAGGGTAGAGAACTGAGAAGCACTTGGAAATTTGTTCGACATAGCCTTAGAGGCTAGACGAGAGAATCCAACACTTGAACCGTGTATTTTCCACATCGAGTTGGATCCTCTAGCTCAAGTAGAAGAAGAGCCTATCCAATGAGAGCAAATTGTCATGAAGGACGAAATCCATGAAGGAAGTCCATTCAAGAAATGTGTCTTGCCCTCTTTGGCGACATACACCAGTTGCATCGTCTTGCAACCCTTGGCAGGAGAGTCATTTGATATCAAGCCTAGATTTCTACAAACTCTTCCTATCTTCTTGGGACACCCTAATTCTGATCCGTATTCCCATCTCTTGGAGTTCGAGGAGGCATGTGGACGTTTGAACATAAGGAATATAGATTCGAGTCAACTCAAGCTAAGGGTGTTTCCTTCAAGTTTGAGGGATAAAGTTAAAGAGTGCTTGGTCAATCTTGCCCCCAACTCCATCAATTCATGCGAGGCCTTGCAAAGGAAGTTTATCATGAACTACTTCCCACTGGGCAAGATAAATGAAAGAAGGACAAGTTTGATGACCTTTAGAGAATAAGATAAGGAGCTCTTTTGTGAAGTATGGGTGCGCTTCAAGGATCTTGAGTTTGGTTGTCCAAACCATGGCCAAACTCAAGACATGCACATGTCCCTCTTCTACCAAGGTTTGAGTACGGAGACAAAGAGAAAGGTGGATAACGCTTGTGGAGGTAACTTCATGGACAAGATCGTTGAAGAGGCATACATTTTACTTTAGAAGATGTGGGAGAGGTCGGCCTTGTGAGATGTGAAGCCAAGTATGAGGAAACCTGCGGTTTCTATGAGGGAGGCTGCCCAAGCCAACCATAGAGGTATATATAAGTTAAAGGGCCCATCCATATGTAAGATGAAGCCATAATGAGACTTGAGGAGTTAATAAATAAGAAGTTTGATCTTTTGAAGCAAAATCGAAGTGGAGGCCAAGTCAATCAAGTGTCAGAGATAAGTGTTATGTCAGTGACTTGCATGATATATAAGAGCATGGTGCATGACACTCTAAGTTGCTCTCATCAAGGAGACTATCTGAATATAATCGAAGAGTGCAAGCAAATCTTTTATGATCAACCGAGGAATGATCCCTACTCCAACACCTATAATCTGGGTTGGACAAGCCACCTCAACTTCTCATGGAGTGGTCAAGGAGGCAATCATGGAGGAAACCAAGGAGGGCAAAGAGGCTTTCAAAGACCTAATGGAGGATACAATCATTAAAGGGGTAACTACTAAGAAGAGATATACTCCCTTAACCATTTGACTATTTGTTAGTCTAAGGCTATGTGAATTTCCCTTACCCACAAGTATACAGGGTCAAATAATATAATTTATATAAAAGTCGAGTGTCAAACCCATGAAGATTGACTAACCCAATTCCATAGCTTTTTACAAATAAGTCTTTTAATTACGTGATACACAAACAAGTAATCCAATAAAGAAACAAAAAATATGGAAATGAATCTTACAACGTCAAGTCCTTTGGAGACTCTACATCGCAAGAGATGATTAGACTACGTTAAGTAATTTAACGAAAGGTTGATTGGTTGATTACGACTAATGCAAAGATGGTAAATAGATATATTCACAAATTCAAGATAAAAGAATGGTTGGCTAGGGATGCCCCAGTTAGCCATTTGATGCTCAAACAATGTCAAATTTAAGTTCATGAGTTGTTTAGTCCGGTTTACATGCTCAAATGTTTTTTAGATCATGAGAACAAATCCTTTCATTGTCCAAATTATGCCCTCTCAGATCACGCTTGGTTATGGGCCGAAACTCCTAGGACTTTCAGGATTCTAGAGGTTTCGGTCCATCCATGAAGCACAAAGTAAACTAAGATTATGAGCTAGACTTTTGGTGCTAGACTCCTAATGTATTTCATGCATAATGACTTTGATTGAAACACATGTAGAGATTATGGGTGACTTCCCTTCCCAAACCTCTATTGGAGAACTTGGGAATGACTTCTAATGAATCCTCCCAACTCACACTTATTGGGTTACGAATTGAAAGAATCAACAATAGCTACAAAGCCTTTCGGTTTAATGGAAGATTAACCAAAAAACCTTGAGTCACTTAGACCTAAAAAGTGTTTCGATTCATGCTCAAGCACAAGGAAACCAAATCTTAATCTTAACTTTTTAAGTCTAAGTCTAAGTCATGTTACATGCTTATCTTTACCTAAATGAATGGCTAGTTCCTTCAAGTGTCATTTCTTAGTCCCTTAGACAAATCCTAACTTAACCAAAGCTAAGACATACATAAGTGAAACTAATCATTAAGCACAAATACATCAACATGCCACAATCACATCACACATACAATAAACTCATTCAATAGTATAAAACACCCAAAACATACTCATTAGCATAAATCAAAGCATAATTATTCTACGTCAAATGGCTAGAATAGATTTATGATAAACTACTCACTACTTATATCTAAAATAGAGTATAGATACATGATTAGAGAGAGATAAATAGAAATAACCCGAGAGTCTCCAAAGCCAAGCTTCTAAGATCTTCAAGCTCTTCCTCCACTTCTTTCTCCTTTCTTGCATCTAGCTCCAACAAAGATGAGGAACACCACCATAGGCTTAGGTGAGAGGATGGATGTGAGAATATGGTGGTGGTTATGGAGAATTTCTAGGATTTTTGGTGGTGAAAAGGTGAGGAGAGAGTGCTAGAGACTTTGTAAGAGAATGGAGGCTAAGAAGAGATGTTAAAACTACGAAAAAAAGTGTAAGGTACGTTGTGTGCTAAGGTATGGGTGAGCTCGAAAATATGAAGCAAAATGAGATATTTTGGCTTTCAAATTCAAATTAAAATGCTAGAGACATGATCCTAAAAATTAGGCCTAAGTGGTCCTCAAATAAGTCACCAAATGGTCTCAAGCTCATGTGACTTGCATGTGCTCTTCATCTCACTTGAATTTACATTTGCATTTGGCATCAAATATCTTCATGGGTGGCTTGATGACTTGACCAAGAGTTGACCTTGTTGTTGACCGATGTTGGCCACCGAAATCTTGGAATATTCCGACGAGTCTCCGGTGACCCTTTTTCGTCTTCTAGCCAAAGTTCTTCCATCTTTACTTGTGAATTAGGAAATACCTTCACCTTCTCAAATAAATGTGTCATTTCTATTTTTTAATGCATTTCAGAGTCAAACCATGATTTCCTAGCAAGAATAGGAAACATCATAAGAATGATGTTTTATTCATGAAAAGCAAGTAATAAACTTAAAGTTAGGAGCATATTAGACACATAATTATGGTCCTAACAATAACCAAGGCAACTTTGAAGCCTCAAGTAGTGGGAGCAAGGGATTCTCAAGCAACCAAGGAGCCCCCAGATTTACAAAGCCAAATGGAGGATTTGCACATGTTTCGGGTGGTAACACTTACCAACCGAGAGCACCCTTTGTGCGTAGAGCTCCACAACCATCTTTCCTTCAAGCACCATTTCTACCACCACAATTAAAAGCTCTAAAGTTATGCACAAATGACTTACTAACTAAGCTTCTCAAGAATCAAGAGGAGCTTGCCAAGACTCAAACAGAGGATAAGAAGACATTCCTTGAGATATTCATGAGCATGAAGGGTGACAATTAAGCACTCCAAAATGAGAACCGAAGTGTAATCCACAAATTGGAGATGAGCTAATTAGCGAAGGCACATCATGGTTGAGGAGGTGACAAGGCTCATGAATTACCTTCTACTATTGGGAAGAACCCCAAACACCAAGTCAATGTAGTGAAGGCGGTCTTGAGATCCGAGAAGAACTTTGTAAACTATGAAGATGCCCCGGTGGTGGAAAGCGATGATGAGGAAGACCTAGACAAACCTCGTATGCCTATGATTCCTCCCAGATTTGAGAAGGTTACCAAAGTGAGGCATAAGGATGTCGATGACCAAG
Organism: Geum urbanum; assembly: GCA_946800695.1. Lineage (NCBI taxonomy): Eukaryota > Viridiplantae > Streptophyta > Magnoliopsida > Rosales > Rosaceae > Geum > Geum urbanum. Next base: position 40,700,911 of record OX326998.1, read on the forward strand.
TCGAAGAAGAGAATGATGTGAGTGTTGATGATGTCGTAGTTGAGGTTGAAGATTTGGACTCCGATAATGAGATAGGTCACCATGAGGTTACCAAAAAAGATTTAGAAGGTATAGACATGGATGGAGAGCCTAACGAGACAGATTTGCAGATGAACAAGGGAAGAAAAGCTGCCCAAAATTTGACGGGTCGAGACTCACAGTCAACCCATCGAGAAGAGCCCATTGTCCCAAAAAATGTCATTTTTTGACCCATGGAGAAAACCTCTCAACCCGTTGAATAGAAGAGTCAGGACAAGGCTAAGGAGCATTTCGAAGGGGTACAACAAGGTGAAGATGAATACCTATCATTCCCTCAAGGAATGCTTGGATGTATTTAAGAGAGTGGAAATTAATATCCCCCTCCTTGATACTATCCAAACTATTCTGATGTACTCTAAGTTCCTTAAGGACCTTTGCACAAACCGATGGTATAAGAACAAGCTCCAAGAAGAGGTGAAAGGATCCGATAAGATCAAACTCAAAGCTATGGTCTCGGCAATCTTGCAAAGGAAGGTTTCGAAGAAGTTGGCGGATCCGGGAAGTTTTATGGTTCCATGCATTGTTAGGAAGCGGTACTTTGAGAAAGCATTGATGGACCTTAGAGATTCGATTAATTTTTTGCCATATTCAGTTTACAAGAACATCGGCTTAGGAAAGATCAAACAAGTGAGCATGTCGCTACAATTAACCAATAGAAGTCTGGTGCATCAATGTGGTGTAGTGGAAGATATGTTGGTGATCATTAGTGGACTAGTGTTATCGGTGTAGTTTGTCATCCTAGACATGGAAGAACCAAAGGGCTACAAGGATCTCCCCATTATATTTGGATGGGAATTCATGGCTACGGCCAACACAAAGATAGACGTGAAAGCCGGAGTACTTACCATGATGATCTTTGATAGGGCCGAGACATTCAAGATATTCGACAAGATGTCACTAATTTCTTCACTACAAGCCATGAACATCGGTTGTGTATGATGAAGTCAAAAGTGAAGAAGGTGTGAGCTACAAGGAGTCAGAAGCTGATAAGTTGAGTGTCGATGAGGTGAAGGCACAAGATAAGGTCAAGAGTTGTGAAAAGAAGAAGAGGAAATCGAGTGAGAACGAGTATGACAAGCTAGTAGTGGGGAGTAAGGTCTCCTTGAAGGACTTCGATCCTACAAGGGATGTATGCTACAAATTGCTTGAGATATGCCCAAATGGAGTGGTGCACTTGAGGAACTTGACGAATAGGAGAAATTTTGAGTTTCATAGAGAGCAAGTGGAGGAATTGAAGGAGGAAATAAGGAAGTGGAATGAGGATGTCTATTACTTTAAGGACCCAACCATGATGCTTTAAGTAGTAACTTCCATTATGAACCATGTTTACGTCCTTAAACTACAACCCATGATGGTCGGATACCATTAGTATACTAGAAGAATAAGCGTGAGGTGGGAGATGCATTGGGCATGAAGAATAGAGCATTGAGGTCATGAACTTAGAGCTTAATTTTTTGGAAATTTTCGAAGGGTCGAAGATTCCTCTCGACTGGTCGAGAGGAACTTTTTGGATTGGCCAGCCAACAATCTGGTCGAAAAGCAGCTACTATCTGGATTATGCAACATTTTTGACCCGTATGTCGAGAGAATCTCTCGACCCGTCGATGATTCTCCAACAAAAGTTGACTTGTGAGGACCAAGAGCTTGGGGATATGAGGCATGGAGCATAGAGCAATACCTTGAGGCCAAGACAAGTCCGAAAGCACTGTTAGTAGATCATGATAAATCCGGATGCAAGTTTGGACGGCGATGCCTGACTTAGCCTTCGTTGGCTTATATTCTTATGCATACGGAGCTTGGCAATGGTCTTCAAAGCGTTTGCATTTCTTTCTCCCTACTCTCCTTGGTTCCTAGCTTTGAATTGGATATGTTCGAGGTATGATGCTATATTAGGGTGCTTAGGGGTCATCTCTCATCCCCAAGGGTTCTTAACCTTGGCTAATCTTGACGGATTATGGTGCATGATGAGAGAGACACCTAAGTACCATTAATGTATTGTTTGGAGTTATGTTAGAGTGTTGTAATCTTGTGTGATACATGTTGAGATGCTTGTTGCTATGAACTTGATACCTTTATAATTTTCGGATCATTCCTTGCTACGGTGTTTGAAATTTCTAAGTGTGAAGTCCTTCTTGTTATATATATGCTTAATTACATTGTTGTTTTCCTTTGAAATGTGATTAGTATGCATGTCCCCATTATGCTTAATTACTCTAATACTTTCATTACTTCTTATAGACTATATAACATTTTAAGTGTGAATGCATGCTAGTTGTTATGCCTAGGAGAATATGTGTTAGCAGAATAAAATGTGGTTGTTATCTCTTTTACACTTTTTGTCTACTATGTGACTTGATGCAAATTGAGGACAATTTAGTTTTAAAGTGTGAGGTAGTAGGCTAAGTCATTATCACTCTTTATCCTAAAAATTCATAAAAATTGAGAAAATGCAAAGCAAAAATATGTGTGTTTTGGTGTGCTTGTGTCCTAATAATAATGGTTCCCGATGATTAAATTGAATTCAAGACTAGTGGATTGCATGATTTTAAGCATACGTGAAAAAGTGAAAAATATTATCTTACAGTTAAAAGTAAATAATCTAACCATTATTTATAGTTGAAAAGTGAAAATGCTACTTATGAAAGATAAAACTTACCAACTCAATTACCAAGTACTCAAGTAGCAATTCAAACTTTAAGTGACAAGTATCGAATTTTTAAGTTATCTTTCGAACTTAAATCGTAGCACTCATACGTTTGGACTAATTATACTTTAAAAATTTTCCTTTTCATATATTATTTTTTCATTTAAAATGTTTAGTGCTATAGATTAATGCTTAAAAAAAACTCTCGTGTTCCTCGAGATTCATAGAAAAATTTCTTAAAATTAAACCACAATGAAGATTTCATCCTGGATGCTTCATTAATTGATGTGGTCCTCAAAATAATCTTGCCAATATTTGCTTCCCATTGAACACGGTGCGTGTCTCGATCAGCTCCAAATCGATCTCTACCTACTGCACTTGGCTGCACTAGAGGGAGAGAGAGAAGCTACTTTGCTTGAAGGGAAGGGAATGAGGGAAGGGAGATTGGTCACTGACAAGGACTGACTCAGAGTCAGAGGAGAGTCCAGGGAGCGTAGAAGAAGTAGAACAAGACGAGACCCAGAAAATATCACAAACGATGAAAGGCCAGGAATCAATTAATAAGCTAGCTAGGTATTATTGAAGCTGCAGGTATTTACCACAACGGCACGGACCTCTTCATGTATATATTGATTAATCATTTGCTCTTTAGTTATTGTCAATGTTTTCTGGCAGGCAGCAGTGAGATTTTCAAACGAGCAACCTTGCTAACAGACACTCCACCTCGGTATGTACAAACACCTCAGCTCCCTCTTAACACTAAAGTTGGTAATTCAATGACAACCGGATCAAGTTGGTGTCTTTATTTTATTTCATGGCTTATGGTGCCAATCGAGCTAGTAATTAGTAGCAACTAGCAACCGATCTATATATATGTGCCTCAATCTAAGGTGTATTATTGAACTTAATAATATATATACACACGGTTAATCATGTGTTCAATATACATTAATCATCTTTAGTGAAACTGACCAACAAAATAAGAGTAGCTACTCATTTACTCACCAAGTCACTCTTTAGATTGCTCTCTTCCGACTGGGGAAAAGTATACCAAGTTTCATGAGTAATATTGTTATCGATAGATTAGATTGCTCTAATATCTTAATTCTAAGTTATGAAACCTTACTCGTTTTTGTCATGCACATAATTTCGTAATCAATATATAGAAAAAATACGTACTATCTCTAGTCTTACATTGCTTATATTTTCTATCTTTTTTCCATGATCAATTATCTTTTATAATAATATTTCAAACTTGCCAGAATTACACCTCTTCTTTTCTTATTTTAATTTCTATCATATATTTTACACACTAAACTACCTATTCCCCCCAATAAAGGGAGATTCAGAAAGTTGCAGGGAGATGACGAGTAGAAGGATAGAAAAATAGTGTTGTGATAAAATTTTACTTTTTTATTGTATAAAGGTTAAAAAGAATTAAAATTGTTAAAAATATAAGTAATTCAAGTAACAAAAGAGAGAGTGCGAATTAAATTTATATTGCTAATCCGACGAACTTTGAACGACAAGGAAATGACAAAGTGGTCATAACAAACATTAAATATGACCAAATGTACTGAGTTCAAGGTCCAATGAGAAGGAAAAAAGGGAAAATTTACCAAAACGAAGATTGATATGAAACCAAATGCAGCAGCTTTCATTTGAAATCCCTGTTTTCTTGCTCTGAACGAGGTTGCACGCTCGTCTCTCTCTCTCTCTCTCTCTCTCTCTCTCTCTCAACGTCTCTTTCTCAGCATCTGAGTTAAGTTCAGTAGCAGCTAGAGCCAAGCTTTCATTTTCAAACACAAAAAGAAACGCTTTTAGAGTGTAGACTGTAGAGCTACAACTCCTACAAGTCTGAAGTCTGAAATTGATACATAATGTCGTTCACTACAACAGTAGCAACCGCAAGGAGGCCTAAACGGCACTACCCACCAGCCCACCCCACCCCTAAAATCCTACACTTCCCACGTAGGCCTCGCCGGAGGGCACCCAAGACCGCCGTCGCCGCCGCCGTTCACGCAAAACCCAACTCGGTGGAGGACAAGAGAGGCAAGCTGGAGGCTCTGTTTGATCAAGAACGAGTCTTTTCGAAAGAAACTGGTTTTCCAATAGTGGTTTTGGAGAGTGAGAGTGAGAGGAGGAGAGAGAGAGTTAATGAAGAAGAAGAGGGGCGTCATGGTGACGTGGAAGAGGAGAAGTGGAGGTTTCAGGCGGAGATGTTGAGGGCTGAGTGTAATTTGTTGAGGATGGAGAAAGAGATTGTGGTTAAAAAGATGGAGAGGATCAAAGTCAAAATGGGCAAGAGACTCAATTCAGCTCTGCGAATTCTTGTGAATGTGAGCCATTCTTTTTCTCTCTGATATAATCGAAGTCAAGAAGAGGACATAACTGCATTTTTAATGAGAGCGGTGTTCTGTTTCCAAATTAGTTTTCTCATGAATTCTTGGGTTCAAAATCTTTGGTGTCAAATTTTAGTTTCAGACGATTACAAGATCAACACATCAATGCTAATTTCAATTGCTGATTTCTGATTTGATTCACAAGAAGTTGGAGAGTCCAAGAAATGAAATACTGAAACTTAATTTTGGGATGAAATTAAATACTTTTAGTTTGTCTGTACTCTGTAGACATGTGTATAAAGGAATCTCTGGTATTAGTGTATAAAGGAATCTCTGGTATGTTTGAACTTTGTTTTCTAGAGTATGGTGCTAAAACCAATTGTTTGTGATGGGTTTCCAGGGGAGAAAGAAGATCGGTGAAGGAAGCAGTGTGAGTGTGATATTGGAGGAAGAGATTCAGCAATTGGTTGAGAAACTATGGAAGTTGCAAAGGAATTTCGGAGGTAAAAAGATGGAGGTTCAAAAGTCCAGTAACTTTGATAAACAAGCTTACCTTCTTCAAAGACGGTTAGAGAAGTTTAGAAGAGCATCGGACGAGATATGCATGAGGGAAATTCAGGAGATGGCAGAAGCAAGCTTGTCGATCAAAACAAGCTGTAGAGAAAATGAGAACTCCGTTTCAAGTGGCAAAAGCAATGTACGAATTATCTGCATTTTCTGCAATCTAGTCATGTTTAACTTGCTTCTGTTATACTGCTGCTATTTTATTTTGGAGGTCCACTTATTCGGCTTACTTAGTTGTATTGTTTGGACCATGCAGGTGGAGATTCTGAGAAGGAGAATGGAGGGATTGTCAAATGGGATGTTACTAAAGAGGATGAAGGAGGAGTATGGTTCAATGCTGTCTACAGCCAACAATTCTGTTACCAGTTCTGCGGCTTCTTCCAAAAGAATTGAATCCACTACTTTGTCCTCTTCATTTGTAAGCAAAACCCTCACTTTGTCTCTTAATCTTGACCTATACAAAATGCTGGAGAGTTATAAGAGATGAAACCTATTAAAAATTTGACAATTTCTCTGTAGAAAAAAGAGTCTCATGATGAGAATGTATGTTCTGGACGTTGCAAGGCCATTGTTCGAAGAATTGTAGAGCAAGTACGAGCTGAGACACAGCAATGGTCTCAGATGCAGGAAATGCTTGGGCAGGTGAGGGAGGAGATGGAAGAATTGCAGGGGTTTCGAGACTTTTGGAAAAATCGAGCCCTAGATTCTGATTATGAAATTCAATCCTTGAGCTCTTCGGTAAGAATTCTTAACTTGATTTCTGTCTTCAATATTATATTACATTTGTCTACATGAAAGAGGCTGTACAGTCATATTCTCGTGCAGACATATTTAAATATGATTGCAAGAATATATTTCTGGAATAAGAAATATGTTTGGAATTGCTCTCTTTGTTTTTGATTTACTGTTATAGGCTCACCTAATCAAGAAGTCATATATCTTTTCTTCTCTAGGTGCAAGAATGGAAGCAGAAAGCTGTTTCATCTGAAAGCAAAGCAAGAGGGCTGCAAGAACAAGTGTCAATACTCCATGAGGAGCTAAATAGGTTGAGAACGAGTGAAAACACAAAAGTAAAGAGGGAGACGCGCTCACCTAATCCCCGGCATCTGCAGAACGAAATGGAAAAAAGGGTTCTGATTTGTCACTTGAAGGAAAACCATTGTACCAAAGAATATAGCAGCAAGCAAAGCAAGGTTTTACTTGAAGGAAGGAAAAGAACAGACTCATCCACCAAGAGAACACCTATGGCTGCCCCTGCTCCAAAAAGATCACCACTTCGAGACATTGGAAATTCCTCATTGCCATTGAGGCAACACAGGAAAGCAGTTCTCCCTTTGCACTGACATTCCAAGAGTTTGACAATCTGTACCTGGATTCAGCTTGGTTATCTTTATCAGTCTTAACCAAGTTAACTGTAGGAAGTCTTCCTCTTATCTAACTTTAATACTGTAATGTCACCTTGGAAGGTCACTGTAATGGCATCTTTTTCAAAAGAGTTTCATGACATCAGTCCTGGGTTGTAAGGGTTGTTAAAGGTTTTTAATAATCAATCAGAATGGTTACTTGTCATGGGAGAGGCTCTAATGAGTCGAGTACTTGGGAGTGGTGAGTACCTTGTTAAAACATGATTTTCAACCACATTTCAAAAATCAATCGTTGTATATTTAGACATATATAATTAGATAAATTGTGTAAATTTTTATTCCATTTGAAAATCATTAAAGTGTCGAACAAAATCAAATCAATAAACGTACTAAATTTATCAAAGTTGAACTGTTTGTGTTCATATTTGATAAATCATGATTATGAATTCCTTAGTGATTTTCGATTTTGTTGAAATTTTGTGAAAATGATCAACTTATACACAACTAAACATGTGATAGTTGATTTGTCAAATTATGATAAAAAATTGAATATTATAGACCATTGATTAGAAAGTGCTCACTATAAAAGTACTCATTAGAACCTCTTCCTACTTGTCATGAGCCATACTGGTATAAAATTCATCGAACTTCTCATATTAGTACTAAGAGCATCCGCACTGGTGGGATGGTGCTCGAGCACCTGGTGGGACCGAGCGGAGGTTTGCTCGAGCAAACCGAATTTGTCAACGCAACGGTGAGGGAGAGCTCTGACGTGCTTGAGCAAATCGGTGATCAAGCAATCGCTCAAGCCAATTTTGCTCCGGCTTTTGCTTCACCGCCTGGTGGAGCCCACCTCACGTAGGTTACGTCAGGCCCGATCATGTTTTTTTATTTAAGGTGTGTGCAATGCACTCTCCAGTAAAGGGTAATAAAAAAATTATCGAGTTACGCACCAATAGGAGCACGCCACGTGGCACAGTGATCAGGCAAAACGGTCGGCAACATGCCTTTTATTTGGGCCGTTGGTTTTGAAAGGCTTTCACTAATCCGATGCGTCATATTTAAATACAACGGCCATTTTTTCTTTTTAACGGGCAAATTGCATAAAAATACCTAAAAATTGTATAAAAAAATCCCCAAGAATTACAGAAAACTCCCTAATTTTTTTTCCTATAAATACTACTTCATTTCATTCACAACTCACATCAATTTGTGCACAACAAATTTCACATCTCCCTCCATCTCTTCTAGCATTTCGTTTAGCATTTTTTCCAAAAAAAATGGGCACCCATTGGCTTCCTTCCGAAGATTTACAAATGTGCATCTCTTTCGTCCGTCATTGCGTTGATGAATACGATGGCAACAAACAAAAGAGAGACAAATTGTGGGCGACAATTCATGCCGATTATGTGCTAAATTGGGAGCTTGCACAAGGTGAAACTCCTCCGAAGGAGCCAAGGACCCGAATCGTGCTTTCGTCTCACTACAATAAATTCAAGCTACTTTTATAAAAATGGGGCGAATGTTTGCACAATGCACGAAAACGTATAACTAACGGCACTTCACTATTGGATGAAGTAAGTTTATATTGTTTAATCATATATTATATAAATTTTATTCAATTATATGAATTAAGTTATGTAATTTATATATCTAATTTGTTTAAATATGTAGCATTGTGAAATAGCTAATATTTATTTTTACTTAGGTCAAGCAAGCTCAATCATTTTACTACAGGTCCAAGAATAAAGTGTTTATATACTTTGCATGTTACGAAATGATTAAGGACCATCCATATTTCGTTGTGGTGCTACCTACTACTCCATCTCCATATGCAAGTAGTTACCAACCTACTCCTTCCGCAGCCGAATCATCTCCAACCATCAATTTGGATGAAGAAGAAGTGAATGAGACACCTCAAAGCAACGTTGCCGCTCCCTCGAGTCTGCCAAGACCAATTGGAACCAAGGCGGCAAAAGAAACAGGGTAAGATTTCTATTGAGCAACGAGTTGAGGTTTTGCATACCATTGCAATTGACCAAGTATTGTGGCATACCAAGAGGCTAATACATAATGAAAGTGAGCTTCATTATTACGCGGAGTACATAGAGATTCAAAAGTGGAAGGAAGCAAGGGCGCAAGAAGAGTTAAGATTGAAGAAACAAGAGGAGGATACAAGGATCATGACAATGGATTTGGAGGCTATGACCCCAATATCAAAAAAGTATTTTACGAAGAGGAAACTAGCAATCCTTAATGAATGAGAACCTAGTCAAGATCAACCTACCGATGAAACATATTCGGATTGTTATCACTCAAGTCACGTGCTCTTTCCATAATAGCTAGTTATAGGATTGTACTAAGAATAAATCTGGGCTTGGATCGTCATTTTATGTAATTTAAATTTTCGAGAAATAAAAATGTAATTTATTTCTGGTCCAATTATTTTGTTGATGACGCTATCTCGTAGCGACACATGCCACATCGTCATTGGTCAAAAATCTTACTGGAAATCTAGTCTAATTATTTTGCTGATAATGACACGTGTCACTTTTTAATTAGTCAAAAATCTTATTGAAAATTTTGTATAATTATTAAGTCGATAACGACACGTGTCACACTATTATTAGTCGTAAATTCATCCGATAAATAACTTTTTAATTTTTTACAACATGTTGAAAATGATTTATTCTAACAAAAGGTTTATAGGTGCATGCAAAATTCGATTTGCTAGAACAAATAAGAGATTTACTTTGCTTAAGTAAATTTTACTTTTGTTTTACTTTTTGCTCTAATAATGGGTGCGGATGCCCCGACTAAAGCTTTGAGAGGTTGTGGCCACTGTTGATCGAGTTGACATGAATGATAGGAATACCTCGTAAAAATTCTTGTACTAAAATGAGTAGACTACTTTCGGGAAAACCTCTTGCATGACCTCGTAACGAGGTAGTCTACTTAGGGCATCTCCAATAATGGGTTCTAAACCCTATAAATTTAGACCCTATATTAAGTTTGACTCTCCAATAGTAAAAAAATGAGGTCCTAAACCCTATAAATGTAGACCTACGTCTCAAATGAAGTCTCAAAATGAGACCCGAAATGAGACGCGTCCTATAATGGACAAGGTGGGCTCTGTTGCGCAGAGGAAAGAGGGAGGCAGCCAGGCTGACGCGCCAGAGAGAGAGAGAGTGGAGCACCCAAGCGGAAAAAGACAAAGCCATTTCAGGCTGAGCCACGCGCACGCGCGGAGTGAAGGGGGAGAGTGGGAGACAGCTCCTGATGCAGTGGGTCCCGCGCACGTGAAGCACCAGAGAGCAACGACTCTCTAACGGCTCTCTTGATGAACGGCCAGGATTCAAGCTACCAAGAAACCAACGGCCATATTAATTCTGATAGTTAATTCATTTTTCTATTTTCTTAAATTAATTTTTGATCCAACAGTTCAAGATATAGGTTTTTAATTAATCGACGGTTCTTATTTAAACTAACTTTAATTTTTAATATATCGGTAATAAAAGTGACAAAAAAATAATTAAATTTTTTTTTTATATTTTTCTGCCCGTTGCTACAGTAATCACTACAAGAAAAATGCACCTAGACCACAGACCATTTCCGTCGTCTAGGTGCAGTTTTCCGTCGTCCAAGCTCCGTGCTCCAAGTGCTGTCGTCCAAGCACTTGGACGACGGAGATGGAGAATTCCGTCGTCTAAGTGATACTTAGACCGCGAACATTCTCCTGGGTCTAATTTTTCACTTAGATGACGGAGAATGAATTCTCCGTCGCCTAAGTGAAAACTTAGACCGCGGAGAAAGTCCGCGGTCTAAGTGCTCGCTTGGACCGCGCAAAATTTTCCGCGGTCTAAGTTTTCACTTAGACGACGGAGAATTCATTCTCCGTCGTCTAAGTGTTCACTTAGACGAAATCGTCCATCTCCCTCGTCTAAGTGGTGATTTTGTAAAAAAAAATTAAATGAAAAATTCATGAAATGCTAATTAATAATTAGCATTTAATGAATTTTTTATTTAATTTTTTGTATATCAATATTCATAATGTTGCAAAATTTATTGAATATTAATTATTAATAATATATAATACGTACAAAATTCATAATGAATAAATAATTTAAATTATTATGGATTTAAATACAATGAATTAATACAAAATTCATAATATAATATATAAAATAAATTAATCTAGCCTAAATAAACTAAATTAACCTAAAACTAAACTAATTATAGGCGGTGGTGGTGGCGGCGGCGCCGGTGGTGTTGGCCGGAATGTGGAGGCCGGTGGTGGAGGCGACAATGTAGACGGTAGCTAGTGGTGTGTAGTGGTGGTGGAGGCGACGTTGTAGGTGGTGGTGGTGTGTGGTGGTGGCAGCGACGGTGGTGATGCCGGTGATGGCGGCGACGGTGGTGATGTCGGTGGTGGTGGCGACGGTGGTGGTGGTGATGATGATGGTGGATGGTGATGGTGATGATATATGGTGGGTGGTTTGATTGGGGGGGGGAGATGGAGAGAGAGAGGGAGAGAGGGAGAGGGAGAGGGAGAGGGAGGGAAAAAAATGAAGAGAGATTGAGAAAATGATGAATTTAAAGAGTTTTAAAGCACTTAGACGACGGAAATTTAGTATTTCCGTCGTCTAAGTGCTTTAAATTTTCAAACAATACCGACAATTTTTCACTTAGACGACGGAAAATCAATATTTCTGTCGTCTAAGTGATTTAAATTTTTGAAAAAATTTTAGCGGGAAAAGAATACCGCCAATTATTTTCACTTAGAAGACGGAGATGACAATTTTCCGTCGTCTAAGTGGATTTAAATTTTTGCCAAATTTTTAGTGGGAAAAACACCGCCAGAAATTTCAAATTTAGAAATTCACTTAGACGACAGAAATACTAATTTTTAGTGGGAAAAACACTGCCAGAAATCAATATTTCCCTTCGTCTAAGGGAATTTTTAATTTTTTAATTTTTTTTTTAAAAAATAAAAAAAAAAATTTACGGAATTTTCACCTAGACCGCGGAGATGACAATCTCCATCGTCCAAGTGAACACCTGGACGACGGAGATGGTCATCTCCGTCGTCTAGGTGAAAATTTCGTGAAATTATTTTTTTAAAATAATTTGTAATGAATTTTTGGACTTGTAATTTGAATGGAATTGTCGTAAAATATCGATTAAAGAATCGTATATATAAAAAGTGGGATTTAAGACGATGAATTAATTTACGTATTCAAACTTGTTAAGTATTTACTAATATATATAACTTAAGTGTCGATACGTATAGGCTCATTGCACATCGATATTAACGAAATTGAATTTGGAAAAAACGACCGTTGGATATACTCACCATAACACCATATATAAGTAGAATAATTTTCACTAAATACTGAGTTCGTTCAGGGTTTCATCGGCACAGTTAACTGCAAATCCAAAAATTTTACAAACCGGAAACCTGGATACACGAAAATCCGTAAGTCCTATTTTAAAACCGTCGACGCTCACACTCCAAGCATTATTTACTCTATGGTCTCGACGAAAAGAATATGCATTGGGACATGGTCTAGATGGTCGTTGTCTTTGGTGAAATTACGGAATTTTCACTTAGACGACGGAAATGCACATTTCCGTCGTCTAAGTGAAAACATGGTTTAGGGGATAGGGCCTTAGGGTTTAGGGTTAAAGTACTTAGACGACGGAGATGTCTTTTTCCATCGTCTAAGTGTCACCCACACCGCGAGACTCTAAACCCTAAACCCAAATTAATTGGGCACGGTTCTAAAAATTAAAAATTTTCACTTAGACGACGGAGATGTCTTTTTCCGTCGTCTAAGTGAAAACTTAGACCGCGGAAACTTTCTCCGCGGTCTAAGTGAAATTTTTGAAATTTCACTTAGACGACAGAGATGTCTTTTTCCGTCGTCTAAGTGACACTTAGACCACGGAAATTTTCTCCGCAGTCTAAGTTTCACTTAGACGACGGAAAAAGACATCTCCGTCGTCTAAGTGTTCACTTAGACCGCGGAGAAGTTTCCGCGGTCTAAGTGTTACTTAGACGACGAAACCTTTAAGGTTCCGTCGTCTAAGTGCATTTTTCTTGTAGTGAATTCTAGATTTCTTCTATAAATACCAACCCAAAATTTCATTCATTCCACACCATTTCTTACATCCTCTCCAACATTTCCTCCTCCCCATCATTTTTATTCATATAAAAAAATTTGTTTTTCTAGTACCATGGGTCCAAAGAAAGGGGCACAACAACCACGGGCACCACTCTCAGAAAATTGGAAAGAGGAGGAAGACAAGGCTTTGTGCATTACCGTGGTGAGTATTGGTGAAGACACCGTCATCGGTACTAATCAATCGAGCGGAACCTTGTGGGATTGTATATATGAGTATTTTAAAGGTATCAAGCCACCCAATGCACCGAAGCGAACCGCTTCAAGTGTTGAGTCTCGTGTGATGACCCGGACCAGAATCAGAAGTATAATCAGCTTGATTCGTGAGTTGCAGCTAGTCGCGGATTTTCGACAGTTATTGGAATCGCCAGAGTTCTTAACGACTTAATTATTGGCCGAGAATTGGAGCTGGGTCTCTTCTCGAGAGTCGTAGTACATGTGATTTCGAGTTCGTGGGAGGTTCCGGATCGTTATTTGGACGACCGAGGAATTAGTTATGAATATTTGAAGTTTCGACGGAAATGGATTTAAATGGCAGGTTTGTTCGCGACTAAGTTATCGGACGAGAATTTGGCTTCGGATCCTTCACGAAAGTTGTTTAGAATTTAATTTCGAGTTCGTAGGAACTTCCAGAGCATGATTTTGAGTTACGGAGTTTAAGTTGCGAAATTTGCCGATTGTGATTGTTTAGTCGATTAAATATGTGTTGGTTTGAAGGGTTGAATTTTTATCCGATTGGTCGATGTGTTTGACTTCGGGTGATTATTGAAGAACATGTCGAGATGAGTTTGTGACCGCGAGAATTATCAGAATCGGAATTACGACGAAGAAGTTATGCGCGTTTGAAGTTCGTTAAAATGGATAATTATGGGTTTTCAAATTGGGAAAGTTTTAAATGACTATTTATTGTGACTTACCCCTTTGGGAAAGTCAAACCTGAGTTGATTTGGGTTGACCGACCAGTTTGGGAAGGGACGAGATGCACGACAGTGGGCGACGGCTTGTGGTGGTGGTTCGCCGTTCGGCGACCTACGGCCAAGGGGAAGGACTCCCTCGATGCGCCTCGACGCCCTCATCATGATTTCGGCCTCCTTCCACGGCGTGGGACGCCGGAGGAGGAGGAATTTTCCGGCCAAGTTTGGGGATTTTTAAGGTTATTCGGGTGCTTGGATTCAGACCGAATTGAACTTCAAGAGGTATTGGGTTTTGTAGCCCTCTTCATTGTGATTCTAACCATATAAACATTGTGTTCTAATTCGATTTGTGGATTGAGAATTTTGGGTTTGAAATTTGTGTTTCAATTCGGTTTTTCATGAAATTGGATGTGTTAGAGTGAGAATTGGACTTCGGTGTAGTTGACAAAGTTGCTCAGTGGACGATTTGGAGTGGGATAGAGGAAGCTCCGCCGTGAAATTCTCCGGTTGGCGGCGCCGCCGCCTTGGACGGTGGTCAACGGTCAAAGTTTGACTTTTTGGACTTTCGGCAAGTTGCATGTCATTTGAATCGAAATCGCGCTCCGATCGCTGTGGGGAGGTTCGTTTTTCGAGTTGAGCGTCCGAACGTAAAGTGAGGTATTGTGGTGTACATATACGGATTTTCGACGATTCGTCGACATTGAATTTCGTGTTTCCGAGAACGGTGGTTTCTCATAAGTTATATTGTATTGTCAGATTATGACTTTGAATATTGGACATTGTGAATATTCAGGGGTTTGTGATTGTTTGTTTGGCGAGGGACATTCCGCCGGATCACGAGTTAACGCGATTCGCGTTACGCCAGTCTGTAAGTGGACATTTCTTTTCACGGATTATTTGCGAGTCTTGATATATGTTTTATGAACTTGAGCATGCATATGAGATTTCGGATTACATGAGCATGTGTTTTATGATTATACGATTATACTTATACGGATATACGTATACGAGTATACATATACTTATATACTGTTTTATGCATTTGCATCGAAATGTTTATGATTTGGTTTACACAGAGTACAGTCGTGGTTACGTTGTTGTATCGATACACTTGCCTCTCGGCTGATCCCCGATGGTAGGCTTTATTCCAGGGGAGGTTGTGACTCTTGACCCGAGGTCTTTACCGGGGGGAGGCAGACCTTTGACCTGAGGCCTTTCTGTCTAGAATCACGTGTGGGTCTGGGATCCCGTGATTCGGACTGTACTAGCACGGGTGTGTCCACGAGCGACCCCGTGGGATTTTCATGCATGCTCTGTATACGTGAGGAGTTAGAGTCTCCCTCGTGTACTCGGACGCGTGAGGAGTTAGAGTCTCCCTCGTGTACCATTTGATTATTTATACTTTCGACTCGCATATGTTTTTATTATATATATTACTTGGTGAAAGACATTTATTTTCGTCCACTCACTCTAACGTGTTTATTGTCTTTCACCTGGGTTTTTTAGTTTCCATGCCCAGTTTGCAGTTCAGGCTCTGGTGTCGCACGTCGTGGTCGGAGGCATAGTGCTCGAGCAATCTTGTTTCATCCAGTAGGTTTATTGTTCTACCTACTGTGGTGTGCGTATACAATTATGTATTAGATGTTGCTCTGAGCTTTCTGTGGTATATGTTATACGATTTTATACCGGATTTCAGAAAAGTATATATATATTTATTGTTTTACTTTACTGTTGATATGTTGAGAAATCCGGATGGGATTGGTGCCCACGGTTTGCTTTTTGTGGCATAGGATGAAGTGTATTTTCCGCGTGCAGGTAATGGTAATTCCACGCTAGTAACGAAACTCTGCCGAAATTTTGAAAATTTTTTGTTGGTTCGTGTTTTCGAAGGAGTTTGATTCCGATTTAGGAAGCTAAATCGGGGTTGGGTCCTTTCATCTCGATGGAAGAAGATCAATCCCGCATGCATGAGATGGCGCATAGCATTAAACCATGCCATTGCAAATCATAAGAGTGGCGAAAATGATCTTGATGATGTAAGTATTTTTATTCGTCATAATAAAGATATCATTAAAATTAATTATTCCTAGTCGCTTAAAATATAGTTAAAATAAATAACCACAACTATGTTTATTTCAATTGTTTGTAGATAAGGAATGCCAAGTCGAATTATTTCGATGAATCTCATGGAGAGCATTTCGGATTTTTGCATTGTTGGGATATCTTGAAGGATACACCAAAATTTTCAAATCCCCCATCAATGGAAGGGGATACCACAAATTTTGAGACGCCTATCAACTTGGATGATAACGATTCCCCCGAAAATATGTCAACTCCAAGCATGCCACCTAGAGCTATGCAAGATCGTCCAATTGGACAAAAAGCGGCCAAGGCGGCAAAGAGAAAAAGTAATCAAGAGCTTTCAATGAGTATTCATGATCAAATGAAAAGGCTTGCCGATCAAAATGATAGGGATCATGCCCGAAGGGAACAACCCTACCAAGAGGCTATGGCGGCTCAACAACGGGATGAAGATGCTCGGACAATGATGGTGGATCCTACTACATTTTCACCTTGTAAAAGAGGGTATTGGGAGAGGAAGCAAAAAATGATACTTGAGCGAGAGGAATTAGAAATGGCAAAAAATTCATCTTCTCGGCCATTCCGTACCCCTTAAGCATCTACACCTCCTCATGGCGGATCAAGTTTTTCCCCCTATCTTCCGCTCGATCAAACGGAGTGGTATCCTAATAATAATCAAGCGTGAGAACAAGTTCGATCTCATTTATGATGTTGCTTGCGGCTTAATTTAAGTTGTTTCTTAATTTAAATTGTTGTTTTTAATTAATTATGTAGTCTATTTTCTCATTTTAAATAATTATGTAGTCCTTATTTGTTTTATTTAGGTCTTGTAATTCAATTCATACAACAACCAAAATAAATTAAATGGTTAAAACCATATAAGCACAAAATCAAATTCATACAAGCACACACAAAATTGAATGCTTACAACCACACACAAATTTAAATGCTTACAACCACACACAAAATCAAATTCATACAAGCACACAAAAAATTGAATGCTTACAACCACACACAAAGTTAAATTTTTACAACCACACACAAAATCAAATTCATACAACCACACACAAAATTAAATGCAACCAACAACATTATGGCAAACAATGCCAATTATTGACACATCAAGGCGACACCACTTAGCCATTGTTGCGCTCTCTCCACTTCTTCAAAGCCCAACCGTGTTCCACTAAATATGCTCTTAGTGAAGCAGATATCACTGGACATCGAATCTTCTTGTAACGACAACGTACAAATGCATGCATTTGTTGGGGATCACGTTCCACCTCATGATCATAACTCGGTTTATCATATATGTCAGCTTTTCTTGGACGAGTCGGGATGTCGTCCAAGTCAAATTCATATTCCTCATCTTCGTCACGCTCATCTTCTACTATCATGTTGTGCAAAATAATGCATGTCATCATGATGTATTGTAGGCTCTCCCTACTCCACAAACGAGCTGGACCCCTCACAATTGCAAAACGCGCTTGGAGAATACCAAATGCTCTCTCAACGTCTTTCCTAAACGCCTCTTGCATTCTTGTAAAGTGTCTTGTCGCCGGAGTGGTAGGATTTTTTATGGCTTTGACAAGAGTTGCCCAATTAGGGTAGATGCTGTCCACCAGATAATAACCTTGATCATACGTACTGTTCCCCACTTTGAAATCCACTTGAGGAGCTTCACCTCTGCATACCTCATTGAACAATGGTGACCTTCCCAGGACATTGAGATCGTTGAGAGAACCTGGAAGTCCGAAATATGCATGCCAAATCCAAGTATCATACGAAGTCACCGCCTCTAAGATAATTGTGGGTTTCCCCTTGTGACCTTGAAACTTCCCGGCATGGGCAGCGGGGCAATTTTTCCACTGCCAATGCATACAGTCAAGACTACCCAACATACCTGGAAATCCCCGATCTGCAGCTTTGTTTGTCAACCTTTGTAGATCTGCCTTTGTTGGTGTGCGAAGATAGTCTTTATGGTACACAGCCCATATAGCTCTTGTAAAATGATCCAAAACTTCAAGAGCAGTGGATTCAACAATATCAAGGAACTCATCGGTCAAGTCAGCAGGTAGACCGCGAGCATCCTCATAGCGCATGTTATCTTCTGTTCGGTGGAAAGACCGAGTCTGCCGGTGGCATCCATAGTTTGTACAAAGTACGGGTTGTGGTTGGCCACGCTACGCATCATCTTGTCAAAGAGATGAGGTCACATACGAAAGCGCCTTCGAAAGGCGTCGTCGTCAAACCTACACGGTTCGGTGAAATATAGAGCTTTCAAGTACTGATCCATCATTTCCCGATCCCTTAGTATGTACTTCCGCCCTTCCGAAGAACCGCCCCATTGTGAGGCTTCATCTTCTTCCATCATCTCCACTTGGTGGGCAGCCGCAGACATCAAGAAGGCTTGTTGTTGCCTTCTCGGTACATCTTCTTCTTCCTCCTTCTTCAATAGTTTCCACAACCTATTCATGACGGCAAACAAAACTCAAAGTATGAAATAATAATGTAGAAACCACAATTTGTTGTGGGAGGAGGAGTGTTTGTGAATTGGTGAGTATGAATGAGTGAATGACTCCGTTTTTATAGAAGATCGACATGATCTTCGAAGATAGAAACTGACACGTGGATGATAACGAAATCTCGACAACGAATTAGAAATTGACACGTGTTGCCCAAAATCTACGACGATTTCTGATAAGTTATCGTGTCAAGTATAATTTAATTTACAATCCTATACACCGACACATGTCAATGGAAATCATGTCCGATTGTGGATAATGCATACGGGGTCCAATTTTTTTGGTTTTTTTTTAAAAAATTAATATTATATTTATTTATCATGTATAAAAATAGTTTACAAATATAAATTATTATTTAGAACAACACAAAATAAAGACAAGATGAATATATAAATTTAGGACTTTAAGTTAGAACCCCTACCATTGGAGTTGTACCAAGTCTTATATGAATAGTGTCCATTTGAGGTCTCATAATAAGTATAAGACCCCATTATGAGACTTCTCCATTGAAGATGCCCTTATTATTCAGTATATTTGTATATCGAGGTACTCTATTTATTTTATGATATCAGTCTACATAGTATATTTGTTTTACGAGATTAATCTGACTATATATCAGTGTGAGTCTATTTATACACTAACGCTTCAAATGGATGCCCATGTTGCTTCATCATTATAAATGAAACATGTCTGTAAAGAATAGCCCAATTCGGGTGGCCCAATATACGTATCGATTTTTAACATTCTTCTTCATTTTGTCAAATTACTGCAAATTTGCGTCTCTCACTATTTGTCGTCCGCAACTTGGAATCCCGTTGTCGTCGAGCCTCTCCCTCCCCAGATACAGTACTTCCATTTGGCTTTGATTCTCGTCCTCCTCTTCTTGTGAGTTCTCGATTCTCAGTCTATCAATCTCACGCTTTACGTTTCTCGCTTTCATGCTTATATATACACATGTATGTTTCTGCTATTGAGATGTATGACCGTGTCTGGGAATCGAGACATATCAGATTCATAGATTTATGGTTTTGATATCTGAATTAGCTTCGGGTTGTTCTGGGTCCTCCGTATTTATTTTTCTTATTAAGTTTGTGGGTCTTTTATGGTCTTATGGATTGGATGTTATGGCTGCCATTGATGTCTGAATCATCTGGGGAGTATGCTTCATTGTGGATTATATTCGAAATGTGCTGTAACATATTAAGATAGTGCTTTGAAGCGAATAGCAATTACTTGTTATATTTATATTTGGCATCCAAAAAAGAGTACAAATGTTTGTGAAGGAATCTGGAATTTCAACCAAAATGAGGTTTAAAGCTGTAGGATTTGATATATATTGAAAAGTAGGAAGTCTCTTAATGATGGGAAGCTTGATTGTTAAGATAAAGGAGAAAAGAGATGGGGAAGTCCCCGTTGGCTATATAACCTACTACTTGATTTGGTGGCGGAAGAATGGTACTTCCAAAGACCCTTTTTTTACAGCTCCCTGTGCATCTATTTTTTCATCATTCCTATTCTTTCTTCACTCTTCATGTTGTCATGCAAATTATTTACATAAGGTTTTTGTTCATTCTAGTCTCACTTCTGTAGCTTTGAATATGACCTATGTCACTTATGTTATGTTAAACATTACAAAACATGGCCATTGTCTTTGATCCAGCTGGTACATGATTTCCTATCATCTTTTGTTGATGCTGCATTAAAAATAAAATGAGTATATTGAGCAAAATAAGATTGTGGATCTGTTATCAGAAGGTATTGGGTGCACAGCAGTGCAGGTGCACTGCCTACATGGTGAGTTTTTATTTGCTAAAAATTTAAGGAAAAGTCAATAGCTTTTGGCTAAACATACTGTTTTGCCCTTATCTTAATCACGTTAGTTGCCCTCTCTCCACCACCCCAAACCGCCTGCAAATCACACCTCCTCAGCCACGGCTCTCCGTTGGTGCCGGTGGCTTGGCTTCTGGTCTATGTGACGGCCGAGACGACATCCTAGTAGGCGGCGGGGAGGCAGTGCTCGGAAGCGAGGTGGTACTCGACGGAAATGACGTGGGCGCGGAGATAGAGGGCTAGGGCAGAGCAGAAGTCGTGGAAAGGCTGAGAGGCCCGCGGCGTTGAAGAAGACGAAGCCGCCGCCGTGGAAGTAGATGACGAAAGGATCAGTATGGTTTTTGGGGAATTCGAGGGAAAGAGAGAGCCAGAGGTGCGCGGGATCTACAGTGGGCGGCACCTCTGGGTGCCGAGGGAGAGAGAGAGAGATGTGTGCTGCCTCTGGGTGTGGATAGGTCAACGGTGTCGTGAATGCGAAGCGTCAGTGAAAAATGGAGGTCAAAACTGGAAAATAGCTTCTTTTTTATTTTTGAACACGTAACTTTTTGTTAGTTTTGTGCCAATGAATGCTTGCCACGTATGTCAGTGCAAGTGCACTGTTATGTGTTGAATAACAAAACAGTATTTTTAGCCAAAAGCTATTGACTATTACTTAAATTTTTAGCGAATAAAAACTCGCCATGTAGGCAGTGCATGTGCACTGCTGTGCACCCAATAGCTTCTGTCTGTTATATTGATGTAAATTTTGTTGTGTTTCGATTGTCAAAATTTCTAGTTCTTTAGTGAGGGCCTCTTAAGCTGGTTGACAATAAGATATTATGTGCTACAGCCTTTTGAACCCGCGTTTATTACAGGGCATGTTTAACTGAAAGCACTTAAATTTATTAATTGTGTTCGACATTATGTCATGTGTCCATTGTGTCTATTCGTAGAAGTGAAAAACTAGCCATTTGATTTTTTCTCTTTCATCTTACACAAGGATGTTCTTGATTATTGCAGTTGAAAAATGGCGGGAAAATACATCATAGGATCTCTTGTGGCTAGCTTTGGAATTGCATATATTTGCGACACCACTATTTCTGACCGAAAGATATTTGGAGGTAAGTTTTGATGGAGGAGTTGATGATATTTTCCGTAATCAAAAATTTATATGCAGATGTTACATTCATGACTTGATTTCAGGTACCACTCCTGGAACTGTTTCAAACAAGGCATGGTGGGAAGAAACTGACAAGAGGTTTCAGGCCTGGCCTCGCACTGCAGGACCTCCTGTTGTCATGAATCCTATTAGTCGCCAGAATTTCATCGTCAAATCCAATTCAGAATAGTGGAACGGTGTACCTTGTCATCATAATTTGATGAGCTTCTTTTCCTTGTTCAATAGAGTTAATCAATAAGTCTCTCACTTTCTGTAAGATTTGCCTGTTATTCTTCGTTTCTGGCCTGGTCATAGTTGTATCAAAACTGGAGCTGGCATTTTTTGTGACATATTTCCTATTTGTTTGGTATTGGTTCTCTAGAATTTGAATTGAGAGTTGGACCCTTTATTTCGAATTTGAGGTCCTCATTGATGATATGACATATGAATGCTGCACCTGAGGGCCCCCATTTGTTCTTTGTGATTGTCAAAACTATACAGTGGTTAAACAAGAGTACGCTTTTGAATGTTTTCTTTGTTTTGATACTTCTCTGCGCTTCTGAATGTTAGTTGCAATCTTGGTCTGATATGAATAAGCAACTGAGCATATATTGTCACAACTTGTTTGGAGCTAGCTATCTATTCGGCATCTTGTTTTTATTCCTTTCTGCAATTTCGATTTTTCTTATCTCTTATCTTTAGTTTCCTTTATGTCAGACTGAAAAGTAGTTTCATTTCTCAACTTATAATTTCGATCACTGAAAATGATTACAAAATCCAAACTATTCGAAAAACTCATTTATCTTCTTGCAGTAACATGTAACTCGTCTTTTGTCAATGTAATTGGTATAAAATCCTTCTTCGCCATATCAAGATCTTGCTTGGCCATAACAGGTCTGAGTTTATTCTGAGACAAGCAGTGTTAATACCATAATGGGGCTGAAACACATGATTTTTCAAATGGAAATTCATTGTCCTACTCCTACCACCCCACTGGACACAAAAGCCTAAATCATTTATTAAAGTGAAATAAATCACCCTCATATACTTGATATAAAAGTCGCAAATCACCATACAATGAACGTAGGTTATTATTTAAATATCATTGAAATATCATTGAAAGGGAATATAGAGTTATTGTAACAAATTGTATCCCATATCTATATATAAAGTGTTCTATTAATCAAAACGTTATAGTTCTTAGTTATAATATTTTTCTTTTTGAACAGATACTTATAATCCCCATACAAAGACAAAAAAGTACAAAGAAAGGTAGAGTTAGCTGCTAATTTAAGAATGAAATGCCATGGGCATGTATGCATGACCATTTAACTAAGATAAAATTAAACATGTTATATATTTAAAGCAAATCGTGCAAGTCATATATATTGATTGTACCAGCAGGCAGCAGGGCCAGGCTTTGAGACTCGATCGATATATCTGTGCATATATATAGAAGGCTCTTTCATTAAGATTTTTTTTTTGTCATTTTCAGATATAGGGCATTATACAAATTTTTTGATCATATTTTTATATCTCCACCGTCCAATTATGAGTAGATTATTTCTATAAATTTTTAGCCAAAATGGTGATCGTTAAGGTATCGAACTAGATTAAATCAAGGGACGGACTAAATCTGTCAAACGTAAACCGTTCATACTTATACACTTCAATTGCAGTTTTGAATACCTTAACGATCGTCATTTTGTCTGAAAATTTACAGGTTTGATCTACACATTAGAATCTAAGATCTGAACAATGGAGATAGTAAAATATGATCAAAAAGTTGGTGTAATACCTTATATCTGAAAATAACCAAAAAAAAATACCATAATAAAAGAGTTATATATATATAGTGGCCTGCGCATGCATGCTCTTCCCAGACTAGCTAACTTGTTCTTAATTTTTAGCTGGAGTTCACATGTTGAATGCGTGCATGCTCTTCCAGATAATGGGCTCCTGGCCGGGGAGACGTACTTACAATTTATACATATACATGCTACTTGCTGAAGCAGTTACTCAATAATGGAGTTAGAGGAACTCCAATTTTTTTTTTTTTATAATTTCTCTAATATAGAGAGACAAAAGACACAATTCACAATACGTTTTTTGTTTCAACTCCAACAAATTTCTCATTTTACGAATTTTATTGTTCTTCCTCATTTTAGAGCGAATAATATTTTCTCTCTCATCACATTCTCTATTTGAGGGAATATATTTAAAGAATCTGTTGGAACAAAATAACCAAAATATTCTCTAAAATTGAGAAAATAGAAAAAGATACGTAAGAACAAGAAACATTCAAATAATACTCATAAATCAACTATAACAATATTTAAACAATCAAGGACATGAACTTAAGGTCCATAACGTAGTAGCAGAGCATAATAATGTGACAAATTTACCCTCCTATATATAACTAAAGTCCCAATTTCTCAATTTAGTTCACCTCTTTCTCTTTCTCTCTCCAAACAAAGCAAAGAAAATATAGTGGCATCTCAACCTTGCATCGCCGGCGCCATCCAACCTCGCGCTGCCACCTCACATCTCCTCATCTTCTTCTCTCTCCATCTTCTTCTCAATTTTGTATTCTTTTTCATGTTTTCAGAGACTGCTACTGTATTTTTGGAGGCTGATATTACATAGGTTCGTGGACTACTACTGTATTTTAAGTTCTGAGACTGCTACTGAAGTTTCTTCCACCTGCTACTGAATCATTTTTGAAGCGTTACTGAATCGTTCTCTGGCTGCTATTAAAATTTTTTCCACTTGCTATTGAATCATTCTGGAAGCGCTACTTTCTCTGAGCTTCTACTGAATTTATGTCGAGCTGCTATTGGATTCATTTTTAAAGTGCTACTGAATCGTTTTTCAAGTTGCTAATGAAGTTTCCTCCACCTACTATTGAATCATTATCTGAGCTGCTACTAAAAAACTTTCAAGCCGTCACTATATTTTTTTAATTTTTTTTATCTAATGTATTATTCTATATGTATAGAAACTCCTACCAAATTTGTATCAAAATATTAGTCGTTGAGGTTGTATTCGAACTGGTACTAAAATTTATTGAAACTTTTATTAAATTTTGTATCAAAAATGATTCTGGGATTATTTGAATAAAAAGTTGTAAAAAAAAATCGCAAAAATTTTTTTAGAAGAAATTTAATTATTTTGAAGATAAAAATATGAACTAAAAAGAATAAAAGGAACAAAACTAATTGTTTTTAAATAGCTTAGGGTTAAATCAGTAAAACACACATTGACATGTGTCAATATGTCATTGTGTGTCGGTATCACATTAGTTTGTCCTTAATTGTTAGATATTATTTTTTATTGTCTAAATAATGGATCATTATCCTTAAGTGTACATGATAGCTCCAAATTATTTTTGTGTAGTTTGTTATAGAGAAAAACTCAAATATGGAGAACCTATTGGAGTTGCTCTTAGAATATCTTCATGCATGCTGAGAAGCATTTGAACAAACTTAATTAAGTTACGTTAATTATTAAGATTCAAAAGAGGTTTTAAGGATTTTTTTTGTGGGTTACATACGGGGATAAAGCAGCCCAAAGAGAAAAACTAAAAAGACAATTAGCCTATAGCATTGCTCTTAGTCCTCCGAGGAAAGGTAGAACCACCTACATCCGCAAAGTAGCTCTCAACAACATGGATTGGAGGAGTATCCCATAAAATAGCTCCCAACTCATTATCAATGCTCTTTTTCGCTAAAGAATCAACAGTTATGTTTGATTCCCTAACTATATGAGCAACAGTGCATTGCTCAAACTCATCCATTAATCTAATGCAACCCCTTAGTATGGACCCCAAATGATGAACAACAAGATCAACACTGGATAACAAGTTTATCAAAACAACAAAGTTTGATTCCACTTTAACCAACTTAGCTCCAATTTTCTGTAGAAGAGATAACCCATAGTGTAATCCCCAAGTCTCAGCATCAAGTATACTCCCAACTCCCAGATTTACATGGAAACCAAATATCCAATTTCCCATAGCATCAAGCACCACATCTCCTGCTCCAATTTTTCCATCACCAGTATGAGTGCCATCCACATTTAGCTTCCACCAACCTCGAGGAGGCTTCTTTTAACAGAACATAGTATTATTAAAAAGACCAGAAACAGAGGGCCTCTTAGTAGCTACACATCATTCAAACATAGCATCCATAATAACCTTAGCAAGTTGAAAAGGCATGTAGAAATTCGCCTCAAAAATCTATTTATTGCGCCATTTCCAAAACCACCAACACAGATTGATAAAAATGATATTCCATTGCACATTATCCACAGAAGCAGTACAGTGGAGATGAGCATGTATCCAGGCATTCTAGGGAAGATAAACAACCTGCACAAGGGAAGAGGGGACTTTGAATTGGCTCCATATAACTTTAGATGTTAGACAATCCCAAAATAGTTAAAGAAGGGATTCTTCAGCGCCATTGCACAAGGAGCACATATGGGAGTGCGTCAGATGTCTCTTAAATCATTATTCATTAGTAAGTAATTTACCATGCAATACAACCTAAAGAAAATTTTTCTTCTTGGGGGTGATTCTAAGCTTCCATAGGAATTTCCACCTGGGATCAACATCGATAAAATCAAAGATGGAATTATAGGACGACTTAACAGTAACTTCTTATTAGGAGTGGCACTCCAGATTTGAATGTCCTCCCCACACCCAAAAAATCCAATAGGAACATTGATAACTCTATGACCAATATCAAGGTCAAGCACATAGAAGAGGAGGTTTATGTCCTACCCATCGTCATTCCAAAATTCACAAATAGTTGCATTTTGATCAACTTGAGTGCCTGGAAGTAAACGTATAGATAGAGGTTCAGATCCCAACCAACAGTCAGTCCAAAACTTAGCTCTCTGGCCATCCCCTATTCTCCGTAACCTACCTAAACAACCTCTAACTTGACTTAGACAACATAGCCTGGTTCATGTCAGATGCCCTTCTAATGTCTAAACCATCCAGGGACTTAGGACGAAACACTGATTCCCAGTTGACAAGATGATTATTTCTTTTCTCCATAGTATCATCCCAAAGAAAATCTCTGTTAAGCTTGTCAAGTTTATCACACAAGTCCACAGGTAACTTAGCAGTGCTCATAACATAAATTGGAATAGATGAGGTGACCGATTGAATCAAAGTTATTCTGCCAGCCATACTAAGATGTAGGCTCTTTCAATTAGCCAATCTACTTTGAACCTTGTCAAACACACCAGCATATGTGTGTTTATTAATCTTTGAATATATAAGGGGCATCCCAAGGTATTTTCCAAGGTCAAATGTAAGGACAAACCTATAAATTCTTCTAATATTGGCCGCAAATGTTTGGGAGTATTAGGGGACACAAACTTCATAGACTTTTCGAAACTCACATCCTATCCAGAAAGGCTACAAAAGGCATCGAAACACTTCATAATTATGGAGGCATGTCTCTCATTAGTAGAAGCAAAGAGCATAAGGTCATCTGCAAAACACAGATGTGAGACCTTAGGACCATTTTGCGAACTCTTCACTACTTTTCAATGATTGGCAACAACAGAGTCTTGGATTAAGTGGTAAAGCTTCTCCATACATAAGACAAAGATGTATGGAAAGAGGGGGTCCCCCTGCCTTATACCTCTCTTAACCGAAAAATTATCTGTCAACTCTCTATTTAAAACAATTTGAAAGCTAGTTGAAGTCACACACTACATAATGAGCTTGACCAAATTCACAGGCAGATGAGTTTCCAACAGGACCCTCTCAATTAAAGACCAACTGAGCATGTCATAGGCTTTAGAGAGGTCAACTTTCCAAGCAAAAAAAATCACCCTGTCTAGTGGATTTTCTAAACTTGAATAGCAACTCCTGATAAATCATGATGTTATCTGAAATGTGTCTACCAGGTACATAACTCACCTAGTTAGGGCTTACCAAGTACTGCTTAATAGATCTAATTCTAGAAACTATCTAGAAATGGCCTCGTATAGGGTATTACATAAACTAATCGGCCTAAAATGGACCATATGTTGAGGTCCCTCAATTTTGGGAATCAAAGCAATTATATTATGATTAAGATGCTCCTAAATCAAATAGATAGTGAAAGCAAGCTTAACCAAATAAAATATCTCAAAAGCAAATAGATTCGAGTGAGTCTGGTAGAATATTGCAGAGAAGCCATCAACCTCGGGTGCCTTGAGACCTCAAATTCCAAACACAGCAGTTTTAACTTCAGCAACAATGATAGGCAGTGCAAGCTTCAACAACAAATCATATGGAACAATAGGAAAACCAAAATGAATTTCAAATGAAATGTCACATGGAGCCTCGTGAGCAAAAAGTTGCTTAAAAATTCCACAGCAATATATTTCATTATATCAGAGCCAGTTGTCCATTCTTCATTGCAATCAATTAACCCCTCAATCTTATTTCACTTCCTCCTAACAAGAGTCGCAAGCTGATAAAAATTTAGTATTTCTCATCACCTCCTGGGAGCCACATATCCCTCAATTTTTGTCTCCAAAAAGTATTTTCCTGATCCAATAGACACTCATACTCATGAATGAGCTCATCCTCCAACTTTATCAAAAAAAACATTCTCATGCTTATCTCTAACTCTTTGGATGCCACCAATCATAGCCAAGAGTCTTCTCTTTTTCTGGAAAAGGTTTCCAAAAACACGTTTATTCCAGTCACTAAAGGCACTAGCCATGCTTTTCATCTTTTGACAGAGATTTCCATCAAGGGAAGCCCAAGACTCAGCAATGAAATCATTATACTGAACATGAGACAATCACATTGCCTGAAATTTGAAAGGAACATTCTGCCTATTGAGTACCACAGTAGATCGACTTCAAGTGCAACAAAATAAGGCAATAGTCTGAACTAGTTTTAGGGAGATACCTGATGAAAGCCTCAGGGTGAGCAGACCTCCAAGTGCAACAAACAAAACCTATATCAAGTCTCTCTTTAATTCTATTATTAGACCGTGTATAAGAGGAACCTTTGAAACCCAAATCTACAAGCCCATTTCTGTTGATCCACTCCCTAAGGTAGTCAAAACTCCCAGTAACAACACCATCACTCTTATCCTATTCACATACTAACTCATTATAGTCACCAAGGACCAACCTTGGTAGACCAACTCTTTCAGCAACATCGTCCAGAAAAGGCCAAAGAGTAGCTCTTGTACTGTTTGTTGGACTAGCGTAAACAATAGAGCATAACCACCACATTTACGGACTGAAAAATACTATCAATGAAATCCACCTTAACCACTGACTCTTTCCAAAGCAACCAAATTCCCCCGGAAAAACCAGCAGCTTCCACCTTCAAATGTTTATTAAATCCAAGCCTCCTCAAACAAGATGAAGCTTTCCTAAAAGGAACTCTTGGCTCACATATGGCCAAAATGTCAATTGAATGAAGTTTAACTAAGTTTGTAGTAGCAGATTTAAACCTCTTATTACTTGCACCCCTTGCATTAAAAACAAACAATATATCCATTGGAAACGAAAAAGAGGGAGGGCATGGAGACCCAAATTAAACATCTTGCAACCCATCGCCCAAAGGAGAGGGTAAAGAATCACCAATGGTCATAGCACTATTAGTAGCAAAAACCCGCTCAATGAAATCAGTAGTTGCTTCCAGATCCTTAACACCACTCACTAAGTCATCAGGAGGCTGCCTCCCAAAGATAGAGTCACTGAGTCCAACCTTAAGTCCAATGCCAGCAAAGGAAAGTCTCTTAATGATATTGATCTCCTTAGGCTTCGAACCAGAAGCTTTTGAAGTAGTGGCCTTCCTCTGAGTCCTAGTAAAAACTCGAGGAGCATGAACAAATTCCTTAGCATTTGATACATCTTTCATAGGCACTCTAGCCGGAACAATACCTAACTTACCAACACTGGTTCCCTTTCCACCACCTGTGATTTGACTAGAACTCCCTTGCCCATATTTCACAACGCTTTTGTCAACAGCATTCTTCATAGAAATAGGAGTGACTGCTTTCTCTTTACTCTGAAAATTCTTCCAGAGCTTGGCCAACTTTGATTCATTAGTATCCATTGTTGGAGCACCAGTAATTTTTAATTTTTCAACATTTTCAGAAAGGTCACTATGATTTTCATCATTCACATCATTCAAAACAGAGAACCTAGAGCCTCCAGCATTCCTAGCATTACCACCGGACTTGGGACTAGGTTTCTTCTTTGTTTTATAGCTCATCAACATCCAAACACCAATATCCTCTTTTTTAACTCCCTTGATGCCTTCACCTTGCTCTGTAAGCTTTTGATCATGAATCATCACAGAGGCTTCATTGGGAGAAGCTATAACAGAGTTGTCAGTTGGAATGACTGTAGTGACAGTTGCTGGAGCTTGGAATTCTTATGCAGCATAATAGAAGGACACTTATCCTTTGAGTGCTCAAAACATCCATACTCAAAGAAAATGCGAGAGATGCCCTCATAAATGAAATTGTAAGCTATACCCTCAACTTCTGCAAATGGCCCCAGTGGTATATTCAAATCAACTTCAATGCATATACGTGTAAACTTTCTCTGGATTGTCCTAATGTCATAGGATCGATCTTTACAACCTCGCCAAGAGTTTGACTAATCTTCCTCAAAGGGATAGGTTTAAAGTATTGAACTGGAAATTTAGGAATTCTAACCCAGAGCTCTATAGAACCAATCTATTCTGTTCTAGGATCAAAATTAGCACACCATATCCTCACCACCAAAGTTTGGCCAGTCAAAATTCAGGGTCCCCCACACAAATCATGATTCACATCTTCCTCAAAGTTAAACTTCACAATAAAGTACTATTTAGGCAAATCGATTAACTTCCATCCTCCCTTAACCTGCCATTTTCTGTGTGATCCTTGCAACATAAAGTCAAAGATGTTTACAGTGATTGGTCTTCCTATTAATTTCACCACAACAGGATATCTCCATTCCAAATTCATCTTACTATGAACACTCTCAGAGAAAGAGATGTTCAATCTATGATTACCCTCAGAAATTAAACAATCCTCATCACCTAGATCAAAATCAGTGGATATAGCTTCAGAAACATTCTTAACAAGGCTACGAAGCTTACCAGCGTAGTTCATGGGGGCAGTGAATGATGTAGATCGAACGCTGGAGTCCTCCTCCATACGAAGAGCTCAGAGCTCAAATTTTATGACCCAAAACATCATTATACAATAATCGAAACTTATGTGATTAGTCACTAATTAATTACGTTAATCGTCGATGGTAATTAATTTTATTATCATCGGTAAATATTAAGATCTTTTAGTTGATTTTTTTATCTGATTTTCGAAGTTAGTTGACTTCGGGTGGAAGTCGTAGAAATTGTTGATACGAGTCCATAAATGCGAAAAAAGCTAAAAGCGGAGTTACGACGAGGAAGTTATGGTCAGTGGATATTTTATGAAAATATCGGAAAAGCATTATAGTAAAATCGTGACTATATATAGGGGTTTCCATTTTGGTAAAGTAAAAAAAATTTCTATTTTGGGCTACCGGGTTGACCATGTGTTACCACTCCTCTCGACCAATTTTTCGTCGTACGGTTCTCACTAGCGGTGAGCCTCCGACCGGCCACCTCTAATCATGATATTTGTGGCAAACTTTTGGGTTCGAGATCCTCTATTGATTGGTGGGTGCATCTCTGGAATTGGTGGCTGGAGGAAGGAGAATCGAGGCAGAGAACTTTAGCCGATTCCGAGCGGTTTTTCTCGACGATGGTGGCGGTGCACATGGTGGTGTTTGACGTTGAACCTTGGGAGGTTTTGAAGTCCCAATGAAGACAAATCGATTGGGACTGGTCTTGGGCCCTTCCGTGGCTGGACGACGGAGATCGAGCAAATTGATTTTTCTTGTGGGTTTTAGTTTTCAAGCGATTAGGAGGTTTTTCGGTTTGATTTTGATGTTGTGTTCTTCATGAATGTTATTGGGCATGTTGAGATAAACATTTTGGTATGCAGGTTACTTTATTTGGTGTCGGTGGGGATTCCGGCTGTGGTGCATGGCTCCACGCGCTGCCGTGTGAAGCGGAGCTTCGGCGAGGTTGAATTTTCAGTCAAATTTTATGTTGTTCTGCTCATAATTTTATGCCGAATGCAATTGTGAGATTCTTTTATGGATTTAGACTTGATTAATTTAGATGTGTGTTTAATTGGATAATAATTAATTTGTTTTATGATAATATTAACGGACAATGGACTATCAATTTAAATTCGAGTCGCTCGATGTTTGATAGTAATGTTGCGACTCTAAAATTGATTTACAGTGAAGTAATAGAAGGAATTGAATTCGGAATTTGATTAAGTTCATAATTAGTCGAAAAATACGTTATTCAAGAATGCAAGATTATCGACATTATTGCTCACCGGATTATGAGCTTAGCCCTGATTATAAATATCGATGATTAGATATTAATTATAATCGTAGTTTCAGGATTACGAGTTAGCGGGCCGTGTCAGATGACTATTGCACCGATTGACAAGTTTCGACTTTATGAATATCCCGGCATAGTACTGTGTGTGGACGTTTATTTATTTTCACAGTTGCTATGAGTTCATGTTGATGCATATTTACAATCTCCTTTATTTTATTACAGTCGAGTTTGGAGGTATGTTTGTGATGGTTCTATTTTTTGCATCGATGATTTGACTAGTTGGCTGATCACTGTCTAGTCTGATCAGACCGGGTTAGGGCAAATACCCTGCTGACCCAGATTGTCTCGGGTTAGGACAAAAAACTCTAGACAATCCCATCACCTTTTATTTACAGTCATGGAGACACTTTGGGTTAGGACAAACACCCTGAGCGTCCACCTCCATATTTTATCCAGTTTATTATTTTGAACTCACATGATTTCACATAAATCAGCGAAAATGCACATATAGAATATTTTATTGTTTTACACTGATTGTGAGTTTTTTTTCCACTCACGCTAACGTTTTTATGTTTTTATCTGTCTTTCCTTGGGCCTTTCGGTTTTCCGTGCCCACGTTGCAGTGCTTCTCCTGAGCTGGATTTTGATCTCCTGAGGCTTTGAGTCTACTAGACTATCATGCCTTTCTGTAAGATTCGACACACTAGCAATATATTTTCATATGTTTTATTCTACTCCTAGAAGTCGCTCTGAGCACTAATGTTGTAAATATTTTTCAGTGTTGGCAGTGAATTGTTAGCATTGCTGGATTATGAGTTTTCAGTTCTTGTATTATTGTTCTAGCATTTTAATTAAATTACTTTCTGCACTTTATTGAGAAATCCGGATGGACATTGGTGGTCCATAGTGTTGTTTGTGGGAAATCCAAAGTGTGATTTTCTTGTAGGTTTCTAGTAGTCCATTTTGTAGAGGAAACTATGTCAAAAAATTTATAGAAATCCGTAGTTTAAGTCTTATTGTTAGAGTCTTATCCTAGATTACTAGTTAATCTTTTCAGTTGGTATCAGAGCATTAGGTCACAGATTTTGTATTCTTCCTTGGTTAGATCAGTTTGGACATTTGATTGTGTACAATCCTCTCGGGAAGGGTGGCCTGACCGGCCGGCAGATCCCCATCACCTCCAAGTATTGTGCATTGTTAAGTGTTCAAAGTCTTCTAGTTGAGCCAATTTTCTTGGTTTGATTTTGTGGGCTAATTATTAGTGGTAGACTCGTAGATCATTATGCCTCGACAACCAGCTCCTCAGGAAAAGGTGTAATCATTGGCCCAACAGATGCGTGAGCTACTCGCACGCATGATGCCAACACCATAGGAGGACTATGACAATCTTGTTACTTGAGCCAAGAAGGCAGGTGATGTGCATTTCCCTGGTTCTCACGACCTGGGGGTCTGTGAGAACTGGCTTATCAAGATTGGTCAAGTTTGTGATCATATACGTCTTCAGCTAACACATGAGCAGAGGAAAAAGTTAGTTGTCGACCTACTGTAGGACCATGCATACCGTTGATGGATGAACACCGAGGGGAAGGAGGTTGCTACCTCATGACCCAAGATCAGCGATTTTTGGAAGTGTCGCTTTCCAATAAGGCAAATGAGGAGAGGAAGCATGTAGAGTTCGTGAATCTGCGGCAAGAATTTTTTTTAGCTATGGTGTATTGGGACTGCTTTTGTTTCCTGTTCTTATTTGCATTTATTCTGTCAAAACAGTGAGAGAGAAATGCTGGAGGTCTGAGCATGGCTTGTGACCTGTAATTTCATCATTTATGGCAAGCGTGCCATACACGGACTTCGATGTATGTGTCTGTGCTACGGTTTAATGTGTGATTTGACCTCAATTTTTGCAGGTTGTTATTCCACGATTTGATTAAGGTAGACCTTGTCAGGAATATTCTTTGGGTAGAGGTTGCAACATAATTGGTTCCATGTCATCTTCTGGCATTGGACCTTATATTTCAGCTCGTAGTGCCCATCGTTCGAATTGTTTTCCGTGATGGAGGAGGAGCCGACGCCAGAGACGAGAGTTTTGGGTCAGTTCCGGTGGATATGTATTTATTTCCCCAATGCCCAAAGATTCTCTTTTAAGTAACATTTTCCATAAATATCATTATAGGCAATGCCCGCACTACAAGAAAACAGCACTTAGACCTCGGAAACGTAATTGTTCCGTGGTCCAAGTTATACTTGGATGACGAAGACTTCTCTGTCGTCCAAGTAACACCTGGACGACGGAGAAGGTATTCTCCGTCGTCCAGGTGATCACCTGGACAACGGACCGACACGCCGTCGTCCGAGTAACTTCCACTTAGACGACGTACCGACACCTTCGTTGTCTAAGTGAAGCATTATATAAGCCCGCTGCCAAACTCTCTTCATTCCATCCGATCCTCTCTTCATTAATTAATTATTCCATTCGAAGAAGAATTGAAGGAGAAGGGAGAAGGAGAAGGAGAAGGAGAAGGGAGAAGGCCGAGAAGGATCAGGATAAGGGATCTCCGCTGACTAGCTAGCTAGCTTAATTAACTGATATCGAGAAGGCTAGCAGGTACGTACGCAGTTAAAATTTGCTTATTATATATTTAGTGAAAACGTACGTACATGCATGCATGGATGTTAGCTATATATACAGATTAAATTACGTACGTACGTAATTGATGGATCGATGTAGATCGAGTACGTATAATTAAGCGTACATTAATGGACTAATATATATATATATGTAATAATTAATTAATTATAATATTTTGTAGCAGTATGGACAAGAGTTGGATGAAGTTGCAGAATAGATGTGATGTCCGATATATGGATGGAATTAGCGAATTTGTGAATTTTGCGATAGAACATGGTCAGGGAAAGAAGTGTTCCAGGTGTCCGTGCCAGAAATTTCTTAATTGTCAGTATGCGGAGGTTAATGTTATGGTGCAACACCTGTACGAAAATGGTATGATGTGGAGTTACACTACATGGAGCGAGCATGGTGAATCAGTAGAGTTCAGCGCAGCAGACTTCAGCTCAGGGTACAGTTACCATGGTGCCTCATCCAGCGGCAGTGGTGTCGGATCCCCAGCTTGCAATCCAACTGCAGATTTGGTCCATGATGCGTTTCCGGGATGTAGTCATGGTGGACACCAACACCAAGACGGAGGTTACAGTACCACTAATGAGCATGATGACACATTCCCCGATGCTAGCTTGGCCACTGACACCAGTGAGATGGATAAGTACAACCGGATGCTACTTGAAGCGCAGACCCCAGTGTTCCCTGGATGTCGAGAGAATGTGTTGCAATATGTGATGGAGCAAATGAAGATAAAAGTGAAGCACAAAATGTCAGTGAGTGCTTTTGACGAAATTCAGGAGCAAATATGTAAGTTGCTTCTTGATGATCACAATCTTCCTAAATCACATTATAATGTTAGAAATATCTTGAGCAGCCACGGCCTAAAGTACAGGATAATTGACGCATGTCCGAATGATTGTGTGCTATTTTACAAAGAGTATAAAGATTTGGACTATTGTCCCGTATGTGGCCAGTGCAGATTTCAGGTGAATAGGAAGAGTTCGAAAAAGAGCATTCCTGTGAAAGTTGTTCGATATTTTCCCTTGATTCCCAGATTGCAGCGCCTGTACATGTCTCTACACACAGCAGAGGCGATGCGATGGTACGCAGAAAAGCGAATAGATGACGATGTCCTACGACACGCCGCGGATGGGGAGGGTTTCAAATATTTCGACAGAGAATTTGGAGACTTTGCTGCAGAGGTTAGAAATGTTAGACTCAGCCTATCTACAGACGGATACAATCCTTGGGGAAGTAATAGCTCCGCCGTCAGCACTTGGCCAGTTATTCTGATGCCATACAACTTGCCTCCGTGGATGTGCATGAACAAGGAATTTAATTTCCTTACTGTACTAATTCCAGGTCCTAAATCTCCAAGGAAGTGCTTAGATGTCTACCTCAGACCTTTTATCGACGAGCTGAAACTGTTGTGGGAAAATGGAGTCCCAACTTATGACAAATTCACTGACACGATGTTCACGATGAGGGCTGCCGTAATGTGGACGATCAGCGATTTCCAGCGTATGGGATGTTGGCAGCCTGCAGGACAAAAGGATATAATGGATGTCCTATATGTTTGGACGACGTGAACTCTAGTTGGCACGCGGGGAAGGTGTGTTACTTGGGTCACCGTTAGCCTCAGGTTGTTCCCAGAAATTAGTTCTCACCTCTTGCGTTACATCTATCCCAACTGGTCATTTCCAACAATTACGAGAATTAACGATAGTTGGTATACATTTTCGCGCGGGCCGCACGGACAAGAGATTTACTCAATAACTAAATCGTGTATTCCTTTTAAATCTTAGGCGCAATCAAAACGTAGACGTACTTAAATTGATTTACATTGAGTACGAGTATTGGTTATTAAGTTTCGTTCTTTGGAATAGGTGGTGCCTCTTTTTCTGGTTTATCTCCTTAACCCTTCATGAAGTGTGGATTTCATCACCACACGCCATAACCTAAGTGAAGTTATGGGCATGAGGTTGTGGGCGGAGTTTACTAAGGACTTGAGATTATATACTATCTCACAAATTTGGCTGATTGTTGGATATGGTGAGTGGGTTTATGATTGGTGCCGGGTTTCGGATCTAAGCAATAGAACACCATTGGAGTATATACCGTAACTGGTTAGCCTCGGGGTGTCTCTAGGAACAACATTGGAGTATATACTCTTACGAGTAAGCCTCAGGTTGTTCTAAATATTAGTCCTTACCTCTCGCGTTATCTATATCCCTACTTGCCATTTCTAAACGTAACTAAGCTGAATTAGCGAGAGTCAGTATACATTTTCGCGCGGGCCGCACGTTCAAGAAATTTACCGAATGATCATTTCGAGTACTCTCTGTAAATCATAAGTGCATATGAATACGGATAAATACAAAACTTAGTAAATACGACATAAATCCTTTAAATAGATGGTATATCGGATTAAGCATGCTTAGACCTCTTGGAATCAGACTTCATCTTCGGATGAACGAGACCCATTGCACAGTCAAGAGCCTCTGCACCACGTACCATCGGGGCCAAAGGAAATAAATAAAACTTAGTCAAATTTTTGTGTTTGTTTGTACATTAAAAACTGTAAAGGACTAACAAACGTTATTTAGCTTGCATAACCTCTCTTAAGCTTTATGATGCTCGGATTTCACTACCGAGTACCCTAACCTAAGTGAAGTTAGGGGCATAAGACCGAAGAAGAGGTCATTCTTTGCATTCATATTTTAAACACGTAACTCGTGTGTTTTCTGCAGGTTCTAACGTTTTCTCTTATACATTCACTCCATCTTTCACGTAGGATTGTTGTTTGATGCATTTTATTGAAAAAAAAATGTGTGGTGCATAAATTCAATGTGAATTATTGTTTGCTTGTATTTGAACCTTGTTTATATATGTTCTAACTAAATTCTTAGGTTTAGCATTATATAGTGTTAATTTGCAGAAAACGTGTGTTTTAAGTTCATTACGTTCATGTACATAGCCCCTAAAATTGATTAAATCATTTGCCTTACTTAGTAAATTACATTTAGTGTCTTAACTATTATAAATTTTGTGTGTTTTAGTAGTTTTTAAGTATTTGTGAGTGTTTATAGTTTGCTTTGATAGTTTTACTATTTTATTTGTTATCGCTTTGTTTTCTAAATATGCCTTACGATTTTGGTTAGTATTCCTATATTCATTTTATATTCTTTTTGATACTGACACTTGGTCTTTGGTGGATGCTCAGGCTAATGAATGTCCGATCGGAATCCTGGACCATCTAGAACAAAGTTTGAGGAAATCGCAGAGAGAATAGCGAGACTTAAAGCTCAAACAGACATCCTGGATTATCCCATCATCGAAGAAGTTTCCGAGTCTTCACGTTCATCAACCGACCATAGTTTAGCCTCATCAACCGACCACAAATCAGAGGCAGAAGCACAAGAAATCAACATGGCCAATGCAGGACAGTCTCTTCGCCAGCGTACCTGCTCAACCGAATGGAGCAGCGGGCCTTCAAGCATTGCTTTTCCACCACCGGGGGAAAACATGAAAGAAGTCGAGCTGAAGAGTGGTTTCCTCCACCGACTACCCATTTTTCACGGACTTTCCAATGAAGATTCGAACAAGCATCTCAAACAATTCCAATTTGTTTGTAACAGCATGAAGCCAGCCGATGCTGATACGAAACTCTTCAAGCTGAAGGCATTCCCATTCACCCTAGTCGACAGGGCCGAGTCTTGGCTTATGGAACTACCGCCGAACCATATTACCTCATGGAAGCAACTTGCGGATATGTTCCTAGCAAAGTACTTCCCGGCCTCAAAGATCACCGTCTTGAGAAAGTAAATCACTGGCATCACACAGAAACCGGACGAGACCTTCGGCCAATATTACGACCGATTCAAGGTTTTGTGTGCCACTTGCCCATCGCATGGATTTTCCGAGACCAATCTCATGAATTACTTTTACGATGGTCTCAAGCCGATCGATAGGGAATTGCTAGATGCAGCAGCTACCGGTGCATTCATGGACTTAACCGAAATCGAAGCCAGGACTCTTCTAGAGAATCGGGCGAATAATGATGCACAATATGGAATGTCCAACATATGAGCAGTCGGTGAAGCGAGTTCTAAACCCGACGCGGACGAAAAATACGACAAACTAGCTCATATGCTAGAGAAGGTTTTAGAACTCGAAACGACAAGAGCCAAAGCAACTCGTGGGCCTGTTTGTGGCATATGTCAAGTACAAGGTCACCACAATGACCAATGCCCTCAAGCGCCAGAGCAAGCTAGCGATCCGGAGCACGCTAACGCCATCGGCGGATATCAGGGAGGACAACGGTATAACAATTATAACAACTATGTCAACCGTGATCATCCAGGTTTTAGATGGAGCAGCAACGAGGGAACTTTGAACCCTCCAGCACCTCAACAAAGCTACCAACGCCCTCCATTTCAACCAAGGCCACCGATGCAGCATGGTTCATCATCTCAATCCTTCACCAACCCGGATTACGACAAGATGTTGTCGCAACTTTCGGCCTCCACACAGGTTCTCCTCGACGGACAATCGAAGACAAAGGAGACACTGGACTCACATGGCCGCGACATCACTGAAGTGAAGAAGCAACTTGGCCAACTTGTTGATTTCATGGGCCAAATCAAAGAAACCGGTCGGCTTCCACCTCAACCCACTTCTAATCAAAGAAACGTGAATGCTATTGTCACAAGGAGTGGGAAGATACTTGAAGAACCAAAGACCAAGCGATCTCATCTCGATGAAGTCACCATTGAGGACATAACCAACGAAGAGGAAGATGAGATCGATCCGGCAGCTCAAGAAGCCGAGAAGAAGAAGGTGACGCCTATTGTCACCAAGGCACAATCCCCTCCACAACCCACCCCAATCAAAGGTAAAAGCCATATTCCTTCAAATACGGTTATTACTAATTCTCCATTTGCTGTTGCACCTTTCCCTAGCAGATTATTAAAATCAAAGAAGAAGGATGCCCAATATGAAGATATCTTTGACATCTTCCGAAAGGTGCAAGTGAATTTGCCCTTGATCGAGTGCATAAAACAAGTGCCAATATACGCGAAGTTTCTCAAAGAATTATGCACACAGAGGAGGCAAACTCGAGAGAAGGAGGTTGTGAAGGTGAACGCAACCGTTTCGGCGGTTTTGCAGCGTCGGCTACCTCCAAAACTGAAGGACCCAGGGAGTTTTGCAGTTCCCTGCGTAATCGGTGACAACCACTTCGAAGACGTGATGCTTGATCTCGGAGCCTCCATCAACGTCATGCCTTACTATCTTTACGAATCGATGGAGCTTGGAGATCTCAAGCAAGATGGTGTTGTCATCCAATTAGCCGATCGCACACACAAGTATCCGAGGGGATACGTAGAAGACGTGCTCGTGCAAGTCAACAACTTAATATTCCCAGCCGATTTCTATATAGTTGACATGGAAGAGAGTCCACTGAACACCACGCCACTACTGCTTGGGCGACCTTTCATGCGGACTGCGAGAACGAAGATCGATGTATTTCAAGGCACTTTCTCCATGGAGATTGATGGAGAAAGAATCGAGTTCAACATCCTGGACGGGATGAAGTTTCCAATGTCAAGCGTGGCTGCCATTTCGACATACGATCCCGTGGATACCTTAGCACAAGGCCACCTCGACACCATCAATGTAGATGAACTCGACATGGCCATCCAATTTGGGGAAGACGCCCTTCTCGAGGCCTTGCTAGAACTAACGCCTCGAATTCAAGATATGACCATGGCCCTAAATGCCGCACCACGAAAAGTAAGCTTTTCTCCCCCTTTACCAATTACTTTTGGTACTAATAAAATTATTCCTTCCATCGTAGAAGATCCAGTTTTAGAACTCAAGCTACTACCGGACCATCTGAAGTATGCGTACTTGGGCGAGAATGAAACATTGCCGGTCATTATTTCGTCTGAGCTAGAAGAGGAGCAGGAGGAGAAGCTCGTGAGTGTGCTCAAGAGGTACAAAACCGCAATAGGCTGGACGCTTGCGGACATCAAGAGAATAAATGCAGCAACCTGTGTGCATAGGATTTTCCTTGAAGAAGGCACCAAGCCTACGCGGGAAGCACAACGTCGGCTCCACCCTCCGATGATGGAGGTGGTAAAAAAGGAGGTAATTAAACTCATGGACTGTGGAGTTATTTACCCTATTTCTGATAGCCGTTGGGTTTCCCCTGTGCAGGTAGTACCCAAGAAATCAGGAATCACCGTCGTCGAGAATCTGGAAAATGAACTTGTGCCACAAAAGACGATCACTGGACACCGAGTGTGCATTGATTACCGGAGGCTCAACGCCGCAACCCGCAAGGATCATTTTCCATTACCATTCATCGACCAAATGCTGGAAAGATTAGCCGGCCATGCATTTTATTGTTTTCTCGACGGATACTCCGGCTACAACCAAATTAGCATTGTGGAGGAAGATCAAGAAAAGACAACGTTCACATGCCCTTTCGGAACGTTTGCATACCGCCGAATGCCATTTGGACTGTGTAATGCACCAGGTACATTTCAACGTTGCATGCTCTCAATTTTCTCCGAGTACATTGAAAAAATTATTGAAGTATTCATGGACGACTTTAGTGTATTTGGGAGTGATTTCGAAGCATGCTTAAACAATTTAGAAACTATTTTACAAAGATGCGTTGAAACGAACTTGGTGCTTAATTGGGAGAAGTGCCATTTCATGGTTACGCAAGGGATCGTGTTAGGTCATATTATTTCTGAAAAAGGGTTAGAAGTTGATAAATCTAAAGTAGATCTTGTGCGTCACTTACCCTCTCCAACTTCGGTTAGAGAGATTCGTTCTTTTCTTGGACACGCAGGATTTTATCGTAGGTTTATCAAAGACTTTTCCCACATCTCGCGCCCGTTGTGTAAATTACTGCAAAAGGAGACCCCGTTCGTGTTTGATGAAGAATACAACGCTGCCTTCAACAAGTTGAAGGAACTTCTCACGAGCGCTCCTATTTTAAGCAGCCCTGATTGGTCTCTGCCATTTGAACTCATGTGCGACGCTTCGGATTATGCCGTAGGAGCCGTCTTGGGTCAGCGGAAGGACAAGAAACCCTACGTAATTTATTACGCCTCTCGGACGCTTGATGAAGCTCAAAGAAATTATACTACAACCGAGAAGGAGTTTCTTGCAGTGGTTTTTGCTTTAGATAAATTTCGGTCTTATTTACTTCAAACTAAAGTAACTGTGTATACTGATCATGCAGCTTTGAAGTACCTAATGCTGAAAAAGGACGCAAAACCACGGCTTATAAGATGGATACATCTACTTCAAGAATTCAACATCGAAATCAAGGACAAGAAGGGAGTAGAAAACGTCGTCGCTGACCACCTATCACGCTTGATCAGTGAGAATGAGGCTGTCAAAATTGAGGAAACTTTTCCGGATGAAAAACTCTTCGGAATTGAGGTAACTGTTTCAGAAACTCCATGGTATGCAGATATCGTAAATTACTTAGTTACCGGTGAGTTTCCGTCTACCATGCATAAATTTCAACGTGACAAACTCAAGCATAATGCTAGAACCTTTATCTGGGATGAGCCTTATTTATGGAAACAATGCTCCGATTTAGTAATTAGGAGATGTATCCCGGATAGTGAATTTAAGCCTATTCTAGACTTTTGTCACAATGAAGCATGTGGGGGACATTTTGGTTCAAGGAGGACAGCCCTTAAGATTTTAGATTGCGGTTTCTTTTGGCCTAGTTTATTTCGCGATGCTCATGCATATTGTGCTGCATGTGATAAGTGCCAGAGATTCGGTAATTTAGGGCCTAGAGATGAAATGCCACAACACTACATATTTAATGTCGAAATTTTTGATGTGTGGGGTGTTGATTTTATGGGACCATTTCCTCCCTCCAATGGTTTTACTTATATCTTACTCGCAGTAGATTATGTTTCTAAATGGGTGGAGGCAAAGGCCACCCGTACTAATGATTCGCGAGTTGTTGCAGATTTCCTACGAACTAACATTTTCAGTAGATTTGGAATGCCACGCGTTCTAATTAGCGATGGAGGAAGTCACTTTTGCAACCGCACAGTGGAAGCACTGATGAGGAAGTATGGCGTAAAAACAAAGGTTTCCACACCATACCACCCTCAAACAAATGGAATGGCTGAAGTTTCCAACCGTGAGATCAAGAAGATTTTGGAGCGAACCGTCCGCCCAAACCGAAAAGATTGGAGTCAATGCTTAGACGATGCATTGTGGGCTTACAGGACTGCCTACAAGACCCCCATTGGTATGTCACCTTTCCGATTAATTTATGGGAAGACGTGCCATCTTCCGGTTGAATTGGAGCACAAGGCATGGTGGGCCGTGAAGAAATTCAACATCGATCGAGATGCAGCAGGTTTGCATCGGAAGCTACAACTTTGTGAACTAGAAGAAATCAGAAATGATGCTTTCGACAATTTGTGGATTTACAAAGAGAAGACGAAAAAGATCCATGATCAGATGATTCGCGGGAAGAGTTTTGAAGCTGGGCAGAAAGTATTGCTTTTCAATTCAAGACTTAAGCTCTTTCCGGGAAAGCTTCGCTCTCGATGGATGGGGCCATTCATAGTTTCTCAAGTTCTGCCTCATGGAGCAGTTCTCATTCGATCTATCGACAAAGGCAGTGAGTTCAAAGTAAATGGCCATCGCTTGAAGCCCTATTTTGAGGCATTTGCGGAGCATACCGTGGAGGAGATGCAACTCTAAGAATCGACCATTTCAAAAACAAAATGATGCATCACGTCCAAAGCTAACGACGTAAAACGAGCGCTCATTGGGAGGCAACCCAATAGGGAGACAACAGATTTGTTTTCTTCTCCCCTTTTAATTAATTTAATGGCTTTTTGCGTATTAAAATTAAAATTTTCATAGATCCTATACTCCATTTTTAATTCTATACTTCTACTTTAGTACATTGAGGGCAATGTAGAGTTTAAGTGTGGGGGAAGGGTTTACAATTTAATTGTGTCTAAATTAGTGTTTTTCAGAGTCTTTAGGACGCCCTTAACTAGTCGATGATGAAATTTGACCAATACGAACACATATGGCGTATGAATCACATGCATCGAATTCTTGTGCTAATTGAGATATTCTATATGTTTTTAACATGTAGTAGATATGAATTGCAAAACATGGTACAGAAAATCGCATGCTTGAATAAGTTTTTAATCATATGAACCCTATGTGAGCTTTTGAGCTATCTGTTCTTTATTCGAGTGAATATGCATCCATTTCGTAGCTACTAGCTTATATATGCCTCATTTGATTGCTTGCCATAGATTTTAATGAACTATAGAATGCTAGAACTTACTCATGTCAATTTGCAAAGCTTTTAAATTGATACATACTTTGATTTTGGAAATGATTAAAGGCATTTAGGATTTTCCACCACTTCGCCAAATATCCATGTATCCCAATTGTGCGCATGAGTTGTGACACCCCTAGATAAACCAATTGAGCCCACGTTAAGCTTTTCTTTCATCACCATATATACCTAAACACTTAACCTAGTATAGAATATCCTTACCTTTGTTCCGGAAACTTGGTGAGAATTTTTCGAAACTAGCACATAAGATTATGGTTTGGTAGGAAAGATTAAAAGAGTTAATGTGAGTAAGGGGAAAGACTTGTCCAAATAACTTAAAAAGTATGAGATTGCCAAAAAGAAAAGAAAAAAAAAATTTATATTTGAGAGAATGAAAAGAAAAAAATTATTATCTCTCATGGCAATATGTTGTTCTAAAGTAGAAACCAATTGGATTAACGTCCCCCTTATTTGCGGATTTGGAGATTACGACAAATTGAAGGCCCAAAAATAGAACAAATATGGCCTTTGTCCTGTC
Source organism: Geum urbanum (assembly GCA_946800695.1). Classification (NCBI taxonomy): domain Eukaryota; kingdom Viridiplantae; phylum Streptophyta; class Magnoliopsida; order Rosales; family Rosaceae; genus Geum; species Geum urbanum. The sequence goes on from OX326998.1 coordinate 40,745,507, forward strand.
CGAAAAGCTCAAAGGGTAGTTTTAGATTAAAGTATACATGGTAACATTCGAGTGGGGATAGAGGACGAATTTGGTGCTAGACTAAGTCGTTGGAACGTTTTTATCACCACATATCTAAATTTCGAATGCCTTAGCCTTAACCCCATTACAACCTCACTAAAAGTCCTTTATGATCCTTAAAATGAGTAGCTTTCAATTAGTAGAGTAAGTTGCATGAGTAAGCTTATGGTTTTGGTTCATTTGTGCAAGTAATTAACTTCATTCATGCGGTTTTCATTTCAATTCATATACACTTTAAGTAAACCCTTTTCATGAGTGAAAAATATGATGAGTGCATCCTTGTGAGTTGATTAAACCTTTATTCAAAGCATGCACAGCTATAACATAACCATTGTTTTCTCTATGTCTTACTTGTTCATTACATAATTATATCGCAATTATCTCTTGAATTCATTGAGCATACAAGTTGAAATTCATGTGAGCCATCGCCATATACTTATGCAAATTCTGAGACAAATTTTAGCTAAGGGCTTAGTTGTGTTCTTTCTTTTGTTTTAAATTCTTAGAGAGTCTTAGTTTAACTTAGTGTTTGCTAAGGGACTAGCAAAGTCTAAGTGTGGGGGAATTTGATATACGCATTTTATGCTCGATTCTTAACGCATTTCCCTTTACGTTTAGCTATGTTATAATCTTAGTTTTTATGTTTTTCTTATTTAATTTGTTATTTTGAAGATATTTACAGTGGAGATTAATAACGACGCAATTCGGAGGAATTTCGGCGATTTTGCGATTTTTGCGATTTCGGACCACCGGGAATGGGCCGGCCCAAAAAGCAAATTATGGGCCCATTTCTCAAAGTTTGTTTCGGCCCAAAAACCAGCCCAAGCCCATTGAATTCGGCAAGGATGCAACTTGGGGAAGAGGAAAAGTCAAAGTTATCAAGCTTGGTGACTCTTACTTGTAATGATCACATGTGATGACTAAGTGTGTGACTTGCCATGGTGACTCTTGCTTAGGGTTCATAAATGGTGACTTGCCATGGTGACTCTTGCTTAGGGTTCATAAATGATGATCACACTTGGTGACTAAGGGAGTGACTTGCCATGGTGATTATTACTTGCATTTAATGAAAGAGGCAAGGTGGAAGAGAGAAGAGCAAACTCCCTTGCCTATAAATACCAAGGAGGCCGGCCATTACAAGATCATCTCTCAATTTAGAAGCCAAAGCTCTACACAAATACTCCTCCTCCATAAACACTTGAAGGTTCTCTCCACAAAGCCGAAGCATTCATCCTCCATCCAAAGCCGAAGCATCCATCCTCCATCCTTCACAATAGGCTAAGTCCCTTGTGAAGGAAAGTCATCTCCACGAAGATCATCTAGCATTCAAGACAAAAAGTGTAACCATGATCTTCACTTTCATATCTTTTGCTTTGTATTTGAATCTTTTGATGTATTGGAATACTTTGATGTATTTAATGAAGAACAAGTTTAGATTTGTGTTATATGTTCTTAAACCGATTTGTAAATTGCATGTGTTTATGATTTCTAGCCTTTTATGCATGGTTGATATAATCTTAAAGCTTCGAAAGCATGTGGTAGATAATACGCTAAGTCACTCTCTTTCGCATGTTTCGATGATCGTATGTTGTTTAGGATGTTTATACGCTAAGTTGCATTCCTACTCAATTATCAAGCATGTATATTTAGTTGGAAGTTATGAATTTCGTAACTTACAAAAGGTTTGATGCATGAAATAGGGTAAGGTTAATAATATGAGATGATCAATTGTAATTAATAGCTTAGCTTCTTATTTTTAGCAAGCATAATTAGACTTGAAGTTTCTTGATTGTTAAAACTTGTCTATGAGTAAAACATGTTAGATGCCTAAGAGTTTTTGTTGTGTTTGCATGTTTTTGCACTTTAATTTAGTAGGACATTTAATCAACCAATTTCCAATCCCCCCAAACATTTAAATTTCCGCTTATTAACGAAACCATGCATGCGCCCTTAATTCCCCGGATAAAGAACGATCCCTACTCGCCAATATTATAAATGACAAAAAAAGGGTTTTAAATTGTAATGCGCGTAATCTGTGTTTTTAGGGTCTACTTTGTGTTAACGTTAAATGCATGTTTTGCGCGTATCAACGACCACCCGTGGCGACAGGATGAAGCTCATTTCGACGGGACGGTAGAGAACAATCCTAAACCCCGTAGTTGCTCGGGCGAAGAGATTTTAGAGAGGTTGAGCTATTTCGACTTTGGTGTGTTGAGCAATGACGCGGATGTAAAGAAATGCAATCCAATTCCTCCACATGATCTGAGCTATTGGGATCACAAGAGTATATTCTTTGAACTCCCTTACTGGTCGAAGTTGAAGCTGAGGAACAACTTGGATGCGATGCACATAGAAAAGAATGTGTGCGACAGCGTGGTGGGAACAATTCTCGGTATTAAGTTCAAGACTAAAGATACTCTCAAAGCGCGCAAAGATTTAGAATCAATGAATCTACGTCATCCCTTGTGGTTGAGGAGGGATAGGAAAGGAGTGCACAACAAGATGCCAGCTGCACCTTACACAGTGAAGCCGACGCTTAGACGTTCTGTATTTCACTGGTTTAAGGGCGTTCGTTATCCGGCTACGTATGCAGCTACTATAACTGGAACAGTAGACGAGGTGCAACACAAGTTTGTTGGTCTAAAGACACATGACTATCACGTTATGCTGCAACGTCTGATTCCAGTGGTAATTCGACCATACTTGCCTCGTGACGTCGTAGAACCAATAGTGGCATTGTGTAGGTGGTGGCAGAGGTTATGCGCCAGAGAATTAAAGAAGTCAGATGTGGTGGAATTGCAACAACAAATTGTGCACATCATTTGCAAACTAGAGAGGATTTTCCCCCCCTGCTTTCTTTGACATCATGATTCACCTAATGATCCACCTGCCCGAGCAGGTGCTCATTTCTGGTCCGGTCCAGTACACTTGGATGTATCCTCAAGAAAGGTACGTACAACTAATTAATTATACAGGTTTTTCGATTCATAATTTGTTCCACTGGAGATTACTAGCTAGGTATATGTGCTTATTCTTATTGTACGTTTGATTTTGTAGACAGCTTGGACAGTATAAGTCATTCGTCAAAAACAGGTCGGCCCCGGATGGCTCCATAGCAGAGACATACCTAATGCATGAGTGTGTTACTTACTGCAACAGGTACCTCAAAGATTCACCACCTCCCACTGCCTCCGATCCCAGTGCCCGCATCAATCTTTCTGTCGTCACTAATGTCGTCCGACCGTTTAGAGGAGTATTAAAGGAATCGTTAACACGGGAAGAACATATTGAGGCACATTGGGTAGTGTTGCGAGACTGTGACGAAGTTGAGCCGTACATGATGTCATACAGGGAGAGGCTTCAGGCGTTAAATCAAAACAAGAGTTCGGCGTGGATTGAGAAAATGGTTAAGAAGAAGTTTCCCGATTATTTCTTCCAATGGGTACGTACGTACGTCTCGTTATTTAATTAGTAATTTATATACATATCGATCATGTTTGTAGAAAGTAAACCCTTATATTAATTTGCCCTTTTTCGCAGATGATTGATCTGCAAAAATCTGAAAACCACGGGGAGTGGTGGTCATGGCCAAAGCACTTGCTAGCAGGGAAGCCGATTAAACACTATATTTATCCCGGATGTTTTGTGAACGGTGTAAAGTTCCAATCATTGGCCCGAGATGAAGGAAGAAGAACACAAAACAGTGGGGTAGCGGTTGGGAAAGACAATGATCTATATTATGGGGCTATTGTAAATGTGGTTCAGCTATGTTACGGGAATGATGTCAACGTTTTCCTATTCAAGTGCAGATGGTTCAAGCGTACAAAGGAAGACCTGGGACTATTATCAGTCGATACAAACTCAAGCCGGTATGAGGATGAGCCTTTCGCTCTCGCCACCTTAGTTCGGCAGGTGTTCTATCTCGACGATCCGAAAGTTGGTGAAGGGTGGAAAATAGTGAACCATATCTCTCATCGAGGAATATGGAATACGGAGACAATTGAAGGGACACCGGTGACTGAAGATGCTGCTGAACCAGAAAGAGACATTCCTGCCTATCAAGAGCCTAATATTTCTGTCATCCGCTCCGATATAATGGACCTGGTTCAAGATGGTGAACGGTTACCCATGCCTGATGGTTGTACAGATCTAACTGAAGATGAGATTATTGATGAGGTAGATGAAGAAGACGAGCAGGAAGAGGACGCGGACGAGGACTCAGGTTATTCGTCGGACGATGTTGAGTATGATGAGGAGGATGAGCAATCGGATACCGGGGACGAGGATGATGACGATTATGACGAAGAGTACGGTCATACGACGAGGATTATTACTTGGTAATTAATTATTGTAATTCTTGTAATATATATATGATCGATGCATCATCGATCAAAAATTAATATAAATTAATATTATAAGGAGGAGAATGTATATATGTACGTATATATATTAATTAATTAATTACACGCGTCCATGCTCGATCAGATATATCGGATCGACCGACATACGTAAACTAAATTAAATTAAATAATTAATCCGAATTATATATCCTGGACAACGGAGAAATTAATTGCAGGTGGTCGCCTTTTGGGTATTTTGGCTATCTCCCTAAATCCTCGACCCTAAATCTAGCAAATCGGATCGATCGATCATTTTTTTAATTTTTTTTTTATTCAAAATAATTGAACGGACACACAAATAACCCTGGACGACCTAAACCCTAAACCTTAAGGCCCTAACCCCTGAATTCAGGGTTTTTACACCTGGACGACGGAGGTGGTCATTCTCCGTCGTCCAGGTACTAACTAGGACGACGGAGACACTCATCTCCGTCGTCCAAGTTCACAAACCCTAAACCCTAAACAGTAAGGCCCCCTAACCCCTGAATTCAGGGTCTATACACCTGGACGACGGAGTTGAGCTTCTCCGTCGTCCAGGTGAAGATTTCGTAATTTTTTCTAAGACAACGACCATCTATACCTTCTTCCAATGCATATTCTTTTCGTCAAGACTTTAGAGTAAACAATTCTTGGTGTGTGAGCTTCGACAGTTCAAAAATCAAAGTTGCGAAATGTCTTGTATCCACGTTTCCGGTTTGTGAAATTCTCGGTTTTGCGGTTGACTGTGCCGATGAAATCCTTCCCGAACTTATTATTTTCTGGTCCTTTAAAGACAATTATATATTATGTCACGACGAACATATCTAACGGTTGTTTTGTCCAAATTCAATTTCGTTAATATTCTGCTGCAAATGAGCCTCTACTCATGAACACTTAAGTCGTAAAGATTAGTCGATACTTAACAACTTTCAAGACGTAAAATAATTCATCGGTTCAAATTTAACTGTTCATATATACGATGCGTTCATCGATATTGTACGACTATTTCACTCGAATGACAGATCGCTAAATTCCTAGCGAATTATTTTTTTAATTTTTTTTTACGTAATTTGAACCTGGACGACGGAGAATAGCCATCTCCGTCATCCAGGTTCAAATTACCATGGCGGTTCGAATTTATTTTTTTATTTTTTTTCCATGTAAATTTCACTTGGACGACGGAGAATTGATTCTCCGTCGTCCAAGTCAAAAATCATGGCGGTTCGTTTTACCGCTTCAGTTTTCGGGACCGCTTGAATTTTCACTTAGACGACGGAGAATCAATTCTCGGTCGTCCAAGTCCAAAATTATGGCGGTTCCAAACGTCCCGCCGATTAATTGGCGCCGCTTGAAATTTTTTAAAACCGTCACTTAGACGACGGAGAACACTGTTTCCGTAGTCTAAGTGAACTTAGACGACGGAAATTAGTGCTCCGTCGTCTAAGTGAAAGCCTATAAATAGAACAGCACCCCCCCCCTTTTCTCATTCCATCTCCTCTCCTCTCCTCCTCTCCTCTCCTCTCCTCTCCTCTCCTCTCCTCTCCTCCGGCGAATTTTCTCCTCCGGCGACGCCCCGACGAATAATTTTCCAGCGTGGTTCCTCCTCTCCGACGACTCAACTCCGGCGATATTCCCGATTACTCTGGTGAGGTAAATTTCTATTTTTTACCTTATTAAAATTATTTTCATTTAATTAATTTATTTCTAAATATAATTTAATAATTAGTTTTAAATATTTCATTATTGTAATTATAATAATTTTTAGTGGTTAATTATTGTAATTAATAATTAATTAAATGCATAATTGTAATTAGTTGATAATTAATTAAATTAATAAATACATTATTGTAATTATAATAATTTAATGATTAGTTTTAAATAATTCATTATTGTAATTAGTTTTAAATAATAATTATTGTTAATAATAATTAATTATATTGGTAAATGAATAATTATTATTAAATGCATGATAAATAATAATTTATTATTGTCATTATTTATTGTTTTACTTATTTGATAATTACGTGTATTTTCTAGTAAATTGCATGGTAGTACATCTTCGATTTAAATTTAGTACATAGGCTTGCTTTATTAAGTCGCACTCTTTGGAATAAATGGCGCCTCTTTTCCTAGCTTATCTCATTAACCCCTCGTGATGTGTGGATTTCATCACCGCACACCATGACCTAAGTGAAGTTATGAACACGAGGTTGAGGGCGGAGTTTGCAAAGGACTTGAGGGAGTGTAAATTTTCGAAAAATTGGCCGAATGTCGGACATGGTGTCTAGAAACGGTTTATGACTGGTGACAGGTTTTGGATCTAAGAAAGACGACACCAATAGGTGTTTTGTCGAAATTAGTCTTGCCTCTCGCGTTATCTCTATCCCTAACTGACCATGTTTTTCGATTTAACCAAGGCTGATTAATTGAAAATTTACACTTTATCGCGTGGGTTGCACGTCCATTGAACGACCGAAAAAGCCAAGCTAGTGTACTCTATTTAAATCTTAACCGTACTTAATTAGCGTAAATTTTGCACTTGTAATTATTATGGTAAGTAGGTATTTTAACAACGTACTCCTAGGTTGAAATGGCTCCATCCGGCAAGAAGAAAGCCCAACAGAAGGCAGAAGATGTCATGCTCCGAATGTTGGCGGACCAAGTCGGTTGGGTTCAACAGGAGGGCAATGACGCCCTCAATCCGGACCCTTCATCTGGTTCGGAGGTGGCGCCTCTTGGGGAAATACCCTCTGCCCCATTTATCTCCGGCGGTGATGACGTCGACCCCTTTTCAACTCCGACGCCCGGTACCGGTTCAACGGCAAGTACTCAGGCGTCCTCCACCACTGAATCTATCATGTACAGCGCCTGCCGTAAGCAAAGGAGGGCCCCCACTGACCCGGAACCGAAAAGGACTCGGGGTCTCGTTAAAGGGGGCAAAGCGGAGAAAATTTGCAAGGCGACCGGGAAAAAGATCGACTTGCCATACGACGAATTCATTGGTGGCCCTCCCACAGCTCAGCTAGCAAGTCTCTCGGCGCATAGCATAGGGTCAATCGTCCGTAGCCGGGTTCGTCTCACTGCCCCTACTTGCAAGGAGGTGTCGGATGATGAGAAGGCGAAAGTCTTTAAAGATCTTTCGGTACGTAATACGTCCAATTTTAGTTATTATATAATATTGTTAATATTAGTTATAATTTCATAATATATACGATTATAATTTTCTATTTATTTTTTATAGGAACAATTTGCGGTGGATTCGACAACGGCGATGTTGAGGCATATCAACCAAACCGCCAACTCCATCTACAAAGATTGGAAGTACAGGCTCCATCAGTACTTCCAAACTTACGGTCCCGCGCCTCCCCCCGTAGAGCTGTGTGGGGATAGAGAAGATGAGTGGCAGTGGTTGTGTAACCATTTTGCCGATGACGAATTTAAGGTGTTAATTTACTTTTTTTATTTCAATTAAGATAATTGAATTATTTAAATTTTAGTTATTAATTTTTTAATGATTTAATTATGTTGTGTAACAGAAATTCTCCGGTGTCAACAAAGCCAACCGGGGGAAGAAGGACAAACACCATACTACCGGCGCCAAGCAGTTCATTCAAATAGCCAAGGAGCACAAGGATAAGGGCTCCAAACACCCTTATCTTGATGCAAGCATAAGCGCGTACGTGACGCCTGGGCTCGATAATGAAGTGAGTCAATGCGGCGTAAGTGATATATATATGTGCTTTTAATTATAGTAATTATTATTTAATTATTATTTCATTATAATAAATTAATTATGTGCTTGTAGGCAAGGGTGATAGAGCGTGCGCAGGAAGAATTGGCTAACACTCAGCTTGCGTTCCCAGATGTGCCGCCGGAAGACCTGCCTCCTCTATCCATAGAGAGCCAAATTGCAATCGCGGATGATGTCTACGGTCGTAGAGCTGGCAAGGAGGTTAGGTACTTCGGGCCTAAGGTGGTTCGAGATTTGTCGATGACCTCCGACTCATCATCTACGAGAGGTTCAGGCCAGCGAAGAAGGACTCAGGCTGAGGCCGTCGAAACAGCCATTCAAGAGGCTCGGCTGGCACGAGAGGAGAATCAATCCATGCGGCAAAGACTTGACGAGCAACAAGCACAAATAGCCCAACTCATCGCCCTCATGCAACAATCTCGAGAAGTATGTCAACCTCCTCCGAACCCATACCGCGACGACGACGACCCGGCTGGAGGCGGGGGACGCGGCGGTGCATCTGCTCCTCCAGTGTGTTAATTAGCTAGCTAGTTTTTTAATTATCTCGTTTCTTTTCGCATTCCGAACAATATTTTCATTTTTATGGGTTTTTTAATTTGGATGTGTATGTACAAATTAATTTTAATTATATATTTAATAATTAAGTAATATTAAAAATTTGGTTTATTTAATTAATTTTATCATTTTTCATTATTTAAATTCAATTAATAATAAATTAAATTAATAATATTTAATTACAATTTATTTATTTTTTTAAATTAAAAAGACACTTGGACGACGGAGATTAAGTTCTCCGTCGTCCAGGTGATTACCTGGGTCACGGAGATTGTTACATTCTCAGTGGCCCAGGTAAGCACCTGGACGACAGAGAACTTAATCTCCGTCGTCCAAGTGATTACATGGGCCACGGAGATTGTTACATTGTCCGTGGCCCATGTAACCACTTGGAAGACGGAGATTAAGTTCTCCGTTGTCCAGGTGATTACATGGGCCACGGAGATTGATACATTGTCCGTGGCCCATGTAACCACTTGGACGACGGAGAACTTAATCTCCGTTGTCCAGGTGATTACATGGGCCACGGAAATTGTTACATTCTCCGTGGCCCAGGTAAGCACCTGGACGACGGAGAATAAGTTCTCCGTCGTCCAAGTGGTTACATGGGCCACGGACAATGTAACAATCTCCGTGGCCCATGTAATCACTTGGACGACGGAGATTAAGTTCTCCGTCGTCCAGGTGCTTACCTGGGCCACGGAGAATGTAACAATCTCCGTGGCCCAGGTAATCACCTGGACGACGGAGAACTTAATCTCCGTCGTCCAAGTGGTTACCTGGGCCACGGACATTGTCCGCGGTCCAAGTGAACTTGGACGACGGAGATGAAATTCTCCGTCGTCTAAGTGCTTGGACGACAGCACTTGGAGCACGGAGCTTGGACGACGGAGATTCCGTCGTCTAAGTACTTAGACGACGGAAAAACGCACTTAGACGACGGAAACGCTCCGTCGTCTAAGTGCGTTTTTCTTGTAGTGCCGTTGGGGATATCAGTATGTTACCGCTATGGTCAGGTGGACCTCTTTACAAGGGAATGTCTATATAGGGACACCTCTGGTGCATTTCTAGCTCTAAGTTCTGATGGCGACTAGATAATTACTTCGGGAATCAGACGTACGTCATCACCCCAATCACCAGCATACCAGGACCGAGTTCAGGAGGACAACTGACAGGATTGTCAGATCAGGCTCGCCTTCACCGAATGATTCTGCGGGAGCCCCAAGCTTCTTTGGAGGTCATTATTTGTATGTTGAATGTTTCGATTATGTTGTTTATATTTTGTTTGACCCGGTGGGTGATGCGTTCTTTTATAGAGGTAAGGCTAGCGTCCATAGTCAACTTACCAACCACATCTTCTCTGGAATTGCGGTGAGTAAATTTATCCCTCTGGTGAGGTGATGTTAGTTAAATTCTTCTTAGAAATGAAGTGTAATGTTTGAAGGTTTTGGTTTGTCTACCAATCTAACACTTCTGGATATAATATAATTTGTTTTGATCTTGGGTAGGGACTTCTTGAGCCATTATCAGGAATTGGTAGACTGTCATCGATAAGGTGTTGTGTTGAGGAGTTCGGTTTGCTTGAGATTTTACTTTGTGGTGAGATAAACGTGTTATTTTGTGCCTGGGTTCGGCCGTGATGGCTATGATGTTATTGTGGGAAAGATGTGTCGCATAATTGGCACATTCACGAAAATTTGTGTCCCCACTTCCTGTACTGATTCGATTGAAGTAGTATGTATCCGGATGTATTTCCAGTGAGTTACCAAGCCTACTGACTATTCAAGAGAGATTTTATTGTTGAGTTATTATCAAGTACCGATCCTATAACTCAAGTATCCTAGCTATCAGATGGCTCCAGTTGAGTTGCTAGGGTGGCAAACTCTACTTCAGGAATTGATCGACGAGAATTTTATCTATCCTAGAATTTTAACGTGTGGAGCCCCAATATTATTCGTGAATGTGAATGATGGTTCAATGAGGTTACTTATCACCTACTGGAAACTGAACTAGGATACAGTGAAGAACAATTACCCATTGTCGTGGATCGATGATTTACTTAATCTTGATATTTCTTCGAAACTCATTCATTATTTGAGGTATTCCAGTAATTCAGTTTTGTTAACCTAAAATATTTTTACTTGTGCTTTTCTTGCATTAATTGTGTTCATTTGTGTCATGACCACATTTCTTTTTGAAAGGATACCATTCGTTTCGTGCCACCAACTTGGAGATGTAATTCTTCTAGTTATTAATCACATGAGTTCGCGGAGGAAAATATATAGTATTAACATTGAACCGGTGGGGTGTATGTTATACTGCATAGATTAAATCGTTCCATCTCGATGTCAGATATGGGTTTATGAACGTTACAGGTATACGTGGAGAATAGTAGCAGATGAGTATGATTTGAAAGTTGTATGTTGCATGATTTCCGGATTTCTCCTAGACGTGATTTGGAGCATCCTATTGATAACTCAGCGTTAATCACACACAAAAGTATATGTGGATTTTATATATGAACGCAAATATGACCAGCGTTATGCTTTGCGACGATGATTTAATTTATTTCTTTCAGTTTTATAAAATTCGGAGTTCTAACGCTGCATATTATTCAAAACTGCCGCGTTTCTTGGATTTCGCAGTACTCTGACCTATTAATAAATTTTTATAATTTGATGATCCGATTTTAGAGGAATTATAATATCTACGATGGTATAACATGGAATGTTGCATCAATGCGATTATTCAATCGAGATGATACTCTGGTATGAGATTGACGTCCCAATATTAAATTATTTCAATTGACTGATTGTGTCGCCATACATGTATATGTATTTGTGGCCTATGCCTAATTTCTTAGGGTAAGTTGTCTTTTGTCAGCAATAGTTATGTTGTTGTGTGAGCCATATCGGTGAATCATTAAGGTGCATCTATGAGGGCAGTTAGTTTTCAAGCTTGAGTATTTGAGCTCCAGGAATGATCAAGTGTATGCTGAGATTCAGGTTTTGTTTTGGCGTTTGTTTAGATTGAGGGAACATTGGATGTTATCGATTTAACTGTTGCGACTATTGAAGAACTTCAGATGGAATGATGAATTTATATCTCTGGATTTGTAGTAAATTGCGATGTCAGTTTGACTCCCTCATTCTCGCCCATGGTTTGGGTTTATTTGAGGCTTACTACAGATGTTTTCTTTTGATCCTCTTTATAGTTATATGGATATTTATTAAGGTAGTATGCTTTTTGGAGTAATGAATTGTGTAATCATTATGGTTTGCGTAATCATTATAATTCGTGAATTCAGTCAGGTAGTAGTGATTTATGTTTGTGTATAGCTCTATTAATTTGTTGGGTCCCCTGTTTGTGATCTTGGTGGTTTTTATATCCACCTTATGGGTGAGTGTCTGTTGTTGGACATCTCTGTCATTTTTCGATGGTGGGTTCTGATGGCGATTTGTATGCCACTTCTATGTTGGAACCGCACCATTACCCATGTAGTTACCTTGGTGGGACCTTGGTCAGGAAATGTTCGGGAAAGTCTGGCCGAGAAAGTTAGAGTATGTTGGTAAATTTGGCCATTAGTTTTGGCATGGATATCAGAAGCTTTTAAGTATGCACATTATTGAATTTGAATTATGTCGCTCATGGTATCAGATTTATTTTGAGTGGTTATTGTGACTTCAAATTTAATGAGCGTGACATGTTGATGAAATGTTAGTTTAGTAACAAGTTTATGGATCATTCTGTTAGTTGCAGTTGTTCTTATGATCTAGAAGTCACTGGTTGTAAATTTCGAGGGTGAAATTTTTGTAAGGGGGGTAGATTGTTACGACCAAGAACATCATTATATGATAATCGAAACTTATGCGGTAAGTCACTAATTAATTATGTTAATCATCAATGGTAACTAGTTTTGTTACCGTTGATAAATATTTAGAGCTTTTAATTGACTTTTTATCTGATTGTCGAAGTTGGTTGACTTCGGGTGGAAGTCGTAGAAATTATCGATACGAATTTGTAGACGCCAGAGGTCTACGGAAATTTATGGTCAGCGAAAATTTTACAAAAATATTGGAAAACGCATTACCATAAAATCGCAACTATATATAGGGGTTTCCATTTTGGGAAAGTAAAAAAAAATTGTATTTTGGGCAATTGTGTTGACCACCCCTTTCAACCAGATTTTCTTTGTGTGGTTCTCACCAGCGGTGACCCTCCGGCCAGCCACCTTCGGTCATGATATTGGTGAAAAACGGTTGGGTTCGAGCTTCTCTACCGATTGGTAGGTGCATCTTCGGCGTTGGGTGTCGAAGGAAGGAGAATCGACGCGGAGAACTTTGGGCGATTTTTCTCGGCAATGGGTGCTCACGTGATGTTTGACGTCGAACCCTGGGGGATTTTGAAGCCCCGGTGAAGACAAACTGATTGGGACTAGTCTTGAGCCCTACCGTGGTTGGACGGCGTAGATCAAGCGAATTGATTTTTCCGGTGGGTTTTTAGTTTTCCGGCGATTAGGAGGTTTTCTAGTTTGATTTTAATGTTATGTTCTTCATGAATATTGTTGGGCTTGTTGAGATGAACATTTTGGTATGCATGTTGCTTGGTTTGGTGTCAGTGGGGATTCTGGCCGTCATCGGCGGTGGTGCATGGCCCCACGCGCCGCCGTGTGCGGCGGAGGTTTGGCGAAGTTGGATTTTCGGCAAAATTTTATGTCTTTCCGCTCGTTATTTCGTTTCAAATGCAATGGGGAGGTTCTTGTATGGATCTGGACTTGATTAATTTAGGCATGTGTTTAATCGAATAATAATTAATTGATTTTATGATATTATTAACGGACGATCCGACTATCGATTTAAATCTAAGTCGCTTGATGTTTAAGATTTATGTTGCGACTCTAAAATTGATTTACAGTGAAGGAATGCAAGGAACTGAATTCAGAAGTTGATTAAGTTCATTTTTAATCATAAAATACATTATTCGAGAATGTGAGATTGTCAACATTATTTCTCTTCGGATTACAAGATTAGCTATTCAATATTGACGAGTAGTTATTAATTATAAACGTGTTTTCAGGATTATGAGTTAATATGCCGTGTGAGATGATCATTGCGCCGATTAGCTGGTTACGACTTTATGAATATCGCGACATAGTACGATGAGTGGACGTTTCTTTATTTTCACAGTTGCTGCGAGTTTATGTTTATGCAGATTTACAGTCTCCTATATTTTATTACATTCGAGTTTGGAGGTATGTTTGTGATGGTTCTATTTTCTGCATCGATGCTTTGACTAGCCGGCTGATCAATGATTAGTCTGGTCAGACCTAGTTAGGACAAACACCCTGCCGACCCAGATTGTTTCGGGTTAGGACAAACACCCTAGACGATCTCATTACCTTTTATTTACAGTCCTGGAGACGCTTCGGGTTAGGACAAACACCCTGAGCGCCCACCTCCATATTTTATTCAGTTTAATATTTTGAACTCGCATGATTTCACAGAAATCTGCGGAAAGGCACAGATAGAATATTTTATTATTTTACATTAATTGTGAGTTTTTGTCCACTCACGCTAATGCTTTTATGTTTCTATCTGCCTTTCCTTAGGCCTTTCAGTTTTCCGTGCCCAGGATGCAGTTCTTCTCCTTAGCTTAATTTTGATCCTTTGAGGCTTTGAGTCCTCCGGATTATCATGTATTTCCGTAGAATTTGATCCACTAGCAGTGTATTTTCATATGTTTTATTCTACTCCTAGACGTCGCTCTGAACACTAGTGTTGTAAATTTTTTTTAGTTTTGGTAGTGAATTGTTAGCATTACTGGATTATGAGTTTTCAATTCATGTATTATTGTTCCAGCATTTTAATTAAATTACTTTCTGCACTTTATCGAGAAATCTGGATGGACATCGGTAGTTCACGGTGTTGTTTGTGGGAAATCCGAAGTGTAATTTTCTTGCAGGTTTTTGATAGTTCACTTCATTGAGGAAATTATGTCAAAAAATTTACAGAAACCCGTAGTTTAAGTCTTATCGTTAGGACATAATCCTATATTACTAATTAATCTAAAATTGGGTCATTTCATCAAAGCTGATGTCACCACCAGTATTGCAGCGTTTTCTGAGCAGCGGAGAAGAGACCTCCCCTCCACCACTTCCCGCATCAAGGACGGAGAAGACGAACGTGATATCCACGTTTATAGAGTAACCGGCGACGAGCAAACTCGGTCGAGATCGAGAGGAAAAGGCCCAATTGCAGTGAGAAATTGCCAATCGTACGGAAAGAAATTCATATCTCAGTGCGTGGTGCGCGTGAAGGAAAAATCTACTTTGTTGATTTTAATGTTGATTTTAAGGTATTTTTGAAGGTTAATATATAAGGTATTAGTTTCTAGAGTGCTCCCAGTTATAAATTAATGAGATGAGAAGATCGATGTACGTGCTCTGTTGGGAACTTGGATTCCCCCATCGAGAGGCGATGTTTTTTGTGCATGCATGGCCATGCCCCAGCTCATTGATTTGATTAATTAATTAGCTACTTTTGTTACTATACCAGATCGTTTCCCCGGCCCCCCAGGCCTAGCCTCTCTTTTGTGATCGAGAATTATGGATGGGTACGTCTGGCTTCTAGCTAGGCTTTACCTTGTATATAAAAGAAACAAAACCAGAGGAAGTCTCACCTAAATCAAGCCGAAAAGACAAAATTAAAGGCGATTGAACACCAAAACAGTGTGGCGTCGATGATAGGGCGATTGACGGGGTGAGTGGTCAAGAGTGAAACGGAGAAGGATTGGCCGAGATGATAGCAGCAGTAGTATCAGAGAGAGAGAAAGAGAGAGAGATTGGAAATCGCAAGCTGGAGAGAAATTTGAGAGTGTGAAAGAGAGAGATCGGCCAGAAGCTTATCTAGAATCTTTTATAAAATAGTATAGAGCGTCTCGCGTGCGACACCAAAGGACGAAAATATTCCCCTTACAAACAGTAATTTATTGTTGCTATAAAAGAAATCATGGATCTTTTCTGAAAGATAGGATTTCCATTGCTAGATCATTTCTCTGCCCTTGCTTCCTTGGGTTAAAAAAATGGAACAAATGAATCATCGATAGGATCATTAGGAAAGCAAACCCTACTGATCGAAGGAAGGATTGGATTGAGTGCGGGCATGCAAGTCCCTCTCATCAATCAATCTAATTAAAATAAAAAGGTCAATTTAAAAAAACACACGAGTCAATTAGTTGGAATCAAAATCTTGGTCGACTGAAGTACGTAGTAGTTTGTGATCGAATAATCGCTAGGTTAGGCTTTCGCATTTAGGTACTAAATGACACGAAGTTTGGGTCTACCAAACCAATGCTTGGTTAGGCTTTTGCTTGGTCAAGTACAATTGGGTACTACCTTGAATCACTAGTGTTTTGGCCTGAAATAAATATTTCATATTGGGCTTGAAAAGATAAAGTCTTAGCGAACGGCCCAAGTGAGCCGAAGTCTTAACGAGTGGCCCAATTAGGTTAAAGCTTAGCGAGCGCCCAAGTAGTATAACATAGTCCGTTTTCATATTGGTTTAGGACTGTAAGTTAAGATAGCTAATCTATGTGGCTTAACCTTTCATACTTCAATTAGGCTTCCTTCGTGAAAGAAATTGTGATAACACTATATAAAGATAGGACCCGTGTGCTGGTAAGCATTAGAGTTGTATTGAGAATCAAATAGCTGAAAACGTACAAGTGAATTGAGGAACAACTACTGAGCATTATATAAGGAGAGCAAGAGTGATAGAGAAAGGGTCCCCGATCAAATACAAAGCTTTGCTATACGCAAACACCAATACATCTCATCAAGAGATTTATCCTGCAACCAAACGATCAAAGTGTTTGTCACCAATTGAGTAAGAGTATCGCGATCAAAGGAAGTAACGTAATTGGAAGATTGAAGGGCTTGTCACATATCGAGTAAGAGTTTGGATATCCAAGAATGCAGTGTTCTCAACACACCGTCAAAGAAGTTGCTCTGCTTTGCACTCGTAAAGGGTAGTGTGAGGTATCAATTTCTGTGGCTCTGCTAGAGACGCAAAAATCCAAAGTCCTAGGTCACTAGGCGAGAATGACCTATTCAGACGAGGTTGGTGCTCTCCCTGCCTTAATCGCTTAATCAAGAAGTCATGCAGCTTATATTCATATTTCGTCGTGAGATGGTGGCACGCCAGCACACGAAGCACAAACAGGATAAGTCGACACCTCTGGTTATATTATCGAAAATATGTAAAAGAGACAGTTTGCAAGAGGCTCTCTACTCGCTTCTCGCCCGAGAGATTTTGGAGTCAAACAGCTAGCACATCTAAATGACACATAGTTTAGGATATGATATGGTAGTTTTTTGATTGGTCTTGTGCATTTTGGTACTAGTTTGAATCACTAACATATCTACATGACACATAATTATGGAACTTCATATACAAACAATTGATTGTAACGTAAGCCATCAACTATTCCCGGCCTGTAACACAATACTATATATATATATAAATATATATCTATAGTCCCCTTCTTCTCGTATATCCCTTTTTTTGTCTATTTTCAAGAATAAGACATTACAACAACTTTTAGATCATATTTTGACATTTCTACCATTCTAATTTTAGTTTTTAATATGTAGATCACTTCCGAAAATTTATAGCCAAATTGATTATCGTTAAGGCATTCAAAACTATAATTGTAATTTATAAGTATGAACGGTTCAGGATTGACGGATTTAGTCCGTCCCTTGATTTAATTTAGTTCGATACCTTAACGATCATCATTTTTGTTGAAAATTTACATGAATCATCTACTCATATAGTCTTACTAATTGGACAGTGAAGATGTCAAAATATGATCTAAAAGTTGGTGTAATGCCTTATACCTGAAAAAGGACAAAAAGTTTAATTCACTAACATGTAAGAAATGTTTAAGGGGTTGAGAGTAAAGTTTAAGGGGTTCTCCCGCTTCATACCTATTGGAATAGCAACCAGAAGAACCAACCAATAGCCACGATGCTAGTCGATGTGAGATTGACCGAAACTTCTCGCGTATATTGAGACTAAAGAAGACTTTGGTTCTTGCACTAGGGGAAACCAAACCTCTAAATTCAACATATAAGGTAAAACTTAGGTCATGTTCACATGCTCATCTTTTCCTAAGTGAGTGCCTAACTCACCAATGTGCTATTTGTACTTCCTCTAACATATCACAACTTAGGCAAGGTCATAATATGCTCAAGAAAATCATAAATCAAGCCCAAACATATGAACATACCACATACACATCACATACAAATCAAAATCATGCATAGCATTTCATACCCAAATCAAACTCAATTTGATAAACCAAATAACCATTGTTCTACATCAAATTTCCATAACACCAATGTACAAAAGTGTTTAGATACAAGAATAAAAGCTAAGAGAGTGAGAAATAGACGAAGGGTCTCCAAGCTAAGCTCTACCAAACTAGTAAGCTTTACCCATGGCTTTTCAAGCTTCAAACTCCGCTTCTTGGGATCTAAATGGCATCCAACACTTGAAGAGAAGGAAATGGATACCTCTAGGACTCAAGAAGCCAAGAGGAAGAGGGATTACTTCCCATGTCTTCAAGCTCTAGAGAATCATCCAAACCTTGGAGGCAAAAATGAGAGGAGAAAATGATAAATGATGATGAGGGAGAGGAAAGAGGTTCAGCCTTGAGGAGAGGCTATGTCTCTTGAGTTCTTGAGGGTTGGAAGATGAAAGATAAAGTCTAATCTAGGTTCTTTCTAGAGAACTCAACTAAGAACCCTAGAGAGAAGTGTTGGAAAGATTATCCCTACACACTTTATGTACTAAGAACTAACCCATAAGTGTAAAGAGTTATTTTCACCCGCAAGTATACGGGGGTCAAGTTATAGTATTTAAAAGAAGTCAAGTGTTGAACCCATGAGGATTAACCACTTTACTCCTTAGTCCGAATTGATAAAGCGCTTAGACTATAACGAAACTAGACACTGATCTTTACACTAAAACTAAAATGAAATGCAGACGTGTATCTCACACTACTAAGTCCTTTGAAAACCTAGCATTGCAAAGGGTGATTACATTATGGTGAATGATTGTACGAGTTGATTGATTGATTATAACTAATGCAAAGAGATTAAATGGCAAACAAGATCATTATAAGGAAAGATGGTAGGCTAGGGAAATCCCCACTAACCATTTGATGCTCAAACAATGTCCCAATTTATGTATGTAATTAAAGTTCATTTCATACAAGTGGATGTCCAAATCGTAACTTTTTTGGTCATGTTTGGTTTTGAACCCAAGCTCCTAGGCCATTTTGGACTCTAGCCGACTTGAGCCCAACTTTGAAGAATTTGGTGAATCGGGACCAAGACCTAAACTATTTCAGGTTTACATCTTTACCGCATGTCACATGAGTGAAGCAAACAAGCGTACTATGTGATATTTGTGAAAGGTTACCCTTCCCAAACCTCTATTGGAGGACCCGAGAGAAAGTCTAAGTGAATCTCCCAATCAACACTTTGTGAGTTACAAATCAAAAGACCTATCTAGTAGCCACAATAACCTCTCGATTCAATGTGTGCTTGACCAAAGCCATTTAAGTCTATTGAGACTCAAGGAGGCTCTAGTCCTGCTTAGTGCTAAGGAAATCAAAACTTCAGGTAAACCTCTTGGTATACACCCTAATCATGTTTACATACTCATCTAGCCTTAAGTGAGTAGCTAATTCAACCAAGGTCCCATTTTTTGTTACTTAATGCATACATCAACTTAGCTAAGGTCAACACATGCATAAATGAAACCATGCATGAAGCTCAAGCACATAAACATCCACAAACACATAGTAAACTCACTCACAAACACATGCTTCACACAACATACACTAAAACGTAAACCATATATAAGTCAAATCATCATTTGTCTACATCAAATTGTAAGGGTTCTAACCCTAGCCTCCCACATGGGACTACTCACTACACATAATGAAAATGGAGTCTAGATACATATAGAGGAGTCAATATGTATAAGAAATAACCGAAGAGTCCCTTAAGCAAAGCCTTCAAGTTCTTCAAGTCCTTCTTCACTTCTTGCTTCCTCCTTGCTTCTTGGCTCTACAAAGAGGATAAACCCACATTAGGTTAGGGTGGAGAGGTGGAGATGAGAGTATGGTGAGTGTTATAGAGGTTCCTAGGCCTTTTGGTGGTGATAGAGGAGGTGTTTGAGGTTGAGGAGAGAACTAGAGGTTTAAAGGATGAGTGAGGGCTATCTCTAGAGGGAAAAACTATGAAAAACTTTAGAAATGAGATGTGTTGTGTTCGTGATCCATAGGAAGCTCGAACTAGGGAGGATATGGAAGAGAAAATAGGGTGTTTTTTGAGCCCTTAGATATGTTAGAATGACCATGAAGTTTGATCTAAGGGCCACAACTTGTGATCCCATTTTCTTGGCTTCTGGGCTAAAGTTCAAACCATGCCTAATACATCTAAAATTCAAATGTATGACTCCCTAACCAAATCAGCTAGGGTTTGTATCCAAGTGGTTTGGGCTTCCCTTGGGCCTAGCTAAGAGTGTTTGGGCCTTACTTAGTGATCCGGCCGGTTATGAACAAATCCGGCGATTTTCCAGCAGCTTCTGATAACTTCTGGCGACCACTTTTTGTCATTTTCCCAAAGTTGCTCCAAATGCTCTTATGACTTTAGAAATGTGCTCGGCTTCTCCAAAAAGTGATTAATTTTCATTTTTAAGAGTGTTTCCGTGCCAACTCCCAGTTTCCTCGCATGAACAGGAAACGTTATAAGAACGATACTTTATTCATTGAAGACAAGCAATAAGAATGTAGTTAGGGACATAATTAGCACATAAATATGGACATAACAAACTATCTCACAATTAAGCTTGCTTGTCCTTAAGCAAACAAAGAAGAAAAGAATAAAGCTAAGCTAGACTCAAAGCACAAAAACACACAAGGCATGTAAGTGTCCCGGGTTGATGATCGATTTCTTTCAAAGAACCATGGCTAGATGGATTGAACCTCTTTTGAGCAACACTTTAAAACATGAAATCTGTGCACATGTAATAAGTCAAAATGGTCATGCTATATGTCAGGCCAAATGTATCACATTGAGATGTATTCAAATTAACATGTCTCATAACCATCAAACTCACTAGATATCACTCAATACCCATAATTGTTTGAAGGTTAGTGTTTGCACTCAAAAATCGTATTAATCACATGTTTTCCATAAGCTTGCTTTTCAACCAAGTGTTCCAACAATCCCTAAACACAAGCATTTCAAATCAAGAGGACTTCTCAAGGATTATAATGGGGCTAGGGCCAAGGCATTCGATATTTGGATAAGTGGTGGTAAAACATTCCAAAGACTTGGTCGTAGCACCCAAACTTATCACTCTGACACTCTTCCAAAGCATCAGCATGGTTAATCTTTAATAGCAAGGGCCAGATTTTATCTTGTTGGACCCTAGCATCATTCTAAACTACCCTTGAGCTTTGTGGATAGGATAAAGGCCATGTTTTCTTACTCTTAGGCCTTCACTTACCAACACACTATATCCACAATTATGGAAGATATTAATCCATACTTCTACACTTAAACCTATTGTTGGAGAGCTCACATCCTTTTATTTTTTTACATTCTTTTCTATCTCTCAACATTACTCTTGTTTACTATTTTTTTCTTTTCAGTAATAAACACATACAAGTTGTTTGAACAAATCTATCTCCATACACACACTATGTCTTAGACAACCTTATCTATACTTCATCTCTTGAATGCTAGCTTTGAAATCTCCTACCAAGTCTTTAGAACAAGGCTAAGGATTACTACACTAGGCTAAGGGTTTAGGTACATACATGGAGATGAAAGAAAGGATAAACATAGGCTCAAATGGGCTATCTAGGGATGTCGCAACTCGTGTGCTCATAAGGAACACATGGCTATTTGGCCAAAGTGATGATCATCATAATGCCTCTATCATTTTCGAAAACACTTATGATTTGAAAAATATTTTACATGGTTTCAAGCAAGTTCTAGATTACACAATGATCGGACGATGTCATATATGAAAGAATAGATGCATAATGTAGCTATGCATGCACAACAAGGCTCAAAATCTCACATAGGGCATGGATAGTTTCGAAAATATGTTAATCCTTCTTTTTCTCATGTATACGCATTTTGAATGACATGTGCACTTTTCAAACCGATTAAACATGCATTTTTTTCTCTCTTTTTTTTAACATGCTCAAAGTTATGAAATCTACTAGCCGTTAGTTCAATCTCATCATTGGGAGTGGTTATTGGGACACAAACACACCAAAACACAAATATATTTGTATTATATTTTCTCACATTTTTCTAATTTTTATGGATTTTAGGATAAGGAGTGATACGACTTAGCCTACTACCTCACACTTTAGAATCAAATTCTCCTCAATTAGTATTAAGCTAAATAGTAAAAAAAAGTATACAAGAGATAACATAGGCATCATCATTTCACATTTTATTCTCATACACATTCTACGTGGCTCGAAACAATACACTAATGAGACTTAAGCATTATTCTTAAACATGTTCATATAAAGCAAGGAAATAAGAGAGTAAATAGAAAGAGGATGCAAACGCTTTGTCAATCGGCTCCTAGATCCATAGGCAAGAACATGTAAACCAACGAAAGCCAAGTTAGGCCTCGCCATCCAAGGGTGTATGCAGATTGGTCATGAGTCGCCACCAATGCTCTCAGACAAGGTTTGACCTTACGGTATTGCTATATTATCCATGCCTTAAAGCCTCAAGCTCTTTGGTCTTCCAAAAGTCAACTATGGCAGGACAATCTTCGACAGGTTGAAGAACTCCCTCGACATGTTGAAAAAGTGTGCAATTTTGGGATAGTAGGTGACATTCAACATGTCGATCTGTTCAATCGACGGGCTGAAAATGATCCGAGTTACAGTCGATGGGTCAAGAGACGTAGCTCGACGGGTTGAGGAGGCGACAATGTCAGGGCAGATGCATGCTCTCAACGGGTCGAGAACGACATTCGACCTGTCGAGGAAACCCATAATATGAGCCTTAGTAGTTTGGCCTACATACATCCAATTCCAAGCTCCAATAGAGAGTCAAATTCCTACTTCCCCAAAGAACTTCATCATCAACACACACATGGCACAAACCAAACACACAAACTCTAAGACAAAGGTGGTAAAAGGCTAATCCAAAGCAACCATGAAGGCATCAAATAAGCATATGATTGAGTTCATAAAGATAAGTTCTACCACAAAAGACTAAAAACATAGTACATAACCATATTGACATCAACCTAAAGGTAACCAAGATGTTCAAATGAGATTGCAAACCATTAAAAATCCCTACAAAGTTCCAAACGAGGGTTAGCTAACCTAAAAACATATAAATCAAAGATAAGAGAAAAGGCACTAAGGTCTTCATCCATGATCCATCTAATCCATCATTCGTCCTCTTGTTCTATGACATCCTGCTTCAAATCCTCATTTCCCATGGTAGAAATATTGGCGTTGCTTCCATGGTAGTGTAGCTCAAGAGCACTCATCCGATCATCGAGGGCACTCATCTCATGTATTACCTCTGAAAGGTTGGTTTGCATCATTCTAAAGTAGCCCTCAAATTAGGCATACATCTTCGGGGTCATGTCTTAGAGTGGACCTTGAGATGAACCTTGCAGTGGACCTTGAGATTGAGAAGTGGAGGCTCCATTTGCTTGAGTAGATGGGGGAAGATAAGGAGTCTCTCCAAGACTCCTAGCTATTGAAGCATCACTAATCATGCCCTTGAGAGATGTCCACTCATATGGGTGTTCCAAAATCCCCGCCACTTTCTTTTCTTGGCAAAAATGGCTAGTCAAGCATGGAATCAAGTATGCACTCTTACTCTCGAAGCATCCAATGATAGAATCATATATGAGTTTCCCAAACTCAACTTTGACTCCTTGCCTCATCATCATCATCATTGTACGGTAACCCTTGATGGGGATTTCACTATTGTGGGTATGGGGTTTCATCGTTGTCTTGACAAATAGCCACAAAACTCCGTAAATAAGGTTAAGATCCCCACTGTGGAGGTACCCTTTACAATGATCTGGGAGTTGGCCTTCAGTGCATGCCTCTTAAACAAAATCTTCCAACCAGACCTCATCAAATTGCTCCCTAAAGGTTTGTCTCTCTTTTTGTGAGAGTAGGGATCCCAACTTAGGGGTGAAAACGATCTTCTTCCTACCCACCATGAATGTTCTTCCTTCCCTCGTGTCGAATGGAGTATCCGCAAGTGTGGTATAGAACTCACACACCACTTGCTTTTGAAACCCAAGACGAGATATGTCAGCCAAATGGTTAAGCCTATGAAGCTGGACGAGCTCATGGAGGTGACGAATCTCGCCCCTCTTGATGATGATGTTGATATGCCTTTTCGAATGAAAGTTGCGTTCATTCGGCTTATAGAAGTTGTTTCTCTTGGTGGGAATAGGAGTAGGAGCATCGATCAATGTTGCACGCTTGTTTTGTCCATATTTATGTGCTAATTATGTCTCTAACTTCATGCTTATTGTTTGTTTTCTATAAATAAAGCATCATTCTTATATCATTTCTTGTTTATGCTAAGAAATTGAGAATTAGCATAGAAACGCTCTTAAAGATAAAAATTAATCATTTTTTGGAGAAGCCGAGCACATTTTCGAAGTCAAGAGAGAATTTGGAGCAACTTTAGAAAAAGGACAAAAAGTGGTCGCCGGAAGTTATCGGAAGGTGTCGAAAAATCGCCGAATTTATCCATTGTTTGGCCGGACCATCAAGTATAGCCCAAACACTTTAAGCTAGGCCCAAGGGAAGGCCTAAACCACCTAGATACAAACTATATCTGATTTGATTAGGGTGTCACATATTTGAATTTTGGATGTATTAGGCAAGGTTTGGATTTTAGCCGAGAAGCTAAGCTAAGGGGTCACAATTTGTAGCCCTTAGATCAAACTTCATGGAAACTATAGAACATCTAAGGGTTAAAAAATACATCATTTTCACATCCTTATCCCATCTAGGTCGAGCTCCCCCTCATTCACCATGACAACACATCTCATTTCTCAAGTTTTCCTTAGTTTTTGCATCCAGAGTTAGCACTCACTCACCCCTTAACCCTTTAGATCTCTCCTCCACCTCGAAGATCCTCTCTACCACCACAAAAACATCCCCTTAAAGTGGAGCTACCTTGATTCCCTTGAGGTTCATCTCCCTTTCCTCCTCTTCCTCACTTGATTGTACATCCCTCTTTGTGCAATCAAGCATTTCCTCGTCTTAACTCTATTTTAAGGTTTGGTGAGATTTCTAGAGCTTAAAGAGGTTAGAAGTAATCCATATTCTCCTTTGTATCTTGGGGTTCTAGAGGTCTCGTTTACCTCTTCTACAAGTTTGGATGCTTTTGGGAGCCTATAAGATGGATCTTGAAGACCAAAGATGACTTAGCTTGCTTGGGGTCGAGTTCTTGGGTAATCTCTACATCTCTCTATCTCTTCAATTATGTATCTAAACTTTCTTTACATTATGTTTAGTGAGTAGTTGCCTTTTGATGTACATATAACTATGTTTTGAGTTATGGAATTGAATTCGGTTTAGTGTACTACATGTTGTGAATGGGTTTGAAAGCTTATGATGTGATTGTTGTATGCTTGCATGTTTGGATTTGATTCGATGTTTTTATATTCATGTCTTAGCCATGACTAAGTTGAGATATGTTTAGGAAAGCAAAAAAATGAACGTAAGTGAACTAGTCACTTACATAAGGAAGATAAGCATGTAAACATGACTTAGGTTTCCCTTGGGGTTCCATGCCTTGTAAAGATGGAAACCTAGCTTGAGGAACCTCATACTTCTTCAAAAGAGCCTTGAGCTTGTGGGTTAATAAAGTAGAGGCCCCCATCACTTATGATGGCCCTTGGGGTTCCATGCCTTGTAAAGATGGCAACCTTGAGAAACTTGGTCACCACCTTGATATCATTGGTTGGGCATGCCGTAGCTTCCACCCACTTGGATACATCGTCCATTGCCACTAAGATGTAGTACATGCCATGTGAACAAGGAAAAAATCCCATGAAGTCAATATCTCAAACATCAAATATTTTTGTCTTCAATGACATTTGGTCCCTTGAGTTGATCCTCCTAACTCGTTGACACCGATCACATGTCTTCACAAAAGAATGGGCGTCTCAAAAAAGGTTGGGCCACCATAACTCGGCTTGGAGAACCTTGTAGGTGGTCTTGGAAGTCCATGATGTCCTCCACTTTCAAGTGCATGGCAAAAAGTGAGCACACTATATAGCTCCTCATGAGGCACACATCTTCTTAGAATCTCATCTCTACCTTCCTTGTACAAATATAGGTCGTCCCAAATAAACTCTCGACTCAATCTCTTTCGTTGGCCACTTGAAAAGTGGGCGGGGATGAAGGTACTATTGCCTGAGAGAAAGTTTCTAACATTCGCAAACCATGGATAATTGGAAGTAGTAAGCACCTCTTTTATATGGAATAGTTGCTCATTCGAAAATTCATCATTGAAGTCACCATCTTTTCTCTTCAGTTGAAGGCGTGAGAGGTGATCCGCAACCAAGTTGTGCTTCCTGGGCTTGTCCACAATCTCTAAGTCAAATCCTTAAAGTAGTAGCACCCATCTCAACAATCTTGCCTTAGACTCAGCCTTAGTGAAGAGACATTTGAGAGCAATATAATCCGTGTGCACTATGACCTTTGAACCCACAATGTAACTCCAGAATTTGTCAAGGGAAAACACTATAGCTAACATCTCTTTCTCTATGGTGGTGTAGTTCCTTTGAGCCGGATTGAATGTTCTTGAAGCATATTATATCACACCCAACATGTTGTCCCTCCTTTAGCCTAGCACCGCCCCCATTGAGTAATCACTAACATCACACATAATCTCAAAGGCTAGACTCCAATCCGGTTTCATGATTACCGGAGCCGTAACAAGTGCTTGTTTGAGAGTCTCAAATGCTTCTTCAAGCTCCGGAGTGATTATGTAGTGGGCATCCTTTGTAAGCATGTCCGTCAAGGGCTTTGCAATCTTGCTAAAATCCTTTATGATTCTTCTATTGAAACTCCCTGACCCTAAAAAGTTTCGAACTTCCTTCACATTGTGTGGAATGGACAACTTCTCAATGACTTCCACCTTTGCCTTGCCTACTTCAGTCCCCCTCCTTGAGATGCAATGACCAAGGACAACGCCTTCTAGTACCATAAAGTGACATATCTCCCAAATGAATACTAAATATTTTTCACAACATCTTTGCAACATTAGCTCAAGGTGATAGAGGCATTCATCCAAACTATCCTCAAACAAAGAAAAATCATCCATAAACACTTCTACAAATTTACCAATCATTCCCGAAAAAATTGCTTGCAAAAACGTTAAAATGTAGTCGGTGCATTACATAACCCAAATAGCATTCTTTGAAAAGCAAAGTCCCTTTGAGAACACGTGAAGGCCATCTTTTCTTTGTGCTCTGGATTGATAGGTATTTGATTGTATCTACTATAACCATCTAAGAAACAACAGTATTCATGCCCGACTAACTTCTCAAGCATTTGATCAATAAAAGACAATGAAAAATGAACCTTATGAGTAACCGCATTAACCTTTTGAAAATCAATACAAAATCTCAAACTATTGACTATTCTAGGTGGTATCAACTCTCCTTGAGAATTTGGCACAATGGTGATCCCCTCTTTCTTCAGCACAACTTGGATGGGTGAGATCCAAGGGCTGTCCGAGATAGCATAGATAATATTTGGCAGTCTATATAGTTTGGTGGTAAGGGATTGAGTTGGTAACTACAACGTTGGAGGTTCGAACCTTAACAACTACCACATGTATGCATTTCCCATCTCATTATAGTAATATAGAAAGGAATGGGTATATATAAATTTATCTACAACAACTAATAAGAACTTTGTATGGTTTGGTGGTAAAGGTTTATGTTGGAGTCCATGAGGTTGAAGGTTCGAACTTAGCAGTTGTATGTATATATTTTTAGAAGGGAAAAATATTTATAAAGTAATTTAGAAAAAAATATATGTGTGAAATTACTTGTTTACCCCTCTATTTTGAACTTTCCATTTAACCGTATATATTTTTAGAAGGGAAAAATATTTATAAAGTAATTTAGAAAAAAATATATATGTGTGAAATTACTTGTTTACCCCTCTATTTTGAACTTTCCGTTTAACCGAAAAAGTGACGTGGATATCCCGACGGTACGAAAAAGTTAGTTTGGATATATTTTTTGTACGAAAAAAAGTTAAGGTATCAAACTGACCTGACCATACAAGTTTAAGTACCGTGGGTGAATTTTTTTAAAAAAATTTTGGCAAAATGAGAGCCTTAAAACGACAGTACACGGCTCAAAAACACTAGTGTCAAAACTCACAAGACAAAGAAATCGTTGCCTATCAAATCAAAACTAGTTCTGGCCTGTTCTAGCAAGGTGCACTTTCAGCTTTCTCTCCATTTGCATTCTACTCATAAAATGCAACAAATTAATCTCATGAAAGTCAACGACCAATAAAAGATGCAACCACAATGCTACCAGAGCAGAAACTAGCAATACGATACAACAAAAAAAGAGCAAATTCATTAAGATAGGGGAGTGACAGTGCTACAATATCGGTGAAAGACACTCCAGATCTACATGCAACCAGTTTTCCTTAAAATATGGTGTCCCCGTGACACTCAAAATTTAGTTCGGAACCAAAAGCCAAGAAACATTACATAAACAAAACAGCGAGCCAAACTATCAGTACTCAGAGGGAGAGATAACATCATCTATCTTTAGTATCATCTTCACGACTTGTGTAGCCAGTAAGATTTGCTGCTGCTTCCCAATTAACGTCTCAAACACATTCTGCTCGCGCATATCATTAGTGCCAACATCATTGCAGTCTATTCCACAGTGAGGGTTTTTCTCCTGCATACCAAATTAAAATGACAATGCAAACTTAAATGTTATAATAATAAATAGGGGAACTTGCAAGTTTGCCAAATATAAGAAGAATAATTATGAAATCGAGAATAGATTGGAATCATAAACTCCATGTACCTTAATCTGCTGGGCTTTCACTGCATTTAATGTTTCAATCGGTTGAAGGCCACTATTCTCTGCGAGTGCCATAGGAACAGCATCCAAAGCATCTGCAAATGCTCTGATAGCATACTGTGGACAAGGAATATGCACTGTTAAGACAAGTAATAATAAAAAATGAAAAATAAAAAGAAATCAAGAATATTGTGTGCCAAATGATTTTCATACCTGCTCAACTCCTGGATGCTTATCTGCAGCTGCATCAACGGCAACCGAACAAGATATCTCTGCCGAGCCACCACCATAGACGATAGAGTTGTTGCGGATAAGATTCCTAGCAACACAAAGGGCATCATGAATGCTGCGCTTGGTCTCCTCTATCATCATTTTGTTGCCTAATGAATTGAAAACATCAAAACATTTTATAAGAACAGCATGATATATTGCAGAAGACCCCTTGTCAAGATAAAAAACTAACTCAAAAGAAAGAGTGATAGACAGATTTTGAACTCTGATATCCCGATATACCATATGAAGTTTATATCTTGGATGCTACTAACACCCCTAAACCCCAAAACCCAATTGCATAATTTTCTTTCAATTAGCATTTGACATGCTCAATCAAGTTAGAGGAAACCTAAACATACCTCCACGGATAAAGATGGTTACAGCTCTTGAATTTGCACAGTGTTCAATGTACAACATCCGATCCTTTGTAGTACCAAATGATTTTTCACGAACTAAGCCAGCCTATGAGAAGTAAAACCATAACGATATCAACTTTCAATAACTCAAAAATACAGATGAATGAAGAATGTAAAAACACATGGCAGAAATGATAAGACTTAACAAGTGAGATTGCTTCGTGAACTAAATATGGAAAATATTCTTGAAGAGGAGTACCTTTCCCAGCTTGTCTGGTGTCAACTCTTGGAACCTTGGCACAATTCTTCCCCCTATAAATACACATTTGTCAGCAATTTGTTGGTTGGAAAGATGACAGCATGAGAATACAAGAAACATTGATCATGTTCCCTATCAAAGAATAATGAAATAGTATTGAAGTGCTAGCAAGAGATATACCTGTAGCTATTGCAATAAGTTCCAGCTCAACACCACCAACCCATCTGACAGCAGGCAAGTTCCTGTGCATCAATAGGTGATTGGCTTCATCATCAAACCCCCATTGACAGATAACCAAGGTAGCACCAGCATCCTGCAGATCAATGCAGTCACAAGTGAATCCAGATGGCATTATAAAAATAATGAATAAGTTCAACACCGCTTTCCCAGGAGAGAGCATAATAGGAAACAGAATATAATCTAAATATAATCTTAAAAAGTGGCAGTGAAGATAATCAGAAAGTTATTTTTGGTAGCAAGTTCTAGGATAAGGGAGATCTAACCTTGCACTGTTGGACCATCTGATCAAAGTATTCCTGTTCTTGCACACGCAGGGTCTGAAACTTTTCCACAGTGTCAATATCAACCTTATGCTTTGTCTTTGGCTTCGGTGGCTCAAATGGGCAAGTCAAGATAGCAATCTTTGCATCTTCAATTCGCTTGGGCATTTGTGGATGGCTCATATCCTTGTCGATAAGAATACCATATACCAGCTCTGTATCTTCCAACTTACCCCCAACTTTGCCCTCCACTTTAATCAAATCTAGGTTCACATCCTTCCTCTCTAGGTCAGCAACAGCAAGAACTGCTCTCACAGCAATCTCAGCAAGGTCACGCTTGCACCGATTCACACTACATGAACGGAATAACTCAATTCAAACATTTTAACAGAAAGGAGTCAAATGACACAATAATCCATAGCCACTCGGCAAATCAAATCGACGTGAAACGATATACTACCAAAGATACAATTGTTCATGCTACTGTATTACTAAATCATCCTACACAATGCTGGGAAATCATGGCATGGCATATAAATAGACAGAGAAAAATAAACCTAACAAAATGAACTCACATCTTTGACGACAAAGTAGTCATGCATGTCTGAACCAAGGGTTCTATATTTTCCAATCCAAATTCAAATTTCTTTGAAATATGCTGCAAATGATCAACCGCTATCCTGGAGGCCATCTCATATCCCTCCGCAACCCGGATGGGATGAATACCGCGTTCCAATAGCCTCTCAGCCTGCTCCAGAAGTGAACCAGCCAGCACAACAACACCCGTCGTTCCATCCCCGATTTCATAGTCCTGACTCTGCGAAAGCTCAACCATCAGCTTTGCAATCTGGTTGTCCACATCCATCTGCTCCAAAATCGTGGCGCCATCATTCGCTGCAGCAAATCAAAATCAAACTTAACATCATCTGAGAAATCACATATGAGAACTTCCACAGTAACTAAAAGCTCAGTACAGCAGCATATTGAACTTCAATAGTTAGTAACTAATAGTGAATTGAAAATGAAGCCCTAACAGATCCCAAACCCTAAACCCTAAGATCTTAGGTCGTAGAGAAATGAGGGACTTACTGACGGTGACCTCGCCATCGGGGCTCTGGAGCATCTTGTCCATGCCTTTAGGACCGAGAGAGGTGCGGAGGATTTTGGCGACGGCTTTACCGGCGGCAATGTTGGCCTTCTGAGCATCGAGGCCTCTTAGTCGAGACTTGTGCTCTTGCTCCCTTATGATTATGAAAGGCCGCCCGAACTCGTCGAAAGCCAGAGCCATTGCTGTGAGACTAGCTTTCTTCTTCTTCTTCTTCTTCTTCGATCTACACACAGGTCTCTCTCTCTCTCTCTCGCTCTCTCTCTCTCTCTCTCTCTCTCTCTCTCTCAAGAGAGTTTGCTTCACTTCTGGTCTACTAGGGTTTGGGTTCCGATACTCACTATTTGATGTAGAGTTAATGGGCCTCTGTTTTGGGCTTTGTACATTCTATTTGAGCCCAGTAGTAAAAGATAGTTTATCCCCAATGTCTGTCTAATGAAGTGAGAGAAACGCTGCTGTTGAGTTAAACCCAGAAACAGAGAAATTACTCTCTCCGCTAACCCATTTCGCTCTGTGAGAGTTTCTTATCCTTCTGGTTATCCTTATTTATATATAGCATTTCGTGTTTGGGCTTTAAGTGTTAAGTATGTCTGATCATTAATTACTGTGTGTTTCTGGACTGAGATGGTTGAAATTGATAAGATGCTAAGGATGCTTTTGCACAATGCAGTGTTGAATGACTGGTCAATTGCCTCGCTCGATCAAGATGAAGTCATTAATGTGCTCATATCAGATGGGTTTCCTTGCAAACTTGCAAATCATTGCTTGCGTGCCTTTGGCAGTAAGGTGGAGGAAGCTACAGGTACAAGTAACAAATGGAAGTTGGATAACAAGAAGGTTTGTGTACATTTGCAAGGCAAACCTTAAGAAATGGGAAGAAGAAAATGGAAAGTTTCATGGAGGAGTGGATACGGAAAATTCCTGAAGGAATGCAAGCAAATTTTGACATGTTAGGAGGTGAAGTTTTGATGGACAGGATTGGCATTGAGACATGGATCCGTCCCTTTCGGGTGTCATATCTACCCAGCGAACCCGCTGAGCGTTTCACCATTCTGTTTAAACAGCGTCCAAAATGGGAAATGAAGGATCTACAGCCCTTCATCAGGTATTGCTGTTTATTACTCTTTTTGCTTCTTCTTTTATGTGTATTGATAAATGAACATAAAATGGAAATAATTTACTTATTTCTTGTCTGTATGCACTTCATGAATTTGAATGTTCCCGGTCTATCTGCTGAAGGTTTGCTTCTTAAGTACACCAGAAGATTACAACCAAATCCGGACACAGAACCAGTTTGCAGCTCAAGATAGTGTTAAAATGTGGCTTTGTTTTTGTAATCTTCAATCTAGATTTGTAAGCGAGCCAGCCGAGCTTCACCTTTTGAAAGACTAATACTTATCAGAAAGTTAGATTCACGTCTTTGAAATGAAAGGGTATTACTTTCAATTGACATGTTTCTCCTGAGACCGCACTGAAGCAGTGTGTGGCATACAAGAGATATGACCGACTTGAATGCTATATATATATACTTGATACATATTTAGTCTACTACCTTCTTTTTTTCTGAAAACAATATTAAAGTATTACTTTCTTTCTTTTTGAAACTAAGGTCATCTCCCGTCAAGGACTTGATGTAACCTCAAAATCAGCAAAAGTCATCTCCAACTTAAGGCAGGATTATACCAAAAATGCTAAATGTAGCCCGATCAAAGTCATTGACATAGCTCTGAGTTATATTTTTGTAGGTACTATAATTGTACTTAACACTAAAAAATTGAAGTTTTTAATAGTTAATATTAATTTAATTAGTGTTTATGTTAATTTAAACGTTATGATGTCATCATTTAATTAATCAATTTATTTTAATTTTTTAACTTCAATAATAATCACAATATTTTTATAAAATAATATAATCAAAATAATAAATTTATCATGTAGAATACTTTAAAAACATTATAAATATTTTAAAAAAATTTCAGTAAATATAATATATGCAACGGTAATATAATAAATAAATACAAATAACGTAATATGTTAAAATATTAATGATAATTTATTTGTCCAATAAATTATCAATGAATATTTTAAAATATTAATTGTAGTTGAGACTAAAGTAATTGATGAAGTAATTGAGACGGTGAAAATAGTTGATTTTGAGTAAATATAGATTTGAATGAATAAATATATATATATAAGTTTAAAAGTTTGAATTAATAAAATAATATAAAAATTATAATTATAACTCTTACGGATTGGAGATGGCACAAAATATAACCCTTACTATTTATTAAAATAGTATATTTGAGGGACTAAATTATAGCCCAATGCCAAATATATCCCCCCAGGACTGGAGATGGCCTAAGGTATTACCTAATTTCCTATATAACAGAGTTGGGATCCACTGCACAATACATTCACTATTCCTTTTTACTGTGCACAATACGTGATTTACAGTTCCTTCTTTTTTGAAATTGTCCATAGGCGTGCGACCTATGTGAGTCTTTCATTTAGCCCTACTCAGCCCTCACACATCTCATCACTCTGTTCTCACCACTCATCACAGCCTCGCATAGTACAACCCCATCACATATTCTATTCCATCGCAACCACTACAACCCCCTCACCGATTCCTTAATTCTATTATTCCAGCGTCTCTCTCCAACCACCGTTTTCATCTCCATCGACCGCACGAACCATCGAGCAAGGTAATAAATCAACCAAATCCAATCACTCTTGCTTTCTTTAATTAATTATGTGTTTCTGATTGTGTTCGATAGGTTTTCTAAGGTATGTCGCAAATTGTGCTTTGTGCCCCCCTAAAGATTGGTAATTGCAACGTTCTGGGAAAATAAGGTTTTTTTAGTTGGTTTAATTGGGTTGATTGAGTAATATGTTAGGAGTACAGGCTCTTAATCAATTTCGTTTTCTGTAACCAAATGCTTTCCATGATTTTCATCCTGATTTGGGAATAAAAGTTTTTACTTTTTTAGTATGCAAGGTGGAGAGCACTGCCACCCTATTGTACCCAAATATCTGTCAAATCTTTTTTCTTGATTGCATTAGGTGGTGTTATTAGTAAACTTGAAAGATTAGCTTTTCATTATTTGTCAATTACTTATGTTGGTAGTTAGAGTGATAAACAAGATTCCTAAACGTTTGAAAGGTCTCATGTGTGAATTAAGATGGAGACATATTGCACGAATTAAGCTTTGTTAATCAGTTGCACATGTTTGATTTCTAATATGTTATGTGTCCACATTCACGTTGGCCCTAGCTTCATCTGTTACCCAAACGCTAGATTTTGATTACCTTAGGTTGGATGTTGGGCGTTTTATTTTATCTGCTAGTTATATAATCTGATGTTTGATGGATTTGAATGTTTGATGTCACACCGCATGTTTACATAGCTGACTGATGATAATATAGTAAAGGAGATGAGAACCCACTTTTTTCGTTTATAAGTTTTAAGTTTCATGTATGAGGGTATGTGGTTAATTACTGATTTGTGATTCGTGATTAGTATTAGGGTCTGTTTAGAGCTCGCTCATTGGTTTCACCAATTCCGTCCCAACCTGAATTCATTCTCTGCGAATCAATCGCATATCGCATATATCTTCATTGAGGTAAATTTCTTCATCCTCTTTATACTAAATTTTGTCCATCATTTGCCTACTTTTTATCTCTTACAGTTTTTAAGTTATACAAGAATTTTATGATCTTATTTTTCTATGTTTTTGAATTGAAAGGATAGTTTCTCACGTTCTATTTATGTTTATGTGGATGATCAGATTATGTTTTTGTGTAGTGGTTAAGCCTTTTCACTTTGACAAAGCCTCCTCTGACTAATTTATAGCATTAAAGTAGTTTATATCTCTTAAAAATCAAACTTTTTTATTAAGAGGTACAAAACAGACCTCATTCTTACATTTCGTGATGTTCTACTTTTTTGTTTTGTTAAAGTGGTAAGTGTTTGGTTGTGATATATGATTTGTTTGGCTAAGTTGGGTTTTATGATTTCTTGAGTTGAGTTGAGTTGGATTTCGCTTATGTTAAAACTTTAAAGGTATGAAATAAATCTTATTATTCCCATACAAAGATTGGTTTGTTTGATTGATTGTATTGGTTCAGTCTATTTGCTTTATGTTGTTTTAAATCATATCATAATTTGTGTCTTCCCTATTTTATGTCTGATTTCTATGTGAGCTCAATTTATTAAATTTGAGGATCTTTTATGTAAATTGCTAATAGGTATCAGCTCTCTTTGCTAGATGTCTAAGCTCGTTGACACTTCTCTTTGTTTCATAGAATGATTTGGATACTGCATAGGAAAAATGGGTACAAGAAATCTCATTCACTGGTTTCCAAGGACTATTTCTATATAGGAATTATCCTAGGTTCTTTAGCTATGGAAACAATGCCTATAATTTTAGTCACATGTAATTAGTCATTGCTTATGTGTGAATTTTACGTTTATTTTCAAGTTGTTTAGTTGTAATTCAAGGTTTGTTTGAAAAGAAACAAAAAAATCAAGTGTGTGCTCTAATCATATTAAATTTTTGATATGTCACTATATAGGCTGTTACCTGAAACTTATCAGTAGAACTAATCATTAATATACAACTAAAAAGTGTAGCTTACATGGTTGTAATATGAACATGTGTAGCTGAAAGTGTAGGAGTAATCAGTAGGAGTGTAAGCTTACATGGTTTATTCCATGTAATCAGTGTAAGCTTACACTACAACAAAAAATACAATTTGCGACATCACCTTACCATCGCAAAAGAGTAAAATATCGTTGCAAATGCTCTTTTGCGTCGGCAAAACAAGATTTTGCGACGACAATCTTTCCGTCCCAATTAGTAATAGCGACGGTTTTTGCCTTCCTTCGAACTCTATTGCGACGGCAAAACGTTGTCGTTGCAAATATATTTCTTTTGCGACGGTAAAAATGCAGTCGCAAAATTGGTCAACCGTAGTGCTGTTTTTTATTTTTGCGATGGTAAACTGCCGTCATTAACCCACTGTTGCGACGGTGCTGTTGCCGTCGCAAATACATGTTCATGAGACAAAAAAAACTCCATTTTTTGTGACGGCAATTTGACCGTCGCAAAGAAATGGTGCCAAATAATCATTAAATCAAATCTGCAAATACATTAACAAATAAAATAATACAAATATTATGTTTCATTACATAAGTACATAAGATTGAATCCTCATCCATATGATATCAAACTTTGAAAGAGCATATAGTAAGGTTAGTATAGATGAAAGGACCCAACCCCGATCTCGTTCCCTAAACCGGAGTCAAACCCCTTCGAAAACATGAACCAACAAAAACCGTAGAAATTTTGGCAGAGTTTCGTTACTAGCGTGGAATTACCATTACCTGCACGCGGAAAATACACTTCATCCTATGCCACAAAAAGCAAACCGTGGGCACCAATCCCATCCGGATTTCTCAATATATCAACGGTAAAATAAAACAATAAATATAATAGTACTTTACTGAAATCCGGTGTAAAATTGTATAACGTGAACAACAGAATACTCAGAGCGACCTCTAATGTATAAACATATCAGTATACCACAGTAGGTAGAACAATAAACCTACTGGAAGAAATAGGGTAGCTCGAGCACTATGCCTCCGACCACGACGTGCGACACCAGAATCCGAACTGCAAACTGGGCACGGAAACCGAAAAGCCCAGGGGAAAGACATAAAACACGTTAGAGTGAGTGGACGAAAATAAATGTCTTTCACCAGTTGATATATATATATAAAAGAATATATGCGAGTCCAGGTAAATAAAATAACAAGTACACGAGGTAAAACTCATACTCCTCCAGTGTACTGAGCATGCAAGTAAAAATCTCACGGGGTCATTCATGGACTTCTCCGTGCTAGTACAGTCCGAATCACGGGATCCCGGACCCACACGTGATTCTAAGCCAGAAAGGCCTCGGTTCCGGAGAAACTCCCCTCGCCAGTCAGGTCGGGGTAACGCCCCGCCTGGGATGCCTACCATCGGGGATCAGCCGAGAGGCTAGTGTATCGATACAACAACGTAACCAAGACTGTACTCTGTGTAAACCAAATCATAAACATTTCGATGCAAATGCATGAAACAGCATATAATGTATATATATTCGTATACGTGTATCCGTATAAGTATAATCGTATAATCGTAAATCACATGCTCATGCAAATCCAAAATCTCATATGCATGCTCAAGTTCATAAAATGTATATCAAGACTCGCAAACAATCCGTGAAAAGAAATGTCCACTCACAGACTAGCGTAACGCAGTTCGCGTTAACCCGTGATCCGGCGGAAAGTCCCTCGCCAAAACAACAATCACAAACCCCTGAATAATCACAATAACCATTTCTCAAAATCATAATTTGACAATTCAAGACAAATCACGAGAAACCACCGTTCTCGGAAACACGTAATCCGAATACGACGAATCGTCGAAAATCCGATATGTACACCACAATACCTCGCTATACTTTCGGACGCTCAACTCGAAAAACAAACCTCCCCACTGCGATCGGGGCGCGATTTCAAGTAAAATGACATGCAACTTGTCGAAAATCCCAAAAAGTCAAAGTTGACTGCCGTTGACTGCCGCGTTGACCACCGCCCACGGCGGCGCCACCGCCAAACTGAAAATCTTCCGGCGGAGCAACCCCTATTCCATGCAAAATCACCCACTGAACAACTTTCACAACTGCAACGAAGGCTAATTCAATCTCTAACTCATCCAATTTCACAAAAAACCGAATATACACACAAATTTCAAATCCAAAATCCTCCTTCTATAAATCGAATTAAAGCTTCATACTTATATGGTTAGAATCCTTGAGAGGAGAGCTACAAAACCCAGTCCAAATCATAGCTCGAATCGGTCCGAATCTAAGAACCCGAATTCATCAAAAATCTCATCACTTTTGGCCGGAAATAGCTCACTCCCCCGGCGGCCTCGCCGTGAACGGAGGAAGGCACAGTGTCGAACGCACCGAGGCGAGTCGAATGGTAGTAGCCTCGCTCCCTGGGGTGGCCGAAACGGCTTCGCCGCCATGGAGCACCGTGAACTCTCTCTCCACCATGGTCAACCCGAGTTGACCAGGTCAACTACCAAAAATGAAAGTTTGACTTTCCAATTAAGGAAACCCACTATTTAAACTTTCCCAAAATAGCAACTTCCTTAATTAACTTTCCAACGAATTTTGAATACTCGTAACTTCCGCGTCGTAATTCTAATTCCGAAAATTCTCGCGGCCACAAACTCGTCTCGACATACTCTTCAATAATCACCCGAAGTCAAACACATCGGCCAAACGGATAAAAAGTCAACTGTTCAACCAAACACATATTTAATCGACTAAACAAACAACAAACGGAAATAATCGCAATTTAATCTCCATAACGTACTCAGAATAATACTCCGGAAGTTCCCACGAGCTCGAAATTAAATTCTGAACAACTTCCGTGAAAAAGCCGAAACCAAATTCTTGACTGGTAATTAAGTCGTTAAAAGCACCACTATTTAAATCCAAACTTCAAATATTCATAATTAATTCCTTGATCGTCCAAATAACGATCCGAAACCGCCCACGAACTCGAAATCACACGTACAACGACTCTCGAGAAGAGACCCAGCTCCAATTCTTAGCCAATAATTAAGTCGTTAACAAATCCGACTATTCACATAACTGTCGGAAATCTGCGTTAACGCAGTAACTCACGTATATAGCTGATCATACTGGTGATTCTGGTCCGGGTCGTCACAAATCTACCCCCCTTAAAAAAATTTCAACCTCGAAATTTCTGAGTCTGCCGACTACATGGTAGGAGCACTGCCTCTGCATACTGCTCAACTCTCCAGTGATAACATCAATTGAACAACTCTGATAACGGACTCCACAATAGGAGATAACTCCGTGCTGAAATCCCTGTACCCTCAAATTACAAATCTGAACTGGCTCCACATAATAGCCAAGTGTTCCTGCATAAGGAACAGATAGGGTATACAACACACAACAAACCTGAAACATAGTTCCGCCACACGGAACATAACACACATAAAGGCCAATGATATATAGGCGATGCCGAACCATACGGCATAACACAAACTCGCCTACGATCACACACGGATCAAAACAACGTGACAAATCACAACTCAGTTTACACACATCAACATAGCTCACACACTCATATCAACATAGCTCAAACATCGGACTCGGGCAATTATCAACATCATTCCGCTAATCTGACAGTCTGTGGTAATACATTCCACAAAATCAGAATTAAACATCAACTCAAACTCAAACCAAACTCGCTCTCCAGCACAATGGAGTACAACATCGTTCCTCGAAATGACATCATGCAATATCAATACCATAGTGGTCCACAAACTGGTACTGCATGCAATCTCGAACACGTGAAACTGCTGGTCCCAAATCCCTCGGGACTGCAATACTGAGGTCCACAATATGCCCTCCAAGGTCTGAATAATCCTCAAAGATCGCCAACCAATCTGAGGATAAGAACCGGTACTAACTCGTAATCTGGTCCCCTATGCTCGCTGCAAAGCTCGTCAACACTTTGTTGTTGCTGATTATCTCGACCAGCAAACTGGAACACAGGCACACCACGTGAATGAACAACCTCCGTCAAACACAGCTATGCCAGCCAACCACTGGAATCCTCTCCGAAAGTACAAGGAAATGTACTGAGTTCATTCAATGGTCCACAAAGACCTAACAACTGGTATCACAAACCAAAGTGCATACAAGCACACACACACACACAAGATCACAGCAACAAACGCCACGTCTAACCGGAAATCTCAAATGGCTGGTACTTCTCGGCAAGTCTCCGCCTCCGAGCCATGGTCAGCTGACAAAGGTGGCATCTGCACACACATGCTGCGCACACACAAGCTGCTACATTACCCTTCATGTTGCGTCTCGAGTAGTAAACTCGGAGTATCTGATACAATTCTGCATCACTAGCGCCAAATGCGCGCGAAACCACGAGCTTCAGCATTATCACAATCGAACTCAATTTCCGTAGCACATACTCGGCTAATACGGAAACTCGAGCCACACACACATGAAACACTGAAACTCCGACTCTCGACTGAATGCATCAGCAACAACATCCCAAACGGATGGTCAAGGTACAACCACAAGCCTTCCTCGAACAAGCTCAAAGGTGCAGCCATAGTCGTTAGTCGACCCCATCCATCTACACTGTCTCGAGCCCAAATCTGGCCGAAAATGCAAGTGGATGAAACTCAAGTGATCAGTGAACATCCTACACCGCGCTGCACGCCATAGCTGTAGTGTCTCGAACTCTTCGATGCTAACATAAGGCAGCTACTCCAAATCAAACACCAGATATGTAGCTTCATAAGGTTTCCACTGCCCGTAACCACGAGCCACCGCTCTGCTACACAGAATCCAAACACAACCAACTCTAAACCTCAATGCATCGCCATAACCCACGAACTCATCACGATCATCAGGTAAGGTCAAAACCGAAGCAACGGTCAACCATCCTTCAGGAGTAAGCAACTCTCCTCGCGTGCATCGAACCACTCGAACTTGACACCTTCTGCGTCAATCCGGAAAGTAATGTGGTAATCTGGAAAAATCCTGCACAAGCCGTCGGTAAAAGCCTGCCAAACCCAAGAAACTCCCGATCTCAGGTACCATGGTAGGGCAATCCCCAAATCGACACGACTTCTAACTGATCAGGATCCACGCCAACTCCCTCGAATAACATCATGTGGCCCAAAATCTTCACGCTAATCGTCCAAAACCCACACTGGCTGAACTTCGCAACACCTGGTCGTCTCGCAAAGTCCGCGAAACCGCTCACAATTGCTTCAAGTTCTGGCCCACACTCCTGGAGTATATCAGGATATTGTTGACGAACATGACCGCAAACTCGTCCAGAAACCGTCTGAACACCTGGTCCATCAAGTCCGTAAGATCTATGGGGGCAATAGTCAACCCAACAACGTAACCAAGAACTCCTAGTGCTCACACCGAGATCCAATAACTGTCCAAATTACATCTGACTCATCGATCCTCAACTGATGGTATCCGGACCCGAAATCAATCTTTGAAAAGACTGAAGCTCTTGCAAGCTGATCAAACCAATCGTCAATCCGAAGCGGAGGATACTCGCTCTCCTCTGAAGCGAATCAGGCTTCGGTATTCAATGCACCACCTCGACGAACCATCCATCATCTGTACAACAATGCAAGAGCACATCACACAAATATGCGGGGTCGCATGAAATCTCCTGAAACCTCCTCCAGCAACTCCTGGAGTCGAATCTGTAGCTCCATCAGCTCTGCTGGCTCCGAACGACAAGACGTCGGTAAAAATGAGTCCAGCGCCCGGTACAAGCTCAATGATGTAGTCAGTCTCCCGAACTGGAGGAACACTTGGTAGCTCCTCTGGAATACACCTAGAAACTCAGGAACCACCTCAATGTCACCAATGTCGGGTACAACAACCGTAGTATCCACAACATGAGCTAAGCAAGCAACACAACTCGTCTCCATCATCCGCTCGACCATCACAGCGAAACAGCATCTCAGGGAAACCTGGTCGTCGAACACAACCTCCTTCTCGAGGCACTCGAACACAGCCAAAAGCGTCGTCAGTAAGTCCATACTCACAAACACACCAAAACCACAATATCCAGCAATAACAGATCTGCGGCTAACACATAACCTCAAACAAGGATCTCGCAACCTCCGGATGGATACAATACTCTCCAAAACCTCGGAAGTGGAGATACAGGTACAATCACCATGGATATCAAGCAACAGTAACCTCAGAGAAAAGTCTGTCCTCAAACAAGGTCATGGCACGAACTCCAACATGCCCAACTAGTCGCCCACGTCAATTGCGACTTTCTGAATAACTCATCTAAAAAGCTACATTGGTCAATTCCAGAAATAACATCATGAACTCCTCATGAACTCTGAGCTGTCGAACCTCAAACACAGCTGGCTGGGGGCGCTCCCTCGTAACGTGTCCCTCCTGGCCACTGAAACAGCAACTGAAAGTGCTCCTCGAACACAAGTCACCGCAACACCTGCTGCGTGAAAGGATCACCAACGATCGCCTAAACTAATGCCACAGGAGCAAATCCGCTACACTGCGATCTCCGTCATCGTCAAACGGATCCTCTGCTTGACCAGATGACCCTCAACATAATCGAAAAGGCCACAGTCTGATGACGTCACTGATCCTGAAGTATCGGAACTCAACCTCATCAAAACATCTCGACTGAATCCATTTTCCTCAAACCAACACATCGGTAACCGCGAACACCTTTCCCTTTCGATAGCCTCGCCACTGAGTGCAACACACTAAGCTCCTCACGGACGTCTCGAGGCACAAAAATCAAGATCCCTCTCTGATACTCAGGTTCAAACTCATCTCGAACCTCGTACACTGCTTCCTCTGAAGCCACATAACCCGTGCAACAAGAACAAACAGGTGAACAATGCATCTCTGCCTCAGGTGGGTAAACACTCCACATTCAATTGCTGGATAGCCTGATAAAACCATTACCGTATAAACAACACTCTGAATGTAGGCCATGGAGTCGCAACCGGAACTCACACAATATCAGCCCACCAAATACAACAATCTGACTCAGGCAAACATCAACTGCCACAATTCTCAGCTCTGAGGCAACATGCAGACGCTCATACACACAACCAGGCAAACCGTGCCACACAGTTTACTGAACTCTGAATACTCATCCAAATCCACAGTCTCTGGCAAATCGCGCGTCGATTGATCCTCAATAGGATCCACAACCGTAACGACACGGAAAGCACGTCAGGAGGCATCCTAATGAATAAAACATCATTCACGACAAGTGAAACGTAATCATGGAACTTTAAATATTTGAAAGTATACAACACCTGGAATATTGATGAGTATCCGCCGGCCGGTCGGGTCACCATTCCAGACATGCTGTACATTCTCAAATATCCTTAGTAAACACGACTACAGAAGTCTACAGAACCTATAACCTAATGCTCTGATACCAAGCTGAAAAGACCCAACCCCGATTTCGCTCCCTAAACCGGAGTCAAACCCCTTCGAAAACACGAACCAACAAAAACCGTAGAAATTTTGGCAGAGTTTCGTTACTAGCATGGAATTACCATTACCTGCACGCGGAAAATACACTTCATCCTATGCCACAAAAAGCAAACCGTGGGCACCAATCCCATCCGGATTTCTCAATATATCAACAGTAAAGTAAAACAATGAATATAATAGTACTTTACTGAAATCCGGTGTAAAATCGTATAACGTGAACAACAGATTACTCAGAGCGACCTCTAATGTATAAACATATCAGTATACCACAGTAGGTAGAACAATAAACCTACTGGAAGAAATAGGGTAGCTCGAGCACTATGCCTCAAACCACGACGTGCGACACCAGAATCCGAACTGCAAACTGGGCACGGAAACCGAAAAGCCCAGGGGAGAGACATAAAACACGTTAGAGTGAGTGGACGAAAATAAATGTCTTTCACCAGTTGATATATATATATA
Organism: Geum urbanum; assembly: GCA_946800695.1. Taxonomy (NCBI): domain Eukaryota; kingdom Viridiplantae; phylum Streptophyta; class Magnoliopsida; order Rosales; family Rosaceae; genus Geum; species Geum urbanum. Next base: position 40,789,525 of record OX326998.1, read on the forward strand.
TATATATAAAAGAATATATGCGAGTCCAGGTAAATAAAATAACAAGTACACGAGGTAAAACTCATACTCCTCCAGTGTACTGAGCATGCAAGTAAAAATCTCACGGGGTCACTCATGGACTCCTCCGTGCTAGTACAGTCTGAATCACGGGATCCCGGACCCACACGTGATTCTAAGCCAGAAAAGCCTCGGTTCCGGAGAAACTCCCCTCGCCGGTCAGGTCGGGGTAACGCCCCGCCTGGGATGTCTACCATCAGGGATTAGCCGAGAGGCTAGTGTATCGATACAACAACGTAACCAAGACTGTACTCTGTGTAAACCAAATCATAAACATTTCGATGCAAATGCATGAAACAGCATATAATGTATATATATTCGTATACGTGTATCCGTATAAGTATAATCGTATAATCGTAAATCACATGCTCATGCAAATCCGAAATCTCATATGCATGCTCAAGTTCATAAAACGTATATCAAGACTCGCAAACAATCCGTGAAAAGAAATGTCCACTCACAGACTAGCGTAACACAATTCGCGTTAATCCGTGATCCGGCGGAAAGTCCCTCGTCAAAACAACGATCACGAACCCCTGAATAATCACAATAACCATTTCTCAAAATCATAATTCGACAATTCAAGACAAATCACGAGAAACCACCGTTCTCGGAAACACGTAATCCGAATATGACAAATCGTCGAAAATCCGATATGTACACCACAATACCTCGCTATACTTTCGGACTCTCAACTCGAAAAATGAACCTCCCCACTGCGATCGGGGCGCGATTTCGAGTGAAATGATATGCAACTTGTCGAAAATCCCAAAAAGTCAAAGTTGACCGCCGCGTTGACCGCCGCCCACGGCGGCGCCACCGCCAAACTGAAAATCTTCCGGCAGAGCAACCCCTATTCCATGCAAAATCACCCACTGAACAACTTTCACAACTGCAACGAAGGCCAATTCAATCTCTAACTCATCCAATTTCACGAAAAACCGAATATACATACAAATTTCAAATCCAAAATTCTCCTTCTACAAATCGAATTAAAGCTTTATACTTATATGGTTAGAATCCTTGAGAGGAGAGCTACAAAACCCAGTCCAAATCATAGCTCGAATCGGTCCGAATCTAAGAACCCGAATTCCTCAAAAATCTCATCACTTTTGGCCGGAAATAGCTCACTCCCCCGGCGGCCTCGCCGTGAACGGAGGAAGGCACAGTGTCGAACGCACCGAGGCGAGTCGAATGGTAGTAGCCTCGCTCCCTGGGGTGGCCGAAACGGCTTCGCCGCCATGGAGCACCGTGAGCCGCCGTGAACTCTCTCTCTCCACCATGGTCAACCCGAGTTGACCAGGTCAACTACCAAAAATGAAAGTTTGACTTTCCAATTAAGGAAACCCACTATTTAAACTTTCCCAAAATAGCAACTTCCTTAATTAACTTTCCGACGAATTTTGAATACTCGTAACTTCCGCGTCGTAATTCCAATTCCGAAAATTCTCGGGGCCACAAACACGTCTCGACGTACTCTTCAATAATCACCCGAAGTCAAACACATCGGCCAAATGGATAAAACATCAACTGTTCAACCAAACACATATTTAATCGACTAAACAAACAACAAACGGAAATAATCACAATTTAATCTCCGTAACTCAGAATAATGCTCCGAAAGTTCCCACGAGCTCGAAATTAAATTCTGAACAACTTCTGTGAAGAATCCAAAACCAAATTCTCGACCGGTAATTAAGTCGTTAAAAGCACCACTATTTAAATCAAAACTTCAAATATTCATAATTAATTCCTCGGTCGTCCAAATAACGATCCGGAACCGCCTACGAACTCGAAATCACACGTAGAATGACTCTCGAGAAGAGACCCAACTCTAATTCTTGGCTAATAATTAAGTCGTTAACAAATCTGGCTATTCACATAACTGTCGGAAATCTGCGTTAACGCAGTAACTCACGTATATAGCTGATCATACTGGTGATTCTGGTCCGGGTCATCACAATAGAAGAGAAATTACCAACACCAGGACAAAAAGAAACGTAATAATTGAAAGAGCAAAAATCCAAACCCAACGAACAAACTTTATATGCTGCTGAAATTGGGAGATCCGATCACTATATAAAAAATGACTCTTGTTTAATATAGAATCCTGAAACCAAGGATCTAAAAGTCGGATCAGAGCAGCGAAAGAGATATTGCATCTGGAGAGGAGAGCGAACTAAAGTGCGTGCAAGAGAGAGGAGCAAGTATATAATGCTCACACTGTTTCAAATTTTCAACACAATACTGTTGAGTAAAACCTGCTTCCAAACTTCATTGATTTAATTGGAAGCCAATTCAAAATCCAAAATCCCGTTTAAGAAAACCAAACCACTCATAAGCTCCAATCACAGAAGCTTGAAGCACAATCCAAACAGTACTAAACCCTAAGAATGAAAAAGTACCTGGATTAAGAATCAAACCTGAACAGAATATAGAAGTCGGCAGTGTTGGATAAGAAGAACTCAATGAAAGAAGCACCCAAAGATGATACAAATCAAGCATCTACAAACCCAATATAATATCAGATCAAATCAAAAGTGTTTTACTTAATAAAAGAAGCAAAAGTTACAATAAAAAAGAACTAACCTGAATCAAAAACGTGAGAGAGAGAGAGGGACCAATTGAGAGTATGAGAATTGATCACAGTTGTTCTATAAGAAACTTGACCAAAAGGTTTTGTATTTCTATGCAAAGAAACACATTCAAAAAACAACAACTATGCTAAAAGTACAGTTGTACACTTGTCCCAAATGTACAAAATTCCAAGAAAATTGTAAAATTTTGCTTCCTCGTTTCAGACAAGTTTAGCTTCCTTCTCATTTAGTCCATGGTTAAGTGACTTGTGTCTTGACAAAATAATAGTTCCATTGGATTTTCATGACAGTAGATTGACATAGTTCATTTAGTAAAGACTACAAAGAGCATCTTTACAGCACTATCAATTCAAGATTAATTCTTATGACTATATATATCAACTCAACATCTGGCACGCATAAAGCCCTAACCACGATTTCATCTTTACAGATGTGTTACTATTTTGATACATATGTAACTAAAGACTAAACATAGAACATTCACATTTTTTTTAGCAATAATAATTCATATTTTCAAAGTTTCAATACTCCGGAACAATATATGATTTTTCAGATTTAATCATTTTAGCTTTGGACAGATGAATATCTACACAGCATTCAATTTAGCCTGGCCTATTCTTGACAGAGTGTTGGTTTTGACCAGAAAGCATTAGAAGTGTAAAGGGTGGGATGATGATTTAGACAGGAAAAAAAAAGGTGTAGTCTTTGGCATGCTAACACAAAAAGGGATCCTGGCCTCCTTTCTTTAATGATTATCCTCTCGCCATCTTAAAGAATACTCGAATCCCAAGGCATATACATATATGATAAATTGGTCTCCATTGGAAGCTTGGAACTAATCAAAGCAACCCGAACATAATATTATTCCCAAAACAGGTAGACTAACAATCCCAAAACAGGTAGACTAACAAACAGACTGTAAGGTATGAATGCCAGATCAAATCAAAAGGGTCTTACCAAATAAAAGAAGCATTACGCCCACAAAAACAAATAAAAGAAACAAAAGTCACAAAAAGAAGAACTTACCTGAATCAAAAATGCGAGAGAGAGAAAGAGGTGGACTAATTAATAGGTTGAGACTAGATCGCGGTCTTTCTATAAGAAACTTGAGAGAGAACGATGGAACGATGATAAAAAGTAGATCGAAAAGTGAGATTGGAATCGGTTGATTAAGGATTAGTGTAATAGGTGGACAATGGGATACATGGAATAGGTGAGGGGATTTCGATCGGTTGAAGTGAAGTTGTTGCAGTTGCGATTAGGCTTGAGAGGGGAGTGAGTGAGGATGATAAAGTGAGGCTGAGGCTGAGGGAACGGGAAGGAAAAGAGAGGAAAGCGACCGAATTCTTGATGTGAGAAAGAGGAAAGCGACAGTGTGAGAGGAGAGCGACAGTGTGAGAGAGTTTGACTTTAGAGAGGAAAGAGTCGCACGCTTGGCATGCGCATAAATAGTTGCTGAAAGTGTGAATAGTAAGTATGAATAGTAAAAATGAACAGGTGCTTCACATTTGTTATATAGGAAATTAGGATTAAGTCACCTGGCCATGTTTTTACGCCATGCCATTTTATTCAAATATTCACCTATTTTTGAACTACCATAAATTACAGTGATATAATACAAGGCACTGATATCTAACATTATATGTGTGTGTATGTTCAATATTCGGAAGTTGAGTTTTTCCTCCATGATCAATTAGAGCACAAGACCAAACCAAATCCATGATTTACAAGAGCAAATCAGTTTTTGAATGCAGCCATACACAAAATGCAATAGTAGTTACTAGCCACCGTGGTGTAAAATGTTAATAAATGATTTACCGGATAGATTTACGACCAATAACAATGTAACACATATCATTGCCACTTGTCATTATCGAAAACGTGGCTTGGGTTTTAGTCAACTTGTATTGGCTTCAATTTATCAAATAATTGGCATGAATATGGTCCCATAATTTATCACTCTTTTGTTTGCCAACTCTATGACATGCGAAAAAGAATTTTTCAGACCGTAGCAAATAATTTTTCGCTTTACGGAAATAAGCAGATTTTTCAAACCATAGGATTGAATTTTTTGGAACATTAAAAAATAAATGTAACAGTTTTGTTTAAACCTGGACCATAGGATTGAATTTTGGTTTAAAAACCAACGGCCCAGACGAAGTGAACCATTGGAATTTTAATGGTAAGTAGTTAATACACGTGACAATATCTCATTCGTGTGTTATATTTTTATTTTACTATTTGACCGCAAAAAACATAAAATACAACTAACCTGACGTCACCCACGAGGCGTGGGCTCCGCTAAGTGCTGAAGCAATCACTAAAGCAAAGTTTGCTCATTCTGTTGCTATAGCAAGAGGTCAACTCTTTCCACTACTACATTCATCCTTTTCCATTGCTCTTCCTAATTTCAGATGGCCCCACCATTCACTCAAGCAGTTTTGTTGCCGGTGCATATGTTCGAAGAACTTGACGTTCACAACTACGATGATCGTCGTTCCACATCATACGACTACATGAATCCAGCTCAATACAACTCATCTCCTGATTCAACTAAATACTAGCTTATCCCAGCCTAAATGTCACACACTCACTCACAGTCCCCCTTCTACATATCTTGTTGAGCGAGGTTATGATCATGGATACATTTGCACAGCCTTATGTGTAATTGGTATACTCGCGTTTTTCTTTTATCCAAGCAATGACATCCGTGTGTCATAATATATGTTTACTATCGTTGAAGTATGAATAATTAGACATTTGTTCCTTCCACATATATCTACGCTTCTTTTAATCCTGATTATTTTCGTAAAACTAATTATTTGCCTTACTTATTCAAAGGAGACGCATCCTATTCATAATCAGGTCGCATGTGAGAGTGTTCACGACAACAAATTTAACTCTCGACCCATAACGTAAAGGCCCATCTTAAAATATATCACATTTGAGATTTTGGACACTCAAGGCCCAATCGTACATGAAGCTTAAATTTGACTACTATACGATGAACTGTAGAACACGTTTTACTTTTTGATTATGCATTTGACCGTGCACAATTACTTTTCGGAAAAACAACATTCACTAACATTTATTTATCGCATTTAAATATATTTTGCATACAACTCTACTGGGGGTAGTGGGAGGATGCTACCTTATATACTGTGATAGGCCTACAGACACAAGCCAATCTAATTGACATGGCAATGCCTTGATTTTACAATGACAACAGCCAACAGGTAAGTATGGTCTCTCACGTGGTTCGGAAAATTGTCAGTCAAAGTTGCGGTAAACAAAACTATATACTCCAACAACGGCCTACATGTAAATAGCCACTCTTGGACTACTGGGGCAGTATTGTATTAAACATAAATAACCGTAATTATCACTCACATTAGGTTGTGACAAACTAAGTTCATATCATTATTTTGTAGGGGTGAACATATCCATCTAGCAAGGTATTTTGGAAATATTATATCAATAATGGAAATCATTTTTATTATATCTGATCGTTCAAAAACGTTAATAGAACAATCTATCGTCTGTGATAAACACATTATTCAACGTGGAGGATGATATACATAAACGCACATATACATAAACGATACTTGTTCACAAAGGGGAAATACAAACACAATACATCACATAGTTATACCATAACTATGTTGTAAGAATGACCTACAATTCTCCACATCACAGTTTTACTATTGACCCATACATGGATGCTCAAAAAAACCAATTAGTTGTATAACACATTCAAGTTCATAAGAACATGGCATAACAGAACTGAGACACCAACATTATATAGATTTATTGACTTACAATCACCCTGACTTGACTCATGTGTCGACACCATCTTCCGTCATAGGTTATTCTTATTCCTCGTCAAAGTACCCCGGCTATTTAGGAGTTGTCAAATCGGCAAGTTGGTGTATTCTCTCTGCAAGCCGAGTTAGCTTTTCTCCACCTTATGCTTGCTTCTCTTTCAAAAAATGCAGGCTTCCATAAACGTTTTCCAATTGCGCTACCCGACTCTTGATCTGGGTGATATGTGTGTCAATTCGTCTTCGACAATTGTCAAAAATATAGCCTTGTCGATTTAATAAAAAAATTTCACATTAAAAAGATGCCAACCAATTATTTTTGACCCATGCTGCTACTGTTTAGTTTCACATGATTCAAATCTGAAACATATTGTGTGGACATAACGATATCTGCGTGGTTTGTTGGGGCTTATCTTTCAAATATCCTACCTCTAGTGAGTCTACAACCTGTCCACAACCGATAGAATTTTCGCCATCGGCTGATGGAAATGGAAGTTTCATGGAATGGTTTGCTGTTGCGATATACTCGAGAGTTTCACGACTCTTGAGCCGAGAGGATCTTCGAGCTGGTAGATAACTACCTTTGTTTACCGCATTATGTTGTCTCCTAGGTGCTATCATGGGAAGTGGCTAATGAATTATTGTTGTAATTGAGACATGTTCATAAGGAAGGTTATATATTTCCATTTATATGCAGTCCATATACCAACCGTACAACCTACCCTTGTTTTGTTGTTTGGTTTATTATTTAACTACTATTAAGTGACCCGGCCCAAATAATGGCGCAAGCTATTTTAGAGCACCCGCATGGGTAAAATCGAATAGGAGGAGCAATTTGAGGAGGAGCAGGCACTGTTTGAGGTGGAGCAGTCACTGTTCATCGAATAGGAGGTGCAGAAGCTGTTTTTCGCGCAGCGGTGTCAAAAAATAGCACGTGCTATTACTATTCATAATTTTTTTTTTCAACCAATCCATAAACGACACGTGTCGTTGTCGTATGAATAATTGAATAAGATTTCGGGTAAGATTTCCGACGAATGACGAGTTGACACGTGTCACGCCGACAGAAGGTTATCGGGTAAATAATTGTACAAAATTTCCGATAAGATTGTCAACCAATCACGAGGCAACACGTGTCATGTCCACTGTTCATGATCGGCTCTAATAATTGTATAAGATTCTCGGAGAGATTTCCGACCAATTGAAAGCCGACACGTGTCATCAGCTTATCTAATCACGTCATCTACACTCGGCTATATATTTGTTGATCGGTGCTCATCGTTCATTCACACCAAAACCAACCATATATTCCACATTCCGATAAGATGAATCCTTTTAGTTTTGAGAATTTTTTCCGGAGGAGGCGACAACAACGTCGGCGAAATGCCGAAATTGCTAATGCTTTCATCACTGAAGCGGTCGTGGTCGATGCAATGTTCGATGACGAACCACCTCGCCGCCGACCAAATGAAGAAAGAATGAGGGAGTCAAGGGGACATAATCTGATGGAGGATTAATTCATCGAACGGCCCGTCTTCAACGAACAAGCCTTTCGTCGAAGGTATCGAATGAGTACCAATTTATTCAACCGTATAATGACGGATCTCTGCAACCACGACCAATTTTGGCACCAAAGAGCTGACGCCGTCGGATTGGTTGGACTTCTTCCACAACAAAAGATGACAGGCGCTCTTCGTATGTTGGCGTACGGCGCAGCCGCATATCAGTGTGCTGAAATAACAAGGATGGGTGAATCCACAACACTACAATGCATGAAGAAGTGGTGTATGCATATCTACGAGCTTTACGGTGACCTCTATCTCCGCGCTCCAAATGCCACAGACTTATCCTGACTTCTAAAGAGAGCAAGGCATCGCGGATTTCCTGGTATGATCGGAAGCATTGACTGCATGCACTAGGAGTGGAAGAACTGCCCCACAGCTTGGCAAAGAGCATTCTCGGGCCGAAAGAAGCGTCCAACTATTATTTTAGAGGCGATGGCCTCATATGACACGTGGATATGGCACAGCTTCTTTGGGGTACCCGGATCACAAAATGACATCAACGTGCTCCACCAATCGGACATATTTGATTCGCTCCTTGCCGGAAACAGTCCGAGTGCGACTTATAAAGTCAACGGTATGACTTACCACAATACTTACTATCTAGCTGACGGTATATATCCCAGGTACTCCTCGTTTGTGAAAACAATCTCCAATCCCCAAGAGCTTCCACAGAAACTCTTTGCCAAGAAACAAGAGGCATACCGCAAAGATGTAGAGAGGTGCTTTGGAATTTTGCAATCTCGTTGGGGAATTATTCGGCATGCAGCTAGGTGTCATCACCAATCGACATTGAAGAGCATCATGTTGGCTTGCATTATAATGCATAACATGATTGTCGAAGAAGAATTTATGGATGAGGAGTTCGAGGAGTTGGAAGAAGAAGATCTTCAAAACCCATCAACTGCTTTCAATGTTTATGATGGGCCAGTAGATGAACAAGGTAATCGTATTCCTTTTGAGCCTGTTGGAAGGGATGCACAAAATGAACAACGATTTGTCGACCGTGTTGTAGATCTCCAATCTGCGTACATCCATGGAGAGTTGCAAAAGGACTTAGTTAAGCACAACTAGTATCTAGAGACCGGCGAACGATTTTAAATGATGTGGGTGTGTAATTTTAATTAACCTAGTTTGCAACATGTTTGCTTTATTTGTTTTTCCTTTTAGTTGTTTGAGTGATGTGTGTTTGATTTTAAGTCATTATGTGTTGTTGTACTGTGCGTGAGCTATGATGGAATAAGAAAAGTGCGTTTTTATTACTTGGAAATTTAAAGTACATAATTTCAATCAAACCCTAGAATTATTGGAAATTTAAAGTACATAATTTCATAATGGAAAAACAAATACCAAACTACTGAAACAGTGGGCGATAACAATTTGAAAATGTTTCATCGCTACCATCTCCTTCCTCTTCCTCCATTTTCTTTAGGATACTCTCTTTTTTCTTCGAAAAATACTTCTTCGATTTTGGGGTCATAGCATCCGTATCCATTGCCATTATCCTTGAATCCTCCGCTTCGGCCCTCAATTTGTAGTCCTTCTCCTTAAGGGCGAGTTGTTTTTGGTACAAAGCTAGTTCAGTGGCATCAGTTTCTTTTTGCCCGGCGAGATGCATTCTTTGATTTTCCATCATGCTTTTCAAAACCTCATCTCTTACCTCATTTGAAGATGAGCATGCTCTTTTCCCCTTTCTTTTGGCTTCCTTGGCCGCCTTCACTCCGATTGGTCTAACCGGACTAGAGTACACTTCTTCTTCATTGCTTTGTGGTGTTGGAATGACTTCATCATCCTCCACGTCGACGGGGGGAGGCATTGAGGTAAAAGGAGGAGTAGTTGCGGAGTTGGAATATGAAGGAGGTGGTATAGTAGGTTCGACGGCCCGAAAATTTGGATGGTTTTTCATCACTTCCCAACAATCAAACTTGGTAAACTGTTTCTTTTTTTGTGCCACGTACCATGATTGAGCTTTTCTTATCTAAGGTGCCAAAAATTTGTATGTCAAAATAATATCTAGGAAATGGAGATGTCAACATTGATTAAAATAAATGTAATAGATGAGCTTTACGACAAAATTATTAACACTTACCTCATCTTGCAAATTTGAGCCGGATTGTACATTCCTTTGTGCATATGCAAGAGCGGCACCCCAAGTTCTAAAACTCGGCTTCAACTTTGTAAAACGAGAAGAAACCGCGGTTTGGGTCCTAGGCTCCGGCCTTGATTCACCATGCGCAAGCTCCCAATTTTCCTTATAATCGGCATAGACTTTTTCCCACAATTTGTCGGACTTTTGCATGTTGCCGGTAATTGGGCAAACGCTAATGCGACAATAAGAAATACAAAGTTGCAAATCTTCGGAATCAAGCCAATTGGACATTTTGTGAGGAGGAAGAAGGAGAAGAGGAAGGAGAGGATAAATTTGTGTGAGATGTGAATGAAATTGATGTAGTATTTATAGAAAAATACTAGGGTGTTATTTGCAATTTTTTAGAATTTTTAGGGATTTTTTTGCAATTGTTTAGGGGTTATTTTGCAAAATGGCAGAAAAAATCAGAAAAATCAGAAAAAAAAATCAGGTTACCGTTTCGGTTGAATCTGGACCGTCCGATCAGATTTTTTGATTTGAAATGGACGGTCCAGATCAATCTGACCGTTACTTTTTTTTTTAACCCGGGCTGCCACGTGTCAGCCTCCCATTGGTCCGGTAATTTTTTTTTTACTTTTACTGGCGCGTGCATTACACGCGCCATGGTGAAAAAAAATTAACCCCTGCTGACGTCACCCACGCGCGTGGATGACGTCAGCAGGTGCTCGAGCAACAGAACGAGCAGCAGCTGCTCGTGCAGCTGCTCGTCCTCTCGGTCAACGACCGGTCGCCGCGAGCTTCTCTCCCCGGTGCACGTCGTCTTTGGAGCTGCTCGTGCTACCGGTGCCGGGGCCCGCCGAAATCCAGCTGCTCGAGCTGCTCGTCCTGCTCGCGGTGCAGCTGCTCTTATGGTTTACTAATGGTTCGTACAAAGTTACAAACCGTAAAAAAATACAATGAAGTAATGTGATTCAATTTTAAGCCGTAATAGAGTAATGAAATTAATTTTTATTTTTTATATACATGCTGGAATTAAGTTACTTCCACAATCTAAAATGATAGTATAATATTTTAAACGAAATAGATATTCATTTGAAGCCGAAATTGCATAATCAACGTAATGAATCCCACTGCTGACAATCCATATACACCTTCCTTAACAAAATTATGACCAAAAGGTACATGTCATTTACTCTAAACATCAAATTTCCAAAAAAAAAGTTAACTTTCCCTTGACTAATAGCACCCTGCCGTGAACGAATTACTTAGTTGTCCGGTCAGCTTGAGATGCACGTACATTTAAAGAAGATGGATGTGCGGGCATAATGATTTGCGACATCAGTTGTATTAAATCTCTCTTCGAGGTTGGCAATAGTCTCACCATGTGCTGTAAACTGCGTTCTCGTATTTGAAAGGACCCGACCCCAATTTAGTTTCCTAAACAGAAATCAAACCCCTTCTGAAAATATGAACTTTCAAAAATCATAGAAATTTTAGCAGAGTTCCACTATATAGTGTAATTACCATTAACCTATAGCAGAAAATACACTTCATCCTATGCCACAAAAGCCAAACCGTGGGCACCAATCCCATCCAGATTTCTCAAAAACATATCATAACGTAAAGCAATACACAAAACTATAGCTTTACAGAAATCCGAGAAAATCATGTGAAAATATAAACATCATAGTATTCAGAGCGACCTCTACTATAAACATGTATACACAACAGTAGGCCAAACTAGAAACCTACTGAGAAGGAAAAATAGCTCGAATACTAAGCCTCCAACCTCGACTTGCGACACCTCAATCCAAACTGTAAACTGGGCATTGAAAACAAAGAGCCCAGGGAAAGACATATAAACTTTTAGAGTGAGTGAGCGAAAATAAATGTCTTTCGTCAAATAAATATATATGTTTATGTTAGTCTATGTCTTGAATCTTGAGTCGCGTCAGCGTATGCGAGGTGCGTTAGCATACGCGTGGTACGCGAGTAAGGAAGAGTCTCTGGCGAAAGAGTTTTTGGCGAGCGTTGACTTCTGGCGAGGCAGTCTTTGGCGAGGAAGTCTTTGGCGAGGAGAGTTAGAAGTCCTTGACGAGCAGGACTGATACTCAGGATTTCGCTAGGACTAGGATTCCTCAGGCATTAAGGAATTGGGTTTTCCTTAATCATTCTGGTTTTAGTTTCCTCAGACGTGTGTGTCTGGGATTCCTCTGGTATTCAGGACTCTGTTGGCTATATATATACATGGGTATCAGCCATAAGAGTGTGTGTGATATCTGGTTCTATCCTGTAGATTAGGCTTAATCTAGTGTGGTAGAGAGATTAAGTATTCTGTAATCCTAGGTTAGGCTTAACCTAGTGTGATATACTTTGTAATCTGGTTCTCCAAGATAAAGTAATCTGTTCTCCTTCTGCCGTGGACGTAGCTAACTCGCGTTAGTGAACTACGTTAAATCTGTGTTTGTTCTTACATTTATTTGCTTCCGCTACAACAAACTGGTATCAGAGCATCGGCTCCGGATGTCTGGAGTGAATGTGAAGATCGACAAATTCACGGGAATGAACAGTTTCAGTTTATGGCAGATCAAGATGCGTGCCTTGTTAAAGCAACAAAGGTTGTGGGCGCCGCTAATGAAGAAGGCAGTGGGTCCCGAGTCCGCTGAGATGGCAGTCTGGAGGAGAAGGCACACTCGACTATCATGCTGTGTCTTGCAGATGATATCATCACCGAAGTTGCAGAAGACGAATCTGCATCTGGTTTGTGGTTGAAGCTTGAGAGTCTATACATGACGAAGTCTTTAACCAACAAGTTGCTTCTGAAGCAACGTCTGTTTGGTCTGCATATGCAAGAGGGTGCACCACTAAGAGATCACTTGGATCAGCTGAACACAATTCTGTTAGAATTGCGTAATATCGATGTTAAGATCGAGGATGAAGATGCTGCCCTAATTCTGTTGGTATCGTTACCATTATCATACAAGAATTTTGTGCAATCCTTTATTGTTGGAAGGGATACGGTGACTCTTAAGGAGGTAAGATCGTCTCTTCATACCAGAGAGTTGCGCCATAAAGCAACTGGTACAGGTTCAGACAGTCAGGCTGCTGGGTTAGTAGTCAGTGGAAGTAAAGGACATGGAAACAAGGATAAGAAGAAATTCAAGAAGCCAAGTTTCAAGGGTCCTAAATCCAACGATGTCTGTAACTACTGTAAAGAAAAGGGACATTGGAGAAGGGAATGTCCGAAGTGGAAGCAGCAGGAGAAACCATCAGGGACCGTTGCTGTAGCAGAAGATGACACCAATTCAGAAGAGGATACGGCTCTAGTTGTTGATGAACATACACATCGCGATGATGTGTGGGTTCTAGATTCCGGGGCGTCTTATCATATATGTCCGTGCAGGGAGTGGTTCGCAACCTACGAGCAGGTAAATGGAGGCAATGTGACAATGGCCAACAGTGTTGCTTTCGAGGTGGTTGGAATGGGCTCAGTTAAGTTGCAGACACATGATGGTAAATTCTGTACATTGAACGAGGTTAGTCATGTTCCTCACATGACTAAGAATCTGATATCTCTGAGTCATTTGGACAAGAAGGGGTTTAGTTTCAAAGGAGAAGGCGGGATCTTGCGTGTCTACAAGGGTTCAGATGTGGTTCTGAAAGGTGTCAAGTGGGGAACTTTGTATGTCCTACAAGGTTCTACGTTGTCTGGTTATGCTGCTGTTGCATCGTCAGAGGTTCACAAGGAGGATATGACCAAGCTATGGCACATGAGACTCGGTCATATGAGTGAACGAGGGATGCAAGTTCTGGCTAAAGAAGATCTTCTTGGTGGCCACAAGGTAAAGGACCTTGGATTTTGTGAACATTGTGTGTTCGGGAAATTACATCGCAGTAAGTTTCCTAAAGTAATTCACAAGACAAAAGGCACACTTGATTACATCCATTCAGACTGTTGGGGTCCGTCTCACGTTGAGTCTTTAGGAGGTCACAGATATTTTGTGTCGATGATTGATGATTTCTCAAGAATGACTTGGGTGATTATGATGAAGCATAAAAGTGACGCTTTTAAGAACTTCAAGCAGTGGAAGGCGTTGGTTGAAAATCAAACTGGGAAGAAGATCAAGAGGCTAAGAACAGATAATGGTCTGGAATTCTGCTGTTCTGATTTTAATGAGTTCTGCAGGAATGTAGGGATTGCTAGGCATCATACAGTCAGGGACACACCACAGCAGAATGGTGTGGCAGAACGAATGAATCAGACACTTCTGGAGAGGGCAAGGTGCATGCTCTCTAATGCTGGACTAGAGAAGAGGTTCTGGGCAGAAGCTATGAGTACAGCTTGCTATCTGATAAATCGTGGACCTCACACTGGTATACATCTCAAGAAACCTCTTGAGATGTGGTCTGGAAAGCCTGCTGATTACTCAAATATGAGGGCTTTTGGCTGCACTGTTTATTATCATGTAAGTGAGGGTAAACTTGAACCAAGAGCTAAAAGGGGAGTATTTGTAGGCTATGGAGATGGAGTTAAAGGGTATAGAATCTGGTCTCCATCTGAGAGGAGGGTTATTCTCAGTAGGAACGTAGTCTTTGATGAAAATTCTATGTTTAATCCTACTGTGAAGTCCATTGTTGTATCAGAGAATGGTAGTGTTGAGAAACAGGTGGAGCAGCAAGATGAGAGTGAACCACAGCATGGAGATCAACACTCACATTCAGAATCAGAGCCACTAATAGATAACCAACATGGTTTGTCTCTTAATCGGGTTAGGAGAGCAAGCTTTGGAAAACCGCCTACGAGGTATGGTTTTGAGGACATGGTGGCTTATGCACTTCAGGTTGCTGAAGAGGTGGATCCTCGCGAGCCATCCACCTACAAGGAAGCAGTTACATGTACTGAGTTTGCCCAATGGCTTGCTGCAATGGGAGACGAGATGGAATCACTTCACAAGAATCAGACTTGGGATTTGGCCAAGCGACCTCAGAAGAGAAAGGTTATCACTTGCAAATGGATTTTCAAGAAGAAGGAAGGGATGTCGCCTGCTGAGGGTTTCAAGTATAAAGCTCGCTTAGTTGCAAGAGGGTTTCATCAGGAAGAAGGTGTAGACTACAATGAGATTTTCTCGCCTGTGGTCAGACATACATCTATCAGGGTGCTACTAGCCTTAGTTGCACATCAAGACCTGGAACTTGAGCAACTAGATGTGAAAACAGCTTTTCTGCATGGAGAGTTGGAGGAGGAGATATACATGACTCAGCCAGAGGGTTTCCAAGTTTCTGGAAAGGAAGATTTTGTTTGTAAGTTGAAGAAATCTTTATATGGACTAAAACAGTCACTGAGGCAGTGGTACAAGAGGTTTGACAGCTATATGATGGAGATAGGCTACAACAGGAGTCCGTATGATTGTTGTGTTTATTATAACAAGGTTTCAAATGAGGTTCTCATTTATCTGGTCCTGTATGTAGACGATATGTTGATAGCTTCAAAGGACAAGTCAAAGATTCAGAAGTTGAAGGGTCTTCTCAGTGCTGAGTTTGAGATGAAGGATTTGGGTGTAGCAAGGAAAATTCTGGGAATGGAGATCTACAGGGATAGGAGTCAGAAGAGGCTGTTCTTATCACAGAAGAATTATATTCAGAAGATATTGTCAAGGTTTGGCATGTCTACGGCAAAATCCTTAGATACTCCAAGTGCAGCGAACATTCATTTGTCCACTGCATTTGCACCTAAATCAGCTCAGGAGAAGGAGTACATGTCTCAAGTTCCCTATGGTAGTGCAGTAGGAAGCTTGATGTATACTATGGTCTGCACTAGACCGGATCTTGCACATGCTGTCAGTGTTGTCAGTAGGTTTATGGGTGAGCCTGGAAATGAGCATTGGCAAGCTGTGAAGAGGATCTTTCGTTACCTTAGGGGTACGTCTGACGTTGGTCTCATTTATGAAGGTGATACAGGGTGTTTAGTAACTGGTTACTCAGATTCAGATTATGCTGGGGATGTTGACACAAGAAGATCTATGACTGGTTATGTTTTCACTCTTGGTGGGTCAGTTGTTAGTTGGAAAGCTACTCTGCAGTCTTCAGTGACTTTGTCTACAACTGAAGCAGAGTACATGGCATTGACAGAGGCAGCCAATGAGGGAATCTGGTTGAAAGGACTGGTTAGTGACTTGGGTTTACATCAAGATCAGGCTATAGTGTATTGCGATAGTCTGAGTGCAATCTGTTTGGCCAAGGATCAAGTTCATCATGAGAGGACTAAGCACATCGATGTCAGGTATCATTTTCTAAGGAATGAGAAGCGGATCAGGGTAAACAAGGTGGGTACTGCCGATAATCCAGCAGACATGTTCACAAAGCCGGTTTCGCATAGCAAGTTTCAACATTGCTTGGACTTGCTGAATGTCAGAAGTTGTTAGTTGCCCGTTGGGGGCAACACCTGGGTTGCTTCTCTGGGAGAAGGCAACGTCTGGGTCCTTCTCTGGGAGAGGGGAACATCTGGGTTCGTTTCTTGGAAGAACGACATTTGGGGCAGAGGAGAAGTCTGGTACTTCGGGTACATCTGATTACTTGGAAGAGAATTCAAGTCAAGGTGGAGATTTGTTAGTCTATGTCTTGAATCTTGAGTCGCGTCGGCGTACGCGAGGCGCGTTGGCATACGCGTGGTACGCGAGCAAGGAAGAGTCTCTAGCGAGAGAGTCTTTGGCGAGCGTTGACTTCTGGCGAGGAAGTCTCTGGCGAGGAAGTCTTTGGCGATGAGAGTTAGAAGTCCTTGGCGAGCAGGACTGATACTCAGGATTTCTCTAGGACTAGGATTCCTCAGGCATTAAGGAATTGGGTTTTCCTTAATCATTCTGGTTTTGGTTTCCTCAGACGTATGTGTCTGGGATTCCTCTGGTATTCAGGACTCTGTTGGCTATATATATACATGGGTATCAGCCATAAGAGTGTGTGTGATATCTGGTTCTATCCTGTAGATTAGGCTTAATCTAGTGTGGTAGAGAGATTAAGTATTCTGTAATCCTAGGTTAGGCTTAACCTAGTGTGATATACTTTGTAATCTGGTTCTCCAAGATAAAGTAATCTGTTCTCCTTCTGCCATGGACGTAGCTAACTCGTGTTAGTGAACCACGTTAAATCTGTGTTTGTTCTTACATTTATTTGCTTCCGCTACAACAGTTTATAAAACATATACGAGTCTAGATGCATAAAAATCATATGGTACAGGAGGGAGACTTTAACTCCTCACGCGTACAGAGCATGCATCGGAAATTCCGCGGGGTCACTAACTCATGGACACATCCGCACTAGTACAGTCTGAATCACGGGATCCCTGATCCTCACGTGATTCCAGCCAGAACGGGCCTCGGGTCAGGGTATCTGCTCCCCCCCAGTAAAGACCTCGGGTCAGGGTAATAATCCCCCTCAGTAAACATCCTCGGGGATCAGCCGGGCGCGACATCAATGGTGGCCAAATCCGGTGAAAATTTCTAGATCACATCTACTCCTCAAGCTCAACAAATTTTCCTTCTACACCAACCTCCAATTCGAAACACACCGACCGGAATCAAGCTCGAAAATTTAAATATCCATTAATTCCGGTGACCTATTCCGGCGAGCTTTCAACGGCCTCCAATTCCAAAATTCTTTCACCCAAAAGCATCTATGGGTTGAGGGGAGCAAAACCCCCAACCCCATCGGCCCCAAAAGTGGCCGGAATAGCCCACCTGATTCTGGCAAAAACCCATAACTTAACCGAATCGGTTCTCCTTCAAAACTCAACCAAATCAACTCAAACCAAGTTCAAAACAATAGGAAATCACGAGATGAAGCCAACCATACCAAGCTCGAGGTCTAAAGTGGCCGGAATCGGAAAGTCGATCGGTGGTCAACGGCGGTGCCAAAATCCTTCGGTCAATGCGGGTCAAACTTAGTCAACGGTCCAATTTTGGTCAACTTGGCCCAAATGTGACTTTTCGACAATTTTACGACTATTTTGATATTTATACTCGCGACTAAAACGATCAACGGTCGAGAACAGATCGAATCCAAACGGATAAACACGATTAAATCCAACGGTCGGAAATATTCATAACATATTCATCGGACATCGAAAAAATTCTTAGAAAACTCCTACAAGCTCGAAATCATAAACTCTACAACTCTCGTGAAGGAACCCATATCAAATTCTTGCCCGATAATTTAGTCGCAAACAAGACCGCCAAATAATTTATCAAATTCTTGCCCGATAATCACATAATAACTAAACATGTTTTCAAACCACAATACAATATCAAATTAAGCAGCAAAAACAATAAAAAAAAATGGCAAATAGAAGCACCCACTTTCAAAAAAATAGTAGTATAACGCTAGAGAAAGTAATTAATATGATTCTATCATAATTTGGAGATTAATTATTAAATGAGAAAAATTTTCATCAATCTACGTTAGATCTTTAACGTTTCAATTACAAATCGACACGTGACACTTGGTATCTTAGTCAGCAAACGGAAGTTTTGACCGTGTACTTCTCTTTTATCTCCGTCTGTTCAAACTTTTTCCACTTCACCAAGAACCCAGCACGACGAAAACCCAGTTCCCTAGAAGCTATGGATGTTATTTAAGTTGATGATTGATTGATGTAATTTGTCGTCGGATAACATATTGAAATTGAAATAAACAACAATCTAATTATAAAGAAACCAAACAACAAGACCATTATAGAACAACCAGGAACTTGGAACAATCAATCTATACAAATTTCTGAATATTGATTATTGTTGTGGCAATAGGATAAATCAGCCCAGCAAGTCATAACACCTTCAATTTTATAGGGGAAAGCAAGATATAAACAACAAGAAGAACCACCTCTTCTCCTCATATCGGCCATTTTTAAACAACAACAAAAAACCATATTTCCACCCCTGCAATTCTAAGTAATTTCATATATTTCAGCGAGAAAGGCCTAGGGAGGGAGAGTAGCATCCATTGCTCAAAATTCAAAACCCTCAAATATTGGACATGCTCGCGCCTCCAACGCAATTCAAAACTGAAAATGTAAGGAACTCTCCACCGAAAAAGGCGTTGTCCATCTTCTCTCCTGCTGCAAAAACCCTATCCGATTGTTCCCCGTTCAAAGGCACACCAACTATGCCGAGTACATACCTAGCTTCATCTCCACCTTCGCAGTCGCCTGAATCGGGATGAGTTCTCAGGTTGAAGTGAAAGAAGATTGAACAAACGAAGATAAAAGAGGAGTAGACACACTAGCAGACCTATGTAGGGACAAGGGGCCTGGTTCCCCCACTCAAATGCTATACATGTATTTTGTGATACAAATTTTCGGTTAATTTAAAATTTTAAGTAGTATATGCCCTCTATCACCATAAATTTTTGAAATTCTTTGTATTTTACCCCCTCATGAATAAATTTATGGGTGTAGACAGCCAAATCATCCATTGTTGATTAAACTATCAAATACGACGTGTCAATTTGTAATTGGAACGTCAAAGATTTAATGTGGATTGAATTTCTCGCACTTAAGCAACACCAATAACACCAACATAGAAAGAGAGAAAGATTCAATTAATTTTTAGAGAAATTTCCGAGACTGGCCTAGCAGGTAGAGAGAGAGAGAGAGACAAGATTATGAGCCTCAAAAGAAGCAACAGAGAGACTATAAGAGCAACTTTTATAGTCTCTTTGTTGCTTCTTATAGTCAAGATTCTCATTTTGTTCAAATATATAGCCGAAACTTATTTTAGCTATGTATTTTAAAAAATTTGCACCAACAATGTTACTTACAATTTAGTTATATTTAAACGTATGATTGATTGATGAAAAATAGATAAATAATTTACTTAACTATTAATTGGTCTAGCAATCTATAAAGAAATGATTTAATGATAATTATGGTTTTTACATTACCTATAATTCATGTTTTCGGTATAGGAATAAGGGAAGAAAACGTGAAATATAGGGATTTCCTATTAGAGCTAATGAGATAAGGAATCTGCTGGAGTTGATTTTAAAGAAAAAAAATCTCATATTTCTACTAAAACTGAATTATAGAGCATCTGCTGGAGTTGCTTTGAGTTGTTGAAGAAGGAATCTCAAGCGAATGAGATATTTTTGATTTCTTATACAACTTTTCGATTTCTCATTCATTGATCATTCGCTTTGATCGTTTAAACTATAGCTTAGCAAGAACTTGTGGAAAATTAGAATTGGTGAATGAAAACACCAATATTGGCTCCTAAAATTTCGGGCTGAGGCTATTGCCTTATAGGATTCGTATCAGGTCTAGGCCTGGGTTCTACTTCTCCGGAATCCACTTGTCACTGCCAGTTATCTTTGTAGCTCTATATATTTTACAAACTCTACATTTTTTTTACATGCAGCAACATCAACGTGATCATGGAAGCAAGAACGATGATTTGGCGAATCCTTTTTTTATTTATCAAATTAGTCATTGCATCGATAAATTGTTATAGCCAATCAGTATTTTGAATACAAACAGTCTATATATAGATATAACAACAATAGAATCAAAATTTTAACTAATAACAAAGAACAAAGATGAAATAGGAATTCACTAACTTGATCAAATAGAGGCCTGCAACGCAGTGTCCTGAGACAGAAATTCGCCCCCACTTGTACTTGTTGTCTGAACATCTATCTAGATAATACAACTATTTTGTTCAAGTTCTAGCACACGAACTTGAACCCTAACGAATTTACTTTATGTATTTCTCAGAATAACAATATAGAAGAAGAAGACGAAGTTGAAGAATTTGATCATCAAATGACGACCTCGGGTCGTCCTTATAAAGACATCAAAAGTCTTGATCGTTATCCCAACTATCGCTTCTTTTGATATTAATCCGAAATAATGATGCAAAATTAAAATATTAATTTTTCAAAAATTAAAATCGGATTTAATCAACAGAGTCCAAGAGCCCCAAGGCCCATCTTTTGACGATTAAAATATTTAGGCTTTCCCTTAGTAACCCAAGGCCCTACCCCACAAATCCATGTGAAAACCCACCTTCTAGCTTTCAGCCGAATTACTTCTCTACATGTGTAGTTCATAATAAAGGCACATGTTTTTCTAACTTCTTCCATGTGGGACTAAGTTCCAATATAAAAAATGAGTAAGATGGAAAAACCACTTCTCCAAAGATACAACAAAAGAACTAGATCAACTCTACCTAAACAACTAGTCAGGGCATAGAGTGATCCAGATAACAATCAAACCAAAAACTTCTAGCTTATTCCCCTAGGAAAAAATAATCCATCCAAACGAAGAGCATTAACAACGGTTAATGGACGTCGAGTGACCCATCTATGAAGACCCATCACCTTTTTCGCAAGCGTTGCAGCACAATGCATGACACGATTCACTTCTCTTGGGACCCAATCCCAAATCACAATGTCAGATAGTTGAACTTTATCTTTGATTGCATTGAATCATTGGTTTATGTTGATGACTTGATGACACATGAATCAATGCTAGCACATTTTCATGTCCTTGCACATAAGAGTAAACAAAGGAAAAATCCAAAAGTGCACCATGTTAATGGGAAAAAAGTGGTCATTCCAGTTTGGTAAAATAGACATTGCATGTGGTCATTCAATTTTTGGAGCTATAATTATGGTCATTCAAGTTTATAAGACGAGAGATTGTATATGATGGAGTAAAATATTGACTAATGACAAAAGAATTAAATATTGACTAATTAGATTGATAGAGTAAAAATTGTGTAATCAAAATTATACTTTCAAAATTTGATATGAGTAAAAAGTTCAATTAGCCAAATTTAAGTGATCAAAATTATTTTTATAAAAACTAGTGATCAAAGTGTTTATTTTATTAAACTTGAGTGACACCGCTTATTGTCTAGGCCGACCGCAGAAGGATGGAAGCAATCAGCTTCTGTTTCCCTTTGAAGTCTAAACTTCTGTCGTATATGCCACTGTATAGCTATATCCTTGTAAATTGCTATTGATTTTGTTGTTGTTGAAAATAACAGTGTCGTCAGGGAAGAAGTTCCTACACAGGCAAATTATTAGCAGACATTTACTTTCAGCATGGTGAT
Source organism: Geum urbanum (assembly GCA_946800695.1). NCBI lineage: Eukaryota > Viridiplantae > Streptophyta > Magnoliopsida > Rosales > Rosaceae > Geum > Geum urbanum. Next base: position 40,811,752 of record OX326998.1, read on the forward strand.
AGGGCTCCCGTCAGGGAGCAGTTCAATTTTGGCCAGATTCCCATCATGCTAATGGTACTTTTTATATAAGTTTTTTTAAAATTTGATTTCTTGGACTAGGTGTGGATTCTCGACGTCTAGGATTATTTGTATGTTAAAATACTTTCACGATTTTGTTTTTGCTGTGTCCACTGTCCATTTACATCTCTCAATAGATGTTATGTTCTCTTCAAGTGCATTTCATATACATTGTTAACTGCTAAGTACTTATTCTTATTTTTTTTTTCAATTAAAACTAAGATCACTGTTAAATATCATTTTCCATTTATACTCTGTCAAGTTTCATTCATGGAAAACAGCAAGACAGCTGACTCATTTCTACATGCTAAATTGCTAATAGTCAATTCATATGTTGTGTTGAAGTCTAGAGCTTTATTTTTTTTATTGGTGAAAATTGATATCTTGTTTGTTCAATGTAGTCAAAGTGTTGCAACTTAAGAGGTTGTGATCCTCAGCAGCTAGTTTCTTACAAAGAAGAGTCATCTGAAATGGGTGGGTAAGTAATGTTTCTATTTTTCTTTTCACTAGCTCTACTCTTCTGATTTGATTTACTTTCGGGCTTATTTAAAGCTATTTTTTCTTTTCTTTTCAGTTACAGCTACTTCATTCTAAATGGACTTGAGAGAGTTGTTCGACCGATTATATTGCCAAAGCGGAACTATGTAAGTGATTCTTACCCTATGTACTTTAACAAATTTTGTGATTGAAAATGAACCATGTTTCCAAACTAGTATTTTTTTTAAGAACCCAAGTGCCCTAGTATTTATTGAAGTGCCGAGGTTCAACCGTTATGAAGTGTGGGAGCAAAAGGAATAGCCCTATTGGTATCATGAGAGATATTAAGTAGATGGAAGTTTTCTAGTCTCTTCTTAAGTGGGTGCAATTTTTTCGTCCCCCCAAAAAAATCTTGTATTTCTTTCTACACTAACGGTGTATTTGGATGAAGTATTTTTTTATTGCTATTGAATTCACAATTGATGGAAATTAGATTTCATTATTTTTAAATTCCATAATTTGTGAATTCTAGTTCTTGGATTCTTGATGTAGAAATTTAATTATAACAAGAATTTCAAACTTTTATGAGTAAGATGAGGAAATTGTAGAATGACACCTATTTTTGAAGGAATTGAAACAAAGAATTTGGGTCTCCAATTCCTCTGATTTTAAAATAATGGAAATTATAAAATCCTTAAGAACCTTACTCAAACACATAAATTTAAGTGATAAAATTCTAAATTGCTGGAATTTAATTAGATTCCTGGGATTTCACTCTTATCCAAACACACCGTAAAGAGAGAATACTGAGCAGTGCAATAACTTAACACGGAAAGGAAGCTTGGAAAAAAAAATAAAAGCTTCACAAAAAGAAGAAGCAAACCTGTCTTAAACAAGAAAATTTCAAACTTCTAGAGATATTAGTAAGTTTCTGCGTAATAGTCACTAAGCATAGCTGCGGAAACGAAATCTATGAACTCAGAAGTAATCCGAGTCCAAAGGATGTCCAACTTATAGTTTTGTAAATCTTCTTGGTCTTGCCCCACCTAGTCCTTAAGATTTTTTAATTTTTTCTGCCCAAACTACTAAAAAGAAAGTAAACACAAAATTGGCCATAAAACCAAGGAATCTGGTGCATTCTTGCCAACTTCCTAACTTAATGACTGAGGTAGAGCTTTCCTAATTTTGTAGTTTCAAGGAAGCATAATAACTCGTGTTGTTATTTGTTTAATGTGTATTCAGCCAATGAATATGGTGCGCAATTCATTTCGTGCTCGAAAGGAAGGATATACAGATAAAGCAGTAGTCATAAGGTTTTTTTTCCCTCTTCAGATTGTTTATCTTAATAAGAATTTTTACTGTAGTAGTAAATGCTGTCTTGTTGTTGGTGTGTGATGTCTTGTATTTAAGAGGTTAGAATGATCAGATCCTTTGGCATACATATAAGTAGGTGTGCATGCAGATTGAATTTAGTTAAATAGGTATCAATTCCTATATTCTTAATGAAAACGCATTGGGGCTAGAATGAGCAGACCTTTGGCATACATATAAGTTGGTGGGCATGCAGATTGAATCTAGTTGAGTAGGTATCAAATCCAATATTCTAGATGAACATGCAAGCCAGTCCAATACCATGCAGCCCAAGGAGAATTATGCATTGTTACAAAAGAATTACCACAACTTATAGTCAGGGAGAAAAATGACATGGAGTTTCAGCTTATTTGTGGAAAGGTGTGATGTTTACTTACATGGTTTTTGATTCTCCATCAGCCGTCATTTAGGTGTGGCAGAGATGATCAGTCTTCAGTAACAATAAAATTGTATTACCTGAATAACGGCAGTGCAAGACTTGGTGTTTGGTAAGCAGACTTAATTGACTCTACTACTGATTTTTGATTTGCAATTATGAGACTGAACTAATAATATTTGTCAAATGATGTTGCAGGATGCAGGGAAAGGAGTTCTTGCTTCCTGTGGGTCTTATTTTAAAGGTAATATTGGGGCTGCTGCCCATATATAATACTTTGTCCAAACCCCTCTTTATTCACATGGACTTTTACTATTTTAGTTTACAATATGATTATAAGTAAATTTACACCTATCTTAATGTTTTACTATGCTTACTCATGGACTAGAAAGTCTATTGAATATTGTCACAGGTCTAAGAATTTTGACTTCTCTCTCTCTCTCTCATGAATAAAAGTGAGTCAAATTAAGAAAAGTGAGTCAAATTAAGAAAATCTTACATGTGGATGTCCTTAGCAGAACCTCGCTATATATATACACATATACATATTTATGTAGGTGCTATGTTATATTCATCAGCTTGCTTGCAGTCTGAACTAGTTTTATATTAATTGAGGTGCATACTTGACCCTCCTGATCATGCTGATCATGTTTTCCTTACCTTGATTTTTTGTAATAGGCCCTCATTGACACTCCTGATCATGAAATTTATGCGAGTTTGACATTATGTTATCTAGAGAAATTTGAGAAAGTTAAAGGTGCTGTTGGCACCCAGCTTGTGGGGGAGAGGGCACAAATTATCATAAATGAAGTGGGGGACTTGGGTCTTTTCACTCATCGTCAATTTCTAGAACACATCGGTACATGCAGTTATCTTCTCATGTCCTCTTAATGATAATACTTCTGATGTTAAATGCCTATAGTAATCCCTTATCACTATCAGGAGAGAACTTCCAACTTCTAATGAGTGTACTGGAGAATGAATCTTATTCAGTTGTAAGTCATCATTTGCAATCTTTAACTCTCTCCCTTTGGATAAAGGAGAAAGAAAGAGATTATCTACTTTTCATTTGTTTTAATACCCATACACTTTCATATCGCCTAACTGATTTTGATTCGGTAGGTTGGGGATGCTGTTCTCAAGGATTACATACTTGTTCACCTAGAGAAGAATGATGACAAATTCAATCTGCTCATGTTAGCTCTCTCTCTCTCTCTCTCTCTCTCTCTCTCTCTCATGTATAGAGTGATCCCTTCAGTATTGAAACTGATGGGATGACATGTGGTCCTAAACCCTGTCAACATTGTCCATCTGTACCCAGGATTCAGCTTTGAAAAAGACCAATCAATAAGAAATTGTTGCAATCTTTTTAGGCACATAAAATTATTTCTCACGGTGTTATTTCTGATATAATCATTTGGTCAGTCGTGGTGAAAGAAAAAAGATTCTTTAGCAAATTGAATTTATCTTACTTTTGAATTAATTCTCAAGAGAGGAAGATCAATATACATATGTATATGTGAAACTTGCATTTGTATTCCAAAGTCCAATCTTACTTAAGAAGAATCCTCTTGAAAAAGAGAGATAATTTTCTAGTTATCAGTATTCAAATTGTGTTTTCAATAGTTAGAGCTGTGCTTTAGCGCTCACATATCTATTTTCTTAGATTTATGTTGCAGAAACTTTTTTCGCTTATGGATCAAACCTCAGTGCTAGACAATCCAGATTCCTTACAGAATCAAGAAGTGTTACTCACAGGCCACTTAATTACCATATATCTCAAGGTAGATTAAACAGTTTTTTCCCTATAAGAAATTATATTCATACTGGGATGCCTATGGGGATAGTGAAATTAGATCTCTAGTACATCACTCTGAAACACCATATCGTGCTGTGTTAGTGTGTTCCGTGCAGTAAATATTAAAGTAATTTTTAGTCTATATTATTCTAGGTGCTGGAATATGTGGACTAACATGTTCATTGTTTGTATTTTCTGATTTTTCCCCCATTTGTTCTAGTCTGTTTTTCTTCACGAGTGATGATTCCACTAGGACTAGATGATGTTCTCTGTGATCCGAAAAATTATCACTTGGAAGGGAATCAGTACTACTAATTTGAAATGACCAGAGTATTATATTGTTCATCTGTTTGAATTTGTTATTGTCTTCGCTTATATGCTTGTCCTCGATTCCAGGAAAAGCTAGAGGATTGGTTGCAAAAAACCAAGAAATTTCTACAGGAAGCGATAAAAAAAGAGAGCAAAGATATCAACTTTGGCAGCGGTATGGTTTTTGTTTTGGCTGTGTATTACAGAACTTATTATCTGTTTTTTTTCCCAGAGGTGAAATGTTCAGTATCTTTTGTGTCATGAACTGACACTTCCTTTTTGATTATGCTGTAGATAGCTTAAAAAGGGTTCTAGATGAAAATCCTACAAGGCAAATCAGCTTAGCGATTGAGAATATGTTGAAAACTGGAAATCTTTTTACCCAAACTGGTCTAGATTTGCAGCAGGTATTGACTTCTAACTTGTGCTTCTTTAGAGTATTATAGGTTTTCTACCAGTGGATTGCATTTTTTGTGTTTCGTGCGTGGCAGAAAAAGAGTTTCAAGTGATACAAAGATTGCACTCAAGTACACTATAAGACCATTTTTGTGATTATCAAGTTTATCCTAGTCTCGTGATTAAGTTTTGTTTTCTTTTTCCAGTACTGTCGGCTAATTATATGTATGTAATCATTAGTTGAAATCCTTTCCCAACTAAAAGGGTTGTATCATTAAACACTCTGAACTGTGTGAACCGTCTCCCTGTTTTGTGTTTGGGTGTGGGTGTGGGTTGGTATCCCTTGCATTCTTGGATCGTCCCAGTATTGTCTATTTCATGATTGCATGTCACTTTGACCACAAAAGGATATGGGTAACCCAATAGTTGAGGGAGTGAAATGACAGAAAAGCATGGAAATTAAGACGATGTCCTAAATTCAATTTAATTTGATTCAACTTTTTATAAAACTTTTGATCTCTAGGGTGTAAGGTATAAAATCCTGGAAAAAGGGCGACAGAAACTTAATTTGAATTCGTTCTTTTTAACTTTCATATTTTCATGGTGGAAAAAGTTAACCAAGGTAGTTCTTCGATTTTCTGCCGGACCCTTGATTAAAGTAGAGGTTGCATGATTTTTTCTTTCTTTCAGAATTATGTGTATTATATATATGTATTATTTTATTTGGAGCAGCAGTATTATTTGGTACCATTAGACCTACTCTTCTCTAAATCTTACTTTATTGATATAATTGAAACTGCTCTACTATATGCACCTAGAAGTTCAAGCTACTCGTTTTACCTTTAACTTATTTTTCTTTCTTAATTAATTTCTTAGAGGGCGGGATTTACAGTTCAGGCAGACAGGCTTAATTATTTGCGATTTATATCACATTTTCGTGCTGTTCATCGAGGGGCTTCATTTGCTGGACTTCGCACCACAAGTGTGCGGAAATTGCTTCCTGAGTAAGTAGTTTATCCCTAGGCTCTTCAAAATCTTGCAATTTGATTTCATCACTCATATGTTTTCTATTAAATGCAGATCATGGGGATTTCTTTGCCCTGTGCATACACCTGACGGAGAGCCGTGTGGCTTGTTGAACCATATGACCCGCACTTGCAGTAAGTTATCTTAATATGTCCTAGGAAATGTAAATTGTTCTAGGAAACATACACAAGCTACTATCAATTGTTAAACAAACAATATGGACGGAATTAAGAGTATTTGATAGTCTTACTCAAGAGTATTTAATTAGTTGATTGCTAGCATGTGGATAAGTTGTTTATTCTGATGCCGTTTGAAGTTTGGTGATCTAATCCGAAACCAATTGTAGCGCTAAGAAAAATTGCAACTGGAAGTGGTGCCTTGATCAACTAGGGTTGGTCATATTTCACTCAGAGGGGGCATATACTAGATTTGCTTGCAATGGACATACACAGTGGCTAGTCTAATTACTAATTTTCATCAGATACATTGCTGATCATTGATAGAGATATCTCATGTGGTCAAGTCACCTATAAAATAACATTATTACATATTTATAAAATCTTGGCCATCTATTATACATTAGTTATATGGCATTTTAGGTTGTTTTCTACTTTGTTATTGTTGACTGATTATTATTACATGCTATGTGATTTAAGTAGTTCCATGTTATAACAGGAGTAACATCATACTTCGATGCACAAGGGAATATTAGAGATTTCTCTAAGATCCGAATGTCTATTCTCAGTGTTCTGATTGAAGTTGGAATGACACCTTCATTGCTAAGATTAGTTCATTCTGGTCCTCCAATAGCTCTTTCTGTTCTTTTGGATGGTCGTGTTGTTGGCTCTATTTCGTCCAGTCAAGTTGAGAAAGTTGTGGCTCATTTAAGGAAGCTGAAAGTGTCAGCTGCGTCAGTGGTACGTTTAATTTTTTTCTCAATTCGTTTTAAATTTTATTTCCCCAATTTGACGTTGAAGTTTGATATTATGCTGATGTTTGAAATGATAAATGCGTTAGATCCCAGATGATTTGGAAGTGGGATATGTTCCTCTAAGCATGGGCAGGGCATATCCTGGTCTCTACCTTTTCACCTCTCCTTCTAGATTTGTTCGGCCAGTTAAAAATATTACAATACCTGCTGTGAAGGTCAATGTATTGAACTTATTGGGCCCTTTGAACAGGTTAGTACTTGAATTCAGAATACACTTCCTAGTTTGACAAGGACTTGTTATCACTTCTTTGCTTCGATCACAAGGTTCATATTTCATCTAGGGAACTCACAGTGATTGTCTGCCTACTTTTCTGTGTCCAACATTAGGTTTTCCTGGAAATAAGATGTCCTGATGGTGGAGATGGTGGAAGGAAAGATGCTTTCCCTGCAACTCATGAAGAAATTCATCCAACTGGAATGCTCAGTGTTGTTGCTAATCTGACCCCCTGGTAAGAGCATAATCAGAGCCCACAAAACATGTACCAGTGTCAGGTTCTTATCCTTCTCTTGTTAGTATTAATCTATATCACAAATGCATGCTTCAGTTTCGGCTATTTCTTTTTTTGATATTTTATTTATGTGCAATGTAATTATATTCCCGGTACATTGAATGATAGATGGAAAAACAAACCATGGGCTTCTCATTACAAGCACTTTGCAATCGTTCAGATCAGAAGCGTCATCTTAAGGTTGGTTCTCTTCATTCTCATCATATGAGTCCACTTTATATCTAATATAAGTAATTGTTGTCATACACTCACTGCTCCATAAATATCTCATCACATGAACTAAAATCATAAAGTGGTTTATTTAGAAGGGAGTCTTAGAAATACTTTATCGAGGTTCATTACAATTATTAACTGGCCTATGTTGGGGAGTTCTTTTGACTAAGCATATTCCTATAAAGTATAGAGTATTATTTTGAAGAGGTACTACTATGCAGCATCAAGTTTTGAATTTAATGAGTCAGCATGTTGATCCAATTTTTAAATTTCAACATTTTCCATGTAAATCGTTGTATTGATTGTTTGTGCAAGATTGACAGTCGTACATCTTCCATGTGTGAGAGAGACATGCACTCCAAAACTAATTACGTGCTGTTTATCATGTTCTTTTATGGTTTGTAAACCTCACCCTATTTCTTTTCTTTTGTTTAAAATGGGAAATTTAAGGACTCCTCAGTCTCCCATCGTTCGCACAAAAACATATTTGAATTATTGCGTCGATGAATATCCAACGGGCACAAATGCAATTGTTGCTGTACTGTCATATACTGGGTGAGAATTTTTATTTGTGTGTTATCTTAGCTAATCTTTCGTGTAGTATTAATCAATCCCATCTTTTATGACATCTAGGTATGATATGGAGGATGCGATGATTCTAAACAAGTCATCTGTGGATCGTGGAATGTTTCGAGTAGTATATCAGGTTTGTTACAAAGTTATACATATGAATTTCTATTATTTTTGGTATCTTATTGCTCGGTTTACTTACATTCCAGTGTCTTCCCATATACATATATGGGTAAAAAAGCTGAAAAACCATGTCATGTGGCATTTGGTATACCTGTATATATTTATGACCGAATGATCATTTTCTTTATTTTATTTATTTCTTATACCATATGAACTGATAGTATGGTCTTTTGACTCATATTTGTCCAATTATTTGTTGGCAGACAGAATTAATTGACTTGTCTGATCAAAGGAGTAGATCAGATGGGTCGAAGAAAGTGTTCAAAAGAAGTATCACTGATAAGTCACATGGTTCTTCGATTGATTCAGATGGTCTTCCTTATGTTGGCCAGGTTGGATTTTATGTTCCTTTTACCTTTTCCAAATATTTTCGTGCGTAAGACCGGGGTGTCCATTTCTGCCAATTTGAAGGTGAACTGTGTTTAAGTAGGTGAACTATGTTTAAGTATGCTTGACTTTAATTATTTTTTAATTTCAGACAATCAATCCAGATGAACCCTATTATTCCACCCATGATGAGGTCACAAATGGTAATCACACTTTTAAACACAAGGGTTCAGAGCCTGCTATAGTTGATTATGTTGCTGTTGATGGGAAGAAGCATATGCAGAAGGTGAGTAGACAGCCTTCTCAAGCCTCAATTTTATCAAAGCATCTTCCTTGTATTGCTGTACATGGGTATATTGATTTGCCGATTCTAATTCATTGATGTGCGTAATATATCATGATCGTGAAATTGGGACTTATACTTGGTATTTACTCCTCAATCACCCATCCTTAGCTTGGCTTTTGTCTACTTGATTTTGCCAAAGTTAATTTGTTCTTACTTTTCTTTATAAGACCAACGTTAAAGTGCCTTATATGTGTCACTCTTATAGTGGGTCGTAGTGACTAAGCTGAATCTTGTAGGTATTATGAGACCCTTAGGTCAATTACTGTCAATTTCTTAATATTTTATTGAAAATAAACCTTTTTATTTTTGGGCAGGTCAACATATGGTTTCGACACCCTAGAAATCCTATAATTGGTGATAAGTTTAGCAGCCGACATGGACAGAAAGGAGTTTGCTCCCAGTTGTGGCCTGATATTGATATGCCATTTTCTGGAGTTACAGGAATGCGTCCGGATCTTATTATCAATCCACATGCATTTCCTTCAAGAATGACAATAGCCATGCTTTTGGAGTCCGATGCTGCGAAGGTACTCTCCAATTATAGAAATCCTTTTGATGAATGGCTAATATTTTATCAAATGTATGCACTCATTTAGACTATCACATTCAAAAAGAAAAAGACAAAATGTAATTTGAAAATGAGAGGCACAAGTTTGGTTTTTATTTTCAAATTTGAGTTTCGAAAAATAAGTCTTAAACAGTAGTGGTCAGCTCCTACAATAAACATATATTTTTTATCTTAATTGCCAGTTTGCTATCCTAAAAATCACCTTAGTGTCAAATTCCTACCCTAGGATTTTTGCTGTCAATTTGCCACTTTGCCATTTAATTAATTTAAAACTTTCATCATGTATTAGCAGTTGGTGTAGCGTTTGCTACATGTTTTATTTCACATACAATAACTTGAACATCTTACTGATCTGAGCCTGCTCAAATTATGCTTACACCAAAAATAGAGGTGTTTTTGATAATTAGTTATAAAAATGGCTCCCTATACTTCGACAAAAATGAATGCTCCATAGTAGTATTAGGTATTATTATCAGTGTTTACTGTAAAATTAATTTTTCATTTTCTAATACTTGGGTTACTTGATTGTTCATTGGGTCTCTAGATAATGTTTCATTTTCGAATTACAAATTTGTCAGTCATCTCTTCCTCTGGCTCTTGTAAGAAAGAAATATAAAGTGGCTTTTCAATAATAAATCTTGGTCGTAGTGTTGATTCATGCTTCCATAGAGCTCCAACTATGACCTCAATGGCCTTGAAATGCATGTCACAGGGTTATACGGTAAAGTAGTCTTACCAAAAGGTCTGAAGTGCTTAAATGGAACCATTAAATGATCCCAAGTCCATGTCCCAAGAAATTATGGAATTGAAACTTTTTTTATTTAAATCTGAGTGGAAATATTACAGGTAGGTGGTATTGATACTTACAGGGACATTATTATTATGTGACCCCTTCATCTCTGTGGTTCCATGTATTATCCGGTGTTGTGTGCTCTGGCAGTTTAATGTGCTTGACTGTAAATGTTAGAAAGTGGGAGTGTAGTATATTTTAGAGATGTGGTTCAGCTTTTTATTGTAGTTGCAGAGTACTGGGCTCTATTCCGTTAACACTTAGATGACAGTTTAATTGTCATCTATACTGTATATATCGAGCATAAGCTTTGTTTGCCAAAACATGTGTGAAAAGCGTTAATACTGTATTTTAGTTTTGATTGTATTTAATGTTTGAGGAATAAGAGAGTAACAAACAACGAAATGGATGTCCCTTTATGTGCAGTTTATTCGCTCACAATATTTGCAGTCTTTCACTTCCATACCAATTCCATGTCCATTGGGTGTTCTATGTTCTAATTTTAGAAATGCAGAGAATATCATAATAGATGCTCAAATTTATGTTTCACAGGGAAGTAGTTTACATGGAAGATATGTTGATGCGACACCATTTGCTAATTCAGAGAAGAAAGTTGGTGAAGAGATGGATGGAGAGAAATCCAAAACCCTTGTTGATGATCTTGGTGAAATGTTAAAGGTTAAGGGGTTTAATTACCATGGTGCAGAGGTATTGTACAGTGGGGTTTATGGGACAGAACTGACGTGTGAGATCTTTATTGGTCCTGTTTACTATCAACGACTACGGCACATGGTTTCAGACAAATTCCAGGTAAGATTATTGATATAACTATTTTCTCTGCGTAATTCTTAAGGGTATGCCTCTGAATTTGATTACAAGCGTCCTTACTGATGCACTCTGCTCTACATGCAGGTTTGGGCTACGGGGCCAATAGATCCTATCACGAAGCAGCCTATCAAACGACGGAAAAAAGGTGGTGGTATTCGTTTTGGCGAAATGGAAAGAGACTCCTTGCTTGCACATGGAGCAGCATATTTGTTGCACGATAGGCTTCATACATGTTCTGATTATCACATCGCAGATGTATGTTCCCTCTGTGGATCCATACTAACTACCTCATCAGTCCAGACACAAGTACGTCATGCAAAAGTGAAAACTCCCAAGAAGGTGACTTGCCATGCATGCAAGTTGAGTAAAGGGATGGAGACAGTTGCAATGCCCTATGTCTTCAGATATTTAGCTTCTGAGTTGGCAGCAATGAGCATAAAGTTGACCCTTCAGCTTAGTAATGCGACCGGAGCTTGATATAGTGCATGCCTTTGGGACCTCAATCGAGGACTCATGAGTACTGTAAAATGTCGGCTCGAGTTTGTGACCAAACAACTTTGCAGATTGATCAAGTTTACAATTCTAGAAATGAAAAGTTCTATAGATACATTTGTTTGTATAGAGTTCAAAGATGATTATAATGTTGTGGTTTACTGGATTTATGTTTACAGAGGCTGCCTCATTAAATTCTCTACTTTGGAGGGAATTTTGCAATTTTGTTGAAAGTGCTCGCATGCGCACTCCTCGCGAGCGCACTTCTCGTGAGCTCACTCACTACTCGCAAGTCCTCTTCCTTCTATTCTTGGCGAGCATTCGCGTGTATCACGTGAGTTACACATGAGGTTTTACTTACGCTTGACGAAGTGCTCGTGGGTCTGTCTGAGATTGTGTATTCCAAGACCAGTTGACTTATATCACCTGCTCTTGATCTCTGTTGTACCTATCTGAGTTCTACTTTCTTCTTTGTCGGTTCCACTGGTTTGTAGTGGTTCTAGAACGGCTTATATCCGTCAGGTTCTCTCCCCCATTGTACAATATATATACTGTCCTTGTAATACTCTCATATATAATCAACAATATAATCTTCAGCTTCTTGTTTGGCTATGATTTTCTACATGGTATCAGAGCGGGACGATTAATCGCCTGCTTCTGTTCATTCCAAAATCCCTTCATTATTCTGGTTACTCTGATCAGTCTTATCATGACTGAATCAAGAATCCTAACCATGAATAACACATCCAATTTCGCTACTACTCACTCTGATGCTGATATCAATACAAACCAGCGCTTAACATCTACTTTGTTTGATGGTGTCAATTTCCATTCATGGTCTAGAGATATCACACTTGCTCTAGGTGGAAAGTCTAGATTAGGATTCATCAATGGCTCCATCAGTGTTCCTGAACCTCTGTCTGAAGGTTACGATTCATGGCTCGCAAAGGATCATCAAGTCATGTCATGGCTTTGCAATTCCATGGTTCCTCATATTGCTCAAATCTTCAACTACTCCGAATCTGCCACTGATCTGTGGAAGGCTGTAAAGGAGATGTATGGAAATTAGAACAATGCAGCTAGAGTCTTCCAACTTCAAAAGGAGATTAATGATTTGCAACAAGATGAAAAATCGTTCTCTGTACATTTGGGAGCACTCACCACCTTATGGAATGAACTAAATCAGTTCAGACCTCTCACTACTGAGCTCTCCATTCTACGCAAACGTGCAGAGGAAGATAAAATTTTTCAACTTCTTGCAAGTCTAAACTTAGACTATGAAGATATGAGAAGTATCATTCTCATGAGTGCTACTCTCCCCTCCTATACAAGTGTGTGTGCCACTATCCAACAGGAGGAAACTAGGAGGAAAGTCATGAATCTAGAGGTAAAAAGCACCAATCCAGAAGTGAGAGCATGTGTCTCAAACTACCAATCTGAACCTAGAGGCTACAAGGGGAAGAAGGTCAACTTGTTGTGTGACCATTGTGGTTCCACCACTCATGCTGTTGAAACCTGCTGGAGCCTACATTTAGAACTCAAGGCAAAATTCAAGAGGGATAGGGAGATGAGAAACAAGGGAAGATCAAACTTCAATGAAGGGTTCAAGGCAAAAATGGTCACCTCATCTACACCCCATTCTGAGATGACCGACTTCACTGCCAACCCTACAGCACTCATCAATGAGTTTGCCAAGTTTCTGCAACACAAGCAACAAAATGATGAGACTTGTCTCTCATCTGGGAATCATTAAGCTATGATGAGTCAGTTTGCAGGGTTCCTTGCTGATGCTGATCATCAACCTATCTCTGATAAACCAGGTATTCTAAATGCGTTTGCCACTGCACTGGATATGAATGATAAACTTGATTGCTGGATTGTGGACTCTGGAGCCACAGATCACATGACTAACAAGTCGAATAACCTAAACCACTTTGAGATATTTAATTCCACTGTGTCTGTTGCCAATGGTAAGGGGGCTACTGTTAGTGGGAAAGGGAAAATTAGGATTCTGTCAAACACCATACAGTCCAGTGCCTTGTTTGTGCCATCATTTCCTTTCAAACTTTTATCGGTTGGCCAGCTTACAACCTCATTGAATTGCTTTGTCATTTTCACTCCTGATAAAGTATTCTTTGAGGATATCACCACCAAGAAGATGATTGGTGAATGGGTGTTTAGGAATGGACTCTATTACTTCCTCAAGAAGCCCTTTGCATCCAATGTGTTTCATGTTAGTTCCAGTCCACCCTCTGATTCACCTCTCTGGCACAGGAGACTTGCTCATCCATCAGACAAAGTTCTATCCATTTTATTTCCAAACTCTTGTAATGACAACACTCATTGTGATGTATGTCAATACTCTAAGTCTACCAGACTTCCTTTTGCTCAATCCTTGTCTAGAGCTAGTTATCCATTTGAAATCATCCACTCAGATATTTGGGGGCCTGTCTTGAAATCTGTTGATGAATTCAAGTATTTTGTAACCTTTGTTGATGATTTTACAAGGATTACTTGGGTATATGTCTTAAAATCAAAAAGTGAGTTGTTTGACATGTTCCTTGACTTTTATAATCTAGTCAAGAATCATTTCTCTTCAAACATACAGACTCTGAGATCAGATAATGGATCTGAACATTTGTCTAACAAGATGAAAAACAATCTGAGTAATCATGGAGTGCTCCATCAGACCAGTTGTGTTGGTACACCTCAACCGAATGACATTGCTGAGAGAAAAAATAGAGACATCTTGGAAAAAGCTAGGGCCCTTATGTTTCAGATGAATGTTCCAAAACAATACTGGTCATATGCTGTCTTAACTGCAACTTACTTGATTAACAGACTTCCTAGTAGAGTTTTGGGGTTTAAATCTCCATTGGAGGTTCTGAAAGGCAGGAAAATTGATATCTCCCATCTCAGAATTTTTGGCTGCTCCTGTTATGTTCACATTCAGTCCAACCATAGAGACAAGTTGGAACCTAGAGCAATTAAATGCATGCTCCTAGGATATTCTTCCACTCAAAAGGGCTATAGATGCTACAATTTTGCTACCAAGAAGATTATTGTGTCAAGGGATGTCAGATTTGATGAAAGTCTACCCTACTTCAGTGTACAAGATGGAGTTAGTAGAACTGTGGAGTCATATGATGATCTAACCTCAGGTTTTGAAATGCCTGTATATGAGAGTAAGAACAGTGATGAAACTGATGTCCCAGGGTCTAATGTATCTACTGATAGAGACACGGTTGAAATAACTCAAGCTCCAGAAGTTAATGTTGTAGACCTTGGAATAGTTGCTGATGACAATCATGATATTCCTGTTACTATTGAAGAATCTGTTACTGCTGTTGAAAATGTAGATACAGTGGGTGATGTTCATCCTCGACGTAATCCTAGTTGAGATAGGAGAAAACCTACAAGGCTAAATGACTATGTGCTTATGACTTCTAAGCACAACATGGCCAGTCACTGCTCCTTCAAAAGATTTTCCCTCAAGCATATTGCTTTTCTTAACAACCTTGATGATATCTCTGAACCCCAATCTTTTGAAGAAGCTAACTCACAGCCCGAGTAGAGAGCCGCTATGGATGATGAACTGTCAGCTCTTCACAGCAATAACACTTGGTCCATTGTCAACTTACCTACTGGAAAAAGGGCTGTTGGGTGCAGATGAATATTCAAAACCAAACTTCACTCTGATGGTAGAATTGAGAGAAAGAAAGCTCGCCTAGTTGCCAGAGGATTCACTCAGACCTATGGTGTAGACTACAAGGAAACCTTTGCGCCAGTTGCAAAAATGAGCACTGTTCGAGTTCTTCTCTCTATTGCAGTCAACAAGGACTGGAGTTTACACCAAATGGATGTCAAAAATGTATTTCTACATGGTGAGTTGGAAGAAGAAGTTTATATGAAGCTACCTCCTGGTCACATTGAATCTGCAAATCCAAACAAGGTCTGCCGATTGCATAAGGCTATTTATGGCCTAAAACAATCACCTCGAGCTTGGTATGCCAAGTTGAGCTCAGTGCTGGAAGAAATGAATTTTTCAAGGAGCAATGCTGATTCCTCTCTATTTGTTAAAATTGGAAGTCAAGGTAACTTAGTTGTTCTAATTTATGTTGATGATCTGATTATAACTGGAGACAATTTAGCAGCAATCTCCACCTTGAAACTTGCTCTACATAAAAAGTTTGCAACAAGGATTTAGGCAGTCTGAAGTATTTCCTCGGAATAGAAATGACATCGTCTCACAAAGGCCTATTTCTAAACCAAAGAAGATATATTCTTGATCTTTTAAAGGAAGCTAACTTGTTGGATTGCAAACCTGCAAGCAGTCCCTTATGCAGCAAGCTTCAGCTCAGTTATGCAGGTCCCCTACTACCAGACATAAGTTACTATCAAAGGTTAGTTGGAAAGTTGATATATCTCACTATTACAAGGCCTGATATCTCTTATAGTGTAAGCATTGTTAGCCAATTCATGCATGCCCCTACTATAGATCACTTGAGCATTGTTAGAAGAATATTGAGATACTTGAAGGGCTCAATTGGTAGAGGTCTGCTGTTTAAGCCTAATGGAAGCATTGGTCTTGTTGGCTATGTGGATGCTGATTGGGCTGGAAATACTCTTGACAGGAAGAACACTACTGGTTTTTGTACATTTGTTGGAGGCAATCTTGTTTCTTGGAAGAGTAAAAAACAGACTGTGGTTGCTAGATCTAGTGCTGAAGCTGAGAATAGGACAATGGCTGCTGCTGCCTGTGAATTAATATGGCTTAGAGGATTGCTAGAGGACCTTGGCCTAAAAAACTCTCATCCTGTGTCTCTTCACTGTTATAACCAAGCTGCTATGCATATTGCATCCAACCCTGTGTTCCATGAGAGAACGAAACACATTGAAGTGGATTGTCATTACATCAGGAATCAAGTGCAAAACAAGATCATTCAAACAGTATACACTCTAAGTCAAAATCAGTTGGCTGACATTATCACCAAAGCCTTGCCAACCTCCTCTTTGCTGCAAATCTTGTCCAAGCTTGGTTCCATCAACCTTCTGGACCCAGCTTGAAGGGGGCTGTTGAAAGTGCTCGCATGCGCACTCCTCGCGAGCGCTTTTCTCGCGAGCTCACTCACTACTCGCAAGTCCTCTTCCTTCTACTCTTGGCAAGCACTCGCGTGTATCACGTGAGTTACACATGATGTTCTACTTACGCTTGGCGAAGTGCTCATGGGTCTGTCTGAGATTGTGTATCCCAAGACCAGTTGACTTATATCACCTGCTCTTGGTCTCTGTTGTACCTATCCGAGTTCTACTTTCTTTTTTGTCGGTTCCACTGGTTTGTAGTGGTTCTAGAACGGCTTATATCCGTTAGGTTCTCTCTCCCATTGTACAATATATATACTGTCCTTGTAATACTCTCATATATAATCAACAATATAATCTTCAGCTTCTTGTTTGGCTATGATTTTCTACAAATTTGTTGTGGTTAGTTCTCTGAATCTGTAACATCATTTATACTTGAAAAGTAAATTGTTTGTATTACCGTGGACATGGCAAGGGACGTTTGTTGCCTCTGTGTTTTCTCCATGTATGTGAAATCTGCCGATGGATAAGTTTAAGAGACCGGATAGATTTAACGGAAAATGAAGAGAGAAGTGGAGGAAGGTGGATTGAGACAAGGGACTCGGATAATGTGGAGGGTAAATAGAGAATGCATTGTCTTCGTAAACTAGGTATTTGAGACGATGAATCAAAAGCTAATATTCACTCCATGTATTCACTCTCATACTCTCATAGATCCCAACTAAATCAACAAGCAGACACGAAGAGGTCGTCGGGAAATAACATGGTCAACATGATGGCCCAAAGTCGACTAGACCTTCCATGCAAGCTCCGGTGATTCCTCCCTATTCGACCCTGCTTGCTGCTCCAACGGCCTCTTACAATGTTCTGCGCTTAAACCTACTTTGGTGATCGTATGTAAACAGCATAATCAGCAGTCATGTTCTGGTCAATGAATTCTTGATCGTGATCAACTACGGTTAGCTCGCATAATCCGTTACATGCGATATTGCATAATCTACGTAATATTGTAGAGTATATATGCCGTATGCACATCTATTATATTACACATTATATATGTATATAATTATAAATATTCACCTAATGAACATCATAAATTAAAAGATATGTTCATTGTCGACCAAAAGAAATATAAAATTACTAGGCGAACACATCGGCTTACAAAAGCCTTTAAAATAAAAAATGCCTAACAAAAATTGTTCAAAACTAAAAACATATGAAAAAAAAATAATTCTAACTGAGCTCACCCTTTACATACATATCGAGCCCTAATGGTCAAAATCTTCTTCATTTTAGAGCAAGATATTACCAGATGAAAACCAATTGTCCAGAGAAACAAATGGTGATGGATAAGCAAACATGAGATTGTGATCATCGACACTTGAATCGTCCATGTATTGCGAAACCTGATTATCTTGAAAAGATGGAATTGGTTGTTGCCAAATGTGGTCATCTGCATCATCTGATTTTTCACCCCTTTCTTGAGAACAAGGATCAAAATGTTTTTGATCTGGATATTGCATAGTCCACTTCCCTTTCTCTTTAGAGTATATCATAGATTCTGGTGCGAACTTGCGGTCCTGATAGTTCATTGCAGAAGAACTGCCACAAGCGAATTGCATCTGCCCATGTGTATAACTATTGTCAGGATTGAAAGAGACGGTTTGAACTTGATCACGAACAACCATGGAACACACTGGTTGCCCACCAGAATAATGATATCCATAGTTAGCATATTCCGTTTGGGACTCCATTGATGGATGAACAATGATGTGAGGGTATACATTTGAAATTACTGAGACTTGAGTTTTGTCATCTTGATCGTTCATCACCTCTTCCTCGTTCATCATCTCCTCCTCATTGTTTTCTGGCGCTGCATGGACTAATTCATCAGTATAATCCTCTTTAAGATTTTGGATTTGGCTTTTGTGATTCGTCTTACCAATTTTCTTATAAATCCTGCACAGCACCCAGTTATCCAACTGCACAGATAAATGAAAATTTCGCATTATGATTTAGCATAAACAAACACATATATTGATATGTATGAGCTCTGCTAAAAATGATTTTCTAATGAAGTTAGAACTTGATTAAAAAATTTGGACCAAAAATACATTTAACGATCATATTATCACATAGTTTAAATGTTTACTTTCTATGACAACAAAATGTCTTCAAAGATAAGAATATCATCGATTGACTAACTACTAATAATTCAGTGACCAAGTATGAGGATACTCATCTTATAAGTTTCATTTTTTTGTGAGAGAACTCATTTTTTTAGTTGAGCATGTCATACGTGAACACAACGTACATACTAGAATTTTTCATTATATGGTATATATGTACTGTACAAAATAAAAAAATAATAATAAAAAGAACAATGCCTTACTACATACCCTCATATCATTTTCATTCCTTCTGGTTATAGGACGAGATCCGTCAACTCGGTACTCATGCATGATCCAATTGGTTTTGTCACCCTTTGGTGGTTTACCTCTGTAAAATACAAGAGCCTTTCGATACCCTATAATAGGTTGACCCTTCACACCATTAGAGAAAATTGGTCTGTCAGCTCCTGTAGCCTTCCAGTATCCATCACCAGCTGCCCTATTTGGTCGATGTCCATTGCGATATTTGCGATCCCTTGGCGTGAAGAAGTACCACTCTTTCTCCCCATAAGCTTCATATCTCTCTGTTTTGAAACAAATAAGTTAGTAAACAAGAGCCCGGTGATAAAATGCATCACTCAAAACTCTAACTAAAGCTTTCGATACAAAGCCCTAAACAGTTAGATAAACTTCAGTACTACCAGTCTACCACCAATTATATATGACATGCATCTTATGATCTTAGTCTGCGAGAGTAAAAGTAAACACTACCTCGATCTGTTAAAACAAGTTGAATCAGTATATATGCATAGATAAATAAATAGAGCGATATTTGCTCTGTGATAGTGCGAATCGCACTTGTGTTTGATTGCTATAATTCAAACAAAGTTAAACGTGTTTATGGCATCTCTGATAAACTCGTAAACTCTAGCTATACCTGGAGATCAATCAGATTAAATTGAATGCATAAATAGAGAATTCGTAACGTAAGTTTGGAGTTCATTAGGGTTATCTACGTACCAGCAAGTGTCTCCGGATTGTGCCGGTAGAGATTAACCTGCATGATCTTATTGGGAGGCAAGGGCTCATCTATGATTTTCCTCCGTAAGTAATATTGCACGAGTTCTTCATCTCGAGGATTGAATCTATAACCTGGTGGAAAACTACTGAGAAAAGCATCTTGTTCCTTTTTCTGGTTGTTATTCAAATTGTTGAGCCCCTCCTCCGCCTCCTCATCGGCACTAGTAGCAGCATTATTGTTGGAAGAAGCTTGAGGATGAGGATCAAGGGAGGTGTGATCATTTTGAACCGAGTGCTTGTGCTTCTTCTTAGTAGGAGGAGGAGTATTGACGACAGAAGCCTTGGGAGGCGGATGAGTTTGTTCAAGGTACTCCATAGTTGGACTCTTTGACATAGGAAAAGACGAGTATGACTGACTGACTTGCATGAGAACTAAATATGTAGGGAATTTAGATGCAAGTGTAACTCAACTGATTTAGAGTTCGAATTGAATTAAACTACCCACATTGCTATTTGATAACTACTGAGTTGAGTTAAATCATGATGATTGATAACTACTGATGACGTACACACCTGATTAGGAAAAGTCGGTTTGTGTTTTTATTTTTTATTTTGACTTTGAATTTGTGAGAGCAAAATTTCTATTTATTCTTGTAATCTTGTTATAAACATAACCTATGACATCAACTCAATATGACATCATCTCAATAGGAAGATTCTTGTAATCTATGTGCATGTTTATCTTTGGCAGCCAGATGAAGCTCGTTGGTATCCATCCCATAGTGCCAGTATTACATGAGTTATCGAGGACAATGTACATGAACAATTTACACATCAAAATCACCAATCACCCAAATTTCAAACAGTTAACATAATCATTTCTTACAGTAAGACTCAGATCCATAATGTGCAATTCGTACAAGCATTTCAGGAAGCAACACGTTTCGAAATACCTCATCATTCATGTGGAATAAGATGATGGTTCCCCTAAAGCTCCTAAAGAAATTAACAACAGATATAAACTCTATTTGCAACAGAATGACATCAACTTGTTCAACTTCATCTGCAGGCAGATCTGTATAAAGAATCCAACAGGGAGGCTAAACAAAAATCATGCAGTTGCAACATTTTCTGCTTTCTGAGCAGAAAAAGTGTTATTACCATGTACTGAATTTTTTTGCAAATATCTAAACTGCATGTACTGAACACAAGCTCAGAAACTAATGAAACTCTTCTCCTTCAGACTCTCAACTGTTTCCTTGAGGCTAATGTCTAATGGAATAAACTCAATACCTAAGCTCTTTGCCTTTTCCTTGGAAACCTGGTACGTTGGCACAAAAGGCTTATCATCCGCACACCTGCCAATGCATTTGAAAGGGGAAAAATAACTTTGTTAGTTTAGAAGAAAACAATGAGAACCAACAGAAAGATACATCGAGTTTCTTTGGACCACAATAGTTACACACTATATACACACACATGTATCTAATAGGAATTGAAATGCAAGGGGAACAATAAAGCCTGCCAACAAAGATCAATCTAGTATCGTACATCATCTGTTGTAAAAGCTATCTGTTTGTACCCCTGGTGTAACACAGCAATAAATGCAGTTACCAATTATAGAGAAATTGAGATCATAGATGATGAAAGCTATGGCATGCTAAAGGAACCTTCAAGTATGATCTGCTCTTGGAAGTTAAAAAAACTGTAAAGAGACACTACTTGAATATTAGCCTAAACGTAATTTTCCACTAACTGCCAAACCATAATCATAGCATAAATAAACCAAGACTATTTCGTTATGCAACACTCCCATATTTCAAGCAGAAAACCTAGCAAAAGACAAGAATAAACTGATGGTTTAAATGAAAATTTGGTCAAAATATAAGAAAATATATCACTTAATCAAGTATTCAAATCATGGGACCATGTTGACCTGGAAAGAAAGCACCATTGCCAAATTGGCTGGGACTAAAGCTTACTTTTCTGGCAGTTGCAAATTAGGGTAGTGTTCATGTAAAAGTTGCACAACTTCAGAAAAGTGTGCAACCCTCTCAACTAAACAGTATCTTCCACTAGCTGAAGGAATCTCAAATGCTTGAATATGTGCACTGGCAACATCTTTAACATTAATCCATCCGAAACTTGCATTTGGAAATGTTCGAGCTCCTGCATCAATAAAAAAATCAAAGTAAACAAAAATGTCTGGTAGTCCATGTTACACTAGTATATACAAGATACAACCATTATCAGTTATTTATTCTACTTTGTTTTTCATTTGGTTTAATCAATTTTCTCTTTAGTAGGCTTAAGACTTCATTTATATCATATCCCAGCATCGAAATACATTATGTGATCTGATGGACACTGAGAAATACAAAAACCATCAAAATTTCTAACTTCTTCAACGTTCAATTATGGATCTGTTACAAAAAGTATGGCTGACCAAAATGAATGGCTGGCCTCTTCCATTTTCTACACCAGATGAGAAGGAACGGGAAAGAAAAAAAAATGGAGAATGTTAGCCAAGGACTGACGTTTAGGCACCCTGCATCAGTCGAGTTATAGAGAACGAAATGCAATGAAAAAATATGGATAAGCCGGGATTGGTCTTTGCTTAGGTGTTTTAACATGTACAAAACTCCTCACTCCAAGCTCTGCAGGCTGAGAGTAAGAAGAAGACTAGATGCTGGTTGTTAGGACATGTATGAGCTTTAGTGCTGCAAATGTTATTCTGCTTTGTGATCCCTCTGACCCCAATGCACCCAAAACATAACAAAAAAACAGATAAATCAAGGAAAAGATTACCCTTGATGACATTCAAAACTGCAGCAGCGCTCGTATTAAGCGTCGGCTGTAACAGAGGGCCAATCATCATCGCAGGATTAATTGCAACCATGTCAATTCCCTTCTCCTTTACAAATTTCCAGGCAGTGTCCTCAGCCAAAGTCTTTGAAAGCACATACCAAAGCTGGAAAAATTGGAGAAGAAAGTAAGAAGTAAAACTATTCATTACTCATAACCAAATTCATTAATAGATAATAGTGAACCGTGAAGCTGATCTGGCAACTTATGGAAGGCACTTAAATGGCTGCTGTGAGATTCTCTAGTGCACATCATGATCAAGCTGAAGCAAACTGATGGTTTTAAAGACGAAACAACGTACCAAAGTGCTTAATTACTAGATCCGCATTATGATTTCAAGAATCACATAAATGGACCACTGCAATCTTGAGAAGTAACCATTTATCTCTGATGAAGTCTCATTACTCAAAATTAACAAGTACAAGTAATGGAGCATATTCTAAGGTTTCAGAGGTTATAGGCAAGTACATGCAAGAACATAGAAGAAGGAAAAAATAGACAACAGAATGAGCTACATCATTACAAGTTATTAAGATAGTTTGACTGGACGTAAAAGCTTGGTCTTCAATAATAGGCAAGTCCTATAAAAAATTCATATTCACTTCTTTGTAATAACAAAAATACTACATGCAGAGAACAAATCTATTCTTCCTTAACAAACAAGTAGGTTCACCAATGACTTGGTCAAGCCTTAAGAACTGGGAACTGATTGTGACAACTAATTTTCAACTACGTTCAGTACTATCACAGGAATTTGGACTGAAAGTGCATCAGTTTTATATAGTCGACAGGACATATACATACCTTTGATTCCTTACAAAAATCTGGATCTGTAAACCAAGTCTCATCAACTACAACATCAGGAGTTCGAGGTTTGCCATTATATGCCACTGCGGCTATAGAAGATGTTAAAACCACCCGCCTAATAGATGGAGATTTCGCACAAGAGTTGAGAACGTTGAGTGTCCCCTTTACTGCAGGATCAAGTAGTTCTGCCTGAATAGGCAACAAAAAGTTAGAAACAATAGTAGCTGTTATTTAGCAAGCTAAGATTTCTAATTTATATCGTCATATGATCGCACTAATGTCAATTTAAATTTAGAATCTTAAAAAATTATAAGGAATTCTAACAAAGTTCGGGACTCCTAATATTTCATTTGTTAACTGGTGCAGTACATCTTTTTCTGACAGTCCAGCTTTTTTTCCTTGTAGCACTACAACCTATGAAAGTAGACTAAGTAGTTCAAATCGAAGTGTGTGCTTGGGCACATTCAGATCTATACTATCCAAGATACTAAATGGATATTATCATTACTGGATGGTAAAAAAACCCTGAAAATTCATCAGAACTCAATATACTGCACATGTTGATAAATCGGGACCTAAGAATACATCTGAGTTATTTACCTTTTACGGTGAAGCTTTTTGGGTATTAGCAGTTTTTTAGCAAGACCTTGAGAAGGTCTTCATTATTGAGTACACAAGGTATCAAACATAAATATTTTTAAAAATGAAAACACAGGAGAGATGCATATCATATATGTTTACTGTAAAAATCACTATCTATTTGCATGGATGTACATATGATAAAAGAAAAGGTAAACTATCAAAAACTAAAAATAAATACATGTTTTTCGAGACCTGGAAAGGAAAAAGCAGAGGCTAATCACCTTTGCGAAGAAATGTCCGCAAAGGAAGACCCAATTCAAAAAAGAAAATTGAAGTACATGCACAAACACTATGACAATCATAAAAAAGCAATGTATAAGAAGAAAACCTTAGGATCTGTGACGTCATGATAAAAGGGTGAAGCAGTATGGAAAACAGCTTCACAACCTTCAACAGCAGAGTCAAAAGAACCTTCTTCTAATAGATCTGCTTTAAAAAGTTGAAGTCTTTCCTTAGCTCCATCAAGTGCAAGTAAATGCTCCGTCTTTGCTGGATCATCTGTATGAAAATATAGCATCAGGACCACATATCAATAGATGAATTGAATGGCAGACCAGTACTCAAAAATCGCCCACAAAGGAAAACATCATAAGATGACCTGAAGAGTGTTGTCTCCGCTAATGATATATCCCAAAATTCAAGGCTATAAGTATTCGTATCCTAGAAGTATATCGATGAATCTTCCTTGACAATAGAAAGAACCAAATCTATGTTGAGAAAATGGATTCACTTCAAAGTAGGTCCCATACATGTCATGGTTCCAGCATAGGAAGAATAACAACTAATTTCCTCCTTTTAATCAGCTCATTCTACCTACACTGATATAAGCTTCACTGTTTTATTAGCGTGGTACTATGATCATACATAACAAGTGTAGCTAATGATCAGAGTATTGTGTTTAAACACAAAAACCCATAATAAGATTGGCAAAAATAACGTCTCTAAGTCGCAATTGGAACACAAAACCAATCAAGATGAAATATGGGAAAAATAGAACCACAATCGGGAACAGGGTATTGTTCATATTGATCAATAAACAAAAGATGATGATGAAGAATTGGACTGACTTGGGTTCCGAACAGAAGCCTTAACAGTGTAACCGCGTTGGAGAAGGAGCTTGACGAGCCACGAAGCGATGTAACCGGATGCGCCGGTGACGCAGACGACCTTCCCTTCACCGCTACTGCTCATTCTGCTGCCGGAGAATTGGACGTGAGATTGGAGAATTTGAGGTTTCTTAAGGGAGTATAAGCGTGTGCGTATGTGTCGCCAATTAGCTCGATCATGCTTTCTTTCTTGTTTATTTTATTTTTTGACGGTAAATGAGAGGCTCATATTAATAATCAACAGATAAATCATACATTATTTTATAAACGTTCCCTCGAGAGAATTGTACTATCGCACTAATTTAGGCGATCTAAACTAGTACAAAAATACATTATTTGAAGCAATAGGCGACCTAAACTAGTACAAAAATACATTATTTGAAGCAATAAGCATCTCTCTCTCTCTCTCTCTCTCTCATTTTATCCCTAAATTTTAGGGATTTAGCTTTATTTAGGGATTTTAATTTGATCTAGATTGAATTATGTGAATGTGTATGAGTTTTGATTATGGGTTATGGATTTTTTAATTAGGTTATTAGATTGAGTTAATTGAATTTGTGTATGGAATTTGTGATTGGGTTATTGAATTTGTGATTTTTATGGAATTTGTGATATATGGAATATGTGATTATTTTGAGGGAATATTATGTGAATTTTGTGATTTTTTGTGAATATATGAAATATGTGATTTATGTATGAATTTGTGAATTATGTGATTTATCTATGAATTTTGTGAAAGAGGTAAAAAATAACCAAGTAACCAAGTAGCCAGGATAATGCTTTCTCATAAGGCAAGCACTAACACGGGTAAACCAAGGTAATACTCGCCTGTATACAGAATTTCAAGCGCCAGGTTCCTAAATTCGGTTCCAAATATGGCCCGATTCAATTGAGGCTTCGAAAAGAAGGTTAGGGACATGACCCCTTAACCTTGAGGCCATTTTCCAAAACAGTGGAAAAAGGCCCCAGAACATGAAAGGCCCACCTGAGGCCCAGTTCCCATTTTGGCAGTCACATTGGGCCGTAAGAGCAGCCATGCCCAGTTCCATGCTGCACGACATACCGCCGCCTATCTTCGAAGGAGCCCAGTTTCCGCTCGTTCCCCTCTCCGGCCAAGCAGCTGCTTGCCGTTCCGGCCAGCTCCGCCAACCTTCCTGCGTCCCAATCCTGGCCGCCTTATACTGAATCGGTGCCTCGACAAGGCTTGAGATGACCCGTGCCCAGAACGTCGAGAATGGGCAAAACACTCGTCGCTGAAAGCGTTGGACCGCCACAGAAATTGAGGCCACGCTATCCTGCCTTTTCAGTCGAGAACGAGTCGGTCGCCTAGAGACCGGGATTGTTTTCCGCACAACCCAAGGTGCAATCTGAGCCCTATTGTATCGCCTCCTCTATGCCAGAAACGATGAAGATGATGTCTGCTCGAAAGCAAAACACGAGGAGAGGACGGGGAAGCCTCTTAGAGTGCTCGGAGACCACGCGGGGACCGACAGGATTCTCCACCGATGGAGGATGCCGCGCCGCCAAGTCAAGAAAGGGAAGTTCCCAAACCCTAGTGGAGCCATAACTTCTCGTTTATTTTTTAATTCTAGGTTTCGACATTTGTTGTTTTTATTTCTATTTCCTATTTTATCCATCACAATTATAGCTAAATTATTAGCTCAAATATGATACAATACGTTATATATTTTCTTTCTTAAAAAAGAAGATGATGAAATGGTAGAACATGGAGCCGAGTTCTATGTCTAAGAAAGTTTTGGGTTACCCTTAACACCTCAAAAAAATAAAAATATGGAGCTGAAAAGTTATAAAGCACTCTATCGATGATCGGCACGATAGAAAGAACTCCCAAAAGAAATCTACAATATTACATGATCAATCTGATACTCAACAAAATATAGCTAAACAATCTAAATGTAGAACAATGACTAAAAAAATCGGAGAGCCTCACACCCTATCTAGTTATGTAACCCAAAAAAAACTACATTACTATGATAAGACGCTCCTCAACTTTTGTCTTCGCAAGTGCGACTGGATTTTCTTGCACGGGGTGCTGCTCAAACCTTCTTTGGACGATGTCCTATTCCCAAGCCCAGAAACCACAAAGCATAGAGTGAAAAGCCCAAGAACCCATCAAAAAGAGAGTACCCACATTTAAATAAGCCCAAATAACTTAGGGCTCACATTCTGTGACGACCCGAACCAGAATCAGTTGCTTATTCAGCACGATTCTCGAGATTGAGTTTAGTTGCAGTTTATTGTCGTAATTGTGGTTTGCCGATTCGATTCGCGACTTGGTTTTTGGTCGAGAATTTGAGTTGAGTATCTTCACGGGAATGGTAGAGTATGTGATTTCGAGTTCGTGGGCGGTTTCGGAAGATTTTTCCGATAACCGAGGAATATTTTATGATTATTTGAAGTTTTGGGTTTCGACGAGTTTATCCGATTGTTTCGTGGTTATCCGAATCATTTCGTATTTTCATTTCGGACCGTCGATCGACCCGAGGCTCGAGTATAAATATTGGAATAGTCGAGAATTTCATTTCGGGCATTGACTGAGTTGACTTTCCATTTTGGGAAACTTTGACCGTTGACCCGTGAGGAAAAACTTTCCGCTTTCGGCTGCAACTTCCGGCGACCGGATTCCGGCCACCTCCGACTTCGGCGAGGGTATGGTTCGAATCCTTGTTCAATTTCGAGTCTATTGGTGTATGATTTTGTGAGAATTTGTAAGATTTTCTTGGAACCCGAGTTAGGCCGAATTAGGTTTCGTCGTCGGTGGCGGTTGGCCGTTTTCCGGCAGGTTTTGAGGGTGGTTGTTTGGGGGGAAAGACTCCCCTAGTTACTCTGAGTCTAATGATGTGATTAATTGTATCTATGGTTGAGTTTTGGTGAGGATCGAGTGAGTCACCGGAATCTGGAATTCTGTTCTGTTTCGAGGGGTTTTGGTAAGTAAGGAGTGGGAATTGAGCTTAGTGACAGAAGAGAGTTGTGTTTGGATGGGCAAGACCTTGAGAACTGGAAGTTTTCCGCCGGAGAATCTTGTCGTTGACGGCGCGCCGCCGGCGGCGGCGGCGGTCAACGGTGGTCAACGGCGAGGAAAAAGTCAACTTTTCAGATTTCGATAATTTTAATGTCGTTTTTCTCGTAATCGCGCCCTGATCATCGTCCAGAGGTTTTTGAGTTGGTTTGATTAGCCGATTTTTAGTCGAGGTTTCGAGTGGGGATTTCGGGATTTCCGTAATTCGTTTTGTACTGCATTTCGTGTTTTCGGGAACGGTTGGTTTCCGTGCATCAGTACAGTGTTGTGGATTACGATATTGATCAGTTATGTTTTGTGAATATTCAGGAGATCGAGATCGGGATCGTGATCGAGCTTCTGGCGAGGGATCTTCCGCCGGTCCTCGAGAGTAGAGCGTGTGTGCTTTTTGCTCACCTGTGAGTGGACAATTTCTTTTCACGGAAATGATTGCGAGTCTTTTATATGATTTACGAACTTGAGCATGCATATGAGATTTCGGATTACATGAGCATATGTTTTACGATTATACGATTATACATATACGGATATACGTATACGAATATATACACACTTATATGCTGTTTCATGCATTTGCATCGAAATGTTTGTGATTTAGTTTACACAAAGTACAGTCGTTATATGTTGTTGTATCGATACACTCGCATCCCGGCTGATCCCCGATGATGTGTACCGGGGGAGGCTGTGACTCCTAACCCGTGACTTGTACCGGGGGGAGGCAGACCTCTGACCTGAGGCCTTTCTGGCTAGAATCGCGTGGAAGTCTGGGACTTCGTGATTCTGACTGTACTAGCACGGTGTGTGTCCATGAGTGACCCTGTGGGATTTTTACTTGCATGCTCAGTACGCTGGAGGACTATGGTTTTACCTCGTGTACTTTATTATTTCTATTTACCTGGACTCGCATATGTTTTTATAACATATATATCAACTGGTGAAAGACATTTATTTTCGTCCACTCACTCTAACGTGTTTATTGTCTTTCCCCTGGACTTTTCTGTTTCCGTGCCCAGTTGCAGTTCAGGTTTTGGTGTTTTCACGTCGCGGTTTGGAGGCTAGTGATCAGAGCTATCTGTGTTTTCCAGTAGGTTCTTGTTTCGCCTACTGATGTATATGTTGTATATGTTTTACTTTAGTGGTCGCTCTGATACATTCTGATACATGTTACGCGGATTTTCACGGATATACTATATATAGTACAGTACTGTTTACTGTTTATGATTCATATATTGATGTTGAGAAATCCGGATGGGATTGGTGCCCACGGTTTGCTTTTTGTGGCATAGGACGAAGTGTTAATTTCTGGGTGTAGGTTATGGTAATTCTACGCTAGTAACGAAACTCTGCCGAAATTTTGAAATTTTTTTGGTTGGTTCGTATTTTCGAAAGGGTTTGATTCCGGTTTAGGTAACTGAATCGGGATTGGGTCCTTTCACATTCTCCCAATTTTTGGCAGCCGAAATCCATATCATACTCCATCCGATTCCCGCCGGTAAACAACCATCATCCAGACTCTGTCAGCTTAGCACTGCTGACAGGAGATTCATGCCACCCAAATCGAAACCTTGCTTATGGTGGGTCGAGCCCTAACACTAGCAGATCAATCTGCAAATCACCAACTCGACCTGAATTCTCCATTCGATACCTCACGTTTTTCTCTGGCACAGGACCCCTGGCTATGACATCCGACCAAGATCCTCCTGACCTCCTGAGTTACGTGCGCTGCCTCCTTCGAGATCTAGATTTGACCCACAACCTTTCTTTGAGTCGTCGAAATCTCCTCAACAAACCCGACCTAGGACTGCCAAGCAACAAAGGAGAACTACGATGCAATCCTTCTTTAAGACGGCCTCATTTCGGTTGTTTTCTACTGCCACATATCCAGCACCATCCCAGGAGTCTCAGTTGAACATCATATACCAATATCCACCGTCTCCCGGCAGCACAACCCACACTTAATTATACATAACATTTTCCATAGCAGAAACCCCCGCCGTTGCAGTCACATCTCAACGAGACATCTCAAAAAGGAGGGTAACCAAATATCGGTACCGAAATTCAAATTAAACTTCATTTGGTTGGGGCTAGGGTTGTAATCCCTAGCCAATCTTGTATTGGATCGATGTTTAGTTTACAATTGATAAAATTTGTGATTGACATTCTTACATGCTAATTCAAGAAGTGAATGCTCAAATTTGAATGTGACTAATTTAATTATGAGTGTTTGTTATTGCATGAGAAATGTTTAAAGAGTAGTCAATTTTAAGCATTTGAAACATGAAAGCATATCATATGTGCATGTGAGAATTGTGAGTTAAAATCACCTAGACCTAGAATTGGTTTGCTCGCATGATTATCTAGACTAACTCAAACCTTTATGCATCTAGGAACAATGAATTAAGACTTAATATATAATAGGATTTGTTCTTAGGTAGTTAATTCTATATTTAACCGATTAGAATTGATAACAACAGAGGAGTCTTGGCCTTAGTAGACTTAACCGGAATGCTAAGAGGGTAATTGGACATGAAAATAACATCATTTGTAGCTTGGAACCCTAACTTCCATCTCATTTAGCACTAGTTTAGATTAGTCGTAGCTTAGTTTAATTAGTTTTCTTGCATTAGTATAATCAAACAAATCTTTAACAATTAAATCACTGTACTTCACATTGTATATAATCATCTTTTTATTAACTCTTTGATTCCTTAGGATTGTGATTGTGTATACGTGTGTTTTCTAGCTTGCCTATTAGTTTACTTAGTTTGCAAAGGATCGACCAATCCTTGTGGTTCGACATCCTCATTCAAAACTTGACCTCGTATGCTTGCGAGTAACTTTTTAGTTAACAATGACACCAAACTCTACGTCTGGCTTTATTATAGCAGATATATATATAATTAGATATAGATAAATATCTTTAAAGCTTATCGGAAGCATTGTGACCAATATTTTATCTTCTAACTACCGTTTCGAAACCATATTCGAGTGACTAAGATAATATACGCCTTAGTCCAAAAAACAAAGTATATAACGGAGTGCATAAATCATGATGATAGTGTAAGGACCCGACCCTGATTTAGTTGACTAAATCGAGATTATGCCCTAATGACCATTAGAACCTAAACATGCTAGTTTTAAAAAAATCGGAAAGAAAAATCAATAATCCAAAAATCATAAGTTAAATAAACTATTTTCAAATCTCAACTCACAACTGCCTTATACTAAAAACATAAAACTGATTATGACATCAGAGCAGCTAGACTTCTAATCTAACTATGATAATTGAAATACTAATCCGTATGATCCCAGATAATCCAACGATGGATACTATTATTGAAAGACATATAAAAACAGGAAAATCGTTAGAGTGAGTGGACAAAAATAGAGATTCATAAGAAAAATCGTAAAACATACTTTATGCCTTTCCACCGTAATCATACAATAAAAACATAGCGAGTCCAAGTAAAGTATATTTCTCATAAATGTGTGGAGGCATGCATAACGTAATCACAGGTCGGATGTTTGTCATGTTCTTCCCGGAGCATTTCAGTGATCAGCCGACGCGTCAAATGCATCGATGCATAAACATGAACATAACGTGCATAAAATCGTAAAATCATATCATAAGGACCTCCATGCATGAACATAAATATATCGTATCATAATATATATATATGTTCCTAAATGAAATCGGAAAGCATAAAAGTAGACTCGCTAACAACAGTGAAAAACAAAGTGTTTACTCACCTGGATTGCAAGAAATCTAATAGTGGATCCACTAACTCGTAACTCGTAAGAAATCTAGGCCATATTATAATCTAAATCAATAAGTGAAATATTTCGATTGTGCGGCTAAAGTAGAGAAAGGAAACCAAAACCATCAGGAACTCACTAACCATGCTTCGCTACATTGCATTCTCAAATTAACAAATCACATGTTTGATTCCCATTCTTCATGTCGTGATACCCGAGCTCGTAAGAAAGTGAGTCTCGACTCGACACACGATTATCAACTGCATCAAAAGTGCATCGAGTTAACTTGATCCCTAAACATAAGCCAAAATGTTACAAAAGTCTTTCAAACCTAACAAATCTACCCCAAAACCATTACAGATCGGCTTAGAAAACTTCCCATGATGAATATAGCTTCCTGGTGGTAGGAGCTCCACCATGTATAAAGGCACGTGGGGCCCATGCGAAGCCATAACTAGTGACCACACACTGTCAGAAACCAGTATGTTCTGATGCCTGCAATCCATACATCAATTAAAAGCTCAGTTCAAGCCCAATAACATTCATAAACCAATCCAAGAAAGTGACCAGAGCTAGTCGAAAATTATCTCGAAGTGTTCGGGAATTTGCCAGAATTTCGAGTCAACTGCCCTACGCCATCAGGTCACGACTGCCTCAAATTGGCCGAGTTTGATTGTTGGGTTGATAAGCTATTAATCCCCTCACATGCCATGGCGCGCAGCTGTCCCTAACGTCACCGTCGTCATCGAAAATTCTAGGCCAAACCCTAGAACTTCTCGAAATGGATTCAAGCTCGTTGTCGCACCATACACAAAATCTTAGGTAGACAAAGGATAAGGGTGGGGAGGCGAACAGAATGGGATGGAGAGATGACCGGAAAATGGTTTTGCGAATGGCAACTCACCGACGACAAAGATTAAGGGAGAGAGATTCAGAGAGAGAGAGAGAGAGAGAGAGAGAGAGAGAGAGAGAGGAGGAGGAGGAAACTCGCTGGGATATTCACCCAGGCTTGTAAAAAATCTACTAAACCATCTAATTAGATGGAGGACCCAGATTAACTATGATCAAGATCGGACAGTCCACAAGATTTAACCTATGGTGAAATATTAATTTAATTACTATTTATAATAAACTTTTAAAATTCTTAGAAATTAACTCAGACTTCAAAAAAATCTAATTAAAGTATCGACAGGCTCGAAATAATTTTCTTTACAACTTCCATGAAAAAAGCAAGTCCAAATTCATAATTTATAATTAGTTAATTTTTAATCGCGATGAATCTCGATAAACATGACGAATGATGTTTAGCTTGTTAATTAGCATGACTAACGATGATTAACTCATTAATCTAGGTTCTAGTTGTTACAATCTACCCTCCTAATAAAAATTTTGTCCTCCAAATTTACATCAACAAAGATGAGGATGCACATATACCATTGCCACTTAAAGATCACAATGATATGCTCCCAAGCTCAAGACAATGCAAATCTTTTATAGCTCCTGAATTTTTCACGCCCAAGAATGAAAACGTTGAAATGTTAGACCGCTAACGTTACAATTATACCCTCTAAACACAGCTGCATCGCAATCATAATAACTGTTGTAATGAAACTAAGGATGGCGAGCACCTCACAACCGTCTCTGTAAAATTAAAGCATTGTCTGCTAGTCACCCATGTCTGAAACGTTGCTATTACTCGCACAATAACTTAACCATCTAGTTGGCCTATTGTGAAATTACATAAAAATAGCATTTAACCGAGAATCATAATCACAAAATAGTCTCCAACCTAGACGACATTTCTCAAACACTTAAGCTCTAAAGGTCAGATAAACCACAAACACCGCCTTCTCTGAACCAAGCAAAAACATGTACTCACTCTCATGCATATAACGATACCTAGCAAGTCCGTAAGAATGAAATGAATTCACCCTGGAACGGTCCAAGCAAAAACCCATACTTGTCGCGATAGCATTTGAAATCGATAAATGCACGACAATCCCAAAAGTCAAGCATAATAACAAACACTCTACATCATGACTCCCATCTCGCCAGGTAGAATTTTCGTTATATTGTGGATCCCGTACAAATATTGTACGAAAAGTCGCCAAACATATCGTAACTCATAACCTTATCTTCATATAAAAGGTACCAATCATATTTAAATCTACTATCTTAAAAAAAATCATAACGGCAATAGATATCAAAGTGCTATGGCCCAAACACATATTTGGATAAAACTATTTGTCTTCTAAAGATGTTGACATAGTAGATGGCCCTAAGCCCTATTACACACATGCGAGATAGTGTACCAAAAAACTCATTGGCATCGTCTACATGTCACTGCATTCATAATACTTCATGCTTCATTGAACGCAACAAGAGATTCATGCACAGCTCTGCCAAACATGACTATGAAATACATCTCGTAGGAAGTTATTTGCTAAGAACTAATCCATGGTAGGCCACCATTACAATCCCACATTTAATCATATTTCAAACAAAAAATGAGCGATCCAACATTCCTAAACCGAAACAAGTTTTATCCAAAATTTGGCATGACCTATTCGTTTATAGTCAAACCCAACACCTGCAAATTCGTAGTTTTTATCATTATACCATAATCCGCACTACAATACTAGTTCAAACTAAACTCACATACTCGTACTACAACACATATCCAGCCTTAAGTGGAACAACTTCCACATCTAACACAACATACAACCGACCATGATATTCTCTCTAATTCTCTGAGTATAACAAGTCAGATAAAATACATAATACTAATCATCGAACGATGTTGCTCATACATTCAATAATGATGAATATATCTTGAACTTTTGACTGCCAAACCACCTTCGAATTGAATAATCGAATTGTTTCTCAACCAAAGAATTAGCTAAAAGATGGAATTCTTACTAGGCAAGGAAA
The DNA here is from genome assembly GCA_946800695.1 of Geum urbanum. Taxonomy (NCBI): domain Eukaryota; kingdom Viridiplantae; phylum Streptophyta; class Magnoliopsida; order Rosales; family Rosaceae; genus Geum; species Geum urbanum. The sequence goes on from OX326998.1 coordinate 40,846,739, forward strand.
TGATAAGTTCACTACCACTATTTATGATGATCAGATTCAGATTGGCTCTGGCTAGAGACAACAACCTCGATGAAAGAGACATATAAAATAGTGGATGCAATACTTTATACACACCCCGGTTTGAGATACTCCACGTGCATCAAATTAATTGAAACCCAAGATATCGAAGTGACACTAAAATCAATAATCCTCTCGATTAAGGAAGGTGAAAAATCTCCTCTACGCACAAAATCGAGAAATATTAAGTAATGAAACGGAAGAAACAATTAGAGCTAATAGGATCAAGCGAAATAAGATTAATCAGATTGAAGCTAAATTAGTCGAAGTCATATGCGATATCTTCAAAAAATAATAGTGTGCAATGTTCCCAAAGCTATTCACGGGTATCGATGCAGCTGGGATGATATAACTATAACTCTTGACATTTATGACATCGACAATATTCTTTATCCGGAAGGTTGGTGATCGATCTCCTCGACGCACATCTTCTAAAGCATAACGCATCAGGACAGAACAAACTGAAATGGAATGAGTTAAGACTGAATGGAACGAGTTGAAAGGGACACCCTCATCGTAAGGGTATACGTGTTTCAACCCAAGTTACTTTATTCTCCATAATGTTCATCAACCAAGAGAAGGACCATTTCTGAATTTATACGTGTCATCCTTGTGCAGAGGTTACACTAATCTTCTCTGTATCGTTCCAATTTTATCTAATGTCCCTGAAAGGACCCATTATGGAATGAGAAGTATGAATAGTTTCGCGAACATGACACACAAAGTTGGAAAGTTTGGACGCAAATTAGAGGCTGAAAAGCTATTCATATCACATGAAACTAGTGGCTGAACGTAATTAAAGACACCGCGAGACTAAACATGATGAAGAGAAGGGCTTTGAGCATTATGACTCACTGACATCACCAATGATCTTGTCGTAGGGTTCTTCCTACTACATTAACATAACATAATATTTTCCCAAAATTTTGATATAACCTCCCCGCATATTTGAGATCATCCAAAACCCGCAGAATGATCCACACTTCAAATATGACAAGCCCACAAACAAACCGAGATCTATCGTTGCTCAATCAGATCCCTCATAACTTAAATCAAATAGTTCACATCAAATTGCAAGTCATCCCTAGGAAATGATTGCGTCGCAAGAGTTTCTATACCCATTATCGGCATAAATTCTAACTAGCGTATTAAGAATGTATTCGAAAAATCTACAACCGTCATACTAATAACCTTTACATCATGATAGTCGATACACAACTTGTCACATACCAAGCGAAAGTTTAAATAACCAAATTATGCTCACTTAGATATCACATACCCTATTACGCTTAAACTTGACGTGATAATCTTATACATTAACATCATAAAGTAAGCGTGAAAATTCAACGAATTTGCCTTGCTTGAAACTTAAAGGTACTACTAACTTTCTTGATTTTTTTTACCTTGGAATACGGATTAAGGTAAGTGCACACAAGGTATAATGAGTCACAGGTTGGGGGGTTAGTACTCGATCACATTCATGATGTATTCGATGACATTCAACACCTTGAGTATTCGATGGGGATCCACCGACCGGTCAGCCCATCACTCGGGAGATGTTGAGTGTAATCAAATACGAATGCGAAAGCAACTTAGTATGGTCTATAGAACCTATAACGTAGTACTTCTAATACTAACTGTAAGGACTTGACCCCGATTTAGTTGCCAAAATCAGGATTATGCCCTTATGACCATTAGAACCTAAGCATGCTAGTCCAAAAGAAATCTAAAAGAAAAACCAAAAATCATAAGTTAAATAAACTATTTTCCAATCTCGACTCACAACTGCCCTATACTGAAAACATAAAACTGATTATGACATCAGAGCAGCTAGACTTTTAAACTAACTATGATAACTGAAATACTAATCTGTATGATCACAGATAAACCAACGGTGGATACTGTGATCCCTCAATCTACGTGCACGCTCGACCTCAACTGAAAATTTACTACCTGGGTGGATTGAAACCGAAGAGCCCAGTGGAAAGACATAAAAACAGGAAAACTGTTAGAGTGAGTGGACGAAAATAGAGATTCATAAGAAAAATCGTAAAACATAATTTATGCCTTTCCACTATAATCATACAGTAAAAGCATAGCATGTCCAAGTAAAGTACATATATCGTAAGTGAGTGGAGGCGTGCATAATGTAATCATGGGTCAGGTGTTTGTCATGACCTTCTCAGAGCACCTCGGTGATCAGCCGACATTCCAAATGCATCGATACATAAACATGAACATAACGTGCATAAAATCGTAAAATCATATCAGAAGGGGCTCCACGCATGAACATAATATAACGTATCATAATATATATATATATATATATCGAGTTGCCACCGCCGACAGAGATTAAGGGAGAGAGATCGAAAGGTAGAGGACGAAACTCGTTGGGCTATTCACCCAGCCTAGTAAAATATCTACTAAACCATATAATTAGATGGACGACCTAGATTAACTATGATCATGATCAGACAGTCCACAAGATATAACCTATGGTAGATTTTCAATTTAATTATTATTTAAAATAAACTTCTAAACTTTGTAGAAATTACCTCAGACTTCGAAAAAAAATCTAATTAAAGTATCGAAATGCTCGAAATAATTTCTTCTACAACTTCTATGAAGAAAGCAAGTCCAAATTCATAATTTAGAAAAAGTTAATTTTTAGTCGTGATGAATCTCGATAAACATGACGAATGATGCTTAGCTTATTAATTAGCACGACTAGCGATGATTAACTTACTTATCTAGATTTGGGCCATTACAGATTAGTCATAAATGAGTACACGGGTTTGAGTTAATTAAACAGGACACGACATGACACAACTCAATTATTAAATTGGTCATAAATAGGTTTCGCGGGTTGACCCGTTTATAAATGGGTTGAGTTTGCCTTTTCGATAAGATTATTAAATGGGTTGAATTTGAGTTTACCTTTTTGACACTTATAATTATATGACCCGATTTGACACGACACGACTCGTTGACAGGCATAATCGACACCACACGAAGTCCCATTATGAAATGGCAACTGGGTCTACATGAAGCTTTATCTCTATCGCAAGAATATCTTGGTTCACTGACCATCACACAAGCTAGATCCTTATTACTTTGACCCTTTCAAGATCGAGACTAAGATCAGCCCAATAGCTTATAGACTCAAGCTCCCCCCATTCATTCCAAGATTCACCCAGTCTTTCATGTCTCTTTGCTGAAGGATGAATCAGTGATCAAGTGCCGATGTCACCCACCCTTCCTTCAATCACAGATGATAGCGAAGTGGATTGAATTCCGCCAAGCGTGTTAAATATGGCTATGAAAAAAAAGGAACAAATCGATGACCAAATGGTTAATCGAGTGGGCTGGGCTCACAATCGAAGATGCCACATGGCAAGAGGCCCGCTCCACAGTGGTCAAACTCCCTCACTTCTAGGCTTGAAAACAAGCTTATTGTGGTAGGGGGAGTGATGTTACGGCTAGCCGTAACACATTACTTCTTCCAGATTCAAGATATTGGTTTTCTTGATCATGAGGCATTCCACTATCTCTGGCTTAGGAAGACAACAAAGAAATGGGCATTGGGGCTCAAGGTTAACATGAGCAAGGCCTATGATCACGTCGAATGGGACTTCCTACAAGCGGTGCTAATCAAGGGCCCTTCTTACAAAGCAATGTTAGAGAATTATGAAGAATCCTAATGCTCTTTGGGTCCGAATGCTTAAAGCAAAGTATTTCCATGGTGTTCATGAGCTTCATGGGCGTAGAGTAGTATCTTATCTGGTAGTGAGGTGCCTCGAGATAACCGTGAGGAGCTTAGTGTGTTGCACTCAGTGGCGAGGCTATTGAAAACGTAAGGTGTATGCGGTTTTCGATGTGATGGTTTGAGGAAAGTGGACCTAGTCAAAATTTTGATGAGGTTGAGTTCCGACACCTCGGGATCAGTGACTTCATCAGGCTGTGGTCTTTCCAATTATGTTGAGGGTCATTAGATCAAGCAGAGGATCCGTTTGACGATGGCGGAGATCATAGAGTAGCGGACTTGTTCCTGTGGCATGAGTTTGGGCGATCGTTGGTGATCCTTTCTCGCAGCAGGTGTTGCGGTGATTTATGTTTATGGAGCACTTTCAGTTGCTGTTTCGGTGGCCAGGAGGGTCACGTTGCGAGGGAGCGCCCTCAGCCAGCTGTTCTAGCGGTTTGGTATCTCAGAGTTCACGAGGAGATCCTCATGTTGTTCCTAAAGTCTGATCAATGTACCCTTTTGATGAGCTATCAGCAAGTCGCAATTGACGTGGGCGGCTAGTTGGGCATGTTGGAGTTTGTGCCATGACCTTGTGTGAGGATGGAGTTTCTCCGAGGTTACTGCTGCTTGATATCCATGGCTGTTGTACATGCATCTCCACTTCCGAGGTTTTGGAGAGTGTTGCATCCATCCGGAGGTCGCGAGATCCTTGTTGGAGGTTACGTGTTAGCCGCGGATCTGTTATAGCTGGACATCATGGTTTTTGTGTGTTTGTGAGTATGGACTTACTGACGACGCATTTGGTTATGTTCGAGTGCCTCGAGAAGGAGGTTATGTTTTGACGACCAGATTTCCCCGAGATACTGTTTCGCGGTGATGGTCGAGCGGATGGTGGAGACGAGTTGTGTGGTTTGCTTTTCTCATGTTGTGGATACTACGGTTGCTGTGCCCGTTATTGGTGATGTTGAGGTAGTTCCCGAGTTTTCAGGTGTGTTCCGGAGGAGTTACCAGGTATTCCTCCAGTTCGGGAGACCGACTACACCATTGAGCTTGTACCAGGCGCTGGACTCATTTTATCGGCATTTTGTCGTTCGGACCCAGTGGAGCTGATGGAACTACAGTTTCGACTCCAGGAGTTACTGGAGGAGGTTTCAGGAGATTTCATGTGACCCCACGTATTTGCGTGGTGTGCTCTTGCATTGTTTGTACGGATGATGGATGGTTCGACGTGGTGGTGCATTGAATACCGAAGCCTGATTCGCTTCAGAGGAGAGTGAGTATCCTCCGCTTCGGATTGGCGAGTGGTTGATCAGCTCGTGGGAGCTTCAGTCTTTTCGAAGATTGATTTCGGGTCCAGATACCATCAGTTGAGGTTTGATGAGTCAGTTGTGGCTTGGACGATTTTCGGATCATGGTGCAGGCATTACGAGTTTTTGGTCACGCCATTTGGTTGACCAATACCCCGTAGTTTTTACGGACTTGATGGACCAGGTGTTCAGACGATTCTGGACGAGTTGTGGTCATGTTCGTCAGCAACATCCTGATTTACTCCAGGAGTGTGGACCAGCACCTGAAGCAATTGCGAGCGGTTTTGCGGACTTTGCGAAGTGATCAGCTATTTGCGAAGTTCAGCCAGTGTGAGTTTTGGCTGATTAGCGTGACGATTTTGAGCCACGTGATGTCAGCCGAGGGAGTTGGCGTGGATCCTGACCAGTTAGAAGCCGTGTTGATTTGGGGATTGCCTTACCATTGTACCAGAGATTGGGAGTCTCTTGAGTTTGGCAGGCTATTACCGATGGCTTGTGCGAGATTTTCCCGGATTACCACTTCATTTTCTGGATTGACGAAGAAAGTGTCAAGTTCGAGTGGTTCGATGCACGCGAGGAGAGTTACTTACTCCTGAGGGATGGTTGACCGTTGCTTCGACTTTGAACTTACCTGACGATCGTGGTGAGTTCGTGGTCGTGAGTTATGGCGATGCATCGAGGTTTGGATTTGGTTGTGTATTGATGCTGTGTAGCAGAGCGGTGGCTCATGGTTTCAGGCAGTGGAAACTTTATGGGGCTACGTATCCTATGTATGATTTGGGTGTAGCTGTCCTTATATTAGCATTAGAGAGTTCGAGACACTACTGCTATGGCGTGCAGCGCAGTGTAGGACGTACACTGATCACTTGAGTTTCATCCACCTGCATTTTCGGCCAGATTTGGGCTTGAGGCAGTGTAGATGGATGAGGTCGACTAACGACTATGGCTGCACCTTTGAGCTTGTTCGAGAAAGGCTAGAGGTTGTACTTTGATCATCCGTCTGTGATGTTGTTGCTGATGCATTCAGTCGGAAGTCGGGAGCTTTAGTGTTTCATGTGTGTGTGGCTCGAGTTTCCGTGTTAGCCGAGTTGCGGGCATCGAGAGCTGAGTTCGAGTGTGATGATGTTGAAGCTCACCGTTTTACGTGCATTTGGCACTAGTGGTGTGGAAATGTGTCTGATACTTCGAGTTTACTACTCGTGACGCAACATGAAGAGCAATGTAGCTGCTTGTGTGTGCAAATGCCACATTTGTCGATAGGCGATGGCTAGGAGACGGAGACTTACCGGAGAGTTACAGCCATTGAAGATTTCCGATTAGACGTGGCGTTTGTCGCTGTGATCTTGTGTATGTTTGTACGCAATTTGGTTTGTGGTATCAGTTGTCAGGCTATTATGGACCATTTGACGAACTCAGTACATTTCCTTGTACTTTCGGAGATGATTTCAGTGGCAGGCTGGCATAGCTGTGTTTGACGGAGAATGTCCATTCACGTGGTGTACCTGTGTCCTAATTTGCTGGTCGAAGTAATCAGCTACAACTGAGTGTTGGGAAGCTTTACAGCGAGCATTGGGGGTCAGATTACAATTTAGTACAGTTTCTTATCCTCAGATTGGCGAGCGATCTTTGAGGACTATTCAGACCTTGGAGGGCATATTGTGGACCTCGGTATTGCAGTTCCGGAGGATTTGGGACCAACAGTTTCACTTGTTCGAGATTGCATGCAGTACCAGTTTGTGGACCACTATGATTCTGACGTTGCATGATGTCGTTTTGAGGAATGGTGTTGTACTCCATTGTGCTGGAGCGTGTTCGATGTGGGTTGACGTTTGATTCTGATTTTGTGGAATGTGTTACTACAGACTGTCAGATTAGCGGAAACAGGTTATTAATTGCCCGAGTTCGATGTTTGAGTTATGTAATGTGAGCAGGTTGAGTTGTGAATTGCCACGTTGTTTTGATCTGTATGTGGTCATAGGCGAGTTTGTGTTGTGCCGTATAGTTCGGCATCGCCTATAGCGTTGGCTTTTGTGTGTGTTGTGTTCCGTGTGGCGGAACTATATTTCAGGTTTGTTACGTGTTGTGTACCCTATCTGTTCCTTATGCAGGAACACTTGGCGATTGTGTAGAGCCAGTTTAGATTCGTGATTTGAGGGTACATGGATTTTAGCACGGAGCTATCTCCTATTGTGGAGTCGGTTGTCAGAGTTGTTCAGTTGACGTTGTCACTGGAGAGTTGAGCAGTATGCAGAGGCAGTGCTCCTACCTTTAGTCGGTAGACTCGGAAATTTCGAGGTCGAAATTTTTTTAAGCGGGGTGGATTTGTGACGACCCAGAACAGAATCACCAGTGTGATCAGCTCACTTCATGTGTTACTGCGTAGTCGCAGAGTTCCGACAGTGTTTGAATCGCCAGATTTGATAACGACTAAATTATTGGCTGAGAATTGGAGCTGGGTCTCTTCTCAAGAGTCGTTGTACCTGTGATTTCGAGTTCGTGGGTGGTTCCGGATCGTTATTTGGACGACCGAGGAATAAGTTATGAATATTTGAAGTTTCGACGGAATCGGGTTAAATTAGTGGATTTCTTAACGACTAAAATACCGGACGAGAATCTGATTTCGGCTTCTTCACGAAAGTTGTTGAGAATTTAATTTCGAGCTCGTGGGAACTTCCAGAGCATTATTCCGAGTTACGAGGATTAAGTTGTGAATATTTCCGATTGTTGATTATTTAGTCGGTTTAAGAATGTGTTTGGGTTGAACAGTTGACTTTTTATCAGATTTGTCGATGTGTTTGACTTCAGGTGATAATTGAAGAATACGTCGAGTCGAGTTTATTGTCGCGAGAATTATCAGAATCGGAATTACGACGAGGAAGTTACGTGTGTTTGAAGTTTGCCGAAAAGATAATTACGAAGTTTCCATTTTGGGAAAGTATAAATAGTGGGGTTGCCATTTATGGAAAGTCAAAGGTAGCATTCAATTGTTGACTGGTGTTGACCGGTCAACGCGGGCTGTGGGAGGAGGCGTCACGATGGGGAGCCACGGCTGCCGGCGGCGAGCTGTCGTCCGGCCATCTCCGGCATCGGGATAGGATGCATTCGACTCGTCCTGACGTCCTGTGTCTATCCTCGTTCACCACGCACGGCGAGGCTCGCCGGAGTGAGAGAAAAATCTGGCCAAAATTCCAGAAAAATTGGGGATTTCGGGTTCAACGATTCCGGTAGAATTGAACTACAAAAAGGACTGGGTTTTGTAGCCCTCATCACCATGAAGCTACTATGTAAGTTTGATGTTTCAATTCGATTTGTGCTTGGAGAATTTTGGATTTGAAATTTGTGTATCAATTCGGGTTTGCTTGAAATTGGACTAGTTAGAGTGTGAATTGGCTTTTGATGCAGTTGAGAAAGTTGCTCAGTGGGTGATTTTGCATGGAATAGAGGCTGCTCCGCCGGGAAAAGTTCAAGTTGGTGGCACCGCCGCCGCCGGCGGCGGTCAACGGCGGTCAACAGTTTGACTTTTGAGGTTTTCGACAAGTTGCATGTCATTTCACTCGAAATCGCGCCCCGATCGCAGTGGGGAGGTTCTTTTTTCGAGTTGAGCGTCCGAAAGTATAGCGAGGTATTGAGGTGTGATTTTCGGATTTTCGACAGTTTGTCGTAACCGGATTACGTGTTTCCGAGAACGGTGGTTTCTCGTGATTTGTCTTGAATTGTCAAGTTATGACTTTGAGAAATGAACTTTGTGAATATTCAGGTGTTCGTGATCGTTTCTTTGGCGAGGGACTTTCCGCCGGATCACGGGTTAACGCGAACTGCGTTACGCTAGTCTGTGAGTGAACAATTTCTTTTCACGGAATTCTTGCAAGTCTTTTATATGATATATGAACTTGAGCATGTTTACGAGATTATAATTTATTAAGAGCATGTGTTATACGATTATATTACGTATATGCATTCATATGCTGTTTATTATATTTGCATCGGAATATTTGTGATTTGATTTACACAGAGTACAGTCGTAGTTCATGTTGTTGCATCGATACACACGCATCCCGGCTGATCCCCGAAGGTGCCTACCAGGGGGGTACCGTACCTTATGTCGATGTAGTTCCGGGTGGGTACTGGTTTCTGTACCTTGTGCCGATGTATTTCCGGGTAGGTACAGATGTCTGTTTCTTATGCCGATGCAGTTCCGGGTGGAAACAGATACCTTAACCTGAGGCCTTTCTGGCTCGAATCACGTGTGGGTCTGGGATCCCGTGATTTGGACTGTACTAGCACGGACGTGTCCATGAGTGGCCCGTGGGATTTTTACTTGCATATTCTGTACGCTGGAGGAGTATGAGTTTACCTCGCGTATTTTATTATATTTATTCATTCGACTCGCATATATTTTTATAACATATATATTATGTGGTGACAGACTTTTATTTTCGTCCACTCACTCTAACAGTTTTCATGTCTTTCCCCTGGGCTTTTCGGTTTCCGTGCCCAGTTTGCAGTTCGGACTCTGGTGTCGCACGTCTTCCAGTCGAAGGCATAGTGCTCGAGCTACCTTGTTTCTTCGAGTAGGTTTATTGTTCTACCTACTGTGGTATACTTATATGATTATACATTAGAGGTCGCTCTGAGTATTCTGTTGTATGTATTATACGATTTTACTCCGGATTTCAGTAAAGTATAGATATATCTACTACTTTACATTATTGTGGATATATTGAGAAATCTGGATGAGATTGGTGCCCACGGTTTGATTTTTGTGGCATAGGATGAAGTGTATTTTCCGCGTGCAGGTAATGGTAATTCTACGTTAGTAGCGAAACTCTGCCAAAATTTTTATGGTTTTTGTTGGTTCGTGTTTTCGAAGGGGTTCGATTCCGGTTTAGGCAACTAAATCGGGGTTGGGTCCTTTCACATACATATTTTTTTTTATTATGGACCTACCTTCCTTATATAACGTTATCCTAGGCCGCCCCACCCTTATGAAGTTAGATGTCATCTTGGCCACGCACATGTTTTATCTTCAATCCCAATGGACTTCGGAATGGGTTCGGTCCGCGGTTATCAATTCATCAAATACTCAATAAATCTTAAAACCAAGGAAGTCGTCTGCAAAGAAATTTTGACTTTGAAAGAATAGAATGACAAAGCCAAGACACTTGAAGACCCACGAGACGGTATTAATTCCATCCACCCAATGGATAGAAGAGGCAGTTTGGTTGAGGTGCAGCTCGACCCAAACCACCCTGAACAAATGGTGAAAATAGGGGCCCAACTCAGCCCAAATACTGCTAAAGATCTCACGGCCCTCTTTGTCGAATACCAAGAAGTCTTTTCTTGGTCATCCGCTAATATGTCGGGCATTTATATAGAGCTAATTTCCCATAATCTCAGTATAAATTCAGGTGCAAAATTTAGTAGGAAAAAAAGATGAGCATATGATGAGGAACGATGCACTACCATGCAGACGGAGGTTGAGCGCTTACTCAAAATCGGGTTCATCCTCTCAGTAAACCACCTTAAGTGGATTTAAAATATGGTGATGGTTAAGAAAAGCAACGACACTTGGCCCATGTGTGTAGAGTACACAAATCTCAACAGCTGGTTACGAATTGCTGTCAATGATGGACGAATACTCAGGATATAATCATATCAAAATGCATCCAGATGATCAAGAAGCTGCAATTTTCACCATAAACAAGGGTTTATATTGTTACAATGTCATGTCGTTCGGTCTTAAAAACGCTGGTTCTACGTATCAACGGTTCTTGAATTTCATTATGGAAGAGGCGAATGGAGTTATTGTTGAGGTTTATGTCGATGATATACTGATCAAGAGTGAAACTTCCCAGGGCCACTTAACAGTTCTACGCATAGTATTCTAGATACTTATTGCACGAGGGGTCCACTTAAATCCAGCAAAATGCATGTTTGGAGTCACTACCAGTAAGTTCTTGGGTTATGTTGTCAACCAACGTTGAATCGATGTAAACCCCGATAAAATAAAAGCAATAATGGATACGAAACCCCCGTCCACCAAGAAATAATTGCAAAGCCTCACCGAAAAACTAGCATCCCTCAACCGTTTCATCTCCCAATACTCAGACAAGTATGCGCTTTTCTTCAAAGCCCTCTGCCTTACCAACAAGCGCGAGGTGAATTTGACGCTATGATGCGAGGTGGCCTTTGCAAAACTGAGGCATTATCTTGCCTCTATTCCTACTATATCTCGTCCAGTAAAGGGAGAAATTTTATACTTATACCTCGTTGTCTCATCAATTGTTGTAAGCTCTGCTTTGGTTAGGAGAGAGGATAACAATTAGTAAGATCATGACAGATGCAGAGACTTGTTACCCCACCCTGGAGAAGGTGGCATTGGCCTTAGTTACCGCTACTCAGAGACTCCGCCCATATTTCAAAGCACACAACATACACATTTTCACTAACTTACCCCTTTGATAGGTACTCTAGTTGCTCTACCACAATGGATTCCTTAGAAAATGGGCTATTGAAATCAGTGAATTCGATCTCTACTATAAGTCTCATACCGCCCTCAAAGGTCAACCGACTGTTGACTTTATAACCGAATGTATAGATCTTGAACTTGCGGAATCCACTCTCATCCCGTCCAGTAGTATCACCCCCACTTTCGCTGAGATTTCCCAACATTCTAGGTGAGACTTATATGTGGATGGCTCCAGAAATCAGGCGGCAAGTGGTGCATGAGTCATCCTAATAGGACTAGGGGGTGTCCATGCTGAGTATGCTCTCCACTTCCGTTTTAAGGCTTCAAACAATAAAGCAGAGTATGAGGCCCTCATAGCCGGACTTCAACTGACCTACCAATCTTATGCCAAAGATACCAATATTTAAGTGATTCATAGTTGGTGGTGAATCATATCAAGGGGACTTCAAGGTATAATATTTACAAATGGCCGCCTATCTCGCCCTTGCGAAACTCTTGTTGGGCAAAATCTAATTCTATAACATTACTCAGGTACCTCGCACCTAAAACTCTAAATTGGACACACTCGCTCGTCTAGCCAGCGCGCCAGTCGAGTCCACCCAAACAGATAAACGGGTCGAGGTCCTAGACAAGTCTAGCACCGCACGAATCTTTTTTGAGCTTCTGCATGTCACCATCGCTGGACCAAATTGGATGAACCCAATTTTTCTTTACAAAACCAAGGGCATGCTCTCTGCTGAAAACATTGAGGCACGCACTATCATCGCTCAGGCAGCAACAACATCTGAAGCGAGAAACTGTACATGCATGAGCGTACATGGGCAAACCTAAAATGTGTCACTCCAGAAATTGGGCGAAGCATTTTGTTGGAAATTCACAAGGGAATGTGCAGTCATCATATCTGGGCTCGATCCCTCCCTCGTAAAGCACTCTATAGCAGTTTCTGGTGGCCAAAGATTCATGCAAACACCACGGACATCGCTGAGAAATGTCACGAATGTCAACTACACGCCCATAAACACCACATGCTTGCCATCCCACTGACTATCATTGTGTCGTCTATTCCCTTCGCCATCCCACTAACATATATCTCAACATCGTATAAAGTAAATACGGAAAATCACGAACTCGCAAACAACTGTGAAAATATAAAAATGTCCACTCACAGACTAGCGTAACGCAGTTCGCGTTAATCCCGTGATCCGGCGAAAAATCCCTCGCCAGACGAACGATCACGAACCCCTGAATAATCATAAAATCCATTCCTCAAAATCATAATTCGATACCTCAAATCAAATCACGAGAAACAACCGTTCTCGGAAACACATAATTCAAATACGACGAATTGTCGAAAATCCGATAACCACATCCCAACACCTCGCTATAATTTCCGATGCTCAAGTCGAAAAATAAACCTCACCACTGCGATCGGGGCGCGATTCCGAGCGAAACGACATGCAACTTGTCGAAAACCCTGAAAAGTTAACTGTTGACCACCGTTGACCGCCGGCGGCGGCAGCGGCACCACCCAACATGAAATTTTCCCGGCGGAGCAACACCTATTCCACTCAAAATCATCCAAGAAGCAACTTCCATAACTACACCGAAGTCCAATTCTCACTCTAACTAGGTCAATTTCATGCAAAACCAAAATCACACAAACTTTTCAAATCATGAATTCTCCAAGCACAAGCAAAATTGGAACACCAAACTTACATGGTAGCTTTATGGTGATGAGGGCTTCAAAACCCAGTACTTTAAGCCACCCAATTTGGCTGGAATCAAAATCAACCAAGAACCCCAAAAACCTCAAACTTTGGCCGGAATAAACTCTCTCCACTGGAGGCCTCGCCGTGAGAGGTGGCCGGAAACACCTTGGGGAGACCAAGGCGAGTCGAACGGACTCCAAGCCGAGCCCGGAGGTGGCCGGACGGCGAGCCACCGCCGGCGAGCTTCCTCCCCGTCGCGCCTCACTCCACCTTGCCAAACTGACCGGTCAACCCACTTAATTGCACCAGTTGACTTTTCCAAAGGGGAAACCCATAATAAATAGCTTCCATTTTTAGAAACTTCCATAAATAACTTTACGACAAACTTTAAATACCTGTAACTTCCGCGTCGAAATTCCGATTTCAATAATTCTCGCGGCAACAAACTCATCTCGACAAGTTCTTTATTTACCACCGGAAGTCAAACACATCGACCAATCCTATAAAAAGTCAACGATTCAAATCATCACAAGCTTAACCGACTAAATAATCAACGGTCAAAATATTCATAACATAATCCTCGTAACTCGGAAAAATCCTCCGAAAGTTCCCACAAGCTCGAAATTAAATTCTCAACAACATTCACGAAGGATCCCAAATCAAATTCTCGTCCGATAATTTAGTCGCGTACAAGGCCGCCATATAAGCAGATTACGTCAAAATCACAACAAATCGCGAAACTCGCAAACCAAGTCGATAATCATTCCATCTACGGTTCGGGTCGATAAACGGTCCAAAACGGATCACAATCACGATTCGAATAGACTCGACACGAACAGAAAAACTCGACAATATACCGAAATTTCAAATATTCATATTATATTCTTCGATCATCCAAATAATGATCTGGAACCGCCCACGAATTCGAAATCACGCGTACAACAACTCTTGAGAAGAGACTCAACTCAAATTCTCGGTCAATAATTAAGTCGTGATCAAGTCTGGTGATTCAATTATCTGTCGGAAATCTGCGATTACGCATAACCCACGAATTAAGCTGATTACGCTTCTGATTCTGTTCTGGGTCGTCACAAATCCACCCCCCTTAAAAAATATTTCGACCTCGAAATTTCCAAGTCTGCCAACTGAAAAGTAGGAACGCTGCCTCTACATACAATTACATTTCCAGTGGCAACCTCAACAAAACAACTCTGTCAATGGCAAAATATCTCCGTGCTGATATCTCTGTACTCTCGAATCTCGAATTTGAACTGGCTCCACACAAACGCCAAGTCTTCCTGCATAAGGAACTGATAGGGTACATAACATACAATGAATTTGAAATGTAGTTCCACCACACGGAACACAACACACAAAAGCCAACGCTATAGGCAATGCCGAACTATACGACACAACACAAATTCGCCTATAATCGTGTACGGATCAAAATAACGTGGCCATTCACAACTTAGCCTACCCACATCAACATAACTCAAACATCGAACTCGGGCAATTATTAAGCTGTTTCCGCTAATCCGAAAGTCTGTGGTAGCACTAAATCAGGATCCAACGTCAACTCACACCAAACTCGCTCCAACACAATGGAGTACAACATCGTTCCTCAAAACGACATCATGCAACGTCAAAATCATAGTGGTCTACAAACTGGTACTGCAAGCAATCTCGCATGGCTAAAACTGCTAGTCCCAAATTCGTCGGAACTGCAATACATAAGACCACAACATGCCCTCCAAGGTTTGAATAATCCTCAAAGATCGCCCGCCAATCTGAGGATAAGAAACTGTACTAAACTGTAAGCTGGTCCCTAATGCTCTCTGCAATGCTTGCCAACACTCAGTTGTAACTGACTATCTCGATCAGCAATCTGGGACACAGGTACACCACGTAAATGAACAACCTCCGTCAAATACAGCTATGTCAGCCTGCCATCGAAATCTTTCCCGAAAGTATAAGGAAATGTACTAAGTTCATTGAATGGTCCACAAAGACTCGACAACTGGTACCACCAAACCGAAGTGCGTACTGACACACCAAAATCCACAGTGACAAGCTCCAACTTCTAATCGGAAATCTCCAATGGCTGTAACTTTCCGGCAAGTCTCTGCCTTGTTGCCATCGTCTGTCGACAAATGTGGCATCTGCACACACAAGCTGCTACATTCTTCTACGGATTGCGTCACAAGTAGTAAACTCAAAGTATCAGACACATCTCCGTACCGCTAGTGCATAACGCACGCAAAACAATGAGCTTCAACATCATCACACTCGAACTCAGCTCCCGTAGTTTGCAACTCAGCTAACACGGAAACTCGAGCCACACACACATGAAACACTGAAGCTCCCGACTTCTGACTGAATGCATCAGCAACAACATCCTAGATGGATAGTCAAAGTACAACCTCTAGTCTTTCTCGAACAAACTCAAAGGTGCAGCCATAGTCGTTAATCGAGCTCATCCATTTATGTTGCCTCAAGCTCAAATCTGACCGAAAATGCAAGTAGATGCAACTCAAGTGATCAGTGTACATCCTACACTGCGTTGCACGCCGTAACAATAGTGTCTCGAACTCTTCGGTGCAACATGAAGATAGCTACTTCCAAATCATACATAGGATACGTAGCTTCATAAAGTTCCACTGCCTGAATCCATGAGCCACCGCTCTGCAATACTGCATCAAAGCATAACCAAATCCAAATCTAAACCTCGACGCATCGCCATAACCACGAACTCACCACGATCGTCAGGTAAGGTCAAAACCGAAGCAACGGTCAACTTTCCTTCAGGAGTAAGTAACTCATCTCGCGTGCATCAGACCACTCGAACTTGACGCCTTCTTCGTCAATCCGGAAAGTGGAGTGGCAATCCGGGAAAATCCTGCACAAAGCACCGATAGTAGCTTGCTAAACCTAAGAGACTCCTAATCTCTGGTACAATGGTAGGTCAACCCCAAATCAACACGGCTTCTATCTGGTCAGGAATCACGCCGACTCCCTCGGATAACATCACACGGCCCAAAATCTTCACGCTAATCGATCATAATTCATACCGGCTGAACTTTGCCAACAACTAATCATCTCGCAAGTCCGCAAAACCGCTCGCAATTGCTTCAAGTGTTGGCCCACACTCCTGGAGTAAATCAGGATGTTGCCAACGAACACGACCGCAACCTTATCTAGAAACTGTCTAAACACCTGGTCCATCAAGTCCGCAAAAGATGCGGGGGCATTGGTCAGCCAAGCGGCGTGACCAAGAACTCTTGATGCCCGCATCGTGATCCGAAAGTCATCCTAGCCACATCTGACTCATTGATCCTCTACTGATGGTATCCGAACCCGAAATCAATCTTCGAAAAGACTGAAGCTCTCGCGAGCTGATCAAACCAATCGTCAATCTGAAGCGGAGAATACTTGCTCTCCTCTGAAGCTTGATTCAGCTTCCGGTAGTCGGTGCACCACCTCATCGAACCATCCAACATTTACACAAATAATGCAAGAGCACATCACGCAGGTATGCTAGGTCGCATGAAATCTCCTTCAGCAACTCATGAAGTCGAACCTGTAGCTCCATCAGCTCTGCTAGTACCGAACGACAAATTGCCGGTGATATGAGTCCAGCGCCCGGTAAAAGCTCAATGGTGTAGTCGGTCTCCCGAACTAGAGGAACAACCTGTAACTCCTCCGGAACACACCTG
Organism: Geum urbanum; assembly: GCA_946800695.1. Lineage (NCBI taxonomy): Eukaryota > Viridiplantae > Streptophyta > Magnoliopsida > Rosales > Rosaceae > Geum > Geum urbanum. The sequence goes on from OX326998.1 coordinate 40,863,736, forward strand.
GAAACTCGGGAACCACCTCAATGTCGCTAATGTCGAGCACAAAAACTGTAGTATCCACAACATGAGCTAAGTAGACAACACAACCCGTTTCCACCATCCGCTCGACCATCACCGCGAAACAGTATCTCGGGGAAACCTGGTCGTCGAAACACAACCACCTTCTCGTTACCACCGAACATAGCCCAATGCGTCGTCAAAAGTCCATACTCAACATCATAACAAGATCGACGATATCCAGCAATAATGGATCTGCGGCTAAGCCATATCCTCCAACAGGGATCTCGCAACTTCCGGATGGATACAACACTCTCCAAAACCTCGGAAGTGGAGATGCAGGTACAATAGCCATAGACGTCAAGCAACAGTAACCTCGGAGAAAATTATGTCCTCATACAAGGTCGTGGCACGAACTCCGGCATGCCCAACTAGCCGCCCACGTCAATTGCGACTTGCTGATTAACTCGTCGTAAAGGCTACATTGGTCAAATTCCAGAAATAACATCATGACCTCCTCGTGAACTCTGAGCTGCCGAACCGCTAAAACAGCTGGCTGAGGGCGGTATCTCGCAACGTGACCCTTCTGGCCACCACAATAGCAACTGAGAGTGCTCCATGAACACAAGTCACAGCGACACCTGCTGCGAGAAAGGATCACCAACGATCACCCAAACTTATGCCACAGGAGCAAGTCCGCTACTCTGTGATCTCCACCATCACCAAACGGATCCTCTGCTTGATCTGATGACCCACAGTCTGATGAAGTCACTGATTCCGAGGTGCCTGAACTCAATCTCATCAAAATATCTCGACTAAATCCACTTCCTCAAACCAACACATCGGAAACCGCGTAAGCCTTTCCTTCTCAATAGCCTCGCCTCTGAGTGCAGCGCATCAAGCTCCTCACGGTTATCTCGAGGCATAACAGTCAAAATTCCTCTGATGCTCAAGTTCAAACTCATCTCGAATCTCGTGCACTGCTTCCTCTGAAGCCACATAACTCGTGCAAACAGGGACAAACATGTGAACAATATATCTCTGCCTCAGGTGGGTAAACACTCCTCATTCGAATGCTGAGTAGTCTGATTAAACCATTACCGTATAAACAATACCCTGGAAGTAGGCCATAGAGTCACAACATGAACTCACACAATACCAGCCCACCAAATGCAATGATCTGACTCGGGCAAAAACATCAACTTCCACAATTCTCTGCTCTAAGGCAACATGTAGACACTCATACACACACAACCAGACAAACCGTGCCACACAATTCTCTGAACTCAGAATGCTCATCCAAACCCACAATTCATTGGCAAATTGCGCGTCGATTGATCCTCAATAGGATCCACAACCGTACCGACACGGAAAGCACGTCAAAGAGGCATCCTAATGAATAAAATATCGTTTGCAACAAGTGGAACGTAATCATGGAACTTTAAATATTTGAAAGCATACAACACCCAGAGTATTGATGAGTATCCGCCGGCCGGTCGGGTCACCATTCCAGACATGTTGTACATTCTCAAATATCCTTAGTAAACACGACTACAGAAGTCTACATAACCTATAACCTAATGCTCTGATACCAAGCTGAAAGGACCCAACCCCGATTTAGTTGCCTAAACCGGAATCAAACCCCTTCTGAAAACACGAACCAACAAAAACCGTAGAAATTTCGGCAGAGTTTCGTTACTAACACGGAATTGCCATTACCTGCACCCGGAAAATACACTTCATCCTATGCCACAAAAATCAAACCGTGGGCACCAATCCCATCCGGATTTCTCAATATCATAACAGTAATATAAAGTAATAAATATAATTATACTTTACAGAAATCCGGGGAAAATCGTATAAAAATATACATCAGAATACTCAGAGCGACTTCTAATATAGATATACAAACAGTAGGCCAAACTAAGAACCTACCAAAAAAGAAACATCGCTCGAATACTATGCCTCCGACCACGACGTGCGACACCAGAATCTGAACTGCAAACTGGGCACGGAAACCGAAAGGCCTAGGGGAAAGGCAAATAAAAAAAATATTAGAGTGAGTGGACGAAAATAAACATATGCCTTTCACCAGTTTATATACATAATCAATGTAAAACAACGTAGTTCGGAAAGTATATATATGGAGGTTGTCAGGCGAATCTCTCAAGCCCGACGTCAGGTGAATTGCTCAAACCCGACGGTGATAGGCCAGGGGAATCTCTCAACCCCGGCGGCACATAGGGGAATCTCTCAACCCTGCCCAGAGGAATCTCTCAACTCTGGTCCAGAGGAATCTCTCAACTCTGGCGGACTACCGGTGATCAGCCGAATAGCCGAAGCATCGATGCAGTAATACCATCACCAATAAATATAATATAAAACCTCCGAAAATAACACATATATCAACATCCTATAAAGTAAATATGGAAAATCGCGATAAATCACGAACTCGCAAACAACTGTGAAAATATAAAAATGTCCACTCACAGACTAGCGTAACGCAGTTCGTGTTAATCCCGTGATTCGGCGGAAAATCCCTCGCCAGATGAACGATCATGAACCCCTGAATAATCATAAAATCCATTCCTCAAAATTATAATTCGATACCTCAAATCAAATCACGAGAAACAACCATTCTCGGAAACACATAATTCAAATACGACGAATTGTCGAAAATTCGATAACCACATCCCAACACCTCGCTAAAATTTCCGATGCTCAAATCGAAAAACAAATCTCACCACTGCAATCGGGGTGCGATTCCGAGCGAAACGATATGCAACTTGTCGAAAACCCCGAAAAGTTAACTGTTGACCGCCGCCGCCGGCGGCGGCGCCACCCAACATGAAAATTTTCCGGCGGAGCAACACTTATTCCACTCAAAATCATCCAACAAGCAACTTCCATAACTACACCGAAGTCCAATTCTCACTCTAACTTGGTCAATTTCATGCAAAACCAAAATCACACAAACTTTTCAAATCATGAATTCTCCAAGCACAAGCAAAATTGGAACACCAAACTTACATGGTAGCTTTATGGTGATGAGGGCTTCAAAACCCAGTACTTTAAGCCACCCAATTTGGCCGGAATCGGAATCAACCAAGAACCCCAAAAACCTCAAACTTTGGCCGGAATAAACTCTCTCCACCGGCGGCCTCACCGTGAGAGGTGGCCGGAAACACCTTGGGGAGACCAAGGCGAGTCGAACGGACTCCAAGCCGAGCCCAGAGGTGGCCGGACGGGGAGCCACCGCCGACGAGCTTTCTCCCCGTCGCGCCTCACTCCACCTTGCCAAACTGACCGGTCAACCCACTTAATTGCACCAATTGACTTTCCCAAAGGGGAAACCCACAATAAATAGCTTCCATTTTTAGTAACTTCCATAAATAACTTTACGACAAACTTTAAATACCCGTAACTTCCGCGTCGAAATTCTGATTTCAATAATTCTCGCGGAAACAAACTCATCTCGACAAGTTCTTTATTTACCACTGGAATTCAAACACATCAACGAATCCAATAAAAAGTCAACAATTCAAATCATCACAAGCTTAACCGACTAAATAATCAACGGTTGAAATATTCATAACATAATCCTCGTAACTCGGAAAAATCCTCCGGAAGTTCCCACAAGCTCGAAATTAAATTCTCAACAACTTTCACGAATGATCCCAAATCAAATTCTCATCTGATAATTTAGTCGCGTATAAGGTCGCCATATAAGCAGATTACGTCAAAATCACAACAAATCGCGAAACTCGCAAACCAAGTCGATAATCATTCCATCTACGGTTCGGGTCGATCAACGGTCCAAAATGGATCACTATCACGATTCAGATAGACTCGACACGAACAGAAAAACTTGACAATATACCGAAATTTCAAATATTCATATTATATTCTTCGATTGTCCAAATAATGATCCGGAACCGCCCACGAACTCAAAATCACGCGTACAACAACTCTCGAGAAGAGACACAACTCAAATTCTCGGCCAATAATTAAGTCGTGATCAAGTCTGGCGATTCAATTATCTGTCGGAAATCTACAATTACGCATAACCCACGAATTAAGCTAATTACGCTTCTGATTCTGTTCCGGGTCGTCACATCTAAATCTTTAAAAAAATTGGTGACTAAAGTCTTATTCTCTTCTCCCATCCTTCCTTAATGTAATGGCCAACTCGAAGCAGCAAACAAATTATCAAAGATGGATTGAAGAAACAAATCTGTGAAATTCAAAGGGGCGACCCAAGATTTGGAAGATGGGTGTACGAGTTTCCCAAAATCTTGTGGTCCATTCTCACCACTGCCACCATTACAATAGAGGAAAATCATTTTGCTTTAACATTTGGTTTAGAGGCATTACTCCCCCTTGAAAGCAGTCACGAGAGTCCACGGGTCGCCGCCTTTGACCCAACCACCAACAAGGATGACCTTCGCCTAGATAATGATATGCTGAAAGAGCACCGAGACGCTGCTCACTTACGCAACGTGGCTAATAAGCAAAAAGTAGTCCATTGTATAACCAGCGTGTGTGTGCCCGCCTACTTCACGTTAGAGACTAGGTCATTAAGGCGATTCTAACATTTGTCAAAAGCCTTAGCCCAACCTAGGAAGGTCCTTACCAGATTGTAAAGGAAGTCCGTCTAGGTACATTTTACTTGAAAGATAATGATGGGCGCATCCTACCACACCCCTAAAACTTGGCGCATCTTCGAAAATACTGTCATTGATTTTTGAACTATTGTAACCACAAGTGGTGAACGTTGTTTCTCAACCATATTCCCATCCTCTATTTATTGTATTGGAATAATGTTCAATCATTGAAGTATGAATTAGTTGTCAGGTTTTATTAAACCATCGCTCAAAATTTTGAAACCTTTTCGTAAAACATAGCATTATCCCAACATGATTTATACGCTCATTGATCACATACATTTCATATGCAATAAAATAGTAAGCTAGATTGGTTATATAAGCAAAATAATTTGTTCACCACTAGGGATTACACAACCACAATACCAGTATAAATACAAACCATAGTCTTTAACACTACTAAAATAAAGCAAGACCAGAAAGCAAATAAAAAGCACAATAACTATTTCCCAGTCTAAAAGCCCTTGTCCTTAAAGTACAGCGATTTCTCCATTTGCTTAAACAAGCTAGCCTAAGTCTCCGCCCATATCTTTTTCTTTTCTTCCTGACCTCTGCTTGCCTTATACGCCTCTATCGCCTCTTTTCTTAGTCTTTCTCGTGCTTTATCATCCTTCATTTGAGCCTCTAGCTGCTATATCCGTACATGTTATGATTGCATCTCTGCTTCTATGGTTCTCATCTCCACTAACCACTTTGCCTGCTCTTTGGATTGCTCTCTCATTTTCTCTTCTAGGGCCAGCTTCACTTTGTTCTTCTGCTTGTTGGCCTAAGCAACATCCTCCTTTGCAGTTTTCTTCTCACCCTCCAGCTTCTCGATGCGGTTTTCTACCTTCAACTTTTTCTCCAAGCATTTCTCCACATCCTTCACCTTCTTCAGTTTGCCTTGTAGCCAGTCATATTTATGACGGACTGCCGCCAGCTCGGTTAACACTCATTTGCTCGTCTCCTCCTTTAGAGCCAAAAAAAAGTTTATGCCCCATTAGAATGTGCTCTGACAGGATGGTCTGAAGGTTGTCCCTGGGCGGGGTTGCTCACATCTGAACTTGATGAATGTTGGATGTCCCACCATCCACGGCTTCCATCACATGTTTGATGTACGATGAATGGATAATAGTTTCCCCTTCGCAGGCAATGGTAGGTTGCTCTAATGCTCCTCCGATGAATGGGTTCTACCACTACCTTGATGTGGGAGTCACGTCATCCAGGTCTACATCCATCACATTGACATCCCTGCCCAACCTTGACATTTTCAAAGTTCGAAGCGACGACTCAGATGAGCAGGAGTGTAGTCTCTCCATTTTCTTTCTTAGCTTCTCATCAATATGTGCCTTTTTGTTTTCTGCCCACCTATTTTCGAAAGCCAATTTCTTCTCCCTCTCACTCACCTCTTCCATACCAACAGAGTGTTGACAACTTCCCTCTTCCACTACCACCTCGTCCTCTCTTTCCAACTGTTCCTCCCTATATCCTTCCCCCGCTCGCACGATGCTATTAGGGATCACTTCCGACTCGTTTTGTTTAGCCTCATGCGAGACTGTTGTCTCAGCCTCTTGTTGACCATTAATGATGCCACCCCTTTCTTCTACTTGTGCTTTTTTTTGCCCTCAGCGTTTGCATCATCAACTTCCCCAGATTGTTCCCCACTCTTTCCATCTTCTTTACTGTTGAGGTTCTTGGTAATTTATCTCTATCATAATAACAACACCCAGGCGTTAGTTTGATGTCTCAAACATTGAATGATTTAACATAAAGAAACAAGAACTTACTTGGTCGTCGACTCAAACCCGTTTGATCTAACTTGTCCCAATGTGTCAAAGCCCAAATGGGACAGTAGTCCTCTCTTCCTCCCACGTGTTTGAAATCCTTCTCAGGTGATGTTTCTCCACCTTACACCGTGGAAATCATCGTTTTGCTGCATCCAAAATTACATGCAACAGAGTTAGTATGCATACTAAACCAAGATAAAACATATAAACCCCAGACCCGCCCTTTCTACCTACCTAGAGCCTGGAAAAGGTAGGGACACGTTGTTTATTCGCTCTCTCAACCATGCTCACCTCTGGGCCATACTCACAGTCACCTCCCACTAACACAGCGCCTCGACACCATACGGAAGCAGACATGGGCATATCTTTAAAAAACCATATGTTGCCCTTGTTAGTAAACATAGCAATCCCGCTATCACCCGCTTGCCTTGAATACCCCAATTCACACACCGACATCACTTCAATAGTAGTAGGATGTCATAATCCGGATAAGTTAAAAATGGAATAAAATGCCTGTAGAACTTTAATAATGAGCGGCCCCCATTACCCGAGAAATATATTTAATCTCGCCAACATATACTGTATATAAGGGTGAAGCGGTAGCGTCAGCCCATACGAAATTGGTATATATACATACAAGTATATCCAATAGGTGGATTAACCACAGACTCCCCTTCCTTTAGGTGCCTCAGTTTCATAAAAGATGGAATACGAAAATCTTCGTAAACTTCCCTAATTTGCTTATTATTCATCGCGCTCACCGGTTCCTGTGCTATGGTCCCATATTCCAAACGCCTATAGTATGGACTGCCCATTCGAAATATAGGCGAAGCTGGTGTAGGGTTCTCCTGTTGTCTCGGATGAGAGCGTGGCACTTTACAAAGACCTACATTCGCTTTCCTTCTCTTTATAGGAGTTCATAACGTCTCCTCGCCCACTCCAGCAGCAGAAGTCCCTACATTCGGGTTATTACCATGTTGCCTGGGTTGCCTGGGCTCCCTTACCAGATAAGCGTCAATATCAGTCTTATCCATGGCGGGCGATGCTGGCAACAAAAGAAAAGGGGCACTAGCTTCGCCTCCCTAACTAAGCGGCATCGAACTACTTATGTTAGGCATTGAATCTGATGATGCCGATGTTACACTTATACTATATGATTCTAGCCCAAGACTTCCTAAACCCATCTCTTTAAAGGCCACTCTTTCTTTTGGGCGTCGTCTATTCCCCGTCCACTATTCTATATGATTTGTCACTTGAAATCTCCATAACCGCTTCAGAGTTCATGATGTCACTAGTACGGCCAGACAAGGAGGAACACAAGTCATTAGGCTGCTCTAGTGGCATCACACTCGCTCATTTCTAAAAACTACAAAACCCTACATTTTTCTCTTTTCCAGGGATTAACCCGTTCCCTTTTCCCCTTCCCTGTTCTTCATGTTCTCCCTATTCATTGTTAAACCCAACAACCTATGTTTAAAACCCAGACCACTCCTAGATTGAAACTCAGCAACCACATGTATTTTTCTCAAAATAAAGCACCAAATTGTATTACCTACTATGTTATTCATACACAAACCAAGAACTCCATACCCCACTTCACTTTTCTTACCCAGTAATCCATAAAACACATTTTGTTTTATAAAAATATACATACTTTGCATGAACTCTAAAACAAAAATAGTATAATGCTAACAGATTTACCTTATGCACAGTGGATGATTATGGGTTCTTGCAATAATCTCTCATCCTCCTTTCTTTTGTTTTCTCTTTGCCTTTTTTCTCACAGTTTTACAAAAGATGCAAAATTAAGAACGACAAACTCCTCATCCTCTTATATCCCCTCCTTAAAAACCCTTATGATCATCTGGTCCATAAACGTGGCAAAAGCCCCACCTAAGGATTTTGCGATTCGTGTCCCACTACTTCAAAATTGAAACGGCTCGCACCATTTCAACGTGTTATGATGCCACATGTCATTATGACAAGAAGATGTGACGTTTCCTTCTTCAAAGTCTCGTGCTCCAACCACGCGTCTGACAAGCATTGCTCATTTCTACGGTTACCTGAACTGAACGGCCTCACTTTTATTCCCCCCCACTCACTTATTTCCTTAACAAATTTTTACTATTGCCTCATGTTTGACTCCTCATATTTGCACTTTGTGGCATACCTTTGCAAAGTACAATATTTAGGCGATCCTCAGCTATAGTCTACGTATTCTTTCATACTGAGCGTATGTTACCCTCTTGATGGGCGCTGCTATAGCACCATATGTTTATGCAGATCCTCCATGACTGATCATCATGGGCATTTTATCCCTTCACATTACGGCCTTAGGTGCTCAACATCGCCACAGGTGACACGCCCTATCGTGCTCGATAGGCCCTAGCGCGCCTTCCCCTGGTTTGAAATTAGGCGTGGAAATTTCTGTGTCATGCTCCATTATTTTGGGTGGACTTTATCCTATTACTTACCCAGACGTTCATTCTCTCTTGCGAAGTTGAAAGGGACTGGGGTGGGGGGCACGCCTTGCAATTTAGCTGAAGCAACATCAAGTGTGTATGAAGCAAGTATATCTTTTTCAACTCTCCAATCAAGAATGATCTTGACATGGGGGACTTGTTAGAATAAGCACAGAAGCTTACCGCTTGTTGCTTCGTACACACTAGACCATAAGGAAGCACACAGAAGAATTTTCAACCTAGGAACACCAAGTCCCACATCAAGGGATGAACATGAAATGTCATTAACAGTAAGTATAAAGGTAATTAATCATATTGCATTAAAGTAAGTAACTTCTTATACCTAATCACATTTATCACTCCCCTTTATTCACTTATTCTAAAAACCCGTACTTACTTAGGCATCAGAGTGTGTTAGATGGGTTACACCATTTTCAATTCTAATGCCCCTATTGTTTCTTAGCAGCGAAACAAGTGAGGAGTAGTCTTCACTCGATGTTGCTCAGGTTATCTCTCGTTTCGTTGAGATCCCATCCGGATTTTGACTGAAACAATATGTTTGATATGGCGGACTCTAATACTCTCAACAGTGCAAGGTCAATGTATGTGAGGCTTTGTGTATGCATAGATCTTTAGAGGCCGTGGCTGCATGATGTATTCCTCTACTCTAACTCTGAAGGCAGTGATGTTGTGATCATCCACCTTAATTATGAGACTTTATTTGAGTTGTCTTACTACTGTGATAGTGCAATTCATTTCCCAAGGAACTATCCGAAAATGCGTCATCTTCAACACTTCACTCTTTAACCACCTTTAAAGGGAACCATGAACTATCCCTCAGAACTTTGTAGTTCAAGCTGAGATTGTTGAGTTTGTCAACAATGATATGTTGCTTGTGTTTCCTCAACCGAGACCTATAGTAGAAAATCGCAACACTAGTGAAAGTTCTAATGTTGGTGGTAGCCCATGGAGGAAAGCCTCATAAGGATGGCAGAGGAAGATGCACTCCTATCCAGCCAATCCTTCTATCTCAAGGAGAGGAGGTCCGAATCTTAGAAGACATGGTGTAAGTTTTAAAGATGTTATGGCTAGTGGATTTGTTGGTAGAACCCAGCTGGAGAGCCCAGCAAGAGTCCCTGTTGGGCCTGGAATCACGCATGAGCCAAGAAGCCCAATGATTTCAAGGTCTTTTCCTTATGGGGGGCCTTATAACTCCCTTATTATGCCTAGAGCCCGAGATCATAATCATGAGTTTCGAGATGGGGGGTGAAATTGGCACCCCTTTTTTTACAAACCACACCCCCTTGCTAGTTTTTGTGTGTATTTTGAATACACTTTTGGTGAAAAAGATGAAGAGGGGGGGGGGGGGGTGTAGATTGTAAAAAAGGGGGGGGGGTGCCAATTTCACCTCCCTTTCAAGATCTACCAAACTCGCCAACAACGTTTGATGCAAACCTTAACCTGAGTCGAGCCGTGGATGCGGAGGGATTGAATGTGGCGCTGGAAAATCTGAGCACGGAGAACAAAAACATGGTATTTCTACCTCTTACTCCTAACTCAAATTATTTTGCTCATGATTTCTTTGGGACTTCATCTGAAATTTCCCTGCCCAAGATAAACTAATGTACTTCTTTCTTTTACAATGATGTTCATGAATTCCCTTTATTTATGGATCATTATATGTGTGTGAAGATGATGGGTTAAATGCTACCACTGAGACTCTGTTAATTTCTGATACTGAACATGAATTTTTTTAGAACTTACCCTAGACCTATGTCATTTGAAAATGTCCCACCTAGTGGGGTTACCTTTAGGAGTCCCCGCAAGCGAGATAGAGAAGATATGGATGAATCTGGCTCGACTCTACCTTAAAACCTCTGCCAGATTTTTTTTGGCTCAGGCCACTTTTTATTTGTCCTTGTGTAAGCTTTATGTTTTATATTTGCTTGATACGCGAATCTCTTTTGATCAAGCTAGTGATCTTGTGTCTAAACTACCATTTTCGAGATCTTTTGTTGTACCATCTATAGGACAGATTTGTGGTTTGATCTTGTTGTGGTTTCCTAGTCGAATTAATATAATTATTATAAGATTGCATAATCGGTTTATTCACTATTTTTGTAGTAACCTTTATGACGACTCAACCTGGTTCTTTACTTGCTTATATATGTTTCTTAGGAAGCAAGATCAGATTGACTTATGGAAGATTTTGCTTGATCTTAAACCTATTTTTAATCTTGCTTGGTTGATAATGGGAGATTTCAATAACATCTTAAGTCTTTCCGAAAAATTTGGTGGAAGACGCATAACTAATTGTTATATGAGTCATTTGAGTGATTTTCTTAATGCGGCTTCTTTGATTTCTGTACCTTATTTTGGCAATCGTTATACTTGGTGTAATAACCAAGATAAGCATTAGAATATATGAAAGGCTGGATAGAGCAGTTATGAATGGCATGTGGTTAAGACTTTTTCATCTTCCTCTTTGAATAATTTACCTATTCATGGCTCGGATCACGGTCCAATTTGCTTATCATTTGAAACGCCAATGAAATTTTGTAATATAACCTACAAGTTTGAGGCAATGTGGCTGAATCACCCGAACTTTCAGGTTGTGATGAACCAAGTATGGACTCCGGGTTTTACTGAGAATCTGATTCATTGTTTTATCTCAAAAATGGCTCAGTTCCAATTCCTCACTAAGAAATGGAACACGAATATTTTTGGAAATCTATTTACCATTATCCATAACATTTATGCTAATTTTTGTATGGTTCAGAAGGAACTTTTGGAAAACTTTTTGCCTAATTTATTGCTTCAGGAGAAATTTTATAGTCAAGAACTTGCGTCGCTCTATCAACAAGAGGATATTTTTTTGGCACAAAGAGCTCTAGTTAATTGGTTGAGCTTGGGGATATGAATACAATTTTTTTTCAAACTCAGGTATTTGGCATTTTGAGCATGACCAAATATGGAATGTTTTAATCAAAACATTTCGAAATCGATTTATAGAAGGGAGACCTTATAATGACATGTTTGTTGCGAACTTTTTACATCCTTTAGATTGGTCAATCTCTGAACTAGATAATGAACTTCTTCTGAAAACAGTTACTCTAGAGGAGGTGAGGATCGAAGCTTTACTTAAGATTAGGTCGTTGAAGTCACCTGGGCCGAATGGACTACAAGCCGCTTTCTTTCAAAAGAATAGGGCTTCTATCCAGAAATCATTATTTTTGCTAGTTTGCTGATTTTCAGAAACTGGTACTAACCTTGGGTCGTTGAATCATACTAATATTAGTCTGATCCCAAAAGTTAAAAATCCCAAAAATGTTAATCACTATCGGCTAATTAGCTTACGTAATGTAGCATATAAAGTTATCACTAAAGTAGTAGTAAATCGGCTAAGACCATTGTTAGGAAAATGTATCTCTCCCAACCATGGAGCACTTTTTCTCCGGGAAAGTCTATTTTTGACAATATTTTAATTGTGCATGATTTTTTTGCGAATTTTAATAGGAAAGGTCAAACAGGCTCTATTGCGATTAAATTGGACTTAGAGAAAGCTTACAGTTTGTTAAGTTGGGATTATATTCGAGCTTGTTTACGAAAATTTGGTTTCCATGATCATGGGATTTCCATTATTATGAAGTGTATCACATTAGCTTCTTTCTCGGTAAATGTTAATGGTTCTATGAAAGGTTGGTTTAGACCTACTAGAGGAATAAGGCAAGGTGACCCTCTTTCACCTTCTATTTTTATTCTTTGTATGAAACCATTAATTAGACACTTAAATAATGAGGCTAAGAAACTGAAAACTCAAATAGGAATTCTTTCCTGTCCTTGTGGCATTCGTATTTTGAACTTAGTTTTTGCTGACAACTGCTTACTTTTTGGTAGAGCTTCTACCTCTGCTGCACATAATTTTATGAAATTCTGAATGATTTCTCTATGGCCTCGAGTCATCAAATAAATTTTCGTAAGTCTATTTGTTATTTCTCAAATAATGTAGTGCTGAGTGTTAAGGAAGAATTTTGTTCTCGAATTGAGGTGCAACATAAGATGAGTATAGGCCGTAATCTGAGGTTTCATAATGTAGTGTTTTGGAAGGATCTGATTAATGCTTTTGAGCTTTTACAAAGAATTCAAGGTAAACTAGCTGGTTGGAAGGCTAATTCCTTATCTCGAGTTGGTAGACTTACGCTTCTTAAGTCTAATTTATTTGGCATGCCTAATCATGTGCTGTCTTGCTTTAAATGCCCGAAAATTGATTGTGAATCAAGGAATTTTTTGCGGGGAAATAAGCAACTAGCGATTGCTTGGAAACAAGTTTGTGTGTCAATGGGGGGGGGGGGGGGGGTAGGCCTGCGGCTAATTTTAATAAAGCTGCTTTAGAAAAACTTGGATGAAAAGTTATTACGAATCATTCTAGTTGGTTGACCCAAATTGTTACAAAGAAATATTTGCAAAAATTATTTGCTCTTTAATACTAAGAAATTGGCTATGGCCTTGTTGGCATGGAAGGAAATTATGGACTCTCAAGATCTTCTTAAGAAAAGAATTCACTGGATTGTTGGAAATGGTTCACAAAATAAGTTTTGGACTTTTAATTGGGTACTTCCTTTCTTACTAATCGATCTTGTACCAAAAAATATTTGACCTTTAATAGATCTCTCAATAAAAGTTGATAGTTTTATTCTGGATAATGTCTGGAATATAGAGAGCCTTTATTGAATTCTTGACAATACGATTATTGAAAAAATTAAAGGTATTCCTTTACCGTTTTATCCGACTGAGGACAAACTTGTCTGGGAATTAACAGTAATGGTAATTTTACTATAAAATGTGCTTCTAATCTTCTTGCTAGTCTAATATCACAAAATGTGCATAGAATATCATGAAACGTTAGCTGAATTGCGAGCTACTGGAGCATAATTGGAATGGGAAGATGATGGAGCACTGCTAGTTATTTTTCAAGTCTGACCATTGTTGTTTGATCAAGTACGTGAAGCATAGGATGTGGATCCCTATTTATTAAGTAAAAATGGTATGATTCAGAATGGTGAACCAACAGAGTTTCAACTGGGAAATGATGACACCTTGATGTTAAGGAAGGTTGTGTGTTCCAAGGAACAAAGAATTTAAGAAAGAAATACTCAATAAAGCTCAATGTTCAGCTTATGCCATACATCCGGGTAATACGAAGATGTATTGAACACTTAAAAGAATATTACTGGTGGCAGAATATGAATAAAGAAATAGTAATGAATGTGAGTAAGTGCCTTATTTGTTAGCAGGTAAAGCTTGAGCGACAGAGACCTTATGGGAAGTTATAACCACTAGACATTCCGGTTTGGAAGTAGGAGCACATTACTATGGATTTCGTGTATCAGTTACCTTGTTCATCAAATGGTAATACTGATATTTGAGTCATTCTTGGTCACCTTACAAAATCTGCCCACTTTTTGGCTATTTCAGGAAAACTCTCAGTGAGTAAATTAGCGAAATTATATATGAAAGAGATTGTGAGGTTGCACGGAGTGCCGATGTCTATCGTTTTTGATCGGAATTCTCAATTTACATCATAATTTTGGAAAGCATTGCAGGAGGCTTTTGGGACCAGATTATATTTTAGTACAACTTTCCACCCTAAAACTAATGGTCAATCATAAATGACAATTCAAACTCTGGAAGATATGTTATGATCTTGTGATCTGTAGGTATGTAAATTTTGAGGATGAAATTTTTATTAGGGGGGAAGATTGTAATGATCCGAACCAAAATAACGTATTTAGGGAGGAAGAAATAATTCGTATTAGCTTTATCGTGAATTAGTTGTAAGTATTAGATCATTAAATGACTTTTTTTAATCCTTTTAGAATTTGATTTAAGATTCTTCTCGAGAGTCATAAAGAATTTTATTTGGAGCTTGTAAGAATTTTTCAGAAATTTTTCACCCCAATTGAGATAATTTTTACGAATATTTGAAGTTAGGCGGAATTTAAATTAAGTAAGAGATTTTTCATCTGGCGGTTAGATCTCAGCCGTTGGTTCCAGTTAAGATTTAAGTGCCCAACAATACCTGGATGATAATTCCAAAATGCTGAATTGTACAAGCAACCTAATACTATTTGAAACATCAAAACTACAGAATTAAAATGATGCTCAACTGAGTCTGTGAATGCATTTGAACTAAGCACTCTGTATGCATCGTGTGCCCACAACTCACATTTGATGTCCCTTTAACCAAGTCAAAAAGGTACTGTCACAGATTCATACAAAGGTTGTTAGACATTCTTTCCCTCTACATGGAAAAGAACAAATACATGGTACAAAAAAGACCTCATAGCAGACAGGGCAGGGTTTTTCAAGGAATCCTCTACGCATACATGATTATCATGTAGATCCACCCTATAGCAAGATCTTATGTACAAGAAAATACTAAGAAGCTGGGTCTAATAGAGTTCAGTATATTGCACCCACTACATACTACAAATATTCAAGCTTTGTAATAAAATCCAAAGTGGGTGATTCTGATTCTCATTATCATGGTCTTAGCCATAATTTATATCTAGTGATCTAATTTTTGATCATATCCAAAAATTTCTGGGGTCATGTGAATTGTAGTGATAGATCTATAAGTATAATAGCATAAAGCTTATGCATTTGAAGAATTGAATGTCTGACATGAGATGAGTATAAAAATAGAGTTTGTACTACACTTCTAGCAATGGAAAAAATTGTCATGCCCACCATCTCTAGTAACCAAAATTTGAGACGGAGATGATTCAATATTCATTCAATGAGAAGGCATCAAAGAGCAAAGTAAAATAAATACTAGGCTGATAACAAGTTTTCTTACCTACAAATTCAACAGACATTGATTTGAAATTGCTCATTTTGAGCTTGCATTATAAACATTAAGAGGTATTTAACACTAAAATTGATTGCGCACAAAGTTACATCCAAATATACCTCTAACCAATCCATCCAAATACAACCATTCAAGAGTATGCATTCATGTCATTTAGAAATTTACAATATTATCCCTTCTATGTACACTACATACCGATCGTTTATTGTTTATACATCTGTCATGGGCACTTGTGAAAATTTGAGTATAATACAAATATGTATATATTTAAAAGTTTAAGATAATAACCCTCGTTGGTATACTTCATATCTAGGTTGATGCAAAGCTTTAGGAAACGCGAAAGCGTCAATTTCTAAATTTTGTTGGAAGCGTGTACGTGATGGAAGTGCGTATTAAAATAATATATTTGCATATTTATATCTATCATTAATTTTTTTTAAATAAACATTGATAATATATTGAAACTAATTATCACGTAGTAAACAAAAGTTCCTTTCAAAAAAAAGAAAGTTTTATGCCCATTATCACTCTTTCATGAGGCAGAGTATTGCTCAGCAAACAAATTCAGTTCAATTAAGAAGTTCTCTAATTCTTCAATAATCAATACTCTAGTCGGTGGTTCGTGAGTTCAGTCAACCAATAAGGGAATATGGTAAGCAACTAAGCCATCTCTAGTCTAATTAATCTAAGAATCTTTAGTTTCTAAAACATACCCAACCCAACCCATGAACCCATCGCCATTTGCAAATTATATAAGATGATATTATCTTTAGAGATTGATTGCCTCATCAGCAAGTCAGAAACGTTAAGGGAGAAGCAATAAAGAGGAGTTGATGTAGGAAGGGGAGGAGGCGTGGAATTGTGGAAGCAAGCCGAGCAACATAATAGTGTTTCCTTCTTAATGCCATTATTGCGCTTCCAAAACATAATCGCGCGCTTCTGCTATGCTCCCAATTAGACTTTTTCTGGAAGGGCACTTCCCTGACTCTTCCGCTTCGGAAGCGTGAAACGCCTCTCCTCCCACGCTTCTGTGCTTCCTAGCTTCATATAACTCAATTCTGGTCTACATGAGGTGATGAACATTTTTGACGATTTCATTTCCTTCATATTAGAGTTGCAAATTAATTTACTCCCCATTTAGATTTTGGGGATTAACGTTTGAGGTTTATTAGGGTATAGAGATTAGGGTTTGGAAATTAAGAACTTGTGTATTTACTAGTACTAATTTGATGTTGTCATAAAGATTGAATTGAAGATGTATCGAGTATTAATTCATAGTGTATATATAAGAAGATCACCTAGATGCATAAACATAAGTAGACTAACTCAATATAATAAGTAGACTGACGTTGACACATAAGTAAAGTTATTCCTATAGGCGTGTGTCTATTCATATATCGAGATATAGTTTACGCTTGTATCAAGGTCAGTCTACTTACATGTTGAGGAATCTTAATACATCCCCACTAACAACTTTTTAACCTATATTAACTTATATGTTTATATTGTATTTGTATACGATACTTATATAAATGGTTCTCTTGGGACTTTCTTATTTATGATAAAATTATATGTGCTTGATCTATGTTCTCAGTTATAGAAGTTGACAACTCTAGAGGGACATAATTTTACATGTGCCAATGCGTGCTATGCTTTTACATACATATTTAAAGGACAAAAATATTAACGAGTAATGATTTAGTGAAACAAATTAAAAAACTCTTGTGTATCACATTATATAATTGTACTAGAAATTTGACGGTCTTACTTCTGATAAAATATGATAAATCAATACCCCAAACCACAAACTTCAAAACTCTATACTCAAAAACCCTAAATTTTTTAAACTGAAATCTAAAATTAAGACAAAATAAATTGAGGTAGCTAACACAAGATACGTGTGTGAAGTAGTAGGGGCCCAAACACTCTGTTTTATTTGTTTTAAAAAAATTACTAAAATTCCAAAGAAAGATATTCTAAAGATTATTACAAAAAAAAGACTTGCAAAGAGACCATCTCCAAGCATAATACATATTCTCAACTTTAATTTGACTACGACACAGTAGTTTGTTCTTTTGAATTTTTCATATCAAACAAATTTTGTACTCCAAAACACTTATGAAAAAAAATCGCAGAACCATCTATTGTCGAGGAAATTTTCCCTCGTTAGAAATTAAGTTTAAGCAAGGAAACCAAGTTTTTGTCACTAATAAATTTTGCCGTTCATAAAAACTTGGTGCCAAATCAATAGCGAGGAATCTTTATTTTCTCGCCTAATGTTATTTGCGCGAAGAATATCATCATCACTAAAGTCTCATATTTTCCCACTAATAAGATTACGTTTTGGTCATCTAAATTTTTATATTTTTAGTGAAGAACGTAGATATTCGTCGTAAAATGTATTATTCTCTGAGGAAAATATGTTCCTCGCAAAAGTCATAATGGTCTCAATTGAGGAACTAATATTTTACGACTAAAAAATGATCCTCACAAAAAAGTTGTTCACTAAAAGTACATTCTGTTGTAGTGGCTTTTTCTCAAAAGCGAAACTTTGTCTAGTGTCGCAAAAAGAATATACGAAAAAATATCTTCGTTGCATTTCATTTTCTACGAGAACAAGTAGATCATCGCATTTAGGCATTGACAACAAACTCAGTTTCTCACATGTAAGAATCCACAACAAATTAAGAAGCATCACATATGACAAAAGGCAACAAACATGTGTATCACAAATTACATTTAACAATGATTATAATGGCCTTTCAAAATATATAATGCGACGAACCAATATTTGTCAAAAATTAGGATATGTGACAAATGCATTGATTCGTTGCATATAATAACTTGCAACCCACATTATGTGACAACTCAAAGTGACAAACGAAAGTCGTCACAAATTAAATTAAGCAAAGAAAAAAAATCGTATGCGACAAATTCCAGTTGTCACTTTTGTTGTGTTGTGTCGTAGTATTTTTGCTCTAGCAAAACTGTATATATGGCTAGTATTTTATTAGTTTCAATTTGAAACTCAAATACAATAATGAAACCCAAAAATTTATCAATCTTCTTCTCTTTGGTAACATTTTTTTTATTCAAAGTTGTCTTATTTGCAACGAATTTCTCAATTGTATTCCCAAAGTTGTATTCACGGTACTATTCCAAATAAATTATGACGATTTGGAAAATAAATACCTTCTTAAATTCGGAGCCCATGAACAAGAAAACCAAAAAGACGAAATGGTCAATCACACAACCATGAATGCCATGACTTCAATTTCATTATTGATAAAATGGAGGAAATAATAATGTGTAGTTACTCAATCAGAAGAAATCACCATGTCCACTTTAAAAATTGAACCGATCCAAAATTCCACTTCCATACCCAAATCAAACCAATAGTTTATTTGCAATTATGAATTTGTCATCGTTGCAACATCTAAGAAACACCCGGAGCTAATTGAAAGAGTTTGATACTTGCATCACCTTCAAATTTTGATATACCTAGTAGATCTGAAGAAAAGAAACAATATCTATACATAGGCGGCCATTGACTATCAAAACAAAGGAAGTCTATAAACAATATTCTCGCTGGTTGTTTTGACAGAAATAAAAAATGTGAGAGTAGAGAATAAAATAACAAAAATGATGAAAGAGAGAATGAAATAGAGAAACACAGATCAATAGTGCATTGTCAAATCTGAATAAAAATTGTCAACCACATGGTTTTGACATCTTTGCTTGAGAAAAAAAAACGTCTCTTTTTTTCTGACAAAAACTTACCAATTTTACACCATGTAAGATTTGCCTACTCTGTTAGACTTACTCTAAGCTATCCTCTGTAATTCTTCAATATTGACAATGTAATGAAATATATATTTTAAAATTTGTGGGCTTCTAAATATCAAAGAATTTTCATGGATTGTTTATATTCTGATCAAATACATCAAAATTTTAAATAATTTTTTAGAAATCCTTATTGAATACATTAAGATTTTCAAAGACTTTTGAAATACAAAAATATACACCCCCACCCAATACAATGATTTTTAAAGACTATTCAAATACAAAATACAAAAATGTTTTGACATCTTTGCTTGAGAAAAAAAAATGTCTCTTTTAATTTTTTACCCAAACTTTAAATTTTTGCATTACTCCACTTGAAGTCGAATTGGAATTATCCCGCTTAATTTTTTTGCTCAAACAAACCAATCCAATGGTTTTAGGCTGCTGTGGTCGAACCAACGGTGCTGGTGCTCGATCCGAATCTAATGTAAAGATTAGTTTATAATGAATTCCTGTCTCTATATAAGGAATTGAGATATGACTCCACATTTCATATCTACCATTCTTACTGAAAAATGACTTCCAAATTATTTTCTCGATTTGTTTCCAAATCAACAAAACAGATTGTTGAACATAAACTTCTCCCCAAACAACCCCTCAACCCATCCTTACTGATATTGTTCTATTCATCAAACAAATTACTGAACAGTCTCTTCTTATCAAGCAATTGGGCCGCGGAGTCAAGAACAACTGTAAACGAGATGCTGCTACTCAGAAAATCGTGGAATTTACTCAAAAATTGGTGGATGCGAAGGAGATCCGTGTCGAAGACAATGAGAAAGTGAAAACGGTGAAAGCCTTGAAGGATGACTTGAAGAATAACAAGAACATCAACGGGTTTCCAACAGTCATGATGAAAAGGATGTCCAAGAGGAAAAGCCCGAGGAAACTAAAGAGTGCAAGATGAAGGACCCCCCCCCAAACCTATTTAAGAACGTAAGAAAGTTAGACAATAAATGCAATTTTTGACAAAAAGAGTGGGTGGTTTGTAAAAGTAAGATTGACAATTGGTGGAGAAAAACCAATAGAAAACAAACAAAGGAATAATTTTTTTTTCTTTTGTAAACTATCTGTATTCTTAGCCTTTAAAGTTTCAATGTTTATCAAAGAAGTGAAAGAACAAGATATTAAACTTAACATATCATTCTTTAATGTGTATACAAAATTAGATGGTGGAATATCATTATGAAAACTTGAATTTTCAGTTTTAAAGTAAATAAATACCAGCATAACGTGTTACACCCTCTGTTGGTTTTTAGAAGTCTTCCTACTGTTTCGTTAGGTAACCAATTATGCTTCTTGTACAGGTTAACCATTTAATACAAATGTTTGATACTATTGTACGTACATATATAGTTTACTATGATTGTTGTGTTATATATGTTTGCTAATTAGCATTCAATGGGAAAAACGTATGTGATACAAGTGTTGACTAATAGTACCTATATGATATTATCACCACTCTACAATATACTTGGTTTTAAAGGATAGTTGAAGTAGGAGATGGCAGGTGAAGTGACAATAGGATAAAGAGAGAAGTTAGAGGGTGGTTTTGTGTTGCATGTATGGGAAAGCATGATTCTTAAGATATACCAAACCTTGAGGTAGAGGAAAGCATATCGATGCACATGTTTTGGATAATTCTATATTGTGGCTTGGGATAGTTCTATACTGGCTTGTAAGTCTGTCTTGGAGACCAAGACAGCTTATGCAACTAGCTAACTCTTGGCAATCAAGTTTTCCTCTATCCTATATATAAAGAATGTGGTTCTCAAATTTAAATGGTAGCGAGAGTGGAGCTGAAAGAAAGACAAAGTATTATTAGTGTAAAGAGGGAAAGATTACAATTAGTAGTCAATCCTCTTAGCAATTAGCAAAAAAAGTAGAAGAGAAGGATTGAAGGCCGGAGTGATGGGTAAAAGAAAGTCCCTGGGGAAATATCTATACAGATAGAGATGCTTAAGATTATTCTCCGTCAAAATTCAAATGAAGGGTTATTAGTATATGATGGATCTTTGCCGACTAGCTAGTAGAAAACTCATGCTTAAATATTGGTTTAGTAGTTACTCGGTCTACCATGTACATCAAAAATTTATGGTAGGGATTTCAGGGAAACCTTTCTATGTCGTTGTTATGATTTTGTATATTATCATTTTATTTCTATTATCAAACTTATGTTGTTGTTATAGTGAATTATCATACTCATGCATTGCAAGAAAATATGAGTATGTAGATTTGGAAAGAGGGTGAATTTGAGATTAAAAAAATTATATTTGTGTAGTTGATGCTATGTTCGTAAGGGACTAGCTTTATCAGCCTAAAAGTATATATACGAATAGGGAGAGAAGCCATTTCAACTAAATGTTGATAAAATGATCTAATTATGATAGATGATACTGACGACCGAGAATAGTCCAAGAGTACTAACAAATGAGAAATACCGAGTATGTGTGAACAAGAGATGATGATTGAGTCAGCATCTCATATGCATTGTAATCCATTTATAGAATATTGTCACATAATTGGATTTTACTATAAAATGTTGAAAGTCCTATTGAGCGTAGCTCATCTCTTTTGATTATAGGTTCAGGTGACAAAGTGACGGAGAAAAAAAGACTGTTGGATGCTCGTAGTTAGAACAAATCATGTATTGTAAAGTATTGTATTCTTCATAACGAATTTGTAATTATAATTCGATCAGAGTATTATTCGTTTTGTTTATTTATTTATTTTTTACTTTCCAAACACGTTACACCCGGATTCGCGAATCAAACAATTCTAAATTATCGACCATTTTATAGGTCAGGGTGTGACAATGATTGATGCAACAAAAAGTGTGTTATTTTCCAAATACGGATTTCTTATCGGCAAAGATGAAGAGACTTTACATACATATTTTCTCGTATACTAATAATACAAGTCAATTATCAAGTCTTCTCTTTTTTATCTATACAATTAACAAATTTATTACTTTCTCAATTTCATATAATGAATGATATTTTGGTTCTAAAATGATCGGAACTATTCGTATTGATTTTCGTATATCTTGGTTTTAAGTGGTCCACCATCCACAACCTCAATTATCATTTGTATCTGATCTTCACCATAATCGTTCATTTATTTTACAAGATTGGATACTCAAATGATCTATATTTTGATTTATTTTCGTAAAGTTGATTTTTAACTAATAATCTATAAAATAAGTGATTTCAAATTTAAAATAACAGACTAATACATATAAAAATGGTACCGTTTCAACAAAATTGATCCAAACGCATTTGACCTAATTATTTTCCCTCCCTCTGCTACACTCACTCTCTCTCTTTTCCAAACCCACTCTCCTCCGCCATGGCACTAGTCAACACCAGCACCAACAAAAAGAAGAAGAAAACCGTAAGGCGCTGTCGATCGGTCAAGGAACCCGAAACAGTACCAGACCTAGAAGACTTGTTCAGCGACGACGAGACGCACAAGATTAGGTCCTCTCTGCTCGAATGGTACGGCCTCAATCGCAGAGACCTCCCTTGGAGACAACAAGAAGATGACGTGGAGGTACGCGTCTACAGGGTGTGGGTTTCGGAAGTGATGCTTCAGCAGACACGAGTCCAGACTGTGATTCAGTATTTCAACCGTTAAATGACTGAGTGGCCCACCATCCACAGCCTCAGTCAGGCTTCCCTTGAGGTCGGTTTCTATTAATTTCTCGATTAATCACATTATTTGTAATAAACTGAGCATAATCCAAGTAGTAATGTATGTGTTTATGTGCAGGAGGTGAATGAAATGTGGGCTGGTTTGGGATACTATCGAAGAGCGCGGTTTCTCTTAGAGGTGCTTTTTCTCTTTGCTCACTGTCCTCTATGATGTTTTCAGAATTTTTCCGTATACTAGTGTTCGTTTATTTTGTGTGTAGAAAAAACTGATTTCTTGCTTTTGAAGAGGTATAGGGAGCTATGAAGATTGTTGCAGAAGGTTTTCAGTTTCCCAAAACAGTTTCTCAACTATGAGATATCCCAGGAATCGGAGATTATACAGCTGGAGCCATTGCCTCAATTGCATTAAAAGAGGTAACTAACTTCTGTGACATTTGTTTAACCGAGAACAAGCATTTTCTAATAGTGATTATATCAGGCAGTTCCAGTGGTGGATGGAAATGTAATACGAGTGATTGCTCGGCTATAGGCTATTACTGCCAATCCGAAAGTCTCTTTGACTGTCAAGAAATTCTGGTGAGTTTTTGTTGCTTATGGACAGGAGTAGTTATTTGATGATTGATGTCAACGTAACTGAAGTGTTCTCCTGGTGACCTGGTGATCAAAGAATTTGTGTTCAGTCACTGTTGCATAGAAGTTTAATGGTTGAGACTGGATTTAAAGAAGGGAAAGTGAGTAACTACCAATTCATTAATCACCTGGTGAATAGTAGAACACTAATAATCAGTTTCACACTTGCATTGCTCTTTATCGGGGTAGGAACTTGATCTACCTTTATTGGTATTTCAAAATAATATATAATATTCTTTCCACTTGATGAAATCCTTTCTGCAGCTTAAAGTACGGATGTCTTTATCTGTGAAACTTCTTTGAGCCAAAAGATTTTCCATTTTATTGATTTAGACATATACTGATAATGCCACATGGCATTATGTATCTTTTCGGTTTGTTCTAGCGGTAGCATAGTCAGTCTTGGTCCAGATCAGTTTTACTTTGTCAGGAACCTACTGCTACTTAGAGGGAATCAAGGAGATAATGAGTTGTTTTTGTTTTTATTACAATATGCCATAGTTTCATAGGGTAAGTATGAAGTGTAAGTATGTGTATATGTGTACTTTGGACCCACACTGAACAAAGTTATTTGCATGTTTACGTAAATATGAAACTGGCAGCTCAATTAGTTGACCCTTTCCAGCCTGGGGACTTCAATCAGGCTCTAATGGAGCTTGGTGCAACTTTATGTACACCAACAAGTCCAAGCTGTGGTACATGTCCCATATCTGAGCAATGTTGTGCACTGTCAATATCTAGGCATGATAGTTCAGTGGTGATTACTGATTATCCATTTAAGGTGATAAAGGCGAAACAAAGACATGAATTTTCTGCTTTAAGTGTCGTGGAAATATTTGGAGATGAAGAATCATTTCAGGAAAATGGGTTTCTTCTGGTAAAAAGGCCAGATGAAGGGTTGCTTGCTGGCCTGTGGGAGTTCCCATCTGTCTTATTTGCTGAAGAAGCTGACTTGGTCCCTAGGAGAAAAGCAATTGATCAATATTTGAATAAGTATTTCACACTTAACCCCAGAAAGAACTGTGACATAGTTTCCAGGGAACATGTGGGAGAATATGTTCATGTCTTCTCTCATATTCGACTGAAGATGTTCGTGGAATTGTTGGTTTTGCGTGTTAAAGGTCTGACTCTCTCTTTACCTCCTTTTTAATTATTGACCTTATATATGATCTCACATGCTATGCCGATGCCGATGCTGAATTAAAGATGGTTAGGATATTGTGATACCCTCATACATTCTTTATAAGATGATGTTATCCCAGCCTAAAGCTTAATTTTGTGTCAATGACTATAAAATCATGCAGAAATTTTTAAACTTGAGTAATCTGAGAAGAGCAATACAAAGAATTTATGTTACATACTAGTAGTTTGTACTGCATTTTGGATGTTCATTTTGTAGGTAGAAATCTTACCAAATTATAGGCATATATAATTTTGGAAAGGTAATTTTACTGGTAATATCTATAGCCATATTTACTACGGCAACTTTTGCAGCTTCTGCACCTTAGAAACACACAACCTGCTGAATGGTAAACTTAGTCGATCGTCTTTGTGAAGTATTTCGAGAAGCAGCTCTATGTCAAAGCCTCCATGCCATTGATAATTGCATTCAGTGTCATGACATATATCATTATTGGCATAATCCAAAACCAAAAAAAATTATCTTTTTTTGCGTATCTGGTATGTTTATTTTCTGTGTATCTGGTATATTCACATTGTAATTTGCATTTTTCTTTGACATGAAGGTGGAATGAAGTACCTGTTTAGCAAGGAAGGCAAAGAAATTGTACCTTGGAAGTGTGTCAATGCGAAGGTTCTTTCAAATTTGGGATTGACATCTGGTGTAAGAAAGGTGATTGCAAAATCCCGCTCGCCACATTTTACTGATGTCAAGTTATAGAGTGATTGCAATGAAATAGCTATTGGCTTTGCTATAGATCCCTTCATTCGTTTTACTTGGTTTATGAGTTGATGATCTGATATACTGCCTTATATTCTTGCTCGCTGGAATTGATGGTCACATGTGATGTTGAATTAGGAGTTGAATTAGGTATTTCTCTTGGGTAATGCTCCATCCCAAAGAACCAGATGCCTTGTCCTTATTCTTGCAGTTTCTGTGATGTTGGGGACAAGATTGTTGATTAATGTTATTACTGTAATTCTGTATATTTTTAATGGGGTTTAGAAAGATTAAAGCTACTCGGGTTATTTAACGGAAGGTTTTGACTGGTTATTGGCTCACTTCCAAACTGTGGGAAAGGGAAGAAAGTTAAGAGAAAAGGAAAAAAACAAAAGCTGAAACATTGTGCTGATGCTTGTCTTTGGAAACTTTTTGTAGTATTTAGATGAATTGTTTACCAATTAACTCTAGTTTGTACACAGATGTTTGGTTTGATTATTATCTTCAGGTTGTGAACCTTATCCAACCTGGTGTTCATCTGTTTGTTACAAAAATTCAATAGAATCTTGTTATCGCTGAAGAAAAAGTAGTGCATAGAAACTTGATTTTTATTATAATTGCTGCTCTTATGCCTGTATTTGTAGACTTCAAGTTCACTAACCTAGTGCTTAGGAGTCGTATTGAGGACTTAAAGTTCACTAACCTAGTGTTTTAGGAGTTGTAATGAAGAAAACATTATCTGAATTCAATAAACTGGCTCAATATTTGGAGCTTGCTGATATCCCTAATTTCTTGAGTAATGAACTGAATGCTGTTTTTGAAACCATAATGCCGCAGTTTATGTATCATTATGGATATTAGGGGTCCTTACCATCTTTTATCGTCTGTTTTATACAGCAGAAACTGATTTTGTGATAGATACTTGGCTTTAATTTTTTTTTCCGGTTTTGTGGTACAGCATCAGGTTATATATTCATTTTCCTTACTGGAAGTGAGAACACAAGTATTTTGTAGCCTAGAGTAGCCCAGGGCTACATAGGGAAACTTTCACATGTATACAAGCACTCAATCATTATGACGATCATCAACTTTAACATAGATTTTGATCTTGATGTATGTGTTTTCCTGGTGCAGGTATACACTATGGTTCAGAGATTTAAGCAAGAAAAGTTGTCTTCTGATCTTGACTTGGACAATAGAAAAAGAAAAAGGCTTCCAAGAAAGTAGTGTGTTTTCTCAACGAGGACATGGAGTGGGTAAAGGAGGCTCAGTTCCCGACTTTCTCAGTCAAGTTGCACTTTGCACTATATTTGTTGGCCAGATAACTTGAGAGAATGAGAGTTTGAGATAGTATCCAAGAGCAGCCTAGTATCTCTCATTCATTTACAAATGGGTATTTTTGGACTACGCCTTATATGCCTTACAGATCCATTTTGTATAAAAAAATTATTGTTGTATCTCCAATTACTATACATACTTACTCGTTACTCTTTATTGCTCATTTTTTGATCCTCTATTGATTTCACTGAAATCATTTGACTCTAAAAAAAAATAAATTTGTTTTGAAATTTTAAAAAGGTTTTAGTTATAAAATATCGTTATTGGTAAGAAGCCCCATTTTTTTACTTTGCCTAGAGCCCCCCTAAATCTCATAGCCAACCTTGTCTGGCCAGTTGTTCAAAACAAAAGAGAGGTACAACCATGCATCATAATAGGTGTTAGCTCATGGCTTGCATCGTGTGGATTTAATATGTGACAATATCGGGGAGAGAAATGTTCCATATATGGCGTTAATTGTTAATTTCAAAGAACATCATGAATCTTTTTTGTTGAAGACAAATTATCGTTGAACGAGACGACCATTAATATTCAAGACGTTCCGAGAATAAGGAATTTCAACAGTTCAGGCTCATCTTGTAGCTAGTCCTTGATTGTTTTTTCTTTCTAAAAATAGAAATAGTAGGGATTTGCTCCGCTCAACCCGCACCCGAATCCAGCGGTGACGCCGTCGTCGTAGTTACGGCTATTCCCTAGAAGAGCAAGAAGAAGAACAACAATGCGTTGTGTGGGTGACCAAATCGTCCCGGACAAAACCGACGACACGCCGGAGATGACTATCTGCCTTTCTAAAGTCGAAATCAGCGAAGACAGAATGAGTGCAGGGAGCACCAAAGGTTACAGAATGGTGAGGGCCACTAGGAGAGTTGTGGAAGGAGCTTGGTTTTTCGAGATTAAGGTTGTCAAGTTAGGAGAGACGGGTGGTCCACCGAAAAGGGGGACTTGCAGGCGCCGGTGGGGTTTCGGGATGTGGATGGGAGCAAGGTGCATAAGGCTCTGAGGGACATGTATGGGGAGGAAGGGTATAAGGAAGGTGATGTTAGGGAGTGGCGTATGCGGCCAAGCCGCTGCATTTGGTTTGGTAGATATGCAACTGCAACCGAGGCCAAGGAGGATGTCGTCCAAGTAGTGCCAGGTGAGTGCAATGTCATTGTTGTCATGTATGTTTAAGATTTCACTGTGTTTATCTTTTGCATCCTTTGAACTGCATTTTCAACTTGGGGACTCCCTTCGACGTATGATCTAAGTCTTGATGCGGAGAACACATTAGCCTAGAGACGAAATGAATTGTGGCCTTGTGGGTTTCTTTTAAGTTGTGTGTGAGGGGGAGAGAGAGGTAATCAACCTTGTAGTAAACCTGTAATAGCATTAGTGTTTTATGAGGTTCTGGTGCATTGAAGCATCAACCCTTCTCACAAATGGGAATCAGTTTATTAGTCAAACTTTAGTAATTAGGGTTATTCTTGAGTCTTGAGTTCTTTTGTATCTGTATTTACTACATTGAACATAAATCAGATGTAATAGGTATCAAGAGAGGCCATCAGATGCCATTGAATTCACGTATGATACTTCTAAGTATTGCAGAGTTGGCCAGTGGGATGTGATAATTAGTCATGCCAACTATGTGTTGTAATTATATGATCATGAAATTAAATCTGTGTGACACAGAAAATTGAATCTTGTGTCAGGAGTGGTAGTTTAAGCGAAATACTCCTGTACCTAGTCTTAGTAAACAAAACTTAGTGAGACTTAGATGGTACAGTGGAAGCACAACAGAAGGACTTTGGAATTGTTTACAATTGAAGATATTCTATCAAAGTTTTAAGTGGCGAAATATGGGTGGGGAACTTCCTAGTATGCTGTGTTTATCAACTCTTTCAGTCCTATATAGTGTGCAAATATGACTGGTTTTGAGTAGATGGGCAAAGTTTGTTAATTGCTCATTCAGAATTGAACAATAAGCTGTGCGTCCATTCTTCACGAACATGTTGATCAATTATTGTCACCTGCGTACGAATTAGAATTAGAATATTGTCCATTCTGTATTCCAATTATAATATTGGCCTACTTAGTTTCTTAGTTTTCAAATCATTGGAGCTCTCTACTGTGAAGTATAGTAATATATATTTAGGCTGGCAACATGTACTTTTGGTTTGAAGTCATGTTTTACATACTGTAATTGTTACCTCCTCCGCCAACTTGAAACCAGCATTTCATGTTGAGCTGCCTATACACTTTCTGTACAGCTAGATTTTTAGGTTTAACTTGGAGATTAGCCAATGGAATGTTTTATTGATTTGCTGTGCAGGAAGTGAGATTTCTTTTTTCAAAAATGGTGTATGCCAAGGGCTTGCATTTAACGATCTATGTGGTGGTCGTTACTATCCTGCTGCTTCAATGTATACTCTTCCCCATCAACCCAATTGTGTGGTCAAGTTCAACTTTGGTCCTGATTTTGATTTCTTTCCAGAAGACTTCAATGGACGTCCAGTGCCCAGGCCCATGGTTGAAGTTCCTTATCATGGGTTTGAAAACTGTGTTGAAAATGAAGTATCCATTGAGAAGAACAATTAGCTAACATGCAGCACCTTGTTCATGGTTTAGATGAGAATTCGTTTGTAATCTAAGTTGTTCCTGTATCAGAACTGAGAAATCACTGTATTCTAGACTTTTATCTGACAAATGCTAGTTGAAAAATAGTGATATTTCAGTAGCATGATTTCCTGATTATTTTTGATATTTTGATCAGTATTACTGGCACTTACTGCTGGTATAAAGTTATGCTTTAGATCCTCAATTCAATTGTGCTGGTTCAGATGATGAACTTTTCCATATTCTACGAGGCTAAAACCTAGCTGGTTCAGATATACCACCTATTGTCTTATTATGTCTTTGGTTTATCTTTAGAGTTTGCATAATCTTTCAATTGTTTTTCTTTTGCAGTATCTATGAAGCCTCATCTCTGCTTTGTTTATGCATTGGTTGATGGAGATAATTGATTATTTCAGTTGGAAGGAGATGAAATTTATACACAAGGCCTTATCTGGAGTGTAGTAATCGGTTACTTCTGGACTGATCTATGGCTTCCTCCTTCACCTCTGGCTGAATTGTGCACTTCCATGAATCACATTGACAAGGTCTGTATTTTCTGGAACATCTATGGTTGGAATTTAAATTTACCCTCTTCTCGTCTTTCTCCTGATGTGGTTGATCGTACTTTTAAATAATCTAGGTTGTGGTGAAGTATACAAATGTGGTGTTCAAATGGCATTCTGAGTGTGATATCTGCTGTAGTCTCTTTTTTGACACTGGATGCTTTAAGTAATTCCCCGGAAATATACTTGGAATTTAGTTTAAAATTTCCGCAAGCAGAAATTGGTTTATGTGATGTGCCACCGTAAGCTGCTCAGTAATCTGCAGAGAGCTAAATACAGACTTACTGCCACAGTACTAGTGAGTCTTTCTCATTTGTTCACAGATTATCCTAATATACAGTATATTTGGTGCTATCAATTCTTGTTTGGAAGACTGGTGATGTTGTAAGATTTAGAAATGTTAGTATTGGGTCTTCCAGCTAGTCTTAATTGCTTTGCTTTGGGCGGTCCTCCTTTGTAGTGGAGCTTTGCTTTCTAATTATAAGTGGATGATGCTTCCTCTCAACTTAATAAGAGAAGCTCAGTAGAACAAGCTGATTAGCATGTTTGGAACCTTCCGAGAAATAAATGATTAGCCACACTAGGAACAAGAGGACTGTTGCTAAAAGTGAGCCAACTGTTTTCTTATCAGCTCTTGGTTGTTTAACGAACAGAGTTTATGAAACAGGCTACTGATGCTCCATTTCAATAATACAGTACTCTGAAATTTCCCTGCCAACTGATATGCTTTGAGGCACTAGTTTTGAAGGAAACTGTCAAGTATAATAGTACTCCATTACATAAATGTCATGCAGGTACCTTCTGAAAACAAAAATGAGTTAACCACACAACTACATCTGTATCAACTTCTAGTGCAGTGGAGAGTTCAGACCTTCTTGAAAAGACAACGGATGGAGAGGTTGATGTCTCTTGGAAGGGAAAAGAGATCCTTCTTTCCTGAATGAGGGCCGCTTCTTGAGATGCTTTAGAGTTTGCTCCGCATAAGAGGCTCGGAAAAGAGGTGAAGCTCCCTCTTTGGTCTTAAGGATTATGAAGAAAAGAAATCTCAAAGATACAACAACCGCTACAACAGCAGTCAAATCCCACCATTTTGATTGATCCGGTTGAACACCTAGCAGTTTTAAGAGTATATCCTCGCCTTTCAGCTTTGGGCCATTGGGTGTAAGAGAATCAAACTCATGGCGAATCATTCCATTCTTGTTTTCTCCCTGCATTTTCCAGTATAACAGCATGCAAGTCCAACGTCTTTGAATATGGATCATTTCATTATGTTGGTAATGCTTAGTATCTAATTGATGTCATCTCCTTAGAAGAAAATGTTTTTACTAGATTTTACCTACAGCGCTCAGAATTCTAATAGGCGACTTGAGTGAAGCTTCAAGCTGAAATTGTTAAAAGTGGTTATTTATTCTTGGGCCCTTTATTCTTTCAACGTCTATTACTATGTAATTGCTTGCTTGCTACATGCAGCGCCCATGCACCAAAGTTTCGGTTAAGCTTATATTGAACCGAGATATTTTGTAGCTATTATTGATTCTTTCGACTCGTAACCTAAATGGACGAGTTAGGAGCATTCTTTAGAACCAATTTTCGGTACTTCAAAATAGGCTTGGGAAGGAAAGTCATCCATAATATTCACATGTGTTTGTAACCAAACTCATTATGCATGAAATACATTAAGAGTCTAGCACCAAAAGTCTAGCTCCTAATCTTGGTTTACTTTGTGCTTTATGGATGAACCGAAACCTTCTAGAATTCCAAAAAGTCTAGAAGTTTCAGCACATAACCAAGCGTGATCCGAGAGGGCATGATTTGGACAATGAAAGGATTTGTATTTGAGCATGTAAACTGGACTAAACAACTCATGAACTAAAATTGAACATTATTTGAGCATCAAATGGTTAACTGGGGCATCCCTATCCAACCATTTTTCTTCTTCTTGAATTCTTGATCATTCCTAACTTCCATTTTTGCATTAGTAGTAATCAACCAATCAACCTGACAAGACTTTCCCCAGATTACTGTAGTAATCCAGAGTAAGTCTTGCGGGATCCGTATTAGAGTATCCAGTATCAACTACCCGGTACCAGCTAGTCTAGCACGAGCAATCCTAAACTTTAACTGAGAACCTATCCTGAGAAAATAGAAGCTGTGAACTGTTATGCCTCACATTCTAGACGATTACAACTTCAACCGGTTAACTTGCAATCTGGTCAATTTAAAACAAAGGGGCCCATGGAAAAACATAAAAACATAAAACGTTAGAGTGAATGGACAAAAATCATAATCGTACGATATGGGTAAAACTAAAGAAATAAAATTGTATGCCTTTCCACAGTTTCTACTAAAACTGATGTGAATTCAAGTATCAAAAATCTGAATCCTGATGGAGGTTTTTTCCTAACTTGAGTAGACTATTTGTATAAAAATTGTAGGTGATGGGCCATACGAGGTATCCTCACCTCCCCTGACGGTCAGACGAGACACCCTTACCTGTCCTGATGGTCAGACGAGACACTCTGACCTCCCCAGAATGGACTATCCCGTGATCAGCCAAACAATCAATGCATCAATGCAATTAACTAATGCTATCACAAAGAAAAACCTCCAAATAATAAAGTAGGTAAATCATAATCATACACATACTGCAGAAACATAACATATATGAACTCGCAAGCGACTGTGAAAATAAAAGGGTCCACTCACAATACAGTAGTGTGACTTTCATCTAGCCAAAGCCTGTTTATTGGCGCTTCTAAACATCTATCACTAGTTCTTAACATGTCGACCTGAAACAACAATTATTACTCAATAAATAATCGTCGAAAATCATAATGAATATATAAGTTCATTCACCTACGAGCATTTATCGTCGAGAACCTCGTATTCTCGAATATCGTACTTTCCGAACCAATAACGAGCTTTAATCTAACTCTAAATTCTAACTCTTGAATACTTTTTAAAGTCGCAACACATTCCTCAAATCTTATGCGACTCGAAGTTGAATTGACGATCAATTCAACCGTTCAATAGTATCGTAAATTGTTTAATTAATATCCGATTAACCACACGTCCTAATCATCGATGTCCAAATCAATCCAATAACCACTTCATTATATTCATTACGTATTTACGAGTAAAACAACATAAAACTTATGCCAAAATTCCATTTGTTGGAGTGTCGCCGTGGACAATCGCCTGTGACTTTTTCCGGCGACCCGAACCTGGACACACTCAAAATTTTGCAAGCAAAAATGGTCTCATCTACACCAAAGTCTAATTCAACCTCTAACTAGTCAAATTTACCTTGAAACCAGAATCCCCAAAAAATTTCAATCCTTCAATTCTCCTTGCTCCGGTCGAATTAGAATGTGTTCTTGCTGTCCTTAGCTTTGTGGCAAGGAGAGTTTCAAAGCGAAATAGGTTTCGCTGGTCGATTTGGCCGAAAAAACATCTACCCGAAACCTAGATTTTCTTGGTTTTTCCTTCTGAAATTTTGGCTATCTTCGGTCGAATTGGTGGTGGAGACTATAGAGGAAAGGAAGACGGAGGAAAGATAAGTGTTTTGACACCAAGACCCCCGGGTTTTGTGGCCGGCCAATGGTTCTTTGCCAGCAACCGTGGTGGAGAGAGAGAGAGAGAGAGAGGAGAGGAGAGAGAAAAAGTTTGACCAAAAAAAGAAAATTTTGACTTTTCACTTTCGGAAAGTTATATTTATACTCACGACTAACCAATTTCGTAAATCGTTAAAAAATTTCGCTGACCATAACTTCTTCATCGTAACTCTGATTTAAACATTTGACGTACCCACAAACTTGTCTCGATAAACTCTATGAATTTTCTCAAAGAAATTCCTTGAAAAACTTAATCAATAAAATTTCAATAAAAAGAGTCATCGATAATTACCGACGGTAAAAACTAGTTACCATTATCTATTAATACTTAATCAGAATATAAGAGGTTAATTTTGGGTCGGGATGTTACACAACCTTTCGTTAAATCACTCATCGTAGTTTAATCATCCATTGCATTGGTAAACCTCCAAAGGGTTTAGCGTTGTGAGATTCACATTTCCATCTTTTTTGTTTCTTTGTCGCAATACTTGTGTTTCACGTAATTAAAGGAGTTAATCGGAAAAAGCTATGCAATCGGGTTAGTCAATCCTCGTGGGTTCGACACTCGACTTCTATACAAATTACATTACTTGACCTCATATACTTGCGAGAGAGGGAAATGCACTTAGCCTTAGACTAACTAATAGTTGAAAGGTTGGGAGTATAAATCTGTTAACAACGAGAAGTCAAGGAAATAGAGAATCACACTACAAGAAAAACTCACCTAGACCGCGGACCGTTTCCGTCGTCTAGATGAGTTTTTCTGTCGTCTAAGTACTTAGACGACGGAACTTCCGTGGACTATGTTACGTCCTCCAAGTACCGTCGTCTAAGTACTTAGACGACGGAGAAGGTGGATTCCGCGGTCCAAGTGAGACTTAGACCGCGGACTTTCTCCGCGGTCTAAGTTATCACTTAGACGACGGAGAAACAATTATCCGTGGTCTAAGTGAACACTCAGACCGTGGAGAAAGGCTGCGGTCTGAGTTCTCACTTAGACGACGGAGAATTGATCTCCGTGGTCCAAGTGATCACCTAGACCGTAGACTTTCTCCGCGGTCTGAGTGTTCACTTAGAAGACGGAGAAACAATTCTCCATGGTCTAAGTGAACACTCGCGGTCTAGGTGATCACTTAAACCGCGCAAAAAATTTCGCGGTTTAAGTGATCACTTAGATCACAGAGAATTGTTTCTCTGTCGTCTAAGTGAACACTTAGACCACGGAGAATTTATCTCCGTGGTCCAACTAATTATTTAATTTTTTTTAAATTAAAATTTTAATTTATAGTAAAATATTAATAATTTAATTTATAGTAAAATATTAATAATTTAATTAAAATACTAAATACTCATTTAAATAATTAAATATTTATAAATTAATTAAAATAATAAATTGTTACTTAAATAATAAAAATTTGTACTTACATGAAATTAAATTGTTCGGAATCGGAAAAAACGATATGATAAACTACATAGCTAGAATACATGCAAACTACTAAAATACTGGAGGAGCATATGAGCCGCCGAGTCCCCCGCCTCCAGCCGTGTCGTCGTCGTCGGGGTATGGGTTCGGAGGAGGTTGACACTGTTGTCGAGCCTGATTTTCCATGAGGGCGACGAGCTGGGCTATTTGCGCTTCTTGGTGATCAAGCCTCTGACGCATAGATTGCATTTCCTCCCGTGCGAGTTACATTTTTTCCCATGCGAGTTGTGTTTCCTCCAGTGCGCGTCAAGCATCTTCAAACGCTGCTTGGACGGCCGCAGCCTGAGTACTTTTCCTCGCCGAACATCCCGTAGATGAGTCGGAAGACAAATCTCACTGGACCTTAGGTCCCATCCCCCTAACCTCCATTCCAGCTCTATGACCGTATACCTCATCGGCGATTGCAATTTGGCTCTACATCGATAGAGGAGGCAGGTCTTCTGGCGGCAAATCCGGGTGTGCAAGCTGAGTGTTGGCCAACCTCGCCTGAAAAAAATAATAAAAATTAAATAATTATAATTTTTACGACAATTTAATAAATAATAATTAAATAATAACTACGTTAATTAAAAGCGCACATATATCACTTACGCCGTATTGACTCGCTTCATTCTCGAGCCCAGGCCTCACGTACGCGCTGATGCTAGCATCTAGATAAGGGTGTTTGGAGCCCTTATCTCTGTGCTCTTTGGCTATTTGAATCACTTGCTTAGAGCCGGAGGTATGATGTTTGTCCTTCTTCCCTCGGTTGGTCTTGTTGATTTTAGAGAATTTCTGTTGGGCAACATAAATCATTAAAAAATTAATAAGTAACTAAAATAAAAATAATTCAATTCTCTTAATTTAAATAAAAAAATAAACACCTTATATTCTTCATCTTGGAAGTGGTTACACAACCACTCCCACTCATTTTCCCTATCCCCACGCAGCTCTACGGGGGTAGGCATTGGGCCGATATTGTCATAATACTTATGAAGCTTGTACTTCCAATCACGGTAGATGGCGTTGGCGGTTTGGTTGATGCGCCTAAGCATCTCCTGTATGGGATCCACCACATATTGTTCCTATCAGAAATAAAAAAATAATTATAATCGTATATATTATGAAATTACGATTTTATTGGTTATTAGAAAATAAATTTAAAATTGTACGTGTTACGTATCAAAAGTTCTTTAAATACTTTCGCCTTCTCTTCATCCAGCAACTCTTTCCAAATACGGGCAGTCATACGAACCCTACTGTGAAGGATTGACCTTATGCTGTGCGCTGAGAGACTAGCTAGCTGAGATGTGGGAGGGTCATGAAAGGACTGAACCCCGATTTAGTTTCCTAAACCGGGATCAAACCCCTTCTGAAAACACGAACAAAAAAAAACCATTAAAATTTCGGCAGAGTAACGCTACTAACGCGGAATTGCCATTACCTGCACCCGGAAAATACACTTCATCCTATGCCACAAAAATCAAACCGTGGGCACCAATCCCATCCGGATTTCTCAATATCATAACAGTAATGTAAAGTAATAAATATAACTATACTTTACAGAAATCCGGGGAAATCGTATAAAAGTATACATCAGAATACTCAGAGCGACTTCTAGTATACATATACAAATAGTAGGCCAAACTAAGAACCTACCATAAAAGAAACATCGCTCGAATACTATACCTCCGACCACGACGTGCGACACCATAATCTGAACTGCAAACTGGGCACGGAAACCGAAAAGCCCAGGGGAAAGACATGAAAACTGTTAGAGTGAGTGGATGAAAATAAATGTCTTTCGCTGAACAATATATGTTATAAAAACATATGTGAGTCTAAATGCATAAAAATCAAATGGTACACGAGGAGACGCTGACTCCATTAGCGTACAGAGCATGCATCGTAAATACCGCGGGGTCACTCATGGACTCCCTCGCACTAGTACAGTCTGAATCACGGGATCCCAGACCCACACGTGATTCCAAGCCAGAAAGGCCTCGGGTCAGGATATCTGTCCCCCTCGGAGCGTACTCGGGGATCAGCCGAGAAGCCAATGTGTATTGATACAATCCTGATAACTGAGACTGTACTCTGTGTAAACCAAATCATAAATCATTTCCATGCACATGCATAAAACATAATATATATGTATGTATATTCATAAATGCATATTCGTAAATGCATAATCGTAAAACACATGCTCGTTTAAATCATGATCATAACTGCATGCTCAAGCTCGTAAAACATATATAAAAGACTCGCAATCAATCCGTGAAAAGAAATGTCCACTCACAGATAAGCGTAACGCAGTTCGCGTTAATCCCGTGATCCGGCGGAAAATCCCTCGCCAAACGAACGATCACGAACCCCTGAATAACCATAAAATCCATTTCTCAAAATCATAACTCGATACCTCAAACCAAATCACGAGAAATTACCGTTCCCGGAAACACATAATTCAATTACGACGAATTGTCGAAAATTCAATAATCGCACCACAAAACCTCGCTATAATTTCCTATGCTCAAATCGAAAAACAAACCTCACCACTGCGATCGGAGCGCGATTCCGAGCGTAACGACATATAACTTGTCGAAAACCCCAAAAAGTCAACTTTGACCGGAGGACCGCCGTTGACCACCGCCGGCGACGGCGACGCCACCCAAACATGAAATTTCCCAGCGGACCAAGACCTATTCCACCCAAAATCATCCAACAAACAACTACCATAACTACACCAAAGGCCAATTTTGACTCTAACTAGTCCAATTTCAAGCAAAACCGAAATCTCACACAAACTTTAATCAATTGATTCTCCATGCACAAGAAGAATTGGAGCACCATACCTACATGGGTAGATTCGTGATGATGAGAGTTTCAAAGCCCAGTACTTTAAACAGCTCGATTTGGCCGGAAAAAGATCGACTAAAAACCCCAAAATTCATCAACTTTTCAACCGAAAATTGCCCTTCCTCCGGCATCCCCGCCGTGAATGGTGGCCGGAAATGGATTGAGGACGTTGAGGCGAGTTGATTGGGACCAACCCCGTGCCCTGGGGTGGCCGGACGCACCTCCTCCTCCCAGCCGAGTTGACTCAGTCAATTCCATAAATGCTAGTTTGACTTTCCAAAAATAGAAGCCCAATTTAAATACTTTCCCGTTATGGAAACTACCATAATTAATTTTACGACAAATTTCGAATACCTATAACTTTCGCGTCGTAAATCCGTTTCCAACAATTCTCACGTCAACAAACTTATCTCGACAAGTTCTTCAATTTCCACCCAAAGTCAAACACTTCGACAAATCCGATAAAAAGTCAACAGTTCAATCCATCACAAGCTTATCCGATTAAATGATCAACGGTCGAAATATTCACAACTTATTCCTCGTAACTCGGAAAAATTCTCCGGAAGTTCCCACAAGCTCGAAATTAAATTCTCTACAACTTTCACGAAGAATACCAAATCAAATTCTCGCCCAGTAATTTAGTCGCTAAGAAAGCCGCCATATTAGCAGATTATGTCGAAATCACGACAAATCACGAAACTCACAAATCAGGTCGATAATCATTCCATCTACGGTTCGGGTCGATCAACGGTCCAAACGGATCACAATCACGATTTGGATAGACTCGAACACAAACGGATAAACTCGACAATATACCGAAATTTCAAATATTCATATTATATTCTTTGGTCGTCCAAATAATAATCCGGAACCGCCCACGAACTCGAAATCACGCGTACAACGACTCTAGAGAAGAGGCTTAACTCAAATTCTCGGCCAATAATTTAGTCGTGATCAAAGCCAGCAATTCAATCAATTATCGGAAATCTGCGATTATACGCTAACTCACGAATTAAGCTGATTACGCTTCTGATTTTGTTTTGGGTCGTCACAGGTTATCGGTGAATTCGTCGTACGACAACTCGATCTTTTTCCTGGTCGCCTTGAACAATTTCTTGGATTTTCCGCCTTTGACGAGACCGCAAGTCCTTTTGGGTTCAGTGTCTATCGGGGCCCTTCTGAGCTTGCGCTGGGCGCTATAAAGGATAGATTCAGAGGAGGCCGACGACGCCTAAGCACTTTCAGCCATGGATGTCGGACCGGAATGGGCATCATCATCACCGGTCGGGATAACTGGGGCAGCGGGAATTTCCCCAGTAGGAGCTGTCGAAGGACCAACTGAAGGGTCCAGAGGAGGCGCGTCGTTTTCCTCCTCTAAATCCCAACCGACTTGCTCTACCAAGCGTCGGAGCATAGTATCTTCGGTCTCTTTTTGGGCATTTTTCTTTCCCGACGGGGCCATTTTAACCTAGGAGTTGTTAAAATATTATTACCATAAAAATTATATAAAAAAATTACGATAATTATTTAAAAGTATGGAGTGCACCTAAGATTTAAATAGAGTACACTACCTTGGTGTTTGGGTCGTTCAATGGACGTGTGACCCGCACGATAAAATATAAACTTTCGATCAATCAGCCTTGGTTCAATCGAAAAACATGGCCAGTTAGGGATAGAGATAACACAAGAGGCATGAATAATTTCGACAAAACACCCCGAGGCTAACCAAATCAATGGTATATACTCTATTGGTGTTAGTCTTTCTTAGATCCAAAATCTGTCACTAGTCATAACCCGTTTCTAGACACCATGTCCGACATTCAGCCAATATTTCGAAAATTTACACTCCCTCAAGTCTTTTGCAAACTCCGCCCTCAACCTCGTGTCCATAACTTCACTTAGGTTATGGTGTACGGTGATGAAATCCACACATCACGAGGGGTTAAGGAGATAAGTTAGGAAATGAGGCACCATCTATTCCAAAGAGTGCGACTTAATAAACCAAACTTATGTACTAAATTTAAATCAAAGACTACCAATTTACTACAAAATTGCGATAATTACCAATTTATTATTTTTAATAATTCACTAACTAATTTATCATATTTACTACAAATTTACAATATTAATTACGACAATATTTACAAATTAAAATTACATGTAATAATAATCACCAATTATACTATTAATTAAAATAATATTTAATTACAATAATTAATTATTATTTACCATGCCTTTACAATAATAATTATTCATTTACTAACTAATATTAATTATTATTACCAATTATATATTACTAATATATTATTTTTACTAATTAATTTACTAATTTATTAGTTAAATGATAATTATGTTAACAAATTTAAATATTACCTAAAAGATGAGTCGCCGGAGAAAGTAGCCAGAAAGTAGCCGAAAAGTCGCCGGAGTGGCGAGTCGCCTGAGAGAGGGAAACGTTGGGATTTTGGTAGCCGGAGAGTCGCCGGAGGAGGGAGGCCGGATTTTTGAGAGAGAGTGAGAGAGAGAGAGAGGAGAGGAGAATGTATGGGATGAGAAAAAGAGGATCCCCCACTGCCTTTATATAGAGTTCTAGGTCCATTATATCGTAGCAGATGACAGAAATATTGGGCTCTTGATAGGAAGGAATGTCTCTTTCCGGTTCACCAGCATCTTCAGTCGCCAGTGTCCCTTCAATTGTCGTAGTATTCCATATTCCTCGATAAGAGATATGGTTCATTATTTTCCACCCTTCACCAACTTTCGGATCGTCCAGATAGAACACCTGCCTAACTAAGGTGGTGAGAGCGAAAGGCTCATCCTCATACCAGCTTGAGTTTATATCGACTAATAAAAGTCCCAGGTCTTCCTTTGTATGTTTGAACCATTTGCACTTGAATATGAAAACGTTGACATCATTCCCGTAACATAGCTGAATGACATATACAATAGCCCCGTAATATAGTTCATTGTCTTTCCCAACCGCTACCCCACTGCTTTGTGTTCTTCTTCCTTCATCTTGGTCCAATGAATGGAACTTTACACCGTTCACAAAACATCCGGGATAAATATAGTGTTTAATCGGCTTCCTTGCTAGCAAGTGCTTTGGCCAGGACCATCACCCCCCGTGGTTTTCGGATTTTTGTAGATCAATCATCTGCGAAAATGGGAAAAAGTAAGGGTTTACTTTCTACAAATATGATCAATATATATATATATATATATAAACTAGATACCAAGACATACGTACATATGTACCCATTGGAAGAAATAATCAGG
Source organism: Geum urbanum (assembly GCA_946800695.1). Taxonomy (NCBI): domain Eukaryota; kingdom Viridiplantae; phylum Streptophyta; class Magnoliopsida; order Rosales; family Rosaceae; genus Geum; species Geum urbanum. The sequence goes on from OX326998.1 coordinate 40,905,220, forward strand.
GAACTTCTTCTTAACCATTTTCTCAAACCACGCCGAACTCTTGTCCGGATTTAATGCCTGAAGCCTCTCCCTGTATGACATCATGTACGGCTCAACTTTGTCACAGTCTCGCAACACTACCCAATGTGCCTCAATAAGTTCTTCTCGTGTTAACGATTCCTTTAATACTCCTCTAAACGGTCGTACCACATTTGCGACGACAGCAAGATTGATGCGGACACTGGAATCAGAGGCAGTGGGAGGTGGTGGATCTTTGAGGTACCTGTTGCAGTAAGTAACACACTCATGCATTAAGTATATCTCGGCTATGGAGCCATCCGGGGCTGACCTATTTTTCACGAATCTTTTATACTGTCCATGCTGTCTACAAATTCAAACGTTTAATTAATACATTGTAGAATAAGTACATATAGCTAGTAATCTCAAGTGGAACAAATTATTAATCGAAAAACTTGTATAATTAATTAGTTGTACGTACCTTTCTTGAGGATACATCCAAGTGTACTGGACTGGACCAGAAATGAGCACCTGCTCGGGCAGGTGGATCATTAGGTGAATCATGATGTCAAAGAAAGCAGGGGGAAAAATACTCTCTAGTTTGCAAATGATGTGCACAATTTGTTGTTGCAGTTCTACCACATCTGACTTCTTTAATTCTCTGGCGTATAACCTCTGCCACCATCTGCACAATGCAACTATTGGTTCTACGACGTCACGAGGCAAATATGGTCAAATTACCACTGGAATTAGACGTTGCAGCATAACATGATAGTCATGTGTCTTTAGACCAACAAACTTGTGTTGCACCTCGTCCACTGCTCCAATTATAGTAGCTACATACGTAGACGGATAACGAACACTCTTAAACTAGTGAAATACAGAACGTCTAAGTGTCGGCTTCACTGTGTAAGGTGCAGCTGACATCTTGTTGTACACTCCTCTCATATCCCTCCTCAACCATAAGGGACGACATAGATTCATTGATTCTAGATCTTTGCGCACTTTGGGAGTACCTTTAGTCTTGAACTTAATACCGAGAATTGTTCCCACCACGCTGTCGAACACATTCTTTTCTATATGCATTACGTCCAAGTTGTTCCTCAGCTTCAACTTCGACCAATAAGGGAGTTCAAAGAATATACTCTTGTGATGCCAATAACTGAGACCATGTGGAGGTATTGGATTGCATTTCTTTACATCTGCGTCATTGGTCAACACACCAAAGTCGAAATAGTTCAACCTCTCTAAAATCTCTTCGCCCGACCAACTGCGGGGTTTAGGATTGTTCTCTACCGTCCCGTCGAAATGAGCTTCATCCTGTTACCACGGGTGGTCGTGAGGAAGCCATCTATGGTAACCCAACTAACACACCTTCCCCGAGTGCTAACTAGAGTTCACGTCGTCCAAACATATAGGACATCCATTATATCCTTTCGTCCTACAGGCTGCCAACATCCCATACGCTGGAAAATCGCTGAGCATCCACATTACGGCAGCCCTCATCGTGAACATCGTGTCAGTGAATTTGTCATAAGTTAGGACTCCATTTTGCCACAATAGTTTCAGCTCGTCGATCAAAGGTCTGAGGTAGACATCTAAGCACTTCCCTGGAGATTTAGAACCTGGAATTAGTAGAGTAAGGAAATTAAATTCCTTGTTCATGCACATCCACAGAGGCAAGTTGTACGGCATCATAATAACTGGCCAAGTGCTGACAGCGGAGCTATTACTATCCCAAGGATTGAATCCATCTGTAGATAGTCCAAGTCTAACATTTCTAACCTATGCAGCAAAGTCTCCAAATTCTCTATCGAAATGTTTGAAGCCCTCCCCATCCGCGGTGTGTCTCAGGACATCGTCATCTATTCGCTTTTCTGCGTACCATCGCATCGCCTCTGCTGTGTATAGAGACATGTACACACTACCACATTAAGTACCATTGCCGGCGATTTTTTTTAAGAAAAGGTCGGCGACCGGGCAAGTCGCCGGCAATGCTCATTATTGCCGGCGACTTGCTCCATCGTGGGCAAAAGTCCGAAAAGTCGCCGGCAATGTAAAAAACTATTGCCGGCGACCTATTCCGTTGCCGGCAATAATCTCTCAACCATTGCCGGAGAAATTTGAGCCGGAAAATCGCCGGCAATGGTGAAAAATTATTGCCGGCGACGGAGAAAGTCGCCGGCAATAAGTTTCAAGCATTTCCGGCGATTTTTGGCCGGAATTTCGCCGGGAATAACTCCATTTTTGGCAATTTAATGAATCGCCGGTAATACCTCTTATATCAGATGCAGATCGCAGCAGCTCATTCATTTGGATAGAAAATAATCCGGTGAAATCGAAAGAAGGAAAACGCTCTGAAATCCTTGGGTATTGTCAAAAGGCGTCGAAAACCCGCTCGGGAAGCTATATACTTAGCTATATATAGGTACGTATATACGTATGTATATATATGTGTGTTGATTTAATTAGATCGATATATATATATATGCATGTGTTGATTTAGAGTTGAGATATCGATTATTGGTTTGATACGCAAATAAAGTGGATATATTGTTGATTTTGAGTGATTGACTGTTGATTTTGAGTGGATTTGAGATTATTTCGATGAAAATATGTTAATTTGTGTGTATATATATATGTATGGATATAAAATTATTTTGTGAATATTAATTGTTAATATGTCTATATATATATACAGGCATGTTAATTTGTAATTGTGAATTGTTGGTATATATATATATATTTTAATTTATATGCATGCATGGGTCGACTTTTGTTAATTAATCGGATGAATTCGAATGTAATTAATGATGATTTATTAATTAATTAGTAGTGAATGTGTGTGTGTATATATATATATTTATAGTACGTAATATTGTTAGAATTTTCAGGATGGACAAGAGTTGGATGAGGCTCGAAAGATGGGATGTGAGATATCACCAGAGAATTAGGAGTTTTGTGGATTTTGTGAAGGCTAATTGTGGAGACACTACACTTCATTATTGCCCATGTAAAGAATGTAAGTGTCGCAGCGATTGATTTCGTTTTCCCATTGATAAAGTCCAGAAGCACCTGAGTAAATACGGGTTTTGGGATAAGTACACTTGTTGGATTTATCACGGTGAAACATCGTTAGCGGGTCCGCATGATCATGGACAATTTGGTGAGAGGGCTAGTCCATGCTATGATCATGGACATTTTGCTGAGAGGGGCAGTCCATCCTATGATCCAACATCGATGTTAATCAATGATATGTTTCCTCATGAGAGCGGTGTATTTGCTGATCAAGCACCAAATGTCCCTCCCGTCGTGCAGGGTTTCCCCCATATTGAGCTAGTCGAGCCATTACCTGGAGCTCATGTCAACACAAGCGGTATGGACAAGTACAACAACCTGATTGCATTGCAACAGACTCTGTTGTACGACGGTTGTAGTAAGACTGTTCTTGAAAGTGTCATGGGAGTGATGCAGCTCAAAATGGAGAACAAAATGTTTGTCAAAGCTGTTGATTCTTGGCTGAAGTGGACTGCTTCGCAACTGCCACCCGGTCATCGTCTTCCTATCACTCATCATAAGGTGCGACATATCCTGAAAGATCTTGGGCTTTCCTACATCAAAATTCATGCATGCAGATATGATTGTATTCTCTTCTGGGGAAAAGATCTCGAAGACCTTGAAACCTGCCCGGTATGTTTTACAGAAAGGTATAAGTTGACTCCTGCAGGCAACAAGAAAGCTGTGAAGATACTTCGATATTTCCCGCTTATTGATAGGCTAGAGCGGTTGTTCATGTGTGCTTTCACGGCCGAAGCTATGAGATGGTGGGCTGAGAGGAATTTGCCTGACGATGACACCCTTATACACCCTTCCGACGGAGAGGCTTGGAAGCACATGGTCAGGGAGTTTGATCATTTTGCAGCAGAGGTCCGAAATATTTGGCTAGGGCTCTCATCTGACGGATTCAACCCTTTTGGCAACATGAGTCTTCAATACAGTATATGGCCAGTTATTTTGGTACCGTACAACCTTCCACCATGGATGTGCATGAAGAAGGAATACAATATGCAGACTCTGTTAATTCCAGGCCCGGGTTATCCAGGAAAGTGTCTCGATGTGTATTTGAGGCATTTGATTGAGGAGCTTAAGTACCTGAGTGAGTGTGGCCACCCCACTTACGATAGGTTCAAAAATGAGATGTTCCAGATGCATGCCATGCTTGTTGGCACCATCAGTGATTTTCCTGCCCGCGGTATGTTGTCGGGCAATGTAACCAAGGGTTATAGGGCGTGTTTAGAGTGCATGACGGTTGATTGTTGCAGTCCTCATTACAGTAAAATTGTTCAGATGCGTCACCGTTGTTGGCTTCCATATGATCACCCATTTAGGCAGGATCTAGACGCTTTTGATGGGACTGTGGAAACAGGTGTGGCACCCAGGCGATGGACAGGGGATGAAATTTTGGAAGTGTTGAATGAATATGATTTTGGCCAGCTGAGCAATCATCCTGAGATAGTGGCGTCAATTCCAGAGAAGCCCGAAAGGTATAAGTTTTGGACACACAAGAGCATATTCTAGGAACTCCCCTACTGGCCCAGGTTGCCTATCAGACACTACCTAGATGTCATGCACATAAAGAAGAATGTGTGTGAAAGTGTGGTGGGCATAGTTCTTAATTTGGAGGGGAAAACAAAAGACATCCCTAAGGCATGCATTGATCTGAAAGCTATGAGACTGCGGAAACATTTGTGGTTAAGAGATGGTAAGAGAAAAATGCCACAAGCTCCTCACACCGTCAAGCCAAAGCATAAGCATAAAATTTTTGGGTGGCTGAGTAATGTTAGGTATATATTCTTATGGGTATGCAGGAAATTAGCCTTAAATTTTTACTTATATATGGTTATTTGCGAGAAATATAATTGTTGCCTATGGCTATATATATGCAGGTATCCTTATGGCTATGCAGGAAATATAAGCAGGTGTATTAACTTCCGGGACAATAAGATGTACGGATTAAAGAGTCATGACTGTCATGTACTGCTTCAACGCATTTTCCCTATTTTCATTCGAGGGTACCTGCCCAAAGAGGTGGTGGAGCCGTTGGTGGCCTTGTCAAGATTTTTTCAGAAGTTATGCACCAGGGAAGTTAAAAAATCAGATCTCAGGGAGATGCAAGATGACATCATTTTTATCATGTGCAAGCTTGAGAGGATATTTCCCCCAAATTTTTTCGACATCATGCCTCACCTGATGATCCATCTCCCCGAACAATTGTTGCTTACCGGTCCCGTACACTACACTTGGATGTATCCCATGGAAAGGTACAAATGATTCATACATTTGGTTTGCCTCTGTTTTTATATGTAAATTCTTAATTTTTAAGTATCATAACATGCACTTGTTAACTTGTAAACAATTGGGAGCCTACAAGGACTATGTGAAGAATAAATCTGCACCTGAAGGGTGTATCGCTGAAGCATATATTGCGCACGAGTGTGTAACGTACACCAACGTGTATTTGGGAGCGCTTGAGGACCCCCAACAACAGATGCCGATAGATGAACCCCAGTTCAACCTTTCTATCATCTCCAATGACGTAGTAGTACAGGGAAGCTTGCCAAAGTCGTACAAGTTGGATAGAAATGAGGTAGCCATTGCCCACTGGTCGGTACTGATTAACTGTCCAGAAGTACAATATTGGAAAAACTATCATCTTCACTGCCCTGCTATTGCCGAAAATGTTGATTACCACAATATGACGTTTGCAAACTACTTTGGTCAATGGGTAAGAGTATATGTGTATGTATCTATTTTTTATATCCTTATATAGCATGTGTGTACGTGGTTTTTTTTTCTATGTTCATAATTTCTTGTGTGGTTTCTTATCGTTTTCAGATGAACCATGTAGCAAATGATGGTTGCCCAGAGTGGTCAAACGAATTGAGGGTCCTGGCGATGAAACTGATAGCTTCAAAAGTTTACTCGATGTGTCAGGTCAATGGCGTGAAATTTATATGTGAAAATCGAGACGACTGACTGAAAACACAGAATTGTGGGGTGATGGTCCACAGTGGGCAGGATGGCGTTGACTATTACGGTGTCCTTCATTCAGTTGTTGAACTAATTTATGGGAACTGCATGAAAGTGCACTTGTTCAAGTGTAGATGGTTTGATACTAGCCCGGAGAACACAAGGACCGATCAGTACAGAACCTTTTCGATGAATACTGCTACAAGCTGGTATAAAGAAGACCCTTTCGTTCTTGCCACATCAGTAAAACAAGTGTTTTACCTTGAAGATCTTCTGAACAAAGTCCCGTGGAAGGTGGTTAACCATGTTGCTCATAGAAACATATACAGTGCTGCCACACTTGGTGAGACCGCAGATGATGAGGAAGTTACTGCATACCAAGAGCCAAACGCTTTTGACATTTCGGAATCATCTACAATTCGCCTTAATAATGTGAGATCTGGGAGTGTCGTTCGAATTACTGGAGCAGAACTTCTCGATGTTAATCCATATGAAGTTGACGCTGATTCTAGTGACGAGGAGCGGCACATATTGCCAGAGGTTACCTATGAAACCGAGTCAGACTCAAGTGATGAAGATGATTACGATTATCATCCTTAATACGTTAATGATGTACGTATTTTAATTATAATCGGAAATTCTAGTCGAAAGTTCTAGTCAAAAATTCTAGTCGAAAATTATAGTCGGAAATTCTAGTCGGAAATTATAGTCGGAAATTGTAGTCGGAAATTGTAGTCGGAAATTGTAGTCGGAAATTGTAGTCGAAAATTGTAGTCGTAAATTGTAGTCGTAAATTGTAGTCGGAAATTGTAGTCGGAAATTGTAGTCGGAAATTGTAGTCGGAAATTGTAGTCGGAAATTGTAGTCGGAAATTGTAGTCGGAAATTGTAGTCGGAAATTGTAGTCGTAAATTGTAGTCGGAAATTGTAGTCGGAAATTGTAGTCGAAATTGTAGTCGGAAATTGTAGTCGGAAATTGTAGTCGGAAATTGTAGTCGGAAATTGTAGTCGTAAATTCTAGTCGGAAATTCTAGTCGGAAATTCTAGTCGAAATTATAGTCGGAAATTATAGTCGGAAATTCTAGTCGGAAAATCTAGTCGGAAATTCTTGGCCGGGAATCACTATCATTACCAACGAGTTAATGATAACTCGTTGGTAATAATAGTATTACCCACGAGTTGCTTATCAACTCGTGGGCAATGTCATTACCAACGAGTTAACTCGTTGGTAATGACATTGCCCACGAGTTAACTCGTAACTCGCCGGCAATGGTGCCTTATATTCCAGATCGAGCAGCTCCTCCTCCCCTCACCTCATTTCTTCATTTTTTCTCCTCAAACCCTAAAATCTCCCCCTCTCTTCCTCACCTCGGCCCCCACATTTCCTCTCCTCAAATCTCTCCTCCCCTCTCCCCTCTCCACACAAAAACCCAAAAACCCCAAATCTCCCCTACCTCTCCTCCCCTCCTCCTCTCCTCCTCCCCTCCTCCTCTACCTCCTCCCCTCACCTCCGTCGCCGGAATCCCACTTTGAGCTCGACCATGACAGGTCTTAGCTCTCTCTCTCTCTCACTCTCTCTCTCTCTCTCTCTCTCTCTCAATTTTTGTTTTTTATAATTATGTATATATATGCATTTTAATTATATTTTTATGCATTTTAATTAACTTGATTAATTAAGTTTTGGGTGATGTTTTAATTTTTGATAATTTAAGGTGATGTATATATGTGATGTATGTATGTGGAAAATATTTGGAAAATTTAATTAAGGTGATGTATATATGTGATGTATATATGCATGTGATGTATATATGTGAAAAATTTAATTAAGTTGATGTATATATGTATATATGTGATGTATATATGCATGTGATGTATATATGTGAAAAATTTAATTAAGTTGATGTATATATGTATAAATGTGATGTATATAATTGAGTTTTGATAATTTTTGATAATTTAAGGTGATGTATATATGTGGAAAATATTTAGGTAATTTAAGGTGATTTGGGTGGATTAATTGATATATATAGTTGATAATTATATTGTATTTTTAAGGTGTTGCATATATGGGCAAATTAAGGTGATTTGGATTCATTGATATAGGTAATTTAAGGTAATTTAGGGTGTTGGGCAAATTAAGGGGATTTGGATTTATTGATATAGTTGATAATTTAAGGTATATTTGTTAACTTAATTAATTGGTTAAATAAGCATTTGGGTAATAATTAATTAATATTTTGATAATTATATTCGTAATGATCGATATGATATGATATGATGCAATTTAATTTAATGTTTAATGTTTAATTTAATGTACGATATCATAACCGCATTTAGAACCGTTTGGAACCGGAACCGTTTGGTTTGGAACCGATAACCGCTAGAACCGGAACCGGAACCGAACGGTTCCGGTTTCAAACGGTTCCGGTTCCAAACGGATCCGTTTGGAACCGGCCTATTTATATTGAAGGACGGCCGGAGTTCCTGAGCATGGAGGAAACGTACAACTTCATCCCGTTTGACCCCGTGTATCTTTGGAGTGCGAGGTGCACCAACCAGCAAACGGACAATGCAGGTAAATTTTATTTAACAAGATTGATTACTTAATTATTACTTAGGACTTACGGTAGGTTCAATTAATGATATCAATTTGTTGACATTGTATTATTAGGCAATTTCGTTAATGGCACTGGAAAACGAAAGATTAGAGGCACCTGCACCGGGAAGAGACTTGAGCAGGCCACTGGGGGAAAGAAAACGCTCATTAGGGCCAATGAGCATGGTGAGGTGATAGAGACATTTGACACCACGCGAAAGTATGACAGCATGGCAAGGGCCGTCGTGCGGGATAAGGTCCCAATGCTTTGGCCAGATTGGGAATCTGTGCCTCTCTACGTGAAGATGCAAGTGCATAATGCACTGAGTGTGAGTTAAATCCTATTTTCATTACGTAAATTTTACATTTATTAATTAAGTCCGAATAAATATATAATTTTACCGTTTATATATTCATCTTGCAGGTGTGGTTTGACGAGGATGAATGCCTTATTCACACGTGGGTAGAGCGTCAACTACATATCAGGTGATGTGATTCGAGTTATTTGAGTATATATCGAGTTAGATTTTTGTTTATCAAGTGTTTTAATATCTCTAACTTTTTTTTTCTGGTGTTAATATATGTATAAAGAGTGGAAGAACGAGCTTTTAAAACATTACACACAGTACAAGGAGCTAGGCCGAGGTTCTACCCCTAGCGAATTCCGGTTTAGGGAGTACGAGTGGCTGTGGCTGGTAGCCCACTTCGAGCACCCCAAAGCGAAGGTATGCATCCTGAATATATCTTACAACCCTAATGTATCGTATCACATTGAAATAGTTAGTTACTAATTTTTTTACATATGTTTATCAAACAAGTCGATTTCCAAGACGAACCGGGAGAATAGATTGAAAAACACCAAGGCCCATCATGCAGGTTCACTCAACTATTTGGGTTGGTCGAGTAAGGCACAACAACAACAAGAAGTCAACCCGTTGGTGTTTATTCATCAGAAGTTCTATCCGCAGTGCCCTGAAGAAGTGGTAAGTCTTTCGCCTCATTATTTTGTACTTCACATATGCATGTGTTAATAAAACTATTTTTCTCTATTAATTTATTTTGTTTAATAATACATTATTCATATTCGCTTTTCAATTAGGCGAGAGTGGAGGAGGCGATCACAGAAATCACCATGAATATAGCTCGAAACAACCATCCTGACTGCTCGGAGGAAGAAGTGACCCAGTATGCCTCTCAGATTGATCCGCTTGATCGCCCTATAGTGGCTCAGATCATGGCAAAAGCGTGCGGGACTGGAAAGAATACCTACTACTGCATGGGAATGGGCTCGGCGGGCGAAGGAGTATTGAAGAACACTTCGGAATACCCTACCGGGTCAAGAACTTCAACTTCTAGGAACTCTAACCTAGCAGCGGAGCTTCAGAGGACGCAGAGGGAGTTGGAGGAGCAAAGGAGGCAGATGGAGGAGATGAGGCAGATGGCCGAGCAGCAGGCAGTCAGAGATGCCGAGTACCGGGGGATGATCAAGCAACACCGACTCATGGTCCAGCAGCAGACACAAATGTTCACATGGATGCAGACGATGTACGCGTGCCAGACTACCGGACAACCGCTTCCCACACCTCCCCCGGTCCCTGTGTTCCATACTCATCCACCATCGCAGCAGTCACCGCCACAGCAAGACCAGGGTAGCCACCGGAGTTCAAATGATTACATGGATTTCTTCGACCCTGACGCGGAAGTTCCTCGACCCTGACGAGTAGTTGTAGTTTATTTTCGTATTGTTGCTATTTGTACTATACGTTGGACAATTTTGTGTGTACTGTTGAACTTGTATTTGTACGGTTTATGTTTTTCAGTGCAGGTTCTGGAATTGGGCCCAATCCAGAACCGACTTTTTTTTGACAAATTTCTCCGGGTATTGCCGGCGACTTGGACCAAAGTCGCCGGCAATACCCCTCATTTTCTGGCCATGGCGGAGCAATCATTGCCGGCGACTCAAGTCGCCGGTAATGGCCTTCATCATTGTCGGTGATTCCTTGAGTATTGTCGGCGACTCAAGTCGCCGGCAATGATGAAGGCCATTACCGGCGACTTGAAAAATAAGTCGCCGGTAATACTTTCACCGGCGCCAAATTTCCGGCGAGAGTATTACCGGCGACTTGTCGCCGGTAATAGTCATTTCCGGTGAAAAAAAAAAGAAAGGCCGGTGACCCAATGTGGTAGTGACAGGCGCTACAATCTAGGAATCAAGGGAAAATATCGAAGAACTTTCACAGGAATTCTCTTTTTCGAACTCTTCCTATTCAGCTCATATCTGCACTGGCCACATACGGGACAATAGTTCAAATCTTTATACTCTTTGTAAAACAGCACACAATCATTCGGACATGCGTCAATTATCCTGTACTTTAGGCCAAGGCTGCTCAAGATATTTCTAACCTTATAATGAGATTTAGGAAGATTGTGATCATCAGGAAGCAACTTATATATTTGCTCCTGAATTTCGTCAAAAGCACTGAATGACATTTTGTGCTTCACTTTTATCTTCATTTGCTCCATCACATATTGCAACACATTCTCTCCGCGTCAAGGGTACACCGGGGTCTGCACTTCAAGTAGCATCATGTTGTACTTATCCATATCACTAGTCTCCGTGGCCAAGCTAGCAGCGAAAAATGTGTCATCATGCTCATGAGTGGTATTGTAACCTCCGTCTTGGTGTTGGTGTCCACCATGACTAAATCTCGGAAACGCATCATGAACCAAATCTGCAATTGGGTTCCAAGCAAGGGAGCCGTCACCACTGCCGCTGGATGAAGCACCATGGTAACTGTACCTTGAGCTGATGTCTACTACTTCACCATGCTCGCTCCAAGTAGTGTAACTCCACATCATACCATTTTCGTACAGGTGTTGCACCATAACATTAACTTCCACATACTGACAATTAAGACATTTATGGCACGGACACCTGAAACGCTTCTTTCCCTGACCATGTTCTATCGCAAATTCACAAATTCGCTAATTCCATCCATATATCGAACATCACTTCTATTCCGCAACTTCATCCAACTCTTGTCCATACTTCTACGAAATTTTATAATTAATTATCATATTAGTCAATTAACTATTAATTCTATATATATATACACAAATTTTCAAGTAATTATTAAACTATTATATATATACACAAATTTTCAACTACTTTAATTGAATGAAATTATTAATTTAGTACTTTGAATAATTACCTCCAATAATTACCTTTATTAATTATATTGGTGAATATACGTATGTACTCTACATCAATTATTTTAATATGTCTAACATGTATGTACGTTTTAACTAAATATTAACCAAATTTTTAAACATCCATACATATATACGTACTACTGGTCTATATTAATTAACTAATATATATATATATCATCAATTTTTTAACTTAATTATAAATATATATTAGACGTACTAATTAATTAATTAACAATGCAATCAATCAAACGTACAATTAATTATATATATAAATGTACGTTAATGGTGTTGGAAAACTAACTACGTACGTACCTAGCCTTCTCCGATATATGACGAATTAATCGATGATCAGAGCCGAAGATATATATAGTGCTAGCTAGTACGTTTGAATTACGTGCACGCATGTACGCGTGAGGAGAGTCTGATCAAGACAGGAAGAGAGTTGAGACGATGAGGATGAAGTTGAGATGAGCGAGCGGAGAGGAAGAGAGTTCGGTATGGACCTTATATAATGCTACACTTCAACGACGGAGGTGTCGGTCCGTCGTCTAAGTGGCCACTTAGAGGACGGATTGGGCACTTTTCCGTCATCCAAGTGATTACAAGGATGACGGAGGACTTCTCCGCGGTCCAAGTGGCCACTCGGAGCACGGTGTGTCGGTCTGCGGTCCAAGTGGCGACTTGGACAATGGAGACTTCTCTCTCCATCATCCAAGTGTACACTTAGACAACGGAGAATGTCTCTGTGGTCCAAGGCACCACTTGGACGACGACGTGTCGGTCCGCGGTCTAAGTGGTGACTTGGACGACGGAGACGTCTCTCTCCATCGTCCAAGTGTACACTTAGACAACGGAGAATGTCTCCACGGGCGTATCCGTTGTCCAAGTGTACACTTGAACGACAGAGAGAGACATCTCCATCATCCAAGTTCCACTTAGACCACGGAACAGTAAAGGTTCCGTTGTCTAAGTGAAGTTTTCTTGTAGTGTCATGACCATTGTAAGACATGAGGTACCAATTTTCTTGGATCATTGATTTATTGAATATTTGATCGATATCTTTGATTTATATGATATTTGGTTATTATTGTATGTGAATTCAGATTTTTTTGATTTGTTGATTTTTGTGATTTTTGCACTACATAGAAATATTTCTTGATTACCATATTGTATGGAAATGTGTTCAGTCTTCGCATTGTTTGAAAATGTAGATTCTTTATTTCCACATTGCAGAAACATGAGTTATTGATTTTCGTATTGCGCAGAAATGATTTGGATCACTGCTTCATGAAAACTTGATTTTTATTCTCTTATTTTTGAATTGTGCATAAATGATTACTTGATTTCCACAATGCGTGGAAATGTTTCTTGATTTTTGAATTTCGTGGAAATGACGTCTTGTTTCCTGCATTGCACGGAAGTATCTTGATTTCCACATCACGTAGAGACATCTTGATTTCTGCATCGCGCGGAAGTATGATTTCTGCATCGCGCGGAAGTATGATTTCTGCATCACGCGGAAGTATGATTTCTTGATTTCCGCATCGTGCAGAAATGATTCCTCAATTTGCTTCGCGCGGAATATCATGATTCGATTTCCATATTATATGGAAATGTTTTTGATTACTGCTTTGTGCATAATTGATTCTGACATCTTCATTTCCACATCGCTCAAATTTTTTCTTGATTGTCCCTTTGTGCATATCGATTTGGATTCTTGCTTCGCGCTGTACATAATTGATTTGATATTTCCGCTTTGTGCGGGAATGGCTGTTCCATCTCCGCATCCCGTGAAAATGATCCTGGTTGCTGCTTTGTGTGGAGTCGGTTCTTATTTGTGCTTCACACAAATAATTTCTTGATTTATGTGTTTGAGCATTTTGATTTCTGTATTGTGCGGAATCGCCTTCGATTTCGATATTTTTTGAAAGTATATTTGATCTTTACTTCGTAAGAAGGTGAGTATTAAGTATTGCTTGGTGCAGGTGTAGTTACCTGATGATTGCTTGGTGTGGTAGTGATTACTCGAGGACCGCTTTGGGCTGATTACTCATTAGTTTGGTTTATGATATTGATTTGTTCGGATTGTGATTACCTCTTGGTGCAGAGTTTGTTATTGAGATGAGTCCCATCACCTTGCCTTGAGGCTGGTGGAAGATACTGAGTATTGCCTCAGACATAGTATGTAATTTTTGTTATCCTCGAGTATAACCCATTTTTCGATTGGCGCAACGTGGGAGATTGATATGTTTCGTACTTGAACTATTCTATTTCCTTGATTCTAGGTTTAATTTATTTCACCTTGTGCAAGGGTCACTGGAGAGTGATGAAAATTTGTGATTAATCACCGATTCGGTATCATTCCTAATTAGCGTTGTGATCAATGTGAATTTCGATTTTTTGTGTGTGAATTATGTGCTCACTATTCATGCGAGATACTCACGGTTCTGTGGATTATTGACCATTTATCATCAGTGAATATGTGCGGTCCTGACGGTGGATTGTTTGCAGTTTCGAGTCTCCTTTTGAGTTTCTGCTAGTGTTTATTATCATTTATGGATTATTTCGTAGTGTTTAACTATTTATTCTTTGATATGAGCTATTGAATTAGATTTATGTAGTTGATTGAACTCGAGAGTTTTGTTTATAGTCTTTTTGATATGCTCATATATGTTCGTGGAGAAATCTGGATGAGCATTGGTGACTCACGGTATAGGTTATTAGTGTTATAGAACTATGTTTGTGTTATAGATTTGTATATGGGTATTTATAGGTTTTGGGTAGCCTAATTTTAGCGGAAACTTAGTCCAATTTTTCGTAGAAATATTTAGAGGTTTCCACAACCCATGTCTTGCAATTTTGAGGATACAATTATTTTATCGGGGGTAATTTGTGATACTCCGTATATTTCGTATAATTAGAAGCATTTTTGTGATATTTGATTTTTTGGTTATTAGGCGCGGTGAATAATATTTACCGGTATTAATTTTTAAGGGGTCTCGAGTTGACAGTTTTTAATGGGTTGATTGTATCAAATTGATTTCGGATGAAAGTTATAGTATTTGTTGTGACGAATTCGTTGACATGTGAAATGTCGAAAACGGAGTTATAATGAAAAAGTTATAATTAATTGAATTTGGACGGAAATTATATTTCAGTAAAAGGAGGTGAAATTTACACTTTTTTTTTTACATTCCACACCCTCTCTCTAATTTTATATATTTATAATACAATTAAATTTGTCATTTCTCTAAACTACCCTTCTTGAAGACTTGAAGAACCGAATTACTATTGCATCAAATGGAAACTGCTTGGGCAGGCCTCACCCAAGCTCCCATGAGCATGTCAAGTGTCAATGGTGGATGGTAGGTTTTGGGGCCATCAGCTTCCCACCGAGAACAAATTTGGTTTACAAGTGAGCATTAAAACCTCGGCTTAAGCCAACGGTTATCTTCGACGAGTTTTTTGGCCTCGACCTCGCCTCTTACGGCCGCTCTTCTAGCACTTCACCGACCGCTGCCTACAACCCCAGGCTAAACAGGTCAACGATCGCCTCTGTCTCTTCTCAGTGAAACCTGCCAGCTTCCTCGCCTAAAACATCACCCACTTCTTCTGTGAAATTATCAACCGCAAAGAAGCCCACAACATGTTCGACGAAATTCCCAAGCAGAACAATTTCGTTTGGAACGTTGTGCTCAGGGTGTTTTCAGCTATGAGGTGCATTGCTTTGTTTAACCAAACGGGATAATTCGGATCGGTTGCCAAATGTTTGATCACTTATTAGTTATTACTCGATGTGATGATATTGGAATGGCAAGAACATTCATTGATAGAATGCCACAGAGAAATATTTTGTCGTTGAGTAATTCGTGATTGCTGGATATTCTCAGGCGAGGTATTATGAAGAGAGTAAAGAGTTGCGTAGGGAGATGTTAGGCTCAACGAAGTTGAATGACTTTACTGTAGTTGCTTGCGGACCAAACCTATGACAGATCTCTCATCTTGCTCTTCTTCTCCGATTAAACTTGAGGGTAGTTGAGGAAAACAGAAATTATATTCCATTAAGAATATCTAAAATTACAAAGTGGGGGTGTCAATTTCACCCTAGTAATTATAAATAGAGATTTATCTGAAATAGAAAGTTAGACTTCCATTTCAGGGTTGACCCGAGTTGACCATGAGTCTCTGCGGTGAAAATCGTCTCCAACGTGCTCTCCGGCAGTCGGAGGCCATTCGGCCACCTTAGGCCGCAATTCTGGTTGGAAACGTTTCGTCTCATCATCCATTACCTCGGGATGGCTTTATTTCTGGCGATTGAAGGCTGAGTTGAGAGAATCAAGGGTGTGAAATTCTAGGATTTCAAGTTTATTTGCCATCGTCGCCGACGATATATTTGGCGACGATTCAGATATGAATCAATTCCTCATGATGTGTGGATCATGCTGGTATATGTGATTTGGTGAGTGCAGGTGTAGAAAGAGAGATTGAAATCGGATTCGTTGCCACTGTTCGACACCATCAAGGTGGCGGTTGCCGGAGGTTCTGGTTGACAAGGGTAAAGGGCTTTTGCTCCTTACCTCGTCGCGAGTCGATCGAGACTAGCCTCGAGCACTGACGTGGCTTGTCGACGGAGTTACATCACCGGTGGCGTTTTTAGGTAGTTTAGTTCGAGGTCGATTTTGGCTTCTAGATGTTGGAATTAGAATTGGGTGTAGTTAGACAGTTAGTTCAGCTTGCCGAGAGCTTTCCAACGATGTATTAATGTCCTCCGCAACGGTGGTTGCTAGTGGTGAATCATCTGGTCGTCAAATTTTTTCTCAAATGGTCAAGTTTTATATCGTTAAATTTGTAACGACGCTGCGAGCATATTTTTGTGGTTAATATTGCGCTTAGTCTTTGTCATCCCAATGGGTGGGTGGTGGTGACCAGTTTCACTGCCAATGACGGTGTGGCCGACGAAGAAATTAAGTGTGGTTTTTTTTTATCGTTGCGTTCATATTATGGTAATCAGTTTATAGATAATGTCTTTGACTCGATCTGATTGAGTTCAATCCTAGTCGAATAATTATTAGATTTACGCAAATATTTAAATTATTTTATGGTATTTGAGTAGGGTCTGGTTGTTACAACAACAACCAACATAACAGCCAATACATAAACATAGAGAGGTCTTAAACCAACTCCTCCTTCAAAAGTATTCATTTCTCCTCCGGTTCAATCAAGTAGGTGGAGAAATAATCTTAGTGAATTTTTTCGAACCAACACTAGACAACCTATGTAATTGGAAAGTTGGACTAACATTTTCAAGTTTGATTAAGTCTAAGTATGGTTGGAGCTTCCAACATGTTGGCAAGTATTGATCTTGTAGGTATTTTAGATTCTTATTGTAATTAGAATTGATGTATTCTTTATTGTAGATATTCTCTACCTATTAAGAATATATCTTATAAAGATGTATATATATACCCAATTTGGGAGTGAATGAAAGCATGACATTCTACCCTAAACATTTTTACCTATATTTTTCTACTTGGTATCAGAGCCAAACTTGTAGACCTATTGACAAAAGCCTATGTTTTATCACCCACTACATCTAAATTCCGCTGCCATGAAAATAACTCCGACTCTGCTGTGATTTCTCTTGATGTGCCTACTCCTCCTCAACCTTTATTCCACTACCATCAAGAAAACTTCTCTTTTCCCATTGGAGATCTCTCTACCTGGGCCCCTGTTATGCAGATATGCATTGGAGGTCGTAATAAGCTTGAATTTCTTACTGGTGCTTTGGTTGCTTCTCCTGCTGGCTCGCCTGACTATGTTACTTGGGCCATTAACAACAAAAAGCTCAAGAGTTGGTTGATTGACAACATGTCCCATCCATCATCAACCGCTAACTTCGTCTCAAGATTGTTGCAAAAATTTGGAGTGCGTTGCATCAAACTTACTATGATGATTCAGACTTTACCCAGATCTATCAGTTGCACCGTCTTTGCTTCACCACCAAACAAGTAAGGCGACCCCTCTTTGTCTACTACAATGAGTTAGTCGCCTGGCTTGAGAAACTTGAATAAAGTGTTGCCTCTTTTTCCAATACTGTGTCCGGAGTTGTACAAGGCAACACCTACAAATCTATACTCCGGGTTCACATGTTCTTGGGAGGCTTGGATCCTGAGTTTGATCAAATTCGAGGGGAGCTTCATCGTCGTGAGGAGTTATTGAGTCTTGACAAGACATATGCTTATATTTGTCGGGCCCACAACGACCGTCTTACTTACACTGCTGCCCCTGCTTAGCCGCGGTCATGACTACCACCACCACCATATCTTCACCGCCATTTCTACCCACACCAACCTTAGATGCTTAAGCCTTCGTGGCTCACTGACGGCGTCCCTCCTATTGCTCCTCTGACTCCTCCCGGTTTGGTATTTGTCCTCCAAACCTTATGTCAACTCTATATGTCTGTTGTACAAGGATAATGGTCACTCCAAAGACAATTGTTTTCCAACTATTAGATATCCTGACTGGTGGGGCAATCGCCCACATAAAACCCTTCATGCCACAAGTACCTCTGTTGCTTCTGCTAATGTAGTCCAATCAGGTTTGTCTGGTAAGGGCTCTCTTGCTACATCTTCTGGTAATAATGTTTGGATAATTGACACCGGTGCATCTGATAATATGACCAATACCCCTAGCTTAGTTCATTCTATTCATCCATCTTCTTTATCTAATGTATCTACTGCTGATGGTTCCCCTTCTTCTGTTGTTGGTATAGGCTCTCTTACTCTTTCTCTAAATTTAACCATTGATTATATCTTAGATGTCCCCTCTCTACCATATAACATTTTATCTCTTAGTCAAATCACTATGGCCCTATCTTGTTCAGTCACATTTTATCCCCTTTTTTGTGTATTTTAGAATATTATGACTTGACAGTTTCTTGGTTATGGTATTAGACGGGGAAGCTGTACTATCTCGATTTGACATCCAGTGGAGAAATGTAGCTGAATCTGTTGAATCAAGCCAACAGTGTTAGCAATCTGAATAAAGCTACAGAAATTATCTGGTTATGGCATCATGATTTGGGTTATTTTTATTTTGGTTATCTTAGGAAGTTACAACCCCATATGTTTTTGGGTGTTGATGAGTCTGATTTCAAGTGTGATGTTTGTGAACTGGCCAAGAGCCACCGTATTACTTATTCCCCAAATTTGAATAAATGCTTAGTTCCTTTTATGGAAATTCACTCAGATGTTTCAGGTCCTGCTAGAATTTCTACCCCCACTAGAGCTCGTTATTTTGTTACTTTTATTGATGAGTATACCCGGATGACATGGATCTCTTTGATGACTAGCAAGAGTGATGTATTCTCTCGCTTCACTGAGTTTCATGAGATGGTGACTACCCAATACCAGTAGCCTATCTAAGTTCTTCAATCATATAATGAAGGTGAGTATGTTAATGGCACCATGTCTACTTATCTAGCCTCTCTTGGGATCTGTCACCAAACCTCTATTGCATATACTCCTCAACAGAATGGCTTCGCAGAATGTATGAATAAGACATTAGTAGAGGTTGTTCCTGCTTCATTGTTTGGCATGAATGTGCCTCAGTCTTAATGGGTCGTAGCTGTTACTTTTGTTGCTTACTTGATCAACCATACTCCATCTCATGTTATTGAGTTCCAGAGTCCACTCCAAAAGTTACAAGAGTTGTTGCATGTTCCTTCTCTTCCTAATCTTGAGCCTCGTGTGTTTGGTTGCACTGTCTATGTCCATATTAACAAGCTCCTAAAGAGTAAACTTGATCCTTGTGCTGTGAAGTGTGTCTTTATTGATTATGCTGATTTTCAGAAAGGTTATCGATGTTATGATCATCTCACCAAGAAAACTAATGTCTCCCTTGATGTCTCTTTTCGAGAGTCTGAACCTTATTACTCAAAAGGAGTTTCAGAGTCTTCCCTTTAGGGGGAGAGAGGGTGTGAAGGAAATACTCTGAATTTGGCAGAATTTGATGAGCTTGAGCAGTTGGAGGAATGATTTGGAGGATCAGGAAATTCTGGAACTGAAACTGGAGCCCCTGTACACAGCTTCGACCTGTCGAGTGATGTGTCTCTACTCGTCAGAATTGGTGCATCGGAGGGACAAGAGCTTACCTTCGACCCTCACTACCAGCATAAGTACTATAGCCGACGACATTCTCTACCATCGGCTATACTGCACTTTAGCCGATGGTACAAAACCGTTGTCGGTAAAAACACTATTTCCGACGGTACAAAAATAGATCGTCGGGTATAGTAATAACGCATCGTTGCATGGCTATAGTAATATTATACCTGACGACCGGTTTGGCAAAAGACCAACGATATGGTCAACTATAGCCGACGACCATTTTTTATGTCGTCGGCTATAGATCCTTATCTAAACAGATCGGGCAGCAGCTCAACCATTCAAAAAAATTGGAGAAGGAAAACTCAAAACGCTTTGAAATTGTTGGGTGTTGTCAATAGCTGTCCAAAATAAGTTCGTGAAGCTATTTCTTGCTATATAGGTACGTAAATATATAAATTTTGTATTTTGAGTTAATTTAATTAGATAAAAATATATATGTATAAATTTTGGAGATTGAGTTGATTTGTGTGGATTATGTATATATGAATTTTGTAGTTTGAGTTGATTTAATTAGATGAAAATATATATATATATATGTATAAATTTTGGAGTTTGAGTTGATTTATGTGGATTATATATATATATGAATTTTGGAGATTGAGTTGATTTAATTAGATGAAAATATATATGTATGTGTGTTTATATGTTAATTGTTGATAACTAGTATGCATATATTTATATATATATGTGTAACTTTGTAATTACGTAGCTAGCTAGCTAGTAGATGATCGAATTAAAGATGTGTATATATATATATATATAAATTAAGTTAAAATTTTTAGGATGGACAAAAGTAATTATAAAATTGAAATGAAGAGTTTTGTGGAATATGTGAAAGCTAATTCTAATGTGAATGATATTCATTATTTCCCGTGTAAACACTATCAGTGTCGGAGCGATATGTATCGTTTTACTATTGATATAGTATAGGAGCACCTGACGAAAAATGATTTTTGGGATAAGTACACGTGTTGGATTTATCACGGTGAAACATCATCAGTGGGCCAGCATGATCATGGGCAATATCCTCAGATGGCCAGTACATCCAAAGATCCAACAATGAGGTTGATCAATGATGTGTTTCCTTATGAGAGTGATGTATTAGCTCAACCACAAAATAATGATCCCGCCATTGGGGGCTTCCCTCATATTGAGCTAGTCTAGCAATTACCTACAGCTGTCAACACTACTGGTATAGACAAGTACAATAACATGATTGCATTCCAATAGACCCCGTTGTACAACATTTGTAATAAGACTGTTCTTGAAAGTGTCATAGGAGTAATGAAGCTCAAAGTGGAGAACAAAATGAGTGTCAAGGATGTTGATGATATGCTGAAGTGGACTGCTTTGATGCTACCCCCTAGTCATCGTCTTCCTACCACACATCGTAAGGTGTGACATATCCTGAAACATCTTGGCCTTTCCTACATCAAAATCCATGCATGTAGATATGATTACGTTCTCTTATGGGGTGAAGATGCTTACGGGAGTGATCTTGAAGGCATTGATGCTTGCCCGGTATGTCGCACGGATATGTATAAGTTGACTCCTGCAGGGAATAAGAAAGCTGTGAAGATACTTCGGTATTTCTTGCTGATTGATATGATGGAACAGTTATTCATGTATGCACACACGATTGAAGCTATGAGATGGTGGGCTGAGAGGAATTTGTCTGACGATGATACCCTTATACACCATGCTGACGAAGAGGCTTGGAAGCACATGGTCAGGGTCTTTTCTCATTTTGCATCAGAGGTAGGAAATGTTTGGCTAGGGCTCTCATCTGACGGATTCAACCCTTTTGGCAACGTAAGTCTTCAATACAGTATATGGCCAGTTATTTTGGTACCGTACAACCTTCCTCCATGGATGTGCGTGAAGAAGGAATATAATATGCTCACTCTGTTAATTCTAGGGCCAAGTTATCTAGAAAAGTATCTTGATGTGTATGTGAGACCCTTGATTGAGGAGCTTAAGTACCTGAGTGAATTTGGCCATCCCACTTATGACAAGTACAAAAACCAGATGTTCCAGATGCATGCCATGATTGTTAGCACCATCAGTGATTTTTCTGCTCGCGAGATGTTGTCGAGCAACGTTACTAAGGGATACAGGGTTTGTTCAGAGTGCATGAATGTTGAGTGCTACAGACCTCATTGCAGGAAGATTGTCCAGATGCGTCACTGTTGTTGGCTTCCATATGATCACGCATGGCGGTAGGATCTCGCGGTTTTTGATGGGATTGTAGAAAAGGGTGTGCAACTCAGTAGATGGACGGGGGATGAAATTTTAGAAGTGTTGAATGAATACGATTTTAAGCAGCTGAGTAATCATTTTGAAATAGTGGCGTCAATACCTGACAAACTCGACAGGTATAAATTCTGGACACACAAAAACATATTCTGGGAACTTTCATACTGGCCCAAGTTTTCGATCAGGCACTACCTAGATGTCATGCACATAAAAAATAATGTGTGCGAAAGTGTGGTGGGCACAGTGCTAAATTGGGAGGGAAAAACTAAAGACGGCCCTAAGGCACACATTGATTTGAAAAGAATGAGTTTGCGGAAACATTCGTGGTTGAGATAAGGGAAGAAAAAAAATCCCTCAAGCTCCTTACACCGTCAAGCCTGACCAGAAGAATGAAATTTTTAGGTGGATGGATAATGTCAGGTATCCTTTAGGCTATGCATGCAATATAGGCCAGTGTGTTAACTTCTTGGACAATAAGATTTACAGATTAAAAAGTCATGACTTCCATATACTGCTTCAACGCCTCTTCTCTGTTTTCATTCGAGGGTACCTACCGAAAGAGGTGATGGAGCCGTTAGTGGCGTTGTCAAGATTCTTTCAGAAGTTATGCATTAGAGAAGTGAAAAAAATCAGATCTGGGAGAAATGCAACAGGACATCATTTTTATCATGTGCAAATTTGAGAGGATATTTCCCCTAAATATTTTTGATAGCATGCCTCACCTGATGATCCATCTTCCCGAACAATTGTTGTTTACCAGTCCGGTACACTACGTACACTTGGATGTATCATATGGAAATGTACGTATAATTCAACATCTGAATTTGGCTTTAATTTTTTTAACATTATTTGGAAATAATCATAATATGCACTTTTAAACTTGATAGACAACTGGGGGACTACAAAAACTATGTGGCTAATAAATCCGCACCTGCTGGATGTATAGCTGAAGCATATCTTGCGCACGAGTGCGTAACATACACCAAGTTGTATTTAAGAGTGTAGGAGGACGACCCTCCACAACATATGCCGGTTGATGAACCACAGTTTAAACTTTCTATCCTCTCATATGATGTTGAAGTTGGTGGAAATTTGCCAAAGTCATACCAGTTGGAACAATATGAGCTAGTCATTACCCACTGGTGGGTATTGATTAACTGTCCTAAAGTGCAATACTGGAAAAACTTCCATCTACACTGTCCTCAGGTTGGCAGTGATCTTGAGTACCATAATATGGAGTTTGCAAACTATTTTGGCGGCTGGGTACATCTATATATATACTTATTGATATATATATATAATTTAATATCATGACGTTAGTCCTCTAACATGTCGGTTATTATTGCTTCAGATGAACCACATAGAGTATGATGGTAACCCAAACTGGTCACACGAATTGAGGCTTTTAACGATGAAACCGATAACTTCAAGAGTGTATCCGATGTGTAAAGTCAATGACGTGCAATTTCTATGTGCACATAGAGACGCGAGATGGAAAACACAGAACTCTGGGGTAATAGTGCATGGTCAACATAATTGTATTGACTATTACGGCGTTCTCCATTTAGTGATTGAACTAATTTATGGAAAAGGCATAACAGTGCACTTGTTTAAGTGTAGATGGTTTGATACTAGACCTCAGAACATAATGACCGATGACTACGGAACATTTTCAGTGAATACTGCTACAACATGGTATGAAGATGACCCTTTTGTTTTTGTGACAGTGGTAAAACAAATGTTTTATCTTGATGATCTTGTGCAAAAAAGCGCGTGGAAAGTAGTTAACCATGTTGTTCCTAGAAACATATACAGTGCTGCTACACTTGGTGATGCCGCGGAGAATGAAGAAGTTACTGCATACCAAGAGCTGAACGCAATTAATATTTCAGATTTCTCGACAATTCGCCTTAACAATGTGAGTCCGTGTAATATGGTTCGACTTCCTTGAGCAGAACTTATTGATGTCAATCCAAATGAAGACAATGAAGATTCCGGTGAAGAGGAGCGACACATATTATCAGAAATTAAAACGGACACCGAATCAGACTCAAGCGATGATTCTGATTATGCGCCTTGATTAGTTAAAAATGAACGTATTAAATTTACATGTTTGTTGACAGGTGATGATCATAATTTACGTGTTTGTTGAAGGGTGATGACCCAAAATTACTTAAATATATTTTTGTGTGAATTGTGTTTTCAAATGATCGAGGCTAATTTTTCAAAATATTTTCAGGATATACCGGACTATTTTTTACCATTTCTTGTTGGGTATAGTATAGCCAACGACGTTCATATGACACGTCGTCGGCTATGGTATAGCCGACAATGTGACATTTAAGTCGTCGGCTATTCTAAATCATTTTAACTCAAAAAAGGCCCGAGCCAGAGCCATTTCTCTCTTAAACCCTCAAAATCTCCCAAGCCGCCGCCGCTATCGTAGCATTGATTCGATTGCCGCCGCCCAGATTCGATCACCCTAACCCCTAAACCCGACCTCCCTCTCCTTTCCTCCTCCTAAACATGAAAAACCCTAAACTTAAAAAACCCAAAAAACCGAACCTCCCTCTCCACTCTGCCTCTGCCCACCTCCACCTCTGCCACCTTCCCTCTCTCCTTTCCCCAAATTTCAGTAACTCTCTCTCTCTCTCTCTCTCTCTCTCTCTCTCTCTCTCTCTCTCTCTCTCTCTCTCTCTCTCTCTCTCTCCCCCCCCCCCTGTGACGACCCAGAACATAATCAGTAGTGGAATCAGCTTGATCTACGAGGTTGCGCGTAGTCGCAGAGTTACGACAGTTGTTTGAATTGCCGGACTTGTTAACGACTTAATTATTGGCCGAGAATTGGAGCTGGATCTCTTCTCGAGAGTCGTTGTACGTGTGATTTTGAGTTTGTGGGCGGTTCCGGATCGTTATTTGGACGGCCGAGGAATAAATGATGAATATTTGAAGTTTCGACGTAATCGGATTTAAATGGTGATGCTCTTAGCGACTAAATTATCGAACGAGAATTTGGTTTTGGCTTCTTCACGGAAGTTGTTGAAAATTTAATTTCGAGCTCGTGGGAACTTCCGGAACTATTCCGAGTTACAAAGATTAAGTTGTGATTATTTCCGATTGTTGATTATTTAGTCGGTTTAAATATGTGTTGGTTTGAACAGTTGAATTTTTATCGGTTTGGTCGATGTGTTTGACTTCGGGTGATAATTGAAGAATACGTCGAGTCGAGTTTGTTGCCATGAGAATTAGTGGAATCGGAATTACGACGAGAAAGTTACGGGTATTCGAAGTTTACCGAAAATGGTGTTTGAAAGTTTCCTAAAATAGAAGGTCTATAAATAGTGGAGTTGCCATAAAGGGAAGTCAACATCTTCAATTACTTTCTTTGACTAGTCAACTCGGTTTGACCGAGTGGTGTGCGACGGTGGCGACGCCGTACGGCTCGCCGGCGACGAAGCCCGTCCGGCCACCTCCAGCCTTGGGGAAGGACTCCATCGGTGCGCCTCGACTTCCTCGTCCCATCCCCGGCCACCATGCATGGTGAGGCTCACCGGAGAGAGAGAATTTTCCGGCCAAAATTGGAGGAAAATTGAGGAATTCGGGTTGTTTCATTTCGGCCTTGTTGAGCTTAATCAAGTAGTGGGCTTTGAAGCTCTCCTCACCATGATTCTAACCATGTAAGTATGGAGTTCTAATTCGATTTGTGCTTGGAGAATTTTGGATTTGAAATTTTGGGAACAATTCGGTTTTGCTTGAAATTGAGCTAGTTAGAGTGTGAATTTGCCTTTGATGCAGTTGAGAAAGTTGCTCAGTGGATGATTTTGAGTGGAATAGAGGTTGCTCCGCAGAGGAATATTTTCAGTTCGGGTGGTGGCGCCGCCGCCGGCGGTGGTCAACGGCGGCGGTCAACGGTCAAAGTTTGACTTTTTGGGGTTTTCGACAAGTTGCATGTCATTTCACTCGAAATTGCGCCCCGATCGCAGTGGGGAGGTTCGTTTTTCGAATTGAGTATCCGAACTTACAGCGAGGTATTGAGGTGTGATTTCCGGATTTCCGACAATTTGTCGTAATAGGATTATGTGTTTCCGAGAACGGTGGTTTCTTGTGATTTGTTTCGAATTGTCGAGTTATGACTTTGAATAATGGACATTGTGAATATTTAGGTGTTCGTGATCGTTCGTTTGGCGAGGGACTTTCCGCCGGATCACGGGTTAACGCGAACTACGTTACGCTAGCGTGTGAGTGGACATGTTTCTATTTTCACTGTTGAATTGCGAGTTCGTGGATTTTATGATTTTCGTGTTTACTTTATATGATGATTGAGATATATGTTATTTTCGGAGGTGTTATTATATGTTTATTGGTGATGGCATTTATTGCATCGATGCTATCAGAGTTGAGAGATTCCTCTGGACCAGAGTTGAGAGATTTCTCTGGGCAGGGTTGAGAGGTCCCCTATATGCCGCCATGGTCGAGAGGTCCCCTGGCCTATCACTGTCGGGTTTGAGCGATTCACCTGACGTCGGGCTTGAGAGATTCGCCCGACAACCTCCATATATATATGTGTTGTGTTCCGAACTCGCACTGTTTTACATTGAGTATGTATATAAACTGGTGAAAGGCATATGTTTATTTTCGTCCACTCATTCTAACATTTTTATTTTCCTTTCCCCTGGGCTTTTTGGTTTCCATACCCAGTTTGCAGTTCGGACTCTGGTGTCGCACATCGTGGTCGGAGGCATAGTGCTCGAGCTACCTTGTTTCTTCCAGTAGGTTTATTGTTCTACCTACTGTGGTATACTTATATGATTATACATTAGAGGTCGCTCTGAGTATTCTATTATATATATTATATGATTTTACTCCGGATTTCAGTAAAGTACAGATATATTTATTGTTTTACTTTACTGTTGATATGTTGAGAAATCCGGATGGGATTGGTGCCCACGGTTTGATTTTTGTGGCATAGGATGAAGTGTATTTTCTGCGTGCAGGTAATGGTAATTCCACGTTAGTAACGAAACTCTGCCAAAATTTCTACGGTTTTTGTTAGTTCGTGTTTTCGAAGGGGTTTGATTCCGGTTTAGGCAACTAAATCGGGGTTGGGTCCTTTCACTCCCTCTCTCCCTCCCTCTCTCTCTCCCTCACTCTCTCTCTCTCAATTAATCTATTGTGATTAGGTAGTGATTGTGAATTATGTGATTCTGATATATGAGATTGTGATTTAGATGATTGTGATTGTGATTTAGGTGATTGTGATTATGATTTAGGTGATTAGGTTTGTGAAATTATGGATTGAAAGTGATTAGGTTGATACGTTATGAAATTATGATTAGGTTATGTGATTGTGATTAGGTTATGGGATTATGAAAATATGTGATTGATGTTAGGATGTGTTAATAGGTTATGGAATTGTGATTAGGTTATGGGATTGTGATTTGGTTATGGGATTGTGTTTTAGGTTATTGTTTGATGAATTTATTAATGTTGAAGATGTTCAAATTATGTGAATTTTAGGAATCATGCATTTTTTTTCGGGTAGAGGAAAGAATGCGACATCTAAGAATCGAGAAAACGGGTCCAACAGTGATAGTTGTGGGTCCGTCTTGAACATCCGGCCTCACCAGCCTCACGGCAGCCCGTATAACAATCGTTGCTGACAACTGCTTTGGGGCACCCAGGAGACGCATGTGCATGATGACGTGGCCGACCCCCAATGACCACAGAGTGCGAGGCCGTTTTTGTTCTCCAATAGGAGCCACACGTTGTCTGCACTCGGCTCTACGAATCCTGGCTCTTCACGTCACCATATGCCAGACATGAGCCACTTGTTGGGTACGTCTAGCTATACGGATCCTGCTCCTTTGGGTCCTCGTATGCTAGAAATGAACCGGCCAAAGCTAACTCTAGGTCCTTCTCTCGATCATGCTGGTGGTTCAGGGACATCGTCGACTGGACAATAAGGAGGTGTCTTCCCTTCTCACATCTATTTCCCCTCGCAGGGCGTACCTTCCTTGTAAGATGTCGATGACGCAGGAAACCCTATACTAGCAGTCGATGACGAGGGAAACTTTATTCACATCCACCCGAAGGAAGCATACGTCTTTCAGCCATTTAATACACCTCTGAAAAGTACGAGGATAGAAAACGCATTGACGTCAGAATTATCGGATAAATAGTAAATATATGCATTATTTAATTTCAAACTTTCCAATAATTTGTATATTAAATTGGGTGATCTTGTTTTAATTTTTTTTTTACTTTTTCTTATGCGACAGAAGTCGGAGGGGAGAAAAAAGTGAGGACCAGAGGCCCTATTGTGGGGAAGCAACTTCAGAAGGACGTCGAGGCATACGGGCCACTGGTCATAGAGACCGACGAGCCAGGATCGATGAGAGAGGGAAACATTTGTAGGAGGTACTTTGGCATGGTTGGAAGCATTATCCGGGACAAAGTTCGTGTTCTGTGGCCAGAGTGGTCCTCAGTCTCTCAGTCCATGAATGACCAAGTGAACAATGCAATGTCGGTGAGTTAGATATTTATTGTGTATGTCTACTTATATTAATTAATTCCTTTAAAATATAAATATATTAACATAAAAAATGGGACATTGCAGGTGTGGTTCAATGTTCAGGAGGAACTTAAATCCACCTGAACAAATGAGGTTCAAGGAGGAAGGTGACGAGAGCTATATAATATATATTTAGATATTAGAGGGATCATGTAATGTATTTCTAACATTTTTGTCGCATATATAGGTATAAAGAGTGGAAGAATGAGCTCTGTAAGTTCTGGAAGAATAATAACATGCTCAATGACTAGTCGGGTACCCCTATGGAGTTCATGCTTAGGGAGTACGAGTGGAAGTGACTTCTAATCCACTTCAACGCCCCATGATTTGAGGTATATATTTAACATCATATGTATTTACTTGTGGATAATTTGGCGATGATAGTTTCTAAATCAATTTTTTTAATATATATTTATGAAACAAGACCATTTCCTCCATAAACACTAGGAATTGAGCAAAGAACACGGATAACCATCACGCCGGTTCTAGATCCTATATGTCTTATAGGGAGGAGGCAGTGACCCAACACCCTGAAGAAAATTTGTTCGTGTGGATGTATGAAAAATGCATCCTCAGTCCTATGAACAAGCTGTAAGTATTGTGCCCTTACAACTTTACAAATTGCTTACATATGTATTTTCTCTAACTTTTTTTTAATGTATGTTTACTGATATATTATTTTGTTTTCCTTGTCAATTAGGTTCATTTTAGGGAAACAACTGAGGATGTGTTGACTCAGATTGCGAGGGAGCAAAACTCTAATATGTCGGATGATGAGCTTCCCCATGCCATATCTCAAATCGATCAATCTGATTTAAGGGTTGGGGTGAGGATCATGGGAAACGCTTTCCCACCACAAAGGAGCAATTACTATTGCAAGGGTTTAGGATGGCAAGGCGATGACATCTTGAAGAACACGCCCGGTTTCCAATGAAAATCGGGATCTTCCAACACCCAGCTAGATGAGCAACTTTGTAGGCTGACTCAGGAGTATCAGAGCAAGATAGAAGAGACTCAGTGACGGATGACCCAACAGATGGAGGAGATGCGTTAAGAGATGGCATGACAGCAGGCTGAGGAGTTAGCTCGGATGCGAGCTTAAATGGCTAGGAATTTTGAAGGCTTGAGCTCAACCCTTCAAGCGTAAGGAATAAATGTTTTGCCCCAAGGTTGAACTCCATGGACTCCATCTAACCAGCACCCTCATGATGCCTCACATGAGCAGCAGGATCCGCCCGATGCTGATGGTAGTGACCCATCTTATCTTTGCAACTTTGACTTTGGCAACCTTTAGTTCATATGCATATGTGTTTCAAAATTATACACTAAATTTTTATAAGTTCGTGTTTTGTGTTGATTGTGAAGCTGTTATGCGTTATTGGCCATTGTAGAAATGAAAATATATGTTGTTGGCTATTTTGAAACTGCAGGTTCTGGGAATGGTAAATCCAGAATCTGTAGTTTTTTTTCTTCAGAAAGTTGCATACTATAGCCGACGACGTGTACCAAAGTCGTCGGCTATAGTCTAAAATTCTCGATGATGGCCAAAACTATACTCGACGGGTTGATTAACTATAACTGACGGGTTGAAAAACTATACCTGATGATTCGAAAATCTCATCGTCGGCTATAGTATCCTTCAGTCAACAATATTGACCGGATCGGGAAGGTTTGTCCGACGACGTTCCATTCGAAAGTCATCAGTTATTTTTTGTAACTATAGTCGACAACTTTTAGCCGTTGGTTATAGTTTAGACCTATAACCGACAAGGTGCATGGAAAGTCGTCGGCTATAGTATAGCTGACAACCTTTTCCCGACGACACTATAGCTGACGACATGTTGTCTGCCATACTATAGCCGATGACTATTGGCTAACAGTTAGACGACTTCATGTCGTCGGCTATAGTACTTATGCTAGTAGTGCCTTCGAGTAAGGAGTCTCGACTCGATGAAAATGTTACAGCGGAGGGACAAGAGATTGATTTTGACCAGTCAAGTGAGGAGTCTCGACCTATCGAAAATTTTGCTGACAGGGAAGAACTGCTCATTAAACAACATTGAGATAGTACTGAAGCACTTGCTCCCCTATCTACATCATCAAATGAGATCTCTGTTTAGAGTGATCCATCTGAGGTACATAAATCTAACCGAATTACTAAGGGAATTCCCAAACAACAATATCAGCCTAGAATAGATGCCAAAGCCTATTGCTAACTATATCTCTCACTATAGGTTGTTTGAATCTTATGCACTTGTTGTTAGTCAATTATATTCAGTATTTATTCCTAACAATGTACATGATGCTTTTGAAGATCCCAAATAGAAAAAAGGTATGAATGAGGAGTTAGAAACCTTGCAGAAGAATGAAACTTGGGACATGGTTGTTATGCCACCTTGTAAGAAGACTGTTGAATGTCGTTGGGTGTTTACTATGAAACTTATAGCTGATGGAAGCATTGATCACTATAAAGCTAGATTGGTTGCCAAAAGTTATACTTAGATATATAGAGTTGATTACCAGGAAACTTTTACACTTGTTGCCAAAATAAATACTGTACGAATCTTTATTGCCCTTACTGCTTGTTATAATTGGCCTTTACACTAGTTTGATGTGAAAAGTGCTTTCCTGAATGACGATTTGGAAGAAGAAGTATACATGGATACTCCACCAGGAATCAGTTCCAAACCAGGTAATGAGCAAGGGAAATGTATGTCATTTGAAGAAATCTATCTATGGTTTGAAGCAATCACCTAAGGCGTAGTTTGGACGCTTCTCCAAGGCATTGAAGAAATTTAGGTATCGCCAGTGTAACTCAAATGTAAGGATAATAAGTTTACTACCTTAATTGTGTATGTTGATGATATAGTTGTTACAAGAGATGATCCATGCGAGATGAAAAGTCTTTGGAAGTAGTTGTCACAGGAATTTGGCATGAAAGATCTGGGTGATTTGAAATACTTCTTGAGAATTGAAGTTGCAAGGTCCAAGCAAGGGATTACATTGTCTCAAAGGAAGTATGTTTTGGATCTTCTTGCTGAGACAAGATCGTTAGACTGTAAGCTTGCTGTTACTCCTATTGAACAAAATCACAGGCTGAAACTTCTCCCAGATTAGGTTCCAAGAAACAAGGGCAGGTATCAATGTTTAATTAGGAAACTTATTTATTATCACATACTAGACCTGATATTGCATATGCTGTTAGTGTGGTGAGTCAGTTTATGCATAGTCTTGGAATAGAGCATATGAGTGCTGTTTTATGCATTCTCAGACACACCTGGTAAATGTTTTTTATTTGCAAAAAAACACTAGCTACATTGATGAGATGTGTGTTTTCGGCTACACCGATGTAGATTGGGCTAGTGATCATACTAATAGAGCATCTACGTCTGGATACTTCACTTTTATTTGTGGGATTTTGGTGACTTGGTGCAGTAAAAAATAGAATGTGATTCACCGCTCAAGTGCAGAAGCTAAATATTGTGGAATGACAAATGGAGTATGTGAATTGTTGTGGATCCAGAATGTTCTGAATCCACAACAATTCACATACTCACATACTCATACCCAATTTATGAGTGAATGGAAACATAATATTCTACCCTATATACTTTTACTTATATTTTTCTACTCAACAATCGCATAGCAAGTACGTAGTAGATGCAATAACTCGGCCTAGAAGCCCAACAAATTCAGAGAGATGATCGATATGCAATCAAAGTCGAACAACATTGTTTTTCTTCTTTGATCAATTTGTTATATTCCATTTCCATTTAACAAATGGATCAATTAGATTGTCGTTATACTTCTTGATCTTTGATTCGACTGGCTCTGAGCCTCAGCTTTGTTCTATACAAAATAGGTGCTGAATTATTGCAAAGAAATTAATTTAAACTGGTTGAAGCTATCAAAACTATATATGAGTACCGAAGTAACAGTAGGACTTGTTTTTGGTGCAAGTCTGAAGGTCCTTGAGGAGGGGTGATTAGGCCCTTAACTACTTTTAACCAAAAGTAATATAAGACTGTTGTTAGGGATAGCAAGGTGTTGTTCTATCCCGATAACAGTTTATGAAAGTAAACAAATCGTGATGTAAGTAGATAAAACTAATAACACAATTATGTTTTTCTCTATAGCAGAAACTCCTGAATTCAGGGATGAAAACTGCCAAATCTTTTCACTATATAACAACTCTTATTACAAGGCTATAGTTCTGATAATAGCAAAGTTTCGGTGCTATCCTTTCACTAGACTCGCACGCTAGATCTAAGAGCTGTACTTCATCTTGTTTTACAGAGATTTACAATAGAAAGATACACAAGTTTCAGACATGAATCTAGTTATCACGCAACTAACTCACTATGAACATTTGAGATGCTTGCACATACCAATCCAACTTTATGGTATGCAAGATGTATGCATGAGTTTAAAGAGTGTTTTGTGAAGACTTTAATACAAAAAGTTCAACACAAAAGAGCCTGTAGAAACAGACTCATTTTTAGAGAGAAAATGAACAATGACAATTTTCTCAACTAAGCAAAATATCAAGCTAAAAACCACCAAGGAAGACAAGGGATGCTTGTGCTTTATATAGGCCAAATGAAATGGCCTTAGAAGGAAGCCAGCACGTACCAGCCAAGTGAACTAGAAAGGAGTTTTAAAACAGGTTTTAATCTTAGCCAAGTATACAAAACTTGACAGCCACATAAAGGGTTTATGTATTTTCTTTGAGAAAATATCTTCACCTTATAAGAGATAAAAATGAAGATTAAAGATTAAGTTTGTAAGGAACAAAAACTTATCCCAATTGAACTAGAAAGGAGTTTTAAAACAGGTTTTAATCCTAGCCAAGTATACAAAACATGACAGCCACATAAAGGGTGTATGTACTTTCTTTGAGAAAATATCTTCACCTTATAACACTATCACATTTTAACCCATTGCCGGCGATTTTTAAATCGCCGGCAATGTTTTTTATCATTACCGGCAATTTTTTCCCCAAAAATCGCCGGTAATGTCTTTTTTTTTTAATCATTGCCGGCGATTTTTCCGGCAAATCGCCGGCAATGTTCCGCCGGTAATTAAAAAAAAAAGAGACATTGCCGGCGACTTACATTTAAGTCGCCGGCAATGTCTTTTTTTTTTTAATTACCGGCGGAACATTGCCGACGACTTACATTTAAGTCGCTGGTAATGTTAAAAAAAAAAAAAAGACATTGCCGGCGATTTTTGGGGGAAAAATCGCCGGTAATGATAAAAAACATTGCCGGCGATTTAAAAATCGCCAGCAATGGGTTAAAATGTGGTAGTGTAAGAGATAAGGATGAAGATTAAAGATTAAGTTTATAAGAAACAAAAACTTATCTTTTTAAATAAGTCACTTAACCAGAGAAGTAATTTAAAAGTGTTTTATAACCAGTTTGAAGTCGAAATATATTTTTCAGAATGGAACAAAAACGTTCCAAGGACTTCAGGGATGTAAAACATATTTGTCATCTTCAGTAAAAATAATGAAATGCATATGCATGCTTTTTATCTTGAGACCATGAGGTTTCATGATACGAGGTTGATGGTCTTTTATCTTCAGTCTTCTCTTCTCTTGAATGAGTCTTCTAATTCATATTTTGTTAAGTATAAAATATGTCAATAACCATCCACCTTCAAAGTGGTTGGAAATTGATCGATCGGCTAATCGTCTTGACTAAGTTAGTCTGCGTACAAGTAGTTCTAGCTGGTATTATTGTCTGGAATCTCAGTTATACTTCATTGACAATGATAGTCTTGATGAAGAGTCACTATTCTTTCTTTTGTAAGGTTACCCATAAATGAAAGGACACGTACATGTCTTAGCTGCACGTACACTTGCTTGACCTTGAGTACAACCAAATGAATTGGACATTTCTACAAGTTAGAAGAATCATATCTAGCTAGCTAGATGATCTAGCAGTGTGATGATATGACCTGTTTGGTCATCTCCGCCATCTTTCGTACGTGCTTTGTTCCCAGTAAGCAAGAACGTTGTACTCACATTCAAAAACTTTGAACGCCAAATGATCCACTAACCCACACGTCTCTGATAAGCTTTAACCACTAACTATGTATTTAAGATGAGATTGATATGACATGCGCATATTTAATTACAATGGATTTGATAATTAATGCATGAAATCATATCATATGTGGTTATTAACTTATTGTCTCTCAATTCAATTTCCCAGTAGATTGCCTGAGAGCTAGGTAACGGTATGAGAGTAGTAGCATGTGATTTTATAGTGTTGGCGCCAAAAGGCGGGTGATAACAACGAACATACATATATCACACGCCTAGCCTTCATCACCATGCAACTGCGACATGTTATTTGTTAGAATCTTCGATTTCTTCATATATGCCTTCAATTATGGGGAACGAATGTAGTTGATTTGGAAATTAAATGACGTCTTAAACTAGCTGTTGACTTGCTTTTGTGGCGAGTCTTTGGGAATTGATCGGCTTTACTATGTTTGTCTACGTACAATTAGTCTACTTGTAGCTAGTATTGTCTGGATTCACAATTATTCTTCATTGACGTACAGCTAGTGGGGTGGGGTAGCCTTAATCAAAACCAATGCATACGTTTTATACATGGGGTGGGGTAGTCTTTCTTTTTTAGGGTTCTAAAGTCGTGTAGACATGGACGGTCCTGAGCTGATAGAGTTCCTCTGCGAAATAAAAAATGTGGCTATATTTTTTTTTATTGCTACAACTTCAATTTAAATCTAGTTTACGTCTTGAGCATCGAATAAACAAAATCACATATATTGCTATTATCAATTACAACTTCAATTTAAATTTAGTTTATTGTTAAATTAAATATATTGGTATGATCAATCATAAGAATTAAGAAGAATAACGAGGACTAGTATGATTATGAAAGAATCATTGAATTTAATAACATTTATGTAAAAGAAAAAAAATCAGTCTAGTAAGATTACCTTTAAGGAGTCTTGGTCAAGATCGTCTTCGTCAAATTGTTGATTGTGGACAATGGAAGAGAATGAAGAGTTGAAGAGTTTGATCGATTTTGAGCAGTGAATTGAACTTAGGCTTTTTAGGCTTTTTTTTTTCTTTCCTGGAAGAGGAAGAGAATCAAATTATAGGAGGATTATGAATTTTTAGAAGATGGGAAACAAGGAAACTAAGGGAAAATAAAAAAAATTCACATAAAAGTGGCATCGATAACCGGCTCATCATAAAAGAAAAACAAAAAAAGAATTTGCTGAAAAAGGGTACCCAGCCTATCAGAAAGGAAAAACAAAAAAATATTTGCTGAAAAAGGATGCGCCATGGGGATTCGAACTTGAAATCCATCATAAAAAATATGCTCTAACCAAATACACTAATTGTTCTTATGTATGATTTTTTTTTAGTTTATTTACTATTTACATAATATATATAAAATTTGAGACCCCGATAGTGCGACCGCACGATCTGCACGGGCCCAGGTGTAGATGTGTCACTCTTTCTTTTGTTCTGGGTTTTAGCTAGATCCCTCTAGATCACCCCTAGATCGATGAATGGAAATGCACGTTAAGTTTGACCGGCATTAGCTGCACTAGCAGACTTGCTTGACCTTTCTGGCTACAATGAGTTTATAAATATATTACACAAACATTTGAACGTACATCCAAATAAATCTAAGTCTTCCATAAATCAAATGGCTCAAGGCTGCTTCTTCCTTCTCAGTCTAATCTTGTTTTCTTCCACTTTATCTGTGCACATTCATGGTTGCAGTAAAATGGAACGCACTTGTCTCTTGTCTTTCTCGAGCTCGCTCACACTATCTTCTCCTTCTCCTTTCCTGAATTGGACTTCTGGTAATTGTTGCTACTGGGAAGGAATCACTTGTAATCTTGATGGTTATGTCACCCATTTGAGCTTACCTTCCAAAGGCCTCAAAAACAATGGAGATACTCTTTATCTATCTTATTTACAAAATCTAACACATCTCACTCATTTAAATCTCTCCCACAATTCCTTTGATGGTTCCGTAGATCAAATTGGTTCCTCTTTTCTTGAGGTCATTGATCTCAGCAATAACCTTCTTTCGGGAGAGCTACCACATTTTCTACTTCCAACTCCTATCCAAGTTGTGGATATGTCGCATAATCAATTCACTGGTCACATTCTGCCATCCTTCTTCTGGCATGCAAGGAATCTGACTAGTTTTTCTGTCAGCAACAATAACTTCTCAGGTTCTCTCCCATCCTATATTTGTCATCATTCTTCTTCCTTGATTTCCCTTTTGGATTTTTCATTCAATGCATTCAATGGTAGTATATCCAGAGGATTAGGGCAATGTTCCAAACTGAAAACTTTTCGTGCCGGCCACAACAATCTCTATGGATTTATTCCAGAAGATATTTATAATGCCACCACACTAGAGGAAATTTCATTACCTTTAGGTTTCCTTTCTGGAGTCATTAGTGAAAGTATTGCCAACCTTACCAATCTCTCAATCCTAAACCTCTTTTTCAATCAATTAAGTGGTGTGCTTCCTTCCAATATTGGGAAGCTCTCAAACTTGAATGTCTTGCTCCTTCATTTTAACAACTTTGTAGGAAATGTGCCTCCATCATTGATCAACTGCACTAGCCTTACAGAAATAAACTTGGTAAACAATACCTTCGGAGGGGATATTTCCACACTTGATTTCTCCAGACTAGGCAAGCTCACTAAACTTGACCTACTGAAGAATAATTTTACTGGTCCGTTTCCAGTGAGTCTTTATTCATGCAAGTCCTTGAAAGCACTTCGACTTAGTGGGAACCAAATAGAGGGGCAAATACAACCTGAGATTCTTTCATTGAAGTCCTTGTCTTTCCTCTCACTTGCTTACACTAGGTTCACCAATCTCACAAGGGCAATGGATATATTGATGC
Organism: Geum urbanum; assembly: GCA_946800695.1. Taxonomy (NCBI): domain Eukaryota; kingdom Viridiplantae; phylum Streptophyta; class Magnoliopsida; order Rosales; family Rosaceae; genus Geum; species Geum urbanum. The sequence continues at coordinate 40,942,969 of OX326998.1, forward strand.
ATTCAAAAAGTCTCGTATTCCTATCATTTTCGTATGGTATTGTTGACACAGAGAGTCCATTTCATTTTGACCTGGCTGATGATGGATTTGAAAATCTTCAAGTATTGTACTTAGATGGTTGTGGGATCACTGGCCAAGTACCTACATGGTTATCTAAGCTTAGGAAGTTGAGAGTCTTAGGTCTACAAGATAACAGAATCACAGGGTTACTTCCAAGTTGGTTGGGGAATCTTCCAAGGCTCTTTAATCTGAATTTGAGCTTCAATAAAATTATGGGAGAAATTCCAAAAGAATTTTTCAGACTCCTCATGTTGACTGTGGCTGAAGTTGATGATGATGATCATTATCTTGAGTTGCCTTTGTACTGTACATGTGATGGTAAAAAAGGCACAGGTACATTCAACAATCTGCGTTACTTACCATCGGAGATACGTCTGAGTAGCAATAACCTGAGTGGAATTATTCCCATTGAGTTCGGGCAACTACAGCTTCTGCAACAACTATATCTTGATTCAAACAGTTTCTCAGGTAACATTCCGCCCCAGATATCTCAAATGAAAAAACTGCAGTGGTTAGATCTTTCCGAGAATCGTTTGTCAGGACAAATTCCGGATTCACTGGCCACTCTTAATTTCTTGTCATATTTCAATGTCTCTTACAACAATCTGGAAGGACCAATACCACAGAGCACTCAACTCCAAAGCTTAAGTGCCTCTTTATTTGAGGGGAATCTCAATCTTTGTGGTCGTCCACTTTCAAATGAGTGCAGAGATCCTAAAGACAATGAGACAGAGAATGACAGTAACAGAGACATAGACAATGAGCATGAAAATCTGTGGCTTTATGTCTCTACAGCAGTCGGGTTCGTTGCAGGATTTTGGACAGTATGTGGTTCATTAATTTTCAAGAAAACATGGATATATGCCTATTTCAGATTCATTGAATATATGCAAGATTGGCTCTACGTGAAGACAACAGTGGGTATAACGAAGATGAAGAGAAGGATTAATGTTATCTAGCTAGGTAGCTAAATTAATTTCAAAGATGTTTATGTTGTGTTTACTGCATAAGTCATTTTGCGTTTCTCTTTTGGAGTCCACCACTTTTTATTCATTCTAATTACTTTCAATAAAACTTCTAGGAAAAATTGCTCGGAATATCATTCATATACTACCAGAAAAAGTACTATAGCCGACGAAATAAATTCGTCGATCGGCCTGTTAGTAAATTTCGTCGGCTAAACTTATAGCCGAAGAAGGTTCGTTGGCTATAATGTTGTCGGCAGAAGGGCGTCGGCCATACTTTAGCCGACGAAAAAAACGGCTGGACTTTAGTAGAAGAAAAAAACATTTGACGGCTAAAGTTTAACGAATTTGTCATCGGCGAAAGTTTGAAACTGGTCGGCTAAAGTCTGCAAATTTTAGAAGAAAAAATGTAATGACCGAACTTGGAGTTATGTGATTATCGGCACGACATGTGATTATCGCGAGTTGATGGAACATATGTGGTTTGTTAATGACTAAATTATCAGGCAAGAATTTGGTTTGAGTTCTTTCACGAAAATTGTAGAGGATTTGATTTTGAGCTTATAAGAGGTTTTGGAGGATTTTTCGGGCAATCGGAGAATATAAAATGAATATTTGAAATTGTCGTCGAGTTAGTCGTACTTATCTGATTGTGTTGGAGTTATCCGAGTTGTGGGTTTGGTCGGTTCGCGACGTATAAATATCGAATAGTCGTAAAAATCAGAAAATCACACATTTGGACCGAGTTGACCCGTTTTCCTCCACTGACCCGTTTCGTTGCCGCCGTCCGACCTAGGTTTTCCGGCCACCTCCAGCCGTGTTCTTGGTATGGTTAGAAAGCTCTTTTGATTTCCTATTGATTCATGTATTCAATTGTGAAAATTGGTTGTGTTTTGAGGGAGTTCGAACTCGGTGAAGTTCTTGGATTTCGCCGAAATCGGGTGGCGATTTCCGGCGAGATTCGGCGTCGCGAGTGTGGAGGGTTTGGTTCCCCTCAACCCCTTGAATATTTCTGGGCTGTTAATTTGGGGTAAGGATGTGGTTTTAGAGGTGTTGTGGTGGTGACTGGAGAGGGAGAAACCGATGAGATTTTCGGGCCAAATTCCGTCCACGGTGGTGGTTGGATGGAGATGAGGTTTTGGGGGTTTGGTTGGACTTGAGGAGAGAAAGATTTTGGTGTATGGTTCGCCAGGGAATGTCACCATTGATGCCGCGCCGCTGTCGGTGGTGGCGGTCAACGACCGAGCTCCGGCGAGGGGTTGACTTTTGTGGTTTTTCAGAGATTTTTATGTCGTTTTGCTCGTAATCGCGCCCCGATCGTAGTCGTGATGTTTTCGAGTTGAATTGAGTGTGTTAATTTGGGACGAGGGTTATTTGGGTGTATTTTGAGAATTTTGTTATCCTTGTTGATATTTCGAGCGATACACTTTTCGAGAACGCGAGGTTCTTGATGTATTTTCTCCGTATGTTGAAATCGAATATGTATTGATCATATCCTGTTATTCAGGTGATCGTGATGGAGTAGTTGGCGAGGGATCATCCGTCGGGCCTCAGGGCTAGCTGTTATCTGTGAATACATCAAAATTTTTGTAAGTTATGGTGTCGTTAGGGCCTAATTTTCGTTTAGGCAACTAAATCGGGGTTAGCTCCTTTTAGTTGGTATTAGAGCATTATGTTTGAGGTTCTGTAGACTCTTGTAGTTGTGTTAGTAAGAGTATTTGAGAATGTACAGCATATCAGGAGTGATGACCCGACTGGCCAGCGGACAATCATCAATGCTCTAAAGTGTTGTATGCTTTCAAATGTCTGAAGTTTCATGATTACGTTCCTTGTGTTGTGCGACTAATGTCCTTTTGTTCTTAGGATGCCTCCCCGACGTGGAACCCGTGCTAACGGGGTTGGGAATTCTGTTGAGGATCAACGTACGCACGACTTGCTTATGCGAGTGTTGCATTTGGAAGAGCGTCTTGACCCTGTGGTTAACGCTAGGACACCTGGAGCAACTACCTTTTCTGGCTCCTCTGATCCTGAAATATGTGAGGCTTGGTTAGTCCAGATGGAGCGTGTTTCTGAACGCCTACATTTTACTCCTGAGTAGAGGATTGTGGCTGCTGTTGGGTTACTGGACTCAGATGCTTATTTCTGGTGGGTTAGCACCGAGAGAGTTCACATTGATACTCCATAGCCTACCTTCAGAGATTTGTTTATGCGTCGATATTTCAACCAGGCCATCCAGCAGAGGAAATATGAAGAGTTTACCAATCTGAGGCAGGGGAATATGTCAGTGCTTGAGTATCGGGACAAGTTTACCCGTTTGTCTCGATTTGCGCATGATACGGTGACATCTGAGGAAGCAAAATGCAGGAGATCTGAGTTGGGTCTGAATTTGAACATTAAGGGAACTAGGACAACTATGTCTCGGGATAACTTTGATGATTTTGTCAGTGCTGCACTCCAGAGCGAGGACATTAAGAAAGAGAGGCAGATGTGGTTTCAGTCTCACCGCTTTGAGGAGGGTGGACCTAGGCAGGGTCTTGTGAAGAGGATGAGTTCTGGTACTTCGAGTTCAACATCTTCTTCAGGTGGTAGCACTTTCAGATATTCACGTGGTTCATCGAGCCAGAGTGGAAGTCAGAGATGGAGGAGGAATCGACCTCAGAGGCAACCACAGAGTTGGAGTTCCAGTGGACTGAGTTATCCTCGATATACATATGATATACCAGCTGCACCCAGAGACTATCCATTGTGCAACACTTGTAATAAGCGGCATTATGGTTCATGTTATCGAGGCACCACCAATTGTTACCGTTGTGGCCAGGAGGATCACTTTGCGAGGGAATGTCCGTAGAATGGTACTTTTGGGGGTGTTGCAGCTCATAGTAGCGGTCATGGTCAGGGTACTACTTATGGTGATCGTGCAACACAGTCTTCTAGACAGGATGGTCAGCAAAATCACAGTCAGCGTGGACGACCAATTGGACAAGCTCGAGTTCATGCCATGTCCCTGGGAGAGGGCAGAGTTTCCCCTGAGGTTATTATCGGTACGTTGTACATTTTTGGTCATCCAGTTCTTACTTTACTAGATCCAGGAGCTACGCATTCATTCATGTCATATAGATTAACATCATTGACTACTGTGCCTGTATCTCCACTCCCTAGTATGTGGCGAGTGTTGTACCCATCCGGCGAGGTAGTGTGTGTCAAGTAGGTGTGTCGGGATTGTGAGATTTTTATAGGAGGTTATGGGTTAGCCGCGGATTTGATGCTGCTGGGTATTGTGGATTTTGATGTGATTTTGGGCATAGATTTCTTGGAGAACCATTGGGCTGATTTTGACTGTCACAAGAAAGAGGTTGTTTTCAGGAGTCCAGGTGTACTGGAAATTTTATTTCGTGGTGAAAAGAATATTTCTTTACCTTGTCTGATTTCGACAATAAAGGCTGAGCAGATGTTGAAAAAGGGTTGGCTGAGCAGATGATGAAAAAGGGTTGTGTGGTATATCTAGCACATGTGATTGACACAGAGGTTCGTGTACCAAACATTAGGGATATATCGGTGGTTTGTGAGTATATGGATGTATTTCCTGAGGATTTACCTGGTGTTCCTCCCAGTCAGGGAGATTGACTTCACTATTGAGTTACTTCCAGGTACTGGATTTATTTCGCAGACACCCTATCTTATGGCACCAACAGAGTTGAGGGAGTTGCAGATTCAACTTCAAGAATTGATTTAAAAAGGCTTCATTCGACCTAGTGTTTCACCTTGGGGTGCTCCAGTATTTTTTGTGAGGAAGAATGATGGTTCGATGAGGCTATGCATTGACTATCAAAAATTGAATCAGGTCACAGTGAAGAACAAGTATCCGCTTCCACGGATTGATGATCTATTCGATCAGTTGAATGGAGCTTCTGTCTTTTCGAAGATTGATCTCAGGTACCATCAACTACGGATTTAGGAGTCTGATGTTGATAAGACGACGTTTTGGTCACGCTATGGGCATTATGAGTTCCTTGTTATGCCTTTTGGGTTGACCAATGTGTTAGCTGCTTTCATGGACTTGATGAATCAGATTTTCAGGCGTTATCTGGATAAGTTCGTCATTGTATTCATCGACGATATCTTGATATATTCTAGGAGGGTAGGGCAACAGAAGAAGCATTTGCATGCCATTTTGTAGACTTTGCGAGACGCTCAGTTGTATGCCAAGTTTAGCAGGTGTGAGTTTTGGTTGAATAATGTGAAGTTTTTGGGTCACATGATATCAGCTAAGGGAGTCAGCGTGGATCCAGATAAGATTGAAGCAGTGTTGAATTGGAGCAGACCTACAAATGTGACAGAGATACGAAGTTTCTTGGGTTTAGCAAGTTACTATCGCCGATTTGTGCAAGATTTTTCACGAATTACAACACCGCTTACCCGTTTGACGAAGAAAGGAGTCAAATTTGAGTAGTATGATGCTTGTGAGGAAAGCTACTTGACTTTGAAGGAAAGGTTGACTATTGCACCAGTGTTGACTCTACCTGACGATAATGGTGAGTATGTTGTGTACAGTGATGCTTCGAAGTTAGGCATGGGTTATGTCTTGATGTAGCATGGTAAGGTGGTGGCATATAGTTCTAGATAGTTGAAACCTCATGAAGTTAACTATCATACTCATGATTTGGAGTTAGCTGCCATTGTGTTAGCATTGAAGAGTTGGAGACACTACTTGTATGGAGCGCAGTGCAAGATTTACACCGATCACAAGAGTCTTACCTACTTGCGTACGCAGCCAGATTTAAATATGAGACAACAGAGATGGATGGAGCTGATTAATGATTATGACTGCACTTTTGAGTATCATCCAGGAAAAGCTAATGTGGTTGCTGATGCCCTTAGTCGGAAGTATGGTGCTTCTCTTTTCCATGTACTAGTTGCAAGAGTGTCACTTTTAACTGAATTGCATGCAACGGGAGCAGAGTTGGAATGGAATGAAGATGGAGCATTGTTAGCCAGTTTTCAAGTTTGTCCGGTATTACTTGATCAAGTTTGTGAAGCTCAAGATTCAGATGCCTATCTACTGAGCAAGAAGAATTTGATTCAGAATAGTGTACCAACAAAGTTTCGAATGAGAGTGATGGCACTTTGAAGTTCAGAGGAAGATTATGTGTGCCTAGAGATGATGATTTGAAGAAGGAAATACTTGATGATGCTCATTGTTCCGTGTATGCTATGCACCCTGGTAGTACGAAGATGTTTTGGACACTTAAAGCTCATTATTGGTGGCGTAACATGAAGCGGGAAATAGCAATGTATGTGAGCAGATGTGTGATTTTTCAGCAAGTGAAGGCAGAACGTTAGAAACCTACCGGTAAACTACAACCTTTGGAGATTCCAGTGTGGAAGTGGGAGCATATCACTATGGATTTTGTGTATCAGTTACCTCGTACGTCTAGTAGTAATACTGGTATTTGGGTGATCGTGGATCGCCTTACGAAGTCAGCTCATTTCCTTACACTTCCAGGAAAGCTTTCTGTGAGTAGATTGGCGAAGATGTATCTGAGAGAGGTTGTGAGATTACATGGTGTGCCTGTGTTTATAGTTTCTGATCGAGATAGTCAGTTTACTTCAGAATTTTGGCAGGTATTACAGAGAGCATTGGGTACTAGACTATACTTCAGCACAGCCTTTCATCCTCAGATAGATGGTCAGTCAGAGATGACTATTCAAACTCTGAAGGATATGTTACGATCTTGTGTGTTGTAGTTCAAAGGGAATTGGGATAAACAACTTCATTTGATTGAGTTTGCATACAATAATAGCTATCAGGCTAGCATTGATATGGCATCTTATGAAGTTTTGTATGGAAAACAGTGTCGGACTCCATTGTGTTGGAGTGAAGTTGGAGAGAAATGACTTCTTGGTCCTGATTTGGTGAAAAGCACCACAGAAGATGTTCAAGTTATTCGGGACAGATTGAAGGTTACACTAGATCGGCATAAGAGTTATGCTGATGTGAGACGGAAAGATCTTGAGTTTGAGATTGGTGATTGGGTTTTCCTGAAACTTTCTCCTTGGAGGGGTGTTGTTCATTTCGGGAAGCGTGGTAAACTTCGTCCGCGTTATGTTGGCCCATATGAGATCATTGAGCGAGTTGGTGATGTGGCGTACAGGTTGGCATTATCTTCTGAGATTGCCAGGGTACATGATGTGTTCCATGTGTCTATGTAGTGGAAATACATTTCCGATCCATATCATGTGTTAGCACCGTATCAGCTTCCTATTTGGGAGGATTTGACTTATGTGGAAGAACCAGTCCTGATTCTTGATTAGAAGGTCCAAGAATTGCGGCACAAAACTATTCCTCTTGTGAAATTTTTATGGCGGAACCATTCAGTTGAAGAGGCTACATGGGAGACCGAGCAGCACATGCTAGAGCAGTATCCCTACCTCTTCAATTAGCAGGTATGTAAATTTCGAGGATGAAATTTTTGTTGGGGGGGTAGATTTGTAATGACCCGAACTTTGAGTTATGTGATTATCGGCACGACATGTGATTATCGCGAGTTGATTGTACATATGTGGTTTGTTAATGACTAAATTATTGAGCAAGAATTTAGTTTCAGTTCCTTTGCGAAAATTGTAGAGGATTTGATTTTGAGCTCGTAGGAGGTTTTGGAGGATTTTTCGGGCAATCGGAGAATATAAAATGAATGTTTGAAATTATCTTCAAGTTAGTCGTACTTATTCGATTGTGTTGGAGTTATCCGAGTCGTGGGTTTTGTTGGTTCGCGATGTATAAATATTGAATAGTCGTAAAAATCGGAAAATCACACATTTGAACCGAGTTGACCTGTTTTCCTCCACCGACCCGTTTCGTTGCCGACGTCCGACCCGGATTTTCCGGCCACCTCCAGCCGTGTTCTTGGTATGGTTAGAAAGCTCTCTTGATTTCCTATTGATTCATGTATTCAATTGTGAAAATTGGTTGTGTTTTGAGGGAGTTCGAACTCGAGAAGTTCTTGGATTTCGCCAGAATTGGGTGGTTGTTTCCGGCGAGATTTGGCATCGCGGGTGTGAGGGGTTTGGTTCCCCTCAAACCCTTGAAGATTTCTGGGCTGTTAATTTGGGGTAAGGATGTGGTTTTAGAGGTGTCTTGGTGGTGTCCGGAGAGGGAGAAACCGGCGGGATTTTTGGGCCAAATTTTGGCCACGGTGGTGGTTAGATGGAGATGAGGTTTTGAGGGTTTGGTTGGGTTTGAGGAGAGGAAGATTTTGGTGTAAGGCTGGCCGGGGAATGTCACCGTTTACGCTGCGCCGCCGCCGGCAACGGCGGAGCTCTGGCTAGGGGTTGACGTTTGTGGTTTTCAGAGATTTTTATGTCATTTTGCTCGTAATCGCATCAAGATCGTAGTCGTGAGGTTTTCGAGTTGAATTGAGTGTGTTAATTTGGGACGAGGGTTGTTTGGGTGTATTTTGGAAATTTTGTTATCCTCGTCGATATTTCAAGCGATACGTTTTTCGAGAACGCGGGGTTCTTGACGTATTTGCTCTGTATGTTGAAATCGAATATATATTGATTGTATCCCTGTTATTCAGGTGATCGTGATCAAGTAGGTCGCGAGGGATCTTCCGCCGGGCCTCAGGGCTAGCTGTTATCTTTGAGTGGACATTTTATCCCACATTGATTTTCATACTTTGATTTCCATAGTGGATTTGCGAGTTTATGAGTATGCTTTACGATTATGCATTTACGAGTATGCATTTATGATTATGAATTTTATGAGCATACATTGATTTGGAGGCACGTGTGATTTATTTTTACACTGAGTATGGATATATGATGCATCAATGCTATGGCCTCTCGACTGATCCCCGAGATGCTCCGGGAGGGTTACGTCTATATGAGCACTTGACCCGTGATTCACAGTACCCGGGAGAGTTACGTATTTATGAGCACTTGACCCGGGCGTATTGTAACTTTGAGGAAAACGTACTCAAGTTACTGCCTCGACACACACAGTACCCAGGAGAGTTACGTCTTTATGAGAACTTGACCTGGGATTGTTTGTTTTGACTCGCTTGATTTTATGTGCATTTATTGTGAAAAGCATGTTGGACTTATTTATGCGGCATATTATGATTTACGTCCACTCACTCTAACGGTTTTATTATTTATATGTTTTTCTCTAGGCTTTTCGGTTTTCCCTTGGTTGCACGTCATCGCAGGAGACCTAGAGTTCAAATCACACTTTCCTTCTAGTAGGTTCCTGATATAATCTGCTAGTCTTGTATATTTTATAATTAGAAGTCGCTTTGAATACTTGTGTAGTGTTGTTCAGTTTGAGTTATACTCCTGAATGTTTTCTGGATTTCTTGTAAACCTTGAGTTTATCATATATATATGAATTTTGAGAAATCCGGATGGACAATGGTGGTCCACGGTGTGTCTAAAAATTTATCTGTGAAGTGTAATTTTCTTGTAGGTTTTTGGTTTGTACGTATTATAAAGTAAACTCTGTAATTTTTTTTGTAAGTTATGGTGTCGTTATGGCCTAATTTTGGATTAGACAACTAAATCGATGTTGGGTCCTTTAAAAAAAAACTGCAGATTCTGGGAAATCTATTCCCAGAACCTTGCAATTCCCATATTCTGAATTTCTATTCTGGGTTGTTGAAGTGGACTAGCTAAACTACACAAATTACACAAACTATTCTGCATTTCAATTCACAAAATTACACAAATTACAACAATCTAAACCCTAAACAAAATTACAACAACATAATAACAAAGCTCGGTGGCGGGCTTGGGCTTGGCGGTAGTCAATCCATATCATCCTGAAATTAGGGTTAATCACCGTATCAGAAATCGACATCCGAATTTTTTTGGGGGGGGGGGAAGAGAGAGAGAGAGAGAGAGAGAGAGAGAGAGAGAGAGAGAGAGAGAGAGAGAGAGAGAGAGAGAGAGAGAGAGAGAGAGAACCTGAAATGAAGTATAGGCGGCGGTCTGGGCAAGCGGAGGAGAGAGAGAGGCTAGGAAACCCTAATTTTCGGAGAGCGGCGAAGGTCTGGGCGAACCTGGGGTATTAAACTTGATAACTTTAGCTGACGACTTTTATCATCGTCGGCTAAAGTATATAGCCTACGACACGTGGTACAGCCGTCGGCTTTAGTAAAAAAAAATCATTGGCTTTAGGCAAACTTTAGCCGATGATTTTTTTGCGTCAAAAACCGATGACATTTTTTTTTGTTGGCTATAGTATATTATAACCGATGAAAAACCTTTAGCCAACGATGCAATATTTTCGTCGGTTAAAGTATACTGTAGCCAACAAAAAAAAAAACGTCGTCGGCCTGTTTTTCTAGTTTTTGTCGGTTACAGTGTTTTCTCTGGTAGTGTGTTCTAAAGTTTGATCATTCATGTATGACAAATATCATTAAGATCACTATTGAACTAAACCGTTAGTCACTTAGATCACTCCATTTCCAACAGACGTTAAAAAATAAATGATGTCATTAAAACAAAGGCAATTGTCATTCACGTGCCATTCATAAAGATTTTTTTTTGGAAATTTACAGTTTTTTTTATTCTCTCAGTCCATGTCAAATTTCTGAAGCCCCAGTGAGAAATTGACACGTTTATCTCTTTTGTCAGATCAATAATTTACAGAAATAAAAGATATAAAGCTTAATATATATCAAAAGCTTAAGTTCGTCATTACCCCATATTTTCTGGGCTCTTCATCAACTCTATTCTCAATTATTAAAAAGAGAACTTAACTCTTGTCTTGTGTTGCCTCTAATAACTCTTCTTCACTACTGTTGTAGGCTTGCAGCTGATGTCCTGCTATTTCAATTGGCTCTACAACATTATTATATAATAATCACGAGTAAAACCAACTCTGAATTATGCCTATTTTCACTATTTTCACGATGCCCTCCTAAATGAGCACTACATAATATTTAAACTACTCAAATTGATCTTATTATTGAAAGCCCAATTGCTCGAACCACCAATAGTCTCAATTTCCTAAGAAACCACAAAGAAACAATTATTTTGAATAAGACATAGTGATTAAATTTAATTGAAACTATAGCTGTCAGATGCCCAGATCTCAAATGCTTCCTTGATTAGCTTGACATGGTACCTGATCCCACTAACCCAATCAACACAATGGAACCTCTCCATTGTCAATCTTTCTCTCATGGAAAGCAGGGGTGAGGGTAATTGGGAAGGGAATAGGAGGAGAGTGTGGTGGTGGTGCCGTGGTGGTGTTGGTGAAGATCTGCCGTCGCCAAAAAATTGATCATGATTGAGTTTTAACTTTAAACCAACAGAGTTCAGAAATCCGGTGCTGAAGCCGACGACGGAGAGAGAGTGATTGGATTTCGGCGAAACTGCGTGGAGGTAGAAGACGGAGTATCGCGTGGTGTTTGAAACTTGTGTGGTGGTTAGAGAGAGAGAGAGAGAGAGAGAGAGAGAGGAAAAAAAAAGGAAAATGGTTTCCACGGAATTTCATAAAAAGTCCTTATAAAATGACATGTGAATGACACAAGACTATTTTTTAAAGACGTTATCTAGTTTTTAATGTCTATTAGAGATGAAATCATCAAAGTGACTAAAAGTATAATTTGACAGTGACATTAATAATATTTTTCATACATGAGTAAAAAAAATTTTAAACGTTTCATACACGAGTGATCATCGGAATAATTTTTTCAAACTTCTAGAAGAGACATGAAGTTTAATCCTCCCCTCAATTACGTAAAAAAAAAAAAAGTTAACCCCTGTCTTCTCTAGCTGTAACCTATTTTCACTTTGTAGAATTTGGGTTGTAGAGTTGCAGTTGCTGCTCTTCCGGTCCATATTCTAACAAAACAAAAGGAAATGGTAGCCAAATATATTTTTTCCGGGTATTTACCTATTAGAAAATTTTATTCACACATCCTAAATTTTTAAATACACATAATGTTGAAAGAAATAGAGATTGCACAATACTTGTAGACTAACACTATACAGTAAAATCTTTATAAATGAATAACTTCGGGACCGGAGAAATTTTTTACTTTAATGAAGTTATTATTTTATCGATAAATTAATAATTAATAATTTATTATTTATCGATAATTAATAATTTATTAATTTTTAAGACTTTGGCGAGTTTATTACTTTTGAATTATCCTAATGAAAATGACACGGTGATGAAATCACATATTGATGAAGAGATCATTGAAGAGATAATGAACCGCATGCTGAAGATGATCATGATCCAAATGACAGTTCTATTATACCGATAATATCTTTAAAAGAAGCGTATGAGGCATATGTTATCTTGAATGACCTTTTGCTACAATATGAAAAGAATTGACTAAATGTGGTACACACATTGCAAAACATCAAAGATGAAGTTAAATTTGGTCGAAATGCGAAAAAAAACATGTTACAATAGTACGTCTTTTTATAAGAAATAGCTTAATTGATAGAGAAAATTTAGATTATCACCTAAAAATTTAATTTTTATGGATTTTAAAGAATTATAATATAACTTTGTTTTTTTTATTAATTTATTACTTTATTTATTCTTAGGGACCTAAAGAAATTAGATAAAAGTTGTTATTCTATGCAGTTAGCGAGACTGCTAGTAATATGAACAAGTCTCGAGTCAGGACCGGAAACAAATATTACTTTAAAGATATTGAATATTCATTTATCGAAGTTTTACTTAGGAGTGAGACATTATAACCGAAAACCGAAAAAAAACCCAAGTCGAAACCAACCCACGACTGAGAAAAACAAAACCCGATACAAATCGAACTGAAAAAAATGAAATCGAAAAAAATCAAAACATTTGGTTTGGTTTCGATTTTTGATTTATAAAAATCGAATTGATCAGAAAAACCAAGTACGCAAAAAACGACATCATTTTAGGTATTTCGTAAAATATTATATAAATATACACAAAATAAAAACTTAAACTCCTAAAATAATAATTTCTTTATGCACAATCACTGTCAAATTCTCTCATAGAGACGAATCAAAATATTAGACGACTTAAAAAATAGTGTTTTTTAGGAAACTTTTTATTTATGTTTAAAAGTTAGTTTTTATGCATTATGTAATAACCCGATAGAAACTGAATCGAAAAATATCCGAACCGAATAGTCACGGTTTTTCTTTTAAAAAATAAAAAACTAAATCAAACCGAACTGAAAAAAATATTACAGTTTGGTTTTAGTTTTTACCAAAAACCGAACCAATTTAAACTGCCTGAATCTCATCCATAATTTTATTGTATCTTTATTCATTAATAAATGACCTTAAATACAGATATTTACTATCAATTACAATAAATGTCTTCCAAATAATCAGGGATTGTTAGAGTCTATATCTAATATTGAAAGGATCCAATCCTGATTCAGTTACCTAAACCGGTATGGAACCCTTTCTGAAAATACGAACCAACAAAAATTTTTCAAAATTTTGGCAGAGTTTCGTTACTAGCGTGGAATTGTCATAACCTGCACCCAGAAAAATAACACTTCATCCTATGCCACAAAAGCCAAACCGTGGGCACCAATCCCATCCGGATTTCTCAACATCAATATATGAATCATAAACAGTAAACAGTACTGTAGTATATATATATATATCCGAGAAAATCCGTATAAACAAGTATCAGAATGTATCAGAGCGACCTCTAAAGTAAAACATATACAATATACACATCAGTAGGCGAAACAAGAACCTACTGAAAAGTACAGGCAACTCTGATCACTAGCCTCCAAACCGTGACGTGAAAACACCAAAACCTGAACTGCAATTGGGCACGGAAACCGAAAAGCCCAGGGGAAAGACATGAAAACCGTTAGAGTGAGTGGACGAAAATAAATGTCTTTCACCAGTTGATATATATGTTTAAAATAACATATGCGAGTCCAGGTAAATAAAAAAAATAAGTACATGAGGTAAAACCATAATCCTCCAGCGTACTGAGCATGCAAGTAAAAATCTCACGGGGTCACTCATGGACACACACCGTGCTAGTACAGTCCGAATCAAGGGATCCCAGACCCACACGTGATTCTAGCCAGAAAGGCCTCAGGTCAGAGGTCTGCCTCACAAGTTCTCATCCATCCAACTCACTTTCTCAATTACCTCGAAACCCAAATCTCCCCAGAACCCAGTCAATTCCAACCTGAAACCCGATCAGAAAACCTCACCGGTGACCTAATCGGACCTCCATGAATTCTCCATCAAATCCCAAAATAAACACATGAAAAGCATCACGTGACCAAGGGGAGTCGAACCCCTAACCATATAGCCACCGAGGCTTGCCGGAGGACCACCCCCAGTCACCGGCGATTCAACCCAGTTCGGCCCGACTCGAAACCCATCAAACCTTAATCAATTTTCATCGAACCACATACAGACCTACTCGAAATCAAACAAGGAAGCGATCCCTACCTTTCACTTGGCCGGAGGTGGCCGGAATTTGGTCGTCGGACGTTGAAGCCGAAAACGGAAAGTTTTCTCCACGGGTCAACGGTCAAAGTTTCCCAAAATGGAAAGTCAACTCAGTCAATGCCCGAAATGAGATTCTCGACTATTTCTCGACTATTTCGATATTTATACTCGCGCCTCGGGTCGATCGACGGTCCAAAACGAATATACGAAATGATTCGGATAAGCTCGAAACAATCGGATAAACTCTTCGGAAACCAAAACTTCAAATAATCATAAAATATTCCTCGGTTATCGGAAAAATCTTTCGGAACCGCCCACGAGCTCGAAATCACGTACTCTATAACTTCCGTGAAGACACCCAACTCAAATTCTCGACCGATAACAAAGTCATGAATCGAATCGGCAAAACACTTATACGATATAAAACTGCGACTAAACTCAATCTCGAGAATCGTGCCGAATACACAACAGATTCTGGTTCGGGTCGTCACAAATCTACCCCCCTTTAAAGAAATTTCAACCTCGAAATTTACGTACTTGTCAAGTGAACAGATGAGGATACTGCTCCCGCATACGCTGCTCGGTCTCCCAGGTGGCCTCCTCAACTGAGTGGTTCTGCCACAAGACCTTCACCAGCGGAATCACACTGTGCCTCTACTCCTGCTCACGACGATCGAGAATCTGCACTGGCTCCTCTACATACGACAAATCCTCTCTGATCGGCAACTGCTGTGGGGCTAACACATGTGAAGGATCTGAGATGTACTTCCGCAACATCGAAACATGGAAGACATCATGCACACGAGCCATCTCAGCCGGCAACTCAAGTCTGTAAGCAACAGCTCCAACCCTCTCTGTAATCTCATACGGACCAATGTACCGCGGTCGAAGCTTGCCACGCTTCCCGAAACGCACAACTCCCCTCCACGGAGATAGTTTCAGGAAGACCCAATCACCAACCTCGAACTCTAAACTCTTCCTTCTCACATCTGCGTAACTCTTCTGCCGATCCTGGGCGATCTTCAATCGATCCCGGATAACCTGAATGTCCTCCATCGTGGTTTTTACCAAATCAGGACCAATAAGCCAACGCTCGCCCACCTCACTCCAACACAACGGAGTGCGACACTGCTTCCTATACAGGGCCTCGTACGGTGCCATCTCAATACTGGCCTGATAGCTGTTGTTGTAAGCGAACTCAATCAAGTACAACTGCTGATCCCAGTTTCCGCGAAACTGCAACACACACGATCTCAGCATATCCTCAAGAGTCTGAATGGTCCGCTCGGACTGCCCGTCAGTCTAAGGATAGAAAGCTGTACTAAATCGCAACCTCGTGCCCAATGCTCGCTGTAAAGCCTGCCAAAACTCAGAAGTGAACTGACTATCTCGGTCAGAAACAATGGACACAGGCACACCATGCAAGCGAACAATCTCTGATAAGTACAACTTGGTCAATCTGCCCACTGAAACCTTCCCTGGAAGTGCAAGAAAGTGTGCGGATTTCGTCAATCGGTTAACAATAACCCAAATACCAGTGTTGCCCGCCGAAGTACGCGGCAACTGATAGACGAAATCCATCGTAATATGCTCCCACTTCCAAACCGGAATCTCAAGTGGCTGTAGTTTCCCTGCAGGTTTCTGCCTCTCCGCCTTCACCTGCTGACAGATCAAACATCGACTCACGTATGCGGCAATCTCCCACTTCATATTGCGCCACCAATAGTACGCTCGAAGTGTACGAAACATCTTCGTACCTCCGGGATGCATCGCATACGCTGAACTGTGAGCCTCATCTAAAATCTCCTTCTTCAAATCCTCGTCTCTGGGTACACATAACCTGCCTTTGAACAACAACGTACCGTCGTCGCTTAACCGGAACTCTATAGGCACACCATTCCGTATCATGGTCTTCTTGCCCAATAAGTAAGAATCTGAATCTTGGGCCTCTCGTACCTGATCAACCAGTGCGGGTCGAACCTGAAAACTGGCCAACAAGGCTCCATCATCATCATACCCAAACACAGCACCTGTAGCCCGAAGCTCGGCTAACATCGACACTCTAGCCACACACATGTGAAACAACGAGGCTCCAGATTTCCAGCTAAGTGCATCTGCACAACGTTAGCCTTCCCCGGATGGTACTCGAAAGTGCAATCGTAATCATTGATCAACTCCATCCATCGGTGCTGCCTCATGTTCAGATCCGGCTGGGTCCACAAGTAGGTGAGACTCTTGTGATCAGTGAAAATCTTACACTGAGCACCATACAAATAATGCCTCCAACTCTTCAACGCTAACACGATAGCGGCTAACTCCAAATCATGCGTCGGGTAGTTGGCCTCATGCGGTTTCAGCTGTCTGGAACCATATGCCACAACTCTACCATGCTGCATCAACACACAGCCAAGTCCCAACTTCGACGCATCGCTGTACACAACAAACTCACCACTGTCGTCTGGCAACGTCAGAACAGGTGCGGTAGTCAATCTCTCCTTCAGGAGTAAGTAACTCTCCTCGCACGCATCAGACCACTCAAACTTGACGCTTTTCTTCGTCAATCTGGTTAGTGGTGTAGAAATCTGGGAGAAATCATATACAAACCATCGATAATAGCCTGCTAAACCCAAGAAACTCCGAATCTCCGGTACAGTAGTGGGTCTACTCCAGTTCAACACTGCCTCGATTTTGTCAGGATCAACACTAACTCCCTCGACCGAAATCACGTGGCCCAGAAACTTTACACTATCCAACCAGAACTCACACTTGCTAAACTTTGCGAACAACTGATGGTCCCGCAAAGTCCGCAATACTACACGCAGATGCTTCTTATGCTGGCCCACACTCCTGGAATAGATCAGGATATCGTCAATAAACACAATCACGAACTTGTCCAGGAACCGTCGAAATACCCGATTCATCAAGTCCATGAAAGCTGCGGGGGCGTTGGTCAACCCAAACGGCATAACCAAAAACTCGTAGTGCCCATACCGCGTCCTGAATGCTGTCCTGGCTACATCTGAATCTCGGATCCTCAACTGGTGATATCCGGATCGAAGGTCAATCTTCGAAAAGACAGATGCTCCCTTCAGCTGATCGAACAAGTCGTCAATCTGCGGCAACGGATATTTGTTCCTCACTATAACCTGATTCAGCTTCCGATAGTCGATGCACAAACGCATGGACCTGTCCTTCTTCCGCACAAATAACACTGGAGCACCCCACGGAGAAACACTCGGTCGAATGAATCCCTTCTCCAACAACTCCTAGAGCTGAATCTGCAACTCCTTCAACTCCGCAGGCGCCATCCGGTACGGTGTCTGGGAAATCGGTCCAGTACCCGGCAATAACTCAATAGTAAAATCAATCTCCCGCACAGGGGGTATACCAGGTAACTCTGCTGGAAACACATCCGGAAACTCAGACACAACCTCAATACTACCAAGATCCGGCACTGCAGCTGTAGTGTCCACAACATGGGCTAAGTAAGCAACATAACCCTTCTTCATCAACCCCTCATCCTTCTCGCCACAGAATAGTATGTCAGGTAACCCTGGTCGTCGAAATGCGACCTCCTTCCTGTGGCAGTCAAACATGGCCTAGTGCGACTCCAAAAAGTCCATACCCAATATCAGATCAAAATCCACAATATCAAGCAATAACAGATTAGCGGCTAAACCATAGCCATCAATAAACACTTCACAATCTCGGTAAACCCAACCGATGCTCACAACCTCACCTGACGGATACAACACTCTCCACAACCCCGGAAGTGAAGATGCAGGTACCGTAGCTAATGATGATAGTCTAAATGATATGAATGAATGTGTAGCGCCCGGATCTAACAATGCAAGTACAGGAATACCAAAAACATATAACGTACCGATAATGACCTCCGGTGATGCTCTGCCCTCACGTAGAGTCATAGCATGAACCCTCGCCTATCCGGCTGGTCGTCCTCGCTGGGGTTGTCCCTGCTGTCGACCCTGGCCTACAAACTGTGCTGGTCGAGCTCCCGTAGTGGCACCTCGCTCTACTCCGGAACTCAGGGCTGCCTGCCTATCACTATCATACAACTGAGGACACTCCCTCGCATAGTGACCCACCTGACCACAACGGAAACAAGTGACAGGGCCTCGCTGACACGGTCCCAAGTGATGCATGTTGCAGAAATTGCACAATGGGTACTCCCGCGGTACAGCAAACGTGCCACCGGTACGCCGCGGATAACTAGAACCGCTGGAACTCCCACTAGCCTGTGGTCGCTGCGGTCGATCTCTCCTCCACCCCAACCCCCGTCTAGGTACACTAGCTGGGGGTCGATATGACCCACCGCCTGAAGATGAAGCTGAACCGGAAGTATCAGAACTCTGCCTCTTTGAAGGCCCCTGACTCGGTCCACCTTCCTCAAATCGTCTCGGCTGGTACCTCTGCTGTCTCTCATGCTCAATATCCTCGCCTCGGAGTACAGCACTGACAAACTCATCAAAGTTGTTCCGAGGCATCGTAGTTAGAGTCGCCTTGATGTTCAGATTCATTCCCAGCTCAAACCTGCGACACTTGGCTTCCTCTGTAGCCACCATATCCTGCGCAAAACGAGACAAACGGGTAAACCGATCCCGATACTCAAGTACAGACAAACCGCCATGCCTCAAGTTCGTGAACTCCTCGTACTTGCGCTGCTGGGTAGCCTGATTAAAGTACCTCCGCATAAATAGATCACGAAACAATGTCCATGGAGTATCCACAGGAACTCTATCGGTGCTAACCCACCAAAAGTATGCATCACCCTCAAGTAAACCAACTGCGGCTACTGTCATCTGCTCAGGAGTAAACTGCAGACGCTCACAAACACGTTCAATCTGAACCAACCATGCCTCGCATATCTTTGGATCAACTGAACCTGAAAACACAGTAGCACCCGCAGTGCGAGCCTTGACCACGGGGTCAAAACGCTCTTCCAAACGCAGCACTCGCATCAGCAAGTCGTGCGTTCGGCGATCCTCATCAGGATCATCATCCCGATTAACACGGAGACCACATCGAGGAGGCATCCTACTGATACAAGACAAGCATTAGGTACAAGCAGAAAGAACGTGTGACGACCCAGAACAGAATCAGTAGTGGAATCAGCTCAATTCGCGAGTTAGTGTATCAACGTGGATTTCCGATAACGGATTTACTCGCCAGGGTTTCTTAACGACTTGATTATTGACCGAGAATTGGAGCTGGGTCTCTTCTCGGGAGTCGTAGTACATGTGATTACGAGTTCATGGGCGGTTCCGGATCGTTATTTGGACGACCGAGGAATTAATTATAAATATTTGAAGTTTGGATTTAAATGGTGGGCTACTTAACGACTAAATTACCGGTCGAGAATTTGGTTTCGGCTTCTTCACAGAAGTTGTTCAGAATTTAATTTCGAGTTCGTGGGAACTTCCGGAGCATGATTTGGAGTTACGAGGAATTAGTTGCGAATTTTGCCGATTGTTGATTGTTTGGTTAATTTAATTATGTGTTGGTTCGAAGGGTTGGCTTTTTATCCGATTGGCCGATGTGTTTGACTTCGAGTGATTATTGAAGAATATGTCGAGATGAGTTTGTGGCCGCAAGAATTATCGGAATCGGAATTACGACGAGAAAGTTACGCGCGTTTGAAGTTCGTCGAAATGGATAAACATGAAGTTTCCGTTTTGGGAAAGGCTGTATATAGTAACCTGCTATTTTGGGCAAGGGGAAGACTTTCCAGATTGGGAGTTGACTTGGTCAACTCGGGTTGACCATGGTGGAGGAGAAGAGTTTGACGCCGTACGGTGCTCACCGGCGGTGGAATTTTTCCGGCCACCCCACGGCCTATACCATACACCAATCAACTCGCCTAGCTTCCCTTATCTTGTTCCCGGCCTCACTTTCCGGCAAGCTTCACGGTGGAGAGAGATATTTGGAACTAAAGTTCAAGGTTTTTGGTGTTAATGGTGACTTTCGTTTCGGGCCGAGTTCAACCTCAAGAGGTACTGGGTTTTGTAGCCCTCTTCATTGTGATTCTAACCATATAAACATGGTGTTCTAATTCGATTTGAGTGTGGAGAATTTTGAGATTGAAATTTGTGGAACAATTCGGTTTTTCATGAAATTGAGCTAGATAGAGTGAGAATTGGCCTTAACCTATAATTGGAAAGTTGTTGGGCTCGTCGAGATCTTTGAAACCATGTATGCCATGTATTTTTCTGGGCAGATTGGAGTTTTCCGGCGACTGTGGCAGCGGCGACGGCGGTGGTGCCGCCGCCGGCGGCGGCGACATTTCGCCCGGCATGGTTTTCGATGAATTACATGTCATTTGACTCGAAATCGTGCCCCGATCGCAGTGGGGAGGTTCGTTTTTCGAGTTGAGCGTCCGAACGTAAAGCAAGGTATTGAGGTGGTATATATGGATTTTCGACGATTTGTCGTATTTGAATTGTGTGTTTCCGAGAACGGTGGTTTCTCGTGATTTGATTTGAATTGTCGGATTATGACTTTGAGTATTGGACATTGTGATTGTTCAGGTGTTCGTGATCGTTTGATTGGCGAGGGACATTCCGCCGGATCACGGGTTAACGCGATACGCGTTACGCCAGTCTGTGAGTGGACATTTCTTTTCACGGATTGTTTGCGAGTCTTTTATATATGTTTTATGAACTTGAGCATGCAGCATGATCATGGTTTTACGAGCATGAGATTTCATACGAGATTATGTTTATTATGAGCATGCGTTTTAAGATTATACGATTATACTTATACGAATATACGTATACGAGTATACATACACTTATAAGTTGTTTCATGCATTTGCATCGAACTGTTTATGATTTGATTTACACAGAGTACAGTCTCAGTTACGTTGTTGTATCGATACACTTGCCTCTCGGCTGATCCCCGATGGTAGGCCACCAGGAGGGGCAGTACCCCTACCTGACCGGCGAGGGGCAGTACCCCGGAACCGAGGCCTTTCTGGATATGAATAACGTGGTAGTCAGGGACTCCGTGATTCCGACTGTACTAGCACGGACGTGTCCATGAGTGACCCCGTGAGACTTTCTATGCATGCTCTGTTTACGAGTTGGAGTCAGCGTCTCCTCGTAAACTATTTGATTTGATTTATTTATATTTCAACTCGCATATGTTTTTATAACTTATATTACTCGGTGAAAGACATTTATTTTCGTCCACTCACTCTAACGTGTTTATTGTCTTTCCCCTCGGCTTTTCGGTTTCCGTGCCCAGTTTGCAGTTCAGGCTCTGGTGTCGTACGTCGTGGTCGGAGGCATAGTGCTCGAGCAATCTTGTTTCATCCAGTAGGTTTATTGTCCTACCTATTGTGGTATACGTATATGGTTATGTATTAGATGTCGCTCTGAGCTTTCTGTGGAATATGTTATACGATTTTAAACCCGGATTTCGGTAAAGTACTATTATATGTATTGTTTACTTTACTGTTGAGATATTGAGAAATCCGGATGGGATTGGTGCCCACGGTTTGCTTTTTGTGGCATAGGATGAAGTGTATTTTCCGCGTGCAGGTAATGGTAATTCTACGTTAGTAGCGAAACTCTGCCCAAATTTCGAAAAGTTTTTGTTGGTTCGTGTTTTCGAAGGGGTTTGATTCCGATTTAGGAAGCTAAATCGGGGTTGGGTCCTTTCAGAACGTAATCATGAAACCGCAGATATTTGAGGACACACAACACCGGAAGTATTGATGAGTACCGCTGGCCAGTCAGGTCATCACTCCAGTCATGCTGTATCAACTCAAATACCCTAAGCGTCACAACTACAAGAGTCTACAGAATCTGACAACCTAATGCTCTGATACCAAACTGAAAGGACCCAATCCCGATTCAGTTACCTAAACCGGTATCGAACCCTTTCTGAAAATACGAACCAACAAAAATTTTTCAAAATTTCGGCAGAGTTTCGTTACTAGCGTGGAATTGCCATAACCTGCACCCAGAAAATAACACTTCATCCTATGCCACAAAAGCCAAACCGTGGGCACCAATCCCATCCGGATCTCTCAACATCAATATATGAATCATAAACAGTAAACAGTACTGTAGTATATATATATATATCCGAGAAAATCTGTATAAACAAGTATCAGAATGTATCAGAGCGACCTCTAAAGTAAAACATATACAATATACACATCAGTAGGCGAAACAAGAACCTACTGGAAAGTACAGGCAACTCTGATCACTAGCCTCCAAACCACGACGTGAAAACACCAAAACCTGAACTGCAACTGGGCACGGAAACCGAAAAGCCCAGGGGAAAGACATGAAAACCGTTAGAGTGAGTGGACGAAAATAAATGTCTTTCACCAGTTGATATATATGTTTAAAATAACATATGCGAGTCCAGGTAAATAAAAACAATAAGTACATGAGGTAAAACCATAATCCTCCAGCGTCCTGAGCATGCAAGTAAAAATCCCACGGGGTCACTCATGGACACACACCGTGCTAGTACAGTCCGAATCACGGGATCCCAGACCCACACGTGATTCTAGCCAGAAAGGCCTCAGGTCAGAGGTCTGCCTCCCCCCGGTAAAGGCCTCGGGTCAGAAGTCACAGCCTCCCCCGGTACACATCCTCGGGGATTAGCCGGGATGCGAGTGTATCGATACAACAACATATAACGACTGTACTCTGTGTAAACTAAATCACAAACATTTTGATGCAAATGCATGAAACAACATATAAGTGTATGTATACTCGTATACGTATAAGTATAATCGTATAATCGTAAAACACATTCTCATGTAATCCGTATTCTCAATACGCATGCTCAAGTTCGAAAATCATATAAAAGACTCGCAAGAATTTCGTGAAAAGAAATTGTCCACTCACAGGTGAGCAAAACACGCACACGCGCTAAACTCGTGGTCCAGCGGAAGATTCCTCGCCAGAAGCACGATCACGATCCCGATTTCGATCTCGATCTCCTGAATATTCACAAAAACATAACTGATCAAAATCATAGTCCACAACCCTGTACTGATTCACAGAAACCAACCGTTCCCAGAAATATGCAATGCGATACAAAATGAATAACGGAAATTCCGAAATCCCCACTCGAAACCTCGACGGAAAATCGGCTAATCAAATCGACCCAAAAACCTCTGGACGATGATCAGGGCACGATTACGAGAAAAACGACGTTAAAAATGTTAAAATCTGAAAAGATGACTTTTTCCACCGGAGCGCCGCCGTTGACCACTGTTGACCGCCGCTGCCGCCGGCGGCGCGCCGTCAACCGTGAAATCCCACGGCGAGATTCTCCAGATCACAAGTTCTCATCCATCCGAGTCACTTTCTCAACTACCTCGAAACCCAAATCTCCCCAGAACCCAGTCAATTCCAGCCTGAAACCCGATCGGAAAACCTCACCGGTGACCTAATCGGACCTCCATGAATTCTCCATCAAATCCCAAAATAAACACATGAAAAGCATCACGTGACCAAGGGGAGTCGAACCCCTAACCATATAGCCACCGAGGCTCGCCGGAGGACCACCCCCCATCACCGGCGATTCAACCCAGTTCGGCCCGACTCAAAACCCATCAAACCTTAATCAATTTTCATCGAACCACATACAGACCTACTCGAAATCAAACAAGGAAGCGATCCCTACCTTTCACTTGGCCGGAGGTGGCCGTAATTTGGTCGTCGGACGTTGAAGCCGAAAACGGAAAGTTTTCTCCACGGGTCAACGGTCAAAGTTTCCCAAAATGGAAAGTCAACTCAGTCAATGCCCGAAATGAGATTCTCGACTATTTCTCGACTATTTCGATATTTATACTCGTGCCTCGGGTCGATCGACGGTCCAAAACGAATATACGAAATGATTCGGATAAGCTCGAAACAATCGGATAAACTCGTCGGAAACCAAAACTTCAAATAATCATAAAATATTCCTCGGTTATTGGAAAAATCTTCAGAAACCGCCCACGAGCTCGAAATCACGTACTCTACAACTTCCGTGAAGACACCAAACTCAAATTCTCGACCGATAACAAAGTCGCGAATCGAATCGGCAAACACTTATGCGATATAAAACTGAGACTAAACTCAATCTCGAGAATCGTGCCGAATACACAACAGATTCTGGTTTGGGTCGTCACAAATATAATTAGGATAAAACACACTGGAAGATTAGAAATATACTTTTCTTAAACACTCTCCATTGTGTTGATGTGACAACCCGAACCAGAAATGGTAGTTAATCGGCTTAATTCGCGAGTTTCACATATAATCGCAGTTTGTTATAATTAATCGATTTAGCGGCCTTGTTTGCGACTAAATTATCAGGCGATAATTTGACATAGGTTCCTTCACGAGAGTTGTAGAGTTTCGAGCTCGTACGAGTTTTCCGAGGATTTTTCCGATGTCCGATGAATATGTTATGAATATTTTCAACCGTTGGATCCGTTTGGATTCGATCCGTTTTCGACCGTTGATCATTTTAGTCGCGAGTATAAATATCGAAATTGTCGTAAAATTTTCGAAAAGTCACATTTGGGCCGAGTTGACCAAAATTGGACCGTTGACCGAGCCATTTCGGGAAGGATTTTGACCACTGATCGAGTTTCCGTTTCGGGCCATTTCAGACCTCAAGCTTGGTATAGTTAGCTTCCTCTCGTGATTTCCTATTATTTTGAACTTAGTTTGAGTTGATTTGATTGAGGTTTGAGGGAGAACCAACTTGATAAAATTTCGAATTTTTGCTGAAATCGGGTGAGCTTTTCTAGCCACTTTTGGGGTCGATGGGGTTGGGATTTTGCCCCCCTCAACCCATAGATGCTTTTGGGTGAAAGAATTTTGGAATTAGAGGCCGTTTGAAGCTCGCTGGAATTAATGGAGCTTTGAATTTTCGAGCTCGATTCCGGTCGGTGGGTTTCGAATTGGAGGTTGGTGTAGAAGGAAAAGTTGTTGGACTTGAGGAGTAGATGTGATCTGGAAATTTTCACCGAATTTGGCCACCGTTGATGTCGCGCCGCCGCCGCCGACGGCGTTCAACGGCGGAGCTCCGGCGAGTTGACTTTTTTTGGAATTTTGATAAGTTTTATACCATTTTACTCATAATCGCGCCCCGATCGTAGTCTTGAGGTTATTGAGTTGATTTGGGTGGTGAATTTTGTGTCGAGGGATAAGTAGAGTATTTATGGGATTTTCGACGATTTCGTTGATATCCGAGTTATATGTTTCCGGAAATGGTTGGTTTCTGAGGTGTGGTTCAGAGTTTTGAATTGTGATTTTGATCAGTGCTATTTGTGATTATTCAGGAGATCAGGATCGTACGCTAGGCGAGGGATATTCCGCCGGATCTCGGGATTAACCCGTTTTCGCGTTGTGCTTGTCTGCAAGTGGACACATTTTTTTTCACTGGTTGGTTGCGAGTCTTTTATATACGTTTTAAGAGCATGAGCATGCAGTTATGATTATGATTTATACGAGCATGTGTTTTATGATTATGCATTTACGAATATGCTTTTATAATTATGCATTACGAGTATGCTTTTACATTACGCTTTATGCATTTGCATGGAAATCTTTATGATTTGGTTTACACAGAGTACAGTCTCAGTAGTAGTTGTATCGATACACTTAGTATCTCGGCTGATCCCCGAGGATGTTTACCGGGGGGGGGAGCAGATTCCCTGACCTGAGGTCTTTCTGGCTGGAATCACGTGAGGATCAGGGATCCCGTGATTCAGACTGTACTAGCGCGGATGTGTTCGTGTGTGACCCTACGGGATTTTTGATGCATTCTCTGTACGCGTGAGGAGTTAGAGTTCCCTCGTGTACCATTTGATTTTATGCATCTAGACTCGCATATGTTTTATAACTTATATATTATTCGACGAAAGACATTTATTTTCGTCCACTCAATCTAATGGTTTATATGTCTTTCCCTGGGCTCTTTGTTTTCAATGTCTAGTTTGCAGTTTGGATTCAGGTGTCGCACGTCAAGGTTGGAGGCTTAGTATTCGAGCTACTTTTCCTTCTCAGTAGGTTTCTAATTTGGCCTACTGTTGTGTATATATGTAAATACTAGAGGTCGCTCTGAATACTCTGATGTTTATATTTTCCACATGATTTTTCCAGATTTCTGTAAAGTTACAATTTTATTTATTGCTTTACGTTATGTTATATTTTTGAGAAATTCAGATGGGATTGGTGCCCGCGGTTTGGCTTTTGTGGCATAGGATGAAGTGTATTTTCCAGTGCATGTTAATGGTAATTACGCGACATAGTGAAACTTTGCCGAAATTTCTATGATTTTTAAAAGTTCATGTTTTCAGAAGGGGTCTGATTCTGGTTTAGGCAACAAAACCGGGGTCGGGTCCTTTCCGCTTGGTATCAGAACATTAGGTTTTAGGTTCTGTAGACTTCTGTAATTGTGATGCTAAGGGTATTTGAGAATGTACAGCATGTCTGGAGCGATGACCCGACTGGCCATTGGTTACTCATCAATGCTTCGGGTGTTGTATGTTTTCAAATGTCTGAAGTTTCATGATTACGTTCCTTGTGCGTCGTGACTAATGCTTTTCTTTTATCATTAGGATGCCTCTTATACGTGGTGCCCATATCAATAGGGATGTGGATCCTGATGAGGATCGTCGGACGCATGACTTGCTAATGCGAGTATTGCGTCTGGAAGAGTGTTTTGACCTTGTGGTCAAAGCTCGAACAGTTGGAGCAACTGTTTTCTCGGGTTCAGCTGATCCAGAGATATGTGAGGCTGGGTTGGTTCAGGTTGAACGAGTTTGTGAGCGTCTGCGTTTCATTCCTGAGCAGATGATAGTAGCAGCAGTTAGTTTGCTTGAGTCGGATGCATACTTTTGGTGGGTTAGCATTGACAGAGTTTCGGTTGATACTCCATGGACATTGTTCAGAGATTTGTTTATGCGGAGGTATTTCAACTAGGCTACTCAGTAGAGAAAGTATGAGGAGTTTACCAACCTGAGACAGGGTAGCATGTCAATACTTAAGTATCGGGATAGATTTACTCATTTGTCTCGATTTGCTCATGAAATGGTGGCCTCAGAGGAAGCCAAGTGTAGGAGATTTGAGTTGGGCTTGAACCTGAATATTAAAGGAACATTGACTACGATGCCTCGAAACAACTTTGATGAGTTTATGAGTGCTGCACTGCGAGGCGAGGACATAGAGAAGGAGAGGCAGATGAGATTCCAGTCTCGACGATTCGAGGAGAGTGGACCGAGTCAGGGACCTTCCAAGAGGATGATTTCAGGCACTTCCAGATCGTCATTATCATTGACAGTGGACCTTATAGACATCCAGCTAGTATGGCTAGGCAGAGACAGAGATGGAGGAGGAATCAGCCACAAAAACCACAATCCAGTTGAAGTTCCAGCGGATCCAGCTATCCTTGACGTACTGGTGGCACTTTTGCTGTACCGAGGGAGTATCCATTGTGCAATTTCTGCAACAGGCATCACTTTGGTCCTTGTCAGCGGGGCACTACCATTTGTTATTGTTGTGGCTAGGAGGGTCACTTTGCGAGGGAGTGTCTCCAGTCTGTTGGTGTTGGTGGGTAGGCTGCTCAGAGTTTAGGAGGAGATCGAGGTACTACTTCTGGAGCTCGACCAGTACAGTCTTCTGGACAGGGCGAACAACATAGTCGCAATCAGCGTGGATGACCAGCTGGACAGGCCAGAGTTCATGCCATGTCATTGCATGAGGGCAGAGCTTCACCAGAGGTTGTCATTGGTACGTTGAATGTTTTTGGTTATCTAGTACTTACTTTGCTAGATCCAGGTGCTACTCATTCATTCATATCATTTAGATTGTCATCTTTTGCTACTATGCATGCATCTCCACTTCCGGGGTTGTGGAGAGTATTGTATCCATCCAATGAGGTTGTGACTATTGGCTGGGTATATAGAGATTGTGAGATCTTTGTGGGAGGTTATGGTTTAGCTGCGGATTTGTTGTTGCTGGATGCTGTCGATTTTGATGTGATTTTGGGTATGGACTTCTTGGAGACACATTGGGCTATGTTCAACTATCACAAGAAGGAGGTGGTTTTTCGACGTTCAGGTTTTCCAGAGATATTGTTTTGTGGTGAGAAGAATACTTCTCTACCATGTGTGATTTCAACGATGAAGGCTGAGCGGATGATGAAGAAGGGTTGTATGGCATACTTAGCTCATGTTGTGGATACAAAGGCTACTGTACCAGACATTGGTGATATTGAGGTTGTTTCTGAGTTTTCAGATGTATTTCCAGAGGAGTTACCAGGTGTTCCTCCAGTCAGAGAAATTGATTTTACTATTGAGCTTTTACCAGGCACTGGACCCATATCTTAGGCACCTTATAGTATGGCACCAGCGGAGTTGAAGGAGTTATAGATTCAACTTCAAGAGTTGCTGGAGAAAGGTTTCATACGACCTAGTATTTCACTGTGGGGTACTCCTGTATTGTTTGTGAGGAAGAAGGATGGTTCCATGCGGTTGTGTATTGACTACCGGAAGCTAAATCAGATCACCGTGAAGAACAAGTATCCATTACCGCGGATTGACGATTTGTTTGATCAGCTCAAGAGAGCTTCAATCTTTTCGAAGATTGATCTCAGGTCTGGATACCATCAGTTAAGGATCAGAGAGTCAGATGTGCCTAGGACAACTTTCAGATCACGGTACGGGCATTATGAGTTCTTGGTTATGCCGTTAGGGTTATGCCCCTGCAGCTTTTATGGATTTGATGAACATGGTGTTCAGGCGATTCCTGGACAAGTTTGTGATCGTATTCATCGACGACATCCTGATTTACTCCAGGAGTGTGGGCCAGCACAAGAAACATTTGCGAGCTGTTTTGCGGACTTTAAGAGATAATCAGTTGTTTGCAAAGTTCAGCAAGTGTGAGTTCTGGTTGAGCAGCGTGAAGTTTTTGGGTCACGTAATATCTGTAGAGGGAGTCAACGTAGATCTTGACAAGATTGAAGCCGTATTGAATTGGAGTAGACCTACCACTGTACCAGAGATCAGGAGTTTCTTGGGTTTGGCAGGTTACTATCGGCGCTTTGTGCAGGATTTTTCACGGATTGCCATCCTGCTTACCAAATTGACAAAGAAAAGCGTCAAGTTCGAGTGGTTTGATACTTGTGAGGAGAGTTACTTGCACTTGAAGGAGAAGTTGACTACTGCACCGGTTCTAACTCTACCTGATGATAGTGGAGAATTTGTGGTTTATAGCGATGCATCGAAATTGGGTCTTGGTTGTGTTTTGATGCAGCATGGCAGAGTGGTGGCTTATGGTTCCAGGCAGTTGAAACCACATGAAGTCAATTATCCTACACATGATTTGGAGTTGGCTGCCATTGTATTAGCCTTGAAGAATTGGAGACACTACTTGTACGGAGCTCAGTGCAAGATATATATAGATCACAAGAGTCTCACTTATTTGCGCACGCAGCTAGATCTAAACATGAGATAATGCAAATGGATGAAGTTGATCAATGACTATGATTGCACCTTTGAGTATCATCCAGGGAATGCTAATGTCGTTGCTGATGCACTCAGTCGGAAATCTAGAGCTTCATTGTTTCATGTGTGTGTGGCCAGAGTTTCCATGTTAGCAGAGTTATGGGCTACGGGAGCTAAGTTAGAGTGGGATGATGATGGAGCTTTGTTGGCTAGCTTCCAGGTTCGACCAGTATTGGTTGATCAGGTCCGTGAAGCTCAGGATGCGTATTCCTATCTGTTGGATAAGAAGACCATGATTCGGAATGGTGTGCCAACAGAGTTTCAGTTCAGTAGTGATGGTACATTGCTGTTCAGAGGCAGGCTTTGTGTACCCAAAGACGAGAGCTTAAAGAAGGAGATTTTAGATGAAGCCCATTGTTCTGCTTACGCTATGCATCCAGGCGGTACGAAGATGTTTCACACACTTAGAGCCTACTATTGATGGCGGAATATTTAGAGGGAAAATGCAGTGTATGTGAGCAGATGCCTCATTTGTCAGCAAGTGAAGGTAGAGAGACAGAAACCTGTTGGAAAGCTACAACTTTTAGAGATTCCAGTTTGGAAGTTGGAGCATATCACTATGGATTTCGTATATCAGTTACCACGTACTTCTGCTGGTAACACCGGTATTTGGGTCATTGTGGACCCTTTGACGAAATCAGCTCATTTCCTTGCACTTCCAGGGAAGATTTCAGTGGGCAGATTAGTGAAGCTGTTGTGACGACCCGGACCAGAATCAGCAGTTTGATCAGCTATATACGTGAGTTACTGCGTAGTCGCAGCTGTTCGGCAGTTATTTGAATCGCCGAAGCTTCTTAACGACTAAATTATTGGCTGAGAATTGGAGCTGGGTCTCTTCTCGAGAGTCGTTGTACATGTGATTTCGAGTTCGTGGGCAGTTCCGGATCGTTATTTGGACGACCGAGGAATTAATTATGATTATTTGAAGTTCAGATTTAAATGGTGAGCTACTTAACGACTTAATTACCGGACGAGAATTTGGTTTCGGCTTCTTCATGGAAGTTGTTCAGAATTTAATTTCGACTTTGTGAGAACTTCCGGAGCATGATTTTGAGTTACGAAGAATTAGTTACGAATATTTCCGATTGTTGGTTATTTAGTCGATTTAGTGTGTGTTGGTTCGAAGGGTTGACTTTTTATCCGTTTGGCCGATGTGTTTGATTTCGGGTGATTATTGAAGGGTACGTCGAGACGAGTTTGTGGCCACGAGAATTATTGGAATCGGAATTACGACGAGGAAATTACGGGTGTTTAAAGTTCGTCGAAATGGATATGTTTGAGTTTCCGTTTTGGGAAAGTATTTAATGAGGTATAAATAGTGGACTTGCCTTATTGGGAAAGTCAAAAGATGAATTAATGGTTGACTGGCGAGTTGACTCGGTTTGACCGAGTGGGAGAGGAAGTTCACGACGGCGACGGTGGGCTTCACGGTGGTTCACCGTTCGGCCACCCCGAGCTTCGGCGAGGGTCTCTCCTGATGCGCCTCGACACCCCGAGTCACTTTCCGGGTATCCCTCACGGCGAGGTTCGCCGGAGGAGGAAGAAAATCCGATCAAAAATGGAAAAATTTTGGGTTGATTCGGGTTTGGAGATTTCGGCCGAATTGAACTTGAAGAGTTGACAAAGTTGCTCAGTGGGTGGTTTTGCATGGAATAGGGGTTGCTCCGCCGTGAATTCTTCCGGTCAACAGTGGCGCCGCCGTGGACGGCGGTCAACGGTCAAAGTTTGACTTTTTCAGACTTTCGACAAGTTGCATGTCATTTGACTCGAAATCGCGCCCCGATCGCAGTGGGGATGTTCGTTTTTCGAGTTGAGCGTCCGAATGTAAAGCGAGGTATTGAGGTGTTATATACGGATTTTCGACGATTCGTCGACTTTGGATTGTGTATTTCCGAGAACGGTGGTTTCTCGTGATTTGATTTGTATTGTCGGATTATGACTTTGAATAATGGACTTTGTGAATAATCAGGGGTTCGTGATCGTTTGTTTGGCGAGGAACTTTCCGTCGGATCACGGGTTAACGCGATACGCGTTACGCCAGTCTGTGAGTGGACATTTCTTTTCACGGATTATTTGCGAGTCTTGAAATACGTTTTATGAACTTGAGCATGCATATGAGATTTCGGATTACATGAGCATGTGTTTACAATTATATGTATATATATGGATATACGTATACGAATAAACAAATATGAGCATATTTACGAGATTACGATTATCATGAGCATGTGTTATATACGATTATGTTGTGCATATGCATTTTTATGCTGATTACTGTACATGCATCGAGGTATTTGTGATTTGATTTTCATAGTGTACAGTCGTAGTTCATGTTGTTGTATCGATACACTCGCATCCCGGCTGATCCCCGAGGGTGCTTACCAGTAGGGGTACCGTACCTTGTGCCGATGTAGTTCTGGGTGGGTACTGGTTTCTGTACCTTGTGCCGATGTAGTTCCGGGTGGGTACAAATGTCTGTTTCTTATGCCGATGTAGTTCCGGGTGGAAACAGATACCCTGACCTGAGGCCTTTCTGGCTCGAATCACGTGTGGGTCTGGGATCCCGTGATTCGGACTGTACTAGCACGGACGTGTCCATGAGTGGCCCCGTGGGATTTTTACTTGCATGCTCTGTACGCTAGAGGAGTATGAGTTTACCTCGCGTATTTTATTATATTTATTTATTTGGACTCGCGTATGTTTTTATGATATATTTAACTGGTGAAAGACATTTATTTTCGTCCACTCACTCTAACGTGTTTATTGTCTTTCCCTTGGGTTTTTCGGTTTCCGTGCCCAATTTGCAGTTCGGACTCTGGAGTCGCACGTCGTGGTCGGAGGCATAGTGCTCGAGCTACTTTATTTCATCCACTAGGTTTATTGTTCTGCCTACTGTGGTATGCGTATATGATTATGTATTAGATGTCGCTCTAAGCTTTCTGTTGAATATGTTATACGATTTTACACCGGATTTCAGTAAAGTACTATTGTATTTATTGTTTTACTTTACTGCTGATATATTGAGAAATCCGGATGGGATTGGTGCCCACGGTTTGCTTTTTGTGGCATAGGATGAAGTGTATTTTCCGCATCCAGGTAATGGTAATTCCACGCTAGTAACGAAACTCTGCCCAAATTTCAAAAAGTTTTTGTTGGTTCGTGTTTTCGAAGGGGTTTGATTCCGATTTAGGAAGTTAAATCGGGGTTGGGTCCTTTCAGCTTGGTATCAGAGCATTAGGTTATAGGTTCTGTAGACTTCTTTAGTCGTGTTTACTAATGATATTTGAAAATGTACAGCATGTCTGGAATGGTGACCCGACCGGCCGGCGGATAATCATCAATATTCCGGGTGTTGTATGCTTTCAAATATTTGAAGTTCCATGATTACGTTCCACTTGTTGTGAACGATATGTTATTCATTAGGATGCCTCCTGACGTGCTTTCCGTGTCGTTTCGGTTGTGGATCCTGTTGAGGATCAATCGACGCATGATTTGCCAGAAAATAGTGGATTCAGATGAGTATTCAGAGTTCAGAGAATTGTGTGGCACGGTTTGCCTAGGGATGTGTATATGAGTGTCTATATGTTGCCTCAGAACTGTGAATTATGGCAGTGATGCTTGCCTGATTCTGATCATTGTGTTTGGTGGGCTGGTGTTGTGTGAGTTCCGGTTGCGACTCCATGGCCTACATTCAGGGTGTTTTTTATACTGTAATGGTTTATCAGGCTACCCAGCATTCGAATGAGGAGTGTTTACCCACCTGAGGCAGAGATACACTGTTCACATATTTGTCAATGTTTGCACATGTTATGTGGCTTCAGAGGAAGCAGTGCACGAGGTTCGAGACGAGTTTGAACCTGAGCATCAGAGAGATTCTGATTGATGTGCCTCGAGACATTCCATGAGGAGCTTAGTGTGTTGCACTCAGTGGTGAGGCTATGGTGGTGGAAAGATGTACGCGGTTTTTTTTATGAGATGGTTTGGGGAAAGTGGACTTAGTCGAGATTTTGATGAGGTTGAGTTCCGGGACTTCGGGATCGGTGACTTCATCAGGCTATAGTATTTTCAGTTGTGTTGAGGGTCATCAGATCAAGCAGAGAACCGTTTGACGATGGCGGAGATCACATTGTAGCGGACTTGTTCCTGTGGCATGAGGTTGGGCGATCATTGGTGATTCTTTCTCGCAGCAGATGTCGCTGTGACTTGTGTTCGTAAAGCATTCTCAGTTACTATTGTGGTGGCCAGGAGGGTCACGTTACGAGGGAGCACCCTCAGCTAGCTGTTGTAGCGGTCTGGTAGCTCGGAATTTACGAGGAGATCCTCATGTTGTTCCTGCGGTCTGACCAATGTATCCTTTTGACGAGTTAATCAGCAAGTCGCATGTGACGTGGGCGACTAGTTGGGCATGTTGGAGTTCGTGCCATGACCTTGTTTGAGGACAGACTTTTCTCCGAGGTTGCTGTTGTTTGATATCCATGGCTATTGTACCTGCATCTCCACTTCCGAGGTTTTGGAGAGTATTGTATCCATCCGGATGTTGCGAGATCCTTGTTGGAGGTTATGACTTAGCCGTGGATCTGTTATAGCTGGATGTTGTGATTTTGGTGTGTTTGTGAGTACGGACTTACTGACGATGCATACCTCGAGAAGGAGGTTGTGTTTCGACGACCAGGTTTTTCCCGAGATGCTGTTTCGCAGTGATGGTCGAGCGGATGATGGAGACGAGTTGTGTTGCCTGCTTAGCCATGTTGTGGATACTACGGTTGTTGTGCCCGATATTGGTAACATTGTGGTGGATCCTGAGTTTTTCAGATGTATTCCGGAGGAGTTACCAGGTATTCCTCCAGTTCGGGAGACTGACTACACTATCGAGCTTGTACCAGGCGCTGGACTCATTTTACCGACATCTTGTCGTTCTAAGCCAGCGGAGCTGATGGAGCTACAGTTTTGACTCCAGGAGATGCTGGAGGAGATTTCAGGAGACTTCGTGCGACCCCGCATATTTGCGTGGGGTGCTCTTGTCTTGTTTGTGTGGTTGTTGGATGATTCGACATGGTGGTGCATTGACTACCAGAAGCTTGATTTGCTTCAGAGGAGAGTGAGTATCCTCCGTTTCGGACTGGTGAGTGGTTTGATCAGCTCGCGAGAGCTTCAGTCTTGTTGAAGATTGATTTCGGATCCGGATACCATCAGTTGTGGATCTATGAGTCAGACGTGACTATGTTAGCTTTCAGATCTCGGTGCGGATATCAGGAGTTCTTGGTCACGCTATTGGTTGACCAATGCCCCGTAGGTCGTGTGGACTTGATGGACCAGGTGTTCAGACGGTTTCTGGACGAGTTGCGACCATGTTCGTCGACAACTTCCTGATGTACTCCAGGAGTGTGGACCAGTACCTGATGCAGTTGCAAGCGGTTTTGCGTACTTCGTGAGACGATCTTGTGTTTGCGAAGTTCAGCCAGTGTGAGTTTTGGCCGATTAGAGTGATGATTTTGGACTGAGTGATGTTATCCGAGGGAGTTGACGTGGATCCTGATCAGATAGAAGCCGTGTTGATTTGGGGTTGCCCTACTATTGTACCAGAAATCGGGAGTCTCTTGTGTTTGGCAGGCTATTATCGACGGCTTGTACAGGATTTTCCTGGATTGCCACTCTACTTTCCGGCTTTACGAAGAAGGTGTCATGTTCGAGTAGTTCGATGCACGCGAGGAGAGTTACTGACTCTTGCAAGGTGGTTGACCGTTGCTTCAGTTTTGACCTTACCTGACGATTGTGATGAGTTCATGGGTTATGGCGATGCATCGAGGTTTGGAATTTGGTTGTATTTTGATGCTGTGTAGCAGAGCGGTGGCTAATGGTTCCAGGCAGTGGAACTTTGTATAGCTACGCATCCTATGTATGATTTGGGTGTAGCTGTCCTTGTGTTAGCACTAGAGAGTTGGAGATACTACTGCTATGGCGTGCAGCGTGGTGTAGGATGTACACTGATTACTTGAGTTGCATCCACTTGCATTTTCGGCCAGATTTGAGCTTGAGGCAGTGTTGATGGATGGAGTTGATTAACGACTATGGCTGCACCTTTGAGTTTGTTCGAGGAAGGCTAGAAATTGTACTTGACCATCCATCTGGGATGTTGTTGCTGATGCATTCAGTCGAGAGTCAGGATTTCAGTGTTTCATGTGTGTATGTGTGGCTCGAGTTTCTGTATTAGCCGAGTTATGGGCTACGAGAGCTGAGTTCGAGTGTGATGATGTTGAGGCTCGTTGTTTTGCGCGCGTTTGGCACTTGTGATGCGGAGATGTATAAGATACTTCGAGTTTATTACTCGCGACGCAACATGAAGAGCAATGTAGCAGCTTGTTTGTGCAGATGCCACATTTGTCGACTGGCGATGGCTAGGAGGCAGAGATTTGCCGAGATGTGTCAGCCATTTGAGATTTCCGGTTAGACGTGGCGATTACTGTTGTGTGTGTGTGTGTGCACTTTGGTTTGTGGTGCCAGTTGTTTGACCATTGTGGACCATTTGACGAACTCAGTACAGTTCCTTGTACTTTCGGTGACGATTTTAGTGGCAGGCTGGTATAGCGGTGTTTGACGGAGATTAGCCATCTACGTGGTGTACCTGTGTTCTGGTTCGCTGATCGAGATAATCAGCTACAACAAGTGTTGACGAGCTTTGCAGCGAGCATTGTGGACCAGATTACGGTTTGGTATCAGTTTTTTATCCTCGGATTGGTGAGCGATCTTTGAGGATTATTCAGGCCTTGGAGGGCATGTTGTGGACCTTGGTATTGTAGTTCCGGAGG
Organism: Geum urbanum; assembly: GCA_946800695.1. Classification (NCBI taxonomy): domain Eukaryota; kingdom Viridiplantae; phylum Streptophyta; class Magnoliopsida; order Rosales; family Rosaceae; genus Geum; species Geum urbanum. The sequence continues at coordinate 40,979,790 of OX326998.1, forward strand.
ATTCGGGACCAGCAGTTTCAGCGGTTTGAGGTTGCTTGCAGTACCAGTTTGTTGACCACTGTGATTTTGATGCTGTGTGATGTTGAATTGAGGATGATGATGTACTCCATTGTGTTGGAGCAGGTTTGAGTTTGAGTTGATGTTTGATTCTGATTTTGTGGATGTGCTACCACAGACTGTCAGATTAGCGGAAATGGGTTGATAATTGCCCGAGTCCGATGTTTGAGCTATGTTGATGTGAGTGTGTGAGTTATGTTGATGTGTGTAAACTGAATTGTGAATTGTCACGTTATTTTGATCTGTATATGGTCGTAGGCGAGTTTAAGTTGTACCGTATAGTTCGGCGTCGCCTACGTTGTTGGCTTTTGTGTGTGAGATGTGTATTGTGTTCCGTGTGGTGGAACTATGTTTCAGGTTTGCTACGTGTTGTGTACCCTGTCTGTTCCTTATGCGGGAACACTTGGCTATTGACTGGAACCAGTTTAGATTTGAGATTTGGGGGTACAGGGAGTTCAGCACGGAGCTATCTCCTATTGTGGAATCAGATGTCAGAGTTGTTCAGTTGATGTGATCACTGGAAAGTTAAGCAGCATGCAGAGGCAGTGCTCCTACCTTGTAGTCGACAGACTTGGAAATTTCGAGGTCGAAATTGTTTCTAAGGGGGGTGGATTTGTGACGACCCGGACTAGAATCAGCAGTTTGATCAGCTATATACGTGAGTTACTGCGTAGTCGCAGCTGTTCGACAGTTATTTGAATCGCCGAAGCTTCTTAACGACTAAATTATTGGCTGAGAATTGGAGCTGGGTCTCTTCTCGAGAGTCGTTGTACATGTGATTTCGAGTTCGTGGGCGGTTCCGGATCGTTATTTGGACGACCGAGGAATTAATTATGATTATTTGAAGTTCAGATTTAAATGGTGAGCTACTTAACGACTTAATTACCGGACGAGGATTTGGTTTCAGCTTCTTCACGGAAGTTGTTCAGAATTTAATTTCGACTTTGTGAGAACTTCCGGAGCATGATTTTGAGTTACGAAGAATTAGTTACGAATATTTCCGATTGTTGGTTATTTAGTCGATTTAGTGTGTGTTGGTTCGAAGGGTTGACTTTTTATCCGTTTGGGCGATGTGTTTGATTTCGGGTGATTATTGAAGGGTACGTCGAGACGAGTTTGTGGCCGCGACAATTATTGGAATCGGAATTACGACGAGGAAATTACGGGTGTTTAAAGTTCGTCGAAATGGATATGTTTGAGTTTCCGTTTTGGGAAAGTATTTAATGAGGTATAAATAGTGGACTTGCCTTATTGGGAAAGTCAAAAGATGAATTAATGGTTGACTGGCGAGTTGACTCGGTTTGACCGAGTGGGAGAGGAAGTTCACGACGGCGACGGTGGGCTTCACGGTGGTTCACCGTTCGGCCACCCCGAGCTTCGGCGAGGGTCTCTCCTGATGCGCCTCGACACCCCGAGTCACTTTCCGGGTATCCCTCACGGCGAGGCTCGCCGGAGGAGGAAGAAAATCCGATCAAAAATGGAGAAATTTTGGGTTGATTCGGGTTTGGAGATTTCGGCCGAATTGAACTTGAAGAGTTGACAAAGTTGCTCAGTGGGTGGTTTTGCATGGAATAGGGGTTGCTCCGCCGTGAATTCTTCCGGTCAACAGTGGCGCCGCCGTGGACGGCGGTCAACGGTCAAAGTTTAACTTTTTCGGACTTTCGACAAGTTGCATGTCATTTGACTCGAAATCGCGCCCCGATCGCAGTGGGGAGGTTCGTTTTTCGAGTTGAGCGTCCGAATGTAAAGCGAGATATTGAGGTGTTATATACGGATTTTCGACGATTCGTCGACTTTGGATTGTGTATTTCCGAGAACGGTGGTTTCTCGTGATTTGATTTGTATTGTCGGATTATGACTTTGAATAATGGACTTTGTGAATAATCAAGGGTTCGTGATCGTTTGTTTGGCGAGGAACTTTCCGTCGGATCACGGGTTAACGCGATACGCGTTACGCCTGTCTGTGAGTGGACATTTCTTTTCACGGATTATTTGCGAGTCTTGAAATAAGTTTTATGAACTTGAGCATGCATATGAGATAAGCATGTGTTTACAATTATATGTATATATACGGATATACGTATACGAATAAACAGATATGAGCATATTTACGAGATTACGATTATCATGAGCATGTGTTATATACGATTATGTTGTGCATATGCATTTTTATGCTGATTACTGTACATGCATCAAGGTATTTGTGATTTGATTTTCATAGTGTACAGTCGTAGTTCATGTTGTTGTATCGATACACTCGCATCCCGGCTGATCCCCGAGGGTGCTTACCAGTAGGGGTACCGTACCTTGTGCCGATGTAGTTCTGGGTGGGTACTGGTTTCTGTACCTTGTGCCGATGTAGTTCCGGGTGGGTACAGATGTCTGTTTCTTATGCCGATGTAGTTCTGGGTGGAAACAGATACCCTGACCTGAGGCCTTTCTGGCTCGAATCACGTGTGGGTCTGGGATCCCGTGATTCGGACTGTACTAGCACGGACGTGTCCATGAGTGGCCCCGTGGGATTTTTACTTGCATGCTCTGTACGCTAGAGGAGTATGAGTTTACCTCGCGTATTTTATTATATTTATTTATTTGGACTCGCGTATGTTTTTATGATATATTTAACTGGTGAAAGACATTTATTTTCGTCCACTCACTCTAACGTGTTTATTGTCTTTCCCTTGGGTTTTTCGGTTTCCGTGCCCAGTTTGCAGTTCGGACTCTGGAGTCGCACGTCGTGGTCGGAGGCATAGTGCTCGAGCTACTTTGTTTCATCCAGTAGGTTTATTGTTCTGCCTACTGTGGTATGCGTATATGATTATGTATTAGATGTCGCTCTGAGCTTTCTGTTGAATATGTTATACGATTTTACACCGGATTTCAGTAAAGTACTATTGTATTTATTGTTTTACTTTACTGTTGATATATTGAGAAATCCGGATGGGATTGGTGCCCACGGTTTGCTTTTTGTGGCATAGGATGAAGTGTATTTTCCGCGTGCAGGTAATGGTAATTCCACGCTAGTAACGAAACTCTGCCCAAATTTCGAAAAGTTTTTGTTGGTTCGTGTTTTCGAAGGGGTTTGATTCTGATTTAGGAAGTTAAATCGGGGTTGGGTCCTTTCAGCTTGGTATCAGAGCATTAGGTTATAGGTTCTGTAGACTTCTGTAGTCGTGTTTACTAATGATATTTGAAAATGTACAGCATGTCTGGAATGGTGACCCGACCAGCCGGCGGATAATCATCAATATTCCGGGTGTTGTATGCTTTCAAATATTTGAAGTTCCATGATTACGTTCCACTTGTTGTGAACGATATGTTATTCATTAGGATGCCTCCTGACGTGCTTTCCGTGTCGTTTCGGTTGTGGATCCTATTGAGGATCAATCGACGCGTGATTTGCCAGAGAATAGTGGATTCAGATGAGTATTCAGAGTTCAGAGAATTGTGTGGCACGGTTTGCCTGGGGATGTGTATATGAGTGTCTATATGTTGCCTCAGAACTGTGAATTATGGCAGTGATGCTTGCCTGATTCTGATCATTGTGTTTGGTGGGCTGGTGTTGTGTGAGTTCCGGTTGCGACACCATGGCCTACATTCAGGGTGTTGTTTATACTGTAATGGTTTATCAGGCTACCCAGCATTCGAATGAGGAGTGTTTACCCACCTGAGGCAGAGATACACTGTTCACATATTTTTCCATGTTTGCACATGTTATGTGGCTTCAGAGGAAGTAGTGCACGAGGTTCGAGACGAGTTTGAACCTGAGCATCAGAGAGATTCTGATTGATGTGCCTCGAGACATTCCATGAGGAGCTTAGTGTGTTGCACTCAGTGGTGAGGCTATGGTGGTGGAAAGATGTACGCGGTTTTTTTTATGAAATGGTTTGGGGAAAGTGGACTTAGTCGAGATTTTGATGAGGTTGAGTTCCGGGACTTCGAGATCGGTGACTTCATCAGGCTATAGTATTTTCGGTTGTGTTGAGGGTCATCAGATCAAGCAGAGAACCGTTTGACGATGGCGGAGATCACAGTGTAGCGTACTTGTTCCTGTGGCATGAGGTTGGGCGATCATTGGTGATCCTTTCTCGCAGCAGATGTCGCTGTGACTTGTGTTCATAAAGCATTCTCAGTTACTATTGTGGTGGCCAGGAGGGTCACGTTACGAGGGAGCGCCCTCAGCTAGCTATTGTAGCGGTCTGGTAGCTCGGAATTTACGAGGAGATCCTCATGTTGTTCCTGCGGTCTGACCAATGTATCCTTTTGACGAGTTAATCAGCAAGTCGCATGTGACGTGGGCGACTAGTTGGGCATGTTGGAGTTCGTGCCATGACCTTGTTTGAGGACAGACTTTTCTCCGAGGTTGCTGTTGTTTGATATCCATGGCTATTGTACCTGCATCTCCACTTCCGAGGTTTTGGAGAGTATTGTATCCATCCGGATGTTGCGAGATCCTTGTTGGAGGTTATGACTTAGCCGTGGATCTGTTATAGCTGGATGTTGTGATTTTGGTGTGTTTGTGAGTACGGACTTACTGACGATGCATTTGGCTGTGTTCGAGTACCTCGAGAAGGAGGTTGTGTTTCGACGACCAGGTTTTTCCCGAGATGCTGTTTCGCAGTGATGGTCGAGCGGATGATGGAGACGAGTTGTGTTGCCTGCTTAGCCATGTTGTGGATACTACGGTTGCTGTGCCCGATATTGGTGACATTGTGGTGGATCCTGAGTTTTTCAGATGTATTCCGAAGGAGTTACCAGGTATTCCTCCAGTTCGGGAGACTGACTACACTATCGAGCTTGTACCAGGCGCTGGACTCATTTTACCGACGTCTTGTCGTTCTAAGCCAGCGGAGCTGATGGAGCTACAGTTTTGACTCCAGGAGATGCTGGAGGAGATTTCAGGAGACTTCGTGCGACCCCGCATATTTGCGTGGGGTGCTCCTGTCTTGTTTGTGTGGTTGTTGGATGATTCGACATGGTGGTGCATTGACTACCAGAAGCTTGATTTGCTTCAGAGGAGAGTGAGTATCCTCCGTTTCGGACTGGTGAGTGGTTTGATCAGCTCGCGAGAGCTTCAGTCTTGTTGAAGATTGATTTCGGATCCGGATACCATCAGTTGTGGATCCATGAGTCAGACGTGACTATGTTAGCTTTCAGATCTCAGTGCGGATATCAGGAGTTCTTGGTCACGCTATTGGTTGACCAATGCCCCGTAGGTCGTGTGGACTTGATGGACCAGGTGTTCAGACGGTTTCTGGACGAGTTGCGACCATGTTCGTCGGCAACTTCCTGATGTACTCCAGGAGTGTGGACCAGTACCTGATGCAGTTGCAAGCGGTTTTGCGGACTTCGCGAGACGATCTTGTGTTTGCGAAGTTCAGCCAGTGTGAGTTTTGGCCGATTAGCGTGATGATTTTGGACTGAGTGATGTTATCCGAGGAGTTGACGTGGATCCTGATCAGATAGAAGCTGTGTTGATTTGGGGTTGCCCTACTATTGTACCAGAAATTGGGAGTCTCTTGTGTTTGGCAGGCTATTATCGACGGCTTGTACAGGATTTTCCTGGATTGCCACTCTACTTTCCGGCTTGACTTATATGGAGGAGCCAGTGCAGATTCTTGATCGACGTGTGCAGGAGTTGAGGCACAGAGTTATTCTGCTTGTAAAGGTCTTATGGCAGAATCATTCAGTGGAGGAAGCCACTTGGGAGATTTAGCAGCACATGCGGGAGCAGTATCCTCATCTTTTACATAACCAGGTATGTAAATTTTGAGGTCGAAATTTTTGTAAGGGGGGTAGATTTGTGACAACCCGAACCGGAAATGGTAGTTAATGGGCTTAATTCGCGAGTTTCACGTATAATCGCAGTTTGTTGTAATTAATCGATTTGGCGGCCTTGTTTGTGACTAAATTATCGGGCGAGAATTTAACATATGTTCCTTCACGAGATTTGTAGATTTTATGATTTCGAGCTCGTAGGAGTTTTCCAAAGATTTTTCCGATGTCCTATGAATATGTTATGAATATTTCCAACCGTTGGATTTAATTGTGTTTATCCGTTTGGATTCGATCCGTTTTCAACCGTTGATCGTTTTAGTTGCGAGTATAAATATCGAAGTTGTCGTAAAAATTTTGGAAAGTCACATTGCGGCCGAATTGACCAAAATTGGACCGTTGACCAAGCGTTGACTACATTGACCGAGCAATTTCGGGAAGGATTTTGACCACCGATCGAGTTTCCGTTTCCGGCCATTTCGGACCTCAAGCTTGGTATGATTAGCTTCCTCTCGTGATTTCCTATTGTTTTGAACTTGGTTTGAGTTGATTTGGTTGAGTTTTGAGGGAGAACCAACTTGATAAAGTTTCAATTTTTTGCCGAAATCGGGTGAGCGTTTCCGGCCACTTTTGGGGTCGATGGGGTTGAGAGTTTGGCTCCCCTCAACCCATAGATGCTTTTGGGTGAAAGAATTTTGGAATTGGAGGCCGTTTGAAGCTCGCCGGAATAGGTCACCGGAATTAATGGAGGTTTGAATTTTCGAGCTTGATTCCGGCCGGTGGGTTTCGAATTGGAGGTTGGTGTAGAAGCAAAAGTTGTTGGACTTGAGGAGTAGATGTGATCTGGAAATTTTTACTGGATTAGGCCACTGCTAACGTCGCGACGCCGCCGCTGGCAGAGCTCCGACGAGTTGACTTTTTTTGGCATTTTGAGAAGTTTTATACCGTTTTACTCATAATTGCGCCCCGATCGTAGTCTTGAGGTTATTGAGTTGATTTGGGTGGTGGATTTTGTGTCGAGGGATAAGTAGAGTATTTATGGGATTTTCGACGATTTCGTTGATATCCGAGTTATATGTTTCCGGAAATGGTAAGTTTCCGAGGTGTGGTTCAGAGTTTTGAATTGTGATTTTGTTCAGTGGTATTTGTGATTATTCAGGAGATCAGGATCGTACGCTTGGCGAGGGATCTTCCGTCAGATCTCGCGGTTAGCACGTTTTCGCGTTGTGCTTGTCTGTGAGTGGACACATTTCTTTTCACTGATTGGTTGAAGTATTTTATATACGTTTTACGAGCATGAGCATGCAGTTATGATTATGATTTATACGAGCATGTATTTTATGATTATGCATTTACGAATATGCTTTTATAATTATGCATTACGAGTATGCTTTTACATTACGCTTTATGCATTTGCATGGAAACCCTTATGATTTGGTTTATACAGAGTACAATCTCAGTAGTAGTTGTATCAATACGCTTAGCATCTCATTTGATCCCCAAGGATGTTTATCGGGGGGGGGGGAATACCCTGACCTGAGGCCTTTCTGGCTGGAATCACGTGAGGATCAGGGATCACGTGATTCAGACTGTACTAGCGCGGATGTGTTCGTGTGTGACCCCGTGGGATTTTTGATGCATGCTCTGTACGCGTGAGGAGTTAGGGTCTCCCTCATGTACCATTTGATTGTATGCATCTAGACTCGCATATGTTTTATAACTGAAAGGACCCAATCCCGATTTAGTTTCCTAAACCGGAATCAAACCCATTCTGAAAACACGGACTTGCAAAACCCACAAAAATTTTGGCAGAGTTACGCTACTACGTGGAATTGCCATTAACCTGCACCCGAAAACACACTTCATCCTAAGCCACAAAAGCCAAACCGTGGGCACCAATCCCATCCGGATTTCTCAATATCATAACAATAATGTAAAGTAGTAATCAAAACTGTACTTTACAGAAATCCGGGGAAAACATATAAAAGTATAGCGACAAAGTAATCAAAGCGACCTCTAGTGTATATATACAGAAATATACAACAGTCGGCAAACCAAGAAACCTACTGGAAAAGAAAGGTAGCTCGAACACTAAACCTCCCACCGCGACGTAACACACCAAAATCCGAACTGCAAACTAGGCATGGAAACCGAAAATGAAAGGACCCAACCCCGATTTAGTTTCCTAAACCGGAATCCAACCCCTTCTGAAAACATGAACTTACAAAAACCATAAAAATTTTGGCAGACTTTCACTATATTGCGGAACTGCCATTAACCTGCACCCGAAAACACACTTCATCCTATGCCACAAAAGCCAAACCGTGGGCACCAATCCCATCCGGATTTCTCAATATCATAACAATAATGTAAACTAATAAGTAAAACTATACTTTACAGAAATCCGGGGAAAAATCATATAAAAGTATAACCGTAGAATAATCAGAGCGACCTCTAGTGTATAAATACATAAATATACCACAGTAGGCAAAACAAGAAACCTACTGAAAAAGCAAGGTACCATGAACACTAAGCCTCCGACTGCGACGTGCGACATCAGAATTTGAACTGCAAACTGGGCACGGAAACCGAAAAGCCCAGGGGAAAGGCATATAAAATCGTTAGAGTGAATGGACGAAAATAATCATATGTCTTTCACCATTTATATATATCATAAAACAAAGCAAAGCGAGTTCATAAAATGAATGGAGGTGCCAGGCGAATCTCTCAAGCCCGACGGTCAGGCGAATCTCTCAAGCCCGACAGTGATAGACTAGGCGAATCTCTCAAGCCTAGTGGACACATCATGGGAATCTGTCAACTCTGGATCTGGACTACCGGTGATCAGCCGAGTAGCCAATGCAACGATGCTAAGTAATTCCACCATATAGAATATAAAATAATACCTCCAAAAGAAATAAATAATCTCAACATCGTATCGTAAATAAATACGGAAATCAAGAACTCCCTACGACAGTGTAAATAAAAGTGTCCACTCACAGATAAGAATAACGCAATACGCATTAATCCAGTGATCCGGCGGAAAATCCCTCACCAAACGAACGATCATGAACCCCTGAATAATCATAAATTCCACTGCTCAAAATCATAATTCAAAACCTTGAACCACATCTCGAGAAACAACCGTTCCCGGAAACATATAACTCAATATCGACGAAATCGTCAAAAATCTAATAAACACACCATAAAATCTCTCTATAATTTTCGATGCTCAATTCAAAATATAAACCTCACCACTGCGATCGGTGGGCGATTCCGAGCAAAACGACATAAAACTTGTCGAAAACCGGAAAATCGCCACCGCCGCCGGAAAATGTAATCGGCCCAGAAAATTTGGACCTACACATGGATTTGAAGACCTCGACATTTCCAACAACTTTCTAGTTCAAAGTTAAGACCAATTTTGACCGAAAAAGGTCCAAAACTCACCTCAAAGACACAAACCCTCGCCGGAATTTCATCACCTCCGATCTCCCTCCTCCGGCCATGGCAAGGCTTGAAACCACTTCTAAAAACTTCCTCTCTCCAAGGCTAACAAAACTCCTCAAAGAACCACTACCAACTCGGCCGCCACGCCATCACCCAAGGCCGCCGATTATCGCCGATTTTCCTCCAACTTTGTCGTGACAATACTCTCTCCTCCGGCCACCATAGAGGATGATCCACCTACCAAATTGAAGAGGGGCACGAGCCCAACACTTTCCATGAAGAAACCTCGGCCAACCGTGGCCGGAAAATGGTCCAACCACCACGAAAATCGTTCGGCCAAAACGGGTCGCCCATGACCCGTGGTCAACGTGGGTCAACGGCCCAGTTTTCCCAATTTGGAAAGTTTCCAAAATCGTCACGTATTCGCCCGTATTTATACCATACACGTATCGAAACCTAAACGGATAAATACGACAAAATCAAACGGCCGAAAATATTCATAATTTATTCCTCGTAACTCGAAATAATCCTTTGGAAGTTCGCACGAGCTCGAAATTAAATTCTCTACAACTTTCATGAATGATCTCAAATCAAATTCTTGCCCGATAATTTAATCGTTAACGAGGCCGCCATATTAACCAATTACGACAAAATCGCGACTAATTGCGAAACTCGCAAATCAAGTCGATAAACATTCTATTTTCGGTTCGGGTTGTCACAAATCCACCTCCCTTATAAAAATTTCGACCTCGAAATTTCCAAGTCTGCCAACTGAAAAGTAGGGATACTGCCTCTGCATACTGCTCAACTCCCAAGTGGCAACTTCAACTGAATGACTCTGCCAACAGATTTTCACGTAAGAAATATTTCTGCGCTGTAATCCCTGTACCCTCAAATCCCTAATCTGAACTGGCTCCTCCACAAATGCCAAATCTTCCTGTATAAGGAACTGATAGGGTACAAAACATGCAATAAATCTGAAATGTAGTTCCACCACATGGAATACAATAGACACAAAGGCCAACGCTATAGGCAATGCCAAACTATACGGCACAACACTTACTCGCCCCATTATCACATACGGACCAAAATAACTTGGCAAATTCATAACTCCACCTACTCACATCAACATTACTTCACTGTCAAACTCGAGCAATTATCAATCTGTCCTTGCTAATCTGAAGGTCTACAGTAGCGCATATCACTAAGTCAGGATCAAACGCCAGCTCATTCCTAACTCGCTCCAACAGAATGGAGTGCAACACTGTTTCTCATAAACGACTTCATACAATGTCATAATCCTACTGGTCTACAAACTGGTATTGTAAGCAATCTCGAAAAAATGAAACTGCTGGTCCCAAATCCCTCGGAACTGCAATACACAAGACCACAACATACCTTCCAAAGACTGAATAGTCCTCTAAGATCGCCCATCAATCTGAGGATAAGAAACTGTACTAAACTGTAATTTGGTCCCCAATGCTCACTGCAATGCTTGCCAACACTCTGTTGTAACTGATTATCTCGATCAGCAATCTGGGACACAGGCACACCATGAATATGGACAATCTCTACCAAATACTGCTCTGCCAGTCTGCCCACTGAAATCTTTTTCGGAAGTACAAGGAAAAGAACTGATTTTATCAAATGGTCCACAATGACCTGATAACTGGTATCACTATCCGAAGTACGCAATAACTGATACAAAAAATTCACAGTGACAAATTCCAACTTCTAATCAGAAATCTCTAATGGCTGTAACTTCACAGCAAGTTTCTGCCTCTCTGCACTCACATGCCGACAAATGTGGCATCTGCTCACATAAGCTGATATATTCCTCTTCATGTTGCGTCACGAGTAGTAAACTCGAAGTATCTGATACATCTTTGTACCACTAGTAAATAACGTATGTAAAACAATGAGCTTTATCATCATCACACTCTAACTCAGCTCCCGTAGCTCGCAACTCGGCTAACAAGGAAACTCGGGCCACACACACATGAAACAATGAAGCTTCTGATTTCCAACTGAATGCATCAGCAACGACATTAGCCTCTCTCGGATAAACTTAAATGTGTAGCCATAGTCGTTAATTGACCCCATACATCTACGCTGCCTCAAGCTCAAATCTGGCTGAATATGCAAGTAGATGAAACTCAAGTGATCAGTGTACATCCTACACTGCGCTGCACGCCATAGCAGTAGTGTCTCGAACTCTTTGATGCTAACATAAAGACAGCAACTCCCAAATCATACACAGAATACGTAACTTCATAAAGTTTCCACTGTCTGGAACCATAAGCCACTACTCTGCCATGTTGCATCAAAACACAACGAAGTCCCAAACTCGATGCATCGTTATAAACCACGAACTCTCCACTATCATCAGGTAAAGTCAAAACCGGTGCAATGGTCAACTTTTCCTTTAGGAGTAGGTAACTCTCCTCACACGCGTCAGACCACTCGAACTTGACGCCTTTCTTCGTCAATCTGGTAAGTGGAGTGGCAATCCGAGAAAAAATCCTGCACAAAGCGCCGATAATAACCTGCCAAACCCAAGAAACTTCTGATCTCTGGTACAATGGTAGGTCTACTTCAATTCAGCACGGCTTCACTCGTGTCAGGATCCACGCTGACTCCCTCAGCTGATATCACGTGACCTAAAAACTTCACGTTAACCAACCAAAACTCACACATGCTGAACTTCGCAAACAACTGATTACCTCGCAAAGTCCGCAAAACAGCTCGCAAATGCTTCTTGTGCTGGCCCATACTCCTAGAGTAAATCAGGACGTTGTCGATGAACACGATCACAAACTTGTCCAGAAACTGTCTGAACACCCGGTTCATCAAGTTCATAAAAGCTACGGGGGCATTGGTCAACCCAAACGGCATAGCCAAGAACTCGTAATGCCCGTACTGTATCTGAAAGCTGTCCTGGCCACATCTGACTCTCTGATCCTCAACTGATGGTATCCAGACCTGAGATCAATCTTCGAAAAGACTGAAGCTGCCATATATAAGCTGATCAAACAAGTCGTCAATCTGAAGTGGAGGATACTTGCTCTTCTCTGAAGCCTGATTCAACTCCCGGTAATCAATACACAATCACATAGAACTATCATTCTTTCGCACAAACAGTACAGGAGCACCCCACGATGATACACTGGGTCGTATAAAACTTTCTCCAGCAACTCTTGAAGTTGAATCTGTAGCTCTTTCAACTCTGCTGGCGCCATACGATAAGGTGCCTGTGATATGGGTCCAGTGCCCGATAAAAGCTCAATGGTGAAATCCATTTCCCGCACTGGAGGAATACCCGGTAACTCCTCCGGAAACACATCTGGAAACTCAGAAACAACCTCAATGTCCCCATTGTCTGGCACCGCAGCCGTAGTATCCACACCATGAGCTAAGTATGCTACACAACCCTTTTTCATCATCCGCTCGGCTTTCATCGCTGAAATCACACATGGCAATGATGTATTCTTTTCACCGCGAAACAATATCTCGAGGAACCCTGGTCGTGGGACACAACCTCCTTCTTGTGACAAGCGAACATAGCCCAATGTGTCACCAAGAAGTCCATACCCAAAATCACATCAAAACCGACGATATCCAACAATAACAGATCCGCAGCTAACCCATAATCTCCAACAAAGATCTCACAATCCCTCCGGATGGATACAACACTCTCCATAACCCTGGAAGTGGAGATGCAGACATAATAGCCATGGATGTCAAGCAACGATAACCTCAGAGAAACTCTGTCATCACACAGGGTCGTGGCATAAACTCTGGCATGTCTAACTAACCGTCCATATTGATTGCGACTTTGCTTATTGACTTGTCTAGAAGTCGGTGTTGGTCAAACTCCAAAAATGGCATCATGACCTCCTCCTGAACTCTGAGCTGCCGAACCACTAAAACAACTGACTGAGTACATTCCCTCGTAACGTGACCCTCCTGGCCACCAAAATAGCAACTGAGAGTGTCCCTCGGACACAAATCACAGTGACGCCTGCTGTGTGGAAGGATCACCAACGACCACCCTGACTCATGCCACAAGACCAAGTTCACTACTCTGTGATCTCCTTTTCCACCAAACGGATCTTCTGCCTTATCGAAATAACCCTCAACATAATCAAAAAGGTCACAGCCTGATAAAGATATTAATCCCGAGGTGCCTGAACGCAACCTCATCAAAATATCTCGACTAAGTTCACCTTCTTCAAGCCGACATGTCGAAAACCGCGTATGGCTTTCCTTCCCAATGTCCTAGCCTCTGAGTGCAGCACATCAAACTCCTCACGATTATCTCAAGGCATAATAGTCAAAATCCCTTTGATGCTCAGGTTTAAACTCATCTCGAACCTCATGCATTGCTTCCTCTAAAGCCACATAACACGTGCAAACTGGGATAAACATGTGAACGATACATCTCTGCCTCAGGTTGGTAAACACTCCATATTTCCGTTCTTAGGTAGCCTGATTGAACCATTTTCGTATAAACAATACCCTGAATGTAGGTCATGGAGTCGCAACAGGAACTCACATAATACCAACCCACAAAATACAATGATCTGACTCAAGCAAACCATCAACTACCACAATTCTCTGCTCAGAAGCAACATGTAGACCCCCATACACGCTCCATCAGGCTAACCATGACACAAATATCTTTGAATCCATAATGCTCATCCAAAACCCATAACTCATATGATAAAGTCGCGCGTCGACTGATCCTCAACAGGATCCACAACCTTACCGACACGGAAAGCACCTCAAGGAGGCATCCTAATGAATAAGACATTGTTCCCAACAAACAGGACGTAATCATGGAACTTCAAACATTTGAAAGCATACAACACCAAGAGCATTGATGAGTATCCGCCGGCCGGTCGGGTCATCGCTCCAGACATGCTGTACATTCTCAAATATCCTTAGTAAACACGACTACAGAAGTCTACAGAAGCTAAAACCTAATGCTCTGATACCAAGCTAAAATGACCCAACCCCGATTTAGTTTCCTAAACCGAAATCAAACCCCTTCTGAAAACACGAACTTGCAAAAACCATAAAAATTTTGGCAGAGTTTCACTATATCGCGAAATTGCGATTAACCTGCACCCGAAAACACACTTCATCCTATGCCACAAAAGCCAAACCGTGGGCACGAATCCCATCCGGATTTCTCAATATCATAACAATAATGTAAAGTAATAAGTAAAACTATACTTTACAGAAATCCGGGGAAAAATCATATGAAAGTATAACCGTAGAATAATCAGAGCGACCTGTAGTGTATAAATACATAAATATACCACAGTAGGCAAAAAAAGAAACCTACTGGAAAAGCAAGGTAGCTCGAACACTAAGCCTCCGACTGCGACGTGCGACATCAGAATTCGAACTGCAAATTGGGCACGGAAACAGAAAAGCCCAGGGGAAAGGCAAATAAAATCGTTAGAGTGAGTGGACAAAAATAATCATATGCCTTTCACCATTTATATATATCATAAAACAAAGCAAAGCGAGTACATAAAATGAATAGAGGTGTCAGGCGAATCTCTTAAGCCCGATGGTGATAGACTAGGCGAATCTCTCAAGCCTAGTGGACACATCAGAGGAATCTCTCAACCCTGGTTCTGGACTACCGGTGATCATCCGAGTAGCCAATGCATCGATGCTAAGTAATGCCATCACCATATAAAATATAAAATAATACCTCCAAAAGCAATAAATAATCTCAACATAGTATCGTAAATAAATACGGAAATCAAGAACTCGCTAATACAATGTAAATAAAAGTGTCCACTCACAGATAAGCATAACGCAATACGCGTTAATCCAGTGATCCGGTGGAAAATCCATCGCCAAACGAATGATCACGAACCCCTGAATAATCAAAAATTCCACTGCTCAAAATCATAATTCAAAACCTTGAACCACATCTCAAGAAACAACCGTTCTTTGAAACATATAACTCAATATCGACGAAATCGTCAAAAATCTAATAAACAAACCATAAAACCTCGCTATATTTTCCGATGCTCAATTCAAAATATAAAACTCACCACTGCGACCGATGCGCGATTCCGAGTAAAACGACATAAAACTTGTCGAAAAACACCTCGACCGGAAAATCGCCGCCGCCACTGCCGCCGCCGCTAGAAAATGTAATCGGCCCAAAAAATTTCGACCTACACATGGATTTGAAGATCTCAACATTTTCAACAACTTTCTAGTTCAAATCTAAGGTCAATTTTATCTGGAAAAGGTCCAAAACTCACTTCAAAGACACAAACCCTCGCTGGAATTTCATCACCTCCGATCTCCCTCCTCCGGCCACGGCAAGGCTTGAAACCATTTCTAAAAGCTTCATCTCTCCAAGGCTAACAAAACCTCTCAAAGAACCACCACCACCTCGGCCACCACGCCGTCACCCAAGGCCGCTGATTCTCGCAAGTTTTCCTCCAACTTTGTCGTGACAATACTCTCTCCTCCGACCACCATAGAGGACGATCCACCTACCAAATTGAAGAGGGGCACGAGCCCAACACTTTCCACAGGGTCAAAACGCTCCTCCAAACGCAATACTCGCATCAGCAATTCATGCGTCTGGCGATCCTCATCAGGATCCACATCCCTATTAACACAAGGACCACGTCGAGGAGGCATCCTACTGATTCAAGAAATGCATTAGTCACAAGCACTCGGAACGTAACATAAGACCTCAGACATTTGAGAATTCACAACACCCGAAGCATTGATGAGTAACCGCTGGCTAGTCGGGTCATCGCTCCAGACATGCTGTACATACTCAAATATCCTAAGTGTCACAACTACAAGAGTCAACAGAACCTGAAACCTAATGCTCTGATACCAAGCTGAAAGGACCCAACCCCGATTTAGTTTCCTAAACCGGAATCGAACCCCTTCCGAAAACACGAACTTGCAAAAACCACAAAAATTTTGGCAGAGTTACGCTAGTACGTGGAATTGCCATTAACCTGCACCCGCAAACACACTTCATCCTACGCCATAAAAGCCAAACCGTGGGCACCAATCCCATCCGGATTTCTCAATATCATAACAATAATGTAAAGTAGTAATCAAAATTGTACTTTACAGAAATCCGGGGAAAACATATAAAAGTATAGCGACAAAGTAATCAGAGCGACCTCTAGTGTATATATACAGAAATGTACAACAGTAGACAAACTAAGAAACCTACTGGAAAAGAAAGGTAGCACGAACACTAAGCCTCCAACCGCGACGTGAGACACCAGAATCCGAACTGCAAACTGGGCACGGAAACCGAAAAGCCCAGGGGAAAGGCAAATAAAATCGTTAGAGTGAGTGGAAGAAAATAATCAAATGCCTTTCACCATTATATGTATAATAAAACAAAGCGAGTTCATAAAATGAATGGAGGTGTCAGGCAAATCTCTCAAGGCCGATGGTCAGGCGAATCTCTCAAGCCCGACGGTGATAGACTAGGCGAATCTCTCAAGCCTAGTGGGCACATAAGAGGAATCTCTCAACCCTGGATCTAGACTACCGGTGATCAGCGGAGTAGCCAATGCATCGATGCTAAGTAATGCCATCACCATATAAAATATAAAATAATACCTCCAAAAGCAATAATTAATCTCAACATCGTACTGTAAATAAATACGGAAATCAAGAACTCGCTACGACAGTGTAAATAAAAAGGTCCACTCACAGATGGCACAGCGCGTAAACGTGCTAATCACGAGATCCGGCGGAGATCCCTCGCCCAACGTACGATCTCGATCCCCTGAATAATCACAAAATATAACTGATCAAAATCACAGTTCATTACACTATACCACACCTCGGAAACCAACCATTTCCGGAAACATATAACTCGATAAAAATAATCGTCGAAATTCCTCAAACTCTCCACATAAACCCTCGACAAAAAATCCGATACTCAAATCAACTCAAAAACCTCAAGGCGATGATCGGGGCGCGATTACGAGCAAAACAACACTAAAATAATCAATTCCAAAAAGTCAACGGGTCGCCGGAGCTCCGCCGTTGACCGCCGCCGCCGCCGCCGCGCCGTCAACCGGAGGAATTTCCTGGCGGCCAAACTCACCGAAGCTTCTCCTCTTCAAGCCCAACATATTTCACAACTACACAAACCTCCAATTCCGGCCCAAATCGCCGGAAATCAGCTTGAAAGTCCCGGAATTCCAAATCGTCGGCCGCCCCTGTTTTCCGTCGAACCTCCGTCCACGGCGCACAGCGGCCTTCGAGGCCACTCCCAAAGGCACCGTCATGGACCCACGCGTCGAAACCCTCTAATCTCCGGCCACCACCGTGACCAGAGAACCACCGTCCAAACCACCCCGATTCCGGCAACCTTTACACACCTCGTTCTCCCTCAAATCCTCACCAATTCAAGCAAATCCAAGTTCTAAACAGTTGCAAATCAAGAGAGGACTCTTTTACCTTCCAAAGTCATGACCGGAAACGGCAAGTCCGCCGGTGAGTTCAAACTGGGTCAAAATCTCCACGGGTCAACGGTGATCAACGGGTTAAACCTCAGTCAACGCCAGTCAAACTTTCAAACAGTGTTTTTCGACAATTTTTTGGACTATTTCCGATATTTATACTCGCGGCTTGATATGATCGATGGTCCAAAACTGATCACATCCACGTTTCGGATAACTCAAATACAAACGGATAAACACGATGAAACTCCACGATTTCAAATATTCATAACATATTCCTCGGTCGTCGAAATAATTATCCGAAACTGCCTACAAACTCGAAATCACGCGTGATACAATTCTCGTGAAGAGACTCAACTCAAATTCTCGCCCGATAATTAAGTCGGGATCAAAACCGCTAATTCGATTCATTTACGATAAACTGCGATTATTCGCTAACTCGTGGATTGCCGATTACTATACTGATTCTGATTCGGGTCGTCACAAATCTACCCCCCTTAAAAAAATTTCGACCTCGAAATTTACATACCTGCTAGGTGAACAGATGAGGATACTGCTCCCTCATACGCTGCTCAGTCTGCCAGGTGGCCTCCTCAACTGAGTGATTCTGCCACAAGACCTTCACATGTGGTATAATACGGTGCCTCAACTCCTGCTCACGCTGATTGAGAATCTGTACCGGCTCCTCCACATATGTCAAATCCTCTCAGATAGGAAGCTGATATGGTGCTAACACATGTGATGGATCTGGAATATACTTCCACAACATCAAGACATGGAAAACATCGTGTACACGAGCCATCTCGGATGGTAACTCAAGTCTGTAAGCCACGGCACCAACTCTCTCGGTAATCTCATACTGACCAATGTACCGTGGTCGAAGATTGCCACGCTTCCCGAAACGCACAACTCCCCTCTACGGAGATAGTTTCAGGAAGACCCAATCGCCCACCTCGAACTCAAGACTCTTTCTTCTCACGTCCGCATAACTCTTCTGGCGATCCTGGGCAATCTTCAATCTATCCCGGATAATCTGAATGTCCTCCATGGTGCTTTTCACCAGATTAGGGCCAATAAGCCATTGCTCGCCCACCTCACTCCAACACAATGGAGTGCGGCACTGCCTCCCGTATAGAGCCTCATACGGTGTCATCTCAATACTGGCCTGATAACTGTTGTTGTAAGCAAACTCAATCAAATGCAGTTGCTGGTTCCAATTTCCTCGAAACTGTAAAACACAAGATCGCAACATATCCTCGAGAGTCTGCATAGTCCTTTCAGACTGCCCATCAGTCTGAGGATGAAAAGCTGTACTGAAACGCAATCTAGTACCCAAGGCTCGCTGCAGTGCCTGCCAAAACTCTGAAGTAAACTGACTGTCTCGATCAGAAACAATAGATACAGGTACACCGTGCAGACGAATGATCTCCGCCAAATATAGTTTTTCCAATCTGCCAACTGAAATCTTCCCCGGAAGTGCAAGAAAATGAGCGAATTTTGTCAATCGATCTACGATAACCCAAATACCAGTATTACCAGCCAAAGTACGCGGTAACTGATACACGAAATCCATGGTAATGTGCTCCCACTTCCAAACTGGAATCTCTAAGGGCTGCAACTTTCCCGCAGGCTTCTGCATCTCCACTTTAACCTGCTGACAAATAAGACACATGCTCACATATGCGGCAATCTCCCGTTTCATATTTTGCCACCAGTAATAAGCTCGGAGTGTACGAAACATCTTCGTACCGCCGGGATGCATTGCATACGCAGAACAATGAGCTTCATCTAAAATCTATTTCTTTAAACCTTCGTCCCTAGGTACACATAATCTGCCTCTGAATAACAACGTACCATCATCACTCAACCGAAACTCTGTTGGCACACCATTCCGAATCATGGTCTTCTTGTCCAACAGATAGGAATCTGTATCCTAAGCTTCCCGTACCTGATCAACCAACACCGGTCGAACCTGGAAACTGGCCAACAAAGCTCCATCATCATCCCACTCGAACTCAGCTCCTGTGGCCCGTAGCTCGGCTAACATGGAAACCCTGGCCACACACACATGAAACAATGAAGCTCCGGATTTCCGACTGAGTGCATCAGCAACGACATTAGCTTTCCCTGGATGGTACTTGAAAGTGCAATTACAGTCATTAATCAACTCCATCTATCTGCGCTGCCTCATATTCAAGTATGGCTACGTGCGCAAATAAGTGAGACTCTTGTGATCGGTGTATATCATGCACTGAGCTCCGTACAAGTAGTGTCTCCAACTCTTCAAAGCTAATACAATAGAAGCTAACTCTAAATCATGGGTAGGATAGTTGACTTCATGTGGTTTCAGCTGCTTGGAACCGTAAGCCACTACTATGCCATGCTGCATCAGAACACAACCAAGCCCCAACTTCGATGCATCGCTGTAAACCACGAACTCTCCACTATCATCAGGTAAAGTCAAAACCCGTGCAGTAGTCAACTTTTCCTTCAGGAGCAAGTAACTCTCCTCACATGCATCGGACCACTCGAACTTGACGCCTTTCTTCGTCAATCTAGTAAGTGGAGTGGCAATCCGTGAAAAATCCTGCACAAAGCGCCGATAGTAACCTGCCAAACCCAAGAAACTCCTGATATGTGGTACAGTGGTAGGTCTACTCCAATTCAACACGACTTCTACCTTGTCAGGATCCACGCTGACTCCTTCAGCTGATATCACGTGACCCAAAAACTTCACGCTATCCAACCAAAACTCACACTTGTTGAACTTCGCAAACAATTGATTGTCCCGCAAAGTCCACAAAACAGCTCGCAAATGCTTCTTGTGCTGGCCCATACTCCTGGAATAAATCAGGATGTCGTCGATGAACACGATCAAAAACTTGTCCAGAAACCGCCTGAATACCCGGTTCATCAAGTCCATAAAAGCTGTGGGGCCATTGGTCAATCGAAACGGCATAACCAAGAACTCGTAATGCCCATACCGTGATCTAAAAGCTGTCCTGGCCACATCTGACTCTCTAATCCTCAACTGATGATATCCGGACCTGAGATCAATCTTCGAAAAGACTGAAGCTCCCTTGAGCTGATCAAACAAGTCACCAATCCGCGACAACAGATACTTGTTCTTCACAGTGACCTGATTCAGCTTCCGGTAATCAATGCACAACCGCATGGATCCATCCTTCTTCTGCACAAACAGTACAGGAGCACCCCACGGTGATACACTGGGTCGTATGAAACCCTTCTCTAGCAACTCTTGAAGTTGAATCTGTAGCTCTTTCAACTCCGCTGGCGCCATACATAATGTGCCTGTGATATGGGTCCAGTGCTAGGTAATAGCTCAATGGTGAAATCGATATCTCGAACTAGAGGAATACCCGGTAACTCATCCGGAAATACATCTCGAAACTTGGAAACCACCTCAATATTACCAATGTCTGGTATAGCAGCCGTAGTATCCACAACATAAGCTAAGTAAGCAACACAACCCTTCTACATCATCCGATCAGCCTTCATCGCTGAAATCACACATGGCAATGAAGTATTCTTCTCACTGCGAAACAATATCTCGGGGAACCCTGGACGTCAAAACATAACCTCCTTCTTGTGACAATTGAACATAACCCAATGTGTCTCCAAGAAATCCATACCCAAAATCACATCAAAATCGACGATATCCAGCAATAACAAATCTGCGGCTAAGCCATGACCTCCAATAAAAATCTCACAATCCCTATACACCCAACCAATACCCACAACCTCACCAGATGGATACAACACTCTCCACAACCCCAGAAGTGGAGATGTAGGCGTAGTAGCTAAAGATGATAATCTATATGACATGAATGAATGTGTTGCACCTGGATCTAGCAAAGTAAGTACTAGATAGCCAAAAACATGCAACGTATCAATGATAACCTCCGGTGAAGCTCTGCCCTCACGCAAAGACATGGCATGAACCCTGGCCTGCCCAGCTGGTCGTCCACGCTGAGGGTGACTCTATTCTTCGCCCTGGCTAGAAGACTGTACTGGTCGAGCCCCAGAAGTGGTACCTCGCTCTCCTCCGGAACTCTGGGCCGTCTCTCCACTAACACCAGCAAGCTGGAAACATTCTCTCGCATAGTGACCCTCCTGGCCACAACGATAACAAACGACAGGGCCTCGCTGACATGGACCAAGATGATGCCTGTTGCAGAGACTACACAATGGGTACTCCCTCGGTACGGCAAAAATGTCACCGGTACGCCGAGGATAACTGGAACCGCTAGAACCCCCACTAGACTGTGGTCTCTGAGGTCGATCCCTCCTCCATCTCTGTCTCTATCTCTGTCTAACTGAACTACCTGGTGGTCTATATGGTCCACTGCCCTATGATGATGCCGATCCGGAAGTATCAGAACTCAGCCTCTTGGAAGGTCCCTGACTCGGTCCACCCTCCTCAACTCGTCGAGACTGGAATCTCATCTGCCTTTCCTTTTCGATATCCTCGCCTCGAAGTGCTGCACTCACAAACTCATCAAAGTTATTCCGAGGCATCATAGTCAGAGTCCCCTTGATGTTCAAGTTCAAGCCCAACTCAACTCTTCGGCACTTGGCTTCCTCAGTAGCCACCATGTCACAAGCAAACTGAGATAAGCGAGTAAATCTGTCCCGGTACTCAAGTACTGACATACTGCCCTGTCTCAAATTAGTGAACTCCTCATACTTCTGCTGCTGTGTAGCCTGGTTGAAGTATCTCCGCATAGACAAATCTCGAAACAAAGTCCACGGAGTATCAACCGGAACTCTATCGGTGCTAACCCACCAGAAGTATGCATCTGACTCAAGTAAACCAACTACTGCAACTGTCATCTGCTCAGGAATAAAACGCAGACGCTCACAAACGCGTTCAACCTGAACCAACCATGCCTCACAAATCTCTGAATCAACTGAACCCGAGAAAACAGTCGCTCCAGCAGTTCGAGCTTTAACCACAAGGTCAAAACGCTCCTCCAAACGCAATACTCGCATCAGCAAGTCATGCGTCTGGCGATCCTCATCAGGATCCACATCCCTATTAACATAGGGACCACGTCGAGGAGGCATCCTATTGATTCAAGAAAAGCATTAGTCACAAGCACTAGGAACATAACATGAGACCTCAGACATTTGAGAATTCACCCGAAGCATTGATGAGTAACCGCTGGCTACTCGGGTCATCGCTCCAGACATGCTGTACATACTCAAATACCCTAAGTGTCACAACTACAAGAGTCTACAGAACCTGAAACCTAATGCTCTGATACCAAGCTGAAAAGACCCAACCCCGATTTAGTTTCCTAAACCGGAATCGAACCCCTTCCGAAAACACGAACTTGAAAAAACCACAAAAATTTCGGCAGAGTTACGCTACTACGTGGAATTGCCATTAACCTGCACCCGAAAACACACTTCATCCTACGCCACAAAAGCCAAACCGTGGGCACCAATCCCATCCGGATTTCTCAATATCATAACAATAATGTAAAGTAGTAATCAAAATTGTACTTTACAGAAATTCGGGGAAAACATATAAAATTATAACGACAAAGTAATCAGAGCGACCTCTAGTGTATATATACAGAAATATACAACAGTAGGCAAACCAAGAAACCTACTGGAAAAGAAAGGTAGCTCAAACACTAAGCCTCCAACCGCGACGTGAGACACCAGAATCCGAACTGCAAACTGGGCACGGAAACCGAAAAGCCCAGGGGAAAGGCAAATAAAATCGTTAGAGTGAGTGGAAGAAAATAATCATATGCCTTTCACCATTTATATGTATAATAAAACAAAGCGAGTTCATAAAATGAATGGAGGTGTCAGGCAAATCTCTCAAGCCCGATGGTCAGGCGAATCTCTCAAGCCCGACGGTGATAGACTAGGCGAATCTCTCAAGCCTAGTGGGCACATCAGGGGAATATCTCAACCCTAGATCTGGACTACCGGTGATCAGCGGAGTAGCCAATGCATCGATGCTAAGTAATGCCATCACCATATAAAATATAAAATAATACCTCCAAAAGCAATAATTAATCTCAACATCGTACTGTAAATAAATACGGAAATCAAGAACTCGCTACGACAGTGTAAATAAAATGGTCCACTCACAGATGGTACAGCGCGCAAACACGCTAATGACGAGATCCGGCGGAAGATCCCTCGCCCAACGTACGATCTCGATCCCCTGAATAATCACAAAATATAACTGATCAAAATCACAGTTCATTATACTGTACCACACCTCGGAAACCAACCATTTCCGGAAACATATAACTCTATACAAAATAATCGTCAAAATTTCCCAAACTCTCCACATAAACCCTCGACTAAAAATCCGATACTCAAATCAACTCAAAAACCTCAAGGCGATGATCGGGGCGCGATTACAAGCAAAACAACATTAAAATCATCAAATTCCAAAAAGTCAACGAGTCGCCGGAGCTCCACCGTTGACCGCCGCCGCCGGCGCGCCGTCAACCGGAGGAATTTCCTGGCGGCCAAACTCACCGAAGCTTCTCCTCTTCAAGCCCAACATATTTCACAACTACACTAACCTCCAATTCCGGCCCAAATCGTCGGAAATCAGCTTGAAAGTCCCAGAATTCCAAATCACCGGCCTCCCCTGTTTTCGGTCGAACCTCCGTCCACGACGCACAGCGGTCTTCGAGGCCACTCCCAAAGGCACCGCCGTGGCCCCACGAGTCGAAACCCCCTAATCTCCGGCCACCACCGTGACCGGAGCACCACCGATTCCAGCAACCTTTACACACCTCGTTCTCCCTCAAATCCTCACCAATTCAAGCAAATACAAGTTCTAAACAGTTTCAAATCAAGAGAGGAATCTTTTACCTTCCAAAGTCGTGACCGGAAACGGCAAGTCCGCCGGTGAGTTCAAACCGGGTCAAAATCTCCATGGGTCAACGGTGGTCAACGGATCAAACCTCAGTCAACGCCGGTCAAACTTCCAAACAGTGTTTTTCGACAATTTTTTGACTATTTCCGATATTTATACTCGCGGCTCGATACGATCGACGGTCCAAAACGAATCACATCCACGTTTCGGATAACTCAAATACAAACGGATAAACACGACGAAACTCCTCGATTTCAAATATTCATAACATATTCCTTGGTCGTCGAAATAATTATCCGAAACCGCTCACGAACTCGAAATCACGCGTGCTACAATTCTTGTGAAGAGACTCAACTCAAATTCTCGCCAGATAATTAAGTCGTGATCAAAACCGCCAATTCGATTCATTTACGATAAACTGCAATTATTCGCTAACTCCTGGATTAAGCCGATTACTATACTGATTCTGATTCGGGTCGTCTCAATAACATATATATTATTCGGCGAAAGACATTTATTTTCGTCCACTCACTCTAACGGTTTATATGTCTTTCCCTGGGATCTTTGTTTTCAATGCCCAGTTTGCAGCTTGGATTTAGGTGTCACACGTCGAGGTTGGAGGCTTAGTATTCGAGCTACTTTTCCTTCTCAGTAGGTTTCTAATTTGGCCTACTGTTGTGCATATATGTAAATACTAGAGGTCGCTCTGAATACTCTGATGTTTATATTTTCCACATGATTTTTCTGGATTTCTGTAATGCTACAATTTTGTTTATTGCTTTACGTTATGTTATGTTTTTGAAAAATCCGGATGGGATTGGTGCCCATGGTTTGGATTTTGTGGCATAGGATGAAGTGTATTTTCCGGTGCAGGTTAATGGTAATTACGCGACATAGTGAAAGTCTGCCGAAATTTCTATGATTTTTGAAAATTCATGTTTTCAGAAGATGTTTGATTCCGGTTTAGGCCACTAAACCGGGGTTGGGTCCCTTCAGTTGAGCTCTTAATGTATAATGCATAACTTGTTACCTCATTAAAAAACAATGTCAAGTAAACAAAAACCATGAAAACAACGACTTGGTAGAAGAGAAAAATAGTACAATGCATCTACAAATAATACTATATATTGTGTAGACTCCCCCTGATGTCTACCAAAATATTACTCCCTCTAATTGATAACTCAATCTTGGATTTCAGATAATCTTTATTTTCCAATGCATCTCACATGTTTCACAAATGTAGATTTGGGAAGTGACTTGGTAAACAAGTTCGCAACATTATCTACAAAACGAATTTGGCTCACATGAATATTCAAGAACTGCTGTTGTTGATTGATTGCAGAAAAACTTTGGCAAAAAGCATTTAATATTGTCACCCTTAATGTAGCCCAACTTCATCTGCTCAATACAAGCCATATTATTCTCAATGATGCAAGTTAGTGTTGTCGTAGTAGATAGTAATTTATTAGACCATCGAATATGGTGTATTACTGACCTAATCCAGACACACTCTTTAATATCTTCATGCAGAGCTCTGATTTCAGAATGATTCGAAGAAATAGCCACAAGAGTTTGCTTTGTAGATCTTCAACATCAGCAAAACCTACAAACACATCCTTCGATGTCTCGGGATAGGAGACTACATTAAAAGATGATTCAGTGCTTGCAACTAGAAGGTCCTTCGACGGGTCGAGAGACATCGTCTGGTTAATCCAGGGACTTACATTCGACGGGTCGAGTCCTGCCAAAGTCTTTCATCTCAAACTTGAATTTCAAGTAGTCAACTATCTCATTAATCTCATCAAGAAACCTGATGATGTTCATATCATCTATATCAGAGGTCGACAATAGGCTGGGCCGAAAATTTTCTTCACGTCTCTAAAATTCGAGCTAGGTTAGGCTAGGTTTTTTTTGATAATTTGAAGCCTACAAGCCCCATGCCTTATCGCGCTTTTTGGGGTAGGCCAGGCTGGACTTTTCTTTGTATTAAATAAAAAATAAAATATTAATAGTGTTTAACTATCAAATATATCAACAATTAACACTAAATAATATATAAGCCTCAAAAACTTGATATTCAGTATATGAATGAATGATATTAAGGTAAATTATAGAGTTTGAAGGTTTATATTGATAAAATAATCTATAATATATACAATTGATAGACTTCACGAGGTTGGCCATACGGGCCGGGCTGGACTGGCCTTGACGGGTGTTGACTAGCCGAGTTTTTATAGGCCTATGTGCTTTGGTACCTCAGCCCGAGCCCAACTCTATACCCATAGGATTAGACTTTTTTGAGCCTAAATTCAGGCCGGGCCATGCTTGGACTTTTTGAGATTCGGACCGCCCACGGGTTTTTTGAGTCTATGGACCAAATAGTGACCCCTACATTGCTACAATGACCAATCCTGAACTTGTTTATTTAATGAACACCCATGATGTTGTTGAGATATGAAAAAATGGAGCTATTATATAAATGGCTGCATTATTTGTATCAAATCTATCTCCAAAAAACCCAAAGTCCATAATGTGCAAAAGGGAGACTAACGTACGGAAGCCCACGTACAAAGTCTACAGACACATCAAATAATCAGAACAAAAGAGAGGGATGCAAAGGAGTCTCGTTGCCGCCACCTCTAAACTTTGATCTCTCGCTTTTGCTCTTATCAAAATTCAAGTATCCAAAGTAAAATAAAACTCAACTCGCTGCTTATCGGCTTCTTATATAAACATACATAACAACACAAAGAGGCAGAAGCATGCAAGGAAAAGAAGAAGTGTCTCTACCGCAAGAGAGGAACAACAAAACAGAACAGCAGCCAGCAACATATAGCAGCAGCAAAACAGAACAGCCCCCAGCAACGAGAAGAGAGGAGAGCGACAACAACAAAAGGAGGAGACCAACAAAAAGAGAGCAGTTGCCGGCAGCAACAAGAAATTCAGAGGTGGGGCTCCTAGACAACCTCGGCTAACATATTTTGTTTTGCAGGTCCGTCAATTATCACTGAATCCGACCTAGTCCACATTTGCGAACGGTACGGCTCCTGGATTCGGTGAGTTCTCACGAGGCATCATGGTTGCCATAATAAAATCACAGGCATAGTCCCCGTTTGCGAACGGGTACGGCTCTGGATTAAGTGGATTTGGTGAATATGATGAGTTCCGAACAAATGTTACGCTGCAAACATGAATTCAGCACGATTACTGCTCTAACCGAGCCCTTGCTCTCGAAGATGAACAAAACAACAAGCTAAGCTACAAAGCCAAATTGATTCTTCCAAGCTGCGGCCTCCTCCAAAACTCTCAATAGCACAGCAACAAAAGAAAAGAGCACCTCCAATCGAAGCCATATGCAATCAAGCAATCGAAGGTGGCAAGCTTCAAATCAAAATCAGATGAACTCTACTCTATGCTTCCACAACAATCTCTACAGCCAACAAATCAATAAATCGGCACCAAGACACAACACAAAAGTAGAAGCAATTCAGGAAGCATAGAAATCTCACCGTTCAACTTGTCGTCTCCCAAGCAAATCAAGTGAAGCTGTCAAAGCCACTGCAAGCTCTAAAGGCAACTAGCTTCGGAATAAGCACAAGCCAAGGATCTGCTCTAGTCACAAAGCTCAAGCCACATCCTGATGAAGGCAATGACGCGTTCTCCTCCAAATGCGTCGGCACCGGTAGCAACAGAAGATTTCGAAATCAAAATAGTTGCAGCCCACTCCTAATACAAGTTAACTCTTCTTCGAAGCTATCTTTGTTCAAAGCAAAATCAACAACAAGGAAGAGAAGAAATCTAGGCAAGTAATCAGCAAACAAGCGGAGGAATTCAAATTAGTGGCAGCCTATCATTTCTACTGTTTGAAGAATATCCAGCAGCACTCCAATTCGCAAGCCAACAAATTTCCGTCTGTGAAAGTGAAGAGAAGAAGAGACAAGAAGAAATGGGTTGAGCTTGAACAAGAAAAAATGAAGGAAAGAATCAGAAGGAAGAAAAAGAAGCTGCAGTGCGGAAAAGAAGAGAAGATGAAAAAAGCTGTGCACGGGAAGAAGAAAGGAAAACAAGAAGAGAGAAGTGGGCTGGGCCTCTTAACACTCCAACTGAAAAGGGCTTCACGGCCATGGGCCTTACCTTAACTTGGGCTCATACATGTTCCAGAAAATATTCAAGCTCTCTAGTGTTGCTTCTCCAAAAATGAAGACGACGGCTCCTAATAACTCATCGGAATAATAACTCATCAGAATTGTTAAAAATGCTGGCACAAAGTAAAAAAAAATAAAAAGACAAAAATAAATGCAAGAACTACAATGGTTTGATCCCTTCAAAGGGTATGTAGGCAATCCGGCATAAAATCTGGATGAAACCACAAAATATAATTGAATCCTTGGTTATCTGATCATAAAATCAAAAACAAAATTTAATAATTGTTTTTGACTTAGAAATTTAATTATAAATTAAATATAAAATTAATAAAATATTCATTGAATATAAAATGTGAACATAAAAGGTACGATATCAATCAAAACTAATTAAACCCCATAAACTACGAAACTAAATAGGCAATATGGATCCCGCTGATTCTCCACCATTCGGATCGTCGTCATTGTGTCCAGTATCCCGAGGCGTGACATTCGGGTGACATATAGGTGGAGGGTCCATGCTCATCGACCTGAGGAAATTGATCATGAAACTCATATGCACCTGTAACGTACAAGTCTTAGTCTGAGATGGTTGAATCTGTTCATGGGCCAATCGACCTTCCTCTCGGGCCGCTTGAGCCACCTCTTCGGCCGCTCAGACCCACTCCTTGGCATCCGCCGCACTCGAATGCCCGCTCACCGATATAGATGACTGGGTCAAATATGTCTCGACTGCCTGTCCAAGGCCATGAACCTCCTTCCTAGATAGGTGGCCAAAAATTGTAACTGTGATATTGAACTGAGTCTCCTTCAATAGAGGAGGCAACTCTTTAGGTGTCGTCTTTGGGTTTGTGAATGTTCGCACGACAATTTCTCCTCGCCAATTGTATCAACCTCTCCTGAAATTAATATTGTGAACAAAATATGAATGTCGATTTCTAAAAAAAATTAACAGAATTTCCCCTAAATATGATGGAAACCAAAAACCTACATGAAAAAAAACACTTCTAATAACCAATTCAAAAATAACAAATTGTGAGCACCAACTCTCATCCGTATTTCTCAAATTTAGAATAATGTGTAGTTTAGCTAACTAAACTAAATTCCAATGGCACAACCGAATACATGTCCTAATAATGATTAAACTTTTTCAAACCAACCGTAAGATTAAACTCAACAATTTTGGAAAAAGAGTTACTTACACCACGTTGACTTGCGATATCTTCTTGCCTGGGCCAGACGCAAGAAGACACGTTAGCATCAAGAAAATAGTGCTTCGAACCCGCATCTCTGTGAGTCTTTGCGATGTTGATCATCCTTTGGGAGCCTGACTTATGGTGCATCATTTTCTTCTTACGATTAGTACTGTTGGCTACCGACCTTCTCTGTTTTAAGTAATGTTTGAAACTAAAAAATGATTCATTTTCATTACATTAAAGAAAAGCAAAACGAACCTCAAACGTATCGGACTCAACGTCCGTCAACAACTCCCTGGAACACTCGAGGTGTCGTGTTCCTTATAGTTATCATGCAGGTCGTGCTTCCAATCTTTATAATTCTATGGTCTTTGATCATAGTCAAAATGTACCTAGGAAAAAAATATTTAATTACCTATACCCTATAATTTGTAATTAATTTTAAATAAAATAAAATTGAATAGACCATATTATCAAGAGTTCGTGGTATACCCTGAACTTGTTGGCTTCGTGAAGCTCGTCCAAAGAAGGGGCATTCATACATATGTTTTTCCGTATAATAGATCTGATGTTATGCGAGTACAAACTGCCCATCTCGAGTGTCGGAGGGCCTCTGGTGAAATCATCATATGACACCTCAATCTTCTTTCCCGTTGACTTGTGTATCTTCTTGACTTTAGCTTCCTTCACAAATCCTCGAGTGCATTTGGGGGTTGGGGTTGAGGGGTACCTCCTGTTTACTATGCATCAGGTGCTAAAGCAAACAGAATCGTCGATGGATGATTAAGGAGATAGTGACGATGGGTCGTCCAAAGCGAAAATCATTGGCTTAACTATATAGGTTGTCGACGCTTCATTGGGAGAATTAGGAATAGTCTGTGACCTATCAAGAGCCACAAGAGCTGCAGGAGCCATAACAGTCTCCTCTGACCTTTTTTACCCTAACCCATCTGTCATTTTATGGATTGAAATTCAGCATTGTTCTCTTGTACAGTCTGCCTCTTCTTACCACTAGGCATCTTTAGATATACAACCAAAACCAATTATTCAATACACATTTATTCAATCAAAATCAACCAACATCAACCAACATGATTATATAACGAACCTAGCTATCCAATCCAGTACCTATCCAACACACACATCTGTTAAACAACATCAACCAACATCAACACGTACCAAACCTAGCAATCCCACAATCCCGAACATTAACACATTCTAGCTATCACACATACCACACATGCAATCCCACAATCCCAAGCATACTAGCAATTTCACAATCTTGAACATCAACACATACTAGGAATCACACATACTGAATATCACATTCATATAACAATCCCACATTCATAAAACAATCCAATTCTTAGCTCAAAAACATTCATCACAATCAAAACATTAACCACATATAAAAACCATTAAATCAAGACATGTGATTAACACAACAATCCTTGATGAGAGAGAGAGAGAGAGACCGTTAGGGCGTCGGGGTTAGGGAGTATAGACGGAGAGAATGGTGGTGTCGGTGGAGTGGTGGGGTTCGGGAGACAGAGTGGTGGCGGGGGTGGAGTGGTGGACGACATCGGTGGGGATGTGATGGTGATGGCGTCGGGTAAGAGAGTATCGACGGAGAGAGAAAGCGAAATTTTGGGATTGCAAATTAATGGATTTATAGAAGAAGATTGATTTGTTCGATCTTAAAGAAATCACAAACATATTGGAGGAAATTATCAGGGAACTTCTTCTTAAGCAAAACCTAGGTATGACTCTTATCTAGTTTGGCTGTCCAAATTTTCAACATATAAGCTTTCATGAATTCCTCGATCTCGTCACCGTCTCGCAACACTACCCAATGCGCTTCAATAAATTCTTCTTGAGTTAATCTTTCATTTAATACTCCTTTAAATGGTCGTACAATACTCCTCTAAATGGTCGTACAACATCTGTGACGACTAAAAGATTATTGTGGGCATGTGGATTGGAGGCGGTGGTCTGGACTAGATCTTTGAGGTACATGCATGTTGCAGTAGGTTATACACTCATACATTAGGTATTTTTTTGCAGTAGAATTATTTTTGATGAATCCTTTATACTGTCCGAGTTGTTTGCAAAATGATAAAATTAATTATTTGTCGAATAGTAGAAACAAAAAAATATATAAAAATAATGAAAACTGTGTTATAATTAAATCAATTTAAGTTACATGAAATATTAATTGTACATTTCTTGAGGATACATCAAAGTATAGTGGACTAGACCAAAAAGCAGCACTTGTTGAGTAAGATGGATCATGAGGTGAATCATGATGTCAAAGAAAACATGGGGAAAAATCATCTCTAATTTGCAGAGGATGTGGACAATTTCACATTGTAGTTCGACAACATCTGACTTCTTCAACTGTATAGCGCATAACCTCTGCCACCATCTACACAATATTACTATTAGTTAGACGACATCACGAGGCAAATATAGTTGAATTATCACTAGAATCAGATGTTTATGTCGAGGACACCGATGATGATGTCGTTAACATAGTCAAATTTGGGCCAGAGGTCTCAGGAGCCGACGAGGCTGATGAAGGTGGAGCTTCGGGCAGTGTTGAGGTGGAGAAAGGAGTCGAGGACGTCAGGATGGGATCAGAGGCAGAGGAGAGGCTGTGTGCGAGGGAGAGAAGAGCACAAAGAGGAGATCTCCTATACCGAGCTTATCATAAGCTCAATCAGCCTTAAGGAAAGTTGACAAGATTAACGTATCAAATTGTGACACGTGTCACTATTTGAAAATTAGCTCTAATGTTCTTAGCCCTATAGTGCATAGCAGCCTGATCATTTAAGAGTTGTGAGTTGTCCAATCCCTCTCTCTCGAGAGAGAAAGTGTCATCAAGTGGTAGATAAAATGACAGGTATTAATTGGAAACACAAAATATCAGTTGGCTCAGTTAAAATGAGAACTTTCAATATTCAAGCCAATAACCGAGCCGGTTAATTGATTCGGTTCGACTCAGCTGAGCTGACTTTGGTATTTCTTCAGTTTCGACTTATTTTTGGATGGTTTTGGATGGCTTTGATTGGCTTCGGCTTATTGAGCTGAAAATATCAGCTGTATAACTGATCATTCTTATATCCCTTCCCAATCAATTAGTCATACTACGAGAAAAAAATATTTTTGACGACGAAGCCATTTTGTCGACTAAGAGGCCTTTTTGTAGCTTTTGTACCTAGACAACAAAATTTTCATCGTCTAAGTATCGTTGTTGAAGTACTTAGACGATGAACCTCCTTCCTAGGTCGGTGGCCAAAAATTGTATGTGCGATGTTGATCTGAGTCTCCTTCAATTGCGGAGGCAGCTCTTCAGGTGTCATCTTTGGGTTTTGTGAATGTTCGCGCGACAATTTGTCCTCAGACAATTGTATCAACCTCTCCTGAAATTAATAATACAAACAATATATGAATGTCGATTTCTAAATTTTTTTTGACATAGTTTCCTCTAAATATGGAGGAAACCAAAAACCTGCATGAAAGAAAACAATTCGAATAATCAATTCAAAAATAAACCGTGGGCACCAATTGCCATCCGTATTTCTCAAATTTAGAATAATGTTTAGTTTAGATAACTAAAATAAATTCCAATATCACAACATAATACATGTCCTAATAATGGTTGAATTTCTTCAAACCAACTGGAAGATTAAACTCGATCAATTTTGGAAAAATAGTTACTTACACCACGTTAACTCGCAATATCTTCTTGCCTCGGCCTGATGCAAAAAGACATCCTAGCATCAAGAAAATAGTGCTTTGAACCCTCATCTATGTGAGTCTTTGCGATGCTGAACATCATTTTGGAGGCCGACTTATGATGCATCATTTTCTTCTCACGATTAGTATTATTGGCTGCCGACCTTCTCTATTTGACAACAAGAGAAATTAAATAATAATTAAATATTTAAAACTAAAAAATGATTCATTTTTATTACATTAAAGAAAATCAAGACGAACCTTAAACGTATCAGACTCAAAGTCTGTCAACAACTCCCTGGAACACTCGAGGGGACGAGTTCCTTGTAGTTATTGTGCAGGTTATGCTTCCAATCCTTATAAATCTGTGGTCTTTGATCATACACTACCAGAAGACCTTTGCTAGAAGACAGACGAATTCCGTCTCCTAAAAGACATATACTGTCGACTAATAGCTTAATTAGATGATGGAATTTTCATCGGCTAACGTCTGTTGGCTATGGACTGTCGTGAAGGATATTAGCTGACGGAATTTGTGAAAAACATCGTCGTAGTTTCTTTGTAGGTGACGGAAAAAATAGCGTTGTTTTACTTAATTGCGACGGAAATATTCCTGATTGGATGACAACAATAAACATCGTTTGGATGCTTTGTTGGCCGACAGATTTGTTTCCGTCACCTAAATATTTAAAAAAAAAATTAAAATATTAATGATTTAGGCAAGGGAATTTAAATTCAGTCGTCTATGTGGTTATTTTTTAAAATATATATATGAAAAATTCATTAAATCCTAATTAATTATTATATGTTAATTAATAATTAATAGGAAAATCCGTAATAAATATATTTTAAGGGTGGTGGTTGTGGCGGCGGCGGCAACATTTTGTGTGGTGGTGGTGTTATGGTGGTGACGAAGTGGTGGTGGTGGTGTGTGGTGTGGTGGTGCCAATCGAGTCGGTGGTGGTGTGTGATGGTGGTGCGTGGTAGTGGTGGTTGCGTCATGGTGGTGGTGGTGTCGTGGCTATCGTGGTGGTGGTGGTGCCGTGGGGGTGGGGATGGGGGTGGTGGTGTCATGGCCCTGGCTATAGGGGTGGGGGTGGGGGTGGTGGTGTCGTTGCCGTGGCCATGGAGGTGGGGGTGGTTGTGGTTGTGGTGGTGGTGTGTAAGGTGTGATTGAGTGAGAGAGAGAGAGAGAGGAAGAGAGAGATGGGTGAGATGGGAGATTGTTAAAAATAGTGGATGATTTGGGTTTTATAGAGGATCACTTAGGCGACGGAAATTGTTATTTAAGTTTGAATTTTTTGTTGTCTAAGTTGTTTGAATTTTTTGTTGCTTAAGTTGTTTGAATTTTTTGTCAAAAATTGTTTGCGGAAAAAAAATGCCAAAATTTTAAAGTTATGCGACGGAAATACAAAGATTTGTCGTCTAAGTTGCCAAAATTTGAAAAAACCCGCCAAATTTGTTTTACTTAGGTGACAGAAATACGAAGATTCCGTCGCCTAAGTCTAATGAATATTTTGCAATTTTTTTGAATTTTGACAAAAAATTTGGCGGTAAACAATAAAATTCATTTAGGCGACATAAACTTTTATTTTTTCGAAAAATTAATTTTCAAAAATATGTAGAAAAAATAATAAAAATACTTAGGCGACGAAATCTTTATGATTCCGTCGTTTAAGGGATTTTTTTTCATAAATTTTTTAAAAATTAAATTTTGATAGTTCTTTAAAAATTAAATAAAAAAACGTCTGATGTAAGCACTACATTTATACAATACAGCAAAAAAAAGATACAAACCAATTCGGATTAGTTAAGGATTTGATCGATCAAATTTAGTGATTATCGGAAATAGTTAAAAGATCAAAATAATTGTCAAAAATATTTCGTAAATCCGTTTTTGAAGTTATTAATGTTTGTCTTGTCATAAAAACTTAATTTATCAACTATATAGAAATTAATTGAAATTTGAAATAAAAAATTTCTTTGAGATTAAAAACTTGTTATATATCTACTATTGTTATATAATTTAAGTGTTCGTATGTCCATATATACTGTACATCAATATTAACAAATTTGAATTTAGATAGAATAACCGTTAGATATATTCATCATAACATATTATATAAGTGGACAAATTTTTACTAAATACAAAGTTCGTTAAGGGGTTGATCAGCGTAGTCAGCCATAAAACTAAAATTTCAGCGAAACGAAAACGTTGATATACGAAGCCTCGTAATTCCGATTTATGAACTTTTGACACTCACATTCTAAAAATTGTTTACTCTATGCTCTCGACAAAAAAAATATGCATTTAAGATAGTATAGATGGTCCTTCTCTTTGATCAGAGGCAATGAAAATACACTTAGACGACGGAATATGTGATATTTGTTGCCTAAGTAATTACTTAGACGACAAACATACGTATTTCCATCGCCTAAGTTTTTATGGTTCATGGTTTAGGGGTAAGGGTTTGGGGGTTAGGGTTTAGGTGAAAGGACCCGACTCCGATTTAGTTGCCTAAACCGAAATCAAAACCCTTCGAAAATATGACCTTAAATTTTTTTTTGTCAAAGTTTACTTTGAAATACGTGAGCCAATATTAGAATCTGCAAAAAGAATCACACTTTGAATATTCCACAAAAGCCAAACCGTGGGGCTCCATTCCCCATCCGGATTTCTCAACATCATATATAATAAACCACAAGGTTTACAAGAAATCCAGAAACATTCAGAAGTAAACTCAACTGAAAACAAACATAAGTATTCAGAGCGACTCCTATATACATCATATACAACCAGTAAGTCGAACAAAGAACCTACTCGAATTAAAGTGTGACCTGAACTCTACGCCTCCACCGTCGACGTGCAACCCTGGAGTTCAAACTGCAAACTGGGCAAAAGAAACTGAAAAGCTCAGGGAAAGGCAAATAAAATCGTTAGAGTGAGTAGACGAAAATAATAATATGTCTTTCACCAATATAAACATGAAATCATGTTGCGAGTCTAAAATCATCAATCACAGGTAAGGTGGTTGTCATAACCTTCCTGGATACCGTATAAAATGTGGAGGCCGTAACTCGAGTACATTTTCCTCAAAGTTACAATCATTCTCAACCAAGGTAAGGGGTTTGTCATAACTTTCCACGGAGCCATATAATCACAGGTCAGGCGTTTGTCATAACCTTCCCGGAGCATCTCGGGGATCAGCCAAGAAGCCATGCATCGATGCATCCATATATCCATAATCCATGTAAAACAAATAATATATGTGCCTCCAAGTAAAAATACATAATCATAATTACATACTCGTAAAATGCATAACATAAAATGCATAATTAAGACTCGCAAATCGATAGTGAAAATAAAATGTCCACTCACAGTACGAAGCTAACTCTGAGGTCCGGCGGAAGATCCCTCTAAAAACACTCGATCACGATCACTTGAATAACAGAGATACGATCAATACATATTGAAACTCAACATACGGAGCTAATACGTCAAGAACCCCGCGTTCTCGAAATACGTATCGCTCGAAATATCGACGAGGATAACAAAATTCCCAAATAAAACCAAACAACCCTCGTCCCAAAATATAATACTCAAATCAACTCAAAAACCTCACGAATACGATAGGGACGAGATTACGAGCAAAACGGTATAAAAATTTCCAAAAAGTAAACCTCGCCAGAGCTCCGCTGTTGACCACCGTCGGTGGCGACGGTGCGGCGCCAACTGTGACCAACTCCGGTGACCCTTACCTCAAACTCTTCCTCTCCCCAAGCCCAACACCTTTCCCTTCTACCACCAAGACCAATTCATCCCACACCGGCCGGAATTCCGGCCGAAAGCATCGTCGGAACTTCCACTCCGATCACCACCCCAAACCACCACAAACCACCTCCAATTCAAAAACAAAGTGCCCTGAATTTATCAATGGGTTGATGGGAAGCAAACCTTCCACCACTCCGACACCAAAACTCGCCGGAATCCGCCACCCGATTCCGGCGAAATTTCCAAATTTCAACGCGTTCGTTCTCCCTCAATTCTCAACCAATTTCAACAAATGAATACATAAATAAATAGTACAAGTCAAGTGCTTTCTAACCATAAAAAAATCGTGGCCGGAGGTGGCCGGAAACTCCGGGTTCGACGACGAAAGATAATCGGGTCGGTGGAGTTCAAAACGGGTCAACTCGGACCAACTCGGTCAACTCGGTCCAAATGTGACTTTTCAACAATTTTACGACTATTTGATATTTACATGTCGCGAACCGACCAAATTCACGATTCAGATAACTCAAACCCAATCAGATAAGTACGACTAACTCGATGATGATTTCAAATATTCATTTTATGTTCTCCGATTATCCGAAAAATCCTCCAAAACCTCATACGGACTCGAAATCAAATCCTCTTCAGTTCCTGTGAAGGAACTCAAACCAAATTCTTGCCCGATAATTAAGTCGTGAACAAACCTGCCATATTGATCAATTACGACAAAACCACGACTAATCGTGAAATGCACAAATCAAGCCAATTAACATACAATTTCCGGTTCGAGCCGTTACAAATATACCCCCTTAACAAAAATTTCATCCTCAAAATTTACATACCTGCTAGCTGAAGAGATAGGGATACTGATCCCATATGTGCTTCTTGGTTTCCCATGTAGCCTCTTCAACTGAATGGTTCTGCCACAATACCTTCACAAGAAGAATGGCTCTATGTCGCAACTCTTGGACCTTCTAATCAAGAATCTGAACTTGTTCTTCCACATAGGTCAAGTTCTCCCGTATAGGAAGCTGATACGGTGTCAACACATGAGATGGATCGGAAATGTACTTCCACAACATAGACACATGGAACACATTATGTACCCTGACCATCTCAGAAGGTAATGCCAACCTGTACGCCATGGCACTGACTCGCTCCGTGATCTCATACGGGCCAACATATCGCGGACGAAGTTTACCGCGCTTCCCGAAACGAACAATACCCTTCCAAGGAGAAAGTTTCAGGAAAACCCAATTCCAATCTCAAACTCAAGATCCTTTCGTCTCACGTCACCAAATCAGGACCAAGAAGCCATTTCTCACCAACTTCACTACAACACAATGGAGTTCAACACTGTTTGCCGTACAAAGCCTAATAAGGTGCCAAATCAATGCTACCCTGATAGCTGTTGTTGTACGCAAACTCAATCAAATGAAGTTGCTGATCCCAATTCCCTTTGAACTGCAAAACACAAGATCGCAACATATCCTCCAGAGTCTGAATAGTCCTCTCCGACTAACCATCTGTCTGAGGATGAAAAGGGGTGCTAAAGTGTAGTCTAGTCCCCATTGCCTTCTGCAATGCCCGCCAAAATTCTGAAGTGAACTGACTATCCCGATCAGAAACTATAAACAAAGGTACACCATGCAATCTCACGACCTCTCTCAAGTACAGCTTCACCAATCTACTTACGGGAAGCTTTCCTAGAAGTGCAAGGAAATAAGCTGACTTCGTAAGGCGATCCATAATCACCAGATACCAGTACTACCGCAAGAAGTACGAGGTAACAGATACACAAAATCCATAGTGATATGCTCCCATTTTCACACTGGAATCTCCAAAGGTTATAGTTTACCTGCCGTTTTTTGACGTTCTGCCTTCACTTGCTGACAAATTAGGTATCTGCTCACATACATTGCTATTTTCCTCTTCATGTTTCGCCACCAATAATGAGTTTTTTAAGTGTCCAGAACATCTTTGTACTACCCGGATGCATAGCATATGCGGAACAATGGGCTTCATTGAGTATTTCCTTTTTCAAATCATCGTCTCTGGGCACACACAATCTCCCCCTGAACATCAAAGTGCCACTACTCCTCATCCGAAACTCTTTCGGTACATTATTCTGAATCAAATTCTTCTTGCTTAGCAGATAGGCCTCTGAATCTTGAGCTTCACGAACTTCATCAAGTAACACCGGACGAGCTTGGAAGCTGGCTAACAATGCTCCATCATCATTCCACTCCAATTCTGCTCCCGTTGCTCGCAACTCTGTCAAAAGTGACACTCTAGCAACGCGTACATGGAAAAGAGAAGCACCATGCTTCTGAGTAAGGGCATCAGCAACCACATTAGCTTTCCCTAGATGATACTCGAAAGTGCAGTCGTAATCATTAATTAGCTCCATCCATCTCCACTGCCTTATATTCAAATTTGGCTGTGTACGTAAGTAGATAAGACTTTTATGATCGTTGTAAATCTTACACTGCGCTCCGTACAAGTAGTGTCTCCAACTCTTCAATGCTAACACAATGGCAGCTAACTCCAGATCATGAGTAGGATAATTAACTTCATGTGGTTTCAACTGTCTAGAACGATATGCCACCACATTTCCATACTGCATCAAAACACAACCCAGACCTAGTTTCGAAGCATCACTGTACACCACATACTCACCGCTATCATCAGGTAAAGTCAACACTGGTGCAATAGTTAACCTTTCTTTCAAAGTCAAGTAGCTTTCCTCACAAGCATCAGACCATTCAAACTTGACTCCTTTCTTTGTCAAACGGGTAAGCGGTGTCGCTATCCGGGAAAAGTTTTGTACGAATCGGCAATAGTAGCCTACTAAGCCCAAGAAACTCAGTATCTCTGCCACGTTGGTAGGCCTGTTCCAATTCAGTACTGCATCAATCTTATCAGAATCCACGCTGACTCCCTCAGCTGATATCACGTGACCCAAGAACTTTACACTGTCTAGCCAAAACTCACACTTGCTAAACTTAGCATACAACTGAGCGTCTCGCAAAGTCTGCAAAACTGCATGCAAATATTTCTTGTGCTACCCCACACTCCTGAAATAAATCAAGACATCGTCGATGAACACAATGACGAACTTGTCCAGATAACACCTGAAATTTCGATTCATCAGGTCCATAAAAGTAGCTGGCGCATTGGTCAACCCAAACGGCATAACTAGGAACTCATAGTTCCCATAACGTGACCGAAACGCCATCTTGTCCACATCGGACTCCCAAATCCGTAGCTAATGGTATCCAGACCTGAGATAAATCTTCGAGAAGACTGAAGCTCTTTTCAGCTGATCGAACAAATCATCAATCTGTGGGAGTGGATACTTGTTCTTTACCATTACCTGATTCAACTTCCGATAATCAATGCATAACCTCATTGAACCATCCTTTTTCCTTACAAACAACACTGGAACACCCCAAGGTGAAACATTAGGTCGAATGAAGCCTTTCTCAATCAACTCTTGAAGTTGAATCTGTAACTCCCTCAACTCCGCTAGTGCCATACGATAAGGTGTTTGCGATATAGGTCCAGTACCTGGAAGTAACTTGATGGTAAAGTCAATCTCCCTGACTGGAGGAACACCGGGTAAGTCCTCGGGAAACACATCTAGATACTCACAAAACACCGCAATATTACCAATGTCTGGTACACGAACACTCGTATCAATCACATGTGCTAGGTAGGCCACACAACCCTTCCTCATCATCTGCTCAACCTTCATTACTGAAATCAAACAAGGCAAAGTAGTATTCTTTTCACCCCGAAACAAGATTTTCGGCATGCCTGAACTTCTGAAAATAACCTCCTTGTGACAGTCAAGAACAGCCCAATGGTTCTCCAAGAAATCCATGCCGAAAATCACGTCAAAATCCACAATATCCAGCAGCATCAAATCTGCAGCTAACCCATAACCTCCAATAAAAATGTCACAATCTCTATATACCCACTTGACACACACTACCTCACCAAATGGATACAACACTCACCAGAAACTAGGGAGTTGAGATGCAGGTATAGTAGCCAATGATGCTAATCTATATGACATGAATGAATGCGTAGCCCCTGGATCTAGTAAAGTAAGAACTGGATGACCAAAAATGTACAACATACCGATGATAATCTCTGGGGAAGCTCTGCCCTCACGTAGAGACATGGCATAAACTCGAGCTTGTCCAGCTGGTCGTCCATGTTGGTTGCAATTCTGCTGACTACCCTGTCCAGAAGACTGTGTTGCACGATCACCAGATGCAGTACCCTGATCTCGACCAGCACTCTGATCCGCAAAACCTCTAAAAGTACCAAGCTGAGGACACTACCTCACAAAGTGACCCTCTTGGCCACAATGGTAACAACTCATAATACCCCGGTAACATGAACCATGATGTCACTTATTACAAAGATTACATAATGGGACATCCCTCGGTGCAGCTGGTGTGCTGAAGATAGGTCGAGGATAACTCGATCCACTGGAACTCCCACTCGACTGCTGCCTATGCGGTCGACTCCTCCTCCATCTATGACTCTGCCTAACAGTGCTAGTAGGATATCTGTAAGGTCCACTACCCGAAGATGATGCTGATCCAGAAGTACCTGAACACAGCCTCTTCGAAGCACCCTGGCTAGGTCCACCCTCTTGAAAGCGATGTGTCTGAAACCGCATATGTCTCTCCCTCTCAATGTCTTTACCTCTGAGTGCAGCACTAACAAACTCATCGAAGTTATCTCGAGGCATAGTGGTCAAAGTCCCCTTGATGTTCAGATTCAGACCCAACTCAAACCTCCTGCACTTTGCTTCCTCTGATGCCACCATATCACGTGTAAACCGATACTCAAGCACATACATATTCCCCTGCGTCAGGTTGGTAAACTCCTCATATTTCCGCTGCTGAGTGGCTGGATTGAAATACCGACGGATAAACATTTCTTTGAACATCAGCCAAGGAATATAAATAGGAACTCTGTCTATACCAACCCATCAAAAGTAGGCATCTGACTCAAGCAAACCCGCTGCTGCTACAATTTTCTGTTAAAGACTAAAATGCAGGCGCCCACAAACACGCTCAACCTGAACAACCCAAGCTTCACACACCTTAGGATCAGGGGAACCAGAGAAAACAGTTGCTCCCGTTGTCTTGGCCTTAACCATTGGGTCAATACGTTCCCCCAAACGCAATACTCGTATAAGAAAGTCACGCGTACATTGATCCTCATCAGGATCCCCAGTCCGTTCAGCACGGACTTCACGTCGAGGAGGCATCCTAAGGATAAAAGATATTAGTCACAGGACATAAAGGATGTAATCATGAAACTTCAAACGTTTGAAAGCATACAACACTCAAGAGCATTGATGATTATCCGTCGGCCGGTCGGGTCATCTGAAAGGACCCAACCCCGATTTAGTTTCCTAAATCGAAATCAAACCCCTTCTGAAAACACGAACCAACAAAAAACCATAAAAATTTCGGCAGAGTAACGCTACTAACGCGGAATTGTCATTACCTGCACCCGGAAAATACACTTCATCCTATGCCACAAAAATCAAACCGTGGGCACCAATCTCATCCGGATTTCTCAATATATCAACAATAATGTAAAGTAATACATATAATTATATTTTACAGAAATCCGGGGAAAATCGTATAGAAGTATACATCAGAATACTCAGAGCGACTTCTAATATAGATATACAAATAGTAGGCCAAACTAAGAATCTACCATAAAAGAAACATCGC
This sequence comes from Geum urbanum, assembly GCA_946800695.1. NCBI lineage: Eukaryota > Viridiplantae > Streptophyta > Magnoliopsida > Rosales > Rosaceae > Geum > Geum urbanum. The sequence goes on from OX326998.1 coordinate 41,023,051, forward strand.
TCGAATACTATGCCTCCGACCACGACGTGCGACACCAGAATCTGAACTGCAAACTGGGCACGGAAACCGAAAAGCCCAGGGGAAAGACATGAAAATTGTTAGAGTGAGTGGACGAAAATAAATGTCTTTCGCCGAATAATATATGTTATAAAAAATATGCGAGTCGAATGTATAAAAATCAAATGGTACACGAGGGAGACTCTAACTCCTCACGCGTACAGAGCATGCATGGAAAATCCCACGGGGTCGCTCGTAGACACATCTGTGCTAGTACAGTCCGAATCAAGGGATCCCAGACCCACACGTGATTCTAGCCAGAAAGGCCTCGGTTCCGGGGTACTGCCCCTCGCCGGTCAGGTCGGGGTACTGCCCCTCCTGGTAGGCATCAATCGGGGATCGGCCGAGATGCAGGTGTATCGATACAACAACGTAAACTGAGACTGTACTCTGTGTAAATCATAAATAGTTCGACGCAAATGCATGAAACAATATATAAATGCATATACGTAATGTATACTGGTATAGGCATAATCATATAACACATGCTCATATAAAACATAATCTCGTATGCATGCTCATGCTCGTAAAACGTATGTAATGACTCGCAATTAACAGTGAAAAGAAGTTGTCCACTCACAGACTAGAGTAACGCAGTTCGCGTTAATCCCGTGATCCGGCGGAAAATCCCTCGCCAAACGAACGATCACGAACCCCTGAATAATCACAAAATCCATTTCTCAAAATCATAACTCAGTACCTCGAATCATATCACGAGAAACAACCGTTCTCGGAAACACATAATTCAATTACGACGAATTGTCGAAAATCCGATAATCACACCTCAATACCTCGCTGTAATTTCTGATGCTCAAATCAAAAAACAAACCTCACCACTGCGATCGGGGCGCCATTCCGAGTGAAACGACATGCAACTTGTCGAAAACCCCGAAAAGTCAACCTTGACCGCCGTTGACCGCCGCCGCGTCACCCAACATGAAATTTTCCCGGCGGAGCAACACCTATTCCACTCAAAATCACCCAACAAACAACTTCCATAACTACATCGAAGTCCAATTCTCACTCTAACTAGCTCAATTTCAAGCAAAACCGAATTCAAACCAAATTAACTTTCAATCCAACAATTCTCCAAGTACAAGCAAAATTAGAACTCCATACTTACATGGTTAGACTCATGGTGATTAGAGCTTCAAAGCCTACTACATCTTGTAGCTCAATTCGGGGGGAATAGAAATCAACCAAAACCCCAAAATTCCTCCCATTTCAAACCGGAAATTCTCTCTCCACCGTGAACCTTGCCGTGAACGGTGACCGGAAATGGAACGGGGAGGTCAAGCCGAGTTGAACAAGCCCTAGGCCGAGCCCTAGGGTGGCTGGACGGCGTGCCACCGCCGACATCCTCCTCCACCGTCGCGCCACTCACCTCCATGCCGAGTTGACCCAGTCAACTACATTAATTCCAGCTTTGACTTTCCCAAAGGGGAAACCACATTAAATACTTGCCAAAAATAGAAACTTCCAAATTACACATTTCGATAAACTTCGAATACCCGTAACTTTCACGTCTTAATTCCGATTTCAATAATTCCCGCGGCAACAAACTCATCTCGACATGTTCTTCAATTACCACCCGAAGTCAAACACTTCGACAAATCCGATAAAAAGTCAGCGGTTCAATCCAACACATGCTTACTCGATTAAATAATCAACGATCGGAAATATTCATAACTTAATCTTCATAACTCGGAATAACCCTCCGGAAGTTTTCACAAGCTCAAAATTAAATTCTCTACATCTTCCGTGCAGAATCCGAAATCAAATTCTCGCCCGAAAATTTAGTCGCTAAGGAAGCCGCCATTTTAACACGGTTATGTCAAAATTTCAAATATTCATATTATATTCCTCGGTCGTCCAAATAATGATTCGGAACAGCCCACGAACTCGAAATCATGCGTAAAACAACTCTCGAGAAGAGACTCAGCTCATGTTCTCGGACAATAATTAAGTCGTGATCAAGTCTGGCGATTCAATTATCTGTCGGAAATCTGCGATTACGCGTAACCTCATGGACTAAGCTGTTTACACTGCTAATTCTGTTCTGGGTCGTCACAAATCCACCACCCTTAAAAAAATTTCCACCTCGAAATTTCCAAGTCTACCGACTAAAAAGTAGGAGCACTGCCTCTGCATACAGCTCAACTCTCCAGTGGCTACGTCAATTGTACAACTCTGACAACAGACTCCACAAAAGGAGATAGCTCCGTGCTATAATCCCTGTACCCTCAATCCCAAATCTAAACTGGCACCACACAAACGCCAAGTGTTCCTGCATAAGGAACTGATAGGGTACAAAACACGCAACAAATCTGAAATGTAGTTCCGCCACACGGAACACAACACACAAAAGCCAACGCTATAGGCAATGCCGAACTATACGGCACAACACAAACTCGCCTATGATCACATACGGATCAAAATAACGTGGCAAATCACAACTCAACCTACTCACACCAACATAACTCAAACATCGAACTCGGGCAAGTAGTAACCTGTTTCCGCTAATCCGAAGGTCTATAGTAGCATATTCCACTAACTCAAAATCAAACATCAGCTCAAATCAAACTCGCTCTAACATAATGGAGTACAACATCGTTCCTCAAAACGACATCACGCAACGTCAGAATCATAGTGGTCCACAAACTGGTACTGCATGCAATCTCGAATAGTTGAAACTGCTGGTTCCAAATCCCTCGGAACTGCAATACACAAGACCATAACATGCCCTCCAAGGTCTGAATAGTCTTCAAAGATCGCCCACCAATCTGAGGATAAGAACCGGTACTAACTTGTAATCTGGTCCCCAATGTCCACTGCAATGCTTACCAACACTCTGTTGTAGCTGATTATCTCGATCAGCAATCTGGGACACAGGTACACTACGAAAATGGACAATCTCCGGCAAACACAGTTATGTCAACCTGCCATCGAAATCTGTTCCGGAAAGTACAAGGAAACGTACCAAGTTCACCAAATGGTCCACAATGGCCTGACAACTGGTACCACAAACCGAAGTGCGTACTGGCACATAAAACCACAGCGACAAACTCCAACTTCTAATCGGAAATCTTCAATGGCTGTTACTTCCCGGCAAGTCTCTGCTTCTTAGCCATCGCCTGCTGACAAATGTGGCATCTGCACACACAAGCTGCTACGTTCGTCTACAGGTTGCGTCACGAGTAGTAAGCTCGAAATATATGATACATCTCCGTACCACCAGTGCATAACGCACGTAAAACAATGAGCTTCAACATCATCTCACTCGAACTCAGCTCCCGTAGCTCGCAACTCAACTAACACGGAAACTCGAGCCACACACACATGAAATAATGGAGCTCCCGACTTCCGACTGAATGCATCAGCAACAACATCCCAGAAAGATAATCAAAGTACCATGACTAGCCTTTCTCAAATAAACTCAAATGTGCAGCCATAGTCATTAATCGAGCCCATCCATCTACGTCTCCTCAAGCTCAAATCTGGCCGAAAATGCAAGTAGATGAAACTCAAGTGATCAGTGTACATCCTACACTGCGCTGCACGCCATAGCAGTAGTGTCTCGAACTCTCTGATGCTAACATAAAGACAGCAACCCCCAAATCATACATAGGATACGCAACTTCATAAAGTTTCACTGCCTGAAATCATGAGCCACCGCTCTGGAATGCTGCATCAAGCATAACCAAATCTAAACCACGACGCATCGCCAAAACCCATGAACTCACCATGATCATCAGGTAAAGTCAAAACCGAAGCAACGGTCAACCATTCTACAGGAGTAGGTAACTCTCCTCGCGTGCATCGAACCACTCAAACTTGACGCCATTTTCGTCAATCCAGAAAATGAAGTGGTAATCCGGGAAAATCCTGCACAAAGCACCGATAGTAGTCTGCTAAACCCAAGAGACTCATGATCTCTGATACAATGGTAGGTCAACCCCAAACCAACATAGCTCTATCTGATCGGAATCCACACTGACTTCTTCAGCTAACATCACGTGACCCAAAATCTTCACGCAAATCAACCAAAATTCATACTGGCTAAACTTTGCAAACAGCAGATTATCTCGCGAAGTCTGCAAAACCGTTCACAATTGCTTCAGGTACTGGCCCACACTCCTGGAGTAAATCAGGATGTTGCCAACGAACACGACCGCAAACTCGTCCAGAAACCGTCTGAACACCTGGTCCATCAAGTCCGTAAAAGCTGCGGGGCATTGGTCAACCAAACGGCGTGACCAAGAACTCCTGATGCCCGCACCGTGATCTGAAAGTCGTTCTAACCACATCTGACTCACCGAACCTCAACTGATGGTATCCGGACCCGAAATCAATCTTCGAAAAGACTGAAGCTCCTGTGAGCTGATCAAACAAATCGTCAATCCGAAGCGGAGGATACTTGCTCTCCTCTGAAGCCTGATTCAGCTTCCGGCAGTCAATGCCCCACCTCGTCGAACCATCCAACATTCACACAAATAATGTAAGAGCACCCCACAGTGATATACTGGGTGGTACGAAATCTCCTCCAGCAACTCTCGAAGTTAAACCTGTAGCTCCATCAGCTCCGCTGGTACCGAACGACATAATGCCGATGATATGAGTCCAGCGCCCGGTAAAAGCTCAATGGTGTAATCGGTCTCCCGAACTGGAGGAATACCTGGTAACTCCTCCGGAACACACCTGGAAACTCGGGAACCACCTCAATGTCGCTAATGTCGGGCACAACAACCGTAATAGCCACAACATAAGCTAGGCAACAACACAACCCGTTTCCATTATCTGCTCGACCATCACCGCGAAACAATATCTCGGGGAAACCTGGTCGTCAAAACACAACCACCTTCTTGAGACACTCGAACATAGCCAAATGTGTCGCCAAAAGTCCATACTCAACATCATAACAAAACCAACGATGTCCAGCTATAACAGATCCGCGGCTAAGTCATATCCTCCACAAGGATCTCGCAACCTCCAAATGGATGCAACACTCTCCAAAACCTCGGAAGTGGAAATGCAGGTACAATAGCCATGGATGTCAAGTGACGGTAACCTCAAAGAAACTCTTTCCTCATACAAAGTCATGGCACGAACTCCAACATGCCCAACTAGCCATCCATGTCGGTTACAACATTGTTGATTAACTCATCAAAAGGGTTTCATTGATCAAACTCTAGGAATAGCATCATGACCTCCTCGTGAACTCTGAGCTGCCGAACCGCTAAAACAGCTGGCTGAGGGCGCTCCCTCGTAACGTGACCCTCCTGGCCACAACTATAGCGACCGAAAGTGCTCCACGAATACAAGTCACAGCAACACCTGCTGCGAGAAAGGATCGCCCAAACTCATGCCACAGGAACAAGTCCGCTATTCTGTGATCTCCACCATCACCAAACGGATCCTCTGCTTTAATCTGATGACCCTCATATAATCGAAAAGTCCACAGCCTGATGGAGTCACTGATCCTGAGGTGCCTGAACTCAACCTCATCAAAATATCTCGACTAAGTCCACTTTTCTCAAACCAACACATTGGAAACCGCGTACACCTTTTCCTTCTCAATGTTCTCGCCTCTGAGTGCAGCACATCAAGCTCCTCACGGTTATCTCGAGGCATAACAGTCAAAATCCCTCTGATGCACAGGCTCAAACTCATCTCGAACCTCGTGCACCGCTTCTACTGAAGCCACATAACATGTGCAAACGGAAACAAACATACGAACAATATATCTCTGCCTCAGGTGGGTAAACACTCCATACTTCCATTGTTGGATAGCCTGATTGAACAATTACCGTATAAACAATACCCTGAATGTAGGCCATGGAGTCACAACAGGAACTCACACCATAATAGCCCACCAAATGCAATGATCTGACTCAGGCAAAAACATCAACTGCCACAATTCTCTGCTCTGAGGCAACATGTAAATGCCCATACACACACAACCGGGTAAACCATGCCACACAAATCTCTGAATTCAAATTGCTCATCCAAACCCACAACTCACTGGCAAATCGCACGTCGATTGATCCTCAATAGGATCCACATCCTCAATAGCTAAAATGTGTTAATGTTCGGGATTGTGGGATTGCAAGGTTTGGTACGTGTTGATGTTGGTTGATGTTGTTTAACATATTTGTGTGTTGGATAGGTACTGGATTGGATAGCTTGGTTCGTTTTATGTTCATGTTGGTTGATGTTGATTGAATAAATGTGTATTGAATAATTGGTTTTGGTTGTATATCTAAAGATGCCTAGTGGTAGGAACAGGCACACTGATAATTTCACCAGAGGCCCTCCGACACTCGAGATAGGCAGTTTGTACTCGCATAACATCATATCTATTATACGGAACAACATACATATAAATGCCCCTTCTTTGGACGAGCTTCACGAAGCCAACAAGTTCAGGTTATACCACGAACTCTTGATAATATGGTCTATTTAATTTTATTTTATTTAAAATTAATTACAAATTATAGGGTCTAGGTAATTAAATATTTTTTTCCTAGGTACATTTTAACTATTTAATTTATACCGTTTTTCTCGTAATCGCGTTCCGATCGTAGTCGTGAGGTTTTTGAGTTGATTTGAGTATTATATTTTGGGACGAGGGTTGTTTGGGTGTATTTTGGGAATTTTGTTATCCTCGTCGATATTTCGAGCGATACGTCTTTCGAGAACGCGGGGTTCTTGACGTATTAGCTTCGTATGTTTAGTTTCAATAAGTATTAATCGTATCCCTGTTATTCAAGTGATCGTGGTCGAGTGTTTGGCGAGGGATCTTCTGTCTAACCTCAGAGTTAGCTTCGTACTGTGAGTAGACATTTTATTTTCACTGTCGATTTGCGAGACTTGATTATGCATTTTATGTTATGCATTTTACAAGTATGCAATTATGATTATGCATTTATGATAAAGTATTTTTACTTAGAGGCACATATATGATTTTTTTTACATGGATTATGGATATATGGATGCATCGATGCATAGGTTCTCGGATGATCCCCGAGATGCTCCGGGGAAGGTTATGACAAACGCCTGACCCGTGATTATATGGCTCCGAGGAAGGTTATGACAAACTCCTTACCTTGGTTGAGAATGATTGTAACTTTGAGGAAAATGTACTCGAGTTACGGTCTCTACATTTTATACGGTATCCAGGAAAGTTATTACAACCACCTTACCTATTATTGATGATTTTAGACTCGCATCATGATTTCATGTTTATATTGGTGAAAGACATATTATTATTTTCGTCCACTCACTCTAACGATTTTATTTGCCTTTCCCTAAGCTTTTCTGTTTCTTTTGCCCAGTTTGCAGTTTGAATTCCAGGGTTGCACGTCGACGGTGGAGACATAGAGTTCAGGTCACACTTCAGTTCAAGTAGGTTCTTTGTTCGACCTACTGGTTGTATATGATGTATATAGGAGTCGATCTGAGTACTTATGTTTGTTTTTAGTTGAGTTTACTTCTAAATGTTTCTGGATTTCTTGTAAACCTTGTGGTTTATTATATATGATGTTGAGAAATCCGAATGGGGAACAGAGCCCCACGGTTTGGCTTTTGTCGAATATTCAAAGTGTGATTCTTTTTGCAGGTTCTAATATTGGCTCACGTATTTCAAAGTAAACTCTGGCAAATTTTTTTTTAAGGTCATGTTTTCGAAGGGGTTTGATTTCGGTTTAGGCAACTAAATCGGAGTCAGGTCCTTTCAGTTGGTATCAGAGCATTAGATTTTAGGTTTTGTAGACTCTTGTAGTTGTGTTATTAAGGACATTTAAGAATGTACAACATTTCTAGAGCGATGATGTGACGACCCAGAACAGAATTAGCAGTGTAAACAGCTTAGTCCATGAGGTTATGTGTAATCGCAGATTTCCAAAGGATAATTGAATCGCCAGACTTGATCACGACTTAATTATTGGCCAAGAATTTGAGCTGAGTCTCTTCTCGAGAGTTGTTGTACGCGTGATTTTGAGTTCGTGGGCGGTCCCGGATCATTATTTGGAGGACCGAGGAATATAATATGAATATTTGAAATTTCGACATAACCGGGTTAAAACGGCGGCTTCCTTAGCGACTAAATTTTCGGGCAAGAATTTGATTTCGGATTCTTCACGGAAGATGTAGAGAATTTAATTTCGAGCTTGTGAGAACTTCTGGAGGGTTATTCCGAGTTACGAAGATTAAGTTATGAATATTTTCGATCGTTGATTATTTAATCGGGTAAACATGTGTTGGATTGAACCGTTGAATTTTTAACGGATTTGTCGAAGTGTTTGACTTTGGGTGGTAATTGAAGAACATGTCGAGATGAGTTTGTTGCCGCGGGAATTATTGAAATCGGAATTACGACGTGAAAGTTACGGGTATTCGAAATTTATCGAAATATGTAATTTGGAAGTTTCTATTTTTGGCAAGTATTTAATGTGGTTTCCCCTTTGGGAAAGTCAAAGCTGGAATTAATGTAGTTGACTGGGTCAACTCGGCATGGTGGTGAGTGGCGCGACGGTGGAGGAGGGCGCCGGCAGTGGCACGCCGTCCGGCCACCTTAGGGCTCGGCCTAGGGCTTGTTCAACTCGGCTTGACCTCCCCATTCCATTTCCGGTCACCGTTCACGGCAAGGTTCATGGTGGAGAAAGAATTTCCGGTTTGAAATTGGAGGAATTTTGCGGTTTTGGTTGATTTCTATTCCGCCCGAATTGACCTACAAGATGTAGCGGGCTTTGAAGCTCTCATCACCATGAGTAACCATGTAAGTATGGAGTTCTAATTTTGCTTGTACATGGAGAATTGTTGGATTGAAAGTTTGGTTTGAATTCAGTTTTGCTTGAAATTGAGCGGGTTAGAGTGAGAATTGGACTTCGGTGTAGTTATGGAAGTTGTTTGTTGGATGATTTTGAGTGGAATAGGTGTTGCTCCGCCGGGAAAATTTCATGTTGGGTGACGACGCCGCCGCTGGCGGCGGTCAAGGTTGACTTTTCGGGGTTTTCGACAAGTTGCATGTCGTTTCACTCGGAATGGCGCTCCGATCGCAGTGGTGAGGTTTGTTTTTCGATTTGAGCATCGGAAATTATAGCGAGGTATTGAGGTGTGATTATCGGATTTTCGACAATTCGTCGTAATTGAATTATGTGTTTCCGAGAACGGTTGTTTCTCGTGATATGATTCGAGGTACTGAGTTATGATTTTGAGAAATGGATTTTGTGATTATTCAGGGGTTCGTGATCGTTCGTTTGGCGAGGGAATTTCCGCCGGATCACGGGATTAACGCGAACTGCGTTACGCTAGTCTGTGAGTGGACAACTTCTTTTCACTGTTAATCGCGAGTCATTACATACGTTTTACGAGTATGAGCATGCATACGAGATTATGTTTTATATGAGCATGTGTTATATGATTATGCCTATACCAGTATACATTACGTATATGCATTTATATATTGTTTCATGCATTTGCGTCGAACTATTTATGATTTGATTTACACAGAGTACAGTCTCAGTTTACGTTGTTGTATCGATACACCTGCATCTCGGTCGATCCCCGATTGATGCCTACCAGGAGGGGCAGTACCCTGACCTGATCGGCGAGGGGCAGTACCCCGGAACCGAGGCCTTTCTGGCTAGAATCACGTGTGGGTCTGGGATCCCGTGATTCGGACTGTACTAGCACGGATGTGTCTACGAGCGACCCCGTGGGATTTTTCATGCATGCTCTGTACGCGTGAGGAGTTAGAGTCTCCCTCGTGTACCATTTGATTTTTATACATTCGACTCGCATATGTTTTTATAACATATATTATTCGGCGAAAGACATTTATTTTCGTCCACTCACTCTAACAATTTTCATGTCTTTCCCCTGGGCTTTTCGGTTTCCGTGCCCAGTTTGCAGTTCAGATTCTGGTGTCGCACGTCGTGGTCAGAGGCATAGTATTCGAGCGATGTTTCTTTTATGGTAGGTTCTTAGTTTGGCCTACTATTTGTATATCTATATTAGAAGTCGCTCTGAGTATTCTGATGTATACTTTGTGACGACCCGAACTAGATTCTCATGCATATTCGGCACGATTCTCGAGATTGAGTTTAGTCGCAGTTTATTGTCGTATATGTGGTTTGCCGACTCGATTCACGACTATATTTTAGGTCGAGAATTTGAGTTGAGTGTCTTCACAGAAATTGTAGAGTACGTGATTTCGAGCTCGTGGGCGGTTTCGAAAGATTTTTCCGATAACCGAGGAATATTTTATGATTATTTGAAGTTTCGGGTTCCAACGAGTTTATCCGTTTGTTTTGAGTTTATCCGAATCGTGATGGTTATCCTTTTCGAATCGTCGATCGACTCGAGGGACGAATATAAATATCGAAAAGTCGAAAAATAGTTGAGAAATAGTCTAGAATTTCATTTCGGGCGTTGACCAGACTTTGACTTTTCATTTTGGGAAACTTTGACCGTTGACCGTGGAGGGAGGAACTTTCCGTTTCGGTTTCAACTTCCGACCACCGTTTTCCAGCCACCATCGGCCACGGGACAGGTACAGTTCGCTTCCTCTCTTAATTTCGAGTGTGATGGTGTGTGATTTGGAAGGAATTGATGCTAATATGTATGAACCCGATTTGGACCGAGTTGGGCTACGTCGCCGGTAATGGTGACGGTGGTTCCGGTGGGTTTTGAGGGTGGAGGTTAGGGGGGTTTGACTCCCCTTAACCTTGTGAAGCTTTCCACATGATTTGTTTTGGAATTGGTTAGGTTTTGGCTTGAACCCGAATGGGTTTTTCGATGGGTATTCCGAATGGATTTTGGTGAAATTGATGGTGTTAGAGAGGGAATTGGTCTGTGAGGTAGAAGAGGAAATGGTTCGCCTGGTTATGGACTGTAGTTCTGGAAATTTTGGCAGTGAAATTCCACCGTTGACGGCGCGCCGCCGCCGCCGGCGGTCAACGACCGGAAAGTTGACTTTTTCAGATTTCGATGTAATTAATGTCATTTTTCTCGAAATCGCGCCCTGGTTGTCGTCCAGAGTTTTTTGGGTTGATTTGGTTAGGCGATTTTCAGTCGAGGTTTCGAGTGGGGATTTCGGGATTTCAGTAATTCATTTTGTACTTCATTTCGTATTTCCGGGAACGGTTGGTTTCCGTGCATCAGTACAGTGTTGTGGATTACGATATTGATCAGTTATATTTTGTGAATATTCAGGAGATCGAGATCGAGATCTGGATCGTGATCGTGCTTCAGGCGAGGGATCTTCCGCCGGACCACGAGTTTAGCGTGAGTGCCCATTTCACGAGTCTGTGAGTGGACATTTATTTTCACGGATTGGTTACGAGTCTTTTATAAATGATTTACGAACTTGAGCATGCGGATTGATTATGATTTTACGAGCATGTGTTTTACGATTATGCTTATACGAATATACGTATACGAATATATACATATACGTACATATTACGTTTTATGCATGTGCATGGAAAGGATTTATGATTTGGTTTACACAGAGTACAGTCTCAGTATATGTTTTGGTATCGATACACATTGGCTTCTCGGCTGATCCCCGAGTACGCTCGGGGAAGGACAGATATCCTGACCCGAGGCCTTTTCTGGCTAGAATCACGTGTGGGTCTGGGATCCCGTGATTCAGACTGTGCTATCGCGTGGAAGCCCGCGAGAGTCTCCGCGATATGTTTTACATTGCATGCTCTGTACGTGAGTGGTAGCCAGAGTCTCCTCACGTATTATTTGATTTTTTGTGCATTTTACTCGCATATGATTTTATATGTATATAAATAACCTGGTGAAAGACATTTATTTCCGTCCACTCACTCTAACGAGTTTATTGTCTTTCCCCTGGGCTTTTCGGTTTCTGTGCCCAGTTGCAGTTCAGGTTTGGTGTTTTCACGTCGCGGTTTGGAGGCTAGTGATCAGAATTACCTATGCTTTCCAGTAGGTTCTTGTTTCGCCTACTGATGTGTATATTGTATATGTTTTACTATAGTGGTCGCTCTGATACATTCTGATACATGTTATACGGATTTTTCTTGGATATACATATATACATAGTACAGTTTATTTACTGTTATTGATTATTTGATGTTGAGAAATCCAGATGGGATTGGTGCCCACGGTTTGGCTTTTGTGGCATAAGATGAAGTGTTATTTCGGGGTGCAGGTTATGGTAATTCCACGCTAGTAACGAAACTCTGCCGAAATTTTGAAAAATTTTTGTTGGTTCGTATTTTCGAAAGGGTTTGATTCCGGTCTAGGTAACTGAATCGGGATTGGGTCCTTTCATACTTCTATACGATTTTCCCCGGATTTCTGTAATATATAATTATATGTATTACTTTACATTATTGTTGATATATTGAGAAATCCGGATGGGATTGGTGCCCACGGTTTGATTTTTGTGGCATAGGATGAAGTGTATTTTCCGGGTGCAGGTAATGACAATTCCGCGTTAGTAGCGTTATTCTGCCGAAATTTTTATGGTTTTTTGTTGGTTCGTGCTTTCAGAAGGGGTTTGATTCCGATTTAGGAAACTAAATCGGGGTTGGGTCCTTTCAGCTTGGTATCAGTGCATTAGGTTATAGGTTCTGTAGACTTCTGTAGTCGTGTTTACTAAGGATATTTGAGAATGTACAACATGTCTGGAGTGGTGACCCGACTGGCCGGCGGATACTCATCAATACTCCGGGTGTTGTATGCTTTCAAATATTTAAAGTTCCATGATTACGTTCTACTTGTTGCGAATGATGTTTTATTCATTAGGATGCCTCCTTGACGTGCTTTCTGTGTCGGTACGGTTGTGGATCCTATTGAGGATCAATCGACGTGCGATTTGCCAGTGAGGTTTAGTACATACCATACATGCAATCCCACAATCCCGAGCATACTAGCAATTTCACAATCCTGAACATCAATACATACTAGGAATAACACATACTGAATATCACATTCATATAAAAATCCCACATTCATAAAACAATCCAATTCTTAGCTAAAAAACATTCATCACAATCAAAACATTAATCGCATATAAAAACCATTAAATCAAGACATGTAATTAACACAGCAATCCTTGATGAGAGAGAGAGAGAGATCGTTATTTCGTCGGGGTTAGGGAGTATAGACGGAGAGAATGGTGGTGTCGGTGGAGTGGTGGGGTTAGGGAGATAGAGTGGTGGCGGGGGTAGAGTGGTGGACGACATCGGTGGGGATGTGATGGTGATGGCGTCGGGGTCAGAGAGTATCGATGGAGAGAGAAAGCGAAATTTTGGGATTGCAAATTAATGGATTTACAGAAGAAGATCGATTTGTTCAATCTTAATTAAGAAATCACAAACATATTGGAGGAAATTATCAGAGAACTTCTTCTTAAGAAAAACCTAGATATGACTCTTATCTGGTTTGGCTGTCCAAATTTTCAACATGTAAGCTTTCATGAATTCCTCAATCTCGTCGCCGTCTCGCAACACTACCCAATGCGCTTCAATAAATTCTTCTTGAGTTAATCTTTTATTTAATACTACTTTAAACGGTCGTACAATACTCCTCTAAATGGTCGTACAACATCTGTGACGACTAAAAGATTATTGTGGGCATGTGGATTGGAGGCGGTGGTCTGGACTGGATCTTTGAGGTACATGCATGTTGCAGTAGGTTATACACTCATACATTACGTATTTTTTGCAGCAGAATTATTTTTGATGAATCATTTATACTGTCCGAGTTGTTTGCAAAATGATAAAATTAATTATTTGTCGAATAGTAGAACCACAAAAATATATAAAAATAATGAAAACCGTGTTATAATTAAATCAATTGAAGTTACATGAAATATTAATTGTACATTTCTTGAGGATACATCAAAGTGTAGTGGACTAGACCAAAAAGCAGCACTTGTTGAGTAAGATGGATCATGAGGTGAATCATGATGTCAAAGAAAACATGGGGAAACATCATCTCTAATTTGCAAAGGATGTGAACAATTTCACATTGTAGTTCGACCACATCTGACTTCTTCATCTATATAGCGCATAACCTCTGCCACCATCTACACAATGTTACTAATTGTTCGACGACGTCACGAGGCAAATATGGTTGAATTATCACTGGAATAAGATTTTTATGTCGAGGACACCAACGATGATGTCGTTAACATAGTTGAATTTGGGCCAGAGGTCTGAGGAGTCGACGAGGCTGATGAAGGTGGAGCTTCAGGCGGTGTTGAGGTGGCGAAGGGAGTCGAGGACGTCGGGGTGGGATCAGGAGCGGAGGAGAGGCTGTGTGCGAGGGAGAGAAGATCACAAAGAGGAGATCTCTTATACCGAGCTTATCATAAGCTCAGTCAGCCTTAAGGAATGTTGACAAGATTAACGTATCAAATTGTGACACATGTCACTATTTGAAAATTAGCTCTACTGTGCTTAGCCCTAGAGTGCATAGCATCCTGATCATTTTAGAGTTGTGAGTTTTCCAATCCCTCTCTCTCGAGAGAGAAAGTGTCATCAAGTGGTAGATAAAATCATAGGTATTATTGAAAACACAAAATATCGATTGGCTCGATTAAAATGAGAACTTTCAATAATCAAACCAATAACTGAGTCGGTTAATTGATTCAGTTCTGCTCAGCTGAGTGGACTTTGGTATTTCTTTAGTTTCGACTTATTTTTGGCTGGTTTTGGCTGGCTTTGATTGGCTTCGGCTTATTCAGCTGAAAATATTAGATGTATAACTTATCATTCTTATATCACTTCCCAATCAATTAGTCACACTACGAGAAACAATATTTTTGACGACGACGCCATTTCGTCGACTAAGAGGCCTTTTTGTAGCCTTTGTACTTAGACAACAAAATTTTCATCGTCTAAGTATCGTTGTTGAAGGACTTAGATGATGAACCTCCTTCCTAGGTCGGTGGCCAAAAATTGTATGTGCGATATTGATCTGAGTCTCCTTCAATAGCAGAGACAGCTCTTCAGGTGTCATCTCTGGGTTTTGTGAATGTTCGAGCGACAATTTCTCCTCCGACAATTGTATCAACCTTTCCTGAAATTAATATTACAAACAATATATGAATGTCGATTTCTAAATTTTTTTTGGCATAGTTCCCGCTAAATATGGAGGAAACCAAAAACCTGCATGAAAGAAAACACTTCGAATAATCAATTTAAAAATAAACCATGGGCACCAATTGCCATCCATATTTCTCAAAGTTAGAATAATGTTTAGTTTAGATAACTAAAATAAATTCCAATATCACAACATAATACATGTGCTAATAATGGTTGAATTTGTTCAAACCAACTGGAAGATTAAACTCGATCAATTTTGGAAAAATAGTTACTTACACCATGTTGACTCGCGATATCCTCTTGCCTGGGCCTGATGCAGAAAGACATGCTAGCATCAAGAAAATAGTGCTTCGAACCCTCATCTCTGTGAGTCTTTGCGATGCCGATCATCATTTTGGAGCCCGACTTATGATGCATCATTTTCTTCTCACGATTAGTATTGTTGGCCACCGACCTTCTCTGTTTGACAACAAGGGAAATTAAATAATAATTAAATATTTAAAACTGAAAATTAATTCATTTTTATTACATTAAAGAAAAGCAAGACGAACCTTAAACGTATCAGACTCAAAGTCTGTCAATAACTCCCTGAGACACTCGAGGGGATGAGTTCCTTGTAGTTATTGTGCAAGTTGTGCTTCCAATCCTTATAAATCTCTGGTCTTTGATCTTACACTACCAGAATACCTTTGTTAGAAGACAGACGAATTTCGTCTCCTAAAAGATATATTCTGTCCACTAATAGCTTAGACGATGGAATTTTCATCGGCTAACGTCTGTTGGCTATGGACTATCGCGAAGGATATTAGCTGACGGAATTTGAGAAAAACATCGTTGTAGTTTCTTTGTAGGTGACAGAAAAATTAGCGTTGTTGTACTTAATTGCGATGGAAATATTCCTGATTGGATGACAACAATAAACATCGTTTGGATGCTTTGTTGTCCGATGGATTTGTTTCTGTCACCTAAATATTTTTTACAAAAAATTAAAATATTAATGACTTAGGCGAGGAAATTTAAATTCAGTCGTCTATATGGTTATGTTTTTAAATACATATATATATGAAACTTTCATTAAACCCTAATTAATTATTATATGTTAATTAATAATTAATGGGAAAATTCGTAATAAATATATTTTAAGGGTGGTGGTGGTGACGGCGGCGGCGGCATTTTGTGTGGTGGTGGTATTATGGTGGTGACGAAGTGGTGGTGGTGGTGTGTGGTGTGGTGATACCGAACGAGTCGGTGGTGGTGTGTGATGGTGGTGCGTGGTGGTGGTGGTGCCGCGCCCATGGCCATGGCCGTATGGGTGGGGGTGGGGTGCCGTGGGGGTGAGGGTGGGGGTGGGGGTGGTTGGTGGTGTCATGGCCATGGCCGTGGGGGTGGGGGTGGTTGAAAGAACCCAACCCCGATTTAGTTTCCTAAACCATAATCGAACCCCTTCTGAAAACACGAACTTTAAAAAACCATAGAAATTTCGGCAGAGTTTCACTATAACGCGGAATTACTATTAACCTGCACCCGAAAACACACTTCATCCTATGCCACAAAAGCCAAACCGTGGGCACCAATCCCATCCAAATTTCTCGAAATCATAATATAATATAAAGCGAGAAGCAAAAACTGTAACTTTACAGAAATCTGGGAAAATCATATGAAAATATAAACATCAGAGTATTCAATGCGACATCTAGTATATATATACATAAATACACAACAGTAGGCTAAACAAGAAACCTACTGAGAAAGAAAGGTAGCTCGAATACTAAGCCTCCGACTGCGACGTGCGACACAAGTATCCGAATTGCAAACTGGGCACGGAAATCGAAAAGTTCAGAGGAAAGGCAAATAAAATCTTTAGAGTGAGTGGACGAAAATAAACATATGCCTTTCACCATTTACATAACATAAAACTAATGTGAGTTCTTAAAATAAATGGAGGTGTCGGGCGAATCTCTCAAGCCCGACGGTGATAGACTAGGCGAATCTCTGAAGCCTAGTGGGCACATCAGGCGAATCTCTCAAGCCTGGAACTGGACTACCGGTGATAAGCCGAGTAGTCAATGCATCGATGCTAAGTAAATGCCATCACCAATAAAAAATAAAACAATACCTCCAAAACAATAAATAATCTCAATACTGTACTCGAAATAAATACTAAAACCAAGAACTCGCTACGACAGTGTAAATAAATGTCCACTCACAGATAAGCACAGCGCGCAGACGCGCCAATCATGAATTTCGGCGGAAGATCCATTGCCCAATGAACGATCTCGATCCCCTGAATAATCACAAAATATCTCTCATCAAATCACAATTCAATACTCTGAACCACACCTTGGAAACCAACCATTTCCAAAAACATATAACTCGAATAACAAAAGAATCGCCGAAAATCCCAAAATACTCCACATAAATCCTCGACACAAAATCCGGCATCCAAACCAACTCGAAAACCTCAAGGCGATGATCGGGGCGCGATTACGAGAAAAACGGCATAAAACTTGACAAAATCAAAAAAGTCAACGCCTCACCGGAGAGATTTTCTGGCGACCAATACCACCACAACTTCCTCTCCTCAATCCAAGACTAAAACTCTTCTTCACCAACCCTCAATTCCATCAGCAACCCTTCCAAAAACAGCCCGAAAGTCTCACGGCCAAGAATCGCCGGAAAACTTTCCCGGCCGATTCCGGCGCCGTCACGCCACCAAAATGCTTCAAACCAAGGGGGTTTTGACCCTTGGCTCGAGCCCAACCTATTCCAACCCAAGAACCCACTGGAAACACGCCGGAGCACCTACCACCTTTAAACCCGATTCCGGCAACCTTCACCCTCAAAAATCTCCAACCAAAACATAACCAAAACTTACCATACACATATCAATCGAAAGCCCAAGTCCTAAGCTTCAAAACCTTACCTTGAAATCTGGCAACCACGCCGTATTTTGGCAGCCACCACGACGATGAGTTTGTGACTCACTGACTCAACAAGGGTTGACTCGGTCAACTCAGCCCAGCTCAGTCAACTCGGTCAAACAGCCCATTTTTCAAACTTTTCGATAACTTTACGAGTATTCGGCTATTTATACTTCGCGAATAAACTCTATCCGCAATTCGGATAACTCAAACTCAAACGGATAAACACGACTAACTCGGCGATAATTTCAAATATTCATTTTATATTCCTCGATTATCCATAAAATCCTCAGAAAACTCCCACGAACTCAAAATCAAATTCTCTACATTTCCCACGAACAAACCCAAATCAAATTCGTGTCTGAAAATTAAGTTGGGAATGAAGTTGCATATCCGATTAATTACCCTAAACCACAATTACTCGTAAAACTCGCAGATTAAGCCGATTACTATACCAATTCTGGTCCGGGTCGTCATAGTGGTTGTGGTGGTGGTGGTGTGGTGGTGTGGTGGTGTGTAAGGTGTGATTGAGAGAGAGAGAGAGAGAGAGAGAGAGAGAGAGAGAGAGAGAGATGGGTGAGATGGGAGATTGTGAAAAATGGTGGATGATTTGGGTTTTATAGAGGATCACTTAGGTGACAAAACAAAGCATTTTCGTCGCTTAAGTTGTTTAAATTTTTTGCCAAAAATTGTTGGCAGAAAAAAAAAATGCCAAAATTTTAAAGTTAGGCGACGGAAATACAAAGATTTGTCGTCCAAGTTGCCAAAATTTGAAAAAACCCGCCAAATTTGTTTTACTTAGGTGACGGAAATACGAAGATTCTGTCGCCTAAGTCTAATGAATATTTGGCAATTTTTTTGAATTTTGACAAAAATTTTGGCGGTAAACAATAAAAATTAATTTAGGCGACAGAAACTTTAATTCTTTTAAAAAATTAATTCTAAAAAAAATGTAGAAAAAAATACTTGGGCGACGAAATCTTTATGATTCCGTCGTTTAAGAGATTTTTTTTTCAAAAATTTTTGAAAAATAAAATTTTGGTAGTTCTTTAAAAATTATCAAAAAAAAACCGTCTGATGTAAGCACTACATTTATACAATATAATAAAAAAAGATACAAACCAATTTGGATTAGTTTAGTATTTGATCGATCAAATTTAGTGATTATCGAAAATAGTTGAAAGACCAAAATAATCGTTAAAAATATTTCGTAAATCCATTTTTGAAGTTATTAATGTTTGTTTTCTCATAAAAACTTAATTATCAACTATATAGAAATTAATTGAAATTTGAAGTAAAAAATTTCTCTGAGACTAAAAACTTGTTATATATCTACTAATGTTGTATAATTTAAGTGTTTGTATGTCCATATTTACTCTACATCAATATTAAGAAATTTGAATTTAGACAAAATAACCGTTAGATATATTCATCATAACATATTATATAAGTGGACGAATTTTTAGTAAATACGAAGTTGGTAAGGGGTTGATCGGCGTAGTCAAACATAAAACTAAAATTTCAGCGAAATGAAAACGTTAATATACGAAGCCTCGTAATTCCAATTTATGAACTTTTGTGTGACGACCCAGAACAGAATTAGCAGTGTAATCAGCTTAGTCCATGAGGTTATGCGTAATCGCAGATTTCCGACAGATAATTGAATCGCCAGACTTGATCACGACTTAATTGTTGGCCGAGAATTTGAGCTGGGTCTCTTCTCGAGAGTTGTTGTACGTGTGATTTCGAGTTCGTGGATGGTTCCGGATCATTATTTGGACGATCGAAGAATATAATATGAATATTTGAAATTTCGACATAATCGGTTTAAAATGACAGCTTCGTTAGCGACTAAATTATCGGACGAGAATTTGATTTGGGATCCTTCATGAAAGTTGTAGAGAATTTAATTTCGAGCTCGTGGGAACTTCCAGAGGATTATTCCGAGTTACGAGAATTATGTTATGAATATTTCGACCGTTGATTATTTAATCGGATAAGCATGTGTTGGATTGAACCGTTGACTTTTTATCGCATTTGTCGAAGTGTTTGACTTCAGGTGGTAATTTAAGAACATGTCGAGTTGAGTTTGTTGCCGCGAGAATTGTTGAAATCGGAATTACGATACGAAAGTTACGGGTGTTCAAAGTTTATCGAAATGTGTAATTAGAAGTTTCCAAAAATAGAAGGTATATAAATGGTGGTTTCATGTTTGGGTAAGTCAAACATGGCAATTAAGAGGTTTGACCGGTCAACTCGGTTTGGAAGATGGCGTGCGACGATGGACGGCTCGCCAGCGGTGATCCTTCGTCCGGCCACCCTAGGGCTCGGCCTAGGGCTTGTTCGACTCGCCATGATGTCCTCGTCGTCGTGCCGGTCACCGTTCACGGCGAGGACGCCGGAGGAGGGAGAATTTTCCGGCTAAAGTTGGAGAAAATTTGGAGTTTTTGGTTGAACTTTTTCCAACCAAATTGAGGGGCATGATGTAGTGGGCTTTGAAGCTCTCAACACCATGAAGCTACCTATGTAAGTATGGAGTTCTAATTTTGCTTGTACATGGAGAATTTTTGGATTGAAATTTGTGTGGGATTTCGGTTTTTCATGAAATTGAGCTAGTTAGAGTGAGAATTGGACTTTGGTATAGTTATGAAAGTTGTTTGTTGGATGATTTTGAGTGGAATAGGTGTTGCTCCGCCGATAAATTTCAAGTTTGGGTGGCGCTGCCGCCGCCGCCGGCGGTCAAGGTTGACTTTTCGAGGTTTTCGATAAGTTGCATGTCGTTTCGCTCGGAATCGTGCCCCGATCGCAGTGGTGAGGTTTGTTTTTCGAATTGAGCGTCCGAAATTATAGCGAGGTTTTGTGGTATTATTATCCGATTTTCGACAATTCGTCGTAATTGAATTATGTGTTTCCGAGAACGGTTGTTTCTCGTGATTTGGTTTGAGGTATCGAGATATGATTTTGAGAAATGAATTTTGTGATTATTCAGGGATTCGTGATCTTTCGTTTGGCGAGGGATTTTCCACCGTGTCACGGGATTAACGCAAACTGTGTTACGCTAGTCTGTGAGTGGACAATTTCTTTTCACGGATTGATTGCGAGTCTTTATACACGTTTTACGAACTTGAGCATGCATACGAGATTATGTTTTACATGAGCATGTGTTATACGATTATGCCTATACCAGTATATATTACGTATATGCATTTATATATTGCTTATTGCATTTGCATCAAACTATTTATGATTTGGTTTACACAGAGTACAGTCTCAGTTTATGTTGTTGTATCAATACACTCGCATCCCGGCTGATCCCCGAGTATGTGTACCGGGGGAGGCTGTGACTCCTGACCCGAGGCCCTTACAGGGGGGAGGCAGACCTCTGACCTGAGGCCTTTCTGGCTAGAATCACGTGTGGGTCTGGGATCCCGTGATTCGGACTGTACTAGCACGGATGTGTCCACGAGCGACCCCGTGGGATTTTTATGCATGCTCTGTACGCATGAGGAGTTAGAGTCTCCCTCGTGTACCATATGATTTTTATGCATTTTGACTCGCATATGTTTTTATAACATATATTATTCGGCGAAAGACATTTATTTTCGTCCACTCACTCTAACAGTTTTCATGTCTTTCCCCTGAGCTTTTCGGTTTCCGTGCTCAATTTGCAGTTCAGATTCTGGTGTCGCACGACGTGGTCGGAGGCATAGTATTCGAGCGATGTTTCTTTTATGGTAGGTTCTAAGTTTGGCCTACTATTTGTATATCTATACTAGAAGTCGCTCTGAGTATTCTGATGTATATTTTTATACGATTTTCCACGGATTTCTGTAAAGTATAGTTATATTTATTACTTTACATTACTGTTGATATATTGAGAAATCCGGATGGGGTGGGTGCCCACGGTTTGATTTTTGTGGCATAGGTTGAAGTGTATTTTCTGGGTGCAGGTAATGGTAATTCCGCGTTATTAACGAAACTCTGCCGATATTTTGATCGTTTTTGTTTGTTCGTGTTTTCAGAAAGGGTTTGATTCCGGTTTAGGAAACTAAATCGGGGTTGGGTCCTTTCATTTTGACACTCACATTCTAATAATTGTTTACTTGATGCCCTCGACGAAAAAAAAAATGCATTTAAGATGGTATAGATGGTCCTTCTCTTTGATAAGAGGCAATGAAAATACACTTAGACGACGGAATATGTGATATTTGTTGCCTAAGTAAACACTTAGATGACAAACATACGTATTTCCATCACCTAAGTGTTTATGGTTCATGGTTTATGGGTCAAGGTTTGGGGGTTAGGGTTTAGGTGAAAAAACCCAACTCTGATTTAGTTGCCTAAACCGAAATCAAACCCCTTCGAAAATATGACTTTTAAAAAAAAATTGCCAGAGGTTACTTTGAAATACGTGAGCCAATATTAGAACCTGCAAAAAGAATCACACTTCGAATATTCCACAAAAGCCAAATCGTGGGGCTCCATTCCCCATACGATTTCTCGACATCATATATAATAAACCACAAGGTTTACAAGAAATCCAGAAACATTCAGAAGTAAACTTAACTGAAAACAAACAAAAGTATTCAGAGCGACTCCTATATACATCATATACAACCAGTAGGTCGAACAAAGAACCTACTCAAACTGAAGTGTGACCTGTACTTTACGCCTCCACCGTGGACGTGCAACCCTGGAATTCAAACTGCAAACTGGGCAAAAGAAACTGAAAAGCCCAGGGAAAGGCAAATAAAATTGTTAGAGTGAGTGGACGAAAATAATAATATGCCTTTCACCAATATAAACATGAAATCATGATACCAGTCTAAAATCATCAATCACAGGTAAGGTGGTTGTCATAACCTTCCTGGATACCGTATAAAATGTGGAAGCCGTAACTTGCGTACATTTTCCTCAAAGTTACAATCATGCTCAACGAAGGTAAGGGGTTTGTCATAACCTTCCTGGGAGCCATATAATCACGGGTCAGGCGTTTTTCATAACCTTCCCGGAGCATCTCGTGGATCATCCGAGAAGCCATGCATCGATGCATCCATATATCCATAATCCATGTAAAACAAAAAATATATGTGCCTCAAAGTAAAAATACGTAATTATAAATGCATAATCATAATTGCATACTCGTAAAATGCATAACATAAAATACATAATCAAGACTCGCAAATCGACAGTGAAAATAAAATGTACACTCACAGTACGAAGCTAACTTTGAGGTCCGACGGAAGATCCCTCGCCAAACACTCAATCACGATCACCTGAAAAACAGGGATACGATCAGTACATATTGAAACTCAACCCCGCGTTCTCGAAAGACATATCGCTCGAAATATCGACGAGGATAACAAAATTCCCAAAATACACCCAAATAACCCTCGTCCCAAAATATAATACTCAAATCAACTCAAAAACCTCACGACTACGATCGGGACGCGATTACGAGTAAAACGGTATAAATTAAATAGTCAAAATGTACCTAGGAAAAAAATATTTAATTACCTAGACCCAATAATTTGTAATTAATTTTAAATTAAATAAAATTAATGAAAGGACCCAACCCAGATTTAGTTTCCTAAATCGGAATCAAACCCCTTCTAAAAACACGAACCAACAAAAACCATAAAAATTTCGGCAGAGTAACACTTCTAACGCGGAATTGCCATTAACCTGCACCCGGAAAATACACTTCATCCTATGCCACAAAAATCAAACCGTGGGCACCAATCCCATCCAGATTTCTCAATATCATAACAGTAATGTAAAGTAATAAATATAACTATACTTTACCGAAATCCAAGGAAAAATCGTATAAAAGTATACATCAGAATGCTCAGAGTGACTTCTTGTATA
Organism: Geum urbanum; assembly: GCA_946800695.1. NCBI lineage: Eukaryota > Viridiplantae > Streptophyta > Magnoliopsida > Rosales > Rosaceae > Geum > Geum urbanum. The sequence continues at coordinate 41,046,986 of OX326998.1, forward strand.
TATGTACAAATAGTAGGCCAAACTAAGACCCTACCATAAAAGAAACATCGCTCGAATACTATGCCTCCAACCACGACGTGCGACACCAGAATCTGAACAACAAACTGGGCACGAAAACCGAAAAGTCCAGGGGAAAGACATGAAAACCATTAGAGTGAGTGGACGAAAATAAATGTCTTTCACCGAATAATATATGTTATAAAAACATATGCGAGTCTAAATGCATAAAAATCAATGGTACACGAGGGAGACTCTAACTCCTCACGCGTACAGAGCATGCATCGTAAATACCGCGGGGTCACTCATGGACTCCATCGCGCTAGTACAGTCTGAATCACGGGATCCCAGACCCATACGTGATTCAAAGCCAGAAAGGCATCGGGTCAGGATATCTGTCCCCCCCCCGGAGCGTACTCCGGGATCAGCCGAGAAGCCAATGTGTATCGATACAACCCTGATAACTGAGACTGTACTCTATGTAAACCAAATCATAAATCCTTTCCATGCACATGCATAAAACATAATATATATATGTATGTATATTTGTATACGCATATTCGTAAATGTATAATCGTAAAACACATGCTTATAAAAATCATGATCATACTGCATGCTCAAGCTCGTAAAACGTATATAAAAGACTCGCAGTCAATCCGTGAAAAGAAATGTCCACTCACAAGTGAGCGTAACGAAATTCGCGTTAATCCCGTGATCCGGCGGAAAATTCCTCGCCAAACGAACGATCACAAACTCCTGGATAACCATAAAATCCATTTCTCAAAATCATAATACCTCAAATCAAATCACGAGAACAACCGTTCCCAGAAACATATAATTCAATAACGACGAAATCGTGAAAATCCGATAATCACACCACAAAACCTCGCTATAATTTCCGTTGCTCAAATCGAAAAACAAATCTCACCACTGTGATCGGTGCGCGATTCCGAGCGAAACGACATACAACTCGACGAAAACCCAAAAAAGTCAACTTTGACCGGAGGACCGCTGTTGACCACCGCTGGCGGCGGCGGCGCCACCCAAACGTGAAATTCTCTGGCAAACCAAGATCTATTCCACTCAAAATCATCCAACAAGCAACTTTCATAACTACACCAAAGATCAATTTGGACTATAGCTAGTCCAATTTCAAGCAAAACCGAAATCACATCAAACTTTCAATCCAACAATTCTCCATGTACAAGCAAAATTGAAAGGCCATACATACATAGGTAGACTCGTGGTGATGAGAGCTTCAAAGCCCACTACTTCATGTAGCTCAATTTGGCCGGAAAAATTGTCAACCAAAAACCCCAAAATCCTCCAATTTCTAACCGGGATTTCTCCCTCCTCTGGCGTCCTCGCCGTGAACGGTGGCCGGCAACATCACGGGGAAGCCAAGGCGCATCGAACGGGACTAGGCCCGAGCCCTGGGGTGGCCGGACGGCAAGCCACCGCCGACGAGCCGTGGCACAGCTCCGTCGCCTTCTCCTCCACCGAGTAGACCAGTCAACAACAATCAATGCCAGTTTGACTTTCCCAAAATAGAAGCCCAGTTTAAATACTTTCCCTTTTCGGAAACTACCATAATTAATTTTACGACAAACTTCGAATACCCGTAACTTTCGCGTCGTAAATACGTTTTCAACAATTCTCGCGTCAACAAACTCATCTCGACAAGTTCTTCAATTTCCACCCGAAGTTAAACACCTCGACAAATCCGATAAAAAGTCAACGGTTCAATCCTTCACAAGCTTATCCGATTAAATGATCAACGGTCGAAAATATTCGTAACCTAATCCTCGTAACTCGGAAAAATCCTCCGGAAGTTCCCACAAGCTCAAAATTAAATTCTCTACAACTTTCACGAAGGATCCCAAATCAAATTCTCACCCGATAATTTAGTCGTTAACGAAGCCGCCATATTAGCAGATTATGTCAAAATCACGACAAATCACGAAACTCGTAAATCAAGTCGATCATCATTCCATCTAAGGTTCGGGTCGATCAACGGTCCAAAATGGATCACAATCACGATTCGGATAGACTCGAACACCAACGGATAAACTCGACAATATTCCGAAATTTTAAATATTCATATTATATTCCTCGGTCGTCCAAATAATGATCCGGAACTGCCCACGAACTCGAAATCACGCGTACAACAACTCTTGAGAAGAGAAGAGACTCAAATTCTCGGCCAATAATTTAGTCGTGAACAAAGCTGGCAATTCAATCAATTATCAGAAATCTATGATTATACGCTAACTCACGAATTAAGCTGATTACGCTTCTGATTCTGATCCGGGTCGTCACAATTAAATAGACCATATTATCAAGAGTTCGTGGTATACCCTGAACTTGTTGGCTTCGTGAAGCTCGTCTAAAGAAGGGGCATTCATACATATGTTGTTCCGTATAATAGATCTGATGTTATGCGAGTACAAACTGCCCATCTCTAGTGTCGGAGGGCCTCTAGTGAAATCATCAGTGTGCCTCTTCCTACCACTAGGCATCTTTAGATATACAACCAAAACCAATTATTCAATACACATTTATTCAATCAAAATCAACCAAAATCAATCAACATCAACCAACATGAACATATAACGAACCTAGCTATCCAATCCAGTACCTATCCAACACACACATATGTTAAACAACATCAACCAATATCAACACGTACCAAACCAACATATGTTAAACAACATCAACCAACATCAACATCAAGACTCGCAAATCGACAATGAAAATAAAATGTCCACTCACAGTACGAAGCTAACTCTGAGGTCCGATGGAAGATCCCTCGCCAAACACTCGATCACGATCACCTAAATAACAGGGATACGATCAATACATATTGAAACTCAACATACGGACCAAATACGTCAAGAACCCCGCGTTCTCGAAAGACGTATCGCTCGAAATATCGACGAGGATAACAAAATTCCCAAAATACACCCAAACAACCCTCGTCCCAAAATATAATACTCAAATCAACTCAAAAACCTCACGAATACAATCGGGACGCGATTACAAGAAAAACGGTATAAAAATCTCCAAAAATCCCAAAAAGTCAACCTCGCCGGAGCCCCGCCATTAACCACCGCCGCCGTCGCGCTAACGGTGACCAACTCCGGCGACCCTTACCCCAAAACCAATTCATCCCATACCGGCAGGAATTCTGGCCGAAAGCATCGCCGAAACTTCCACTCCGGACACCACCCCAAACCACCTCCAATTCTAAGACAAAGTGCCTAGAATTCATCAATGGGTTGTGGGGAAGCAAATTCCCCACCACCCCGACACCAAAACTCGCCGGAATCCGCCACCCGATTCCGGCGAAATTCCCAAATTTCAACACGTTCGTTCTCCCTCAATTCTTAACCAATTTCAACAAATGAATACACAAATCAATAATACAAGTCAAGAGATTTCCAACCATACCAAAATCATGGCCGGAGGTGACCGGAAACACCGGGTCCGACGACAGAAGCCAACTGGGTCGGTGGAGTTCAAAACGGGTCAACGAGTCAACGTGTCAAGTCGGTCCAACTCGGTCCAAATGTGACTTTCCAACAATTTTACGACTATTTGATATTTATACGTCGTGAACCGACCAAATTCACGATTCATATAACTCAAACCCAATAGGATAAGTACGACTAACTCGACGATGATTTCAAATATTCATTTTATATTCTGTGATTATCCGAAAAATCCACCGAAACCTCCTACGGACTCGAAATCAAATCCTCTACAATTCCCGTGAAGGAACTCAAACAAAATTCTTGCCCAATAATTAAGTCGTGAACAAACCCACCATATTGACCAATTATGACAAAACTGCGACTAATCGTGAAATGCACAAATCAAGCCAATTAACATACAATTTCCGGTTCAGGTCGTTACAAATCTACCCTCCTAACAAAAATTTCATCGTCGAAATTTACATACCTGCTAGCAGAAGAGATAGGGATACTGATCCTGCATGTGCTATTCTGTTTTCCATGTAGCCTCTTCAACTGAATGGTTCTGTCACAATTCCTTCACAAGAGGAATGACTCTATGTTCCAACTGTTGGACCTTCTGATCAAGAATCTGAACTGGTTCTTCCACATAGGTCAAGTCCTTCCTTATAGGAAGCTGATACGGTGTCAACACATGAGATGGATCGGAAATGTACTTCCGCAACATAGACACATGGAACACATAATGTAACCTGGCCATCTCAGAAGGTAATGCCAACATGTATGCCAAGGCACCGACTCGCTCCGTTATCTCATACGGGCCAACATATCGTGGACGAAGTTTACCGCGCTTCCCGAAATGAACAATACCCTTCCAAGGAGAAAGTTTCAGGAAAACTCAATCGCCAATCTCAAACTCAAGATCCTTCCATCTCACGTCAGCATAACTTTTCTGTCGATCCTGTGCAGCCTTCAATCTGTCCCGAATAACCTAAACATCTTCCATGGTACTTTTCACCAAATCAAGACCAAGAAGTCATTTCTCACCAACTTCACTCCAACACAATGGAGTTCGACACTGTTTGCCATACAAAGCCTCATAAGGTGCCATACCAATGTTAGCCTAATAGCTGTTGTTGTACTTAAACTCAATCAAATGAAGTTGTTGATCCTTATTCCCTTTGAACTTCAAAACACAAGATCGCAACATATCCTCCAGAGTCTGAATAGTCCTCTCTGACTGACCATATGTCTGAGGATGAAAAGCGGTGCTAAAGTGTAGTCTAGTCCCCATTGCCTTTTGCAATGCCCACCAAAATTCTAAAGTGAACTAACTATCCCGATCAAAAACTATAGACACAGGTACACCATGCAATCTCACAACCTCTCTCAAGTATAGCTTCACCAATCTACTCACGGGAAGCTTTCCTGGAAGTGCAAGGAGATGAGCTGCGTTCGTAAGGTGATCCACAATCACCCAAATACCAATACTACCGCCAGAAGTACGAGGTAACTGATATACAAAATCTGATATACAAAATCTATAGCGATATGCTCCCATTTCCACACTGGAATCTCCAAAGGTTGTAGTTTACCTGCTGGTTTCTGACGTTCTGCCTTCAGTTGCTAACAAATTAAGCATCTGCTCATGTACATTGCTATTTCCCTCTTCATGTTTCGCCACCAATAATGAGCTTTAAGTGTCCAGAACATCTTTGTACTACCCAGATGCATAGCAGATGCGGAACAATGGGCTTCATCGAGTATTTCTTTTTTCAAATCATCGTCTCTGGGCACACACAATCTCCCCCTGAACATCAAAGTGCCATCACTCCTCATCCAAAACTCTGTCGGTACATTATTCTGAATCAAATTCTTCTTGCTCAGCAAATATGCATGTGAATCTTGAGCTTCACAAACTTGATCAAGTAACATCGGACGAACTTGGAAGCTGGCTAACAATGCTCCATCATCATTCCACTCCAACTCTTCTCTCGTTGCTCGCAACTCTATCAAAAGTGACACTCTAGCAACACGTACATGGAAAAGAGAAGCACCATGCTTCCACTAAGAGCATCAGCAACCACATTAGTTTTCTCTGGATGATACTCGAAAGTGCAGTCGTAATCATTAATCAGCTCCATCCATCTCCGCTGCCTCATATTCAAATCTGGCTGTGTACGCAAGTAGGTAAGACTTTTATGATCAGTGTAAATCTTGCACTGCGCTCCGTACAAGTAGTGTCTACAATACGAAGCTAGCTCTGAGGTTCGGCGGAAGATCCCTCGCCAAACACTCGATCATGATCACCTTTATAATAGGGATACGATCAATACATATTGAAACTCAACATACAGAGCTAATACTTCAAGAACCTTGCGTTCTCGAAAGACGTATCGCTCGAAATATCGACGAGGATAACAAAATTCCCAAAATACACCCAAACAACCCTCGTTCCAAAATATAATACTCAAATCAACTCAAAAACCTCACAACTATGATCGGGACGCGATTACAAGTAAAACGGTATAAAAATCTCCAATAATCCAGAAAAGTCAACCTCGTCGGAGCTCCGTCGTTGACCACCGCTGCCCGCGGTGGCGTGGCGCCAACGGTGACCAACTCTTGTGACCCTTACCTCAAACTCTTCCTCTCCTCATGCCCAACACCTTTCCCTTCTACCACTAAGACCAATTCATCCCACACCGGCTGGAATTTCGGCAGAAAGCATCGCCGGAACTTCCATTCCGGTCACCTCCTCAAACCACCACAAACCACCTCAAATTCTAAAACAAAGTGCTGAGAGTTCATCAATGGGTTGAGGGGAAGCAAACCTCCTACCACCCCAACACCAAAACTAGCCGGAATCCGCCACCCAATTTCGGCGAAATTCCCAAATTTTAACACGTTCGTTCTCCCTCAATTCTCAACCAATTTCAACAAATGAATACACAAATTAATAGTACAAGTCAAGAGTTTTCCAACCATAACAAAATCGTGGCTGGAGGTGGCCGAAAACGCCGGGTCCAGCAACGGAAGCCAACCGGGTCGGTGGAGTTCAAAACGAGTCAACGGGTGAACTCGGTCCAACTCGGTCAACTCGGTCCAAATGTGATTTTTCGACAGTTTTACGATTTTTCAATATTTATACGCCGCAAACTGACCAAATTCACGATTCGGATAACTCAAACCTAATCGGATAAGTATGAATAACTCGACGATGATTTCAAATATTCATTTTATATTCTCCAATTATCCAAAAAATCCTCCGAAACCTCCTACGGACTCGAAATCAAATCCTCTACAATTCCCGTGAAGGAACTCAAACAAAATTCTTGCCCGATAATTAAGTCGTGAACAAACCCTCCATATTGATCAATTACGACAAAACTGCGACTAATCGTGAAATGCGCAAATCAAGCCAATTAACATACAATTTCAAGTTCGTGTCGTTACATTAGGGGTTAGTGATAGGGTATGGACTTAGATGACGGAATTGAGATATTCTGTCGCCTAAGTGTTTAGAGTTAAGGGTTTAGGGGTTCAAGTTTACGGGTTAGTTAAGGTATGGCCTAGACGACGAAATATTCCGTCGTCTAAATGTCTCTTAGGCAACGGAAATATTCTCATTTAGACGCTATTTTCTTTTTTCATCGTCTAAGAGTGTCTTAGCCGACTGAATATTACAAAGGATTTAAATTCCCTCTCTTAAGTCCCTCTTAGATGATGGATTTAAGTTCCCTGTCCTAAGTCCCTCTTAGACGATATAATCTTTTAGATTCTGTCACCTAAGTGAAGTATTCTGGTAGTGATAGTCAAAATATACCTAGAAAAAAAATATTTAATTACCTAGATCCTATAATTTGTAATTAATTATGAAATTAATTAAAATTAAATAGACCATATTATCGAGAGTTCGTGGTATACCCTAAACTTGTTGGCTTCGTGAAACTCATCCCAAGAAGAGGCATTCATACATATGTTTTTCCGTATAATAGATATGATGTTGTGTGAGTACAAACTACCCATCTCCAGCGCCGTATGGCCTTTAGTGAAATCATCGTACGACATCTCAATCTTCTTCCCCATTGTCTTGTGTATCTTCTCGACTTTAGCTTCCTTTACAAATCCCTGAGTGTGTTTACAGTTGGGGCTGAAGGGTCCCTCCTATTCATTTTGCGTCGGGCGCTAAAGCAAACAGAATCGTTGATAGATGATTAGGGAGATTGTGACGACGTGTCGTCCAAAGCGAAAATCCTTGGCTGGGTTGTATAGGTTGTCGATGCTTAATTGGGAGAATTAGGAATCTTCTGTGACCTATCAAAAGCCCAGGAGCTGCATGAGCCGTAACGGTCTCCTCTGACCTTTGACCCCCAATCCAACTGTAGTCCTATGGATTGAAATTTGGCATTCGTCTCTTGTACAGTGCGCCTCTTTGTCTCGCTAGGCATCTTTAGATATACAACAAAAACCACTTATTCAATACACTTTGAATTAATCAAAATAAACCATCATCAACCAACATCAACACATAATAAACCTAGACATCCAATCTAGTACCTATCCAACACACACATATGTTCAACACATCAACCAACATCAACACGTACCAAACCTAGCAATCCTACAATCCCGAACATTAAAACATTCTAGCTATCACACATACCACACATGCAATCCCACAATCCCAAGCATACTAGCAATTTCACAATCCTGAACATCAACACATACTAGAAATCACATATACTGAACATCACATTCATATAACAATCCCACATTCATAACACAATCCAGTTCAAAAATATTCATCACAATCAAAAAATTAATCACATATAATAATCAATAAATCAACACATGCAATTAACACAACAATACTTGAGAGAGAGAGAGTGAGAGAGAGAAAGTGTGTGTGTGTGTGTGTGTGTGTGTGTGTGTGTGTGTGTGTGTGTGTGTGTGTGTGTGTGTGTGTGTGTGTGTGTGTGTGTGTGTGTGTGTGTGTGTGTGTGTGTGTGTGTGTGTGTGTGTGTGTGTGTGTGTGTGTGTGTGTGTTCTGGAGTCGGTGGTGAAGTGGTGGCATCGGGGAGATATAGTGTGGCAGTGGTGGAGTAGGGGCTGGCATCAGTAGGGTTGTGGCAGTGATGGAGTCGAGGTTAGGGAGTATAGACAAAGAGTGTGGTGGTGTCGGTGGAGTGGTGGGGTTAGGGTGACAAAGTGGTGGCGGCGGTGGAGTGGTGGACGACGTCGATGGGGCTGTGATGGTGATGGCATAGGGATTAGAGAGTATCAACGGAGAGAGAAAGCAGAATTTTGGGATTGCAAATTAATAGATTTAAAGAAGATCGATTTGTTCAATCTTAATAAAGAAATCACAAACCTATGAGGAAATTATCAGGGAAGTTCTTTTTAAACTTTTTCAAGCTAGTTATGACTCTTATCTGATTCGGCTATCCAAATTTTCAACATGTAAGCTTTCATGAATTCCTTGATCTTTTCACAGTCTTGCAACACTAGTCAATGCGCTTCAATAAATTCTTCTTGAGTTAATCTTTCATTTAATACTCCTCTAAACGATCGTACAACATCTGTGACGGCTAAAAGATTTTTGTGGGCATATAGATTGGAGGCGGTGGTTTGGATTGGATCTTTGGGGTACATGCATGTTGTAGTAGGTTACACAGTCATGCATTAGGTATGTTTTTACAGTAGGTTTATTTTTGACGAATCCTTTATACTGTCCGAGTTGTCTACAAAATGATAAAATTAATTATTTGACGAATAGTAGAAACACAAAAATATATATAAATAACGAAAACCATGTTATAATTAAATCAATTTGTTACATGAAATATTAATTGTACGTTTCTTGAGGATACATCCAAATATAGTGGACCACACCAGAAAGCAGCACTTGTTTTGGAAGATGGATCATGATGTCAAAGAAAGCAAGGGGAAAAATCATCTCTAATTTACAAAGGATGTGGACAATTTCATATTGTAGTTCGACCACATCTGACTTCTTCAACTGTGTAGCGCATAACCTCTGCCACCATCTACATAAGGTTACTATTGGTTCGACGACGTCACGAGGCAAATATGGTTGAATTACCACTGGAATCAGACGTTGCAGCATAACAGGATAGTCATGAATCTTTAAACCAATGAACTTTTGTTCCCCAATATTAACACATCCAAATATACTCGCTGCATAATTAGACGGACAACGAACAGTTTTAAACCAGTTGAATATATAGTATCCCTCAGTGTCAACTTTACTATATAAGGTGCATCTAGAATCTTGATATACACTCCTCTTATATCACTCTTTAACCACAAGGGACGACGTAAATTAATAAATTCTAGATTTTTTCTCGCTTTGGGAGTATCCTTAGTCTTGAACTTAATACCGAGAATCGTTCCCACCACACTGTCACACACGGTCTTTTCTATGTGCATGACATCTAGGTTGTTCTTGACTTTCAACTTCTATCAGTAAGGTAGTTCAAAGAAAATAATCATATGATTCCAATATCTAAGATGATGGAGAGGGTGTGGATTCAGCTTTTTCACATGATCGTCATTGCTCAACATACCAAAATAGAAGCTATTTAACCTCTCAAAAATCTCTTCACCAGACCATTGTAGGGTTTAGGACTATTCTCTATTGTTCCAACAAAACTCTGCTTAACCTGTTGCCACTGGTGATCATGAGGAAGCCATCTACGGTGACTCATTTAAGATGTCTTCCCTACATGCCAACTGGAGTTGATGTCATCCAAGCAGACAAGACAAGATTGTACCCTTTGGTTGTGTAAGATGTCAACATCTCATACGCAAGAAAATCGTTGATGGTCCACATTATGGCTGCTTTTATCAATATTGTTTCAGTGAACTTGTCATAAGTTGGGACTCCATTTTCTCTCAAGTGTTTCAGCTCATCAATCAATGATTTGCGGTACAGATCTAAACACTTTACAGGAGACTTAGGACCTAGTATTAGCATAGTAAGGAAATTACTGGCCAAATGCTGACGGAAGTGCTATTATTACCCCAAGGGTTGAATCCATATGTAGAAAGTCTGAGTCTAACATTTCAAGCCTCTGCTGCGAAGTCTAGAAATTTCCTATCAAAATCTTTAAAAGCCTCCACATCTGCCACGTGTCTGAGCACATCGTCATCTATTATCTGTTCTGTGTACCATCTCATCACCTCTGCTGTGTATAGAGACATATACAAATGATGCAGTCTAAAACTCAATGAAAAATAGTGAAGCACCTTCAAAGGAATTCGCTTCTTCGAACTCCTCCTATTAGGGTGCAAATATCTGGACTGGTTGCATACATGATAGTATTCCTAATGTGCTTTAGGCCGCGTGAATTTTCTTGTACTTTAGGTCGTGGTTGCTTAAGATCTTTCTTACCTTATAATGACTTTTGGGAAGTTTGTCCATGATCAGGAAGCAACTTAGATATATGCTCTTGCATTTCATTAACAGCACGGCCAGACATTGTTTTTATAACTTTTATCTGAATTTCTTCCATTACACATTGAAAAACATTCTTTGGACATCCAGGGTGCACCAGGGCCTGGGCTTTAAGTAGTATCTTGTTGTCCTTATCCATCTTAATAGTGTCAGTAGCCAAGGCTGCAGAGACCGTGTCATAATGAGGAGTATCATAACCTCCATCTTTGTGTTGATGTCTAACATGACTAAATTCTAGAAAAGAATCATGGACATAATTCATAGTAAGGTTCCAAGAAGGAGCGCCACTACCGCTGGATGAGGCACTCTAGTAACTGCACCCTGAGCTGAAGTCTAATCCTAAGCTGAAGTTTACCACTTCTCTGTGCTCACTCTATGTTGTGTAACTCTACATCATATCGTAGTCATACAAGTGTTGAGATATAACATTATCCCCCACAAACCGATGGTTAAGACATTTTCTATACGGACACCTGTAACGCTTCTTTCGTTGACCATGTTACATCGCAAACAACTTAAACTCCCTGATTTCGTTGATAGTTACATAAATATGCAACTCTCTTGTGCTTAATAATTCTGAAAATACTTGGTTTATTTGTTTAATTTTCAGTAACTAATTATGTTTTTGTGTATTTAGGTTATTTGGGTGAAAATACAAGCATAAGAAATAAAAGGAGAATTCTATTAGAATAAGGATTGGTGATGTGGAAGTTCTTGTAGTGATGAATCAACCCTAGATTGATGAGGAGATGCCTAACCTCATATCTATATAAGTATCTTTTAATGATGAAATTAAGGTTGTTGAATTTCAGAGAGAGAAGTTAAAGAAGAGAAGAAGCATCGTTGCCAAGAGTCTCAGTCATCCCAGTTCGACTTGTCGAGACCTGGCTCTCGATTCGTCAAAATTACCCAGCAGAAAATTTTAGGGTTTTTGGTTTATTCTTCCTTCTTCATCATGTTTTTATATTTGTTAATCTTAACTATGAAGATCTAAACTTCCCTAGTTAGGGTTTGATCGAAGGCCTAGACAGGCTTACGATTTTGAACCCCTTTTGATCTTAATTACTATTTGGATGAGTTTTGTTTCACTACTTTTTCAGTGATAATTTTTATGTTCAGGATACTTTGGTTGCAAACTTAGTTGCATGGCTTAGGATCTAGAGTTTAGGATATGTGATTGACCGCTGTATCAATGCATATTCAATAGAGACAAGTAAGCTCGTTTTGATAATTTCTGTGAAACAATTTCTTAGTGATGTTAAGGCGACCGCTATATTGACTTTAGAAGCTTTGTTTACTTTCAAAAACTCTTAGATCTTAATGACTTTAATTGACTAGATTAAGACGTTGATATGTATCAATCTACCAGTTGAAGATCAAGTTAAGTCAATACCGACATTCTGATTAGTACGGCCAAGTTTATCAGATTTCTGGCTTTAACGTCTTTTGTGTTTCTTGAGATCTTAAGTCTTAGTTTCACCAATCCTCTAGGGGTAATGACTCTTATTGGGCATTTACTACATTGATATATTTTGCTCAAGAATAGGGTTATCTTTGAGGGTAGTTTTTCGCCTATCATCCGTCCATATATCTCTCATCACTTCTATTCACTAACTGTATTCAACTCTTGTCCACATTTTTGCGTAACTTAATTATCATGAGCAAAACAAAAATTTATCGAATAAGCCATAAGTTAACAAAAAATTGTCGTTCTTATAATATTCATATATATTATAGAAAGAATCATCTTATCATTCTTAACTTACATTAATATTCATATAATATTATAGAATTAAATTAAATTCTACAATAATATGCATTTACATATTATATATAATTTTTTAACTAATTAATCTAACATTTAATCATATATATAATTAATCAACACATGCATGCAATTAGCTAACAATTAAACAATTAGATAATGTAATATGCAAACAAGCAAGGTCTCCGGAATGATTCGCTAGAGTATTTCACCGGAGAACTCCATCACCGTAGATTATTACGTACGTAATTAAATTTTTTTTAAAAAATTATCGAGAGAAATGAGTTAATACCTCCACCGATAAGGAGATGAGTTGGTAAACTAGAACTCTGGATGTGGAAAAATTGTTAATTGAAGTTCTAAATGTAATGCCTATTTCTGTTTTATTACTGCAATGGAAATTACTGTAGTGATGAATAATATGATTGAAAACATAAGCGTAATTCATATCTACAATATTGGTTATCAAAGTAGAGATTTTTACTTGATAGATTTGTGTTGTCCATTCTTTCAATCTCTTAATTACACCCTTATAACTGTCATAGCAGTGGCTCTATGTATTTAGGAGAATAACGTTGTGTATCAGCAGGTTCAAGAACGCTCGCTTTTATAATGGACATGGCAATTTCTTCCACAAAGAAAATTGCACGTCTGTGTTTAAATTTGAACATTATAACTGTATTTAATCCAAATCTGTTAAAATCAAATTCAAATCTTAAACTGCAGTTAGCTTATGTTGAGCCAACTACAATATGCCTAAGTCGTGTGTTTCATTTATATCAAGTTCTTCTCACAATCTCCCACTAAACTTGATATTCATAAAATAATGTGATCTACGCATTTTATGTTTAATTCTTAACATAATTCTATTTACATTTAGCTTAGTTATGACCTTAATATTCTTATTTATACTTCATTTTATTATTTTAACGCAAAAATAAAGAAGGAAGAATAAATGAGGCAAAAATGAGCTAAAATTGTGCTAAGGATGAAACATGAAGAAGAATGGGCCATGCTTTATAAAGATTGGATTAATATTCATCAAGATGGGTCAAAACCATGTACATATATTCATGAAGATCCAATATCATGCCAAGATTCGGCCACAAAGAAGCCCAAAAGAAGAAGAAGGATTACAAGCTAGAAATAAGGAAATCTGCCATTGCAAATTAGCCTAATTCAACGGGCCACCAAGAACGGCTCAGAAATAGTTAGCATACTAAAAATATGTCTCTGGAAATATCTAGAAGTCTAGTTTCCAGTGCCGTAAGAATCACTAAATTCAGACATCTACAACTCCGAGAATTGCCAATTTTGTGAGTAAGGGTCAATCTATCTAGGGGGATTAATTTGTTTCCTTAGTGGAGTTGGACTAGGGTTTTCTATATTGCTGTATGAGGAGGAATTCGACCAACAGCCAAAATATCTCTCATTCCAATAGCCAAAGCTCTTCCAGAAACACTCTCCCTCGCAAGAATTTTGAATTCTTCAAGAAGGCCGCCTCCTCCATACCATAAATAGCTTTCTCTACCGAGACAACTACAAGGCAAATTTCTTTAGGGTCTCTACATCCATAGAAGAGCCATCTACACTTACTGTATAGAGAAAATTCCCGAGCAATGAGTGTAATATGATTCCTTCTACTCTTTCCTTCTTGTATGAATATTTGGTTTATATGGATAGGTTTTCTCGAGTATTCTGGTTCACAACTTTGAAAGCTTTATGTGATTTGTTTTGTGTTTTAGAATTTATGCTAAGCATGTTAAACTTAATGCATCGATTTAGTCTAAGACAAATTCCTTGTCAGGTTGATAGAATGTGTCACAATGCAAATTCCCAAAGTACTACATATGATATGAACATGTTAACTTGGCTAAAGACTTACACACTAATGGGTTGCAAATAATCTGACTTAGTTGTCAGAGTTAGGTGAAAGGAATGAGATGATCACTTGTATATATTAGTTAGATTTATTTTCAGTTTAAGCATGTTTAGAGTTCTAGGGTTCTTGATTGTCTTACTTGTCTATGAATTGAAGCATGTCAGAAGTCTAGGGTTTCTGAATGTGTTTGCTGTCATGTTTTGCTTTTGATTTCGTAGATAATAAACTAAAACTTAACCCCCCACCCCCCACCCCCCCCCCCCATACCTTTAAATTTTTGTTTATAAAACGTTGTCATGTATTCGTACCCTCAATCCTCGGTTAAGAACGATCCCTACTTATCAATGCTACATCTACAAAGGGTTTTAAATTGTTTACGTGTGAACTAGGTGTTGAGTGTTTACTTTTGTGATGACCCGAACCAGAATCAGTAGTGTAATCAGCACGATTCATGAGTTAGCGTGTAATCGCGGTTTATCGTTATGTGTGTGGTTTGTCGGTTTAGTTCGCGACTTAAATATCGGCCGAGAATTTGTATTGAGTTTCTTCACGAGAGTTGTAGAGCACGTGATTTCGAGTTCGTGGGCAGTTCCGGATGATCTTTCCGATGAACGAGGAATATAATATGATTATTTGAAGTTGCGGTTTATCGACGAGTTTATCCGTTTGTTTCGTATTTATCTGAATCGTAATGGTTATCCGTTTTGGACCGTTAATCATCCCTAAACGCGAGTATAAATATCGAAAATTGTCAAAAAATTGTCGAAAACACTGTTTAAGGCGTTGACCAGTGTTGACTTTCCTTTTTGGGGCTATTGACCGTTGACCGTGAAGGAGAACTTTCCCGTTTGAGTTTTCGCCGGCCGACTTGGATTTTCCGGCCACCTCCGGCCTCGTGAGGGGTATAATCCTTCTTTCCTTGAGTTTCTAAGTGGTTTAGTGTTTGAAATTTTGTAAATTGGTGATGTTTTGAATGGTTTCAAATCGGGTTTGGTATTCAGATTTCGCCGGTGATGGTTCGTGGTGTTCTGACAAGCCACGGTGGCGGGGATGAGAGGGTTTTGATTCCGCTTGCCCCTGTGAAGCTTCCTATGTGATTAATTGAGGTTGGATTTGGGTTTTTGGTTGAACCGTGGTGGGTTGCCGGAGTTGAACTCCGATTTGGGTTCGAGCTGTTTTGGAGAGGTTTCGGTGAGAATTGGGTCTTATGGTAGTTGGAAATTGTGTTGGACCGAGTCAGGGGCATTCAAAGAGGCAGAGTTCTGATACTTCCGGTTCGGTTTCATACTCGGGTAGTTGACCATATAGACCACCAGCTAGTATACTGAGACAGAGACCGAGATGGAGGAGAGATCGATCGCAGCGATCACAGGCTAGTGGGGGTTCTAGCGGTTCCAGTTATCCTCGGCGTACTGGTGGCACATTTCCGGTACCGAGGGAGTATCCATTATGCAACTTGTGCAATAGGTATCATCTTGGTTCATGTCAGCGAGGCACTCTCAACTGTTATCATTGTGGCCATGTGGGTCACTATGCGAGGGCGTGTCCTCAGTTGGTTGGTGTTGGTGATCGGGCAGCCCAGAGATCCGGAAGAGAGCGAGGTGCCACTTCGGGAGCTCGACCAGTACAGTATGCGGGCCAGGACAGACAGCAGGGACAGCCTCAACGTGGACGACCAGCCGGGCAGGCGAGGGTTCATTCCATGACTCTACGAGAGGGTAGAGCTTCACCGGAGGTCGTTATCGGTACGTTGCATGTATTTGGTATTCTAGTACTTACATTGTTAGATCCAGGTGCCACGCATTCATTCATGTCATTTAGACTATCATCCTTAGCTACGGTACCTGCATCTCCACTTCCGGGGTTATGAGTGTTATATCCGTCAGGTGAGATTGTGAGTATTGGCTGGGTGTACCGAGACTGTGAGATTTTTATTGGAAGCGATGGTTTAGCCGCGGATTTGTTGTTGCTTGATATCGTTGATTTTGATCTGATCTTGGGTATGAACTTCTTGGAGACGCATTGGGCCATATTTGACTGTCACAAGAAGGAGGTCGCATTTCGGCAACCAGGCTTTCCTGAGATATTGTTTCGCGGCGAGCAGAATACTGCACTACCGTGTTTGATTTCCGCGATGAGGGCGGATCGGTTGATGAAGAAAGGCTGTGTTGCTTATTTAGCCCATGTTGTGGACACTACAGCAGTTGTGCCAGATCTTGGTAGTATTGAAGTTGTTTATGAGTTCCCGGATGTGTTTCCAGCAGAGTTACCGGGTATACCTCCTGTGCGGGAGATTGACTTCACTATTGAGCTGTTACCGGGTACAGGATCGATTTCACAGACACCGTATCGTATGGCGCCAGCGGAGTTGAAAGAGTTGCAGGTTCAGCTCCAGGAGTTGCTGGAGAAGGGTTTTATTCGACCCAGTGTTTCACTATGGGGTGCCCCAGTTTTGTTTGTATGGAAGAAAGATGGATCCATGCGGTTGTGCATCGACTACCGGAAGATGAATCAGGTTATAGTGAAGAACAAGTATCCGTTGCCGCGGATTGATGATTTGTTCGATCAGCTTAAGGGAGCATCAGTCTTTTCGAAGATTGACCTTCGATCCGGATATCATCAGTTGAGGATTCGAGACTCTGATGTGGCCAAGACAGCTTTCAGGACGCAGTATAGGTATTACGAGTTCTTAGTTATGCCGTTTGGGTTGACTAATGCCCCCGCAGCTTTCATGGACTTGATGAATCTAGTGTTCAGACAGTTTTTAGACAAGTTCGTGATTGTGTTCATCGATGATATTTTGATCTACTCCAGGAGTGTGGGCCAGCATAAGAAGCATTTGCGAGCGGTGTTGCGGACTTTGCGGGACCAATAGTTGTTTGCGAAGTCTAGCAAGTGCGAGTTTTGGCTGGATAGTGTGAATTTTCTGGGCCACGTGATATCCGTAGAGGGAGTTAGTGTTGATCCTGACAAGATAGAGGCCGTGTTGAATTGGAGTAGACCGACCACTGTACCGGAGATCCGGAGTTTCTTGGGTTTGGCAGGCTATTACCGGTGGTTTGTATAGGATTTCTCTCGGATCGCTACCCCACTGACTAGATTGACGAAGAAGGGCGTCAAGTTTGAGTGTCCGATGCATGTGAGGAGAGTTATTTGCTCCTGAAGGAGAAGTTGACTACTACACCGGTTCTGACATTGCCAGACGACAGCGGTGAGTTTGTAGTTTATAGTGATGCATCGAAGTTGGGGCTTGGCTGTGTGTTGATGCAGCATGGTAGAGTTGTAGCCTACGTTTCTAGGCAGCTGAAACCACATGAGGTCAACTATCCGACGCATGATTTGGAGTTAGCCGCAATTGTGTTAACATTAAAGAGTTGGAGACATTACCTGTATGGAGCCCAGTGTAAGATCTACACCGACCACAAAAGTCTTACCTACTTGCGGACGCAGCCAGATCTGAACATGAGACAACGCCGGTGGATGGAGTTGATCAACGACTACGATTGCATTTTCGAGTACCATTCAGGGAAGGCCAATGTTGTGGCTGCTGCACTGGTCGGTACGAGATCACCGAGAGGGTTGGAGCTGTTGCTTACAAACTTGAGTTGCCAGCTGAGATGGCTCGCGTTCATGATGTTTTCCACGTTTCAATGTTACGGAAGTATATTTCAGATCCTTCTCATGTGTTAGCCCCACAGCAGTTACCGATCCGAGAGGATTTGACGTACGTGGAGGAGCCTGTGCAGATTCTCGATCGTCGTGAGCAGGAGTTGAGGCACCGTGTGATCCTGCTAGTGAAGTTCTTCTGGCAGAATCACTCGGTTGGGGAGGCCACCTGGGAGACTGAGCAGCGTATACGGGAGCAGTATCCTCATCTATTCATCTGACATGTATGTAAATTTCGAGGTCGAAATTTTTTTAAGGGGGGTAGATTTGTGACGACCCGAACTAGAATCAGTAGTGTAATCAGCACGATTCATGAGTTAGCGTATAATCGCGGTTTATCGTTATGTGTGTGGTTTGTCGGTTTAGTTCGCGACTTAAATATCGGCCGAGAATTTGAATTGAGTTTCTTCACGAGAGTTGTAGAGCACGTGATTTCGAGTTCGTGGGAGGTTTCGGATGATTTTTCCGATAACCGAGAAATATAATATGATTATTTGAAATTGCGGTTTATCGACGAGTTTATCCGTTCGTTTCGTATTTATCCGAATCGTAATGGTTATCCATTTTGGACCGTTAATCGTCACGAGACGCGAGTATAAATATCGAAAATAGTCAAAAAATTGTCGAAAATACTGTTTAAGGCGTTGACCAGCGTTGACATTCCTTTTTGGGGCTATTGACCGTTGACCGTGAAGGAGAACTTTCCCGTTTGAATTTTCGCCGGCCGACTTGGATTTTCCGGCCACCTCCGGCCTCGTAAGGGGTATAATCCTTCTTCCCTTGAGTTTCTAAGTGGTTTAGTGTTTGAAATTTTGTAAATTGGTGATGTTTTGAATTGTTTCAAATCGGGTTTGGTATTCGAATTTCGCCGGTGATGGTTCGTGGTGTTCCGGCGAGCCACGGTGGCGGGGGTGAGAGGGCTTTGATTCCCCTTTCCCCTGTGAAGCTTCCTATGTGATTAATTGAGGTTGGATTTGGGTTTTTGGTTAAACCGTGGTGGGTTGCCGGAGTTGAACTCCGATTTGGGTTCGAGCTGTTTTGAAGAGGTTCCGGTGAGAATTGGGTCTTATGGTAGTTGGAAATTGTGTTGGGCTTGAGGAGATATTAAGAACTGGAGCATCCTCGCCGGAGAAACTCTCCGTTGCGGCGGCGGTCAACGGCGGCGCTCCGGCGAGAAAGTTGACTTTTTAGTTTTCGATGATTTTAGTGTCATTTTTCTCGTAATCGCGCCCTGATTATCGCCTTGAGGTTTTTGAGTTGATTTGGGTATCAGATTTTTAGTCGAGGGTTTCGTGAGATAGTTTTGGGAATTCAGTTGATTATTTTATACAGCTTTATATGTTTCCGGGAACGGTTGGTTTCCGTGGTTAAGTACAGAGTTGTGGGCTATGGTTTTGATCAGATGCGTTTTATGATTATTCAGGGGACCGAGATCGTGCTTCGGGCGAGGGATCTTCCGCCGGGCCACAAGATTAGCGCGAGTCTTTATACACGTTTTACGAGCATGGGCATGCATACGAGATTATGTTTTATATGAGCATGTGTTATAAGATTATGCATATACCATTATACATTACGTATATACATTTAAATATTGCTTTATGCATTTGCATCAAACTATTTATGATTTGGTTTACACAGAGTACAGTCTCAGTATATGTTGTTGTATCGATACACTTGCATCTCGGCAGATCCTCGATGGATGCCTACCAGGAGGGCAGTACCCCGACCTGACCGGCAAAGGGCAGTACCCCGGAACCGAGGCCTTTCTGGCTAGAATCACGTGTGGGTCTGGGATCCCGTGATTCGGACTGTACTAGCACGGATGTGTCCATGAGCGATCCCGTGGGATTTTCCATGCATGCTCTGTCGCGAGTCGGAGTCAGCGTCTCCTCGTGTACCATTTGATTTTCATGCATTTAGACTCGCATATGTTTTTATAACATATATCATCTGGAGAAAGACATTTATTTTTGTCCACTCACTCTAACGGTTTATATGTTTTTCCCCTGGACTTTTCGGTTTCCGTGCCCAGTTTGTAGTTCAGGTTCTGGTGTCTCACGTCGCGGTTGGACGCTAGTGATTCGAGCTACCTGTGTTTTCCAGTAGGTTCTTGTTTCGCCTACTGATGTATATATTGTATATATTTACATTAGAGGTCGCTCCTTATACATTCTGATACATGTTCACTACCAGAAGAATGTCTATAGCCGACGATTTGGTGTCGTCGGTCTGTTCCGTTTTATCGTCGGGTATAGTCTATACCCGACGACTCATCGTCGGTTATAGTCTCGTCGGTGATACTATAACCAACGATGAATTAGATTTTTCGTTGGAAAAAAAAGGTGACTAAAGGCAACGAGACATTATCATCGGGCATAGTTTCAAACTATAGCCGACGATGTTGACATATATCGTCGGTTATAGTCATTATTAATTAATTTTTTTTTGCAGGTTCTGGGTTTTATCCCAGAACCTGCATTCCCAAAAAATCACCAATATTGTTCAAATTGAAAATCAACAACTATTTAAACTATAGTAGTAAATAAATAAAATAAAAAACCGAAATCGTTCAAATCTGTAAACATATGCGTACGTAGTAAATAATTAAAATAAAAAACCGAAATTGTTCAAATCTACGGGGGTCCTAAGTCTATGTGGTCAAACGGATCGTCATAACTTGGTTGGTTCTGGTCTGGCTGAGGCTGCGGCTGAGGCTGAGGCTGTGGCTGAGGCTGTGGCTGTGGCGCACCGAAAATGGGCGGGGGAGCTATCTGGATTCCAGATGCATGGAATTGTGCATAACATTGCTGCATCCAGTTCCCCATCATCTGCTGCTGTTCGGCCAACCGATTCTGCTCTACGGCTCGCGCCTGATCCATCTCCTCCATCCGACGTCGTTGAGCTTCCATCTCAATCGCTTGCCTATGAAGCTGCTCCTGTAGCTCATTAGTCTTCGAAGATGAACCCGATCCGCGAGAGAATTCAGAGGTCTTCTTCAGAAGCTCTTGACCCCACTTTCCGGAACCCCTGCAGTAGAAAGTGTTCTTCCCTGGAGGGATCGCAGTTGACATAATCCGCATCGGGGGTGTTGGGATAGCGCTCTCTCGCCACTTGAGTCAACACCTCCGGAATCGCCTCCTGAACTCTCGCCTAATTGACAAAGAAAAATACAATATTAATTAATGTAAACAATCTAAAAAAATAAGAAATATGTTTATTTTGATATAAGGACACTTACATCATATTCGGGGGACTGCAGATACGCGTGTTGCATCGTATAGACAAGCGGAGGGACTTCTAGGTGGTTGGCCGCCTCCTCGATCCAACCCGAGTATGATCTGGAACCGGCATGATGATTTTTTGTGTTTTTCGCCCGGTTCCTTGTGTTGACTTCAGAAATAGCCTGCTCGATTAATCCAACATCAAAAAAATATTAGCCAAATAATTTGAGGGAAGTACGATAAAACAAAAATTTAATCGATTGAAGGTTGCGTACCTTCAATTTCGGGTTGTTGAAGTGAACCACAAGCCATCGCCACTCGTACTCCCTATAACGAAACTCGCTAGGGGTACCCGAACGATCGTCGCCGTACTTTTTCCAATGTTTTTTCAGCTCGCCCTTCCACTCCTTATACCTATATTAATAAAATCAATCGTTAGTAACTTACAATATTGTATGAACATAATCAAAAGAAACGAAAAAATCGTAACAAATGAATCTAGTAACCTGCTCCCCTGCACTTCATCTGCCCACGAGAGTCTAATGTCGTTGTCCACGTGGAACCACCTCTACAATGCATATATATATATATATATATATCAATAATATTAAAATTTTTTATAGAAAATATACATAATGAATATACAATTCAACTCACCGACAACGCATTATTCAGCTCATATTTGACGGATTGCAGCACCAAATTCCAATCTGGCCACAACATTGGGACTCTATCCCGTATGAGGCTGCCCGCCATCCCTGCGTACCTTCGAGTGACCTTTCCCTCGATCACCTGCCCTCTATCCCCAGTTGAAATCATAACTTGGCCACCACCCCTAGCCTGAATGGCGTCGTCCAGTAACTTGCCGACGACGGGGCCTCTGGTTCTCTTTTGTTTGTCACCGGGCACGATCTCACCTATCACATATATATGTAGACGATTTTTTAAACATCAACACCTAATTGAATTTAAATTTTACTAAGTAAAAAGATATCACTAATTAATATTTACCTGATTCGTCGGTGCGTTGTTCCGAAATCCTCACACTCCAGAGAGGTTCCGGGAAGGGTACATACGCGTATGCCTGGTCCGGGGTAATGAACCCTAGCTGTCCTGGAACAAGCATCCCCGTGGAATCGACGAAAGGTATCGTCGAGATTTCCAACGGTAAGAATAGGGTAGACGGCGGGCATAGTCGCATCCTGGCCGAGGACTGAGTCGATCCACCAGCCACCTCGGAAGAATGAGGAGTCTGGTGGGTGAATGGGGAAGGGTCCTCGCGAAGAATCTCCGGCATTCAGACCGAGGATTGAGTCGCACTATCCGTTTCCAGCGTGCGACTGACCTCATAAAGCCTCCTCGCGCCTGAGGATCGAGCAGGCTCGACCTGCTGCTGTTGAGGTTGTCCCTCACCTAGAAGTGTACGGTGCCGAGAGGTGGGAGGAATGCTGTAAGTGTTGCCGACGCTGGTGGATCCTGATGCGGACCGACTTCCGGTGCCCTCATCCCCACGTCCCGATCTCCCTCTCCCTCTCGACCTCCCCCTCGACCCCCCATCGGGAAGCACCGCAATTCAACCAATTCATCGTTGCTATAAAATTACAAAAATTCAAAATAATTCTTAATTCATCCAAAAATTCGAATTCGTAATCCAATAATTCCAAAAATTAATTAAACCCATCTATATATATAATCCAATAATTCCATAAATCCAATATATAATCCAATAATTCCGATAATTAAACATAAATCCAATATATATATAATCCAATATATAAATCCAATATATATATAATCCAATAATTCCAATAATTCCATAAATCCAATATATAAAATGACCATGTATATATATAATCCAATATATATCAATAATCCAATATATAAATCCAATATATATATAATCCAATAATTCCATAAAATCCACAATAATTCCAATATATATAATCCAATATATATATATAATCCAATATAATTCATCCAATATATATATATATAATCCAATAATTCCAATATATAATTCCAAAAAAATCAACAATAATTCCAATAATCCACAAAATTCAACAATAATCGAATATATATTCATACAATTCATCCAAACATCCACATTATCGATCAACAAACTAAACAACTTCAAATCTAACCTAAATAAAAAAAATTCGAAATTAGAGAATTAGGGATTTAGGGATTTCAAACTTGTTTTTTGGGTTTAGAATCCAAGAATAGAGGCTTGAGGATCGATGGACTTTGGCTTGAGGACTTCTTGCTTGCTCCCAACACACCGGAAATGGCAAAAATCGACGAGAAGAGAAGCAGTTTCGTTTTGGGCAGTTTCGTTTCTGCCCAAAACGGCTACAACTCTGGATATAACCCGATACTATAGCCGACGATATAAGTTTTATCGTCGGTTATACTATAGCCGACGATATTTACTATGAATATCGTTGGTTATAGTTTGTTTCCTTTTTTTCATTTGCATCTCGATTAATAATGCGAAATTACCAACGGACTTCTATGCTTTTGGCCTCTCACTATTTGAATAAATAATTTTTAGGGGATATTATTTAAAAATTCAAAAATATATTTAATTAATTAGTTTCTACAAAAATCCAACTTATAACGAGAAATTTTTGTAAATTATCGTTGATCCACGTCATGTGACGCTCCAATGAGAAAACAACACCTGGATATCAATCAGCTCCTTAATTATTCACGTGGATATACGCGGTCCAAAACTTTGTGAACGTTAATCGTCTTAATTTGTCAATTTAGATCGTTGGGTGGGTTGCAGGCAGGTCTTTTTGAGATCGGGTTATTCTGTTTTTTTCTCATTAATTTAAATAAAATTATAATATTATCACGAGTCAATTAATTTTAAAAAAACTGTAAGAATTTTTTTCCCACTCATCAAACATTTCTATTTCTTTTATATTTTTACATCGATCCAATTAAGTTAAAGTCGATCCAATTATAATATTATCACGAGTCAATTAAAAAATGCTCCTTAAACAAAGTATCTACTTTAATTAATTACATCGATCCAATTAAGTTAAAGTTGATCATCTGAATATAATTCATTTTACATTGCACGTTCAAACTCAAATTAACATACATACACTAAGGCGCATAGTCAGAATCATCGCTTGAGTCTGACTCTGTTTTCGAGTTAATTTCAGGTAAGATGTGTATGCTCTCGTCACTTGAGTCTTCATTGTCTTCATTTTGATTAACATCAATAAGATTCGGTTGAGGAATTCGTACCACACTGCCCTGTCTCACATTATAAAGGCGAATTCTTGAGGTTTCAGGAATACCAGTTGCGTTCGGCTCTAGGTATGCACTAACTTCTTCATTATCCGAGGTCACACCAAGGGTTGAAGCACTGAATATGTTTCTTGGAAGAACATGGTTAACCACTTTCCACGCGCCTTTATGCACAAGCTCATCAAGATAGAATAATTGTTTCACCGCCGTGGCCAAAACAAACGGATCATCTTCATACCAGCTTGTAGCAGTATTCACCGAAAAAATGTCGTATTGATCAGTCCTTGTGTTCTGAAGGTCGGTATCAAACCATCTACACTTAAACAAGTGCACGGCCATGCCTTCCCCATATATTAATTCGATAACTGAATGGAGAACACCGTAATAGTCAACTCCATTCTGCCCACCATGCACCATTACTTTAGAATTCTGTGTTTTTCGTCTGACATCTCTATGTTCACAAATAAATAGCACGCCATTTACCTTACACATAGGATACACTCTGGAAGTTACCGGTTTCTGCGCCAAGAGCCTCAATTCGTGTGACCACTGTGGGATACCATCATCTTGTACATGGTTCATCTGAATATAATCATTTATTAACTTTCCAATAAATATGATACGAGACATGCAATTAAATTCATATACAAGTCAATACCGCTATATACGTACCCATTTGCCAAAATAGTTTGCGAACGTCTTCTTGTGGTAGTTAACATCACCAGAAATGGCAGGGCAGTAAAGGTGCATATTTTTCCAATATTGAACTTCTGGACAGTTAATCAATACCGACCAGTAGGCAATGACTAGCTCATATGGTTCCAAATTGTACGAGTTGGGCAACTTTCCAGAAACTTCAACATCATCGGAGATGATTGAAAGGTTAAACTATGCTCCATCTACTGGCATATATTGTGGAGGGTCCTCGAACGATCACAAATACAGTCTGGTGTACGTTACGCACTCGTGCGCAATATATGCTTCAGCGATACACCCTTCGGGTGCAAATTTGTTCATCACATAGCATTTGTAGTCCCCTAATTGTCTATAAAATTGGTAATTACAGAGCATGTTATGAATATTGTAAAATAAGTGAATAAATAATATTAAAGATCGACATATATAGCCAGATTCAGAGATGCATTACATACATTTCCATAGGATACATCCATGTGTAGTGTACTGGACCAGTAAGCAACAATTGTTCCGGAAGATGGAGCATCAGGTGAGGCATGATGTCAAAAAAGTTTGGAGGAAATATCATTTCAAATTTGCACATGATAAAAATGATGTCTTGTTGCATTTCCAACAAGTCCGATTTCTTCACTTCTCTCATGCATAACTTCTGAAAGAATCTTGACAAAGCCACTAATGGCTCCACCACCTCTTTGGGCAGGTACCCTCAAATGAAAACAGGGAAGAGGCGTTGAAGCAGTATATAACAGTCATGACTCTTTAGTCCGTACATCTTATTGTCTTTGAAGTTAACACATCGACTTATATTTCCAGCATAGCCTGAAGGATACCTGACATTACCCATCCAGCCAAAAATTTCATTCTTCTGGGCAGGCTTGACGGTATAAGGAGCTTGTGGCATTTTTTTCTTCCCATCTCTCAACCACAAATGTTTTCGCAGTCCCATCCTTTTAAGATCAATGCGTGCCTTCGGGCCGTCTTTAGTTTTTCCCTCCCAATTCAACACTGTGCCGACCACACTCTCGCACACATTTTTCTCTATGTGCATGATATCTAAGTAGTGTCTGATCAGCAACTTGGACCAATACGGAAGTTCCCAAAAAATACTTTTGTGTGTCCAGAATTTATACCTGTCGGGTTTGTTAGGTATTGACGCCACTATCTCAGGATGATTGCTGAGCTGCCCAAAATCGTATTTATTTAGCACTTCCAATATTTCATCCCCCGTCCATCTCCTCGGCTGCTCATCTATTTCCACAGTCCCATCAAATGCCTCCATATCCTCCCGAAATGGGTGATCATGTGGAAGCCAACAACGATGACGCATCTGTACAATCTTCCTGCAATAAGGTCTGCAACACTCAACAGTCATGCACTCTGGACAAGCCCTGTATCCCCTGGTAACGTTGCCCGACAACATCCCGCATGCAGGAAAATCACTAATGGTGCCAACAAGCATGGCATGCATCTAGAACATCTCATTTTTAAACTTGTCATAAGTGGGATGACCATGCTCACTCAAGTACTTAAGCTCCTCAATCAAGGGTCACAATTACACATCGAGACACTTTCCTAGATAACCCGGCCCTGGAATTATCATAGTGAGCATATTGTATTCTTTCTTCATGCACATCCATGGAGGAAGGTTGTACGGTACCAAAATAACTGGCCATATACTGTATCGAAGACTCATGTTGCCAAAAGGGTTGAATCCGTCAGATGAAAGCCCCAGCCAAACATTTCGAACCTCTGATGCAAAATAAGAAAACTCCTTCACCATGTGCTTCCAAGCCTCTCCGTCAGCAGGGTGTATAAGCGTATCACTATCGGGCAAATTCCTCTCGGCCCACCATCTCATAGCTTCAGCCGTGTGTGCACACATGAACAACCGTTCTAGCCTATCTATCAGCGAAAAATACCAAAGTATCTTCACATCTTTCTTGTTTCCGGCAGGAGTCAACTTATACCTATCTGTACCACATACCAGGCATTCATCAAGGGATTCAAGATTATTCCCATAAGCATCTTCACCTCAGAAGAGAACACAATCATATCTACAAGCATGGATTTTGATGTAGGAAAGGCCAAGATGTTTCAGGATCTGTCGCACCTTACGATGAGTGGTAGGAAGACGATGACCGGAGGGCAACAACGAACCAGACCACTTTAGCCAATCATCAACAGCCTTCACACTCATTTTGTTCTCCACTTTGAGCTTCATTACTCCCATAACACTTTCAAGAACAGTCTTATTACACCCGTTATACAACGGGGTCTGTTGGAAGGCAATGAGGTTGTTGTACTTGTCCATACCAGCAGTGTTGACAGCTGTAGGTAATTGCTGGACAAGCTCAATATGAGGGAAGTCTCCGACGGCGGGAGGGATATCCGGTGCTTGAGCAAATATACCGCTCTCATGAGGAAACATATCGTTGATCAACCTTGTTGTTGGATCATTGGATGTACTGCCACTCTCAAAAAATTGTCTGTGATCATGTTGACCAACTGATGAGCTCTCACCGTGATAAATCCAACATGTGTACTTATCCCAAAACCCGTTTTTCTTCAAGTGCTCCAATACTTTATCGATGTGAAAACGATATCGCTCGTTGCGACACCGACATTTCATACACGGACAATAATGAATTGTCATCCCTCCACAATTAACCTTCACATATTCCACAAAACTTCTAATTCCACGGTGATATCTTACATCTCATCTTGGAAGACACATCCAACTCTTGTCCATCCTGAAAATTATAACTGCATGTATATATACCCATGATCTTATTAATTAAAATTTCATAGCTAGATATATATATATATATATATATCGATCTATATATATATCGATATTCAAACTATAAATTACATAATTTAATTATTCGATCTACTCGATCGATCCCTAACTAGCGCTATAGCTAGCTAGCTAATTAATTAATTACAAATGAACATATATATATAGTCATCTAATTATTAATTCTACTCGATCCATATATAATTTCGTCAAATTTAACTCGATCAAAATCAAAACATTCGATCAATAAATTAATATAAATATATATTATTATAATTCCCATAATTTTAATATATATATATATACACGTACACCCTAACTATATATAATTGATCACAAAAATCTAAATATATATATAACCACACTATAATTAATCACAATTAACCGAAACATCACAATAATCATAATATATATAATTAATAATCACAATTAATCCTATAATAATCACAATATATAATGCAATTAAATAAATTAATCACCCTAGCTATATATATATATTCACAATAATCAACACAACAATATTTACGTACTACTCCAACTCAACTATCCATCACATTCTCAAAATCAACCATCGATCAATTACTCAAACTCAAGAATCAATTAACTCGATCGATCAATATATTCAAAATCAACATCGATCAACAATCGATCAACACACACATGCATGCATATATATAATATTAAGTACGTACGTACCTATATATAATGAATCATCACGAACTCATTCTCGACCGTTTTCGACATCACCCAAAGATTTCAGAGCATTTTCAGTTTTCGCGGGAGATTTTTTTGAATGACAGATTGAGCTGCTGCCCAGAATGGATCTGAAAGAAGAAACTATAGCCGACGATAGCAAAAAATCGTCGGTAATAGTAAAAAACAATCGTCGATAATAGTGGAAAACTATACCCGACGATTTTCCAGCGACTATAACCGACGACAAGAATATCTAGTCGGTAAAAAAACTATAACCGACGAGGTGATCCTATCGTCGGTTATAGTTTACTATACCCGACGAGAACCCTTATCGTCGGTCATTTTTTGGGAATCTCGTTGGGTATACTGTTTCTGCTGGTAGTGGTTTTATACGGTTTTACCCGGATATACTATATATTACAGTATGTTTACTGTTTATTATTAATGTTATGATATTGAGAAATCCGGATGGGATTGGTGCCCACGGTTTGGCTTTTGTGGCATAGGATGAAGTGTTATTTTTCTGGTGCAGGTAATGGCAATTCCGCGTTAGTAGCGTTACTCTGCCGAAATTTTAATGGTTTTTGTTGGTTCACGTTTTCAGAAGGGGTCTGATTCCGGTTTAGGCAACTGAATCGGGGTTGGGTCCTTTCAGCTTGGTATCAGAGCATTAGGTTGTCAGATTCTGTAGACTCTTGTAGTTGTGACGCTTAGGGTATTTGAGTTTGTACAGCATGACTGGAGTGATGACCCGACTGGCCAGTGGTACTCATCAATACTTCGGGTGTTGTGTGTTCTCAAATATCTGCGGTCTCATGATTACGTTCTTTCTGCTTGTACCTAATGCTTGTCTTGTATCAGTAGGATGCCTCCTCCACGTGGTCCCCGTGTTGATCGGGAAGCGGATCCTGATGAGGATCGCCAGACGCACGACTTGCTGATGCGAGTGCTGCATTTGGAAGAGCGTTTTGACCCTGTGGTCAAAGCTCGTACTGCTGGTGCGACTGTATTTTCGGGTTCAGCTGATCCAGAGATATGTGAGGTATGGGTGGTTCAGGTTGAACGTGTATGTGAGCGTCTGTGGTTTACCCCTGAGCAGATGACAGTGGCAGCAGTTAGATTACTTGAGTTTGATGCATATTTCTAGTGGGTTAGCACTGACAGAGTTCCAGTTGATACTCCGTGGACTTTATTCCGTGATTTGTTTATGCGGAGGTATTTCAACCAGGCGACCCAGCAGTGCAAGTATGAGGAGTTCACGAACTTGAGACAGGGCAGTATGTCTGTGCTTGAGTACCGGGACAGATTTACCCGCTTATCTTGTTTTGCGCATGACATGGTGGCTACTGAGGAAGCCAAGTGCCGCAGGTTTGAGCTGGGTTTGAATTTGAATATCAAGGGGACTCTGACTACGATGCCTCAGAACAACTTTGATGAGTTTGTCAATGCAGCACTCCGAGGTGAGGATATCGAGAAGGAGAGGTAGCAGAGGTACCAGCCTAGACGGTTTGAGGAGGGTGGACTGAGTCAGGGGCCTTCAAAGGGGTAGAGTTCTGATACTTCCAGTTCGGCTTCATCCTCGGGTAGTGGACCATATAGACCACCAGCTAGTGTACCGAGACAGAGACCGAGATGGAGGAGAGATCGACCGCAGCGACCACAGGCTAGTGTGGGTTCCAGCGGTTCCAGTTATCCTCGGCGTACTGGTGGCACGTTTCCAGTACCGAGAGAGTATCCATTGTGCAACTTGTGCAATAGGTATCATCTTGGTTCATGTCAGCGAGGCACCCTCAACTGTTATCATTGTGGCCAGGTGGGTCACTATGCGAGGGTGTGTCCACAGTTGGTTGGTGTTGGTGATCGGGCAGCCCATAGTTCCAGAGGAGAGCGAGGTGCCACTTTGGGAGCTCGACCAGTACAGTATGCGGACCAGAACAGACAGCAGGGACAGCCTCAGCGTGGACGACTAGCCGGGCAGGCGAGGGTTCATGCCATGACTCTACGAGAGGGCAGAGCTTCACCGGAGGTCGTTATTGGTACATTGCATGTATTTGGTATTCCAGTACTTACATTGTTAGATCAAGGTGCCACACATTCATTCATGTCATTTAGACTATCATCCTTAGCTACGGTACCTGCATCTCCACTTCCGGGGTTATGAGTGTTATATTCGTCAGGTGAGATTGTGAGTATTAGCTGGGTGTACCGAGACTGTGAGATTTTTATTGGAAGCCATAGTTTAGCCGCGGATTTGTTGTTGCTTGATATCGTTGATTTTGATCTGATCTTGGGTATGGACTTCTTGGAGACGCATTGGGCCATATTTGACTGTCACAAGAAGGAGGTCGCGTTTCGACGACCAGGCTTTCCCGAGATATTGTTTCGCGGCGAGAAGAATACTTCACTACCGTGTTTGATTTCCGCAATGAGGGCGGATCGGTTGATGAAAAAAGGCTGTGTTGCTTATTTAGCCTATGTTGTGGACACTACAGCAGTTGTGCCAGATCTTGGTAGTATTGAAGTTGTTTCTGAGTTCCCGGATGTGTTTCCAGCAGAGTTACCGGGTATACCTCCTGTGCGGGAGATTGACTTCACTATTGAGCTGTTACAGGGTACAGGACCGATTTCACAGACACCGTGTCGTATGGCGCTAGCGGAGTTGAAAGAGTTGCAGGTTCAGCTCCAGGAGTTGCTGGAGAAGGGTTTTATTCGACCCAGTGTTTCACCATGGGGTGCCCCGGTTTTGTTTGTACGGAAGAAAGATGGATCCATGCGGTTGTGCATCGACTTCCGGAAACTGAATCAGGTTACAATGAAGAACAAGTATCTGTTGCCGCGGATTGATGATTTTTTCGATCAGCTTAAGGGAGCATCAGTCTTTTCGAAGATGGACCTTCGATCTGGATATCATCAGTTGAGGATTCGAGACTCTGATGTGGCCAAGACAGCTTTCAGGTCGCGGTATGGGCATTACGAGTTCTTAGCTATGCCGTTTGGGTTGACTAATGCCCCCGCAGCTTTCATGGACTTGATGAATCGGGTGTTCAGACAGTTTTTAGACAAGTTTGTGATTGTGTTCATCGATGATATTTTGATCTACTCCAGGAGTGTGGGCCAGCATAAGAAGCATTTGCGAGCGGTGTTGCGGACTTTGCGGGACCATCAGTTGTTTGCGAAGTTTAGCAAGTGCGAGTTTTGGCTGGATAGTGTGAAGTTTCTGGGCCACGTGATATCCGCAGAGGGAGTTAGTGTTGATCCTGACAAGATCGAGGCCGTGCTGAATTGGAGTAGACCGACCACTGTACCAGAGATCCAGAGTTTCTTGGGTTTGGCAAGCTATTATCGGCGGTTTGTACAGAATTTCTCTCGGATTGCTACCCCACTGACCAGATTGACGAAGAAAAGCGTCAAGTTTGAGTGGTCCGATGCATGTGAGGAGAGTTATTTTCTCCTGAAGGAGAAGTTGACTACTGCACCGGTTCTGACATTGCCAGACGACAGCGGTGAGTTTGTAGTTTATAGTGATGCGTCGAAGTTGGGGCTTGGCTGTGTGTTGATGCAGCATGGTAGAGTTATAGCCTACGGTTCTAGGCAGCTGAAACCACATGAGGTCAACTATCCGACGCATGATTTGGAGTTAGCCGCTATTGTGTTAGCATTAAAGAGTTGGAGACATTACCTATATGGAGCCCAGTGTAAGATCTACGCCGACCACAAAAGTCTTACCTACTTGCGGACGCAGCCAGATCTGAACATGAGGCAACGCCGGTGGATGGAGTTGATCAACGACTACGATTGCACTTTCAAGTACCATCCAGGGAAGGCCAATGTTGTGGCTGATGCATTTAGCCGGAAATCCGGAGCTTCGTTGTTTCATGTATGTGTAGCTAGAGTGTCTATGTTAGCCGAGCTTGGGGCTACGAGTGCCGAGTTCGAGTGGGATGATGAGGGAGCTTTGTTGGCCAGTTTTCAGGTTCGACCTGTATTGGTTGATCAAGTACGAGAGGCTCAGGATTCAGATAACTACTTGTTGAGCAAGAAGACCATGATATGGAATGGTGTGCCTACAGAGTTCCGATTGAGCGACGACGGTACGTTGTTGTTCAGAGGCAGGCTGTGTGTGCCCAGAGACGAGAGTCTGAAGAAGGAGATTCTAGATGAGGCCCTTAGTTCAGCATATGCGATGCATCCTGGAGGTACGAAAATGTTTTGTACACTTCGAGCGTATTACTGGTGGCGCAACATGAAGCGGGAGATTGCCGCGTACGTGAGTCGATGTTTGATCTGTCAGCAGGTTAAAGCGGAGAGGCAGAAACCTGCAGGGAAGTTACAGCCACTAGAGATTCCGGTTTGGAAGTGGGAGCACATTACCATGGATTTCGTTTATCAGTTTTCGCGTACTTCTGCTGGCAACACTGGTATTTGGGTTATTGTGGATCGACTGACGAAATCCGCTCATTTTCTCGCACTTCCGGGGAAGATATCAATGGGCAGATTGGCCAAGCTGTATTTATCAGAGATTGTTTGGCTGCACGGTGTACCTGTGTCTATTGTTTCTGACCGAGATAGTCAGTTTACTTCTAAGTTTTGGCAAGCCTTACACCGAGCCATTGGCACGAAGTTGCGATTTAGTATAGCTTTTCATCCTCAGACTGACGGGCAGTCTGAGCGGACAATACAGACACTTGAGGATATGTTGTGGTCATGCGTGTTACAGTTTCGCGGGAATTGGGACCAGCAACTACATTTGATAGAGTTCGCCAACAATAACAGCTATCAGGCCAGTATCGAGATGGCATCGTACGAGACCCTATACGGGAAGCGGTGTCACACTCCGTTGTGTTGGAGTGAGGTGGGCGAACGATGGCTTATTGGCCCTGATCTGGTGAAGAGCACCATGGAGGACGTCCAGATTATCCGGGACAGATTGAAGATCGCCCAGGATCGTCAGAAGAGTTATGCGGACGTGAGGAGGAAGAGCCTCGAGTTTGATGTAGGTGACTGGGTATTCCTGAAACTATCTCCGTGGAGGGGAGTTGTGCGTTTCGGGAAACGTGGCAAGCTTCGACCTCGATACATTGGTCCGTACGAGATCACCGAGAGGGTTAGAGCTGTTGCTTACAGACTTGAGTTGCCAGCTGAGATGGCTCGCGTTCATGATGTCTTCCACGTTTCAATGTTGTGGAAGTATATTTCAGATCCTTCTCATGTGTTAGCCCCACAGCAGTTACCGATCCGAGAGGATTTGACGTACGTGGAGGAGCCTGTGCAAATTCTCGATCATCGTGAGCAAGAGTTGAGGCACCGTGTGATCCCACTAGTGAAGGTCTTGTGGCAGAATCACTCGGTTGAGGAGGCCACCTGGGAGACTGAGCAGCGTATGCGGGAGCAGTATCCTCATCTATTCATCTGACAGGTATGTAAATTTCGAGGTCGAAAATTTTTTAAGGGGGGTAGATTTGTGACGACCCGAACCAGAATCAGTAGTGTAATCAGCACGATTCATGAGTTAGCGTATAATCGCGATTTATCGTTATGTGTGTGGTTTGTCGGTTTAGTTCACGACTTAAATATCGGCCGAGAATTTGAAATGAGTCTCTTCACGAGAGTTGTAGAGCACGTAATTTCAAGTTCGTGGGCGGTTCCGGATGATTTTTCCGATAACCGAGGAATATAATATGATTATTTGAAGTTGCGGTTTATCGACGAGTTCATCCGTTCATTTCGTATTTATCCGAATCGTAATGGTTATCCATTTTGGACCGTTAATCGTCCCGAGACGCAAGTATAAATATCGAAAATAGTCGAAAAATTGTCAAAAATACTGTTTAAGGCGTTGACCAGCGTTGACTTTCCTTTTTGGGGCTGTTGACCGTTGACAGTGAAGGAGAACTTTCCCGTTTGAATTTTCGCCGGCCGACTTGGATTTTCCAGCCACCTACGGCCTCGTGAGGGGTATAATCCTTCTTCCCTTGAGTTTCTAAGTGGTTTAGTGTTTGAAATTTTGTAAATTGGTGATGTTTTGAATGGTTTCAAATCGGGTTTGGTATTCGGATTTCGCCGGTGATGGTTCGTGGTGTTCCGGCAAGCCACGGTGGCGGGGGTGAGAGGGTTTTGATTCCCCTTGCCCCTATGAAGCTTTCTATGTGATTAATTGAGGTTGGATTTGGGTTTTTGGTTGAACCGTGGTGGGTTGCCAGAGTTGAACTACGATTTGGGTTCGAACTGTTTTGGAGAGGTTCTGGTGAGAATTGGGTCTTATGGTAGTTGGAAATTGTGTTGGGCTTGAGGAGATCTTGAGAACTGGAGCTTCCTCGCCGGAGAAACTCTCCGTTGACGGTGCGCCGCCGCCGCCGCCGGCACTACGGTGAGAAAGTTGACTTTTTAGTTTTCGATGATTTTAGTGTCATTTTTCTCGTAATCGCGCCCCGATTATCGCCTTGAGGTTTTCGAGTTGATTTGGGTATCAGATTTTCAGTCGAGGGTTTCGTGAGATGGTTTCGGGAATTCAGTTGATTATTTTATACAGTTTTATATGTTTCCGGGAACGGTTGGTTTCCGTGGTTAAGTACAGAGTACGTTGTGGGCTATGGTTTTGATCAGATGTGTTTTATGATTATTCAGAAGATCGAGATCGTGCTTCGCGCGAGGGATCTTCCACCGGGCCACGAGATTGGCGCGAGTGCGCGTTTCGCTCACCTGTGAGTAGACAATTTCTTTTCACTAATAATCGCGAGTCTTTATACACGTTTTACGAGCATGGGCATGCATACGAGATTATGTTTTATATGAGCATGTGTTATACGATTATGCATATACCATTATACATTACGTATATACATTTAAATATTGCTTTATGCATTTGCATCGAACTATTTATGATTTGGTTTACACAGAGTACAGTCTCAGTATATGTTGTTGTATTGATACACTTGCATCTCGGCTGATCCCCGATGGATGCCTACCAGGAGGGGCAGTACCCCGACCTGACCGGCGAGGGGCAGTACCCCGGAACCGAGGTCTTTCTGGCTAGAATCACATGTGGGTCTAGGATCCCGTGATTCGGACTGTACTAGCACGGATGTGTCCATGAGCGACCCCGTGGGATTTTCCATGCATGCTCTGTACGCGAGTCGGAGTCAGCGTCTCCTCGTGTACCATTTGATTTTCATGCATTTAGACTCGCATATGTTTTTATAACATATATCATCTGGCGAAAGACATTTATTTTCGTCCACTCACTCTAATGATTTATATGTCTTTCCCTGGGCTTTTCGGTTTCCGTGCCCAGTTTGCAGTTCTGGTTCTGGTGTCTCACGTCGCGGTTGGAGGCTAATGATTCGAGCTACCTGTGTTTTCCAGTAGGTTCTTGTTTCGCCTACTGATGTATATATTATATATATTTACACTAGAGGTTGCTCTGATACATTCTGATACATGTTTTATACGGTTTTACCCGGATATACTATATATTACAGTATGTTTACTGTTTATTATTAATGTTATGATATTGAGAAATCTGGATGGGATTGGTGCCCACGGTTTGGCTTTTGTGGCATAGGATGAAGTGTTATCTTCCGGGTGCAGGTAATGGCAATTCCGCGTTAGTAGCGTTACTCTGCCGAAATTTTAATGGTTTTTGTTGGTTCACGTTTTCAGAAGGGGTCTGATTCCGGTTTAGGCAACTGAATCGGGGTTGGGTCCTTTCAACTTTTTATTAATATTTGATGCATGTGTTACGTGTTATCAATTTTTTGTGCCGTTACCGAGGATTGAAATATCTATTGTGTGATTTCGTTTGTGTAAATATGTTCACTCGGTGTAAATGTCATACTTGTGCATATGTTTTTATTTTTTGTTTTCCAGAACTGTAGACTGGCCTATTTTGTACAAATTATTTGACATAACTAATGGTCTCTAAAAAATTGGCAAATTTGTATATTGTTTGGTTACAGTTCTTATCTATGCCTGTAAAATTTTATTGAATTCCAACAAGCCAAAAATTTTGGAAAAATTTGACAATTTGCTTTGTCCAATTTTGTGCTATTCTAGAAATTTGCATGTGTTCTTCGGTTCCAAGCATGTTGGTTTTGTAACTTATTTTAATTATATCATGTATAAGTCATGTATATTGTTTTGAGTCTGTTTTATTGTAAAAGTTCGTTCTTGATGTTGTACAATGTATTTGTGATTCCTTTTAGGTTTTAGAGTTAGTATTGAATCAGAACTGTGCAGTATCCTATTTTGTTTGATTTATTTGACATGATTGTACATTTTCTAAAATTATGATAAATTACATAATTGTGTATATATGTGTCTTGTGTCTGATCTTAAAATTTCGTTAAATTTAAAAGTATAATTAATTTTAAATAAATTCTACAATCGTCTGTGCTCAGTTTCCCTGATTTCTGTAATATGTAATTATACTTAGATTTTTTTTTCCATTTATTGCTGTAACTTTGACGAGATATGTTGGAGCTAAACATGGCACCATCGTCTGAACAACTTATCCCCTCAAAAGATAAGGACATTATCCCTTCAAGTAAGGCCATTACTAATTCTACATTTGCTTGTGAACTGTTTCCAAGTAGGTCTGACGAGTCCACCAAGGAGAAGATGATTATGCCTTTGAGTGCATCAAACAAGTACGAAAATATGTGAAGTTGTGAAAAATCTATAAACGAGAAGGAGGCAAACGCAAGAGAATGAGGTTGTTTAGATGAACAGAACTGTATGTGGTTACTATAAATGGCTACCCTTAAATTGAAGAACCAAAACGTGGAGGAGATGCCCTCAAAATTCCAGCCATTCTTAGAGAAAAAATGAAGCATCACATCTAGGTTGTAAGTCGTTAAATAAATAAGCGCTTGTTGGGAGGCAACCCAATGGAGAAAACGACCACAGATTTGCTTTCTCTTCCCTTTCTCTTTATTTTCGTAGCTTTTACTTTTTAGTTAGATTTTCGTAAAACCTATAATCCATGCTTGATTCTATGTTTTACTTTGATATATTGAGGACAATGTAGAGTTTAAGTGTGGAGTATGGGTTTACAACTTATTTGAGTCTTAAAAAAAATATTAAAAAAAATTTCAGTGGCATAATTAGTGTATTTCAAGAGTCATTATCTTAGTGTCTTATGTGAGTGGATGAATACTTGTCTTTGAGTAAAAATATCATTTGTGAATTAGTGTCTATTTTGGGACAGTTACTAAGACAGGTTTTGGATGTGAGAAAAGACAAGTTCGAAAATCACTCCTACCACTCTTGGTCTCTCTCACCGACTGGCCATTTCAATAAGGTTGCCCAAAGAAGACAAGAACAAAGTCTACGCTTGTTTAAGTGTCTTGAGTCTTTTTGTTTAACTCAGTGTTTTTAAAGAGTCTTTAGGATGCCCTTGTTAGTCTATGATGAGAATTAGACCAAAAAGAACATACATATAGCGTTGCATGGATTTCTTGTGCTAATTAAGATATTTTGATTATCATGACATGTAGTGGATATGGTTTGCATAAACATGGTACATTCGCATCCTAGAATAAGCTGTTAGATCATACGAACCTTAAAGTGAGTTTTTGATCCTACAATACTTCTTTGATGAGTGAATTTCGTGCATATGTTTCAAAAATATTTACATGCCTCATTTAAATTGTTTGCCATAGATTTCAATGAAATTGAGAACACTAGAACTTACTCATGTAGATTTGCAAAGCTTTTAAGTTGATAAATACTCTGATTTTGGATATGATTAAAGACACTTAGGTTTTCCACCACTAAACCAAATAGTCATGTGTCCCTTATGTGCGCACGAGTTGCGACATCCCTAGATAACCCTTTTGAGCCTACATTGAGCATTTCTTTCATTACCATATATGTCTAAACACTTAAGCCTAGTATAGAGTTTCCTACCCTTGTTCTAAAGACTTGGTGAAGAATTTCGAAGCTAGAATCATGGAGATGGCATGAATATGATGAGGAGATGTGTGTATGGGGATAGACTTGTTCAAATAGCTTGAATAGTGTGTGGTTGCCAAGAAAAGAAAAGAAAAAGAATTTGAGAGCTAGAAAAAAAAGAAGTAAAAATAAAAATCAGAAGCCCTCCGGTAATGTGTTTTAAATGTTAAAGTTTAGATTAATGTCATGTGACGACCCAAACCAGAATCTGTTGCGTATTCGGCATGATTCTCGAGATTGAGTTTAGTCGCTGTTTTACGTCGTATATGTGATTCGTCGACTTTATTCGCGACTTTGTTTTCGGTCGAGAATTTGAGTTGAGTGTCTTCACGAAAATTGTAGAGTACGTGATTTCGAGCTCGTGGGCGGTTCCGGAAGATTTTTCCGATAACCGAGGAATATTTTATGATTATTCGAAGTTTTGGTTTCCGACGAGTCTATCCGATTGTTTCGTGTTTATCCGAATCATTTCGTATATTCGTTTTGGACCGTCGATTGACCCGAGGCGCGAGTATAAATATCGGAATAGTCGAGAAATAGTCGAGAATTTCATTTCGGGCATTGACTGACGTTGACTTTCCAAAAATAGAAGGTTGACCCGTTGACCAAAAAGGAAAGTTTCCCGTTTGGGAGTTGCCGTCTGACGACCTGTTTTCCGGCCACCTCCGATCAAGTGGAAGGTATGGTTAGCATCCTTGGGTAATTTCGAGTTGATTGATGTTAAGTTTGATGAGAATTGATGAGGATTTTAGGGGTTTTGAATCGGGCCGAGTTCCTCGATTTCGCCGGTGACCGTTGGCCGTTGGCCGTTTTCCGGCGAGATTTGGAGGTGGAGGTTAAGGGGGTTCGACTCCCCTTGACCTTGTGATGCTTTCCATGTGGTTTATTTTGAAATTGGTTAAGGAATTGATGGAACCCGATTGTGGCCGGAGGGATTTTCCGTTCACCTTTCGAACTGGAATTGACCCTGTTCCGGTGAGTTTTGGCCTTAGTGCTAGTTGAAAAACAGGTTCGCCTCGTTGTGGTCTTGAATTCTGGAGTTTTTGACCGTGAAATTCCACCGTTGACAGCGCGCCGCCGCCAGCGGCGGCGGTCAACGACGGAGCTCCGGCCAAAAGTTGACTTTTTAGATTTTGACGTTTTTAATGTCATTTTTCTCGTAATCGCGCCCTGATTATCGTCCAGAGGTTTTCGGGTTGATTTGGTTAGCCGATTTTCAGTCGAGGTTTCGAGTGGGGATTTCGGAATTTCCGTTATTCGTTTTGTACTGCATTGCATATTTCCTGGAACGGTTGGTTTCCGTGATTCAGTACAGGTTTGTGGACTATGATTTTGATCAGTTATGTTTTGTGAATATTCAGGAGATCGAGATCGAGATCAGGATCGTGATTGTGCTTCAGGTAAGGGATCTTCCGCCGGGCCACGAGATTAGCGCGAGTGCGCGTTTTGCTCACTGTGAATGGACAATTTCTTTTCACGGAATACTTGCGAGTCTTTTATATGATTTATGAACTCGAGCATGCGTATTGAGAATACGGATTATTATGAGCATGTGTTTTTACGATTATACGATTATACTTATACGGATATACGTATACGAATATACATACATTTATATGCTGTTTCATGCATTTGCATCGAACTGTTCATGATTTGGTTTACACAGAGTACAGTTTGTATATGATGTTGTATCGATACACTTGCATCCCGGCTGATCCCCGAGGATGTATGTCAGGGGAGGCTGTGACTCCTGACCCGAGGCCTTTACCGGGGGGAGGCAGACCTCTGACCTGAGGCATTTCTGGCTAGAGTCACGTGTGGGTCTGGGATCCCGTGATTCGGACTGTACTAGCACGGAGGTGTCCATGAGTGACCCCGTGGGATTTTTACTTACATGCTCTGTACGCTGGAGGAGTGTGAGTTTACCTCGCGTACTATATTATGTTTATTTACCTGGACTCGCATATGTTATTTTAAACATACATATTAACTGGTGAAAGACATTTATTTTCGTCCACTCACTCTAACGATTTTTATGTCTTTCCCCTGGGCTTTTCGGTTTCCGTGCCCAGTTGCAGTTCAGGTTTGGTGTTTCATGTCGCGGTTTGGAGGCTAGTGATCAGAGTCACCTGTGTTTTCCAGTAGGTTCTTGTTTCGCCTACTGATGTACATATTGTATATATTTTACTTTAGAGGTCGCTCTGATATATATATATCAGATTTTCTCGGATATATATATACTACAGTACTGTTTACTGTTTATGATTCATATATTGATGTTGAGAAATCCGGATGGGATTGGTGCCCACGGTTTGGCTTTTGTGGCATAGGATGAAGTGTTATTTTCAGGGTGCAGGTTTATGCAATTCCACGCTAGTAACGAAACTCTGCCGAAATTTTGAAAATTTTTTGTAGGTTCGTATTTTCAGAAGGGGTTCGATTCCGATTTAGGTAACTGAATCGAGGTTGGGTCCTTTCATGTCCCCATATTTGCATATTTAGAGTGTACCACGAATTGAAAGCACAAAAGTGAAGAAATAACATTTGTCCTGTCCATAAAGCTCAAGAAAAATTTAGAATGAAGTATGGACCCAAAAAGATGAAATTCTACCCCCGAAATGGAAATCTGACCTTGGTGACGTTTTGGAAAAGATGAGGCACGTTTTTGACCACCACATATCCAAATTTTTGAATGCCTTAGTCTTAGCCCCATTCTAAAATCCTTTATGATCCTCTAGATAAGTACCCTTCGATTGGTTGAGTAAATTGCATGAGTAAGCAAATAGTTTATATTCATTTGTGCAAGTATTTCATTGTATTCATGAGGTTTTCGATTGAATTCATTTATATCTTGAGTGAACCATTCTTTTCATGGAGAACACTAGTTTTACAATGGAGACTGTCCTTTATTCCCAAAAACAAGGATGACATAGACTTTTTCATGACTCCAAAGGACGGATGATCCAACTG
The DNA here is from genome assembly GCA_946800695.1 of Geum urbanum. Taxonomy (NCBI): domain Eukaryota; kingdom Viridiplantae; phylum Streptophyta; class Magnoliopsida; order Rosales; family Rosaceae; genus Geum; species Geum urbanum. Next base: position 41,088,844 of record OX326998.1, read on the forward strand.
GCAATGCCATAGAAAAATTTCTTTTACTCTTTCATAACTCAATGTAAGGGCAACACATGGTAATGGAGGTTGTGTCTCCGCGTTTTACATGCAATCCAAGTGAAATCAGATCTCCTTTGCTTATTATCATCTGAGATGACAGATCCTGAAATATCACAAACATGAGATAGAAGGTTACAGAGCATTTATTTTGTGAATTCAACTTAGAAACAAGTGATGAGATAGTGATGGAACATAGAGAACATTATGTGATACGGTAGATGGAGTTAGGACTCACCATAAGCCCATGGGCCCAAAAACCTTGTGGTCGGCCCGGAGGCCCAATGGGCTTAAGCCTGTTTAGGCCCAAGTTTAAGCTCGAATATGCCCGACCCAGTGAGCATAAGGTCGGGCTTGGGTGAAGGTGTCAAAGCCTATGTGTGGCCCATCAAGCTCCTTCGAGGCTGGCCTGGCCCGACACATAAGGCCAAGCTCGTCAAGCCCATCAAATGTAAATGTTATAGATAATTTGTTTGACATAAACCTCTTAAATTTCTAAATTATCTTAATATAATTCATTTTCATACAAATTATCAATTTTTTAAGCTTATATATAACCTAGTGTGTGTAATTATTGATATAATTGATAGTTAAACATTATTATTTTTTTGTTTTTTTATTTAATACATAAAAAAAACTTGGCCCAGCCCAAAAAAGTCCAATAAGGCCCAGTCCATTGCCGAACCCTAGATAGAGTAACTTGAATTAGACACTTCAGGAATAGGATAAGAAGACAGACTTGAAAACAAGGACTTATCAAAGATCATATGATCAGATACACCCGAATCAATTATCCATGTATCACCACCAGTAAAGTCAGAAATTCTTAAAGCCATTCCAATTTTGCCTCATTTTTCCTCAGATTGAAGACAAATATCTGTAGTGCGATCTTGTCCCTCCACACTATAGAAATCAACCTCTTGAACTAACTAGACTGCAGCCTTCCTACCATGACTCTTATTATTGGTGTTGTTCCCTTGATTTGATTTCTAAGCACAAGAGTTCTTGTAGTAACCAGACTCCTTATAATAGAAGCACTGCACTTTACTAAGATCTGGACCAAGAGCATACTTGATTCGAAGCTGAGTATCTTGGTTTTTATTATTCTAGTTTTATTTAGGCCAGAAACTTCCATGTGTAACTCCTTTGCACCTGGCTGATTGGCTTCATCTCTGCAAACATATGCAAAAAACTTGTTCCAAAGTTGGTGATGTGGCTTGTCGTAGTAGCTCCCCTTTAGTAGCTACAAATTTGAATCTAATCATTTCAAAAAGATATGGACTTGCATCTTATTGTGAGATTTGTTGTGTGTAGCAATATAAAGATCCCAAACCATAGGGTTTGGATCCCTTTCATCTAGTTCTTGCCAGATAGCCATCAAATTTGAAAAGTATATATGTTACAATAGGTTAACCATTCTGAGTAGTTTTGAATGCTTGGTATGTCAACTCATGTACTCTTGCAAAATCACTCTCATCATAATACGTTGTCACAACAACATCCCAAATTGCCTTCAAAGAGGTATAGTTGGAGAATAAGAGTATATTGTTATAGTCATAGATTTTAGAAGAAGCAACATCATATTGGAGTTTCCAGTATCCCACATAGTTTGTGGCTTGCCAACTGTTGTTGGTCGTTGTAGAGTACCAGTAACATATTCCCACTTCCCAACACCCTGATTGTCTTGGAGCTTAACATAGCTACTAATTTAAACCTAGCTCAGTCACATTATGGTGTAGTGATGCAAAGGAGTTGATTAGTGATATCAAAAAAGGAAGTGGTTTATGGAGGAGATTTATCCAATCATGGAACAAATTAGGAGGCATTGTGATCGATTTGTAGAGATTAACTGGGAATAGATTTCAGAGAAGCGAATGGTGTTGCACATCGTATTTTGATACGGGAAGGTGGGTCTAAACAGATGGGCATCTCCTTATCACCACCATCTCCCTCGTATGTGTTTTGAAAAATGATGGATGGCCTTGTCCGCAGCCAACAACTAGCTAGATGCATTATTGCATCTTAATTTTTTGTTGCCTAGATAACTTGTTTTCCTCTCTGATGGAGGATCGTAGAGTCTGTATTAGGCTTTTCATATTTATTAGTGTTCATTTTATTGTGCTGGGTCAAGGAGACTTGATATCTTTTGCTCCCTCGACCCCATTGGATTTGTTTTATGTGCGGTAGACATTTCTAAAAAAATTAAAAATTAGAATGAGAATCAAATTAATTTTTATAATTATTATTATAGCTATTATTATTATTTGTATATGCATTGTTCAAGATTTTTTTTACAACCAGATGTGATGTTCATCATGAGCTCAAGTGAGCAAGAGCATCCCGAATAAGGTTGGGAGCATATACTAACCAACACTGATTACAAGGATTTTCACAATAATGTACGTTTTACTGACACCGTACCTGAGTCATTCTAGTGATCCTTGAATTACTATGTAGCAATTTAGGTTGTGTTTGACATTGTTTTACGAAAAAGTTTTTTGTTTTCTTAATACAAAAATATTGTAAAAATATATTTGATAAATTATTTTCAGAAAACAAATTTCAAAAATGGAAAACATTAAAAACAGAAAATACCCTACATTTTGCAAGACGTTAAAATGAAATTTTCATTGTTTTCTAAAAACATAATTTAAGAAAATTAGGATTTTGAAGTTTTCATTGTTTTCAAAAAAGTTTATGATTAATATATATTGAATGTTACCCTTTAAATATACGTATATAATATATTTCAATTGAAATTTAAAATCAAACAAATGCTAATTTTTATTTTGTAGATCTTGTATAAGTATGCCAGACACGTTTTACTGTTTTCATACTGAAGATACAGTTTTGTAATATAATTTAGAGAAATTATCATTAATGGTACCTCACAAATGGGTCATTCATAACTTTAGTACCTTACTTTTGAAAACTATCACTTCAGTTCATCACATTCAAATCTTTACCAAGAATTAGTACCTTCTGTTAATAACACCGTTAATTTATTAATTTTTTTAAAAAAAATGTGTAATTTTAAGGGGTAAATGTTCAATTTCTATTCTTATTCTAGTTTTTGTTTACTTATTCTTATTCTACTAATTTTTTTCTTTTTTCCTCTCCAAAAAATTGATATTTTTTAAATAATTTTTTAATTAGTTAACAGTGTTACTAACGACAGGTACTGATTTTAGGTAGAGATTTGAATATACGATATGGAAGTAAAAGTTTTCAAAAATGAGGTACTGAAGTGATGAATGACTCATTTGTGAACATATTATTCATGATAAAAATTTCATAATTTATCAGATAAATTTTTGAATCTTAAAAATGTGAAATTTAATTTGTCTTTTTAGTTTTATAAAATAATTTTTCAAAATCTATTTTGAGAAATGATACAAGTCGCGGCCTTAATGTCCTCAACTAATCAAATGGCAAAGGATGTACTTCACGATTGTTTTCCTTCGAGACAACCATCTCTACTGTTCGAAGATAGTCTGTAACCACCATGATAGGAACAGCCTGCAATGTTGATCAACTCATTTTTCTATACCTGCCAACTGAACATGCTCGACTGAGACTCTTAAGAGCACCTGCTTAACATGTTGGCAAAATAGCTTAAATGGTCATTAATCTTTGTTCAAAACGACAGTTTGGTAACTATCATATGGCATATGTCAAAATGGTCACTCTCGCTAAGGTTTCATTTTCAAATTGGTCATTCGATCTCAAATGTCCGTTAAAAAAAGAATATTCCATTCATTTTCAGGGGTATTTTTGTCTTTTTATCCTCATTTGGCAAAAAATTTTTTTATTAATTACACTTCTTAGATTGAGTTAATCAGTCGCGGCAACTGAATTAGCCAATCGCGGAAACTGAGTTTGCCACTCTCGTATTTACAACCCAATCTGAAAATTACTTTGGGTATTTACAACCCAATCTCCGGCTGAAACCGAAGCGAACCACGGCCATAATTTTCCGGCGCTTGTCAAGCAAACCCTGCAAGAACTTGCTCATCCTCACCATCAAGCTCACAATCTTCTTCTCCAATCCCGTTACATCCATCCACTGTAAACAACTCCACACCTTCCTTAATCACATCCTGCAAATTTCGAGCCTCCGCTTGGTTCACCACATCTTCGCCGCAGAACCTCTTCCCCACAATCAACATCGTCATCACATTGAACACCTACCCTATTGCACTAAATTTGAAATTAAAATTAAAACCCCCAAATTTAACCCATATGCTAATGTCTAGGGTTCTAACCTACTCGGGTGAGATGGAGGAAGGGGCGTTGGCGGCGATAGAGGGTGGGTGGGAAGGAGGAGTCGGCGAAAGAGGAGTCACAATAGTTGAGGCAGAGTTAGGGTTGGCTCCGGTGAGGTCAAGCGAGGCGAGATCCTTGTTGCAGCGCGGCGACGATTTGGTGAGGCGACGATTCGCGGCTAGAATGGAGCAAGGAGATATTCATGAGGCGACAAGCACCAAAGACAGCGAGGATGAGGCGTCGACAGCGAGGACAGTGGGATGCTACAGGGTCGCGGTAGAGGTGCATGCCGGAGTCGGGATACCACTGTCGAGATTTTGTTGTTTGAGAGAGAGAGAGAGAGAGAGAGAGAGAGAGAGAGAGAGAGAGAGAGAGAGAGAGAAATAATGGTATTATTGTAAATAAAAGAATTTGACAAATAGAAAGACAAATTTATCCCTTATATGACATATATTTTAACGTCTCAGTTAACGGAGTGACCATTTTGATATACTTTGATAAAAGACGAGTGACTATTTTGACATATGTCATTCGATAGTGACCAAACTGTCGTTTTGGACAAATATTAGTGACCATTTAAGCTATTTTGCCTAACATGTTAGAGAAATGGGAAGCCAACTACAAACTGATCGATCTATATGGTCGGCCTCTCACCACGCCTCCTAGCTGGACCACCTATATCTCCGATCAAAGCATAAGAAGCATCAAAATTTAACATCTAACCAAGTGGAGGAATTTTAGAGTCCGTATAATGTAGGAGTGATTCTATCTTTGATTTCAAGTGCACTGATTAATTAGAAATTATTAGAAATTGTTATGCTATATGATTCTAATATCTTAGAGACTGATCATGGTCAGTGACTACTGTTGCGGAGGCCTATAACGTTTAGTGTTTGGGCACTATCTCGATACTCTGACAAAAGTTTAGTTACTTCACTTTGAAAACATGCAATAAGGTCATGTCATGAAAAATAAAAGAGAGGTTACCAAAAATGGGTAGAAACCACTTGAATAGGATCTTAAGAAGTTGGACATGGATACGATGAGTGAATTTTTGCTCATACCCTCTAATTAATATGTGAGCATAACATTCTCTTAAATTTGTGTCATTTCGTGAAAGTTTAACCCATGGTTAACGAGTTTATTTTTGTTCACACTCCTTAGTTAATGTGTGAGCATAACATCCCTCCTAAATTTGTGTCATCTCATGAGAGTTTAACCTATGGTTAACCATCTATATAATGTTTTTATGTAATTAATTGTCAGTTATAAAGAAAAAATGTACATTAAATAAGGAAATGTTAGGCTCACACATTAACTAAGGAGTATGAACAAAAATATATTCTAATACGATAACTTTTAAAGCTCGGATATTTATTTTGACCTGTACATGCATGTATTTTTTTTTTTCCGAAGTAGTGAAATATCTTGTTTGTGGGCCGTTTTTCATCAGGGCCATGTCTTTTTGGTATGCTCTCTTTTTGTGATTTTCCTTCAGACTTCAGGTAGGTTCAGATTGGCCTCACGGCCCACAGGGTGGGACCAAGAGAATAGAAGGAACATGAAAAACTGAGATTGAAACATGAAAAACTGAGATTGAAACAAAACTCTATATGTTAGTTTACGAGGCTCACAGCGACCTGGGTCAAATTTACTCATAAAAGGTGAGGCCCACAAGGATAAAAAAAACAGGGACAACTGTTACTGTTTTTGTACGTAAATTTGACCTGATTTAAGGTGAACTAGGTTTAGTTGAGAACCATGAACAGTTTAGAACTTCATGCCGGGCCAATATATTTAAACAACTCTACCCATGAAAATGAGTTGGCTTCTGTTGCAAATTTTGTTCCTTCGGTGTGTGGTGTGGTAGGGGATCGAGGAATTTATATGCGTTCATAGCTAGCTTGAAGCGTGCAGTCGAGTAACTTGAGCAGTAGTCGATCAATTATTCTCGAGCAAATTAAAGCTCCTGAAGTCATGTTTAATTGTGTTATAACAGTGACGTTCAAAAACTGCAAACCCTCTTAAAACGCCACATTTCTAGATATATCCAACATAACTAATTGCGCGCTTGTCTTCTCAAAGAAACTATACTAACTAGTAGACTGTCTAGTTTTCAAGACAATCGGAAAAGAAATATCTTCAGAAAAGGCAAAGAATGGGTAAAACATCCCCCCAAGAAAGAAACTCATGCACCTATCACACACGTACTGTTTAAACGCAGACCGATTGCAAACAAGCTCTGCCTATCACAACATGCAATCTAGTTATTAGTTGGAAGATATGGAAGGTGGGCTTGTTGGAACATATCACAAAAGAGCCATGCACTAGCTAACTGTTCAATTTGACTTCCTTAATTAAACCTCGTTCCTTGCTTCCCTTGCTTCGTTATCTAATCTAGGTTTGCACATTATACCCATGCACAGAAATGTCATGCTGATAATAATGGTCACATTTATTTCCCCCAGTTTCCCACCCACCTCCTTTGAACTAACCCAATCCTGAATCCAGCTCTCTCCTCCCCCATCATTAACTCCTCGTGCACCAGCTAGCCCCTTTAGCATTCATATTTTCTAGTTGTTTGTTGTCTGTTGATTAGTGCGAGTCCCTAGCCGTCTAGCCCCAAGCCTCCAACCCACAACTACCTGGACATGTCTCCCTAAAGATCACTTCTTTATACATCTCTTCTCTTCTCTTCTGGGTTTTGTTCACAGACCCTTTGATTTGGCTGAGCTTTAGCTATTTACTGATATGGAGATAGAAACGTCGAGAGGCGGTGGAGCAGGAAGGGGTGCTTACTTGGTGTGGGAAGATTTAAGCGTGGTGCTGCCCAATTTTTCAAATAATGGACCAACAAGGAGGTTGCTGAATGGGTTGAGTGGGTTTGCTGAGCCTGGTAGGATCATGGCCATTATGGGTCCTTCTGGCTCTGGAAAATCAACACTCCTTGATACTTTAGCAGGTTCTTTCCATCTCAATCCTTATATACATTTTTTGTATACTGATTCACCTAGAATTTAATTTAATTCTTGTTATATGAATAAAGATTATTTTTTGCAATCAAATGCCTCTGTAGTCTGTACTCTAATGCAAGGAATACCCAATTTCTAAGTGGGGATGGGATCGGCTAATTTTTGCATGCAAAGAATATCTCTTTAACCTAATGGAAGGGCACAAACTTCATTGAAATGGTTATGGGAGAACAGTATGAAAAATCATTTGATTAAAATTTAGCTTCTCTGTTCAGGCCGGGACACCTGACTTCTATTTTTATTTTATTTTGGGAATGAGAAATGAGATCAAGAGGGGATTTGAGTAAAACAACATTAGTTTGGTGCATAGTGACACTTTTCGTGGATATCTACATTAAAAAGATTAGTGTCTTCATCAGTGGGGGAGCCAGAGATACCATGCAGGGGGCCAAAATTGAGAAGAAGGAGAAAAATCTGAACAAAAACTGAAAGGAAAGGGAAAAACTGAAAAAGTAAGGCCATTTGTATATTAGGGCTTATGCCGGAAGACATAAGAGATTTATAAGCATCGGGGGAGGGGGGTCAGGCCCCTTTGGTCCCAACGTGACTCCGTCACTTGTCTTCATCCAGGTTCATTATTTTTCTCTATAGAAAACAAATGTGCAACAGTGCAAAGATAAAAATAAATAAATAAATGAAAGGACAACGATAAATTTTTGAAGGTCAGATATTGACATATCAAGAAGAAAGTTTGTTAACGAGTGAGAGTCCCTATTTCTTGTTTTCTCCAATTTGAGACTTTAAGCTTTAGTCTTGTCCTGATATATGCTACTGCTCAGTATCCATTTATTTGTAATAAACTAGAAGCATTTAAATTGAAACAGCTAGCCTATTTGGTAGAAACCCCCTAAATAACCCTTTTTAACAATTCTACCAAACTTTTGTTGTCACAAAAGCCACAACTCTTTTAATTCTTTTAATATGGAAGGCAGAGATACAAAAAGAAATTTGAATACTGAATGACTAATTTAATTACTGAGGACCAGTACTGGCATGGACTGCCATCTTAATGGTTATTCTTAATGACACCTTCAGTTTATGCTTAGATTAAAATGTAGTCTTTTTTATTTATTTTGTTAACTTCATGATTTATCCTTAATTATATGGTTGGGCTACTAGCTATGCCTGTGACTACTTGTAGTATTGTCTGAGGTTACAGTAACTGTCAAAAATAAGAAAAACTAAGAAAACAAGGTTATGTCAAAGTGTGTGATTATTTTCAAGAAGTATTCTGATAGAATAGAACAGAAGAAATGCATCATGCATTATCAGTCTATCAAGAATGCATTTTACTCATTTGGTACAAGTTTTCATATCCACCTACTCAAACTATCTATACTTGCTATATTCTACAGGTAGACTATCACAAAATGTGGTCATGACTGGAAGTATTCTCTTTAATGGGAAGAAGAAAAGACTAGCTTATGGTGCTGTTGTAAGTATCAATTTTTTTTCATGGTTTTCCCTAGTTTTGTTCTAAATTCTAAATCTCGGGTTTAGGAGCGTCTGAGAGGTGAAAAGCTGTCTATAGAGAGAAACTTTCCATCTGGTTCAAAAGTAGTAGTAATGTACATTTATATATGCTCTAGTTGAGAGTTGAAATCAAGACCTCCTGCTTACTAAACGGGTGCTCTAACCAATTGAGGTACGAGAGCTAGTTAGCTGTAAATTTTTAATATATTTACATGGTTTAATAATAGGGAAAATAGCTATAATGATCATTCAACTTTGTTACAATCGACAATTTGATTACTAAAGTTTAGAAAATATCAAAAATGTCACTGAACTTTAACTTTGTCTATCAAATTGATCACTTTGCCCATCTTGGATGTCAATTTTTCTTATTTCATGGTGGTTTTCATACTTCTCCCATTTATGCTATGTTCATTTCTCTCATAATCTCATATATATAAACAAAATATGTGACAAATTATAATGTTTAAAATAGACAAAGTGATCAAATTAATGGACAAAGTTAAAGTTCAGTGATCTTTTTGATATATTCCAAAATTCAGTGATCAAATTGTCGATTTTGACAAAGTTTAGAGATCATTTGGGCCATTTTCCCATAATAATATTTAAATGCTAAAGATTTACAGAGTACACACTCCATGTACCATCCTTGAAACTCAGGGATTGATATATGCTCTTAATGAACTCACTGTGAGCTGCTGCAATTTCAGGCTTATGTTACACAAGAAGATATATTGCTGGGAACACTGACAGTTAGAGAAACCATTACATACTCGGCACACCTGCGGCTTCCTAGTAGTTTAACAAACGAAGAGATCAAGAGCATCGTGGAAGGAACAATCATGGAAATGGGTCTCCTTGACTGTGCAGATCGTGCAATTGGAAACTGGCACTTACGAGGCATTAGTGGTGGTGAGAAGAAACGAGTTAGCATTGCACTTGAAATCCTAACAAGGCCTCGCATTTTGTTTCTTGATGAACCTACTAGTGGTCTTGATAGTGCCTCAGCTTTCTTTGTCATTCAAACACTTCGAAGCATTGCTCGTGATGGCAGGACAGTTGTTTCATCAGTTCACCAGCCAAGTAGTGAAGTCTTTGCACTCTTTGATGACCTCTTCTTACTGTCTGGAGGTGAAACTGTTTACTTTGGAGAAGCAAAGACGGCTATAGATGTAAGATAGAAAAACTGGAATGATTATTAAGGCACGTCATTGGTTCTAGTCGACTCTTGTTATTTTTTTTGTTCTCATTTTGCAGTTCTTTGCTGAAGCGGGTGTCCAATGTCCGAGTAGAAGAAATCCATCTGATCACTTCCTACGTTGCATAAACTCAGACTTTGACAAAGTGACTGCCACACTGAAAGGATCTCAAAGAATTCGCGTAAGCACTATTTGTTTCAGATGATATATTATGCAGTAAACTGCTCCTGCGAATCTCGTGGTTGTCATTTTATACTTCAAAATCAATGTTGAACCACATGTGCAAACACTTGAAACACTTCAAATGTCTTTTACATTAGAATCCACCAATTTGAGAAACATACTGCATTGATTTGATGTTGTTAAAATGAAGTCAGTCTTTGTCTCTTTCTAACCTGGCATCCAGCAGTGCAATAAGATCATCATTTTTTCTGGTTTCGTTTTCTTGGTTTCGTTACTTCAGGCATTTTTCTCCTAGTTATGTTTGTTGTCTTTTCCTTCAATAATAATGGTTCTTTTTATTGAATTGTATTAGGATATCCCAACCTCACCAGACCCGCTCATGAATTTGGTGACAGCAGAGATCAAAGCTAGGCTTGTTGAGAAATACAGGCGTTCAAAGTACTCACAAATGGCAAAGTCTAGGATGCAAGAAATATCAGCAATTGTTAGTCTCAATGACTTCTGTAATGTTAGAACATCGTATAAAATTGCAATCACCTGCTAGTACTTGTCTTTTGCAGTTTTGCTTTATGAAAACAAAGTGTGATTCTGCCTTTAAATTATACTTCCTCATTTTTCTTCTATCTTGAAGGAAATAGACTTACTATACAAACATTATAGCCTTTTTGAATGATCTTCGTACTTGGCTTTGATAATGTTTTAGTCTTTTAGATGAATCCAATACCCCTATCTGAAAGGAAAAAATATATACTGATAGAGCAGGTTGTACAGTTATATTCATGTTGTCTTTAGCAAACTCTTTATCTTACAATAGTATGTCAGACATAATAGTCTTTGATTCTACATAAGTTATCTCTTTAATGCCGTAAGCATATATGATCTATGTTGCAGGAAGGATATTCAAATGATATGAATAGTGGAAGTCAAGCAAGCTGGTGGAAGCAACTTTCAACCTTGCTCCGAAGATCATCTCTGAACATGTCTAGAGATGTGGGTTATTACTGGTTAAGGATATGCATCTATATATTTGTATCAGTGTGCGTAGGCACGATCTATTATGATGTTGGCACCAGCTATACTGCAATCTTTGCTCGGGCAGCTTGTGGTGCATTCATAACAGGCTTCATGACATTCATGTCTATTGGAGGCTTTCCCTCCTTTATAGAGGAAATGAAGGTGAGCTTATACAGACATAGGAATACATCTGTAGTTACTCACTCATTCTAGGCTTTTTTTTATATACTGTTTTCTTCTTGTAAACAGGTATTTTATCGAGAAAGACTCAATGGGTATTATGGAGTTTCTGTGTTCATCATATCAAATTATCTCTCTTCATTCCCCTTTTTGGCTGCCATCACTCTTTCCACTGGGACTATTACTTACTACTTGGTGAAATTTCGGACGGGATTTTCTCATTACGTCTTCTTCAGTCTGAATATATTTCTGTGCATCTCTGTGATAGAGAGCCTCATGATGGTTGTAGCTTCTCTGGTTCCCAACTTTCTCATGGGCATTATAACAGGAGCTGGTATCATGGTAAGTACTTACATTAGCTCAATTTATGATCATCTTTTCCATTTTTATTTTTGTTGTCAAGTCTTGACATCCTTTTCGACTGAATGGTTGTGTATGCAGGGCATTCTGATGATGACTTCTGGTTTCTTCCGCCTACTGCCAGATCTTCCCAAGCCATTCTGGCGCTACCCCATTTCCTTTCTCAGTTATGGGTCATGGTCTATACAGGTAATTCCTTTGTCAACCTTGTAAGCTTTTTGCCACTGCCAAACATCAAAAGTTGGACTTGAATGGAAAGGTTCTTCCGTAAGGCATACTTTATTTCCATGTCCTCCGGTTATTAATCTGTTTTACTGATTGGACAGGGAGCGTATAAGAATGACTTCCTTGGCCTCGAGTTCGATCCCATGACAGCTGGTGATCCAAGACTGTCCGGTGAGTATGTGATCACAAACACGTTTGGTATTCCATTAGACCATTCCAAGTGGTGGGATTTGGCTGCTGTCATAGCCATTCTCGTGATGTACCGTGTTCTCTTCTTCCTGATCCTCAAGTTCAAAGAGAATGCATCCCCATTTTTTCGGGCACTCTATGCGAAGAGAACACTACACCATCTTGGCAAACGGCCTTCCTTCAAAAAAAGGCCCTCTTTCCCTTCCAACAGGCACCAACCTCTTCGCTCACTATCTTCTCAAGAAGGCCTCAACTCTCCACTCAGTTAGAACCAGCTTATATATAGAGTACTGGCATGCAGGGGAGAATCTAGGAATTTGAGACACCGTGGGCTGTACTGCATTGTGCAGCGCACGTTTTTTTTTTTTTTTTAGGTTTGTAATCCTTTGAGAGACTTATCCTCTCACCTTTCGTCTTATAGTTAAAACCACATACATCAGAATGGACATAAAATCCAACTCTGAAAATAGAAACATCTACATTCTTTAAAAATTAGAAGTACCAAACATCAAAACATTTTAACCGGAGCAAAGCTAAGCCTTAGTTTGTCCACCTTCTTAAACCAACATTTCAATATGTATCTATGAAATATGAATTCAATACTAGCTACATATAAAATTGCTTTGAATTAAAAAAATGACTTTAAACATCAGTCATGCACATTGAAACATAAGAAAACATGAGATGATCATGAAACCCATCCTCTCAATTCCAAAAACACACAAAGAGAATGGCAAATCAATAACCAAGCATGCATTTGATGGAGTTGACTCAGGTGAGGATTTAGGTGAGGATGAAACTCGCTATAATGGGTTATCTATTGATAACAACAATGAAACAATAAAATTATGGCAAATTTCAGTTTAGTACTCTGTGATTTGGGGTGTTCTTCATGTCACTACCTGAGATTTAAAAATTTTCAGTTTATTACTTGAGGTTTGGATTTTTCTTCATGTTACTACCTGAGGTTTTAAACTTGTCAGTTTATTACCTGAAATTTCATTTTCTCATCATTTTTTTATCTTTTCATTAAAAAATTATTTAAAGAGGGAGAGTATTTTGGTCACTTTATTTATCTTCAATAAAAGAAAAGTTTTTATTTTCTAAAATTGTTATTTCTAGCAAAATAAGTTATATTAATTTTCTATATAAAATGGTCGGTTGGCTAAATATGTCATGCTTACCCTTGATTGTATAGCACCGTATAAATATCAAGACACATGAGCCGATGACATAATTTGTAGGAACTCATAAGATTGACTCGCTTGGCTAACCCTAAATTATTTTATGGAAAAAAAATGTAAAGTTGTTATTCTTAACTAAATAAGTAATACTAATTTTCTAAATTAAAATCATGTTCATAGCGATTTGATAAACTTGTTAATTATAATAAAGAACTGAACAATACTCATAAAAAATTTATAGTCAAATACAAATGGTGACTCAGTGGTAAGAAAAAAAAATTAAATTTTCTTTTTTAAAGGTAAGGGTCGGCCAAGTGAGTCAGCCTTATGAGTTTTCACAAATTATGTTGTCAGCCTATATGTCTTGATATCCATACAACACTAATTAAATAGTCAACACTAAGCATGGTATATTTCGTCAACCAACTATTTAAAAAAAATTATTAAAACTTATTTTGGTAGGAATACAAAATTTATAAAATTATTTTTTCTTAAATATAAATAAATTGACCAAAATACCATCACTTTTTAAATAATTTTTTAATGAAAAGATAAAAAGAGAAGAGAAAATGAAACATCGAGTTCTAAACTGACAAATTTAAAACTTCAGGTAGTAACACAAAGAAAAATCCAAACCTCAAGTAATAAATTTAAAAATTTAAAATTTCAGGTAGTGACATGAAGAACAACCTAAACCATAGGATACTAAACTGAAATTTACCCATAAAATTAATTAGTTCATGTCAACAGTCATTCGAGGGAAAGAGCATGCCCATCATAAAAACCAAAGGACCAATTGCATAATTCACATAATTATACTACGAGACATAGAGAAAAGAAATCGAGAGAAGAAGAGATCGGATTTTTCACTGATTTCACCACCCAACCCATCCTATAGCCATGGAAAGACAGCAAATCGAGGTAGTTGAGCTCTAGCACCAAGGCTTGTAAGGGGATGGAGGGGCCGAATGAAAAGAGTCGCGTGAGCTGTGGGGTTTGTCGTTCGCAACATACAAGAGGTTGAAAAAACGAGCAAGTGAGAGGCTGGTAAGTCTTATTAAGCATTGGGCTATTTCTTTTTTCTCCCGGGAACTTTATCACAAAACTCTGTGGGCTACAACCTATATAACCCACTATGTAGGTTCGCCCCTGCTGGCATGGGAGGTTTGTAACCCACACTACAAGAAAACAGCACTTAGACCACGGAAACGTAATTGTTCCGTGGTCCAAGTGACACCTGGACCACGGAAAAGACTCCGTGGTCCAAGTACCACCTGGACGACGGAGAATACCATATCCCTCGTCCAGGTGATCACCTGGACGACGAAGAAGACTCCAAGGTCCAGGTGATCACCTGGACGACGGAGAAGACTCCGAGGTCCAGGTGATCACCTGGACGACAGAGACGGCATTATCCGTCGTCCAGGTGATCACCTGGACCTCGGAGTCTTCTCCGTCCTCCAGGTGATCACCTGGACGACGGAGATGGTATTATCCGTCGTCCAGGTGATTACCTGGAGGACGGACCGACACGCCGTCGTCCGAGTACGTAACGTACTTCCACTTAGACGACGTACCGACACCTCCGTCGTCTAAGTGAAGCATTATATAAGCCCGATGCCAAACTGAATTCATTCCTCGATCTCTTCATTCCATTTGAAGAAGAATTGAAGGAGAAGGGAGAAGGAGAAGGGAGCTAGCTAGCTAGAAGGCCGAGAAGAATCAGGGTCGATATATAAGGGATCTCCGCTGACTAGCTAGGTAGCTTAATTAACGTACAGATATCGAGAAGGCCAGCAGGTACGTACATACGTAGTTAAAATTTGCTTAATTAATATATATTTAGTGAAAACGTACGTACATACATGCAAGGATGTTAGCTATATATATGTACAGATCGATTAAATTACGTACGTACGTACGTAATTGATGGATCGATATGTAGATCGAGTACGTATAATTAAGCGTAAATTAATGGACAAATATATATATATGTAATAATTAATTAATTATAATATTTTGTAGCAGTATGGACAAGAGTTGGATGAAGTTGAAGAATAGATGTGATGTCCGGTATATGGATGGAATTAGCGAATTTGTGAATTTTGCGATAGAACATGGTCAGGGAAAGAAACGTTTCAGGTGTCCGTGTCAGAAATGTCTTAATTGTCAGTATGCGGAGGTTAATGTTATGGTGCAACACCTGTACGAAAATGGTATGATGTGGAGTTACACTACATGGAGCGAGCATGGTGAAGTAGTAGAGTTCAGCGCAGCAGACTTCAGCTCAGGGTACAGTTACCATGGTGCCTCATCCAGCGGCAGTGGTGCCGGACCCCCAGCTTGCAACCCAACTGCAGATTTGGTCCATGATGCGTTTCCGGGATGTAGTCATAGTGGACACCAACACCAAGACGGAGGTTACAGTACCACTAATGAGCATGATGACACATTCCCCGCAGCTAGCTTGGCCACTGACACCAGTGAGATGGAAAAGTACAACCAGATACTACTTGAAGCGCAGACCCCGGTGTTCCCTGGATGTCGAGAGAATGTGTTGCAATATGTGATGGAGCAAATGAAGATAAAAGTGAAGCACAAAATGTCAGTGAGTGCTTTTGACGAAATTCAGGAGCAAATATGTAAGTTGCTCCCTGATGATCACAATCTTCCTAAATCTCATTATAAGGTTAGAAATATCCTGAGCAGCCTTGGCCTAAAGTACAGGATAATTGACGCATGTCCGAATGATTGTGTGCTATTTTACAAAGAGTATAAAGAGTTGGACTATTGTCCCGTATGTGGCCAGTGCAGATTCCAGTTGAATAGGAAGAGTACGAAAAAGAGAATTCCTGTGAAAGTTGTTCGATATTTTCCCTTGATTCCCAGATTGCAGCGCCTATACATGTCTCTACACACAGTAGAGGCGATGCGATGGTACGCAGAAAAGCGAATAGATGACGATGTCCTGCGACACGCCGCGGATGGGGAGGGTTTCAAACATTTCGACAGAGAATTTGGAGACTTTGCTTCAGAGGTTAAATATGTTAGACTCGGCCTATCTACAGACGGATTCAATCCTTGGGGAAGTAATAGCTCCGCCGTCAGCACTTGGCCAGTTATTCTGATGCCGTACAACTTGCCTCCGTGGATGTGCATGAACAAGGAATTTAATTTCCTTACCGTACTAATTCCAGGTCCTAAATCTCCATCGAAGTGCTTAGATGTCTACCTCAGACCTTTGATCGACGAGCTGAAACTGTTGTGGGAAAATGGAGTCCCAACTTATGACAAATTCACTGACACGATGTTCACGATGAGGGCTGCCGTAATGTGGACGATCAGCGATTTTCCAGCTTATGAGATGTTGGCAGCCTGCAGGACAAAAGGATATAATGGATGTCCTATATGTTTGGACGACGTGAACTCTAGTTGGCACGCGGGGAAGGTGTGTTACTTGGGTCACTGTAGATGGCTTCCTCACGACCACCCGTGGCGACAGGATGAAGCTCATTTCGACGGTACGGTAGAGAACAATCCTAAACCCCGTAGTTGGTCGGGCGAAGAGATTTTAGAGAGGTTGAGCTATTTTGACTTTGGTGTGTTGAGCAATGACGCGGATGTAAAGAAATGCAATCCAATTCCTCCACATGATCTGAGCTATTGGGATCACAAGAGTATATTCTTTGAACTCCCTTACTGGTCGAAGTTGAAGTTGAGGAACAACTTGGACGCGATGCACATAGAAAAGAATGTGTGCGACAGCGTGGTGGGAACAATTCTCGGTATTAAGTTCAAGACTAAAGATACTCCCAAAGCGCGCAAAGATTTGGAATCAATGAATCTACGTCGTCCCTTGTGGTTGAGGAGGGATAGGAAAGGAGTGTACAACAAGATGCCAGATGCACCATACACAGTGAAGCCGACGCTTAGACGTTCTGTATTTCACTGGTTTAAGGGCGTTCGTTATCCGGCTACGTATGCAGCTACTATAACTAGAGCAGTGGACGAGGTGCAACACAAGTTTGTTGGTCTAAAGACACATGACTATCACGTTATGCTGCAACGTCTGATTCCAGTGGTAATTCGACCATACTTGCCTCGGGACGTCGTAGAACCAATAGTAGCATTGTGCAGGTGGTGGCAGAGGTTATGCGCCAGAGAATTAAAGAAGTCAGATGTGGTGGAATTGCAACAACAAATTGTGCACATCATTTGCAAACTAGAGAGGATTTTCCCCCCTGCTTTCTTTGACATCATGATTCACCTAATGATCCACTTGCCCGAGCAGGTGCTCATTTCTGGTCCGGTCCAGTACACTTGGATGTATCCTCAAGAAAGGTACGTACAACTAATTAATTAATTTGTTCCACTGGAGATTATATATATACTAGCTAGCTATATGTACTTATGTAATGTGTACGTTTGATTTTGTAGACAGCTTGGACAGTATAAGTCATTCGTCAAAAACAGGTCGGCCCCGGATGGCTCCATAGCAGAGACATACCTAATGCATGAGTGTGTTACTTACTGCAACAGGTACCTCAAAGATCCACCCCCTCCCACTGCCTCCGATCGCAGTGCCCGCATCAATCTTTCTGTCGTCACCAATGTCATCCGACCGTTTAGAGGAGTATTAAAGGAATCGTTAACACGGGAAGAACTTATTGAGGCACATTGGGTAGTGTTGCGAGACTGTGACGAAGTTGAGCCGTACATGTTGTCATACAGGGAGAGACTTCAGGCGTTAAATCAAAACAAGAGTTCGGCGTGGATTGAGAAAATGGTTAAGAAGAAGTTTCCCGATTATTTCTTCCAATGGGTACGTACGTACGTCTCGGTATTAATTATTTAAATACATATCGCTCCTGTTTGTAGAAAGTAAACCCTTATATTAATTTTCCATTTTTCGCAGATGATTGATCTGCAAAAATCTGATAACCACGGAGGGTGGTGGTCATGGCCAAAGCACTTGCTAGCAGGGAAGCCGGTTAAACACTATATTTATCCCGGATGTTTTGTGAACGGTGTAAAGTTCCATTCATTGGCCCGAGACGAAGGAAGAAGAACACAAAACAGTGGGGTAGCGGTTGGGAAAGACAATGATCTATATTACGGGGCTATTGTATACGTGGTTCAGCTATGTTACGGGAATGATGTCAACGTTTTCCTATTCAAGTGCAGATGGTTCAAGCGTACAAAGGAAGACCTGGGACTATTATCAGTCGATACAAACTCGCACTGGTATGAGGATGAGCCTTTCGCTCTCGCCACCTTAGTTCGGCAGGTGTTCTATCTCGACGATCCGAAAGCCGGTGAAGGGTGGAAAATAGTGAACCATATCTCTCACCGAGGAATATGGAATACAGAGACAATTGAAGGGACACCGGCGACGACTGAAGATGCTGCTGAACCAGAAAGAGACATTCCTGCCTATCAAGAGCCTAATATTTCTATGGTCCGCTCCGATATAATGGACCTGGTTCAAGATGGTGAACGGTTACCCATGCCTGATGGTTGTACAGATCTAACTGAAGATGAGATTATCGATGAGGTAGATGAAGAAGACGAGCAGGAAGAGGACGCGGACGAGGACTCAGGTTATTCGTCGGACGATGTTGAGTACGATGACAAGGATGAGCTGTCGTCTAACGGGGATGAGGACGATGATGATTATGACGAAGAGTACGGTCATACGACGAGGGAGATTAATTGGTAATTAATTACTGTAATTATTGTAATATATATATGATCGATGCCGGTTTACGGTAAGAAATTAATCCGAATTATATATCCTGGACAACGGATAAATTAATTGCAGGTTGTCGCCAAATCTCAATCTCATATAAAACGTACCCTAGCTAAATCCTGGACCCTAAATCTAGCAGTTCGGATCGATCGATCAATTTTTTAATTATATTTTTGAATCAGAATAATTGAACGGACACACAAATGACCGGGGACGAAATAAACCGTAAACCCTAAGGCCCTAACCCCTGAATTCGGGGTTTAGAACCTGGATGACGGAGAATGGTCATTATCCGTCGTCCAGGTACACACTTGGACGACGGATATAGTCATTCTCCGTCGTCCAAGTTCACAAACCCTAAACCCTAAACAGTAAGGCCCTAACCCCTGAATTCAGGGTCTATACACCTGGACGACGGAGAACGTCATTCTCTGTCGTCCAGGTTAGTACCTGGACGACGGATAACTTCATATCCGTCGTCCAGGTTTATACCTGGACGACGGAAACGCTCATATCCGTCGTCCAGGTACAGATATCGTAATTTTTTCTAAGACAACGACCATCTAGACCTTCTTCCAATGCATTTTCTTTTCATCAAGACTTTAGAGTAAACAATTATTGGTGTGTGAGCTTCGACGCCACGAAAATCGGAGTTGCGAAATGCCTTGTATCCACGTTTCCGGTTTGTGAAATTATCGGTTTTGTTGTTGACTGTGCCAATCAAACCCTTCCCGAACTTATTAATTTATGGTCCTTTGAAGACAATTATATATTATGTTACGACGAACATATCCAACGGTTGTTTTGTCCAAATTCAATTTCTTTAATACTCTGTTGCAAATGAGCCTCTACTCATGAACACTTAAGTTGTAAGGATTAGTCGATACTTAACAACTTTCAAAACGAAAATCTATTCGTCGGTTCAAATTTAACTGTACATATATACGAAACGTTCATCGATATTGGACGACTATTTCACTCCAATGACAGATCGCTAAATTCCTAGCGAAATAATTTTAAACTTTTTTTTTACGTAAATTGAACCTGGACGACGGAGAATGACTTTATCCGTCGTCCAGGTGAACACCCGGACGACGGAAAACGTCCTTCTCCGTCGTCCAGGTTCAATTTACCATGGCGGTTCGATTATTTATTTCTTTTTTTTCCAATGAATTTTTCACCTGGACGACGGATATGTGGTTGTCCGTCGTCCAGGTGATAACCTGGACGACGGAGAACGTCAATATCCGTCGTCCAAGTCGAAAATCATGGCAGTTCGTTTTACTGCCTCAATTTTTGGCGCCGCTTGAATTTCCACTTAGACGACGGAGAATCAATTCTCCGTCATCTAAGTCCAAATTTATGGCGGGTGAAACGTCCTGCCCATTAATTACGCGCCGCTTCGAAACATTTTAACCTTTCACTTAGACGACGGAAAACACTGTTTCCGTCGTCCAAATGCACTTAGACGACGGAGAATAGTGCTCTGTCGTGTAAGTGAAACTCTATAAATAGGCCGAGCCTCATCTTCTTTTCCTCATCCCTTACAACTTTCTCTCCTCCATCTCCTCTCTCTCTCTCTCATTCCGGCGATTCTCCTCCGGCGACGCTCCGACGACATTTTTTCCGGCGTGGTTCCTCCTCTCCAACGACACAACTCCGGCGATTTTCCCGAAAACTCCCGAAAAACTCTGATTCGGTAAATTTCTATTTTTCCCTTATTAAAATAATTTTTATTTAATTAATTAGTTTTAAATATTTCTTAAATGATTATTGTATTGTTATTAATTAATTATTGTTATTAATACTAATTAAATGAATAATTGTAAATTTATTGTTATTAATTATATTTAGATTAATTATTGTTATTAATTAAATAAATGATTACATATTGTTATTAATTAATTAAATGGTAAATTATTGTTATTAATAATAATTAAATGAATAATTGTAATTACTTGATAATTTATGAAATGAATAAATATTATTGTAATTATTTATTAATTAGTTGCATGATTAAATAAATATGAGATTAAATTTATTATTAGTACGTGTTCGATTTAAATTTAGTACATAGACTTAGTTTCTTAAGTCACACTCTTTGGAATAGATGACACCTCTTTTCCTAGCTTATCTCCTTAACCCCTCGTGATGTGTGGATTTCATCACCGCACACCATAACCTAAGTGAAGTTATGGACACGAGGTTGAGGGCGGAGTTTGCAAAGGACTTGAAGGAGTGTAAATTTTCGAAAAATTGGCCGAATGTCGGACATGGTGTCTAGAAACGGGTTATGACTGGTGACAGGATTTGGACTAAGAATGACTTTTGTCGAAATTAGTCCTGCCTCTCGCGTTATCTCTATCCCTAACTGGCCATGTTTTTCGATTTAACCAAGGTTGATTAATTGAAAATTTACACTTTATCGCGCGGGTCGCACGTCCATTGAACGACCGAAAATGCCAAGCTAGTGTACTCTATTTAAATCTTAAACGTACTTAATTAATTAGCGTAAATTTTTAAGTTGTAATTATTATGGTAAGTAGGTATTTTAACACCGTACTCTTAGGTTTAAATGGCTCCGCCAAAGACGACATCCGGCAAGAAGAAATCCCAACAGGAGGCAGAAGATGCCATGCTCGAATGTTGGCGGCCCAAGTCGGTTGGGTTCAACAGGAGGGCAACGACGCTCTCAATCCGGACGGATCATCTGGTCCGTCCGTAGCGCCCTCTGGGGAAATTCCCGCTCCCCCATTCATCTCGAGCGGTGATGACGTCGACCCCTTCCAATCTCCGACGCCCGTTACCGGTTCAACGAGAAGTACTCAGGCGTCCTCGACCGCCGAATCAATCATGTACAGCGCCCGCCGTAGGCAAAGGAGGGCCCCCACTGACCCGGAACCGAAAAGGACTCGGGGTCTCGTTAAAGGGGGCAAAGCGGAGCGTATTTGCAAGGTGACCGGTAAAAAGATCGACTTGCCGTACGACGAATTCACTGGTGGCCCTCCCACAGCTCAGCTAGCAAGTCTCTCGGTGCATGGGATAGGGTCAATCATCCGTAACCGGGTTCGTATCACTGCCCCTACTTGGAAGGAGGTGCCGGATCATGAGAAGGCGAAAGTCTTCAAAGATCTTTTGGTACGTAATACGTCCAATTTAGTTATTATATAATATTGTTAATCTCGGCCTAAAATTTCATAATATATACGATTATAATTTTCTATTTATTTTTGATAGGAACAATTTGACGTGGATCCGACACCGGCTATGTTGAGGCATATCAACCAAACCGCCAACTCCATCTACAAAGATTGGAAGTACAAGCTCCATAAGTACTTCCAAGATGTCGGTCCCGTGCCTCCCCCGGTAGAGCTGCAAGGGGAGAGAGAAGATGAGTGAGAGTGGTTGTGTAACCACTTTGCCGATGAACAATTTAAGGTATTAATTTTTTTTTTATTTCAATTAAGATAATTGAAATATTTAAATTGTAGTTATTCATTTTTTAATGATTTAATTATGTTGTGTAACAGAAATTCTCCGGTGTCAACAAAGCCAACCGGGGGAAGAAGGAGAAACACCATACTACCGGCGCCAAGCAGTTCATTCAAATAGCCAAGGAGCACAAGGATAAGGGCTCCAAACACCCTTATCTTGATGCAAGCGTAAGCGCGTACGTGACGCCAGGGCTCGATAATGAAGCGAGTCAATGCGGCGTAAGTGATATATATATGTGCTTTTAATTATAGTAATTATTATTTAAATATGATTTCATTATAATAAATTAATTATTCTTTTGTAGGCAAGGGCGATAGAGCGTGCGCATGAAGAGTTGGCTAACACTCAGCTTGCGTTCCCAAATGTGCCGCCGGAAGACCTGCCTCCTCTATCCTTAGAGAGCCAAATTGCAATCGCGGATGAGGTCTACGGTCGTAGAGCTGGCAAGGAGGTTAGACACTTTGGGCCTAGGGTGGTACGAGATTTGTCGACGACCTCCGGCTCATCATCTACAGGAGGTTCGGGGCAGCGGAGAAGGAGTCAGGCTGCGGCCGTCGAAGCAGCCATTCAAGAGGCTCGACTGGCACGAGAGGAGAATGAGTCAATGCGGCAAATACTTGACGAAAAACAAGCACAAATAGCCCAACTCATCGCCCTCATGCAACAAAATCGAGAAGTATGTCAACCTCCTCCGAACCCACACCCCGACGACAACGACCCGGCTGGAGGCGGAGGACTCGGCGGCGCATCTGCTCCTCCAGTGTATTAGCTAGCTAGTTAATTATCGCGTTTCTTTATTTCCGAGTTCCGAACAATATTATATAATTTTTCTGGGTTTTTAATTTGGATGTGTATATATGTACAAATTAATTAATTATTTAATTAATACATTAATTAATATTAAAAATTTAGTTTAATTAATAATTTTCGACTATTTTTCATTATTTAAATTAAATTAATAATATTTAATTTCAATTTATTTTTAAAAAAAAATTAAATATTCACTTGGACGACGGAGATTATGTTCTCCGTCGTCCAGGTACACAAACCTTAAACCTAACCCTAAACCCCTAACCCCTAAACCCTGCCATTCTCCGTGGCCCAGGTGTTCACCTGGACGACGGAGAATTAGTTCTCCGTCGTCCAGGTGACTACATGGGCCACGGAGATTGCTCGTTTCTCCGTGGCCCAGGTGTTCACCTGGACGACGGAAACGCTAATTTTTCGTCGTCCAGGTGAACACCTGGGCCACGGAGAAACGAGCAATGTCCGTGGCCCATGTAGTCACCTGGACGACGGAGACTTAGAGTTTCCGTCGTCCAGGTGCATACATGGGCCACGGATAATGTCCGCGGTCCAAGTGAACTTGGACGACGGATCACTAAATCTCCGTCGTCCAGGTTCTTGGACGACAGCACTTGGAGCACGGACCTTGGACGACGGAGATTCCGTCGTTCAAGTACTTAGACGACGGAAAACTGCACCTAGACGACGAAAATGGTCCGTGGTCTAGGTGCAGTTTTCTTGTAATGCCAACAATATATGCTGTACTGAAGTGTAGTTAGTCACTTTTCGGTTAACAAAGATCATTTCCATAAAACAGTAGGAAAGTTTCTCTTGGAATGTGTAGGAAATGCTTAATATTTTTGTAATGGATATCAACCATATGATTGGTATCATAAAAGGAATAATGATACATGGAACAATTTTACTGATTTATGTAGATATCTGTCTTTCCATGAGGGAAAAAAAACAAAAAAAATGTCTTTCATTACTGGGTTGTTTTTTTCCTTCCCTTTGGAGTTCTCTCCTCTTAATGAAGTTCTTTTATTTCCAAAGAAAAAAATGTGTTTCCATGAGGTTTTATATATTTTCCTTGCTTAATATTTTTGTAATGGATATCAACCATATGATTGGTATCATAAAAGGAATAATGATACATGGAACAATTTTACTGATTTATGTAGATATATGTCTTTCCATGAGGGAAAAAAAACAAAAAAAATGTCTTTCATTATTGGGTTGTTTTTTTCCTTCCCTTTGGAGTTCTCTCCTCTTAATGAAGTTCTTTCATTTCCAAAGAAAAAAATGTGTTTCCATGAGGTTTTATATATTTTCCTTGCACTATACAAAAAGAAGCAATAATAATGTACAACAAAAAAAACTACTGAACAGCTAAACATATACCAAGGTGGATTATGAAGCAAAGTCCCAACTCTCTCACCCTCTGAGCTTGACCTGCAAGAAAGTCCGGTGTCCCTCAAGGTAAATCTGGTAAAACTTCATTGGCCTCGACTTCAATCCCATAATGTTCTCTTCTTCTTAATCCTCAAGTTCAAAAAGACACATAAGATGTTCGACAAAATTCCTCAAAGAAACTTGTAAGTGGGGGATTTAGATTCCTTGTGGTGGAGTATGTAGAAAGAGTTTAACTTTGGAAAAGGAAAGACATAGACTTGTCAGCAGGTCTATTTTTATCAGGGTGATAGGTACTGCAATAAGCCAATAACACATCGGCTATGATGAACAAAAGAGTCATCGGAATTAGGTAAGAGAGTCATTTTTCTCACATCTAGGGCTTTGTAAATTACTGAAGGTCATTGAGTTCCAAGAATCTATCTTTCTTCTATATAATTATAATTTATAAAAGGTGGAGACCCATATGCAGCTCTGGCTCTGCTTTTGATTCTTTCAAGCACGGATGGAGGCTGTGATTTGTTTCCCAGATTGGTACTTGGTAGTAGTCAGCTATATATCTGTGTAGTTGTTTACTATGAGACCCTTTTTCAGATATGTGCCACCACAAAAGATTCAAAGCACCAAACCACTTATGTGCATGCATTTTAGAGTATCTGCACCAAACAAAAGTAAAGTAAGAGTAAATTTTACTTCAAGTAAAATATATCCAAGATTTGCTCAAGCAAATCAAGTTTTGCACACACCCATTCACTATTTGCTTCAAGCAAATCAACTTTGTCATGTAGTGAAATGTTTAAAAATGATTTACCGGATAGATTTACCACCAATAATAATGTGACACGTGTCTTTATCGGTAGTAATTATACAAGATTTCCGAAAAGATTTCCAACTAATTAAAAATTGACACGTGTCACCGCCATGTGTCATTGTCGGTAAAATAATTGGACCAGATTTTCGATGAGATTTTCGACCAACGGCGATCAGACATGTGTCGCTACGAGCTATCGTCGTTGACCAAATAATTGGACTAGATATCCGGTAACATTTTCGACCAATTACGATGTGACACGTGTCACTGCGAGATAGCGTCGTCGACAAAATAATTGAACCAGATTTCCTGTAAGATTTTCGACCAATTACGATGCAACACGTGTGTTCATCTGTGACGATCGGATTATCTACAATTGCCTATAAAACGTTCATCTTTCACTCATAGTTGCCTCACACCATCTACAAGAATCCGAGTAGATAACTCATCTCTCTCAACACTTAGCAACATTTTCTTGTTCATCACTCTGATGGATCCTTTCAGCTTCCCCAATTTTTTCAGGAGGAGACAACGTCAACAAGAAGAGGATGACTATATGGAGCAATCATTCATCAATCAGGTGGTCATGGCAGAAGCATAAGACGACGATGAACCCTCACGACCGAGCGGTTCACGTCGCGGTAAAAAACCGAATCGTCTACGACAGAGGCTATCTAAGGGATGCAATCTCATGGCTGATTACTTCATCGAACGTCCCAACTTCGAGGCGGCAGAATTTCGTCGGTGGTATAGGATGAGCAGAAACCGATTCAACATTATCATGACAGATCTCTGCAACCACGACCAATCTTGGCATCAAAGACCAGACGCGACTGGATTGCTAAGGCTTCTTCCAAACAAAAGCTGACCGGTGCTTTGCGAATGTTAGCGTACGGGGCAGCCGCGGATCAGTGCACAGAAATTACAAGAATTGGGGAATCGACTACTCTGGAATGCATGAAGGATTTTTGTAGCCAAGTGTATGAAATCTATGGTCCAAAATACCTCCGCAGTTCAACATCGGTAGACCTCACGCGACTCCTAGCTAAAGGCCAACGCCGAGGCTTTCTTGGCATGATCGGAAGTATCGACTGCATGCACTGGGAGTGGAAGAACTGCCCAACCGCCTATCAAGAGGCGTACTCAGGTCGAAAGGGTCGCCCAACTATTATTCTGGAGGCGGTGGCCTCGTATGATACGTGGATATGGCACAACTTCTTCGGGTGTCCTGGAGCCAAAAATGACATTAACGTGCTCCACCTATCGGATGTGTTTTCAGAGGTCATTTCAAGAAGAGGCCCAACTGCTGTCTATGAAGTCCATGGAGAGAGGTACAACCACGCTTATTATTTGGCTGACGAAATATATGCAAGGTACTTTACATTCGTCAAAACTATTTCAAATCCCCAGACACCGCAAGATAAACTCTTCGCAAAGAAATAAGAGGCATACCGAAAAGATGTGGAGAGGGCCTTTGGCATCTTACAATCTCGATGGGCAATTATTCGTCATAGTTGTACATTGCACCACAAATCGATAATGACTACCATCATGTTAGCTTACATCATCTTACATAACATGATTGTTGAGGAAGAGTACGTGGAGGATGAGGATGAGGATGAGGAAGAAGAAGATGTGCAAAATCCATCGAGGGCTTTCTGGGTTTATGATGGGCCGGTGGATGAACAAGGGAATTGAATTCCTTTTGAGCTAATTAGTAGAGATGGAGCAAATATACAACGGTTTCACGACCGTGTTGCCAATCTTGAATCTTATTACATCCATAGAGAGCTTTAGAAGGACTTGGTGAAGTACAATTGGAGGTTGGAAACCGGCGAGATACTCTAAATATTACCCTAAAAATGTGTGTTTAATTATTAAGCTTGTGTTGTAATTAAAAGTGTATTTCAATTTCATCTTAATAAATATATTCCGCTTATTTCTTGAAAATTTAAATTACATAAATTTTAAATTACATAAAATGACGAGCCAAGCCCAGAGTTATTTCTTAGTACAATACTATAACTTCTATGGAAAGAGCACGCGACTTGGGTGATAACAATCGGAATATGTTTCATCGGTAGGTTGATCTTGACTAGGTTCTCCTTCATTAAGGATGGCTAATTTCCTCTTTGTAAAATATCTTTTTGAGATTGGGGTCATTGCCTCCAAATCCATTGTCATGATCCTCGTTTTCTCCTCTTGTTTCTTCAATCGTAACTCTTCATCCGCCCTTGCTTCATTCCGCCTTTGAATTTCTATGTACTCCGCGTAATAATTAAGCTCACTTTCATTATGCGCTATCCTCTTGGATTACCACGAAGCTTGGTCACTAGCAATGGTATGCAAAACCTCAACTCGTTGCTCAATAGGAGTCTTACCTTGTTTCTTTTGTCGCCTCGCTTCCTTTGTCGCCTTCGTTCCCATTGGACTAGGCGTATTAGAGGGAGCGGGAGCGGCCACGTGGCTTTGAGGTGTCTCATTCACTTCTTCGTCATCCAAATTAATGGTTGGAGATGATTCGGCGGCGGAAGAAGTAGGTTGGTAACTACTTGTATATGGAGATGGAGTACTTGGTAGCACCGAAATGAAAGAAGGATGATTCTTAACCACTTCCCAACATTCAAAGTGTGTAAACACTTTCTTCTTTTCCTTATAGTAACATGATTGAGCTTGCTTGACCTAATAAAATAATTATATTAGCTATTTCACCATGCTACATATTTAATTCAAATAACATATATAAATTATGCTACAAAATTAATAATGTATGCTACATAATTTAATTCATCATTATGCTACAACAAAAATCATATAATATATGCTACAAAAAATTATATGATCTAAATGGATGGTCATTATATAGTGTATGCTACAAAACATTTGGGATATAAATTGTATATATAAATTGTATATATTATATAAATTTGTATACATTAAATTTGCTACGCATACAAATTTATATAATGTATGCTACATAATTTAAATTATATAATCTATATAATTTAATTCATCATTATGCTACAAAAAAATAAACTTACTTCATCCATTAGCGAAGTGCCGCTAGCTATACGTTGCCGTGCCGCGTACAAACATATGCCCCATTTTTGCAAGAGTAGCTTGAATTTGTTGTAGTGAGACGCAAGCGCAATTCGGGTCCTTAGCTCTTTCGGAGGATCACCTTGTGTTGGCTTCCAATTTTTCACAAAATCCGCATGAATTGTCTCCCACAATTTCTCCCTCTTTTGCTTGTTGCCGTCGTATTCATCAACGCTATGAAGCACAAAAGAGATACACATTTGTAAATATTCGGAAGGAAGCCAATGTGTGCCCATTGTTTTAGAAGAAAAGCTTAACGAAATGAGAGAGGAGATGGAAGAGAAGTGCAATTTGTTGTGCACAAATTGGTGTGAGTTGAGCAAAAATTGAAGTACTATTTATAGGCAAATATTTGGGAGAGTTTGAGAATTTTTGAGAATTTTTAACTATTTTTTGGGATTATTTCCGTTCTGATTTGTAAGTAGCCGTTTCATTCAAATTTGGGCCGTTGGATTGCTTCAAACTGATTCAAAATGGATGGTCTAGATCTATTCAACCGTTGGATTTGATTTTACCAGACGGTAAGCCACGTGTCAGTGGCTGATTGGTTCGTAACTATTTTTTTAAAAAAATTTTACCGGGCCTGACGCCTGGCGTCACCCACGTGCCGTGGGATCCGCCAGGGTCGAGCAGCAACCGGAGCACGATTTGATCGAGCGCTTGCCGGAGCAATTCTTCGTCGTTGACTGCTCGGCCTCGTGCTCGCCGGTGCGTGTTCCAAAACTCGGACGATCGAGCAACTCCGTGCGACCCCACTCCGTGCTCGAGCAAAACCGGTGCCGGTGCTCGCCAGTGCGGTTGCTCTTAGATTTCATGTCTTCCTGTATGTGTTTATATATTTAGAACTTGTTTCTTTTAAGGTTCTCCCATCTCAGCCAAACCCTCTTACACACCTCACCATGTCCAAAATATTCCATCTGATATTTTTCGATTGGGCCCTTTTGACTGTGAACGGCCTTGTGGGTCTTGGCTCTGCTTCTGCTGCAGCTTCATGGTGCCAAGGCAACCAATTTTTCCCAAAAAGCAGTAGACAGTTTTAGCAGAAAACATATAAGTTCTGGGAGTTCAAGGAGCAAACCAGAAGCTGGGTTGACGTTGAATTGCCTTATGATCTGGTCTCTTGTGTCAATGATAACTGCACTGTTGTTGCTTTAGTTTTGTGCACCGAATAAAAAACAACAGCAGCTTAATGATACTAAGTCTGAAGATGCTCCAAGATGTAGGGAAACCTCAGATAACAAACATTGCTGTGATCAGAATAAGGAGGCTTCGCCTCTGAGAAAGAGAGTTTCATTGACCAAAATGAATGATGCATGTATTTGGGTCCCTGGTCAAAGTGAGTCTATCTATGAGAGGTTTTGGAATGGTGTGCAGTGGGTCATAGCTCCTCATGATTTACCAACATCTGGAGCTCATGCAGTGTCTGTTTTTTTATTGAATCAATTAGTTGTTGCTCTATCTGAAGAAGGGATTCTCTATCAGGTACTAGTAATTCTGTTTGAATCCATCAATATCTGGTTATTGACTTATTGCAGTCTGCCTCTCTTTACAAACGTACATGAACTGGTCAAATATCTGGTTGTAGAATCCTTTCAACTAGCTAGTGCCTACAGTTGAAAAGATTGTTTGCCATAAGATGTTTGATCTACAAACTATGCCATATGAAAGATTGAAGTTGTGTCCTGGTGACCTGGTCATATATATATACTTATGTTATTTTTGCCTATTTTCATATGCAACTCAGTGAGAGCTCACTGCCTGTTTGGGTTGAGTTCAGTCCTACACTCACTCAAAGCACAGATGACCAAGGAGAACAAACTTCTGTGATCTTGATTAAGTCTGGTGTTGTTTCATATGATGAAGAGTGAGTATAATTTCACTTATAGAGTGAAATATTCATAATAAGAACGACCGAATTCCTTGACCGAACAAATCTCCTAATAATTCTGCATTGCTTGCCAGGAGAGTTTATTTCTGCACAAAAAAAGGGACCCTGTTAGAACTTGCGGATAGTGAGCCTCCAAGGTAAGAATCATATATATACAGAAGAGAAGGCATCAGACCAGATGGGGAAAACTCTAATTTCGAAGGCAAGTCTTAAGTTGGAATATTAGTTTTAAGGATGGGGAAACTCTAATTTCACTTGGACGTTTGTGCTATAAACATAGAACAGATGGATAAATCATGGACAGCCCCCTGGTGCAAATGTTGCAGTAATAGCCGATGCTGCTAGTATTAGAACAGATGTGATTTATACCATAAGGTAATTCCTCTCTTACACCGGCTGCCTCAGCTACTAGTCCACAACTCAGTAGTAATGAATGGACCTTGATATACCTTTCAGTGATCATGATTACTATAAATGCTCCAATGTATATTCCCATATCACAAACGACCCAATACAGCATGACATAAATTTGTAAATGCAGTTCTGCAGGTGATCTTTATGAATATGATAGGAGCTCAAGACCATCTTGTAAAAAGAATATATGGAGACAAGGAACAGCTCAATATGCTTCCCTAATGCCGCTGAAGGGGAGTACTTTACACGGCTTTAGTGGAGATCACTCTATATCCCTGTTTCTTCTAACAAAGGTACATAATGCTCTATTATTTGTCACTTCCAGGTCCTAAGATAGACTGTGCAAATATTGAAGTGAGATAATAACATAAAGTTGAAGAACATATGTAGAAGGGAAAACAATTCATGGAGAGTTTGCTCTATATTATTGATGAATGCTATATATGGTGACATTATTTGAAGAACTCTTGATTCATGTATAGAGCACTAGGATTCATGCAAGAGTTCTTAATTCTTGTGAGAAATAAAATTAAGTACATCTATCAATCCAAACTCAACTTAATTGATCTGCTGATCCAGTAGGATTTTTAGTCTTCTGAACTTATACCGAAATTAATTTACAGTTCGTGTTCAGACTATCCGTTCCCAACAGTTATTTTCCATGTTGAAAAAAGAAAACTAGTTGTCTCACTGCAGCTGAATAATTAGTAGTTCCTAAGGGATTTCCTTCTAGTCAAGCATAACCTATAAATCCAAACCCCAAGGTTTAAAAGACTGGGTATCATTGTGGTCGATCTTACAGTGCTTTAAAGTGAAACTCAGAATTCTCACAAAATTTCATATAAAGCAGGGAGGTAAACTGGTAGAGAGAAGACTAAACCAAAGGAAGTGGAAATGGGTAGTTCATGGGAGTCCAAAAGATCAATACTTGACATCTATCACACCAGTACTGCTGCACGATGACACATATGAACAATCATTTTCGCTGTTTTTCACTACATCAACTGGATCTGTTTTTGAATATCAAATACCAAAACAGTCAGGTGAGTTGAGAATGAAATAATTGATTACATCATGCACCATGAGAACTTTCCCTCATTTACATCTCAAAAGTTTTATTTCTGATTAGGTAACTGAAATGGGCTCATAAACCACTTACAACTCAAAATAAATCAACTCAAGTCTTCTAGTCGTTAGAAGCCAACATGGCATGGTCCTGAATGTAGCATCCTTCCTTGTTAATGTAGGAATAGCTCAAGAGAACCAGAGTCCTGAAGCATGGCTAAACCATATGCATCCAATACATGCAAAAGTCGCTAGAGGTATTGCTGGAGTACAAATTCAACTTGGCAGGATTCTATTCCCACTAGATCACTAGATGATGCAAGACTTGCAGAACTTCATATATCAGGCTTAGGTGGTCAGAATGCTGGTCCATCTCATCAAGTAATGTTTTGAAAGAAGTAACAGGAAAGTATGTATGGTCAGTCCTGGATGCCCCAGAGACTAAAGGCTGGAGTGCGGACTACTGCACAGAACATCAAAGACCCACAAATTGCATGACGGGGATTAAAGATGAGCCAAATGATCTTGAAATTTCAAGAACAATGACAAGAAGGCGAAAAGGGAGCCAGATGCAGCAATATTACTTAACCCCGTGGGCATCGAGTAACAGCCTAACAATGGAAAAATATATTATTCCAGAGAACTGGATTAACTCCAATTTCCATTTGAGAGCAATGCATGGAGGCAGATCATTTTTCCTTATAACAGATGGTGGATTTACTTTTGAATATCTCTATACTGATAATGTATGGATATGGCTGAGGCATGAGCACTCAACAGCTATTAAAGGTGCAGTTGGAAACTACAACGGAAGTTTGTATGTTGTTGACACCTCTGGGAGTTTGTTTATAAGAGAAAGGAGTGGCAATGAGTTAGCATGGATCACCTGCACTTCCTCAAGGAAAGGAAGGAAAATTGTTGCAGGCCCTCCATGGGATGCAATGCCAGGTAGAGCTATGAAAGCAGCAGTTGAAGATGCACTGTTCTTTGTGAGCAGAAATGGCAAATTACTTCAGTTCACTGTAAGTATGAAAGTTTAGTCGCCTTAAACTTCACTTGAAGAACTTTAAGTTACAGACTATCATAGTTACTGAAAGTTTTACAGAACCATTTCACTGAAGCAACAGAACATTATTATTGTATAATCTCTTTAGTTGATCATTATATCATAGCCGCATTTTCATGATAACATAAAGACAGGTGAACCAAAATAACACAAAATGAATGTAAAACCTTATATCAAATTTAGATAGACTTGACAAAGATAATTGCAAATGCTTTTGTTGGTTATAATCCTATAACATATCTTTTGTAGGTTGCTCTGAGGAAGTTCAAATGGAAAGATTGTTGAAACCCTCCAAATACCAAAGTTTCATCAATAATAGATCAGGAACTGTTCAGGGAAAAGTGGTGTTTGTCATTGGGAGGAACAGTCGGCTGTATCAGTATAACAAAGTGACTGAACTGTGGCATAAGCATTACCAGTCACAGAATTTGTTTCTATCAATACTGCCTGGGAGTGCTATGAGACCTTCATTTCTTTCTCTAACAGGTTCATTATTCATGCTATCAGTAGATGGAGGACTAGTTGAATGTCACTGGAATGAAATGGATGGATGGAACTGGGTGGAACATGGGACTCCACATAAAGTTGTGACATTGGTTGGTTTGCCTGGTCCATCCCTCGAAGGTAACCAACTTTTTCTTATTGGCTCAAATGGACACGTTTATCTGAGGTATATGGAGCAGATGACATGGAGATGGAAAAAACTGTGGTTTTCCATTCCTGCTAGGAAATTCGATAGTTGAACATGAAGGACGAGAGGTACCAAATATAAAGAAGGAGAATATCTGTACAGACGAAGATCAGGAAGCTAGTTCGAGGAAGAATTCTGAGAGAGAAAACTACCTAAAAAACCGTGATTGTAATCCAGAGGTTAGTAGCAAACTGCGGTAACCAGCTTATCTATACTAGCTTGCTCATGTAAAGTTAATAATGACCTGATCAATTTTATGCAGGTGGCACCGGTACAACCAATTCTGTTTGCTCCGGATTTAGTAATCTTTGAGCTAAGAGACGGCAGAGTAAGAACTACTATGATGATTCACCTGAAGTTTATCAATATTTTCCTGACACACTAATTGTTATGCATAACATCATAGCAAAACTATATGAACATCAGCAAGGACATATTACTGATTTCGACATTTCTTTGCAGTTGGCTGAAATACGACGAATTGAAGGCACACATTGGGTTTGGTCTCGTATCATCGGGACTTCAACAAGTTTGTGCACATCAAGTAACTAGACTTCCTTGGCATCATGATCATATAAAAGCAACAGTATACTTCGTTTAAAAAATCATGCATCATATACAAATACATACTGCATAACATATAACCATGTATACAAACTACTGATACTAGGACACAAGCTCTCAAAGCTAACTGTCAGCTTTATCATACGAAGCCAGCCAGGCAGCCACCCTCTTGTATATAACAAACATAAAGGTGTTTATGTAGATTGTAGGCCCCTGGAAATGGTTTCCTGTACGTAAAGCTTCTACTTCAGAAGTCTGAAAAAAAATTGCAAAGGCGTGCATGTTGTTCCCAAGTTCCAAGTATCATGATGCTATAATGTCAGATTATTCTTTAACAGATGATGATTTCTCTGTTTCGATGGGTGAGCATGGTTTGAATGTTTCCTTCTCTTCTTGTGTTCATGAGAAGCTAGATTTAGAATGGAGGTATGTTGTTATTGTGAAATTGATGGGGAGGCCTAACTGTGCTACCACTTTCGTTTTCATGCTTAAGGGTTTCAGGAGGAAGTGGCAAATCAAGGGTGGGTGGAAGTTAAACGATCTCCCTAATAATTTTTTCACTGTTAAATTTAACCTTGTTGAGGATATGACAAATGCTCTTTGTGGTGGACCGTGGATTATCACGGGGCAGACTTTAGTTGACAAGAAGTGGCGTGCTGGTTTTGACCCTCACACTAAGACACGATTGGCAGTATGGCTATTTGGGCCAGAATTGCTGAGTTGTCGGTCAAGTTCTATAAGTGATTCCCTATGGAGAAGATTGGTATCACCATCGGTGATGTCGTTCGTATTGATCTGATCACTTTGGGTCAGACCAGGGGAGATTTGCAAGATTGCATGAGGAGGTTGACTTTTCCAAACCCTTAAAACCATTTGTTGAAGTTGAAGGTGTTTCATATCATGTGATTTATGAGGGTATTAGTCTAATTTGCTTTGAATGCGGCGGTTATGGACATGCCAAAGATGCTTGCCCTTCAGTGATTCGGAATGTGTCCCTACTGGTGACTATTGGGCCTATTGCTATGGACTCTTCTACCTTTGTTGGTGATGTAACTAGTTTGGATGCTGTGACAATGAATAATGTTGGTGATAACACAAGGGCTACTTACGTTTGTGAAGGAAGAAGATATTGGTTCATGGATGCTAATGGGTTATAAGAACAAGAAAAAAAGGAAGTGGTAGCAACAATGGGAAAATCTCAAATGTCTCAGTTTCCAGATTTGCTGTTTTGGATGTGGAGGGTGATGAGACTCTAGTTGTTGCAGCAACTGAATTATCTAAAGAGGTGCCCAAGCTCACTGAGTTGTGGCAGAAAATTGAGAAGAGTGACAAGAATCAGCAACCCAAGGAGGGAGCATGCAACATTCCCAAATCTCCTAAGATACCACACAAAAAGATTAAGAAGGTGGCTCCTGCTATAAGTGGAAGTAAGGTCAAGAATGGCGCTAGTACTAGTGGAATTGGTGGCAGTGTAAAGAGTAGGTCTAGACCTCCTTGAGAAGAGTGAATTATCTAAAGAGGTGCCCAAGCTCACTGAGTTGTGGCAGAAAATTGAGAAGTGACAAGAATCAGCAACCCAAGGAGGGAGCATGCAACATTCCCAAATCTCCTAAGATACCACACAACAAGATTAAGAAGGTGGCTCCTGCTATAAGTGGAAGTAAGGTCAAGAATGGCGCTAGTACTAGTGGAATTGGTGGCAGTGTAAAGAGTAGGTCTAGACCTCCCATGAAGGATGTCTCTAACAAAGACATTTTTCAAGTTGGCTATGACTAGTACTAAATATCATTGGAAAGCTGGGGATGCAAAAGCTTCTAGTATTTCTAAAAACTTGTCTTTTGATGCTTCTGTGGGCACTCAGAGTAGCCAAATATCACCAGAAAAATAACCACTATTGTTTCAAATGGAAGAAAAATAAGATAGAGGGCTTGTTTGATCATAAAGGTAATTGGTTTACGGATTCTAAGGCGATGAAAGGAATAGCTATTGATTTCTTTTCTGACTTGTTTCCTCAACCTGATGATGATCATGATGTTGATTGCATACCTTGTTTAAACCTTGAGATTGAGGATAATGTTTGGAGAAAGGTGTCTCTTCCTGTTTCTAATGAAGCTATCAAATGTGCTCTTTTTTCTATTGGTAGCCTTAAGGCATCAGGGTATGATGGATTTTCAAAGTTGTTTTATCATAATCATTGGGAACTATGTTTAGATGAGATTTGTAGCTTGGTTAAAGAGGCATTAAGATCCTGTACTGTCCCACCGGGTCTAAATCATACCTTAATTACTCTCATTCCTAACATTGATAGACTACAGAACATGATTCACTTCAAGCCTATCAGCTTATGTACCACTGTCTATAGAATTATATCTAAGGTGATTGTGGAGAAGATAAGACCTGTATTGCAATTTTTGATTAGCCGTAACTAGGCTAGTTATGTCCTGAGTAGGCATATAACTGATAATATTATATGGTTACCCATGAAGTGTTGTTCAAGTTCAAAATATCTAAGGGGAAGCTGAGATTTTTTGCGTGGAAAACCGACTCGTCCAAGGCCTATAATAGGCTGAGTTGGAGGTTTATTGAACATGTTCTTCTGGAGGCTAAGTTTCTTGTTGAATTGATTAAGCTAATCATGGACTACATAACATCTACTAGCTTTTAGATATATGTTAATGGAGAGCTCACTGATCGTTTCCATGCTCAAAGAGGTATAAGGCAAGGAGATCATCTCTCTCCTTACATCTGTGTTTTGTGTATGTAAAAGTTTTCCCATTTAATTAGTGCTACTGTGGA
Organism: Geum urbanum; assembly: GCA_946800695.1. Lineage (NCBI taxonomy): Eukaryota > Viridiplantae > Streptophyta > Magnoliopsida > Rosales > Rosaceae > Geum > Geum urbanum. Next base: position 41,126,022 of record OX326998.1, read on the forward strand.
GTCGGGAAGTTGGAGGTCTGTTAATGCTTCATAATCCAGACCTAGGGTTTCTCATTTGTTTATTACAGATGATCTGATTTTATCTGCTAAAGCTACTCCTGGGCAAGCCAATGTTATGAAGAAGTGTCTCAATCTCTTTTGTTCCATGTCTGGACAAACTGTGAGCTTTGAGAAGTCCATGATTTTTGGCTCACCCAATACTGCTCCTGAGGTTACTACCAATATCAGTACTGTGCATGGCTCCCCCTTAACGAACGATCTTGAGAAGTATTTAGGTATGCCTCTTATTCATTCCATAATTAATAAGCATACCTATGTTGGGATCTTTGACAAGGCTCAAAATAGACTTGCTAGTCTGAAGAGTAAAACCGGCTGGTAGGCAAACTCTTGTCCAATCTGTTAGCTCTGTCATCCCTATTTATGCTATGTCTTCTGCTAAATTGCCTCTTGATCTATGTCACAAGCTTGATAAAGTCAACAGAGATTTTATTTGGGGGGATATTGAGGAAAAAAGACATTCATTTGGTCAACTAGGATATTGTGGCTCAGCCTAAGAAGTTTAGAGGTTTGGGAGTGAAGAAAACTTCTGAAATGAATCAGGCTATACTTGCAAAAGTGGGTTGTAAGCGATCGAATAATGATCCTGGTCTTTGGTCTTCAATCTATAAGAAGAAATATTTGCAAGCGAAAGATGTCAGAAATCCTACTTGTATTAACTCTAGTGATTGTTGCAGCACATGGAAGATTGTCATGTTTGGTGTGGACTTGCTTAGAAAAGGTTTTAAATGGAGAATTGGAGATGGGAAAACAACTAAGTTCTGGACTGATCATTGAATGATTCATCATTCTTTGTTAAATCATGCCACTTCTACAGATTGTGTTAACCTCAGTGCCACTGTATGTGATTTTTGGAATGACACAGAATGATATATGGAAATGCTACTTCAGTGCTTACCTATCGATATTGTCCAAAAAATCATATGTTTGCCTTCTGGGTTTGATGGTTGTGGCAGGGATATACAAGTATGGAATGGTACCTTTGATGAGAATTTTACAGTGAAATCCGCATATGCTCTTTTTTATAGAGAGAGAAAATTTGATTTGGAAGTTAAAGATCTCACCAAAACAAAAAAAAAATTATGGACTATTATGCATGGTAAACTATTTACTAATGTGCATAGAATTAGAAGAAACCTGGCTTCTAATGCTTTTTGTCCTATATGCCACAACACTCATGAAACCCTCCTTCATCTCTTTCAAGAGTGTCCCAGAGTGAAAGCCAAATAGAATTCCATGAAGCTCCCTAGGCCTATTGCTTCTTCTTTCACTTTGGATTAAGAAACATGGGTTATGGCTCAAATCCATTGCTATTTTGTAGTGTATAATGACATTAGGTGGTGTGATCTTTTTGTTACTAGTTGTTGGAATATCTGAAAATGGAGAAATAAGGTTGTCTTTGATATTAACTTCCAGATGCCCTTGTTATAAAATATTATTATAAATATGGATCAAATCTATGAAACATAATATATATTAATATAAATGTAATTGAATATTGAAATTAATGAAACTAAACAACAGAGAATTAAATTTGAATTGAATGCTTCAATCAAATATGGAAATCGGAATAGAGAAAACAATTTGAATTCACTAATTTGATTTTTAAGAGAGACTTGTTAATCTCAATGTCCTAAGACAGAAATTTGTCCCTACACTTCTGCTTGTGGAATCTTCTTGACGTCTGTCTCTCAAGATACAACTCACAATTCAAGGATTTGCGAATAGCCTTGAATTCTATTTCGAACTTCAATATATAGTTCTCTCTTGTATAGCAATGAAGATATATATTCGAGTTGTATCTAAAACCAGATTCTTCATGCATCTTTTATAGACGTAAAGACGTTTGTTCGGAGTTTTGAAAGAAAAAAAGTCATCTTTGTTCATAGACGAAGAGTTGCGTCTTAAACTCTTTAATGTCAAAACGTTTTTGATAAAAAAAGAAATCTAATTTTAGTTAATTCCCAAAATTCCAAAGAGCCTCAAGGCCATAGGCCCAGTCTTTGATTATTTAATAATCATGTAAGCCTACTAGGAGGCTCAAGAGGAATTTTCAATGAAACTCATTGAAGTTTCCTCACCCAACCCACTTCTATTTAATACCTTACATGGGGTATTTCTTATTAAGGGTAGAAGTCCTTTAACATCTTCCATGTGGGAAAAAAGTCCCACAAAGTTTCAACAATACCCCACATTTTCTATTCAAACTCCAATAATATCCCACATTTGAAAAGAAAATAGGATTTTTATATTCAAGAAAGAATGAAAGAATCGATACTTGTTCGGAGAGGTGTCTTTTGGACTTGAACCTTTTGTAGTGAGCACTTATCAAATTTACTGTGCAAAGTAGTGAATTTAAGTCTTGAACTATTTGCTTTTGTAGTAAATCGAGACAACAAGTGTCATAGATATCGAATTTAACACATTTCAGTTCATTCATTTGTGTCAATTTTGGTCCTGGACAATTCCTAGCTTCATGAGAGCTCTAGAGAGTATAGCCATATAACTCTCATAGATGCGACCCACATCACTCTCACATAGGTGATACTAATTTTAGAATATCCTGCTATATTTTTCTTTAGTAAGATATTTAGTATCATTAATAATAATATTCACCCTAGATAACTTGCAGGAAACACACTTTGTTCATCATAGGAATGAGCATGTGTGTGTTTTCTACCTTAAGTTTTTCCTAATCAGTTTGCTTATTAAACCTAGACCATGGGATCTCCAATTAGCTAGGTTAGGTTTTTGCCAAGTTATGACTCATTGAATTGGCTTTAAGCCCATTCCCCTCGATGTATATATGACTTGCTCCTTAGATAGCCATTTAGTCAAAGGGTCGGCTATGTTCTCCTTTGACTTCACATAATCAATAGATATAATACCATTTTTCAACAAGTCTTTCATCATTTCGTGCCTTCTTCTTATATGCCTTGATTTGCCATTATAAATTTTATTTTTCGCTCTTGTGAGTGTAGTCTTGTTATCACAATAAATACAAATAGCAGTTATAGGCTTAGGCCACTAAGGAATATCTTACAAAAAGCTTCAAAGTCATTCTGCTTCTTCAACAGCTTTATCAAAGGCAACGAATTTTGCTTTCATGATGGATCGTGTTGTCATAGATTGTTTGGTTGATTTCCATGACACGCCTGCTCTCCCAAGTGTAAAAACATATCCACTTGTAGATTTATTTTTTGTGTTCATTGAAATTCAATTTGCATCACAATATCCTTCCAATACTGGAGGTTATCTCGTGTAATGCAAGTCATACTTCATTGTATGTTTTAAGTACTTGAATACTCTAATTAAAGCATTCCAATGTTCTTTTCTAGGATTACTTGAGTACCTGCTGAGTCAACTTATTGTATAAGCCAAGTCAGGTCTTGTACAATTCATGATGTACATCAAGCTACCTGTAATTTAAGTATATTTTAATTGTGACACACTTTCACCTTTATTCTTCATAAGGTGGACATTTGGATCTAATGGAGTTACAATTGGTTTACAATCATAATGTCTAAATTTTCTTAATACCTTCTCAACATAATGGGATTGAGTGAATACATATCCATTTGAATTTCGTATAATTCGTACTCCAAGGATGACATCTGCTATTCCCATGTCTTTCGTATCAAATGAAGAGTTCAACATCTTCTTTGTAGAATTAATCACATCCTTGTTTGCTCCCATTATTAACATATCATCCACATACAAGTATACAATAACAAATGCGTCTTTGAATTGTTTGATATACACACATTTATCACAACCATTGATTTTATATCCATGTGATAACATAGTATGATCAAACTTTTCGTGTCGTTTTGGTGCTTGTTTAAGTCCATACAAAGACTTCACTAATTTCCAAAGCTTATGTTCTTGACCTTTTAGAACGAAACATTCGGGTTGATCCATATATATTTCTTCATCGAATTCACCATTCAAAAATGTTGTCTTTACATCCATTTGGTGTATTTCATAATTATAGACAACAACTATTGCAATCAACGTCCTTATAGACGTTATTCTTGTTACTCGTGAATAGATATCGAAATAATCAAGCCCTAATTTTTTACGATATTCTTTTGCTACCAAACGAGCTTTATATTTATCTATGGTACCATCCGGCCTCATTTTCTTTTTGAAAATCCACTTATGTCCAATTAGTTTATTTTCAGGAGGCAAATCAACCAATTACCATGTATTGTTCTACATAATAGATTCAATTTCACTTTGAATAGCCTCCTTCCAATAAGGTGCTTTAGAAGATTCCATAGCAGCCTTATAAATTTGAGGTTCTTTTTTTATTACAAAGGCCAAATAATCAGGTCCAAAGTGTTTAGGGACTCTCATTCTTTTGCTTCTTCTCGGTTTAGTTTCTTCTCCTTCCTGAACTCGAGATGAAGATGTTTGGTCTATATTATTGACATTACATACTCTTTAGTTTGTGATGATATTTCTTTCTCTATAAGGAAATATATTCTCGAAGAATTCGGCCACATCACTTTTCATATAAGTGTTTACATGAATGTCACCGATTTCTTATCTGTATGCTGCACTATTATCAGCATAGCCAACAAATACACAATCTATTATTTTTGGTCCAAGTTTAACTCTTTTTGGTAAAGGAACTCTAACTTTAGTAAGACAACCCTACACTTTCAGCTTTTTATAAGACGAAATTTTTCCATTCCATACCTCATAAAGAGTCTTATTAGACTTTTTATGAGGAATTCGATTTAAAACTTTGTTTGCAACAAGTAGAGCATCACCCCACAGATTGAGAGGAACTCCAGAACTGTTTATCATGGAATTACTGAAAGGACCTAACTCTAAATTAACTAGTAATTTAGGATCACGCCATAATGATAAGACCTAAAATACGGAATTCTATAAATTTTTTGACATAACTTCCTCTACGAAGTGGACTTCCATAAACCTGCAAGAAAATCTCACTTCAGATTTCCCATAAACAATACCGTGGACCACTGGATTTCTCAATAAAGTGCGGAATGTAAATTAATTAAATTGCTGGAATAATAATACGGAATTGAAAACTCATAATCCAGTAATATTAACAACTTACAATCAATATTGAAAAATATTTACAACACTAGTGTTCAGAGTGACTTCTAGGAGCAAAATAAAACATATGAAAATACACTGCTAGTGGACTAAACCTACATGAAGGTATGATAACCCGGTGAACTCAAAACTTCAGAGGATCCAAAATTTAGCTTAGGAGAAGCACTGCAATCTAAGCATGGAAAATCGAAAGGCTTAGGGAAAGACAGATAAAAACATAAAAAAAATGTTAGCGTAAGTGGTCAAAAACTCATAATCAGTGTAAAATAATAAAATATTCTATTTGTGCCTTTCCGCTGTTACTACATACAAATCTGTGAGTTTCATAATCATAAACGGTAGAACATGAGGTGGCTAGATGAGGGGTTTATCTTGTCGTCTCCTAACAAATTAATATCAAAATCTAGTGATAGGTTAGACGAGGTGTTTGTCCTAACCTCCCCTAGCGGACTAGACGAGGTGTTTGTCCTAACCTCCCCTGATCAAGACTACCCGGTGATCAGCCGGATAGCAAGTGCATCGATGCTACTACTATGCCATCACAAATAAGAACCTCCAATTAAAACATATTGTAAAACATATTGTATCTATAAAGCATAAAATACTGAACTTGCAACAACTGTGAAAAATATATGAAAGTTGTCCACTCACCGTACAATGCCAGGATATTCATAAAGCCGTAACCTGTTAATCAGTGAAATAATCATCCGACATGGCCCGCTAACTCGTAATCCATTACGTTCGGCATGAAATTTTGAGGGAAACGACATAAAATTTTGCCGAAAATTTCACTTCTCTAGAGCTTCGTCGCGCAAGGCGGCTCGTGGGGACACACACCACCGTCGGCAACAGCCGAAATCTGACTGGCATTGATGCCTGCAAACCATACATCAAAACAAACATCTAATCAAGCCCAACGACTTTCACAACACAACTGACATCAAATTCTGGCCGGAAACCATCGAAAACATACCTTGAAATTTCAAAATCCTGGATTTCAAATTGACCGATCTTCGGCGTCCGGTGACGGCAGGACCCGAGACCGGTCAGGTTCGACTCGTGGTCATGATACCTGTCGTCGGCCGATTCACCGTCGTCGACAACAACAGTAATAACTCGGCCTGAAATCTACCGAAGTTCTCCGACTCAATTTGCTCTCCACCGCTCTCCAATACCAACAAAAATCATCTAATTTCACGGCCAAAGGTGGCCGGACAAAGGCTCACTGCCGGCGAGAAATCGACGGCGAAAACTGGGCCGAAACTAGGTGGTCAACATGGGGTCAACCCGACCTTCCTAAAATAGAAAATTCTTACCTTCCCAAAATAGAAACCTGTATTTATACCCACAATTTTAAGATAAAATGTTTTCCGATATTTTTTGTAAAATTTCTGCTGACCATAACTTCTTCGTCGTAACACCGATTTCAACACTTGACATAACCACCAACTCATATCGACAAACTCTACATTTTATCCAATTTTTTTTTCCGAAAAACATAGTCGATAAAATCTCGACGAAACGCCAGCGAAAGTTACCAATGGTAAAAATTAATTACCATCGATGATTAACGTTATTAATTATCAACTAACAGTATAAGTTCCAATTATCGTGAAATATTATTCCAGGTCGTAACATGATCATTTCTCTGAATATTATATTTTTACATTTCGCAACTCCATTTTGTTGGAGAGTATAAGGTGCAATCGTTTAATGAATAATTCCATGAAATGTACATAATTTTGAGAATGCATTTAAATCATATTCTCCTCCTTTATCAGATCTTATAATCTTGATTTTCTTATCAAGTTAATTTTCTACTTTAGCTTTGTATGCTTTAAACATGTCCAAAGCCTCATCTTTTGTTTGTATTAACTATACATAACAATATTTGCTACAATCATCTATAAATGAGATGAAATATTTTTTTCCTCCTTTTGAAGGAGTTGCCTTAAAATCACAAAGATCAGTGTGGATTAATCCTAATACTTCAGTTGACCTTTCTACGATCCTTAAACTAGTCTGTTTCTTGTGTTTGAGCCTTTTTAAGGTCCCTCTTGTAACCAAAAAAAAAAATCTAGTGCTGTCGTTAATTAAATATATAGTGTAGAAATTCTACACTTCGATTTTCTTACCTACTTGATCTTTTGTTCTTACAAACTTGATCATTTGTTGATCAGAGATTGTTTACCATCTATATTAGAGAAAATGGCTGGGAAGATCCCTTATGTATGACACTAATGACAATATCTAAACTTTGATCCCTTATGTTTGACATATATCACTTTACTCTCTCATGTATGCATTTCAAATTTACTTTAGTCATTCAGTGTGTATTTAACATTAAATAGTTGACATATGAAATATATTTTTTTAATATTTTAAAGAACAACTAAAGCTTAGAGGTTAAAAAGAAATAAATACCCTTAAAGGTCACGAAATACTTAATTAGCCTATGATCGTTTTAAAAGGAGGGAGCAAAGTGAATTCGAAATGCATACATGAGGGAGCAAAAAGATTTATATGTCAATCATAAAGGATCAAAGTTTATAAACTGTCATACTTAAGGGATCATTGCAGCCATTTTCTCTCTACATTAATCAAATGGAATGAAATGTCCTCGACTTCTTGAGATGAATGGCGTATGTACTTCATTGAATTTAGAATGGACTAGTTTTGGATTCGAAGGTGTACTCTATTTGGATTGCTAGAGATCTTTAGCACCTCCACACAAGCTCGGCCTTATGCTCATTTGACTGAGCTTTTTTACTTCAATTTGGTTCGATCTGTTGGGCTTGGGCTCAATGGGCTGCCAGGCCGCCATAAACTTTTGGGTCCACGAGTCAATGATACCGCTATAATAGAATATACCAAATAAATAGTAAGGTTGAACACGAATCCCGCAAATCTTGAACCCAACCCGATTCCATAAAGGACAGGAAGGGATGAAAATTTTAATTTTCGCTATTATGTCTCATCTCGTCCCATCATTTTTTTGAACGGGATCGGGTCTTGATTTTGAAAGCCCGATAGACCCATCATTTATAGTATATTTTCTCTATTTTATTATTTATTTTATTAAGAGTCAATATATTACATTATTTACACAATTAGCCATATTTGACAAAAAATAAAATGAAAATACCCTACAACAATAAAAGTATCACACTGCTTTGTATTATAAACTAAATGTATCAATTAATGGAAACTTCAGGGTTGATTGTAGAGATGGAGGTGGTGGCGCCAACAATGGAGGCGGTGGCAGCCAATGGGCCTGACATTGCGGTCTTTGATGATGTGCATGTTAGTCACATGACAGTCATGCATAAGCCTCGGGTCGATCTTATGGGTCATGTGTCCAATATACAGGACAACCCTATCTTTTTTTGGAAGGGGGGGTCCACTAACCCTTTCTGATTCTGTGCAGGTTCGCGATGTTTTACGACCAGTTGGGGTGCCCTCTAAAGCCTAATTAGGTAAAGGGGACGCATCTAAGATTTTGATGTCTTATGTCAGATCGGATTGACAACATTCTTCCCGTCTGGCCCAAGGGACAAGCCTCCCCCATGCAGGTGGGACAACTTCGATGAAGAGAACAAGCTTCACCTGTGCAGATGAGGCATCTTCGCTAAAGAGGTTTCACTACCACATTTTTCAGTATTGCCGACGACTTAAAGTCGTCGGCCTTTCTCTTTAAATCGCCGGTGATCATTATTACCGGCGAATTGTCGCCGGTAATAAGGTCGCCGGCGGCAACCCGTCGGTGATACTATCACCGACGAGAAATTTTGAAAGTCGTCGGTGATACCTTTGAAGTATCATCGACGACTTTAGGTCACCGGTAATAACAAATGGCATCACCGACGAATTTAGCTCGCCGGTAATAACAAATGGCATCACCGACGACTTTAGTCGTCGGTGATGATATCCCGGCGAGTTAACGTGTTTAACCGCCACCATTATTGCCGACGACAAATCGAAGAATGTCGTTGGTGATAAGGAAAAGCCTCGCCGGAAATTGGGAGTTATTGCCGATGAGATAGGTCCATCTCGTTGGCAATACCTGGTGACATTTTACAAAAAAAAAAGCAGGTTCTGGATTGGGCCCAATTCCAGAACCTGCACCGAAAAACAGAAACCGTACAAATACACATTCAACAGTACGCACATAATTGTCCAATAGTACAAACAGCAACAATACGAAAATAAAATACAACAACACTAAGGATCGACGAAATCCATGTTGACGAAATCATTTGAACTGCGGCGGCTACCCTGGTTTTGCTGCGACGACGACGGCTGCGATTGTGGAATACAGGTATCAGTGGAGGTGTGAGGAGCAGTTGTCCGGTAGTTTGGCACGCGTACATCGTCTGCATCCATGTGAACATTTGTGTCTGCTGCTTGACCATAATTCGGTGTTGCTCGACCATCGTCCGGTGCTCGGCATCTCTGACTGCCTGCTGCTCGGCCAATTGCCGCATCTCCTCCACCACCCTCCTTTGCTCCTCCAACTCCCTTTGCGTCCTCTGAAGCTCCACTGCTAGGTTAGAGTTCCTAGAAGAAGTTCTTGACCCGCTAGAGTATTCCGAAGTGTTCTTCAATACTCCTTCGCCCGCCGAGCCCATTCCCCTGCAGTAGTGGATATTCTTCCCAGTCCCGCACGCTTTTGCCATGATCTGAGCCGTTATAGGGTGATCAAGCGTATCGATCTGAGAGGCATACTGGGTCACTTCTTCCTCCGAGTAGCCAGGATGGTCGTTTCGAGCTATATTCATGGTGACCTCTATGATCGCATCCTCCATTCTCACCTAATTGAAAAGCGAATATGAATAACGTATTATTAAACAAAATAAATTAATAGAGAAAAATAGTTTTATAAAACATGCATATGTGAACTAAAAATAATGAGGCCAAAGACTTACCGCTTCTTCAGAGCACGGCGGATAGAACTTCTGATGAACAAACACCAACGGGTTGACTTCTTGTTGTTTCTACGCCCTACCCGACCAACCCAAATAGTTGAGTGAACCTGCATAATGGGACTTGGTGTTTTTCAATCTGTTCTCCCTGTTCGTCTTGGAAATCGCCTTGTTTGATAAACATATGTCAAAAAATTAGTAACTAACTATTTCAATGTGATACGATACATTAGGGTTGTAAAATATATTCATGATGCATACCTTCACTTTGGGGTGCTCGAAGTGGGCTACCAGCCACAGCCACTCGTACTCCCTAAACCGGAGTTCGCTAGGGGTAGAACCTCAGCCTAGATCCTTGTACTATGTGTAATGTTTTCAAAGCTCGTTCTTCGACTCTTTAAACCTATATTAACACCAGAAACAAATGTTAGAGATATTAAAACACTTGATAAAGTGAAAATCTAACTCGATATATACCCAAATAACTCGAATCACATCACCTGATATGTAGTTGATGCTCTGCCCACGTCTCAATAAGGCATTCATCCACGTCAAACCACAGCTGCAAGATGAATATATAAATGGTAAAATTATATATTTCTTTGGACTTAATTAAGAAATGTAAAATTTACGTAATGAAAATATGATTTAACTCACAGTCAGTGCATTATGCACTTGCAACTTCACGTAGCGAGGCACAACACCCCAATCTGGCCACAGCATTGGGACCTTGTCCCGCACGACGGCCCCGACCATGCTGGCATACTTTCGCGTGGTGTTTTCTGTCTCGATCACCTTACCACTCTCATTGGCCTTAATGATCGTTTTCCTTCCCCGGTGGCCTGCTCAAGATTCTTCCCGGTGCAGGGGCCTCTAGTCTTTCGTTTTCCATTGCCATTATCGATATTGCCTAATAATACAATGTCAAAAAATTGAAATTATTAATTGACACTATTTATAGTCTTAAGTAATAATTAAGTAATCAATCTTGTTAAATAAAATTTACCTGCATCGTCCGTTTGCTGGTTCATGCACCTCGCACTCCAAAGATACACGGGGTCGAACGGGAAGAACTTGTACGCTTCCTCCACGGTCAGGAACTCCGGCTGTCCTTCAATAAAAATAACCCTCCCCCTAGCATCGAATTGATGGATGACATGAATCTCGTCGGGCACGAAGAGACCGGATGGCGGAGATAGACGAGACCTGGACGATGAGCAACCTGCACCATCTGCATCAGATGATTCCCGTGAAAGGGGAGTAGGCACTGGGCCAATAGGGGGCATTCGTATGGAGGGAGTTTCTGATGCCCCCGTTGAGTGTCGCTCGCCTAAGTGTCTGCTGCCTGAGGGTCGAGGCTGGACTGAGGGTTGCACGGATCCGGATCGTGCAGCTTCCTCCTGTTCTCGCGCACGTAGCAAAATTTGTGTGCGAGCATTCATAATAGGGCCGCTGCGTGTGTTGCTGATTGCGGATGACGATGCTTGACTATTGCTCCCTCCACTGGATCTAATCCCTCTCCGTTTGATGCCCCCAAGCCAATTTGCCGCAAAACCTCATGCACATCCAACAATTAAACAGAACAGCCAAAAAAATATTCTATATGCCAAAAATAACCAACACAAAAATATATACACAAAATATCCTACATATCATTACCAAAATATCAATAAACCAAAAAATCAAAAATATCATTACCAAAATCATTATCAAAAATATCATTACCAATATAATTATCAAAAATATCAATTAACCAAATCACCAAAAATATCATTACCAATATAATTATCAAAAATATCAATTAACCCAAATCTTAATTAACCAACACAAAAATAATTTTACAAAAATATATTCTACATATATACACAAAATGTCCTACATATATTCTACATATATTCTACATATACACACAAAAATATCAACTTAACATATATACATAATTAAAATGCATAAACCAACTTAATAATTATAATGCATACAAAATATCAACTTAACATATATACATAATTTTACATATACACATAATTTTAAACATAATTTTACACTTAAAATATCAACTTAACATATACACATAATTTTACACCAACTTAATTAAAATTGAATTTTACACCAACTTAAATTAATGCATACAAAATTACATAATTACATAAAATCAAATTGAGAGAGAGAGAGAGGGGGAGGGGACCTGTCATTCTTCGGGTTGAGAGAGATGGCAGCGGCGGTGCTCGAATTCCGGCGAGTTAGTGAGGGGAGGAGGTAGGGGAGGAGGGGAGGAGGAGAGGGGAGATGAGATTTGAGGTTTTTGGGGTTTTTTTGGGTGGAGAGGGGAGAGGGGAGGCTAAGGAGGAGATTTGGGCAGGGTGGGTGGCTAGAGGGGAGGAGAGAAATTTTAGGGTTTTTTTGGGGGAGTGAAGAGGGAAATGGCATTTGCCCGTTTCGGGTTGGGATATAAAGGGAAGTATTACCAACGAGTTGCATTAACTCGTTGGTAATACTATCACCGACGAGTTAATAAGCAACTCGTCGGTGATAGTTTCATTCCCATTTTCGGGCAACAAATAATTAACACCATTAATTATCGACGAAGGCTCCGTGTTCATTTTCCATTTCAAGTCTAATGTAGACGTTAGCCACCTTTTTGTAATTTAATTACGAAGCTATGCGAGTTCTTCTATTTCGGTGATAGTATTTCCGACTCGTCGGTCATAACAAACATACATGCACGTTTATATATACTAAAATACGTACATCATTAACGTACTAAGGATGATAATCATAATCATCTTCATCACTTGAGTCTGACTCGGTTTCATAGGTAACCTCTGGCAATATGTGCCGCTCCTCGTCATCTGAATTATCGTCTACTTCATTTGGATTAACATCAAGAAGTTCTACTCTAGTAATTCGAACCACACTCCCAGATCTCACATTATTAAGGCGAATCGTAGAGGATTCCGGAATGTCAAAAGTGTTCGGCTCTTAGTATGCAGTAACTTCTTCATCATCTACGGTCTCACCAAGTGTGGCAGCACTGTATATGTTTCTATGAACAACATGGTTAACCACCTTCCACGGGACTTTGTTCATAAGATCGTCCAGGTAAAACACTTGTTTTACTGATGTGGCAAGAACGAAAGGGTCTTCTTTATACCAGCTTGTAGCAGTATTCACCGAAAATATTCCGTACTGATCGGTCATTGTGTTCTCCGGACTAGTATCAAACCATCTACACTTGAACAAGTGCACTTTCATGCGGTTCCCATAAATTAGTTCAACAACTGAATGAAGGACACCGTAATAGTCAACGCCATCCTGCCCACTATGGACCATCACCCCACAATTCTGTGTTTTCAGTCGGTCGTCTCTATTTTCACATATAAATTTCACGCCATTGACCTGACACATCGAGTAAACTTTTGAAGCTATCGGTTTCATCGCCAAGAGTCTCAATTCGTTTGACCACTCTGGGTAACCATCATTTGCTACATGGTTCATCTGAAAAAGATAAGAAACCACGTACACAAGAAATGATGAACATAGAAAAAGAAAACCACGTACACACATGCTATATAAGGATATAAAAAATATATATATACACATATACCCTTACCCATTGACTAAAGTAGTTTGCAAACGTCCTGTTGTAGTAATCAACATCACCGACAATAGCAGGGCAATAAAGATGATAGTATGTCCAATATTGAACTTCTGGACAGTTAATCAGTACCGACCAGTGGGCAATGGCTACCTCATATCCATCCAACTTGTACGACTTTGGCAAGCTTCCATGTACTACCACGTCATTGGAGATGATAGAAAGGTTGAACTTGGGTTCATCTATCGGCATATGTTGTTGGGGGTCCTCCAGCGCTCCCAAATACAAGTTGGTGTATGTTACACACTCGTGCGCAAGATATGCTTCAGCGATACACCCTTCAGGTGCAGATTTATTCTTCACATAGTCCTTGCAGTCTCCCAATTGTCTACAAGTTAACAAGTGCATGTTATGATACTTAAAAAATAATAATTTACATATAAAAACAGAGGCAAACACAAATGTATGAATCATTTGTACCTTTCCATGGAATACATCCAAGTGTAGTGTACCGGACCGGTAAGCAACAATTGTTTGGGAAGATGGATCATCATGTGAGGCATGATGTCGAAAAAATTTGGGGGAAATATCCTCTCAAGCTTGCACATGATAAAAATGATGTCATCTTGCATCTCCCTGATGTCTGATTTTTTAACTTCTCTGGTGCATAACTTCTAAAAGAATCTTAATAAGGCCACCAACGGTTCCACCACCTCTTTGGCAGGTACCCTCGAATGAAAATAGGGAAAAGGCGTTGAAGTAGTACATGGCAGTCATAACTCTTTAATCCGTACATCTTATTGTCCCGGAAGTTAACACACTTGCTTATATTTCCTGCATAGCCATAAGGATACTTGCATATATATATATATATATATATATATATAGCCATAAGCAACAATTATATTTCTTGCATATAACCATAAGCAAAAATTATATTAATTTCCTGCATAGCCATAAGAATACTTGACATTACTCATCCACCCAAAAATTTCATGATTCTGCTTCGGCTTGACAGTGTAAGGAGCTTGGGGCATTTTTTTCTTACCATCTCTTAACCACAAATGTTTTCGCAGTCCCATAGCTTTCAGATCAATGTGTGCCTTAGGGATGCCTTTTGTTTTCCCCTCCAAATTCAGAACTGTGCCCACCACACTTTCACACACATTCTTCTCTATATGCATGACATCTAGGTAGTGTCTGATAGGCAACCTGAGCCAGTAGGGGAGTTCCCAGAATATGCTCTTGTGTGTCCAAAACTTATACATTTCGGGCTTGTCTGGAATTGATGACACTATCTCAGGATGATTGCTCAGCTGGCCAAAATCATATTCATTCAGCACTTCCAAAATTTCATCCCCTGTCCATCGCCTGGGTGCCACACCCGTTTCTACAGTCCCATCAAAAGCGTCTTGATCCTGCCTAAATGGGTGATCATCTGGAAGCCAACAACGGTGACGCATCTAAACAATTTTACTGCAATGAGGACTGCAACAATCAACAGTCATGCACTCTGAACAAGCCCTGTAACCCCTGGTAACGTTGCCCGACAACATACCGCGGGCAGGAAAATCACTGATGGTGCCAACAAGCATGGCATACATCTGGAACATCTCATTTTTGAACCTATCGTAAGTGGGGTGGCCATACTCACTCAGAAATTTAAGCTCCTCAATCAAATGCCTCAAATACACATCGAGACACTTTTCCAGATAACCCGGGCCTAGAATTAACAGAGTGAGCATATTGTATTCCTTCTTCATGCACATCCCTGGTGGAAGGTTGTACGGTACCAAAATAACTGGTCATATACTGTATTGAAGACTCATGTTGCCAAAAGGGTTGAATTCGTCAGATAAGAGCCCTAGCCAAACATTTCGGACCTCTGTTTCAAAATGATCAAACTCCCTGGCCATGTGCTTCCAAGCCTCTCCGTCGGCAGGGTGTATAAGGGTGTCATCGTCACGCAAATTCCTCTCAGCCCACCATCTCATAGCTTCAGCCTTGAAAGCACACATTAACAACCGCTACAGCCTATCAATCAGCGGGAAATATCGAAGTATCTTCACAGCTTTCTTGTTGCCTGCAGAAGTCAACTTATACCTTTCTGTAAAACATACCGGGCAGGCTTCAAGGTCTTCAAGATCTTTCCCCCAGAAGAGAATACAATCATATCTGCATGCATGGATTTTGATGTAGGAAAGCCCAAGATCTTTCAGGATATGTCGCACCTTATGATGAGTGGTAGAAAGGCGATGACCGGGTGGCAGTAGCGAAGCAGTCCACTTCAGCTAAGAATCAACAGCTTTGAAAGACATTTTGTTCTCCATTTTGAGCTACATCACTCCCATGACACTTCCAAGAATAGTCTTACTACAGTCGTCGTACAACGGAGTTTGTTGCAATGCAATCAGGTTGTTGTACTTGTCTATACCGCTTGTGTTGACATGAGCTCCAGGTAATGGTTCGACTGGCTCAATATGGGGGAAACTCTCAACGACGGGAGGGACATTTGGTGCTTCATCAACATCGTTGTTGGATCATAGGATGGACTGGCCCTCTCAGCAAATTGTCCATGATCATGCGGACCCTCTAACGATGTTTCACCATGATAAATCCAACAAGTGTACTTATCCCAAAACTCGTATTTAGTCAGGTGCTTCTGGACTTTATCAATGGGAAAACGAAATCGATCGCTGCGACACTTACATTCTTTACACCGGCAATAATGAAGTGTAGTGTCTCCACAATTAGCCTTCACAAAATCCACAAAACTCTTAATTCCATGGTGATATCTCACATCCCATCTTTCAAGGCTCATCCAACTCTTGTCCATCCTGAAAATTCTAACAGTACTATATATTTATGTATATACGTACATTCACTACTAATTAATTAAAAAATCATCATTAATTACATGCATGCATCCGATTAATTAACAAAAGTTGACCCATGCATATAAATATAAATATATATATATATATATCAACAATTCACAATTACAAATTAACATGTATATATATATACATATTAACAATTAATCACTTCATAAATTTATATACATATATATACACATAAATATATATTTTCATCGAAATCATCTCAAATCAACTCAAAATCAACGGTCAATCACTCAAAATCAACAATATATCAACTCTATTTGCATATCAAACCATTAATCTCAACTCTAAATAACACATGCATATATCTAAATCAACACACATATACATCAATCCACATATATATACATACGTACCTAGCTATATAGCTTCCCGAGCGGGTTTTGGACGCCTTTTGACAATACCCAACGATTTCAGAGCATTTTCCTTCTTTCTCACCGAATATTTGTAAAATGAATGAGCTGCTGCGGCGGAGATCTGATATAAGAGTTATTGACGACGATTCATTAAATCGTCGGCTATGGAGTTATTGCCGACGATATTCCGGCCAAAACATCGCCGGCAATACAATGAAATTATTGCCAACGAAATTCTCCATCGCCGGCAATACTTTCCCCTAATTGCCGGCGACGAGGAAGGCATTACCGACGACTCGTCGGCAATAATCTCATTGCCGGCGACGAGGCAAAAGAATTGCCGACGATTTCATATTTCGTTGGCAATGCTTATTATTACCGACGATATATGATATAGTCGGCCTTTCTTTTCTCATTTCGTTGGCAATAGGAAGAAATGTGGTAGTGTTTGTCCGTGAAGAAACACCTCCACCAGTGAATGAGGCAAGTGGATGTCAGACATGAGCTCGCGGGCTCGAGTCCCCTCAGAAGAAGGTTGATATGGATCCTGCAACACTCGCGACGATACAAGCGAAGGAGTGCCAAATGACTTTAATGTAGTTTGTGGTGCATAGCTAGATAGGGTGTGGAGCTCCCGATTTTTTTAGTCCTTGTTCTATATCTATAACATTTAACTTTGGTTGTTGGGTACCAGATTGATAATGTAATAGTGTAGGTTTCTTTTGGGGAGTTCTTTCTATATTGCCGGACACCGGTGAACTCTCTTGTAACTTACCAGATCCTAATTCTACCGTTTCACCTTTAAAAATGTATAAATTAAATATGAAATAAAATTACTCGTAGTTTTACTACTTTTAATTAATCATCAAGTAAAACGGTGTTATTTTGTGTAATTGTAGACTTGTAGTTCTTATCAAACTATGTTCATCTAATATTGAGTCTCAAATTTGACCGTCGTCGTATTCAAGTTTTTATTATTAAATACTACATTAAATGTTCATTCTAAATTGGGCCCGAATTTGGACCCGTCCAGTCTCATTCTATTCGAGTTTTGGGGTGGACTTTTAAAATGCCCAACCTAATCCCATCCCGTCCCGTTAGAGATTGGAATACGGACGACCAAAAATTGGCCCGACCTATCCCATTGCCATCCCTAATGATAGAATATACCTTCAAAGTAGAGGCACTGCCTTAAAAGGCCCAAACACAGTCATGGGGCAATACAAGGCCCAAAGAAGATTAAAATCTATAATCCCGAATTGGAATTCCCATAAAATCCCAAACCCTTTTGCGTGCCTTTTTCATCTCACAAATTAAGAAGAGGTGGTCTGTGAGTGAAGAGTGAGAAAATTAGGTTATGGCGAACACAGACGTGGAAGCGGTGGACTTTGAGCCCGAGGAAGATGACCTCATGGACGAAGAAGGCGCCGTCGACGCCGAGCCTTCCGCCTCTCCCCGGGCCCCACTTCCCAAGCTCAAGTCCGCAATCACCGGCGCCTCTTCCGCTCCAAAGAAGACCAAGGGTCGCGGATTTCGTGAGGATCCCAATGCCGAACGCAACACTCGCCTCGCTGTCTCCGACTTGGACGGCCTCACCGCCTGCGACGGCCTCGAGCCCCAGCGATGTATAAACCCTAATCTCTCTTGGCTAATTATTTGGTTTTTGCGCTAGGGTTTTCTGAATAGTTTTGATTAGCTATCTAGGGCTTTAGGAATTTTTTTGAACCAAATGATGAGAAAGTATGATTGATGCTCATTCTATTCTATGCCAGAGTATTCTATTCTATGCCCATTAAAACGGCGTTTTCATTATTCTTGGTCTGTGTTTAAATGATTTCGGTGATGTAGCTGTTTGTAGGAAGAGTTGTTTGGAATAGGGTAGAACTGTTACCATGGGTTAACTAGTAGGGTTTCCACGTTGCAATTCTTCCAACTGAAGGGCTGTGACGAGATTCTAATACATTATACTTATTGATTCATTTGCTCTGTTGGTTAAGCTTGTATACTGATATAAATTTCTTTTATGTTTCAGATAGATCCCTGTGTGTTCTTTTTCAAGTTGAATTTCATATATTATTTTGAAATTTAGGTTTTCACTTGCGGTTTAATGAGGGTTATATGTGGGTGTCCTTTCTGACAATTTTATTATGTCTGCAGCCATCGAGGGATGGATTATTCTAGTTACGGGAATTCATGAGGAGGCTCAGGAGGACGATTTGCAAAATGTATTTGGTGAATATGGGGAGATTAAAAATTTGCATCTAAATCTTGATCGCCGCACTGGGTTTGTTAAGGTATGACAAGACTTAGAGTATGCTTCATATTCTGGAATTTAATATCCTTGAGTTTAGTCTGATATTCTATTTGTACATATCTATATGCACACTATCTATGTTTCCTTTATCATGTTGGTTTCTTGAAATTCATTGATGATAGATCATTTTATTCCATACGGAAAAACCAGCAAAATTTTACCTTTGTTTATATCAAGGATGAAAATATACAGATGGTGAAAATGCTTTGTTCGGAGTCATAATCCGTGTGCAGATTTACACAAGGACTGATACCGGAAGCCAAATGGATTTCCGTACTTTCATCTGAACTTTCAATCATTCTAGTTAACATTACAAATAGTGTTTGATGTGGACGATTAACAAAGTATTCTTTGAATGGTTGGCTATAGTTCTGTTAGCTTCGCTTCAACATGACAGGTGCAATTTTGTTGTACATAATTTTCACGGCATTTAAATTTGAGCTCTATGTTTGAGCGTAATTCGACATCATGGCTAAGATAGGAAAAATAATAGCAGATTTTGATGAATGGAAACAAACAGTGACCAATGATTCTTTTGTAAAGTGTATACTATTTTGCTCATGTGGCTAACCCCATGCTAATGGATATATAGTTTCTCTTGAAATTGCTTTTATGGCGAGTTAATAACTCAATTTTGTACCAGGGATATGCACTGATTGAATATGCAAATTTTGCTGAGGCACAAGCTGCAATATCTAGAATGGATGGAGATAGAATACTTGAACAGATGGTTAACGTTGATTGGGCCTTCAGCAATGGATCCTTCCTTGATGGGTCAAGGAAGAAGAACCCAAGGTTTGTCTTGCTCTAGATTTTTCTTTTGAGTCTAATAAGGCATGGTACTTTTCAAATGAGAAAAAGATTATACTCCTGTATAATTGGAGAATGTGAAAGTCAATGATAAATTTACATGTAGGTGTTGAGAACATACTCAACATAGTTTGGCTGTTTGGAGATTTTGGTAGTCTCTTTAGGCATTCACATTGAAGAGGAATTGTTAATTGAAGGCAGGGGGTTATGACGTACTTTTAATATAGATGTATTTTTTTCCATTTTATAGATTATGCACCTTGCTTCAGACTGTGCATTAATCACTATAATGGAAATTCTCTAGTGCTACAGGACCTTTATATATTGGGTTCCTTGTATATAGTCTTATCAAGTGTATGCTTTTATTATCAGTCATAACCCACTCTGGTACTCGTATATCTTGTTTTTGCAGACGCGATCGTCGCTCAAGGAGTCCTAGGAGAAGATTTTAGTGCTGCTCTCGTTGTATTGTGAGGAGGCCTGGAATTTGAAATATGGGTTTGATTTGTTATGATTGAGTCGACGATTCAGGTTGATGTGTGCTGCAATTCACCGGTTTTATGGATTGATCTCAGTTTGCGAAGGAGCCCTGCTCACTCTCTCATTTATTCAGTGATGTTTCTTTGTTTAGTGATTTGTCTCTATTAACATGAGGATGATTTTCTGTTGTGATTTATATTTTGACTTCATAGATGGGACAAGGCCATGACTTTGTAATTTTAATGTAGATCAACCATGTTATCTTTTCCAACTTCTTGTAGTATGTTGGCTTCACTTCTGAGACAACATTTTATGGTAATAGGAACTCATTCAGACCCAAAAGCTTGTGAAGAATGATTTCTATAGAATGTGATTGAGCATATCAAATTAATGGTCTCCTATGATTGCCTTTCCAACCTATTTGCTTTTCTATTGACATGAGGCGTGACACCCCTCGCCAACATGCTCATAGTTTAAGGCTAATTAGCATGTTTGGTGAGAGGAATATAAGGTGCATGAATTTATATTTTCGTATCATTTTCATAATTTCTTCAACTTTTGTATAATTGTGTCACTAAAAATTTCGTGGCCTCTGAAGGGCATTTGGGGAGCCAATGCCTAGTCCTCGATACTGTAATACAAGATCAAAGGTCAAGTCATCAAACCCGGTTGCCAAAAGCTCAGTCATGGTTTTATCTTCCTACGTACACATCATTTTCAGGCAGGCTCTTGATCTCCACCCAAGTCTTGCCTCGACACAATTCTCACATTTTCATGGTCTCCATTCCTGCCAATGCGTGGAATCAAATACAGTTTACCTCTTCCTTCATCACTCACTAATTAGAAAAACTCATACAAGTGAGAATGGCTCCGACGTTGAGAGGTGCAATGATCCTTCAGAGTAAACACCTACTAATCTCTAGCATAAATAATCAAGAGACGTCAATCTCAATAGTCTAGCACTATATATGTAGTTGTTCACTTAGTAGCCAGGTTCAGAAGTCAGAACACATCTCTTTCTCTCTTGCGCATTTTCTGTTTTAGGGTTTGTGGTGATGTCTATCAACTCAAGAGTTACTGATAACATATTCAAGGAGAAAATAGATACACAGAAGATATGATCTGAAAATGTACTTTATTCATTACAATATGTTACAATCATTATCTCTATAAATCAGGGATTGAGAGTATTTACTTCTACGCTAATTAAACATTGTGATAATAAAAAGGTTACCGATTTCTATTTTTTGTCCAATTTTCTTTTTACTCACACCTCAATTTTTGGGGTAAGTTATGTTTAAATTCTTTCTGAAAATCGGGGCGTGACATTTGCTACGGCAAAAACATAAAAAGGTGAGATTTAGATATTACTCTTGCATGTTTTTATTTATAAGAGATAATCCAATGCAATATATATTAGGAGGTATGAGACAATATTAACTGTTCTTATTAGTTAATAGAATTCAAATTTGTGTAAATTACTTATTTAGCCATAAAAATCTGAATTCATTAATAATTTCTATCAATTTACTCAGAAAAAATCTTAATCGATCTAAACCCCCTTACTCTCTATTATTCTTTTCGATAGAGTATGAAAACATATTCAAACTCATTTAAGGACGTAAAATTGATACATTGATATCTGGTAATGAGTAGGTAAACTATTCTCTAGTGTGTTAATTTTTTTTCCTTTTTTAACAAGAAGATTATAAGATTTTATTCTTGACTTCTCATGACTCGAATGTAAGACCCCTAACTATTAGGATTTGATTGACAGATCTGTATCTGCTTGATTGAAGGTATACAAATTAAGTCTTTCAAAATTGATATCGATGAAGATTCTGAATCTAAAGAAAACACAATTTCAGTGGGAGTAGTAAGACTATTATAGATCAGACTGTCTTGAACATAACTTAGACGTCTGGCTCTGAGTGATGTGCCAATCAAAGTTATGTTCAAGACAGTCTGATCTATAATAGTCTTACTACTCGATCGATCATGGAAGAATAACATGTTTTTGTACTCGAGTTTCAGTTCATCAATAAATAATACTGTTGTTTAACTCAAGTTTGAGGTCAGTTAGTAATTGGAATGATCCGGCCACCTGAAGCATGTAATACAAAGCATCTAAGAATCTAAGATTATTTTAGACAATGGCAGCTTATCTATATTGTTGGAAAGAATATAACTATTATAATTAGAATTAACTTCTGTAGATATGATAGAATTACGTAAATATATTTTTCTTTTGAGAAAACACTTGTAAAGTTATATTAACTCAAAATTGGGATGAATGAAATCATTGAATTCTTTTTAATTTACTTTTCTACTTGGCATTAAAGCCGAATTCCTGAAATTTAAAAAACTATGAATTGAATTGAAAACTCTGAATCACCACCAAAAAAATTTCTCTGCACTTGAATCTGTACCTGTATTTTAAACGCTTGAAGAGATGGAGTATGAACAAAACATATTTGATGAAGATGGAGGAGCAATCGTCGACAACAATGGAGGAGCAGTCATCCAAACCATCTATAATCACTACCACAACATCATCCAAGACAACTCTGTTTTCTCCACCGGCGAGCTCATAACTGAATCCAACTATTCTAGATAGTCTAGTTTTATGAAGATTCGTATTGAGGGACGTAACAAGCTTGATATCCTCACCCAAAATCTACCCGCCGTTTCCTCCACAACATATAAATCATGAGTCACTGATAATGACAAAGTGAAGTGTTGGCTTGTTGACAACATGTCCCCTAGATTGAGGAATTGGTACCTCCGATTGCCCACAACTAAAGCAATTTGGGATGCCTTGTACAAGACATACTATGATGAATTTGATGAACCCAGAATTTATGAGCTTCATTGCTTATGTCCACTACAAGAAAAACGCACTTAGACGACGGAGCGTTTCCGTCGTCTAAGTGCGTTTTTCCGTCGTCTAAGTACTTAGACGACGGAATCTCCGTCGTCCAAGGTCCGTGCTCCAAGTGCTGTCGTCCAAGCACTTAGACGACGGAGATTAAGTTCTCCGTCGTCCAAGTTCACTTGGACCGCGGACAATCTCCGTGGCCCAGGTAATCACTTGGACGACGGAGAACTTAATCTCCGTCGTCCAGGTGATTACCTGGGCCATGGTGATTGTTACATTCTCCGTGGCCCATGTAATCACTTGGACGACGGAGAACTTGATCTCCGTCGTCCAAGTGATTACCTGGGCCACGGAGATTGTTACATTATCCGTGGCCCAGGTAATCACCTGGACGACGGAGATTAAGTTCTCCGTCGTCCAAGTGTCTTTTTAATTTTTTTTTAAAAATAAATTGTAATTAAATATTATTAATTTAATTTATTATTAATTGAATTTAAATAATGAAAAATGATAAAATTAATTAAATAAACTAAATTTTTAATATTACTTAATTATTAAATAATTAAAATTAATTTGTACATACACATCCAAAAAACCCATAAAAATGAAAATATTGTTCGGAATGTGGAAAGAAACGAGATAATTAAAAAACTACTAGCTAATTAACACACTGAAGGAGCAGATGCACCGCCGCGTCCCCCGCCTCCAGCTGGGTCGTCGTCGTCGCGGTATGGGTTCGGAGGAGGTTGACATACTTCTCAAGATTGTTGCATGAGGGTGATGAGTTGGGCTATTTGTGCTTGTTGCTCGTCAAGTCTTTGCCGCATGGATTGATTCTCCTATCGTGGCAGTCGATTCTCCTCTCGTGCCAGTCGAGCCTCTTGAATGGCTGCTTCGACGGCCGCAGCCTGAGTCATTCTCCGCTGCCCCGAGCCTCCCGTAGATGATGAGTCGGAGGTCGTCGACAAATCTCGAACCACCTTAGGCCCAAAGTGCCTAACCTCCTTGCCAGCTCTACGACCGTAGACCTCATCCGCGATTGCAATTTGGCTCTTTATGGATAGAGGAGGCAGGTCTTCCAGCGGCACATCTGGGAACGCAAGTTGAGTGTTAGCCAATTCTTCCTGCGCACGCTCTATCACCCTTGCCTATAAAAGAATAATTAATTTATTATAATGAAATATTATTTAAATAATAATTACTATAATTAAAAGCACATATATATATATATCACTTACACCGCATTGACTCGCTTCATTATCGAGCCCAGGCGTCACGTACGCGCTTATGCTTGCATCCAGATAAGGGTGTTTGGAGCCCTTATCCTTGTGCTCCTTGGCTATTTGAATGAGTTTCTTGGCGCCGGAAGTATAGTGTTTGTCCTTCTTCCCCCGGTTGGCTTTGTTGACACCGGAGAATTTCTGTTAGACAACATAATTAAATCATTACAAAATTAATAACTAAAATTTAAATAATTCAATTATCTTAATTGAAATAAAAAAAGTAAATTAACACCTTAAATTTGTCATCGGCAAAGTGGTTACACAACCACTGCCACTCATCTTCTCTATCCCCACGCAGCTCTACGGGGGGAGGCGCGGGACCGTAAGTTTGGAAGTACTGATGGAGCCTGTACTTCCAATCTTTGTAGATGGAGTTGGCGGTTTGGTTGATATGCCTCAACATTGCCGGTGTCGGATCCACCGTAAATTGTTCCTATCAAAAATAAATAGAAAATTATAATCGTATATATTATGAAATTATAACTAATATTAACAATATTATATAATAACTAAAATTGGACGTATTACGTACCGAAAGATCTTTAAAGACTTTCACCTTCTCATCATCCGGCACCTCCTTCCAAGTAGGGGCAGTGAGACGAACCCGGCTACGGACAATTGACCCTATGCTATGCGCCGAGAGACTTGCTAGCTGAGCTGTGGGATGGCCATTGGTGAATTCATCGTAGGGCAAGTCGATCTTTTTCCCGGTCGCCTTGCAAATTTTCTCCGCTTTGCCCCCTTTAACGAGACCCCGAGTCCTTTTCGGTTCCGGGTCAGTGGGAGCCCTCCTTTGCTTACGGCGAGCGCTGTACATGATAGATTCAGCGGTCGAGGACGCCTGAGTACTTGCCGTTGAACCGGTACTGGGCGTCGGAGTTGAAAAGGTGTCGACGTCATCACCGCCGGAGATAAATGGGGCAGAGAGAATTTCCCCAAAAGGCGCCACCTCCGAACCAGATGAAGGGTCCGGATTGAGGGCGTCGTTGCCCTCCTGTTGAACCCAACCGACTTGGTCCACCAACATTCGGAGCATGGCATCTTCTGCCTCCTGTTGGGCTTTCTTCTTGCCGGATGGAGCCATTTAAACCTAGGAGTACGTTGTTAAAATACCTACTTACCATAATATTTACAAGTGCAAAATTTACGCTAATTAAGTACGGTTAAGATTTAAATAGAGTACACTAGCTTGGCTTTTTCGGTCGTTCAATGGACGTGCGATCCGCGCGATAAAGTGTAAATTTTCAATTAATCAGCCTTGGTTAAATCGAAAAACATGGCCAGTTAGGGATAGAGATAACGCGAGAGGCAGGACTAATTTCGACAAAACACCTATTGGTGTCGTCTTTCTTAGATCCAAAACCTGTCACCAATCATAACCCATTTCTAGACACCATGTCCGACATTCGGCCAATTTTTCGAAAATTTACACTCCCTCAAGTCCTTTGCAAACTCCGCCCTCAATCTCGTGTCCATAACTTCACTTAGGTTATGGTGTGCGGTGATGAAATACACACATCACGAGGGGTTAAGGAGATAAGCTAGGAAAAGAGGCGCCATCTATTCCAAAGAGTGCGACTTAATAAACCAAGCCTATGTACTAAATTTAAATCGAAGACGTACTACCATGCAATTTACTAGAAAATACACGTAATTATCAATTAATTAAATCAATACATAATGACAATAATGAAGTATTATTTATCATTCATTTAATAATAATTATTCATTTACCAATATAATTAATTATTATTAACAATAATTATTATTTAAAACTAATTACAATAATGAATTATTTAAAAATAATTATTAAATTATTATAATTACAATAATGAATTTATGCATTTAATTAATTATCAACTAATTACAATTATGCATTTAATTAATTATTAATTACAATAATTAACCACTAAAAATTATTATAATTACAATAATGAATTATTTAAAACTAATTATTAAATTATATTTAGAAATTAATTAATTGAATGAAAATAATGTTAATAAGGTAAAAAATAGAAATTTACCTCACCGGAGCTATCGGGAATATCGCCGGAGTTGAGTCGTCGGAGAGGAGGAACCACGCCGAAAAATTTGTCGTCGGAGCATCGCCGGAATAGGAAAATCACCGGAGGAGAGGAGAGGAGAGGAGAGGAGAGGAGAGGATAGGAGGAGAGGAGAGGAGAGGAGATGGAATGAGAAAAGGGGGGGGGTGTTGTGCTATTTATAGGGTTTCACTTAGACTACGGAGCACTAATTTCCGTCGTCTAAGTTCACTTGGACGACGAAAACAGTGTTTTCCGTCGTCTAAGTGACGGTTTAAAAGAATTGAAGCGGCGCCAATTAATCGGCGGGACGTTTTGGAACCGCCATAAATTTGGATTTAGACGACGGAGAATTGAATCTCCGTCGTCTAAGTGAAAATTCAAGCGGTGCCAAAAATTGAGGCGGTAAATCGAACCGCCATAATTTTCGACTTGGACGACGGAGAATGACATCTTCGTCGTCCAAGTCAAATTTTCATTGAAAAAAAATAAAAAATAAATTGAACCGCCATGGTAAATTGAACCTGGACGACGGAGAATTACGGTAAATTGAACCTGGACGACGGAGAACGTAATTCTCCGTCGTCCAGGTTCAATTTACGTTAAAAAAATTTTAAAATTAATTCGCTAGGAATTTAGCGATCTGTCATTCGAGTGAAATAGTCGTCCAATATCGATGAACGCATCGTATATATGAACAGTTAAATTTGAACCGACGAATAATTTTACGTCTTGAAAGTTGTTAAGTATCGACTAATCCTTACGACTTAAGTGTTCATGAGTAGAGGCTCATTTGCAGCAGAGTATTAATGAAATTGAATTTGGACAAAACAACCGTTGGATATGTTCGTCGTAACATAATATATAATTGTCTTTAAAAGACCATAAAATAATAAGTTCGGGAAGGGTTTCATCGGCACAGTCAACCGCAAAACCGAGAATTTCACAAACTGGAAACGTGGATACAAGGCATTTCGCAACTCCGATTTTCGAACCGTCGAAGCTCACACACCAAGAATTGTTTACTCTAAAGTCTTGACGAAAAGAATATGCATTGGAAGAAAGTCTAGATGGTCGTTGTCTTAGAAAAAATTACGAAATCTGCACCTGGACGACGGAGAATATCATCTCCATCGTCCATGTGTATAGACCCTGAATTCAGGGGTTAGGGCCTTACTGTTTAAGGTTTAGGGTTTGTGAACTTGGACAACGGAGAATGACCATCTCCGTCGTTCTAGTTTGTACCTGGACGACGGAGAATGACCATCTCCGTCGTCCAAGTGTAAAAACCCTGAATTCAGGGGTTAGGGCCTTAGGGTTTAGAGTTTAGGTCGTCCAGGGTTATTTGTGTGTCCGTTCAATTATTTTGAATAAAAAGAAATTAAAAAAATGATCGATCGATCCGATTTGCTAGATTTAGGGTCGAGGATTTAGGGAGATAGCTCAAGGTACGTATTTATGTATGAAATTTCCTTCTCGCATGATATATAGATTTAACGCCGTAATTAAAACAACATATATATATATATATATACTACATTTGTGCTCACAATAATACTATCACATGTCGATCAACGTATATAATCAATTAATCATAGAATAATATAGTATAATTTCTGAAACATTTATTTCATTAATCTCTCGCAATATATAATTATATAACCTGGACGCGTGTAATTAATTAATTAAGAACAAAAATATTAAGATCTACGTACATATATACATCCTCCTCCTTATAATATTTATATTAATTATTGATCGATGATGCATCATATATTAAAATAATTACATACTCAACTACCAATTAATTTTTCTCGTCTTAGTTAAGTAGTCATCATCATAATCGTCATCATCCTCGTCCCCGGTATCCGATTGCTCATCCTCCTCATCATACTCAACATCGTCCGACGAATAACCTGAGTCCTCGTCCGCGTCCTCTTCCTGCTCGTCTTCTTCATCTACCTCATCGATAATCTCATCTTCAGTTAGATCTGTACAACCATCAGGCATGGGTAACCGTTCACCATCTTGAACCAGGTCCATTATATCGGAGCGGATGACAGAAATATTAGGCTTTTGATAGGCAGGAATGTCTATTTCTGGTTCAGCAGCATCTTCAGTCGTCGCCGGTGTCCCTTCAATTGACTCTGTATTCGATATTCCTCGATGAGAGATATGGTTCACTATTTTCCACCCTTCACCGGCTTTCGGATCGTCCAGATAGAACACCTACTGAACTAAGGTGGCGAGAGCGAAAGGCTCATCCTCATACCAGCTTGAGTTTGTATCGACTGATAATAAGCCCAGGTCTTCCTTTGTACGCTTGAACCATTTGCACTTGAATAGGAAAACGTTGACATCATTCCCGTAACATAGCTGAACCACATATACAATAGCCCCGTAATATAG
This sequence comes from Geum urbanum, assembly GCA_946800695.1. Classification (NCBI taxonomy): domain Eukaryota; kingdom Viridiplantae; phylum Streptophyta; class Magnoliopsida; order Rosales; family Rosaceae; genus Geum; species Geum urbanum. The sequence goes on from OX326998.1 coordinate 41,155,159, forward strand.
ATCATTGTCTTTCCCAACCGCTACCCCACTGTTTTGTGTTCTTCTTCCTTCATCTCGGGCCAATGAATGGAACTTTACACCGTTCACAAAACATCCGGGATAAATATAGTGTTTAATCGGCTTCCCTGCTAGCAAGTGCTTTGGCCATGACCACCACCCCCCGTGGTTTTCAGATTTTTGCAGATCAATCATCTGCGAAAAATGGCAAATTAATATAAGGGTTTAATTATTTTCTCCAAACATGATTGATATGTATATAAATTACTAATTAAATACCGAGACGTACGTACGTACCCATTGGAAGAAATAATCGGGAAACTTCTTCTTAACCATTTTCTCAATCCACGCCGAACTCTTGTTTTGATTTAACGCCTGAAGCCTCTCCCTGTATGACATCATGTACGGCTCAAATTCGTCACAATCTCGCAACACTACCCAATGTACCTCAATAAGTTCTTCCCGTGTTAACGATTCCTTTAATACTCATCTAAACGGTCGGACGACATTGGTGACGACAGAAAGATTGATGCGGGCACTGGGATCGGAGGCAGTGGGAGGTAGTGGATCTTTGAGGTACCTGTTGCAGTAAGTAACACACTCATGCATTAGGTATGTCTCTGCTATGGAGCCATCCGGGGCCTACCTGTTTTTGACGAATGACTTATACTGTCCAAGCTGTCTACAAAATCAAACGTACAATAAGAATAAGTACATATAGCTAGCTAGTAATCTCCAGTGGAACAAATTATGAATCGAAAAACCTGTATAATTAATTAGTTGTACATACCTTTCTTGAGGATACATCTAAGTGTACTGGACCGGACCAGAAATGAGCACCTGCTCGGGCAGGTGGATCATTAGGTGAATCATGATGTCAAAGAAAGCAGGGGGAAAAATCCTCTCTAGTTTGCAAATGATGTGCACAATTTGTTGTTACAATTCCACCACATCTGACTTCTTTAATTCTCTGGTGCATAACCTCTGCCACCACCTGCACAATGCCACTATTGGTTCTACGACGTCACGAGGCAAGTATGGTCGAATTACCACTGGAATCAGACGTTGCAACATAACATGATAGTCATGTGTCTTTAGACCAACAAACTTGTGTTGCACCTCGTCCACTGCTCCAGTTATAGTAGCTGCATACGTAGCCGGATAACGAACGCCCTTAAACCAGTGAAATACAGAACGTCTAAGCCTCGGCTTCACTGTGTAAGGTGCAGCTGGCATCTTGTTGTACACTCCTTTCCTATCCCTCCTCAACCACAAGGGACGATGTAGATTCATTGATTCCAAATCTTTGCGCGCTTTGGGAGTATCTTTAGTCTTGAACTTAATACCGAGAATTGTTCCCACCACGCTGTCGCACACATTCTTTTCTATGTGCATCTCGTCCAAGTTGTTCCTCAGCTTCAACTTCGACCAGTAAGGGAGTTCAAAGAATATACTTTTGTGATCCCAATAGCTCAGATCATGTGGAGGAATAGGATTGCATTTCTTTACATCCGCGTCATTGGTCAACACACCAAAGTAGAAATAGCTCAACCTCTCTAAAATCTCTTCGCCCGACCAACTACGGGGTTTAGGATTGTTCTCTACCGTCCCGTCGAAATGAGCTTCATCTTGTCGCCACGGGTGGTCGTGAGGAAGCCATCTACGGTGACCCAAGTAACACACCTTCCCCGCGTGCCAACTAGAGTTCACATTGTCCAAACATATAGGACATCCATTATATCCTTTTGTCTTGCAGGCTGCCAACATCCCATACGCTGGAAAATCGCTGATCGTCCACATTACGGCAGCCCTCATCGTGAACATCGTATCAGTGAATTTGTCATAAGTTGGGACTCCATTTTTCCACAACAGTTTCAGCTCATCGATCAAAGGTCTGAGGTAGACATCTAAGCACTTCCCTGGAGATTTAGGACCTGGAATTAGTACAGTAAGGAAATTAAATTCCTTGTTCATGCACATCCACGGAGGCAAGTTGTACGGCATCAGAATAACTGGCCAAGTGCTGATGGCGGAGCTATTACTTTCCTAAGGATTGCATCCGTCTGTAGATAGGCCGAGTCTAACATTTCTAACCTCTGCAGCAAAGTCTCCAAATTCTCTGTCGAAATGTTTGAAACCCTCCCCATCCGCGGCGTGTCGCAGGACATCGTCATCTATTCGCTTTTCTGCGTACCATCGCATCGCCTCTGCTGTGTGTAGAGACATGTACAGGCGCTGCAATCTGGGAATCAAGGGAAAATATCGAACAACTTTCACAGGAATTCTCTTTTTCAAACTCTTCCTATTCACCTGGAATCTGCACTGGCCACATACGGGACAATAGTCCAAATCTTTATACTCTTTGTAAAATAGAACACAATCATTCGGACATGCGTCAATAATCCTGTACTTTAGGCCGAGGCTGCTCAAGATATTTCTAACCTTATAATGAGATTTAGGAAGATTGTGATCATCAGGAAGCAACTTACATATTTGCTCCTGAATTTCGTCAAAAGCACTCACTGACATTTTGTGCTTCACTTTTATCTTCATTTGCTCCATCACATATTGCAACACATTCTCTCGACATCCAGGGAACACCGGGGTCTGCGCTTCAAGTAGCATCCGGTTGTACTTATCCATCTCACTGGTGTCAGTGGCCAAGCTAGCAGCGGGGAATGTGTCATCATGCTCATTAATGGTACTGTAACCTCCATCTTGGTGTTGGTGTCCACCATGACTACATCCTGGAAACGCATCATGGACCAAATCTGCAGTTGGGTTGCAAGCTGGGGGTCCGGCACCATTGCCGCTGGATGAGGCACCATGGTAATTGTACCCTGAGCCGAAGTCTGCTGCGCTGAACTCTACTGCTTCACCATGCTCGCTCCATGTAGTGTAACTCCACATCATACCATTTTCGTACAGGTGTTGCACCATAACATTAACCTCCACATACTGACAATTAAGACATTTCTGGCACGGACACCTGAAACGCTTCTTTCCCTGACCATGCTCTATCGCAAAATTCACAAATTCGGTAATTCTATCCATATATCGGACATCACATCTATTCTTCAACTTCATCCAACTCTTGTCCATACTGCTACAAAATATTATAATTAATTAATTATTACACATATATATATATATATATATATTAGTCCATTAATTTACGCTTAATTATACGTACTCGATTTACATCGATCCATCAATTACGTACGTACGTAATTTAATCTGTATATATAGCTAACATCCATGCATGTATGTACGTACGTTTTCACTAAATATATATTAAGCAAATTTTAACTTCGTACGTACCTGCTGGCCTTCTCGATATCAGTTAATTAAGCTAGCTAGCTAGTCAGCGAAGATCCCTGATCCTGATCCTTCTCGGCCTTCTTCCTTCTCCTTCTCCTTCTCCTTCTCCCTTCTCATTCAATTCGATCTTCTTCAATCTTTAAAATTTTCCGCGGGACAGAGGATCGGATGGAATGAAGAGAGTTTGGCATCGGGCTTATATAATGTTTCACTTAGACGACGGAGGTGTCGGTACGTCGTCTAAGTGGAAGTTACTCGAACCACGGCGTGTCAGTCCAGGTGGAGAAGACTCCGAGGTCCAGGTGATCACTTGGACGACGGAGAATCCAGTCTCCGTCGTCCAGGTGGACACCTGGACCTCGGAGTCTTCTCCGTCCTCTAGGTGATAACCTGGACGATGGATATGGTCTTATCCGTCGTCCAGGTGTTACTTGGACGACGGAGAAGTCTCCGTCGTCCAAGTGTCACTTGGACCACCGAACAATTACGTTTTCGTGGTCTAAGTGCTGTTTTCTTGTAGTGGTCAGGCAATTTCAAAGAAACCGGGTTGCGCTCTTTGCAACTCCATCTGAAGCATCTGCCATGGCCACCTCCACTCCGTTACCTAGCACTGCCAATGCTGCAAATTCTCAACGATGCCAGGGTCCTCCTCCAGGCTTCTCTGGTCCTCCTCGTTCTGGTGGAAAGCCTCCAACCAAATTCCCTAACCTCACATGTACTCATTGCAAGGAGGTTGGTCATACAAAAGGGCGGTGCTATAAACTCGTTGGGTATCCTGAATGGTGGAACTTCTCCCAAAAGCCGCGTAAGAACATCCTCAAAGCAACTATAACCAGCACATAATCATTTGAACAACAAACATTTGCACTCATCGTTGAAACAGGTAAAAGGGGTAAGACATCTTCTCTTACCACATTATTTGTGGATAGATATTGGATAATTGATACTAGTGCAACTGATCATATGACAAATAATCCTAGTATTGTTGATACCCTTGAAACTTCCTCTAAACATGTTGTCTCTACTGCTGATGGTTCCTTTTCTCCTATTCTTGTGAAGGATATGTACATCTCTCTAATAAATTAACTCTTGATTATGTCCTTGTTGTTCCCTCTCTAGCATATAACTTATTATCTGTGAGTCAAATCACTAAAGCCTTATCTTGCTATGTAACCTTATATCCCGATTTCTATATTTTTCAAGACATTCTAACAAAAAGGACTCTTGGTTATGGTGTTAGAAGGGGAAAATTATATCACCTGGAGTTGACAAGCAATGGACACAAGCAGTTAAGTCAAGCAAACAATACCAGTAGTTTGAATAAAGTCTAAGAAGAGGTGTGGTTATGGCATTGTCGCTTAGGCCATTTAAATTTTGGATATCTTAGGAAGTTACAACCTCAGTTGTTGAAGAGTCAGATTTCAAATGTGATATTTGTGAACTGACCAAGAGCCATGGAATTACTTATTCTTCAAGTTTGAATAAATGTTTAGTTCTTTTCATGAAAATTCATTCTGATGTTTGAGGTCCTGCAAAAATTTCTTCTCATTTTGGATATCATTACTTTGCAACTTTTATTGATGAATGCACCAGAATGACATGGCCTCCTTGATGAAGTGTAAAAGTGAAGTGTTTGCCATATTTACTGAATTTCACAAGATGGTGGCAACCCAGTACCAACAGCAAATTCGGGTACTTCAATCTGACAATGGTGGAGAATATGCGAATGGTGAGATATCAGCATACTTAGGCACTAATGGGATTAGACACCAAACTTTCATTGCCTATATTCCTCAACAGAATGGACTAGCTGAAAGAAAGAACCGACAGTTGATTGAAGTTGTTTGTGCTTCATTGTTTGGTATGAATATCCCTCGCAATCTGTGGGGAGAAGCTGTGTGTTCTGCTTCATACTTGATCAATCACACATCTTCTCGTGTAATTGAGTTTCAGAATCTTTATCAGAAGTTGCATCAGTTATTGAATGTGTCATTTTTGCCAAATCTGGAGCCAAGAGTTTTTTGGTGTACTGTGTATATTCACATCAACAAACTATTGCGGGGAAAGCTTGATCATTATGCTGTGAAGTGTGTCTTTGTTGGATATATTGATTTTCAAAAAGGTTACTATTGTTATGATCCAGTTTGAACAAGAATCATATTTCTCTAGATGTTTCTTTTCATAAATCCAAACCTTATTACTCATGGAGAGTTTCAGAGTCTTCCCTTCAGGGGGAGAGAAGTATATGTGAAGGAAATTGAATTTGAAATAATTTGAAAAATTGGAGAGCTTTAAGAGGAGACTTGAAGTTGGAAATCAGACAGAATTTGCAGGAACCCAATTTGACCCATCGAAATCTATCCTCGAGTCGTCGAACAATGGAACAAAAACTGGAAAGAGTGTTGCCTTCGACCCATCGCGAAACATCCTCAACTTGTCAAAGAACGGAACCGAGATTGGACAAAGTGTTGCCTTTGACCCATCGAGCAACATCCTCGACCCGCCGAAAAATATAACAGAAATTGGACATATTGATGCATTTGACCCGTCGAGACCCTTCCTCGACCCGTTGAATACTAGAGTTGAAGCGACATAAACTGATGTTCAACCTTATCCTTCTTCTTCTGAAGCAATATCCCATAAAGGCCCCCATTCTACTCCAACAACCGAAGAGCCTTGTGACGACCCGAACCAGAGTCAGATGTGTGTTTGGCACGATTCTCGAGATTTGGTTATAGTCGCGGTTTTACGATATTGCGTGATTTGTCGACTCGATTCGCGACTATGTTTTCAGTCGAGAGTTTGGGTTGAGTGTCTTCACGGAAGTTGTAGAGTACGTGATTTCGAGCTCGTGGGCGGTTCCGGAAGATTTTTCCGATAACCGAGGAATATTTTATGATTATTTGAATTTTCGGGTTTCGACGAGTTTATCCGATTGTTTCGAGTTTATCCGAATCACTTCGTATATTCGTTTTGGACCGTTGATCGACCCGAGGCACGAGTATAAATATCGAAAAGTCGAAAAATAGTCGAGAAATAGTCGAGAATTTCATTTTGGGCGTTGACTAGCTCTGACTTTCCAAAATTGGAAAGGTTGACCCGTTGACCCGATAAGGGAAGTTTCCCGTTTCGGCTTCGAAGTTCGGCGACCAAATTCCGGCCACCTCCGGCCACGCAACAGGTACAGTAAGCATCCTTGGATGATTTCGAGCATGTGGGTATTTGGTTTGGTAAGATTTGAGGCCGTTTAGGTGGAACCCGAATCGGGTTATCTCGTCGGAGTACGCCGGAGTTGGGAGGTGGTGCTCCGGCAAGATTTGAGAGTGGATTTGTTGGGGGTTTTACTCCCTAAGCTTAGGTGATGCCCTTGGTATATTTGATTTTGGGTTTTAATGAGATTTGAAGGTCACCGGTTTAGTCACCGGAGAGGTTATTTTCCGTTCGGGTTTGGGTGTTTTTGTAAGGTTTCCGATGAGATTTGGGCTTCATGGTAGTGGAGGAAGTGGTTCGTATGCTTGTGATCTTTATTTCTGGAAAGTTTCGCCGTGAAACTCCACGGTTGACGGCGCGTCGCCGTCGGCGGCGGCGGTCAACGGCGAGGAAAAAGTCAACTTTTCAGATTTCGATAATTTTAATGTCGTTTTTCTCGTAATCACGTCCTGATTGTCATGCAGAGGTTTTTGGGTCAATTTGATTAGCCGTTTGTCAGTCGAGATTTCGAGTGGGGATTTCGGGATTTCCGTAATTCATTTTGCACTGCATTTCCTATTTCCGGGAACGGTTGGTTTCCGTGCATCCGTACAGTGTTGTGGATTACGATATTGATCAGTTATGTTTTTTGAACATTCAGGAGATCGAGATCGAGATCGTGATCGTGCTTCAGGCGAGGGATCTTCCGCCGGACCACGAGTTTAGCGCGTGTGCGCGTTTCGAGAGTCTGTGAGTGGACACATTATTTTCACAGATTGATTGCGAGTCCTTATTTATGATTTACGAACTTGAGCATGCAGATTGATTATGATTTTACGAGCATATGTTTTATGATTATGCATATACGAATATACGTATACAAATATATTTATACGTACATATTATGTTTAAAGCATGTGCATAGAAAAGATTTATGATTTGATTTACACAGAGTACAGTCTCAGTATATGTTGTGGTATCGATACGCACTGGCTTCTCGGCTGATCCCCGAGTACACTCCGGGAAGGACAGATATCCTGACCCGAGGCCTTTCTGGCTAGGAATCACATGTGGGTCTGGGATCCCGTGGTTCAGACTGTGCTATCGCGTGGTAGTCCATGAGTGATTCCGCGATATGTTTACGTTGTATGCTCTGTACGTCAGTGGTAGCTGGAGTCTCCTCACGATTCATTTGATTTTCGTATATTTGACTCGCATATGATTTATATGTATATATATACTATCTGGTGAAAGACATTTATTTTCGTCCACTCACTCTAACGTGTTTATTGTCTTTCCCTGGGCTTTTCGGTTTCCGTGCCCAGTTTGCAGTTCAGGTTTGGTGTTTCACGTCGCGGTTTGGAGGCTAGTGATCAGAGTCACCTGTGTTTTCCAGTAGGTTCTTGTTTCACCTACTGATGTACATATTGTATATGTTTTATTCTAGAGGTCGCTCTGATACATTCTGATACATGTTGTGCGGATTTTCACGGATATACATATATACATAGTACAGTTTATTTACTGTTGTTGATTATTTTGATGTTGAGAAATTCGGATGGGATTGGTGCCCACGGTTTGCTTTTTGTGGCATAGGACGAAGTGTTAATTTCTGGGTGCAGGTTATGGTAATTCAACGCTAGTAACGAAACTCTGCCCAAATTTCGAAAATTTTTTGTTGGTTCGCATTTTCGAAAAGGGTTTGATTCCGGTTTAGGTAACTGAATCGGGATTGAGTCCTTTCAGCTTGGTATCAGTGCATTAGGTTGTCAGATTCTGTAGACTCTTGTAGTTGTGACGCTTAGGGTATTTGAGTTGATACAGCATGGCTGGAGTGATGACCCGACTGGCCAGCGGTACTCATCAATACTTCGGGTGTTGTATGTCCTCAAATATCTGCGGTTTCATGATTACGTTCTTTCTGCGTGTACCTAATGCTTGTCTTGTATCAGTAGGATGCCTCCTCGACGTGGTCCCCGTGTTGATCGGGATGATGATCCTGATGAGGATCGCCGAACGCGCGACTTGCTGATGCGAGTGCTGCGTTTGGAGGAGCGTTTTGACCCTGTGGTCAAGGCTCGCACTGCGGGTGCTACTGTGTTTTCGGGTTCAGTTGATCCAGAGATATGCGAGGCATGGTTGGTTCAGATTGAACGTGTTTGTGAGCGTCTGCAGTTTACACCTGAGCAGATGACAGTAGCCGCAGTTGGTTTACTTGAGGGTGATGCATACTTTTGGTGGGTCAGCACTGACAGAGTTCCTGTGGATACTCCGTGGACATTGTTTCTTGATCTGTTTATGCGGAGGTATTTTAATCAGGCTACCCAGCAGCGCAAGTACGAGGAGTTTACGAATTTGAGGCAGGGCAGTTTGTCTGTACTTGAGTATCGGGATCGGTTTACTCGATTGTCTCATTTTGCGCGGGATATGGTGGCTACAGAGGAAGCCAAGTGTCGCAGGTTTGAGCTAGGATTGAATCTGAATATCAAGGCGACATTGACTACGATGCCGAGGAACAACTTTGATGAGTTTGTTAGTGCAGCTCTCCGAGGCGAGGACATTGAGCAGGAGAGACAACAGAGATACCAGCCGAGACGATTCGAGGAAGGTGGACCGAGTCAGGGGCCTTCAAAGAGGCAGAGTTCTGATACTTCTGGTTCAGCTTCATCCTCAGGTGGTGGATCTTATCGACCACCAGCTAGTGCACCTAGGTGGAGACAGAGATGGAGGAGAGATCGACCGCAGCGACCACAGGCTAGTGGGGATTCTAGCGGTTCTAGTCATCCTCGACAACTTTTTCGCACACCTACTACACCGAGGGAGGCTCCGTTGTGCAACTTGTGCAATAGGTATCATGTGGGTTCGTGTCAGCGAGGCACCCTCAACTGTTATCATTGTGGCCAGGTGGGTCACTATGCGAGGGCGTGTCCTCAGTTGTATGGTGCTGGTGATCAGGCAGCTCAGAGTTCCGGAGGAGAGCGAGGTGCCACTACGGGAGCTCGACTAGCACAGTTTGCAGGTTAGGGTCGACAGCAGGGACAGCCCCAGCGAGGACGACCAGCCGGACATTCGAGGGTTCATGCTATGACTCTACGTGAGGGCAGAGCGTCACCGGAGGTCGTTATTGGTATGTTACATGTTTTTGGTATTCCTGTACTGGCATTGTTAGATCCAGGTGCCACACATTCATTCATATCGTTTAGACTGTCATCATTGGCTACGGTGCCTGCATCTCCACTTCCGGGGTTGTGGAGAGTGTTGTATCCGTCGGGTGAGGTTGTGAGTATCGGTTGGGTTTACCGAGACTGTGAGGTATTTATTGATGGCCATGGTTTAGCCGCTGATCTGTTATTGCTTGATATTGTGGATTTTGATCTGATATTGGGTTTGGACTTTTTGGAGTCGCACTGGGCTATGTTTGACTGCCACAGGAAGGAGGTCGCATTTCGATGACCAGGGTTACCTGAGATACTGTTTCGTGGCGAGAAGAACACTTCCCTACCGTGCTTGATTTCCGTGATGAGGGCGGATCGGTTGATGAAGAAGGGTTGTGTTGCGTATTTAACTCATGTTGTGGATACTACAGCTACAGTGCCAAATCTTGGGAGTATTGAGGTTGTGTCTGAGTTTCCGGATGTGTTTCCAGCGGAGTTACCTGGTATACCCCCTGTGCGGGAGATTGATTTTACCATTGAGTTATTGCCGGGTACTGGACCGATTTCCCAGACACCGTACCGGATGGCGCCTGCAGAGTTGAGGGAGTTGTAGATTCAGCTTCAGGAGTTGTTGGAGAAGGGATTCATTCGACCGAGTGTTTCTCCGTGGGGTGCTCCAGTGTTGTTTGTGCAGAAGAAGGACGGGTCCATGCGTTTGTGCATTGACTATCGGAAGCTGAATCAGATTACAGTGAGGAACAAGTATCCGTTACCACGGATTGACGACTTGTTCGATCAGCTGAAGGGAGCGGAAGTCTTTTCGAAGATTGACCTTCGATCCGGATATCATCAGTTGAGGATCCGGGATTCAGATGTTGCCAGGACAGCATTCAGGACGCGGTATGGGCACTATGAGTTTCTGGTTATGCCATTTGGGTTGACCAACGCCCCCGCAGCTTTCATGGACTTGATGAATCGAGTGTTTCGTCGATTCCTGGAAAAGTTCGTGATTGTATTCATTGATGATATTTTGATATATTCGAGGAGTGTGGGCCAGCACAAGAAGCATTTGCGAGCGGTATTGCGGACTTTGCGGGACCATCAGTTGTTCGCGAAGTTTAGCAAGTGTGAGTTCTGGTTGGATAGTGTGAAGTTTCTGGGTCACGTGATTTCGGCCGAGGGAGTTAGTGTTGATCCTGACAAGATCGAGGCCGTGCTGAACTGGAGTCGACCCACTACTGTACCGGAGATCCGGAGTTTCTTGGGATTAACAGGCTATTATCGACGATTTGTACAGGATTTCTCCCGAATAGCTACACCACTGACCAGATTTACGAAGAAAGGCGTTAAGTTTGAGTGGTCTGATGCGTGCGAGGAGAGTTATTTGCTTCTGGAGGAGAGATTGACTACCGCACCGGTTCTTACATTGCCAGACGACAGTGGTGAGTTTGTTGTGTACAGTGATGCGTCGAAGTTGGGCCTTGGTTGTGTGTTGATGCAGCATGGTAGAGTTGTGGCATATGGTTCCAGACAGCTGAAACCGCATGAGGCCAACTATCCGACGCATGATTTGGAGTTAGCCGCTATCGTGTTAGCGTTGAAGAGTTGGAGACATTACCTGTATGGTGCTCAGTGTAAGATTTTCACTGACCACAAGAGTCTCACCTACTTGCGGACACAGTCAGATCTGAACATGAGGCAGCGCCGATGGATGGAGTTGATCAACAACTACGATTGCACGTTTGAGTACCATCCAGGGAAGGCTAATGTTGTAGCAGATGCACTTAGCCGGAAATCAGGAGCCTCATTGTTTCATATATGTGTGGCCAGAGTATCGATGTTAGCTGAGCTTCGAGCTACAGGTGCCGTGTTTGGGTATGATGATGATGGAGCCTTGTTGGCCAGTTTTCAGGTTCGACCGGTACTGGTTGATCAGGTACGAGAGGCACAGGATTCAGATCCTTACTTGCTGGGCAAGAAAACCATGATACGGAATGGTGTGCCTACAGAGTTCTAATTGAGCGACGACGGTACGTTGTTGTTTAGAGGCAGGTTATGTGTACCCAGAGACGAGGACTTGAAGAAGGAGATTCTGGACGAGGCCCACAGTTCAGCGTATGCGATGCATCCCGGAGGTACGAAGATGTTTCGTACACTTCGAGCGTACTATTGGTGGCGCAACATGAAGCGGGAGATTGCCGCGTACGTGAGCAGGTGTTTGATTGTCAGCAGGTGAAGGCAGAGAGGCAGAAACCTGCAGGGAAACTACAACCACTTGAGATTCCAGTTTGGAAGTGGGAGCATATCACGATGGATTTCGTCTATCAATTGCCACGGACTTCGGCGGGCAACACTGGCATTTGGGTTATTGTTGATCGACTGACGAAATCCGCACACTTTCTTGCACTTCCAGGGAAGATTTCAGTGGGCAGATTGGCTAAGTTGTACTTATCGGAGATTGTTCGCTTGCACGGAGTGCCTGTGTCCATTGTTTCTGACCGTGATAGTCAGTTCACATCCGAGTTTTGGCAGGCTTTACAGCGAGCGTTGGGCACGAGGTTGCGGTTTAGTACAGCTTTTCATCCTCAGACTGATGGGCAGTCCGAGCGGACCATTCAGACACTTGAGGATATGCTGAGATCGTGTGTGTTGCAGTTTCGCGGGAACTGGGATCAGCAGTTGCACTTGATCGAGTTCGCCTACAACAACAGCTATCAGGCCAGTATTGAGATGGCACTGTACGAGGCTCTGTACGGGAAGCAGTGTCGCACTCCATTGTGTTGGAGTGAGGTGGGTGAACGTTGGCTCATTGGCCCGGATTTGGTGAAAACCACGATGGAGGACATTCAGGTTATTCGGGATCGCCTGAAGGTCGCCCATGATTGGCAGAAGAGTTACGCAGATGTGAGAAGGAAGAGTTTAGAGTTTGAGGTTGGTGATTGGGTCTTCTTGAAACTATCTCCGTGGAGGGGAGTTGTGCGTTTCGGGAAGCGTGGCAAGCTTCGACCGCGGTACATTGGTCCGTACGAGATTACGGAGAGGGTTGGAGCTGTTGCTTATAGACTTGAGTTACCGGCTGAGATGGCTCGTGTGCATGATATCTTCCATGTTTCGATGTTGCGGAAGTACATCTTAGATCCTTCACATGTGATAGCCCCACAGCAGTTGCCGATCAGAGAGGATTTATCGTATGTTGAGGAGCCAGTGCAGATTCTCGATCGACGTGAGCAGGAGCTGAGGCACCGTGTGATTCCGCTGGTGAAGGTCTTGTGGCAGAACCACTCGATTGAGGAGGCCACCTGGGAGACCGAGCAGCATATGCGGGAGCAGTATCCTCACCTGTTCACATGACAGGTACGTAAATTTCGAGGTCGAAATTTCTTTAAGGGGGGTAGATTTGTGACGACCCGAACCAGAGTCAGATGTGTGTTTAGCACGATTCTCGAGATTTGGTTATAGTCGCGGTTTTACGATATTGCGTGATTTGTCGACTCGATTCGCGACTATGTTTTCAGTCGAGAGTTTGGGTTGAGTGTCTTCACGGAAGTTGTAGTGTACGTGATTTTGAGCTCGTGGGCGGTTCCGGAAGATTTTTCCGATAACCGAGGAATATTTTATGATTATTTGAAGTTTCGGGTTTCGACGAGTTTATCCGATTGTTTCGAGTTTATCCGAATCACTTCGTATATTCGTTTTGGACCGTTGATCAACCCGAGGCACGAGTATAAATATCGAAAAGTCGAAAAATAGTCGAGAAATAGTCGAGAATTTCATTTTGGGAGTTGACTAGCTCTGACTTTCCAAAATTGGAAAGGTTGACCCGTTGACCCGATAAGGGAAGTTTCCCGTTTCGGCTTCGAAGTTCGGCGACCAAATTCCGGCCACCTCCGGCCACACAACAGGTACAGTAAGCATCCTTGGATGATTTCGAGCATGTGGGTATTTGGTTTGGTAAGATTTGAGGCCGTTTAGGTGGAACCCGAATCGGGTTATCTCGTCGGAGTACGCCGGAGTTGGGAGGTGGTGCTCCGGCAAGATTTGAGAGTGGATTTGTTGGGGGTTTTACTCCCTAAGCTTAGGTGATGCCCTTGGTATATTTGATTTTGGGTTTTAATGAGATTTGAAGGTCACCGGTTTAGTCATCGGAGAGGTTATTTTCCGTTCGGGTTTGGGTGTTTTTGTAAGGTTTCCGATGAGATTTGGGCTTCATGGTAGTGGAGGAAGTGGTTCGTATGCTTGTGATCTTTATTTCTGGAAAGTTTCGCCGTGAAACTCCACGGTTGACGGCGCGCCGCCGTCGGCGGCGGCAGTCAACGGCGAGGAAAAAGTCAACTTTTCAGATTTCGATAATTTTAATGTCGTTTTTCTCGTAATCACGCCCTGATTGTCGTCCAGAGGTTTTTGGGTCAATTTGATTAGCCGTTTGTCAGTCGAGATTTCGAGTGGGGATTTCGGGATTTCCGTAATTCATTTTGCACTGCATTTCGTATTTCCGGGAACGGCTGGTTTCCGTGCATCCGTACAGTGTTGTGGATTACGATATTGATCAGTTATGTTTTGTGAACATTCAAGAGATCGAGATCGAGATCGAGATCGTGATCGTGATCGTGCTTCAGGCGAGGGATCTTCCGCCGGACCACGAGTTTAGCGCGTGTGCGCGTTTCGAGAGTCTGTGAGTGGACACATTATTTTCACAGATTGATTGCGAGTCCTTATTTATGATTTACGAACTTGAGCATGCAGATTGATTATGATTTTACGAGCATATGTTTTATGATTATGCATATACGAATATACGTATACAAATATATTTATACGTACATATTATGTTTAAAGCATGTGCATAGAAAAGATTTATGATTTGATTTACACAGAGTACAGTCTCAGTATATGTTATGGTATCGATACGCATTGGCTTCTCGGCTGATCCCCGAGTACACTCCGGGAAGGACAGATATCCTGACCCGAGGCCTTTCTGGCTAGGAATCACGTGTGGGTCTGGGATCCCGTGGTTCAGACTGTGCTATCGCGTGGTAGTCCATGAGTGATTCCGCGATATGTTTACGTTGCATGATCTGTACGTGAGTGGTAGCTGGAGTCTCCTCACGATTCATTTGATTTTCGTATATTTGACTCGCATATGATTTATATGTATATATATACTATCTGGTGAAAGACATTTATTTTCGTCCACTCACTCTAACGTGTTTATTGTCTTTCCCTGGGCTTTTCGGTTTCCGTGCCCAGTTTGCAGTTCAGGTTTGGTGTTTCACGTCGCGGTTTGGAGGCTAGTGATCAGAGTCACCTGTGTTTTCCAGTAGGTTCTTGTTTCACCTACTGATGTACATATTGTATATGTTTAACTCTAGAGGTCGCTCTGATACATTCTGATACATGTTGTGCGGATTTTCACGGATATACATATATACATAGTACAGTTTATTTACTGTTGTTGATTATTTTGATGTTGAGAAATCCGGATGGGATTGGTGCCCATGGTTTGCTTTTTGTGGCATAGGACGAAGTGTTAATTTCTGGGTGCAGGTTATGGTAATTCAACGCTAGTAACGAAACTCTACCCAAATTTCGAAAATTTTTTGTTGGTTCGCATTTTCGAAAAGGGTTTGATTCCGGTTTAGGTAACTGAATCGGGATTGAGTCCTTTCAAGCCTATCCAAAATGTCTTACCTGAGGTACGTGCTGATAATATTGAATCGGGTAGTGTACCTACTTGGACCAAACCCTAGCCTCTTCTCAAAGTCTCAACAATTCAAAATAGAAAGTTAGAAACGCATTAAACAATGTTGATGCAAAACCCAATCCTAACGAGACTATGACTCAAATATACAGCTTATTTATAATAATAATAATAATAATAATAATAATAATAATAATAATAATAATAATAATAAAGAAACATCTGCTTGCTCCTTTCCCTTGATATAAAACCCAACTCGGGTAATATTGCACTCTTTACTAATTTGTGTATTTTAGGATACAATGTCTTAGTCGAGTCGCCTAATAGTATTTCAGGTGTTTATCTTCTTACGGGAGTTTCTCTTCGTACGGGGTTAAGGTTTTATGTGCCCCTCTTGTATTGTACAATTTCATTAATCGAGGACTAAGGGTAGCTGAAAGTCCTTATTTCAAAAAAAAAAAACTTAACTCGCTCCTTTTCATTCATTGCTCTCTTTAATCTACTGAATCAGACCAAACCAAAAAATCGGTTCGGTTTCGGTTCCTAAAAAACCAAACCGAACCATTTTGAACCGAAATTTGATAAAATGACGTCGTTTACCCCTTTTAAGGGTCTTTTTAAATAGATAGTTAATTGCGTGCAACCCTAAGCTAAATCCTCATTTGCATCGCGCAACCTCATTTCACTTTCAGGTCTCCCACTCGAAGCTCTTCTCTTCTCTCACAAGTGCTTCGAGCCCTTTGGTTGTTCGATTCTTCGACCCCTTGTTTTCTGGCCTGTTGCTCTCCCTCTTCATCTCCATCAGGTAGAATAAGGTTAAACTTCCTATTATACGAGTTCATGAATTCATACTCTAAAACTTGAATGAAAACGTTTTGGGATTTTGCGTCTTCGGGCATTCAGGCCATGAGATCGTTTCAAATTAACTTTTCCATATATGCTTTTCATAATTTTCTACTCTCGAAGTATCTAGATTTGTGGCTAAAGTATATAAAAATGGATTTAATATCATGTTACTGGTTTATTGTGCTTTTGTTGCTCCAATTTTGATTTATGTTCGTGGAAATGAACAAATCTATATCTATGCTCGAAGGAAAATGGCTCTCAACACACACAGACTTGAAATAAGCCATTGATGATTGATGTACATAATGAGGATATATGGCTATTTCTTAATTTGGATCATGAACCACCATCGTGGTCGGTTCCTTCTGACTTGTTACATCTGTTTTGCGCAGCTTTTCTATAAGCAGTGTTCTAGTGTCATGAATAGCTATAGTGATCCTTTCCTAGTTAAGCATCTCAATCATTACCAACCTACCTATAGACTTGGATTGTATATCTATTTTCACTTGGTTTATTTCTATTGTAAGTTTGATAGATTGAGATGGACCTACATATATTTTCATTTGGACTTGGTTTGTTACTGCTAATGTAGATCATAGTATGGATTTGGACCGGATATACACCGAATTTCTTAAAAAAATATTCCCAAAAAGAATAATTTTTTATCAATAAAAAATTGTCAAAAAAAAACCCGTAACAAAAACATAAAAAAAAGAACCAAACAAAATAGAAAGAAAAAAACCGAACCAGACCGAACTGAAGATTTTCGGTTTCTGTTTTCAAAAGTAAGAAAACCAAACTGAACTTAATTGAGAAAAAAATTCAGTTTGGTTTTTGGTTCAAGCTAGTAACCGAACTATTTGAACTGATTAACAGCCCTAACATTCCACTCCATATTCTCTAATTTCCCAATTAAATATTTCCGGCCAAGAAATCTCTATTAATTAATACAATTGTGCTTACAGTAGTTACCAACATAACTGATGGTAGACCATTCATAATACCTAAAACTATCCTTGTCTTTTTATAACTCCACGAAAAACGGAAAATACCAAGGAGGGATGAATGTGTAAATCGGCACAATTGTGAGCAATGTATGCGGAAGGAGACTGGTCGTTTACCCCGAAGAAGAGAAACTGATGATTTGTAGTTATCCTTCTTCCACACCTTTATATTTGTAAAAACCAACCGGTCTCCCATTATCAATCACCAAATGGCTCCATCAAACCTCTGGGCTCTTTCGCTAGAAAGGTACTTGACGATATCCCTATTTTTTTGTTTTTTGTTTTTGTTATTTGGGTCGTGGTGGAGAAGATGGGGTTGGAGATGTAGGGATTTTTTATCAAAGGAAACGGCGATTGGAGTATTTGGAGGAGAGAATAGTGTCGGACCTCGCCTTAAAGTGGAATCTCAATTCTCTTTTCTAGAGTTCAGTTTCTTTACTATGAGTTCAAATCTCAGTTCTCTTTTCTATCAAAATTCAGTTTTTTTTTTCCTACTTTAGTAAACCGGAAACTCAACTTTCTTCTAATGGATTTGGCTTATTTGGTTTCCACAGGTTAAGCTAGCAATTCCATGCGAATTCTGAAGCTATCAGAGTTGCTTTGAGAGTCTTTATTGTTGAGTCATAAGTTGTGAGAGAAATGTAGTACATACTTAAACATTGATTATAAGCCGTATATAATTTGGTAAGCTTTCAAGTTCTCCGGTTGGTTAATTACTATCACTTTTGTCATGTTTATTATCTTTTAGTTACATTATCCAGATTTGTGATTGTATATGCCTATACTAAGCAATTTTTTTGCGATAGGAGATAGATTTTGGATTGTTTTGATATCAAATAAAGACTTTGGTTTAGTAATGTCTATTTGTTGTATCCTGTATGGTATAGAATGATCAATCAGCTATGCCTATGGATATTTTTTTTATGCAGGTGTTTGAGTTGTCTGGGTTGCCTTCTCCACTGATTTGGAATGATGGATTATTGTGTTTGAAATCAAAAGTCTTCTTTTTTATTTTTCTTTATTTTTTCTTCGTCGCAGTGATTGCTGCTAATTTTGTAAGTAATGAGGTTTTGGGGTTTGATTCGATTTGTTTGTTTTTTGGATGATATGTCAGGTGGCGAGTTGTGCATACCCTCTCTGTCACGAGCCACACCTTTGCTGAATACTGAGTGATGACGCCACCAACTTACAACAAGCGGAGAAGGTCATTGCTAGAACTCATTGCCGCTTGAAACGACTACCTTAGAGAGATGACTTGCACGCCAGTTTGTGGTCACGATTATTGCTATGAAAAAAAATAAGTCGGTAAATTTGTATGCAGTGATGATAAAGGTGGCAGGGGTTTAGTTTGATGAAAGTAGTGGTTGCCAAAGATTTGTTAGGTGGAATACAAATGGGAATGACATACACAAAGAAGATTTCTTACCTTCTGAATCTATGTCTTTCGGTAGGATAAGTAGATATGTGTTTTAATCAGAGGAAGTTGAGTTAAAATTACTAAAGCATAAATGGAGTGGGAATTCCCATGCTCACATCAGTAGCCTTTTAGCTACTCTTTGTACTCACTCCTTAGTTGTTGGTTTGGTTCCAATAAAATTGACAGTCTCTCTTTTGTCTGTGTATACTATTAAAAATTTGATAATCAATTTACTTATTCATTTGTTTAACCCGAGAAAGCTTATTTGTTGCCATTGATTGCAGCACGATGTTGTTCAAGCAAATGAATCCAAATACGAAAATAATAGAGCCTCTAAAAAAACTGAATAAAAGTACAAGGCAAAATACGTCGAATTGTTTATAGACTTCAATTTAATTTAATGTGACATTCAAATAAATGGAGTAGGAATAGAAGAAATAATTGATTCTTGCTCGTATGGAGAAAATGGGTAGTGTGGTTAGTGGTTACATGCAATTAAGGATGATGCATTGAGTCGAAATGGAGAGGAAAAAAACGCAGTTGAAACATTAAAATTGCATAAGAGTCACCCTTTATAAATTAGCATTGGTTGCAATTATGACTTAAATATATACGATTCAGAAAAAGGCATGGTGAGAAGGCTCAAGTGATTGTTTATCAAAAATATTTCGCAATACGGTGATCACCCGATGAAATAGTTGTTAGTTTTGCACATACAAATATTATTACATATGTTGTAAAATAATTTAACACTACCAATAAATACACTAACAATACAGTGCACATCCTTAAAAAATAATGCACAATTCCCACGAGAGAGCGCGGGCTTTTGCACACCTTTTATGTGCGTGCAGGAAGGCTAATAAAGATGAAGGCGAAGAATAAGAAGCAGAGCTCCGCCACCGTTCCGCTGCCACATCTCTTCGTGAAACCCCAGCTCTGCCCCGAAGCAATTCTCGCATAGTCCAACACCTTCGGCACGATCTGACCGACAAGGCCAAGTCCCACATCTCCACTCTGGGCTGGAAATTCTGGTACAAGAAAAGGTCCACCTCCAAGATGGAGTTGCGCTACCAATCTCCCGCCGGTAAAGTCTTCTACTCCCTCCGTACTGCTTGCAAGGCCTGCGTCGTCGTTGAGGAAAAGAGGATGAGGGAAAACAATGATGATATGGCGGCCCAAGAACAGCAACCCAGGCCCAAACAAGGGAAGAAGGTTCTTGCGGTCTTAAAAAGGATGAGGGCCGAGAAGAGGGTCACGAGGAATTCACGTAACGACGACGATGAGAACTACGACGAGTGCAGCGTGTTGCCACGGAGGGGAGTTGGTACTCTGCGATGCGTGCCCCAATGCGTTTCACAAGGGCTGTATTGGATTGGACGATGATGACGTGGGGGACGGTGATTGGTTCTACAAGGCTTGCTGCTGTAGTCTTTGCAGCTTTGGATTATTGGAGAATGAGAATGGTGGTGAGGCCTTGACATGTGACCAGTGCAGGCATAAGTACCATAGCGAGTGTCTAGGATATTCAGGGGAGGGTAAATTTGGTGAGGATGGTAAATTGTTCTGCAGCGATAAATGAGAAAATGTGTTTATCGGGATGGAGAAGATTTTGGGGGAGGCTGTGGTGGTTGGTCCTGACAATTTTACTTGGACTTTGTTGAAGACTTGTACAACATTTGATGTGGAAAACTCCACCAAGAATTACTTGAAGCACAAGTTAGCTTTGAATGTGATGCATGAGTGCTTTGAGTCAACCCAGGACCCTCACACAAAAAGTGACATGGTGGAGGATGTGATTTTCAATAGGCAGAAGAATTTTAGCTAGTTTTAAACGGCCGTTTTGGAGAGGGATGATGATGTGATATGTGTGGCGACGGTGAGGGTTTATGGTGAGTTGGGAAAGTGCTGCTTGTCGCGACGATGTTTAAGTACTGGAAACGTGGAATGCGTCAAATTTTGATGTGTGAGCTCGGAAAGCAGCTGGCTTAATTGGGAGTTGAGAGGATGCTTTTGCCTTCTGCGAAGGATGCACTAGAAGCATGTACTAGTGCTTCATTAGGGTATTCAAAGATGAATGACGATGAAAGATCGTGATTGTTAGACTATAGTTTCTTGAATTTCCGGGACACTGTAATGTGTCATAAGCTATTGAAGCAGCAGAACACTACTAATATAGAAGAAGAAAAGAATCGGTCTGATGCCATTTCCATAGTAAAACAAGCAGAGGACATTGTTGCATGTCAAGAGCTTATAAATATTGACTATGATTATGATTTGATGTTGGAGGATGATAACAAATTCATGTCCTGGCTTTCATCTGGATCCAGAGAAGTTTTGGCTATCTAGGATAATTTGCTGATGGATGTAAAGTTTTTGTTGATAATGATCGAGTGAGTGTAAGGTGTCTTGTTAGCTAATTGTATATTCGAATTGTAAAACTAAGGGAGTGGTATTCAACCACGAATTTGGTAGGATTGATTTGTATTTCAGAAATTCTTTAAAATTTTGATATATTTAATCTGGATTTTAAACAATCTTTAAATTTTTGATTTATTTATTCAGTATTTTAAACAATCTATAAAAAATTTGTTTTATTCAACAATACATGGATTTTTAAAAAATTTCATTAAATAGCCAATTTTGAAGGATTATTTACACACAAAATGACTTTTTAAAATCAGGTTTACCACTCAAAAGATTTTGATGGATTTTGATGGATTTCAATTAGAACATCTCTTTCTCCCTCTCTCTCTCTCTCAATTTTTTTCCACATATGTCCTTAAAACCTTTACCTTGGTATCACAACAAAGATAACATCCTTAACCTTTGCTTTCATTACCATTTTCTCATAGTTTGATTTCATTGATGACTTCAACTACTATACTTGATGATGAAACAATGAATGTTAAAAAGAATCAAGATAATGAGAACGTGAATTAGAAATACGATGACTGTGCCAATTCAAGAGTGTGATCATTATGTTAGAAAGATCAAGAATAATGTATTTCGTCTTTATATATGTGATAGTGTATTTTGACATTTAAGTTTTTGGTTAGAATTTAATTATTTAAGTAATCCTTAGAAATCAAACCAATCCTTATAAAACAATACAAAAGTATTCTTTCAAATTCATGTGAAATTAAAATAATCAGTAAATTTAAAGCAGTCCACAACAATCCACAGATTATAAAGAATCTTTAAAATCATTCAAAATTCAGATCGAATATACCTCCTAAGGGATGTTTTGCTTTAGCTCTTTCTCTGCCATTAACAAGATGAGATGCATGTTATAATTGGTGGACATGCAGTACCCTTTGTATATTCGTTTACGGCTTCCCATGGTGGAGTGTGCACTCTGCATAAAGGTCCCTGCACCAAAAAATACATACATGTCAAGAGAGTTTGACAATAAGACCATATGTAGCGGTGTCCGATTTCTGGGGAAATCGGAGGAGTTCCTCGTGGGTCCTACCTGCGAGAGGAATTCTGGTACAAAAAAAGTGTGCAGCAGGGAGATTAGGGGAGGCCCACCGATCGTTGACGGAGAGAATTTCCTTTCTGCCGATCGAAAATAGGAAGCCGGAGAGGAATCGGTCCCTGGTAGAGCTCACGCACGTGGGTAATGCCAGGGCGCAAGATTTTTTTTAATCCTGACATGCGCCGTAAATCAGTACTAGCCAATGACAGCCCGCCACTTGGGGGGCTGTCGGCCAGTGCTGTCCCAATGGCTTTGTGGATTTGGGCTGTCCATTTTGAATTGAAAATTTGATCGGATGACCTTGATTCAAAGACAACGATTACTTTGTATAATAACGGTTGATTTCTTCCAATGGCTCCAAAAATCCCAAAAAATAAAAAAAGAACTCTCTACTATTTTTCTATAAATACTACCTTCATTTTTCTAAAACCTCACATCAATTTGTGCACAACAACTTTATCATCCTCCTCACTCTCTTCTCTCTCAATCCTTTTAATTTTTACAAAAGATGTCTACCAATTGGCTTCTTTCCGAAGATGTAAAATTGTGCATATCTTATTATCGCCAAATCGTGTGTCCTATCTCTAGCAACAAATAAAAGGTCGACAAGTTGTGGAAAAAAAATTTATGCCGATTACCAACAAAATTGGAAGATGGGTCATGGTGAATCGAGGGCGGAGGCTAGGACCCAAAATGCATTTACCTCTCATTTTTTAAGTTGAAGCCAAACTTGACGATATGGAAAGTGGCGGTTGCATACGCAAAAAAGAATCCAGAATCCAGCAAAAATTTGCAAGATAAGGTAAGGATTTATTTATAGTTGTCCTCTCAATTTGATTTGTTTTTATGAAATAAAAAATGTCAAGTCCATTGTATTTGATATTATTATGACATATGAATTTGTTATCTTTATTTTGTAGTTTAGGAAAGTTCAAAAATTTATATGGCAAAAAAGAAGAAAGAGTTTAATCACTTTGAGTGTTGGGAAAAGGTCAAGAATCATCATTCTTTTAGACTCGTTGAAACTAGTACTCCACCTTCTTACCATTCCAACTTTGAAGCTACTCCTCCCGTTAGTGAAGTGCCTCCTACCATCGACTTGAGTCAGGATGAAGTGATTCCAACACCACAAAGCAATCTTGAAGGTACCTTGAGTCCCACTAGACCTTAAGGAGTGAAAGCGGCCAAGGAAGGAAAAAGAATGGGGAAAAAGTCCATGACACCTACAAATAAGGTTAGAGATGAGACTTTGAAAATTTTTGCAGCTAATCAAAATTTTTTTTCCAATTGGCAAAAGGCAAGTGATGAAAAGCAACAAATGCTTGATGAGAAAAACTACAAATTGAGGGCCCCAGAGGAAGAAACAAGGATCATGACAATGAATTTGGAGGCTATGAGCCCATTTTTCAAATGGTACTTCACGAAGAGGAAAGCGGAAATCCTTAAGCAACAAGATGACGCTGATGAAGAAGTTGGCGATGCAACCTTTACAAATTTTTATCGCCCCCGCAACCTTGATTTTAGTGCTTAGTTTAGTTTGTCTTAATAATAAATCTATGCTTTGCATGTCATTATGTAATTTAAATTTTCAAGAAATAAAAACGCACTTTATTTATTTAGATAAACTTCAAACACAATACATTAAATCATAATAAATTGTTCACACAAAATTAAAACACACAAAATACAAACACAAAAGGCAAAGACATAAAATTAAAACACGTTATTTACAGTAGTTCACCGGTTTCAAGAAACCAGTTGTGCTTCACTAAGTCCTTTTGAAGCTCTCCATAGATATAAGCTGATTGGAGATTGATGAGACGGTCGCTAAATCGTTGTTGATGTTGATCTCTTCCAACTGGCACAAAAGAAATTCGGTTACCATTTTCATCCACCGACCCATCATAAACTGTGAAAGCACTAGCTGAGTTTTGTAGATCTTCTTCTTCGTTCTCCTTAAAATCGTCCTCCATAAATTCTTCCTCAACAATCATGTTATGCATTATGATGCAAGCCAACATGATCATTTTCAAAGTCGATGTGTGATGACACATAGCTGAATGACGAATAATTGTCCAACGAGATTGCAAGATGCCAAAGCACCTCTCCACATGTTTGCGATATGCCGCTTGTTTCTTTGCGAACGGCTTCCGTTGTGGATTTTGGGGATTTGAAATTATTTTGACAAACGAGGAGTACCTCAGATATATTTGATCAGCTAGATAATAAGTGTTATGGTACATCATATCGTTGACTTTATAAGTCGATTGCGGGCTTCTTCTGGCAAGGAATGCATCAAAGATATCTGAGCTGTTGAGCACATTAATATCATTTTGTGCTCTAAGCACCCCGAAGAAGTTGTACCATATCCATGTGTCATATGACACTATCGCCTCTAAGATTATGGTGGGACGAACCTTCCACCCTGAGTATTACCCTTGCCAAGCTGTTGGGCAGTTCTTCCATTCCCAGTGCATGCAGTCGATGCTTCCGATCATACCAGAAAATTCCCGCTTCCTTGCCCTTCTTAGAAGTCGAGTGATGTCTGCTGCATCTGGAGCGCAGAGGTAACGGTCTTTATAAAGCAAGTATATGTGTGTGTACCACTTCTTCATGCATTCCAGTGTTGTAGATTCTCCTATCCTTGTGATTTCAGTACATTGATCTGCAGCTGTACCGTACGTCAACATTCGTAGAGCACCAGTCATCTTTTGTTGGTTATAGAGGTCCTTGCAATCTAGTGACATCTGTTCTTTGATGCCAAAATGGGTCGTGGTTGTAGAGTTTTGTCATGATCTGGTTGAACCAGTTCGTACTCATTCGGAACCTCCGACGAAAATCTTGCTCGTTGAAAAACAAGGCGTTCGATGAAGTAATCTTCCATCAGATTTCATCCCCTTACTTCCCTCTGTCTTGGTTCGTTTGGACGGCAACGGTGATATGGCTCATCGTCAAACATGACAGCTACTATGATCGCATCAGTGATGAATGAATTAGTAGTTCCGGCAGCTTGCCGGCGTTGTTATCGCCTCCTCCTGGAAGAGTCGTCAGAATCGAAAGGATTCATCTTACTGATATGGTAATGTAAAGAAATGTTTGAAGAAATGTGTTTACGGGTAGAATATCAAGTGAATTGTAGATGATATAAGTATACAAAGAGCCGTAGATGATACTTTTATAGCAAATTTCATGTAATATGATGTTTGAAGATGAATACACGTGTCACATACTCATGGTTGAAAATCTTACTAGAAATCTTCATCAATAATTTAAACGACAACGTTATGTGTATTTATAACAAATTTCATGTAATCTTGTTTGAAGATGAATACACGTGTCATATCCTCATTGGTCGAAAATCTTACTGAAATTTTTTATCAATAATTTAGACGACAATGACACGTGTATTAGACACGTGTCACATCCTCATTAATCGAAAATCTTATCGGAAATCTTCATCAATAATTTACACGAAAACGACACGCGGATGTGACACGTGTCATATCATGACTGGTTGGAAATCTTACCGAAAATCTTTATCAATAATTTAGACGATAACGACACGTGGAAGTGACACATGTCACATTATGACTAGTTGAAAATCTTATTGGAAATTTGGATCAACAATTAAGACACTAATGACACATGTCGTTTTCTTGTTGGATGAAAATATTATCAAAAAATAAAATAATAATTTTTTATAATTAATAAATAGTAATAAGAAGTCCTATTTATTGCACTGCTGCGCGAAAAACATGAATAAAACTTCATATTCAATGAATAGTGATTGAACTTCCTCAAATATGAATTCCTAGAATAATAAGAAGTTCTAAATGAGTGTGGATGCTCTAATGATGTTTACTAATCCTTGGTTAAAAACCTTGGGGATTTATATGGAAACATGGAGTACTGGATATACTGTAGGACCCTTGGTTAAAATCCTTGTAGTTTTCTCAAGGGAGATTTACATGGAGTACTGGAGATATATATATATATATATACACACATATATATATCTGAAGCACGATGGAATTGATGTTCCATAGTGAGGGCTGTGAGGCTGGGGTTTAGAGAGGATCTAATCATATGCTTTCCAAGTTTTTCCTTTTTGGGTGAAAATGGTAAATAATTTGATTGGTTTTTTCAGATTTATTGTTACTCTATATGTAATGGTAAATCCTTTTTGAACTGAATGATGATAGTTATTATAACTTGTTGAAGAAACTGAGACAGCATGGGTAAAAGAAAACTTTAAATCAACTTGAATGTTATAAGAGAAAGGAAACTGAGACAACATAGGTAAAAAAAACTTTAAATCAACACAGCTTCATAAGTAAAACTTGAAACATGTTAGGCAAACTATAATCAGTTATAAAAGAACGGAAAAAATAAAAATAAAAAGTTAAAGAATTAACAGTAGTTGCTTACAATAAAAATTAGCTAAACAATAGGTTTCCAACGTCAACTTAAGAGTTAGTGATCCGAGTTGGCCGAATTAGCATTCTGAAAACTACTCTCTTTTTTATCATCAAATGAGAGGCAGTTTATTAATCAAATGGAACATCGTAACACAGCAGACACTCTGAGAGCTCGAGAGAATTGACTACTGCTAAACTAATATAGGAAAACTACACTAGTTCATGAACAAATACTCAAAAATGAACACCAAGTAACCAGGAAAAGCCTCTCACAGCCAAGACGAACACTAACACGGATAAACCAAGATAATGTTCGCCTAACAAACCACTTGCTACTCCTAGGCCTCGCCAAGAGACTCCACGACCATAGTGACCAGGTCCTCGCTGGCTCCCTGGTCTGAAGAAGACCCTGCCACTGCTGCCACCAAATCCGGAGTACGTAGCCTCACTAACAGTGACAATTTTCTTACCAACAACTTGTTTCTTACATACCTTAGGAGAAGCGACTATAGTCGCGTTACTAGCTCCATCTTGGTCGACCGCCACATGCTCCTTAGCCTTGTTCTTTGATCCTACTCGGCGGCCCCTCATGTTCTTCATTGGAGACACCTTGATGTGGCCCAACTTGTCCGTAAGTGACGAACATAGCGCAGTGAACAAAGCCTCACCCACAGAAGGAGGTGGTGGGTCCTGGGGTCAAATCACCCTTTGATCACCCTCTAATAAACTTTGACCGAACGCGGCAATGACTGAGAAGTATCCTTGACTTCCTTTCTCTTTTCTCCAAGAACCGGTCGTGCCTCATCGGAGAAACGAACTCTAGGTGTAGTCTGCTCCTGAGATTTGAAGGAGAATGCCCCAAGTTGGCGGGCTAGAGCCGAGGCTGTGAGAACCCGACCCAATTTAGCTTCCTAAACCAAGATTAGGCTCTCAATGACGATTAGATCCTATACAGGCTAGTTCGAAAGAAAACCAAAGGAAAATCAATAAGCGGAAATCATACATTAATGAAATTGAAATTCAAAAATAACTCATAATAAATAAATCTTTAATCATTTAAGATTTCAAGATTACTAGACTCTCAAAACTACTTATACTGACTAAGTTGCTAACTCGTAGGATTAACTTGGGATCCTACGGTGGATACTACTATGTCTCATTCTGCATGCACGTGTGTGTGTGACGTAAAATCATAACATATCGCCTCCGTGTATAAACGTACTCATATAATAACATATTACGTATACGTATGTATACGTACGAAATGGAAAACATATGCATAATCGTGAACATATTTTTTTAAGTCACATATGCGAAAAGGATTATCGAAAATAATCATAACTTAAATCATATGCATAAGCGAAAATAAAACTTCATAAACATAAAACCTAGACTCGTTATTCGATAGTGAAATAAAAATGTCCACTCACCTAGATCACCCATATTTAGCTTGCCCGTTGATCCACTAACTTGAAAGTTCTACATCGATATTTCTAAAGCATCCCGTAAATCTAAATTAATTAATAGAAGTTTAATTGTGTAACTAATAGGAATAAGGTAAACCAAGATGTAATATTCAATCGGAAGCTTACATTATTTCGGAAAACTAATTCACGCTACATAACTTATCCTCGCATACAAACACTACAAGAAAAACTCACTTGGACCACGAACCATTTCCGTCATTTAGGTTAGAGTTTCTGTAGTCTAAATACTTAGACTATAGAATCTCCATCGTCTAGAGTCCGTCGTCCAAGTGCCGTAGTCTAAGCACTTGGACGACGAAAATGGTCCGTTCCGTCGTCCAAGTGACCACTTGGACGATGCAAATGGCCCGTCGTCCAAGTTAGGATATGAGACGACGTAAATGTTATTTGCATCGTCTAAGTACAACTTAGATTACGAAATTCTTGCGTGGTCTAAGTTGTACTTGGACGACGCAAATATTGTGTGCGTGGTCTAAGTGATCACTTAGACTACGGAATTATTGCGTGGTCTAAGTGATCACTTAGACCACGACATCACTTAAACCACGACATCACTTAAACCACGAAACTATTCTGTAGTCTAAGTGATCACTTAGACCATGTATGTATATATGCTTTGTAGTCTAAGTCATCACTTAGACTATGAAAGCATATATGATTTCGTAGTCTAAGTGAGGACTTAAACTACAAAAGCGTATATACTTTCGTAGTATAAGTGAATTGAAAGGACCCAACCCCGATTTAGTTGCCTGAACCGGAATCAAACCCCTTCTGAAAACGTGAACTAACAAAAATCATTCAAAATTTCGGCAGAGTAACGCTACTAACGCGGAATTGCCTTTACCTGCACCCGGAAAATAACACTTCATCCTATGCCACAAAAGCCAATCCGTGGGCACCAATCCCATCCGAATTTCTCAATATCATTTCAATATCAATAAACAGTAAACATAACTGTAATATATAATATATCCGAGAAAATCCATATAAAACATGTATCAGAATGTATCAGAGAGACCTCTAGTGTAAATATATACAATATATACATTAGTAGGCGAAACAAGAACCTACTGGAAAACACATGTAGCTCGAATCACTAGCCTCCAACCACGACGTGAAATACCAGAACCTGAACTGCAAACTGGGCATGGAAACCGAAAAGCCCAGGGGAAATACATGAAAACTGTTAGAGCGAGTGGACGAAAATAAATGTCTTTCACCAGATGATATATGTTAAAATAACATATGCGAGTCCCGATAAATAGATATAATAAAGTACACGAGGTAAACCCATACTCCTCCAGCGTACTGAGCATGCAAGTAAAAATCCCACGGGGTCGCTCATGGACACATCCGTGCTAGTACAGTCCGAATCACTGGATCCCAGACCCACACGTGATTCTAGCCAGAAAGGCCTCAGGTCAGGGTATCTGTTTCCACCCGGAAATACATCGGCACAATGTATAGTTCCCCCTGGTAGGCACCCTCGGGGATCAGCCGGGATGCAAGTGTATCGATACAACAACATAAACTGTGACTGTACTCTGTGTAAACCAAATCATAAATAGTTTGATGCAAATGCGTAAAGCAATATATAAATGCATATACGTAATATATAAATATATAAGCATAATCGTATAACACTCATATAAATCATAATCTCGTATGCATGCTCATGCTTGTAAAACGTGTATAAAGACTCGCGATGATCAGTGAAAAGAAATTGTCCACTCACAGGTGAGCGAAACGCGCACTCACGCTAATCTCGTGGCCCGGCGGAAGATCCCTCGCCCGAAGCACGATCTCGATCCCCTGAATAATCATAAAACATATCTGATCAAAATCATAGCCCACAACTCTGTACTTAACCACGGAAACCAACCGTTCCCGGAAACATATAAAACTGTATAAAACAATCGACTGAATTTCCGAAATCTCAACTCAAAACCCTCGACTAAAAATCTGATACCCAAATCAATTCAAAAACCTCAAGGCAACGATCAGGGCGCGATTACGAGAAAAATGACACTAAAATCATCGAAAACTGAAAAGTCAACTTTCTCGCTGGAGCGCAGCCGTTGACCGCCGCCGTCGGCAGCGGCGCGCCATCAACGGAGAGTTTCTCCGGTGAGGAAGCTCCAGTTCTCAAGATCTCCTCAAGCCCAACCATTCCTTCAACTACCAGCAAGCCCAATTCTCACCGGAACCTCTCCAATTCAACTCGAAACCAAAACGGATCAAAACTCCGGCAACCACCCCGGGTTCACCGGAATCCACCTCCTCGTTCAAAACCAATCACCTAGGAAGCATCCCTGGGGCAAGGGGAGTCGAAACCCCCAATCCCTCGCCACCATAGCTCGCCGGAAGTCCACCCCCCGTCACCGGCGAACTCCGGCAACCTAACCCGATTCGAACTCAATTAATTCTCCATCAATTTTCATTATTCCAACTACAAAACAACTTAGAAACTCAAGGAAGAGAGATTATACCCTTCACATGGCCGGAGGTAGCCGGAAAATCCAAGTCGGCCGGCGAAAATCCAAACGGGAAAGTCTCCCTCTCGGTCAATGGTCAAACTGCCCAAAATGGAAAGTCAACGTCTGGTCAAACCTCAAACAGTGTTTTCGACAATTTTTCGACTATTTTCGATATTTATACTCACATCTCGGGACGATCAACGGTCCAAAACGGATAACCAAAACGATTCGGGTAAATACGAAACAAACGGATAAACTCGTCGATAAACCGAAACTTCAAATAATCATATTATATTCCTCGGTTATCGAAAAAATCATCCGGAACCGTCCACAAGCTCGAAATCATGTGCTCGACAACTTTCGTGAAGAAACTCAATTCAAATTCTCGACCGATATTTAAGTCGCGAACCAATCCGACAAATCACACCATTAACGATTAATCGCGATTACGCATAATCTCGTGAATCGTACTGATTACTCTACTGATTCTGGTTCGGGTCGTCACATGAATATATATTTTCTTTTAAATTTTTTTAATTAAAATTTGAATTTAAAGTAAAATATTAATAAATTAATTAAAATATTAAATTTAATTTAAATAATTAAAAATTGTACGTACATCAAAATCGTTCGAAAAATACTGTATATAATAAACTACGTACAAACTACTAAAATACGGCAAGAGTAGACGCGCCGCCGAGTCCCCCGCTTTCAGTCATGTTGTCGTCGTCATCGGGGTGTGGGGTCGGAGCAGGATGACAATCTTGTTGAACCTGGTTTTGCATGAGGGTGATGAGGTGGGCTATCTGCACTTGTTGCTCATCAAGCCTCTAACGCATAGATAGCGTTTCTGCCCATGTGAGTCGAACCTCCTCAAGGGCTACTTGGACTGCCGCATCCCGAGCACTTGTCCTCGTTAAGCGTGTCGTAGAGGAGTCAGAAGATAAATCTCGCTGCACCTTGCGTCCCAACCCCCTAACCTCCTTGCCAGCTAGCCGACCGTATACCTCATCGGCGATTGCAATTTTGCTCTCCCTCGATAGAGGAGGTAAGTCTTCCGGCGGTAAATCTGGGTGTGTAAGCTGCGTGTTGGTCAATTCTTGCTGCGCCCGTTCTACCAACCTCGCCTGAAAATAATAATAAAAATTAAATAATTATAAATTTGTACGAAAGTTTAATAAATAATAAATAATATTTACGTTAATTGAGAAGAAATATATACGGCACTGATGCCGATTTGACTCGCTTCATTGTCGAGCCCAGACGTCACGTAAGCGGTGACGCTAGCATCCAGATAAGCGTGTTTGGAGCCCTTATCTCTATACTCCTTGGCGATTTGTATCATCTACTTGGAGCCGGAGGTATGATGTTTGTTCTTCTTCTCTCGATTGACCTTGTTTATGTTCGATTGCGTCTATTCGACAACATAAATCATTAAAAAATTAATAAATGACTAAAAAAAAATTCAATTTCGTCAATTTAAATATAAAAAAATACGAACCCGATAAAATTCTTCTTCAAAGTGGTTGACCAACCACTCCCACTCATCTTCCCTATCCCCACACAACTCTACGGGGGTAGGCGAGGGGCCAAATTGGAGGTAATACTTGTGAAGTCTGTACTTCCAATCACTATAGATGGCGTTGGCGGTAGTGTTGATGTGCCTAAGTATCTCCGGTGTGTCATCCACCGCATATTGTTCCTACAAGAAAAGAATTAAAAATTATAATCGTTTATATTATGAAATTATGATTTTTATTGGTTATTAAAAAATAAATTTAAAATTGTATCACGTACTGAGAGTTCTTTAAACACATTCCCCTTCTCCAAGTCCGACAACTCCTTCCAGCTAAACGCAACCATATGAACCTTGTTGCGAATAATTGCCCCGATGCTGTGTGATGAGAGACTATCTAGCTGTGAGCTGGGAGGGCCATCAGTGAAATTGTCATACGGCAACTGGATCTTTTACCTGGTCGCCTTGAACAACTTCTAGGATTTTCTGCCATTTCCAAGTCCTCGGGTCTTTTTCGGTTGAGGGTCTGACAGGGCCTTCCTGACCTTGCACCACATGCTGTAGACAATAGACTCAAAGGAGGTCGACTCTTGGACATTTTCTGATATCGATGATCGGCCGGAATGGGTGTTATCGTCATCGGTTTGTATAGCTGGGGCATTAGGAATTTCTTCAGTCGCCGCTGCCGTGTAAGCAGCTGAAGGGTCTGGAGGAGGCGCAACGTTGTCCTCCTGGCTCTGCCAACCCACTTGCACTGCGAAGCGTCGGAGTTGAGCATCTTCTGCCTTTTTTTGTGCCTTTTTTTACCCCACAATGTCATTTTAACCTAGGAGTAGTAAAAATTAACTATTAAACCAATTTTACCATTTATTATTTGTAACAATTTTTACAATATATTTATTCTATATTTTTCATATTTACCACAACATTTACTATTTTTAATATTTTTCATTTGTAAAACCATTTTTGATATTTATCATTTATTAATATTAACCAATTTATAATATTTACAACTATGAAATTCATACTAATTACCATAATTAAAATAATGTTACAACTATGAAATTCATACTATTACAAATAATATTACTATTAATTAAAATAATAGTACAAATAATTGAATTCATACTAATTACCATAATTAAAATAATGTTACAACTATTAAATTCATACTAATTTATAATTAAATTCATACTAATTTATCAATAATTACTAATTTACAATAATTAATAATTTTCAATAATATTTACCAATTTATTATTTTTACTAATTTACCAATTTTTTATTAAACACAAATACACTATATTTATACCTAAATACGTAGTATTATACCTAAATACATATTTAAAATAAATTTAAAATACATACGTACGTAAAAAATTTAAAACTTACCGACGGTGAGATTGGGCGGCTGGTGGCGATGATGGTGGAAGGTGGAGGCGAAGGGAGGGAGCAAGGAGGATCGATGTACGTCATGGAGGGACTGAACGACAGTGGAGGAGGTGAGAGGCGGCGGAGGGAGAGAGTCGCCAGAGGGAGGGAGACGCCGGAAGGAGGCGGTGGGAGGCCGAATCGAGTTTGAGAGAGAGATAAAGAGAGGATAGAAGAATTGAGGAGAATTGGAAGAATGATCGAAACTGCCCAGAAATGGGCAATTATACTATTTCACTTAGACGACGGAGGGTGATTTTCCGTCGTCTAAGTCAACCACCATATTTTTTGAAAACGCCACCAAAGTAATTGGCGAGTGAAATTTGACCGCCATAGTTTTTGGGAACAGTTCAACTTTTGGACTTAGAAAACAGAGAATCTCCGTCGTCTAAGTCTAAATTTTGAACCGTTCCAAAAAACATGACGGTGAAATTTGGACCACCAAAATTTTGAACCTAGATGACAGAGATAGCCATCTCCGTCATCCAGGTGCTCACCTGAACGACGGAGAGTCCTCGTACTCCGTCATCTAGATACAATTTCCATAAAAATAATTTTTAAAAATAATTCGTAAGGAAGTTTCCGATCTGTCATTCGAATGAAATTGTCGTAAAATATCAATTAAAGAATCGTATATATAAAAAGTGGAATTTAGGACGACAAATATATTTACGTCTTTAAACTTGTTAAGTATCTACTAATGTGTATAACTTAAGTGTTATTAAGTGTAGGCTCATTGCACATCAATATTAACGAAATTGAATTTGGTCAAAACAACCGTTGGATTCATTCACCATAAGACAATATATAAGTAGAATAATTTTTAGTAAATAGTAATTTCGTTAAGAGTTTCATCGGCACAGTCAACCGCAAAATCGAAATTTTTACAAACCGGAAACGTGGATACACGAAAATTCATAAGTCCTATTTTGGAACCGTCGACGCTCACACTCCAAGAATTGTTTACTATATGGACTCAACGAAAAGAATATGCATTGGGACATGGTCTACATGGTCGTTGTCTTATGTGAAAGTATGAAATAAGCACTTAGACGACGCAATGACACATTTGCATCGTCCAAGTAAGCACTTAGACGACACAAACGTGTCATTGCGTCGTCTAAGTGCTTATTTTAGAGTTTAGGGTTAAAACTTAGACGACGGTATGACCCTTTTGCGTCTTCTAAGATAAATTTTTAGGATTTAGGGTTATATAATTACTATTATGTTTACCTTGGTATGGACTACAAAAAGCCATTCCGTCGTCTAGGTTTTAGGGTTTAGGAAAAATGTGATTCTTGATCGTACGGATTAATTAATTAATTTGTATTTCCGTCTATCGAAACGACCTCGCTCTTTAATTAATTTAAATTTAATTATGCAAAAAAGTTAAAATTAAATAATTAATTATTAAATTAAGTACATAATTAATAATTGTACATATTCCTCCTCATAATA
Source organism: Geum urbanum (assembly GCA_946800695.1). Classification (NCBI taxonomy): domain Eukaryota; kingdom Viridiplantae; phylum Streptophyta; class Magnoliopsida; order Rosales; family Rosaceae; genus Geum; species Geum urbanum. The sequence continues at coordinate 41,190,054 of OX326998.1, forward strand.
CATATAATTAATCATGCATCATTACGTAAAAAAGTTTAAATACAATAATTAATTACCAATTAATATCCTTCGTCGTTATATTGTACTCTTTGTCATAATCATCATCATCCTCCTTACCACTATTATCCGATTGCTTCTCCTCCTCATCATACTCAACATCGTCTGACGAATAACCTGAGTTCTCGTCCTCGTCGTCATCCTGCGCCTCTTCTTCATCGACCTCATTAATTGCATCAATAATCTCATCTTGAGTTATATCCGTACAACCATCAGGCATGGGTAAGCGTTCACCAGCTTGAACCAGGTCCATTATGTCGGAGCGGATGACAGAAATATTATGCTCTTGATATGTAGTAATGTCTCTTTGCGGTTCAACATCTTCAGTGACCGGCATCCCTTCAGCTGTCATGGTGTTCCATATACCTCGATGAGAAATATGGTTCATTATTTTCCACCCTTCACCAGCTTTCGTATCGTCAAGATATAACACCTACTTAACTAAGGTGGCAAGAGCGAAAGGCTCATCCTCATACCAGCCTGAGTTTGTATCGACTGATAAAAGACCCTGGTCTTCCTTTGTATGTTTGAACAATTTGAACTTGAATAGGAAAACATTGACATCATTCTCGTAACAAAGTTGAATGACATATACAAGAGCTCAGTAATATATATCATTGTCTTTCCCAACCGCTATCCCACTGTTTTGTGTTCTTCTTCCTTCATCTCGGGCCAATAAATGAAACTTTACACCGTTCACAAAACATCCAGGGTTAATATAGTGTTTAATCGGCTTCCCTGCTAGCAAGTGCTTTGGCCAGGACCACCACTCCCTGTGATTTTTCTAGATCAATCATCTGGGAAAATGGGAAATATATATATATAATTAAAGGGTTTAATTTCTACAAACATGTATATAAATTAAATAAGTAAACATACGTACCCATTGGAAGAAATAATTGGGGAACTTCTTCTTAACCACTTTCTAAAACCACGTCGAACTTTTGTCCGGATTTAACGCCTGAACTTTTGTCCCTAAACTTTTGTTCATGAACATCCACAGAGGCAGGTTGTATGACATCAGAATAACCGGCCAAATACTGACGGCAGAGCTATACTACCCCAAGAATTGAATCTGTCTGTACATAGTCCGAGTCTAACATTTTGAACCTCATTGGCAAAGTCTCCAAATTCATTGTCGAAATGTTTGAAAGCCTCCCCATCTGCGGCGTGTCTCAGAACATCGTCATCTATTCCCTTTTTTGCGTACCATCACATTGCCTCTGCTGTGTATAGAGATATGTACAAACGCTGCAATTCGGGAATCAATGGAAAATATCGAAGAACCTTCACAGGAATTTTCTTTTTCGAAATCTTCCTATTCAGCTCATATCTGCACTGGCCGCATATGGGACAATAGTCCAAATCTTTATACTCTTTGTAAACAGTACACAATCATTTAGACAGGCGTCAATTATCCTGTACTTTGGGCCGATGCTGCTCAAGATATTTCTAACCTTATAATGGGATTTAGGAAGATTGTGATCATCAGGAAGCAACTTCCATATTTGCTCCTGAATTTCGTCAAAAGCACAGACTGACATTTTGTGCTTCACTTTAATCTGCATTTGTTGTATCACATATTACAACACATTCTCTCGATATCCAGGGTACTCCGGGGTCTGGGCTTCAAGTAGAATCCTGTTGTACTTATCCATCTCACTAGTGTTAGTAGCCAAGCTAGCAGCAGGGAATGTGTCATCATGCCCATGAGTGGTATTGTAACCTCCCTCTTGGTGTTGGTGTCCACTATGACTAAATCCCGGAAACGCATCATGAACCAAATCCGCAGTTGGGTTCCAAGTAGAGGGGCCAGCACCACTGCCGCTGGATGAGGCACCATGGTAACTGTACCCTAAGCTGAATTCTGCTGAGTTGAAGTCTACTGCTTTACCATGCTCGCTCCACGTAGTGTAACTCCACATCATACCATTTTCGTACAGGTGTTGCATCATAACATTAACCTCCACATACTGATAGTTAAGACATTTTTTGCACGGACACCTGAAACGCTTCTTTCCCTGACCATGTTCTGTCACAAAATCCACAAATTCTCTAATTTCATCCATATACCAGACATCACTTCTATTCCGCAAATTCATCTAACTCTTGTCCATACTTCTACGAAATTTAATAATTATCATATTAGTCAACATTATATATACAGATTTTCAAGTAATTATTAAACTATTATATATTCAAATTTTCAACTACCTTAACTATTAACGTATAATTAATTAAAGTATTTGTTAATTACCTTTATTAATTAATGGTGAATATACTATACATCAATTACTTTAATATATCTAACATGCATGTACATTTTAACTAAATATTAACCAAATTTTTAAACATCCATGCATATATATGTACTAGTTAATTAGTTAACTAGTATATATATCAATCAATTACCTAACTTAATTATAAATATCAAAAGTACTAAAAATGCAATCAATCTAATTTACAATTAATTATATATATATAAACATTAAGATTGTCGAAAATTAACTACGTACGTACGTACCTAGGCTTCTCCGATATATGGCTAATTGATGGTCGGAGCAGGATATTTATATATATATATAGTGCTAGGTAGTTGTACCTACGTGTGTGGAGAGTTTGATCGAGAGAGAATGATATGAGGATCAGATGAGGATGAAAATGAGACGAGCAAGCAGAGAAGACGAGTGTCTGGCATGGACAATATATAATACATCACTTAGACGATGCAACGTCGGTGTGTTGTCTAAGTGACCACTTAGACGACGGACTAAGCATAGTTTCCATCGTCCAATTGGTTAATGAGATGACGAACCAACACGCCATAATGTAAGTGGTCACATAGACGACGACGTGTCGGTCCATCGTCTCATTAATTACTTGGACGACAAAGATATATTTTCGTGGTCTAAGTGTGCCTTAGACGACGGAAAATTTCTTAAGACGACACAAATTATTACCGTCGTCTAAGAGCGTTTTTCTTGTAGTGGATTAGTTGCAACACTATTCGGATCTCATAGTTCATAATTTGCAGATGCCGTTTAAGTCGGCGTGTCGAGTCGCATTGATTCCTGTGCATAGCCTAAATGTTAGAAAATTGATCTAACCACACGAAAATATTTGAAAACTACCCAAAATTATCGTAGAAAACTTCCTGTGAAGAAAAAGGTGTTCTGGTCACCGAAGCTCAACCGCGTACGGTGGCGCGTCGGTCCCACATGCCACCACCGACGGTGGCCGAAATTTGACCCACACAGTTGCCTACAATTTTTACATCAATGGAAAGCTCAAACCAAGCTCAACCATATTCTCAACTGAGCCCAAGTCAAAATCTAGCTAGAAGGTAACAAAAATCACCCCGAAAGCGATGGATTCCGCCAAAATTTATCTTCGGCTGACTAACGTCGCCCGACCACGGTGCACCTCAGGACCACGTGCAAATAACTTCTGCCATTATGGGCGTCAATAGCCCCAACACCTCGCCACCCATCGCCGGCCACAACGTAGTCGCCGACGACCACCAAAATTAGAAACCTCAGGCCCTCAAATCGCCAGATTTTGCGATAGCATAGTTGTTGCGAGGGTGAGGGAAGCTTGATGATAAAGAGGGGAGAAAAATTCCAGTTGGGTTGCCGGTCGGAATCGTCCTATGGCCGGAGTTGACACCGACGGGATCGTCGGTCTCCGTTCTGGAGGAAGAGAGAGATTCTCGCTGAAAGGACCCAACCCCGATTTAGTTGCCTAAACCGGAATCGAACCCCTTCGAAAACGCGAACCAACAAAAACCGTAGAAATTTTGGCAGAGTTTCGTTACTAACGTAGAATTATCATTACCTGCACGCGGAAAATACACTTCATCCTATGCCACAAAAAGCAAACCGTGGGCACCAATCCCATCCGGATTTCTCAATATATCAACAGTAAAGTAAAACAATAAATATAACTATACTTTACTGAAATCGGGTGTAAAATCGTATAACATAATCAACAGATTACTCAGAGCGACCTCTAATGTATAAACATATAGGTATACCACAGTAGGTAGAACAATAAACCTACTGGAAGAAGTAAGGTAGCTCGAGAACTATGCCTCCGACCACGACGTGCGACACTAGAGCCTGAATTGCAAACTGGGCACGGAAACCGAAAAGCCCAGGGGAAAGACATAAAACTCGTTAGAGTGAGTGGACGAAAATAAATGTCTTTCACCAATTAATATATATGTTTAAAATAATATATGCGAGTCCAGGTAAATAAAAATAACAAGTACACGAGGTAAAAACCATAATCCTCCAGCGTACTGAGCATGCAAGTAAAAATCCCACGGGGTCACTCATGGACACACCCGTGCTTGTACAGTCAGAACCACGGAGTCCCTGACTTCCACGTGATTCTAGCCAGAAATGGCCTCGGATCCGGGGAAACGCCCCTCACCGGTCAGTCGGGGATACGCCCCTCCTGGTATGGCCTACCATCGGGGATCAGCCGAGAGGCAAGTGTATCGATACAACAACGTAACCAAGACTGTACTCTGTGTAAACCAAATCATAAACATTTCGATGCAAATGCATGAAACAGCATATAAGTGTATATATATTCGTATACGTATATCCGTATAAGTATAATCGTATAATCGTAAAAATACATGCTCATGTAATCCGTAATCTCAATACACATGCTCAAGTTCATAAATCATATAAAAGACTCGCAAGAATTCCGTGAAAAGAAATTGTCCACTCACAGACTTGCGTAACGCGATATGCGTTAACCCGTGATCCGGCGGAAAGTCCCTCGCCAAAACAACGATCACGAACACCTGAATTTTCACAAAATCCATTTCTCAAAGTCATAACTCGATAATACAAATCAAATCACGAGAAACCACCGTTCTCGGAAACACGTAATTCAAAGTCGACGAATCGTCGAAAATCCGTATATGTACACCTCAATACCTCGCTATACTTTCGGATGCTCAACTCGAAAAACGAACCTCCCCACTACGATCGGGGCGCGATTTCGAGTGAAATGACATGCAACTTGTCGAAAATCCAAAAAGTCAAACCGTTGACCGCCGTTGACCACCGCCCACGGCGGCGCCGCCACTGACCGGAACATTTCACGGCGGAGCAACCCCTATTCCACTCAAAATCATCCACTGAGCAACTTTGTCAACTGCAACAAAGGCCAATTCTCACTCTAACTCATCCAATTTCATGATAAACCGAATGTTCATACAAATTTCAAATCCAAAATTCTCCAAGCACAAATCGAATTAGAACTCCATACTTACATGGTTAGAATCATGGAGATGAGGGCTACAAAACCCAGTCCTTGTTTGAGCTCAACACAGCCCGAATCGAAAACCACCATTAAACCCAAAATTCACAAACTTTGGTCCAAGGTTTCTCTCTCCACCATGAGACTTGCCGGAAAAGGAGGTCGGCACGGAGAAGGGGGCACCGAGGCGCACCAAATGGGACCAGTCCCGCCCCCAAAGGTGGCCGGAAAGTCACCGTCGCCGGCGAGGCCGTGAACGTCGCACGCCACCATCTTCTCTCCACCGAGTTGACTCGGTCAACCCAATTAACCCCAACATTTGACTTTCCCTTTTCGGCAACCTGCTATTTATAGACTTACCAAATAAGGAAACTTTCCCAATTAATTTGCGACAAACTTCGAATATCCGTAACTTTCTCGTCGTAATTCCGATTCCGATAACTCTCGCGGCTACAAACTCGTCTCGACGTACTCTTCAATTATCAGCCAAAGTCAAACACATCGACCAATCGGATAAAAAGTCAACCATTCGAACCAACACATATTTAATTGACTAAACAAACAACAATCGGAAATATTCACAACTTAATCTTCGTAACTCAGAAAATGCTCCGGAAGTTCCCACGAGCTCGAAATTAAATTCTGAACAACTTCCGTGAAGAAGCCAAAACCAAATTCTCGACCGATAATTTAGTCGTTAAGTAGTCCACCATTTAAACCCGAACTTCAAATATTCATAATTAATTCCTCGGTCGTCCAAATAACGATCCGGAACCACCCACGAACTCGAAATCACACGTACAACGACTCTCGAGAAGAGACTCAGCTCCAATTCTCAGCCAATAATTAAGTCGTTAACGAGCCTGGCAATTCAATCAACTGTCGGCAATCTGCGACTATGCGATAACTCACGTATACAACTGATCATACTGCTGATTCTGGTCCGGGTCGTCACAAAGAATGCTGAATTGAATGGGTTGGGTTTTTACCCAACTCAGTGAGTATCCAACAATTAACTTTGATAAATTAATGGCCCAGATTGATTATGATAGAGATCAGACGGTTCAATAATTTTACCTTACCATTGACAATTTTAATTTCTTTTGACAACAAACTTCCAAAATTCATAACAATTTACTCGAATCACCGAAATATAAGATAAAAATATGCACGAGTTCATAATAATTTCCTCTACAATTTTCATGAAGGAAGTGAGTCCAAATTCATAATTTATAAAAAGTCAACTTTTAAATCACGACGAATCTAGATAAACGCGACGTGTAACGCGTAACTCATTAATTAGCACGACTAACGACGGTTAACCCACTAATCTAGGTTTGGGTCATTACAAAGGCTGTGATGCCTGGAAAATACAAGGTAAGACCTTGGTTGGAACCCGATCTCCCAGTCGAGCTCAAGGTGCTTCTGGAGGAAGAAAACTTAGGCAGACCAGGATTCCTAGTCATACTAGGACTCTTGCTTTGATCAGGGTTCCCCTCTTGACTTACCGAGAGACTAACAGCCCCAACACCGATTACTTTCTTACCTTTCAGGCTGGGAAGTTGGAACGCCGCCATAGCCTCTTTCTCCGCCGACATGTCGAGCGGGCTTCCACAGATGGTGTGCTAAAAAATCCAACACGTCCTACAATAATCATAGAGTTGATCGTACTTGTAATGGATGGAAGTGACGATGCCATCAAAATTGAAAACCTCTAAAGGGAAAGCTTGCTTAACAGGTTTTTGAATATCATGCTAGATCCGAGCTCGAATCTGTTTACCACTTTTGATACCTGGTTCATCCAATCAGATGAATTCACCGAGTGTGGCGGCGATGTAGCCCATCGTTGTTACTGTTTGCAGATGGGGCGGGAGGCCCAGCACTTTGACCCACACCAACAGGCGGTGCAACACCACCTTCCCTACGTAACTGACGTCGTCATGGGGACTGAGCATTATGTTCGATTTGCCGTAGAACCACGGTCCCTCTCTCAGGATCTGATCACGCTCGGCCTTAACGTCGAAAGCTAAAGCGTATCGTTCCTCATGTTGCCTAATCGGCAATCATTTCTTCAGATCCCAAACTCCGGCAATAGTGCCCATGAAAGCCTTAGGGCTCAGATCCTTCTTTGCGGCCAGTAAGCTGCCTATCGCGTAGTGCTTGGTATTTTTTGCGTCTTTGACGCTGAATGAGGTCTTCCCTCGCTCAAAGACCGCAAAAGCAGTCGAGAATTTTCTGGTGACGCCATCGGAGGCCATGGGATGCTAGCGCTGCAGGGAGAGGGATTGTGGCTCTCTATGGTTTTAATTTTTGTGCTAGTTCTTGTTTTGTTTTGAGTGATGACCGAAAAAAACCCTATATTAAATGGATTATTATGGTTAAATTAATATAGTTAGAGCAACTCCAACGAATTAATATATAAGAATATAACCAATAATAGATGGATTATTGTCCAATATGAGCTCTAACAGATCCGTTATATCAATTTTTATTTTAGGTAGTGGCATAGCCACTTTACAATGAGGAGTGTCTTGACACTCCTCAAGTTTTGAATTTCTATTAATTAGATACATATTAATACTTCATTAAAAAGAATTTAATATAATAAAATAATTTTTTGACACGGCTGAATATTTTGAAAGGAAAGAGAATTTAATTTCTCTTAACTATTTTGCCTTAGCCAATCAAATAAATTCTCAAAACTCTATTATTATTGTTATATATTGAATCAACGATTTAATAATTTAACTTTACATCATTTATTATTTGATTGATAGCCATAATTTATCTTATCATTTTATCGTTTCGTTTAGTAAGTCAATTCAAAAATAAAATATATTTCTATATTCAATTTGGATTATGAATTCACAACTTTTATCTTCGTGAATAGCTTTGTTGAACATAAAAGTATGCATGTTGTACGTCTTTTATGAAAAAATGACACGTCTAAGCGAAAGTTTTGGCTACGCCACTGATTTTAGGGAATCCCTAAATTTCAAGTTTTAATCTTATATTCCTATACCGAAAAGTGAAAATATAGGTGTTAAGAATAAGCAAAACTGTAATCAATTATTTTCTTTTATGTTGCAAATATAATTTATAATTACATGTATTTAAAAATTTATTTAAAATAACCAATCAAAATTAAGCATTTGTTTAATTATAACTAGAATTTATGTAATGTTGTTGGAGAAAATTTTCAAAATCGATTAGCTAAAATAGCTTTAAAGTCTATTTTTGAATAAAATAACAATATTTTGAGTGATGTTGTTGAAGATGCTCTTTGAACTTCCATCGTGGAAATATAAGCTAGCATCACTCTTTACATCCTTTAGTTTTCTTTTTTTCAAACGACTATCTTATAGTGTGTTATGAGCAAGGAGTAAAATATCAGATATCGAGGATATATTGACAATCCAAAATATGAATATTTCGACGGAAATATAGATCCAGTAAAAAATTGGACGAAATCGACGGAAATAAAGAGAAATACATGTAAATTTGCATTGAAACTTCATTAAATTCTCATATGATCAATTATCTACCTTATTTATAAAGAAAATATTAATTAAGCATTGAGACATTTGAAATTATGATAATGTTAGATGAATTAGTACGTACTGAATATCGATAGTTACTAAAATATAGTTTCATACTTATGAATTACTTTTTTGATGGCTAAACTAAAAGAAAGGCTAAGCTATCACGTCTTTTGTACATTATTTTGTATATCATAATGTATGCAATAATAAGACCTATTATGTTAGTGAATTCTTACACGACATAATTAATGACAGAGATCTAAATTTTAGGAAAATAAAAAGGGAAAAGAATTCAAATTCTAATTCAAATTTTTGTATATATATATAAATATGTAACAAAGAAATAGATAAGAATTCTAGCTCGTTGGAAAAGGGTTTAAGGTTCAAACCCAAGTCTTGCAATTTTGTATTTTGTAGGTTTAATTCCAAACTATTCAATTGGGCTTTGGGTCATGGCGTGTATGGTTGTTGTGGGTGGGTTTTATTGTTTGAATTTGGTCTGGCCAACAAAGATATGAAGTCAAAATATCAGATAAATTCAAAAATATCGAGTATTTCGACGATATATCAGAAAATATTGATTATTTCAGGAAAAATCGGATGAAATAAATAAATATATGTAGGATTTATATCAGGTAATGAAAAAAAATGGAAATAACGCCGAAATATCAGGAATATTTTCGATTTTTCACTCCTTGCTTAGAACTAATACAACATGTCTATCTCATACATATTCGAGTTCATCTAATATTTTTTTTTCTTCTGGAAATTAACTTATAGTTTTTTTTTGAAAGATCGTGTGATACGTCACTTCTCATTAAAGGAAATGTAGTAACAAATACAACCACGACTACCCACTGAGGGGCGCCGAGAGAAAAAAGCCGTAGTCTAGCTAGACGTTACAACAGTGTTACTACCCCTAACCAAAAATTCGAAACCTAAACAATAAACTCAAAGTTCGTAACCAATGACGTAGCAGATCCCAGGACGGTGCATTACCTATTCCGGGACCAACTGTAAGTTCAAAGTAAATAAAGGCTTATGCCAATACAAGACTAAAGAAAACCAAAAAACATAGGTACTGAAATTGAAAATAAATCTCCTCGCATAGCTGACATTGGAGATGCTAAAAGTTCAAAGGAAATACCGGAATCCCAAATACGTCTGCATGATACTGACACCGAAGCATTAGGTGTCCAACGACATATCTCGGCCCAAAACCTTTCAGAAGCCCAAAGAAGGAGCTAGGGCAGCCGCCCCTCCACACCGCTCCATCGGACTCTGGAACCAATGCTGACCATCGAGGATCCCAAGCCGAAAGCCGACGTCGTGATTTATACCCACCGGCAATAAGTAGTCCCCAGAACACTCGAGCCACAAACTCATGAAACGACGACACCTCTACCTTAAAGTCGACAGCGAAGGGACCTCCGAGTCCACCGCCATCACCGGAACTTCACTCCGGCAATTCAATGCCGAGACTGAACAACAAGATGGGCAAGAACAGCTGCCCGCGATGAGGTAGTCCCAATCATTGCATCTACCTCGATCCCAAAACCAACGTTGGAAGTCGACGCCTGCACTGGTAACCACCAGCACCGCACAATGACACAATCTGGTGTAGGACAGTCGGTTTGGATTGGAATCTCGGGACAAGATGGCCGACGAGGGTAGCCTAACACCGATCATCTTGGATCGCGGAAGACAACTCCAACACGGGGTGGAGCAATAGGTAGGAACGAGAGAAACTTGGGTTCAACGCCACCAGGTGGTGGCGACAGTATGCCAAGGCCGGAGAAGAACGACGCCGGGAAGTGCAATCGACGGAGGCAAGCCTTCGCGGCCAGGAAAGTCCTAGGGCTAGAAAGGGGTTTCATCTTTGAGAAGACCCGATTTGATCTAGAAATTAACTTATATGATTGTACAACAAACTGAAACTTATTTTGTTTTTCTTGAAAAGGACGAACTTAAACTTATGGTAATAGTAATCTCTCATGGTAAAACTGTAAAAAGTTAATTGTTAAGAATACAATAAAAGTTAAAAAAAGGATTAATGAGGAATCAAAATGACAAAATAGGTGATCGTGTTGTATAAGCGGTCAATTTTAAGGAGTCCCAACATTTAAAACTAGCCATTTGACCAAGTATAACTCTGGCTTGTGGTCTCACACTCTCACCCCATGCCACAGTGCCTTCGACACTACTGTCTCTTTCACCCGGTTAATCCACAATAACAAAAATATTTCACATCCAGTGAAAAGATGAGGGGCATTAAATGCAACAATTTGAATGGAAATGGAAGACACTAAGTATATGTTTATTATTCATTACCAAAAAGCCATGGAATTTTTAATTGTTCCCTTTAAAAATAGGTGTTGGACTCTTGAGCTTATCAATTTGTGCACCCCAAATGTTTTTGACTGAAAAAATTGATTATTTATATACAATTATGGGAAAAAAAAGTTGAATACTTTTAGGAGTTTTATGCCTAGAAAAAGCAAACTGGGAAAAACAAAAAAAAAATAAAAAAGGGAGAAGATGGGTGCGTGCGTGGGACAATGTTGGGAGTAGGGTTCTATGATAAGAGGATTAAGAGCATTCTTAATAGACTTGTTATTTTTTTAAAAAATTAAATATTTAATTATTTTATAACTTTTCACATTCCAACATACATTCTATCTTAAAGTTAAAAATAATTTTTAGTTAAATTCATTGTTAAATATAGCTAGCAAAATAATTCATAACTATACTTTTTCCTCTAAATTTTTTGATGTTTTTAGTATACTTTATTTTGATTTAATTTCTAGATTATTTTTTTTTACGGAGAAGAATAATTTATTAAAAGACTTTTAGGCCTGAATAGTACATACACAACTGACAGCACACCAATTTTTGTAGACTAGTCAGAGCAAATACTACTCTCTGTATCAATTAAGCCCTTATAAATCAAGCTAATTCGTATCTCAAGAGAATCCCAAGAGACATACAAAGAAGGATTGCCAAACCCCCGAGTACACAATTGTGGTAGGTGTACCAATCCTAATGAAACTCGCGATTCCAAAGCGACATAAATAAGCTGATTAATGCAACTCCAACACGTTCGTAGGCATACCGAACCACTTGGATCTCATACATGAAACCTACCTGGATCCTAAATTTGGACCCTAATCATCTCCCTTAGGAGCCCTGGGTTCTGGCCCATTCTCCAAGGCCTAAAGAAGATCCATTCCGAGTGTTCTATGCCTTGAAACCCTAGCAGTCTCAAAACACAAAACCGAGGCCCAGCCCACTGATGCCCATAAGCCTAACCTGGTCTCAACCACTTCTCACACCTATGGGCCCAAACCAGCCCAACATGCTTTCCACCAAGTCTATCACGGCGTCGCTCCACCAGCACCTTGTGATCGAGTCGCTGCTGTCTGCCGGTCGACCAAGCTCAAGATCTCGCCGAAGCCACACCAATCATCCCGCCTCCATCAACACCGTACATAAAACCTACACGTCGTTGACCGGAATCCGAATCAGTCAAGTACTCCAACACCTCCGGGAGACCACGAAGTCGCCAGAAAATCGACTGACCCCGACTCCCTTCGCCAACCACCATTGTCACTGGTGCCACTGCCTCCATGTGAGTCCGCTTCAATTGCGCCCGAGAAGGGCGCAACCACCGCCGCTTGACGCCTAAAACTGCAGTCGAACTGATCTCTAAATCATTTGATGTCTTCCAGTCTTGTCGACATAGGAAGATACGCCTCACTTGCGAAGAAGCTTGGGAATTGACGTCAAAGGAGAGTGTCCTGAGTAGCATGTCGGAGAATGCCCGCGTCTTGGAAATCTCACAGTGAAACCGATGATTTTTTTGTCACCGCTCAAGCATAGCGATAAAACTCTAAGAGTGGCATAGGAAAGTTATTTAATTTCTAGATGACTAAAACTGTTGAAGTAAAAATGAAAAAGTAAGGAATTATAAATAACCTTTAGAATAATATAAGTAGAAAGTATAACAATGATTAAATTATGATACCATAAAAAAGACATGATATAATGCAACGGGGGATACACACTATTATTATCCAAAACAAAACAAAAACAAAGGCCAAGGAAGAAGAAGGGCAAGAGAAGGGTGGTGTCGACAATTAACCCTCAAGTAGATCTGGAATCTACCACTCACTCTCCCCCTTTCTAGTCATTAATCCTTCCCGTCTCCCTCAAATATAGATAGATTAGACATTTCCAAAAAAGAAGAAAGATGGAGAGACAGAGAGAGGGGGGACCCTTTCCAACTCTACTCAAAGTCTCCAAACAAAAGACCTCTGCTTCCCTTGCTACTCCCCTCTTTGAAACCCTACTACTTGCTACTCTCATATACTCAGAGAGAGAGAGACCCATTTTTCTACTTCACTCGGTTGGTTTGCTTCGTCTCTTTGTTGGTTGTTGTTTCAGAGAGAGAAGCAAGGATGGGTTCTTTGCAGTACGAAGTAACGAACCTACTGTTCGGCAAGATCAAGGCTTTGGAGCCTGAAAATGCTATCAAGATCATGGGTTATCTACTCATTCAAGATCTCGGCGAAAGCGATTTGATGCGGTTGGCGTACGGCCCAGACACTCTTCTCCACACTCTGATTCTCAGAGCCAAAATCCAGTTGGGACTTTCGTCGAACACTTCTTCTGCATCTTCTACGCCGTCTTCTCCGTCACCTCTCAACCCCATAGCCAGGCCCACCAACAGCAACCCATTTTCACAGTCGCAATCTTCGCCTAGAGTTCCAAACGGTTTCGACTTCATCGGCGGCAAGAACACCAACCCATCTTCTCCTTCCTCGAATTCATGGCCGATTTCTGGGTTCAACCCCATTAGCCCAAAGTCGAGCCCTTTGCTCTCTTTCGACAATATCCGAGCTGGGTCTGGTTCCGGGTCGGGCCCACTTCCTTTGCATTCGAAGCACTCCGGCAAGGACGGCGATTGGTCTACCGGGAATGAACTCATTGACGAACACCAACTCAACGACTACTTGTCCTTTCTCAACGAGTCGTCATCATCTTCTTCAAGGCCAGACGGGGGCGATTTCATCGATCCTCAGCTCGAATTGGGCCAGGGGGTTCCGGACTGGGCCCATTCTCTCGGCAATGGCGACGCCCACTTGCACAGGAGGAGCTTTTCGGCCAGCGACGCTTGTTTTGGGTCGGAAGAGGCGGCGCTAGGAGGCGGTGGCGGGTTCAAGCCCTGCCTCTACTTTGCTAGAGGGTTTTGCAAGAATGGTCCCAATTGCAAGTTTGTGCATGGATGCGAGGCGGTGGACGGCGGCATTGTTGGGTCGCCAAAGTTTGATGGTGGGTTCGAGCAGCTACAGCAGCATGAGGAGATGCTGAGGTTGAAGGCTGCTGCTCATCAACAGAGGCTAGCGGCTGCTGCCACTCAGTTCATGGCCACCGGAGGAGGAGGGGGAGGCCCGCCTTCGCCTTACAGCAAGTACATGAACTTCCTCTTGCAACAGAATAATGATCCTCAGAGGTATAACGGAAATGGCTCTTTTGTGAGTGTGTTTTGGTTATTGAGTCGCATTAGTTTTTCATTTGAACCTGTTGTTGTTTTTGTTGGTTGGGTGCATTGTAGAGCTGCGGCAATCCTGATGGGAGATGAATTTTTCAAGTTCGGGCGGTGCCGCTCTGAGAGGAATGAGCTTTTGGCAATGGCTTCTGTCGAAAAGGCGACTTCTGCCTCCAGACAAATCTACTTGACATTTCCAGCTGAGAGCACATTTAGGGATGAAGATGTTTCGGAATACTTCAGGTAGCATTCTACATTTTTCAAGTATACATGTCTGACATGAATGGTTTGGTAGTTAGCAATTAGGAGAAAGCAAGTTGAGGCTTTTTTTCATTGTATGTTCTCAGAGCACTTCCCATCTTACTTTAGAATCTTGCAATGTTATCTTGTCATTCTCTGTTTGATTTTCCTTCAACTGCTTCATTGTATTCCGAGATTATGCATGTAGGTGATTGCCAAATGTTACCCTCTTTAGGTCCTAAAATTGTGTGAGTAGTAGCCAATTCTCGCACAATGTCTGAGCTCATGAAAGCATTTTCTCTATTTTGATCAAAGTTAAAATATTCTCATCAACTTGTCGTAAGAACTATCAAGAACTTAGTATTTAATGAAGAATGAAGTGATTGTTTATGTTAAGTAGTATAGCATATGCAAATGTGGATGTTTGTAAAGGATGTTGTTCTATTTTAATGAACTGAACTTTGATTCCTTGTTTAGACTTCAAATCTGGTTTCAAAAGATATAAGAGAGCCATCGCATTGTTTTTAAATGTTGTATGTCTTTCTGTTTTTGCAAAATCAAAGACTTGGCATCATGAGAATCCGTTTAATAAGTCAGCCAAGTCTTGTTTATTGATCAAGTGAACTAGTTTTCAAGATAACCCGAGGGTTTAGCAGGACATCCAAGGTAACAAGTGTGTACATATTGGAGACCATTTTCTCCATAGCGATGCCACAGCTCAAGAATCACAATGCAAGGTTAATAGAATTGGATCTCTACTGGTCCCAGGATTAGGAATTCCTAAGAGGGCTCAGATGTCTTACGTTGTTGTACTGTTACAAGGCCAAGGATATTCATTTTTTTTCTTCAGAAGATAGATTCTCATATCATTGTTGTTGCTATAATTTAAGGATTCAGAGTTGAGGAATCATTTTAACAGTAGTTCTGCTTTGTAACTTTGAAGCAAGTATGGACCAGTTCAAGATGTACGGATTCCATACCAGCAGAAAAGAATGTTCGGATTCGTTACATTTGTCTACCCAGAAACTGTCAGGCTCATATTATCCAAAGGGAATCCTCATTTTATATGCGAGTCACGTGTTCTTGTGAAGCCCTATAAGGAGAAAGGAAAAATCCTGGATAAGTATGTTCGTTATAACTCATCTAGTATCAGACTTGTGTTTTTCTTTTTCCACATCCTATTTTGATGCTTCTACTGCTGATTGTCTGCAGGAGGCAACATCATCAAGAAAGGGGAGAATTTTCTCCATGTTTGAGCCCTGCTGGCCTTGATTCTAGAGATGCATATGAGCTTCAACTTGGTAAGTAACTAGAAGAATCTTTTTTGTCACAGTACACACTGCGAAAAAGTGGACGAGTATGTTTAGAATTGCTTTGGTATTTTGTTTTCACAAATGTGCAGGAGGAAGAATGCTCTATGACACACAAGAGATGTTATTGAAGAGAAAATTGGAGGAGCAGGCTGAGTTGCAGCAAGTCATTGAATTCCAAGGTAGAAGACTAATGAATCTCCAGTTGCCAGACTTCAAAAATAACCGCTTAAGTCAGCACTATCTACCTCATCACTTCCGCAGTCTATCTTTCGGTGCTCCTGTTCCCTTGATCCCTCAATCTCATGCTCAGATCAATCAAAATGCCATTCCATTTGAATGCATCCAACATGAAGTTGTGGAAGGTATTCGAATGGATAGTAGTTCTTTGATTATATACGTGTACACAAATTTCGGATGAGACCTTCTAATGCTGAATACTGTAATATTGGTGCAGGCCATGGTGATATGCCACCTGCCTCATTTTCTGTGACTGGTGCAGTTTCTGAGCAGCAACTTCAGAAGGAAGTCAATGTAGCTTGTACTAACGACAATGCTAAGATCGAAAACAATGAGCAAGGCTTGGATACTGCAGATGACCTTCATGCACGGTATGTGAAATTTTAGGTCTTGTAAAACTTTTTGTTCTAGCTGAAGTCTTATTCTGTAAGTTCAGGTTCTTCTACTTTCTAATATTGTATTAAATTGTTTCCTGTGGTTGTCTTCATGAGAGCAGTGTAGAACAGGTCCTTCCAGATAGCCTTTTCCCTTCTCTAGAAAATTCAGCTGGGAATCATACCGCTGCAGGAGATGAAATGATCGTTGTTTCTGACAACTCACCCACATCGGTTAATGCTGCTACTTGTGTGGCTTCTCAGTAATGATCCTTCTAATGCGCAGGTGCTGCCTCTGCTTTCCATTGTGAGAACTCGTTCCTCTCTTCTTAGAAATTGATTCAAATAGTGATTTTCTGACTTCGGTTTTATTTTTCTTGCTTGGATGAAGCTTTTGAAGTGTAGGTAATAATGGTGAGTTTGGGCTGCAGGGATTGACCTAGGGTAAGATTGTTTATCTTCTTTCTAGTTATTTAGTATTAGTTTTATCTTTAAGGGGATGCATGATGTTCTCAGTATTGATATTGGGTTTGTTATGTTATCTTTGTTATATGCAGAAAAGTAGAGAGAAGCACATAAAAGGAAGACAAAGCCTCTAGATGTATAGCTGAACAATACCTACATCAAAGAGTAGATCCATAGAGACGATCTCGTGGCGACGATGGCAACGAGGTCTCAGTGTTATGAATACAACATACTGCTAACAGTGAGCAAAATAGATAAACATACTTAATGAGACTGAGGGAAAGAGTAGGATTTCTCCCTTTTTCTGTCTTTTGTACCATCTCTATAGGTGTGTGCGCGCCAACCACACTTAGCTTAGAGCAGCAGAACAAGTATATTATTAGAGCTAGTATGTATCTTTTGTATGACAATATACTATCTACCATATAAACAACTTTTCCTTTCTCTACTGGGTATTCTCTACTGTGTATTCTGGACCTATGTTGTTCTTAAAAACACACACATAGCACCAGTTTGAAGAACCGTACCACAATGATGCATGTAGGTCATAAAAGATGGGGGAGTGGAGAAGTATTGGTCTTGTTTTTGTGTTGGGTGGTGAACCATGATTGTTATTTGTCTCTTATTGCAGTGTCACTCACACGGTCCTCTCACCGAATGGCAAATGGGTAGAAAAGACATTTCACCAAAAAGCCAGGTTTTACGGAACGGATTTGGTCGAGGGTCCGAAGAGTTATAAGCTAAATTATAGTTATATTTTGAACTCCAACAAAAAATAAAGGATAAATCAAAAGATAATAAAAGGGCCAAAGACCATAGAAAATGCCAAATAAAGGGCTAGTCTATGTCAAATATTTTGGACCACTTATCAATTAAATACATATTGGTGGTTAAAAGTTGACTAAGATAAAGACAAGTGTCATGTTTTAATTAATTAATAAATGTGCGTATAGATTCTATTAAAAAATCGATAAATTTTATAATTTTTATGTCAACTTTATAATAATAGATTCAGAATTGATTCAAAAATGAAAAAATATACGTGGTAAATTTATTCATAATTTACTTGTAAAAGATACGTAACAAATTTTTTATACAAAAATATTATCGACAAGATTCACATGTATCATAATTTCTCAATCGAACGAAAAATAAAATTGTTTTAAAAATTATTTTTGTCTAAATTAGAATATTATCATAATAGAATAATATCATAAAACAAAAAATAATAAAATATTCAAAATGACTAAAATTTGATGAGTACCAAATTTTTAATAAAAAAATAATATTTCATGAGCTATATGATTATACTGGCTTTAGTGTTGTTGTATTGCAACACTAAAACCACATGCGGGAGTGGAAGAAACAAACAAAGGTTGTCACATGGGTTGCTGACATCAAATAGGGTTCAAATGCACTCCTCTCACTTTCCGTTTCCAAATGGGAAATGTTTTGTTTCTTTCTTTAACCAAAAACGTTTGTTTCTGAAATCTTTGTCTCTATAAGCTGGATCTCAAGAACAACAAGCCCTCTTCTTCCTCCTCATCTTTATGCGTTTGTTGCTGAAATTCAGTGGCCTTTCCGGGACAAAACGGTCAAAACGGTCAAAATAGTCGTAACACTTCACTTTGTTTCCGGCGGAAACAAGGAAAACCATACTCTAGCGGTTCAATGCGGCAGGTGAAATGAAACAGGAAGCAAGTAATGCCTGTGCGTGCGTTAGTCTCTTTTGTTTTGGTTTTCAAGACGTACTCTTTGCTATAGTAGTGCTCTGCTCTCCTGTCGGTGGTTTCTGGATTTGAGCCCTTATTTTGGACCCAATTATCAGTTTAGCTTTAACTCCTTTAAGAATAGTGGGTGGGAGTTACTGCTATTTGGGTTGACAATTCCGATTTTTTTCTTTTCTGAGTTTAACGATTGAGTTAACTACCTCGTTTTGTAGCTTAGCTCTATCTATACGAACAAGGTAGTTTTATAGGTTTGTTTTATTTGGTGAAATGAAACTTAGGACTTAGAAGGGTTCCTAGCTAATAACGATGAACAACAAACTAGGAGAGGTCAGTAGTACTAGAATAGAGCGAGTCAACCAAACTAAGAGAGATGTAACTTTCACAACGTCCTAAACTAAGAGAGTGAGAGACTAAGCATTCAGAATATCGCTCTACGGGTTAGTAGCCCAAATGACAATTAGATATATACTCAAAGTGGAGTGCAAATTGCAAATCTGTTTAAGGAAGTTAATTCTTCATAATTTTTAGTGTGTGTCATGTTTTAGTTAGATACGGATATTAATTAGATAGATATATGGAATCTCCGTTATATAAGGACATTTATTGTAACAGATTGTATAAGTCTGTATTTAAGACATTTTATCAATGAAAGAGTTACAATTTTCCCAGTTTACATATTTTCTCCTACAACACGTTAACAACACGCTTTCTGGGTTAATAACCATCACCACCAAAGAAAAAAAAAATCCTACCTTTCGAAAAAGCTCACCACTGCTGCCGGCCACCTTGCTCCACTACCGACCACCGACGGCCCCTCCTACTTACTCTTAGCGATCCTTTCAACAAGCACACGCTCCTAAGTCATCAAGATTGCTCGACTTCCGAAGAATCGTTTTAAACGAGCTTCAATATCAAATCGATCAACAAATGTACCGGTCATACCGATGACAACACCCACAGAGGTAAACTTTTCTAAATAATCAATCTCTAGATCTAGAATCAAACTTACTTTCCGCAAAACCTTAGATCTAAGTTGATAATATCTGTAATATGAGTTATTTTTTATTACATGTTTACCCTAGTTCTTATGGACCTATATCCATAGAGTATAAGTGACGATCTTGGAGGAGTCATGGTTTAGAAAAGAAAAGAAAAGGGAAATCGATTCTATGTGACGGTTAGTCATGGTTGCTGGGTGTGGGTTTTGCCACTGTTTACAATCGATTTTGTGACCATATATCATGGACCACCTTCTTATTTAATAAAACTTGAAAGTTTTTGTGATCGTAGTTTTTGATCGTTACTGATAAAACATCTCTGTGTGTTTTTGTAGATGAATTCGAATGAGCCAGCTAGACTGGAATTTGATATCCTTGACCTTCAAGGAAAGGAGTACCATCGTTGGGTCTCAGATGTGGAAACTACAATCATCGGAAAGAGCCTGACCAACACCATCAAACCCTCTGGGCCTGGAACGAATCTCCTGCCCCTCACTGAAGAATCAAAAGCTCAAGCCCTTATGTTTTTGAGGCATCATATCCATCCAACTCTCAAGAAGCATTATTTAAACAAAACAGATCCCATGGTATTGTAGGACGTTCTGAAGCAGTGCTTAAAAAATGTGCATGATGCACAGCTTCCTGACTTGACTACAAGATGGGAGAACACTAGACTTGTGGATTTTCCCTAAATCCAAGAGTAAAATCAAGCCATGCTAGATTTGCAGTCAGAGTTAAGTTTTTGTGGGGTGGAAAAATATGAGAATGACATGATTGAGAGGGTGTTACAAACCTTCCCAACATCCATGAATATTCTACACATCAGTATCGGCTTGAGTACGAACAGGGGAGGATTACCACATTCAGTGATCTCATCAATAGCCTTGCGAAAAAAGAGATGCATCATGAGATCATCCTAAATAATAAATCAAGACCGGCTAGTACTGAGAAGTCTGAGAGTTATCATGCTGGAGGAAAGGCCCGCAAAAATATGAAGGTTGCTCGTTCATAGCCTTATGCTCGTGGAGGACATGCTCCACGTGGGGGTAGAGAAGGGCGTGGGCGTGGCCAAGGCCGTAGCCAAAATATGACTTGGCATAGAGATCAGAACGCCAACTCCAACAAGGACCAGTCTGGTGGTGATGGTCAACGGTCTCAACATTCTGGAACATACGTTTGTTTCAAATGTGGTTCTACTAAGCATATGCACAAACAACGTCGTGCTAGTAGAGAAATTCAGAACATCTACAAGCGGCACAAGCAGTATTTGGCTTAAGAGTCAAATTATGCTGGACATTAGAGATGGAGGTTGACACCAATCTCGTTCTTGCAGAAGACAAGGGGAAAGATCTTGCTACCCCGAATTTTGATTAAGCCTATGTAAAATGTGTTGTCTTTATAATTTTTCAAGTTTTGGTTTTGTCTTTGGCTCACTTTTCGGTCAAACTTATTAAGTTGTCTTATTTTTGATTAAGAACATCTATGATGTATTTTTTTTTGTTGGCAATATTGAATATTTCTCTATTTTTCGATATATGAAAGTGTTTGAGAATGTTATATTTCATAGAATTCTTATGTATGGCTCGATGTTTATAAGTATATGGCAATATGAGATAATGATAAGGTAAAAACGTGACACAAATGAGAGGATGTTATTTTGAACTTGGGGAGATTTTTGATCCATCGAAGTATTGTACTTCGATCCATCGAAGCTATCCCATGGGTTGTTTTCTGACATTTTTCGATCCATTGAAAAAATGTACTTCAATCCATCAAAGTTTATTCTCGGGTGCTTTGGTTTCAAATTTCGATCCATCGAGACACTTCTTCGATCCATCGAAGAAATGCCTCGGGTCAACTTTTTCGGCCCATCAAAAATTGATGTCGAAAATTCGATCTCGTTTTAGGTTCCTTCGATCCATCGAAGGAATTAATTCGACCCATCAAAGACATCATTCTGGACACTATTTTTAACCCATCGAAGCTTTGCTTCAACCAATCGAAAAATGATATCGGAAAATCACATTTTATTTTGGGTTCTTCGATGCATTGAAGTTTTTCCTTTGACCCATCGAAGATGTAACTCGGAAGTGATGTTTTTAGATGAGTTTTTCATCTATATCATTGGTTTATGATGTTGTTTATACTTCGATTTTATTGAAAAAAGACGATTTTTTTTCGAAATTTTCTGTTGGAAAATTATTGGTCTAATTGACTGACCTGGATTTCAAGACCAAATGTGGTTTTACATCGGTTAATGTCATGCCATATCAACACTCAACAAGGGTCACACCCTTCTCAAATCTTTAATTGTATACTTAAAGTGTACGCCTGGTCTTTGTTACAAAGACTTACTTATTTACATTGATTTTCTAGATGTCTCAAGGCGAAATTGAGTGTCTAGTAGATAGTGGTACTACCCATACCATTCTGCAGAATCTGCAACTATTTGTGGATCTTTTTTCATATAATTCTTCAGTGACAACCATGATTGATGCAACGCCCGTTATTCAGGGGCGTGGTAGTGCAGAGTTTCTGCTGCCCCATGGTATAAAATTATATATCACTGATGCCTTATACGCGCCAAAGGCCAATCGAACCTTGCTAAATTTTAAGGATATTCGTGCCAATGGATTTCAATTGGAAATCTATTGTGAGAATGGAAAAGAATTTTTGTGTATAACCTCTATTGAATGTGGCCGCAAGCACATTATAGAGAAGTTTCCGGCAATTTGTAATGGTTTATACTTAACTACAGTTCAGATCATTGAATCTAATGTCGTGATTCACATTACTACATGTGACCTTGATTCATACAAGGTTTGACATTTACGACTGGGACATTTAGGTCGTGATATGATGATCAAAATCTTAAAAAATACTCATAGTCATCTGTTCTTTAAGGTGAAGAAACATGTGGGATTATCTATTTTCATCGGTTTAGATGGTGAGGATGAGACTACTCCTCTCAATTCTTGCTCGGTCTCCAAGACGAGTGCAACACTTTCCCAACAATATACTGCTGAGGCGTTGTGCGTTATCCCATCAGATACTTATGTTGCAATCTCTGATGCATATCGCTCGTTCTGTAAAGATTGTTCTTTAGCAAAGTTACATGCACGTCCTTCATTTGTTGTTGATAATAATGACAATATTCCATTCTTACAAAGGATCCAAGGTGATATTTGTGGATCTATCAAACCCGAATATGGACCATTTAAATGTTTCATGGTTTTGATAGATGCATCAAAGCAATGGTCACACGTTACTTTGCTATCCATAAGGAATGTTGCGTTTGAAAAACTCCTGACTCAAATTATCCAATCAAGTCTATTAGATTGGATAATGCAGGAGAGTTGACATCAAAATATTTTGATGATTATTGCATGTCTCTTGGGATTGAAGTTGAACATCCCGTTCCTCATATTCATTCTCAAAACAGTTTAGTAGAGGCTCATATCAGGCAGTTATAGCTTGTGTCTAGAGCTTTAGTAATGCATACAAATTTACCAATTTTTTCTTGGGGATATACAGTGTTACACGCAGTGATGTTTCTTCGATTTAGACCCGTAGCCCACCAACCATTAAGTGCGTACCAGTTTGTAACTGGATATGAGCTTGATATTTCACATTTACGCATTTTTTGTTGTGTGGTTTATGTGCCAATTGTGCATTCACAGCGCATTAAAATGGGTCCTCAAAGAAGATTAGACATTTATGTTGATTATGAATCTCCAATGATAGTCTGCTATCTTAAACCTTCGACAGGAGATCTCATTACTACTGGATTTGTAGATTGTCACTACAATGAGACTTATTTCCTGCCATTGGGGGGGGGGAGATATAAATGTAACTATTCCAGTGCAACATAAAGAATTGACGTGGTTTGATCCCACTGTGTCTTATCGTGATCCCCACACATCTCAGAGTGAGATGGAAGTACGTAGGATACTTGATCTTGAGCAAGTGGTACACTCTATGCCTAATTCATTTGTTGATATTGCTAAAGTGACGAGATTGGATATACCTACTGCAAATGTTCCTGCAAGGTTAGAAATCCAAAAAAAGGATTTGTTAGTAGCAACATTGGGCAAGGAGGCGTTCCTCCTGCTCATGTGGAAGGTATTACATCGTCCTTGGCTCCCATCAGAAAGAGGGGGAGACCAAGAAAATCCATAGATGAGTCACTGGTTAAAAGACAAGTCATCAAGGCACAAAAAGATTCATTTATCATCGACATTGTGAATCCTTCATATGAGATTGTCTCTGACTATATTTATATCGTTGAATCACAATTGGTATCTCTGGGGGATGATCCAGAACCTCTTGTGATGTCAGAGAACAAAGAAATCTCGCTTAGAACACATGATGCGCGCATTTTTTGGATAGATCTTCCATGTTAGTCGATGATATGTTTGCTTATTCCATCGCTCAGGAGATAATTGACGATGATGAAGTGGAACCCCACCCTATTACTGAATGTCAATGTAGAGCAGATTGGCCAAAATGGAAGGTTGCAATCCAGGCTGAACTAGACTCTCTGACTAAAAGGCAAGTTTTTAGTTCGGTTGTGCTATGCCCACGGAATATTAAGCCAGTTGGACATAAATGGGTCTTTGTTCGGAAGCGTAATGAGAAGAATGAGGTCTTGCGTTATAAAGCTAGGCTTGTAGTGCAGGGTTTCTCTCAGCGCCTTGAAATTAATTATGCGGAGACGTATTCTCCTATTATGGACATCATCACCTTCTGCTACCTAATAAGCTTGGTAGTGTCCGAAAAGCTCAATATGCAGCTTATGGATGTGGTTACTACATATCTCTATCGGGATCGTGATTCAGAGATATACATAAAAGTGCTAGATGTCATTGCTATACCCAAATCAAGTAACTCTAGACCACAGAGTGCTCACGTTATTAAATTGAGATGTTCATTATATGGATTGAAGCAATCTGGTAGGAAGCGGTATACATGCCTTAGTGACTACTTGTGTGACGACCCAGAACAGAATCAGTAGTGGAATCAGCTCAATTCGCGAGTTAGTGTATTGACGTGGTTTTCCGATAACGGATTTGCTCGCCAGAGTTGTTAACGACTTGATTATTGGCCGAGAATTTGAGCTGGGTCTCTTCTCGAGAGTCGTAATACATGTGATTTCGAGCTCGTGGGCGTTTCCGGATCGTTATTTGGACGACCGAGGAATTAGTTATGAATATTCGAAGTTTCGATGGAAACGGATTTAAATAGCAGGTTTGTTCGCGACTAAATTATCGGTCGAGAATTTGGTTTCGGCTTCTTCACAGAAGTTGTTCAGAATTTAATTTCGAGTTCGTAGGAACTTCTGGAGCATGATTTTGAATTACGAAGATTTAATTGTGAATATTTCCGTTTGTTGTTTGTTTAGTCGATTAAATATGTGTTTGGTTGAAGGGTTGACTTTTTATCTGTTTGGCCGATGTGTTTGACTTCGGGTGATATTGGAAGAATATGTCGAGACGAGTTTGTGGCCGCGAGATTTATTGGAATCGGAATTACGACGAGGAGGTTACGCGTGTTTGAAGTTTATCGAAATGGATAAGTTTGAGTTTCCATTTTGGGAAAGAGTATAAATAGTAACCTGCCATTAAGGGGAAGTCAACCTTACTATTTATTTCTTTGACTGGTGAGTTGACCGAGTCAACTCGGCCTTGGAAGGGACTCGCGACGGTGGTGTACGGTGGCGACGGTGCGTTGCCGATCGGCCATCTCCGGCCACGGGGAAGGTGGCGGTCGGTGCGCCTTGGCCTCCCGAACCTACCCCCGGCCACCACGCACTGCGTGGCTGACGGAGGAGGGAGAAATTCCGGCGAGAAATTGGTGAATTTTGGGTTGATTCGGGTTTGGAGATTTCGGCCGAATTGAACTTCAAGAGGTACTGGGTTTTGTAGCCCTCTTCATTGTGATTCTAACCATATAAACATGGTGTTCTAATTCGATTTGAGTGTGGAGAATTTTAAGATTGAAATTTGTGAGATAATTCGGTTTTACATGAAATTGACCTAGTTAGAGTGAGAATTGGCCTTTGTTGTAGTTGACAAAATTGCTCAGTGGGTGGTTTTGCATGGAATAGGGGTTTCTCCGCCGTGAATTCTTCCGGTCAACAGTGGCGCCGCCGTGGACGGCGGTCAACGGCGGTCAACGGTCAAGTTTGACTTTTTCAGACTTTCGACAAGTTGCATGTCATTTGACTCGAAATCGCGCCCCGATCGCAGTGGGGAGGTTCGTTTTTCGAGTTGAGCGTCCGAACGTAAAGTGAGGTATTGAGGTGTTATATAAGGATTTTCGACGATTCGTCGACTTTGAGTCGTATGTTTCCGAGAACGGTGGTTTCTCGTGATTTGACACTGTATTGTCGAATTATGTTTGTGAGAATTGGATTTTGTGAATATTCAGGTGTTCGTGATCGTTCGTTTGGCGAGGGACATTCCGCCGGATCGGGTTAACGCGATACGCGTTACGCCAGTCTGTGAGTGGACATTTATTTTCACGGAATGATTGCGAGTCTTTTATAAATGATTTACGAACTTGAGCATGCGGATTGATTATGATTTTACGAGCATGTGTTTACGATTATGCTTATACGAATATACATATTATGATTTAAACATGTGCATAGAAAAGATTTATGATTTGGTTTACACAGAGTACAGTCTCAGTATATGTTGTGGTATCGATACACATTGGCTTCTCGGCTGATCCCCGAGTACGCTCCGGGAAGGACAGATATCCTGACCCGAGGCCTTTCTGGCTAGAATCACGTGTGGGTCTGGGATCCCGTGGTTCAGACTGTGCTATCGCGTGGAAGGCCACGAGAGTCTCCGCGATATGTTTTACGTGGCATGCTCAGTACGTGAGTGGTAGCCTGAGTCTCCTCACGTTTTATTTGATTTTCATACATTTGACTCGCATACGATTTTATTCGTATATATATATAAACTGGTGAAAGACATTTATTTTCGTCCACTCACTCTAACGTGTTTATTGTCTTTCACCTGGGCTTTTCGGTTTCCGTGCCCAGTTTGCAGTTCAGGCTCTGGTGTCGCACGTCGTGGTCGGAGGCATAGTACTCAAGCTACCTTGTTGCTTCCAGTAGGTTTATTGTTCTGCCTACTGTGGTATTCATATATGATTATGTATTAGAGGTCGCTCTGAGTTTCTGTTGAATATGTTATACGATTTTAAACCCGGATTTCAGTAAAGTACTATTATACGTATTGTTTACTTTACTGTTGATATATTGAGAAATCCGGATGGGATTGGTGCCCACGGTTTGCTTTTTGTGGCATAGGATGGAGTGTGTTTACGCGTGCAGGTAATGGTAATTCCACGCTAGTAACGAAACTCTGCCCAAATTTCGGAAAATTTTTGTTGGTTCGTGTTTTCGAAGGGGTTCAATTCCGGTTTAGGGAGCTAAATCGGGGTTGGGTCCTTTCAGCTTGGTATTAGAGCATTAGGTTGTAGGTTCTGTAGACTTCTGTAGTCGTGTTTACTAAGGATATTTGAGAATGAACAACATGTCTGGAATGGTGACCCGACCGGCCGGCGGATAATCATCAAATTCTGGGTGTTGTATACTTTCAAATATTTGAAGTTCCATGATTACGTTCCACTTGTTGTGAGCGATGTTGTATTCATTAGGATGCCTCCTGACGTGCTTTCCGTGTCGTTTCGGTTGTGGATCCTGTTGAGGATCAAACGACGTGTGATTTGCCAGTGAACAGTGGATTTAGATGAGTATTCAGAGTTCATAGAATTGTGTGGCACGGTTTGCCTGGGGATGTGTATATGAGCGTCTATGTGTTGCCTCAGAGCTGAGATTGTGGCAGTGATATTTGCCTGATTCAGATTATTGTGTTTGGTGGGCTGTTATTGTGTGAGTTTCGGTTGCGACTCCATGGCCTACATTCAGGGTGTTGTGTATATGGTATTGGTTATCAGGCTATCCAGCAATTGATTGTGGAGTGTTTACCCACCAGAGGCAGAGATGCATTGTTCACATGTTAGTTCCTGTTTGCACGAGTTATGTGGCTTCAGAGGGAGCTATGCATGAGGTTCGAGATGAGTTTGAACCTGAGTATCAGAGAGAGTCTGATTGATATGCCTCGAGGTTGCCGTGAGGAGCTTAGTGTGTTGCACTTAGTGTCGAGGCTTTTGAGAAGGAAAGTTGTACGCGGTTTCCGATGTGATGGTTTGAGGAAAGTGGACTTAGTCGAGATTTGATGAGGTTGAGTTCCGACACTTCGGGATCAGTGACTTCATCAGGCTGTGGTCTTTTGATTATGTTGTGGGCCATCAGATCAAGCATAGAATCCGTTTGACGATGACGGAGATCACAGTGTAGTGGACTTGCTCCTGTGGCATGAGTTTGGGCGATCATTGGTGATCCTTTCACGCAGCTGGTGTTGCGGTGACGTGTATTTGTGGAGCACTCTCAGTTGCCATTGTGGTGACCAGGAGGATCACGTTACGAGGGAGCGCCCTCAGCCAGCTGTGTTAGCGGTTCAACAGCTCGGAGTTTACGAGGAAATCATGATGTTGTTTCTGGAGTTTGATCAACCCAGATTTCTAGACGAGCCATTCAGAAAGTCGCAATTGACGTGGGCGGCTAGTTGGGCATGTTGGAGTTCGTGCTATGACCTTGTTTGAGGACAGACTTTTCTCCGAGGTTACTGTTGCTTGATATCCATGGCTATTGTACCTGCATCTCCACTTCCGAGGTTTTGAAGAGTGTTGTATCCATCCGGAGGTTGCGAGATCCTTGTTGGAGGATATGGTTTAGCCGCGGATTTGTTCTAGCTGGATATCGTGGCTATGGGTGTGTTTGTGAGTATGGACTTACTGACGACGCAATTGGCGATGTTCGAGTGCCTCGAGGAGGAGGTTGTGATTCGACGACCAGATTTTCCCGAGATGCTGTTTCGTGGTGATGGTCGAGCGGATGGTAGAAATGGGTTGTGTTGTTATCTTAGCTCATATTGTGGATACTATGGTTGCTGTACCCGACGTTGGTGACATTGAGGTGGTTCCCGAGTTTCCAGGTGTATTCCGGAGAAGTTACCAGGTGTTCCTCCAGTTCGGGAGACTGACTACATTATTGAGCTTGTACCAGGCGTTGGGCTCATTTTACCGACGTTTTGTCGTTCGGAGCCAGCGGAGCTGATGGAGCTACAGTTTCGACTCCAGGAGTTGCTGGATGAGGTTTCAGGAGACTTCGTGCGATCCCGCGTATTTGCGTGGTGTGCTCTTGCATTGTTTGTGCGGACTATAGAGGGTTCGACGTGGTGGTGCATTGACTACCGGAAGCCTGATTCGTTTCAGAGGAGAGTGAGTATCCTCCGCTTTGGATTGACGATTGGGTTGTTTAGCTCGTGAGAGCTTCAGTCTTTTCGAAGGTTGATTTCGGGACCGGATACCATCAGTTGTGGTTCGGTGAGTCAGATGTGGCTTTGTTGGCTTTCGGATCTCAGTGCGGGCATCAGGAGTTTTTGGTCACGCTATTTGGTGGACCAATGCCCCGTATTTAGTGTGGACTTGATAGACCAGGTGTTCAGACGGTTTCTGGACGAGTTGCGGTCTTGTTCGTTGGCAACATCCTGATGTACTCCAGGAGTGTGGGCCAACACCTGAAGCATTAGCGGGTGGTTTCGCGGACTTTGCGAGACGACCAGGTGTTTGTGAAGTCCAGCCAGTGTGAGTTTTGGCTGATTAGCACGAAGATTTTGGGTCACGTGATGTTGTCCGAGGGAGTTGGCGTGGATCCTGACCAGATTGAAGCTGTGATGATTCGAAGTTTGCCCTACCATTGTACCAGAGATCAGAGGTCTCTTGGGTTTGGCAGGCTATTACCGACGGCTTGTGCAGGATTTTCCCGGATTGCCACTCTACTTTCCAGGTTGACGAAGAAGGCGTCAAGTTCGAGTAGTTCGATGCACGCGAGGAAAGTTACTTACTCCTGCAGGATGGTTGACCGTTGTTTCGATTTTGACCTTATCTGACGATCGTGGTGAGTTCGTGGTCATGAGTTACGGCGATGCATCGAGGTTTGGATTTGGTTGTGCTTTGATGCTGTGTAGCAGAACGGTGGCACATGGTTTCGGGCAGCGGAAACCTTATGTAGCTACGTATCCTGTGTATGATTTGGGTGTAGCTGCCTTATGTTAGCATCGGAAAGTTTGAGACACTACTGTTATGGCGTGCAGCTCAGTGTAGGATGTACACTAATCATTTGAGTTTCATCCACTTGCATTTTCAGCCAGATTTGGACCTGAGGCAGTGTAGATGGATGAGGTCGACTCACGACTAGGGCTGCACCTTTGAGCTTGTACGGGAAAGGCTAGAGGTTGTGCATTGATCATCCGTCTGGGATGATGTTGTTGCTAAACCATTCAGTCGAGAGTCAGGAGCTTCAGTGTTTCATGTGTGTGTATGGCTCGAGTTTCCGTGTTAGCCGAGTTGCGTGCTACGGAAGCTGAGTTAGTGTGTGATGTTGTTGAGGCTCGAGGTTTCACGCGCATTAGGCGCTAGTGATGCGGAGATGTATCAGATACTTCGAGTTTACTACTCATGATGCAATATGAAGAGCAATATAGCAGCTTGTGTGTGCAGATGCCACATTTGTCGACTGGCGATGGCTTGGAGGCAGAGACTTGCCGAGAAGTGTCAGCCATTTGAGATTTTCGGTTAGACGTGGCGATTGTCGCTGTGATTGTGTGTGTATGTGTACATTTTGGTTTGTGGTACCAGTTGTCAGGCCTTTGTGGACCGTTTGATGAACTTGGTACATTTCCTTGTACTCTCGGTGATGATTTCAGTGGCAGGCTGGCATAGCCGTGTTGGACGGAGGTTGTCCATTTCGTGATGTGCCTATGTTCTAGTTTGCTGGTCGAGGTTATCAGCTACGACTGTGTGTTAGCAAGTTTTGCCGCGAGCATTGTGGACCAGATTACAAGCTAGTATCGGTTCTTATCCTCAGATTGATGAGCGATCTTTGAGGACTATTCAGACCTTGGAGGGCATGTTGTGGACCTCGGTATTGCAGTTCCGGAGGGTTCGGGACCAGCAGTTTCAGCTGTTCGAACTTGCTTGCAGTACCAGTTGTTGATCATTGTGATTTTGATGTTGCATGATGTCGTTTTGAGGAACGATGTTGTACCCCACTGTGTTGGAGTGAGTTTGGCTGAGTTTGAGTTGATGTTTGATTCTGATTTTGTGGAATGTGTTACCACAGATTGTCAGATTAGCGGAAATGAGTTGATTATTGCCCGAGTTCGATGTTTGTGCTATGTTGATATGATGTTTGAGTTAGGTGGATGTGTGTGGACTGAATTGGTTGGCCATGTTGTTTTGATCCATGTATGAACATAGGCGAGTTTGTGTTGTGCCGTATAGTTCGGCATCGCCTATAGCGTTGGCTTTTACGTGTGTTGTGTTCCATATGGTGGAACTGTGTTTCAGGTTTGTTGTGTATTGTGTACCCTATCTGTTCCTTATGCGGGAACACTTGGCGATTGTGTGAGCCAATTCAGATTTCTGATTTGAGGGTACATGGATTCCAACACGGAAATGTCTCCTATTGTGGAGTTTGTGATCAGAGTTGTTATTTGAGATTGCCGTTGGTGAGTTGAGCAGTATGCAGAGACAGTGCTCCTACCTTGTAGTCGGCAGACTCTGAAATTTCGAGGTCGAAATTTTTCTAAGGGGGGTGGATTTGTGACGACCCAGAACAGAATCAGTAGTGGAATCAGCTCAATTCGCGAGTTAGTGTATTGACGTGGTTTTCCGATAACGGATTTGCTCGCCAGAGTTGTTAACGACTTGATTATTGGCCGAGAATTTGAGCTGGGTCTCTTCTTGAGAGTCGTAATACATGTGATTTTGAGCTCGTGGGCGTTTCCGGATCGTTATTTGGACGACCGAGGAATTAGTTATGAATATTCGAAGTTTCGATGGAAACGGATTTAAATAGCAGGTTTGTTCGCGACTAAATTATCGGTCGAGAATTTGGTTTCGGCTTCTTCACAGAAGTTGTTCAGAATTTAATTTCGAGTTCGTAGGAACTTCCGGAGCATGATTTTGAATTACGAAGATTTAATTGTGAATATTTCCGTTTGTTGTTTGTTTAGTCGATTAAATATGTGTTTGGTTGAAGGGTTGACTTTTTATCTGTTTGGCTGATGTGTTTGACTTCGGGTGATATTGGAAGAATATGTCGAGACAAGTTTGTGGCCGCGAGATTTATTGGAATCGGAATTACGACGAGGAGGTTACGCGTGTTTGAAGTTTATCGAAATGGATAAGTTTGAGTTTCCATTTTGGGAAAGAGTATAAATAGTAACCTGCCATTAAGGGGAAGTCAACCTTACTATTTATTTCTTTGACTGGTGAGTTGACCGAGTCAACTCGGCCTTGGAAGGGACTCGCGACGGTGGTGTACGGTGGCGACGGTGCGTTGCCGATCGGCCATCTCCGGCCACGGGGAAGGTGGCGGTCGGTGCGCCTTGGCCTCCCGAACCTACCCCCGGCCACCACGCACGGCGTGGCTGACGGAGGAGGGAGAAATTCCGGCGAGAAATTGGTGAATTTTGGGTTGATTCGGGTTTGGAGATTTCGGCCGAATTGAACTTCAAGAGGTACTGGGTTTTGTAGCCCTCTTCATTGTGATTCTAACCATATAAACATGGTGTTCTAATTCGATTTGAGTGTGGAGAATTTTGAGATTGAAATTTGTGAGATAATTCGGTTTTACATGAAATTGACCTAGTTAGAGTGAGAATTGGCCTTTGTTGTAGTTGACAAAATTGCTCAGTGGGTGGTTTTGCATGGAATAGGGGTTTCTCCGCCGTGAATTCTTCCGGTCAACAGTGGCGCCGCCGTGGACGGCGGTCAACGGCGGTCAACGGTCAAGTTTGACTTTTTCAGACTTTCGACAAGTTGCATGTCATTTGACTCGAAATCGCGCCCCGATCGCAGTGGGGAGGTTCGTTTTTCGAGTTGAGCGTCCGAACGTAAAGCGAGGTATTGAGGTGTTATATAAGGATTTTCGACGATTCGTCGACTTTGAGTCGTATGTTTCCGAGAACGGTGGTTTCTCGTGATTTGACACTGTATTGTCGAATTATGTTTGTGAGAATTGGATTTTGTGAATATTCAGGTGTTCGTGATCGTTCGTTTGGCGAGGGACATTCCGCCGGATCGGGTTAACGCGATACGCGTTACGCCAGTCTGTGAGTGGACATTTATTTTCACGGAATGATTGCGAGTCTTTTATAAATGATTTACGAACTTGAGCATGCGGATTGATTATGATTTTACGAGCATGTGTTTACGATTATGCTTATACGAATATACATATTATGATTTAAACATGTGCATAGAAAAGATTTATGATTTGGTTTACACAGAGTACAGTCTCAGTATATGTTGTGGTATCGATACACATTGGCTTCTCGGCTGATCCCCGAGTACGCTCCGGGAAGGACAGATATCCTGACCCGAGGCCTTTCTGGCTAGAATCACGTGTGGGTCTGGGATCCCGTGGTTCAGACTGTGCTATCGCGTGGAAGGCCACGAGAGTCTCCGCGATATGTTTTACGTGGCATGCTCAGTACGTGAGTGGTAGCCTGAGTCTCCTCACGTTTTATTTGATTTTCATACATTTGACTCGCATACGATTTTATTCGTATATATATATAAACTGGTGAAAGACATTTATTTTCGTCCACTCACTCTAACGTGTTTATTGTCTTTCACCTGGGCTTTTCGGTTTCCGTGCCCAGTTTGCAGTTCAGGCTCTGGTGTCGCACGTCGTGGTCGGAGGCATAGTACTCAAGCTACCTTGTTGCTTCCAGTAGGTTTATTGTTCTGCCTACTGTGGTATTCATATATGATTATGTATTAGAGGTCGCTCTGAGTTTCTGTTGAATATGTTATACGATTTTAAACCCGGATTTCAGTAAAGTACTATTATACGTATTGTTTACTTTACTGTTGATATATTGAGAAATCCGGATGGGATTGGTGCCCACGGTTTGCTTTTTGTGGCATAGGATGGAGTGTGTTTACGCGTGCAGGTAATGGTAATTCCACGCTAGTAACGAAACTCTGCCCAAATTTCGGAAAATTTTTGTTGGTTCGTGTTTTCGAAGGGGTTCAATTCCGGTTTAGGGAGCTAAATCGGGGTTGGGTCCTTTCAACTTGATTAGGAAAGGATATAAGAATGATGATTTATGCCCTTGTATGTTCATTAAAAGAACAAGTTCACGATTTTCTATAGTAGCTATCTATGTTGATGATATGAACATCTTTAGAACTCTTAATGAGATCAATGAGACTGTTTGGTACTTGAAATCTGAGTTTGAGATGAAAGACCTTAGTAGGACTCAATTTTGTCTCGGATTAGAGCTGGAACATCGAGTTGGTAGAATTCTTATTCACCAGTCTGCTTACATCCAAAAGATGCTCAGGTAATTTAACATGGATAAAGCATACCCAGTTAGCACACCAATAGTTGTTCGCAGTCTGGACCCCAAGAAAGATCTGTTTCGTCTGTTAGGTGATGATGAGGAGATTTTGGGAGCTGAAATTCTATATCTTAGTGCTATTGGAGCTTTGTTGTATTTAGTTCAGTGCACACGTCCATACATTGCCTTCTCAGTGAAATTGTTGGCTAGATTTAGCTCTGCACCTATGCTACGTCATTGGAATGGAGTAAATAAATCTTTAGATACTTGAAATGTTCCATTGACTTGGGCTTATTCTTCCCTTACAAAGAATACAGAGAGATGCATGAAATTTCTGGTGAAGGGAACATTGAATCACAACATTCGAGTTCTACGCATATTAATGCAATGAACTGTGCTGACCCGAACAGGTCCTTAGATCCATTGAAGGTTTTCTTTGATGCATCGAAGGATGCAACCTAGAAGGATCAGAGTAACCCCTTCGATCCACCAAAAGAGTTGTTCGATCCATCGAAAGATGGACCTGCTGTAAGTGATTTTCATGCCATCCCCTATCAAAACATCAGTTGATGTGTTGGTTGGATTTGCTGATGCTGGGTATCTCTCTGACCCACACAAAGGTAGTTCTTAGACCGGTTATGTTGAAAGATGGACCTACTGTAAGTGATTTTCATGCTATCCCCTATTCCAAAACATCGGTTGATGTGTTGGTTGGATTTGCTGATGCTGGGTACCTCTCTGACCCACACAAAAGTCGTTATTAGACCGGTTATGTTTTCACTATGAGAAACACGGCGATCTCTTGGAGATCAAAAAAGCAAACCCTTGTTGCTACTTCTTCGAATCACTCTGAAGTTATTGCTTTGCATGAAGCTGTTAGAGAATGTGTCTGGCTTAGGTCAGTCATTGGTCATATTCAAGGATCTAGTAGATTATCATATACTGTTATAGATCCAACTTGTATCTTTGAGGATAATGCAACATGCGTTGAACACATGAAGTTGGGTTTCATTAAGGGTGACAATACTAAACATATATTGCCGAAATTGTTCTTTAATCAGCAACAATAGTAGCTGTTGAATATCCAAATGAACCAGATTGGTTTCGTTGATAATGCTACGGACTTGTTTACTAAGTCACTTTCTAAATCTACTTTTGTGAAACATGTGAGAATCATTGGTATGAGTAGGTTATTAGAACTCCTAGATTGAGTTTGCGGTCAGGAGGAGTTACATTTCTGTAGATATCAGGGGGAGTCTACATCACATGTGGTAGCTTTAGTAAATGATGTGTTGTACTCTTTTTTCCTTAGCCCAAACTTTTTTTTTACCGATGGGGTTTTTGTTTTCTTGGCAAGGTTTTTAGTGAGGCAACAAGTCATGCATCATCCTTATGGCCATCGACACAAAGGGGAGTGTTTAAGGAGATTAATTCTCCATAATTCCCGATGTATGTCTTATCCTAGTTAGATACGAATATTAATTAGATAGATATATGGAATCCCTGTTATATCGGGACTTTTATTGTAACAGATTGTATCAGCCTGTATTTAAGGCATTCCTTCAATGAAAGAGTTACAGTTTTTCCAGTTTGCATATTTTCTCCTATAACAAAATGCACTTATTCTATATCTTTCATTTTAGAATGGAAGACTAAAAAAAGGAAAAAAAAATGGAAGACTAGGGAGATGAAAACAAGAGGTCACACTTAGTATCATTTTAGGTAATTTTTTTTGTTTTACAATACAAAAGTAAAGTAAAAATATATCTGCATAGACCGTCTTCAGAAAATGAATTATGTATTGTTTTTAGAAAATACACTCTACACATGTTAAAATAAAATAAAATATGTTATGAATAACATTAGAATGATGAATAACATCAAAATAAGATTCAAAGATCTACATGTATTCAGAACAAGAACTAAAAACTATTAAGCAAAAACCCTAGTTTAGCAGCGTTTTCTTTGCTGCACTAGGTTTTTGAGAACCCTAAACCCCTTTTGTACGATGTCATCCTCTGATCAAATGGCGGAGCAATTGAGATCAATCTAATGATCTACGATGATGAGTGCACCTCCTTTGGTGTGAACGGATTGGCAGGAGTCTCAAACCATTCCTTTGTGGTTGGCCGATTGATGTCGGTGAAAGGAAAACCAAACCTGCAAGCAACGACGAGATCACTGGGAGCCATTTGGGGTTTGGGCCGTAGGTTGAAGATCCGCCCGGTTGAGGATCGATTTCTGCTGGAATTCTCTCAAGCTTTAGAGGCACATGCATCATAGAGGGCGGGCCATGGTTTTACGGCGAAGCCTCCATTGTGATGGTAAGTTACAGTGGTCAAGGCGACCCTTTCAAGATACATTTACTCTCCCTCATGGTATGGGTTGTTATTCAAAGGCTAGAACGTACCCATTATTTTCACAAGGAAAGCGATTTGAATGGTAGCGAATGCCATTGACATTTTCAAAAGAATATGTGAGCCGAGTTTTCACAGGGGAGTGGCGAAAGTGAGAATCCGCCATTCAGTTGAATCTTGGGTTTGGCAGCCTGTTGTGGCGAGAGAGTTCGAGTTTGAGCAGGGTATTTTGACAAAGCTCCAGTTTTGGTACAAGCATTTACAAGGGTATTTTGGTACATGTGGGCTATTGGACCATCCCAAAACAGGATACATTGGTGCCCCAGACCTCTCGAGAAACATAGTACTTGAATCCACAACGACATTCATTAGAGGAGGTGAAGACACTTCTTGTAGTGAAACGGTTAGGGCACAGGATGTGGATGGTAACCCTAAACCTAATTATATTACTACCTTGGCTTGGAGTGTGCATGCAGCACCTACACTACAGGTTGGGAAACTCCTCCTCTGAGTACCGGGCCTTACTCCAAAGTCCTTCGCTGCCATGGATTCGACACTCTACAATGTGGTGATCTCCACATCAGTGCGCTTAGATGCCTCGAAATGGAAAGGAGGTAAGGAGACTATGTTGCATTGGAAGAAGCCGGGAACTCTGTTGAGGCAGAAATCAGGTCCTGTGCTGCCCTTCTATTCAAAGTTGGTGATACCAGAGAAGAATGGATTGCTGTTGACGTCCCCAACAAAAAAACCTAAACTGGGAAGAACGGTATAGGTTCCAAGAACAAGGCCAAGAAACAGATCATTGATGGGGGTGACCAAAAAACTCCATGTCGCATCATTGAGCTTTCCTCCCAGCTCAGGAAGCTAAGACATCCAAAGGTGGCAGTATGGAAGTGGGAGAGCTATGTCCTGCTGAGCATGCAGCTGTGTCTTTATTGGCTATCACCATCGAAATAGAGTCAAACATGGCATGGAAATGGTCCTCAGAGGTTTTCGGAGCTGTGGAGAATGACACAATTTCTTCAAGTACCACGCCTAAGGACTTTGAAGAAGGTGACAAGGAATTGGTGGTGGATGAACCCTTCTCAGACTAACATTGATGGAGCTTGTTTCACTTTTGTTTTTCAGTTTTTAGCTGGTTTTTGCTTATGTTTTTTTGGGAACTATTTGGTTGCTTTTGCTTTTGAACTTACAGTTGGTTTGGGAAAATGTATTGCTTACAGTTCTAGGATCCGCTACGTCAGCGGTTACCTTTTTAGCACTCATTGCTAGGTTTTGATTATTTGGGTAGGTATAATAACATGGTTACTTTAGTTACCTAGACTATGACTTCTTTCTCTCGGCGCCCTTAGATGGATAGTCATAGTTGGAATCGTTGCTTTTTTTCATCCTTAATAAGAACTGACGTCTCATGCGTTACCCTTAAAAAAAATGAATAACATCAGAACGATGTTAAGTACTATTTAAGTAATTAATAATTATTCACCTAAAAGTTTTTCAAGATAAAAACTAGGACAAATTGCAGTGGGATTATAACAATGTTTTCCGTAGTTGGTATGTTTTAGCCAACTTTGTATAATTTTCATCAACTTAGCCCAACTTTTATGTAAGATTTTGTAGTCATTGAGTTCCAATGAAATTACTTTCTTTTTCCGATGAACATGAAATCACCTTTCATGTTAATTATTTTGAATGATATCACCCCAAAATCCTTTGTTGCATCCCCGGCCATGAGTAATCAGAAGTCTTGTGGTTAATTAGATGGGCATATAAGGAAACTTATTATTGAATTTTTGTGCCTACAAGGAGTGATGATTTCACTTAAAAACCTCAATAAAGGAAAATCAAAAGCAGAAAACACTGCAAATTGCATATATCCTATGCCTTAATTAACCAAGCTACTATAGAAAATATTGATATGAATGATTTTTTATTTCCTTGCCAGTAGATATCAGCCCACTCACTCCTGAAAATCAGCCTTGCCAAGGCTGAGGTTGAGGGTTCAAGTCCCTCTTCCGCTTCTGGCTTTCCCCCAGAGATAGCTGCACCATCGGCACACCTCAAATTGTTTATGATTCTCAAAACTCTAAGATGTTTGTACTCTTTTATTTTAGTGATAAAATTTAAGAAACTTGAAAAAAGAGGGTGACACTAATAAGAAAAATAAAATAATTTCAATCAAGAAATTAGAATAAAATTATAAAAAACTAGAGTATGGACCTTAAATTTATGTTTTCCGTGTCTTGCATATGGTATAGTGTTAGAAAGCATTCCGAGCAATATGAATGAATAACTATCAGTATAGAGTCATGTATCCCTAATTAATATAAATTTCTTGCTCATATAACTGTGTAAATAAAAACTCTCCAAAAGCGAAATAAAAAATGTAAAGTAAACAGAAACGAGATAAGAGCACATACAAGTTCGGTCAGCCGAATTTTCAAAAGTTTCTAAGTATAATTTGAACTTTGAAACATCTGTTTTCCTCGATCACATATCACAAATCTTGTAATAAAGATATGAAATTGAGACTTTCACCATATTGATGAGGGAGAAGAAGTGGCGTGGAGGTCTGGTGTAGAAGGAAACAATAATAGAGAGTGTCACAAATCATAAATCTGGTGAGAGAGAGATGAAATCAAGACTTCCGCAATAAGATGTGGCCGGGAGAAAGAATAGCGTGGTTTTTCTGTTGAAGAAGAAAACGGCTACACAGAGGTACCGTGTAAGAACTATGTTTATGTATATATAGAGAGCAAGGAGTAAAATATCCGATATTAAGGATTTATCAACCGTCCAAAATATGGATATATCGATGGAAATATTGTTCTAGTGAAAATTCTGACGAAAATAATGGAAACTAATAAAAATACATAGAAATTTTTAATGAAATTTCTAAGGTTGTTATGATCAATTATCTACTTTATATGAAAATAAAACATTGATCAAATATTAGGACATATGAGTTTTTTTATAATATTATATGAATTAGTATGTGTGAAGTGTTAATTATTATTAAAATATACTTTAATACTTTAATTTTTTTTATGGCTAAAACCCAAAAGGAGACTAGGCCATCATGTCTTTTGTACATTATATTACATATCATACATCACAAAGTCAACTACACGAATACTTTAGAACTGTGTAGAAAACCTATGAGGTTCAAAATTCACACTATCTTTCCCATCTCCCTGTGCCGAGTCATGTGTGTATTGTGAAGAGTAATCATTAAATGATTGCTCTCCCCTAAATTTTTATATGTATTGACTTACATAGCAACCATATGGGTCAGGGGGCGGTCTCAACTTTGAGGATTCTAGAGCTCGTAGTATGGACTAGACATTGGTTGACTTTTTCCATTACTATCAATATTTAAGCCATTTCTTTGTGATTGTGACCATGAGTTATCACTCGATGGAAGATCATAAGGTATGGCATATGACAGATAAGGCATTGTAAAGTTTTGACCATAATTATGAGATTGGTAATTACCATCTCCCACACCTATTGAGCCAAAAGTGGTGGAAAAAGTCCTGGGCTTTGGGCACGATGAAGTCCAAATTAAACAATCAGAGAAAGTTTCAGTAAATTTCGAGAATATCGGTAAATATTGGCGATATATCGAAAATTTTGGTAAATTTTGAGAAACTTTGAGAAAACTACCTTGATAATGTAGGATTTTTTAGGTAAGTAAAAAAATGATAATATTGACGAAATATTGCCGATATTACCGATTTTACATTCCTTGGTAGAGAGAGACTCACAAAGGATTAAGAGCATCTTGCACTATAATACTTTATTATTATTATTATTATTATTATTATTATTATTTTGGGCAAAACTCTACCATAAAGTCATTTTAGAATAGACCGATAGGAATTTGATATCTGATGAGATTCGTAAACATGACATCAAGGAGATCCTATTCTGGTGGTCAGTGATAACTATGGTCAGTTTTGGTCAATTGCCATTAGATCGTCATGTAACGGTAAGTAATTAAAAAATAATTAAAGGAGCATTTAATATCATCTATTTGATGCAAATCTAATGGTAATTGACCATGGCTGACCACAAGCTCTCTGACCACCATAGCATGATTGGACCTTAGGGATCACGATATGAGTCCGTACCATTGGATTACAACTCGTCGACATAGTTACACAGTTGTAGAGTTTTTTTTAACAACAACAATCCTTAATTTTTTTATTTGATTAAATGTTGAGTTTCGATTTATTAATCAATGTAGGTTTTAAAATATATTTAAACATTAATTTCAATCATTACATGAAAAAAAAGAATGTTTGAGCATATGCATCAATTATAGGGCAATTTGGGTTGCTCATGTTATTTTGGGCACCATAGTATGAGCAAACACAATTCATCTAAATACCACTTGTACTTTTTTCATCTAACGGTAGAAAATAGCACGTGTTATTACTATTCGTCGAATTTTAATATTTTTTATTTTTTAATTTCCTGTAAGATTTTTATCAATAACGAATAATGATATGAGACATGTCTTTGCCACATGTCTTCCTCGTTTAAATTATTGAACCAGATTCCATGTAAGAGTTTCAGCCAATTATGATACAACAGTTGTCAATTTCAATTGTCGTTATCGTCTAAATAATTAAATCAGATTCTCGGTAAGATTTTTTACCAATGATGATACGACACATGTTTTCATCTTCAAAGATCGGATTATCTAAAATTATCTATAAATATCATCAATCACTCCTTTTATACTCACACTATCTACAACTCATTGTCATTAATGCGTCTCCGGTGGTGGCCTAACTGCAAATTTTTGATGAACCACAAGGTCGTGATTCATGTTCTGGTCGCTGTCTGAATCGACCGCGACAGAGAGAGTCAAGGGGACAAAATCACATAGAGATTACTTCATAGAACAACTGATCTTCAATGCCTAAGTATTTCGTTGGAGCTACCAAATGAGCTCAAATATTTTTACCATGTCATGACATCTTCGTGCAACCACGACTAGTATTGGCAATAAATAGCAGATGCAACCTAAATGCTTGGGTTAATTTCTTCCCCAACAAAATATGATAGGTGTTTTACGAATGTCTGCGTAAGGGGCTCAACTGTTGACCAGTGTGGTGAAATTACCAGGATGGGGGAACTAACTACACTAGAGTGCATGAAGGCATTTAATGAACAATTGGTCGAGATTTTTGGTCCCCGTTACCTCCACACTCCAACACTGGCATACCTCGTTCAGTTTCTAACTAGGGCTAAACGGCGAGGATTTTCAGGTATGGGCCGCATCAAATGCATGCATTGGGAATGGAAGAACTTCTTAAACACTTGGTAATGGGCATACTCAAGTCAGAAGGGTTGCCCCACTATTATCTTAGAAGCGTTGACTGTTAAGAAATTTATACCCCTAACCTTTCGACTAAAAGTTGGTTTAAGGTTAAGTGCACTTCCCTCTCCCGCAAGTATACGGGGTCTAGTAATATAATTTATATAGAAGTTGAGTGTTGAACCCACAAGGATGGACTAACCCGATTCCATAGATTTTTTCGATTAAGTCCTTTAATTACGTGAAACACAAACAAGTAATGCAACAAAGAAACACAAAAGATGGAAATAGGAATCTCACAACGCTAAACTCTTTAGAGGTTTACCATTGAAAGAGATAATTTAACTACGGTGAGTGATTTAACAAAAGGTTGATTGGTTGTTTACTACTAATGTAAAGATAGAAAATAGGAATGATCACGAATTCAAGATAAAAGAATAGTTGGCTAGGGATGCCCCCGCTAACCATTTGATGCTCAAAAAATGTCCAATTTTAGGTCATAAGTTGTTTAGTCCAGTTTACATGCTTAAATATCTTTTGGATCATAAGAACGGATCATTTCATTGTCCAAATCAAGCCCTCTCGGATCATACTTGGTTATGGGCCGAAACTCCTAGGCCTTTTGAGATTCTAGAAGGTTTCGGTCCATTCATGAAGCACAAAGTAAACCAAGATTATGAGCTAAAATTTTGGTGCTAGGCTCATAATATATTTCATGCGTAATGAGTTTGGTTGCAAACACATATAAAGATTATGGATGGCTTCCCTTCCCAAGCCTCTTTTTTAGAGCACTTGGGAATGAGTTCTAATGAATGCTCTCTACTCGCATCTTTTGGGTTACGAGTCGAAAGAATAGACACTAGGTACAAAGCCTCTCGATCTATTGTAAGCTTAATCAAAATTCCCTAAGTCACTTGGACCTTAAAAGTGTCTCGATTCAGGATCAAGCACAAGGAAACCAAATCCTAAGCTTAACATTTTAAGTCTAAGCCTAAGTCATGTTATATGCTCATCTTTACCTAAGTGAGTAGCTAATTCCCTTAGGTGTCACTTCTTAGTTCCTTAGACAAATCCTTACTTAGCTAGAGCTAAGACATGCATAGTTGGAACTAATCAATAAGCTCAAGGATAATAACATGCCACAATCACATCACACACACAACAAACTCATTCAATAACATAGAACACTCAAAACATACTCAAAAACACAAATCAAACATCATTGTTTATATCAACTCCCATAAGCGAACTACTCACACATCATAATTAAAAACAAGTTTGAATATATAATTTGAGTTAATAGAGTGAATGAATACCCAAGACTCTCCCCAAAGCAAGGCAAGCTTTTTCAAGTCCTTTCTTGTGCTTCTAGCTTCACATTTTTTGCTCCAAATGCACCTAAGCTTGTAGAGGAAGTAAACAAGACCTCTAAGGCCCCAAGAGGTAAAGGAGAAGAGGGATTACTTCTTACTTCTTTGAGATCTA
Source organism: Geum urbanum (assembly GCA_946800695.1). Lineage (NCBI taxonomy): Eukaryota > Viridiplantae > Streptophyta > Magnoliopsida > Rosales > Rosaceae > Geum > Geum urbanum. The sequence goes on from OX326998.1 coordinate 41,233,501, forward strand.
GAAATATCACCAAACCCTAGGAGAGAGATAAGATGAGGAAATGCTTAATTGCACAAAGAGGAGTGTACAATCAAGTGAGGAGGAGGAAAGGGAGAGGAACCTCAAGGAAAATATGATAGCTCCACCTTTATGAGATGATTTGGTGGTGGTAGAGAGGGTGTTTGAGGTGGAGGAGATATCTAAAGGGTTAGGGAGTGAGTGAAGGCTATCTCTAGATGCAAAAAATAATGAAACAAATGTGAAATGAGATGTGTTGTTATGGTGTATATGGGGGAGCTCGACCTAGAGGAATTAAGAGGGAGAAAATAATGTATTTTTTAAGCCCTTAGATGTTCTAGAGTGGCCATGAAGTTTATTCTAAGGGCTACAAAGTAACATGCACATGTCTTGGCTCTTAGGCTAAAGTCCAAACCTTGCATAATACTTCCAAATTTTAAATGTGTGAAACCCTAATCAAATTAGCTAGGGTTTGTATCCTAGGTGGTTTGGGCTTCCCTTATGCCTGGCTATAAGTTTTTAGGCCGTACTCGGTGATCTGTCTGGCCATGCACAAATCTGGCAATTTTTTCGGCAGCTTCCGATAACTTTTGGCGACCACTTTTTGTCTTTTTTCCAAAGTTGCTCCAAATTCCCTTGTGACTTCGAAAATGTGCTCGGCTTCTCCAAAAAGTGATTCATTACCATTTTAAAGAGCATTTTTGTGTCAACTCCCAATTTCCTAGTATAAACAGGAAATGTAACAAGAACGATGTTTTATTTATAGAAGACAATCGATAAACATGAAGTTAGAGACATAATTAGCACATATATATAGACCTAAAATTGACCTCATTTTACACGTGGATATATCACGCTTTCTTCAGGGTGGCTGGAGCTAAAATTGACATTAACGTGCTCCGCCAATCTGATGTCATCCAAGAACTCCTTATTGGAAGAAGTTCAACTACGACGTATATACTGCAAACCTGACTAGATACTCAACACTTATTATCTAGCTAACGGAATATATCTTAGGTACTCCTAATGTGTGAAAATAATTTCCAATCCCCATTGTTAGAGCAGATTTTGGATGCCCTCAAACCTGTACCTTATTGTTGAATGAAGCACCAGATCATAGGAGTTGCCCATGATCGTTGAATGTTGAGACCTCCCTTCTGAGGTTTGTTGATGATATGAGACTCCAACGTATTTCTTCCCCTGAGCATTCCTCCTTGAAAGCCTACAAAACAAGTCCAAGTACGGGTGATACTGCGCTTAAACCCTCCGATGATTAAGTCAGTATAGAACCAAATATAAGCATGTATTAGGGTTGATATTCTTACCTTTTCCAAGATATGGCCTCATATATATAGTGATCATTCAAGGTTTAATTATAGCCCATATAAGAATAAGACTACATAATTTTGAGTAAGGTGAAGCCCAATAAGGATTTGGTCTCCTTACCCAAGGCTAGTCATATTTCCCGATTACCACAAACCTTTTGGTGCAATCCCTCTAGGTCTCGTACTCTCATTTATCATTCCTCAAGGTTCCTATAGGATTCCCATAAATCTCTAAGATTTCCCTTGGTTTCCTAGAAACCTCAGGGATCCCTAAAGGTTTCCCATAAACGGGAAGATCCCTAGAATTCTCGTGCCTTCTGTCATCTTATGCTTTCTCAATCGTGCTCAGGGATTGTTACACCTCACTTTCGTATGTTCTAGAGGCTTCTACACGCTTCTAGATAGTTTAAGATATGTCCAATCCTTCATGAGATATCCAAATATAGCCCAAACCTTTCAATATATAAACTTAGGCCCAAAGGCCCAATCTTATCATACATCTAACCAAGAGATGTCCTTAGGAGAACATCCTCAAGCATTTATGTGGCCAAATACCCTAATCATACCAAGTAGTCCTTGTGTCAATTTGTGTTTCTCCACACTCCAGCTATTTTGGCCTACAAGACTTCCAAGCAATAATATTCAACATATTAAATCAAACTTAAAAAGAAACACATACCTTAGCCATGATCATTTCAAGGAAGCAAACTTTATTGAGAGATTTCTCATTCTTCACATGAGTTTTCTTGTTCCTACAAGTTTCTCATGGAATACCTCAATATTCCAAGAGACGAATCATTCATGAAAAACAAGATAATGAGCTGAGCAACTTGCAGAACTGAAATCCACAGCTTTCTATGATGATGAGCTCAAGAATGGTTAGAAATCCACTCATATCAACTTCATGGGAGTCTTCCCACAACTTGCAACGCCAAATAACTCGTAATAATTCGTTGTAATAAGGTTCCATAGAGAACTTTGAATAAGAAGGTCGTTGATGAGATTTCTGGAAAACCCCCTAGGTTTCCTATGGAAAGCTGATGAACTTGCAAAACCGATGACCTTTTTGAAAAACCCTCGAGGTTTTGGGAAAGCCCTCAAGGCTTCTACCGACTGTGTACTTCATAGAATCATCGCATGCACCTTTCGACTAATAATTGAAATTGACATCTTTCCTCGTTCTCTCATGATTTATGAAACATGTATGAGAAAATAGTTCTTTCTTTGTCGACTTTTGAATCTCACATTTCAGAATAGTTAGTTCACAATGCAAGGTGGCCTACACAACCTCTCTGACACATTCCTCAAGCTTTCTGATACCTTTTTCCAACTTTCAAGAAACCCCTCCCCAGCTTTCACGGAAAGCTTTAGGCTTTATGGAGAACTGTAAATTTTTTAGAAAACAACTTCTTTTTCTAAGAATTTCTCATCTTACAAAGCATTTCATTTCCTTGATCTCCCGGGCAGTATATTTTTTCCCCTTGGCCTTTCTAAGGTATTTTAGAATAGTATATTTCAACATTTTTCTGAACACATGTTTCTCAAATAATCAACAAACCTTTCTCTAACAAATCATCCAATTTTTTCAAATAACCAGGGTCACCTGTGAGTAGTTGTGGCCACAACATGCCTCTTGGACCCCATGGATGATACAAGTGCTCATGGATGAGGCTGAAAGAGACCCTTCGTTATTTGTTAAGGTCTCTAGGGAATGCTCGTGATTTTGAGACGGTTCCCCACAATAGGCTGCTAGCTTAGTCTCAATCTTGTATAAAAGATTATCGTACACTGAAGCCTCATGGTAGCCAAGTTTTTTTGGTCTGGTAGGATCCCTTGAGCTTTCCTATCCAGAAAACTTGTCCTGGGTGCTACGACGATCTCTCGTAAAACTCAAATCGTAGTTGGCTTATCCCTAAAGCGTTGCTATGTGAATACGCTGAGACTTAAATGCCCATTCATTGCTGTGGATGAGAGGTGTCATTGGATCGAACACCTACAAAACACTCTTGCAAGAACAAGCCATTCGTACCTAATCATACACAATCAATCCATTGAATAAATCCTGAAAAACCATCCTTTTAAAGGATGAGCATAATTCTGAGATATTTCACAGAGCTTGTCCCGTGGACTCTTTCTCCCTAGAGGATATTGTGACCTGCTGTTTCGGAAACCTTGAGCGAATGCTTTTGATGTCGAAGAAACCTCGAGAGATTACATTACGGAGGATCCCACATCTAACACCCACAATTGCCACCAATAATAACATGTTAAATACTTGAAGACTCTGTGTGGCTTGGTGAGAAAGGCGTCCCCTCAACTAGCATCATCTTCTCCATGTGACATGAGAACTTGAAAACAGACCTCTCATGCTTTCCTTTGATTTCCTAGGTTTCCTAGAGCTCTCTAGGAAAAATGGTAAACTTTCTCAAAAACCATCAAGGTTTCTGAAAACCCTTAAGGTTTCTGACAAGCACTAAGGTTTCTAGATTGATGCTACGTATGAAGTTTTTCCCATTTTTTGCAATGAAGGTCGACCACAAGGGGCTTCATATAAGTCATACAGATGAATGCCTCAAGAAAAACCATCGTACTCTTGCTATAGTTCCATGCCCATACGGTTTATCGATCTCAACATAGTCCTCACATTTAATTTGATAATCCACATAATGAATCAAGATTCAAAGGGAATACTAACCTTGGCCATGTTTGGTGGCATGATCCGCGTTAGACACGATATTTCTTGGTGGAGTACAATAGCCCCAAGTTTTCAGCCCGACTCCTCAAGCTTTCCATCTGAAGGCCTCTTGTCCTGGAGCTTTCCGCTCGACACCTCAAGCTCCAAAAGTCCGCCCCTGGACTTCAAGGTTACTAATTGTCCCCTCAGCTTTCCATTAGAAAACTCACAACCCTTGAGGTCTCTCATAAATCCCTCAAGCTTTACTGATCGACCCCTTAGCTCTCTTATTGAAGATCTCTAGCCCATAAGTTGATGCTCAACCCCCATCTATTTCTTTGAACATGTAGGTGCAGAAAGCCGAATTCTTTTGCAGCAAGCCTTTGTTGAGGTACATTATCTTCGAATTTTATCGTTGAAAAATGCAATATTTGGCCAGATAGTCCTTGTCCCCAGTATTCTGCTAGACTATTCAAGTCTTGAAGAATACTCAATGCACTAAGCTTGAATCCCCTTTGTACATGACCCCCTATGAATTTGGTCCTCATTTCGATAATCATCCAACAAATTTTTAAAAGTGTAGTGGTCCATCATTCTCTAGATTCTGAGTGTACAAAATACGTCAAGATTTCGGGATTTACTCTCGTGGTCTCCTCCATAATTTAGCAGCTTCCTGGTGAATTCCATACAATTCTCAAGTGTGTAGGCATGGTAACCTTACCCTTAGCGATCTTAACCTATGGGGAACAATTCCCCAAGGTTTCTATATCTAACCTTGAGCTCTTCGAAAAACCACTCCCAGCTTTCACTGAAAGCTTGAGGTCTTGGATTTTCCACATTAAAACCGCTTATATTTGTCAAAACTCAAAGTTTTGCTCACACGTCTTAATCTTGTTGCTGCTTTCTCCCATAAGTAAGTAGGAGGAGCTTTCTCCCATTGCTTACAAAGACATACTTGGTCTTAAAGTCTTTTTTCTCTAGCTCCCACGAGCTTTGAAGTCGCTTCTCGTGGAGACCATGAGGATCCAGTTTTTGTTCAAGAATTCCCTTCTATGCTTCATTTTTGGCCTTATTCTGCTGCCTATTACATGGGACTAACGCCCCTCGAGGTTTCCCTCGAGGCCCAACCTTAGGTCTCCTCTTGGCTTGCTGTCCTCAAGTTCTCTGGTCGTGGATTAAAAGATTCTTTAGCTCTTAGAGTATTCTGGCACTAGTTGAATGGTGTATGTGAGAGCAGATTGATCCCGCTTTAGCTTAGATCTCTTTAAACCTGTAAAACAAGTCGGTGCACGGTGTGGTACCGTGCTTAGACCCTCCGATGCTTAAGTCAAAACTTATCTCAAGAATTGAATAATGAATAAAGCAGAATTACGTTACCTCAAACCATGTAGAGATGGTCTATATATATAGCGATCGAGCTAGGTCTAAGCATAATCCATATCAAATAGGACTACTTTACTTTCAGATAGGAGGAATCCATTAAGGAATGGATCTCCATATCCAAGGCCAATCAAATCTCATGATTACCACAGGCCCTTTAGCATAATCCTGCTAGGACACGTACAACTCTTTCCTTTTCCTCCTTAGATTTTGTCAACTCCCCAAGGTCCAATCGAATCAGTCCCTCGAGGTCAGATTGCCCAGTTCCCTTGAGAGTCTGATCTTACTTAATATTTTCATGCCCATCAAACATTCCAGAAGATTCTACATCATTCCAGAGACTTTTAGAAACTCCTAATTCATTCGGCCCTTAATCGAACCCATAATCATTCGGTCGATAGATCCAAGCCGCTCGCCACCGCCATCCCCCTTAGCAAGCTGCCACTGCCCACTATGATGGGTCCTTCCACCACATCGTCTTCATCTACTGCCGCTCCTATTGTGGAGTTGAGCAAGGAGAAAGTTCAAAGACCTCCCTCGCCCACCACTTTTAAGGTGGACGAAGTTGAGATCAACCAGCTGTTCAACTCCTTCTCTGACGCTGATCCTACCAATCCTTCCCTTTGATCATGTTCTACCACCACCAAGAGAGCTGGTATGAAGTGGTCTTGTGAGGACCTATATCCAATAACCATAAAAGTTTACTCTGATAAGGCACTATTGACTTCCAGTTTACCCTTGGATTAGATAAGGCAAAAGTATCAAAGTTCGAGAAAGCTCATGGTCTGGGCATGCTAGTTCATTTATTATAGATCGTGTTCGGTCTAACCTTCCCAATCCCAACCTTCAATTGTGCCGCCTTAGAATTCTACTGGTAAGCCATCGAGAAATGGTGGCTAGACTCCTTTAGGATCTTATCTTGCTTTGTTTGCCTCAACAAGTGGTTTAACTTCCGCATAAGGCTCCCCAAGTTCTGTGTGCTATTACAAGTCAAACCCACTCCACCAAACCACCTTTATCTCAAGCACCGAATCATGTATGTGAAAGAATCCTTTTTTCTCAACCCACTATACTCTCCCAAGGACTGGAAGAGGAATCCCATCCACGTGTTCGAGGACTGGGAAATACTTGGTCACAAAGCTAGCCACAAAGTTGCCACCCCTATCAACACCACCAAGCTTCTGAAGGAGGTGCTATGCCCCATCGATTTTCATCGTGACTTGTTGAACGATGCCCTCCAGATCCCCTCGAAGCATAACCAGGTCAGATGGATCTAGATCTGTGAACACCTTTCTTTATTATGACCGTACCGCCATGCATGAGGTCCCTTAGGTCCCCAAGGTTTACCGTAAAGGGGTGTCAGGCTTGACCCCCAAGCCTACACCTGCACCGGCTCTAACTAAGGCAAGGGAAGTGGAAGCTTCTAAGCCTAAATCTTGGCATCGCTTGGTTAAACTAACCGACCTTGAGAAAGGTAAGGAGAAGGCTCCCACCCCAGCTGAGGAGCCCATTGGCACCTCCCTTCAATATGAGGGAGAGAAGCAAGATAAGTCGCTTTCCCCTACACAGGATGAACTACCGCCTCCATCTCCCCCAAGGAAGAAGCTTCACATCGTAGAGCACGCGTTGCTTTCAAAAACTATCTTCTCCCTTGGTGAGTTATCATTCCATTCCCTACCTTTATGTTTTTTTTGCTATACATGCTTTTTGGACTTAGGATCGTGCATTGTTCTTGTTATATATGTCGATCTTACTTTATTTCACAGGTCTGCGAGGTGGGCTTATTGAGGGCTCTGACCCCTACCTTCCCCGTGTGTACTTTAAACGTGGGGACAATGAGCACGGGTTCATAGTCAACACTCGTCGAGATCTGACGGAGCACGAGGTCAAGAAGTTCGAGTGCGGTGCTCATCTCCCCTTAATCGGAAGCACACCATCTCCAACCTCTACTCAAGGCTCGACTGCATCGTTATTGTGGTAGCGACAATGTCCATTGGCATGCTTGAACAAGATCGCAAGGATCTCAAGGAGTCAAACCTCGAGAACCTTGTGACGATATCCTGGACTTCGCTTTATAGAGTAAACTTTCTTTCCTTTCATTCCAACTTTCGTCGTACTATAAATTTTTTCTTAATTTCTAAATTTTCCATGCACACAGGTTGCTGCGACCCTCACTGACGCCGTTGGGTTTCTCCCAAGTCATATGCAAATTACATGGAGAAATACTGTCATACTCGAGTAGGAGGCGGAGCTTTTAAGGGAGAAGGTGTCCGTGTTAGAGGGCTAAGTTGCAAAGTATGGCAGAGCTCAGGAGTTGGCCATTCACTAGCTGGATGCCAAAGATAAGGCCTTTGAAAAGGAGCATACTATATACCAAGCTGAGATCACCAACCTGAAGGCCGATCTTGCCAAGGTTCGGCTTGAGCATAACTTGAGAATTCGAGCTGCTGATGAGAGAGACGAGGAGAAGGTGAGCTAGGGCCCTCAAAGAGAAGTAAGCCAAAGAGATTGCTTCCCTTTATGAGTCTGAGGAGGTCAATTTGGAGAGCCAAAGGGTAGATTTTGAGAAGGAGAAACAATAGCACATCAATGCTTATAACCAGGAGACCTCTGATGAGGAGTGAAGCCCCCTACCTGTCCTTAGGGGTGTATGTATGTAATAGTTCATAGGACCCCATTTTTGCTTTCCTAAATAATATCATAGACCGTATTTGCTTTTATCGTACCCGAACCTAGTAACTCATTGTATAACTCAGTAACTTATCGTATATCTATCATTCTCGGCATAGTTCTGCTTGTAGTAACATTGTTTTCAACAATCTTATTTAAGCCTTTTTGTTTCATGCTTGGCTCATCTGAATGTTTGGGTATGCTTTTGAGTGGTTATGGCCTCAACTTGACTCTAGACCCTCTGCCTTGTACTAAGTTTGCTCACGGATAAGGCTTATGGAGAGCTTCTTTAACCTTGAGGTTTCCAAGGGATGCTCACGATTTTGAGATTGTCCCTTATTAAAAGACATGCATGCTCAGTCTTAGCCTTGTACTAAGGACTACCGTTCTTTAGGACCTTCCCTCAACTAGGTTTTTCCTTCTAAGGGAGTACCAACCTTCAGGAGCTCCTCATGCTATCACCAAGACCACTTAAAGCCTATCCCCAGGGTTTGTTTAACCTTAGAAAACCTGTCTCGAGTGTTTCGGTGGGGTCCCATGCTCTCTACGTAAAACATTTTTGATTTATCCTCTAGGGCGTTACCATATGAATACGCTTGGGACATAAATGCCCAAAGTGCCAATATTTGGCTAAGTTTTCCCTTAACTAGGTATTGACTTGTTCTTATCACCCGTACCGAGCTTGATGACTGTCTTTCCAGAAGCAGTTGAGCTTATGAGTTCTGCTCTGAGTGTTTTGACCTAACCATGAGGAACTCCCCTGGTACCCCCCAGCTCTCCTTCCTTTAGCATCAATGTGGCCTAGAGAAGGTTAGTGATATTGTATGAGAGGAGTTCTATTCATGGAACCAACGTCGTCTGTCCCACTTAAGCTCGTGCTCCTAGACATCAAGTCCCTCAAGATGGAATAAATAAACAAATCGTAAACAACATGACATAAAGCAATATACTGAAACAAAAGCTTTTATTGAATAATTGTATGATCGTACAAATGTTATCGTATACACAAGGAAGTTTCTGACACTCCTCATTAAACCTGCCATCTCGTAAAATAGTCATTAAAAATCAAGATGGTTAGGTAGAGTACTTGCCCCTTCTAGACGCTTATCTACTTCTACTCTAGCTCCTCAATCATGTCCAATATGATACTCCTTGAGGTGGATAACATTCCACCTTTTGTTAACCAATGCTCTCATCCTGGGATTCTCCAGCTCATATGACCCATTGTAGCCTTCTTCAATGATTTTATAAGGTCATTCCCAATTTTCCCCCAGTTCACCCTGGTAAGCTGCTACTCTGACTTGGGCCTTCTCCCTACGTTCCTCAAGGAGTTCGAGCTCGTGTCTCAAGCTTTTTTTGTTTTGCTCAATCAGTCATTCTGTGGTCTTCAAATTTGGCACTTTATGGTTAATAAGAATTATAGCTTCAGTCCCGTATAGTATAGTGAATGAGGTCTCTCCAGTAGGTTTCCTCTCGGTCATTCGATAGGCTCACAACACATTTGGCAGTTGCGACACCCAGTTCCTCTTTGGCATCTAATATCGTCTTATTAGATGCCTCTGCCTACCCGTTCCTTTGTGAATACCACGGGGTGGAAAATGTTAGCCTGATCCCTTGCTCTTCACAGTATTCCACACAATTGAATTATGGTCTATTATCACCTACAATGGTCATAGGAACCCCAAAGCAACATATGATCATCTTCTATATAAAGTTCTTCACCTCTGCCCCCTAATCCTTGGCAATGCTTCAACCTCGATCCACTTTGAGTGATAATCGGCGGTGACAAAGAGGTATTTTTTCTGTCCACCCCCAGTTCTTGTGGGGAAGTCTCCTACATGGTGCTAGGATCGAGTGCAACTCTTCCGGATGCATGGGAGGTTAAGGGGCATGCCTTTGGAAGGCTTCACAAGTTTGCGTATATTCCAAGTAGTCCGTTTAGATAATGGGCCAATAGTATCCTTTAGTTAAGCATCTGACCACGAGTCTCCTGCCTCTAATGTGCATCTTACATATCCTTGAGTGTAGCTCCTCCACTATCATACTCACCTGGGTGAGATGTACTGTCAGATAGTTCGATCCACCAAAACATCATCTGTACAGCGTACCGTCCCTTATGTTATACCTTACCACCTGCTTAATGACCCTTTTGGCTTCTGATCTTCCTTCTGATAAAACTCCATCTTCTATGTAGTTCATAATTTCACCCATCTACGAGGACCCCAGTTGTATCGGCATAATTGCTTTTGATTCCTCCAAGTCAATACTTAGTGTAGGCAGATGCTCCATCGGGATCATGCGCCTCATTTTGTAATCTATGGATGAGGCAAGGTTAGCCAGTGCGTTTGCATGCATGTTCTCAGTTTGTGGGAGCTGCATAATCGAGAACTCTTCAAACTGTCCGCGTATTCTTTAAGAACCTGATTCGCTATTAACTGGGAGTCACAAAATACTGTGGTTTTCTTTATATTTAGCTCCCGTGCCAATCGTAACCCTGCCAAGAGTGCCTCATACTCTGCTCCGTTATTGGTAGCCTTCAACCCTAAGGTCAGTGTTTGCTCCATGATCGTACCATCTGGGGTTTTGAGTACTAGTCCTGCCCCGGCTCCTTTGTCCTTTGACTACCATTAGTATCCAAGGTCCAATGGTCAACCCCCAGCTCGCTTGCCTCGTGTTCTCCCTTTTCCCGTGAACGTCAGGTTCGGGTCGTGAATTCTTCTAGAAAGTCTGCTAGTGCTTGACCTTTCATTGCCATCCTTGGTTGGTATTCTGTATCATGCGAGCCAAGTTCTATGGCCCACTTTGTCACCCTTCTGAAGGAATCAAGGGTATGCAATATCGTTCTTAGTGGGTACTCGGTCATGATGAAGATCTTGAAGGCTTGGAAGTATATTTGGTTTGAGTTTTCTTGATGACTGTAGGCCAATAATTATGTGTTAATTATGTCCCTAACGTCAGGCTTATTGCTTGTCTTTTATCAGTAAATCATCGTTTTTATAATGTTTCCTTATTATACTAGGATAGTAGGAGTTGGCATGGAAACACTCCAAGAGATGGAAATTAATCACTTTTTGGAGAATTTGAGCACATTTCTGAAGCCCTTGTAGAAGATGGAGAAAAATCGGGGAAATGACAAAAAGTAAACGCCGGTCAGCAGTCAACTCCGGCCGGTCAACGGTTAAACTCCAGCAAGTAACCATCGGTCAATGGAAAGAGTCAAGTCAAGTTGCGCCAAGGCCCAAGAGTCTAAGCCCACAAGGATGATATTTTGAGAGATGAATGCATATGCAAGTCACATGACTTGGGGTGAGTCACACATTAGGACCACCTAAAGGTCTAAAGTTTAGAATCATGTCTAAGCATCTTATTTTGAATTTTAAACACCAAAAATATCTCGTTGGAACCTATAAGGTCGAGCTCCCCTCTCTCCACTCACATATCACACTTCACCTTTTCAATTCTCACAGTTTTAGTCTCTCTCCATAGCCTCCAACCTTACCCAAACCCTCTATCTCTCTCTTCTACCTCTAAAACTCACTTTAGCACCACCAAAAGGCCTAGGAACATCCATCATCACCACCACACTCTCATATCCACTCTCTTAACCCTAGCCTAAGGTAGGTTCATCATCTTTATGGAGGAGTCAAGAAGCATGAAATGAGCTAAGATGTGAAGAAGGGACTTAAAGAGCTCGAAAGCTTTGCTCAAGAGACTCTTCGGTTAACTCTTTTACCTATTGACTCTTATGTATGTATCTAGACTCCATTGTTACTATGTGTAATGAGTAGTCCCATTTGGGAGGCTAAGGTTTGAACCCTAGCCATGTGATGTGAAAAAATGATGTCTTGATCTATGTATGATTTATGTTTTTAGTGTATGTTGTTTGAAGTTGTGTTATGAATGGTTAATATATGTATTTAGAAACTAAAAATTGGGACCTTATTTGAAGTAGCTACTCACTTAAGGCTAATTGAGCATGTAAACATGATTAAGGTCTATTCCAAGAGGCACCTTAAGGTTTAATTTCCTTAGTACTAGGCAAGGACTAGAGTATCCTTGAGTCTCAATACACTTGAGGTAATTTAGTCAAGCACACATTGAATTGAGAGGTTATTGTGGCTACTAGTTGTGTCTTTCAATTCGTAACTCAAAATGGTGCGAATTGGGAGATTCACTTAGACTTCCTCCCGAGTTTGCCAAAAGTGGTTAAGGAAGGGGAATCTTCCGCATGTATCAAATTGTATGGTTGTTGACTTCATTCACGTGACATACGGTCAACATGTAAGCCCAAAATGGTTTAAATCTTAATTCCGGTTCACTAAATGCTTCAAGGTTGGGCTTAAGTCGTCTAGAGTCCAAAATTACCTAGGAACTTGGGTTCAAAACAGAACGTGACTCAAAAGGACACGATTTGGACATCAACTTATGTGAATGGAATTTAATCCACCTATATAAACTGAGACATTGCTTGAGCATCATGTGGTTAGCGGGGATTTTCCTAGTCAACCATTCTTGTTTATTGTGAATTCGTTGATATTTTAGTTTGCTTGCTTTAGTATAATCAATCAATCAACTTTCGGATAATCACTCACTGTAGTCTAAATCACCCCTCGTAATACTAGGTCTCCAGAGGACTTAATAGTGTGAGATACACATCCTCGCATTTCATTTAGTTTTAGTGTCAAGCTTAGTGTCTAGTTAATCCATTATTTAAGTGCTTTATCAATTCGAACAAAAGAGTTATAGTGGCTAATCCTTATGGGTTTGACACTCAACTTCTTATAAATACTATAACTTGACCTCCTATACTTGCCAGTAAGAGAAATTCACTTAGCCTTAGACTAATCAATAGTCAAAAGGTTGAGGGGATAAATCTCTCAACAATGAAATTTTGGGCATAGATTTGGTCATCCTAGAAAATAGAGTATTCCTAGTGAATCTACAGATGTGGGGTCCTCAGCAACGTAATCCCTAAAGGTCCCTGTGACAGCAGAGTATTCCCTTGAGGTCTGCGACAATAGGACACCATATCCTCTAGGAGGAGGAATCCTCAAACATTGAGGATCCTGAAATCCTATAGGGATATGGTCACAAATTTTGCCGAGGTACTGCCGAAAGGGTTTGTGGTAATTGAGAAAACATAATTAGTCCTGAATAAGGAAAGGAATCATATTCATGATCTACCTCGATCTCCTTATTCAAGAAAGCAAAGACATCTCGTCATCCCTTTTCCATATAAATAGAGCTTAGGGAGACATTCAGGTGACATAGGTAAGAATGCTCTCAACTCGAATATACTATTATTCAGATATCATTTCTCACTTGATTATCGGAGGGTCTTTATGTGGTACCACACTTTGCATAGACTTTGTTTTGCAAGTTTTTGGATGGAATGCTTAGGGACAGCTCAAGGATAGGAGCTTATCAAAGGTATATGATAAAAAACAAGAAGAATGAGAGAGGTCTCAGCCCTCAAAACGATGGTGAAAGTCGATTATCCAAGCGAAAAAGGCGCAAGTTTGAGGGTTGGAAAAATTTGCTCTCACAAATTGGTGCAATCATTGAAAGAACTCTTGCATGGATGATCTAGTGATCCTTCTATGAGTGGGTTCTCTAAGAATTCAGAATCTATCGGGTTTTTAGCACCCTAAAACCCAAGGAAATTCAACAAGGAACGATGTTTCAAATTCCTAGAAAAATAGAGCAATGTTCGTCAATATTCCGGCAACACTACATCCAACTTTAGACAACGAATTATATATCGTTGGAAAGCTACGGATGTCTACATTTCAATGAAACAAATTTTACCCCATCGGAGTTCGGGGAAAAGAGAAATCACGGATTTACCAGCCTAGGTCAAATCTGGGCAGATTTCGCGATGCTGCCACTGCCCTGTATTACAAGGCTATGTTAGAGATTTAATCCCAATACCTAGGAGAGTATGATATATGGTTGGAAATCTTAAGGAGTCTACTTTCTAACAAAATAAGAATCACATCAATCAGAGCTCAGTGCAGAAATTTATGACAAAAGGGCTATAGCATGACGGCCTGGCAAATCATGGAGTGACATGTTGGATATGACGACACTTCTCAAGGGTAATTCAACACTTAATGAGATATACTCATGGATGAATGATCATCTTCATAAGAAAGAGTAGTGGAGGCTTGAGGATCACAAAACTGACATCTCCAACGAATAATCAAAGTTAAAGATTGAACAAAAGGTGTTTTCCGATGAAGAAAGATGCATAAACAGTGACCAATAACTTGTCAATTGTGCACAAGTAATCCCCAATGCTTGAAATTTATGGCCAAAGCCTGGGGCTTGAGTGACGTGTTTTGAGGACGATCAAAAAGAGATGGATCGAGATGTTCTAGAAACCCATCAGACTATTAGCCACGGGAGCATTAATCCTTTTAACAGTTAATGGAGTCCTAGAGTAAAGCGTAGAAGCGTATCCGGTTGATACTATCCTTGACCGAGAGCTGGACTTCCAGGAGAAGATTCTCCATGTAAAGTAAAGTAGGTGAACAAACGATTTACTGGTGAAACCCTCAAGGTTTGAAGCTTAACGCTTAAGCATTCCGACGAAGCTTGGGGACCTCTAACTAAAACCTTGAGATTTCTAGGAAAGCATATAGAAACCTATAGAGGAAATTCATAAGATTGGTTTGGGATTTTCCAAAGAACTGGGACCCAAGAAGCCGGAGTAGCAATCTTTGCAGAAAGCTAGAGAAGTAAAACCCCAAAACTTGGAAAGTTGGAGGGTGAAACTCAAAACCTTGAAAGCTGGGGCATCATCTGAAAACATCAGGAATGCTCGAGGGTGACTAGAAACAAGCGTAGAAGGAAATTTCCTTGATCAAAAATTGGACCCTCAAGGTTTCCTCGAGGTCAGACTTCACAACTCATTGAAAGCTAGAGGAAAAAGAAGCTGAAGACCAGGTATGCTCTTGTAAGCATTGGGAGAAGAAATTTCCATCCTTAGTGAAGGGAGAAAGCTACGGGGAGTATGGAATGCATAGATGTGGGTTGATACTCTTTCTAGTTAGTTCGGTCTTGAGCTATCAGATTTAATGAGACCCTCGAGAAGCTTCATTGCTATGGTCCCTTTCCTAAGATACGAATTACTTATCATTATTACTGGGAGCATAAAGAAAAGTGTAGGCACAAAGTATCATTCAGGAACCCTGGTATTAATAATGTTTAAGAAAAGAGAGATGGATTGCTTAATGAGATACTTTATACGGAAACTCCATGCCTTATCGAAGATACTCATAAGGGAACGAGCTAACAATTGCTTGAAATCATGTGGAGAAAACTAGCAACGTCTTACTTACTAGAGGTTTGCTTTGCTAGCCGGAATATGATCGGTACCTTTATGAGGAGGGCCCCTAAGCTTTCTGACTTTGTGACTTGAAGCTTTGTTCTCTTAAGGGGATGATGTAATTTTAAAAAAACTAGAAAAAGATCTAAACTATCTTCAGTAGGAAGTTTTCGCTCTAGCTCCACGTTGACTATTCCGAAGGTCTGTACGCCACAACTACCTCCTTAGGAAATGTCAAGTATGGACTTTGTGCCTGGACCTGAAAGTGGGTAGATAACAAGCATTCGATGCAAAGCCCTGATTATGACAGTGGCACCCACTTACGTATTCCAAATGAGGTGGTGCAAGGGGAATGATCCAGATCGGTCTATCCTTCCGAGAGCTGAGCTTGGCAAGAGGACATCAATTCTGGCGAGGTCCACCTGAGGAAATCCATGGTATCACCTGTACTTCAATGTAATTTATATGAAGCCCTGAATGGTCAACCTTGATGTCGAGAAGCAGAAAAAAAAACTTCATACTCAACAAGAAATCTAGAGAGCTCGAGGGATTCTTGGAAATCAAAGGAAAGTTAAAGGGTTTTGTTTTGCAGGTTCTCATGTCACATAGAGAAAATGATGCCAAATTTTCTTGGGGATGCCTTTCACACAAAGCCACACCATGTCCCCTATCATTCAACTTGCTATGGTTCAGGGGCATTTGTGGGCGTCATATTTTGCTATCTTTGAAAACTAGAATATTTCGAGTGAATCCAATGATGTAGGGTTCTTGGCAATGTAATCCCTCAAATTTTCCATGGCAGCTGGACAATCCCTCGAGGTCTGCGATAAAGGGGATATTTGAGGGTGTCAGATTTGGCTATCCTTGAAAGCTAGAATATTCCGAGTGAATCCACTGATGTAGGGTTCTTAGTAATGTAATCCCTCAAGGTTTCCATGACAGGTGGACAATCTCTCGAGGTCTGCTATAAAGGAGATATTTAAGAGTGTCAGATTCGGCTATCCTTGTAAGCTAGAATATTCCGAGTGAATCCATTGATGTAGGGTTCTTAGTAATGTAATCCCTCAAGATTTCCACGACAGATGGACAATCCCTTTGTGGGCCCAAGAATGCAAGCCCACAAAGAGGATATTTGGAGAAGATGGAGTCACATACAAGTCAAATGATTTGGGTGAATCACACTTTAGGACCACTTAAAGCCTAAATTTGTAGATCATGTCTAAGCATCACATTTGAATTGTTAACATCCAAAGTATCTCATTTTTCCCAATATGGTCGAGCTCCCTCTCTCCCTCATACATATCACACTTTATCTTCTCATTTTCCATAGTTTTACACTCTCTCTAGACCTCTTATCCTTATCCCAAACCTCTAGCACTCTCTCCTACCTCTTCTCCTCTCTTTCTAGGCCAAAACACCTCTATAACCACCACCATTAGAGACCTACCTCTTCCCTCTCTTGGGTAGAACCAAACCTCTCCACCACCACACCATTACTTTGGCTTGCATGTTTATGCCCTTTCACCATTCACATCTACACACGCCATCTTCTAGTTCATCATCCGTTTTATGGAAGATTAATTGGGTTTTGATAAAGTGGCTCCGAGTAGAGTGAGATTTAGTACTAGTAGTGAAGACGATAATGAAATTCCCTTGCTGAGAGTTCAAGACCAGGAAGCACTTGGTAACTTATTTGATATAGCCTTGGAGGCTAGGCGTGAGGATCCAACACTTGGACTGCGTACTTTCTACATTCAGTTGGATCCTCTATTTCTGGAAGAGGAAGAAGAAGAGTCTCGAGAGTTAGATCAAATTACTATGGAGGACGAAGTAAATAAAGGAAGGTCATTAAGGAAATGTGCCTTACTCTCTTTGGCGGCGCTTACCGGGTGTATCATGTTGCAACCCTTGGTCAGAGAATCTTTTGAGATCAAGCCAAATTTCTTTCAAACTGTGACGACCCGGACCAGAATCAGAAGTATAATCAGCTTAATTCGTGAGTTACAGCGTAGTCGCGGATTTTCGACAGATATTGGAATTGCCAGAGTTGTTAACGACTTAATTATTGACCGAGAATTGGAGCTGGGTCTCTTCTCGAGAGTCGTTGTACGTGGGATTTCGAGTTCGTGGGCGGTTCCGGATCGTTATTTGGACGACCGAGGAATTAATTATGTATATTTGAAGTTCGGATTTTAATGGTGGGCTACTTAACGACTAAATTATCAGACGAGAATTTGGTTTCGATTTCTTCACGGAAGTTGTTCGGAATTTAATTTCGAGTTCATGGGAACTTCCAGAGCATGATTTTGAATTACGGAGTTTAAGTTGTGATTATTTCCGTTTGTTGATTATTTAATCGATTAAATGTGTGTTGCTTTGTCGGGTTGACTTTTTATCCGATTGGCTGATGTGTTTGACTTCAAATGATATTGGAAGAATATGTCGAGACGAGTTTGTGGCCGCGAGAATTATCGGAATCGGATATACGACGAGAAAATTACGCGTGTTTAAAGTTCGTCGAAATGGATAAGTATGAAGTTTCCATTTTGGGAAAGCTATAAATAGTAACTTGCTATAATGGGAAAGTCAAACCTGGAAATTAATGAGCTTTGACTGAGTCAAGCTCGGTGGAGAGAGGGTGGCGCGACACCGTTCGGCCTCGCCGGGGACGAGACTTTTCCGGCCACCTCACGGCCTAATCCATATACCATTCAACTCGCCGTGCTCCCCTCATCTTAATTCCGGCCTCACTTTCCGGCAAGCCTCACGGTGGAGAGAGAATCATTGATCCAAAGTTTGGGATTTTTGGGTTTAATGGTGAATCCCGATTTTGGCCGAGTTGAACTTCAAGAGGTACTGGGTTTTGTAGCCCTCTTCAAGGTGATTCTAACCATATAAACATGGTGTTCTAATTTGATTTGAGCATGGAGAATTTTGGGTTTGAATTTTGTGTTTCATTTCGGTTTTGCATGAAATTGACATGGTTAGAGTGAGAATTGGCCTTCGGTGCAGTTATGGAAGTTGCTCAGTGGGTGATTTTGAGTGGAGTAGGGGTTGCTCCGCCGTGAATTCTTCCGGTCAACAGTGGCGCCGCCGTGGACGGCGGTCAACGGTCAACGGGTTGACTTTTTGACTTTCGACAAGTTGCATGTCATTTGACTCGAAATTGGGCTCCGATCGCAGTGGGGAGGTTCGTTTTTCGAATTGAGCGACCAAAAGTTAGGCGAGGTATTGAGGTGTTATATATGGATTTTCGACGATTCGTCGTATTCGAATTGTGTATTTCCGAGAACGGTGGTTTCTCGTGGTTTGATTTGTATTGTCGGATTATGACTTTGAATATTGGACATTGTGAATATTCAGGGGTTCGTGATCATTTGCTTGGCGAGGGACATTCCGCCGGATCACGGATTAACGCGATACGCGTTACGCAAGTTTGTGAGTGGACATTTTATTTTCACGGATTGATTGCGAGTCTTTTATATACGTTTTATGAATTTGAGCATGCATCATGATCATGGTTTTACGAGCATGAGAGTTCATACGAGATTATGTTTATTACGAGCATGTATTTTACGATTATACGATTATACTTATACGGATATACGTATACGAATATGCATACACTTATATGTTGTTTCATGCATTTGCATCGAATTGTTTGTGATTTGGTTTTCACAGAGTACAGTCTCAGTTACGTTGTTGTATCGATACACTTGCCTCTCGGCTGATCCCCGATGGTAGGCCGCCAGGAGGGACGTCGTTATCCCGACCTGACCGGTGAGGGGCGTTTCCCCGGAACCGAGGCCATTTCTGGCTTAGAATCACGGGGACCAAGGACCTCGTGATTCGGACTGTACTAGCACGGTGTGTGTCCATGAGTGACCCCGTGGGATTTTTACTTGCATGCTCAGTACGCTGGAGGACTATGGTTTTACCTCGTGTACTTTATTATTTCTATTTACCTGGACTCGCATATGTTTTTATAACATATATAATAACTGGTGAAAGACATTTATTTTCGTCCACTCACTCTAACGTGTTTCATGTCTTTTCCCTGGGCTTTTCGGTTTCCGTGCCCAGTTTACAGTTCGGACTCTGGTGTCGCACGTCGTGGTCGGAGGCATAGTGCTCGAGCTACCTTATTTCTTCCAGTAGGTTTATTGTCCTACCTACTGTGGTATACTTATATGGTTATGTATTAGAGGTCGCTCTGAGTTCTCTGTTGAATATGTTATACGATTTTAAACCCGAATTTCAGTAAAATACTATTATATGTATTATTTACTTTACTGTTGAGATGT
The DNA here is from genome assembly GCA_946800695.1 of Geum urbanum. Classification (NCBI taxonomy): domain Eukaryota; kingdom Viridiplantae; phylum Streptophyta; class Magnoliopsida; order Rosales; family Rosaceae; genus Geum; species Geum urbanum. The sequence continues at coordinate 41,253,181 of OX326998.1, forward strand.
TGAGAAATTCGGATGGGATTGGTGCCCACGGTTTGCTTTTTGTGGCATATGACGAAGTGTTAATTTCTAGGTGCAGGTAATGGTAATTCCACGTTAGTAACGAAACTCTGCCAAAATTTCGAATTTTTTTTGTTGGTTCGTGTTTTCGAAGGGGTTTGACTCCGGTTTAGGGAGCTAAATCGGGGTTGGGTCCTTTCACAAACTCTTCCTATCTTTCTTGGAAATGCCAACTCGGATCCTTACTCACACCTTTTGGAGTTCGAGAAGGCATGTGCTCGATTGAATATCCGTAATATGGATGCCGAGCAATCGAGATTATTGGTATTCCCATCAATCTTGGATGACAAGGCTAAGGAGTGGCTTAACAAGCTCCCTCCCAATTCCATCAAATCTTGGGAGGGCTTCCAACGAAAGTTCATTACTAAGTATTTTCCTCCGGGTAAGATCAACGAAAGAAGAACAAGCTAAATGACCTTCCGAGAAGAGGATGGGGAACTCTTTTTTGAGGCATGTGAGTGATTCAAAGAATTAGAGCTTGGATGCCCGAACCATGAACAAAGACAAGACATGCTTATGTCCTTTTTCTACTAAGGGCTAAATAAAAAGATAAGGCGAAAGGTCGACAATGCTTGTGGTGGAGATTTCATGGACAATACCGCAGAAGAAGCCCATATATTGCTTCAGAAGTTGGTGGAGAGATCGGCTTTGTGGGACCTAAAGCATATTGTAAGGAAGCCAACGATTTCAATGAGGGAGGCCACCCAAACCAATAGGGGTGGTATCTACGAAGTCAAGGGATCCCATCAATAAGAAGATGATATTAAGCGGCTTGAGGAATCAATGAATAGGAAGTTCGAGCTCTTAATGAAGCAAAGTAGAAGTGGAGGCCAAGCCCACCAAGTGTCAAAAATTCGTGTAGAGCCGGTCAGTTTCTTGAAATGCGAAAGTACATTGCATGAGACTTTGAGTTATCCTCATCAAAAAGATTACCAAGATATTATTGAAGAATGTAAGGGCCTCTTTTACGACCAACAAAAGTGGTGAAGGTAGGTTGACAAGGCCGAATGGTGGTTTCCAACAATCGAATCAGGGAGGGGGACCAAGGAAACTTTGATGCTTTGTGAAGTGGAAGCAAGGGGTTTACCACTTATCAAGGAGCTCTCGGATTTGTGCCTAGGCCAAATGGAGTGTTTGCTCATGCCTTTAGTGGTAACACTTACCCACCGAGAGCACCTTTCGTATCATACCAAGGGCCCAACAATGACCATTGTTACAAGCACCTACTCCCGAACCACAATTAGAGGAGCTCAAATCCAAGACAGATGACTTGCTTGCCAAGCTTGTGAAGAATCAAGAGAAGGAAAAGAAGATGTACCCCTATATTTTCATGAGTATGAAGAATGAGAACCAAGTCCTTCGTAATGAGAGCCAAAGTGCCATTCACAAATTGGAGACTCAAGTTAGTCAACTGGTGAAGGCAATCACCACGAAAGTAGGTAGTAAGGCTAATGAGTTTCCTTCTTCCACCGAGAAGATCCCCAAGCATCAAGTCAATGCGGTGAAGGCGGTGTTAAGATCCGGGAGAGGGTTTACGTATCATGATGATGCTCTAATTTTGGAGAGTGATGATGAAGAGGACTTAGACACACCATTGGTGTCAAGGTCACAATCCCGTGTTCAGAAGGGTAGTCCGAGTAGAAAAAAGATGGTAAAGTTCAAAAAGGATGAAGTTTTGATACCATATGAAGATGAAGAGTCAGATTGTTATGATGATGAGCTTAAGGTTGAAAAGAGGGGTCCAAGACAGGTTTGAGTCGTAATGGGATGGCCGAAAAATTGTTGGAAAGCGTCAACATGGATAAGGAAGGTTCTGGGATCAGTTTAGAGAAGAATGGAAGAGGCTGCAGTTTGCCCTCGATGGGTCGAGAGCCTCCTTCGACCCATCGAAGGAAGCCCACGGGTGAGCAGGACATTTCTTCGATGGGTCGAAAGACACCTTCGACCCATCGAAGCCAGCACCTAGGTTCAGAAGAAGGAAATCCTCGATGGGTCGAGAAAAATCTTCGACCCATCGAAGGCAAGTTTTGGGGGATTTTTAAGGGGCATTCCGAGAAAGGTTGAAGTGATGAGGATGTATGTCTACCTTTATCCCAAGTGAAGAACAAAGAAAGGGCTCAAGCAAACTTGGATCGTAAGACTAATGAATGTTTGGATGTCTTTAAGAAGGTTGAGATAAACATACTGCTTCTTGTCGCCATTCAAACTATTCCAATGTATTCTAAGTTCTTTAAGAACCTTTGCATTAATCGCCGGTTGGAGAAAAAGTTACAAGAGGGGGAAGGTCAGAGAAGGTGAAGCTAAATGCCACGGTTTCAGCAATTATTCAATGCAAGGTGCCTAAGAAGTTAGCGGATCCGGGAAGCTTCATCGTGCCATGCACCATTGGTACTAAGCAGTTCCCATGAACCTTGATGGATCTTGGTGCCTCAATTAATTCGATGCCTTATTCGGTTTATAAGGAGATTGGTCTTGGGAAGATTAAGCCGGTAAGCATGTCACTCCAACTCGCCAATAGGAGTGTCGTACACCCAAGGGGTATTGTTGAAGACGTATTAGTGAGGATAAGTGCACTAGTTATCCCGGTCAATTTTTTAATACTTGACATGGAAGTGCCGAGAGGGTATGAAGACCTTCCAATCATCTTCAGAAGGGCTTTCATGGCAAAGGCCGGTACTAAATTCGACGTGTAGGGAAATGTGCTTACAATGGAAGTGTTTGACAAGATAGAGACCTTCAAGATTTTCCATGATTCTAGTCTTATTCCCAAGTTGTAAGAATTGATGGTTAAGGTGATTGAAAAGGAGCTTGATGAGGAGTTGGATGATCTTTCCAACCAAGTCTACATGTAGAGTAAACCCGAGGAAGAAGTGGATGCTACATTAGTTGTTGGGTATAAAGAGTGTTTGTTGAGGTCTACAAATGTGGGGCATACAGCGTTGAATTGCATCATGACTTCACAAAACACCTATGGGCCAATGATCTCCTACAAACCAGTTCTATTCACCGGATTGGAAGAACGAGCACTTGAAGGCAATTATTACTCCCGGAATACCGTGGTAAGAGTAAATGTGCATGACACTTTACTCACCATGCAAGAAGGACCTATTCTTCCAGATTTAGAGCTAAAGCAATTGCCGAAGACCCTCAAATACATGTTCTTGGAGAAGCCAAACAAGAATCCGGTGATCATCTCAACCTTACTAGATGAGAGTCAAGAGGCTATGTAGCTCGATGTGTTGAGGAGAAACAAGGAGGCAATTAGATGGTCCATAAGTGATATCAAGGGTATTAGTCCAACAATTTATGAGCACCACATCTACACCGCTATGGATGCCACACCGAGTAGGAAACCACGAAGGCGCCTTAATCCGAATATGCAAGAGGTTGTGAGGAAGGAAGTGTTGAAGTTCCAAGTCAATGGGACCATTTATGCCATCTGTGATAGTCCATGGATCTCTCCAACACAAGTAATACCCAAGAAGGGGGGGGATCCTAATGCCCAAGGGGAGCTTATTCCTTCAAAGATTGTCGATAGTTGATGCTTTTACATAGACTATAGGAAGCTTAATTCCGCAACTCACAAGGACCATTTTCCCTTGCCATTCATAGATCAAATGTTGGAGAAGTTAGCCAGGCATGAATACTATTGTTTCTTGGATGAATATAATGGGTATAACCAAATCGCCATCAACCCCGAGCACCAAGAGAATACTGCATTCACTTGCCCTCAAGGTGTCTTTACTTTTCACCGGATGGCATTTGGTTTATGCAATGCCCCAACAACATTCCAACGTTGCATGCAAGCCATACTCATCGGTATGATGGGTGAGTTTGTCGAGGTATTCATGGATGACTTTTCCTTGTTTGGTGATAGTTTCGATGCTTGTTTATATAATCTTGAGTTAGTACTAACAAGATGTAGGGAGAAAGATCTAGTCCTCAATTTGGAGAAATGCCACTTTATGTGTGACGACCCGAATCAGAATTAGCACGTTAATCAGCCTAATCCGTGAGGTTACGAGTAATCACAGTTTTTCGTAAATTAACCGAATTAGCGGTTTAATTCATGACTAAATTATCGGGTGAGAATTTGATTTGAGTCTCTTCACGAGAATCGTAGTATGCGTGATTTCGAGTTCATGGGCGGTTTCGGATAATTGTTTCGATAACCGAGGAATATGTTATGAATATTTGAAATCGCGTAATTTCATCGTGTTTATCCGTTTGAGTTAGAGTTATCCGAAACGTGGATGTGATTCGATTTGAACCGTCGATCGTATCGAGCCGCGAGTATAAATATCATAATAGGCGAAAAATTGTCGAAAACACTGTTTTGGGAAGTTTGACCGTCGTTGACCAGGAAATTGATCGTTGACCGAGGGAGAACCGGACCACCGTTTGACTCACCGTCGGACTTGACGTTTTCGGCCATTTCCGACCACGATTTTGGAAGGTATGGATTCCCCTTGTGATTTGTAACTGTTTAGGACTTGGTTTGATTTGAATTGGTCACGGATTGAAGGAGAACAAGGAGCTTGAAACTCGCCGGAATCTGGTTTAATGGTGGAGTGTTTTCCGGCGACTTTCCGAAGGGGATTTTGGGTGGTAAAGGTTGGGTTTGAGCTAGGGATGAAGTCCCTTGAAGATGGGAGGCCGAGGTGGTCTCACGGTGGAGGATTTCGTCGGAGAAGTTTTTCCGGCCGGTTTGAATTCTAGCGACTTTCGAGCTGATTTCCGGCCACGGTGGTGGCTGAACGGTGGTGATCCTTTAGAGAGAAAGGCTTGGCTTGAGGAGGAGAACATTTTGGGGTCTTGGCCACCATTTTGTTTCATATCACCTCTCTCGCCTTCAAGGAAAAGGATGGTGACTTTAATGATGATTTTTTGAATGAGCAACTATTTCATGTCAAGGAGGTGCTCACTACTTCCAACTACCCTTAGATATTGCCAACTATCTCTCAAGTGAATGCACCTACATTCCTGCCCACTTCTCAAGTGACCAAAGAACGAGGTTGAGGAGAATAAGTCGTGAGTTCATATCGTATGATCCCTACTAGTACAAGGAAGGTAGAGATGGAATTCTTAGAAGATGTGTGCCACATAGGGAGATGCATAGTGTATTGTCCTTTTTCCATAAGTTAGAGTGTAGAGGTCATCATGGGCATTCAATAACCGCTTACAAGGTTCTTCAAGCCAGATTATGGTCCCATGCTTTCATAAAGACTTGGGATAGGTGCCAAATAGTGGGTAGAATCAACGCGAGATATCAAATACCGTTGGATATGATCATTGAGATCAAGATATTTGATGTCTGGGGGATAGACTTCATGGGGCCTTTTCCTCGTTCAAATGGGATGCTCTACATTCTTGTGGTGGTGGATTATGTCTTCAAATGGGTAGAGGCCATAACATGCCTGACAAATAATGGGAAAGTGATGACAAAGTTCCTCAAGAGTGCTATCTTCATAAGGCATGGAACCCTTAGAGCCATCATAAGTGATGGGGGTTCCCATTTCATCAATGCCAACTCAAGGTAGCTACACCGTATCACCCTCAAACAAGTAGACAAGTAGAAATTAGTAACCGGGAGCTCAAGAGCATATTGGAGAAGATCGTGAGTGCTAACTGGCATGATTAGAGCTAAAAGTTGGACAAGGCACTTTGGGCATATCAGACTGCTTTCAAGACTCCCATAGGCATGTCCCCTTATCGACTTGTCTATGAGAAGACTTGCCACTTGCTGGTAAAGCTTGAGCATAAGGCAAGGTGGCAAATCACTACATTGAATATGAATTTGGCGGATAATGGGGAAAAAAAGGAAGCTTGACATCATGGAACTCAAAGAATTAAGGTTTGAGGCTTATGAGAGCACCAAGATCTATAAGGAGAAGACTAAGAAGTACCATGGAAATAGATTGCGGCACAAAGAGCTTATTGTGGGCAAGAAAGTTCTTTTATACAACTCTTGACTCTCCTTGAATCCGAGGAAGTTAAGATCAAGTTGAGGTGTTTCCTCATGGAGCGGTCACCTTCTGCAATTTGAGGGATGGAAGCACTTTTAAGGTGAATGGACATCAAGTCAAGCCGTGGGAAGGAGTAGCTCCGAGCGAACAAGTTGTGGAAGTGAAGTTCGTGCACCTTCCGCTCACTTTGTTGATTTGATGCTTGCCTCCGCTCGAACCATATTTACATCCTTAAACTACAACTCATGATGGCCGGAGACCATTAGGAGAGTTCTTTTAAATAAAGTGTGAGGTAGCGGTTGTGATCATCTTTCCAGGCACAAGTAGAGAGCTTGCTTCAATGGATCGAAGGCTACATTCTCAATCCATTGATGTTTCCTGCACTTTTAGACCAGAAAGCTTTCCTAGATGGATCGAAGGGTATCCTTCGACCCATCGAAGACCATTACCAAACTAACATCTTTCAAGCCTTTTTCAAAGTCCGAGAGCCATGTCCTTGATCGCATACCCCTTTGACCTTTCCATTGACACCATTTTCCATCCAAATGCACCGTTTACCGGTCCTTCCATCACCTATGCAACCTTTGGATGGCGAGGCCTAACTTGGCCTTCATTGGTTTACAGTTTCTTATCTATGGAGCTTAGAGCCGGTCATGGAAGCGTTTGCATCCTCTTTCTCTCTACTCTCTCTTTACTTCTTAGCATGACATGTGTATAGTGAACAATGATGCTTGGTTTATAATTTAAGTCCTGTTAATGTGATTTTCCTTTGAAATGTGATTAGTATGCATGCCCCCATTATGGTTGATAGGACTATAATAAATTCATTAATTCTTAGAGACTATATGATCTTTTAAGTATGAATGCATGCTAGTTAATATGCCTAGGAAAACATGTGCTAGGAGAATAAAATATGAAATGATGCTGCCTCTGCCTATGAGTTAGATGGTTAGGAATATGTTAATTTGAATACATCTCAATGGATGCATTTGGTTTGACATGTAGCATGTTTGGATTATTAGACACACATTGATTCCATATTCTAAATATGCCTAAGAAAAGTTCAATCCATCTAGCCAAAGTTCTCTGAGGGAAATATTCACTATTTGGGATACTTGGATGCTTTTGTGTTTAGTCTTGTATTTCTTTTGTACTTTGAGTCTAGCTTAGCTTACTTCCTTTTCTTCCTTATTTCTTGGGGACAAGCAAATTCTAAGTGTGAGGTAGTTTTTGTTAGGTCCATAATTATGCTCTAATTATGTCCTTAACCCCATGTTTATTGCTTGTCTTTTATTAATAAAGCATCATTTTTACTATGTTTCCTTGTTATGCTAGGAAACGAGGGATTGGCATGGAAACGTTCTAAGAGATTGAATGTAATCACTTTTTGGATAAGCCAAGCAAGTTTCCTTAGCCTTTGGTAGAGCAAAATCGAGAAAATGACAAAAAATCAACAACCGGTCAACGGTCAACTCTGGCCTATCAACGGTCAACTCCGGAAAGTGTTTTCCGGTCTATTGAAAGAGCCAAGCCAAGTTGGGCCAAGGCCCAAGATTCCAAGCCCATAAAGGGGATATTTGGAGAAGACGGAGTCACATGAAAGTCATGCGATTTGGGTGAGTCACACTTTAGGATCACTTAAAGCCTAAATTTGGGGATCATGTATAAACATCAAATTTGAATTATTAGCATCCAAAATGTCTCATTTTGCCCAATATGGTCGAGCTCCCTCTCTTCCTCAACCATATCACACTTCATTTTCTCATTGTCTATAGATTTAGACTCTCTCTAGACCCCTTATCCTTATCCCAACCCTCTAGCACTTTCTCCTACCTCTTCTCCTCCCTTTTAAGGCCAAAAACCTCAATAACCACCACCATTAGAGACATATCTCTTCCCTCTCTTGGGTAGAGCCACACCCCTGAATAATCATAAAATCCACTGCTCAAATTCATAACTTGACACCTCAAATCATATCACGAGAAACAACCGTTCCCGGAAACATATAATTCAATATCGACAAAATCGTGAAAATCTGATAATCACACCACAAAACCTCGTTATAATTTCCGATGCTCAATTCGAAAAACAAACCTCACCACTGCGATCGGGGCGCGATTCCGAGTGAAACGACATATAACTCGTCGAAAAACACGTCGGATGAAAAGTCACCGCCGCCCGCCGGAATTTCAGATCTGCCCAAAAAATTTCATGCTACATATGGTTTCAAAGATCTCGACGATACCAACAACTTTCCAGTTATAAGTTAAGGCCAATTTTGACCGGAAAACCTCTAAAAATCAACTCAAAGTTCCAAACCCTTATCATAATTTCAAATCGGACAATTTCTCTCCTTCGGCCACGGCAACCCTCAAGACCACTTGGAATAGCTTCCTTAGCTCGAGGCTAACAAAAGCCCTCAAAGCTCCACCATCAACTTGGCCGGAAAAGCCACCTCCGATTACCCCAAAGTTTCGCCGGAAAATCGTGATCTTCACCGAGCCATATCTTCCTCTTCCGGCCACCTCACGGAACGATTCAAGTACCAAAACGAAGAGGAGCATGAGCCCAATAACTTTCGTGAAGGGATTCCGGCCAATCGTGGCTGGAAAACGGTTCAAAATTCAAGAAACCCGATCGGTGGCAATGGGCAAAACGGGTCGCCTTCCTTGACTTGTGGTCAACGCGGATCAAGGCCCAGTTTCCTTTTTTGGCAGGTTTCCCAATTCAGCAAGTATCGTTTCCGTATTTATACCGAACGCGTATCGAAACCCAAACGGATAAATACGACAATATTCGACGGACGAAAATATTCACAACTTATTCCGCGTAACTCGGAAAAATTCTCCGGAATTTCCCAAGAGCTCGAAATTAAATTCTCTACAACTTCCACGAAGGATCCCAAAACAAATTCTCGCCCGGTAATTAGTCGCTAACGAAGCCGCCATATTAACAGATTACGTCAAAATCACGACAAATTGCGAACCTCGCAAATCAAGTCGATAATCATTCCATTTACGGTTCGGGTCGATCAACGGTCCAAAATGGATCACAATCACAATTCGGATAGACTCGAACAAGAATGGATAAACTCGACAATATTTTAAAATTTCAAATATTCATATTATATTCCTCGGTCGTCGAAATAATAATCCGGAACCGCCCACGAACTCGAAATCACGCATACAACAACTCTCGAGAAGAGACTCAACTCAAATTCTCGGCCAATAATTAAGTCGTGATCAAGACCAGCAATTCAATCAATTATCGGGGAACTGCGATTATGCGCTAACTCGTGGATTAAGCCGATTACACTACTGATTCTGTTCCGGATCGTCACAGTATTAATATCGAAATAGTCGTAGAATTGTCGAAAAGTCGCATTTGGGCCGAGTTGACCTGTTTGACCGAGCAAGACCCGAGTTGACCAAGTCACCCGAGTTCACCCGCCCGAGTTGCTTGTCGAAAAAAGGCACGGTTGCCGGAAAGAAAGGTAGGGATTTGAAGCTCTTCTCTAGGGCTATTGATTGATGTTTTCATTGGGTTGTTTTGTGTTGATCTTGTTGGAGTAATGTGGAGGTGAAGTTGGACGGAATCGGTGGGTTTGGGGGGAGGTTTTCCGGCGGTTTTCCAATGGGGTTTTGGGGTGGAATAGATTGGGTTTGAGATAGGTATGGAAACCCTTGAGTTTGGGAGGACGAGGTGGCTCCAATGTGGAGTATTTCACCGGTGATGTTTTTCGGCCGGTTTGAACTCCATGGCTTTCGAGCTGGATTCCGGCCACGGTGGTGGTTGGATGGTCGTGGTCCTTTGAGGAAAGATGTTGGGTTTGAAGAGAGGAAGATTTTAAGGTATGAGTTACCGAAAAATGTCACCGTTGACACTGTCGCCGCCGCCAGCGGTCAACGGCGGAGGTCCGACGAGGTTAACTTTTTGAGATTTTTGGAGATTTTCATACCGTTTTGCTCGTAATCGCATCTCGGTCGTAGTCAGAGGTTTTTGAGTTGATTTGAGTATTATATTTTGGGGCGAAGGTTATTTGGGTGTATTTTAGAAATTTTGTTATACTCGTCGATATTTCGAGCGATACGTCTTTCGAGAACGCGGGGTTCTTGACGTATTAGCTCCGTATGTTGTGTTCAATATGTATTGATCGTATCCCTATTATTCAGGTGATCGGGATCGAGTGTTTGACGAGGGATCTTCCGCCGGACCTCAGAGTTAGCCTCGTACTGTGAGTGGACATTTTATTTTCACAGTTGAATTGCGGGTCTTGATTTATACATTTTATGAGTATATATTTATGATTATGCATTTATGTTATACATTTATGATGATGCACTTTACGATTATGCATGTGCATGGAAAGGATTTATGATTTGGTTTACACAGAGTACAGTCTCGGATATAGAGGTATGCATAAATCCTTTAGTTTCTCGGCTGATCCCCGAGATGCTCCGGGGGGACAGATATCCTGACCTAAGGTCTTTCAGACTTATATTAATCACGTGTGGGTCCGAAATCCTGTGATTAGACTGTATTATGTGGAGGAGTCCATGAGTGACCCCGCAAAATTTTACGTACATATTTATGGATCAGGAAAAATGTACCTGGTCGAGATTTTCATGTGCATTGACTCGCATTATGCTTTTATGAGCATATATTTGGGAAAGACATATTATTATTTTCGTCCACTTACTCTAACGATTTCATTTGTCTTCCCCTGGGCTTTTCGATTTCCTTTGCCCAATTTGCAGTTTGAATTCCGGGGTTGCACATCGACGGTGGAGGCGTAGAGTTCAGATCACACTTCAGTTTGAGTAGGTTCATTGTTGGACCTACTAGTTGTATATGATGTATATAGGCGTGGCTCTGAATACTTATGTTTATTTTTAGTTGAGTTTTCTCCTTAATGTTTCTGGATTTCTTGTAAACCTTGTGGTTTATTATATATGATGTCGAGAAATCCGGATGGGGAATGGAGCCCCAAGGTTTGGCTTTTGTGGAATATTCGAAGTGTGTTTCTTTGCAGGTTCTAATAACGGTTCACGTATTTAAAAGTAGACTCTGGCAAAAAAAAATTTAAGGTCATGTTTTCGAAGGGGTTTGATTTCGGTTTAGGCAACTAAATCGGAGTCGGGTCCTTTCAGTACACAACAAAGATAATAAAATAATAAAATAATGGTTAAAAATAATAAATTATGCCATTTTCATTACATTAAAGAAAATGAAGACGAACCTTATACTTGTCGGTTAAAAATGAGCCTCATCCTGTCCCCACGATAATCGTGTGGAAGACATCTACGGTGACTCATGTAACATACCTTCCCCTCGTGCTAACTGGAGTTGACGTTGTCCAAACAGACAGGGCAACCATTGTATCCTCTGGTTGTGCAAGATGCCAACATCCCATATGCAGGAAAATCGTTGATTGTCTATATGATGACTGCTCTCATCATGAACATCGTGTTAATGAACTTGTCATAAGTTGAAACTCCATGTTCCCACAACAGTGTGAGCTCGTCAATCAATGGTCTGAGGTAGAAATCTAAATACTTTCCTGAAGATTTAGGACCTGGAATTAGCAGAGTAAGGAAATTAAATTCCTTGTTCAGGCACATCCACGAGGGCAGGTTGTATGAAATGAAAATAACTGGCCAAGTGCTGACGGCAACGTTGTTACTACCCCAACGATTGAATCCATCCGTAGATAGGCCGAGTCTAACATTTCGAACCTCTGCTGCAAAGTCTTCGAATTCCCTGTCGAAATGTTTAAAAGCCTCCACATCTGTTGCGTGTCGGAGCACATTGTCATCTACTCGCTGTTCCACGTACCATCTCATCGCCTCTGCTGTGTATAGAGACATATATAGACGCTGCAATATGAGAATCACCAAAAAATAGCGAAGTACCTTCACAGAAATTTTCTTTTTCGAACTCCTCCTATTCTGGTTTTTATATCTGCACTGGTTGCACACGAGACAGTAGTCTAAATATTCTTGTGACGACCCGAACCAGAATCTGTTGTGTATTCGGCACGATTCTCGAGATTGAGTTTAGTCGCAGTTTTATGTCGTATAAGTGTTTTGCCGATTCGATTCGCGACTTTGTTTTCCGTCGAGAATTTGAGTTGAGTGTCTTCACGGAAATTGTAGAGTACGTGATTTCGAGCTCGAGGGCGGTTCTGGAAGATTTTTCCGATAATCGAGGAATATTTTATGATTATTTGAAGTTTTGGTTTCCGACGAGTTTATCCGATTGTTTCGAGTTTATCCGAATCATTTCGTATATTCGTTTTGGACCGTCGATCGACCCGAGGAGCGAGTATAAATATCGGGAATAGTCGTAAAATCGTCAAAAATCACTGTTTTGAGTTGACCACCGTTGGCTTACTATTTCGGGAAAGTTGATCAGTTTGACCGAAGAGGGAAGTTTCCTCTTTGAGCTTGGCCGTCCGACGACCTAGATTCCGGCCACCTCCGATCAAGTGGAAGGTATGGTTCGCTTCCTTGAGTAATTTCGAGTAGAATGATGTTTGAAATTGTGAAAATTGATGAGGTATTGTGTGAACCCGAGTTGGGTTACATCGCCGGAAATCGCCATTAACGGGGGGGGGGGGGGGGGGGGGGGGTTTCCAGTGAGCCTTGATGGCGGTGGGGTGAGGGCTTCGACTCGCCTTGCCCCAAGGAAGCTCCCCATGTGATTTATTTTAGGTTTGGTTAAGGTTTGGCTCAAACCCGATTAGGTTTTTCCGGTGGGTTTTCCGTTCGGTTTTTGCCGGAATTGGAGGGGTTGTGGTTCGAATTGGACATTGAGGTAGAAGAGGAAGTGGTTCGCCTGGTTATGGCCTTTAATTCTGGAGTTTTTGGCCGTGGAACTCCACGGTTGACGGCCCAGCGGCGGCGGTCAACGGCGGAGCTCCGGCCAAAAGTTGACTTTTTGGATTTCGATGTAATTAGTGTCGTTTTTCTCGAAATTACGCCCTGATTATCGTCCAGAGGTTTTCGGGTTGATTTGGTTAGCCGATTTTCAGTAGAGGTTTCGAGTGGGAATTTCGGGAATTTTGTTTATCGTTTTGTACTGCATTGCATATTTCCGGGAACGGTTGGTTTCCGTGATTCAGTACAGGGTTGTGGATTATGATTTTGATCAGTATTGTTTTGTAAATATTCAGGAGATCGAGATCGTGACCTGGATCGTGATCGTGCTTCAGGCGAGGGATCTTCCGCCGGACCACGAGTTTAGCGCGAGTGCGCATTACGCGAGTCTGTGAGTGGACATTTCTTTTCACGGATTGATTGCGAGTCTTTTTATAAATGATTTACGAACTTGAGCATGCAGATTGAATATGATTTTATGAGCATGTGTTTTATGATTATGCATATACGAATATACGTATACGATTATACATATGTACATATTATGTTTTATGCATGTGCATGGAAAAGATTTATGATTTGGTTTACACAGAGTACAGTCTCAGTATATGTTGTGGTATCGATACACATTGGCTTCTCGGCTGATCCCCGAGTACGCTCCGGGAAGGACATATATCCTGACCCGAGGCCTTTCTGGCTAGGAATCATGTGTGGGTCTGGGATCCCGTGATTCAGACTGTGCTATCGCATGGTAGTCCATGAGAGATTCCGCGATATGTTTACGTTGCATGCTCTATACGTGAGTGGTAGCCAGAGTCTCCTCACGTATCATTTGATTTTCATGCATTTGACTCGCATATGATTTTATATGTATATATATTACCTGGTGAAAGACATTTATTTTCGTCCACTCACTCTAACGTGTTTTATGTCTTTCCCCTGGGCCTTTCAGTTTCCGTGCCCAGTTTGCAGTTCAGGTTTTGGTGTTTTCACGTCGCGGTTTGGAGGCTAGTGATCAGAGTTACCTGTGCTTTCGAGTAGGTTCTTGTTTCGCATACTGATGTGTTTATTGTATATATTTTACTTTAGAGGTTGCTCTGATACATTCTGATACTTGTTTATACGGATTTTCTCGGATATATATATATATATATATATATATACTACAGTACTGTTTACTGTTTATGATTCATATATTGATATTGAGAAATCCGGATGGGATTGGTGCCCACGGTTTGGCTTTTGTGGCATAAGATGAAGTGTTATTTTCTGGGTGCAGGTTATGGCAATTCCACGTTAGTAACGAAACTCTGCCGAAATTTTGAAAATTTTTTGTTGGTTCGTATTTTCAGAAGGGGTTTGATTCCGGTTTAGGTAACTGAATCGGGATTGGGTCCTTTCAGCTTGGTATCAGAGCATTAGGTTGTCAGATTCTGTAGACTCTTGTAGTTGTGACGCTTAGGGTATTTGAGTTGATACAGCATGACTGGAGTGATGACCCGACTAGCCAGCGGTACTCATCAATACTTTGGGTGTTGTGTGTCCTCAAATATCTGCGGTTTCATGATTTCGTTCTTTCTGCTTGTACCTAATGCTTGTCTTGTATCAGTAGGATGCCTCCTCGACGTGGTCCCCGTGTTGACCGGGATGATGATCCTGATGAGGATCGCCGAACGCGCGACTTGCTGATGCGAGTGCTGCGTTTGGAAGAGCGTTTTGACCCTGTGGTCAAGGCTCGTACAGCGGGTGCTACTGTGTTTTCGGGTTTTGTTGATCCAGAGATATGCGAGGCATGGTTGGTTCAGATTGACCGTGTTTGTATGCGTCTGCAGTTTACTCCTGAGCAGATGACAGTAGCCGCAGTTGGTTTACTTGAGGGTGATGCATACTTTTGGTGGGTTAGCACCGACAGAGTTCCGGCTGATACTCCATGGACATTGTTTCATGATTTATTTATGCGGAGGTATTTTAATCAGGCTACCCAATAGCGCAAGTACGAGGAGTTTACGATTTGAGGCAGGGCAGTTTGTCTGTACTTGAGTATCGGGATCGATTTACCCGTTTGTCTCGTTTTGCGCAGGATATGGTGGCTACAGAGGAAGCCAAGTGTCGTAGGTTTGAGCTGGGATTGAATCTGAACATCAAGGCGACATTGACTACGATGCCTCGGAACAACTTTGATGAGTTTGTTAGTGCTGCACTCCGAGGCGAGGACATTGAGCAGGAGAGACAGCGGCAGAGGTACCAGCCGAGACGGTTGGAGGAGGGTGGACCGAGTCAGGGGCCTTCAAAAAGGCTGAGTTCTGATACATCCGGTTCAGCTTCATCTTCAGGCGGTGGATCTTATCGACCACCAGCTAGTGTACCTAGGTGGGGACAGAGATGGAGGAGAGATCGACCGCAGCGACCACAGACTAGTGGGGATTCCAGCGGTTCTAGTCATCCTCGACGACTTTTTCGCACACCTGCTACACCAAGGGAGTATCCATTGTGCAATTTGTGCAATAGGTATCATTTTGGATCATGTCAGCGAGGCACCCTCAACTGTTATCATTGTGGCCAGGTGGGTCACTATGCGAAGGCGTGTCCTCAGTTGGTTGGTGCGGGAGATCAGGCAGCTCAGTGTTCTGGAGGAGAGCGAGGTGCCACTTCGGGAGTTCATCCAGCACAGTTTGCAGGACAGGGCAGACAGCAGGGACAGCCCCAGCGAGGACGACCAGCCGGACAGGCGAGGGTTCATGCTATGACTCTACATGAGGGCAGAGCATCACCGGAGGTCGTTATCGGTACGTTACATGTTTTTGGTATTCTTGTACTTGCATTGTTAGATCCGGGCACTACACATTCATTCATATCATTTAGACTGTCATCATTGGCTACGGTACCTGCATCTCCACTTCCGGGGTTGTGGAGAGTGTTGTATCCGTCATGTGAGGTTGTGAGCATCGGTTGGGTTTACAGAGATTGTGAGGTGTTTATTGGAGACCATGGTTTAGCCGCAGATCTGTTACTGCTTGATATTGTGGATTTTGATCTGATATTGGGTATGGACTTCCTGGAGTCGCACTGGGCCATGTTCGACTGCCACAGGAAGGAGGTCGCGTTTCGACGACCAGGGTTACCTGAGATATTGTTCCGCGGCGAGAAGAACACTTCACTACCGTGTTTGATTTCCGCGATGAGGGCGGATCAGTTGATGAAGAAGGGTTGTGTTGCTTACTTAGCCCATGTTGTGGACACTACAGCTGCTGTGCCGGATCTTGGTAGTATTGAGGTTGTGTCTGAGTTTCCGGATGTGTTTCCAGCGGAGTTACCTGGTATACCCCCTGTACGGGAGATTGATTTTACCATTGAGTTGTTACCGGGTACAGGACCGATTTCCCAGACACCGTATCGTATGGCGCCTGCGGAGTTGAAGGAGTTGCAGATTCAGCTCCAGGAGTTGTTAGAGAAGGGATTCATTCGACCGAGTGTTTCTCCGTGGGGTGCTCTAGTGTTGTTTGTGCGAAAGAAGGACGGGTCCATGCGTTTGTGCATCGACTATCGGAAGCTGAATCAGATTACAGTGAGGAACAAGTATCCGTTGCCACGGATTGATGACTTGTTCGATCAGCTGAAGGGAGCAGCAGTCTTTTCGAAGATTGACCTTCGATCCAGATATCACTAGTTGAGAATCCAAGACTCTGACGTAGCCAGGACAGCTTTCAGGACGCGGTATGGGCATTATGAGTTTTTGGTTATGCCATTTGGGTTGACCAACGCCCCCGCAGCTTTCATGGACTTGATGAATCGAGTGTTCAGACGGTTTCTGGACAAGTTCGTGATTGTATTCATTGACGATATCCTGATCAATTCGAGGAGTGTGGACTAGCACAAGAAGCATTTGCGGGCAGTGTTGCGGACCTTACAGGACCATCAGTTGTTCGCGAAGTTTAGCAAGTGCGAGTTCTGGTTGGATAGTGTGAAGTTTCTGGGCCACGTGATTTCGGCCGAAGGAGTTAGTGTTGATCCTGACAAGATTGAGGCCGTGCTGAACTGGAGTAGACCCACTACTGTGCTAGAGATTTGGAGTTTCCTGAGGTTAGCAGGTTATTATCAATGGTTTGTTCAGGATTTCTCCCAGATTGCTACACCACTGACCAGATTGACGAAGAAGGGCGTGAAGTTTGAGTGGTCTGATGCGTGCGAGGAGAGTTATTTGCTCCTGAAGGAGAGATTGACTACCGCACTGGTTCTGACATTGCCAGACGACAGTGGTGAGTTTGTTGTGTACAGCAATGCGTCGAAGTTGGGACTTGGCTGTGTGTTGATGCAACATGGTAGAGTTGTGGCATATGGTTCCAGACAGCTGAAACCGCACGAGGTCAGCTATCCGACGCATGATTTGGAGTTAGCCGCTATCGTGTTAGCGTTGAAGAGTTGGAGACATTATCTGTATGGTGCTCAGTGTAAGATTTTCACTGACCATAAGAGTCTCACTTACTTGCGGACACAGCCGGATTAGAACATGAGGCAGCGTCGATGGATGGAGTTGATCAACGACTACGATTGCACGTTTGATTACCATCTGGGAAAGGCCAATGTTGTAGCAGATGCACTTAGTCGGAAATCTGGAGCCTCGTTGTTTCACATGTGTGTGGCCAGAGTATCGATGTTAGCCGAGCTTCGAGCTACAGGTGCTGTGTTTGGGTATGATGATGATGGAGCTTTTTTGGCCAGTTTTCAGGTTCAACCCATACTGGTTGATCAGGTACGAGAGGCACAGGATTCAGATCCTTACTTGCTGGGCAAGAAGACCATGATACGGAATGGCGTGCCTACAGAGTTCCGATTGAGCGACGACGGTACGTTGTTGTTCAGAGGCAGCCTATGTGTACCCAGAGACGAGGACTTGAAGAAGGAGATTCTGGACGAGGCCCACAGTTCAGTGTATGCGATGCATCCCGAAGGTATGAAGATGTTTCGTACACTTCGAGCGTACTATTGGTGGCGCAACATGAAGCGGGAGATTGCCGCGTACGTGAGTCGATGTTTGATTTGTCAGCAGGTGAAGGCGGAGAGGCAGAAACCTGCAGGGAAACTACAGCCACTTGAGATTCCGGTTTGGAAGTGGGAGCACATTACGATGGATTTCGTCTATCAGTTGCCGCGTACTTCGGGGGGCAACACTGGTATTTGGGTTATTGTTGACCGACTAATGAAATCCGCACACTTTCTTGCACTTCCAGGGAAGATTTCAGTGGGCAGATTGGCCAAGTTGTACTTATCCGAGATTGTTCGCTTGCATGGTGTGCCTGTGTCGATTGTTTCTGACCGAGATAGTCAGTTCACTTCTGAGTTTTGGCAGGCTTTACAACGAGCGTTGGGCACGAGGTTGCGGTTTAGTACAGCTTTTCATCCTCAGACTGATGGGCAGTCCGAGCGGACCATTCAGACTCTTGAGGATATGCTGAGATCATGTGTGTTGCAGTTTCGCGGGAACTGGGATCAGCAGTTACATTTGATCGAGTTCGCTTACAATAATAGCTATTAGGCTAGTATTGAGATGGCACCGTATGAGGCCCTGTACGGGAAGTAGTGTCGCACTCCATTGTGTTGGAGTGAGGTAGGCGAGCGTTGGCTTATTGGTCCAGATTTGGTGAAAACCACGATGGAGGACATACAGGTTATCCGGGATCGATTGAAGATTGCCCAGGATCGGCAGAAGTGTTACGCAGATGTGAGAAGGACGAGCTTAGAGTTCGAGGTCGGCGATTGGGTCTTCCTGAAACTATCTCCGTGGAGGGGAGTTGTGCGTTTCGGGAAGCGTGGCAAACTTCGACCACGGTACATTGGTCCGTATGAGATTACGGAGAGGGTTGGAGCTGTTGCTTACAGACTTGAGTTACCGGCTGAGATGGCTCGTGTGCATGATGTCTTCCATGTTTCGATGTTGCGGAAGTATATCTCAGATCCTTTATATGTGTTAGCCCCACAGCAGTTGCCGATCAGAGAGGATTTATCATATGTAGAGGAGCCAGTACAGATTCTCGATCGCCGTGAGCAGGAGTTGAGGCACCGTGTGATTTCGCCGGTGAAGGTCTTGTGGCAGAACCATTCGGTTGAGGAGGCCACCTGGGAGACCGAGCAGCGTATGTGGGAGCAGTATCCTCATCTGTTCACTTGACATGTATGTAAATTTCGAGGTCGAAATTTCTTTAAGGGGGGTAGATTTGTGACGACCCGAACCAGAATCTGTTGTGTATTCGGCACGATTCTCGAGATTGAGTTTAGTCGCAGTTTTATGTCGTATAAATGTTTTGCCGATTCGATTCGCGACTTTGTTTTCGGTCGAGAATTTGAGTTGAGTGTCTTCACGAAAATTGTAGAGTACGTGATTATTTGAAGTTTTGGTTTCCGACAAGTTTATCCGATTGTTTCGAGTTTATCCGAATCATTTCGTATATTCGTTTTGGACCGTCGATCGACCCGAGGAGCGAGTATAAATATCGGGAATAGTCGTAAAATCGTCGAAAATAACTATTTTGAGTTGACCACCGTTGACTTACTATTTCGGTAAAGTTGACCAGTTTGACCGAAGAGGGAAGTTTCCTCTTTGAGCTTGGCCGTCCGACGACCTAGATTCCGGCCACCTCCGATCAAGTGGAAGGTATGGTTCGCTTCCTCGAGTAATTTCGAGTAGAATGTGGTGAGGGCTTCGACTCGCCTTGCCCCAAGGAAGCTCCTCATGTGATTTATTTTGGGTTTGGTTAAGATTTGGCTCAAACCCGATTAGGTTTTTCCGGTGGGTTTTCCGTTCGATTTTTGCCAGAATTGGAGGGGTTGTGGTTCGAATTGGACATTGAGGTAGAAGAGGAAGTGGTTCGCCTGGTTATGGTCTTTAATTCTGGAGTTTTTGGCCGTGGAACTCCACGATTGACGGCGCGCCGCCGCTGGCGGCGGCGGTCAACGGCGGAGCTCCGGCTAAAAGTTGACTTTTTGGATTTCGATGTAATTAGTGTCATTTTTCTCGAAATTGCGCCCTGATTATCGTCCAAAGGTTTTCGGGTTGATTTGGTTAGCCGATTTTCTGTCGAGGTTTCGAGTGGGAATTTCAGGAATTTCGTTTATCGTTTTGTACTGCATTGTATATTTCCGGGAACGGTTGGTTTCCGTGATTCAGTACAGGGTTGTGGATTATGATTTTGATCAGTATTGTTTTGTAAATATTCAGGAGATCGAGATCGTGACCTGGATCGTGATCGTGCTTCAGGCGAGGGATCTTCCGCCGGACCACGAGTTTAGCGCGAGTGCGCATTACGCGAGTCTGTGAGTGGACATTTCTTTTCACGGATTGATTGCGAGTCTTTTTATAAATGATTTACGAACTTGAGCATGCAGATTGACTATGATTTTACGAGCATGTGTTTTATGATTATGCATATACGAATATACGTATACGATTATACATATGTACATATTATTTTTTATGCATGTGCATGGAAAAGATTTATGATTTGGTTTACACAGAGTACAGTCTCAGTATATGATGTGGTATCGATACACATTGGCTTCTCGGCTGATCCCCGAGTACGCTCCGGGAAGGACAGATATCCTGACCCGAGGCCTTTCTGGCTAGGAATCATGTGTGGGTCTGGGATCCCGTGATTCAGACTGTGATATCGCGTGGTAGTCCATGAGAGATTCCGCGATATGTTTACGTTGCATGCTCTATACGTGAGTGGTAGCCAGAGTCTCCTCACGTATCATTTGATTTTCATGCATTTGACTCGCGTATGATTTTATATGTATATATATTACCTGGTAAAAGACATTTATTTTCGTCCACTCACTCTAACGTGTTTTATGTCTTTCCCCTGGGCCTTTCGGTTTCCGTGCCCAGTTTGCAGTTCAGGTTTTGGTGTTTTCACGTCGCGGTTTGGAGGCTAGTGATCAGAGTTACCTGTGCTTTCCAGTAGGTTCTTGTTTCGCCTACTGATGTGTATATTGTATATATTTTACTTTAGAGGTCGCTCTGATACATTCTGATACTTGTTTATACGGATTTTCTCGGATATATATATACTACAGTACTGTTTACTGTTTATGATTCATATATTGATATTGAGAAATCCGGATGGAATTGGTGCCCACGGTTTGGCTTTTGTGGCATAGGATGAAGTGTTATTTTCTGGGTGCAGGTTATGGCAATTCCACGTTAGTAACGAAACTCTGCCGAAATTTTGAAAATTTTTTGTTGGTTCGTATTTTCAGAAGGGGTTTGATTCCGGTTTAGGTAACTGAATCGGGATTGGGTCCTTTCAATTCTTACTCTTTGTGAAACAGCACACAATCTGAAAGAACCCAACCTCGATTTAGTTGCCTAAACCGGAATTAGATCCTAATAACACTACAACCTTTTAAATTTTTTTGCCAGAGTTTACTTTATAAAATGAGTAAACCAAAAACTTGCAATGAAAGCACACTTCCAAATAGTCCACAAAAGCCAAACCGTGGGACGCCAATTCCCATTCGGATTTCTCAAATTCACAAACTACTGAATAACAGTAAAAATATTTATTTACACATATTATTCAAAATCCAGTAAATACTCGAAAAACATCACAAAAGAAAGTATACTAACATAGTACTCATAGCGACTTCTAATTTACAATTATACAAAGCTAGTAGGTTAAACTAAGAACCTACTAGAAAAGAACGGTGATTTGAACTCCAAAACTCTGACGACGACGCGCAACCACATGATAGAAACTGTAAACTGGGCAAGAAGGAAACCGAAAAGCCCAGGGAAAGGCATATAAATAATAAAAACTGCTAGAGTGAGTGGACGAAAATAAACTTTCATTTTTAAACTGATAGTAATCAATATAGTATGCCTTTCACAATATATATGTAAATAAACATGATGCGAGTCTAAAAACTACGGGGTCCCACTCTCGGACACCTCCGCCTCAATATAGTCTAAATCACGAGATCCCAGACCCACACGTGATTAAATATTCAGATCAAGCTCGGGTCAGGATATCTGTCCCCCCCCCTAGAGCATCTCGGGGATCAGTCGAGCATGCCAATGTATCAATGCCATTAGTATCACTGAGACTATACTCTATGTAAAACAAATCATATTTGTTTCCATCCACCTGCATAATCGTAAATGCATACTCGTACGACATATAATCATAAAATGCATAATCGTAAATACATACTCGTATGTGCATAATCATAAAATGCATAATCAAGACTCGCACGTCAATAAGTTAAAATAAAATGTCCACTCACAGTATACGGCTAGCTCGAAGGTCTGGCTGAAATTCCCTTGCCAAAATCTCTCGCGGTTTCCTAAATAAATAGCAGGTTCGTTTAATTTCATAATTCGAAAAAACGCGCCAAAAACAACTCAGAAACCATCCCCGAAACCCCACGGAAAAATTAGGATTTTTGACTCGCCAAAACTCCGCTGCGGGCAAACCAACCGAAAACCGGTGATGCACCTCGCCCCCCAAACCCAAGGGGGTTTTGGTCCTTGGACCAAACTCAATCAAACCCACCACCACACAATGCCGGAAAATGGCCGGAATGCCGCCGGCGAACCAACCCGAAAACTCACGTGTTCATGGCATCAAAACTATCCCAAAACTCACCCAAAAATCAAATATATATACATGAATGGAAATAGGAGATGGAGGGCTTCAAATCCATACCAAGAACGCCGGCAACCGTGGCGTTTTCTGGTGGGTCGAAATTGAAAATCCAAACGGGCCAAAATTGTATACGGGTCGCGTACGTACAAAATTCATATTTTTCTGATTTAGTCTGTATTTACACCGTATTTCCACTAAAAATACCAAAATTTCTGATCAGATCAACGGTCACAATTCGATCTGATCAAGATCCAACAGTCCAAAGTAAACTGCCAAGAAAAACATTTTAAAACACATAATTTCACATACGAACTTCTAAAAATCGAAAGAAATAGCTCGATAACCCGAAATATTCCCCGAAAATTCATAGGTGCACGAAATTAATACTCTACGACTTCCGCGAAGAAAGTCGGATCAAATTCTAGCTCGAAGAAAGTCATTAACAAAATTTCACGATGTGCATAATTCGCGGAAAACCTAAATTGTAAAAGTTAGCGTAACTTTTAGTTTGGATCGTTACACAATCATTTATGCATGCGTTAATTTTCCTGTACTTTAGGCCGAGGCTGCTCAAAATCTTTCTCACCTTATAATGACTTTCTAGAAATTTGTGATGCTCAGGTAGCAACTTACATATATGGTCTTGTATTTCGTCAAAAGCATTGTCTGAAATTTTATTCTTCACTTTTATCTGAACTTCCTCCACTATATATTGTAACACATTCTCTGGACATCCAGAGTACACCGGGGTCTGGGTTTCGAGTAACATCCTGTTGTACCTATCCATCTCTGTAGTGTCACTGGCTAAGCTGGCAACGAGGAATGTGTCATCAAGAGTAATATCGTAACCTCCATCTTGGTGTTAGTGTCCACCATGACTAAATTCTAGAAAAACATCATGTACAAAATCCACAGTTGGGTTCCAAGCAGGGTCGCCGCTACAGTTGGATGAGGCACTATGGTAACTGTACCTTGAGCTGAAGTCTGGTCCTAAGCTAAAGTCTATTACTTCACCATGCTCGCTCCACGTAGTGTAACTCCATATCATACCGTGCTCATATAGGTATTGAGCCATGAAGTTAGAAGGAACAAACTGATGGTTAAGACATTTTCTACACGGACACCTGAATCGCTTTTTTCTCCAAGCATGTTCCGTCGCAAAATTCACTAAGTCTCTGATGTCGTCCATATATAGCGCATCACTTCTGTTCGCCAACTGTATCCAACTCTTGTCCATATTTATGCGTAAGGATAATAAATCGATCTATAAATTATATAATTTTCAAACAATAATTTATTAATCTAATATACTTTATATATATTATCAAATGCATCGCACATAACACGTACTTGTAATGAATTAATTACTCTTATACTATAATTAATATAGTTAATATATATATTAATTATATATATATATTATATTATTAACTTTATATAAATACATCGATTAATTATATATGTATATTTCAACTAATTATTCTAACATATATATATTAACTATATATATGTTACCTAGCACATGCATGTTTTAATTAAGTAATTAATCAAATTAAAATATATATACTAATTAATTAATTAACTAATTAATTAACCAATTAGGATATAACATAAAATTAGCTTAACAATGCAATAAAACAATGGAAGTAATGTTAAGGTCGCCGGAAAGTACTATATATTCGCCGAAAAAATCAATCACTGTACATAATTACGAACGATATTAAATTATAAAAAATTAATTGAGAGAATTGAGTTAATAACTTCATCGATAAGGAGATAAGTGGGTAAAACTAGAACTCCGGGTACTAAAAAATCGAGTTTTGATGAATTTTTGCCCGATATTATTCGGAGCCGCCGACGGTGGGTTTTTTTGAGTGAGGAGAGAGACTTAGCTGAGAGGGAGAGAGAGATAGAGAAGTGATGAGGAGATAAGGAAATCTGATCGAGAGATCTAATAATTGACTTTTTCTTAGACGATGAAATATTTCGTCGCCTAACTTTCATATTTTGTTGCCTAGGTTATCACTTAGACGACGAAACTATTTCGTCACCTAGGTGTTCAGTTAGGCGACAAATGGCCCAAGTCGTCAACTAAGAGTCCATATAGGCGATGAAATGTGTATCGTCATCTAAGTGTATAATACTTAGACGATGACAAGTAATGGCTGTCATTTGAGTGTGCATCTTAGGCGATAAAATGTCATGTTTTTTTGCCTAGGTGCATACTTAGGTGACGACTTGTGTTTCGGCAGCCAAGTCTTACGTAGGCGACGAACCTATTTAGGTTTCGTCGCCTAAGTGCAGTTTTCTGGTAGTGGATTCCTACACCCATGACATGAGCTACCAGATAAGCTCTTTGCAAAGAAACAAGAACCATACTTCAAAGATGTGGATAGCTGCTTTGGCAGCTTGCGATCTTGTTGGGTAATTACTCGTCATGGTTTTTTTTTTGCACAGACATTCGACACTAAAAATCATCATGTTGGCTTGCACCATACTGCATGATATGATTATTGAGTATGAATTTGTGGAGGACGAGTTTGAGGATAACAAAGAAGAAGATCTACAAAATTCATTGAGTGTTTTCCTGGTTTATGATAGGCTAGAGGATCTACAAAGGGATCAAAGAGATGGATAGAATGAACAACGGTATCTTGATCGTGTTGTAGATCTCAAATCTTCTTATGTCCATCAAGAGCTTGAAAAAGACTTAATGAATCATAATTGGACATTGGACAAAGGTCAAATTCTTTATATATTGAAAGTGCATTTTTATTTCTCTAAAATTTAAATTATATAATGACAGGTCAATCTTAAATTTATTTTGAAGACAAAACTAAACTAAAGAAAGTGCGAGCGATAATAATTTTGAAAACTAGTACTCTCATCCTTTTCATCTTCTCCCCTACTGATTTGCAATTTTCTTCTTTTGAAATACTTTCTTGATCTTCATATCATAGCTATCAAATTCATTGTCATGATCCTCGTTTCTTCCTCTCGCACCAAACTTACTTTTTTTTTCTTGCTCAAGTTGGTCTCGACGGGCCGACCTTAATTTCTTTCTTTTCTTTCTTAAAATGTAGATACGATTTGGTTATTGAAGGTGCTCCTCATTACTTTACTTGTTCCCCTCCATCATAGATTTTAAATTACATTATATCCTTTGCAGAACATCAAGAGTCACCTCATTTATAGGAGTCATACCCTTTTTTGTTTTTTTTCTTCCTTTTTTGCTTCCTTGGCCTCCTTCAATTCTATTGGTCTAACTAGAATTGTGGGACCTATCAGGTTGTTTTGTGGTGTTGCAGAAGCTTCATCCTTATAAAAATTGATGTTCAGAGGTGTTTCATGTTGAGTCAAAAAATGTATTTAATATTAGACCTCATATCATGGAGTTTGTTCTTGTCTTAGCTTTAAACTTGTCCTCTTTAACTCATTTATCTTGCTTTTGTAAGAATCATTGGGAAGAGAGAGAAACCACTGTTTTGGAACTCAAAAGGCGTAAATTAGATAAGAGACTGTGATGACCCGAACCAGAATCTGTTGTGTATTCAGCACGATTCTCGAGATTGAGTTTAGTCGCGGTTTTTCGTCGTATATGTGGTTTGCCGATTCGATTCGCGACTATATTTTCGGTCGAGAATTTGAGTTGAGTGTCTTCATGGAAATTGTAGAGTATGTGATTTCGAGCTCGTGGGTGGTTCCAAAAGATTTTTCTGATAACCGAGGAATATTTTATGATTATTTGAAGTTTCGGTTTCCGACGAGTTTGTCCGATTGTTTCGTGTTTATCCGAATCATTTCGTATATTCATTTCGGACCGTCGATTGACCCGAGGCTCGAGTATAAATATCGAAATAGTCGAGAATTAGTCGAAAACTTCATTTTGGGCTTTGACTGACATTGAATTTCGTTGACTTTCCAAAACTGGAAAGCTGACCCATTGACCCGATAAGGAAAGTTTCCGTTTTGGTCTTCACCGTCCGACGACCTAGATTCCGGCCACCTCCGATCAAGTGGAAGGTATGGTTCGCTTCCTCCTTTGATTTCGAATGTGATGGTATTTGGTTTGGGTTGAATTGATGCTGTTTTGATTGAACCCGAATTGGGTCCGATTCGGTGATGTTGCCGTTAATGGTTGGCCGTTTTCCGGCGAGGTTTGGAGGTGGTGGTTAGGGGGGAAAGACTCCCCTTGCTCCTCTGAATCTCATGGTGTAATTAATTTGATCTGAAATTGTGTTTTTGGGATGCTCCGATTAGGATCCGATTTGAAATTTCGATTTGAATTTCGATGAAATTGATGATGTTAGAGTTGGAATTGGGCTATGTGGTAGTTGACAAAGTGATTCGAAATGAGGAGACCTTGAAATCTGGAAATTTTCGCCATGAAACTCCACGGTTGACGGCGCGCCGGCGGCGGCGGCGGCGGTCAACGGCGGAGCTCCGGCCAAAAGTTGACTTTTCAGATTTCGATGTTTTTAGTGTCATTTTTCTCGTAATTGCGCCTTGGTCATCGTTCAGAGGTTTTCGGGATGATTTGGTTAGCCGATTTTCAGTCGAGATTTCGAGTGGAGATTTCGGGAATTCCGTTTATTGTTTCGTACTGCATTGTATATTTTCGGGAACGGTGGGTTTCCGTGATTCAGTACAGGGTTGAGAACTATGATTTTGATCATTTATGTTTTGTGTATATTCCGGAGATCGTGATCGTGATCTGGATCGTGATCGTGCTTCAGACGAGGGATCTTCCGCCGGACCACGAGATTAGCGCGAGTGGACGTTTTGCTCACCTGTGAGTGGAAAATTTCTTTTCACGGAAATCTTGCGAGTCTTTTATATGATCTATGAACTTGAGCATGCGTATGAGATTTCGGATTATATGAGCATGTGTTTTACGATTATACGATTATACTTATACGGATATACGTATACGAGTATACATACACTTATATGCTGTATCTTGCATTTGCATCGAACTGTTTATGATTTGATTTTCACAGAGTACAGTTTCAGTTACGTTGTTGTATCGATACACTGCATCCCGGTTGATCTCCGAGGATGTTACCGGCTGGAATCACGTGTGGGCTAGGGACCCCGTGGTTCTGAATCACGTGTGGGCTAGGGACCCCGTGGTTCTGACTGTACTACCCAGCTAGGATCACGTGTGGGCTAGGGACCCCGTGCTTCTATATGTGAGATTTTTACTTGCATACTCAGTACGCTAGAGGAGTATGATTTTTATCTCGCGTATTTTATTATTTTATTTACCTGGACTCGCATATGTTATTTTAAACATATCTATCAACTGGTGAAAGACATTTATTTTCGTCCACTCACTCTAACGTGTTTATTATCTTTCCCCTGGGCTTTTCGGTTTCCGTGCCCAGTTGCAGTTCAGGTTTTGGTATTTGCATGTCGCGGTTTGGAGGCTGGTGATCAGAGTTACCTGTGCTTTCCAGTAGGTTCTTGTTTCGCCTACTGATGTGTATATTGTATATATTTTACTTTAGAGGTCGCTCTGATACATTCTGATACTTGTTTATACGGATTTTCTCGGATATACATATATACATAGTACAATTTGTTTACTGTTATTGATTATATTGATGTTGAGAAATCCGGATGGGATTGGTGCCCACGGTTTGGCTTTTGTGGCATAGGACGAAGTGTTATTTTCAGGGTGCAGGTTTATGCAATTCCACGCTAGTAACGAAACTTTGCCGAAATTTTGAAAATTTTTTGTTGGTTCGTATTTTCGAAAGGGTTTGATTCTGGTTTAGGAAACTGAATCGGGATTGGGTCTTTTCAGAGACAAGGAAAAAAAGACATTCAACTAAATTTGGTTAACTTTTTGCAACTTTTTCGGTGTCTCTTTCTTGCGACCTAACAAATTCTTGGTGGATGCTTTATTGAAGAACAACTTGTGGTCACTCATGAAGACGGTGAGCCATTTTACTCATGGTTTAGAACACCACGATCCCAGAGGTTACATATTCTATAAGTAAACAGCAAAGAAAAACATGTATTAATGCTATGTTACAACTAGAACAACTGAAGGACTTAGAAATTAACATATATTTTTGATAAACTACATGTATTAGTATGGAAGCCATACCTTATTACCATGGATACTTTCCCTTCTTGATGTTTAACTTTCCCTTCTTGGTGTTTAACTTTCTCATGACTCTATAGTAGTTTACTTTCAAATCATCTTTGGTGGTGGAGGTTTCAAATGCTCGAGCATTTCATTGCTCCACATTGTCATTGTACCCAAAAGATATAGGAAAGGATTGGTCGCCATGACATTCAACATATTATTTTTGCATGCATGAATTTTCTTGTATGAAAGACCAAGTTTGGCAAAGATCTTTCTTATCTTATATTGGTTATAAGGAAGATTGTGATGAGGAGGAAGCAACATACATATATGTTCCTTAAAATGGTCAAAACAACCAATCAATATATTGTTCTTTACTTTTATCTTTATTTCCTCCATTATGGCATGCAAGAAATTCTCTAAACATCCACGGTACACCAGAGTCTAGGTTTGAAGTAGTATCATGTTGTACTTATCCATCTCAGCAGTGTCAGTGGTCAAGGGTGGAGGGACTGTATCATCATGAGGAATATCATAACCTCCCTCTTCGTATTGGTGTCTACGAGAACTGAATGCCAGAAAAGCATCATGTACTAATTTTATGGTGGGGCTCCAAGGATGAGGCATCCTTGTAATTGTACCCTGAGCTAAAGTCTGGTGCTTCATAGTACTCAATCCACTCAATGTAAGTATACATCATACCATATATGTACAAGTATTGACCCATATCATTTATCTCCATAAACTCATTATTATAGCATCTTCTGGACGGACACCTGAAATGCTTATTTCCTTCCCCCACAAATGACACAAAATCGTTGATTCCATTCAGATACCTTGCATCACATCTATCATCAAATTTCATCTAGCTCTTGTCCATATTCTGCGTAAGCGAAACAATACTTAACAACCTAGCTAGCTAATTTTAGGAATTATTAGCAAATTCTACATAATCTTCGGACAATTCAAGAACCTAGCTATCTAGTCATCATGCATTCGTGCATATGCCATATATCCTCAAACATTAGTAATTATCTTATCATTCTTACCATATTCATCTAATGTACTTAATATATAATTAAATTACATAACACAATAATTATCAACTAATTAATTATTAATTAAGAAAATATTTCACCATATATAATCAACACAAACTAGCAATCTACCAGCAATCTACCATGCAAGCAATATAAGCAATATAGTTAACAAACAATGTTATAGCAAACAAGATCGGGTTGACGAAAATCATTGGCCGGAAAACTCACCGTATGTATTGTATGTAAATTGAACTAAATAATTGTCGAAAAATAATTTATACCTTCAAAGATAAAAAGATAGGTGAGTAATCTAGATTTAGGAGGCCTCAATAAAAGCTTCACCGTTATGATTTATAATTTTGGCCAGAGGTGTGTTTAAGAGATGTTGGGAGAGGATAGAAAGATGAAAGGTTGAAATATGTTTGATCTGGAAACTGGAAACAAATCTAAATAATCGAGTTCATTTAGACGAAATATTTCGTCATCTAAGTGACATATTTTGTCATTGATGTGAAACCTAAAACGACAAATTATGATTCTTCGTCTAAGTTTTTACTTAGATGAGGAATATGTTGGCGAACGTTAAATTCGCAGTCTATTATAATCTCGAGATGACGAATTTTAATTTTGTCGCCTAGGTTTTCTTCTTAGACGAAGAACTATGATCTCATTGTCTAAGTTGTATATCTTTGACAACTAAGACGAAATAGAATGTTCGTCATCTAAAGTTTAACAAATGTGTGAATGAGTTAAGAGGAATGCAACCCATGACCTCCGTTCCATTTTTCTAACACATACTTAACTTAATGCACATATCGAATGAATGAAAGTTCCTAGGAAGGGTTGATCATTACAACCACATCCTATTACCTAATCCTTATGCCTATGCAAGCTTGTCATGGACCTCTCGTACATCTATCCCTCCATGAACCCATAGTCATGGACCCCAAGGTTTACAAAGAATCAAGCCCTAAGATCTATAAAAAGTTTGAGAAACTATAAGGGTTCACAAGTACACTACGGGCATTTCTTTCTAGACCTAAGATTTCAATCTCCCGACAAAATAATCTATCCGGTGTATCAGTGTAGAGAATCCGGAGGAAGAAATTATCTTCAGTTGCCCATATCTCATGACGATAGAATCCTAGCATGCATATTAAGTTATGCACCAAAGTAGACATACAAGAAATTCATCGCTGAACAACATAGAGAAAGAAACCACATTAAAAAGAATGTGAAAAATTAGGTCAAAGTGTGTGCATCAAAAAGACTTCATGTATAAGGCTAACTAGCCCCTTAATAAGGTATTTAGCTACTCATAATATTGGATAATAAAATCAAAGAATACATGAGAGATAAATTAAATGATGGAGAACAATGAACTCGTGTCGTCGTCAGGATCGAGCTAGGCTTGCAACTTGGCTTGCGCACCTCTTCTCTCCGTCGGTTTTTTTTGGGTTCCTTTTGTTTCTTTTCTTTTGCTCTCTCTCTAATTCTAAATGTATCCGGCACACTTCGTATTTCAAGTATATATATATATGTAACAACCCGAACCAAATTAGTTTCTAAATCATCATTAGTCATGCTAATCATTGAGCTAAGCATCATATGCCATGTTTATCGAGAACCATCGCGACAAAAAATTGACTTTTTATAAACTATGATTTTGGATCTTCCTTTTTCATGGAAGTTGTAGAGAATATTATTATGAGGTCATGCGTATCTTTATAAGATTTATTAGAGGTCTGACCCAATCGTTATGAATTTTAGAAGTTTGAAAAGTCAGAAGTAATTAAATAAGAAATCTACCATTGGTTAAATTTTGTGAACCGTTTGATCATTCGTAGATTTAATATGATATGTTTGTTTAGATAAGTGTTAAGTGGTTTTTTTACTTGGGCATGTTAAAGCCCAACCACTCTCTCTCTCTCTCTCTCTCTCTCTCTCTCTCTCTCTCTCTCTCTCTCTCTCTCTCTCTCTCTCTCTCTCTCTCTCTCTCTCTCTCTCTCTCGGCCCAATGTCCTCCTCGTGATTGGCCATCGCCGACCGACAAATTTCCCCCCCCTCGCCCCCTCTTGTTGTGATGTATCTTTTGATATATGGGTCGGCGAATTTGGAGTGGGCTGGATTCCAGCTGCCGCCCGTGGTGGCGCCTGGGCCTCACGCCTCTCCGTGTGCGGCGGAGCTTTGGCGACAAAAAGCCTAGTTTTCTCACAGGAAATTTTCTAGGATCTTTTGTGGCCATTTTTGTGTAGTTTAATATCGTTCCACCATTTTTATAATAATTCTACTCATTTTCAAGAGTTTAGTCGACTTCATAACTTCGGCGCGGCCGATTGTCGTCTGTCGAGTCGAGGTCCATCTTCTTTGAGTTCAGGTAGCCGACGCTAAGGATGAGACCAAACATTTTATTTGATGAGTAAGGGAACAAGTATTGATTCACGATTATCAAAAATAAATGTGAGTTTCTCCTTAGTCGTTTATCTTGGATTCCTTTCTACGTTAGCGTGTGAATCGAAAACAGTATTAATTATCTATAGTATGATTTTAGGGACACCAAGTACAATGTTTTTTGAGCTTAGGAATTTCTGAATCTTAGCTGGCATTCCAGGTGAGTGGACTTTATTTTTCACTGTTGCATAGCGAGTCAATTTTATGGTTATGATTTATTTTATGAATATAACTAACTATGGTATGATATGAGTATGTTTATGCACAGTGGCCATATGATATGATTTTCTGATTTCACGCACTCATGTTTATGTATGAATGCATCAATACATTGGCTGCACGACAGATCACCGAGTGCGCTCCTAGTGGGACACGACAACACCTGACCAGATGACTATGTTATGCATGCCTCCACACACATTTATAACATGTTTTTACTTTGAATTTCTCTGTTTTATTTTATGTTTTCGATGAAAGGCATAAGATTACATTTTACAATTTTTTAAGATTATTTATTTTTGTCCACTCACTTTGACGTTTTACATGTTTTATATGCCTTTCCCTGAGCTCTTTGGTTTCAAATGCCCAGGTTTGCAGGGTTATGTGGAGGTCGAGTTTGAACGTTGTTCGGGGCATAACAATTTCTGCCGTAAGAGCAGGTTGATCATGGTGAATAAGGTTTCAGAAGTTAATTTCTTCCATAAAATTTCAGAAGTTAATTCCAATGCATGACACACATGTAACATGTAGGACACATAAATTGTAACATAATCATGGTGAATAAGGAGCTGTAGCTTGCAATAAACAAGTTAAGATTCAACCTCACATAGATATGCTCTCATAAGTGTTTCACTAAAGATATGTATTAGGTTTTCACTCAACTCAATTACTTGTCAAATAGACCGAACCATATGCTCAACTCTTGTGACTAATCTCTACATATCAAAGGCTATCATGCATCTTAAGGATCAAAAAAGACTTTCAAAGGTTGTAATGGGGCTAGGCTCATAGGTTAATAGAACAAAACATATGGAATTCGAGCAATAGTTCTAAAACCAAGTAGAGTACCAATGAAAAGAGACTTTTCTCAAGCTTTAAACAACCATGAAACATCTTCACCTATTGTATGCACTTTATATGTGTTACTAATGTGGCCAGATTTCATCATGTTGGGCCTTCATGTCAATTTTTTTAGCAACAGTTAACCTCGGTTATCAAGCTAGACATCACAAAGAAATTTTTTTTTCTTTTCTTGCCGATCTTTTTTCCCATCACATTCGGCTTTTTTTTGTACAACACACTAGCTTGATACCCAACACTTATTCTGTTGTATCACTTTCATAAGCTGCCACACCTTGGTCTTCATGTACATGTCTCATGTTTAGCTCTACTAAGTCAGAGATATAACTAATATAAGGTTCAAGGTTAGGATCATTTGTGCGATGACAGAAAGTTTAAACATGTAGGCTCAAAGTGGTTAACTAAGGGGTTCACATCTTGTTTACACAAAATCGAGACATTGACTTTATATGACAATGGTGGTTGATCCTAAACGCCTTTATCACTTCCTCAATCAGAACATGTATTAACTATAAGCTTGAGAATCACAAGAGTGAGTTCTAGTAATCTCTAGACAAGCAATTGACACTCAACAAAGAAAGCATGTATATCACATTTACGCATAATCACTTAACTTGCTAATGAATTGTGGCAATGTTTAAGCATGCTCATAATCTATACCATGTTCACTTGTTTCTATATCCACTACACATTAGCACATGCACCATATATCAAAATTAACAAAAGAAACTCAAGTCACATGATCATCTCTTAGTTACAAAGTCGAAAGATATAAACTCATCACCGACTAGTCAAGGGCACCTAAGACTCAAAACAAGAGACTCTTTTTGTATTTTTCTTGACAATATTTATTTTTGTATTTTGTTTTAAACATAAGAAACTAAAATACACAAGAAAAATAAAGAAAAAATTAAAAATACCAAAAACTGATGCTGAGACTCTTTTATGACGAATTAGTCATCGGAAAAGGCTTCTATCAACGGGTCGAGTAATGGTCCAAAGGGTCGACCAAAACTTATGTCGACGGGTCGAGAGCTTCTATCTACCGAAACTTTTGGACTAAAATCGATGGGTCGAGACTGCGATAACGAAAATTCCAAAAACCTAAAACAAAACTGACTGGTCGAAAAAGTTATCCGACCCGTTGACCAAAAGTCTAAACATGAAAAACTTGACTCAAAATGGAAATTTTATACATCGACGCTAAGGATATAATATAAACCCCACCCCACACTTGATATTTACATTGTCCTCAATGTAAAACAAAACTAACGCATGCAATACATCAAATAAGCATGGAATCACATAGCACATCACAATACACACTACACATGGAGAAAATAAAGCAAAGGAGATAGGATAAGAGAGCAAATTTGGTCGCCAAGCTTCTTCATCAACATGGGTTACCACCCATGTAGAGTTATGTTTAACATCTTCAGCCAGACGACAAATCCAATCAATCGACACTAGGAGGTGGTCTTCAAGGTTTGCATCCTCAAAAACATGCTCCACAAATAACTCATAGAAGGGCTTGAGTCGATGTCCATTTACTTTGAATGTCTTCCCTGTCTTTGAAC
Organism: Geum urbanum; assembly: GCA_946800695.1. NCBI lineage: Eukaryota > Viridiplantae > Streptophyta > Magnoliopsida > Rosales > Rosaceae > Geum > Geum urbanum. Next base: position 41,287,968 of record OX326998.1, read on the forward strand.
TCACAATCTTTATAGCACCATGAGGGAAAACAATAGTTATAACATAAGGTCTAGTCCATCTACTTTTGAACTTACCTAAAAACAAGCGTAGACGACTATTGAAGAGTAAAACTTTTTGACCAATGACAAATTCTATCCTCTTGATATTCTGGTCATGAAAAGCTTTAGTCTTTTCCTTATATATCCTGGTGGACTCGTATGCATTGTACCTAATCTCATCAAGCTCATTCAATTGCAACTTTTTCATGCCCAGTATGCCTTGTGCTCCAATTTCACAGGAAGATGACAAGCTTTTCCATAAACCAACCTATAAGGAAACATCCCAATAGGTGTTTTGTACGCTGTCTTGTAAGCCCACAATGCTTTATTAAGGCGTTGACTCCAATCTTTCCTGGTTGGCCTAACTGTCTTCTCAAGGATTTGATTGATCTCTCTATTAGATAATTCCACCTACCCGCTTGTCTGAGGATAATAAGGTGTTTCCACTTTATGTGTAACATGGTACTTCCGAAGCAAAGAATCAAATTAAGGTTTTGTTGCAAAAATGAGATCTTCCATCGCATATAATGCACCTAGGTATTCCAAATCTAGCAAAAATCTCTTTATGAAAATAAAGAACAACATTAGCATCATTAGTCCAGGTGGCTTTAGCTTCCACCCATTTATAAACATAATCAACAGCAAGGAGAAAATATAAATAACCTTCAGAATTTGGGAACAGTCCCATGAAATCATTACCCCACACATCAAATATTTTCACAACAAAAATAGAGTGCTAAGGCATTTGGTCTCTTGGACCAAGGTTACTTGTCATCTGGCATCTCTCACATGATTTATACATGACATAGGCATCATGGAACAAAGTCGGCCAATAAAATCCACTCTCAAGCACTTTGAGAGATGTCTTCACCATGCACCTACATGTAGAATAGATTGAAATTCAGATTCGGGTACACATCTGCGGATAATGACATATGTACAATGTTTCAAAAGATATGGCTAATCCCATAGGTAATATCTAGCCTCCCTCATAAGTTTATCTTTCTGAGCTTTGTTGAAGTTTTGTGGAATGCACTTACTTACCTTGTAATTGACAATGTCAGCATACCATGGCATCATGTCTTGGATAGGAAGGAGCTGGTCATCTGGAAAGCTGTCTCTGAGTGGAAGATAATCCTCTTCTGCAGTGGAAGCATGGGTGAGTCTACTCAAGTGATCCACCACCACATTCTCATAATCTTTCTTGTCCTTGATTTCAATGTCAAACTCTTGTAGCAAGAGCATCCATCGAATCAATCTAGGCTTGGCATCCTGTTTAATCATCAAATATCTCAAAGCAACATGATTAGAAAAAATGATAACTTTAGTTCCTAACAAGTAAGATCTAAAATTTTCAAGAGCAAAAAACACAACTAAGAGCTCATTCTCCATAGTTGAATAGTTCAACTATGTATCATTCAAGGTCCTGGAGGTATAATAGATGACATGGGGAAGTTTCTCTGGTTGTTGGCCAAGAATAGGGCCAATAGCATAATCTGAAGCATCACACATGAGCTCAATGGATAGATTCCAGTTTGGTGCTTGTATGCTGGGGGTTGTAGTCAACAACTCGTTGAGGTTGTTGAAAGCTTGTAGACATTCTTCAGTGAAATTGAAGGCCATATCCTTCTGGAGCAATGTACATAACAATCTAACTATCTTGGAAAAGTCTTTCATAAACCTGCGATAAAATCCTACATGTCCAAGAAAAGATCTCACCTCCTTCACAGTTAAAGGAGGTGGTAAAGAACACACAATATCTACTTTAGCCTTGTCTACCTATTAATTTTGCTCCTTCTAACATCTTTACCTTTTCATTCATGTACGTGTGACAACCCGAACCGAAAATGGAATGTTTATCGACTTGATTTGCGAGTTTCGAAATTAGTCGCGATTTTGTCGTAATTGGTTAATATGGCGGCCGAGTTGGTGGTTGTCCTTTGAGGGGTTTTGTTAGCCTTGGAGAGAGGAAGCTTTTAGAAGTGGTTTCAAGCCTTGCCGTGGCTGGAGGAGGGAGATCGGAGATGAAGAAATTCCGGCGAGGGTTTGTGTCTTTAAGGTGAGATTTGGATCTTTTCCGGTCAAAATTGGGCATAACTTTGAACTAGAAAGTTGTTGGAAATGTCGTGATCTTCAAATCCGTGTGTAGGTCGAATTTTCTGGGCCCATGGCTTTTTCCGGCGGCGGTGGCAGCGGCGGCGATTTTCTGGCCGAGGTGTTTGTTGACAAGTTTTATGTCGTTTTGCTCGGAATCGCGCACCGATCGCAGTGGTGAGGTTTATATTTTGAATTGAGCATTGGAAATTATAGCGAGGTTTTATGGTGTGTTTATTGGATTTTTGACAATTTCATCGATATTGAGTTATACGTTTCCAAGAATGGTTGGTTCTCGAGATGTGGTTCAAGGTTTTGAATTATGATTTTGAGCAGTGGAATTTATGATTATTCAGGGGATCGTGATAGTTCGTTTGGCGAGGGATTTCCCGCCGGATCACTGGATTAATGCGTATTGCGTTATGCTCATCTGTGAGTGGACCTTTTTATTTAACTGTCGTAGCGAGTTCTTGATTTCTGTATTTATTTACGACACGATGTTGAGATTATTTATTTTTTTTGGAGGTATTGTTTTATATTTTATATGGTGATGGCATTTAGTTAGCATCAATGCATTGGCTACTCGGCTGATCACCGGTAGTCAGATCTAGGGTTGAGAGATTCCCCTGATGTGCCCACTAGGCTTGAGAGATTCGCCTAGTCTATCACCGTCGGGTTTGAGAGATTCGCTTGACCGTCGGGCTTGAGAGAGTTGCCTGACACCTCCATTCATTATCTGAACTCACTTTTCTTTGTTTTATGATATATATAAATGGTGAAAGGCATATGATTATTTTCGTCCACTCACTCTAACGATTTTATTTGCCTTTCCCCTGGGCTTTTCGATTTCCGTGCCCAATGTGTAGTTCGAATTCTGGTGTCGCACGTCGCAGTCGAAGGCTTACTGTTCGAGCTACCTTGCTTTTCCAGTAGGTTTCTTGTTTTGCCTATTGTGGTATATTTATGTATTTATACATTAGAGGTCGCTCTGATTATTCTATGGTTATACTTTCATATGATTTTTCCCCGGATATCTGTAAAGTATAGTTTTACTTATTACTTTACATTATTGTTATGATATTGAGAAATCCATATGGGATTGGTGCCCACGCTTTGGCTTGTGTGGCATAAGATGAAGTGTGTTTTCGGGTACAGGTTAATGGCAATTCCGCGATATAGTGAAACTCTATCGAAATTTTCATGGTTTTTGAAAGTTCGTGTTTTCAGAAGGGGTTTGATTCCGGCTTAGGAAACTAAATCGGGGTTGGGTCTTTTCAGTACGTGCTTGTCATTATAAAGTTTTCAGAGGGAAAGCTGCCTTAATTTTTTTTATGGCCTGGTACCAACTTCATGAATCGATACGTCCCTACGCAGAACCACCAGCTTCATAACCACTGGGGACATGAATTATTACTTGTTTGTTTATTTTATATTGTCGCTTGCTCTGCCGAGCTAACCGCTTTTTTGAGCTTTGCTTTTTAATATGGGGTTTACGTAAACCAACACATTAACTCCAGGGCTCGCTTTCTCTTCCCCACCGAATGATCGGGGAGGTACTTACCTGGAAAGTGTTTTCTGGATAGCCAATTCAATGTTCAAATAGAATGTGAAGAAACAAGTTATTTTGAATCTCTATCTGAGAATTTGACTCTCGGTCAAGGGAATCCTAAGTATGTTACACAACGGTTCGTGAGAGCGCAAATGCAGGTTGAAGGAATCAAAATCAGAATATCTTTCTTTTATACAAAACATATATTGTATCCAGAAGCGAAGCCCCCTTGCCACACTCAATTAAGTCATCAATCACTTCATAAAAATGGATAGGTCACTGGCAATGTCTTCATCTTTCCGGTACCTCTGTCCTCATTCCCATCTCCAATAGAAAAAGATTCCACATAAATAGAAACGATTGGAGATGTTGTCCAATTATTCTTCTTCTTGGCTTGCCAGCACCTCGCGAGTTCTTCATTTCGTATTCATTCGTAAGCTCCTGAGTCTATGATCGATTGCATAATTCCTTTAAACTCTATGCGAGAATGTAAATACTCTGCTATAAAAAGCAATTGAAAAAGCCAGCTACCGCTATCCAAGCCAAGCGTATAAAGATTCTCCAAATAAGGGAGTTTCCGATCTTGCGGAGATCACATAGTGTGATTGTGACGACCCGAACCAGAATCAGTAGAGTAATCAGCGTAATCCACGAGTTAGTGTGTAATCGTGGTTTATAGATTATTATGTGGTTTACCGGTTTCGTTTACGACTTAATTATCGGCCAAGAATTTGAGTTGAGTCTCTTCTCGAGAGTCGTAGTGCACGTGATTTCGAGTTCGTGTCCAGTTCCAAATGATTTTTCCGATAACCGAGGAATATAATATGATTATTTGAAGTTTTAGTTTATCAACGAGTTTATCCGAATCGTAATGGTTATCCGTTTTGGACCGTCGATCGTCCCGAGGCGCGAGTATAAATATCGGAAATATTCGAAAAATTGTCGAAAACACTGTTTGGGAAGTTTGACCGGCGTTGACCAAAGAGTTGACCGTTGACTTTCGTTGACCGGTTCTCTACCGCGCTGCCGTCATTGGATTTCTTGATTTCGGCCACCTCCGGCCAAGTTATTGGTATATTTTGATTCCTCTCTTGATTTTATGTTGATTAGAACTTGGAATTGCATGATTTGGTTGAGATTTGAGGGAGATATATCGATTTGAAATTTGGGAATTTTTGGCCGGAATCGGCTTCGACGGTGGACGGCATTCCGGCGACTTTCTGAGGGGGGTTTGTGGTGGAAAAGGTTGGGCTTGAGGTAGGTAGGTGATCCATTGAGGTTGGGAGGCCGTGATGGCCTCACAGTGACGGAATCGGGCGGCGGAGCAAATTCCGGCCGGTTTTGTGGACTTTCGAGCTGGATTCCGGCCACAGTGGTGGTTGAATGGTGGTGGTCCCTTTGTTAAAATTGTTTGCCTTGTTGAGGAGATCATTGTGGCGGCTCGGTCGCCGGGAAAACTCTCCGGTTGACGGTGTGCCGCCGGCGGCGGCTGCGGTCAACGCCGGAGCTCCGGCGACCCATTGACTTTTTGGATTTCGATGTTTTTAATGTCGTTTTTCTCGTATTCGTGCCCCGATCGTCGCCTTGAGGTTTTTGAGTTGATTTGGGTATCGGATTTTCAGTCGAGGGTGGTACAGTGTTGTGGATTATGATTTTGATCAGATATATTTTATGACTATTCAGGGGATCGAGATCGAGCTTCGGGCGAGGGATCTTCTGCCGGGCCACGTGATTAGCGCGAGTGCGCGTTTTGCTCACCTGTGAGTGGACAAATTTTTTTCACTGATAATCGCGAGTTCTTATACACGTTTTATGAACATGAGCATGCTTATGAGATTATGGTTTATACATGAGCATGTGTTATACGATTATGCCTATACCAGTATATATTACATATATGCATTTATTTATTGCATTATACATTTGCATCGAACTATTTATGATTTGATTTACACAGAGTACAGTCTTAGTATATGTTGTTGTATCGATACACTTGCATCCCGGCTGATCCCCGAGGATGTTTACCGGGGGGGGGGGGGGGGGGGGTAGACCTCTGACCTGAGGTATTTCTGGCTAGAATCACGTGTGGGTCAGGGATCCCGTGATTCGGACTGTACTAGCACGGATGTGTCCATGAGCGACCCCGTGGGATTTTTACATGCATGCTCAGTACGCTAGAAGAGTATGAGTTTACCTCGTGTACTTTATTATATTTATTCATCTGGACTCGCATTTGTTATTATAAAATATATTATTCGGCGAAAGACATTTATTTTCGTCCACTCACTCTAACAGTTTTCATGTCTTTCCCCTGGGCTTTTCGGTTTCCGTGCCCAGTTTACAGTTCAAATTCTGAAGTCTCACGTCGTGGTTAGATGCTAGTGGTTCGAGCTACCTATGTTTTCTAGTAGGTTTCTTGTTTCGCCTACTGTTGTATATTTTGTTTATATATACATTAGAGGTCGCTCTGATACACTCTGATACATGTTTTATACGGTTTTTCCCAGATATACTATATATTACAGTTATGTTTATTGTTTATTTCTATTGATATGATATTGAGAAATCCGGATGGGATTGGTGCCCACGGTTTGGCTTTTGTGGCATATGATGAAGTGTGATTTTCCAGGTGCAGGTAAAGGCAATTCCACGTTAGTAGCGTTACTCTGCCCAATTTTTACGTTTTTTGTTGGTTCGTGTTTTCAGAAGGGGTTTGATTCCGGTTTAGGATACTAAATCTGGGTTGGGTCCTTTTAGCTTGGTACCAGAGCATTAGGTTGTTAGATTCTGTAGACTCTTGTAGTTGTGACGCTTAGGGTATTTGAGTTTGTACAGCATGACTGAAGTGATGACCTGACTGACCAGTGGTACTCATCAATACTTCGGGTGTTGTGTGTTCTCAAATATCTAAGGTCTCATGATTACGTTCCTTCTGCTTGTACCTAATGCTTGTCTTGTATCAGTAGGATGCCTCCTCGACGTGGTCCCCATGTTGATCGGGAAGCGGATCCTGATGAGGATCGCCAGACGCATGACTTGCTGATGCGAGTGTTGCGTTTGGAAGAGCGTTTTGACCCTGTGGTCAAGGCTCGTACTGCTGGTGCGACTGCCTTTTCGGGTTTAGCTGATCCAGAGATTTGTGAGGCATGGTTGGTTCAGGTTGAACGTGTATGTGAACGTCTGCGTTTTACCCCTGAGCAGATGACAGTGGCAGCAGTCGGATTACTTGGTTCAGGGGCCTTCAAAGAGGCAGAGTTCTGATACTTCCGGTTCAGCTTCATCTTCAGGCGGTGGATCATATCGACCACCAGCTAGTGTACCTAGACAGAGACCGAGATGGAGGAGAGATCGACCGTAGCGACCACAGGTTAGTGGGGGTTCCAGCGGTTCCAGTTATCCTCGGCGTACCGGTGGCACGTTTGCTGTACCGAGAGAGTACCCATTATGCAACTTCTGCAACAGACATCACTATGGTTCTTGTCAGCGAGGCCCTGTTACTTGTTTTTGCTGTGGCCAGGTGGGTTATTATGCGAGGGAGTGTTTCCAGCTTGATGGTGCTGATGGACAGGCGGCCCAGAGTTCCAGAGCTGAGCGAGGTGCCACTTCGGGAGCTCGACCAGTACAGTTTGCGGGCCAGGGTAGATGGCAGGGACAACCTCAGCGTGGATGACCAGCCGGGCAGGCGAGGGTTCATGCCATGACTTTGCGAGAGGGCAGAGCTTCACCGGAGGTCGTTATCGGTATGTTGCATGTATTTGGTATTCCAGTACTTACATTGTTAGATCCAGATGCCACACATTCATTCATGTCATATAGACTATCATCATTAGCTACGATACCTGCGTCTCCACTTCTGGGGTTGTGGAGAGTGTTGTATCCGTCTGGTGAGATTGTGAGTATTGGCTGGGTGTACAGAGACTGTGAGATTTTCATTGGAGGCCATGGCTTAGCCGCAGATTTGTTGTTGCTTGATATCGTTGATTTTGATCTGATCTTGGGTATGGACTTCTTGGAGACGAATTGGGCCATGTTTGACTGTCACAAGAAGGAGGTCGCATTTCGACGACCAGGCTTTCCCGAGATATTGTTTCGCTGCGAGAAGAACAATTCACTACCATGTTTGATTTCCGCGATGAATGCGGATTGGTTGATGAAGAAGGGTTGTGTTGCTTACTTAGCTCATGTGGTAGACACTACGGCTGTTGTGCCGGACCTTGGTGGTATTGAGGTTGTTTCTGAGTTTCCGGATGTGTTTCCGGAGGAATTACCAGGTATACCTCCTGTGCGAGAGATTGATTTCACTATTGAAATGTTACCGGGTACAGGACCCATTTCACAGGCACCGTATCGTATGGCGCCAGCGGAGTTGAAAGAGTTACAGGTTCAGCTCCAGGAGTTGCTGGAGAAGGGCTTTATTCGACCCAGTGTTTCGCCATGGGGTGCCCCGATTTTGTTTGTGCAGAAGAAAGATGCATGGATCTATGCGATTGTGCATCGACTACCGGAAGCTGAATCAGGTTACAGTGAAGAACAAGTATCCGTTGCCGCGGATTGATGATTTGTTAGATCAGATCAAGGGAGCTTCAATTTTTTCGAAGATTGATCTTCGATACGGATATCACCAGTTGAGGATCAAGAGTCAGATGTGGCCATGACAGCTTTCAGGTCCCGGTATGGGCATTACGAGTTTTTAGTTATGCAGTTTGGGTTGACTAACGCCCCCGTAGCTTTCATGGACTTGGTGAATCGAGTGTTCAGACGGTTTCTGGACAAGTTTGTGATTGTGTTCATTGATGATATTTTGATTTATTCTAGGAGTGTGGGTTAGCATAAAAAGCATTTGCGAGCGGTGTTGCGGACTTTGCGGGACCATCAGTTGTTTGCAAAGTTCAGCAAGTGCGAGTTTTGGCTGGACAGTGTAATGTTTCTGGGCCACGTGATATCAGCTGAGGGAGTCAGTGTTGATTCTGACAAAATCGAGGCCATGCTGAATTGGAGTAGACCTACCACTGTACCGGAGATCCGGAGTTTCTTGGGTTTGGAAGGCTACTACCGGCGATTTGTACAGGATTTTTCTCGGATTGCTACCCCACTGACCAGGTTGACGATGAAGGGCGTCAAGTTTGAGTGGTCCGATGCATGTGAGGAAAGTTCTTTGCTCCTGAAGGAGAAGTTGACTACTGCACCGGTTCTGACATTACCAGACGACAGTGGTGAGTTTGTGGTATATAGTGACGCGTCGAAGATGGGACTTGGCTGTGTACTGATGCAGCATGGCAGAGTTGTAGCCTACGGCTCCAGACAGTTGAAACCACACAAAGTCAGCTATCCGACCCATGATTTAGAGTTGGCCGCTATTGTGCTAGCGTTGAAGAGTTGGACACATTACTTGTACGGGGCCCAGTGTAAGATCTATACTGACCAGAAGAGTCTCACTTACTTGCAGACACAGCCAGATTTGAACATGAGGAACCGCCGATGGATGGAGTTGATCAACGATTACGACTGTACTTTTGAGTACCATCCAAGGACAGCCAATGTTGTTGCCGATGCACTTAGCCGGAAATCCGGAGCTTCGTTGTTCCATGTGTGTGTGGCTAGAGTATCTATGTTAGTCGAGCGTCGGACTACGGGTGCCGAGTTCGAGTGGGATGACGAGGGAGCCTTGTTAGCCAGTTTCTAAGTTCAACCCGTATTGGTTGATCAGGTTCGAGAGGCTCAGGATTCAGATTCCTACTTGTTGGGCAAGAAGACCATGATACAGAATGGTATGCCTACAGAGTTCCGATTGAGTGATGACGGTACGTTGTTGTTTAAAGGCAGGTTGTATGTGCCTAGAGACAAGAGCCTGAAGAAGGAGATTCTGGATGAGGCCCATTGTTCGGCGTATGCGATGCATCCCGGAGGTACGAAGATGTTTCGTACAGTTCGAGCGTATTACTAGTGGTGGAACATGAAGCGGGAGATTGCCGCGTATGTGAGCCGATGTTTGATATGTCAGCAGGTTAAAGCGGAGAGGCAGAAACCTGCAGGAAAGTTACAACTACTAGAGATTCCAGTCTGGGAGTGGGAGCACATTACTATGGATTTCGTTTATCAGTTGCCGCGTACTTCGGCTAGCAACACTGGTATTTGGGTTATTGTGGATCGACTGACGAAATCCGCTCATTTTCTCACACTTCCGGGGAAGATATCAGTGGGCAGATTGGCCAAGCTGTATTTATCAGAGATTGTTCGACTGCACGGAGTGCTTGTGTCTATTGTTTCTGACCGAGACAGTCAGTTTACCTCTAAGTTCTAGCAGGCATTGCAGTGAGCCATGGGCACGAGGTTGCGTTTCAGTATAGCTTTTCATCCTCAGACTGACGGGCAGTCTGAGCGGACTATACAGACACTTGAGGATATGTTGCGGTCATGTGTGTTGCAGTTTCGCGGGAATTGGGACCAGCAACTGTATTTGATAGAGTTCGCCTACAACAATAGCTATCAGGCCAGTATCGAGATGGCACCGTACGAGGCCCTATACGGGAGGCAGTGCCGCATTCCGTTGTGTTGGAGTGAGGTGGGCAAGCGATGGCTTATTGGCCCTGATCTGGTGAAGAGCACTATGGAGGACGTCCAGATTATTCGGGACAGATTGAAGATCGCCCAGGATCGTCAGAAGAGTTATGCGGACGTGAGGAGGAAGAGTCTCAAGTTTGAGGTAGGCGATTGGATCTTCCTGAAACTATCTCCGTGGAGGGGTGTTGTGCGTTTCGGGAAGCGTGGTAAGCTTCGACCACGATACATTGGTCCGTATGAGATCACCGAGAGGGTTGGAGCTGTTGCTTACAGACTTGAGTTACTGGCTGAGATGGCTCGTGTTCATGATGTTTTCCACGTTTCGATGTTGCGGAAGTACATCTCAGATCCTTCGCATGTGTTATCCCCACAGTAGTTACCGATCCGGGAGGATTTGACGTACGTAGAGGAGCCGGTACAGATTCTCGATTATCGTGAGCAGGAGTTGAGATACCGTGTGATCCCGCTAGTGAAGGTCTTGTGGGAGAATCACTCGGTTGAGGAGGCCACCTGGGAGACTGAGCAGCGTATGCGGGAGCAGTATCCTCATTTGTTCACCTGACAGGTACGTAAATTTCGAGGTCGAAATTTTTTTTAAGGGGGGTAGATTTGTGACGACCCGAACAAGAATCAGTAGAGTAATCAGCGTAATCCACGAGTTAGTGTGTAATCGCGGTTTATAGATTATTGTGTGGTTTGCCGGTTTCGTTTACGACTTAATTATCGGCCGAGAATTTTAGTTGAGTCTCTTCTTTTGATTATTTGAATTTTCGGTTTCTCGACGAGTTTATCCGTTTGTATCGAGTTTATCCGAATCGTAATGGTTATCCGTTTTGGACCGTCGATCATCCCGAGGCGCGAGTATAAATATCAAAAATTGTCGAAAAATTGTCGAAAACACTGTTTGGGAAGTTTGACCGGCGTTGACCAGAGAGTTGACCGTTGACTTTCGTTGACCGGTTCTCCACCGCGCTGCCGTAGTCGGATTTCGCGATTTCGGCCACCTCCAGCCAAGTTATTGGTATATTTCGATTCCTCTCTTGATTTTATGTTGATTAGAACTTGGAATTGCATGATTTGGTTGAGATTTGAGGGAGATATATCGATTTGAAATTTGGGGATTTTTGGCCGGAATCGGCTTCGACGGTGGACGGCGTTCCGGCGACTTTCCGAGGGGGTTTTGTAGTGGAAAAGGTTGGGCTTGAGGTAGGTAGGTGATCCCTTGAGGTTGGGAGTCCGTGATGGCCTCACGGTGATGGAATCGGGCGGTGGAGCAAATTTCAGCCAGTTTGGGTTTGTGGACTTTCGAGCTAGATTCCGACCACGGTGGTGGTTGGATGGTAGTGGTCCCTTTGTTAAAGTTGTTCGCCTTGTTGAGGAGATTCTTGTGGCAACTCGGTCGCGGGGAAAACTCTCCGGTCGCCGGCGGCGGTCAACACAGGAGCTCCGGCGACCCGTTGACTTTTTGGATTTCGATGTTTTTAATGTCGTTTTTCTCGTAATCGCGCCCCGATCGTCGCCTTGAGGTTTTCGAGTTGATTTGGGTATCGGATTTTTAGTTAAGGGTTTTGAGTGGAGATTTCGGGAATTTTGATCTACGCATTTTAGGCGTATTAATTAGTACATTTTCTCTACATTTTTACTTTGTTATTTACTTAGTATGATTAGTTTTATTAGCTTTTACTTATTTTTGTTATATTTTTAATTGTAGGATAATTAGAGACTAAAGAGGGTTAATTGCATTTTCAATGGAGCTTAATTGAATGGGTTTTGTCTTGACATGATTGTAATTGCATGGAGCAAGTGGTGTTAAAAAGCTGAAACGGATTATATTAATTGGAGAATAACGGAGGAGCATAACGGAGGCTTAATTGGGCTATAACGGTGAGCTTAATTGCATTATTGAAACGGATGGAGCAAGTGGATATATACATGGCTGAAACGGAAGCTTAATTGCATGGCAATAACGGAAGTATAATTGCAATAACGGATGTATAATTGCATGGAAACGGAGGCTTAAATGTATAATTGCATGGAAACGGAGGTATAATTGCAGGTGAACGGCACAGCTTAATCACATGAGGAGTTCTCGAATCAGCTACTATATAAAGAGAATTTTGGGGGAAGAAAAGGGGATCACTCATTCTAGACGCCAGAGCTCTGCCTCTAAACACCTCCACACGTCCAAAATCTCTCCAAGAAATACCAAGAAGCCGTTCACACCAAAATCCATCATCTACCTTCCTCCATCGAGCCTTTCATGGCAATCCTAACTGTCTCCTCCATTCATTGAAGGCGTGGCTTACATCAAGTAGACTAGGGAAATCCCAACATCAAAAAGTGTAACCATGACTTCTACTCTTTACTTCTTGTATTATTTCTTGGTTTGTATGGACAAATTTGTGGAAGTGTTTTTGGTTTGTAATTTTATCAAGTTCACGTGAACCTTCCACGTTTTAGTCTTTGATTTTCATGCTATATTTTGTGCTTAACGCTTTGATTTATTGCATGGCAATCCTACCTTAAATCAATGGAAGTGTCAGGGCAATCCCTACACTTTACTTTCGAGAGATATGCATGAAATTAGTCGCTAAAGACTTAGAACTAATAGGTTGCATGTAATTTGGTAGGTTCTAAAGAGTTAGGTGAAAGATGAGTCGATCCTTGTAAATATATTAGCTTAGGACGTTTTACCTTAAAATTTGTAGGAACTTAGAAAACAAACTTTGCACCCCCCATACTTTTTATTTTATGTTTACAAACGTTGTCATGCATTAGTACCCTCAATCCCCGGTTAAGAACGATCCCTACTTATCAATGCTACATTTACAAAGAAGGGTTTTAAATTGCATACGTGTGAGATATGTGTTGAGTGTCTACTTTGTGTTAATATTTGATGCATGTTTTACGCGTTACCAATTTTGGCGCCGTTGCCGGGGATTGAAAAATCTATAGTGTGATTTCGTTTGTGTAAATATGTTCATATCGTGTTACTAATATACTTGTGCATAATTTATGTTTTTTTTTTCGGAACTGCTCACTGACCTGTTTTGTACAATTTATTTGACATAGCTGCAGGTATTGGAAAAATCTGAAAATTTTCAGACGTGTTGCGTTTTGTGTGGTGTTTATGCCTGTAAATATTTATTGAATTCGGACAAGCCAACAATTCTGGAAAAATCTGACAATCTGCTATGTTCAATTTTGTGCGAATCTGGAAATTTTCTTGTGTTCTTGAGTTCCAAGCATGTTGTAACCTTGTTTTTGTTTTTTGTTTTTGCAGGTCAAAGAGTCAATATGTATGAGGTCAAAGAGTCATTTTTGTTGTAAAAATATTCATTATTGTTATTGTATAATGTGATTATAATTGTTTAAGTTTTAGTATTAATTTTAATTCGGGACTGTGATATGTGCTATTTTGTGAGATTTATCTGATATGGTTGCAGGTCTTGGAAAATTATGAAATTTTACAGAGTTATGTATATATGTGTCTAGTACCCTCTCATAAAATTTCGTGAAATTCCAACGTGTGATTAATTCTACATAAATTCTGCAAATAGCTGTATTCAGTTTCTCCGATTTTGTAAAATGTTAAATAAATAGTCTTAGCTATGTTTTTATCACTTGTTATTTAGTTTTTAAGTTGGATTTTGATTGAAAGAGTTGATGTAATATCGTATTGAAATTTTGCTCTTAGTAAGAAATTTTCGGTTATGGTGACTAGAAGTGTTATGACTCGTGACGGGACTTGGATCTAAGAAAGAGAATATTCTCGAAATTAGTCCTACCTCTCGCGTTACATCTATCCCAACTAGCCATTTCCAAACTTGCCCAAAGGAGTAGAACAGATTTCGAGCCATTACACAATTTAATCATCTAAGCCTTAATTTAAATTCTAGATGCATGTGATAATCATATATCTTTGGCGAAAAATCAATTTGGACATTGTTTGGTATTGTGTTTGTCTACCATGTTGTAATGAATTTGTAACAAAAGATAAACCTACTTGTTGTAAATGCTCAATGAGCTACGTTTATGATTAATTAGTTAATTGATCACTAACTAATGTATCTTTTCGTGGATCATGAATTCTAACAAGCTCATAAAGAGAAGAAGAAGGCCGAGCTAAAGGAGTTAGAGGAGATGATCGACACCAACATATACATGCAAGTGCACATGCAAAGAAAACGTCAAGAATGTTGGAAGTCAAAAGTGAAGAAGGAGAAAAGCAACACGTCTAGGCTGTAAGACGTTAAAAAACAAGCGTTTGTTGGGAGGCAACCCAATGGAGGAGTCTACAAACAAGATTTGCTTTCTCTTCCCTTATTTTTTTTATTTTTATTTTTATTTTTTTTCATAGCTTTTATTTTTCCTAGTTAGATTTTTCGTAAATCATTATCTTCATGTTTGATTCTATGTTTTACTTTAGTACATTGAGGACAATGTAGAGTTTAAGTGTGGGGGAGGGGTTTACAACTTTGTTGAGTCATAAAATAAAAAAAAATCGGGCGGACAATGGAACTTTCCGACGGATGATGCCCTAAAATTTTTTTGTTTTGAGTCATAATTAGTGTATTTTTGAGTCTTTTTGTTGAACTTAGTGTATTTTGAGTCTTTTTGTTTAACTTAGTGTTTTTAAAGAGTCTTAGGATGCCCTTAGTTAGTCTATGATGAAAATGGACTGAATTTGAACATACATATGGCACTGCATTCATGATTTCTTGTGTTAATTGAGTTATTTTGAGTGTCATGACATGTAGTAGATATGGATAGTTAAACATGGTACAGATTTCGCATGTGAGAATAAGTTTAAGTCATATGAACCCTAAACGTGAGTTTTGAGCCTATACATTTCTTTTGAGTGAATTTTATGCATATTAGTCTCAAAACTATGCATGTGCATCATTTGGTTACTTGCCATAGATTTTAATGAACTAGAGATTACTAGAGTGGGGGAATTTGATCTACGCATTTTAGGCGTATTAATTAGTACATTTTCTCTACATTTTTACTTTGTTATTTACTTAGTATGATTAGTTTTATTAGCTTTTACTTATTTTTGTTATATTTTTAATTGTAGGATAATTAGAGACTAAAGAGGGTTAATTGCATTTTCAATGGAGCTTAATTGAATGGGTTTTGTCTTGACATGATTGTAATTGCATGGAGCAAGTGGTGTTAAAAAGCTGAAACGGATTATATTAATTGGAGAATAACGGAGGAGCATAACGGAGGCTTAATTGGGCTATAACGGTGAGCTTAATTGCATGATTGAAACGGATGGAGCAAGTGGATATATACATGGCTGAAACGGAAGCTTAATTGCATGGCAATAACGGAAGTATAATTGCAATAACGGATGTATAATTGCATGGAAACGGAGGCTTAAATGTATAATTGCATGGAAACGGAGGTATAATTGCAGGTGAACGGCACAGCTTAATCACATGAGGAGTTCTCGAATCAGCTACTATATAAAGAGAATTTTGGGGGAAGAAAAGGGGATCACTCATTCTAGACGCCAGAGCTCTGCCTCTAAACACCTCCACACGTCCAAAATCTCTCCAAGAAATACCAAGAAGCCGTTCACACCAAAATCCATCATCTACCTTTCTCCATCGAGCCTTTCATGGCAATCCTAACTGTCTCCTCCATTCATTGAAGGCGTGGCTTACATCAAGTAGACTAGGGCAATCCCGACATCAAAAAGTGTAACCATGACTTCTACTCTTTACTTCTTGTATTATTTCTTGGTTTGTATGGACAAATTTGTGGAAGTGTTTTTGGTTTGTAATTTTATCAAGTTCACGTGAACCTTCCACGTTTTAGTCTTTGATTTTCATGCTATATTTTGTGCTTAACGCTTTGATTTATTGCATGGCAATCCTACCTTAAATCAATGGAAGTGTCAGGGCAATCCCTACACTTTACTTTCGAGAGATATGCATGAAATTAGTCGCTAAAGACTTAGAACTAATAGGTTGCATGTAATTTGGTAGGTTCTAAAGAGTTAGGTGAAAGATGAGTCGATCCTTGTAAATATATTAGCTTAGGACGTTTTACCTTAAAATTTGTAGGAACTTAGAAAACAAACTTTGCACCCCCCATACTTTTTATTTTATGTTTACAAACGTTGTCATGCATTAGTACCCTCAATCCTCGGTTAAGAACGATCCCTACTTATCAATGCTACATCTACAAAGAAGGGTTTTAAATTGCATACGTGTGAGATATGTGTTGAGTGTCTACTTTGTGTTAATATTTGATGCATGTTTTACGCGTTACCAAATTTCGTCGATTATTTTGCACAGTATTATATGTTTCCAGGCACAGTTGGTTTCCGAGGTGTGGTATAGTGTTGTGGATTATGATTTTGATCAGATATATTTTATGACTATTTAGGGGATCGAGATCGTGCTTCGGGCGAGGGATCTTCCGCCGAGCCACGTGATTAGCGCGAGTGTGCGTTTTGCTCACCTGTGAGTGGACAACTTCTTTTCACTGATAATCGCGAGTCCTTATACACGTTTTATGAACATGAGCATGCTTATGAGATTATGGTTTATATGAGCATGTGTTATACGATTATGCCTATACCAGTATATATTACGTATATGCATTTATTTATTGCATTATACATTTGCATCGAACTATTTATGATTTGATTTACACAGAGTACAGTCTCAGTATATGTTGTTGTATCGATACACTTGCATCCCGGCTGATCCCCGAGGATGTTTACCGGGGCAGGCTGTGACCCCTGACACGAGGCCTTTACCGAGGGGAGGGGGGGCAGGACTCTGACCTGAGGCCTTTCTGGCTAGAATCACGTGTGGGTCAGGGATTCCGTGATTCGGACTGTACTAGCACGGATGTATCCATGAGCGACCCCGTGGGATTTTTACATGCATGCTCAGTACGCTAGAAGAGTAGGAGTTTACCTCGTGTACTTTATTATATTTATTCATCTGGACTCGCATATGTTATTATAACATATATTATTCGGCGAAAGACATTTATTTTCATCCACTCACTCTAACGGTTTTCATGTCTTTCCCCTGGGCTTTTCGGTTTCCGTGCCCAGTTTGCAGTTCAGATTCTGGAGTCTTACGTCGTGGTTGGAGGCTAGTGGTTCGAGCTACCTGTTATTTCCAGTAGGTTTCTTGTTTCGCCTACTGTTGTATATTTTGTATATATATACATTAGAGGTCGCTCTGATACACTCTGATACATGTTTTATACAGTTTTTCCCGGATATACTATATATTACAGTTATGTTTACTGTTTATTTCTATTGATATGATATTGAGAAATCCGGATGGGATTGGTGCCCACGGTTTGGCTTTTGTGACATAGGATGAAGTGTTATTTTCCGGGTGCAGGTAAAGTTAATTCCACGTTAGTAGCGTTACTCTGCCCAAATTTTTACATTTTTTGTTGGTTCGTGTTTTCAGAAGGAGTTTGATTCCGGTTTAGGAAACTAAATCGGGGTTGGGTCCTTTCAGTGACTCGATGGGTGACTTTCTAACGGGCGATTGAGGAACCACTTTCACATCATATTTCATCAAACTAGGAATGTCATAGGAAATTTCAATGGGCAACTGCTCGTTGTGTGCCCCAGGTGAATAGGATGAGTTCGCATCGATTAATAAGCAAGAACCAGTAGTTTAGCCCCTTGCTCAACGTGGATCTATCTCTTTTTGCTTGCTGCAATGACCAAAGCAAACGACAGTAGTAGGGCCGGTGGTCATCTCGTATCGGGATTCACAATTAGAATACTACTTCCAAACACGAACAAACAAATAGGCTATTCCAATTATTGATCCACCAGCGAAGCACAATAAATAAGCCCACCACATTCTTAATACACCCAAATCACACTTCGGGTTTGATTCTTTTTCCCACCTATTGAATGAAGAAGGCAAGTGATATGAAGAACTAGCTCGTATAATGACCAAGGCGAAAGAAAAAATATTATTGATTGCTATTCGAGAATCAAAGCACGTTAATTTGATTAGGGGGGGGGCGGCAAGCAAACCATGGTACTACCATAAAGATCAAATATTGTGTACCAGTCAAATGTTTAGAGGCATGCATCTTCAATACCTTTGTCGATTCATCTAGTGAGTCGCTAGAGAAACTATTCCTCTAGCAGATATAACATGCCCTAAACCTAAACTTTGCTAAACCATAAAATGACTTTTTTCCCAATTAAGCATAAAGTTATTTTTCACACAGCATTCCAAGACCATAGATAAATGATGCATGCACATGTCAAAAGAATCACCAGATACCGAAAAATCATCAATAAATACTTCAATGATTTTTTGGACCATGTCTGAAAAAATACTTATCATAATTCTTTGAAACGTCGCAGGTGCATTACATAGGTTAAAGGGCATCCTCCGATACGCAAAAGTATCATAGGGGTATGTAATGGTGGTCTTCTCCTGATCATCCTTGTGTATGGTTGTCTCCTGAATAAACATCCAAGAAATAATAATACCCATGACCTGCCAACCTTTCCAACATCTGATCAATGAACGAGAGGGGAAAGTGATCCTTGCGTGTTGTGGCATTGAGCTTGCGGTAGTCAATACACACTCTCTATCATGTTTGTATATGTTGAGGCACCAACACGTTCTCACCATTCATAACCACTGTAATGCCTGAGCATTTGGGAACTACTTGCAAATGACTAACCCACTAGCTGTCAGAAATCTCATAAATTATTCCGGCATCGCGGAGTTTAATTACTTATTTCTTGACAACTTCCATCAAGGGAGGGTTGAGTTGACGTAAAGCTTCTCTTGTTGGCTTAGCTCCTTCTTCTAAATGTATCCTGTGAGTATACAAAGTAGGCCAAATACCGTTGAAATCTGCTACTGTCCATCCAATCGCTTTCTTGTATTCTCTAAGAACAATCAATAGCTTCTCTTCTTGCAATTGTGAGAGCTTTAAAGAAGTTATAATCGGTAAAGTTTCACCGTCACCAAGAAAAACATAATTTAAATGTTCAGGTAGAAGTTTAAGCTCTAACTTGGGCACTGTTTGAATAAATGGAGCAAGCACGTTAGTTCAAACTAAAAGAGGAATGGGTTTAGAAGGTTTACCTTTCATGCTTGGAAATGATTCAAATACCTCTTCCATGGCATAATACTCTTCCTCCATATCAAGATCTTCAACTAAAGCAATCTCAAAAACAGGCTCAAATTCGTTCCTGACAGATCTTTCGACTAGTCGAGAGCTTCCGTCGATCAAAACTTTTGGACTAACATCGATAGGTCGAGGGATGGCCTTGACGGTTCGATTGAAGCTTTTTGAAACTTCCTTTTTGCTAGCCAGTTCGATAACTTTTCGTAAAGGATCCTCCTCTAATGAATATTGAATGAACTCGAGCACAAAACTCTTAAACTCATCAATAGAACAAGAAGAGTACATATTATCACCATTTGGATGGTTGAGGGATTCAAAGGTATTGAAATTGATCTTCTCTCCAACTACTTCCATGCTCAGTGAACCTTCATAACAATCAATCTTTGTGCGAGCCGTTCTTAAGAATGGTCTACCAAGAATCAATGGTATCTTAGAGTGCACTTGTTCACCTTCCATCTCTAATACAAATAAATTCGCTTAAAAAATCAACTCACCCACCTGCACTATCATATCTTCTATAATACATCTAATAATACATCTAGGGTAGCAATTAGATATATCGGCAAGTTTAATGGTTATCCCAGTGGTAAACGTTCTCCCATATTCATTATATCATACACAACATATGACATTAAATTTATGGAAGCATTAAAATCAAGAAGAGCACCAGCAAATATGTGATCACCAATGGTGCATGGAATAGTCAAATAACCTGGGTCACCAAGCTTTGGGGGAAAAAAATTTTGAAGCACAACAATCACCCTCTCACTCAAAGCAACTGTTTTGGTTCCTTTGAATTTTCTCTTTTTAGTGCATAAGTCCTTGAGGAATTTGGCATACTGCTTAATTTGCTTGATTACATCAAACAATGGAATGTTCACCTTAACCTTTTTGAAGATGTCTAGGATCTCCTTGTCATTTTCCTCCTTAACTTGCTTCTTTAACCTTCTTGGAAAAGACACATTGGTGGTAACCAAATGTAAGGGTGAGGGACATACTTCAGCAGATTTTGGACTTGGAAATTTTTTCACTCCAGGTGCATTTTCGACTTGTCGAATTGGGCCTGTAATGTCAGAGATGCCTGTAACTTTTTCTAACGGCTCATCAAGGACAATTTGTTCATTTACAAGCTCCTCCCAGTTTCTTCTTGGCTTTTAGACCTCTGGAACTTTACCCAACATCTTTCCATTCTTCAAAGTTATACCATGAGCTTCATATTGTCCCTTAGGATTGGTGAGAGTGTTGCTTGGAAGACCTCCTTGGTTGACTTGAACGAGTGTTTGTTGAATTTGGCTCACTTATCTCTCTAGCAAGTTAATTGCTTTCCCTTATTGCTGATTTGTGGCATTGATCTCTTGACGGAAGGCACCCATCGCTTGGCGGAATGCACTGTTCTCTTAACGAGAAGCACTGTTTTCCTCCATATCCTTCCTATTGTCAAACATCCTCTACTGTATTAGTACTTCTAAAGTTGAAACTCTTGTTGATGTTTGAGCTAGAGCTTTTTGTTGTTGAGGAACACGCCAATGGCCAAATTGTTGCCCATCCCTTGTAGGTTGTCTTTGATGGAATCCAGGTGGAGTGAGTAGATGGTTGAGCACATTATTGCTTCTATAGCTAAGAAGTAGATGATCACTATTCCTACCATATGTATTTGACTACTTTTGCATGAAACTCACATCCTCCTGTTGGTTGTCTTCCTTATCCGCTCTAAACTTAGGACAATTTTTTGCGCGGTGATCATTAGCTGAAAAAATTGTGCATACTACCTAAGCTACAGTAGTTGTTGTCATCTTGCTAAACTTCAAAGCGCTAGCAATTAAAGCAATATCGTTGTCCATAGAACTCAATCTCTTCTCCATAGCTCCATCAATTGTGAGTGCATTGAGAGATCTTCTACTTGCACCCATGGATCTATCTCTTCATTAAAATTGCCTTGAATTCTCTGCTTGATTCTCCCCAACTTCCTTGGCTTCTATTCTAGTCATGTTCCACCAATTCCCTCCATAAGCTGAATTAAGTTTTCACCTGTAAGTCCTTCATAAAATAACTCCATCTGAGTGTTGAGATCAAAATTATGATGAGGAAATTGTCGAAGTAGACCCTTGAATTTGCTCCAGGCTTCATGTAGTTCATCTCCATCTTTCTGCCTGAATGTATTGATTTACTTCTTTAAGTTCTTGGCGCAGGAAGCAGAATAGAATTCCTTCATAAACGCAACACATATCTTCTCCTATGTGTTAATTAATAGATAAAGGAGCTAAAGAGTGGTACCATGCATTTGCTTGCTCCTTCAAAGAAAAAGAGAATAGGATTAGCTTGATAGTGTCTTTGTCTACATTTTGGAATTTCTGTATTCTGCATAATGTTGCAAACTCATTGAGATGATCTTGGGGGATTTTCAAAAGGAGTGCCTCTGAAGTGTGGCAGATTCGAGATAATAGATGGTGATGGTGGTGGCAAAATTTCTTGCTCCAGCTCATATTTTAAACTAGAATGTGGCTATAGATCCGTTATATCTCCACCACTATGTGTGCCTCTATCTAGTTGCCTCAGTTGTTTCATGTTTTGCCTTGCTGATCTTTCAATTTCCAAGTTTAAAGCCACTAGTGGTTCAACACTTCGTGATCTTCGAGTATGCATACACTATCCTGCACACAGCAAAGATTGTAAAACTCAAAAGAAAAAGAAAATAAAACAAAACTAGAAACCAAAGACACGATTAAAACTTAGAATTAAAGAATCCCCGACAACGGCGCCAAAATTTGATAAACGGAAAACTACCGTAAAAAATAACCCTATTCTTGAGAAAATGTATCAATGTAGTAATCGGTAAATAGGGATCATTACCCGCTGAAGATTGGTGAAACTAAATTTTAAAACACTAATTAGACGCAAATGTCAGCAAGCTGACAGATTCGATAGACACACAAAGACACAACTACAAACCTAAGCTAAACTACTCTAAATGCCACACGAATTTAATATATGCATGATGAGGAAAGATTTTATAAAGGTAAAGTCGGAAAATATGCATGAATTGCATATATTTTTGAATAAAAAGTACTATTAAACTAAACCCTGATAATATGCTTCAAATTGTTCATTAATCTATAATGAAAATCACCAATTAATTCTTATGAGTGTATTATTGAAATATAAGATAACTACTTATCAAAAGATTTGAGCTGTGAGTGGTTCTCGAAATTCCTTTTTCCTCTCTGTTCTCTCTCTTTCCATTTCCCTACTTTTCTATAAACCCAAGTCGTTGAGGTATTCTCCCTTCTTAGATCTCTATATTCCTTATTCCAAATCCTGTTCTAACTTCATATTTGGATTCATCTTGCTATTAGCTTTCAATTTGTACTATTATATGAGCGATCCAGGATGTGACACAACTCCAATGATACCATCCCAGAATAGATCGGGCGCTTCTTTGTTAGAGGTTGACATATCCGGTGGTGCAGAGGAGGGGGAAGACAATTTTAGGTTTGTCGTTATACGAATATTCTATAAGGAAGTTTTATCGAAGGCGAACGCTCATTCTCTTATGATCTGGATGATTCATCTTTGGCGGGGTTCGACTTAGCCAAGGGCTATACACATATGGTGTTGTACTCCTGATAGTTTTGTGGGGCGATTCAAGGAGAAGGTGGATCTTAAGAAGGCGGTGATGCAAGGACCCTTCTTCTTTGAGAAAGTTATTATCATGGTGGAGCAATTTGAAGGATTAGCATTAGTCCGTACCATTCAAGTAGCACATGCAAAAGTGTAGGTGCAGGTGAATGTGGTTGGAGTTGATTTGTCGGGGAAAGTGACGGCAAAAGAATGGTAGTAGGTGTTGGGAGATAGTTTGGGTCTGTATGTAGACCTTGACCATGACCAGTTATAGGAAAGCAGGGAGGTCCGACTACTAGTGGAGCTGGATCTACGCCAACACTTGATTATTAAGGTAAGACTCAATCTCGGACCCGGGGTAGTAGTTGATTGTGAGATGGAGTATGAGATTCTTTAGGGATATTTTATGGTGTGGTAGCTTTGACCACCATGCGAATTGATGTATTATACAGTGTGGGCATATGGCTACTGAGAAAAAGGTTGACGACATGAGGTACAGGAGACAATGGTGAATCCGCATGTATGTGATGATGGAGATGACCGAGTGGAGGAGGTAGCAGGTAGTTGGATTGAGGAGGAGACTGAGGGCCCGGGTGCTACTGGAAAGTTGGTTCAAGTGCAAGATTTTGAGGCAAGGTCGGGTTAACGATGTAGTAAGGCCATTGGATTTGGTGTTAGATCCTGGAGGACCTAGGCAAAAGAGGACACATTTTAGCTTTGCTAGTGTTGTAAAAAAAGACAAAATTGATTAGGTTTTATGGGAGGCAGTTGTCGGTGACCCTTGTGCATAACCAATCTTGTACTTTGTGTGTTGTTCATCACACAAGGGTGAGACATGGTTCTTTTAGAGAGGATTAGAGCGAGGCCTCATCAAGTTCTAGTTGGGCACTGGAAGGACGTCGTTCGTTGAATAGATAGTGGAATTCCATAGGCTGGGTTGAAGATACAGCCCTTAACCCGGTTGTATCTCGTGGATAGAGATGATGCCTAAATACACGATGGAGTTGTGCCCCTGAATTTTTGTAATTCTTGCGCTATTCTAGTTTGTCTATCTATGTTTGTGAACTGAGAACTGTTTGTAAAAAAGTAATGTGTTAAGGTTTCGTTTTATCTAATCAGGTAATCCGGTGGAACTCTGTATTACTATTACCTATTAGAATGAAAATTATTGCCATAAAAGAATGATTCATGCTGCAAACAAATTTTGGTACTTCTATATTTCCCTCTAATAATTTTACATGAACTCAAGTTTTGCTTCTTTTTT
Organism: Geum urbanum; assembly: GCA_946800695.1. Taxonomy (NCBI): domain Eukaryota; kingdom Viridiplantae; phylum Streptophyta; class Magnoliopsida; order Rosales; family Rosaceae; genus Geum; species Geum urbanum. The sequence continues at coordinate 41,312,249 of OX326998.1, forward strand.
TTTCCACTCAAACGATCGAATTTTCAACTAATATTTGATATATGTGGGAAATACAAGTTGGGAACTGAAAAAGGTTATCTTTTTTGATATGCGGCTCTCTTTAACTATTATTTATATTCACTAAAAGATTCTCCAACCTGTTTTGTGTCTCTCTTTAACTATGCTTTATCTTCACTAACTTTTTTAGAGTTAAACTTCTAGAGTTTAGCACAGTGAAAAAGGACAGCTGTTTTCAAGAAACTAGCAGTGGGGAAGAAGAGTAGAGTTTGAATTGGTTAGGTTGGGGTATTGATTACTTATATAGGTTATATTGACATATCAACATATCAATCTATGATTGGAACCCGTCATATGAATTCACTTCTCAAGGTTTGCCTGTCTATTATGGTAGAGAATTGGTGTAGCATGAGCTATTTGAACATGGGATAAGTTCTGTTTTGTTTATTATTGATTTGGGTGTTGGTTTATATTTCGGATTTGAGATTTTGATTACTTGGTATATGGTCTTTACTTCTTCTGGGTTTTCAATTACCTTAGTTCTCTCATAAAATTATTTGGGGCAACATCATTGTTTTACCAAGTACCGAGAACAAATAGTTTCCTTGGATAATAAATTGTGTGCAAGACATTTTTTTTTTCATGAACTGGTCGGAGATCCCTAAAGAAAAACAAGTAAGCACTTGCAGATATTTGAGCTATATCGAGTTTTATTTCCGGATTGATTTTCTAATGTTTGAATGCATTCCATATGTACGTAGCTTTATAGTATGTGTGTATACATATGTTTGGTTTTGAGTTGTATTATTTCTAACATGATAAGTATCTTATGTACCTAAGTTTTAGACAATCTATCTGTAGATCTTTATGGAAAATAGTATCTTTAAGACAATCGATGTTTGCTTTTCATACATAAGTATGTTCATATGTCAAGTCTATGTTTCTGTCGATGTCATCTTGTGCTGAAAATAGTAACATCGATCTGCTTAAAATAATGATAGACTGAAGACAACTTTCTTCACTGGCTTTGTTTTGTTTCTTCAACATATTTTTCTATGTCTTTCTGATTATGTTGATTATGTTACTTGATGATCTTGGTTGTTAATTGATTATGCTAGATAGCTTATTTTGTTTGCTGTAATCTGAAACTGATTCGGTTTGTAATATCATGTCTGCCATGGGCACATGAGGGTTTATTGAGGATTCATTTGAAGAAGCAATGTGAGATGGGGATGCTTGTGAGTTTGGAGGGGGGGAGGTATAATTTTAATGTAGTTAATTAAGAATGGTGATAATGGGAGGCTGAGACTGAGTCAAGGAGGAAAAGACAGCCACCGCGGCAGGAAAGAAAAGGCCGCGGTAGATGGCTTGGCATGAAAGAGGAGAAGTAGATCACTGAAGCATTAGAAGAAGCAAATGAATTGATTGAATGTGAACATGATCAAAATGATGTGTTAGGAAAAGCTGAGGTAGGTGTTGGCGATTATGGTAAACATTGTAGTTAAATAATGTTGCTCTAGATATGAACATAAGTTTATATTTGCTGGTTGTACTTGTTTTTTTTTTATTTGTGGCTATAGGCTAATAGAAAGTTAGAAACATACTAATTTCTGTTTGGCAATGCAGAGGGCAAACAAAGATTAATTGGAAAAGATATTAGTTGAAGCAGACAAAGATGAAGTTAAAGATGACATTGATCAAAGAGAAGAACAACATAGTAGATAGAAGGTACACAAGGAAAAGAAACCATAAAGTCAACGTAATCAGTAACAACAAAAATCACAACTTCAAGTTCAAGAAATGCGACGTTCAAGGAGAACAAAAGTTATGGATCATGTGGATGTAGGTGTTTTTGCATTGGTACACTATGCTCCTCATAAGGAGAACCACATAGGCACCAAAGGAGATCTAAAGCTAAAAATAATATGGATTCAAGTACTACTGCTGAGTGCTGAAGTTCCTTGTCCCATTGAACATCCTACTTGGTTAGTTGGCTGCTTATGAATACTTTGATGTTTTAATTCAGTTTCTGTGTACATTTTCAAAAAGTTAATCTTGTGTGCTCTGTGGTTTGAAAATATGTGTGGATTAATTTTAGTTGGCGTTTTCTTCTTCCTAGATATGGTTAGCTTTTGATAAATCTACTAATTAGCATTTATGGGAAGTAATGCATTGTTGACATTCCATCAGCTTATATTAGAATTGTTCTTGTAATTTTTAAGTCTTTCTTTGCTACAACTCCTATTAGGTTGACCAGGGTACTTATTTTTTAAAAGAATGCACTAGTACACATAACGTTTCAGATGACGGTTCTTAACCATCATCTTATATGCATCCTGATCGTCATATACCATAGTGTCATATGTTGAAAACGCTTTCAGATGACAGGCAAGACCCAAAAATAATTGTCATATACCGATCATAAGGATGACACTCGTAGTATTCAGATCACAGATGGCATTCATGGTGCAAACTGATGCCAACTTGCATGTGCATTTTCTGTGACAAATGGCATATAGTCAGATTACATTCAGCTGTCATGTGCAATTCCTTGTAACATCAGTCAGTTTATCAAATAGAGTGTCATGTGAAATTAATTCAGATGTCATTTGGCCTTGGTAATGATTGTCATATATAGATCCTAAGGATGACGGTTTTGGTTGTTCAGATGACTGATGGCATTCATGGTGTGCGCATCTTGTGTCTGAGGGCATGTAATCTGATGACACTCAAACTGTCATGTAAAGTGCAATGTGACCTTGGTCATATTCTCTAGGTAAGTGTCATCTCAATTTAACACAAACATCATTTACAATATCATATTGTATGTCATTCGAGCTCTCTTAGACGTCAGTCTTGCATACGATTATGTGTGCCATAAGAATTTGGTTTAGTTGTCACTCGTTTTATTATATGGTGTGTCATATAAATGTGTTTCTAACACCACTCATTATATGACCGAGTCTATCATTTGAGTCCATTTGATATCTTACCAAATGAACAATACTGTTTCACCTCAACAAATAAAACCTGAATTGATGCAAATAAACCACAAAACCAAACGATAGTATTGAATACACCTACCATATATATATATATGTGTGTGTCTCTAGCTGTATCTGTTTTAAAACATGAAGTTATACAATCACTTCTAAAAACACATGCATTGGTAGCAAAACCAAAATCAACTTCTTCCATCACAATTGTAGCTGCCAGTGGCTAAAATATGACCAATTCAAGTCCACATAACTATAATAGGATTGGCCATATACTATATAGGTACCACTAGAATTATGAGCATCCTATATACCAAAACATATAACCTGCTTGATACTTATTCAAAGCTTCACATGGTTCTTCAATAGATAGCTTGCAATCTCATCCCTTACTTGGTCAATATCTTCTCGACTGTATTCGTTTCCACGTCGATCTCTTTTTTCCCACTGATATCATTACACATATATATCAAAACTGAAACTCAAAATTACATAGCAGTCATCATATGCAAACAGAAAAATAGGTACAGATTTTACCTTTGCAGCATATGTAAGTTCCTTGTGATAGATAATATCTCGCATTAAGCGCATCACATAACAGCCACATTATATGCCATCAGGTTGATGTGCAATGTCCTAAACCATAATTTGATGCACTGAGTAATCTAGAAAGAAAAAAACAATAGATAGCAAAGGTACTACTTTGTACTATTAAAATAGGTAACATACCCTCAAGTTCTTCCATATAGCCTTAAGGCACAACAATAATCCAATGGTCATATAAGATACTTTAAGCAGTAATACCACACAGTCTTCTATTCAAGTAGCACCAATTAAAGACTCCCCAAATTCTTTTCTCCCAACAAAGTGGAGATACAGAAACATTATAACTTGAGACTGGAGTTACTTAATCATATAACTGGATTTTACTTAGAGGCATGAGCATACACAAACTCAATATAAATTTAACTCAGTTACTCACCTTTCCCAAGTTGCAAAGTAAAATGGAACAACTGAAATCACCTAGAACCAGAATGTGTTTCCAGCACACATTGCAATGCTTCCGAAAGCCAATGCTTCGAGCTATATAAAACCACAGGCAGTTTATGTTTCATACGGACTTATATGAGAAGGAATAAAAAGATGAATTAAGACGCATACCGCACATGCAAGAGCATCACATCCTGCAATATAAGTTGAGAATGCCCAAAATAATAAGTCATCAATATTTAACTTTTATTGTATACAGAGGACAGAGAAATCAATACTAAAGTAAATTACCATGGTCAAACAGCTCCCCAATGGACTTGAGGAATTTGTTCGTCTGGCTTGCTTCCTGTCAACAGCATCAAAGGTCTAGCATAATGGTTACTTGTTAAACACAGGCAACACTTAAAAGAATCCAATGCGGACAAAAATGCTTGTGTAATCCAATGTGATCTAAGCAAACTTGGTATAGGAACAGTAGCAATCCATGAGTAAAATTAACCCATATAGGAGGAGCTGAATCCAATCTTGGTGAATATATCTGGAAGAAAATAACACCAAAAAATACATGGGAGCCCAGTGAGCATAGCATTTGACAATGATGCACAGTACAAGATATTAAACTTACAAACATGTGTACATGGTCAAGTGTAAAATTAGCAGCATCATGAAAATTAACAGATATGTCAGATATTAACAAAAGACATGATGAGAAAACTTTCCACTCACATAGCCAAGCTGTGACGACCCGGAACAGAATCAGTAATATAATCAGCTTTACTCGTGAGTTAGCGCGTAATCACAGATTTTCGATAATTGATTGAATCGTCGACTTTGATCACGACTTAATTATTGGCCGAGAATTTGAGTTGAGTCTCCTCTTGAGAGATGTTGTACTTGTGATTTCGAGTTCGTGGGCGGTTCTGGATTATTATTTGGACGACCGAGGAATATAATATGAATATTTGAAATTTTGAAATATTGTCAAGTTTATCCGTTCGTGTTCGAGTCTATCTGAATCGTGATTGTGATCTGTTTTGGACCGTTGATTGACCCGAACCGTAGATGGAATGATTATTAACTTGATTTACGAGTTTCGCGATTTGTTGTGATTTCGGCATAATCTGTTAATATGACGGCTTTCTTAGCGACTAAATTATCGGGCGACAATCTGATTTGGGATCCTTCGTAAAAGTTGTAGAGAATTTAATTTCGAGCTCGTGGAAACTTCCGGAAGATTTTTCCGAGTTACGAGGATTAAGTTACGAATATTTTCGACCGTTGATCATTTAATCGGATAAGCTTGTGATAGATTGAACCGTTGACTTTTTATTGGATTTGTCGAAGTGTTTGACTTCGGGTAGAAATTGAAGAACTTGTCGAGATGAGTTTGTTGACGCGAGAATTATTGAAAACGGATTTACGACGCGAAAGTTACGGGTGTTCGAAGTTTGTTGAAAAGTTAATTATGGAAGTTTCCTAAAATAGAAAGTATTTAAACTGGGTTGCTGTTTTGGGAAAGTCAAACTATTCACTTATGGCGTTGACAGAGTCAACTCGGCTGAGAGGAGGGAGTGCGACGGTGGTCACGGCTTGCCGGTGGTGAACTGCCGTCCGGCCACCTCCGGCCTCGGCCTAGGAACCATTTTACTCGTCTCGACTTCCCCTTCATCTTTCCGGTCACCATTCACGGCGAGGACGCCGGAGGAGGGAGATATTCCGGTCAAAAGTTGGAGAAAATTAGGGGTTTTGGTTGACAATTTTTCCGGCCAAATCGAGCTGTTTAAAATACTGGGCTTTGAACCCCTCATCACCACAAATCTACCCATATAGGTATGGTGCTCCAATTCGTTTTGTACATGGAGAATTGATCGATTGAAATTTGTGTGAGGATTCAGTTTTGCTTGAAATTGGACTAGTTAGAATCAAAATTGATCTTTGGTGTAGTTATGGAAGTTGTTTGTTGGATGATTTTGAGTGGAATAGGTCTTGGTTCGCCGGAGAAATTCACGTTTGGGTGGCACCGCCGCCGCCGGCGGTGGTCAACGGCGGTCCTCCGGTCAAAGTTGACTTTTTGGGGTTTTCGACGAGTTGTATGTCGTTTCACTCGGAATCACGCCCCGATCGCAGTGCTGAGGTTTGTTTTTCGATTTGAGCATCAGAAATTATAACGAGGTTTTGTGGTGTGATTATCAAATTTTCAACAATTTCGTCGATATTGAATTATGTGTTTCCGGGAACGGTTGTTTCTCGTGTTATGATTTGAGGTTTCGAGATATGTTTTTGAACAATGGACTTTATGGTTATTCAGGGCTTCGTGATCGTTCGTTTGGTGAGAGATTTTCCGCCGGACCACGGGATTAACGCGTATCGCGTTACGCTCACCTGTGAGTGGACATTTCTTTTCACGGATTGATTGCGAGTCTTTTATATACGTTTTACGAGCATGAGCATGCAGTTATGATCATGATTTATTATGAGCATGTGTTTTTACGATTATGCATTTACGATTATGCATTTACGAATATATATGAAAGGACCCAACCCCGATTTAGTTCCCTAAACCGGAATCGAACCCCCTCGAAAACACAAACCAACAAAACCGTAGAAATTTTGGCAGAGTTTCGTTACTAACGTGGAATTACCATTACCTGCACGCGGAAAATACACTTCATCCTATGCCACAAAAAGCAAACCGTGGGCACCAATCACATCCGGATTTCTCAATATATCAACAGTAAAGTAAAAAATAAATATATCACTACTTTACTGAAATCCGGTGTAAAATCGTATAAACAAATACATCAGAATTCTCAGAGCGACCTCTAATGTATAATCATATAATATACCACAGTAGGTAGAACAATAAACCTACTGGAAGAAACAAGGTAGCTCGAGTATTATGCCTCCGACCATGACGTGCGACACCAGAGCCTGAACTGCAAACTGGGCACGGAAACCGACAAGCCCAGGGGAAAGACATGAAAACCGTTAGAGTGAGTGGACGAAAATAAATGTCTTCCACCAGTTAATATATATGTTTAAAATAACATATGCGAGTCCAGGAAAATAATAATAACAAAGTACACGAGGTAAAACCATAATCCTCCCGCGTACTGAGCATGCAAGTATAAATCCCACGGGGTCACTCGTGGACACACCCGTGCTAGTACAGTCCGAATCACGAGGTCCTTAGTCCCCGTGATTATAAGCCAGAAATGGCCTCGGTTCCGGGGAAACGCCCCTCACCGGTCAGGTCAGGATAACGACGTCCCTCTTGGTGGCCTACCATCGGGGATCAGTCGAGAGGCAAGTGTATCGATACAACAACGTAACTGAGACTGTACTCTGTGAAAACCAAATCACAAACAATTCGATGCAAATGCATGAAACAACATATAAATGTATGAATATTCGTATACGTATATCCGTATAAATATAATCGTATAATCGTAAAACACATGCTTATGTAATCCGAAATCTCATACGCATGCTCAAGTTCGTAAATCATATAAAAGACTCGCAAGAATTCCGTGAAAAGAAATTTTCCACTCACACGATTGCGTAACGCAGTTCGCGTTAACCCGTGATCCGGCGGAAAGTCCCTCGCCAAACAAACGATCACGAACACCTGAATATTCACAAAGTCCAATTCTCACAAACATAATTCGACAATTCAAAACAAATCACGAGAAACCACAGTTCTCGGAAACACAAAATCCGATTACGACAAACTGTCGGAAATCCGGAAATCACACCTCAATACCTCGCTGTAACTTCGGATGCTCAAATCGAGAAACAAACCTCCCCACAGCGATCGGGGCGCGATTTTGAGTGAAATGACATGCAACTTGTCGAAAATCCAAAAAGTCAAACTGTTGACCGCCGTTGACCACCGCCCAAGGCGGCGCCGCCACCCAAACGTGAAATTTCTCGGCGGAGCAACCCCTATTCCACTCAAAATCATCCACTGAGCAACTTTGTCAACTGCAACAAAGGCCAATTCAATCTCTAACTCATCCAATTTCACGAAAAACCGAATGTACACACAAATTTCAAATCCAAAATTCTCCATCCACAAATCGAATTAGAACTCCATACTTACATGGTTAGAATCCTTGAGAGGTGAGCTACAAAACCCAGTCCAAATCATAGCTCGAATCGGCCAATTTCATGCAACCCGAAATCCCCAAAACTTCATCAACTTCAAGCCGGAAAATTCCTCCTCCACCGCCACCCTCGCCGTGAGGGGTGGCCGGAAACGAAACCGGGAGGCAAAGCCGAGCAGAACGGACCCTTCGTCGACCTCGGGGGTGGCCGGACGGCATGCCACCGCCACGGACAGCCGGTCACCGTTGTGACCTCTCCTCCCACTCGGTCAAACCGAGTCAACTCACCAGTCAACACATTAATTCAGCTTTGACTTTCCACAAATGGCAACCTACTATTTATAGACTTACAAAATAAGAAAACTTTCCCAATTAATTTGCGACAAACTTCAAATACCCGTAACTTCCTCGTCGTAATTCCGATTCAAATAATTCTCGCGGCCACAAGCTCATCTCGACGTACTCTTCAATTATCACCTAGAGTCAAACACATCGACCAAACCGATAAAAAGTCAACTGTTCAGCCCAAACACATATTTAATCGACTAAACAAACAACAAACGGAAATATTCGCAACTTAAACTCCGTAACTCAGAATAATGCTACGAAAGTTCCCACGAGCTCGAAATTAAATTCTGAACAACTTCTGTGAAGAAACCGAAACCAAATTCTCGTCTGGTAATTTAGTCGTTAAGAACATCACTATTATAACCCGATTTCGTCGAAACTTCAAATATTCATAATTAATTCATCGGTCGTCCAAATAACGATCCGGAACCGCCCACAAACTCAAAATCACATGTATAACGACTCTCAAGAAGAGACCCAGCACCATTTATGATGACCCGGATCTGAATCAGCAGTATGTTCAGCTTGATCGATGAGTTACTGCGTAGTCGCAGTTGTCCGACGGTTATTGGAATCGCCGAGCTTGTTAACGACTTAATTATTGGCCAAGAATTGGAGTTGGGTCTCTTCTCGAGAGTCGTTGTATGTGTGATTACGAGTTCGTGGGCGGTTCCGGATCGTTATTTGGACGACCGAGGAATTAATTATGAATATTTGAAGTTCGGATTTAAATGGTGGGCTACTTAACGACTAAATTACCGGGCGAGAATTTGGTTTCGGCTTCTTCACGGAAGTTGTTCAGAATTTAATTTCGAGTTTGTGGGAACTTTCGGAGTATGATTTGGAGTTACGAGGAATTAGTTGCGAATATTTCCGTTTGTTGTTGGTTTAGTCGATTTATTATGTGTTTGGGCTGAACAGTTGAATTTTTATCCAATTGGCCGATGTGTTTGACTTCGGGTGATTATTGAAGAATATGTCGAGATGAGTTTGTGGCCGCGAGAATTATCGGAATCAGAATTACGACGAGAAAGTTACGCGCGTTTGAAGTTCGTCGAATTGGATAAACATGAAGTTTCCTTTTTGGGAAAGGCTATAAATAGAAATTTCCATACTGGGCAAGTCAAAGCTTACCATATTGGGTGTTGACCGAGTCAACTCGGTGGAAGAGGAGAAGATCGACGGTGACGGTGGTGCTTCACGGTGGCGAGGCCGTTCGGCCACCTCCGAGCTCGGGACTTGATCTAATCGATGCGCCTTGGCATCCCGAGTTCACCCCCGGCCTCCTTTCACGGCAAGGCTCGCCGGAAAGGAGGGAATTTTCCGGCCAAAGTTTGAAGAAACTTGGTGATTTCGGGTTTGATGTTTCGAGCCGATTCGAGCTGAAATTTCTACTGGGCTTTGTAGCTCTCATCACTAGCAAGCTACCATGTAAGTTTGGGATCCTAATTTTGTTTGTGGAAGGAGAATTTTGGATTTGAAATTTGTGTGTTCATTCGGTTTTTCATGAAATTGACCATGTTAGAGTGAGAATTGGACTTCGGTGCAGTTGACAAAGTTGCTCAGTGGGTGATTTTGAGTGGAACAAGGGTAGCTCCGCCGTGAAATTCTCCGGTCAACAGTGGCGCCGCCGTGGACGCGGTCAACGGCGGTCAACGGTCAAAGTTTGACTTTTTTTGGACTTTCGGCAAGTTGCATGTCATTTGACTCGAAATCGCGCCCCGATCGCAGTGGGGAGGTTCGTTTTTCGAGTTGAGCGTCCGAACGTAAAGCGAGGTATTGTGGTATACATATACGGATTTTCGACGATTCGTCGACTTTGGATTTCGTGTTTCCGAGAACGGTGGTTTCTCGTGGTTTGATTTGTATTGTCGGATTATGATTTTGAATATTGGACATTGTGAATATTCAGGGGTTCGTGATCGTTGTTTTGGCGAGGGACTTTCCGCCGGATCACGGGTTAACGCGTATCGCGTTACGCCAGTCTGTGAGTGGACACTTTATTTTCACGGATTGATTGCGAGTCCTTATTTATGATTTACGAACTTGAGCATGCAGATTGATTATGATTTTACGAGCATGTGTTTTATGATTATGCATATACGAATATACGTATACGAATATATTTATACGTACATATTATGTTTAAAGCATGTGCATAGAAAAGATTTATGATTTGGTTTACACAGAGTACAGTCTCAGTATATGTTGTTGTATCGATACACCTTGGCTTCTCGGCTGATCCCCGAGTACGCTCCGGGAAGGACAGATATCCTGACCCGATGCCTTTCTGGCTAGGAATCACGTGTGGGTCTGGGATCCCGTGATTCAGACTGTGCTATCGCGTGGTAGTCCATGAGTGATTCCGCGATTTTACATTGCATGCTCTGTACGCGTGAGGAGTTGGAGTCTCCCTCGTGTACCCGGACGCGTGAGGAGTTGGAGTCTCCCTCGTGTACCATTTCTTTACTTATACATTTGACTCGCATATGATTTTATACATACATATTACTTGGTGAAAGACATTTATTTTCGTCCACTCACTCTAACGTGTTTTATGTCTTTCCCCTGGGCTTTTCGGTTTCCGTGCCCAGTTTGCAGTTCAGGCTCTGGTGTCGCACGTCGTGGTCGGAGGCATAGTGCTCGAGCTACTTTGTTTCATCCAGTAGGTTTATTGTTCTACCTACTGTGATATGCGTATACGATTATGTATTAGATGTCGCTCTGAGCTTCCTATTGAATACGTTATATGATCTTACACTGGATTTCAGTAAAGTGCGTATATATTTACTACTTTACTTTACTGTTGTTATATTGAGAAATCCGGATGGGATTGGTGCCCACGGTTTGCTTTTTGTGGCATAGGATGAAGTGTATTTCAGCGTGCAGGTAATGGTAATTCTACGTTAGTAGTGAAACTCTGCCCAAATTTCGAAAAGTTTTTGTTGGTTCGTGTTTTCGAAGGGGTTCGATTCCGGTTTAGGGAGCTAAATTGGGGTTGGGTCCTTTCTTCTTGGTATCAGAGCATTAGGTTATAGGTTCTGTAGACTTCTGTAGTCGTGTTTACTAAGGGTATTTGAGAATGTACAGCATGTCTGGAATGGTGACCCGACCGGCCGGCGGATAATCATCAAATTCCGGGTGTTGTATGCTTTCAAATATTTGAAGTTCCATGATTACGTTCCACTTGTTGTGAACGATATTGTATTCATTAGGATGCCTCATAACGTGCTTTCCGTGTCGTTTCGGTTGTGGATCCTGTTGAGGATCATTCGACGCGCGATTTGCCAGAGAACAGTGGATTCGGATGAGTATTCAGAGTTCAATGAATTGTGTGGCACGGTTTACCTGGGGATGTGTATATGAGAATCTATATGTTGCCTCAGAGCTGAGATTTGTGGCAGTGATGTTTGCTTGAGTCAGATTGTTGTGTTTGGTGGGTTGATATTGTGTGAGTTCCGGTTGCGACTCCACGGCCTACCTTCAGAGTGTAGTGTATACGGTAATGGTTTAATCAGGCTATCCAGCAATTGAATGTGGAGTGTTTACCCACCTGAGGCAGAGATGCTTTGTTCACATGTTTGTTACTGTTTGCACGTGTTATATGGCTTCAGAGGAAGCAGTGCACGAGATTCGAGATGAGTTTGAACCTGACCATCAGAGAGAGTCTGATTGTTCTGCCTCGAGAGATCCGTGAGGAGCTTAGTGTGTTGCACTCAGTGGCGAGGCTATTGAGGAAGGAAAGGTGTACACGGTTTTCGATGTGACGGTTTGAGGAAAGTGGATTTAGTCGAGATTTTGATGTGGTTGAGTTTTGATACTTCGGGATCAGTGACTTCATCAGGCTGTGGCCTTTTCGATTATGATGAGGATCCTCTGTTGATCCGTTTAGTGATGGCGGAGATCACAGTGTAGCGGACTTGCTCCTGCGGCATGAGTTCGGGTGATCATTGGTGATCCTTTCACGCAGCAGGTGTTGCGGTGATTTGTGTTCGAGGAGTACTTTCAGTTGCTGTTCCGGTGACCAGTAGGGTCACGTTACGAAGGAGCGCCCTCAGTCAGCTGTTGTAGCAGTTCGGTAGCTCAGAGTTCGCGAAGAGATCATGATGCTGTTCCTGCAGCCTGATCAATGTACCATTTTGACTAGTTATTCAGCAAGTCGCAATTGATGTGGGCGGCTAGTTGGGCATGTTGGAGTTTGTGCCATGACCTTGTTTGAGGACGGATTTTTCTCCGAGGTTACTGTTGTTTGATATCCATGGCTATTGTACCTGCATCTTCACTTCCAAGGTCTTGGAGAGTGTTGCATCCATCCAGAGGTTGTGAGATCTTTGTTTGAGGTTATGGGTTAGCCGCGGATCTGTTAGCGCTGGACATTGTGGTTTTAGTGTGCTTATGAGTATGGATTTACTGACAACGCATTTGGTTGTGTTCGAGTGCCTCGAGGAGGAGGTTGTGTTTCGACGACCAGATTTCCCCGAAATACTGTTTCGCGGTGATGGTCGAGCGGATGGTGGAGACGAGTTATGTTGTTGCTTAGCACATGTTGTGGATACTATGGTTGCTGTACCTGACATTGGTAACATTGAGGTGGTTCCCGAGTTTCCAGGTGTGTTTTGAAGGAGTTACCGGGTGTTCCTCTAGTTCGGAAGATCGACTACATCATTGAGTTTGTACCAGGCGCTGGACTCATTTTACTGACGTCTTGTCGTTCGGAGCCAGCGGAGCTGATGGAGCTATTGTTTCGACTCTAGGAGTTGCTGGAGGAGGTTTCAGGAGATTTCGTGCGACCCCGCGTATTTGCGTGGTGTGCTTTTGCATTGTGTGTACGGACGTTGAATGATTCGACAAGGTGGTGCATTGACTACCGGAAGCTCGATTTGCTTCAGAGGAGGGTGAGTATCCTCCGCTTCGGATTGACGATTGGTTGATCAGCTCGCGAGAGCTTCAGTCTTGTCGAAGACTGATTTCGGGTCCGGATACCATCAGTTGAGGACCGATGAGTCAGATGTGGTTTAGACAGCTTTCGGATCCCGGTACGGGCATCAGGAGTTCTTGGTCACGCTGTTGGGTTGACCAATGCCCCGTAGATCGTGTGGACTTGATGGACCATGTGTTCAGACAGTTTCTGGACGAGTTGCGGTCATGTTCGTGGCAACGTCCTGATGTACTCCGAGAGTGTGGACCAGTACCTGGAGCAGTTGCGAGCGGTTTTGTGGACTTCGCGAGACGATTAGCTGTTTGTGAAATTCAGCCAGTGTGAGTTTTGGTCGATTAGCGTGAAGATGTTGGGCTATGTGATGTTATCCGAGGGAGTTGGTGTGGATCCTGACCAGATGGAAGCCGTATTGATTTAGGGATTGCCCTACTATTGTACCAGAAATCGGGAGTCTCTTGGGTTTGGCAGGCTTTTACTGACGGCTTTGTGCAGGATTTTCCCGGATTGCCACTCTACTTTCCGGATTGACGGAGAAGGTGTAGAGTTCGAGTGGTTCGATGCACGTGAGGAGAGTTACCTACTCCTGTAAGATGGTTGACTGTTGCTTCGGTGTTGACCTTACCTGACTATCGTGACGAGTTCGTGGGTTATGGCGATGCATCGAGGTATAGATTTGGGTTGTGTTTTGATGTTGTGTAGCAGAGCGGTGGCTCATGATTCCAGGCAGTGGAACTTTATGAAGCTATGTATCCGAAGTTTGGTTTGGGTGTAGCTGTTTTTATGTTAGCATTGAGGAGTTCGAGACACTATTGCTATGGCGTGCAGCGAGGTGTAGGATGTACACTGACCACTGAGTTTCATCCACTTGCATTTTCGGCCAGATTTGGGCTTGAGGCAGTGTAGATGGAGGGAGTCGACTATCGACTATGGCTGCACATTTGAATTTGTTCGAGGAAGGCTAGTGGTTGTACTTTGACCAACTGTTCGGGATGATGTTGTTGTTGGTGCATTCAGTCGAGAATCGGGAGTTTCAGTATTGCATGTGTGTATGTGTGGCTCGAGTTTCCGTGTTAGCCGAGTTATGGGCTATGAGAGCTGAGTTTGAGTATGATGATGTTGAGACTTGTGATTTTGCGCGTGTTTGGCGCTAGTGACGCGGAGAAGTGTCAGATACTTCGAGTTTATTACTCGTGACGCAACATGAAGAGTAATGTAGCAGTTTGAGTGTGCAAATGCCACATTCGTCGACTAGCGATGGCTAGGAGACAGAGACTTGCCGAGATGTGTTAGCCATTTGAGATTTCCGGGTAGACGTGACGGTTGCTGCTGTAATTGTGTGTGCATGTGTACCTGTGTCCCAGTTCGCCGATCGAGGTGATCAGCTACGACTAAGTGTTGGTGAGCTTTGCAGCGAGCATTGCAGACCAAATTACGAGCTAGTACCGATTCTTATCCTCAGATTGGCGAGTGATCTTTGAGGACTATACAGACATTGGAGGGCATGTTGTGGACCTCGGTATTACAGTTCCAGAGGATTTGGGGACCAGCAGTTTTCAATTGTTCGAGATTGCTTGCAGTACCAGTTGTTGACCATTGTGATTTTGATGTTGCATGATGTCGTTTTGAGGAACGATGTTGTACTTCATTGTGTTGGAGTAAGTTTGGTTTGAATTTGAGTTGATGTTTGTTTCTGATTTTGTGGAGTGTGTTACCACAGACTGTTAGATTAGCGGAAATGGGTTGATAATTGTTTGAGTTCGATGCTTTAGTTTCGTTGGTATGAGCAAGTCGTGTTGTGATTTGCCTTGATGTTTTGATCCATATGTGGCCATAGGCGAGTTTGTGTTATGCCGTATGGTTCGGCATCGCCTATAGTGTTGGCTTTGTGTGTTGTGTTCCTCGTGGCGGAACTATGTTTCAGGTTGTTGCGTGTTGTGTACCCTATATGTTTCTTATGCATGAACACGTGGCGCTTGTGTGGAGCCAGTTCAGATTTGTGATTTGTGGGTACAGAAATTCCAGCACAGAGCTATCTCCTATTGTGGAGTCAGTTTCCAGAGTTGTTCAGTTGATGTAGCCACTGGGCAGTTGAGCAGTATGCAGAGGCAGTGCTCCTACTTTTAGCCAATAGACTTGGAAATTTCGAGGTCAAAATTTTTCTAGGGGGGGGTGGATTTGTGACGACCCGGATCTGAATCAGCAGTATGTTCAGCCTGATCGATGAGTTACTGCGTAGTCGCAGTTGTCCGACGGTTATTGGAATCGCCGAGCTTGTTAACGACTTAATTATTGGCCGAGAATTGGAGCTGGGTCTCTTCTCGAGAGTCGTTGTATGTGTGATTACGAGTTCGTGGGCGGTTCCAGATCGTTATTTGGACGACCGAGGAATTAATTATGAATATTTGAAGTTCGGATTTAAATGGTGGGCTACTTAACGACTAAATTACCGGACGAGAATTTGGTTTCGGCTTCTTCACGGAAGTTGTTCAGAATTTAATTTCGAGTTTGTGGGAACTTTCGGAGTATGATTTGGAGTTACGAGGAATTAGTTGCGAATATTTCCGTTTGTTGTTGGTTTAGTCGATTTATTATGTGTTTGGGCTGAACAGTTGACTTTTTATCCGATTGGCCGATGTGTTTGACTTCGGGTGATTATTGAAGAATATGTCGAGACGAGTTTGTGGCCGCGAGAATTATCGGAATCGGAATTACGACGAGAAAGTTACGCGCGTTTGAAGTTCGTCGAATTGGATAAACATGAAGTTTCCTTTTAGGGAAAGGCTATAAATAGAAATTTCCATACTGGGCAAGTCAAAGCTTACCATATTGGCTGTTGACCGAGTCAACTCGGTGGAAGAGGAGAAGATCGACGGTGACGGTGGTGCTTCACGGTGGCGAGGCCGTTCGGCCACCTCCGAGCTCGGGACTTGATCTAATCGATGCGCCTTGGCATCCCGAGTTCACCCCCGGCCTCCTTTCACGGCAAGGCTCGCCGGAAAGGAGGGAATTTTCCGGCCAAAGTTTGAAGAAACTTGGTGATTTCGGGTTTGATGTTTCGAGCCGATTCGAGCTGAAATTTGTACTGGGCTTTGTAGCTCTCATCACTAGCAAGCTACCATGTAAGTTTGGGATCCTAATTTTGTTTGTGGAAGGAGAATTTTGGATTTGAAATTTGTGTGTTCATTCGGTTTTTCATGAAATTGACCATGTTAGAGTGAGAATTGGACTTCGGTGCAGTTGACAAAGTTGCTCAGTGGGTGATTTTGAGTGGAACAAGGGTAGCTCCGCCGTGAAATTCTCCGGTCAACAGTGGCGCCGCCGTGGACGGCGGTCAACGGTCAAAGTTTGACTTTTTTTTGGACTTTCGGCAAGTTGCATGTCATTTGACTCGAAATCGCGCCCTGATCGCAGTGGGGAGGTTTGTTTTTCGAGTTGAGCGTCCTAACGTAAAGCGAGGTATTGTGGTATACATATACGGATTTTCGACGATTCGTCGACTTTGGATTTCGTGTTTCCGAGAACGGTGGTTTCTCGTGGTTTGATTTGTATTGTCGGATTATGATTTTGAATATTGGACATTGTGAATATTCAGGGGTTCGTGATCGTTGTTTTGGCGAGGGACTTTCCGCCGGATCACGGGTTAACGCGTATCGCGTTACGCCAGTCTGTGAGTGGACACTTTATTTTCACGGATTGATTGCGAGTCCTTATTTATGATTTAAGAACTTGAGCATGCAGATTGATTATGATTTTACGAGCATGTGTTTTATGATTATGCATATACGAATATACGTATACGAATATATTTATACGTACATATTATGTTTAAAGCATGTGCATAGAAAAGATTTATGATTTGGTTTACACAGAGTACAGTCTCAGTATATGTTGTTGTATCGATACACCTTGGCTTCTCGGCTGATCCCCGAGTACGCTCCGGGAAGGACAGATATCATGACCCGATGCCTTTCTGGCTAGGAATCACGTGTGGGTCTGGGATCCCGTGATTCAGACTGTGCTATCGCGTGGTAGTCCATGAGTGATTCCGCGATTTTACATTGCATGCTCTGTACGCGTGAGGAGTTGGAGTCTCCCTCGTGTACCCGGACGCGTGAGGAGTTGGAGTCTCCCTCGTGTACCATTTCTTTACTTATACATTTGACTCGCATATGATTTTATACATACATATTACTTGGTGAAAGACATTTATTTTCGTCCACTCACTCTAACGTGTTTTATGTCTTTCCCCTGGGCTTTTCGGTTTCCGTGCCCAGTTTGCAGTTCAGGCTCTGGTGTCGCACGTCGTGGTCGGAGGCATAGTGCTCAAGCTACTTTGTTTTATCCAGTAGGTTTATTGTTCTACCTACTGTGATATGCGTATACGATTATGTATTAGATGTCGCTCTGAGCTTCCTATTGAATACGTTATATGATCTTACACTGGATTTCAGTAAAGTGCGTATATATTTACTACTTTACTTTACTATTATTATATTGAGAAATCCGGATGGGATTGGTGCCCACGATTTGCTTTTTGTGGCATAGGATGAAGTGTATTTTCAGCGTGCAGGTAATGGTAATTTTACGTTAGTAGTGAAACTCTGCCCAAATTTCGAAAAGTTTTTGTTGGTTCGTGTTTTCGAAGGGGTTCGATTCCGGTTTAGGGAGCTAAATCGGGGTTGGGTCCTTGAAAAGTTTTCGAAGGGGTTCGATTCTGGTTTAGGGGTTCGATTCCGGTTTAGGGAGCTAAAGTTTAGGGAGCCAAATTTCGAAAAGTTTTTGTTGGTTCGTGTCTTAGAATTTGGATTTTTAACATGGAAAGATCGATGTGAATCCCACGAGAATGAGGGTGACGTACATGCACTCAAATTATTTTTGATGAATCGGCAAATTGCTTTTTATTGTTAAGGGCAATATGGTCATAATAGTCAGACACTCGGATCAAGGTAGAAATCAATTCGAAAAGTTATAAATTTTTTACAGCGTGTTTAGATTAGTCCAACCGTCTTATCCAACGGTCACATTTACAAAATGATTCAGTAGTAGCAGTTTAGCTTCATAACAGTTTGGTTTTCATGTATAACCAACTAACATTAATTGTAAGCAACATTAGTAGTCCTACACGCAATTAATTGTATATGAAAAACCGAAATGGTCTAGTGAGAAATGTGTCTATACATATGCGTGAACCTCATAATAATATAGAGTTTTCAATAAAATTTACCTTCGTCGAAGTTTGTTTAGTGGTCGATCAAAGAAGCCAAATCTTACAAAAAGACTAAAATTATACTTTTAAGGATTTTGCTCATTTTCTTATGGGAGGAGCACTTAAATTGATTTTTTTTGTAATTTTTTTTTTCATATAGTAGCATAGGTATAAGCTCTACGATAATGCATGTATGAAACTTGGTATGAAATTAAATTTTAACGGAGCAGCAAATCAAAATTTACTGTTAAGTGCCTTAGAGTCACAACAATGACACGCCCGGATCAAGGACGAGTTCAAGTAAAAAAAAATTATAAATTTTATACAATGTACTAACAATGATCTGAGCATTCCATCCAATAGGAAATTTTAGAAAAATGGTTAGTTTTAGGGTGTTTACGAAATTTGACGTTTAACTACGAAAAAAATATCAAATTTTAATTACACAACATACGACTGTCATCTTAACGAATATATCAAAACCATACAAAATTTAGATGCCAACTGAACTCTTAATAACCTACGGTTTAGCTACGTAAATTGTTAAGGTGAGCCAGTATATAGGTCGACAAGTCAAAGTTAAATTATTTAAAACTCCGACAACAGTCAACTATCATCTCATGCAAGAACTCAATGTTGTGAGCTCTTTGGAGAGTGTCCAGACATATATTTTTTCCCCAATTCACTATCTTCCTCATCTACTTGACTTGGTGAAAAAAATTTACAAAATTTTTGGTTTTTCGCTTAGTATCACATGACAGGCAAATGTCATCTGAATTAAGTATAATTTTCAAACAATCATTTTTTGAGATGTCCACCCTTGAAAATACTAAATTTTGGATGTCCTCGTCATAAACTGGAAAAATGTATTGTCTAAAAGACTTTACAATGATGGAAAAAATGTAACTGACGTCTATTTATTTCAAAATCAATCAGACGACACAATTAGTTTCTGTCATCTGAGAGGCATCATGTGAAAGGACCCAACCCTGATTTAGTTGCCTAAACCGGAATCAAACCCCTTCTGAAAACGTGAACCAACAAAAATCATTAAAATTTCGGCAGAGTAACGCTACTAACGCGGAATTGCCATTACCTGCACCCGGAAAATAACACTTCATCCTATGCCACAAAAGCTAAACCGTGGGCACCAATCCCATCCAGATTTCTCAATATCATAACATTAATAATAAACAGTAAACATACTGTAATATATAGTATATCCGGGTAAAACCGTATAAAACATGTATCAGAATGTATCAGAGCGACCACTAGTGTAAATATATATAATATATACATCAGTAGGTGAAACAAGAACCTACTGGAAAACACAGGTAGCTCAAATCACTAGCCTCCAACCACGACGTGAGACACCAGAATCCGAACTGCAAACTGGGCACGGAAACCGAAAAGCCCAGGGGAAAGGCAAATAAAACATTAGAGTGAGTGGACGAAAATAAACATATGCCTTTCACCAGTTTCATATACATAATCAATATAAAACAATGCGAGTTCGGAAAGTATATATATGGAGGTTGCCAGGCGAATCTCTTGAGCCCGACGGTCAGGTGAATCGCTCAAACCCGACGGTGATAGGCCAGGGGAATCTCTCAACCCCGGCGGCATACAGGAGAATCTCTCAACCCTGCCCAGAGGAATCTCTCAACTCTGGTCCAGAGGAATCTCTCAACTCTGGCGGACTACAGGTGATCAGCCGAGTAGCCGAAGAATCGATGCAGTAATGCCATCACCAATAAATATAAAATAATACCTCCGAAAATAACATATATCTCAACATGGTATAAAGTAAATATGGAAATTCATGAAAAATCACGAACTCGCATACAACTTTGAAAATATAAAAATGTCCACTCACAGATCAGCAGAGCGCGCACTCGCGCTAATCACGTGGTCCGGCGGAAGATCCCTCGCCCGAAGCACGATCTTGATCCCCTGAATAGTCATAAAATATATCTGATCAAAATCAAAATCATAAAATATATCTGATCGAAACCAACCGTTCCCGAAAATATATAACACTGTACAAAATAATCGACGAAATTCCCGAAATCTCCACTCGAAACCCTCGACTGAAAATCCCGATAAACTCGTCGTTAAACCGAAACTTCAAATAATCATATTATATTCCTCGGTTTTCGGAAAAATCATCCGGAACCGCCCACGAGTTCAAAATCACGTACACTACAACTCTCGAGAAGAGATTCAACTCAAATTCTCGGCCGATAATTAAGTCGCGATTAAACCGGCAAATCACACAAATAACGATAAACCGCGATTACGCGCAAACTCGTGGATTATGCTGATTACTCTACTGATTTTGGTTCGGGTCGTCACAAATCTACCCCCCTTAAAAAAAATTTCGACCTCGAAATTTACGTACCTGTCAAGTGAACAGATGAGGATACTGCTCCCGCATACACTTCTCAGTCTCCCAAGTGGCCTCCTCAACCGAGTGATTCTGCCGCAAGACCTTCACCAGCGGTATAACATGGTGTTTCAACTTCTGCTCATGACGATCGAGAATCTGTACTGGCTCCTCTACGTACGTCAAATCCTCTCGGATCGGTAACTACTATAGGGCTAACACATGAGAAGGATCTGAAATGTATTTCCGTAACATCGAAACGTGGAAAACATCATGAACACGAGCCATCTCAGCCGGTAACTCAAGTCTGTAAGCAACAGCTCCAACCCTCTCGGTGATCTCGTACGGACCAATGTACCGTGGTCGAAGCTCACAACAGCTCCAACCCTCCCGAAACGCACACCCCTCCACGAGGATAGTTTCAGGAAGACCCAGTCACCCACATCAAACTCGAGGCTCTTCCTCCTCACGTCCGCGTAACTCTTCTGACGATCCTGGGCGATCTTCAATCTGTCCCGGATAATCTGGACGTCCTCCATAGTGCTCTTCACCAGATCAGGGCCAATAAGCCATTGCTCGCCCACCTCACTCCAACACAATGGAGTGCAGCACTGCTCCCGTACAGGGCCTCGTACGGTGCCATCTCGATACTGGCCTGATAGCTATTGTTGTAGGCGAACTCTATCAAATGCAGTTGCTGATCCCAATTCCCGCGAAACTGCAACACACATGACCTCAACATGTCCTCAAGTGTCTGTATAGTCCGCTTAGACTGCCCGTCAGTCTGAGGATGAAAAGCTGTACTAAAACGCAACCTCGTGCCCATGGCTCGCTGCAATGCCTGCCAAAACTCAGAGGTAAACTGACTGTCTCGATCAGAAACAATAGACACAAGCACACCGTGCAGTCGAACAATCTCTGGCAAATACATCTTGGTCAATCTGCCCACTGATATCTTCCCCGGAAGTGCAAAAAAATGAGCGGATTTCGTCAGTCGATCCACAATGACCCAAATGCCAGTGTTGCCAGCCGAAGTACGCGGTAACTGATAAACGAAATCCATGGTAATGTGTTCCCACTTCCAAACCGGAATCTCCAGTGGCTGTAATTTCCCTGCAGGTTTCTGCCTCTCCGCTTTAACCTGCTGAAAGATCAAACATCGGCTCACATATGCGGCAATCTCCCGCTTCATGTTGCGCCACCAGTAATACGCTTGAAGTGTACGAAACATCTTCGTACCTCTGGGATGCATCGCATACGCCGAACTATGAGCCTCATCCAGAATCTCCTTCTTCAGGCTCTCGTCTCTGGGCACACACAACCTGCCTCTTAACAACAATGTACCGTCGTCGCTCAATCGGAACTCTGTAGGCACACCATTCCGTATTATGGTCTTCTTGCCCAACAGGTAGGAATCTGAATCCTGAGCCTCTCGTACCTGATCAACCAATACGGGTCGAACCTGAAAACTGGCCAACAAAGCTCCCTCATCATCCCACTCGAACTCTGCACCCGTAGCCCGAAGTTCGGCTAACATAGACACTCTAGCCACACACACATGGAACAACGAAGCTCCGGATTTCCGGCTAAGTGCATCAGCTACAACATTGGCCTTCCCTGGATGGTACTCGAAAGTGCAATCGTAGTCGTTGATCAACTCCATCCACTGGCGTTGCCTCATGTTCAAGTCTGGCTGCGTCCGCAAGTAAGTAAGACTCTTGTGATCAGTGTAGATCTTACACAGGGCCCCGTACAAGTAATATCTTCAACTCTTCAACACTAGCACAATAGCGGCCAACTCCAAATCATGGGTCGGATAGTTGACTTCGTGTGGTTTCAACTGCCTGGAACCGTAGGCTACAACTCTGCCATGCTGCTTCAGCACACAGCCTAGTCCCAACTTCGAGGCATCACTATAAACCACAAACTCACCGCTGTCGTCGGGTAATGTCAGAACTGGTGCAGTAGTCAACTTCTCCTTCAGGGGCAAATAACTCTCCTCACATGCATCAGACCACTCAAATTGGACGCCCTTCTTCATCAGTTTGGTCAATGGAGTAGCAATCCGAGAAAAATCCTGTATAAACCATCGGTAGTAACCTGCCAAACCCAAGAAACTCCGGATCTCCGGTACAGTGGTAGGTCTACTCCAATTCAACACGGCCTCGATCTTGTCAGGATCAACACTGACTCCCTCAGCCGATATCACGTGGCCCAGAAACTTCACAATGTCCAACCAAAACTCGCACTTGCTAAACTTCGCAAATAACTGATGGTCCCGCAAAGTCCGCAACACCGCTCGCAAATGCTTCTTATGCTGGCCCACACTCCTGGAATAGATCAAAATATCATCGATGAACACAATCACAAACTTATCCAGAAACCGTCTGAACACCCGATTCATCAAGTCCATGAAAGCTGCGGGGGCGTTGGTCAACCCAAACGGCATAACCAAAAACTCATAATGCCCATACTGCGACCTGAAAGCTGTCCTGGCCACATCACAGTCTCGGATCCTCAACTAGTGATATCCGGGTCGAAGATCAATCTTCGAAAAGATTGAAGCTCCCTTGAGCTGATCGAACAAATCATCAATCCGCGGCAACGGATACTTGTTCTTCACCGTAACCTGATTTAGTTTCCGGTAGTCGATGCACAACCGCATAGATCCATCTTTCTTCCGCACAAATAAAACCGGGGCACCCCATGGAGAAACACTGGGTCGAATAAAGCCCTTCTCCAGCAACTCCTGGAGCTAAACTTGCAACTCTTTCAACTCCGCTGGTGCCATACGATATGGTGCCTGAGAAATGGGTCATGTACCCGGTAACAGCTCAATAGTAAAATCAATCTCCCGAACAGAAGGTATACCAGGTAACTCCTCCGGAAATACATCCGGAAACTCATAAACAACCTCAATACCACCAAGGTCTGGCACAGCAGCCGTAGTATCCACCACATGAGCTAAGTAAGCAACACAGCCCTTCTTCATCAACCGATCTACCTTCATCGTGAAAATCAAGCATGGCAAGGATGTATTCTTCTCGCTGCGAAACAATATCTCGGTTAAGCCTGGTCGTCGAAACGCGACCTCCTTCTTGTGACAGTCAAACATGGCCCAATGCGTCTCCAAGAAGTCCATACCTGAGATCAGATCAAAGTCAACGATATCAAGCAATAACAAATCTGCGGCTAACCCATGACCTCCAATAAAAATCTCACAGTCTCGGTACACCCAGCCAATACTCACAATCTCACCAGATGGATACAACACTCTCCACAACCCCGGAAGTGGAGACGCAGGTATCGTAGCTAAAGACGATAGTCTATACAACATGAATGAATGTGTGGCACCTGGATCTAACAATGTAAGTATTGGAATACCAAAGATATGCAACGTACCGATAACGACCTCTGGTGAAGCTCTGCCCTCTCGTAAAGTCATGGCATGAACCCTCGCCTGTCCGGCTGGTCGTCCACGCTGAGGCTGTCCCTGCTGTCCGCCCTGGCCCGTAAACTGTACTGGTCGAGCCCCCGAAGTGGCACCTCGCTCTCCTCCGGAACTCTGGGCCGCCTGTCCACCAGCACCATCAAGCTGGAAACACTCCCTCGCATAATGACCCACCTGGCCACAGCGAAAACAAGTAACAGGGCCTCGCTGACATGGACCAACATGATGTCTGCTGCAGAGACTACACAACGGGTAATCCCTTGGTATAGCAAATGAGCCACCAGTACGCCGAGGATAACTAGAACAGCTGGAACCCCCACTAGCCTGCGGTTGCTGCGGTCGATCTCTCCTCCATCTCGATCTCTGTCTTGGTGCACCGGCTGCTGGTCTATAAGGTCCACTGCCCGAGGATGAGGCCGAACCAGAAATATCAGAACTCTGCCGCTTTGAAGGCCCCTGACTCGGTCCACCCTCCTCAAACCGTCTAGGCTGGTACCTCATCTGCCTCTCCTTCTCGATATCCTCACCTCGGAGTGCTGCACTGACAAACTCATCGAAGTTATTCAGAGGCATCGTAGTCAGAGTCCCCTTGATGTTCAAATTCAAACCCAGCTCAAACCTGCGGCACTTGGCCTCCTCAGTAGCCACCATGTCACGCGTAAAACGAGATAAGCGGGTAAACCTGTCTCGATACTCAAGCACAGATAAACTGCCCTGTCTCAAGTTCGTGAACTCCTCATACTTGCGCTGCTGGGTAGCCTGGTTGAAGTATCTCCGCATAAACAAATCACGGAACAAAGTCCACGGAGTATCAACTGGAACTTTGTCGGTGCTAACCCACCAAAAGTATGCATCTGACTCAAGTAATCCGACTGCTGGCACTGTCATCTGCTCAGGGGTAAAACACAGACGCTCACAAACTCGTTCAACCTGAACCAACCATACCTCACACATCTCTGGATTAGCTGAACCCGAAAAGACAATCGCACCAGTAGTACGAGCTTTGACCACAGGGTCAAAACGCTCTTCCAAACGCAACACTCGCATCAGCAAGTCGTGCGTCTGGCGATCTATATCAGGATCCTCTTCTCGATCAACATGGGGACCACGTCGAGGAGGCATCCTACTAATACAAGACAAGCATTAGGTACAAGCAGAAGGAACGTAATCATGAAACCTCAGATATTTGAGAATACACAACACCCGAAGTATTGATGAGTACCGCTGGGCAGTCGGGTCATCACTCCAGTCATGCTGTACAAACTCAAATACCCTAAGCGTCATAACTACAAGAGTCTACAGAATCTGACAACCTAATGCTCTGATACCAAGCTGAAAGGACCCAACCCCGATTTAGTTGCCTAAACCGGAATCGAACCCCTTCTGAAAATGTGAACCAACAAAAACCATTAAAATTTCGACAGAGTAACGCTACTAACGCGGAATTGCCATTACCTGCACCCGGAAAATAACACTTCATCCTATGCTACAAAAGCCAAACCGTGGGGACCAATCCCATCCAGATTTCTCAATATCATATCAATATCAATAAACAGTAAACATACTATAATATATAGTATATCCGAGAAAAACGGTATAAAACATGTATCAGAGCGACCTCTAGTGTAAATATATACAAAGTATACAACAATAGGCGAAATAAGAAACCTACTGGAAAACACAGGTAGCTCGAACAAGTAGCCTCCAACCACGACGTGAGACACCAGAATCCGAACTGCAAACTGGGCACGGAAACGAAAAGCCCAGGGGAAAGGCAAATAAAATGTTAGAGTGAGTGGACGAAAATAAACATATGCCTTTCACCAGTTTCATATACATAATCAATATAAAACAATGCGAGATCGGAAAGTATTTATATGGAGGTTGCCAGGCGAATCTCTTGAGCCCGACGGTCAGGTGAATCGCTCAAACCCGACGGTGATAGGCCAGAGGAATCTCTCAACCCCGGCGGCATACAGGGGAATCTCTCAACCCTGCCCAGAGGAATCTCTCAACTCTGATCCAGAGGAATCTCTCAACTGTGGTGGACTACCGGTGATCAGCCAAGTAGCCGAAGCATTGATGCAGTAATGCCATCACCAATAAATATAAAATAATACCTCCGAAAATAACATATATCTCAACATCGTATAAAGTAAATATGAAAATTCACGAAAAATCACGAACTCGCATACAACTATGAAAATATAAAAATGTCAACTCACAGATCAGCAGAGCGCGCACTCGTGCTAATCACGTGGTCCGGCGGAAGATCCTTCGCCCGAAGCACGATCTCGATCCCCTGAATAGTCATAAAATATATCTGATCAAAATCATAATCCACAACACTGTACCATACCGCGGAAACCAACCGTTCCCAGAAATATATAATACTGTACAAAATAATCGACGAAATTCCTGAAATCTCCACTCGAAACCCTCGACTGAAAATCCGATACCCAAATCAACTCGAAAACCTCAAGGTGATGATCGGGGCGCGATTACGAGAAAAACGACATTAAAAACATCGAAATCCATAAAGTCAACGGGTCGCCGGAGCTCCGGCTTGACCGCCGCCGCAGCCGGCAGCGAGCCGTCAACCGGAGAGTTTTCCCGGCGACCGAGCTGCCACAATGATCTTCTCAACAAGGCGAGCAACTTTAATGAAGATGCCACCACCATCCAACCACCACCGTGGCCGAAAATCAGCTCGAAAGCCACGGTGGTTCAAACCGGCCGGAAAACTTCCCCAGCCAAGGACCATCTCGTCCCTTCAAACCAAAGGGGAAATGATCACCATGCAAAACCCAACAAAACCCACCAAGGACCCACACCGGAAAGTCACCGGAGCACCTCCCTCCGTCGAGGCACCTCGTCCCTTCAAACCAAAGGGGAAATGATCACCATGCAAAACCCAACAAAACCCACCAAGGACCCACCCTGGAAAGTCACCGGAGAACCTCCCTCCGTCGAGGCCGATTCCGGCCAAAATTTCCAAATTTTCAAATCCAAATATCTCCCTCAAATCTCAACCAAATCAAGCAATTCCAAGTTCTAAACTATTTAGAATCACGAGGAGAACATTTTACCTTCAAGGGTTGTGGCCTGAAATGGCCGGAATCAGCCGGTCCGGCGACGGAAGCCAAACGGTCCGTTTTCTCTCCTCTGGTCAACGAAAGTCAACAGTCAACTTCTGGTCAACAACGGTCAAACTTCCCAAACAGTGTTTTCGACAATTTTTCGACTATTTCCGATATTTATACTCGATCCTCGAGACGATCGATGGTCCAAAACGGATAACCATTACGATTCGGATAAACACGATACGAACGGATAAACTCGTCATTAAACCAAAACTTCAAATAATCATATTATATTCCTTGGTTATCGAAAAAATCATCCGGAATAGCCCACGAGTTCAAAATCACGTACACTACAACTCTCGAGAAGAGACTCAACTCAAATTCTCGGCCGATAATTAAGTCGCGAACTAAACCGACAAATCACACAATTAACGATAAACCGCGATTATGCGCAAACTCGTGGATTACGCTAATTACTCTACTGATTCTGGTTCGGGTCATCACATCATGTGAAGCAATATTTGTACCTGTGATGGGATTTGTAAGACCTGTCTTACTGGCTACCATGCTAGAGTTTGCTCATTTTCATAGTGTTGTTGTTTTGCAATGTAGAAAAAGGTTGGAGTACTTTTTTGTATACTATTGATATATGTAAGACCATGATTGTCCTTATCTGATTTTTCCGCTTTAGTCTAGTTTTACTGTTGGAATAGAGCATAAATATGGTTTTGCTGATGTTGCATTACAATCTGCCACTTTCATGCCATATCGTTGTTCTTTATAGTTCTACAAAACTTGACAAAATGTTAGTGGCCATAATTGGGAGAGTAGATTTTATCGACCCTCAAACTCACTCATTCGTGAACCTACAAAACAAGTCTAAGCTTAGTGTGGTACCGTGCAAAGACCTTCCGACGATCAAGATGATAAGGATACTCGAATAGTAGTGTAAATTCATGTAGAAAGCAATACCTGTTCACATCAATATAACTCTAATGCCGAACTCGAGCAATTATCAACCTGTCCATGCTAATCCGAAGGTCTATGGTAGCACATTCCACTAAATCAGGATCAAACGTCAGCTCAAACCGAACTCGCTCCAACACAATGGAGTACAACATTGTTCCTCATAAACGACTTCATACAACGTCATAATCATACTGGTCTACAAACTGGTACTGCAAGCAATCTCGAACAGTTGAAACTGCTGGTCCCAAATCCCTCCGAATTGCAATACTCAAGACCACAACATGCCCTCCAAAGACTGAATTGTCCTCAAAGATCGCCCACCAATCTGAGGATAAGAAACTGTACTAAACTGTAATCTGGTCCCCAATGCTCACCGCAATGCTTGCCAACACTCTGTTGTAATTGATTATCTCGATCAGCAAACTGGGACACAGGCGCATCACGAAAATGGACAACCTCCGCCAAATACAGCTATACCAGCCTGCCACCGAAATCTTTTCCGAAAGTACAAGGAAAAGAACTAAGTTCATCAAATGGTCCACAAAGACCCGACATTTGATACCACTAACCAAAGTACGCGACAACTGATACACAAAATCCACAGTGACAAGCTCCAACTTCTAATCGAAAATCTCCAATGGTTGTAACTTCCCAGCAAGTTTATATCTCTCTGCCCTCACCTGCCGACAAATGTGGCATCTGCTCACATAAGCTGCTATATTCCTCTTCAAGTTGCGTCACGAGTAGTAAACTCGAAGTATCTGATACATCTCTGTACCACTAAGGTGCATAACGTATGCAAAATAATGAGTTTCAACACTATCACACTCAAACTCAGCTCTCATAGCTCGCAACTCGGCTAACATGGAAACTCAGCCACACACACATGAAACAATGAAGCTCCTGATTTCCGATTCAATACATCAGCAACAACACCCCAGAAAGATAGTCAAAGTACAACCATTAGCCTTTCTCGGATAAACTCAAATATGCAGCCATAGTCGTTAATCAATCTCATACATCTATGCTGCCTCAAGCTCAAATCTGACTGAATATGCAAGTAGATGAAACTCGAGTGATCAGTGTACATCCTACACTACGCTGCACGCCACAGCAATAGTGTCTCGTACTCTTCGATGCTAAAATAAAGACAGCTACTCTCAAATCATACATAGGATACGTAGCTTCATAAAGTTTCCACTGCCTGAAACCATGAGCCACCACTCTGCTATGCTGCATCAAAGCATAACCAAATCCAAATCTCGATGCATCGCTATAAACCACGAACTCATCACGGTCGTCAGGTAAAGTTAAAACTGGTGCAGTGGTCAACCTTCCTTCAGGAGTAAGTAACTCTCCTCACACGCATCAAACCACTCGAACTTGACGCCCTTCTTCGTCAATTTGGTAAGTGGAGTGGCAATCCGAGAAAATCCTGCACAAAGCGCCGGTAGTAACCCGCCAAACTCAAGAAACTCCTGATCTCTGGTACAATGGTAGGTCTACACCAATTCAACACGGCCTCTAACTGATCAGGATCCACGCTGACTCCCTCAGCTGACATAATGTGACCCAAAACTTCACACTAATCAACCAAAACTCACACTTGATGAACTTCGCAAACAGTTGATTATCTCGCAAAGTCCGCAAAACCACTCGCAAATGCTTCTTGTGCTGGCCCACACTCCTGGAGTAAATCAAGATGTTGTCGATGAACACGATCACAATCTTGTCCAGAAATCGTTTGAACACCCGGTTCATCAGGTTCGTAAAAGCTGCGGGGCGTTGGTCAACTCAAACGGCATAACCAAGAACTCATAACGCCCGCACCATGATCCGAAAGTTGTCCTGGCCACATCTGACTCTCTGATCCTCAACTGATGGTATCCAAACCTGAGATCAATCTTCGAAAAGACTGAAGTTCCCGTGAGCTGATCAAACAAGTAGTCAATCCGAAGTGGAGAATACTTACTCTTCCCTGAAGTCTGATTCAGCTTCCGATAGTCAATGCACAACCTCGTCGAACCATCCTGCATTCGCACAAACAGTACAGGAGCACCCTACGGTGATACACTGGGTCATATGAAACCTTCTCTAGCAACTCTTGAATTTGAATCAGTAGCTCCTTCAACTCCGCTGGCGCCATACGATAAGATGCCCGTGATATGGGTCCAACGCCCAATAAAAGCTCAATGGTGAAATTGATTTCCCGCACTAGAAGAATACCCGGTAACTCCTCCGGAAACACATCTGAAAACTCGGGAACCACCGCAATATCACCAATGTCTGGCACAGCCGCCGTAGTATCCACAACATGAGCTAAGTATGTTACACACCCCTTTTCATCATCCGCTCAACCTTCACCGCTGAAATCACACATGGCAATAAAATATTCTTCTCACCGCGTAACAATATCTTGGGAAATCTGGGTCGTCGAAACACAACCTCCTTCTTGTGTCACTCGTACATAGCCCAATGTGTCGCCAAGAAGTCCATACCCAACATCATAACAAAATCGACAATATCCAGCAATAACAGATCCGCGGCTAACCCATAATCTCCAACAAATATCTCACAACCTCTCCAGCCATGGATGCCAAGCAACAGTAACCTCAGAGAAACTCTGTCCTCACACTGGGTCATGGCACGAACTCTGGCATGCCCAACTAGCCGTCCACGTCGATTGCGACTTTACTGACTGACTCGTCTAGAAGGCTGCGTTGGTCAAACTCCAGAAATAGCTTCATGATCTCCTCCTGAACTCTGAGCTGTCGAATCACTAATACAACTGACTGAGGACGTTTCATCGTAGCATGACCCTCCTGGCCACCAAAATAGCAACTGAGAGTTCTCCTCGGACACAAATCACAGCGACGCCTGCTGTGTAGAAGAATCGCCAACGATCACCCAAACTCATGCCACAGGAACAACTCCACTACCCTATGATCTCCATCACCAACAAACAGATCCTCTACCTTATTCAGATGACCCTCAACATAATCGAAAAGGCCATAGCCTAATGAAGATACTAATCCTGAGGTGCCTGAACTCAACCTCAACAAAATACCTCGACTAAGTTCACCTTCCTCAAACTGACATGTAGGAAACCGCGTATAACTTTCCTTCCCAATGTCCTCACCTTTGAGTGCAGCACATCAAACTCCTCACAGTTATCTCGAGGCATAACAGTTAAAATCTCTCTGATGCTCAGGCTCAAACTCATTTCGAACCTCGTGCAATGCTTCCTCTGAAGCCACATAACACATGCAAACTGGAACAAACATGTGAACGATACATCCCTGCCTCAGGTTGGTGAACACTCCATATTTTCGTTGTTAAGTAGCTTGATTGAACCATTACTGTATAAACAATACCCTGGATGTAGGCCATGGAGTCGCAACAGGAACTCACACAATACCAACCCGCCAAATACAGTGATCTGACTCAAGCAAACCATCAACTGCCACAATTCTCTACTCTGAGGCAACATGTAGACGCCCATACACGCACAATCGGGTAAACCATGCCGCACATATCTCTGAATCCAGAATGCTCATCCAAAACCCACAACTCATATGATCAAGTCGCGCGTTGACTGATCCTCAATAGGATCCACAACCTTACCGACACGGAAAGCACGTCAAGGAGGCATTCTAATGAATAAGACATTATTCACAACAAACTGGACGTAATCATGGAACTTTAAACATTTGAAAGCATACAACACCCGGAGCATTGATGAGTATCCGCCGGCCGGTCAGGTCATCACTGCATACATGCTGTACATTCTCAAATATCCTTAGTAAACACGACTACAGAAGTCTACAGAACCTAAAACCTAATGCTCTGATACCAAGCTGAAAGGACCCAACCCCGATTTAGTTTCGTAAACCAGAATCAAACCCCTTCTGAAAACACGAACCAACAAAAACCACAAAAATTTCAGCAGAGTAACGTTACTAACGCGGAATTGCCATTAACCTCCACCCAGAAAATACACTTCATTCTATGCCACAAAAATCAAACCGTGGGCACCAATCCCATCCGGATTTCTCAATATCATAACAGTAATGTAAAGTAATCAATAAAACTATACTTTACAAAAATCCGGGGAAAAATCATATGAAAGTATAACATCAGAATGCTCAGAGTGACTTCTAGTATATATATATACAAACAGTAGGCCAAACTAAGAACCTACCATAAAAGAAACATCGCTCGAATACTAAGCCTTCAACCACGACGTGCGACAACAGAATCCGAACTGCAAACTGGGCACGAAAATCGAAAAGCCCAGGGGAAAGGCAATAAAATTGTTAGAGTGAGTGGACGAAAATAAACATATGCCTTTCACCAATTTCATGTACATAAACAATGTAAAGCAATGCGAGTTCGAAAAATATATATGGAGGTGCCAGGCGAATCTCTCAAGCCCGACGGTGATAGGCTAGGGGAATCTCTCAACCCCAGCAGTATAACAGGGGAATCTCTCAACCCTGCCCAGAGGAATCTCTCCACTCTGGTTCAGAGGAATCTCTCAACTCTGGTCAGACTACCGGTGATCAGCCGAGTAGCCGAAGCATCGATGCAAGTAATGCCATCACCATATAAAATATAAAATAATGCCTCCAAAAGTAATAAATAATCTCAATATCGTATATACATAAATACAAAAAATCACGAACTCGCAATGACAGTGAAAATAGAAAAGTCCACTTACAGATGAGCGTAATGCGATATGCGTTAATCTAGTGATCCAGCGGAAAAATCCCTCGTCAAACGAACAATCACGATCCCCTGGATAATCATAAAATCCATTGCTCAAATTCATAATTCAAAACCTCGAATCACATCACGAGAAACAACCGTTCCCGAAAACATATAATTCAATATCGACGAAATCATCAAAATTCGATAATCACACCATAAATCCTCACAATAATTTCCAATGCTTAATTCGAAAAATAAACCTCACCACTGCGATCGGTGCACGATTCCGAGCGAAACGACATAAAACACGTCGAAAAATACTTCGGCCGGAAAGTCGCCGCCAGCCGCCGGAAAACCACATCGGCCCAGAAAAATGCAACCTACACATGGATTTGAAGATCTCGACATTTCCAACAACTTTCCAGTTCAAGTTAAGGCCAATTTTGACCGGAAAAGTTTCAAAACTCACCTCAAAAGTGCAAACCCTCGCCGGAATTTCAACTTCTCCGATCTCCCTCCTCCGACCACAGCAAGACTTGAAACCACTTCTAGAAGCTTCCTCTCTCCAAGGCTAACAAAACCCCTCAAACCCCAAGCTCCATTTCGGCCGCCTCCGCTGCCACCAACGTCGCCAAAACTCGCCAGAATACCACCCAAAATTTCCAAACTTTGACAAGCCATAACCTCTTCATCCGGTAACCAAATTGAACGAATGACCTATCAAAAGAAAGAGGAGCTCAAGACCAACAACTTTCATGAAGAACCACGGCCAAAAGAGGCTGGAATCGAGCTCAACGAAGGCAAACAAAACTCGGCCTGGAATGGGTCAGTTTTGACCCACGGGTCAAACTGGTCAATGGGCCAGATTTCCCAAAATGGAGAGTTTCCCAATTCGTCACGTATTCGCTCGTATTTATACCGTACACGTATCGAATCCCAAACGGATAAATACGACAAAATCCAACTGCCGAAAATATTCACAACTTATTCCTCGTAACTCGGATCAATCCTCCAGAAGTTCCCACGAGCTCAAAATTAAATTCTCTACAACTTTCGTGAAGGATCCCAAATCAAATTATTGCCTGAAAATTTAGTCATTAATGAAGCTGCCATATTAACCGAATACGACAAAATCGCGACTAATCGCGAAACTCGCAAATCAAGTCGATAAACATTCCATTTTCGGTTCTGGTCGATCGACGGTCCAAAACGGATCACAATCACGATTCGGATAAACTCGAATACGAACGGATAAGTTCGACGATATTCCAAAATTTCAAATATTCATATTATATTCCTCGGTCGTCAAAATAATAATCCGGAACCTCCCACGAACTCGAAATCACGCGTACAACAACCCTCGAGCAGAGACTCAACTCAAATTCTTGACCAATAATTATGTCGTGATCAAAACCGGCAATTCAATCAATTTACGAAAAAACTGCGATTACGCGCAAACTCGTGGATTAAGCCGATTACACTACTGATTCTGTTCCGGGTCGTCACATTTGTGCCTTCTTTTCCTGTCTTCGCGATCCTTCTCTATTGTTACCACCGTATTCTCTCGATGTCGAGGATCCTACTTTTTCTTGTACCTATCTTCCACATATTCCTAGCATAACCCTTTCTCTAGAAGTTCTATAAAGTGTTCCCTTAAGGCTTTATAATCTTTGTCAAAAGCATAATAATCTCCCAACTTTGATACTTCTTCTGTGAACAACGGGGACAGTCTCTTCACATATGGCGTGTCCTTGATGATATGCAGAATTCAGTGAAATTGGATCTTCAGTAGAGCATCAACATAGCATGATCTTTCTTGCCCACTTACTTGAGCATTCCCAAATTTTGAAACTTGATATATAAGAATAAGTTCTCCTACTCAACCTTTCTGGCTCGTCTCGCTCTTGCCCATCATCACGCTGAGTATCATCCCACTTAGCATATAATAGTGCTTTGTTGTAGCATTGGGCTAGCATTATCTTCTCCACATGGCATAGCTTTCCATTTAGTCCATGACCTCTTGGAAGACTATTCATAAAAGCTATTGCAGTAATTCGATCATTCAAATATTCCATAGTTGCAGCCTATTTCTGGAACCTCTTGACGTAATCCCTAGTATACTTATTCCTCCTCTATCGAACATTGTTCAATTGATCCATGTCATTCATGAACGTCCCATTGCCTTCATATCTTTTGAAGAATTGTGCTTGCAAATCCTCGAAACTATCCATAGATTCCTGAGGTAAGTCCTTCTACCACCTTAGGGTTTTTCCTTCCAAGCGTGAATGGAATATGCGATATAGCCCACATCATCATTGTCCCATGCTACCATTTCTGCCATGTAGTCCTTAATTTGAAGGGTCTGAATCCGCCTTAAACTTCACGAATCGTGGCATAATAAATCTCTCGAGTGGATCCGCCTATTAGATGTGTCACGCCAAAAGGTTCCTTGAGATCCTCGCAACCTCTTCTTCGGCCTTCGTTTCACGAGGATTTCGATTAACCTTTTTGAGCTTCTTGATCTCGCTAGTGAGAGTATCCCTCCACCTTTTTTTATCTTCTTCTGATTCTACTGGTCGTTCTTGGTCATGCTACTCCGCTAGGTTGTCCTCGAGCTCCTCTTGGTCATCCTTGAGCTCTTCTTCTGGGTCAGGTAAATCTCCAGGTGTTCCTGCATATTTTTACCGATGCCCCCTGTTTTTGGATTTTGCTTCCTAGCTCTCCGAATTTTGCCCCCCAGTTTTCTACAGAAATCTTGGTTCTTTTTCTGGGTTCCCAATGCTTCGGCTAATCCCAGAATGGTAATATGAATTTCCCCCACAGCTTTCTCCATCTTTCCAGTATTCTCAAAAAGCTCTAAGTTTTGTTGTTGTAGTATGACTTGGTTTTCCTGGAGTTGACACAGTTGCTGAAGTAGATCCTCCTTATCCAGGTCGTGGTTGAGGTTTCTAGTGACATCCGATATCCAAATATGGAAGCCAAAACCTGCAGAGCTCGAGGGTGTCCCCGTGGGAAGTATCCCTTCGGTCGGATTCATTTCATTGGTAGTGCCTCCTGCACCATTCTTATTGTGAGGTTGATTTTGTTGAGTCTCCATTCACGTGAGTTAGCCTTGAGTTCAACTCTTAATGAAAGCACTAATTGTGAGAGTATATTTTGTCGATTCTCAAGCTCACGCTCCTTCGTGAACCTATAAAACAAGTTTGAGCATGGTGTGGTACGACTCTCTGACGATCAAGTCAATAAGGATACTGAAATAGTAGTGTATATTCGTGTAGAAAGTGCCACTTTAATGTCTTCCTTAGCTCCATTTATATAGAGAAGGGATGAAGAGATATCCTTGCACCTATTGATTAAAAAGATCGAGGTAGATCATGAATATGATTGATTTCCTTATTCAAGACCAATTGAGTTTTCCCAATTACCATAGGCTCTTTCGCCAGTATCTTGGCTAAGTTCATGACCATTTCTCAATAGGATTCTAAAATCCTCAATGTCCGAGGATTCCTCCTTTCTAAAAGATATGGTGTTCTGCTGCCACAGACCTTGAGTGATTATCCTGCTGTTGCGGACCTCGAGGGATTTTCTTACTATCGCGAACCTCAAGGGATTGTCCTACTTTTGTGAATCTTGGACGGATTACATTGCTGAGAACCCTACATCTGTGGATTCACTCAGAATATTCTAGTTTTCAAGGATGGCCAAATCTGACGCCCACAATAAAGAACCTCTCCCTCTTCCAATAATTTGTTCATTGTTTACTTACAAGAATGGAAGGTAGTGGTGAAAGTTTAGGCCGAGGAGGTCAAAGGAGTACATGGACATGTTTTGAAGAAAAGACACTATTGCCCATCCTTGAAGGTTTGGTTGCAAATGGACAATGCTATAACACTGGAAATTTCAAGGCTCCTCTATGAAACCCCAACATTAGCTAGTCTCTTACTTGTTCAAACCTGCTTGTATTTTGTTTATTGTTCTGTCAAATTTCTGCTGGACAGTGATCATGCTTGTTTTATTATTACTACTACTTTTCTTAATTTTGACCTACTTGGTTGAGGTTGAATTTCAAGTTGGAACTCTGAAACTTCTCCTGATGTATCTTGTGAATACAAATAATTTGGAAGCATAAGATGGTCTATATTTTGACAGTGAAGTAGCAAATTCCATTCAAAATATTATCTCTCGTCAACTTTGTAGATTGATCAAAATTAAACTTGTTATAGACAAAGTATTGATGTATCAATCTTTGGCTAGTCAAGGAGCATCATATTTTCCACACCAAACATAGGATTAGACTATTTAGTAATAATAGTCCTAAGTTCAAATTGTGAAACAAAAACAAGATTAGTATTGGATTAGATAAGCATAACTTATGTAATCTCTTTTAATTTTAAGAATACAATCACTCCAATCCAATCCAGGGAAATAAACATGCCCATAGTTGTTTATTTAACCTCCTATGGTTTCCACCATTTGAGATCAACATATTAGTACCATGCATATATCTATTCTATTACTTCATATAGTTATAGATTACTTCTATTGTGATGTTGAGCAACTATTCATTTTATGGGTCTCAATTTTCAAAGGGCCCTTAATGAGTGATGTATATAGAGAATATAACACTAATGGTCCAAAAAACATACCGAGAATTGTGAATATAAGTAATCAAACTATCCCAATCAATATTATTCTGCCTTACAATCTTTCAAATTCATGTACTCAACCAGTTAAGAAGAAAACTTGAACAATTACAAACCTTTGGAAAGCTAGTTGATAAAATAAGCCCAATTATGTAACACATCACTGTGAGAAGATGATTATCAATCCTGCTGGTCAGGGCGTTGCGCCAATGAAAAAGGTTTCAAGGTATTCCAGGTTCATTTCAATGATTGCAACATATCCATTTTTCCCCATAAATGTCACAAACTATAGAACTTTGAGAAAACTGGGGCCTAGTAAAAGAAGCATAACTGACCATTCATGTAATTTCTATGATTATCTTTTCTCATCTGGATTTTCATCATATGTTGCAATGATCATGCAATAGTTGTACAATTATGCTATAGGTTGTCATTGATTGAGGTCATTATAATAATATATTAAAGGAAGACAAGATCAAGAAAACTGCCGAAAAAAATTAGCTAATCGCTAGAGGAAAAACATATACACTCTTCACTAAGAGAACTATTATCCATTCTAAGGTAAACCTAACATGTTCATACGTGAAGATGGATGGGATGATATTAGTCATTATCAGTTATTGGTCAAAATTAGGGATAAAGTTTATGGATATAGCATGGTAAACTCATTAATTTTATAATGCTCATAATCCTAAGACATTGAATCATTTTCATATGTTATCTAATAGGTTGAATACTTTTAGAAATGATCAGCATCAAATGTCTTTAACTAACAACAACTAAGGATGTATCATACTACTAGAAATATGACATTTTCTCAAATGCGCTATGAATGGGTAAACATACATGTTTATATCTAGCTAACAAATCTTGTTAACAAAGAATCTGAGATGTAAGAATTCTTGTATCAATATTATTTGTTGATAAGTATATAATCACAAAATAGTGAATTTCTGGTACTATTAGACTTTTGTTATTGAAAAAATGTAGTACTAGTATATGTTAGAAACTATCTTATATTACAATGAGCGACTATTTGCTGAATATAAGTAATGTATATTCTAGTATACTATATGTTAGAATTGTTAGTTACAATGAAGAATATGTTATTATATGGTTAAATATAAGATTACAAACTGAAATTCTTATTTGTCTTTGAGCTACTATTTGCTGGTGATACAAGTATTTGTTTTCCTTCCTAAAAAAATGCTATTGCTACTAATAGAAGTCTTCATTACATAACATAGTTGATGTCGTAGAATTTTGAACACCCAAGTGAGGTATTAGACCTTGGTTTGCATTGTCGCTCGCATTTATTCAAAATATATCTTATCCAATGATGAGCCGTTTCAAATGTTGAAGTACTTAGTTGGAATTGTCATTCTTATTGGTGTTTTTGGGATCATATTCAATCTTTGGTGGACCATCAAACTGAGCAATCAAAATAATTGAGCAGTTTAAGAATTCCAGCCCATCATCCACCAATGTATGGTTAGTCGTAAATTTCTCTTGTTTTCTCTTCTTTTACTTAATTACTGAGCCACTGGTCTATGATACAAGAGAGGTCGATGCGGGTTCCTAGTTGAGATTATAGACCACTACTAAATATTTCTCAAATACTTAGAAGCTGACAGCCTGCGGTTTGCGTGGTTGTTTCGACTATTTGACAACACCCATAATAGATGGAGTCGGCTATTCCACTACTATAAGCTGAATGATGTCAACGAGTACAATTTGTGTGTAGAATTACTACTGTAGGATCAGTATTGCAGCTTGACACGAACCTTGACAATAGAGGATTTGGATGCGCACCCTAAAGATGGACACGTTATCCACAGAGGAGGATATCACCGGCCACCATCATCTTGAGCAGTAGTGGATCCATGTAGAAGCGAGGTGGTCCTTTGTGTGCAAAATGATGGGCTTTTGCTAAAGCTATAGGAACAAGTGTTTTGTGTTTACCCCTAAGACCATTGACACTTGTCTCCAATGGCAAACCATTAACGAGGATAAGGCAGAAATGTTTAGGGAGAAGTTTGATGATGTCACTTGACACTACTCTACCTCGGAGGCATGTCTTACCTTAGCACATCCTGATTTTAAGAATGAGGGTTTTCAAAGTGAGATTTGAGTCAGATTTTTAGAGTTATGTGGCTATTTGTTAAAAATAACATTAAGCCTCATTCCCATCATAGTGAGATCCTAGCAATAGGCTTTCAAACTTTGTTATGGATGATGAAAGATGAGGGACCATTGCAGTATACTAAGCATATTTATGATTTCGTCAATGCTTTAAAACACGACGCATTTCACACGCTGAGGCGTGCCTCTAGGCGACGCGTTCAATCCTCTGTTTTCAATTATCTAATGAATCACTAAAATTGCGTAATTCTAAGCGCCACGCAAAATGAAATCCCAGCCAACGGTGGCTGGACGACGTAGCATCGCCAGTAAGGGTCTAGGCAGCGAAAATCCTTAAGAGAGAAAATGGCTCGGTCAACACTTGAAATGGAAGGTCTGACTTTCCATTTCGGGAAACTCCTATTTAGAGTTGCACATTTACGATAATGCAATTTCGTCAAACTTCCGTTAATCGTAAATTCTAAATTGTAACTTCGTTTTCGACATTTCTCGCATCCACAAACTCGTCTCAACAGATACTACAACTTCTATCCAAAGTCAACCAACATCATTAATTCAATAAAAAGTCAACTAATAACGCTCAACATTTAATAATAGTGAAATCATTTTTGTGCCCATGCACAGTAAATAAATTTAAGAAATATCGCAAAGCTACGAGTAATTATACGCAAAAATTCCAAATATCACAATCTAATCCGCACAAGTATTTTAAAGAAAAAAAAATCAATTCACATGGAAATCATTTTCATGGGGAATTAAACACATGACTGTGGGAGTTGGTTTTTGCCATGGAGAGCTTGAGGGTTTTGGGCCCTCTAGATCTGATGGTGTTAGACGTTTGGTAATTATATCCTTGAGCTTGGGCCTATCCGATTAGGGTTCTGAGTGAGAATCAAATACCGAGGGGATTCTCAAAGTATCTATAACAATGTAGAAGCCTCTAGAATGTTCGAAAAAATGGTGTGACAATCCCAGAGTACGATGCGGAGCTTGAGGGACTGACAAAATCCTTGAGGAAATAAGTAAGATTTGTACGAATCCTAGAAGGATTACATCAAAGGGACTGTGGTAATGAGGTGTGATTGGTCCTGAATACGGAGATCCATTCCTTAATAGATTCCTCCACTCCAAAAGTAGAGTACTCTGACTCAAAGAATGACTATGCTTAGACTTAGTACGATCTCTGTATATAGGCCATTTTGACATGGCTCAAGGTAACGTGATTCTTGCTTTATTACTCATTGATTCTTGAGCAAATAGATGACTTAAGCATCGAAAGGTCTAAGCATGGTACGACACCATGCTTTGACTTGTTTTGCAAGTTCACGAGGAATCAAGCTTGAGGAAGATCTGAATCTGCTCTCAATAATTAGTGCTTTTATTGAGAGAAAAACCCAAGGCTAACTCTAGAGAACATAAGACTATGGAAGGCAATACAGGCAATACCAACATAAATGACCAACGTGACAAAGACACCACCCCTCCTGAAGGTGTGGGCAGACAACCCCTACCACGTCAAGCTGGACGAAGGAACCTCTTAGGAGAAATCCACATCATCGACGAAGAGAACTCCGATCCAGAGAATGAAGGGGCCCGAGGGTGGAGGACCAAGATTGATCAGGACCTCCGTTGAGCCGACGAACGATACACAATCTTAAGGATAGACATGACGACACTACAGCATTCCAATGACAACATTGCAAAGGCAACCGATAAATTGGCAAACATTGTCGTGGCAGTACAGGCCACCCTATATGAGTTCATCAACTTCTTGAGGGGACGGGGAGCAAGCTTGACCAATGCCATTGCTATCGGAGAGTATGAGATCCTTCCAGCCAAAGCTGGCGACACGTCAAGAGTGGAAGATTTGGCCAATGCAGAGAGACTAGCCGAGCTAACAAGTGAACAGGAGGCCCCCGGTGTAACTGCCCTCAGAGGAATGATTGAAGAATTCATGGAAGCTCAGCAAGCCATAACATTTGAATAATTCAAGAAACGAAGAAGCTAAGGAAGGAAAGTCTCTCTAAGAAGGAGTTAGAAGCAAAACAACAGGATCAGAGAATGTCCAAGAATCCTCTAGCACAGGTCGTCCAAGAATCTAAGTGCCCAAATAAGTGGAGTCACCCAAGGTTCAACAGATATGTGGGGGACTCAGACCCGTACCAGCATGTTCGAAACTACTAGTCCGCAATGGCAACATGTCAGTTGAATGACGCATGGATGTGCAATATGTTTTAAGAAATCTTGAAGGACCATGCTTAACAATGGTACGAGACTCGATCGAGGACTAGACGAGCTTGAAGGCGCGGTTCTTCAAGAGGTACGAAAGTAAGACAGTGGGGGTGAAAGACGTAAGCTATCTAACCTCCTTGAGGATGAGGCAAGGAGAGTCCCTAAGGGACTAAGTCACCCAGTTCAGGAAAGAGTACACCTCTGTCAACTATAAGGACAATGTTATTACTGCCACGGCCTTCATCAACTGGTTGGACATAGACTCGGAGATGGCGAGCAAGCTGATAAGAAAAAAGACTAAGGACCTGGCCAAGGCGTACCGCGAAGCCCTCGAATTCGCTCGAGTCGAGGATGCAAGGGGATGCAATAGAGAATCCCCAAATGCCAAGTCAACAGAGAATGCCCTGAACTCAGGACATGCCTCGTTCAACAAAAAGTTGACTCAGGAAGTAGCAGCTATGATAATAAGCGAAAGGCCTCAAGCCATCAGGCCTCTAGCTCGTAAGGGAAGTTTTCCATCCCCTTATGACGATCTTCATCTCAACCATACTCCAACACATCAAGAGTGAACCATGATTGAAAAGGTCCCCAACCATGGTAGCAAATATAAATTCTATGGAATTTTGCACCTACCACATACGAAACGGTCAAAAAATGATCGACTATAGGGTCCTTGTTAGGACTATAATCATGTTCCTATTACGCTCCTAACTTTATGCTTATAGCTTGTTTTCTATGAATAAAACATTGTTCTTATGATGTTTCCTGTTTTTGCCAGGAAATGTGAAGTTGGCTCGGAAATGTATTAAATATGAAGAATTAGATACTTATTGGAGAAGACGTATACATTTCCGAGGTCACGAGAGAATTTGGAGCACTTTTTTTAAAAGAACTAAATAGCTTCACCAGAAGTCCCCGGAAGTTACCCGAAACCCGTCGGAATTTACCACAGTCGGCCGGTCACCCATTTATGCTTACCAATCTAATTTGGAGAGAAAGAGAAGAACTTGGACCATATGATGTCACTAATTTGGATCTTAGCCTTCCATAGCCTAAAATAGTGGATCATGGTCTCCCTAATTCAAAAATAACCCTTAGATCTTCCACCTCCTCTTGTATTATCATCCTAGAGTCAAAATGGAGT
Source organism: Geum urbanum (assembly GCA_946800695.1). Taxonomy (NCBI): domain Eukaryota; kingdom Viridiplantae; phylum Streptophyta; class Magnoliopsida; order Rosales; family Rosaceae; genus Geum; species Geum urbanum. The sequence goes on from OX326998.1 coordinate 41,355,591, forward strand.
CTCCCAACTCAGCCAAATTTGAGCTCCCCTCTTCCTACTCAAACAACTCATCTCATTTTCAGATTTTCCATAGAATACACTCTCTCTAGACCCCTTACCTTATACCACCCTCTAGCACTCTCTCTCTACCTCTTCTCCTCCCTTTCTAGGCCAAAATACCTCTATAACCACCACTACTAGAGACCTAGCTCTCCCCTCTCTTGGGTAGAGCCGAATCTCACCACCATATCACCACCACATTGGCTTAGTTGGGGTATTCCTCCTCTCATCCTCACCTCCTAGGGTTTGGCTAAGTTTTTAGAGTTCAAAGGAGAGGGAAGTAATTTCGCTTCCCCTTGCTTCTTGGAATCCTAAGGGTTTACCTTACCTCCTCTTGAAGACTTTGTGATTGTTGAAGAAAAGAAGTGGAGCTAGAAGGCTTGGAGTCACTTGGTGAAGCTTTGGCTAGGGGACCCTTGGTTATTTCTACTCTCTTCCTACTTTAAGCATGTATCAACTCTTGTATTTAGTTATGTGTAGTGAGTATTTGTATTTGGGATGCTAGGGTTCTATGATGAACAAATGATGTCTTGGATGATTTATGATTTTAGTGTATGTTATGTGATTGTGTGTTGTGAATGAGCAATTGTGTGTTCGTGGATGTTTATTGTGCTTGACCTTTATGTCTAGTTTCACTTATGCATGTGTTTACCCTAGCTAAGTTAATTTTATGTGTAAAGAGACTAAAATTGGACTGTAATTAAATTAGCTACTCATTTCAGGATAGATGAGCATGTAAACATGATTAGGGCATTTTCTAAGAGGTTTACCTTAAGACTTGGTTGCCTTAGCATCTAGCATGGACTAAAGCTCCTTTGAGTCTCAATAGATTTGAGGGACTCTAGTCAAGCACATATTAAATCCAAAAGGTTATTATGGCTATTAGTAGATTGTCTTGACTTGTAACCCAATAGGTGCAAGTTGGGGGAATCACATAGACTTTCTCTGAGATTCTTTAATAAAGATTCGAGAAGGGGAACCTTCAACATATATTATACAATATGCTTGTTGACTTCACAAAGTGACATACGATCAAGATGCAAGCCGGAAATGGCTTTGGGTCTTGGTTCTGGTTCACTAAATACTTTAATGTTGGGCTCAAGTCATATAGAGTTCGAAATAACCTAGGAACTTGGGTTCAAAACTAAACGTGACCCACAAGATCATGATTTGAACATTAACTTGTGTGAACGGTCTCTAATCTAGTACATAAACTGAGACAATATTTGATGCATCATATGGTTAGTGGGGATTTCCCTAGTCGACCATATTTCCTTATATTGAATTTGTTTGCTATTTTAGTTTGCACATTGTATTGTAATCAACCAACCAATCAAACTCGTATAACCACTCATCGTATTTGAATCACCTCTCACAAGACCACGTCTCCAACGAACTTGGTAGGGTGAGATACACACATCCGTATTTTACTTTTTGTTTAGTGTCAAGTTAGTGTCTAGTTGTATCCGTAGTCTAAGCGTTAATCATTTGAGCTAGGGAGTTGTAGTGGCTAATCCTCGTGAGTTCCACGTACACTCAACTTCCTACAAATACTATATCTTTTCCCGTATACTTGCGGGTGGGGAGATACTTTACATTTATAAGTTAGTTCTTAATTCAATAAGTGTAAAGGCTCTATTCTTCTCCAACAAGTTTTTGACGCCATTGTTGGGGATTAAGTTTATCTTAATTGCTTAGCTCCGGTTAGCCCTTGATTGCGGATTATCCGGACATTTTGGCTTGATGTTTGTTTTCTTAGCTTTTAATTCTCTTCAATTTACCATTTACAACTTTGTTTTGCTTGTCTTTATTCTATAGGATACTTTGGTAGGTGTATTGAGGTGAAATTTTTTTAGAATTCATGCTCTAACCTTTGTTGTAGGACAATTTTTGATCCATCGGAGGGTACATTTCGACCTATTGAAGATTTTTAGCAAGACGGTCTAGGGTGCCTCCTTCGATCCATCGAGAATTTGACTCGATCCATCGAAGGGTATCTAGTCAGTCTTACAGGGTAGCTTCTTCAATCCATCAAAGGTATACCTTCGATCCATCAAAACTAGGCTGTGCTTGAGGTTGTTTCACTTGATCTCTCATCTCTTTCCCTTGATTATCTATATCCCTTTAGAGTATATTTCAATAGTGTATTACTTTTACGCATTGTAGTTAGTGTGTTTCTAGATTTAGCAATCTTTATTTGGCGATTCTGGTATATTAGATAGTGCACGCCTTTACCTTGGTTCACCTCGGTGTCCATAGCATAGTGAATGTCACTGCGCCACGTATCGAAATCCCACTCAAACTCTTAGAGTGCTCGTTGATGTTTTCTTGAGGGGGGTGTCAAAGAAGCACCGTGGAAGGCCCTCAAGGCTTTGAGTACTTTGAGAGTTTGGAGGCCTAATATCAAGTGGTTGCCCAGTTTGATTTTCAGGTTTATGCCATTTCATCATCCCCGTCTGCACACACCATCTTCTAGTTCATTATCTATTTTGTGGAAGACCAATTTGGGGTTTGACATCGTGGCTTCGTTAAGAGAAGTGTCAAGCACTAGTAGTGAAAAATAGGGTGGCATACTAGTGTTGAAAGTGAATAACCAAGAAGCACTTAGGAGTTTTTTTGATCTTGCCATAGAGGCACAACACGAGAATCTAGGTTATGCACCTCAGGTGTTTACAATTCAAGTCGATCCTCAACTCGAGGAAGAAAAAGGTTTACCCCTTAAAAATACACCATTTGAAGAGGAGGAGGAACCGCAAGTAGAGCGTATCACTATGGAGGATAAAGTAAATTAAGGGAGACCATTGAGGGAGTGTCAGACGGGGTGCATCATGCTACAACCATTAGTGGGTGAGTCATTTGAGATCAACCCCAGTTTCTTGCAAACTCTTCCGTTGTTCCTTGAAGAAGTATGGAGTATGTCACAAGGTAGCCACGCCGTACCACCCTCAAACGAGTGGCCAAGTGGAAATTAGCAACCGGGTGGTCAAGAGCATATTGGAGAAGACCGTGAGTGCTCACCGGCGTGATTGGAGTCGAAAGTCGGACAACACACTTTGGCCATATCGCACCGCATTCAAGACTCACATAGGCATGTCTCCTTACCGGCTTGTCTATGGGAACGGTTGCCATTTGCCCGTAGAGCTCGAGCATAAGGCAATGTGGGTAATCACGACTTTAAACATGAACTTGGAAGATTGTGGCACAAAGAGGAAGCTTGACATTATGGAGCTTGAGGAGCTACGGCTTGAAGCATATGAAAGCACCAAGATCTACAAAGAAAAGACTAAGAAGTATCATGATGCTAGATTGCAGCATAAGGAGCTTTCTGTGGGAAAGAAAGTGCTTCTATACAACTACCGACTCTCCTTACATTCAGGGAAATTAAGGTCAAGGTGGAATTGCCCTTTTGAGATAGTTGAGGTGCTTGCTCATGATGCGGTTACTTTGCTCAATTTGAGAGATGGAAGCACCATTAAGGTGAATGGTCATCGAGTAAATCCGTGGGAAGGAATCACTCCAAGTGAGTAAGTGGTGGAACTGAAATTCATGAATCTTCAACACACTATGATGATGTGATGCTTGCCTCCGCCGAACCATGTTTACGACCATAAACTACAACCCGTGATGGTCGGACACCATTGGCTATGATTAAGGAATAAAAATGTGAGGTAGAGGTGGTAATCATGTGACCCAGATCACTAGCAGCACAAACACTAAAGCCGATGAAATATTGAAAAATAGGCCGACCAGTTTTCTAATCATCGGCTATAGTATAGTATAGGCGACGAATTGTTTACGTTGTCGGTTATAAAACTATCGCTGACGAGTTGAAAATATGTCGTCGACTTTTGTTTAACTAAGGCCAACGATGGTTTTTCGTGCATCAGCCATTCTAAAACCGCCCTATGTCATCAGCTATACTATAACCGACGACATTTTCTTATGTCGTCGGCTACAGTTTCTCCGTTTTATCCTAGACCGCGCCTTCTCTTGCACCCAAAACCTAAAAACCCCAAAAAATTTCCGACGAGACCTCACCTTCCCTGAACCTCGCCGTAGCTCCTGCCGAGCTATCTCTCTCTCTCTCTCTCTCTCTCTCTCTTTGCTTCCCTGAAATTTCATGGTTTTTATAACCCAGGTGAGCCACCGCCAAGCCCAGCCCACCGTTGCCGAAATTGGGTTTTTAGGGTTTATGTAATAGGGTAATTTTATGGTTTGGGATTGTGTAGTAAGGTTTGTGGTGGCAGGGTTTGGAGTTAGAAATGCAGATTCTGGAATAGATCTAGAATCTGCAAAAAAAAAAATTGAATTCAGCAACTATAGCCGACGACATTCACATACAAAATCGTCGGCTATAGTTTCTCCGTTCAAAAATTTTGGCTAGAAGGGGAAGCTTTGGCTGGTGACTTTGTCGTCGGTTATTGTCCAACTATAACCGACGACATCAATAAGTGTCGTCAGCTATAGGTATAGCCGACAACCAATTACCAACGACACTATAGCCGACGAAAATATCGAACAGGCCGACGATTTTTGTTCGTCGTCTATAGTACTTATTTTGGAAGTGGATGAAACCAATTTGAAGAAAGTTATGGAAATCATAGCATGGAAGGCAAGACCAATCTTGGTCTTGCATGTTGGTGATTGTTGGTGACTTAGGTTGCAACACTTTCGGTCTTCAAGGGGGAGAATTCTTAATCTCTTACCTCAAATTGCATTGTGTTGCTTGTTTATGCATTTGTGTGTTGCAATGATTAGCTTTCTTCTTTTGAAGTTTGTTGTAGGAGGTTATGTGTTTTGATCTTTGTGTGTGCATTAGTGTTAGTTTTATTTTCAACTCAAGAATCTTTCTTCGATGAATCGAAGTATGACAGTTCACTTTCTTCGATTCCTCAAAATGCTGCACAGAAGAAGATAGGGTGACTACCTCGATGGATCGAAAGAAATCCTTCGACCCATCAAAAATGTCCACCCGGTAACAAATAGCAGCACATCTTCGATAGATCGAAGGCTAATCCTTCAACCCATTGAAAGACACCCGAGCGGAGTTGGACTGTATTTTGACTTTTAATGAAATCGTTGTTTCTCTCTTTAATTTCTTCCCCTTCTCTCCGTCTTTCTCTCATAATTTTCAAAATTTCTTCTTCTTTCTCTCAAACTCTCTCACTCTAAACACTCCTCACACACCCAATCACTATAATACTTCAAAAATCTTCCCAAGAGTGTGAATTTCTTGCTTCTTCTTACATTGGGATTGCTTTGTCTAGAGATTGAAGTATTTTTGGGCTGTTTTCACAAGGTAATATGCTTAACCCCTTTGAACCCGAATTCGAATTTTGATGTGATTAGGGTGTGATTTTGTGATGTTTGTGATGAGTTGTTGTTATATTCCTTGGTTTAGATGTATGGGTAATGTGATTTGAGTATCAATATGCTTGAAATTGTTGAAATTAACCACATTGAGTTATGCATGAACCCTAGAATTTGAAACTTGGGATTAGCTTGTGTTGAAAGTTGTTCTTACTAATTTGTATGTGTATCTGTAATGTGAGTGTTGATTTGCTAGTTTATATAATTATGTTCTAGGTACCTTCATCTCATCATCCATCATCATCTTCTCCATTGTCACCATACCTCTCAAGCAAACTTCCGGAAAGAAAAGGGCACCAACACCAACTGAATCTGAATCAGAGGAAGAACCGGTTTATGAGAGGGCACCCACCTTTTTCAACACCAAAGATACCAGTCACAAGAAGATGGGCCCAAAGACCTGTATCACCAAATGACCCACCGTCAAGGAAGCACGTGCCATTCACCCCGAGCGGAATGTATGCACCAATGCTAAACACCCCGTGCTCATCGCAGTGATAGACCTCTTGAAAGAACACTATGTCATGCACCTCACACGCGACTTCCTCAGTTATCATGAGCCATTGGTCCATGATTTCTATGCGGCACTCAAGGTTGCTAAAGTCCACATGTCGGGAGTCGGCTATATGTTCACCATTGGGGGCAAAACGATGACAATATCGCCTCGTACTCTTGAGGACTTCTTCAATTTGCCTCACCCCTCACTGAATACAAGACAAGCTTTCTGAAAGCACTATGATGTGGTCACTTGGGCGGAATTTAAGGACACAACTTGTGCGAATAATGTGGTTCCTCAAAGGAGGAATGGTGCTTCCAAACCATTGACCTCGATGACTTGCACAAGGTGCCTATGGCTTTTTATTAAACACAATGTCTCCCACGAGACTCACACCACTGAGATTCATATTAATGGGTACAAAACATTGTGCATGCTGACACACGGGGGATGCCAAGTGGAGTATGGAAAGCTCCTCTACAATACTATGATTTGGAGTGCGAATGTAGAGACATGGCCATTTGTGTCGCCTTGTACAATCACAAGGTGGTGCATCGCCCAAGGATTCCAGGACATTTCCCATGCACTCTATGCTCTTAAATGAGAGCTCTTTGATGGGAATGTGGTCAAGAGCTTAACTCCAAGTAAGAAGAACAAGGAAAAAGCCCAAGCCCAAGCACAAGCACAAGAGCCGACAGAGGAAGCTGCACCGGAGCCAAAGCAAGAGCGAGACCACATGCAAATGCCAGATATGGCCTACTTTGATCGCCAATTTGGTCAAGTCTTTGAAAATCAAGACACTATGATGGCGATGATCGGTGATCTTGGCAACCGGGTCTCACGTTTGGAGATGCACTATTGTGGGGAGGGCACATCCGGGTCGGCACCTCAAGGGCATGGTGGTGGAAATGATGATGAGATGATGGAGTGAAGACTTAGCATTTCTTATTTGTTTCATGTGTTTTTAATTTCATACCCCCCATATTTCATAACCTTGTAGGACTTATTGTTATTTTCTACCCTTTGAACATTGTTAACTCTTTGTTATTGATGTCAAATTGGTACCTTCTTTAGTTTGTGCTTTGTGTGGTTGGATGCATAATTTGATTGCATGTGTGTGCTTAGATGTTTAATTGTGAGCAACTGGATGTGCATTCCACCAACTTTTTATACGTTTAGCTTGTTGTGTGGTTGCTGTATGTGTGAAGATCCATTTTTGGTGTAGGGAATGGCATGAACTGAATAAATATTGGCATGATTTTACTCATCTTCACAGGGAAATTCAGAATACTTGCTTCGATGGATCGAAGCATTTTCCTCGATCCAACGAACTCGAGCAGCTAGTTGGATCCAGGGGCTCTGCCTCGATGGATTGAAGGGTCTCCTTCGACCCATCAAAAGCCATTCTACATATGCACTTTTTCAAGTGCTTTAGGAGTCCAAAGGTCATGGCTTTCATTATATACCCCCCCCCTCCCGAGCTTCCCAATGCTATCAATTTCAATGTGAGGGCGCCGCTTGCCGAGTATTATTTCATTCATGCAACCTTTGGATGGCGAGGCCTAACTTGGCCTTCGTTGGTTTACGTATTCTTGCATATGGAGCTCAGAGTCAGTCGACAAAGAGTTTTCACCCTCTCTTTCCCTACTCTATTTATTTCCTTGCTTCATATGGACATGATTGAGAACAATGCTTCAATAACATTAATGTATCAATTTGCGTCACGTACAATGTGGTAGTCTTGTATAAGTGTGAAGTCCTCTCGTGTTATATGCTAGATTACAATGTAGTTTTCCTTTGAAATGTGATTAGTATGCATGTCCCCATTGTGGTTGATAGTACTTTAATAGCTTCATTATTTCTTAAAGACTATATGACCCTTTAAGTGTGAATGCATGCTAGTTGCTAAGCCTAGGAGAATATGTGTTAGGTGAATAATTTTGTGAAATGATCATGTCTTACTATCTTGTTTACACTTTTGGTTATTATGTGGTTTTATGCAAATTGAGGACAATTTGGTTCTAATGTGTGAGGTAGGCAGCTAAGTCATTATCACTTCTTATCCGAAAAATCCATAAAAATTGAATAATGTGAGAAATTGTAATACAAAAATAAGTGTGTTTTGGTGTGTTTGTGTTCAAATAACCACTCCCAATGATGAAATTAAAATAATGGCTAGTAGATTGCATAATTTAGAGCATGTTTAGAAAGAGAAAACAATGCATGTTTAATCGGTTTGAAAAGTGCATACGTCATTCAAAATGAGTTCACATGAGAAAAAGAATGATTGATATGTTTTCGAAGCTATCCATGCCCATGTGAGATTTTTGAGCCTTATTGTGCATACAATAGCTACATTATGCACATATTCCTTCATGTTTGATATCGATCAATCATAGTGTAATCTAGAACTCGCTTTAAACCATGCAAAACATTTTTGAAATGTTATTTTCGAAAATGGTAGAGGCATTCGGATTACCACCATGGCCAAATTATTTTTGAACCCTATGATACATATATCCTTTAGTGAGCCAATTTGATACTTATATTATTTAGCCTTTTAATACTTGAACAACACAAATCTTTACCAAGCCTAAACACTTACTCCTACCCTTACCTAGGCAATCGAACAAGCGATAATGAAGTTCTATTAGGATGTGCTTAGAGTTTGTACCTATTGTGAAGTTTAGCAAAAGCTTAAGTGTGAGGTGGAGGAGGTTGTTGTAATTTTCATTAGTGTTGTGTTTAGTTCAAAAGAAAATCCCTTTCAAGAAAAGAAAAAAAGAAGAAGAGAAAATTAGAAAATAGAAAAGGGATCCAAAAAGATGGTAGTGTACATTAAGAATAAGTGTTTTGGGAAATGGTTTATGTGAAAAGGGGAAAGCTAGTAGCACCTAAAGTATGTTTGGAACTTCAACATGCGAGTTTCTTGCTAGGTTGCTTGGTTATTGAACTCATATACCCTTCTTTCATTTAAACCCCCTCCTGAAGCTTCATTACAACCAGAATAAAAGTCCTCTTGATTTGAAATGCTTTTGTTTTTAGATTGTTGGAGCATTGGTAGAAAATCGAGCCTATGGACAACATGTGATTGATGTGATTTATGAGTGCAAATACTAACCATCAAACACTTGTGTGCATTGAGTGACATCTAGTGAGTTTGATAGTTAAGAAACATATCAATTTGAATACATCTCATTGTGATGAATTCGGCTTAGCATATCTCATTCGGTTTATTACATATGCATTGATTTCATAGTTCTTTGAGGGATATCAATTATTAAGTCGGGACACTTACATACTTGTACATGTTTTGTGTGTTTTTGTGCTTTGAGTCTAGCTTAGCTTATTTCTTTTCATCTTAGATTGCTTGAGGATAAGCAAAGCTTAAGTGTGAGGCAGTTGTTAGAATCATAATTATGTGCCTATTACGCTCCTAACTTTATGCTTATAGCTTGTTTTCTATAAATAAAGCATTGTTCTTATGACATTTCATGTTCTTGCTAGGAAATGTGAAGTTGGCTCGAAAATGCATCAAATATGAAGAATTAGATCCTTATTGGAGAAGATATATACATTTCCAAGGTCAGAAGAGAATTTGGAGCAACTTTGGGAAAAAAACGCAATAGCTTCACAGGAAGTCAACACATGCATAAGTAAAGTAGACATGAAGCTCAAGCACAATAAACATCCACAATCACACAATTTCTCATTCACATCACACAATCACACAACATATACTAAAACCAAAACTCATACATAATCCCCGAGACGCTCGGGGAGGGATAGGACAAACATGTGACCCGTGATTTACACAGTACCCAGGAGGGTTAGGACAACCACCTGACCTGGGCATTCTTGTAACTTTGAGGAAAATGTACTCAAGTTATTGCCTCCACACATTACATAGTACCCAGGAGGGTTAGGACAAACACCTGACTTGGGCTTGTTTATTTTTTAGATTCACATCATTTTATGTACATTTATAGTGAATGGCATATCATTTATAGTTTTCAGTTTATACTGAAATATTATTTTCGTCCACTCACTCTAACAGTTTTATTATTTTATATGCCTTTCCCTGGGTTTTTTGGTTTTCTCTGCCTAGTTTGCAGTTTGTATCCTGAGATTGCATGTCAGTGACGGAGGCATAGAGTTCGTGTCATTATACTCATCTAGTAGGTTCCTAGCTTAACCTGCTAGTCCTGTGTATTATGTAAATTAGAAGTCGCTCTGATTGCTATATAGAGTTTACTTTTGTTGTGTTGTATTTTCCATTCACTCTTCGGATTTCTTATCATCTTCTGTAAATAGTTTATATGTCTAGTGCATTCAGTGTTTAGTTGATTTGAGAAATCTGGTTGGAATTTGGTGCCCACGATTTTTTTGTGTAGACATTTTAGAAGTGTGTTTTCCTTGTAGGTTTTTAGGTTTCTTGATTTTAGAAGAAACTCTGCCAAAAATTTTGTAGATTAGGTTGTTATTAGGGCTTAATCCGGTTTAGGCAACTAAATCGGGATATGGTCCTTTCAAATCTACTAGTCATTAGCTCAATCTCATCATTGGGAGTGGTTATGGGACACAAAACACACCAAACACGCATATTTTTGTATTACATTTTCTCACTTTTTTTTTTAATTTTTATGGATTTTAGGATAAGAAGTGATACAACTGAACCTACTACCTCACACTTTAGAGTCAAATTGTTCTCAATTTGCATTAGGCCATATAGTAAACAAAAAGTGTACAAGAGATAACATAGGCATCATCATTTCACATTTTATTCTCCTAACACATGTTATCCTAGGCATATTAACTAGCATGCAATCACACTTAAGGGCTCATATAGTCTCTAAGAAGTAGTGAAGTTATTAGAGTCCTATCAACCACAATAGGGGCATGTATACTAATCCCATTTCAAAGGAAAACACATTGTAATCTAGCATATAACATGAGGGGACCTCACACTTATACAAGACTACCACATTCTACGTGACACAAATTGATACACTAATGTTATTGAAGCATTGTTCTCAATCATGTCCATATGAAGCAAGGAAATAAAGAGAGTAGGGAAAGAGAGTGTGCAAATGCATTGTCGACTGACCCCGAGCTTCATATGCAAGAATATGTAAACCAAGGAAGGCTAAGTCAGGCCTCGCCATCCAATGGTTGCATGAGTGAATTAATACTTCGCAAGCGGCGCCCTCACATTGAAATTGATAGCATTTGGAAGATCGAGAGAGTATATGATTAAATCCATAGCCTTCAGACTCCGAAAGGACTTGAAAAGGTGCATATTTAGAATGGAACCTACGGCCTACTCTTGAGCTGTGGGTCGTAGCAACCTTGAGTGCGGCATAGCAAAACCCCCACTAGTCATGAAAATGTCAAGATACCTCTTCTTATTCTCCTCTTGATTCTTGACAAGCTTGGGAAGCAATTCATCCGTGCTGGACTTGGACACCTCCAATTGTGGTGGAGGAATTGACACTTGTAGCAAAGGTTGTTGTTAAGTTCGTGGAACAAATGGCGTTTGTGGTGGGTAAAGGTTACCACCCGAGGCATTAGCAAAACCCCCACTAGTTCTTGGTGTGAATCCGGGAGCTCCTTGATAAGTAGAGACTCTCTTTCTTCCACTTCCCGAAGCACCAAAATCGCCTTGACCTCTACCTCAATTTTTTTATCCTCCATTTGATCGTTGAAAACCTCCTTGAAAACTATTATTCAGCCTTGGCAACCCTCCTTGATTACCTTGGTTTCCTTGATTTTTATTTTGACCACCCCATGAAAAGTTTGAGGGGTTCTTCCATCCCGAATTATAGATGTTGGAGTATGGATCATTCTTTTGTTGGTCATAGAAGACTCCTTTGCACTTTTTGATAACTTCCAGATAACCCTCTTAATGAGGGCAACTCAAAGTCTCATGTATCGTGCTTTTGCATATCAAACAAGTGACCGGCTCTGCACAAATTTCTGAAAATTGGTGGGCTTAACCTCCACTTCTACTCATTGATACCATCGGCTTCTTTATACTAAGCTTGATATCCGACAACGCTGACCTTTTCGCTAACTTCTCAAGCAAGATATGGGCTTCTTCCTCTGTCTTGTCCATGAAATCTCCACCACATGCATTGTCGACCTTTCTTCTCATCTCCGTGCTTAGTCCTTGGTACAAAAGGAACATAAGAATATCTTGGGATTGTCCATGGTTTGGAAAACCAAGCTCTAAGTCCTTGAATTGTTCCCACGCCTTGGAAAATAGCTCACCATCTTCTTCTCGAAAGCTCATCAAGCCTGTTCTTCTCTCATTAATTTTGCCCGGAGGAAAGTATTTAGTGATGAATTTCCTTTGGAGTCCCTCCCATGAGTTGATGGAGTTAGGAGGGAGTTTGTTGAGCCAATCATTGGCCTTGTCATGCAAGCTTGATGGAAAGACCCTCAACCTCAATTGTTCGGGGTCTATATTGCGGATGTTTAGGCAAGCACATGCCTCCTCAAACTCTAATAAGTGTAAGTAAGGGTCCGAATTGGCATGGCCAAGGAAGAACGGAAGAGTTTGCAAGAAACTCGACTTGATCTCAAAAGACTCGCCCAATAATAGTTGTAGCACGATGAATCCTGTGTGATCTGCCAAAAAGGGAAGAACACACTCCCTTAATGGTCTTCCTTCATATATTTTGTCCTCCGCCATATCAATTCACTCTACTCGAGGTTCTACCTCCTCTTCAAGTGGTGGATCTTCTTCTTCCTGAAGTTGAGGATTGACTTGAATTTTAAATACCCGAGGTGCACAACCCGGATTCTCCCATTGTGCCTCTATGGCAAGATCAAACAAACTCCTAAGTGCTTCTTGGTTATTCACTTTCAACACCGGTATACCACCATCTTCTTCACTACTAGTGCTTGACCCTTCTCTAAATTGTGAAATGTCTAGTATGTGTTGATGTTCAGGATTATGGGATTGCGAGATTGTGGGATTGCATGTGTGGTATGTGTGATTAATTGCTAGTATGTGTTGATGTTCAAGATTGTGGGATTGCATGTGTGGTATATGTGATTGCTAGTATGTGTTGATGTTCAGGATTGTGGGATTGCTAAGTTCAAAATGTGTTGATTTTGGTTGATGTTGTTGAACATATGTGTGTGTTGGATAGGTACTGGATTGGATAGCTAGGTTTGGTATGTTTTGATGTTGGTTGATTTTGATTGAATATATCTTTGTTGAATATATGTGATTTCAGTTGTATAGCTTAAGATGCATGGATGAAGGAAGAGACGCACTATACAAGAGAAGAATACTGAATTTCATTCCATGGGGCACCAATTGGGATAGGGTCAAAGGTCTGAGGAGATCGTTATGGCTTTACAGCTCATGATAGGTCAAAGACGATTCCTAGTGCTCCCAATAAAGCATCAACAACCTAGACAGTTGAGCCAAGGATTTCCATTTTGGATGCTGCATCGTCATAAGCTCCCTAATCATTCATAGACGATTCTGTTTTTTTAGCGCTTGATGCAAGGTGAACATGAGGGACCCCTCAGCCCCAGCCCCCAAACACAGTTAGGGACTTCTGAAGGGAGCTAAAGTCGAGAAGATACATAAGTCAGCAGTTAAGAAGGTCGAGGTGTCGTACGACGATTTCACCGGATGCCCTCAGACACTTTAGCTGAGTAGTTTTTACTAACATAACATCGGATCTATAATACAGAACAACATATGTATGAAGGCCCCTTCTTGGATTGAGCTGCTCGAAGCAGACAAGTTCAGGGTGTATCGTGAACTCTCGGTAATAAGGTCAATTTAATTTTATTTAATTTCATAATTAATTACAAATAGGGTCTAGGAATTTATTTATTTTTCATATTTTTTACTAGGTACATATAACTATGATCAAAGATCGGAGATGTGAGAATCCATTTAGAAGACAGCTACGGGTATTTACAAGGATTGGAAGCACGAACTGCACAAACACTATAAGGAACATGGCACCTCGAGTGTCCCAAGGGAATTGTTGACGGAAAGGGATGACGAGTTGGAATGGTTGGTCGGGCACTTTAAGTCTAATAAATTAAAGGTTCATCTAGATTTTATTTAATGTAATGAAGTGAATCATTTATTAGTTTTAAACATTTATCTATTATTTAATTTTCATTGCTGCTAAACAGAGAAGGTCGGTGGACAACACTGCTAAGTCAGGCTCCAAAAGGATGATCAACATTGCAAAAGCTCATAGAGATGCGGGTTCGAATCACTGTTTTCTTGATGCCAGCGTGTCTTCTTATGACAGGCCTGGGCAAGAAGATATCGCGAGTCAACGTGGTATATGTAACCTTTGTTCTAAAATTGATTGAGTTTAATTTTACAGTTGGTTTGAAGAAATTGAACAATGATTAGGAAATTTATTAGGTTGTGCTATTGCAATTTGGTTTAGTTGGCTAAATTAAACATTATTCTGAACTCAAGAAATCCGGATGGGAATCGGTGCCCATGGTTTGTTATTTTGGAATTGGTTATTCGAAGTATTTTATTTCATGTAGGTTTTTGGTTTCCTCCACTTTAAAGGGAAACTACGTACGTAAAAATTTTGTTTAGAAATTGACACTCATATATTGTTCACTATATTAATTTCAGAGGACGTTGATACAATTGGCCGAAGAGGAATTGGGGCGCACACATTCGCAGAACCCGGAGATGACGCCTGAAGAGTTTTCTCCTCTATCGAAGGAGACTTAGATCAATATTGCAGATACAGTTTTCAGCCGCCGACCTGGGAAGGAGGTTCGTGGCCTTGGACGAGCGATCAAGTGAGATTTGACCCACCCATCCGTATCGGTGAGTAGGCGTTCGAGGGTGGCAGCTTTCAAGGAGCGGGTCCGAGCGGTTGGAGAGGAGGCTAGAGCAACCTAGGAGGAAGCTCAATCGACTTATGAGTAGATTCGATTTTCCTAGACTTAGACATGCACGTTACGGGCAAAAATGAGCTTTATGATCGAGTTCCTCAGATCGATGGGCATGGATTATGTGCCCATATATATGTCAGCTGAATGTCACGTCTCGGGATCCTAGACACGATGACGACAATTCGAGAGGTAGGGGAATCAGCAGGATCCATAATCCCGATTTAGTTTCGTAGTTTTTAGGGTTTAATTAGTTTCGATCGATACACCTTTTATGTACACATTTTATATGTAATATATTTAATGGATTTTTTATTTATTTAATATTTAATTCAATTTTTAATTCTGAAATAATTATTAAAAATAAATAAAAAAATTGTGCTTAGACGATGAAACTAGAATAATTCGTCGTCTAGTAGAAAACTTTTAGACGACAAAATGGTTTACGAAATGGTAACCATTTCATCGTCTAAGAAGAACATTCAGACAATGGAATAAATTTTGTTGTCGCGATTTATAATATTAGACGACGAAAGTACGATATTCATCGTCTAGGATCGGTCACTAAGATGATGAATTTGTTTCATGATTTGTTGTCTAGGTGTTATAACTTAGATGACGGCTATTTCTCTTCGTTGTCTAAGTGGTATCACTCAAACGAAGGAAAATGTTTCGTCATTTAAGTTATAAGTAATTTTATGCAACGAAATATTTTGTCGTCTTTTGCAGAAAACTTTCATCGTCTTTATACTTAGATGACGAAGTATATTTTGTCGTCTTACATGCTACTTAAACGATGAAACGTTTTTGTTTCGTCGTCTAAGTACTTCAACGACGACACTTTCGTCGTCTAAATATTTTTTTTCTTTTCTGGTAGTGCATGCTTATGTAATATAATTATTGATACTCATATTTCACATCAGATTAAGGCCTTATTTCTAAAACTCGATGTTCAGGCTCAAGTTGTATTAGAAATAAGGGCTCGATCATGCTTGACCCTCATAATCATTTTCCTACTCTCATACTCAATGTACATGTTTATAAGATGGAAATGTCGTTTTTGAACTGATATGGGAGAGCGAGGAATGATATCCGTCGTGATCAACTTAGGGGCGTATCTAGCCTATGGGCAAGTTGGGCTGCAACCCACCCAATTTTTTAGGCAATCAAAAAATAAAAATTATAGGTATACATTTACTTACAAAATAATACTAAAATGCACAAAAAATGAAACATATTTATCTATTTTTTTCGTCTTTCACTTGATTATCACAACTCTATCAACTCGATCAGTCAATCAATTAATCCATAACATTAAACAATAAATCTCATACATGTATATTCACTGACTGTATATTGAAAACTAATATGTCGGTAGTATATATTGTCAATAATTTAATTTTTGTTGAATTTCAAGCAAGTAATCTTGAAGGATGAGATAGAGTTGGTTAATACAATATAAGATTATATATTCCCGGGATTTAAATTTATGTTTCGATACTACAATACACCGCCCTAAATCCGGAATAAACTTGAGTCTCTTTCCAGCCATAATTTCATGAAATAGATGGGTTTGGATCTACCGATTAGTCTATATCCCTATGACATTGTACATTATAAACTCCAATTTACTTCATATACGTACGCTTATAAACCTACCGTACGTAGACGACATAATACATAGTTAATTTGCTGGAAGACGATTTTGAACACACACACAAAGAGAGAGAGAGAGAGAGAGGACGCATGGGATTTATCTTTGTCATTTTGTGCGGCCTTGAAGGTTTGTTAAACCGCAAGATCATTCCGACGGTATAAAATGACAGCTTTCCAGTAGATCAAGCCCAGATCAAAAGATATAAATACACACGAAAAACCCTAAAGACAAAAGCTTAAACCACCGAAAGCTTTCCAACACTTTTTTCAAAAGAAAGACGCTTTCCGAAACTACTTTTCATTATTCATTCCACTCACAACTGCACCAGCTTCCATTTCAGTCATAGCACGCCACCAAAGATAAAAACAGCACACTAATTAGTAGAGTCGAGTCAGAGCACACTCTCCTCCATCATCAGAATATACCATATAATGCAGCCTGAGAACCAAGAACTCTACCGCTTTCTTGCCCAAACCGGCTTAGTCGGCAGCGGCGGCCATCCGTACGGATCATTTCCCGGCGGAGTATCTTACTGTGAGTTTTCAGCTTCAACTATGACACCTATGCAGAGCTTTTGCAGCTCCTCGTCTTATTACAACAGTAGTAATTACCCTTTGAGTAATGCTCTGGATGTGTCTGGGGTACTTAGTACTACAAGTACTGATACTGCTGCTGCTACTACTACTACACCTCAAGATAAAGCCCTAGCTGCTCTCAACAATCACAAGGAGGCCGAGAAGAGAAGAAGGGAGAGAATTAACTCGCATCTGGATAAGCTACGAGCACTCCTTCCTTGTAATTCCAAGGTACGTTTGTCTTTATTACTTTGCATATCCATGCATCACATCGATCGATCATCTTAATTTTGCGTGATTGATTACTTAGCTGGCAGGGGTATATGTGAATTCACTTAATTGGTTTGATATAATTGCGTTTGCATCGAATTAATTAAGCTTTTGAGACACCTCATGATCGAGTTAGTCTCTTTCCTTTTTGTTTGTCTTAGATCTATAGACGGAATACATACAGTAGTTTGCTTTGTTGACTACTACCTTGGCAGCTCAGAAAATTTGACAAAAAAGAAACACACTACTGCGGCATAAGTTGGAATGCTAGGACTTTTTTTGTTAGTTTTGACCGGAAATGACGTTACATAGTTTAAGTGGCTTTATGAATACAGAAGATAATTTTGAGATCTTAGATATGCATGCACAGCAGCAAAACTGGACTTTATATATGAGGAGACTAAGGGTGCATGTCATACATACTTGGACAATATATAGCTCAACTTTTTTCGGTAGGGTTTCTCCCTAATTCCCATCGATCCTTATTGTTTCTGACTTTTTTGTAATCTCCTCAGACAGACAAAGCCTCGCTCTTAGCCAAGGTGGTTGAACGAGTAAAAGAGCTGAAACAACAACTGTCAGAAATTACTGATCTCGAAACCTTTCCTTCTGAAACTGATGAAATTACAGTACTTGCCTCGAGCGAGGAGGATTATTCGAGCAATGGAAGAATCATTTTCAAGGCCTCATTGTGCTGCGAGGACCGATCAGAACTCCTGCCCGACCTAATCGAAATACTAAAATCCCTCCATCTCAAGACACTCAAAGCCGAAATGGCAACTCTTGGAGGAAGAGTTCGCAGTGTGCTTATTGTTGCTGCGGACGAAGATCACACAATTGAATCGGTTCCTTTCTTGCAGAATGCATTCAAGTCATTACTAGAACGCTCAAACAGTACTAGTGAGAGATCAAAGAGGCGTCGTGGTGTATTAGACCCAGCATTACTTGTCTAGCTAGCTATAGATAGACCTATAGTATATATATCGAGCTACGTATTTTACTTAATATATTAGTTTGCTTGAGTTGCAACTTTCATCAATTTTCAGTTTTCTAAATATCTTAATTAGTTTGTTTGACATTGTGTGGTTTTCTGTTTTTATTAATAGATTCTCATGTGAACAAAGATATTTCGATCGAGGCAAGCTAAAATACAGTTACGGTTTAGTTTCAGTCTTTACTATGTTGTATGTATGCAAATATGTAAGTGGTTATTGTGGGAGTACGTTGGTTTTGGCCACGGAGAGCTTGAGAGTTTTGGGTTCTCGAGGTCCGATAATTAGATCATCGAGGTTGGACCTATCTGATTAGGGTTCCTAGCGGGAATCAACTATCAAAAGGATTCTCAAAATATCTAGAATGATGTCGAAACCTCTGAAATGTTCGTAAGATGGTGTGACAATCCCATGTGAGTACGATCAATGCGGAGCTCGAGAGATTGACAGAATCCTTGAGGGAATAAGTAAGATTTGTATGAATCCTAAAAGGATTACACCAAAGGGCCTTGGTAATTGTGAGGTGTGATTGGCCTTGGATATGGAGATCCATTTCTTAATGGATTCCTCCTCTCTGAAAGTAAAGTAGTCTGGTTAAGGAAGGACTATGCTTAGACCTAGTACGGTTTCTATATATAGGCCATTCTGACATGGCTCGAGGTAACATAATTCTAGCATTAATTATTACTCTTAGATTCTTGAGCAAGTAACTAACTTGAGCATCGGAAGGTCCAAGCACGGTACCACATTGTGCTCTAACTTTTTTTTGCAGATTCACGAGGAAACAGGCTTGACGGAGATCTGAATCTGCTCTCACAAATTAATTGGTTCTTTCATTGAGAGTTAGGATAACTCTCGTGAACGGAGGACCATGAAAGGCAACACTGGCAACACCAACGTGAATGACCAGCATGACAGAGACACCACCCCTCTTAAGGTAGTGGGAAAAAGGATCCCTACCACGGGGGCATCAAAGTACGGTAGCACTCTTTCGCATCAAGCTGGACGGAGAAACCCCTCAGGAGAAATCCACATTAGCAACGAGGAGAATTCAGAGCCTGAAGAAGTGGGAGCCCTAGTTTAGAGAACCAAGATCGATCAGAACCTCCACCGAGCCGAAGAGCGATACACCGTCCTTGAGATCGATTTGACCACACTGCAGTAGTCCACTGAGGGCATAACAAGGACCACCAAGGAGTTAGCAGGCACAATCACCACCACTATCACAGGACTAGTAATCCCAACGACGATGGCTGTCAACCCCCCCCCCCCCCAGAATAGAGAACTAGACTAAAGATGAAGAGCTGGTTACGCAGGCTCCCGGAGACCAGGAGGCCTTAGGTGTGGCAACCCTCAGAGGAATGATGAAGGAGTTTACAGAGGCTCAACGCGCCCATAATAGCCAGATAAACCAGGAGAAAAAAAGATTAAGAAAGAAGGGCATTTCTAAGAAAAATTTCTGAAGCAGCACAACGGGCTCGGAGGATATCACAAAACCCTCTAGCTCAATTCATACAGGAAGCCGAGTCCCCAAAGAAGCGGAGTCACTTGAGGTTCGATAGATATGTGGGGGACATAGACCCATACCATCATGTTTGAATTTATAAGTCAGCGATGGTGACAAGTCAGTCGAATGATGCATGAATGTGCAAGATGTTTTAGGCGAGTCTGAAGGACCATGCATTACAGTGGTATGAAACCCTCCCCCCTGGATTGATCAAGGATTGGATGGGCTTGAAAGCAGCGTTCTTCAAGAGGTACGAGAGAAACTCTTATAGGTGAAATCTGTAAGCTACCTCACCTCCCTGAGGATCAATCAGAGAGAGTCCTTGAGGGACTGGGTTACCCGATTCAGAAAGGAGTATGCAACCGTTGACTACAAGGACAATGCCATTGGTGCCATCGCCTTCATCAATGGGTAGGATATGGACTTGGAGCAAGCTGATAAGGAAAAAGACTAAGGACCTGGCCACTACATATCACGAAGCCCTTGATTTTGCTTGGGTGGAGGACGCAAGGGGATACAACAGAGAATCCCCAGAGGCCAAGCTGACAAGGAATGCCCAAAACTTAAGATGGGCCTTGTCCAATAATAAAGCTAGCTCGGGAAGGAACAATTATGATAACAAGCAAAAAGCTGAGCCATCAATCCTCTAGCTCTGGAGGAAAGTTGTTCGTCCCCCCTACGGTAATTTCCATCTCAACCATACTCCACCACATCAAGAATGAACTTTGGTTGCAAAGGTCCCCATGCATGGCGGGAAAAACTGATTCTAAGGACTTTTGCGGCTACCACAAGGGAAACAGGCACAAAACGATCAATTGTGGGGTCCTCAAACGACACTTTGCTGAGTTAGTCGATCAAGGATACTGTTGGGAATACTTGACAAAGGATTATATGAAAATTTTTATAGATTCATTGAAGCCTTAAGATAACGGCAAGCGTTAATGAAACAATGAAACCTTGTCACCACCACCTAAGAGCCAGGAGGAGAAGTACTCGGTGCTAAACTATATCATCTAGGCCTTTGAGTACCCTAGGGGAACAATCTTCCCTGATATTAACTGCATAATGGTTAAGGGGGAGGAGCTTAGGGTAACCGTGAAGAAGAAAGAACGTGACATGATAAGACTTAGAATTAGAGCAGTGACCAAGGAACGACCCAAAACCAACATGCTCGAGTTCTCGGACGCCGACCTACTAAAGGGGGAAGATGATCATGATGATGCCTTGGTCGTCAACATAGGTATGGTCCACATGACTATAGCTAGAATCCTGATGGATAATGGCACCAGCGTGAAATTAATATTCAAAGATGCAAAAGAAAGGATGGACCTGATGGGAGCAATCTATGACCACTGTACCACCCTCATGGGGTTTGAAAGATCAAGAATGAGGACCCCGGGAATTATCCCCCTCCAGGTCACTAAACCTGAAAACCAACCTAACCACGTGGTTCATAGTAGTGGATGCCCCCTTGCCTCACAACGTCATACCAGGGAGACCATGGCTCTACTGTATGAAGGCAGTCGCTTCCACCTATCACTAGGTATTAAAGTACGCAACCCCGGATATGACGATTATCATCAAAGGGGACAAGGCAGCGGTGAGGCTATGCACGGTCCTAGCCACCAAGGGTGTGAAGAAGGATTCCAAGGAGCGGGTTGGGAATACGGATACCCTAGCTCCAATGATGTCAGCATAGCAATTAGATACAGGGGATCGAGACTTTGAGCTCGACGAACTAAATGTAGAGATTGACCCCCAAGAGGAAAAGGATGAAGAGGATGTGGTCCTCAAACCAATCGATCTGGAAAAGCTAGAAAAATGCGTTAGGATAGGCTCAGGACTAAGCAGAGCTGAACAAAAGAAGCTGATAGAGCTGTTGAGGGAATACAAGGACGTATTTAATTGGTCAACAAGAGACATGCCTAGAATAGATCAGTCGGTCATTGAGCATCAATTGCACGTGGACCAGAAGGCAAAGCCAGTGGCACAGAAGAAAAAAACCTTCAGGTCAAAAAGGAGGTACCAAACTCGGAGTAGGTTTCCAATGTAGTGTTCGTCAAAAAGAAAAATGGAAAGACGAGGGTATGTGTGGATTTCATGGACCTGAAGAAGGCCTGCCTCAGATCAACCAACTGATGGACTCGACCGCAGGGCACAAGATCCGTAGCTTCATGGATGCCTACAACAGCTATAACCATATTAGAATGGTGGAGGAAGATCGAGCAAAGACAACATTCATGACAGAAAATGGAGTCTACGCATACAAGGTAATGCCCTTTTGTATTGAAGAATGCATAAGCAACATACAAGAGGTTGGTTTACAAGTTGTTGAAGCCCTGATTGAAGATATGATAGACGTGTATGTGGACGACATGGTCATGAAGTGTAAGAAAAGACAGGACCATGTGTCATACCTAAGGGGATGCTTCGACCTCCTCATGAAACATGGTATGAAGCTGAACCCAAATAAGTGAATCTTTGGCGTGGGGTCAATAAAGTTTCTGAGGTACTTGGTCACACAGTGGAGGATAGAGGTGAACCCAGACTAGGTAACAGCAATCATGAAGATGAGATCCTCGTCAAATGTAAAGGAGATACATAGCCTGAACAGAAAGCTTGTGGTCCTGAGCGGGTTCGTATCAATATCTACTAACAAATGCAAGTCATTCTTTGAAACGCTTAAAAATACCAAGGGAGAGATATGGACTGAAGAATGCAAAAAGGCATTTCAAGCCCTCAAGTATTTTCTAGTCTCTCCCTCAGTTCTGAGCATGCATGTGCTAGGGAAGGATTTGTATTTGTACCTAGCAGTTTCAGAAAGAGCGGTAAGCAGAGCTCTGGTCTGAGAAGATACTAGGGGCAGCTATCCGTATACTATACTTCCAAGACTTTTCTTAACCCAGAGACTCGTTATCCAAAGCTGGAGAGGTTGATACTGGCGCTCGTCATGTCGTCGTGTAAGCTCAGCCCATACTTTTATGCCTTCAAGGTTATTATCATGATCGAGTACCCATTAACGACGATCTTGCATACATCTGATTCCTCTAGCAGGGTGACAAAGTGGGCTATAAAACTTACTCAGCATGATGTAGAATACCGACCAAGGACGACAATGAAGGGTTAGGCCCTAGCAGATTTTTTGGCAGAATTCACTATACTAGAGCTAGACGTCCAGAAAATAAGAGAAAGAGCTGAGGTAAACAAGATGGGAGCCAATCGTTGGACTTTGTATACTGACGGGTCGTCAAAGGACAAGAGAGCTGGAGCAGGTCTGGTACTTAAAACCCTAATTGGAACGATCATGAAGGAAGCCTTGACCTTAGGATGGAAGACCATCAATAATGGAGAAGAATATGAAGCACTTCTGGCAGGGTTGTGATTGGCACGAGAGTTGAACATGAAAAAGTATGTGACTCCCAGCTGATAGAAAATCACGTACTTGGGGAATACACGACTTATCACGCCTCTATGGAAGCATACCTCAAGGTAGCAAGGGGATTGGTTGGTTAGTTTGAGGATTTCTCGATTTGCAGCTCCCACGAACTGTGAACATGCATGCTGATGCATTGGTTAATCTTGCCTCATCCATAGATTATTAGATGAGACATACATTTCCACTAGAGCACCTACCTATACCCAGCACAGACATGGAGGATTAAGCATCAGTTATGACAATACAGTTGGGACCCTCATAGATGGATGGAATCATGAACTACATCGAGGATGGAGTCCGACCAGAAGGAAGATCAGAGGCTAGGAGAGTCGTTAGACAGGCAAATCGGTACAATATCAGAGACGGTAAGCTATATCGGCGATTCTTTAGTATACCAAATTTATTGATAGTGCACCTTACCCAAGACAGTAAGGTAATGAAGGAGCTACATTTAGGGATATGTTGGATGCACACTGGGGGAAAGAGACTCGTGGTCAGATGCTTAACTAAAGGATACTATATATTGGCCCACCATAAAAACGGACTGTATTTCGTATGCACGACTTTGTGAAGCTTGCCAGAGACATACCCCACAACCTCCCATGCATCCAAAAGAATTACACCTGGTTATAGCACCGTGTGCTTTTGCCCAGTATGGGTTGGACATTATGAGGGATTTCTCATCCAGAACTAAGGGTGGACATAAAAAAAAACACCTCTTTGGTTACCACCAACTATCATTCAAAATGGATCGAGGCTCAAGCATTATCAAGGATCAGGGGAGCAGAAGTCAAGAACTTCATATGGAAGATGATCATATGCCGCTTTGGGTTCCTATGACAATATTCATTGATAACGGGCCATAATTCAACTATGCTGAGGTTAAGGAACACTACGAGGAGCAGGGAATCAGGCTGAAGTTCTTTACCCTGAGATATCCACAAGGCAATAGATAGGCAGAGGCGTCGAATAAAATGATATCGTAAGGCTTGAGAAGATGGTTAGATCAGACGACAAAGGGTAACTGCATGTCACAACTGCCAAACGTGCTATGGGCCTATCAAACAACCAAGAGGAAGCCCATTGAAGAAACCTCTTGTTCTATGGCTATGGGACCAAAGATGTAATTCCAATCAACCATAGGGTGGCGAATATGAAGACCACTGAGCGATCGATTGAGCGAAATGTAGAAAGCCTGAGACACAAACTTAATCTCCTAGAAGAACGTAATGAACATGTCCATATTAGAGTTGCAGCATACTATATAAACCATTGTATAATAATATATCATACAACATCAAAAATAATGAGTGTTGTCTAAATCTGGTGGCACAGACAACAGGAAAAAAAAGAAGAAGGTGTTGTCAGAACATATTATCATCTACAACCGATTAAAATCTATTGTCTCCTTGGCACATCTGGGCACATTCAGACAATGCTTCTTTTTTTTTGGATGTTGACTGCATTTTTCAGACAATGAACAAATTGCTGGGTGTTGTCTGAAACAGTTATTGGCGTAGTGATATTTAACCGTTTAACTTACGCAATATCGTTCTGGTTTATACGCATTCTCATTCCTCATGCTTGTTTCAACCTTGGGGGTTTGCTTTTGAGTGATTGTGGCCTTAGTACGACTCTCGAACCCCTTACTCTTTATACAACTATTGCTCACGGATGAGGCTTAAGGAGAGCCTCCATAACCTTGAGGTCTCCAAAAGATACTCGCGATTTTAAGATTGTCCTTTATCAAAAGACTTGCATGCTTAGTCTTAGCATTGTACAAAGGATTATCGTTCTTTAGGACCTTCCCTTAACCAGGTTTGTCCCTCTAAGGCAATGCTAATTTTGAGGAATACCCCATGTTATCACCAAGACCACGTGAGGCCTACTCCCATCCTTTATAAAAACGTGTCTCGAGTGTTATAGTTGAGTCCCCTACTCTCTATATAAATCATTCTTGGTTTATCCCATATGGCATCACCATATGAATACACTTGGGACTTAAATGCCCAAATTGCCAGAATTAGGCTAAGTCCTCCCTTAGGTGGGTACTGAATTATTCTCATCGTTCATTCCAAAGCTTGACAACTTGCCATCCCGGAAGTATCTGAGCTTATGAGTTTTTCTTTTAGTGTTTTGACCCGACCATGAGGAACTCCCTTGATACCCCCAACTTTCCCTCCTTTAGCACCAACTAAGCATGCTCACACAAGAGGATTTTTGTCCATGAGGGCCAACGTCGACTGCCCCACTTAAGCTCGTACTCCCAGACACCAAGTTCCTCAAGATCAAACACATAAGCAAATCGTAAACGACATAATACAAAGCAATGTACTGAAACATAAGCTTTTATTGAATAATCATATAATCATACAATGTCAATCAGATAAGCATGGAAGTTCCTGACATGCCTCATTAAACCTACCAACTCGTAAAACAATCTTGTTGAAAATTGAGCTGGTTAGGAAAAGTACATGCCCATTCTAAATGCTTGGCCGCTTCTGCTCCCGTCCCTTAGTCATGCCCCACATAGTACGTACTCCTTGATGTGGATGACATTCCGCTTTTTGTCGACCAACGTGCATGTTCTAAGTTTCTCGAATTCATACGACTTATTGTAGCCTTCTTCCACAATTTTTTAAGGCCTTTCCGAGTTTTCCCCTAGTTATCCCGCTATTGGGATCTTGATATTTTCAAACACTTTTTGTAAAACTATGGTGGTAGGGAGGAAAACTCAAGGTCTGACCTTCCTGTCATAATAGGCCTTGAATAAAGCTCTTTCAAACAATAATTTTTTTTTTCCATTATGTCATTTCAAACAATAGTTTGTTTTGTCTATTGTCTGAATTGTAAGTAGGCAATAACATAGTTTAAGTCAATTGTCTTGACTAGAGGTTTCCCTCCCAACACTTTAGCGAAAATTTGATTTCCTTCCCAACACTTACCAAATTTTAGTTTCCCTCCTTCTTAAATTCTTATATATATATATATATATATATATTTGTATTTGACCTTTGATTTTAATTAAAAGTGTGATCTCAAACACTTCACTTGCTTAAGAAACCCTAACTAGCCTCCTCATAATTCTCTATCTCCCTCACTTCTTCTTCTTCTTCTTCTTCTTCTTCTTCTTCTGCGCTCTCTCTCTCTCTCACCTGCGCATATAGTTGTAGCTACGCCACCTGAATCTCGACCTTATAGCCTCTGCTTCGTTTCTCCTTCCGCATCAGTAGCCTCGTCGACCGATGCATAGTTGTGCTGGAGCAAATCCCCACCCGCCTAGATCCGCACCTCGGAGACGCTGGACAATCCTCTCATTTGTTCGTCGACGACCTCCCAACCTCTGTCACATCCCGATGTCGACCTCATCTTGCCTTAGCTCCCCTCGAAATCCACCACTAGAAGTCCTCGCCTCTCTTCCGATGCTACTCCATAGAGGCTTCCACCAGGTCAACGTAGCTGGATATCTCCATTAATCTCCGGGTCACAGAGGCCTCAAGCTACTCGATTCGCTTCTCATCCATTCAACATTATCTGGTTTCTCAAAGGTGTTCTATCTCAAGATGGTGGGAGATTGCCATCGCTACTGAATTGAATGTGTTGTAGGTTTTAGCTATCGCCTCGAGCTCGACGGCTGCAGTGCCTCCCGCCTCGGCTCAAATCGCAACACCCAGAGCTTCAACTGATGAGTCTCTCTCTCTCTCTCTCTCGTTTTGAATTTGAAAAATAGTTCGTGGCTCATCCTTAGATGTTGAAAACGTAATGCAAATTGAGTGTAATGGGTTCTGAGTTTTGATTGGCTTTTTTTGTGGTTAGATTTGAATTTGATTCTATTTTGTCTTGGCTTCAAGTCTGATGTATAGGTTTCTGGTTAACTCTTTTGTTGTAAATAGCAAATTTGCAGATGGGATTCTGCATATCTGCACATGGTTAACTCTTATGTCATCATGTTTACATGAGTTGGTGGTCTCTCTGATTTGACTTTGATTTAGTTACCTAACTATCTTGATTCGTGACCGGGTACAAAAAGGGGAACAAGAAGTGAATCGATTTATATATCTATTTTTTGTGAAATACTTGAGCTTACTGTAATGAATAAATTTGGTGTTCTTAAGATGTATCAATCTAATTGTTAAGTTTTATGTGTGAAATTTACTCTGTAGCTGTGTGTTGTGCTTGTTCAATGATGGTTGAGTGGTAAATTGTGTAGATATATAGTTGATTTTCCATATCTACGCTTGTTCATGTAATGTGTTATATGTATGCTGACTCTTTCATAAAAATAAGATTTGAGAGCTTGACTGAGAAGAGCAAGCTACGGGCAACATTAAAGGATGGTAGATTTTCTTGTACCAAACCATATGGTTTGAAGTGCCACTTCAAATCTGGTCTATAAGTGATTAGCAAGTGGGTTTAGCTTTTGGTTAGGTAAGGCTGGTTTGTAGCAGAGGTATGGTTAGTGTACTTGATATAGAGCATATTTTAAGAGTTTTAACTTAGCTTATTTATACGGTGAAGTCATAGGCAGTAAGGTAACCAACTCTTCATCCATATTATGCCTGGCAATATCAACAAGGCAACAACACATTGACATTATTGACAAGGGCATACCTTAAGGAAATAGTTCAAGCAAGGGCCGAATGTACCAATTTGAAGAAGAAGGTGAATGATCTAGGTCAGCAGCTTGATCAACAACGTGAATGAAACTATGGCTCTAATGTTGTGACTGATACATCCTTTTTGCCCCGACACAATACAAAATATATAGTAAGATCTTTGGTAAGATCTTTGGTTTTTTTTGGTTGGAGACAGTTAGTGCTGAGATGTCAAGTCACGTCCAATTTCATTCTTTCCTTATATTCTCTTATAGGCAAACAAAGGATAAACATGACAGTGAACCTGTAGGGACTGCACATTTTGAAATGTCAAGAAATAAGGTGAACTCCTTTGAGATTTTAGATAACTGACTAATTCTGCTTTCTTTTAGTTTTTTTTTTAATGGGTCGTAATACAACTAGAACATACCAATAACTTAATAAATAAAGCTCAAAAAAGAACCTAATCTGTTAACAAGCAGTGTCCAGTGAGTGTAATAGTTTAATTAGTAATTTCATTTGAATTTAATCTCCTGCCATGGTTCAACAGGATGATCATCAAGATGGCACTGAACATGAGGCAAGTGAATGGGACTTCTAGTGAGAGTTCTACGCATCAATTTAGACACAAGAAACTTACATAGAATTTATGCATGCACACAACACTAAGAGATTATGCTCGTACTCCCACAAAACATAGGCCTGTACTCGGAAGTACTGGAAAGATGGGAAACCATAACAATCAATCTGGTAAATCAAAAGTACCAGTGGGACGATAACAAGTCAAAGGTGGAATTCATTGAAAATCTACTAAGGGAGGTAGAGAAAAAGACATGGATCCAATGGAGGACAGAGTACTCCCAAGAGTACGAAACATTGGTCAACAGTGCAGAAGATCCAAGGAATATCACGTCTCACATTAAGCGACTGTTTATCGTCGATGACCCATACACAGGATCCACAGTCGAGCAGGAAAGGGCATACCAAGATCTGGAAAGATTAACATGCGACAACGTCAAGGACCTGTTTGATTACATGAACGACTTCAAAATCCTTGTTAAGAGGAGTGCTCTTTGTTGCCCCAAATCTCACACTAGACTAATGGCATTTTGCAGGTTTTTGGGAATTCGTGAAACCTAGTAACTATGACTAGCACAATATAATACTTCCTATTTTGTTATTCTGCATTACTTTCAATATCCTCAATCATCATTCACGAGGCTTATGCTGTAGCTATCCTTGAACCTAAATCAATTCTCCCTTCTTTATGTTTTCCTACATGTTAACAAAGAATTTGGGCACCTGATTTACTAACAATAAATTTTGACCATCCTCTCATTGTGTCACTATTTTTTGTTACTTGCAAATTAAAGTCAAGTTAAATTATTATGTGAATGTGACGGATTCTGGAGCATATATGGAGCGTAGAGACTATGGATTGCAAATTGTCAAAAAGCATGCATGTGGAGTTGATGGAGTTGGAGGGTTGCTTTTTTTGGTATGCATATGTTGAAAGGCAGCCTATTTTGGTATATATCCCAACTTAACTGGAGGGTTGCTCTACATCAAAGACAACCTACTTTGTATAGCTAGTTCCATTTTTTAGGATCATATCAATCAGCTTTTAGGATCATGTCAAACAATTTTTAAGTACTTTTATATGAAGTGTATGAATGTATTTTATTGAATATTTGTAGATTTGACTGCTAGTTTGCAAGCTAGTTATATATGAATGGTTTGTTCTTGATTTGGTACAATGCATGTAAAACTTACAACTGTTGTTGCATGATTTTTGTGCGACGCACTACGAGAGTGAATTATTGACCAAACTATTGAAGGCCAGCACAATTTTAGTCAAACACATTATCTGATAACTACCAATTTGTGTAAAGGGAATTGCTTTATACAAAAAACACAACATTACTAGACATAAAACTGTTGAGTGAATTGATGCTATACAAAATAACATGAAAAAAAAGTATTGTCTGATTGCGAATAACACAAAAATGGTGTCAAATAAATTGTTGTATGCAAGAGTCATCTACAATACCACACTATACAGAATCATTGTAGGAATCAAAGTTGTGACTACCCAGAACAAAATTAGCAGTGTGATCAGCTTAATCTACGAGCTCGCGTGTTATTGCAGATTTCCGACAGTTATGTGAATCGCCGGACTTGATAACGACTAAATTATTGGCCGAGAATTGGAGTTGGGTCTCTTCTTGAGAGTCGTTGTACGTGTGATTTCGAGTTCGTGAGCGGTTTCGGATCGTTATTTGGACGACCGAGGAATAAGTTATGAATATTTGAAGTTTTGACGTAAATGGTTTAAAACAGTGGATTTGTTAGCGACTAAATTACCGGACGTGAATTTGGTTTCGGCTTCTTCACGGAAGTTGTTGAGAACTTAATTTCGAGCTTGTAGGAACTTCCGGAGCATTATTTTGAGTTACGGAGATTAAGTTATGTATATTTCCGATTGTTGATTATTTAGTCGGTTTAAATATGTGTTGGTTTGAACAGTTGACTTTTTATCGGTTTGGTCGATGTGTTTGACTTTGGATGATAATTGAAGAACATGTCAAGACGAGTTTGTTGCCGCGAGAATTATCGGAATCGGAATTACGACGAGGTAATTACGTGTGTTTAAAGTTCGTCGAAAAGGATAATTACGAAGTTTCTATTTTGGGAAAGCTATAAATAGTGAAGTTTCCATTTGTGGCAAGTCAATATTTGGCATTTATGGGAGTTGACCGAGTTGACTCGGTGGAGGAGAATTCACGACGGGGTGCTTCACGGTGGCGACGACGAGCTGCCGTCCGGCTGTCTCCGGCCACGGGGGAGGACCCAAACGGTGCGCCTTGACTTCCTCGTCCCATCCCCGGCCACCACGCACGGCGAGGCCCACCGGAGAGAGAGAATTTTTCCGGCCAAAATTCAAGTGTTTTTGGTGAATTCGGGTTTTGATTTTCCGGCCGATTTGAGCTGCAATTTGGAGTGGGCTTTGAAGCTCTCATCACTAGGAAGCTACCATGTGAGTTTGGTGATCCAATTCATCTTGTACATGGAGAATTTTGGATTTGAAATTTGTGTACCAATTCGGTTTTGCTTGAAATTGACCTAGTTAGAGTGAGAATTGACCTTCGATGCAGTTGACAAAGTTGCTCAGTGGATGATTTTGAGTGGAATAGGGGTTGCTCCGCCGAGGAAATTTCAGTTTGGTGGCGGCGCTGCCGTGAACGGTGGTCAATGGCGGTCAACAGTTTGACTTTTGGGGTTTTCGACAAGTTGCATGTCATTTCACTCAAAATCGCGCCCTGATCGCAGTGGGGAGGTTCGTTTTTCGAGTTGAGCATCCGAACTTACAGCGAGGTATTGAGGTGTGATTTCCGACAGTTGTCGTAATCGGATTACGTGTTTCCGAGAACAGTGGTTTCTCGTGATTTGTTTTGAATTGTCGAGTTATGATTTTGAGAAATGGATTTTGTGATTATTCAGGAGTTCGTGATCGTTCGTTTGGCGATGGACTTTCCGCCGGATCACGGGTTAACGCGAACTGCGTTACGCTAGTCTGTGAGTGGACAATTTCTTTTCACGGATTATTTGCGAGTATTTATATACGTTTTATGAACTTGAGCATGCGTATGAGATGTCGGATTACATGAGCATGAGTTTTATGATTTTACATATACGGATATGCGTATACGAGTATATATACACTTATATGTTGTTTCATGCATTTGCATCGAACTGTTTATGGTTTGATTTTCACAGAGTACAGTTTCAGTTACGTTGTTGTATCGATACACCGCATCCCGGCTGATCCCCGAGGATGTTTACCGGCTGGAATCACGTGTGGGCTAGGGACCCCGTGGTTCTGACTGTACTACCTCAGCTAGGATCACGTGTGGGCTAGGGACCCCGTGGTTCTGATTGTGAGATTTTTACTTGCATGCTCAGTACGCTGGAGGAGTATGATTTTACCTCGTGTACTTTGTTATTTTTATTTACCTGGACTCGCATATGTTATTTTAAACATATATATCAATTGGTGAAAGACATTTATTTTTGTCCACTCACTCTAACGATTTTTATGTCTTTCCCCTGGGCTTTTCGGTTTCCGTGCCCAGTTTGCAGTTTGGACTCTGGTGTCGCACGTCGTGGTCGGAGGCATAGTGCTCGAGCAACCTTGTTTCTTCCAGTAGGTTTATTGTTCTACCTACTGTGGTTTACGTATATAATTATATATTAGAGGTCGCTCTGAGTATTCTGTTGTATATACTATACGATTTTACACCGAATTTCAGTAAAGTACAGATATATTTATTGTTTTACTTTACTGTTGATATATTGAGAAATCCGGATGGGATTGGTGCCCACGGTTTGCTTTTTGTGGCATAGGATGAAGTGTATTTTCCGCGTGCAGGTAATGGTAATTCCACGTTAGTAACGAAACTCTGCCAAAATTTCTACGGTTTTTGTTGGTTCGTGTTTTCGAAAGGGTTTGATTCCGGTTTAGGGAGCTAAATCGGGGTTGGGTTCTTTCAAAAGTACAACAAGTGATGATTCCACAATAGTATTGTTTGACTCACATATTACTACAGACTAAACTAGTATCAATTCTGTGACAAATTTCCTCACAACAACATGGCATAAAAAACTTTATGTTTATTTCAGACAATAGAAAATAGTATAAATACTGTCATCTTAATGTATGTACGCAACGATAACAATTACATGACTATGAAATAGAAACTTTTCAGACAATATTTATACGTATGTAAATCTATTGTCTAATTTCTTTTCAGACAATTGCTTATGTACCATTGTCTAATATAGATTCTCTCCTCAGCTCAATAGACAACACCCTAGACCTATCAGAAAATGGTCTAAAACCATTGTGTGAAGCCCTTTGTGGCATAGTGTATGTAACATAATTTAGTTTGAATGAAAGAAACAAACGAGAAATTATAAATACGATATTGATCGATAAAGGGGGTTCTAAGCTATTACATAGTATACCTATGGAGACAATAAGGGGGCTTCACTCGTCATCAGAGGTTGTAGGGTTGTAGGCATTAAGGAGCACTTGTCTCTCCTTCTCGAAATCCACCCTCTGGCTCTCTAGCTCAAGTTCGTGAGATTTCTTAAGGGTAGCATTCTCCTTTGCGTGCTCCTCTTGATAAGCCATCATCTTATGCTCAATCTTTTCCTCAATCTTTTCCTTAATCTTTTCCTCAACAGCATATACAGTCAAGTTGTGTTCGACTCGGGCCTTTGCAAAGCCCTTTGTGAGCGTACCCTGCACCAAGATCAGCCTTCAGGTTGGCTGTCTCATCTTGGTGCAGGGTACGCTCTTCCTCAAGAGCACGATCTTTGTCATCTAGTTGAATGGTTGCCAACTCTTAGGCCTTTTCGTATCTAATAACACGTTCCTCCAACACAAAGTCTTTCTCCCTCAAGTTCGCTGCCTCTTCCTCAATCGTGGCAGTTTTGCCTTCAGCAGCTTGCACACGGCTTGGCAAAGCTCCTAGGGCCACCCTGAGGGTTACAGCAGCCTACAGGAACAATATTTATTAAGGACATTAAAAGAAAGATTGCACAAGTAAAGTCAAAAGAAGCAAGTGGGTAAACTTACTCGATACATAGAGATCCAGGACATTGTGACCAAGTTAGGGAGGTCCAACGAGGTCAGGTCCTCGTGGTCTTGCTCGACCATACTGGCTGCCAAAGTCACCACCGTAACGTTTGACCTGTTCATTTCAGAGCAGAGGTTGGAGAGGGAGTGCTTCCCATTGACAGGAAGATGAACACCGCACATAAGCTTCTCGACCTCTTGCTCGGTCAGATCTTAAGAAGGGTTGACGACGGACCCATGCTCGTTGTCCGAACGCTTGAAATATATGGGAGGGTGATGCGGGTCAGAGCCCTCGACTAGTTCTCCGTGCAAACCTGCAGAGGTTAAAAAGTAGGATTTCTAGTATAGTGATTTACTAAGAAAGAAGGTCGCTCGTTGTGACGACCCAAGGGTTTTGGTGCATACTTTTTTCCTTAGGGGCGATGGTGGTGGTAGTTCATCTTAAAGAGGAAAGGGAGGCACCTCGAGCTTCTCGCTCTCATATGGAAGAGAGACCTCCATTGGATCCTCAATTGAGATCGAAACCTTCCCTTTCTTCTTCTCCAGCTTGGAGGATTTGACCTAGAATCAAAGGCTTCGGAACCACCCATATCTCGATTACAGTGGAAACGTTGGCAGGCTTAGGGGTGGGTGTTGGATGCTCCCTTGTGGTGGACTTGGGGAGCTCCAGAGACCTCGAAAACCATGGTACGATCTTAATGATCTAGGGGAATGACTCCATCTACGCCTCTAGGTGAGAGGCGCTCGTGACTCAATATCCATTAAACCTGGAAATGCTTGGAGAAGATCTTGAAGGCGTCATTCACCAGGTCATGATGGAAGTCGATGGTGCGTATGACCTCTTTGGCTCAAATCCACCCTTGACGTGTCACTAGCTATGGTTGTCGGGATCTTCTACTCTGTTATAGTAATGATATTGGTCAAGTTTGCTCCACGTCCCTTCAAGAAGTTGATAAACTCGAACAGGGTGGCCTATGTCGATGTGACCATGCCTTCAAGTTCGTCAATTACCTTTGCAATACTCTCGGTGGAGTGATGTAGTGTCGACATGTCGATCCTCAAGGTTGTTTATCGTTCGTCGACTCGACGAAGGTCCTCATTAATTTTGGAAAAAAATTATTGTCCACCATCACCACCCCACGTCGTCGTCCTCTTCTACATTGAAGACCAAGCTAGCTTTGACAGTGGTGAGCAAGATCAAAAACATCCATCAGTACTCCTCTCTGACGCTTCGATCACTCTTCCTCCCATGACACGTGAAGCCGACACCCGCCGTCGTAGCGAGGCCTGCCTCGTTCGCTTTCTCGATCTCATCTTCCAGACTCGCCTCAACCACCAAGACCAAGACCAAGACCATAATGACATGGATGATGACAATGAAAATGATGCTATAGAGGATGGGTACAATTTGGACGACTAGCTTGCACCGTGGTCGGTGAGCATCAAATTTGGAATCTCACCATTAAGTTTGTCACGAAATTACGAGCAGAACGACATAAAATTTTGCCAAAAAATCGACCTCGCCAGAGCTCTGCTGCACACGCACTATCGCCGGCGGAGGCTGGAATCCCACTGGCTCCAAATCGAGCAACCTACACAACAAATTATTCATCTCAACAAGCCCAACAACATTCAACAACATCAAAATCGAATCAGAAAAGCTCTAAATCGCCGAAAAACTAAAAAACCAACCAGAATTTCAATTCGCTTGATCGCCACCGTCCGGCAATGGCAAGGGATGAGATGTGTCGCATTCAACTAGCCTCATCCTAGGTTTCAAAACCCCCTTAACCTCGATGTCAAACGCCGTTGTAAGCACCGCCACCATCGTCGTGAAAATCTACCCAAAATCTGCTAGTTTTTTCCGTGCTGATTCTCCTTCCTCCAGCCACCAACGCTGGCAATATTACCACCAAACGATAGAGGATAAGGAGCCCAAAATTTTTCACAAAGAATCACAGCCAGAGGTGGCCGGAAACCGTTGCACCGCCCCTGTTGAGTTTGATGGCGATTCTAGGCCACTGAGCTTAGGTTAACGTGGGTCAACTCGCTTGCCAAAAATGGAAATTTCTGAATTTCCCAAAATGGAAACCCCTATAAATAGTCACGATTTTATGGTAATGCGTTTTCTGATATTTTCGTTAATTTTCCATTACCGTAATTTCTTCGTCGTAACTCCGATTTCAACACTTGATGTAGCCAAAAACTCGTATCGACAAACTCTACAAATATTCAAAGAAATTTCTTGAAAACATAAAATCAATAAAATCTCGACGAAATGCCAGTGAAATTTACCGACGGTAAAGAATAATTACCATCGACGATTAACGTAAGAAATTAGTGACTAACTACATAAATTCTGATTATCGTATAATGATGTTTCTTGGCGTAACAATCTAACCATCCCCCCCCCTCCCCCCACAAAAATTTTGCCCTCAAAATTTACACATAAACGTACAACGAAAGAATTTTCACAATTATTGTTCCAGCCAGCGACTTCAAGCTCATAAGATTAACCGCAACTAACATGATGATCCATAAACTTGTTACTAAACTAATATTTCATCAACATGTCATGCTCATTAAATATGAAGTCACAATAACCACTCCAAATAAATCTGATACAAGGAGCGACATTATCCAATATCCATGCCAAAACTAATGGACAATTTTACCAACATACTCTAACTCTATCGGCCAGACTTACCTGAAGAATTCTAGACCAAGGTCCCACCAAGGTAACTACATGGGTAGTGGTGCGGTTCCAACACAGAAGTGGCACACAAATCGTTATCAGACCTCAGCACCGAAAAATGACTGAGATGTCCAACAACTAATATTTATCTGATTTCATGAATCATATTGATCGCCAAACCATATATCTCCACCAGTTATAACTCCCAAGAACATACTACCTCAACAAACTTCTACAATACCATAAAAAGAGGCTTAAAAGAATATATCCACCGTAAGTCTCAAATATACCCAAATCTATGGGCAAGAATGAGAATGTCAAATTTACATCGCAATTATACAAATTGGAGATATAAACTCGGCATTCCATTTGAAGTTCATGAATAGTCGCAGCAGTTAAATCGATAACATCCAATGTTCTCGCAAACTAAACAAATGCCAAAACAAAACCTGAATCTCAAATTTCACAATCATTCCTAGAGCTCAAATACTCAAGCTTGAAAACTAACATTCCTCATAGCTGCACCACAATGATTCACTCATATAGCTCGCACAAGAACATAACTACTACTGACACAAGCCAACAGACCTTAAGAAATTAGGCATAGACTATCAATACATATACATTTATGGTGACACAATCAGTCCATTGAAAATAATATAATATTGGGACGTCAATCTCGTACCAAAGTATCATCTCGATTAAACTGCTGCAACTTTCCATGTTGTACCATCGTAGATATTATAATTCATTTGACACCAGATCATCAACTTATAAAAATTAATCAGAAGGTCAGAGTACTGCAAAATCTAAGAAACACGACAGTTCTTCATAACATGCAGCGTTAAAACTCTGAATTTTATAAAATGGAAAAAATAAATTAAATCATCTCTACCAAGCATAAGCCTGGTCAGAATTCATGCTCGTGTGTAAAATCCTCATATACTTTTGCGCGTGATAAATGCTGAGTTATCAATAGGATGCTCCAAATCACGTCGAGGAGAAATCCGGAAATCATACAACATACAAATTTCAAATCATACTCATCCACTACTAATCTCCATATACACCCATAATGCTCGTAAACATATATCTGACATCGAGCTGAACAATTTAATCTATGCAGCATAACATACACCTCACTGGTCCAATGTTAATACAATATAGTTTCCTCCACGAACTCATGTGATTAATAACTAGAAGAAATATATTTCCAGGTTGGTGGCACGAAGAGGAAAGTATCCTTTCATGAGGGAATGTGTTCATGACATAAAATGAACACAAAAAATATAAGAAACAACAAAAGTGAAGACATTTTAGGTTAAAAAATTACTGGAATTCCTCAAAGAATGAATGAGTTTTGAAGAAGGAATATCAAGATTAAATAAATCATCGACCCTTGGCAATGGGTAATTGTTGTTCACCGTATCCTGGTTGAGTTCCCGGTAGGCGATATGTAACCTCATTGAACCATCCTTCACATTCACGAATAATATTGAGGCTCCACACTGTAAAATTCTGGGATGGATAAAATTCTCGTCGATCAATTCCTGAAGTAGAGTCTACCACTATCGCAACTCAGCTGGAGCCATCCGATAGGATACTTGAGTTATAGGATCGGTACTCGATAATAAGTCAACAATAAAATCTCTCCCGAACCGTAGGTAGACTTGGTAACTCACGAGAAATACATCCGGATATACACTAACTACTTCAATCAAATCAGTACAGAAAGTAAGGACATGAATTGTCACCACATATGCCAAGTATGCGGTACATCCCTCCTGCAACATCATTATAGCCTTCACGACCGAACTCAAGTGCAAATATAACACATTTATCTCACCATAAAGTGAAATCTCAGGCAACGCCTGGCTCCAAAACACTTTTTCTCGATAACCATCTACTAACGCCTGATGATGGCTCAAGAAGTCCATGCTTAAGATCAAATCAAAATCTACTAGATCCAGAAGTATTAGATCAGTAGACAAACTAAAACCTCTGCACATTACACTGCAATCACTTATAAAATAATTCAGCTAGAATCATCTCGCCAGAGGGATAATTCACTAAAATAATTTATTTTGTTCATTTTCAACCATTCCCTATTCTTTTAATGGGAGGGCCCCTCTCCCGCCCTTGATTCTGGCACTTCCACAAAAAAGTGGTTGAAGCTCATTCAATATTTATTTGGTAGAGATGCGCGCTAAAGATTGAAGCATCTGAGGCGACCAAACGTCTTCTCACACGAAAATGATGCCCTTTCTTTTTAGTAATTGTTACGTGGCGCTATCACTTTTGAACGATTAGGATTGTTGATTGCTGTTTCTTCCTGTTTACTCTCTTCATAGCCTTTTTACATTAAAAGATCAATTCTCTTCTTCCCTTTAGCCGGAGACATGGTCCAAGCCCATATAAGAATTGAAGCGAATTGCCGATTCCGAAATTCTGTGAGAGACATCTCAATTAAAGAGACACCACGGGTGGCAGAACACATGAATCGAACTTGACTGGAGAAAGTTTGATGTATGTTGTCATATGCATGATAGGTACATTGACTATGGACGCCCACCTTACCGATATAAAAGAACGTGTCACCCTCCGGGTCAAACAAAATATAAACGACATAGTCAAAAACATTCAACGTAACAAGAATGACCTTCGTAGATACTTAACTCTCACACAGAGTCATCCGGTGAAGGTGAGCCTGACCTGACAGTCCTGTTGGCCTTCATTCTAACCTCAGTCCTGGTATGCTAGCTGTCCAAATGGCGGTGTAGGTCTGGCACCCGAGGTAACTCTTTGAACGCCACCAGAACTAAAAGCTGAAAAATTCGCCTAAGCTATCCCTCACAAAATGGTCCACCGAACCACAACGGTTACTTACTAAAATCCCCAACTAGCACTACCAAAACAACAGTTATGGCAAATATTACATAAAAAAAAAGGATCTCTGGGTGCTGGGGATACAAATCTAGATCCGCCGAAACTTATTCTAAACTAACATCTTTTGCATCGGCTCCTCATCCGTCTCAGAAACAACTCGAACGATGGGCACTAGGAGCTGAGGTATGAGATCCCATGCCAAAAGATGATGTGGAACCAATTATGTTGTAACCTCTTGTGACGACCCGAACCACAATCAGTAGAGTAATCAGTGTAATCCAGAAGTTAGTGTGTAATCGCGGTTTATCGATTATTGTGTGGCTTGCCGGTTTCGTTTACGACTTAATTATCGGCCGAGAATTTGAGTTGAATCTCTTCTCGAGAATTGTAGTACAGGTGATTTCGAGTTCGTGGGCAGTTCCGGATGATTTTTCCGATACCAAGAAATATAATACAATTATTTGAAGTTTCGGTTTATCAACGAGTTTATCCGTTCGTATCGTGTTTATCCGAATCGTAATGGTTATCCATTTTGAACCGTCGATCGTCCCGAGACGCGAGTATAAATATCGGATATAGTCGAAAAATTGTCGAAAACACTGTTAGAGAAGTTTGACCGTCGTTGACCGAGGCTGACCGTTGACTTTTTTGTTGACCGGTTCTCCACCGTGCTTCCGCCGTCGGATTTCACGATTCCAACCACCTCTGATCGAGTTATTGGTATATTTTGATTCCTCTCTTGATTTTATGTTGATTAGAACTTGGAATTGCTTGATTTGGTTGAGATTTGAGGGAGAAATGTCAATTTGAAATTTGGGGATTTTCGCCGGAATCAGCCTTGAACGGGGACGGTGCTCCGATTGTTCTTCGGGGATGAAACTTGGTGGGTTTTTTTGGGTTTTAGCTCAAGATCATTTTCACTTTGGTTTGAGGGGACGAGGTGGCGTGACGGCGCCGGAATCAGTCCAGGAAGTTTTCCGGCCGGTTTGGACCACCGTGGCTTTCAAGTTGATTTTCGACCACGGTGGTGGTTGGATGGTGGTGGTCCCTTTGTTAAAGTTGTTTGCCTTGTTGAGGAGATCATTGTGGCAGCTCGGTCGCCGGGAAAACTCTCCGGTTGACAGCGCGCCGCCGCCGGCGCGTTGACTTTTTTGATTTCGATGATTTTAATGTCGTTTTTCTCGTAATCACGCCCCGATCATCGCCTTGAGGTTTTCAAGTTGATTTGGGTATCGGATTTTCAGTCGAGGGTTTCGAGTAGAGATTTCGAGAATTTCGTCGATTATTTTGCACTGTGTTGTATATTTCCGGGAACGGTTGGTTTCCTTAGTGAGGTTCAGTGTGGTGAGCTATGATTTTGATCAGATATATTTTTACGATTATTCAGGGGATCGAGATCGTGCTTCGGGCGAGGGATCTTCCGCCGGGCCACGTGATTAGCGTGAGTGTGCGTTTTGCTCACCTGTGAGTGGACAATTTCTTTTCACTGATAATCGCGAGTCTTTATGCACGTTTTACGAGCATGAGCATGCATATGAGATTATGGTTTATACGAGCATGTGTTATACGATTATGCCTATACCAGTATATATTACGTATAAGCATTTATTTATTGCATTATACATTTGCATCGAACTATTTATGATTTGTTTTACACAGAGTACGGTCTCAGTATATGTTGTTGTATCGATACCCGAGGATGTTTACCGGAGGAGGTTGTGACCCATGACCAGAGGCCTTTACCGGAGGGGGGGACATCTGACCTGAGGCCTTTCTGGCTAGAATCACGTATGGGTCTGGGATCCCGTGATTCAGACTGTACTAGCACGGATGTGTCCATGAGCGACCCCGGGGGATTTTTACATGCATGCTCAGTACGCTGGAGGAGTATGAGTTTACCTCGTGTACTTTATTATATTTATTCATCTGGACTCGCATATGTTATTATAACATATATCATCTGGCGAAAGACATTTATTTTCGTCCACTCACTCTAACGGTTTTCATGTCTTTCCCCTGGGATTTTCGGTTTCCGTGCCCAGTTTGCAGTTTTCAGATTCTGGAGTCTCACGTCGTGTTTGGAGGCTAGTTGTTCGAGCTACCTGTGTTTTCCAGTAGGTTTCTTGTTTCGCCTACTATTGTATATTTTGTATATATTTACACTAGAGGTCGCTCTGATACATGTTTTATATGGTTTTTCCTGGATATACTAAATATTACAATTATGTTTACTGTTTATTGTTATTGATATGATATTGAGAAATCCGGATGGGATTGGTGCCCACGGTTTGGCTTTTGTGGCATAGGATGAAGTGTTATTTTCCGGGTGCAGGTAATGGCAATTCCGCGTTAGTAGCGTTACTCTGCCGAAATTTTAATGGTTTTTGTTGGTTCACATTTTCAGAAAGGGTTTGATTCTGGTTTAGGAAACTAAATCGGGATTTGGTCCTTTCAGCTTGGTATCAGAGCATTAGGTTGTCAGATTCTGTAGACTCTTGTAGTTGTGACACTTAGGGTATTTGCGTTTGTACAACATGACTGGAGTGATGACCCGACTGGCCAGCGGTACTCATCAATATTTCGGGTGTTGTGTGCTCTCAAATATCTGAGGTCTCATGATTACGTCCTTCTGCTTGTACCTAATGCTTGTCTTGTATCAGTAGGATGCCTCATCGACGTGGTCCCCGTGTTGATTGGGAAGCGGATCCTGATGAGGATCGCCAGACGCATGACTTGCTGATGCGAGTCTTGCGTTTGGAGGAGCGTTTTGACCCTGTGATCAAAGCTCGTACTGTTGGTGCAACTGTCTTTTCGGGTTCAGCTGATCCGGAGTTATGTGAGGCATGGTTGGTTCAGGTTGAACGGGTTTGTGAACGTCTGCGTTTTACCCCTGAGCAGATGACAGTAGCAGCAATTGGTTTACTTGAGTCAGATGCATACTTTTGGTGGGTTAGCACCGATAGAGTTCCTGTTGATACTCCGTGCACTTTGTTCCGAGATTTGTTTATGCGGAGATACTTCAACCAGGCTACCCAGCAGCGAAAGTATGAAGAGTTCACGAACTTGAGACAGGGCAGTATGTCTATGCTTGAGTACCGGGACAGGTTTACCCACTTATCTCGTTTTGCGCGTGACATGGTGACTACTGAGGAAGCCAAGTGCCGCAAATTTGAGCTGGATTTGAACTTGAACATCAAGGGGACTCTGACTATGATGTTTCGGAATAACTTCGATGAGTTTGTCAGTGCAGCACTCCGAGGTGAGGATATTGAGAAGGAGAGGAAGATGAGATACCAGCCTAGATGGTTTAAGGAGGGTGGACCGAGTCAGGGGCCTTCAAAGAGGCAGAGTTCTGATACTTCCGGTTCAGCTTCATCCTCGGGTAGTGGACCATATAGACCAGCAGTTGGTGCACCGAGACAGAGACTGAGATGGAGGAGAGATCGACCGCAGCGACCACAGGCTAGTGGAGGTACCAGCGGTTCTAGTTATCCTCGGCGTACCGGTGGCACGTTTTCCGCACCGAGAGAGTATCCACTTTGCAACTTCTGCAACTGGCATCACTATGGTCCATGTCAGCGAGGTCCTGTCACTTGTTTTCGTTGTGGCCAGGTGGGTCACTATGAGAGAGAGTGTTTCCAGCATGATGGTGCTGATGGACAGACGGCCCAGAGTTCCGGAGCTGAGCGAGGTGCCACTTCGGGAGCTCGACCAGTAAAGTTTGTGGGCTAGGGCAGACAGCAGGGACAGCCTCAGCGTGGACGACCAGCCGGGCAGGTGAGGGTTCATGCCATGACTTTGCGAGAGGGCAGAGCTTCACCAGAGGTCATTATCGGTACGTTGCATATCTTTGGTATTCCAGTACTTACATTGTTAGATCCAGGTGCCACACATTCATTCATGTCGTATAGACTATCGTCTTTAGCTATGGTACCTGCGTCTCCACTTCCGGGGTTGTGGAGAGTATTGTATCCGTCTGGTGAGATTGTGAGTATTGGCTGGGTGTACCGGAACTGTGAGATTTTTATTGGAGGCCATGGCTTAGCCGCAGATTTGTTGTTACTTGATATCGTTGATTTTGATCTGATCTTGGGTATGGACTTCTTGGAGACGCATTGGGCCATGTTTGACTGTCACAAGGAGGTTGCATTTCGACGACCAGGTTTTCCCGATATATTGTTTCGCGGCGA
The DNA here is from genome assembly GCA_946800695.1 of Geum urbanum. NCBI lineage: Eukaryota > Viridiplantae > Streptophyta > Magnoliopsida > Rosales > Rosaceae > Geum > Geum urbanum. Next base: position 41,398,841 of record OX326998.1, read on the forward strand.
GAAGAACACTTCACTACCATGTTTGATTTCCGCGATGAGGGCAGATCAGTTGATGAAGAAGGGCTGTATTGCTTATTTAGCTCATGTGATAGACACTACAGCTGTTGTGCCTGACCTTGGTGGTATTGAGGTTGTTTCTGAGTTTCCGAATGTGTTTCCGGAGGAATTACCAGGCATACCTCCTGTGCGGGAGATTAACTTTACTATTGAGCTGTTGCCGGGCACAGGACCCATTTAACAGGCACCGTATCGTATGGCGCCAGCGGTGTTGAAAGAGTTGCAAGTTCAGCTCCAGGAGTTGCTGGAGAAGGGTTTTATTCGACCCAGTGTTTCGCCATGGGGTGCTCCAGTTTTGTTTGTACGAAAGAAAGATGGATCTATGCGGTTGTGCATCGACTACCGGAAGCTGAATCAGGTTACAGTGAAGAACAAGTATCCGTTGCTGCGAATTGATGATTTTTTCGATCAGCTCAAGGGAGCTTCAGTCTTTTCGAAGATTGACCTTCGATCCGGATATCACCAGTTGAGGATCCGAGAGTCTGATGTGGCTAGGACAGCTTTCAGGTCGCGGTATGGGCACTACGAGTTTTTGGTTATGCCGTTTGGGTTGACCAACGCCCCCGCAGCTTTCATGGACTTGATGAACCGGGTGTTCAGACGATTTTTGGACAAGTTCGTGATTGTGTTTATCGATGATATTTTGATCTACTCCAGGAGTGTGGGCCAGCATAAAAAGCATTTGCGAGCGGTGTTGCGGACTTTGCGGGACCATCAGTTGTTTGCGAAGTTTAGCAAGTGCGAGTTTTGGCTGGATAGTGTGAAGTTTTTGGGGCATGTGATATCGGCTGAGGGAGTCTGTGTTGATCCTGACAAGATCGAGGCCGTACTGAATTGGAGTAGACCTACCACGGTACCAAAGATCCGGAGTTTCTTGGGTTTGGCAGGCTACTACCGGCGGTTTGTACAAGATTTTTCTTTGATTGCTACCCCACTGACCAGGTTGACGAAGAAAGGCGTCAAGTTTGAGTGGTCCGATGCATGTGAGGAAAGTTATTTGCTCCTGAAGGAGAAGTTGACTACTGCACCAGTTCTGACATTATCAGACGACAGCGGTGAGTTTGTGGTTTATAGTGATGCGTCGAAGTTGGGACTTGGTTATGTGCTGATGCAGCATGGCAGAGTTGTAGCCTACGGTTCCAGGCAGTTGAAACTACACGAAATCAACTATCCAACCCATGATTTAAAGTTGGCCGCTATCGTGTTAGCTTTGAAGAGTTGGAGACATTACTTGTACGGGGCCCAGTGTAAGATCTACACCGACCACAAGACTCTCACTTACTTGCGGACGCAGCCAGATTTGAACATAAGGCAACGCCGGTGGATGGAGTTGATCAACGACTACGATTGCACTTTCGAGTATCATCCGGGGAAGGCCAATGTTGTGACTGATGCACTTAGCCAGAAATCCGGAGCTTCGTTGTTCTATGTGTGTGTGGCTAGAGTGTCTATGTTAGCCGAGCTTCGGGCTACGGGTGCCGAGTTCAAGTGGAATGATGAGGGAGCATTGTTAGCCAGTTTCCAGGTTCGACCCGTCTTGGTTGATTAGGGGCGGGAGGCTCAGGATTCGGATTCTTACCTGTTGGGCAAGAAGACTATGATACGGAATGGTGTGCCTACAGAGTTTCGATTGAGTGACGACGGTACGTTGATTTTCAGAGGCAGGTTGTGCGTACCCCGAGACGAGAGTCTGAAGAAGGAGATTCTGGATGAGGCTCATAGTTCGGCGTATGCGATGCATCCCGGAGGTACGAAGATGTTTCATACTCTTCGAGCGTATTACTGGTGGCGCAACATAAAGCGGGAGATTGCCGCGTATGTGAGCCGATGTTTAATCTGTTAGCAGGTTAAAGCGGAAAGGCAGAAACCTGTAGGGAAGTTACAGCCACTGGAGATTTCGGTTTGGAAGTGGGAGCACATTACCATGGATTTCGTTTATCAGTTGCTGCGTACTTCGGCTGGCAACACTGGTATTTGGGTTATTGTGGATCGACTGACGAAATCCGCTAATATTATCGCACTTCCGGGGAAGATATCAGTAGGAAGATTGGCCAAGCTGTATTTGTCAGAGATTGTTCGTCTGCACGGTGTGCCTGTGTCTATTGTTTCTAACCAATATAGTTAGTTTACCTCTGAGTTTTGGCAGGCATTGCATCGAGCCATGGGCACGAGGTTGCATTTCAGCACATCTTTTCATCCTCAGACTGACGGGCAGCCTGAGCGGACTATTCAGACACTTGAGGATATGTTGCAGTCTTGTGTGTTGCAGTTTCGAGTGAATTGTGACCAGCAACTGCATTTGATAGAGTTTGCCTACAACAACAGCTATCAGGCTAGTATTGAGATGGCACCGTATGAGGCCCTATACGGGAGGCAGTGTCGCACTCCGTTGTGTTGGAGTGAGGTGGGCGAGCGATGGCTTATTGGCCCTGATCTGGTGAAGAGCACTATGGAGGACGTCCAGATTATCCGGGACAGATTGAAGATCGCCCAGGATCGTCAGAAGAGTTATGCGGACGTGAGGAGGAAGAGTCTTGAGTTTGAGGTAAGCGATTGGGTCTTCCTGAAACTATCTCCGTGGAGAGGTGTGGTGCGTTTCGGGAAGCGTGGCAAGCTTCGACCACAGTACATTGGTCCGTACGAGATCACCGAGAGGGTTGGAGCTGTTACTTACAGACTTGAGTTACCGGCTGAGATGGCTCGTGTTCATGATGTTTTCCACGTTTCGATGTTTCGGAAGTACATCACAGATCCTTCGCTTGTGTTAGCCCCACAGCAGTTACCGATTCGAGAGGATTTGACGTACGTGGAGGAGCCAGTACAGATTCTCGATCGTCGTGAGCAGGAGTTGAGGCACTGTGTGATACCGCTAGTGAAGGTCTTGTGGCAGAATCACTCGGTTGAGAAGGCCACCTGAGAGACTAAGCAGCGTATGCGGGAACAGTATTCTCATCTGTTCACGTGACAGGTACGTAAATTTCGAGGTCGAAATTTTTTTTAAGGGGGGTAGATTTGTGACGAACCGAACCAGAATCAGTAGGGTAATCACTGTAATCCACGAGTTAGTGCGTAATCGCGGTTTATCGATTATTGTGTGGCTTGCCGGTTTCGTTTACGACTTAATTATAGACCGAGAATTTGAGTTGAGTCTCTTCTCGAGAATTGTAGTACACGTGATTTCGAGTTCGTGGGCAGTTCCGGATGATTTTTCTGATAACCAAGGAATATAATATGATTATTTGAAGTTTCGGTTTATCAACGAGTTTATCCGTTCGTATCGTATTTATCCGAATCGTAATGGTTATCTGTTTTGAACCGTCGATCGTACCGAGACGCGAGTATAAATATCAGAAATAGTCAAAAATTTGTCGAAAACACTGTTTGAGAAGTTTGACTGTCGTTGACCGAGGCTGACCGTTGACTTTTTCGTTGACTGGTTCTCCACCGTGCTGCCGCCGTCGGATTTCACGATTTCGACCACCTCCGGCCGAGTTATTGGTATATTTCTATTCCTCTCTTGATTTTATGTTGATTAAAACTTGGAATTGCTTGATTTGATTGAGATTTGAGGGAGAAATATCAATTTGAAATTTGGGGATTTTCGCCTGAATCGGCCTTGAACGGGGACGGTGCTCCGGTTGCTCTCCGGAGATGAGACTTGGTGGGTTTTGTTGGGTTTTAGCTCAGTATCATTTTCCCTTTGGTTTGAGGGCACGAGGTGGCGTGACGGCGCCAGAATCGGTCCGGGAAGTTTTCCGGCCGGTTTGGACCACCGTGGCTTTCAAGCTGATTTCTGGCCACGGTGGTGGTGGGATGGTTGTGGTCCATTTATTTTAGTTGTTCGCCTTGTTGAGGAGATCATTGTGGCAGCTCCGTCGCCGGGAAAACTCTCCGGTTGACGGCGCGCCGCCGTCTGCGGCGGCGGTCAACGCCGGAGCTCCGGCGACCCGTTGACTTTTTAGATTTCGATGATTTTAATATCTTTTTCTCGTAATCGCGCCCTGATCGTCGCCTTGAGGTTTTCGAGTTGATTTGGGTATCGGATTTTCAGTCGAGGGTCTCGAGTAGATATTTCGGGAATTTCGTCGATTATTTTGCACTGTATTGTATATTTTCGGGAACGGTTGGTTTCCGTGGTGAGGTTCAGTGTTGTGAGTTATGATTTTTATCAGTTATATTTTTATGATTATTCAGGGGATCGAGATCGTGCTTCGGGCAAGGGATCTTCCGCCGGGCCACGTGATTAGCGCGAGTGCGCGTTTTGCTCACCTGTGAGTGGACAATTTCTTTTCACTGATAATTGCGAGTCTTTATACATGTGTTACGAGCATGAGCATGCATATGAGATTATGGTTTATACGAGCATGTGTTATACGATTATGCCTATACCAGTATATATTACATATAAGCATTTATTTATTGCATTATACATTTGCATCGAACTATTTATGATTTGGTTTACATAGAGTACAGTCACAGTATATGTTGTTGTATCGATACACTTGCATCTCGGCTGATCCCCGAGGAGGTTTACCGGGGGAGGCTGTGACCCCTGACCGGAGGCCTTTACCGGGAGGGGCAGACCTCTGACCTGAGGCCTTTCTGGCTAGAATCACGTGTGGGTCTAGGATCCCGTGATTCGGACTGTACTAGCACGGATGTGTCCATGAGCGACCCCGTGGGATTTTTCCATGCATGCTCTGTACGCTGGAGGAGTTTGAGTTCACGTCGTGTGCTATATCATAATCATTCATTTTGACTCGCATATGTTATTATAACATATATTATTCGGCGAAAGACATTTATTTTCGTCCACTCACTCTAACGATTTTCATGTCTTTCCCCTGGGCTTTTCGGTTTTCGTGCCCAGTTTGCAGTTCGGATTCTGGTGTCTCACATCGTGTTCAAGCTACCTGTGTTTTCCAGTAAGTTTCTTGTTTCGCCTACTGTTGTATATTTTGTATATGTATACACTAGAGGTCTCTCTGATACATTACTGATACATGTTTTATACGAATTTTCCCGGATTTCCTATATATTACAGTTATATTTACTGTTTATTACTATTGATATGATATTGAGAAATCCGGATGGGATTGGTGCCCACGGTTTGGCTTTTGTGGCATAGGATGAAGTGTTATTTTCCGGGTGCAAGTAAAGGTAATTCCGCGTTAGTAGCATTACTCTACCGAAATTTTAATGGTTTTTGTTGGTCCATGTTTTCAGAAGGGGTTTGATTCCGGTTTAGGAAACTAAATTGGGGTTAGGTCCTTTCAGCTTGGTATCAGAGCATTAGGTTGTCAGATTCTGTAGACTCTTGTAGTTGTGACGCTTAGGGTATTTGAGTTTGTACAGCATGACTGGAGCGATGACCCTACTGGCCAGCGGTACTCATCAATGCTTCGGGTGTTGTGTGTTCTCAAATATCTGAGGTCTCATGATTACGTTCATTCTGTTTGTACCTAATGCTTATCTTGTATCGGTAGGATGCCTCCTCAACGTGGTCCCCGTGTTGATCAGGAAGCGGATCCTGATAAGGATCGCCAGACGCACGACTTGCTGATGCGAGTGTTGCGTTTGGAGGAGCGTTTTGACCCTTTGGTCAAAGCTCGTACTGCTGGTGCGACTGTCTTTTTGGGTTTAGCTGATCCAGAGATTTGTGAGGCATGGTTGGTTCAGGTTGAACGTGTATGTTAGCGTCTGCGATTTACCCCTAAGCAGATGACAGTGGCAACAGTTGGATTACTTGAGTCAGATGCATACTTCTGGTGGGTTAGCACCGATAGAGTTCCAGTTGATACTCCATGGACTTTGTTCCGAGATTTGTTTATGCGGAGATACTTCAACCAGGCTACCCAGCAGCGTAAGTATGAGGAGTTTACGAACCTGAGACAGGGCAGTATGTCTGTGCTTGAGTACCGGGACAGGTTTACCCGCTTATCTCTTTTTACGCGTGACATGGTGGCTACTGAGGAAGCCAAGTGCCACAGATTTGAGTTGGGTTTGAACTTGAACATCAAGAGGACTCTGACTACGATGCCTCGGAACAACTTTGATGAGTTTGTCAGTACAGCACTCTGAGGTGAGGATATCGAGAAGGAGAGGCAGATGAGGTACCAGCCTAGACGGTTTGAGGAGGGTGGACCGAGTCAGGGGCCTTCCAAGAGGCAGAGTTCCGATACTTCCGGTTTGGCTTCATCCTCGGGTAGTGGACCATATCGACCACCAGCTAGTGCACTGAGACAGAAACCGAGATGGAGGAGAGATCGACCGCAGCAACCACAGGCTAGTGGGGGTTCCAGCGGTTCCAGTTATCCTGGGCGTACCAGTGTCACGTTTGTCGTACCGAGAGAGTATCCATTATGCAACTTCTGCAACAGGCATCACTATGGTCCATGTCAGCGAGGCCCTGTCACTTGTTTTCGTTGTGGCCAAGTGGGTCACTATGCGAAAGAGTGTTTCTAGCTTGATGGTGCTGATGGACAGGCGGCCCAGAGTTCCGGAGCTGAGCGAGGTGCCACTTCGAGAGCTCGACCTGTACAGTTTGCGGGCCAGGGCAGGCTAGGGTACAGACAGCAGGGACAACCTCAGCATGGACGACTAGCCGAGCAGGCTAGGGTTCATGCCATGACTTTGCGTGAGGGCAGAGCTTCACCAGAGGTCGTTATTGGTACGTTACATGTCTTTGGCATTCCAGTACTTACATTGTTAGATCCAGGTGCCACACATTCATTCATGTCGTATAGACTATCATCTTTAGCTACTGTACCTGCGTCTCCACTTCCGGGGTTGTGGAGAGTATTGTATCCGTCCGGTGAGGTGGTGAGCATTGGCTGGGTGTACAGAGACTGTGAGATATTTATTGGAGGCCATGGCTTAGCCACGGATTTGTTGTTGCTTGAAATCGTCGATTTTGACGTGATTTTGGGTATGGACTTCTTGGAGATACATTGGGCCATGTTTGATTGTCACAAGAAGGAGGTTGCATTTCGACGACCAGATTTTCCCGAGGTATTGTTTCGCGGCGAGAAGAATACGTCCTTGCCATGTGTGATTTCCGCGATGAAGGCGGATGATGAAGAAGGGCTGTGTTGCTTATTTAGCTCATGTTGTGGACACTACGGCTGTTGTGCCGGATATCAGTAGTATTGAGGTTGTTTCCAAGTTTCCGGATGTGTTTCTGGAGGAGTTACCGGGTATACCTCCAGTTCGAGAGATTGACTTCACTATTAAGCTATTACCGGGTACAGGACCCATTTCTCAGGCACCGTATCGTATGGCGCCAGCAGAGTTGAAAGAGTTACAGGTTCAACTTCAGGAGTTGCTGGAGAAGGGTTTCATTCGACCCAGTGTTTCGCTATGGGGTGCCCCAGTTTTGTTTGTACGGAAGAATGATGGATCTATGCGGTTGTGCATCGACTATCGGAAGATGAATCAGGTTACAGTGAAGAACAAGTATCCATTACCGCGGATTGATGACTTGTTTGATCAGCTCAAGGGAGCTTCAGTCTTTTCGAAGATTGATCTCAGGTCCGGATATCACCAGTTGAGGATCCGAGAGTCTGATGTAGCTAGGACAGCTTTTAGATCGCGGTATGGGCACTACGAGTTCTTAGTTATGCCGTTTGGGTTGACCAACGCCCCCACAGCCTTTATGGATTTGATGAATCGGGTGTTCAGACGATTTCTGGACAAGTTCGTGATTATGTTCATTTATGATATTTTGATCTATTCCAGGAGTGTGGGTCAGCATAAGAAGTATTTGCGAGCGGTGTTGCGGACTTTACGGGACCATCTGTTGTTTGCAAAGTTCAGCAAGTGTGAGTTTTGGCTGGACAATGTGAAGTTTTGGGGCATGTGATATCGGCTGAGGGAATCAGCGTTGATCCTGACAAGATCGAGGCCGTGCTGAATTGGAGTAGACCTACTACTGTACCGGAGATCCGGAGTTTCTTGGGTTTGGCAGGCTACTACCGGCAGTTTGTACATGATTTTTCTCGGATTGCTACCCCACTGACCAGGTTGACGAAGAAAGGCGTCAAGTTTGAGTGGTCAGATGCATGTGAGGAGAGTTACTTACTCCTGAAGGAAAAGTTGACTACTGCACCGGTTCTGATATTACCAGATGACAGCGGTGAGTTTGTGGTTTATAGTGATGCATCGAAGATGGGACTTGGTTGTATGCTGATGCAGCATGGTAGAGTTGTAGCCTACGGTTCTAGGCAGCTGAAACCACACGAAGTCAACTATCCGACTCATGATTTGGAGTTGGCCGCTATTGTGCTAGCGTTGAAGAATTGGAGACATTACTTATACAGAGCCCAGTGTAAAATTTACACCGAGCACAAGAGTCTCACCTACTTGCGGACGCAGCCAGACTTAAACATGAGGCAGCGCAGGTGGATGGAGTTGATCAACGACTACGATGGCACTTTCGAGTACCATCCAGGGAAGGCCAATGTTGTTGCCGATGCACTCAGTCAGAAATCCGGAGCTTCGTTATTCCAGGTGTGTATGGCTAGAGTATCTATGTTAGCCGAGCTTCGAGCTACGGGAGCCGAGTTCGAGTGGAATGACAAGGGAGCCTTGTTAGCCAGTTTCCAGGTTCGACCCATGTTGGTTGATCAGGTTCGGGAGGTTCAGGATTCAGATTCCTACCTGTTGGGCAAGAAGACCATGATACGGAATGGTGTGCCTACAGAGTTTCGATTGAGTGACGATGGTACATTGTTGTTTAGAGGCAGGTTGTACGTACCCTGAGACGAGAGTCTGAAGAAGGAGATTCTGGATGAGGCCCATAGTTCGGCTTATGCGATGCATCCCGGTGGTACGAAGATGTTTCGTACACTTCGAGCGTATTACTGGTGGCGCAACATGAAGCAGGAGATTGCCGCATATGTGAGCCGATGTTTGATCTGTCAGCAGGTTAAAGCGGAGAGGCAGAAACATGCAGGAAAGTTACAGCCACTGGAGATTCCGGTTTGGAAGTGGGAGCACATTACCATGGATTTCGTTTATCAGTTGCCGCGTACTTCGGCTGGCAACACTGGTATTTGGGTTATTGTGGATCGAATGACGAAATCCGCCCATTTTCTCGCACTTCCGGGGAAAATATCAGTGGGCAGATTGGCCAAGTTATATTTATCAGAGATTGTTCGACTGCACGGAGTGCCTGTATCTATTGTTTCTGACCGAGACAGTCAGTTCACTTCTATGTTCTGGCAGGCATTGCAGCGAGCCATGGGCACGAGATTGCGTTTCAGTACATCTTTTCATCCTCAGACTGACGGGCAGTCTGAGCGGACTATACAAACTCTTGAGGATATGTTGCGGTCTTGCGTTTTACAGTTTCGAGGAAATTGGGACCAGCAACTACATTTGATAGAGTTCGCCTACAACAACAGCTATCAGGCCAGTATTGAGATGGCACCGTACGAGGCCCTGTACAGGAGGCAGTGTCACACTCCGTTGTGCTGGAGTGAGGTGGGCGAGCGATGGCTTATTGGCCCTGATCTGGTGAAGAGCACTATGGAGGATGTCTAGATTATTCGGGATAGATTGAAGATTGCCTAGGATCACCAGAAGAGTTATGCGGACGTGAGGAGGAAGAGTCTCGAGTTTGATGTGGGCGATTGGGTCTTTCTGAAACTATCTTCGTGGAGGGGTGTTGTGCGTTTCGGGAAGCGTGGCAAGCTTCGACCACGATACATTGGTCCGTACGAGATCACCGAGAGGGTTGGAGCTGTTGCTTACAGGCTTGAGTTGCCAGCTGAGATGGCTCGTGTGCATGATGTTTTCCACGTTTCGATGTTGCGGAAGTATATCTCAGATCCAATGCATGTGTTAGCACCACAGCAGCTACCGATCCAAGAGGATTTGACATATGTGGAGCAGCCGGTACAGATTCTCGATCGTCGTGAGCAGGAGTTGAGACACCGTGTGATACCGCTGGTGAATGTCTTGTGGCAGAATCACTCGATTGAGGAGGCCAGCTGGGAGACTGAGCAGCGTATGCGGGAGCAGTATCCTCATCTGTTCACTTAATAGGTACGTAAATTTCGAGGTCGAAATTTTTTTAAGGGGAGTAGATTTGTGACGACCCGAACCAGAATCAGTAGGGTAATCAGCGTAATTCACGAGTTAGTGCGTAATCGCAGTTTTTCGTTAATTGTGTAGTTTGCCGGTTTTGATTACGACTTAATTATCGGCTGAGAATTTGAGTTGAGTCTCTTCTCGAGAGTTATTATATACGTGATTTCGAGTTCGTGGGCGGTTCCGGATGATTTTGCCGATGACCGAGGAATATAATATGATTATTTAAAATTTCAGAATATCGACGAGTTTATCTGTTCGTATCGAGTTTATCCGAATCGTAATGGTTATCTGTTTTGGACCGTCGATCGTCCCGAGACGCGAGTATAAATATCGGAAATAGTCGAAAATGCACTGTTTGGAAGTTTGACCAGCGTTGACCATTATTGGGAGAGTTGACCCATGTTGACCAAAAAGAAAACCGGCCACCGTTTGACTCACCGGAGACCTTTCTTTTCCGGCCATCTCCGGCTTCGATTTGGGTATGAATCGATTCCTCTCTTCATTTGCAACTGTTTAGAACTTGGAATTGCTTGATTTGGTTTCGATTTGAGGGAGATATTGTGGTTTGAAGTTTGGGAGTTTTCCGGCCGATTTTGGGTTTCGGTGACGGAGGTGCTCCGACCACGGCGGTCCTTTTGGGACAAGCCTCGAAGGCTGCCGTGCGCCGTAGACGGCGTAACAACGGCGAATAGCTTCGCCGGAGGTGGTGGATCGCCGTGACTTTCGAGCTGGTTTTGAGCTGCTTGCCTTCCGATTTGGCCTTTGGTGTAGTTGAGAGATGTGTTGTACTCTTCGAGATGAAGCTTTGGTGATTAGCGCGAGTGATTAGCTCGAGTGGGCGTTTTGCTCATCTGTGAGTGGACAATTTCTTTTCACTGATAATCGTGAGTCTTTATACACGTTTTACGAACATGAGCATGCATATGAGATTATGATTTATATGAGCATGTGTTATACGATTATGCCTATACAATTATACATTACGTATATGCATTTACATATTGTTTTATACATTTGCATAGAACTATTTACGATTTGGTTTACACAGAGTACAGTCATAGTATATGTTGTTGTATCGATACACTTGCATCCCGGCTGATCCCCGAGGATGTTTACCGAGGGAGGCTGTGACCCCTGACCCGAGGCCTTTACCGGGGGAGGGGGGGAAACCTCTGACCTGAGGCCTTTCTGGCTAGAATCACGTGTGGGTCTGGGATCCCGTGATTCGGATTGTACTAGCACGGATGTGTCCATGAGCGACCCCGTGGGATTTTTCCATGCATGCTCTGTACGCTGGAGGAGTTTGAGTTCACCTCGTGTGCTATATCATATTCATTCATTTTGACTCGCCTATGTTATTATAACATATATTATTCGGCGAAAAAACAGTTATTTTCGTCCACTCACTCTAACGATTTTCATGTCTTTCCCCTGGGCTTTTCGGTTTCCGTGTCCAGTTTGTAGTTCGGATTCTGGTGTCTCACGTCGTGGTCGGAGGCTAGTTGTTCGAGCTACCTGTGTTTTCCATTAGGTTTCTTGTTTCGCCTACTGTTGTATATTTTGTATATGTATACACTAGAGGTCGCTCTGATACATTATTGATACATGTGTTATACGGATTTTCCCAGATTTCCTATATATTACAGTTATGTTTACTGTTTATTGCTATTGATATGATATTGAGAAATCCGGATGGGATTGGTGCCCACGGTTTGGCTTTTGTGGCATAAGATGAAGTGTTATTTTCCGGGTGCAGGTAAAGGCAATTCCGCGTTACTCTGCTGAAATTTTAATGGTTTTTGTTGGTCCGTGTTTTCAGAAGAGGTTTGATTCCGGTTTAGGAAACTAAATCGGGGTTGGGTCCTTTCACCAGATCCATTCAACAATCTCACCATTGCATTTGTCAGGAAATTACAAGTGGAATGACATAAAATTTTGCCAAAAATTCCAGCTCGCCAGATCTCCACCGCGTACGGTAGGGCGTGGGGCCATGCACCACCGCCGAAGGCGGCCGGAATCCCACCGGCTCCAATTTGAGAAACGTACACATCAAATTGTTCATCTCAACAAGCCCAACAACATTCAAGAAGAACACAAAATCAAAATCAAATTGGTAAACCTCCAAATCGCGGAAGAACTAAAAGACCAACCGGAATTTCAATTAGCTCGATCGCCACCGTCCGACCATTTCAAGGGCCCAGACGTGTCGTGTTCAACTTGCCTCATCCTGGGCTTCAACCCTTAACCTTGATGCCAAACGCCACCGTGAGCACCGCCACCGTTGCTGTGATAATCTACCCGAAATCGGCTAATTTTTGCTATGCCGATTCTCCTTCCTCAAGCCACCAACGCCAGTGATGTTACCACCAAATGGTAGAGGAGAAGGAGCCTAACAATTTCCAACAAGAATCACAGCCAGAGGTGGCCGGATACCGCTACACAGCCCCTGTCAAGTTCAGCGACGATTCTGGGCCACGGAGCTCGGGTCAACGCAGGTCAACCTACTTGCCAAAAATAGAAATTTCTGACTTTCCTAAAATGGAAACCCTTATATATAATCACAATTTTACGGTAATGCATTTTCTAATATTTTCGTAAAATTTTCGCTTACCATAACTTCTTCGTTGTAACTTCAATTCAACACTTGACGTGGCCACAAACTCGTATCGACAAAATCTACAACTTAATTCAAAGAAATTTCTTGAAAAATGAAATCGATAAAATCTTGATGAAATGCCAGCAAAAGTTACTGACGATAAAGACTAATTACCATCAACGATTAACTTAATAAATTAGCGACTGACCACATAAGTTTCGATTATCGTATAATGATGTTCCAGGTCGTCAGAGTTAGTAACAAAAAAATCTTGCACACTTTCACCTCAAAGTATCTACCAAAGTATTCTAAGGATCAAAGACAAAGGAAACAAAGTTCTAAGATGATAAAATGAAGAAAACTACAAAGCTAAGAAGAAAATATCAAGCAAAATTTCTGGTTTACAGCAATCAAGGCCATCCGAAACTAAAGAATTAAGATGAGCCTAATCCCCAGCAACGGTACCAAAAACTTGTGGAGAGATTTATCCCCTCAACCTTTTAACTATTGATTAGTCTAAGTATAAGTGAATGTCTCTTACCCGCAAATATACGGGGTCAAGATATAGTATTTATAAGAAGTCAAGTGTGTTACCCACAAGGATTCGCCACTAAAACTCTTTAGTTCGAATTGATTAAGCACTTAAACTGCGGCTAAACTAGACACTAACTTGTTACTAAACTAAATGAAATGCGGAGATATATTTTACATTACCAAGTCCTTTGGAGACCCAGCATTATAGGGGGTGATTTTGACTATGGTGAGTGATTATCCGAAAGTTGATTAATTGATTATACTAAGACATAGAAACTACAATAGCAAATGAATTCAATATAAAGAAGAATGGTTGACTAGGAAAATCCCCGCTAACCATATGATGCTCAAACAATGTCTTGGTTTATGTAGGTGGATTAAAGTCTGGTCACACAAGTTGATGTCCAAATCGTGACCTTTTAAGTCACATTCAGTTTTAAACCCAAGTTCCTAGGTCATTTTGGACTCTAGATGACTTGAGCACAACCTTGAAGTATTTAGTGAACCGGAATCAAGGCCTAAGCTATTTCAAGCTTATATCTTGACCGTATGTTATAAATGTAGAAGGTTCCCCTTCTCGAACCACTTTTGGAGGAGTCGGGAGGAAGTCTAAGTGAATCTCCCAATTCACACCGTTTTGAGTTACAAATCAAAAGGCCCAACTAGTAGCCACAATAACCTTTCGATAATATGTGCTTGACTAAAGTCTCTCAAGTCTATTGAGACTCAAGGATGCTCTAGTCCTTGTTTAGTGCTAAGAAAACCAAACCTTAAGGTAAACCCTCTCGGAATAGACCTTAATCATATTTACATGCTCAACTAGCCTTAAATGAGTAGCTACCACTACTAGAGAAAATACTATAAAAATGGTAAAAAATAGGCCGACGAACTCTATAATTGTCAGGTATACTCTACTATAGCTGACAAATTTCATACTCGTCAATTATAAAACTATAGCCGATGGTCAAAAAATATGTCATCGGCTACGTGTGTTGTCCGCCATAGTATAGCTGACAATAATAACCGACCAATGTCGTCGGCTATACTATAATGGAAAAAAAAAATTATGTCGTCGGCTATAGTCATCAGCTTTATTCCAGACCGCGCCTCCTCTCGCACCCAACCCCGTAAAACCCAAAAAAAATCCTCCGGTGGACCTTGATGTAGCTCCTCCCGAGGTATCTCTCTCTCTCTCTCTCTCTCAAATTTCATGGTTTATATATCCCAGGTTAGCTGCCGCCTAGCCAGCCAACTGCCGCCAAAATTGGATTTTTTTGGTTTTTAAGGTTTGTGTAATTTAGGGTTTGTGTAATAGGGTAATTTTAGGTTTTGGGTTTGTGTAAATTAGGGTTTGTGGTGGTAAAATTCTGGAGTTGGAAATGCAGTTTCTGGAATAGAAATCTAGAATGTGCAATTTTTTTCTTCAGAATTCAGCAATTATAGCCGATGAGTTTCGTATACAAAGTCGTCGGCTATAGTTTCTCCGTTCAACCATTTTAGCCGAAGGGGGAAGCTTTGGTCGATGACTTCATCGTCGGCTATGGTTGGACTATAGCCGACGACGTGCAATAAGTGTCGTTGGCTATAGTATGGCCGACAACCTTTTGCCGACGACACTATAGCCGACGAAGGTTAACACATTTTTAGTTTCTCAATACATATATTAACTGAGCTAAGTTAATATCTAACAGACCGACGATTTTGTATCATCAGCTATAGTAATTTTTCTGGTAGTGTACTTCAAATAAGGTTTCATTTTTAGTTTCTCAATACATATATTAACTTAGCTAAGGTCAACACATGCATAGGTGAAACAAATCATGAATCCTAAGCATATAAACATCCATAAACACATAGAAAACTCATTCACAACACACTTTCACACAACATACACTAAAAACATAAACCATACATAGATCAAGACATCATTTATTCACATCACAACCCTAGCCTCCCAAATGGGACTACTTACTACACATAGTAACATAGAGTCTAGATACATAGAGAGAAGTCAATAAGTACAAGAAATAACTGAAGAGTCCCTTAAGCAAAGCCTCCAAGCTCTTCAAGTCCTTTCATCACTTCTTGCTCCCTTCCTGCTTCTTGGCTCCAACAAAGATGATAAACTCACCATAGGCTAGGGTGAAGAAAGTGTAGATGAGAGTATGGTGGTGGTGATAGAGATTCCTAAACCTATTGGTGGTGCTAGAATGAGTTTTAGTGGTGAAGGAGAGAGCTAGAGGGTTTGAGTATGGATGGAGGCTATGAAGAGAGACTAAAAACTATGAGAAATGAAAATGTGAAGTGAGATATGTGTGGTGGCAAGGGGGGCTCGATCAAGATAAGTTAAGGGAGATATTTTTGTTGTTTAAAATTCATGCTTAGACATGATCCTAAACTTTAGGCTTTAAGATAGTCCTAATGTTTGACTCACCCCAAGTCAGGTGACTTGCATATACATCTATCTCTCAAAATATCCTCCTTGTGGGCTTGGGTCTTGAGGCCTTGGCCCAACATAACTTGACTTTTCCATTGACCGGCGAAGACTGGTAGGAGTTGACCGTTGACCGGTCGTTGACTTTTCATCATTTTCTCGGTTTTGCTCCATCTTCTCTAAAGGCTTGGAAACTTGCTTAGCTTCTCCAAAAAATGATTAGTTTCCATCTTTAAGTTCATTTTCATGCCAACTCCCCATTTCTTAGTATAACAAGAAAACATAATAAAAAAAATGATGTTTTATTGATAAAAGGCAAGGAATAAGCATGGAATTAGAAACATAATTAGCACATAATTATGGGTCTAACAAGCACCTTGTATTCAAATATCTACCTAGGATCAGTATTTGCCGTAGTAACACTGTTAACTTATTGATTTTTTTTTAAATGTCAAATTTATGGGGTATATTTTCAATTCCTAATGTTTTCTTTCTAGTTTTTGTTTTCTTATTCTTTTTCTATTTCTATTTCTTTTTTCTTCTCATAAAAAATTCACATTTTTTCAATAATTTTTCATTAAACTAATGGCAGGTACTGATCTTAGATAAGAATTTGGATGTGAGGTACCGACGTTATAATTTTTAAAAGTGTGGTACCGAAGTAATGAATGACTCATTTGTGAGGTACCATTGGTGATAATTCCTCTTAAATTCAAAAAAAAAAGAGGTTTGCTACTGTTAGGACCATAATTATGTGTCTATTACGCTCATAACTTTCTGCTTATAGCTTGTTTTCTATGAATAAAGCATTATTCTTATGACATTTTCTGTTTTTGTTAGGTAATGTGGAGTTGGCTCGAAAATGCATTAGATATGAAGAATTAGATATTTATTGGAGAAGACATATATGTTTCCGAGGTCACGATAGAATTTGGAGCAATTTTAGGAAAATGACGAAATAGCTTCACCGGAAGTCGCCGGAAGTTGCCCGGAACCCGCCGAAATTTGCCACAGCCGGCCGGCCCACCTTGGTTGGCCCAATCACATGGAGTCCAACCCAATGAAGGCTCATTCAGCCCATGATGTCACTAATTTGGAGCTTAGCCTCTTATAGCCTAGAATAGTAGATCATGGTCTCCCTAATTCAAAGCTAACCCTTAGATCTTCCACCTCCTCTTTTATTATCATCCTAGGGAAAAGGAGCCTCCCAACTTAGCCAAATTCAAGCTCCTCTCTCCTCACTCATAGATCTCACCTCATTTTCATATTTCTCATAGTTTTACACTCTCTCTAGGCCCTTTATCCTTATCTCAACCCTCTAACACTCTCTTCTACCTCTTCTTCTCCCTTTTTAGGCCAAAACACCTCCATAACCACCACTATTAGAGACCTAGCTCTTTTCTCTCTTGGGTAGAGCTGAACTTCTCCACCACCACAACATCACTTTGGCCTATTTGGGTGTTCCTCTGAAAGGACCCAACCCCGATTTAGCTTTCTAAATCGGAATCAAACCCCTTCGAAAACACGAACCAACAAAAACTTTTCGAAATTTGGGCAGAGTTTCGTTACTAACGTAGAATTTCCATTACCTGCACGCGGATAATACACTTCATCCTATGCCACAAAAAGCAAACCGTGGGCACCAATCCCATCCGGATTTCTCAATATATCAACAGTAAAGTAAAACAATAAATATATATATGCTTTACTGAAATCCGGTATAAAATCGTAAAACATATATCACAGAAAGCTCAGAGCGACATCTAATACATAATCGTATACGCATACCACAGTAGGTAGAACAATAAACCTACTGGATGAAACAAGATTGCTCGAGCACTATGCCTCCGACCACGACGTGCGACACCATAGTCTGAACTTCAAACTGGGCACGGAAACCGAAAAGCCCAGGGGAAAGACAATAAACACGTTAGAGTGAGTGGACGAAAATAAATGTCTTTCACCAGTTAATATATATGTTTAAAAAAAACATATGCGAGTCCAGGTAAATAAAATAACATAGTACACGAGGTAAAACTCATACTCCTCTAGTGTACTGAGCATGCAAGTAAAAATCCCACGGGGTCACTCATGGACACACACCGTGCTAGTACAGTTCGAATCACGAGGTCCTTAGTCCCCGTGATTCTAAGCCAGAAATGGCCTCGGTTCCGGGGAAACGCCCCTCACCGGTCAGGTCGGGATAACGACGTCCCTCCTGGCGGCCTACCATCGGGGATCAGCCAAGAGGCAAAGTGTATCGATACAACAACGTAACCAAGACTGTACTCTGTGAAAACCAAATCATAACAGTTCGATGCAAATGCATGAAACAACATATAATTGTATGTATATTCGTATTCGTATATCCGTATAAATATAATCGTATAATCATAAAACACATGCTCATATAATCCGTAATCTCAATACGCATGCTCAAGTTCGAAAATCATATAAACGACTCGCAAGAATTCCGTGAAAAGAAATTGTCCACTCACAGACTGGCGTAACGCGTATCGCGTTAACCCGTGATCCGGCGGAAAGTCCCTCGCCAAACGAACGATCACGAACCCCTGAATAATCACAATGTCCATTATTCAAAGTCAAAATCCGACAATACAAATCAAACCACGAGAAACCGCTGTTCTCGGAAATTCACAATTCAATGTCGACGAATCGTCGAAAATCCGTATATGTACACCACAATACCTTGCTTTACGTTCGGACGCTCAAATCGAAAAACGAACCTCCCCACTGTGATCGGGGCGTGATTTCGAGTCAAATGACATGCAACTTGTCGAAAGTCCGAAAAAGTCAAACCGTTGACCGTTGACCGCCGTCTACGGCGGCGCCGCTGCCGGACGGAGAATTTCAAGGCGGAGCTGCACCTATTCCACTCAAAATCATGCACTGAGCAACTTTGTCAACTGCACCGAAGTCCAATTCGCACTCTAACACATCCAATTTCAAGCAAACCCGAAATGAAACACAAAATTCAAACCCAAAATTCTCCATGCTCAAATCAAATTAGAACACCATGTTTATATGGTTAGAATCACATTGAAGAGGGCTACAAAACCCAGTACCTCTTGAAGTTCAATTCGGCCAAAATCTGGATTCACCATTAAACCCAAAAATCCCAAACTTTGGATCAATGTTTCTCTCTCCACCATGAAGCTTGCCGGAAAGTGAGGCCGGGGTTGTGTAGAAGACGTTGAGGCGAGTCGAACAAGCCATGGACCGAGCCCGAAGGTGGCCGGAATCTCATCGCCACCGTGGGGCACCGTGGAGATGTCGACGGGATTCCTCTCCCACCGAGTTGACTCAGTCAACTCGGTCAACAATATTTATGACCATCTTTGACTTTCTCAAAATAGTAAGTCCCCTATTTATACTTTCCCAAAAAGGAAACTCATGCTTATCCATTTCGGCAAACTTGAAACGCGCGTAACTTTCTCGTCATAATTCCGAGTCCGATAATTCTCGCGGCCACGAACTCGTCTCGACATACTCTTCCAATATTACCCGAAGTCAAACATATCGGTCAAACGGATAAAAAGTCAACCCTTGAATCAACACCCATTTAAATCGACTAAACAATCAATAATCGGAAATATTCACAACTTAAACTCCGTAACTCAAAATCATGCTCCGGAAGTTCCTACAAACTCGAAATTAAATTATGAACAACTTCCGTGAAGAAACTGAAACCAAATTCTTGACCAGTAATTTAGTCGTTAAGTAGCCCACTATTAAAATCCAAACTTCAAATATTCATAACTAATTCCTCGGTCGTCCAAATAACGATCCGGAACCGCCCACGAACTCGTAATCACATATAGAACGAGTCTCGAGAAGAGACCCAGCTCCAATTCTCGGCCAATAATTTAGTCGTTAACGAATCCGGTAATCCAAACGACTGTCGGAAACCTGCGACAACGCAGTAACTCACGTATACAGCTGATCAAACTGCTGATTCTGGTTCTGGTCGTCACATCCTCCTCTCATCTTTGCCTCTAGGGTTTTGTTTGATCTTTAAGTTCAAAGGAGTGGAAAGTAATCATTCTTCCCCTTGGCTCCTTGGAATCCTAAGGACTACCCTTACCTCCTCTTAATGATTTGGTGCTAACTTTGAGTGAAGAAGTGGTGCTAGAAGCCTTGGACTCATTTGGTGGAGCTTTGGCTAGGGAATTCTTGGTTATTTCTTTTCTCTTCTTGTTTTGAGCATGTATCTAGTCTTGCTTTACATTATTCTTAGTGAGTAATTGCCTTTTGGAAGAGCCCTAGTCAATTTGATATACATACAACTATGTTTTGAGTTATGGAATTGAATTTGGTTTAGTGTACTACATGTTGTGAATGAGTTTGATAGCTTGTGATGTGATTGTGGTATGTTTGCATATTTAGGCTTGATTTAATATTTTTATATTCATGTCTTATCCATGATTAATTTGAGATATGTTTATGGAAGCTAAAAATGAACCTAAGTGAACTAGTCATTCACCTAAGGAAGATAAGCATGTAAACATGACTTAGGTTGCATTTGAGAAAATGGGCTTAAGGTTTAGTTTTCATTGGACTTGAGCATGAACCGAAGCCTTTTTGAAGTCCAAATGACTCAAGGAACTTTGGTCAAGCTTACAATAACTCGAAGGAGTTTTGTAGCTAATCGTTACTTCTTCTAATTCATGTTCTAAAAGGTATGGATTAGGAAAGTCACTAGAACATACTTTCATGTCCTCTAATAGGGACTTAGGAAGGAAAACCATTCACATTCATCATAAGTGTACACATATTGAACTCAGTAAGCATGTGGTATGATTATGATACAATTCGTAATTGAGTTGCATTCTAGTTTCGGTTTGCTTTATATTGGTATGCCAATATTCCAAGCAATTAAGGCTCCTCAATATATGTGTCGTGATGAGACAGAGTTGCAGTCAAAAACGAACTTCACATAGGCAACAATTTTGTCGTTCCCTACAATTCTATTTTTTTATTGAGGTATAATGCTCACATAAATGTTGAATCATGTTCGCAGTCTATGTTAATTAAATATTTATTCAAGTATATAAATAAAGTACCGGATTCGTGACAATATAAAAGATGAAATCCAAAATTATTTATATTGTAGGTATTTAGCACCTCATGAATTTGTATGCTATTTATTTGAATTCCCAATTTATTCTAGATTTAATGCGGTGCAGTATTTAAGAATTCATTTGCCTAACGAACAAACTATTTTTTCTATGAGGGCGGATCTCTTGAGCAAGTATTAGAAAATCTAAATGTATAAACTGCTATGCTCACTGCTTAGTTTAATACAAATAATATTTATAAAAAAGTAAAGAAATTAACTTACTCTCAATTTCCCTCTCAGCTTTTGTGGAATAATTCTAGCAAAGCACGGACTCCAAGAAAATAATATAAAATTATTGGTATAATCGCGCATGTGCCACCAATTGCATTAGAATTGTATTACTTGAGAATCTTATTGAATATTCAAAAGGATGTACTAATTTTGATTCGATAAAAAAAGTAAATGGAATTACATACTTCACTTTTCAAGATGCATGCAGGGCATTGAGATTGCTAGATGATGATAAAAAATGAATTGATGCATTGGTTGAATCTTCATTTACTGTAAGCTCTTTACAAATTAGGAAATTATTTGTAACCATTATTCTTTTTTGTAATGTGCCTGATCCACTGGCATGTTTTGTATGAACTACAAATATTGTTCAACATGTCGTTCAGTTCTTTAAAGCAGCATAAGTTACCAAAGCCAAAAATACAAAATATACAACAGTTCAACAATAAATTAATGAGAAAAGAATTGGATTACGATTGTGAAGCGCTTAAAAGAGAACATTATGATCTTATCACTAAATTAAATAGTTGTTAGAAAATCATATATGATGAGATGATTGAAGTTGTTAAGCAAAAAAATTCAAACTTATTTTTTATATATGACAATGGAGGAACTTATTTTTTTTTTTGGTGGAATACTATTATTTCTAGATTGAGATCAGAGGAAAAATACTTTTGGCTGTCGCATCACGGGCGTTGCTTCTTTATTATTGCCAAAAGGAAGAACATTACATTCTCGATTCAAAATAAAATCAATTATTGATAAAGATTCATCGTGTTCAATAAATGAAAGGACCTGACTCCGATTTAGTTGCCTAAACCAAAATCAAACCCCTTCGAAAACACGACCTTAAATTTTTTTTTGCCAGAGTTTACTTTGAAATACATGAACCATTCTTAGAACCTGCAAAGAAATACACTTCGAATATTCCACAAAATCCAAACCGTGAGGCTCCGTTCCCCATCCGGATTTCTCAACAACATATATATAATAAACTCAAAGGTTTACAAGAAATCCAGAATCATTCAGAAGTATACTCAACTGAAACACAGTATAAGTACTCAGAGCGACACATATATACAACATTTATAACGAGTAGGTCAAACAAGAAACCTACAGAAACTGAAGAGTGATCCAAACTCTATGCCTCCACCGATGACGTGTAACACTGGAATCCAAACTGAAAACTGGGCAACGAAAACAGAAAAACCCAGGGGAAAGGAAAATAAAATTGTTAGAGTGAGTGGACAAAAAACATATGCCTTTCACCATTTATATAGTCATAAAAATGATGCGAGTTCTTAAGTACATAAAATTCACCACTCCGGCGGATTTCCCTACCATAATAGCAGGTCGGGCGAATCTCTCCAGCCTAGTCGGCATATCAAGCGAATCTCTCAAACCTGATAGATGGACTACCGGTGATCAGCCGCGTAGCCAATGCATCGATACTAAATAAATAAATGTCATCACCAATAAAATAAACAATATTTTTCAAACGATAAATAATCTGAACATTGTACTGGAAACAAATACTGAAATCAAGAACTCGCTACAACAGTGTAAATAAATGTCCACTCACAGAGCAAAGCTAGCCCTAAGGTCCAGCGGAAAATCTCTCGCCAAACGCTCGATCTCGATCACCTGAATAACAGGGATACGATCAATACAAATTGAAACACATCATACGGAGCTAATACGTCGAGAAATCCGCGTTCTCGAAAGACGTACCGCTCAAAATATCGACGAGGATTACAAAATTCACAAAATATACCCAATTAACCCTCGTCCTAAAAAATATAATACTCAAATCAACCCAAAAACCTCAATACTACGCTCGGGACGCGATTACGAGCAAAACGGTATAAAACTCCCCAAAATTCTAAAAAGTCAACCATTTGCCGGAGCTCTGCCGTTGACCGCCACCGCCGGCAGCGATGCGGCGTCAACGGTGAGATTTTCCGACGGGGAAAGCCCAAAACTCTACTCCTCTTCAAGCCCAACAACTTCCTCTTCATCACCATCTTCCAATTCCAAACACACCGGCTGGAAATCGGCCCGAAACCCACGGCCTCCATGGATTCCAGCGAGTTTCCGACGAGCTCCGAACGGCGTCAAATCCCAAAATTCTTCCACCCAAAAGCATCAATAGGTTGAGGGGAGAAAAACCCCCAACCCCAATGACCTCAAATCATGCCGGAAACCACCACCCGAATCCGACAAAATCTCAAAACTTCACCGAGTTCGTTCTCCTTCAAAACTCCATCAATTCTCACAAAATCAAGTTCAAAACAATAGGAAATCACGAGAGGATTCTAACCACACCAAGATTGTGGCTAGAGATGGCCAGAATCGGCGGGTCGGACGGCGGTAGTTCGCGGTCACGGTGGAGCTATGGTCAACGGGGGTCAACGCGGTCAAACCTGGTCAACGACGGTCAAACTTCGCAAATGTGAATTTTTGAAAATTTTACGACTATTCAGATATTTATACGCGTGACCCAAGACGATCAACGGTCCAAAATGGATAAACACGACTAAATCCAACGGTTGGAAATATTTATAACTTATTCCTCGTAATTCAAAATAATCCTCCGGAAACACCAACGAGCTCGAAATCACGTACACTACAACTCTCGTGAAGGAACTCATCTCAAATTCTCGTCCGATAATTTAGTCGTAAACAAATCTGCCAGATCGACTAATTACGATAAACTGCGATTATTCGTGAATCTCGCGAATCAAGCCAATTAACATACCATTTCCAGTTGTACCCGAGCTGATCTCGCAATTTTGCCCTCGAAATTTACATACCTGCTAGCTGAAGAGGTAGGGATACTGATCTCGCATGTGCTGCTCTGTCTCCCAAGTAGCCTCTTCAACTGAATGGTTCTGCCACAATACCTTCACAAGAGGAATAGCTCTGTGTCGCAACTCCTAAACTTTTCGATCAAGTATCTGAACTGGTTCCTTCACATAGGTCAAGTCCTCCCGTATTGGAAGCTGATATGGTGTCAACACATAAGATGGATCGGAAATGTACTTTCGCAACTTAGATACATGGAACACATCGTGTACCCTGGTGATCATCTCAGAAGGTAATGCCAACCTATATGCCACCGCACCAACTCGCTCAGTGATCTCATAGGGACCTACATATCGCAGACGAAGTTTACCGCGCTTCCCAAAATGAACCACACCCTTCCAAGGAGAAAGTTTCAAGAAAACCCAGTCACTAACCTCGAACTCGAGATCCTTCCGCCTCACATCAGTATAACTCTTATGTCGGTCCTGTGCAAATTTCAATCTTTCCCAAATAATTTGCACATTTTCCGTGGTATTCTTCACCAAATCAAGATCAAGAAGCCATTTCTTGCCAACCTCACTCCAACACAATGGAGTTCGATACTGTTTTCCGTACAACGCCTCGTAAGGTGCCATGCCAATGCTAGCCTGATAGCTGTTATTATACGCAAACTCAATCAAATGAAGTTGCTGATCCCAATTCCCTTTAAACTGCAAAACACAAGGTCGCAACATATCCTCCAGAGTCTAAATAGTCCTCTCTGACTGACCATCTGACTGAGGATGAAAGTTGTGCTGAAGTGTAGTCTAGTCCCCATTGCCTTCTGCAATGCCCGCCAAAATTCGGAAGTGAACTGACTATCCCGATCAGAAACTATAGACACAGGTACACCATGTAATCTCACAACCACTTTCAAGTACAGCTTCCCCAATCTGCTCACGGGAAGCTTTCCTGGAAGTGCTAGGAAATGAGCTGACTTCGTAAGGCGATCCACAATCACCCAAATACCAATACTACTACCCGAAGTACGAGGTAACTGATACACGAAATCCATAGTAATATGCTCCTATTTCCACACTGGAATCTTCAAAGGTTGTAGTTTACCTGCCGGTTTCTGACGTTCTGCCTTCACTTGTTGACAAATCAGGCATCTGCTCACATACATTGCTATTTTCCTCTTCATGTTTCACCACCAATAATGAGCTTTCAGTGTCCGAAACATCTTTGTACTACCCGGATGCATAGCATATGCGAAACAATGGGCATCATCAAGTATTTCCTTCTTCAAATCCTCATCTCTGGGCACACATAATCTCCCCCTAAACATCAAAGTGCCATAACTCCTCATCCGAAACTCGGCCGGTACACTATTCTGAATCAAATTCTTCTCGCTCAGTAGATGGGCATCTGAATCTTGAGCCTCACGAACTCGATCAAGTAGTAACGGACGAACTTGGAAACTGGCCAACAATGCTCCATCATCATTCCACTCCAATTCTGCCCCCGTTGCTCGCAACTCTGTCAAAAGCGACACTCTAGCAACACGTACATGGAAGAGAGAAGCACCATGTTTCCGACTGAGAGAATCCGCAACCATTTTAGCTTTCCCTGGATGATACTCAAAAGTGCAGTCATAATCATTAATCAGCTCAATCCATCTCAGCTGCCTCATGTTCATATCCGATTGTGTACGTAACTAGGTAAGACTCTTATGATTGGTGTAGATCTTGCACTGTGCCCCGTACAAATAATGTCTCCAACTCTTCAATGCTAATACAATGGCAGTTAACTCTAGATCATGAGTAGGATAGTTGACTTCGTGTGGTTTCAATTGTTTCGAACCATAAGCCATCACATTTCCATGTTGCATCAAGACACAACCCAGACCTAACTTCAAAGCATCACTGTACACCACAAACTCACCGCTATCGTCAGGTAAGGTCAACACCGGTGCGGTAGTCAACCTTTCCTTCAAAGTCAAGTAGCTTTCCTCGCAAGCATCAGACCATTCAAACTTGACCCCTTTCTTTGTCAAACGGGTAAGCGGTGTCGCTATCCGTGAAAAGTCCTGCACGAATTGGCGAAAGTAGCCTGCTAAGCCCAAGAAGCTCTGTATCTCTGCCTCGTTGGTAGGTCTGCTCCAATTCAACACAGAATCAATCTTATTAGGATCCATGCTGACTCCCTTAGATGATACCACGTGACCCAAAAACTTTACACTGTCTAGCCAAAATTCACATTTACTGAACTTGGCGTACAACTGAGCGTCCCGTAAAGTCTTCAAGACTGCATGCATGTACTTCTTGTGTTGCCCCACACTCCTGGAATAGATCAGGATGTCGTCAATAAATACAATAACCAACTTGTCCAGATAACGTCTGAAAATTCGATTTATCAGGTCCATAAAAGCAGCTGGCACATTGGTCAACCCAAACGGCATAACAAGGAACTCATAGTGCCTATAACGTGACCGAAATTCCGTCTTGTCCACATCAGACTCCCGAATCCGCAACTGATGGTATCCAGACCTGAGATCAATCTTCGAGAAAACTGAAGCTCCATTCAGCTGATCGAACAAATCATCAATCCGTGGAAGTGGATACTTGTTCTTCACCGTAACCTGGTTCAACTTCCGATAGTCAATGTATAGCCTCATCGAACCATCCTTTTTCCTCACAAACAACACTAGAGCACCCCAAGGTGAAACACTAGGTCGAATGAAGCCTTTCTCAATCAACTCCTAAAGTTGACTTTGCAACTCCCTCAACTCCGCTAGTGCCATACGATAGGGTGCCTGCAAAATAGGTCCGGTACCCGGAAGTAACTCGATGGTGAAGTCAATCTCCCTGACTAAAGGAACACCGGGTAAGTCCTCGGGAAACACATCTGGATACTTGCAAACCACCGAAATATCACCAATATATGGTACGCGGACACTCGTATCGATCACATGTGCTAAGTAAGTCTCACAACCCTTCCTCATCATCCGATCAGCCTTCATTGCCGAAATCAAACAAGGCAAAGTAGTATTCTTTTCACCTCGAAACAAGATTTTCGGCATGCCTGGACACCTGAAAATAACCTCTTTCTTGTGACAATGAAGAACAACCCAATGATTCTCCAAGAAATCCATACCTAAAATCACATCAAAATCCATGATATCCAGCACCATCAAGTCTGTAGCTAACCCATAACCTCCAATAAAAATCTCACAATCTCTATATACCCACCCGACACACACTACCTCACCAGATGGATACAACACTCGCCACATACTAGGGAGTGGAGATGCAGGTTTAGTAGCTAATGATGCTAGTCTATATAACATGAATGAATGCGTAGCCCCTGGATCTAGTAAAGTAAGAACTGGATGACCAAAAATATACAACGTACCGATGATAACCTATGGAAAAGCTCTGCCATCACGTAGAGACATGGCATGAACCCGAGTTTGTCCAGCTGGTCGTCCACGCTGGCCACGATTCTGCTGACTACCCTGTCCAGAAGACTGTGTTGCACGATCACCAAAAGCAGTACCCTGATCTCGTTCAACACTCTGATCCGCAACACCACCAAAAGTACCACGCTGAGGTCACTCCCTCGCATAGTGACCCACCTGGCCACAACGGTAACAAGTAGAGAGACCATACTGACACTGATCAAAGTGATGTCTGTGGCAATTATTACACAATGGATTTTCCCTCGATGTAGCTGGAGTGCTGAAGAAAGGTCGAGAATAACTCGAGCCACTAGTACTCCCACTCAATTGCTGTCTCTATAGTCGACTCCTCCTCCATCTATGACTCTGCCTAGCAGTACTGGTAGGATATCTGTAAGGTCCACTACCCGAAGATGATGCCGATCCAGAAGTACCTGAACTCAGCCTCTTCGAAGCACCCCGACTAGGCCCCACCCTCTTCAAATCGACGCGTCTGAAACTGCATCTGTCTTTCCCTCTCAATGCCCCCACCTCTGAGTGCAGCACTCACAAACTCATCGAAGTTATCTCGAGGTATAGTGGTCAAAGTCCCCTTGATATTCAAATTCAAACCCAACTCAAACCTTCTGCACTTGGCTTCCTTTGATGCCACCATATCACGTGCAAACCGAGACAAATGAGTGAACTTATCTCGATACTCAAGCACTGACATACTCCCCTGCTTCAGGTTGGTAAACTCCTCATATTTCTGCTGCTGAGTAGCTGGATTGAAATACCGACGCATAAACATCTCTTTGAACATCGGCCAAGGAGTATCAATAGGAACCTTGTCTGTACAAACCCACCAAAAATAAGCATCTGACTCAAGCAAACCCACTACAACTACGGTTTTCTGTTCAGGAGTAAAATGCAGGCTCTCACAAACACGCTCAACCTGAACCACCCAAGCCTCACATACTTCAGGATTAGGGGAACCAAAGAAAACAGTTGCTCCCGCTGTCCTGGCCTTAGCCACTGGGTCAATACGTTTCTCCAAACGCAATACTCGCATAAGCAAGTCACGCGTACGTTGATCCTCATCAGGATCTCCAGTCCGTTCAGCACGGACTCCACGTCGAGGAGGCATCCTAAGGATAAAAGATATTAGTCACAAGATGTGACGACCCATAACAGAATCAGAAGTGTAATCAGCTTAATTCGTGAGTTAGCGCGTAATCGCAGATTTCCGATAATTGATTGAATCGTCGGCTTTGATCACGACTTAATTATTGGCCGAGAATTTGAGTTGAGTCTCTTCTCGAGAGTTGTTGTACGCGTGATTTTGAGTTCGTGGACGGTTCCGGATTATTACTTCGACGACCGAGGAATATAATATGAATATTTGAAATTTTGGAATACTGTCGAGTTTATCCGTTCGTGTTCGAGTCTTTCCGAATCGTGATTGTGATCCGTTTTGGACCGTTGATCGACCCGAACCGTAGATGGAATGATTATTGACTTGATTTGCGAGTTTCACGATTTGTCGTGATTTCGACGTAATCTGCTAATATGGCGGCTTCCTTAGCGACTAAATTATCGGACGAGAATTTGAGTTGGGATCCTTCGTGGAAGTTGTAGAGAATTTAATTTCGAACTCGTGGGAACATCCGAAGGATTTTTCCAAGTTACGTGGAATAAGTTGTGAATATTTTCGACCGTTGATCGTTTAATCGGATAAGCTTGTGATGAATTGACTTGTTGACTTTTTATCGGATTGGTCGAAATTGTTTGACTTCGGGTGAAAATTGAAGAATATGTCGAGATAAGTTTGTTGATGCAAGAATTGTTGAAAACGGATTTACGACGCGAAAATTACGTTTGTTCGAAGTTTGTCGTAAAGTTAATTTTGGTGGTTTCTATAATTAGAAAGTATTTAAACTGGGTTTCTACTTTGGGCAAGTCAACTATTCATTTATTATGTTGACCGAGTCAACTCGAAGGAGGAGAGGTGCGACGGCGCTGTGGCACGGCTCGCCGGCGGTGGCTTGCCGTCCGGCCACCCCAGGCCTCGGGGTTGGATCCCTCCGGCTCGCCTCAGCGTCCCCGTCAAGTTTCAGGCCACCATCGACGGCGAGGACACCGGAGGAGGAGGAATTTCCGGTTGGAAGTTGGTGGATTTTGGGGTTTTTGGTTGACTCTTTTCCGGCTAAATTGAGAGGCATGAAGCACTAGGCTTTGAAGCCCTCATCATCACGAATCTACCTATGTAAGTATGGTGTTCCAATTCTTCTTGTACTTGGAGAATCAATCGATTGAAAGTTTGGTTGGATTTCGGTTTTGTTTGAAATTGGACTAGTTAGAGTCAAAATTGATCTTTGGTGTAGTTATGGAAGTTGTTTGTTGGATGATTTTGAGTGGAATAGGTGTTGGTTCGCCGGGAAATTTCACGGTTGGGTTGCGCCGCCGTCGACCAGCCAAAGTTGACTTTTTGGGGTTTTCGACAAGTTGTATGTCGTTTCGCTCGGAATCGTGCCCCGATCGCAGTGGTGAGGTTTGTTTTTCGAATTGAGCATCGGAAATTATAGCGAGGTTTTGTGGTGTGATTATCGGATTTCGACGATTTCGTCGTTATTGAATTATATATTTCCGGAAACGGTTGTTTCTCGTGATATGATTTGAGGTACCGAGTTATAATTTTGAGAAATGGATTTTATGATTATTCAGGGGTTCGTGATCGTTCGTTTGGCAAGGGATTTTCAGCCGAATCACGGGATTAACGCGTATCGCGTTACGCTCACCTGTGAGTGGACATTTTTATATTTTCACAGTTGTTGCGAGTTCGTGATTTTTCGTGATTTTTCGTATTTACTTTATATGATGTTGAGATATATATTATTTTAGGAGGTATTATTTTATATTTATTGGTGATGGCATTACTGCATCGATGCTTCGGCTACTCGGCTGATCACCAGTAGTCCGCCAGAGTTGAGAGATTCCTCTGGACCAGAGTTGAGAGATTCCTCTGGGTAGGGTTGAGAGATTCCCCTGTATGCCGCCGGGGTTGAGAGATTCCCCTGGCCTATCACCGTCGGGTTTGAGCGATTCACCTGACCATCAGACTTGAGAGATTCGCCTGGCAACCTCCATATATACTTTTCGAACTCGCATTGTTTTACATTGATTATGTATATAAACTGGTGAAAGGCATATGTTTATTTTCGTCCACTCACTCTAACGTTTTTATTTGCCTTTCCCCTGGGCTTTTCGGTTTCTGTGCCCAGTTTGCAGTTCAGACTCTGGTGTCGTACGTCGTGGTTGGAGGCATAGTGTTCGAGCTACCTTGTTTCTTCCAGTAGGTTTCTTGTTCTGCCTGCTGTGGTATATTTATATAATTATACACTAGAGGTCGCTCTGAACATTCTGATGATATATTTTCATACGATTTTCCTCGGATTTCTCTAAAGTATAGTTATATTTATTACTTTACATTACTGTTATGATATTGAGAAATCCGGATGGGATTGGTGCCCACGGTTTGATTTTTGTGGCATAGAATGAAGTGTATTTTCCGGGTGCAGGTTAATGGCAATTCCGCGTTAGTAGCGTTACTCTGCCGAAATTTTGATGGTTTTTGTTGGTTCGTATTTTCAGAAGGGGTTTGATTCCGGTTTAGGAAACTAAATCGGGGTTGGGTCCTTTCACAAGACAAAAAGGATGTAATCATGGAACCTTAAACGTTTGAAAACATACAACACTCTACAGCATTGATGATTATCCGCCGACTGGTCGGGTCATCGCTCCCGAAATGCTATGCATTCTCAAATGTCCTTAGTAACACAACTACAAGAGTCTACAAAACCTAAAACCTAATGCTCTGATACCAACTGAAAGGATTCAACTCCGATTTAGTTGCCTAAACCGAAATCAAACCCCTTCGAAAACACGACCTTAAAGTTTTTTTTCCAGAGTTTACTTTGAAATACATGAACCATTCTTAGAACCTGCAAAGAAATACACTTCGAATCTTCCACAAAAGCCAAACCGTGGGGCTTCGTTCCCCATCCGGATTTCTCAACAACATATATATAATAAACTCAAAGGTTTACAAGAAATCCAGAATCATTCAGGAGTATACTCAACTGAAACACAATATAAGTACTCAGAGGGATGCCTATATACAACATTTACAACGAGTAGGTCAAACAAGAAACCTACAGAAACTGAAGAGTAATCCGAACTCTATGCCTCCACCGATGTTGTGCAACACTGGAATCCAAACTGCAAACTAGGCAACGGAAACAGAAAAATCCAGGGGAAAGGCAAATAAAATCGTTAAAGTGAGTAGAAGGAAATAAACATATGCCTTTCACCATTTATATAGTCATAAAAATGATGCAAGTTCTGAAGTACATAAAATTCACCACTCTAGCAGGTCGGGCGAATCTCTCAAACCCGACAGTGATAAACTAGGCGAATCTCTCAAGTCTAGTCGGCATATCAAGCGAATCTCTCAAGCCAAATAGATGGACTACCGGTGATCAGCCGCGATGCTAAATAAATAAATGTCATCACCAATAAAATAAACAATACTTTTCAAACGATAAATAATCTGAACATTGTATTGGAAACAAATACTGAAATCAAGAACTCGCTACAATAGTGTAAATAAATGTCCACTCACAGAGCAAAGCTAGCTCTGAGGTCCGGCGGAAGATCCCTCGCCAAACGCTCAATCTCGATCACCTGAATAGCAGGGATACGATCAATACATATTGAAACACATCATACGGAGTTAATACGTCAAGAACCCCGCGTTCTCGAATGACGTACCGCTCAAAATATCGACGAGGATTACAAAATTCATAAAATATACCCAATTAACCCTCGTCCCAAAATATAATACTCAAATCAACCCAAAAACCTCAAGACTACGCTCGGGACGCGATTACGAGCAAAACGGTATAAAACTCCCCAAAATTCTAAAAAGTCAACCCTTCGCCGGAGCTCCGCCGTTAACCGTCGCCGCCGCCAGCGACGCGGCATCAACGATGAGATTTTCCGGCGGGGAAAGCCCAGAACTCTACTCCTCCTCAAGCCCAACAACTTCCTCTTCATCACCATCTTCCAATTCCAAACACACCGGCCCGAAACCTATGGCCTCCATGGATTCCGGCGAGTTTCCGGCGAGCTCCAAACGACGTCAAATCCCAAAATTCTTCCACCCAAAAGCATCTATAGGTTGAGGGGAGCAAAACCCCCAGCCCCAACGACCTCAAATCAGGCCGGAAACCACCACCCGAATCCGGCAAAATCTCAAAATTTCACCGAGTTCATTCTCCCTCAAAACTCCATCAATTCTCACAAAATCAAGTTCAAAACAATAGGAAATCACGAGAGGATTCTAACCATACCAAGATTGTGGCTGGAGATGGCCGGAATCGGCGGGTCGGACGGCGGCAGTTCCGGTCAACGCGGTCAAACCTGGTCAACGACGGTCAAACTTCCCAAATGTGACTTTTCAACAATTTTACGACTATTCAGATATTTATACGCGTGACCCAAGATGATCAACGGTCCAAAACGAATCGAAACCAAAATGGATAAACACGACTAAATCCAACGGTCGAAAATATTTATAAGTTATTCCTCGTAATTCAAAATAATCCTCCTGAAACTCCTACGTGCTCAAAATCACGTACACTACAACTCTCCTGATGGAACTCATCTCAAATTCTCTCCCGATAATTTAGTCATAAACAAATCTGCCATATCGACTAATTATGATAAACTGCGATTATTCGTGAATCTCGCGAATCAAGCCAATTAACATACCATTTCTGGTTTGGGTCGTTACAAATAATAATAAAAAAAATATTGCAGAATTAATCATTTAGAATGAGGCTCCTATGTGTAATAGATATTGTATTGAATCATTGGATAAAACTCTTCGTGATATTTTATCAAAAGACTCGCACGATCCAAAAAAGGAAATACCATTCGGAGGCAAATCTATATTACTTGGAGGAGATTTTAGGCAAACTTTATCAGTCATAGAAGGTGGAGGAAAAGAACAGATTATGGATGCTTCGTTAAACAATTCATATTTATGGTCTTCACTTAAAGTATTTCGTTTGACAGAAAACATGAGATTGTCGACAATTGGTTTAACATCCACTGAAAAAAAATGAAATAAAGGAGTTTGGAAAGTGAATACTACTAATAGGAGAAGGAGAATTACAATCAAATTTTGTTACAAATGATTCTGATGTATCATAGATTGATATTCCTACAGATTTACTTACTGATCCAATGGATGATCCAATAAAGTCAATTTTTTCAGTTACTTATCCAAATTTTTATCGTAAATATAAAGATAGTTATTATTTAAAAGAATGTGTTATTGTGACTCTAAAAAACTCCATCATTCATAAGATAAATAAATATGCAATTAATTTAATACTTGGTGATAAAAGAACCTATTAAGGTTTAGACACGATTTCATTCAAATCAGGAAGTGATGATAATAATAGCATTTTATATCTTCCGGAATTAAACAAGCTTGAATTTAGTGGATTGCCCCCCACATGACCTAATTTTAAAAATTGGCGTGCCTATTATGTTATTGAAAAATTTAAATCAAATATATGGTTTGTGTAATGGAACAAGAATGATCGTAACAAACTTATTTGAAAATTTTATAGAAGCAAAAATATTAACAGGAACTAATATCGGAGATAAAGTATATATTCCAAGAACTATACTAATTCTCAACGAAATTAGATGGCCATTTACATTTAAAATACGTCAATTTTCTGTTAGAACCTGTTATGCAATGATAATTAACAAAAATCAAAGTCAAACGTTAAATCAAATCAGAATATATTTGTCTGAACCAGTCTTTACACATGAACAATTGTATGTCGCGAGTTATGTCAACAAAAAATCTTAAGATTATGATAAATAACAGTGGTGACATACAAAACAATTATACAAAAAATGTTCTACAAAATATATAAACATAAAAAGTAAAGAAATTAATTGGTATTTCTCAAATTAAAAAAATAAAAAGTCCAAAACAATTTTGACCCTCTATGTCCCTTCCCCAACCCCAGCTCTCTTCTTCTTTGTTCACCCTCTCCTTCGTCCTTTTTCTTCGTCTTCAATTTTGACTATGTTTTGCGTCAATTATCGCACTTGCGGGGACGACAGTGCCGTACAAAACACATCTCTCTCTCTCTCTCTCTCTCTCTCTCTCTCTCTCTCTCTCTCTCTCTCTCTCTCTCTCTCTGCAATTGTCGATTGCCAAAGTTCTTTAAGTCGCGGCTTTGCGAAGCCATCCATCAATTCCAAGCTGCAATCGCAGGTTTGATTGGGTTTCGTCTACATTTTCTAAGTTTTTTTTCCTTTTTCTTGCGATTCGATTTGATTTGGTGATTTGGTGTCCTCCGAGTAGGCAGTGTCCAATTCCTTCGAGGAAGATCCGATCAACGAGGAGGAGGAGACTGCCGAGACAACTTCGCGGCTCCGATGACGATGACTTCGCGGAAATAGAGGTAGTGTTCCAATTGTGATTGTATATATGGTGGTTTTGCTGTTTGTTTATGATGGGTCTGAGCTTAAGTGTTGGTATTTGTATACCTAGAGGTGTTTTCATTTCAGTTTAGTGTAGTTTTGTTGTGCTCGGGGTTTGTAAATTAGGGATTTTGGTTAGGTTTGGCTTTTGTTGTTATTGTTGTTGTTAGGTTAGTCTAACAATGACGCCTGGGCTGCAGCATATTTGGCATTTGTATGGTGACTCAATATTTTGAAGCTTCAACTGAGTAATGGAGAACAAAAGCTTGGACTGGTTGTTACTGTTCAGTGTGAAGAGATTGTTGATGAAACATTCATTCCGTTGACCATTAATGAGGTATGTATCTGTGTCTATTCAGATAATGCATTAGGAGATTATATGGTTTGATTGTGAAAATGTGATTAGTGTGGACTGAAATGAGCATGATGTAGGATTGGTTGGCAGAAAGAAGCTGTTGAAAGTGTTATAGTTCAGGTTTTGGCAAACAGCTCACTCCATTCTATACAGTGAGAATTATGTGAAAATATCGAAGAGAGAGATAGAGAACCTGTTTTATAAAATTGAGGTTTAAGGTATGACTTCAGGTAACCAATCTTAAATTGACATACCCTATAATTTTGGTAGGTTAAAAGTTGTATTCAAAGTTTATGTTGAATTCTCTAAATATAATGGCTGCTATAGCTCTTGAGAAGGAAGATGGTCAGACCCAGTGGGAATTCAGCTGTGACTTGGAGGTCGATTACGATTCTGAAGAAATTGCTTCTAATGTCTACACAACATTAGTTGTTGATAAAGACGTAATGCTTTATTTGCCAAGACTGTCTATTCTGAGTTCATATTGGTTTAGTTAGCTTCTTATCTAAATCTGTTGGTAATTTTCAGTTGCAAACGGACAAAGTGAAAAGGCAGATGTCAGTTTCGAATGAGAAGCTTTCAGTGCACTTTGAGGCTGTTAAGGCAAGATTTCTCCGAGCATCGTATAGTGCTTTTGTTGATGTTTTTATTCTAGCTACAAAAACAATTGAAGAATTTGGAAAAGGAATGGAATTGTAAGAACTGTTGGATGAACTTCTCAAAGCAGCTTTGTATGCATTTTTAACAGTGTGAACTCTCTGCTTCATGACTGAACCATGCTTATTTCATTTGTTAGATAGAGAATGGCTGAGATTGTTACAAAAAAAATTCACTAAATATTATGTTGTAATATGTTGATGGGATTATTATCCTATAATTGAGGTCACATCATGCTGACCAATATTGCAGCCAAATCATGTTAATGAGGATGGATATTACTTTTTGCTATCAGATGACTACGTACAATTCAAAGTCTATATTACTTGTATTCAAAGTTTATATACATTATGCTCTTTGTTTCATTAACAGGCCACATCATGCTAGTCAGTGGCCTTCACCCTTGGCACTTGCTTTCTCATCTCTTTTATCACTTTCAGCAAGTTTTACTCTGGTATAATGTGTATCTTTGTTTGAAACTTTCATTGTCAGTGACTCATGGGTTTATATTGTCTTTATTTCGTACTTCATTTGTGTTGGCTTGGTGTTATGCATCATAGATATGATATGGAGGCAATCTATTTCGATGTAGTGTAACAAATTCAAGACGACGCCAATTGAAGTCAAGAGCATTGGAGGATGGCTACACTAACGCTCTCTTATCTTTAATTAACAAATTTTAGTCAGGTTTTCCCATGTCAAGACAACTTTTTTAAATGTAAATGAACTGACCTTATGTATGATTTTAGGTTATTAATTTAAGTTTTGGTCATAGAACATATTGATGTACAAGCTTCAATATTTTTCTAATTAATTTCATCAGTAATGGAGTTTTCTTTATAAGTATTAGTAATGAGTTTTGATATACTTATTATTTTCATATCACATTATGAATTTTTGTACATTTTGTGCTACATATTGGCTTGGTAGGTTGGATTACATCATATTAAAAATTAGTATGTTTGATAAAGATATACACACATGTGCAATTGAGTGAATTACCAGTTGTGCTATTGTTGTTGCTTTCTGTTTTGGCCTCAAGCTATATCTTTGGAATTGAAGGGGCAATTGGCATGACAGATAATGATGAGCCAATCATGCAAACTTCTGACAAGATACGTTACAAAAGAAAGCGTCCAACTCAATCTTCTACTAGAGCATTGTTCGCATCAGATTCAGAGAAAAAAATAAGGATGCAAGTGCAATCATAGTTATTCTTCTCTACAATGAACAAAATCACTATAATGCTTAAATCTTTGAGATTATGTGTAGGCAATTTGGTCGAGCATCATCTACCTCAACAAAAGCGGACAAAGAGAAACAGTAACTGAAATAGAACAATTAAGATCCAATAGGTAATGCAAGACCGGTCCCCAATTTTGTACATAGGGTTTAGATCCATGTGTTTCTATAATCAGAAATTTTCAATTAACTCATATATTACATTGCTTAAATTTGTAGGAAGTGTGGTGATGTGGTGACATTATCAATTGGGAGCTAACTTTGTTGGGAGAAAGAGGCATACTTTTTGTTCAATCTTTACTAATCTAATTTGAAGAATTATCCGCAACTTCCAATAATCATTTCAATCACCAGTTGCCTTTAAATGTGTAAATTAATTTTATTTATGTATCGTAATACACTATGTAGGTTAACTTTTGTATAGTTAACAGTGATTTGAAATGTACACTTAGCTGTTGTCTCAAATATATGTTACAAGTACAATATGCAAGTTAACTTTGGTACAGCTAACATTGTGATTAGATATCTATGCAGCTTAAAATATTTAATATTTTGTTTATCGATGTATATATGCACAAATCTATGAATGGAAATCAATTTGCTAGGTCACCCTTCTTCGGATCTCCCTATGTCATCACCCACGTCTCGGCGTCCACCCTAGTATATTGAATATCTATGTGGTTTTGTAAACAAGACACATGGTGGATAGGAGAAAATACAATTTTGTACAAATAATCAATTGCTCTACATCTGAGAAGAACAAATGCTTTCACCTCCACAACACAGGATTACTATGACATTCACAGTTTATCTCAATTTTTCTTTCTTTCTTTTCTCTCTCTCAACCAAAACCTAAAAACCGTAGTGGAAAACAAATCTTATCACGCCATAAATCTGCTGCTAGAAGAAATCCTCAACCTTGGTTTTCCTTTTTTAGATATCTGCTCAATATCTACACATTCAAAATTTTCACACCTTCTCTGCACCCAAACACACATCGCACAGTAGGTATCCCTTAATTGTATTTATAGCACAGTAAGACTTGTGATCATCAGTCTTTCTAAGGAAACAACAGCCTGCTCTTCTTGCCTGTTATATGCTATCACATTCTTCAGAACCTACACAATCACAATGTCACTGAAGCTGTTAACATCTAGCTTTCTGATGCTGCCTGAACCAAATGCAAAGTTTGGTGGCTTGAAGCTACTTAAAAGATGTGCATCAACCAAATACATTTCTCTGCCCACATTCCAATAAGCCTGAAATCCAGGTTCTGATCACACAAGTCTAAACAAGCTTTCAAGAATATCTGTCTGACCATGTAGTTTCTGATCCTCTCGAAGATGAATTCCCATATGATCTCCAAACCTCTCTCCATTGTCGGCTATTTCCGCTTCTTTCAAATGGGTAATTCTGAGCATCTGCAGGCATTCTAGTCGCATTGTTTCCACTGCACTTCTTTTGTGCATTCCTAAACTCTTCTTCAGCGTCATACCGTGCACGCTGGATACATGACAACAAAATTGTTTGAGATCAATAAAAGAGAAGCCTTTTAACATATGTGATTGGTAATTGGTGGGAAAAAAATTAGAAGTACAGTAAAAAGAAACTGTATATGAATACACGTCAGATGAATTACTTAAGCACCCATCAATTGATGGTTAATCCTGAATACCACAAGAATTTATATGCAATCGCGAATGTGCCCATCAACCATGTACTTAGCTACACCAAAACTGACCAAAAAAATGTTTCTATTATATATACATATATAGAGGGACCTTCCACTAAGGTATACATATTTTTGGTCATTTTCAGATATAAAGCATTACACAAACTTTTCCATCACATTTTAACATCTTCACCATCCAATTCTAAGGTCTATATTAGTAGATCATTCCTGTAAATTTTAAGCCAAAATGGTGATCTTAAAGGAATCAAAATAAATTAAATCAAGGGACGGACCAAATCTGTCAAACCTGAACCGTTCATACTTATAAACTTCAATTGCATTTTTGAATACCTTAACGATCACCATTTTGGCTGAAAATTTAGAGGCTTAATCTACACATTAGGACCTAAGATCTGAACGGTGGAGATGGTAACATATGATCGAAAAGTTAGTGTAATACCCTATACCTAAAAAATGACCAAAAAAGGTATACCTTAGTAGAAGGGTGCTGAAATAGAGGGCCCTTCCATTGAAAGAGGAGATACAAGAGATATGGACCAAAAGTTCACACAAGAAAAAGAAACACAGGTTCAGAAAGACTAGCCCAGGAGACACAGACCCCTTACAGAAATAAGATACTATAGAGTAGTCTAACAGTCCTGAATAACAGAATCGAGGGTATAGCATTTGATTTAGTAGAGATCTAAAAGAAACAAGATCCAAAAGAGTTGAAATACCCGTGGTAGATCTAAAAAGAATAAGGTTCTCTGATTAATGCATTAAGAAAGATGGTGACAAGGAATAGCTGAATTGGTAGCATACTAATAACTGCTATACCAACTTCAAAAGCAACCACTATTGAAGAAAAACTAAATGAATACTATTTTGAAGAAACAGAAAGTTAAATCTTAGAACCATACCAAAAACTTATTTTGAGCTGCAAAGATAATGGACAAAGCGCAAATTTCATTAATCAATAGTGATTCCCAACCAAGATGAGAAACTCTATTCTTGTCATCCTTTCTATTACTTTTGTTAGAATGCTAGGAAGCAAAAGAAAACACATAAGAAAAAGTGTGCATAGAAATTGATTAAGTCAGAACTAACTGAGGCATGACTCAGTTTTGACCTTGGTAGGATCTGAAAGTACTGCATATGCCTCCCCAATAATTTTGAAAAGCCTGTCAGCATCGTTGTACACTTCTTCTGCTATTTCTTTCCAAAGTGCATCATCACCAGTTTCACTCCTGACAAAAAATTGACCAGCCTACAATAGAACATGTCAGAGGGTGGATAACAATAAGCAACCATTAACTTATGAAGCACTGACATGGGTACAGCGTGTCGGATACATGGACACTAGAACAAAAAAAAAACTCAAAAATCAAGATACTATATGTCTAGGGTGTGTCCAATATATGTGTAAAATTTTGATAAATATGTCGATCAAAGTTGCATAAAGATCACTACGAAAAACCAAAAAGGTTTGTGATTATATTCGTGTGTAACACCTGAATGGCTTGAATGTCTCAATTATTGGTATTAAAGACGGAAGAATCCTTCAGCTATGAGGTCTGGATGCAGCTGCCTCTTTCAGGTGAAAGAAGCAAAAGCACCCCAGTCTTGTTTACGTGAATAAACAAAACTAATGATTAAATTTAATCTTTGTAGGTTTGATACACAAAAATGATGAAACAACCCCTCAAAACATATGAGAATTGCTGCGACGCATATTTGTAGGTATTCTGATGATCAATAATGTGTAAAGTCAACTAATGCATATGGCCGTATCCAAAACCACATGGATACTGCACCTAAATATTTCTTGCATATAGTCATACTAATAAGTAATGAGAAGATTCTTATGAAAGGGCTAAAGCAAAGAAATAAAACCTACCTTGTCAGGATGATGTCTGAGTGCAGCTTTTCTATAAGCCTTCTTGATTTCTGATGCTGATATAGATGGTTTAATTCCTCTGCTATAATTGAAGAAAACGAAGATGACTATTATAATTGACAGAGATAAATTATAGTTGCCTGGATTTACTTCATATAGCACTAGCATAGGAGTAATATTAACCTAAAAAAAATGTCATAAGCAGTATGAAGTTGCCAAAGACTCACTTTGTAGTAAGCTTTCAAGATGCATATGAACATACATCAACTTTATCCACCATAACTTAACCATGACCATTCTCTAATGCATAGGCATATAACAATTGGCAACAATATGCTTTTAAATTAAAACACGTCCAAATGTTCTAATACTTGCTAGTGGTGGACGGGAGGTGCGGAGGAGCCTAGTGCCAAGGCAGGTTACCATCTGACTCTCTTGTAAATCTATTCTGAGAAAACATCTTTAACCCCATGTTTTATGTGGTTTCCCACTAAAAGGGCCCTAAACCCTAGTGCCTAGGAGAGTAATTTTAGAACACTGAAAGTAGAAAGATACACTTACAGAATAATATACATATCCAAGGGGATGTCCTTTTTGGCTTCTTCTATTTCTGAAAGACGAAGACGAGTTTGTTTCAAATCGCTTTTGCAGCTATTGGATCTATCAGAAGTTCCCATTTGATTGCTATTTTCCTCCAACTGCTTCGTGAGAAGAGATACAAGTCTACGAAGATCTCTGGCTGCTTGTCCATAATCTCGGATCATCTCATATAAGGTAGCTCGTCTAGAAATAGCCTGTCAAAAATTGCAGATAACGAAACCAATAAACAATGATCATAAGCAAGGACATATTGAATCACCATTCAGAAATCATTCGCATTGAACAAACCTTTAAATAACTTCCATCAAGAGCTATAGCGAGACTGCAATCTGCAATAGCATCAGTAATCTGGCCCAATGCTTTGTATGCAGCAGCACGATTGCAAAAACAAACAGCTGAGAAAGGACGCGATTCTGCATTACATGACAAAGCAGACGTATAACGCTCAATAGCTTCTGTATGCCTCCCTGCCTGAAATGCTTCATTCCCTGCAGTCTGTAATAAAGATTACATATAAAATCAATACAACGGATATCAAACCAAAATATTATACCCATTGTACTTTAATAATGTATAAGCTAAACACATCAGACACTGCGAAGACCAAGGATTCTCAAACATATAATAGTATAAATTTTCGTTTTTGCAGTGAAAATGGAGGGTTATTGCTCATTCTTTTTGCACAAGGGTTTTTACTTCGTACAAGAGTATAGATATCAAACTTTCTTTAAAGAAAACATTACTCACACGCACGAGCACAGCCCTTGAAGCTGATACGAAAAGAAGAGACAAAATAGCTTGAATAACCCTTTATTGCTCATTTTTGAAGCTGATACAAAAACAGCTTCGTACTGCATACCAAAATTCAGGGTAATTAACTAGACTCTAAATTCTACATATATATAATTGTAAAAAAAAAAATTATACATTCAAAGCATATATATATATATATATATATATCTTCTAACAGTATACAAGTGGTTGTCATTTGTCCGTCATAGTTCTTTTAAAACAGTCCCTCATGTGAGTAAACTGGTATGCAGTATATCCATAAAAAAAAGAAGCAGATTCTGGAGATCTGGCATGAAGCAAGACGGGGTATTTTGCCTTCTTCTGATTTAGATGTCACTCTCAAGTGTCAACCGAATTATAAACACTTTTTGGAAGATGTGATTGTAGAAGACAAAAAGGCCTTTGATTGTAATTTTCATCTATTACAGTTTATTACTGAGAAGCAACAGATCGACAATTCTACATACACTAAAACACAACTCCACTCTTCAGACCTTCAAATATCCCTCTTCTAATTGACTAGGTAGTAAACAGTAACTATAAGCAAAGATAATAAGGGGTTGTTAGTACCAAAATTCACTAACATTAAAGAAAACATTTTCTGCTATTTTTCTTCACCACACACTTCATTTGTTGACATTTCAGAATTTAACCTCCGGTGAAATGGTAAAATTACAGAGGTTTCTTTGTTAGTTATCTTGTAAATAATAGACATACTGCAGAAGTTTGCTATTTTTAATTTTCTCGGCGGAAAAAACACCCGAGTTATGTACATTTCATGATATCCATATGTAAAAAGCTTGAGAAGATAGATAGATATATGGAGTAGATTGACTATACCTTACAAGACAGCAGCTCATGAACAATGACAACCAGGGGAATAGATGACTCCAAAGTTTTTCTCCAATTCCTGGATGTTCTAGTCAACATTATGAACTTCAGAAACAAAAGGAAATACATGTTACATTAGCTGACCATGGAAAAGCATCGATAAGTTACCTGTATGTGGTAGACATTAATTTCTCTTGTTTCTCTAGTGAGGCAAGACCCTCCTCGAGCTTCCCTAAATGGAAATATGATTTAAAATTCAGACGACACCGCCAAAGTCTGAAGTACAAGTACTTCGACAATTCGGAACCATCAGAAGAAATGGCAATATCTACTAAAGGAGAGTTCTTTTCAGCAGAACCAAGGGTCTTCTCACAAAGCTCAATAACTTCTTGATACCTCCTCACCTGGCAGATAAACACAGATTTCAACTTGCAACT
The DNA here is from genome assembly GCA_946800695.1 of Geum urbanum. Taxonomy (NCBI): domain Eukaryota; kingdom Viridiplantae; phylum Streptophyta; class Magnoliopsida; order Rosales; family Rosaceae; genus Geum; species Geum urbanum. The sequence continues at coordinate 41,442,206 of OX326998.1, forward strand.
GACCAAAAGTTATCCTGAGCTCAAGCGAAAGCTTAAAGTAGACCATAAGGTTGACTTTTCGATTCACTAAGATAACTATTCTCAGTTTTAAAAATGATAAAAAATAATAAAAAAAATAAATTGAAAGCTATAAAATATTAGAAACCCTTACTGCAAAAAGAGCCTCTGCTTTCATTTCAAATAATTTTTCAGAGCAAGGGCTTATAACGAAAGCCTCAGCAATAAGTTCCAAAACTCTTTCTGCATTAGTAGATGTCTTCCATTGCAAAAGTTCGGCACAAAGATTCAGGCATTCGGATACTTTCTGCCAGACATGAAATGCTGTCCATTAGTTTAGGACCTTAGGTACACAAAAATTATCTCGATGTGAAGGGGACTTCAACTGAGGTTCTCCTTACTACATTCAACAAGACCACCCAACCAACTTTTCACTATCCCACTCCAATAAATTGTTTTGATAATGCATTGAGGCAGGCATGGATTAATAATTATTAAAGGAAAGCATAGCTTTCAATAATAGGATGTTACATTTCTGGAGAACTTGACAGTGAGCCAGATCGAGCAAGTACATACATAACAAAGTGCATAAGCGTACGGAAAATTTCAATTATTACATTAAGGAGAAAGTAGGTAACGAACATGAACATATCCAATAAACACATGATCTGAATTTAGACTTATCACCACACCTGCACCTTTTGTAATCCATCAGAGGCTATCACATTTGTGGAGGGCATGACACTATGCCCAATAGACCAAATACATACTAAACCAAATGCATATGCATAAGGAAAATCCAAATTATTCATATTAATTGACGTTAAGCAATGAACATGAACAAATCCAAAAACATACTCTATGACTTCAAGCATATCACATACCTGCGCCTTTTGTAACCCATCAGAGGCCTCTACAGCAATCTTTCGGTCCACACAGACATGACTGGCCAATTGGAGGCACCTCCTGAAATGCTGTGAAGCATCTTCAACCTCACCAAGGGCAAGATAACAGCTTCAATAATTATGAAAAGGAAAATTAGGTACTGATTAAGGATACTCCACCCCAGCTCAAAAATTAAAGCACCCATGTACTATTTTATGAAAAAAGAAATAATAGAGATATAATTAGCGGCTCAACAAGAAGTATCTGCATGGAGGTTATGACTTCCAAAATTACAGTGTCGTAATCTGGACCTCAAGCATGGTCTAAATTGGAAACACTTTTTATAATGCAATAAGCTTGTTACAGAATTGAACCTAAATGATGGCAAATAGAACCAAGGAAAGATCCCTTTCACTAGCATATAATTACGACCGGAATAGTGATAGATGTAAATCATAAAATAGAATGAAGAAAAGTAGTTAACTAACTTGGCAGCTCTAACTTGCACTTTGAGAAAGTTTGGATCGAGTCCAGCAGCCATTACACAATCTCCAATAGCATCTCGAAGTTTTCCAAGAGACATACGTGTTGCTGCACGGTTGCTATAGCATAGCATCAATGCCCTAAGACAACTCTTAGATGTCTCATTTAGAGAAACACGATTCACTCCTTGAGTGTAGCAGTCCTCAGCTTTAGACAGATCCCCATTTGAATATGCTTGGTTACCCCTGATATACAATATATCCAGCAAATCAGTGCAGGGTTATTTAAGTAGATGAAACAGTCAAACACTTCACACGGAGGTTCTAAACTAAAGAAAAATCAAGCATTGATAACGATAATACAAATTTTTATTACCTTAATCGCCACTTCTCACATGCTTCCTGAGTTGCAGCTGTTTCTGCGGACAAAGAAACAACCTCTGGCTTAATCTCCTTCTTCTTCAGCAACCCAGCATTATTTTCATGTTTGCCTTGTGAAATCAAAGGGTCAATTTGCTGACAGTGCCCCGGTGTTGAAAGTACTGGAGCTTCAGAATATGGCAAGAACTCTGCAGAGGATGATCCATATGGAACCTTGGCACTTGAAACAAAATTGCTGGCATCTTGACCAGCCTTTACGAAACTTTTCTTTTTGTTGAAACGCTTTGATGCCAACAATTGTGATTGAGCAGCAGTAGACGCAGCAAACGTGAAGTTAGAACCACCACCATTTGAGGAATTTGCATGAAAGCCAAATGGTCTGCTTCCATCAGTATCATCACTATCATGTCTCTTCACTTTTGGGCTTGAACTAGTTTCAGTCTCTGCTGAATTAGGGTTGTCACTGGTATAGTCTACCTCATCAGTTGCAGACATAAAGCTTTCAGATTCAGCCCCTGAAACAAACCCTTCCACAGTACCCTCAACTTCAACACTTCCACCAAAGTGATGTTCATAAGCTTCCTCTTGTAGAGGTGTGCTAACAGCATCAACTTTATTTATATCCAGAACTTCAGTTGCCATAGCGAGATCCTCGTCGATTGAATCATTTACAACTCCAGGAACTGAATCAGTTTCCGGAACATTGTTGACATGACTATATGACTCACAAGATGCAGAATTTCCTTGTGAACTCTGGTTATCAGCCAAAGTTTCTTGACAAGGAGAAATGTCCATGGGTGAATAGGATTCGAAAGCATCAGCGTGTACTGGAGAGCCACCTTTTGAAACAACATCATGCATGATTCCCTGCTGGTCAGAAGTAGAACGTCTTATTTTTCCACTTGTTCTTTTCGTTCTTGTATCCCTACTAGACCTAGCCAGTTCCCTCTTTGCGTTGAATTCCAAATTCTTGTTCAAGCTGGAAAACAAGTTGGCTTTAGTGTCTGGTGTCTTAAATTCTACAGATGATGTGCCTAAGTGATCCTGTGTCCTTGTAAAGTTAAATCCATCCATGACCTTAGGACTGTTGCCATGATTGCCATTTTCCATGTTTTTCAAAAATGTTGGTTGAGATGATGTCCCTACATCTGATTGAATATACTCACCGGCCTTACTTCCTATATCCAAAGTCTCCAACTTCCTCAACAGAACAGTTTCTTTCCTTCCATCAAAACTAAGACCTATGTTGAGGTTCTTTATCTTATCTGGAAGTGCATTAACCAAGCCTCCATCCTTCTTAGTACTAGTAAACACCAACTCATTCGCCTTTTCAGCATTACGCGTAGTACCAGTACCACTGCCACCGCCCATCTGCACCTCCTCGTTAATATTCAATTTCTTCTCTAACTCGAAGGGGAGTTCCGACACCACATTTTTACCTATAGAACCACCCACATTGTCATCCCTCCCCATCCCAAACTTGGTCTTAAAAGATTCCCCACTTCCGGGGCCTTTGATATTCAACTTTCCGAGATCCTCAGGAAGCTTTGACATTACATGTCGATCAAAACTAGAACTCTTCTTATCATCATCGCTCCCAAACACAAAGCCACTCTTGGAACTCAAACTGGAACTGGAACTGGAGCTAAACCCAGTTGTTGCATTAATATTGAAAGCAGCCACATCAGCAGCAGCAGCAGCAGCAGCATCATCTTTGTTATTCCCAATCTTCAAACTACTCATATGTTCAGTGACTCCTTCCCTCATATTCCTGAACGGATTGAAACCGGGTATCTCGGTTTCGGGTGAAGCTGTGGGCTTCAATAGCTGAGTATTCAGCCCTCTTCTGACCTTCAAAAGCCTCGGCCTCGTAAATTGCCGTGAATTGAAGCTAAAATTAGAGCTGCTGTGATTGTTCGAGTCGGTATTAGAATCCCCAAATCCAGAAGTAGCATTTGCATTTGGTTGTGGGTTCATCTTAGATTTAATAATCTTATTATTATATTCCAATGAAAAGCTCAAGGAGAAACAAGGGTGAGAAATCTGACCGTTGATCAGAGTGTGCGGCGGCGCCGGAGCTCGGGTCTCTAGCAACGCCGACGACATGTCAACGTGGGACTCATCAAATCGGGACACTAAGAACAAAAAAAGGGGAAACAAATTTGTGTTTTTTGTGTATATAGGAATCGGATTACTAAATAATAATGTATGATATGATGGGATCGGATTCAATTCAGAAAGGGAAAGTATGTGAGGTCTAGTTTGTATGCCGTTGGTTTCAAGGAATACGGAGAGAAAGAGAGGCAGAAAAGAGGAGGATCACGGGTTATTGCCCCTACGGGGATCTATCTATCAGCCCCTCCTTACTGTCTCATGAACAAATTTCAAAGTTGCTCAATCATTTTCTCAGGAAAATGAAATCTATGAATTAATAATTGCCGAGTCTCATTTTTTAATTTTTTTTTCATTCTTCTTTCAATTATTGTAAACTTTTTTCATATATCAATTTTTTTTTATAGAAATCTGTAGTTTAGGTCTTGTCGTTAGGGAGTGATCCTAGATTACTAGTTAATCTAGGGTTGGGTCCTTTCAGTTGGTATCAGAGCATTAGGTTACAAATTCTATAGACTTCCTTGGTCAGATCAGTTCGGACATTTGATAGTGTACAACACTCCCGGGATTGATCGCCCGACCGACCGACCGATCCCCATCACCTCCAAGTGTTGTGCATTGTTAAGTGTTTAGTATCTTCTAGTTGAGCCAGTTTTCTTGGTATGGTTTTGTGGCCTAATTGGTAATGGTGGACTCGTAGATCATTATGCCTCGACAACCGGCTACTCAGGATGACGTGCGGTCATTGGCCAGCTGATGCGTAAGTTATTCACATGCATGATTTCAGCGCCACGGGAGGACCTTGACGATCTTGTTAATCGGGCCAATAAGGTAGATGTTGTGTCTTTCCCTGGTTCTCACGACCTGGTGGTGTGTGAGAACTGACTTATCGAGATTGGTACACTACTAGAAAAAGTATTTTAGACATCTCACCTTTAACATCGGTTGGAAAAACTCCTGATGTAAAAAAGTTTTTAGACATCAGATTTTTAAAAACCGATGTCATTTGTATAATTTACATCGGTTTTAAGTCAGACTGATGTTAGGTATCCCATTATTGGTTTTTGAAAGCGCGAAAAAAAAACCTAAGTATCAGGCGGATTATGTTGGAGGGAAACAAAATTTTGGGCTCCTCCCAAAACTTTTCGACCTCTCTCTCTCTCACAAACCACTGACTTCCTCTCTCACTCACTCTCTCATTTCCTCTCACCTCCATCTCCTCCGACGCCGCTCTCCTCCTCCGACGCGCAATGAAATACCCGTCGGCAAATAGATCACCTTCTTCTCTTCATATTTGACTACACTACTGTTCGCCTATCATCGACCACCACCGCCGCCACCGCCACCATGCCCTTATCGGCGGCGACTCTCTCACCTCACTCTCTCTCCTACATCTTCTCTCACTCACAACTTCGCCTCCCTCACACTCAACAACTCAACAACTCCTCATCATTTCTCAAACCCAAACCACTCACTCCTCAATTTCACCGCCTACAAGTCTCCAGACGGAGCCCTAATTACCCTCCGGTACTCTCTCTCTCTCTCTCTAACTGCTTGAAATTCACTGACTAACCAAACCGGTTAATTAATTTCACAGGGCGGCGGCGAGAGTTTCGTCGACGATCCACGCAATTGGAGCCGTTCGATCAACTCCGAGATCGATAGGCCGTGTGGATTCGAAGACGACGACGAAGACGATGAAGATGAAGATGAAGACGACGAAGAAGATAGGAGCTTGGATTTGTTGGTGAGGTTTGTACAGAATGTGTTCAAGAAAGTTTCGAAGCGAGCAAGTAAAGCCGTACGATCGGTTCTCCCTGTTGCAATTCCCACCAAGTTGGTAAATTGAATTGATTTGTATTGTACTTTGTGTTGAAGTTAGGCTTAGCTGTATTTTGTTGATGTGAAGAAATGGAGCTCGGATTTTTGGAGATGAATTGTTTGTGTGAATGTGTATGTAGGTGGGCTTTTCGGTTAACGGAGTGCTGATGCTGGCGTTTTTGTGGGTCTTGAAGGCTTTTCTTGAGGTAATTTATATAAAGTATTAGATATGTTATGGATATTGAGATGTTTTTAGTGGTTTCATTTCCGTGTGAGCTTGATATGAGCTGCATGCACTAGAGACTTGTGTTCTTTGTGAACTAGTAGTTGTGAAACTTAAAATGGATGTTTTTGATGTACATTGTCGGTATGGCCTGAAGTAGTTTTAAGGACACTCATGACTGAGTATCCTCACTATTCTGACAAGAAAGTTTGCTTGTATTTTTGTTACTTCATAGAATTGAATCACTGAAGTATATCATACCAAATTTGACTGTTGTTTCTTGAAGTATGGATTGCTAAAAGTTTACAGTTTTGTTGGATTCAACAGGAGCATTAGTTCCTTTCCTCTATGAATATACTATAGAGTCTAGAGTCTGAATGGATATGAAGTTGAATTAATGGTATTGGGAGGTCAAGGTACACGATATACATAGTCATCGGTGCTGGTGCAAGCATTTATTTTGGTTTGTGGTGGACATGATAATGAATATAGCATTGAGAGACTCCATGCACTTTATGGGTAGTTGAGTTGCAAATGGGAAGGCTTGCTCTTTGTGAACGTTGATTCATTTTAAAAACTTAGCAGGAAAGTTTAATAATTGATTTTCAGCTATATATGAGCTGAGACTGGTAAGAGTGACTGTTAACCAGAAGTACCGAAAGTATTGTTGGCTGCAGTTGTATATGCAGTGGATTTTTGTCTAATTTATGGAACCGTATTTCTTTTTAGAAGGTTGAATTTGAGGTGAAAGCAGCATACCCTTTGTTTGGAAAGCTCTTCAAGAAAGGATAGGTCTGAATTGTCTACAGTAGTTAGTAAATTGCATAAAAATTGTAATTTCATTGAGAAAATGTTCTTTGTTGAATGCTTTCTCGAGGGTGTGAATGTCATCCTTATTCAACTAGGTATCAAGCTTTATAGATGAGGAAAACTGTTAATTGAAGAGCAAACTTAGTATATTTTGGTCTCACAGCGGCACATGTTCCACTGTTCCATCAACCTTAAAACCAATTAGTTAAATATGATTCAGAACTGATTGAAGTCATTTTTGTATGTGCCATGACCTTCAGAACCATTTGAGCCAAAACTGAAAACTCTCTGCATCTCTAAGGAGCTCTCTTTCTTAATCATGTTCACTACAGAAGTTTCTAATCAGTTTTTGGTGCAAATGCATCCCTAGGATTACTTCAGAAATATTTGGAGGATAACATGTAAGTTTACATTGCTAATGGTCCTTGTTAAGGGGTGCCTTGTGTGGTGATTTAGGAACTTAGCATTAGTGTGTGAAATATCATGTATATCAAGTGTGCAGTGAAGTACTTCTTACTTTAGTTTTGTGTTCCCTATATAAATGTTGATACTTTAATAGCTGTCAAGTGACTCCAGTCATGATTCTCAAGGTGACCAAGTGAAAAACCAAGTTTAATGAGGTCCCTGGAACTGATTCAGCTTCGATATCATCCTCAGGCACTGACAATAAGAAAGTATCACGCCAAGATATCGAACTTGTAAGGATTCCAATTCACACTATCCTTGCAACCTTTTCTTTTGTTTCTCAGTTTCTCTGCATATGTTTATTCTATTGTACTATACCTTTTGTGCAACTGTGTCTGCAAAAGAGATGGACTAATCCATTTCCCATCTTTGTGATGTTTGTTTTGTATAATGATTGTCTGTAGGTTCAGAATCTAATTGAGCGGTGTTTACAATTATATATGAATAGAGAGGAGGTGGTCAAGACTCTCTTGACTCGTGCAAGAATAGACCCTGGATTTACCACTCTGGGTAGGTAACTTCAGGTTATGATTTTATGTGTTTATTTGCCAACTTCTGAGAAATATGTTAGATTCGTTTACCAAGAAGCTTGATTACAAGAACCATGATCCTGGTGTATTTGTTTTCTAGTAGTTGTATCATTATAAAATTGATCCAAATTTCTTGTTTATATTCTTCTGCTGCCTTTTCTTTATGGGCATATTAATGAGGCAGGACTTGGCAGTTTATGACAATAGATGTACTAGATATGTTGTTACAGCTATACATGACATTTTCTCATATAATGAAGGTTTAATGAAGTAACTATCAGGCTTAAGAAGCAACATGGTCATTTTCATTCTATTCCTTCTGCACCTTAAAGTGTTCTTGCTACTTTACTTTTTTTTTTCTTTCAGTATGGCAGAAATTGGAAGAAGAAAACGCCGACTTTTTCAGGGCATATTACATAAGACTAAAATTGAAAAAACAAATCATCCTGTTTAATCATTTACTGGAGCATCACTGTCATCTTTCAAAGTATCATCCCATGCATCCGAAGGTTCCTTTGGCACCTATACAGAATGGGATTCATCCAATGCCTGGTAAGTTTTCAGCTTACAGCAACAGAGTGGTACAAGACAAAAAATTGTTGCTATTTGATTGTGATGGCTACCACTTAGAAATGTATGAGGTCCATATCTGTGTTCCTTAATGTTAACAGGGCTGTGCATCCTTAGTGTGGTGATATGTCATATGGTTTGTAATAATGTTTTCCATTGGTATTCACTGCCACTTATATATTTGCAGTGCAGTTAACAACCTACCTATGGGATACCCTGTTCTTCAGCAACCTACCTATGGGATACCCTTGGCAGCCTAGTATTTGTAAGCATCTTACTCATTCGTGGAATCTGGATTGGAGTAGCCTATGTACAAGAAAACCGCAGCCAAAGAGTTGGCGGCAAGTTTGAAGATGAAAGCCGCCCATGGACTGGTGCACAGGCTGCAACCTGATACATACACTCTACGAAGAAGGATACTTCAATTTAAAATCTTATACAATAATAAGAGCATCCAGAAAAGGAGGACTGCTCAGCATCAAGGATGATGAGGAGATGAGAAAGAATCTGATTGAGCAGGAACTATGGTATTGTCCTGAAACTGTTGCAAGGTACGATAACGACATTTCTGGAACATCAGCCATTCTGTGTTGAAATACCATTGCCATGTAGATATATAGCTAGGGAACTTCTATCGGATTGCTAGCATGGTTATATGTCCCAATTTTTTGATGATGGATAGGATAGTAATCCATCTTTTGAAACAACTTGAATTTGGCAGTACTGTAACTTGAATTTGGGGCTGTAAGAGAGAATCATTCTCATTAATTTAAGCCAATTAGAAATCGTTATAACTAATGCATAAGATGAGAACTGGACATCAAAAACAACCCAAAATTTGATGTCAAATAAAATTTACAACATTAGGTACAAAGCCAAAATCTGATGTATAAGATGAGAGCTGGAAACTAAAAACAACCCAAATTCTGATGTCAAATATAGTTTTTAACATCAGGTACAAAAACAAAATCTGATGTCAAAACATACATCTTACATCGGTTATAAATGGAATATCGATGTAAAGGTAATAAATTGTAATGTAGACTTCGATTTCATTGGGTCTTTCACTCTAAATATGAATGTTTGAAAGTACCTACACACACTGGAATAGTGAGATATACATAAGCAACCGATGTCTATTGTAACCTTTGACATCGGTTCCTAACCGATGTCCCATTTTTGCCGATCTTTTACATCACCCACTAAGACATCGGTCTGGTATGATTTTTTACATCGGTTCTGAACCGATGTCTGAAATACTTTTTCTAGTAGTGGTAGGGTTTGCGACCGTATACATCCTTAGTTGACACCTGAGTAAAGGATAAAGTTAGATGTCGATCTACTGCTGGAACATGCCTATCGTTGGTGGATGTACACCGATAGGTAGGAAGTTCTAACCTTATGACCCGAGATCAGCGAATTTTTGTTAGTGTCGCTTTCCAGTAAGTCGGATGAGGTATGGAAGCACACAAAGTTCATGAATCTGCAGCGAGGAAATTTGTCATCTATGGTGTATCGGGACTGCTTTTATTGCCCATTCTGATTTGCATTTTGTTCGGTCGAAACAGTGAGGGAGAAATGCTAGTAGTTTGAGTAATTGTGACCTGTAACTTCTTTAATTGTGGCTAGCGCACCATACACAAACTTCGATGAATATGTTTGTGCTAAAGTTTAATGTGAGATCTGATCTCAATTTGTACGGGATGTTAGCTATTGATTTGGGGAAGGTGGACCCAGCCAGAAATATTCAACAAGTAGAGATTACAACATAATCGGTTCCACATCATCTTCTAGCAAGAAATTTCATACCTCAGCTTCTAGTGCCCATCGTTCGAGTTGTTTTCGAGATGGAGGAGTCGACGCCAGAGACAAGAGTTTAGAATGTGTATCGTGAATCTAGTTTGTATTCCCAACACCCATAGATTCTCTTTTATGTAACTTTTTCCATAAACATCGTTATGTGTAGTGCTCATTAGGGGTATCAGTATGTTACTGCTGTGATATGGTGGACCACTTTACGTGGGAATGTCCATAGAGGGACACCACTAGTGCATTTCTAGCTCTAAGTTCTGGTGGTGATTAGATAATTATTTCAGGAGTCAGACCTACACTATCACCCTGACACCAACATACCAGGACCGAGGTCAAAAGGACGACCGACAGGATTGTCAGGTCAGGTTCACCTTCACCAGATGATTCTATGGGAGCCCCGAGCATCTTTGGAGGTCATTTTTTTGAACGTTGATTGTTTTCGATTATGTTGTTTATATTTTGGTTTGACTTGGTGGGTGACACATTCGTTTTTAGCGGTAAGGCTACCATCTATAGTCAACATAGCTACCACATCTACTCCGGAATTGTGGTGAGTAAATTTATCCCTCTGGTGAGGTGATGTTAGTTAAATTATTTTACGGAGATGAAGTATAATGTTTGGAGGTTTTAGTTTGTCTACTGATCTAGTACTTTTGGAACCAGTAAATTTTGATTTAATCTTAGGCATGGAGTTCTTGAACCATTATTAGGTGTTGGTAGACAGTTATTGATAAGTGGGGTTTCAGAGTCTGGTTTGCCTAATATTATTCTTTGTGGTGAGGTAAACATGTTATTTTGTGCCTTGGGTTCAACCATGAAGGCTGTGATGATGTTGTAGGAGGGATGTACTGCATAATTAGCACATGTCATGAAAATTCTTGTTCCTACTTCCTGTACTGATTCAATTGAAGTAGTTGGTGTGTATCTGGATGTGTTTCCCGAGAAGTTACCAGGTTTACCTATGGTTCGGGAGAAATTCTATTGTTGAGTTAGTATCAGGTACCGATTTTATAACTCAAAGTATCTTATCATATGGCTCCAGCTAAGTTGCGAGAGTGGCAGACTCAACATCAGGAAGTGATCGATGAGAATTTTATCCGTTCCAGTATGTCATTGTGAGCAGCCTCAATATTATTTGTGAATGTGAAAGGTAGTTCAATGAAGTTACGCATTGCTAATTGGAAACTGAATCAAGTTTTGGGAAAGAACAAATGTCCATTACCAGGGGTCGATGATTTGTTTAATCTTGATATTCTTTCTTTGAAACTCATTCATTCTTTGAGGAATTCCAATAATTCAGTTTTGTTAATCAAAAATGTTTTCACTTATGTTGTTTCTTATCTTGTTTGTGTTTATTTTATATCGTGAATACATTCCTTTGTGAAGGGTACCATTCATTTTGTGCCACTAACTTGAAAATATATTGTATTAACATTGGACCAGTGGGGCGTATGTTATGTTGCATAGATTAAATCATTTCAGTTTGATGTCAGATATGGGTTTGCGAATGTTACAGCTGTACGTGGGGATTAGTAGCTGATGGGTATGATTTGAAATTTGTATGTTGTATGATTTCCGGATTTCTCCTAGATATGATTTGGAGCTTCCTATTGATAACTCAGCGTTTATCACGTGTAAAAGTATATGAGAATTTTATCCACGAGTGTGAATTCATACTAGGGTTATGCTTGGCGACGATGATTTAATTTATTTCTTCTAGCTTTACAAAATTCAGATTTCTAACGTTGCATGTTATTGAGAACTGATGCCTTTCTTGGATTTCGTAGTACTCTGGCCTTCTAATTAATTTTATTAAGTTGTTGATCCAGTGTCAGAGGAATTATAATATCTACGATGGTACGACATGGAAGCTTGCAGCATTTCGATTATTCAATAGAGATGATACTTTGTTATAAGTTTGACGCCCCTATATTATATTATTTTCAATGGATTGATTGTGTCGTCATACATGTATATGTATTGGTGGCTTATGCCTAATTTCTTAGAGTCTGTTGGCTCATATCAACAGTAGTTATGTTCTTGTACGGGCCATATGGGTGAATCATTAAAGGTGCAGCTGTGGGGACAGTTACTTTTCAAGCATGAGTATTTGAGCTCCGAAAATGATCGAGCAAATGCTAAAGTTTAGGTTATGCATTGTTAGTTGCTCTGACTGCGGAAATATTAGATATTATTGACTTACTAGTGACGACTATTCAAGAACATCAGATGGAATGCAGAGTTTATATCTCCAATTTCTAGTAAATTGCGATGTCAGTTTAGCCTCCTTGTTCTAGCCCATAGTTTGGGTTTATTTGAGGCTTACTACAAATGTTTTCTTTTGAACCTCTTTATAGTTATATGAATATTTGTTTAGGTAGTATGTCTTTGGGAGAGATGAATTGTGGAGATTTTTTGGTGATTAGTACGATTCATGCATTCAGTTAGATATATAATAGTGATTTATAATTATGTTATAGCGTTGTTGATTTGTGAGGAATGTGAATAGGTTGTGGAGCCCACAGTTTATATTCTTGTGTTGAGATTATTGAAATACTTTCATTTTTTAGATTTTTGAGTTCCTTACGTTTTAGAGGAGGTTATGCCCAACTTTTAGTAAATAATTTTGAGAACTATATATGATTTTAAATTCGTTTCGGATCGACCATTTACCCACGTTGGTTGCAATTTTTAATGGGTTTGTTTGGTCCTCTTTTTATGATTTGGTGGTTTTAATATCCACCTTATGGGTGAGTATCCGTGGTTGGACATCTCAGTTAGTTTTCGGTGCTCGGTTCTGATGACAATTTGTGTGACACTTCTGTGTTGGAACCACACCACTACCCATGTAGTTATCTTTGTGGGACCCTGGTCTAAGTATTTTTGGGTAAGTCTGGCCAATAAAGTTAGAGTATGTTGGTAAATTTGGCCATTAGTTTTGGCATGGTTATCGGAAGCTTTTAAAGTATGCATGTTACTGAATTTGAATTATGTAGTTCCTGGTATAAGATTTATATGGAGTAGTTATTATGACTTTAGATTTATTGAGCGTAACATAACAAGTTTTTGAATTATTCAATTAGTTGCGTTTGTTCTTATGAGCTTGAAGTCGCTGGTTGGATCAATAATTTGGAAATTCTTCCGTTGTACGTTTATGTGTTAATTTCGTGGCCGAAATTTTTGTAAGGGGGTTAGATTATTACGAACAATATTACGTGATAATTGGAACTTGTATGGATAGTTGCTAATGAATTACGTTAATCGTCGTTGATAATTAGTTTTTACCGTTGGTAACTTTCGCTGCCAATTTATCGAGAATTTATCAATTATATTTTTGGAGAAATTTCTTATGATAAGGTTGTAGAGTTTGTTGATACGAGTTCGTGGCCACGCCAAGTGTTGAAATTAAAGTTACGACAAAGAAGTTATGGTCAGCGGAAATTTTACGAAAATATTGAAAAATATTTTATCGCAAAATCGCGGGTATAAATACGGGTTTCTATTTAGGAAAAGGGAAGAAGTTTCCATGATTTTGGTGGCAATCGGTTGGGTTTGACCTCCTCTTTTGTTTGGTGGCAATATCTCCGGCGTTGGTGGCCGGAGGACGACGAATCGAGGCAGAGAAATTGGTCGGATTCGGGTGGATTTTCACTATGACGGTGGCGGTGCTCACAGTGGTGTTGGACGTCGAACCCAGAGGGTTTTGAAGCCTTGGGTGAGGCGGTTTGTTTGTAATGGGTCTCGGTCCTTTCCATGGTCGGAAGCCGGCGGATGGAAAAAATGAATTTTCAGCGAGGGTTTGAACTTTAACTATGATTTCGTCAATTTCTGGTTTGATTTTAGTGGTTATTTGTACTACAATATTGTTGGGCTTGTTGAGATGAACTTTTTGATGTATAGGTTGCTCAATTTGGACCTGGTGAGATTCTGGCCGCAGTCGGCGGGGGTGCATGGCCCCACGCGTCCCCGTGTGCGGTGGAGTTCCGGCAAGGTGGAATTTTGACAAAATTTTATGTCGTTCCGCTCATAATTTCATGACGAATGGAATGGTGAGGTTCTTGTTTGGATTTGGATTCGATTAATTTAGACGTGTATTTAATCATGTAATAATTAATTGATTTCATGATATTTTTAACGGATGATCCGACTCTCGATTTAAATTCAAAAAGTCGCTCGAGTTTTGAGATTTATGTTATGACTCTAAAGTTTAGTTATAGTGAAGGAATGCAGGGAACTGAATCCAGAATTTGACTAAGTACGTTTTTACTCGAAAAATGCATAATTTGAGAATGCGAGATTCTCAACATTATTTCTCGTAGGGTTACGAGCTTAGCCATTCATTATAAATATCGATGAGTAGATATTAATTAAAATCGTGTTTTCAGGACTACGAGTTAGCAGACCGTGTCAGATGATTATTGCGCCGATTCGTAAGTTACGACTTAATGAATATCCCGACATAGTATGGTGAGTGGACCTTTATTAATTTTTACAGTTGATTTCGAGTTCATTTTTATGCTTTACGCTTTACGGTATATTTTTTAGCATTTATTTGGAGGTTTTTATTTGTGATGGTATAGTAGTAGCATTGATGTACTTGCTATCCGGCTGATCACTGGATAGTCTTGATCAAGGGAGGTTAGGACAAACACCTCGTCTAGCCCATCATTGGATTTTTATATTGATTTGCCAGAGGAGAACAGGTCAAACCCCTTGTCTGGCCACCTCCATGTTCATACGGTTTATGATTATGGAACTCGCAGGTTTTTATGTAGTAGCTGCGGAAAGGCACAAATTGAATATTTTATTGTTTTACACTGATTATGACTTTTTGTCCACTCACGCTAACATTTTTATGTTTTTATCTGCCTTTCCCTGGGTCTTTCGGTTTTGCATGCCCAGATTGTTGTGCTTCTCTTGAGCTGGATTTTGATCTCCAGAGGCTTTGAGTCCACCGGGTTGTCATACCTTCATGTAGGTTTCGGCCACTAGCAGTGTATTTTCATATGTTTTATTCTGCTCCTAGAAGTTGCTCTGAACACTAGTGTTGTAAATATTTTTCAGTGTTGGTAGTAAATTGTTAGTACTGATGGATTATGAATTTTCAGTTCTCGTATTATTATTCCAGCATTTTAATTAATTTACTTTCTGCACATTATTGAGAAATCCGGATGGACATCGGTGGTCCACGGTATTGTTTGTGAGAAATCCGAAGTGTGATTTTCTCATAGGTTTCTGGTAGTTCACTTCGTAGAGGAAATTATGTCAAATTTTTTACAGAAATCCGTAGTTTATGTCTTGTTAGTAGGGCATGGTCTTAGATGACTAGTTAATCTAGGGTTGAGTCATTTCATAGGTCAAATCCATTTTTCCCCAAAATGGAAGGTTCCCCCCTTCCAAAATATGGTCCCCGTATGTATTCTCAAGTACTCAAATATTTCGGTTTCCGTAAATCCCCTTAAAACTTATGTTGACCATAACTTCCTCGTCGTAATTTTGATTATGACGTTTTGCATGTCGACGGACTCATCTTCATAAATTCTACGATTTCCATCCGAAGTCAACGAACTTCGCCAATTCAATAAAACAGTCAACTCAAGACCTGTTATTATTTATCGATGGTAAAAAAAATTATTTACCACAACCACTAAATCAAACTCAAATTATTCATAAATATTAACGATTATATAAAAATGTCGGGTTATTACAATCTACCCCCGTTAAAATAATTTCGCCCTCGAAATTGCAATATAGAGTTGCGAATACCCTTGAAAATTAATTTCTACGAAAAATTGGGCAGAGTTTTCCCTAAAAGTAGGATGCCCAAAACCTATCAAAATGTCCAAATACACTTCAATAATCACCAGTCACAACATTTACCGCGAGCCACCGATGCTCTTCCGGATTTCTCCAGTAACATATCAAAAACTATAAACAAGGCTCGAATGTAATCAAATACATATATCAAATTCAATAACTCAAAGAAGTCTCGGATACGTACTCAAGAATAAATCAAATGGAATCATCTGTAAACAATAGTATTCATATCTGTATCTCGAAAGATAGTTGGAAACTATGAACAATCCATCGTCAGAATAGTGCATGATCTCTGATGATATATCCTCAATAACTTGCATAGTTACGTGTAATTGGATATTCTTGCATGACTAGTGATATTGGAACAATATTTGAAATTTAAACTGATCATAGAGTTAATCAAGAATGATACCAAATCAGAGTATAATGCCAAAGTGTTGTCACTAATACATCATTCGGGTTTCTAAACTTCACACAAAATAGCCAACTAAACCCGACATAACAAAGGACATGACTGAGGTATTCAACATCTCGAGTCATCAAAGGCGGAGTGTCTCTAGTCAACAAAGTCTGAGTCAACGGACTAAGAACTGAATATGAAATGAAACAATCAGATGGTGATGACTGAATTATATGGTCTCCCTAGTCATCTAAATCTGAGACTAACTGGCAAGAAAAAGATGATGGAAAAAGAAAAAGAGGATGATAGAGGCATCTGACATCTCTAGTCATCAAGTGTCGTTTAGGAGCTTCGCATCCAGGATGACACGCGACTATTTTGACTCAAGGAATAAGGAGGCGATGATGAATGGTAGTGACCTACAACCCCACCCCAGTCACCTCTATTATCTGGTAGTAAACTACAACCCTAAATAATGCATGACATCTTGTAGTAAACTATAACCCCAGATGACGTATGTTATCTGGTAGTGAACTACAACCCTAGATAACGCATGACATCCGGCAGTGAACTACAACCCCAGATAGCGCATGTTACCTAGTAGTGAACTATAACCCCAAATAATGCATGACATCTGGAAATGAACTACAACCCCAGAGGGCACATGTTACCTGGTAGTGAACTACAACCCTAGATAACACAGCCGTAGTGATCAATTGAAAAGTTACCTGATAGCCAGTCATGTAACATATGCATATGCCTATAATGAATCCTAACAATGCGAGTGTAAGTTCTTTAATCCCATATATTTCCATCAAATCCAATCAACTCCGATCCTTGGAAATAATAGCTCAGTCAATCTAGTCAATCAACACGAATCAATTCAGTAAATAATAAAACCAAGCATAGTCCTATACTTTTTTATATAACATGGAATAGAGTTAAATCACATGGCAAGAAGTTTCATCTGTAAACTGCATAAACCTCTAGAATTCTGCTTAAAGCACAATATGATTTCCGATTTTCATTCTCCTCACAGGTCTGAAAGCATTGAATAACTCAAGTATTCGTAACAGTAAAAACCACAAACTATACTTTAGCCACATTCTTAATATTTAGACGTTACAAGAAAGTTGTCTTTAACTACTTATATTGTGAAGAACCAACGTCAACACTTGATCCTATCCTTAACTACTTATACATGTCTGTTGCATTCCCTAAAGAGATGAAAGAGCACATATGGAAAAATGAAATACACATGTTTACTACACGGAACCACGATATACTGAAACAAAAGCGAGTAAATAAGGAGTTTGAGACGATTCGGTGCACCTATATCACAAGCCTTCAACACACCTTAACCACCACCATCATCCTTCTCAACTGTGATATAGTCATCAAGAGCCAATTTGGAGCCGTAACTACTCACAGATTTCAACAAGTTTTACCAAATATCATCATCAAACCCAATCACAACAATAAACAATCATATTCAAAACTTATCTCACCCACCAATTTTCCTATCCCCACTTTCTTGAACCCCAAACAATCACCAATATGATAAATCTGCACGCTGTGATTTTGAAGCTATTCCCAGGCCACATTTTTGGCAAAACATAAGAAAGCACTGACATCTCTTAGAACTTCAGACCTTATAGAGTTTACTCCATTTCAATTCCATTAAGGATAACAAACGGACCTACATGTTTGCTAGATATAACATAGTACAATAGCATAATTCATCATACCAATTGACTGACCAAATACATAACTGAAAGAGTTTCAATTCGATTTGAAAATTAATTGCCGAGATAGAAAATGGTATGGTGAGTAAGATAGGAAGGGAAAGAAACTTGCATATAGGGCAACTGATTTTGAAAGCTACGACTCTCTCCTTGAACTAAGAGCCTTTAAACTTCTGATTCATCTCTGCATTTCATTTCTGGGCTTCGATCTTCTACTTTCCTTGAGTCATCTTTATTTTCCTTTCTATCTCTTTGTCCTCACGATGATCCACAGAGTTATAATTTGTAAGTTTTCCAACAAAATGAAAACAATTCATCAATGTCAGTAATCAGTATTCAATATGAACACAAACATCATTTCTAATCACAATATGATTAATTAACACTATACAAGACAATTATGAATATAGAGTACACAATGAGAGGTTGGTCCGAGCGTTAAACCTAACCTCTGATACCATTTGTGACACTCCGACTCTTGTAAAAAATCGTCAAAATGATAAATTTTTTGGATAATTCTAGTAAATACTCGACCGAGATTAAAATTTATCGAAACAAGACGAAAACCTTACCTATAAACATAATACAATATTACAAACTTAACAAAATAAGTATAGCTAGTTCTCCATCGCTCGTACCACTACTAGTGGCAACACTAGTCACTATTGCCCACCCACTGAGACAAAGAAGACTAAATGTATTATTAACCTCACAAATATGCTCACAACGTCAATACGAATCCAATGATATATAACTTAACTGAATCTGGAAACTTTTTTCGGTCAGACGTGCCGTCACAGACAGCCGCGCTTGCCTGCATGAGCCACCATCGGTGACCTCTAGTGATGACGAAGGTTAGTACCTCATTCTCTTCCTCTCATTAATCCCATCAATTTCTCTAACTATCGCTACCTCAAATTCTGACTCAACTGGTCGGATTCTAACCCGAAAGGTTTTCGGCCGGAATCCCTCTAGCGATGCAGCTCAGTTGTTGAGCCACCGTTGGCCTCGCGGTGGGTCAGGTTTGACTTGCGATGAGGAGAGGAACCAAACCCCTGACACCTCATCTCTGATTATCTCTATCCCTCACGACAGTGATTCAACTGCGACTTTTGAACAAAAATTGCATCAGCTCACCGTCGAAACACCTGCACACACCAAAATTCCCAATACAATAGATAGAGTCGAAAGAGGGGAGTCGAATCATACCCAATTCGGTGACTAACTGGCTGGAAATCGACGGGCCCAAAACTAGGTGTTTGCCGATTTTCTGCTTGAAATTTCGGCTGCTTCCTTCGGTCGAATTGATGTCGGAGACCTTAGAGAAAAGATAAAGGAGGTTGGGCCAATCAATTCCATACCAAGATCGCCCGGTATGGTGGCCGGAATCCGTCGCACCGCCACCACAAACTTCGGCAACGATTTTGGCAACGGAGCTCCGCTCAACGCGGGTCAAATCCATTTTTCCCCAAAATGGAAGGTTCCCCCCTTCCCAAATATGGCAACCCATATATATTGTCACATACAAAGTATTCTAATTTCTGTAAATCCCGTTAGAACTTCTGTTGACCATAACTTCCTCGTTATAACTCTGATTATGATATTCTGCATGTCGACGGACTCATCTTGACAAATTCTACGATTTCCATCCGAAGTCAACCAACTTCACCACTTCAATAAAAAAAATCAACTCAAGACCTCTTATTATTTATTGATGTTAAAAAAAATTATTTACCACAACCACTAAATCGAACTCTAATTATTCATAAATATTAACGAGTATATAAAAATCTCTAGGTATTACAATAGGCCTTTACCTGGTGTAGATTTCAAGTATGTAAGAATGCATTATAACATTCATATGCTCCTCACTTGCATTATGCATGAATTGACTGATGACACTTACAACATATGCAAGACGAAGTTTAGTAAATGAAAAGTAAATCAATCTCCATACTAACCTCTAATACTTGCCCGTGTCAATTGGAACTTGATCAAGATACAACGCCAACTTATGGTTCATTTCAATAGGAGTGTCATCAGGTTTGCAATCTAGCATTCCCGTTTCAACAAGATCAAGTGCATACTTTCGTTGTGAAAAAGTGATTCCAAGTTTGGACTTTGCAACTTCAATTCCCAAGAAATACCTCAACTACCCCAAATATTTCATATCAAACTCTTGAGATAAATGCTCCTTCAAATTTTTCATCTCAACTAGGTCATCATGTGTAACAACCATGTCATCCACATACACAATCAAAGCAATAATCTTACCATCCTTGCGTTTGATGAACAAGGTATGATCAGAGTTGCTTTGTTGATATTGTTGGAAGAACTAATACCCTCTAAAACTTAATGAATTATTATCTAACTCATAAGTATAAGAATGGTCTTCGTCTGCAAGTGTACGTACATGGATAAGTAATAGTATAGAAAAGAAACCGAGTGTCAAACCCACAGGGATTAAGCATTTAGATTCCTTAGCTCGGAAATGAAAGCACAAAGATTACGACTCACTAGACACTACACTAATCGACACTAAAGGAAATAAAGAAAATATGGAAGTGAATCTTACACTACTAAATCCTTTGGAGACTTAGCATTGTAAGGGATGGTTAAGTTACAGTGAGTGATTAAACGAAAGTTGATTATTTGATTGATTGTTTACAGTAAATACAGAGCTAAATAACACGAATTCAAGATAAAGCAAGTAGGTCGGCTATGGGAGTTTCGCTAACCACATGATTCATTAAACAATGTCTCAATTTATGTATAGATTAAGTCCATTAACACAAAGTATTGTCCAAATTGTGACCTCGTGAGTCACGGTTGGTTTTGAACTCAAATTCCTAGGTCACCTTGGACACTAGAAGACTTAAGCCCTACATTGAAGTGTTTGGTGAATCGAGATCAAGACATAAGTCATTACGGGCTTATACCTAAACAGTATGTCACGTTGTGAAGCTAACAAGTAAATCGTGTGATAGATGTGGAAAGGTTCCCCTCTCGAATATTGATTGGAGAATCCGAGAGGACTTCCGGTTGAATCCCTCAACTCGTACCTAATAAGTTACGAGCCAAAAGATTCTACGAGGTGCCACAATAACCCTTTTAATCAATGTATGCTTGACTAGAGTCCCACAAGTCTAAAGAGACTCAAGAGGCTCTAATCCATGCTAAGTGTTAGGGAACCAAATCTTAAGATAAATCTCATAGATAATACCCTAATCATGTTTACATACTCATCTATCCTTAAGTGAGTAGCTAATTCCTTCGAGGGTCATTTTTAAGTCCTTTAACACATACATCAACCTAGCTTGAGTCAACACATGCATATAAGGAATTATACAACAAGCTCAAGCATATAAACGTACCACAATTACACAATAAACTCGTTCACAACACAAATCTTCATAACATACATTAAAACCATGAAATATACATAATCCAAGACATGTTCATCATGTCACATGGCTAGGGTTCTAATCCTAGCCTCCCAAAATCTACTACTCACTACCCATAACAAGTATAGAGCTTAGATACATGATTGAAAGACAAAATAGGATGATAAATAACCAAGAGTCCCCAAAAGTTCCAAGGTCTTCTAGCTATTCTTTCCTCCATGCTCCAACTTTGCTTCAAAGCTCCTTGATGTTGAGTCACCCATCTAAGGCTAGAGAGATGGTGGTGTAGTGGAAGGTATTTTGGTGGTGATGGAGATTTCTAGGCCTTAGATGGTGATTATGGATGTGTTTTGGTGAAGGAGATGGCTATTTCCAATGGGTATGGATGGAGAGGGTTTCTAGAGAGCTAAAACTTGAGAAATCTAAAAAATGAAGTTTGTTCTATGTGGGTGCCAATGAGAGCTCGAATTTGGGCTGAATGGGGAGGCAAATATGGACCCTTGGATGATAGATCTACTACCACAATAAACACTATAACCGACGAGATCTGTAAAACTATAACCGACGAGATAAAAATCTCGTCGGTTATAGTGGAAAAAATATTTTTTTTTAATTTTTTTTTTAAAAAAAATAAAAAATCTCGTCGGTTATAGTACTATAACCGACGATAATGGCTAAAAATCTCGTCGGTTATACTATTACCGACCCCCTTTAACCAACGGACTATAACCGACGATGTTTAAGGGTCGTCGGATATAGTCCGTTGGTTAAAGGGGGTCGGTAATAGTATAACCGACGAGATTTTTAGCCATTATCGTCGGTTATAGTACTATAACCGACGAGATTTTTTATTTTTTTAAAAAAAAAATTAAAAAAAAATATTTTTTCCACTATAACCGACGAGATTTTTATCTCGTCGGTTATAGTTTTACAGATCTCGTCGGTTATAGTGTTTATTGTGGTAGTGAGAAAATGGTGAGATGGAAGATCTAAAGGTTAACTTTTAATTAGGGAGACTATGATCCACATTTTTAGGCTAAGCTCCAAATTTGTGACATCATGCGGTTCAACTTCTTCTCTTTCTCTTCAAATCAGATTGGTAAGCATAGATGGGCCTCCATTGGGCTGGACTCCGTGTGATTAGGCTGGCCGAGGTGGGCCGGCCGGATGTGACAAATTTCGGCAGGTTCCAGGCAACTTCTGGCGACCTCCGGTGAAGCAATTTCGTCATTTTCCCAAAGTTGGTCCAAATTCTCTCTTGACCTCGAAAATGTATACGTCTTCTCCAATAAGTATCTAATTCTTCATATTTAATATATTTTTGAGCCAACTCCATATTTCCTAGCAAGAACAGAAAACATCATAAGAACAATGTTTTATTCATAGAAAACAAGCTATAAGCATAAAGTTAGGAGCGTAATAGGAACATAATTATGGTCCTAAAAAATATCCAAATTTCTTCATGACTTTAGAGAACCTTCCAAACAATGCTCTAGGAGATTGCTTCAAATTATACAAAGACTTCTTTAATCGACATAGCTTTTCAACATTACATGACCTACAATTAACACTAGGAGGAGTATCTATGTACACTTCTTCTTCCAAATCTCTATTTAAGAAAGCATTCTTCACATAAAATTGGTGTAAAGACTAATCATGTCAAATTGCCAAAGCTATAAGAATACGCACTGTATTGATCTTGGCTATTGGAGCAAATGTTTCCTGATAATCAATTCCATACCGTTGAGCGTGGCCTTTAGAAACCAGACGAGCTTTATATCTATCAATGCTTTCATCTGCTTTCAGCTTCACTATAAATACTCATCTACATCCAACCGTCTTCTTTCAGGGTAGTGCAGGAATAGTCTCCTATGTTCCAAAGCCTCAAGTTCTTCATTCATAGCATGTTTCCACTTTTGATCCGCCAAGGCATCCTGCACATTAGTAGGAATAGACAAGGAGTAAAATATCGGACATCGAGGATATATCAACAATCCAAAATACGGATATTTGGACAGAAATATAGATGAAATATTGATCCAGTAAAAAATGGACAAAATCGATGAAAATTAAGATAAATACATGAAAATTTGTATTGAAACTTCTTTAAGTTCTCATATGATCAATTATCTACCTTATTTATTAAAAAAAATATTAATTAAGAATTGGAACATACAAAATTATGATAATGTTAGACAAATTAGTACTTAGTGAGTACTGATAGTTATTAAAATATAGTTTCATATTTATGAATTATCTTTTTGATGGTTAAACTAAAGGAAAGGCTAAGTTATTATGTATTGAAAGAACCCAACCCCGATTTAGTTTCCTAAACCGGAATCAAACCCCTTCTGAAAACACGAACCAACAAAAACCATAAAAATTTCGGCAGAGTAACGCTACTAACGCGGAATTGCCATTAACCTGCACCCGGAAAATACACTTCATCCTATGCCACAAAAATCAAACCGTGGGCACCAATCTCATCCGGATTTCTCAATATCATAACACTAATGTAAAGTAATAAATAAAACTATACTTTACAGAAATCCGTGGAAAAATTGTATAAAAATATAACATCAAAATGCTCAGAGCGACCTCTAGTGTATAATTATATAAATATATCTCAGCAGGTAGAACGAAAAACCTACTGGAAGAAACAAGGTAGCTCGAACACTATGCCTCCGACTGCGACGTGCGACTCCAGAATCCGAACTGCAAACTGGGCACGGAAACCGAAAAGCCCAGGGAAAGGCAAATAAAACGTTAGAATGAGTGGACAAAAATAAACATATGCCTTTCACCAATTTCATATACAATAAACAAGTATAGCGAGTTCGGAAAACATATATGGAGGTTGCCAGGCGAATCTCTCAAGCCCGACGGTCAGACAAATCTCTCAAGTCCGAAGATGATAGGCCAGGGGAATCTCTCAACCCCAGCGGCATAACATAGGAATCTCTCAACCCTGCCCAGAGGAATCTCTCAACTCTGGTCTAGAGGAATCTCTCAACTCTGGTCAGACTACCGGTGATCAGCCGAGTAGCGGAAGCATCGATGTAAGTATGCCATCACCATAAAAATATAAAATAATACCTCTGAAAATAATAAATAATCTCAACATCATATAAAAGTAAATACGGAAAAATCACGAACTCGCAACGACTGTGAAAATATAAAAATGTCCATTCACAGATGAGCGTAGCGCGATACGCGTTAATCCCGTGATCCGGCGGAAAATCCCTCGCCAAACGAACGATCACAAACCCCTAGATAATCATAAAATCCACTGCTCAAAATCATAACTCGACACCTCAAATCATATCACGAGAAACAACCGTTCCCGGAAACATATAATCCAATAACAACGAACTCGTTAAAATCCGATAATCACACCACAAAACTTCGCTATAATTTTCGATGCTCAATTCGAAAAACAAACCTCACCACTGCGATCGGAGCGCGATTCCGAGCGAAACGACATATAACTAGTCGAAAAACACGTCGCCGGAAAAATCGCCGCCGGCTGCCGAAAATTCAAACCTGCCCAGAAAAATTCAAGCTACACATGGATTTGAAGATCTCGACATTTCCAACAACTTTCCAGTTCAAAGTTAAGGCCAATTTTGATCAGAAAACCTCCAAAATTCAACTCAAAGTTCCAAACCCTTACCAGAATTTCAAACCGATCGATCTCTCTCCTCTGGCCATGGCAATCTCCCAAACCACTTGCAATAGCTTCCTTTCCTCATGGCTAACAAAACCCCTCAAAGAGGAGCCACCAAATCGGCCGGAAAAATCACCTCCGACCACCGCCGAATTCGCCGGAAAATCACAAACTTCAAAACGTCATAACTTCTTCATCCAACAACCAAATTGAACGAATGACCTACCAAAAGAAAGAGGAGCTCAAGCCCAACAAATTTCATGAAGACACCATGGCCAAAAGAGGCCGAAATCGAGCAGAACGAAGGCAAACAAAATTCAGCCTGAAATGGAGAATAATGGCTGGTCAACCCGAGTTGACTTGGTCAACACCCAATTCTGACTTACCCAAAAAGGAAACCCACTATTTATACTTTCCATTTATGGTAACTTTCGTATTTATTTTATGACAAACTTTGATCGAACGTAACTTTTGCATCGTAACTCCATTTTCAGCGATTCTCGCGTCTACGAACTTATCTCGACAAATTATTCAATTTCCACCTGAAGTCAACCAACTTCGACAAATCCGATAAAAAGTCAACGGCTCAATTCAACACAAGCTTATCCGATAAAAACGATCAACGGTCGAAAACGAATCGAAACCAATCGGATATACACGACTAAATTCAACGGCCAAAAATATTCATAATTTATTCCTTGTAACTTGGAATAATCCTCCGGAAGTTCCCACGAGCTCGAAATTAAATTCTCTACAACTTCGTGAAGAATCCAAAATCAAATTCTTGCCCAATAATTTAGTCGTTAACGAAGCCGTCATATTAACCAATTACGTCGAAATCGCGACTAATCGCGAAACTCACAAATCAAGTCGATAACCATTCCTTTTACGGTTCGGGTCGATCAACGATCCAAAATGGATCACAATCACGATTCGGATAGACTCGAATACAAACGGATAGAGTCGACGATATTCCGAAATTTCAAATATTCATATTATATTTCTCGGTCGTCGAAATAATAATCCGGAACCGCCCACGAACTCGAAATCACGGCCAATAATTAAGTCGTGATCAAGAACGGCAATTCAATTAATTATCGAAAAACTGCGATTACGCGCTAACTCACGAATTAAGCCGATTACACTACTGATTCTGTTCCGGGTCGTCACACGTATTTTGTACATTATTTTGTATATTATAAGAAATTTTAGTAGAGTTATTTTGGTTTTGTTGTGTGGAATAATAAGACCTATTGTGTTAGTGAATTCTTACACGAAATCATTAATGATGAAAATTCAAATTTTAGGAAAAAAAGGAAGAAAATCAAAATCAAATTCAAATTTCCATATGTATATGTATATATATAATAGGTAACAAATAATTACATAAGACTCCTAGCTTGTTGTCTAAGGGTTCAAGATTACTTACAAGAGTTTGGGGCTTTAAACCCCAATCTTGCAACTTTGTATTTTGTAGGTTTAATTTCAAACTATTCAATTAAGCCTTGGGTCATGGTGTGTTGGGTTTTTATTGTTTGAATTTGGTTTGGTTAACTAAGATATAAAGTCAAAATATCAAATAAATTCAAAAATATCGAGTATATTGGCGATATATCGGAAAATATCGATCTTTTGGGAAAAATCGGACGAGATAAAGTTACGTGTAGGATTTATATCAGGTAGTGAAAAAAATGGATATATCACCAAAATATCGGGAATATTTTCGATTTTTCACTCATTGGGAATAGATATTGTAGATAATTGATTAACAACGAGTGCATGTGATCCAAACAACTTATGGTGAAATACAAAGCTAGCAATAAGGTATTTGGCTGAGCTTCTATGATTAGTTCATATTGTGTCTTTGAAATCCTTTTTGTTTCCTGTTGAGATCTCCTATGCACAATAACTTCTACACTATTTTATTTAATGTTATCAGTACGTACCTCTAGTAAGACATTCTCAATCGATTCTTTAGTTGATGGAGTAGGGGGGTTGGGTGGGGGTCTTCAGGTGTGGTCATTTCGGTAGGAGGAAGTTGAGCTTCATGTTGACTTTCTGGTGTCACCATTCCAAGTTCATTTCTTGACGGGTTGAGAGGATCCGACTGCCTAGTTCTTGATCTGTTTTTCGATGGGTTGAGAAATATGCTTGATGGGTCGAATGGAAGGCTATCTCGTTTCGGGTTCATCATTCGACAGGTCGAGAGGAGTTCTCGATGGGTCAAATAGATAGGCTGCAGTTTCTTCAGTTCAATTTCTAGCTTCCAATTGATTTTCCAAGCTTTCAATTCTTCAAATTCACTCTGATCCAGAGAATTTCCTTCACCTGTATTGTTCTCTCCCTGAAGGGAAAGCTCTAAAACTCTCCATGAGTAATAAAGTTTAGACTCACAGAAAGAAACATCCAGAGAAATATGCATTTTGTTCATAACTGAGTCATAACAACTGTGTTCTTTTTGGAACTCAGCATATTTAACAAAGACACACTTTACAACACACGGATCAAGCTTGCTTCTCAATTGTTTATTAATGTGAACATACACAGTACATCTAAAAACACTTGGCTCCAAATTTGGCAAAGATGATACATTCGGCAACACATGCAACTTCTGATAAGGATTTTGAAATTCAATTACACGAGAGCGTGTGCGATTAGTCAAATATATAACAGAACATACACCTTCTCCCCACAAGTTTCGAGGCACATTCATACCAAACAATGAAGCACGAACAACTTCCACCAACTGTCTATTCTTTCGGTCAGCCAATCCATTATGTTGAGGAGTGTAAGCAATGGAAGTCTGGCATCGAATCCCGCAAGTGCTTAAGTAAGCTAGCATCTCACCATTCACATATTCTCCACCATTGTCAGACTAGAGGACCTGAATTTACTATTGGTACTCGGTTGCCACCATCTTGTAAAATTTAGTAAATCTAGAAAACACTTAATTAAAGAGACCCAAGTCATTCTAGTGCATTCATCTATAAAAGTCACAAAATAACAAAAGCCAGAACAAGAAGAGATTCGTCTAGGATCCCAAGCATCAGTATGAATCTTCATAAAGGGAACTGAACAATTATTCAAGCTTGGCGAATAGGTAATACGATGGCTCTTAGCCAGTTCACATGTATCACACTGAAACTCTAAAGCATTCACATGGGACCCCACATTCATCCTACTAGGAAAGGAGCCAGAGATCTGCAAATGACTAAGAGAAGCCTTGACCACAAAGAACTCAATAATAAAGGCATTGACTACATAAATCACCTTAGAAAGATCAAGGTACCGATGTTGATAAATAAAATAACATCTCTCCCCTAGGAAATTATAGCAACTTGAGCAAGGATCTCTCATTTTTCATGACCTGAAGGGATAGATCCAACATGTCCAAAATCCATTTGGAGAGAGATGAATTGCATGTTTAGGAATACACAACCCTAAGCTACTCCCAAACCACACCGCTTCAGTCCAGCCACATAGAAGAATGTAATGTTCCATTGTCTCTTCGAACTCCACTCAGTTGCCAGCATCACCACCTAACTTGGCTATCATCACGACCTTCCGATCCGCGCCAAGACCATTGAACTTCTCCACCATCAAGTATTCCAACTCAAAATCAACCATTGATCTTATCCCTAGCCGAAGCCTCAACCTCAAAAAACTATCTACTGCCTTAGATCCACCGCCACTAACGATTTGACTTCCCCATGCATCCTACCAAAGCTGGTCTATAGAAATCCACATTTTGACTAGAACTATCACCCAACTGGCACCACCATTCAACCAATGCTCCTCCCTTGCCAAGTCACCAGACACCACATGCACCCGTGCCTACTTGACTGCGAATTTGGCAGAATCTGGGGACTGATAGAAGCTAGGACTATTGCACTACTTTGTGGTAAAGAGTGGTAAAGTTAAGAAGAGTGGAAAAGGTGGTGGATTTGAGGTTTTGGGAGTTCTAGGTATGCTGCTCAAAGAAATGTTAGATGCCGATCAGGTTGTAGCAGAGCTTTCGAGTTAGATTTGCATGACGACGTGGTAGTAGTAGAATTGGACTTATAAGAAAAATAGTGAGACTATTCTACCCCACAAGTTCCTAAGTTTATCCTATTTTCAATTTTGAACTCAATATTACCATTTATATCCTTAGAAAATATAATTACAAACCCTTTTAATAATAATAATACAAGTCAAACAACTAGAACTACCCTCTTCCTTTGCCGCCAATTGCTTTTCTAAATTTGATACTTAGTGGCATTAAGAATGAAATTTGATTTGTGTTTGATATCAATTATATAGTTATATATCAATTTCATTATCAAAGCATCAATGAAAATAAGAACTATGACCGTAAAATTTTCATCTTCAATTTAAACCATCATAAAAACTCAACCAAAGGTACTGAATCATCTTGCCCATTAAAGTAATATCAAAAAAGAGATCATGCGAATTTTTTTAATTTTATTTGCTGGGTAGAAATAGTCTCATCCTAAGAAAAATTTGAACATAACAACATTACACATAGAAGAGGGTCATCAATTATAGTACCTCTCATCATTTGGCTCTTCAGCCTCGAGCCTCATTCTAGCCCACCCAGGCTTTAGGGTTGAAGCTCAGCCCAGCCTCGATTTAGGCCAGGCCGGCCTAGCCTCTTTTGAAATAGGGTTGGGTCTGGACTATACATTAAGCCTAGCCCAGCCTCTTGGCCCACCCCATTTGAGCATCTTCCGCCTAACTTAGCCTCGGCATCATAAGACTTGTCTAGCCTGGCCTCTTTTTAAATAAAAAAATTAATTAATACGTAATTATATTTATATCTCTTTAAAGACCTAGAGCCCAAACATGGTCCAACCTATTTTGGCTATTTTTATTAAAAATTATGTATATAATTTATTCATATTTTTTCTTATTTCTTTCATTTTTCCTTTTATTCTCCTCAATGTTTTCTCCACACGAAAATATATATTCAAAATAAATATTATATATTAATAATATCAATACATTAAACTTTTTATATATTAAGTTTTCTTAATTTAAAGTCTATCTTAACCCGGTCCATAGAGAAGAGAAGATGAAAGCTGGGCAAAGGGAAATGTATGTTTCTTATGGAACTAGGGGTTTTATTCGCAAGGTTGCTTCTTGATTGGAGATCCAAAAAGAAAAGTCCACAATGACAGACGACTGTAATTAATCTTCGAATTATTACTGTCTGAATATAACTGTATCGATGAAAACCATGCATATATTAGATCTATCACTCACAAGACATCTGCAAAACTTTACATTACATTTCATTACTTTTCTACAGTATATACGGGGATGGGATGAGGGAATCACTATTGCCTGTCCGCAGTTAGTTCAAAGTAATTTCTGGTACTACAATAAACATGAAACTTTCGCGAAGGCAAACACGATCAATCTGGGGGAACTGGCTTTATAAAGAAGAAAAATGTTTAGGTACATGCATAACTGTATGAACACATCTGTAGCAGGGAGAACAAGCTGAAGAAAAACTTCAATTTCCAGTGTGGCTAATATTCAAGTATTACATTTACACGTATATTCCCAACCCCAACTCTTTCGGATTTGTCTCCACCATCCATGCAGGCCTGTTTGAGAAAAATAAAACTTAGGAAAGAATAGTTGAATAGCCTACACACTACCAAACATATGTATTACTGTACTGAATCTCATAGCCAGGAACAAATGACCCAAGGCTTTTGGATCCACCAAAATAAGCATTATATGAAATCTAACAGAAATTTCTTGAATGGATGTATTGCAGAAATATCTCCGAATATAGTTGAAAAATATAACCAAGCAAAAGACGAGCACCTAACTCCCACAACATCATAAAGGTTAATTATTAGAGCACAACACGTATATAAGATCAGAGAAGGTATCAGAAACTTTACTTGCTCATCACGAAATTTATTGTGCCTTGTGCAGCACGTTGGAGAAGGACTTCCCTTGCTTCTATTGCAATTCCTTCAGGCTATACACAGAGAATTAAATTAATGCCTTATTGCATCATAGTGAAGTATTTAGGATATACAAGTAATAAACTCTACCTCTTCTGGAAACCAAACACCAGGCTTTGTGCTACCTTGAAGAACTGCCATAACAAATGCAGCTGTTGAAGTTCCGACTGATCTGGGAAATAAATTTTATTTCAGTCACATTTCATTCAGATCATGCAGTAGGTACTTTCAATGCTTGTGTACACTAAGATAATATGTAAAATGAATTTAGTAATATCTGGAAAACAGGGCACAAATTGAATTTGAAAGACAAGAATGGGCAAATAGATCTTTGGAGAAACTTAAGACTTACACAGAGAGCCTCTTGTGACTGAATACACTAACTGTATTGCGTCCGCCAGAACAATCCAAATCAACCTGTCATACCCACCTCGAAAAAGAAATAGGACAGTATGAGAAAACATGCGAGTTGAATTGTGATGACAAAGATGGTGTACAAACTCAAAACAAAGTGCATATCTTTTCTCCCATCCTTTGTTAATAATTTTAAAGAGAAAATATGAGTAGCTTATATTCATATAGCTTTTATATGTTGCCTCACCCGCATTGATACACGCTCTCCAGCAAACTCATCAACGACTCGGACTACAGGGTCAAACATTTGTACCATTTTTTGGACTTTGCCTCTGTCTCTCAACAATTCCTGCATAATTCAGGTTGATCACAAAAGCATTGTTAGAGGAGAGCAAAGTACTTTTTAATAAAAATAAAAAATTTATGTATGTTATACATTATATATTGGCGACCGCAACCTGACTATTTTGTCACATGTATTAGTCAACTACATGTTATTTTCAAACAACAAAAACCATATTTTAGAATCTAGACTCATTATTCACTATGGTAACTATGCCTCAAGGTTTCAAATACTACAGCAACAAGTACATATGACATATCTATACTATCTGAGCAGATACAAGCAGTTTCTGCAGTCAAAACTTACTCCAGGAAGAAGACTAGTCATGGCAACCATTGCCCAATTCCAAAAGAAGGGTGCAGTTCCAAACCGAGCACTGACAGTAGGTACTCCTAGTATCTCATGAGTACTTCTTACCTCTGGCAAATTCCTGACACAATTAAGCTCATTTTAAGCAAAAGTGGAACAGTACAATATATAATGTACTAAGTTACTGAAAAAACCAATATTCAGGAAGTCACTTATGTAAGAAACCTATTGGTTCAACCATATATAAATTCACTATGCTTCCAAGAGATGGAGATAAGAGCACAACATGACCTCAGGGAAGGGATTGAAGGATGCAAAAACATCTGGAGGAGGGATACTACTTTTATTTAAGTATTAAGAGATATTCTGCAAAAGGTCAACTGCATGACTCACAAATCCTGAATTCTTGCAAGAACTTCAGAGGGTGTTCAATTTATCCATCTTTGATTCAGTTTCAGTATGGGAAATTTGTCAGTTTCCCAAGATCTAGATTATTATCATTCTTCCAATTTATTGTATCTGTTGAGGGTGATTGATAAGTTCCCATGTTCGAGAGAAAGAACAGACCCGATATCAAATAGGATGGTATCAGTATTCAGTTGACCGAAAAAGTTAAAAGATTATGGCAAAGTCATTGAATGCACATTCAACTAAATATGGCATACTTTTAAAATTGAACATATATTCAATCAACGTATGAATCAAATGCATGTTATTTGCAGTGAAAGTATTGATAGACAATAAACTTTCAAAAAAACAACAATATCCTTCCTTTAATACTTCAACAACTCATTGATGCAAGTTTAGGATTTTGAAAGTTTGGGGGGTGGTGAAGTTTGCCTCATTGATGGTTAACCTAGAAAATATCAGGTTAGTAGAGTCCAAACCGGATTAAATGAGATGGAAGCTTGAGCATTCGGGGAAATTCTGTTGCAAATATCTTCATAGTTTTTTTAAATAATGGTGGTTCACATCCAGTCTTTATTCCTGCCAAGTTTATCTGGAATGTTAAAGTCCCCACTAAAGTGAGGATTTTGGGATGACTTGTGGCTCATGGACACTTGTGATGTCCTTCAAAGGAGGAGACAAAGATGTTGTTTCTCTCATTGGTCCACTTTATGCAAAGCTCAAGGAGAAAGTGTTTGATCATGTTTTTTTGCACTGTGAAGTGGCTACTTATGGAAAAAGTTCATTATGGAGACCAGATTGGACTGGATAACTCCATCACAAAGGAGCCACGTGCAGGAAGAATACCCCAACACTTTTTGGCAAAGGGGAGAAAGCCTAGATTTTTTGGGGTTGTGGGGTGATAGCTGTAGTTTAAGTTGTCTGAATGGAAAGAAATAGATGACCATTTGAAGCCTATGGAGGCTTAGAGAGAGTAGAGCTGTTGGATAGAGTCAAATTCTGGGCATCTGTATGGGCCTCTATTTCTAAGGATTTAAATATAATTACTTCTTCCTTTATCCTAAATTGGCAAGCAGTGCTAGTGTAGGTCCCTAGGCTTGGAGTTAGAATTATTAGCTGAATTGCTGAAATACTAAGTTTCCTTCCCTAAGCGCACCCTCTTTAGTTCTTTTAGGTGGATTTCTTCTTGTCTGCCCCCTTGTATGCTTTGTTGTCACTCAATAAAAAGCTGTTTATTTTCCAAGAAAATAATAATAATTTTTCAATAATATACTTCTTCCGGAAATCTACATAACCCATCGGTTTCACCTACGAAAAAAAATCCAGCATTAACTATTGAAATAATGATACAAGTTATATATATAACCTAAGAACCCATCGGTTCTTAGGTTGATTTGATACCCCTAATGCCTAAACCCTTAGTAAATCATATAACTATAAAGTTATTTAGGTTAGAATTTATGCAACTCACAAGATATATGACTCTGAGTCCAGACTCATTCACATAAGTGTAGCTTCTTATGGAGAAAAACTTCTTACAGAACTTACAATAGATAAACATCTTTCTTTCCAATGCCTTTTCCAAAGTCAATGTTCAGCATTCCACTATATGGTCTTAGTTTGATCTTTTCTCCTGATTGAGTAACCCATTATCAGGGTTAGGCATGTGATATGCAGAATTACGGATTAGGAATCAAGCAGACACGGAACTGGAGGGGAATAGAGTTGTTAAAAGGGTTGGTACTAACCTTTATTAAATGCAACAACCTCCTCTCCAAGAAGCAAAAAGCTAGTGGCTAAGATAGTTGGACCAGCCCCACCAGTACCTGCTGTGTAGTAGTAGAACCTGGCAAGATAATTTCAGATGTTACCAACAGAATCATCCTGTAGCTTATTTCCCTATTATACAGGCAAATAAAGAAGTATATTCCATTGTTTTATACAAGAAGTTATATCGCATCTGATATGACGATTGGCATAAGGTGGTTCTTCCGTTCCAGAAGAGTTTGAAAATCAGTAAATTGCCAACACTATCACACTCAAGCTTGGTCAGAGTACATCAGAACTTTTTAAAGACATGTGCTTGCTACTTAAGGAAGATGCTGATCATGTAACTTGAGAAGTGTGGCTGCGAAAACATATACTTCATTCAAATGAAAGACAATTTCAGTGGATGATGCCACTCAAAGTACATAAAGATCCCAGACTAAAAGCAAAAGCCTCTTGCATTTGCATTGATCTCAATGACTGAAGATACATTTGAAGCCTCAAGCTTAAGAGAATGAGGCGCTTCATAAAATCTTTAGGTGATGAAACTGTACCTTAGCCTTTCTGGTGTTCCTTTGCTTTCACTTCTTGCAGCACGAACTAGTTCTGCGGCCATCACTGTAATTAAAGTATGCAGTGCCAGTCAGTATTTGGTAGACAAGGACACTATGCATATCTGCTTTTCACTTTGAAACAAAAGATATGCTTCCTACTTCCACAACCCCAGTAGTCCTACATGTTCAATGCATGGTTCTAACATCTACATGAGTGGGAAGGTTTTGTTATGTTATGGTAATAACTGTTGTGCAGTGGATCTCAGATTACGCTATCTTGACTTTATCCACAGCCCGATAGTAAGCTAATAACACATCACACTTATGTCCATACTAAACGAGACTGGTAGTTGGATTACTAGCTGCTTACATTTAACAATGGAGGAACATCTTTATAATATTCATCTTGGTTGATCAATTTTCTTAATTTTTTTTCTTTTCTTTCAAACACAGATCATATGTATGCACAGATAGTGTACTAATGCTGTTAACTAGAAAAAATGGGCTGAAGATAGACCGTTGCTCACTCCTGGGTATATTCCAGCAGTTGTTAAAGCTGGAACATTGGCTGCAATTGCTCTCTCGTGAAAAGATTTTGCACGAAATGCATATGCCGTATCATCACAAACATCAACATACGCCGTCTGTGGAGAGACAAACAAGAACATTTTCAAAATGATATTATTTACAGATTCTGAAACAGTTTCCAATTCACACCGTATCACCTTGGTTTTTAAGGCAGCTTCGAGTACAGTGCACTTCTCTGCCTGTTGGAATGGGCCTGCTGCATGAACTACAAGATCCGCATCTACAAAGAGAAGTTGCAGGATGCTTTAGGGACATGATTATGTTACATGTTCAAACTGAAATGTGATAACTCCTGTTTCATACAACCCAGAATAAGATAATAAGTACAACATGGACAATGATAACATTAAAATTACAATTATATGAACCTACACAAATGGAAATTCAATAGAAAACAGATGTACACTTACACATCATACTAGTAGAAAATCCAAATTAAAGCCATGATAACAAACATTACTAAACCAATGTTGTTCAATTTTTCATTTTTTACCTTTTAGAGCTGCTTCCAATGATCTTTCGTTGTTAATATCGACTTCACAAAACTCTGAGTTGTCCCCGAGGGTTGTCAGCATTTCGGCGCCTTTTTCCCTGTATCAAACCCAATTCCAACCGTATACTAGCTAAGAGGTAAATCATTCCAACACCATTTCTATCTTTCAATATGATTATAATCAATCTTTCCTTTTCCCCCTTTTATTTTCTAGTATTTAATAAGCTTACTGCGCAGTAGACCTTAGACAAGTTGGACTAGACAAAACATGTACTTGACATCACATAGTTACAATGACAATGACATATGGGACAACAACATCAACAACACAAACTAGCTTGACTGTTATGAGTTAATTAGCTACCTGTTTCGACCGGCGACGATGATTTGGAGGTCAGGGCAGAGTTTGGAGAGGGCTATAGCAGTGGAGCCTCCGACCCGACCCGTTCCGCCGAGCACCAACACCCGCGAATTCTGGGTCTTCTGTGCAAGTTTGACCTGGGTCTCCACAGCAACACTGCTACTTGTTATCTTCAAATGCAGCGGTGACAGTGAAGCTCCCGCCATAATTTTTCTCTTGTTGTTCTCTGACTCTCTCTCTCTCTCTCTCTCTCTCTCTCTCGTCAATGGTTATGAGGAGGCCATAGAGAGTTCCTTTTATCGTTTCGGGTTTCGTTTTCTGGTGACGTGGGACACTCTGCATGCCTAACTAATTCCTCGATCAACTTCACTTTCTACTCCATTTTTTTTACCTGAACCTTTTTACCGTGTAAACCTGGATTTTACTTTTTACGGTACGTACAAGTACAACAAGCTCTTTTGTCTAACAAGTAGTGTCCGAATTTTTGAGTCATTGTAGAAATGCATATCAAGTAGACTTGCCTAATGTCTGAAGTAAATAATATTCCAGTTCCTACGTACCCAGCCGAAATTCTAGTTCATCAGAATCAACTGTCAATGCTAGCATTAGTTGTCAAGGCAAGATACTGACTCTCAACAAGGGGAGCACATCAGCTGTCCCAGTCCCAGGTTTTTGGATCAGCAATCGACGCGACACGGCGCTCAGCTCTTGTTGCTGCATGCTTCGTATTCATCCTAGTTACCTTGTTAATGTATCGCATGCAACGTTGCGACAAACATGTATCCATAGGAGCGCCTCGATCTCTAACAATTAGTAAAAATGGAACTCATACTGCAATACTGCATAGTAGTTTATAACTAATTTATTTATAAACAGGTCTGCTCAAATGATATAAATTGTGACCTTATGCTTTAACCTTCTAAGCACCAACACCTTCCCCCCACCCCAGTGAAACACTGACAAGATTATCTCTCTGATGGGTAACTTTCTGCAACTGTTTTTGCATTCCTGCTTGCTAGTGTTTGACCTCGGCATTGAGCTTTTTTCTTCATGATCAGTTCCTTCTCCTAATTCCCAGTCAATAAGAGGATAGCTTATCAGGAACACTCTTCTGTTATTGTAATCTTCATCACGAAAACTTATCGCTCTTCTGATTCCTTTTTGCTCCAATCCTTCTTTCAAATCCATATATTTATTTGTATTTGAGACTCAAGTTATCAATACACCAAGTTGTGTATATATAGCACAAGGAAATGATTTTGTATGCTGCCGAAAATATCAGACTTCTTAGCCTTGGTTTTCTTTGGATTTTCCAATGTCTGAAATCGTTTTCTTCGGTCGGTCAGGTGTCAATTTATCGGCTATGCGTTCTATGTCATCATCTATTTGCCATTTTCATTTTGTATCAAATTATCCAGCTGGTGATTACTCAGACATCAATCCGGTTTGTTCTCTGCACATGGTAGCAAGTGTGCTATTTTCATCGTGGTCGCTGCTTTGTGGTTGTTCGATCGCTTCTCCGTCATTTGGTTTTGCTCCATCGTCATCGCTGCGCTCAATCATTTCTGGTAGGAGGTCGTTTTTGCTGCTCTGGCAAAGTATCTACCGTTTCCAGGTGTGATTCCCATAATTGATAATTCGTTGTTTGTTTTTTGGTAGGTGTTTGATTGTGTTTCGTTTTGGTTCTTTGGAGTTTGGACTCAGTTGATTTCGGTATTTTTTGGGTTGGGTTTTCATTTAGATTCTGCTTCACTGGCAAATTGAGATCAACAACATTAGATACAAGATTTAATTTAGATCCCTTTAGCTCATCCAACCAAATCCCTACACCTACAAGTTTGGTTTTGTGTTTGAATCAGACTTTTTATGCTCCAAAATCTTGCTCACACTGTGCAGGTGAAACAAGCCACTTGCTTCACGAGCAACTATAATATGGGATTGTAATTGGAAAAAGAAAAACTATGATATGGAAAAAAAAACTATGATATGGGATTGTTTATATTGTCACATTGATTCCAGTTTTAGGCTTCAAATTTTTCAAAGGACCTGTTCAATCGAATTGAGGATGAACGTTTTGAAGCTAGGAATTGTAGTCCCATTACTCCCATATGAGCTCATCTTTAGCTTAGTGCATAATTGTTTGGCATATAGACGTTTTCTATTCTCATGCCATGGTCATTTTCTGCTATAGGTATGGTTATTTTTCTCAAACTCATTGTTGACTACAAGGTTGAAATATACATAAGCCTTTCACTTAATTTTCATTGATTTTTGGGTTTATGATTCTGCATTTTCACATTGAATGCCACTAGTTCTGAGATTCAGTTCTTATAAAAGGCTGGACTTCTTTCAAAAAAAAGGCTGGACTTTCATGGCTACTTACAACATCATCATCTTTAAGCTCATACCAACAGGGAAAAAAAGAGATGACAAAATATCAATCAAATCTTTCTTTTTTTTCAACTTTGTGTCAATTAATATTTTGGTAGAGCTGTATGAAGAGGATGGAGTATTTGTATAGGATTGCTGGGAGGAATCCGGATTAGACTCCACCTACTTCGTCAATAATTTTGTGGCAAATGAGACAAATTTTGTAATAAAAGATAATGTGAAGGTCTTATAAGATTGTTTCTCATGTACATTAATATAAGTTCATTCT
This sequence comes from Geum urbanum, assembly GCA_946800695.1. Classification (NCBI taxonomy): domain Eukaryota; kingdom Viridiplantae; phylum Streptophyta; class Magnoliopsida; order Rosales; family Rosaceae; genus Geum; species Geum urbanum. The sequence goes on from OX326998.1 coordinate 41,481,147, forward strand.
ACTACGTAACTCTACTGAAACCCCGCGCCTGGCGCGCGGGTTCTCAATCTAGTATATACAAACTTGAGGATTAGTATGTCAAGCACTGATGTGTTTCCTATAGGTGCGGCGCGGCTATAAGAGACAAAATGAATTAGCTAGCAGAGTGCCGTAGCAAATAAATTGGTAATTTATAGTCAATATCAGTATAAATTGACAATTGTTATAACCGAAAAAAAAACTTACGATATCATTTTCTTCATGGGTATATTGGAATATGACAAGGATTCTCTAAGCTAGCTAGAAGCTAGCCAATGAAAGAGTCAAAATTAAGAGATAGGCTAGGACACCTTTATGCAAAGAATTAGGAATAGGACCGGTCCAACTTATAATTGTTGTTGAGATGAAAACACTCTCTGCCCTATCCTCCTGGTGGCGGTAACCCTACGAACGTCTTGATTGTCAGGCTCCAATGGAGGTTCCTCTCTTTTTTAAGGTCGTGGCATTCTACACCCACTGGTGTTGGTTATTTCCGAATTTATGGAGTTTATGGTGGTAGCAGGGACGGATCCAGAATTTTGAGATTTTGGACGAGGGGGAGTGGTGTATTGTGCACAAATTTTGTTAAGGTTTTAAATCTTTGTAATGTTAATTTTGAAAGAGATCTTTTGTTGCATCATACACTATACTAAATCAGAGTTTATTTCTAAAATACAAGAATAAAGAAGACCAAACCAAAAACTTCATACAACATAATAACAAGAAATAAGAACAGACAATGCAACAAAATATAAATCATATTTAAGTCATAAACAAAGGTAAAAGATCAAATGACTACCATTTTATTAACACAAGTAATATTAGCAAAATAACTTCAATACAGAAAACAGAAAAGCAATGCATAACAAACAAAAAGATAAGTTCAATACACAAAATTCTTCACACTTTTGTGTAGTTTCTCTAAAATACCTAACCAAATGTCTTATATATTTAATTAATATTACACCCATTTCACAATTAAAATTCAATGTTTAGGTTAAATAGGCAAAGTCGAAAATAATATTAGTCAAGAACTCCAAGTTACGTAGTCGCAGGTTAAGCAGTAGACATCTTGTTGACATTTATTGAATATAAATATATGCATATATTAGTTTGTGTGTGAAATTACAAGATATCCCTATACTTTGTGGCTTTTATCCAAAATTCATGCCGGGCTGTAGCCGGAGTAGCCTACAAGCTGCATCCGCCCATGGATGGTAGGCAATGGAGAGTTTTGGTTCGTCGACCTTGGGATTCGGGTTCTCGTCCTTTGGCTCGTGACCATGCTGGTGTGGATATATGGCTCATGTGCAACTCGATTTCTAGGGCGTCTTTTGGGTGGCGGTTCCCGACGTTAGGTGATGTTGTGATGCGGGGGTGCCCTGATGGAGTTGAGCTTTGAGCTTGTGGCTTATTTGAGTGGGCATGAGGTTCTAGCTTCCAAAATAGTGTGGGTTGTCGTTAAGGTGGAATGTGTTACAATATTGCGGTGTCTTCCTTGCGGTAGTGAGTGGGTAGCATAGGTTTTTATGTGACAGCGGCTCACATGAAGAAGCTGGCACTGGTGGGCCTGGTTGGTGCTAGGCATGGTTGCTAGGAAGCTGGCAACATTATTACTAGGTTTTGTTGACTTTGGCAAGGCAATTGGGACCGGACCGGATTTTGATTCAGATCTGGGATCCAGGTGGTTTCTTTCAAAGTTTGGGGTTTAGGGTCTCAATATTTAAGTGATTAAAGTCCTTGTTTATTTGTGCTCATAATCGTAGTATCATGGTTACTCAGTTACTTTCTGAGCTAGAGTGTGTTATTAGCGACATCAGTTTGATATTAGGATCCTAGTATAACGACTCCTAGTATAGCAATGATTCATATATGCTCGTTGCCCCATCAGAGGCGATCATTGTAAATTGTTGTTCATTGCTCTCTATTAATAGAGTGACACAACATATTATGATACAAATATGTAAAGCATATATATACTCTAAAATTGGGATAGATGAAATTATTAGATTCCCACGCATATACTTTGTCTACTTGTCATCAAAGCTAATCTTGAACCTGCCCACCACAAACCTAATTTTTTCGCACCCCACCACCACAAAAAATTTGAAACTTGAATTTTGCTGCACTCCTACAACTTAACATCCATAGGAGACCATATAATCAGATGTAATCTCCGCTCCATGTTAGGACCATAATTTTGTGCCTAATATACTCCTAAATTAGGTTTATTGCTTGTTTTTCACTAATAAAGTATCATTCTTATTACATTTTTGGTTTCTATTATGAAATGGAGGATTAGCATGGAAATGTACTAAAAGACGATGATTATGCGCTTTCTAGAGAAGTCGAGGACGTTTTCGTGACCGTGGGAGTTGACAGAGAAACTTTAGGAAAAAGAAGAAAAACGGTTGTTGAATATTCCAAGATTCCAGTCATTGGCGGTCAACGTGGTCAACTCCGACGGTCAACTTTGGGTCAAATCTTCAAGTCATCCATGCAGATATTTTGGGCAAGATCAAGTCACATGAGAAACACATGCCATGGTGAGTCACCAAGGGTAAGTCATCTTAAGACCATATTAAAGCCTTAAATTGTGGATCATGTTTCTTAGCTATTAATTCAAAATTCAAATATGAAAATATCTCCTCCTAAGCCTAAAATTTCCGATTACTTTCTCTCCACGCCAACATTCTCCTCCATTATATATATATATATATATCCTTTAACTCACAAAATAACTTAGCTCCCATTTTCTAATTTTTTTTCTCCTCAAAAACATATATCTCTCCATTCTCTCCCAAGAGCTCCCTCGTGGCCTAGCTACTCCCTAGCTTGCCTTGAGGTTACCTTCTCTTCCTCTCTTTTTTCTTTCTAACCCTCTAAAAATCAAGAGACCTAGCTTTGGCCGAACCTCTTTCCTTCTCTCATCACCATCATCCATTCTTTCCTCCTCTCATCTTTGCCTCTAAGGTTTGGGTGATTCTCTAGAACTTGAAGTAGGAAGTAATCCCTCTTCTGCTTGGCTTCTTTGAGTCCTAGAGGTTGCCCTTTCCATTCTCTTCAAGTGTTGGATACAATTTGGAGCCCAAGGAGTGGAGCAAGAAGCTTGAAGAGCCAATGGTGAAGTATACTAAGTTTGGTAGAGCTATCTTGGGGACCCTTTGGTTATTTCTCACTCTTTTAGTTTCTATTCTTGTATCTAAACACTATTTTGTATATGGATAGTGAGTAGTTTGTGTATAGAAGACTAGGGATCAAACCCTAGCCAACTTGATGTAAATTAATGATTATTTGGTTTATGAAATTGAGTTTGTTTATGGGTTTGAAATGCTATGGATGGGTTTGATTTGTATGTGATGTGTTTGTGTTATGTGCATGTGTTTGGGTTTGGGTTTGATGAATGGTTTTCTAGAACTGCCTTGCCTAAGTTATGATATGTTTTGAGGAATCTCAAATAGCACTTAGGTGAATTAGGCACTCACTTAGGTAAAGATGAGCATGCGAGCATGACTTATGTTTAGACTTAATAGGTTGAGCTTAACATTTGGTTTTTTAGTGCAAGAACCATAATCTTCTTTAGTCTCAATAGACTTGAGGAGCTTCGGTCAAGTCCACAACAACTAACAATCGTCATGGCTATCAGTTGGTTCTTTTGGTTGGTATTCCAATACGTACACAAATCGGGAGAACCCCTTAGACCTCATTCTCAAGTCCTCTAATCGAGGCTTAGGAAGTGAAACCTTACACATTCCTTACATGTTAGTTAATGGAACTTATTACGCATGAAAAATGTTTAGGGGTTAGCACCAAAAGTCTAGTCCCTAATCTTGGGTTGCTTTCTGCTTTGGGATGTGCTGAAACCTTCTAGAATCCCAAAAGGATTAGGAGTTTTGGCTTATAACCAAATGTGACCCAAAATGCACAATTTCTACAATGAAATGATTTATTCTTACGATCCAAAAGATGTTTGAGTATGTAAACCAGACTTCATAACTCATCATCATAAATTGAACATTGTTTATGCATCATGTTGATTAGTGGTGATATCTCTAGTCCACCGTACTTTTACCTTGCATTTGACACTTAATTAGTTGTTGTCCTTGTGTATCTTAATGAAAGGACCCAACCCTAGTTTAACTAATAAACTAAGATTAAGTCATAACATCTGACCATAATCTAAGAAATTCAGTGAAAATTTTGACATAATTTCCCTTGAAATTGAAATAACCCAAATGAAAGGACCCAACCCCGATTTAGTTTCCTAAACCGGAATCAAACCCCTTCTGAAAACGTGAACCAACAAAAACCATTAAAATTTGGGCAGAGTAATGCTACTAACGCGGAATTGTCATTACCTGCACTCGAAAAATAACACTTCATCCTATGTCATAAAAGCCAAACCGTGGGCACCAATCCCATCCGGATTTCTCAATATCATATCAATAACATTAAACAGTAAACATAACTGTAATATATAGTATATCCGGGAACAACCGTATAAAACAAGTATCAGAACGTATCAGAGCGACCTCTAGTGTATATATATACAAAATATACAACAGTAGGGGAAACAAGAAACCTACTGGAAAACACAGGTAGCTCGAACAACTAGCCTCCAACCACAACGTGAGACACCAGAATCCGAACTGCAAATTGGGCACAAAAACCGAAAAACCCAGGGGAAAGACATGAAAACCGTTAGAGTGAGTGGACGAAAATAAATGTCTTTCGCCAGATGATATATGTTATAATAACATATGCGAGTCAAGATGAATAACTATAATAAAGTACACGAGGTGAACTCATACTCCTCCAGCGTACTGAGCATGCATGTAAAAATCCCACGGGGTCGCTCATGGACACATCCGTGCTAGTACAGTCTGAATCATGGGATCCCAGACCCACACGTGATTCTAGCCAGAAAGGCCTCAAATCAGAGGTCTGCCCCCCCCTGGTAAAGGCCTCGGGTCAGGGGTCACAGCCTCCTCCGGTAAACATCCTCGGGGATCAGCCAGGATGCAAGTGTATCGATACAACAATATATACTGAGACTGTACTCTGTGTAAATCAAATCATAAATAGTTCGATACAAATGTATAATGCAATAAGTAAATGCATATACGTAATGTATAATTATATAGGCATAATCGTATAACACATGCTCATATAAACCATAATCTTATATGCATGCTCATGCTTGTAAAACGTGTATAAAGACTCGCGATTATCAATGAAAAGAATTTGTCCACTCACAGGTGAGCAAAACGCGCACTCGCGCTAATCACGTGGCCCGGAGGAAGATCCCTCGCCCAAAGCACGATCTCGATCCCCTGAATAGTCATAAAATATATCTGATCAAAATCATAATCCACAACACTGTACCACACCTAGGAAACCAACCGTTCCCGGAAATATATAACGAAGTACAAAATAATCGACGAAATTCCCAAAATCTCCACTCAAAACCCTCGACTGAAAATCCGATACCCAAATCAACTCGAAAACCTCAAGGCGACGATCGAGGCGCGAATACGAGAAAAACGACATTAAAATCATCAAAATCCAAAAAGTCAACGGGTCGCCGGAGCTCCGGCGTTGACCGTCGCCGCCAGCAGCGGCGCACCGTCAACCAGAGAGTTTTCCCGGCGACCGAGCTGCCAAACTGATCTCCTCCTCAAGCCAAGCAACTTTAATAAAGGGACCACCACCATCCAACCACCACCGTGGCCGGAAATCAGCTTGAAAGCCACGGTGGTCCAACACCTCCGGCGAACCTGTCCATTGCCGTTCCTCCGCCTACGGCGCACGGCAGCTCTCGAGGCCTGTCCCAAAAGGACCACCGTGGCCCCACGAGTAGAATCCCTCAACTCTCCGGCCACCACCATGGCCGGAGCACCTCCGTCACTGAAACCCAAAACCGGCCGGAAAACATCCAATTTCAAACCGTAATTTCTCCCTCAATTCATAACCAATTCAAGAAATTCCAAGTTCTAAACTGTTTAGAATCACAAGGAGAACACTTTACCTTCAAGGTCGTGGCCTGAAATGGCCGGAATCAGCCGGTCCGGCGATGGAATCCAAACGGTCTGTTTTCCTCCTCGGTCAACTCGGTCAACGCCCCAAATAGTGAAAGTCAACGCTGGTCAAACTTCCAACAGTGTTTTCGACAATTTTTTGACTATTTCTGATATTTATACTCGCGCCTCGGGACGATCAACGGTCCAAAACGGATAACCATTACGATTCGGATAAACTCGATACGAACGGATAAACTCGTCGATAAACCGAAACTTCAAATAATCATATTATATTCCTCGGTCATCAGAAAAATCACCTGAAACCGCCCACGAACTCGAAATCACGTGTACTACAACTCTCGAGAAGAGACTCAACTCAAATTCTCTGCCGATAATTAAGTCGTAAACGAAACCGGCAAACCACACAATTATCGAAAATCTGCGATTACGCATAACCTCGTAAATCGTGCTGTTACTCTACTGATTCTGGTTCGGGTTGTCACAAATCTACCCCCCTTAAAAAAAATTTGACCTCGAAATTTACGTACCTGTCTGGTGAACAAATGAGGATACTGCTCCCGCATACGCTGCTCAGTCTCCCAGGTGGCTTCCTCAACCGAGTGATTCTGCCACAAGACCTTCACCAGTGGTATAACACGATGCCTCAATTCCTGCTCATGCCGATCGAGAATCTGTACTGGCTCCTCCACGTATGTCAAATCCTCTCGGATCGGTAACTGCTGTGAGGCTAACACATGCGAAGGATCTAAAATGTACTTCCGCAACATCAAAACGTGGAAAACATCATGAACACGAGCCATCTCAGCCGGTAACTCAAGTCTGTAAGCAACAGCTCCAACCCTCTTGGTGATCTCGTACGGACCAATGTATCGTTGTCGAAGCTTGCCACGCTTCCCGAAACGCATAACACCCCTCCACGGAGATAGTTTCAGGAAGACCCAATCGCCTACCTCAAACTTGAGACTCTTCCTCCTTACGTCCGCATAACTCTTTTGACAATCCTGGGCGATCTTCAATCTATCCCGAATAATCTGGACGTCCTCCATAGTGCTCTTCACCAGATCAGGGCCAATAAGCCATCGCTCGCCTACCTCACTGCAACACAACGGAGTGCGGCACTGCCTCCCGTACAGGGCCTCGTACGGTGCCATCTCGATACTGGCCTGATAGATGTTGTTGTAGGCGAACTCTATCAAATGGAGTTGTTGGTCCCAATTCCCACAAAACTGTAACACACACGACCGCAACATATCCTCAAGTGTCTTTATAGTCCGCTCAGACTGCCCGTCAGTCTGAGGATGAAAAGCTGTGCTGAAACGCAACCTCATGCCCATGGCTCACTGCAATGTCTGCCAGAACTCAGAGGTAAACTGACTGTCTCGGTTAGAAACAATAGACACAGGCACCCCGTGCAGTCGAACAATCTCTGACAAATACAGCTTGGCCAATCTGCCCACTGAAATCTTTCCCGGAAGTGCGAGAAAATGAGCGGATTTCGTCAGTCGATCAACAATAACCCAAATACCAGTGTTGCCAGCCGAAGTACGCAGCAACTGATAAACGAAATCCATAGTAATGTGCTCCCACTTCCAAACCGGAATCTCCAGTGGCTGTAACTTTCCTGCAGGTTTCTGCCTCTCCACTTTAACCTGCTAACAGATCAAACATCGGCTCACATATGCGGCAATCTCCCGCTTCATGTTGCGCCACAAGTAATACGCTCGAAGTGTACGAAACATCTTCGTACCTCCGGGATGCATCGCATACGCCGAACAATGGGCCTCATCCAGAATCTCCTTATTCAGACTCTCATCTCGGGGTACGCACAACCTGCCTCTGAACAACAACGTACCATCGTCACTCAATCGGAACTCTGTAGGCTCACCATTCCGTATCATGGTCTTCTTGCCCAACAGGTAGGAATCTGAATCCTAAGCCTCTCGCACCTGATCAACCAATACAGGTCGAACCTGGAAACTGGCCAACAAAGCTCCATCATCACCCCACTCGAACTCGGCACCCGTAGCCCGAAGCTCAGCTAACATAGACACTCCAGCCACACACATGGAACAGCGAAGCTCCGAATTTCCGACTAAGTGCATCAGCCACAACATTGACCTTCCCTGGATGGTACTCGAAAGTGCAGTCGTAATCATTGATCAACTCCATCCACCGGCGTTGCCTCATGTTCAAGTCTGGCTGCGTCCGCAAGTAAGTGAGACTCTTGTGGTCGGTGTAGATCTTACACTGGGCTCCGTACAAGTAATGTCTCCAACTCTTCAACGCTAGTGAAAGGACCCGACCCCGATTTAGCTCCCTAAATTGGAATCAAACCCTTTCGAAAACATGAACCAACAAAAACCGTAGAAATTTTGGCAGAGTTTCGTTACTAACGTGAAATTACCATTACCTGCACGCGGAAAAATACACTTCATCCTATGCCACAAAAATCAAACCGTGGGCACCAATCCCATCCGGATTTCTCAATATATCAACAGTAAAGTAAAACAATAAAGATATCTATACTTTACTAAAATCCGGAGTAAAATCGTATAATATATACAACAGAATACTCAGAGCGACCTCTAATGTATAATCATATACGTATACCACAGTAGGTAGAACAATAAACCTACTGGAAGAAACAAGGTAGCTCGAGCACTATGCCTCCAACCACGACGTGCGACACCAGAGTTCGAACTGCAAACTGGGCACGGAAACCGAAAAGCCCAGGGGAAAGACATGAAAATTGTTAGAGTGAGTGGACGAACATAAATGTCTTTCACCAAGTAATATACGTTATAAAAACATATGCGAGTCCAAATGAATAAATATAATAAAATACGCGAGGTAAACTCATACTCCTCCAGCGTACAGAGCATGCAAGTAAAAATTCCACGGGGCCACTCATGGACACGTCCGTGCTAGTACAGTCTGAATCACGGGATCCCAGACCCACACGTGATTCGAGCCAGAAAGGCCTCAGGTCAGGGTATCTGTTTCCACCCGGAACTACATCGGCACAAGAAACAGACATCTGTACCCACCCGGAACTACATCGGCACAAGGTACAGAAACCAGTACCCACCCGGAACTACATCGGAACAAGGTACGGTACCCCTCCTGGTAGGCACCCTCGGGGATCAGCTGGGATGCGTGTGTATCGATACAACAACATGAACTACGACTGTACTCTGTGTAAATCAAATCACAAATAATCCGATGCAAATATAATAAACAGCATATGAATGCATATACGTAATATAATCGTATAACACATGCTCATAATAATCATAATCTCGTAAACATGCTCAAATTCATAAATCATATAAAAGACTCGCAATCAATCCGTGAAAAGAAATTGTCCACTTACAGACTAGCGTAACGCAGTTTGCGTTAACCCGTGATCCGGCGGAAAATCTCTCGCCATACGAACGATCATGAACCCCTGAATAATCATAAAGTCCATTTCTCAAAATCATAACTCGACAATTCAAATCAAATCACGAGAAACCACCGTTCTTGGAACCACGTAATCCGATTACGACAAACTGTCAGAAATCCGGAAATCACATCTCAATACCTTGCTATACTTTCGGACGCTCAATTCAAAAAACGAACCTCCCCACTGCGATCGGGGCGCGATTTCGAGTGAAATGACATGCAACTTGTCGAAAACTTCAAAAAGTCAAACTTTGACCGACGTTGACCGTTGACCACCGCCGTCAACGGTGGCGCCGCCACCAAACTGCACTTTTCCTGGCGGAGCAACCTCTATTCCATGCAAAATCACCCACTGAGCAACTTTCACAACTGCAACGAAGGCCAATTCTCACTCTAACTAGGTCAATTTCATGAAAAACCGAATGTTCACACAAATTTCAATTCCAAAATTCTCCAAGCACAAATCGAATTAGTACTCCATACTTACATGGTTAGCATCATGGAGATGAGAGCTTCAAAGCCCAATACTTATTTTAGCTCAATTCGGCCGGAATCAAAAGCAACTAAAACTCCAAAATTTCTCAAATTTTGGCCCAAGATTTCTCTCTCCACCGTCCACCTCGCCGTGAACGGTGGCCGGCATCCACACGGGGCAGCCAAGCCGAGTTGAACGAGGTAAGGGTCAAGCCCGGAGGTGGCCGGTTAAGGGATCACCGCCGGCGAGCCACCGCCGTCGCACGCCACCCTCCAAGCCAGCGTTGACCAACCAGAAATTAATGACCAAACTTTGACTTTCCCTAAATGGCAACCCTCATAAATACTTTCCCAAAATGGAAATTCCCATAATTAACTTTTTCGACGAACTTTAAATACCCGTAATTTTCACACCGTAAATCCGATTCCAATAATTCTCGCGGCAACAAACTCGACTTGACATGTTCTTCAATTATCACCCGAAGTCAAACACATCGACCAAACCGATAAAAAGTCAACTGTTCAACCCAAACACATATTTAAACCGACTAAATAATCAACAATCGGAAATATTCATAACTTAATCTCCGTAACTCAAAATAATACTCCGGAAGTTCTCACAAGCTCAAAATTAAATTCTCAACAACTTCCGTGAAGGAACCGAAACCAAATTCTCGTCCGGTAATTTAGTCGTTAAGAGCACCACCATTTAAATCCGAACTTCAAATATTTATAATTAATTCCTCGGTCGTCCAAATAACGATCCGGAACCGCCCAAGAACTCGAAATCACACATACAACGACTCTCGAGAAGAGACTCATCTCCTATTCTCGGCCAATGATTAAGTCGTTAACAAGCCTGGCGATTCAATCATCAGTCGGAAATCTGCGATTACGCAGTAACTCACGAATCAAGCTGATTATACTTCTGATTCTGTTCTGGGTCGTCACAGCTAGCACAATATCCGCCAACTCCAAATCATGGGTCGGATAGTTGACTTTGTGTGGTTTCAACTGTCTGGAACCGTAAGCTACAACTCTGCCATGCCGCATCAGCACACAACCAAGTCCCAATTTCGACGCATCACTATAAACCACAAACTCACCGCTGTCGTCTGGTAATGTCAAAACCAGTGCAGTAGTCAACTTCTCTTTCAGGAGCAAATAACTTTCCTCACATGCATTGGACCACTCAAACTTGACGCCCTTCTTCGTCAACCTGGTCAATGGGGTAGCAATTCGAGAAAAATCCTGTACAAACCGCCGGTAGCAGCCTGCCAAACCTAAGAAACTCCGGATCTCCGGTACAGTGGTAGGTCTACTCCAATTCAGCACGGCCTCGATCTTGTCAGGATCAACGCTAACTCCCTCAGCCAATATCACGTGGCCCAAAAACTTCACACTGTCCAGCAAAAACTCGCACTTGCTGAACTTCGCAAACAACTGATGGTCCCGCAAAGTCCGCAACACTGCTCGCAAATGCTTCTTATGCTGGCCTACACCCTTGGAATAGATCAAAATATCATCGATGAACACAATCACGAACTTGTCCAGAAATTGTCTGAACACTCGATTCATCAAGTCTATGAAGGCTGCGGGGGAGTTGGTCAACCCAAACGGAATAACCAAAAACTCATAGTGCCCATACCGCGATCTGAAAGTTGTCCTGGCCACATCGGAATCTCGGATCCTCAACTGGTGATATCTGGATCGAAGATCAATCTTCGAAAAGACTGAAGCTCCCTTGAGCTGATCGAACAAATCATCAATCCGCGGCAACGGATACTTGTTCTTCACCGTAACCTGATTTAGCTTCCGGTAATCGATGCACAACCGCATAGATCCATCATTCTTCCGTACGAACAAAACCGGGGCACCCCATGGCGAAACACTAGGTCGAATAAAACCCTTCTCCAGCAACTCCTGGAGTTAAACTTGCAACTCTTTCAACTCCGCTGGCGCCATACGATACGGTGCCTGTGAAATGGGTCCTGTACCCGGGAACAGCTCAATAGTAAAATCAATCTCCCGAACTGGAGGTATGCCCAGTAACTCCTCCGGAAACTCAGAAACAACCTCAATACCACCAAGGTCCGGCACAACCGCCGTAGTGTCTACCACATGAGCTAAGTAGGCAACACAGCCCTTCTTCATCAACCGATCCGCCCTCATCGCGGAAATCAAACATGGTAGTGAAGTGTTCTTCTCGCCGCGAAACAATATCTCGGGAAAGCCTGGTCGTCGAAACACGACCTCCTTCTTGTGACAGTCAAACATGGCCCAATGCGTCTCCAAGAAGTCCATACCCAAGATCATATCAAAATCGATGATATCAAGCAACAACAAATCTGCAGCTAAGCCATAGCCTCCAATAAAAATCTCACAGTCTCGATACACCCAGCCAATACTCACAATCTCACCGGACGGATACAACACTCTCCACAACCCCAGAAGTGGAGATGCGGGTACCGTAGCTAAAGATGATAGTCTATATGACATGAATGAATGTGTTGCACCTGGATCTAACAATGTAAGTACTGGAATACCAAAGATATGCAACGTATCGATAACAACCTCTAGTGAAGCTCTGCCCTCTCGCAAAGTCATGGCATGAACTCTAGCCTGCCCGGCTGGTCGTCCACGCTGAGGCTGTCCCTGCTGTCTGCCCTGGCCCGTAAACTGTACTGGTCGAGCTCCCGAAGTGGCACCTCGCTCAACTCTGGAACTCTGGGCTGCCTGTCCATCAGCACCATCAAGCTGGAAACACTCTCTCGCATAGTGGCCCACCTGGCCACAGCGAAAACAAGTGACAGGGCCTCGCTGACACGAACCATAGTGATGCCTGTTGCAGAAGCTGCATAATAGGTACTCTCTCGGTACAGCAAACGTGCCACCGGTACGCCGAGGATAACTGGAACCACTGGAACCCCCACTAGCCTGTGGTCGCTACTGTTGATCTCTCCTTCATCTCGGTCTCTGTCTCGGTGCACTAGCTGGTAGTTGATAAGGTCCACTGCCCGAGGATGAAGCCGAACCGGAAGTATCAGAACTCTGCCTCTTTGAAGGCCCCTGACTCAGTCCACCCTCCTCAAACCGTCTAGCCTGGTCCCTCATCTGCCTCTCCTTCTCGATATCTTCACCTCGGAGTGCTGCACTGACAAACTCATCGAAATTGTTCCGAGACATCGTAGTCAGAGTCCCCTTGATATTTAAGTTCAAACCCAGCTCAAATCTGCGGCACTTGGCTTCCTCAGTAGCCACCATGTCACGCGTAAAACAAGATAAGCGGGTAAACCTGTCCCGATACTCAAGCACAGACAAACTGCCCTGCCTCAAGTTTGTGAACTCCTCATACTTTCACTGCTGGGTAGCCTGGTTGAAGTATCTCCACATAAACAAATCTCGGAACAAAGTTCACGGAGTATCAACTGGTACCCGATCGGTGCTAACCCACTAGAAGTATGCATCTGACTCAAGTAATCCAACTGCTGCCACTGTCATCTGCTCAGGGGTAAAACACAGACGCTCACATACACGTTCAACCTGAACCAACCATGCCTCACACATCTTTGGATCAGCTGAACCTGAAAAAATAGTCGCACCAGCAGTACGAGCTTTGACCACAGGGTCAAAACGCTCTTCCAAACGCAACACTCGCATCAGCAAGTCGTGCGTCTGGCGATCCACATTAGGATCTGCTTCCCGATCAACACGGGGACCACGTCGAGGAGGCATCCTACTGATACAAGACAAGCATTAGGTACAAGCAGAAGGAACGTAATCATGAGACCTCAGATATTTGAGAGCACACAACACCCGAAGCATTGATGAGTACCGTTGGCCAGTCGGGTCATCGCTCCAGTCATGCTGTACAAACTCAAATACCCTACGCGTCAGAACTACAAGAGTCTACAGAATCTGACAACCTAATGCTCTGATACCAAGCTGAAAGGTCCCAACCCCGATTTAGTTTCCTAAATCGGAATCAAACCCCTTCTGAAAATGTGAACCAACAAAAACCATTAAAATTTGGGTAGAGTAACGCTACTAACGCGAAATTGCCATTACCTGCACCCAAAAAATAACACTTCATCCTTTGCTACAAAAGCCAAACCGTGGGCACCAATCCCATCCGGATTTCTCAATATCATATCAATAACATTAAACAGTAAACATAAATGTAATATATAGTATATCCGGGAACAACCGTATAAAACAAGTATCAGAACGTATCAGAGCGACCTCTGGTGTATATATATACAAAATATACAATAGTAGGCGAAACAAGAAACCTACTGGAAAACACAGGTAGCTCGAACAACTAGCCTCCAACCACGATGTGAGACACAAGAATCCGAACTGCAAATTGGGCACAAAAACCGAAAAACCCAGGGGAAAGACATGAAAACCGTTAGAGTGAGTGGACGAAAATAAATGTCTTTCGCCAGATGATATATGTTATAATAACATATGCGAGTCAAGATGAATAAATATAATAAAGTACACGAGGTGAACTCATACTCCTCTAGCGTACTGAGCATGCATGTAAAAATCCCACGGGGTCGCTCATGGACACATCCGTGCTAGTACAGTCTGAATCATGGGATCCCAGACCCACACGTGATTCTAGCCAGAAAGGCCTCAGATCAGAGGTCTGCCCCCCCCTGGTAAAGGCCTCGGGTCAGGGGTCACAGCCTCCTCCGGTAAACATCCTCGGGGATCAGCCGGGATGCAAGTGTATCGATACAACAATATATACTGAGACTGTACTCTGTGTAAACCAAATCATAAATAGTTCGATACAAATGTATAATGCAATAAGTAAATGCATATACGTAATGTATAATTATATAGGCATAATCGTATAACACGTGCTCATATAAACCATAATCTTATATGCATGCTCATGCTTGTAAAACGCGTATAAAGACTTGCGATTATCAGTGAAAAGAATTTGTCCACTCACAGGTGAGCAAAACGCGCACTCGCGCTAATCACGTGGCCCGGCGGAAGATCCCTCGCCCAAAGCACGATCTCGATCCCCTGAATAGTCATAAAATATATCTGATCAAAATCATAATCCACAACACTGTACCACACCTCGGAAACCAACTGTTCCCTGAAAAATATAACGCAGTACAAAATAATCGACGAAATTCCCGAAATCTCCACTCAAAACCCTCGACTGAAAATCCGATACCCAAATCAACTCGAAAATCTCAAGGCGACGATCAAGGCGCGAATACGAGAAAAACGACATTAAAATCACCAAAATCCAAAAAGTCAACGGGTCGCCGGAGCTCCAGCGTTGACCGCAGCCGCCGTCGGCGGCGCGCCGTCAACCGGAGAGTTTTCCCGGCGACCGAGCTGCCAAACTGATCTCCTCCTCAAGCCAAGAAACTTAAACAAAGGGACCACCACCATCCAACCACCACCGTGGCCGGAAATCAGCTTGAAAGCCACGGTGGTCCAACACCTCCGGCGAACCTGTCCACCACCGTTCCTCCACCTACGACGCACGGCAGCCCTCGAGGCCTGTCCCAAAAGGACCACCGTGGCCCCACGAGTAGAATCCCTCAACTCTCCGGCCACCACCGTGGCCGGAGCACCTCCGTCACCGAAACCCAAAACCGGCCGGAAAACATCCAATTTCAAACCGTAATTTCTCCCTCAATTCACAACCAATTCAAGAAATTCCAAGTTCTAAACTGTTTAGAATCACGAGGAGAGCACTTTACCTTCAAGGGTCGTGGCCTGAAATGGCCGGAATTAGCCAGTCCGGCGATGGAATCCAAATGGTCTGTTTTCCTCCTCGGTCAACGCCCCAAATAGTGAAAGTCAACTCCGGTCAAACTTCCAACAGTGTTTTCGACAATTTTTTGACTATTTCTGATATTTATACTCACGCCTCGGGACGATCGACGGTCCAAAACGGATAACCATTACGATTCGGATAAACTCGATACGAACGGATATACTCGTTGATAAGCTGAAAATTCAAATAATCATATTATATTCCTCGGTCATCAGAAAAATCACCCAGAACCGCCCACGAACTCAAAATCACGTGTACTACAACTCTCGAGAAGAGACTCAACTCAAATTCTCGACCGATAATTAAGTCGTAAACGAAACCGGCAAACCACACAATTATCAAAAAGTTGCGATTACGCATAACGTCGTAAATCGTGCTGATTACTTTACTGATTCTGGTTCGGGTCGTCACACCAAAAACCTGTAAAAAGAAAACACTTCAAACCAAATCCCATAAATAAACCGTGAACCACCAATGCCCATCTGGATTTCTCAACAAATGATATAAATGAAACAAGGAACTCAAGTAAGGAATTTAAAAATACATTTAAAACACACTGATTCTGAAGACAAAATAAACTCAACGACTATTTGAGTATCTGACTGTTTATAAGAGCCTCACATAAAGTAACATACTACAACTGGTATCCAGAGTGACTTCTATATACATAAGATACAAACTGATAGTGAGCCTAGAATCTATTGATAAAGAGATGACTGGCGGACTCAAAGCCTTCGACGAAACTAAGCACTCTTCGGATACACTCTGCAGCTTGGGCGACGAAAACCGAAGAGCGAGTCCAGGGAAATGCATTAAAATATAAAATGTTAGAGTGAGTGGACAAAAATAACATAATCTATGTAAATCGATAAAACTGAAATATCATGTCTTTCCGCTTATTTACGTGAAATAATGCGAGTTCAAATACTATAAACTGAAATATAATGGAGGTGGTCATTCAGGGTATTTATCCTAACCCGAAATGACTTTCTATATGAAAACTAAGGTGATGGGATTGTCTAGGGTGTTTATCCTAACCTGATATAATCTAGGTCGGGCAGGGTGTTTGTCCTAATCCGGTCTAACCGACTATCCCGTGATCAGCCGAATAGCTAAGGCATCGATGCAAATAAATGAACCATCACAAAGTAAACCTCCAAATAAATGCTCTGAAACATACCGTAAAGCGTAATGCATAAAAATATGAACTCGCTATTGACTGTGAAAATAAAGATCAACTCATAAGTCTACAATTACTGCTGGGGTCCAGCGGAATTTCCCTCGCTGGCGTCGCGATCTCGATGTCTTGTCCATAAGGATCACATAATATCAGAACATGAAAAATTATGGAAATAGGCTCTAAAAACAACCCCGAAAACCCCGTTGTAAAATCCTATAACTTGCATCGTCGGAGCTCCATCGTGGATGGCAACATATGGCCCTCACACGCCGCCAGTGAAGGTACTTCGATGGGGATGTTTAACACCTTGTTAGAAAGCTCTCAACGAGGTCTACAACTTTCATAACTGGGCCGAGGTCCAATTCGACGACGTTTGGTCGAAATAACCTAAAGCACCCATACATGAAACCTAACTCCAGTAACCGCCACCAATGGTGGTGATTCGGCCATCAAAATACTCCTCTACATGGGCGATGATTTGGCTCTCAAAATGAAAGGACCCAACCCCGATTTAGCTTCCTAAATCAGAATCAAACCCCTTCGAAAACACGAACCAACAAAAATTTTCAAAATTTGGGCAGAGTTTCGTTACTAACGTAGAATTACCATTACCTGCACGCGGAAAATACACTTCATCCTATGCCACAAAAAGCAAACCGTGGGCACCAATCCCATCCGGATTTCTCAATATATCAACAGTAAAGTAAACAATACATATAATATATACTTTACTGAAATCCAGTATAAAACCGTATAACGTATTCAATAGGAAGCTCAGAGCGACATCTAATACATAATCATATCTGCATACCACAGTAGGTAGAACAATAAACCTACTGGATGAAACAAAGTAGCTCGAGCACTATGCCTCCGACCATGACATGCGACACCAGAGCCTGAACTGCAAATTGGGCACGAAAACCGAAAAGCCCAGGGGAAAGACAATAAACACGTTAGAGTGAGTGGACGAAAATAAATGTCTTTCACCAGATAATATATATGTTATAAAAACATATGCGAGTCCAGATAAATAAAACAACACATGTACACAAGGTAAAACTCATACTCCTCCAGTGTACTGAGCATGCAAGTATAAATCCCACGGGGTCACTCATGGACACACACCGTGCTAGTACAGTCCGAATCACAAGGTCCTTAGTCCCCGTGACTCTAAGCCAGAAATGGCCTCGGTTCCGGGGAAACGCCCCTCACCGGTCAGGTCGGGATAACGACGTCCCTCCTGGCGGCCTACCATCGGGGATCAGCCGAGAGGCAAGTGTATCGATACAACAACGTAACCAAGACTGTACTCTGTGAAAACCAAATCATAAACAGTTCGATGCAAATGCATGAAACAACATATAAATGTATGTATATTTGTATACGTATATCCGTATATGTATAATCGTAAACACATGCTCATATTTATTATAATCTCGTATGAAATCTCATGCCCGTAAATCATCATCATGCTGCATGCTCAAATTCATTAACATATATAAAAGACTCGCATTCAATCCGTGAAAATAAAATGTCCACTCACAGACTGGCGTAACGCGTATCGCGTTAACCCGTGATCCGGCGGAAAGTCCATCGCCAAAACAACGATCACGAACCCCTGAATATTCACAATATCCAATATTCAAAATCATAATCCGACAATACAAATCAAACCACGAGAAACCACCGTTCTCGGAAACAGATAATTCAAAGTCGACGAATCGTCGAAAATCCGTATATACCACTTCAATACCTTGCTTTACGTTCGGACGCTCAACTCAAAAAACGAACCTCCCCACTGCGATCGGGGCGCGATTTCGAGTCAAATGATATGCGACTTGCCGAAAGTCAAAAAGTCAACTCTGACCGTTGACCGCCGCCGTTGACCGCCGTCCACGGCGGCGCCACCGCCGACCGAAGAATTTTAAGGCGGAGCAACCCCTATTCCATGTAAAACCACCCACTGAGCAACTTTGTCAACTGCACCAAAGTCCAATTCTCACTCTAACTAGCTCAATTTCAAGCAAAACCGAATTGGTTCACAAATTTCAATTCCAAAATTCTCCAAACACAAGATGAATTGGATCACCAAACTTACATGGTAGCTTCACAATGATGAGGGCTACAAAACCCAGTCCTTGTTGTAGCTCGAATCGGCCGAAAAAGTATAGTTCGAATTCACCAAGTTTCTTCAATATTTTGGCCGGAAATAACTTCCTCTCCGGTGACCCACGTCGGGAAAGAAGCACGGAGCCACCACCAGAGGACCGAGACGAGGCCAAAGAGACCTTTCCCGAGCCTTGAGGTGGCCGGAATCGGTCCACCGCCGTGAAGCCACCGCCCTTGCCGTCGAACTTTCTCACACCACCGAGTTGACTCGGTCAACTCGGTCAACACCCAAAAGAGTAAGTTTGACTTGCCCCAAAACAGAAAGTTTCTATTTATAGCCTTCCCAAAATGGAAACTCAAACTTATCCATTTCGGCGAACATAAAACACGCGTAACTTTCTCGTCGAAATTCCGATTCTGATAATTCTTGCGGCCACATACTCGTCTCGACATATTCTTCCGATATTACCCGAAGTCAAACATATCGATCAAACGGATAAAAAGTCAACCCTTCGAACCAACACACATTAAATCGACTAAACAATCAACAAACGGCAAAATTCGTAACTAATTCCTCGTAACTCCAAATCAAACTCCGGAAGTTCCCACAAACTCGAAATTAAATTCTGAACAACTTCCGTGAAGAAGCCAAAACCAAATTCTCATCTGGTAATTAAGTCGCGAACAAACTCGCCATTTAAATCCGAACTTCAAATATTCATAACTAATTCATCGGTCGTCCAAATAACGATCCGGAACTGCCCACGAACTCATAATCATACGTAGAACGACTCTCGAGAAGAGACCCAGCTCCAATTCTCGGCCAATAATTAAGTCGTTAGCAAGCTCGGCGATTCCGAACAACCGTCGGATACCAGTGACTACGCGGTAACTCACGTACATAGCTGGTCATACTGCTGATTCTGGTTCGGGTCGTCACACAAAATACTCCTCAAAATACTTTACCTTTCTTATCGGTGTTCTCTTGATCAATTCTAATTACTCTGCATGGGCTCATGTGATACAGATACACTAAGGCTCGTCACAAAGTTAGTTTCATTATAGGAACCAAACTTGTACTTGCTGCTTCTTCTCCCATATTTCGATGCATGGGGTGTGACAATGAAAAAGTGAAGTGTTGGCTCATCGAGACAATGTCTCCGGCACTGCTCAACTGCTACATCTAGATGCCTGTTTCCAAAGATATTTGAGATGCATTGAAGAAGATTTAGTATGATGATTCTGATGACACCTGTTTCTATGAGTTGTATAGAATTTGTTTTGGCATGAAACAGATTAGACGACCTCTCTTTACCTATTACAATGAATTAGACTGTTGGCTTCAACATCTTGATGCTCGTCTTCTCTTTGTACTATTATAGAGGGCGTCATTTATGAAGTAGTTGATACTATACTCAATTGTGAGGTCACATGTTGCTTGGCAGATTGGACTTTGAATTTTATGAAGTTCAGGCTGAAATTTTAAGGAATGATCATAAGTTGGATTTGGAACAAAGCTATGCATGTTTTCGGAGAGTCCAAGTCGCCCCTATGGTCATTTCTCCTACCACATCCAAGCCTACAGTCATGATAGTAGATGTCGTCAACCCACAGCCATGGTTGGCGTTGTCCATCCTTAGCGCCATTCGGTTCCTCCTACGGGATTTAGTGCTTCACGTCGTCTGCCCAATAAGTTTGCAACCATGTGTGCCCTCTTAGTGGAGATACCGGTGACGCCAAAGACTATTATTTTGAGACTATTGGATATCCAAAATGGTGGGGAGACAGATCTTGCCAGAATGTCTCCAACACTACGACGCCTACTACACTAGCATATGCGCACATCATCGAGTCAGGTAATAGGGGTAAGACATCATCCCTTTATAATATTACGTAGGAGTAGTGATTGAATAAATTATTCTAGTACATCTCATCAGATGAAAAAATAAGTCTAGTATAGTTCAAACCATTAAACCTTTTTCTCAACAGATTGTCTTCATTGTTGATGGGTATTCATCTACGACTATGAATTGGTGAAACCTTTATACATATATTTGGGAATTTGACATTGGTTCTATTCTTGTTATTCCTTCTCTATCATATAATAATATATCCATGAGACAAATCACCTTAGCTCTTGCATTCTTTTAAATGATCTCCCAAAGCGGATTCTTGGTTTTGGTGTAAGAAAAGAGAACTTGTACTACTTGAAACATATAAGCAATGGAGTGCAGGAGTTGAGTATTTTTGAGTCAAGATAATAGTACTAATGTACTAGTAGACTAAATAAAGCCAAAAAGACTGTTTATTTATGGCATCTTCGTTTAGACCATTTGTCTTTTTGATATCGTAAGAAGCTCCAACAACACTTATTTTCATTCTATTGTACTAGTGTGTGACGACCCGGACCAGAATCAGCAGTATGATCAGCTGTATACATGACTTATCGCATAGTCGCAGAATTGCCGACAGTTGATTGAATCGCCAGGCTCGTTAACGACTTAATTATTGGCTAAGAATTGGAGCTGAGTCTCTTCTCGAGAGTCGTTATACGTGTGATTTCGAGTTCTTAGGCGGTTCCGGATCGTTATTTGGATGACCGAGGAATTAATTATGAATATTTGAAGTTCGGGTTTTAAAGGCAGCCTTCTTAACGACTAAATTACCGGACGAGAATTTGGTTTCGGTTTCTTCACGGAAGTTGTTCAGAATTTAATTTCGAGCTCGTGGGAACTTCCGGAGTATTGTTCTGAGTTACGGAGATTAAGTTGTGAATATTTCCGATTGTTGGTAATTTTGTCGATTTAATATGTGTTGGTGTGAACCGTTGACTTTTTATCCGATTGGCTGATGTGTTTGACTTCGGGTGATTATTGAAGAATATGTCGAGACGAGTTTGTGGCCGCGAGAATTATCGGAATCGGAATTACGACGAGAAAGTTACGGATATTCTAAGTTTGTCGCAAATTAATTGGGAAAGTTTCCTTATTTGGTAAGTCTATAAATAGCAGGTTGCCATTATAGGAAAGTCAAAGGAAGCAATTACTGGTGTTGACCGAGTTGACTGAGTCAACTCGGTGGGAGGAGGAGAAGACCGACGGCGACAGCGGTGCTCCACGGTGGCGAGCCCGTTCGGCCACCTCCAAGCTCGGGACTTGTCCCAATCGATGCGCCTTGGCATCTCGAGCTCACCTCCGGCCTCCTTTCACGGCAAGGCTCGCCGGAAGGGAGGGAATTTTCCGGCCAAACTTGAGAAGAATATGGTGAATTCGGGTTTGATGTTTCGGGCCGATTCGAGCTGAATTTTGGGGTAGGCTTTGTAGCCCTCATCACCATGAAGCTACCATGTAAGTTTGGTGATCTAATTTTGATTGTGGATGAAGAATTTTGGATGTGAAATTTGTGTATTAATTCGGTTTTTCGTGAAATTGGATGAGTTAGAGTTTGAATTGGACTTCGGTGCAGTTGACAAAGTTGCTCAGTGGGTGATTTTGAGTGGAACAAGGATTTCTCCGCCGTGAAATTCTGAAAGGACCCAACCCCGATTTAGCACCCTAAATCGGAATCGAACCCCTTCGAAAACACGAACCAACAAAAACTTTTCGAAATTTGGGCAGAGTTTCGTTACTAGCGTGGAATTACCATTACCTGCACGCGTAAAATACACTCCATCCTATGCCACAAAAAGCAAACCGTGGGCACCAACCCCATCCGGATTTCTCAATATATCAACAATAACGTAAAGTAGTAAATATATATACACTTTACTGAAATCCAGTGTAAAATCGTATAACATATTCAATAGGAAGCTCAGAGCGACATCTAATACATAATCGTATACTCATACCACAGTAGGTAGAACAATAAACCTACTGGATGAAACAAAGTAGCTCGAGCACTATGCCTCCGACCACGACGTGCGACACCAGATCCTGAACTGCAAACTGGGCACGGAAACCGAAAAGCCCAGGGGAAAGACAATAAACACGTTAGAGTGAGTGGACGAAAATAAATGTCTTTCACCAGTTTATATATATGTTTAAAACAACATATGCGAGTCCAGGTAAATAAAACAACATAGTACACGAGGTAAAACTCACACTCCTCCAGTGTACTGAGCATGCTAGTAAAAAAATCTCACAGTCAGAACCACGGGGTCCCTAGCCCACACGTGATCCTAGCTGTAAAAGCACAGTCGGAACCACGGGGTCCCTAGCCCACACGTGATCCAGAACCACGGGGTCCCTAGCCCACACGTGATCCTAGCTGGTAACATCCTCGGGGATCAGCCGGGATGCAGTGTATCGATACAACCTCATAAACTACGACTGTACTCTGTGAAAACCAAATCATAAACAGCTCGAAGCAAATGCATGAAACATTATATCAGTGTATGTATACTCGTATACGCATATTCGTATATGTATAATCGTAAAACACATGCTCATAAAATCACATTCAAGCGGCATGCTCAAGTTCGTAAATCATATATAAAAGACTCGCAAACAATCCGTGAAAATAAATTGTCCACTCACAGTCTGGCGTAACGCGTATCGCGTTAACCCGTGATCAGGCGGAAAGTCCCTCGCCAAACAAACGATTACGAACACCTGAATAATCACAATACCCAATTCTCACAAACATAATCCGACAATTCGAAACAAATCACGAGAAACCACCGTTCTCGGAAATACACAATTCAAAGTCGACGAATCGTCGAAAATCCGTATATACCACCTCAATACCTCGCTTTACGTTCGGTCGCTCAACTCGAAAAACGAACCTCCCCACTGCGATCGGGGCGCGATTTCGAGTCAAATGACATGCGACTTGTCGAAAGTCAAAAAGTCAACCCGTTGACCGTTGACCGCCGTTGACCGCCGTCCACGGCGGCGCCGCCGCCGGCCGAAGAATTTTCCGGTGGAGCCACCCTTGTTCCACTCCAAATCGCCCACTGAGCAACTTTGTCAACTGCACCAAGGGCCAATTCTCACTCTAACTCATCCAATTTCATGAAGAACCGAATTGTACACAAATTTTCCAATCCAAAATTCTCCAAATTCAAGCAAAATTAGAGCTTCAAATTCACACAGTAGCTTCAAGAGGATGAGAGCAACAAAGCCCACCCAAAATTTCAGTTCAAAACTTCCAAAAACATAGAACCCGAAATACCTCAATTTCTTCCCGTTTTGGCCGGAATATTCCTCTCTCTCCGGCGAGCTAGGCCGTGCGTGGTGGCCGGGGTTCGAACGAGGACAGCTAGGCGAGTTGATAGCCTCCTATCCCGAAGCCGGAAACGGCCGGAATCCAAGCACCACCGTGGAAGCCGTCGCCACCCACGTGAAAACCTCCTCCACCGAGTTGACTCGGTCAACTCGGTCAAACCCCAAAATAGAAAGTCTCTCCCTTGCCTAGAATAGCAGGTTGCTATATATAGCCTTTCCCAAAACGGAAACTTCATGTTTATCCATTTCGACGAACTTTAAACTCCCGAAATTTTCTCGTCGTAACTCCGATTCCGATAATTCTCGCGGCCACGAATTCGACTCGACATAATCTTTCATAATCACCCGAAGTCAAACATATCGGCCAATCGGATAAAAAGTCAACCCTTCAAAGCAACACACATTAAATCGACTAAATAATCAACAAACGGTAAAATTCGCAACCAATTCCTCGTAACTCCAAATCATGCTCCGGAAGTTCCCACAAACTCGAAATTAAATTCCGAACAACTTCTGTGAAGAAGCCGAGACCAAATTCTCGTCCGGTAATTTAGTCGCGAACAAACCCGCCATTTAAATCTGAACTTCAAATATTCATAACTAATTCCTCGGTCGTCCAAATAACGATCCGGAACCGCCCACAAACTCGTAATCACACGTACAACGACTCTCGAGAAGAGACCCAGCTCCAATTCTCGGCCAATAATTAAGTCGTTTACGAGTCTGGCGATACAAATAACTGCCGACAAACTGCGACTACGCAGTAACTCATCAATCAAGCTGATCATACTGCTGATTCTGGTCCGGGTCGTCACAAATTCTTCGGTAGGCGGCGGCGCCACCGTGGACGGCAGTCAACGGCGGTCAACGGTCAAAGTTTGACTTTTTGGACTTTCGACAAGTTGCATGTCATTTGACTCGAAATCGTGCTCGGATTGCAGTGGGGAGGTTCGTTTTTCGAGTTGAGCGTCCGAACGTAAAGTGAGGTATTGAGGTGTTATATATGGATTTTCGTCGATTCGTCGTGTTCGAATTACGTGTTTCCGAGAACGGTGGTTTCTCGTGATTTGATTTGTATTGTCGAGTTATGACCTTGAGAAATGGATTTTGTGATTATTCAGGAGTTTGTGATCGTTCGTTTAGCGAGGGACTTTCCGCCGGATCACGGGTTAACGCGATACGCGTTACGCCAGTCTGTGAGTGGACATTTCTTTTCACGGATTGATTGCGAGTCTTTTATAAATGATTTACGAACTTGAGCATGCAGATTGATTATGATTTTACGAGCATGTGTTTTACGATTATGCATATACGAATATACGTATACGAATATATACATACGTACATATTATGTTTTATGCATGTGCATGGAAAGGATTTATGATTTGGTTTACACAGAGTACAGTCTCAGTATATGTTGTGGTATCGATACACATTGGCTTCTCGGCTGATCCCCGAGTACGCTCCGGGGGGGACAGATATCCTGACCCGAGGCCTTTCTGGCTAGGAATCATGTGTGGGTCTGGGATCCCGTGATTCAGACTGTGCTATCGCGTGGTAGTCCATGAGGGATTCCGCGATACATTTACGTTGCATGCTCTGTACGTGAGTGGTAGCTGATGTCTCCTCACGTACCATTTGATTTTCATGCATTTGACTCGCATATGATTTTATACGCATATATTACTTGGTGAAAGACATTTATTTTTGTCCACTCACTCTAACGTGTTTATTGTCTTTCCCCTGGGCTTTTCGGTTTCCGTGCCCAGTTTGCAGTTCAGGCTTTGATGTCGCACGTCGTGGTCGGAGGCATAGTGCTCGAGCTACTTTGTTTCATCCAGTAGGTTTATTGTTCCACCTACTGTGGTATGTGTATATGATTATGTATTAGAAGTCGCTCTGAGCTTCCTATTGTATATGCTATACGATTTTACTCCAGATTTTCAGTAAAGTACATATATATTTACTACTTTACGTTATTATTGATATATTGAGAAATCCGGATGGGATTGGTGCCCACGGTTTGCTTTTTGTGGCATAGGATGAAGTGTATTTTCCGCGTGCAGGTAATGGTAATTCCACTTTAGTAACGAAACTCTGCCGGAATTTCGAAAAGTTTTTGTTGGTTCGTGTTTTCGAAGGGGTTTGACTCCGATTTATGGTGCTAAATCGGGGTTGGGTCCTTTCATAGTGTGACACTTTTGAACTATTTAAGAGCCATTGTAATTATTCTCCAAGTTTGAATAAATGTTCAATTTATTTTGTGAAGATTCATTACAAATTTTTGGATCCTTCACTAATATCTACACATATTGGTGCTCGTTATGTTAAATTCAATCAACTTCTCCATGGGCCACAACCATGTTTGGCGTTGTCCATCCTTTGCGCCATTCGGATCCTCATACGGGCGTCAGTGCTTCTCGTCGTCTGCCCAATAAGTTTGCAACCATGTGTGCCCTCTTAGTGGAGAGATCGGTGACACCAAGGACCATGTTTAGAGACTATTGGATATTCGAAATGGTAGGGAGACAGATCTTGCAAGAATGTCTCCAAGATTACGATGCCTACTACACCAGCATATACGCACATCGTCGAATCAGGTAATGCGGGTAAGACATCATCTCTTTATAATATTATATAGGAGTAGTGTTTGAATAAATTATTCTAGCGCATCTCATCATATGAAAAAATAAGTATAGTATAGTTCAAACCATTAAACCTTCTTCTCAACAGATTGTCTTCATTGTTGATGGGTATTCATCTACGACTATGAATTGGTGAAGCCTTTATACATATCTTTGGGAATTTGACCTTGGTTCTACTCTTATTATTCCTTCTCTATCCTATAATAATCTATCCATGAGGCAAATCACCTTATCTCTTGCATTTTTCAAAATGACCTCCTCGAGCGGATTCTTAGTTTTGGTGTTAGAAATGAGAACTTGTACTACTTGAAACATATAAGCAATGGAGTGTAGGAGTTGAGTATTTTTGGGTCAAGATAATAGTACTAATGTACTAGTAGTCTAAATAAAGCCAAAAAGACTGTCTATTTATGGCATCTTCATTTAGACCATTTGTCTTTTTGATATCGTAAGAAGTTCCAAGAGCACTTATTTTCATTCTACTGTACTAGTGTGACATGACTATGAGGTCTGATAAAGGAGGGGAATATTATAGGAAAACTACCGACAATAGCCAAACTAAAGGGTCATGCGCTTTATTTCTACACGACTGTGGATTTAAAGCACAATACACAATCCCATATAATCCATCAGTGTTTAGGTATTGTGTTTGGTTTTGAGTTGTGCATTGGCATGACATTTGGTTGGACATGAACATGTGGTACTGCAATTATTGATATACTTTTTCACATTATTCTAGTTATTTTCACTACACTACGCAAAAAACTGCTTCAGACGTACAACACATAATAGACAACAACCAACAGTTTGTCCATTGTCTGAAAAATGCAGTCAACACCCAAAAAAAAACTATTGTCTGAATGTGCCCAGATGTGCTAAGGAGACAATAGATTTTAATCAGTTGTAGATGGTAATATGTTCTAACAACACCCATTTTTTTCTATTGTCTGTGCTACCAAATTTAGAAAACACTAATTATTTTTGATGTTGTATGATATATTGTTATACAATGGTTTATATTTGTGGAATGAAGCTCGCTCAGACAATTTTTTTTTTCATTGTGTCATTTTAGAAAATAGTTTGTTTTGTCTATTGTCTGAACTGTAAGTAGGTAATAATGTCATTTAGGTCAATGTCTTGGCAGAAGGCCAAAATTGGGGTTCCGTCCAACACTTGTCGACATTTTTCGTTTCCCGCACAAAGACTTGTCTTGACTTTGTCTTCTTGAGTTAATTCTCTTAACCTAGCACTTGGACCTCACAAACCCTCAGCCCCCCAAACTAAATTCACTCACTCACTCACTCTCTCTCTCTCTCTCTCTCTCTCTCTCTCTCTCTCTCTCTCAATCTCTCTCATCTCTCTCAGACCCTCTTTCAATGAAAAATCCAACAAAATAATTAGAGATCCAGAAACTCTAATACCCAAATGGATATTTTAGATATTTCTAACAAGCTTGACCTCTCCAACTCTAAGCAAGTCGTCCACCGAGCCGCCGAGCTCCGTCGTCTCTGCGATACCCAATTCGACTCTTTTGTCATCGGCGTTGTGAGTCTCTCTTTCTCAGTCTCATTTCATTTCTATCTCTCATTTTTCACATCTGGGTGTTTAAAATATCGGGGCTTATGAATAATGTATTTACAGGACAAGATATGCAAGGTTGTCGTGTGCTTAGAAATCGCCGCCACCAGGTAAGCATTGAATGTCGGCTTAGTATTCCCTTCCACATTGATTAATTTCGGATTATAGGGTTGTAATTGATTTGGAAATGTGTTTTACATGTGTGGGATACTGTTTGACCTTTTCGGTAAAATGGATTCCTTCGTGGTCTCGTTCCGGGCATCGCCGGCTCGATTTTGAATGTCGTTGATGAAGTCACCAGTAGAGAGGAGAGGATTTGAGTTCGGATTCTCGGATTTGGGTGAGTACATAAA
The DNA here is from genome assembly GCA_946800695.1 of Geum urbanum. NCBI lineage: Eukaryota > Viridiplantae > Streptophyta > Magnoliopsida > Rosales > Rosaceae > Geum > Geum urbanum. The sequence goes on from OX326998.1 coordinate 41,510,029, forward strand.
GCTTGTGCTTCACGCTCTCAAGCACAAGACCTTCGCCGTCAACGAAATCCTTTTCGGCCATGTCTCACCTCAAAACGACTTCATCGAGATCACTGACTGTGTTCCACTCTTTCACTCTCAGCTTGGCCTTTTCCCTCAGCTCGATATCTCTCTCACACTCTTCAGTTCTCTCTCTCTCCCTTTCTTTCTCTTAGGATTTTCAAATTTATAGAATTGAATCGAATTTTTGTGTGTTTTGATTTGAATTTAGATTTTGATCAGATAGAGGAGCAATTCGCTGCTAAAGGACTCAGTATAGGCGATCAAACTTCTTGGGGTGAGAGCACGTCATGCCATAGCCGTGCTACCTTTTCGGTTTTACTTTTTCAGGTTTTTTGAAAGGACCCAACCCTACATTAACTAGTAATCTAGAATCAAGCCCTAACGACTGACCATAAACTAAGAGGTTCTGTAAAAATTTTGACATAACTTTCCTTGAAAAGGAGACACCCAAAAACCTGCAGGGAATACTGACACTTCGCAGATAAACTCACAAACAATACCGTGGACCACCAATGTCCATCCGAATTTGTCAACATAAAACTGAAATCAAACCTGATAAATTATTCCTAATTTGAAAATATACTTCAGTATATACTGATTCACATAGAAAGAAACCCAACTCGGCTACTATACGAGTGACAACCTATTCACAAGAGTCTCACTAAGACAATACTACTGAACCAGTATCTAAAGTGACTTCAATAATACAAGAGATATACTGACAGTGAGCTGGAAGCTACTTCTGAAAGAATTGACTGGTGGACTCGACACCCTCGATGACATCCAGCACCTTCATGATACCCACTACAACCTAGGCAAATAAAATCGAAAAACCCATGAAAAAGGCACATAAAATAATAAAAACGGTTAGAGTGAGTGGATGAAAACAATATTTCACTTTTTAACTGAAACTGTAAATAATTTGCCTTTTAAAAAATAAAATCATCAATTCTGATAGCGAGTCTAGAATACTGAAAATGTAATAATAAGGATATGTCGAGGGAGACACCTGACCCTTCTCGAGTATCGTGCTCAAGTGGAGGCAGTGACTGAGATCCTCTGACCTCGAGCCCTTAAAGTCGTTTGGTGATTCCTAACACAATGATGACGTGAATGCCAGAGGGTAAGTGTTGCTACTTCTCTGGAATCACTCGGGGATCAGCCGGGTAACCAATGCATCGATCCACAACTAACTGAAACTAGCCTCCAACAATATATATTGAATACTGAAAGCACAAACTGAACTGAATATAATAATAAATAGACTCGCTAATCAACTGTAAAAAATAAAGTGTCCACTCACAGCATTTTGCCGGGATAATTACAAAGCTGAAACGTGACAAATGACACAATTATTCATCTGACACGCCTGCTAACTCATAATCTTGAAACCACGATTAAAATTAATATCTAATCATCGGGGTTCATACTGAATAGCTAAGATCATAATCTGATGAGTAATAACATCGAGAATCTCATAAATTTGAATAACATGATTTCTATTTAATTAGTAGCTCAACAAAAATATGAATTCAATTCCCTGTAATCCCTCACTTTTAAGAGTCGCAAACAAATCTCGAATATCAAACGACTCGCAATTAAACTGATTAAATACTCATCAAAATTTATCAAGCACAGATCTAAATTTGGACCTCATCGTTGCATTCAGCACGCGAAAACGAGCAAAACGACATATAACTTGATCGAAAATTGCACCCTCGCCGAACCTCTGCCGCCGCCGGCCACAATCCCACAGACACCAATTTGAGCAACCTATACATGAAAATTTTCATCTCAACAAGTCCAACAATATTGTAGTACATCACAAAACCAAATTCAAATCGGAAAACCTCTAATTTGCCGAAAAACTGAAATAGCCACCAAAATTTCATTTCCTTCGATCCCTGGAATCCAGCCACGGCAAAGGCCAAGACCACTTGGGTACGACTCACCATCCCATGGGCTTCAATTTCGACCCCCATCGCCGCCATTTGTGCCGCCTCCATCTCCGGCGAAAATCCACCGGTTTCGGCCAGTTTTCATCGCCTTCCACCATCGTCCTCCGGCCACCAATGCCGGTGATACACCCACCAAAAGGTAGAGGGGACCAAGCCTAACATTTTTCACCAAGGAACTCGGCCAGAGGTGGTCGGAATAAGGCCCGCTGCCGGCGAGAAGTTTCACGGCGAAACGAGTCACCCATGACGGTCAACGCGGGTCAAAAAGATTTTTTTTCCAAAAATGGAAACTTTTCATTAATAGGTTGTATTCATACCCATATCCATACTAGCCCAAATCAACGGTTGCTATTCAAACTGATCAAAATCAGACGGTCACGATATTTTCACCTACCGACTTTAAAATTCGTTAAAAATAGCTCGTTTATCCGAAAAATTCTCCGAAAATTCTGACAAGCTCGAAATTAAATACTCTACAATTCTCGTGAAAGAAGTCAAGACAAATTCTTGCCTGGTAAAAAATTCGTTAACAACCTCAGTTATGCGACTAATCTGTGATAACACGTAACACAAATCGATAACCGCGTGATTACGATTCGGGTTGTAACAATGCACCCCCTTTACCAAAAATTTCATCCTCAAAATTTACATACCTGTTAGGAGAACGAAGCTACCGATCACACAAACTGTTTTGGCTACTACGTTGCTACATTTACTGCATGATTTCTTTACAACACTGTTACTAACAGAATATTCTTATTCCAGAGAATCTACTCTCGATGGTTAAGAACATCCATCGGTTCCACAACGTGAACTAAAATTGTCTGCGACAGAAATTTTCCTAGGCACGTTAATATCAGAGGGTTAGGAATATACGTTCATAATCACGATACGTGAAATACGTCATATACATATGCCAACCCTGATAATAATTTGGTAAACCATAACGCCCATATCCTTACTAATCTCATATGCTTCCATGAACCGCAACAGCAACGTGCCGCGCCAACAAAGGTGCATAACTCCTTTCCATGGTGATAGCTAGATGGGTACTTAATTACCATTATATACTCTGACTAACATTTGCCCAATCATTTCTAATGATCAACTTAATTCTGTTAAGAACAATCTGCATGTTATCTGTCATCTCTAGCACACTAACTCGATTAATAATGCTTCCTTATTAACTTTATCTCAGCATAGCCGAGTACTACACGGCATACCATAAAATTCTTTATAAAGTGGTATCTTGATATTCAAATGAAAACTGTAATAGTAGGCAAATTCCGCCCAAATGCTGACACTTTATAAAAAACTGTAATACACATAATATTAGCATACCATAACAATCTGAGTAGGTTCTCACGGACTGACACCCCGCCTGGAATGGAAACTATATTAATCTGTAACTGACATCCCATGCTTCAATTTTATTAATTTCCGCATAAATAACTGAGCCAACTTATTCACGAAAGGCTTTCTCTACGACTGAACTAAATTGAGAAATCTTCGTAAGACGATTCACAATTAGCTGAATGCTGGTATGCTCTTGACTATACGTGAAAGTTATAAACACGCTGCTATAATAACCTGCTTTCACAACTATAATAACCTGCTTTCACCTCTCACACGCTGCTACAAGTCTAAAAATTCCTGATGTTCTGCATTAACTTGTTGACAAATGGTACATTGATTTACATAGATGGTAATTTTCGGTTGTAAGTTCAGCGACCCATAAGACTGCTTCAAGTTTCAATACATTTTATATACTTTAGAATGCCCAACTGAAATCGAGCAACGAGCCCCACCGAGAAACTTTTGTTGTCGACTAATCTTTAACTGATACACAGAATCTGCCTTTATATAGTAACAACTCACCTTTTGTCCGCAAGAAATCAGGCGATCCACCAACATACAATTTGCTAAAGAAAGATCACAATTCTGGAGTTCACGAACTCGATAAGAAGAAACTGGTCGAACCAGAAATTAGCAACAAAACCTCTAGCTCAATAACTGCGATATAAAAGAAAACACTCCTAACATGCATCTCTGACTGAAGTAATATTCGCGATTCGTGAAGGCGCAATAATGTAATACCAGATTTCTAGCTAAATATATCAACAATAAAATTAACTTTTTCTTCGAACTGTCTTGTTTAACCCAGACCATTTAAATCGAATTCTTTTTCTCATCACTGAGGTCAGTAGTGTCGTAATACGTAAAAAGTATAACATAAATCGGCGATAATAACAAACTAAACACAGAAAGCTCCAAATAACTTCCACGTTAATAAGTTTACTTCATATCAACACATCTTCAACCTTATCCGGGTCCGCACGAATATACCCTGCTGATAACACATGGCCCACGAGTTTAACATTGTTAACTTAAAAACTTGTGCTCACTGAACCTGATATACAACTAAAATTTTCCCAGTTTCTGATCAATTAAACTTAACTCTCTTCCACGGAAGCTTACGTGAAAATCCTGTATCAACTGGCAGTCGTCACCAGCTCCAACCCAGAAGGCTTCTAATATTTACTACACTCACTGATCTGCCTTGGTTCAACACCACCTCAATCTTATCTGGGTCAACACCAACATGCTTTACTAATAATACATGGTTGAGAAACCTAGCCACAAACCAGAACCTGTACCTACCAAATCTGATATACAACTAGAGTTCTCACAAGGCCATCGATAATGAATCTGATATCTCACCTGCTGTTGTACATCCTTAGAAATAAACAAAAATGTCAGCAATGCAGTCGATCACGAATTCACCTGTATATACTCGGTACACACGACTCATTTTACTCGTTTAAAAACATATGCGTTCAGTAAAACGAATTGCATCACCCGAAATTGACATCGACCGAAACACAATCGAGAATCAAATTTAAACAATACTGAAACTCCTCTCAAATTATCTAACCAACCATCCAAACAAAGGATGGATAATTTCTCTTCACAATAATTCCTTTCAGCTACCGACAGACATCACACGATCATATGAAATCATCTGGTACAACGTCTACACAATGAGACATATACCTGGAAAAAAACTCATACATGATAACAATTGCCCGTAATGGAGGAAGACCTAATAATTCCTCAAAACATACATCAAGATATTCCTTGACTACTGCAATCTCTTCAAGATTAGAAGGGGAAACACAAGTATTTACACCATTCACTAAATATGAAGTACACCATTACACAGTATTTCCGCAGCTTCATAACGACGATCACTGATAGAAATATTCAACCCCTCCAAAAGCTATGTAATGTTGTCGACTCGACTAGTCTGTCCGATCCTCACAACCTCTGATCCTACTCAATTGACTACCTGGGTGGCGGTGCGGCTCTAACCCCTGAAGTGGTTCCCTGAATCACCACCAGCGTTCTACACCAAAACTCCACCTGAGGGGTCCCATTGTGGACACACCCTCCCAAAGTGACCCAACTGACCACAATAAAATAAAGTTAAATCTCAAAAGGATACTGTCCGAGAAAATACTTGTGGCATCTGCCACAAAAGAGAAATCTCTGCGTACAGAAGGGGTAATTTAATAACTGCTAATTTCACTGATACTGGCCCCTGACCATCACAATCAAAGTCAACTCTTCCTAATTCTGAAAATGAGTCGGACAACATATACTGGAAGTAGGAATGTGAACTTCCATGACTGAAGAAATATAGCAAACTGAAATGCTCAAATTTCCCACACCGAGAACTCTGACGCAGTACACTACCATCAAATCATTGAATTTCTCCACACACAGATTGGCATCTAACCTTGCATCAAACTGCAATACTGACTACTATTTAAATCAACGCGTATTACATCTGATACATACAGAGCAACATCGGACCGAAAACTCTGCTCAACACTTCACTTTCACTGTCATGCTGGGATTTTGTGCCAACTCAGGCCAAGTAAGTGGAACGATCGTGATACTCTAACCACTGAGTGAAAGCTTCATTCTTCGTAATACCTTGCCACTAGAAAAACGGCATGGTCCAACAACAGACCAGCAACTACTATAGTTTTCTGCTCAGAAATCAACTGAGATCGCAAACGATCAACTCGACCAATTGCACTAGCCAATATTCGCTAGCTACAGAGTTATGGGAGTATGTAAAATAAACTATTTCTACTATAGTAACTTTACTAATTAATTCTCGCCAACCACTCACAATACCGGCAACGTGCGCACAATCAAATTACGCACAAGTAAACTAGTGTTTGTGTATCATACAGACAAGCTGGGTGTCGAGGCGCACCGACTGACTGACTACCGAGTCCAAAATTGACAGCTCACTAAAAGAAGTCACAAATCAAGTCAAGTGTGAGACTCTAGAAATCTAACAAAGCACAACACTTGGAATAATGAGCATATGCCAACCAGTCAGGCTATCCTTCCAGAAGTATCGTACATTCTCAACCGCCTATACTGACCTGACCAGAAGAGTCTACAAAATATGTAACCCAATGCTCTGATACCAACTTAAAGGACCAAACCCTAGATTAACCTGTAATCTAGAATCATGCCCTAACGACGGACCATAAACTACGAGTTTCTGTGAAAATTTGACATAACTTCCCCTGAAAAAGAGACACCCAAAAACATGCGGGGAATACTGACACTTCGCAGATAAACTCACAAATAATACCGTGGACCACCAATGTACATCCGGATTTGTCAATGTAAAACTGAAATCAAACCTGATAAATTATTCCGAATTTGAAAATATACTTCAGTATATACTGATTCACATAAAAAGAAACCCAACTCTGCTACTATACGAGTGACAACCTATTCACAAGAGTCTCACTAAGACAATACTACTAAACCAGTATCTAGAGTGACTTCAATAATACAAGAGACATACTGACAGTGAGCTGGAAGCTACTTTTGAAAGAATTGACTGGTGGACTCGACGTCCTCGACGACATCCAGCACTCTCATGATACCCACTGCAACCTAGGCAAATAAAACCGAAAAGCCCATGAAAAAGGCACATAAAATAATAAAAACGGTTAGAGTGAGTGGACAAAACTAATATTTCACTTTTTAACTGAAACTGTAAATAATTTGCCTTTTGTAAATAAAATCATCAATTCTGATAGTGAGTCTAGAATACTAAAAATATAATAATAAGGATACGTATAGGGGGACACCTGACCCTTCTCGAGTATCGTGCAGGTGGAGGCAGTGACTGGGGTCCTCTGACCTCGAGCCACTAAAGTCGTCCAGTGATTCCTGACACAAAGACGACATGAATGCCAGGGGTAAGCCCTAATACTTCCCTGGAGCCACTAGGGGATCAGCCGAGTAACCAATGCATCGATGCACAACTAACTGAAATTAGCCTCCAACAATATATACTGAATAGTGAAAGCACAAACTGAACTGAATATAATAATAAATGGAATCGCTAATAAACTGTAAAAATTAATGTGTCTACTCACAGTATTTTGCCGGGATAATTACAAAGCTAAAACCTGCCAAACGGCACAATTATCCATCTGACACGCCTGATTACTCATAATCCTGAAACCACGATTAAAATTAATATCTAATCATCGGGGTTCATACTGAATAGCTAAGATCATAATCTGGTGAATAATAACATCGAGAATCTCGTAAACTCGAATAATGTAATTTCTATTTAATTAGTAACTCAACCAAAATCTGAATTCAATTCCCTATAATCCCTTAAAAGAACAAATCTCGAATATCAAACGACTCGCAATTAAACTGATTATTATCTGATTAAATACTCGTCAAAATTTATCAAGCTCAGATCCAAATATGGATCTCACCATTGCATTTAGCACGCAAAAACAAGCAAAATGACATATAACTTGATCGAAAATTGCACCCTCGCCAGACCTCTGCCGCGCATGGCGGCGCGTGGGGCCGCAAACCACCGCTGCTGCCGGCCGAAATCCCACAGACACCGATTTGAGCAACCTATACATGAAAATTTTCATCTCAACAAGTCCAACAGCATTATAGTACATCACAAAACCAAATTAAAACCAGAAAACCTCCAATTTGTAGAAAAACTGAAATACCCACCAGAATTTCATTTCCTTCGATCGCCAGAATCTGGCCGCGGCAAGGGCCAAGACCACTTGGGTTCGACTCACCATCCCATGGGCTTCAAAACCCCTATAATTTTGACCCTCATCACCGCCGTTTGTGCCGTCTCCATCTTCGGCGAAAATCCACCGGTTCCGGCCGGTTTTCATCCCCTTCCACTGTCGTCCTCCGACCACCAACGTCGGTGATACACCCATCAAAAGGTAGAGGGGACCAGGCCCAACATTTCCCACCAAGGAACACGTCCAGAGGTGGCTAGAATAAGGCCCGCCGCCGGCGAGAAGTTTCACAGCGAAACGGGTTGCCCATGACAGTCAACACGGGTCAAAAAGAATTTTTTCCAAAATTGGAAACTTTCCATTAATAGCTTGTATTCATACCCATATCCATACCAGCCCAAATCAACGGCTACGATTCAAACTGATCAAAATTGGACGGTCACGATTAAATCAACAATTAAATTAATACATTTAAAATATTTTCACCTACCAACTTCCAAATTTGTTAAAAATAGCTCGCTTATCCAAAAAATTCTCCGAAAATTCTAACGAGCTCAAAATTAAATACTCTACAATTCTCGTGAAGGAAGTCAACACAAATGCTTACTTGGTAAAAAAGTCGTTAACAATCCCAATTATCCGATAAAGCGTAACACAAATCGATAACCGTGTGATTACGATTTGGGTTGTAACAATTTCCTTACTTGTAAAAGCTATTCTCAGTTTCCAAAATATTTAGGTTCCCTTGGTTTTAAAAGATATTTGTTCGAAACACCAAATCAGGTTATCGAACATAGTAAGGGCATATTCTAATGAGCTGAATGTGAGACTAAGAATATATATTAACTGAACATGTTGTCATGCAGACATATATTGATTTATACTAAACATAGTATAGACATATTCCACTTAGTTGAATACGAGACTGAGCACATATTCAACTGAACAAGTTGTCATGTTGACATGAGTAATGATTTTTGCGGGTCCTTGCATATTGGATCAGCATGCATATTGCTTGTTTTCATCGCTAATAGTTGAAAGCCATGACCCTTACTGTTGCCATGTTTAAATTTAATGACACGCGTTCGAGTATTAAACTTGTAAGATAACACACAAAAAACATGTAGTTAATCCTTTTGTTTGCACTCTCATGTTTGAATTCTTGCAAATCTTGAACATAAAGTTAGCATATTCTTGATATTCTTGCAAATCTTGTACCTAAAAAAATTGGGATATTCCTGATATACTAAGAAGAAATCAATAGGCTGATAGTACTGATTCTCTTGAATTTAATCTATACTGACTACAGGTTCTGACCTGTTTAAGAGGAGTAATATCTATTAAATCCTCCTCTTCCTTAACAGAATGGTTGTTATAGAGGCCATACATACTTCTCTCTAATTCTATTAGTTTCTCAATATTCACACACCCTAAGTAAAGTTGTAATTGTCATCATTGAACATGAATTAGGAATTCATGGGAATTCTCTTATTGTACTATGACTTATGGGGAATTTTTGTGTAGCTAAATTTATCAAACTGAATTGTGAAAACTTTGTCTGTTACCTTGCAGATTGGTTTTCAAGCCATTACTGAAGCTCTTGGACTTGCTGCTATAAAGGCAGCAGTGGCTATTATTGCTGGTGGCCGCTTGGTAACCCTTATGCATGTATAACTTTAGTGGAGTTATTCAATTAATTCACAAAATTCCTAACATGACTAATTCATGTTATCAAACATTGTATTAATTATCTCTAAATGCCGCAAATTTTAATTTATTTTGAACTGTTATGATCTTGATCAAAAGGTTCAAAAGTAATGCAGATGTGTTTAGGCAGACAATGTTGCATAAGTCCCATTATATAAAAATAGTATGTCTATTACTCTAATGTATGCATTAGTTAGTCACAATGATATTAATGTATGTTCTAGGTATCTGAATGTTTATTAGGTCAGACTTACTAATAGTATGTGTTACTGTATTTCTTAGAACTACCTGTTACAAAAGTGCTCCGGACAATCTTATGATCATCTAGCATGCCCACATCTATCTTTGGTGGCTGAGCAAATCAAAAACCAGGTAAAAGCCAGTTATTTGTTCGTTTTGAACAACCTTTCTAATTATGAGAGTTTGTACCCTGAAAGTAATCATGACTGCAGAGTATGATAGGTCGAAATATGTTAGAATGCCAACTTAGGAGGCTTGGAATTTTTGCTGCTGAAGAAACTATTAGCTCGCACCCGAATTTAGATGAATGCTTCAAAATTTGTGAGTCTTTCTCTTTAGTATATAGAGATTACAGTTAGACTTTCTACCATGTTTGTGATCCATCGATGTGTGTGTTTATGTTATGCTTCTATTTCGTTCTGTTTGCAGTGTGGGTTGATCATGAGAATGATGTAAGCATTCAGTATTCTAGCACTGTTACTTTGAAGGGAGATTCCATAAGGTACTAGGTCTACTATGTTCTTAGGTACTTGACTACTTGTTTTCTTCCTTGTAGCATTAACTCTCACTAATACAGAAAATGCTTCACACGACGGTCCATGAGAGTCGTTTGAAGACCAACTTGACCGTCGTCTATCGAGCAGTCATCTAATTTAGACGACAGGTAAATCACCAATGTAACCATCGTATACTATTCATAAGGATGACATGTATAATAATACACGACGGGTGGCATCCATGCCTGCGCATTAAAGTATCCCATGGCATACATTCAGACGACGGGTAACCGTCTTCTGATAGTATATCAAATGATGGATAACCGTCTTTTGAAGACATGTCAGACGACATTTACATATTATATGACCGTCGTCTTATAGTGATTCAGTCGACAGTTACATAATATATGATCATCATTTGATTTGTATTTGGTAGACCATTTTTATGCTTCACAACGATCAAATGTATTTAGGAAAAAATACTTAATAAACTGTGACTTTTTGCTTTCATATGTACTACACCAGCATAGTAGCATATTATAAATGAGCGATATAAATGATACATCAATAGATAAATATACAACATCGTATCCAATGTCTAATTATACATAGAAAGCTAAAAATCACTAACTACTCCCTTATTTTGCACATCAATACAATAATGCCTCTTCAATCTTCATCGACTTCCAAGATGCACTCAACCTAGCTAAGTTTGTGAGGATTTCCCTTAGCTACCTTGGGGTGAATAGTGAATTCATCAAAAGCACAATGATGAATGAAATCATAATGCTGCAAGCAATACAAATACAAACATTTACACAACTAGCATGTTTATACTAAAGATACATCATCTCAAACTTCAAGTCAATGTGGTCAGTCCCAAAAGACAGAACTATACATATCAAATTTCATATCGTTTATCTGCATCGCTCTAATGTAGGTTCAATTATTGTTAACGAACTCACCACAGTACATATCAAATTTCATTTTCACTTCAACAACAAAAGTATTACTCTTCATCATCAGTATCATTACATTTTTATCAATATAAGTAAGTTCATTTCATGTCTAGACTTGCCATATCAGACAATTTAATTTTTGTTAAACCTTTTGATGCATATATGGGGTTCAATTTAGAATATGAAGCCCTCAGTATACCAAAAAGCATTCATTGGAGACATTAACTACCTACATTCTATATACGTTCTTGCTATAAGAGGTGAAGAAAACCAAACCTGTGATCACATTGTCAAGACTCAATAATGATGTAAAACTGTTCTTGACACTAAGAATACTCTGCAGAGTAGTGGGTCTGTTATGATAGAACTCCACATGCTTCTTTTTCATTGCAGATTCTCGCTGCAAGCACATCGATGATGACGATGAGTTCAAAAGTACAAACTAAAAGTAGATTTCACGGAAACAGTTAAAACAGAATCACATAAGAGTACCATCATACAGATTCGATTGCACTCTTCTTTGTTGAGTACAAACTGAAACTTCATATGTAGGAACATACCTTCTTTGAGGGGAAACAAGTCATTTGAAAGACCCTTCTTAATAATGGACCTGGTCTCAATACTTATAAGTCTTAGAGATAAATATACACACAATTGCCCCAGTTAACATTAGTAACTTGATTCATTAAGGGAATTCTATTACAAAACCTATTCCTGATATCTCATTTCCCTTAGAGTCATGAAGAAGAACAATCAGTTTTTCACGACGAGTCTCCAATGGGCTGTACATGAACACATTAGGCTTCAACATGAAAAAATAGAATATGAACAACAAAAACATAATCAACATCTTTCATCCACATAACCATATACAAGGAATCAAACATATTCTCCAGAAATCAAAGTCAATTACAAGCTCATGTTTTTGGTTCTCTTAAGGGTGACCCTGCTGACAACATTCACTTGCTTCATTCCAAGCTTCAACATAACCTTGCGACTCGCTTCTACTTTGTAGAATCCAGCTCCAATAACTACAGGAAGCAATTTAGAATATATGAATAAACCAAATACACATTGGCAATATTAAGAACAATAGCATTTTATTCTTCAACAACACTTAAAAGCTCTTGCCTTATATTATTCGACAACACTTAAAGCTCCAATAACTGACATCGAATATAGATTCAGTACAATATCTAGGTACTAAATCAGATAAAACAACTCACTCTCAATTGAAGCGAATCAAATGCAGCAGAAAAGCTCTTTCCTATCAGCATAGTCATTAGCGTGCCACATACATGACTTCTCATTCCCGGCGTGCTCAATAACAATCATCTTCGGCAGAACTAAAAACGTAAACAAACACTAAAAACAAATTCAAAACCCTAAAAACCAAGCCAAAATAAAAAAGCAAAGTAACACACTCCATTGCAGATACTCACTGAAGTGATTGGCATAAATTTTTAGGGTTTTAGATTGTCGCATAACAAGTAGGACATTGCCAGACTCTTTTTGCTTGAGAAGCTTCACAGTACTAGCACCACGCTCTTTTGACTGATTCCCGTCCTTATCGAATTGGTAAAGGTTAGCTAATAGGTATTTGAAGGGGTAAAGCTTAGCTGAAAACTTACACAGCTCATGGTATCTGTGAGGCGAAAGATTCGAGGTTCGAAGCTCTGATGGCATCTAAACCTAGTACTTGAGCGCGTCCCTTAGATTATTCGAGTGCTGAAGATAGAAAGTTAGGGTTTCGATGAGATTTTTCTGCGTGAGAAACGAGGTCTAGGAATTTTGAGAGCTTAGAAGCTAAAAGGTGCAGAGGAGGAGGAGCTTACCATCATCTTTAACTCCGTCGAATATCATCGTCGTTTTCTCTGAGTCTCTCTCTTGCTTTCTCTATGATGTTGTGTGACGACCCGAATCAGAATTAGCACGATAATCGGCTTAATCCGTGAGTTTTGCGAGTAATCGAGCATTATCGTAATTAATCAAATTGCCGATTTTGATCACGACTTAATTATCAGACACGAATTTGATTTGGGTTTGATCGTGGAAAATGTAGAGAATTTGATTTCGAGTCCGTGGGAACTTTCTGAGGATTTTTCGGATAATCGAGGAATATAAAATGAATATTTGAAATTATTGCCGAGTCAGTCGTGTTTATCCGTTCGCGTTTGAGTTATCCGAATTGTGGATAGAGCCGAGTCGCGACGTATAAATAGCCGAATAGTCGTAAAATTGTCAAAAAAGTAAGAAAATGTGTTGTTTGACCGAGTTGACCGTTCTGGACCGAGTTGACTGAGTCAACCCGTGTTGACTCAGTGAGTCACGGAATCGCCGTCGAGGTGGCTGCCGGAATACGGCGCGGTTGCCAGATTTCAAGGTAAGGCTTTGAAGCTTAGGGTCTGGGCTTTCATTTGATATATACATGGTGTGATTTGGTTGAGGTTTGTTTGGTGAAATATGGTGGTGAAAGTGACTGAAATCGGGTTTGATGGGAGGTGGTTCTCCGGCGTATTTCAGGTGGGTTCTTGGGTTGGAACAGGTTGGGCTCGAGCCAAGGGTGAAAATCCCCTTGGTTTAAAGCATTTTGGTGGCGGATCGGCGCCAGAATCTGCTGGGAAAGTTTTCCGACGATTCTTGGCCGTGAACCTTTCGAGGTTGATTCCGAGGTGTTACCGGCCGATTTGGGTCTTGGTGAAGATGAGTTTTAGGCTTGGATTGAGGAGGAGAAGCTGTGGTGGTCTTGGTCACCGGAAAATCTCTCTGGTGACGGCGCGCTACCGGCGGCGGCGGTAGTCAACGGTGGAACTCCGGCGACCCGTTGACTTTTTGGAATTTGACGAGTTTTATGTCGTTTTGCTCGTTATCGCGCCCCGATCATCGCCTTGAGGTTTTCAAGTTGATTTGAATATCAGATTTTTAGTCGAGGGTTTATGTGGAGTATTTGGGGAATTTCGACGATTATTTTGTATCAAGTTATATGTTTCCGGAAATGGATGGTTTCCGAGGTGTGGTACATAGTAATGAACTGTGATTTTGATCAGTTATATTTTGTGATTATTCAGGGAACCGAGATCGTACATTGGGCGAGGGATCTTCCGCCGGATCTCATGATTAGCGCGGTTGCGCGTTGTGCTATCTGTGAGTGGACTTTTATTTACCCTGTCGTAGCGAGTTCTTGAATTCATTATTTATTTACCCAACTCATTACACCTATAACATCTCATAGGTGTAGCCTGCCTATTAGGCTCCCCTGCTGCAGGTGTTGCTACTGCTTTAGTCTGAGCTGGTTGGTGTGTCTTATGTCTCTTCCAGGACCTATCCTGAGTGCCAATTACACTACTACTCACTGCAAGCATCTTCCCCTTGTTCTGGTGATCCTTCTTAGCCACCATGTCTTTCTTATATAGCAACTGATCTTGTTCTGTGGCCACCACATTATCCAAAATTGCCGCGATATTAGGAAGACAAAGAGTAACCACTGGCTTCCAGATATGAGAGTTTAATCCCCTTTCAAACTTTCAAGGCATAGTGTGAGCATCTATCTCCTGAAATCGTGCATCATACTCTCAAACTATCATATCACCCTGGACTAAATCCAAAAACTCAATCTACAGTTGCTTTCTCACAGAAGACGGAAAATACTTCTCTCTAAAAAGCCCCTCAAAAGTCTTCCAGTCCATATCGGTAACATCTCTGGCTCTCTGAACCAATTTCCACCACTGGGGAGCTTCACCTTGTAGGTAGAACACAACAATCTTTATCTTCTCCAAATCTGTGAGTTTCATCATCTTATAGCAACCTTTAAGATCATCCATCCATTTATCAGCTAGCATAAAATCTATGCCACCTTGACATGCTTTAGCGCCAACCTATTTGTTGAAATCACATGTTTATATAGAGAAATAGCAGGCACTGCAGGCTCATCCTCAGGGAGTTGATCAATGGGATTAGGACCCCTACCTGCAGCTCGACCTATACCATCACGACCTCTACCTCTACCTCTAAGAGCGTCCATCACCTAAGAATCATTGCAATAATCGGTGAATTACTTGCATGAATCCTAAGCACAACACTGATCGTTTAAAACAATTAATCACCTAGCATCCAACATCTTAGACTTTAACTCAATTATTAGAGATATATAAGCTCTAACGCTATCCACCCCCCCCCACCCCCCGCGCACTTGATTCTTGTCTAGCACCGAAGAGCATATGATGGGGATCCGCCGCGGACGAGCCATCACTCGGAGAGCACTAGACATTCCTCAAGCACTAAAGATATAGAAGTATAACCTACGCTCTGATACTAAACTGTCATGCCCCAATTTTTCAGTTTATAAATAACATTAATAAATCAAATCTCAGGACATGAATAACTAAAATCACTTGGCCAAATTCCTTTTAAAAAAAAGAAAGAATAACCAACTACAATTCCTCGATATAAAAATATGAGATTTGAAATTTCAAATCAGAAAATTGATTTAATTTTTTTGAATTGAACTTGCACGCACAAAAGCTTCAACACAATCACAATCAAGACCCAAAAAACCAACAGAGTTATACCTAAAACTCGGCCGAAGGTGGCCGAAAAACACGTCTACGAAAACACTCGATACCCTAACTTTAATCTTTCGATTCTCCCTCCTCTAGCCTCAATGCATCTTTTCCATTATCCAGCTTCACTTTGGTCGTTATATCATTCTATAACGACCGAACCCTACTCGAATATCATAAAAATTAATAAATATTTTGTGAGGCGAAAATCGTTTCGGTTACCGAAATATTTTTTTTTTCTTTGAATCTCTCTTTTTAGACTGTTTTGGCACTTATTAACAAATGAGAACAATAAAGAGCACCAAAATAAGTCTCGACATATACTTGGACCAATTATAAGCCAAAGAATCTTTATGTGAAGCAAAACTCGTTTCACTCGCCAGATTGTCGTTTTTTAATTCAGATATCTTTTAAGACTGGTTTATGCTAGTATCAACAAATGAGCGCGATAAAATGCACCAAAATGGGTCCAAACTATATGGACTAATTACATGCCAAAGAATCTCTTCATGAGGCAAAAATCAAATGGGTCGCCAAAATGTTTCTTTTTTCAAATGGATCTCTTTTTAGATTATTTTCGGCGAGTATCAACAAATGAGCGTAATAAATTGCACCAAAATAGGTCCCGACATATATTTGAACCAATTGCATGCCAAAGAATCTCTTCAAAACTTGTTTCGGTTGGCGAAATGTCATTTTTTTTCAATCGAATCCCTCTTTTTAGACTGTTTAGGCCCTCATCAACAAATGAGTGCGATATAGTACACCAAAATGAGTCCCGACATATATTTGACCAATTACATAGCAAAGAATCCTTTTTGTGAAACAAAATTCGTTCCAATCGCTAGAATATCCTTTTATCTATCATTCCACTCTTTCCATATGCTCAAAATAATAGTTAGCAGCAGACTGTGATCCCTAAAAAATAATATGTCACTACGAGCAAAAATTCATTCCAACACATCCATGTTGCTATGAGTTATACGGTTGATGGGCTTGTTTCCATTGTGTTTTCTCCACGACACATGTGGAGGTTTCGATGCTCAAGGACGTTTATCAAGTTGGTTGCATGTTTGTCTGTCTTCAACAATAATAAAATGGCGGTATCTATAATGTCAAATTCGATAAGCACTTGAAGAAATCTGTAATAGTTTTTGGAACACTTTTATCATATTTATGTACCTTTAGGTAGGCTTCCATTTTTTTTCTCTTTGTGTCAAAGTTTTTTGTTTTTTTTTGTTTTAGATTGTAACTGAATTTTCAACCTAATGAATCTAATGGATGACTATTTGCATTGGAAAAGAATAAGAAAAATAGTGTGGTTATTCACACCTCCAAATATGCTTTTCACACCTCCTTTAATAATTTTATACATCAAACTCTCAATTCTACCCTTGCTTATTTTCTTACTTCATCCTCTGCACCTCCAAAAATCCAATGATCTCTCATTAATTTAGTTCAAAAAAGATATGGGTCTAAGATGTTTTCTTGATCATTTACAATTTTATATTGATAGATTTCATCATATATATATATACACACACCTGGTTAATTATCTCAAGTCTGCCATGGATGAGATTGATTGCAGGCAATGCACTAAGAACGAGTTTATTCAAATTTTGGTTCTTTCTATATGTATCAAATTACTCCTGATATTCTGTATTGCATATCATCTAAAACTCGTGGGGTCTTGGAAAATTGGCGAGAGAAAATGCAAATAATCAACTAATTAGTATAAGAGTGTGATGATTGTTTAGAGTTTGATTATTTAGATCTATAAAATAACAATCAAAACTAAATTTGCAGAAAGCCAAATGAATAACAAATTGAACAAGATGTAAGAGCTGATTAACCACCGCAATTCCGCACCCTGGCTGGTCTAGCTTGGTGCTTCAATTTTCTGAATTATTTTGAAGTAGGGTTGGGGAAAGATGGGACGAACATCGACTGAAATTTTGGGATCGATAAGAAATGGATTTTTTTTGTCAAATCATTGTACAAGGACAAAAATGGAATTAAAATCTTCTAAAAATTAGAGGAAGTGTATATATTAAAATTGATGGTGTAAATAGACACACCCTAAGAATAAAGAAAGAAAAAAAGGGAGAAATATTTTTTGTTTTTTTAGGCGAGGAGGGAAAGGAGAAAGTAGAATAGATGTTCGTTTTGCTGGACCTTTTAGACGGTATGTAACTCCAAAACAAAAAAACGAAAAAAGGGAGGAGATGATTAATTGCATTAGGCCCTAACCCGGCCCACGGACTTGGTTGGCGTGGTTGTGAGGTCAGTGAGGCCACTACCACCACTAAACTAGTAAAGCCGTCGCCGTGGGAGTGAGTCTCGAGTTCCTTGTTCTTGTGTTCCTCGAAACTCTCCAAATGGCGACCGACAACAAACCCAAGTCCAACTCAGCCCCCAAGTCCAAGAAGGGAAAGACTCGTTATCTTCCACACAACGTTTGTCCTCTCTCTCTCCTCTCTCTCTGTTTTGATTAAGCTGTAGATGATAGCGTTGGTGTTGAATGTTGATGTGTGCAGAGGTCGGTGAAGAAGAAAGGGTCGTACCCATTATACCCTGGAGTGCAAGGATTCTTTATCACTTGTGATGGTGGCAGGGAACGCCAAGCTTCTCATGAAGCTCTCAACGTCATAGACTCTGTATGTCCTCTTTTAATTCTCTTTTATTCAACTCCACAGACAGGCATTGTTGCATTAACTTTTTACACCAGTGTGGTTAGTAGGCCTATGGAAACAAATGAAAACTACTTAGTCCTGAAACTTGGGGTATATAATTCAAACTATATGAATTTATGGACTGGTTTTCGGTTGTATCCCATTAATTATAGAACAAGTCAAAGCTAGGAGGTTTCTCTCATTTTGTGTTTGAGACCTGAAACACTATTTGTACTTTGCACTAGTATTTTTGCAGTCATTATGCGAAACTGTTTTTTTTTTAAATCTTATGATCTCTTATAATTTCTTATACATGCTGAAAAGTGTTTCTCTGTTTTTGTATGAATTGTGTCTTCTTATTGGGTCAATTGTATACTGTCAGACAAATGGATAATATCATGTATCTAACACGTACGGCTATTGTAAGATTATAATTTGTGCTTAATATATGTCCTTGTGTACCCATGGACAACAATCTGGGAGAAAGTCTGTAGTTTAAGCTTAACTTGGCTATTAATGGGGACAATAGGTGATCTGCAATACAATCTCAGCCGTCTGTATTAACATTGTCTTTTTGCACATCATTTCTTCCAATCTTAAGTATCTATGGTCAGAAGACTCGATATTGTTCAGATGCTTAAAGAAGAAATCAGTTACTATTGTTTGTGACCATGCGTGGAATTAAAGTACTGAATGCGGGAAGCACAAAAGGGAGGTGTCGTGAAAATAGACTGTTTATATATCTCTTCAATCATTTGTTCTTAGTTTGTGGCATTGATTTGGTTTTCTTTGCAGTTTTTTGAAGAGCTTGTTCAGGGGAAGGAATCCGGGACAAAGCTTTTGGAGGCACCCAGTAAACCATTAAATAAAAAGATTAAGTTCACTTACTCTGATTCAAGTAGTGATGATGATGACGATGATGACAAGAAAACCGAGGAGAGAGAAAACAAGGAATCTGTAGTAGGAGAGGAGGTGGTCGAGGAAGAAAATAAGTCTGATACTCGTAAAGATGATGGTGGTAGTCATGATAATCAAACAAGTGAGACATCAGATCTTAAAAAGAAAGATGAGGCTTTCATTGAAAATAAAACAGTAGAAGATACTACAGACCACAAAGAGGGTAGTATAAGTAATGAAGTTTCCGCAAAAGAAGTTGAAGAGCCACCAGCAAAGAAACAATGTCTAGGAACAGATTTACCAAAAATAATCCCAGATAAAGTGGAAGAGAGGTCCATTGATAAACTAATTGATGATGAGCTTCAAGAACTGAAAGATAAGAGCAAGGTGAGCTTCCAAAGTCCTTTCAATAAATGGATAGATATGTTAGTGCTTGTTATTCTTACCCTTGTCTTATCATGTGGCCCTTGTCTTCTTGCCGTTCTGGTTGTGTTATGATTTATATTTTTTTGGCTCATATTCTTTTGTATTAACTCTTTTGTGGTATGGCCGTTCTTTTTCTATTTTGTTACACTGTCTTCTCTCTGTGGCATTAGCGTGCATCAAAACTAGATGCTTAACTGTGCATCTGACAAAAGTTATGAGTTACTATGTTGATGCATCTCTTTTTTTTTTCTTTTTCTTTTTTCTGCTAGCATATGCGGATATGCCAAACTACACTCTCTTAGTACACTTAAGAGTAACTACACAACTTGCAATAGTGTGACACTGTGACCATCATCCATCTATCCAAAACAGATATGGACATGTTATTGCACTCTCTTCTCTTCCTAATCACCTCATTCCAAGTCTACCAAAGCACTGAGACCCACATCGTCACCATTCCAGAACACCCCTAAAGACACTAGCTGGATTCGGTTAAGAAATTTGGGACGTGTATTTTACACTTACAACTCAAGGGTTTGTGATTTATGCATTCAATATTGCATTTTCTTCTTTGTGCAAAGCAAGGGGTGGGTTAGGATAGGTAGAGTTATTAAGAAATAGATTTTACTATGTCTTAGCTGTAAATTTGGAGAAACTAAAGACTTTTGTTTGACTCTGAGCTATTCCATCTGCCATAAAAAAAAACTCGAGTTAGATGCATAAAAGATTAAAAGTCTCATTGAAGACTTCATTAAGTAACATCCCTTGAAATACTAAGACAACCTACCTATCTTTAGACTTAACTACTGACAAGAACTCTAATTATTCACTGTCAAAAAGACTCCTGATTTACAGTTTGGACTCGTACATACCACGGACACTTGGCTTTGGACCCAAAAAAGGGGTTGGCTAAGTCTTAGGCTTCCAAAGATGCTATTTTTGCTCTAAACCACTTTGTATTCCGTTCCTTCTTACTTCAGAATCCAGTCTCACTCTTGGATCTTTGGCTGAGAGGCTTTATGTTTGATCTTATAATTCCCCTTATCATTGGTTGTGTCTAACGTTTCACACTATCATGGTTTATGTCTTCAGTTAATATTTACTTATTTTTGATGTTGGATTATTTCGTAGAGGCGATTTACCAACCTTGAGTCAGGTTGTAATGGTGTCGTCTTTGTTCAAATGCGGAAGAGAGATGGAGATCCTGGCCCCAAAGATATTGTACAGCATATTATGACATCTGCTGCGGCAACAAAGAAGCACATGTCTAGGTTGATAACATAATATACTGCTATTTAGGTTAATGTACATATAACTTGTATGGAATTTGATCAAATGGGTTGGTGCAAGCTGACTTGCATGCTTGTTTTGTACATAGGTTTATCTTAAGGGTATTGCCTGTCGAAGTATCGTGCTATGCTTCAGAAGAGGAGATTTCCAGAGCAATTAAACCTCTTGTTGAACAGTATTTTCCCTCAGAAACTCAAAGTCCTCGGAAGGTAAGCATAAATGTCATCATTCCTCAAGTTCATTTTCCATGATTGTTTGGTTAGTAAGACTGCCTTTAGTGTTGGTCTCTTCATTAAGTCACATGATCTTGCACAGTTAATAAATATTTTCATTTTATTAGTTTTTGCTGCAGAAGGTGTCTTCATTTGTTCCATATTCCCAGATGTAGATCATCTTGTTATGTAGTTTTTGCCTAGTGTATGCTGAATCTGATAACCTTTTTCTACAATTTATTTTGTCGAGTAAAAGGTAAATCCAGTTGATTGTGTGACTTTGTTGTGTGGTAGATACAACCTTTCAGAGGGAGAAATAAAGGGGACTGGGTCATATGGATAAGTGAAAATTTTATTTTATTTTTTTAATATGAAGTGGGAAGAGCTGGATCTTTTGTGGGAAACACTGTCATTTTGGGCATTTGGGCATCCGAATCTGTCATAAAACAGAAAGTCTCTTCCATACTATATATCAAAACAATGAATCCTTTATGTAGCCTTTGTTAATCTTCTTGTTTTGTTAATTCGTTGTTTGCTGCTACTATGCAAAGACGAAAACCTATACTGAGCAGAGTTTGTTTGATTTTCTGTACAGTTTGCAGTACTGTATGGAGCACGGGCAAACACTGGTATTGACAGGATGAAAATCATAGATGCGGTAGCAAAGTCTGTGCCTGAACCTCACAAAGTTGACCTTAGCAACCCTGATACTAACATTGTAGTCGAAATCTGTAAGGTAAGGGAAGATAAAACTGTATTTATTTTTTTCTGCAAGTCTTGTGTCACCATTTGTGCTTCACATTTTTATTTTAACTTTTAGTTTTTTTTTTCTTTTTATGTTGTTATCTGACATGAGTAACATCTTGGTATTTCTGGTTGTACTATAGATTGATACACTGTTGCGTCTTGTCATGTAATTGTCTATGTTTCTTTGGTTCTAAATCTCATTCAAAGGCTATTGCTATCTCTATTCCCTAGTAATGGATATGCTACATAGTCAGTGGACCTCGAATTCCTCTATATTTATTAAGACCAACGAAGCATTACCTTTAAGTTACTTATGTTTGAAATGCTGTTTTATAAAATATCTTGCTCCTTGACTCTGATGTGACAAACTTTTGCATTGTTCTTTGATTGGCAGACCATTTGCTTGATTGGTGTTGTTGAGAAATATAAGCAGTTGTCCAAGTACAACCTAAGGCAGCTCACATCACCGAACCCATGATATTATGCGCTCTTCTGACCAAGCTTGGAATTCGTTTCTTTATATGTAATGCATTAATCTGATATTTAGATCACAGAAATTATCTGGATTTAAAAATGAGAACTTGGAATATATTCTTGGCATTGTAGAAGTTGGCCTTTGAAGCTCCTTGGTTTTTTTTTTCCGGTAAATTATGTTGCTCGTATTGAATATTCGTAGCAATTTTTGAAATGTGGACCTCTTTCATTAATTTGTTGGGTTGAGAAAAGAATAAAAATAACAAAAAGAGTCGATGGATGCTGTGTTTTCTTTACTTGATCTTTTTGCAAAAATAACTCTTTACTTGGAGTCAATTTTTGATAGTGGTACATGATCTTATACTCGTATTCATATTCATTACGTGTTCTCCCAAAATTATTATTCATCTCTAATAATAGGGACTTAATAATTTATCAAAGTAACCTTTCTTTTCTCGTGTAGGGCCACCCAAAATTTTGAATCCCTAGACTCAAATTGGGACTCAAAATGAGTCTTGATTTGAGGTATGAGTCTTGTTTTCTCTACTATTGGAGAACCAAAGTTGAGAGAAGTCTCATTTTGAGACTTGATGGTTGGAGATGGTCTTTAGTCTCATTACTCAAGAAGATCATAATTCTTGGTCTAATATCTGTGCTGCAAATCTCTTGCTAATTGACTTGGAAATTGCAGAGGCCCCGAGAACTGTCGACTGGATATGCAATGGGAATGGTTTTTTGGATTCTCACCTCTGTTTCTATTGAGAAAGTTCTGCTCGTCAGTACTGTTCATTCGGAGAATCACACATTTATGCTATAAATGTAAGTTTGGTACCATTGATATCCAGTTGATATGAAATTCTCATCATCAACCAATGACTCCGCCGAATAACAAGGTTCTTATGGTTTCTCATTTCTAAAGAGAGTACATCAATAATGAAATGAACGAATTGAACACACTGATTGATTTGATTTGATGATTCTACACTCGAAACTTCTTAAATCTCATCTAAGCGTTTGGAGCCTTGTACAACTTCTCCACCATCTTCCTATATTCTGCAAGAGACACAGAGACAGAAGCAGATTCAGAGAGCTGTTCATTATTCGCAAGTATATGAGAATTATAACACCAATGAATAGTAGGAGGAGATTTTGACCTTGTTGATTGCTCCAAAGCTGTGCTGCTTGTGGGTTCAAAGGTGAGCTTGTGTTTGGTTCTCCAAGCAGACTCTGGATCGATAACAGAATGGTTCTGACATCATAAGCCGAAGACCACTTATCCTGCAAAAAATGATTCTAACAAACTCAGATAAACGAATTGGCAAAGTAGTTAGTAGTAGCAAAGAAAGTAAAGTAACCTGAAGAATATCCAAGCAAATGTGGCCGCGGACATCGACATTGGGATGGAAGCAGAAAGTGTCAAACTTGACCTTGGGAGGTTTAAAAGGATAGTCACTGGGGAAAGAGAGTGCCAATCTGTACTGAGTCCCTTCAAAAACAGTGTCTTTGCTTCCATTAATGGTCCCTTTCCAGCAGAATATGTTGTCTTCTTCAGGGAATGCAGATAGCCCCGAATCACCACCCATCTATAATCCAATTCATATTTCAATTAACCCAAATCACCAAAAATATACAAGAAAAAAAAAGCCCTAAAATTTCAATTCAATTCGATTATAAATCACTCACCATCAAAGCCATTAACTCAGATTGAAGCCTGTGGCAACAACAACAACAATAGATAGGATCAGAAATTAGTCAAATCACAGTCAAAACCCTAGGAGATTCAGTAAATCTAGAGCGAGAGATGGAAAGAACGCTAGAGCACCTTTTGAGAACGGACTGAGAGTCGGCGGTCTTGGCCGGCGCCTGAGATTTCTTGGCCGGAGCGGTGCCGTTGGCCCCAGGAATGTTGTCTTGGTTCACCGAAGCCATGGATTTCCGAAACCCTAAAATCGAAAAAACAGACGGAGACAGATGAAGTGAAGAGAAGAGAAGAGAAGAGGGTTTCGTCTCTCCTTCTTCTTTCTTTCAGAGAGAGAAAGAGAATGAGCTTTGAAGAAAGGAAGAGTTGGGTTTAAAACGCTGCGAGTGTTGGGAGAAACGGCGTCGTAGAAGGTGGGTTTGATAAGGTAATTCAAAACTTTCGAACGTTGCAATCACGGTCGTGTCACTATTCTAATGTGTTTTACTTTCTTTAGCTTCAACGGCTAGTTATGTAATATTTTTCGTAAATTTTTTCTTTTTCCTTTTAATAATTTAACTTCATCAGATTTACCCCTTCTAACTACCCGTGTGTACACACGTGTTAAATCAGATCACCCACTGCTTTATCCACTTCTATGACAGTTTTTGTTGGGCAAAATTGTTGTTCACCTTTTATTTTGTCTCCCGTGGGTTTTTCTTTTCTTTCTCTTTCTTTTCTGTTTTTTTTCTTGAGCCTGCTTTTATTTTTTCATAGGGATATTTTCGGGTTTCCATAATTTAGTATGGGATGACACCAAAAGGTACGCTTGGCTTTATATTAGTAGAGATTAGTACACACCCAAAGTTTTTTTTTTTCTCTGTACTCTGCTTATTTTGCCCAATTCTTGAATATCACTACTCACATTCACAAACTTTAATCCAAACCCACAATTTTGTTAGCTCCAGAGTTTAATCGAGCATACAATGTTCACAAAACATTGTACATGGAAAGCCAAAGCAAGTCCCACATTTGCAGTCTGCAACAGTACTAGAATGCTACTTTTTTCACCAACAAAAAAAAACAACCATGAACTCAAATTCACATCAAATTAGATGATAAATGAGATCTTTAGACTAGATAAGTGTTGCATACATGACATAAGCAGGGAAATTAATTGTTGGCAACTCACTGCACAATTTGCTCCTATACATGAACAAGTCAGACAATTTCACTGGCAGATTTGTACAAAAAAACTGCAATACAAGAGAACTAACTAGGAGGACAGCTTAACAACATGGGATACCCTTTCGAAGAAGATAGGGCACATGGTTGGGCTAAACATAAGCTCGTCGGTCATCCACTCTGGTGCTACTCTCTCAAATGTACCTAGAGATGAGACACGGTACAGTACTTCTGGTTCCTCCCTTTTGGCTATGTTCACCCATGTCAGAGTAAAGGAGTAACCTGTTACAAATACAGTAGACAGCAACTTATAAACTCAGTGACCTGTTGCAATTCATTTGAGTAGAAAAAAAAGTTCATCATTTCCATAATCAATTGACAATTATCAAGACCAAAAGTATAGTTCAACTTCCAGCTTTACAAGTCCTACCAATTGATTTAGCTTTCTTAGTTTCTTTTGAGTCAGCGAGCTCTAAGCCAAGACAAAAACATATAATTCAGATAAATCTCAAGCCCACTTGAAATCTGAAATGAAAAGTGGATGTACTAAATTGCTATGAAGGACACTTCTATTCCATTCTATTTAAAACCAAGGGTGGGTTCTGAGATAAATAGTGTAGAGCCAAGGTTGAGTTCTGAGTTGATAGTGTAAGAATATGCCTGATCAACTATCACACTAGAATTAGCATACTACTTTACACCATTGATATTTATAAAGAGAGTAAATAAGATTTGGGTTATCGGCCTCTATCCAATGCACTGCATATTCCTAAAAAATTCACCAAGGCAGCAAACAAGATTAACCTAGCTAGTTTAGACGAAACAAAAACAATAAAGCAAATGAACTATTGAAGAATATATGCAGCTGAACTCTTCTTATTTTCTGTTAGTCAGTATGTAAGGACCAGGGATGAACCTTCTTCCATGGACTACTTATGTCAACAGTATGTTTCAAGTAATGTTAATATCAATTATACGTTTCATGTTCTCCAAGTATTCAACCCACCATGGTTTCCAGAATATATGCATAGGATCATCACCAAGGAGCAGCATATTCATGTTTCCTATTTCTACTTTCTTTAGATTTAAGTACAAGTGTACATCATAACTAACGATAAAGAGAAAATTGTACATACACCCTTAAACCCTCGCCTGATTGTACTTTACGCAATTAAAGAACAAAAAGTTACAGGATAGTGCCTCCACAAAAATTCATTTCATGTATCACCGGCTGTGG
Organism: Geum urbanum; assembly: GCA_946800695.1. NCBI lineage: Eukaryota > Viridiplantae > Streptophyta > Magnoliopsida > Rosales > Rosaceae > Geum > Geum urbanum. Next base: position 41,536,922 of record OX326998.1, read on the forward strand.
CCCACCCCCCTTAAGGTTTTTGCTACTCTCTTATTTCTCTCTTTTCATTTTAATCGCATAGTATACTCTCATTTCTCTCAAATCTAATTGAAGTTAAGTCCTGAATTGACTTGGTTGCATAGCTCGCATAGTTAGCTAACCAAGCCTGAAACAGTCAACAAAGTGGCTTCAGTCATTAGCATCTCTGGCTCAACTTAACACTGCTGCTATAGAGAATCGCCAACTAAACTTAGGTCATTACCAATACATGATATGACCCATTTTATATACTGCCATTCTAAAGCTGAAACAAACTCGATCTCACTACAGGAGACATAAGATATGAAGAAAACCAAAAACAACAAAACGATTACAGTGCAACACAGAAAATTAGAGAGAAGTTGCAACAAACACAAACAATGAAGACTAAATGTCAAGTCAAAGAGTTTTTATCATAAGCCAAGAATTACCACTTGATTGATGCACAGCGGAAATGCATATTTCTTCTGTTTTATCAACAACGGAGAACTTTAAGCCCAATACTGACTCAGCGAGCTCTTGAAACATGCAGTTGGATGTGCCAGTCAGGCTGCCACCTACAAATTAAGCATCACCCACAAAATCATGCAATACGATTTGAACAGGAAAAATAGAAAAGAACAGAAGAATCACTTCCAGACACATACCTGATCCTTCAAAGTTTGTACAGCACTGCGGCTGAAAGTTTACATATGTCAGTGAAAGAGAAGAGATTAAGTATGTGCTCAAGATATTTACTAGGAGAGACTTATAAGAGATACCTTAACCGAAACAACAAGAGACTCCTTAGGCAAAGCTTCATTGTGCACGTCCTTAGCAGATTCTCTTGGTACTTCATTATGTTCATGGCTACTAGAAGGCATATCCATGTTCCCTGCTTCTGACCCAGAATGCCTCTTACGCTTATTTGTATATTTTCTCTTTGAGCTTTTACCTGCATCTCCTGATTCTTCACCAAAACCAGGAATATTGTGTTCCTCATTGTCTGTGTTGCCGTCCATTCTGCTATGTAGCATCTTTTGGAGCTTTGTTACTTCTTCAGAAAGCTCTTTGTCTGTGGAAGATATGAACAAAGAATATACAGAAATAAATATTAAATGACTGAGGATAAGGGTTGGAGAAGCAAAAGAAGTTGTTAAATGTACCACAAGGTCAAACAGCTGATCACTGAATACTTTTAGCAACTAATACCTAGTACCAAAATCTGGGCACCGATTCAATAATCCAGAGAACTATTAAAATGATTAGAAGATAGAACAAATTGACACAGAAGTCAGCCCACCAGTTTAACAGGAATGATCTCAGTACGGCAGTGAGGTTTTACTGCTGGGGGTATCTTCATCATACCCCTTTAATGAATAACATATAACATGATACAACCAAAGCTGTGGGAAGCCCTAGCTGTTCAAATTCTTTCGAATGCCTTTGTTCCATACTTCCTATAAATCTAACTTCCTCTTGTCTCATTTCTATGAACCATTACAGGGTCAACCTGATTACTCATTGCAATGAAAACAAGTGAATGTTTAAAGGGTCATCATAATAAAATTCAAGACAACAGTACTAAATTATAAAAGAGAAAAGTCTCATTCAGCAGAGTTAGTCTTCCATCTAATGCAATTCTAGGTTAATGGTCACCCAGATATTTTGAAGTAAGTTGCAAGTCGCAATTTCAAGGGCCAGTTGTGCACACTGACAATGTTAACAATTCGTTTTTCACTAACAAGTCAGATACCTTTTGGTGCGCTTGTACTAGTTTCTACCTTACAATTCCAATTAAGCTCATTTCTTGAACAGGCAAAAGACCAAATAGTCAAAAATGTTTTCTTAAAGGGTACTTACTCTTCCTAGTCTCCTCCGCTAAAAGCTTCTCATACTCAGCACGTTGTTCATCATTAGTGGACCTGCAACCAATATTGTAAAACAGTTCGTTATTTAAGCAACACTAAAGTTGAGACTAACAATCGGAAATCCCAACTGGAACTTAAAATCACATACCTGAGAGAAACCACTTCATTTCTCATGTCATTAAGCTGTGATTGCAACTGATCGTTTTCACTCTTGACATGCTGAATTAACTCCTCCGCAACTGCAATTCGAGCCTCAATGGCATTCATTAATGGAAACATAAAAAATAAAATAAAAACAAATTTGAAGGTAAAGAATGCTTATACCTTTAATGTAGTTGAGAAATTTGTCCTCTTGATCTTTATTTTGCTGATCCAATTCGGTGAATTTTTTGGTCTGAGATACGATGACAAGAAAAAACAAATTGAGAAACAAGGCCCATGCTTCAGAATTGAATAGACTTGACTTCAAATCTTGAGAGAGAGAGAGAGACCTTGATTTTGGAGTAGCTGTCGTAGAGCTTTGAGTAGAGAGCATCCATGAGCGAAAAGGGTTTGAGGTTAAAGAGGCGATTGCAGAGTAATTGAGTAGCAGATTTCCGCCTGAAATTTAAAAAATAAAAAAAAATGAGAGAGAGATGAGTATATGGCAAGTGCGCGTCTGATATGATGGGAGCGCACCCAAAACTCCAATAAAAAATATGGAACTATCGGCGTTTTAAAAAAAAAATGTATATATATATATATATGGAACTATCGGCATAGTAGGGTTTTGTTTTTTTGGGTTAATGAAAAAAATAATAATTAGGTGAACTGTCACTAAAAATTTCATACTCATCCCCTCTTCGAGAAATTGATTTTAGAAAATAACAATCAAGGACAAAATAAGTATCAATATTACTAAGAACATCACCACAACCTAATTTAGACAACAAAAAATTGGGTCTGAAGTTCAAACGTAGTAGCAGTTATATCCAATCCATTAAATAGCCGAAAAAAACGATCCTACCCTTCATTTATAAATCAGAAAATCTCAAAAACGTATCCTTTCACTTCATTCTCGCTCACTCTTCTACTCCAAAAATCGCAACGATTCATCATACATCTCATCAATTCATCTCCTCGCTTCATATCAATCAGCATCGTCGCTTCTTCATCAATAGAAATACAGCATCACTGTCGCTTCCCGCCACTCCAATCGCGTTTCTCAACATATTGTAAACAGGTTTGCACTGCTACTCCATTTATTCAACGAGAAATCAATTCCTTCTCTTAGGATTTTGAATCGGAGTTCTGCTACATAGTTTTTTTTATTGATTTTCGTACTATATTTGACTTTGCATGTCTATTTCTGAGTTTTTTGAACTAGATCTTCTCATTTTATAACTGATACTATGTTTATTTGTTGATTCTGAACTGACACAGTGATTAATTTCTTGTTTAAAAGCTTCGCGATGTTGTGTTTACTGCTACTGTGTTAATTCATATAATGCCTTTTGATATAGGAAAAAATGTGATTCTTATTACTACTGTTATTTTGAGTGTATGCATAGAGTTATAGATTTATTGATGTTTGCTACTGAAAAAACAACTTTAAAAAAAAAAGCTCCCGGCAAAAGATAAAAAGGAAATCAAACAGAGAAAGGACAAGAAACCCCGTGGGAGACCCCAAGTGAAAGCGGATCCAAATGAGAAAACTCCGCAATACAGATGCACCACATCAACGATGGAAAATCTAATGCTGGGGTTAAAGGTAGTTTCGATAAACCAGAACGCAAACCAACACTGGCAAGTTTGAAGGCACGATTAGATAACACACCCTTCGGACAGTTCATCAATGTGTTCTATGAAGGGCATTTGGATGCTGTGGAGAAGAAGTCGAATATAATGATGAAAAAACTACTTAACAGCTTAGACGGAAAAGCCAGGATGTTTAAGATTGGCAACAAAATAGGTGAAATAAAAAGTGAAGACGTGGAGGAAATTTTTGCCTTACAAAACTTAGGTATCATGTGATTACGTTCATTTTAGAAACTACTACTATAGATTTTGACAAACTTTACCAGATGCTCTTGTTCATTAACTCCTACTGAATGTTGTATATTTTCATCTTCTGTAATTAGGGATGATAATGCAAGCAGATGAATCTAGTAGGCCGAAGGATAGTTCCTTTGTCAATGCATATTCAACACTGTTGATCAATGCTCAAGGCAAGAAATATCCAATCAACTAGACCTCGTGATTATGAAGAGGAGAAAAAAATCCAAAATGGGTGGACGACGCAGCAAAGTTGATATTGTGTTATCTTTTTTGCACGTTCTTGTTTGCGGGATCTGGATCAACCTTGGGATGGTGCATTGTCAAGCGCATAGAAGACCTGGACAACTTAGGAAACTACAAATCGGCAGAAGCAGTACTCATATACATGCTAAACTGTTTAACAGACTGTGAAATCGGTAAAAGTCCAAGCGGATGTGTCCTGCTCGTAGCGGTACAAACTATTTAACTAATATGTCTTGCTTTATTTTGTTTACATGTAGTATTGGCTTTGTGAGAATAGTGACATAATTACTGCACGAGAAAGATGAGATGTAATGAGGTATCCAGCTTTTATACAATGGAATCTGGGTGATTTGTGGAAGAAGATAAGGAAAACAAGCCTAGATTCAATCAAGGTAAACAAATAAAACAAATATGGTCAACTTTGTTGTGTTACCAACACAGATATATGATACTAGTACTGTTTAAAATGATAGCTAAGGGAGTCTGCCATCACAAGAAAACCAATGACAACAACAAGTGTAGAAGATAACAATGATACTGACGAATTTGCGATGCCAACACTACTCAGAAAGAGAAAGGGGAAAACAGAAGAAATGAAACCGAGGAAGAAAGCAAAGAAAGAAGAGGAGAAGAAAGATGAGAAGAAGAAGACGAAGAAAAAGCCTATTGCGGTGAGCAAAATGTCACTACTACTATTTAAGTTTCATTTACATTTAAAACTTATTTTGTTTGAATTTCTATAAAAAAAATGCATAGAAGGCCTGCAAAAAGGCAGAAGAGGGACCAGCAGAAAATCAAAAATCTAATTTTGACATTGTGAAAGAACCCAACCCTAGATTAACTAATAATCTAAGATCACGCCCTAACGACAAGACTTAAACTATAGATTTCTGTAAATGTTTTGACATAGTTTCTTTTACGAAGTGGACTACCAGAAACCTGCAAGCAAATCATCCTTCGGATTTCCAACAAACAATACCGTGAACCACAGATGGCCATCTGAATTTCTCAATAAAGTGTGGAAAGTAAATTAATTAAAATGCTAGAATAATAATACAGGAACTGAAAACTCATAATCCAGCAATACTAACAATTCACAACCAGCACTGAAAAATATTTATAACACTAGTGTTCAGAGTGACTTCTAGGAGTAGAATAAAATATATAAAAATACACTGCTAGTGGGCCGAAACCTACAGAAAGATATGATAATCTGGTGAACTCAAAGCCTTTGGGGATCAAAATTCAGCTCAGGAGAAGCACTGCAACCTGGGCACGGAAAACCGAAAGATCTAGGGAAAGACAGATAAAAACGTTAGTGTGAGTGGACAAAAACTCACAATCAGTGTAAAACAATCAAATATTCGATCTGTGCCTTTCCACCAATTTCTATAAAAACCTAGGAGTTCAATAGTTATAAAATTGTAAAAAATTGTGGAGGTAATCAGACGAGGACTCTTGACCTCCCCTGACTAGTAGCTACAATGAATAGAACAATGGGCCATACGAGGTATCCTGATCTCCCCTAACTGGTAGCTACGACAAATAAAAATAAAAGGAGATGGGTCAGACGAGACAACCTGACCTCCCCTGACCAGGGACTATCCGGTGATCAGCCGAACAGTCAATGCATCGATGCAGCTAGCCTATTAAGCCATTACAAGAAAAACCTCCAAATTTAATCTGGTCTAAAATATACTGTAAACTGGAAATTACTGAAGAAGGACATACAACTCTGCAGCAAAATGATGAGGATGTAGACAAGGATTCTCTTCCTGACACTAAGGAAGAGAAAGTAGCTAGCAGAGTGGATGGTGACTCACAGCCCATCGACTACAATGGTTACTTTGCTGATCCACCGCTAACACACCTAACACCACCAGTTATGAAATTCATACATGAGGGGTGGCAAACAGCGAATGCAAAAGCTGATGTCGACTTGCCGAACAACAACCAGAAGAGATGAAACAAAGAAGACCTCGATGAATGGGAGAAGTTGATGCTAAATGAAGTCAATTTTGATTCTCCGCTACACTATACTCAAGATGAAGGAAAGTTGACAACGATCGAGCATTGGAAGGATTTGGCAATGCTGAAGCAAGACATGGCTTCATCCGCAATTGAGTCATGCATACGGAAGAACGAATTTATAGACAAGTTGTGGAAGAAAAAAGAGCATTACAAGAAAAAATCTGTGCTGCTCCAAAAAATGACGTCTCAGAAAGACGAGGAGTTAGATGATATGAGGACAAAATGCAAGCTATTGGAGCAGCACAAAGAGGAAATGGAGCAAAAAATAATAGAACTACAACATGACACAATGAGCTACCAGGATGATGAAGAGACAGTGGAGGGTGCTACTGAAGAAAATCATAGGTCGATAATCAAAAGGATTAAAACTAGAGGAGACAGAAAGGAGAAGGAGATGAAAGAATATGATGTTCTAGTTTGCAAGAGGAAGAAGCAAGATGAAAACAAGAAAAAGCATGAAAAAGAGGACAATAAGGAGAGAACATTAAATAGGAAGAAACACCCAGTTTTCAAAAAGATGGACAAGCAACACCATAAATCATTAAGATGCACTAGAAAAAGAGCGAGATGGGGTAAGTAATTTTTTTCATCAGTAATGTGTATTTGGAAAAACTAATAATGTATCATACTAATATATGTTATTCTCAACTATGACATGGCGCCTTTTGTACCAGGATGCTTTCGAAACAATGTCGAGGAGTTGCTGAAAGATTTAGCAGTTTCAAACTTCAGAATCAACTCATACATGAGAATCATCTAGATGAGAGAAAAAGTTCAGTGCTTGTACATGGATTGCAACTTTACGGTAAAGTTTTTAGAAATATGCTACTGAGTTTTCTGTTAATTAATAATGCCAGTGAACTATATTTGTTTACATTTACTATAGATGTTAAAACATCATCCAAACTTCAACAAGTACTGAGTAAGTGTGAAGAAAATTCTAAAAGAATAAAATCAGGACTGATCTAGAAGGAAAGGAATTGCTATTTTTTCCAATACTTTACAGGCGAGAAGACTTCTACTTCACACTACTTGTTTTTGATGTACTGAACAAGGAGTAGACTCACTATAACTCAACAAGACCCAGAGTTGAAGGTATCCAAGACAAGGATTTCAACTGAGCAGAACAAGTGGTTTGCATAATCTGTAGTTCTTTTTCATTTCATTTTAAAATAATATTAAAAGGACTCGACCTCGATTTAGTTGCCTAAACTGGAATTAAGCCCTAACGACCCTGCTAATCTTAGTTACTACTCACTAATTGACAGCCAATGTGGAGATCCAAAACTCAAAAGTCTCGAATTAAAGAAATTTCCCGCATATAGGCTCACTACTAAAATATACAATATATATACAACTGTTTTCGACATCAGAGCCGCTAGACAAATTAAGCTAAGTATGTAAAGTAAAATACTAACTCGCAGAACTATCCTTAGATCCTACAATAGATACTGCTATACCATAAACTGCGTGCGCGCTCGACCTCAAACGAACTCTGCAAACTGGGAAAATAAACCGAAAAGTCCAAGGAAAGGCACATAAAATAAGAAAACTATTAGAATGAGTAGAAAAAAATAAAGTTTCACTTTAAACTAAAAACTATAGATAATATGTCTTTCACTATAAATGTACATAAAAATAATGCGAGTCTAAAAAATATGATCATCCAAGTACTCCTGGGTACTATAAAATATGTGGAGGCTACGACTCGGGTCAGCCGACCTTAAGCCCTAATACTGCCCAAGTTAGGTTCCTGGCCCTTCTGAGTGCTCTATAAATCCTTGGGTCAGGTACCAGATGCTCTTGGAGCGTCTCGAGGATTAGCCGAGAAGCAGTGCATCGATGCAACAACTGTGATTGTGCTCTATGTAAAACAATATGTTGTATGCCTCTAAACTAATACATAACTATAATAATACATAACTGAAAAGTGCATAACTGTAAAATGCATAACTATAAATGCATAACTAGACTCGCAAAACAACAGTGAAAATAAAGTGTCCACTCACAGTACTATACCGTGATTTTCACCAAACCGAAGTTTGTCAGTTGGCGTTTATATACGTCTGCCACTAGCTTCTAATACATCATCCTAAAACAATGATTAATATTTAATGACTAATCCTCGAGAATAATACTGAATAACTAAGCTCGTTCACCTAACGAGCAATATCGTCGAGAACGTCGCATTCTCGAATACCGTGCTTTCCAAACTACAAACAAGCTTTAATCTAATTCCATATTCTAAATCTTGAATCCTTTTTAAAGTTTGTAACACAATTCTTGAATGTTATACAACCTGAGGTCGAATCGACGTTCGACTTAATCATTCATTAAAGTTGTTAAATCGTTTAATTATTACCGATTAATCACACGACTTAATCAACTATATCCAAATTATTTCAATAATCTCATCATCATAATCAATACACAATTACGAGAAAAATGATATAAAACTTCATCCAAACCATTATGCCCGAGGCTTCTTGGGTCATATGCTCGCCGAGAAATTCTTGTTAAGCATCCATATCGATATGCTCTTAGCTTTTCGATCTTTATGCATTTTTTGCTCAATCTAAAGCTTTTATTCCTGGTAATCCCATTATGACTGAGGTTTCTTGGGTCATATGCTCATCGAGAAATTCTCATTGAGCATCCATATCGATATGCTCTTAGCTTTTCGATCTTTTACCCCATTATACCCGAGGCTTCTTGGGTCACATACTCGTCGAGAACTCCTCATCGAGTATTTACAGGGATATGCTTCTTTAGTTCTTCGATCTTTATGCATTTTTGGCTCCAAAGCTTTTATGCCAGTAATCCCATTATGCTCGAGGATTTTTGGGTCTCGTGGTCGTTGAGCATTTCTCATCGAGCGTTTTCGTCGATATGCTCTTAGCTTTTCGACCTTTATGCATTTTTTGCTCTAAAGATTTTATTTCATCCCATATTGCCCGTGGCTTTTGGGTCATATACTTGTTGAGCATCTATCATCCATCTTCACTTTTTTCTTGCAACCTCAGTCGGGAAAATCATAACCGTGAATGTTCATCAGATAACTTCGTTACCATTAACTATTGAAAAACTGGTAATTATGCAAATATCAATTGCATTCAAAGTTCAATTGTATACAATATATATATATATATATATATTATACAAAATCAATGATATCCATGCTGGGTTGGATGTAGCGAGTCTCCCTTCACATCCCAGCCCATGCATAATTGCATATACTACCACATTCGATACCATTGCCGGCGACTTTAAGTCGCCGGCCTTGTTTTTTTTTCGCCGGAAATGACATTACCGGCGACTTGCCGGAGACCTATTTTCACATCGAAGTCGCCGGCAATGAGAGAGACATTACCGGTGACGTGAGTCACCGGCAATGTTTGCGCCTCCGTGGCCGGAAAATGAGGTCATTGCCGGCGACTTTGGTCCAAGTCGCCGGCAATGGTTGGAAAAATTTGTAAAAAAAAAGCTTGTTCTGGATTAGGCCCAATTCCAGAACCTGCATTGAAAGACATAAATCGTACAAATACAACTTCAACAGTACACACATAATTGTCCAACGTATAGTACAAATAGCAACGATACGAAAATAAACTACAACTACACGTCAGGGTCAAGGAACTTGCGGGTCAGGGTCGAAGAAATCCATGTAGTCATTTGAACTCCGGTGGCTACCCTGGTCTTGCTGTGGCGGTGACTGGTGCGGTGGTGGTGGTGGATAACTGGGGAACACAGGGACCGGGGGAGGTATGGGGAGCGGTTGTCCGGTAGTCTGAGCCGCTTACATCGTCTACATCCATGTGAACATTTGTGTCTGCTGCTGGACCATGAGTTGGTATTGCTCGATCATCCCCCGGTACTCGGCATCTCTGGCTGCCTGCTGCTCGGCCATCTGCCTCATCTCATCCATCTGCCTCCTTTGCTCCTCCAACTCCATCTGCGTCCTCTGAAGCTCCGCTGCGAGGTTACGACTAGAAGTTGAACTTCTTGACCCGGTAGAGTATTCTGAAGTGTTCTTCAATACTCCTTCGCCCGCCGAGCCCATTCCTCTACAGTAGTAGGTATTCTTTCCAGTCCCGCACGCTTTTGCCATGATCTGAGCCGCTATAGGGCGATCAAGCGGATCGATCTGAGAGGTACACTACCACATATTTAACCATTGCCGGCGATTTTTAAATCGCCGGCAATGTTTTTTAACATTACCGGGGATTTTTTCCCCAAAAATCGCCGGTAATGTTTTTTTTTTTTAACATAAATTAAAAAAAAAATACATTGCCGGCGACTTAAATGTAAGTCGCCGGTAATGTAAGTCGCCGGCAATGTTAAAAAAAGAAGAAGACATTACCGGCGATTTTTGGGGAAAAAATCGCTGGTAATGTTAAAAAACATTGCCGGCGATTTAAAAATCGCCGGCAATGGTTAAATATGTGGTAGTGGCATAATGGGTCACTTCTTCCTCGGAGCAGTCAAGATGGTTGTTCCGAGCTATATTCATGGTCACTTCTGTGGTCGCCTCCTCCACTCTCGCCTAATTGAAAAGCGAATATGAATAACGTATTATTTAACAAAATAAATTAATATCGAAAAATTGTTTTATTAACACATGCATATGTGAAGTACAAAATACAGAGGCGAAAGACTTACCGCTTCTTCAGGGCACTGCGGATAGAATTTCTGATGAATATACACCAACGGGTTCACTTCTTGTTGTTGCTGCGCCTTACTCGACCAACCCAAATAGTTGAGTGAACCTGCATGATGGGACCTAGTGTTTTTCAATCTATTCCGCCACCCTCGCCGCGAGGGGTGGCCGGAAAGAGACTCAGGGTGCCGAGGCGCACCGTTTGGGACCAACCCCACACCTAGGGGTGGCCGGACGGAACCACGCCGCCGGTGGCCGTGGCTGCCGTCGCCATCTCTCTCCTCCACCTCGGTCAAACCGAGTCAACCCAGTCAATGCAATAATGATCAAATGTTGACTTACCTGATATGGAAACCCACTTTAAATACTTGCCCAAAATGGAAACTTCCATAATTAGCTTTTCGACAAACTTCAAACACCCGTAACTTTCTCGTCGTAAATCCGATTTCGATAATTCTCATGGCAACAAACTCATCTCGAGATAATCTTCAATTACCACCTGAATTCAAACACATCGACCAAACCGATAAAAATTCAACGGTTCAAACCAACACATGTTTAACCGACTAAATAATCAACAATCGGAAATATTCACAACAATATCCTTGTAACTCAGAATAATGCTCTGGAAGTTCCCACAAACTTGAAATTAAATTCTCAACAACTTCCGTGAAGAAGCCGAAACCAAATTCTCGACCGGTAGTTTAGTCGCTAAGAAGTCCGACATATCAAACCGAATATATCAAAACTTCAAATATTCATAACTTATTCGTCGATCGTCCAAATAATGATCCGGAACCGCCCACGAAATTGAAATCACACGTACAACGACTCTCGAGAAGAGACCCAGCTCCAATTCTCGACCAATAATTTAGTCATTATCAAATCCGGCGAGTAAATCCATTATCGGAAATCTGCTATTACTCATAATCTCATGGACCAAGCTGATGAGACTGCTCAATCTGTTCTGGGTCGTTACAGATATTGAGATTATTTATTATTTTTGGAGGTATTGTTTTATATTTTATATGGTGATGGCATTTACTTAGCATCGATGCATTGGCTACTTGGCTGATCACCGGTAGTCCAGATCCAGGGTTGAGAGATTCTCCTGATGTGCCCACTAGGTTTGAGAGATTCGCCTACTCTATCACCGTCGGGCTTGAGAGATTCGCTTGACACCTCCATTCATTTTATGAACTCGCTTTATTTTATGATATATATATATATATAAATGGTGAAAGGCATATGATTATTTTCGTCCACTCCCTCTAATGATTTTATTTGCCTTTCCCCTGGACTTTTCGGTTTCTATGCCCAGTTTGCAGTTCGGATTCTGGTGTCTCACGTCGCAGTCGGAGGCTTAGTGTTTGAGCTACCTTTATTTTCCAATAGGTTTGTTGTTTTGCCTACTGTTGTATATTTTTGTATATATACACTAGTGGTCGCTCTGATACACTACTGATATGTTTTCATATGATTTTCCCTGGATTTCTATGAAGTACAGTTTTGATTACTACTTTACTTTATTGTTATGATATTGAGAAATCCAGATGGGATTTGTGCCCACGGTTTGGCTTTTGTGGCATAGGATGAAGTGTGTTTTCAGGTGCAGGTTAATGGCAATTCCGCATTATAGTGAAACTCTGCCGAAATTTTTGTGGTTTTTGCAAGTTCGTGTTTTTAGAAGAGGTTTGATTCCGGTTTAGGAAACTAAATCGGGGTTGGATTTTTTCAGCTTGGTATCAGAGCATTAGGCTTCAGGTTCTGTAGGCTCTTGTAGTTGTGACACTTAGGGTATTTGAGTATGTACAGCATGTCTGGAGCGATGACCCGACTGGCCAGCGGTTACTCATCAATGCTTCGGGTGTTGTATATGTTCAAATGTCTGAAGTCTCATGATTACGTTCCTTGTGCTTGTGACTAATGCTTGTCTTGTATCAGAAGGATACCTCCTAGACGTGGTCCCCGTGTTAATCGGGATGTGGATCCTGATGAGGATCGCCAGACGCATGACTTGTTGATGCGAGTGTTGCGTTTGGAGGAGCGTTTTGACCCTGTGGTCAAAGCTCGTACTGTTGGAGCGACTGTCTTTTCGGGTTCAGCTGATCCAGAGATTTGTGAACCATGGTTGGTTCAGGTTGAATGCGTTTGTGAGCGTCTGCGTTTCACCCCTGAGCAGATGACAGTGGCAGCAGTTGGTTTACTTGAGTCAGATGCATACTCATGGTGGGTTAGCACCGATAGAGTTCCAGTTGATACTCCGTGGACTTTGTTTCGAGATTTTTCTATGCGAAGATACTTCAACCAGGCTACACAGCAGCGAAAGTATGAGGAGTTCACTAATTTGAGACAGGGCAGTATGTCTGTACTTGAGTATCGGGACAGATTTACCCGCTTATCTCGTTTTGCGCGTGACATGGTGGCTACTGAGGAAGCCAAGTGCCGCAGATTTGAGCTGGGTTTGAATTTGAACATCAAGGGGACTCTGACTATGATGCCTCGGAACAACTTCGATGAGTTTGTCAGTGCAGCACTCCGAGGTGAGGATATCGAGAAGGAGAGGCAGATGAGGTACCAGCCTAGACGGTTTGAGGAGGGTGGACCGAGTCAGGGGCCTCCTAAGAGGCAGAGTTCTGATACTTCCGGATTGGCATCATCCTCGGGCAGTGGACCATATAGACTACCAGCTAGTGCACCTAGACAGAGGTAGAGATGGAGGAGGGATCGACCGTAGAGGCCACAGTCTAGTGGGGGTTCTAGTGGATCCAGTTATCCTCGACGTACCTGTGACACTTTTGCCATACCGAGGGAGTACCCATTGTGTAATCTCTGTAGCAGGCATCATGTTGGTCCATGTCAGCGAGGCCCTGTCGTTTGTTATCATTATGGCCAGGAGGGTCACTATGCGAGAGAATATTTTCAGCTTGCTAGTGCCGGTAGAGAGGCAGCCCAGAGTTCCGGAGGAGAGCGAGGTACCACTTCTGGGGCTTGACCAGTACAGACTTTTGGCCAAGGCAGACAGCAGGGTCACCCTCAGCGTGGACGACCAGCCGGGCAAGCCAAGGTTCATGCCATGTCTTTGCGTGAGGCCAGAGCTTCACCAGAGGTTGTTATCGGTACGTTGCATGTCTTTGGCTATCCAGTAATTACTTTGCTAGATCCAGGTGCTACACATTCATTCATGTCATATAGATTATCATCTTTGGCTACTATGCCTGCATCTCCACTTCCGGGGTTATGGAGAGTGTTGTATCCGTCCAATGAGGTTGTGAGTATTGGCTGGGTATATAGAGATTTTTATTGGAGGTCATGGTTTAGCCGCGGATTTGTTGTTGCTGGATATTGTTGACTTTGATGTGATTTTGGGTATGGACTTCTTGGAGACACATTGGGCTATGTTTGATTGTCACAAGAAGGAGGTTATGTTTCGACGACCAGGCTTTCCAGAGATATTGTTTCGCGGTGAGAAGAATACTTCATTACCATGTGTGATTTCAGCGATGGAGGCTGATCAGATGATGAAGAAGGGTTATGTTGCCTACTTAGCTCATGTTGTGGATACTACGGCTGCTGTACCAGGCATTGGTGATATTGAGGTTGTTTCCGAGTTTCCAGATGTATTTCCGGAGGAGTTACCGGGTATTCCTCCAGTTCGGGAGATCGATTTCACCATTGAGCTATTACCGGGCACTGGACCCATATCTCATGCCCCTTATCGTATGGCGCCAGTGGAGTTGAAGGAGCTACAGATTCAACTTCAAGAGTTGCTGGAGAAAGGTTTCATACAACCCAGTGTATCACCGTGGGGTGCTCCGGTACTGTTTGTGTGGAAGAAGGATGGTTCCATGCGGCTGTGTATTGATTACCGGAAGCTGAATCAGGTCACTGTGAAGAACAAGTATTCGTTGCCGCAAATTGACGACTTGTTTGATCAGCTCAAGGGAGCTTCAGTCTTTTCGAAGATTGATCTCAGGTCCGGATACCATCAGTTGAGGATCAGAGAGTCAGATGTGGCCAGGACAGCTTTCAGATCACGGTACGGCCATTACGAGTTCTTGGTTATGCCGTTTGGGTTTACCAATGCCTCCGCAGCTTTTATGGACTTGATGAACTGGGTGTTCAGGCAGTTTCTGGACAAGTTTGTGATTGTGTTCATCGACGACATCCTGATTTATTCCAGGAGTGTGGGCCAGAACAAGAAGCATTTACGAGCTGTTTTGCGGACTTTGCGAGATAATCAACTGTTTGCGAAGTTCAGCAAGTGTGAGTTTTGGTTGGATAGTGTGAAGTTTTTGGGTAACGTGATATCAGCTGAGGGAGTCAGTGTGGATCCTGACAAGATTGAAGCCGTGTTAAATTGGAGTAGACCTACCACCGTACTAGAGATCAGGAGTTTTTTGGGTTTGGCAGGTTATTATCGGCGCTTTGTGTAGGATTTTTCACGGATTGCCACTCCACTTACCAGATTGACGAAGAAATGCATCAAGTTCGAGTGGTCTGACGCATGTGAGGAAAGTTACTTGCTCCTGAAGGAAAAGTTGACTACTGCACCGGTTTTGACTTTACCTGACGACAGTGGCGAGTTTGTGGCTTACAACGATGCATCGAAGTTAGGACTTGGTTGTGTTCTGAAGTAGCATGGCAGAGTGGTGGCCTACAGTTCCAGGCAGTTGGAACCACATGAAGTCAACTATCCTACCCATGACTTGGAGTTGGCTGCTATTGTTTTAGCATTGAAGAGTTGGAGACACTACCTGTACGGAGCTCGGTGCAAGATATACACCGATCACAAGAGTCTCACTTATTTGCGCACGCAGCCAGACTTGAATATGAGGCAGCGCAGATGGATGGAGTTGATCAACGACTATGATTGCACTTTCGAGTACCATCCAGGGAAGGCTAATGTCGTTGCTGATGCACTCAGTCGAAAATCCGGAGCTTTGTTGTTTCATGTATGTGTGGCCAGAGTTTCCATGTTAGCCGAGCTACGGGCTATGGAGCTGAGTTCGAGTGGGACGATGATGGAGCTTTGTTAGCTAGCTTCCAGATTCGACCGGTATTGGTTGATCAGGTTCGGGAAGCTCAGGATGCGAATTCCTACCTGTTGGACAAGAAGACCATGATTCGAAATGGTGTGCCAACAGAGTTTCGGTTGAGTGATGATGGTACGTTGTTATTCAGAGGTAGATTGTGTGTACCCAGGGACGAGAGTTTGAAGAAAGAGATTTTAGAAGAAGCTCATTGTTTGGCGTATCCGATGCATCCCGGCGGTACGAAAATATTTCGTACACTTCGAGCTTATTACTGGTGGTGCAATATGAAGCGGGAAATTGCCGAAACGTGATTGTGATTCATTTTGGACCGTCGATCGTATCGAGCCGCGAGTATAAATATCGGAAATTCTCGAAAAATTGTCGAAAACACTGTTTCGGGAAGGTTGACCGTCGTTTGACAGAGAATTGGCATTGACCGAGGAGAGAACCGGACAACTGTTGACTCACCGGCGACTTTTCTTTTCTGGCCACCTCCGGCTCCGATTTGGGTATGAATCGATTCTCCTCTTGATTTTCTATAGTTTAGAACTTGGATTTGTGAAAATTGATGGGGATTTGTGGGAGAACGATGTGTTTGAAGTTTGCCGGAATCGGGGTTGATTGACAGCGGCGCTCCGGCCACGGTGGTGGCCAAAGATTAGAGGGGTTCGACTCGTGGGGCCACGGCGGTGCCTTTGGGAGTGGCCTCGAGGGCCGCCGTGCGCCGTGGACGGAGGTTCGACGGAAAACAGGGGCTGCCGGCGATTTGAGATTCCGTGACTTTCAAGCTGATCTCCGGCGATCTGAGTTAGAATTGGAAGTTGTCACAGTTGAGAGATGTGTTGGGTTTGAGGAGGAGATGCTACGGTGAGCTTGGCCGCCGGGAAATTCCTCCGGTTGACGGCGCGGCGGCGGTTAACGATGGAGCTCCGGCGGTCAACGGCGGAGCTCCAGCGACCCGTTAAGATTTTGGTTTTCGATGAGTTTTATGTCGTTTTGGTTGTAATCACGCCTCGATCATCGCCTTGAGGTTTTCGAGTTGATTTGGAAGCCGAATTTTTTTAGTCAAGGGTTTATGTGGAGATTTCGGGAGTTTATATCGGTTATTTTGTATCGAGTTATATTTTTCCGGAAATGGTTGGTTTCTGAGGTGTGGTATAGTGTGATGAATTGTGATTGTGATCAATTATATTGTGTGATTATTCAGGGGATCGAGATCGTATGTTGGGCGAGGGATCTTCCGCCGGATCTCGTGATTAGCGCGTTTGCGCGCTGTGTTAATCTGTGAGTGGACTTTTTATTTACACTGTCGTTACGAGTTCTTAATTTCTATATTTATTTCCAGTACGATATTGAGATTATTTATTGTTTTTGGAGGTATTGTTTTATATTTTATATGGTGATGGCATTTACTTAGCATCGATGCATTAGCTACTCGGCTGATCACTGGCAGTCCAGATCCAGGGTTGAGAGATTCCCTTGATGTGTCCACTAGGGTTGAGAGATTCGCCTACTCTATCACCGTCGGGCTTGAGAGATTCGCCTGACACCTCCATTCATTTTATAAACTCGCTTTATTTTATGATATATATATATATATATAAATGGTGAAAGGCATATGATTATTTTCGTCCACTCCCTCTAACGATTTTATTTACCTTTCCCCTGGGATTTTCAGTTTCTGTGCCCAGTTTGCAGTTCGGATTCTAGTGTCTCACGTCGCAGTCGGAGGCTTAGTGTTCGAGCTACATTTATTTTCCAAAAGGTTTCTTGTTTTGCCTACTGTTGTATATTTTTGTATATATACACTAGAGGTCGCCCTGATACACTACTGATATGTTTTCATATGATTTTCCCTGGATTTCTGTAAAGTACAGTTTTGATTACTACTTTACTTTATTGTTATGATATTGAGAAATCCGGATGGAATTGGTGCCCACGGTTTGGCTTTTGTGGCATAGGATGAAGTGTGTTTTCGGGTGCAGGTTAATGGCAATTCCACGTTATAGTGAAACTCTGCCGAAATTTTTGTTGTTTTTGCAAGTTCGTATTTTCAGAAAGGGTTTGATTCTGGTTTAGGAAACTAAATCGGGGTTTGATCCTTTCATTTGTTGCATGTATCTTGGTGCCTAACCTTTTCTCGTCGACCTTCTCTCGTCAACCTTTTAGCGCGTAGTTTCTTTCCTCGTCGAGATTTTAATTATTTTTAAATCTTCTCGTTCACCTTTCATCTAAGTGACCCGAGAGCTCGTCTCTCCTCGAGCATCCATTCTAGCTCATCGACGGGGAGAAATATTTCTCCTCCACAGTATTCAAAAGGCAAGCCAATCTCAGAAAAAAGGTTGAAAGTTGATGTGTACAAGTATCGCGCAAGCATGATCATGGATTTTATGGACGTAAAAGAAAGTTATGTGTCAAAATTCATAGGCTGATAACAAGTGGAATGAGACCTGGAAAAATATTGCTATATGTACGAATCAGTTATGTAATTACTAATATTTAGGAAACTTAATGTTGTAGACTTTAACTCCTCTAAGTGCTACTGATGGTTTTTATGATTAAGTTTATGGTTTTATGATCAAGTTTATGAACTGAATGTTATTTTTATGTTTAGGAAATGATTATTATCTGTACTTGAGCAATGCTACTAAAAAAAATAATGAACTGCTGCTAAAATATTTGGGGCTGCTACTGGAAAAAAGCACTAGTCTCAAAGTGTTCTGCTCATAAACTGATACTAAAAAAAATAAGCTAAAATGTTAACAAACAAGCAGCGTGCCACTGCACTGCGAGTTTTATCATCCTTTTCATTTAATAATGTAATCAGTAATAAAAAGCTCTACTAATCAACATTGCTACTTACATGAAAAAAAAAATGCGCTGCTATTAAAACCAAACGGTTTTCTCATAAACTGCTACTGAAAAACTATAGTAGTAACAAAACGTTTGATACTAAACAAAGTCTCCTACACAAAGAAGAACATGTTCTTTTATATTCAGCAGCGTGTCGCTGCACCGCGAGCTTTATCATCCTTTTCATTTAATAATGTAATCAGTAATAAAAAGCTCTACTAATCAACACTGCTACTTACATGAAAAAAAAAGCTGCTATTAAAACCAAACGGTTTTCTCATAAACTGCTACTGAAGAACGTTGTAACAAAATGTTTGATACTAAACAAAGTCTGCTACACAAAGAAGAACATGTTCTTTTATATTCAGCAGTGTATCGCTGCACTATGACCCCAACTCGTTAAAACACTGCTACTGATTCATTACAAAAGATCATCATCTCATAAAAATTAAACATTATCCAATGTATAAAATGAAAAATGAAGTGACCTATCAACTATAAACAGTTGTCAATACAGCAAAAAATGAAGTCTGCTACTGAATACAGCAAAAAAATCAATCAATAACAAATCAAACATATTCCAAAGACCATTCTTGTAAAGCATATAAACCAGATAGGAGGCATCAAACAAAATCAGAAGTTTCTCTAATTTATGGGGATAGTGCATGTACGAGCATTGTGATGACCGATTAGGTTACACTGACCACAAGTAATAGACTTTGAACATTCACCCAATGACTTCTTTCTTCTAGTCCTTGGCCTTACAAGGGTTTTCCTTGTAATTGGAGGTTTTAGGGCACAATCTCCAAAACTTTTAGAGGAAGGTTTATCCAAATCAGGTACCGGCCAAATTGGAAGTTCATGAACTTGCCTATAATAACTCGTCTTCCAATAATCTTCAACATACGTATAGATTAGTTTTCGTGCTTTTTGAATAGCTTGAACAACATGTGCTCACAAAAAGAAACAAAAATGCCACCAACTACATGAGCAAGTCATGTGACCTAAATGCACCATGAATGTGTTCTCTTTAATAAACACCTCATAAACCTCTTCACTAGGTTTGCTGACCTACAGAGAATGAAGAAAAACATATCAAAATCACACTGATGCAGAAAACTGAAAAATGCTGAACTCAACTGATACTAAAAAATAAACAAGTGCAAATGAAAGCCGAAACTACTACATGATCCTCACCTTCTAATTCCTTCCCGTGTCTATTCTCTTCCGCAGCTTTTTTTTCCATCTTAGGGAACAGAACATTTTGCCACTAAGCAGAATCATCCTTTATTTTAGAACTTCTCCACCAAATTCACACAGATGTTTTTAACCATCAACGACAGTGGCATGCACATCTCATACCTTATCATACTGTTGTAGCTCTCAACAAGGGCATTGCTGATCTCACCATATCTCTTTCCGAGGAAATACGCAATAGCATAGTTTTCAATATGCAAATCCTTCAAAAAATCCATCATCAGACCTCGAGAATTTTGCAAGAGCTCAATCCTCTCATCGAATATATCCTTTGTTCTTGCGAACATACAGTTACTAAACTACCTCAAAATTTGCTTCTTGAAATCAGCATTATAAGTACTCGGATACTTCCCATTGAGATTATCTTTCAAATTCTTGTAGCAGTAAGATTGAGGAGAAGATGGAAACACCTCTGTAATAGTATCAATAAGTCTAGTTCTCCTATCATTCATGAAAACAATATTGTGACAAACATAATGCAACATAATTGCCAACTGCTCAAGAAACCAAGTCCAATTGTGTTTTCTTTCAAAATTAACTATAGCAAAAGTAAATGGAAAATTTTCTGCAAAAACATACAAAAAGATAACACAAAAGGTTAGATTATCGCTAATGCTGCTGTTGCAAATACACATTCGCACTACTGATGCTAAAAAAATCAATGAAAAGAGAAAACAAAAGTTCCCAGTCATTATTACTGAAAAAATAAAAGTCAGAACCAATACTGAAAAATAGCAGAGTAGTACCTTTGTTCCGTTTTTGGCACATGCACCACCCAAAAGCATTATGTTGTACTTGCTTTTGATGAATGTCCTGTCTAGAAACAACACCGGTTGGAAAAAATGGAACCCTACAATTGATGCTTGATATCCAACACACAAACGACAGAACCTCCCTTCCCTTTCTTCAAGCACAACATGAGAACCAATGTTGGTTCGCCTCAAAGCATCAATATACCATGGACACTGACCTTATCCAGTGTTTTCGCTGCCATTTAAAACATGATTGGCAACTATCCTAGCCATGTAGGCTGTATGATACTGAATATCTACACCATAATTAGCCTTCAAGTCATTGATAATAATGTTTTGGCTTCAACAAACTATGTCGGCTATGATTGTGGCAACAACTTTGCTCCTTAGCCTTTTAGGATTCTCACGACATGATATTGTGACACAAATGTGTTTGTTGTTCAGATTCTTCAAGTAGAAGTAGCCGTTTTTCTCGCATAAAGTACCATGGACATACTACTCACATTCTTTTTGCGCACATACTGCTGTAACACGATACCAATCATTCTTGACATATTTAACATCCAAACCCTTCTCCACAAAATACTTGCATAACTTCTCCCTCAACTCCACAGTTCTACCACTAAAAAACTGACCAATGCGACTAATATAATTTTGATGCGACTAATATAATATATTTAACATCCAAACCCTTACTGTTCTTACTAACAAAATTTCTTAGAATCATATTGTCATCCTCCTAAAAACTAGAATCATCGCTGCTCACCTCTTCATCATCATTTTGATGTTGAATGCATACAAAATCATCCGAAACAATTTCAGGGACAAATGCTTCTTTAATAATATCGGAACACCCTGCCCCAATATCTAAGGCATTGATCTCTATCCATTTGCAAGCAAGTAAAACTCGTAGACCTCAAGCATAGAAACAATGTCTTCATCTGTTTCTAAAATTGTATTAGGCGAATCACTGAAACTGTACCTCAAAGTGAACTATCTTGGTTTGAGATTTCAAAACCTGGAACAAACTTGATAGCAAAGATCATCAAACTTGGTTAACTTCATGGGATAAGAATGCTCTCACTACCATATTGAATCTTTGCAAGCTTTGAAAGAAACGCCATCACTACACAAAAACACCAACAGAAAATGAGAAGCTGCTAATGAAAAACACAATTAAACAATAGCTACAACTGTATAACATTAGGGGGTAGATTATAACGATCCGGACCTTGATTAGTACGTTATTCATCATTAGTCACACTAATTAACGAGGTAGGCATCATACGTCATGTTTATCGAGGTTCATTGCAATTAAAAAATGACTTTTAATAAATTGTGAATTTGGACTCGTTTCCTTCACAGAAGTTGTAGAAGATTTTATTGCGAGTTCGTGCATATTTTTTTTTCCGGAGGTCCGAGCAATTAGATATGAAGTTTTGAAGTTTGAAAAGTAGAAAATTAAATTAGAAAATCAATAATTGGTGAATTATTTTGGACCGCCAGATCTCTCAATGGATCGATCTAAGTCGTTGATTCAATTCTAACATAGGGTATAAATTCGAATTTTCAACCCAGTTGGGTAGAACTCTTCTGGTGTGACCTGAATGACGACCCAACGGTGCGACCCGACCTGGATTCGTGACCCGGTCGGATCTTTGACGTCTGGCAACCACCAGACGTCGCTGTGGTCGAAAAATTTTCCCTTGGCATTTCCCGCCTTTCTCCGCCCTCATGCACGCCACTTCCTCGTCGCTTAAGAGCAAATCAAGGCCGAGAAGTTTCTCGATTTTTCTGATTCGGCTCTGTTGTCGGCAACGCCGTTTTGGCCAGTTTTAGGTGGCAACGCCATGGGTGTTTTGACCCTCGCCCCTCCAAGAGTCGATTGGGATCTACAATGAACCGCGTCGTGGCCGCACGGAGCCAGCCAGACTCTAGTTGATTACAGTGAAAACTCGCCGCCTTTCAAGGTATTTTTCGACCTCTTCCGGTTTGATTTTGAATTTACCCCAGATATGAAAGTTGATCAGTGTGAGGACAGCTTTGATTTGGTGTATCATTTGCAGTGATCGGAGGTGTCTGTTTATGGCAGCGTATGGCTGCCGATAGTGGCGGCGCATGGGGCCCATACGTCGCCATGCACTAAGGAGCTAAGACGACCAAAAAATCAGAATTTTCACGTGAAGTTTTCTAAGTCATTTTTGTAGCCATTTTTGCGTAGTTTCATGTCTTTTTACAAATTTAGTAATACCTTAGCTTCGGCACAGGATTCGAGGTGACTTAACAGTTCGACATGGTTGAGCGTCATCTGTCAAGTTAAGGCTCATCTTTGATCGAGTTGGTTTGCAAGGCACGACGAGTAGATCAAGCTTTGGGTTCATCGATTCGTGGAGTTTGGGTAGCGTCTCCCATTTATCGAAATGAAAATGTGAGTTTCCAATTGACATTTTGTCTCGGATTATTTTATCTACTTTAGTTGTACGGCAGAACTTCCATTAATTAATTTAGATTTATGATTTGTCTTAGGAGGACCGAGTACCTTTTATGAGTTGAGGATCGATTATGATTCTACAGACGGTCCAAGTGAGTACACATTGGTTTTCTATGTCGTTAGCGAGTCTAGATTATACATGTTTATGATTTATAATATATTTTTATGACACGACATGTTATAGTTTTATGTTTATGCATGGAGGCACTGCATGAAATTTCTCAATTTTTATGCACATCACGTACACGATTATGCATTGATACATTAGCTGCTCAGTTGATCACCGAGTACGCTCCGTGTGGGATAGGAATTCCTAACCAATGATTCATACGTTTTTGCCTCCACACGCTTGCATTACTTTTATTTAGACTCGCTCAGTTTTATTTTCTATTTTTGTTGAAAGACATAAACTTACGTTTTACAACTTCTAAGACTATTTATTTTTTGACTACTCACTCTAACGTTTTTCATGTTTTTACATGTCTTTTTCCTGGGCCCTTCGATTTCAAATGCTTAGGTTGTAGAGTCTCAGCTGAGGTCGAGTGCGCACGTAGATCGAGGTATAACATTATTCGTCGTAGAATCCAGGGTTGATCCTGCGAGTTATCAACTTAGTCAACATAGGTAGTTTAAAGAGTAGCATCTCTGGTGTCATAAATGGTTTTAGGTTTTATTGTTATGAGTTATTCTAGAATTTAATCTCTTTAAATTATGATTTTCAGATTATTAAATTTCCCTTCGATTTTCTTTTGGACTAGCATATTTAGGTTTTTATAATCATTAGGGCCTAATCCCAATTTAGGCAACTAAATCGATGTCGAGTCCTCACATGTGTGTTATCGGATTTGTTTGTTATCGAATATGTTGTTGTTTTTTTACTGTGGATGTGTTTCGTTATGTTGATATATTTTGTACCAATCGTTGCGTTTTTTGAATTGTTGTGTTGAGGTTTAGTCAAGTTAAGTTAAAATCTGTAATTGTAGACGTTAAACTAAGTATTAGTTGACCCTCAACTAAGTGTCAGTTGAATGTAAACTGAGTATTAATTGAACGTCAACTGAGTATCAGTTGACCCCCAACTAATCGAGTATCAGTTGACCCCCAACTGAGTATCAATGTTCAACTTATGGGAGGCTCTCTCTTACCTGGCCATGAACGATAAACATATTCTCAGATAATGCTGGTGGATTCCGATTTACGATTTCTCAGATAATGCTGGTCGGTCCTGATTTACGATTTTGAATTCTGATAGATTGACCCCCCGCTTTTTTACTATAGAAATTGCAGATGAATGGATTTTCTTAATCACGGTGTTTCTTCGCACTTCATCAATGTCTCTTGTGTCTGCAGAAATATAGAAGATTTTAAACAGATTTCTAAAGCATCTTATACCGACATGCACACCACACATTCAACAAATTTTGCAGTGACCATTGCGGAAAAGTATAGTGGCAGGTTCATGCAAATCACTAAACTTGTTAAAGATTAATCACAAAGCATACCTATTTCCAGATGTGATTTACTTAGGATGCTATTAATGGCTCGAGGGTGTAGCTCCAGAATACCTTTTTTCAAAAGGGAAACATGGAAGTGAGCCAAAGAGTAAGCCACAGTCTTACACATGCGTATCAATCAACAAACTTATCAACTGTGCCAACATTATCAATAGATCCAGATTCTAACACGTGTCTCAACAGCTAGAGCTAGTTCAGCAGCTGCCAGTCCAGCATCATTTCTGATCCAAGTAAATAAGTGTTCAATCAACAAATAATAAATTAATAATCTTGTCTGACTACACTGAGAAAATCTAAAGAGAGAGAAAAAAAAGAGACCAGGGGTGGGAGGGGATTATGCATCTAATACTTACTTGACACGAGAAATCCTTGGATGGGCAAAATATTAGCATAAAAGCCACACAAAAAAATTCAGAGAACAAAAATAATAAATTAAAAGTGTTCAAATTGCTAAAAACCACAGAAACTCTTAACCATTCAAAATATAACCTTAGGCAGGGAAACTGCAAAAAATGTAAACATATCACACAAATTCATAAAACATTCAGATTATTATGTTTAGTTACATGAGCC
Source organism: Geum urbanum (assembly GCA_946800695.1). Lineage (NCBI taxonomy): Eukaryota > Viridiplantae > Streptophyta > Magnoliopsida > Rosales > Rosaceae > Geum > Geum urbanum. The sequence continues at coordinate 41,562,234 of OX326998.1, forward strand.
ATTTTAATCTTGGGGAAAATATCTCACTAAGCACTACAGGACATAAAATACTAGAAATCTTGAACAAGAAAGGTGTCTTAGTTGATATAGTACTCTAATAGTCTACCGTGAAAAAAACTTTACCGTTTTGACATTAGGACGGCATCCGCATGACCTCCATTTCCCTGAAACTACTTCAATACTTGTCGGTGCTGCAATGGCAGTTAATATACCGATTGGTATACCTAGATAAAAATAAAACAAAATAAACACGTTGTGTTGTGATGATGGACTCTGATTTTACTTCTAATATTAGTAATATATGATGAAAGCCTACCTTCCTCCTCCAAAATGGAACCTGCTCAATATGCTACTCCACAAAAGCAGAGTAAGTTCCTTTTTTGAGGAACACAATGGAGATGTCATTATGATCTTTAGTGTAGCCACCAAACAGTGAAGCATCTAGGAAGGATATATTTTGACCATCAACTGTGGACTTGAGAGCTTCAACAAGTGCCTCGTTCCCTGCCTTTAGGAGGCTGCATAGGAATTATTTTCTTCTATCAATGTCATATGTGGGCAACCCAGAATATTATTGACTTACAACAACATTAAAAATGAAAGGGTATGCATAAACATAATAACGAAAATAGCCAAAACATTAATACAGCTTCTACTGAGTGAAAACTTGACGAGGTTTTGATCATAAACTTCCCAGCCAGTTGATTCCAAAGCATGTAGGTTCTTCTGAGGTGAACATGATAACTATAACTTATAGTGATCGTTTAGGTTTGAACCCAGACCTGCCAAACAGAACCAGCCAGTAAGTGTGTTACCAAAAACAGTGCAACTATGTTTCGTAAGGACATATTCCATGAACTAACTTCTAAAAGCTAAAGTCATCTACATTATTTTCATGTCATTAGTATTTTATTTATAAGAGAACATGTTTGAAGCTTCATCCTTCTGACCTAAAAGATACTTTATCCTTCTGACCTAGAAGATACTTTATCATCAAGCTTCCCCAGAGACTGCAATTAATTTGAATTAAATATGATACTTTATCTTCAAGATTTTAAAACATCATTCTAGACCTAGAAGATGATGTATAAAGTCTAGTGAGAATTTTGGATGAAGGAACATAATCAAATTATCAAATTTTTGCGTTCTTTCAAAGAAAGCAGTGACAACCCGAACCGGAAATGGTATGTTTATCGGCTTAATTTGCGAGTTTCGCGATTAATCACGATTTTGTCGTAATTGGTCGATGTTGCGGGTTTGTTAACGACTAAATTATCGGGCAAGAATTTGATTTGAGTTCCTTCACGAAAGTTGCAGAGAATTTAATTTCGACCTCGTGAAAATTTCTGGAGGATTATTTCGAGTTATGTGGAATAAGTTATGAATATTTTCTGCCGTTAGATTTAGTCGTGTTTATTCGATTGGTTTCGATACTATTTGGATGGTATGTGTATGGTATAAATACGGTATGAATACGTGACGATTTTGGAAAGTTTCCATTTTGGGAAATTTGGCCCATTGACCGCGTTGACCTGTGGGTCAAAATGACCCGTTTTGGCCACCGATCTTGTCGCTGGAGGTGAGCTCGATTACGGCATCCTTTGGCCGTGGTCCCTTGATGAAAGTTGTTGGGCTTTGTCTCCTCTTCAGTTTGGTAGGTGGATCGCTCCCTATGGTGGCCGGAGGAGGAAGAAATGACATGGCAAAGATGGTGAATTTCCAGCGAGATTCGGCGGCGGCGAAGGCGGCCGAATTGGGGGTCGACCTTGTAGGGTTTTTGTATCCCTTGGGGAGAGGAAACTTTTAGAAGTGGTTTTGCACCTTGCCGTGGCCGGTGGTGGCAGATCGGAGGTGGAGAATTCTGGCGAGAGTTTTCGACTTCATGGTGAGTTTTGGAGGTTTTCCGGTTAAAATTGGGCTTAGCATTGAACTACAAAGTTGTTGAAAATGTCGAGATCTTCAAATCCATGTGTAGGTTGCAATTTTCTGGGCCGATGAGTTTTTCGGCGGCTCGGCGCGCCGCCGTGCGCGGCGAAGTTCCGTCCGAGGTAGTTTTCGACAAGTTTTATGTCATTTTGCTCAGAATCGTGCACCGATCGCAGTGGTGAGGTTTATATTTTGAACTGAGCATCGAAATTTGTGGCAAGGTTTTATAGTGTGTTTATTGAATTTTTGATGCTTTCGTCGATATTCGAGTTATATGTTTCCGGGAATTGTTGATTCTCGAGATGTGGTTCAGGGTTTTGAATTGTGATTTTGAATAGTGGTATTTATGATTATTCAGGAGATCGTGATCGTTCGTTTGGCGATGGATTTTCCGCCGGATCACAGGATTAACGCGTTTTGCGATGTGCAAGTCAGTGAGTGGACATTTCTTTTCACCGATTGGTTGCGAGTCTTTATTATACATTTTACGAGCATGAGCATGCATATGCGATTATGATTTATACGAGTATGTGTTTTACGTTTATGCATTTACGAATAAGCATCTACGAATATACTTTTATAATTATGTATTACGAATATGCATTTACATTACGCTTTATGCATTTGCATGGAAACTATTATGATTTGGTTTACATAGAGTACAGTCTCAGTATGTATGGTTGTATCGATACACTTAACATCTCGGATGATCCTCGAGCATGTTTACCAGGGGGGACTGTTACCCTGACCCGAGGTCTTTACCGGGGGGGAGCAGATACCCTAACCTGAGGCCCTTTCTGGCTGGAATCACGTGAGGATCAGGGATCCCGTGATTCAGACTGTACTAGTGCGGATGTGTCCATGAGTGACCCCGCGGGATTTCTGATGCATGCTCTGTACGCATGAGGAGTTAGAGTCTCCGTCGTGTACCATATGATTTTTATGTATTTAGACTCGCATATGTTTTATAAACATATATATTCATTCAGCGAAAGACATTTATTTTCCTCCACTCACTCTAACAGTTTATATGTCTTTCCCTGGGCTCTTCGTTTTCTTTGCCCAGTTTGCAGTTTGGATTCAGGTGTCGCACGTCGAGGTTGGAGGCTTAGTATTCGAGCTACATTTCTTTTATGGTAGGTTCCTAGTTTGGCCTACTATTTGTATATATGTATATACTAGAGGTCGCTCTGAATACTGGATATGTTTATATTTTCAAATAATTTTCCCGGATTTCTATAAAGCTATAGTTTTGTTTATTGTTTTACATTATGATATGTTTTTGAGAAATCCGAATGGGATTGGACCCCACGGTTTGGCGTTTGTGGCATAGGATGAAGTGTATTTTCCGTTGCAGGTTAATGGTAATCGCGCGTTATAGAGGAAACTCTGTCAAAAATTTTGGTTTTTTTAAAAGTTCACGTTTTTAGAAAGGGTTTGATTCCAGTTTAGGAAACTAAATTGGGGTCGGGTCCTTTCAGCTTGGTATCAGAGCATTAGGTTTTAGGTTCTGTAAACTTCTGTAGTCGTGTTTACTAAGGATATTTGAGAATGTACAACATGTCTGGAGCGATGATCCGACCGGCCGGCGGATACTCATCAATGCTCTGGGTGTTGTATGCTTTCAAATGTTTGAAGTTCCTTGATTACATCATGTTTGTTGTGAACAATGTCATATCCATTAGGATGCCTCCTTGACGTGATTTCCGTGTCAGTAAGGTTGTGGATCCTGTTGAGGATCAGTCGACGCGCGACTTGATAATATGAGTTGTGGGTTTGGATGAGCATTCTGGATTCAGAAATATGTGTGGCATGTTTGCCCAGTTGTGCGTGTATGAGTGCCTACATGTTGCTTTATAGCAGAGATTTATGGTAGCTGATGGTGTGCTTGAGTCAGATCATTGTATTTTGTGGGTTGGTATTGTGTGAGTTCCTGTTGCGACTCCATGACCTGCATTCAGGGTATTATTTATACAGTAATGGTTCAATCAGGCTACCCAACAATGAAAATATGGAATGTTTACCAACCTGAGGCAGGGATGTATTGTTCACATGTTTGTCCCAGTTTGCACGTGTTATGTGGCTTCAGAGGAAGCAATGCAGGAGGTTCGAGATGAGTTTGAATCTGAGCATCAAAGGAATTTTGACTGTTATACCTCGAGACAACCGTGATGAGTTTGTTAGTACTGCACTCAGAGGCAAGGACATTAGAAGGAAAATCATATATGGTTTCAGTTTTGTTGGTTTGAAGAAGGTGAACTTGTCGAGATACTTTGATGAGGTTGAGTTTCGGCACCTCGGGATTAGTATCTTCATCAGGCTGTGGCCTTTTCGATTATTTTGAGGGTCATTTGGACAAGGCAGAAGATCCGTTTGGTGGAAAAGGAGATCACAGAGTAGAGGACTAGTTCCTGTGGCATGAGTCAGGGTGGTCGTTGGTGATCCTTCCACATAGCAAAAGTTTCCATTATGCAACTTTTACAGCAGGCGTCACTGCGGTTTATGTCAGAGGGGCACTCTCAGTTGCTATTATGGTGTCCAGGAGGGTCACGTTACGAGGGAATGTCCTCAGTCAGCTGTTTTAGTGGTTCTGTAGCTTAGAGTTCAGGAGGAGGCCAAGGTACCATTTATGGAGTTTGACCAATGCAGACTTCTAGACAAGTCAATCAGCAAAGCCGCAATCAACATGGATGGTTAGTTGGACATGTCAGAGTTCATGCCACGACCCTGTGTGAGGGCAGAGTTTCCCTTAGGTTACCGTTGCTTGACATCCATGGCTATTATGTTTGTATCTTCACTTCCAGGTTTTTGGAGAGTGCTGTATCCAGTTGATGAGATTGTGTGTATCAGGTGGGGTATCGAGACTACGAGGTTTGCAGGAGGTTGTGGACTAGCTGCGGAGTGGTTGTTACTGGACATTGAGGATTTTGTTATGTTTTTTAGGGGATGGACTTCTTGGTGACTCATTGGACTGTGGTTGTTCGTCACAAGAATGTTGTAGTCCTTTGACGTCTAGTCGTGCTAGAGATCTTCGTTTAAAGGTGAAAGAAATGCTTCTCTACTATGTGTGGTTTCAGCAATGAGGCTGAGCTGATGATGAAGCAAGGATATATGCCGTACCTGGTACATGTGGATGATGTTGAGGTTGTTATACCTGATGTTCGTGATATTGAGGTTATCTTTGAGTATTCAGATGTTTTCTAGAGAATTTATCAGAGTTGAGAGAGTTGTAGATTCAACTTCAGGAACTGTTTGAGGAAGACTTCATTTGATTCAGTGTCTTACCTTGGGGTGTTCCAGTATGTTTTGTGAGGATGTAGGATGGTTCGATGAGGTTGTGCATCGACTACCGGAAGCTTAATCAAGTTTTAGTGAAGAACAAGTATCCTCCACTTTGGATTGATGGCTTGTTTGATCAGCTTATTAGAGTTTCATTTTTCGGAGATTGATTTCAGATTTGAGTATCATCAATTTCGATCAGAGGGTCGAGTTTGAAATGGTCAGATACCTATGAAAATAGTTACATTTTGTGGTTAGAGGAGAGGTTGATTACTGCACCATTGTTCACCATTATGTGAAGTCAGTGAGGAATATGTTATGTATAGTGATGTTTCGAAACTAGATTTTGGTCGTGTTGGGATGCAGCAGGGCAATATGATGGTATATGGTTCCAGGCAGTGGAAACTTTATGAAGTTACGTATCCTATGTATGATTTAGGAGTAGCTGTCTTTGTGTTAGCATCGAAGAGTTGGAGACACTACTGGTATGGCGTGCAGCGCAAAGCAAGATGTACACTGATCACTTGAGTTTCATCTACTTGCGTATTCAGCCAGATTTGAGCATGAGGCGGCGTAGATGGATGGGGTTGATTAATGACTATGGCTGCACATTAGAGTTCATCCTGGAAAGGCTAATGTGGTTGTACTTTGACTATCATTCAGGGGAGACCAACGTTGTTACTGATGCACTTAGTCGAAAATTTGGAGTTTCTATGTTTCATGTACGTGTTGCAAGAACCTCATTGTTAGCTGAGTTGTGAGCTACGGGAGCTGAGTTAGAGTGAGATGATGATGGAGCATTGTTGGCTAGTTCCAAGATCGACCTTTGTTACTAGGTCAGGTCTGTGAGGCTCGGGATGCGGATTCCTACTTGTTGGACAAGAAGAATGTGATTCAAAATGGTGTTCCAGCAGAGTATCAGTTGAGGAATGTTGACACTTTATCGTGCAGAGTGAGGCTAGGTGGGCCCAGAGATGATGAATTGAAGAGGGAGATGCTTATTGAAGCTCATTGTTCTACGTATGTTATGCACCTTGGTGATACGAAGATGTATCGGATACTTAGAGTTTACTACTGGTGGCCCAATATAAAGAGGGAAATAGCAGCCTATGGGAGCAGATGCCTCATTTGTCGGCAGGTGAGGGAAGAGAGACAGAAACTTGTTAGAAAGTTACAGCCATTAGAGATTCCCAATTAGAAGTGGGAGCATATCACTATGGATTTCGTGTATTAGTACCGCATACTTCGGATGGTAATACTGGTATTTTGGTCATTGTGGACCGTTTAACAAAATCAGTTCTTTCCTTGTACTTCCAGGAAAGATTTCAGTGGGCAGGCTGATATAGCTGTATTTGGCAGAGGTTGTCCATTTTCATGGTGTGCTTGTGTCCCGAGTCTCTGATCGAGATAATCAGTTACAACAGAGTTTTGGCAGGCATTGCAGTGAGCATTGGGGACCAGATTACAGTTTAGTGTAGTTTTTCATCCTCAGATTGGTGGGCAATCTGAGAGGACTATTCAGACTTTGGAGGGCATGTTGTAGTCATGTGTATTGCAGTTCAGAGGGATTTGGGACCAGCAACTTCATTTGTTCGAGATTGCTTGCAGTACCAGTTTGCAGACCAATATTGTTATGACATTGTATAAAGTTGTATATGAGGAACAGTGTTGCACTCCATTGTGTTGGAGCAAGGTAGAAATGAGATGGCTTTGGTCCTGGTTTAGTGATATGCGCTACTGTAGACTTCCAGATTAGCAGAGACAGGTTGATAATTGCTTGAGATCGTCAGAGACGTTATGCAGATGGGAATAGGTTGAGTCATTGAGTTCAAGGTTGGTGACTAAAGTTTCCCTGGGATGGTATGATTTGTTTTGGGAGTTGTGGTATACTTTGCCACGTTCTATTGGTCCGTATGTGATCATGGGGTGAGTTAGTGTTGTGACGTATAGTTTGGCATTGCTTGTAGCGTTGGCAAGTGTGTATGTTGTATTCCATGTGGTGGAATTACATTTTAGATTCATTGCATGTTTAGCACCCTATCAGTTCCCTATACGGGAAGACTTGACATATGTGGGGAAGCTAGTTCAGATTCTGGATTTAAGGGTGCATGGATTACAGTACAGATATATTTCTTCTGTGAAAGTCTGTTGGCAGAGTCATTTTGTTGAAGTAGCCACTTGGGAGTTTGAGCAGTATGTAGAGGCAGTATCCCTACTTTTCAGTTGGCAGGCTTGGAAATTTCGAGGTCGAAATTTTTGTAAGGGGGGTAGATTTGTGACAACCCAAACCGGAAATGGTATGTTTATCGGCTTGATTTGCGAGTTTCGCGATTAGTCGCAGTTTTGTCGTAATTGGTCGATATGGCGGGTTTGTTAACGACTAAATTATCGGGCAAGAATTTGATTTGAGTTCCTTCACGAAAGTTGTAGGGAATTTAATTTCGAGCTCGTGGAAATTTCTGCAGGATTATTTCGAGTTACGTGGAATAAGTTATGAATATTTTTGGCCGTTAGATTTAGTCGTATTTATTCGATTGGTTTCGATACTATTTGGACGGTATGTGTACGGTATAAATATGGTATGAATACGTGATGATTTTGGAAAGTTTCCATTTTGGGAAATTTGGCCCGTTGACTGCTTTGACCTGTGGGTCAAAATGACCCGTTTTGGCCACCGATCTTGTCGCCGGCGGTGAGCTCGATTACGGCATCCTTTGGCCGTGGTCCCTTGATGAAAGTTGTTGGGATTTGTCTCCTCTTTAGTTTGGTTGGTGGATCGCTCCCTATGGTGGTCGGAGGAGGAAGAAACGATACGGCAAAGATGGTTTTCGGTGAGATTCGGCGGTGACGGAGGCGACCAAGTTGGGGGTTGAACTTGTAGGGTTTTTGTAGCCCTTGGGGAGAGAAAACTTTTAGAAGTGGTCTTGCACCTTGCCGTGGCTGATGGTGGCAGATCGGAGGTGGAGAATTCTGGCGAGGAATTTCGACTTCAAGGTGAGTTTTGGAGGTTTTCCGGTTAAAATTGGGCTTAGCATTGAACTACAAAGTCGTTGAAAATGTCGAGATCTTCAAATTCATGTGTAGGTTGCAATTTTCTGGGCCGATGAGTTTTCCGGAGCGCCGCCGTGCGCGGCGGAGTTCCGTCCAATGTAGTTTTCGACAAGTTTTATGTCGTTTTGCTCGGAATCGCGCACCGATCGCAATTGTGAGGTTTATATTTTGAACTGAGCATCGGAATTTGTGGCAAGGTTTTATAGTGTGTTTATTGGATTTTCGTTGATATTCGAGTTATATGTTTCCGGGAATGGTTGATTCTCGAGATGTGGTTAAGGGTTTTGAATTGTGATTTTGAACAGTGGTCGTTTGGCGAGGGATTTTCCTCCGAATCACAGGATTAACGCGTTTTGCGATGTGAAAGTCTATGAGTGGACATTTCTTTTCACTGATTGGTTACGAGTCTTTATTATACATTTTACGAGCATGAGCATGAGCATGCATATGCGATTATGATTTATACGAGCATGTGTTTTACGTTTATGCATTTACGAATAAGCATCTATGAATATTCTTTTATAATTATGTATTACGAATATGCATTTACATTACATTTTATGCATTTGCATGGAAACTATTATGATTTGGTTTACACAGAGTACAGTCTCAGTATGTATGGTTGTATCGATACACTTAGCATCTCGGCTGATCCCCGAGAATGTTTACTGGGGGGACTATTACCCTGACCCGAGGTCTTTACCGGGGGGGGGAGCAGATACCCTGATTCGAGGCCCTTTCTGGCTGGAATCACGTAAGGATCAGGGATCCCGTGATTCAGACTGTACTAGCGCAGATGTGTCCATAAGGGACCCCGCGGGATTTCTAATGTATGCTCTGTACGCGTAAGGAGTTAGGGTCTCTCTTGTGTACCATATGATTTTTATGCATTTAGACTTGCATATGTTTTATAAACATATATATTCATTCGGCGAAAGACATTTATTTTCGCCCACTCACTCTAATAGTTTATATGTCTTTCCCTGGGCTCTTCGTTTTCTTTGCCCAGTTTGCAGTTTGGATTTAAGTGTCACACGTTGAGGTTGGAGGCTTAGTATTCGAGCTACAATTCTTTTATGGTAGGTTCCTAGTTTAGCCTACTATTTGTATATATGTATATATTAGAGGTCGCTCTGAATACTGGATATGTTTATATTTTCAAATGATTTTCCCGAATTTCTGTAAAGCTATAGTTTTGTTTATTGTTTTACATTATGATATGTTTTTGAGAAATCCGGATGGGATTGGAGCCCATGGTTTGGCTTTTGTGACATAGGATGAAGTGTATTTTCCTCTGCAGGTTAATGGTATTCGCGCGTTATAGAGGAAACTCTGTCGAAATTTTTGGTTTTTTTTAAAGTTCACGTTTTTAGAAAGGGTTTGATTCCGGTTTAGGAAACTAAATCGGGATCGGGTCCTTTCAAAAGCATGTTGTAATCAATACCTCTTTAAGGTCCAAATTTATTTCACTTCTGGTGGACATATGGTAAGTATCATCTCAGAAGTGTTGATCAAATCAGCTTATTAAGTAATAAGATAAAGACTGGATCACCCATAACTTCAAAAACTTAGTGATATGCCTAGTTATTTCAAGTGTCTCAAGGATAACACCATAGAAGTTATATTTCCTAGTGCAAAATTAAGCACGCTAAGGCTCCAGGCGTTCCCACATATTTAAGATGGAAATTCTTGTTTTCATTGTATACATCTACTGACTTCAAGGGGTAAATCAAGATCAGTCAAGAAAGTTGTGAACCTTATCAGTACATTGATGGCTTCTATTGCACCCAAAACACCCACAACTCCATCATACTTACCAGAGTAAGGAATAGCATCAATATGAGAATGTGTTGCAACCAAAGAAAGCTCTGCATTAGAGCCTTCCCTGCATATAAGAAAGCAAGACAAAAACCGTTGTCAAATAAACTTAAAAAACATGAGACATCTAACAAAGCACCTAGCTAAAAAGCCAGAAATGGTGACATGATACAACAAACCAAGTATATGTTATTAGGGTACCAAACGAAGCTAAAGAGTAGGACTTCGTACACTCACCACCGACCAAATATGTTACCAACATCATCCTCTCTAACAGAAAGACCAAAGAGTCCCATCAAGTTTTTGAGGAATCTGAAGTGAAAAAAATGTTCAAAGAACGAAAAACATATTAGCAACTTGCATAGTTAATGTCAGATGCATATCCACATAAATACAATATCTTTGAGCTTACGATTCTGTTCTTTTATTCAGAGATTCATTTGATTATGTAAGAGCAACCACCCAATTAAAATTCTTACTTCAACTCCAACTCCAACATATAAACTATATGACACTCCACGAGGTACAAAATGCAATTCACTACTTCTTTGAGCAACATACGTGGTAAATGTCATATGCATTCTCACATAAATATGATATCTTTGAGCTTATGATTAAGTACTTATATTTCGAGATTCATTTGACCATGTAAGAGAAACCTCCCAATTAAAATTCTTACTTCAACTTCAACATATAAACTTAATGACACTCAACAAAGTCTAAAACCACTGAATGCTGACATTCCGCAAATATTCACATTTAAGTAGTCTAAACACCCACCCAAGATTTAATTGATCTCGGGTAAGTTGGCATTATATATATGATTGAAATTTTCGTGTGCCTCGAACCTATCTCCATCCTAACTGATAATCCAATCATGCTATCTTCTGCTACATTCTCAATCAACCACCTAACCCAGTTACTAAACTCAAACAAAGAATACAAAAGAAAAAACAGCATCACTTTAAAATTGTGATTGAATTGAGAATCTGAGAATAACATACTTACTTGCATGCCAATACATCCTTGTCAGTATACAAGACCCTAGTCACTGATGGGGCAGGTGCATCCGAGAAACTCGAAAGTTCATCAATCTAATTAAAGATCAAAACTTTCACACAATCAAGCTCAGATCATAACTGAAACAATAAGAACCCAATAAGCCAAAAAGTCTTTCAAATTTGTTCACTACCTGTTTCTATAGAGTTTGAACATCGACATATACTGAAGAATATAGACCACAACCAGAGGAGTGTGACTCATGAATTGGGTAGCCTAAGAAGTCCTCCATTGTTTTTATTGTTGGGTCTCCTCCATTGTTGCTGTGAGCTAAGGTTGTAGTGAAGAAGCAGAGTAAGATGACTGATGATATGAGAGAGAATCTGAGAGGCATTGCTTTCTGGGTTTTGTTAGAGAAGCAAAGAAAATGCCACCAAGTTGGGTTCTTGACAATTTTGTATAGTACTTTAGTTTGTTCGGATCTCCTCTATTTGTTTAGCTCTCTATTGTGGATAGTGACAAGTCTTGACAACTATCATGTGTGTTTTATTTTACTAAAAGAATTGATTCCTATGTAAAGTTTCAACTTTAATAATAAAATAACTGGAATGATAGCTAGAAAGAAGTTTTTGGTAAACGTACCCACGCGTGCGATTTTTCCCCAAAAACTTATCCGTTAGCTATCTCCGCTTCTCATTGGGCTACTGTCTATACGAATTCCGATCTATGTTTCAGCCTGGTGGTGACGGTGGAATATTTTGTCTCTTTGCCCTTTCAAAGGGAAGTTGTGAAGGGGAGGAGGTTTTGTCACTACAAGGAAAACGATCGAGGTTTGAGGAAGATTTGGTTTCAAATCTGCAGGCACTGAAGGGGAATCTCTGGCATGACTGATGGCAAGTTATGCCAGTATGTTACGTAGCCCTATCTCTAAATATCATGATGCTATGGTGGAGGAATTTTTCATGGACGAGGGAGACTATGTTTATTCTAAGGGCCTTCATGGAGTAAACATATCATTCTCCAAAAAGGTGCATAACAAGCTGGACCTTGACTGGAAGTGTGCTTTGATAGTGAAACTCAAGGGACGTCATAATGTGACCACAAGCTTTGATTTCATGCTTAAGGGGTTACAAAGGAAGTGGCAAATCAAAAGAAGATGGAAACTTATTAATTGTCAAATGACTTCTATATAGTGAAGTTCAACCTTGAAGAGGATATGAATCAGGCTATCTGTGGTGGTCTTTGGATATTGGCAGGCAAACGCTATTATTGAGGAAGTGGAACTCTAGTTTTGACCCAAAGAATGCTCAGATTGGAAGTTTGGCTTTGTGGGTTTGAATTGTGGATTTGCCAGTCAAATTTGCCAGTCAAGTTTACCATGACCAATTTTGGAAACACTCTAGGTTCTGTGGTTAAAATTGATCATATAACATTAAGGCAAGATAGGGAAAAGTTTGCACGATTATGTGTTGAAGTGAATCTCAGTAAACTCTTGAAACCTTATGTGGAGGTTGAGAACAATAGCTACCATGTTAGATATGAAGGAATTTCTTTGATATGCTTTGAATGTGGATGCTATGGTCATTCCAAATACTCATGTCCAAGTGTGATGCACTCGTAGTCTAATGTTGATGAAACTGTGCATAAGGAGATAAATGCAAGTGATACTGTTCTTGCTTGTGCAGATAAGACTCCTAGTGACAATGGGAAATTTGCAGAAAATGAAGAGATAGTGATTGAGTCTCCTAGAACTAGTGATGTGAAAAAGGAGGATCTCGGAGCTCGGATGCTTATGAGTTACAAAAAACTAAAAATAAGGGCTTCTCCTCTGGGCAGAAGAAGAGTGGGGAAACAAGTGGTTCTAGGTTCAATGTGTTGCAGATTAATGATGAAGACAGTGGTGATTTGAGTAATCAAGATGCTCAGGAAGTCGCTACTAATAGTGAGAATCATAAGGAGGCAAATAAGCTAAAAAGCTATGGTTGAATTTTGAACTAAAGCAGAAGCAGGGTAAGGAGCTTCCCTTTACTTCAACCAAGTTTGATCTCTCTAGAGAAAATTTGTTTGAGAAAGTGGAGCAAAATAGTAGGAAAGGGAAGACTGGAATGACTAAAAGTAATGGAAAGAGTACTAGAACTTTTGGTGTAGCTAAAGGAATTACTAGAGTTCCTATGAAGGATGATACTAGTGCAAAGCCCATCACTAGGTATCAGAGAGTACTATGAAGAATGATACTAGTGCAAAGCCCATCACTAGGTATCAGAGAGAGCAAAATGGCTCATCTAAGGGAGGCCAGACTGGGTTAAATTCTATTGCTAAGAAGCTTACTTTTGAGGGTGCTAAGAATGGACCACAAATGGAGGATGGGGCTATTTTTGGGCATGTACCACCTGACGGAACTCCTATGAACTGTGGAAAGAGTACTATGAAGAATGATAGTAGTGCAAAGCCCATCACTAGGTATCAGAGAGAGCAAAATGGCTCATCTAAGGGAGGCCAAACTAGGTTAAATGCTATTGCTAAGAAGCTTACTTTTGAGGGTGCTAAGAATGGACCACAAATGGAGGATGGGGCTATTTTTGGGCACGTACCACCTGACGGAACTCCTATGACTAGTGATTGTTCTAGTATGGATGCAACTACTGATTTGTTTGTTGACAAAACTTTTGCTTCAAATAGCAATTTGACAACTGCTAAAGACCAACCTCATCATATTGATGAGGGTATGGTTACTGCCTAATTTTTTGGACTCAATCCCACCTTACTAATTGATAGTCCAATGATTAAAGTCTTATTTTAGAATGTAAGGGGTGTTGGGAATGATAACTTTAAGAATGCAGTTGCTGATTTGATCAAGTTGCATTCTGTTGATATTTTAATCATTTGTGAGCCAAGAGTGCTCTTTGCCAAGTCTAAATCCTCATTATGTAAGTGTGGATTTAATGATGCAATTGTTGTGGAAGCTTGTGATTTTTCTGGAGCAATATGGATGTTGTAGAATAGTAACAAACTAAGGGCATCTCCAATGGAGAAGTCCTATATGAAGTCCTAAACCTATTTTTAGGACTTCATTTTGACGCTATTCATTTAGGACTTCAATCATCTCCAATGGTTAAAGTCCTATATGAAGTCCTAAACCTATTATTCCCTCAGCCTGGCCCACTGCCTCTCTCTCTCCCATTTTAGATCCAGATCTAAATGAAGTCTTATTCTAGATCTTCATTTAGGACTTGTAGCTAGATGCATGTAGGGTTTAGATCCTCAAAACGAACCATTGGAGAGCAAATATTGGCATACCAAGCTATAATATAGGGTTTAGCACCTCCCATTGGAGATGCCCTAAGGTGGAGTTTGTAAATGACAATCACCAGTCCATATTTGTAAAGATCTCTGGTATTGGGATGGCTTCTTAGCTTTTATCTGTTATATATGTTTTACCTAATGCTACATCTAGAGCTAAATTATGGACTCATCTTGATGAAGTTGCTGGAATCTATAATTTACGTAGAGCAACCATTGATGATTTCAATGAATTGTTTAGCATTAATGATAAGAGTTCTGACCCTATGAATGGGAGAATCGGTAAACTTAGAGACTGGGTGAATACAAATAGTCTCATTGATGTGGGATTCAAAGGATCAAAGTATACTTGGAGTAATAAGCTGGTAAATGAGAGATTGGAGAGTTTTTTTTGTTGCTATGAGGGGAGAGCTACTTTTTGTGAGGCTTTTGGTAGTCACCTGCCCAAAACCAAATTTGACCATTGTCCTATACTCTTTCAATTATCTTCTAATAATGTTTTTGATAGAAGAGTCATTCCATTTAGGTTTCAGACAATGTGGTTTACCCACAATGAGTATAAATAGTTTGTTAAGGAGAAATGGAAGGAGTTGAATAGGAATGTTGTTCTTTAGTCTCATCATCTATCCAAGTTTTTGAACTTCTAGAATAGAGAAGTGTTTGGGATTTTGTTTAGAAAAAAGAAGCATATTTTGACAAGAATTAGAGGTATTCAAAAAGCGAATGATAGATTTGTGAACCCTTTCATGATTAAGTTGGAAGCCTCTTTGATCAAAGAGTATGATACCATTTTAGCTCGAGAGAATTTATTCTGGCAACAGAAATCTAGGGACAAATGGTTGCAAGATGGGGAGCAAAATACAAGTTTTTTTTATATGACCACCATTGTAAGAAGAAACAAGAATAAAGTGAAAGGACTATTTTATGAGCATGGGAATTGGTTCACTGATAGTGGAAGCGTGAAGAAAATTACCATGGACTTTTTTAAGCAATTGTTTGCTCAACCTATGATGGAGGATATAAGGACTATTATTCCATGGTTGTTTCCTTGTTTGAGCAATAGTGAGCTAAGAAACATGGAGAAGCTTGTGACTAAATTGGGAATTAAGAGTGATGTGTTTTCAATTGCAGGTCTGAAAGCTCCTAGTTTTGATGGATTTTTCCTCCAATATTTTACCAAAAACACTGGGATTTATGCTGCTTTGATGTGATTCAAATGGTGAAAGGAGTTTTAGTAGTTTAACTATTCCTGCTGGCCTCAATCATACTGTAATTATCTTGATTCCCAAGGTTTAGGGTCCTCAGCATATGGTGAATTTCATACCAATAAGCTTGTGTATCACACTATTTAAGGTGATTTCTAAACTGTTGGTGGCAAGATTAAGGCCCATTATGCAAAAAAATAAATATTAACCCTAATCATGTGAATTACATCCCAGGTAGAAAGATCTCTAATAATATCATGGTAGCTCAAGAAATCCTACATAAGTTCAAGATTTCTAGTGGAAGGCGAGGTTTCTTTACTTGGAATGTGGATTTGTCGAAGGCATATGATAGACTCTGTTAGTATAGCACCATTAGTTCGTTAATTAAACATACTTACCCAATTAAGCAGGTAATCGACACCTACCCGACCACTCGAAAGACCACTCAGCAGGCAACAACTTCACCCGAAAGACCGAGCTCATCCGACCGGGCACGCGCCCGACAAGTGCACATCTGAATGCTCGGATCACATGACAGCAAAAACAGCTCTATCCCACATCGAAGAACACAAGCAAGCAGCAATCTCAACCACCTATATAGGTAAGGCATTTACTACAAGTAAGGGCATTCAATTCCATTCAATTCTAGCTGATTCATCCAGATATCCATTCATTCAGTACTCCAACCTACTTTCTTACACGTTAGCCTGACTGTTATATCCAATACATCTTCTAACTTAGGCATCGGAGCGTTGAAGGCAGGCCACCCCTGTCTCGACCATCTGACCGCCCGTTTGTCGTTGTATTCTTCTAACAGTAGGAGCCGAACACCCGAATACCCGAACGCTCGAAGAGGGAGAAGGCACTCGATCATCCGAACAGCCCGAACATTCGGATGCAAGGAGATTACTCGTACTTGCTTCTGCTAGATTACGTCAAGCGTAATCCGGTAGAAACAGTTGGCGCCGTCTATGGGAAACTTACAAATTGCAAACCTCGTATAAACACCACCAACCAAAAGACCACATGCATACCCAGGAGACGAACATCGACGACACACCCGTCGAGGAAACACCCCCAAGCACACAGGCACGGCAAGTAATGGAGCTGGGGATGAGTAGCAGCCCCGGACTAAGCGGCGAAGAGCGCGTCGATTGCCTGCTCCAAGAGCTGCAAGAGGCAGCGTTCAAAAGGACCAAGAGCGCCAGGTCCGGCAGAGGCTGGAAGAACGATTGGATGCTCTCGTCAGCCAGCAGCAGATACAACACGGACGGGGTCCCATCCAAGAAACTGCCAACACTGAAAAGCAGCATCCGTTTGGTAGGACCGACCCCCGAGCGGCCCGAACGCCCACGCAAGCGGAGGAATCCGCACCCCCGACAGACAACACCTTGATCCTCCGGAGGATGGAGGAGTTGGCGGAGGAAGTCTCGCGCCTACAGAAAGACAAGCTTGTCGGGCAAGGTGGGATGTTCACCCCCCGGGTCAGTCCGTTCTCGGTGCACATATTGGAAAGAGGCAGGGACCTGAACGCAAAGACAACAAAGGTCACTCGGTTCGACGGAAGCGGAGACCCCCGCACCCATATCGACGAGTTTCTATCCGCCACGAATGGAACCAGGTATTCGGACTCAACTTTGTGCTTCCTATTCCAAGAGACGCTGTCTGAAGAAGCGAGGAGCTGGTTCTACGAGATTCCGCCAGGCTCCATCCACTCATTCCTCGAGCTGGCGGAGAGATTCCAAAGACGCTACAGGCTCCAGGGTAAGTACAACACCACGGGCATCCTCCTGAAGGTCCGTCAGGGGACGGACGAGAGCCTATCCAGCTACATCAACCGATGGAGGGAGCTGGCGAGCACATGCAGAAGTCTCAACAAGCAGGTGGCTAAGATCGCCCTAATGGACAACATGCTTGCGACACCGTTCATAGAGAAGCTAGTGAGGAATTAGCATCTCGACTACGACGAGATCATGGATCTGATGGTTTGGGCCACATTGAGTTGTCATCAGAAAAATGCTACTCCAGATTCTCATTTTCATCTAACTCTAAAAGGCCATGGAACTTTCGATAGTCAAAAGGGTTCGTGCAGGGTAAGGCTATGGTAGATGAGATTTACCAAAAAATATTATTTATAATTAGTTAAACAAAATTATAACTTTTTGAATAAAAATTCACTACATTTAGAACAAAATTACGACCACTTTTTGTATCATTTATAAACTATTGAACTAAATTACAACATTGACTACGATTTGTTCTCAAGTTTGAAAAGATGTGTTCGTTTGTGTACTTACACAAAAATAAACAAATTACACAAAAATAATCTCATTTTACAACAATAACAACAAAATTATAAAATTAAGTTTAGGTACCTGTTGAGCGGTAAAAAATGAAATAAAAATGAAATGTATGATTAATATATATAATAAAACTTCAATAAATTAATAACCTCAATTTATTGATTTTAAAAAAATATATTAATTAATCGAGTATTAAAGTAATACTCAAGTCTCCAAATTAGGACCGACAAAAAATATTATTTAAACAAAATTATTAATTAATCAAATATTAAATTATCAAGATTTTACTGTATTCATCTCTATGAATAATGGGCCAAATCCATCCAAACAAATCTACTGTTCATACAAGCCCAAACCAATACATCGTACAACCTGCAATCAGAAAAGAAACCTAAATTGTGACCGAGTCCTTGGAATTTGAAATTCAGAAAAGCCAAACTAACAAATTTGACTACGTATTCCCATTACAATCGGAGCCGAAGCTTGTGTACAGTCAAAACAGTTGTTGAGGCAGAGATAAGGAGGGGCCTTCATCTTATCGATGGTTTGAATTCAAAAGCAGCCTCATCTTCCTTTGGCTTCTCACGTCCTCATGCACGTCCTCTATATAAAGAGGGACTTTGAGACTAAAGAAAAAACAAGGTGGAGAAAGGTGAGAATACGCAGAGAGAAAAAAAAACACAGAAGAGTGAGAGGTAAAGAGAGAAGAGAAAACAGAAGAGTATTTTGAGAGAAAAGTTTGGTGTGAGGAAGAGAGCTAGATAGTGTTACCTTGAGATTTCAAAGAGGACATCTTCATCAGGTATCTTGCTCCTTTTCTTTTCTCATTCATCTTTGCTCACTCTCTTCACCAAAACACATATTTTTCTTCTTTTCCTAAATCTTGCAAAAAAAATCAAATGCTCCTGCTTTTCTGTCCATAGTTCAAAACTTTTCTCAAAATTCAGTTTTTTTACTCTCTGCTCAAAACTTCTCTCTTCCTCCAAGATCTCAGCTAAAATCTTGTTTGACCATCATGTATCCACCACAATCCAAAATCAAACAAGTTTGCTATTTTCTCTGCACTAACAAAATTTGCAGGAAGATACAAGTAGACTTGATAAAAATCAGGGTAATATCATACCTTCGGGAAAGCTGCGAAACAAAAGAGAATGAAGCCAAGGCTGTCTTGAAATATGCAGCAAGCAACAAACAACAAAAAGAAACAAATCAGGGGTTGTTGTCAAAGATTTGAGGCAGCCTTGCAGTCCTACAGTTCCGGAAAGTACTTGTAGTAAGAACCAGCAGCAATAACACAAAAAAGGAGCAGTTTGAAACCGACAAGATTACAGCAGCCTTTACGATTACAGCCCTGCAACGTTAAGAATACTCCTTTCATAGTTGCACCACTTCAAAGACAGCGTCGAAGACAAAGTGAAACCGTTGACTTACCTGCAGCAAAAACAAATTGATAAAGACATCAATCAGAAAGCAATACAAGACGTTGATATCAAAAAAGCATGAAGAGCTGCAGATGACAAAGACAGAGTCATGGAAAGAATAGAAATCAGTGGAAAACTCAGTTGCCTTATTGAGAAACATACTGGTTGCCTTGTCGAAAACCATATGAGTTGCTTCATTGAAAATCATAAGTGAGTTGCCTTATCGAAAAATATACAGGTTGCCTTGTCGAAAATCATATGAGTTGCTTCGTTGAAAATCATATGAGTTTCCTTGTCGAAAGTTATCCTTGTCATGGACAAGGCCTCTGTTTATAATCATTCTTTTGTTTTAAGCAAATTAATAGTTTATAAACATTATAGAAGTGGCATGATTCCACTTACTTTGAGCAAATACCAATGACACGAGAACAATGACAGTGGCTTCAGTATAACAATGATGTTCAGTTTGTGATCAGCAGTGAAATCAATTCAAGTTGAAAGGTAAAATACTCATGTGAAATTGCAAACAAGAGACAGTAAGCAGATGGTGATTCAGTTTCGTATGTTTAATCAAAGTCACGAGACACTCACCAACCAATCTGATGAGCGACTGCAAAATACCCGTTAGAATCTGAATCTCAACTCTGTCGCAGGCACATAGAAGACGACCCGCCATGGCCTGAACCTCAATTCTGTCGCACATACACAAAGACAAGAAAGAGATCAGTCATGGACTCACACTAGATACTCGACACTCTAGCCTTTACTTCGATCTACAAGAAATCAGAGAAGGGGAAACAAAGCTGCAACTTACCTACTTTTCAATCGGAACAAAGG
Source organism: Geum urbanum (assembly GCA_946800695.1). Lineage (NCBI taxonomy): Eukaryota > Viridiplantae > Streptophyta > Magnoliopsida > Rosales > Rosaceae > Geum > Geum urbanum. The sequence goes on from OX326998.1 coordinate 41,582,373, forward strand.
AAGTCGACGAACTCCATCTCGCACTTAATCTAAATTGAAAATCAAGAACACAAGACTTATTGACAACGTACTCAGAAAATAAAGAAGAAGAAGAGATGTGTTGTTTGTGCAATGAAGAAGAAAACTGGTGGAGAAAGAGAGATGAGAAGTTCGGCGGCTGCAAAGCAAGTGAAAAAGAGAAGATGATGGATGTGTTGCATCTGAAGAAGAGGAAGAAAGATAGAAAAGACAGAAAAGAAAAATAAGAAAATAAATATATAAAAATGGGCCAGGTGCCCAACGTGAGATGAAGAGGAATTTGGGCCGAATGGGTCCTTATATCAGTTTAAAGTAAAGGCCCAGAAAGTTACATAGCAGTCTATCCCTAATTTCCTATTTCATAAATATTTCGGCACGAAGTTATTAACGCATCAAGCTCAAACATAAAGCCCAAGCATGGCACAAAGTCACCACAGCACAAAGCATAGACACAAAGCCAAAGCGTGACACAAAGTCCAAATCACTCATGATGTCAGAGTCACAAAGATCAATATGACGAGCACTTCCAACTCCAAGTGAATATCTGCAAGTTTCGAAAGGAGAAAATGTAACTCAAATATGTAAAACAAAAATTCTCATGGCACAAAACCTAAAAACAACTTTAAATGAACTATATTGGTTTGATCCCTCCAAAGGGTATGTAGGCAATCCGCTCAAAATCTGGATGCAACCACAAAATATATTTGAATACCTCGTTATCTTGAAACCAAATTCACATCACTACTTTAAAATAAATACAATGATTTGATCCCATCAAATGGTGTGTAGGCAATCCGACACAAAATCTGGATGCAACCACAAAATATATTTGAATCTCCGATTATCCTGAAACCAAATTCACTCCACCACTATAAAGAATTATGTTGGTGTGATCCCTCTCAAAAGGGTACGTAGGCAATCTAGCGACCTACTAGATGCAACCATAATTTCAAACAGAATCCATGATTCCACCACTCAAATTTGGTTAGCCTAAAAGTGAACCTCTAGCCATACAGATAGCACCACAAAAAGTCAAGCTGACCCAAAATTCTAAAATGCATGAACTACAATGGTTTGATCCCTTCAAAGGGTATGTAGACAATCTAAACAGAAAAATCTGGACGCAACCATAATTCTAAAATCAAATTTCATTACCACCAGAAAATTCTCCACCAGCAAATTGCAAATGGACTCAAACGACCACAAAGGTCTACTACAAGTCCAAAAAGGCACAAAAGGCCAAATTCTAAGCCTTTCGATGGATCATTCAATCATCGAAAGTTCACACCCACTTTTTATTTGAACTTGAATGACTTGATCCCTTCTGGGGTACGTAGGTAGTCCGTCAAACCCCTCGGGTGGAGTTACAAAAACACCAAAAATTTCATATTTTCAAGTTTGTTTTACTTCATGTTGGAATCAAAGGGTTTTCTCTCAAGTATTTAAGAGTCGTAATTAAAAGATTTCATTTTTAATCTTGAATGAGTCGAATTCAAAATAATAAAACTCTATTTCCTTCAATGAGATAGAGTGAGATTATGTCAAGTAAAAAAAAATTTCAATTTTTACCCAACAACTCCACCCTAGAATTTTCCTAAACGATGAGAGATTTACAAGAAAGATTATCTTTAACATTGTACACAAATGACCAACCAAGTCAACCAAGCATTCAAACAACAACTAATTAACAAAAAAACACTAGTCGATTGCATCCTATTTTTCAAAAGAAAAATACTTCTATATTGGGATTAAACAGAAGTACAACTTAGAGGACACAATGTCTACTCAAACACGAAACCCAAATGAATCATCATCTTTCATCATGATCACACAAGGCACCGATATTTCAAACATATTAACATATTCCTATACATGGAAGAGCCTGATAAAATCAAATGGTTCATTAAAATTGGTAGGAATGAAACATAATCCAAAAAATGGAGGATGCAGTGCAAGAAGGACAATACATCGATTTCATATCATTCACGTGCCCCACAGGGGTTGCCTATTTTCTCTAACGCGCGTGCACGACACATGCGGTTTATTTTAAGGGTGCATATGCATTACGGTTGACTGAAAAGCTTCCCTTCGTTCAGTTAGTTATAGCATCACTACAGTTAATGAAACACATGTCAGACTATAGTTCCAGTTTCAAAAGGCTTATGATTAGAAGAATATATATATATATAACATGTATGCAATTAAGCACCATGTCAAAAAAATCACCAAATGCAGGGCTATATATAGAATAATGTAAGCACACAGAGAGAAAATAAAGCACAGGTGTGCATGTTCAAAATAAAAAAATCCACAATGATAAAGATAGACATATATAGGAGTATAGGACCTGATGGAAAATCAGAAAATGGCAAAATGGCTGGGTGAGATTTAAGTCCCAACTTTCAGCCAACAAGTAAAATAAGTGGCCAGGCACATTAAAAATTTGCAAAAAAAAAACCCTAGCACCGCCACTAGGTTTTCTTTGAGGAAAACTCAAGCTCGTTTCAGATGTCGATGTTGATCTCTGCTACCGAGAAGATGAGCAATACCTTAACTTTGGTCAGAGATGGACGCACCTCCTTTGGTGTAAACAGATATGCTGGGGTTTCAAACCATTCATACATAGTCGGTCGCTTGTTATCAGTTTGGGGTAATACGAACCTCCATGCCGTGGAGGGATCCTTTAGTGCTCTATAGGGCCTTGGACGACTCTTGAAGATCCTCCCAATGGAAGACCAACTCCTCTTGGAGTTCATTGCAGAAGCAAATACGAAGAGAATCTTAGAGGGAGGGCGTGGTTCTTTGACAAGGCTTCAATGGTGCTGGCAAAATATAGTGGGTAGGGAGATCCTCTCAAGGTTCCACTACGCTCAATCCTAACTTAGGTTACAATCTTTGGCCTAGAACCTATCTTGTTCACCAAGAAGGCCATTCAAATGGTGGCAAATGCACTAGGGGTCTTTGAGAGGATCTGTGAACCCAGCTTTCAATAGAAAATGGCAAAGGGGCGGCTTAGGCACTCGATCCAATCTAGGGTTTGACAACCTTTTTCTGCCAGAGAGTTTGAGTTAGAGCAGGGTATCTCGGTCAAGCTAAAATTCAAATATGGTCAGCTTCAAGGGTTCTGTGGTACTTGTGGCTTTCTGGAACATCCAAAAACAAGTTGCATAAGAGCTCTGAATCTATCCAAGAACATTATTTTGGAATTGGTAGCAGCTTTTGTTGGTGATAGCATTGATATTCATCGATCCATGGCGACACAAGCTAGAGGTTTTCCTTCAAACCCTAATCCTAGCTATGCATCTAATGATGTCATTGGTACACAGACTATGGCTATTCCACAGGCTGGACAATTATTGTCATGGAAACTTTTGCGGCCATGGATTCGGTGTTAAGGAATGTTATTATCTCGCCATCAATGCAATGGGATCCGCCAAAGCGTAAAGGAAAGGAAGAGTTGTTGGTGAACCTCAAGAAACCAAAAACAACTTTGAGGCAGAAGATGCTACTTCTAACATGCCCGGATTTTGCTCTCCCCGAGAAGAATGGGATGTTGTTGAAATCGTCGGCAAAGAAGTCAAAGAGAGGACGACTAGTGGGATCCAAGAATAAGGTTAGAAAGTGTCTTACTGAGGAGGAGGAGCAGGAGAATCCAAGGCGGGTAGTGGAGGTTCCGTCTCACAAGAAGAAAAGTTTCATAGCTGGTGGTATGGAGGTAGGTGAGGTTAGGGTTGCCGAGAATGCAACCGAGATCGCCTTGGCTTTGTCTACGGCACCGATGGAACCAAACAATTCTTGGAGATGGTGATCCAATATATTCGATGTGGGGTCTAGTGATGGTGATGGTGATACCTCAAACATGGCAGCCATGGAGGTGGAAGATGGAGATAAGGAGCAGAAGGATGGGAAGTTTTCCTCCCCGGACTAGGAGAAGCTTGGAGCTTTTACTTTCAGTTTTAATTTTGTTTCATTTATACTTTAGTTTGGACTTGTAATGGTTTTATTTTTGCTTTGAACTTACAGTTGGTCTTGGAATAGGTATTCCCTACCATCCCAGGATTCGTTACGTCACTGGTTACCTTTTTGAGTTTATTGCTAGGTTTCAATTATTTAGTTAGGTGTAGCAACTTTGTTGTTGTAGTTAGCTAGACTACGGCTTCTTTCTCTCGGCGCCCTTAAGTGGGTAGTCGTGATTGTAATGGTTACTACTTCCTATATCAATGAGAATTAACGTCTCACGCGTTGCCCTTAAAAAAAAGTGGTCAGGCACATTGCATAGATATCACTTTTAAGAAATTAAAAAAAATTGTTAATAATAATAATAATCAACCCAATAATAAATTTATGAGAAGAATATGAGACTCTTGAGCAACATGACTCAAACGTAAGAAAAATCTACAAGTTGGAGACTAAAATATGTTACCAAATCAAATAGCACTTCATATGGTACAAAACAAAAGTGATTCTAAGTTTACAGTAATAGCCCAACCTTTTTATATAAACGATAATATTTACTTTACGGATATTTCTAATTTCGATTTATCAGGCATGGTAAATTATTTCACTGTCGGTAAATAGTCGAGAGTTATGGATTGACTTTTTATTGAATTGATGAAGTTGGTTGACTACGGATAGAAATCATAGAATTTGTCGAGACGAGTCTGTAGACGCAAAAAATGTCAAAAATGGAATTACGATTACTGAAAGTTTATCCTGAACTACTTTCCGTAAATGGAATACTATATAAATGGAGTTTCCCTTTTTGGAGATCAGTCTGTGTTGACAGATGTCAATGTTTTCTCTCGTGTGAGAGAGATATGGTTCGACCCATTTAGGGTCCTATTACGTCGGCCAGTGGCACGGCACCGTCCGGCCATCTATGGTCACCAAACCAGTCTGGTTCAATCGGTCACTTCTCCCTCTTTCTTCTCATGCCTTCAATTGCAACGTTTGTCGCCTAAGGAGAGTGAAACCATTCGGTGAGTTTTAGGGTTTTCACGGCGAAATTGCCATCGTCGCCGATGATAGCTCTGGCCACCTCTGGTCGAGCTTTTAGTACGGTTCAAAAGCTCTTTGTATATTAAATGTGTTGTTGTATTGGATATTTTGGTTGCAGGTGAGGTTGGACGGAATCGAACCAATTTTTTTCGAACCAATTTTTGGCCTCCGTTGTAACCGGCGGTTGCCGGTGGTCTGTGTCATCGAGGGTAGAGAGGTTTTGCTACCCTCATCCTCTCGAGTCGATTGATGTATGCCTCGAGCTCCGAAATGGCTTGACGGAGTTGCTAGGTCGCCGAAAAGAATTTCTGGTTGAGTGCTTTCGGAGTCGATTCCGGCCAAACGAGTCAAGTTCCTTTGAGACATGTTATTGGGATTGGCGTGAGCTTTCCAATGGTTGGTCAATCACCACCATCGGCGGTGGTCGCCAGTGGTGCATGGGGTACACATGTCGCCTCCTGTCACAGCGCGTGACTGGAAAATATTTCCAGAAAATTTGTCGAGTTATATGTTGTTAGGTTTATATTAATGATATGAACATAGTTGTGAGGTGTATTTGGTGTTTAGGCTTTGTCAACCCAGTGGATGGGCAGTGGTGCCCAGCTCATACCTGATCCATTTGCAAGTGCATTGCTTACAATTATAGGCTCACCCCTCATCCAATGCCAGTGAAAATGTCCAAAATCCATAGAACAAGTAGTTATCATTATCAGAACCCTCTCGAAAAGCTGCTTTTCTCGAATTACAGCTACTTGAGTCTACAACATCATCCACAAATTTAATACATAAGCACTACTGTGGACAAGTTTCACTACTAACATGTGACGAATCATAGCTTCTGTCTATCATCTTTGCTTTCTCTACCAACTCTATAGCAAAGTTTAATCAAAAATGCATCTCAATTCTAAATTATGCTTACCACAACCTTTCAAGTGTTCTGGTAGGCAGAAAATGCTTCCATCTTCAAATACTTTCTACTCAAATGTCGGCTCTTCCCGCTTCAGTCCTGCATCAATGACATCACTATTCCACACCAGTTGTCCCTCTCTGTGCATATACTCAAGATGCTTACTCACAAACTCAGTGACTTCCTCCTCCTCCACCACCCCACCACCACCTCGATTATTCCACTTGCCTTCTCGTATCTCTCGGTAGAAAATGAGATAGAGATCATACTGGCACACTTAGGACAACTCCTATTAAGATCAAAAGTAAAAGTAGTGTGGTGGTTGCAATACATCCTATCGTCCTCTTCATAGTTCAATTTCTCCACATTGACCTTGGAGATGCCTCGCCACATAACCTTGGTGGCCATCTCTGCCTTCTGCTCATCGCTAATCCTCTTCAAATAGGGAAGCAATGTGTGAATCAGATACTTTGAGTGGTTGAGCTACATTTCTAGGTCAATTTCCAAGTCAACATTTCGCAAACACCTAATGTGGACATTGAGATAGGGACAGGATTTGTAGTTGCATTTTCCACGGCAGAAAGGACACGCCTCAGCGATTGCTTCCTCAGTTGAGTTAGGGTACCAATTTTGTATGCAAGGAATGCAATAACACTTTGAAGGGAACTTTATGCAGCGAATTACTCTTCCCTTGTCCTTTCTCTGGCATTGATGACACATCAACTCCTCCTCACTCTCATCCTCTTCCTTATTGTTCTCGGCCGAGGCGGTGCTGGGCAACTTCTTCTTCTTTCTCTTGTGCTCGTTGAGGTCTGCTTCGGGCTTTTCTTGTTCTTCTTTCTCATCTATTTTTTTTCTTATGGGGCTTCTTTCTCTTGTTATGGCGAATATCTGTGATTGGCTCATCCGAATACACGTACCACCTTCTTTGTGGCTCTCAGAGAATAACGACTAATTTCTCCAAGAGCAGTCTTTCGATGCCACAATAATTGCAAAAAAAATTAGGGTTCGGAGATTTTGGGGAATCTAGGTGTTCTTTTTCTTCTTGCATTTTTGAAATTCAAAAATAGCGTCATAGTGAGAGGAGCTCTGGAAATTACAAATTTAGGGTTTTGAGAATTGTGATACGAGAACTGAACAGACAAAGCTTTTGATCTTGTGAGTGTGGGAGTAGCTATCAGATATAGACGGGTTTCAAAATCTTGATTTGCGGTGCTAGGGTTTTTATTCTTTAATCTTTTCTTATTCGGACTAGGGAAGGGATATGTTCTTTGTCCTCTATACATGATGGGGTTTCGTCAGCATAGACTCTGAAGGTACAGCAATTGTTGGTGTTGTATTGGTGAAACCACAATATCTGTGGTGCTAAAGCCACTGCTATAAGAGATGCTCTTCATCATCAGTTGTGTAGTCGTATGAAAAATTTCTTGTTGATGCTCAGTTGCATTAAGATAAAGAGTGTTATATCAAGAAATTAAAAAATCTAAATGGAGGCATCCTCGTTTACTTGGCAGGAAAAGAATGAAAGAAAATTGAGAGATTCTGGAGTTTGGGTTTAGGGAGAGGGAAAACGAAAGAAAATTGGTTCCCTCCATCCACCTTAGGAATTTGTTTCTCTCCAAATTGTAGCAAAAATTACAATGTTCTTTTATTAAAATAACCTTATTGGAAATTAAAATCATTGCACATGTCCATTAGATCTCATCATTTGGCACTTATGTCTCGAGCCTCGTTCTAGCCCGCCCAGCATTTAGGGTCGAAGCCCAGCCTAGCCTTAACTTAGGGTGGGCCAGCCCAGCCACTTCTGAAATAGGGTAGGATCTGGGCTATACATTTGAAACTCAGATCATCCTATTTGAGCATCTTCGTCCTAGTCCAGCCTCGGCCTCATAAACCTTGTCTAGCCCGGCCTCTATTTAAATAAAGAAATTAATTAATATATAAATATATTTTATATCACTCTATAGGCCTAGAGACCAAGCCTAGCTCGGCCTATTTTGGCCATTTTTATCAGAAAAATAATATAATTTATGATTATTATCATTTTTTTTTCTTCATTTTTTCCTCTTATTTTTCTCAATGTTCTCTCCACACAAAAATATATATTCAAAATAAATATCATACATCAATAATAACAATACATTAAAAAATTTATATATATTAATTTTTCTCAATTTAATGTTCATATTGGCCCAGCCCATAGGTCCGGCCTCTTAATATTTGACTGTTGACCAAGCCTAGTCTAGCCCAGCCCTTACCCTTAAATTTAGGGCCGAGGCCGGCCCGTCTCAGCCTAGCCCATGATGAGCCATATGTCCATATGAGGATATTAATGTAAAATTCACATAATTTTATTTTTATTTCCTAATACCAACCAAACACTGGAAATGAAATTCAAAAAAAAGTTTTACTTTCCCGTCTTATTGTTCCTAAGGAAAAGGAAAAGGGAATGAAGCAAATTACTTTATTTTCCCAATACCAAACGTGGCGTTGAAGCTAGCTACTCAAGGGGGAATTTCGTTTAAGCATATTCTTTGTAAAACTAATTTTGTTGCTAGTTGGTGACACAAACTCCACCACACTAAGGATTTGATGGTAATGGGTTAAAGGAATTGTATGCAGATGATGAGGATCTCAAGGAGATTTGGGAGAAGTTCAAGGAGCAGCCAGTTGGTGAATTCTTCATCAGTGACGGCTACTTATTCAAAGGTAATCAGTTGTGTATTCCAAGGATTTCTCTACGGGAGAAATTGATTCGAGATCTGCATGGAGGAGGCCTCAGTGGACACTTGGGTCGTGACAAGACTATTACCAGTCTTAAGGAACGCTATTATTGGCCACAACTCAAGAGGGATGCTGGAGTCATTGTCAGCTGTTGTTATATCTGCCAGACTTCTAAAGGTTAGTCCCAGAATACTGGTCTTTATTTACCTTTACCAGTTCTTGATAGTATTTGGCAAGATTTGTCTATGAACTTTGTTTTAGGGCTGCCTCGAACACAGAGAGGAGTAGATTCGGTGTTTGTAGTGGTTGACAGATTTTCGAAGATGGTGCATTTTATAGCCTACGAGAACATAGCAGACGCTTCCAACATAGCCAAACTATTTTTCAGGGAGGTGGTACGTCAACATGAGGTTCCCAAGACCATCACGTCAAATAGGGATGTGAAATTTTTTAGCCATTTTTGGACGACTCTGTGGAAGATGTTTGGGACAGTTCTGAACCGTAGTAGCAATGCTCACCCAAAATCTGATGGTCAGACGGAGGTGACAAATTGAACGTTGGGGAATATGGTGCGTAGTGTTTGTGGAGATAAGCCTAAACAGTGGGATTATGTTTTGCCATAGGTGGAATTTGCTTATAACAGTGTGGTTCATAGTGTCATCAGGAGGTCACCCTTCTCTATTGTTTATATTGTTGTTCCTAAGCATATGGTTGATTTAGTAAAGCTTCCTAAGATTCCAGGTGCTAGTGTTGTTGCTGAAAGTATGGCCAAGGATGTACAAGCTATTCGAGAGGAGGTGAAAGCAAGGTTGGAAATGACTAATGCCAAGAACAAGAATGTTGTTGACAAGCATTGTAGGCTTAAAGTATTCAAGGAAGGTGATGTTGTCATGGTTTTTCAACGCAAGGGGAGGTTTCCAGTTCGTACTTACAACAAGTTGAAGCCTCGAAAGTATGGGCCATACCAGATTCTTAAGAAGATTAACGACAATGCTTATGTTGTGGCATTACCAAGTAGCTAGGGAATTTCCAATACTTTCAATGTTGCAGATTTGCATGAGTTTTGTGGTGATGAGTTTCTTTACCCAGATGATGACAACTCAGGGTCGAGTTCTTTCCAAGAAGAGGAGACTGATGTAGAACAGATAACAATAAAGATTGAAGAGGACTTTGCTCGCAGAAGAGGCAAAACCGGTAAAATACAGGTCTGAAAAACGGCGTCCGATTTGGGCATATAATACATTTCCAGAAAGGGAACAACAAAATAAGTTAGATCCCCAAAAATTATACTCCGTTCGCGATCTGAGATCGTTTAGGCCTCGAAAAACATGTTTTTGTGTTTTTGGACCTTTTTAGGATTTTTTATTTTATTTTAGATTTTATTTTATTTTCAACTCATAAACTTAAATAGGCTTTTTGTTAACGCCCTAGGATTTTGTTTCAGTATTTAAGCACCTCTTTGTGGCAACTAAACGCATCTTTTCATATTATTAATCAAAAATGAGAGTTTTTCTCAAAATCTATTGGATTCCAGACTTTCTTAGTTCTTCCTAAGTTTAACGCTTGTTAACCTATATACTCCGTTGCGTCATTCTTCCAGACACCACCAATCATGAGATGGCCATTGACACCTTCTGAGGACAACAACTTCCTCATCGGATATAGATTCATTTAACGTCTCCCGCATCTTCTTGACACATGGGTTATCAGAACTTGCTTCTCTCTTGCCACAAGTTCTTCTCCAACTTCTCTTCACTAACAAGTACTTCAGGTACCTTCTCAGAGACACAAATAAAGTCCAGATCAGGCAGGCAGCCGGAATACCCAACTGCAGTAGGTAACATTCCAATTGGACACCTGGTCCATGATTTTGCCACAACCCATCTTTGAGAACTTTCGTCATCATCTCTTTTTCTCTTCACTATTCGTTGCTTCATTTGGTGATGTTTAATAAACTCTAGCTTCTTTGCCGCTTGACTAATAGATTTTTCTTGTTGGACAAAGAAACTATTTGAACTAACACGAGAAGCGTTTTCTCCGGTAGCGTCCAAGTTTGATGACACTAAGAAAGAGAGTTTCTTGACTTTCTGCCCTAGAAAGTGGTCTCCTGTCAGCTGTGCAAGATGGAGGGCAGAATCCATGAGCTTCCTATTAGCAGATGCTGATACAAGAAGACATTTCCATAGGACATCTATCAGATTTTCAGCTGAAGAGACTTTGAACCCGGAGGCAGAATCTTCTTCAAGAGGCTTTAATCCTTTAAAATTTCCAACAAGCCATGTAAAAATAGAAGACTGTCAACTTGGCCAATCTCTGCCCCACAGTCTGATAATGTGTGGACCCCTCTTCCTGAAACAAATTCAAAAATGGCAACTAATATTAAATGTAATACATAATATGTGAAATTTAACCATGCTCAATTTTCCAGAGCCGAAGACTTGCCACGTCTAGCTACACGCTCACAATGTTGAGCACAAATCGCTCAGCTAACTTAAGTGTTGACCTACTACTTCAAATTTGAAAGTATACACAATACACGAATAATGCAATCCAAAGGGAGGTACTAATACCACTAATGTGATCACCACCTAAAACTAAAATTCCATAAAAGACGTGTATAAACTACATACGCATCCACCTAAATAGTACAAGTACTTCCCAGATGTTATATTTGCATCATACATATACAGGTTCCATGGAAGCAGCCTGTACAAGAAAAGCACCAACAGAGAGAGAGGCATTCTTATTCTATGAGAAGACAAAATATTGAATGCATATATGTCAGAACTCCAGACTGCTTAATATCAAAAAGCATCTCAGTTTTGGGTAAGTTAACTGTTTGTATATGCATAACTTCACCAGATAATATTAGCAGGCATCTACATATAGAGCACGGGAGAAGTGATTACCCATCATTGCTTCTTGAGTCTACCATATTAAGAACTGCATTCAGAAGAGCCAGAAGGAAGTCTGGTTTCTTATTTGAAAATTTTGTAATCACAGCCTTGCACTCATTCAACGTTGCAGGTGGGTCTGATGAATCTGAAGAACTTTTAGTGTTTAACAACAACTCCAATAGTGCAGATACAACTTCTGAGGAGAAAAAGGAATATAACCCAACAAGACTTTTCAAAATCTTCATCTTTTTTATAACCTGCAAAGTAAAGAACATCGGTCAAAACACATACAGACAAAACATAGGTAGTCACAAACTTAAAAATCAATACTTGCAATATCTGCAAAAATAGATTGCTTCTTTAAGCGATTGCCTAATCCTTGACAGATATAGTAACACTAAATCCTACTTCAATTACATCTTTTACAAAATGAATAATAGTATCATTTCTCACCACAGTACTAGCAATTTCAACAATGTATAAACATACAAATACAATACTTCTAACTGGGACCAACTACTCGTCCTTTATAATCTACTAGAAGCCTTAGTGTCAACTCTATTCTAGTAGGTGATGTATCTCCAGTGAACATGTTCTTCCTCACTATACTAGATCCAAAAGTTAGCCCAAAACTTTCTGACATAGAGTTGTGGTATACCAGCAGACGCGGGGGGGGGGGGGGGGGGGGAGAACATTTGGGTTGACTCAAGCTCCAGTCATTTGGCCAATGAGGTAATAATGTTGACATGTCAATTGAAAACCCATACTGCAGTGCTTATCATGCTGGTTGTTAAAATTTCTGAATGATAACATGGAACACATGACAACTTTATAGAGATGTAAGAGTTTGTGATTCACTCTTAATGAAAATTATCAGCAAATCCAATCAAATATAACAAGCCTGTTATTCCAACAATAGGACCAAAATTTCTTAATTAGCCGGATTTTATTCCACATCAGATTTTAGACTATTATAGTCAATACATAGACAAAAAAGAAAGAGAAAGTTATAGTTTTGGGGTGAATAGTTTTAGAGTGAAACACATGGAGAGAAAATATTAACATTGAATGGTAATAAGATTATAATTTGACTTAATTCACAAGGTGACCAAACATAATGTTGGAGTGGACAAAAGAAATGACCAATTCTGGACACCAAATCTTAAAGTTCGTATTCATCTTATATCAAGATTTTGATTAATGGATCATGCCAGTCACCAGTTTGAAATACTTATTACACCCACAAAGCCAACTGTCTGCCACCTATAGAAAGAGTAAAATTTGACTGAATAAAAAGCACTATCATTCAACAGTAAATATTGTAAACCCATGTATTAGCCCGTGATTTTCACATTTTAAGAGCCTAAATCCATGAAATGGATTCATGCATGCAACTTATACACTAGTAACATCATACTGCAAATGCACAGTGACAAAGGTGCGTGTCTTTTTCATATCAATGAGTGATTTCTACAAACAATTTAAATGAATTTAGTAGATCACAGTAATTCTAAATCATATAATACCATTACTGCAGCTAAAGCACATCATAATATAAAATGATTAACTGATACCAACTCTCTACATTAGTGTAGTGTTGAGAGTCAGAAACTTCTTGACATGTCTACGTGACCCAACACACTGGGACACATGATATCTATGGCATGTCATTTTATATGTCTATAGATCTGTGAAGAAAGCCTATATCACATGCAGAACACAAACATCAGTAGGTAACTCGGTATGACATAGCTTCTTTAGAGACAGCTTAATTGCCCAGCTAAATATATAAATCAAGTGAAAATCAATGCTGCGTTGATTTCATTCAACCATAAAACTCAGAAAAGTAGAAAATCATTGAAAGTTCTAAACACAAAAGTAGGATTAAAGGAATCACATCTCCCTCCCACTAAGGACATACATAATATGCTTGTATATGTGCACAGCATAACTAAGAATATAGTTTATTTTAAAGCACTATCAACATAAAGAAAAATTATCATACCACGTCTCTTTTTCACTTGAGAAGAATGTGAGGGGGAAGTCATTTTAGCTCTCAAGCAGAAAGCCAAATCACTGAATTTTGACTTTATTTTATTTCTGATGCTAGCACTTCCTGTACCTTGAAATGGAATTGCATTCTTTTGTGGTTCCCAATAATAATACTTCAACCAATCAATGTCCTGAAAACACCAATCATAGACACAGTTCAATTCCCAAAATTAAACTAAAGTAATTTCTTTCCTGATATAATAATATAAGTACAATTACATTAAAATATGTGTCCTATGTTCTGTGATTGTCTCTTTCAAGTTGAAATGATTAGTATACAGTAGATAGTTTTTACTAATATATTCAGCACTCACAACTAAGTAGAGCGAACATCAAACCAAATATAAGTTGCCATATAATAGTAGTTACCAAATAAACTCAGATATATTGAGAGCAAAGATATGAGTTTGGGTAAGCATTAGAGGATTATGAAGGCGGAAAATTTCTAAACTTATTTAGTAAAATACCAAGCATTCTATTTAATTGAGGCACTCTGAACAACCTGAAGAGCAGGAAGCTCACGGTGAGATCCCTCTGGAAACAATAGCAATGACCCCAAAAAAAATTAAAGCAATTAATTAATCCACATCATCACAAGTGTTCAAAGAATTAAATGCAAATCCAACAGGAGTATCTAAGGGCAGATTGCAGATCTGGTCTCAGCTATAGAAAAGCCTTAAATGTCTTAACAGACTAATAACACAAACGTGAATAAAACTAATGTTAAAGTTGCTTACCATGATGAATATCGATCAGTGAACGTGGAATGCCAATTGCATCAGCAGCTTCAGCTATTGAAATCTCATTTTTCTTGCGTGTCTTCTCAACAACACAATTCACAAGCCTTCAGAAATAAGAAAAGTAATATTAAACTAAATTTTGTATGTAGCATTACATACAACCTGAACATGAAGGCAAATACGATGACAGTAATAATCTCAACTTCTGAATAATCATATATGTCGAAATCAAGCATGTCAATGAATTCCAATATGTGATGGTCAACGAATTACATATTATTAAATTCCCTCTATGCCTAACCATGCCAGACCTTGAACAAGAAAATCCTGACTCTTTTTTTCTTTGGGTCATGAATCCTGACATGTTAAATGATAGTATTTCAGATAACTTTAAATTTAACATTTTCTGAATTAAAACTTGCAAATATATAGAGGGAAACATTGTAGTGAAAGAATGACTATATGTTATCCATTAATGTGTCTTAAAGACTTACTTGCAAATGAATAGCCCTCAAGACATGCACATATATATACAAATATATATATATATATATTACCTCTATATCACGATGGACCTCAGTTGAGACCTATCAACTCAAAAGTAATACTTATCATTGTGCGACAAGATTCTAGGCATAGATGAGGTCTCATTTACACGGAGAAAGTTAAGGGTCTAAAGTTTCTTAGATTGGTGATTGCATGGGGAATCTATAATCATTGACAACAAAATACATGAAGTAACTGGCCTATGAACGTTGTGGACTTGTTGTTTGATTACAAATGTTAATTAGTTTATGGAGACATTTGACACCATCCAAACTACATCCCACACACAGAGACTTTCAAATGACTCATACACGAAAGTACGTCACAATTACCTAAACAATATTCCCAGGGGATCTCATCTCATGATTGCCATTACAGCATCGCCAGCATTTCCTCCGAAGACTCATTGGATTGAGCTGCTTTGCAATTTTCCAAAGCATCATCATTGGACTGGTCCTTCCTACAGAAATGTAAAAATCCGCGTCACTTTTCGATATAACTTAAACTTCAGAATTACACAAAACCACAATGGACTAAAGTAACCTTGTGAAGTAAAAAAGTACCTAAAGTGAGGATCTTTTTTGCTGAATCTCAATAACTTCAATCACAGCAGGAAGACTTCCTCTGCTTCTCCACGCCGTTATCTGTAAAACAACAATCCAATCCAAAGCACACTTGAGCATTGTGCTCTAATATTCAAAAAACTAGAAACAACTAGATTTCTCAGATCTTACTCTAGTCAAAACGGAGGCGACGGAATCAGGCGAATTCGAAAATAGAGCTTGAGAGACGAAGAGCCACTCGTCCCAGCTCAACCATGGCACCAATTTGTGGCTGTGCGAAGATGAAGACGACGTCGTCTCGTAGTCCACTGCTTCTTCCTCGTCCTTAAACCCTAAAAGCGACTCCATCTCTCTGTCTCTCTGAGTGAGTTGAGCCGCCGCGCCAAAGATTGCAAGATGAAATGTTGAACAACATTGATTTTAACAAAAATAATTAAAAAAATAACTTGTAATTATAAAATTAAAATCGATTCACCTAATTTTAAAAATTCGAAGAAAAAACATAAGATTGATTCTAACTAATTTTAATTTTCAAAATAATTCATACATATTTTAAGTTTTAGTCGTCAAACTCAACCTGAAATTGTCAAAAAAAATTATATATAAATTGAAGATAATGAATTAACACTAAAAACACTTAATATGAGAGAGAGGGAGAGAGATTTATTTTATGCAAAAAATATCAAGAATGGTGTATCTATTCACACCTCTTATTTTGCTATTTAGACCTCCTGATTTTTTGAACAATTTAATTCTATTTTCACCATTTTATAATAAAAAAACAAAACAAAACAGTAAGAATTCATATAAACCCATATTGGATGACCAACCCTTGGCCTAGACACCCTGGAGCAAATGCATAGAAATGAAGAGTGGAGTTTATGAAGGAGATGTAAATGTGGGAAAAGGTTTTGGGAGAGTAACTACTTTCTTTATATCTCATTTCTTTCATTGTTTCCCTCCTTTCAATCTCATAGTTGCTTTCGAAATCGTAATAGTTGGTCGATTGTAATTGTAATTAAGCATAGAAGCTTACTGGGGTTGGATTTAATTAATATTTTAGTTTAAAATTTCTTAGGTTGTTTGAAATATCGGTTCATAATTTGGGAGATGAGCTACACTTAAGTTTATAATTTTCTATGTTGTTTTGAATATCGGTTCATAATTTGCATAATTTATTTTCATGGCCAAACCTACCTTGGTTATTTGAATTAGCTTCCATGTGAGAGGTCTGATACTAAAATCTCGATCAAAGCACATTGAACAAGTATGATGGAAGAGCTAATAGATAGAGTGTTACTTGGTAAGTAATGAAGGAAATAATTGGGGAAAGAGGTTCAAAGACAAGAGAGAAAGCACAAGAATGGCTAAAATTGGAATTTAATGGACTAAAATTTTAAGGGAGGTTTAAATAGTAAAAGAGGAGGTGTGAATAGACGCACCCTATCAAGAACTTAGATTCTAGTTATATAAACAATTAAAGATTTTTTTTTAATTAGGGTTAAAAATAAAATTATAAAAGTTCAAAAATCTTTGGAGGTGTAAGTAGTAATTTTGGAGGTGTGAATAGACGCACCATATAAGAAAGCCTTGTATCAAAAAAATATATAAGAAGGCCTACCACTTGTAAATTGGTCTATGGCCAATGACTAGGATCATGCTGAAATGCACTCTAAGTCTAACCATTTTTTCGTCAAATGTGATACGTGAGCCATATGATTTTGCAACTATTATAGAGTTTGAATGAGTTTATGTTATGCTCAAGCTATGGGAACAAAATCTCTTCCCCAGAAAATTACTGCCACAAAAATCACCTCTCTTGTTGGGGAAACGCCGCCGCCATTGATCAATCTCTCTCTCTCTCTCTCTCTCTCTCTCTCTCTCTCTCTCTCATCTACATTCGTCCAAATCTTCTCTGGACACCCAGAACTACCTCTGGGCACCCTGACCGATTTGGTTCATTCTCTAGAATGGTTATGCTGTCCAAATCTGCTCTGGACACCTAGAACTATCTGTGGGAACCCTGAGCGGTTTGGCTCGTTCTCTCGAATGGCTCTGCCAATGACTGCCATGGCGAGATCTCTTGTGGTCGAGCTTCCTCGATGTCTGATCAGCGACGTGGTGGTTATCGTCATCTGAAATAAAGGCGTTTTCCTCAGACGGCGGCCAAGTTTCGATCTCGCCAATGTCTCAAGCGTTGTTCAATCAATTGACCATGGACTGACGAGGCTGTAACAAACGGAAAGTGGAGTCGAGGAAGTTTTCCACGCTCATGCGAGAGAGGGGAGGCAGAGGATACAACGCTTCTAGTCGGCGGCTGGGAGGCTACGAGCGTGAGTCGACGATGGTAAGGTGGAGGTTGAGCTTAAAGCTCACTATGTTGCTATAGAAATGGAAGCTGAGAGAGAGAAAGAGAGTGAAGGATAGCAGAGGAGAAGGAGGAGATGGGTTTTCATTATTGCGCGGCGATAGCCCGGCGATAGAGGTGGATTTTTGCAGCGGTGAGTCTTTGGCAAAGACAATTATCCTCTGAGTCTTATGGTAAGCTCAATCAACTTTGAAGAAAGCTTACATAACTAACGAATAATACGTCAACACGTGTCAAAATTAAATTTAACCCATGAGGTGAATAGCTCTAGGGTACATTCTTGAATTTTTCAAATGACTAAAAGGAAAATTATAGAATACACCCCTTAGACTTTTGAGTATTGTGACACGTGTCAACATATGAGTTGTTATTTCAGTCAACATTTTCCTATGCTTATTGGACTCATCATAAGCCAACCCTATGTGATCCAATTATTTGCCTAAAGACAACCGCCTTACGTTGCTGGGAAATTATGCCGCCACTTTCTCCCTCTGTCGATTGAGCTCTGGTCGATGGATCCACGTTGACTTCCGTCGTAATCATAGCCCATAGCCTCTGTACAACTTTTTAAGAAATACTCACAATGTTGGCTATCCCTAAGCTATAAATCAGGTCAGAAATGAAACATTGTTGAAACTCATCAAGGCTTGCCTCAAGCAACCTTCTTCCCTCGTTGAGCCTCTCCTCTCCTGGATTTTGATGGTGGCAGAGGACGATTTCCCCCCAAGAAGCCGAGCACAAGCAAAGATCTCAGCGAGGTCGACATGGCATGAAGGTGTTTTTCACGTCCAGGCCACCCAGTTACAATGGTCAGCCTAATTCTGGTTATCCAGGTCACCGAGATGAAGGATTGAGAGCTCATAAGATATGCCATCGTCGATGGAACCTCCTTTTGGATGGGGCTGAGGCCGTTGTCGGAAAAGCTAGGGAGTTCGGGACAAATACCAATGTCGAGGACGTTGTCGGAGTTGGGTCAGAGGCCGGAGGAGTTGGTGAGGCAGAGGAAGGTGGAGGTGGCGGAGGGATTCGAGGATGACGAAGAGGATGGTTGGGTGGGATAAGAGGTTGAGGAGAGGTTGTGCGAGAGAGAAAGAGTGATGTGGTGTGCCAGGATCACCTAAACCGAGCTTATCATAAGCTTAGTTAATATTAAAGAAAGTTGGTAATATTCACAAGTCTTATTGTGACACGTTTCACTATAAAAAATTAGCCATGGGGGTGCATAATAGCATGATCCTGACTCAAAATGTAATTTAAGTAACAACCTCCATTAGTTTCTTACTACAACTTAAGTCTCTGCAACAGTGGTTGTCAACCTCTGCCTTGCTTTTGGCTTCATGACCTCCGGACCTAGCCACCAGGTAGGGGTCACTATGAAAAGACCCGACCCCAATTTAGTTTCCTAAACCAGAATCAGACCCCTTCTGAAAACATGAACTTTCAAAAATCATAAATTTTTTGGCAGAGTTCCACTATATCGCATAATTACCATTAACCTGCAGTGGAAAATACACTTTATCCTATGCCACAAAAGTCAAACCGTGGACACCACTCCCATCCGGATTTCTCAAAACATATCATAACGTAAAGCAATAAACAAAACTGTACATTTACAGAAATCCGGGAAAATCATGTGAAAATATAAACATAATAGTATTCAGAGCGACCTCTATATATACACACACACAATACTATGCCAAACTAGAAACCTACTGAGAAAGGAAAAGTGGCTCAAACATTAAGCCTCAAACCTCGACGTGCGACACCTGAATCCAAACTGCAAACTTGGCATTGAAAAGAAAGAGCCCAGGGAAAGATATATAAACTGTTAGAGTGAGTGGATGAAAATAAATGTCTTTCACCGAATACATATATATGTTTATAAAACATATGCGAGTCTAAATGCATTAAAAATCATATGGTACACGAGGGAGACTTTAACTCCTCACGCGTACAGAGCATGCATCAGAAATCCTGTGGGGTCACTTATGGACATATCCGCGCTAGTATAGTTTGAATCACAGGATCCTTGATCCTTATGTGATTCCAGCCAGAAAGGGCCTCGGGTCAGGATATCTGCTCCCCCCCCCTCCGATAAATATCCTCGAGGATCAGTCGGGATGCTAAGTGTATCGATACAACTACTACTGAGACTGTACTCTGTGTAAACCAAATCATAAAGGTTTCCATGCAAATGCATAAAGCGTAATGTAAAAGCATACTCGTAATGCATAATTATAAAAGCATATTCGTAAATGCATAACCATAAAACACATGCTCGTATAATTCATAATCATAACTGCATGCTCATGCTCGTAAAACGTATATAAAAGACTCGCAACCCACAGTGAAAAGAAATGTCCACTCACAGACAAGGACAACGCTAAACGCGTTATTCCTGTGGTCCAACGAAAAATTCCTCGCCACAAACACAACCACGATCCTCCTGAATAACAAAAAATATCTAATTAATATCATAATTCAATATACTGAATCATGTGGCGAGAACCAAGCATTCCCGGAAAACACAAACTCATATCTCGATGGGAATAACCGAAATCACAATAAACACATTATAAAACCTCGCCACAAATTCTGATGCTCAATTCAAACTATAAACCTCACCACTACGCGAATTCGAGTAAAACGACATAAAACTTGTCGAAAACCACCTTGGCCAGAACTCCTTCGCGCACGGCGGCACGTGGGACCGCCGCCGCTGTCGTCGGCCGCTAGAAAACTCATCCGCTCAGAAAACTGCAACCAATACATACACTTGAAGATCTCTTCATTTCCAACTACTTTGTAGTTCAATGCTGAGCCCAATTTTGACCGGAAAACACCCAAAACTCACCTTGAAGTCAAAAACCCTCACCGAAATTCTCCATCTCCGATCTGCCACCACCGGCCACGGTAAGGTGCAAGACCACTTCTAAAAGTTTCCTCTCCCCAAGGGCAACAAAACCCCTATGGGGTCGACCACCAACTCGGCCACCTCCGTTGCCACCGTCGCTGGCGATTCCGGCCGAAAAACCTCCAATTTCAAATTGTCATATGTTCTTCATCCGGCAACCAAAATGAACGATCTACCTATCAAATTGAAGAGGAGCACGAACCCAACAAGTTTCATGAAGACACCACGGCCAACCGTGGCCGAAAAATGGCACATCGATGGCAACAATGTCTCGGCCCAAAATGGGTCAGTTTTGACCCGTGGTCAACTCGGTCAACGACCCAGGTTTCCCAAAATGGAAACTTCCCGAAATATCACGGATTTATATTGTACAATTATACCGTACATATACAGCCCCAAATCAACGACTATGGTTCAATCTGATCAAGATCGGACGATCATGATTAAATCAACATTTTCGACTATTTCACTAACCAACTTCAAAACTCGATAAAACACTGCTCGCTTATCCGAAACATTCCCCAAAAATTTGCATGAGCTTGAAATTAAATTCTCTACGACTTTTGCGAAGGAACCCATATCAAATTCTTGCCCAATAATTTAGTCATAAACAAGACCTCCAAATCGACCAATTACGGTAAAACCACGACTAATCGCGAAACTCGCAAATCAAGCCGATTAATATACAATTTCCAGTTCGGGTTGTCACACACTATTAGCCTATGGACCAAAAAAGCCTGTGGGTGGCCCATAAACCTGATGAGCGTAAGCCCATTTAGGCCCGAGTTAAGCCCGAATATATCTGGCCTGGTGGGTATAAGACCGAGCTTGGGCGCAAGTGTCAAAGCCCATGGCCGGTCTAAAGCTCAGTTTATCAAAGCCTTTCAAACCCATCAAATGTAAATATTATTGATAATTTGATTGATTATAACATCTAAAATCTCTAAATTACCTAAATATCATTTATTTACATACCAATTATCAATTTTTGAAGCTCATATAAATTATCTAATGTGTGTAATTATTGATATAATTGATAATTATGTTTTAAGAAAACCTAGAATTGAAAGAAATTTGAGTGATATTTCATTGATAATCAAGAGCTCCTTACATCTATAACAATTTACAATAGTTACGGGAAGAAGTGTGACGACCCGGACCAGAATCAGCAGTATGATTAGCTTGATTGATGAGTTTGTGCGTATTCGCAGAGTTCCGACAGTATTGGAATCGCCAAGTTTGTTAACGACTTAATTCTTGGCCGAGAATTGGAGCCGGGTCTCTTCTTGAGAGTCGTTCTACGTGTGATTATGAGTTCGTGAGCGGTTCCGGATCGTTATTTGGACGACCGAGGAATTAATTATGAATATTTGAAGTTCAGATTTAAATGGTGGGCCACTTAACGACTAAATTACCGGACGAGAATTTGGTTTTGGCTTCTTCACGGAAGTTGTTCAGAATTTAATTTCGAGTTCGTGGGAACTTCTGGAGCATGATTTGGAGTTACGAAGAATTAGTTGCGAATTTTGCCGTTTGTTGATTATTTAGTCGATTTAATGTGTGTTGCTTTGAAGGGTTGACTTTTTATCTGTTTGGCCGATATGTTTGACTTTTGGTGATTATTGAAGAGTATGTCGAGACGAGTTTGTGACCGCGAGAATTATCGGAATCGGATATACGACGAGAAAATTACGTGCGTTTGAAGTTCGTCGAAACGGATAATTACAAGTTTCCTAATCGGGAAAGGCTATAAATAGCAACTTGTCATAAGGGGAAAGTCAAAAACAGGAAATATTGTGTTTGACCGGGTGGAGAGAGGATGAGAACGACGGGACCGACGTGATTAATTCCGGCGAGGGACTTCCGGCCACCTCCGGCCTTGGGGAAGGACCCCATCGATGCGTCTCGGTGTCCCCATCATCGCCCCGGTCTCATTTTCCGGCGTGGTCCACGGTGGAGGAAGCTTTTCCGGCGAGAAAATGGTGAGATTTTTGATGATTCGGGTTCTTTGATTCGGGTTGAATTGAGCTATGAAATGGATTGGGCTTTGTAGCTCTTCCCTCCACGAATCTAACTAAATTGGTTTGGAGTTTCAATTCTGTTTGAGTTGGGAGAATTCTTGATTTGAATTTTGTGTTCTATTTCGGTTTATCATGAAATTGGATGTGTTAGAGTGAGAATTGGACTTCAGTGTAGTTGACAAAGTTGCTCAGTGCAGGATTTTGAGTGGAATTGAGGTTTCCCCGCCGTGAAACTCTCCGGTCAACAGTGGCGCCGCCGTGGACGGCGGTCAACGGTCAGAGTTGACTTTTTGACTTTCGACAAGTCGCATGTCATTTGACTCGAAATCGCGCCCCGATCGCAGTGGGGAGGTTCGTTTTTCGAGTTGAGCGTCCGAACGTAAAGCGAGGTATTATGGTATACATATACGGATTTTCGACGATTCGTCGACTTTGGATTTCGTGTTTCCGAGAACGGTGGTTTCTCGTGGTTTGATTTGTATTGTCGGATTATGACTTTGAATATTGGACATTGTGAATATTCAGGGGTTCGTGATCATTTGTTTGGCGAGGGACTTTCCGCCGGATCACGGGTTAACGCGATACGCGTTACGCCAGACTGTGAGTGGACAATTTCTTTTCACGGAAATGATTGCGAGTTTTTTATATATATGATTTACGAACTTGAGCATGCAGATTGATTATGGTTTTACGAGCATATGTTTTACGATTATACATATACGGATATGCGTATACGAGTATACATACATTGATATATTGTTTCATGCATTTACACCGAACTGTTTATGATTTGGTTTTCACAGAGTACAGTCGTAGTTTATGAGGTTGTATCGATACACTGCATCCCGGCTGATCCCCGATGATGTTACCAGCTAGGATCACGTGTGGGCTAGGGACCCCGTGGTTCTGGATCACGTGTGGGCTAGGGACCCCGTGGTTCCGACTGTGCTGCTACAGCTAGGATCACGTGTGGGCTAGGGACCCCGTGGTTCTGACTGTGAGATTTTACTTGCATGCTCTGTTTACGAGTTTGAGTCAGCGTCTCCTCGTATACTATTTGGTTTGATTTATTATATTTCGACTCGCATATGTTTTATAACATATATTATTTGGTGAAAGACATTTATTTTCGTCCACTCACTCTAACGTGTTTATTGTCTTTCACCTGTGCTTTTTGGTTTCCGTGCCCAGTTTGCAGTTCAGGTTCTGGTGTCGCACGTCGTGGTCGGAGGCATAGTGCTCGAGCTACTTTGTTTCATCCAGTAGGTTTATTGTTCTACCTACTGTGGTATGCGTATACGATTATGTATTATATGTCGCTCTGAGCTTCCTATTGAATATGTTATACGATTTTACACTGGATATCAGTAAAGTGCATATATATTTACTACTTTACTTTACTGTTGATATATTGAGAAATCCGGTTGGGATTGGTGCCCACGGTTTGCTTTTTGTGGCATAGGATGAAGTGTATTTTCCGCGTGCAGGTTAAGGTAATTCCACGCTAGTAACGAAACTCTGCCCAAATTTTGAAAAGTTTTTGTTGGTTCGTGTTTTCGAAGGGGTTTGATTCCGATTTAGGGAGCTAAATCGGGGTTGGGTCCTTTCAAGAAGATACAGGTCTATGATCGATAGCATGATCCCACTAACCCTTTATTCTCTCCACTCTTCCCACTTTGTGATACATGCCACCACTAACATTACCACCCACGCACTAACTGTGTATTTATCTACCATTAATAGGAACACTAATAATCTAACTATTCTATAACACTCTCCCTCTTGTTCCTCTTATGGCAGATGATGCTTCCTTGATACTTCCTTAAAAACCTTGCTGAGCCAAAAACCTTTGCAAGAGAAAAAGTGATCTCGAACAAGTAAAAAGAGTGTATGTAGTCGTAGACCATACATGACACATATCTATGTTTCCTCATTAAAACTTTGCTAATTAAATAATAAAAATCCTGTGGGATAAAAACAACCTTGATCAAGGAAAAATAGTACAACGTGTCATTCACATTCATAAACGCTCATGTGTATGCCAGATTCCCACCGAAGTCTGCATCTCCCTTGCTATCAACAATCAGGATAACTTATATAAGCTGAGAAACCCTATGCTCTATCTTCACATGTTTCACATGCTTCTTAAATGTGCATGTGACAAATGACTTAGTAAATGAGTTTGCCATGTTATCCTCAGATCAAACATGGTTCATCATGATCTTGAGAAAATGTTATTGTTGATTGTAGAAGAACTTATGTGATATATGCTTGGTGTCGTCATAAATGATGCAACCTAGCTTCATATACTCGATGCAAGAAGCATTATCCTTATCAATACATGTAGGTTCATCAATGGTTTATTCTAAACCACTTGATCTTCGAATATGTGCATCTATGGACCTTGCTCGAGTTCTAATTCGAGACAAAACCGTTTCTTCCCAATATCTTTTAATCTCAAATTCAGATTTTAAATACTTTGCAAATTCGGAATTTATACTTTGCATTAACACATATGGGCATAGCATATGTGATATCCTGACCTTTTTATATAATCGTTAATTTTTATAAATAATTCGAGTTTGATTTAATGACTGTGATAAATGATTTTTACTATCAGTAAATACTGAGAGGTATCGGGTTGACTTTTTATTGAATTAGTGAAGTTGGTTAACTTTGGGTTGAAGTTGCACAATTTGTCGAGACGAGTTTGTAGATGCGAAGAACGTCAAAAACAGAATTACAAGAAGAATTTTACGACTAACGAAAGTTTATTGATAATTATTTTCGTAAATGGAATGGTATATAATCATGGTTACCCTTTTTAGAAGGCAGTCAGAGTTTACCTAGAGTCAGCTTCTTCGATCTCTTAGAGTTGTTTTCAACAAATGTTGCATCACGTTTGGTGCGCGAGTGGAGGAACCAACCCAAAAGACGTACATGATGGGATGTTTCCTGAACCATCGCTAGGGTTGGAGAGCTTGACTGGTGACTAAATATCCAAGTTTAGGGAAAAAAAAAAGGGAAATCCCCAAAAAAATTATTTTCAATACTCTATTTATTAAAAAAATTCACAATAAGTTTTTAATTACAAAAAAAACCATTTTGTTTTCTGAATAGAAAACTAACCATGATACTTGAAACATTTACAAAAATGCCACCGCATTTTTCTAGCTTACAATCTCCTTCTCTCTCTCTCTCTCTCTCGAACGAGTGAGGCGTCTCTGCGGATGACCTTCATCAGCTTGGAGATGAGGTAATCCATTGTCATCTTACGGCCGAATGACCCCGCCGAGTAGAAGGTGGGGTCCGCGACAGTGCGCTCGCCCTTGTAGGCAAGGAAGACGATGGAGCTGTGGCCGAGGTTGAGGGACGAGAGAGGAGTCGCTGAATTGGATATGTCATTGAAGCCGGAGAGGTCATCGGAGGTCTTGGCAAAGAGGAGGTTCTGGTTGGTGGAAAGGGTTTAGTTCTCATGAGGGATACGGTGGTTGGACTCGATTGGGGATTTGAGCTGGGACATCCTAGCGTTTGGATTGTTGATGGTGAGGCTTTCGAGGCCGTCGTGGCATCGAATTCTGAGCATCATGGTGGCTTCTGGAATCGAAGGAGCAAAAGCATTGTGAGGTGGAAGACGGTGAAATTTTGGGTGTGTGTGTGTGAGGAGCACTATGAATGAGGGATGCACGGAAGGTGTTCGACGAAATGTCCGAGAGAAACAATGTGGCGTGGAACACTGGGTAGAGATGGTACTGGACACTGGGTGTATGAGAAGGTGAAAACTTATGCCACTTGTTTCATAAGTTTCTATGCATTACTTGGTGTCTAACATAAGAGTAGATGCCAGAAGCTAGCTTTAGCTTTAACATGTATTGTTTAGCTAAGTTATGAAGAGGTTTTTGCTTGTTTTGGTGTATAAAAATCTGTGATTAATGTGGAATGAATGATGATGTGTATATTCAGCAAAAAGACATTGAAGAATCTGCAAGATCTGAGTTGTGGATGAGGAGCTTGTTGAGGAAATAGAGAAGAAAGTTGGGAGTCTCAGAGAATCGGAAGAGTCTGTTAAGAAGGAGGAGCAGCTTGTTAAGTAGCTACTGATCAGATTCTTATGCATTTGGAACACAAACATCTTAGTCGCGAAGCCATGTACCTCTTTGAAACACAAACATAAACCACAAAGCTTGTTTTTCTCTTCATTTTGTTTGTCTCAATTTGCCATAGAGCTAGCTGCTGCAATGCCCAGAAAGATGAGGACAAAGAAGGAAACCATTTGCGAAGAGGTCTGCTTCTATTGCAAAGATGGAGGACTTCTCTTGGTCTGCGACTACAAGTCAGTAGCATGCTTCTTCAACTTCTCATGTTTTTTTGTATCATTTTCTCCATTTTATATGAATTATAGCCCTTTGAGAATGAAACTATCAACAGTTTCATATGGTTTAAGTTTACAACTTTGAAACTTGAAATTTGTAGAGATAGCGTTTTTACATGATGTGTTTCAGTTTCAAAGCTTACCATCCTGAATGTCTGGGAAAAGACCAATTTTTTGTGGACAATGCACAGCGCTGGAATTGCAGTAAGCTCCACTTTTTTTTCTTGTTTCTAAATAGGCTTCGGCGTCAGCTTTAGTATTTATGTTTGTCCATGTCCCTCCAGTCTGTAGAATCTGCTATGTTATTCCTAAAACTTGACTATTATGACCACTGTTTTTGCATTTTCATAATGGTATTCATGCTTCATGTGCCATAAGCTACAAAGTTTGGATGCTTTTGCTGCCCACAAGCTGTTTGCGGACGCTGCCTCTGTGATTCCGAGTTTGCGCTTATTAAAGCGGATGCAGGATTTTGCAATAATTGCTTGAAGCTTGCTATACTCATACAACAAAACTTGGATGTCGATTCTGATGGGGTATGCTTACTCCTTTACTCTGATTATGTATATAGATATGTTGACTCTTTGTTTCATTTACATATATGCATACATATATATGTAATCTTTTACGAACACATGCACACATGTACAATTTTGGATCAGGGAAAGACCCAGGTATAAGATGTGTTGTTTTCATCGGTTTTGAAGTTTAAAAAATATTAATGAAGGGTTCAATGTGGTTTTACTTATTTTGGGTGGAAGGCAGGAGTGTTAAGTTAGAGGATTGTTTAAAATAGTTATGTTTGGTTATGTTTTTGATATTGCATTGGTCTTTCTTATACATTACAGATATTATGACAGATATTTGATAGATTCTAGTATGTAGTCTTATTTATGTATGTGCTACATTCAACCAGATGTTAAGATTTTGAGTCTTGCAATTAGAACCAGATGTGTTTCAGTTTGTTGATGGTGACAATACGTGCTACTTGGAGATCAATTACACCTTTGATATTTGGGACCACTGGCATGCATCGTGAACAACTTTTCAGATGTCTTATCCCACTAGATTTTGAAGTCAATATTTCGACTTTCAATCAGTTCGACACAAATGATCGACTTAAACAATGAGGGGAGGAGTATACTTTGAAGAAAGAGGGGAATTGAGCAGTAGAAAAGAAAAAATGTTTTTTATTGGTAGCTAAGTATTTGGTCAATTAGATTGAGCTATGCTT
This sequence comes from Geum urbanum, assembly GCA_946800695.1. NCBI lineage: Eukaryota > Viridiplantae > Streptophyta > Magnoliopsida > Rosales > Rosaceae > Geum > Geum urbanum. The sequence goes on from OX326998.1 coordinate 41,610,727, forward strand.
GTTTGATTGATCAGAACACTCGTTCTCTCTAATGGATTATCTTTTATATGATGATGGTTGACCATCTTTTCTCATGTTAATAGATTCTTTATTAATTGGATCGAACATTTTTTGTTTTTCTTAAAGAGGTAACTACGTTGAAAGGTGTATGAGAAAATTTTTGTTCTTTATATTACACTTTTTTCTTTAGATTTTGGTAATTCTTGAAATTTGAACAAATAGTTTGACATATAATTGAATAGATATGTGATAGATGGTTGGACAGAACGGAAACGAGATAATGGAAGCTCAAACTAAGACAAACGTGAAATTGAGAGTAAAAAGTGAATTTTCACGTACAATAGGGTTCATCTTGCTATAAGAAATAAACAAACATGACAACAAACGACATGTCATTTTTTGAACTGTCATGAATAGCTGTCTGGAGAGTTGTCTGTAGAGCTGTCTGGAGAACTGTCTTTGATTTATAAACTGCATTTTGTGAATTGTCATGTATAGCTGTCTAGTGAGTTGTCTTTGATTTATGAACTGCATTTTCCGAACTGTCATGAATAACTGTCTAGAAAGCTGTCTAAAGAGCTGTCTTTGATCTATGAACTGTGTTTTTTGAATTGTAGGAGGGTGTATTGTATCTGGATTTTTATGGAGTTTTTTTAATCCATGGACTTTTAGAAAAGTCTACAGACTCTTTAAATAGTCCACAGACACTTCTAAATAGTCCACAGACTTCTAAGCATTTCTAAAATCATAGACAGACTTTCTTACGATTTATAAAAATCCACAGACTTTATATGAACGACTTATACAGATTTCAAAGGGAAATTTACGTTATATATTAAAATAATTGAAAGGTACATGGTCGAACATGAGAATGAAAAAACATTGATGAAAACTTTAACATGAAAAGCAGACGTCCTTAACAACAATGATATGATCATCCTTCTCCTTCTTGTTGATTACTTTCTGCATCGTTTACATTGTTGGCGTTTGCTTGAGCTTCTGCCCACATTTGATTAGCAATACTCATTCTCCATTGATTAGCGTTATCCCTTTGCTGCTCTTGAGTTTGAAAATCGTCCCATTCAAAATTATCTTCTCCATTGTCTACATGATCATCTTCTTCTGGTTCAGGAGGAAATTCATCTGAACGACATTCCTGACGAAGAAAATTATGCAATCCTACACATGCCAAAACTAGCTCTGCTTGTGTCTTATAAGGAAATGGTGGTGCTGATTTAAAAATTGTGAACCGCGACTTAAATATACCAAATATTCTCTCAATTACGTTCCTCAGAGAAGCATGACGAAGATTAAATAACTCAACTGCATTGACCGGATGGTTTCCTTCACCCACTACTAGAAAAAGTATTTTAGACATCGGTTCAGAACCGATGTAAAAAATCATACCAGACCGATGTCTTAGTGGGTGATGTAAAAGATCGGCAAAAATGGGACATCGGTTAGGAACCGATGTCAAAGGTTACAATAGACATCGGTTGCTTATGTATATCTCACTATTCCAGTGTGTGTAGGTACTTTCAAACATTCATATTTAGAGTAAAAGACCCAATGAAATCGAAGTCTACATTACAATTTATTACCTTTACATCGATATTCCATGTATAACCGATGTAAGATGTATGTTTTGACATCAGATTTTGTTTGTGTACTTGATGTTAAATATCGTTTTTGACATCAGATGTTGAGTTTGTACCTGATGTTAAAAACTATATTTGACATCAGAATTTGGGTTGTTTTTGGTTTCCAGCTCTCATCTTATACATCAGATTTTGGCTTTGTACCTGATGTTGTAAATTTTATTTGACATCAGATTTTGGGTTGTTTTTGATGTCCAGTTCTCATCTTATGCATTAGTTATAACGATTTCTAATTTGCTTAAATTAATGAGAATGATTCTCTCTTACAACTGCATGGTTGTTACATCTCTAATGCTTGCAAACCCTCCCTCCACTCTCGTATAAAAGTTTAGAGATATCATAATTGCTTCACCAACTTCTATATACCATGGATCTGATAACATACAACACATGACAATTAAAGAAAAAAATAATAATGGAAAAAGCTAGTATTGATCAGCTATGAAGGAGCTATCGTCCAATTAAGAGCTGGTGTAAGATGACCCAGTTTTACATTAGTAAAGGTTTTCAGGCATGAAAAGGTATGCATACGCATATATAAATCCTGAGTTGAAAATGAAGCTTTACTAATAAAGACAATCATCAGACCTTTGGTTGCTTGATATAAATAGAATGTTGACTCTGCAAATTCCGGGCGGAGAGGATAATATTTTTCTGTTGGGTGCAACATTTGGTGGTCCAACAAATACCTGTACGATGATACACTTAGTGTTAAAATGTCTTTCTTTATATTGCAGCAGGATGTAAGAATAAACAGAATATGAAAAACAATTTCTGAAAGCAGAATACCTCTCTGGTAGTACTCCATACTTGTTCCATACATAGAAGAACTCACGGTGGGATGAGTTTGCAGCTGCAATGTCCCCAACAAGAACCTACAAACATGTTTCATTCAATCCATTGGAGATTTCGGATCATTATGCTTCAACCAGATTGTTCTATTCCACATCTTAGAAAGAAAACTCAAATCTAGATCAGAAAGTTCTTTCGGAGGTCTGACAAGTATCAACTACTATTATGACAGCTTTGAAATCCCTACCTGTAGGCCAGGCCAAAATGCTTGAAGGCTTGTAAGTTGCCAATAAGTTGCTTTTCCTGTCCTCATATCAGCTTCATGATACCTAATTACAGAAACAAGCTATAATCACTAAATTTGTCGTGGCCTACCCAGCTTAGTTAAACTTCTAACCATTTTCTTAGAGTGTCAATAAAAACATATGCGAGGTATTTTATAAGACATGAAGTTAGTATTGTACCATGGACCATGTCTAAAATATTTCTGCACGGCAATATAAGCAGATTGAAACATTCTCCAAAACTCGTCTTTTCCGAAAAGAATGTGGGCCTTGTATAGATACTCATAAAATGAATCAACCCCTGATCGAAGAAACAAAGCACAGAAACATCAGAAACTATGTATTTCACATGCAATCCGGAAGAGTTCAATAGTCTGTAATGAAGCATTAAACCATTAAGACAGACTACACAATCAAATGCTGGCCACTTCCTATTACGGAACCACAATGAAGTACTTTACACAGTGACACTCGGTGCATTGAAAACCTCAAATCCATGAGTAAAACCTACCTGCCCCAATCCCAGAAGAGTACTCAATCCATTCTCCAGTTGATACATCCAGTGTAGTACCAAATAAATTCAACGAACTCCACATGCTCCATAATTTATGAAGAGATCGTAATGCTGCGGATTCATATTTGGGGTCTCCCGTTAATCGGGATAATGCTCCCATTTCCAGAATCAGAGAACCTAGAATCATGTGGAAATCAGAAAAGCAATGTAACAGTACAAACTTTCGAGAAGAGACCAAATTTTGTTCAACAACAAAAACCAACATAACCCAGAATTCTGATACCACAAGAAATTAGGCAAATATAGAGAAGAATCAAGAAAACAAGATGATGGGAACCAACCTCTTTGCACGCTCAGAAGGATGAACTTTGATAGACTTTTCCCACGCTCAAAATCTTTGCCCTAGCAGCTGGCAAATTGTTGAAGTCTGCTATTTATACTAAACCCTACAAAGTCCACAAATTTCTTTGACATTCTAATTCCGTAAATATGAATGAAATTTTGAATACCCTAAAACTTCTATTCATTTTTTAAAATCCTAATCGAATACCGCTAGACTTTGGTGGACTTCATATGGATTTTTTAAAATCCTAATTGAATACACCTAGACTTTTATGGACTATTAAAAATCTGTTTTGAATACACTTGGACTTTCAGATTCCATGGACTTATTTAAAATTGCCACTAATTCCATGGACAGAACGGAAACGAGATAATGGAAGCTCAAACTAAGACAAACGTGAAATTGAGAATAAAAAGTGAATTTTCACGTACAATAGGGTTCATCTTGCTATAAGAAATAAACAAACATGACAACAAACGACATGTCATTTTTTGAACTGTCATGAATAGCTGTCTGGAGAGTTGTCTGTAGAGCTGTCTGGAGAACTGTCTTTGATTTATAAACTGCATTTTGTGAATTGTCATGTATAGCTGTCTAGTGAGTTGTCTTTGATTTATGAACTGCATTTTCCGAACTGTCATGAATAACTGTCTAGAAAGCTGTCTAAAGAGCTGTCTTTGATCTATGAACTGTGTTTTTTGAATTGTAATGAATAGTTGTCTAGAGAACTGTTTAGTGAGCTGTCTAGATAGTGTCTTTGATTTATGAACTGTGTTTTTCTAAACTATCATTGATAGTTGTCTAGAGAGCTGGGTATTGTTTATACTATTCTCAAACTTGATGACAGATAAATATTTAGACAGATATCTCAACAGATATTAACACAGATACTTGGACATGTAGTTTAACATATATTTAGACTTTTGATACTTCTAACTACTAAGTTATGATTAAGCTCTTATTTTTCAGTCATTCTTCCAATTTGATTCTTATTTGAAACAAAACAAGTAATGTACTGACTAGATCGTACATTCTAAACATAACATTAATTACATGTCCAAACTTTACAATCATACAGTGTATGTACAGTGTTGGGAGTACATCATTAAAATTTCACGCTCAGAATGAAGCCAGAAGAGTTGCAAAATAGAATCTCACAGGAAAATGAAGCAATGTCAGATGATCGGGCAACAAATCATCATTCCATTACCCTTAAAAGCATGAGATTTGGATTCGATAATTAGTTGCTAGTGTCTTGTTACGCTCAATAGTCAGTTTTATGCATTGTTTCCTATGCTTTGGATGAACTGACTTTTCAGGCAACACCATGGTTCCTTTGCATAGCGTGTTGTCATAGACAATTAAATCCCCCACCTTCACCAACTTCGGTAGTCTCTCATGGCAATTCCAATTGTTAATCTTGTCCGCATCCATGTAGGCAAAGACAAAACTACTATCATTTTTAGGCTGCAATACCACCAGTCCAACCATGAGAAACCAAACAGGTTTCCATAAGCCATGTTAATGTGAGATGATATGATGACAATGTATAGTGCAATGGATAGATAAAACTCATTAGCGAAGGTTCAATAGTGAAATGACATCCGGTCTTACAACTCAGGCATGGACATGCACTTCAATAGTTACTTACATTTTCCAATAGCTTATCAAGAACTGGTACAACCTCAGATTCAATGAAGTCAATTTTGTGCTCAACGCCAATCTTCTTTATAATTGGCAAGCCTATATGATCATATGCCTCACAGTTGATGTTTATGGGTACTATCTGTAAGAAGGTATACATGACCATAATTTGTGCCAGATGCATTGATTAAATTTCAGCATAGTTCTGATGCATTTACTAAATTTCAGCGTAGTCTCATTTTAGACAAGAAAGTGGATTCAAACATATATACCAGACCTTGCCATCCTAGGGAATTGTAAGCGCCATGAGGAGAAAAGAGTAACCTATAAAAACTCCAATTTCAATCGTCTTCTTTGCATCCACTAGCTTTAACAGCATGGCTAGTAACTGACCCGCATCTGGTGTAATACCCATCTAAGCAATGAGACACTATATAATCCCATCATATTACAACTCTCACCAATACAATTTTCAAGTAAATGCTTGGCAGTTTCCACACTTTGGTATGAAACTGAGAATGTAACCTACTTAAGCATAAATATGACTTGATCAATTCATATAGATATATTTTAAGCAAAGAATGATAGATTACTGAGGATAGCTGGCAGTAGCTTCCCTTATCTCTTTGAGAGGTGCCGGTTCACACGGATCCACACTAGTTTCCAAAATATACTGCCGGCAAAGACCTCATCTCACACACAGAGGTGGGAAAGGAACGCAGTTTGTTCAGTTGCACAAAAAGCTTCTGTAGATTAACCAATTCACCAATGTTGGTTTGCAAGTAAGAGAAACTCACGTCCAACTCCACCAATGACCTATAATTATCAAAACACCAATCGATCATTCATTTCATCCAATCCAGCCCATCTTGTTTCACTTATCTATCAAGACATTACCCTAGAAATACAAAATGGATATAAACTTAAAACCTTATTAATATCATTTTTAAAACAACTAATTACTCATGTCAGCTAATCCAGTCCATCTTGTTTTACCTATCTATTTAGACATTTTCCCAAAAATACAACCAGACAGTTACTTTAACTATAGAATCAAAAAGACCAACCAAACATTCATTTCATCCAATATATTCAACTCATCTTATTTTACTTATCTTTTCAGACATTTCTCATTCATATCTCAGTTCTACATTGCATTAATTCCAGAAACACAAATAGAAGAAAAAAAAAACTTCTAACTTCAGAATCATGACATTTACCTACAGTGATAGATGGAGTCAGGAAGAGAACTAAGCTTGTTACCAGCGATATTCAAAAGCTTCAAATTTTGTAGCATCCCAATCTTATTGGGCAATGACTCCAATAGATTCGTAGACAAGTTCAACTCTTCTGACTTCTCTAATCCAGCTATCGAATCAGGAATGACCTGTTAATAAAAAATTACTCAATCATAATCCATAATGTTAATAACTGAATCAACATTACAGTAATTGTATACGGAAATGGAAAATCAAACCAAACCTTGACTTAATTTTTCGGGGCTCCATTGCTAATCAAATAGCAAAATCCCATAAGCTTTCGGCATGGTTCTGTGAGAGCGATGCCGACATTGGAGGTAACAACGTCATCAAGATCGTAAGGATCGAGGCTGCAATTGATGCCGGCAAGGTGGAATCCGGCAAGAGACGCCAACGAGGTGGAGGTGATCTCTCCAGCTCGAGTTGGGCGGTGGAGTTAGAGAGAATGAAGATCGATGTGGCTGTGAGTTATACTTTCTGTACTAGAACTAACTTTAGGGGCAAAATTGGCAAATGAAAAATATGTTTTATAATTTTTTGGAATTTTTTTAAAGAAAATGATGTCAGCTGAGTTTTTTTGAAAAAAAAAGGGTCAGAAGTTAGGTTTTTTTTTACCATGATGTAATAAGTTGGGTCTTTTTGGAAAGCAAATGTGTTGTTGGACTTTTAAATAATTCCCCCTAAAAAAAAATTCGCGTTTGCGAAGGAGGAAGGGAGAAATTTTCCCATGGTCCCATCAAACCAACTCATTTGTTTGACACCCCACTAATATCACAACACGTGGATTTTAGGCGATGAGTTAGCTAACATTTGTTTCTCCATCTGTTCGATTAGCTTTCTTTGTCGTCGCCACAAACTCAAGGTATCAGTCTTTCCAGAGGAACTGAAAACGAACAGCCCCAATTGCATTATAGTGAAATCTCAAGTTCTCCACAGCTATTACTAAAAATCCTTGCCCAGCAGACATGTCTATTTTCAAATTTATTCTTGGGTCATTTCCTTCTCAATATCGAGCATCATAATTTTAATGTTGGAAGTACACCATTCGTGGAGTGCCAATTTTTTGTTTATCCATGGTTGCATTTCATCTATGTTTTCCCCTAATGACCCTGACGTCGATTTGGACGGAGTTGGCCGAAATTTGGAATTGAAGTTCGACCAAAGCATAGGTTTTGGCCTGATGGGTTTTCAGGCGAGTTGGTTGTCAAAATTCGTATGGTTCGGTTCCTCTCTCTCTCTTTCTCCTCTATGTGTTGTATTGGGTTGTTTGGTTGCATGTGCTATTCGCAGGAATCGAATCGATTCAGATTCATTCGTTCGGCCTCCGCCATGAGCGGCAGTGGCCGGCGTTTTGGTCGTCGAGGATGGAAGGATTTTGCTCCCCTCATCCTCTTGAGTTGTTTGGGGTATGCCTCGAGCCACTTCATGGCTCAACGGTGGAGAATTGACGCCGGAGAGATTCCTGGCCGAACTGTTTCAGGGTTTATTCCTGCGAAATTAGCCGGAATTAGGTATAGGTTCTTTGGGAGAAGTTGTTGGGCTTATTGAGATCTTCAATTTGATAGGTTATCCTCCACCGCCGACTGTGGCACGTGTCGCTGTCTGTTAGGTATATGTTCTTTGAGAGAAGTTGTTAGGCTTATTGAGATCTTCAATTTGATAGGTTATCCTCCACCGCCGACTGTGGCGCGTGTCGCTGTTTGTGGCAGCGCGTGTGGTTAGAATTTTTTTTTCCAATTTAGTCAAATTTTATATCGTTAGATTTGTATCAACGCTGCGAGCGTATTCGTGAGGTTAAAAATACGATTAAGTTTCATCGTCCCAACGGGTGGGTGGTGGTGACTAGTGTTGCTGCCTGTGACAGTGAGGGCGACGGAGAATTATGTGTATTTTATATCGTTAGGTTCGTAATATAGTATTGAGTTTATCCTTAAGGTTCTCGACTTGTTTTGGTTGATTTTAGTCCTTGTCGGGTATTTACCAGAATTATCCGTCTAATATATCATTTTGACGATTTTCGACAAGAGTGGGGGCGTCACAACAATTGAAACTGAAAACAATCTAATACTAAACTCTTCCTAACCCAAAAAGGAGAAGGAAGCAGAGTAGTCTAGTCACAAAAATAAATCAATACTAGTTCACCATAGGAGGAGAAGGGCATCCACGACTACTCAACACTCTCACCAAAGACGGTGGTGGTCGTAAAACCCATCCGCTAGGATCCACAATCTCAATATCTAGCGAGGCCACAGTATGACAACCTATTTGCCTCCCGGGGAACCCAACCCACTCAACCTTTTCAAAACCATTACACCTTCCAATGTCACTAATAACTGGAAATAAGCCACTCACACATATGACTCTTATCAACTGTACCATTAACAACATCCTTCGCATCCAATTCTATCAGGATTTTTCGCAGGATCAACTCACTTGCTATCAATAGGCAGATATCAATAGCTTTAGCTTCCGACACAGGTTTCATGACTACTAAGTCGACTTGAGTATGAAAGTTGTAAACATGACACTCGGACATACAAAATGTGCTTGTATATGTGCATAGTATAACCAAGAATATTATAAGATTCAAGGTAAAGCCAGATCTTAAAAGGAAAGACAAAGAAAATACCCCTAGAAATCAAATGACGAGAAGGTCCCAACAAGCATATATTTCATTTTGTAACACATCAGGACATATACTCCAGTTGAAGTTTAAGGCCCGATAAGTACATACATGAATATGTTTGTTCATGAGCACAACACAGCTAATAATTTAGTTTGAGATTATATGAATGCAAAGCAAAGTCAGATCTTAAAAGGTAAGATACAGAATATGCCCATAGAAATCAAATGACAGGAAGGTCCCAACAAGCATATCTTTCATTTTAACACAACATAACATATACTCCAGACAATGTTTATATCACTATCAACATGGATGAAGAGAAACTTATCATACCGCGTTTCTTCTTTACTTGAAGTGAAATAGTCAAAACTTTCTGCTTCAGAGCTAAAATGACTCCCCCCTCCCATTCTTTTCAAGTAAAGAAGAAACGTGGTATGATAAGTTTCTCTAGCTTCATTCATGTTGATAGTGATATAAACATTGTCTGGAGCATTTGTTTAGGTTGTGTAAAAATGAAAGATATGCTTGTTGGGATCTTCCTGTCATTTGATTTATATGGGCATATGCTGGCACTTCCAGTAACTTGAAATTAGTGACGGAGAGATGTGAGGGTCAGGATGGGCCTGCCCCCCCTTCAGTTTATGTGGAAAAAAAAATTAATATATTATTATTATTATATAATATAAATATTATAATTTATTTGAAGTATATCTAAATTTTAATGACGCGTATGAGTACATAACTAATTCAAATTTGGTGACTTTGTAAGACTATTATTATATTTTATTTCAATAATGAAGTCCAAATATTAGGTCAATTATGATTCAATCTCTTACCAGGTTTAGGATTTTATGGTCTTTTTTTTCTTTATAAAAGCTCTACCGTTCCTGAGATTAAAATACAACCATTTTATTAAGTTTATTAGATATGGAGAGATACTTCAAAAAAAAAATCATCTTCTTCTACTCTAACATCAGATGAGCAACCACTTACGAAAATTCAAAAGAAGAATAGTAACAATATGAAAAAGTCTCGTGCTGGAGATATTACAGATTAGTATCTATCGGATCCCGCTAAACGCCCGTCAATTTTAAGTTATCATCCTAACATTCAAGAAGAAGTTCGAAGATATTATTTATAACAAGGTCCTTGTCGACCTAAAAATCATACTTTTCCTTTCACGGAATTTGGGAAAAAAAAGAAGAAAATAAGGTTTATTCGTGATTAGTTTATTGAATTTCTATATTGGTTAGAGTACAGTATTAAAGAAGATGCTGCATTTTGTTTATGTTGTTATCTTTTCAAACCAGCTATTGGAGAATAAGGCGGTGGTGAAACTTTTGTTGGTGCTGGTCATGGATTCGGTAATTGGAAGAAGAAGCAAACGGTAATATCACATTTTGGAGGATCAAATATTACTCATAATCAGGCTACGAGTAATTGTGATGTTTTATCAAACCAAAAACAACACATTGAGATTGTTTTGTCAAAATATATAGATCAAGATCCAACTGACAACCCTAACTAAGATTATTTTTTAAGCTTTTCATTTAGGCCCCCCCCTAACCGAGAATCCTGGCTCTGTCCCTGCTTGAAATGGAACCGCATTCTTATGTGGTTCCCAAGAAAAACACTTCAACCAATCAATGACCTGAAAACATCTAATCTTCTGCAGCCTGCATCTTTTTTTTGGACAATATGCCGCAGCTTGCGTTACATTGTATTGGGTACAGCTTCTTAGAGTATCTCCGACAGCTTCCCTATATTTTTTGTAAAATAGGGAAGCAAAAGTCAGAATCTCTAAAAAAATTATGCTCCAACTCTAAGAGTTTCCCCATTTTGGAGATTTTCACATTTATTACAACTACATTCTTATTTATTTCAATAATCTATTTATTTATTTTTAAACATGCAATAAATACTCTCTATCTAAAACAAATTTAAAATAATGGCTAGTTTAACGACTTAAAATAATGGCTAGTTTAACGACTACAACGGCTATTTCCTAACGGCTAGTTTACAGCGGCTATTTCCTAACGGCTAGTTTACAGCGGCTATTTTCTAACGGTTAGTTTACAACGGCTGGTTGGCGTCTACTATTCTTCTATAAATAAGAACATTGTGTTCTTCATGTTTACTATCTCACTTCTCATATTTTAAATTCATTTACTTCGTCATTTTCTTTCTCACTTCAAAACTATTTTCATATGGCTCGTCGTTCGTTAACTAGTCGATATTTAGTTGAAATGTACATGAATGACGACAACGATATTGATGACGATTATGAAGAAGAGCTATTACTTGCTCAAATAGAAGAACGTCTTACCAACAACAATTCAAGAAGAGGTCGTCGTGATTCTATTATAGGTCTCGATATTGTTGAGCGTGATCATATTGATGGTCACGAAAGAATTTATCATGACTACTTTGCTAACCCTCCAAAATATGGGGTTCGTTTCTTTCGAAGGAAGTTCCGAATGAAACAAGCTCTTTTCCTTCCTCCAAAGCTCAATATTCCTCAAAATTCTTTTTTTTTCTTTAAAATGAAGAAGCTGTTGTTGGAGATCTCTAATGCTATCTTCCCTTCCTCTTTGTCTTGATAATGTAACTGCACACAAAACCAAAACACCGATCAGCATTTGGACCAAAATATATCATCAATTCTATTCGTAGAGTCAAAGCATTTAAGTCACTAATCATAAGAAACACTCGAAAGCCATCATATATAAATAAGGTGAGGGATTAATTATCTAGACCTTCCAAAACAGATAAAAGTCATAAATCTCATAAAAGAAATGGCGGGGTCTTAAACCTAAACCTAAATTCAAAATTCAAATCCACAAAACACTCGCGGCTACTCAGTCTAGTCTCCGGCAATGGAGCCCGTGTGGACGAAGATGGAATCGCTACGGCTAGCCTGCGACCGAGAAATTTCGATTCTGCAGCAGAAGACGGATGCTTCGACGGCGGCGCTTCGCAACTCCCTGGCTTCGATCCGCGCCAGAGCTAAAGAAACCGTCCACTGCCAAGGTCTTCACTCGTTGATTTCACTTCTCCACACTTGTGCGGACTGAGACTCTTCGATTCGTTTTGAAAATTAGGGTTTTGGGATTGCAAGTACTTTTATTTTGACCTGAATTTTGTTTTGTTTGGATTGTTTTAGGTAAAAGTGGAGAGGCGAAAGTGAAATTAAGGGAAGCTGAGGATGCTCTGTTCAAGGCGCTAGCAGGTGAATTTTAATCGAGTACTACAGCTGAAATGTTTAATTTTGGTCCACACTCTGCTGTGGATATGTGATTATGTGTATGTATAATTCATTGGTTTGTAGCAAAGACTCGTAAGGAAGCCAAGCGGATGTCAATGATGGATGAGATTGCTGCTAGGAAAGCTATAATTGATCAACTTGAGAGAGCGGTGCAATATCGGAGGGCTAAGAGGGATGAATATGCTGCACTTATATCTCAGCAGTTTTCTGGTAATATTTTCTAATGATTTTAGTACACTGGATTTGTTCTTGTTTTCTGGTAATATACTTGTGTTTTCACCATGTAAAAGCTTTTCAACATTGGCAGGTTCTGAAGAGAGACCTGACGAACAAAGTAAAGAAGAAATCGAAGAGGCCATATCGTGGTATAATAAGGTCCTTGGGTTTCAAATTGAAGGCGGACCTGGTAATGGAATTCATTTGTTTGTGCAGAATTTATCGTGTATATACCATGAAAAGTAACCTGTAAGCCATCTCTTTCCAGGAGTGAAATTCACATTCAAGAACATTAACGTACAAAATCCAGACGAGGAATTCTCCTTCACTGTTAGGCATGGAAATGATGCCTACACCTGTAAGCATTGGACTTTTATAGGTTATAGTCTGATATGCAATTTTGTGAGTACTGTTCATCTTAACTTTCTGTGTATTGCTTTATTCTAATTCTCAGTGATAGATTGTGATCCACACTTGAATGAGATCAAAGAGTTGTTAGATGAAGTGAACAGAACAAATGGATTATTTAAGTTTGTCAGAGATATGAGACAGAGGTTTCTAGAAGTTGCATCTGGAGGTACAGCTTTTCTCTTCCATTTTACCTGATATCCTGCTTGCTGGAAATTAGCACTCCCTAAAAATGTGCTCTCTTATAAATGCTCAGCTATTTTTGCAGTTCCTTTGTATTTTATTCAGAAATTTGTTTTGTACATTAACTAGGTAGACCTGCAGTTAACATGTGAGAAGGATTCTAGTTATCTCATATCCATTGTTTTTAGATAATTAATGTGTTTATAATGATTCAACAGGATTACCGATGGTTATGCATCAAGAGTATTCCACAATTTCTGGGTCTGCTCCAGCTTTGTCAATGTCATCCAACAGAAGTGAATCTCTGGCAAAGAGTCATGATGTCCACCAAGTTCAACATGAAAAAGTTAGTAAACAAGTTAACCTTGGAAAGATGAGTAAAGCACAAAGCCTATCTCCTGGGTCTGCAATGTCTTTACGTCGCAGTCCTCGCTTTCAGGTATTCTCTTTAGTCTTGTTTATACATGTTTTCCTGGTTTGCATCACTTATTAACACATTTTGGTAACACGTGGAGTCTACTTGATGAAGAAAGCTATTGATATCCCGTTAAAATTTGCATGACAGGTCAAGAAATGAAGATGGTGGGCCAATTGCTTGATCATTCTCATGTCGAGTAGTAACCTCCTTGAGTAATCATATATTGCACCCGATTGCTGCGTCATGGATAGCCTAATCTGAGCGAAAGAAAAATCTTGGTAGATTAAGTTTTGCAACTCAACATGACAGCATCATCTTTGTTGCTGGTTTGGTTAGCCCTGAAAGTTATCTGCTGATGTATGTAAAGTAAGCTGTGCTGTCACTGATCTGCACTGATTTGGTTAGCTCTATTTCATAAGCTGATTTGTTGTATTTATGTATTGTGCTGTGCTGTCACTGATCTGCACATGATTCAGAAGTCTTGAATTTGCCTGCTGCTACTCTATCTGATGATGCTTTTCATCTGAACTGGTAAAATTAGATCCATACTCATCTGCTGTGTAAGAGCACTGGCCACAATGAGTTACATGATATATTATGTTTGTGAATTTTTTTTACCAGTTGCTGGTTAATTTGGAAGTGTCCTGAGTTTATTATGTCCTTCTTCCCAAATTTAACTAGTAATGCTGCTGTTGAAGTAAAATGGCACAAATTATATGTCCTCTGAAGAAATATGTTGACCATGATTCATTATTACATTGGAAAAATCCTCTGATAGTTTAAATTTGAATGTTGATGGTAAAGGAACATATTCGGTTATGTTGGGGCTGGTGTGGAAGTATTTGAACTGGCTTGAGAAAAAAGGAATGGAGTTCTGCAAAGATGAAGGTTCTGTTTTAAACTTTTAATTGTTAAGTTGGGATGTGGACTAGAAAAAGAATTGCAAAATTTACAAAAATGGGGATGAGCAGTAAATAAATGTTGACATGGTAATGATTTGCTCTGATGGTCACTACTTAAAGTATCTCCAACAACTCTTGTAAAAACACAAGAATTGCTATTTTATTGAAAAAACACATCTTTTTGGCTCCAACAGCTTTTGTAAACTATCTTGTATCTTATAGAAAATGGATAAAGAAGAGAGATAATCCTTATATCTATAGAAAACTCAAAATTTGTATAACCATCTAAAAATCTCTAAAATTTATTGTTCACCTACACAATTCAATCTTCTCTCCTCAAAATATAAATAAAAACACATCAATTTTTCTCTCTTTCCTACAATTTATTGACTTGATTTGAGAAATATCCCTATGCTCATTAAATTATAGAGATTAGCATTTATTTTTTAAGAATAAAATAGAAGAGCTGATTGAGTTGATCCCAAACAATTATAGAAATTTTGTGTTTTTGTCTTGTATAATAGAAATTTTATACAAGAACTGTTGGAGATGCTCTTACTAGATACAAATGACGCAACAGGTAAGCACATTATCATCGGAAAAAAGAAAACAGGTAAGCACAGCGACAATATCTAATGCCTTCATCCGTTTTTGAGGGCTGATAAGCGTCCTTTGTAGTGGCTGAGATTACAGAATCTGAGGCATTTGGCAAGTAGTAGTATTTTCCTGCAAAACAAATATATGGCAAGGTTATGAACAGGTCTTTCTTTACACATTAACAAATGATTGATATAAGTTTGAAAAGGCACCTTGAGCAACTCTCGCTATCTCCTTAGCAAAACCAGTTGAAACAAACTTATTTTCAGTGTCAATGACAAGGAGAGACATCCCTGCTTTGTATATTTTACCAGCAACCTCAAGAATTTCATCCTTTTGTAAGATGCAAACAGTAAATGTTTCCACAAGTTAATACAAGCAAGCAAAATGGAGTATGCAAAATGCAACTAAACAAAACATCTTATTTATGTGAAGAATACGTGTCTTGCATGAGAAAAATCATTCAAGAACCAAGCGAATGACCAGATTTGATAATTAGTTGCTGTTACCAAAAAAAGAAGTTGCTGTTGTAACATAGTAATCTGACACTGAAAGACATTTACCTTCAACTCTTTTGCCGAAGGTTTTGGTACATCAATAGCAGCAGCTGCAGCTTCAGGGTCATTGGATCTTTTCAGTGATATATTGGCTCTTCCGTCCGTAATGGCAACAATCACTATACGTCCAACATCATCACTCTTCTCAGCATTTAACCCAACCCTAACAGCCTAAGCAGTTCATTTAACAAAATAGTCAGTCAAAAAGAAAAGATAGCAGCTAAATTTTTGGTTTGGGCTCGGACCTCTGAAGACGTTTATCTTACACAAAACTACATGGTACCACAAATGAAGACGTTTATCTTACACACATGAAACATGTCCACTCCATTTAGGACATGCATAAAGTCTTGCACATACTGGAATGCAAAAAACTGGATGCTAAAATTATAAACATCAAAAGGTCATTCTGTTACAGTTTGGGAAATACATGGTAGGCAGGCAGCCACAATCTGGACGTCATTAGAAGTATGATTGTAAACAATGTTTTGCACAATCCTAAAAAATAGGATGCTTGATGGTATATTCAAAGAGAGAAACAAGATAACTTCCATTTTACTTTTTTTTTTGCTTTCATTTCTATGTATGCTTAAATGGATCTCTATACCCAGTTCAAGAAAGAATAGGATCTACATACCGTCGTTAGACCATGAGCAAGGGGAGAACCTCCACCACAGGGAAGTCTCTCAAGACGGTTTCTTGCCATTGCAATTGATCGAGAAGGAGGTAGAAGAACTTCTGCTGAATCTCCACGGAAAGGGATAATAGAAACCTATTCAGAGATACCAGTTGACATTACTGCAAAGATGATTTAAATAGCAACAATTATTTATTTTATAAAGCTACTTTTATGGGTTTCTGATCAGGACAATGGAATACCTAATAGAACTCTTGCAGCAAGTAGGGGAAGAACACATATACGATGTATACAGAGAATAAATTTGTCTTTTATGCAGTGAATACTCTCTTTTTTTCTCAGAACATGGATGCCGCTATCCAATTAAGAACTCATGTCCATGAGAAAATCTTTAAAAACCATTTCACAATAAGTTCCATCCCATTGATGAGCATGATGTTTGCAGCATTTAAGGCACCTTTTTTTATAAAAAATAAAAAATTTGCAACACAACAACTAGAGAGTAGAAATAATGAAGCCTCAACTCAACAGAATACATGTTAGTTCTTTTCCCCCAAAAAATTATTCACAAGAAAAATTGTTCAGACGAGTAATGGTGGTTACATTCCTCTAAAGTAATATAACTTCTTTTTTTTCACCTAATCTCTGCTCGTATAACTTTCGGCAAGTAACTTGAGTGCTGCACCCTTTGCATTCTGCATACGGTTCAGTGCCATACTTCCACTTGCATCAACAACATATATAACCTGCCATGATGTAAACAGAGAAACTTCCTACTATTACATGAGGAACATTTAGAACAAACATACCTGAATAAAATAATATCAAAACAGGGCCATCACTTTGGTCTGACCAAGCCCGGCAACAAATGCCAAAACAGGCACTCACAGACAGACATATCTTTATATCCCAATATATGCTTATATATTAAAAGACAAAAAATGGCATGATGATTGCAGTGAAAAGAACTCTTGTGACATTACCAGTGCTCCTTCTTTCCGTGCTATTCTTTTTGATCTCATGTCAGATTTTTCAACAAAAACTTTCCTACTGACTTGAGTGTTCTTCTCCCTACGCAACTTTTGATATGGTGCGGCAACTCTAAGAGTTGCATCAACAGCTAATCTCTTTACAGGGCCCTGTCAAAGAAAAAGCTTCATTACAAAAGACACACAGTTGAGAAGAGGATTGTGTGATCTTTCAATGGAGACAGCAAAGTCTCAAACTACTTACACTCTAAGTAATGTAAATGGAACTAACATACAAGTATCGGTCTAGAGGATTTTTTTTTTTTTGCAGTGAGACAATGTTATTTATATGATTCGGCTTAGAAAAAAGAGAAACTATACAGCAAGGTTGAAAGCTTTCTGAGTTTTACGATTTTTTTGTTAAAATCAAACAACAAAAGTTATTTATTTTCTCGTGTAGATAATGGAAGGGAAAGTAAATTGGTGAGTTTGGAAGGTGTCAACAGGAAGTACTAACCTTTGGAAGCATTGGCTTAATGTATCTACCTCTATCCTCAGAAAATATAACATTCTTTGCTCTGCCAGCCTTCCCTTTGCATCTCTGCGCTTGTTGTGCAAAAAAGAGAAGCTTCTCATCCACCACACCCCCTTCTGCATCAAAGACAAACTCTTCAGGTAGTTGTTCCTGCTCTTGTTCATTCTCTTCATTTTCTTCATTCTCTTCCTTGTTTTCATCGTTCTCATCCTGGTCACATACATAATGTTAAGCCTCTGTTCCTAATTGAATTGTTCTGTAGCATATTCGAGCAAACAATCAAATCGAGGAGGTGGTGGTGAGCCTCAGCAATTAGTCTAGAAGTTTAACTATTATTCAAAGTGAAGAAACCTCTTTTTCCTCTTGCTCCTCATTTTTCTCTTTCCCAGATTGATTTTGAGGAGGTGGTGGAGGTGGTTGATTTTGTTGTTCTGGTGGATTTTCATTAATCATTGAACGAGGAAGTATTACCAGTTCCACCTGAAGTAAGTAAAATATTAGAATTAAAAGTAATGATGCAGATACATTGTAAATGTAAATGTACAAAAGTGCTTAGTGAAAGATGATACTATTATGTAGTAAAAAGTAAATTTGGGTGAACTGAATCATTCTTGAGAAAAGGGAAGATTAATCGGAATAATCGCTCACTAGAGTTCAAGTGAAAGGTGCAAAGGGCTCAACTGTAAACTCATCTCAGTATATGCTGAGCTAATAATAAGAATTAGTGATCTGAAATATAAAGAGTTTTAGTTTATTTAAAAGGTGCTACAAAAAAATTCTATCATATAAACTTTAAATTTGTGCTGTTTTTGTTCAAAAAAGGTTCAAAGAACTCGTTGCAACCACTGTGTAGGCCTTTTTTTTTCTTACATATAAAGTATTTTGTAACACAAACCTACTAGAAGAAGTGAGTGTGTGCGAGAAAAAAATAATGTGCATAATATAGTAGAAGTATACTTAACAGCTTTTGTCAGGTCCTCAGCATAAACTTTTTCTCGTCCATCTAGAGCAGCTAAGCACTTTGCAACACAGGAAGCATATAGCTCAGCTCTATGGCCCTGATAGTCACATAACACATTAAAAAATTTAGTTTCTGGTCGAGTTACAGCAGACAGAAAATAATAAGAAAATAATAATGTTAAGATTTGGTCAACTATGACATTTCAAATTGTCAATCAATAAAAAGACATCATGAACTATAACCGGTAAATCATAAAAAGAAAACCTACTGGGTAATCACAAATACAGCTTTTTTGAAGATATTTCAGCAAACCTAAACCATAATCACCATGTGTAGCTTGGGGCAACATAAATCTTGGAAAACAATTTTTGCTTAGATCATAAAACAGCATTAATTTATGATTTACTCTCTCACTTGTTTTATTTAGATTGCAATACTAAATAAAGGAGCCAGATTTCCACAACTTAGATTTGTATGTAAGCTGCAAGAATTACCATGTTTGTACGTTTACTCTTGATTAAAAATTTGTAATAGATCTCTTACACTGGCATAGTGTTCTAATTTTATATAAGCACACCCATTACCTACTTGAAGTCTGATGGTTCTTTTTCATGAGTTTTACACAATGCAAAAGATATGAATGATATGACATTCCTAAAGACATAATTTAAATAATAAATTGAGTCCTAACTGTCATGCCAAATTGGAGAGAAAAACTGCTTCTATAAGGTGACCGAAGTGTACGAACTATAATTTCAAACAGAAAATTATCTAGGGAAATAACTTAAACAAATACCCACAAACTTTGAACATCCAAACCATGGCATAACATCGTAAGCCTGACAAAACTTCATCATTCTTTTGAGTTGTACTGGGCAACTGATGCAATTGGAAAATATGCATGCGCTTTACCAGGTAATATATATGAGTTAACGGTATGAACCTGGCAACCACTTCGCATGGCTTCCAAGACCAAGTACTTTAGAAGTTCTTTGCTCATATCCACATCCTTTAAATACTCTCTTGCCAAAATGATCTGAAACATGTAAATATACAGATAGAAATCAGAAAACGTATTTGCAACCACAACAGCGTAACACGTACACTACTCCCTATACTTGCAGATATAATGCATAAGATGACTATCAATCATTTTATCAACATAGAGTAAAGTTAATACTAGTTTCCTACAGCAGTCTCTTGACTCCTTTGGTCATTAAGTAGTTACTATGCAGACTTTAAAAACATCACTTCCTCAAAGAGAACTGTTAAGAGAAATAATGGATATAAATTTTCAAAAAATAAAATAAAATTGAATGCTTAAAAGAATCAAAGTAGCAAAGCTGTCAACATATGAAGCTGCTGATCA
Organism: Geum urbanum; assembly: GCA_946800695.1. Classification (NCBI taxonomy): domain Eukaryota; kingdom Viridiplantae; phylum Streptophyta; class Magnoliopsida; order Rosales; family Rosaceae; genus Geum; species Geum urbanum. Next base: position 41,630,863 of record OX326998.1, read on the forward strand.
AAATGATGTCTCTTGTCACTGTACATACTACCATAATAATACTATACAATAATTTCAGTAATCTACCATCTTTAGTATGTTAGAGCATCTCCAATAGTTAAGTTAAATGTTATAGTTATATTTGCTCAAAAGTTATATCTAGCTATTCCTATTTTAACTTTCTATTTAGCAGTAGTAGTTACTTTAAAGTCATTTTATATTTTTTTTTTGGAAATTCAAACTAAAACTGAAAATTTGGGACGTTAAAACAGAAATTGGAACGTTTGAAGTGTTTAACTTCAAGCTATTTTCTCTCCCCTCAAAAGTTAAAAGTAGCTACAGATTTTCTAGGAAAGCTAAATCTAACTTGACTATACGGTAGCTGTTGGAAGCTTTTTTAGTTAAAAATCTGTTATAGTGAATTGCATACACCACAATATGTCCTTTACACAGTTATATGAGGTTCACAACATTGGTGCAAGGGTCAATATAAAACATCCATTTCCACTCGAGAATTATGGATATATTATGAGCTTCTTAAGAGCTACCCTTTTTCTTTTGCCTTTCCAAGAACAAGCGAAGCCCCTCCTCCATGACTGAAATAATCTCTATCCAATTGTTTGGGGTTGAGAGCCATGTTCACCAGGCTGCATTTTATATTTTCCTGTTACCAATCTTCTACATGACTTCCTCCCAACATCTCCACTACATCCACTTTGGGACATGCTTCTCAAAAGCTCAACCGTTACTACCATAAAGCATAGTGGGGTGCAAATAGTCCCATAGATCTAACATTGATATTATCCATTCATCAGGCATAACTCCGGTTGCACCTTTTTACACCATCCCTCTTTCTTATTGCTAACGAGTATCTAACATGCCGACAAAGCACTAAATTTAGTTCATGCCTGATTACCTGAGTTTTTGCGAATTCTGTATCTTCTTCAACCATTTTAAAGACTTCAGCACTGTGTTCCTGAAACTTTGTCGCGATCCCAACAGCTGCAACACGATCATCAAAACTCATTGGAATATCTGCACTGCAAAAGAAGTCACTATTAGTAGAATGAGAAGGCTGATAATTCACACGACTATATTTATAAGGTAGCTGCAAGATCTGTACCTCAAATTAATTGCAATGCGGTCTAATAAGTGTTCACAGACAGCACCCTCTTCTGGATTGTAAGTAGCAATCAAGAGTGGCTTACATGGGTGTCTAAAGCTCATTCCCTCTCTTTCAACAATGTTAACTCCTTCGGTCAATATGTTCAGAAGCAAATTACTAATACCCTCATCCAGAAGATTAATTTCATCAACATACAATACACCTCTATGAGCTTCAGCAAGAAGACCAGGTTGAAAAATGGTGGTTCCTGTTCTTACTGACTCCTCAACATCAACAGATCCAATGAGTCTGTCCTCTGTGACTCCAAGTGGAATTTAACAACAAGAAAATTTAGGCTGTTAAACAAATGAATATAAGAGCATCTCCAATTATTAAGTCCTATATGGGGTGCTAAACTTATATATAGGACTTCAATTTAGTTCTTTTCATTTAGGACTTCAATGTCTCCAATGGTTAAGGTTCTATAACAAAATTGTAATAGATGTGTTATTACATTTTATTTGTGGGTCCCACATGCTAGAGGTGTTATACCAAGTCCGATTTTAGCACTTCATTTAGCACTTGGGTCTAGATTTTTAGCCCCTAGATCCTCAATTTTTCTCTATTGGAGAAGACTTTTCTGAAGAAGAGCTATAATTATAGCCCCTAGATCTTAGATCTCCTCTCCATTGGAGATGCCCTAACATAAATTTGAAAATTAATTTCAATAACAAGTACCTGAACAAAAGGAGACCTAACGATCTGCGTTTTTACATTACCAGCCGAATCAAACTCCATGCATTCAGGTAAAACATCTTCCCACCTTTTGGAATCACAGTAAAACCATTCATTATCTTTAGATCCTTAATGCATAAGTATAATTCTGGGAAGTGAAAACACTCAAAACAGGGGTCTCACTAAAACTTTGTGTATGAGATTTCAAGGGTATGCAACCAAAAAATCAAATATCTAATAATCACAACATTCATCACAAGTTTTTACCAAAAATATTATCATTACACAAATAAGGACCTATGGGTGAATATAATTGCATCTTGGCTAGAAATGGATGCACTGAATCAAAACATATCCAAATGCATATATACTATCTCTATCCATGAATTGCCCAAACCCTTAACAGCAGGGGCACATGTGATGAAAATAGCAAGGTCAGGGAGTAAAATTGCAAAATTAAAAGAAATGATAGTGACATGATGTTTGGAATAAAGTTGAAGTTGGTTAACTGAAAGTTATCCAAATTTCAATTTCAAATTTGGGATCCAGGTGGAAGGTATGGTGCTTTGGGGTTTATTCAAGGCCCCTTAATTCTTGCTTGGTGAATTCTATCAATGTTTTCCTAGTTGTACCACAATTGTGTGCTTTGGTTTTCAGGATTCAGCCACCTTGGTCCTATTTTCCTGTAAAGATCAGTTTTATAGGCTCGTTTTAGTACACGATATTATGTGTTCCTATGATGAGTAGTATTTATTAGTACCATAGTCTTGATCTAGTATTGATCCATGGTAGGTTTTCTGATGTATTGTGCTATTCTGCTCATTTGATATATTGGTTTCCTTTTTAAAAAAAATGAAGTAGTTACAGGCACCTAACACCAACACCATGTCAAAATAACCTGTAGGGGATGGATCAGTATGCTTACTCTTCTGGACAGGCTGGATCTGCATTTGCTATTGAACCAACAACAACTTCAATGGGTGGCAAAATTGCATGCAAACCGCATGCCATTACTGTCTTGGCTGTCTCCCTCCTTTCAGAGATAGCAATTCCTCGGATTTCACGGTCTATAGCCGCCCCAAGCAACAGAGCAGTTTTGATGGCATCCTATAAAACACAAAATATTCATAGATGAAAACTATACTATTTTACATAACAGTACAAGTAAACTTTGTATCCGTATGAGTAGCTTGACACCTAAGCTATACTAGTTAGCTTGACATCTAAAACAAATAAGACATGTAAGGGACAACAACTCGTTAACCTAGTAGAACAAAAATTTCTCAATAATACAGCCATTAATGACATAGATTTAGCAAGATTGTAACTAGCATCATCCTCAATTGTGGGTACACAAGACAACAGTTTTCAGTGAATCGAACAGTGAAAAACCAAACTGTATCCTCTATCTCTGCCTCTCTTTTTCTTTCTTTCTATAATTTGCAACACCATCGCCAAGAGTTATCAGTGGAAAACAAAATCAATATCTTGATCCAGTAATGCCCACATTAAATAAACAAGCCAAATGAGCAGTTTGTCTCCTCAACCGCAAGCATAGACAAGAGAATGAATTCAAAATGCCACCGGTAAACAATTCTATATATTTTGATAGACGACATGTAATCCGGAATTTACAAAAAAGAAGAAGAAGGTGTGTTATGATGATGGGAAGTGTTGTTACAGTACTTGGCCAACAACAGCGGCTACCGGAAAGAACTGTCTTGCTTTTGCGAAGAAGATTGGAGGAGGTGCGAGAGAGAGCCATTGCCTTGGCTCACTTCACTATTGCTGCTTACTTGCTCATCTCCTCTTTATCGCTTCACATAAAATCTGTTTCTGAAAAAAGTTGGGATATGTGGATGTTTTGGACTGTAAATCTGATGCTCTTTTAACCACCGTTACTCTAAAACCTAAATTATTCTTATTTTAGAGTAAAATCATTATTTTTTAACTCCAACCATCTCTTTAAACTCACCATCTTTACAAAATTCACAACTTGTATATTCTCTTCAAATCTCTAAGATTAAATGCTTGTCTTTTAAAAACCGCTTTCTCTTTCTTCAAACAAGAAAACACATCATTTATCTTCTTTTTTTGCCATTCTCTCCCAACCACTCACAAAGTTGCAAACTCTTATTGTTCACCGAGGTTGCTAATTGCAAGTGAGTATATTTGAACTATTGATTAGAATTGAAGATGATTGTGGAATTGAAGATCCATGATTATATGGCGAACTTGGAAGATGGCTTTGTACTAGCTTTTGGGTTGGAATCAAAGATATGATTATGGAATTGAAGATGATTATATGGATGGATGGTGATTTGGTTTGATATGAAAAATATTTAATATATGAGTTCATTGAATATACAGATATATTTAGATTAGATTAAGCATTTAAATTTAAAGTTTATAATAGTGTATGCATTGGAGTTGAGTCATTTTCTTTTTAGAGTTTTTATGATTTTCTATTCTACTATACAAAATTTATCCATAAACTGTTGGAAATGCTCTTACTAGCTAGCTAGGTTCACTCCCACACTTGGAACAAAAAAATCATTCCAAAACTCCACTCACAATTTACTATATAACAATCGGCAAGCATACTGTAGATTTGACTGTAGATTTCCCTGTTCATAGGGGTGTTTCGGTCAACAAAATGTAAGCATGCAAAGCATGCGAGGGTTGGTGAAGACGTCCTCCCTCTGATCTCTCTCCCTACCGATCTCACTATCTCTCTATCGATCTCACTTTCTCTCCCAATTCTCTTCAAAGAGCGATTTCTCAAATCTGCGATCTTTCTGCCTCCCGGTTCCAATCTCTCACGATACGTGGCCGTTTCCATCACTGACGATCCTCATCTGTTTTCGCTCCTCACCACGTGTGTAGCTTCTCTGGAGCTCGCCGTTTTCGCTCTCATCTCCGGTGAAGGTACCTGTTTCGCGAAACTGATGTATGTTGATTGGGTTCCTCTTCTATTTCTATTTTCTAACTCAATCTGTTCTGTCCCTCGATCTGCTTTTGTTTTGTGTGGGTATGTTTGATTTCTATTGTGATTTCAATTTTTTTTTTTGCTTCTTTCTAATATGTGTGCTGCTTTGATTCATCATGTGGCATTAGTGGTGATATATTTATCCGGGATTGTTATCAATTGATAAACTACATAACATTAGTATTTCAGTTAACGAATTGTGTTAATTTTCCCAATTTCTCAAACTTGATTTTTGGGTTGTGTTCTGTGTTTCGATTTGCAAAGGAGATTGAATATGTTTTGGGTTATTGTTGTGTATGTGTGATGAGATTGATATTCTCAATGTTTGCACCCTGTGACAGGTCTGGAACCTGAACCAAAAGTTTGCAGCCTTGAAGATTTATGCTGTTAAGGTAGACTCTATCATATTTTTGGGTTTTTTGCATAACACAGGGGAACGTTTTGGGTTGTGGTTGTGTATGTCTGATTGAGTTTTAGAATTGTTGGCGTAGGGATTTGAAATAGTATATAGACTATATATTTTGGTTTTTTTGCCAATTCTGTCAATCGAAGTAATAAGCCTATTTATCAACGATTTTGTAGGACACAGAAGAAGACTGATCTGCTTATATTCTAAAGGTTTCTTTACTTTGGGTGAGTTCTTTAGTGTTTGTTCCCTGAAGTCATTTACTCATATATTCAACAGGAATGAATATGTGGTGGGACTTTTTATATGCTAATGAACAATGAATTTGAGAGTTGTGGAAGAAATTGTCGGTTTTGTATGATGTCAAGACAGTGTTATGCTATTTTATAGAATGGTTCATCTGCATTTTGATCTGCATCTGCCATGTCTTGAAATATGCTGAAATATGTGTTATACTCTGTTGGAAGTGGTTATTTTCAAATCTGTGAATATTTTTGTGTGCTGATTATGTTTATAATGATGGAAGAGGCTGAATTAATGGACCAGACTTTGATTTCTTTGGTCTGAGCCCTCTTTTGATCTTACTGATTGGTTTTCTATATTTGAGTTTTATTTAAATTTTTGTATTCAATTTTTTTTATTTGGTGTCTTATTTATGCTTAGGATTTTAGGCACAATGATGTGGCAATTGATGTTGAGTGAGTTCTTGACTGGAGTAGAGGAGCTAAAACTCTTTTTCATGGTTTTCAAGTACTGGGGTGCTGTAGCTTTTCTAGCTTTAGTCTATATTTGCTCCTTTTCTGTTGGAACATACATCTGACTTTTTCCTAAGTGGATTAATTAGTTTAATTTTAATATAATTTGTTGTTTGATGCTACATTGTTTACGTTCAAAATATCATATTAGTATGGGGGGCTGTGAGATTGACAGAAGACTGATCCCCTTATATTTGTTGTTTATTTACTTTTGGTAAGTTTTTTTTTTGTCTTTGTTCTTTAAATTTGTTTGGGAATTTATATATTCAATGGGAGGGAATATATAGAAAAAAAATTTATATGCTAATGTGATGTTGATATCAACAGTGAATTTGGCAGTTTTTGTTAGGTAGTTTTAGAAGAAACTATCAGTTTTTTATGTTTATTTCTGTTGTCATCATAGTAGATACGATAATCTGGAACAGTAAGCATATGTTTTTTCTATGGGTTTTGTGAATAATAGATCCACAAATCCAGGGAATTTCGATTGATCCACAAATCTTTGTTTTTGCGGCTTCTATCGGTTTTTTGCTTATATTGGGTGTTTCGCATTTCATCGTTTATTATGTATGAAATTTCTATTTTTTTTGTGCCAGACTTTAATTTTTAACCTGAATTTAAGAAAACCTGGAATGAGTTTTGAGGTCACGGGTCTTTGTGTTGATGTGAAACGATGTGTTGTATAGAGCAAAGTTCATTCACATTGTAGGAGATCAAATGCATTTTATTTGTACTCTGTATATACACCATGCATGTAGAATTCACCTTTGTTATGAGAATGGGTTTATGAGATTAACGCTGATTTGGATTATGAATTTGGTAGGTATGGGAACTTTGGGTAAGTGAAATTTAGGTGGGTAATTGTAGAATCCAAATTTGGTCTTCTTTTGTTCTAGCTTACCATACACTTGGTCATATTTTTATTGTGATGTTGTGAGATTCCAATGGGTTTGTCTCTTATGAACCTTATTGTGAATTGATAAAGCTTATATATGGTGGTTTACAAATTGCAGGGACTTTATTGTTGATAAAAGCTAGCGAGCTTGCTCACCGATCGATATGATACTTAACCCATTGATTTAATCTTTAATGGTGTTTAAATATTTGGTTGGTTTTGTACTTAGATGCATTATATTTGTGATCCGTGTATAGTTGCAATCAGAAAAAGACTGTGATAGGTTTCTTTGTTTGAGAGGATGAAGACATTGTTGAAAACATATTTGAGCACATCCAATTACACATGTGACTGAGTTGGATTTTAGGTGGAATCATGGATTAGGCTTATTTTATTTAGATAAATATTTTAGTTAACAATGGACAAATTACTTTTTTTTTTCGTAAAAAATCGGGTCTTGAGGTCCAGAATCTGCAGTACTGATTTTTTTTTGTCACATGGCTCCCATAATCATATTGTTTTACTTTTGTTCGTTTCCATTGGCATGTGATGAGGTGTTGGGTTTCTTTTTGGCTTTTGTCTCTCTTTCTTTTTTTGCTGATTTATCTTTCATTTTGATCTTTTTTTGTTTACATTTTATGTCATCTGATTTACATTTTTGTCTGTATATATCTTATGATTTAGTTTTTTTAACGTCTTTATTTTCTATTTTTTTTGCAGGTTGTATTCTGTTTGTTAGAACCAAATTGTGCGTGTAAAGGTGTGTGTGTATATATATATATATGAAAATTGCATTAGTTGCTGGAAAGTATATATGTTGTATATCCATATATATTAGTCTGCTGTATATATAGAAATATATATTACTAATATATAGCTAGCCCAAACTTTAGCCTGTTGTATTAATTATTGCTATTATATAGCTACCTTAAACTTGAAAGTAATGTATAGTTGCCATATATATTGGTTTGCTGCATGCATTAGATTTTTAGTCTGATGTACAGTTGTCACATACGTTGGGTCATGGGCTCAATTTTTTCAGAGAGATATGAGTAAGTGTCTTTAGCAAAGATTTGAGTGAATATAGCCCGGTTATACTCACAATTAATAAAAAGTTTTTGATTATGTGAGTGCGGTAATTGTTGTTATTCAATTTTGATACATGCATATTGTAAATTGGTTTTGTTGATTGTATGTAGTGTGGGAACTATAGTGATATGCTGATTGTCAACCTGTTTTTAAAAAGTCAACTTCCTTTAAGAATCCAACTTTAATACAACCTGTTTAAAGAGTCATTTTTAAAAACTCAGCTTCCTTTCAGAACAACTTTTATGTTGGAAAATGGACTGTCAAGTTCATCTTCTTTTAGTGAGAGTATTATATGGTGTGTTAACATGTGGATTTTATTAATTTTAGGGTTGCAAAGCTCCAGAAAAAGAACTTGAGAGAAGAATTGGTTGTTGATTAATATAATTATGCTCGAAACCTATGGCTTTGAAATTCTTTAATACAACCAGTTTAAAGAGTCATTTTTAAAAACTCGGCTTCCTTTCAGAACAACTTTTATGTTGGAAAATGGACTGTCAAGTTCATCTTCTTTTAGTGAGAGTATTATATGGTGTGTTAACATGTGGATTTTTTTAATTTTAGGGTTGCAAAGCTCCAGAAAAAGAACTTGAGAGAAGAATTGGTTGTTGATTAATATAATTATGCTCGAAACCTATGGCTTTGAAATTCATTTATGTGTTGTCGCGTAAGGTTAATAAATTAGATGGCTGTCAGGTGTCGAAGGAATTATATTAATTTGTTGCGTTGTATTTAAATGTGTTATGGTTCAATCTCTGACTGAATTACATTCTCTTCATTTTGGATGCTTTGTGGAATTTTGTTGGTAGAGCCGATGGAAAATATGTTGAATTAACTTTTGTTTGTATTGTTTGATTAATTTATGTTATTTGGTTTATTACAGTATTTTTCATTATTTATTATACTTCTTAATTTATTTGTTGTATTATGTAGGATCTAAAGGTTGTATGCGAAAAAAATTTCGCTGTATCACCTTGGTGCTGCTTCTCTGGCAATTGTCATATTTTGTTTTAGTTTCTCTTCGAAATTCAGGTCTGTATTTAAATTGACTTATGATGTCCAATAATGTGGTGTTAGAAAAATCAAGTTTCTGATTTGAATCATATTAGCTTTAACACTGTTGCGGTGTTTTTAATTTTTAGTTTTGGTTATGCCGGATAAACTTGGAATCATTTAGTGTTGACCAATAATTGAATGTATTTTGAGAATTAACCAATTATTTTCTCTGGATATAAATGATATTATTGTCTATGCTGCATATGCCATGTTTTATGATTCTGTTTTGTTAAATTTAGTGTCAGTCGTGCACATGGCTTTCTTTTTCTTCTTTGTTGCGATAATTGTCCATACTTCATATGTCATATTTTTTTTATGTGGAAATGATTATGTTTTAATATATTTGTTAATGGTGCACATAGTTTGTATTCATTACTTATATGCTCTTTTTTGCTTAAATTGGTCGTGTAGGTATGAGGCCAAAAAGAAATGTAAACTTTTTGAACAAAGCGGAACGAACTATGTCGTCGTTGGAGTATCCTCATTCAAACCAAGCTTCCTTGATGAGTTGTGATTTAGACCAAGGCTCTTTGACCAAGAAACGACGTCTGTTATCTACCACTTCTCAAGAATCTTCTGTGTGCCATGAGATGGCAGCATCGTTGGATTGTGTTGAATTGGACCAGGGATTTTTCACTGAGAAACGATGTTTGCTTCAATCTACTACTAGGGAATCCTTAGTTGCTTATGAGACAACATCACAGTTGAACTATCCCCAAGCAAGTGCTGCATGTGAAGAGAGTAGTGACGATAGCGACACTGAAGATGTTGTATCAGGTATTGGAAAACATTGTATTTTTATTTGCCGGGTCCTGAATTTTTTTTCCATATATCCTCATCATCGGATATTAAGTTAAACTTGATCACTTTAGCTTGAGGACAATTAGGCATGCCACTATAAAATCACTGAACCCTACTAACACATAACAATATAAGCTATTCCAGTAAAAAAAATTGTCTCGAGGGTTTTCTTGGAGACATATAGTAGAAAAGCTCATGAAGCTACAGAAAATAGCAGTCTGATGCTTATGATAATGTTAATATCAGTGCTTTTGTTAATACACATTATATGCTGGAACTACAGTAGACTTCATAAATATTGAAGATCACAGTAAAATAATGGTAATATTTTACTGATAAATTGGCAAATGTATACAGAGTATAGCCACAATGATAATACGGAGTTAGATGATAGAACTACTCATCTTTTTGTTGTTGGTTACTGATTCGTTTAGTCGAACTGTTGTTTCATTCTTTGAATGAATCTAAAACTGCACAAATTAGTTTTTCGCTGCTGTCAGTTCTTTGTTTTGGTTATATATTTTTGGCTGCACAAATTTAATATCATTACTGCAACTTAATATAGTCGTTTGTTACAAATATAGTTTAGAGCCATAAATTGTGAGGAATGTCTGTTGAGATGTGTTTTAATATGTAGTCAATTTCTGATATGATGTTGGCATGGTGAAGGATGTGTTAGTTTAGCATATATTTTCAATTTTAGGTTCTTTTTGTATGTGTGATAAGTTTTTTTTGCATCTATAAGTGTCGGTGCATAATTGATGAATGTTATGATGAAGAGTTGATATGTATGCACCAATTGGTGAGGACAATTGATACCACGGGTATTATGAGATTTTCAGGGCTCAAATTTCCGTAATTCATGTAGAATCAGTTGTCCTCATCAATTACAATGTACCATAAAAAGTAATAGTTTTTTGCCCGTGGGTATTGTTTGTTAGGATTCAATTATATGTATTATCACTTCTCGAATTTTTGAGTTTTGCATTTGTCTTATAAGCTGATAATTTTCTCCATCTAATGTAGGTGTTCAAGGGACTATTTTTGGGCAGAAATCATATCAGAGAAGCCATAGAGGTGAGGAATACTATTTTCAATTATTAATTATCAATCAATTATTCATCTATTACATCTTCATTATTAGTTATCAAGAATCTAACACAGAATTTGATAATTGTAATTGTAGGTCGGATTGTGTGTTATAATGATGCTGGTGATGATGCTTACACATGCAGTCATTGCACTGCTTTATTTTGGTCAGCTGAAGCATTGAAAAGAAAAGAAAAAAATCAATTCATATATACTCATTGTTGTGAAAAAGGCAAAGTCCAACTTCCAATGTCATATCCAACTCCTGTATTTCTTGATGAATTGTTAAATCCAAATAATGGTCGAAAAAGTGTATCATTTCGTGATAATATTAGAATTTATAATTCCATGTTTGCTTTTACTTCTATGGGGGCTGAAATTGAGCATACCATTAATAATGGAGAAGCTCCTTATGTTTTTAAAATATGTGGACAAGTTCATCACTTAATGGGTTCTATTTTACTTTCAGAAGGAGAATCTCCTAAATATGCTCAGTTATATGTATATGATACTCAAAATGAGATTTCAAACCGAATAATCGTTATTGATCCAAATAAGGCAAATAACAAGATTGATTTTGATATTGTTAAAGGATTGGTGGAATTGTTAGATCAATGTAATGAATTAACCAAAGTATATCGATCTGTGAGAGATGATTTTGAGAATCAATCATTGCCCAATTTTGATGTGACTATACTTGATCGTGAAAAAACTGATAGCAAACAATATGAATTACCTTCTGCTTCTGAAATTGGTGGATTAATTGTGGGTGATATAGGTGAATTTAATTCTAATAGAGATATAATTATTCGATCAAACGAAGGCACGCTTAAACGAATATCTAAAATTCATCCCAAGTTAATGTCATTACAGTATCCACTTCTTTTTCCATTTGGAGAGGATGGATTTAAAATTAACATGAAATTAAAACCAATTGCAGGCAAAAGTGACGATAAAAATAGAAAATTAACAATGAATAAATTTATACGTTATCAAATTCATGACAGAATAAACCAATCGAGTACTTTGTTGAAAGGTGAAAGATTATTTCAACAATATTTAGTCGATTCATATGCAACTGTTGAAGAAAATCGTTTAGAATATATAAGACATCATCAACCAGAACTAAGGTGTGAAACATGGAATAATATATCTACATTTGTTTCGGATGGAATTGTCCAAGGTTCTGATGTCGGAAAAAGAGTATTTATTCCTGGTTCTCGCATTGGAAGTCCAAGAGATATGATAAGTAATTATCAAGATGCAATGGCAATTTGTAGAGAATACGGTAATCCCGATTTGTTCATCACTTTCACATGCAATGTGAAATGGCCAGAAATTTTGAGATTTTTCGAAAAAAAACCGGGCTACAAACCTGAAGATCGTCCTGAAATTGTTTGTCGAATTTTTAAAATAAAAGTATATGATATGATTGCTTATATTAAAGATGGATGACCTTTTGGAGAAGTCCACGCTCATGTGTGTACAATTGAATTCCAAAAAAGATGGTTACCACATGCTCATTTATTATTTTGGCTCAAAAATAAATACAAATGTTATACAACAGTTGATGTAAATTCTATAATTTCAGCAGAATTGCCCGATAAAAATATTAATCCAGAATTGTTTGAAATAGTTAGTCAATTTATGATTCATGGTCCTTGCGGTCAACTTAATCCATCTTCTCCATGTATGCGAGATAAATCATGTACAAAATATTTTCTAAAACCATTTATTTCTAACACAATTTTTCAAGCAATAAAATCTCCTCAATATAGACGTCGTGATGATGATTCATGTTTTGTGATTAAAAAAGGGGTTCAAGTTGGTAATAATTATGTTGTACCATATAATGCTAATTTGTTATTAAGATATAATGCTCATATAAACGTTGAATCATATTCTCAATCTATGTTGATAAAATATTTATTCAAATACATAAATAAAGGACCTGATAGAGCTCACGTATTGATCCATGATAATATAAATGATGAAATCCAAAATTATCTCAATTTTCGATATTTAACTCATCATGAGTCCGTTTGGCGTTTATTTAAATTTTCCAGTCATTCTAAATATCCTGCAGTTCAATATTTGAAGATTCATTTGCCCAATGAACAAAATATTTGTTTTCATCAAGCTAATTCTCTTGAAAATGTATTGCAAAATCCAAGTATAGAAACTACAATGCTGACTGCTTGGTTTGCAGCTAATAGGACTTATAAGAAGACAAAAAAAAAATATATACTCAATTTCCTACAAAATTTGTGTGGAATGATGATAAAAAATTATGGACCCAGAGGAAAAAATATTGTGTTATCGGTAGAATAGCACATGTGCCACCAAGTGTGGGTGAATTGTACTATCTTAGAATGCTTTTGAATGTTCAAAAAGGATGTATTAATTTTGAGGCAATAAGAACGGTCAATCAGATAACATACTCAACTTATCAAGAGGCATGTCGAGCTTTAGGATTGCTAGGAGATGATAAAGAATGGCTTGAAGCATTGTTGGAATCTACTTTCACTGCCACTTCTCCTCAAATTCGTTATTTATTTGTTACGATTATTCTGTTTTGTGATGTTTCGGATCCCCAATCTTTATTTGATGCATATTGGATTAACATGTTCGATGACATATCATACAAAATGAAATTAAATTTTAAAATGCCAAATCTTACCATACCTGACGATGAATTAAAGAATGCTGTTCTACATGAGCTTGAAAAATTGTTTAATTTATCGTCAAGCAGTTTAAAAAACCATCAATTACCAATGCCAAACAAACAACAAATACTCGCATCTCATAGGAGCACTAACAAACTCATCAAAATAAGCACATGACACACCAGATAGGTATGGGGCAATATCAATTTGCAAACCTTGCTCAAACCTCTAACACTTTCTCCTTCACTGACCTGACGGAATTTGGTGCAAAACGGGCCAAGCGGGTGAAACCATCCCAGTACTCCATCACTGACATGTCCCCCTGCCGAAGACTCATAAACTCTTCATGCTTCTGCTGCTCAGAAGACTCATGAACAATTTTGTGAACTCTGTCCATGAAGTGAGAGCTTCATTTCTTTCCATACTTTGCCACCAACGATAAGCATGGTCTTGTAACAAACCTGTGGCTACCCCAGTCCTCTACTCAGGGTCAATTGTGGATGCAAACGATCACAAACTCGACCTATTTCAACTAGCCAGTTCTCACTAGTCTCAAGGTCATAGGAACCAGTAAAAGGAACGGCTTCTACCTTCCTAGCCTTACTAACTAAATCATCATGATCCTCACTTGGTGTTGGCATCATGCGTGAAATTAACTCACGCATATGCTGAGCCAAGGATTGTGTATCATCCTGTTGGGCTGGTTGTCGAGGCATACTGACTGACCTACGAGTCCAAAAATAACTTAGTTCACTGAAATAAGTCATAAACGGGATCGACTAAGAGACTCTAAGCATCTGACAATGCACAACACTTGGAATAATGGGCATCAGCCGGCCGGTTGGGCCATCCTTCCAAAAGTGTCGTACATTCTCAAATGCATGTACTGACATGACTAGAAGATTCTACATAATCTATGACCTAATGCTCTGATACCAAACTGAAATCACCCAACTCTAAATTAACTAGTAATCTAGGATCAAGCCCTAATGACTGATTATCATCTATAAGTTTCTATAAATATTTTGACATAACTACCCTTAAAACTGAGACAACCAAAAACCTGCAAGAAGAATGACACTCCGCAGATGAATCCCACAAACAAACCTAGGACCATCGATGTCCATTTGGATTTCTCAACATATAGCAGAAACTAAACCAGATGTAAAACTCAAGATTGAAAACATACTTTACAAAGTACTGGTTCTAAATACAAGGAGAAGCAAACTCAACGACTACTCGAGTAACAACCTATTCACAAGAAAATTGGTATCCATAGCGACTTCTATATACATATGAAACAATCTGACAGTGAGCTGGAACCTACTGATGAGAGGATGACTGGTGGATTCAGAGCTCTCGACGATACCAAGCATGCTCAGGAATAACACTGCAAACTGGGCAACGAAAAACTGAAAAACCAAGGGAAAGACATTTATAATATAAAACGTTAGTGTGAGTGGATAAAAAATAATATAATAATCTCCGTAAATCGCTAAACTGTAATTTCATGCATTTTCGCTATTTTCTATGAAATAATTCGAGTTCTAAACTGAATAATTGAAATATAAATGGAGGTGCTCTCCGAGGCCACCTAACCTGAGGTGATAAACTGAAATGAAAATTATGCAAATATATGATGGGATCGTCCCCAAGCCATCTAACCTGAGTCGATCTGGGTTAGACGAGGCCACCTAACCTCCCATAACCAACTATCCGGTGATCAGCCGAATAGCTAAAGTATTGATACAATATAAAAACCATCACAAAGCAAACCTTCAAAAATAACCCTTTAAAAATATATTGGAAAGCGTAATAAATAACTGAACTCGCTATCATCTATGAAAATAAAAGGTCCAACACAAGTTTAGGGCTACTGCTGGGGTTCTGCAGAATTTCCTTTGCTGCTAGAGTCGTGATCTTGTTGTCCTATAAATACAGATCATTAGATATCAAAATACGCGTAAAACTATGAAAATCGACCCTAAAAACAGTCCCGGAAGTCTTACCGATAATTTCTGAAAAATTGACTCGTCGGAAAACCACCGTGGATGGCGGTGCGTGGTCCTCACGCGCCTCCAGAGGAGGCGGCGTGAGAGCCACACGCGCCTCCCAGCCAAACTGCTCTTATGGGAGCGTTTGATACATGGCTGAAAAGATCTCACGATGCTCTACAATTTTTATAACTACAACATTTCACGAATCGCCGTCTTTTGGCAGAAAAACAACCTGAAAGCCACGACCCCAAGAATTGGTGAAAAATCAAATCTGCCAAGAACGTCGCCATCGCTCCACCTCGGACCCTAAAACCATAGGGGTTCGACTCCTGAGACAAAACCCAGTCGAACTCACCCCTCAACCTCACCAGAGAACGGCCGAACACCGCCGTCCAATAACCCCGAAATTCGGCAGAGATAGCTAGTCAATTCGATACCAAAACTCAACAATACATATATCAATCGATAGAAGGGGGGATGAGCTTTCTAACCATACTTGGAACGTCGCCGAAGGTGGTCGAAATCTGTGATACGGCTCGGGTCGAAGAAAACGGGTCGGTGTACGGTATACGGGTACCGTACGTATGGGTTGCCGAAAATGAAAATTTTCCAAAAATACTCTGTATTAATACCTATATTCATACCAGACTCAAATCAATGACTGAAATTCATTCTGATCTTGATCTAATGGTCGCGATTAAACCGACCTAAAACTAATTTTTATTTAAATTATTCGTCACGTAAACTTCTAATAAACATTAAAAATAGCTCGTTGATCTGATAAATTTCTAAAACATACCTACAAGCTCGAAATTAATACTCTACAACTCTCGTGAAGAAAGTCAAGTCAAATTCTTGCCCGATGAAAAAGTCGTCAACAACCCTAATAACGCGGCTAATCCGCGATAACGCGTAACATGGTTCGATAAGTGTGTGATTTTAGTACGGATTGTAACCGAATTTGTAGTGCTCGAGGTAGATTGTTGCCTCAGACTACGTGAAATTTAATTAAATCACCATTGGTCACCTCGACGTGTAGAGAGTTTCTTATTGACATTAGCAGTAGAGATTAATTCACTATCTTGTGATTCTACTAATTTAGTCTTGTTAGTCGGGATTAACCTTAAGTTTCTCTACACCAATCTCTTCTTAAGTAGGTCATGTTCATTTTATGTTGTGAACACATTTCCCTTTATAAAGATATCTTTTGTGATGTGTAGCCATGTTAGAAATATAATTCTCCTTACTATAAATCATGAGGGTTTGTGAGGATGAAGATGTTGATATCAAGGTTCTGAATCAGAGTTGTGCATTTTATACTCTTACACCGAGGAAACATTAAGTTTGGTAATCAACAAGGAATTGTGTACATCATAAGCACGTGCTGAAATCAAAAAAATATGAGTATAACTTGATTTGATATTTGTTGCTCGATCTTCGGATTCGTGCTACACTGATTAGAGGAGCACCATGCAAGTGACCAAGCGTTCATTACCCGGAGGAGAATATATGAGAATTTTACGCGAACCAGTTTTAGATTTGTGTTCCATGATGATGTGGTTTATCAGCTTGATGGGATATAAGTCTTATCATTGATTTCTTCTAAAGAGTTGTCACGTTTCTTAAACTTTATAGCATTCTCGTCCTCTGATTAGTTTTATTGGTTAAGCATCTAGTGTCCTGGAAATCACAAATTTCAGTAGTTATATAATGAGTATAGTGGCATCAATTCAGCTATTGAATTCGAGAGCGAGTGTAGGTCTGTAAATTAGTGCCTACTTTTTTATACCACCTCAAGTGGACAGATATTTTAAGTAAATGTGTATCTATTCCCAAAATTTTTTTTGACATTGGATAATAGTCCTTATGCTATATGTGAGTCTTGTTATGAGCTAGTGATGCTCAGCTTTCAGTGCGGTTTGGTTTACAAATTCGAATATTTGAGTGTGATTGAAGAGTATTGTTAGACTCGTTGGAGTCGGCCCATATTATCAGGTGTAGCAGAAGAAAATGCCAATTGATCCCTTATGAGCCTCTACATTATAGTTATTGATATTTGAGTTAGTCTTTACAGTGTATCGAACTGGTGTTATTTAAAGCATGGAGAGTTTTAGTATTACGATCCTAGTAAATCATAATTTCTGATGAGTATCTTTGGTTTATGTTCATATAGTTGTGTATATTGATTATGAGAAATTTGGATGGGATACGGTGCCCACTGAAAGGACCCAATCCCGATTCAGTTACCTAAACCGGAACTAAACCCTTTCGAAAATACGAACCAACAAAAATTTTCAAAATTTCGGCAGAGTTTCGTTACTAGCGTGGAATTGCCATAACCTGCACCCAGAAAATAACACTTCATCCTATGCCACAAAAGCCAAACCGTGGGCACCAATCCCATCCGGATTTCTCAACATCAATATAATCAACAACAGTAAACAAACTGTACTATATTTATATGTATATCCGAGAAAATTTGTATAAACAAGTATCAGAATGTATCAGAGCGACCTCTAAAGTAAAACATATACAATATACACATCAGTAGGCGGAACAAGAACCTACTGGAAAGCACAGGTAACTCTGATCACTAGCCTCCAAACCGCGACGTGAAAACACCAAAACCTGAACTGCAACTGGGCACGGAAACCGAAAAGCCCAGGGGAAAGACAATAAACACGTTAGAGTGAGTGGACGAAAATAAATGTCTTTCACCAGTTGATATATATATGTTTAAAATAACATATGCGAGTCCAGGTAAATAAAATAATAAAATACGCGAGATAAAAATCATACTCCTCCAGCATACTGAGCATGCAAGTAAAAATCTCACAGATAGAACCACGGGGTCCCTAACCCACACGTGATTCCAGCCGGTAACATCCTCGGGGATCAGCCGGGATGCAGTGTATCGATACAACAACGTAACTGAAACTGTACTCTGTGAAAATCAAATCATAAACAGTTCGATGCAAATGCAAGATACAGCATATAAGTGTATGTATACTCGTATACGTATATCTGTATAAGTATAATCGTATAATCGTAAAACACATGCTCATATAATCCGAAATCTCATACGCATGCTCAAGTTCATAGATCATATAAAAGACTTGCAAGATTTCCGTGAAAAGAAATTGTCCACTCACAGGTGAGTAAAAAGCACACTCGCTCTAATCTCGTGGCCCGGCGGAAGATCCCTCGCCAGAAGCACGATCACGATCCCGATCTCGATCTCGATCACCTGAATATATTCATAAATCACAACTGATCAAAATCATAGTCCACAACACTGTACTGATGCACGGAAACCAACCGTTCCCGGAAATACGAAATGCAGTACAAAATGAATTACGGAAATCCCGAAATCCCTACTCGAAATCTAGACTGAAAATCGGCAAATCAAATCGACCCAAAAACCTCTGTACGATAACCAGGGCGTGATTACGAGAAAAATGACATTAAAATTGTCGAAATCTGAAAAGTTGACTTTTCCCCGCCGTTGACCACCGTTGACCGTCGTCGCCGACGGCGGCGCGCCGTCAACGGTGAAATTTCACGGCCAAAATTTCCAGAATTCAAGGTCTCATCAAGGCGAATCACTTTCCCAACTAACACTCAAGCCAATTCCAACTCTAACCCTTCCAAAACTCAACAAACCCGAACGAAAATTCAAACCGGAATTCCAAATCGGGTTCCTCCCCAAACACCTCCTCGTTCAAAACCAAGCCACTCGAAAACACCACCGAGGTGTGGGAAGCAAAACCCCCAACATCTCGACCCCCAACACTCGCCGGAACCACCTCCACCGTCACCGGCGAACCTCACCATTTCGGCCTACTTCGAACTTACCCAAAACGAAATCAATTCCATCCAAACCAAAGCTAAACCCACTCAAAATCAAACAAGGATGCTAACCATACCTGTCCCGTGGCCGGAGGTGGCCGGAAAGTAGGTCGTCGGACGGTGACTCCCAAACGGGAAACTTTCCCTTTCGGTCTGCAAGTCAACTTTCCCAAAATAGAAAGTCAATGATGGTCAACCCTCAATCAGCAATTTTTACGACAATTCTCGACTATTTCGATATTTATACTCGAGCCTCGAGTCCAAAACGAATATACGAATTGATTCAGATAAACACGATACAATCGGATAAACTCGTCGAAACCCAAAACTTCAAATAATCATAAAATATTCCTCGGTTATCGGAAAAATCTTCCGGAACCGCCCACGAGCTCGAAATCACGTACTCAACAATTTCCGTGAAGACACTCAACTTAAATTATCGGCCGAAAACAAAGTCGCGAATTGAATCGACAAACCACATACACGACGAAAACCCGCGACTAAACTCAATCTCGAGAATCGTGCCGAATATGCAACAGGTTCTGGTTCGGGTCGCCACACCACAGTTTGTTTGTGGGATTTGTTATTGGAAGTGTTCTCTTCGTGCAGGTTTTTGGTTTCCTTAAGTTTTAGGGGAAACTATGCCCAATTTTCAGTAGAATTTTTGAGAATGGGGGAATTAAGTAGGGTAAGAACTTTCCCTAAGATTGGTCATATGCTTACTTATGTTATGACTTTAGAATGGTTAGTCTGGGTTCTCAACTTGATACATTTATGGCCTAGAGGGTCATTTTTTTGTGCGTGTCCGCATAGAGACACCTCAGTTAATTTTTTTTGTAGCAATATGATTGTATGGTGACCCTTTTATGGACAATTCTCGTAATTGTGGATGTTACTTGCAAGCCGAACGAACTCATACTAGTACCCATTGGTGTTTTACTAGTATGTTCATAAATTTTGAGGACAAAATTTTCTTTAGGGGGGTAGATTGTGACACCCCATCTTGAAAATTATATTTTTAAGATTTATTTAACGTTAATCGAGAAATGTAGTTAGTTTTGTTACCATTGATATTTATTGTGAACTTTTTAGTTAATTTTTTATCAGACTGTCAAAATTGGTTGACTTTAGGTGGAAGTCATAGAAATTATCAAGCCAAGTTCGTAGACGTGTAGAATGCCGAAAATAGAGTTACGACAAGAAATTTATGATTAGCAAAATTTTATCGGAAATGTAATAGTCATAATTGGACAAGTATAATGAGACTTTCTATTTCAGGAAATTATATTGGGAAAAGTCATAGAGTTTATCGAGACGAGTTCGTAGCCACGTCAAGTGTTCAAATCGAAGTTACGATGAAGAAGTTATGGTCGGTGAAAGTTTTTGAAACAATTTGCGAGGTGAATTAGTCACGAGTATAAAAGTGACATACCTAAAGTGGAAAGTCAAAACTTTCCATTTGGGGTTAGACTTTTTCTTCCCTTTCTCTCTCCTCTCTCCCGCGGCTCTCTCTCTCCTCGTCGGTGTCGTCGGCGTCGTTCATCGGCCGACCACCAAAACAAGCGACCAAGGTATCAAAATTTGCGTTTGTCTTCTTTCAAACCCCCAACACCCTAACCTTTATTTCTTAAGGATTTAAACCGAAATGTTTATGTAAGGGGATGCCGAATCCTAAGCTTTTAGGGTGATGATTTCGAGCTCGAGTTGATGGTTCTTAACTATAGGGATTTGAAGCTCTCCTCACCACGAAGCTATTGATACCAAGATCCAGTCCTAATTCTATTTGTGGAGGAAGAATCGAAGATTTGGAGATTTTGGTGTTCTTGGGTTAAAAACCAAATTTGGTGAGTTAGAGTTAGAATTGGACTTTGTTGTAGTTATGAAAGTTATTGTTGGGTTGATTTTGAGCAGGTTGAGCTTCGATTCGCTGGAAAAATTTCATCGACACCGCCGCCAGTGGTTCACGGCGGAGAAAATTTTGATGTAAATTTTATACTGTTTTGTACATAATTACATACTGATTTTAATAAAGAGGTTAGTGAATTGATTTGGACATAATTGATTAAGATGTATAATTAATCGGTTATTAATTAAATAATTTTTTGATAATTTTGAGCGGTTATGTCGATCGTCAATTCGACTTCGAGTCACGTAACATTTGAGCATTGTGTTACAAACTTTAAAAAGGATTCAAGATTTAGAATATGAAATTAGATTAAAGCTTGTTTGTAGTTCATGAAGCTTGATATTCGAGAATTCGACGTTCTCAATGATATTGCTCGTTTGGTGAACGAGCTTAGTTATTCAATATTATTCTCAATAATTAGTTGTTAAATATAAATCGTTGTTTCAGGACGACGTATTAGCAGCCAGTGACAGATGTATAGAAACATCGACTGACAGGCTTCGATTTGGTGGAAATCACGGCACAATACTTTGAGTAGACACTTTATTTTCACTGTCGATTTGCGAGTCTATGATTATGCATTTTACGACTATGCACTTTACGATTATGCATTTTATGAGTATGCATTTACATGGAGGCATATATGAATATTTTTACACTGAGCATAGTCACAGTTGATGCATCGATGCACTGTCTTCTCGGCTGATCCTCAAGATGCTTCAGGAGGGATATGACAAATACCTAACTCGTGATTTATATAGTACCCAGGAGGGTTAGGACAAACACCTGACCTGAGAATTCTTGTAAATTTTAGAACAATATACTCAACTTACTGCCTCCACACATTACACAGTATCTATGAGGGTTAGGACAAACACCTGACCTGGGTTTGTATATTTTTAGACTCGCATCATTTTTATGTACATTTATGGTGAAATGCATATTATTTATAATTTTCAGTTTAAAGTGAAATACTTTATTTTCGTCCACTCACTGTAACACTTTTATTATTTTATGTGCATTTCTATGGTCTTTTCAATTTATTTGCCCAGTTTTCAGAGTTCGTTGGAAGTCGAGCGCGCATGCAGTTTATGACATAGCAGTATCTACCGTAGGATCCAAGGTTGATCCTACGAGTTAGTATTTTACTTTACATACTCATCTTAATTTGTCTAGTTATTCTGATGTCGAAAACAATTGTATATATTGTATATTTAAGTAGTGAACCTATATGTAAAAAATTTCTTTATTTAATGACTTTTGAGTTTTGGATCTCTACATTGGTTGTCAACTAGTAAGTAGTAACTACGGTTAGCAGAGTCGTTTAGGCTGAATTTTGGTTTAAGAAACTAAATCAGGATCGGCTCATTTCATAAGTTCAGGCATCGTTGGTACAAAAAACTCAACTTAAAATATGATGCTAAAGTTTGTGACGAAGTGCATGTTTGCCACTATCTCAAGTACCAATGGCCACCCATGATACGACTTACAGTTTGCTCTTTCATCCCTCGTTTTCTGTTTTTCTCTGTATCATGTCTAAAACTAACAAAACCCAAAATCATTTACTATTCCAATTAATAGCAAACCTTTGCTTCGAAATGAGAGGGTGAAGTTTTTGTTTTCAGGAATCAGACAATTCCATTCAAGAGAGAGGTGATGCCTGGCACAAATATAAACAATTAACTTAGGAGGAAATTAGTCCACCACATTGCTTGAGTTATCTTGGAAGCCAGAAATCACCTACTTAGAGATATAGAAACAAAAAATAAAATGATTGTCCTGCATAATGACGTAAGTGTAGAACATTGCTTTAAGATATATAGGAAGTCAAAAACCATATAAACAATTTACCTAATTGAACCTGTAAATTATAAACTCAAGCAGTAACTCAAACAATTAAAAAATCACTAATTTTCAAAAAAAAGTTGAATACAAAAAATGAAAGAAGGATGCGTCAATCTAGAACATTGTTTAAGCAATTTTGGAATACAAAAACTACTTTAACAAGTTACATAATCGAGAATGTAAACGATAAGCTCAAACAGTAACCAGAAACAATATGAAGAGACCGATGAGCGAAAGGGAGACGGGGCCTGAAAAGTTCATGGTATGTTTTATAACTTTATGTTTTTTTTGATAACTAGAAATATCTTAATTGAGCACTTCATAGATTCTTTTAGTTAATATTTAAATTAATTATAAGGAGAAAGTTTGGCATCCCCAACAAATCATAGAGGGTTTCGATGCAGCATTACTTAGAATGTTCTTCAAATAAAGGTTGAGGTAATTAACATATATATGTCATGTATTTTGATGTAATTTTAAATATCTAATTTTGTAGTCATCTTACATTTAGATTAAGAAAACAAAATGTGTTACAATATGGTGTTATATGTGTGATAATATTCTCTCAAGATATCAAGAAATTGCTAGTTAGGATTTTTGTT
Organism: Geum urbanum; assembly: GCA_946800695.1. Lineage (NCBI taxonomy): Eukaryota > Viridiplantae > Streptophyta > Magnoliopsida > Rosales > Rosaceae > Geum > Geum urbanum. The sequence continues at coordinate 41,654,624 of OX326998.1, forward strand.
TAGATTTAAATGTTTATTTAATGAAAGATGATGCGGCTTTATTATGATGTGCTCTACTTGGTAATAGAAGTCAGTTTAGGAATGTGATTCTATTTCATAAATGATTAAAATCGCAGTATGTAAGTATGTAGATTCTTTGGTTGGTAAATACATATTATCTCTTTAAACAAATTGACACTACCACATTTTTAGGTATTGCCGGCGACTTAAAGTCGCCGGCTTTTGTTTATAAGTCGCCGGTGATAATCATTACCGGCGACATGTCGCCGGTAATACTCTCGCCGGAAACTTGGCGCCGGTGATACTATCACCGGCGACTTATTGTTCAAGTCGCCGGCAATAGAGTCATCACCGGCGACTTGAGTCGCCGGCAATGACTAAACCATTGCCGGCGAGTTTGTCGCCGGCAATGGTGCTCCGCCATGGCCGGAAAGTGAGAGTTATTGCCGACGAGATTGGTCCAACTCGCCGGCAATACCCGGTGAAATTTGACAAAAAAAAAGCCGGTTCTGGATTGGGCCCAATTCCAGAACCTGCACTGAAAAACAGAAACCGTACAAATACAAGTTCAACAGTACACACATAATTGTCCAACGTACAGTACAAACAGCAACAATACGAAAATAAACTACAACTACACTAAGGGTCGAGGAAATCCATGTTGACGTAATCATTTGAACTCCGGTGGCTACCCTGGTCTTGTTGTGGCGGTGACGGCTGCGGTGGTGGAACACAGGGATCGGGGGAGGTGTGGGGAGCGGTTGTCTGGTAGTCTGGCACGCGTACATCGTCTGCATCCATGTGAACATTTGTGTCTGCTGCTGGACGATAATTCGGTGTTGCTCGACCATCACCCGGTACTCGGCATCTCTAACTGCCTGCTGCTCGGCCAATTGCCGCATCTCCTCTATCTGCCTCCTTTGCTCCTCCAATTCCCTCTGCGTCCTCTGAAGCTCCGCTGCTAGGTTAGAGTTCCTAGAAGAAGTTCTTGACCCGCTAGAGTATTCCGAAGTGTTCTTCAATACTCCTTTGCCCGCCGAGCCCATTCCCCTGCAGTAGTGGATATTCTTTCCAGTCCCACACGCTTTTACCATGATCTGAGCCGTTATAGGGCGATCAAACAGATTGATCTAAGAGGCATACTGCGTCACTTCTTCCTCCGAGCAGTTAGGATGGTTGTTTCGAGCTATATTCATGGTGACTTCTGTGATCGCATCCTCCACTCTCACCTAATTGAAAAGCGAATATGAATAACGTATTATTAAACAAAATAAATTAATAGAGAAAAATAGTTTTATTAACACATGCATATGTGAACTACAAAATAATGAGGCTAAAGACTTACCGCTTCTTCAGGGCACTGCGGATAGAACTTCTGATGAACAAACACCAACGGGTTGACTTCTTGTTGTTGCTGCGCCCTACTCGACCAACCCAAATAGTTGAGTGAACCTGCATGATGGGACTTGGTGTTTTTCAATCTGTTCTCCCTGTTCGTCTTGGAAATCGCCTTGTTTGATAAACATATGTAAAAAAATTAGTAACTAACTATTTCAATGTGATACGATACATTAGGGTTGTAAAATAAATTCAGGATGCATACCTTCGCTTTGGGGTGCTCGAAGTGGGTTACCAGCCACAGCCACTCGTACTCTCTAAACCGGAATTCGCTAGGGGTAGAACCTCGGCCTAGCTCCTTGTACTGTGTGTAATGTTTTGAAAGCTTGTTCTTCCACTCTTTATACCTATATTAACACCAGAAACAAATGTTAGAGATATTAAAACACTTGATAAAGTGTTTATCTAACTCGATATATACTCAAATAACTCGAATCACATCACCTGATATGTAGTTGACACTCTGCCCTCGTGTGAATAAGGCATTCATCCACGTCAAACCACAGCTGCAAGATGAATATATAAATGGTAAAATTATATATTTCTCCGGACTTAATTAATAAATGTAAAATTTACATAATGAAAATACGATTTAACTCACACTCAGTGCATTATATACTTGCAACTTCACGTAACGAGGCACACATCCCCAATTTGGCCACAGCATTGGGACCTTGTCCCGCACGACGGCCCCGGCCATGCTGGCATACTTTCGCGTGGTGTCAAATGTCTCGATCACCTCACCATGCTCATTAGCCCTAATGATCGTTTTCCTTCCCCCGGTGGCCTGCTCAAGATTCTTCCCGGTGCAGGGGCCTCTAGTTTTTCGTTTTCCATTGCCATTAACTATATTGCCTAATAATACAATGTCAACAAATTGATATTATTAATTGACACTATTTATAGTCTTAAGTAATAATTAAGTAATCAATCTTGTTAAATAAAATTTACCTGCATCGTCCGTTTGCTGGTTGTTGCACCTCGCACTCCAAAGATACACCGGGTCGAACGGGATGAAGTTGTACGCTTCCTCCACGCTTAGGAACTCCGGCCGTCCTTCAATATAAATAGGCCTCCCCTATCATCGAATTCAAGGATCACAAGAATCTCGTCGGGCACGAAGAGACCGAACGACGGAGATAGACGAGGCCTGGACGATGAGGCGCCAGCACCATCTGCCTCAGATGATTCTCGTGAAAGGGGAGTAGGCACCGGGCCAATGTGGGGCATTCGGATGGAAGGCATTTCTGATGCGCCCATTGAGTGTCGCTCGCCTGACTGTCTGCTGACTGAGGGCCGAGCCTGGACTGAGGGTTGCACGAATCCGGATCGTGCAGCTTCCTCCTCTTCTCACGCACGTAGCAAAATTTGTGTGCGAGCATTCATAATTGGGCCGCTGCGCGTGTTGCTGACTGCGGCTGAGGAAGCTTGACTACTGCTCCCTCCACTGGATCTAATCCCTCTCCGTTTGATGCCTCCAAGCCAATTTGCCGCAAAACCTCCTGCACATCCAACAATTTCACAGAACAGCCAAAAAAATATTCTATATGCCAAAATTAACCAACACAAAAATATATACGTACACAAACATATCCTACATATCATTACCGAAATATCATTACCGAAATATTAATTATCGAAATATCATTACCGAAATATATATCATTACCGAAATATCAATTACCGAAATATCATAGGTAACCGAAATATCATTACCGAAATATCAATTACCGAAATATCCTACATAACATTATCGAAATATCATTACCAAAATATCAATTAACCAAACATATCATTACCAATATAATTATCAAAAATATCAATTAACCAAATCACCAAAAATATCATTACCAATATAATTATCAAAATATCAATTAATTATAACACAAATGCTTAATTAACCAACACAAAAATAATGTTACAAAAATATATTCTACTAATTAACTTAACAAATATAATTAAAATATATTCTACTAATTAACTTAACAAATATATTCTACTAATTAACTTAACAAATATAATTAACCAACACAAAAATACATAATTACATAATTAACTAATTAACTTAACAAATATAATTAAAATGCATAATTACTAAAATTGAGAGAGAGAGAGAGGGGGAGGGACCTGTCATTGGCAGCGGTGGTCGGAATGAAGGGAGGGGAGGAGGTAGGGGAGAGGGGGGGGAGAAGAGGGGAGCTAGAGGAGAGTTCGGGTATATGTGGAGAGGGGAGAGGGGAGAGGGGAGGAGGGGAAGGGAGAGGGAAAAGGGGAGGAGAGATTTTAGGAGGGTTTAAGGAGATTTGGGTAGGATGGGCGGCGAGGAGGGGAGGAGAGATTTTAGGGTTTAGGTTGGGGGAGCTGAAGAAATGGTTGCTGCCCCCGAAGGGGTTGGGATTTTATAGGACTATTACCGGCGAGTTGCTTATCAACTCGTGGGTAATACTATTACCAACGAGTTGATAAGCAACTCGTTGGTAATACTATCACCCACGAGTTGCTCGTCGGTGATAGTGATTCCCAAGAATTTCCGGCAAGTTTATACCGGCCATACATCTAATGGTCTTTTTTAATTAAGTGTTCGATCATGGTCTTTTTTAATTAAGTGTTCATTAAGTATTAATTCATAAACACCGATCGATATGACGTTGACATGGCCAAATTTTTATAATTTACGACGTACTATAAATACGTACATGCACGTTTATATAACAAACATACATGCACGTTTATATATACTAAAATATGTACATCATTAACGTACTAAGGATGATAATTATAATCATCTTCATCACTTGAGTCTGACTCGGTTTCATAGGTAACCTCTGGAAATATGTGCCGCTCCTCGTCATCTGAATCAGAGTCTACTTCATTTGGATTAACATCGAGAAGTTCTGCTCCAGTAATTCAAACCACACTCCTAGATCTCACATTATTAAGGCAAATCGTAGATGATTCCGGAATGTCAAAAGCATTCGGCTCTTGGTATGCAGTAACTTCTTCATCATCTGCGGTCTCACCAAGTGTGGCAGCACTGTATATGTTTCTATGAGCAACATGGTTAACCACCTTCCACGGGACTTTGTTCAGAAGATCGTCAAGGTAAAATACATGTTTTACTGATGTGGCAAGAATGAAAGGGTCTTCTTTATACCAGCTTGTAGCAGTATTCACCGAAAATATTCCGTACTGATCGGTCCTTGTGTTCTCCGGGCTAGTATCAAACCATCTACACTTAAACAAGTGCACTTTCATGCGGTTCCCATAAATTAGTTCAACAGCTGAATGAAGGACACCGTAATAGTCAACGCCATCCTGCCCACTATGGACCATCACCCCACAATTCTGTGTTTTCAGTCGGTCGTCTCTATTTTCACATATAAATTTCACGCCATTGACCTGACACATCGAGTAAACTTTTGAAGCTATCGGTTTCATCGCCAAGAGCCTCAATTCGTTTGACCACTCTGGGTAACCATCATTTACTACATGGTTCATCTGAAAAAGATAAGAAACCACGTACACCATAAAATATGAACATAGCAAAAGAAAACCATGTACACACATGCTATATAAGGATATAAAAAATATATATATATACACATATACCCTTACCCATTGACTAAAGTAGTTTGCAAACGTCCTGTTGTGGTAATCAACATTTCCGGCAATAGCAGGGCAGTGAAGATGATAGTTTTTCTAATATTGAACTTCTGGATAGTTAATCAGTACCGACCAGTGGGTAATGGCTACCTCATTTCCATCCAACTTGTACGACTTTGGCAAGCTTCCGTGTACTACCACGTCATTGGAGATGATAGAAAGGTTGAACTTGGGTTCATCTATCGGCATATGTTGTTGATGGTCCTCCAGCGCTCCCAAATACAAGTTGGTGTACGTTACACACTCGTGCGCAAGATATACTTCAGCGATACACCCTTCAGGTGCAGATTTATTCTTCACATAGTCCTTGTAGGCTCCCAATTGTCTACAAGTTAACAAGTGCATGTTATGATACTTAAAAAATTAGAATTTACATATAAAAACAGAGGCAAACACAAATGTATGAATCATTTGTACCTTTCCATGGGATACATCCAAGTGTAGTGTACCAGACCGGTAAGCAACAATTGTTCGGGAAGATGGATCATCAGGTGAGGCATGATGTCGAAAAAATTTGGGGGAAATATCCTCTCAAGCTTGCACATGATAAAAATGATGTCATCTTGCATCTCCCTGAGATCTGATTTTTTAACTTCCCTGGTGCATAACTTCTGAAAGAATCTTGACAAGGCCACTAACGGCTCCACCACCTCTTTGGGCAGGTACCCTCAAATGAAAATAGGGAAAAGGCGTTGAAGCAGTACATGGCAGTCATAACTCTTTAATCCGTACATCTTATTGTCCCGGAAGTTAACAAACCTGCTTATATTTCCTGCATAGCCATAAGGATACCTGCATATATAGCCATAAGCAACAATTATATTTCTTGCATATAACCATATATAAGTAAAAATTATATTAATTTCCTGCATAGCCATAAGAATATATACTTGACATTACTCAGCCACCCAAAAATTTCATGCTTCTGCTTCGGCTTAACGGTGTAAGGAGCTTGAGGCATTTTTTTCTTACCATCTCTTAACCACAAATGTTTCCGCAGTCCCATAGCTTTCAGATCAATGCATGCCTTAGGGATGTCTTTTGTTTTCCCCTCCAAATTAAGAACTGTGCCAACCACACTTTCACACACATTCTTCTCTATGTGCATGACATCTATGTAGTGTCTGATAGGCAACCTGGGCCAGTAGGGGAGTTCCCAGAATATGCTCTTGTGTGTCCAAAACTTATACCTTTCGGGCTTGTCTGGAATTGACGCCACTGTCTCAGGATGATTGCTCAGCTGGCCAAAATCATATTCATTCAACACTTTCAAAATTTCATCCCCTGTCCATCACCTGGGTGCCACACCTGTTTCCACAGTCCCATCAAAAGCGTCTTGATCCTGCCTAAATGGGTGATCATATGGAAGCCAACAACTGTGACGCATCTGTACAATTTTACTGCAATGAGGACTGCAATAATCAACAGTCATGCACTCTGAACAAGCCCTGTAACCTCTGGTAACATTGCCCGACAACATAGCGCGGGCAGGAAAATCACTGATGGTGCCAACAAGCATGGCATGCATCTGGAACATCTCATTTTTGAGCCTATCGTAAGTGGGTGGCCACACTCACTCAGGTACTTAAGCTCCTCAATCAAAGGCCTCAAATACACATAGAGACACTTTCCTGGATAACCCGAGCCCGGAATTAACAGAGTGAGCATATTGTATTCCTTCTTCATGCACATCCATGGTGGAAGGTTGTACGGTACCAAAATAACTGGCCATATACTGTATTGAAGACTCATGTTGCCAAAAGGGTTGAATCCGTCAGATGAGAGCCCTAGCCAAACATTTCAGACCTCTGCTGCAAAATGATCAAACTCCTTGACCATGTGCTTCCAAGCCTCTCCGTCGGCAGGGTGTATAAGGGTGTCATCGTCAAGCAAATTCCTCTCAGCCCACCATCTCATAGCTTCGGCCGTGAAAGCACACATGAACAACCGCTCTAGCCTATCAATCAGCGGGAAATGTCGAAGTATCTTCACAGCTTTCTTGTTGCCTGCAGGAGACAACTTATACCTTTTTGTAACACATACCGGGCAGGCTTCAAGGTCTTCAAGATCTTTTTCCCAGAAGAGAATACAATCATATCTGCATGCATGGATTTTGATGTAGGAAAGCCCAAGATCTTTCAGGATATGTCGCACTTTATGATGAGGGGTAGAAAGGTGATGACCGGGTGGCAGTAGCGAAGCAGTCCACTTCAGCCAAGAATCAACAGCTTTGACAGACATTTTGTTCTCCATTTTGAGCTGCATCACTCCCATAACACTTCCAAGAATAGTCTTACTACAACCGTCGTACAATGGAGTCTGTTGCAATGCAATCAGGTTGTTGTACTTGTTTATACCGCTTGTGTTGACATGAGCTCCAGGTAATGGCTCGACTGGCTCAATATCGGGGAAACCCTGCACGACGGGAGGGACATTTGGTGCTTGATCAGCAAATACGCCGCTCTCATGAGGAAACATATCATTGATTAACATCGATGTTGGATCATAAGATGGACTGGCCCTCTCAGCAAAATGTCCATGATCATAGGATGGACTGGCCCTCTTAGCAAATTGTCCATGATCATGCGGACCCGCTAACGATGTTTCACCATGATAAATCCAACAAGTGTACTTATCCCAAAACCCGTATTTACTCAGGTGCTTCTGGACTTTATCAATGGGAAAACGATGTCGATCGCTGCGACACTTACATTCTTTACACGGGCAATAATTAAGTGTAGTGTCTCTACAATTAGCCTTCACAAAATCCACAAAACTCTTAATTCCATGGTGATATCTCACATCCCATCTTTCAAGGCTCATCCAACTCTTGTCCATCCTGAAAATTCTAACATTACGTACTATAAATATATATATATACATTCACTACTAATTAATTAAAAAATCATCATTAATTACATTCGATTCATCCGATTAATTAACAAAAGTTGACCCATGCATATAAAAAAATATATATATACCAACAATTCACAATTACAAATTAACATGTATATATATATACACACATATTAACAATTAATCACAAAATAAATTTATATACATATATATATATATACACAAACATATTTTCATCGAAATAATCTCAAATCAACTCAAAATCAACAGTCAATCACTCGAAATCAACAATATATCCACTCTATTTGCATATCAAACCATTAATCGATATCTCAACTCTAAATCAACACATGCATATATATAGCTAAATCAACACACATATACATCGATCCACATATATATACATACGTACGTACGTACCTAGCTAGCTATATAGCTTCCCGAGCGGGTTTTGGACGCCTTTTGACAATACCCAAGGATTTCAGAGCGTTTTCCTTCTTTCTCACCGGATTTTTGTAAAATGAATGAGCTGCTGCGGAGTAGATCTGATATAAGAGTTATTGTCGGCGATATTCCGGCCAAATATCGCCGGAAATAAAGTGAAATTATTGCCCGCGATTTTCTCCGTCGCCGGCAATAATTTAGCATTATTGCCGGCGATATTTTGGCCTGAATATCGCCGGCAATGGGGGGAAATTATTGCCGGCGATACTCTCTGTCGCCGGCAATACTTTCCCACCATTGCCGGCGATTTTGGGAAAGAAAGGCCGGCGATGGTCCATCTCGCCGGCAATGCTTATTATAGCCGGCGAGATGGACCATCGCCGACCTTTCTTTTCCAAAATCGCCGGCAATGGTGAAAAATGTGGTAGTGTGATTGCAAAAATAGATAACTCTGAAAATTAATATCAATCTATGATTTGAGAGACTAAGTGGAACAAGGAGACTGTATCTTTATATAAATAAACCTTAGCCCTCATAGATTAGGTTAATGAGTTTAAGAGAGATATTTATATATCTTGTTGTGTGCTTAAACTGTTCACTATGTGCATCAAAATAGTTCTATGAATCAGCGTATGTATTTCGAGTTTAAGATCATCAAGAGTGGTGTTCTCGTTAGGAGTGTGATTAATCCCCTGCTGCAACTAGAAAACGTATTCCTGTGCAGATCTAAATACAGTTGACATCTGAAGAAATTCATGTTCATAGGAATATATTATTGTGAATCTTTCAAACGTTTGAAGAGTGTTGTATGCTTTCAAACGTTTGAAGTTCCATGATTACATCCTTTCTATCCTGTGACTAATATATTTTATCCTTAGGATGCCTCCTCAACGTGGAGTCTGTGCTGAACGGACTGGGGATCCTGATGAGGATTAACGTACGTGTGACTTGCTTATGCGAGTATTACGTTTGGAGGAACGTATTGACCCTGTGGCTAAGGCTAGGACAGCGGGAGCAATTGTTTTCTCTGGTTCATCTGATCCTGAAGTATGTGAAGCTTGGGTGGTTCAGCTTGAGCGTGTTTGTGAGCGTCTGTAATTCACTCCTGAATAGAAAATAGTAGCTGCAGTGGGTTTGCTTGAGTCAGATGCCTACTTTTGGTGGGTTGGTACAGATAGAGTTCCTATTGATACTCTTTGTCCGATGTTTAAAGAGATGTTCATGCGTCGGTATTTCAACCCAGCTACTCAGCAGTGGAAATATGAAGAGTTTACCAACCTAAAACAAGGGAGTATGTCAGTGCTTGAGTATCAAGATAAGTTCACTCGTTTGTCTCGGTTTGCACGTGATATGGTGGCATCAGAAGAAGTAAAGTGCAAGAGGTTTGAGTTGGGTTTGAACCTGAATATCAAGGGGACTTTGACCACTATGCCTTGAGATAACTTTGATGAGTTTATTAGTGCTATAGTCAGGGGTGGGGACATTGAGAGGGAGAGACATATGCGGTTTCAGACGAGTCGCTTTGGAGAGGGTAAACCTAGTCAGGGTGCTTCAAAAAGGCTGAGTTCAAGTACTTCTGGATCGGCATCATCTTCAGGTAGTGGACCTTACAAATATCTTACCAACACTGCTAGGCAGAGTCATAGATGGAGGAGGAGTCGACCCCAGAGACAGCAGTCGAGTGGGAGTTCCAGTGGATCGAATTATCCCCGACCTTCCTTTGGCACACAAGTTGCACCGAGGGATATTCCATTATGTACTATTTGCAATATACGACACCATGGTTCATGTTACCAGGGTACTATGAGTTGTTATCATTGTGGCTAGGAGGGTCACTTTATGAGGGAGTGTCCTCAGCTTGACACTTTTAGAGGTGTTGCGGATCAGAGTGTTGGTCGAGATCAGGGTACTGCATCTGGTGATCGTGCAACACAGCCTTCTGGACAGGGTGGTCAGCAGAATCGCGATCAGTGAGGACGACCAGTAGGACATGCTCTAGTTCATGTCATGTCTCTACATGAAGGCAGACCTTCTCCAGAGGTTATCATCGGTACGTTGTACATTTTTGGTCATCCAGTTCTTACTTTACTAGATCCAGGGGCTACACATTCATTCATATCATATAGACTAGCAGCATTGGCTACTATACCTGCATCTCTACTCCCTAGTATGTGGTGAGTGTTGTATCCATCTGGCGAGGGGTAGTGTATGTCGGGTGGGTATATAGAGATTATGAGATTTTTATCGGAGGTTATGGGTTAGCCGCGGACTTGATGCTGCTGGATATCGTGGATTTTGATGTGATTTTAGGTATGAATTTCTTGGAGAACCATTGGGCTGTTCTTGACTGTCATAAGAAGGAGGTTGTATTCAGGAGTCGAGGGATGCTAGAAATCTTGTTTTGTGGTGAAAAGAATACTACTTTGCCTTTTTTTATTTCAGCAGTGAAGGCTAATCGGATGATGAGGAAGGGTTGTGAGACTTACCTTGCACATGTAGTTGATACGAGTGTTTGTGTGCCAAACATTGGTGATATTACGGTGGTTTGCGAGTATCCAGATGTGTTTCCCGAGGATTTACCCGGTGTTCCTCCAGTTAGGGAGACTGATTTCACTATTGAGTTACTTCCGGGTACCAGACCTATTTCACAGACACCCTACCATATGGCACCAGCAGAATTGAGAGAGTTACAGAGTCAACTTCAGGAATTGATCGAGAAAGGTTTCATTCGACCTAGTGTTTCACCTTGGGGTGCTCCAGTATTGTTTGTAAGGAAGAAGGATGGTTCAATGAGGCTATGCATTGATTACCGAAAATTGAATCAGGTTACGGTGAAGAACATGTATCCGCTTCCATGGATTGATGATTTGTTCGACCAGCTGAAAGGAGCTTCAGTCTTCTCGAAGATTGATCTCAGGTCTGGGTATCATCAGTTGCGGATTCGGGAGTCCGATGTGGACAAGATGGCGTTTCGGTCACGTTATGGGCACTATGAGTTTCTTGTTATGTCGTTTGGGTTGACCAATGCGCCAGCTGCTTTCATGGACCAAATGAATCGAATTTTCAGACGTTATCTGGACAAGTTCGTCATTGTGTTCATCGATGACATCCTGATCTATTCTAGGAGTGTGGGGCAGCACAAGAAGCATTTGCATGCAGTCTTGCAGACTTTACGAGATGCTTAATAGTACGCTAAGTTCAGCAAGTGTGAATTTTGGCTAGACAGTGTAAATTTTATGGGCCACGTGATATCAGCTGAGGGAGTCGGTGTGGATCCAGATAAGATTGATGCCGTGTTAAATTGAAGCAGACCTACCAACGTGGCAGAGATACGGAGTTTCTTGGGCTTAACATGCTATTATCACCGATTCGTGCAGGACTTTTCACAGATAGCGACACCGCTTACCCGTTTGACGAAGAAAGGGGTCAAGTTTGAATGGACTGATGCTTGCGAGGAAAGCTACTTGACTTTGAAGGAAAGGTTGACTACTGCACCGGTGTTGACTCTATCTGACGATAGCTATGAGTTTGTGGTGTACAGTGATGGCACTTTGATGTTTAGGGGGAGATTATGTGTGCCCAGAGATGAAGATTTGAAGAAGGAAATACTCGACGAAGCCCATTGTTCTGCATATGCTATGCATCCGGGTAGTACAAAGATGTTTCGGACACTTAAAACTCATTATTGGTGGCGAAACATGAAGAGGGAAATAGCAATGTATGTGAGCAGATGATTGATTTGTCAGCAAGTGAAGGCAGAACATCAGAAACCGGCGGGTAAATTGCAACCTTTGGAGATTCGAGTGTGGAAATGGAAGAATATCACTATGGATTTCGTGTATCACTAACCTCGTACTTCGAGTGGTAATACTGGTATTTGGGTGATTGTGGATCGTCTTACGAAGTCAGCTCATTTCCTAGCACTTCCAGGAAAGCTTTCGGTGAGCAAATTAGCGAAGCTGTACTTGAAGGAGGTTGTGAGACTACATGGTGTACCTGTGTCTATAGTTTCTAATCGGAATAGTCAGTTCACTTCCGAATTTTGGCGAGCATTGCAGAAGGCAATGGGGACTAGACTACACTGTGACGACCCGGAACAGAATCAGTAGAGTAATCGACTTAATTCTCGACTTAGCGCGTAATCGCAGTTTTTTGATAATTGGTTGATTTACCGGTTTTGATCGCGACTTAATTATCGGCCGAGAATTTGAGTTGAGTCTCTTCTCGAGAGTTGTTGTACACGTGATTTCGAGTTCGTGCACGGTTCCGGATGATTATTTCGACGACCGAGGAATATAATATGAATATTTGAAGTTACGGAATTTCGTCGAGTTTATCAAATTTTTATCGTGTTTATCCGAATCGTGATTGTTATCCGTTTTGGACCGTCGATCGTCCCAAGCCGCGAGTATAAATATCGGAAATAGTCGAAAAATTGTCGAAAACACTGTTCGGGAAGTTTGACCGGCGTTGACTGACCTTTGGGGCGTTGACCATCGTTGACCGTGGAGAAAATTGGATCGTTTGGATTCCTCCAGTGGACTGGCTGATTCCGGCCGTTTCAGGCCACGACCTTGGAAGGGGATATAGATCATGCTTCGGGCGAGGAATCTTCCGTTGGACCACGTGATTAGCGCAAGTGCGCGCTTTGCTCACCTGTGAGTGGACTTTTATATTTTCACAGTCGTTGCGAGTTCGTGATTTTCCGTATTTATTTATATATACGATGTTGAGATTATTTATTATTTTCAAAGGTATTATTTTATATTTTTACGGTGATGGCATACTTGCATCGATGCTTCTGCTACTTGGCTGATCACCAGTAGTCTGACCAGAGTTGAGAGATTCCTCTGGGCAGGGTTGAGAGATTCCCCTGTTATGCCGCTAGGGTTGAGAGATTCCCCTGGCCTATCACCGTCGGGCTTGAGAGATTCGCCTAACCATCGGGCTTGAGAGATTCGCCTGGCACCTCCATATATATTTTCCAAACTTGCTATATTTACATTGTTTTATGCATATGAAATTGGTGAAAGGCATATGTTTATTTTCGTCCACTCACTCTAACGTTTTATTGCCTTTCCCCTGAGCTTTTCGGTTTCCATGCCTAGTTTGCAGTTCGGATTCTGGTGTCTCACGTCGCAGTCGGAGGCTAGTTGTTCGAGCTACCTTTCTTTTCCAGTAGATTTCTTGTTTTGCCTACTGTTGTATATTTTTTATATATACACTAGAGGTCGCTCTGATACGTTATTGATACATGTTTTATATGGTTTTTCCCCCGGATTTTCTATAAAGTACAGTTATGTTTACTGCTTTACTTTATTGATATGATATTGAGAAATTCGGATGGGATTAGTGCCCACGGTTTGGCTTTTGTGGCATAGGATGAAGTGTATTTTTTGGGTCCAAGTTAATGGCAATTCCGCATTAGTAGCGTTACTCTGCCAAAATTTTGATGGTTTTTGTTGGTTCGTGTTTTCAGAAGGGGTTTGATTCCTATTTGGGAAACTAAATCGGGGTTGGGTCCTTTCAGCTTGGTATCAAAGCATTAGGTTGTCAGATTCTGTAGACTCTTGTAGTTGTGACACTTAGGGTATTTGAATTTGTACAGCATGTCTGGAGCGATGACCCGACTGGCCAGCGGTACTCATCAATGCTTCAGGTGTTGTATATGTTCAAATATCTGGGGTCTCATGATTACGTTCCTTTTGCTTGTACCTAATGCTTGTCTTGTATCAGTAGGATGCCTCCTAGACGTGGTCCCCGTGTTGATCGGGAAGTGGATCCTGATGAGGATCGCCGGACGCACGACTTGTTGATGCGAGTGTTGCGTTTGGAGGAGCGTTTTGACTCTGTGGTCAAAACTTGTACTGCTGGTACGACTGTCTTTTCGGGTTCAGCTGATCGCGTATGTGAGCATCTGCGTTTTACCCCTGAGCATATGACAGTGGCAGCAGTTGGATTACTTGAGTCAGATGCATACTTCTTGTGGGTTAGCACCGATAGAATTCCAGTTGATACTCCGTGGACTTTGTTTCGGGATTTGTTCATGCGGAGATACTTCAATCAGGCTACCCAGCAGCGAAAGTATGAGGAGTTCACGAACTTGAGGCATGGCAGTTTGTCTGTGCTTGAGTACCGGGATAGATTTACCCACTTATCTCGGTTTGCGCGTGACATGGTGGCTACTGAGGAAGCCAAGTGCCGTAGATTTGAGCTGGTTTGAACTTGAACATCAAGGGGACTCTGACTACGATGCCTCAGAACAACTTTGATGAGTTTGTCAGTGCAGCGCTCCGAGGTGAGGATATCGAGAAGGAAAGGCAGATGAGATACCAACCTAGATGGTTTGAGGAGGGTAGACTGAGTCAGGGGCCTTCCAAGAGGCTGAGTTCTGATACTTCCGGTTCAGCTTCATCCTCGGGCAGTGGACCATATCGACCACCAGCCAGTGCACCGAGACAGAGGCAGGGATGGAGGAGAGATCGACTGCAGCGACCACAATCTAGTGGAGGTTCTAGCGGTTCCAGTTATCCTCGGCGTACCGGTGGCACATTTACCGTACCGAGGGAGTACCCATTGTGTAGTTTCTGCAGCAGGCATCATATTGGTCCATGTCAGCAAGGACCTGTCACTTGTTTTCGTTTTGGCCAGGTGGGTCACTATGCGAGAGAGTTTTTCCAGCTTGATGGTGCTAGTGGACAGGGGCCCAGAGTTCCGGAAGAGAGCGATGTGCCACTTCTGGGGCTCGACCAGTACAGTTTTCGGGCCAGGGCGGACAGGAGGGACATCCTCAGCGTGGACGACCAGCCAGGAAGGTCAGGGTTCATGCCATGACTTTGCGTGAAGGCAGAGCTTCACCGGAGGTTGTTATCGGTACGTTGCATGTTTTCGGTTATCCAGTGCTTACATTGTTAGATCCAGGTGCTACGCATTCATTCATGTCGTATAGACTATCATCTTTAGCTACTGTACCTGCGTCTCCACTTCCGGGGTTGTGGAGAGTGTTGTATCCATCCGGTGAGGTTGTGAGTATTGGCTGGGTATACATAGATTGTGAGATTTTTATTGGAGGCCATGGTCTAGCCGCAGATTTGTTGTTGTTGGATATCGTCGATTTTGATCTGATCTTGGGTATGGACTTTTTGGAGACACATTGGGCTATGTTCGATTATCACAAGAAGGAGGTTGCATTTCGACGACCAGGCCTCCCCGATATATTGTTTCGCGGTGAGCAGAGTACTTCATTGCCATGTGTGATTTCTGCGATGAAGGCGGATCAGTTAATAAAGAAGGGTTGTGTTGCTTATTTAGCTCATGTGGTAGATACTACGGCTGCTGTGCCGGACATTGGTGATATTGAGGTAGTTTTCGAGTTTCCAGATGTTTTTCCGGAGGAGTTACCGAGTATACCTCCAGTTCGGAAGATCGATTTCACCATTGAGCTATTGCCGGGCACTGGACCTATATTACAGGCACCGTATCGTAAGGCGCCAGCGGGGTTGAAAGAGCTACAGATTCAACTTCAGGAGTTGCCGGAGAAGGGTTTCATTCGACCCAGTCTATCGCTGTGGGGTGCCTCGGTTTTGTTTGTGCGGAAGAAGGATGGATCCATGAGGTTATGCATCGATTATCGGAAGCTGAATCAGGTCACTGTGAAGAACAAGTATCTGTTGCCGTGGATTGACGACTTGTTTGATCAGCTCAAGGGAGCTTCAATCTTTTCGAAGATTGATCTCAGGTCCTAATATCATCAGTTGAGAATCCGAGAGTCAGATGTGGCCAGGACAGCTTTCAGATCGCAGTACGGGCATTACGAGTTCTTGGTGATGCCGTTTGGGTTGACCAACGCCCCCGCAGCTTTTATGGACTTGATGAATCGAGTGTTCAGACGGTTTTTGGACAAGTTTGTGATTGTGTTCATCGATGACATCCTGATTTATTCCAGGAGTGTGGGCCAGCGCAAGAAGCATTTGCGAGCGGTTTTGCGGACTTTGCGGGATAATCAGTTGTTCGCAAAGTTCAGCAAGTGCGAGTTTTGGTTGGACAGTGTGAAGTTTCTAGGCCACGTGATATCAGCTGAGAGAGTCAGCGTAGATCCTGACAAGATCGAGGCCGTGCTGAATTGGAGTAGACCTACCACCGAACCAGAGATCAGGAGCTTCTTGGGTTTGGCAGGCTACTATTGGCGCTTTGTGCAGGATTTCTCTCGGATTGCTACTCCACTGACTAGGTTGACGAAGAAAGGCGTCAAGTTTGAGTGGTCCGATGCATGTGAGGAGAGTTACTTGCTCCTGAAGGAAAAGTTGACTACTGCACCGGTTTTGACTTTACCAGACGATAGCGGTGAGTTCGTGGTTTACAGTGATGCATCGAAGTCGGGACTTGGTTGTGTGCTAATGCAGCATGGCAGAGTTGTGGCCTACGATTCCTGACAGCTGAAACCACATGAAGTCAACTATCCGACCCTTGATTTAGAGTTGGCTGTTATCGTATTAGAGTTGAAGAGTTGGAGACACTACTTGTACGGAGCTCAGTGCAAGATATACACCGATCACAAGAGTCTCACCTACTTGCGGACGCAGCCAGACTTGAACATGAGGCAGCGCAGATGGATGGAGTTGATCAACGACTACGATTGCACTTTCGAATACCATCCAGGAAAGGCTAAAGTCGTTGCCGATGCACTCAGTCAGAAATCCAGAGCTTCGTTGTTTCATGTGTGTATGGCCAGAGTATCTATGTTAGCCGAGCTTCGGGCTACGGGAGCCGAGTTCGAGTGGGATGAAAATGGAGCTTTGTTGGCCAGTTTTCAGGTTCGACCCGTGTTGGTTGACCAGGTTTGGGAAGCTCAGGATTCAAATTCCTACCTGTTAGACAAGAAGACCATGATACAGAATGGTGTGCCAACAGAATTTCAGTTGAGTGATGATGGTACGTTGCTGTTCAGAGGTAGATTGTGTGTACCCAGAGACAAGAGTCTGAAGAAGGAGATTTTAGACGAGGTTCATTGTTCGGCGTATGCGATGCATCCCGGAGGTACGAAGATGTTTCGTACACTTTGAGCGTATTACTGGTGGCGCAACATGAAGCGGGAGATTGCCGCATATGTGAGCCGATGTTTGATTTGTCAGCAGGTTAAAGCGGAGAGGCAGAAGCCTGCAGGAAAGTTACAACCACTAGAGATTCCGTCTTGGAAGTGGGAGCACATTACCATGGATTTCGTGTATCAGTTGCCGCGTACTTCGACTAGCAACACTGGTATTTGGGTTATCGTGGATCGATTGACGAAATCCGCACATTTTCTCGCACTTCCGGGGAAGATTTCAGTGGGCAGATTGGCAAAGCTGTATTTGTCGGAGATTGTTCGTCTGCACGGTGTGCCTGTATCTATTGTTTCTGATCGAGACAGTTAGTTTACTTCCAAGTTCTGGCAGGCATTGCAGCGAGCCATGGGTACGAGATTGCATTTCAGTACAGCTTTTCATCCTCAGACTGACGGGCAGTCTGAGCGGACTATACAGACTCTCGAGGATATGTTGCGGTCTTGTGTGTTGCAATTTCGAGGAAATTGGGACCAGCAACTGCATCTGATTGAGTTCGCCTACAACAACAGTTATCAGGCTAGTATCGATATGGCACCGTATGAGGCCCTGTACGGCAGGCAATGCCGCACTCCTTTGTGTTGGAGTAAGGTGGGCGAGCGATGGCTTATTCGCCCTGATCTGGTGAAGAGCACCATGGAGGACGTTCAGATTATCCGGGACAGATTGAAGATTGCCCAGGATCGCCAGAAGAGTTATGCGGACGTGAGGAGAAAGAGTCTCGAGTTTGATGTGGGCGATTGGGTCTTCCTGAAACTATCTCTGTGGAGGGGAGTTATGCATTTTGGGAAGCGTGACAAGCTTCAACCACGGTACATTAGTCCGTACGAGATCACCGAGAGGAGGGTTGGTGCCGTGGCTTACAGACTTGAGTTGCCGTCTGAGATGACTCGGGTACACGATATGTTCCACGTTTTGATGCTGCGGAAGTATATTTCAGATCCATCACATGTGTTAGCACCACAGCAGCTACCTATCCGAGAGGATTTGTCATATGTGGAGGAGCCGGTTCAGATTCTCGATCGGTGTGAGCAGGAATTGAGGCACCGTGTTATACCGCTGGTGAAGGTCTTGTGGCGATATCACTCGGTTGAGGAGGCCACCTGGGAGATTGAGCAGCGTATGCGGGAGCAGTATCCTCATCTTTTCACTTGACAGGTATGTAAATTTCAAGGTCGAAATTTTTTTAAGGGGGATAGATTTGTGACGACCCGGAACTGAATCAATAGAGTAGTCGACTTAATTCTCGACTTAGCGCGTAATCGCAGTTTTCCGATAATTGGTTGATTTACCAGTTTTGATCGCGACTTAATTATCGGCCGAGAATTTGAGTTGAGTCTCTGCTTGAGAGTTGTTGTACACGTGATTTCGAGTTCGTGGGCGGTTCCGGATGATTATTTCGAAGACCGGGGAATATAATATGAATATTTGAAGTTGTGGAATTTCGTCGAGTTTATCCGTGTGTATCGAGTTTATCCGAATCGTGATTGTTATCCGTTTTGGACCGTCGGTCGTCTCGAGCCGCGAGTATAAATATCAAAAATTGTCGAAAAATTGTCGAAAACACTATTCAAGAAGTTTGACCAGCATTGACTAACCTTTGGTGCGTTGACCATCGTTGACCATGGAGAAAATTGGACCGTTTGGATTCCTCCGGGGGACTGGCTGATTCCGGCCGTTTCAGGCCACGACCTTGGAAGGGGATCAAGATCGTGCTTCGGGCGAGGGATCTTCCGCCGGACCACGTGATTAGCGCAAGTGCGCGCTTTGCTCACCAGTGAGTGGACTTTTATATTTTCACAGTCGTTGCGAGTTCGTGATTTTCCATATTTATTTATATATACGATGTTGAGATTATATATTATTTTCAGAGGTATTATTTTATATTTTTATGGTGATGGCATACTTGCATCGATGCTTCAGCTACTCGGCTAATCGGCTAATCACCGGTAGTCTGAACAGAGTTGAGAGATTCCTCTGGACCAGAGTTGAGAGATTCCTCTGGGCAGGGTTGAGAGATTCCCCTGTTATGCCGCTAGGGTTGAGAGATTCCCCTGGCCTATCACCGTCGGGCTTGAGAGATTCGCCTGGCACCTCCATATATATTTTCCGAACTCGCTATATTTACATTGTTTTATGCATATGAAATTGGTGAAAGGCATATGTTTATTTTCGTCCACTCACTCTAACATTTTATTGCCTTTCCCTTGGGATTTTCGGTTTCCGTGCCCAGTTTGCAGTTCGGATTCTGGTGTCTCACGTCGCAGTCGAAGGCTAGTTGTTCGAGCTACCTTTCTTTTCCAGTAGGTTTCTTGTTTTGCCTACTGTTATATATTTTGTATATATACACTGGAGGTCGCTCTGATACGTTACTGATACATGTTTTATATGGTTTTTCCCCCGGATTTTCTATAAAGTACAGTTATGTTTACTGCTTTACTTTATTGATATGATATTGAGAAATCCGGATGGGATTGGTGCCCACGGTTTGGCTTTTATGGCATAGGATGAAGTGTATTTTTCGGGTGCAGGTTAATGGCAATTCCGCGTTAGTAGCGTTACTCTGCCAAAATTTTGATGGTTTTTGTTGGTTCGTGTTTTCAGAAGGGGTTTGATTCCGGTTTAGGAAATTAAATCGGGGTTGGGTCCTTTCAACACTTCAGCACAGCTTTACATCCTCAGTCAGATGGTCAATCAGAGAGAACTATTCAGACTCTGGAGGATATGTTGCGATCTTTTGTTTTGCAGTTCATAGGGAATTGAGATCAGCAACTTCATTTGATTGAGTTTGCGTACAACAACAGCCATCAAGCTAGTATTGGCATGGCACCTTACGAGGCGTTGTATGGCAAACAGTGTCGAACTCCATTATGTTGGAGTGAAGTTGGCGAGAAATGGCTTATTGGCCCTAATTTGGTAAAGAGCACCATGGAAGACGTTCAGATAATTCGAGATAGATTGAGGACTGCTCAGGATCGACAGAAAAGTTATGTTGACATGCGACGAAAGGATCTCGAGTTCGAGGTTGGTGATTGGGTCTTCCTGAAACTTTCTCCTTGGAAGGGTGTTGTTCGTTTCAGGAAGCGCGGAAAACTTCGTCCGCGATATGTAGGCCTTTATGAGATCACTGAGTGAGTTGGTGCGGTGGCATACAGATTGGCATTACCTTCCGAGATGGCTAGGGTACACGATGTGTTTCATGTATCCATGTTGCGGAAGTACATTTCTGATCCCTCCCATATGTTGGCACCATATCAGCTTCTTATTAGGGAGGACTTGACCTACGTGGAGGAACCAGTTCAGATACTTGATCGGAAAGTTCAGAAGTTACGACACAGAGCCATTCCGCTTGTGAAGGTATTGTGGCAGAACCATTATGTTAAAGAGGCTACTTGGGAGACAGAGCAGCACATGCAAGATCAGTATCCCTACCTCTTCAGCTAGCAGGTATTGTGACGACCCGAACCAGAATCAGGTGTGTGTTTGGCACGATTCTCGAGATTTGGTTATAGTAGCAGTTTTGCGATATTATGTGGTTTGCCGATTCGATTCGCGACTTTGTTTTCAGTCGAGAATTTGAGTTGGGTATCTTCACAGAAAGTGTAGAGTACGTGATTTCGAGTTCGTGGGTGGTTCCGGAAGATTTTTTCGATGACCGAGGAATATTTTATGATTATTTGAAGTTTCGGGTTCCGACGAGTTTATCCGATTGTTTCGTGTTTATCCGAATCATTTCGTATTTTCATTTTGGACCGTCGATTGACCTGAGGCTCGAGTATAAATATCGGAAATAGTCGTAAATCGTCGAAAATTTCAGTTTTTCGTTGACCTTCCCTTTTTGGAAAGGGTTGACTGTTGACTGGAGAAGGTGACTTTCCCGTTTCGGACTTCACCTCCGGCGACCTAATTCCGGCCACCTCCGGCCCCGAATCAGGTATGGTTAGGTTCCTCCTTTGATTTCGAGCATGATGGTAGGTTGTTTGAGTGGAATTGATGTCGTTTGGGTGTAACCCGAAGTGGATGATTTCGCCGGATTTCGCCGGAGTCGGGAGGTGGTGCTCCGGCGAGATTTGAGGGGGGATTTGTTGGGGCTTTTGCTCCCCACACCTTGGGGAGGCTCACGGGGTGATTAGTTTTGGAAGAGAGGAGGTTTTGGGTCGAACCCGAGTAGGGCTCTGATTTGGAAATTCGATCGGGTTTCGTGAATTTGAAGTGGTTCCGGGCTGAATTGGTCTTCGTGTTAGAAGGGAAAATTGTTCGTGTGGTTGAGATGGTCTAAACTGGAAAATTTGGCCGCGAAATTCCACCGTTGACGGCGCGCCGCCGCCGCCGGCGGCGGTCAACAGTGGGAGAAAAAGTCAACTTTTCAGATTTCGATGTAATTAGTGTCATTTTTCTCGTAATCACGCCCTGGTTATCGTACGGAGGTTTTCGGGTTGATTTGGTTAGCCGATTTTCAGTCGAGATTTCGAGTGGGGATTTCGGGATTTCCGTAATTCATTTTGCACTGCATTTCGTATTTCCGGAAACGGTTGGTTTCCGTGCATCCGTACAGTGTTGTGGACTACGATTTTGATCAGTTATATTTTTTGAATATTCAGGAGATCGTGATCGAGATCTGGATCGTGATCGTGCTTCAGGCGAGGGATCTTCCGCCGGACCACGAGTGTAGCGCGTGCGCGCATTTCAAGAGTCTGTGAGTGGACAATTTCTTTTCACGGAAATGATTGCGAGTCTTTTTATATGATTTTCGAACTTGAGCATGCGTATGAGATTTCGGATTATATGAGCATATTTACGAGATTACGATTATTATGAGCATGTGTTATATACGATTATGTTACGCATATGCATTTTTATGCTGTTTACTGTACATGCATCGAGATATTTGTGATTTGATTTTCACAGAGTACAGTCGTAGTTCATGTTGTTGTATCGGTACACACGCATTCCCGGCTGATCACCGAGGATGCTTACCAGTAGGGGTACCGTACCTTGTGCCGATGTAGTTCCGGGTGGGTACTGGTTTCTGTATCTTGTGCCGATGTAGTTCCGGGTGGATACAGATGTCTGTTTCTTGTGCCGATGTAGTTCCGGGTGGAAACAGATACCCTGATCTGAGGCCTTCTTGGCTTGAGTCACGTGTGGGTCTGGGATCCCGTGATTCGGACTGTACTAGCACGGTGTGTGTCCATGAGTGACCCCGTGGGATTTATACTTGCATGCTCAGTACGCTGGAGGATTATGGTTTACCTCGTGTACTTTATTATTTCTATTTACTTGGACTCGCATATGTTTTTATAACATATATACTTGGTGAAAGACATTTATTTTCGTCCACTCACTCTAACGTGTTTATTGTCTTTCCCCTGGGCTTTTCGGTTTCCGTGCCCAGTTTGCAGTTCAGGTTTGGTGTTTCACGTCGCAGTTTGGAGGCTAGTGATCAGAGTCACCTGTATTTTTCCAGTAGGTTCTTGTTTCACCTACTGATGTACATATTGTATATGTTTTACTCTAGAGGTCGCTCTGATACATTCTGATACATATTGTACGGATTTTCACGGATATACATATATACATAGTACAGTTTATTTACTGTTGTTGATTATATTGATGTTGAGAAATCCGGATGGGATTGGTGCCCACGGTTTGCTTTTTGTGGCATAGGACGAAGTGTTAATTTCTGGGTGCAGGTTATGGTAATTCAACGCTAGTAACGAAACTCTGCTCAAATTTTGAAATTTTTTTGTTGGTTCGTATTTTCGAAAGGGTTTGATTCCGGTTTAGGTAACTGAATCGGGATTGGGTCCTTTCAGCTTGGTATCAGAGCATTAGGTTGTCAGATTCTGTAGACTCTTGTAGTTGTGACGCTTAGGGTATTTGAGTTGATACAGCATGACTGAAGTGATGACCCGACTGGCCAGCGGTACTCATCAATACTTCAGGTGTTGTATGTCCTCAAATATCTGCGGTTTCATGATTACATTCTTTCTGCTTGTGCCTAATGCTTGTTTTGTATCAGTAGGATGCCTCCTCGACGTGGTCCCCGTGTTGATCAGGATGATGATCCTGATGAGGATCGTCGAACGCGCGACTTGTTGATGCGAGTGTTGCGTTTGGAAGAGCGTTTTGACCCTGTGGTCAAGGCTCGCACTGCGGGTGCTATTGTATTTTCGGGTTCAGTTGATCCAGAGATATGCGAGGCATGGTTGGTTCAGATTGAGCGTGTTTGTGAGCGTCTGCAGTTTACACCTGAGCAGATGTCAGTAGCCGCAGTTGGTTTACTTGAGGGTGATGCATACTTTTGGTGGGTCAGTACTGACAGAGTTCCTGTGGATACTCCGTGGACATTGTTTCGTGATCTGTTTATGCGGAGGTATTTGAATCAGGCTACCCAGCAGCGCAAGTACGAGGAGTTCACGAACTTGAGGCAGGGCAGTTTGTCTGTACTTGAGTATCGAGATCGGTTTACTCGATTGTCTCGTTTTGCGCGGGATATGGTGGCTACAGAGGAAGCCAAGTGTCGCAGGTTTGAGCTGGGATTGAATCTGAACATCAAGGCGACGTTGACTACGATGCCGAGGAACAATTTTGATGAGTTTGTTAGTGCTGCACTCCGCGTCGAGGATATTGAGCAGGAGAGACAGCAGAGGTACCGGCCGAGACGGTTTGAGGAAGGTGAACCGAGTCAGGGGCCTTAGAAGAGGCAGAGTTCTGATACTTCCGGCTCAGCTTCATCTTCAGGCGGTGGATCATATCGACCACCAGCTAGTGCATCGAGACAGAGGCAAAGGTGGAGGAGAGATCGACCACAGCGACCACAGGCTAGTGGGAGTTCTAGTGGTTCTAGTTTTCCTCGACGTACTGGTGGCACATTTCCTATTCCGAGAGACTATCCTTTGTGCAACCTCTGCAACAGGTATCATTATGGCTCATGTCAGCGGGGCCCTGTCACTTGTTATCGTTATGGCCAGGTGGGTCACTTTTTGAGGGAGTGTCCTCAGTTGGCTGGAGCAGATGGTCAGGCAGCTCAGGGTTCCGGAGTTGAGCGAGGTGCCACTACGGGAGCTCGACCATCACAGTTTGCAGGCCAGGGCCGACAGCAGGGACAGCCCCAGCGAGGACGACCAGCCGGACAGGCGAGAGTTCATGCTATGACTATGCGTGAGGGTAGAGCATCACCGGAGGTCGTTATCGGTACATTACATGTTTTTGGTATTCCAGTTGTTGCATTGTTAGATCCAGGTGCCACACATTCATTCATATCATTTAGACTGTCATCATTAGCCACGGTTCCTGCATCTCCACTTCCGGGGTTGTGGAGAGTGTTGTATCCGTCAGGAGAGGTTGTGAGCATCGGTTGGGTTTACCGAGATTGTGAGGTGTTTGTTGATGGCCATGGTTTAGCCGCTGATCTGTTGTTGCTGGATATTGTGGATTTTGATTTGATATTGGGTATGGACTTTTTGGAGTCGCACTGGGCCATGTTTGATTGCCACAGGAAGGAGGTCGCATTTCGACGACCAGGGTTGCCTGAGATATTATTTCGTGGCGAGAAGAACACTTCCATACCATGTTTGATTTCCGCAATGAGGGCGGATTGGTTGATGAAAAAGGGTTGTGTTGCGTACTTAGCCCATGTTGTGGACACTACAGCTGCAGTGCCGGATCTTGGTAGTATTGAGGTCGTGTCTGAGTTTCCGGATGTGTTTCCAGCGGAGTTATCTGGTATACCCCCTGTGCGGGAGATTGATTTTACCATTGAGCTATTGCCGGGTACTGGACCGATTTCACAGACACCGTACCGGATGGCGCCTGTAGAGTTGAGGGAGTTGCAGATTCAGCTTCAGGAGTTGTTAGAGAATGGATTCATTCGACCGAGTGTTTCTCCGTGGGGTGCTCCAGTGTTGTTTGTGCGGAAGAAGGACGGGTCCATGCGTTTGTGCATCGACTATCGGAAGCTGAATCAGATTACAGTGAGGAACAAGTATCCGTTGCCGCGGATTGACGACTTGTTCGATCAGCTAAAGGGAGCATCAGTCTTTTCGAAGATTGACCTTCGATCCGGATATCACCAGTTGAGAATCCGAGATTCAGATGTGGCCATGACAGCTTTCAGGACGCGGTATGGGCATTATGAGTTTCTGGTTATGCCGTTTGGGTTGACCAACGCCCCCGCAGCTTTCATGGACTTGATGAATCGGGTGTTTCGTCGATTCCTGGACAAGTTCGTGATAGTATTCATTGATGATATTTTGATATATTCGAGGAGTGTGGGCCAGCATAAGAAGCACTTGCGAGCGGTGTTGCGGACTTTGCGGGACCATCAGCTGTTTGCGAAGTTTAGCAAGTGTGAGTTCTGGTTGGATAGTGTGAAGTTTCTGGGCCATGTGATTTCGGCCGAGGGAGTTTGTGTTGATCCTGACAAAATTGAGGCCGTGCTGAATTGGAGTCGACCCACTACTGTGCCGGAGATCCGGAGTTTCTTGGGTTTAGCAGGCTACTACCGACGGTTTGTACAGGATTTCTCCCGGATAGCCACACCACTGACCAGATTGACGAAGAGAGGCGTCACGTTTGAGTGGTCTGATGCGTGCGAGGAGAGTTATTTGCTCCTGAAGGAGAGATTGACTACCGCACCGGTTCTGACATTACCAGACGACGGTGGTGAGTTTGTTGTGTACAGTGACGCGTCGAAGTTGGGCCTTGGCTGTGTGTTGATGCAGCATGGTAGAGTCGTGGCATATGGTTCCAGACAGCTGAAACCGCACGAGGTCAACTATCCGACGCATGATTTGGAGTTAGCCGCTATTGTATTAGCATTGAAGAGTTGGAGACATTACCTGTATGGTGCTCAGTGTAAGATTTTCACTGACCACAAGAGTCTCACCTACTTGCGGACACAGCCGGACTTGAACATGAGGCAGCGCCGATGGATGGAGTTGATCAACGATTACGATTGCACTTTCGAGTATCATCCAGGGAAGGCCAATGTTGTGGCAGATGCACTTAGCCGGAAATCCGGAGCCTCATTGTTTCACATGTGTGTGGCCAGAGTGTCGATGTTAGCCGAGCTTCGAGCTACATGTGCTGTATTTGGGTATGATGATGATGGAGCTTTATTGGCCAGTTTTCAGGTTCGACCAGTGTTGGTTGATCAAGTACGGGAGGCACAGAATTCAGATCCTTACTTGCTGGGCAAGAAGACCATGATTCGGAATGGTGTGCCTACAGAGTTCCGACTGAGCGACGACAGTACGTTGTTGTTCAGGGGCAGATTATGTGTACTCAGGGACGAGGATTTGAAGAAGGAGATTCTGGATGAGGCCCACAGTTTAGCGTATGCGATGCATCCCGGAGGTACGAAAATGTTTCGTACACTTCGAGCGTACTATTGGTGGCGCAACATGAAGCAGGAGATTGCCGCATATGTGATTCGGTGTTTGATTTGTCAGCAGGTGAAGGCGGAGAGGCAGAAACCTGCAGGGAAACTACAGCCACTTGAGATTCCAGTTTGGAAGTGGGAGCATATCACAATGGATTTCGTCTACCAGTTGCCGCGGACTTCGGCGGGCAACACTGGCATTTGGGTTATTGTTGATCGATTGACGAAATCTGCACACTTTCTTGCACTTCCAGGGAAGATTTCAGTGGGCAGACTGGCTAAGTTGTACTTATCCGAGATTGTTCGCTTGCATGGTGTGCCTGTGTCCATTGTTTCTGACCGTGATAGTCAGTTCACCTCTGAGTTTTGGCAGGCTTTACAGCGAGCGTTGGGTACGAGATTACGGTTTAGTACAGCTTTTCATCCTCAGACTGACGGGCAGTCCGCGCGGACCATTCAGACTCTTGAGGATATGTTGAGATCGTGTGTATTGCAGTTTCGTGGAAACTGGGATCAGCAATTGCACTTGATCGAGTTCGCCTACAACAACAGCTATCAGGCCAGTATAGAGATGGCACCGTACGAGGCTCTGTACGGGAAGCAGTGTCGCACTCCATTGTGTTGGAGTGAGGTAGGCGAGCGTTGGCTCATTGGTCCTGATTTGGTGAAAACCACGATGGAGGACATTCAGGTTATTCGGGATCGCCTGAAGGTCGCCCAGGATCGGCAGAAGAGTTACGCGGATGTGAGGAGGAAGAGTTTAGAGTTCGAGGTTGGCGATTGGGTCTTCCTGAAACTATCTCCGTGGAGGGGAGTTGTGCGTTTCGGGAAGCGTGGCAAGCTTCGACCGCGGTACATTGGTCCGTACGAGGTTACAGAGAGGGTTGGAGCTGTGGCTTATAGACTTGAGTTACCGGCTGAGATGGCTCGTGTTCATGATGTCTTCCATGTTTCGATGTTGCGGAAGTACATCTCAGATCCTTCACATGTGATAGCCCCACAGCAGTTGCCGATCAGGGAGGACTTATCGTATGTTGAGGAGCCAGTGCAGATTCTTGATCGTCGTGAGCAGGAGTTGAGGCACCGTGTGATTCCGCCGGTGAAGGTCTTGTGGCAGAACCACTCGATTGAGGAAGCCACTTGGGAGACCGAGCAGCGTATGCGGGAGCAGTATCCTCATCTGTTCACATGACAGGTACGTAAATTTCGAGGTCGAAATTTCTTTAAGGGGGGTAGATTTGTGACGACCCGAACCAGAATCAGGTGTGTGTTTGGCACGATTCTCGAGATTTGGTTATAGTAGCAGTTTTACGATATTATGTGGTTTACCGATTCGATTCGCGACTTTGTTTTCAGTCGAGAATTTGAGTTGGGTATCTTCACAGAAAGTGTAGAGTACGTGATTTCGAGTTCGTGGGTGGTTCCGGAAGATTTTTTCGATGACCGAGGAATATTTTATGATTATTTGAAGTTTCGGGTTCCGACGAGTTTATCCGATTGTTTCGTGTTTATCCGAATCATTTCGTATTTTCATTTTGGACCGTCGATTGACCCGAGGCTCGAGTATAAATATCGGAAATAGTCGTAAATCGTCGAAAATTTCAGTTTTTCGTTGACTTTCCCTTTTTGGAAAGGGTTGACTGTTGACTGGAGAAGGTGACTTTCCCGTTTCGAACTTCACCTCCGGCGACCTAATTCCGGCCACCTCCGGCCCCGAATCAGGTATGGTTAGGTTCCTCCTTTGATTTCGAGCATGATGGTAGGTTGTTTGAGTGGAATTGATGTCGTTTGGGTGTAACCCGAAGTGGATGATTTCGCCGGATTTCGCCGGAGTCGGGAGGTGGTGCTCCGGCGAGATTTGAGGGGGGATTTGTTGGGGCTTTTGCTCCCCACACCTTGGGGAGGCTCACGGGGTGATTAGTTTTGGAAGAGAGGAGGTTTTGGGTCGAACCCGAGTAGGGCTCCGATTTGGAAATTCGATCGGGTTTCGTGAATTTGAAGTGGTTCCGGGCTGAATTGGTCTTCGTGTTAGAAGGGAAAGTTGTTCGTGTGGTTGAGATGGTCTAAACTGGAAAATTTGGCCGCTAAATTCCACCGTTGACGGCGCGCCGCCGCGGCGGTCAACGGCGGTCAACGGTGGGAGAAAAAGTCAACTTTTCAGATTTCGATGTAATTAGTGTCATTTTTCTCGTAATCACGCCCTGGTTATCGTACGGAGGTTTTTAGGTTGATTTGGTTAGCCGATTTTCAGTCGAGATTTCGAGTGGGGATTTCGGGATTTCCGTAATTCATTTTGCACTGCATTTCGTATTTCCGGAAACGGTTGGTTTCCGTGCATCCGTACAGTGTTGTGGACTACGATTTTGATCAGTTATATTTTGTGAATATTCAGGAGATCGTGATCGAGATCTGGATCGTGATCGTGCTTCAGGCGAGGGATCTTCCGCCGGACCACGAGTGTAGCGCGTGCGCGCATTTCGAGAGTCTGTGAGTGGACAATTTCTTTTCACGGAAATGATTGCGAGTCTTTTTATATGATTTTCGAACTTGAGCATGCGTATGAGATTTCGGATTATATGAGCATATTTACGAGATTACGATTATTATGAGCATGTGTTATATACGATTATGTTACGCATATGCATTTTTATGCTGTTTACTGTACATGCATCGAGATATTTGTGATTTGATTTTCACAGAGTACAGTCGTAGTTCATGTTGTTGTATCGATACACACGCATTCCCGGCTGATCACCGAGGATGCTTACCAGTAGGGGTACCGTACCTTGTGCCGATGTAGTTTCGGGTGGGTACTGGTTTCTGTATCTTGTGCCGATGTAGTTCCGGGTGGATACAGATGTCTGTTTCTTGTGCCGATGTAGTTCCGGGTGGAAACAGATACCCTGATCTGAGGCCTTCTTGGCACGAGTCACGTGTGGGTCTGGGATCCCGTGATTCGGACTGTACTAGCACGGTGTGTGTCCATGAGTGACCCCGTGGGATTTATACTTGGTGAAAGACATTTATTTTCGTCCACTCACTCTAACGTATTTATTGTCTTTCCCCTGGGCTTTTCGGTTTCCGTGCCCAGTTTGCAGTTCAGGTTTGGTGTTTCACGTCGCAGTTTGGATGCTAGTGATCAGAGTCACCTGTGTTTTTCCAGTAGGTTCTTGTTTCACCTACTGATGTACATATTGTATATGTTTTACTCTAGAGGTCGCTCTGATACATTCTGATACATATTGTGCGAATTTTCACGGATATACATATATACATAGTACAGTTTATTTACTGTTGTTGATTATATTGATGTTGAGAAATCCGGATGGGATTGGTGCCCACGGTTTGCTTTTTGTGGCATAGGACGAAGTGTTAATTTCTGGGTGCAGGTTATGGTAATTCAACGCTAGTAACGAAACTCTGCTCAAATTTTGAAAATTTTTTGTTGGTTCGTATTTTCGAAAGGGTTTGATTCCGGTTTAGGTAACTGAATCGGGATTGGGTCTTTTCAGGTATGTAAATTTTGAGGGCGAAATTTTTGTTAGGGGGGTAGATTTGTAACGACCCGAATCAGAATGATATGTTAATTGGCTTGATTCGCGAGTTTCATGAATAATCGCAGTTTATCGTAATTGTCGATATGGCAAATTTGTTTACGACTAAATTATCGGGCGAGAATTTGAGATGAGTTCCTTCACGAGAGTTGTTGTGTACGTGATTTCGAGCTCATATGAGTTTCTAGAGGATTATTTCGGATTACAAGGAATAAGTTACGAATATTTCTGACCGTTGGATTTAGTCGTGTTTATCCGTTTTGGTTTCGATTCATTTTGGACCGTCGATCATCTTGGGACGCGCGTATAAATATCGAAATAGTCAAAAAATTGTCGAAAAGTAACATTTGGGAAGTTTGACCGGCGTTGACCGCGTTGACCGAAGCTCCACGCGACCCACGGGCTGCCGCAGTCCGACCCGCCGATTCCGGCCACGTCCGGCCACAATCTTAGTATGGTTAGAATCCTCTCGAGATTTCCTATTGTTTTGAACTTGATTTTGTGAGAATTGGTTGAGAATTGAGGGAGAACGAACTTGACAAAGTTTGGGATTTTTGCCGGAACGTGATGGCGTTTTCCTGCGACTTTTGATGTCGGGTTGGTGGGGGGAAAGGTTCCCCTCAACCTATAGATGCTTTTGGGTGGACGTCGTTTGGAGCTCGCCAGAATCTTGCCAGAATCCATGGAGTTTGTAACTTTCGAGCTCAATTCCGATCGGTGTGTTTCGAATTGAAGGTTGGTGTAAAAGGAAAAGTTGTTGGGCTTGAGAACTAGATGTGTTCTGGAAATTTTCGCCGGAATTGGTCACCGTTGATGCCACGCCGCCCCTGGCGGCGGCGAGGGCGATCAATTGCGAAGCTCCGGCGAGGTTGACTTTTTGAGATTTTTGGGAAGTTTTATACCGTTTTGCTCGTAATCGTGTCCCGAGCGTAGTCTTGAGGTTTTTGGGTTGAATTGAGTAGTCTATTTTGGGACGAGGGTTAATTGGGTATATTTTAAGAATTTTGTTATCCTCGTCGATATTTCGAGCGATACGTCTTTCGAGAACGCGGGGTTCTCGACGTATTAGCTCCGTATGTTGTGTTTCAATATGTATTGATCGTATCCCTGTTATTCAGGTGATCGTGATCGAGCATTTGGCGAGGGATCTTCCGCCGGACCTCAGAGCTAGCCTTGTTCTGTGAGTGGACACTTTATTTTCACTGTCGATTTGCGAGTCTTGGATATGCATTTTATGTTATGCATTTTATGAGTATGCAATTATGATTATGCATTTACGTTTATACGTATACGGTTATGTATTTTATTTTGGAGGCATGTGCATGATTTTTTTTACATGGATTGTGGATATATGGATGCATCGATGCATGGCTTCTCGGCTGATCCCCGAGATGCTCCGGGGGGGGGGGGGGGGTTATGACAAACACCTGACCCATGATTATATGGCTCCCAGGAAGTTTATGACAAACCCCTTACTTTGGTTGAGCAGGATTGTAACTCTGAGGAGAAATGTACTCGAGTTACGCCCTCCACATTTTATACGTTATCTAGGAAGGTTAGAATAACCACCTTACCTGGGATTGATGATTTTAGACTCGCATCATGATTTCATGTTTATATTGGTGAAAGACATATTACTATTATTTTCGTCCCCTCACTCTAACGATTTTATTTGTCTTCCCCTGTGCTTTTCGGTTTCCGTTGCCCAGTTTGCAATTTGGATTTCAGTGTTGCACGTCATTGGTGGAGGCATAGAGTTCGGATCACTCTTCAGTTTCTGTAGGTTTCTTGTTTGACCTACTCGTTGTAAATGTTGTATATAGGCATTGCTCTTAGTACTTATATTGTGTTTCAGTTGAGTATACTCCTGAATAATTCTGGATTTCTTGTAACCCTTCGAGTTTATTATATATATGTTGTTGAGAAATTCGGATGGGGAACGGAGCCCCACGGTTTAGCTTTTGTGGAATATTCGAAGTGTGTTTCTTTGCAGGTTCTAATAATGGTATGTCTTGTTTCAAAGTAAACTCTGGCAAATTTTTTTTGAGGTTTTCGAAGGGGTTTGATTTCAGTTTAGGCAACTAAATCGAAGTCGGGTCCTTTCATTAATACTGTATAAATACCGTACACATACATGCTCAAATCAACGGTTCAAAACAATCTAATCAAGATCAGACGGTCAAGATTAAATCAACAAAAAAATAACACTTTTATATATTTACCCCAACCGACTTCAAAACTCAAAAAAACATTGCTCGTTTATCTGAAAAATTCTCCGAAAATTTCCACAATCTCAAAATTAAATCCTCTACAATTCCCGCGAAGGAACTCAAACCAAATTCTTGCCCGATAATTTAGTCGTGAACAAACCCACGTGTACGATTAATTCACAATAATCACGGCTCGGACCAAAATGTGCACATTCCACGGTTTGGGTCGTTACAGACTGCGAGCAAGAGAATAGTGCAAAGTCTATCCTAGCGGAGAGAAAGAGAGCAATCAACTGGTTGTTTCTGCTTCTAGGGCAGATGATAGGTTGTTACACGTTGGAGCAATTGAAGTATTTCTTTAGGCACACGAAGAATCATCAAATTGGGGCCATGAAAGTCTCTCAATCCAAAACACTAGTAAAAATTCATCAACTATTTTTCAGATCAATTTTCTAATAAACACAGTGGAAGAAGCAACGAAAGAGCTCTGATAGAAGTAACTACCGAAACAATAATCTTGTACAAAATTTAGCTTGTGTATGATTCCAAAATTTCAAAACTAAGACATGTATTTTCAGTCTAATGTTTTAGCATGTTTCTAATAAAGGCAACATCCAGTCTAGTTACTCATATGAACAAGTTACATGCCTCAAGTTTTTCACAATCCATATTTCATAGTTTATAATATGCACATGAAGCTATTACTTAGAACAAAACCTAATTCAGAGCCAACCCAATACCTAAATCTAATGACACTTTCAAAACCATTGAAAACACAGCCCATGTAATAACAAGCTTTACTGGATGAGGATGAGGAACCCAAAAACCCTAATTTTGATGAGGAACGAAGGTCTCACCTTCGAGATATGGACAAGTCAAAGTTAGATTCCAGGTTCAGTCGAGTTGAGAGTGATGGCAGAAGCTTCTACTTAAATGGATGGTGGAAAGCAGCTTCCTGGTCGGAGGAGAGCGATATCGTGGTCGGAGGTGTATATCAGTGTATAGTTGTCGGAGGTGGAGAACATAGGTGGTGGTCGACGAGCTGAGCTAGGTTTTGAGAGTGTTTTTTGAGGACGAGTGTTTTTGTTCCAAGTCTTTTGAGCTGAGCTACATTAAGTTGAAAAAACCCCTCAAGTGTTTTGGTGGAAATGAAAAATTAATTTCCCCCCAATTTTTTTAACACTTAGTTTTTTTTCGCGATTTTTAAAATTTAGAAATTAGATACTAGACATCAGTCCAATATAACGATCGATGTAAAATATAACAAACGACATTGGAAAAAAAAGGCGATGTCTCAAAATTATTCTACATTAGGCGAATTTCCAACCGATGTTAATGATGCGATGTCTAAGAGCATTTTTTGAGTAGTGTATATACGCAATCCGACATGAAATCTGGATGCAACCACAAAATGATTTGAATCACTGGTTATCTCAAAATCAAATTGACCAACTCATCTAAATTGAACCACCCTTTCTGGGGTACATAGACAACCTAATAAATAATTTGGGCGCAACCACAAAATTTCACAAACATATACATCCCTGTTTTTCATCTTCATATTTGGAATAGAAAGGTTTTCAATTCCCTTTATTCGAAGGGTTGTAACTAATAAATTTTTATTTATCTTAAATAGCTTGAACTAAATGTACTAAAGCTGAATTTTTTTAATAGGCTGAAATTATGTTGAGTATTTTATTTTTATAATTTTTACCAAACAAGAACGAGTCTCCAAGTCTCTCTATTTTTCTCGATTATCACCTATGATTCACCCTGTTCGTTTCCTAGATTTTCATCGCTTTTAACAGTCGAACCCTTTCTTTCGTAAACATCACTTGAAATCCAAAAACGTATTTTTGTAATTTCCACACTACACTCGAAATTAACCTTTTATATTCTGATTAAATGTTAATCAATGTTGGTAACTAGTTTTGTTACAGTCGGCAAATAATGTGAGCTTTTTAGTTGACTTTTTTTTATCAGTTTGTCGAAGTTGGTTGACTTCGGGTGGAATTCATAGAAATTGTCAAGTCGAGTCCGTGGACATGAGGAATGCCAAAAACGGAGTTACGACACGAAAGTTACAATCGATAGAAGTTTATCGTAAAGTTATTACCGAAGTTACCATAAATGGAAAGGTATTTAAGGGGAGGTTTCCCTTTATGGAAGGGCAGACTTTTCTGGAAGGTTGACTTAGGTTAATTTCCTCTCCCGTGGAGAGAGAGAGAGAGAGAGTGACCGGTGGAGGTGGGGCGGTGCTCCGGCGGCGTCACGCCGTCCGGCCACCTCCGACCTCGAGATCTGGTAGGTTTGACACGTCTCGGCCTCCTCTATCATTTTTTCATCTCATTCGACGGCGATGGTGCCGGAGAAGAGCAAATTTACGGCGAGAAAAGTTAGGATTTCGGGTTTTATGGGTCGCCGTCCCCGGCAACTCCTCCGGCCACGATTTTAGTATGAATCGATTCCTCTTGTTTTATAGAATGTATTGTTGTGTGAGATTTTTGATTTGCAGGTGTTACTCGCCGGAATCGAAATGATTCTGATTCGTGGGTTTCGGCCACTGCCGTGTACGGCGTATGTGGCTGTTTTGGCCAATGAGGGGAGATGGGTTTTGCTCCCCTCATTGCTGCGAGTCGTTCGGGACCAGTCTCGAGCTCCACAGGGCTTAACGGTGGAGATCGGAGCCAGATTTCAATTTTG
Source organism: Geum urbanum (assembly GCA_946800695.1). NCBI lineage: Eukaryota > Viridiplantae > Streptophyta > Magnoliopsida > Rosales > Rosaceae > Geum > Geum urbanum. The sequence goes on from OX326998.1 coordinate 41,689,938, forward strand.
GGCCGTGGGCTTTTGGGGCCAGTTCCGGCCAAATCGGCCAGAATTTTGCATAGGTTGTTTGGAGGAAGTTGTTAGGATCCTTGAGAGCTTTGTTTTGGAGTGTCATTCGAAGTCGCCGACGGTGGACGCTGGTGGTGGCGCGTGGGTGGCACGTACCGCTGTATGTGGCGGCGTGTGGCCAAAAAAGTTGACCGAAAAAATTAATTACCTAAACGGGTCGAGTTATATGTCGTTTTATTCGTAATCGCTTACTGATCGTAGTGAAGAGGTTATTAAATTGATCTGGATATTGTGCACCAAGACGTGTGGTTAATCAGACATTAATGAATTAATTGAACGTTTTTACATTTTTATTGTTCAATTGAGTAATACGTCGATTCGACCTTAAGTCGTACAACATTTGAGGAACATATTGTAACTTTAAAAGAGAATTAAGGGGACACAAATTAGAATTGGAATTAAACTGGTAAGAAGTTCGGAAAGCACGTTATTCGAGAATGCGATGTTCTCGACGGTATTGCTCGTTAGGTGAATGAGCTTAGTTATTCAATATTATTCTTGACGATTAGTTGTTAAATATGAATCGTTGTTTCAGGACGATGTATTAGCAACTAGTTGTAGACGTATAGAAACACCGACAGGCAGGCTTCGGCTTGGTGGAAATCACGGCACTATACTACTGTGAGTGTACACTTTATTTTCACTGTTGTTTTGCGAGTCTATAGTTATGCATTTACAGTTATGTACTTTTCAGTTATGCATTATTATAGTTATGCATTAGCTTGGAGGCATACAACATATTGTTTTACACAAAGCATAGTCACAGTTGTTGCATCGATACACAGCTTCTCGGCTGATCCCCGAGATGCTCCGGGAGGGCCAGGGACCTGACCCGAGGATTTTTAGAGAACCAAGGAGGGCCAGGAATCTGACCTGGGCAGTATTAGGACTTGAGGTCAGATGACTCGAGTCGTAGACTCCACATATTTTGTAGTACCCAGGAGTACCTGGATGATCATATTTTAGACTCGCATTATTTTTATGTACATTTATGGTGAAAGGCTTATTATTTATAGTTTTCAATTTAAAGTGAAATATTATTTTCGTCCACTCACTCTAACAGTTTTATTATTTTATGTGTCTTTCCCTGGGATTTTCGGTTTAATTGCCCAATTTGCAGAGTTTGTTTGGGGTCGAGCGCGCACACAGTTCATGGCATAACAGTATCTACCGTAGGATCTAAGGTTGATCCTGCGAGTTAGTATTTTACTTTACATACTCAGTTTAATTTGTTTAGCTGCTCTGATGTGGAAAACAGTTGTAAAATATTGTTAATTTTAGTAGTGAACCTATATGTGAGAAATTTCTTTATTTAGTGACTTTAAAATTTTGAATCTCCACATTGGCTGTCAATTAATGAGTAGTAACTAAGGTTAGCAGAGTCGTTATAGCTTAATTCCGGTTTAGACAACTAAATCGAGGTTGAGTCTTTTCATTATTTGAGTAAAATATAGTTCGTGAGTAGTGTGTTGCATTATGAGATTTAGAAATCAATATACGAGCATGGTTAATAACTTGACTTGAATTTGGGATTGACCGATGATATTTGAGGCAGCAATACAAACATGATTTTTAAGAGGCGATTCATAATTTTGTGTGATCGTGTATAATGGTTAACTTAAATGCGCCAAAATTAAACCCTTCAAATTTTGGTGCGCTAGAGATAAAATTTTATACATCTAACGAGTGGCACCGAATACGATTAACATGATTACACTTACTGCATTGCACTAGAACTGTTGTAGCAAAAGAATATCTAGCATTACCAAATATTGTTTTTCCTAAAAAGAGAAAAAAGAAATGAATCATTTGACCATTAAAGAAAAAAACGTAAACGAGAGAAAAGAGAGAGAGATGAATTTTCCGATGTATGTGATGATCCTCTGACCTCACCAACCCCCGTTCGTGTCTCCTCTCTCCTCTCTCTCGATCGAAACACTCTCAGTACGACGACGGATTCACCATTTTAACTGAAACTGCTCAAGAATATCTCGGGAAACGAGAACACAAGTCCTCTCTCTCTCTCTCTCTTTTCCAGTCAACCACTTGGCCAACGACCTTCTTCTTCTTCTCTCCTCTTCTCTCTCTTCACGTTGAAAGCATTTTAGGAGAGAGAGAAAGAAAGTAACAGAATTTCAGTTTCTCTTTTCTTTCTCTCTCTCTTTTCGGACCTGAAAGCAAAAATCAATGAGAGAAAGAGAGAGAAGCTGAGCGAGAGTGTTTGTAGGAGATGGAGGAGTTCAGAGGCGCCGGAGATTCCGAGGTCGCTTCTTCGGAGCCGAGGAAACGACGCCGTGCTGAACCCAAGCGCGGCGAAATTCCAGGTAATGATGGTGATGAATTTGACTTGAATGCTAAACCTAATAATGTCGGCGAGGAGGAGGTGGAGGTGAAATTGAACCGCAGAGAGTGTATAGATTTGAATTTGGAGGCTTCTAGTGATTATGTTGATGAAGAAGAGAGTCTGGGGAGCCGAGGGACGAAAAGGAAGGGTTGCGATTTCGATTTCGATTTGAACTTGGAGGTTAGGGATGTTGAGGAGGGTGACGGCGAGGCGGCGATTGGAGTAGGAAATGTAGTTGAGACGTTGTTGAAGGAAGTGTATGTTGATGTCAATGAGGATATTCCGGTGAACGGAATTGTAGGTCAGGTTGATTGTGCAGTGGGCGAACAGCTCAGTAACGATGATTGGGAGATCGGTCGGGGAGATTTGAATGCGAGTGGTGTGGAGAAGGTGAAAGATAGTCCTTCCGAAGATGCTGCTACTCCGGTGACTCGTGTGAGTCCAAACATTCAGAAAAGTAGCCGTAGAAAGAGAAGAAAGCTACCTGAGAATGTGGTGTCTCCTACTACTACGGAGAGTACTGTTCTGAGGAGAAGTTCTCGGAGAGGCGCTGCTAGCAGTAAAATAGTGCCATCCGCTGTAGTAGTTACTGCAATGACACAGGATATACCAGTAATTTCAGGCTGTGAAGAAACCAAAAAGCCTAGTGTTGCTCTTCAGGAGCTGAAGTTACCTCCTTCGTCCAAACTTTTGAATTTAGAGGGCATTCCCGTACTTGACCTTTTCTCTATTTATGCCTGCTTAAGATCATTTAGCACTCTGTTATTTCTGAGTCCCTTCAAGTTGGAGGATTTTGTGGCTTCACTCAAGTGCAAGTCTCCAACTACATTATTTGATTCTGTTCATGTTTCTATTTTACAAACTCTGAGAAAGCATTTGGAGTCACTTTCAAATGAAGGTTCCGAATCTGCTTCTGATTGTCTGAGGTATATGCTTTGTCTGAATTTTGTTAAACTCTGCTTTGATACTTTTGTCAATATCAAACTGTTTGAGTTTATGCTTAACTTGGGTTTTAGCTTACAAATTTAGTTTCTGTTATTTAATGCAGAAGTCTTAATTGGGATTTTCTGGACTCAATTACATGGCCAATTTTCATGGTTGAGTACTCTCTGATTCACGGTTCAGGACTCAAACCTGGTTTTGACCTCCGGCGGTTTAAGCTTTTTAAAACTGACTACTACTGTCAGCCTACTTCTGTAAAGGTTGAGATCCTTCGCTGTCTATGTGATGATTTGATAGAAGTAGAAGCCATAAAGTCGGAGATAAATAGAAGGTGTTTGACAGCCGATCGTGATATGGTTTTTGATCGTGATGACTTTGAGGTTTGTAAGAAAAAGAAGATTAATTTGCAAATTGATGGTGGCTCTAATGATGAGGTTGGTGATGACACCCCTGACTGGAATAGTGATGAATGCTGCCTATGTAAAATGGATGGGAGCTTAATATGCTGTGATGGCTGTCCAGCAGCTTACCACTCGAGATGTGTAGGAGTTCTCAATGATCTTTTGCCGGATGGTGACTGGTATTGTCCTGAGTGTTCGATTGACAGAGATAAACCTTGGGTGAAACTCCGAAAGTCTGTTCGAGGTGCACAGTTATTAGGAGTTGACGCTCATGGTCGTCTATATTTTGAAAGCTGTGGCTACCTTTTGGTGTAAGTTTGTTTCATCTTTGCATGACTTAGATTGATATCGGTGCTGCCTCTCTCTTTTTTGGTACAATATCGATGCTGCTTCTACCAGGACCAATGCTTTTTTCTTTTGCTTTTTCTTTCACCTATTCTTGGCCTCACATTTTATCATAACAACTTAGCTTTAAGTATATTTGCTCCTTAAGTTATTTCAGTTTCCTAATATATGAAGAAGTGGACAAATTGTAATGGTTGCGTTAAAGTCATCTCAAGGTGCTGAATTTTTGCATTGGATATGCAATTTATGGTTAGACTAATCAGCTTTCTTTGCAACTTGGCTAGTCAATTTATCATTGAAGTCCATTCATAAATTTTCTTAGATAATAATCTGACCTCTCTCTCTCCAGAGTTGCTTTCGATCCATCCATTTCTCCATTTTTCTTTCTTTCAGAAATAGCATCACCACGACATTGTAAGTAGGTTATTTAATCTGATTTAGAATGGGACTGAGGGCTTGGCTTCTGAATGCTATTTATGATGGTAAAAGTGACTAATTTTTCTCCCATTGAACATGTGTTTCTCTTGCAGGACACATTATGTAACAATCTGATTTTTCTGGACTATTTTTACCATTACTTTTCATCACTTCTGATTAATGTTTGACTATATTTGTTTACTGATGTTTCACTTGCAGATCAGATACTTCTGATTTTGAATCTGCGTTTAATTACTACCATCGAGATGATCTAAACAAGGTTATGGAAGCGTTAAGGTCGTCAGAAGTTTCCTATGGTGAGATAGTACTGGAAATTTGTAAGAACTGGGGTAGTCCTACTAGCTTTAATGGAGCAAGTCATAGCATGCCTTTGGAAATAGTGACATCTTCAGGAACATGTGGTGGTGAGAACAGAATACTGCAAGATAATACCTGTGATTTTGGTTTAAATGTTTCCAAGTCTGTCCAGACGCTGGATTTGGTGACTGAGACAGCAACTCCAATTTTAACTTCTGAAGGATACTCTGGATCTATGAAAGTTCAAAGAAGCTCAGTCAGCCAGTATGATTCAAATAATCCTACTGATCTCTTGAATCAACCAGATTCTATGATGTCAACTTGCTTAGATGCCAGACAAGAAAGCAAAGACACTGTTCTTGACAATTCTTCGTCTGGTATGACCACTAGACAAGAAGGCACATCAGAAGTGCATTGCAGACCTGATTACATAAATTATTACCGTTTCGGCCAAATCGCTTCATCTGTTGCAGAGGACTTTATGTCTAAATCATCAGAGAAGAGTAAGGAAGGCACAATCACTGTAGAGGAATTGATATCTGCACAGATGAAGACGATTATAAAAAAATCTTCCAAATTTTGCTGGCCAAATGTTGAGAACCTCAATTTTGGTGCGCAGAAAGAAAAATGTGGTTGGTGCTTTTGTTGCAAATATCCTGCCGATGATAGGGATTGCTTGTTTATCATGAATAAGGGGGGTTTACAGAATGCTGATAAGAGTGATGTGGTTGGCTTACAATTGAAGAGAAATCCCAAAAATCATCTTACTGATGTCAGCTGTCAAATTTTGTCCATTCATGATCGTGTGCTTGGGCTTCTGATTGGCCCATGGTTGACCCGCCATCATGCTGAATTGTGGCGGAATAATGTTCTGAATGCTCCTGATGTTGCCTGTGTTAAACATTTACTGCTCATGGTAAGCATTACTCTTCAAAATAGTGTGGACTCTGTAATTCACATTGGCTAAACATCTACCTTGCCAGTAACCTTTTGATGTAGTTGTGTCCTAGAATTCTAATTTAGGATTTTAGCACTTCTCCTGCTTATCTGGTTCTCAAAATAAATTAGGATATTTCTGGTAGCCCATTACTTTTCTTGTATGATGTCTATAAGTTCAAATACTGTTTTTCAGAGATAATTTATACATCTCAAAAGACCGATTTGCTCTTCTGTTACTTTTATTTGTATGTTAACCCAATAATTGATACTGTCTCTAAAAGTTGGTCAAATGGATATGATACAGCTAGTGGCAAATTTGCGTGATCTTGCATTGTCAGCCGATTGGTTGAAACCTGTGGATTCTCTTACTACCATGGGTTCAGCTTCTCATGTTGTGACTTCATTACGTGCTTACTCGAAGAACATGAATAGCAGAAAGAGGCCCAAGTTTTCTGATATTGATTCAAATCAATCACCGAATACTGATAGTGGATTGGAAATGTTTTGGTGGAGGGGTGGCAGGCTTTCTCGTCAGGTGTTTGGTTGGAAGGTTTTGCCTCACTCCTTGACTTCCAAGGCTGCCAGACAAGGTTGTGTTCTCTTTTGTACATATATTTTTGGTTTGTGGTTTTTACAGTTGTCAACTTAATAACTATCCCGTGTTTATTTCATCATGTTTCAATCTGCAGGTGGGTGCACCAAGATAATGGGTATCATATATCCCGAGAGTTCAGAATATGCAAAGAGAAGCAAATATGTTGCTTGGCGAGCTGCTGTTGAGACATCAACTAGTGCAGAACAGCTTTCTTTCCAGGTAATTGGTTCATCTACCTCTTTCTCTTAAATAGTTATGTTAGGTGTCTCAATTTCTTACTTATCTTGCTTTTGTTATGTATATCTATGTGGTCATGAGTGTTTTGTGGCGCACCACCTGAGTAGCTGTTATCCCCAATAGTTTATCTCTCACATCTCTAAAACTGATGCTTCGTAATAGGTACTATCTAGGAATTGGCTTGATAATTTCCTGCATTGGTTCCAGGTTAGAGAGCTTTATTCAAATATAAGGTGGGATGATATCGAGAACACACATCGTCTTCCTATGCTGGACAAAGAAACTACAAAATCAATCAAGCTTTTCAGGAAAGTCATTGTCCGCAGAAAGTGTTCTGAAAGGGACGTGGTCAAATATCTTCTTGATTTTGGTAAAAGAAGAGCAATCCCTGACATTGTCAAGAAATGCGGTTCTGTCATTGAAGAACCATCTACTGAGAGGAAAAAGTATTGGCTGGAAGAATCATATCTTCCCCTCCATCTTTTAAAGAGTTTTGAGGAGAGAAGAATTTCACGCAAGAGTGGTGATGTGAAGCCTGGTAAAGTTCTGCATGTTGGTACAGTAGTTAAGCGGCCACAGGAGAAAAAGGGATTTGCTTATTTGTTTTCCAAAGCAGATAGATCCGAGTATTATAAGTGTGAGCACTGCCGCAAAGATGTCTTGATAAGGTATTTTATTTATTATTCTTTTGCATCGTGTTGTCATCACATATTGTTGTTGTGCACTTTCTTTGGTCTTGTTTCCTGCAATCTGTGAGATCTCTGGGGAGTAGATACACGATATTAAATCTGACACTTTCTAAGCCTCGCATTAGTTGAATGACATGAAGTATCTAAGAAAGATGCAACATCTGTAGTATGATCAGATAGTCGGTCTGTTAGCTCGCTAGTCATGTTAAATTGCCAAGTCTCTCATATAATTTTGCACATAAAATTTGCATCACTTCTCTTTTCTCATTGACCTTTTTTTTCCGGTATGGCAGGGAAGCTGTGAGTTGTCAATTATGCAGAGGTGTGATTTCCTCCCTTCATTCTGTTTTGCAGTTTGATATATTGCATGGTATCTATTGTATGTATACTATTCTGTCTTATATTATTTTTATTATTATTTATTACTTTAAGGTAAGAATGTTATTTCTGATTAGCTTAGATATATTTTTTTTCCTGCTATTTGGTACATATTCTGCTGGTATTTGAATATTTAGGGATATATAATTTACCAACTTTTACAATATGGTGGTTTCCTAAAGGCTAACAGTTACAAGTACTGTCCAGATGTGAAGTTTATATATTTAGAACAAGATTGTTGATTTTGTGCTGCTTGAATCCTAGTTGTGTTCATATTGAGTAACTGTAGTTGAAACTTGAGAAATTGAGTTCCTCACGTATCTTTGTGGACGATGTATATTTTTCTTAATTTCGGATTTTTTTTAATAAACAAATCTTGAAGGTTGAGAGTGGGTCCCTTTATTCAATTTGTGATAAGAAACAAGTTCGTCAATTCACAGGTAGTACTTAATATCCTTAATCTGGATTTCTATCTTTAGTTGTCAACGGTACAAAGTTCTTTGCGAGGCGAGTTTCGTATCTGAGAATAAAATTATTAGTATCCATCTGAAGATGCCAATCTGTTGATGTCTAATGTGCAAGAAATATTGACAAGATTTCTGTGTTGTCCGGTAGCTGTTGTATGGTAAACATTTTGGATATTCTAGGTTGTTCTCTGGCTACCCGACAAGAATTGTGGAAGGTTATAGTTGGTATTTTCTTGTTATTTGAGATTTGGTTGAAAACAAAATGGGGAATGATCAAAAGAATCATCTTGTTACATTATATACTGGACCCTATTCTGTGGCCGGCGATTATCCTTTGTAACTCATTTTTGTACTTTATTACATCTTTGTTTCCTTTAAAAGAAAAATCCTTGTATTAGGAGGATATTAAACAACTGTTTTCTCTTAGGAGTGTCGGACAACCTTTTTTGGCATGTCATTTGTTCTTTCTTTCAAATAGTGTACAATTTTCTTGTTAGAGTAATTTTGATGGTGCAAGAGAAAAACAAAATCAAAGTACTTCCTGAAGTTATGTTTTGATGGAGTTGTTTTGTTGCCAGTTGTCTTTAATTGCTATTGGATCTGAAGGTGAAGAACAATCAGGTGGTTGAAATATGTTTATTTGTCTCATTAGTCTCACCATTGGATTCAGATCCAAGGACATTCGACCACAATTGACCATAAATTAATTGACCATTAGTTCATTATCTGTTCATATAAACCATATTTCAACTCTTTTTGAAAGGACAGATATTTGATAGAGATAGGAAGGACGAACTGACTTTTGTGGTTGTAAATAAGGAAGGTGTATATCCTTCATATCATAAATTCTGAACCCAACTCTACTGTTTGGTAAACAGAGAAAGAAATGATGAAATGAAAGAAAATTTGGAGTTATTCTGTGGAAATTGTTACTAGAATGATGTCTGAGTGTTAGGTATTTGTGTAACTTTCATTTTCTTGTATTCTATAAGCTAACAACCCTTCGGAACATCACCACAAATGGATAGTATGGTCTTCGAACAAAAAAGACGAGTAACTAATGTATCTCTTTGCGGTTATAATGTCTTCAAAATCCAGCATACGATCAAGGTGATGCTCAAGTCTGTACAATAAGTGTGGCATCACTTTCTCCTTGGTACATATCCTTGTTGTGCCCCTGAGCCCATACCATTATCCTCTGCCATTCCCTTGTTCATGGGGTAGATCTTCACGTTAGTAAATTGTCCAAAGATATTACTCGGTAATGAGATTTCTGTTACGACATAGGCAAGCCGGCTGACCCACATATTATGTGGATTTAAATCATAGGTTTAGTGATATAGTATGTAATTTTGCACTTAACTTTTCAGTTAACTCATCCCATTTGAACTACTGCATCCTTTATTTGTTTTTTTTATTGCTGCTCCGACGCAATATCTGGCAGTTAGCAGAAATCAAAAACTGTTGATTAGCTATTAGTGGTAAACTGATTGAGTGGAATTGTAGAAATCAGTTTATTGTTCGGTGTGTGTATAATAATATAAGTTGTCATCCAAAACTTTCTTCCCTCGTATGCATGGTCTCCTTCATGGCATAAAATTCGCCAATTCTTGCTCATTTGGGTCTGCATAAATCCTTAGTCATGAACCAGTATTTGCTTTGGACAAACAGTGATGTTGAAATAATTGTTGTTCATATAGTGTCAACAACTATCATTAATTGTTAACATATATAGTTAAAGAAACTCCAACGGGAAGTTGCAATCGATCAAGACAACATGATCTATCATATCCTAAACCTTATGTCCTTAGTACCTCCTATTGATGAATATTTTTCCGATTGCTTTAGCCTATAATATGCAGAGAAGTTGGTATTTATAGCTAATATATCTTCTTTCGTGATAATAATAATAATAATAATAATAATAATAATAAGGGCAGGTTGACAGTTATATAATATGAATCAGTCGCTCACGCTGGCCATGTAACTGATGATTTTTCGAGTACTTCTACAGTTGATCGTACCAATTGGCCTAATTCTCATCTATTGAAATTAAATGATTTCATTTTTTTCCAATTAAGCAGCCTTAATTTATTGATTTGTTCATACTGCATTCCAACACAGATCTTTGAAACTTAAAATCCTTTAATTGGACTCACCTTAGTATCTTTACTTTTTATTTGTTTTCACTAAAGTGGACTCAGCTTAGATCTCTTTAAGTGTGTGTGCATTGTTTTTTTTTAAGAAGTGAATTTAATGTTTGAACTTTCCACCTCTTTATTGTTGCATTATGGTAACTCTTCAAGCAGTAATTTTTTTTTACTGGTTTGTTATGTTAGACTAGTTTCGATAGATGACCTACTTATTTTCTATTTTCTTAAGGATTTATGTTGTTAGCTTGATATGTTTGCTGCATGTCATTAATACATCTTTTATTTATTAAGCATAGCATCTGATAACTGAGGTCTGAATTTCAGGATTTTTCCACAAAAGGCATGCCAAAAAGTCTGGTGGGGCCATTGTTTCTGAGTGTCTATATACATGCCATCGATGCCAGAATGGGGTATCTGTGAAGCTCCATACGAAGAGTGGGAAAGTTGATAAGAAAGGAGGGAAAGTGGGTGGGAAAAGAATGAAAGTTGAAACGAAAGTAGAGAAAGTACAGTCACAGAAATGTAAGAATTCTCAAACCAGTCGCAGATCGTTGCGTTTGAATAGCAAAAGAAAAGCTTCAACAGGCAGAAGAGCGGTACAGTTAAAAACTACCAAAAAAGTTCCAGTAAGTGTACCTTTACGTCGCTCTCCTAGGAAAGTTAAATGCCTGTCAGCGCAAAATAAAAAGGTTAACAAACGCAAGAAAGGGAAACAAAGCAAATCCAAGAAGGGGACATATAAGAAACCAAAGACAGATACTTTGTTGCAGAAGAAGAGAACAAAAGTCTATCACAGCTACTGGCTAAATGGTCTGCTTTTTTCTAGAAAGCCAGATGATGAACGTGGTATGCATTTTAGGGATAAAAAACTACTTGTGCATTCTGGCTGTACTGTCGTTCTCGATCAGCTCAGATGCCAGCTCTGTTGTGAAGCAGAATATGCGTCTACTTTAGATTACATTGCATGTGAATTATGTGGAGGTAATAATTAGTTCTTCCAACTGCATCTTTTAAGTATAGGTTTTGATTTTGTGATGCAATGATGTTTGATTTTTAATTTTTTGAACATGAACTAACTCATTATTACATATACATTTGAATTAAAATCTCTTCACTTGCTTTTCTTCAATTCTGACATGGCAGAATGGTTTCATGGAGAGGCTTTTGGGCTGGATTCAGAGAACATTGATAAGCTTATTGGATTTAGGTGCCATGTGTGTCGTAAAATGAAACCTCCTGTCTGTCCTCATCTGGTAGATGTGAGAACAGATGTCTCCGAATTGTCTGAAGCTCTTCAAAATGGTTCTCTTGATTGTTCAGAGGAATTACCTAATGCAGTACCGACTTTAAGTCAGGTATGTTCATCTGACTTTAGTGCTAAATGCATGGCAGGAGCAGTAACTTCATCCATGCATAAATTAATACCGACACTAGCAACCATAAAATGGAACTTTGTGGTCTCTTTTAACTTGCCATTATACACCAAGTTATTTGCTGTTAGATTGCAGTTGATTCAATTTGCTTGATAATTAATTGTGTGGATCACATTTTCTGTAGGGGAGTATATTTTAACGTAAGTTACCACATATTGCAGATTACATGCAAATGAGTTATTTTGGCATTGCAAGATTTAGGATTTGTGCACCGATACATGGAGGGATTCTTATCAGCAGAGGCACTTTCATGAGCTTCAAGCATCTACGCAAAGGAGAAATTTGTGTAAAGAGCAGAACCATCATGACGAGCCAATTGCTTGACAAAAAATGCCAAAGTGGTAAGAAGCTCCAATTTTGGTATAGTAGAGGTTTTTTATTTTGCTCTATCTGGTCATTAGTATCGGGGGGATATTTTCTTGTAGGCTCTCTCATGTGAAACCTTTGCCCTGCAGGTCAAATTGGAAGCCACTAAGAACTGACGCTTATGATCCATTATGTGTTCGGTGTACCATCACTAGACCATGCGGAAGGTTCTCCTTGGAGATCTGGATCATGCCAGTGCCCGTCTTGTGAAATGCATGTGCTCCAACATCTGCACCTCTTAAGATTGGTTTCCTTGGAGAGAATGTGTTTCCTCATAGATTTTACCTGACGATATCTGATTAGGTTTTAGAAGATCCATAATTTTTATTTTTTATTTTATCAAGGTTTAGTTTGAGGAGATAGCGTAGACACTAGACATATTTAGATAGTATACTTCTTGTTCGTTTCAGTCAACGGACAAAAGTAGCAGTTAATCAGATGAAGTTGCAAGGCTGCTCAATTTGTTGGGATTATCATTTTCAGACTTTTAGTGATACCTGACAAGTATCTTTGAAATTTATAAGATTTATACCACCAAGTTACAAACAAAGTTGCATGCTAGGTATTTATTTATGCTTTGTGGTATTGAAGGATTTCCTGTACGAAGAAAAGAGTATAACAGTATAACAACCAAGGTATGAAACGAGTATGGTGCGTGGAAACGAAGTGTGAGGAAACATGGAAATATTTTTTTTTCAAAAAAATATTGGAAACGGGTACACGGAGGAAACGTCTAATATATCATAAAAATTTAGTTATATATACATAGAAAAATAAAATTTGATAAGTAATTTAAAACATGATTATAATTTAATTCTCATTTGTTCGTTAGAGAGTTTAGAGTAAGGGTGGGATTCAGAGGTTTGATTTATTTTTTCATTTTTTAAAAGAAAAATCGTGACTAATTGGTTCGGTTCGGTTCGAATTTTTTCGGTTTCTTTCATTTTTTTACATAATGCATAAAAACTAACTTTTAAAAAAATTAAATAAAAATTTCGTATAAAACACTATTTTTTCAGTCGACTAATATTTTTATTCGTCTCTATAAGAGAATTTGACAATGATTGTCCATAAAGAAATTAGTATCTTAGGAATTTAAGGTTTTTATTTTGCGTATATTTATATAATATATTACAAAATATCTGAAGTGATTCGATTTTTATAACTCAAAAACCAAAATCAAACCAAATAATTTGATTTTTTTTCGGTTCAGCTTTTCTCAGTTTCGGCATGGTTTTTTTTTTCTTCGATTTTCAGTTACAATGTCTCACCCCAAGATTAGAGATTTATTTTGATAAAAAAAATCTATAATATATACAATTGATGGGCTTGATAGGCTTGGCCCCACGGACCGGATTTTTTTTTGGCCTAAATTTGGGCTTGGACTTTTTGGGTCTCGGGTCACCCATGGGCCTTTTGGGCCTATGGAACAAATGACGACCTCTAAAAGACTGGCCTATTCCCAACTTGATCCTAAAAACCCTATAATGTTCGGGGCCCAAAAAACCCGTGAGTGGCCCGTGGGTTTCAAATTTCCAAAAAATCCCGACCCGGCTCGAGCCTGAAAGACTTCGGCTTGGACAGTCCGGCCCATTGTCGACCCCTACTTATACACTATCTAGTTGGTCTTGCTAAGAGCATCCGCATCCATTTAGGAATTCCTATTGGCCTACGAATTTCTATTTGAGAAAGTGCAATCATTATTCATCGAATAAGAGGTTCTATTCATGTTTTTCCTGCAGCGGTACAAAAAATAGGAATTTTTATTACTATTCATTAATTATAATTTTTTGGTAACATCCAATAACAAGACGACACGTGTCATTATCGTCTTAATTATTGATCCGAAATTACGATAAGATTTTCAACCAGTCATAATGTGACACGTGTCATCACTTCCACGTGTCGTGATGGTCTAAATTATTGATGAAGATTTTCAATAAGATTTTCAACCAGTCATGATGTGACACATGTCACATCCACGTGTCATTGTCGTCTAAATTATTGATGAAGATTTCCTGTAAGATTTTCGACCAATGAGAATGTGACACGTGTATTCATCTTCAAACATCAAATTACATGAAATTTGCTATAAAAGTATCATCTATGACTCCTTGTATACTCACACCAACTACAAGTCACTTGATATTTTACCTCGTAAACATATTTCTTCAAACACTTCTTCACATTCCCTCATCAGTAAGATGAATCCTTTTAGTTCCGATGACTTCCAGGAGGAGGCAACAACAACGTCAGGAAGCTACCGTAATTGTTATTCCTTCGTCATTGATGCGGTCATGGTAGTTGTATCGTTTGATGATGAGCCACCTTGCCGTCGTTGTCCAAATGAGCATGAACTTGTTCAATTAGATCATGATAAAGCTCTGCAACCACGACCCATTTTGGCATCAAAGAGCATATGCCACTAGATTGCAAGGACTTCTTCCCCAACAAAAGATGACTGGTGCTCTACGAATGTTTGCATACGGCGCAGCTGCAGATCAATGAACTAAAATCACAAGGATGGGGGAATCAATAACACTGGAATGCATGAAGAAGTGGTGCACACAAGTATACTTATTTTATAAAGACTGTTACCTCCACGCTCCAGATGTAGCAGACACCACTCGACTTCTACAAAGGGCAAGGAAGCCGGGATTTTTTGGTATGATCGGAAGCATAAACTGCATGCATTGGGAATGGAAGAACAATCCAACAGCTTGGCAATGGTCATACTCAAGGCAGAAAGCTCATCCCACCATAATCTTAGAGGTGGTAGCGTCATATGACACGTGGATATGGCATAGCTTCTTCGGGGTGCCTAGAGCACAAAATAATATTAATGTGCTTAATAGCTCGGATATCATCGATGCGCTCCTTGCTGGAAGAAGCTCGCAATCGACTTATAAAGTTAACGGTATGACGTACCACAACACTTATTATCTAGCTTTTGAAATATATCTGAGGTACTTCTCATTTATCAAAACAATTTTCAATCCCTAGAATCTAAAACAGAAGTTGTTCACAAAGAAACAAAAGACATATCACAAAGAAGTGGAGAGATGCTTTGAAATCTTGCAATTTCGTTGGGAAATTATTCGCCATTCAGCTATGTGTCATCATACATTGACATTGAAAATGATCATGTTATTTTGCATCATAATGCATAACATGATTGTCGAGGAAGAATTTGTGGAGGATGATTTTGATGAGAACGAAGAAAACGATCTACAAAATCCAGCTAGTGCTTTCACAGTTTATGACGGCCCAGTGGACGAATATGGAAACTGAATTCTTTGAGCTAGTTGGAAGAGATCAACATCAACAATGGTTTAGCGACCGTCTCGTCGATCTCTGATCATTTTATCTCCAAGGAGAGCTTCAAAACGACCTAGTGAAGCACAACTGGTTTCTTAAAACCGGTGAACAACTCTAAATAACGTGTTTTAGTTTTGTGGGTTTACCTTTTGTGTGTTTTAATTTTTTGTGTTTGCATTTTATGTTGTTTGATTGCAATTTATTATGTTTTAATTTAATGTGTTTGAAGTTTATCTAAATTACTAAAGTGTGTTTTTATTTCTTGAAAATTTAAATTACATAATGACATGCCAAACATAAATTTATAATTAAGACACACTAAACTAATCACTAAAATCGAGGTTGCGGGGGCGATAACAATTTATAAAGCTTCCATCGCCATCTTCTTCTTCATTGTCATCTACTTGCTTAAGGATTTCCGCTTTCCTCTTCGTGATGTACCTCTTTGACATTGAACTCATAACATCCAAATTCATTGTCATGATCCTTGTTTCTTTCTCTTAGGCCCTCAATTGTAGTTTTTTTCATCAAGCATTCGTTGCTTTTCATCACTTGCCATTTTTCAATATGTAATTTTTTTTTGATTAGCCGCAATGTTTTTCAAAGTCTCATCTCTAACCTCATTTGTAGGTGTCATAACCTTTTCCCCCCTTATTTATGCTTCCTTGGCCGCGTGTACTCCTTGAGGTCTAGCCGGACTTGAGGTACCTTCAAGGTTACTTTGTGGTGTTGGAATCACTTCATCCTCACTCAAGTTGACGATATGAGGCACTTCACTAATGGGAGGAGTAGCTTCGAAGTTGGAATGGTATGAAGGTGGAGTACTAGTTTCGACGGGTCTAAAAGAAGGATGATTCTTGACTGCTTCCCAACACTCTCAGTTTATAAACTCTTTCTTCTTTTTTGCCACATAAAATGTTTGAGCTTTCCTTAACTACAAAAAAAAAATAACGAATTGATATGTCACATGAATGTTCAAATAAAATGGACTTGACATTTTTTATTTCATAAAATCAAATAAAATTGATAGGACAACCATAAATAAATCCTTACATTATCTTGCAAATTTCCGCCGAATTCCGGATTCCTTTTTGCGTATGAGAGCGAAGCTTTTCATTGTGTAAAGTTTGGGTTAATTCAATTTAGCAAAATGAGAGGTAAGTGCATTTTGGGTCCTAGGCTCCGCCTTCGATTCACCAAGAGCCATCTCCCAATTTTGTTGGTAATCGGCATAATTTTTTTCCCACAACTTGTCAACCTTTGTTTGTTGCCGGAGATAGGACACACGCTTTGAAAGGACCCAACTCCGATTTAGTCTCCTAAACTGGAATCGAATCCCTTCGGAAAACACGAACTTGCAAAAACCATAAAAATTTCGGCAGAGTTTCGCTATAACGTGGAATTGCCATTAACCTGCACCCGAAAACGCACTTCATCCTATGCCACAAAAGTCAAACCGTAGGCACCAATCCCATCCGGATTTCTCAATATCATAACAATAATGTAAAGTAATAAGCACAACTGTACTTTACAAAAATCTGGGGAAAAATTATATGAAAATATAACAATAGTGTAATCAGAGCGACCTCTAGTGTATATATACAAAATATACAACAGTAGGCAAAACAAGAAACCTACTGGAAAAGAAAGGTAGCTCGAACACTAAGACTCCGACTGCGACGTGAGATACCAGAATCCGAACTGCAAACTGGGCATGGAAACCGAAAAGCCCAGGGGAAAGGGAAATAAAATAGTTAGAGTGAGTGGACGAAAATAATCAGATGCCTTTCACCATATATATATATATATCATAAAACAAAGCGAGTTCTTAAAATAAATGGAGGTGTCAGGCGAATCTCTCAAGCCTGACGGTCAAGCGAATCTCTCAAGCCCGACAGTGAGAGACTAGGCGAATCTCTCAAGCCTAGTGGGCACATCAGGGGAATCTCTCAACCCTGCATCTGGACTACCGGTGATCAGCCGAGTAGCCAATGCATCGATGCTAAGTAAATGCCATCACCGTATAAAATATAAAACAATACCTCCAAAAACAATAAATAATCTCAACATCGTACTGAAAATAAATACTGAAATCAAGAACTCGCTACGACAATGTAAATAAAAGTCCACTCACAGATAGCACAGCGCGCAAACGCGCTAATCACGAGATCTGGCGGAAGATCCCTCGCCAAACGTACGATCTCGATCCCCTGAATAATCACAAAATATAACTGATCAAAATCACAGTCATTACTCTGTACCACACCTCGGAAAACAACCATTTCCGGAAACATATAACTCGAATACAAAATAATCGACGAAAACCCCCAAATTCTCCACATAAATCCTCGACTAAAAATCCGGTATCCAAATCAACTCGAAAACCTCAAGGCAATGATCGGGGCGCGATTACGAGCAAAACGACATAAAATTTGTCAAATTCCAAATAGTCAACGGGTCACCGGAGCTCCGCCGTAAACCGCCGCCGTCACTGGAGAGATTTTCCGGCGACCAAGACCACCACAGCTTCTCCTCCTCAAACCAAGCCTAAAACTCTTCTTCACCAAGACCCAAATCGGCCGGCAACACCTCGAAATCAACCCCGAAAGGTGCACGGCCAAGAATCGCCGGAAAACTTTCCCGGCCGATTTCGGCGCCGTTCCGCCACCAAAATGCTTCAAACCAAGGGGGTGGGGTTTTCACCCTTGGCTTGAGCCCAACCTATTCCAACCCAAGAACCCACCGAAAACACGCCGGAGAACCACCTCCCATCAAACCCGATTCCGGCCATTTTCACTACCACATTTCACCCATCAAACCTCAACCAAATCATACCATGTATATCAAATGAAAGCCCAGATCCTAAGCTTCAAAGCCTTACCTTGAAATCCGGCAACCGTGTCGTATTCCGGCAGCCACCTCGACGGCGATTTCGTGACTCACTGAGTCAACACGGGTTGACTCGGTCAACTCGGTCCAGAACGGTCAACTCGGTCAAACAACACTTTTTCGCACTTTTTTGACAATTTTACGACTATTCGGCTATTTATACCTCGCGACTCGGCTCTATCCACAATTCGAATAACTCAAACGCGAACGGATAAACACGACTAACTCGGCGATAATTTCAAATATTCATTTTATATTCCTCGATTATCCAAAAAATCCTCGAAAAGTTCCCACGGACTCGAAATCAAATTCTCTACATTTTCCACAAACAAATCCAAATCAAATTCGTGTCCGATAATTAAGTCGTGATCAAAACCGTTAATTCGATTAATTACGATAATGCTCGATTACTCGCAAAACTCGCGGATTAAGTCGATTACTATACCGATTCTGGTTCGGGTCGTCACAAATCTGCCCCCCTAAAAACAATTTCGACCTTGAAATTTATGTACCTGCTAGGTGAACAGATGCGGATACTGCTCCTGTATACGCTGCTCAGTCTCCCAGGTGGCTTCCTCAACTGAATGATTCTGCCATAAGACCTTCACAAGCAGTATGACACGGTGCCTCAACTCCTGTTCACGCCGATCGAGAATCTGTACCGGCTCCTCCACATATGTCAAATCCTCTCGGATAGGAATCTGATGTGGTGTTAACACATGTATGGATCTGGAATATACTTCCGCAACATCGAGACATGAAAAACATCGTGTACTCAAGCCATCTCGGAAGGTAACTCTAGTTTGTAAGCCACGGTACCAACTCTCTCGGTAATCTCGTATGGACCAATGTACCGTGGTCGAAGCTTGTCACGCTTCCCGAAACGCACAACTCCCTTCCAAGGAGATAGTTTCAGGAAGACCCAATCGCCCACCTCAAACTCGAGACTCTTCCTTCTCACGTCCGCATAACTCTTTTGGCGATCCTGGGCAATCTTTAATCTGTCCCGGATAATCTGAATATCCTCCATGGTGCTCTTCACCAGATCAGGGCCAATAAGCCATCGCTCGCCCACCTCATTCCAACATAATAGAGTGCGGCACTGCCTCCCGTATAGAGCCTCATACAGTGCCATATCAATACTGGCCTGATAACTATTGTTGTAAGCAAACTCAATCAAATGCAGTTGCTGGTCCCAATTCCTATTAAACTGCAAAACACAAGACCGCAACATATCCTCGAGGGTCTGAATACTCCGCTCAGACTGCACATCAGTCTGGGGATGGAATGTTGTACTGAAATGCAATCTAGTACCCAAGGCTCGCTGCAATGCCTGCCAGAACTCTGAAGTAAACTGACTGTCCCGGTCAGAAACAATAGATACAGGCACACGGTGCAGACGAACGATCTCTGTCAAATACAGTTTTGCCAATCTGCCCACTAAAATCTTCCCCGGAAGTGCCAGAAAATGAGCGGATTTCGTCAATCGATCTACGATAACCCAAATACCAGTATTACCAGCCGAAGTACGCGGTAACTAATACACGAAATCCATGGTAATGTGCTCCCACTTCCAAACCGAAATCTCCAAGGGCTGTAAATTTCCTGCAGGCTTCTGCCTCTCTGCTTTAACCTGCTAACAAATAAGACATCTTCTCACATATGCGGTAATCTCCCGCTTCATATTTCGCCACCAGTAATAAGCTCGGAGTGTACGAAACATCTTCGTACCGCCGGGATGCATCGCATACGCTGAACAATGAGCTTCGTCTAAAATCTCTTTCTTCAAACTCTCGTCCCTGGGTATACATAATCTGCCACTGAATATCAATGTACCATCATCACTCAACCGAAACTCTGTTGGCACACCATTCCAAATCATGGTCTTCTTGTCCAACAGATAGGAATCTGTATCCTGAGCTTCCCGAACCTGATCAACCAATACCGGTCGAACTTGAAAGCTAGCAAACAAGGCTCCATCATCATCCCACTCAAACTCAGCTCCCGTAGACCGTAACTCGACTAACATGGAAACTCTGGCCACACACACATGAAACAATAAAGCTCCCGATTTTTGACTGAGTGCATCAGCAACAACATTAGCCTTCCCTGGATGGTACTCAAATGTGCAATCATAGTCATTGATCAATTCCATCCATCTGCGCTGTCTCATATTCAAGTCTGGCTGCGTGCGCAAATAAGTGAGACTCTTGTGATCTGTGTATATCTTGCACTGAGCTCCGTACAAGTAATGTCTCCAACTCTTCAAGGCTAATATAATAGCAGCTAACTCCAAATCATGGGTAGGATAGTTGACTTCATATGGTTTCAGCTGCCTGGAACCGTAGGCCACTACTCTGCCATGCTGCATCAAAACACAACCAAGTCCCAATTTCGATGCATCGTTGTAAACCACAAACTCACCACTGTCGTCAGATAAAGTCAAAACCGGTGCAGTAGTCAACTTTTCCTTCAAGAGCAAGTAACTCTCCTCACATGCGTCAGACCACTCGAACTTGACGCCTTTCATCGTCAATCTGGTAAGTGGAGTGGCAATCCGTGAAAAATTCTGCACAAAGCACTGATAATAACCTGCCAAACCCAAGAAACTCCTGATCTCTGGTACGGTGGTAGGCCTAGTCCAATTCAACACGGCTTCTATCTTATCAGGATCCACGCTGACTCCTTCAGCTGATATCACGTGACCCAAAAACTTAACGCTATCCAACCAAAACTCACACTTGCTGAACTTCGCAAACAACTGATTATCTCGCAAAGTCCGCAAAACAGCTTGTAAATGCTTCTTATGCTGGCCCACACTCCTGGAGTAAATCAGGATGTCGTCGATGAACACAATCACAAACTTGTCCAGAAACTGTCTGAACACCCGGTTCATCAAGTCCATAAAAGCTGCGGGGGCATTGGTCAACCCAAACGGCATAACCAAGAACTCATAATGCCCGTACCGTGATCTGAAAGCTGTCCTGGCCACATCTGACTCTCTGATCCTCAATTAATGGTATCCGGACTTGAGATCAATCTTCGAAAAGACTGAAGCTCCCTTGAGCTGATCAAACAAGTCGTCAATCCGCAGCAACGGATACTTGTTCTTCACAGTTACTTGATTCAGCTTTCGGTAATCAATACACAACCGCATGGAACCATCCTTCTTCCGCACAAACAGTACAGGAGCACCCCACGGTGATACACTGGGTCGTATGAAACCCTTCTCTAGCAACTCTTGAAGTTGAATCTGTAGCTCCTCAAATTCCGCTGGAGCCATACGATAAGGTGCCTGAGATATGGGTCCAATACCCAGTAATAGCTCAATGATGAAATCGATCTCCCAAACTGGAGGAATACCCGATAACTCCTCCGGAAACACATCCGGAAACTCGGAAACCACCTCAATATCACCAATGTCAGGTACAGCAGCCTGTGTATCCACAACATGAGCTAAGTATGCAACACAACCCTTCTTCATCATCCGCTCGGCCTTCATCGTTGAAATCACACATGGCAATGAAGTATTCTTCTCACCACGAAACAAAATCTCTGGAAAACCTGGTCGTCGAAACACAACCTCCTTCTTGTGACAATCAAACATAGCCCAATGTGTCTCAAAGAAATCCATACCCAAAATCACATCAAAGTCGACGATATCCAGCAATAACAAATCCGCGGCTAAACCATGACCTCTAACAAAAATCTCACAAGCCCTATACACCCAACCAATACTCACAACCTCACCGGATGGATACAACACTCTCCATAACCCCGGAAGTGGAGATGCAGGCATAGTAGCTAAAGATGATAATCTATATGATATGAATGAATGCGTAGCACCTGGATCTAGCAAAGTAAGTACTGGATAGCCAAAAACATGCAACGTACCAATAACAACCTCTAGTGAAGCTCTGCCCTCGCGCAATGACATGGCATGAACCCTGGCCTGCCCGGCTAGTCGTCCA
The DNA here is from genome assembly GCA_946800695.1 of Geum urbanum. NCBI lineage: Eukaryota > Viridiplantae > Streptophyta > Magnoliopsida > Rosales > Rosaceae > Geum > Geum urbanum. Next base: position 41,712,200 of record OX326998.1, read on the forward strand.
CGCTGATGGTGACTCTGCAGTTTGCCCTGGCCAGAAGACTATACTGGTCGAGCCCCAGAAGTGGTAACTCACTCTCCTCCGGAACTCTGAGCTGCTTGTCCACCAAGACCAGCAAGCTGGAAACATTCCCTCGCATAGTGACCCTCCTGGCCACAACGATAGCAAACGATAGGGCCTCGCTGACATGGACCAAAATGATGCCTGTTGCAGAGATTTCATAATGGGTACTCCCTCGGTACGGAAAAAGTGCCACCGGTACGCCGAGGATAACTGGAACCGCTCGAACTCCCACTAGACTGTGGTCTCTGTGGTCGATCCCTCCTCCATCTTTGTCTCTGTCTAGCTGAACTACCTGGTGGTCTATATGGTCCACTGCCCGATGATGATGCCGATCCGGAAGTGTCAAAACTCAGCCTCTTGGAAGGTCCCTGACTCGGTCCACCCTCCTCAAACCGTCGAGACTGGAATCTCATCTACCTTTCCTTCTCAATATCCTCGCCTCGAAGTGCTGCACTCACGAACTCATCAAAGTTGTTCCGACGCATCGTAGTCAGTGTCCCCTTAATATTCAGGTTCAAGCCCAACTCAAATCTACGGCACTTGGCTTCCACTGTAGCCACCATGTCACGAGTAAACCGAGATAAGCGGGTAAATCTGTCCCGGTACTCAAGTACTGACATACTGCCCTGTCTCAAATTAGTGAATTCCTCATACTTCCGCTGCTGTGTAGCCTAATTGAAGTATCTCCGCATAAACAAATCTCGAAACAAAATCCACGGAGTATCAACTGGAACTCTAAAGGTGCTAACCCACCAGAAGTATGCATCCGACTCAAGTAAACCAACTGCTGCCACTGTCATCTGCTCAGGGGTGAAACGCAGACGCTCACAAATGCGTTCAACTGGAACCAACCATGCCTCACAAATCTCTGGATAAGCTAAACCTGAGAAAACAGTCGCTCCAGCAGTTCGAGCTTTGACCACAGGGTCAAAACGCTCCTCCAAACGCAATACTCGCATAAGCAAGTCATGCGTCTGGCGATCCTCATCAGGATCCACATCCCTATTAACGTGGGGACCACGTCTAGGAGGCATCCTAATGATACAAGAAAAACATTAGTCACAAGCACAAGGAACGTAATCATGAAACTTCGGACATTTGAGAACACACAACACCCGAAGCATTGATGAGTAACCGCTGGCTAGTCGGGTCATCGCTCTAGACATGCTGTACATACTCAAATATCCTTAGTATCACAACTACAAAAGGCTACGGAGCCTGAAACCTAATGCTCTGATACCAAGCTGAAAGGACCCAACCCTGATTTAGTCTCCTAAACCGGAATCGAACCTCTTCTGAAAACACGAACTTGCAAAAACTATAAAAATTTCGGCAGAGTTTCGCTATAACGTGGAATTGCCATTAACCTGCACCCGAAAATACACTTCATCCTATGCCACAAAAGCCAAACCGTGGGCATCAATCCCATCCGGATTTCTCAATATCATAACAATAATGTAAAGTAATAAGCAAAACTGTACTTTACAAAAATCCGGGGAAAAATCATATGAAAATATAACAATAGTGTAATCAGAGCGACCTTTAGTGTATATATACAAAATATACAACAGTAGGCAAAACAAGAAATCTACTGGAAAAGAAAGGTAGCTCGAACACTAAGCCTCCGACTGCGACGTGAGACACCAGAATCCGAACTGCAAACTGGGCACAGAAATCGAAAAGCCCAGGGGAAAGGCAAATAAAATCGTTAGAGTGAGTGGACGAAAATAATCAGATGCCTTTCACCATATATATATATATCATAAAACAAAACGAGTTCTTAAAATAAATGGAGGTGTCAGGCGAATCTCTCAAGCCCGACGGTCAGGCGAATCTCTCAACCCCACCGGTGATAGACTAGGCGAATCTCTCAAGCCTAATGGGCACATCAGGGGAATCTCTCAACCCTGGATCTGGACTACCGGTGATCAGTCGAGTAGCCAATGCATCGATGCTAAGTAAATGCCATCACCATATAAAATATAAAACAATACATCCAAAAATAATAAATAATCTCAACATCGTACTGGAAATAATTACTGAAATCAAGAACTCGCTACGACAGTGTAAATAAAAGTCCACTCACAGATAGCACAGCGCGCAAACGCGCTAATCACGAGATCCGGCAGAAGATCCCTCGCCCAACGTACGATCTCAATCCCCTAAATAATCACAAAATATAACTGATCAAAATCACAGTTCATTGCTCTGTACCACACCTTGGAAACCAACCATTTCCGGAAACATATAACTCGGATACAAAATAATCGATGAAATCCCCCAAATTCTCCACATAACTCCTCGACTAAAAATTCGGTATCCAAATCAACTCGAAAACCTCAAGGCGATGATCGGGGCGCGATTACGAGCAAAACGGCATAAAATTTGTCAAAAACTCAACGGGTCATCGGAGAGATTTTTCGGTGACCAAGACCACCACAGCTTCTCCTTTTCAATCCAAGCCTAAAACTCTTCTTCACCAAGACCCAAATCGGTCGGCAACACCTCGAAATCAACCCCGAAAGGTTCACGGCCAAGAATCGGCGGAAAACTTTCCTGGCCGATTCCGGCACCGTTCCGCCACCATAATGCTTCAAACGAAGGGGGTTTTCACCCTTGGCTCGAGCCCAACCTGTTCCAACCCAAGAACACATCGGAAACACGCTGGAGAACCACCTCCCATTAAACCTAATTCCGGCCATTTTCACCACCACATTTCACCCATCAAACCTCAACCAAATCACACCATGTATATATCAAATGAAAGCCCAGACCATAAGCTTCAAAGCCTTACCATGAAATCCGGCAACCGCGCCGTATTCCGGAAGCCACCTCGACGGCGATTCCGTGACTCACTGAGTCAACACGGGTTGACTTGGTCAACTCGGTCCAGAACGGTCAACTCGGTTAAACAACACATTTTCGTACTTTTTCGACAATTTTACGACTATTCGGCTATTTATACGTCGCGACTCGGCTCTATCCACAATTCGGATAACTCAAACGCGAACAGATAAACACGACTAACTCGGCGATAATTTCAAATATTCATTTTATATTCCTCGATTATCCAAAAAATCCTCGGAAAGTTCCTACGGACTCGAAATCAAATTCTCTACATTTTCCACAAACAAACCCAAATCAAATTCGTGTCTGATAATTAAGTTGTGATCAAAACCGTCAATTCGATTAATTACGATAATGCTCGATTACTCGCAAAACTCGCGGATTAAGTCGATTACAATACCGATTCTAGTTCGGTTCGTCACACGCTTTGACGACAATAAGATATGCACAATTGTTCATCTTCGGAAAGAAGCCAATTGGTAGACATATTTTGCAAAAACTAAAAGGATTGAGGAAAGAGAGAGATAAGAGTGGGAGGAGGATGATAAATTTGTTGTGCACAAATTGGTGTGAGGTGTTTAGAAAAATGAAGTTAGTATTTATAGAAAAATAGTAGAGGGTTATATGAAATTTTAGGGATTTTTTTTTTAATTTTGTAGTGTTTTTTATGCAAAAAATGAGACCATCCCGTTATTAACCTGATATACCCGTTCTGTTTGAATCTGGGCCGTCAAATTGAAAATTCGATTCAAAATGGATGGCTTAGATCAAGAGATCCGTTGGGGAGGCGGCAAATAGCCCGCCACGTGACGGGTTGTAATTGGCTAGTAAGTATATCATAAAAAAAAAATACTATTTTACACGCGCAAGAAAAAAAAATTCAACGCGCCATGACGCCACCCACATGCATGGACTCCGCCAGGGAACGCTTCCTTTGCAGCTTCCCATTTTCGATCGGCTGAGAGGAAATCCGCTCTGTCAACAATCAGTCCTCCTCCCCTCTCTCCTCTGCACCATTTTTTCTGAGCAAAATTCCTCTCGCCAGCAGGATCCACGAGAAATTTCTTTGATTTCCCCCAAAAGCTCACAACGCTGCAGATGCTACAAGAGCACCCGTACCCACAGTGGGTAGAGAGATTTTTCAGTTTATTTTTTTTAAAGTGCAAGTTTAACAATGTTCCGTCTACTTTTTCTGCTGCCTTGTTACATGGTCATACACAAATTGGACTGGTCTACATGTAATCCAAGATAGAATGTTTAATTCTATTACTTTCTCTCAATCTAAGAGGCCTCAAGTTAAGTTGTAATTTGCACACTTTCGACTTTTGTTCACCGCCCAATCAACTCTTTTGTAATTCTGGGAATGATATTCGGAGGTGGACAAAAATACATGTTTTCACTTTGGTTCATAGCTGCAATCTCCAATCGTCCCAAGTCCCAATACCATTAATGCAGTAGGACTGAAAGTGACAGTCAAAGTCAAATCACATATCTGATCTAGTCAAACATGGAACCAGAGAATTCCTGACAACATAAAAGCTGGAAATACTCGAAATGAAGCAAAAGTAATACAATCTTCAACTATTTTTTTCCCAGTCGGCCAATATATCACATAGTATTGACCTTGTAAGAAAATATTTTCTCAGTACATTAATCCTCCAAGTCCATAGGAATTACAGAACCTGAGCAGCTGTGTTCAGCTTCTCAGCTAGGGTCAGCTGTGTCCTGGTGATGCTTGATAAATATAGCAAGAGCATATTGTCCTGCATGAATGGAAATAAAACACTCAGACTCTAATAAAGAGAAAATTGCATGAATAGAAACTACAAATTAAAACAAGAATATCCGTATAGGTCAAAAAGAATAGTTGTAGGTTCTGAACTGAGCTGGTCAAGGATAAAGAGATTGAACATAATGAAATTGAAATTAAAATTGAACAGAAGATGAGACTTTATAGTACCTGCAAGCTGTCATTCACAAGCTTATCAAAAGCTGCAGCGGGCAATTTGGGAAGAGATTCTACGGCATCCCATAGGAATCTCCCTACATTGTTATCTGGTGCAACACGTCCTTCCTAAAAACAAAATATGTTACTACAGCAGAAAACAAACTAACCAAGACTGACTGACTGCACAATGTTAATTCACTTACATCAACGTCATCAACATATTTGTAGACATCATCGATCAAAGCCAGTAGCCGTTCCATCGAGGCTTCCATTCCTTCCAAATCAGTTGGTAGTTTATCAGTCATTGTTGTCTTGAGAATATCGTCTGCCGTCATGACAAAAAAAGTAGTTTCAGATAAGATTGGCATTAAGCTCCAAAATCGGCAGGTAACAGCAATAATTGCACAGTACAAATCCTACTTTGGATTTGGTGAGACAAGAAAACATTATTATGGACGTCGTAGAGTAAAAAGAAAGAAACGACACCAAATTTGCATCCCTCCTTTCATAACATATGTGCAAACACCAAAAGAAACTCCAGCAATGATATTTAGAATTTTCTTATTAATGTCAAAGGTATAACTTGAAGCTGTTTTAGCTAATCAGTTTTCAGAAATCATTCCAACAGTAATACTTACTAGTAATCTCTCCAAAGTTTTCACAGATAATAATATTTCACTATGCAATGAACAATATTCAACTGAACAAATGCACATGTTGTATGCATCAAAATGTAATTCAACAAGCCCAAGTGTTTGTTTTTGACTCTTTAAACAAGTAACTGTTACTAACTGAAGTAAAGTATTCTATTTTTTGAAGTGTAAATTAACAACGAAGATTTGAACCTATATCCATAAAATACTGAATCACTCGTGTAAATACAGTAAGAATAGTTCCTTCTTTCTTTCAAGAAAAAGAAAATCTCCCTCAAGGTTAGCATGCTGTATTCATATAAGAGAAAACATGGATAAAAAAATGAGAAGGTCAATGTGCATGCATACATCCAACTCGCTCGGCTTCAACCATGCGAAGATCAAGAGGGATTTCTTGAAACTGTGCTGCTAGCTGATTTGGTCGATCTCCAGCTTGTCGACCTCCTACTTGTTTTTCTCCTCCGAGAGACAAAGTTGAGGAAACATAGGCTTTAATTGTACCCACTCCGTGACTGAATCCTGTATCAACTGTCAAATGAATAGGGTTGGGAACCTCTCCGGAATAAAAGTCATGGATTAATACACTGCCTCCATTAACTCCAAAACCAGTTGAGTACCTGCAAAAATCAATGAAAGAATGACATCAAGACTGAAAATCCTTGTAAAACATCTTCATAACAGCAATTAATAATGAACGATGCATGGATACAAGTAGAATTTAAGCTCTCATCAAACATCAACTGAATTCCGATATCTTTGAAAGTCAAAAATGTATGTGTCGCACTGATTTACAACATCAATTGCACTCAGCATTTACAATGAATACAAATGCAACAGAACTACTAGTAGAAAAATATTCACCGGAATAACTAGAATACAGACAAAACAATACAATACCCAGAAGGTATCTATGAAAAGAGAAGAAATCATGAAATTACCATCCAACAATGACTTCCTTGGGATTCACCTTTTGCTGAGAAATCAGCATATTGTGATGGTATTCAATATCCAAAGCAACCTGCAAAATATGCCAAAGCAATGTGAGAGGAATTAACGGGTACCGAAAACAAAGACAAAGATGTTTATGGTATTTGAATGAAAAACAGACTTCATCTACTCTGCCCTGAACAAACTTCACAACAGTGTTATTATAATCTATCTAATCCCAGTATCAATATCAAGTATTTGAAGAGTAACTATGAAGAGATGGTTAAGTTTACTCAACAGTCTCAAAATTATACATTTTTAGCAAAACTTCACCGGAGAAGTAAATAAAGATACTCAGAAGGAAATTAACATCCACTCATACATGAAAATTCAAAACACAAACACAAACCCAACATCCAAATCAATCTATCTGGCCGAAATAAGAAGAACGAGAGAGCAAAATAGACGACCTGCTCGGAGTTCTCGTTGTGAGGAACAGCGTAGGAGTTTCTGATGTCGACTGTGCCATCGGGGAGGAGGGAGCCGAGGAGCGTGCCGATGACGCGCTCAGTCTGATCTGGACGGCGGACATAGCAGTCGCAGATGTTGAAGATCACCAGAGGATGAACCTTCGCCGCCGTCAAATTGGACGAAAACTGTAACACAGTGCGCTCGCTACTCAACCCCGCCATTGCCATTCTCGATCGAGAGAACTAGGGTTTCAGTCTTGGCGGATAACGCAGAGCAATCGGAAACCCTTATTCTTTTTGGGTCCCGTTAGGCCCAAGAAACAGGCCCAAGAAACAGGCCCAATCTTCTTATCTCCGCCGCCCCTCCGCTGCTGCTTAGTGCTTAGTGCTTAATTGCCTATATATAATAAGAGAGAAGGAAGAAGCAAGGTACCACTCTTAAAGTTTCAACCATTTTACTGCTTCTCTAAGTAAGTTTTCATTTGAATTGTGGTGCTTATTCATGTATGTATGTAATTAAGCTTGGGTTTATGAATTTTTGTTGATGCTGTTTCGTTTGGTTCACATTGGTACTACTGGTAAAACGTTTAGTTGCTCTCTGTTTTTTTCTTTGTCGATAATGGTTGGCAACAAATAAACCATTGCCATATATTAGGGATTTCTGTTGGTATGTTGATCAGAGAACCTTTTTGGTTATTCTTTAGCTTGAACATTAGGTCCAGCAGTATGTAGATTTAGGAGGAGGGGATGCTCAGGATATATACAAATCACAGTGAGATCAGATAGAAACATCCTATTTTTTTTCCGGGTGTGTTTATGTTGTAAGAAAAAGTGGATCGGATCCAATACGAAATGAGATATCGCAGAAATAAAGAGACACAGTTCAACACACAAATGAGGAATAAACTATTATTTGTTTCTTTCATTACTGTGAATTATTCGTTTAATATTCATGCTGCATATTATTGTCTAACTCTATCTATGAAAACATATAATTGAGTCCTCGAATCCTAAAAAATCAGATCAACGCTTCCAATTTCTGATACGTTAGTTTGCTTTACAGGTTCTATGCAAAAAGTTGTTATTTTTACCATTCTGCTGTTGTCTATGTGGCTACTGTCTTGAGCTGTTTCAACTTCTCATCACCATTTAGGTGTAGGTTTGTAGCAATTAGATAAGCACTTCAATCAGATAATGAGGAGGAATAGTTAAAACATTTGAAATTTAGTATATATTCATTCTCATTTGGAAGTTCATTTCATTTACTATCTTCTTCTTTTTTTAATCTTTTTGGTTACAATTTACTATCATAATTTAGATTACCGATTCCCTGCGCCTTGCACAGGGGCTTTCAATCTATTACTCATCTAAATAACTATCCTATGTTGCTTTGAGTTGAATTCCAGAGAGAGATATGCTCGTTTTAGGTGCTGCTCCCGCAGTTGCCTCTACACGATTTTCCCATACCAATTTGCTTCTGCTCTTTTCCACCAACCAAGCAGCTGGCCTCTGTTCTTCTTCTTCTTCTTCTTTCACGGTATGCCACTTCAATTTCTAACTCTTTTTTGTTTTGTTTTGTTTTTGTTTTATCTATCTTTATTTTTATGGCTTTTGATCCTCTTTGTACTTGTGTTATGCAGTCCTGTTCAGTCAGGAACGCTTCTCGGCTTCGTTTGAGTTGTAGACCAATTAAAGCCATGGCTACTGGCGAGGCTCAATCTGCTGCCTCAGGTGTTTTTTTGTTTGTTTTTTTATTTAGTATGTAAAAGTTCTACTTTAGACAAATACATATTCCAAAAAAGGGATACAATTGTTTGAGTCTAGCCTTTACATTCTACACTTATGGTGGTAGGGATTTATGGTTCTTCTTTTCCATTGTTATCTCATTTTTTGAATAGTAATTTAAAGCTCAACTATCATTTCATGTAATGCTCTTCTTTATTTCAGTTGATAGGCAGGTTCTGATATCATTGTCGGACAAGAAGGATTTATCTCTCTTGGGGAATGGGCTTCAGTCTTTGGGGTAATATTCAGGAGCCTACCTGTTCTATTTCTTATAAGAAAAAGATAAAAGCTCTTTTTTTTTGTTAGGAGCTTGTTTTAGTGGTTTCTACTGCTGGGTTCCTTTAGCACATTTTTTTTACTTGATGATGCAATTACCTCTTTGTATTTATTTATATATATGTAGGTATAAAATTGTTTCCACCGGGGGAACGGCATCTGCTTTAGAAAGTGCTGGAGTGTCAGTCACAAAAGTTGAAGAACTTACATGTTTTCCGGAGATGGTAAGGCGACAGTTTTCCTCTCTTTTTTTCACACTGTTTATGGAAGATACATGAGTGAGGAGTTTTCTGCATAAAAAATCAGATTCTTTAATTTGGCTCCTAATCTATATGTAATCAACAATTATGACTTTAAATCTGTATTGCAGCTTGATGGCCGTGTAAAGACTTTACACCCAAATGTTCATGGGGGTATCCTTGCTAGAAGAGACCAAAACCATCATATGGAAGCTCTTCGTAATCATGGAATTGGTAGGTTCTCGAAAGGCACATGTATGACTATCTGTTATGTCGAATGTGGTAATGTTGATTTTTCTACATCGTTTTTGCACAGGTACATTTGATGTGGTTGTGGTGAACTTATATCCCTTTTATGATAAAGTTACTTCTAAAGGAGGAATCGATTTTGAAGATGGAATTGAGAATATAGATATTGGTGGTCCGGCCATGATTAGAGCTGCTGCAAAGGTTGTTTAACTGTATGCAATGTTAGCACAATGATAAAGTTTATGCATCTTTCTATTCTTCAGCACATGGTGTAAACACCCAATGCTTTCATCAAAATTCTCTTCTAGTATACTTTATCTATTAAAGTTAACCTTGCTTTAGATGACTAGTGGTGATGGATAACTTAACCGGAGTGGGATTGAATATTAGGCCAAGCATGCAGTAGAAGTTCATGTAGTTTATTTATTTAGCCAAGCTAAGAATATAAAGCATATCATGCATGGTAGGGCTTCCCCAGTGTCTTACAGTTTAAAGATTTAGTGTTCCACTTGATATATTCTTTTCTATTGAAACTATCAAAAAGTTATGTCAGATAACTAAAAGACTGTTACAAAAGCCCTTGTTTCTGCATAAAAAACAGTGCTTTGAAAGAATAAAATGATTTTGTTGTTAGTAGTATATTACTTGAAACTTCTTTTTATGAGCAAAACACCTAATAAGACTAGTGTAATATTTAGTACATACTATTGTTTCAGTATCTTTAGTGATCATTATGCTCATTGAACAGAATCACAAAGATGTCCTGGTGGTTGTTGATTCAGAAGATTATCCTGCACTAATAGACTTTCTCAAAGAAGACAAGGATGATCAACAGTTCCGAAGAAAGCTCGCATGGAAGGCTTTCCAACATGTTGCTTCTTATGATTCAGCAGTTTCTGAGTGGCTGTGGAGGCAGACTAGTGAAGGTGCTTCTTTAATATTCTTGCTTTTAATTACAAAGAAACTGCTTTTGGAAAAATATAATCCAGTTACAAGTGTATTGGTCTTCTTAAATGATTTGTTTGTGATTTCTATTGAGACGATTTACATAACTGACATCTTCTTTATTTTGCTGGAAGACAAATTTCCTCCGGGCTTGACTGTACCTCTGTCGCTAAAAAGTTCTTTACGATATGGTGAAAATCCTCATCAAAAAGCTGCATTTTATGTTGACAAGAGTCTTTCTGAGGTTAATGCTGGTGGTATTGCAACTGCTATTCAACATCATGGGAAGGTAAGAAAGACATTCTTCTTATTCCACCTCAAATGAAGCTACGAGTGACCCTGCATCTTTATACTGGAGAATATTTCATACATATTAGAAACTAAATAACCCTGGTCTTAAACTGAAATGTTGATAAACTTATCTGTAGCTTTAAAAATCACATGTATGGAATTATTTTGTTTATTGTTATCTTTGTTCTTCTCCATATGAAAATCATACATATTAGGTAGTTGTTCATTGGAGTGAGATTGCTCAGAAAAACGACATCAAAGCTAACTTAATGTGAATAGTCCATCTTGATCTTCATAATGAAACCCTCTTTTTATTGAGTACATGTTTTTATAGTGTTTCATGCTGTTTCAGTAGTTTACTTTATGCTTGCAGGAAATGTCATATAACAACTATTTAGATGCTGATGCGGCTTGGAATTGTGTCTCAGAGTTTATGAGTCCAACCTGTGTTGTTGTAAAGCATACAAATCCCTGCGGTGTAGCATCACGTGATGATATACTTGAAGCATACAGGCTTGCTGTCAAAGCAGATCCAGTGAGTGCATTTGGTGGCATTGTAGCTTTCAACGTAGAGGTTGATGAGGTGAGTTTCAGATTACAGCGTAGGACATGAGATCTAACTTTTTATATGAACTTCCCAATATGTAACCCATAAAGCTTGTGAAATTGGGTTTCCCATAAATCTGGACCTCATATATTATGCTCTCGTCTTTTTCCCTTCCCAACTAAACTAGAGTGAAAATCTAAGATTTACCTGAACCCGATCACAAACCATTACCACTTGACACCAAGTGCTGAAACATATTTATCTGCAGAGAAATTAAGATGGTTTTTTATATGCTGAGGGACAACATGGACGCAATTTTTGTTTAATTCAAAAAGTTGGCACCAAGAATTCTTTTTATCTTGCATTATTACCTGTTTCTGTATCTCTTTTCCCCATATAGATATTGATTTTACATGTCTTTAGGCTCTTGCTAAAGATATCCGAGAATTTAGAAGCCCAACAGATGGTGAAACTCGGATGTTTTATGAGATTGTGGTTGCACCCAAGTATTCAAAAAAAGGGCTTGAAATTCTTCGTGGAAAATCAAAGACTCTGCGGATCCTTGAGGCAAGTAAAAATGAGAAAGGAAAACTTTCACTTAGACAGGTTGGTGGTGGGTGGTTAGCCCAGGATTCAGATGATCTAATCCCTCAAGATATCCAATTTAAAGTTGTGTCTGAGAAGTCTCCAGAAGAAAGTCAGCTCAGTGATGCTCGGTTCGCATGGCTGTGCGTCAAACATGTCAAAAGCAATGCAATTGTTATAGCAAAGGTTGTCTTTCTGTCTTTTGCCCACATCCTCCTTGGTTCTTCTTCGTCCGTCTTCTAATATTCTCCTAAAGAGAAATATGTTGCTTTAAGTTGATCCTCCTAAATTTTGGATGTTGTACAGAATAACTGTATGTTGGGTATGGGAAGTGGACAGCCGAACCGTTTGGAAAGTCTAAGAATAGCATTGAGGAAAGCAGGAGAGGATGTCAAGGGAGCAGCTTTGGCTAGCGATGCCTTCTTTCCATTCGGTAATTCTACTCTTCCTCATTTTATATTTTGGTACATGTATACTTGATATCAGTCACACACACACTTTGCAGTAAAAGAAGTTTAAAAGTTAGTTTATAAGGAAAGTGCCAAAATACATGCAATGCTTGAGCCGATCAATACTAAAGAATGTCATAAGAGCAGTTTCTTATACAAAACTTGAAGTAAAAGTAAGACCTTTAGGTTAATGTGATAACACTTGTTTTTGCAAGCAGCTTGGAAAGATGCAGTTGAAGAAGCATGTGAGAGTGGAGTTGGTATTATTGCAGAACCTGGTGGTAGCATCAGAGACGGGGATGCTATAGATTGCTGCAACAAATATGGAGTTTCGCTTGTTTTTACTAATGTGAGGCACTTCAGGCATTAGCGTTGCTATTTTCTTCATTTTACTTTCGCCCCAGAACCTCTGCCAAAAATTGCATTCCAAGAATCTAGTTGACAGTGGATGATGAGTTTTACTCTCATAGAGAAGCTCCTGTAGTCGTCTTTCTTAATACATTCCGAGTGATGCTTGTATTTCGGATACCATAAATTCTGTTTTTGGAATAGAGCTGAGTGAGTGCTGTCAAGCAAGATGATTACAGATGTATCTATTCAACTAAAGTTCTGTGTAAGAACTCGTCATCAGAGAATAAATATTGTTTCTTCTTTCTAGCTTGTGCCTTTTCTTTTTTCTTTTGTTTCTGTCGTTCAAATAAAACCACGATAGTGATAATATGTTTTCACTACATGATTTCGGCTGAATATTGCGATAAATATTCCCTTTCGGCCGCATTGCTACTGCTAGCATTACGTGTCACCACTGCTCACTCAATGGGTCGTCGAAATCTAAACTTTAAAAAAAACATCACGACTACGTCTGTATCACTTGGAGAGCCCAACAAACTGTCTGACTACACCCGAGCTAAATTGCTACGTTTCGAGGTCTAATTCGATCACGAAAAAATCTTGGCCGAAAACTGCTAGCGACGATTTGGACAACATCGTGCTGCCATCAAGCTACCACTAGGCTCATAACGTAGCCCAATCTACCCAAGAGGATGAAGGGAGCAAAACCCCTTCATCCTCATCGACACAAAATGCTAGTAATCGCCAGTAATCGCCAACCACAGCGGCACCCGAATTCGAGTTCGAAAAAAATCGAATCGAACCACACCTATACACACTAAAGTCTCAACATATTCACAATCACGACACAAAACTCATTTGAATCATACCTAACTCGTCGCCAAAGACTTCACCAGCGACAACGACAATTAACACCGGAAAGCCTAGATGGAGGGAAGAAGAAAAGACCTTCCAAATGCAACCGGAATCACGGCTAACGGCAACCGGAATCACGGCTAACGACAACCGAACGACGTCGCTTCACCAACGTCGATCTCGGCGGCAAAAATTGCCGAGAGAGAGAGTGAGAGAGAGTTAATGCCTGAAATGGAAGGTCTTAACTTTCCATTTCTGGTAATCTCCTATTTATAGTTAAGCATTTACCTCGTTGTAATTTCGAAAAAGCTTTCACTGATCATAAATTTTTCGTCAAAAGCCCTCAAAGCTCCACCATCAACTTGGCCGGAAAAGCCACCTCCGATTACCCCAAAGTTTCGCCGGAAAACCGTGATCTTCACCGAGCCATATCTTCCTCTTCCGGCCACCTCACGGAACGATTCAACTACCAAAACGAAGAGGAGCACGAGCCAATAATTTTCGTGAAGGGACTCCGGCCAATCGTGGCCTGAAAACGGCTCAAAAACCAACAAACCCGATCGGTGATAATGGGTAAAACAGGTCGCCTTCCTTGACCCATGGTCAACGCGGGACAAGGCCCAGTTTCCTTTTTTGGCAGGTTTCCCGATTCGGCAAGTATCGTTTCCGTATTTATACCGTACGTGTATCGAATCCCAATCGGATAAATACGACAATATTCGACGGACGAAAATATTCACAACTTATTCCTCGTAACTCGGAAAAATTCTCCGGAAGTTTCCACGAGTTCAAAATTAAATTCTCTACAACTTTCACGAAGGATCCCAAATTAAATTCTCGCCCAATAATTTAGTCGCTAACGAAGCCGCCATATTAACAGATTACGTCGAAATCACATCAAATCGCGAAACTCGCAAATCAAGTTGATAATCATTCCATTTACGGTTCGGGTCAATCAACGGTCCAAAACGGATCACAATCACAATTCGGATAGACTCGAACACGAACAGATAAACTCGACAATATTCCGAAATTTCAAATATTCATATTATATTCCTCGGTCGTCCAAATAATAATCCAGAACCGCCCACGAACTCGAAATCACGCGTACAACAACTCTCGAGAAGAGATTCAACTCAAATTCTCGGCCAATAATTTAGTCGTGATCAAAGCTGGCGATTCAATCAATTATCAGAAATCTTCGATTACGTGCTAACTCAAGAATTAAGCTGATTACACTTCTGATTCTGTTCCGGGTCGTCACAAATCTACCCCCCTTAAAAAAATTTCGACCTCGAAATTTCCAAGTCTGCTAACTGAAAAGTAAGGACACTGTCTCTGCATACTGCTCAATTCCCCAGTGGCTACATTAACTGAACAACTCTGTCAATGGAAAATATCTCGGTACCCTCAAATCTCAAATCTGAGCTGGCTCCTCCACAAATGCCAAGTCTTCCTGCATAAGGAACTGATAGGGTACAAAACACACAACAAATCTGAAACGTAATTCCACCACAAGGAAAGCCATACACACATAGCCAACGCTATAGGCAATGCCAAATTATACAGCACAACACAAACTCGCCCCAGGATCACATACGGACCAAAATAATGTGGCAAATTCACAACTCAACCTACTCACATCAATATAACTCGAGCAATTATCAACCTATTTCCGCTAATCCGAAAGTCTGTGGTAGCACATTCCACTAAATCAGAATCAAACGTCAGCTCAAACCGAACTCGCTCTAGCACAATGGCGTACAACATCGTTCCTCAAAACGACATCATGCAACGTCATAATCACAGTGGTCTACAAACTGGTACTGCATGCAATCTCGAACAGTTGAAACTGCTGGTCCCAAATCCCTCGGAACTGCAATCCACAAGACCACAACATGCCCTCCAAGGTTTGAATAGTCCTCAAAGATCGTCCACCAATCTGAGGATAAGAAACGGTACTAAACTGTAATCTGGTCCCCAATGCTCACTGCAACGCTTGCTAACACTCTGTTGTAACTGATTATCTCGATAAGCAATCTGGGACACAGGTACACCACGAAAATGGACAACCTCCGCCAAATACCGCTATACCAACTCGCCACCGAAATCTTTTCCGAAAGTACAAGGAAAAGAATTAAGTTCATCAAATGGTCCACAAAGACCCGACAACTGGTACCACAAACCGAAGTGTGTACTAGCACACAAAATCCACAGTGACAAGCTCCAACTTCTAATCGGAGATCTCCCATGGCTGTAACTTCCCGGCAAGTCTTTGCCTCACTGCCATCGCCTGTCGACAAATGTGGTATCTGCACACACACACAAGCTGCTATATTCCTCTTCATATTGCGTCATGAGTAGTAAACTCGAAGTATCTGATACATCTCCGTACCACCAGTGCATAACGCACTCAAAACAATCAGCTTCATCATTATCACTCTCGAACTCAGCTCCCATAGCTCGCAACTCGGCTAACACGAAAACTCGAGCCATACACACATGATACAATGAAGCTCTCGATTTTCGATGGAATGCATCAACATCGACATTCCTAAACGATAGTCAAAATACAACCACTAGCCTTTCTCGGATAAACTCAAATGTGCAGCCATAGTCGTTAGTCGACCCCATCCATCTACGTCGCCTCAAGCTCAAACGTGGCTGAAAATGCAAGTAGATTAAACTCAAGTAATCAGTGTACATCCTACACTGCGCTGCATGTCATAGCAGTAGTGTCTCGAACCCTCCGATGCTAACACAAGGACAGCAACTCCCAAATCACACACAGGATATGCAACTACATAAGGTTTCCACTGCCTGAAACCATGAGCCACCGCTCTACTATGCTGCATCAAGCATATCCAAATCCAAATCTCGATGCATCACCGTAAACCAAAAACTCCCTGATGTCGTCAGGTAAGGTCAAAACTGAAGCAACGGTCAATCTTTCCTTCAGGAGTAAGTAATTCTCCTCACACGCATTGGACCGCTCGAACTTGACGCCTTTCTTCGTCAATCTGGAAAGTGGAGTGGCAATCCGAGAAAATCTTGCACAGAGCGCCGATAATAACCGGCCAAAGCCAAGAAATTCCTGATCTCTGGTGCAATGGTAGGTCTACTCCAAAACAACATGGCTCTATCTGATCAAGATCCACGCTGACTCCCTCAGCTAACATCATGTGGCCCAAAATCTTCACGCTAATCAACCAAAACTCACACTTGCTGAACTTCGCAAACAGCTGATTATCTCGCAGGGTCTGCAAAATCGCTCGCAATTGCTTCTTGTACTGGCCCACACTCCTGGAGTAAATCAGGATGTTGCCGATGAATACGACCACAAACTTGTCCAGAAACCGTCTGAACACCTGGTCCATCAAGTCCATAAGAGCTACGGGGGCATTGGTCAACCCAAACGGCATGACCAAGAACTCCTGATGCCCGCACCGTGATCCGAAAGCTGTCCTGGCCACATCTGACTCCTCGATCCTAGACTGATGATATCCGGACCTGAGATCGATCCTCAAAAAGACTGAAGCTCCCGTGAACTGATTAAACAAATCGTCAATCCGAAGTAGAGGGTACTCGCTCTCCTCTGAAGCCTGATTCAGCTTCCGGTAGTCAATGCACCACCCGGTCGAACCATCCTGCTTCCGCACAAATAGTACAAGAGCACCCTATAATGAAATACTGGGTCGTATAAAATCTCTTCCAGCGACTCTCGGAGTTGAATCTGTAGCTCCATCAGCTCCGCTGGCACCGAACGACAAGATGTTGATGATATGAGTCTAGCGCCCGGTAAAACCTCAATGGTGTAGTCGGTCTCCCGAACTGGAGGAATACCCGATAACTCCTCCGGAACACACCTGGAACCTCTGGAACCACCGCAACATCACCAATGTCTGGCATAGCCGCCGTAGCATCCATAACATGAGCTAAGTAAACAACACAACCCCTTTTCACCATCCGCTCAACCATCATCGCTGAAATCACACATGGCAATAAAATATTCTTCTCATCGCGAAACAATATCTCGGGGAAAGTCCGGGTCGTCGAAACACAACCACCTTCTCGTGACACTCGAACCTAGCCCAATGCGTCGTCAGAAGTCCATACTCATAATCACACCAACTTCGACGATATCCAACAATAATGGATCCGTGGCTAACCCATATCCTCATACAAAGATCCCGCAACCTCCAGATGGATGCAACACTTTCCATAACCCCGGAAATGGAGATGCAGGTATAATAGCCATGGATACCAAGCAACAGTAGCCTCAAAGAAACTCCACCCTCATACAAGGTTGTGGCACGAACTCCGGCATGCCCAACTAGCCGTCCACGTCGATTGCGACTTTGCTAATTAACTCATCTAGAAGTCTGCGTTGCTTTAACTCCAGAAATGACATCTTGACCTCCTCATGAACTCTGAGCTGCCGAACCACTAAACCAACTGGCTGAGGACGCTCCCTCGCAACATGACCCTCCTGGCCACAACAATAGCAACTGAAAGTGCTCCACAAACACAAGTCACAGCGATGCCTGCTGTGAGGAAGGATCACCAACGATCACCCAACTCATGCCACAGGAACAAGTCCGCTACTCCGTGATCTCCACCACCGCCAAACGGATCCTCTGCTTTGATCTAATGACCCCCAACATAATCGAAAAAGGCCACAGCCTGATGAAGTCACTGATCCTGAGGTGCCTGAACTCAACCTCATCAAATATCTCGACTAAGTCCACTTTCCTCAAACCAACACATCGGAAACCACGTATAACTTTCCTTCCCGATATCCTCGCCTCTGAGTGCAGCACATCAGGCTCCTCACGGTTGTCTCAAGGCATAACAGTCAAAATCCCTCTGATGCTCAGGTTCAAACTCATCTCGAACCTCGTGCACTGCTTCCTCTGAAGCCACATAACACGTGCAAACGGAAACAAACATATGAACGATACATCTCTGCCTCAAGTGGGTAAACACTCCATATTGTTAGGTAGCCCGATTGAACCATTACCATATAAACAGCACCCCGAATATAGGCCATGGAGTCGCAACAAGAACTCACACAATACCAACCCACCAAATGCAACGATTTGACTCAGGCAAAACATCAACTACCATAATTTTCTGCTCTGAGGCAACATGTAGATGCTCATACACGCACAACCAGGCAACCCATGCCACACATATCTCTGAATCCAGAATGCTCATCTAAACCCACAACTCACTGTCAAGTCGCGCGTCGACTGATCCTCAATAGGATCCACAACCGTACCGACACGGAAAGCACGTCAAGGAGGCAACCTAATGAATAAGACATCATTCGGAATAAGTAGAACGTAATCATGGAACTTCAAATATTTGAAAGCATACAACACCCGGAGCATTGATGAGTATCCGCCGACTGGTCGGGTCATCGCTCTAGACATGCTGTACATTCTCAAATATCCTTAGTAAATACGACTACAGAAGTCTACAGAACCTAAAACCTAATGCTCTGATACCAAGCCGAAAGGACCCAACCCCGATTTAGTTTCCTAAACCGGAATCAAACCCCTTCTGAAAACACGAACCAACAAAAACCATCAAAATTTTGGTAGAGTAACGCTACTAATGCGGAATTGCCATTACCTGCACCCGGAAAATAACACTTCATCCTATGCCACAAAAATCAAACCGTGGGTACCAATCCATCCGGATTTCTCAATATCATAATAGTAATGTAAAATAATCAATAAAACTATTCTTTACAGAAATCCGGGGAAAAATCGTATAAAAGTATACATCAGAATGCTCAGAGTGACCTCTAGTGTATAATTTTATAAATATACCACAGCAGGCAGAACAAGAAACCTACTGGACGAAACAAGGTAGCTCGAATACTATCCCTTCGACCACGACGTGCGACACCAGAGTCCGAACTGCAAACTGGGCATGAAAACCCAAAAACCCAGGGGAAAGGAAAATAAAAACGTTAGAGTGAGTGGACGAAAATAAACATATGCTAATCCCGTGAAAATATAAAAATGTCCACTCACAGGTGAGCGTAACGCGATACGTGTTAATCCCGTGATCCGGCGGAAAATCCCTCGCCAAACGAACGATCACGAATCCCTGAATAATCATAAAATCCACTGCTCAAAATCATATCTCGACACCTCAATTCATATCACGAGAAACAATCGTTCCCAGAAACATATAATTCAATAACAACAAACTCGTGAAAATCTGATAATCACACCACAACACCTCGCTATAATTTCCGATGCTCAATTCGAAAAACAAACCTCACCACTGCGATCGGGGCGCGATTCCGAGTGAAACGACATATAACTCGTCGAAAAACACATCGGACGAAAAGTCGCCGCTACCTCCGGCCGCCGGAATTTCAGACCTGCCCAGAAAATTTCATGCTACACATGGTTTTGAAGATCTCGACGATTCCAACAACTTTCCAGTTCAAAGTTAAGGCCAATTTTGACCAGAAAACCTCCAAAAATCAACTCAAAGTTCCAAACCCTTACCGGAATTTTAAATCGGACGATCTCCCTCCTCCGGCCACGGCAACCTTCAAGACCACTTGCAATAACTTCCTTAGCTCAAGGCTAACAAAAGCCCTCAAAGCTCCACCATCAACTTGGCCGGAAAAGCCACCTCCGATTACCCTAAAGTTTCGCCGGAAAATCGTGATCTTCACCGAGCCATATCTTCCTCTTCCGGCCACCTCACGGAACGATTCAACTACCAAAACTAAGAGGAGTACGAGCCCAATAATTTTCGTGAAGGGACTCCGACCAATCGTTGCCGGAAAACGGCTCAAAAACCAACAAACCCGATCGGTGATAATGGGTAAAACGGGTCGCCTTCCTTGACCTGTGGTCAACGCGGGTCAAGGCCCAGTTTCCTTTTTTGGCAGGTTTCCCAATTCGGCAAGTATCGTTTCCGTATTTATACCGTACACGTATCGAACCCCAATCGGATAAATACTACAATATTCGACGGACGAAAATATTCACAACTTATTCCTTGTAACTCGGAAAAATTCTCCGGAAGTTCCCACGAGCTCAAAATTAAATTCTCTACAACTTTCACGAAGGATCCCAAATTAAATTTTCGGCTGATAATTTAGTCGCTAACGAATCCGCCATATTAACAGATTACGTCGAAATCACATCAAATCGCGAAACTCGCAAATCAAGTCGATAATCATTCCATTTACGGTTCGGGTCAATCAACGGTCGAAAACGGATCATAATCACAATTCGAATAGACTCGAACACGAACGGATAAACTCGACAATATTCTGAAATTTCAAATATTCATATTATATTCCTCGGTCGTCCAAATAATAATCCAGAACCGCCCACGAACTCGAAATCACGCGTACAACAACTCTCGAGAAGAGATTCAACTCAAATTCTTGGCCAATAATTTAGTTGTGATCAAAGCTTGCGATTCAATCAATTATCAGAAATCTGCGATTACGTGCTAACTCACGAATTAAGCTGATTACACTTCTGATTCTGTTCCGGGTCGTCACACGATCATAGATAAAAGTTGCAAAACTTAGTAGCAATTTCACATAATATAAGTTGGTTTTCAACAAAAGACAACTTTTATCGATGACATGCACATCTTCTATAGCTCCGACTGAATCCACTCACTTTTATAGTTGTAAATCGTCTGATGCTCCGAGTCCGGATCATGATATTTTTGAGGATCATCCTAAATAGACCTGCAAGTTTAATATAGTTAATCAATTACACTTTTGAATAAGATATGAGAAGAAAAGTAGAATGATTAAGAGATTGTAATATCACAAATGTAATCCTTTATTTATGCAATGGACAATTCTAAGAAATATCTTATTATTGCATATTAAAGCAGGGATGCGATGAAATATTATTGCATATTCTAAGAAATATGAGGGCACTTTGGTTCTTAGAATATGATCATGATGAAACAAAAAGACAAAATTTATGAATTTTACTATGACTAATTATATATCATTTTGTATAGAAACCGATGTTGTCCATTATTGTATACATATTTGAAACAAATGATGACTTTATGTGAATTGATAATTCCTAGTTTTGAAGCTGGTTTTGTATGATGAGGCAATTTAAATTTTTTATATTTTATTATATGGAACAATAACAGATCACAATGTCTTTTCTTTTTCTGAAAATATAAATATAGCAGTGTTATGTAGTGATAGTTGATTTAAATAAGCAAATAAAATAGAAATTAAGGGTGACCTGGATGTGAAACCATGTCACAGGGCATTTGGCGCAGCTTCCTTGCTGTATATACATATGAGTTAAAGTTGTATGAGTTCAGGGCAAGTATTGAATTCTAGAGAAATAATTGTGTAACATGGGACAATAACAGTTACGCTGTCTCCACTCCATTGCATCCTCCAAACATGTTTTTGAATCCAGTCAAGAGCTCTATTATTTCTTTTGTCTGGTTCACTTGTTCCACCATCAAATTTCCTATACCAGCAATCATGACATTGTTGGAATGCAATTTTTGCAAAACAGTTGCCATATTCTCTGGTGGTCCATTTGGTCCCATTTGGGTTGCATTGTTTGGTGTTGTTTCCTCTTCAGTTGGAGCGGACATTCTGTCAGATGAACTATGACAGTTGAACTTGGCCTGCAGTGGTTTCCTTTTCATCCCTTTTGGATACCCTCTTGGCCTCCTCTCTGGTGACATTTGATTATCTTCTTGCTGCAATTTTCTGCAAGAATAAAATTCAATAAGATGGGAGAAAAAGTGGAATTCAATGATAAAGTATGCCAAACCTTTTCTCTGGGTTTCTTGGCACCCCCTTTGGCCATCCAGGTTTCCTCTTTCCTTGATTGGGCTGTTGCTGCAATCTTCTGCAAAAGGGAAAAAACCTAGTGATGCTTAAAATTCAACAGAGTTTAGTGATAGAATGAGGCATACCTTTTCTTGGCGTTTCTGGGTACTCCCTTTGGCAACCCCCTTTCCTTTTTTTCAACACTGTTTGAATGGTCTGTTCTTCAGAACTGTTGCAGAACAAATAATCAGTTTTCCATATTGTTTGTCACACTGACCAACAAAACACATAAGGTTAAAAATCACATAGATTCATGTATCCTAAGTATTTTGATGCCAAAAGAAATTATTAAGCATATGACATCAAGATTATATGTGCATTAACAATAACGGGAATGAATATAGCCCATGAGTTCAGATATATAGCTATGATATTGATTTCACATGGTAAGATCATGATAAGCTACAATATATATTACAGTGCTCTATTGAAAAAAAAACATTTAAGCAATGTCAGTTCGCCTACTTTTGTTGCAAATGATGCAACTATTTGGAATCCTACATCAGCACATATTTTGTGAATACTTGTTTAACAATGAATTAATTCTCATCAAGGAGAAACAGGTGAGTGACATTATTGCATTAAATTTTTAAATCATTTGTGTTGTACAATGGTTTGCTCAACTGAAAATTGCAATTTTTTTTTTGTGCAACAAGGAAAAAAAAGGACGAAATTTTAGAAGAAACACAGAATAACAGGAGATAACCTTGGTTCTTCTGGATCACTGTCAACAGTTTGGTCAATCTGTTTTGATTGCATTTTGGCCTTTAGAGTCTGTTTCCTAGTGCTGGATATGCTAATTCTCCCTATCTCTTTGCCTCTTGGAGGGCCTGGCCAGACGGAATTGAGATCTCTTATTTCAGGGCAAGTGATTTCTACTTCTGGTAATGGAGATGGAGAGCATGATGTTTTGACAGGTGGTGGAAGAAGCAGTATGATTCTATTTGGAATAGGCTGGAGCAACACATCATCTATTTCTTCATAGTTGTTGCTTTCATCCAACATTTTATCTACAAATTAATTGAATCACAAAATAGTATCAGGGAAGTACAAATCAGAAAAGTTAGAATATATTATGAATGTAAAACATCAATGGGATTCAAGCATGTATGCTCTATGGTATTCATCCAAACTCATATATTCACTAAACAGGAAATGGCATGCACTGAAGCATATGTGTTCCAAGGAAACAAAAAAACCATGAAAATGGTATGCCTAGTGTAGCCAATGATGCTCAATATCAGATCAAATTTGGCAAAAAAAATAAATAGAACAAAACTATCAAAGAGGTGCTAAATTTCTCAATCACAAAACCATTGATTCCAATTGAAATCATATGCTTTACTGAGATTACCATATAAAACCATACAACATTCAAATTGGAATATGCATATATCATATAATTATTTCAAAACAATGATCGAATATTAAGAAATAACAATTCAATTAAAAACCCCCAATATTATCATATTCCAGCTCAAACTGGTGTGCTTCCTAAGAGCATGATAAAAAACTACATAAGAACTACATAGGAAAATACATATATTATGCTACCAGTTGAAGACACTGATTGAATACGAAAAAACAACACATCAACAAAACCCCCAAATATCATCATATTTTTTGGCATCGAAATTCAATAGAAATAAGAATTTTGATCTATTTCGATTCCTCCTTGAGCAAGAGTATTTATCCAGTCCTAATGTATACGCTACCAAATTTGGCTTATTGGAATATGCATTGGATATGCATCAGAATTGACATGCAAACTAAACCGTCAAACCCATATCTAAACTCTAAATGTCTGAGTGAAGAGATGATCAATCAGAACACGTTAATAGCAACAACAAAAAAGGGAGCGATCAAAACTTGTTCTCACCCATCTTCTTTGTCAAGGCGATCGACGATGGCTTCGCTCAAAGGAACAGAGAGTAAACAAAACAGAAGAAAATACAGTGAGACGCCGAGAGGGACTGATTCAGTTTCCATTATATATTATGGAATTTGGTGGTGTTGGTTGGCGAGACATTCATTGCAAAACCTTTTGGATACCATGGAGATCAATGTGTTCAATGAATGATCCGAGGAATGACCATATGAATTCGATCATATCCATAAATGAGTAGTGCACTATCTCGGGAGTCTATTTTAAAAAAGATTAAGGGAACCGATTCAAAACATTATTTATTGAATAGTAGCCATGTACAAAATTACAAAAATTCAATGAATGCGGAGAAAAAATTATATCGGAATTTAAATTGCATTTTGAGTTTTAGAAATTGGAGAAAAAAAGTAATTTCAAAACAAAGAAAATTGATTTATAAAAAAAAGAAAGTGGATTACGAATATGAAAGTTGATCAATATGATATAGTGATTATTTGGAGATTACATAGATTAAATAAATTGAGTTTAAATCAAGCGATCTTCCGATAATTATTCTGAATTGTTTGGTTATTGTTGAAAGAGGGAAAGTGGACAAATATCGATTTTTTTTGTTGAGCAAGAAGTTATTGCTGAATATTTGATTGATCTAGATAACAATTTTCAACAGTGTTTGTAATATAAATGTTATGTCAAAATTATTTCAGTTGCTATCACTACCGGAAGAATTACTATGACCGACGACTTGGTGTCGTCGGTCTGTTTCCGTTTATCGTCGGTCATACCTACATCCGACGACACATCGTCGGATATAGTATCGTCGGTAATAAACCGTCGGTCATAGTATATCCGACGATATCTTATCGTCGATCATAGTTTAAACTATATCCGACGATGTCATCGTCGGATATAGTTTTCTCCATGGTCAAAATGGTTGACTGTGGAGAAAACTATATCCGACGATATTGACACATGTCGTCGGATATAGTGAAAAAATTTAAATTTTTTTGGCAGGTTTTGGGTTTTATCCCAAAACCTGCATTCACAAAAAATCACGCTATCTATATATTGTTCAAATTGAAAATCAACAACCATTGAAACTAGAGTACGTAGTAAATAAATAAATTAATAAATTAAAACCGAAATCGTTCAAATCTGTATACATATGCGTAGTAAATAATGAAAATAAAAATGAAACCGACAATTGTTCAAATGTAGGGGGGTCCTGGTCCTAAGTCTATGTGGTCAAATGGATTGGAGAAAGTTGGTTGGTCCTGGTCTGGCTGAGGCTGAGGCTGTGGCTGTGGCTGTGGCGCACCGAAAATGGGCGGGGGGGGGGGGGGGGGGGAGCTATCTGGATTCCAGATGCTTGCAATTGTGCATAACATTGCTGCATCCATGTCCCCATTTGCTGCTGCTGTTCGACCAACCGATTCTGCTCTGCAGCCTGCGCTTGCTCCATCTCCTCTATCCGACGCCGTTGAGCTTCCATCTCAATTGATTGCCTATGAAGCCGGTCGTTTAGCTCATTAGTCCTCGAAGATGATGATGATGATCCCGATCCGCGAGAGAATTCAGGGGTCTGCTTCAGCAGCCCTTGACCCCATTTTCCGGAACCCCTGCAATAGAATGTGTTCTTCCCTGGAGGGATCGCAGTTGACGTAATCCTGGCCCTGACGATCGGATCAGATCGATCAATCGGGAGTTCCGCATCGGGGGTGTTGGGATAGAGCTCTCTCGCCACTTGAGTCAACACCTCCGGAATCGCCTCCTGAATTCTCGCCTAATTGACAAAGAACAATAAAATATTAATTAAAAAAACAATCTAAATAAATAAGAAATAAGTTTATTTTGTTATAAGGACACTTACAGCATATTCGGGATTCTGCGGATACGCGTGCTGCATCGTATAGACAAGGGGATCATCTTCTGGGTGGTTGGCCGCCTCCTCGATCCAACCCGAGTATGATCTGGTACCGGCATGATGATTTGTGGTGTTTTTGGCTCGGTTCCTTGCGTTGACTTCAGAAAGAGCCTGCGCGATTAAGTCAACATAAAAAAAACACTCATTAGCCAAATAATTTACGGGAAGTACGATAAAACAAAAATTAAATCGATTGAAGGTTGCGTACCTTCAATCGAGGGTTGTTGAAGTGAACCACAAGCCATCGCCACTCGTACTCCCTATAACGAAACTCGCTAGGGGTACCCTCATGATCGTCCCCGTACTTTTTCCAATGCTTCTTCAGCTCGGCCTTCCGCTCCTTATACCTATATATACCCATAAAATCAAGCGTTAGTAACTAACAACATTGTATGAACATAATCAAAAGAAAGGAAAAAAATTGAAACAAATGGTCGTCTGCAAACCTGCTCCCATGCACTTCATCCGCCCACGTGGGTCTAATGTCTTCATCCACGCGGAACCACCTCTGCAATGCATATATTTATATATATATATATATATCAATAATATTAAAAATTTATTATTGAAAATTTTCATAATGAATATACAATTCAACTCACCGACAACGCATTATTCAGCTGATGTTTGACGGCTTGTGGCACTGAATTCCAATCTTGCCACAACATTGGGACTCTATCCCGTATGAGGCTGCCCGCCATCCCCGCGTACTTTCGAGTGACCTTTCCCTCGATCACCTTCCCTCTATCCCCGGTCGGAATCATAAGTTGGCCACCACCGCTAGCCTGAATGGCTTCGTCCAGTAACTTGCCGACGACGGGGCCTCTGGTTCTCTTCTGTTTGGCACCGGGCACGATCTCGCCTATCACATATATATGTAGACGATTTTTTAAACATCAACACCTAATTGAATTTAAATATTAGGGAGTAAAAAGATATCACTAATTAATATTTACCTGATTCGTCGGTGCGTTGTCCCGGAATCCTTGCACTCCAGAGAGGTGCCGGGAAGGGTATATACGCATATGCCTGCTCCGAGGTAATGAACCCTAGCTGTCCCAGAATAGGCATCCCGTCGGAATCGACGTGAGGTATCGTCGGGATTTCCAACGGTAAGAATAATGTAGGCGGCGGGCATAGTCGCATCCTCGCCGAGGACTGAGTGGATCCACCAGCCTCCTCGGAAGAATGAGGAGCTGTCTGGTGGATGACGGGGGAACCCTCCTCGCGATGAATGTCCGGCATTCGGACCGAGGATTGAGTCGCACTATCCGTTTCCGGCGTGCGACTGACCTGCTGAACCCACCTCGCGCCTGAGGATCGAGCCGGCTCGAGCTGCTGCTGCTGAGGTTGTCCCTCGCCCATCAGCCGACGGTGTCGAGAGGTCAGCGGAACACTGTAAGTGTTGGGGACACTGGTGGATCCTGATGCGGACCAACTTCCGGTGCCATCAGGATCCCCAGCTCCCGAGCCCTCATCCCCACGTCCCGATCTCCCTCTCCCTCTGGACCTCCCCCTCGAAGTACTCGATCGCGACCCGGCCCCTCGGGAAGGTCCGCAATTAAACCATTGCATCGTTGCTATAAAATTATAAAAATTAAAAATAATTCCTAATTCCTAATTCATCCATTAAATTATAAAAATTAAAAATAATTCCATAAAATCCACAATAATTACAATATATATATAATCCAAATATAATTCATCCAATACATATATAATCCAATAATTTAACTATATATATCAATAATTCCAATAATCCAAATTCAACAATTATTCCAAATCCAATTGGCCTAAAACTTAATAAAATTTAACCTAAAATTATTCCAAATCCAAATTTAACCTAAAATTCCAATATAATCCAATATATATCAATACATGCATAAAATTCCAATGTTTTCCAATATACCAATTTAACCTAAAATTCCCCTATTTTCCAATATACCAATTTAACCTAAAATTAGAATTAATTCCCCTATTTTCCAATATTTGAATTTAACCTAAAATTCTAAATTATTCCAATATATATCAATACATGTATAAAATTAACAACTTCCAGAACTATACATATACATGCATCCACATTATCGATCAACACATTCCACAACTTCAAATCTAACATAAATTAAAAAAAAAAATCGAAAATTTGAAATTTGGGATTTCAAACCTGTTTTTTCACTAATCGACGAGGGATTTGGCTTGAGGATCGATGGAATAGCACTTGAGCTTCGATTCCTTGCTTCCAACACGAAGGAAACGGAGAATGAGGAGGCGGAGGCGCCTGTTCCGCTTTGGGGCAGTTTCGTTTCTGCCTCAAATCGAAACCCAGATCGGGATATAAAACAGACTATATCCGACGAGTTAAGTAATCTCGTCGGATATAGTTGAACCAAAACTATATCCGACGAGATTTCATATGAATGTCGTCGGATATAGTTTCGGTTCAACTATATCCGACGAGATTACTTATGCAACTCGTCGGATATAGTTCCTTTATTTATTTTTCATTTATGCCGGTAATTAAACTAATTAAATATGTACTGTGTATTAATATATATATATTTATTAATAGTTAATACGAAATATTAAAATTATTATTTAATAATACGATATTATTAAGCGATCGGTACGTTGTATTTTTTTCCGATCGATCTCTCGATCTCTCTCATTTATGATGGGGATCGATATATATAGCAATTTCATCGATGGACACAATTTTGTCCATAATATGAATAAAATTCATTTTACATTGTACGTTCTAAGTCGAAATAACATATATATATATACACTAATTAAGGCGCATAATCAGAATCATCGCTTGAGTCTGACTCTGTTTCCGAGTTACTTTCAGGTAAGATGTGTATGTCCTCGTCACTTGAGTCTTCATTGTCTTCATTTTGATTAACATTAAGAAGATTCGGTTGAGGAATTCATACCACACTGCCCTGTCTCACATTATTAAGGCGAATTGTTGAGGTTTCAGGAATACCAGTTGCGTTCGGCTCTTGGTATGCACTGACTTCTTCATTATCCGAGGTCACAGTACCAAGGGTGGAGGCACTGTATATGTTTCGTGGAAGAACATGGTTAACCACTTTCCACGTGCCTTTATGCACAAGATCATCAAGATAGAACAATTGTTTCACCGCCGTGGCCAACACAAACGGATCATCTTCATACCAGCTTGTGGCAGTATTCACCGAAAAAATCCCGTATTGATCGGTCCTTGTGTTCTGAGGGTCGGTATCAAACCATCTACACTTAAACAAGTGCACGGTCATGTCTTCCCTATATATTAATTCGACAACTGAATGGAGAACACCGTAATAGTCAACTCCATTCTGCCCACCATGCACCATTACCCCAGAATTCTGTGTTTTTCGTCTGACATCTCTATGTTCACAAATAAATAGCACGCCATTAACCTTACACATAGGATAAACTCTGGAAGTTACCGGTTTGTGCGCCAAGAGCCTCAATTCGTGTGACCACTGAGGGATACCATCATCTTGTACATGATTCATCTGAAAATAATCATTTATTAAGTACGTATAAATAGTTTGCGAACGTCTTGTTGTGGTACTCAACATCACCGGAAATATCAGGGCAGTAAAGGTGCAAAATTTTCCAATATTGAAATTCTGGACAGTTAATCAATACTGACCAATGGGCAATGACTAGCTCATAAGGTTCCAACTTGTACGAGTTGGGCAACTTTCCAGAAACTTCAACATCATCGGAGATGATCGAAAGGTTGAACTGCCCTCCATCTACGGGCATATGTTGTGGAGGGTCCTCCAACGCTCCCAAATACAACTTGGTGTACGTTACGCACTCATGCGCAATATATGCTTCAGCGATACACCCTTCGGGTGCAGATTTGTTCATCACATAGTCTTTGTAGTCCCCCAATTGTCTGTAAATGGGTAATTACAGATCGAGCATGTTATGCTTATTGCAACAATATATAAGTGAATAAATAATATTAAAGATCGGCATATATATAGCCAGATTCAGAGATGCATTACGTACCTTTCCATAGGATACATCCATGTGTAGTGTACTGGACCAGTAAGCAACAATTGTTCCGGAAGATGGAGCATCAGGTGAGGCATGATGTCGAAAAAGTTTGGAGGAAATATCCTTTCGAATTTGCACATGATAAAAATGATGTCCTGTTGCATTTCCAACAAGTCCGATTTCTTCACTTCTCTCGTGCATAACTTCTGAAAGAATCTTGACAAAGCCGCTAATGGCTCCACCACCTCTTTGGGCAGGTACCCTCGAATGAAAACAGGGAAGAGGCGTTGGAGCAGTATATGACAGTCATGACTCTTTAGTCCGTACATCTTGTTGTCTTTGAAGTTAACACATCGACTTATATTTCCGGCATAGCCTGAAGGATACCTGACATTACCCATCCAACCAAAGATTTCACTCTTCTGGGCAGGCTTCACGGTATAAGGAGCTTGTGGCATTTTTTTCTTCCCATCTCTCAACCACAAATGTTTTCGCAGTCCCATCCTTTTAAGATCAATGCGTGCCTTCGGGCCGTCTTTAGTTTTTCCCTCCCAATTCAACACTGTGCCGACCACACTCTCGCACACATTTTTCTCTATGTGCATGACATCTAAGTAGTGTCTGATCAGCAACTTGGACCAATAAGGAAGTTCCCAAAAAATACTTTTGTGTGTCCAGAATTTATACCTGTCGGGTTTGTCAGGTATTGACGCCACTATCTCAGGATGATTGCCCAAAATCGTATTCATTTAGCACTTCTAAGATTTCATCCCCCGTCCATCTCCTCGGCTGCTCACCTGTTTCCACAGTCCCATTAAATGCCTCAATATCCTCCCGAAATGGGTGATCATGTGGAAGCCAACAACGATGTCGCATCTGTACAATCTTCCTGCAATGAGGTCTGCAACACTCAACCGTCATGCACTCTGGACAAGCCCTGTATCCCCTGGTAACGTTGCCCGACAACATCCCGCGTGCAGGAAAATCGCTAATGGTGCCAATAAGCATGGCATGCATCTGGAACATCTCATTTTTGAACTTGTCATAAGTGGGATGACCATGCTCACTCAAGTACTTAAGCTCCTCAATCAAGGGTCTCAGATACACATCGAAACACTTTCCTGGATAACCCGGCCCTGGAATGATCATAGTGAGCATATTGTATTCTTTCTTCATGCACATCCATGGAGGAAGGTTGTACGGTACCAAAATAACTGGCCATATACTGTATTGAAGACTCATGTTGCCAAAAGGGTTGAATCCGTCAGATGAAAGCCCCAGCCAAACATTTCGAACCTCTGATGCAAAATAAGAAAACTCCTTCACCATGTGCTTCCAAGCCTCTCCGTCAGCAGGGTGTATAAGCGTATCACCGTCGGGAAAATTCCTCTCGGCCCACCATCTCATAGCTTCAGCCGTGTGTGCAGACATGAACAACCGTTCTAGCCTATCTATCAGGGGAAAATACCGAAGTATCTTCACAGCTTTCTTGTTTCCGGCAGGAGTCAACTTATACCTATCTGTACCACATACCGTGCATTCATCAAGGGATTCAAGATCATTCCCATAAGCATCTTCACCCCAGAAGAGAACACAATCATATCTACAAGCATGGATTTTGATGTAGGAAAGTCCAAGATGTTTAAGGATCTGTCGCACCTTACGATGAGTGGTAGGAAGACGATGACCGGGGGGCAACAACGAACCAGACCACTTCAGCCAATCATCAACAGCCTTCACACTCATTTTGTTCTCCACTTTGAGCTTCATTACTCCCATAACACTTTCGAGAACAGTCTTATTACACCCGTTGTACAACAGGGTCTGTTGGAAGGCAATGAGGTTGTTGTACTTGTCCATACCAGCAGTGTTGACAGCTGTAGGTAATTGCTGGACCGGCTCAATATGAGGGAAGTCTTCAGCGGCGGGAGGGATATCGATATCCGGTGCTTGAGCAAATATACCGCTCTCATGAGGAAACATATCGTTGATCAACCTTGTTGTTGGATCATTGGATGTACTGCCACTCTCAAAAAATTGTCCGTGATCATGTTGACCAACTGTTGAGCTCTCACCGTGATAAATCAAACATGTGTACTTATCCCAAAACCCGTTTTTCTTCAAGTGCTCCAATACTTTATCGATGTGAAAACGATATCGCTCGCTACGACACTGACATTTCGTACACGGACAATAATGAATTGTCATCCCTCCACAATTAACCTTCACATATTCTACAAAACTTCTAATTCCACGGTGATATCTTACATCCCATCTTGGAAGACATATCCAACTCTTGTCCATCCTGAAAATTATATATATATAATGCAATATATTAATTAAATAAATTAATCACCCTAGCTAGCTAGCTAGTTATTGCTATATATATATATTCACAATAATCAAATTAAAATTAACAATTAATATATATATATATTTACGATCAATCACGCGTACGTACTCAAAATCAACCATCGATCAATTACTCAAACTCCAGAATCAATTAATTAACTCGATCAATCAATATATATATATTCAAAATCAATTAATATCGATCGATCGATCTATATATTCAACCAATTAAGCATTAATATATACATACATGCATATCATGCACAACACATATATATATTAATTAAGCACGACGTACCTATATATATAATGCGCATGAATCATCACGAACTCATTGTCGACATCACCCAAAGATCGATTTCAGAGCATTTTCAGAAAAAATGGAAAGTTTCTTGAATGACAGATCGAGCTGCTGCCTAGATCTGAAATAAGAAACTATAACCGACGAAATGAAAAACTCGTTGGTAATAGTCAAAAAAAATCGTCGGACATTGTCCAAAACTATGACCGACGAGTTTTCGGCGACTATGACCGACGACAAGAAAATCTCGACGGTCAAAAAACTATAACCGACGAGATAATCATGTCGTCGGTTATAGTTTACTATATTCGACGAGATCCCTTCTCGTCGGTCGTTCTTTGAGGATCTCGTCGGATATAGTACTTCTTTTTGTAGTGTATAATAAACATAACCAATTCAATTACCATGTCAGAATACATGTATGATACAGATGGGTGGGATTCCTGCGTGCGAGCCGTGGGTGGTGGCAAGAAAAGAGATCAGAAAAGGAAGAACAAAAGGATTATGTTAAAAGGCATACAAATTTGCAGATGAGATGCATAGCTGAAAGGACCCAACCCCGATTTAGCTCCCTAAATCGGAATCAAACCCTTTCGAAAAAACGAACCAACAAAAACCGTAGAAATTTTGGCAGAGTTTCGCTACTAACCTGGAATTACCATTACCTGCACGCGGAAAATACACTTCATCCTATGCCACAAAAAGCAAACCGTGGGCACCAATCCCATCCGGATTTCTCAATATATCACTGTAAAGTAAAACAATAAATATATATGTATACTGTACTGAAATCTGGTGTAAAATCGTATAACATAAACAACAGATTACTCAGAGCGACCTCAACGTATAAACATATATGTATACCACAGTAGGTAGAACAATAAACCTACTGGAAGAAATAAGACCGCTCGAGTACTATGTCTCCGACCACAACGTGCGACACCAGAGCCTGAACTGCAAACTGGGCACGGAAACCGAAAAGCCCAGGGGAAAGACATGAAAACTGTTAGAGTGAGTGGACGAAAATAAATATCTTTCACCAAGTAATATATGTTATAAAACATATGCGAGTCGAAACATAATTAAATCAAACCAAATAGTATACGAGGAGACGCTGACTCCAACTCGTAAACAGAGCATGCACGGAAAATCTCACAGTCAGAACCACGGGGTCCCTAGCCCACACGTGATCCTAGCTGCAGTAGCACAGTCGGAACCACGGGGTCCCTAACCCACACGTGATCCAGAACCACGGGGTCCCTAGCCCACACGTGATCCTAGCTGGTAAACATCCTCGGGGATCAGCCGGGATGCAGTGTATCGATACAACATCACAAACTACGACTGTACTCTGTGAAAACCAAATCATAAACAGTTCGATGCAAATGCATGAAACAACATATCAGTGTATGTATACTCGTATACGCATATCCGTATATATATATAATCGTAAAACACATGCTCATAAAACCATAATCAAACTGCATGCTCAAGTTCATAAATCATATAAAAGACTCGCAAGATTTCCGTGAAAAGAAATTGTCCACTCACAGACTAGCGTAACGCGATACGCGTTAACCCGTGATCCGGCGGAAAGTCCCTCGCCAAAAGAACGATCACGAACCCCTGAATATTCATAGAGTCCATTACTCAAAGTCATAACTCGACAATACAAATCAAATCACGAGAAACCACCGTTCTCGGAAACACATAATTCAAAGTCGACGAATCGTCGAAAATCCGTATATGTACACCTCAATACCTCGTTATACGTTCGGACGCTCAACTCAAAAAACGAACCTCCCCATTGCGATCGGGGCACGATTTCGAGTCAAATGACATGCAACTTGTCGAAAATCCAAAAAGTCAAACTGTTGACCGCCGTTGACCACCGCCCACGGCGGCGCCGCCACTGACCGAAAAATTTCACGGCGGAGCAACCTCCATTCCATGCAAAATCACCCACTGAGCAACTTTCATAACTGCACCGAAGTCCAATTCTCACTCTAACCATGTCAATTTCATGAAAAAACGAATGTTCACACAAATTTCAAATCCAAAATTCTCCATACACAAGATGAATTAGAACTCCAAACTTACATGGTAGCTTGCTAGTAATGAGAGCTTCAAAGGCCACTACAAATTGTAGCTCGAATCGGCCTAAAACCATGAACCCGAATTCCACAATTTCTCTTGAATTTTGGCCGGATTTAAGCACCTCTTCCGGCAAGCCTTGCCGTGCGTGGTGGTTAGGAAAGGACTCGGGAGGTCGAGACGCATCTAATGGAACAAGTCCCGAGCCAAGAGGTGGCCGGAACCGTTGCGCCACCATGGAAGCCGTCGGCCACCGACGTGAAATCCTCCTCCACCGAGTTGACTCGGTCAACTCGGTCAACCTCCCAAAATGGTAAGTCTTTCACTTGCCCAAAGGGTAAACTTCAAACACGCGTAATTTCCTCGTCGTAATTCCAATTCCGATAATTCTTGCGGCCACAAACTCGTCTCAACATGTTCTTCAACAATCACCCAAAGTCAAACATATCGGCCAATGCAATCGGATAAAAAGTCAACTGTTCCAACCAACATATAATTAAATCAACCAAACAATCAACAATCGGCAATATTCGCAACTAAATCTTCGTAACTCAAAATCATGCTCCGGAAGTTCCCACAAATTCAAAATTAAATTCTGAACAACTTCCGTGAAGGAACCGAAACCAAATTCTCGTCCGGTAATTTAGTCGCTAACAAACCTGCCATTTAAATCCGTTTCCGTCGAAACTTCAAATATTCATAACTAATTCCTCGGTCGTCCAAATAACGATCCGGAACCGCCCACGAACTCGAAATCATATGTACAACGACTCTCGAGAAGAGACTCAGCTCCAATTCTCGGCCAATAATTTAGTCGTTAACAAGCTTGGCGATTCAATCAACTCTCGGCAATCTGCGACTATGCGATTTCACTACTGACTCTGTTCTGGATCGTCACAATAGCATTGTTTCATAAATGTGGCAGTTTGACCATACGATGGTTAAATATTATATAAGTTATATATTAGATTACACATTAGAAATTTAGTACAACTTGGAACACACAAAGTGACCATTATGTAGCTAAATGAAGAAGCCGGAAGATCGCAAAAAATTTCCGCGGAAAATACAATCTGTCCATGGCATAAGCAACTTCATATCAACTTCATACTAATTATCTTTTGATCCACCTGCAAAATTAATTGTGCAAATAATCAAATCATTTGTTAAAGTTACGTTGCATACATCTTTATTAAAATACAGAGTAAGATCAGTCCATATTAATAGCATAAATGAAGAAAATATTGGCCAATAGCATGACTTAAACATAAAAAATTTTGCTGCGTAAAGTGCTGCCAAGAATATAGACATGTAGATTTTTAAATTATTTGCAGTCTATAATATTCAATTTGATCAAATATATTGTAGTGGTGTACCAATTTAAAACATTTCAGATTTTATATGATTTCCTGAAATATAATCATGCATCTTAATGTCTCAAATAAATACCACCTATTTGATCAACAAAGAAATGCAAGATAGCAAATGTGATTTCAAATGGTATGAAATGAGGTACAATTTTTATGATCAAAAGAAGAATACATATCCCGATTTTAATACATGCTCAACTGAATATTATCTAGTTGAATCCAGTAGTGAAATAGCAGAATTTATGATAACCTAGAATTTATCATACCTGAAGCCATGGCCATGAGGTGCGCAATATCAGCAATAATCTTTGTCATCTGCAGCATAACATTTGTGAGGCCAGCAAGGATAGCAGTCTTGTTGCTTTCTGTGTTTTCTATTGGTTCCTCTACTGCTTTCAGTATGGGTTCTTTTTGTTGTATCTCTTCTGCCGCTGCTGGTTTTTCATGTTGCATCTCATCTGCTGTTCTGTGTTCTTCTTGTGTTTCCTCTGTTGCCTCTGATGATTGTTGTTTTGTTTGTTCCCACAATTTTATGCAAAATCTATATTCAGTAATAGCCAAAAGAAAATAGAAAATAAGTTTTCTCTGAGATAACGAAACCTTTTTTTGAGATTTCTGGGCTTTCCTTTTTTCCAGCCTGCTCTGCCTTTCTTGGTTTGTTTGCAACTGCTGCTTTCTCATGTTCTTTTCTCTGGATTCTCTTGTTGTTCACTATGCTTCAAATTGTGTTGTTTTTGCTCCCACATTTTTCTGCAAAAAATTGTATGGAGTGATAGCCAGAACAAAAAAACCAAAAAACTTATCTCTATGATAAATCAAACCTCTTTTCGAGATTCCTTGGTTTCCCTTTTTGCCAGCCTCCCTTGCCCTTCTTCTCCTGTTCGCAGCTGTTGACCTGTTCTTCCAATTTTCTACAAATTGGTAAAATGGAGCATTAAGCACAGTAAAATTTATTGTCGGTCTGTATTGTAATATATATTAATAGATCTAGAAGATTGTGATATTATCTAATGAAAGGACCCAACCCCGATTTAGTTTCCTAAACCGGAATCAAACCCCTTCCGAAAACGCGAACCAACAAAAACCATTAAAATTTCGGCAGAGTAACGCTACTAACGCGGAATTGCCTTTACCTGCACCCGGAAAATAACACTTCATCCTATGCCACAAAAGCCAAACCGTGGGCACCAATCCCATCCGGATTTCTCAATATCATATAAATAGTAATAAACAGTAAACATAACTGTAATATATAGTAAATCCGGGAAAATCCGTATGAAAACATGTATCAGTAATGTATTAGAGCGACCTCCAGTGTATACATATAAAAAATATACAACAGTAGGCGAAACAAGAAACCTACTGGAAGAAGCAAGGTAGCTCGAGTACTATGCCTCCGACCACGACGTGCGACACCAGAGTCCGAACTGCAAACTGGGCACGGAAACCGAAAAGCCCAGGGGAAAGACATGAAAACCGTTAGAGTGAGTGGACGAAAATAAATGTCTTTCGCCGAATGATATATGTTATAATAACATATGCGAGTCAAAATGAATAAATATGATATAGTACACAAGGTGAACTCAAACTCCTCCAGCGTACAGAGCATGCATGGAAAAATCCCACGGGGTCCCTCATGGACACATCCGTGCTAGTACAGTCCAAATCACGGGATCCCAGACCCACACGTGATTCTAGCCAGAAAGGCCTCAGGTCAGAGGTCTGCCCCCCCCCCGGTAATGGCCTCGGGTTAGGGGTCATAGCCTCCCCCGGTAAACATCCTCGGGGATCAGCCGGGATGCAAGTGTATCGATACAACAACATATACTGTGACTGTACTCTGTGTAAACCAAATCATAAATAGTTCGATGCAAAT
The DNA here is from genome assembly GCA_946800695.1 of Geum urbanum. Classification (NCBI taxonomy): domain Eukaryota; kingdom Viridiplantae; phylum Streptophyta; class Magnoliopsida; order Rosales; family Rosaceae; genus Geum; species Geum urbanum. The sequence continues at coordinate 41,750,368 of OX326998.1, forward strand.
GTATAAAGCAATATGTAAATGCATATACGTAATGTATAATTGTATAGGTGAAAGGACCCAACCCCGATTTAGCTCCCTAAACCGGAATCAAACCCTTTCGAAAACACGAACCAACAAAAACCGTAGAAATTTTGGCAGAGTTTCGTTACTAACGTGGAATTACCATTACCTGCACGCGGAAAATACACTTCATCCTATGCCACAAAAATCAAACCGTGGGCACCAATCCCATCCGGATTTCTTAACATATCAACAATAATGTAAAATAATAAATATATCTGTACTTTACTGAAATCCGGAGTAAAATCGTATAAAATATACAACAGAATACTCAGAGCGACCTCTAATATATAATCATATACGTATACCACAGTAGGTAGAACAATAAACCTACTGGAAGAAGCAAGGTAGCTCGAGTACTATGCCTCCGACCACGACATGCGACACCAGAGTCCGAACTGCAAACTGGGCACGGAAACCGAAAAGCCCAGGGGAAAGACATGAAAACCGTTAGAATGAGTGGACGAAAATAAATGTCTTTCACCAGTAATATATACGTATAAAATCATATGCGAGTCAAATGCATGAAAATCAAATGGTACGTGAGGAGACGCTGACTACCACCCACGTACAAAGCATGCAACGTAAATATATCGCGGAATCTCTCATGGACTACCACGCGATAGCACAGTCTGAATCACGGGATCTCAGACCCAAACGTGATTCCTAGCCAGAAAGGCCTCGGGTCAGGATATCTGTCCCCCCCCCCCCCCCCCCGGAGCGTACTCGGGGATCAGCCGAGAAGCCAATGTGTATCGATACCACAACATATTCTGAGACTGTACTCTGTGTAAACCAAATCATAAATCCTTTCCATGCACATGCATAAAACATAATATGTACATATGTATATTCGTATACGTATATTCGTATATGCATAATCGTAAAACACATGCTCGTAAAATCATAATCAAACTACATGCTCAAGTTCGTAAATCATTTATAAAAGACTCACAATCAATCCGTGAAAAGAAATGTCCACTTACAGACTAGCGTAACGCAATTCGCGTTAATCCGTGATCCGGCGGAAAGTCCCTCGCCAAACGAACGATCACGAACTCCTGAATAATCACAAAATCTATTTCTCAAAATCATAACTCGATATCTCAAATCAAATCACGAGAAATAACCGTTCTCGGAAACACATAATCCAATAACGACAAATTGTCGAAAATCCAATAATCACACCTCAATACCTCGCTATAATTTCACGCTCAATTCGAAAAACAAACCTCACCACTGCGATCGGGGCGCGATTTCGAGTGAAATAACATATAACTCGTCGAAAACTACGCCGGGCGAAAAATCGCCGCCGCCGTCGCCGCTGCCCTGTCGCCGGAAAATCCATACCTGCCCAGAAAAATACATGGCATACATGGTTTTGAAGATCTCGACGATTCCAACAACTTTCCAGTTATAAATTAAGGCCAATTTTAACCGGAAAACCTCCAAAAATCAACCCAAAGTTCCAAACTCTTACCGGAATTTCAATTCGACGGATCTCTCTCCTCCGGTCACGGCAACCATCAAGACCACTTGGAAAAGCTTCCTTGGCTCGAGGCTAACAAAAGCCCTCAAAGAGGAGCCACCATCTCGGCCTCCACGCCGCCACCCGAATCGTGCAAAACTCGCCGGAATTTCACTAACTTTGCCGAACCATAACTTCCTCCTCCGGCCACCTCACGGGACGATCCACCCCTCAAATCAAAGAGGAGCACGAGCCCAACATATCTCGTGAAGAAACCATACCCAAATATGGCCGGAATCAGCCTCCACGATGAAGAAACCGATCAGCCCCAAATTGGCCCAAATGGGTCAACCCACCCAGTCAACCCAGCTTTCCCAATATGGCAGGTTTCCCAAACAGGAAACCTCCATATATAGATCTTCCCAAAATGGAAACTTCGTAAGTATCTTTTCGACAAACTTCGAATATCCGTAACTTTCTCGTCGTAATTCCGATTCCGATAATTCTCGCGGCAACAAACTCGTCTCGACATGTTCTTCAATTATCACCCAAAGTCAAACACATCGACTAATCAGATAAAAAGTCAACTGTTCAAACCAACACATATTTAAATCGACTAAATAATCAACAATCGAAAATATTCACAACTAAATCTTCGTAACTCGGAAAAATGCTCCGGAAGTTCCCACGAGCTCGAAATTAAATTCTCAACGACTTCCGTGAAGAATCTAAAACCAAATTCTCGTCCGGTAATTTAGTCGCTAACAAATCTACCATTTTAACCAAATTACGTCAAAACTTCAAATATTCATAACTTATTCCTCGTTCGTCCAAATAACGATCCGGAGCCGGCCACGAACTCGAAATCACACGTGCAACGATTCTCGAGAAGAGACCCAGCTCCAATTCTCGGCCAATAATTTAGTCGTTAATAAGTCCGGCGATTCAAACAACTGTCGGAACTCTGCGACTACGCAGTAACACATGAAGTGAGCTGATCACACTGCTGATTCTGTTCTGGGTCGTCACAATTGGCATAATCGTATAACAAATGCTCATATAAATCGTAATCTCATATGCATGCTCATGCTCGTAAAACGTGTATAAAGACTCGCGATTATCAGTGAAAAGAAATTGTCCACTCACAGATGAGCAAAACACGCACTCGCGCTAATCACGTGGCCCGGCGGAATATCCCTCGCCCGAAGCACGATCTCGATCCCCTGAATAATCATAAAATATATCTGATCAAAATCACACGTACCACACCTCGGAAATCAACCGTTCCCGGAAATATATAACACAGTGCAAAATAATCGACGAAATTCCCGAAATCTCCACTCAAAACCCTAAACTGAAAATATGATACCCAAATCAACTCGAAAACTTCAAGGCGATGATCGGGGCGCGAATACGAGTAAAAAAAACATTAAAATCATCAAATTCTAAAAAGTCAACGGGTCGCCAGAGCTCCGGCGTTGACCACCGCCGCCAGTGGCGGCGCGCAGTAAACCGGAGAGATTTTCCGGCGGCCAAGCTCACCAAAGCTTCATCTCGACGAGTACAACACATCTCTCAACTACACCAAAGGCCAAATCGGACGGCAAGCAACTCAAAACCAGCTCGAAAGTCACGGCGATCCACCACCTCTGGCGAAGCTGTTCGCTGTCGTTCCGCCGTTTACGGCGCATGGCAGCCTTCGAGGCTTGTCCAAAAAGGACCGCCGTGGCCCCACGAGTAGAAACCCTCAACTCTCCGGCCACCACCGTGGCCGGAGCACCTCCGTCACCGAAACCCAAAATCGGCCGGAAAACTCCCAAACTTCAAACCACAATAACTCCCTCAAATCGAAACCAAATCAAGCAATTCCAAGTTCTAAACAGTTGCAAATGAAGAAAGGAATCGTTTCATACCCAAATCGAAGCCAGAGATGGCCGGAAACGAAAGGTCGCCTCTGAGTCAAACGATGGCCAGTTTTCCTCCTTCGGTCAACGCGGGTCAACTCTCCCAATAGTGGTCAACTCCGGTCAAACTTCCAAACAATGCATTTTCGACAATTTTCGACTATTTCTGATATTTATACTCGCGTCTCGGGATGATCGACGGTCCAAAACGGATAACCATTACGATTCGGATAAACTCGATACGAACGGATAAACTCGTCGATATTCTGAAACTTCAAATAATCATATTATATTCCTCGGTCATCAGAAAAATCATCCAGAACCGCCCACGCACTCGAAATCACGTGTACAACAACTCTCGAGAAGAGATTCAACTCAAATTCTCGGCCGATAATTAAGTCGCAAACAAAACCGGCAAACCACACAATTAACGAAAAACTGAAATTACGCGCTAACTCGTGGATTACGTTGATTACTCTACTGATTCTTGTTCGGGTCGTCACAAATCTACCCCCCTTAAAAAAAATTCGACCTCGAAATTTACGTACCTGTCAAGTGAACAGATGAGGATACTGCTCCCGCATACGCTGCTCAGTCTCCCAGGTGGCCTCCTCAATCGAGTGATTCTGCCACAAGACCTTCACTAGCGGTATGACACGATGCCTCAACTCCTGCTCACGACGATCGAGAATCTGTACCGGCTCCTCCACATATGTCAAATCCTCTCGGATCGGTAGCTGCTGTGGTGCTAACACATGCGATGGATCTGAGATATACTTCCGCAACATCGAAACGTGGAAAACATCATGCACACGAGCCATCTCAGCTGGCAACTCAAGCCTGTAAGCAACAGCTCAAACCATCTCGGTGATCTCGTACGGACCAATGTATCATGGTCGAAGCTTGCCATGCTTCCCGAAACACACAACACCCCTCCACGGAGATAGTTTCAGGAAGACCCAATCGCCCACATCAAACTCGAGACTCTTCCTCCTCACGTCCGCATAACTCTTCTGGCGATCCTAGGAAATCTTCAATCTATCCCGAATAATCTGGACGTCTTCCATGGTGCTCCTTACCAGATCATGGCCAATAAGCCATCGCTCGCCCACCTCACTCCAACACAACGGAGTGCGGCACTGCCTCCCGTACAGGGCCTCGTACGGTGCCATCTCTATACTGGCCTGATAGCTGTTGTTGTAGGCGAACTCTATCAAATATAGTTGCTGGTCCCAATTCCCTCGAAAATCCAAAACGCAAGACCACAACATATCCTCCAGAGTCTGTGCAGTCCGCTCAGACTGCCCGTCAGTTTGAGGATGAAAAGTTGTACTGAAACGTAATCTCGTGCCTATGGCTCGCTACAATGCCTGCCAGAACTCAGAAGTAAACTGACTATCTCAGTCAGAAACAATAGATACAGGCACACCATGCAGTCAAACGATCTCTGACAAATACAGCTTGGCCAATCTGCCCACTGAAATCTTCCCCGGAAGCGCGAGAAAATGAGCGGATTTCGTCAGTCGATCCACAATGACCCAAATACCCGTGTTGCCAGCCGAAGTACGCGGCAACTGATAAACGAAATCCATAGTAATGTGCTCCCACTTCCAAACCAGAATCTCCAGTGGCTGTAACTCTCCCGCAGGTTTCTGCCTCTCTGCTTTAACCTACTGACAGATTAAACATCGGCTCACATATGCGACAATCTCCCGCTTCATGTTGCGCCACCAGTAATACACTTAAAGTGTACGAAACATCTTCATACCACCAGGATGCATCGCATAAGTCGAACTATGGGCCTCATTTAGAATCTCCTTCTTCAGACTCTCGTCTCGGGGTACACACAACCTGCCTCTAAACAACAATGTACCATCGTCACTCAGTCGAAACTCTGTAGGCACACCATTCCGTATCATGGTCTTCTTGCCCAACAAGTAGGAATCTGAATCCTGAGCCTCCCGAACCTGATCAACCAACACGGGTCGAACCTGGAAACTGGCTAACAAGGCTCCCTCGTCATTCCACTCGAACTCGGCTCCCGTAGCCCGAAGCTCGGCTAACATAGATATTATAGCCACACACACATGGAATAACGAAGCTCCAGATTTCCCACTGAGTGCATCGGCAACAACATTGGCATTCCCTGGATGGTACTCGAAAGTGCAATCGTAGTCGTTGATCAACTCCATCCACCTGTGCTGCCTCATGTTTAAATCTGGCTGCGTCCGCAAGTAAGTGAGACTCTTGTGGTCGGTGTAGATCTTACACTGGGCTCCGTACAAGTAATGTCTCCAACTCTTTAACGCTAGCACAATAGCGGCCAACTCCAAATCATGGGTGGAATAGTTGACTTCATGTGGTTTCACCTGCCTGGAACTGTAGGCTACAACTCTGCCATGCTGCATCAGCACACAACCAAGTCCCATCTTCGACACGTCACTATAAACCACAAACTCACCGCTGTCATCTAGTAATGTCAGAACCGGTGCAGTAGTCAACTTTTCCTTCAGGAGCAAATAACTCTCCTCACATGCATTGGACCACTCAAACTTGACGCTTTTCTTCGTCAGTCTGGTCAGTGAAGTAGCAATCCGAGAAAAATTCTGTACAAATCGCCGGTAGTAGTCTGCCAAACCCAAGAAACTCTGGATCTCTGGTACAGTGGTAGGTCTACTCCAATTCAGCACGGCCTCGATCTTGTCAAGATCAACACTGACTCCCTCAGCCGATATCACATGGCCCAGAAACTTCACACTGTCCAGCCAAAACTCGCACTTGCTGAACTTCGCAAATAACTGATTGTCTCGCAAAGTCCACAACACCGCTCGTAAATGCTTCTTATGCTGGCCCACACTCCTAGAATAGATCAAAATATCATCGATGAACACAATCACGAACTTGTCCAGAAACCGTCTGAACCGGTTCATCAAATCCATAAAGGCTGCGGGGGCGTTGGTCAACCCAAACGGCATAACCAAGAACTCGTAGTGCCCATACTGCGACCTGAAAGTTGTCCTGGCCACATCAGATTCTCGGATCCTCAACTGCTGATATCTGGATCTGAGATCAATCTTCGAAAAGACTGAAGCTCACTTGAGCTGATCAAACAAGTCATCAATCCGTGGCAACGGATACTTGTTCTTCACTGTAACCTGATTCAGTTTCCGATAGTCGATACATAACCGCATAGATCCATCCTTCTTCCGTACAAACAAAACCGGGGCACCCCATGGCGAAACACTGGGTCGAATAAAACCCTTCTCCAGCAACTCCTGAAGTTGAACCTGTAACTCTTTCAACTCCGCTGGCGCCATACGATACGGTGCCTGAGAAATGGGTCATGTACCCGGTAATAGCTCAATAGTGAAATCAATCTCCCGAACTGGAGGTATACCCGGTAACTCCTCCGGAAACACATCCTGAAACTCAGAAACAACCTCAATACCACCAAGGTCCAATACAGCAGCCGTAGTGTCCACAACATGAGCTAAATAAGCAACACAGCCCTTCATCATCAACCGATCCGCCTTCATTGCGGAAATCAAACATGGTAATGAAGTGTTCTTCTCGCGCGAAATAATATCTCGGGAAAGCCTGGTCGTCGAAATGCAACCTCCTTCTTGTGACAGTCAAACATGGCCCAATGCGTCTCCAAGAAGTCCATACCCAAGATCAGATCAAAATCGACGATATCAAGCAACAACAAATCCGCGGCTAAGCCATGTCCCCCAATAAAAATCTCACAGTCTCGGTACACCCAGCCAATACTCACAATCTCATCGGACAGATACAACACTCTCCACAACCCCGGAAGTGGAGACGCATGTATAGTAGCTAAAGATGATAGTCTATACGACATGAATGAATGCGTGGCACCTGGATCTAACAATGTAAGTACTGGAATACCAAAGACATGCAACGTACCGATAACGACCTCCGGTGAAGTTCTGCCCTCACGCAAAGTCATGGCATGAACCCTAGCCTGCCCGGCTAGTCGCCCACGCTGAGGTTGTCCTTACTGTCTGCCCTGACCCGTAAACTGTACTGGTCGAGCTCTCGAAGTGGCACCTCGCTCAGCTCCGGAACTCTGGGCCGCCTGTCCATCAGCATCATCAAGTTGAAAACACTCTCTCGCATAGTGACCCACCTGGCCACAACAAAAACAAGTAACAGGGCCTCGCTGACAAAGACCATAGTGATGCCTACTGCAAAAGTTACATAATGGATACTCTCTCGGTACGGTAAACGTGCCACCGGTACGCCAAGGATAACTGGAACCGCTGGAACCCCCACTAGCTTGTGGTCACTGCGGTCGATCTCTCCTCCATCTCGGTCTCTGTCTCGGTGAACTAGCTGGTGGTCGATATGGTCCACTGCCCGAGGATGAAGCCGAACCGGAAGTATCAGAACTCTGCCTCTTAGAAGGCCCCTGACTCGGTCCACCCTCCTCAAACCGTCTATGCTGGTACCTCATCTGCCTCTCCTTCTCGATATCCTCACCACGGAGTGTTTCATTGACAAACTCATCGAAGTTGTTTCGAGGCATCGCAGTTAGGGTCCCCTTGATGTTCAAGTTCAAACCCAGCTCAAATCTGCGGCACTTGACGTCCTCAGTAGCCACCATGTCACGCGCAAAACGTGATAAGCGGGTAAACCTGTCCCGGTACTCAAGCACAGACAAACTACCCTGCCTCAAGTTCGTGAACTCCTCATACTTCCGCTGCTAGGTAGCCTGATTGAAGTATCTCCGCATAAACAAATCTCAGAACAAAGTCCAGGGAGTATCAACTGGTACCCGATCGGTGCTAACCCACCAGAAGTATGCATCTGACTCAAGTAATCCGACTGCTGCCACTGTCATCTGCTCAGGGATAAATCGCAAACGCTCACAAACACGTTCAACCTGAACCAACCATGCCTCGCAAATCTCTGGATCAGCTGAACCAGAAAAGACAGTCGCACCAGCAGTACGAGCCTTGACCACAGGGTAAAACGCTCCTCCAAACACAACACTCGCATCAGCAAGTCGTGCATCTGGCGATCCTCATCAGGATCCACTTCCCGATCAACACGGGGACCACGTCGAGGAGGCATCCTACTGATACAAGACAAGCATTAGGTACAAGCAGAAGAAACGTAATCATGAGACCTCAGATATTTGAGAACACATAACACCCGAAGCATTGATGAGTACCGCTGGCCAGTCGGGTTATCGCTCCAGTCATGCTGTACAAACTCAAATACCCTAAGCGTCACAACTACAAGAGTCTACAGAATCTGACAACCTAATGCTCTGATACCAAGCTGAAAGGACCTAACCCCGATTTAGTTTCCTAAACCGGAATCAAACCCCTTCCGAAAACACAAACCAACAAAAACCATTAAAAATTTCGGCAGAGTAACGCTACTAACGCGGAATTGCCATTAACCTGCACCCGGAAAATAAACTTCAACCTATGCCAAAAAAGCCAAACTGTGGGCACCAATCCCATCCGGATTTCTCAATATCATAACAATAGTAATAAACAGTAAACATAACTGTATAATATAGAAAATCCGGGAAAAACCACATAAAACATGTATCAGTATCGTATCAGAGCGACCTCTAGTGTATATATACAAAATATACAACAGTAGACGAAACAAGGAACCTACTGGAAAAGACAAGTAGCTCGAACAACTAGCCTCCGACCGCGACGTGAGACACCAGAATCCGAACTGCAAACTGGGCACGGAAACCGAAAAGCCCAGGGGAAAGGCAATAAAAACGTTAGAGTGAGTGGACGAAAATAAACATAATCCTTTCACCATTTTCATATACAATAAACAAGTATAGCGAGTTCGGAAAATATATATAGAGGTGCCAAGCGAATCTCTCAAGCCCAACGGTCAGGCGAATCGCTCAAGCCCGACGGTGATAGGCTAGGGGAATCTCTCAACCCCGGCGGTATAACAGGGGAATCTCTCAACCCTGCCTAGAGGAATCTCTCAACTCTGGTCCAGAGGAACCTCTCAACTCTGGTCAGACTACAGGTGATCAGCCGAATAGCCGAAGCATCGATGCAGTAATGGCATCACCATACAATATAAAATAATACCTCCAAAAATAATAAATAATCTCAACATCGTATATAAACAAATACGGAAAATCACGAACTCGCAACGACTGTGAAAATATAAAAGTATCCACTCACAGGTGAGCAAAGCACACACTCGCGCTAATCACGTGGTCCGGTGGAAGATCCCTCGCCCGAAGCACGATCTCAATCCCTTGAATAATCATAAAATATATCTGATCAAAACCACAATTCATAACACTGTACCACACCTCGGAAACCAACCGTTCCCGGAAATATATAACACAGTGCCAAATAATCGACGAAATTTCTGAAATCTCCACTCAAAACCCTCGACTGGAAATTCGATACCCAAATCAACTCGAAAACCTCAAGGCGACGATCGGGGCGCGAATACGAGCGAAACAACATTAAAATCATCAAAATCTAAAAAGTCAACGGGTCGCCGGAGCTCTGCCGTTGACCGCCGCTGCCGCCGCCGCCGCGCCGTCAACCTGAGAGATTTACCGGCGGCCAAGCTCACCGTAGCATCTCCTCCTCGAGCCTAACACATATCTCAATTACACCAAAGACCAAATCGGAAGGCAAGTAGCTCAAAATCAACTCGAAAGTTCGAAATCCAATTCCGGCCGGCAAAGCTGTTCCTCCGTCGATCTCCGTCCACGGCGCACGGCGGCCCTCGAGGCCACTCCCAAAGGCTCTGCCGTGGCCCCAGGGGTCGAACCCCCCTAATCCCCGGCCACCACCTTGGCCGGAGCGCCACCGTCGAACCACCCCGAATCCGGCCGGAAAATCCCAATTTTCAACTTACAATTTCTCCCGAAATTCTCAACCAAATCAAGAAATTCCAAGTTCTAAACTGCTTATCTTCCAAAGTCATGGCCTAAAATGGCCGGAATCAGTCAGTTCACCGGAGGAAGCCAAACGGTCCAATTTTCTCCACGGGTCAACGGTGGTCAACGTCTCCAACTCGGTCAACGTCGGTCAAGCTTCCCAAACAGTGATTTTCGACAATTTTTGACTATTTTCGCTATTTATACTCACGTCTCGGGATGATCGACGGTCCAAAAGGAATAACCATTACGATTCGGATAACTCGATACGAACGGATAAACTAGACGATATTCCGAAACTTCAAATATTCATATTATATTCATCGGTCATCGAAATAATCATCCGGAACCGCCCACGAACTCGAAATCACGTGTAAAACAACTCTCGAGAAGAGACTCAACTCAAATTCTCGGCCGATAATTAAGTCGTAATCAAAATCGGCAAACCACACAATTATCGAAAAACTGCGATTACACGCTAACTCGTGAATTAAGCCGATTACTCTACTGATTCTGGTTCGGGTCGTCACATATTTATTTCACAAATGTGTTCAATACAAAACATGATTAAGCGCACAATTTGTAGGCATAAATTTTTATCCTATTGGTGAGTTGACAAAAGTGTAATTGATATACTTCAGATCTCTATAGTTTTGTAACGTGAACAATGATATGGAAGTCATATTCATTTGGTTGAATGTCACTTATTATGTTCCTACTCCTGCTTGTAATATGGAACAATATGCAAATATGAATAGAGAAATATGTGAGTAGTGAATAGAATAGCAAGGAATGAGGAACAATACAGATTTGGAGTGAATTAGGGGAGACAATGGTAAAATTTTGAATCAATATTTTTTTTCTCTTTATCAAATCTCACTTATATAATGATAACATTTTGTCTTTTTTATCCCACAGCTTATATGACAGCATAGTTTTTATATATAAATATATAAATATATATATATATATATATAATAGGAATACAAAATTTAGACCCTTCTTGTATTGTTAGAAAATAGTGAGACAGAGAAAACTCCAGAGATTCTCACAAATTTGTCTATCATGACTGTGAGCAGAAGATGAACTTTTTCTATATGGATAACATAAATTGAAATTAAAAGAATATATGGGTTCAGTGTTATGAGGATTACAAAGGTGTCAATCTAGTTGGTATTGATAGCAATCTAAAACATGTGCGTGGCATATTCTACATCTGTAGCATGTCCCATTGTTAAACCAGCATTTGTCAATGAAATCACCACGTGCGTAATGACAGAAGCATGCAGACTTATATAATGCAAAATACTGTATACTTATGATACCACAATATGGATGAATTATTGGCAAATAAAAATCCAAGAGATATCAAACAAATGAGGGCAAAAAAGAATCTTGCTGATTATAGATATGATGAATCCATACAATGCATATCACTATATTTCTGTGTTGACATATAATGGCTCACATATTGCCAAATAAGTCAAAATAATATCAATTTTGCAGAATCCCTGTAGAAGATCCAAATAGCTATAGATGTGGTATAAGCAAGGACAGATAGGATAAAGCATGTGTGACGACCCGGACCAGAATCAGAAGTATAATCAGCTTGATTCGTGAGTTACAGCGTAGTGGCGGATTTTCGACAGTTATTGGAATCGCCAGAGTTGTTAACGAATAAATCATTGGCCGAGAATTGGAGCTGGGTCTCTTCTCGAGAGTCGTTGTACGTGTGATTTCGAGTTCGTGGGCGGTTCTGGATCGTTATTTGGACGACCGAGGAATTAATTATGAATATTTGAAGTTCGGATTTAAATGGTGATGATGTTAACGACTAAATTACTGGTCGAGAATTTGGTTTCGGCTTCTTCACGGAAGTTGTTCAGAATTTAATTTCGAGTCCGTGGGAACTTCCGGAGCATTATTCTTAGTTACGAAGATTTAGTTGTGAATATTTCCGATTGTTGGTTATTTAGTCGATTAAGTGTGTGCTGGTTTGAACAGTTGACTTTTTATCCGATTGGTCGATGTGTTTGACTTTGGGTGATAATTGAAGAACATGTCGAGACGAGTTTGTGGCCGCGAGAATTATCGGAATCGGAATTACGACGAGAAAGTTATGGATATTCGAAGTTTACCGAAAATGGTGTTTGAAAGCTTCCCAAAATAGAAAGTCTATAAATAGCAGTTGCCATATTGGGCAAGTCAAATATTTCCAGATTGGGAGTTGACCAGTCAACACGTGTTGACCGACTTGGTGCGTGACGGAGGCTACGGTGGTCGACGGCGAGCTGTCGTTCGGCCGTCTCCGGCCACGGGGGAGGAACCAATCGACTCGTCCCGACATCCTCTACCTATTCCCGGCCACCACGCACTCCGAGACTCACCGGAGAGGAAGAATTGTCCGGCCAAAATTCAAGGGTTTTTGGTGAATTCGGGTTTTGATTTTCCGGCCGATTCGAGCTGAAATTTGGAGTGGGCTTTGAAGCTCTCATCCCCTTGATGCTACCCTATAAGTTTGGTGATCCAATTCATCTTGTACATGGAGAATTTTGGATTTGAAATTTGTGTACCAATTCGGTTTATCATGAAATTGACCTAGTTAGAGTGAGAATTGGCCCTTGTTGTAGTTGACAAAGTTGCTCAATGGGTGATTTTGCATGGAATAGGGGTTGCTCCGCCGTGAAATTTTCCGGTCAGGTGGCGGCGCCGCCGTGGGCGGTGGTCAACGGCGGTCAACTTTGACTTTTTGGGATTTTCGACAAGTTGCATGTCATTTGACTCGAAATCGCGCCCCGATCGCAGTGGGGAGGTTCGTTTTTCGAATTGAGCATCCGAACTTACAGCGAGGTATTGTGGTGTGATTTCCGAATTTCAGACAGTTTGTCGTAATCGAATTACGTGTTTCCGAGAACGGTGGTTTCTCGAGATTTGTCTTGAATTGTTGAGTTATGATTTTGAGAAATGGTTATTGTGAATATTCAGGGGTTCGTGATCGTTCGTTTGGCGATGGACTTTCTGCCGGATTACGGGTTAACGCGAAGTGCGTTACGCAAGCGTGTGAGTGGACAATTTCTTTTCTCGGAAATGATTGCGAGTCTTTTATATGATTTATGAACTTGAGCATGCGTATTGAGCTTACGGATTACATGAGCATGTGTTTTTACGATTATACGATTATACTTATACGGATATACGTATACGAATATACATACACTTATATGCTGTTTCATGCATTTGCATCGAACTGTTTATGATTTGGTTTACACAGAGTACAGTCTCAGTTACGTTGTTGTATCGATACACTTTGCCTCTCGGTTGATCCCCGATGGTAGGCCGCCTGGAGGGGCGTTTCCCCAACCAGACCGGTGAGGGGCGTTTCCCCGGAACCGAGGCCATTTCCGGCTTAGAATCACGTGTGGGTCTGGGATCCCGTGATTCGAACTGTACTAGCACGGGTGAGTCCACGAGTGACCCCGTGGGATTTTATGCATGCTCTGTATGCGTGAGGAGTTAGAGTCTCCCTCGTGTACCATTTGATTATTTACACTTTCGACTCGCATATGTTTTTATACATATATTACTTGGTGAAAGACATTTATTTTCGTCCACTCACTCTAACAGTTTTCATGTCTTTCCCCTGGGCTTTTCGGTTTCCGTGCCCAGTTTGCAGTTCAGGCTCTGGTGTCGCACGTCGTGGTCGGAGGCATAGTGCTCGAGCTACCTTGTTTCTTCCAGTAGGTTTATTGTTCTACCTACTGTGGTATATTTATATGTTTATACATTAGAAGTCGCTCTGAGAAATCTGTTGTTATTGTTATACGATTTTACACCGGATTTCAGTAAAGTATAGATATATTTATTGGTTTACTTTACTGTTGATATATTGAGAAATCCGGATGGGATTGGTGCCCACGGTTTGCTTTTTGTGGCATAAGATGAAGTGTATTTTCCGCGTGCAGGTAATGGTAATTCCACGTTAGTAACGAAACTCTGCCAAAATTTCTGTGGTTTTTGTTGGTTCGTGTTTTCGAAGGGGTTCGATTCCGGTTTAGGGAGCTAAATCGGGGTTGGGTCCTTTCAGCATGACATAGAAAATTTAAAATAAGACATTTAATAGATGAGCAGGTTTTGATTACATAAGTGAATGCCAAAAAGAGCTAATACCCAGATCAAGAATAGATTCTTGATCACTACATTAGCTAACTTTACTCTCATCCACAATAAGATAATTGGATGTAAGATCACCCATTTAGTTAAGCTATATAACCTAGGGAAGAAGTTGCTGTACCGTACATAGTCTGTACACAAAATACATTTGTGTCCAAGAAAAGGCAACTCTTCATTGTATTTAGAGAACTGATCTAAGTGAGCAATCTAACTAAGCAAAAAAGTTGCCATACTTGTTGTGGTTTGTGCGCAAAATACATTTGTCCCCAAACAAAAGGTCACTCTTCATCATATTTATAGGACTTGTTGATAGTGCAACCTGTCAGCATAATAAAAACAATCAATACATTGTTTAACAACATATAGACAATGAATTCGATCATGTATGCAAAATAACTCAAATGTTTGATGCAATGTTTTCTGCAAACAGATTTTTGTGATAACAATAATTGAAAAAAAAAAAAGGGAATTCTACAGCATTTGCTCTATTTTTGTCTGTAATTCAATGCCCTAAAAAAAGTCAGAAACTTAATTGAGTTAGAGAAGGCAGAGTTGATCTCATTTAAGCTTATTCTCCATATTTTATGGTTGTTCTTCTGTCGTCTTTTTTGATGATGAGGTTCCAAGATCTTGGTCTCTTAATAAACGATTAAAAAATGCAAGACAAAAGAAAGTTATGATCATTGTAATCTACGAAGAGTAAATATGAGATAAAATATGGTTATACCTTTTGGTTTTCTTATCTCCACTGGTTCCAAACAATTGTTTTGCAAAAGTTTGGATTTCACGTTTTCTTCCATACATAATTTTATCAGGAGTATCCATGATTGGCTCTTTGGATTCAATTGTCTGCATTCCTTTTTTAGTTCCAGTTGTATTTCCCTCAGTTGTTCCAGCAAGGGACTCACATTTAAGGCTGCTTCTGACAAAGAGCTCACCACGTTGGCTAATCCTTATCTCAAACATGAATTGTTGGCCAACATTCGAACTGATTTGGCTTGGAAGAGTTATTTCCAGTGGATGGGGTGTCTTGTTCAAGAGTTCTTCACATGTGGCTCCAAAGAATTCATCAGCTGACTTTCCCATTATTATCACTCTCGCCTGATCAAAGTCATCTTGAATAACCATATAGACCCTGGTGTTGCATGAAATAATGCCAAGATAAAAAAAAAATTAGTCAACGTAACCTTGAAGCTGAGAAAAACATGTGTATGAAAGTTGCAAACGAAACAGTCTCACTGACTTTAATTTTAGTTTCTGCTCGCCATGGGCATTACAAATGTAACAATTAGCAAGTTCCTCTTTCTTGAACATATGTTTATAACATTTGTCAACAGGACAACATCTGTAAAACCATGCTTTGTCGACAAAAATTCTTCTCACAGCAGCAGCACAATAAACAGACTTGGTCTGAAACAGACATTCAGTTCAATGAATATGAGAAAGTAATATATTGCAACCAGACTGATTTCTATAGATAAAAATAATAAAATAACAACTAATTCTATGTATGATGAATAGTTTGAGTCCTGAATTAGTTAGCTAAACTTGAAATTCAACTCTTTTCAGATTTGATTGAAAATGATAAAACGGGAAAAAAAGAATGTGAAGAGTCATGGATCAAAATGTGAGGCATTAATATGCTGACCTGGTTACACTAAATGATTCTTATTTTAAATCATGTTGAAAAATAAAGGACGGAATGAAATACCGTATGGAGAGTCGGATCGAGCATGTTCAATTCAGCGACAGTCCTCTTGTCAGCTTCGTTAATTATTCTTGTTGACATCAAACTGGAGTATGCACCAGACACATTCAGTTTGTTCCCATTCTTTGAAAATCTAGCACAGAATTTATAAACATCAAGAAAAAATTGTATCATATGAAATCCATATAATTGATCTTATTTGAGACAAATTTTGATTGAAAATATTTAAGTAATTAACTTACTCGGCCTCATATTGTTCTTTCTCTTTAATGTCAGGATTAATGATAAAGCATGTATGGGGTATGCTATATGCTGAGACACGACCTGAATGATTTTGAACAGATTATGTAAACTATAAGGAATCCATAATTAGCATAGCATTTTTGCCGAAAAGAATTGCTAATAAAAATTAGAATATCAAACAAAGTTAACGATGCAATGAGATTTAATTTATGCACTTATTTGCTTAATTTATTGCAAACGTTTGTTCATCACTATTCAGAAAAATGTGTTTAGACTTAAAAGACGTACATGACATGATTGCAAAAGAAAGTATGCAAATGGCTGAAAAGGCAAAGAGAAAAAAGCATAGAACACAAATTGAAGCACAATACCCTCAAACATGCTTATTCTCATTCCTGTAAACACTGCAAGCATAGGTGGAGGCAGTTCAGTTATTTCTTGCACAGGAAATGACCTTACAACATCAGCCCATAGAGAGATCTTCAATTCCTCTCTCCTATAAGTTTCATGCACATCATGAATACATTTTCACTGACAAATATAGCACATTTATTCAAACAAAAAAAAACAGGGAGATATATCAGTGATACCCTATGAGTTGAATTGAAAAATCAGTCCTAGTTTCTTTTTCCTTTGGATTGTCAACATCGACCACTTGTGGTGCTCTCACAGATTTAATGCAACCATAGAGATCTTCAAGTTCAAAAAGAATCATCGGTATGTTTCAACATAAAAGATAAATTTATTCATATAAATTTATAACATAGAAGAAGAACAACTCTTCACCTGCCAGCAGAATTTGTTGATGTGCCTCAGCAGCCAGCTGTCCAAATTTTCGCAAATTGAAAGAATATTTTGGAAAATTGGGCAATTCCTCTTCAACTTCTTCAAACTGAGTAAATTCTGTGAAATACAAAATGGCATCATGGTCGGCAACTTTGTGCCTAGCAATATCCTTCTTTGAAGCAAACTTTGACACATCATATATCTTCCCCACTTACATCAGCTTTTGCATATGTGTGTAATAACATTCTTCAATCATTGCATGTATCGAAGAACCCTCCAATGAGAAATTTTCATATGTTAGAAGAATCAAATAATTAAAAAAGCATTTGAAATATATACCGAAAATTGCTAAACTGTGTAAACTAAGTAAGATTACAAATGATGCATAATGAAATAATCAAAAGAATAAATGTTATACCACAAACATAAGCCATAAATTAGCAATGAGAAAACTCAACATAAATAGAAAATTGACAACAGAGGCTGTTTTTGGTCCAACAAATAACTCACTTTTTCATCCACCAGGAGATAATGGAGTCCATTGTAGTCTGAGCTGTCAAACATCCAGGGCCTCCATTCTAATGCAGCACGAACTCTGATAATGATACCAATGGCAGAATATGGCTTAATCTGAGTGATCAACTTTTTCATTTTCAATTGGGCTACAGAGAACAACAAAAATTATGAGTAATAGAGAAGAAAACAAACGGGAAACATGTAACCAAAATTTAGGCTGCCACAGTTTCCATAACCAAAATCACAGCCTTAGATGAATAAGTTTTTGAAGGCAAAACAATATTATAAAAAATGATAAGCGACACCCAAAAGAAGAAAACACATTAGTAATCAAGAGAGACCTTACTCCAAGGTTTGACTTCGATCAATGAATCGAACAAAAAAAAACATAGGGATGAATGAGCAATACCACTACATGAATCAATGAAATCCACAAAATTGAATTTATTTTTCCATACGTATTCAACATGAACACAAAGCTGATAGGACCCAACCCCGATTTAGTTTCCTAAACCGGAATCAAACCCCTTCTGAAAACACGAACCAATAAAAACTACAAAAATTTTGGTAGAGTTTCGTTACTAACGCGGAATTGCTTTTACCTGCACCCGGAAAATACACTTCATCCTATGCCACAAAAGCCAAACCGTGGGCACCAATCCCATCCGGATTTCTCAATATCATAACGTACAGTAATGTAAAGTAATCAATAAAACTATACTTTACAGAAATCCAGGGAAAAATCGTATAAAAGTATACATCAGAATGCTCAGAGCGACCTCTAGTGTATAATTATATAAATATACCACAGCAGGAAGAACAAGAAACCGACTGGAAGAAAACAAGGTAGCTCGAACACTATGCCTCCGACTGCGACGTGCGACACCAGAATCTGAACTGCAAACTGGGCACGAAAATCGAAAAGCCCAGGGGAAAGACATAAATCGTTAGAGTGAGTGGACAAAAATAAATGTCTTTCGCCGAATAATATATGTTATAAAAACATATGCGAGTCAAAATGAATTAATAAGATATAGTACATGAGGTGAACCCAAACTCCTCCAGCGTACAGAGCATGCATGTAAAAATCCCACGGGGTCGCTCATGGACACATCCGTGCTAGTACAGTCCGAATCACGGGATCCCAGACCCACACGTGATTCTAGCCATAAAGGCCTCAGGTCAGAGGTCTGCCCCCCCCCCCTGGTAAAGGCCTCGAGTCAGGGGTCACAGCCTCCCCAGGTAAACATCCTCGGGGATCAGCCGGGATGCAAGTGTATCGATACAACAACATATACTGTGACTGTACTCTGTGTAAACCAAATCATAAATAGTTCGATGCGAACGTGTAAAGCAATATGTAAATGCATATACGTAATGTATAATTGTATAGGCATAATCGTATAACACATGCTCATATAAATCGTAATCTCATATGCATGCTCATGCTGGTAAAACGTGTATAAAGACTCGTGATTATCAGTGAAAAGAAATTGTCCACTCACAGGTGAGTGTAACGCGATACGCGTTAATCCCGTGATCCGGCGGAAAATCCCTCGCCAAAAGAACGATCACGAACCCCTGAATAATCATAAAATCCACTGCTTAAAATCATAACTCGACACCTCAAATCATATCACGAGAAACAACCGTTCCCGGAAACATACAATTCAATAACGACGAAATCGTCGAACATCCAATAATCACACCACAAAACCTCGCTATAATTTCCGATGCTCAATTCGAAAAACAAACCTCACCATTGCGATCGGAGTGCGATTCCGAGCAAAACGACATATAACTTGTCGAAAAACACGTCAGACGAAAAGTCGCCGCCGCCGAAAAATCCAACCTGCCCAGAAAAATTCATGCTACACATGGTTTTGAAGATCTCGACGTTTCCAACAACTTTTCAGTTCAAAGTTAAGGCCAATTTTGATCGGAAAACCTCCAAAAATCAATTCAAAGTTCCAAACCCTTACCGGAATTTCAAATCGGACGATCTCCTTCCTCCGGCCACGGCAACCCTCAAGACCACTTGCAATAGCTTCCTTAGCTTGAGGCTTACAAAAGCCCTCAAACCCCAAGCTCCATCTCCGCCGGAAAAGCCACCTCCAATTACCGTGAATATTCGCCGGAAAAACACCGATTTTGCCGCCGCATATCTTCCTCCTCCGGCCACCATAGGAGGTGATCCAACTCCCAAGTTGAAGAGCAACTCGAGCCCAACAAACTCTGTGAAAAGACTCCGGCCAACCGTGGCCGGAATCGGCCTCCACGGCGGCGCGAAGTCGCGGCACCCAAATCGCCCAAAACGGGTCAACCCACCCGGTCGACCCAGTCAACCCAGCCTTCTAGTTTTGGAAACTTTCCCAAATCGGCATGTATCGTTTTCGTGTTTATACCGTACGTGTATCGAACCCCAAACGGATAAATACGACAATATTCGACGGACGAAAATATTCACAACTTATTCCTCGTAACTCGGAATAATCCTCCGGAAGTTCCCACGAGCTCAAAATTAAATTCTCTACAACTTTCACGAAGGATCCCAAATCAAATTCTCGCCCGATAATTTAGTCGCTAACGAAGCCGCCATATTAACCGATTACGTCGAAATCACGACTAATCACTAAACTCACAAATCAAGTCAATAACCATTCCATTTACGGTTCAGGTCGATCAACGGTCCAAAACGGATCACAATCATGATTCGGATAAACTCGAACACGAACGGATAAACTCGACAATATTCCGAAATTTCAAATATTCATATTATATTCCTCGGTCGTCGAAATAATAATCCGGAACCGCCCACGAACTCGAAATCACGCGTACAACAACTCTCTAGAAGAGACAAAACTCAAATTCTCGGCCAATAATTAAGTCGTGATCAAAACCGGAAATTCAATTAATTATCGGAGAACTGCGATTACGCGCTAACTCACGAATTAGGCTGATTATACTACTGATTCTGTTCCGGGTCGTCACAAAAGCTAACAAACATCATACAGATGATAGAATAGTTTGATGAATGGATTTTAAGTTCACTATGAACGCACTATTTATGCTGTAATCCTTCGAACCAGTTAATCAACCACAGATAGATCAAGAAATAGCAGCTGGCAAATGGATAATGGAGAAAAAGAAATACTTTTTGGGCAATTGCGATTCACCAGAAACAACACACAACCTGAAAACAAAACAAAAACAAACAAAAAAATAAATCAACGCATATTCATACAATCTGCACGACAGAGATACAACGAAGAAAAAAAGGATCCACTTACAGAGTACGATAACAGACCTTGTTGACTGAAGCGATAGTTTTTCTCGTTGGCACCAGAAAAGAAAAGAAAAGGACAATTGCGCAAAAATATCGTTTTATAGGCTTGTTGATGCCTTGGATCTGTACTGGTGGAGAGCCAATGAAGCAAACGTCACTGGCTTCAATGAGCAGTGAAAAGAGATACCACGTTGCCATGTTTCTGAGCAAATCGTGTATTGTATATTACGATTTCAGAGATCGCACGTCGTTAGACAGGACACAAAATCAATATGAAATGGATTCCAATGGGTGGGAAAAGGACGATTGCAGTGATTAGGTGAGAAAAAATATGGCTATCAATCTAATACAGAATGGACCTACTCAGGAATAGATTGAGAGTGGAGAAAAACAGTTGAAAAATCCAAGATTTTCAGGCCGCTGTCTCAATCAAAGAGGGAGAAAATACTGGGTAAGAAAAGAATGCTGATGGAAAGAGACGACACGGCGTCAGCCTAGTTAGCCAATATCTAACCCATGTGCTGCAAATAATAAAAAAACTTAGTGGCAGAAATTTAGCCACGAATCAGTATGAGAAAATGTATATGTAATAGAATATATGATGACTTTTTTTCATAATTTGTAGATCACATAATGAAAACTCTTGAGAGAGCTCTAAAGATAATATACATCTCTCCATGCCCCACGTATCTGGTGGTGTCTCAAGTTTATGGGTTTTATCATGATTTGGCAACTATTATAGTATTGATTGTATGGATGAATGAGAATTTAGGCGAAGATAAAAATGCAAATTCCCAACTTTTTTTAAGCAACCAATCTATCATGGATTGTTAGTTGATAATTGTTAAAACAGGACATGTATAAACAATGATCTGTTATCCCTTTAATTAATCTAGATGATCTTTTTTTGTTTCTTTTGTATAACATTAATCTTTGTTATTTTAGGAGGCCAAATATAAATTTCATATTGTTTGTTCCGTCTCCAACATTTATTTGTTACAAATGTAACATGGTTTTATATTGTGTGTTGCATACATATGTGTAATGTGTATGTGTTATATGTATATTATATATTTTGTAATACATCTTTATAAACTATATTTTTTGTACAGTCATTAGGCAAATCATTACCATTTTTTATCATTATTCTAAGACCTTTTCTCGACGTCACTCTCGATAATGACACATATAATTGTTGGTGAGTAAAAACCGGTTCTGACAAATATATTCCAACTTGATTTAATGATTGACCTTGACTTTTATTAATTGTCATTGCATAACATGGTCTAATAGGAAACTGACGTCTTTTAAATGTAAATGGCCATTTAGTTTCAGTTGCTATCAATGCTATTCTTGGAATATGTACTTTTTGTCCGAAATTACTTCCAGTAAGTATTTTTGCCTCTATCAATCTCTCAAACAGTTTTGTCACAATTAATCTAGTGTCATTACACAAACCTCGTATTTGATCTAAATTTCTTAATAGCATAATAGGCATACCAATTTTCAATATGAGTTCATGTGTTGGCAAACCACTAAAGTCAAGCTTATTCAAAAATTCCACAGGATACAAAACATTGATATTATCGCTGTTACCTGAATTATATGAAATAGAATCTGAACTAAAATATGATTTGTTATTTCCAGGTAATAATTTAATTGCATAATTATTGATTTCATGAACAATTACATTTTTGGGAGTTACAATAGCACGCTCTCTTAAATAATCTGTATCATTGTATTTGGTATCAAAATTGGGATAAGTTGCTTCAAAAATTGATTTTATGGGTTCAACTGTGGAATCAACCAACAAATCTTTTGGTATATGAATACAACTCACATCTGGATCATCTGTGGGCAATTTACATTCCAATCGACCTTCACCTATCATCAGTATCCATTCAGCAAAATCTTTAATTCCATTTTTTTCAATAGTAGTTAAACCAATTGTTGACAATCTCATATTTTCAGTTAGATGAAATACTGCGACATTAGGCCATAAATATGAATTATTAAACGATGCTTCAATGACTTGTTCTTTACCACCACCTTGTATGACCGGCAATGTTTGTCTAAAATCTCCACCGAATAAAATTATCTTTCCTCCAAATGGCTCTTCTTTTTTTGACAAAATAGCACGCAATGTTCTATCCACCGATTCAATACGCCATTTATTGCACATAGGAGCTTCATCCCATACTATTAATTCAGCTTTTTCAATTAAATTAGAAAGATTGCTTTGTTTATTTATATTACAACTTGAATCTTTATCTATAATCGGTTTAATTTTGAAACGGGAATGAGCTGTTCTGCCTATCAGAAGTAATAATGAAGCAATGCCTGAGGAAGCAACAGCCAAAACAATTTTGCCTTCAGATCTCAATTTTGAAATTATAGTATTCCACAAAAAAGTTTTGCCTGTGCCTCCGCTACCATGAACAAAAAATAATCATGGGTTCTTCTGTTCTACGGCCTTGATCACCTCATCATATATAATTTTTTGATCATTATTTAGTTTGGTAATCATGTCAGAATGTTGCAATTTCAATGTTTCACAATCAAAATCTAATTCTTCTCTAATAAACCTATTGTGAGGATAGGTTTCAATTTGAGCGGGCCGGACTTGACGATTTGAGGAAGGTGGGCCCAGTCAGGGTCTTTCAAAGAGGAGAAGTTCAAGCACTTCAGGTTCTACTTCATCTTCTGGTGAGGGATCTTCCGCTCCAGCTCTTTCTGCACGTCGTCTGAGTCATTTTCAGAGATGGATGAGGAGGAATAGACCTCAGAAGCAGGGATCCAGTGCTAGTTCCAGTGGAGCCAGTAGTTATCGTCTTACTTCATCAGCACCCAGAGATTTTTCTCTATGTGACAAGTGTCACAAGCATCATCTCGGGCAGTGTCAGGCTGGGTCTTCAGCTTGTTTTCATTGTGGCCAAATGGGTCACTTTGTGAGGGAGTGTCCATATAGGGACACCTCAAGTGGATTTTTGGTGCAGAGTTCTGGTAGTGATCAAGAAGCCACTTCAGGAGTTAGAGCAGCACCGCCATCTATACAGCTAGTCTATCAGGACCGGAGCCAGAGAGGGCGACCGCCTGCACAGACTGGACTGGCTCGACTTCACCATATAACCTTACAGGAAGGCAGAGCAGCTCCAGATATGATTTTTGGTATGTTATATGTTTTTGGTTATGTTGTTTATACTTTAATAGATCCGGGGGTGACACATTTTTTTTATCTCCGTGAGATTAGCATCAATAGTTAACGTACCGACCACTCCCTTACCGGTGATGTGGCGAATGGTTTATTCCATCGGTGATATGGTTTTGGTGGGGTTAGTGTATAAAGACTGTAGTGTTACGGTTGGAGGTTTCAGGTTGTCTGCTGTCTTGATACCTCTTGATGTCGCAGACTTTGATTTGATTTTGGGTATGGATTTTCTGGGCAATCACCAAGCTTTAGTTGATTGTTATCGGAAAGAAGAGGTGTTTAGAAGTGGTGCTTGATTTCAACTGTGCGAGCCGAGAAATTATTGCGGAAAGGGTGTACCGCATACTTAGCGCATGTTGTAAACACTCGTGTTTTCACTCCTAACTTTGAGAAGATTGCAATGGTTAGGGATTACCGTGATGTGTTTCTTGAGGAATTATCAGGTCTTCCTCCAGAAAGGGAAATTAATTTCACGATTGAGCTTCTTCCGTGTATAGGTCTCATAGCTCAGGTGTCGTACTGTATAGCTCCAGCTGAGTTAAAGGAGTTGCAGGTTCAGCTTCAGGAATTGATCGATAAAGGTTTCATCCGTCCTAGTATATCACCATAGGGAGCTCCAATTTTGTTTGTGAAAAAGAAGGATGGTTTTTTGCGGTTATGTATTAACTACCGAAAATTGAATCAGGTGACTGTGAAGAACAAGTATCCTCTGCCTCGTATTGACGATTTGTTTGATCAGTTGAAGGAAGCTATGGTGTTCTCTAAGATTGATCTCCGGTCGGGATATCATCAACTGTGGATTAGAGAGTCTGATGTCTCTAAGACCGCATTCCGATTGCGTTACAGACACTATGAGTTTCGGGTGATGCTGTTCAGTTTGACGAATGCACCTGCTGCCTTCATGGCTTTAATGAATTGGGTATTTCGGGTTTATCTTGATAAATTCATCATAGTGTTTATTAATGATATCCTGATTTACTCAAACGATGCAAGGCAACATGTGAGGTATGTGCATATTGTTCTGAAGACTTTGGGGGAATCCCAGTTATACGCCAAGTTCAGTAAATGTGAGTTCTGGTTGGATAATGTGAAATTTCTTGGCCATGTGATTTCAGCAGAAGAAGATAGTGTTGATCCAGACAAGATTGAGGCTGTGTTTAATTGGAACTGACCAGTGAGTGTACCAGGTATTAGAAGTTTTCTGGGTTTAGCCGGTTACTACCGTCAGTTTGTTCAGGACTTTCCACTCATTTTAGCACCTCTTACGAAAATCATGAGGAAGAGAGTTAAGTTTGAATGGTCAGAATTTTGTGAGAAGAGTCTCCAGACTCTGAAGACGAGGTTGACCTCAACTCCAATGTTGACGATACCAGACGATAGTGGGGAATTTACAGTTTTCAGTGGCGCTTCTAAGTTAGGCTTGAGGTGTGTGCTGATGCAGCATGGTAGAGTTGTCGTGTATGGTTCACGCCAGTTGAAACCCCATGAGGCGAACTACCCTACTCATGATATGGAGTTCGCAGCACTAGTTTTCGCGCTAAAAATCTGGAGACATTATTTGTATGGTGCTAGATGTTGGATTTTTACGAATCATAATAGCCTTACGTATCTCCTCACTTAGCCAGAATTAAACTTATGATATAGGAGATGGGTGGAATTGATAAGCGATTACGATTGTGCCTTTGAGTACCACCCTGGAAAGGCGAATGTTGTAGCTGACGCTCTTAGCCGGAAATCTGAAGTTTCCTTGTCTCACATTCAGTTTGCTCGAGTACCATTGCTTACGGAGTTACAAGCCATTGGAGCAGTGTTGTATACTGAGGTGAGCGAGGTTGGAGTTCTATGCGCCAGTATGCAAGTTCGACCTGTTCTTATTGACAGAGTGCATGAGTTGGAAGATTTTTATCCTTCCCTTATGAAGTTAAAGAACGTGGTGCATAATGGTGAACAACTAGATTTTGTGATAAGGAGAGATGGGTTGCTGGTATTCAGAAGTAGACTTTGTGTTCCAAATATCGAGGAATTAAAGCAAGAAATACTTGACGAGGCTCATTATTCAACTTATACAATGCACCCGGGTAGCACGAAGATGTATCGCACTCTCAGAGAGTATTATTGGTGGTCCAATATGAAGATGGAGGTAGCGACCTATGTGAATCAATGTCCTATTTGTCAACAAGTGAAGATAGAGAGGCAGAAACCTTCAAGAATGATACAGAATCTAGAGATCCCTGTATGGAAATGGGAGTATGTTACCATGAATTTTGTATACAAGTTACCTCGTACAGCCAAGGGGCATACAGGTATTTGGGTAATTGGGTAATTGTGGATCGCTTCACCAAGTCTGCACATTTCATACCAATCTTAGAGAAGCTGTCGGTGAGTAAGCTAGCTACGTTATATATGCAGAAGATTGTGAAGCTACATGGTGTGCTTGTGTCCATCATTTCAGATCGAGATTCTCATTTCACCTCAAAATTCTAGAGAGCATTGCAGGAGGCTTTGGGAACCAAGTTGCGGTCCAGTACGGCTTTTCATCCTTGGACAGATGGTCAGTCTGAAAGAACTATCCAGACACTTGAGGGTATGTTGAGATCTTGTGTGTTCTAATTCCCAGGAAAATGGAATAAGTACATGCATTTGATGGAATTTGCATATAACAACAGCTTTCACTCTAGCAATGGCATGTCACCATATGAGGCGTTGTACGGGAAACAGTGCCAAACATCCTTGTGCTAGACAGAAGTAAGAGAAATGAGTCTCATTGGCCCAGACATAGCTCAGGAGACTACAGAAAATATTCAAATCATTTTAAGACAGATTGAAGATTGCTTAAGACAGATAAAAGAGTTATGCCGACGTTAGATGTAAGGATCTTGAGTTTGAAGTTGGAGATTGGGTATTCTTGATATTGTCTCCGTGGAAAGGGGTGATGTGGTTTGGAAAACGCGGTAAATTTCAGCCACGTTACATTGGACCTTATGAGATTACTAAGCGTGTAGGCGCTGTAGCTTATCATTTGGAGTTACCCTAAGAGTTGGCGCGAGTTCATAATGTTTTCCATGTATCCATGTTGTGGAAGTACATCCCCGATACTTCCCATGTCATCGTGCCTCAGAAAATTTTATTACGTGAGGATTTAGTTTACATTGAGGAACCAGTGGATATTCTTGACCGTAGAGAGCAGGTTCTCAGGAACAAGGCAATTCCTTTAGTGAAAGTATTATGGAGGAATCACGCAGTTGAGCAAGCCACTTGGGAGCCAGAGTAGTTCATGAAGGAACAATACCCTCATCTTTTCTAGCAGGTATGTAAATTTTGAGGAGGAAATTTTTGTAAGAGGGGTGGATTGTTACAACCCGTATCGAAATCATACACTTATCAAACCATGTTACGCGTTATCGTGGATTAGGGGTGTTATTAGGGTTGTTAACAACTTTTTCACCGGGCAAGAATTTGACTTGACTTTCTTCACGAGAATTGTAGAGTATTTAATTTTGAATTTGTAGGAATTTTTGGGGAATTTATCGAATTAACGAGCTATTTTTAAAGTTTATCAAAAGTTGACATGATGAATAATTTAAATAAAAATTAGTTTTAGGTCGATTTAATCGCGACCGTTAGATCGAGATCAGAATAAATTTCAGCCGTTAGTCTGGTATGAATACGGGTATTAATATAGAGCACTTTTGGAAAGTTTTCATTTTCGGAAACCCATACGTACGGGACCGTACACAGACTAGTTTTCTTTGACCCTAGCCATACCGCCAATTTCGGCCACCTACAGCGATGTTCCAGATATGGTTAGAAAGCTCATCTTCCCCTCTATCCATTGATATAGGTATTGTTGAGTTTTGGATGAGTCTTGGTATCGAATCGATTAGCTATCTCGATCGGATTTCGGGGTTATTGGACAACGGTGTTCCTGCCGTTCTCCGGTGAGGTTGAAGGGTGGGTTCGATTGGGTTTGGTCCCAGGAGTCGAACCCCTATGGTTTTGGGGTCCAAGGTGGAGCGACGGCAGATTTGAATTCCGACCAATTCTTGGGGCCGTGGCTTTCGGGTTGTTTTTCGGCCAAACGACGGCGATTCATGAAATGTTGTAGTTATGAAAAATTTAGAGAGTCGTGAGATCTTTTCAGCCATGTATCAAACGTTCCCATCAAAGTAGTTCAGCCGGGAGGCATGTATGGCTCACGCGCCGCCGTCCATGGTGGTTTTCCGGCGAGTCTATTTTCAGAAATTATCTGCAGGACTTCCGGGGTTGTTTTTAGGGTCGATTTTCATAGATTTATGCGTATTTTGATATTAATGATCCGTATTTATAGGACATCAAGATCGCGACTCTAGCAGCGAAGAAAATTATGCGGGACCCTAGCAGTAGCCGCAGACTTGTGAGTGGATCTTTTATTTTCACAGTCGATAGCGAATTCAGTTATTTATTACCCTTTCCAATATATTTTTAAAGCGTTATTTCTGGAGGTTTGCTTTGTGATGGTTTGTATATTACATCGATGTCTTAGCTAATCGGCTGATCACTAGATAGTTGGTTAGGGGGGGTTAGGTGGCCTCGTCTAACCCAGATCGACTTAGGTTAGGTGGCTTGGGGATGATCCCGTCACATATTTGCATAATTTTCATTTCAGTTTAACGCCTCAGGTTAGTTGGCCTGTGAGAGCACCTCCATTTATTTTTCAGTTATTCAATTTAGAACTCGCATTATTTCACAGAAAATAACGGAAAGGCGTGAAATTATAGTTTATTGATTTACGCAGATTATTATATTATTCTTGTTTACTCACGCTAACGTTTTATATTTTAAATGCCTTTCACTGGGCTTTTCGGTTTTCTGTTGCCCATGTTGAAGTGTTATTCCTGAGCGTGCTTGGTATCGTCGAGAGCTCCGAGTCCACCATTAATCCTCTCATCAGTAAGTTCCAGCTCACTTGTCAGATTGTTTCATATGTATATAGAAGTTGCTCTGGATACTAATTTTCTTATGTTGTTACAGTGAGACTCTTATGAATAGGTTGTTACTCGAGTAGTTATCGAGTTTGCTTCTCCTTGTATTTAGAACCAGTACTTTGTAAAGTATGTTTTCAATCTTGAGTTTTACATCTACTTTAGTTTATGCTATATGTTGAGAAATCCGGATGGACATCGGTGGTCCACCGTTTGTTTGTGAGATTTATCTGCGGAGTGTCATTCTTCTTGCAGGTTTTTAGTTGTCTCAGTTTTAAGAGGAGTTATGTCAAAAAAATTACGGAATTTCATAGATTATAATCAGTCGTTAGGGCTGGGTCCTTTCAAATTCGCTCCATGAAAAAGTGTTAAACAAAGAAATCGAACATCTAGAATGAAATAACTACACATTCTGGTGATATTGTCTGGCTGAAATTATTACAGATTACGATGTAAGTGTGAAGTTACAAGACGGTAACATAATCCATAATAACATTTCCACGAAACGAGCTGGCTAAGGCATAATATAGTTACTCCTTACTTCCGATATCAACAACGATACAAAGCGCATCACTGAACCCAGTGATAAAGCTACATGGAGAGAAAACTATTTGATTCTCTTATACTAGTTCTCGTAGGCACCAAACCCAACGAAAATCGAATCAAGAGAATGAAGCCTCATAACGATATCTGAAACACAAACAGAGGTTGACTGGAAAAGATGACGGAAGATGTGATACTTAAGTCGGTCCGTGTTAGAGAGTAAAAAAAATAGGGTTAAATAAAACTTACTCTCGATAAAATCCATGTTCCCCAAAAATATCAGAGAATCAACTTTAGCTCTGCAATAAATTTCATCTTCACTTTCACGATTACACCAGATCCTTACTACGTTATTCATAACATCCACGACTATGACACTGCATAATTTTCTGTTGGGACAAAATGAAAGGACCCAACCCCGATTTAGTTGCATAAACCGGAATCAAACCCCTTCTGAAAACGTGAACCAACAAAAACCATTAAAATTTCGGCAGAGTAACGCTACTAACGCAGAATTACCATTACCTGCACCCGGAAAATAACACTTCATCATATGCCACAAAAGCCAAACCGTGGGCACCAATCCCATCCGGATTTCTCAATATCATATCATTAACAATAAACAGTAAACATAACTATAATATATAGTATATCCGAGAAAAACCGTATAAAACATGTATCAGAATGTATCAGAGCGACCTCTAGTGTAAATATATACAATATATACATCAGTAGGCGAAACAAGAAACCTACTGGAAAACACAGGTGGCTCGAACAACTAGCCTCCAACCACGACGTGAACCTCCAGAACCTGAACTGCAAACTGGGCACGGAAATCGAAAAGCCCAGGGGAAAGACATGAAAACTGTTAGAGTGAGTGGACGAAAATAAATGTCTTTCGCCAGTTGATATATGTTAAAATAACATATGCGAGTCCAGATGAATAAATATAATAAAGTACGCGAGGTAAACTCATACTCCTCCGGCGTACTGAGCATGCATGTAAAAATCCCACGGGGTCGCTCATGGACACATCCGTGCAAGTACAGTCCGAATCACGGGATCCCAGATCCACACGTGATTCTAGCCAGAAAGGCCTCAAGTCAGAGGTTTGCCCCCCCCCCCAGTAAAGGCCTCGGGTCAGGGGTCACAGCCTCCCCCGGTAAACATATACTGAGACTGTACTCTGTGTAAACCAAATCATAAATAGTTCGATGCAAATGTTTAATGCAATAAATAAATGCATATACGTAATATATATTGGTATATGCAGAATCGTATAACACATGCTCATATAAAACATAATCTCGTATGTATGATCATGCTCGTAAAACGTGTATAAGGACTCGCGATTATCAGTGAAAAGAAATTGTCCACTCACAGGTGAGCAAAACGCGCACTCGCGCTAATCTCATGGCCCGGCGGAAGATCCCTCTCCCGAAGCATGATCCCGATCCCCTGAATAATCATAAAATGTATCTGATCAAAATCATAGCTCACAACACTGAACCACACCTCGAAAACCATCCGTTCCCAGAAATACATTATGCGGTACAAAATAATCGACGATATTTCCAAAACTCTCCACATAAATCCTTGACTAAAAATCCGTCACCCGAATCACCTCGAAAACCTCACGACTGCGTTCGGAGCGCGAAAACGAGTCAAAAACACATAAAATTCTCGAAAAACCGGACCTCGCCAGAGCACCGCCGGCGGCGGCGGGGCGGTGGTGACGGCATCCAATCACGGTCAAATTTTCCAGAAATGCACTCCTCCCCAAGCCCTACAACTTCTCTCAAAGGACTCATTCCATACAACCACCACAGTGGCCGGAATAAGCCTCGAAAGTCATGGAATCCGGTGACTTTCCGGCGAGCTCCGAAACGGCAACCAATTGAAAATTCCTTCTACCCAAAGCATCTAGAGCTTGAGGGGAAGCTTTCCCCCCAAAGACCCAACCTCAACAGTGGCCGGAACACCTAACCCGAATCCGGCAAAAATCTCATTTTTCTCCAAGCTTGTTCTACCTCAAATCATGACCAACTCAAGTGAAATCAAGTTCCAATCTATAGGAAATGAAGAGAGGAAGCTAACCATACCAATTTCAAGGTCTAAAATGGCCAGAAAATTAGAACCCGATGGTGGCAGTTCGGCACAGCGGCGGTGGAGCTCGGTCAACGGTCAACCCAAGGTCAAACGACGGTCAAACTTCCCGAATAGTGATTTTCGACAATTTTCGACAATTTTCGATATTTATACTCGCGCCTCGGGACAACCGACGGTCCAAAACGGATAACCATTACGATTTGGATAAACTCGATACGAACGGATAAACTCGTCGATAAACTGAAACTTCAAATAATCATATTATATTCCTCGGTTATCGGAAAAATCATCCGGAACCGCCCACGAGTTCAAAATCACGTACACTACAACTCTCGAGAAGAGACTCAACTCAAATTCTCGGCCGATAATTAAGTCGCGAACTAAACCGGCAAATCACACAATTAACGATAAACCGCGATTACGCGCTAATACGTGAATCATACCGATTACACTACAGATTCTGGTTCGGGTCAACACAGTAACCCAAAGCATATCATGTTGAAGCTATAGAAATTACTGAAACCGCTAAAATAACCAACTCGAGGTCAATGACTCTGAGGTCTGAAGTATGTCCATTGAGGGAAAACCGGTCCCTAAGTCCATTCCTAAGGAAACCTTTATTTCCCAAAGTTATCATCATAAACACCTCGTTTACTATCGTAATAATACTCATGACTCACATCGGCCAAACAAATCTGGAATGAAGGAAAAGACGAAACGAGCATAGGAAATAGGATTGTTAATACCACATAACTGAGGGGAAATAATTATTAGACTATTAAATATTGTATTACTCCCCAGAGAGAAACTGCATATCTCGACTAACATTCTAGTCGATGCTACGGGTCAAAAACTAAACACACTACTGTCACCAAATTCTCATAGTGCCACTCAATAGACCCGATAGAAAGTGATAGTACTGCTCTGGTTGCAATCGAAAAACTAAAAAGCAATGTAGATGATCAATATCTTTTTGGTCTCTACGCATGGAAACAGAAAATCAAAACCTGAATGAAGACACATGGTACACAACCATGGTGGTAAAGTATCCGAATGGTACCATCGCAAAATGGACACAAGAAAGAGGTAGGCAGTGAATACAAGAAGTTCACCATACTACTCAAAACAACGCGAGGAAACCGGTCCAAAACTTGAATCCACAGTCCCCTGCAATCCTAACATTGGCATATGTTTCCACAATGAACTTACATTCCCTAGGAACTCAATTATTTCTAATCATTTTATCACGTTCTGCTTAATGCGGAGAACTGCATGAACACTTCCATAAATCTGATCGAGGTCGGTGTACGCAAGGCATAGCAACTAGGGAACACTGACTCATAGGCTAAAGTTTGTACTTGGTCACTTTCATCACGTATTCAAAAACGTTCAACACCATGAGTATTCAATAGGGATCCGCTGCTGTCAGGCCATCACTTCGGAGGTGTAGAGCATAATTGAACACGACAACGGAAGAAACCAAGTATAGTCTACATAACCTATAACCTAATGCTCTGATACCAACTGAAAGGACCCGACCCCAATTTTGTTGCCTAAACCAGAATTAAGCCCTAACGAATCTGCTAACCTAAGTTACTACTCACTAATTGACAGCCAATGTGGAGATCCAAAACTCAAAAGTCACGAAATAAAGAAGTTTCCCACATATGGGTTCACTACTAAAATATACAATATATACAACTGTTTTCGACATCAGAGCAGCTAGACAAATTAAGCTGAGTATGTAAAGTAAAATACTAACTTGCAGGATCAATCTTGGATCCTACAGTAGATACTGATATGCCATAAACTGCGTGCGTGTTCGACCTCAAACGAACTCTACAAACTGGTCAAATAAACCGAAAAGCCTAGGGAAAGGCACATAAAATAATAAAATTATTAGAGTGAGTGGATGAAAATAAAGTATTTCACTTTAAACTGAAAATTATAAATAATATGTCTTTCACCATAAATGTACATAAAAATGATGCGAGTCTAAAAATATACAAGCCCAGGTCAGGTGTTTGTCCTAACCCTCCTAGATACTGTGTAATGTGTGGAGGCAGTAACTTGAGTACATTTTTCTCAAAGTTACAAGAATTCTCAGGTCAGGTGTTTGTCCTAACCCTCATGGGTACTGTGAAAATCATGGGTCAGGTGTTTGTTCTATCTCTCCCGTAGCATCTCGGAGATCAGCCGAGAAGCCAATGCATCAATGCATCAATTGTGATTATGCTCACTGTAAAAGAAATCATATATGCCTCCATGTAAATGCATAATCGTAAATGCATACTCATAAAATGCATAATTGTAAAGTTCATAATCGTAAAATGCATAATCATAGACTCGCAAATCGACAGTGAAAATAAAGTGTCCACTCATAGTACTGTGCCGTAATTTCCACCAAACCAAAGCCTGTCAGTCGGTGTTTCTATACATCAGCCACTGGCTGAAAATACGTCATCCTGAAACAACGATTCATATTTAACAACTAATCGTTGAGAATAATATTGAATAACTAAGCTCGTTCACCAAACGAGCAATATCGTCAAGAACGTCGCATTCTCGAATATCGTGCTTCCCGAACTACAAACAAGCTTTAATCTAATTTCATATTCTAAATCTTGAATCCGTTTTAGAGTTCGTAACACAATCCTCAAATGTTACGTGACTCAAAGTCGAATTGACGATCGACATAACCGCTCAAAATTATCATAAAATTATTTAATTAATAACCGATTAATCATACGTCTTAATCAATTATGTTGAAATTAATTCAATAACCTCTTCATTACAATCGATATGTAATTACGAGCAAAACTGTAATGACCCGAACCCAAGTCAGTAGTGTATTCGGCATGATTCACGAGATTGGTCATAGTCGCAGTTTTACGATATATGTGTGGTTTATCGATTCTATTCGCAACTATATTTTCGGCCGAGAATTTGAGTTGAGTTTCTTCACGGAAGTTGAAGAATACGAGATTTCAAGTTCGTGGTCGGTTCCAGATGATTTTTTCTGATTACCGAGGAATATAATGTGATTATTTGAAGTTTCAGTTTTTGACGAGTTTATCCGATTGTTTCGTGTTTATCTGAATCGTGATGGTTATCCATTTCGAATCGTCGATCGACCCGAGGCGTGAGTATAAATATCGGAAATAGTCGTAAAATCGTCGTAAAAACACTGTTTGGCATTGACTGACGTTGACTTTCCAAAATTGGAAACTTGACCGTTGACCCGAAGTGGAAAGCTTTCCGTTTTGGTTTCGCCGTCCGACCTGCTTATTCCGGCCACCTCCGGCCACGTGAAGGGTAAGGATAGCTTCCTCTCATGATTTTGAATTGTTTGGTATTTGGTTTTGTGGAAATTGATGGGGTTTTGGTGGAACCCGAATAGGGTCGGTTTGGAGTTTGTCGCCGGTGTTGGTTGGCCGTACTCCGGCGAGATTTGGAGGTTTCGACTCCCCACACCCTGGTGATGCTTCCCCTGTGTTTTGTTTGATCTGAGGAGGTGATTTTAGTCGAACCCGGTTAGGTCACCGGATGGAGAATTTCCGTTTGATTTTCAGATGAATTGGCCTAGTTCCGGTCTGAATTGGCTCTTGTGCTAGTTGAAGAAGTGGTTTGGCTTGATGAGACCTTGAGTTCTGGAGATTCTCGCCGTGGAATTCCACCGTTGACGACGCGCCGCCGCCGCCGACGGCGGAGCTCCGGTGAGGGGTTGACTTTTTGGTTTTCGACATTTTTAATGTCATTTTTCTCGTAATCGCGCCCTGATTATTGTCCAGAGGTTTTCGTAGTGATTTGAGTATCGGATTGAGGGTTTCGAGTGGAGATTTCGGGAATTCCGTTAATCATTTTGTACTATATTGTATATTTTCGGGAACGGTTGGTTTCCGTGGTTAAGTACAGAGTTGTGGGTTATGTTTTGATCAGTTGTGTTTTACGAATGTTCAGGAGATTGAGAACGTGATCGTGCTTCGGGCGAGGGATCTTCCGCCGGGTCACAAGATTAGCGCGAATGCGCGTTACGCGAGTCTGTGAGTGGACATTTCTTTTCACGGATTGATTGCGAGTCTTTCATATATGATTTTCGAACTTGAGCATGCAGTATGATCATGATTTTTATGACCATGTGTTTTACGATTATACATATACGGATATGCGTATACGAGTATACATATATATATATATATATTATATTTATGCATGTGCATGAAAAGGATTTATGATTTGTGATACGCGCAAAACATGCATTCACGATAACACAAAGTCGACCCTAAAAACATCGATTACGCGCATTGCAATTTAAACCCTTCGTTTGTCATTTGTAATATTGGCGAGTAGGGATCGTTCTTTATCCGGGGAATTAAGGGCGCATGCATGGTTTCGTTATTATGCGGAAATATAAATGTTGGGGGGATTGGAAGTTGGTTATTTAATCTACGAATTTAAAGTACATAACATGCAAACACAACTAAAACTCTTAGGCATCTAACATGTTTTACTCATAGACAAGTTTCAACAATCAAGAAACTTAAAGTCTAATTATGCTTGCTAAAAATAAGAAGTTACACTATTAATTACATGTGATCAACTCATCTTATTAACCTACCCTTTTCATGCATCAAACCTTTGTGTAAGTTGCGAAATTCATAACTTATAACTAAGTACACATGCTTGATAATTGTGTAGGAATGCAACTTAGCGTATAAACATCCTAAACAACATACGATCATCGAAACATGCAAAAGAGAGGGACTTAGCGTATTTTCTAATACATGCATTCGAAGCTTTAAGATTGTATCAAACATGCATAAAAAGCTATAAATCATAAACACATGCATATTACAAATCGGTTTAGGCACATGAAACACAAATCTAAACTTGTTATTAATTTGATACACAAGTCTAAACTTTCTAAACTTGTTATTCCAATACATCAAAAGATTCACATACAAAGCTAAAGAAATGAAAGTGAAGATCATGGTTACACTTTTTATCTTGAGTGCTTGATGAACTACGGTGGAGATGGACTTCCTTCACAAGGGACTTAGCGTATTGTGAGGGATGGAGGATGGTTTGCTTCGGCTTGGAAGGATGGAGGAACCCTAGCTTGCTTCGGCCTTGAATGGAGGAAGATGATGCTTCGGCTTGGTGTGTGAACTCTTAAGTGTTTAATGGTGGAGGAGTATTTGTGTAGAGCTTTGCTTAGTAAAATGAGTGATCCTTCTCTTCAAGGCCGGCCTCCCTCTTATATAGGCAAGGATGTGTGCCTTCTCTCTTCCACCTTTCCTCCTCCATTTAATGCATGCAATGATCATTAAGGCAAGTCACACACTTAGTCACACACTTAGTCACCATTGCCGAACCCTAAGCATGAATCACCTAGCTTGTCACCATGGCAAGTCATCTTTTCATTCAATGCAAAGCAAGAGTCACCTAGTGTAGTCACCATTTGGGAACCCTAAGCATGAATCACCATGTGTAGTCACCATTTGTGATTATTAGCTTGATAATGTTGACTTGCCCTTTCAAAACAAGACTTTTCCTCTTCACCAAAAGGCATCTAGGCCGAATTACATGGGTTTGGGCTTGTTAATGGGCCGAAACAAGAGTTGAGAAATCGGCCCATAATTTGCTTTTTGGGCCGGCCCATTTTTCGTGGTCCGAAATCGCAAAAATCGCAAAATCGCCGAAATTCCTCCGAATTGCGCCGTTATTAATCTCCACCGTAAATATCTTCAAAATAACAATTTAAGTAAGGAAAACATAAAAACTAAGATAATAACACAGCTAAACGAAAAGGGAAATGCGTTAAGAAACGGGCATAAAATGCGTATATCAAATTCCCCCACACTTAGACTTTGCTAGTCCCTTAGCAAACACTAAGTTAAACTAAGACTCTCTAAGAATTTAAAACAAAAGAAAGAACAACTAAGCCCTTAGCTAAAATTTGTCTCAGAATTTGCATAAGTATATGGCGATGGCTCACATGAATTTCAACGTGTATGCTCAACGAATTCAAGAGATAATTGCGATATAATTTATGTAATGAACAAGTAAGACATAGAGAAAACAATGGTTATGTTATAGCTGTGCATGCTTTGAATAAAGGTTTAATCAACTCACAAGGATGCACTCATCATATTTTTCACTCATGAAAATGGTTCACTTAAAGTGTATATGAATTGAAATGAAAACCACATGAATAAAGTTTGATTATTTGCACAAATGAACCAAAACCATAAGCTTACTCATGCAACTTACTCTACTAATTGAAAGCTACTCATTTTAAGGATCATAAAGGACTTTTAGTGAGGTTGTAATGGGGTTAAGGCTAAGGCATTCGAAATTTAGATATGTGGTGATAAAAACGTTCCAACGACTTAGTCTAGCACCATATTCAGTCCTCCATCTCCATTTGAATGTTACCATGTATACTTCAATGCACTAATCTACCCTTTGAGCTTTTCGGACAGGACAAAGGCCATATTTTGTTCTATTTTTGGGCCTTCAATTTATCGTAATCTCCAAATCCGCAAAT
The DNA here is from genome assembly GCA_946800695.1 of Geum urbanum. Lineage (NCBI taxonomy): Eukaryota > Viridiplantae > Streptophyta > Magnoliopsida > Rosales > Rosaceae > Geum > Geum urbanum. The sequence goes on from OX326998.1 coordinate 41,788,793, forward strand.
AAGGGGGACGTTAATCCAAATGGTTTATTCTTAGAACACAACATATTGCCATGAGAGATAATAATTTTTTTTCTTTTCATTCTCTCAAATATTTTTTCTTTTCTTTTTGGCAATTTCATACTTTTTAAGTTATTTGGACAAGTCTTTCCCCTTACTCACATTAACTCTTTCAATCTTTCTTACCAAACCATAATCTTATGTGCTAGTTTCGAAAAATTCTCACCAAGTTTCCGGAACAAAGGTAAGGATATTCTATACTAGGGTAAGTGTTTAGGTATATATGGTGATAAAAGAAAAGCTTAACGTGGGCTCAATTGGTTTATCTAGGGGTGTCGCAACTTGTGCGTACAAATGGGATACATGGATATATGGCAATGTGGTGGAAAATCCTAAATGCCTTTAATCATTTCCAAAATCAAAGTATGTATCAACTTAAAAGCTTTGCAAATTGACATGAGTAAGTTCTAGTATTCTCTAGTTCATTAAAATCTATGGCAAGCAATCAAATGAGGCATATATAAGCTAGTAGCTACGAAATGGATGTACATTCACTCGAATAAAGAACAGATAGCTCAAAAGCTCACATAGGGTTCATATGATTAAAAACTTATTCAAGCATGCGATTTCTGTACCATGTTTTGCAATTCATATCTACTACATGTTAAAAACATATAGAATATCTCAATTAGCACAAGAATTCGATGCATGTGATTCATACGCCATATGTGTTCGTATTGATCCAATTTCATCATTGACTAGTTAAGGGCATCCTAAAGACTCTGAAAAACACTAATTTAGACACAATTAAATTGTAAACCCTTCCCCCACACTTAAACTCTACATTGCCCTCAATGTACTTAAAGAAAACATAGAATTTAAACATGGAGTGTAGGATCTACGAAAATTTTAATCTAATACGCAAAAAGCCATTAAATTAAGTAAAAGGGGAGAAGAAAACAAATCTGTTGTCTCCCTATTGGGTTGCCTCCCAACAAGCGCTTGTTTTACGTCGTTAGCTTTGGACGTGATGCATCAGTTTGGTTTTGAAATGGCCGGTTCTTGGAGTTGCATCTCCTCCACGGTGTGCTCCGCAAATGCCTCAAAATAGGGCTTCAAGCGATGGCCATTTACTTTGAACTCACTACCCTTGTCGATAGATCGAATGAGAACTGCTCCATGAGGTAGGACTTGAGAAACTATGAATGGCCCCATCCATCGAGAGCGAAGCTTTCCCGGAAAGAGCTTAAGTCTTGAATTGAAAAGCAATACTTTCTGCCCCGGTTCAAAACTCTTCCCGCGAATCATCTGATCGTGGATCTTTTTCGTCTTCTCTTTGTAGATCCACGCATTGTCGAAAGCATCATTTCTGATTTCTTCAAGTTCACAAAGTTGAAGCTTCCGATGCAAGCCTGCGGCATCTCGATCGATGTTGAATTTCTTCACGGCCCACCATGCCTTGTGCTCCAATTCAACCGGAAGATGGCACGCCTTCCCATAAATTAGTCGGAAAGGTGACATACCAATGGGGGTCTTGTAGGCAGTCCTGTAAGCCCACAATGCATCGTCTAAGCATTGACTCCAATCTTTCCGGTTGGGGCGGACGGTTCGCTCCAGAATCTTCTTTATCTCACGGTTGGAAACTTCAGCCATTCCATTGGTTTGAGGGTGGTATGGTGTGGAAACCTTGTGTTTGACGCCATACTTCCTCATTAGTGCTTCCACCGTGCGGTTGCAAAAGTGACTTCCACCATCGCTGATTAGGACGCGTGGCATTCCAAATCTACTGAAAATGTTAGTTCGTAGGAAATCTGCAACAACTCGCGAATCATTAGTCCGGGTGGCCTTTGCCTCCACCCATTTAGAAACATAATCTACTGCGAGTAAGATGTAAGTAAAACCATTGGAGGGAGGAAATGGTCCCATAAAATCAATACCCCACACATCAAAAATTTCAACATTAAATATGTAGTGTTGTGGCATTTGATCTTTAGGCCCTAAATTACCGAATCTTTGGCACTTATCACATGTAGCGCAATATGCATGAGCATCGCGAAATAAACTAGGCCAAAAGAAACCGCAATCTAAAATTTTAAGGGCTGTCCTCCTAGAACCAAAGTGTCCCCCACATGCTTCATTGTGACAAAAGTCTAGAATGGGCTTAAACTCACTATCCGGGATACATCTCCTAATTACTAAATCGGAGCATTGTTTCCATAAATAAGGCTCATCCCAGATAAAGGTTCTAGCATTATGCTTAAGTTTGTCACGTTGAAATTTATGCATGGTAGACGGAAACTCACCGGTAACTAAGTAATTTACAATATCGGCATACCAAGGAGTTTCCGAAGTAGTTACCTCAATTCCGAAGAGTTTTTCATCCGGAAAAGTTTCTTCGATCTCGATAGGCTCATGGTCACCTATCAAACGTGATAGGTGGTCAGCGACGACGTTTTCTACTCCCTTCTTATCCTTGATTTCTATGTTGAATTCTTGGAGTAGAAGTATCCATCTGATAAGCCGTGGTTTTGCGTCCTTCTTGAGCATTAGATACTTCAAAGCTGCATGGTCGGTAAACACAGTTACTTTAGTTTGAAGTAAATAAGATCGAAATTTATCTAAAGCAAAAACCACGGCAAGAAACTCCTTCTCGGTGGTAGTATAATTTCTTTGCGCTTCATCAAGCGTCCGAGAGGCGTAATAGATTACGCAAGGCTTCTTGTCCTTCCGCTGACCCAAGACGGCTCCTACGGCATAATCCGAGGCGTCGCACATGAGTTCAAATGGCAGAGACCAATCAGGGCTGCACAAAATAGGAGCGCTCGTAAGAAGCTCCTTTAACTTGTTGAAGGCAGCGTTGCATTCTTCATCAAAGACGAACGGGGTCTCCTTTTGCAGCAGTTTACACAAGGGGCGAGAGATGTGGGAAAAGTCCTTGATAAACCTACGATAAAATCCTGCGTGTCCAAGAAATGAACGAATCTCTCTAACCGAAGTTGGAGAGGGTAAGTGACGCACAAGATCTACTTTAGATTTATCTACTTCTAACCCTTTTTCGGAAATAATATGACCTAACACTATCCCTTGCGTAACCATGAAATGGCACTTCTCCCAATTAAGCACCAAGTTCGTTTCAACGCATCTTTGTAAAATTGTTTCTAAATTGTTTAAGCATGCATCAAAATCACTCCCAAATACACTAAAGTCGTCCATGAATACTTCAATAATTTTTTCAATGTACTCGGAGAAAATTGAGAGCATGCAACGTTGAAATGTACCTGGTGCGTTACACAGTCCAAATGGCATTCGGCGATATGCAAACGTTCCGAAAGGGCATGTGAACGTTGTCTTTTCTTGATCTTCCTCCGCAATGCTAATTTGGTTGTAGCCGGAGTATCCGTCGAGAAAACAATAAAATGCATGGCCGGCTAATCTTTCCAGCATTTGGTCGATGAATGGTAAGGGAAAATGATCCTTGCGGGTTGCGGCGTTGAGCTTCCGGTAATCAATGCACACTCGGTGTCCAGTGATCGTCCGTTGTGGCACAAGTTCATTTTCCAGATTCTCGACGACGGTGATTCCCGATTTCTTAGGTACAACCTGCACTGGGGAAACCCAACGGCTATCAGAAATAGGGTAAATAACTCCACAGTCCATGAGTTTAATTACCTCCTTTTTTACCACCTCCATCATCGGAGGGTGGAGCCGACGTTGTGCTTCCCGCGTAGGCTTGGTGCCTTCTTCAAGGAAAATCCTATGCACACAGGTTGCTGGATTTATTCCCTTGATGTCCGCGAGTGTCCAGCCTATTGCGGGTTTGTACCTCTTGAGCACACTCACGAGCTTCTCCTCCTGTTCCTTTTCTAGCGCGGACGAAATAATGACCGGTAAAGTTTCATTCTCGCCCAAGTATGCATACTTCAGATGGTCCGGTAGTAGCTTGAGTTCTAAAACTGGAGCTTCTACGATGGAAGGAACCATTTTATTAGTACCAAAAGTAATTGGTAAAGGAGGAGAAAAGCTTACTTTTCGTGGTGCCGCATTTAGGGCCATGGCCATGTCTTGAATACGAGGTTCAAGCTCTAGTAAGGCCTCGAGAAGGCCGTCATGTCCAAGTTGAATGGCCATGTCGAGTTCATCCTCGTTGATGGTGTCGAGGTAACCTTGTGCTAAGGTATCCACAGGATCGTATGTCGAAATGGCAGCTACGCTCGACATTGGAAACTTCATCCCGTCCAGGATGTTGAACTCGATTCTTTCTCCATCAATCTCCATGGAGAAAGTGCCTTGGAAAACATCAATCTTCGTCCTCGCAGTCCGCATGAAAGGTCGCCCAAGTAGCAATGGCGTGGTGTTCAGTGGACTCTCTTCCATGTCAACTATGTAGAAATCGGCTGGGAATATCAAGTTGTTGACTTGTACGAGAACGTCTTCTACGTATCCCCTCGGATACTTGTGGGTGCGATCGGCTAACTGGATGACAACACCATCTTGCTTGAGATCTCCAAGCTCCATCGATTCGAAAAGATAGTATGGCATGACGTTGATGGAGGCTCCAAGATCAAGCATCACATCTTGGAAATGGTTGTCACCGATTACGCAAGGAACTGCAAAGCTCCCTGGGTCCTTCAGTTTTGGGGGTAGCCGACGCTGCAAAACCGCTGAAACGGTTGCGTTCACCTTCACGACCTCCTTCTCTCGAGTTTGCCTCCTCTGAGTGCATAATTCTTTCAGAAACTTGGCGTATATAGGCACTTGCTTTATGCACTCGATCAAGGGCAAATTCACTTGCACCTTTCGGAAGATGTCCAGGATATCTTCATATTGGGCATCCTTCTTCTTTGATTTTGCTAATCTGCTTGGGAAAGGTGCAACAGCAAACGGAGAATTAGTAATCACCGTATTTGAAGGAATAGGGCTTTTATCTTTGATTGGGGTAGGTTGTGGAGGTGATTGTGCCTTGGTGACAGTAGGCGTCACCTTCTTTTTCTCGGCCTCTTGAATTGCCGGATCGATCTCATCTTCTTCTTCGTTGGTGATGTCCTCGATGGTGACTTCATCAAGATGAGATCGCTTGGTCTTTGGTTCCTCAAGTATCTTCCCACTCCTTGTGACTATAGCATTCACGTTTCTTTGATTAGGAGTGGTTTGAGGTGGAAGCCGACCGGTTTCCTTGATTTGGCCCATGAAATCAACAAGCTGGCCAAGCTGCTTCTTCACTTCGGTGATGTCGCGGCCATGTGAGTCAAGTGTCTCCTTTGTCTTCGATTGTCCGTCGAGGAGAACTTGAGTTGAGGCCGAAAGTTGCGACAACATCTTGTCGTAATCCGGATTGGTGAAGGGTTGTGATGACGAACCATGCTGCATCGGTGGTCGTGGTTGAAATGGAGGGCGTTGGTAGCTTTGTTGAGGTTGAGATGCTGGAGGGTTCAAAGTTCCCTCGTTGCTGCTCCATCTAAAACCTGGATGATCACGGTTGACATAGTTGTTGTAGTTGTTATACCTTTGTCCTCCCTGATATCCGCCGATGGCGTTAGCGTGCTCCGGCTCGCTTGCCTGCTCCTGCGCTTGAGGGCATTGGTCATTGTGGTGACCGTGTGTTTGACATATGCCGCAAACAGGCCGTTGAGTTGCCTTCGCTCTTGTCGTCTCGAGTTCTAACACCTTCTCTAGCATATGAGCTAGTTTGTCGTACTTCTCGTCCGCGTCGGTTGTTGAACTCGCCTCACCGACTGCTCGTCTGTTGGACATTCCGTATTGTGCATCATTATTCGCCCGATTCTCTAGAAGAGTTCTAGCTTCGGTTTCGGTTAAGTCCATGAATGCACCGGTGGCTGCTGCATCCAGCAATTCCCTATCGATCGGTTTGAGACCATCGTAAAAGTAATTCATGAGATTGGTCTCGGAGAATCCATGCGATGGGCAAGTGGCACATAAAACCTTGAATCGGTCGTAGTATTGGCCGAAGGTCTCGTCCGGTTTCTGTGTGATGCCAGTGATTTGCTTTCTCAAGACGGTGATCTTTGAGGCCGGGAAGTACTTCGCTAGGAACATATCCGCAAGTTGCTTCCATGAGGTAATATGGTTCGGCGGTAGTTCCATTAGCCAAGACTCGGCCCTGTCGACTAGGGTGAATGGAAATGCCTTCAGCTTGAAGAGCTCCGTATCAGCATCAGATGGCTTCATGCTGTTGCAAACAAATTGGAATTGTTTGAGATGCTTGTTCGGATCTTCATTGGAAAGTCCGTGAAAAATGGGTAGTCGGTGGAGGAAGCCACTCTTTAGCTCGATATCCTTCATGTTTTCCTCCGGTTGTGGAAAAGCAATGCTCGAAGGCCCGCTGCTCCATTCGGTTGAGCAGGTGCGCTGACGAAGAGACTGTCCTGCATTGGCCATGTTGATTTCTTGTGCTTCTGCTTCTGAATTGTGGTCGGTTGATGAGGCTAAAGTATGGTCGGTTGATGAATGTGAAGACTCGGAACCTTCCTCGATGATGGGATGATCCAGGATGTCAGCTCTAAGTCTCGCTAGTCTTTCTGTGAGTTCCTCAAACTTTGTTCTAGATGGTCCAGGATTCCGATCGGACATTCATTAGCCTGAGCATCCACCAAAGACCAAGTGTTAGTATCAACAAATAATTTTTAGATGTATATAGGAATACTAACCAAAATTGTAATGCATATTTAGAAAACAAGGTGATAACAAATAAAATAGTAAAACTATCAAAGCATACTATAAATACACACAAATACTTAAAAACTACTAATACACACAAAATTTATACAAAATTTATAATAGTTAAGACACTATATGTATTTTACTAAGTAATGCAATTGATTTAATCAATTTTAGGGGCTATGCACATGAATAAACTAAGACACATGTTTTCTGCAAATTAACACTATATAATGCTAAAACTAAAAATTTAGTTAGAACATATATAAACAAGGTTGAAATACAAGCAAACCATAATTCACATTGAATTTATGCACCACACATTTTCTTGCAATAAAATGCATTAAACAATAATCCTACGTGAAAGATGGAGTGAATGCATAAGAGAAAACGTTAGAACCTGCAGAAAACAAACGAGTTACGTGTTTAAAATATGAATGAAAAGAATGACCTCTTCTTCGATCTTATGCCCCTAACTTCACTTAGGTTAGGGTACTCGGTAGTGAAATCCGAGTATCATAAAACCTTAGAGAGGTTATGCAAGCTAAGTAACGGTTGTTAGTCCTTTACAGTTTTTAATGCACATATAAACACAAAAATTTGACTAAGTTTTATTTATTTCCTTTGGCCCCGATGGTACGTGGTGCAGAGGCTCTCGACTGTGCAATGGGTCTCGTTCATCCGAAGATGAAGTCTGATTCCAGGAGGTCTAAGCATGCTTAATCCGATATACCATCTATTTAAAGGATTATGTCGTATTAAGTTCATGTATTTATCCGTATTCGTATGCACTTATGATTTACAGAGAGAACGCGAATTGAGCATTAAGTAAAGTTCCTGGACGTGCGGCCCGCGCGAAAATGTATACCAACTACAATTCAGCTTAGTTACGTTTAGAAATGGAAGTAGGGATAGAGATAACGCGAGAGGTAAGGACTAATATTTAGAACAACCCGAGGCTTACTCGTAAGAGTATATACTCCAATGTTGTTCCTAGAGACACCCCGAGGCTAACCAGTTACGGTATATACTCCAATGGTGTTCTATTGCTTAGATCCGAAACCCGGCACCAATCATAAACCCACTCACCATATCCAACAATCAGCCAAATTTGTGAGATAGTATATAATCTCAAGTTCTTAGTAAACTCCGCCCACAACCTCGTGCCCATAACTTCACTTAGGTTATGGCGTGTGGTGATAAAATCCACACATCATGAGGGGTTAAGGAGATAAACCAGAAAAAGAGGCACCACCTATTCCAAAGAACGAAACTTTATAACCAATGCTCGTGCTCAATATAAATCAATTTAAGTACGTCTACGTTTTGATTGCGCCTATGATTTAAAAGGAATACACGACTTAGTTATTGAATAAATCTCTTGTCCGTGCGGCCCGCGCGAAAATGTATACCAACTATCGTTAATCCTCGTAATTGTTGGAAATGACCAGTTGGGATAGATGTAACGCGAGAGGTGAGAACTAATTTCTGGGAACAACCTGAGGCTAACTCGTGAGAGTATATACTCCATTGTTGTTCTTAGAAACACCCCGAGGCTTACTCGTAAGAGTATATACTCCAATGGTGTTCTGTTTTCTTAGTTCAAAACCCGTCACCATTCATAACCCTTCTAGACATCATAACCAACTCTTACTCGAACTCACAAGATAGTATACAATCTCAAGTGTTTGTAAACTCCGCCCACAACCTCGTGCCCATAACTTCACTTAGGTTATGGCGTGTGGCGATGAAATCCACACATCACGAAGGGTTAAGGAGATAGACAAACAAAAGAGGCACCACCTATTCCATAGAGATTTATTTAATAACTAAGTACTAGTACTCAAATTAAATCAAAGACTATCCTTTAACATGGAAATAAATTATGCAAGTGTAAAATAAACTAAGTATGAATAAATTCGGCTAAGTAAAAGTAGGCATTGTAAACATGTATGAAAATTTCTCTAAGTATAAAAAATGAACAAGTATGTACTTCGAAAATTTAGACATGCTTTTAATCACAAATGTACAACGAAACATACAAAAACATTCTAATTCCCCGGCAACGGCGCCAAAAATTGATACGCGCAAAACATGCATTCACGATAACACAAAGTCGACCCTAAAAACATCGATTACGCGCATTGCAATTTAAACCCTTCGTTTGTCATTTGTAATATTGGCGAGTAGGGATCGTTCTTTATCCGGGGAATTAAGGGCGCATGCATGGTTTCGTTATTATGCGGAAATATAAATGTTGGGGGGATTGGAAGTTGGTTATTTAATCTACGAATTTAAAGTACATAACATGCAAACACAACTAAAACTCTTAGGCATCTAACATGTTTTACTCATAGACAAGTTTCAACAATCAAGAAACTTAAAGTCTAATTATGCTTGCTAAAAATAAGAAGTTACACTATTAATTACATGTGATCAACTCATCTTATTAACCTACCCTTTTCATGCATCAAACCTTTGTGTAAGTTGCGAAATTCATAACTTATAACTAAGTACACATGCTTGATAATTGTGTAGGAATGCAACTTAGCGTATAAACATCCTAAACAACATACGATCATCGAAACATGCAAAAGAGAGGGACTTAGCGTATTTTCTAATACATGCATTCGAAGCTTTAAGATTGTATCAAACATGCATAAAAAGCTATAAATCATAAACACATGCATATTACAAATCGGTTTAGGCACATGAAACACAAATCTAAACTTGTTATTAATTTGATACACAAGTCTAAACTTTCTAAACTTGTTATTCCAATACATCAAAAGATTCACATACAAAGCTAAAGAAATGAAAGTGAAGATCATGGTTACACTTTTTATCTTGAGTGCTTGATGAACTACGGTGGAGATGGACTTCCTTCACAAGGGACTTAGCGTATTGTGAGGGATGGAGGATGGTTTGCTTCGGCTTGGAAGGATGGAGGAACCCTAGCTTGCTTCGGCCTTGAATGGAGGAAGATGATGCTTCGGCTTGGTGTGTGAACTCTTAAGTGTTTAATGGTGGAGGAGTATTTGTGTAGAGCTTTGCTTAGTAAAATGAGTGATCCTTCTCTTCAAGGCCGGCCTCCCTCTTATATAGGCAAGGATGTGTGCCTTCTCTCTTCCACCTTTCCTCCTCCATTTAATGCATGCAATGATCATTAAGGCAAGTCACACACTTAGTCACACACTTAGTCACCATTGCCGAACCCTAAGCATGAATCACCTAGCTTGTCACCATGGCAAGTCATCTTTTCATTCAATGCAAAGCAAGAGTCACCTAGTGTAGTCACCATTTGGGAACCCTAAGCATGAATCACCATGTGTAGTCACCATTTGTGATTATTAGCTTGATAATGTTGACTTGCCCTTTCAAAACAAGACTTTTCCTCTTCACCAAAAGGCATCTAGGCCGAATTACATGGGTTTGGGCTTGTTAATGGGCCGAAACAAGAGTTGAGAAATCGTCCCATAATTTGCTTTTTGGGCCGGCCCATTTTTCGTGGTCCGAAATCGCAAAAATCGCAAAATCGCCGAAATTCCTCCGAATTGCGCCGTTATTAATCTCCACCGTAAATATCTTCAAAATAACAATTTAAGTAAGGAAAACATAAAAACTAAGATAATAACACAGCTAAACGAAAAGGGAAATGCGTTAAGAAACGGGCATAAAATGCGTATATCAATTTGGTTTACACAGAGTACAGTCTCAGTATATGTTGTTGTATCGATACACATTGGCTTCTCGGCTGATCCCCGAGTACGCTCCGGGGGGGACAGATATCCTGACCCGAGGCCTTTCTGGCTAGGAATCACGTGTGGGTCTGGGATCCCGTGATTCAGACTGTGCTATCGCGTGGTAGTCCATGAGTGATTCCGCGATATTTATTATGCATGCTCTGTATGCGTGAGGAGTTAGAGTCTCCCTCGTGTACCATTTCTTTATTTATGCATTTAGACTCGCATATGTTTTTATAACATATATTATTCAGCGAAAGACATTTATTTTCGTCCACTCACTCTAACGATTTTCATGTCTTTCCCCTGGGCTTTTCGGTTTCCGTGCCCAGTTTGCAGTTCAGGTTTTGGTGTTTCACGTCGCGGTTGGAGGCTAGTGATCTGAGCTACCTGTGTTTTCCAGTAGGTTCTTGTTTCGCCTACTGGTGTGTATATTGTATATATTTACACTAGAGGTCACTCTGATATACTCTGATACGTGTTTATACGGATTTTCTCGGATATACTATATATAGTACAGTATGTTTACTATTTATTGTTTATATTATGATGTTGAGAAATCCGGATGGGATTGGTGCCCACGGTTTGGCTTTTGTGGCATAGGACGAAGTGTTATTTTCAGGGTGCAGGTTTATGCAATTCCACGTTAGTAACGAAACTCTGCCGAAATTTTGAATGGTTTTTGTTGGTTCGTGTTTTCAGAAGGGGTTCGATTCCGGTTTAGGTAACTGAATCGGGGTTGGGTCCTTTCAGCTTGGTATCAGAGCATTAGGTTGTCAGATTCTGTAGACTCTTGTAGTTGTGACGCTTAGGGTATTTGAGTTTATACAGCATGACTGGAGAGATGACCCGACTGGCCAGCGGTACTCATCAATACTTCGGGTGTTGTGTGTTCTCAAATATCTAGGGTTTCATGATTATGTTCTTCCTGCTTATACCTAATGCTTGTCTTGTATCAGTAGGATGCCTCCTCGACGTGGTCCCCATGTTGATCGAGAAGCGGATCCTGATGAGGATCGCCAAACGCGCGACTTGCTGATGCGAGTGCTGCTGGAAGAGCGTTTTGACCCTGTGGTCAAGGCTCGTGTTGCTGATGCTACTGTGTTTTCGGGTTCAGTTGATTAAGAGATATGCGAGGCATGGTTGGTTCAGGTTGAACGTGTGTGTAAGCGTTTGCAGTTTACTCCTGAGCAGATGACAGTGGCAGCAATCGGATTACTTGAGGGTGATGCATACTTTTGGTGGGTTAGCACCGACAGAGTTCCAGTGGATACTCCGTGGACTTTATTCCGTGATTTGTTTATGCGGAGGTACTTTAATCAGGCTACCCAGCAGCGCAAGTATGAGGAGTTTACGAACTTGAGGCAGGGCAGTTTGTCTGTACTTGAGTATCGGGACAGGTTTACCCGCTTATCTCGTTTTGCGCGTGATATGGTGGCTACTGAGGATGCCAAGTGTCGCAGGTTTGAGCTGGGATTGAATCTGAACATCAAGGGGACTCTGACTACGATGCATCGGAACAACTTTGATGAGTTTGTCAGTGCAGCACTCCGAGGTGAGGACATAGAGAAGGAGAGGCAGCAGAGGTACCAGCCGAGACGGTTTGAGGAGGGTGGACCGAGTTAGGGGCCTTCAAAGAGGCAGAGTTCTGATACTTCCAATTCAGCTTCATCCTCAGGCGATGGATCTTATCGACCACCAGCTAGTGTACCTAGACAGAGGCCGAGATGGAGGAGAGATCGACTGCGGCGACCACAGGCTAGTGGGGATTCCGGCGGTTCTAGTTATCCTCGACGACCTTTTGGCACTTTTGCTACACCGAGGGAGTATCCGTTGTGCAACTTGTGCAATAGGTATCATGTTGGTCCATGTCAGCGGGGTACCGTCATTTGTTATCGTTGTGGCCGGGTGGGTCACTATTCGAGGGAGTGTCCTCAGTCGTATGGTGCTGATGGAGAGGCGGCCCAGAGTTCCGGAGCTGAGCGAGGTGCCACTTTGGGAGCTCAACCAGCACAGTTTACGGGCCAGAGTAGGCAGTAGGGACAGCCCCAGCGAGGACGACCAGCCGGACAGGCGAGGGTTCATGCTATGACTCTACGAGAGGGCAGAGCTTCACCGGAGGTCGTTATCGGTACGTTACATGTCTTTGGTATTCCAGTACTGGCATTGTTAGATCTAGGTGCCACACATTCATTCATATCATTTAGATTATCATCATTAGCTACGGTACCTGCATCTCTACTTCCGGGGTTGTGGAGAGTGTTGTATCCGTCTGTTGAGGTTGTAAGTATTGGTTGGGTATACAGAGACTGTGAGGTGTTTATTGGAGGCCATGGTTTAGCTGCAGATTTGTTGTTGCTTGATATTGTGGATTTTGATCTGATCTTGGGTATGGACTTCTTGGAGACGCACTGGGCCATGTTTGATTGTCACAAGAAGGAGGTCGCGTTTCGACGACCAGAGTTACCTGAGATACTGTTTCACGGCGAGAAGAACACTTCCCTACCGTGTTTGATTTCCGCGATGAGGGCGGATCGGTTGATGAAGAGGGGTTGTGTTGCTTATTTGGCTCATGTTGTGGACACTACAGCTGTTGTGCCGGATCTTGGCAGTATTGAGGTTGTTTCTGAGTTTCTGGATGTGTTTCCAGCGGAGTTACCTGGTATACCCCCTGTGCAGGAGATTGATTTCACTATTGAGTTGTTACCAGGCACGGGACCTATCTCCCAGACACCGTATCGGATGGCACCAGCGGAATTGAAGGAGTTGCAGGTTCAGCTCCAGGAGTTGCTAGAGAAGGGTTTTATTCGACCTAGTGTTCTCCATGGGGTGCCCCGGTGTTATTTGTGCGGAAGAAGGATGGATCTATGCGTTTGTGCATCGACTACCGGAAGCTGAATCAGATTACAGTGAAGAATAAGTATCCGTTGCCGCGGATTGATGATTTGTTCGATCAGCTCAAGGGAGCATCAGTCTTTTCGAAGATTGAACTTCGATCCGGATATCACCAGTTGAGGATCCGAGATTCTGATGTGGCCAAGACAGCTTTCAGGTCGCGGTATGGGCATTACGAGTTTTTGGTTATGCCGTTGGGTTGACCAACGCCCCCGCAGCTTTCAAGGACTTGATGAATCGGGTGTTTAGACGGTTTCTGGACAAGTTCATGATTGTGTTCATCGATGATATTTTGATCTATTCCAGGAGTGTGGGCCAGCACAAGAAGCATTTGCGAGCAGTGTTGCGGACTTTGCAGGACCATCAGTTGTTCGCGAAGTTTAACAAGTGCGAGTTCTGGTTGGATAGTGTGAAGTTTCTGGGCGACGTGATTTCAGCCGAGGGGGTTAGTGTTGATCCTGACAAGATCGAGGCCGTGCTAAACTGGAGTAGACCTACTACTGTACCGGAGATCCGGAGTTTCTTGGGGTTAGCAGGCTATTACCGGAGGTTTGTACAGGATTTCTCCCGGATTGCTACACCACTGACCAGATTGACGAAGAAGAGCGTCAAGTTTGAGTGGTCTGATGCATGCGAGGAAAGTTATTTGCTCCTGAAGGAGAGATTGACTACCGCTCCGGTTTTGACTTTGCCAGATGACAGTGGAGAGTTTGTTGTGTACAGTGACGCGTCGAAGTTGGGGCTTGGCTGTGTGTTGATGCAGCATGGTAGAGTTGTGGCCTATGGTTCCAGGCAGCTGAAACCACATGAGGTCAACTATCCGACGCATGATTTGGAGTTAGCCGTTATCGTGTTAGCGTTGAAGAGTTGGAGACATTACTTGTACTGATCTCAGTGTAAGATCTACACTGATAACAAGAGTCTTACCTACTTGCAGACGCAGCCGGACCTGAACATGAGGCAGCACCGATGGATGGAGTTGATCAATGATTACGATTGCACGTTTGAGTACCATCCAGGGAATGCCAATGTTGTAGCTGATGCACTTAGTCGGAAATCGGGAGCTTCGTTGTTTCATGTGAGTGCGGCCAGAGTGTCAATGTTAGCCGAGCTTCGGGCTACGGGTGTCGAGTTCGAGTGGGATGACGAGGGAGCTTTGTTGGCTAGTTTTCAGATTCAACCCGTATTGGTTGATCAGGTACGTAAATTTTGAGGTCGAAATTTTTTTAAGGGGGTAGATTTGTAATGACCCGAACCCAAGTCAGTAGTGTATTCGGCACGATTCACGAGATTGGTCATAGTCGCAGTTTTACGATATATGTGTGGTTTGTCGATTCTATTCGCGACTATATTTTCGGCCGAGAATTTGAGTTGAGTTTCTTCACGGAAGTTGTAGAGTACGAGATTTCAAGTTCGTGGGCGGTTCCGGATTATTTTTCCCATTACCGAGGAATATAATGTGATTATTTGAAGTTTCAGTTTTCGACGAGTTTATCCGATTGTTTCGTGTTTATCCGAATCGTGATGGTTATCCATTTCGAATCGTCGATCGACCCGAGGCGCGAGTATAAATATCGGAAATAGTCGTAAAATCGTCGTAAAAACACTGTTTGGCATTGACTGACGTTGACTTTCCAAAATTGGAAACTTGATCGTTGACCCGAAGTGGAAAGCTTTCCGTTTTGGTTTCGCCGTCCGACCTGCTTATTCCGGCCACCTCCGGCCACGTGAAGGGTAAGGATAGCTTCCTCTCATGATTTTGAATTGTTTGGTATTTGGTTTTGTGGAAATTGATGGGGTGGGGTTTTGGTGGAACCCGAATCGGGTCGGTTTGGAGTTTGTCGTCGGTGTTGGTTGGCCGTACTCCGGCGAGATTTGGAGGTGGGGATGTTAGGGTTTCGACTCCCCACACCCTGGTGATGCTTCCCCTGTGTTTTGTTTGATCTGAGGAGGTGATTTTAGTCGAACCCGGTTAGGTCACCGGAGGGAGAATTTCCGTTTGATTTTCAGATGAATTGGCCTAGTTCCGGTCTGAATTGGCTCTTGTGCTAGTTGAAGAAGTGGTTTGGCTTGATGAGACCTTGAGTTCTGGAGATTCTCGCCGTAGAATTCCACCGTTGACGGCGGCTGCGGCGGTCAACGGCGGAGCTCCGGTGAGGGGTTGACTTTTTGGTTTTCGACGTTTTTAATGTCATTTTTCTCGTAATCGTGCCCTGATTATCGTCCAGAGGTTTTCATAGTGATTTGAGTATCGGATTTTCAGTCGAGGGTTTCGAGTGGAGATTTCGGGAATTCCGTTAATCATTTTGTACTGTATTGTATATTTTCGGGAACGGTTGGTTTCCGTGGTTAAGTACAGAGTTGTGGGTTATGTTTTGATCAGTTGTGTTTTACGAATGTTCAGGAGATCGAGATCGTGATTGTGCTTCGGGCGAGGTATCTTCCGCCGGGTCACGAGATTAGCGCGAGTGCGCATTACGCGAGTCTGTGAGTGGACATTTCTTTTCACGGATTGATTGCGAGTCTTTCATATATGATTTTCGAACTTGAGCATGCAGTATGATCATGATTTTTATGACCATGTGTTTTACGATTATACATATACAGATATGCGTATACGAGTATACATATATATATATATATATTATGTTTATGCATGTGCATGAAAAGGATTTATGATTTGGTTTACACAGAGTACAGTTTCAGTATATGTTGTTGTATCGATACACATTGGCTTCTCGGCTGATCCCCGA
The DNA here is from genome assembly GCA_946800695.1 of Geum urbanum. Lineage (NCBI taxonomy): Eukaryota > Viridiplantae > Streptophyta > Magnoliopsida > Rosales > Rosaceae > Geum > Geum urbanum. The sequence continues at coordinate 41,804,856 of OX326998.1, forward strand.
GTACGCTCCGGGGGGGACAGATATCCTGACCCAAGGCCTTTCTGAGATCCCGTGATTCAGACTGTGCTATCGCGTGGTAGTCCATGAGTGATTCCGCGATATTTATTATGCATGCTCTGTATGCGTGAGGAGTTAGAGTCTCCCTCGTGTACCATTTCTTTATTTATGCATTTAGACTCGCATATGTTTTTATAACATATATTATTCGGCGAAAGACATTTATTTTCGTCCACTCACTCTAACGATTTTCATGTCTTTCCCCTGGGCTTTTCGGTTTCCGTGCCCAGTTTGCAGTTCAGGTTTTGGTGTTTCACGTCGCGGTTGGAGGCTAGTGATCTGAGCTACCTGTGTTTTCCAGTAGGTTCTTGTTTCGCCTACTGATGTGTATATTGTATATATTTACACTAGAGGTCACTCTGATACACTCTGATACGTGTTTATACGGATTTTCTCGGATATACTATATATAGTACAGTATGTTTACTGTTTATTGTTTATATTATGATGTTGAGAAATCCGGATGGGATTGGTGCCCACGGTTTGGCTTTTGTGGCATAGGACGAAGTGTTATTTTCAGGGTGCAGGTTTATGCAATTCCACGTTAGTAACGAAACTCTGCCGAAATTTTGAATGGTTTTTGTTGGTTCGTGTTTTCAGAAGGGGTTCGATTCCGGTTTAGGTAACTGAATCGGGGTTGGGTCCTTTCAAAAACGGTATAAAATTTACACCAAAATTTTCTTCGCGGTGGCACGGCGATGCCGGTGAAATTTTCCGGAGAATCGTAGCTCAACCTGCTCAAAATCAACCCAACAACAACTTTCATAACTACAACAAAGTCCAATTCTAACTCTAACTCACCGAATTTGGTTTTGAACCCAAGAACACCAAAATCTTCAAATCTTTGATTTTTCCTCCACAAATGGAATTTAGGACTTGATCTTCGTGTCAATAGCTTCGTGGTGAGGATAGCTTCAAAGCCCAGTGGGTAAAAACCATCAACTCGAGCTCGAAATCATCACCCTAAAAGCTTAGGGTTCGGTAGCCCCTTACATAGACATTTCAGTTTAAATCCTTAAGAAATGGAGGTTGAGGTGTTGTGGGTTTGAAATAAGAGACCGAGACGCAACTTTTGATACCTTGGTCACTTGTTTTGGTGATCGGCCGACGAACAACGCCGGCGACACCGATGAGGAGAGAGAGAGAGCAGCGGGAGAGAGGAGAGAGAAAGGGAAGAAAAAGTCTGACCCTAAATGGAAAGTGTTGACTTTCTACTTTGGGTATGTCACTTTTATACTCGCGACTAATTCACCTCGCAAATTCATTTTAAAAACTTTCGCTGACCATAACTTTTTCATCGTAATTTCAATTTTAACAATTGACGTGGTTACGAACTCATCTAGATAAACTCTACGACTTTCCCCAATATAATTTCCCGAAATATAAAATCCCATTATACTTGTCCAATTACGATTTATATTTCCGATAAACTTCTGCTAATCATAACTTTCTTGTCATAACTCTGTTTTCGGCATTCTTCGCGTCTACGGACTCGGCTTGACAATTTCTACGATTTCCATCTGAAGTCAACCAATTTCGACAATCTCATAAAAATTCAACTAAAAAGCTCACAATAAATACCGATAATGACAAAACTAATTACCTTTCTCGATTAACTTTAAATAAATCATAAAAATAAAATTTTCGAGACGGAGCATCACAACTTATTTGCCCAATGAAGTAATGTTCTTTCTTCAAATCGATCTCAATGGCGCCTTCAATTTTGGGTTTGATTTACAAGTTTGGAGCTAGAGGATTCAAGGAGGTAGGAGGCGTTTTGAGAGTTTTGAAACAAGAGTTGCCAAATTTTTATTTTTTAAAATTTTTATTTTTTTGTATAAATTTATAAGCAGATATAATGACCCAAATACTCAATAATTTTAGAAGCCGGCACTGTCACATCAACAAATTAATTTGGGTTGACTTAAAATTGAGGGAAAGATCTAGCAAATATCAAATTCATACACCATATTATGCATCATATTGATAACAATTATAAATTCAAACATCACATCGATATCATTAAGAATTCATGCACCAAACTCCACTCCACTCCATTCAGTACAGATCATGCACATTGGTGCAAAAAACTCTTTTACGTTTCTAATTCTCTCTTTTACTTTCCTAATTGGTCTTCAGCTCCTCTAACTCATGAATTCCAATACAAAAAAAACACTCAAACCCAAAAAAGAAGTTACCAATTCATCAACTCCACGCGTTGGTAGATTACTTTGACACTTTGAAGACTTGCGACGACTATCAAATTAGTCGCAGTTGATAAAGAACATCTATGACATCCGCGCCTTTAATTAGTTGACTTACCACCATCGTAATATGTAAATGTATCTGCCACAAACTAAGCGAAACACCTATTCTCAGTCTATTATCATACAGTTCCCTCCAATTTAGTGCTTCCCATCCATCACGTTCAGCTAGCTTCACATTGGTGTTTGAGGTATGAAAATCGTAACTCGATTGCCCCAAAATAGTAAAACTTCAAGCAGGATCTCTCGATAGGCCCCATTTTTTTTTTCCACCTAGGGCCCCCAAAAACTCAGGGCCAGCCCTGTCAATTGCATTCATCGCAACTGATCAATTGGTCGACGTAGACCACAATAAATTGCTCTTCGTATAAGGGGATGCACATTTTCAATTAATACCTCTGCATCCAACTTCTCCATGTAAGGCCATATCTGCCCGAAGTACATGCACAAGGTCAGCAATTCAGCAGCTAAGAATACAAGATGCATAAATTATTTTACAGTACACAACCTTATCCAGCCCTAACATGAAACAACACATGGAGAAGTTTAAGAGAAATAATATCTTGACCCAAAAGATAGATACATTTCTATAATCTATATATATATATATATATATATTTGTAAGATATCATTCCAGTTCGCAAAAGATGAAAGGAGCCCATTAGACAAATTTGTCATGTAGGAGCTAAGATACATGAATCATTAACCGGAAAACTCACTGAACAATAATTTGGGGGAGGGCTTTCATTGATAAAGGCAGAAGAGAAATAAAATAGTAAAATTCCAATAAAGTTGCATGCTAATATTCCGACCCTGTAAAATCCAAAGATTCTTGTAAACACGGAAACGTAGATAGCCAGAAAGCTCTATTTAGGAGAGGCATTTGTAGAGGCCCACTTTAAACCCAAAAAAAAAAAATCAAATTTTAAAGGTAGTGACAAAGGAATATAGTTGTGAGACGAGGGAAAGCACAATGACGATGAAAGCAATAAATAGAACAGGTATAGATAGTACAGAGAGCAACAACAGAAGCATATTTACCTCCGAAGCATATTGCCTTGAAAAGGCTTTGAGGTAGCCTAATGTCGACAGACACCACTGTGCTTTCTCTCCAACATTATATGCATTACTTGTCCTGGCACCGTTCAATTGACTGCCATGTTAAGGAACAAGTTAGCTACACATGTAATCCCAACTGAATATATCTACATGAATATATATACAACTAGTAAAAGCAGCCCGCGCCGTTGCTGAGAGAGAGAGAGAGAGATTGCTGGCTTATCAAAAACCGTAGGTGATGCAAAGAATTACCAAAACAACCCCACATGAACAGTGTTTAGCTACAGTAACCAATCTATGTTATATAGTAAATTATACATAAATATATTGAAATATAAGGGATTATCTTTTTCATAAAGGACAACAAGAACCTTTTAGATCTTCCATTCTCATCGTCCACCTCCATTGCAGCTGATTCTTCAAAGTCGACTGACATAGTATCTGCATCACTCGACTTCAATCCCAGCAAAGTATCCACTTTGGATGCATCTGGCAGTCGTTCATTCAAGACTCTCAGAAAGTTTTTGTACAAGGAGATGAACAGAGCCTGCACATGCAACTCATGGTTAGTAGAAGAGAAAATAAAAAATAAAGTACTGACAGACAGGAACAAAAACTAAAAAACATAGAAGTCCCATATTTTTTTTCCTAATAATATTATTAACCATAAAATCTTTATGGATGTTTTTGGGGAATTAAATTTATTATGAGTGCAGCCTTAAACAAACAGCTCACAGGAATATTTTAAAGATTTGCTCAATACTCTCAGTTGTTGAGGAGATATAACCAATTTAACCTTGTATGAGTGTGGGAGGGATAGGGTACTGGGTTTTCAAAGCATTTCCAAAACTGGGTTTCTTTGTCATCATTCAGTAAATGCATATACACGGTTACGACTTACTCAACACAAACATTTGCTTCATTTTCTTCTCAAAATTGGAAAAGGCTTCCAAAACACTACAGAGAATTTATTATGTGCTACCTCAAATTCATCCATGGCTCTTGCAAGCAAAGCCTCCTTAGCCTCGAGAGATTCACGTACAGACACCTCATCTGCCTTCGCTTTCTCAGCATGTGATTTCAAACGCTTCAACCGCATAGGATTCTCACCAAGAACAGGTTCCCCATCCATAAGTGAAAGCTTTGATTCAGCAGCAACTAACTCTGTGTTGGCTGTTGCTGCAGCTTCTTCAGCTGATACAATATTCTTTTTCAGTGACAAAATCTCTTTCCTCAGATCACATACACGGTTATATGTCTTGCTCACGGCATTTCTTAAAATCTGTGGAAGGAGGGGCAGGTGAGTATGTAAGCAATAGAAATGATACTAGAAACAAGAAGAAATGATGTTGACATACCTCCCATGAGCGATCTGATATGTGAAATTGCTCAATATTTTCTCGAGAAAAGACCCATCTGACAATGGCAAGATTAGATAATAGTCGGTAGCCCATCATCCTATCTATTGCAATAGCAGTCATCTGAGCATTATTCTTCCAGTACAAATCAATCTCAGTTATTAACATGACCTGCTTATCCTGGTCAGCACATAGTTTTGCAATGACTTGACCATATCTCTCCAATACAGTAATCAAATGAGTGAAACTTTTAGATCCAATGTCAAGGAGAGTTTGCGCAACCACAGTGAGGGTAATTTCCATACCATGGACAGGAATCAGACTTTCCTCTATCCATAAGATTATTTCACGGGCAGATGCCCTTCCTTTAACCAAATTTCTGAGTTCAGCAGAAAGTGACTGTTGTTCATTTCCTTCCCCGCTCTCTTCAACACTGAACTTGAAGTTTGGTGCTCCCTTGGGAGGAAGCAACTCTTCTAGACCAGGAGCACTCTCGATACTCTTAGAAAAAAAATATATAACTACATTAGAAAAAGAATGTGGAAGTATCAACAAACACAAGAAAAGAGTGTTTCATAACATCACTACCCTCCCAAGACATTTAGTCTTCATCACCAAGATTACAAACCAGTTTGGACATCCAACATTTATTGCATAAATTGACAAACATAGCCTTTCAAATAACTGACAAACACAGTATATCTTATAAAACAGAAGTGATGATGTCTAAAGGCCAAAGGATTTTAGACCTGAATGATTTTTTACAAGCTTGAACCTTGATGGGAAGAAAAAGTAAACGTTCTGGTCGATGCAGGCCATGGAAGGAGTAACAACAGTTTCTTAAAAGATGGACCTTCACACTTTGGACATGCTTGATAATATATGCTTATAATATTATATATAAATATACATATACGTGTGTGTGTGCGCGTGCATGTGTACACTACACATGGCAATTATATACTAGGAGATCCTTCACCCCAACTCCTCAATTGAGGCAACCTTGGACTCTGTAACCAAAAATCCATATATATTCAGACATTCAGTCCCCTTGAGAATGACTTGGTACCTGCTTCACTTTTTCCCAGTATGATAACCGAACTTCTCTCTCCAGGACCTCCTGAACAAATACACGTTGTGGGGCCCACTTTGGCAGGTCAAGAACATATGCCCACTCTTCCCAAGGCCAGATGAACTGAAAGTTGGATCTGCATGATCAGGATGCCAAAACTAAATGTGAAAACTAATTTGAAGTCTACTGGTAATCATCAAACTCAAAATTATATTACTAATCAATTTCAGTATGTTTTCAAAATTTTGAGATAATGTGCATGACTCCATATTACTGGCCTACATGCTTGGTAGATTTTTTGTTTTCTGGAATATTCAAGGTATGCTTCAGTTAGTAATTTGCCCATGTAGTAAAGGAACTAGGATGTTTGTGATGAGGATATCAGCTATGCGGTAGTAGCATATATGGCCACACTTAAATACATCCAAAGAATTTATTCTGGGTTGGTCTGTTTTTCTAAGGTGCTATGCTGATAGACCACATGTCCATGTTGCTTTGAAATTTTTATTTCATTTCACGTTATAATTTGTCAAACAAAACACGTTGAATGACCAAACACAGAATTACAACACACCTAGAGAGACAGTCGTGATGATCAAAACCTATTAAACAAGATAATAAACAGACCAGCAAAGGCCTAAAATGATAAGAAAGTAGTATTTAAATATAAAAAGGTGGTGAGGTTTATCGTAACCACACAAAAAAGGAACCAAACAGCGAAAAATATATGGACTGCTTATAATGGAACTCACAAGTGGTGAGAAAACCAAAGGATGAGCCGTGTTCGACATTCCATATCTAAATCAGCTATTTTCTCAAAAAGAGCTCGCACAGCCCCAGCAACCACTCCGGGAAAGGCTCCAGGAAGAGCCTAAGAAATAACTCAAGTCAGAATGCTTTGCAAATGAAACAAATTTGTCTGTCATTGTGACAGCCAATCTGATAAAAGGAGCAATACATAGTGAATATAATACAAAAATATATTACCTTACACAGGTCCATGATAACCAGTGTGTAATATGTTGGCCTGAAAGGGGGTTGTGGTAGCAGAAGTAACTGCAATAAACAAGTTTTTTAATTTTTCATTAGCAATGTTGAATTGTAACTTATGAAAATGACAAATGTTGAAGAATAGTATATAACTACATATTTTGCATCTTAAACAAGTTAGGACTTAGGACTGAATTTCCAGTAGTATCAGCATTAAAGGGGAGAGGATGGTGTCATCCCTTGGGGCTCATTAGGGCATTCCACTGCGAGGCAATCTCTGGTTTTCATTTGTGATCTGATTTGGGAAAGGTGAGTAGGAGGCTAAATGCTTAGAAGGCTTATGGTTGGAAGGTTTAATCTAGTACAATCTGTTTTGAGTTGCGTGCCTAGTTACCTAATGTCATAATTTGAGTTGCCAATAAGGATGGCTAGGATGTGAAGCTAATAAAGGATTTCTTATGTGGTGGAGACCCACGGAGAAGGGTATGCTGACTGTAGGTAGTAATATAAAACAATATTATAGTGCCTCAATGGTATAATGGTTGTTATGTTTTACCTGAGAAAAAACTGTTTCTGCCATAAGATACTCATATCTAAAGGGCACAGGTAGGCCAGCCATGTATGAAGCACATTCCTTTCGACTAGCTTTGCGTGAAGGAAGAAAGAAACAAGAAAAAACATTAAGCCCACATCTCAAACAAAATATTCAGAAATAGAAGAATCTTTTGAGGAATCTAAAATTATCAGTTCATCCAAGTAATGCAGAAAGAAAGTACAATTACAATATCAAGACGAGCGAAATATGATAACTTAAGTACAACAAGCATTGGTTTTGTCTCATATTTTATAGCATCATTCAGACAGAAATCAAGAAAATTAGCAATCAAGAAACATTTGTTTCACAAATATGTGCACATTAGAAGACTAAAGCCAGTGTCATGGCAACCCACAGCATTTCAAATTTTACGGGTCAATCATTTTGTTTGAATAAGTGCAAATAAACAGAAGCAGCTTGTTTTGGAGAAGATAAAAAAAGAAACAGAGTATATCAAAACAAACAGAGAAGCCTGATATAATCTATCTAAACTTCATAATAAAAGGTCACTGAGAGGTACGAACCAGCCATTTAAGAAAAAAAGCACATCCAATAGATACTCTTCCACAATGAAGCGATCCATGGGTTGCATTTCCTGTCATTGTCCAAAAGCATCCAACACCACATTAAACTCTGCCGAGTATATATGAGAATTTATATTTCTCTGTTTTACTGTAGTGCACTTGTTAAAACATGTTTCTGAATGTTCCTGAAATGAACTTGAAGAAGCAGATAGCTATCAGTGCAATATACAGCATATAAGTTAGTAACTCCAAGTCAAATAAGTAATAGTGTAAAGTGTAAACGGTATTGATATTGGACAGTTTTTCTTCAGGGCTTCTAAATTTGATAAGGAAATTTTGCATTGTTGGAACTGCAACAATACCACATGCAATCAAATGGCAAGTAATATTCCCATGCTAAAAGACTAATCACTCAAGTTCATACAGCAGTTCCCTAAAACACTGCTCAGGAGATTATCTTTTTGAAGAGACTTTACTCGAACAACAAATAAAATTACAATGGTTTATCAAAGATCCACCTAGAGAGATCTACTAAGCTGAAGGTTAACAATGGAGAAAGAACAAAGAATTTTGACTTGATCAACACACAGCCTCCCTCCAATCTAAACCCAATCTTCAAAACATTCTTTGATTTCTTTCAATCCATCAATACCCAATCAACCCAAGAAGGATTTAGCTGCTAAACAAAAACAGTCCTCAGGAATTACCCAGCTCTCCTCAAACTCCATAAACCTGTAACACAACTTTAGAGCAATAAGCCTGAGAAAACATTATTGATCTTTTCACTGTGACGAAACCCCCTCTCCCTGTTTTCTTCTCTGCCACTCAGTACTCCATCTTTGGGTAAAAGAACAGAGAAAACCAAAAAATTAGGAAGGTAGAGAATAAAAACTTCATACTGTACTTCAGAAAATAATGTTTTTTTCGGTGCACCTCACTGAGATATATATCAATCAAAGCAACTATACTTATTCCAGCTGACGAGAAAATGAGTATTACCCTGTCCCTTCACACAGCTAATATATGTATTGCCTGCATATAGAGTCTAAAAAGCATATATGGAGAGGATCCTTTGTTTGGTTCTAACTACTTAGCTAACACAGAGGATTGGGTTATTTGAAGTAAATCCAACGATATGGCACTATTGCACTTAAAATATAAATGCATTGAGTGACCAGGCCCACACAGGATTCATTAAGATCAAGGATATGGCTTGTAATGAGAAATTATTTATTTATGGGATAGCAAATAACCTCAGTTTTATCTGCATGAAATATATTCAGCCTCCGGATCCTTTGAGGATAGACTGACTCCGCATCATGCTTTTGTTTACCATAAGAAATGCTGGAAATCATCAAAGGCAACTCAGGTTGGTCAGGACAGCTGATGGGGCCAAACTCATGAGACTTTCCATTCACTAGCTGTGCTTCAAATGATAGATGAGGTCTTGGAACTATCAAGTAAGAAAGCAGAATTTCATCAATTCTCAATTAGCATCATGAGAAAACACAAGATGAAAGAAAACATTCCACACAATCATGATGCTTATTCTAAATAGAGTAAGGAAACATTGACCATTACCACTATCAAGTTTCCATCCATTGTTAGATAGAATTTGGATTCGGCCCCACAAATCTTCCAAAAAGTCCTTCAATGGAAAAAAGAAGACAGGCAATTAGACTATGATTTACAAGACAACGAATACTGATAAAATTGACACAAGTTGACTTCGGTACGATTATATGAAGCAACCAATGTTCGAAAAGGCGTCCGCCTAGCCCACCTAGATGGCGTCTAGGCCTTAAAAACAACAAAAACGACTAAATTTTGCCCTATGCCCTCTTATTAGGCAGTCCTACGCCTAGGCGGCTGCCTTGGCCGCTTAATAGGCCTGGACAACAGCCTAACTCAAAAATGGGTAAAACCTAAACTTTTCATTTCACTTTTTGACTTACTTCGAATTAGAGATGATAATGTTGTAGAGTTCACAAGAACATAAGTTAGAGAACTCGAAGACAATATGTTTTGATGATATTTTCTTATTATTATTTTTCTTTATTATTCATGTTATATCTATATCCTATATACTAAATAATTATATAATTAATAAATATATAAAAAAATCGCCTAGAATATAATTAATCTCCGCCTAAGCGGCTAGGCGCTAGGCAGTAACTCCACCGCCTAATTCCACCTAGCGCCTTTTTGAACATTAGAAGCAACTTACGTATTTTCTTTGATAATTTTTCAAGTGACAATATATGTGGACAAGAAGTCTAAACTTAATTTAACACAAAGAAAACTGAATAAACAGATGATTAGTTTGACTAACAATCGAGGAAAAGTAGGACCAGATAAATACCTATAGTTGTGTGGAAAACATATTGATATGTAAAATATGAGCAAGCTTTCTTTTTCTCGAGGAGAGGCGAATATAAAGGTCAAATACCTTATCAGTAGATTCTTTTGCACTGTCATCATCATCCTCAAAGAAAGACAACCCAGTGTCAGAGACATGCTTTCTTATGCTCAAATAAGCTTCGACACCAACCATAACTCTTTCAATTTCTTCAGGGACTTGCTGCACCCAACATCAAAAGATTAGAATTGAAATAACCACATAAAATTGAGGGTTAAGAACCATGCAAAGAAAATATGACTAAAGGAATTAAATGCAAAGCAAGAGAAAGTCTAAACAATGATCAACTACTGGCCAGACTTAGTTTAGGTTGACCATGGATCATCAATTACAGGGCCTGCTGAAGTTTAATATTTTCTTTTTTGTTGATAAGATGGAAGTACGATACATAAATGGACAATGTGCAATGGTGCTGAGTGAAGATAGGGAAAAATCGGAGCATGGAAACTAATAAGTTTTGTTATAAACGAGAACTGATGGAGTACCATAAATGTTTGTAATGAAAATATCAATTCCATATTGATGCGATGATAAAGTACCACCTTAAAGAGCAAAAATACATTAAGAAAACAGATAAAATTCACCACCAGGGTCTGAACTTTTACAAAGTCCTCAATGTGAGGTCCGCACTTTAAAAACTATCAAAATGGTGCCTAAAGTCTTAAAATCGTATCAACATGATGTCTCGAACCATTTTCCATCACAAAACCGTTTATGCCGCTGACGTGGCAATTTTTTTTATCAAAACTAAGGGAAATAGACATTAATACCCTTAATAATTTTTTAGTAAAATTTCTCTCGCCCCGAGATTACCACATCGAGCATCAACGACTCTCACGGTCGCATGCTCAATGGCGACTTCCACAGTCTTCCTCCAGTTGTTGCGCATCAGTCGCCACCTCAGAATCCTTAGGCGGCGCGTAATCCACGACAGCCTTGAGCTCCATCAACTCCAGCCCTGTGTCGTCCAACAAAACTCGATGTCGAGCACTGTGCCTCGCAGAATGGCGAGGCTCGCTCAACCTCAGCCTTCTGTCGTGGCCTCACACTCTCGGCCTCCGCCTCTCCGCACGGCCTCAGTCTCAGTTTTCGGTCCAACAGTTTTTTCAATTTGTTGCCCCAATTTCAAACCCTAACCCTAAAAAGAGATATCTCATCATTCGTCTCAGTCACTGTTGACTATAATCTTGTCGACCATAAGCAATTTCAAGAATGAAAATTTAAATTCGACACTGGTTGTGTGAATTTGTGGGTGTGGGTCGGGTCGCATGCAATCTGGTGGCGGAGAAGGAGTTGGTCCAAGCCGGAAATCGGGGTGGGCTCGGCGGGGCGTGCCACGTCGGCCTTCCTCATCGTCCTTGGTTGTTTTGGCGCCACACTTGGGGTTTAATCCGGAATAGCAACAACAATAACAACAAATGGGGGCTTGAAGAGAGAGAGAGAGAGAGAGAGAGAGAGAGAGAGAGAGATACAAAAAATATATTAAGGGTATTAATGTTTGTTCCGCTCAATTTTGATAAAAAAAATTGCCACATCAGCGACGTAAACGACTCTGTGACAGACAATGGTTCGAGACATTACGTTTATACGATTTTTGAAACTCTGAGCATCACTTTAATAATTTTCAAAATATAGGCATCACATTGAGAACTTTGCATAGATTCAGACCCTAGTGGTGATAATTATCCTAAAAAAATTGATAAACAATCACACAGTACCTCAATCAGTTCTGCTCCTCCCCAAGGGAGACAGGATAAAATGCATGTTATATAAAAGTCAGCTCGTGATTGCCAGGATGGATTCCCTTTCTCCTCGTCAATTGTTGTTGCAGCTGATGATAATAATGTTTCAAAGACAATCACCAATGAACTAGGATGGAGAACTTTACTGCACATCTAACAAAGACAAACAATAGAAATTACTGTATAAATATTTATATATATATATTCAACATGCAATTATGCAGGCATATCTACAAGCTTTTCAATAGTCTAATGAGACATTATCCAATGTTATGAGTAATGAGAGTATTAAGACACTACAATGTTCTTTAGTAACGTACGAAATGAAAATTTAGCGTTTTGCATATTCCAAAAGACAGATACCAAATTACGAATATTTCTTCCCACTAATCTATTAGGGAAGAACAAAAACTGCAGCACACGTGCAAACTCATCCAGAATAGCCAACATGAAAATAAAGGCCTATAGTCTAAGTTCATAAGAAAAGCTGTTTATGAATAATCCATTAGATCTGTTGAAAGTCAGAAGTTATATTACACACCCAAAAGAGAAAAGATAAAAAAGTAATAGCTGTATACGTATAGTTTGTGCTTTCCATATAACCATATTGACATACATTACCTAGCAGAGACCACTAGAAATATATAACATACCATAGCTGTCAGGAACCTTAGCAAAATACGGATCTTGTTGCAATTTTTGTTATCCAAGGCATCCTGGAATTGACCACAAAAGTTAATCAAATACGCATGATCTAAAAAATGAAGGTACATTGAAACTCATCCAGCCTATTGGTTTTAACAATAAAAAAGTCGAGTTACAAGAATAATCAAATAGAGTAAAATCCGTAATCATTAATCACATCGGCATAGCTTGCAAAACTTAGACATCAATTACTCAAATAAAAGACCAACTGTTTAAGCAGTGCAGAGCTGACAGGAAAAGTATTACCCTTGATTATATAAATGGCAAAGATTTTCCAACACATGAAGCAAATCATTTGACGTGGAATAACTATATACATGTACTATTAACAATACCATCATTTGACGTGGAATAACTATATATATGTCTTGATCTTTTTTGTATGTTATAATGTCTAAATTGTTATCACTTCTGCTGTTAAATTTTGATAGCTATCAATGATCCACATAATGTGGCTTAGTAAGCTTTAAGCATAGGAGAAATATATATTGAGATATTCTGCACTGCAAAGCCAAAGGCCAGAGTGATTCCTAAGACCCTACATCTGTCAAGGTGGTAGTTACTAATCTTTCCAGATATCATGTCTTTTGTTCTACGTCAAATTTGTTTTTATCAAAAGCAGTAATTATCTTTATCAGATTACACTTTTTCTTTTAACCACATGATATTAGTTTCAGACGCAGGATCAAAAACTGAGGTCCTTGGATATCTGAGTATCAAGAGAGGAAGGATGCACGTGAAACAGACTTGAGCAATGCATTCACTCACCTGAAAATTACTGCAAGTATTCTCCACAAGTTTCCTGATAAAGTCCTCATTCTCCAAGTTTAACAAGCCAATCTGGATAGAGAGAGAGAGAGGGTCAGAAAGAGAGAGGGTGAGTCAAAGATATATATATATATATACATGAACATATGGCCAAAAGATATTTCAAGACCATGTAGATTTATCATCACCAAGTTACAAAGCAGTCTTCTACATACTTGATTCTTTTCGTTACACAAGCTCCAATTAATATTCCAGTTGTATTTTTTTCTAAATAATTGTTTATCAGGAGCTAGGCCTCTATGCTTATCAAAGTACATGGTTTTTTGTCTTTTTCAAATTAAACTAGTAGTCTAGGAACTGAAATAATAATATAATCTTCTTCACTTGGACTTTGGATAATAAAGTTCTTTCTATAAAAAAATTAGATAGTGTTAACATAACTTACCACAGTGCCATATAGGGGAATTTTATGAGGCAACTGTTCAGCACACTGGATTAGGTACTGTCACGGCAAAAAAGTAGACTGTTAATATTTGAAACAGCACATTACATCAACAACTGAAAATGTCATGGCCATGTGTCTCTAATCTGTTAAAAGAAGCAAAATGGAAGAAGCAATGCTGATTTAAATTAACTACGATGACACAAGGATATGTGATGTCCATGACACTTGAAAACAAATGAAAATTATAAGGAACTCAGATTGCCACAAAGAAGTCCTTGAACATTTAACTCCGTTAATTACAAATGAAAACAGTTTTCTAGACTTGAAAAAAAGAGGAGCTTTCACCGTGGCAATCACACAGCTAAATAGCAATGCATAAATACACAACAAAAACCGTGGCAGCTATTCTAAGCAGACGTCATTAAGCATCTATACTTTCTTTCAGCCAGTAAAGCCATCCTATGTTAGCTAGAAATTCCTTGACTGACAATGCAAAATAAGATAAAAATGAAAATGACAATCGAAAATTGTTTTCGCACTTCCACAAAACCAATCCGCGTCACTCTCTCACATACTTAGCTTCATTGCAGATACAAAAGAGAATTCAAGATCCCTGACAACAGTAGTAATCACTTGTTTACCAAGAATTAAAATAAAAAAAGTATTAAGAACATTACTTGCGAGACGTCGTTGGCGGAGTGTTCTAATTCTCGGCGAAGCACACCGAAGCAAGTTTCCTGCAAAAATGAGAAGCTGTAATTAATGAAATTTTTAGATGGAGCGAAAAATTAGGGTTGTGTGACAGTGAAGTTGCAGAGGGAAGAGAGGCGAGTCGAACAATGTGTTCTTTGAAGTCGGAGGAGGTGCCGTAGTCTGGAGAGCTTTCCCCAATTCGAAGAAGAAGACCTTTCCAGAGACTCATTGTCTCTGCTCTGCTCTGCTTCAAAAGAGTGAACGAGAGAGAGAGAGAGAGAGAGAGAGAGAGAGAGAGAGAGAGAGAGAGAGAGAGCGACGAGAGAGAAGAAGCAGCTCAGGCGCTACTTTCACAGAGAAAAAAAAACTCCACGGTTTTTAATCTGGGGCTCAACCCTATTTTAAAGCGCTTCGGATGTTAGTTCGACCCCACCCGCTCCGACTATTTTCAAATATTTCTTTGAGAAAAATCCTCATTCGGTACTTGGAGTGTTAGTATTGACTAATGCACATATCACTACCTTAACTTTTAAAAGTAAGCTAACAGTACCTGTATTATACCTCCAAGTTTCTAAATGATACATCCGTCAAGTCAGGTGTTAAGTTTGTCGACGTGGCACCTAAATGGACTAAAATTATTGACTAATTATGGGCAAATATGTAACTTTGCAAACCCTAGAGTATTTGATCAAAGATATTTGTAACCCATTTAGTTACTGCAAAATTTCACTCCCTCTTTGAAATCCCTGACTCTCTCTAAGAATATGCATACACTTTCGACTTCCAAAATTTCTTTGCGATTCAGGAAAAAGGCGGTCATAAAGTGAAATTAATTATAGGCCTTTAGTCTTAGGTTCAATTTTGGAAAAGTGAGATTCATAATGGTGAGAGTTAAAAAAATGGACCAAGCTGAATATTGGGGAGAATTTAGGGTTTTGGGCAAACCCACATATCTCAGTGAGTTTTCTATTCAGACTTTTTGTGGTCCTATATTGTATAATTCAGTTGCTTTAAACACTACATTGATTGGTTGTACAAGATTTGGTGAGTGTATTCATGAGGATCGGATGATGCGTATGTGATGGGGTTTGGGGTATTGAGATGGATTTGTGAAGGTTGTTTTGGCTGTATAAGGGTCTTTATTATTCTAAAATTTGAAGAATTTGATGTTTGTGTTGGTATATGACAACAACTAAATTTTTAATTGTATGAGATTTGTCTTAAAACTATAGAAAATGGTTTAGTGGTTGTCATGTGTCTTGTTCTTGCTTTTTCAGTCTGAGTCTTGTGCTCTATTTTTTAAACTCAGCTCTTTGTTAATATAACTCATGTTTTGTCTTTGTATCTATAAAACATATGGTATCCTACCAAGTGCCTATTTTTAGACAGTTAAAAAAAGGTACAATGGTTTAGTTATATTACTTTGTTAAAGATTGATGCTCTGTGCTGCATTGGTCAAAATTACCTTGTTTAAGTCTCCAATTAGTTTTAAGGATGAGCAACGTACTTACAGTTTAAGATTCATTGCACTTTCTTTTGTTTATTCAAATTTGATGAGATTTTTAGTAATAGTGAGTTGAGGCTGGCAACAATTTGTTTTGAATGCATTCTTTCTAATTATATGCTTATGCTTTATTGTAGGTGAATATTACAATTATGAAATTCACCATGGAGGCCAATTTGTGAAAGTTGGTGATAAGTACAAGTAGGAGGGAGGTGAAGTATGTTGGGCTGAAAAGTTAGACCTAGACAAGTTCTCTTAGGTGGAGCTTAATGATTTTGCATGGAGGTTGGGATATAGAAAATCACCAGTGCATTATTATGTCGAGCTTCCTTACAAGCATATAGCTCTAGAATTATATTGAAAAATTTACTCTTGGCAGCTCCAAGGGATACCACAATAGCATGGTTCAACAAGCATTGGGAAGAAATAAAGGTAGTGAAAGCAACAACTACTGATTGGTAAGCATGAAAATCTTAAACATTGGAGTAGGTCTCATTTTAGGGAGGGGCGCAAATGTGATATGCTTTTGAACAATCTTTGTGAATCTTTTAATGTTGTTATCAATGAGATCAGGGACAAGCCTATTTTGGTGTTGCTGGAGATATTTAGACAAAACTTGATGGTTAGAATGAACAATCAAAGGGTAGCTGGTATGAAGTGGAATATTGAAATTGGTCTAAGAATTCAGAATATAATGGAAAAAAAATCATAAGGTCAAGGGAGTATACAAGCTTCAGATCAAGTGACTATGTTTTTGAAGTGCATGGGACCAGTGGAACAATCCTACAATCGCAACACAATGTGGATTTGGCTAAGGGTCTGTGAACATGTAGAAGATGGACATTGTTAGGACTACCTTGTGCACATGCTGTTTGTATAGCATTAGTTGTCCGATTAATATACTTATCCGCTTAATCAGGAAAGCAACACATACCCGACCACCCGCAAGACCACCAAGGAGGCTCCAACTTCACTCACCAGACCGACCCCATCCGAGCGCGCACGCGCCCGTGGGGCGCACGCCCGAATACGCGGATCACACACCAGCAAGTGTACCAGTCCCACATCGAAGAATATCATCAAACACCAAACTCAACTACCTATATATGTAAGGTATTTATTACAGGTAAGAGGATCATCTCACTCATTCACCCCACCTCAAATTATTCCACACGCACGTTCGCTTGACTGTTATATCCAATACATCATCTGACTTAGGCATCAGAGCGTTGAAGGCGGGCCACCCCGTCTCGACCCCTGACCGCCCGTTTGTTGTTGTATTTTTCTAACAGCCGCACGCGAACACGCACACTCGATCACCCGAAGGGAGAGGAAGCGCCCGAAGGAAGAGTCGACCGTTCGAAAGGAGAGAGCCCGTACGCCCGAAGAGAGAGAAGAGCGCCCGTCATCCGAACAGCCCGAGCGTTCGGACGAAGAAGAAGGAGAAGGAAGTCAAGTATTCGTACTGTTCCGCCAGATTACGTCCCCGTGCGTAATTCGGTAGAAACAGTTGGCGTCGTCTGTGGGAAACTTACAAATTGCAAACCTCGTATAAACACCACAAAAACCAAAGGTCCACATGCTCAACCCGGTGACTAACGACGGCAACACGCCCGACGAAGAACAACGGCGCCAGACAAACGCCGGGACCCGTGGGACTATCATCACGATATTCGGGGGTAAGCGCAAGGAGGGGATATTGGCGCCCGATCGCTCGAGCAGGAAAGTGCTGATGATCGGGGCAGGGAGAGCGCCCAAGGCAGGAAGGAAGGAGACGCCCACCGTTAGCTTCACAGCGGAGGACGAGGAGAAAAGCCCGAAGGATAGCACCCTGTCGTTCGTGGTCGACGCGATCATCGACCAATTCCTAGTGAAGAGGGTGCTGATCGACAGTGGGGCGTCCGTGAACTTGATCTACTTTGACGCGTACAAGGCGCTCGGTAGGCCCGCACACAAGATGACACAGGATCATGAGTGCATTGCCAGCTTCACGGGCGAGACATCGTACCCGATCGGGAGTGACAGCCTCCGGGTCGAAATTGGCGCACCCGACTCCCCGCACAGCGAGGTCCGGACGGACATCATTGTCATGGACACCCCCTCCCCCTACAACGCCATAATCGGAAGGCCAGGGATTTGCAAGTTGAAGATGATCATCGCAGGGCACATGCTCTTGGGACGCTTCCCAACCAAACACGGAGTCGGATGTGTCCGGGGATACAGCAGCGAGGAGGCAGCGAAACCGCGGGACAAGCACGAGATCCTCGCCCTGGAGCCCGCGCCAGGATCAGAAGTACCGGATGACCCGCGCGACGGACTGATGGCCGTGTCGCCCATCCCCGAGCGCGAAGAGCTGAGGACGATCCAACTATCCTCCGAACACCCGGAAAGAACGGTTCAGATCGGAGCATCGTTGGCTCCCGCGATAGCCGAGCGGCTGATCGCGCTGCTGAAGGAGAAGCAAGAGGTGTTCGCTTGGTCGTATAAAGACATGCCCGGGATCAGCACGAGCATCATATCCCATAGGCTGAGCATCAGCGCCAGCGCCCGGGCAGTGAAACAGAAGAGACGGGCGTACAAAGCGGAGCATTACGCGGCCATGCATGATGAGGTGGACCGATTACTGGGCATCGGGTTCATCCGAAATGTGGATTATCCTAAGTGGATTTCCAACGCTGTAATGGTGCAGAAGAGCAACAAGAAGTGGAGAATGTGCATCGATTACAGTGATCTCAACAAGGCGTGCCCAAAGGACAGCTTCCCGCTGCCAAGGATCGACCAGTTAGTGGACGCGACAGCGGGGCACGAGCTCCTATCGATGATGGACGCATACTCAGGCTACAATCAGATCTTCATGGACCCCGAAGACCAGGAGGCGACAACGTTTGTCACGGACAAGGGCCTTTATTGCTACGTCGCCATGCCATTCGGGTTGAAGAACGCTGGCTCCACGTACCAGAGGCTTATGAACGCGATGTTTCATGGCCTGATCGGCAACATCGTGGACGTGTACGTGGATGACATACTGGTGAAGAGCGTCCAGGCGGTCGACCACGTCCAGAACTTAGGGACTGTGCTCGACGTCCTCATCAGGAACGGCATGAGGCTGAACCTCGCCAAGTGCAAGTTCGGGGTCACCAACAGTAAATTTCTGGGATATATTGTCAGCCAGCGGGGGATCGAAACGGCGCCCGCCAAAGTCAAGGCGATTATCGACATAAAGCCGCCCGTCAAGAGGGTGGACCTGCAAAGCCTTACGGGGAAGCTCGCGTCCCTAAATCGATTCATCTCCCGGTACTCGGACAGATGTGCCCCGTTCTTCAAGGCCCTACGAACGACGAACAAGTGCTAGGTTGTGTGGACGCCCGAGTGTGAGGAATCTTTCCTTCAGATCAAGGAGTACCTGGCGTCCATCCCGCTCCTCTCAAGGCCCGTCCGAGGGGAAGTCTTGTACATCTACCTGGCTGCCTCTCTCACAGCCGTCAGTTCTGCCCTCGTCCGCAGGGAGGACTGTACGGAGTTGCCCGTCTTCTTCTCAGGGAAGGGCATGACGGGCGCTGAGACACGATATCCGACAATCGAGAAGATGGCGCTCGCGCTTGTAACCGCTGCCCGACGGTTGATGCCATACTTCCAGGTGCACAGCATCCATGTCCTCACCAACGTACCTTTGCGCCAGATACTCTAATCGCCCGACCACAGCGGCCGCCTGGCGAAGTGGGCCATCGAACTTAACGAGTTCGACCTCGAGTACAAACCCCGCACGACAATCAAGGGACAGGCCATGGCGAACTTTATCGCCGAGTACACGGAGGCAGAAGAGGCGCCGATCCAAGCGCCCGACAGTCCGACGGTTGAAGCATCCGACAATCCGAAGATCAAGGAACGACTGTTGTCGGAAGAACGACCATTGTCGGAGTGGAACCTCTACGTCGATGGCTCCTGCACGAAGAAGGTGAGCGGCGCCGGTATAATCCTAACCGGGCCAGGAGGGGTAAACGCAGAGTACGCCCTCAAGTTTGAATTCAAGGCGACAAACAACGAAGCTGAGTACGAGGCGCTCATCGCGGGCCTACAACTAGCCAAGAATTCAGAGGCGCCCGAACTCAACATATTTAGCGACTCACAGTTGGTGGTGAGCCAGGTCGGAGGAGAATTCCAGGCAAAGGGGGAATCCATGATCGCCTATCTAAAGCATGTACGGGCGCTAATCAAGGGATTCAGACATGTCAACATCAACCACATCCGCCGGGGATTCAACGCAAAAGCAGACAAATTGGCCCGACTGGCCACGGCGTCAGTGCACACAGGGCCAGGACAGCGCATCGTCGAGGTGCTGCGACGACCGAGCATCTCAGGAACGGAGCAGGTTCTGGCAATTGAGCCGCACGAGCATAGCTACATGGACGCGCTCATCGCTTACAAAACAAGGGGAGAACTACCAGGGGATAAGCGAGAGGGCAGAACCATCGTCGCACGAGCAGCCAACTTCAGTGTGCGGGATGGAGCACTTTACCGACAAGGGAGGACTTGGGCGAGCCTCAAGTGCGTCACTCCGACGAAGGGCAACTCAATCTTGAAGGAAATCCACTCGGGCACGTGCAACCATCATGCGGGCGTCAGATCAATCGTGCATAAAGCCCTTCGGCATGGTTTCTGGTGGCCCACCATCCATGCGGACGCCACAGCACTGACGAGCAAATGTCACCAGTGCCAGCTGCACGCACATCACCACCATGCGCCCGCCGTCCCGTTATCCATCCTCCTATCACCCGTTCCATTCGCACAATGGGGACTGGATCTGATCGGAGAGCTTCCAAAATCGAAGGGGCAGTATAGATATCTGATCGTCATCATCGACTACCATACAAAGTTCATCGAAGCCCAGCCCATGGCAAAAATCACCACGGAGAAGGTAGAACGTTTCCTCTAGCGTTTCCTCTTCTCATGCTCATGCCATCAATCCCGTTCCAGGAATTGTGCAAAGGCACTACAAAAAATATGCATATCTCGATTCCAATGCTCATGCCATCAATCCCGTTCCAGGAATTGAGTATTGGAAAATCAAGGAAGCTAAAATTGAGCCTCCTAAGCATAAGAAACAGCGTGGGAGACCACCTAAATCAAGGAGAAGGGAAGGTGCAGAACCACTAGCCCCAGAGGCAACTAAAGTTTGTGAAAGTACAACTAGATTGTCAAGAAATCAGTATGTGAAGGTCACTTGTAGTTGTTGTGGGTGTCTAGATTACAACATAAGAACATGTCCTGTTGCAAAGGCTAGAAAGGAACAAGAGGCAGAGGAAACAATGGTTAGTGACTTCAATTATCTTCTATTACATATCAATTACAACCTATATATACATATATAATCTTCTACGTGTATATGTTGACATACATGCTTTTAGTTAGAGATTGCATAAGTACATGCTTTCAATTTTTTTATTTATCAGTTGCAGTGTGTGATAATATAAACGTCTCTATATTGTTTAAATAAGAGCTAAAAACATACTATCTTGCATGGAAATTAAGAAGTTATAGTGTATTATCAGCAAAGAGACAATGGCAATAAAGCCATTCACAAGGGGAGCAATACCAATGCAATGAAAGGCAAGAATAAGAAGGTATAAATGCTCATAAACTAAATGATATATTCTACTATCTTTTCAGTCACACACTAATTAACTCTTGTTTGTATAAATTTCATATCACCAAAATTGCACCAAAGAGACGTCAACAATCTGATGCACTTACTATTCCTGCCCAAATAACACCAACGCACTCATCAAGCTAACAAATTGGTGGAACTTCTTCACAAGGACCTTTACTACACATGAGTGCTACACAACCCATTTTAAAGAAGTCGCCAGCTAAGGGCAAGCCACAGTCCAAAAGGCTTTTGTGGAAAGACTGAAAGTTGTTATGATAGATTTGGAATTTCTTTTGGGTAAAACACATGTTGCTTAAATGGCCAATACATTTTGTTCACTTATTTTTGTGTCATGGTCATTCTATCTCTTAATTAGAATGATAGAATGACCATGACACGCGCCTCACGCGCGACGACTTTCTCTAGCCTACCAGTGTGATCTGTAGCCTTCTATTGGGTAATTTCCAATCAATTTTCCAACATCTTTGGGTGATTATGAAGGCATGGTGATGTGCTTGTCTACCTTTGTCTTCTTCGCCCTTCCTAAGGGAAGCAACGGAGGGGAAGCCATGTCGGTTATGCAGCGCAAGCATTCAAAGTTTGGTGGTGATGTATGTACAGATACAGCTGCTTTGAGCATGAAGGGAGTTGATACTAGTGTCAAATTGACATATGAAATTGTTCCAATAAGTTATATGAGTAAGTTGGTTAGTCCGGTGAAGAAATTCTTGAACTTTATGATGGATGAGTTAGATCTGACTATGGAGGACTACATTTTCACTGATGGAGTTCATGGCAAGAGCATATCATTTTCAAATAAAGTTCATGACCATTTGGATTTTGAGTGGAGGTGTGCAGTGATTGTGAAGCTTATGGGACATCCAAATTCTGTTAAGAGCTTTAATTTCATGTTACATGGCCTCAGGCATAAGTGGCAGATTAAAGGAGGTTAGAGATTAATTGACCTTCCAAATGATTTCCTCATTGTGAAGTTCAATTTGGAAGAGGATGTGCAATATGTGTTATGTGAAGGACCTTGGATCTTGGCAGAATAAACCCTTTTGGTTGGTAAGTGGTCACCTAAGTTTGATCCTTGTGTGGACATAATTGGGAAAATGGTCTTATGGGTTAGGATTGTTGATTTTCCAGTGAAGTATTATACAAATTTTACAATGTAGATGATTGGTTCTACTTTGTGGGAGGTTATACGTGTGGATAAGGTAACTTTGGGCCAAGAACGAGACAAATTTGCTAGAGTATGTATTGAAGTTGGTTTGAACTCACCTCTGAAACCTTGTGTTGAGGTGGAGAGAACTACGTATAAAGTTGTGTATGAGGGCATTTCCTTAATTTTCTTTGAATGTGGAAAATATGGCCATGTTAAGGATGTTTGCCCTTTGATCATGCAAAAGGCCAGTGAGAAAAATGAAGATGAGAACACTGCTAAGAACTCTACTATATTTGGTAGGATGACCAATGATGTGGAGAACAATACTGATGTTAGTATGCAACAAGATACTGTCCCTGCTAAAACTAATATTGTTATGACAAATGCTTATAAGGATGGTGGTTTTAGTGCATGGATGTTGAATTATAAGTCAAAGAAGAGAAATTGAGGTAATTTTGTTGGTAAATCCAATGGCTTAAGGGGTCGAGGTTTGTAGTGTTAGATGTAAGTGAGGAGTCACCAAATGTGAAAAATGATAAGGTAAAGATGCAATCTGAGATTGGAAAATAGGTGTTGAGGCTTAAGCATTTATGGGCTACATTTAAGGACAAAAAGATGTTTGTTTCCCTAGCCAGTATACCAAAATTGCCTACTGATAAGGTGGAGAGTTCTAGCTCTAATGACAATGTCATTAGCAAGGTGGAGAATTCTAATTCAAAAGCCAAAGCTAATGATAAAGTGGGATGTTCTGGTTCAAATGCTAAATCCATTGACAAGTCTACTGTTAGGGCTCCAATGTTGGATGTTTCCAATAGGAATAGGGTTGTTGGTGGAAGCAAAGTTATTACTTAATATTAAAGAAAACATGGCATTGGTAGTGCTAGCTTGAAGTCTAAGGAGACTTCTATCATTAAGAAGTTGTCCTTTGGTAATTCTGGTTTCACAATGGGAGAGAAGGGTGCCATTTTTGGACACATTTCTCCTGATGATGGTGGTATAATGGGAGTATCCAATGAGTGTAAAATAAAGGGCTCTGATAATTTTGTGGAAGAGGTTTTTGCTTCAAATAGCAAATTGACCAATATGGACAACAAATCTTCTCTTCTTGGCGAGAGTTTGATTACTTCTTGATGTTCTTGGGACTCAATCCCTCCTCTACTTAATTTTTATCTATGGATAGAATACTGTATTGGAATGCTAGAGGTGCAAGAAGTGAAAAATTTGAGACTGTTATTGCTGATTTGGTTAATTTGAATAAGGTTTATGTTTTAGCCATTAGTGAACCTAGAGTCCATTTTGGGAAAGTGAAGGAATCTTTTATTCAGCTTGGTTTCTCTGACTACGTGGTGGAGGAGGCAGTTGCTTTTTCTGGTAGAGTTTGGGTGTTGTGGGATTCTTCTAAAGTGAAGTTGGAGGTTCTTGACTCTAATTTTCAGTCTATCTCCCTCAAAGTTTATGTGAATAATGTGACAGTTGGCTTTTATCTGTTGCCTATGCTAGCCCTTGCATTAGGGTCAGAGCAAGTCTTTGGTCATATCTTAATAATTTATGGAACTCATGTGGCATTCCTAGTGTGATAATTGGAGATGTTAATGAGCTAGTTACTAAGGAGGACAAGAATTGTGGTTCTTTTATTGGTATATTTGGAGGTTTAAGTGCCTGAATTAATGAGAGTGTTTTGATTGATATAGGCTTTAAGGATTTGATATACATGGTCTAACAATAGAGTTAAAGACAGACTCAACAAAGCTTTTTGTTGTTGTGGATAGAGGTCTCTATTTCCTGAAGCCTTTCTTAGCTATCTTCCCAAAACAAGGTCAGATCACTGTCTAATTCTTCTTTAACTAACTTTTAATGTCTAGGTTAATCAGAGAAGGGCTCCTTTCATTTACCAAGTTATGTGGTCCTCTCATGACATGTATAAGGAGTTTATCAAAAGCACTTGGCATGCTTCCTCTGGTGTGCTGATGGAGAAGTTAAAAGGGATGGCTACGACTTTATCTGAGTGGAAAATGAGGTGTTTGGTCATCTTTTTAAAAGAAAAAGGAGGTTGTTGGCCAGAATTGGAGGAATTCAGAGATGTCTTGAGGGTAACAGTAGTGTTTTCCTAGCCAAGTCGGAAGTTGAGCTGATCCTTGAGTATGAAACTTTGCTTGATAAAAAAAAGGTTCTGGAGCCAAACATCAAGGGATAAGTGGCTAATCAATGGAGAAAGAAATACCATGTTTTCTTCATTTGACTACTTTAGTGAGAAGAAAAAGAAATAAGGTGGAGCAGTTGTTTGATTGTCACAACAACTGGACCACTGACATGGATGTGATGAGTGTGTGGTAGTTGAGTTTTTCCAGAACTTGTTTGTTAATCCTCAGTACAGGCATACCAGATTTGTTATTCCTTTGCCTTTTCCTTCTATCAAGGATCATGATCTTCAAAGGCTAAATTCTAAGATTTCTGAGCCTAAGGCTAAAAATGCTCATTTTGGTATTGGAGGTTTAAAGGCACCAGGCCATGATGTATTCCCTGCTATCTTTTTTCAAAACCATTGGAGTATTTACTGCCAGGAGATTGTGCAGAATGTGAGAAATGCTTTTGATAGTTGCTCTCTTCTTACTGGTATGAACCACACTATTATTACCCTCATTCCAAAGGTGGAAAGACATCATCATAAGACCAATTTTAGGCCCATAAGCTTTTGGAATACTATGTACAAAAAAGTTTCAAAGTTTCTAAGCTTCTGGTGTCTAAGATTAGGCTAATTATGTAAACTTTGATTAGTCCTAACTAGATTAGTTACATCCCAAGCAGGCACATCACTGACAACACTCTTATTGCTTAAGAGATGCTATTCAAATATAGGAGATCTTATAGCAAGTCAGGATTTTTAGCTTGGAAAGTCACTACAACAAAATGCACTTTTAGCGACCAAATTTTCTACGATGAATATTTTTTGGTCGCTAAATAATACATTTTGCGAGGAAAATGACGGTTCGTCACTCAAAGCCATTGAGACTTTTGCGAGAAGAATATATTCCTCACGGAAAATAGCTTTCCACGAGGATTTTTGAATTTCTTTGGCAAAAAAGTTATAATTTTGAAGAAGAAATAGCCTTGTAATTAGCGAGGAGATACAACACTTTAGCGAGGATATTTTTCTTCGCGCAAATCATATTTAGCGAGGAAATAAAGATTTCGTCATAGTTGATGTCGCTAGGGGTGGGACCGGTTCAGTTCGGGCCGGTTTTGGGCCAAAACTGAAACCGTACCTTAAACAAAATTCGGTTCGGTTCGGGCCGGTTTTGACATTTTTAAAAATAGAAACCAAACGGGACGGTACCTATTCGGTTTGGTTCGGTTCGGTTCGGTTCGGGCCTATTATACATTTTTTCAAGCATTTCGACATTTTTCAAATTTTCAAGATCTAGACTAAAATTAATCCAAATTTGACACATTTTTAAAACACCCTACTACACTAACATATTTTGTTATACACATACATTTAAAACCTGTCAAAACACAAACTATTACAAAATACAATTTACAATCTAAAAACAATAACAAACAATAACATAAAAATTAGTGTCCAAATAGAAATTAAAGATCAGTCTAAAGCACTTGAAAACTACAGTCTCAAATAAAAATTACTTGCAAATTACAACCTCAAATAAGAATACAGCAAACACGTAAAAATTACAGTCCCAAATAAAACACAAATCAACTTGATTCCTCCTCAGAATCTTCTCCAACATCATCATCGCCTTCGCCACCATCAGAATCATCTTCACATAAATTCACGGTTTTAGGAATGAATTGCATAGTATCTTCTAGTTCAAGTATGTGCTCTGAAAATATCAAATCCACCAAAAAGCAAAAATTAATTAGCAAATCAATAAAGATTCAATTCTAAAAAGTGTACAAACTAAACACAACCGAAAATGTAACTAATATTTACCTTTTTCACAAGCTTCATATAACTCGGTGTCTTTAATGCTTGGAATATCATCCAACGACATCATATCACTGCTCCTTAACCAACTTTGCAGACAAATCAAACCTTCTACTGACGTAGGAGTCAATGAGCTCCGAAAGTTGTCTATGACCCTCCCACCGGTGCTAAAAGCACTCTCAGATACAACTGTGCTCACTTGTATAGCTAGCACATCCCTAGCAATTTTTGCCACCACTGGATATTTGGACGCATTAAGCCTCCACCAAGCTAAAATGGGATACTTCTCACCACTCTCCACCACCGGCTCAAGATCGTCTTCAAGGTACTTATCTACTTCATAGGCAGGGGTTGAATCATTAACTGAAGAGACCAAATCTTTCCAGTTACCAATTAGTTTAGACCTAAAACCATAATCTACCCTTTTGCTAGTTGTGTTTTGCACAGATTCCTTCTCACTTGCTTGTTTGTTGTCACCTGGCTGAACATACTCCTTATACATGGTCATGAAGAACTCTCTAACTACTTTCGTTTTACTTGTAACCACCTCATCATTATTACCTTGAATTTTGAGCAGATGAGTCAAATGAATAAGCTTGAATCTTGGATCTAGAACCAAACCAAGACTAATGAATGGATTCATATCTATAGTACTTCCAAAGTATTTGTTAAACTTCTTCAACATCTCTACTACCATCTCACTCATCATCTTCTCCGTAACAGTTAAGTCTTGAATGATAGGAGGATCCACAATCAATCTCTCAATCTCGACTTCAATACTCATCACATCATGGTAAGTGGTATGTATAGTAGGATGTGTGGATGCACTAACCCTGAGTGTAACCTCATAAAATACTTTTAAGAACACCATAAATTCCTCTGCATTTTGCCAATCATCATCACTTGGTGGTCCACATTTCCCTCTCTCATTTGGCGAACAAGGAATATGGACATCATCCTCATCATATTCCTCTTCCGGCTCTTTGAAGTATGCGATAAAACACTCTTCATCCTCCCCCATTCTTCTGAAAGCAGCCTTAAACTTTAGGGCTGCTTCCAGCATCATGTATGTGGAATTCCACCTTGTAGGGACATCCATCACTACCAGCCCTTTACATGGAATATTCTCTTTTGAAATGCTGTTTTTGAAAACATCTAACCTATGAGCAGATGACCTAACAAACTTAACTGCATTCCGAATTCCTAACACAGCCTTGTTCAACTTCTTCAACCCAGATCCCACAATCAGGTTACAGATATGGGCAGTACACCTACCATGCATATGTTTTCCCTCTAATAGAGCTTGGGAATGCTTAACCCTGTTCAATCTGGCCCTAACATACTCAATAGCACACTTGTTGGCTGCTGCAGTGTCTACTGTTATGGTAAGAACTTTAGTTATACCCCATTTAATCATGCACTCTTCAATAAGATACCCAATTGAATTCCCACTCTGGTTATGAATAGGGCAGAAATTTATTATCCTCTTTTGCATCTCCCATTTCTTATCTATGAAGTGTGCAGTGAGCACCATATAATTTATTTTTTGAACACTTGTCCAAGTGTCTATGGTTAGACAGATTCTATGCTTAAGCAAATTTCTACCAAGCTCTACCCTCTTGCTGTCATAAAGGTTTAGAAAATTCTTCACAAGTGTTTTTCTACAAGGAACATCAAAGTTCGGTATGACAAGATTACAGAACTTCCTAAACCCCAACTTCTCAACAAAACTAAATGGTAGTTCATCAACTACAATCATTTCAACACAAGCTTGCATCACTTCTTTGGGATTATAACTATTAGCTCGCATTTGGTTACCCTTAGTTTTATCCCCAACCAAAACTTTCTGAAATTTATCAACTTTGTCTTTCCTATTCATATACTTGCACCCACCTTTTATGTGTCTATTCATCCCCCCAGTCCCATTTTTTCCACTTTCAACAGCATAATCCCCTTTAGAACCCTTGGGACAGTAATTACACTTAGCTCTTCTTTGAATAACTTCCATATCAGGTTTTCCATTTTGCTTAACATACTTTATATGCTCATATTCAGTAAAATGAGACCATACCAAACTACGTTTTCTAGATTCGATAAGTGAACTCACAGAAGATCTAGCAGCTTGAGCTTCAATCATTGGGACTGATGGAGTAGTCTCAATTGAAGAAACATCGATACTCGGAGCTACATCATTTATCCCTTGAGTGATATCTTTGTTCCTGTTGCATTTCTTCAACTGATATAAGAGTAATAAAAGAAACAAGTTAATACACTAGGTTTCACCATAGTTAAAGACAACAAAAACTACATAAAAATAGTATCCCTCAACATACTTACATTGGGTTTCACCATAGTTCAAGACCAAGGCAGCAACACAGCAACAAATAAACAAGACCGCGAGAACTGTTAATCACATATATTGCAACTGTTAATTAATGTAAGAAGTAGTAGCTAGAAATAAACACATACTGTGAGTAAACAGTAACAAAACAGCGACCAAAACTGTGACCAAACAGTTACAAAACAGTGACCAAACCGTTACAAAACAGTGACCAAACAGTTACAAAACAATGACCAAACTGTGAGTATCAACTTTTTTCCAGTATTTGTGTCTTTGATCCGTGTATGAACTCTGTTTGGCCACTGAACTGTAGACTTTTTGTTCTTTCATCGTCAGTATAACTATTATTAAATTGCTTAAAATTCCTGGGAATTGCATAGTTTCTTTCATATATCACTAACTGTAAGACTAGCCTGGTCTTGGGTTATAGCTCTGATCACTAAAGGAAAAGGAACTGTGAAGAAGGACAAGAAAGAAGTATTGAAGCCTGTTGAACTATCAAGGCACCTAAAAAGGTCAATTTCTTAGAAGAGACAAATCAAAACTATGGCTGGAAAATAGGAAAAAGATGGAGGGAAATAACCTACTCGAAAACACTCTATGGCTGCAAGAACCTAAATGCAACTTAAAATCCAGCTGTTTATAAACTCGCTTCTAAGTATGACAAGAACAGTTCAAACATAGAAATATCTAACCATAGTTTGAAGCATATCTTTAGATTCTTTACATTCAAATAAGGTAAACCAATATGAATACTAACTATTTTGTTTCTAAACAACTAGCACAAATTCATACTAGATACGCAACATGATATAATGACTGTTGGTATGAGCCCAAATAGCCCGACTACATCATGACCACACCAACCTCGCGCTGCCATACCCAAGAACACCCGAAGAAGATGCAAACAAAACACAACAAATGAACATATGAACTAATAAGCAGATCCCTCCCCATATCCACACTTTACGGGTTGCAAACTGATTATGATGTACTGGACATATATTTGTAAATATGATGCACTACGCTAACCACATATCCACATATATAACCACATATCCACATATCCAGACCATATATATAATCACATATCCACATTTGACATATCCACCATCAAAATCTGCTTACCTAAAACTGTAAAATCTTGCAGCCTAAAAGCTTGCTCCACCTCCACAAGACTGAGCCAGAGAAGGGCGAGACTGCGAGAGAACTCCGAGGCCAAGAGAAATTGGTCCTGAAATCCGAATTGGAGCTCCGAATTGGGGCTCCGAGGGGAGGAAAAGTTCTTTGACTTCTTTGTGACTTTGACTCTTCAGTCTTCACCCAATTTCATATCTTTGCCTACAATAACGCAGAACCAAAGATCAACCTTGCCATAAAGATAAAGGCATAAACACAGTACAAGAAAAACAGTAACTAAAACCAGAGCAACTGACATTAAGAAAGTCAACTTCTTGAAGTACAATGCATAATCCCAAAACTTACACGATTTAGATCAGATAGATAGTTCATAGTTCACCACAGTCATCTCCTCCAACACAAATAAACATAAACAAAAGCAAATAAAACAACACAGACCTAAACATTCTCATAAGCCATCAGAGCATCACCAGCCAACCTGCAAGTCCTCCACTCCGAGGCCGAGAGTGGACCAAGCCGCCGAGAGAAATCGACTCTGAAATCCAAATTACTGAAATTAGGGCTCCAAAATGGGGCTCCGAATTAGGGATTGAGAGTTGACGAGGGAGGCTGAGAGTGGACGAGGGAGGCGAGGCTGAGATTAGAAGAGGGCTTACTGGCTTAGGGCTGAGGAGTGGCCGAGCCGTCGTGGCTGAAGAAAGTGGGAATGACTAAATGAGAGTGAGGGAATTAGGGCTCGGGCTCGGGCTGGGAAAGTGGGAGTGAGAGTGAATGATTTTTTTTTATATATATGAGAGAGAGTTATCATGTGTATGTAAGTGTACAATAGTTAGAATGTGCAACTGTTTCGGGACCAATCGGTTCGGTTCAGGTACCAAACTGAAACCGTACCAGATTATACCTTCGGTTTCGGGCCCAATTCGGTTTCGGGCCAAAAAATTTCTTATCCCTTTTTTTTCGGGCCATTCGGTTTCGGGCCGGTTTTTCGGGCTAAAGTCCCACCCCTAGATGTCGCGCCAAATTTCTATGTGCCACCAAATTTAATAGTGACAAAAAATGATATTTCCTCGCCGAATCTCTGGTTTTAGTGAGGAAAAACTTGCTCGCCAAAAAATACTATAAAAAGAAAATATTATTATTATTATTTGAAAGTGGTCTATTTAATAATGCTTTGACCAGTTCTTAAAAGAACTTGAATAAAAAAATATGTTTTCTAGAGAGTTCCAAATTTTATATCTTTAGAAAAGGAATAAGCGGCGTACTGCAGTGTTTATCCAATGAGTTTTTGGCCAAAGAATCAAAGCTGAATATGAAAATTGTGAAGACATACATAGAGAATGGAATGATTATGAACTACTTTTTTTTTTATCGTGGTAGACTAATATTTTCCTTATTTATTCAAATATCTTAATATTTTAGCACAATAATAGTTCCCATGATGAAATTTATTTACGTGCTAAGTTTATATGAATGTATTCCCAATTTATAAGTAAAAAGTAATTGTGAAAACGTCAGCATGTATTAGCTGATACATGTACAAAAAGCATGAGCATAACAAATAACAAACTAAATAGCTCATTAAAATTAAAAACAGAAGAAGCTTCTAGATCAATTCAAAAGTATATATATGATTGGAAATGTCAATTAAAAAAATGAATACACGATGATATGATAAATTAATCACTGTCTTGATCACTCGAAATAATTTCTTCTTCATCACCATTATCATTTTCGTTGTTAGTTTCAGTATCATAACATATGAAACCATCAAATATACCTTCATTTCTCCATTCGTCGCTTGTACCACTTGAAACAATAACTTCAGGCTCAACATCGTTTTGATGTAGTTGGGGGGTTTCAAGCCTCTCTTCTTGAACGAACCACTGAATATCATTGAACTCATCCTGTTGATAAGCATCATTCGCGGTCACTTGACCAGGATCATCGTCATTCACATCCTCAACACAATCCTCTACCTCAACAACATCCCATACATGTCTTAATTGTACTTTTTGTACAACTTTCCAGTTGTCACCCAGCTTATAATCATCAAGATAAAATACTTGTTGTGCTTCATTCAAAAGTATAAAAGGTTCATTCTCATATCGGGAGGAGCTTGTATTGATGCTTGTAAGATTATAATCATGTCGAATCATTCTTCTTCTTGGATTTGTTCTTGTTTCGTCTGTGTCAAACCACTTGCACTTAAATAAAAACGCATCATTGGATTCCAAATACTTTAGTTTCACAATACTCAACAAAACCCCATAATAATCATGACTTCCACCTGTGTACACTCCTGGAACATATATGCCACTATTTTGTGTGGTACGGTGATTGTCCAAATCCTTTGTGTGAAACCTAACTCCATCTACAATGCAACCCATATATGTATGCACTCGAAGATCAGGTTTGCAAGCTAAACAATAAATTTCATCACTTGCATCTATCGTTCCTCTTTCCAGCATGTCATTCATCTAAGAGTAATAAATATAAAAGAATTAGCACATTTTCACTTTAGAAATAATAAATAGATGTCATAAATTAAGCATGGATAACTTACTCGTTTTTCAAACCAAGTAGGAAACTCTTTCTCTTGTCTATTATATAAGTTGTCATGACTGATTTGTTTTAACTTTTCCTCGTGTTCTCTGCATATATAACTTAATGATTAGATAACATAAATTACACATGATTCAATTAACAACAAAACTGTAATAATATAAAATAATAGTAAATAATGTCATAAAGTAATATACATTACATATTAGAAAGCAACCTAAGAAAATGAAAAACCCAGAAATCGATTGATTCTGACTATTGGAGTTTTCGACCATACTTGAACAAACACTTTAAAATCTCATATTAGAATAGTTATCAATCTTTATAGTTAAATTCATTGATGAATAGCAGAAAATAAATATCTAATTAGTAGATCAAGTGGAAGGCTAGAAGAGGAAACACTTTTGTCCGATGATGGAGATCAAATACATTTTGTTAGATTAGAGTTTTCAAGCTAAAGAGATTCCCTATGAATAAAAGAAGCACAAAAAAAGAAGTTAAAAAGACTTACTTGAGATAAGGTTACACTTCATCACAATTATATAACACGTACCAATGAGCTTTGTCGATTTCATTGTCATCCATGAGTACATACTTTTTTCCACTAAAAGGACGAACTCTTTGACTAAACACCTATTAACCTCCATCTTCTTGGTCATATTCTACATCAACATTCCGTTCAGCAGGATTGAACCGTGTATCAATATCACGAAAATACATCGAACAAAATGTAATCGCCTCATTCACGATGTGTGCTTCTGCAATAGAACCTTCCGATCGAGCTTTATTTGTAACATACCTTTTATACATTCCCAAATTCCTCTTGATTGGATACATCCATCAAAAAGTAACAGGACCTCCTAGTATAGCTTCTCGAGGTAAATGGACTGCTAGGTGCACCATCACATTAAAAAATGCGGGTGGAAAAATGCTTTCCAATTTGCACAATATCAAAACAATTTCTTTCTCCATGCGTTCCAAGTCTGAAACCATCAAAGTCTTTGCACAAATATGTTGAAAGAAAATAGATAGTTCAACAAGCGCAGTGCACACATCCTTGTCCAAATATGGGCGAATACCAACCGGGAGCAGGCGTTGAAGTAGAATATGACAATCATGACTTTTTAATCCATGTATCTTTCCATCAACAATATTCACATTCTTCGAGATATTTGCAGCATATTCGTCAGGATATTTGACAGATTTGAGAAACATGCATAAGAGTCTACGATATTCCAACTTCAACACATACCTAGCCTGATGCTTCTTCACTTTATCACCTTGAGGTTTGAGATGCAATTCCTTTCTTATCTTCATATCTGCCAAGTCCAGACGAGCCTTGTTGGTATCTTTTGTTTTCCCATCAATATCCAACAAAGTCCCAATGACACTATCACATATATTCTTTTCAACATGCATCACATCAATATTATGCCTCAACCCCAAATTTGACCAATACTCTAACTCAAATAAGATGCTTTTCCTGGTCCAATTTTGCTCATGAGGTTCACGTTGTCGGTTCAGATCAGGATTATAGATATCTTTGTCGGGTCTAGCTTGGTAAACTCGCTCTAACTGCTTTAACATATCATCCCCAGAATAAGTTCTTAGAGCAGGCCGGTCTTCAACTAAACCATTAAAGTCTAAACTCGATCTCCACTCATGATCTTTAGGCAAATATCGTCAATGACCCATGTAACAAATTTTTCCCCTCAAACGAATTAAGGTTATATCCTCATTACAAACAGGACAAGCTTTATACCCTTATGTACTCCCCCCAGATAAATTTCCATATGCTGGAAAGTCATTAATAGTCCACAATACATAAGCCCGCAAAGTAAAGGACTTCCCAACAGAAACATCAAAAGCTTCAACCCCATTCTTCCAGAGTTCTTTCAATTCATCTATTAAAGGACGTAGATACACATCAATGTCTTTACCTGGTGCTCTGGGACCTGGAATAAGCAACACCATCATGGAGAACATCCCTTTCATGCATTTCCAAGGTGGCAGATTATAAGGCACTAGCATAACTGGCCACATACTATAACTAGTACTCATGTTTCCAAATGGGTTGAAGCCATCTGTAGCAAGTCCCAATCTAACATTTCGAAGTTCCTCGGCAAAATTAGGATAATACTCATCAAAATTCTTCCACTCTTCAGAATCAGCTGGATGCCTAAGTTCACCTTCTACTTCTTGACGTTTTATCTTATGCCATTTCATATCAGTTGCTGTATGTCTACACATATATAATCTCTTCAGCCTCTCTATTAATGGGAACCATCGCAATACTTTGTGTGGAACCTTCTTGCGTTTTCCTTCGCTAGACTTGTATCTTGGCTCATTACAAACTGGACATTTATCAAGTTTCTCATTTTCTTTCCAAAAGAGTGCACAATCATTTTTGCACGCATGTATGGATACATATCCCAAACCCCACTACAAGAAAAATGCACTTAGACCGCGGAGAAAGTTTCTGCGGTCTAAGTGTCACTTAGACCATGGAAAAAGACATCTCCGTCGTCTAAGTGAAATTTCAAAAATTCAAAAATTTCACTTAGACCGCGGAGAAAGTTTCCGTGGTTTAAGTGTTCACTTAGACCACGGAAAAAGACATCTCCGTCGTCTAAGTGAAATTTCAAAAATTCAAAAATTTCACTCTCCGCGGTCTAAGTGTTCACTTAGACCGCGGAAAAAGACATCTCCGTCGTCTAAGTGAAATTTCAAAAATTCAAAAATTTCACCTAGATCGCGGAGAAAGTTTCCGCGGTCTAAGTGTTCACTTGGACCACGGAAAAAATCATCTCCGTCATCTAAGTGAAAATTTTGAATTTTTAGAACCGGCGCCCAATTAATTTGGGTTTAGGGTTTAGGGTCTCTGCGGTGTGGGTGACACTTAGACGACGGAAAAAGACATCTCCATCATCTAAGTACTTGTTAACCCGGACCAGAATCACCAATATGATTAGCTATGTACGTGAGTTACTGCGTAGTCGCAGAGTTCCGACAGTATTTGAATCGTCAGGTTTGATAACGACTTAATTATTGGCCGAGAATTGGAGCTGGGTCTCTTCTCGAGAGTCGTTGTACGTGTGATTTCAAGTTCGTGGGCTATTCCGGATCATTATTTGGACGACCGAGGAATAAGTTATGAATATTTGAAGTTTCAACGTAAATGGTTTAAAACAGTGGATTTGTTAGCGACTAAATTACCGGACGTGAATTTGGTTTCGGCTTCTTCACGGAAGATGTTGAGAATTTA
Source organism: Geum urbanum (assembly GCA_946800695.1). Taxonomy (NCBI): domain Eukaryota; kingdom Viridiplantae; phylum Streptophyta; class Magnoliopsida; order Rosales; family Rosaceae; genus Geum; species Geum urbanum. The sequence continues at coordinate 41,841,117 of OX326998.1, forward strand.
ATTTCGAGCTCGTGGGAACTTTCGAAGCATTATTCTGAGTTACGAAGATTTAGTTGTGAATATTTCCGATTGTTGGTTATTTAGTCGATTAAGTGTGTGTTGGTTTGAACAGTTGAATTTTTATCCGATTGGTCGATATGTTTGACTTTGGGTGATAATTGAAGAACATGTCGAGTCGAGTTTGTTGTCGCGAGAATTATCAGAATCGGAGTTACGACGTGGAAGTTACGTGTATTTAAAGTTCGTCGAAAAGATAATTATGAAGTTTCCTAATTGGGAAAGTCTATAAATAGCAGTTTCCCCTTTTGGGAAAGTCAAAGACTGAATTAAGAGGTTGACTTTGTTTGACTGGTTTGACCGAGGGGGAGGTGAGGCTCACGACGGTGGTTCGGCTCGCCCGCGACGGTTGTCTTTCCGATGCTTATGATATTTTTTGTAAAAGGGACGATGAACTGAATCCAATCGGTCAACTCATCTTAACCTATGAGATATCTAGGTGAACATTAAAGTAGTTCAATCATGTCACACATTCTTAGTAAGTAATATTGTTCAATTAATAATATACGTGAAATTACTAGTGTACTAGTAGTAAGCTTTCAATTGAACCAGCACATCGAGTACAATTATAGTTAAGATCTATTACACTACAAAAGATCATATGATCGATAGTGCACTAATCCTCTTTTTATAGAATTAAATCAATGTCATTAGCATTAATACATGCTAAACTAGTAGATTTACATGAACTACTATTCCTAGAAATGTTACATGCATTTGAGACTATAGTCTTCACATAAAATGATAAAAATAATACATTGTATACATATATGTTGCAGGTATTGGTTTTACTATGATCTTTACGTCTCTAGTATACAGAGCATGTAGCCAATGACTTATGTCAAGTCATACGATCGACCACTTGAACCATATTAGATAAACCTAGATAGTCCCCTTGTTATTATATATCTTGAATCAGGTATGGCGCCGACATATGGGGGTTCAGAGGCGAAGCGTCCTGGTGGGGGGTCGGGAGCAACGTCCCTAAAGCTAAATTAATCTGTTATGCTGGGCTGTGGTATTTCTTACATTCATTATAACACCCTTTAAAAAAATCTATGTAGTCACATCTTATATATATAGCTTGTGTTATAATAGCAATTAACTATGGAGATCGGATGCTGAGATATTTGATACCAGATATACCACATAACAATTAAGTAAATAGATAAATATGAATTAGAGTTCCAAAAGGAAAAGAACACAAAGTAACCAACGATAGAAAAGATAGAAGAAGAAATAGGTAGACAAATAAAAAGAGGCGGGGGATCAATTTTCAAAGGAGGGAATGCGAAAAGAAGAAGCAGAGGAATCCAAAATTAAAAAGAGAAGAGATAAAACCTATATCAGGTTGGGCACTATAATTGTGTCATGGTATTTAATCGCACGCCTCTTTGGTATGCTATCTCCAGACGTCTTCTCTCCTCTCATCAATAGAGTTTCATTTCTCTCCGTAAGTTTTTAGATCTTTGCTCATCTTCAATCATACACTTTGTTAGCCTATAAGAAATCGAATCGCAATTTAACTGATGTATTGTTTGTGCTTCTTAATTGATATTGTTTTTTTTTCTCTATGTGAGCACTACTTTTAGTCGAGATCCCTTTTAGCCATACTGCAACTCTCACATCTTTTCTTTTTCTTTCCCTATTGTAGTAGCTAGCTATGATACATAGGAGAGTTCTTGCCAACGCATCCTCTGGCGGAAAGAGCACGGGAGGTAAGTATTGTATTTTTTTATTAGAAACAAATTTATTTAGTTTGAAAATTCAGTGTTAGCTAGTCTTCTCATATTAGTTTTGTAAACAGGTAATGGAATGGGTAAACGTGCCAATAGTGTAACTCATGAGCGACCACCCTTATATATTTCGCAACAAGATGAACTGAACATTTTTGCTAGTAGGAATTTAATTATAGTTAATTTGTTACAACAATCTTTGGACTATATTCTTTAATTATTTGACCAATTCATGAAAATAGTTATATGTGTGGATACTAACAGGAAGTGCAATGGCTTATAAACGCCCTCGTATGCAAAATCAATCAACATCAAATTCTCTACAAAACACATTGAACTCTACTCTTGAGACCACTCCCGAAACATCAACTGCAAGTAAGTTGGCAGCCACTTTTAATAAACTAAGTTATGATGTTATTTAAGTAAATGAATGCAAAATCTCTCATGTTTGATATATATATATATGTTACTTGATTTATACTTACAATAGATGTGAGAACGAGTGCACGTCTCAATTCCTTAGCTATTCATCAGCAACAATCAACACATGCTACTAGTGAGGAGGTTAATGATCTTGGTAGACCAGCCAATACCCAAGAGACTAATGCAGGTACAAATTACTATATATTTTTATAGTTGCAAGCTCGCAAATGTTGAGTACATATGATGTTTTATTACATTATCAAAAATATATGCTGAAGTTATAGAGAAGAAGGTGCGGGGAAAGATAAGAGGATTAAATGCTGATAAAGCAATTTCCCAACTTCAAACAAAATTACCTGTCACTTTGACCAAGGATAATGGAAGAACCACAGGTCCATATGCTGAGATGTTTGCGAATGAGATAGGATTCACTGTACGGAATTATGCACAATTAAATGTGGAAAAATGGAAGGCTATCCCTAAACTAACTGTGGACAACATGATAAAACGTATCAAGGTGAGTCATATTTTTCCTTCATATGCATTAAGATTATGACTACATATTTTAATTGATATAAACATGTTTATATACAGAACAAATATGATATTGACATGTCTCTGGATTGGGTCAAGATATATGTATTAACAACATTCAAGACAGCAGATTGTAACTTTCGTTACAAATTAAAGAAACACTTTGAAAAGTTCTCAACAATGGAGGAAGCACTAGAAAACAAACACAGGGAAGTTAAAACTGTTGAAGAATGGAGTTTCTTATGCAAACACTTTTCTAATGAAAAGTTTTAGGTATAAAATTATTTCCACTTTACCAGTTTTGAAAGGATAGTATAGCACTCAAACTAACTCCATATATTTCATTTACTTAATATGAAAGTACAACTAATAATATATTTTGTAATGGTTCAGCTTCGTTCACAAAAAAAATGTCATTAACAGATCTAAGTTGGCACATCACCACAAAGCTGGTTCAAAGTTATTTATGTCACATCAAGAACAAATTGTAAGCAACTTCAATACCCTGTTAAAATTAAAGATACAATTTCATATGCACATATTAACGAAAATTGATTTCATTGCCAGGCAGCACAAACTGGGGAGATGCAAGGTGCAATTGATCGATTTGAAACTGTGTACAAAAGTACTAAAAACGGTTGGGATTTGGGAGCAAAATCAAAGTGGGTAAGTAACTTGTAAAATTGATGTCTATGTATATACGTACACAAACTATACATATTATCTCTTACAATGCATACATGTTGGTGTCAAAAAATTTATGATTGATTTGCTTAGGATGTAAATAAATGATTTTTAATTTTATGCTTCTCTATCATTGTAGGATGAAATGATAAAGATGCGAACTGAAACAACTCTGCTAGATGGAACTCAGACAATGACGGATGATGAAATATGTGCGAAAGTCCTAGGAGTTAAATCGGGTTACATCAAGGGTTGTGGTTTTGGTCCTCGGCCCCCATCATTAAGGGCCTCTCAGTCTTCCATGTATGAAATGTCAGAAAAGAACAAAGAACTAGAAGGTATTCTTGAAGATACCCAACATCTTGTAGAGAAGCAACAAGAGAAGATTGATATGCAAAATGAGGTGATTCAAAAATTGCAAGAGCAAGCAAACAAATTTGAGGAGTTCATGGCTTCCCAATTGAGGCACCAAATATCAACTTAGGTAGCACCATTGGATTATAAGTACTAGTTTATTGCGAATAAAAATTGGACAAATCAAGTATTTGGTTTTAACCTTTTTCAGATTTTATTTTATTGCAGTTGTGAACGCTTTGTGTATTTTTAATTCAGTGTCAATAATTTTAGTATTTATTTAACTATTTATTAGAGTAAATTTTATATATCTATATATAGTATGATATGGGTTATTAGAGACCATCTACAGCTAAATTATTTTCCTCATTATATGCCAGACAATATAAGACGAGCAAAATTTCATCGATGAAGATTTTACAATCTTTGATGACAAAAATGTCATTCCTCGTCGTAGACAAACTTGCAGCTACCAACTTTCATTTCCTCGTTATAGACTATAGAACTTATGGCGACGCTTTAAGATTTCCTCCCTATAGACAAAAACTTATGACGAGAAAATGGAATTTCCTCAGTATAGACTATAAAACCATTACCGACAAAAGCACAATTTCTCGTTATTGAGTATCATTAGTGAGCTCTAGTTTTCTCGTTGAAAATTGACATATTACTAGGAAAATCAAATTCATCGCAAAATATGTTTTATGAGGAGATCAATTACCCTCATTAAAAGCTATATACAACGATGAAACTTTTCGTCGCAATAGTATATTCGATATTTTTAATTATGTTTATTTTTTAATATTTTTTTGACTATTTGCGAGAAAATCATATTTCCTCATATAATGACACTTATTAGCTAGAAAATCATTAATTGGCGACAAAAGATGTTGAGTTACGGTGAAAAAAACTATTGTCGCTCAATCACATTGACGACAAATTTCATTTCGTCACGCAGAATATTTTTTGACGATTTTTTTTTTGTCGTGGAAACCTTCTTTGACCATGCTATTGCGAGGAACTGACGACCAAAATTTTTTCCTCGCATAAACGTAATAACGAGGAAATTCTATTTTTCTGCGAGGAACTATTTCCTCGAGGATGGCCATTTTTGTTGTGGTGAGTGGACTTATCCAAAGCCTATGACAGACTCAACTGGAATTCCATTGAAAAGATGTTGTATGAAGCTCAGTTTCCTTTCAAGTTGGTGAAATTCATTATGCATTGCATTACTTCTACCAGCTTCCAGATTTCCCTCAATAGTGAATTGTAACGACCCGAATCCAAATTAGTGTGTTAATCTTCATTAGAATTGACATCGTAAAGAGTTTACTTGAGTTATAACTTTGAATTTTGAAGCTCTTTCTTTGTTTTGGAATAATATGATTAGGAACCATGTCAATAAGGTTATTAAGGCCTAACTTTGATTTAGGCAGCTAAATAGGGGTCGGGTCCTTTTAGGTGAATTAACCAATTCCTTTGTGGTAAAGAGAGACATCAGATAAGGAAGATCTCCTTATATATATATGTGTTGTGTATGGAGAAGTTATCACATCTAATTCACTCAGCTGTGGATGCTAGATATTGGAAACCTATCAAGCCTTCTACTGATGGCTCTGCAATTTCTCATCTATTTTTTGTTGATGATCTTATGTTGTTTGTTGAGGCTTCTGATCATCAGGCAAGGGTTCTTTAAAATTATCTTGATAATTTTTGTGATCTGTCTGGCTAGGCAGTAAGTTATGAAAAGTCCTCTTTGTTTGTTTCTCCTAACATTGGCAAAGAGTTGGCTTCAAACATATGCAGAATTTGTGGCTCTCCTTTGACTAATGATTTGGGAAAGTATTTAGGCATGCCTCTCATTCATGGTAGGATTAACAAGAATACATATGCTGGAATTTTGGATAAGGTTCAAAAGAGATTAGCTGGTTGAAAATGCAAGTGTAATGACCCGAACCTAGATTAGTATGTTAATCATCGTTATTCGCGTTAAATAACGAGCTAAGCATCTTTCGCCATGTTTATCGAGATTCGTTGCGACTAAAACTCAACTTTTATAAATTATGAATATGGACTCGCTTTGTTCATGGACGTTGTAGAGAATATTATCATGGGCTCGTGCGTATTTTTATTGAATTTTTTGGAAATTTGAGCTAATTTTTACGAATTTTGGAAGTTGGAAGTATTCATATGATTAATTGAAAATCTACCAGTGGTCACTTATTCTAAACCGTTAGATTTGCTAATGGTGAAATCTGGACCGTTAATCATTTTATTAACCATGGGTATAAATTTAAAACTTCTACCCTGATAGGTAGAACTCATATCGCTAGACTCGAATCTCCTACTCGACCGTGGATCCGACTCGATTCACTGACCTGGTCGGATCCTCGGCGTCTAGCCACCTCAGTTTGCAGCTCCGCCGCAAATTGGATGCTCTCTCTCTCTCTCCTCGACCTCCCCACGCCTTCAACCCACCCTGCAGCACCACGCAGTGGAAAATCAAAGGTGAGAAGATTTCTGGGCTTTCTCGGATTTCACTTCAGTGGCTACGACGATTCTTCCAGTGACGGAAGGCGAAACCATGGGGATTTCTATCGCCATCAGTCCTGGAGTCGAACACCAATCATCTTGCGGTGCAACTCGTCCTATGGATGGTAGACGATTGAAGCCAGATTCTGGCGAGATTCTAAACTTTTCGAGGTAATTTCCTGCTTATCTCTTTCGTATCGGACCTTGTGTAGTTTACGAAAGTTGTTGGGCTTTTCGTCATATTTAAAACGATATGTAGGTTGACCAAATCAAAGAAGGTTCATTCCGGCCGCTGCCTGTGGTGGCGCGTGGGCCCTACGCTCCACCGTGTATGGCGGAGCTCCGACGACTAGAAGCCTAGTTTCACATGGGAAGTTTCCTTGGACTTTTTGTAACCATTTTTGTATAGTTTTGTATCATTCGACCATTTTTTCATAATAATTCGGCTCATTTTCAGGAATTAGGAGTTAAGTCGACTTGACACCTTTGGCGCGATCGATCGTCATGTGTTGAGTCGAGGCTCACCTTCTTTGAGTTCAAGTGCCTTGGCATGAAGGATGAGACCGCGCATTTTATTTGACGAGTACGGGAACAAATAACGATTCACGATTATCGAAAATAACTGTGAGTTTTCCTTAGTCGAATTGTCTCGACTTCCATTCTTCGGAGTGTTAGAATAGAAAATTATATTAATTAATCTATGATTTGACCTTAGGAGCACCAAGTATGATTTCTGAACTAGTGACTGGATGGCTTCTTTTTAGGTAATTTAGGTGAGTGGACAATTTGCTTTTCACTGATTGTAGCGAGTCTAGGAACATGATTATGCATTTATTTTCGTTAAGCTTTATGATTTCATGATTATATTTATGTTTATGCACGGAGGCACTTATGTTATGTTATATGATTAACACGCATGTTATGTCTATGATAATGCATCGATGCATAGGTCATTCGGCTGATCCACGAGAGCGGCCCCGATGAGACGCTTCACATCCTAGATCCGGCTACGAGTACGAGTACAATATGACAGCCTCCACACACTTGCCATTTTATCTCTTTGGCTCACTTTGTTAATTTTACTATGTTTCAGAGAAAGGCATACATATTTTATTTTACGTTACTTCATGATTATTGTTTTTCGTCCACTTACTCTAATGAATTTATGTTTTTATATGCCTTTCCTTTGGGCCATTCCGTTTTAATCACCCAGGTTGCAGAGTTTTTGTGGAAGTCGGGCATGCCCGCAGATCGAGGTATATCATTATCCTTCGTAGGATCCAAGTTGATCATACAAATTAGTATTTCAGTCATCAAAGTTAAACTAGAAGTCTAGCTGCTCTAATATCATAAACAATTAACAAGTTCTATTCTTGGTTGTGAGTTGACATCAGAAATAGTTTTCTTTTATTTATGACTTTTGAATTATGGATTCCCATTTTAAAGTTTTGAAAAATTGCGTGTTATGTCTATGTTAGGAAAGTTGTTAGGGCCTAATTCCGATTTATGCAACTAAATCAGGTTCGGGTCCTTTCAGCAAGCACATGAGTTTTGCTGGTAGGTTAGTGCTTGTTCAATCTGTTACTAGAGTAATCCTAATTTATGCAATGAGTACAGTTAAATTTCTTGTGGATCTCTATGATAAACTTAATGTTGTGAACAAAAATTTTCTTTAGGAAGACTCTGATAAGAAAAAGAAGGTTCATCTTATAAATTGGGAGACTATATGTCAGCCTAAGAAGATTGGTGGTTTAAGCATCAAAAAAGCTTCTAGCATGAAATAGGCTATGCTTGCAAAGACAAGTTAGAGGTTGTTTAATGGTGATGAGGGTTTCTGGGCCAGAACTTATAAAGCTAAGTACACGAAGCATGCTAGTTGGTTATCTGATAGATATGTATCTCCATCCGACTCTTTTGGAACTTGGAGGGGTGTTCTTTTTGGAGATGAGTTGTTCAAGAGAAGAATCTCAAATGGAGGATTGGGGATGGCCAAACAACTAGATTTTTTTATGGATTCTTGGTTTTCTAATGATAGCTTGCTTCTGCACAAGCTTCCCAATGTTGATGTTGATTTGTCTGCTAAGGTCTATAGTTTCTGGAATCACGATGGATGTGACTTTTGAAAGGACTCGACTCCGATTTAGTTGTCTAAACCGAAATCAAACCTCTTCGAAAACATGACCTTAAAATTTTTTTGCCAGAATTTACTTTGAAATACATGAGCCAAAATTAGAACCTGCAAAGAGAATCACACTTCGAATATTCCACAAAAGCCAAACCGTGGGGCTCCGTTTCCCATCTGGATTTCTCAACATCATATATATATAATAAACCACAAGGTTTACAGAAAATCCAGAAAACATTCAGGAGTAAACTCAACTGAAAACAAACCTAAGTATTCAGAGCGACTCCTATATACATCATATACAACCAGTAGGTCGAACAAAGAACCTACTCGAACCGAAGTGTGATCTGAACTCTACGCATCCACTGTTGACGTGCAACCCTGGAACCCAAACTGCAAATTGGGCAAAAGAAACCGAAAAGCCCAGGGGAAGGCAAATGAAATCGTTAGAGTAAGTGAACGAAAATAATAATATGCCTTTTACCAACATATATACATGAAATCATGATGCGAGTTGAAAATCATCAAACACAGGTAAGGTGGTTATCATAACCTTCCTGGATACTGTATAAAATGTGGAGGCCGTAACTTGAGTACATTTTCCTCAAAGTTACAATCATGCTCAACCAGGTAAAGGGTTTGTCATAACCTTCCTGGGAGCCATATAATCACGGGTCAGGCGTTTGTCATAACCTTCCCGGAGCATCTCGGGGATCAGCCGAGAAGCCAGTGCATCGATCCATCCATATATCCATAATCCATGTAAAACAAATCATATATGTGCCTCCAAGTAAAAATACATAATCATAAATGCATAATCATAATTGCATACTCGTAAAATGCATAACATAAAATGCATAATCAAGACTCGCAAATCGACAGTGAAAATCAAAGTGTCTACTCACAGTACGAAGCTAACTCTGAGGTCCGGCGGAAGATCCATCGCCAAACACTTGATCACAATCACCTGAACAACAGGGATACGATCAATACATATAGAATCACAACAAATGGAGCTAATACGTCAAGAACCCCGCGTTCTCAAAAGACGTATCACTCGAAATATCGACGAGGATAGCAAAATTCCCAAAATACACCCAAACAATCCTCGTCCCAAAATAGAATACTCAAATCAACTCAAAAACCTCACGACTACGATCGGGACGCGATTACGAGCAAAACGGTATAAAAATCTCCAAAATCCCAAAAAGTCAACCCTCACCGGAGTTCCGCCGTTGACCGCCGCCGCGGCACCAACGGTGACCAACTCTGGCGACTCTTGCCTCAAAATCTTCCTCTCCTCAAGCCCAACACATTTCCCTTCTACCATCAAGGCCAATTACGGCATATTTCGCCGAAATTTTCCCCGAAACCCACGGGATTCAAACCGGCCGAAAAACTTCGCCAGTGAAATACTCCATCGTGGAGCCACCTCGTCCTCCCAAACTCAAGGGTTCCCTTCCCTAGCTCAAGCCCAACCTAAGCTACCTCAAAACCCCACCGGAAACCCTTAGAAAACCCTCCCCCATTAACACCGATTCCGTCCACCTTCATCTCCACATTTCTCCAACAAAAACAACATAAAATAACACCATGAATACATCAATCAATAGCCCTCAGAGAGAGCTTCAAATCCCTACCTTTCTTTCCGACAACAGTGCCATTTTTTTGCAAGCACAACGGTGGCGAGTCAACTCAATCGGGTGGGTCAACTCGAGTCAACTCAGTCCAACTTGGTCAAACTTTGTCCAAATGTGACTTTTCGACAATTTTACGACTATTCGATATTTATATGTCGCGAACTGACCAAATTCACGATTCGGATAACTTAAACCGAAACGGATAAGTACGATTAACTCGACGACAATTTTAAATATTCATTTTATATTCTCCGATTACCCGAAAAGTCCTCCGAAACCTCCTATGAACTCGAAATCTAATCCTCTACAATTTCCGTGAAGGAACTTAAACCAAATTATTGCCCAATAATTTAGTCGTGAACAAACCCACGAGTACGATTGATTCACAATAATCACGGCTCGGACCAATACGTACACATTCCACGGTTTGGGTCGTTACAACTTTGGATTATTGTGTTATGTTCTCCCTGTTCACATTGTATTACTATTCATAAATACTTTTATAAGATTTATTGAGGGTGATGCAGATACTCAAATATGGAGTGCTACTTCTGATGGTAAGTTCTTGGTGAAATCAGCCTATAGCGTATTCCAATTTTGATTTTGATGGTGGTAATCAAATTTGGAAAATCATTTGGAAATTGCATATTCTACCTAAGCAAAAAACTTTCTTGTGGACTCTTGATCATAGGAAGTTGTTAACTAATGCTTAGAGATTGAGGAGGAGAATGACTAACAGTGCTCTATGCCATGTTTGTAATAATGGTGATGAGTCTTTGTTGCACTTATTCAAGGATTGTGATGCTGCTAAGTCTATCTGGAGTTCGAGTAATAAGCCTGCTAGTATTAGTCATACTTTTAGTTGGAATTGGGAGGATTGTTTTTTTTACTCAACTCAATTGTCATGTGTTGGTGCTGAATGGCATTAGGTGGTGTGACTTGTTTATTTTTGTATGTTGGTTTATTTGGAAGTGGAGAAACAAGACAATTTTTTATTCTGGATTTACAAGACCTTGTGATCCAGTCAAAGTAATCATGGGAGCAGTTATTGAATGGGAGAGTGTTCATAGTTGGAGTAATTCCCACTATTTGACGACTTTTGCTTTTCATCAGCACAAACCTGATGTAGGTTTGTTCAAGCTGAATATTGATGGCTCTAGAGGTAGTGCTAGAATAATTAGTGTTGGAGGGGTTATGAGGGATTGAAAAGGAAATTGGATTGTTGATTTTCAGGTGAATCTTGGTGTTAGAGAGATCTTACAAGCTGATGCTTGGGGTCTACATTATGGTGTAGACTCTGGCTGTGGAATATTTGGTGTTGGAGGGGTTATAAGTTGGCTGTGGAATCTGATTATGCAATTCTCATTAATTTTTTGCAAAATCAGGAGATTGACACTCATCCTCTTGGATCACTTTTGAAATGTTGTGTTTTGAAGCTAGAATCTTTGGAGAATAAATCTATCAAGAATATTTCTGGAGAGAAAATCATGACGGTTGATGCGCTTGCAAAAGAGAGTGTGAATCATGAGCCTGAGTTGATTCTATAATGGGAGCCTCCCATTTATGCTCTTAAGAATTTTTTTTATGATATGCCTCAAGTTTCTTTTTCTAGAAGACATATGAGTAGTATAAGGGGCTAGTTGTCTTCTGCTTTTGGTTGGGCCGCGTTTGTAACAAAATAATAATAATAATAATTATAATAATAATCCAATCACCCTATTATTTAGACCACCAAAGACGTCGGTTCGAAATCCAAAATGTAGTATCAATAACTCAACCTATCAAATAGAATGAAATGACAAAATTGCCCTACTATTTATACATAAAACATAGCCGACTAAACATAAATTCCTCCTTTCTCTCTCTCTTCTCTCCCCCTCTCTGTCTCTGCAGCAACGAGAGTAAACGAGAACACAGTAGAAGTTAGAATGGAAACACAGTAGCAGTTGGATCCAACCTCGTCGTCAGCTCCTGAAAACGCCGCCGTATCCTCGGCTTGAAGCCTCAAGCTTAGTCTCAACTGAGGACTCTTTGGATGAAAGGAGCTAACCCTGATTTAGTTTCCTAAACCGAAATCAAACCCCTTCTGAAAATACGAACCAACAAAAATCATTAAAATTTCGGCAGAGTAACGCTACTAACGCGGAATTGCCTTTACCTGCACCCGGAAAATAACACTTCATCCTATGCCACAAAAATCAAACCGTGGGCACCAATCCCATCCGGATTTCTCAATATCATAACAGTAATGTAAAGTGATACATAAAACTATATTTTACAGAAATCCGGGGAAAATCATATGAAAGTATAACATAAGAATGATCAGAGCGACTTCTAGTATAGATATATACAAATAGTAGGCCAAACTAAGAACCTACCATAAAAGAAATATCGCTCGAATACTAAGCCTCCGACCGCGACGTGCGACACCAGAATTCGAACTGCAAACTGGGCACGAAAACCGAAAAGCCCAGGGGAAAGGCAATAAAACGGTAGAGTGAGTGGACGAAATTAAACATATGCCTTTCACCAATTTCATATACAATAAACAATGTAAAGTATAGCGAGTTCGAAAAATATATATGGAGGTGCCAGGCGAATCTCTCAAGCCCGACGGTGATAGGCTAGGGGAATCTCTCAACCCCAGCGGCATAACAAGGGAATCTCTCAACCCTGCCCAGAGGAATCTCTCAACTCTGGTCCAGAGGAATCTCTCAACTCTGGTCAGGCTACCGGTGATCAGCCGAGTAGCCGAAGCATCGATGCAAGTAATGCCATCACCATAAAAATATAAACTAATACCTCCAAAAGTAATAAATAATCTCAACATCGTATATAAATAAATACGGAAAATCACGAAAAATCACAAACTCGTAACGATAGTGAAAATAGAAAAGTCCACTCATTGATGAGCGTAACGCGATACGCATTAATCCCATGATCCGGTGGAAAATCCCTTGCCAAACAAATGATCACGAACCTCTGGATAATCATAAAATCTACTGCTCAAAATCATAACTTGAAACCTCGAATCACATCACGAGAAACAACCGTTCCCGGAAACATATAATTCAATAACGACGAAATCGTCAAAATCTGATAGTCACACCATAAAACCTCGCTATAATTTCCGATGCTCAATTCAAAAAACAAACCTCACCACTGCGATCGGTGCGCGATTTCGAGCGAAACGACATATAACTCATCGAAAAATACGTCGCCGCTGCCGCCGGCCGCTGGAAATTCAAACCTGCCCAGAAAAATTCAAGCTACACATGGATTTGAAGATCTCGACATTTCCAACAACTTTTCAGTTCAAAGTTAAGACCAATTTTAATCGAAAAACCTCCAAAATTCAACTCAAAGTTCCAAACCCTTGCCGGAATTTCAAACCGATCGATCTTCCTCCTCCGGCCACGGCAACCTCCCAAATCACTTGCAATAGCTTCTCTCCTCATGGTTAACAAAACCCCTCAAAGAGCCACCACCAAATCGGCCGGAACGCCGCCACCCAAGGAGGCCGAAATCTCGCCGGAAAACCATGATCTTCGCCGCTTCGATTCTCTCTCCTCTGAACACCTCACAGGTTGATCCACCTACCAAGTTGAAGAGAAGCACGAGCCCAACATTTCTTATGAAGGAACCCCGGCCAATCGTGGCCGGAAAATGGTCCAAATCCGGCAAAAACCGAACGGTGACAAAGGGCAAAACGGGTCGCCCCTTGACCCGTGGTCAACGTGGGTCAAGGCCCAGTTTTTGCTTTTGGAAAGTTTCCAAAAACGGCAAGTATTTTCCCGTATTTATACCGTACGCGTATCGAACTCCAAACGGATAAATACGACAATATTTGACGCCCGAAAATAATCATAACTTATTCCTTGCAACTCGGAAAAATCCTCCGGAAGTTCCCACGAGCTCGAAATTAAATTCTCTACAACTTCCGCGAAGAATCCAAAATCAAATTCTTGCCCGAAAATTTAGTCGCTAACGAAGCTGCCATATTAACCGATTACGTCGAAATCGCGACTAATTGCAAAACTCGCAAATCAAGTTGATAATCATTCCAATTTCGGTTCGGGTCGATCGACGGTCCAAAACGGATCACAATCACGATTCGGATAGACTCGAATACGAACGGATAAACTCAACGATATTCTAAAATTCAAATATTCATATTATATTCCTCGGTCGTCGAAATAATCATCCGGAACCGCCCACGAACTCGAAATCACGTGTACAACAACTCTCGAGAAGAGACTCTACTCAAATTCTCGGCCAGTAATTAAGTCGTGATCAAGACCGGCAATTCAATCAATTATCGGAAAACTGCGATTACGCGCTAACTCACGAATTAAACTGATTACACTACTGATTCTGTTCCGTGTCGTCACAAATCTACCCCTCCTTAAAAAATTTCGACCTCAAAATTTCCAAGTCTGCCAAATGAAAAGTAGGAATACAGCCTCCGCATACAATTCAACTCCCAAGTGGCAACCTCAATTGAACGACTCAATTAATGGAAAATATCTCTGTACCCTCAAATCTCGAATCTGAATTGGCTCCACCACAAATGCCAAGTCTTCCTGCATAAGGAACTGATAGGGTACAAAACACGCAACAAATCTGAAATGTAGTTCCACAACATGGAATACAGCATACACAAAGGCCAACGCTATAGGTAATGCCAAACTATACGGCTTAATACAAATTTACCCCATGATCGAATACGGACCAAAACAACGTGGAAAATTCATACTCAGCCTCCTCACATCAACAAAACTCTAACGTCGAACTCGAGCAATTATGAACCTATCCATGCTAATCCGAAGGTCTACAAACTGGTACTACAAGCAATCTCGAACAAATGAAACTGCTGGTCTCAAATCCTTCGGAACTGCAATACATATGACCACAACATACCCTCCAAGGTCTGCATAGTCCTCAAAGATCGCCCACCAATATGAGGATAAGAAACAGTACTAACCTGTAATCTGGTCCCCAATGCTCACTGCAATGTTTGCCAACACTCTGTTGTAACTGATTATCTCGATCAGCAATCTGGAACACAGGTGCACCACGAAAATGGATAACCTCCACCAATTACAGCTATACCAGCCTACCACCGAAATCTTTTCCGAAAGTACAAGGAAAAGAACTAATACATAAAATCCACAGTGACAAGCTTCAACTTCTAATCGGAAATTTCCAATGGCTATAACTTCCCAGCAAGTTTCTGCCTCTCTGCCTTCGCCTGCCGACAAATGTGGCATCTGCACACATAAGCTGCTATATTCCTCTTCATGTTGCGTCACGAGTAATAAACTCGAAGTATCTGATACATCTTCGTACCTCTAGTGCATAACGCATGTAAAACAATGAGCTTCAACATCATCACACTCTAACTCAGCTCTCGTAGCTCACAACTCGACTAACACAGAAACTCGAGCCACACATACATGAAACAATGAAGCTCCCGATTTTCGATTGAATGCATCAGCAACGACATCCCTGAATGATAGTCAAAGTACAACCACTAGCCTTTCTTGATTAAACTCAAAGTACAACTACTGCCTGAAACTATGAGCCACCGCTCTGCTATGCTACATCAAGCATAACCAAATCCAAATATCGATGCATCGCTATAAACCACGAACTCGTCACGGTTGTCAAGTAGA
This sequence comes from Geum urbanum, assembly GCA_946800695.1. Classification (NCBI taxonomy): domain Eukaryota; kingdom Viridiplantae; phylum Streptophyta; class Magnoliopsida; order Rosales; family Rosaceae; genus Geum; species Geum urbanum. The sequence continues at coordinate 41,856,877 of OX326998.1, forward strand.
GTCAAAACAGGGGAAACGGTCAACTTTTCCTTCAGGAGTAAGTAACTCTCCTCACAAGCATTGGACCACTCGAACTTGACGCCTTTCTTCGTCAATCTGGAAAGTGGAGTGGCAATCCGAGAAAATCCTGCACAAAACGTCGATAGTAACCTGCCAAACCCAAGAAACTCCTGATCTCCGGTACGGTGGTAGGTCTACTCCAATTCAATCACGTCTTCTATCTGGTCAGGATCCACGCCGACTCCTTCGGTTGACATCACGTGGCCCAAAATCTTCACGCTAATCAACCAAAATTCATACTGGCTGAACTTTGCAAACAGTTGATTATCTCGTAAAGTCTGCAAAACCGCTTGCAAATGCTTCTTGTGCTGGCCCACACTCCTGGAGTAAATCAGAATGTTGCCGACGAATACGATCACGAACTAGTCAAGAAACCGTCTGAACACCTGGTCCATCTAGTCCATAAATGCTGCGGGGGCATTGGTTAACCCAAACGGTATAACCAAGAACTCGTAATGCCCGCACCATGATCCGAAAGTTATCCTGACCACATCTGACTCTCTTATCCTCAACTGATGGTATCCGGACCTGAGATCGATCCTTGAAAAGACTGAAGCTCCCTTGAACTGATCAAACAAGTCGTCAATCCAAAGTAGAGGATACATGCTCTCCTCTCAAGCCTGATTCAGCTTCCGGTAGTCGATGCACAACCTCGTCGAACCATCCTTTATTCGCACAAACAATACAGGCACACCTCACGATGAAATACTGGGTCGTATAAAATCTCCTCCAACAACTCTCGAAGTTGGATCTGTAGCTCCTTCAACGCCACTGGTGTCATAAGATAAGATGTCTGTGATATGGGTCCAACGCCCTGATAATAGCTCAAAGGTGAAATCGATCTCCCGAACTGGAGGAATACCCAGTAACTCCTCCAGAACACACCTGGAGCCTCTGGAACCACCACAATATCACCAATGTCTGGCACAGCAGCCGTAGTATCCACAACACGAGCTAAATAAGCAACACAGCCCTTTTTTATCATCCGCTCGACCTTCATCGCTGAAATCACACATGGTAGTGAGGTATTCTTCTCACCGCAAAATAGTATCTCGGGGGAAGCCTGGTCGTCGAAACACAACCTCCTTCTTGTGACAATCGCACATAGTCTAATGTGTCGTCAAGAAGTTCATACCCAAAATCACATCAAAATCGATGATATCCAGCAATAAAAGATCTGTGGCTAATCCATAACCTCCAACAAAGATCTCACAGTCCCTCCGGATGGATACAACACTCTCTATAACCCCGGAAGTGGAGATGCAAGTATAATAGCCATGGATGTCAAGCGACGGTAACCTCAAAGAAACTCTGTCCTCATACAAGGTTGTGGCACGAACTCCGGCATGCCCAACTAACCGTCCACATCAATTGCGACTTTGCTGATTGACTCGCCTAGAAGTCTACGTTGGTCAAACTCCAGAAATAGCATCTTGATCTCCTCCTAAACTCCGAGCTGTCGAATCACTAAAACAGCTGACTGAGGACGCTCCCTTGCAACACGACCCTCCTGGCCACCACAATAGCAACTAAGAGTGCTCCTCGGACACAAATCACAGCGACGCCTGCTGTGTGGAAGGATCACCAATGATCACCCAAACTCATGCCACAGGAACAAGTCCACTACTCTGTGATCTCCACCACCACCAAACGGATCTTCTGCCTTATTCAGATGACCCTCAACATAATCAAAAAGGTTGCCTGATGAACTCACTGATCCCGAGGTGCCTAAACTCAACCTCATCAAATATCTCGACTAAATTCACCTTCCTCAAACCAACATGTCGGAAACCGTGTACGTCTTTCCTTCTCGATATCTTCGCCTCTGAGTGCAGCACATCAAGCTCCTCACGGTTATCTCGAGGCATTACAGTCAAAATCCCTCTGATACTCAGGCGCAAACTCATCTCGAACATCGTGCACTGCTTCCTCTGAAGCCACATAACACGTGCAAACTGGGACAAACATATGAATGATACATCCCTGCTTCAGGTGGGTAAACACTCCATATTTCCGTTATTAAGTAGCCTGATTGAACCATTACCGTAAAAACAATACCCTGAATGTAGGCCATGGAGTCACAACAGGAACTCACACAATACCAACCCACCAAATACAATGATCTGACTCAGGCACACCATCAACTGCCACAATTCTCTGCTCAGAAGCAACATGTAGGCACCCATACATATGCACAACCGGGCAAACCATGCCACACATATCTCTGAACCAAAATACTCATCCGAACCCATAACTCACTGTCAAGTCGCGCGTCGATTGATCCTCAATAGGATCCACAACCGTACCGACACGGAAAGCACGTCAAGGAGGCATCCTAATGAATAAGACATTATTCACAACAAACTGGACGTAATCATGGAACTTCAAATATGTGAAAGCATACAACACCCGGAGCATTGATGAGTATCCGCCGGCCGGTCAGGTCATCACTCCAGACATGCTGTACATTCTCAAATATCCTTAGTAAACACTACTACAGAAGTCTACAGAACCTAAAACCTAATGCTCTGATACCAAGCTGAAAGGACCCAACCCCGATTTAGTTTCCTAAACCGGAATCAAACTCCTTCTGAAAACACGAACCAACAAAAACCATTAAAATTTCGACAGAGTAACGCTACTAACGCAGAATTGCCTTTACCTGCACCCGGAAAATAACACTTCATCCTATGCCACAAAAATCAAACCGTGGGCACCAATCCCATTCGGATTTCTCAATATCATAACAGTAATGTAAAGTGATACATAAAACTATACTTTACCGAAATCTGGGGAAAATCGTATGAAAGTATAACATAAGAATGATCAGAGCGACTTCTAGTATAGATATATACAAATAGTAGGCTAAACTAAGAACCTACCATAAAAGAAATAACGCTCGAATACTAAGCCTCCGACCGCGACGTGCGACACCAGAATCCAAACTGTAAACTGGGCACAGAAATCGAAAAGCCCAGGGGAAAGGCAATAAAAACGTTACAGTAAGTGGACGAAATTAAACATATGCCTTTCACCAATTTCATATACAATAAACAATGTAAAGTATAGCGAGTTCGGAAAATATATATGGAGGTGCCAGGCGAATTTCTCAAGCCCGACGGTCAGGCGAATCTCTCAAGCCCGACGGTGATAGGCTAGGGGAATCTCTCAACCCTGCCCAGAGGAATCTCTCAACTCTGGTCAGACTACCGGTGATCAGCCGAGTAGCCGAAGCATCGATGCAAGTAATGCCATCACCAAAAAAATATAAACTATTACCTCCAAAAGTAATAAATAATCTTAACATCGTATATAAATAAATATGGAAAATCACAAAAAAATCACGAACTCGCAACGATAGTGAAAATAGAAAAGTCCACTCACTGATAAGCGTAACGCGATACGCGTTAATCACGTGATTCAGTGGAAAATTCCTCGCCAAACGAACGATCACGAACCTCTGGATAATCATAAAATCCACTGCTCAAAATCATAACTTGAAACCTCGAATCACATCACGAGAAACAACCGTTACCGGAAACATATAATTCAATAACGTCGAAATCGTCAAAATCCGATAATCATACCACAAAACCTCGCTATAATTTCCGATGCTCAATTCGAAAAACAAACCTCACCACTGCGATCGGTGCGCGATTTCGAGCGAAACGACATATAACTCGTCGAAAAACACGTTGCCGAAAAAGTCGTCGCCACCGGAAATTCAAACCTGCACAGAAAAATTCAAGCTACACATGGATTTGAAGATCTCGACATTTCCAACAACTTTCCAGTTCAAAGTTAAGGCCAACTTTGATTGGAAAACCTCGAAAATTCAACTCAAAATTCCAAACCCTTACCGGAATTTCAAACCGATCGATCTTCCTCCTCCGACCACGACAACCTCCGAAATCACTTGCAATAGCTTCCTCTCCTCATGGCTAACAAAACCTCTCAAAGAGCCACCACCAACTCGGCCGGAACGCCGCCACCCAAGGAGGCCGAAATCTCGCCGGAAAACCATGATCTTCGCCGCTCCGATTCTCTCTCCTCTGGCCATCCCACGGGTTGATCCACCTACCAAGTTGAACAGAAGCACGAGCCCAACATATCTCAAGAAGGAACCCCGGCCAATCGTGGCCGGAAAATGGTCCAAATCCGGCAAAAATCGAACGGTGACAAAGGACAAAACGGGTCGCCCCTTGACCCGTGGTCAACGCGGGTCAAGGCCCAGTTTCTCCTTTTGGAAAGTTTCCAAAAATAGCAAGTATTTTCCCGTATTTATACCGTACGCGTATCGAACTCCAAACGGATAAATACGACAATATTCAACGCCCGAAAATATTCATAACTTATTCCTCGCAACTCGGAAAAATCCTCCGGAAGTTCCCACGAGCTAGAAATTAAATTCTCTACAACTTCCGCGAAGAATCCGAAATCAAATTCTTGCCCGAAAATTTAGTCGCTAACGAAACTGCCATATTAACTGATTACGTCGAAATCGTGACTAATCGCGAAACTCGCAAATCAAGTCGATAATCATTCCAATTTCGGTTCAAGTCGATCGACGGTCCAAAACGGATCACAATCACGATTCGGATAGACTCGAATATGAACGGATAAACTCGACGATATTCCAAAATTTCAAATATTCATATTATATTCCTCGGTCATCGAAATAATCATCCGGAACTGCCCATGAACTCGAAATCACGTGTACAACAACTCTCGAGAAGAGACTCAACTCAAATTCTCGGCCAATAATTAAGTCGTGATCAAGACCGGCAATTCAATCAAGTATCGGAAAACTGCGATTACGCGTTAACTCACGAATTAAGCTGATTACACTACTAATTCTGTTCCGGGTCGTCACATTGGATTCCACGATGTCGAATGCCGCTATTTAATACAGATTCGTATCTCTTCCTAACCGCTCATTGCAAGTTTGGTCAACGTCGAAATGCGACTTCGTCTCAATCTCCGTTTCAATTGATTGCTTCTGAAGACCTTGAACACAAGTTGGAAGTTAGGAAGATCCGAATGACCACCTTCTTTTTCTAACTTTTATTTTATTTTATCAAAACAAAAACATTGCTACTGCATTTGTTTTGTTTCATATGGTTTTTGTCTTTTGGTGTGATGGTAATGAGCAGTCAGTGATGTTTTGAAAATTTGTTTTGAAATAGTGTTTACTGGTACTGTGTTTTCACTTTAAATAAAGTAGAATTAGTTAATAGGTTTTATTTTAACAACTATAATCTGTTTTTGATTTGAGTAGAAGTAGTTTTTCGATTTCAGTGAGTAAAAGTAGTTGTTAGGATTAGATTTACTTCATTGCCACTGTGTTGTTTATTTTCTTTCTAAATATACAAGAATTGTGCTCTACTTTTGCGTTGGCATTTTTTTTTGTTCTTTCAAAAAATGTAAGTGAGAAAGTGGCCCTTTTCTTTCTTGAAAACTTGTTGCGGATTCAACTCGAACGTATATATTTTTTTTCTTTTCAAAAATGCAATAACATTTTTTTTAATATGGAGAAGTGTTTCAAAAGTGTATTTATGTTTTGGTATTGTATTTTTTCAGACTGTTATTATGTGTATTTTTTTTAAACAGTTGCTACTGTGTTTAAAAAAAATATTGCGACTGAAGTGTTACTCGAGTTGCTAAAGAAGTGTTACTAGAGTTTTTTTTTTCAGCTTTTATTGAGTTTTTTCAATTTGCTACTAAATCATCCTTGGTGTTACTGAATTGTACTAAATTATCAGTCAAACTGCTACTGAATCGTTTGTTATGTCGAACTGCTACTGAATCATTCGTCAAGTTTCTATTGAATAGTTTATTATGTCAAACTGCTACTGAATTATTCGTCAAGGCGAACTGGTACTGAATCATTGGTCAAGATGCTACTGCATCATTTTTAACATTTTATTATATTTATGTTGAAATTGATACCGAACTTTTTTAACACTACTACTGAGAATAAGTATTATAGAATGTAAGAAATGCAAGTGTAAAATTTTTATCGGAAAAAATGATATTGAATTTTGATTAAAAAAATGAGTTAATACTAATTTTGAATTTGTATTGGAGCTGATCCTAAATATATTTCTAAACTGCTACTGAATATTGAATCGGTTGATACTAGAAATTCTTTTGAAAAAAGAATTAAACATAAAATTTTGAAAAGTTGAATGGAGAATAGAAACGGAAAAAAAATATTAAGCATATATTAATTTTTTTTATAGTTGAAAATAAATTGAAATGAAAAAAGAAACAATGAGGGCAACAAACTAAATTTATCTCTATGACATGACAGCTTATAAGACTCTTGTCCTTATGAGTAATATTTTGTCCTTCTCTTTCCAAATAATAGGACATTGTCTTTTAATGTGTTTGACTTATCTACATTGTCTTTAGTTGTAGTTGTTATATTTATTTCTTTTCAGAATTTGTTAATAATTTGAATAACAAACTACAATTAAGAACAATATGGAGGTGTCATATACAATTAAGGATATAGTGATTATATTACATATTTAAAGACAAAATTTTATACATAAGGATAAAAGCCTTATATGATGTCATTTGACAGTTACAATTTTACATGTTTGCCCCTATTTTGTTTTTCATATATTTTTCTTTAGAATAATTATTTATGTATTTTTTTTGCAAAAATTAAATAAATATTAATTTTTTAATTCAACTTTTTGTTTTAGTCAAATTGTTTTCGTTCAAGTTTTGTTCTTTCATTCAACTTTTTTCTTCTAAGGCATTTTTATTATCATTATTAGCTTGAGTAGCACCTTTAATCAATATCAATTTATTTTTTTATAAAAATTATGTAACATTTCAGTTCCTTACATTCAATAACACATATTTTCAATCGCAATGTTAAAAAAATTTAGTATAATTTTTGATATAAATACAATAAAATTTCAAAAAAGATATAGTAGTAGCTCAACAAAACTTCCGTAGCAGCTCAACAAACAGTTCAATAGCAGTTCGACAAACGATTTAGTAGCAGTCTCCACAAGCAATTCAATAGCACTTCGAGAAGTATTTGATAGCAGCTCGTCGAACGATTCAGTAGCAATGATCTGCGTATTTTATGCTATATTTTTAATGCATTTCTCTCTATATTTGGCTAAATTATGACCTCAATATTATTATTTCTAACTTATTTTGTTGTTTTTATGTCCTAAATAATGAAGATGGAGTAAATGAGGCATAAACGAGCTCAAAACGTGCAAGGAGAAAGTTTTCTATTTTGTGGAGGAAAAATGAGAAGAAATGGTTTGAGAAATGGTCTTCAAATGGTTATCAAAATGTGTACAAAAATAGTTTCCTCAATGGTGTCAAGAATTAGTAACCAAATCACAAATGAAAATGATGTCAAATGGTGTAAATGAAAAATGAAGGCATTTCTCTTACTCGAGCTAGGAATGAGGTGACAGACCAAGCTTCGGACCAACCCATTATTTAAAATTAATTCGGCTTAAAAAGAAGCCTAAATCAAGTGTACAAGACTTGGTAATTTTGCCAAGATCTTCCTTGAAGAAGAACGTAAACAAAATCTAAGAAGAAGATCTTCCGAAATCAGGTCTACAAACCAGCCAACTTCAAAGAAGTACTGAGAATGATTCCAAAGTCCAAAAATATGCATATAATACTTCGTTGGAAAGCTCTTTGAATCCTATTTCTAACAAGACCAAGATCATAATTTTTGGAGGCCTGTTGCTCTTGGAATGCTTGTTTTAGTGAAGAAATGCAGTTTGCTAGTTAAAATATTAAAATGCATTTGGGCTAGGCATCATGGATAATTTCGAGTAGAATAAATGGGATAGGCATTTGATATGCTTTCCTCGACCAAAAAGAAGAAAGAAATCAGATAAGTCAAGCAACTTGGTGGACAAGAAAAGTAACTTGGTGGGCAAGAAAAAGAAGCTTGTAAGAGAAGATACAATGGGAAAGAGATTTCTTTTCCTTGAAGGAAATTGCATAGCTCTCTTTCGTGCATATAAATAGAGGACTTGAGGTTTTCATTCAGATCATTTCTCATTCTCTAAACCTAATTGCTGCCGAAATCACCTCCTTACATACAAAGGCAAAGCTCTTTATGAGATCTCACATTGCGCGGGAGTGGGAATGTGATATGCTTATATGTGCATGACCACATTCTTATAGTGAGACTCATTTTGGGGTATACCCAAAAGTAAAATCGTGCAGATGAGGCCCAAACTGGATAATATCTTACTATATAGACTGAGATGTGACAGAATGGTATCTGAGCCTATCCTAGCCAGAAGTGTGCTGATGAGGACGTTGAGCCTCTAATGGCGATTGATTGTGAGATCCCACATTGCCTGGGTGTGGGAAGGCGATGTGCTTATATGTGCATGCCTACATCCTAATAGTAAGACGCTTTTGGGGGTAGGCCCAAAAATAAAATATTGCGGGCGAGGCCCAAAGCGGGCAATATTTTACTATGTTGACTGTGATGTGACAGAACGATATTAAAGCCTGTCCCAGCTAAAAGTGTGTCGAAGAAGACGTTGAGCCCCTAAGGGGGGTGGGTGGATTGTGAGATCCCACATTTGTAGGGAGTCAGAAGGTGATATGCTTATATGTGTATGCCCACATCCTTATAGTGAGACGCGTTTTGAGAGGTGGACCCCAAAGTAAAACCTTGCGGGTGAGGCCCAAAGCGGACAATATCTTACTATGGGGACTAAGATGTGACACTCTTCCTCTCCAAAGCCTCGCCTTACTTCACCGACATCCTATTCTCCATCTACAAGGTACTAAGCTTGATTTGGCTCTGATTCCTTGTGCACCAATCCATCAAGGTGTTCATACACTTGGAGTTTGCAATGCAATTTCACAGAACAAAAAAGTGTAACATAACCTCATTACTCCATACTTTGGTTTTGTATTGGATTTCTTTTCTTTGTTTGATAAGAACAAGTTTTGATAGTAGGCTATATATTTTTGATTACTTAAAATATCTTCCATGTGTTTATAGTTTTTAATTTGGATGTCAGTGCAAGCTTAAGTTCTTGATTAATGCTTTGAAATTATGTGTTAGTTGATACTCAAATTCGTCCCTCTTGCATGTTTTGATGATTTAATTTAAGGTGAAATTGTATTAAGGTGTATGCTCGATTTGGTTGCACTCTTATTCGATATAGAACATGTGTATGTATCTGGATTGAACTATAGATTTTGTTGATATTTAGGGTGTTAGAGTATGAACAACCATGTGGTAGACAAGATGAGATGATCATTGTATATATTAGACTTAGGTTTATTTTCTATTTGAAAAAATGATTTAGAGTTCTAGGGTCCTTAAATGTGTTATTTGTCTATGAATGAATGCATGTTAGAAGTTTAGGGTTTCTGCTCGATTGGCAACGTTTCTATCTTTAAATTCTTATGATGTTAGAATCATTCTGAAAGTCCCTCATATATTTACTTTTCTATTTATAAATGTAAATCATGCATGTACTCAATTCTCGATTAGAACGATTCCTACTTATCAATGTTACATCTACAAAGAAGAGTTTTTAATTGCTGCGTGTAAATTATGTGTTGAGTGTTTAATTTTATGTTTAGTTTAAGCTTATCAATTTTTGGTACCGTTGCCAGGGATTGAAAAATCTTCGTGTAATTTTATTTTTGTAAATTGAAAGGACCCAATCCGGATTCAGTAACCTAAACCGGAACCGAACCCCTTCTGAAAATACGAACCAACAAAAGTTTTTCAAAATTTCGGCAGAGTTTCGTTACTAACGTGGAATTGCCATAACTTGCACCCAGAAAATAACACTTCATCCTATGCCACAAAAGCCAAACAGTGGGCACCAATCCCATCCGGATTTCTCAACATCAATATATGAATCATAAACAGTAAACAGTACTGTAGTGTATATATATATATCCGAGAAAATCCGTATAAACAAGTATCAAAATGTATCAGAGCGACCTCTAAAGTAAAATATATACAATATACACATCAGTAGGCGAAACAAGAACCTACTGGAAAGCATAGGTAACTCTGATCACTAGCCTCCAAACCGCGACGTGAAAACACCAAAACCTGAACTGCAACCGGGCACGGAAACCGAAAAGCCCAGGGGAAAGACAATAAACACGTTAGAGTGAGTGGACGAAAATAAATGTCTTTCACCAGCTGATATATACGTTTAAAATAACATATGCGAGTCCAGGTAAATAAACATAATATAGTACGCGAGGTAAACTCACACTCCTCCAGCGTACAGAGCATGCAAGTAAAAATCCCACGGGGTCACTCATGGACACCTCCGTGCTAGTACAGTCCGAATCACGGGATCCCAGACCCACACGTGACTCTAGCCAGAAAGGCCTCAGGTCAGAGGTCTGCCTCCCCCCGGTATAGACCTCGGGTCAGGAGTCACAGCCTCCCCTGGCATACATCCTCGGGGATCAGCCGGGATGCAAGTGTATTGATACAACATCATATACAAACTGTACTCTGTGTAAACCAAATCATGAACAATTCGATGCAAATGCATGAAACAGCATATAAATATATGTATATTCGTATACGTATATCTGTATAAGTATAATCGTATAATCGTAAAAACACATGCTCATAATAATCCGTAATCTCAATACACATGCTTGAGTTCGTAAATCATATCAAAGACTCGCAAGATTTCCGTGAAAAGAAATTGTCCACTCACAGGTGAGCAAAACGCGCACTCGCGCTAATCTCGAGGACCGGCGGAAGATCCCTCGCCAGAAGCACGGTCACGATCCCGATCTCGATCTCCTGAGTATTCACAAAAACATAACTGATCAAAAATCATAGTCCACAACCCTGTACTGATTCACGGAAACCAACCGTTCCCGGAAATATGCAATGCGATACAAAATGAATAACGGAAATTTCGAAATCCCCACTTGAAACCTCGACTGAAAATCGGCTAACCAAATCAACCCGAAAACCTCTGGACGATAATCAGGGCGCGATTTCGAGAAAAACGACATTAAAAACGTTGAAATCTGAAAAGTTGACTTTCTCGCCGGAGCGCCGCCGTTTTGACCGCCGCCGGCGGCGGCGGCGCGCCGTCAACGGAGACTTTCTCCGGCGGAGAAGCTCCAGATCGCACGAGCTCCACAAGCCCCATATTTTCCTTCACTACCACAAAGCCCAAAACAGCACGGAACCTTGCCAATTCTAGCATGAACAGATCGGAACCCAGTTTTCCGGTGACCCAATCGGTCCCCAACAAAACTCAACCATAGTTACAATTAAATACACCACTAGACTCAGAGGAACAAGGGGAGTCTTTCCCCCCCCGACAACCACCCTCAAAGCCCGCCGGAAAACGGCCAACCGTCACCGGTGACGAAACCTAACTCAGCCCAATTCGGGTTCCACCGAAACGACATCATTTCAATCCAAACCAAGTTCCATCACACGCGAAATCAAACAAGGAAGCTAATTATACCTGTCTCGTGGCCGGAAAGTGGTCGTCGGACGGTGTAGACCAAAACGGAAAGTTTCCCTTTCGGGTCAACAGGTCAACTTTCCAATTTTGGAAAGTCAAAGTTCAGTCAACGGTCAAACAGTGTTTTATGACTAATTCTTGACTTTTCCGATATTTATACTCGCCCTCGGGTCGATCGACGATTCGAAATGGATAACCATCACGATTCGGATAAACTCAAAACAATCGAATAAACTCGTCGGAAACCGAAACTTCAAATAATCATAAAATATTCCTCGGTTATCGAAAAAATCTTCCAGAACCGCCCACAAGCTCGAAATCAGGTACTCTACAATTTCCGTGAAGACACTCAACTCAAATTCTCGACCGTAAACATAGTCGCGAATCGAATCGGCAAACCACATATACGACGAAAAACTTCGACTAAACAGAATCTCGAGAATCGTGCCGAATACGCAACAGATTCTGGTTCGGGTCGTCACAAATCTACCCCCCTTAAAGAAATTTCAACCTCGAAATTTACGTACCTGTCAAGTGAACAGATGAGAATACTGCTCCCGCATACGCTGCTCGGTCTCCCAAGTGGCCTCCTCAACTGAGTGGTTCTGCCACAAGACCTTCACTAGCGGAATCACACGGTGCCTCAACTCCTGCTCATGACGATCGAGAATCTGCACTGGCTCCTCAACATACGATAAATCCTCTCTGATCGGCAACTGCTGTGGGGCTAACACATGTGAAGGATTTGAGATGTACTTCCGCAACATCGAAACATGGAAGACATCATGAACACGAGCCATCTCTGCTGGTAACTCAAGTCTGTACGCAACAGCTTCAACCCTCTCCGTAATCTCATACGGACCAATGTATCGTAGTGGAAGCTTACCTCGCTTCCCGAAACGCACAACTCCCCTCCACGGAGATAGTTTCAGGAAAACCCAATCACCAACCTCGAACTCTAAACTCTTTCTCCTCACATCTGCGTAACTCTTCTGCCGATCCTGGGCGATCTTCAACCGATCCCGAATAACCTGAATGTCCTCCATCGTGGTTTTCACCAAATCAGGACCAATGAGCCAACGCTCGCCCACCTCACTCCAACACAATGGAGTGCAACACTGCTTCCCGTACAGGGCCTCGTACGGTGCCATCTCAATACTGGCCTGATAGCTGTTGTTGTAGGCGAACTCAATCAAGTGCTACTGCTGATCTCAGTTTCCGCGAAACTGCAACACACATGATCTCAGCATATCCTCAAGAGTCTGAATGGTCCGCTCGGACTGCCCGTCAGTCTGAGGATGGAAAGCTGTACTAAATCGCAACCTTGTGCCCAACGCTCGCTATAAAGCCTGCCAAAACTCAGAAGTGAACTGACTATCTCGGTCAGAAACAATCGACATAGGCACACCATGCAAGCGAACAATCTCGGATAAGTACAACTTGGCCAATATGCCCACTGATACCTTCCCTGGAAGTGCAAGAAAGTGTGCGGATCTCATCAGTCGGTCAACAATAACCCAAATACCAGTGTTGCCCGCCGAAGTACGCGGCAACTGATAGACGAAATCCATCGTAATGTGCTCCCACTTCCAAACCGGAATCTCAAGTGGCTGTAGTTTCCCTGCAGGTTTCTGCCTCTCCGCCTTCACCTGCTGACAAATCAAACATCGACTCACGTACGCGGCAATCTCCCGCTTCATGTTGCGCCACCAATAGTACGCTCGAAGTGTACGAAACATCTTCGTACCTCCGGGATGCATCGCATATGCTGAACTGTGGGCCTCATCCAAAATCTCTTTCTTCAAGTCCTCGTCTCTAGGTACACATAGCCTGCCTCTGAACAACAATGTACCGTCGTCGCTCAATCGGAACTCTGTAGGCACACCATTCCGTATCATGGTCTTCTTGCCCAACAGGTAAGAATCCGAATCCTGGGCCTCTCGTACCTGATCAACCAGTATGGGTCGAACCTGAAAACTGGCCAACAAAGCTCCATCATCATCATACCCAAACACAGCACCTGTAGCTCGAAGCTCGGCTAACATCGATACTCTGGCCACACACATGTGAAACAGCGAGGCTCCCGATTTCCGGCTAAGTGCATCTGCCACAACATTAGCCTTCCCCTGATGGTACTCAAACGTGCAATCGTAATTGTTGATCAACTCTATCCATCGGCGCTGCCTCATGTTCAGATCCGGCTGTGTCTGCAAGTAGGTGAGACTCTTGTGATCAGTGTAAATCTTACACTGAGCACCATACAGGTAATGTCTCCAACTCTTCAACGCTAACACGATAGCGGCTAACTCCAAATCATGCGTCGGATAGTTGGCCTCATGCGATTTCAATTGTCTGGAACCATATGCCACAACTCTACCATGCTGCATCAACACACAGCCAAGTCCCAACTTCGACGCATCGTTGTACACAACAAACTCACCACTGTCGTCTGGTAATGTCAGAACCGGTGCGGTATTCAATCTCTCCTTCAAGAGAAAATAACTCTCCTCGCACGCATCAGACTACTCAAACTTGACGCCCTTCTTCGTCAATCTAGTCAGTGGTGTAGCAATCCGAGAGAAATCTGTACAAACCGTCGATAATAGCCTGCTAACCCAAAGAAACTCCGGATCTCCGGCACAGTAGTGGGTCTACTCCAATTCAACACGGCCTCGATCTTGTCAGGATCAACACTAACTCCCTTAGCCGAAATCACGTGGCCCAGAAACTTCACACTATCCAACCAGAACTCGCACTTGCTAAACTTTGCGAACAACTGATGGTCCCGCAAAGTCCGCAATACTACATGCAGATGCTTCTTGTGCTGGCCCACACTCCTGGAATAGATCAGGATATCGTCAATAAATACAATCACGAACATGTCCAAAAATCGCCGAAACACCCGATTCATCAAGTCCATGAAAGCTGCGGGGGCATTGGTCAACCTAAATGGCATAACCAAAAACTCATAGTGCCCATACCGCGTCCTGAATGCTGTCCTGGCTACGTCAAAATCTCGGATCCTCAACTGGTGATATCCGGATCGAAGGTCAATCTTCAAAAAGACTGCTGCTCCCTTCAGCTGATCGAACAAGTCGTCAATCCGTGGCAACGGATACTTGTTCCTCACTGTAATCTGATTCAGCTTCCGATAGTCGATGCACAAACGCATGGACCCATCCTTCTTCCGCACAAACAACACTGGAGCACCCCACGGAGAAACACTCGGTCGAATGAATCCCTTCTCTAACAACTCCTGGAGCTGAATCTGCAACTCCTTCAACTCCGCTGGCGCCATACGATACGGTGTCTGGGAAATCGGTCCAGTACCCGGCAATAACTCAATAGTAAAATCAATCTCCCGTACAGGGGGTATACCAGGTAACTCCGCTGGAAACACATCTGGAAACTCAGACACAACCTCAATACTACCAAGGTCTGGCACTGCAGCTGTAGTATCCACAACATGGGCTAAGTAAGCAATACAACCCTTCTTCATCAACCGATCCGCCCTCATCGCGGAAATCAAGCACGGTAGTGAAGTGTTCTTCTCTCCACGGAACAGTATCTCAGATAACCCTGGTCGACGAAACACGACCTCATTCCTGTGGCAATAAAACATGGCCCAGTGCGACTCCAAAAAGTCCATACCCAATATCAAATCAAAATCCACGATATCAAGCAGTAACAGATCTGCGGCTAAACCATGGCCACCAATAAACACCTCACAATCTCGGTAAACCCAACCGATGCTCACAACCTCACCTGACAGATACAACACTCTCCACAACCCCGGAAGTGGAGACGCAGGTACCGTAGCCAATGATGACAGTCTAAATGATATGAATGAATGTGTGGCACCAGGATCTAATAATGCAAGTACAGGAATACCAAAAATATGTAACGTACCGATAACGACATCCGGTGATGCTCTGCCCTCACGAAGAGTCATAACATGAACCCTCGCCTGTCCGGCTGGTCGTCCTCGCTGGGGTTGTCCCTGCTGCCTACCCTGACCTGCAAACTGTGCTGGTCGCGCTCCAGAAGTGGCACCTCGCTCAACTCCGGAACTCTGGGCCGCCTGTCCGTCACCGCCATACAACTGAGGACACTCCCTCGCATAGTGACCCACCTGGCCACAACGGAAACAAGTGACAGGGCCTCGCTGACACGGTCCAAGGTGATGCCTGTTGCAGAAACTACACAATGGTACTCCCGCAGTACAGCAAACGTGCCACCAGTACGCCGAGGATAGCTAGAACCGCTGGAACCTGCAAAGGTGGACGCTGTGGTCTATCTCTCCACCTTCTCACACTACCACATTAAGAGACATTGCCGGCGACTTTAAGTCGCCAGCCTTGTTTTTTTTTATCGCCGGAATTGACATTACCGGCGACAAGTCGCCGGCAATGCCGTTGCCGGAAATTTCCCGCCGGAGATAGCATTGCCGGCGACGGCGTCACCGGCAATGGCAGCGCTGCCGTGGCTGGAATGTGAGACATTGCCGGCGACTGAGGTCCATGTCGCCGGCAATGTCTGGAAAAATTTTGAAAAAAAAACGCGGTTCTGGATTGGGCCCAATTCCAGAACCTGCATTGAAAGACATAAACCGTACAATCATACAAGTTCAACAGTATACATAAATGTCCAACGTACAGTACAAATAGCAACGACGATACGAAAATTAACTACAACTACACGTCAGGGTTGAGGAACTTGCAGGTCAGGGTCGAAGTAATCCATGTACTCATTTGAATTCTGGTGGCTACCCTGGTCTTGCTCTGGCGTTGACTGGTGCGGTGGTGGTGGTGGATAACTAAGGAACACAAGGAACTGGTGGGGTGGTGGTGGTGGTGGAGGTGTGGCTAACGGTTGTTCGGTAGTCTGAGCCTCGTACATCGTCTGCATCCATGTGAACATCTGTGCCTAACTCTGGACCAGGTTTTGGTACTCGGCATCTCTGATTGCCTGCTGCCGGACCAAGTTTTGGTATTCGGCATCTCTGATTGCCTGCTGCTCGGCTGCTTGCCTCTTTTGGTCCTCCAACTCCCTCTGCGTCCTCTGAAGCTCCGCTACGACGTTACGACTAGAAGTTGAACTTCTTGACCCGGTAGAGTATTCTGAAGTGTTTTTCAATACTCCTTCGCCCGCCGACCCCATTCCCCTACAGTAGTAGGTATTCTTTCCAGTCCCGCACGCTTTTGCCATGATCTGAGCCGCTATCGGGCGATCAAGCGGATCGATCTGAGAGGCATACTGGGTGACTTCTTCCTCGGAGCAGTCAGGATGGTTAGACCGAGCTATACTCATGGTCACTTTTGCGGTCGCGTCCTCCATTCTCGCCTAATTGAAAAGCGAAAATGAATAATGTATTAGCTAACAAAATCTATTAATATCGAAAAATATTTTTATTAACACATGGAGAGGCGAAAGACTTACCACTTCTGCAGGGCACTGCGGATAGAACTTCTGATGAATATACACCAACGGGTTCACATCTTGTTGTTGCTGCGCCTTAGTCGACCAACCCATGTAGTTGAGTGAACCTGCATGATGGGCCCTGGTGTTTTTCAATCTATTCGCCCGGTTCGTCTTCGAAATCGCCTTGTTTGATAAACATATGAAAAAAAATTAGTAACTAACTATTTCAATCTGATACGATACATTAGGCTTGTAAGATATATTCAGGATGCATACCTTCGCTTTGGGGTGCTCGAAGTGGGCTATCAGCCACAACCACTCGTACTCCCTAAACCGTAATTCGCTAGGGGTAGAACCTCGGCCTAGCTCCTTGTATACAGTGTAATGGGAAGAAAGCTCGTTCTTCCACTCTTTATACCTATATTAAAACAAGGAAAAAAGTTAGAGATATTAAAACACTTGATAAACAAAAATCTAACTCGATATATATTCAAATAAGTCGAAGCACATCACCTCATATGTAGTTGACGCTCTACCCACGTGTGAATAAGAACTTCATCCACGTTAAACCACACCTGCAATATGAATATATAAAAGGTAAAATTATATATTTATTCAGACTTAATTAATAAATGTAAAATTTACGTAATGAAAATACGATTTTACTCACACTGAGTGCATTATGCACTTGCATCTTCACGTAGATAGGCACAGATTCCCAATCTGGCCAAAGCATTAGGACCTTGTCCCGCACGATCGCACCGGCCATGCTAACATATTTGCGCGTGGTGTCGAATGCCTCGATCACCTCACCATCCTCATTGGCCCTTATGGGCGTTTTCCTTCCCCCGGTGGCCTGCTCAAGTCTCTTCTGGGTGCAGGTGCCTCTAGCCCCTTTCCGTTTTCCAGTCCCATTAACGAAATTGCCTAATAATACAATGTCAACAAATTGATATCATTAATTGAACCTATCGTAAATCTTAAGTAATAATTAAGTCATCAATCTGATGTTAAATAAAATTTACCTGTATCGTCCGTTTGTTGGTTGGTGCACCTCACACTCCAAAGATACACGGGGTCGAACGGGATGAAGTTGTACGCTTCCTCCACGCTCAGGAACTCCGGCCGTCCTTCAACATAAACAGGCATCCCCCTATCATGGAATTCAGGGATCACAGGAATCTCGTCGGGTAGGAAGAGACCAGACGGTGGAGATAGACGAGGCCTGGACGATGAGGCGTCAGCACCACCATGTGCCTCAGATGATTCCCGTGAAACGGGAGTAGGCACCCGGCGAATATGGGGCATTCGGATTGAGGGAGTTTCTGATGCCCCCGTTGACTGTCGCTCATCTGAGGGTACACCGACGGGGGGACGTCTGCTGACTGAGCGTCTGCTGACTGAGGCTCGACGCTCGACCTCCGGTTGCACGGCTCTTGATCGTGCAGCTTCCTCCTCAGCTCGCGCCTCTAGCAAGGCTCTCGTGCGAGCACTCATCATTGGCCCACTGGGCGTGTTGCTAACTGCGGGTGAGGAGGAAGCTTGACTACTGCTCCCTCCACTATTTCGGGAACCTCTCCGAAGCCAATTTGCCGCAAAACCTCCTAGACACCGTAATAGTCATAAAGCTTCGGTTCTATAACAAATCGGAACCGGAACCGTTTGAACCTGGAATCGTTTGGAACTGGAACCGTTATGTTACAAACGGTTCCGGTTACAAACAGTTCCGGTTCCAAACCGTTTCGGTTCTATAACAAATCGGAACCGGAACGGTTTGGAACCGGAACCGTTTGAACCTGGAACAGTTTGGAACTGGAACCGTTCGGTTTCAAACGGTTCCGGTTACAAACAGTTCCGGTTACAAAGGGTTTCGATTCCGAACCCTTCCGGTTTAAAACCGTTCTGGTTCTAAACCGTTCCGATCCCGATTTTCACCTTAATTTATACGATTAATTAACAACTATATCACCTAAATTAACATATATACATTTTCGATGTATATATATATACATCATGCATCTTAATTAAATTTAATTTTCACATATTCATCCAAATCACACACCCTAATTAATTTTCCACATTTTTCACACATATGTATACATCATGCATCTTAATTAGGTTTAATTTTCACATATATATACATCACATATTCATCCAAACCACATATGTACATAATTTTCACATATATATACATCACTTAATTTTCACATACCTATATATATATACATCACATATATATACATTGCATATAAATTTACAACTTATCACCCTAATTTCCAACTTAGCACCCTAATTAATTTACACATACACATACACATACACATACACATACACATACACATACACAAAAATAATTAAAAATTGAGAGAGAGAGAGAGGAGAGAGAGAGGATCGGACCTGCCATGGTGGAGTCTGTTCTGCTTTGCCGGCGATGGAGGTGAAGGGAGGAGAGGAGGGGAGGAGGGGAGGAGGAGGAGAGGATAAGGAGGAGTAGAGGATAAGGAGGAGGAGAGGGAGAGGAGGAGGAGGTGAGCTAGTTTTTTCGCCGGACCGAGTTGGGAGGAGGAGAGGAGGAGAGGATCGGAGGAGGACAGGATAAGGAGAAATGAAGCTCGGGCTCGAGCTGGGCAGTTCCTATCCAGACAACATTGCCGGCGAGTTGCTTATAACTCGTTGGTAATGACATTACCAACGACTTCAACTCGATGGTAATGACATTACCAACGAGTTATAAGCAACTCGTTAGTAATGACATTACCAACTCGTTATAAGCAACTCGTTAACTTGTTGGTAATGTCATTACCAACGAGTTATCTCGTTGGTAATGTCATCATTTCCCGAAAAATATCCGACAACAATTTCCGTCTACGATTTCCGTCTACATTTTCCGACTAATATTTCCGACTACAATTTCCGTCTACAATTTCCGACTACAATTTCCGACTACAATTTCCGACTACAATTTCCGACTACAATTTCGGTCTACAATTTCGGTCTACGATTTCGGTCTACATTTTCCGACTACAATTTCCGACTACAATTTCTGTCTACAATTTCCGACTACAATTTTCGACTACAATTTCCGACTACAATTTCCGACTACAATTTCCGTCTACGATTTCCGACTACATTTTCCGACTACAATTTCCATTATCAATTTCCGTCTACGATTTCCGACTACAATTTCCGTCTACTATTTCCGACAACAATTTTCCGACTACAATTTCCATTATCAATTTCCGTCTATGATTTCCGACTACAATTTCCGACTACATCATTAACGTACTAAGGATGATAATCGTAATCATCGTCATCACTTGAGTCTGACTCGGTTTCATAGGTAACCTCTGGCAATATGTGCCTCTCCTCGTCATCTGAATCAGCGTCAACTTCATATGGATTAACATCGAGAAGTTCTGCTCCAGTAATTCGAACCACACTCCTAGATCTCACATTATTAAGGCGAATCGTAGATGATTCCGGAATGTCAAAAGCGTTCGGCTCTTGGTATGCAGTAACTTCCTCATCATCTGCGGTATCACTAAGTGTGGCAGCACTATATATGTTTCTATGAGCAACATGGTTAACCACATTCCACGGGACTTTGTTAAGAAGATCGTCTAGGTAAAACACTTGTTTTACTGATGAGGCAAGAACGAAAGGGTCATCTTCATACCAGGTAGTAGCAGTATTCACCGAAAATGTTCCGTACTGATTGGTTCTTGTGTTCTCCGGCCTAGTATCAAACCATCTACACTTGAACAAGTGCACTTTCATGCGGTTCCCATAAATTAGCTCAACTACTGAATGAAGGAAACCATAATAGTCAACGCCATCCAACCCACCATGGACCATCACCCCACAATTCTGTGTTTTCAGTCGGTCGTCTCGATTTTCACATATAAATTTAACGCCATTGACCTGACACATCGAGTAAACTTTTGAAGCTATCGGTTTCATCGCCAGGACCCTCAATTCGTTTGACCACTCTGGGCAACCATCATTTGCTACATGGTTCATCTGAAAACGATAAGAAACCACACAAGAAATTATGAACATAGAAACCACAAAACCACGTACACACATGCTATATAAGGAAAATGGCAATAAAAAAAAGACATATACACATATACCCTTACCCATTGACCAAAGTAGTTTGCAAACGTCCTGTTGTGGTAATCAACATTTCCGGCAATAGCAGGGCAGTGAAGATGATACTTTTTCCAATATTGTACTTCTTCACAGTTAATCAGTACCGACCAGTGGGCAATGACTACCTCATTTCCATCCAACTTGTACGACTTTGGCAAGCTTCCCTGTACTACCACGTCATTGGAGATGATAGAAAGGTTGAACTGAGGTTCATCTATCGGCATCTGTTATTGGGGGTCCTCAAGCGCTCCCAAATACACTTTGGTGTACGTTACACACTCGTTTGCAACATATGCTTCAGCGATACACCCTTCAGGTGCATATTTATTCTTCACATAGTCCTTGTAGGCTCCCAATTGTCTACAAGTTAACAAGTGCATGTTAACTAAGGTAAAAATAAGACTTTACATATAAAAACAGAGGCAAACCAAATGTACCTTTCCATGGGATACATCCAAGTGTAGTGTACGGGACCGGTAAGCAACAATTGTTCGGGAAGATGAATCATTAGGTGAGGCATGATGTCGAAAAAATTTGGCGGAAATATCTTCTCAAGCTTGCACATGATAAAAATGATGTCATCTTGCATCTCCCTGAGATCTGATTTTTTAACTTCCCTGGTGCATAACTTCTGAAAGAATCTTGACAAGGCCACCAATGGCTCCACCACCTCTTTGGGCAGGTACCCTCGAATTAAAATAGGGAAAAGCTGTTGAAGCAGTACATGGCAGTCATGACTCTTTAATCCGTACATCTTATTGTCCCGGAAGTTAACACACCTGCTTATATTTCCTGCATAGCCATAAGGATACATGCATATATATATATATATATATATAGCCATAGGCAACAATTATATTTCTCGCATATCACCATAATCCGGTAAAAATTTAAGGCAAACCAATTTCCGTACTGCATAGTCATATATAAGAATATATACCTGACATTACTCAGCCACCGAAAAATTTCATGCTTATGCTTCGGCTTGACGGTGTAAGGAGCTTGCGGCATTTTTCTCTTACCATCTCTTAACCACAAATGTTTCCGCAGTCCCATAGCTTTCAGATCAATACGTGCCTTAGGGATGTCTTTTGTTTTCCCCTCCAAGTTAAGAACTGTGCCCACCACACTTTCACACACATTCTTCTCTATGTGCATGACATCAAGGTAGTGTCTGATAGGTAACCTGGGCCAGTAGGGGAGTTCCCAGAATATGCTCTTGTATGTCCAAAACTTATACCTTTCGGGCTTGTCTGGAATTGACGCCACTATGTCAGGATGATTGCTCAGCTGGCCAAAATCATATTCATTCAACACTTCCAAAATTTCTTCCCCTGTCCATCGCCTGGGTGTCACACCTGTTTCCACAGTCCCATCAAACGCGTCTGGATCCTGCCTAAATGGGTGATCAAATGGAATCCAACAACGGTGACGCATTTGAACAAATTTACTACAATGAGGACTGCAACAATCAACCGTCATGCACTCTGAACAAGCCTTGTAACCCCTGGTAACGTTGCCCGACAACATACCGCGGGCAGAAAAATCACTGATGGTGCCAACAAGCATGGCATGCATCTGGAACATCTCATTTTTGAACCTATCGTAAGTGTGGGGTGGCCACACTCACTCAGGTACTTAAGCTCCTCAATCAAAGGCCTCAAATACACATCGAGACACTTTCCTGGATAACCCGGGCCCGGAATTAACAGAGTCAGCATATTGTATTCCTTCTTCATGCACATCCATGGTGGAAGGTTGTACGGTACCAAAATAACTGGCCATATACTTTATTGATGACTCATGTTGCCAAAAGGGTTGAATCCGTCAGATGAGAGCCTTAGCCAAACATTTCGGACCTCTGCTGCAAAATGATCAAACTCCCTGACCATGTGCTTCCAAGCCTCTCCGTCGGAAGGGTGTATAAGGGTGTCATCATCAGGCAAATTCCTCTCAGCCCACCATCTCATTGCCTCGGCCGTGAAAGCACACATGGACAACCGCTCCAGCCTATCAATAAGCGGGAAATATCAAAGTATCTTCACATCTTTCTTGTTGCCTGCAGGAGTCAACTTATACCTTTCTGTAAAACATACCGGGCAGGCTTCAAGGTCTTTGAGATCTTTACCCCAGAAGAGAATACAATCATATCTTCATGCATGGATTTTGATGTAGGAAAGCCCAAGATCTTTCAGGATATGTCGCACCTTATGATGAGTGGTAGGAAGACGATGACCGGGTGGCAGTAGCGAAGCAGTCCACTTCAACCAAGAATCAACAGCTTTGACAGACATTTTGTTCTCCATTTTTAGCTGCATCACTCCCATCACACTTTCAAGAACAGTCTTACTACAACCGTCGTACAACGGAGTCTGTTGCAATGCAATCATGTTGTTGTACTTGTCCATACCGCTTGTGTTGACATGAGCTCCAGGTAATGGCTCGACTGGCTCAATATGGGGGAAACCCTCAACGACGGGAGGGACATTTGGTGCTTCATCAGCAAATACACCGCTCTCATGAGGAAACATATCATTGATTAACATCGATGTTGGATCATAGGATGAACTGCCCCTCTCAGCAAAATCTCCATGATCATAGCGTGGACTGGCCCTCTCACCAAATTGTCCATGATCATGCGGACCCGCTAACGATGTTTCACCGTGATAAATCCAACAAGTGTACTTATCCCAAAACCCGTATTTACTCAGGTGCTTCTGGACTTTATCAATGGGAAAACGAAATCGATCGCTGAAACACTTACATTCTTTACACGGGCAATAATGAAGTGTAGTGTCTCCACAATTAGCCTTCACAAAATTCACAAAACTCCTAATTCCCTGGTGATATCTGACATCCCATCTTTCGAGGCTCATCCAACTCTTGTCCATCCTAAAAATTCTAACAATTTTACGTATTATATATACACACATTCACTACGTACTAATAATCGACGCGATATCTCAATTCAACTCTAATTAAATCAACACATGCATGCATATATATATATATATATATCGATCTAATCTCTGAATTCGATTCAGTACTCGATGATGGTATTCTTTTTTTTTTTCAGTTTAAAATGTATTTGACTAGGTAGGAGGCTCTCTTAAGCCTGACTCCGATAGCACTACGATAATACCAGTCGTTGATTTAGACACAAGATAAGATTAACTACAAGCAGTTTTCTCGTTTTGGTGACATCAACAACATTTCATACACTACCACATATGGCATCATTACCGGCGAGATCACCGGAGACAAGGCCGGCGACCGGAAAAGTCGCCGATAATGTTCATCATTACCGGCGACTTACTCCGTCGCCGGTAATGTCGCCGGAAAATCGCCGGTAATGTTTCAAAACATTACCGGCGACTCCAATCGTTACCGGCAATGTCAAGCCGAACATTTCCGGTGATTTTTGGCCGGAATTTCGCCGGAAATGTGTGGCTCGACATTGCCGGCGACGGTTGGAGTCGCCGGTAATGTTTTGAAACATTACCGGCGATTTTCCGGCGTAAAGTCGCCGGTAATGTCTTCATTTCCGGCGACTTACTCCGTCGCCGGCAATGTCTCTTATATTAGACGCAGATTGCAGCAGCTCGATTATTCATTCATTTTGATCGAAAAAAATCCAGAGAAATCGAAAGAAGGAAAACGTACGCTCTGAAATCGATCCTTCGGTATATTGTCAAAATTAAGGCACGCGTCGAAAACTCGATCACTCGGGAAGCTATATATATAGGTACGTGTATATATACGTATATGTGTATGTATATATATATATGTGTGTGTGTTGATCAAATCCAATTCGTGAGATATATATGAAATGTTGTTGATGTCACCGAAACGAGAAAACTGCCTGTAGTTAATCTTATCTTGTGTCTGAATCAACGACTGGTATTATCGTAGTGTTATCGGAGCCAGGCTTAACAGAGACTCCTACCTAGTCAAATACGTTTTGAATTGAAAAAAGAAGAATACCATCATCGAGTACTGAATCGAATTCAGAGATTAGATCGATATATATATATATATATATATATGCATGCATGTGTTGATTTAATTAGAGTTGATTTGAGATATCGCGTCGATTATTAGTAGTGAATGTGTGTGTATATATATATATAATTAATCCGTAAAATTGTTAGAATTTTCAGGATGGACAAGAGTTGGATGAGCCTCGAAAGATGGGATGTCAGATATCACCAGGGAATTAGGAGTTTTGTGGATTTTGTGAAGGCTAATTGTGGAGACACTACACTTCATTATTGCCCGTGTAAAGAATGTAAGTGTTTCAGCGATCGATTTCGTTTTCCCATTGATAAAGTCCAGAGGCACCTGAGTAAATACGGGTTTTGGGATAAGTACACTTGTTGGATTTATCACGGTGAAACATCGTTAGCGGGTCCGCATGATCATGGACAATTTGGTGAGAGGGCCAGTCCACGCTATGATCATGGAGATTTTGCTGAGAGGGGCAGTTCATCCTATGATCCAACAGCGATGTTAATCAATGATATGTTTCCTCATGAGAGCGGTGTATTTGCTGATGAAGCACCAAATGTCCCTCCCGTTGTTGAGGGTTTCCCCCATATCGAGCCAGTCGAGCCATTACCTGGAGCTCATGTCAACACAAGTGGTATGGACAAGTACAACAACCTGATTGCATTGCAACAGACTCCGTTGTACGACGGTTGTAGTAAGACTGTTCTTGAAAGTGTGATGGGAGTGATGCAGCTAAAAATGGAGAACAAAATGTCTGTCAAAGCTGTTGATTCTTAGTTGAAGTGGACTGCTTCGCTACTGCCACCCGGTCATCGTCTTCCTACCACTCATCATAAGGTGCGACATATCCTGAAAGATCTTGGGCTTTCCTACATCAAAATCCATGCATGCAGATATGATTGTATTCTCTTCTGGGGAAAAGATCTCGAAGACCTTGAAGCCTGCCCGGTATGTTTTACAGAAAGGTATGAGTTGACTCCTACAGGCAACAAGAAAGCTGTGAAGATACTTCAATATTCCGCTTATTGATAGGTTGGAGCGGTTGTTCATGTGTGCTTTCACGGCCGAGGCAATGAGATGGTGGGCTGAGAGGAACTTGCCTGACGATGACACCCTTATACACCCTTCCGACGGAGAGGCTTGGAAGCACATGGTCAGGGAGTTTGATCATTTTGCAGCAGAGGTCCGAAATGTTTGGCTAAGGCTCTCATCTGACGGATTCAACCCTTTTGGCAACATGAGTCTTCAATACAGTATATGGCCAGTTATTTTGGTACCGTACAACCTTCCACCATGGATGTGCATGAAGAAGGAATACAATATGCTGACTCTGTTAATTCCGGGCCCGGGTTATCCAGGAAAGTGTCTCGATGTGTATTTGAGGCCTTTGATTGAGGAGCTTAAGTACCTGAGTGAGTGTGGCCACCCCACTTACGATAGGTTCAAAAACGAGATGTTCCAGATGCATGCCATGGTTGTTGGCACCATAAGTGATTTTCCTGCCCGCGGTATGTTGTCGGGCAACGTTACCAGGGGTTACAGGGCTTGTTCAAAGTGCATGACGGTTGATTGTTGCAGTCCCCATTGTAGTAAAATTGTTCAGATGCGTCACCGTTGTTGGCTTCCATATGATCACCCATTTAGGCAGGATCCAGACGCGTTTGATGGGACTGTGGAAACAGGTGTGGCACCCAGGCAATGGACATGGGAAGAAATTTTGGAAGTGTTGAATGAATATGATTTTGGCCAACTGAGCAATCATCCTGACATAGTCGCGTCAATTCCAGACAAGCCCGAAAGGTATAAGTTTTGGACACACAAGAGCATATTCTGGGAACTCTCATACTGGCCCAGGTTGCCTATCAGACACTACCTAGATGTCATGCACATAGAGAAGAATGTGTGTGAAAGTGTTGTGGGCACAGTTCTTAACTTGGAGGGGAAAACAAAAGACATCCCTAAGGCACGCATTGATCTGAAAGCAATGGGTTTGCCGAAACATTTGTGGTTAAGAGATGGTAAGAGAAAAATGCCGCAAGCTCCTTACACCGTAAAGCCGAAGCATAAGCATGAAATTTTTCGGTGGCTGAGTAATGTCAGGTATATATTCTTATGGCTACGCAGGAATTTGGCCTTAAATTTTTACCGGATTATGGTTATATGCGAGAAATATAATTGTTGCCTATGGATATATATATATATATATATATATATATGCAGGTATCCTTATGGCTATGCAGGAAATATAAGCAGGTGTGTTAACTTCCGGGACAATAAGATGTATGGATTAAAGAGTCATGACTGCCATGTACTGCTTCAACGCCTTTTCCCTATTTTCATTAGAGGGTACCTGCCCAAAGAGGTGGTGGAGCCGTTGGTGGCCTTGTCAAGATTCTTTCAGAAGTTATGCACCAGGGAAGTTAAAAAATCAGACCTCAGGGAGATGCAAGATGACATCATTTTTATCATGTGCAAGCTTGAGAGGATATTTCCCCCAAATTTTTTCGACATAATGTCTCACCTGATGATCCATCTTCCCGAACAATTCTTGCTTACCGGTCCCGTACACTACACTTGGATGTATCCCATGGAAAGGTACAAATGATTCATACATTTGGTTTGCCTATGTTTTTATATGTAAATTCTTATTTTTTAAGTAAGTTAACATGCACTTGTTAACTTGTAGACAATTGGGAGCCTACAAGGACTATGTGAAGAATAAATATGCACCTGAAGGGTGTATCGCTGAAGCATATGTTGCGCACGAGTGTGTAACATACACCAAAGTGTACTTGGGAGCCCTTGAGGACCCCCAACAACAGATGCCGATAGATGAACCCTAGTTCAACCTTTCTATCATCTCCAGTGACGTGGTAGTACAGGGAAGCTTGCAAAAGTCGTACAAGTTGGATGGAAATGAGGTAGCCATTGCCCACTGGTCGGTACTGATTAACTGTCAAGAAGTACAATATTGGAAAAACTATCATCTTCACTGCCCTGCTATTGCCGGAAATGTTGATTACCACAACAGGACGTTTGCAAACTACTTTGGTCAATGGGTAAGGGTATATGTGTATATGTCTATTTTTATATATATCCTTATATAGCATGTATGTATGTACGTGGTTTTGTGGTTTCAAGATGACATAATTTCTTGTGTACGTATTACTGGACGTTTTCAGATGAACCATGTAGCAGATGATGGTTGCCCAGAGTGGTCAAACGAATTGAGGGTCCTGGCGATGAAACCGATAGCTTCAAAAGTTTACTCGATGTGTCAGGTCAATGGCGTTAAATTTATATGTGAAAATCGAGACGACCGACTGAAAACACAGAATTGTGGGGTGATGGTCCATGGTGGGCAGGATGGCGTTGACTATTACGGTGTCCTTCATTCAGTTGTTGAACTAATTTATGGGAACCGCATAAAAGTGCACTTGTTCAAGTGTAGATGGTTTGATACTAGCCCGGAGAACACAAGGACCGATCAGTACGGAACATTTTCGGTGAATACTGCTACTAGCTAGTATGAAGATGACCCTTTCGTACTTGCCTCATCAGTAAAACAAGTGTTTTACCTGGACGATCTTCTTAACAAAGTCCCGTGGAAGGTGGTTAACCATGTTGCTCATAGAAACATATACAGTGCTGCCACACTTTGTGAGACCGCAGATGATGAGGAAGTTACTGCATACCAAGAGCCGAACGCTTTTGACATTCCGGAATCATCTACGATTCGCCTTAATAATGTGAGATCTGGGAGTGTGGTTTGAATTACTGGAGCAGAACTTCTCGATGTTAATCCATATGAAGTTGACGCTGATTCAGATGACGAGGAGCGGCACATATTGCCAGAGGTTACCTATGAAACCGAGTCAGACTCAAGTGATGAAGATGATTACGATTATCATCCTTAGTACGTTGGAAATTGTAGTCGGAAATTGTAGGCGGAAATTGTAGTTATATATGGTAGTCGGAAATTGTAGTCGGAAATCGTGTCGGAACGTAGTCGGAAAATGTAGTCGGAAATTGTACGTAGTCGGAAATCGTGTTGGAAATCGTAGTCGGAAATTGTGTCGGAAATCGTTGTCGGAAATTGTAGTCGGAAATTGTAGTCGGAAATTGTACGTAGTCGGAAATTGTACGTAGTCGGAAATTGTAGTCGACCATCGTAGTCGGAAATCGTAGTCGGAAATTGTAGTTATATATGGTCGGAAATGTTGTCGGAAATTATTTAGTCGGAAATTGGTCGGAAATAGGTCGATCGGATAATCTTCGAGAAATAATGACATTACCAACGAGTTGATAAGCAACTCGTTGGTAATGACATTACCCACGAGTTAGCAACTCGTTGGTAATGTCATTACCAACGAGTTGCTTATCAACTCGTTGGTAATGTCATTACCAAGGAGTTACGACGTAACTTGCCGGCAATGGTGGCGGTATTTCCAGGGCAGCTCGAGCTCTCATCCCCTCTCTCCTCCTCGCCATTTCTCTTCGCATCGATCTCTTTTCCCTCTTCCCTCTCTTACACCGAAATTCTCTCTTCACCTCCCTCTCCTCCCTCTCCTCAATCCTCTCTAATTAGCTTCCTCTCCTCCCCTCTCCCCTCTCTTCCTCTCCTCCCCTCTCTCCTCCCCTCTCCTCCCCTCTCTCCTCCTCCCCTCCTCCTCTTCCTCCTCCCCTCTCCTCCGTCGCCGGACAACAGTTGGGTCGAGCTCCACCATGGCAGGTAATAGCTCACTCTCTCTCCCTCTCTCTCTCTCCCTCTCTCTCTCTCCCTCTCTCTCTCATTCCACATTTTATTTTTATGCATTTTGATTAATTAATTTTTGATAATTGTGGGATGTATGTATGCATGTGGAAAATATTTGTAAAATGTAATTAAGGTATGTTTGAAAATTGTGGGAAAATAATGTGGATAATTGTGGGGTGAAGGAGAAATATATGTGATGTATATATGTGAAAAATTAATTAATTTATATGGAATGTATATATATACGTATGTTTGAAAAATGTGGAAAATTAATTAGCTAGGGTGAATTGGATTAATATGTGATGTATATATATGTGTGAATTAAGGTGAAATTAAGATGCATGATCGATGTATACAAAGTGTATATGTGATGTATATATATGTGAAATGTTTAAAGCCGGAAATGATGTATGTATATATGTTAAGTTAGGTGATATAGTTGTTAATTTAACGTATAATAGGTGAAAAATCGGCTTCGGAATTTAACGTGTTTGGATTAAGGTGATATAGTTGTTAATTTAACGTATAAATTAAGGTGAAAAATCGGAATCGGAACAGTTTGGAACCACAACGGTTTTATACCGGAACGGTTTGAAACCAGAAATGTTTATAACCGGAACCGTTTGTAACATAACGGTTCCAGTTCGAAACGGTTCTAGGTTCAAACGGTTCCGGTTCCAAACGGTTCTGGTTCCGATTAATTTGTTATAGAACCGAAACGGTTTGGAACCGGAACGGTTTGGAACCGGAACTGTTTATAACCGGAACCGTTATGTTACAAACGGTTTCGGTTACAAACAATTCCGGTTTCATACGGTTCCGGTTCCAAACCGTTCCGGTTCCAATTTGTTTTAGAACCTTAGTACGTTGGAACCAGAACTGTTTGTAACCGGAACCGTTATGTTACAAACGGTTCCGGTTACAAACAGTTCCGGTTTCAAACGGTTCCGGTTCCAAACCGTTCCGGTTCCGATTTGTTATAGAACCGAAACGGTTTGGAACCGGAACCGTTTGGAACCGGAACTGTTTGTAACCGGAACCGTTTGTAATATAACGGTTCCAGGTTCAAACGGTTCCGGTTCCAAACCGTTCCGGTTCCGATTTGTTATAGAACCGAATCCATGACTATTATGGTGTCCAGGAGGTTTTGCGGCTAATTGGCTTCGGAGAGGTTCCCGAAATAGTGGAGGGAACAATAGTCAAGCTTCCTCCTCGCCCGCAGTTAGCAACACGCCCAGTGGGCCAATGATGACTGCTCGCACGAGAGCCTTGCTAGAGGCGCGAGCTGAGGAGGAAGCTGCACGATCAAGAGCCGTGCAACCGGAAGTCGAGGCTCGAGCCTCAGTCTCCAGACGCTCAATCAGTAGACGTCCCTCCGGTGGCAAAGCCTCAGACGAGCGACAGTCAACGGGGGCATCAGAAACTCCCTCAATCCGAATGCCCCATATTCGCCCGGTGCCTACTCCCGTTTCACGGGAATCATCTGAGACACATGGTGGTGCTGGCACCTCATCGTCCAGGCCTCGTCTATCTCCGCCGTCCGGTCTCTTCCTACCCGACGAGATTCCTGTCATCCCTGAATTCGATGATAGGGGGATGCCTGTTTATGTTGAAGGACGGCCGGAGTTCCTGACCGTGGAGGAAGCGTATAACTTCCTCCCGTTCGACCCCGTGTATCTTTGGAGTGTGAGGTGCACCAACCAACAAACGGACGATGCAGGTAAATTTTATTTAACATCAGATTGATTACTTAATTATTACTTGAGACTTGCGATAGGTTCAATTAATGATATCAATTTGTTGACATTGTACTATTAGGCAATTTCGTTAATGGGACTGGAAAACGGAAAGGGGCTAGAGGCACCTGCACCGGGAAGAGACTTGAGTAGGCCACCGGCGGAAAGAAAACACCCATAAGGGCCAATGAGGATGGCAAGGTGATCGAGGCATTCGACACCACGCGCAAATATGTCAGCATAGTTGGTGCGATCGTGCGGGACAAGGTCCCAATGCTTTGGCCAGATTGGGAATCTGTGCCTATCTACGTGAAGATGCAAGTGCATAATGCACTCAGTATGAGTAAAATCGTATTTTCATTATGTAAATTTTACATTTATTAATTAAATCCGAATAAATATATAATTTTACCTTTTATATATTCATATTGCAGGTGTGGTTTGACGTGGATGAAGTTCTTATTCACACGTGGGTAGAGCGTCAACTACATATGAGGTGATGTGCTTCGACTTATTTGAATATATATCGAGTTAGATTTTTGTTTATCAAGTGTTTTAATATCTCTAACTTTTTTTCCTTGTTTTAATATAGGTATAAAGAGTGGAAGAACGAGCTTTCTTCCCATTACACTGTATACAAGGAGCTAGGCCGAGGTTCTACCCCTAGCGAATTCCGGTTTAGGGAGTACGAGTGGCTGTGGCTGATAGCCCACTTCGAGCACCCCAAAGCTCAGGTATGCATCCTTAATATATCTTACAAGCCTCATGTATCGTATCAGATTGAAATAGTTAGTTACTAATTTTTTTTCATATGTTTATCAAACAAGGCGATTTCGAAGACGAACCGGGCGAATAGATTGAAAAACACCAGGGCCCATCATGCAGGTTCACTCAACTACATGGGTTGGTCGACTAAGGCGCAACAACAAAAAGAAGTGAACCCCTTGGTGTATATTCATCAGAAGTTCTATCTGCAGTGCCCTGACGAAGCGGTAAGACTTTCGCCTCTCCATGTGTTAATAAAACTATTTTTCGATATTAATAGATTTTGTTAGTTAATACGTTGTACATTTTCGCTTTTCAATTAGGCGAGAGTGGAGGAGACGACCGCAGAAGTGACCATGAGTATAGCTCAGACTAACCATCCTGACTGCTCAGAGGAAGAAGTCACCCAGTATGCCTCTCAGATCGATCCGCTTGATCCCCCGATAGCGGCTCAGATCATGGAAAAAGCGTGCGGGACTGGAAAGAATACCTACTACTGTAGGGGAATGGGCTCGGCGGGCGTATGAGTATTGAAAAACACTTCAAAATACTCTACCGGGTCAAGAAGTTCAACTTCTAGTCGTAACTTCGCAGCGGAGATTCAGAGGACGCAGAGGGAGTTGGAGGAGAAAAAGAGGCAGATGGCCGAGTACCAAAACATGGTCCAGCAGCAGACACAGATGCAGGCTCAAATGTACACATGGATGCGGACGATGTACGAGGCTCAGACTACCGGACAACCGTTCCCCACATCTCCCCCGGTCCCTCCCTTCCCTAGCTATCCACCACCACCACCGCACCAGTCAACGCCAGAGCAAGACCAAGGTAGCCACCAGAATTCAAATGAGTACATGGATTACTTCGACCCTGACCCGCAAGTTCCTGGACCCTGACCTGTAGTTGTAGTTAATTTTCGTATCGTCGTTGCTATTTGTACTGTACGTTGGACATTTATGTGTACTGTTGAACTTGTATGATTGTACGGTTTATGTCTTTCAATGCAGGTTCTGGAATTGGGCCCAATCCAAAACCGCGTTTTTTTTCAAAATTTTTCCACACATTGCCGGCGACATGGACCTCAGTCGCCGGCAATGTCTCACATTCCGGCCACGGCGGCGCTGCCATTGCCGGCGATGCCGTCGCCGGTAATGTTAATACCGGCGGGGAATTTCCGGCGACAAGGCCGGCGACGGCAGGTCGCCGGTAATGTCTCCATTTCTGGTAGTGATATCTCACGAATTGGTTTTGATCAACACACACATATACATATACATACACATATACGTATATATACGTACCTATATATATATAGCTTCCCGAGTGATCGAGTTTTCGACGCGCGCTTTAATTTTGACAATACGTACCGAATGATCGATTTCAGAGTGTCTTCCTTCTTTCGATTTCACCGGATTTTTTTCGATCAAAATGAATGAGCTCGTGCGATCTGCATCTAATATAAGAGGCATTGCCGGCGATTAATTAAATCGCCGGAAATGGAGACATTACCGGCGACTTTACGCCGGAAAATTGCCGGTAATGTTTCAAAACATTACCGGCGACTCCAACCATTGCCGGCCACACATTTCCGGCGAAATTCTCGCCGGAAAATCGCCGGGAATTGTAATAGCATCTTATAAAAATAGAACAATAAAAAAATTGCAAGAGCAATCCACTAAACTCACAAGATCTCATTGTTGAAAAAAAAACACAATAACAAAATTTTAAACCAAAGCTTCGACTCTTCCTACTCTAATTAAAGAAAATAAAATACAATTAGTAGTAGCAGTTAAAATCCACCATAATTACTACTAAAAATTACCTGAAACACTATGGTTTTCCTCCAACTCTCTTACAAAACAAAGTAGTATAATTTCAGAAAATAAAGACAGTCACAAAAAGAAAAAGAATAAAAGTTCACAAAATATAGATCGTTCGAATGAAGCTAAAAAATTAATATATATTGACAAAAATCTACAAATATTCAGAAAAATCCTCAAGAAAAGCCAGACTTGGTGGTTGGGGCTTTGAGGTGCGGTAGCTCTGCAACGAAAGGAACGGGGTTGGAGGTGTGCATCGTTCGATAACGGGAGAGGCTGAGGGGAGCATAGCGGGAGCAATGTGGCGACACGAGAGGTGTTGTTGCAGCTGAGACCTCGTCAGCAAGGAGTGGAAGAGAAAGCCGCGAGGGAATGATGAAGATGCTGCTGAGGGTAGGGCATGGAGGCTGCAGTGACGTGATCGATGGCGGCGTGTTCAGAGGCGGCAGCGTCGAATCGGGAGTTTAGTGAGGTGTTGGAGAGAGAGAGAGAGAGAGAGAGAGAGAGAGAGAGAATGTATTTTTATCGAGTTTAATGGGTTGATCACTGGTACTACGTTTTGGGTTGTCTAAATATTATAGTCGTCGGTTTATTAGTATTATTCGGACGCCTCTTGTCCATGTTTATTTTTTTTCCATAATATTAAATAATGCTAAATAAACCATAGTAAGTAGTCTGAGTGATTAAAATGATATTATTCTTATTTCCGGACGCCTTTTGTTAATACAAAACTAAGAACAATAAAGGGAATCAAGTTATGAACCCAGTCTTCTAAGCTATATTCTTGAGTTGTAACCTACCACTGAGTTCAATAGGATTAGGTAGAACTGTAGAAGTAGGTGAAACCATGACAGATTCAAAGAAATGGCTGCCATTGTTTAACTGCGTCTCGGTGGTGGTGTACTCTGGGAAGAAAGAGGAAGGTGTGTTGGAGGATGCTAAAGCGGCGGTGAAAAAGGTGGTCATAGGTTAGGAGGGGTGGGGGTTCTAGAGGCCACGCATCGTGCCTGGCTTTAATACCAAATGATGGGATTGAAATAAGTCTACAGCTAAATATGCAGAAAGGAAGAAAACTAAAATAACTTCATTGTTCATAACCTTCAGCCTTACAGCTCTTGCTACTTAAAGTACTAGACTATCAAACTTGGGCCTCATTATGGGCTACAATACTACTTAGACTAACTAGCATGATAACTAGACCAAAAGATGAAAGTCACATCAAGTTCTCCCCTCTAAGATGAGACCCGTCCTTGAGCTCTCAATTCTGGAAAACGTGCTACAATGTGTTGTACCTCCTACCATGTAGCATCCTCCTTAGGTAATCCAGTCCACTCAACTAGCCATTTTGTCACCAAACGGTTGGGCTTGCGCTCCATAGCCATATCCAATATTTGCTTGGGTTTCCAGACAAACTTACCATCTTCAGCAAATTCTAGTAGAGTTTGTGAGAGACGGGTGTTGGCACTAACTCTCAGCTTCAACAAGGAGACATGGAACAACGGGTGTAGGAGTGAGTGGGAAATTCCAATTTGTAGGCCACTGTGCCTATGCGTTGTAAGACTTGGAAGGGATCATAGAATCATGCAGCCAACTTTTGTGAGTGACGCACAACTAGATACTTCTAGCAGTATAGATGCAAGCGCATGAATACCCAATCGCGCACTTTGAACTCTCTCAGTGATATGTTTGTCTGCTTCCTGTTTCATACGGTGCTGAGCTGCGGTCATGTGTGTTTTGAGAGTAGATAGAAGCCCATATATTCTTCCCAGGGCTTTATCCACAACATAGACAAAGAAGCTATCTGGTAAGTAACGCAGGACAGAGGGAGGGGTTTGGCCATAAACTGCTTCAAATGACGTCCTTTTAATGGTAGAGTGGTGCGTGGTGTTGTACCATAACTCCGCCCAATGTAAGAGCTTACTCCACGAGTCTGGTTTGTCTTGATCAAGGCATCTTAGGTAATGCTCCAATTTACTATTCACAACCTTAGTTTGGCCGTCGGATTGAGGGTGATAGACCAAGCTATAGCACAGAGTAGTGCCCTACAACTTATGAAAGACAGTCCAAAAGTTGTTCAAAAATATTGGATCCCTATCGGACACTATAGAATGGAGCATGCCATGAAGCTTAAAAATGTCCTTCATAAACACTTCAGAAATCTGACTGGCATTATATGGGTGTGTAATGGCAGCAAAGTGAGAGTATTTAGACAGACGGTCAACAACCACAAAAAATTGAAAAGACCCAACCCCGATTTAGCTCCCTAAACCGGAATCAAACCCTTTCGAAAACACGAACCAACAAAAAAACCTAGAAATTTTGGCAGAGTTTCGTTACTAACGTGGAATTACCATTATCTGCACGCGGAAAATACACTTCATCCTATGCCACAAAAAGCAAACCGTGGGCACCAATCCCATCCGGATTTCTCAATATATCAACAGTAAAGTAAAACAATAAATATAATAGTACTTTACTGAAATCCGGAGTAAAATCGTATAGCATAAACAACAGATTACTCAGAGCGACCTCTAATGTATAAACATATAAGTATACCACAGTAGGTAGAACAATAAACCTACTGGAAGAAACAAGGTAGCTCGAGCACTATGCCTCTGACCACGACGTGCGACACCAGAGTCCGAACTGCAAACTGGGCACGGAAACTGAAAAGCCCAGGGGAAAGGCAAATAAAAACGTTAGAGTGAATGGACGAAAATAAACATATGCCTTTCACCAGTTTATATACATACTCAATGTAAAACAGTGCGAGTTCGGAAAACACAACATATATATATATATATGGAGGTTGTCGGGCGAATCTCTCAAGCCTGACGTCAGGTGAATCGCTCAAACCTGACGGTGAAAGGCCAGGGGAATCTCTCAACCCCGACGACACTCAGGGGAATCTCTCAACCCTGCTTCAGAGGAATCTCTCAACTCTGGGCCAGAGGAATCTCTCAACTCTGGTAGCATCGATGCTATAAATGCCATCACCCATAAACACATAACAACACCTCCGAAAATAACATATATCTCAATCATCGTATAATTTAAATACGGAAAATCATAAAATCCACGAACTCGCAAATCAACAGTGAAAATAGAAACTTGTCCACTCACACGCTTGCGTAACGCAGTTCGCGTTAATCCGTGATCCGGCGGAAATTCCCTCGCCAACGAACGATCACGAACACCTGAATAATCACAATAACCATTTCTCAAAATCATAATTCAACAATACAAGACAAATCACGAGAAACCACCGTTTTCGGAAACACGGAATCCGATTACGACAAATTGTCGGAAATCCGGAAATCACACCTCAATACCTCGCTGTAAGTTTGGATGCTCAAACTGAGAAACGAACCTCCCCACTACGATCGGGGCGCGATTTCGAGTGAAATGACATGCAACTTGTCGAAAACCCAAAAAGTCAAACTTTGACCGCCGCGTTGACTGCCGCCCACGGTGGCGCCGCCACCAAACGTGAGATTTCTCGGCGGAGCAACCCCTATTCTATGCAAAACCACCCACTGAGCAACTTTGTCAACTATAACAAGGGCCAATTCTCACTCTAACTAGGTCAATTTCACGATAAACCGAATTGGTACCAAATTTTCCAATCCAAAATTCTCCAAGTACACATCGAATTGAAATGCCAAACTTACATGGTAGCTTCATGGTGATGAGAGCTTCAAAGCCCACCCAAAATTGCAGCTCAAATCGGCCAAAAATAATGAACCCGAATTCACTCAAAATTCTCCCTTTTTTGATCAGAATTTCTCCTCTCCACCGCCACCCTCGCCGTGAGGGGTGGCCGGAAAGGGACTCGGGGTGTCGAGGCGCACGGAACGGGACCAGCCCTGCCCCCTAAGGTGGCCGGAAAAGGTACCGTCGCCGGCGAGCCGCCGTGAACCGTCGAGAGCATCACCACCACCTCGGTCAAACCGAGTTGACCAAGTCAATGCAACAATAAAAACTTTGACTTTCCTGATTTGGCAACCTTCTATTTATATACATGCCAAATATGGAAACTTTCCCAATTAATTGCGACAAACTTCGAATATCCATAACTCATTCGTCGTAATTCCGATTCCAATAATTCTCGCGGCCACAAGCTCGTCTCGACGTACTCTTCAATTATCACCCAAAGTCAAACACATCGACCAATCAGATAAAAAGTCAACCATTCAAACCAACACATATTTAATCGACTAAACAATCAACAATCGGAAATATTCACAACTAAATCTTTGTAACTCGAAATAATGCTCTGGAAGTTCCCACGAGCTCGAAATTAAATTCTGAACAACTTCCGTGAAGAAGCCAAAACCAAATTCTCGTCCGGTAATTTAGTCGTTAAGAAGGCCACAATTATAAACTGAACTTCAAATATTCATAATTAGTTCCTCAGTCGTCCAAATAACGATCCGGAACCGCCCACGAATTCGAAATCACATATACAACGACTCTCGAGAAGAGACTCAGCTCCAATTCTCGGCCAATGATTAAGTCGTTAACAAACCTGGCGATTCAAATACCGTCGGAACTTTGCGACTACGCAGTAACTCACGTATATAGCTGATCATACTGGTGATTCTGGTCCGGGTCGTCACAAATCCACCCCCCTTAGAAAAATTTCGACCTCGAAATTTCCAAGTCTGTTGGCTAAAAGTAGGAGCACTGCCTCTGCATACTGCTCAACTCTCCAGTGATCACATCCACTGAACAACTCTGACAACAGACTCCACGGTTGGAGATAGCTCCGTGTTGAAATCCCTGTACCCCTAAATCTCAAATCTGAACTGGCTCCACACAATCGCCAAGTGTTCCTGCATAAGAAACATATAGGGTACGCAACACGTAACAAACCTGAAACACAGTTCCGCCACACGGAATACAACACAACTCACACACAAAAGCCAACAATGTAGGCGACGCCGAACTATACGGCACAACTCAAACTCGCCTATGACCACATACGGATCAAAACAACACGGCAAATCACAACTCAGTCTACACACATCAACATAACTCACACACTCATATCAACATAGCCCAAACATCGAACTCGAGCAACAATCAACCCATTTCCGCTAATCTGACAATCTGTGGTAGCACATTCCACAAAATCCAAATCAAATGTCAACTCAAACTCAAACCAAACTCGCTCCAGCACAATGGAGTAAAACATCATTCCTCAAAACGACATCATGCAACATCAAAATCATAGCAGTCAACCAACTGGTACTGCATGCAATCTCGAACAACTGAAACTGCTGGTCCCAAATCCTCCGGAACTGCAATACCGAGGTCCACAATATGCCTTCCAAGGTCTGAATAGTCCTCAAAGATCGCTCGCCAATCTGAGGATAAGAGCCGGTACTAACTTGTAATCTGGTCTCCAAAGCTCGCTGCAAAGCTCGCCAACACTTTGTCGTATCTGATTATCTCGGTCAGCGAACTGGGACACAGGCACACCACGTGAATGGCCAACCTCCGTCAAACACAGCTATGCCAGCCTGCCACTGAAATCTGTTCCGAAAAGTACAAGAAAACGTACTAAGTTCGTCAAATGATCCACAATAGCCTGACAACTGGTATCACAAACCAAAGTGCATACAAAACACACGCAAGATCACAGCGACAAATGCCACGTCTAACCAGAAATCCACAATGGCTGACACTTCTCGGTAAGTCTCCGCCTCCTAGCCATCGCCAGTCGACAAATGTGGCATCTGCACACTCAAGCTGCTATATTGCTCTTCATGTTACGTCACGAGTAATAAACTCGAAGTATCTGATACATCTTCACCTCACTAGCGCCAAATGCGCGCGAAACCACGAGTCTCAACGTCAACACACTCGAATTCAGCTCCCATAGCTCGCAACTCGGCTAACACGGAAACTCGAGCCACACACACACATGAAACACTGAAGCTCCCGATATCCAACTGAATGCATCAGCAACAACATCCCAGATGGATGATCAAAGTACGATCTCTAGCCTTTCCCGAACAAGCTCAAATGTGCAGCCATAGTCGTGAGTCGACCCCATACATCTACACTGCCTCAAGCCCAAATCTGGCCGAGAATGCAAGTGGATGAAACTCAAGTGATCAGTGTACGTCCTACACCTCGCTGCACGCCATAGCAGTAGCATCACCAACTCTCTGATGCTAACACAGGGACAGCTACACTCAAATCATACACAGGATATGCAACTACACAAAGTTCCACTGCCTGGAACCATGAGCCTTCGCTTTGCAAAGCTGCATCACGCATAACCAAATCCAAATCTCGATGCATCGCCATAACCCACGAACCCGTCACGATCATTAGGTAAGGTCAAAACCGAAGCAACAGTCAACCATCCTGCAGGAGTAAGTAACTCTCCTCGCGTGCATCGAACCACTCGAACTTGACGCCTTTTTCGTCAATCCGGAAAGTAGAGTGGCAATCCGGGAAA
Organism: Geum urbanum; assembly: GCA_946800695.1. Classification (NCBI taxonomy): domain Eukaryota; kingdom Viridiplantae; phylum Streptophyta; class Magnoliopsida; order Rosales; family Rosaceae; genus Geum; species Geum urbanum. The sequence goes on from OX326998.1 coordinate 41,897,556, forward strand.
ATCCTGCACAAGCCGTCGGTAATAGCCTGCCAAACCCAAGAGACTCCCGATCTCTGGTACAATGGTAGGGCAATCCCCAAATCAACACAGCTTCTATCTGGTCAGGATCTACGCCAACTCACTCGGATAGCATCACACAGCTCAAAATCTTCACGCTAATCGGCCAAAACTCACACTGGCTGAACTTACCAACAACTGATCATCTCGTAAGGCCGCAAAACCGCTCGCAATTGCTTTAGGTACTGGCCCACACTCCTGGAATACATCAAGACATTGCCAACGAACATGACCGCAAACTCGTCCTGAATCGTCTGAACACCTGGTCCATCACGTTCACACGATCTACGGGAGCATTGATCAACCAAACAGCATGACCAAAAGCTCCTGATGTCCGCACTGAAATCCGAAAGCTGACCAAACCACATCTAACTCATCGATCCTCAACTGATAATATCCGGACTCAAAATCAATCTTCGACAAGACTGAAACTCTCGCGAGCCGATCAAACCAATCGTCAATCTGAAGCGGAGGATACTCACTCTCCTCTGAAATGAATCAGGCTGCCGGTAGTCAATGCACCACCACGTCGAACCATCCAGCATCCACACAAACAATGCAAAAGCACACCACGCACATACGCGGGGTCGCACGACATCTCCTGAAACCTCCTCCAGAAACTCCTGGAGTCGAAACTATAGCTCCACCAGCTCTGCTGGCTCCGAACGACAAGATGCCGGTAAAATGAGTCCAGCGCCCGGTACAAGCTCAATAATGTAGTCGATCTCCCGAACTGGAGGAACACCTGGTAACTCCTCCGGAACACACCTGGAAACTCGGGAACCACCTCAATGTCGCCAACATCGGGCACAGCAACCATAGTATCCACAACATGGGCTATGCAAGCAACACGATCCGTCTCCATCATTCGCTCGACCATCACCGCGAAACAGTATCTCGGGGAAATCTGGTCGTCGAAATACAACCTCCTTCTCGAGGCACTCGAACACAGCCAAATGCATCGTCAGTAAGTCCATACTCACAAACACTCCAAATCCACGATATCAAGCTATAACAGATCCGCGGCTAAACCATATCCTCCAACAAGGATCTCGCAACCTCCGGATGGATACAACACTCTCCAAAACCTCAGAAGTGGAGTTGCAAGTACAATAGCCATGGATATCAAACAATAGTAACCTCGGAGAAAAGTCTGTCCTCAAACAAGATTATGGCACGAATTCCAACATGTCCAATTAGCCGCCTACAACAATCGCGACTTGCTGAATAACTCATCAAAAAGGTACATTGGACAAACTTCAGGAACAACATGAGGATCTCCTCGTAAACTCTGAGCTATCGAACGCAAACACAGCTGGCTGAGGGCGCTCCCTCGTAACGTAACCCTCCTGGTCACCACAATAGCAACTGAGAGTACTCCACGAACACAAGTCACCGCAACACCTGCTGCGTGAAAGGATCACCAACGATCACTCGAACTCATGCGACAGGAGCAAATCCGCTACACTGTGATCTCCGCCATCATCAAACGGATCCTCTGCTTGATCTGATGACCCTCGACATAATCGAAAAGGCCACAATCTGATGAAGTCACTGATCCCGAGGTATCGGAACTCAACCTCATCACATAACTTAACTAAGTCCACTTTCCTCAATCCATCACATCGAAAACCGCGTACACCTTTCTTTCTCAATAGCCTCGCCTCTGAGTGCAGCACACTAAGCTCCTCATGGTTATCTCGAGGCACATCAATCAGACTCTCTCTGATGCTCAAGTTCAAACTCATCTCGAATCTCGTGCACTGCTTCCTCTGAAGCCACAATACACGTACAAAACGGAAACAAACATGTGGACAATGCATCTCTGCCTCAGGTGGGTAAACACTCCTCATTAAAATACTGAGTAGCCTGATTAAACCATTACTGTATAAACAACACCCTGAATGTAGGCCATGGAGTCGCAACCGGAACTCACACAATATCAGCCCACCAAATACAACAATCTGACTCAGGCAATATCAACTGCCACAATTCTCAACTCTGAGGCAACATGTAGACGCTCATACACACACAACCAGGCAAACCGTGCCACACAACTCTCTGAACTTAGAATACCCATCCAAATCCACAGTTCACTGGCAAATCGCGCGTCGATTGATCCTTAATAGGATCCACAACCGTACCGACACGGAAAGCATGTCAAGGAGGCATCCTAATGAATAAAAACATCGTTCACAACAAGTGGAACGTAATCATGGAACTTCAAATATTTGAAAGTATACAACACCCGGAATTTTGATGAGTATCCGCCGGCCGGTCGGGTCACCATTCCAGACATGCTGTACATTCTCAAATATCCTTAGTAAACTGTGACAACCTGGACCAGAATCAGCAGTATGATCAGCTTGATCGATGAGCTTGCACGTAGTCGCAGAGTTGCGACAGTTGTTTTAATCGCTGAAACTTGTTAACGACTTAATTATTGGCCGAGAATTGGAGCTGGGTCTCTTCTCGAGAGTCGTTGTACATGTGATTTTGAGTTCGTGGGTGGTTCCGGATCGTTATTTGGACGACCAAGGAATTAATTATGAATATTTGAAGTTTCGACGAAAACGGATTTAAATGGTAGGTTTGTTAGCGACTAAATTACCGGACGAGAATTTGGGTTCGGCTTCTTCATGAAAGTTGTTCAGAATTTAATTTCAAGCTCGTGGAAACTTCCGGAGCATGATTTTGAGTTACGAAGATTTAGTTGCGAATAATTCCGTTTGTTGATTGATTAGTCGATTAAATATGTGTTGGGTTGAATGGTTGACTTTTTATCAGTTTTTTCGATGTGTTTGACTTTAGGAAATTATTGAAGAACATGTCGAGACGAGTTCGTGGCCATGAGAATTATCGGAATCGGAGTTACGACGCGAAAGTTACGGGTGTTTAAAGTTCGTCGAAATGGATAAACATGAAGTTTCCTAATCGGGAAGGGCTATAAATAGAAGGTTGCCGAAAAGAGAAAGTCAAAAGCTGGTTCATTTATTGGTTTGACCGAGTTGACTGAGTCAACTCGGTGGAGGAGAATTCACGACGGGGGCTTCACGGTGGCGACGGCGAGCTGCCGTCCGGCGGTTTCCGGCCACGGGGAAGAACCCAAACGGTGCACCTCGGTCCCCTCTACTCATTCCCGGCCTCCGTTCGCGGCGAGGACGCCGGAGGAGCTCGATTTTCCGGCAAGAAATAGGTGGATTTTATGTGAATTCGGGTGGCATGAAATTGGCCGATTCGAGCTACAATTTGCACTGGGTTTTGTAGCCCTCCTCTCAAGGATTCTAACCATGTAAGTATGAAGCTTTAATTCGATTTGTGGAAGGAGAATTTTGGATTTGAAATTTGTGTACCAATTCGGTTTATCAAGAAATTGACCTAGTTAGAGTGAGAATTGGCCTTCGATGCAGTTGACAAAGTTGCTCAGTGGGTGATTTTGCATGGAATGATGGTTGCTCCGCCGTGAAATTCTCCGGTCAGTGGCGGCGGCGCTGTGGACGGCGGTCAACTGCGGCGGTCAACGGTCAACGACGGTCAAACTTTGACTTTTTGGGATTTTCGACATGTTGCATGTCATTTCACTCGAAATCGCGCCCCGATCGCAGTGGGGAGGTTCGTTTTTCGATTTGAGCGACCGAAATTTGAGCGAGGTATTGAGGTGTGATTTCTGGATTTCCGACAGTTTGTCGTAAACGGATTATGTGTTTCCGAGAACGGTGGTTTCTCGTGATTTGTTTTGAATTGTCGAATTATGATTGTGAGAAATGGATTTTGTGAATATTCAGGTGTTCGTGATCGTTCTTTTGGCGAGGGACTTTCCGCCGGATCATGGGTTAACGCATATCGCGTTACTCTAGTCTGTGAGTGGACAATTTATTTTCACGGATTGATTGCGAGTCTTATATATACATTTTACGAACTTGAGCATGCAACATGATTATGGTTTTACGAGCATGAGATTTCATACGAGATAATGTTTATTATGAGCATGTGTTTTTACGATTGTACGGTTAAACTTATACGAATATACGTATACGAGTATACATACACTTATATGTTGTTTCATGCATTTGCATCGAATTGTTTATGATTTGATTTACACAGAGTACAGTCTCAGTTACGTTGTTGTATCGATACACTTGCCTCTCGGCTGATCCCCGATGGTAGGCCACCAAGAGGGGCAGTACCCCTACCTGACTGGCGAGGGGCAGTACCCCGGAACCGAGGCCTTTCTGGCTATGGATCACGTGGAAGTCAGGGACTCCGTGATTCCGACTGTACTAGCACGGATGTGTCTACGAGTGACCCCGTGAGATTTTCCTTGCATGCTCTGTTTACGAGTTGGAGTCAGCGTCTCCTCGTATACTATTTGATTTATTTATATTTCGACTCGCATATGTTTTTATAACATATATTACTCGGTGAAAGACATTTATTTTCGTCCACTTACTCTAACAGTTTTCATGTCTTTCCCCTGGGCTTTTTAGTTTCCGTGCCCAGTTTACAGTTCGGACTCTGGTGTCGCACGTCGTGGTCGGAGGCATAGTGCTCGAGCTACCTTGTTTCATCCAGTAGGTTTATTGTTCTACCTACTGTGGTATACATATATGATTATGTATTAGAAGTCGCTCTGAGCTTTCTATTGTATATGTTATATGATTTTACACCGGATTTCAGTAAAGTATAGATATATTTACTGTTTTACTTTACTGTTGATATATTGAGAAATCCGGATGGGATTGGTGCCCACAGTTTGCTTTTTGTGGCATAAGATGAAGTGTATTTTTCGCGTGCAGGTTATGGTAATTCCACGTTAGTAACGAAACTCTGCCGAAATTTCGAAATTTTTTTGTTGGTTCGTGTTTTCGAAGGGGTTCGATTCCGGTTTAGGGAGCTAAATCGGGGTTGGGTCCTTTCAGCTTGGTATCAGAGCATTAGGTTATAGGTTCTGTAGACTTCTGTAGTCGTGTTTACTGAGGATATTTGAGAAGGTACAGCATGTCTGGAATGGTGACCCGACCGGCCGGCGGATAATCATCAATATTTCGGGTGTTGTATGCTTTCAAATATTTGAAGTTCCATGATTACGTTCCACTTGTTGTGAACGATATTGTATTCATTAGGATGCCTCCTGACATACTTTCCGTGTCGTTTCAGTTGTGGATCCTGTTGAGGATCAATCGACGCGCGATTTGCTAGAGAACTGTGGATTTGGATGAGTATTCAGAGTTCAGAGAATTGTGTGGCACGGTGTGCCTGGTTGTGTGTGTATGAGCGTCTACATGTTGCCTCAGAGCTGAGAATTGTGGCAGTTGATGTTTGCCTGAGTCAGATCAGTGTATTTGGTAGGCTGGTATTGTGTGAGTTCCGGTTGCGACTCCATGGCCTACATTCAGAGTGTTGTTTATACAACAATGGTTTTATCAGGCTATCCAGCAATCAATGTGGAGTGTTTACCCACCTGAGGCAGAGATGCGTTGTTCACATGTTTGTCCTTATTTGCACGAGTTGTGTGGCCTCAGAGGAAGCAGTGCACGAGATTCGAGATGAGTTTGAACCTGAGCATCAGAGAGAGTCTGATTGATGTGCCTCGAGACATCCGTGAGGAGCATAGTGTGCTGCACTCAGTGGCGAGGCTATTGAGAACAAAAGGTGTACGCGGTTTCCAATGTGTGAGTTTGAGGAAAGTGGATTTAGTCGAGATTTTGATGAGGTTGAGTTCTGGCACCTCGAGATTAGTGACTTCATCAGGCTGTGGCCTTATCGATTATGTTGTGGGCCATCAGATCAAGCAGAGGATCAGTTTGATGATGGCGGAGATCACAGAGTGGCGGACTTGCTCCTGTGGTATGAGTTCGGGTGATCGTTGGTGATCCTTTCACGCAGCAGGTGTTGCGGTGATTTGTGTTCGAGGAGCACTTTCAGTTGCTGTTTCGGTGGCCAGGAGGGTCACGTTACGAGAGAGCGCCCTCAGCCAGCTGTTTTAGCGGTTCGACAGCTCAGAGTTCAGGAGGAGTTCATGATGCTGTTTCTGGAGTGATCAACGCAGCCTTCTGGTCGAGTTAGTCAGCAAGTCGCAATTGACGTGGGCGGCTAGTTGGGCATGTTGGAGTTCGTGCCATGACCTTGTTTGAGGACAGACTTTTCTCCGAGGTTACAGTTGTTTGATATCCATGGCTATTGTACCTGCATCTCCACTTCCGAGGTTTTGGAGAGTATTGTATCCATCTGGAGGTTGCGAGATCCTTGTTGGAGGTTATGTGTTAGCCGCGGATCTGTTATAGCTGGACATCGTTGGTTTTGATGTGACCATGAGTATGGACTTTTTGGCGACGCATTTGGCTGTGTTCGAGTGCCTCGAGAAGGAGGTTGTGTTTCGACGACCAGATTTCCCCGAGATACTGCCTCGTGGTGATGGTCGAGCAGATGATGGAGATGAGTTGTGTTGCTTGCTTAGCTTATGTTGTGGATTCTACGGTTGCTGTGTCCGACATTGGTGACATTGAGGTGGTTCCCGAGTTTTCCGGTGTGTTCCGGAGAAGTTACCAGGTGTTCCTCCAGTTTGGGAGATTGACTACACCATTGAGCTTGTACCGGACGCTGGACTCATTTTACCGGCATTTTGTCGTTTGGAGCCAGCGGAACTGATGGAGCTACAGTTTCAACTCCAGGAGTTGCTGGAGGAGGTTTCAGGAGATTTCATGCGACCCCACGTAATTGCGTGGTGTACTCTTGCATTGTTGTGTGGTTGATGGATGGTTCAACGAGGTGGTGCATTGACTACCGAAGCCTGATTCGCTTCAGAGGAGAGTGAGTATCCTCTGTTTCGGATTGACGAGTGGTTTGTTCTACTCTAGGGAGCTTCACTCTTGTCGAAGATTGATTTCGGATCCGGATACCATCAGTTGGGGATCGATGAGTCAGATGTGGTTTGGACAGCTTTCGGATCTTGGTACGGACATCAGGAGTTCTTGGTCATGCCATTGGTTGACCAATGCCCCCGTAGTTTTTACAGACTTGATGGACCATGTGTTCAGACGGTTTCTGGACGAGTTTGCGGTCATGTTCGTTGGCAACGTCCTGAGGTACTCCAGGATGTGGTCCAGCACCTGAAGCAAATGCGAGCGGTTTTGCGGACTTCGCGAGACGATTAGCTGTTTGTGAAGTTCAGCCAGTGTGAATCTTGATCGCTTAGCGTGAAGATTTTGGACTGTGTGATGTCAGCCGAGGGAGTTGACGTAGATCCTGACCAGTTTGAAGCCGTGTTGATTTGGGGTTGACCTACCCTTGTACCAGAGATCGGAAGACTCTTGGGTTTGGCAGGCTATTACCGACGGCTTGTGCAGGATTTTCCCGGATTGCCACTTCACTTTCCGGATTGACGGAGAAGGCGTCAAGTTCGAACGGTTCGATGCACGCGAGGAGAGTTACCTACTCCTGCAGGATGGTTGACTGTTGCTTCGGTTTTGACCTTACCTGTCGACCGCAACGAGTTCGTGGGTTATGGCGATGCATCGAGATTTGGATTTGGTTATGTTTTGATACTGTGTAGCAGAGCGGTGACTCATGGTTCAGGCAGTGAAAACCTTATGTAGCTACGTATCCTGTGTATGGTATTGGGTGTAGCTGTCCTTATGTTAGCATTGGAGAGTTCGAGACACTACTGTTATGGCATGCAGCTCAGTGTAGGACGAGCACTGATCATTTGAGTTCCATTCACTTACATTTTCGGCCAGATTTAGGCTTGAGGCAGTGTAGATGGATGGGGTCGACTCACGACTATGGCTGCACTTTTGAGTTTGTTCGGGAAAGGCTAGAGGTTGTATTTTGACCATCCGTCTGGGATGTTGTTGCTGATGCATGCAGTCGAGAGTCGGGAGCTTCAGTATTTCATGTGTGTGTGTGGCTCGAGTTTCCGTATTACCCGAGTGTATGCTACAGAAGCTGAGTTAGTGTGTGATGATGTTGAGGCTCAAGGTTTTACGCGCATTTGGTGCTAGTGGTGCGGAGATGTATCAGATTCTTCGAGTATATTACTCGTGACGCAACATGAAGAGCAATGTAGCAGCTTGTGTGTGCAGATACCACAGTTGTCGACATGCGATGGCTAGGAGGCAGAGACTTGCAGAGAAGTGTCAGCCATTTGAGATTTCTGGTTAGACATGGCGATTGTTGCTGTGTTTGTATGTGTTTGTATGTACTTTGGTTTGTGATACCAGTTGTCAGGCCTTTGTGGACCACTTGATGAACTTGGTACATTTCCTTGTACTTTTCGGGAAAAGATTTCAGTGGCAGGCTGGTATAGCTATGTTTGACGGAGATTGTCCATTTACGTGGTGCGCCTATGTCCCAGTTTGCTGACCGAGATAATTAGCTAAAACTGAGTGTTGACAAGCTTTGCAGCGAGCATTGGGGACTAGATTACGAGTTAGTACCGGTTCTTATCCTCAGGTTGGCGAGTGATCTTTGAGGACTATTCAGACCTTGGAGGGCATATTGTGGACCTCGGTATTGCAGTTCCGGAGGATTTGGAACTCGCAGTTTCACTTGTTCAAAATTGCTTGCAGTACCAGTTTGTTGATCACTGTGATTTTGACGTGGCTTGATGTCGTTTTGAGGACGATGTTGTACTCCACTGTGCTGGAGCGAGTATGGTTTGAGTTTGAGTTGAGGTTTGATTCAGATTTTGTGGAATGTGTTACCACAGACTGTCAGGTTAGCAGAAATGGGCTGATTATTGCTTGAGTCCGATGTTTGAACTATGTTGATATGAGGGTGTGAGCTATGTTGATGTAAGTAGCTTGAATTGTGATTTGCCACGTTGTTTGATTCAGATGTGGTCATAGGCGAGGTTATGTTGTGCCGTATAGTTCGGCGTCGCTTATATTGTTGGTTTTGTGTGTGTTGTGTGGTGTTTCGTGTTGTGGAACTATGTTTCAGATTTATTACGTGTTGTGTACCCTATCTGTTCCTTATGCATGAACACTTGGCTATTGTGTGGAGCCAGTTCAGATTTGAGATTTGGGGGTACAGGGATTTCAACATAGAGCTTTTTCCTGATGAGGAGTTTGTTTTCCTGTAGCCACTGAAGAGTCGTTCAGTTGAGGTTGCCATTGGTGAGTTGAGCAATATGCAGAGGCAGTGCTCCTATGTTTAGCCGACAGACTCAGAAATTTCGAGGTCGAAATTTTTTTAAGGGGGGTGGATTTGTGACGACCCAGACCAGAATCAGCAGTATGATCAACTTGATCGATGAGCTTGCACGTAGTCGCAGAGTTGCGACAGTTGTTTTAATCGCCGAAACTTGTTAACGACTTAATTATTGGCCGAGAATTGGAGCTGGGTCTCTTCTCGAGAGTCGTTGTACGTGTGATTTTGAGTTCGTGGGCGGTTCCGGATCGTTATTTGGATGACCGAGGAATTAATTATGAATATTTGAAGTTTCGACGGAAACGGATTTAAACGGTAGGTTTGTTAGCGACTAAATTACCGGACGAGAATTTGGGTTCGGCTTCTTCACGGAAGTTGTTCAGAATTTAATTTCGAGCTCGTGAAAACTTCCGGAGCATGATTTTGAGTTACGAAGATTTAGTTGCAAATAATTCCGTTTGTTGATTGATTAATCGATTAAATATGTGTTGGGTTGAATGGTTGAATTTTTATCGGTTTTGTCAATGTGTTTGACTTTGGGTGATTATTGAAGAACATGTCGAGACGAGTTCGTGGCTGCGAGAATTATCGGAATCGGAGTTACGACGCGAAAGTTACAGGTGTTTAAAGTTCGTCGAAATGGATAAACATGAAGTTTCCTAATCGGGAAGGGCTATAAATAGAAGGTTGCCGAAAAGGGAAAGTCAAAAGCTGGTTCATTTATTGGTTTGACGGAGGAGAATTCACGACGGGGGCTTCACGGTGGCGACCGGCGGTTTCCTGCCAAGGGGAAGGACCCAAACGGTGCGCCTCGGTCCCCTCTACTCATGCCCGGCCTCCGTTCACGGCGAGGACGCCGGAGGAGCTCGATTTTCCGGCAAGAAATAGGTGGATTTTATGTGAATTCGGGTGGCATGAAATTGGCCGATTCGAGCTACAATTTGCACTGGGTTTTGTAGCCCTCCTCTCAAGGATTCTAACCATGTAAGTATGAAGCTTTAATTCGATTTGTGGAAGGAGAATTTTGGATTTGAAATTTGTGTACCAATTCGGTTTATCACGAAATTGACCTAGTTAGAGTGAGAATTGGCCTTCGATGCAGTTGACAAAGTTGCTCAGTGGGTGATTTTTCATGGAATGGTGATTGCTCCGTCGTGAAATTCTCCGGTCAGTGGCGGCGCCGCCGTGGACGGCGGTGGTCAACGGTCAACGGCGGTCAAACTTTGACTTTTTGGGATTTTCGACGTGTTGCATGTCATTTCACTCGAAATCGCGCCCCGATCGCAGTGGGGAGGTTCGTTTTTCGAGTTGAGCGACCGAAATTACAGCGAGGTATTGAGGTGTGATTTCCGGATTTCCGACAGTTTGTCGTAAACGGATTATGTGTTTCCGAGAACGGTGGTTTCTCGTGATTTGTTTTGAATTGCCGAATTATGATTGTGAGAAATGGATTTTGTGAATATTCATGTGTTCGTGATCGTTCTTTTGGCGAGGGACTTTCCGCCGGATCACGGGTTAATGCATATCGCGTTACGCTAGTCTGTGAGTGGACAATTTATTTTCACGGATTGATTGCGAGTCTTATATATACGTTTCACGAACTTGAGCATGCAACATGATTATGGTTTTACGACCATGAGATTTCATACGAGATCAGGGAATTCGTTAACAAGTTCTCTGTACTAATGTTGGACATACCGGACATGTCTGAGAAGGACCGGTTGTTCTACTTCCTGGAAGGTCTGAAGCCGTGGGGGAGAACCAAACTCCAGAGGCAAAGGGTGCAAGACTTGGCAGCTGCCCAAGCTGCCGCGGAAAGGCTGACTGATTATACTTTTGATGAGAATCCCAACAGAAGGCCGCCACAACCCTCACATGCGAACACCAACAAAGGGGCGCGACCTGCGCCAAGTAAAAGTGGGGGAGCGGAGTCCAAATCTTCCAGCTCAAGTGGGGGAGATTGAAGAGGAGGAAACCCCAAGGATTTTACAACTTCCAAATCAGCTGGCTCTACAGGCACCTTCATGCCTCGACCCTTCAATTCCCAAGGCTACACTCCTAAACCGATCTCTTGCTTCTTATGTAGGGGGCCTCATAGAGTTAATAAGTGTCCTCATAAAATTACTTTATCTGCTTTACAAGCATTTATCCAGTCTCTGGGGAGCGATGATGATGAAGAGCAAGCAGAGGAGACAAGTCATATGGGAGCGTTACGGTTCTTAGGGGCTATGGAGAAGAGATCAAAGACCCCTGTGAAGCTCCAATCAAAAGGATTGATGTTCATAAATGCGGTCGTCGAAGGGAAACCTGCCAAAAGTGTGACGGTACGTTGACACCGGAGCCACCCACAACTTCATCTCGGAGGTGGAAGCAAAAAGGTTGGGGTTGAAGACGGAAAAGGATGTGGGCTACATGAAAGTTGTGAACTCAAAGGCGGCACCCACAGTGAGGATTTCAAAAGGAGTACGCCTGAAATTGGGATAGTGAGAAGGGAAAACTGACTTAGTCGTAGTGCAGATGGATGATTTCGACATCATATTTGGAATAGAGTTTTTGCTGGGGAAGAAATCCGTCCCTATCCTTACTACCCAACATTTGCTCATCATGGGGGAGAACCCATGTATAGTACGCACAAAAATCAAGCAGGCCACCGAGCCTCGACTATTGTCCGCTTTACAATTCAAGAAGGGTGTGAAGCACAAAGAACCATCATGTGTCCTTGTTCCCTTGAAAAAAGAGGACAACAAAAGTGGGGTAGTGCCGAAGGAGGTCGAAAGGGTGTTGATAGAGTATGCAGATGTGATGCCTTCGGAACTTCCGAAGTAGTTGGCCCCGAGGAGAAGTGTGGACCATGAGAACGAGCTTCTTCCAGGATCAAAGCCACAAGTATGAGCACCCTATAGAATGAGTCCCCCAGAACTGGTGGAGCTTAGAAAGCAGTTAGAAGCGATGTTAGAGGCAGGGTAGATTAGAACGGCAAATGGGCAGTTTGGCGTACCTGTGTTGTTCCAAAAGAAACATGATGGGAGCTTGAAGATGTGCGTAGACTACCGAGCTCTTAACAAGATCACAATACGGAACAAGTATCCCATTCCTCTGGTTGCAGACTTGTTTGACCAACTCGGTGGTGCCTAATATCTCACAAAGCTAGATCTTCGCTCAGGGTACTTTCAAGTTCGCATTGCCGAAGGAGATGAATAGAAGACAACATGTGTAACCCATTATGGTGCTTTTGAATTCTTGGTGATGCCATTCGGGTTGACAAACACCCCTGCAAGTTTCTGCAAACTAATGAACCAGGTGTTCCACGAGTTCCTCGACAAATTTGTAGTGGTCTACTGAGATGATATCGTTGTGTATAGCTCTACATTCTGAGAGCACACAGAGCATTTGAAAATGGTATTTCAGAAGCTGAGAGAGAACCAACTTTATGTGAAGAGGGAAAAGTGCGAGTTCGCACAAACCACGATCAAATTCTTGGGTCACATCATCGAACGGGGTCGCATCTGAATGGACATGGAGAAAATAGAGGCCATACAACAATGGCAAACTCCCAGGAATGTGCGGGAGTTGCGTTTTTTTTCTTGGGTTAGCTAATTACTATTGAAGATTTATCCACAACTACTCGAAGAAGACTATTCCTCTGACAGAGTTTTTGAAGAAGGGAGTAGAGTGGGTATGGAGTGGCGAATGTGAGTCCGCCTTTATAGAGTTGAAGAAAGCAGTGATAGAAGATCCAGTACTGGCTCTACCAGATATCACTAAACCCTTTGAGGTGCAGATAGATGCCTTAGACTTTGCCTTGGGGGGTGTGTTGTTGCAAGAGGGGCACCCCGTGGCGTACAAGAGCCACAAGTTATCAAAAGCTGAGAGGAAGTACACAGCCCAAGAAAAAGAACTGCTGGCCGTAATCCATTGTTTGAGAACATAGAGGCATTACTTGTTGGGGTCCAAATTTGTTGTGAAAATAGACAACTCAGCTGTGAGTCACTTCCTCACCCAACCGAAGTTAACTCCTAAGCAAGCTCGATGGCAAGAGTTTCTCACGGAGTTTGACTTTCACGTTGAACACAAGGCCGGTCACACTAATCAGGTGGCGGATGCTCTTAGCCGCGAGGCTGACCTCACGTCCTTAAAGATTTTAGCGAGTTTGTCTAGCAGTGCTGTTGCCACGACAATCAAGTAGAAAATTCAAGAGAATTTGGAGAAGGACCATGTGGCTGAATCTCTAGTGAAACTTGTTAAGGAAGGGAAGAGTCGTCGCTTTTGGTTGGAAGATGGACTCTTAATAGTAAAGGGAGGAAGGGTGTTTGTTCGGAGAGCATATGGCCTACGTAGGATGTTGATGAAGGAATTCCATGACACTCTTTTGGCGGGACACCCTGGATGGCAAAGAACTCATGCTCTTCTGAAGCAGGGGTACTACTGGCCGCAGATGAAAGATGATGTAGCAGAGTATACCAAGACTTGCCTCATATGCCAGTAAGACAAAGTCGAGCGACAGAATGCACTGGGGCTGTTGTAACCCTTATCACCACCCACACGTCCATGAGAGAGTGTATATATCGCTCGACTTCATTACAAACGTTCCCAAAATCGGGGACACCCAGGTATATTGGTGGTGGTGGGCAGATTCTCTAAGTATGCCATGTTTGTGCCAACACCAAAGCATTGTCCCATAGAAGATACAACAAACTTCTTCTTTAAACACGTAGTGAAGTATTGGGGAGTACCTCAAAACATAGTCAATGACAGAGACACTAGATTCACTGGCACCTTTTGGACAGAATTGTTCAAGTTGTTGGGGTCGGAGTTGAACATCTCATCAAACTATCACCCTTAGACAGATGGGCAGACTGAGAGGTTTAACGGGATGTTAGAGGGGTACTTGAGGCATTTTGTTCATGCCAATCAGAAGAATTGGGTGGTATTAATCGATGTTGCCCAGTTTTGTTTCAATTCGAAGAAGAGCTCTACAACTAACAAAAGTGCCTTTGAAATTGTCACAGGTCAGCAACCTCTCCTACCGCACACAGTACACAAAGTCTATCGAGGAAAGAACCCCCACACATTCAACTTTACTAAGGAGTAGAAGAACAATGCAGAGATTGCTCAAGCCTATCTTGAGAAGGCGGCCAAGAGAATGAAGAAGTGGGCAGACCAAGACCGAAAGCCCTGCAAGTTCTAACCTGGAGACATGGTCCTTGTCAAACTTCTCCCGGAGCAGCTTAGGTTCTTGCGCACTAGAGACACCCGGCTTTTCAGAAAGTATGAGGGGCCATTCCCAGTCATTTCTAAAGTGGGGAGATCGTCCTACAAGTTAGACGTCCCCACTTGGTTACGAGTTCACCCAGTTTTCCATGTAAGCAACCTCAAGCCTCACCACCCGGATACTGAAGACATTACCCGCAACCAGCCAGCACGTGAACAAGTCGACGTTCGACCACCAAAGCCGAAAGAAGTAGAGCAAGTTCTTGCCGAGAGAATGATAAAGGTAGGGAGGTACCTGCCCCAACAATTTCTAGTCAAGTGGAAAGACGTTGGAGACGAGGAGACAAGCTGGGAGAACATGGATGCATTGAAGAAGTTCAAATAGCAGATCGAGGATTTCAAGCGGAAAGAGTCGTCGAGGGCGTCGACAGCTTAAGTGGGGGAGGATGTCAGGAGCCACACTCTACTGACATGTCGTGCGACCTCTCGACAGGTTGTAAGGCCACCAGCAAGCTTGTCCAAGGTCATGAGTTAAGCCTGTGACTGATTGTTTGTGTGCCAGAGTTAGAATAGTATTTTTCCGTTCATTATGACTCCTCAAACATTTTAATGTTTCCTCCTACAAAGTGAAGTTATGTAAAATATCATATATATGGAGAGGTTCCTAGTCGGCATTACTGTTGGACTCAGGAACTAGTATAGGTAAGCACAAGTACTTTTGCCTCCCTAAACGTCTTACCATAAATAAAAGAGGAGATTCAATCATCTGTGCATTGTGAGATTGTCCCATTTGATTCTTAAATTATTTGTTCATTGTTGTGTTCTTTTCTGACGCTCAGCCCACACGCTTGCTTGCTCGCTTGCTCACTTGCACGCTTGCTTGCTTGCTCGCTTGCTCACTTGCACGCTTGCTTGCTTATTTGCTTGTCCCTTACATTATATTAATATCATGTAGATTATTGCTGCTTGCAAGGTACTCATTTGGCTGACTTGCTAACAGGCAAGTGCCGCACGGTCTGTTTTGTTGCTTTTCAAAGTCAGCCCGTGACACTTTGCAAAGCTCCCTTTTTATAGCAGATGAAAACACCCTCAAAATGTTCTGCTCCTCTTCAAATAGTGTAACTCATACCTCTTAACCGAGGGGGAATAAAGAACATATGAATTGCTTTTACAATTAAGCTCCATGATGGCGCACGACTTCTCCTCCTTTACTGGTATGTGCATTTCGGTGCTTTTCCTTTACCCAACGTATCTTTGACTCTTATATTGAAGAAGCGGCTAAACAACTGAAGAGACGGGATGGGAACGTGCTGCTCTTCAATAGCTACAGCCCATTTCTTCTCTCATTGGTTTAATTGATGATTAAAGATCAAAGAGTGAAGAGCTCGTTGTCACGCCCCGCCAACATTCCAAGGGTTGCCTTGAGCATTCGCAAGGGAAGCATGGCTCAAGGATAGGATTTGAGCACCCTAGAAGCATCCGAGGGCAGCTAGAGGCACCTAGAGAGGGCTGCCAGAGACATACGGGGGCTGTCCGAAGCACCCGGAGGCAACCGGGTGCCAGCCAGGGGGCTGCCCGGCGTAACAGGAGGCAGTCGGGTGCTACCCGGGGGCTGCCAGACCCACCCAGGCAGGCCTGGGAGGTTCCGAAAAGGTTTGGAACAGTGGGGTCTGTGACAACCCAGAACATAATTAGCAGTGTAATCAGCTTAGTCCATGAAGTTATGCGTAATCGCAGATTTCCGACAGATAATTGAATCGCCAGACTTGATCACGACTTAATTATTGGCCGAGAATTTGAGCTGAGTCTCTTCTTGAGATTTGTTATACGCGTGATTTCGAGTTCGTGGGCGGTTCCGGATCATTATTTGGACGACCGAAGAATATAATATGAATATTTGAAGTTTCGACATAATCGGTTTTAAATGACAGTTTCGTTAGCGATTAAATTACCGGGCGAGAATCTGATTTCAGATCCTTCGTGAAAGTTGTTGAGAATTAAATTTCGAGCTTGTGGGAACTTTCGGAGGATTTTTTCGAGTTGCGAGGATTAAGTTACGAATATTTTCGATCGTGGATTATTTAATCGGATAAGCTTGTGATGGTTTGAACCGTTGAATTTTTATTGGATTTGTCGATGTGTTTGACTTCGGGTGGTAATTGTAGAACATGTCGAGATGAGTTTATTGCCACGAGAATTTTTTGAAATCGGATTTACGACGCGAAAGTTACGAGTATTTGAAGTTTGTCGAAATGTGTAATTGGAAGTTTCCAAAAATAGAAGGTATAAATGGAGGTTTCCTTTTTGGGTAAGTCAAACATGGCAATTAAGAGGTTTGACCGGTCAACTCTGTTTGGAAGATGGCCATCGTTCGTTTGGCAAGGGATTTTTCGCCGGATCACGGGATTAACGCGAACTGCGTTACGCTAGTCTGTGAGTGGACAATTTCTTTTCACAGAATGATTGCGAGTCTTTATACATGTTTTACGAACATGAGCATGCATACGAGATTAATTTTCATATGAGCATGTGTTAAACTATTACGCCTATACCAGTATACATTACGTATATGCATTTATATATTGTTTCATGCATTTGCAACGAACTATTTATGATTTGATTTACATAGAGTACAGTCTCAGTTTACGTTGTTGTATCGATACACTTGCCTCTCGGCTGATCCCCGATGGAGGCCTACCAGGAGGGGCAGTACCCCGACCTGACCGGCGAGGGGCAGTACCCCAGAACCGAGGCCTTTCTGGCTAGAATCACGTGTGGGTCTGGGATCCCGTGATTTGGACTATACTAGCACGGATGTGTCCATGAGTGACCCCGTGAGATTTTCCATGCATGCTCTGTACGCGAGTTGGAGTCAGTGTCTCCTCGTGTACTACTTGATTTATTTATATTTTGACTCGTATATGTTTTTTTTATAACATATATCATCTGGCGAAAGACATATATTTTCGTCTACTCACTCTAACCGTTTTCATGTCTTTCCCCTGGGCTTTTCGGTTTCCGTGCCCAGTTTGCAGTTCAAATTCTGGTGTCGCACGTCGTGATCGGAGGCATAGTATTCGAGCGATGTTTCTTTTATGGTAGGTTCTTAGTTTGGCCTACTATTTGTATATGTATACTAGAAGTCGCTCTGAGTATTCTGATGTATATTCTTATACGATTTTCAACGGATTTCTGTAAAGTATAGCTATATTTATTACTTTACATTACTGTTATGATATTGAGAAATCCGGATGGGATTGGTGCCCACGGTTTGATTTTTGTGGCATATGATGGAGTGTATTTTCCGGGTGCAGGTAATGGCAATTCCGCGTTAGTAGCGTTACTCTGCCGAAATTTTGATGGTTTTTGTTGGTTCGTGTTTTCAGAAGGAGTTTGATTCCAGTTTAGGAAACTAAATCGGGGTTGGGTCCTTTCAGGGTCGGTTCTGGAGGGGTCTGGAACAGCATGGTGGCATCCCCGGAAGGGTCCGGAGCTGTATGGAGGTACCCGGAACACTACGGAAGGTGTCGGAAGGCCGTGGGAGGCCTTAGAAGGTCGCGGAAGTCTCCGGAAGACTTGGGAAGCATTAAGCCAAGTCTTGAACTCTCTAGAACCTTAGAGAGGCTCATGGGACAAAGTCACTCCGGAGATCTTTAGAACCATCATGGGACATCATAGTGTAGTATAGATGGGTCTAGAACTCTCTATACTTGTACATGTGCTAGATTAGTCTAGAACACTAGGCTTTGAGGTGGAAGCTATAAATAAGGGAACCACCCCTCCCATTTGAGGGAGGTAAGAGGAAGGAACTCTAGGAGCTATCAAACTCTTGTAAAGATTTCTTTAGCAATACAAGTTCTTCTTTCAAAGTTCTTCTCCCTTCATTCTTTCGGTTGTTCTAGCCAAGCGTTGGCGATAGTTAGGCTGACTTAGCATAAGGGAAGTGTTAAGGCCGCACGAGTGCTAGCTGAAAAATAAACTCGTGACAACGTGCTCTCTTGAGACTACAATGGGCTACTCCTTTGGGCTCACCATACACACGTGAGCTGCACACAATCAAGCTTAATTAAGTTTTAACTTTGATGCCCAATACTAATATATAACTATACATACCATTTAAGACAAAATTAGCTAAACAACCCCATTAGAGAAAATAGAATAAAATAAGCTAATTATCAAATGATATAACTCAATTATGCTGAATCAAAGACCATTAAACATATATAATCGAGCTATTATCAGTAACCCATCGATAAAATCCATAGAGATATCGAGCCATACCTCATCTAGGATCGGAAGGGGCAGGAGCAAAGCGGGAGGGTTGATGGCTTCATATGATTGGCTTTGGCAAGTGTCACAAGAGACTATGAACTTGCAAACATCCGTCCTCAGGCTTGGCTAGCTGAAACTGCATTTGATGCGAACCAATATCCTCAGGTATCCTGAGTGCCCTACCTCTTTAGTGGAATGAAACTCGTGTAAGAGCTTCGTGCTCCAGTCTAATGATGCTGGAACGAAAAAGCGGTCCTTGCGGTTGAGCATGTCCCCTTAAAGTGTAAACCCTTTATTGGTGGTTGACCATGCATGAAAGGTTGACACAATCTCCTTGGCCTCTGCATCACACAAACAAATTTCCATAATGTGCTGGATTCCGGTGAAAATAGGCGCTATGATTGTCTGAATAACACACAATTCCGATCTCCTCGACAATATCTCAGGTATTGTGTTATGGATCCCTGGCTTGTATTCCACTTTGTAATTGTAGCCCATTAGCTCCGTGAGCTCCCGATATTGTGCGAGAGTGGTGACTCTCTAGTCCATCATATGTCTCAATGGTTGGTGAGAATCGTGAGCTGGTGATCCAAGAGGTACGAGCGCCATTTCTCCACAACATGGAGTATTGCAAGCATCTCCTTCTTATGAGCAAATAGAGCTTGATTGAGTGGGAAGAGTGTCTTGGAGAGGAAGGTAATTGGATGTTTCTGTTGGGTTAGGATCGTACCGATTACAGAACCGCTTGCATCTATCTCTACAATGAATGGTTAAGTAAAGTCTGGCAAGGCTAGGATAAAGGCGTTGATCAGGGCAGTTTTCAACTGCTCGAAAACTCTATCGACCATAGGGGACCAATGGAACTGGCCTTCTCGAAGCATAGTTGTGAGAGGTGACGCAATCGTGCCATAGTTGCACACGAAGTGGCGGTAATAGCTAGAAAGATCGAGAAACCCTCGCAAGCTCTTCATTGATATGGGTTTTGGCCAGCTTTTGATACTTTCCACTTTGTCCTGGTCCATAGCTAGACCAGAGCCAGATATCACATGGCCCAAGTATTGGACCTGGACTTGTCCGAAAGCACACTTTGACATTTTAAGTTTTAGTTGATGTTCTTGAAAAATAGAGAACACTGTAGCAAGATGCTTCACATGAGATGTAAGATCGTTGCTATAAATTAAAATGTCACTAAAAACACAAGGTAAAACAACATAATCACTAACTCGTAATGCCCCTCATGCATCCGAATTCGATGATAGCCGGATCAGAGGTCCAATTTAGAAAAATATTTATCCACTTGTAGCTCATCAAGAAGCTTGTCCACTATCATTGAAATCAATAACAAGTAGCACAGAAATTGTTCAGAAAAAATTAAGCTTAACAAGAAGCTTGTCCACTATCACCTCGATCTTTGACGGTGATGGCATTGAAATCCCTATAGTCCACATAAAATCTCCATTCACCCTCTTTTTTCAGGACAAGTAGCACCGGTGAAGAGAACTCACTTGTGCTAGGTCGTATTTTTCCTGACTTTAACATATCCTCCACTTGTTTTTCCAATTTTCCTTTTTGGGAAGTTGCATATCGGTAAGTAGAATACGGTATTCAATGGAAAGGGCTAGGAGAATAAATGTGGGTTCCTCAATTAGAGATTGGTGTTAATGGATAAGGGTTTGGATATAAGGTATTAAGGCTGTGGGAGAGGTAATTGTATGTGATGGGGAATTTATATGGGCTGGAGGAAGAAGGGCTAAGAGGGCACTAGGATCCAATTTAGGGGATTCAGAAGTAATCCCTTGAGGCACATGTAGCTTCCCGACGGATTGGAACATCATCACCTTGTCTAGAAAATGCATTCTGATAAATCCCAATGTATCCAACCATTCGATACCAAGTAATAGGTCACAATCATCAATTGCTAGTAATATGAATGAGTATGTAAATGTGTAGTTTTATATAACTATAATTACATTAAGAGCTCTCCCCTTATGATTAATTGGATGTCCTATGGAAGATTTGAACTTGCAGTTGGTAGCAGACTTGATGGACATGCCCAATTCATGTGCCACAGTTAGGTCGAGGAAATTGGAAGCAGATCCACAATAAACAAATACAGTTATGGGCCTTCCTTTTATTAACCCATTAAACTTCATCATCTGGCCCTTGGAGGAGTGGCTTGACGCGTGCGTGGGTCGGGAACCACTTTTCTGGGCAGCCATAACATAGACCATTTGCGCCTCTCTCTTTTTGTTCCTCTGGGGTCAGGACCTTCGTTGCGGCATCTTCTCGAGATTTGAATAGGGGTTTGTTGGCTTGGGTTGTGACCATTAGAGATTGGCATATAGTGTGGACATGAGGTACATTGGAGTTGCTTATTGGCACAGAGGGACGTGGGTTGGGGGACCACATTTGTGCTTTTTGAATCCTCAATGAACGAAGCTCCACTTTCTTCAATTCAATCTACCGTGCAAGGCGTTGCACCATCGCCAAGGTTTACAGATACTAGATTTGCACTTCATATTAAATGTTTGCCTTCAATTCGTCAACGAATATCGACAACAAATCCTCGTCAGACTAATCGAGAGCTTGGTGAAAGCCGAGATGTAGTCTTCCACTAAATTGACTTATTGTAGAAGCGCCAATGTAGCTTTGACCTCACTATTGTTGCCCATTCCGAAGTTCTCAAGGAAGGCCATGACGAGCTGTTTCCAACTGATATTTGGATGGTGTTGTTCTATCGAGTTAATCCATATGGTAGCGTTAGGGTCGAGAAAGGATGACACCTTGAGAAGCTTCTCGTGTCGAGGTACATGTTGAACTCGTACAAAATGCTCTACCATTGCTAGCCATCCCACGACGTCTTCTCCATTAAACGCGGTATGACCAATTTTTGTGGTTTATATAGGTTTTGGAAATTTTGGGGGTCGTACTATGGGTATTTGGGAGGCCGGGTGAAGATATGTTGGGAAAATTGTGGGTTTGGTTGTTGGTGTTGTGTGGTGACGGTGAAAAAAATAGGAGGTGAAGAAAAGGGATGTAATGATATGGAGAAGGAAAGGGATACCAGTTGTGGTGAGAGATTTTGGTGTTGCAGATTGTGATTAGGATTGAGGGCAGCCAGTTGGTGTCTATCAACTATGGGAAGAGTAGTATCTTTTTCAGTCAATATTTGGTTGTGGAGGTACATGCAGAGTATGTTTCACTACTACAGATGTCTCTAGTAATGTATTATGATCAGTATTTAGGGTTTCCTACACATATCAGATAAAGTATGAAAGAGACTTTTGCCTATATCTAAGACAAGCTGCGATATCGATTGATGGGATGGAAAGGGTCGCTGTTGAGTGTTGCCGGCTAAGAGCTTATGGTTAATGTAGTGGCCCAATCACTCCCTACTTATGTTATGAACTGTTTCTTATTTCCCATAGGTTTTTGTGAGGATTTGAAATAGATGTGTGCAAACTTTTTCTTGGGAGATAGTGCTAGAAAGACAAAGATACACTAGTGTACTTGAAATAAACTGATGATGTCGAAGGATAGACAAGGGCTTGGGTTCCGTAACCTTTATGCTTTTAATCTTTCTTTGTTGGCAAAGCAAGTTTGGAGGTTTATAACCCAACCTGATTACTTGGTGGGATAGGTATACAAATCTATATATTATGAGACATGTTACTTTTGAGATGCTCAGGTTGGTACTTCTCCCTCCTTCACTTGGAGGAGTTGTTAGAGGCGGGAAGTCGATGGCAGGTTGGCAAGGAAAGCATATTGGTTTTTGGGAGGATATATGGTTGTTATGACAAGAGGGATTTCGGCCACAGTAGTAGTTTACAGCTTCGACCATGCTTTCGAGTCTCTAAATTTATTACACATTGGCGGAGCTGGAATATTGAGTTGCTATATCAGTATCTTACCCCTGCTGAAGTGGACCTAATTTGAGGAATTTCGTTGAGCTGAAGGGTATGTCCTGATGTGATTCTGTGGCACTTTACAGGGAGGGAGACTTTACAATTGGTAGTGTATGTCGATTAGCTTTTAATGTGTTGGTTCTCCCACAAATGGTGGCTATGAACCTTCATAGGCAGTTATGGAGGTGGTTGTGAGGGGTACAGGCGGCACCTGCATTGAAGATTGGTCTGGCTTTTGATGTTGTTCGACATCGTGGTGGTGTTGGTATTATGGTTTGAGATTGGTCTGGCTGATTTGTTATGGACCTAGCCTGTAGAATAGATGGGTTTTTCCCCCATTGGTTGTTGAGATAGTAACTGCTTGGGAGACTTTATGGGCTACTATGGAGTTTGGGTTTAACCCAACGTCAGTTAGTTCTGACTCATTAATTGCAGTGTAGGGGGTGGCTGATCCTCTGACAACTCTTACCATGTTCAAAGATTCTTGTCATGATTTCCATGATTCAGACATTTTTCTACTTTTTGATTTGTACATTTAGGTAGAGAGGCCAATATAGTGGCACATAAGCTAGTCAAATGGGCATTACGCAATGCTCAGGTTACTATTACTCTTCCATCCGTCCCTCTTTTCCTACTGTGGTGGCTGTCTGCTAATTCTACTGGTTGAGATTATCAATATGTTTTATCGTTTCACTTAAAAAAAAACAATAAAGGGAGTTGTAAAAGGAAAACCTCTTAGAAAAAGTTGCATTTGACTGATTAAAGACAAGAGCAAGCTGAGGGCATAAGGCAAGGAATGCTCTAATGTATGAAGGTTGTGGAAGTTGTGTCCATAATTAGCTAACTTATCAACAACAAAAATTTGCTTCAACGATGACATGCTTGAACTAAATTTCCTCATACTTACTAGCAAGCTTTATATTGTCTTCAATGAGTGTTTTGAGTTTTCAGGTGGTAGAAATCTTTCCATTGACACAATTGATGATCAGGAGTGCTATCCGCCAAATTTTCTCGACGGATGGATGTATACTTGTGTGAATTGTGTTGGTAGAGCTAGAATTGTGAACAGGTTCTCGAATAGATTCAGTGCATAAGGTCACCTAAGACTTGGTTTAAATAAGGGGCTTTCGGCGAGATCGCTTCAACAATTTAAAGGCTTTGGATAAAGGTTCTTGACCAAGAACACGGTGTAGGATACTGATTATTGACAACTCGACTACATTAGAATGCTGGGATATTTAGGGGTCTCATTTGTTCGAGAGACGAAGAGATGATTGGATTCCAAATTGGGTGGCGAGAGAATAAGTTATGCTCGAGATGTCGAGAGTAGGAACTTTGTTAGAATGTTTGTGTATGTGTCTTTTTCTTCTTTTTATGAGCCTCTACTTTTATAGGCTCCTCAACACTGACCTTAAAGGAAGAAGAATACCACAATCTTTCACATTTGAAGGTGAATCTCATGCTGCGAGATATGCAGATTATCATAGTCCTAGTAGGAAGTATAATAATGATTCAAACTTTGAGCAAGTCTCTTCGGATCGTTTTATTTAGAATTGGGTAGTGGTACTGGCCCTGGTTACTTCCCAGACCACAATAAACTTATTCCGCCCAAAAATGGTATCTCTCTGGAACGCTAGCAACAAGGGATAATTACATATAAGATTATATACATAAGATGCATACTAAATAAGGTCACTTTATAATTTTATCCCAAATAAGGTTATTTTTATAAAACTAAAAACATAAATATCCTTGATATTCATTATATTTATTATTATGCCATCATATATAAATAAACTAACTACATTATTCTCTTTCATTTCCAGTTTATTCTCTCCTCTCTCTAAACCTAGCAGAGCTCTCCTACTGATCCTCACTTAATCATCACTGCTCCACTCTCTGTCGCGCCTTCCTACTTACTCAATCATCGTCGCGCCCTCTCTAGCTACCTCGACGACGAGGCCGCAACCACGAAGATCTCTCTCGCCTCTCTCCTATCCTCTCTCAATCCCTCATCACCTCTCTCTGACACACCTCTCTGGCTACCTCTACGACGACGCCGCAACCGCGAAAGTCTCTCTCTCTCTAAGGTTTCTAAATAGAATCAGTGTTGATTTTAGGGTTCACATGGGTTTAGGATGTGATAGTGTGTTTCTAGGCTGTAAGTGCATATACATTAGAATTGATGATGCTATTAGTGTGATTGAGAGTATGTGATCGTGTGTTTGTTGGGCAGAAGTACTATATTTAGAATTGATGATGTCAGAAGTGTAATTGAGAGTCCGTGATAGTGCATTTATTGGTTGTAAGTAGTACATTTAGAATTTATGATGCTATTATTGTGATTGAGAGTCTGTGATAGAGTGTTTCTTGGCTATTAGTAGTACATTTAGAATTGATGATGTCAGTAGTGTGATTGAGAGTCTGTGATAGTGCATTTGTTGGCCGAAAGTAGTACACTTAGAATTGATGATGTCAGTAGTGTGATTGAGAGTCTGTGGTAGTGCATTTGTTGGCTGGAAGTAGTACATTTAGAATTGATGTTGATAAGGATGATGTTGTTAATAATAGTGTGTTTGTTGATCTACTGTAGTGTTTTTGCTAATCGATCTAAGGTAGTATGTTTGCTGACGAGTGGTAGCATTTTCGTAGACTTGAAGTTTGTTGATTTGATGAACTAAGTATTATGTTTGATGGTTTGTGGTAGTGTAATTGTAAGTCTCAAGTAGTATATGTAGGTTTGATGGTTTTGCAGAATGTGTGATGGTGTGGCAGGATGTTTATACCTTTGTGGTAGTGTGATTGAGTAGCATGTTTAATGGTTTGTGGTAGTGTGTTTTATTGTCTAAGGTAGTATTTTGATGGTCTATTTTGTTGTTTGGCAGAAATGGAAGAAACGAAAAAGGAATACGGTCTAGCTGGAATAAGTAAAAGGAAGGCACCTTCTTTCTTGATCAAAGTTGTGAAGAACAAACAGAGGAAGAAGACGACTAAGGACGTGCATTTCAACTACACAACAAGAAGAAGGCAACCAAAAGCTTCAAGTCCAAGTAGTGTAGTGTTAGTGTTTCCATTGCGATGTAGTAGTGTGTACGTGAAACAAAAGTAATATATTTTGAAGTAGGGATCTAGTGTATCGAAAGAATGTAGTGTGTTTTATCAGATAGAAGCAATGTTTTCTGCTGTGATGTAGTAGTGTGTACTAGAAACTGCAGTAGTATGTTTAACATTAAGGAATTACATTGAATGTTTTGAAGTAGTGATTCAGTGCGTTGAAACATTGTAGTAGTGCTTTCTGTTGTGACGCAGTAGTGTGTGTGAGAAACAGCAGTAATGTTTGTTTTTAGTGTATATCAAATAGTAGTGTTTCCGTTGTGATGTACTGTGTGTGAGAAACAACATTAGTCTTCGTTTATGTAGTGTTTATCAAATAGTAGTGTTTTCATTATGATATAGTAGTGTGCACGAGAAACATTAATAGTATGTTTAACAATGAGGAACTACATTGAATTGTTTGAAGTAGCGATCTAATTTATTGATACACTGTAGTGTGTTTATCAGCAAACACAGTTTACTCAACAAACTACCACAGATTTTTGAAAACACTACCACAGGTTATTGAAAACACTACTGCAAGTTGTAGCAAGCACTACTCTGCTGGAACTTGAAGACACCAACAGAGTTAAAAAAGACATGACGTATCAATTTTATCATAATATTATCACAGTGTCCTCAGGAAACTACCACAAGTTGTTGCAAACGCTACTCTGTTGGAACTTGATGACCTCTAACTAAAATTTTGATGAGTGTACTACTATTGTTGTTGGATAGTACTACTATAATTAGTTTCACACACTATAAATAACCGAAAAACACACACTCTGCCCACAATCCTTGACCACAATATCCACAGAGGCTACACTAAGTTCGATCATAGTCTTCATCATCAACTTCAAGTTTCTATCACCGGATAACATACAATTTGGATGATGTGGTAATGAGAAACCAAGAGTGAATGAATACAGACTCAAACCAGGAAAACGTGATGACACCTCCATCACCACATCAATGAAAGTTGTAGTAAGAGTAGGGAAGAACATGATTGTTTGGTTGGTATAGGTGCACTTCACATACAACTGTAATTCCATAGCTACTTATCTGCAAATTAAAGAGAAGTGCTCACAGAACAGAAATAATATGTTTAATCGTCATCAATAGTATGTTCAGTCAACACTGATAGTACTGTTAAGCACAACATGGAGGAAACATACAGAACAACAAACTAGTATTCTCAGAAGCCTGCAGTAGTGTGTTTACTCAACACAGGTAGTATTGTTACATCTCATACAATCATACTTTATACCAATTGTAAAAAGAACACAAATCAATAACATTAAACACACACAAACACATAAATCACAACAACAATCATACAGTACTATTACTATAATGCATTGTTCCATAATAAATAGTAACAGAATATAAAATTAACTAAATCAAAAATTGATCCATAATAAATAGTAACAGAATATAAAATTAACTAAATCAAAAAACTGAAATTTGAAATCGAAGTGCGAGATGGAAATTCAAAATTACATCACAAACAAAGCAAGATCGAACAACACCAAACAAAGCAAGATCGAACAACACAAAATATAAAACATCTACAAAAACAAAGAATCAAAACCTCACTTGTATCACAATAGCAACAAAATCTCAAATTCGCCTGAATCTTCCTCTCACCGAAGCTTCCTCTCGCCGTTGATAATGTCCAGTCCTGTCTCTCTCTCTCTCTCTCTCTCTCTCTCGCCGAAATCTGAATTTGGTGTAGCTCTCTCAATCCTCTGCACGGATCACTCTCTCTCTCTCTCTCTCTCTCTCTCTCTCTCTTCCCTCCACTCGGTTTTGAATTTGAATGGAAAGAGATTCTTGTATGTTATATGTGAGGGTAAAATTGGAAAGTGAAAAAAATAAGAAAGTAAAAATGACTTTCCTAATAAGGTTGTACAAATTTTTTGTACTTAACAAGTCATTTTTTGACTTGATTTGTACAAATTTTTTGTACTTAACAAGAAAGTAAAAATGACTTGACTTTCCTAAGAGAACTTATATGTAATTATCTATTGATTATATTGTACTTAACAAAACTTGGTTGAGGCAAGGAGCAACTTATGGTCGCAAACGGGAGGAAGGTGGGTGACAAGATTGGCTCCGGTGTGGAATATGAGCTTCCCAAAGTTGTTGAAGTGAGAAATTTTCTGTGTATTCATGTGGAGTGTTATGCTGGCAAACCCCTCACAACCTTCTGCATTTCTATGAAGCGTGACAATTCTACGACAAATACCATATTTTCAGTAAGAGAACTGGAAACAGTTTTTCTTTAGACGTGGGAGGTTAGGACGCATTATTAGTAAGTCTGATGTGTATTTATCAGGAAAAAAATCAAATTGGCTTAAATACTTCTCAACTATCAACGTCTTCGTAGAAAGACTATTAAACACGTCAGTCAATCATGTTATCCAAGGAAAACCTCCACACACAAAATCAAACTTCAACCCAAACCTATGGTTTATTTTCACCATAAAAAAACAGAACTCTGTGAGAGAGCTTGAGAGGACAAGTATTGGCTTGAGAATCGATCCCTTCTAACTCATTTGATCGTTCCTTTCATACTTCCATACTAGATGAATGAGATGATAGAACTCCTTCATTCAATTAATTAAAATTGTCGATCAACAACTCCTCTCATCATATCAATTTTTTTTTCCTTGTTTTTTTTGTCAAATACTCAGTTTACTCATAATTTTCGATCAGTTCTCTGCTTCCTTTTTTTGTTATATGTTAGTTTGTTTATATGTTAGTTTTTTGTACGTTCTCTCTTGTAGATTTGATTGGGAAGTTCGGATTTGATTGGAATACTTTCATCATGTAACTCTATAACAATATCTATTTTGATTGAAATATATTTGATCCATTGCTCAATTCATATACTGCAGTATCTATTCAAAGGTTTTTTTGTACATTGTTACTTTATTAAATAATATGTATATTTTCTGAAAGATTCAGGCCTCAAAAAAATTTTCACCTAGGGCCCCCAATTTCTCAGGACCAGCTCTAAAAGCGATGAATGGTCCATTTGTGAGGTACCATTCATGGTAATTGATCTACGTATTTTAGGCATATTAATTAATATATTTGTTTCCATATTTAACTGTGTTATTCACTTAGTATCGTTAGTTTTTACTCATTTTATTATTTTCAGGTGTTGACCAAAAGAGACGGAGTAAAGGACACTAACTACACTAACTAGTGTACCATGTTTGCAAAAGAGTGTTGAAGGAAGAGATGGTGGCCAGTGGAAGAAAATAATAGAGAAGGAAAAGAGGTTGCTTGCTTTCATGAATGCATGTGTAGGTAATTAATAGCTAAGGAGAAAGCAAGTAGAAAGAAGAAAACTTGAGAAGAAGAAGCAACCAGAAAGACAAAGAATAAAGAAGAAAATGTGATGCATTGCTTGCCATAATCAATGAAGTAATGTAGCAAGTTGGAAAGGGAAAGAAGAAGCATGATGAAGCAAGAATGAAACCCTGAGAGAAGAAAAGGAGGAGACCAAAAAGTGATGTTAGAGATGATGGTTGGTGGAAGAGTGAAGAAGTGGAGAAAGCAAAGAAAAATAAGAGAAAGAAGAAGAGAAACAAGCCGGCAATGCAAGAAGAGAAGGAAGAAAAACAATGGTTGCTTGCATGCATAAACGAGTAGGTAGAAGAGTGAAAAAATGGAGAAAAGCAAAGAAGAAGAGAAAGAAGAAAGAAAGGAAATGGCAAGAAGAGAGAAGAAGAGTGTTGGAAGAGATGTAGTAGTTGACACAAGGGATGGAAAAGCAGCTTTGGATCCAATAAATAAGGGGGCTGGCTGTCAATCCATCCATCCTAAGAATCCAAACCCAAAATCTTGAATTTTTACTCCACACTTCTTCTCTTCCCATTCTGCTCTCTCCCCATCTTCTCTCCACACCTCTTTGCCGATCACTTGTTCTCCACTCTCTTGATGCTAAAATCTTCACAAAATCTTCATCTCACACTTCTAAATACGCTTAGTCCCTTTAGAAGGTATGTAGCTTCCACCGAAGGATCCATCCACTCGAGATGTTGCAGGGGATACCGAGAATCAAAAAGTGTCAATGGAACCTTTGCTCCGTAGTTCTCCTTGTATTTGTATTACTTTGTTTGTAAAGTTAATGTGTTTATTTTGGTTTTATTATATATATGAATTTCAATAAATTTTCCATGTGTTCCTTATTCTAGATTTCAATTTGCATGAAGATAATTGGTTCTTAATGTTTTGATTTAGATTTAGGGGATACCTAGTCTAGGTCAATGGTGTTTAGGGGGATAACTAGCACAAAATACGAATTATCCATGTTTAATCGGAATTTAGGGTTATGAGATTTCGGTAGTATTGTTATTTGTATGTGTTAATAATCAAGCTAAGTGTAGAATAAGTTGATCACATGTATATAATTAGTTAGGTTCATTTTCGTCTTAAGCATGATTTAGAGTTCTTAGGAGTCTTCTATGTGTGACTTGTCTATGAGTTTTTGCATGCTAGAGTCCTAGGAATTTCGATTTATGCTTGTGACATTTTTAGGTAGTAACTTAGGAAATTAAAATCAACTTTTACAACCCCCCTTTTATTCACACAAATTTCGCTTGCACCCCTAAATTCCCCGGTTAGAACGATTCTTATTTACCAATACTACATCTACACAAAAAGGGTTTTAAATTGCGTACGCGTGAAGTATGTGTTAAGTGTCTACTTTGTGTTAATATTTGACGCGTGTTTCGTGAGCTCTTCAATAACTCTTATTTATATAATGTCTCCAATGAAATTGAACAACGAAGTAAAATTAACTATAGTTACAACTAAGGTGCTGAGACGACTTGCCCGTTGAATAAGAATAGAGATAAACTCGACTCATGTTATAGAATTTCTTAGGACAATAACATTTTCTCTACCCCTAAGGGCGGCCATTTTTCAGGATCTTGGTCGGTGTGTATTTGAATGTCAAAGCATGTCTACCATTCCACAAGCCATGTAAACTCCAACCATAAAAATTCTGCCACCACTACATTTATCCATCTGTATATCTTTAGAGACAAAGGCCGTATTGCAACGAAGCAAATGGCTTGAACCTGATTCACCAAAAGGCCTGGATGTGAAGAAACATAACCAACAAATAAGAATGTATCTCCTTTATGATGTGGTTAGTGTCAACCATTTTTGCACAGAAACCAACAATTTGAATTTTTCTTGTCAGTAATGATCAATGGAATTGCAGTTTATCTTAAGAAGCTAAGGGTTCGTATGTATAATCGCAACCTATTCGTATGAGAAAAAAGAATTCTAGTTTGAAATGACCCAATCCCGGTTTAGTTGCCTAAACTGGAATCAAACCCCTTCGAAAACACGAACCAACAAAAACCGTAGAAATTTTGGCAGAGTTTCGTTACTAACGTGGAATTACCATTACCTGCACGTGGAAAATACACTTCATCCTATGCCACAAAAATCAAACCGTGGGCACCAATGCCATCCGGATTTCTCAATATATCAACAGTAAAGTAAAACAATAAATATATCTATACTTTACTGAAATCCGGAGTAAAATCGTATAACATATACAACAGAATTCTCAGAGCGACCTCTTATGTATAATCATATAAATATACCACAGTAGGTAGAACAATAAACCTACTGGAAGAAACGAGGTAGCTCGAGCACTATGCCTCCGACCACGAAGTGCGATATCAGAGTCCGAACTGCAAACTGGGCACGGAAACTGAAAAGCCCAGGGGAAAGACATGAAAACCGTTAGAGTGAGTGGACGAAAATAAATGTCTTTCACCAAGTAATATATGTTATAAAAACATATGCGAGTCGAAATATAAATAAATCAAATAGTATACGAGGAGACGCTAACTCCAACTCGTAAACAGAGCATGCAAGGAAATCTCACGGGGTCACTCGTGGACAAATCCGTGCTAGTACAGTCGGAATCACGGAGTCCCTGACTTCCACGTGATTCATAGCCAGAAAGGCCTCGGTTCCGGGGTACTGCCCCTCGCCGGTCAGGTAGGGGTACTGCCCCTCCTGGTGGGCCTACCATCGGGGATCAGCCCAGAGGCAAGTGTATCGATACAACAACGTAACTGAGACTGTACTCTGTGTAAATCAAATCATAAACAGTTCGATGCAAATGCATGAAACAACATATAAGTGTATGTATACTTGTATACGCATATCCGTATATGTATAATCGTAAAACATATGCTCATAATAAACGTAATATCGTATGAAATCTCATGCTTGTAAAACCATGATCATACTGCATGCTCAAGTTCGTAAAACGTATATAAAAGACTCGCAATCAATCCGTGAAAAGAAATTGTCCACTCATAGACTAACGTAACGCAGTTCGCGTTAACCCGTGATCCGGCGGAAAGTCCCTCGCCAAACAAACGATCACGAACCCCTGAATAATCACAAAGTCCATTACTCAAAGTCATAACTCGACAATTCAAATCGAATCACGAGAAACCACCATTCTTGGAAACACGTAATTCAATGTCGACGAATCGTCGAAAATCCGATATTTACACCTCAATACTTCGCTGTACTTTCGGATGCTCAAATCGAGAAACGAACCTCCCCACTGCGATCGGGGCGCGATTTTGAGTGAAATGACATGCAACTTGTCGAAAACTCCAAAAAGTCAAACTTTGACCGTTGACCGCCGCGTTGACCGCCGTCCACTGTGGCGCCGCCACCAACCTGAAAATCTCACGGCGGAGCAACCCCTATTCCACTCAAAATCATCCACTGAGCAACTTTGTCAACTGCAACAAATGCCAATTCTCACTCTAACCATGTCAATTTCAAGCAAAACCGAATTGTTCCCAAAATTTCAAATCCAAAATTCTCCATACACAAGATGAATTAGAACTCCATACTTACATTGTAGCTTCATGGCGATGAGGTTTACAAAGCCCACTCCAAATTGTAGCTCGAATCGGTCTAAATCAATGAACCCGAATTCACTCAAAACTTCCTCAATTTTGGCCGGAAATTCCTCCTCATCCGGCGTCTCACGCCCTGAAAGGAGGCCAGAATCCACAAGAGGGAACCAAGGCGAGTTGATGGCGTCCTTTCCCGAAGCCGGAAATGGCCGGAATCCAAACACCGCCGTGGAGCACGTCGGCCACCATCGCTTCTCTCCTTCACCGAGTTGACTCGGTCAACTCCCATAATGGCAACTGTTGACTTGCCCAAAATAGCAACCTTCTATTTATAGGTCTTCCCAAAATGGAAACTTCGTAATTATCTTTTCAGCAAACTTCAAATACCCGTAACTTTCACGTCGTAAATCCGATTCCGATAATTCTCGCGGCAACAAACTCGACTCGACGTATTCTTCTATTATCACCCGAAGTCAAACACATCGACCAATCGGATAAAAAAGTCAACTGTTCAAACCAACACATATTTAAACCGACTAAATAATTAACAATCGGAAATATTCACAACTTAATCTTCGTAACTCTGAATAATGCTCTGGAAGTTCCCACAAGCTCGAAATTAAATTTTCAACAACTTCCGTGAAGAAGCCGAAACCAAATTGTCGTCCGGTAATTTAGTCGTTAAGAACATCACCATTTAAATCCGATTACGTCGAAACTTCAAATATTCATCATTTATTCCTCGGTCGTCCAAATAACGATTTGGAACTGCCCAAAAACTCGAAATCACACGTACAACGACTCTCGAGAAGAGACCCAGCTCCAATTCTCGGCCAATAATTAAGTCGTTAACAAGCCTGGCGATTCAATCATCAGTCGGAAATCTGCGATTACGCAGTAACCCACGAATCAAGCTGATTATACCTCTGATTCTGTTCTGGGTCGTCACAAATCCACCCCCCTTAAAAAATTTCGACCTCGAAATTTCCGAGTCTGTCGACTAAAAGTAGGAGCACTACCACTGCATACTGCTCAACTCTCCAGCGACAATGTCAACTGAACAACTCTGACAACCGACTCCACAATAGGAGATAGCTCCGTGCTGAAATCCCTGTACCCTCAAATCTCGAATCTGAACTGGCTCCACACAATCGCCAAGTGTTCCTGCATAAGTAACAGATAGGGTACACAACACGTAACAAACCTGAAACATAGTTTCGCTACACGAAACACAACACAACATACACAAAAGCCAACAATATAGGCGACGCCAAACTATACGGCACAACACAAACTCGTCTTTGACCACATACGGATCAAAACAACATAGCAAATCACAACCCAGTCTACACACATCAACACAACTCAAACATCGCATCCAAGCAATTATTAACCTGTTTATGCTAATCTGACAGTCTATGGTATCACATTCCACAAAGTCCGAATCAAATATCATCTCACATCGAACTCGCTCCAACATAATGGAGTACAACATCATACCTCAAATCAACGTCAAGCAACGTCAAAATCATAGTGATCAACAAACTGGTACTGCAAGCAATCTCAAACAAGTGAAACTGCTGGTCCCAAATCCTCTGGAACTGCAATACCGAGGTCCACAATATGCCCTCTAAGGTCTGAATAGTCCTCAAATATCGCTCGCCAATCTGAAGATAAGAACTAGTACTAACTCGTAATCTGGTCCCCAAAGCTCGCTGCAAAGCTTGCCAACACTTTTTTGTAGCTGATTATCTCGATCAGCGAACTGGGACATAGGCACATCAGGAAATGGACAACCTCCGTCAAACACAGCTATGCCAGCCTGCCACTGAAATCATCTCCAAATGTACAAGGAAATGTACTAAGTTCATCAAATGGTCCACAATGACCTAACAACTGGTACCACAAACTGAAGTGCATACAAACACACACAAGATCACAACGACAAACGCCACGTCTAACCGAAAATCTTTAATGGCTGATACTTCTTGGCAAGTCTCTGCCTTCTACCCATCGCCTGTCGACAAATGTGGCATCTGCACGCACAAGCTACTACATTGTTCTTCATGTTGCGTCACGAGTAGTAAACTCGAAGTATCTGATACATCTTCACCTCACTAGCGCCAAATGCGCGCGAAACCACGAGCCTCAACATCATCACACTCGAACTCAGCTCCCATAGCTCGCAACTCGGCTAACACGGAAACTCGAGCCACACACTCACATGAAACACTGAAGCTCTCGACTCTCAACTGAATGCATCAGCAACAACATCCCAGATAGATAGTCAAAGTACAATCTCTAGTCTTTCCCGAACAAAATCAAACGTGCAGCCATAGTCGTGAGTCGACCCCATCCATCTACACTGCCTCAAGCCCAAATCTGGCCGAAAATGCAAGTGGATGAAACTCAAGTGATCAGTGTACGTCCTACACTGCGCTGCACGCCATAGCTGTAGTGTCTCGAAATCTCTGATGCTAACACAAAGATAGCTACACCCAAATCATACACAGGATACGTAGCTTCATAAAGTTTCCACTGAAACCATGAGCCACCGCTCTGCTACACAGCATCAAAACACAACCAAATCCAATTCTCGATGCATCGCCATAACCCATGAACTTACCACGATCGTCAGGTAAGGTCAAAACCGAAACAACGGTCAATAATCCTGCAGGAGTAAGTAACTCTCCTCGCGTGCATCGAACCCCACGAACTTGACGCCTTCTTCGTCAATTCGGAAAATGGAGTGGCAATCCGGGAAAATCCCATACAAGCCGTCGGTAATAGCCTTCCAAACCCAAGAGACTCCCAATCTCTGGTACAATGGTTGGGCAATCCCCAAATCCACACGGCTTCTAACTGGTCAGGATCCACGCCAACTCCCTCGGCTAACATGACGTGACCCAAAATCTTCACGCTAATCGATCAAAATTCAAACTGGCTGAACTTCGCAAACAGTTGATCATCTCGCGAAGTCCGCAAAACCGCTCATAATTGCGTCAGGTACTGGTCCACACTCCTGGAGTAAATCAAGATATTACCAACGAACATGACCGCAAACTCGTCCAGAAACCGTCTGAACACCTGATCCATCAAGTCCGTAAAAACTACGGGGCATTGGTCAACCAATGACGTGACCAAGAAATCCTGATGCCCGTACCGAGATCCGAAAGCTGTACAGACCACATCTGATTCATCAAACCTCAACTGATGGTATCCAGACTCGAAACCAGGCTTCGAAAAGACTGAAGCTCTCGCGAGCTAATCAACCAATCGTCAATCCAAAGCGGAGTATACTCACTCTCCTCTGAAGCAAATCAGGCTTCGGTATTCAACGCACCACTAGGTCTAACCATCCATCATCCGTACACACAATGCAAAAGCACACCACGCAAATACGTGGGGTCGCACAAAATCTCCTGAAACCTCCTCCAGCAACTCCTGGAGTCGAAACTATAGCTCCATCAGCTCCGCTGGCTCCGAACGACAAGATGCTGGTAAAATGAGTCCAGTGCCCGGTATAAACTCAATGGTGTAGTCGGTCTCCCGAACTGGAGGAATACCTGGTAACTCCTCCGGAACACGCCAGGAAACTCAGGAACCACCTCAATATCACCAACGTCGGGTACAACAACCATAGTATCAACAACATGAGCAAAGCAAACCACACAACTCGTCTCCACCATCCGCTCGACCATCACCGTGAAACAGTATCTCAGGAAAATCTGGTCGTCGAAACACAACCTCCTTCTCGAGGCACTCGAACACAGCCAAATGCATCGTCAGTAAGTCCATACTCACAATCACACGATGTCCAGTTATAACAGATCCGCGGCTAAGCCATATCCTCCAATAAGGATCTCGCAACCTCCGGATGGATACAACACTCTCCAAAACCTCGGAAGTGAAGATGTAGGTACAATAGCCATGGATATCAAACAACGGTAACCTCTGAGAAAAGTCTGTCCTCAAATAAGGTCATGGCACGAACACGAACTCCAACATGCCCAACTAGCCGCCCACGTCAAATGCGACATTGCTGAATAACTCATCAAAAAGGCTGCGTTGGTCACTTCTCAGAAATGGCATCATGACCACCTCATGAACTCTGAATTGTCGAACCGCTAAAACAGCTGGCTGAGGGCCCTCCCTCGTAACGTGACCCTCCTGGCTACCACAATGGCAACTGAAAGTGCTCCTCGAACACAAGTCACAGCGACACCTGCTGTGAGGAAGGATCACCAACGATCGCCCAAACTCATGCCACAAGAGCAAGTCCGCTACTCTGTGATCTCCATCATCATCAAACGGATCCTCTGCTTGATCTGATGACCCTCAACATAATCGAAAAGGTCACAGCCTGATGAAGTCACTGATCCCGAAGTGTCGGAACTCAACCTCATCCAAATCGCGACTAAGTCCACTTTCCTCAAACCATCACATCGAAAACCGCGTACACCTTTCCTTCTCAATAGCCTCGCCACTGAGTGCAACACACTAAGCTCCTCACGGATGTCTCAAGGCACAACAATCAGACTCTTTCTGATGCTCAGGTTCAAACTCATCTCGAACCTCGTGCATAGCTCCCTTTGAAGCCACATAACTCATGCAAATAGGGACAAACATGTGGATAATGCATCTCTGCTTCAGGTGGGTAAACACTCCTCATTTGATTGCTGGGTAGCCTGATTAAACCATTACCGTATAAACAACACTCTGAATGTAGGCCATGGAGTCACAACAGGAACTCACACAATATCAGCCCACCAAATACACTGATCTGACTCAGGCAAACATCAACTGCCACAATTCTCAGCTCTGAGCCAACATGTAGACGCTCATACACACACAACCAGGCAAACCGTGCCACACAGCTCTCTGAAGATGAGTCGATCCTTGTAAATATATTAGCCTAGAACGTTTTACCTTAAAATTTGTAGGAACTTAGACAACAAACTTTACACCCCCATACTTTTTATTTTATGTTTACAAATGTTGTCATGCATTAGTACCCTCAATCCCCGGTTAAGAACGATCCCTACTTATCAATGCTACATCTACAAAGAAGGGTTTTAAATTGCATACGTGTGAGATATCTGTTGAGTGTCTACTTTGTGTTAATATTTGATGCATGATTGCTAACGCGTAAAACATGCATCAAATATTAACACAAAGTAGACACTCAACACATATCTCACACGTATGCAATTTAAAACCCTTCTTTGTAGATGTAGCATTGATAAGTAGTGATCGTTCTTAACCGGGGATTAAGGGTACTAATGCATGACAACGTTTGTAAACATAAAATAAAAAGTATGGGGGGTGCAAAGTTTGTTGTCTAAGTTCCTACAAATTTTAAGGTAAAACGTCCTAAGCTAATATATTTACAAGGATCGACTCATCTTTCACCTAACTCTTTAGAACCTACCAAATTACATGCAACCTATTAGTTCTAAGTCTTTAGCGACTAATTTCATGCATATCTCTCGAAAGTAAAGTGTAGGGATTGCCCTGACACTTCCATTGATTTAAGGTAGGATTGCCATGCAATAAATCAAAGCGTTAAGCACAAAATATAGCATGAAAACCAAAGACTAAAACGTGGAAGGTTCACGTGAACTTGATAAAATTACAAACCAAAAACACTTCCACAAATTTGTCCATACAAACCAAGAAATAATACAAGAAGTAAAGAGTAGAAGTCATGGTTACACTTTTTGATGTCGGGATTGCCCTAGTCTACTTGATGTAAGCCACGCCTTCAATGAATGGAGGAGACAGTTAGGATTGCCATGAAAGTCTCGATGGAGGAAGGTAGATGATGGATTTTGGTGTGAACGGCTTCTTGGTATTTCTTGGAGAGATTTTGGACGTGTGGAGGTGTTTAGAGGCAGAGCTCTGGCGTCTAGAATAAGTGATCCCCTTTGAAAGAGTCGAGCTTCCCTTTATATAGAAGAAGATTAGGAAACTTCCCACCTTCTGAAAGTTGTCAAATCTGATCCTTCTGTCTTAAAAGCTACGTTTCGGACGTTTTGCAACTTCAAACGGCGTGATTCTTTCGGCACTAGAAAATAGACTTCCAGGGATTTCCAGCTATGCATTATTTGTGCCATAATTCCTCCTGACGCGCCTTCAACGCCCATTTAAATTTGGCTGTTAGGCAGAATGACCAGTATCCACTAAATACGGGATTTCTGAATATCTACACATTGTAACGGCATGATTCTAGTGGGGTTGGAAACTAGACTTCCATATCTTTCTAAGCATGCATGCCTCACATGTGTCCAAATTCGTTTTCAATTGATTTTGGTGGCCTGTTGAATTGGGCTGATCTGCATCGACAGATTTCTGGATTTCTAACTTTCGGTCCATCTTCTTCTTTTGGGCTTCTTTCTCTCCAATTCTTCATTGGCCGAAAATACCAT
Organism: Geum urbanum; assembly: GCA_946800695.1. Taxonomy (NCBI): domain Eukaryota; kingdom Viridiplantae; phylum Streptophyta; class Magnoliopsida; order Rosales; family Rosaceae; genus Geum; species Geum urbanum. Next base: position 41,936,595 of record OX326998.1, read on the forward strand.
GTAATTGCACATATTTTGGGCTTTAAATCATATCCAAATCATCTTGGAATATTCTCCACAAATGTGGCCCAAGTATCCTCCATGAATTCGGCAAGAACATGCTTTCCATGATCGCGCAGGAGAAATGTCTTCATCTTTATTTGCACCATTTTCATTTGTCACATGGTTTCCAATTCTTGATGGAATTTGAGAATACGTTTTAGAAACCATTTGAAGACCATTTCTCGTACCATTTCTTCTCCGGATTTAGGAACTTTGTCCTTATCCCGCTATTAGCTCCGAAACGCCTCATTTATTGTTCCACCTTTATTTTCTACCTAAAAACATAAAATAAGTTAGAAACATAGTTACTAAGCTCATAACAAAGCAAAATGCAGAGAGAAAGACATTAATAATCAAGCATAAAATGCGTAGATCAAATTCCCCCACACTTAAACTTTGCTAGTCCCTAGCAAATACAAATCAAAGCAACGGACTCGATAAAAGAAAAATAAAGGGAAAAAATAACAATGGGAAAAACGTCACACTTATATGTACAAAACACTTAGAAGTCTCAATGTTTCAAAGCCGCAAATTTTCATGTTATCATGTTTGAAAACGTAAGAGATACAAAGTAAAACAACACTAAGCCCTTAGTCAAAATTTGTCTCAGAAATTTCTTAATGTATATGGCAATGGAATTACATAACTTCAAATGATAACCAAGATATGATTCATGCAATGAACAAGTAAGACGTGGTGTAAACAATGGTGATGTTAAAGCTGTGCATGTTTCGAATAAAGTTCAAATCAACTCACATGGATGCACTCATCATATTTTCACTCAAAAATGGATAGAAATAATTGAAAACCTCATGAATGAAATACTTGCACAAATGAACCAAACAATATGCTTACTCATGCAACTTACTCAACAGATTAACTGCTACTCATCTTAAGGATCAAAAAGGACTTTCGAAGGGTTGTAATGGGGCAAGGCTAAGGCATTCGAAAATTTAGATAAGTGGTGGTTAAAAACGTTCCAAAGACTTAGTCGAAATATCACAAACTTTGTAAAACCAGACTCCTTCATCTTTTCCACGCCTCCATGGTCAATCTTCTATAAACAAGGGCCAAATTTTATTTTGTTGGACCCTAACTTCATTCTAAACTCCCACTGAGCTTTGTGAACAGGACAAAGGCCATATTTCTTTATTTTTTTGGGCCTTCATTTCGAAACAAACTCCAAACTCACAAATATGGGGGACATTAATTCAAACAATGTACATTTAAAACCTATTGCCGGAGAGCTTTTGATCTTTCTTTTCTTTTCTTTATTTTCGGCAATTTCTACTTTAACAAGCTATTTGAACAAGTCTATCCCCATACATACATTCTCCTTTGTGTTTCACACGCCAATCTTATGTACTTAGCTTCAAAAATCCCACCAAGTCTTTATAACAAGGGTGTATGGACAATCTACACTAAGTTTAAGTGTTTAGATGTATATGGCAATGAAAGAGAGGCTTAATGTAGGATTCAAGGGTAACAAGGTATGATGTCGAGAGGTTCCATGGAAAAAATAATTTTAGCATGTGGCAAGTCGAGGTGAGAGACATCCTAGTCAAGGATGGTTTGTCAGAAGCTTTGGATGGGAAACTTGAGCAATGAAGGAAGATGAGTGGAAAAGCCTTGATCGACAAGCTTGTTCCATAATACGGTTGTGCTTATCGAAAGAAATCAATCATAATGTCATGATGGAACAATTAATGAAGAGGATCTGGGAAAAGCTTGGAAAGCAGAGAAGTTGTTCACGAACCGGATGAATCTCAAGATGGACTTTTATTGGTTTACTATGGATGAAACTACGGCTTTGTAAGACCATCTCAATGAGTTTAACCAAATGCTCTTAGTTCTGTTAAACTTGGAGGTGACTATGAGTGAAGAAGACAAGGTCTCGGTGCTTCTAGCATCACTTCCAAGGAAGTATAATCACTTGGTGACGACAATGTTATATGGGAAGCATAATATAGTCCTCGATGAAGTACATCGATCCTTCTCTCCAGTGAAAATAGAAGAAAATGTGGGGATGGTAGCTGTGAGGATACCAAATTTCTCTTTGCTAGAGGAAGGAGAGATAAAGGAAATCAAGGATGGAAGAGCTCTAAGTCTTATTCAAAAAATTACAAGAACAATGAGTGTTACTGCTGTCACAAAAGGGGCACATCTCGAGGTACTTCGTTAAGAAGAAGAAGAAGAAGAAGAAGAAGAAGAAGAAGAAGAAGAAGAAGAAGAAGAAGAAGAAGAAGAAGAAGAAGAAGAAGAAGAAGAAGAAGAAGAAAGATGATGATATTGATAGTTGAAAGAAAGATGATGACATTGATAGTTGAAGGCACCTATCCTTCATAAGGGATACCCATTGTAGGGTAGTAAATGGAAGCGGGCTTAGGTGAGGGAATTTCTATGGGTTTCATTGAAAATTTCTCTTAGGCCTCCTAATGGGTTTAGATAATTATTAAATAATCATAGACTGGGTATTGGGGCTCTGGGGAATCAATTAAAATCAGATTTATTTTTGGAACAAAAACTTTTTCACGTTGAAGAGTTGAGATGCAACTCTTTGTCTCTGAAAAAAGATGATCTTTAGTCAAGCATGTGTCTTACTTCTATAAAAGAAGTGTGAAGGATCTGATTCAATTACTTAATTCACTTACAAAATATTCCATATTATACAAGAGAGAAATGCAAATTGAAGTTGAAGATAGAATCCAAGGCATTATGCAAAACTTTGAATTGAGAGTTGTATCCTCGGAAATAGACATCAAGAAGATTCCACAAGAAAATGTGTATGGATGAATTTCTATCTTAGGACATTGCGTTAGGAAGTCTCTTCCGACAATCAAGTTAGTAAATTCAAATTACTTTCTCTGTTTCAATTTCCATATATGATTGAAAGCATTTAGCAAATTTAATTCTTTGTAGTTTAGTTTCGTTTATTTCTATATTCAAATTATGTTTATAATGATGTTTATTGTGATTCATAGATTCTATCCATACATATAATACTTACTTTCTAACAACAGTTTCAACAACCTGTATGCAATATAGCAATGATGTTCTCATGGTAACGTCATATTCTTGTATGTCATTTGAAGAAACTTTGGTTCTTTATTCTGGTTGTTCATTCCATATATGTCAATACAGGAATCTTTTCGTTAACCAAGAAAAGGTGGAGAGCGGTGTTAATTTTACAGTGGATGGAAAACCTTTCAAGGTGGAGGGAATTGAAATAGTCAAGATCAAGACAAATGACAGAGTAGTGAAAATTCTAGGAGATGTCAGATATATTCTGATGCTGAGAAAGAATCTTATCTCACGGTGCATTCAACTCTAAAGGTTACAAGATTGTGACAGAAGGTAGAGTTTTGAGGGTGGCGAATGGTTCTCGTATGGTGCTGTGTGGAAAGAAGGTGAACAATATATACCTTTTGCAAGGAATACTGTAACAGGTGGAGTTACAAGGCTTTCTACGTGGAATCAAAATTCACGTGTAGACCTTAACAAGAACTTGAGCAAGCATGGCTTGCAAATCAGTAAGAAGAATGACCATCTTATTTCCCAAAAATATTGTAAATGAGCTATACAATCAAGGGGAAAGAAATCTATCTGCTTGAAGATGGCAACAAAAATTGCAACAATCCTTATAGGGAGGCAGATCCATGAGGCAAGCATGACGTTGGCTCATGGAAATTCTGATTGCAGTACCTTAGCTCATTCTGATGCCATGACGATGATTTTAATGTGAGCAGTTGGTCATGTTGGTGATGCGACGGAAAGTCAGGAGCGCTCTATCCTCAATTATGGTGAGGAGATGACTTTCATTGGTCAATCGGCTGTTACCGGGCGGTTGGAGAAGGTGGTTGATGGTAATGTCAAACTCAGGAATGACGAAAATGACTTGGATAAGTCTTTATAGTTTGACAAAGTTTTTAGTGATGATAGGCTTGTGGCTGCGCAATGCGTGCTTGATTTGAAGAATTTGAGTCCATGGGTTAGGTGTGAAGAGAGTTCAGACTTGACCGAAATTATTTCATGTTAAAGTGTACAGAGCATCCCGAGACATGGGGATGGGACATCTACGTGTGTAGATGCAGTACATGGAATGTCAGGTGGACAAATGGATGTCATTAAGTTTTTGCCAAGGTGGAAGTTGAGATATGGCTCAAAATTAATGTCAAGGAGAAATATATGTGCATGCATATTGTTGTAATACGTAATGTTTGAATGAGAGATATAGGCTCAAAGCCGGACCTACACTTGTGCCCACCCCAAAATTATGAAAAAATATGATTAATTTTGTGCCTTAACTTTAGTTCAAAATTGTGAAAAAAAAAAAATAGCCCACCCTAAAATTAGTTTGCTCTAAAATAGCCCACATATCAGAAAAAGAGATTCTAATCTGTATTATATTATTATTTATTGACTAAAATTTAGAAAATTCTTTAAAAACTCATTAGAAAGTAATTTTTTTATTATTTTTTTAATAGCTTTGGGACATATATTTTGTACGCACTGGCGGAGCCAGCCATGAGCTCAGTTTATAGGGGGGAAAGTCTATTTCAAGTATATAAAAAAAATCCCTTAAAGAAATAAAAAAAATAATTCATATGATTTCTTTTCCCATCATTTGTTCAATTTGCATCTTCGTCACCGCTTCCCACCGCCAAATTTTTCTTCTTGAATAAAATTGTACAAGTTTTTTGCATACTCAAAGATTTAGTATTTGTCTAAAACATCTATCTTTAGTTTTTGATCCTGTTTTTTGTGTTTGTTACTCTCTCTCTCTCTCTCTCTCTCTCTCTCTCTCTCTCTCTCTCTCTCTCTCTCTCTCTCTCTCGATCTCTCGAATTTAGAACTTAAAATTTTGGTGTGTTGTGTTTGTATTCTCTTTGTTTTTCTTCAATTTATTATGCTAAAATTCAATCATCGTGGGGAAATAACAAAAACGTTTAAAAAAAATGTGCGCTACAAAGAACATTGCCAAATTATAATAAGCCCAGGTAACAATTGTGACGACCCAAACCAGAATCTGTCGCGTATTCGGCACGATTCTCGAGATTGAGTTTAATCGCGGTTTATTGTCGTATATATGGTTTGCCGATTCGATTCGCGACTATGTTTTCGGTCGAGAATTTGAGTTGGGTGTCTTCACGGAAATTGTAGAGTACGTGATTTCGAGCTCGTGGGCAGTTCCGGAAGATTTTTCCGATAACCGAGGAATATTTTATGATTATTTGAAGTTTTGGGTTTCGACGAGTTTATCCGATTGTTTCGAGCTTATCCGAATCATTTCGTATATTCCTTTTGGACCGTCGATCGACCCGAGGTGCGAGTATAAATATCGAAAATAGTCGTAAAATTTCCGAAAATACTGTTTTCCTTTGACCAGATGTGGACTTTCCGTTTTTGGTAAGTTGACCACCGTTGACCCGATAATTGATACGCGCAAAACATGCATTCACGATAACACAAAGTCGACCCTAAAAACATCGATTACGCGCATTGCAATTTAAACCCTTCTTTTGTCATTTGTAATATTGGCGAGTAGGGATCGTTCTTTATCCGGGGAATTAAGGGCGCATGCATGGTTTCGTTATTAAGCGGAAATATAAAAGTTTGGGGGGATTGGAAATTGGTTATTTAATCTACGAAATTAAAGTACATAACATGCAAACACAACTAAAACTCTTAGGTATCTAACATGTTTTACTCATAGACAAGTTTCAACAATCAAGAAACTTAAAGTCTAATTATGCTTGCTAAAAATAAGAAGTTACACTACTAATTACATGTGATCAACTCATCTTATTAACCTACCCTTTTCATGCATCAAACCTTTTTGTAACTTGCGAAATTCATAACTTCTAACTAAATACACATGCGTGATAATTGTGTAGGAATGCAACTTAGCGTATAAACATCCTAAACAACTTACGATCATCGAAACATGCAAAAGAGAGGGACTTAGCGTATTTTCTAACACATGCATTCGAAGCTTTAAGATTGTATCAAACATGCATAAAAGGCTAGAAATCATAAACACATGCATATTACAAATCTGTTTAAACACATAAAACACAAATCTAAACTTGTTCTTCATTTGATACACAAATCTAAACTTGTTATTCCAATACATCAAAAGATTCAAATACAAAGCTAAAGAAATGAAAGTGAAGATCATGGTTACACTTTTTGTCTTGAGTGCTTGATGAACTACGGTGGAGATGGCTTTCCTTCACAAGGGACTTAGCGTATTGTGAGGGATGGAGGATGATAGCTTCGGCTTGGAGGAGGAGATGGATGCTTCGGTTTGGAATGGAGGAGGAGATGCTTCGGCTTGGAATGGAGGAGATGGATGCTTCGGCTTTGTGTGAACCTTCAAGTGTTTAATGGTGGAGGAGTATTTGTGTAGAGCTTTGGCTTAGTAAAATGAGTGATGATCTTAAATGGTTCGGCCTCCTTGGTATTTATAGGGCAAGGATGTTGCTCTTCTCTCTTCCACCTCTCCTCCCACCATTTAATGCATGTAATGATCATTAAGGCAAGTCACACCCTTAGTCACACACTTAGTCACCATTTGGGAACCCTAAGCATGAATCACCATGTGTAGTCACCATGGCAAGTCATCTTTTCAATTAATGCAAGCCTTAGTCACCTTGTGTAGTCACCATTTGTGATCATTAGCTTGATTATGTTGACTTGCCCTTTCAAAACAAGACTTTTCCTCTTCACCAAAAGGCTTCCAAGCCGAATTGAATGGTCATGGGCTTGATAATGGGCCGAAACAAGAGTTGAGAATTCGGCCCACAATTTGCTTTGTGGCCCGGCCCATTTTCGGAGGTCCAAAATCGCAAAAATCGCAAAATCGCCGAAATTCCTCCGAATTGCGCCGTTATTAATCTCCACCGTAAATATCTTCAAAATAACAATTTAAGTAAGGAAAACATAAAAACTAAGATAATAACATAGCTAAACGAAAAGGGAAATGCGTTTAAGAAACGAGCATAAAATGCGTATATCAAATTCCCCCACACTTAGACTTTGCTAGTCCCTTAGCAAACACTAAGTTAAACTAAGACTCTCTAAGAATTTAAAACAAAAGAAAGAACAACTAAGCCCTTAGCTAAAATTTGTCTCAGAATTTGCATAAGTATATGGCGATGGCTCACATGAATTTCAACGTGTATGCTCAACGAATTCAAGAGATAATTGCGATATAATTTATGTAATTAACAAGTAAGACATAGAGAAAACAATGGTTATGTTATAGCTGTGCATGCTTTGAATAAAGGTTTAATCAACTCACAAGGATGCACTCATCATATTTTTCACTCATGAAAATGGTTCACTTAAAGTGTATATGAATTGAAATGAAAACCACATGAATAAAGTTTGATTATTTGCACAAATGAACCAAAACCATAAGCTTACTCATGCAACTTACTCTACTAATTGAAAGCTACTCATTTTAAGGATCATAAAGGACTTTTAGTGAGGTTGTAATGGGGTTAAGGCTAAGGCATTCGAAATTTAGATATGTGGTGATAAAAACGTTCCAACGACTTAGTCTAGCACCATATTCAGTCCTCCATCTCCATTTGAATGTTACCATGTATACTTCAATGCACTAATCTACCCTTTGAGCTTTTCGGACAGGACAAAGGCCATATTTTGTTCTATTTTTGGGCCTTCAATTTATCGTAATCTCCAAATCCGCAAATAAGGGGGACGTTAATCCAATTGGTTTCTACTTTAGAACACAACATATTGCCATGAGAGATACTAGTTTTTTTTTCTTTTCATTCTCTCAAATATAATTTTTTCTTTTCTTTTTGGCAATCTCATACTTTTTTAGCTATTGGACAAGTCTTTCCCCTTACTCACATTAACTCTTCCAATCTTTCCTACCGAACCACCATCTTATGTGCTAGTTTCGAAAAATTCTCACCAAGTTTCCGGAACAAAGGTAAGGATATTCTATACTAGGGTAAGTGTTTAGGTATATATGGTGATGAAAGAAAAGCTTAACGTGGGCTCAATTGGTTTATCTAGGGGTGTCGCAACTTGTGCGTACAATTGGGATACATGGATATATGGCAATGTGGTGGAAAATCCTAAATGCCTTTAATCATTTCCAAAATCAAAGTATGTATCAACTTAAAAGCTTTGCAAATTGACATGAGTAAGTTCTAGTATTCTCTAGTTCATTAAAATCTATGGCAAGCAATTAAATGAGGCATATATAAGCTAGTAGCTACGAAATGGATGCATATTCACTCGAATAAAGAATAGATAGCTCAAAAGCTCACATAGGGTTCATATGATTAAAAACTTATTCAAGCATGCGATTTCTGTACCATGTTTTGCAATTCATATCTACTACATGTTAAAAACATATAGAATATCTCAATTAGCACAAGAATTCGATGCATGTGATTCATACGCCATATGTGTTCGTATTGATCCAATTTCATCATTGACTAGTTAAGGGCATCCTAAAGACTCTGAAAAACACTAATTTAGACACAATTAAATTGTAAACCCTTCCCCCACACTTAAACTTTACATTGCCCTCAATGTACTTAAAGTAAATGTATAGAATTAAACATGGAGTATAGGATCTACGAAACTTTTAATCTAATACGCAAAAAGCCATTAAATTAAGTAAAAGGGGAGAAGAAAACAAATCTGTTGTCTCCCTATTGGGTTGCCTCCCAATGAGCGCTGGTTTTACGTCGTTAGCTTTGGACGTGATGCATCAGTTTGGTTTTGACATGGCCGGTTCTTGGAGTTGCATCTCCTCCACGGTGTGCTCCGCAAATGCCTCTAAATAGGGCTTCAAGCGATGGCCATTTACTTTGAACTCACTACCTTTGTCGATAGATCGAATGAGAACTGCTCCATGAGGTAGAACTTGAGAAACTACGAATGGCCCCATCCATCGAGAGCGAAGCTTTCCCGGAAAGAGCTTAAGTCTTGAATTGAAAAGCAATACTTTCTGCCCTGGTTCAAAACTCTTCCCGCGAATCATCTGATCGTGGATCTTTTTCGTCTTCTCTTTGTAAATCCACGCATTGTCGAAAGCATCATTTCTGATTTCTTCAAGTTCACAAAGTTGAAGCTTCCGATGTAAGCCTGCGGCATCTCGATCAATGTTGAATTTCTTCACGGCCCACCATGCCTTGTGCTCTAGTTCAACCGGAAGATGGCACGCCTTCCCATAGATTAATCGGAAAGGGGACATACCGATGGGGGTCTTGTAGGCAGTCCTGTAAGCCCACAATGCATCGTCTAAGCATTGACTCCAATCTTTCCGGTTGGGGCGGACGGTTCGCTCCAGAATCTTCTTTATCTCACGGTTGGAAACTTCAGCCATTCCATTGGTTTGAGGGTGGTATGGTGTGGAAACCTTGTGTTTGACGCCATACTTCCTCATTAGTGCTTCCACCGTGCGGTTGCAAAAGTGACTTCCACCATCGCTGATTAGAACGCGTGGCATTCCAAATCTACTGAAAATGTTAGTTCGTAGGAAATCTGCAACAACTCGCGAATCATTAGTCCGGGTGGCCTTTGCCTCCACCCATTTAGAAACATAATCTACTGCGAGTAAGATGTAAGTAAAACCATTGGAGGGAGGAAATGGTCCCATAAAGTCAATACCCCACACATCAAAAATTTCAACATTAAATATGTAGTGTTGTGGCATTTGATCTTTAGGTCCTAAATTACCGAATCTTTGGCACTTATCACATGTAGCGCAATATGCATGAGCATCGCGAAATAAACTAGGCCAAAAGAAACCGCAATCTAAAATTTTAAGGGCTGTCCTCCTAGAACCAAAGTGTCCCCCACATGCTTCATTGTGACAAAAGTCTAGAATGGGCTTAAACTCACTATCCGGGATACATCTCCTAATTACTAAATCGGAGCATTGTTTCCATAAATAAGGCTCATCCCAGATAAAGGTTCTAGCATTATGCTTAAGTTTGTCACGTTGAAATTTATGCATGGTAGACGGAAACTCACCGGTAACTAAGTAATTTACAATATCGGCATACCAAGGAGTTTCCGAAGTAGTTACCTCAATTCCGAAGAGTTTTTCATCCGGAAAAGTTTCTTCAATCTCGACAGGCTCATGGTCACCTATCAAACGTGATAGGTGGTCAGCGACGACGTTTTCTACTCCCTTCTTATCCTTGATTTCGATGTTGAATTCTTGGAGTAGAAGTATCCATCTTATAAGTCGTGGTTTTGCGTCCTTCTTGAGCATTAGATACTTCAAAGCTGCATGATCGGTAAACACAGTTACTTTAGTTTGAAGTAAATAAGATCGAAATTTATCTAAAGCAAAAACCACGGCAAGAAACTCCTTCTCGGTGGTAGTATAATTTCTTTGCGCTTCATCAAGCGTCCGAGAGGCGTAATAGATTACGCAAGGCTTCTTGTCCTTCCGCTGACCCAAGACGGCTCCTACGGCATAATCCGAGGCGTCACACATGAGTTCAAATGGCAGAGACCAATCAGGGCTGCATAAAATAGGAGCGCTCGTAAGAAGCTCCTTCAACTTGTTGAAGGCAGCGTTGCATTCTTCATCAAAGACGAACGGGGTCTCCTTTTGCAGCAGTTTACACAAGGGGCGAGAGATGTGGGAAAAGTCCTTGATAAACCTACGATAAAATCCTGCGTGTCCAAGAAATGAACGAATCTCTCTAACCGAAGTTGGAGAGGGTAAGTGACGCACAAGATCTACTTTAGATTTATCTACTTCTAACCCTTTTTCAGAGATAATATGACCTAACACTATCCCTTGCGTAACCATGAAATGGCACTTCTCCCAATTAAGCACCAAGTTCGTTTCAACGCATCTTTTTAAAATAGTTTCTAGATTGTTTAAGCATGCATCAAAATCATTCCCGAATACACTAAAGTCGTCCATGAATACTTCAATAATGTTTTCAATGTACTCGGAGAAAATTGAGAGCATGCAACGTTGAAATGTACCTGGTGCGTTACACAGTCCAAATGGCATGCGGCGATATGCAAACGTTCCGAACGGGCACGTGAACGTTGTCTTTTCTTGATCCTCCTCCGCAATGCTAATTTGGTTGTAGCCGGAGTATCCGTCGAGAAAACAATAAAATGCATGGCCGGCTAATCTTTCCAGCATTTGGTCGATGAATGGTAAGGGAAAATGATCCTTGCGGGTCGCGGCGTTGAGCTTCCGGTAATCAATGCACACTCGGTGTCCAGTGATCGTCCGTTGTGGCACAAGTTCATTTTCCAGATTCTCGACGACGGTAATTCCCGATTTCTTAGGTACTACCTGCACTGGGGAAACCCAACGGCTATCAGATATAGGGTAAATAACTCCACAGTCCATGAGTTTAATTACCTCCTTTTTTACCACCTCCATCATCGGAGGGTGGAGCCGACGTTGTGCTTCCCGCGTAGGCTTGGTGCCTTCTTCAAGGAAAATCCTATGCACACATGTTGCTGGATTTATTCCCTTGATGTCCGCAAGTGTCCAGCCTATTGCGGGCTTGTACCTCTTTAGTACACTCACGAGCTTCTCCTCCTGTTCCTCTTCTAGCGCGGACGAAATAATGACCGGTAATGTTTCATTCTCGCCCAAGTACGCATACTTAAGATGGTCCGGTAGTAGCTTGAGTTCTAAAACAGGAGCTTCTACAATGGAAGGAACCATTTTATTAGTACCAAAAGTAATTGGTATAGGAGGAGAAAAGCTTACTTTTCGTGGTGCCGCATTTAGGGCCATGGCCATGTCTTGAATACGAGGTTCAAGCTCTAGTAAGGCCTCAAGAAGGCCGTCATGCCCAAGTTGAATGGCCATGTCGAGTTCATCCTCATTGATGGTGTCGAGGTAGCCTTGTGCTAAGGTATCCACGGGATCGTATGTCGAAATGGCAGCTACGCTCGACATTGGAAACTTCATCCCGTCCAGGATGTTGAACTCGATTCTTTCTCCATCAATCTCCATGGAGAAAGTGCCTTGAAACACATCTATCTTCGTTCTCGCAGTCCGCATGAAAGGTCGCCCAAGCAGTAGTGGCGTGGTGTTTAGTGGACTCTCTTCCATGTCAACTATATAGAAATCGGCTGGGAATATCAAGTTGTTGACTTGCACGAGAACGTCTTCTACGTATCCCCTCGGATACTTGTGGGTGCGATCGGCTAATTGGATGACAACACCATCTTGCTTGAGATCTCCAAGCTCCATCGATTCGAATAGATAGTAAGGCATGACGTTGATGGAAGCTCCGAGATCAAGCATCACGTCTTGGAAGTGGGTGTCACCGATTACGCAAGGAACTGCAAAGCTCCCTGGGTCCTTCAGTTTTGGGGGTAGCCGACGCTGCAAAACCGCCGAAACGGTTGCGTTCACCTTCACGACCTCCTTCTCTCGAGTTTGCCTCCTCTGAGTGCATAATTCTTTCAGAAACTTGGCGTATATAGGCACTTGCTTTATGCACTCGATCAAGGGCAAATTCACTTGCACCTTTCGGAAGATGTCCAAGATATCTTCATATTGGGCATCCTTCTTCTTTGATTTTGCTAATCTGCTTGGGAAAGGTGCAACAGCAAACGGAGAATTAGTAATCACCGTATTTGAAGGAATAGGGCTTTTACCTTTGATTGGGGTAGGTTGTGGAGGTGATTGTGCCTTGGTGACAGTAGGCGTCACCTTCTTTTTCTCGGCCTCTTGAATTGCCGGATCGATCTCATCTTCTTCTTCGTTGGTGATGTCCTCGATGGTGACTTCATCAAGATGAGATCGCTTGGTCTTTGGTTCCTCAAGTATCTTCCCACTCCTTGTGACTATAGCATTCACGTTTCTTTGATTAGGAGTGGTTTGAGGTGGAAGCCGACCGGTTTCCTTGATTTGGCCCATGAAATCAATAAGCTGGCCAAGCTGCTTCTTCACTTCGGTGATGTCGCGGCCATGTGAGTCAAGTGTCTCCTTTGTCTTCGATTGTCCGTCGAGGAGAACTTGAGTTGAGGCCGAAAGTTGCGACAACATCTTGTCGTAATCCGGATTGGTGAAGGGTTGTGATGACGAACCATGCTGCATCGGTGGTCGTGGTTGAAATGGAGGGCGTTGGTAGCTTTGTTGAGGTTGAGATGCTGGAGGGTTTAAAGTTCCCTCGTTGTTGCTCCATCTAAAACCTGGATGATCACGGTTGACATAGTTGTTGTAATTGTTGTACCGTTGTCCTCCCTGATATCCGCCGATGGCGTTAGCGTGCTCCGGCTCGCTTGCCTGTTCCGGCACTTGAGGGCACTGGTCGTTGTGGTGACCTTGTGTTTGACATATGCCACAAACAGGCCGTTGAGTTGCCTTCGCTCTTGTCGTCTCGAGTTCTAAAACCTTCTCTAGCATATGAGCTAGTTTGTCGTACTTTTCGTCCGCGTCGGTTGTAGAACTCGCCTCACCGACTGCTCGTCTGTTGGACATTCCGTATTGTGCATCATTATTCGCCCGATTCTCTAGAAGAGCTCTAGCTTCGGTTTCGGTTAAGTCCATGAATGCACCGGTGGCTGCTGCATCCAGCAATTCCCTATCGATCGGCTTGAGACCATCGTAAAAGTAATTCATGAGATTGGTCTCGGAAAATCCATGCGATGGGCAAGTGGCACACAAAACTTTGAATCGGTCGTAGTATTGGCCGAAGGTCTCGTCCGGTTTCTGTGTGATGCCAGTGATTTGCTTTCTCAAGACGGTGATCTTTGAGGCCGGGAAGTACTTCGCTAGGAACATGTCCGCAAGTTGCTTCCATGAAGTGATATGGTTCGGCGGTAGTTCCATAAGCCAAGACTCGGCCCTGTCGACTAGGGTGAATGGGAATGCCTTCAGTTTAAAGAGCTCCGTATCAGCATCGGATGGCTTCATGCTGTTACAAACAAATTGGAATTGTTTGAGATGCTTGTTCGGATCTTCATTGGAAAGTCCATGAAAAATGGGTAGTCGGTGGAGGAAGCCACTCTTTAGCTCGATATCCTTCATGTTTTCCTCCGGTTGTGGAAAAGCAATGCTCGAAGGCCCGCTGCTCCATTCTGTTGAGCAGGTGCGCTGACGAAGAGATTGTCCTGCATTGGCCATGTTGACTTGCTGTGCTTCTACTTCTGAATTGTGGTCGGTTGATGAATGTGAAGACTCGGAAATTTCCTCGATGATGGGATGATCCAGGATGTCAGTTTGAGCTCTAAGTCTCGCTATTCTCTCTGCGATCTCCTCAAACTTTGTTCTAGATGGTCCAGGATTCTGATCGGACATTCATTAGCCTGAGCATCCACCAAAGACCAAGTGTTAGTATCAACAAAGAATTTGAGATGAATATAGGAATACTAACCAAAATTGTAAGACATATTTAGAAAACAAAGCAATAACAAATAATAAAACTATCAAAGTATACTATAAATACTCACAAATACTTAAAAACTACTAAAACACACAAAATTTATAATAGTTAAGACACTAGGTGTAATTTACTAAGTAATGCAAATGAATTAATCAATTTTAGGGCTATGCAAAAGAATGTAATAAACTTAAAACATACGTTTTCTGCAAATTAACACTATATAATGCTAAACCCAAGAATTTAGTTAGAACGTATATAAACAAAGTTCAAATACAAGCAAACAATAATTCACATCGAATTTATGCACCACACGCATTTTTTTCTTCAATAAAATGCATTAAACAACAATCCTACGTGAAAGATGGAGTGTATGCATAAGAGAAAACGTTAGAACCTGCAGAAAACACACGAGTTACGTGCTAAAAAAATGAATGCAAAGAATGACCTCTTCTTCGATCTTATGTCCCTAACTTCACTTAGGTTAGGGTACTCGGTAGTGAAATCCGCGTATCATAAAGCCTAAAAAGAGGTTATGCAAGCTAAGTAACGGTTGTTAGTCCTTTACAGTTTTTAATGCACATATAAACACAAAAATTTGACTAAGTTTTATTTATTTCCTTTGGCCCCGATGGTACGTGGTGCAGAGGCTCTCGACTGTGCAATGGGTCTCGTTCATCCGAAGATGAAGTCTGATTCCAGGAGGTCTAAGCATGCATAATCCGATATACCATCTATTTAAAGGATTATGTCATATTAAGTTCATGTATTTATCCGTATTCATATGCACTTATGATTTACAGAGAGTACGCGAAATGATCATTTGGTAAATTTCTTGGACGTGCGGCCCGCGCGAAAATATATACCGACTACAATTCAGCTTAGTTACGTTTAGAAATGGTTAGTAGGAATAGAGATAACGCGAGAGGTAAGGACTAATATTTAGAACAACCCGAGGCTTACTCGTAAGAGTATATACTCCAATGTTGTTCCTAGAGACACCCCGAGGCTAACCAATTACGGTATATACTCCAATGGTGTTCTATTGCTTAGATCCGAAACCCGGCACCAATCATAAACCCATTCACCATATCCAACAATCAGCCAAATTTGTGAGATAGTATATAATCTCAAGTTCTTAGTAAACTCCGCCCACAACCTCGTGCCCATAACTTCACTTAGGTTATGGCGTGTGGTGATAAAATCCACACATCACGAGGGGTTAAGGAGATAAACCAGAAAAAGAGGCACCACCTATTCCAAAGAACGAAACCTTATAACCAATACTCGTGCTCAATGTAAATCAATTTAAGTACGTCTACGTTTTGATTGCGCCTATGATTTAAAAGGAATACACGACTTAGTTATTGAATAAATCTCTTGTCCGTGCGGCCCGCGCGAAAATGTATACCAACTATCGTTAATCCTCGTAATTGTTGGAAATGACCAGTTGGGATAGATGTAACGCGAGAGGTGAGAACTAATTTCTGGGAACAACCTGAGGCTAACTCGTAAGAGTATATACTCCATTGTTGTTCTTAGAAACACCCCGAGGCTTACTCGTAAGAGTATATACTCCAATGGTGTTCTGTTTTCTTAGTTCAAAACCCGTCACCATTCATAACCCTTCTAGACATCATAACCAACTCTTACTCGAATTCACAAGATAGTATACAATCTCAAGTGTTTGTAAACTCCGCCCACAACCTCGTGCCCATAACTTCACTTAGGTTATGGCGTGTGGTGATGAAATCCACACTTCACGAAGGGTTAAGGAGATAGACAAACAAAAGAGGCACCACCTATTCCATAGAGATTTATTTAATAACTAAGTACTAGTACTCAAATTAAATCAAAGACTATCCTTTAACATGAAAATAAATTATGCAAGTGTAAAAAAAAAAACTAAGTATCAATAAATTCGTCTAAGTAAAAGTATGCATTGTAAACATGTATGTAAATTTCTTTAAGTATAAACAAGAATGAACAAGTATGTACTTCGAAAATTTAGACATGCTTTTAATCACAAATGTACAACGAAATCATACAAAAACATTCTAACTCCCCGGCAACGGCGCCAAAAATTGATACGCGCAAAACATGCATTCACGATAACACAAAGTCGACCCTAAAAACATCGATTACGCGCATTGCAATTTAAACCCTTCTTTTGTCATTTGTAATATTGGCGAGTAGGGATCGTTCTTTATCCGGGGAATTAAGGGCGCATGCATGGTTTCGTTATTAAGCGGAAATATAAAAGTTTGGGGGGATTGGAAATTGGTTATTTAATCTACGAAATTAAAGTACATAACATGCAAACACAACTAAAACTCTTAGGTATCTAACATGTTTTACTCATAGACAAGTTTCAACAATCAAGAAACTTAAAGTCTAATTATGCTTGCTAAAAATAAGAAGTTACACTACTAATTACATGTGATCAACTCATCTTATTAACCTACCCTTTTCATGCATCAAACCTTTTTGTAACTTGCGAAATTCATAACTTCTAACTAAATACACATGCGTGATAATTGTGTAGGAATGCAACTTAGCGTATAAACATCCTAAACAACTTACGATCATCGAAACATGCAAAAGAGAGGGACTTAGCGTATTTTCTAACACATGCATTCGAAGCTTTAAGATTGTATCAAACATGCATAAAAGGCTAGAAATCATAAACACATGCATATTACAAATCTGTTTAAACACATAAAACACAAATCTAAACTTGTTCTTCATTTGATACACAAATCTAAACTTGTTATTCCAATACATCAAAAGATTCAAATACAAAGCTAAAGAAATGAAAGTGAAGATCATGGTTACACTTTTTGTCTTGAGTGCTTGATGAACTACGGTGGAGATGGCTTTCCTTCACAAGGGACTTAGCGTATTGTGAGGGATGGAGGATGATAGCTTCGGCTTGGAGGAGGAGATGGATGCTTCGGTTTGGAATGGAGGAGGAGATGCTTCGGCTTGGAATGGAGGAGATGGATGCTTCGGCTTTGTGTGAACCTTCAAGTGTTTAATGGTGGAGGAGTATTTGTGTAGAGCTTTGGCTTAGTAAAATGAGTGATGATCTTAAATGGTTCGGCCTCCTTGGTATTTATAGGGCAAGGATGTTGCTCTTCTCTCTTCCACCTCTCCTCCCACCATTTAATGCATGTAATGATCATTAAGGCAAGTCACACCCTTAGTCACACACTTAGTCACCATTTGGGAACCCTAAGCATGAATCACCATGTGTAGTCACCATGGCAAGTCATCTTTTCAATTAATGCAAGCCTTAGTCACCTTGTGTAGTCACCATTTGTGATCATTAGCTTGATTATGTTGACTTGCCCTTTCAAAACAAGACTTTTCCTCTTCACCAAAAGGCTTCCAAGCCGAATTGAATGGTCATGGGCTTGATAATGGGCCGAAACAAGAGTTGAGAATTCGGCCCACAATTTGCTTTGTGGCCCGGCCCATTTTCGGAGGTCCAAAATCGCAAAAATCGCAAAATCGCCGAAATTCCTCCGAATTGCGCCGTTATTAATCTCCACCGTAAATATCTTCAAAATAACAATTTAAGTAAGGAAAACATAAAAACTAAGATAATAACATAGCTAAACGAAAAGGGAAATGCGTTTAAGAAACGAGCATAAAATGCGTATATCAATAATGAAGTTTCCCGATTGGGAGTTGCCGTTCGACGACCTGGATTCCGACCACCAACGACTTCGACGAGGGTATGAATAACTTCCCTATATGATTTCGAATTGAATGATGTATGTTTTGTTGAGAATTGATGAGGATTTTGTAGCACCCGAATCGGGCCGAACTGGGTAACTTCGCCGGTGACGGTTTGCCGTTTTCCGGCGAGGTTTGGTGGTGATGGTTAGGAGGGTTCGACTCCCCTTGACCTTGTGAGTCTTCCTATATGGTTTATTTGGGGATTGATGGAGGTTTCGATGGTCACCGGTTAGGTCACCGAAATCTAAATTCTGTTTGGTTTCGGGTAGAATTGGAGGAGTTCCGTGGTGAGTTGGCCTTCGTGGTAGAAGAAGAAGTAGTTCGCCTTGATGAGACCTTGAATTCTGGAGCTTTCCGCCGTGGGATTTCACTGTTGACAGCGCGCCGCCGCCGGCGGCGGCGGTCAACGGCGGCGCTCCAGCGAGAAAATTCCACTTTTCAGATTTCGACGTTTTTAATGTCATTTTTCTCGTAATCGAGCCCTAATCGTCGTCCAGAGGTTTTTGGGTCGATTTGATTAGCCGATTTTCAGTCGAGATTTCGAGTGGGGGTTTCGGGATTTCCGTAATTCGTTTTGTACCGCATTGCATATTTCTAGGAACGGTTGGTTTCCGTGCATCAGTACAGGGTTGAGAACTATGGTGTTGATTAGTTATGTTTTTGTGAATATACAGGAGATCGAGATCGGGATCGTGACCGTGCTTCTGGCGAGGGATCTTCCGCAGGTCCTCGAGATTAGGGCGAGTGCTCATTTTGCTCACCTGTGAGTGGACAATTTCTTTTCACGGAATTCTTGCGAGTCTTTTATATGATTTTCGAACTTGAGCATGCGTATTGAGATTACGGATTACATGAGCATGTGTTTTACGATTATACGATTATACTTATACGGATATACGTATACGAATATGCATACACTTATATATTGTTTCATGCATTTGCATTGAGCTGTTTATGATTTGGTTTACACAGAGTACAGTCGTGGTTACGTTGTTGTATCGATACACTCGCCTCTCGGCTGATCCCCGATGGTAGGCATTTGCCAGGGGAGGCTGTGACTCCTGACCCGAGGTCTTTACCGGGGGGAGGCAGACCTTTGACCTGAGGCCATTTCTGGCTAGAATCACGTGTGGGTCTGGGATTTCGTGATTCTGACTGTACTAGCACAGAGTTGTCCATGAGTGACCCCGTGAGATTTTTACTTGCATGCTCAGTACGCTGGAGGATTATGGTTTACCTCGTGTACTTGTTATTATTATTTACCTGGACTCGCACATGTTATTTTAAACATATATATATCACCTGGTGAAAGACATTTATTTTCGTCCACTCACTCTAACGTGTTTATTGTCTTTCCCCTGAGCTTTTCGGTTTCCGTGCCCAGTTGCAGTTCAGGTTTTGGTGTTTTCACGTCGCGGTTTGGAGGCTAGTGATCAGAGATACCTGTGATTTCCAGTAGGTTCTTGTTTCGCCTACTGATGTGTATATTGTATATGTTTTACTTTAGAGGTCGCTCTGATACATTCTGATACTTGTTTATACGGATTTTCTCGGATATACATATATATTATAGTACTGTTTGCTGTTTATGATTCATATTGATGTTGAGAAATCCGGATGGGATTGGTGCCCACGGTTTGGCTTTTGTGGCATAGGATTAAGTGTTATTTTCCGGGTGCAGGTTATGGCAATTCCACGTTAGTAACGAAACTCTGCCGAAATTTTGAAAAATTTTTGTTGGTTCGTATTTTCTGAAGGGGTTCGGTTCCGGTTTAGGTAACTGAATCGGTATTGGATCCTTTCAGCTTGGTATCAGAGCTTTAGGTTGTCAGATTCTGTAGACTCTTGTAGTTATGACGCTTAGGGTATTTAAGTTGATACAGCATGACTGGAGTGATGACCCGACTGGCCAGCGATACTCATCAATACTTCGGGTGTTGTGTGTCCTCAAATATCTGCGGTTTCATGATTACGTTCTTTCTGCCTGTGCCTAATGCTTGTCTTGTATCAGTAGGATGCCTCCTCAACGTGGTCCCCGTGTTGATCGGGATGATGATCCTGATGAGGATCGCCGAACGCGCGACTTGCTGATGCGAGTGCTGCGTTTGGAAGAGCGTTTTGACCCTGTGGTCAAGGCTCGCACTGCGGGTGCTACTGTGTTTTTGGGTTCAGTTGATCCAGAGATATGCGAGGCATGGTTGGTTCAGATTGAACGTGTTTGTGAGCGTCTGCAGTTTACTCCTGAGCAGATGACAGTAGCCGCAGTTGGTTTACTTGAGGGTGATGCATACTTTTGGTGGGTTAGCACCGACAGAGTTCCAGCTGACACCCCGTGGATGTTGTTCCGTGATCTGTTTATGCGGAGGTATTTTAATCAGGCTACCCAACAGCGCAAGTACGAGGAGTTTACGAACTTGAGGCAGGGCAGTTTGTCTGTACTTGAGTATCGGGATCGGTTTACCCGTTTGCCGTTTTGCGCAGGATATGGTGGCTACAGAGGAAGCCAAGTGTCGTAGATTTGAGCTGGGATTGAATCTGAACATCAAGGCGACACTGACTGCGATGCCTCGAAACAACTTCGATGAGTTTGTTAGTGCTGCACTCAGAGGCGAGGATATTGAGCATGAGAGACAGCAGAGGTACCAGCCGAGACGATTTGAGGAAGGTGGACCGAGTAAGGGGCCTTTAAAGAGGCAGAGTTCTGATACTTCCGGTTCAGCTTCATCTTCTGGCGGTGGGTCATATCGACCACCAGCTAGTATACCCAGGTGGAGGCAGAGATGGAGGAGGGATCGACCGCAGTAACTACAGGCTAGTGGGGATTCTAGCGGTTCCAGTTATCCTCGACGACCTTTTGGCACTCCTGCTACACCGAGGGAGTCTCCGTTGTGCAATTTGTGCAATAGGTATCATTTTGGTTCGTGTCAGCGAGGCACCCTCAACTGTTATCATTGTGGCCAGGTGGGTCACTATGCGAGGGCGTGTCCTCAGCTGGTTGGTGCTGGAGGTCAGGCAGCTCAGAGTTCCGGAGGAGAGCGAGGTGCCACTTCGGGAGCGCGACCAGCACAATTTGCAGGTCAGGGTAGGCCGCAGGGACAGCCCCAGCGAGGATGACCAGCCGGACAGGTGAGGGTTCATGCTATGACTCTACGTGAGGGCAGAGCATCACCGGAGGTCGTTATCGGTATGTTACATGTTTTTGGTATTCCTGTACTTGCATTGTTAGATCCGGGCGCCACCCATTCATTCATATCATTTAGACTGTCATCATTGGCTACGGTACCTGCATCTCCACTTCCAGGGTTGTGGAGGGTGTTGTATCCGTCAGGTGAGGTTGTGAGCATCGGTTGGGTTTACCGAGATTGTGAAGTTTTTATTGATGGCCATGGTTTAGCCGCAGATCTGTTAATGCTTGATATTGTGGATTTTGATCTGATCTTGGGTATGGACTTCCTAGAGTCGCATTGGGCCATGTTTGACTGCCACAGGAAGGAGGTCGTGTTTCGACGACCAGGGTTACCTGAGATACTGTTTCGTGGCGAGAAGAACACTTCACTTCCGTGTTTGATTTCCGCGATGAGGGCGGATCGGTTGATGAAGAAGGGTTGTGTTACTTACTTAGCACATGTTGTGGACACTACAGCTGCAGTGCCAGACCTTGGTAGTATTGAGGTTGTGTCTGAGTTTCCGGATGTGTTTCCAGCAGAGCTACCTGGTATACCCCCTGTACGGGAGATTGATTTTACCATTGAGTTGTTGCCGGGAACTGGACCGATTTCCCAGACACCGTACCGGATGGCGCCTGCGGATTTGAGGGAGTTGCAGATTCAGTTTCAGGAGTTGTTAGAGAAGGGATTCATTCGACCGAGTATTTCTCCGTGGGGTGCTCCGGTGTTGTTTGTGCGGAAGAAGGATGGGTCCATGCGTTTGTGCATTGACTATCGGAAGCTGAATCAGATTACCGTGAGGAACAAGTATCCGTTGCCGCGGATTGATGACTTGTTCGATCAACTGAAGGGGGCAGCAGTCTTTTCGAAGATTGACCTTCGATCCGGATATCACCAGTTGAGGATCCGTAACTCTGACATAGCCAGGACAGCATTCAGGACGCGGTATGGGCACTATGAGTTTTTGGTTATGCCGTTTGGGTTGACCAACGCCCCCGCAGCTTTCATGGACTTGATGAATCGGGTGTTTCGACGGTTCCTGGACAAGTTCGTGATCGTGTTCATTGACGATATCTTGATCTATTCCAGGAGTGTGGGCCAGCACAAGAAGCATCTGCGTGTGGTATTGCGGACTTTGTGGGACCATCAGTTGTTCACGAAGTTTAGCAAGTGTGAGTTCTGGTTGGATAGTGTGAAGTTTCTGGGCCACGTGATTTCGGCTGAGGGAGTCAGTGTTGATCCTGACAAGATCGAGGCCGTGTTGAACTAGAGTAGACCCACTACTGTGCCGGAGATCCATAGTTTTTTGGGTTTAGCAGGCTATTATCGACGGTTTGTACAGGATTTCTCCCGGATTGCTACACCACTGACCAGATTGACGAAGAAGGGCATCAAGTTTGAGTGGTCTGATGCGTGCGAGGAGAGTTATTTTCTCTTGAAGGAGAGATTGACTACCGCACCGGTTCTGACATTGCCAGACGACAGTGGTGAGTTTGTTGTGTACAGTGATGCGTCGAAGTTGGGCCTTGGCTGTGTGTTGATGCAGCATGGTAGAGTTGTGGCATATGGTTCCAGACAGCTGAAACCGCATGAGGTCAACTATCCGACGCATGATTTGGAGTTAGCCACTATCGTGTTAGCGTTGAAGAGTTGGAGACATTACCTGTATGGTGCTCAGTGTAATATTTTCACTGACCACAAGAGTCTCACCTACTTGCGGACACAGCCGGATCTGAACAAGAGGCAACGCCGATGGATGGAGTTGATCAACGATTACGATTGCACGTTTGAGTACCATCCGGGGAAGGCCAATGTTGTAGCAGATGCAATTAGCCGGAAATCCGGAGCCTCGTTGTTTCACATGTGTGTAGCCAGAGTATCGATGTTAGCCGAGCTTCGGGCTACGGGTGCTGTGTTTGGGTATGATGATGATGGAGCTTTGTTGGCCAGTTTTCAGGTTCGACCCGTATTGGTTGATCAGGTACGAGAGGCACAGGATTCAGATCCTTACTTACTGGGCAAGAAGACCATGATTCGGAATGGTGTATCTACAGAGTTCCGATTGAGTGCCGACGGTACGTTGTTGTTCAGAGGCAGATTATGTGTACCCAGAGACGAGGACTTGAAGAAGGAGATTCTGGACGAGGCCTACAGTTCAGCCTATGCGATGCATCCCGGAGGTACGAAGATGTTTCGTACACTTCGAGCGTACTATTGGTGGCGCAATATGAAGCGGGAGATTGTCGCGTGCGTGAGTCAATGTTTGATTTGTCAGCAGGTGAAGGCGGAGAGGCAGAAACCTGTAGGGAAACTACAGCCACTTAAGATTCCGGTTTGGAAGTGGGAGCATATCACGATGGATTTCGTCTATCAGTTGCCGCGTACTTCGGCGGGCAACACTGGCATTTGGGTTATTGTCGACCGATTGACGAAATCTGCACACTTTCTTGCACTTCCAGGGAAGATTTCAGTGGGCAGATTGGCCAAGTTGTACTTATCCGAGATTGTTCGCTTGCATGGTATGCCTGTATCCATTGTTTCTGACCGAGATAGTCAGTTCACTTCTGAGTTTTGGCAGGCGTTGCAGCGAGCTTTGGGCACGAGGTTGCGATTTAGTACAGCTTTCCATCCTCAGACTGACGGGCAGTCTGAGCGGACCATTCAGACTCTTGAGGATATGTTGAGATCGTGTGTGTTGCAGTTTCGTGGAAACTGGGATCATCAGTTACATTTGATTGAGTTCGCCTACAACAACAGCTATCAGGCCAGTATTGAGATGGCATCGTACGAGGCTCTGTACGGGAAGCAGTGTCGTACTCCATTGTGTTGGAGTGAGGTGGGCGAGCGTTGGCTCATTGGTCCTAATTTGGTGAAAACCACGATGGAGGACATACAGATTATCCAGGATCGATTGAAGATCGCCCAGGATCGGCAAAAGAGTTATGCAGATGTGAGGAAAAAGAGTTTAGAGTTCGAGGTTGGTGATTGGGTCTTCCTGAAACTATCTCCGTGGAGGGGAGTTGTGCGTTTCGGGAAGCGTGGCAAGCTTCGACCGTGGTACATTGGTCCGTATGAGATTACGGAGAGGTTGGAGCTGTTGCTTACAGACTTGAGTTACCGGCTGAGATGGCTCGTGTGCATGATGTTTTCAATGTTTCGATGCTACGGAAGTACATCTCAGATCCTTCACATGTGTTAGCCCCACAGCAGTTGCCGATCAGAGAGGATTTATCGTATGTTGAGGAGCCAGTGCAGATTCTCGATCGTCGTGAGCAGGAGTTGAGGCACCGTGTGATTCCGCTGGTGAAGGTCTTGTGGCAGAACCACTCAGTTGAGGAGGCTACCTGGGAGACCGAGCAGCGTATGCGGGAGCAGTATCCTCATCTGTTCACTTGACAGGAACGTAAATTTCGAGGTCGAAATTTCTTTAAGGGGGGTAGATTTGTGACGACCCGAACCAGAATCTGTCGCGTATTCGGCACGATTCTCGAGATTGAGTTTAGTCGCGGTTTATTGTCGTATATATGGTTTGCCGATTCGATTCGCGATTAAGTTTTCGGTCGAGAATTTGAGTTGGGTGTCTTCACTAAAATTGTAGAGTACGTGATTTCGAGCTCGTGGGCTGTTCCGGAAGATTTTTCCGATAACCGAGGAATATTTTATGATTATTTGAAGTTTTGGGTTCCGACGAGTTTATCCGATTGTTTCAAGCTTATCCGAATCATTTCGTATATTCGTTTTGGACTGTCGATCGACCCGAGGTGCGAGTATAAATATCGAAAATAGTCGTAAAATTTCCGAAAATACCGTTTTCCTTTGACCAGATGTGGACTTTCCGTTTTTGGTAAGTTGACCACCATTGACCCGATAAGGAAGTTTCCCGATTGGGATTTGCCGTCCGACGACCTGGATTCCGATCACCAACAACTTCGATGAGGGTATGAATAGCTTCCCTATTTGATTTCGAATTGAATGATGTATGTTTTGTTGAGAATTGATGAGGATTTTGGAGCACCCGAATCGGGCCGAACTGGGTAACTTCGCCGGTGACGGTTGGCCGTTTTCCGGCGAGGTTTGGTGGTGATGGTTAGGGGGGTTCGACTCCCCTTGACCTTATGAGTCTTCCTATATGGTTTATTTGGGGATCGATCTAGGTTTCGATGGTCACCGGTTAGGTCACCGGAATCTAAATTCCGTTTGGTTTCGGGGAGAATTGGAGGAGTTCCGTGGTGAGTTGGCCTTCGTGGTAGAAGAAGAAGTAGTTCGCCTTGATGAGACCTTGAATTCTGGAGCTTTCCGCCGTGGGATTTCACCGTTGACGGCGCGCCACCGGCGTCGGCGGCGGTCAACCGCGAGAAAAGTCAACTTTTCAGATTTCGACGTTTTTCTCCAAATCGCTCCCTGATCGTCGTCCAGAGGTTTTTGGGTCGATTTGATTAGCCGCTTTTCAGTCGAGATTTCGAGTGGGGGTTTCGGGATTTCCCTAATTCGTTTTGTACCGCATTGCATATTTCCGGGAACGGTTGGTTTCCGTGCATCAGTACAGGGTTGAGAACTATGGTTTTGATCAGTTATGTTTTTGTGAATATACAGGAGATCGAGATCGGGATCGTGACCGTGCTTCTGGCGAGGGATCTTCCGCCGGTCCTCGAGATTAGCGCGAGTGCGCATTTTGCTCACCTGTGAGTGGACAATTTCTTTTCACGAAATTCTTGCGAGTCTTTTATATGATTTTCGAACTTGAGCATGCGTATTGAGATTACGGATTACATGAGCATGTGTTTTACGATTATACGATTATACTTATACGGATATACGTATACGAATATGCATACACTTATATATTATTTCATGCATTTGCATCGAGCTGTTTATGATTTGGTTTACACAGAGTACAGTCGTGGTTACGTTGTTGTATCGATACACTCGCCTCTCGGCTGATCCCCGATGGTAGGCATTTGCCAGGGGAAGCTGTGACTCCTGACCCGAGGTCATTACCGGGGGGAGGCAGACCTTTGACCTGAGGACATTTCTGGCTAGAATCACGTGTGGGTCTGGGATCCTGTGATTCTGACTGTACTAGCACGGAGGTGTCCATGAGTGACCCCGTGAGATTTTTACTTGCATGCTCAGTACGCTGGAGGATTATGGTTTACCTCGTGTACTTGTTATTATTATTTACCTGGACTCGCACATGTTCTTTTAAACATATATATATATCAGCTGGTGAAAGACATTTATTTTCGTCCACTCACTCTAACGTGTTTATTGTCTTTCCCCTGGGCTTTTCGGTTTCCGTGCCCAGTTGGAGTTCAGGTTTTGGTGTTTTCACGTCGCGGTTTGGAAGCTAGTGATCAGAGATACCTGTGATTTCCAGTAGGTTCTTGTTTCACCTACTTATGTGTATATTGTACATGTTTTACTTTAGAGGTCGCTCTGATACATTCTGATACTTGTTTATACGGATTTTCTCGGATATACATATATACTATAGTACTGTTTGCTGTTTATGATTCATATTGATGTTGAGAAATCCGGATGGGATTGGTGCCCACGGTTTGGCTTTTGTGGCATAGGATGAAGTGTTATTTTCCGGGTGCAGGTTATGGCAATTCCACGTTAGTAACGAAACTCTGCCGAAATTTTGGAAAATTTTTGTTGGTTCGTATTTTCAGAAGGGGTTCTGTTCCGGTTTAGGTAACTGAATCGGGATTGGGTCTTTTCAACGATTTTTTCCTGACTCTGCCACTGTTTGTACGCCTTCTTTTTCTGCTTGGGTTACAACACCCATGTGACATCTCTCTTCTTCTTCCAATTTATCAAAATAACATCTTCTATTCAAGACCGAAGGTTACAATTTGAGTAGTACGTTATTCACTTTTAGACTTGTGTTAATAAATTTTCATCAAACATTATTGTTAATTCTTGTAGTTATTCAATTACTTGGTTGTTTGGTGTATATTCAATTTAACAAGTGGTATGTAAGATAAAAATATTTTATTTTTTTATTTTTTAAAAAACCTTTTTTGGAAGAATTTTTTTTAGCCCACCCTATTTTAAAATTTTGGGTCTGTCATTGTATAGGCTGCAATGTGAACAAGGTAAATTCATGGTGAGCTAGCCTATATATAAGTAGAGTTGGTGGTGCAATTCTTCTAGCAATGTGAGGGTGAATACATGCAGGGAATTCAATAATTGATAACTATTTAGAATAGTTTCATACTATTGAGTATACAAACATGGAACAGGAAAGAAGGAGAAGAAAAAAATTTGCTTCCTTCTTCACATGTGCTCTACATGTTTGTTTGATGAATAATTTTCTATAAATAGCATAAGACTTTTGGCATTGAGAGGCGAGCAGAATACATCCGGTGCAAAAACTGTAGTTCTTGGTTAGAAAGAATCAGATTTTCTAGACATGTAAAGTTAGCTTTACGGTATTGAGAGTGTGAGTTGAGAGGGGTGTACAAGATTCAAGGTTCGGATTTGGGATATAAACACCGAGTGATATAGCTTGTACTTTGTTCTCATTATTCTCAATAGTAAAGAGTTGGATCACGCCCCGTGGACGTACCTCAAAGAGTGAGAGAACCACGTTAAATCTTGTGTTGTTGAGTGATTGTTTTCCCTAGAGTAGTTTAATTCACGACATCACATTTTGTCAACCAATCTGCTGCATAAAGAATCCCAACATGGTGATTCCTAAAAGGATAGAACATTATCGTTTCCTAGATAGCTTGAACCAAGTTATCCTCATCCTTCCAAAAATAAAAAGGAAACCTCCATGAAGATGAGAAAAGTAAAAAATTTATAGTTTGTGAATAGCAAGTGCTGCTTTCTGTTCAAAGGTTGGTGGAATTGTTCACACTCTAAGTTGTGCGCAATAGAGGACTCATGAAGGCTTTATGATACATACAATCACATTGAAAAAAATCATCTACAGTCGAGGTACAAACAATAGCCACATCTAAATGAAACACATTTATAGTGTGTTTTCATTACAAAAGCTAGTAGTAGTCACAAAACAAGTGTACTCCTTACAAGTTTTACAGCAATAAGAGATACTACCTCTAACATATTCTGATTGTAATATCTGGAGTAGAACTTAAGTTTGGTGCTAATTTCGGTGTTACGCAAGTCGTTGAGGTGACTGGTAGTATTTTTTCTAGTGAGCTCAAAGGGAGAGAAGTCAATGGGAGCTAGTGAATTGCGTTGCTTTGCATCCCTTGTGATCTGTTTGCTAGTCTCACAAAGTGGAATATTTATTCCATTGACTCTGTTATAAACAAAACAGCTTTACAAAGTAGTATGTTACAGGGAGTCTATCTTCTACAAACTACAACCTAGAAGTCTTACACGCCAAGACTACTATGAAAATAACTTACAAGGAAAGTAATTACAGTATACAAAAACTACAACAATATCACATAAGTGATTGAATCCAATAGAGATTCTAACACTCCCCCTCAAGTTGGAGAGTGAATATCATGAACTCCCAACTTGCGCAACAATGCATTAAACTTTTCTCTACCCAAAGCTTTCGTAAACACATCTACAAGTTGTTGTACCAACATGTCGAGTAACAATTTTTCCTTCCATAATCTTGTCTTGAATAAAATGACAATTAATTTCAATATGACGGGTTTTTTCATGAAACACTAGATTAGAAGTTATATGTAACGCTACTTGATTGCCACAATGTAAGATAACAGGACAAATTATAGGCATTTGTAAATCAGCAAATAAATATCGCTCTGTATTTCGCTTCTGCGCTAGACAAGGAAACTGTTTTAGTCTCTTAGTTCTCCATGAAATCAACGAATTTCTCAAGAAAACATAATAACCAGTCGTAGAACGTTGAGTAATAGAACAACCTGCCCAATTAGAATCACAAAAGGCTCTTAAAGTCTGGGGGCTTCCAGACTGAAAAAACAAACCTTGTCCAGGAGACGATTTCAAGTATCGAACAATCCTGAGGGCAGCTGCCATATGTTGCTGACGAGGTTCATACATAAATATGTTGAAAGCATGCACTGAATAAACTTGACCAGGAGACGATTTCAAGTATCGAACAATCCTGAGGGCAGCTGCCATATGTTGCTGACGAGGTTCATACATAAATATGTTGAAAGCATGCACTGAATATGTGATATTTGGCCTAGTAATAGTGAGATAAATTAATCATCCAACTAATCGCCGATAAACAGCTGGATCCTTGAGAAATATTCCTTTATTTAAAAGTTTGACTTCTTTCATAGGAAAATTAACTGGTTTAGCACCAAGGAAACCAAAATCCTTATTAATTTCAAAAGCATACTTTCTTTGAGATATGTAAATGTCTTTGCTCGAACTAGCTATCTCAATGCCTAGAAAATATTTGAGATCACCAAGCTCTTTAATACGGAAACGGGAATGGAGAAATTTCTTGAGACGATTGAGGGAAGTTAAAATTGTTTCCCATGATAACAATGTCATCAACATAAATCAATAATGCAGTAAGAAATGTACCATCTTTTCGCATAGACTTAGATCGAATGAAACCAGCATCTCGAATAGCAGTGAATTTGGCAAACCATTGGCGTGAAGCTTTCTTCGAACCATACAACGATTTGTTCAGGCGACACACAAAGTTCTCCTCCTGTCGCTGAAGACCAGGAGGGGGAGACATGTATATTTCTTCATGTAAATCGCCATTAAGAAATGCGTTGTTAACATCGAGTTGATGCAATGACCATCCCTGACTAGCAGATCCAACTACTCGATACAACGATTTATTAGATCGTGTTCTTAGGCATCGCGATGCAATCATATCACATCTCAACTGGGTATGTATATTTTTAGGCTTTCACAGTTTTGGTTTGTATATTCATAATGATACTATGAATATACAAACCAAAACTGTGAAAGCCTAAAAATATACATACCCAGTTGAGATGTGATATGATTGCATCGCGATGCCTAAGATAAGTGCAAGAATACAATAAACAGTAATCATTTTTGCAGTGGGGGAGAAAGTATCATGACAGTCAATATCAGCAGATTGAGTAAAACCCTTAGCAACAAGACGAGCCTTATAACTCTCTATAGAACTATCAACATTGTACAGGATAAACTCACTTACAACCAATCAGATGTTTTCCAGGAGGTAAAGAAATAAGTGACCACGTATTGTTGTCAGTGAATGCTTGAAGCTCCTTAGCCATAGCCTCCTTCCATTTGGGATCAGTGACAGCCTTGGAATAAGAATTAGTGAGATGAATAATGGTGATATGAGATATAGTGACAAAGTGGATAGCGTGTACCTGGACTAGGAAAAGGAGATGACGGTTGATGTGGGAGCAGAATCACCTACGAGCAGACATAATTGCGAAGATGAACATTAGGCATCGGATCTCGGAGAGAATGGTGGAGAGGCTGGACTTGTTGGGAATCGATTGGAAGGATATGTATAGGCTAGGCGTGGAGGGGGTCGATTGGAACAGGCAGCGCAGGCGGTGGAATCGGGACTAGAACCGACGAGTTTGTAGGGTCCAAGCACGTGAGGATCAGAGCGGTGTTGGACGTAGAGGGAATGTCAGATGATAAGGAGGGAGCGCTAGACAGCGAGGAAGGAACGCCGGAGTGAAAGGACCCAACCCCGATTTAGTTTCCTAAATCAGAATCAAACCCCTTCTGAAAACACGAACCAACAAAAACCATTAAAATATCGGCAGAGTAACGCTACTGACATGGAATTGCCATTACCAGCACCCGGAAAATAACACTTCATCCTATGCCACAAAAGCCAAACCGTGGGCACCAATCCCATCCGGATTTCTCAATAACATATCAATAGCAATAAACAGTAAACATAACTGTAATATATAGGAAATCCGGGAAAATCCTTATAAAACATGTATCAGGAATGTATCAGAGCGACCTCTAGTGTATATATATACAAATATACAACAATAGGCAAAACAAGGACCCTACTGGAAAAGACAGGTAGCTCGAACAACTAGCCTCCGACCGCGACGTGAGACACCAGAATCCGAATTGCAAACTGGGCACGGAAACCGAAAAGCCCAGGGGAAAGGCAAATAAAACGTTAGAGTGAGTGGATGAAAATAAACATATGCCTTTCACCAGTTTCATATAAATAATCAATGTAAAACAATGCGAGTTCAGAAAGTATATATGGAGGTGCCAGGCGAATCTCTCAAGCCCGATGGTCAGGCGAATCACTCAAGCCTGACGGTGATAGGCCAGGGGAATCTCTCAACCCCGGCGGCATACAGGGGAATCTCTCAACCCTGCCCAAAGGATTCTCTCAACTCTGGCGGACTACCGGTGATCACCCGAGTAGCCGAAGAATCGATGCAGTAATGCCATCACCATAAAATATAAAATAATACCTCCGAAAATAATAAATAACTCAACATCGTATAAAGTAAATACAGAAAATCACAAACTCGCAACAACTGTGAAATTATAAAAATGTCCACTCACAGATGAGCAGAGCGCGCACTCGCGCTAATCACGTGGTCCTGCGGAAGATCCTTCGCCCGAAGCACGATCACGATCCCCTGAATAATCACAAAATATATATGATCAAAATCACAATTCACAACACTGTACCACACCGCGGAAACCAACCGTTCCCGGAAATATACAACACAGTACAAAATAATCGACGAAATTCCCGAAATCTCCACTCAAAACCCTCGAGTGAAAATCCGATACCCAAATCAACTCGAAAACCTCAAGGCGACGATCGGGGAGCGAATACGAGTAAAACGACATTAAAATCACTAAATTCCAAAAAGTCGACGGGTCGCCGGAGCTCCGGCGTTGACCGCCGCCGTCGCCGGCGGCGCGCTGTCAACCGGAGAGTTTTCCCGGTGATCGAGCTACCAAACTGATCTTCTCCACAAGCCGAGCAACTTTTCCAAAGGGATCACCACCATCCAACCACCACCGTGGCCGGAAATCAGCTCGAAAGCCACAGATTCCCTCCACCGTCGGTGAACTCGGATTTCCTCCGTTCTCCGTCCACGGCGCACGGCGGCCTTCGAGACCACCCCCGTGGCTGGAGCGCCACCGTCCACTAAACCCAAAATCGGCCGGAAAAACAAGAATTTCAACTCAACATTTCTCCCTCAATTCTTAACCAAATCAAGAAATTTCAAGTTCTAAACTGTTTAGAATCACGAGGAGAACATTTTACCTTCCAAAGTCGTGGCCTGAAACGGCCGGAATCAGCCGGTTCACCGGAGAAAGCCAAACGGTCCAAATTCCCCACGGGTCAACGGCGGTCAATGGTCACAGCTCGGTCAAACGACGGTCAAACTTCTCGAATAGTAATTTTCGACAATTTTCGACTATTTCCGATATTCATACTCGCGTCTCGGGACGATCGACGGTCCAACACAGATAACCATTACGATTCGGATAAACTCGATACGAACGGATAAACTCGTCGATATTTTAAAACTTCGAATAATCATATTATATTCCTCGGTCATCAGAAAAATCATCCGGAACCGCCCACGAACTCGAAATCACGTGTACCACAACTCTCGAGAAGAGACTATACTTAAATTCTCAGCCGATTATTAATTCGTGATTAAAACCGGTAAATCAACCAATATAAGGAAAACAGTGATTACGCATAATCTCGTGAATTAAGCCGTTTACTCAACTGATTCTGGTTCGGGTCGTCACAAATCTACCCGCCTTAAAAAAATTTCGACCTCGAAATTTACGTACCTGTCAAGTGAACAGATGAGGATACTGCTCCCGCATACACTGCTCAGTCTCCCAGGTGGCCTTCTCAACCGAGTGATTCTGCCACAAGACCTTCACCAGCGGTATAACACGGTGCCTCAACTCCTGCTCACGACGATCGAGAATCTGTACCAGCTCCTCCACATATGTCAAATCCTCTCGGATCGGTAACTGCTGTGGCGCTAACACATGTGACGGATCTGAAATGTACTTCCGCAACATTGAAACGTGGAAAACATCATGAACACGAGCCATCTCAGCTGGCAACTCAAGCCTGTAAGCAACAGCTCCAATCCTCTCGATGATCTCATACGGACCAATGTACCGTGGTCGAAGCTTGCCACGCTTTCCGAAACGTACAACACCCCTCCACGGAGATAACTTCAGAAAGACCCAATCACCCACATCAAACTCGAGACTCTTCCTCCTCACGTCTGCATTACTCTTCTGGCGATCCTGAGCAATCTTCAATCTATCTCGGATAATCCGGACGTCTTCCATGGTGCTCTTCACCAGATCAGGGCCAATAAGCCATCGCTCGCCCACTTCACTCCAACATAACGGAGTGCGGCACTGCCTCTCGTATAGGGCCTCATACGGTGCCATCTCGATACTGGCCTGATAGCTATTGTTGTAGGCGAACTCTATCAAATGTAGTTGCTGGTCCCAATTCCCTCGAAACTACAAAACGCAAGACCGCAACATATCCTCAAGAGTCTGTATAGTCCGCTCAGACTGCCCGTCAGTCTGAGGATGAAAAGCTGTACTGAAACGTAATCTCGTGCCCATGGCTCGCTGCAATGCCTGCCAGAACTCAGAAGTAAACTGACTGTCTTGGTCAGAAACAATAGATACAGGCACTCCGTGCAGTCGAACAATCTCTAACAAATACAACTTAGCCAATCTGCCCACTGAAATCTTCCCTGGAAGTGCGACAAAATGAGCGGATTTCGTCAATCGATCCACAATAACCCAAATACCAGTGTTGCCAGCCGGAGTACGCGGCAACTGATAAACGAAATCCATAGTAATGTGCTCCCACTTCCAAACCGGAATCTCCAGTGGCTGCATTATCCCCGCAGGTTTCTGCCTCTCCGCTTTAACCTGTTGACAGATCAAACATCGGCTCACATATGCGGCAATCTCCCGCTTCATGTTGCGCCACCAGTAATACGCTCGAAGTGTACGAAACATCTTCGTACCACCGGGATGCATCGCATACGCCGAACAATGGGCCTCATCCAGAATCTCCTTCTTCAATCTCTCATCTCGAGGTACGCATAACTTGCCTCTGAAAAGCAACGTACAGTCGTCGCTCAACCGGAACTCTGTAGGCACACCATTCGGTATCATGGTCTTCTTGCCCAACAGATAGGAATCTGAATCCTGAGCCTCCCGAACCTGATCAACCAACACGGGTCGAACCTGGAAACTGGCTAACAAGGCTC
This sequence comes from Geum urbanum, assembly GCA_946800695.1. NCBI lineage: Eukaryota > Viridiplantae > Streptophyta > Magnoliopsida > Rosales > Rosaceae > Geum > Geum urbanum. The sequence goes on from OX326998.1 coordinate 41,971,134, forward strand.
CCTCGTCATCCCACTCGAACTCGGCTCCCGTAGCCCGAAGCTCGGCTAACATAGACACTTTAGCCACACACACATGGAACACCAAAGCTCCGGATTTCCGGCTAAGTGCATCAGCAACAACGTTGGCCTTCCCTGGATGGTACTCGAAAGTGCAATCGTAATCGTTGATCAACTCCATCCATCGGCGTTGCCTCATGTTCAAGTCTAGCTGCATCAACAAGTAAGTGAAACTCTTGTGGTCGGTGTAGATCTTACACTGGGCTCCGTACAAGTAATGTCTCCAACTCTTCAACGCTAGCACAATAGCGGCCAACTCCAAATCATGGGTTGGATAGTTGACTTCGTGTGGTTTCAACTGCCTAGAACCGTAGGCTACAACCCTACCATGCTGCATCAGCACGCAACAAAGTCCCAACTTCGACGCATCACTATAAACCACAAACTTTCCGTTGTCGTCTGGTAATGTCAGAACCGGTGCAGTAGTCAACTTCTCCTTTAGGAGTAAATAACTCTCCTCACATGCATCAGACCACTCAAACTTGACGCCCTTCTTCGTCAGTCTGGTCAATGGAGTAGCAATCCAAGAAAAATCCTGTACAAAACGCCGGTAGTAGCCTGCCAAACCCAAGAAACTCTGGATCTCCAGTATAATGGTAAGTCTGCTCCAGTTCAGCACGGCCTCAATCTTGTCAGGATCAACGCTGACTCAATCAGCCGATATCACGTGCCCCAGAAACTTCACACTGTCCAGCCAAAACTCGCACTTGCTGAACTTTGCAAACAACTGATTGTCCCGCAAAGTCCACAACACCGCTCGCAAATGCTTCTTATGCTGGCCCACACTCCTGGAATAGATCAAAATATCATCGATGAACACAATCACGAACTTGTCCAGAAACTGTCTGAACACCCGGTTCATCAAGTCCATAAAAGCTGCAGGGGCGTTGGTCAACCCAAACGGCATAACCAAAAACTCATAGTGCCCATACCATGATCTAAAAGCTGTCCTAGCCACATCAGACTCTCGAATCCCCAACTGGTGATATCCGAACCTGAGATCAATCTTTGAAAAGACTGAAGCTCCCTTGAGCTGATCAAACAAGTCATCAATCCGTGGCAACGGATACTTGTTCTTCATTGTAACCTGATTTAGCTTCCGGTAATCAATGCACAACCGCATAGATCCATCTTTCTTCCGCACAAATAAAACCGGGGCACCCCATGGCGAAACACTGGGTCGAATAAAAACCTTCTCCTCAACTCCTGAAGTTGAACCTGCAGCTCTTTCAACTCTGCTGGCGCCATACGATACGGTGCCTGTGAAATGGGTCAAGTACCCAGTAATAGCTCAATAGTGAAATCAATCTCCCGAACTGAAGGTATCCCGGTAACTCCTCCGGAAACACATCCGGAAACTCGGAAACGACCTCGATATCACTAATAACTGGCACAGTAGCCGTGGTGTGAAAGGACCCAACCCCGATTTAGCTCCCTAAACCAGAATCAAACCCTTTCGAAAACACGAACCAACAAAAACCGTAGAAGTTTTGGCAGAGTTTCGTTACTAACGTGGAATTACCATTACCTGCACGCGGAAAATACATTTCATCCTATGCCACAAAAATCAAACTGTGTGCACCAATCCCATCCGAATTTCTCAATATATCAACAGTAAAGTAAAATAATAAATATATCTGTGCTTTACTGAAATCCGGAGTAAAATCGTATAAACATATACATCAGAATTCTCAGAGCGACCTCTAATGTATAATCATATAAGTATACCACAGTAGGTAGAACAATAAACCTACTGGAAGAAACAAGGTAGCTCGAGCACTATGCCTCCGACCACGACGTGCGACACCAGAGTCCGAACTGCAAACTGGGCACGGAAACCGAAAAGCCCAGGGGAAAGACATGAAAACTGTTAGAGTGAGTGGACGAAAATAAATGTCTTTCACCACGTAATATATATGTTATAAAAACATATGTGAGTCGAATGAATAAATATAATAAAATACGCGAGGTAAACTTATACTCCTCCAGCGTACAGAGCATGCAAGTAAAAATCCCACGGGGCCACTCATGGACACGTCCGTGCTAGTACAGTCCGAATCACGGGATCCCAGACCCACACGTGATTCGAGCCAGAAAGGCCTCAGGTCAAGGTATCTGTTTCCACCCGGAACTACCTCGGCAAAAGAAACAGACATCTATACCAACCCGAAAATACATCGGTACAAGATACAGAAACCAGTACCCACCCGGAACTACATCGGCATAAGGTACGGTACCCCCCTGGTAGGCACCCTCGAGGATCAGCCGGGATGCGTGTGTATCGATACAACAACATGAACTACGAATGTACTCTGTGTAAACCAAATCATAAATATTTCGATGCAAATGCAATAAACAGCATATAAATGCATATACGTAACATAATCATATAACACATGCTCATAATAATCATAATCTCGTAAACATGCTCAAATTCATAAAACGTGTATAAAGACTCGCAATCAATCCGTGAAAAGAAATTGTCCACTCACAGACTAGCGTAACGCAGTTCGCGTTAACCCGTGATCCGGCGGAAAGTCTCTCGCCAAACAAACGATCACGAACACCTGAATATTCACAAAGTTCATTTCTCAAAGTCATAACTCGACAATTCAAGACAAATCCCGAGAAACCACCGTTGTCGGAAACACGTAATTCAATGTCGACGAATCGTCGAAAATCCGATATTCACACCTCAATACCTCACTGTACTTTCGGACGCTCAATTCGAAAAACGAACCTCCCCACTGCAATCGGGGCGCGATTTCGAGTGAAATGACATGCAACTTGTCGGAAACCCCAAAAAGTCAAAGTTGACCGTTGACCGCCACCACCAACTTGAACATTCCTCGGCGGAGCAACCCCTATTCCACTCAAAATCATCCACTGAGCAACTTTGTCAACTACATCGAAGGCCAATTCTCACTCTAACTAGGTCAATTTCAAGCAAAACCGAATTGTCACCAAAATTTCAAATCCAAAATTCTCCAAGCACAAATCGAATTGAAACTCCAAACTTACATGGTTAGATTCGTGGAGAGGAGAGTTTCAAAGCCCAATCCATTTTGTAGCTCAAATCAACCGGAATAATAACCACCTAAAAACCCCAAAATTTCAAAACTTTGGCCGAAAATAACACACACCTCCGGCGAGCCACACCGTGGAGGGATACCGGAAACGGAACGGGGTGGCCGAGGCGCACCGGAAGGGACCAACGCCGAGCCCGGAGGTGGCCGGACGGCGTGCCACCGCCGGTGGCCGTCGATCGTCGTCGCACCTCCCTCACACCACCGAGTTGACTCGGTCAACTCCAGTCAACTCATTTAATTGCTGTTTTGACTTTCCCAATATGGCAACCCACATTTATAGCTTTCCCAATTAGGAAACTTCCATAATTATCCTTTTCGACGAACTTTAAATACCCGTAACTTTCACGTCGTAATTCCGATTTCGATAATTCTTGCGGCAACGAACTCGACTCGACATGTTCTTCAAATATCACCCGAAGTCAAACACATCGACCAATCGGATAAAAATTCAATTGTTCAAACCAACACATATTTAAACCGACTAAATAATCAACAATCGGAAATATTCACAACATAATCTTCGTAACTCAGAATAATGCTCCGAAAGTTCCCACAAACTCGAAATTAAATTCTCAACAACTTCCGTGAAGAAGCCGAAACCAAATTCTCGACCGGTAATTTAGTCGCTAAGAAATCCACCATTTAAATCCGATTCCGTCGAAACTTCAAATATTCATAACTTATTCCTCGGTCGTCCAAATAACGATCTGGAACCGCCCATGAACTCAAAATCACATGTACAAAGACTCTCGAGAAGAGACCCAGCTCCAATTCTTGGCCAATGATTTAGTCGTTAACAAATCCGGTGATTCAAATAACTGTCGGCAATCTGCGACTACGCGCAACCTCGTAGATTAAGCTGATTCCACTACTGATTCTGTTCTGGGTCGTCACAGGTGTCCACAACATGAGCTAAATAAGCAACACAAGCCTTCTTCATCATCCTATCCGCTTCATTGCGGAAATCAAACATGGTAACGAAGTGTTCTTCTCGCCGCGAAACAATATCTCGGGAAAGTCTGGTCGTCGAAACACAACCTCCTTCTTGTGACAATCAAACATGGCCCAATGTGTCTCCAAGAAGTCCATACCCAAGAACAGATCAAAGTTGATGATATCAAGCAACAACAAATCTGCGGCTAATCCATGGCCTCCAATAAAGATCTCACAATCTCTGTATACCCAGCCAATACTCACAATCTCACCGGATGGATACAACACTCTCCACAACCCCGAAAGTGGAGACGCAGGTACAGTAGCTAAAGATGATAGTCTATACGACATATATGAATGCATGGCACCTGGATCTAACAATGTAAGTACTGGAATACCAAAGACATGCAACGTACCGATAACGACCTCCGGTGAAGCTTTGCCCTCTCGCAAATCTTGGCATGAACCCTCGCCTGCCCGGCTGGTCGTCCATGCTGAGGCTGTCCCTGCTGTCCATCCTGACCTGCAAACTGTATTGGTCGAGCCCCCAAAGTGGTACCTCGCTCCCCTCCGGAACTCTGGGCCCCCTGTCCACCAGCACCATCAAGCTGGAAACACTCCCTCGCATAGTGACCCACCTGGCCCCAGCGAAAACAAGTAATAGGGACTCGCTGACATGGACCAACATGGTGTCTGCTGTAGAGAATACACGACGGGTACTCCCTTAGTACGACAAAAGAACCACCGGTACGCCGAGGATAACTGGAACCGCTAGAACCCCACTAGACTATGGTCACTGCGGTCGATCTCTCCTCCATCTCTGCCACTGTCTCGGTACACTAGCTAGTGGTCGATATGGTCCACTGCCCGAGGATGAAGACGAACCGGAAGTATCAGAACTCTGCCTCTTAGAAGGCCCCTGACTCAGTCCACCCTCCTCAAACCGTCTAGGCTGGTACCTCATCTGCCTCTCCTTCTCGATATCCTCACCTCGGAGTGCTGCACTGACAAACTCATCGAAGTTGTTCCGATGCATCATAGTCAGAGTCCCCTTGATGTTCAAGTTTAAACCCAGCTCAAATCTGCGGCACTTGGCTTCCTCAGTAGCCACCATGTCACGTGCAAAATGAGATAAGCAGGTAAACTTGTCTCGGTACTCAAGCACAGACAAACTGCCCTGTCTCAAGTTCGTAAACTCCTCATACTTCCGCTGCTGGGTAGCCTGGTTGAAGTATCTCCGCATAAACAAATCTCGGAACAAAGTCCACGGAGTATCAACTGGTACCCGATCAGTGCTAACCCACCAGAAGTATGCATCTGACTAAAGTAATCCAACTGCTACCACTGTCATCTGCTCAGGGGTAAATCACAGACGCTCACAAACTTGTTCAACCTTGACCAACCATGCCTCACACATCTCTGGATCAGCTGAACCCGAAAAGCTCTTCCAAAACTATGCATCTGACACCAGCAGTACGAGCTTTGACCATAGGGTCAAAACGCTCCTCCAAACGCAACACTCGCATTAGCAAGTCGTGCGTCTGGCGATCCATATCAGGATCCACTTCCTGATCAACACGGGGACCACGTCGAGGAGGCGTCCTACTGATACAAGACAAGCAGTAGGTACAAGCAGAAGAAACGTAATCATGAGACCTCAGATATTTGAGAACACACAACAACCGAAGCATGGATGAGTACCGCTGCAAAGTCGAGTCATCACTCCAGACATGCTGTACAAACTCAAATATCCTAAGCGTCACAACTACAAGAGTCTACAGAATCTGACAACCTAATGCTCTGATACCAAGCTGAAAGGACCCAACCCCGATTTAGTTTCCTAAACCGGAATCAAACTCCTTTTGAAAACGTGAACCAACAAAAATCATTAAAATTTTGGCAGAGTAACTCTACTAACGCAGAATTGCAATTACCTGCACCCGGAAAATAACACTTCATCCTATGCCACAAAAGCCAAACCGTGGGCACCAATCCCATCCGAATTTCTCAATAACATATCAATAGCAATAAACAGTAAACATAACTGTAATATATAGGAAATCCGGGAAAATCCGTATAAAACATGTATCAGGAATGTATCAGAGCGACCTCTAGTGTATATATATATATAAATATACAATAGTAGGCGAAACAAGGAACCTACTGGAAAAGACAGGTAGCTCGAACAACTAGCCTCCGACCGCGACGTGAGACACCAGAATCCGAACTGCAAACTGGGCACGGAAACCCAAAAGCCCAGGGGAAAGGCAAATAAAACGTTAGAGTGAGTGGACGAAAATAAACATATGCCTTTCACCAGTTTCATATACATAATCAATGTAAAACAATGCGAGTTCGGAAAGTATATATGGAGGTGCCAGGCGAATCTCTCAAGCCCGACGGTCAGGCGAATCGCTCAAGCCCGACGGTAATAGGCCAGGGGAATCACTCAACCCCGGCGGCATACAGGGGAATCTCTCAGCTCTACCCAAAGGAATCTCTCAACTCTGGTCCAGAGGAATCTCTCAACTTTGGTCCAGAGGAATCTCTCAACTCTGGCGGACTACCGGTGATCAGCCGAGTAGCCGAAGCATCGATGCAGTAATGCCATCACCATAAAATATAAAATAATACCTCCGAAAATAATAAATAACTCAACATCGTATAAAGTAAATACGAAAAATCACGAACTCGCGCTAATCACGTGGTCCGGCGGAAGATCATTCGCCCGAAGCACGATCATGATCCCCTGAATAATTATAAAATATATCTAATCAAAATCACAATTCACAACACTGTACCACACCGCGGAAACCAACCGTTCCCGGAAATTTACAACACAGTGCAAAATAATCGACGAAATTCCTGAAATCTCCACTCAAAACCCTCGACTGAAAATCCGATACCCAAATCAACTCGAAAACCTCAAGGCGACTATCGGGGCGCGAATACAAGTAAAACGACATTAAAATCACTAAATTCCAAAAAGTCAACGGGTCGCCGGAGCTCCGGCGTTGAATGCCGCCGCCGGCGTTGGCGCGTCGTCGACCGGAGAGTTTTCCCGGTGACCGAGCTACCAAACTGACCTCCTCCACAAGCCGAGCAACTTTTCCAAAAGGATCACCACCATCCATCCACCATGGATTCCCTCCACCGCCAGCGAACTCCGATCTCCTCCGTTCTCCGTCCACGGCGCACAGCGGCCTTCGAGACCACTCCCAAAGGCACCGCCCTGGCCCCACGGTCCAAACTCCTCACATCTCCAGCCACCCCCGTGGCCGGAGCACCACCGTCCACGAAACCCAAAATCGGCCCGAAAAACAAGAATTTCAACTCAACATTTCTCCCTCAATTCTTAACCAAATCAAAAAATTCCAAGTTCTAAACTGTTCACGAGGAGAACATTTTACATTCCAAAGTCATGGCCTGAAACGGCCGGAATCAGCCGGTTCACCGGAGAAAACCAAACGGTCTAAATTCTTCATGGGTCAACGGCGGTCAACGGTCACAGCTCGATCAAACGACGGTCAAACTTCTCGAATAGTGATTTTCGACAATTTTCGACTATTTCCGATATTTATACTCGCGTCTCGGGATGATCGACGGTCCAAAATGGATAACCATTACGATTCGGATAAACTCGATACGAACAGATAAACTCGTCGATATTTCGAAACTTCGAATAATCATATTATATTTTTCGGTCATCGAAAAAATCATCCGGAACCGCCCACGAACTCGAAATCACGTGTACCACAACTCTTGAGAAGAGACTCAACTCAAATTCTCGGCCGATTATTAATTCGTGATTAAAACCGGTAAATCAACCAATATACGGAAAATAATGATTACGCATAATCTCGTGAATTAAGTCATTTACTCAACTGATTCTGGTTCGGGTCGTCACAAATCTACCCGCCTTAAAAAAATTTCGACCTCGAAATTTACGTACCTGTCAAGTGAACAGATGAAGATCCTGCTCCTGCATACGCTGCTCAGTCTCCCAGGTCGCCTCCTCAACCGAGTGATTGTACCACAAGACCTTCACCAGCGGTATAACACGGTGCCTCAACTCCTGCTCACGACGATCAAGAATCTGTACCAGTTCCTTCACATATGTCAAATCCTCTCGGATCGGTAACTGCTGTGGCGCTAACACATGTGACTGATCTGAAATGTACTTCTGCAACATCGAAACGTGGAAAACATCATGAACACGAGCTATCTCAGCTGGCAACTCAAGCTTGTAAGCAACAGCTCCAATCCTCTCGATGATCTCGTACGGACCAATGTACCGTGGTCGAAGCTTGCCACGTTTCCCAAAACGTACAACACCCCTCCACGGAGATAGTTTCAGGAAGACCCAATCGCCCACATCAAACTTGAGACTCTTCCTCCTCACGTTCGCATAACTCTTCTGGCGATCCTAGGCAATCTTCAATCTATCTTGGATAATCTCGACGTCTTCCATGGTGCTCTTCACCAGATCAGGGCCAATAAGCCATCGCTTGCCCACTTCACTCCAACACAACAGAGTTGAGATGGAGCTCTTCACCAGATCAGGGCCAATAAGCCATCGCTCGCCCACTTCGCCTGGGGCTGGGCCTGAGAAAGAGAAGAAGGGCCATGGGAATTGGGTTTAGATGGAGAAAAATGAAAAGTGTCTTCTAGGAAAATAACATCCCGATTGGTAAAAATCGTTTGGTAGTAAGATTATATAATTTATATGCTTTCTACCCAATGGGGTATCCAACGAAAATTCACTTATGGGGCACGAGGAGCAAATTTAGATGGTTGATTAACGGTAGTAGCAAAAGCAAAACAACTAAAAACGCGCATATGAGAATAATCAGGAGATTTATTGTATGAAATATCTAAAGGAGTTTTCTTGTGAAGCAGAGGTGTGGGAAGACGATTAATGATGTAAGCAGCAGTGAGGACACATTCACACCAAAAAGAAATAGGTAGTGAAGCTTGAAAATGGAGGGCTCGAGCGACTTCAAGAAGATGTTGATGTTTGCGGCGTATAAACACAAGAGTGTTGAAAAATTATCCCATTTTCTTGAAAAAAAATTGTGTAAAGAGAGAAATTCAACTCCATTATCAGAAGGCAATTGTTGAACTCGAGTGTGAAACTGAGTGGTGACATAGGCAAAAAAATTACGAAGTAATTGTTGTGTCTCACTTTTCTTATGCATCAAGAATACCCATGTAAAACGAGAAAAATTATCCATGATTGTAAGAAAATAATGAGCACTAGAAAGAGAATGAGTCTTATGACATCCCCAAATATCACAATGAATAAGAGAGAAAATTCTTGATGTAGAAATTGTACTAGGAAAGAAAGGTTAGTGAGTTTGCTTCACCAATGGACAAATGTCACACTTATTATTGGAACCAAATGAAAAATTAAGAGAACTATCCAAAAGCTGCATGCGAACTGAAGAAGGATGACCTAAGCAACAGTACCATAGAGAGGATGAGATGTACAAATGACAAGCTAGATATGCTGATGGAGGATGAGAAGCCAACACCACTAGGTAATAAAGGTCTCCATGTCGCTTATCCACACCAATCATGGTCCTCATAGCCAAATCCTGCAAAATACACCAAGGTGGAAAAAATGTCGTTGAACACTATAAATCATCCGTTGTCTTTCCAACTGATAAAATATCGACTTCAAAACTTGGTACGCATAAAAAATTATTCAAAGCATATGAATTATTGAATCGAATTTTTCCCGTCATAGTTATGGCAGCCTTATCTTCACTAGGCAAAGAAACTGGCAGTAATGCAAAACGATGAGCATTTGTTAATAATTTTGATGAAGATGTAATGTGATGTGTTGCTCTACTATCGATGATCCATTGACCAAGAGCAATGGGTGACAAACCTGAAACAAAATCAGAAGCAGAAGCCGCATTGGCTTTAGGGACTGAAGGTTTCGGGTGCAAGGCAACAAGGATTTATGTGTATTGCTCTTCAGTGAGATCAGGCATGGTGGATTGAAGCTCCTTGAAGGTTGGATTTCAATTGACATGATGAGAAGAAGGATCATTGTTTCTTATCGAAGATGACGTGCCTTGGTTACATTGCCAATAACGAGGATGACCAAGTGGATATCCATGCTTCTTGTGGCACATCTTCTCAGTGTGGTAAAGCTTGTTGCAATAAGTACATTGTGGATGCTCTCGGTTTTGAGATCCATTGGAACGATGCTCTTTGCTTTGTTGTTTCTTGAAGTTGTTGTTGCCTCGAACTGTCATGGTTACAGTATCTTGTGTAGGAACACTAGTGGATGCCAATTGACGTTGTTTCTCTTCTTGAGCCACAGAAGCATAAGCATGACGGACAGATGGTGAAGGATTCATCAATAGAATCTGACTTCTAGTGGTAGCACATAACTCATTCAATCCCATGAGAACTTGAATTAGCCTTGTACGATCATTCTGAGTTCCACAAGTGCAGATGGTTGGAGAATCAAAAGATGCTAATTCATCCCAAAGTGCATTCAGCTTTGTATAATAAAGAGCAACAGACATTTGCCCTTGTTCAATTTTGTATATATCCCTTTGAACTTCAAACATACGTGGGATATTTCCCAAAGAAAATTGATCACGAAGATCTTCCCAAACAGCATGAGGTGTTCCACATGAAAGGACTAAGTCAGCGATTTTCGATTCGAGGGAATTAAGAATCCAAGAGAGCACCATGTCGTTACAACATTGCCATTGTGCATGAACATCCGCTTGAAGAGATGGCTCATTGATCTTACCGGTGATGAAATCGGTTTTGTTCTTGGCACTCAAACAAATCCTCATAGAACGAGACCATGAACTGTAATTGTCCCATTCAATTTCTTCGAAACAAGTAGTAATCCAGGATGATCTGAATGATGGAGAAATAATGGATCGGCCGAAGCATCGACGGAGTTGCTACTTTGACCATCATTGATAGCCATGCAGAAAAGGCTGCAAGTATGCAGACACAAAGATAAAAAAGACCAGAGAGCTAGGTAATAAGCCTGCTCTGGTACCATATAAGAAAACGATGTATGGCAGAATATCTATTCCATTGATAATCACTCTGTTATATACAGAACAACTTTACAAAATAGTATTTTACAGGGAGTCTAGCTTCTACAGACTATAGACTAGAAGTCTTACATGCCAAGACTATGAAAATAATTTACAAGGAAAGTAATTACAGCATACAAAAACCACAACAATATCACATAAGTGATTGAATCCAATAGAGATTCTAACAGGTTTGAATGGAGCAAAAGAGTGAGAATTTACAAATAAAAAGAAAAGAAAAAAAATAAAAAAAAAATAAAAATTAGAGGGCTTTAAAGCATGTTTTCAAAACAAAAAAAATTGCCACGTCATAAGAAAAATGGAGCCATGACAAAAATAGCGCGTAGGTATCATACTTATAGCGTTTTAAGAGTCTGGATATCATTTTGATAGTTTTTAGAGTTCGGACACATTTTTGACCTTACCAAAAGAGTTCAAGCATCATGGGTGAATTTTTTTCCTTTTACTTAAGTACTTGAACATCCACATAATTGTAATAGCAAAGCAGTTCTAATAATATCATAAAATAGTTCAAACGAAATTAACGAACCAAATTATTTAGACAATTATACCGATGCTCTAATATATCTCATAAAAGTTGCAAGACTCCACAAACTTGGCGGGCTATTCATACATCTCATCAGATAGGGTATAACCCTATTAGGATTAGTTCTGATTGCTTATCGGTGGTAAAGATAGTGGCGGATCCTAGCACTATTTCTAGTATGTTTCGAGAATCCTGTGAGGATCTTTGGCAGGATTTCAAACTATTACCTAGATCTAGCTTTGTTCACTTAGACTAGGAGGCTAACGTAGTTGCAGATAAGCTTACTAAATGGTCTATCCGAAACGCTAGGGTACTATATAAGTTTTCTGTCATACCCGATTTTAGGCGCTCACATGATTGTATTTATCTTTCTTTTTATTGAAATTCTAGCGTTTCACCTCGAAAAAAAAAATGCCACAAACTTTGGAACATATATGACGGTAATGATTCATGGACATATAACATGTATCATTAAATAAATGATGAATGATGTCGATGAGTAGTAACCCAGCGTGCTGCACAGTTTATATAGTTCAAAATTGGACCAAGACAGTTGGAAAAAGAAACTGACATACACCAAGCACAAGAAAGCTGAAGGCTTGATTGTCTGCACCAATATAGATTTCAATCAGCTTTCGTAGGTCGGCAAGGCTTGCGTCTTTCACAACCCTCAGAGTTGTAATAAACTTCCCATAATTGTCTTTAGAGGCTTCCCATTTCACACACTTAACAAGCTGCATCAGTGTCATCATTTGAAGGGTTGTAGTGCTCTTTAAAAGCCAATGACATCTCACTGTTTTCTGTACTTCTAGTTCGTTCTGCTTGTTTCTTCTCTGAACTGAATGATTCAAGTGGCTTCAGAGTAGGTGCTGGACTTGTCATATGTTGAGAGAACTCTCTGCAGTTTCCACAGTGTGTAAATATGTTCCGGGTTCTGACAAGCCTCCTCCGGTCCACCCTTCCCATCTTCACAATTGGTGTGTGCGCTGATAATCACGAGGCAAAGATACCAAGGATTCCATACTGTAATTGCTTTTGAGGCTAGACCCGTCAACCATACACTCTCTTTTCCTATATGACTTCTTTATCAACTTCTTCAACATCCACATTGTCCTTGTGTTCTTCTTCGATTTCTTCCTCGTCAAAAACAGTGATTAAGCATACTCTGTCAGGATATTTTGCTGCAAAAGAATCATTACTCTCTGTGGCAAGTACATTACTTAGATTAGGCAGATCCACAGATCCTTGGCCACTATTGATGTCAGACTGATAAGCCACAGAACCCCACTGTTCAGACATACATATTTCACCAAACCTTTCATCGCACCAGCAAAAAGGTTCTTGATCATCCATGTCCAAATCCACTGACTTCACCATCTAGAGTGGATTTGATGTCATTGAAATCCAATAACTAGACAAAATTCCACTGACAATTGACAATTGATTTGATAGTGCAATTCCCTAGTGGCATAACTCGCGTCCGCAATCTCATTCTAAAGAAAGGGCTAGATCGAATAACGTGGTTATGGCATGATTTGAGTGGCCAATCTACAGAGTTTGCAAACGTTATCGGCAGAAAGAAGCATTTTCTACATTTTGATGCTGCTCCACCTCCAGTTGAGTCATGGAGTAAAGAAACTTGGTGTTCACTCCAAAACAGTACTTCATCAGATAAGAAGGTTGCAACTTACATTGTCACTCAGTCACTACCTCACTGGACCCAAATGCTGTTCTTACCGACATGGGCTTAGGTTGCCCAATGGGTTTTTCTATTTTGTAATTTTTCTTTACCTAGCGGAAAAAAAAATCGACTTTGGATGGAATTTCGCTCTCTTTTTCAGTGTAATCAACATTTGTCACCACTTCTAATAATTAATGAAGGGGATTTGTCCACTGTACTCAATGAAGAACCCGAATAATGGAGCTCAAAAGCTAAAGTTGCATGTCATGACTCATGAGAGCTCAAACTACTCGAGTTCTTCCGAGGGGTTCAACATTTTCATGGTCACTTCACTATGAAAATGACGGCAACATTTACAAAGGAACATTTTAAGGCAGATAGAATAACCAACTCGATGACTAGAGCTAAGTTGATTGAGACCTGTATGTAAAATATGCAGAGAACATGTCACAGCTCTACTTTGAGCAACAAAATTTCCACTTCTCCTAATACTTCTTCCGGACAAAAGAAGAACCCGGCAATCCTCTTCAGCCAATACATTGGCCACTCACCAAGGTAGACCTGATACTTGACTCTCATGAATCAGCTTCTTTCTTTCATTCCCACAAAATGAAGGAGAAAAAAGAAGCCAATAATGCACCTGGCCAACTTTGCACAGCCTAACATCAATCTAATGGGACACACTACCCAGCTCTTCTTAACAACTCGAGCATACCATGTGCAGCACCGATTATGCATCCCGCCAGCCAATTATGAGTTGAGAATGCAATATCAATCAATATGACATCAAAACTTTAGTTCAGAAAACTGTTCAAATTAGGAGTACGTATAAATGATATAATACTGTGTATCCTTCTTTTCAGTAATCTCTAATGGAGCATAACAAAATCTACTGGAAGTGGGTCTCTAGCCACATCAATATCAAGCACTTTTAAAATTTATGTATTAGTATCAGAGCTGATGCTGCAAAAGAATTATCAGAACTGACAATCTCTACTCATAGAAGCAACTAATAAGGGCTTACGGCTTAGTGTTGACAACTGAATTTAGCAACCAGGATTGGTGAATGCATCGAGTGATACATTAGACTCTCCAGACAAATATCAATGACCACAACATTGAAAAAAAAATGAAAATGACAATTCAATGATCCTCTACATCAGAAACCTATTTAGTGAAGCAACAATATCAAATAAGCGTTGAATGAGAAAAGCAACAACAAAAAAACAAGATATTGGTTAAAACTATCATGTAGTGACAGACAAGTAATCCATGGGATTCGAAACTGATATATATTTGGTAGACTTGCAGAATTCGAAACAGATCCTGTTAATTGTTGAAGCAATACCTATTTTCAAATTCTGAAGGGTGGGCCACCATGTTAATTAAGAGCAACAAGCAGAGTACAGAGATATCAGTACACATATATACATTTTTCCATCATTTTATTTTTCACATAAAAGTGACAGACAAGTAATCCATCATGGTACCAAAACACAATTTGTAAGACTAAACAAGCCAATGATAGTCTTTGCTATATTTAAAAGTGCTACGGTTCCCCTCCCAACAATCAAATACTAGCAAGCACCATCCAAATAGCACAATATTGAGATAGAAAAAGACTGCCTGTGCAATCAATAATTAGTAACTGGATATTTTAGTGTAATCTAGTTTTGTATTCACCCAACTTTACGGTGAACCAGCTAAACTGTTGCATACATAAAGCTCATAATCACCTGTACATAAACTGTACATGGCAATTTATCACTTTTGTAATGTATGTCTCAGTAGTTCAGTACACAAATTAGTCTACGTACCATTCCACATAGATGACATAGTGGCCAGTTTGACCATCGCATCCTCGTCCTTGAAAATCAAGATTGCCACTACCGCCGAAAACAATGCCATTGCCAGTACGGCTACCATTGCAGTCTATCAAAACAGAAGTCCCAAGCTAGCCAGGGTTAAAGGTCAACTCATTTTGTTCTCTAATTTCAATGAAACCAGAATTATGAATGCACCCAAGGCAACCAATTAATCAAAGGCAACTTCCCTTGTAAGGTTTCAAATGAAACCAGAATCATAAAAGCATCAAAGTCAACCGGTTTATTGAAAAAACATCGGCTATCCATATTCTTTCAAGGTTTTAAATGAAACCAGAATTATAGAGGAATCCAAGGCAACCGTTTTATCAAAGGCAACTCCCATCAAAGGTTTCAAAAGAAACCAGAATCATAAATGCATCCAAGGCAACCACTTTATCAAAGGTAACACCCATCAAAGGTTTAAACTGAAACCAGATTCCACAAGGCATATAAAGGCATGCAGCCAGTTTATTGAAAAAACATCGGCTATCCAGATTCTTTCGAGGTTTCAAATGAAACCAGAATTATAAAGGCATCCAAAGCAACCAATTTATCGAAGGCAACTCCCGATCAAAGGTTTGAAATGAAACCAGAATGATTAAGGCATCAAAAGGAAACCGATTTATCGAAGCCATCGAAACTATCCAGTCATTAAAAATTTCATATGAAACCTGAATTATAAAGGCATCCAAGGCAACTGACTTATCGAAGGCAACTCCCCATCAAGGTTTCAAATGAAACCAGAATCATTAAGGCATCAAAAGGCAACCGATTTATCGAAGTCATCAAAACTATCCAGTCATTAAAAATTTCATATGAAACCTGAATTATAAAGGCTGGAGGAGGCAACTGACTTATCAAGGCAACTCCCCATCCAGGTTTCAAATAAAACCAGAATCATTAAGGTATCAAAGGACACCGATTTATCGAAGGCAACTTCCCTATCAAGGTTTCATATGAAAACCAGAATCATTAAGGCATCAAAGGACACCAATTTATTGAAGGCAACTTCCCTTGTAAGGTTTCATATGAAACCTGAACTATAAAGACATCCAAGGCAACCGATTTATCGAAGGCAACTTCCCTTGTAAGGTTTCATATGAAACCTGAACTATAAAGACATCCAAGGCAACCAATTTATCGAAGGCAACTTCCCTTGTAAGAGCATCTCCAACAGGTTCCCCATTTTATTGGTATTCTCACTTTTGGAGAATTTTGGGCTTTTTTTTGGTCAAACAGATTCCCCATCCCATTCCCCAAAATAGGGAAGGAGGAGAAAAAAAAGGGAGGCTTCCCCATATTTGCAGCATTCGGCAAATTTTTGCCGAGAGCTTTGTCATAAATGTTTCACGTTCTCCAAGTCTCCAACGACTCAAAAAACGCCTCACTTTTGTTTAAATGACCACACATATAGCTACTGAACGAAGCAGCGGAGTCAGAGAGACAGTCAAGCAAGCTTTTCGTCATTTTCATCGTCGTCGTCGTCTCCGATCGTCGTCTCATCTTAATCTTCTTCAAGGTAATCGAAGCGGATCTGTGAGCTTCTTCTTAAAACTCTTTAAATTCTGCTTGAGATTGTTTCTGCTGGTTTGGAATTGAGAGCGATTGAACTAGATTTGGAGATTGTTTGCGTTTGATCTGGAATGTTTTTTTGCCGATTCTGCAGTATTGTTAATGTGATTCGAGTATAGTTATTGATGTCCTATCGGGTTGTACTCTTTCTCAATTAGAGTTCGAGGATGGTATAATTTCTTTACTTTTCTTTGGAGGATGGTGAGATTTGAATGAGTTTTTTTTTTTTGGTAAACCTTTTCTGGTCTGATTGTGTTCCTGTACGGCAAGTTGATCTCCCAATGCTATATCACAACGAGTTAATTTATTTTTTCTGCTTATTTTTCTATATTATGGTGAGAAATTGGAGACGGGGAAGGTTCTGGGTGTAGAGATAGATAGAGGAGGTAGTTTTTTGCCATTTCATATCCTTTAATCCATCATATATGATCGCTAGGATGTGTGTACTGAGATTCTAATATTTCTTTGAGCTGAGTCTGGGTTAGAAGGAATTTGGATAATCTCAAGTTCTTGAGCTTTTGGAGTTGTTTTCTCAGCATCATGACATTCTGCTGGTCTTGTCCAAACAAGTTAAGAAAAGATTGATGTTAGAGTCCTTGGAGTGATATTTTTTTTATTGCAATCTTACTCAAAAAAAGTTGGTATGTAATTCTTAGTTGCTTTGGCTTAGAACCTAAAACCATTAGCGAATATAGTGCAAGCTGCAACAAAATATTGTGAAACACATAGTGTTTTTCTGAGGTAAACAAGGTATCAAATTAAGGAGATGTACTATGGCAGCGATTTCTTTGATTTCGAATATTTTATGGCTTTACGAGATTTGATTTTCTAAATTTTAGAATTAGCTCCTTTTTTAGCCATTCACTTAGACTGGAATATGATTGTTATTGTAACTTATATGCTCAAATGCTGGTGTTACGCTCTCCTCTTGATCTTTTGTTTCTAGGAGTATTTCTCAGTGGACGTCCTCACTACCAGAAATTGAAACATTACCGGCGACCTCCCGTCGCCGGCCTTGTATTTTTTTTTCGCCGGAATTGTCATTCCCGGCGACAAGTCGCCGGCAATGTCAAGACATTCCCGGCGACTCAAGTCGCCGGCAATGGTAGCGCCGCCGTGGCCGGAATTTGTGACATTGCCGGCGACTGAGGTCCATGTCGCCGGCAATGTGTGAAAAAATTTTGAAAAAAAAACGCGGTTCTGGATTGGGCCCAATTCCAGAACCTGCATTGAAAGACATAAACCGTACAATCATACAAGTTCAACAGTACACATAAATGTCCAACGTACAGTACAAATAGCAACGACGATACGAAAATTAACTACAACTACAGGTCAGGGTCCAGGAACTTGCGGGTCAGGGTCGAAGTAATCCATGTACTCATTTGAATTCTGGTGGCTTCCTTGGTCTTGCTCTGGCGTTGACTGGTGCGGTGGTGGTGGTGGATAGCTAGGGAACGGAGGGACCGGGACCGGGGGAGGTGTGGGGAAGGGTTGTCCGGTAGTCTGAGCCTCGTACATCGTCCGCATCCATGTGTACATCTGAGCCTGCACCTGTGTCTGCTGCATTTGGTACTCGGCCATCTGCCTCTTTTGCTCCTCCAACTCCCTCTGCGTCCTATGAAGCTCCGCCGCGAGGTTACGACTAGAAGTTGAACTTCTTGACCCGGTAGAGTATTCTGAAGTGTTCTTCAATAGTCCTTCGCCCGCCGTGCCCATTCCCCTACAGTAGTAGGTATTCTTTCCAGTCCCGCACGCTTTTGCCATGATCCGAGCCGCTATCGGAGGATCAAGCGGATCGATCTGAGAGGCATACTGGGTGACTTCTTCCTCGGAGCAGTCAGGATGGTTAGTCCAAGCTATACTCATGGTCACTTCTGCGGTCGCCTCCTCCATTCTCGACTAATTGAAAAGGGAAAATGAACAACGTATTAGCTAACAAAATCTATTTCCATCTTGAAAAATAGTTTTATTAACACATGGAGAGGCGAAAGACTTACCGCTTCTTCAGGGCACTGCGGGTAGAACTTCTGATGAATATACACCAACGGGTTCAGCTCTTGTTGTTGCTGCGCCTTAGTCGACCAACCCATGTAGTTGAGTGAACCTGCATGATGGGCCCTGGTGTTTTTCAATCTATTCGCCCGGTTCGTCTTCGAAATCGCCTTGTTTGATAAACATATGAAAAAAAATTAGTAACCAACTATTTCAATCTGATACGATACATTATGCTTGAAAGATATATTAAGGATGCATACCCGAGCTTTGGGGTGCTCGAAGTGGGCTATCAGCCACAGCCACTCGTACTCCCTAAACCGGAATTCGCTAGGGGTGGAACCTCGCCCTAGCTCCTTGTATACAGTGTAATGGGAAGAAAGCTCGTTCTTCCACTCTTTATACCTATATTAAAACAAGGAAAAAAAGTTAGAGATATTAAAACACTTGATAAACAAAAATCTAACTCGATATATATTCAAATAAGTCGAAGCACATCACCTCATATGTAGTTGACGCTCTACCCACGTGTGAATAAGAACTTCATCCACGTCAAACCACACCTGCAATATGAATATATAAAAGGTAAAATTATATATTTATTCGGACTTAATTAATAAATGTAAAATTTACGTAATGAAAATACGATTTTACTCACACTGAGTGCATTATGCACTTGCTTCTTCACGTAGATAGGCACAGATTCCCAATCTGGCCAAAGCATTGGGACCTTGTCCCGCACGATCGCACCGGCCATGCTGACATATTTGCGCGTGGTGTTGAATGCCTCGATCACCTCGCCATCCTCATTGGCCCTTATGGGCGTTTTCCTTCCGCCGGTGGCCTGCTCAAGTCTCTTCCCGGTGCAGGTGCCTCTAGCCCCTTTCCGTTTTCCAGTCCCATTAACGAAATTGCCTAATAATACAATGTCAACAAATTGATATCATTAATTGAACCTATCGCAAGTCTTAAGTAATAATTAAGTAATCAATCTGATGTTAAATAAAATTTACCTGCATCGTCCGTTTGTTGGTTGGTGCACCTCACACTCCAAAGATACACGGGGTCGAACGGGAGGAAGTTATACGCTTCCTCCACGCTCAGGAACTCCGGCCGTCCTTCAATATAAACAGGCATCCCCCTATCATCGAATTCAGGGATGACAGGAATCTCGTCGGGTAGGAAGAGACCGGACGGCGGAGATAGACGAGGCCTGGATGATGAGGCGCCAGCACCACCATGTGTCTCAGATGATTCCCGTGAAATGGGAGTAGGCACCATCCGAATATGGGGCATTCGGATTGAGGGAGTTTCTGATGCCCCCGTTGACTGTCGCTCGTCTGAGGCTCTGCCACCGGAGGGACGTCTGCTGATTGAGCGTCTAGAGACTGAGGCTCGAGGCTCAACTTCCGGTTGCACGGCTCTTGATCGTGCAGCTTCCTCCTCAGCTCGCGCCTCTAGCAAGGCTCTCGTGCGAGCACTCATCATTGGCCCACTGGGCGTGTTGCTAACTGCGGGCGAGGAGGAAGCTTGACTACTGTTCCCTCCACTATTTCGGGAACCTCTCCGAAGCCAATTAGCCGCAAAACCTCCTGGACATCGTAATAGTCATGCATTCGGTAATTAACCGAAACGGTTTGGAACCGGAACCGTTTGAAACCGGAACTGTTTGGAACCGGAACAGTTTGTAACATAACGGTTCCAGTTACAAATAGTTCCGGTTCCAAACCGTTCCGGTTCCAAACCGTTTCGGTTCTATAGCAAATCGGAACCGGAACGGTTTGGAACCGAAACCGTTTGAAACCGGAACTGTTTGGAACCGGAACCGTTTGTAACATAACGGTTCCAGTTACAAACAGTTCCGGTTCCAAACCGTTTCGGTTCTATAACAAATCGGAACCGGAACAGTTTGGAACCGGAACCGTTTGAAACCGGAACTGTTTGGAACCGGAACCGTTTGTAACATAACGGTTCCAGTTACAAACAGTTCCGGTTCCAAACCGTTCCGGTTCCAAACCGTTCCGGTTCCAAACCGTTTCGGTTCTATACCAAATCGGAACCGGAACGATTTGGAACCGGAACCGTTAGAAACCGGAACTGTTTATAACCGGAAACATTTGTAACATATCGGTTCCGGTTACAAACAGTTCCGGTTTCAAACGGTTCCGGTTTAAAACCGTTCTGGTTCTAAACCGTTCCGATCCCGATTTCCACCTTCATTTATACGATTAATTAACAACTATATCACCTAAATTAAGAACTATACATATTCGATGTGTATATATATATACATCATGCATCTTAATTAAATTTATCCATCACATATTCATCCAAATCACAAACCCTAATTAATTTTCCACATTTATCACACATATATATATCATGCATCTTAATTAGGTTTAATTTCCAGTCCCATATATATACATCACACATTCATCCAAACCACATTTATACATAATTTTCACATATATATATACATCACTTCATTTTCACATACCTAAATATATATATACATCACATATATATACATTGCATATAAATTTAGAACTTATCACCCTAATTTCCAACTTAGCACCCTAATTAATTTACACATACACATACACATACACATACACATACACATGCACATGCAAAAAAATAATTAAAAATTGAGAGAGAGAGAGAGGATCAGACCTGCCATGGATTTCCACCTACAATGCTTTGCCGATCGACTACAATTGTGAGGGGAGGAGAGGAGGGGAGGAGGGGAGGAGGAGATTTTCGGAGGAGGAGAGGAGAGGGGATCGGTGGAGAGGAGGAGAGGGAGAGGAGGAGTAGAGGATAAGGAGGAGGAGTGGGAGAGGAGGAGGAGGAGGTGAACTCACCGGACCGATTTGGGAGGAGGAAAGGGAGAGGAGAGGGAGAGGAGGAGGAGAGGGAGAGGAGGAGAAATGAAAGGCTCGGGCTATCATGCATCTATCCAGAAAACATTGCCGGCGAGTTTCTTATAACTCGTTGGTAATGTCATTACCAACGACTTCAACTCGTTGGTAATGACATTACCAACGATGAGTTAACTCGTGGGTAATGTCATTACCAACGAGTTGCTTATAACTCGTTGGTAATGTCAATATTTCCCGAAGAATATCCGACAACATTTTCCGTCTACGATTTCCGGCTACATTTTCCGACTACAATTTCGATTATCGATTTCTGTATACGTACGATTAACGACTACATTTTCCGTCTACGATTTCCGGCTACATTTTCCGACTACAATTTCGATTATCAATTTCCGTATACGTACGATTAACGACTACGATTTCTGTATACGTACGATTAACGACAACATTTTCCGTCTACGATTTCTGTATACGTACGATTTCCGGCTACATTTTCCGAGAACAATTTCGATTATCAATTTACGTCTACGTACGATTAACGACTACAATTTCCGTCTACAATTTCGACTACATCATATTTCCGACAACAATTTCCGACTACATCATTAACGTACTAAGGATGATAATCGTAATCATCGTCATCACTTGAGTCTGACTCGGTTTCATAGGTAACCTCTGGCAATATGTGCCTCTCCTCGTCATCTGAATCAGCGTCAACTTCATATGGATTAACATCGAGAAGTTCTGCTCCAGTAATTCGAACCACACTCCCAGGTCTCACATTATTAAGGCGAATCGTAGATGATTCCGGAATGTCAAAAGCGTTCGGCTCTTGGTATGCAGTAACTTCCTCATCATCTGCGGTATCACCAAGTGTGGCAGCACTGTATATGTTTCTATGAGCAACATGGTTAACCACCTTCCACGGGACTTTGTTAAGAAGATCGTCCAGGTAAAACACTTGTTTTACTGATGAGGCAAGAACGAAATGGTCATCTTCATACCAGGTAGTAGCAGTATTCACCGAAAATGTTCCGTACTGATCGGTCCTTGTGTTCTCTGGGCTAGTATCAAACCATCTACACTTGAACAAGTGCACTTTCATGCGGTTCCCATAAATTAGTTCAACAACTGAATGAAGGACACCGTAATAGTCAACGCCATCCTGCCCACCATGGACCATCACCCCACAATTCTGTGTTTTCAGTCGGTCGTCTCGATTTTCACATATAAATTTCACGCCATTGACCTGACACATCGAGTAAACTTTTGAAGCAATCGGTTTCATCGCCAGGACCCTCAATTCGTTTGACCACTCTGGGCAACCATCATCTGCTACATGGTTCATCTGAAAACGTCCATATATTAATACGTACAGAAGAAATTATGTCATCTTGAAACCACAAAAGCACGTACATACATACATGCTATATAAAGATATATATAAAAATATACATATACACATATACTTACCCATTGACCAAAGTAGTTTGCAAACGTCTTGTTGTGGTAATCAACATTTCCGGCAATAGCAGGGCAGTGAAGATGATAGTTTTTCCAATATTGTACTTCTTGACAGTTAATCAGTACCGACCAGTGGGCAATGGCTACCTCATTTCCATCCAACTTGTACGACTTTGGCAAGCTTCCCTGTACTACCACGTCACTGGAGATGATAGAAAGGTTGAACTGGGGTTCATCTATCGGCATCTGTTGTTGGGGGTCCTCTACATTTTCCAAGTACACTTTGGTGTACGTTACACACTCGTGCGCAACATATGCTTAAGCGATACACCCTTCAGGTGCATATTTATTCTTCACATAGTCCTTGTAGGCTCCCAATTGTCTACAAGTTAACAAGTGCATGTTAACTTACTTAACCACAAGTCATTACATATAAAAACATAGGCAAACCAAATTTATGAATCATTTGTACCTTTCCATGGGATACATCCAAGTGTAGTGTACGGGACCGGTAAGCAACAATTGTTCGGGAAGATGGATCATCAGGTGCGGCATTATGTCGAAAAAATTTGGGGGAAATATCCTCTCAAGCTTGCACATGATAAAAATGATGTCATCTTGCATCTCCCTGAGGTCTGCTTTTTTAACTTCCCTGGTGCATAACTTCTGAAAGAATCTTGACAAGGCCACCAACGGCTCCACCACCTCTTTGGGCATGTACCCTCGAATGAAAATAGGGAAAAGGCGTTGAAGCAGTACATGGCAGTCATGACTCTTTAATCCGTACATCTTATTGTCCCGGAAGTTAACACACCTGCTTATATTTCCTGCATAGCCATAAAGATACCTGCATATATATAGATAAAGCCATATATATAGACCAATTATATTTCTCGCATATAACCATATATACTCCGCTAAAAATTTAAGGACAAATTCCTACATAGCCATAAGAATATATACCTGACATTACTCAGCCACCGAAAAATTTCATGCTTATGCTTCGGCTTTACGGTGTACGGAGCTTGCGGCATTTTTCTCTTACCATTTCTTAACCACAAATGTTTCCGCACACCCATTGCTTTAAGATCAATGCGTGCCTTAGGGATGTCTTTTGTTTTCCCCTCCAAGTTAAGAACTGTGCACACCACACTTTCACACACATTCTTCTCTATGTGCATGACATCTAGGTAATGTCTGATAGGCAACCTGGGCCAGTAGGAGAGTTCCCAGAATATGCTCTTGTGTGTCCAAAACTTATACCTTTCGGGCTTGTCTGGAATTGACGCCACTATGTCAGGATGATTGCTCAGCTGGCCAAAATCGTATTCATTCAACACTTCCAAAATTTCTTCCCCTGTCCATCGCCTGGGTGCCACACCTGTTTCAACAGTCCCATCAAACGCGTCTGGATCCTGCCTAAATGGGTGATCATATGGAAGCCAACAACGGTGACGCATCGAGACAATTTTACTGCAATGAGGACTGCAACAATCAACCGTCATGCACTCTGAACAAGCCCTGTAACCCCTGGTAACGTTGCCCGACAACATACCGCGGGCAGGAAAATCACTGATGGTGCCAACAAGCATGGCATGCATCTGGAACATCTCCTTTTTGAACCTATCGTAAGTGGGGTGGCCATACTCACTCAGGTACTTAAGCTCATCAATCAAAGGCCTCAAATACACATCGAGACACTTTCCTGGATAACCCGGGCCCGGAATTAACAGAGTGAGCATATTGTATTCCTTCTTCATGCACATCCATGGTGGAAGGTTGTACGGTACCAAAATAACTGGCCATATACTGTATTGAAGACTCATGTTGCCTAAAGGGTTGAATCCGTCAGATGACAGCCCTAGCCAAACATTTCGGACCTCTGCTGCAAAATGATCAAACTCCCTGACCATGTGCTTCCAAGCCTCTCCGTCGGAAGGGTGTATAAGGGTGTCATCGTCAGGCAAGTTCCTCTCAGCCCACCATCTCATTGCCTCGGCCGTGAAAGCACACATGAACAACCGCTCCAGCCTATCAATAAGCGGGAAATATCGAAGTATCTTCACAGCTTTCTTGTTGCCTGCAGGAGTCAACTTATACCTTTCTGTAAAACATACCGGGCAGGCTTCAAGGTCTTCGAGATCTTTTCCCCAGAAGAGAATACAATCATATCTGCATGCATGAATTTTGATGTAGGAAAGCCCAAGATCTTTCAGGATATGTCGCACCTTATGATGAGTGGTAGGAAGACGATGACCGGGTGGCAGTAGCGAAGCAGTCCACTTCAACCAAGAATCAACAGCTTTGACAGACATTTTGTTCTCCATTTTTAGCTGCATCACTCCCATCACACTTTCAAGAACAGTCTTACTACAACCGTCGTACAACGGAGTCTGTTGCAATGCAATCAGGTTGTTGTACTTGTCCATACCGCTTGTGTTTACATGACCTCCAGGTAATGGTTCGACTGGCTCGATATGGGGGAAACCCTCAACGACGGGAGGGACATTTGGTGCTTCATCAGCAAATACACCGCTCTCATGAGGAAACATATCATTGATTAACATCGATGTTGGATCATAGGATGAACTGCCCCTCTCAGCAAAATGTCCATGATCATAGCGTGGACTGGCCCTCTCACCAAATTGTCCATGATCATGCGGACCCGCTACCGATGTTTCACCGTGATAAATCCAACAAGTGTACTTTTCCCAAAACCCGTATTTACTCAGGTGCCTCTGGACTTTATCAATGGGAAATCGAAATCGATCGCTGAAACACTTACATTCTTTACACGGGCAATAATGAAGTGTAGTGTCTCCACAATTAGCCTTCACAAAATCCACAAAACTCCTAATTCCCTCGTGATATCTGACATCCCATCTTTCGAGGCTCATCCAACTCTTGTCCATCCTGAAAATTCTAACAATTTTACGTATTAATTATATATATATACACACATTCACTACTAATAATCGACGTGATCTCTCAATTCAACTCTAATTAAATCAACACATGCATGCATATGTATATATATATATATCGATATAATCTCTGAATTCGATTCAGTACTCGATGATAGTATTCTCCTTTTTTCAATTCAAAACGTATTTGACTGGGTAGGAGGAGGCTCTGTTAAGCCTGGCTCCGATAACAATACGATAATACCAGTCATTGATTCAGACACAAGATTAACTACAAGCTGTTTTCTCGTTTCGGTGACCGTACATCAACAACATTTCATATATATATATATATATATATATATATATCTCACGAATTGGATTTGATCAACACACAGACATATATATATATACCACATATACGTATATATACACCTACGTACCTATATATATATATAGCTTCCCGAGTGATCGAGTTTTCGACGCGCGCCTTAATTTTGACAATATACCGAATGATCGATTTCAGAGCGTACGTTTTCCTTCTTTCGATTTCTCTGGATTTTTTTCGCTCAAAATGATTGAATGATCGAGCTGCCCCATCCGGCATCTAATATAAGACACATTGCCGGCGACGGAGTAAGTTGCCGGAAATGAAGACATTACCGGCGACTTTACGCCGGAATCTCGCCGGTAATGTTCCAAAACATTACCGGCGACTCCAACCGTCGCCGGCAATGTCTAGGCAGACATTTCCGGCGAAATTCCGGCCGGAAAATCGCCGGAAATGTCTCCCTAGACATTGCCGGCGACGGTTGGAGTCGCCGGTAATGTTTTACAACATTACCGGCGAGATTCCGGCGACATTACCGGCGACGGGGTAAGTCGCCGGTAATGATGGACATTACCGGCGACTTTTCCGGTCGCCGGCCTTGTTGGCCGGAATCTCGCCGGTAATGACTCCTTTTCTTGTAGTGTGGCCTGTCGACTTGTTTTTAATTATTCATTTGAATAAGTAAAAGTTTTCGTTCTAATGAAAAATTAGAGTCAGTCTACTTTAGATAAGCTATGTAAGCTGGAAAGTAATTCTCAATGTACATTTTTAAAGCATAATGCCATATCGGATCCTTTATATTTATCTCAGTAAATCTGTTTCTTATATAATATAACTGATTCATATTCATTCATTTCAAATGCTTTTTACTAACTGAAGTTAATAGCATAGTGTTGAAAGTGAATGCGTTTGCTTAGAATGTATGCTGTTAAAGTAGAAATGGATGTATATGAGTGATCTACTGATTTTACCAGTGGCCGCCTAAAATGGTGAATGTTCATTTGATTACTGATTTTACTAGTGGCCGCCTAAAATGGTGAATGTTCATTTGATTTTGCAGATGAATTTCACCGAGCTCCTCAACAATGGATCGTCCCTTGATGATCTCAATGAACCACATCTGACATATGATTTTTCATTGAGTCAGTACCATTCCAGTGGTTCTACTTTTGAAGAGACCTATACTACTGAAGCTCACACTGATCAAGAGTCGCCATGTGCACCTGGCAGCAAGAAATCACAAAAACAATCTCAAAGAACTATCAACTTTTCTCTTGAGGAAGACAAACTTCTTATAGCCGCATGGCTAAATACAAGCTTAGATCCAATCAAAGGATCTGATCAAAAGAAGAGCCAATTCTGGAAAAGAATTACTCAGTACTTTGAAGATCATAAGAGTTGGCCGGATGAACGAACTGAAAAATCACTCACAAACCGCTGGTCAAAAATTAGCTTCAGTGTGAGTAGGTTTTCTGGACATTATGCTGCAGTTGAACACTTACGGAAAAGTGGATACACAGAGGCAGATAAGGTGCACACTATTATTATCTTCATTATCTTCAAAGCATCCTACTGCTTATTTATATTTTCAAATGTTAGTACTGATGTTGCATTCTCAAATGTATTTTTCTGTTAGATATTTACATGAGGTATTCTTTGCAGATACAAGAGGCAAAAACGGTCTACAAAGATAAGGAAGGTCATCAGTTTGGATTAGACCATTGTTGGACTCTTCTGAGGTTTCAGCAAAAATGGATGGTTGAACATAAAAAAATTGAAGCAAGTAGAAACTTCAAGGCTCCTCCTGCTAAAAATCAAATTTCAATTAACTTGGAAGATGATAATGGAAATGCTCCTGAACCTGCACCCTTGAAGAGGCCTATTGGAAGAAAGGCTGCAAAAGAAGCGAACAAAAAAGCAAAATCCAACGAGCAAGGTGATGATGATGAGAAGGAATCTTCAAAAGTCCGTACTGAATTGGAAGAGTTTAGGGCAAGGAGACTAGAAAGTGACCGCGTAAAGGCAGAACAACTTAAGTTGCTAATTGATATTGAGCAAAAGCAGGTTGCTCTTAGAGAAAAGGAAATTGAACTTCAAGTTCGAAGTGAGGAAACTAAAATAATGTCTATGGATACTAGTTCCATGAATCCTCTTCAAGCAGAATATATCATCAGCCTTCAAAGAGAAATTTTGGCAAAAAGAGCTGGTAAGAATGGAAATGAGTAGTCTCTTGTGTCATTACTCCTGGATATTTATGCTATTTCTCTATAATGATACATATTGACTCGTTTTGAGCAGAGACTTTGTCATGCGTTTTGGATTCTTCTTTCTAGCTTTTCAGCTGCTGAATATATAGATGGTATAGTTTTTGTGTGAGATCAGTTCAGCTAGAAAAGTGTATCTTGTTTCTCAAGTTTGGACCTTGAACAATGTTATTGTTAAAGTTCATGTCTAAATCTTTATGCTTGCTGACCATTGTTGCTCTTTTTTTTTTAATTTTTTTTTTCTGCAATTGCTCCCCGTAGCAAAGTTCATGGCTATATTCACATATCTTAATAACTTTATTTTCAAAGTGAAAAAAAGATGAGGAAGCAAAGAATGTGAGAATGAGATAACAAAAGTGATGAGATTTGTTCTTATATATAGATAAACAATAGAAGTCAACTAGCCGTTGTAAATTAGTCGTTAGAAAATAGTCGTTGGAAACTAGCTGTTGGAAACTAGCCGTTATTGACTTATTTCAAGGTTTCAAATAAAAAATAATTTATTATTTATCAGTCAAAGATGTAGAATATTTTTATTACTGTAATAAATGCAAGATTCTTCAAAATGGGGAAACTGTTGGAGTTGGAGCAAAAATAATTTGGAGAATATGGCTTTTGCTTCCCCATTTTGGAGAAATTTTTGGGGAAGCTGTTGGAGATGGTCTAAGGTTTCATATGAAACCTGAACTATAAAGACATCCAAGGCAACTGATTTATCGAAGGCAACTCCCCATCATAGGTTTCAAATGAAACCAGAATCATTAAAGCATCAAAGGACACCGATTTATCGAAAGTAACTCAATGTATCAAAGGCAGCAAAGCAATCTAGATTGCATCAAAGGTTCCAAATGAAACCTAAATCATAAAGGGCAACAGCTCTACGGAAGGCAACTTACTTAATGTACCGAAAGCATCGAAATGATCCAGATACATCAAATGTTTCACATGAAACCAAAATCATAAAAGCAACCAATGAATCGGAGGCATCAAAGAAACCAGAACTGTCAAAGGAATCTCAGGAAACCAATAGCTATGTATCGAGGAATCCAAATTAGCATATGCACCAAAACAAATCCAATTTATCAAGGGCAAGCAACCAAACTTATCAAAGCCATCTTTGGTTTAACCAAAGTTATAAATGTACAATCATCCAGATTTGACTGAATTCAAAGGCAACCAACCAAAACTTTGGAACCCTAAATCGGTGAAATTCCTCAAATTTCATATATGCAGAAGATCGAAGTCAATAGCAAATATACATATGCAGAAGATTGAATTCATAAAGAGAGAGATACCGTTGCAATAGTCGATAGGCAAACATCGGAATTCTGTTTCCTCGCTTCTCTTCTCTCTCCTCTGTAGTAGCCAAGCTTGCGATTCAAAATTCAAATCTCATTTGTGCCGTTGCGGCCAAATGAGGGAGAGAGAGAGAGACTGTGCCGTTGTGGGAAAATCTCAATTGATATAGAGTCGGTCGGTTTTGTTCTCTTATATCTTTCTTTCTTTTTATTATTATTATTATTATTCAGTCCTTTGGGTATTCTCACTTTTTTATTTCTTTCTAATAATGGGTATTCTCACTCTAGCAGAAATTGGGCTATCCTTTTCGAATTTGACCCTATAGAATGTTAAATTTGCATTACTTGTCCAAAGTGCACAAGTCTGTAACGAGAGAACTCGAGAAGAGGAGAGCTTTCTTCAGTTCAGACTTCACATGAATTCTTTTACTAAATTCCCCAAGCAGCCCTGTATGTACATTGCTTCCAAGAACAGTGTATCATACGCCAAGACGAGATCAACTTGAAGTTTAGCTCTCAATGCAATTCAGCAACCTCTTCTTCTTTTCTCAGTAGTTCCTTATGAGCTTCGATGCACTCTTTTTCTTTCAGCTTATTCTCCTTTTGTAAGTTAAGAATAAATCCATCCATGGCGGCAATCCTTGATCCTAAAATGACTGCAGATGATTCGTCTTGTCATCCTCAAATGAGTCCTCTGCAGGAAGAAAACCTCTATATAAAACTTGAAACACCATGTTAATACTCAGCAAGTGACTCCCCAGAATATTACTTTACCTGTAGAAGCATGGTAAACTTGCTGTCTCTGAATGGCACATGGGAATCACCTTTTGCAATGGATTCGACCACTCTTTTAAATGCTATGTTTTTGGTTGATTTTTCCAGTCTGTGAATACAATAGGTAGAAACATCAATATATGTTGCAATTCCATTGAACTTTTCATACAATGTTAGTATAAAATACAAAGAATATATGTTTGCAGTACCTGTATTTTTGCCTCAAAGCCAATTGGTCCAGCTTGTTCAATGTTGTCAGAACCAGCATGTCTACAGGCATCAAACGCCCTCCCACTGTTAGGACATCAAGAATTATCCGTAGAAATTAAAAACATATTACATATCCAAATTGGTGAGCAGAGCTATATCATACACACACAAAACCTCAAGTGATGTTATACCATGCAGTGACTCCGACAACTCCTATCATTGCAAAGGGTACGCTTAACGATCCTTCGCTTTTCCACTTACTGTATCTCCTTTGAAATTTTCCCAGCTTCATTTCCAGAAATGCAAGTTGCATTCTTTGCCTTCTTTCCCATCACTTCAAGCCTAACCTGCATACACACAAGTAAAGAAAGAGAGTTTAAGCCTTTTGAATTGTTCACATACAATGCAATGTGTTAAAGACTATGTAGCTCCTTAACTTAAATATCAAACAAGTACCACCAAAATTAGTAACCTTCGTCGTCATCATCGCAAAAACACATATATCCTAAAAAACTGAAAATAGTGAAACTCTCTAATTCAATGTACAAAATTTCAGAAACCCACTATTTATACAAGGTCACAGTGCCATATCCATAATTCTAAGCATGCTTATGCAGTATGCACATGTCAAATTAAACTGAGCTAACACTAATCTCTCTATCAAATAAAGTTAATCTCCTTACTCTCTGTTCTAACACAAGCATAACCAATCAACAACTCAGAAACAAAGAGAGATCCACACCATGAAATTATCTATAACAACAACAGAACCAAAACAGTTCTAAAACCCTAAACCTCTTCAAGTCTAACCTGCACACACAAGTAATGCAGAGCGTTGCACTCAAAATTTGAGTTCTTCACATATAATTATACTAGTCAAATCTCCTAAACTGTATAATTGAACAAGCACCACAACAAAATTAGAAACCTGAACCTCCTAAACTATACAATCAAACAAGTACCACAGCAAATCATTACCTAATTCTATGTAGACATCAACTTAAATTGAGCTAATATAAACATAATAATAT
This sequence comes from Geum urbanum, assembly GCA_946800695.1. Classification (NCBI taxonomy): domain Eukaryota; kingdom Viridiplantae; phylum Streptophyta; class Magnoliopsida; order Rosales; family Rosaceae; genus Geum; species Geum urbanum. Next base: position 42,003,106 of record OX326998.1, read on the forward strand.
CGAAATCCCATAAACAATCAAGACCCAGAACAGTTCTTAAACCCTAAACCTACAGCCAATTCTTAAAATATCAAACACCAACAAAATCATAGATTTCAAAAAAGTGATCCATAAAAATCAAAACTTGAGAGAGACCCAGAACATGAAATTCACCTTAGAATTGGATCCACTCCCCTTGGGGCACCCAAACCTGAACCCTCCACCACCACCAAACACTTGCAGGAATTTCAAATCCTTTGGCTTTCATCTGATCTAAAAAACTCATTGCCACGTCTATTAATTCGGCCGAATAAGTCAACTATACATGTATTTCAGTTGTAGGTTGAAGAAAATACGTGTTTCTCATCATGTCAAAGTAGTATTTACCCTGATCAATTAACCCTGCATGGCTACAAGCGGATAAAACATTGACAAAGGTTATGGGGTTGGGATCAGCATCTGTTGATCTCATGCATTCAAACATCTCCAAAGCTACTTCCCCATTCCCATGGTAAGCATATCCACATATAATGGAATTCCAAGAAATGCATCACGACATTGAAGAAAATACGTGTAAAGCAGAAGCCATGTTGCCACATCTTGCATACATGGTGACCATAGCATTGGAAACTGAAACATCGCCGAATCCAGCTTTAACTATGTGTGTATGAGTTTGTCTACCTCAGTGCAAGGCTGGTAAGTCTGAACAGATTGTCAAAACACTAGTTAAAGTAGCTTTGTCTGGTGATTTTCTCGATTCCTTCATTCTCATAAAGAGCTTCAAACCTTCTTCACCATGATCATTTTCGCTTAATCCAAATATCGTGGCATTCCATGCAGTTGTATCTCGAGCAGGCATAGATTCAAAAAGTTGAAGTGCACTGTCAACCTCCCCCAATTCCAAAATATCCGACAATCAAATTTGTCCACGATATGACATCTCTGTAAGAATTTTTCTCGAGTAAAGCATGAGCTTCTCTAGTGTGCTCGCTTCTAATCAGTTTCAAAAGGATCAAGTTCCATGTTTTCGGACATTTCTTTGGCATCTCCATGAATAGCTTCAACGCGTCATTCAGTCTCTGACACTCAACCAACCCATATATCATCTCAGTCCAAGATTCAAAGTCCTGCTCAGGCATTTTATGAAACAAAACCTCTGAACTTTCTGTAGCTGTTCTTTTTATACCCAACTATCATCGTGTTCCATGTCTGCACATCCTTCACAGGCATGTCATCAAAGAGCTCTCGCGCTTCAATAATCCTCTATGCATCAGCATACACCGAAATCATAATAGTCCGAGATGCACAATCCTAAACGCTCATCCGCTTAAAATACACTTCAGCCAAATCAAAGTCTCCACACTTCACAAGCCTCCCAAGTACCAAGTTCCACGAAACCACATCCTTCACCAGCATCCCATCAAACACTCACACCGCTTCACTGACCATAATATTATGAATAAACCCCAAAATCGTATTCCAAGTCACAACGTCCCGCAAACCCATTGCGTTGAACACTAAACTCGCACCCTCCACGTCTCCACTTTGCATCAACCTGGAATCACCGTGTTGTAAGAGAAACTATCCCTCTCATTCATCAGACTAAACAAGCTGACCGCCTGCCCGGACAGCCCGTTTTCAAAATGGCCGCGAATCATAGCGTTATAAGTGACGGTGTTTCTTTAACGCATTTCGTCGAACACCTTATACGCTTCTTTGACGAATCCATTGCGCATGAAAGTTGAGATTTTGAAGTTAAGGGGTTTCAGATTGTGTGCAGTTTGGTATTGGGTAGTGGAATTTAGGGTCGCTGTTGACAGTAATCTTGTGAGTTTTAAGAAGAGAGAGGGTTCGAGTAAGCTTCAGGTTTGGAATGGAGAGCATTACTAGTACTCCAAACGGACTACATGGGAAGCAGAGAACATTAATCTGCGGAGTTTTGGCTCAACTCATTGAAGCTTTAATTGGGAAATCTTCATTTTGGGCACAAACAAAGATGTTAAGATTGAGACATAATATGAGATCCATCAATGACCCTCAATTTTCTGATTTTTTACTTCGTGTTGGCGATGGCAATGAACATGCATTAGATGGTGAATTGATAAAGTTACCGCAAACCATGGTGATTCCATGGGTAGGAACTCAATTGATGGATCAAATCATTGACGAAATCTTTCCCAATTTGGGTGATCATGTATATGATACATGTTATATGGTAAAGAGAGCATTGATTACTCCTCAAAATAATGACGTGGATATGTTAAATGAAAAGATCATCAACATGTTTCTGGTTTTGGGCAACATGTCATCAATTCTGTCAACATGTTTCTGGGTGAAAAAATCACATTTAATTCTTTTAACTCAGTGCAAGACAACACCAGGAATTTATACCAGCATGGACTCCCACCACACAAGTTGACCATAAAAATCGGTGTCCCGATTATGCTTTTGAGGAATATCGACCCAAACTTGGGATTGATGAACGAAACTCGATTGTTATGTCGTGGTTCATATTAGAATCGCTTAGATGCTGAGGTTCTAACGGGATAGTTTGCTGGGACTAGAGTTTTTCTACCTCAAATCTCATTGAGCTTACCCAATAATGTTGGTCTACCTTTCAAACTCATAAGAAAGCAATTTCCAGTCAAATTGAGCTTCTCCCTCACTATAAACAAGTCTCAAGGTCAGACAATTCCTTATGTTGGTGTGTACCACCCAGATCATATTTTCAGTCACGGCCAACTGTATGTGGCATTGTCGAGGGGAACATCAGAGTCCACTACAAAGATTCTGGTTAAAAAAGGCTCTATATCTGGTCAAGATGATGTATATACTAGGAATGTGGTGTTTAAAGAGGTTTTGTTGCCTTCAGACACAAATAATGTTGCATCTCATTAGGTAATTTAATATCCAATATATTTAACATACTAATATCAGTTACTTACGTAATTATTTACATTTTTTATATTGTCTATAATTCTTTCTGTTTGTTCTTAGGTACGAAAACAATTCAAATGGACAAAACTCTACTCGACGTGTTTCAATATTTTCGGTTGGTTGGCGTATGGGAAAGTCGATAAAAATGAATACCGGTTATCTCAGTAACTTGGTTTTAAAAGAATGTAACAAAAAGAAGGATGAACAGTATGAACTTTTGAACACTTTTGTTTTAATTTGTTATATCCTAAGTTCTGTAATCAACTTAACTATGAATTTTAAATATTATCATTAGTTGGCGCTACAAAATGGCATGAAGAGAGTTGATGACAACAAAAACGTAATATGAAATCACACGAACATGGAGGAAAGTTTTTCGCTTAATGTATATGCCATATCTCTATTAAATTAGCTACAATTAATGATTTTCCTTTTAGAATTTAATAGTTGCAAATATTGTTACCAGGAGGAGACGCCATCATCAACGAAAGTGCTTCTTAGATAAGGTCTTATAACTTTTTACTTATACGAGACATAAGCATTGATAGTCAACATAAATTTATTTGAAAATTTCTAACAATTTATTTGTATCTTTTACAGTTTTACAAAAAGCGTAAAAATTTGCATACAAATTACTCAGGTAATTACGTAATGCATTCATGTTCAACATATTCATGTCTGTGACCGTTTATTAATTTGTTTTAACTCTGCTATATTTTATTTGTAGTTTGAGTGACAAGTCGTTCTACATGATGATTAATGTGGTTGGACTTCATTGGAGATAGCGACGTCATCATAGTTAAATTTTTTTATATATTTTTTAACAGTTTCTCTTCGTATGTTTTTCGTTCCATTTTCATATATATACGTCAAAGAGAGTTATGATTTGCTTCACCAAAATTGTTAGTGGTTGAATTATATATTTCATAAAATTGTGTAATTGCACAACCTTGATAAATACGCCGACACTGCGAAGAATTACCAGTGATTGATTATCTATTGCGTAAAATAATACTACCCTTCCTGCACGCGCGTGCGGAAGTGAGTCGCGCAACGGCATGCGAATTGTCAGTATCTCTATTAAAAGTGTGGACTTAATATGAAGAATGCTAATATTATTTTATGAATATTATAATCAATCATTGGTGATTCTTTGCACATCTCTATTAGATCAGTGCTCAAATTTCTTCATTTGGGTTTGAAAGTGCGCGATAGACAGTGGCAGTTACAGGAGGCTTAGGCAATGATATACTGACAATATAATTGCACACTCTTGAGTATTACATCGACAGCTCGCATGCGCGAGCGCGACATATGCGTGTGCAGGAATGGTAGTATATTTTAAGGGATAAAATAGGAAGGACACATCAAACAGTTAGGATTGAAGACAATTAATACGACTACATCATAATTTTTATGTCTTTAAATCATAACCGTTGGATGTGTTCATCCCATTTTATCCCATAAATTCATCCGTTAGGATCATACTTGTCGTTTTATAATACTAGTTGGACCGATCAGTTTAGATCAACACAACAATATATATATAGATCGAGTTCATGACATCTGCTCTCTGCAATTTATTTAATCCTAGCTAGGGTAAGCTAGCTGCCATGAGACGTTGTCATGAGTCTAAGTCCCACTTGAAAAAATCATCAAAAGGATCGAAGACTAGTATTGATGATATCTCTGACTTTGTATTGGTTGAAATTCTTTGTCGACTTCCTCACTATTGATTTGTTTTCCAATGCAAGAGTGTGTACAAGCGTTGGTCTTCCCTCATCTCGGATGAAAAGTTTCTGTACCGTTTTCTATGGCTCCAAAGTCATAACAAAAACAACAACTAAATGCTAAAACGAGCGGAAAATAGTAGTACTCTCATCTTCAGGGATGCAAAGGACAAGTCGACATGTTGTATCATGCCAAATCTTGAGCGTCCACTACCACGCAACTTGTCTATGCCTCGTTGGGGAGCTACAGACTTTGTACCCACAAGTGATGATGGACCCGTTGTGGTAGCCACATGCAATGACTTGGTTTTATTATGTGGAGAAACATATTATCAAAGTGAATACTACATTTGGAATCCTTACACCAACCAATATGTTGGTCTTCCTCCGGTACCTAAATGTTACAGAAAAATAAGAGTGGGATTCATATGTGATTCTTATTACAAGCAAGAAAACGACGTTGATGATGGTCAGAATCAGAAACAACGAGAAAGTAATAGTGGTGGTAGTGGTCTCACCCAGGTTGATGCTGAATGTAGATATGTCATTGTGCACGGTGACGGGGGGCTAATGTCCCCCCTGAGTTTTGATATATATATATATATATATTTTGGTTACCTGCGTTAGTAAAGAATGCATGATGGCATAGTGGTATTCAAGTAGACTTGTTTCTAACTTGACATAAGATCGAAATCCAGTGGTGTATAAATGTATAAATGCATGATTCATTTCTTCCCGTTCTTTCTAGCTTTGGGCTCAACTTCTCCCTTTTTTTTTCTTTTCAAATTTGCCCCCCCCTGATTGTGTGAATATGTCCTATTGAAGATGGCCTACTTTTTTCCATTTTAATTTGTGCGACTATTATTTCAAGATTGAGATATTCTCTTCAGATACGCGCCCAGATTTTTTTTCCTTCTTTCCAAATTTGCCCCCCCCCTGATTGTGCGAATATGTTTTGTTGAAGATGGCCTACTTTTTTTCGATTATAATCTGTGCGACTATTATTTCAAGATTGAGATCTTCTCATTAGATACACATAAATGGACAGAGTCAGTTATACGCAGCCCAATGGACTATTGTTTATTTGAAAAAATGAGTGGCAGCGGAGGCATTACTTATAATGGACTCTTCTGTTGGTCATGTCCTCTTGATGGCTTTATTGTTAGGTTGGATTACTCTGAGGACAATAATAATAGTTAACAAGAATGAGAACAATGAATGCAACCCTTATAATGAGAATGTCTGCCATGAATAGAGCAATAATGTGTGAATAGGTAAAAAGACAACTTTGTCCTTAGTGATTAGTGAACAGTGCGCCGTGCACAGTAACTAGTGAATAATGATCTGGAAAAAAACTAGCACAAAAAGTCCACCCAATAAGAAAAATTAAACTAGCCTTCGTTAAATCGCAACTTCACCTATGACCTCTTGCGGGTTACTTATGAGAACAAACTCACTGCTGAAAATTCATCTTAAATGGTGATTTTTCTGACTAATTTTCTCCCTTAGTACAAGAAAATAATACCAAGACATAAAATTAACTCATTTTTCCACCTTCTGGGCAGTAGTCTGCCTCCTAGGGGATCAACTGAGTATGAACAAGTATAAACAACCCACTTTCTTCCTCCTTATGGGTGGTAATCCGCCTCTCAGGAGAGTTTAATGAGTTTTTATGAACACACACAAAAAATAAATTGAAAGATTTGTAGTGGAAAACCATAACTTATTTATTTCAACATGATTACAAACTATAAATCCAGAGCCTCATTCTTTGGTAAACAACTATTTATATAGGGAATAGTAGTAGACATACTTACTCGGAAATTGATACGCGCAAAACATGCATTTAACGTTAACACAAAGTAGACCCTAAAAACACAGTTCACACGTAAAGCAATTTAAAACCCTTATTTTGTCGATATAATATTGGCGAGTAGGGATCGTTCTATCCGAGGAATTAAATGGCGCATGCATGGTTTCGTTTACGCAGAAATTTAAAGGTTTGGGGGGGATTGGAAATTGGTTGTTTAATCTACGAAATTAAAGTACAAAACATGCAAACACAACAAAAACTCTTAGACTTCTAACATGTTTTACTCATAGACAAGTTTAACAATCAAGAAACCTTAAAGTCTAATTATGCTTACTAAAAATAAGAAGCTAAGCTATTAATTACAATTGATCATCTCATATTATTAACCTTACCCTTTTTCATGCATCAAAGCTTTTGTAAGTTACGAAATTCATAACTTCCAACTAAATATACATGCTTGATATTTGAGTAGGAATGCAACTTAGCATATAAACATCCTAAACAACATACGATCATCGAAACATGCGAAAGAGAGGGATTTAGCGTATTATCTACCACATGCTTTCGAAGCTTTAAGATTATATCAACCATGCATAAAAGGCTAGAAATCATAAACACATGCAATTTACATAAAGGTTTAAGAACATATAACACAAATCTAAACGTGTTCTTCATTAAATACATCAAAGTATTCCAATACATCAAAGGATTCAAATACAAAGCAAAAGATATGAAAGTGAAGATCATGGTTACACTTTTTGTCTTGAATGCTTGATGATCTTCGTGGAGATGACTTTCCTTCACAAGGGACTTAGCGTATTGTGAAGGATTGATGGCTTTGGAGGATGGATGCTTCGGCTTTGCAAGAGAACCTTGAAGTGTTTATGGAGGAGGAGTATTTGTGTAGAGCTTTGGCTTGTAAATGAGAGATGATCTGTTTTATGGCTGGCCTCCCTCTTATATATAGGCAAAGGAATTGCTCACTCTCTCTTCCACCTTGCCTCTTTCATTAAATGCTTGTAATAATCACCAAGGCAGGTCACTCCCCTAGTCATCACTTATGATCATCACAAACAAGAGTCATCAAGCCTTGTCACACCTTTAGTCACCATTGTGATGATCAAAAGCAAGAGTCACCAAGCCTTGTCACCCTTTGTGATGATCACAAAGCAAGAGTCACTAAGCCTAGTCACAAAGCTTGACAGCTTTGACTTTTCCTCTTCCCCAAGTTGCTTCCATGCCAAAATTAATGGGCTTGGGCTGGTTTTTGGGCCAAAACAAACTTTGAGAAATGGGCCCAAAAAATGCTATTTGGGCCGGCCCATTCCCGGTGGTCCAAAATCGCAAAAATCGCAAAAATCGCAAAATCGCCGAAATTCCTCCGAATTGCGCCGTTATTCATCTCCACCGTAAATATCTTCAAAATAACAAATTAAATAAGAAAAACATAAAAACTAAGATTATAACATAGCTAAATGTAAAGGGAAATGCGTTAAGAATCAAGCATAAAATGCGTATATCAGAAATAGAGAAGCTGCATAGGTTGCTTTGACTCTTACTCTAGACTCACAAACTCAATCTCTTCGGCTTTTCTACTTTCAGATAGACTCTCGTATTCTGATTTTTGATGCCTAACACTAAGACTCAAGACTCCTTATATAGGGAGCGGAACTCAAAATGGAATTCAAACACACATTATTAATAGTGACTCCACTAAGGGTACTGACCCCATGCTGATTAGGCTTCTACTTTCTTCTATTGTCTTCTTTCAGAAAGCATATTCTTTCATGATAAAAGATGTTTCCACTGAAGAAGAAGAAGACAATACGATTTTACCTATCTTTACAAGTCATCGTATATTTCTGAGTTTTTTCCAACATAGGGTTCTTCATATTCGATTCTTCTTCTTGTCCTATTCTCTTCCATGTCGGTATCAACATACATCTTGTAGTGCCTTTCTTTCTCGAACTTTTTGAGCCATTGAGCACATGCAAGGGTAGAATCTATTTCCTTTCTTTTGAGGGCCACAAACATTGGTTACGACCTCTGGGTGGTCATAAGCAGTGATAATTAATTTTTTTCCTTGGATGATTCTGACATAGTGGTATGGAGAAATATACTTACTTTCTCCATTGGAATTTTGCACCCACTTTGGAGGTGTAGATCTGAACTTGAGTCTGAGAATGCATTTAGACTTATATTCTTCACAGTGTTATAGATGATAGGTGGTAGTCCCTTGAGATCTTCATTTATCCTTGTCCACAGGTTATGAACAAATTCATTTTCAACTAGCCACAGTTTATGCTCTTGAGGATGTTCACTCTGAACATTCACCCAATATCTTCCTATAAATGGTCCTGGAACTATAAAGAGGGTATCCGGAAGAATTGAATTTGGTGAATGTCTGCCAATGAGTTTGTTGGGCTAGAACCATTCTGTCTCTTTCAGTGTCTGAATAAGTATCTTTGCACTTTCAGGGGTTCTGATGTATAGCAAAGTTGGTTCATTAATAACACTCTGTTGTTTCTTCTTTTGACTTAGTTCCTCTACTAAGGCATCCATGGTTTCTACCATAAGCCTTTTATCTCGTTCTTAGAAGGAAAACATTGAGTTGTCTAACAGCGCCCTCTGATGAAAATCTAAACATAGATTAGTCTGGAATATTGATTCAGAGAAAGTGTTTAGCTGGTAATTAAAGATATTCACGAACCTTGTAAGAAAAAAATCTGCTTTTGGGCAAAGCAGCAGCCTTCAACAGTCTTGATGTGCCTTTACCGTCTGCCATTTGAGACGGTCTAGCCAATCCTTTCTCCTGGAATTGGTTAGTTGAGGCTGGTCGTTTAAGACACTGCAAAAAATTCTTAAGAACCTTCTCAATAGACTCTTCTTATTGATCTGGTTCTTTTCCTAGACTTCTACTCCTGGGGTTTCGACCCTCATCATCATTTTCATTCCTTCGGAACATTGTCATCTCTTTTGTTAAAGCGTCTGTAAGATAATTCTTGTTACTTGTAAATAATTCAACATCATAATCATATTAGTTAAGAAATAATTTCTAATTTGTTAATCTTCCCCTATCATCAGCTTTATCAAGTTTGAAATTTTTGAAATTTTTCACTCTGGCGCAATCTGTTCTCACTGTGAATGGATTTTTCCAAAAAGGCGGGAGAATTTTTAATTGTCTTTTTGATTGCCAGAATTTCTTTCTCCCCTGTGCAATAATTTTATTTTGCAGAATTAAACTTTCCACTGCAGAATTTTAAAATCTTTTCAATATTAGTGCTTGGTGTTCTTGCTAGCACTACACCTACCCAGAAGTTATCACTAGCATCAGTTTGAGGAACGATCTCATCATTCTCTTCCGGTTGATGTAGTGATGACAAATTTTTGCATAGTTCTTTAATTTGTCTGACAATCTTTTCGTCATCTTCTGTGAACTTCCAAGCTCTCTTTGAGCTTGTCAGAATACCATTTGTTATATCCCTAAGAATTCAATTTCATCTAGGACGAGAAAGACTTTCTTTTCTCCTAGAATGATTCCATGTTGAACAATGAGCTTGACTACTTAAAAAAGGTGATTCATGTGTCCTACCTTTCTTTTTGAGAAAACTAATATATTTTCTATATAGACGACACAAAAGTTTGGGGAATGCTGTCAAGATACATTTTAACTCGCCAGAATCCTGATTTAGCATCAAATTTTGAGAACGCTTTGGCTCCTCTGAGCCTGTTGATTAGCACTCTTGCTGGTGCTATCTAATGATTGTCTTTTACGATTTTCTTGTTGACATCTCTGTAGTCTATCATCATTCTTGCTTTCCCGCGAACGTTTTCATCATGATTTCTGACATAGAAAGTTGGAGCGTGATGATATACGCATTTTATGCTCGATTCTTAACGCATTTTCCTTTACGTTTAGCTATGTTATATCTTAGTTTTTTGTTTTTTTGTTTTATTTAGTTTGTTATTTTTAGGTTATTTACGGTGGAGATGAATATCGGCGCATTTCGGAGGAATTTTTGCGATTTTGCAATTTTTGCGATTTCGGAGCATCGGAAATGGGCCGGCCCATAAAGCATTTTTTTCGGGCCCATTTGTCAAAGTTTGTTTCGGCCCAAAACCAAGCTCAAGCCCATTAATTTCGGCAAGCTTGCCTCTTGGTGAAGAGGAAAAGTCAAGTGTGGCAAGCTTTGTGACTGGGCTTGGTGACTAAGCTTGTGATCATCACAAAGGGTGACTAGGCTTGGTGACTAAGCTTGTGATCATCACAAAGGGTGACTAAGGATGTGACTTGCCTAGGTGACTCTTGCTTGTGATAATCACAAAGGATGACTAAGGGTGTGACTTGCCATGGTGACTAAGGGTGCATTTAATGAAGAGGCAAGGTGGAAGAGAGAGGTAGGCAATTCCTTTGCTTATATATAAGAGGGAGGCCAGCCTTACCAACATCATCTCTCATTTTTACTTGCAAAAGCTCTACACAAATACCTCTCCTCCATAAACACTTCAAGGATCCTCTCCAAGCCGAAGCATTCCAGCCTCCGAAGCCATCGGATCATTCACAATACGCTAAGTCCCTTGTGAATGAGAACCATCCTCCAAGGAGTCATCAAGCACTCAAGACAAAAAGTGTAACCATGATCTTCAATTTTATGTCTTTTGCTTTGTATTGGATCATTTTGATGTATTTAATGAAGAACAAGTTTGGATTTAAGTTATATGTTCTTAAGCCTTTTCGTGAATTGCATGTGTTTATGATTTCAAGCCTTTTATATATGTTTGATACAATCTTAAAGCTTCGAAACCATGTGTTAGATGATACGCTAAGTCCCTCTCTTTTGTATGTTTTGATGATCATATTTTGTTTAGGGTGTTTAGACGCTAAGTTGCATTCCTACTCAATGATCAAGCATTTATACTTAGTTGGAAATCATAAATTTCGTAGCTTACTTAGAGTTTTGAGGCATGAAAAAGGGTAAGGTCAATAAGATGAGATGATCACTTATAATTAGTAATTTAGCTTCTTATTTTTCATAAGCATAATTAGAATTTAAGGTTTCTTGATTATTAAACTTGTCTATGAGTAAAACATGTTAGAAGTCTAGGAGTTCTTGTTGTGTTTGCATGTTTTGTACCTTAATTTCGTAGGACATTAATCAACCAATTTCCAATCCCCCCAAACCTTTAGATTTCTGTTTAAAAACGAAACCATGCATGCGCCCTTTAATTCCCCGGATAGAACGATCCCTCCTCACCAATGCTACATCCACAAAAGAAGGGTTTTAAATTGAATATGTGTGGACAATGTTTTTAGTGTCTACTTTGTGTTAACATTTAAGGCATGTTTTGCGCGTATCAATTTTTGGCGCCGTTGCCGGGGAATTATAAAGTTTTTGTGTGATTTTGTTGTACATATGTAAAAATAAGTAAATGAAAGCATGTCTATAATTTTCGAAATTCATACTTGATTATACTTATAGAAATATACATACGTGTTTACAATTCATACTTATTACTTATACGAATTTAAGTACACTTCTTATTTACACTTGCATCATTTATTTTCATGTTAAAGGATAGTCTTTGATTTAATTTGAGTACTAGCATTTAGTTATCAATTTTCGCTCTTCGGATAGGGAGGTGCCTCTTTTGTTTGTCTATCTCCTTAACCCTTCATGAAGTGTGGATTTCATCACCACACGCCATAACCTAAGTGAAGTTATGGGCATGAGGTTGTGGGCGGAGTTTACAAACATTTGAGATTGTGTACTATCTTGTGATTTCGAGTAATAGTTGGTCATGATGTCTAGAAGGGTTATGAATGGTGACAGGTTGTGGACTAAGAAAACAGAACACCATTGGAGTACATACTCTAACGAGTTAGTCTCGGGGTGTTTCTAAGAACAACAATGGAGTATATACTCTAACGAGTTAGCCTCAGGTTGTTCCCAGAAATTAGTCCTTACCTCTTGCGTTACATCTATCTAAACTAGTCATTTCTAACAATTACGAGAATAAGCGAGAGTTAGTACACATTTTCGCGTGGGCCGCACAACGAAGAGATTTACTCAATAACTAAATCGTGTATTCCTTTTAAATCTTAGGTGCACTCAATTCGTAGACGCACTTAAATTGATTTACATTAAGTACAAAAGTTGGTTATTAAGTTTCGTTCTTTGGAATAGGGAGGTGCCTCTTTTTCTGGTTTATCTCCTTAACCCCTCATGAAGTGTGGACTTTATCAACACACACCATAACCTAAGTGAAGTTATGGGCATGAGGTTGTGGGCAGAGTTTACTAAGGACTTGAGATTGTATAATATCTAAAAAATTTGGCTGATTGTTGGATATGGTGAGCGAGGTTATGATTGGTGCCGGGTTTCGAATCTAAGCAATAGAATACCATTGGAGTATATACCATTATTGGTTAGCCTCGGGGTGTTTCTAAGAACAACAATGGAGTATATACTCTAACGAGTTAGCCTCAGGTTGTTCTAAAAATTAGTCCTTACCTCTCGCGTTATCTCTATCCCTACTTGCCATTTCTAAACGTAACTAAGCTGAATTAGTGAGAGTCAGTATACATTTTCGCGCGGGCCGCACGTCCAAGAAATTTACCCAAAGATCATTTCGAGTACTCTCTTTAAATCATAAGTGCACTTAAATACGAACAATACATGAACTTAATAAATACGACTTAATCCTTTAAAAGATGGTATATAGGATTATGCATGCTTACACATCAGGGATCAGACTTCATCTTTTGATGAACGAGAGCCATTGCACAGTGAAGAGCCTCTGCACCACGTACCATTGGGGCCAAAGGAGAATAAATAATACTTAGTCGAATTTGTGTTTTTCTTTGTGCATTAAAATCTGTAAAGGACTAACAAAACGTTACTTTTAGCTTGCATAAACTTTCCGGAGGTTTTGTGATGCTCGGATTTCACTACCGAATACCCTAACCTAAGTGAAGTTAGGGGCACAAGATCAAAGGAGAAGTCATTCATTCTTTGCATTCATATTTTAGCACGTAACTTGTGTGTTTTTTGCAGGTTCTAACATTTTCTCTTATGCATTCACTCCATCTTTCACGTAGAATTGTTGTTTGATGCATTTTATTTAAACGAGAATGTGTTATGCATAAATTCAATGTGAATTATTGTTTGCTTGCATTTGAAGCTTGTTTATATGTGTTCTAACTAATTTCGTAGCTTTTGCATTATATAGTGTTAATTTGCAGAAAACGTGTGTCTTAGTTCATTACATTCATTTGCATAGCCCTTAAATTGGTTAGATCATTTGCATTACTTAGTAAATTACATTTAGTATCTTAAACGTCATAAATTTTTTGTGTTTTTAGTAATTTTCATGTCTTTGTGAGTTTTTAATTTGTTTTGGTAGTTTTGGTAGTTTTACCGTTTTTTTTGTTTTTTTTGTGTTTGCTTTGTTTTCTTTTTATGTTTTACGTTTTTGGTTAGTATCCCCATATTCATTACGTATTCTTTTCGATACTAACACTTGGTCTTTGGTGGATGCTCAGGCTAATGAATGTCCGATCTGAATCATGGACCATCTAAAACAAAGTTTGAGGAAATCGTAGAGAGAATAGCAAGACTAAAAGCTCAATCAGAACCGCTGGATTATCCCATTATCGAGGAAGGTTCTGATTCTTCACATTCATCAACTGAGCATAATTCTGAGCCGGAAGAATAAGAAGTCATAATGGCCAATGCAGGATAATCCCTTTGTCAGCGCACATGCTCAACCGAATAGAGCAGCGGGCCTTCAAGCATTGCTTTTCCACCACCGGGGGAAAGCATGAAGGACATCGAGCTAAAAAGTGGTTTCCTCCACCGACTGCCCATTTTTCACGGACTTTCAAATGAAGATCCGAATAAGCATCTCAAGCAATTTCGGTTTGTTTGCAACAGCATGAAGCCATCCGATGCAGATACGGAGCTTTTTAAGCTTAAAGCATTCCCATTCACCTTAACAGACAGAGCCGAGTCTTGGCTCATGGAACTACCGCCAAACCATATTACCACATGGAAGCAACTTGCGGACACATTCCTGGCGAAGTACTTACCGGCCTAAAAAATCACCGTCTTGAGGAAGCAAATTACTGGCATTACACAGAAACCGGACGAGACTTTCGGCCAATATTATGACCGATTCAAGGTTTTGTGTGCCACCTACCTATCTCATGGATTTTCTGAGATTAATCTTATGAATTATTTTTATGATGGTCTCAAGGCGATCAATAGGGTATTGCTCGACGTAGCAGCCACTGGAGCATTTATGGACTTGAACGAGACCGAAGCTAGAACTCTTCTAGAAAATAGGGCAAACAATGATGCACAATTCAGAATGTCAAACCGGAGAGCAGTCAGCGAAGTGAGTTCTAAACCTGAAGCAGATGAGAAGTACGACAAGTTAGCTCTTATGCTAAAGAAGGTTTTAAAGCTCGAAACGACAAGAGCCAAGAGAGCTCAAGGGCTGGTATGTGGACTTTGTCATGTGTAGGGACACCACACTGAGCAATGTCCAACATTGGGAGACCATAGCAGAGGTCAACGCAGAGATATGGAGTTGGAGCAAGCCAATGCACTTGGTGGATATCAAGGAGGACAACGGTATAACAATTATAACAACCATGTCAACCGTGATCATCCAGGTTTCAAGTGGAGCAGCAATGAAGGATGTCTAAACCCTCCGGTACCTCAACAAACGTATCAACGTGCTCCCTTCCAACCAAGGCCACATATGCTTTATGCTCCCATGCACCCAACGCATCAAGCACCCCCGGCCCAGCATTTCACCAATCCGAACTATGACAAAATGCTTTCTCAAATGTCTGCTTCAATGCAAGTTCTTCTGGATGGACAAGCCAAGACGAAGGAGACATTAGATACTCATGGCTGTGATATCGGTGAAATGAAGAAGCAGATAGGCCAATTGGTGGACTTTAAGGGCCAAATTCGGCAAACTGGCCAACTACCACCTCAAACCACTCCTAATCAACGAAATGTCAATGCCATTATCACTAGGAGTGGGAAGATACTGGAAGCACCAAAGACCACGAAATCTCATCTCGATGAAGTCACCATTGAGGACATAACCAACGAAGAGGATGATAAGATTGATCCGGCAACTCATAAGGCCGAGAAGAAGAAGGTGACGCCTATTGTCACCAAGGCACCATCCCCTCCACAACCTACCCCAATCAAAGGTAAAAGCCCTATTCCTTCAAATACGGTTGTTACTAATTCTTCGTTTGCTATTGCACCTTTCCCAAGCAGATTAGCAAAATCAAAGAAGAAAGATGATCAATACGAAGATATCTTAGACATCTTTCGAAAGGTGCAAGTGAATTTGCCCTTGATCGAGTGCATAAAGCAAGTGCCGATATACGTAAAGTTTCTAAAAGAGTTATGCACCCAGAGGAGGCAAACGCGAGAGAAGGATGTTGTGAAGGTGAATGCAACCGTTTCGGCAGTTTTGCAACGTCGGCTACCCCAAAAATTGAAGGATCCAGGGAGTTTTTCAGTTCCCTGCGTGATTGGTAACAAGCACTTTGAAGACGTAATGCTTGATCTTGGAGCCTCCATCAACGTAATGCCTTATTACCCTTACAATTCGATGGAGCTTGGGGATCTCAAGCAAGACGGTGTCATCATCCAACTAGCCGATCGTACACATAAGTATCCAATCGACAAATTAACCAATTTTGATGAAAGGATTCACAATCTTGTGACTTAACTCCGAGAAAGACATTATATACTCAACCATCTTTCCAATCGAGTTTTCACATGTTTGGTTGAACAAATTTCCAGAAGGAAATAAAAAAAGTGTGAAGCGCATTGTAGTTTGGATGCAAACATGGTTTGGATGTCTTGCTAGTAGGGTGCAAAGAAAAACTTGATACTTTTGTTTTGCATGCATGGCAAAGTTATTTGTGACTCTAAAGTTGTTGGCCTAACTCTTATCTCCATGAAGAACAACTAAAAGTCAAAACCACACTTATTTTGAGTCATAAGAATCATATATCAATTGGACAGTATATTAAAATGGAAATCTCACAAAGGCCACGGATACGATCAACATTCAGAATAAATGGACATTGCGTCAACCCTACACTAATTCATCCTCGAGCCTCTGTGGGAAGGGATGAGTATAATAAGGCTAATGTTGAGTTCTATAACTCTTGTTATGTGGAACGAGAGATCCAGCTCATTTAGCCCAAGCCCGTCATGTAATTTGTCTATTGTACAAATTACTGAGGTGACTGATAACTCAAAGGCTATAGTAGCTGACTCAACCGAATGTTTGTGCTCAAAATAAACTTAAATATTTTATGGGCCAGGAAGAATACAGGCCGACCTCTGCGACCCACAAAGGATTGCTGCGAATCTGAAAAGGAATATCACATAGAAGATTCTTAGGCATGTTAGGATGATTTACAAAAGATACATCCTTATTTTTCTAGTCTAAAATGTTTCCTTGAGCGATCGGAGAAAAAGAGCAACAATCTCTATAAATAGACCAATCCAAGTAGATTGACAGATACACACGCATACATAAATTTTCATACACGCAATTCATTACTCTCTCACAGCGAGTAAACAACGACAACAACGATCAAAGGAGTCTGGTTCACCTGACAGCGTGGAGATTCCGGCAGTTTACGAGGTCACCCTACCCAGCGATAGCGAACTCAGTGAAAGGACCCAACCCCGATTTAGCTCCCTAAACCGGAGTCAAACCCTTTCGAAAACACGAACCAACAAAAACCGTAGAAATTTTGGCAGATTTCGTTACTAACGTGGAATTACCATTACCTGCACGCGAAAAATACACTTCATCCTATGCCACAAAAATCAAACCGTGGGCACCAATCCCATCCAGATTTCTCAATATATCAACAGTAAAGTAAAACAATAAATATAATAGTACATTACTGAAATCCGTTGTAAAATCGTATAACCATAACAACAGATTTCTCAGAGCGACCTCTAATGTATAAACATATAAATATACCACAGTAGGTAGAACAATAAACCTACTGGAAGAAACAAGGTAGCTCGAGCACTATGCCTCCGACCACGACGTGTGACACCAGAGCCTGAACTGCCATATACTGAAAGGACCCAATCCTGATTCAGTTACCTAAACCGGAATCAAACCCTTCGAAATTACGAACCAACAAAAAATTTTCGAAATTTGGGCAGAGTTTCGTTACTAGTGTTGAATTACCATAACCTGCACCCAGAAATTAACACTTCGTCCTATGCCACAAAAAGAAAACCGTGGGCACCAATCCCATCCGGATTTCTCAACATCAATATATGAATCATAAACAGTAAATAGTACTGTATCATATATAATATATCCGTGAAAATCCGCATAACAAGTATCAGGATGTATCAGAGCGACCTCTAAAGTAAAACATGTACAATGTATACATCAGTAGGCGAAACAAGAACCTACTGGAAAACACAGATAGCTCTGATCACTAGCCTCCAAACCGCGACGTGAAACAGTGGAATCCGAACTGCAAACTGGGCACGGAAACCGAAAAGCCCAGGGGAAAGGCAAATAAAAACGTTAGAGTGAGTGGACGAAAATAGATATATATGCCTTTCACCAGTTATATATAAACAATCAATATAAACAATGCGAGTTCGAAACACAACACATATATATAGGGAGGTTGTCGGGCGAATCTCTCAAGCCCGACGTCGGGCGAATCTCTCAAACCCGACGTCGGGTGAATCGCTCAAACCCGACTGTGATAGGCCAGGGGAATCTCTCGACCCCGGCGGCACTCAGGGGAATCTCTCAACCCTGCTTCAGAGGAATCTCTTAACTCTGGGCCAGAGGAATCTCTCAACTCTGGTAGCATCGATGCAATAAATGCCAATCACAATAACACATGATAATACCTCCGAAAAATAACATATAACTCAATCATCGTATAATTTAAATACGGAAATCATAAAATCCACGAACTCGCAAATCAACAGTGAAAATAAAAACTTGTCCACTCACAGATCAGCTAGCGCGAACTCGCGCTAAACTCGTGGTCCGGCGGAAGTTCCCTCGCCTGAAGCACGATCACGATCCAGATCTCGATCTCGATCTCCTGAATATCCACAAAAACATAACTGATCAATTACATAGTCCACAACACTATACTGATGCACGGAAACCAACCGTTCCCGGAAATACGAAATGCAGTGCAAAATGAATTACGGAAATCCCGAAATCCCCACTCGAAACCTCGACTGAAAATCGGCTAATCAAATCAACCCGAAAACTTCTGGACGACGATCAGGGAGCGATTACGAGAAAAATGACATTAAAATCGTCGAAATCTGAAAAGTTGACTTTTTCCTCGCCGTTGACCGCCGCCGCCGCCGGCGGTGCGCCGTCAACGGTGGAATCACACGACGGGAAGTTCCAGATTCCACCGCCTCGATCTCACGAACCAATTCCCCTTCTATCACTAAGCCCAAATCAAACCATAACCACCTCAAAATCAAGCAAAACCGAGCAAAATTCTCACCGGAAAAACTCAATCGGGTTCGGTCCCAAACTCCATCTTGTTCAAATCTGACCACCTAGGGAGCATCACTAAGGGATGGGGAACGAAACCCCCAACAACCCAACCCCAGGAACTCACCGGAATCCTTCCTCCCATCACCGGCAACCAACACCGATTCGGCCCTAATCGGGTTCCAAGAAACCCACACAATTCCTCACAAATTTCAACACCAAACGACTCGAAATTACTCAAGGGTTCTAACCATACCTTCCTCGAAGTCCAAGGTGGCCGGAATTAGGTCACCGGACGGTGACTTCCCAAAATGGCAACTTTCCTTTTCGGTCCGATGGTTCACTTTCCAATTTTCGAAAGTCAACGAAATTCCAAGTCGGTCAACGATCAAAATGAAGTTTTTCGACTAATTCTCGACTAATTTGCTATTTATACTCGAGCCTCGGGTCAATCGACGGTCCGAAATGAAAATACGAAATGATTCGGATAAACACGAAACAATCGGATAAACTCGTCGGAACCTGAAACTTCAAATAATCATAAAATATTCCTCGACTAACGGAAAAATCTTCCGAAACCACCCACGAGCTCGAAATCACGTACTCTACCAATTCCGTGAAGACACTCATCCCAAATTCTCGACCGAAAACAAAGTCGTGAGTCGAATCGGCAAACCACATAATATCGCAAAACTGCGACTAAACTCAAATCTCGAGAATCGTGCCAAACACACCTCTGATTCTGGTTCGGGTCGTTACATATACATCGTCAGTAAGTCCATACTCATAGTCACATCAAAAACCACAATGTCCAGCTATAACAGATCCGCGACTAAGCCATATCTTCCAATAAGGATTTCGCAACCTCCGGATGGATGCAACACTCTCCAAGAACTCGGAAGTGGAGATACAGGTACAATAGCCATAGATGTCAAACAACAGTAACCTCGGAGAAAATTCTGTCCTCAAACAAGGTCGTGGTACGAACTCCAACATGCCCAACTAGCCGCCCACGTCAAATGCGACTTGCTGAATAGCTCATCAAAAGGCTACATTGATCAGACTGCAGGAACAACATGAGGATCTCCTCGCGAACTCTGAGCTGTCGAACCTCAAACACAGCTGGCTGAGGGCGCTCCCTCCTGGCCACCGAAACAGCAACTGAAAGTGCTCCTCGAACACAAGTCACCGCAACACTTGCTGCGTGGAAGGATCACCAACGATCACCCAAACTCATGCCACAGGAGCAAATCCGCTACTCTGTGATCGCCACCATCGTCAAACGGATCATCTGCTTAACCAGATGACCCTCAACATAATCGAAAAGGCCACAGTCTGATGACGTCACTGATCCTAAAGTATCGGAACTCAACCTCATCAAAACATCTCGACTAAATCCATTTTCCTCAAACCATCACATCGGAAATCGCGTACAACTTTCCTTCTCAATAGCCTCGCCTCAGAGTACAGCACACTAAGCTCCTCACGGTTATCTCGAGGCATCTCAATCAGACTCTCTCTGATGCTCAGGTTCAAACTCATCTCGAACCTCGTGCACTGCTTCCTCTGAAGCCACATAACACGTGCAAACAGGGACAAACATGTGGACAATGCATCTTTGCCTCAGGTGGGTAAACACTCCACATTCAATTGCTGGGTAGCCTGATAAAACCATTATCGTATAAACAACACTCTGAATGTAGGCTATGGAGTCACAACAGGAACTCACACAATATCAGCCCACCAAATACACTGATCTGACACAGGCAAACATCAACTACCACAATTCTCAGCTCTGAGGCAACATGTAGACGCTCATACACACACAACCAGGCAAACCGTGCCACACAATTCTCTGAACTCGGATTACTCATCCAAACCCACAGTTCTCTGGCAAATCGCTCATCGAATGATCCTCAATAGGATCCACAACCGAAACGACACGGAAAGCACATCAAGGAGGCATCCTAATGAATAACATAACGTTCAAAACAAGTGGAACGTAATCTTGGAACTTCAAATATTTGGAAGCATACAACACCCGGAATATTGATGATTATCCGCCGGCCGGTCGGGTCACCATTCCAGACATGCTGTACATTCTCAAATACTCTTAGTAAACACGACTACAGAAGTCTACAGAACCTATAACCTAATGCTCTGATACCAAGCTGAAAGGACCCAACCCCGATTTAGCTCCCTAAACCGGAGTCAAACCCCTTCGAAAACACGAACCAACAAAAACCGTAGAAATTTTGGCAGAGTTTCGTTACTAACGTGGAATTACCATTACCTGCACGCGAAAAATACACTTCATCCTATGCCACAAAAATCAAACCGTGGGCACCAATCCCATCCGGATTTCTCAATATATCAACAGTAAAGTAAAACAATAAATATAATAGTACTTTACTGAAATCCGGTGTAAAATCGTATAACCATAACAACAGATTTCTCAGAGCGACCTCTAATGTATAAACATATAAATATACCACAGTAGGTAGAACAATAAACCTACTGGAAGAAACAAGGTAGCTCGAGCACTATGCCTCCGACCACGACGTGCGACACCAGAGCCTGAACTGCAAAGCCCAGGGGAAAGACATGAAAACTGTTAGAGTGAGTGGACGAAAATAAATGTCTTTCACCAAGTAATATGTGTTATAAAACATATGCGAGTCGAAGTATAAATAAATCAAATCAAATTGCATACGAGGAGACGCTGACTCCAACTTGTAAACAGAGCATGCACGGAAAATCTCATAGTTCGAACCACGGGGTCCCTAGCCCACACGTGATCCTAGCTGCAGTAGCACAGTCGGAACCACGGAGTCCCTAGCCCACACGTGATCCAGAACCACGGGGTCCCTAGCCCATGGGGTCCCTAGCCCACACGTGATTCTAGCCGGTAAACATCCTCGGGGATCAGCCGGGATGCAGTGTATCGATACAACATCACAACTACGACTGTACTCGGTGAAAACCAAATCATAAACAATTCGATGCAAATGCATGAAACAACAGATCAGTGTATGTATACTCGTATACGCATATCCGTATATATATATATAATCGTAAAACACATGCTCGTAAAACCATAATCAAACTGCATGCTCAAGTTCATAAATCATATAAAAGACTCGCAATCAATCCGTGAAAATAAATTGACCACTCACAGACTAGCATAACGCGTATCGCGTTAACCCGTGATCCGACGGAAAGTCCCTCGCCAAACAAACGATCACGAACACCTGAATATTCACAAAATCCATTACTCAAAGTCATAACTCGACTATTCAAAACAAATGACAAGAAACCACCGTACTCGGAAACACATAATCCGATTACGACAAACTGTCGGAAATCCGGAAATCACACCACAATACCTCACTGTAATTTCGGACGCACAAATCAAGAAACGCACCTCCCCACTGCGATCGGGGCGCGATTTCGAGTCAAATGACATGCAACTTGTCGAAAATCCAAAAAGTCAACATCGACCGCCGTTGACCGCCGCCCACGGCGGCGCCGCCACTGACCGGAGAATTTCACGGCGGAGCAACCCCTATTCCACTCAAAAACACCCACTGAGCAACTTTGTCAACTGCAACAAAGGCCAATTCTCACTCTAACTCATCCAATTTCATGAAAAACCGAATTGGTACACAAATTTCAAATCCAAAATTCTCCTTCCACAAATCGAATTAGAACTTCATACTTACATGGTTAGAATCCTTGAGAGGAGAGCTTCAAAACCCAGTCCTTGGTTTAGCTCGAATCGGCCGGAATAGTGGAACCCGATTAACCTCAATTTCTCACAAACATGGCCGGAAAATACTCCCCCTCCGGCGTCCCTTGCCGTGGAGGATGGCCGGAAATGAGACCGGGAGGTTGAGCCGAGCAAAAAGGACCCTTCGCCGACCTCGGGGGTGGCCGGACGGTGCTCCGTCGCCGGCAAGGCTGAACGGTGTCGCGCCACCCATCACCACCGAGCTTGACTTGGTCAAAGCTCCATTAATTCCAGGTTGACTTCCCCTTTTGCTAAGTTACTATTTATACTCTTTCCCAAAATGGAAACTTCATACTTATCCTTTTCGACAAACTTTGAACACCTGTAACTTTCTCGTCGTAACTCCGTTTCCGATAATTCTCGCGGCCACAAACTCGACTCGACATGCTCTTCAATAATCACCCGAAGTCAAACACATCGGCCAATCGGATAAAAAGTCAACTATTCAAACCAACACATACATAATCCGATTAAATAATCCACGATCAGAAATATTCGCAACTAAATCTTCGTAACCCAAAATCATGCTCCGGAAGTTCCCACAAACTTGAAATTAAATTCTGAACAACTTTCGTGAAGAAGCCGAATCCAAATTCTCGATCGGTAATTTAGTCGTTAAGTAAACCATCAATTTAATCTGTTTCCGTCGAAACTTCAAATATTCATAATTAATTCCTCGGTCGTCCAAATAACGATCTGGAACCGCCCACAAACTCGAAATCACACGTACAACGACTCTCGATAAGTGA
Organism: Geum urbanum; assembly: GCA_946800695.1. Classification (NCBI taxonomy): domain Eukaryota; kingdom Viridiplantae; phylum Streptophyta; class Magnoliopsida; order Rosales; family Rosaceae; genus Geum; species Geum urbanum. Next base: position 42,026,662 of record OX326998.1, read on the forward strand.
CCCAGCTCCAATTCTCGGCCAATTATTTAGTCGTTAACAAGTTCGGCGATTCAATCATCTGTCGGAAATCCACGATTAAGCAATAACTCACGAATCAAGCTGATTATATTTCCAATTCTGGTCCGGGTCGTCACAAATCCACACCCCTTAAAAGAATTTCGACCTCGAAATTTCCGAGTCTGTCGGCCAAACATAGGAGCACTGTCTCTGCATACTGCTCTACTCACAAGTGGCAACCACAACTGAACGACTTTTCAGTGGCTACGACAACGGAACAACTCTGATAATAGACTCCACAATAGGAGATAGCTCTGTACTGAAATCCATGTACCCTCTAATCTCGAATCTGAACTGGCTCCACACAATCCCCAAGTGTTCCTGCATAAGGAACAGATAGGGTACACAATGCGAAACAAATCGGAAACATAGTTACGCCACACGGAATACAACACAATTCACACACAAAAGCCAACAATGTAGGTGACGCCGAACTATACGGCACAACACAAACTCGCCTATGACCGCATCTGGATCAAAACAACACGGTAAATCACGACTCAGTCTACACACATCAACATAACTCACACACTCATCTCAACATAACTCAAACATCGAACTCGGGCAATTATCAACCCATTTCCGCTAATCTGACAGTCTGTGGTAGCACATTCCACAAAATCCAAATCAAATATCAACTCAAACTCAAACCAACTCGCTCCAGCACAATGGAGTACAACATCGTCCTCAAAACAACATCAAGCCACGTCAAAATCACAGTGATCAACAAACTGGTACTGCAAGCAATTTTGAACAAGTGAAACTGCGAGTTCCAAATCCTCCGGAACGGCAATATCGAGGTCCACAATATGCCCTCCAAGGCCTGTATAGTCCTCGAAGATCGCTCGCCAATCTGAGGATAAGAACTGGTACTAACTCGTAATCTGGTCCCCAATGCTCGCTGCAAAGCTCGCCAACACTTTGTTGCAGCTGATTATCTCGACTGACGAACTGGGACATAGGCACACCACGTAGATGGACAATCTCAGTCAAACACAACTATGTCAGCCTGCCACTGAAATCGTCTCCGAAAGTACAAGGAAGCGTACTGAGTTCGTCAAATGATCCACAAAAGTCTAACAACTGATATCATAAACCAAAGTGCATACATACACACACAATCACAGCAACAATCGCCACGTCTAACTGGAAATCTAAAATGACTGACACATCTCGGCAAGTTTCTGCCTCCTAGCCATCGCCAGTCGACAAATGTGGCATCTGCACACTCAAACTGCTACATTGCTCTTCATGTTACGTCATGAGTAATAAACTTGAAGTATCATATACATCTCCGTGTCACTAGCGCCAAGCGCGCGCAAAACCACGAGCCTCAACATCATCACACTCGAACTCAGCTCCCATAGTGCAACTCGGCTAAAACCACGAGCCACACACACACATGAAACACTGAAATTCCTGATTCTCGACTAAATGCATCAGCAACAACATCCCAGACGGATGGTCAAGTACAATCTCTAGCCTTTCCCGAACAAACTCAAAGGTGCAGCCATAGTCGTGAATCGATCCCATCCATCTACACTGCCTCAAGCCAAAATCTGGCCGAAAATGCAAGTGGATGAAACTCAAGTGATCAGTGTACATCCTACACTGCGCTGTACGCCGTAGCTGTAGTGTCACGAACTCTCTGATGCTAACATAAGGACAGCTACACCCAAATCATACATAGGATATGTAGCTTCATAAAGTTTCCACTGCCTGAAAACCTGTGCCACCGCTCTGCTTCACAGCATCAAAGCATAACCAAATCCAATCCTCGATGCATCGCCGTAATCCACGAACTCATCACGATCATCAGGTAAGGTCAAAACCGAAGCAACGGTCAACCATCCTGCAGGAGTAAGTAACTCCTCCTCGCGTGCATCGAACTACTCAAACTTGACACTTTCTTCGTCAATCCGGAAAGTAGAGTGGCAATCCAGGAAAATCCTGCACAATACATCGACAGTAGCCTGCTAAACCCAAGAGACTCTCGATCTCTGGTACAATGGTAGGGCAACCCCCAAATCAACACGGCCTCTATCTGGTCAAGATCTACGCCAACTCCCTCGGATAGCATCACACAGTTCAAAATCTTCATGCTAATCGGCCAAAACCCACACTGGCTAAACTTCGCAACACCTGGTCATCTCGCAAAGTCCGCGAAACCGCTCACAATTGCTTCAGGTGCTGGTCCACACTCCTGGAGTGAATCAGGATATTGCCGACGAACATAACCGCAAACTCGTCCAGAAACCGTCTGAACACCGGGTCCATCAAGTTCACACGATCTACAGGGGAATTGGTCAACCAATGGCGTGACCAAGAACTCCTGATGCCCGAACCGAGATCCGAAAGCTGTCCAAACCACATCTAATTCATCGATCCTCAACTGATAGTATCTGGACCCGAAATCAATCTTCGAAAAGACTAAAGTTCTCGCGAGCTGATCAAACCACTCGTCAATCCAAAGCGGAGGATACTCACTCTCCTCTGAAGCGAATTAGGCTTCCGGTAGTCAATGCACCACCTCGATGAACCATCCAACATCTGTACAAACAAAACAAGAGCACACCACGCAAATATGCGGGATCGCATGAAATCTCCTGAAAGCTCCTCCAGCAACTCCTGGAGTCGAAACTGTAGCTCCATCAGGTCCGTTGGCTCCGAACGACAAAATACCGGTAAAATGAGTCCAGCGCCCGGTACAGGCTCGATGGTGTAGTCAGTTTCCCGAACTGGAGAAACACCTGGTAACTCCTCCGAAACACACCTGAAAACTCGGGAACCACCTCAATGTCACCAATGTCGGGCACAGAAACCGTAGTATCCACATCACAAGCTAAACAAATAACACAACTCGTCTCCACCATCCGCTCGACCATTACCACGAAACAGTATCTCGGGGAAATCTGGTCGTCGAAACACAACCTCCTTCTCGAGGCACTCGAACACAGCCATATACTGAAAGGACCCAATCCCGATTCAGTTACCTAAACCGGAATCAAACCCTTCGAAATTACGAACCAACAAAAAATTTTCGAAATTTGGGCAGAATTTCGTTACTAGTGTTGAATTACCATAACCTGCACCTAGAAATTAACACTTCGTCCTATGCCACAAAAAGAAAACCGTGGGCACCAATCCCATCCGGATTTCTCAACATCAATATATGAATCATAAACAGTAAATAGTACTGTATCATATATAATATATCCGTGAAAATCCGCATAACAAGTATCAGGATGTATCAGAGCGACCTCTAAAGTAAAACATGTACAATGTATACATCAGTAGGCGAAACAAGAACCTACTGGAAAACACAGATAGCTCTGATCACTAGCCTCCAAACCGCGACGTGAAACAGTGGAATCCGAACTGCAAACTGGGCACGGAAACCGAAAAGCCCAGGGGAAAGGCAAATAAAAACGTTAGAGTGAGTGGACGAAAATAGATATATATGCCTTTCACCAGTTATATATAAACAATCAATATAAACAATGCGAGTTCGAAACACAACACATATATATAGGGAGGTTGTCGGGCGAATCTCTCAAGCCCGACGTCGGGCGAATCTCTCAAACCCGACGTCGGGTGAATCGCTCAAACCCGACTGTGATAGGCCAGGGGAATCTCTCGACCCCGGCGGCACTCAGGGGAATCTCTCAACCCTGCTTCAGAGGAATCTCTTAACTCTGGGCCAGAGGAATCTCTCAACTCTGGTAGCATCGATGCAATAAATGCCAATCACAATAACACATGATAATACCTCCGAAAAATAACATATAACTCAATCATCGTATAATTTAAATACGGAAATCATAAAATCCACGAACTCGCAAATCAACAGTGAAAATAAAAACTTGTCCACTCACAGATCAGCTAGCGCGAACTCGCGCTAAACTCGTGGTCCGGCGGAAGTTCCCTCGCCTGAAGCACGATCACGATCCAGATCTCGATCTCGATCTCCTGAATATCCACAAAAACATAACTGATCAATTACATAGTCCACAACACTATACTGATGCACGGAAACCAACCGTTCCCGGAAATACGAAATGCAGTGCAAAATGAATTACGGAAATCCCGAAATCCCCACTCGAAACCTCGACTGAAAATCGGCTAATCAAATCAACCCGAAAACTTCTGGACGACGATCAGGGAGCGATTACGAGAAAAATGACATTAAAATCGTCGAAATCTGAAAAGTTGACTTTTTCCTCGCCGTTGACCGCCGCCGCCGCCGGCGGTGCGCCGTCAACGGTGGAATCACACGACGGGAAGTTCCAGATTCCACCGCCTCGATCTCACGAATCAATTCCCCTTCTATCACTAAGCCCAAATCAAACCATAACCACCTCAAAATCAAGCAAAACCGAGCAAAATTCTCACCGGAAAAACTCAATCGGGTTCGGTCCCAAACTCCATCTTGTTCAAATCTGACCACCTAGGGAGCATCACTAAGGGATGGGGAACGAAACCCCCAACAACCCAACCCCAGGAACTCACCGGAATCCTTCCTCCCATCACCGGCAACCAACACCGATTCGGCCCTAATCGGGTTCCAAGAAACCCACACAATTCCTCACAAATTTCAACACCAAACGACTCGAAATTACTCAAGGGTTCTAACCATACCTTCCTCGAAGTCCAAGGTGGCCGGAATTAGGTCACCGGACGGTGACTTCCCAAAATGGCAACTTTCCTTTTCGGTCCGATGGTTCACTTTCCAATTTTCGAAAGTCAACGAAATTCCAAGTCGGTCAACGATCAAAATGAAGTTTTTCGACTAATTCTCGACTAATTTGCTATTTATACTCGAGCCTCGGGTCAATCGACGGTCCGAAATGAAAATACGAAATGATTCGGATAAACACGAAACAATCGGATAAACTCGTCGGAACCTGAAACTTCAAATAATCATAAAATATTCCTCGACTAACGGAAAAATCTTCCGAAACCACCCACGAGCTCGAAATCACGTACTCTACCAATTCCGTGAAGACACTCATCCCAAATTCTCGACCGAAAACAAAGTCGTGAGTCGAATCGGCAAACCACATAATATCGCAAAACTGTGACTAAACTCAAATCTCGATAATCGTGCCAAACACACCTCTGATTCTGGTTCGGGTCGTCACATATACATCGTCAGTAAGTCCATACTCATAGTCACATCAAAAACCACAATGTCCAGCTATAACAGATCCGCGACTAAGCCATATCTTCCAATAAGGATTTCGCAACCTCCGGATGGATGCAACACTCTCCAAGAACTCGGAAGTGGAGATACAGGTACAATAGCCATAGATGTCAAACAACAGTAACCTCGGAGAAAATTCTGTCCTCAAACAAGGTCGTGGTACGAACTCCAACATGCCCAACTAGCCGCCCACGTCAAATGCGACTTGCTGAATAGCTCATCAAAAGGCTACATTGATCAGACTGCAGGAACAACATGAGGATTTCCTCGCGAACTCTGAGCTGTCGAACCTCAAACACAGCTGGCTGAGGGCGCTCCCTCCTGGCCACCGAAACAGCAACTGAAAGTGCTCCTCGAACACAAGTCACCGCAACACTTGCTGCGTGGAAGGATCACCAACGATCACCCAAACTCATGCCACAGGAGCAAATCCGCTACTCTGTGATCGCCACCATCGTCAAACGGATCATCTGCTTAACCAGATGACCCTCAACATAATCGAAAAGGCCACAGTCTGATGACGTCACTGATCCTAAAGTATCGGAACTCAACCTCATCAAAACATCTCGACTAAATCCATTTTCCTCAAACCATCACATCGGAAATCGCGTACAACTTTCCTTCTCAATAGCCTCGCCTCAGAGTACAGCACACTAAGCTCCTCACGGTTATCTCGAGGCATCTCAATCAGACTCTCTCTGATGCTCAGGTTCAAACTCATCTCGAACCTCGTGCACTGCTTCCTCTGAAGCCACATAACACGTGCAAACAGGGACAAACATGTGGACAATGCATCTTTGCCTCAGGTGGGTAAACACTCCACATTCAATTGCTGGGTAGCCTGATAAAACCATTATCGTATAAACAACACTCTGAATGTAGGCTATGGAGTCACAACAGGAACTCACACAATATCAGCCCACCAAATACACTGATCTGACACAGGCAAACATCAACTGCCACAATTCTCAGCTCTGAGGCAACATGTAGACGCTCATACACACACAACCAGGCAAACCGTGCCACACAATTCTCTGAACTCGGATTACTCATCCAAACCCACAGTTCTCTGGCAAATCGCTCATCGAATGATCCTCAATAGGATCCACAACCGAAACGACACGGAAAGCACATCAAGGAGGCATCCTAATGAATAACATAACGTTCAAAACAAGTGGAACGTAATCTTGGAACTTCAAATATTTGGAAGCATACAACACCCGGAATATTGATGATTATCCGCCGGCCGGTCGGGTCACCATTCCAGACATGCTGTACATTCTCAAATACTCTTAGTAAACACGACTACAGAAGTCTACAGAACCTATAACCTAATGCTCTGATACCAAGCTGAAAGGACCCAACCCCGATTTAGCTCCCTAAACCGGAGTCAAACCCCTTCGAAAACACGAACCAACAAAAACCGTAGAAATTTTGGCAGAGTTTCGTTACTAACGTGGAATTACCATTACCTGCACGCGAAAAATACACTTCATCCTATGCCACAAAAATCAAACCGTGGGCACCAATCCCATCCGGATTTCTCAATATATCAACAGTAAAGTAAAACAATAAATATAATAGTACTTTACTGAAATCCGGTGTAAAATCGTATAACCATAACAACAGATTTCTCAGAGCGACCTCTAATGTATAAACATATAAATATACCACAGTAGGTAGAACAATAAACCTACTGGAAGAAACAAGGTAGCTCGAGCACTATGCCTCCGACCACGACGTGCGACACCAGAGCCTGAACTGCAAAGCCCAGGGGAAAGACATGAAAACTGTTAGAGTGAGTGGACGAAAATAAATGTCTTTCACCAAGTAATATGTGTTATAAAACATATGCGAGTCGAAGTATAAATAAATCAAATCAAATTGCATACGAGGAGACGCTGACTCCAACTCGTAAACAGAGCATGCACAGAAAATCTCATAGTTAGAACCACGGGGTCCCTAGCCCACACATGATCCTAGCTGCAGTAGCACAGTCGGAACCACGGGGTCCATAGCCCACACGTGATCCAGAACCACGGGGTCCCTAGCCCACACATGATTCTAGCCGGTAAACATCCTCGGGGATCAGCCGGGATGCAGTGTATCGATACAACATCACAACTACGACTGTACTCGGTGAAAACCAAATCATAAACAATTCGATGCAAATGCATGAAACAACAGATCAGTGTATGTATACTCGTATACGCCTATCCGTATATATATAATCGTAAAACACATGCTCGTAAAACCATAATCCAACTGCATGCTCAAGTTCATTAATCATATAAAAGACTCGCAATCAATCCGTGAAAATAAATTGTCCACTCACAGACTAGCGTAACGTGTATCGCGTTAACCCGTGATCTGGCGGAAAGTCCCTCGCCAAACAAACGATCACGAACACCTGAATATTCACAAAATCCATTACTCAAAGTCATAACTCGACTATTCAAAACAAATCACGAGAAACCACCGTTCTCGGAAACACATAATCCGATTACGACAAACTGTCGGAAATCCGAAAATCACACCTCAATACCTCATTGTAATTTCGGACGCTCAAATCAAGAAACGAACCTCCCCACTGCGATCGGGGTGCGATTTCGAGTCAAATGACATGCAACTTGTCGAAAATCCAAAAAGTCAACATCAACCGCCGTTGACCGCCGCCCACGGCGGCGCCGCCACTGACCGGAGAATTTCACGGCGGAGCAACCCCTATTCCACTCAAAAACACCCACTGAGCAACTTTGTCAACTGCAACAAAGGCCAATTCTCACTCTAACTCATCCAATTTCATGAAAAACCGAATTGGTACACAAATTTCAAATCCAAAATTCTCCTTCCAAAAATCGATTTAGAACTTCATACTTACATGGTTAGAATCCTTGAGAGGAGAGCTTCAAAACCCAGCCCTTGGTTTAGCTCGAATCAGTCGAACCCGATTAACCTCAATTTCTCACAAACTTGGCCGGAAAATACTCCTCCTCTGGCGTCCCTTGCCGTGGAGGATGGCCGGAAATGAGACCGGGAGGTTGAGCCGAGCAGAAAGGACCCTTCGCCGACCTCGGGGGTGGCCGGACGGTGCTCCGTCGCCGGTAAGGCCGAACGGTGTCGCGCCACCCATCACCACCGAGCTTGACTCGGTCAAAGCTCCATTAATTCCAGGTTGACTTCCCCTTTTGGTAAGTTACTATTTATACTCTTTCCCAAAATGGAAACTTCATACTTATCCTTTTCGACGAACTTTGAACACCTGTAACTTTCTCGTCGTAACTACGTTTCCGATAATTCTCGCGGCCACAAACTCGAATCGACATGCTCTTCAATAATCACCCGAAGTCAAACACATTGGCCAATCAGATAAAAAGTCAACTATTCAAACCAACACATACATAATCCGATTAAATAATCTACGATCGGAAATATTCGCAACTAAATCTTCGTAATCCAAAATCATTCTCTGGAAGTTCCCACAAACTCGAAATTAAATTCTGAACAACTTCCGTGAAGAACCCGAATCCAAATTCTCGACCTGTAATTTAGTCGTTAAGTAAACCACCAATTTAATCCGTTTCCGTCGTAACTTCAAATATTCATAATTAATTCCTCGGTCGTCCAAATAATGATCCGGAACCGTCCACAAACTCGAAATCACACGTACAACGACTCTCGAGAAGAGACTCAGCTCCAATTCTTGGCCAATTATTTAGTCGTTAACAAGTTCGGCGATTCAATCATCTGTCGGAAATCCACGATTAAGCAATAACTCACGAATCAAGCTGATTATATTTCCAATTCAGGTCCGGGTCGTCACACTCAGGATCTTGTTCACCCAACCGAACGTGGAGATTCAAAGGTTCACTCTAGCTACCAAACCGACGAAGGCAATCAGAGGAGTCTGGTTCACTCGACAGAGCGTGGAGATTCCAAGGATTCAAGAAGTCACCCTATCCAGTGTTCTCAACACTCACCTTAAAAGATTGATCTGCTTTATTCTAGTACTATGTGTAATGTATCATCCTTTATGACTCAGCGAAGAGACATAAAACCTAAGTCTTGAAATAACTTAGGCAAGTAGAACTCAACGAGTGAAGTTGGTACTCTCCTCGCTCCAATAGCTTATAAAGAAGCAAAGACATCGAGGTGCAAAACACAACAACTACATTCTGCCATCGGCTGTGGTACGCCAAGCATGCACAACGCAACTAAAAAGAGACAGTTTGTGATCTTCTTCATCGCATCGACTTGGCTGGAGACAATCAAGCCAAACATTTTGGCACGCCCAGTGGGATTCAAGTTTAGTGTCTCTCAACAGCAATCATTGAGAATCAGTATAGAAGAAAGTTTTCTAGCTGCCGTAAGCACTCGTCACCTAAATTTCAGGAACAGAACTTAGCTAGTTGCCGGGGTCTAAGCAACAAAGAAGTCATACAACAATTTGGGGTAGCAATGGCTTTCAAAAATAAATCAGCAGCCGTGATTAAAGCTCTTAATTTAGCGGCTTACCTTGACTATATCATGGAAAGAGATCAGCACATTGATGGTCAACTAGACCACATCCTCCAAGCAATAAACGAAAGTGACCAATCAGTTGCACGATTCACACCAAAAGTGGAGGATATGTGGGCTTCCATGCAAGGGGACCGACACTTATATAATGCAAAGTTTGATAGTCTATCTAACTCAATCAATGCTCTAACAAAAACAATGACCGAGAGCTTAATTGCTATACAACAAGATTGAACATTATGTAAGTTATACATAAACATGAAGAAGAGTGAAGGGAGGATGAAGAGACGAAGGATGAAGAAAAATTTCAACATCCAGGATCTCCTCTTCCACTACTAGAGTTCAAACTAAAAGAGCGAATCAACAGATAATTGCACAGAGGTTGCTTGCTATAGCCAGAGTGGCTGATACATACAACGATCCTCTGGGTCCACCACCACGTGATTGGAAGTGGACAAAAGGTTATCGATATATTTCCTTTACTTACTTCAGCGGGGAAGGATCAAAGTCAGCCACCACCCACATGACGTAATTTAGAGCTCAATGCAGCCCATAGGGAACTCTTGGTGAGTTCAAGCTTAGGGCATTCGCATCTTCATTTTCGGGAGTTGTATTACATTGGTACACCAATTTACCACAGGCTTTATTGCTTAATTGGGATATGATGGAAATGTTGTTCACTGAGCATTTCGGTGGAGCAGAACCTACAGTTAAGCTTGGAAAGCTGTGCCAGATGGCTCAAATGCCTAGCGAATCCCCAGTGACATACTTACATAGGTTTAGAACGACATACACTAAGAGAAAAACTTCATACACTATGGAGGAGTTGGTGGATATCGCAATAGAGGGCCTAGAAGAACGACTACATACCAAGTATGTGGACATGAGGTTTACTTCCTTGAATGCACTCATAGAGGCAATAGCTCAAACTCATGCAGTGTACCAAGAGGCTGACAATAGACACAATGCATCTAGGGGTACCTATCATGCAAAGGTTCCATATAATAGAGAACGACATAAGACAGTCGCTGCGACTTACCTAGAAGAGGAGTCTGATGAGTTTGAAGATGAAGACACAACAATGGCTGTAGTAGAGTTAATAACCAAGTCTAAGAAGGTAACACCTACCAAGGAACTTGTGCGAGTATTAATGAGCGCATGCACCAAACCAAAATTTGAAACATATACTTACGATGCGAATGCAAGACGCGAAATTCTAGATGACTTGTTAGATAAGAAATCAGCCAAGACAGACTTTGGTGCATACCCGACAGCGGAGTAACGAAAGTGTGAGAAATATTACAAATTCCATAACATGTGGAACAACCACACAACTAAGGATTGTGTGAAGTTGAAAGACCAGATCCAAAAGTGGATCAATGAGGGAAGAATGGCAATAGATGCAACGCCCCAGATTGCCCTACTGTTTACTGAAGATGCAATATTGCAATATTCGTCAACGCAATAGATGCAACCGTTTGCTGAAAATTTAGTAAGCACTATTGAGTGATTCCAATCAAGCACTGTAAATACCTTCCGCGGTGACAAAGCGGAAAAGATCTTGGATGATCTCATACGTGAGGGAATTGCAGTAGTACCTTTCGGCCCAGCACCAGACAGAAGAGGGGTAACTAGCAACTCATACTGCAGATTCCACCATGATTAGACACAAGACACAGATCAATGCCAAGAACTTCAAAAGCAGATCCAACAGTTGATTGAAGAAGGAAAAATCATAGTGTCAGATGCATACGAGGAGGATTTCTGCACTAGTTCGTTCATGGTAGGAACCTTAGAGGTGTCATAGAGTGGTGGAGGAAAAAGGCAAACTTTGGACCTTAGGAGTACTATTGAAGCAACTACGTATGGTAGCAAAAAGATGGAAGATCGAAAGGGGAAACAGAAAGAAGTAATCTTTGAAGCAACTCCCGTTGTCCTTTGCACGATGCAAGGCAAAGTGTGGATTGAAGACGACTTATGATGAGTTTATAGAGGATGTACAAGCAGATTCACAAATTAGCTTTCCTCCTGAGAAATTTCAACTATCCATCTCGAAGGCAATACACGGAGATCCAAAAGACTCAAATTTATAAAAAAGACTACGAAAAGAAGAAAAGAAGTTTGAGTTAACCAAAGATGTACAACGAGTCTTCGAGGAGGACTCCAAATTACATCCTACCCGCAAGTAGGTCCATCATCAAAGAGGATGTCAGGTACATGTAGAAAGGAGGAAAAATTGTGGAAATTACTCCTACAAGGAAGCTAAAGCTGCAGAGGCAGTTTGGCTCAGCAAAAAGAACTTTGGAAGCTTTGGACAAATGATTAATAAAGCTAGACCAACTGGTGGAAACTCCATAACAGATCAAAAAGAAAATGAATAGACTTACGGCTAACCCGATAATCACTTTTGACAAGAATTCTAACAGACCAAAGGTCAGAAACTCTCATCCAAGTGTTTTATCCAGAATCAGTGAGACGGAAGCGATCTCTGAAAGGTAGCAAACGCCAAAAAGACAAAGAAAAGTAATTGAGATGGACGAAAATTTAGTACGAAGGTCAGCCTTGGAACAAATTCAAAAGAAGACCGAGACAGTAGCTAAAGCAAGCAAGAAGCCAATGCTTAGATGGCATCCCAAGCCCACCCGCAAGATGTACAGTGAGTCTTCGAGGAGGACTCCAAATTACATCCCACCCACAAGCAGGTCCATCATCAAAGAGGATGTCTGGTACATATTGTTAATGTCGTTGGCTATAGTATGTCGTTGGCTATAGTTTGTATAACAAACGACATCAGTCTATGTCATCAGTTATAGTGTTAATTTGTTTTTTTTTTTTACAAAATAGGCTTATGACGAAACAAGTTTCCCACAAATACCTGTTTAAATAACTAAAGAACATAGTCAGAATCATCGTTATATTCAGAAGTATGAAAATACTTAACAAAATTAGGCTCATGACCAACAAACGTACATACACGTTTAACACGAATACATTTTTAACTAAGGCTCATAATCAGAATTATCGCTTGAATATGACTCTGTGTCCAAGTTAATTTCTGGTAAGATGTGCCACTCCTCATCACTGGAGTCTTCGTCAACTTCATTTGGATTAACATCAAGAAGTTCTGCTCAAGGAATTCGAACCACAGTACCCTGGATCACATTATTAAGGCGAATTGTAGAGGATTCAGAAATATCAATTACGTGTGACGACCCGAACCAGAATCAGATGTGTGTTTGGTACGATTCTCGAGATTTGGTTATAGTCACAGTTTTACGATATTGTGTAGTTTACCGCTTCGGTTCGCGACTATGTTTTCAGTCGAGAATTTGAGTTGAGTGTCTTCACGGAAGTTGTAGAGTACGTGATTTCGAGTTCGTGGGTGGTTCCGGAATATTTTTCCGATAACCGAGGAATATTTTATGATTATTTGAAGTTTCGGGTTTCGTCGAGTTTATCCGATCGTTTCGAGCTTATCCGAATCATTCCGTATTTTCATTTTGGACCGTTGATTGACCCGAGGGACGTGTATAAATATCGAAAAGTCGATAAATAGTCGCAAAAACACGGAATTGCTTTGACTTTCCCGTTTTGGAAAGTTGACCAGTTTTGACCGATTAAGGAAGTTTCCCAAACGGGAAGGTGTTTTCCGGCGACCTGATTCCGGCCACTTTGGGCTTCGAGGAAGGTATGGCTAGATTCCTTGTTCAATTTCGAGTTGTTTGGTATAGGTGTTGATGAGAATTGTTGAGTTTTTCGGGGAACCCGAATTGGTTAACCTCGCCGGAAATCGGCCTTAATGGTGGGGGACTTTCCGGTGGGAGTTGGAGGCCGAGGGGTGAGGGCTTCACCTCGCCTTGCCCCAAGGCAGCTTCCTATGTATTTGGTTTGGTGTTTGGTGGAGGTTTGCTTGAAACCCGATTGGGTTTTCCGGCAAGGATTTTGTGTTCGGTTTTGCATGTTTTTGGAGAGGTTACGCTTGGAATTGGACTTTGGGGTAGAAGAGAATGTTGCTCGCCTTGTCAAGACCATGGGAACTGGAGGAGATGGCCGTGAAATTCCTCCGTTGACGGCGCGCCGCCGCCGCCGGCGGCGGTCAACGGCGGTCAACGGTGGTCAGAAAGTCAATTTTCAGATTTCGACGTTTTTAATGTCATTTTTCTCGTAATCACGCCCTGATTATCGTACGGAGGTTTTCGGGTTGATTTGGTTAGCCGATTTTCAGTCGAGATTTCGAGTGGGGATTTCGGGATTTCCGTAATTCATTTTGCACTGCATTTCGTATTTCCGGGAACAGTTGGTTTCCGTGCATCAGTACAGTGTTGTGGATTACGATATTGATCAGTTATGTGTATATGTATTCAGGAGATCGAGATCGAGATTTGGATCGTGATCGTGCTTCAGGCGAGGGATCTTCCGCCGGACCACGAGATTAGCGCGAGTGCGCATTTTGCTCACCTGTGAGTGGACAAATTCTTTTCACGGAAATCTTGCGAGTCTTTTATATGATTTATGAACTCGAGCATGAGTATGAGATTTCAGATTTGTATGAGCATGTGTTTACGATTATACGATATACTTATACGCATACGAGTATAAATACACTTATATGTTGATTCATGCATTGCATAGAACTGTTTATGATTTGGTTTACACAGAGTACAGTCGTGGTTACGTTGTTGTATCGATACACCTTGCCTCGTCGGCTGATCCCCGACGGAGGGCCGCCTGGAGGGGCGTTTCCCCAACCAGACCGGTGAGGGGCGTATCCCCGGATCCGAGGCCATTTCTGGCTAGAATCACGTGTGGGTCTGGGATCCCGTGATTCGGACTGTACTAGCACGGTGTGTGTCCATGAGTGACCCCGTGGGATTTTTACTTGCATACTCAGTACACTGGAGGAGTGTGAGTTTTACCTCGTGTACTATGTTGTTATATTTGCTTGGACTCGCATATGTTTTTATAACGTATATATATCAACTGGTGAAAGACATTTATTTTCGTCCACTCACTCTAACGTGTTTATTGTCTTTCCCCTGGGCTTTTCGGTTTCCGTGCCCAGTTTGCAGTTCAGGTTTGGTGTTTCACGTCGCGGTTTGGAGGCTAGTGATCAGAGTCACCTGTGTTTTCCAGTAGGTTCTTGTTTCGCCTACTGATGTACATATTGTATATGTTTTACTCTAGAGGTCGCTCTGATACATTCTGATACATGTTGTGCGGATTTTCACGGATATACATATATATATAGTACAGTTTATTTACTGTTGTTGATTATATTGATGTTGAGAAATCCGGATGGGATTGGTGCCCACGGTTTGATTTTTGTGGCATAGGACGAAGTGTTAATTTCCGCGTGCAGGTTATGGTAATTCCACGCTAGTAACGAAACTCTGCCGAAATTTTGAAAAGTTTTTGTTGGTTCGTATTTTCAAAGGGGTTCGATTCCGGTTTAGGGAGCTAAATCGGGGTTGGGTCCTTTCATTACGTTCGGCTCTTGGTATGCAATAACGTCTTCATTATCTGCAATCTCACCAAGTGTAGCAGCACTGTATATGTTTCTAGGAACAACATAATTAACTACTTTCCACGTGCCTTTGTGCACAAGATCATCAAGATAAAATACTTATTTTACCGCTGTGGCAAAAATAAAAGGGTCATCATTATACCAGCTTGTAGCAGTATTCACCAAAAATATTCCGTACTGATCGGTCCTTGTGTTCTCCGGGCTAGTATCAAACCATCTACACTTAAACAAGTGCACTTTCATGGCTTCCCCATAAATTAGTTCAACAATTGAATGGAGAACACCATAATAGTCAACGCCATTCTGCCCACCATGCACTATTACCCCAGAATTTTGTGTTCTCAGTCTGTCGTCCCTATGTTGACATTTAAATTTTACGCCATTGACCTTACACATTGGGTAAACATTTGAAGTTACCAGTTTCATTGCCAAGAGCCTTAATGCGTGTGACCATTGTGGGTAACCATCATCTTGTACATGGTTCATCTAAAAAAACTTATTCACTTTAAATATGAACATTGATATTAATTTTTATATATATAGAAGTAAATATATATATGTATACTTACCCATTTGGCAAAACAGTTTACAAACGTCTTGTTGTGATATTCAATATTACTAGCAATAGAAGGGTTTTGAAGATGGACGTCTTTCCAGTATTGAACTTCTGGACAGTTAATTAGTACCCACAAGTGGGCAATGACTAACTCATATGGTTCCAACTTGTACGAGTTTGAAAACTTTCCCTATACTTCAATTTCATTGGAGATGATAGAAATGTTGAACTCAGGTTCATCTACTGTAATATGTTGTCGAGGGTCCTCGAGCGCTCTCAAATATAACTTGGTGTACGTTACACACTTGTGCATAAGATATGCTTTAGTGATACACCCTTCAGGTGCGGATCTATTCTTCATATAGTCTTTGTAGTCTCCCAGTTGTCTATCAAGTTGCAAAGTGAATGTTATGATTATTGAAAAATAAGTATTAATTTATATATAAAAATAGAGCCAAATTCAAAATTTGAATCGTATGTATCTTTCCATAGGATACATCCAAGTGTAGTGTACCGAATCGGTGAGCAACAATTTTTCGGGAAGATGGATCATCAGGTGAGGCATGATATCAAAAAAAATTGGTGGAAATATCCTCTCAAATTTGAACAAGATAAAAATGATGTCTTGTTCCATTTCCCACAAGTATGATTTTTTCACTTCTCTGGTGCATAACTTCTGAAAGAATCTTGACAATGCCACTAACGGCTCCACCTCCTCTTTGGGCAGATACCCTCAAATGAAAACATGGAAGAGGCGTTGAAGTAGTATATGTCAGTCATGACTCTTTAATCCGTACATCTTATTATCCCAGAAGTTAACACACTGGCCTATATTTCCTGCATAGCCATAAGGATACTTGACATTACTCATCCAACCATAAATTTCATTCTTCTGGTCAAGCTTGACGGTGTAAGGAGCTTGAGGAATTTTTTTATTTCCTTCTCTCAACCACAAATATTTCCGCAGTCCCATTCTTTTTAGATCAATGCATGCCTTAGGGCTGTTTTTAGTTTTCCCCTCCCTATTTAGAGATGTGCCCACCACACTTTCGCACACATTCTTCTCTATATGCATGACATCTAGGTAGTGCATGATCGGCAACTTGGGCAGTACGGGAGTTCCCAGAATATGCTTTTGTGTGTCCAGAATTTATACTTATCGGGTCTGTCAGGTATTGACACCACTATTTCAGGATGATTACTTAGCTGTCCAAAATCGTATTCATTCAGCACTTCCAAAATTTCATCCCTCGTTCTTCTCCTGGGTTGCACAACCATTTCTATGGTCCCATCAAAAGCCTCGGGATCCTACAGAAATGGGTGATCATCTGGAAGCCAACAACGGTGACGGATCTGGACAATCTTCCTGCAATGAGGTCTTCAGCACTCAACAATAATGCACTCTAAACAAGCTCGGTATCCCCTTGTAACGTTGCTTGACAACATCCCGCGGGCAGAAAATTACTGATGGTGCCAACAAGCATGGAACACATCTAAAACATCTCATTTTTATACTTGTCATAAGTGACATGACCAAATTCACTCAAGTACTTAAGCTCTTCAATCAAGGGTCTCAAATACACATTGAGACACTTTTCCTAGATAATCTAGCCCTGGAATTAACAGAGTGAGCATATTGTATTCCTTCTTCATGCACATCCATGAAGGAAGGTTGTACGGTACCAAAATAACTAGCCATATACTGTATTAAAGAATCATGTTGCCAAAAGGGTTGAATCCGTCAGATGAGAGCCCGAGCCAAACATTTTGAACCTCTGATGCAAAATGAGAAAACTCCCTGACCATGTACTTCCAAGCTTCTCTGTCAGCAGGGTGTATAAGGGTATCATTGTCAGGTAAATTCCTCTTAGCCACCATCTCATAGCTTTAGCCGTGTGTGCACACATGAATAACCATTTCAGCCTATCAATCAACGAGAAATACCGAAGTATCTTCACAGCTTTCTTATTCCCTGCAGGAGTCAACTTATACCTATCCGTATTACATACCGGGCATGCATCAAGGCATTCAAGATCATTCCCATAAGCATATTTACCCCAGAAGAGAACGTAATCATATCTGCATGCATGGATTTTGATGTAGGAAATCCCAAAATCTTTCAGGATATGTTGCACCTTACGATGAGTGGTAGGAAGACGATGACCAGAGGGTTGGGGGGGGGGGGCATCGAAATAGTCCATTTCAGCCAATCATTAACAGTCTTGACACTAATTTTGTTCTCCACTTTGAGCTTCATCACTCCCATGACACTTTCAAGAACAGTCTTATTACACCCGTTGTACAACGGAGTGTGTTGTATGGCAATCAGGTTGTTGTGCTTGTCCATACCGGTAGTGTTGATAGCTCTAGGTAATTGCTGGACAGACTCAATATGAGGGAAGCCCCCAACAACGGGAGGGATATCTGGTGCTTGAGCAAATATACTGCTCTCATAAAGAAATATATCGTTGATCAACCTCGTTGTTAGATCATTGGATGTACTGGCCCTCTCAAAAAATTACTATGATCATGCTGAGCCACTGATGATGTTTCACCGTGATAAATCCAACATGTGTACTTATCCCAAAACTCATTTTTCTTTAGGTGCCCCAATATTTTATCAATGGGAAAACGAAATCACTCGCTGCGACACTGACATTGCGTACACGAGCAATAATAAATTCGCATCCCTCCATAATTAGCCTTTACATATTCCACAAAGCTCATAATTCCATAGTGATATCTTACATCCCATCTTTGAAGGCACATCCAACTCTTGTCCATCCTGAAAATTTTAACAATATATAGATATATACATGCACTAATTAATTAAAAATGCATCATTATATCTATATATATATCGATTTTTAAATTAACTACAAATTACATAATTTAATTATTCTACTCCCTAATTATAAATTTACACACATATATATACACGTACATATCAACAATTAACATATATATAAATATACATATATATCAACAATCAACAATTACAAATTTATATATATACATATCAACAACCAATAAAATTTACATATATACATATTAAATTAACACATACATATCAACAATTTTACATATAATTATATATATACATATTTTCATCGAACTCAACTCAAAATCAACAATCAATTACTCAAAATCAACACACACACACACACACACGTACCTAGCTATATATAGCTTCACGAACCTATTTTGGACAGCTTCCGACAACACCCAACGATTTCAAAGCGTTTTGAGTTTTTTTCTCCGAATTTTTTTTGAATGATTGAGCTGCTGCGAACTAGATCTGATATAAGAACTATATCCAATGACACTAATGAGTCGGCTATAGTTGAAAAATGTCTTCGGTGTTTGTCAAAAACTATAGCCGACGACGGTCCATACACAACCGCCGACGACGTTTTTTTGGTCGTCGGCTATAGTAATATGCCCGACGACCGAAAACTATGCCCGAAAAACCATTTTTGTCGTCGGGTATACTAGACTATACCTGACGACATCAAAAGTCGTCAGCCTATTTTTCGTCATTTCTTCGGCTATAGTACTTATTCTGGAAGTGATGGAAACATGTGTTTTTCAATAGACAGACCAGGTCTGGAAATTTTAATATAAGACAAATATGTAAACAGATAGTTGAACAAATAAATATTCTTTTGTTACCTCAAGCAATCAAGGACCTTCTCATTATCTCTTTTGCCATTTTCAACTAGATTTTCAAAGAACACAAAGGGGTTTTGAATGACCAAAGGTGAGAATCAGACACTTACTTTGTCTCCAATTTTTGTCTTCTCTTTTGTATGATGGCACTGGTGACACATAAAGGACAATATGAAACATTACTTACATTTTTGAAACTTTTTTATTCAGCTTGCTCCTTTGAATCTTGGCAGTGGAGGAGACAGCAACTCAAAGACTTGGTGAAGCAGCTGAAAGATTGTCTCGTCATTCTTCCGGATGAGTTTTTGCTTTTTCTTGAGATTCTCTAGCCGATCCTCAAGGCTAGTTATCCTACTGGATAACTGTTGGAGCATAGGTAGATGTGGAGTAGTTTGTTGTTGACAACGACGATGGCAACGTTCAATTTTCTGGCATTCACGGAGTATTTCTTCTATCGAGTCTTCTGGATGAGGCTTTGATTTTGAGGAGTTAGGGTTGTGGTGGAGAAGAGGTCTATGAGATGAGTTGTTGGAGGAGTTGACAATTTGTTGATTTGAACAGAAGCAAAGGAGGTTAATGACAGAATGGTTTTGTTTTTGAAGAGGTTATGTTCTCTGTCTTTTATTTATAGAGAGTGAAATGTTGTGATAAGGGAATATGAATAGTTGCATCTTTTTTTTCATTGAAGAGTGGTGTCTTAACGTTGTTCAATGTGGTTATGCACGCCTCTTGGGAGAAGCAAAGAGAGAGGAAAAGTTTTTCGTAAAAAGATAAGCACAAAGAGAGGAAGAATTTTTCGTAAAAAGAGAAAAGAGGTGGGAGAAAACCGTTTCAGCCAAATAGTTCATAAATGATATGACTTTTATTTTTCTATAAATAGGACTAGCTTTTCGTCTTCTCTATAACGTGTTAGTCCTTCATTTTCATCTCCTACTCCTTTTGTTTAAGTTAATCTTTTTCTCTAAGTTTTTGTTTCTTCAACCAACAATGGCTCTAAGAAAGAAGGCCCTAAATTTAGACACCAGTGGTCATTCCGCATATGTTGATTTTAATCCTTCCAAGTCCTCCTCCTCCTCATTCAAGTCTTCCTCCTCAAAGTCCTCCTCCAAGTCCTCTTCTTCTGAAGACTCTGTTCATAGCCTCCTCCTCCTGCTGCTGCTGCTTGACCTCTTACATGTCTTATTTCTAATGGCCCACTTTAACCTATGGTCCAGAGGATAGGTTATATGAAATGTCAAATGGAGACGATAAAGCAGGATATAGACTTGGTCCTTGCCGAATATGACAGAATGTTTGATTTGCTTATGAGCATCATATCTCGTCTACCTCGTCTGCCACTAGGTTTTGTAGGCAGAAACAGCAGCGACACCAAGAAGAATGGTAGCAAGGAGAGGAAAGATATGAAGCAATTCATTGTTTTTTTTTCTTTAGTTTTTTATGTTTTTAATTCAAACTTTGTGTTGTTTTATGTTTTTAATAAATCTAGTTATGTTAATTAATGAAGTTTTATGATTCTGTGCTTTTGATTGATGTTATCTTTTGTTCTTCATTTTTTGTTTTGATTGAATGAGTCAATGACTTGATGAATGAATGTATGATGTAATTGAATTGTATAATATATCATTACCCTAGTTCAGACAACTATCCATAAATGAGTGAATCAATGAATTCAGCTATGCAATAAAATGCTTGTTTTTGCATTTTATGATGAATTATACAACCAAAAAATAACTCAAATTTTGCATTCAAAGTAACAAAATGCATATCAAAAATTTGGATACCAATATCCAGACAGCAATCCAGACATGTATTTTAACAGATATTCAAACTTGTAGAAAATTATTCGACAATATATTTGATAATACAAACATGTATTTCGCCCTTCTTCTTGATGTTTTTTGTCTTTGGTATACCTTTGCTCTTTATTAATGGAGGCTTGACTTTCAGTGGATATTGTTACATGTCTTGAAGTGATTTCTCAATGTTAGGCACTAGATTAAATGTAAAGGAGTAGGCTTGTTTGTAATCTGGAACTTTGTACAAGTTGTCCATGTAATCCTAAGGATTTTGTCCTTTTTCTTGAATGACAACCAGGGCATAAGAGCACGAAAACCTTAGCAATGGCCACTGTCCACATGAGCATATCCATGTCTCCTTGTTGATCGCACTACTGTATTTGTCATGACCCTGAACTTCATAGACAAGACCATTGGAGTTCATCACTCTCCAATGCCTGCATTTATCAAGTGTGTCAAGGAACTTACATTCTATTTTTGCTCCCATTATAGTGTTCCACGTTTCAGATTCTTCTTTTTTCATTGCAATCTTTTCCATCACTCTTCTCTTGGAAGAGGAGGAAAAAAGAAAGAATGAAACAATGTACTTTACAGATATTGAAGAAAAAAGAATGAATCATGGTGTAATGAATGACCTGATTTCATCGGCAAGATAGAAGATAGGCAGTGCACAGAGATGTAGTATCCAACTGTTGAAGAACACTGAACTCTGATATATTATTTGCCATTTTGCCATACCTATCTCTTCCAAAGAATGCATCACACAATTTTTCTTTTGAGAGATCCATCAAGAATTCATTGATCTTTACATATCCACCTTCGAGTTTCAATTGACTAAGACATAACTTATATTGTCTTTCACTTCGTGTATATGCACATTCGATGAAGAGTCTAGCAATTCGATCCTCGAAGGGTCCTTTGAACTTGTGTTTAATTTTACTAACCAAGTGTTGAAAACAGTAGCCGTGCTCATCAATAGGAAAGACCTCTAGAAAAGAACTCATAATTCCAGTATGACGATAAGAGAAGAATGTTATTTTTCTTCGAGTTTAGTTTCTTGGTTGATGTAGTGTCTATCTATCTCATCTCTTAGGTTCAACAAGAACCACCTCTAATTGCTGTCATTTTCGGCATCAATGATGGAAAATGCAATTGGATACAATCCTGAAAAAAAGTAAAAAGTAATGATAATTATATAGTTAGTACTGAAATGTAGTTCATAAACAAAAGATAGCTATCCAGTTAGCTATCCATAAATCGATGTATACACCTATGAATTCCTATTTTACATATATACATCACCTTGAACCACATCTTTTGTAGAGGCCTCCATGATATGTCCTTTGTACCTATTCTTCAAGAAACTTGATTAACAAACATCATTGGCCTGCAGTATTGAAATCTTTGCATCCAACCCTGAAAGCACACAAAAAGACGTTGAAACCTTTGTGTTTTCAGATCAACATCGACAAAAATTTTGAGCCAGGATTTGTTTTCATTAATTTGTCTCAGAAACAGAGATGGTTTTTGTATGACTCTGCTTCGTTTCCATGCAGTAAAGTCATTACTAATTCCTTGCCATACCAAACCAACTTGTAAGGGATATCCAGACCACAAGTCTCTCTGATTTTCATTTGTAGGGCCTTAGCTCCCTTATTAAGATCAGCGTGGAGCTTGTCCTTAACAAGGGTGCTGAGAATTGAGAAGGAATTATAAGAGTCAAATATTCAACTACAAAAATGAAGTTCATAAACCAAAGACAGCTAGACATCTATCCAGACAACTATCCATGAATGAGTGAATCAATGGATTAACATATGCAATAAAATGCTTGTTTTTGCACTTTATGATGCATTATACAACATAAAAACAACTGAAATTTTGTATTGCAAGTAACAAAATGCAGATATGAAATTTAGTAGATATACAGACAACTACCCATTTATGTAGTTTAATAGATATTCAAACTTTGTTGGCTTATAGTTTAACAGGTAGCTTTACAACCATAATTTGATATGTTAGAAAAAAGACTCATACATGACAATAGAAAATCTCATCATCTCACTTGTTTGGTGCCATACCTTCTCCTTGCATGTATGCTCATTGTTGATGTCAGTGTTGTAAAATGATTCATTCGTTTGATATAGTTTGCCTTTACGGACCATTGGCATTTATCACGCCATATGTATTTGCTGTGTGCTCTTACGCATTTCGAATCATTCTTCATATATATAAACTTGAATCTGCTTTCAATTGAGTACTTTCTGAGTTTAAGCTCATTGACACCACGTAAGAACTTCTGCCCTTTTACTTGTATTAGGTTTGCCCATGGTTTTGTCATGTAATTTTTTTTTCCTCTTCGTGAAAGCATAAAAAACCAACGTCACCAACGTTACCAATTTTCAAGTATCCATCCATATGCACATCCTGCCCTTAGTTTTCACTTTACGCGCTTGAAGATGATTGGTTAGAGCTCATATTTGAAGGTCGCTGAAAATAGGGAAAGTATACATTTTCTGCTTGGCAGATATGTAGACAAATATACAAACAGATACTCAGATAAATAATTATGGATGTTCTACCTTATTCAGGTCATTGACTCTGATCTCAATATATTTTGACTTGAGCCTTTGCAGAGAAAGCATCATCAAAAATACATTACGATCATTTTCCAAATAAATGTGTTCATCCTCTGGTGGGATACAATACTTGTACGACAAGATTGAGTTGTTCAGTGGTTTGAATTTTTGACGAACAATAACCACAATGCCTGTAAGTGTGATATCAACACTTAAAATATCCATCACAGTGTGACGACCCGAACCAGAATCAGCAGTATGACCAACTATGTACGTGAGTTACCGTGTAGTCACTGGTATCCGACGGTTGTTCGGAATCGCCGAGCTTGCTAACGACTTAATTATTGGCCGAGAATTGGAGCTAGGTCTCTTCTCGAGAGTCGTTCTATATGTGATTACGAGTTCGTAGGCGGTTCCGGATTGTTATTTGGACGACCGAGGAATTAGTTATGAATATTTGAAGTTCAGATTTAAATGATGGGCTACTTAACGACTAAATTATCGGACTGGAAGTTGGTTTCATTTTCTTCACGGAAGTTGTTCGGAATTTAATTTCGAGTTTGTGGGAACTTGCGGAGCATGATTTTGAGTTACGAAGATTTAATTGTGAATATTTCCGTTTGTTGATTAATTAGTCGATTTAAATGTGTGTTGGTTCAAAGGGTTGACTTTTTATCCGTTTGGCCGATATGTTTGACTTTGGGTGATTATTGAAGTGTATGTCGAGACGAGTTTGTGGCCGCGAGAATTATCGGAATCGGAATCACGACGAGAAAGTTACGCGCAATTGAAGTTCGTCGGAATGGATAAACATGAAGTTTCCTAATCGGGAAAGGCTATAAATAGCAGGTTGCCGAAAAGGGAAAGTCAAAGTTGGAGTTAATTGGGTTGACCGAGTTTGACCGAGTCAAACTCGGTGGAAGATGGCTCACGACGGTGGCGTACGGTGGCTCACGGCGAGGAGGATTCCGGCCACCCCAGGCCGTGGGGTTGGTCCCTTTGGACTCGCCTTGGCATCCTCGATGCGTTTCCGGCCACCCCTCACGGCGAGGGTGGCTGTGGGGAGGAGAAATTCCGATCAAAAATGAAGAAAAAAATGGTGAATCGGGTTCCATGATTTTGATCGATTCGAGTTGAATTTCTTAGTGGGCTTTGAAGCTCTTAATCCCTTGATGCTACCCTGTAAGTTTCGTGATTCAATTCGATGTGTACATGGAGAATTTTGGATTTGAAATTTGTGTGTTCATTCGGTTTATCATGAAATTGACCTAGTTAGAGTGAGAATTGGACTTCGGTGCAGTTATGGAAGTTGCTCAGTGGACGATTTTGAGTGGGATTGGAGCAGCTCCGCCGTGAAATGCTTCGGCCGGCAGCGGCGCCGCCGTGGACGGCGGTCAACGGTCAGAGTTGACTTTTTGACTTTCGACAAGTCGCATGTCAGTTGACTCGAAATCGCGCCCCGATCGCAGTGGGGAGGTTCGTTTTTCGAGTTGAGCGTTCGAACGTAAAGCGAGGGGTTTGTGATCGTTGTTTTGGCGATGGACTTTCCGCCGGATCACGGGTTAACGCGATACGCGTTACGCCAGTTTGTGAGTGGACAATTTCTTTTCACGGAAATGATTGCAAGTCTTTTTATATGATTTTCGAATTTGAGCATGCGTATGAGATTTCGGATTACATGAGCATGTGTTTACAGTTATATATATATATACGGTTATGCGTATACGAATAAACAGATATGAGCATGTTTACAAGATTACGATTATTATGAGCATGTGTTATATACGATTATGTTACCCATATGCATTTTTATGCTGATTACTGTATATGCATCGAGATATTTGTGATTTGATTTTCACAGAGTACAGTCGTAGTTCATGTTGTTGTATCGATACACACGCATCCCCGGCTGATCACCGAGGGTGCTTACCAGGGGGGACGCTGTGCCTTGTGCCGATGTATTTCCGGGTAGGTACAGTTATCTGTTTCTTGTGCCGAGGTATTTCCGGGTGGAAACAGTTACCCTGACCTGAGGCCTTTCTGGCTCGAATCACGTGTGGGTCTGGGATCCCGTGATTCGGACTGTACTAGCACGGACGTGTCTATGAGTGGCCCCGTGGGATTTTACTTGCATGCTCTGTATGCTGGAGGATTATGGTTTACCTCGCGTATTTTATTATATTTATTCATTCGACTCGCATATGTTTTTATAACATATATTATTTGGTGAAAGACATTTATTTTCGTCCACTCACTCTAACGTGTTTATTGTCTTTCCCCTGGGTTTTTCGGTTTCCGTGCCCAGTTTGCAGTTCAGGCTCTGGTGTCGCACGTCGTGGTCGGAGGCATAGTGCTCGAGCTACTTTGTTTCATCCAGTAGGTTTATTGTTCTACCTACTGTGGTATGCGTATGTGATTATGTATTAGAAGTCGCTCTGAGCGTCCTATTGAATATGTTATACGATTTTACCCGGATTTCAGTAAAGTATATATTATATGTATTGTTTACTTTACTGTTGTTATATTGAGAAATCCGGATGGGATTGGTGCCCACGGTTTGCTTTTTGTGGCATAGGATGAAGTGTATTTTCCGCGTGCAGGTAATGGGAATTCCACGCTAGTAACGAAACTCTGCCCAAATTTTGAAAAGTTTTTGTTGGTTCGTGTTTTTGAAGGGGTTTGATTCCGATTTAGGGAGCTAAATCGGGGTTGGGTCCTTTCAGCTTGGTATCAGAGCATTAGGTTGTAGGTTCTGTAGACTTCTGTAGTCGTGTTTACTAAGGATATTTGAGAATGTACGGCATGTCTGGAATGGTGACCCGACCGGCCGGCGGATAATCATCAAATTTCGGGTGTTGTATGCTTTCAAATATTTGAAGTTCCATGATTACGTTCCACTTGTTGTGAACGATATTGTATTCATTAGGATGCCTCCTGACGTGCTTTCCGTGTCGTTTCGGTTGTGGATCCTGTTGAGGATCATTCGACGCGTGAATTATCAGAGAATAGTGGATTCGGATGAGTATTCAGAGTTCAGAGATTTGTGTGGCACGGTTTGCCTGGGGATGTGTATATGAGCGTCTATATGTTGCCTCAGTGTTGAGATTTGTGGTAGTTGATGTTTGCCTGAGTCAGATCATTGTGTTTGCCGGGCTGATATTGTGTGAGTTCCGGTTGTGACTCCATGGCCCACATGCATGGTGTTGCTTATACGGTAATGGTGTTATCAAGCAATCCAGCAATTGAATGTGGAGTGTTTACCCACCTGAGGCAGAGATGTATTGTTCACATGTTAGTTCTTGTTTGCACGAGTTATGTGGCTTCAGAGGGAGCAGTGCACGAGGTTCGAGATGAGTTTGAACCTGAGTCTCAGAGAGAGTCTGATTGATGTGCCTCGAGATATCCGTGAGGAGCTTAGTGTGTTGTACTCAGTGGCGAGGCTATTGAGGAAGGTAAGGTGTACACAGTTTTCGATGTGATGATTTGAGGAACGTGGATTTAGTCGAGATTTTGATGAGGTTGAGTTCCGACACTTCAGCATCAGTGATTTCATCAGACTGTGGTCTTTTCGATTATGTTGAGGATCCTCTGCTGATCCGTTTGGCGATGGCGGAGTTCACAGTGTAGCGGACTTGCTTCTGTGGCATGGGTTTGGGTGATCGTTGGTGATCCTTTCACGCAGCAGGTGTTGCGGTGACTTGTGTTTGTGGTACACTTTCAGTTGCCATTGTGGTGGCCAGGAGGATCACGTTACGAGGGAGAACCCCCAGCCAGCTGTTGTAGCGGTTCGACAGCTCAGAGTTCACGAAGGGATCATGATGTTGTTCTTGCAGTCTGATCAATGTACCCTTTTGACGAGTTATTCAGTAAGTCGCATTTGACATGGGCGGCTAGTTTGGGCATGTTGGAGTTCGTGCCATGACCTTGTTTGAGGACAGACTTTTCTCCGAGGTTACTGTTGCTTGATATCCATGGCTATTGTACCTGTATCTCCACTTCCGAGGTCTTGGAGAGTGTTGTATCCATCCGGAGGTTGCGAGATCCTTGTTAGAGATTATGACTTAGCCGCGGATCTGTTAGCTGGATGTTGTGATTTTGGTGTGTTTGTGAGTACGGACTTACTGACGATGCATTTGGCTATGTTCGAGTACCTCGAGAAGGAGGTTGTGTTTTGACGACCAGATTTCCCCGAGATGCTGTATCGCGGTGATGGTCGAGCGGATGGTGGAGACAAGTTGTGTGGTTTGTTTAGCTTATGATGCGGATACTATGGTTGCTGTGTCCGATATTGGCGACATTGAGGTGGTTCCTGAGTTTCCTGGCATGTTCCGGAGGAGTTATCAGATGTTCCTCCAGTTCGGGAGACTGACTACACCATCGAGCTTGTACCAGGCGCTGGACTCATTTTACCGACGTCTTGTCGTTCGGAGCCAGCGGAGCTGATGGAGCTATTGTTTCGACTCCAGGAGTTGCTAGAGGAGGTTTCAGGAGACTACGTGCGACCCCGCGTATTTGCAAGGTGTGCTCTTGCACTGTTTATACAGATGTTGGATGATTTGATGAGGTGGTGCATTGACTACCGGAAGCTCGATTTGCTTCAGAGGAGTGCGAGTACCCTCCGCTTCAGATTGACGACTGGTTGATCAGTTTGCGAGAGCTTTAATCATGTTGAAGATTGATTTTGGTTTTGGATACCATCAGTTGAGGTTCGATGAGGCAGTTGTGGTTTGGACAGCTTTCGGATCTCGGTGCGGACATCAGGAGTTTTTGGTCACGCTGTTTGGTTGACCAATGCCCCGTAGGTCGTGTGGACTTGATGGACCAGGTGTTCAGACGGTTTCTGGACGAGTTGCGGTCATGTTCGTTGACAA
The DNA here is from genome assembly GCA_946800695.1 of Geum urbanum. Lineage (NCBI taxonomy): Eukaryota > Viridiplantae > Streptophyta > Magnoliopsida > Rosales > Rosaceae > Geum > Geum urbanum. The sequence continues at coordinate 42,055,435 of OX326998.1, forward strand.
TGTCCTGATGTACTTCGAGAGTGTGTACCAGTACCTGGAGCAGTTGCAAGCGGTTTTGCGGACTTCGCGAGACGATTAGCTGTTGTAAGTTCAGCCAGTGTGAGTTTTGGCCGATTAACGTGAAGATGTTGGGCTGTGTGATGCTAGCCGAGGGAGTCGGAGTGGATCCTGACCAGTTAGAGGCCGTGTCGATTTGAGGATTACCCTACTATTGTACCAGAGATCGGGAGTCTCTTGGGTTTGGCTGGCTATCACTGACGGCTTGTGCAGGATATTTCCGGATTGCCACTCTACTTCCCGGACTGACGAAGAAGGCGCCAAGTTCGAGTGGTTCGATGCATGCGAGGAGAGTTGCTTACTCTTGCAGAATGGTTGATCGTTGCTTTGGTTTTGACCTTACTTAACGACCGCGATGAGTTCGTGGGTTATGGCGATGCATCGAGGTCTGGATTTGGTTGTGCTTTGGTGCTATATAGCAGAGCGATGTCTCATGGTTACGGATAATGGAAAACTTATGAGGCTACGTATCCGGAGTTTGATTTGGGTGTAGCTGTATTGTGTTAGTATCAGAGATTTGAGACACTATAGCTATGACGTGCAGAGCAGTGTAGGATGTACACTGACCACTGAGTTTCATCCACTTGCATTTTCGGCCAGATTTGGGCTTGAGGCAGTGTAGATGGAGGGAGTCGACTATCGATTATAGCTGCACATTTGAACTTGTTCGAGGAAGGCTAGTGGTTGTACTTTGACCATCCGTTTGGGATGATGTTGTTGTTGTGATGTATTCAGTCGAGAGTTAGGAGTTTCAGTATTGCATGTGGGTATGTGTGGCTCGAGTTTCCGTGTTAGCTGAGTTATGGGCTACGAGAGTTGAGTTTGAGTATGATGATGTTGAGGCTCGTGGTTTTGCGCACATTTGACACTAGTGGTACGGAGATGTATCAGATACTTCGAGTTTACTACTCGTGATGCAACATGAAGAGCGATATAGCAGTTTGTGTGTACTGATGCCACATTCGTCGACTGGCGATGGCTAGGAGGCAGAGACGTGCCGAGATGTGTTAGCCATTTGAGATTTCCGGTTAGACGTGGCGGTTACTGCTGTGATATTGTGTGTGTTGGTATGCACTTTGGTTTGTGGTACCAGTTGTCAGGTCTTTGTAGACCGTTTGATGAATTTAGTACGTTTCCTTGTACTTTCGAAGACGGTTTCAGTGGCAGGCTGGTATAGCTGTTTTTGAAGGAGATTGGTCATTTTCATGGTGTACCCGTGTTCCGTTTCGCTGATCGAGACAATTGGCTACAACTGTGTGTTGGCAAGCTTTGCAGTGGGCATTGGAGACCAGATTGCGAGTTAGTACCGGTTCTTATCCTCAGATTGGTGGGCGATCTTTGAGGACTATTCAGGCCTTGGAGGGCATGTTGTGGACCTCGGTGTTGCAGTTCCGGAGGATTCGAGACCAGCAGTTTCAGCGGTTTGAGTTTGCTTGCAGTACCAGTTTTTGGACCACTGTGGTTTGAGGTTGTTTGATGTTGATTTGAAGTATGTTGTTGTACTCCATTGTGTTGGAGTGAGTTTGGTTGAGTTTGAGTTGATGTTTGAATCTGATTTTGTGGGATGTGCTACCACAGACTGTCAGATTAGCGGAAATAGGCCGATATACGCTTGAGTTCGATATTTGAGTTATGTTGATGTGTGCAGATTGAGTTGAGATTTGCTATGTTATTTTGATCTGTGTGTGGCCATAGGTGAGTTTGTGTTATGCCGTGTGGTTCGGCATCGCCTATAGTGTTGGTTTTTTTTTATGTGTATTGTGTTCCATGTGTCGGAACCATGTTTCATGAGGGTTTTGCATTGTGTACCCTGTCTGTTCCTTATGTAGGAACACTTGGCGATTATGTGAGCCAGTTCAGATTTGTGATTTGAGGGTACAGGGATTCCAGCACAGAATTATCTCCTATTATGGAGTTTGTGATCAGAGTTGTTCAGTTGAGATTGCCGTTGGTGAGTTGAGCAGTATGCAGAGGCAGTGCTCCTACCTTGTAGTCGGCAGACTCGGAAATTTCGAGGTCGAAATTTTTCTAAAGGGGGATGGATTTGTGACGACCCGAACCAGAATCAGCAGTATGACCAACTATGTACGTGAGTTACCGCGTAGTCACTGGTATCCGACGGTTGTTCGGAATCGCCGAGCTTGCTAACGACTTAATTATTGGCCGAGAATTGGAGATGGGTCTCTTCTCGAGAGTCGTTCTATATGTGATTACGAGTTCGTAGGCGGTTCCGGATTGTTATTTGGACGACCGCGGTATTAGTTATGAATATTTGAAGTTCAGATTTAAATGATGGGCTACTTAACGACTAAATTATCGGACTGGAATTTGGTTTCGGTTTCTTCACGGAAGTTGTTCGGAATTTAATTTCGAGTTTGTGGGAACTTGCGTAGCATGATTTTGAGTTACGAAGATTTAATTGTGAATATTTCCGTTTGTTGATTAATTAGTCGATTTAAATGTGTGTTGGTTCAAAGGGTTGACTTTTTATCCGTTTGGCCGATATGTTTGACTTTGGGTGATTATTGAAGTGTATGTCGAGACGAGTTCGTGGCCGCGAGAATTATCGGAATCGGAATCACGACGAGAAAGTTACGCGCGATTGAAGTTCGTCGGAATGGATAAACATGAAGTTTCCTAATCGGGAAAGGCTATAAATAGCAGGTTGCCGAAAAGGGAAAGTCAAAGTTGGAGTTAATTGGGTTGACCGAGTTTGACCGAGTCAAACTCGGTGGAAGATGGCTCACGACGGTGGCGTACGGTGGCTCACGGCGAGGAGGATTCCGGCCACCCCAGGCCGTGGGGTTGGTCCCTTTGGACTCGCCTTGGCATCCTCGATGCGTTTCCGGCCACCCCTCACGGCGAGGGTGGCTGTGGGGAGGAGAAATTCCAATCAAAAATGAAGAAAAAAATGGTGAATCAGGTTCCATGATTTTGATCGATTCGAGTTGAATTTCTTAGTGGGCTTTGAAGCTCTTAATCCCTTGATGCTACCCTGTAAGTTTCGTGATTCAATTCGATGTGTACATGGAGAATTTTGGATTTGAAATTTGTGTGTTCATTCGGTTTATCATGAAATTGACCTAGTTAGAGTGAGAATTGGACTTCGGTGCAGTTATGGAAGTTGCTCAGTGGACGATTTTGAGTGGGATTGGAGCAGCTCCGCCATGAAATGCTTCGGCCGGCAGAGTTGGACGGCGGTCAACGGCGGCGGTCAACGGTCAGAGTTGACTTTTTGACTTTCGACAAGTCGCATGTCAGTTGACTCGAAATCGCGCCCCGATCGCAGTGGGGAGGTTCGTTTTTCGAGTTGAGCGTCCGAACGTAAAGCGAGGGGTTCGTGATCGTTGTTTTGGCGATGGATTTTCCGCCGGTCACGGGTTAACACGATACGCGTTACGCCAGTTTGTGAGTGGACAATTTCTTTTCACGGAAATGATTGCGAGTCTTTTTATATGATTTTCGAATTTGAGCATGCGTAGGAGATTTCGGATTACATGAGCATGTGTTTACAATTATATATATATACGGTTATGCGTATACGAATAAACAGATATGAGCATGTTTACAAGATTACGATTATTATGAGCATGTGTTATATACGATTATGTTACCCATATGCATTTTTATGCTGATTACTGTATATGCATCGAGATATTTGTGATTTGATTTTCACAGAGTACAGTCGTAGTTCATGTTGTTATATCGATACACACACATCCCCGGCTGATCACCGAGGGTGCTTACCAGGGGGGACGCTGTGCCTTGTGCCGATGTATTTCCGGGTAGGTACAGTTATCTGTTTCTTGTGCCGAGGTATTTCCGGGTGGAAACAGTTACCCTGACCTGAGGCCTTTCTGGCTCGAATAACGTGTGGGTCTGGGATCCCGTGATTCGGACTGTACTAGCACGGACGTGTCCATGAGTGGCCCCGTGAGATTTTACTTGCATGCTCTGTACGCTGGAGGATTATGGTTTACCTCGCGTATTTTATTATATTTATTCATTCGACTCGCATATGTTTTTATAACATATATTATTTGGTGAAAGACATTTATTTTCGTCCACTCACTCTAACGTGTTTATTGTCTTTCCCCTGGGTTTTTCGGTTTCTGTGCCCAGTTTGCAGTTTAGGCTCTGGTGTCGCACGTCGTGGTCGGAGGCATAGTGCTCGAGCTACTTTGTTTCATCCAGTAGGTTTATTGTTCTACCTACTGTGGTATGCGTATGTGATTATGTATTAGAAGTCACTCTGAGCGTCCTATTGAATATGTTATACGATTTTACCCGGATTTCAGTAAAGTATATATTATATGTATTGTTTACTTTACTGTTGTTATATTGAGAAATCCGGATGGGATTGGTGCCCACGGTTTGCTTTTTGTGGCATAGGATGAAGTGTATTTTCCGCGTGCAGGTAATGGTAATTCCACGCTAGTAACGAAACTCTGCCCAAATTTTGAAAAGTTTTTGTTGGTTCGTGTTTTCGAAGGGGTTTGATTCCGATTTAGGGAGCTAAATCGGGGTTGGGTCCTTTCACACAGCTTCTCGCCAGTGATCGAATATATTTCACAATGATTGGACATGGCGTTGTTGCCATTAAATATACTGCAAAAAACATTAAAAGTGGTTAAAACTTGAAGAAATGCATACAGCCCCTTTTCCTTTATTAACTTATAGTTAGTGTTGATACTTCTAATGAATCGTTAGACAGAATAGATAGATAAATATCCTAATAAATAGCCAAACAGATAGACTAATAGATAGTATTACACATCTTTACATTGTTTCCCTGGGATCTAGACTATTTTTTGATGAAATTTCCTGCTTCTTGCTTCATATAATCTTAATTCAGCTCGTTTGACAAAATAAAGCAGATCACGTCGAAGTTGCATATCAAAGCATGTTCGAAATTCAAAATTCAAAACCAAAACCAGATTCGAACTAAGTAGAGTTCAATTTCTCATTTGTTTATAGTTTGAGTTTGAAATTCAAAATCAAAACAATACGTTCATCGAATCGAGTAATACAACTTTGAACGGAAACAATTTTATGCAAGGATGTGAAATTTTGTAACGACTTGGCCACATGTCATAGGGACCTAGCCCGCTGGGTGGGGCAAGTAAGGAGCATCAGTTATCATGGCTCTATGTTTGATGTCGCCTTGGGTTCCAAGAGGGAGAATGTTGATCGTTTTGAGGTTGAGAGTGTTGGATTTGAGATCCCACATCGAAATAGGGCAAGATGAAATATAACTTAAATGAATGTGGAATATTGCTAATGTACCGAGGTCTTTTGAGGATAATCCAACACCTTAAATGTGGTTAATGGTTAAGTTGGAACAATATCGTTACATGACGAACCCTACGTGCCATGCTTGTCGCTATTCAACTTGGTATCAAAGTGGGTTCCTCTACAATCGCGCCCCGAGCCCGATGAGCTTGAATTGAAATCTGTGCCAAATTGAATTAGTTCCAACTGAATGAATGAATTGGGCCTTCGAAAAGATGCGTTGGCTCATGAATGTACTTCCACATGCTAATATAGAGTTAGGTTGCATGTGCGGGGGTGTGTTGGATTAGAGATCCCACATCGATATAGGGTAATATGAAATATAACATAAATGAATGTGGACTATTCCTAATTGTACTGAGGCCTTTTATGGATAAAATTCAATATTTTAAAGGTGGTTAAATTGGAACAATATCGGTACATGACAAACTCTACGTGACACGCTTGTCGCTATTCAACTGAGAGAGACTTGCTTGTCTTTGAGGTACAACATATTCCCATCGAACTGGCCCGTTTGGAAGAACATGTGAACACGTTGGAGGCTGGGAAGGTTTGGGGACGGATTTGGCAAATTCATATACATAAACTTTAGCAACTATCTGGTTGAGAACTCTTATGTAATACACGATCTCTTCACCTACCTTTCGCTTTACATCATATATGTGTAAACCCAAAACCTAGATTACAAAATTAGAAGCATTAGCCCCCTTAAAAAAACAACTCAATCTCTCAATCTCTCAAATTCCTTGTTTCTTCTTCTTTCTAATTTTTTTTTCATATGTCTCTAGAACTACAACATTAGACACCTTCTAATTTTTTTTGTATCTCTCTTTCTCCCTCTATTGACACTTGTAGCCATTGCTACGAACCTTCGAGGGATATACAACTTCAAGTCCAAGCTGAATCAGACTCGTTGATACTGACAGAAAAAATTTCGCGGTAGGTAACTGAACAAAATAGTTTGGTTTCAATCATTTGAGTAGCAACATCTTTTGGTTCGTTTATGTTATCAAGCAAATACAACTTAGTTAACCCATATATTATCAGTGGCGGATCTAGAAGAAAAGTTTAGAGGGCAAGATCGGAAGACAAAAGTATAATTTAAAGTAGAGTTATAGTCGAATTTGGAGAAGAAGAAAAATATGTATTGTGAGAGCAGATTTTGATCTCCCTCAAGTTTGCTTCCTCATGAACCTGCAAAACAAGTCGGAGCATGGTGTTGTACCGTACTTAGACTCTCTGATGCTTAAGTCAGAGACTTTCTCAAGAATCAAAGAGTAATGTTACCTCAAGCCATGCCGAAATGGCCTATATATAGAGATCGTATTAGGTCTAAGCATAGTCCTTCCTTGAGTCGGACTATACTTTCGGAGAGGACAAATACATTCAGGAATGGATCTCCCTATCTAGGGTCAATCACGCCTCATGATTACCATAGGCTCTTTGGTGTAATCCTTCTAGGATTCGTACAATTCTTACTGGATCCCCTCAAGGATTCAGTCAACCCCTCGAGATCCCTGTCGTACCTTGGGATTATCACACCATCTTGTGAACATTCCAGAGGCGTTTACATCATTCTAGATACTTCAAAAATCCTCTAGATAACTAATGAAAGGACCCAATCCCGATTTAGTTTCTTAAACCGGAATCAAACCCCTTCTGAAAACACGAACCAACAAAAATCATTAAAAATTTTGGCAGAGTAACGCTACTAACGGGGAATTTCCATTACCTGCACCCAAAAAATAACACTTTATCCTATGCCACAAAAGCCAAACCGTGGGCACCAATCCCATCCGGATTGCTCAAATATCATATCATAATCAATAAACAGTAAACATACTGTAATATATAGTATATCTGGGAAAAACCGTATAAAACATGTATCAGAATGTATCAGAGCGACCTCTAGTGTAAATATATACAATATATACATCAGTAGGCGAAACAAGAACCTACTGGAAAACACAGGTAGCTCGAATCACTAGCCTCCAACCGCGACGTGAGACACCAGAATCCGAACTGCAAACTGAGCACGGAAACCGAAAAGCCCAGGGGAAAGGCAAATAAAAACGTTAGAGTGAGTGGACGAAAATAAACATATGCCTTTCACCAGTTATATACATAATCAATGTAAAACAATGCGAGTTCGAAAAGTATATATATGGAGATTGCCAGGCGAATCTCTCAAGCCCGACGGTCAGGTGAATCGCTCAAACCCGACGGTGATAGGCCATGGGAATCTCTCAACCCCGGCGGCATACAGGGGAATCTCTCAACCCTGCCCAGAGGAATCTCTCAACTCTGGTCCAGAGGAATCTCTCAACTCTGGTCCAAAGGAATCTCTCAACTCTGGCGGACTACCGGTGATCAGCCGAGTAGCCGAAGCATCGATGCAGTAATGCCATCACCAATAAATATAAAGTAATAGCTCCGAAAATAACATATATCTCAACATCGTATAAAGTAAATATGGAAAATCACGATAAATCACGAACTCGCAAACAACTGTGAAAATATAAAGATGTCCACTCACAGATTAGTAGAGCGCGCACTCGCGCTAATCTCGTGGCCCGGCGGAAGATCCCTCGCCCGAAGCACGATCTCGATCCCCTGAATAATCATAAAACATATCTGATCAAAATCATAGCCCACAACTCTGTACTTAACCACGGAAACCAACTGTTCCCGGAAACATATAAAACTGTATAAAATAATCGACTGAATTCTCGAAATCTCCACTCGAAACCCTCGACTAAAAATCTGATACCCAAACCAATTCAAAAACCTCAAGGTGACGATCGGGGCGCGATTACGAGAAAAATGACATTAAAATCATCGAAAACTAAAAAGTCAACTTTCTCGCCGGAGCGCCGCCGTTGACCGCCGCCGCCGCTGGCGGCACGTCGTCAACAGAGAGTTTCTCTGGCAAGGAAGCTCCAGTTTTCAAGATCTTCTCAAGCCCAACCATTTCTTCAACTAGGAAAACACCCAATTCAAACTCTAACAGCTCAGAATAGGCTCGAAACCGAAACTGATCCAAACTCCGGCAACCACCACGGGTTCACCAGAATCCACCTCCTCGTTCAAAACTAAGTACCTAGGAAGCATCCCTGGGGCAAGGGGAGTCGAAACCCTCACTCCCCCGCCACCGTAGCTCGCCGGAAGTCCACCCCCCGTCACCGGCGAACTCCGGCATCCAAACCCGATTCGTACTCATTCAATTCATCATCAAATTTCACGATTTTAAACACAAAACTACTTAGAAACTCAAGAGGAAGAGATTTATACCCCTCACATGGCCGGAGGTGGCCGGAAAATCCAAGTTGGCCGGCGAAAATCAAACGGGAAAGTTCTCCCTCTTGGTCAACGGTCAAACTGCCCAAAATGGAAAGTCAACGTCTGGTCAAACCTCAAACAGTGTTTTCGACTATTTTCGATATTTATATCATCGATAAACCGAAACTTCAAATAATCATATTATATTCCTCGGTTATCGGAAAATTCATCCGGAACCGCCCACGAGCTCGAAATCACGTGCTCTACAACTTCCGTGAAGAAACTCAATTCAAATTCTCGGCCGATAATAAAGTCGCGAACTAATCCGACAAACCACTCTATTAACGATTAGTCGCGATTAAGCATAATCTTGTGAATCGTACTGATTACTCTACTGATTCTGGTTCGGGTCGTCACAACTAATTTCCACTTTGAACCCTTATTGTACAGGCATAAGCCCAATAATCTAATTATCAGACCTCTACTGCTAGAGGACCTCGAGGGCCAAAAAACCCTCAAGCTCTCTGTGGGCAAAACTGACTCCTACAAATAGGCCCATTGCAGTATGAAGTTCAACACATGTCATGCTCTTGTTGCTATCATCATACTTTTAGTATTTTAGGAGTTAAAAATCTCCATGCTTTCCCATCAATACCTGTGCAAAAAATGAAACAGCTCTTCCATCTTCATCATAACTCTTCAGCCATTCCACCTCTTTATCATTACACTGATTCCCAACAATCACATCTTTATCTAAAACTCTCCCAATTTAAATCCATTTCTCTCCTTAGAATCCGAAACAACATATTTACTCTAACGGATACATCCCAATCTTCATTCCCTTTCGATCTATATAAATCAACCCACTGCTTCATTCAATTCTTTTCGCTTCACTTTCCCAAAAATTCTAAACTCCCCAAGAGCCCAGAATTCTTAGAACTCTAAAACTTCCAAAAACCCAGATTTGTAAACCTAGATTTCATTTCAATGGCTTCTCTCCACAATGCTACCAACAACACTTCTCCAACCTCTAACGAGGTCGTGGAACACATCCTATTACCCCTCCAAAACACCACCATTGATAGCGTAGTCGATAGATCCAAGCTACTCGTCACTGTCATTCCCCTGTGCAAGGTGCCTATGCCTACTTAAATGGGCCCTTCTGCTGACCCATCAGTCTCTACCACAGTTCCCACCAAAGAACCAAATCTAAAGAAATTTCGTAGCCCTTCCTTGTCCACTACCTTCAAGGTGGACAAGGTCGAAATCGCTAAGTTGTTAACTCTTCCTCCGACACTGATCCTACCAATCTAGCCATCCGTTTGTGCTCTTCAAAGGTGACGACCACAAAGAAATCTAGAGAAGACCTATTTTCGGGTAACATCAAGGTGAACTCTAATGAAACACTATGAACCATCGTCCAATCTTATCATCAAGGCTCCAGCGAGGGCTTCCAGTTTGCCCTTGTCTTTGACGAAGCAAAAGTATCGGAGCTTGAGAAAGGTTATGGTATGGGTCTACTGGTCCATCCATTCCAGATCGTCTTCGATCTCACCTTCCAAATCCCTGCCTTCATTTGGCTCGCCTTGGAATTCAATGGTTGTTCCATTGAGCAGTGGTGCCCAGATTCATTCAGAATCTTATCCTCCTTTCGCCGCCTCAACAGGTGGTTTGACAGCCACATGGGCCTCATCGAGTTCCTTATGTTTTTCCAGGTTAGACCCACCGGGATCAACCAATTCTACCACAGCCACCGCTTTATGTATATGAAGGAGACCTTCCTCCTCAACGCCCCTCATTCTCTAAATGACTGGAAGAAGACCCCCCAATACTCATCTTTGGAGATTGGGAAAAGCTTGTCCGTGAAGTCGGCCACACCGTTCCTACCACCATCAACACCATCAAGCCTTCCGAGGAAATGACGCACGCCATCTAGTCCTGCCGTGACCTAGTGAATGACGCCCACAAGATCCCTTTCAAGCTCAGCTAGGTTTGCTAGCCGTGGAGCCGTGAATGCCTTTCTCCAGGAGGCTTAATGGAAGTCTATGATACCTGACCTTTTTATATAATTTTTGATATTTACGAGTATTTTTTATCTCGATTTACTAGGCACGGTAAAAGATTTTACATAGTAATAATCAAGCAATATCATAAGAATTTTTATTTGATCAGGTATGGTGCTTGACTTTAGGTGGAAGTCATAGTATTCGTCGAGACGAGTTCATTGACGTGTAGAATGTCGTAATTGGAGTTACGACGAGAAAGTTATGGTCAACAGAAGTTTTGACAGGAGTTATGATATCGAAATACGAGAAATAAGCAAGTATATATACGAGTTTCCATATTTGGAAACAGGGACTTTTCAGTTTTGGAAACAGGCCATTGACCCGTGTTGACCGAATCTCTGGCAACTCAAATTTCTCTCAAGCTCATCTCCGGGGAGTCTTCATTGTATGGCCACCAAACTGGGAGACTGAGGTACCAAATTGATCGTCTCAGTCTCCTTTATCGTTATGCAAAAATCTCCGCCTCCAATTTCATCGGAGGAAGCTGGAATTTCAAGCAGAAGCTCTGCGAAAATGTAGGATTCGGATTGGTGATTTTCCGGCCAACTTGGTCATCGATGGAGGTATGAATCAAACCCTTGTAATGTGTGGAATGTATTGGGTTGTGAAGTTGGAATATTGGAAGGGAGATTTGGGAGATACAACGCTATTTTCGTTCGAAAATCGCAGCTGAATCGTCGTTATCTATGGGGGTAGATTATGGCATTGATAGGTGGCGAGGTTAAGGTGCTTTTGAGGATCTCTTCCTCTTGGTTCTAACACACCTAGCCTTGAGCCCCAATGTGGCTCGTCACCATGAAGTTTTTCGGAGGATTTGGGATCCGCAATTTTTAGGCCCAATTCCAGCTAGTGGAGTGGGAAACAGGGTTAGCTATAGTGATAGAAAATGTTGGGCTTGATGAGAGGAAGAATTTGAGATAATAACCTCCATCGTCGGTGGTGGTCGCCTGTGGTGGCACATCGGCGACGCGACAATGGCTCATTTGACCAAAAAATTATTCCAAAATGTGTTAAGTTTTATATTGTTAGACTTGTATCGATGTTGCCAGTGTATTCATGAGGTTAAAAATGCATTTAGGCTTCGTCATTCCAGTAGGTGGGGTGTGGTGACTAGTGTCGCTACCAGTTGACGGTGTGGGTGACGGAGAACTAGATTTAACTTATATCGTTAAGTTTGTATTACCATATTGGGTTTGTCGATAAGGTTTTTGACTTTTTTCGATTGAGTTTAATTTTAGTCGAGCATTTACTAAAATTATCCAAATAGTTGATCATTTTGACGATATTTGACAAGGTTCAGGTCGCCACAAAGTTTCTCCATTGCTCCATGAGAACCGCACCGCCATACTCAAGGTCCATGAGAACTGCACTGCCATACTCGAGGTCCTTCAAGCTCCCCAGATCCAACGGAAGGGAGCGTCGAGCTTACCTTCCAAACCAACTCCAACAGCCCAAGCCACCAAACAACCGGAGCCCCGGGCGACCCCCACTATTCCAAAGGGTCACCGTTGCCTCGTCAGGAATGCCGACCTGGAAGCCCCCAAGGACACAGCTTCCAAAGAAGGTTCAGAGCTCTACCTTCATGATAGAGTCTCCCGTCATCATTGCTTCAATCATAGAGGAGAAAACTCCAGTTGTGGAGCGACAAGCTCTATCGCCACATCCATCACCCTCGAAGAAGACCCCAGAACAGAGGAGCTCAAGTCTTCTCACCTAACATCCTTCTCCCTAGGTTCGTGATTCTCTGCTTCTTTTATTTTATTCTTTTTAAAACTTGTTTGATATTTCCATTGCTAAACTCATTTTCGCCCGTACTCTTCTTTAATCGTATAATGTCCTTATAGAATTTGGGTATTGTGTTTGTTGACGTTGCTTGTTTACAGGTCCTTAAGGGAGCCTCAGTGAGGGTTCCAATCCCCAGCTCCCTCACGTTTACTTCTAACGTGGGGATAATGAGGATGGGTATGTAGTCCACCCTTCTCATAACTTATTCGAGCAGGACGTAACCAAGCTTCACCAAGGATCCAACCCTCTTACCCTCGAAAAGCACACCATATCCACCCTTTGCTCTGGGTTTCTTCTTGCTGATGTTGCTGCAACATCTCTGGAAGCCAACGTCCTTGAGGAAGACCATGAGGCTTTAAAGGATTGTAGTTTTTCAGACCTTGTGGCAGAGTCATGAACCTCCCTCAGTCAGGTAAGGCTTATTTCCAACTCATTTCCTCTCACTGTTCTTATTTTTTCGAATTGATTCTTTACTAACTCGTACTTACTTTAATGTGTAGGCAACAATGACCCTTACGTTCACATTGAGCACGTTTCCAAACTAGCTGCAACTCTACCAAGACAAGGCTGCTACTGCTGAAGTAAAGGCTAAGATGGTCTAGAAGAAGGTGTCTGTCCTTGATGATCGTGTGGTTGAGTACGACAGGTTACAGGAGCTACGATCATCTAGTTAGACTCCAAAGACTTAGCTATGGCTAAGTAATGCACCTTGTACGAAGGTGAGGTTGCCAGCCTCAAGGCCAACCTTGCCAAGGCACATCTCGAGCACAACCAGACAACCCATGCTCTAGAAAAGAAGATGGAGGAGAAGCTGTAGGCTTCCGAGGACAAACACTGCCAAGAACTTTCTTCCCTATGTGAGTCATTCGAGGTCGAGCTTGATAGCCACAGAGTGGAGCACGAGAAGGAGAAGCAAGAACTAATCGAAGCTTACAAACAGAAGACTTCTCGAGAAGAATGAAGCCCCCAGCTTGTTTCTTGGGGTATACCTGTGTAATATATCTAGGAACTTTGTCTTTCCCTTTCGTTCTTTTCCCAAACAATTTCATATTTCTAACTTTATTTCATGCCTCTTTTGCTTGTACAATAGCGTAGGCACATAAACTTATATAACTGTATTAGTATCTAAGTTATGTTTACCTTAGCATTGCACCTTCCTCTTGCATGGCATTTTTACAAATATGGGGTATGCTTCTGAGTGGATGTAGCTTCAGCACGACTCTTGAGCCCCCTTCCTCGTACTAACTTTGTTGATGGATGATGTGAGAGCAGTTTTGGATCTCCCTCAAGCCTCTTTCCTCGTAAATCTACAAAATAAGTCGGAGCACGGTATGTGATACCGAGGTTAGACCCTCTGATGTTTAAGTTAGTTTCTTGTTCAAGAATTAAAGAGTAATAAGGCTAGAATCACATTACCTCAAGTCATGTTGGAATTACCTATATATATAGATCGTACTAGGTTTGAGCATAGTCCTTCCTTGAGTCGGACTACTTTACTTTCAGAGAGAAGGAATCCATTAAGGAATGGATCTCCACATCTAGGGCCAATCACACCTAATGATTACCACATGCCTTTTGGTGTAATCCCTCTAGGTATCGTACAAATCTTACTTACTCCCTCAAGGATTCTGCCAATCCCTCAAGCTCCGCATCATACCCTAGGATTATGAAAAAATCTTACAAACATTCCAGAAGCTTCTACATCGTTCTAGATACTTCGAGATTCGTCTAAATAGTTAATTCCAACTTAGAACCCTAATCGGACAGGCCCAAGCTGAAGGATCTAATTATCGGACCTCTATCACCATCAGACCTTGAGGGCCTAATGAAAGGACCCAACCCCGATTTAGTTGCCTAAACCGGAATCGAACCTCATCGAAAACACGAACCAACAAAAACCGTAGAAATTTTGGCAGAGTTTCGTTACTAACGTGGAATTACCATTACCTGCACGCGGAAAATACACTTCATCCTATGCCACAAAAAGCAAACCGTGGGCACCAATCCCATTCGGATTTCTCAATATATCAACAATAATGTAAAGGAGTAAATATATCTGTACTTTACTGAAATTCGGTGTAAAATCGTATAAAATATACAACGGAATACTCAGAGCGACCTCTAATGTATAATCATATAAGCATATCACAGTAGTTAGAACAATAAACCTACTGGAAGAAACAAGGTAGCTCGAGCACTATGCCTCCGACCACGACGTGCGACACCAGAGTCCGAACTGCAAACTGGGCACGGAAACCGAAAAGCCCAGGGGAAAGACATGAAAACCGTTAGAGTGAGTGGACGAAAATAAATGTCTTTCACCATGTAATATATATGTTATAAAAACATATGCGAGTCGAAATATAAATAAAACAAATCAAATAGTATACGAGGAGACGCTGACTCCAACTCGTAAACAGAGCATGCATGGAAAATCTCACGGGGTCACTCATGGACACATCCGTGCTAGTACAGTCAGAATCACGGAGTCCCTGACTTCCACGTGATCCATAGCCAGAAAGGCCTCGGTTCCGGGGAGCCCCTCGCCGGTCAGGTAGGGGTACTGCCCCTCCTGGTGGGCCTACCATCGGGGATCAGCCGAGAGGCAAGTGTATCGATACAACAACGTAACTGAGACTGTACTCTGTGTAAATCAAATCATAAACAGTTCGATGCAAATGCATGAAACAATACATATAAATGCATATACGTACTATATACTGGTATATGCATAATCGTATAACACATGCTCATAATAAACATAATCTCGTATGAAATCTCATGCTCGTAAAACCATGATCATACTGCATGCTCAAGTTCGTAAAACGTATATAAAAGACTCGCAATCAATCCATGAAAAGAAATTGTCCACTCACAGACTAGCGTAACGCAGTTCGCGTTAACCCGTGATCCGGCGGAAAGTCCCTCGCCAAACAAACGATCACAAACCCCTCAATAATCACAAAATCCATTACTCAAAATCATAACTCGACAATTCAAATCAAATCACGAGAAACCACCATTCTCGGAAACACGTAATTCAATGTCGACGAATCGTCGAAAATCCGATATATACACCTCAATACCTCGCTGTACTTTTGGATGCTCAAATCGAGAAACGAACCTCCCCACTGCGATCGGGGCACGATTTCGAGTGAAATGACATGCAACTTGTCGAAAACCCCAAAAATTCAAAGTTTGACCGTTGACCGCCGTTGACCACCGTCGGCGGCGGCGGTGCAACCCGAATGGAGAATTTCACGGCGGAGCAACCACTATTCCATGCAAAATCACCCACTGAGCAACTTTCACAACTGCAACGAATGCCAATTCTCACTCTAACTAGGTCAATTTCATGAAAACCCGAATTGGAACCAAACTTTCAAATCCAAAATTCTCCATGTATAAGCAAAATTAGATCACCAAACTTACATGGTAGCTTCTAGGTGATGAGAGCTTCAAAGCCCACTCCTTGTTTCAGCTCAATTCGGCCGGAAAATCACAACCAAAAATCACACAAAATCCTCCATTTTTGGCCGAAAAATTCTTCCTCCTCTGGGGTCCTCGCCGTGAAAGGAGGCCGGGGATAGACTCGTGAGGCCCAGGCGCATCGATTGCTTCCTCCCCCGTGGACGGAGACGGCCGGACGGCAGCTCGCCGTCAACCACCGTTGAGGACTGTCGCACCACCCAATCTAGCTCGCGTTGACCGGTCAGCCCAAGTATGACCAAGTTGACTTTCCCTAAAAGGCAACTCCAATATTTATACTCATTTAATACTTTCCCAATTTGGAAATCTCCAAAATACAATTTACGACAAACTTTAAACTCCCGTAACTTTCTCGTCGTAATTCCGATTCCGATAATTCTCGCGGCAACAAACTCAACTCGACGTATTCTTGAATTATCACCCGAAGTCAAACACATCGACCAATTCGGATAAAAAGTCAACTTTTCAAACCAACACATATTTAAACCGACTAAATAAACAACAATCGGAAATATTCGTAACTTAATCTTCGTAACTCAGAATAATGCTCTGGAAGTTCCCACAAGCTCAAAATTAAATTCACAACAACTTCTGTGAAGAAGCCAAAACCAAATTCTCGTCCGGTAATTTAGTCGCTAAGAGCATCACCATTTAAATCCAATTACGACAAACTTCAAATATTCATAACTTATTCCTCGGTCATCCAAATAACGATCCGGAACCGCCCACGAACTCGAAATCACGCGTACAACGACTCTCGAAAAGAGATCCAGCTCCAATTCTAGGCCAATAATTTAGTCGTTATCAAGTCTGGCGATTCGAATAACTGTCGAAAATCTGCGATTATGCGGTAACCTCATGAACTAAGCTGATTTCACTGCTGATTCTGGTCCGGGTTGTCACACCTAAAACCCTCAACCTCTTCATGGCCAAAACCAAATCCACAAATAACCCCATAGTATGAGGCCCGACACGTGTCGACCTTGTGTTGCTGTCACCAGACCTCTGCACTTACTATTTAAAAATCCCCCAGGCTTTCTATAAACTCCCCTAGACCTATCCCTAAGATAAGTCTCGTCTCAAATTTACATGCCTCTTACGTACACTAGCGGCCTAGCCTACGGCAACTTGCCAATTTTCATGCATAATGTTAACGTGTATAGCTGGCTTTACGTATTATACATGTCACCAACCAAAGACAACTTAAAATTAAAAGCATGCTACACATAACTTATATATACATATTGAAAGGACCCAACCCCGATTTAGTTGCCTAAACCGGAATCGAACCCCTTCTGAAAACGTGAACCAACAAAAACCATTCGAAATTTCGGCAGAGTAACGCTACTAACGCGAAATTGCCATTACCTGCACCCAGAAAATAACACTTCATCCTATGCCACAAAAGTCAAACCGTGGGCACCAATCCCATCCGGATTTATCAATATCATATCATCAATAATAAACAGTAAACATGACTATAATATATAATATATCCGGGAAAAACCATATAAAACATGTATCAGAATGTATCAGAGCGACCTCTAGTGTAAATATATACATCAGTAGGTGAAACAAGAACCTACTGGAAAACACAGGTAGCTCGAATCACGACGTGAAACACCAGAATCCGAACTGCAAACTGAGCACGGAAAACGAAAAGCCCAGGGGAAAGGTAAATAAAACGTTAGAGTGAGTCGACGAAAATAAACATATGCCTTTCACCAGTTATATACATAATCAATGTAAAACAATGCGAGTTTGGAAAGTATATATATGGAGGTTGCCAGGCGAATCTCTCAAGCCCGACGGTCAGGTGAATCGCTCAAACCCAACGGTGATAGGCCAGGGGAATCTCTCAACCCCGGCGGCATACAGGAGAATCTCTCAACCCCGGCGGCATACAGGGGAATCTCTCAACCCTGCCCAGAGGAATCTCTCAACTCTGGCGGACTACCGGTGATCAGCCGAGTAGCCGAAGCATCGATGCAGTAATGCCATCACCATAAAATATAAAATAATACCTCCGAAAATAAAAAATAACTCAACATCGTATAAAGTAAGTACGGAAAATCACGAACTCGCAACAACTGTGAAAATATAAAAATGTCCACTCACAGATCAGCAAGCGCGCACTCGCGCTAATCTCGTGGTCCGGCGGAAGATCCCTCGCCCGAAGCACGATCTTGATCCCCTGAATAATCATAAAACACATCTGATCAAAATCATAATCCACAACTCTATATTTAACCACAGAAACCAACCGTTCACGGAAACATATAAAACTGTATAAAACAATCGACTAAATTTCCGAAATCTCCACTCGAAACCTTTGACTGAAAATCCAATACCCAAATCAATACGAAAACCTCAAGGCGATAATCAGGGCGCGATTACGAGAAAAATGACATTAAAACCATCGAAAACTGAAAAGTCAACCCTCTCGCCGGAGCGCCGCCGTTAACCGCCGCCGCCGCCGCGCCGTCAACGGAGAGTTCCTCCGGCGAGGAAGCTCCAGATTTAAAGATCACAACCAGCCCAACCTTTTCCTCAACTACCACAACCCTCAATTCCAAGTAAAACCTCACCAAAAACAGCTCGAAACAGATCGGATCCAAACTCTGGCAACCACCACGGGTTCACCGGAAACCTCCATTTCAACCCAATTAAAACCTATGGAAAGCATCCCTCGGGCAAGGGGAGTCGAAACCCCCACTCCCCCGCCACCATAGCTCGCCGGAAGTCCACCCCCCGTCACCGGCGAACTCCGGCAACCTAACCCGATTCGTTCTCATCCAATACTTAATCAATTTCTATAATTCCAAACACAAAACAACTTAGAAACTCAAAAGGAAGAGAGTTATACCCCTCACGTGGCCGGAGGTGGCTAGAAAATCCAAGTCGGCGGGCGAAAACCAAACGGGAAAGTTTTTCTCCTCGGTCAACGGTCAACAGTCCCAAAATGGAAAGTCAACGCCTGGTCAAACCTCAAACAGTGTTTTCGTTAATTTTACGACTATTTTCAATATTTATACTCGCGTCTCGGGACGATCAACGGTTCAAAACGAATAACCAAAACGATTCGGATAAATACGAAACAAACGGATAAACTCGTCGATAAACTGAAACTTCAAATAATCATATAATATTCCTCGGTTATCGAAAAAATGATCCGGAAACGTCCACGAGCTTGAAATCACGTACTCTACAACTTCTGTGAAGAAACTCAATTCAAATTCTCAACCGATATTTAAGTCGCGAACTAATCCGACAAATCACACAATTTACGATTAATCGCGATTACGCATAATCTCATGAATCGTACTGATTACTTTACTGATTCTGGTTCGGGTCGTCACAAATCTACCCCCCTTGAAAAAATTTCGACCTCGAAATTTACGTACCTGTCATGTGAACAAATGAGGATACTGCTCCCGCATACGCTGCTCAGTCTCCCAGGTGGCCTCCTCAATCGAGTGATTCTGCCACAAGACCTTCACCAGCGGGATCACACGGTGTCTCAGCTCCTGCTCACGACGATCGAGAATCTGCACATGCTCCTCCATGTACGTCAAATCCTCTCGGATCGGTAACTGCTGTGGGGCTAACACATGAGAAGGATCTGAGATGTATTTCCGCAACATCGAAACGTGGAAAACATCATGAACACGAGCCATCTCAGTCGGTAACTCAAGTCTGTAAGCAATAGCTCCAACCCTCTCGGTCATCTCGTATGGACCAATCACCCCTCTACGGAGATAGTTTCAGGAAAACCCAATCACCCACATCAAACTCAAGGCCCTTCCTCCTCACGTCCGCGTAACTCTTCTGTCGATCCTGGGCGATCTTCAATCAATCCCGGATAATCTGGACGTCCTCCATAGTGCTCTTCACCAGATCAGGGCCAATAAGCCATCGCTCGCCCACCTCACTCCAACACAACGGAGTGCGACACTGCTTCCCGTACAGGGCTTCGTACGGTCCCATCTCAATACAAGCCTGATAGCTGTTGTTGTAGGCGAACTCTATCAAATGTAGCTGCTGGTCCCAATTCTCGCGGAACTGCAACACACAAGACCGCAACATATCCTCAAGTGTATGTATAGTGCGCTCGGACTGCCCGTCAGTCTGAGGATGAAAAGCTCTACTGAATCGCAACCTCGTGCCCAAGGCTCGCTGCAATGCCTGCCAAAACTCAGAGGTGAACTGACTATCTCGGTCAGAAACAATAGACACAGGCACACCGTGCAGACGAACAATCTCTGATAAGTAGAACTTAGCCAATCTGCCCACTGATATCTTCCCCGGAAGTGCGAGAAAATGAGCGGATTACGTTAGTCGATCCACAATAACCCAAATACCAGTATTGCCAGCCGAACTACGTGGCAGCTGATAAACGAAATCCATCGTAATGTGCTCCCACTTCCAAACTGGAATCTCCAGTGGCTGTAGTTTCCCTGCAGGTGTCTGCCTCTCCGCTTTAACCTGCTGACAGATCAAACATCGACTCACATACGCGACAATCTCCCGCTTCATGTTGCGCCACCAGTAATACGCTCGAAGTGTACGAAACATCTTCGTACCTCTGAGATGTATCCCATACGCTGAATTATGGGCCTCATCCAGAATCTCCTTCTTCAGGCTCTCATTTCTGGGTATATATAACCTGCCTCTGAACAACAACGTACCGTCATCGCTCATTCGAAAATCTGTAGGCACACCATTCCGTATCATGGTCTTCTTGCCTAACAAGTAAGAATCTGAATCCTGAGCATCTCATACCTGATCAACCAATACGGGTTGAACCTGAAAACTGGCCAACAAAGCTCCCACATCATCCCACTCGAACTCGGCACCCGTAGCTCGAAGCTCGGCTAACATCGATACTCTAGCCACACACACATGAAACAACGAAGCTCCGGATTTTCGGCTAAGTGCATCAGCTACAACATTGGCCTTCCCTGGATGGTACTCGAAAGTGCAGTCGTAGTCGTTGATTGACTCCATCCATCGGCGCTGCCTCATGTTCAGATCCGGCTGCATCTATAAGTAAGTGAGATTTTTGTGGTCGGTGTAGATCTTACACTGAGCTCCATACAGGTAATGTCTCCAACTCTTCAACGCTAACACAATAGTGGCTAACTCCAAATCATGCGTTGGATAGTTGAGCTTATATGGTTTCAGCTGCCTGGAACCGTAGGCTACAACTCTACCATGCTGCATCAACACACAGCCAAGCCCCAACTTCGACGCATCACTGTAAACCACAAACTCACCACTGTCATCTGGCAATGTCAGAACTGGTGCAGTAGTCAACCTCTCCTTCAGGAGCAAATAACTTTCCTCACATGCATCGGACCACTCAAACTTGACGCCCTTCTTCGTCAACCTGGTCAGTGGTGTAGTAATCCGAGAGAAATCCTGTACAAACCGCCGGTAATAGCCTGCTAACCCCAAGAAACTCCGGATCTCCAGTACAGTAGTAGGTCTACTCCAGTTCAGCACGACCTCGATCTTGTCAGGATCAACACTGACTCCCTCAGCCGATATCACGTGGCCCAGAAACTTCACACTATCCAACCCAAACTTGCACTTGCTAAACTTCACGAACAACTGATGGTCCCACAAAGTCCACAACACTGCTCGCAAATGCTTCTTATGCTGACCCACACTTCTGGAATAGATCAAAATATCATCGATAAACACAATCACGAACTTGTCCAGAAACTGTCTGAACACCCGATTCATCAAGTCCATAAAAGTTGCAGGGACATTGGTCAACCCGAACGGCATAACTAAGAAATCGTAATGCTCATACCGCGACCTGAAAGCTGTCTTGGCCACATCCGAGTCCCGAATCCTCAACTGGTGATATCCGGATCGAAGGTCAATCTTCGAAAAGATTGATGCTCCCTTAAGCTGATCGAACAAATCATCAATTCGCGGCAACGGATACTTGTTCTTCACCGTAATCTGATTCAGCTTCCGGTAGTCGATGCACAACCGCATAGATCCATCCTTTTTCCGTACAAAAAAGACCGGAGCACCCCATGGCGAAACACTGGGTCGAATAAAACCCTTCTCTAGCAACTCCTGGAGCTGAATCTGCAACTCTTTCAACTCTGCTGGCGCCATACGATACGGTGTCTGTGAAATCGGTCCTGTACCCGGTAATAGCTCAATAGTAAAGTCAATCTCCCAAACAGGAGGTATGCCCGGTAACTCTGCTGGAAACACATCCGGGAACTCAGAAACAACCTCAATACTACTAAGATCTGGCACAACTGCTGTAGTATCCACAACATGGGCTAAGTAGGCAACACAACCTTTCTTCATCAACCGATCCGCCCTTATCGCGGAAATCAAACACGGTAATGAAGTGCTATTCTCGCTGCAAAATAGTATCACGGGAAAGCCTGGCCGTCGAAACGCGACCTCCTTCTTGTGACAATCAAACATAGCCCAATGCGTCTCCAAGAAGTCCATACCCAAGATCAAATCAAAGTCCACAATATCAAGCAACAACAAATCTGTGGCTAAACCATGACCTCCAATAAACACCTCACAGTCTCTGTACACCCAACCGATACTCACAATCTCACCTGACGGATATAACACTCTCCACAACCCCGGAAGTGGAGATGCAGGTACCGTAGCTAATGATGATAGTCTATACGACATGAATGAATGTGTGGCACCTAGATCTAACAATGTAAGTACTGGAATGCCAAAGACATATAACGTACCGATAACGACCTCTGGTGAAGCTCGGCCCTCTCGTAAAGTCATCGCATGAACCCTCGCCTGTCCGGCTGGTCGTCCACGCTGAGGCTGTCCCTGCTGTCTGCCCTGGCCCACAAACTATGTTGGTTGAGCTCCCAAAGTGGCACCTCGCTCAGCTCCGGAACTCTGGGCCGCCTGTCCATCAGCACCATCAAACTGGTAACACTCCCTCGCATAGTGACCCACCTGGCCACAGCAGAAACAAGTGACAGGACCTCGCTGACATGGACCAACATGATGTTTGCTGCAGAGACTACATAACGGATACTCCATCGGTACAGCAAAAGTGCCACCAATACGCCGAGGATAACAAGAACCGCTGGAACCCCCACTAGCCTGTGGTCGCTGTGGTCGATCTCTCCTCCATCTCTGCCTCTGTCTTGGTACGTACACTAGTTGGTGGTCGATAAGATCCACCACCCGAGGATAAAGCCGAACAAGAAGTATCAGAACTCTGCCTCTTTGAAGGCCCATGACTCGGTCCACCCTCCTCAAACCGTCTAGGCTGGTACCTAAGCTGCCTCTCCTTCTCGATGTCCTCACCTCGGAGTGCTGCACTGACAAACTCATCAAAGTTGTTCCGAGTCATCGTAGTCAGAGTCCCCTTGATGTTCAAGTTCAAACCCAGCTCAAACCTGTGACACTTGGCTTCCTTAGTAGCCACCATATCATACGCAACACGAGATAAGTGGGTAAACCTGTCCCGATACTCAAGCACAGACATACTGCCTTGTCTCAAGTTCATAAACTCCTCATACTTGCGCTGCTGGGTAGCCTGGTTGAAATACCTCCGCATAAACAAATCTCGGAACAAAGTCCACGGAGTATCAACTGGAACTCTGTTGGTGCTAACCCACCAAAAGTATGCATCAGACTCAAGTAATCCGACTGCTGCCACTGTCATCTGCTCAGAGTAAACTGCAGACGCTCACATACACGTTGAACCTGAACCACCCATGCCTCACATATCTCTGGATCAGCTGAACCCGAAAACACAGTCGCACCAGCAGTACGAGCTTTGACCACAGGGTCAAAACACTCTTCGAAACGCAGCACTCGCATTAGCAAGTCGTGCGTCTGGCAATCCTCATCAGGATCCGCTTCTCGATCAACACGGGGACCACGTCGAGGAGGCATCCTACTGACACAAGACAAGCATTAGATACAAGCAGAAAGAACGTAATCATGCGACCGCAGATATTTGAGAACACACAACACCCGAAGTATTGATGAGTACCGCTGGCCAGTCGGGTCATCACTCCAGTCATGTTGTATAAACTCAAATACCCTAAGCGTCATAACTACAAGAGTCTACAGAATCTGACAACCTAATGCTCTGATACCAAGCTGAAAGGACCCAACCCCGATTTAGTTGCCTAAACCGGAATCGAACCCCTTCTGAAAACGTGAACCAACAAAAACCATTCGAAATTTCGGCAGAGTAACGCTACTAACGCGGAATTGCCATTACCTGCACCCAGAAAATAACACTTCATCCTATGCCACAAAAGTCAAACCGTGGGCACCAATCCCATCCGGATTTCTCAATATCATATCATCAATAATAAACAGTAAACATGACTGTAATATATAATATATCCGGGAAAAACCGTATAAAACATGTATCAGAATGTATCAGAGCGACCTCTAGTGTAAATATATACAATATATACATCAGTAGGCGAAACAAGAACCTACTAGAAAACATAGGTAGCTCGAATCACTAGCCTCCAACCACGACGTGAAACACTAGAATCCGAACTGCAAACTAGGCACGGAAATCGAAAAGCCCAGGGGAAAGGCAAATAAAACGTTAGAGTGAGTGGACGAAAATAAACATATGCCTTTCACTAGTTATATACATAATAAATGTAAAACAATGCAAGTTCGGAAAGTATATATATGGAGGTTGCCAGGCGAATCTTTCAAGCCCGACAGTCAGGTGAATCGCTCAAACTCGACGATGATAGGCCAGGGGAATCTCTCAACCCCGGCGGCATACAGGGGAATCTCTCAACCCTGCCCAGAGGAATCTCTCCACTCTGGTCCAGAGGAAACTCTCAACTCTGGCGGACTACCGGTGATGAGCCGAGTAGCCGAAGCATCGATGTAGTAATGCCATCACCATAAAATATAAAATAATACCTCCGAAAATAAAAAATAACTCAACATCGTATAATGTAAGTATGGAAAATCACGAACTTGCAACAACAATGAAAATATAAAAATGTCCACTCACAGATCAGCAAGCACGCACTCGCGCTAATCTCGTGGTCCGGCGGAAGATCCCTCGCCCGAAGCACGATCTCGATCCCCTGAATAATCATAAAACACATTTGATCAAAACCATAATCCACAACTCTGCACTTAACCACGGAAACCAACCGTTCCCGAAAACATATAAAACTGTATAAAATAATCGACTGAATTTCTGAAATCTCCACTCGAAACCTTTAACTGAAAATCCGATACCCAAATTAATACGAAAACCTCAAGGCGATAATCAGGGCGCGATTACGAGAAAAATGACATTAAAACCATCGAAAACTGAAAAGTCAACCCTCTCACCGGAGCGCCGCCGTTAACCTCCGCCGCCGCCGGCAGCGCTGTGACGACCCGAACCAGAATCAGTTGCGTATTCGGCACGATTCACGAGATTTTGTTTAGTCGCAGCTTTACGATATTTGTGTGGTTCGTCGACTCTATTCGCGACTATGTTTTCGGCCGAGAATTTGAGTTGAGTGTTTTCACGGAAGTTGTAGAGTACATGATTTTGAGCTCGTGGGCGGTTCCGAAAGATGTTTCCGATAACCGAGGAATATTTTGTGATTTTTCGAAGTTTTGGTTTCCGACGAGTTTATCCGATTGTTTCGAGCTTATCCGAATCATTTCGAA
This sequence comes from Geum urbanum, assembly GCA_946800695.1. Taxonomy (NCBI): domain Eukaryota; kingdom Viridiplantae; phylum Streptophyta; class Magnoliopsida; order Rosales; family Rosaceae; genus Geum; species Geum urbanum. The sequence continues at coordinate 42,081,081 of OX326998.1, forward strand.
TATTCATTTCGGACCGTCGATTGACCCGAGGCGCGAGTATAAATATCGGGAATAGTCGTAAAATCGTCGAAAATCACTATTTGGCGTTGACCACCGTTGACTTTCCATTTTTGGAAGTTTGACCTGTTGACCGAAGAGGAAAGTTTCCATTTCGGGTTCTTGCCGACCGACGACCATTTTCCGCCCACCTCTGACTTCGGCAAGGGTAAGGTCTTCTTCCTCTCTTGATTTCGAGTGGGTTTGGCTTTGGTTTGATGAAAATTGATGGAGTTATTGTGGAACCCGAATAAGGCCGAGCTGGGTTACGTCGCCGGAGTTGGTTGGCCGTTTTCCAGCGAGCTTTGAGGGTGGTGGTTAGGGGGAAACGACTCCCCTTGTTCCTCTGAGTCTCATGGTGTGCTAGATTTTAGATATAGTTGAGTTTTTATGGGAGACCGATTAGGTCACCAGAAAATTGGGATCGCCAATCTGTTTCGAGTTAATTGGAATGGTTCCGGGTTGTTTTGGCCTTCGTGGTAGTTGAGGAAGTGATTCGGATGGATGAGACCTTGAAATCTGGAAAGTCTCGCCGTGAAACACCACTGTTGACGGCGCGCCGCCGGCGGCGGCGGCGGTCAACGGCAGAGCTCCGGCGAGGAGTTGACTTTTTGGATTTCGATGTTTTTAATTTCATTTTTCTCGTAATCGCGCCCTGATTATCGTCCAGAGGTTTTCGGATTGATTTAGGTAGCCGATTTTCAGTCGAGGGTTTCGAGTGGGAATTTCGGGAATTCCGTTAATCATTTTGTACTGCATTGCATATTTCCGGGAACGGTTGGTTTCCGTGGTTCAGTACAGAGTTATGGACTATGATTTTGATCAGTTATGTTTTGTAAATGTTCAGGAGATCGAGATCGAGAGCGTGATCGTGCTTCAGGCGAGGGATCTTCCGCCGGACCACGAGATTAGCGCAAGTGCGCGTTACGCGAGTCTGTGAGCGCATTACGAGCATGTGTTATACGATTATGCCTATACCAGTATATATATTACGTATATACACTTATATGTTGTTATGTGTCCACGAGTGGCCCCGTGAGATTTTTATGCATGCTCTGTACGCGTGAGGAGTTAGAGTTTCCCTCGTGTTTGTACGTGTGAGGAGTTAGAGTCTCCCTCGTGTACCATTTGATTATTTATACTTTCGACTCGCATATGTTTTTATAATGTATATTTTATTTGGTGAAAGACATTTATTTTCGTCCACTCACTCTAACGTGTTTAATGTCTTTCCCCTGGGCTTTTCGGTTTCCGTGCCCAGTTGCAGTTCAGGTTTGGTGTTTCACGTTGCGGTTGGAGGCTAGTGATCTGAGCTACCTGTGTTTTCCAGTAGGTTCTTGTTTCGCCTACTGATGTGTATATTGTATATATATACACTAGAGGTCGCTCTGATACATTCTAATACGTGTTTATACGGATTTTCGTGGATATACTATATAAAGTACAGTATGTTTACTGTTTATTGTTTATAATATGATGTTGAGAAATCGGGATGGGATTGGTGCCCACGGTTTGGCTTTTGTGGCATAGGATGAAGTGTTATTTTCAGGGTGCAGGTTTATGCAATTCCAAGCTAGTAACGAAACTCTGCCGAAATTTTGAAAAGTTTTTGTTGGTTCGTTTTTTCAGAAGGGGTTCGATTCCGGTTTAGGTAACTGAATCGGGGTTGGGTCCTTTCAGGCGCGCCGTCAACGGAGAGTTCCTCCGGCGAGGAAGCTCCAGATTTCAAGATCACAACCAGCCCAACCTTTTCCTCAACTACCACAACCCTCAATTCTAAGTAAAACCTCACCAAAAACAGCTCGAAACAGATCGGATCCAAACTCCGGCAACCACCACGGGTTTACCGGAAACCTCAATTTCAGCCCAATTAAAACCTATAGGAAACATCCCTGGGGCAAGGGGAGTCGAAACCCCCACTCCCCTGCCACCATAGCTCGCCGGAAGTCCAACCCCAGTCACCGGCGAACTCCGGCAACCTAACCCGATTCGTTCTCATCCAATACTCAATCAATTTCCATAATTCCAAACACAAAACAACTTAGAAACTCAAGAGGAAGAGAGTTATACCCCTCACGTGGCCGGAGGTTGCCGGAAAATCCATGTCGGCCGGCGAAAACCAAACGGGAAAGTTTTTCTCCTCGGTCAATGGTCAACAATCCCAAAATGGAAAGTCAACGCCTGGTCAAACCTCAAACAGTGTTTTCGACAATTTTACGACTATTTTCGATATTTATACTCACGTCTCGGGACGATCAACGGTTCAAAACAAATAACCAAAACGATTCGGATAAATACGAAACAAACGGATAAACTTGTCGATAAACCGAAACTTCAAATAATCATATTATATTCCTCAGTTATCGGAAAAATCATCCGGAAACGCCCGCGAGCTCGAAATCACATACTCTACAACTTCCATGAAGAAACTCAATTCAAATTCTCAACTAATATTTAAGTCGCGAACTAATCCGACAAATCACACAATTTACGATTAATTGCGATTACGCATAATCTAGTGAATCGTGCTGATTACTCTACTAATTTTGGTTCGGGTCGTCGCACATATGCTTGACCATACTCGGCTAATGTCTCGAACTCGATTCAAACTCTAGCAATTTGCAAGCCTTTAAGGTTTTAATGTATGTATTTGCATTTTTCAGCTTAGCGCCTTACCCCACAACAGCATTTACATTCCATGTTGGTCAGTGCTCACACTTCGCCAACGACCTCAAACTCGAGCGCCAAGCCATCCCACTCGGGTCCTCTAATCTTGCTCGCTCGACTTATCGCATCTGGATCACTCGTCCATTCATTGAGCGCCTTCATCCTGTTCACACATGTCAAGTGCCATTGTTCCGTTCATATGTCGAGTGCTGCCAATCTCGTTCACATGTCCGGATCATCCCGCCCACCCCCATCTGCTCACCCTCCTTGAGCGCCTCCATTCTGCTCACCCTCTCGAGCGCGTCCGTTCCACTCACACATCTCGAGCATCCTGTTCACACCTCTTGAGAAACACCATCCCATTCACCTCTCTTGAGCAACGCCATCCCGCTCGCAAACTTTCGTACGCCAAGCTAGCGTTCGCAAAACCACTTCCGCGTGGCGACGTCTGCCATCCAAACTCCGCCCACCGCCAAACACTAACTCAGAGACTGGGAACTCGATGGTGATACTCACATTCTGCCTGGCGCCAACTACACCAATGCTAGCCTACAAAAAACGGTAGGCTATGCAGTAAGCACCGTTCACGATCTTGAAATACGTACACAGGGATTGTGGCACCAAAACTAAAATTCAAAATCAAATTCCAAAAGCCAATCAAAAAGTGACACACAGCATGGAACAAGCAGCCCATGCATAAAGGCGCCAAAGAATGAGGGATTATATCTTTTCTTTCCAATAAGGGGTTGCTCTAGCTTTCAAGGTTTAGTGTACAATCGACCACGTAGACAAAAGCTATCTCACTTGCAAATGGGTATAGTTGAAGTACTTGGCCCTTACATAAAGGCACTTCGGCTCCAGTCGACACCAACAATCATAAAGCTGCAGCGCCCAACCACATTTAGACCTAACGGCAGGCAATCGTCAAGCCTTCAAATGGTAGTCGTTGTACAACTTCTCATTGTATTCTGAAAGAGTCCGCAAGCGAGATAAGTCTTACTCTCTTTGCTACATTCTCTTGAGCATGCCTATTGCTAATCAATTAAGCATAAATACAGACTCTCTATCTTATATACTCAAGCATACTCCATAGCTAAAATGAACAAACTCATCAATCAAACATGTTGACAGTATCTTTAATACCCTATCTTGTGGAAAATATGTGATCACCTAAACTATGCATGTGTGCTATATGGAAATTGTTTCTAGCTTGATCGATCAATTGGTTCATAGCTAATTGGGTCATATTGAGTTAATACGTGTTACGCTACATCCTCCAGATATACTCTACGTCCTTCGGGACATGGTTACGTCATCTCCAACAACCTCTAGATACTTATCTACCAACTCATATACATGACTAAATTACTATGACCAAATTTCGATTGATATGTTATGCACAATTTTCTTTTCCTATATGCTACAACATATATGCTTCAAGTGCTTCACAAATGCCTATATTTAAGCATATGCTAATGTGATTTAATTCAGCTTGCTAAAGTAATCACACACACAGGATGCCCTATAAATATGTGCTTCAAAAATGTTCTAAGTATGCCATGCCATGCTCTAAAATCACAGAAAATTCAACATTATATGCTTCACTAATGTGATAGAAGACTCCATGGATAAAATCACCTATGTGTCAGCCTGCAATAGGCAGCCCCACAGTTCGACGAACACCACACGTGCACTCCACAAAATGGCAAAAGGCTATCTAACTTATACTCAGGGGACCCACATGTTGCTAGACTAGCTCTCAACCTAGCGGCACGTCAGTTGACACTTTCTCGCTTGATGTCACCACAAACAGCTCACAAACATGCTTCTAACACAAACTCAAGCAGTACAAGGTTTGCTGCTTCAATAAAGTGCCATCAAGGTGCACATCCCTTCATTTAATGACTCAAGGAATGCACCCGTCTTTTCATGGGCACTTTTTGCCTTAGGGCAATAAGCTCACTAACGTGATTGGCTCCCAGCGCCTATTGCCCTCTCATACGAATACCCCTACTTGTTGATTCCCCTGGACAGCACGTCCTCTGATCGACATGGTTCTCGACCTAGTGGCATTGGCTACCTTGGGACTTAAACTCCTCTCCGGCCCAAAAAATCCTTAGCGCGTTGTCAACAGTTAGGCGACCTCAAACGACCCAAGCGCATGCGGCACCACACACATCGCTCATGTACGGACTCCCTCAGCAGCTGATCACCCTGGGCGAGATGTGCCCTGACTTGGTCCTCGACCTAGGTCGCATTGGCTACCCGGAGATTTATATTCTTTTCGAGCCCGAAAAAGCCCTAGCTTCGTTGACTGCTAGGAGACCCCAAGTGGCTAGGACGCGCGATGCATCACGCGCGCCGCCCAAAATATAGACCTTCTAGCAATTGATCCTCCTAGGTTCGTCTCCTACATGGTTCTCCACCTAGGTCGCATTGGCTACATGGGGACTTAAACTCCCCTTGGGCCCGAAAAAGCTCTAGTACCATTGATACCCGTCAGGCGGCACCAACTAGCCTAACGCACGCTGCTCTAGCGCAGGTCATTCCCCGCTTAGCGCTAGCTGCCCTCACACACGATGCTTCAAGCTGAATGCACGATAAATCGCGCACGTCGTTCTCTGCTTAACACTAACTGCTCTCACGCATGATGCCTAAAGCTGAAAGAACGCTGCATGAAGCACATCCTTCCCTGCTTAGTGCTCGCTGCTCCCATGCATGATGCTTCAAGCCGAATGCTCGCTGCCCTAATGTACGATGTTCCTTGCTTAGCGTGAGAGCCGATGAACACACGCTACCCCAGCATGCGACGTTCCTCGCTTGCTCGCTGCTCCCATGTATGACGTTTCAAGCTCAACAGTCGCTGCCCTAGTGCACGACGTTTCCTGCTTAAAGCTCGCTGCTCTCACGCATGACGCTTCAAGCTGAATGTATGCTGCATAACGCATGTCATTCCCTGCATAGCGCTCACTGCTCTCATGCATGACGCTTCAAGCTGAATGCTTATTGTTATAATGTATGACGTTCCCCGCTTAGCGTGAGAGGAGATGAACGTACGCTGCCCCAGCGTACAATGTTCCTCACTTGCTCGCTGCTCCCACGCACGATGGTTCAAGTTCAACACTCGCTGCCCCAGCGCACGACATTTTCCGCTTAACGCTCGCTGCCCCTACACACGACGCTTCAAGCTTAGCACGACGTTCCCCAATTAACGTTCACTGCTCTCATGCACGACTTGTCAAGCTTAACTCACATTTCCCAAACGCACTTCATTCCTTGCATCACATTTATTGTCTCCATTCATGACATTTCAAGCTTAATGAACGCTGCTCTCATGCACACCATTCTACTCTAGCGCGACTGCTGCTCTAAACGCATTTCATGAAATGTTTCCCGCCAAACACCAGGCAATACCCTGACAACATATATTATGTGCAGGAGACCAATCTTGGTTGCGGAGTTGAGGGAACTCCAGGCCATGCTACGCTACATCGGCCTAACGGTGCTATGTGTGGCCACATTAGGGGTTTCAATTTTTAACTCCCCAATCAAGATCGATCTCCTTGACAGGGAACTTGGGGGACTTGTTAGTACCGCCTAGGGCTCAACCCCTAATTAAGCCACACTTAGTACTTTAGTTAGCCAAATTAGAGAAAACAAAGATAAGGTATCAAAAAGAAATATTTTGCAAGCTACTTGCAAATTAGTGACTCATCACTATGAGTAAATGACCAAGCTACCATCAACTATGTTAAGAGTGCATACACTTTCACATTGCTAAAAGAGAGAAGATGAGACCCTCTCTTACCTTTAAAAGGAGGCCTCCCACCAAACATAAGGGAACCCTTTCCTAGTCTAATATTTTTACTTGTTACTCTACATGCTTATTGAATTATGCATCGTAGCCTTGAAGATAGGCCAATCTAGTCTTCATCTCTAACGTCATTTGCTTGTCTTTGTAACAGGTACCCATGTCTTTATCAAAGACCTCAACAAAATTTGGTAGAAACACCATGCTAGCGGGCTCTTTCGCCACACCGCCTTCTCTCTCTGACTCAATCAAGGAAACGTAGAAGACTGATCAAGGTCCTTCCTCACCCACCATGTTTAAGGTAGATATGGTCAAAATTGACCCCCATCCCCCCCCCCCCCCACGTTCTATATATTGATGTCGATTCGACTAACCTAACTGTCCGACCCTGCTCCACCAAACCCATCGGCTCCAAAAGATCCCGCGAATAGTTATATCCTTCTGTCATCAAGGTTGACTCCGATGAGGCTCTGGTGACTTTCATCTAAACTTTCCACCAATGGAACGCCAATGAATTCTGGTTCGCCCTCATCTCAGATGAGGCAAAAATATCGAAGCTTGAGAAAGCTCATGGTTCGGCTCTATTAGTCTACCCATTCCAGACCATTTATGATCTTACATTTTTGATCTTTTCCTTCATATATGCTGCCCTAGTGTTCTATGGGTACCTCATACAATAATAGTCCCTTGACTCCTGCCTTCATATGCACTGCCTCAACCGGTGATTCAACTTTCGCATAGGCTTTCCTGAGTTCCCGATGTTCTTCAAGGTCAAACCCACTCCTTCTAACCACTTCTACCTGAGCCACCAAGTGATGTATGTGAAGCAGTCCCTGCTGCTCAACCCCCTGTACTCTCCAAAGGAGTGGAAGAAAACCCTCATCCTCATCTTTCGGGATTAGGAAAAGCTCGATCAGGACGCTGGTCACAAGGTGCCCACCATCATCAGCTGTGTCAAGCCTGCTGAAGAGGTGGTACACGGCGTCGAATTTCATCGTGACCTAGTAAATGACGCCTTCAGGATCTCCAGCAAGCATCGCTAGGTTCGATGGTTGTGGAGTCGCAAACGTCTCTCACCTGGAGGCCTAGAGGAAGTCATTCATCTAGATCACAAAGATCATACTATAGTCTGTTCGATGTCCCTAAAGCTCTCTAGGTCCACTGCAAGGGAGAAACCAGTGCCACCCCTATGCCTGCCAATGTCTTTGCTCTAATCGAGATAGGGGTGGAACTTAAGCCCAAAGAACGACGACACCTGGTCAAATCTCTGGGCTGTAGAAGAAGAAAGAGAAGGCTTCAATCTCAGCTTAGTAGCCTATGGAGGTCTCCCTTCCAAATGAGAGTGAGAAGCCTGAGGTGCCTCCTTCTCTTTCCTAAGATGAACTGTGACCACCATCACCCCCAAGGAAGAAAGTCTGTACCGAAACACCTAGGTCATCATAGTGAGTGACCTTCTCTCTTTGTAAACCATCATGCTAGAAATCCTCTTTCTATGTAATCGTACTTTTCAAGTTTGTGGAACGTGGCTATGTCATGAATTGATCTAGTCGCATAAACGCATATATGTCATACTCTTACTACTATAAGTCTGCATGGAGAGCTAGTCGAGGACTTTGACCCCCACCTCCCCTATGAATATTTTAAGCGTAAAGACAATGGGCATAGGTTCGTTGTCAACCCTCCTCAAGATCTGAAAGAGCAACAGGTCGAGAAGCTCACATGCGATGTTCATCTCCCTGCCATTGGGAAACACTCCATCTCCAACCTCTACTCCAGAATGAACAGGCCAGATGTTGCAACTACGGCTTTCGTAGTTACTCTTCCCGAGCAGGACCACGAGGACCTGACCTCGTTGGACCTTACTGACCGAGTCACCATGTCCTAGACCTCTCTCTATCGACTAAGTTTACCTTCTTGCTTCTTCTTATTTTACTAGTGAAATATGCCTTTTAGTTTCCTTAACTAATATCTTTTCTATACACTGCAACAACCCTCATGGTGGCCTTAGGAACCTTCTCAAGCTGTGTGCAAGCTGCCTAAGACAAGGCTACTATGATAGAAGAGGAGGTGGCCAACTTGAGGGAGAAAGTCTCATGCAAGAGTTGGCAACCCTTCAGCTTGATGTCAAGGATCATGCTCTTGAGGAAGAGCATACCCTGTACCAAGCAGAATTGGCAAACCTGAATGCTGATCTAACTAAGGCCCAACTCAAACACAGCTTGACGATTTGTACTTTTGAGGAAAGGATTACGGAGAACATAAGGGCTTATCAAGATTTGCATGCAAAGGAGATCGATACCCTCAAGGAATCTCACAAGATTGAGCTAGAGAGCAAGAGGGTGGATTTCGAGAAGGAGAGACAAGAGCTCATAAATTCCTACAACCCTACAACTTCTAATGATGAGTGGAGCCCCCTTCTTGTCTGTAGGGGTGTACTATATAATAGCTTAGGACCCCTTTATAAAACAATATCGTATTTATAATTTTCCATTTATTTCTTTCTTTCGAACTAAATTACGTAACATATATGATAATTTAACTTACGTAATATCATTATGGTTTATATGTCTTCTCATTCAACATGCTTATTTCAACCTTGGGGGGTTTGCTTCTAAGTAACTGTGGCCTTAGTATGACTCTCGAACCACTTATTCTTTGTACAAACTTTGCTCATAGATGGGGATTAAGGAGAGCCTCCGTAACCTTGAGGTCTTTAAAGAATACTCATGATTTTGAGATTGCCCTTTCTCAAAAGACTTGCATGCTCAATCTTAGCCTTTACAAAGGACTATCGTTCTCTAGGACCTTCCTTCAACCAAGTTTGTCCCTCTAACGCAATACCAATATTGAGGAATACCCCATGATTTCACCAAGACCGCATGAGGCCTACCCCCAGTCTTTTGAAAAACCCTGTCTCGAGTGTTGTAGTTGGGTCCCCTACTCTTTATGTAAATCGTTCTTGGTTTATCCCAAAGGGCGTCACCACATAAATACACTCGGGACTTAAATGCCCAAATTACCAAAATTACGCTAAGTTTTCCCCCTAGCTGGGTACTGAATTATTCTCATCGTTCATAACAAAGCTTGACAACTTGCCATCCCGGAGGTATCTGAGCTTATGGGTTTTTCTCTGAGTGTTTTTACTTGACCATGAGGAACTCCCTTGATACCCCTATCTTTCTCGCCCTTAGCACTGTATTGCCTAAAGAAGCTAAGCAAGCTCGCACAAGAGGAGTTCTGTCTATGAGGGTCAATGTCATTTGCCTCACTTAAATTCGTACTCTTAGACACCAAGTTTCTCGAGATCAAACACATAAGCAAATCATAAACGACATAATACAAAACAATGTACTGAAACAAAAGCTTTTATTGAATAGTTTTATGATCATACAATGTCAATGACATAAGCAAAAAAGTTTCTGACATGCCTCGTTAGACCTACCAACTCGTAACACAATCTTATTAAAAACCGAGCTGGTTAGGAAGAGTACATGCCCCTTCTAGATACTTCTCCACTTCTGCTCTCGTTCCTTAATCATACCCCATATAATACTCCTTGAGGTGGACGACATTCCACCTTTTGTTAACCAACGCACCTATTCTAGGGTTCTCAAGCTCGTACCACCCATGGTTGCCTTCTCCCACAATTTTGTAAGGTCATTCCCAGTTTTTCCCTAGTTTTCCCTCTATTGGGACCTTGGTATTTTTGAACACTTTTCCATAAAACTATGGTTCCAGGGAGGAAAACTCGAGGTCTGACCTTCCTGCCATCATAGGCCTCGAGCTTCTGCTGGTATGTCGCCACTCTAATTTGGGAATGTTCCCTACTTTTCTCTAGGAGATCCAGTTCGGCCTTAGGCATTTTGCATTTCGCTCAATCGGTGGATCAATGGTCTTCAGATTCGGCACCCTATGGTTGATTAGAATTACACCTTCAGTCCCATAAACAATGGAGAAAAGGGTTTCTTCAGTGGGCTTCTTATTGGTCGTCTGATAGACCCATAGCACATTTGGCAGTTTCGACACCCAGTTACCCTTTGATGTCTGATCTAACCATCTTCTCAAGCCTTGCAATATCATTTTATTGGATGCCTCTGTCTGTCCATTTCCTTGTGGATATCTCGGGGTAGAGAACGTCAGCCTTATTCCTTACATTTTGCAGTATTCCATAACCTTTGTAAAGTTGAATTGCGGCCTGTTATCTGCGACTATTGTCATAGGAACCCCAAAGCGACATATGATCATCTTCCATATGAAGTTCCTGACTTTCCTTCCCCTGATCCTTGACAATTCTTTAGCCTCGATCCACTTTGATTGATAGTCGGTGCCAACCAAGAGGTATTTTTCTATCCACCCTTAGTTCTGGTTGGGAAATCCCCCATGATGTCCAACCCCTACTGGGCAAAGGCACACGGTGCTGTGACTGGGTGTAACTCTTTTGGGTGCACGGGAGGTTGATGGGCATGTCTCTGGCAAGCTTCACAAGCTTGTGCATACTCTATGCAGTTAGTCTTCATGGTGGGCTAATAGTATCATTCTGTTAAGCATCTGACCACGAGGCTCCTGCCCCCAATGTGCATCCCACATATCTTTGAATGTAGCTCCTCAATTACCGTACTGACCTGGGTAGGGTGCACTGCCAATAAATTTTGTTCACTAAAGGATCGGCGATATAGCTTATTGTCTCTATTATTAAACTGAGTTGCCTGTCTAATGACCCTTCGATCCTTTTATCTTCCTTCTAGTAGGGCTCAATACTTGATGTAGTTCGTAATTTCATCAATCCTTGGGGGTCCCAACTATATTGGCAAAACTGTTGTTGAAACCTCCATGTCCTTGTTGGGTATAGGTAGGTCCTCTTGCTACCTTGAGGTATGCTTCTATGGAGGCGTGATGAGCCACGTATTCTCCAAGTACCTGATTTTATATCTTCTGGGAGTCACAAAACACTTTGATCTTCTTCATGTTCAACTCTTGTGCCAATTGCAACCCTGCCAAAATTTCTTCATACTCTGTTCCATTATTGGTTGCCTTCCATCCTAAGGTCAGGGCGTGCTCCATGATCGTGCAATCTAGGGTCTTAAGTATCATTCTAGCTCCAGCTCCCTTTTCCTTCGACGACCCGTTAGGATACAAAGTCCAATGATCTGGCTATAGTATTGTGATTTCTGCCAAAAAATCTGCTAGGGCTTGACTCTTCATTGTTGTCATTGGTTTGTACTCTACATCATGCTCAGACCTTTGATGATAATCGGCTCGTCTAGGGTTAGGTACTTTAATACTTGGTGGTAGGTGGAAGCGACTGCCTTCATAAGGTGGAGCCGTGGCCTACCTAGTATGGCATTATGAGGCGAGGGGGTATCCACCACTACGAACCATGTGGTTGGGTTTGTTTCAGGTGTAGTGACCCGGGGGGGGGGGGGGATAAATCCTAGGGTCCTCACTCTTGATCCTTCAAACCCAATGAGGGTAATATGGTGGTCCTGGATTTCTCCCATCAACCCTCCCAATGATGGGACCTTTGTGAGGGCCTTTTCAACCAAGGAATTTTCCTGACATGTGTGAGGGCCTTTTCAACCAAGGTTTGTTCTTGATATGGTGGAATATGGATGAGATAGGAATCCTCGTATGGGGAGGAACAACTTTCGTCCAAAGTTAGAAGACTGATAGCCTGAGGCATTTTTCTTGTTATCATAGCTGCTTCATCCTAAGCTAGCGTTATTTTTGGATAAGGCCCATCTTGACTTGTGGGCATTATCTGTCGACTTGGCCTTTGGGGATTCTCTGCTATATCCCATTGCGTCCTCCACCTAAGCAAAGTCGAGGGCTTTGCGATACGCCGTGGCCAAGTCCTTAGTATTTTTCCTTATAAGCTTGCTTATCAACTCCGAGCCCATATCTAGCCAGTTACTGAAGGTTGTGGTAGCAATTGCATCATCCTTGCAGTCAATGGTTGCATACTCCTTTCTGAATCGGGTGACCTAGTGCCTCAATGAATCTTCCTGTCTCATCCTCAAGGAGGTGAAGTAGTTTACATCCTTCACCCCCTCAGTGTTGCTCTCGTACCTCTTCAAGAACGCTGCTTTCAATCCCCTGCAGTCCTTGATCGATCAAGGGGGATGGGTTCGTACGACTGTAATGCGTGGTCCTTCTAGCTCGCTTGAAACATCTTGCATATTGCATCGTTCGACTAACTTTTTCACCATCGTCGATTGGTAGTTTCGAACATGCTGGTACGGGTATGAGTCTCCTGCATATCTATCGAACCTCTAGTTACTCCACTTCTTTGGGGGATCGGCCTCATGTATGAATTGAGCTAGAGGGTTTTGTGACATCCTTCGAGCTCGCTGATCTGCTTTTGATTCTTTCTTAGAACGGCCCTCCTTCCTTAATCTTTCTGTCTCCTAATTCGTTCAAATGTTATAGGCGCGCCGAGCTTTCATAAACTCCTCCATCATTCTCCTAAGGGATGCCACACCCAAGGCCTCATGGTCTCTGAGAGCCTGCGCATCCATCTCTTCATGATCATTCTAGTTCTCTATTTTAGGGAGGGTGTTGACAATCGTCACCACTAGGATTGCTAATTTTGCAATGGCGGTGGTGTTAGGCACGACCATCCTCTGATCCTTTAGGAAGTTGAGAAACTTAGACAGGATGGCCTGCTAACTCATTGGCGGTCCTTACTATGCCCTCAAAGGACTATGGCAGTATGGTCAGATTGATCCTTTGGACGGTGTTTCACTCCTCAGTTCGATAGAGGTTCTGATCGATCTTGGCTTTCGAACCCGGGGCTCCCTCTTCTTCACGCTCAAAATTCTCCTCGTCACTGATATAGATTTCTCCCATGAGGTTCTTCCATCCAGCTTGATGCAAAAATATGCTAGCGTACTTTGATGCTCCTGTGGTAAGGGTTGTCTATCCCATTCCTTGAGGATGGGTGGTGTCTTTGTCACGCTGGTCATTCATGTTGGTGTTTCCCGTATCACCTTCCATGGTCCTCCGTTCATAAGAGTTAGTCTAAAGTTATGGTCTCAATGAAAGCACCAATTTGTGATAGCAGATTCGTATCTCTCTCAAGCCTATTTCCTCGTGAACCAGTAAAACAAATTGAAGTAGGGTGTGGTGCCTTGCTTAGACCCTCTGATTCTTAAGTCAGTTGCTTGCTCAAGAATTAAATAGTAATAAGGCTAGAATCATGTTACCTTGAGCCATGTCGGAATGGCCTATATATAGAGATCATTCTAGGTCTACGCATCATCCTTCTTTGAGTCGGACTACTTTACTTTTAGAGAGGAGAAATTTATTAAGGAATGGATCTTTGCATCCATGGCCAATCTCATCTCATGATTACCGCACGCCCTTTAGTGTAATCCCTCTAGGTTTTGTACAATTCTTACATACTTTCTCAAGGATTCCACCAATCTCTCGAGCTCCGCATAAAACCCTGGGATTACCACACAATCTTACGAACATTCTAGAGGCTTCTACATCATTTTATATACTTCAAGAATCCTCTAAATAGTTTATTCCAACTCAGAACCCTAATTGGACAGGCCCAAGCTCAAGGATCTAATTATCAAACCTCTATTACCGTCTAACCTTGAGGGCTCAAAACCCTCAAGCTCTTTGTGGCCAAAACTGACTACCACAAATGAGGCTTATGGAGAGCCTCCATAACCTTGAAGTTTCCTAGGGATGCTCGTAGTTTTAAGACTATCCCTTGATTTCAGAATTGAATGCTCAGTCTTAGCCTTGTATAAAGGACTACCAGTCTCTAAGATAATCTTGCAACCAAGTTTTTTCCTCTAACAGAGTGTCAACCTTGAGAAACTCCCCATGTTATCACTAAGACCACATGAGGCCCACCCCTAGGGTTGACTTTTCCTTAGAAAACCTATCTCGAGTGTTGTGTTGGGGTCACATCTCTAACACATGAACTGATATTAGCTTATCCCCTTGTAGCCAGAATTTGGCTAAGTCTCTCCCCTATTTGGGTCTTGACCTTTTCTTTATACGTACCAAGCTTGATGACTATTGTTCTAGAAGCACCTGAGCTTATATCTATTTTTTTAAGTGTTTTGGCCTAACCATGAGGAACTCCTTCCATACCCCTCAAATTTTCCTCCCTTAGGATCGAATTGCCTAAAGAAGGTTTAATGGTATTGTAAGGGAGGAGCTCATCTTATGGGAGCCAACGTTGCCTGCCCTACTGAAGCTCATGCTCCTAGACACCAAGTCCCTCAAGATCGAATGATCAAACAAATCGTAAACAATACAATAGAAAGCAATGTACTGAAACAAAATCTTTTATTGAATAACTTTATAATCGTGCAATGTTATCGTATAAGCAGAGAAGTTTCTGACACCCCTAGTTAAACCTACAAACTCGTAAAACAATCTTACCAAAAATAGCTCCTCCATCACTGTTAAGAAGAGTACGTGCCCCTTCTAGATGCTTTCCCCCATATGTTATAGCTCCTCAGTCATGCCCCAAGTGGTATTCCTTGAGGTGAACAACATTCTACCTCTTATCGGCCAAGGCGCTTGTCCTATGGTTTTGCAGCTCGTACGACCCATTATAGCCCTTTCCTCTGATTTTGTAAGGTCCTTTCCAGTTTGCCCCCAGTTTTTCCTCTTTTGGAATCTTGGTATTCTCAAAGACCTTTCCCAAGACCATGGTGCCAGGGAGGTAAACTCTAGGTATGATCTTGCTGTCATAGTAAGCTTTTAACTTCCGCTAGTAAGCTACCACCTTGACCTGGACCTACTCCATGCTTTCCTCAAAGAGATCGAGCTTATGCCTTTAGCTTTCTGCATCTTGCTCGATCAGTTGTTCTATGGTTTTCAGATTTGGCACCCTGTGATTGATAAGAATTACAGCTTCAGTTCCCTAAACCATTGTGAAAGGAGTCTCTCCAATAGGTTTCCTCTCAGTCATCCGATAGGCCTACAACACATTTGGCAGCTACAAAACCTAATTTCCATTTGCTATCTGATCTAGCAATGACTCTTCAGGCCTTATAGTATCGTCTCATTGGATACGCCTACCTGTCAGTTCCCTTGGGGATATTGTGGGGTGGAGAACGTCAACTTGATCCCTTACTTCTCATAATATTCTCTGACCTCCGTGAAGTTGAATTGCGGTCTGTTATCCCCAACGATCTTAATGGTAAGTCCAAAGTGACATATGATCATCTTCCATGTGAAACTTTTCACTTCTACTCCCTTCATTCTTGACAGAACCTCAGCTTTGATCCACTTCGATTGATAATCTATGGCAACTAAGAGGTACTTTTTTTGTCCACCCCCAATCTCTGTTGGGAAATCCCCCATGATGTCCAACCCCCACCAAGTGAAGGCACACGGTGCCATAACCAGGTTCAATTCTTCTGGATGCATGGAAGGATGTGGGGTGTGTCTCTGGTAGGCTTCAGTGTCTCTGGCATATTCCAGGCAGTCTGCCTTCATGGTCGGCCAATAGTACTCTTCAGTTAAACATAGAACCACGAGGTTCTTACTCCCAATGTGCATTCTACATATTCCTGAGTGCAGCTTCTCCATCCGTGTTCCGACATTGGTGGGGTGTACTTCCAACAAATATGGCTCACTAAAAGACCGACGATACGACTTTACCGTTCTTGATATTGTAATGTGTGGCTTGCCTAATGACCCTCCTAACAAACCTCCTGGCTTCGGGTAAGACTACATCCTCGATGTAGTTCATGATTTCATCCATCCACGAAGGCCTCAACTGTATTGGCATTACTGCTATAGACTTCTCTACAGTCGTGCTAGGTATGGGTAGATGTTCCACTGGGATTGTACATTTCATATGATAATCTATGGATGAGGCAAGGTTAGCTAGTACATTAACGTACGTATTCTCAGTTCGCGGGAGCTGCATGATCAAGAACTCCTCAAGCTGGTTGACAATTCCCCTTACCACCTTGAGGAGTGCTTCAATGAATGCATGGTGGGCATCATATTCGTAAATCACCTAATTCACGATTAACTGGGAGTCACAGAATACTGTAATTTTCTTCACATTTAGTTCTCGTGCTAATCATAACCCTACCAGCAATGCCTCATACTCTCCCCCATTGTTGGTTGCCTTCTACCCCAAAGTAAGGGCTTGCTCCATAATCGTACCATTTGGCGTTTTGAGCACCAGAACTGCTCTGGCTCCTTTCTCTTTTGATGGCCATTCAACTTATTAATCATGCATTGATTTCATGTTTTGAGCCATTGTTCAAGGAAGTCCAATCCATTTAGCCATGGTTCTAAGGAAAATCAATCTTCAATTCGAGACATTTACGCACCTTCGTCTGATTGTGTGTTTCCCTTACTTTGTTGTGTTGTGAGTCCTAACTTAGTTTTTTTTTTCATTTCTTTTATGTTTGCTTGAGGACAAGCAAAGTTTAAGTCGGGAAGGTGGAGGATGTGTAAACACTACCAGCACAAGTATTATAGCCGACAAAAAAAGGGACAATAGACCAACGACATTTTGAACTGTTGACTATACTCTACTTTAGCCGACAATATAAATTGTTGTCAGTAAAAACACTATAGCCGACGGTACAGAAATGAACCGTCGGTTATAGTAAAAACTCATTGTCGGCTATAGTAACACTATACCCGACGACCGATTTTGCAAAAGACCGACGATATGGTTAACTATAGCCGATGACTATTTTTTATGTCGTGGACTATAGTTTCTTATCTAAACATATTGGGTAGCAGCTCAACTATTCAAAAAAATTGGAGAAGAAAAATTCAAAACACTCTCAAATTGTTGAGTGTTGTCAGTAGTTGTCCAAAATAAAATCGTGAAGCTATTTCCCGCTATATAGGTACGTATATATATGAATTTTGTAGATTGAGTTGATTTAATTAGATAAAAATATACATGTATAAATTTTGGACATTGAGTTGATTTATGTGTGTTAGATATATATGAATTTTGGAGATTGAGTTGATTTAATTAGATGAAAATATATATGAATTTTGGAGATATAGTTGATTTAATTAGATGAAAATATATATGTATAAATTTTGGAGATTGAGTTGATTTATGTGTTATATATATATATGAATTTTGGAGATTGAATTGATTTAATTAGATGAAAATATATATGTATGTGTGTTTATATGTTAATTGTTGATATATAGCTAGTATGCATATATATATATATGTGTGTGTGTGTGTGTACCTTTATAATTACGTAGCTAGCTAGCTAGTAGATGATCAAATTAAAGATGTGTATATATATATAAATTAAGTTCAAATTTTTCAGGATGGACAGGAGTTGAATTTTTGTTCCAAGATGGGATCGAAATTATAAAATTGGAATGAAGAGTTTTGTGGAATATGTGAAGGCTAATTCTAATGTGAATGATATTCATTATTGCCCGTGTAAACACTGTCAGTGTCAGAGCTATATGTATTGTTTTACCATTGATACAATATGGGAGAACTTGAAGAAAAACGAGTTTTGGGATAAGTACATGTGTTGGATTTATCACGGTGAAACATCATCAGCGTGTCAGCATGATCATGGGCAATATCCTCAGATGGCCAGCACATCCAATGATCCAACAACAAGGTTGATCAACGATGTGTTTCCTTATGAGAGCAGTGTATTAGCTCAAGCATTAGATAATGATCCCGCTATTGGGGGCTTCCCTCATATTGAGCCAGTCCAGCAATTACCTACAGCTGTCCACACTACCAGTATGGACAAGTACAATAACCTGATTGCATTCCAACATACCACCCCATTGTACAACGGGTGTACTAAGACTGTTCTTGAAAGTTTCATGGGAGTAATGAAGCTCACAGTTGAGAACAAAATGAGTGTCAAGGCTATTTATGATTAGCTAAAGTGGATTGCTTCGATGCTACCCCCCGATCATCATCTTTCTACCACTCATCGTAAGGTGCGACATATCCTGAAACATCTTGGCCTTCCCTACATCAAAATCCATGCATGCAGATATGATTGCGTTATCTTCTGGGGTGAATATGCTTACGGGAATGATCTTGATGGCATTGATGCCTTCCCGGTATGTCAAACGGATACGTATAAGTTGACTCCTGCAGCGAATAAGAAAGTTGTGAAGATACTTCGGTATTTCCTGTTGATTGATAGGCTAGAACGGTTGTTCATGTGTGCACAACGGCTGAAGCTATGAGATGGTGGGGTGAGAGAAATTTGTGTGACGATGATACCCTTATATACCGTGCTAACGGAGAGGCTTGGAAGCACATGGTCAGGGAGTTTTCTCATTTTTCATTAGAGGTCTAAAATGTTTGGTTGGGGCTCTCATCTGACGGATTCAACCATTTTGGCAACATGAGTCTTCAATATAGTATATGACCAGTTATTTTGGTACCGTACAACCTTTCTCCATGGATGTGCATGAAGAAGGAATACAATATGCTCACTCTATTAATTCTAGGGCCGAGTTATCCAGGAATGTATCTCAATGTATATTTGAGACCCTTGATTGAAGAGCATAAGTACCTAAGTGAATTTGGCCATCACATTTATGACAAGTACAAAAACCAGATGTTCCAGATGCATGTCATGGTTGTTGGCACTATCAGTGATTTTCCTGCCCGTGGGATGTTGTCAGACAACGTTATCAGGGGATACAGAGCTTGTTCAGAGTGTATGACTGTTGAGTGCTGTAGACCTCATTACAGGAAAATTGTCCAAATGCATCACCGTTATTTGCTTCCACATGATCAGCAATGGTAGTAGGATCCCGAGGCTTTTGATGGGACTGTAGAAACGGGTGTGCAACCCAGGAGATGGACTGGGATAAAATTATGGAAGTGCTGAATGAATACGATTTTGGGCAGCTGAGTAAATATCCTGAAATAGTGGCGTCAATACCTGAAAAACCCGACATGTATAAATTCTGCACACACAAAAGCATATTTTGGGAACTCCTATATTGGCCCAAGTTGCCGATCATGCACTACGTAGATGTCATGCACATAGAGAACAATGAATTTGTGGAGGCATGCATTGATTTGAAAATAATGAATTTGTTGAAACAGTTGTGGTTGAGAGAAGGGAAGAAAAAATCCCTCAAACTCCTTATACCGTCAAGTCTTACCAGAAGAATGAAATTTTTAGGTGGATGGGTAATGTCAGGTATACTTCAGGCTATGCAGGCAATATAGGCCGGTGTGTTAACTTCCAGGACAATAAGATGTACGGATTAAATAGTTATGACTTTCATATACTTCTTCAACGCCTCTTCCTTATTTTCATTCGAGGGTACCTGCCGAAAAAGGTGGTGGAGCCGTTAGTGGCATTGCCAAGATTCTTTCAGAAGTTATGCACTAGAGAAGTGAAAAATCAGACCTGAGAGAAATGCAACAGGAAATCATTTTTATCATGTGCAAATTTGAGAGGATATTTCCCCCAAATATTTTTGATATCATGCCTCACCTGATCATCCATCTTCCCGAACAATTGTTGCTTACTGGTCTAGTACACTACACTTGGATGTATCCTATGGAAAGATACGTACGATTCAACATCTGAATTTGACTCTAAGTTTTTTTAACATTATGAAAGGACCCGACTCTGATTTAGTTGCCTAAACCGAAATCAAACCCCTTCAAAAACATGAACTTAAATTTTTTTTGACAGAGTTTAGTTTGAAATACGTGAGCTAAAATGAGAACTTGCAAATAAATCTAGAAAAACATTTAGGAGTAAACTCAACTGAAAACACAACATAAGTATTCAGAGCGACGCCTATACACATCATATACAATCAGTAGGTCGAACTGAGAACCTACACGAACTGAGTGTGACTTGAACTCTACGCCTCCACCGTCAACGTGCAACCTTGGAACCCAAACTGCAAACTAGGAAAAAGAAACCGAAAAGCCCAGGGAAAGGTAAATAAAATCGTTAGAGTGAGTGGACGAAAATAACAATATGCCTTTCACCTTTATAAACATGAAATCATGATGCGAGTCTAAAATCATTAAACTCAGGTAAGGTGGTTGTCATAACCTTCCTTGATATCGTATAAAAATTGGGGAGACCGTAACTTGAGTACAATCATGCTCAACCAGGTAAGGGGCTTGTCATAATTAACCTTCCTGGGAGCCATATAATCACGGGTCAGGCGTTTGTCAGAACCTTCC
Organism: Geum urbanum; assembly: GCA_946800695.1. Lineage (NCBI taxonomy): Eukaryota > Viridiplantae > Streptophyta > Magnoliopsida > Rosales > Rosaceae > Geum > Geum urbanum. Next base: position 42,101,768 of record OX326998.1, read on the forward strand.
TGGAGCATCTCGGGGATGAGCCGAGAAGCCAGTGCATCGCTGCATCCATATATCCATAATCCATGTAAAACAAATCATATATGTGCCTCCAAGTAAAAATACATAATCATAATTGCATACTCGTAAAATGCATAACATAAAATGCATAATCAAGACTCGCAAATCGATAGTGAAAATCAAAGTGTCCACTCACAGTACGAAGCTAACTCTAAGGTCCAGCAGAAGATCCCTCGCCAAACACTCGATCAAGATCACCTGAAGAACAGGGATACGATCAATACATATAGAATCACAACATACGGAGCTAATACGTCAAGAACCCCGCGTTCTCGATAGACGTATCGCTCAAAATATTGACGAGGATAGCAAAATTCCTAAAATACACCCAAACAACCCTCGTCCCAAAATAGAATACTCAAATCAACTCAAAACCTCACGACTACGATCGGGACGCGATTACAAGCAAAACAATATAAAAATCTCCAAAACTCCCAAAAAGTCAACCTTCGCCGTTAATCGCCACCGCCGCTAGCGGCGGCACGGCGCCAACAGTGACCAACTTCGGCGACCCATACCTCAAAATCTTCATGTATTCAAGCCCAACACTTTTCCTCAAGGTCACAACAACATCCAACCACCACCGTGGTCGGAATCAAGCTCGAAAGCCACGGCCTCCATTGATTCCGGCGAGCTTCAAACGTCACGTAATCCTAAAATCTCTTTACCCAAAAGCATCTATGGGTTGAGGGGAGCAAAACCCCCAACCCAAACGACCCCAAAACTAGCCAGAAACCGCCACCCGAATCTGGTAAATTCCAAGAACTTCACCGAGTTCAAACTCCCTCAAATCTCCACCAAATCCACTCAAACCAAGTTCAAATCAATAGGAAATCATAAGAGGAAGCTAACCATACCAAGCTTGTGGCCTAAGGTGGCCGAAATCAGAAAGTCAGCTGGTGGTCAAAAACCTCTCCGATAAGCCACGGTCAACGCGGGTCAACAGGTCAAAACTGGTCAACTCGGCCAAAATGTGACTTTTCGACAATTCCACGACAATTTCGATATTTATACTCACGACCAAAACGATCAACGGTCAAAAACGAATCGAAACCAATCAGATAAACACAACTAAATCCAACAGTCGAAAATATTCATAACTTATTCCACGTAACTTGAAATAATCCTCCGGAAACTCCCACGAGTTCAAAATCACATACACTACAACTCTCATAACAAACTAATATCAAATTTCAAACCAAAAATCTCGTCGTGAACAAACCCGCCATATTGATCAATTACGGCAAATCGCGACTAATCGTGAAACTCGCAAATCAAGCCAATTAACATACAATTTCCGGTTCGGGTTGTTACAAATCTACCCCTCTAACAAAAATTTCGTCCTTGAAATTTACATACTTGCTAGCTGAAGAGGTAAGGATAGTGCACACGCATGTGCTTCTCGGTCTCCCAAGTAGCCTATTTAACTGAATGATTTCGCCACGATACCTTCACAAGAGGGATGGCTCTGTGTCGCAACTCCTGGACCTTCCGATCAAGAATCTGAACTGGTTCTTCCACATAGCTCAAGTCCTCCTGTATAGGAAGGTGATACGGTGTCAACACATGAGATGGATCGAAAATGTACTCCCACAACATAGACACATGCAACACATCATGTACCCTGTCCATCTCAGATGGTAATGCTAACCTGTATGCCACAGTACCGACTCGCTCCGTGATCTCATATGGGCCAACATATCGCGGACGAAGTTTACCACGCTTCCTGAAATGAACAACACCTTTCCAAGGATAAAGTTTTAGGAAAACCGAATCACCAACCTCAAACTCAAGATCCTTCCGTCTCACATCAGCATAACTCTTTTGTCGATCATGTGCAGCCTTTAATCTGTCCCGAATAACCTGAACATCTTCCGTGGTACTTTTCACCAAATCAGAACTAAGAAGTCATTTCTCACCAACTTCACTCCAACACAATGGAGTTCGACACTGTTTGTCGTACAAAACCTCATAAGGTGCCATACCAATGCTAGCCTGATAGCTGTTGTTGTATGCAAACTCAATCAAATGAAGTTGTTGATCCCAATTCCCTTCGAACTGCAACACACAAGATCGCAACATATCCTCCAGAGTCTGAATAGTCCTCCCTGACTGACCATCTGTCTGAGGATGAAAAGCTGTGCTGAAGTGTAGTCTAGTCCCGATTGCTCTCTACAACACCTGCCAAAAAAATGAAGTGAACTGACTATCCCGATCGAAAACTATAGACACAGGTACACCATGCAATCTCACAACCTCTCTCAAGTACAGCTTCGCCAATTTGTTCACGGGAAGCTTTTCTGGAAGTGCAAGGAAATGAGCTGACTTCGTAAGGCGATCCATAATCACCCAAATATCAGTACTATGACCAGAAGTACGAGGTAACTGATACACAAAATCCATAGTGATATGCTCCCATTTCCACACTGGAATCTCCAAAGGGTGTAGTTTACTTGCCGGTTTCTTACATTCTGCCTTCACTTGTTGACAAATCAGGCATCTGCTCATGTACATTGTTGTTTCCCTCTTCATGTTTCGCCACCAATAATGAGCTTTAAGTGTCCAGAACATCTTTGTACCATCCGGATGCATAGCATATGCGGAACAATGAGCTTCATCGAGTATTTCCTTCTTCAAATCATCATTTCTGGGCACACACAATCTCCCTTTGAACGTCAAAGTGCCATCACTCCTCATCCAAAACTATGTCAGTACATTATTCTGAATCAAATTCTTCTTGCTTAGCAGATAGGCATCTGAATCTTGAGCTTCACGAACTTGATCAAGTAATACCGGACGAACATGGAAGCTGGCTAACAATGCTCCATCATTATTCCACTCCAACTCCGCTCCCGCCGCTCGCAACTCTGTCAAAAGTGACAGTCTAGCAACACGTACATGAAAGAGAGAAGCACATGCTTCCGACTAAGAGCATCAGCAACCACGTTAGCCTTTCCTAGATGATACTCGAAAGTGCAGTCATAATCATTAATCAGCTCCATCCATCTCCGCTGCCTCATATTCAAATTTGGCTGCGTACGCAAGTAGGTAAAACTTTTATGATCAATGTAAATCTTGCACTGTACTCCATACAAGTAGTGTCTGCAACTCTTCAATGCTAACACAATGGCAGCTAACTCCAGATCATGAGTAGGATAGTTAACTTCGTGTGGTTTCAACTGTCTAGAACCATATGCCACCACATTTCCATGCTGCATTAAGACACAACCCAGACCTAACTTCGAAGCATCACTGTATACTATATACTCACTGCTATCGTCATGTAAAGTCAACACTGATGCAGTAGTCAACCTCTCTTTCAAAGTCAAGTAGCTTTCCTCACAAGCATCAGACCATTCAAACTTGACTCCTTTCTTCGTTAAACGGGTAAGCGGTGTCGCTATCCGTGAAAAGTCCAGTACGAATCGGTGATAGTAGCCTGCTAAGCCCAAGAAACTCCATATCTCTACCACATTGGTAGGTCTGCTCCAATTCAGCACTGCATCAATCTTATCAGAATCCACGCTGACTCCCTCAGCTGATATCACGTGACCCAAAAACTTTACACTATCTAGCCAAAACTCACAGTTGCTAAACTTGGCGTACAACTGAGCATCTCGCAAGGTCTGCAAAACTGCATGCAAATGCTTCTTGTGTTGCCCCACACTCCTGGAATAAATCAAGATGTCGTCGATGAACACAATGACAAACCTTGTCCAGATAACACCTGAAAATCCGATTCATCAAGTCCATGAAAGCAGCTGGCGTATTGGTCAACCCAAATGGCATGACAAGGAACTCATAATGCCCATAACGTGATCGAAACGTCATCTTGTCCACAACGGACTCCTGAATCCGTAGCTGATGGTACCCAGACCTGAGATCAATCTTCGAGAAGACTGAAGCTTCTTTTAGCTGATCGAACAAATCATCAATCCATGGGAGTGGATACTTGTTATTTACCATAACCTGATTCAACTTTCGATAGTCAATGCATAGCCTTACCGAACCATCCTTTTTCCTCACAAATAACACTGGAGCACCCCAAGGCGAAACACTAGGTCGAATGAAGCCATTCTCAATCAATTTCTGAAGTTGAATATGCAACTCCCTCAACTGTGCTGGTGCCATACGATAGGGTGTCTGTGAAATAGGTCCAGTACCTGGAAGTAACTCGATGGTAAAGTCAATCTCTCCGACTGGAGCAATGCCGGGTAAGTGCTTGGGAAACACATCTGGATACTCACAAACCACCGCAATATCACCAATGTCCAGTACACAATTACTCGTATCAATCACATGTGCTAGGTAAGCCACACAACCCTTCCTCAACATCTGCGCAGCCTTCATTGTTGAAATCAAACAAGGCAAAGAAGTATTCTTTTCACCACAAAACAAGATATCCGGCATGCCTGGACTCCTGAAAACAACCTCCTTCTTGTGACAGTCAAGAATAGCCCAATGGTTCTCCAAGAAATCCATTCCTAAAATCACATCAAAATCCACAATATCCAGCAGCATTAAATCCACGGCTAACCCATAACCTCCAATAAAAATCTCACAATCTCTATATACCCACCCAACACACACTACCTCACCAGATGGATACAACACTCGCCAAAAACTAGGGAGTGGAGATGCAGGTACAGTAGCCAATGATGCTAATATATATGATATGAATGAATGCGTAGCCCCTAGATCTAGTAAAGTAAGAACTGGATGACCAAAAATGTACAACGTACCAATGATAACCTCTGGGGAAACTCTGCCCTCACGTAGAGACATGGCATGAACTCGAGTTTGTCCAACTGGTCGTCCATGTTGGCTGCGATTCTGCTGACCACCCTATCTAGAAGATTGTGTTGCACGATCACCAGAAGTAGTACCCTGATCTCGACCAGCACTCTAATCCGCAACACCTCTAAAAGTGCCAAGCTGAGGACACTCCCTCACAAAGTGACCCTCCTAGCCACAATGGTAACAACTCATAGTACCCCGGTAACATAAACCATGATGTCGCTTATTACAAAGATTACATAATGGGACATCCCTTGGTGCAGCTGGTATGCTGAAGATAGGTCAAGGATAACTCGATCCACTAGAACTCCCACTCAACTGCTGCCTCTGCGGTTGACTCCTCCTCCATCTATGACTCTGCCTAGCAGTGCTAGTAGGATATCTGTAAGATCCACTACCAGAAGATGATGCTAATCCAGAAGTACCTGAACTCAACCTCTTCGAAGCACCCTGGCTAGGTCCACCCTCTTCAAATCGACGCATCTGAAACTGCATCCGCCTTTCCTTCTCAATGTCCTCACCTCTAAGTGCCGCACTAACAAACTCATCAAAGTTATCTCGAGGCATAGTGGTCAAAGTCCCCTTGATATTCAGATTCAAACCCAACTCAAACCTCCTACACCTTGCTTTCTCTGATGCCACCATATCACCTGCAAACTGAGACAAACGGGTGAAATTATCCCGATACTCAAGCACAGACATATTTCCCTGCCTCAGATTGGTAAACTCCTCATATTTCCACTGCTGAGTAGCTGGATTGAAATATCGACGCATGAATATCTCTTTGAACATCGGCCAAGGATTATAAATAGGAACTCTGTCTGTACATTTCAACCAAAAGTAGGCATTTGACTCAAGCAAATCCATTGCTGCTACAGTTTTCTGTTCAGGAGTAAAATGCAGGCGCTCACAAACACGCTCAACCTGAACCATCCAAGCTTCACACACCTCAGGATCAGGGGAACCAAAGAAAACAGTTGCTCCCGCTGTCCTAGCCCTAGTTACAGGGTCAATACGTTCCTCGAAACGCAATACTCGCATAAGCAAGTCACGAGTACGTTGATCCTCATCAGGATCCCCTGTCCGTTCAGCACGGACTCCGCATCGAGGAGGCATCCTAAGGATAAAAGATATTAGTCACAGGACAGAAAGGATATGTAATCATGAAACTTCAAACGTTTGAAAGCATTTAACACTTTAGAGCATTGATGATTATCTGCCGGCCGGTCGGGTCATCGCTCCGGAAATGCTATACATTCTCAAATGTCGTTAGTAACACAACTACAAGAGTCTACAGAACCTAAAACCTAATGCTCTGATACCAACTGAAAGGACCCGACTCCGATTTAATTGCCTAAACCGAAATCAAACCACTTTGAAAACATGACCTTAAATTTTTTTTGCCAGAGTTTACTTTGAAATACGAGAGCCAAAATTAAAGCCTGGAAAGAGAATCACACTTCGAATATTTCACAAAAGCCAAACCGTGGGGCTCCGTTCCCCATCCGGATTTCTCAACATCATATATATAATAAACCACAAGGTTTACAAGAAATCCAGAAAAACATTCAGGAGTAAACTCAACTGAAAACACAACATAAGTATTCAGAGCGACGCCTATACACATCAAATACAATCAGTAGGTCGAACTGAGAACCTACACGAACTGAAGTGTGACTTGAACTCTACGCCTCCACCGTCGACGTGAAACTTCGAAACCCAAACTGCAAACTGGGCAAAAGAAACCGAAAAGCCCAGGGAAAGGTAAATAAAATCGTTAGCGTGAGTGGACAAAAATAAAAATATTCCTTTCACCAATATAAACATGAAATCATGATGCGAGTCTAAAATCATTAAACTCAGGTAAGGTGGTTGTCATAACCTTCTTTGATATAGTATAAAATGGGGAGGCCGTAACTTGAGTACATTTTCCTCAAAGGTACAATCATACTCAACCAGGTAAGGGGCTTGTCATAACCTTCCTGGGAGCCATATAATCATGGGTCAGGCGTTTGTCATAACCTTCCTGGAGCATCTCGGGGATCAGCCGAGAATTCAGTGCATCGATGCATCCATATATCCATAATCCATGTAAAACAAATCATATATATGCCTGCAAGTAAAAATAAATAATCATAAATGCATAATCATAATTGCATACTAGTAAAATGCATAACATAAAATGCATAATCCAGACTCGCAAATCGACAGTGAAAATCAAAATGTCCACTCACAATACGAAGCTAACTCTGAGGTCCGGCGAAAGATCCCTCGCCAAACACTTGATCATGATCACCTGAAGAACAAGGATATGATCAATACATATAGAATCACAACATACGGAGCTAATACGTCAAGAACCCCGCGTTCTCGAAAGACGTATCGCTCGAAATATCGACGAGGATAGCAAAATTCCTCAAATATACCAAAACAACCCTCGTCCAAAAATAGACTACTCAAATCAACTCAAAACCTCACGACTACGATTGGGACGCGATTACGAGCAAAACGATATACAAAACTTCAAAAATCCCAAAAAGTCAACCTTCATCGGAGCTTTGTCGTTGATCGCCTCCGCCGCCGCAGCCGACGCGGCTCCAACGGTGACCAACTCCGGCGATCCATACCTCAAAATCTTCCTCTTCTCAAGCCCAACACTTTTCCTCAAGGTCACAACATCATCCAACCACCACCGTGGCCGGAATCAAGCTCGAAAGCCACGACCTCCATTGATTCCGGCGAGATTCCGGCGAGCTCCAAACGTCACCTAATACTAAAATCTCTTCACCCAAAAGCATTTATGGGTTGAGAGGAGCAAAACCCCCAACCCCAACGACCCAAAACTTGCCGGAAACCGCCACTCGAATCCGGTAAGTTCCAAGAACTTCATTGAGTTCAAACTCCCTCAAATCTCCGCCAAATCCACTCAAACCAAGTTCAAATCAATATAAAACCACAAGAGTAAGCTAACCATACCAAGCTTGTGGCTTGAGGTGGCCGGAAACAGAAAGTCAGCCGGTGGTCAAAAACCTCTCCAGTAAGCCACGGTCAACACGGGTCAACGAAAGTCAACGGGTCAAAATTGGTCAACTCGGCCCACAAGTGACTTTTCGAAAATTCCACGACTATTTTGATATTTACACTCGTGACCAAAACGATCAACGGTCCAAAACGAATCGAAACCAATCAGATAAACACAAGTAAATCCAACAGTCAAAAATATTCATAACTTATTCCACGTAACTCAAAATAATCCTACGGAAACTCCCACAAACTCGAAATCATGTACACTACAACTCTCGTGAAGAAACTCATATCGAATTTCAAACCGAAAATCTCATCGTGAACAAACCCACCATATCGATCAATTACGACAAACCGCAACTAATCGTGAAACTCGCAAATCAAGCCAATTAACATACAATTTTGCGGTTCGGGTTGATACACATTATTTGGAAATAATCACAATATACACTTTTAAACTTTATAGACAACTGAAGGACTACAATAACTATATGGCTAATAAATCCGCACCTGAATGATGTATAGCTGAAGCATATCTTGTGCACGAGTGCGTAACATACACCAAGGTGTATTTAGGAGCATTGGAGGACCCTCCACAATATATGCTAGTAGATGAACCACAGTTCAAACTTTCTATCCTCTCATATGATGTCGAAGTTGGTGGAAATTTGCCTAAGTTGTACCAGTTGGAACAATATGAGCTAGTCATTGCTCACTGGTGGGTATTGATTAACTGTCCTGAAGTGCAATATTGGAAAAGCTTCCACCTATATTGTCCTCAGGTTGGTGGTGATCTTGAGTACCATAATAGGGAGTTTGTAAACTATTTTGGCGGCAGGGTACGTCTATATATATACTTTTTGATATATATAATTTAATATCATGATGTTTGTCATCTAACATATCGATTATTATTGCTTCAGATGAACCATGTAGAGTATGATGGTAACCTAAACTTGTCACACGAATTGAGGCTTTTGGCGATGAAACCGATAACTTCAAGAGTGTATCCGATGTGTAAGGTCAATGACGTGCAATTTATATATGCAAATAGAGACGCGAGACGGAAAACACAGAACTGTGGGGTAATGGTGCATTGTCAACAGAATGGTATTGACTATTACGGCGTTCTCCGTTCAGTGGTTGAATTAATTTATGGGGAAGGCATGACAGTGCACTTGTTTAAGTATTGATGGTTTGATACTAGCCTTTAGAACCCAAGGACCGATGACTATGGAACATTTTCGGTGAATACTGCTACAACATGGTATAAAGATGACCATTTTATTTTTGCCACAGCGATAAAACAAGTGTTTTATCTTGATGATCTTGTGCACAAAGGTGCATGGAAAGTAGTTAACCATGTTGTTCCTAGAAACATATACAGTGCTGCTACATATGGTGATGCCGCAGAGAATGAAGAAACTACTACATACCAAGAGCCGAATGCAATTAATATTTCAGATTCCTCGATAATTCGCCTTAACAATGTGAGTCCGGATAGTGTGGTTCGACTTCCTCGAGCTGAATTTATTGATGTTAATCCAAATAAAGACAACGAAGACTCTGATGAAGAAGAGCGGCACATATTACCAGAAATTAACATGGATACCGAATCAGACTCAAGCGATGATTCTGATTATGCGTCTTGATTAGTTAAAAATGAATGTGTTAAATTTACGTGTTTGTTGAAGGGTGGTGATCATAATTTACGTGTTGAAGGGTGATGATCCAAAATTACTTCAACAGGGTTTTGTGTGAACTGTGTTTTCAAATGATCGAGGCTAATTTTTCAAAATATTTTCAGGGTATACCCGACTATTTTTGTCATTTCTTGTCGGGTATACTATACCCGACGACGTTCATAAGACACGTCATCAGGTATTGTATACTCGAAAATAATTCATTTAAGTCGTCGGCTATCCTATACCATTTTAACCCAAAAACTCCCCGAGCCCGAGCCATTTCTCTTCTAAAGCCTCAAAATCTCCCAAGCCACCACCGCCGCACGGACTCGATCACCCTGACCCCTAAAATGACATCCCTCTCCTCTCCTCCTCCTCCTAAACATTAAAAACCCCAAACTCCAAAAACCCAACCTTACTTTCCTCTACGCCTCTGCCCGCCGCCGCTGTAGCCACCAGACCACCTCCTCTCTCTCCTTTTCCCAAATTTTAGTAACACACACACACTGTCTCTCTCTCTCTCTCTCTCAATTAATCTACTGTGATTAGGTAGTGATTATGAATTATGTGATTGTGATTTAGGTGATTGTGATTGTGATTGTGATTTAGGTGATTAGGTTTGTGAAATTATGGATCGAAAGTGATTAGGTTAATATGTTATAGAATCATGATTAGGTTATGGGATTGTGATTAGGTTATGGGATTGTGACATTATGTGATCGATGTTAGGATGTGTTAATAGGTTATGGAATTGTGATTAGGTTATGAGATTGTGTTGATTAGGTTGTGTGATTGTGATTATTGTGATTGTAGTTATTGTGATTAGGTTATGGAATTGTGATTTGGTTATGGGATTATGTTTTAGGTTATTGTTTGATGAATTTATTGATGTTGAAGATGCTCAAATTATGTGAATTTTAAGAATCATGCATTTGTTTTCGGGTAGAGGAAAGAATGCAACATCTAAGAATCAAGAAAACAGGTCCAGCAACGACAGTTGTGGGTCTGGCTCGAACAACCGGCCTCACCAGTCTTACGACAGCCGTACAAGAATCATTAATGGTAACTGCTTGGAGGCACCCAGGAGACGCCTATGCATGATGATGTGGCCGACCCTCAATGACTACAGAGCGCAAGGCAACTTTTGTTCTCCAACAGGAGCCAGATGTCTACGCCTGGCTCTACAGGTCCTGACCCTTCACGTCACCGTATGCCAGACATAAGCCACATGTTGGGTACGCCCAGCTATACGGGTCCTGATCCTCCGGGTCCTCGTATGCTAGAAATGAACCGGCCAGAGCCAACTCAAGGTGCTTCTCCCAGTTATGCTGGTGGTTTAGGGACATCATCGTCCAGACAACAAGGAGGTGTCTTCCCTTCTCACCTCTACTTCCCCTCGTAAGGCGTACCTTCCCTACCAGATGTTAATGACATGGGAAACCCTATACCAACTGTCGATGATGAGGGAAACCTTATTCACATCCACCCAAAGGAAGCATACATCTTTCAGCAATTTAATACACCTCTGAAAAGTGTAAGGATAGTAAACGCATCGACGTAAAAATCATCGGGTAAATAGTAAATATATGCATTATTTAATTTCAAACATTGCAATAATTTGTATATTAAATTGGGTGATCCTGTTTTAATTTTTTTTACTTTGTCTTATGCGACAGCCGTCGGAAGGGAGAAAAAATTAAGTGAGGACCAGAGGCCCTGTTGTAGGGAAGCAACTTCAGAAGGACGTCGAGGCCTACGGGTCACTGGTCATAGAGAAATCGAGCAAGGATTGGTGAGAGAGGGAAACATTTGTAGGAGGTACTCCAGCATGGTTGGAAGCATTATCCGGGACAAAGTCCCTATTCTGTGGTCAGAGTGGTCCTCAGTCCCTCAGTACGTGAAGGACCATGTGAACAATGTAATGTCGGTGAGTTAGATATTCATTATGTATGTCGGGTTATATTAATTAATTCCTTTAAAATATAAATATATTAACATAAAAAATGACCCTTTGGCAGGTGTGGTTCAATATTCCGGAGGAACTTAAATCCACCTAGGCAAATGAGGTTCAAGGAGAAAGGTGACGGGAGTTATATAATATATATATTTAGATATTAGAGGGATCATGTATAAAGAGTGGAAGAATGAGCTCTGTAAATTTTGGACGACTAATAACATGTTCAATGACCGTTCGGGTACCCTCATGGAGTTCATGCTTAGGGAGTACGAGTGGAAGTGGCTTCTAATCCACTTAGACACCCCATGATTTGAGGTATTTAACATCATATGTATTTACTTGTGGATAATTTAGCGTTGATAGTTTCTAAATCAATTTTTTAATATATATTTATGAAACAAGGCCATTTCCTCCATAAACCCAAGGAACCGAGCAAAGAACACAGACAACCATTGCGCCGGTTCTAGACTCTATGCGTCTTATAGGGATGAGGCAGTGACCCAACACCTTGAAGAAAACCCGTTCGTGTGGATGAATGAAAAAACGCATCCTCGGTCCCACGAAAAAGCTGTAAGTATTGTGGCCTTACAACTTTACAAATTGCTTACATATGTATTTTCGTAACTTTTTTTAATGTATGTTTACTAATATATTATTTTGTTTTCATTGTCAATTAGGTTCATTTAAGGGAAACAACTGAGATGGTGTTGACTCAGATTGCAAGGGAGCAAAACCCTAATATCTCTGATGATGAGCTTCTCCAGGCCATATCTCAGAAAGATCAATCTGATTTAAGGGTTGGGGCGAGGATCATGGGAAACGCTTTCCCACCATGAAAGAACAATTACTATTGCAAGGGTTTAGGATGGCAAGGCGATGGGATATTGAAGAATACACCCAGTTTCCAACGCCAATCGGGATCTTCCAAGGCCTAACTAGAGGAGCAACTTCGTAGGCAGACTCAGGAGTATCAGAGCAAGATAGAAGAGACTCAGCGACAGATGACCCATCAGATGGAGGAGATGTGTCAAGAGACCGGCAGCAGGCTGAGAAGTTAGCTCGGATGTGAGCTAAAATGGCAAGGAATTTTGAAGGACTGAGCTCAACCCTTCAGGCGCAAGGAATAAATGTCCTAGCCCAAGGTTGGACTCCATCTAACCAGCACCCTCACGATGCCCCACATGAGCAACGGGATCCGCTCGATGATGATGGTAGTGACCCATCTTATCTCCGCAACTTAGACTTTGGCAACCTTTAGTTTATATGAATATGCATGTGTTTCAAAATTATACGCTAAATTTTTATAAGTTTGTGTTTTGTGTTGATTGTGAAGCTGTTATGTGTTGTTGGCAATTATGGAAATGAAAATATATGTTTATTGGCTATTTTGAAACTGCAAGTTCTGAGAATGGTAAATCCAGAATCTGCAGTTTTTTTCTTCAGAAAATTGCATACTATAGCCGATGACATGTACCAAAGTAGTCGGCTATAGTCTAAAATTCTCGACGATTGCCAAAACTATACCCGACGGGTTGATTAACTATAACCGACGATTTGAAAAACTATACCCGACGGTTAAAAAATCTCATTGTCGGCTATAATATCCTCCGATCAACAATATTTACCGGACAGGGAAGGTTTGCCCGACGACGTTCCATACAAAAGTCGTCGGTTATTGTTTGTAACTAGAGCCGACAACTTTTAGTCGTCGGCTATAGTTTGGACCTATAGCTTACAAGGTGTATGGAAAGTCATCAGCTATAGTATAGCTGACAACCTTTTCCCGACGACACTGTAGCCGACGACATGTTGTCTGCCATACTATAGCCAACGACTTTTGGCTAACAGGCAGATGACTTCATGTCGTCAGCTATAATACTTATGCTGGTAGTGAAAGGACAAGATACTTAGTTTAGAGTTCACTGCGTTAAGCTTTCCTTAGGTTTTTAGGCTTGAAACTATATATTAATGAGACTTGTTTGACTTTTCGCATGATGTATGTGCACATTGGATTTATTGGATTGAGAAATGGAATTGGAATGAGCATTTGGATGAATGCTTCATTGGTAATTCAAGCAGCAAAAGAAAAAATAAATTGCAACATAAAACGAAATCAAACAATATATAACATTTATCAGACAACAAAATTAGCTAAATTATGTCATCACATACAAGCTAAGACAACATATATGGCTTTGGTATGTTGTTTCATATAAGCTAAGACAACAAAAAAAATGGCACAAGTAGTCTAATGTTCCTTATATTACAAAAAAGAGCAAAATTTGGTTCGAGACAGACAATAGACAAAAATTGGTGCTGTTGTTAGAAATAATTTTTAACGACAGGTATGATATGTTGCCTAATTTGCTATCAGATAACAAGCATGTACACAATAGTTTTTTTTTGTCTCACACCACAGTCTAGAATCACTGTCTGAAGGCAAATTTATAGAAGTTGCTTTTGGGTATAGCATGTTATTGAATGAGTTTGATATGTTATGTCATGTGTTTGTGGCTTGTGTACATGTTTGAGCTTCCACTATTTTCTCTTATGTATATTGTGACTTTGACTAAGTCTTAATTTGTGTAAATGACTAAAAAATGAAACTTGAGTGAAATAGTCTCTCATTTAAGCAAAGATGAGTCTGTAACATGACCTAGATCTAAATCTAAAAGATTAAGCTTTCAGTCAAGGTTACATAGATCCAAAAGACTTTGTGGCGAATGGTTGACCCTTCTAGATCATACTCTAAAAGATGCGAACCAGGACAGTCCCTTAGGACACACTTCCAAGTCTTCCAAAAGAGGCTTTGAAAGGAAAAACCTACTGCAACACTACCATGTATGACTAATTGACCTTATTCCATATGACATATGTTTAGGGTTTAGTACCAAAAGTCTAGACCATAATCTTGGTTTACTTTATGCTTTATGGATGAACCAAAACCTTCTAGAATCCTAAGAGGCCTAGGAATTTCAGCCCATAACCAAAAGTGATCCACAAGACACGATTTGGACATTGTTGTTTATAAACCAGACTAAACTATTCATAATTATAAATTGGACATTGTTTATGCATCAAGTTGGCTAGTGGTGATATTCATTGTCGACCATACTTTTACCTTGCTTTTGCATCATTTAATTTGCTTTTTTTTTGCCCAGAGTAATCAATCATCAATCAATCGGAATATCATTCATCGAAGTAAACCATCCCTTGTAATGTGGAGTCTCCAAATCACTTAACCTTATGAGATTCATTTCTACATTTTGTGTTTCTTGTGTTGCATTGTTTATTTGCTTATCTTGTAATCTAAAGGACTTAACGAACAAGCTATGAAATTAGGGTAGTCAATCTTTGTGGGTTTAACACTGGACTTCCTATTTCTATTGACACCATATACTTGTGGTTTGGAGATTACAACCTCATCTTAGCTAATTTCATAGTTATGGTGTGGGGAATAAATCGTCCTAACAATTTGCCTCTAGGATATGATAATCTTGAAGGTGAGAAGGTGGTGTGCAAATTAAAGAAGTCTTTGTATAAATTGAAATAGTCTCCAAGAGCTTCGTTTAGAAGATTCGCAGCGTTCATGAAGAAGATTGAGTATAAACAAAGCAATTTAGATCATACTTTATTTCTGAAACACCGGCAGGGTAAGGTAAATACTTTGATCACTTATGTGGATGACATGGTAGTGACAGATGATGATTTTGATGAAATCAAGAAGTTACAAGTTTAATTATTTTCTGAATTTGAGATGAAATATCTTGGAAACTTGAAGTATGTCTTAAGCATTGAGGTAGCCCAAAACAAGAACTATATTATGTTGAGTAAACGAAAGTATGTTCCAAACCTATTGGGAGAGACTGGTCAGTCTCAGCATACTTGACTATAAACGAGTTGAAACACCAATTGATCATAATCATCATAATGCATATGCAGAGTATCTAGATCAAGTCCCTACAAACAAGTCTCAGTATAAGAGGTTAGTTGAGAAATTAATCTACTTGTCTCACACTAGACATGATCTTGCTTATGTTGTTAGTGTAGTGAGCTAATATATGCACAACCTTAATGAGCGTCACATAGACGTTGTGATGAGAATCTTGAGATACTTGAAGTCTGCTCCTGGTAAAGGCCTAGAAATGTGTAAGCATAGGAAAATTCGGTGCTAATGGATACATTGATGCAAATTGGGAATAATAATGACATACATTCTACTTCTGGCAGGTGGAAAATGTGGTGGCTCGTTCTAGTACAACAGGTGGATATAGAGGTATGAATCAAGGTGTTTATGATTAAAAATGGTTGAGATATCTTTTAAAGGATTCAGGTTTTAAGCACAAACAAACAATGCATATTTCACTACAAGAAAATATCACTTAGACCACGGAAATGTAATTGTTCCGTGGTCCAAGTGACACTTGGACCACAGAGTATTTTCTGTCGTCCAAGTAACACCTGGACGACGGAGAATACTATCTCCGTCGTCCAAGTTATCACCTGGACAACGGAGAAGTCTCCGAGGTCCAGGTGAGAACCTAGATAACGGAGAATAATATCTCCGTCGTCCAGGTGCTTACCTGGACCTCGGAGACTTCTCTGTTGTCCAGGTGAGCACCTGGACGACGGACCGACACGCCGTGGTCCGAGTGTCCACTTAGACGACGTATCGACACCTCTGTCGTCTAAGTGAAGCATTATATAAGGCCAATGCCAAACTCTCTTCCTCTCTCGATCCGCTCACTCTCAAATGATCGAGCATAATCTCTTCCTGTCTTGATCAGCCAGCGCCTCACGTGTGCACGCAATGCAAACGATCGAGGATCGACGTCCTAGTTAGCTGGCTAGATATATAACACTATATATATTGGTCTTCGACTCCGACCATCGATTAATTTGCCATATATATATCGGAGAAGGCCAGGTACGTACGCAGTTAATTTTCCAACACCATTAACGTAGGTTTATATATATATATATATATATATTTAATTGCATGTACGTTTGTTAAAACGCCCATTGTTAATAATTAATTAATTAGTACGTCTAATTAATATATAATTAATATATTAAGTTAGGAAATTGATGATCGATATATATATTAATTAGTTAATTATAGACATGTAGTACGTATATATGTATGGATGTTTTCAAATTTGATTAATATTTAGTTAAAACGTACATACATGCATGGATGTTAGCTACACATATTAAAGTACGTAATTGATCGATGTAGATTGAATACGTATAATTAATAGTTAATTAATTGACTAATATATATGTAATAATTAATTAATTATAATATTTTGTAGAAGTATGGACAAGAGTTGGATGAAGTTGCAGAATAGATGTGATGTCCGGTATATGGATGGAATTAGCGAATTTGTGAATTTTGCGATAGAACATGGTCAGGGAAAGAAGCGTTTCAGGTGTCCGTGCCAGAAATATCTTAATTGTCAGTATGTGGAGGTTAATGTTATGGTGCAACACCTGTACGAAAATGGTATGATGTGGAGTTACACTACATGGAGCAAGCATGGTGAAGCAGTAGAGTTCAGCTCAGCAGACTTCAGCTCAGGGTACAGTTACCAGGGTGCCTCATCCAACGGCAGTGGTGCCGGCCCCCCTGCTTGCAACCCAACTGCAGATTTGGTCCATGATGCGTTTCCGGGATTTAGTCATGGTGGACACCAACACCAAGACGGAGGTTACAGTACCACTCATAAGCATGATGACACATTCCCCGCTGCTAGCTTGGCCACTGACACTAGTGAGATGGATAAGTACAACCGGATGCTACTTGAAGCGCAGACCCCTGTGTTCCCTGGATGTCGAGAGAATGTGTTGCAATATGTGATGGAGCAAATGAAGATAAAAGTGAAGCACAAAATGTCAGTGAGTGCTTTTGACGAAATTCAGGAGCAAATATGTAAGTTGCTTACTAATGATCACAATCTTCCTAAATCTCATTATAAGGTTAGAAATATCTTGAGCAGCCTCGGCCTAAAGTACAGGATAATTGACGCATGTCCGAATGATTGTGTGCTATTTTACAAAGAGTATAAAGATTTAGACTATTGTCCCGTATGTGGCCAGTGCAGATATGAGCTGAATAGGAAGAGTTCAAAAAAGAGAATTCCTGTGAAAGTTGTTCGATATTTTCCCTTGACTCCCAGATTGCAGCGCCTGTACATGTCTCTACACACAGCAGAGGCGATGCGATGGTACGCAGAAAAGCGAATAGATGACGATGTCCTGCGACACGCCGCGGATGGGGAAGGTTTCAAACATTTCGACAGAGAATTTGGAGACTTTGCTGCAGAGGTTAGAAATGTTAGACTCAGCCTATCTACAGACGGATTCAATCCTTGGGGAAGTAATAGCTCCGCCGTCAGCACTTGGCCAGTTATTCTGATGTCGTACAACTTGCCTCCGTGGATGTGCAAGAACAAGGAATTTAATTTCCTTACTGTACTAATTCCAGGTCCTAAATCTCCAGGGAAGTGCTTAGATGTCTACCTCAGACCTTTGATCGACGAGCTGAAACTGTTGTGGCAAAATGGAGTCCCAACTTATGACAAATTCACTAACACGATGTTTACGATGAGGGCTGCCGTAATGTGGACGATCAGCGATTTTCCAGCGTATGGGATGTTGGCAGCCTGTAGGACAAAAGGATATAATGGATGTCCTATATGTTTGGACAACGTGAACTCTAGTTGGCACGCGGGGAAGGTGTGTTACTTGGATCACCGTAGATGGCTTCCTCACGACCACCCGTGGCGACAGGATGAAGCTCATTTTGACGGGACGGTAGAGAACAATCCTAAACCCCGTAGTTGGTCGGGCGAAGAGATTTTAGAGTGGTTGAGCTATTTCGACTTTGGTGTGTTGAGCAATGACGCGGATGTAAAGAAATGCAATCCAATTCCTCCACATGATCTGAGCTATTGGGATCACAAGAGTATATTCTTTGAACTCCCTTACTGGTCGAAGTTGAAGCTGATGAACAACTTGGACGCGATGCACATAGAAAAGAATATGTGCGACAGCGTGGTGGGAACAATTCTTGGTATTAAGTTCAAGACTAAAGATACTCCCAAAGCGCGCAAAGATTTGGAATCAATGAATCTACGTCGTCCCTTGTGGTTGAGGAGGGATAGGAAAGGAGTGTACAACAAGATGCCAGCTGCACCTTACACAGTGAAGCCGACACTTAGACGTTCTGTATTTCACTGGTTTAAGGGCGTTCGTTATCCGGCTACGTATGCAGCTACTATAATTGGAGCAGTGGACGAGGTGCAACACAAGTTTGTTGGTCTAAAGATACATGACTATCACGTTATGCTGCAACATCTGATTCCAGTGGTAATTCGACCATATTTGCCTCGTGATGTCGTAGAACCAATAGTGGCATTGTGCACATGGTGGCAAAAGTTATGTGCCAGAGAATTAAAGAAGTCAGATGTGGTGGAACTGCAACAACAAATTGTGCACATCATTTGCAAACTAGAGAGGATTTTTCCCCCTGCTTTCTTTGACATCATGATTCACCTAATGATCCACCTGCCCGAGCAGGTGCTCATTTCTGGTCTGGTCCAGTACACTTGGATGTATCCTCAAGAAAGGTACGTACAACTAATTAATTATACAGGTTTTTCGATTCATAATTTGTTCCACTGGAGATTACTAGCTATATGTACTTATTCTTATTGTACGTTTTATTTTGTAGACAGCTTAGACAGTATAAGTCATTCGTCAAAAACAGGTCGGCCCCGGATGGCTCCATAGCAGAGACATACTTAATGCATGAGTGTGTTACTTACTGCAACAGGTACCTCAAAGATCCACCACCTCCCACTGCCTCCGATCCCAGTGCCCATATCAATCTTTCTGTCATCACCAATGTCGTCCGACCGTTTAGAGGAGTATTAAAGGAATCGTTAACACGGGAAGAACTTATTGAGGCACATTGGGTAGTGTTGCGAGACTGTGACGAAGTTGAGCCGTACATGATGTCATACAAGGAGAGGCTTCAGGCGTTAAATCAAAACAAGAGTTCGGCGTGGATTGAGAAAATGGTTAAGAAGAAGTTTCCCAATTATTTCTTCCAATGGGTACGTACGTACGTCTCGATATTTAGTAATTTATATACATATCGATCATGTTTGTAGAAAGTAAACCCTTATATTTTCCCATTTTCGCAGATGATTGATCTGCAAAAATTTGAAAACCACGGGGGGTGGTGGTCCTGGTCAAAGCACTTGCTAGCAGTAAAGCCGATTAAACACTATATTTATCCCGGATGTTTTGTGAACGGTGTAAAGTTCCATTCATTGGCCCGAGATTAAGGAAGAAGAACACAAAACAGTGGGGTAGCGGTTGGGAAAGACAATGATCTATATTACGAGGCTATTGTAAATGTGGTTCAGCTATGTTACGGGAATGATGTCAACGTTTTCCTATTCAAGTGCAGATGGTTCAAGCGTACAAAGGAAGACCTGGGACTATTATCAGTCGATACAAACTCAAGCTGGTATGAGGATGAGCCTTTCGCTCTGGCCACCTTAGTTAGGCAGGTGTTCTATCTCGACGATCCGAAAGCTGGTGAATGGTGGAAAATAGTGAACCATATCTCTCATCGAGGAATATGGAATACAGAGACAATTGAAGGGACACTAGCGACTGAAGATGCTGCTGAACCAGAAAGAGACATTCCTGCCTA
This sequence comes from Geum urbanum, assembly GCA_946800695.1. Taxonomy (NCBI): domain Eukaryota; kingdom Viridiplantae; phylum Streptophyta; class Magnoliopsida; order Rosales; family Rosaceae; genus Geum; species Geum urbanum. The sequence goes on from OX326998.1 coordinate 42,122,016, forward strand.
TCAAGAGCCTAATATTCCTGTCATTCGCTCCGATATAATGGACCTGGTTCAAGATGGTAAACGGTTACCCATGCCTGATAGTTGTACAGATCTAACTGAAGATGAGATTATGGATGCCATTAATGAGGTAGATGAAGAAGACGTGCAGGATGAGGACGCGGACGAGGACTCAGGTTATTCGTCGGACGATGTTGAGTACGATGAGGAGGATGAGCAATCGGATAATGAGGATGAGGATGATGACGATTATAACGAAGAGTACGGTTATACGACGAGGATTATTAATTGGTAATTAATTATTGAAATTATTGTAATATATGATCGATGCATCATCGATCAAAAATTAATATAAATATTATAAGGAGGAGAACGTATGTACGTAGATCTTAATATTTTTTTACTTAATTAATTAATTACACGCGTCCATGCTCAGATCGGATCGACCGACGTACGTAAATTAAACTAAATTAATTAATTAATTAATCCGAATTATATTGGAACGATATCGAATCGGATCGATCGAGGAGCGGATGGGATCGGAGCGAATCGGATCGACGAATTTTTAAGCGAATTCAATCAGAAGAATTGAACAGAGACACCTGGATGACGAAGAATACCATATTAGTCGGCCGAGTTAAGCAAAAACCCTAAACCCTAAACAGTGAGGCCTTAACCCCTGAATTCAGGGTTCTCACCTGGCCGACGGAGAAATTAATCAAAACTTTCGCCTTTTGGGTATTTTGGGCTTTGGGTAGTCGAAAAGGTGAAAGCTTTCTATTATGTCCAAGAAGCTTCCTCAAGAAGCTTTCGTTCATTTTTAATCTCCATCGTCCAGGTGATAACCTGGACAACGGAGAATTATCCGTTGTCCAGGTTCTCACCAGGACGACGGAGAAATTAATCAAAGCTTTCGCCTTTTGGGTATTTTGGGCTCTGGGTAGTCAAAAAGGTGAAAGCTTTCTATTAAGTCCAAGAAGCTTCCTCAAGAAGCTTTCGTTCGTTTTTCTATAAATCATCCATTTAATTTAGTTTTCCTATAAAATTAGTGACTTTTAAAAGACCTACCTTCCAAGTTCATTGTATTTTCAGTTGAGTTTCGTTTAATTGTTTTTAAATAATATTTATGTGTAAATATGGTTATGGGTCCCTATGATTATTGCGAGAGATGAATGAAATAAATGTTTCAGAAATTATACTATATTATTCTATGCTTAGTTATGTCATGTGATAGTATTATTGTGAGCACGACGTAGTATATGTTGTTTTAGAGAGTTCATACATAAATACCTTGAGCTATCTCCCTAAACCCTAAACCCTAAAGCTAGTAGATCGGATCGGAGCAGATCGATGATTTTTTCACTTATCGAATTGAATCAGAAGAATTGAACGGAGACACAAATGACCTTGGATGACCTAAACCCTAAACAGTAAGGCCCTAACCCCTGAATTCAGGGTTTCTTCACTTGGACGACGCAAATGCCCTTCTCCGTTGTCTAGGTACTCACTAGGACGACGGAGAAGGGCATTTGCGTCGTCCAAGTGTAGAAACCCTAAACCCTAAACAGTAAGGCCCTAACCCCTGAATTCAGGGTTTCTACACTTGGACGACGGAGAACTCACTCTCTGTCGTCCTAGTTAGTACCTGGACGACGGAGATTGAGTTCTCCGTTGTCCAAGTACGCACCTGGACCACGGAGAAGCTCATCTCCGTCGTCTAGGTGCAAAATTCGTAATTTTTTCTAAGACAACGACTATCTAGACCATCTCCCAATGCATATTCTTTTCGTCAAGACTATAGAGTATACAATTCTTGGTGTGTGAGCTTCGACTGTTCTAAAATCGGAGTTACGAAATGTCTTGTATCCACGTTTCCGGTTTGTCAAAATCTCGGTTTTGCGGTTGACTGTGCCGATGAAACTCTTCACGAACGTATTATTTTCTGAAAATTATTGTAATTATATATTATGTTACGGCGAACGTATCCAACAGTTGTTTTGTCCAAATTCAATTTCGTTAATACTCTGGTGCAAATGAGGCTATACTTAATAACACTTAAGTCATAAAGATTAGTAGATACTTAACAAGTTTAAAGACGTAAAATTATTCGTTGTTTCAAATTTAACTATTTATATATACAATGCGTTGACCGATATTTTACGACTATTTCATTCGAATGACAGATCGGCAAATTCCTTGCGAATTAATTTTTTTCTTTTTTTTTACGTAAATTGAACTTGGACGACGGAGAATGACCATCTCCGTCGTCCAGGTGTTCACCAGGACGACGGAGATGGTCATTCTCCGTCGTCCTAGTCAAAAATTATGGCGGTTCAATGTACCGCCTTAAATTTCGGCGCCGCTTCAAATTCGATTTAGACGACAGAGAATCTATTATCCGTCGTCTAAGTTCATAATTAAGGCGGTTGAAACGTCCCGCCGATTAATTGGGCGCCGTTTCAAAATTTTGAAACGGTTCACTTAGACGATGGAAATGCTCGTTTCCGTCGTCCAAGTGCACTTAGACGACGGAAAATAGGGCTCCGTCGTCTAAGTGAACGCCTATAAATAGAACAGTTCACCCCTCTCATTTTCTCATCCCATCTCCTCTCCTCCTCTCCTCTCCTCTCCTCTCAAAACCTCCAGCCTTTCTCCTTCAGTGACGCTCCGGCGACGAAAATTCCGGCGACTTTCCCTCTCTCCAACGACTTTACTCCACCGACATTCCGGCGAATTTCCGGCGACATTCCGGCAAGGTAATAATTCTATTTTTTAATTAACATTATTATTATTTAAGTAATTATTTAATTTGTAAATAATGTTAATTAATTAGTAATTATAATAATTAATAATAATAATTATTAGTAATAATTACTAATTTAGTACACATTATTAGTTGGTATTTGGTAATGAATAATATATTAGTTAAAATTAACTAATAGTAATAATTATTATTGTTAATAATAATTAATTATATTGGTAAATGAATAATTATTATTAAATGCATGATAAATAATAATTAATTTTTGTCATTATTTATTGTTTTAATTAATAGTATAATTTGTGATTATTATTGTATGTAACTAAAAAATATTAATTGATCATTATGAGAATTTTTTAGTAATTAAATTGGTAGTCTTTGATTTAAATTTAGTACATACGATTGGTTTATTAAGTCGCACTCTTTGGAATAGATGGCGCCTCTTTTCCTAGCTTATCTCCTTAACCCCTCGTGATGTGTGGATTTTATCACCGCACACCATAACCTAAGTGAAGTTATGGACACGAGGTTGAGGGCGGAGTTTGCAAAGGACTTGAGGGAGTGTAAATTTTCGAAAGATTGGCTGATTGTCGGACATAGTGTCTAGAAACGGGTTATGACTGGTGACAAGTTTTGGATCTAAGAAAGAAAACACCAATAGAGTATATACCATTCATTTGGTTAGCCTCGGGGTGTTTTGTCGAAATTAGTCCTGCCTCTCGCGTTATCTCTATCCCTAACTGGCCATGTTTTTCGATTGAACCAAGGCTGATTAATTGAAAGTTTACACTTTATCGCGCGGGTCGCACGTCCATTGAACGACCCAAAAAGTCAAGCTAGTGTACTCTATTTAAATCTTAGCCGCACTTAATTAGCGTAAATTTTTTTATATAATTATTATGGTATTCAGGTATTTTAACAACGTACTCCTAGCTTTAAATGGCTCCGTCCGGAAAGAAAAAGGCCCAACAGGAGGTCGAAGATGCTATGCTCCGACGCTTAGCGGAGCAAGTCGGATGGGAATTACAGGAGGGCAACGACGCCCTCAATCCGGACCCTTCATCTGGTCCGTCGACAGCGCCCTCTGGGGAAATTCCCGCTGCCCCATTTATCCCGAGCAGTGATGACGATGCCTATTCTAGCCCGACGCCCGGTTCAACAGGAAGTACTCAGGCGTCCTTGACCTCTGAATCTATCTTCTACAGCGCCCGGCATAAGCAAAGGAGGGCCCCGACTGACCCGGAACCGAAAAGGACTCGCGGTCTCGTCAAAGGCGGCAAAGCAGAGAAAATTTTAAAGGCGACCGGGAAAAAGATCGACTTGCCGTACGACGAATTCACCGGTGGCCCTCCCACAGCTCAGCTAGCGCAAGTCTCTCGGCGCATAGCATAGGGTCAATCCTTCGTAGCCGGGTTCGTCTCATTGCCCCTAATTGGAAGGAGTTGCCGGATGAAGAGAAGGCGAAACTCTTTAAAGAACTTTTGGTACGTAATACATACAATTTTAAATTTATTTTCTAATAACCAATAAACATTATAATTTCATAATATATACGATTATAATTTTCTATTTATTTCTGATAGGAACAATATGAGGTAGATCCCACACCGCCAATTCTTAGGCATATCAACCAAACCGCCAACTCTATCTACCGTGACTGGAAGTACAGGCTTCATCAATACTTCGAAAATATCGGCCCGGTGCCTACCCCCGTAGGGCTGCGTGGGGATAGGGAAGATGAGTGGCACTGGTTGTGTACGTAACCACTTCCAAGATGAAGAATATAAGGTGTTTACTTTTTTTATTTCAATTAAGAGAATTGAATTATTTTAATTTTAGTTACTTATTAATTTTTTAATGATTTATGTTGTCTAACAGAAATTCTCCGAAATCAACAAAACCAAACGGGGGAAGAAGGACAAACATCATATTTCCGGCGCCAAGCAACTGATTCAAATAGCCAAGGAGCACAGGGATAAGGGCTTCAAACACCCTTATCTCGATGCTAGCATAAGCGCGTACATGACGCCTGGGCTTGATAATGAAGCGAGTCCATACGGCGTAAGTGATATATATATATATATATGCTTTTAATTGTAGTAATTATTATTTAATTATTATTTCATTATAATTTTTTAATTATTCTTTTGTAGGCAAGGGTGGTAGAACGTGCGCAGGAAGAATTGGCTAGCACTCAGCTTGCGTTCCCAGGTTTGCCGCTGGAAGACCTGCCTCCTCTATCGATGGAGAGCCAAATTGCAATCGCGGATGAGGTCTATGGTCGTAGAGCTGGCAGGGAGGTTAGGGGGTTCGGACCTAAGGTGATTCGAGATTTGTCGACCTCCGACTCATCATCTATAGGAGGTTCGGGGAGGAAAAGTAGTCAGGTTGCGGCCGTCGAAGCAGCCATTCAAGAGGCTCGACTCGCACGAGAGGAAAATCAATCTATGCGTCAAAGACTTGATCAGCAAGAAGCGCAGATAGCCCAACTCGTCGCCCTCATGTAAATCAAGCTCGACGAGAATGTCAACCCCCTTCCGAACCAATACCCCGACGACGACGACCCGGCTAGAGGCGGGGGACTCGGCGGCGCATCTGCTCCTCCAGTATTTTAGCTAGTAGTTCATTATATCATTTCTTTCCCGATTCTGAACAATATTTTAATTTTTATGCGTTTTTCGATCATGTATGTACAAATTAATTTTTATTATTTAATTAAGTAATTACAAATTTATTTTATTTAATTAATTTGAACATTTTTAATTATTTAAATGAGATTGGTTTATAAATTAAATTATTAATATTCAATAACAATTTAATTTTTAAAAAAAATTAAATAAGCACTTGGACGACGGAGAATGTGATCTCCGTCGTCCAAGTGCTCACTTGGACCGTGGAGGAAGATGACATTCTCCGCGGTCCAAGTAAGAACTTGGACGACGAAGAATGTGATCTCCGTCGTCCAAGTTCTCACTTGGACCGCGGAGAAAGATGACTTCCTCCGCGGTCCAAGTGCTCACTTGGACCGTGGAGGAAGATGACATTCTCCGTCGTCCAAGTGCTCACTTGGACGACGAAGATCACATTCTCTGTCGTCCAAGTGCTTGGACGACAGAACCTGGAGCACGGAGCCTCCGTCGTCTAAGTACTTAGACGACGGAAAAACGCACCTAGTCGATGGAAACGCTCCGCGGTCTAAGTGCGTTTTTCTTGTAGTGTTTATTGTGACAACAAGGCTGCAGTAGAAATTGCACATAATCATGTTCAGTATGATAGGATAAAACATTCAGAGATTGACATAAACTTCATCTAGGAGAGGCTAGATGTTTATATTATCTCGTTTTCATTTATTCATTTAGAGGAATAGTTAGCTGACATCCTTATCAAAGTTGTTTAATCCAAGACTTTTAGAGACTCACTTCACAAGTAGAGCATCCAAGATTTGTATGCACCAACTTGAGGATGGGTGTTGAAGTGAGTCATACTCTTAGGAATATTAGGAGGTGTATATTCTATAATTAGTAGGTGTAATTAATTTGTTAGTAGGTCTATAAATACTCTTGTATATATGTCAAATTCGGAAGTGATCAATATATCAAAAAAATTCTATCTTTTGTGTTCTCTTTGAGTAATAGGAGACCAATAAAAACTTTCATGTTATGCTTTTTTTGCTTGTGATGTTTTGTTGCCCAAATCATCACATGTGCTTCCTGACCTGCTGCATTTGGGATCCAGAGCTGGAACTTGGAAGCCATCCCAAAAATAAACTAGTTTTACTTAGAGTATCTCCACCAGTTACTTTATAATAGACATTTTGGCTTATTTAGAGAAAAATATGATGTTATTTGCTCCAACAGATACTCTAAACACACTATTTTAGAGAAAGTGGTAGGAAAGAGAACAAGAAACTTCATATCTATAGAAAATTAAAAAACTCTAAACTCTTCTAAAAAACTCTAAAATTTAATGCTTACTACATACTCTTTATGATTTCTCTATCTTACTTCATCTTCTCTCTCCCATTTTGCTCTCTTTTTCCTAAATAATAACTTAATTAATTAAGTTTTTTCAGAAAAAAAATTTAATTAAGTATTACTTTTATCAGATCACTAAAGTATAAAGAAAGTCATTAAAGTATAGAGGAAATGATAGAGAAACTATTGGACTACGACGAGATCATGGACCTGGTCGTATAGAAGGCGTTAGTGGAGACGCGAGTGTACGGGTCCGCCTCCGAGTCTAGCACCAACAGACCGGAGGAGAACGCTCAGCCTCGACGGCCCTCGGACGAAGGAGGAGTACCAACCGGAGGATACAAGAGGTACCAGGACGCACCAGGGCAGAGTACTCAGAGGCCGTTCTTCTACAACCACCAGGGCAACCACTACCACCAGGCGAGGGGACCGGCGCAGCAGGGTGCCAGTCTGCCGCCCGCTTCACATCGTCAACCAGCGGGACAGGAGGTCCTTACAATCGACGGGCAGTCGCCCGAGCAGCTTCTCCACCTGCATCGACGCCGGCTCCCACCACCGAGCAACGTAACGGTAGCAATGGCCCCGGTCGGCCGAATCCCGAGCATTTGGTGCGAATACCACAACGCCGCCACCCACCACACCAACGACTGCCCCATGTTAAGGAAGGCCCTCGAGGATATGAGGAAGAACGATCGGGCCAACCCTCCCAGGGCGAGAGGACGACAGCGCCAGACGGGCGCCAGGACCCGTGGGACCATCAATACGATATCTGGAGGTAAGCGCAAGGAGAGAACATCATCGCCCGATTGCATGAGCAGGGAAGTGCTGGCGATCGGGGTAGGGAGAACGCCCAAGGCAGGAAGGAAGGAGGCGCCCACCATCAGCTTCACGGCGGGGGACAAGGAGGAGAACCCGAAGGACAGCACCCTGTCGTTCGTGATCGACGCGATCATCGACCAATTCCTTGTGAAAAGGGGGCTGATTGACAACGAGACGTCCGTGAACGTGATCTACTTCGGCGCATACAAGACGCTCAGAAGGCCCGCGCGCAAGATGACGCAGGACCACGAGTGCGTGGCCAGCTTCACGGGCGAGACATCATATCCAATCGGGAGTGACAGCCTTCGGGTCAAGATTGGCACACCCGACTCCCCGCACAGCGAGATCCGGACGGACTTCATCATCATGGACACCCCCTCCCCCTACAACGCCATACTCGGGAGGCCAGGGATCTGCAGGTTGAGGATGATCATCACAGGGTACATGCTCTTGGGGCGATTCCCCACCGAGCACGGAGTCGGATATAACCGGGGATACAACAGCGAGGAGACAACGAAACCCCGAGACAAGCATGAGGTCCTCGCCCTGGAACCCGCGCCAGGATCAGAAGTACTCGACGATCCACGCGACGGGCTGATGGCCGTATCGCCCGTCCCCGAACGCGAAGAGCTAAGGACGATCCAGCTATCCTCCGAACATCCGGAGAGAACGGTCCAGATCGGAGCATCGTTGGCTCCCGCGATAGCCGAGCGACTGATCGCGCTGCTAAAGGAGAAGCAGGAAGTGTTCGCCTGGTCGTATAGAGACATGCTCGGGATCAGCACGGATATCATATCCCACCGGCTGAGCGTCGGCGCCAGCGCCCGGGTAGTGAAGCAGAAGAGGCGGGCGTATAAGGCAGAGCATTACGCAGCCATGCATGAGGAGGTGGACCGATTACTGGGCATCGGGTTCATCCGGAATGTGGACTATCCCAAGTGGATTTCCAACGCTGTGATGGTGCAGAAGAGCAACAAGAAGTGGAGGATGTGCATCGATTACAGGGATCTCAACAAGGCGTGCCCGAAGGACAGCTTCCCGCTACCAAGGATCGATCAACTGGTGGACGCGACGGCGGGGCACGAACTCCTATCAATGATGGACGCTTACTCGGGCTACAACCAGATCTTCATGGACCCCGCGGACCAGGAGGCAACAACGTTTGTCACGGACAAGGGCCTTTATTGCTACGTTGTCATGCCTTTCGGGCTGAAGAACGCCAGCTCCACGTACCAGAGGCTCATGAACGCGATGTTTCATGGCCTGATTGGCAACATCGTGGACGTGTACGTGGATGACATATTGGTGAAGAGCGTCCAGGCGGTCGACCACGTCCAGAACTTGGGGACTGTGCTCGACGTCCTTATCAAGAACGGCATGAGGTTGAACCCCGCCAAGTGCACCTTCGGAGTCATCAACAGCAAGTTTATGGGGTATATTGTCAGCCAGCGGGGAATCGAGGCCGCACCAGCCAAGGTAAAAGCAATCATCGACATGAAGCCGCCCGTCAAGAGGGTGGACCTGCAGAGCCTCACTGGCAAACTCGCATCCCTTAACCGCTTCATCTCGCGCTACTCGGACAGATGCGCCCCGTTCTTCAAAGCCCTAAGAACCACGAACAAGCTCGAGGTTGTGTGGACGCTCGAGTGTGAGGAGTATTTCCTTCAAATCAAGGAGTACCTGGCGTCCATTCCGCTCCTCTCCAGACCCGTCCGAGGGGAAATTCTGTACCTCTACTTGGCTGCTTCCCTCACGGCCGTCAGTTCCGCCCTCGTCCGCAGGGAGGACTGCACGGAGTTGCCCATTTTCTTCTCAGGGAAGGGCATGACGGGTGCTGAGACACGATATCCGACAATCGAGAAGATGGCACTCGCGCTCGTAACCGTCGCCCGACGGTTGAGGCCATACTTCCAGGCGCACAGCATCCACATCCTCACCAACGTACCCTTGCGCCAGATACTCCAATCGCCCGATTATAGTGGCCGCCTTGCGAAGTGGGCCATCGAGCTTAGCGAGTTCGACCTCGAGTACCAACTCCGCACGGCAATCAAGGGGCAGGCCGTGGCGGACTTCATCGCCGAGTATACGGAGGCAGAAGCAGCGCCAGTCCAAGCGCCCGATGGTCCGACAGTAGGTGTTTCTACCTAATTACGCGCGGGGGCGTAACGGGGCAGAAGCAACACGAATACACTTCCACGGATACTCCTTCCTTCCTTCCTTCGGTGCGTCCGAACGATGGGGCTGTTCGGGTGAACGGGCGCTCGCTCTCCTCCTTCGTGCGTGCGGGCTTCTTCCTTCGGGTGGCGGATTCTTCTGTCGGGCGTTTCCTCTTTTCTGTCGAGTGGTCGGATGTGCGGGTTCACGAGCGGCTGTTAGAAGAATACAACAACGAAACAGGCGGTCAGGGGTCGAGACTGGGTGGCCCACCTTCAACGCTCCGATGCCTAAGTCAGATGATGTATCGGATATAACAGTCAAGCGAACATGCGAGCGAGTAGTATTTGGGTCGAGTGAATTAGTGTGTTGGAACATGAATGAGTGATCTTACCTGTAATAAATACCTGATATATATAGGTGGTTAAGTTTGGAGCCTGGTGGTGTTCTTCGATGTGGGATAACCTGTACTTGCTGGTGTGTGGTTCGTGCGTTTGGTCGTGCGCCCGGCGGGCGCGTGTATGCCCGGATGGAGTGGATCTGGTGAGTGAAGTTGGAGCCTCCTTGGTGGTCTTGCGTGTGGTGTGGTAGGTGTTGCTAATCTGCTCAAGTGGATAAGTGTGTTAATCGTACAACCAATGATGCAATACTAACAAGTCCCCCAAGTCCCCAAGTCAAAGAGAACTTTCTTGACTGGGGAGTTGAAAAAGGGTTCGTGCGATTAACAAGGGTACTTATCCGATTGAGCAGCGTGATCCTGTAACCCCCAAGTCCCCCAACTCTCCGGTCAAGGAAGGGCTCGTATGAAGGAGTGGGGCCTGTTCATGCAATCGTGTACCTGTACGTTCGGATGTGGGGTGTTGCCTGTTTGTGCGTTCGTGTACCTACGGGCCCGGCCTCCAGAACAAGACTTGCTATTCTGGAGCCGTGCGCCCAGATGGGATCGGTCTTGCGAACATACATAAGTACAACAGATATGCAGGTATATAAGTAAGTATGAATGTATGGTTATGATGTATGAATGTATGTTATGATGCATGAATGTGTGGTATGATGTGTGTATGCAAATGTTTTTCGTGACACTGGCGTTGGGATGGCGCGGTGAACCGCGTACATCAACGGCGATGCCGTTCCGTACGGTATAGCGTCAACGGAGGGATCAAGACCGCGACCTATAAGTAACGCGCTACGGAGGGGACGGACCGCATGCCCATGCCGTTCTTCGGCTTAGCACCCTCAGAGAGGGGGCGAACCCCATGCCTCCGTTATGACAGCCGGCTAGCTTTCGCGACCGGGGAGGGCGTACCTTTGCCCGCGCCCATCAATCCCGGAACGCGCAAGGAGGGGTCGGACCGCACGCCCTTGGCGCTCTGAGTCGGGGTCGAATGTTAACGTTGCGCTCACACGGAGGGGAAACACCCCACGCCCGTGCCGCCCATCGACTTAGCACGCCCAGAGAGGAGTTGGCCCCATGCCTCTGTCATGACAGCCGGCTTGCTCTTCGATCATGTAACGGTGTGCTCACGGAAGGGACGGACCCCATGCCCGTGCCGCCCATCGGTCTCAGCGCGCGCTCAGAGAGTGGGCGGACCCCATGCCTCTGCCGCCTGATCCGGCTTGCTAATGCGTGCGCATACGTAGAGGAAGAACCCCATCCCGTACGGCGCAACTCTTCACTCGGGGCACGGCCAAAAGGGAATTCAGGCGTTAGCCCTCTTTCGGGGCGCCCGAGTGGTACATGTACTAACCTGATGGTGTTTCTCGAGCGCCCGGTCGTGTGGGTGGTGTACGCGCAAGTAGGAATGGTTGATATCGTGGTGTGTTGTCCTTGCCTTGGGTTTGGTGGTGCTCTGATGAGACATTTGGAGGTGACATTCCTTTTGACTTCTCTTCGGGAACCGGTGAAATAAATGCTAGCCGTCGCATTTAATGCTAGCGTGCCCTTGCATTGAATGCTGATGTTGTGATGATTGCTCGGAGGGCAGACGTCACGCGTGTGGGAGCGTGGGAGTGGGGCATGGGCTCCACGTGTCGAACCGTTGGAGACCGAGCTAGGGTTCGAAATTGAGGCGGGAAGTGGAAGAGTTGGCGCGGTTACTGAGGAGGGCAAGTAAACCGCTCGGGCCATGCGTCACGATCCGACGGTGGACATGCAAAAAACGGACGACTGGCGTTCGTTCGCGTATCCCGTCGGAGCAGTATAAATAGGGCTTCCCTTGCCTCCATCTTTTTCATCTCTCTCATAACATACCGAAATTCTGCCGGAATTACCTTGCGACCTGCATCCGTTTTAAGCTCTTCTCTATGTTCGTGTCCTCGGTTACCGGAATACCTGCTCAACGTGAAAGACTCAGTCCACAAACTAAATCTGGTGAGGCTCTCGTCCCTGGTTCTGTTTTGTTGTTGTTTTTTCTGTGGTATGCGTTTTTCTGGGTTTTTTGAACTAAAGGATAGGGTGTGTTCTTGGGTGGGGTGTGTTTGATCTGTTTGTGGGGGATTCTTTGTGGGTTTTGGTGTTTCTGTGTGGGGAAGGATTTTTTGCTAAAGTGTTGGTTGTGTGCGTGCGTTCGTCTTTAGGATGGATCCAATAGAGATACCGAGCGATCAGTCACGTGAGCGGATCTACATTCCGGGGTTGAGGTGGATTAGTTGTGGGTCGGGCGGGTCGAGTACGTCGAGTACGTCGAGTACGTCATCGTACGAGTCTGTTTTGAGTGTCCCGCCCCTGTAATGTATTTTGCCTGATACCTCTCCCGTGTAGTCAATGGAAGCTAGGCAAGCGTGCGTTAATGTGGGATTGGAGAGCTCGTCTGGATCGTCGGGCGGGCACTCGGGTGGTTCGAATCCCTGGGGTAAGGAGAGGGCGGAGGGAGGAGATTCGCTTCCTCGACTTGTGGGAGGTGGGCCTGTCCACTGGGTGTTTCCTGATGGGACGCCCGTCCAGGAGCCTGAGCGTGCGCCATTCGTCTCGAAGATGGCCAGGTGGGCGAGGGAGTACCACATCCCGGGCTCTGTGGAGCTGCGAATGCCTGGCGGGGGCGACACGTTTACCAGCTTGTCGCCCGGCCACGTCTGCCTGAGCGAGTTCCATCTCAAGGCAGGGATCAAGTTGCCACTGCACCGGTTCTTTCAGTATATGCTGGCGCTGCTGAAGATCTCGCTTGGTCAATGCGGTCCCACGCTCACCCGCACGCTCGTGGCCATATTCAACATCTTTCGGGTGAACGGCCTGGACCAGCCCACGCGGGCGGAGTTCCTTCACTTCTTCGGTCTTCGTTACTCTACGCGCAAGGGGGACTGGGGGACCATCACCGTGGAGCCCCGCGTGAAGTGGTGGTTGACGGATCAGCCGAGTTCTTCCACCTCCTGGCGTAAGATCAACTGTCTGGTAGGTGGTGATTGGGAGTTGGGTTCCTTCTCGGAAGAGTATGCTGCCAATGCCCACCTGATTGATCGAGTCCCCCAAGCTTTCCATCCCCTTGATACAAACGAGTACCCGATGATGCCTGCTGAAGAGGCCCGGGTCAACCGTCTGAGGTTTGTTTTTGACCCAGCGCCCGAGGCAAGATCGTTCTTCGCCGCCTGCCATTGGGATCTCATCGAGCAGACGCACCTTGCTGAGTTACCGCGTACGTGCGCCTTGTAGTTCTTTGTCTAGGAGTAGGAGTAGATTTGACCAGCTGTTCGTCTATCGCTAACCTTCCGTTTGTTGTTTTTGTAGTTAAGAAGAAGATGTCTGGCAAGAATGTTGCTGCAGATGATGTGGCCAAGCGCCGCTTGATCGCCCTTCGAGAAACTGCCGGCAAGGTTCGAAAGGTGGTTGATGACGGACAAGGTGGTCTGGTGTTGGGGGAGACCATGCAGCCCAAGATCCCCATTCCTGACATGGCTGACTTCGCTCCAGCCATCCCGGCGGGTGCCCCCCGCCCGCGGCCAAGCCATGCTGGTGGTTCGAGGGCGCAGGCCAAGGCTGATCGTGCTGAACAGCACCGGGAGAAGCGCCAGGAGAGCCGCGACCAGCGCCGGCAGGACCGGGACGATCAGCGGGACAGGCGGGAGACATCTCGCACGCCTCACACAGTTGCTCATTCTTCTCCTACGCCCTAATCGTCTGCTCGTGCCCCCCCCCCCCCCCCGACGCCCCAAGCGTCCGTCCGTCCATCCAGCCCCCCACGGGTATCGGAGCAGGGGGGAGCCAGTGGGCCTTCCTTGAAGCGTCAGCGGGCGGATAATTCGGCCGTCAATCCGTCAGCCGAGCCGTCCGATCCGTTCGCCTTCTACACGCCGTTGATACGGTCCATCGACCTGAGCGTGAAGGCTGTTGATGCGATGGCGCCGGAGGTGGCGCAGGGCAATATGGATGATATGGATAAGGCCTTCAATCTCTGCATGGTGCTGCAACGCAAGATGTACCTGGCACGCGAGCGCTTCGCCAACAGGCGCTGTGCAGAGGAGGCGCATGCGGAGATAAGCAAGCTCGTCGATGCTTGTAAGAGGTACGAGTATGAGATGGATAAGTGTGAGCAGCTGGTGGGTCGCCTGCGTCAAGAAGCCCGGATGGCGACGGAAAAAGGCCAGGAGGCGAGTGAACGGGAGGCGCTGCTCAAGGCCGAACGTGATACAGCCCTTGCTGCCCTGGAAGAGGGAAAGGCCTTGGCGGACAACCGGGTGGCGGAGGTGGAGTCCCGCTTGATGGCTGAGGCGCAAGCCCAAGTTGAGAGGGCGCGGGCGGAGGCGGTCGCTGACTTCAAGAATTCTTTGGATTTTAAGGAGGTGGTGGACGCTGAGGCCGATTTACAGGTTGCTCAGTTCCAGGAGATGGTAGCGCCTTTCCTGAAGATGGAAGAGTATGATGCTTTCCTGGCGGAGCAGGCGGGGCTGATGGGCGGGGCTGGTGGGGCAGGCGCGGAGTAGAGTAGCTTTTTCTTTTCCTTTCTTTTTGTAATAGAGCAGGTCTTTTTGTAATTGGGCCTTCGTGCCTTTGATTGTCGCTGGGCGTTTTTTTTTGTAACCTGGCGATTGAATGAAATTTCTTAGTCTGTCCGTTTGTGTGCCTTGTCCCCTTTTTTGTTGAATTTTTGTTTGGCATCCTTTGAGTAATTTGTGCGGGCGCGCGCTTCCCTTTTACATCTTTGCGAGTAGCCTATCCCCAGTCCCCCGAGTATGTGGGCGGGCGGGGTAAGGACAAACAAACGCAACAGTGGTCATACTTCATGAAAGTACAAAGTAGGACCTAATGAAAGTACTTCCTTAAGTGCTGGATGTTCCATGGGTGGCGTAGTCGTTGACCCTGCATGTCCCTTAGGTAGAAAGTGCTGTCGCTTATCACCTGGTCAACGTCGTACGGGCCTTCCTACAACGGGCGGAGTGCCTTCACCTTCTGTTGGATCGCCTTCATCACCCAGTCCCCCAGTTGGATTGGGCGAGCCCGTATGCGCTGATTGTATAACCGGACGATCCTCTGTTTATTCGCGGCGTTGTGCAGGTGCGCCATGTCTCTTCGTTCCTCCAGCAGATCATTGTTGAGCCTTAGCCCCTCACTGTTCGTGCGTGGGTCGTACCCCTCGATTCGTGGGCTCTGATGGGTAATTTCCAGGGTAGCACGGCCTCCGTTCCGAACGTCAGGCTAAAAGGGGTCTCGCCTGTGGCTGCATTGGCTGTCGTTCGGATGGACCACAGAATTTCTGGAATGATCTCGGGCCAGCGCCCGTATCCGGCATCTCCGGGTTCGATATCTTCAATTTTTCTCTTGATGCCAGACTTGATGATTTTGTTTGCTGCTTCTACTTGTCCATTCGTCTGGGGGTGCGCCGGCGATGCGAAGATGAGGTCTGTTCCCTGACGTTTGCAGAAGGCTATCAGTCTGGGATTGTTGAATTGTGGCCCGTTGTCAGTGATGATGCTGATCGGCGTCCCATAGCGACAGAAAAGGAAGCGCCAGAGGAAGCGTTCTACCTTCTCCGTGGTGATCTTTGCCATGGATTGGGCTTCGATGAACTTCGTGTGGTAATCGATGATGACGATCAGATATCTGTACTGCCCCTTTGACTTTGGAAGCTCTCCGATCAGGTCCAGTCCCCACTGCGCGAATGGAACGGGCGACAGGAGGATGGACAGTGGGACGGCGGGCGCGTGGTGGTGATGTGCGTGCAGCTGACACTGGTGACACTTGTTCGTCAGTGCCGTGGCGTCTGCATGGATGGTGGGCCACCAGAAGCCATGCCGAAGGGCCTTATGTGAGATTGACCTGGCGCCCGCATGATGGCTGCACGTGCCCGAGTGGATCTCCTTTAGGATCGAGCTGCCCTTCGTTGGAGTGACGCACTTGAGGCTGGCCCAAGTCCTCCCTTGTCGATAAAGTGCCCCATCCCGTACGCTGAAGTTGGCCGCCCGTGCGACGATGGTCCTGGCCTCTCTCTTATCCCTTGATAGTTCTCCCCTTGTTTTATAGGCAATGAGCACGTCCATGTAACTATGCTCGTGTGGTTCGATTGCCAGGACCTTCTCTGCTCCTGAGATGCTCGGTCGTCGCAGTACTTCGACGATGCGCTGCTCTGGCCCCGTGTGTACAGGCGCCGTGGCAAGTCGGGCCAATTTGTCTGCCTTCGCGTTGAATCCTCGGCGAATATGGTTGATGTTGACGTACTTGAACCCCTTGATCAGCGCCTGCACATGTTTTAGATAGGCGATCATGGACTCCTCCTTTGCCTGGAATTCTCCTCCGACCTGGCTCACCACCAACTGTGAGTCACTGAATATGTTGAGGTCGGGCGCCTCTGAATTTTTGGCCAATTGTAGGCCTGCGATGAGCGCTTCGTACTCGGCCTCGTTGTTGGTCGTCTTGAATTCGAACTTGAGGGCGTACTCCGCGTTTACCCCTCTTGGCCCGGTTAAGATGATGCCGGCGCCGCTCACCTTCTTCGTGCAGGACCCGTCGACGTAGAGGTTCCACTCCGACACCAGTCGCTCCTTGACCTCCGGTTTGTCGGACGCTTCTACCGTCGGACCATCGGGCGCTTGGGCCGGTGCCCCCTCTGCCTCCGTGTACTCGGCGATGAAGTCCGCCACGGCCTGCCCTTGATCGTCGTGCGTGGTTTGTACTCGAGGTCGAATTCACTAAGTTCGATGGCCCACTTCGCCAGGCGGCCACTATGATCGGGCGATTGGAGTATCTGGCGCAAGGGTATGTTGGTGAGGATGTGGATGCTGTGCGCCTGGAAGTATGGCCTCAACCGTCGGGCAGTGGTTACGAGTGCGAGCGCCATCTTCTCGATTGTCTGATATCGTGTCTCAGCGCCTGTCATGCCCTTCCCTGAGAAGAAGACGGGCAACTCCGTGCAGTCCTCCCTGCGGATGAGGGCAGAACTGACGGCGGTGAGGGAAGCAGCCAAGTAGAGGTACAGGACTTCCCCTCGGACGGGCCTGGAGAAGAGCGGAACGGATGCCAAGTATTCCTTGATCTGAAGGAAAGATTCCTCACACTCGAGCGTCCACACAACCTCGCATTTGTTCGTGGTTCTTAGGGCTTTGAAGAACGGGGCACACCTGTCCGAGTAGCGTGAGATGAAACGGTTAAGGGAAGCGAGCTTGCCAGTGAGGCTCTGCAGGTCCACCCACCTAACGGGCGGCTTCATGTCAATGATTGCCTTGACTTTGGCTGGCGCGGCTTCGATTCCCCGCTGGCTGACAATATACCCAGAAACTTGCTGTTGGTGACTCCGAAGGTGCACTTGGCGGGGTTTAGCCTCATGCCGTTCTTGATGAGGACGTCGAGCACAGTCCCCAAGTTCTGGACGTGGTCGACCGCCTGAACGCTCTTCACCAATATGTCGTCCACGTACACGTCTACGATATTGCCGATCAGGCCGTGAAACATCGTGTTCATGGGTCTCTGGTACGTGGAACCGGCGTTCTTCAGCCCGAAAGGCATGACAACGTAGCAATAAAGGCCCTTGTCTGTGACAAACGTTGTTGCCTCCTTGTCTGCGGGGTCCATGAAGATTTGGTTGTAGCCTGAGTAGGTGTCCATCATCGATAGGAGTTCGTGCCCTGCCGTTGCGTCCACCAGTTGATCGATCCTTGGTATCGGAAAGTTGTCCTTTGGGCACGCCTTGTTGAGATCACTGTAATCGATGCACATTCTCCATTTCTTGTTGCTCTTCTGTACCATCACAGCGTTGGAAATCCACTTGGGATAGTCCACCTTCCGGATGAACCCGATGCCCAGTAATCGGTCCACCTCCTTAGCGCGTCCCGGTACCTCTTGTATCCTTGGATTGGTGCCCCTCCGCCGTCTGAGGGTCGCCCTGGCTGAGCGTTCTTCTCCGGTCTGTTGGTGCTAGATTCGGAGGCGGACCCGTACACTCGTATCACTACTAACGCCGTCTGCACGACCAGGTCCATGATCTCGTCGTAGTCGAGAAGCTCCTTCCTTACTAGCTTCTCCACGAATGGGGTGGCGAGCAGGTTGTCCATCAGGGCTACCTTGGCCACTCGTTTATCAAGGTCCCTACACGTGCTTGCGAGCGTCCTCCATCGGTTGATGTAGCTCGACAGGCTCTCGTCCGTCCCCTGGCGGACCTTGAGGAGGATGCTCGCGGTGTTGTATTTCCCCTGGAGCCGATAACGCTTCTGAAAACTCTCCGCCAGTTCGAGGAAGGAATGAATGGACCCTGGCGGGATCTCGTAAAACCAGCTCCGTGCTTCCTCCGCCAACGTTTCCTGGAATAGGAAACACAAGGTTGGGTCCGAGTATCGGGTTCCGTCCGTGGTGGATCGAAACTCGTCCACGTGCGCGCGTGGATCTCCGCTCCCGTTGAACCGAGCGATCTTCGTTATCTTGGCATGGGGGTCCCTTCCCCTCTCCAGTATATGCGCCGAGAATAGACTGACCCGGGGGGCGAACGTCCCGCCATGACCGGCCAACCTGTCTTTGCGCAGGCACGAGACCTCCTCCGCCAGCTCCTCCATTCGAAGGATCAGAGCATTGTTCGTCGGGGGCGCCGATTCTACCACGGGTGTGGGCGCTCGGGCTGCCTGGGCATTGGTCCTGTCGAACAGGTGTTGCTCCTCGCTGGTGGTCTCCTGGGTTTCCTCGTGCTGCTCCATCTGCTGGCTAATGAGTGCGTCCAGTCGATCCTCCAACCTCTGATGGATTTGGCGCTCCTCTGCTCTCTCGAGCGTCGCCTCCCGTAACTCCTGGACCAGGCTGTTGATGCGCCCCTCGTCGTCGTTCCTGTCGGCCGGTAGTACATTCCGTCCCTGCGAGTCTGGCGGTGTTTCCCCATCGGGCGTGTTGCTGCCGTTAGTCACCGGGTTGAGCATGTGGACCTTTGATTTTTGTGGTTTTTATACGAGGTTTGCAATTTGTAAGCTTCCCACAGACGGCGCCAGATGTTTCTACCGAATTACGCACGGGGGCGTAACGGGGCAGAAGCAACACGAATACACTTCCACGGATACTCCTTCCTTCCTTCCCTCGGTGCGTCTGAATGATGGGGCTGTTCGGGTGAACGGGCGCTCGCTCTTCTCCTTCGTGCGTGCGGGCTTCTTCCTTCGGGCGGCGGATTCTTCTGTCGGGTGGTCGGATGTGCGGGTTCACGAGCGGCTGTTAGAAGAATACAACAACGAAACAGGCGGTCAGGGGTCGAGACAGGGTGGCCCGCCTTCAACGCTCTGATGCCTAAGTCAGATGATGTATCAGATATAACTGTCAAGCGAACATGCGAGCGAGTAGTATTTTGGTCGAGTTAATTAGTGTGTTGGAACGTGAATGAGTGATCTTACCTGTAATAAATACCTGATATATATAGGTGGTTGAGTTTGGAGCCTGGTGGTGTTCTTCGATGTGGGACAACCTGTACTTGCTGGTGTGTGGTTCGTGCGTTTGGTCGTGCGCCCGGCGGGCGCGTGTATGCCCGGATAGAGTGGATCTGGTGAGTGAAGTTGGAGCCTCCTTGGTGGTCTTGCGTGTGGTGTGGTAGGTGTTGTTAATCTGCTCAAGTGGATAAGTGTGTTAATCGTACAACCAATGATGCGATACTAACAGTAGGGGCGTCCAACAAACCGGAGGTCAAGGAGCGACCGGTGTCGGAGTGAAACCTCTACGTCGACAGGTCCTGCACGAAGAAGGTGAGCGGCGCCGGCATAATCTTAACCGGGCCAGGAGGGGTAGACGCGGAGTACGCCCTCAAGTTCGAATTCAAGGCGACCAACAACGAGGCCGAGTACGAGTCGCTCATCGCAGGCCTACAATTGGCCAAGAATTCAAGGCGCCCGACCTCAACATATTCAGCGACTCACAGTTGGTGGTGAGCCAGGTCGGAGGAGAATTTCAGGCAAAGGAGGAGTCCATGATCGCCTATCTGAAACATGTGCAGGCGCTGATCAAAGGATTCAACCACGTCAACATCAGCCATATACGCCGGGGATTCAACGCGAAGGCAGACAAATTGGCCCGACTGGCCACGGCGCTCGTACACACGGGGCCAGGGCAGCGTATCGTCGAAGTGCTGCGACGACCAAGCATCTCAAGAACGGAGCAGATTCTGGCAATCGAACCGCACGAGCATAGTTACATGGACGTGTTCATCGCTTACAAGACGAGGGGAGAGCTGCCAGGGGATAAGCGAGAGGCCAGAACCATCGTCGCACGGGCGGCCAACTTCAGCATACGGGATGGGGCACTTTATCGACAAGGGAGGACTTGGGCCAGCCTCAAATGCGTCACTCCAACAAAGGGCGGCTCAATCTTACAGGAGATCCATTCAGGCACGTGCAACCATCATGCGGGCGCCAGATCAATCGCGCACAAGGCCCTGCGGCATGGTTTCTGGTGGCCCACCATCCATGCGGACGCCACGGCACTGACGAGCAAGTGTCACCAGTGCCAACTGCACGCGCATCACCACTATGCGCCCGTCGTCCCACTGTCCATCCTCCTGTCGCCCGTTCCATTTGCACAGTGGGGACTGGACCTGATCGGAGAGCTTCCAAAGTCAAAGGGGCAATATAGATATCTGATCGTCATCATCGATTACCACATGAAGATCATTGAAGCCCAACCCATGGCAAAGATCACCAAGGAGAAGGTGGAACGCTTCCTCTGGCGCTTCCTGTTCTGTCGCTATGGGACGCCGATCAGCATCATCACTGACAACGGGCCACAATTCAACAACCCCAGACTGATAGCCTTCTGCAAGCGCCAGGGAACGGACCTCATCTTCGTATCGCCAGTGCATCCCCAGAAAAACGGACAAGTGGAAGAAGCGAACAAAATCATTAAGTCTGGCATCAAGAGAAAAATTGAGGATATCGAACCTGGGGATGCGGGTTACGGGCGCTGGCCTGAGATCATTCCAGAGATCCTATGGTCCATCCGAACGACAGCCAATGCAGCTACAGGCGAGACCCCGTTCAGCCTGACGTTCGGAACAGAAGCCATGCTACCCCTGGAAATCACCCATCAGAGCCCACGGATCGAGGGGTACGATCCGCGCACGAACAGTGAGGGGCCGAGGCTTAACAATGATCTGTTGGAGGAACGAAGAGGCATGGCGCACCTGCACAACGCCGCGAACAAGCAGAGGATCGCCCGGTTATACAATCAGCGCATACGAGCTCGCCCAATCCAACTGGGGGACTGGGTGATGAAGGCAATCCAACAGAAGGTGAAGGCGCTTCGCCCGTTGTGGGAAGGCCCGTAAGTCGTTGACAAGGTAATAAGCGACAACACTTTCTACCTTAGGGACATGCAGGGTCAACGACTACGCCACCCATGGAACATCCAGCACTTGAGGAAGTACTTTCACTAGATCTTACTTTGTATTTTCATTAAGTATGATCACTGTTGCGTTTGTTTGTCCTTACCCCGCCCGCCCACATACTCGGGGGACTGGGGATAGGCTACTCACAAAGATATAAAAGGGAAGCGCGCGCCCGCACAAGTTGCTCAAAGGATGCCAAACAAAATTCAACAAAGAGAGACAAGGCACACAAACGGACAGAAAAAGAAAATTTATTCATTCGCCAGGATACAAAAAACAGCCAGCGAGAATCAAAGGCATGAAGGCCTGATTACAAAAAAGATCTACTCTATTACAAAAGAAAAAAAAAAGGAAAAGAAAAAACTACTCTACTCCGCGCCTGCACCACCCGCGTCCGCTCCACCGTCGCCGCCCGCCAGCCCCGCCTGCTCCGCCAGGAAGGCATCATACTTCTCTATATCCAGAAAAGGCGCCACCATCTCCTGAAACTGGGCGACTGGAACATCGGCCTCAGCGTCCACCAACTCCTTAAACTCCAAAGAATTCTTGAAGTCGGCGACCGCCTCTGCTCGCGCCTTCTGGACTTGAGCCTGCACTTCAGCCATCAGGCGGGACTCCACCTCCGCCACCCGGTTGTCAGCCTCGGCCTTTGCCTCTTCCATGGCAGCGAGGGCAGTATCACGTTCGGCCTTGTGCAGCGCCTCCCGCTCACCCGCCTCCTGGCTTTTCTCCGTCGCCGCCCGGACCTCTTGACGCAGGCGATTCGCCACCTGCTCATACTTGCCCAGCTCATACTCGTACTTCTAACAAGCATCAGTGAGCTTGCGTACCTCCGCCTGCGCCTCCTCTGCATAGCGCCTGTTGGCGAAGCGCTCACGTGCCAGGTACATCTTGTGTTGCAGCACCATGCAGAGATTGAAGGCCTTATCCATCTCATCCTTATTACCCTGCATCACATCCGGTGCCATCGCACTGACGGCTTTGGCGCTCTGATCAATGATCTTCTGCAGCGGCATGAAAAAGGCGAACGGATTGATGGACGGCTCGGCGGACGGACTGGCGACCGGATTATCCGTCCTTGGGCGCTTCGCGGAAGGCTCACTGGCTCCTCCCTGCTCCGACACCCGTGCGGGGCTGGGCAGACGAGCGAACGATGGAGGCGTAGTGGAGGTACGAGCGCATATCGGGGATGGGCGAGACGTCTCCCGCCTGTCCCGTTGCTCATCCCGGTCAGCACGATCGGCCTTGGCCTGCGCCTTCAAACCACCAGCGGCACTTGGCGGCGGGCGAGGGGCATCCGCCCGGATAGGTGGGGCAAAGTCAGCCACATCGGGGATGGGGATCCTGGGCTGTGTGGTCTCCCCCAACACCAGACCACCTCTCCCATCATCCGCCACCTTTCGGACCTTGCCGGCAGTATCTCGAAGGGCCACGAAGCGGCGCCTGACCACATCATCCATAGCGACGTTCTTGCCAGACATCTTCCTCTTAACTGCAAAGACAACAAACGGAAGGTTAGCAGCAGAAGAACGGTTAGTAAAATCTACTCCTACTCCTACGCAACGAACTACAAAACCCACGTATGCGGCAACTTGCCAAGATGCGTCTGCTCGATAAGGTCCCAATGACAGGCGGCAAAGAACGACCTTGCCTCGGGCGCCGGGTCAAATACAAACCTCAGTCGGTTGACCCGGGCCTCTTCGACGGGCGTCATCGGATACTCATTCGTATCGAGGGGATGGAAGGCCTGGGGGACTCGATCAATCAGGTGGGCGTTGACGGCATACTCGGACGAGAAGGAGCCCAACTCCCAATCACCACCTACCAGGCAGTTGATCGTGCGCCAGCAGGTTGAAGAACTCGGCTGATCCGTCAACCACCACTTCACGCGGGGCTCCACCGTGATGGTCCCCGAATCCCTCTGGCGCGTAGAGTAGCGAAGACCGAAGAAATGAAGGAACTCCGCCCGCGTGGGCTGGTCCATGCCGCTCACTCGAAAGATGTTGAACATGGCCACAAGCGTGCGGGTGAGCGTGAGCCCGCACTGACCAAGAGAGATCTTCAGCAGCGCCAGCATGTACTGGAAGAACGGATGCAAGGGCAGCTTGATCCCCGCCTTGAGATGGAACTCGCTCAGACAGACGTGGCCGGGCAGCGGGCGAGTGAACGTGTCACCCCCGCCAGGTATCCGCAGTTTCACGGAGTTAGGAATGTGGTACTCCCTCGCCCACCTGGCCATCTCTGAGACGGATGGCCCACGCTCAGGCTCCTGGACGGGCGTCCCATCAGGAAACACCCAGTGGACGAGTCCACCTTCCGCAAATTGAGGAATCGAATCTCCTCCCTCCGCCCTCTCCTCACCCCAGGGATTCGCCCCGCCCGAATGCCCGCCCGATGATCCAGATGAACTCTCCAATCCCACATTGACGCACGCTCGCCTAGCATCCATTGACTACACGGGAGAGGAATCAGGCAAAATACATTGCAGAGGCGTGACACTCAAAACAGACTCGTACGACGACGTACTCGACCCGCTCAACCCACAACTAAACCACCCCAACCCCGGAATGTAGATCCGCTCACGTGACTGATCGCTCGGTATCTCTATTGGCTCCATCCTATGACGCACGCATGCACAAACCAACACTTAGCAAAAAATTCCCCCCCCCCCCAGACAGAAACACCAAAACCCACAAAAAATCACCCACAAACAGATCAAACACACCCCACTCAAGAACACACCCTATCCTTGAGTTCAAAACCCAGAAAAACGCAAACCACAGAAACAAAAACAAAGACAGAGCCAAGGACGAGAGCCTCACCAGATTGGGTTTGTAGGGCTGAGTTTTCACGTTGAGCAAGTATTCCGGTAACGGAGGGCACGAATAAAGGCAAGCTTCAAACGGATGCAGATCGCAGGGTAATTCCAGCAGAATTTCGGTAAGTTATGAAAGTGATGAAGAAGACGAAGGCCAGGGGAGCCCTATTTATATTACTCGGACGGGATACGCGAACGAACGCCAGTCGTCCGTTTTTCGCGTGTACCTCGTTGAAACGTGACGCGTGGCCCAGGCAGTTTACTTGCCCTCCTAAGTAACCGCGCCAACCCCTCGACTTCCCGCCTCAATTTCAAACCCTAGCACGGCCCCCAACAGCTCAACACGTAGCGCCCATGCCCCACACCCACACTCCCACGCGCGTGATGTCTGCCCTTCGAGCAATCATGACAATAGCAGCATTAAATGCAGGGGCACGCCAGCATTAAATGCGACGGCTAGCACTTATTACACACCGGTTCCCAGAGAAGTCAAAAGGAATGTCACCTCAAAACATCTCATCGGAGCACCACCAAACCCAAGGCAAGGACAACACACCACGATACCAACCATTCCTACTGGCGCGTACACCACTCACACGAACGGGCGCTCAAGAAACACCATCAGGTTAGTACATGTACCACTTGGGCGCCCCAAAAGAGGGCTAACGCCTGAATTCCCTTTTGGCCGTGCCCCGAGTGAAGAGCTGCGCCGTACGGGATAGGGTTCTTCCTCTACGTACGCGCAAGCATTAGCAAGCCGGATCAGGCAGCAGAGGCATGGGGTCCGCCCCCTCTCTGAGCGCGCGCTGAGCCCGATGGGCGGCACGGGTATGGGGTTCGTCCCCTCCGTGAGCGCACCGTTACATGATCGAAGAGCAAGCCGGCTGTCATGACAGAGGCATGGGGCCAACTCCTCTCTGGGCGTGCTAAGTCGATGGACGGCACGGGCGTGGGGTGTTGCCCCTCCGTGTGAGCGCAACGTTAACATTCGACCCCGACTCAGAGCGCCAAGGGCGTGCGGTCTTACCCCTCCTTGCGCGTTCCGGGATTGATGAGCGCGGGCAAAGGTACACCCTCCCCGGACACGAAATACAAGCCGGCTGTCATAATGGAGGCATGGGGTTCGCCCCCTCTCTGAGGGTGCTAAGCCGAAGAACGGCACGGGCATGCGGTCTGTCCCCTCTGTAGCGCGTTACTTGTAGGTCGCGGTCTTGATCCCTCCGTTGACGCTACACCGTACGGAACGGCATCCCCGTTGATGTACGCGGTGCACCGCGCCATCCCAACGCCTGTGTTACGAAAAACATTTGCATACATTCACACATCATACCATATATTCATGCATCATATCATACATTCATGCATCATACCTATATACCTGTATATCTGTTATACTTATGTATGTTTACAAGACAAACCCCACCTGGGCGCGCGGCTCCAAGATAGCAAGTCTTGTTTTGGAGGCCGGGCCCATAGGTACACCAACGCAAGAACAGGCAACACCCCACGGGCGCGCGGGTCCAAACTATCAACACCCGTTTGGACGCCGGGCCCAGGAAACATGTACAGGTACACCATCGCACGAATAGATACACGCTCGGACGCCCAGGTCCCACTCCGTCATGCGAGCCCTTCCTTGACCGGAGAGTTGGGGGACTTGGGGGTTACAGGATCACGCACCACTGCTCAATTGGATAAGTATTCTTGTTAATCGCACGAACCCTTTCTCAACTCCCCAGTCAAGAAAGTTCTCTTTGACTTGGGGGACTTGTTAGTATTGCATCATTAGTTGTACGATTAAACATACTTATCCACTTAAGAAGGTTAGCAACACCTACCGGACCACCCACAAGACCACCAAGGAGGCTCCAACTTCACTCACCAGACCCACCCCATCCGAGCGCACATGCGCCCGCCAGGCGTACGCCCGAACGCACGGATCACACACCAGCAGAACCACACCAGTCCCACATCGAAGAGCACAAATGAGCACCAATCCCAACCACCTATATGGGTAAGGTAGTTATGGCAGGTAAGGGCGGTCGATTCATTTCAATTCAATTCATTCTGATCCAAGCTTTAAACACTCGTCCGCACGTTCGCTTGACTGTTATATCCAATACATCATCTGACTTAGGCATCGGAGCGTTGAAGGTGGGCCACCCCGTCTCGACCCCTGACCGCCTGCTTCGTTGTTGTATTCTTCTAACAGCCGCACCCGAACGCGCGCACCCGATCACCCGACAGAAGAGGAAGCATCCGACCGTTCGAAAGGAGTCCGCACAACCGAGGAGAGAGAGAACGCCCGCCCATCCGAACAGCCCCAACGTTCGGACGCACCAGGAGGAGGAAGGAAGTCCATTCGTGTTGCTTCTACCCCGTTACGCCCCCGCACGTAATTCGGTAGAAACACGCGGAGGTGGGCAAAAGTGGTCGTCAGGCGTCAGCGCTTTAGGGTTCAGAACGACGCTGACGATGGTGGCAGGAAGTACTTGAGCATGTTGAGATCTCAGGTGGTGATGGCTGTCCGGCGGCAGCAACTCGGATGCAAGGCGTTGGTGCGATCTTCTTGGGCTTTCCGTCCTCAAGAAAGTACTGGGCCTATGAGTTGTGGTTTGAGACTGCTAGGGTTTCAAGGCACAAGACTTTTGGGGTGGTTCTCTTTTAGGGATTGGGAAATGGGCCAGAACTCATGGCTCCTAAGGAAGCCGATTAGGGTCAAAATATGGGATCCAAGTGGTTTTTACATATGGGATCCAGGGGGTTCGGTATGCCTGCGAACGTATTGGAGTTATGGTATTCAACTTATTTACGTCGCACTTGAATTGCGAGTTTCATTAGGATGGTCATACCTACTACAATTGCGTGCTCAGAGATATGTCAATTCTTCTTTGTATGGTTCTCGAGATTCACTTAAGATTCGAATAAGCCTGATGATGAGCTTAATAGATTCAAAGAGTAATATTTGCTTTGACTAGTTTCTTACTTAGAAGATCAAGGAGTTGCTTGTCAATTGTGTATGTACTATTCAGGCCATGAAAGTCTTTTAATGAATCATTCTTTCCATAAAAAAAAAAGCAACTCAAAAAGTTACTCATTGTTTAATAAAATTTAATATGCTCTTATATAAACAATCCAAGAGGGTGTAACATGCCCTAAATGATAGTACTAATACAGGCATCGTTACAGATACAGCACAAAAGTAAAAAGGAGCTAGCTAGCTTTTGTTGAAGCAAACAAAATTAAGGAGCAATGTTAATCACTAAACATAAATGAAATACTACTCGATCGAGCGACTCTAATCAGTAAAGAGCCTCCTTATCATCCTTATTATTCAATGTAGCAGCAGCTGCAATACTACATGGTGCATACCACGGTGGTGGTTGATTGATCGATCAGTCCGCTTAGGCTTCCCATCCCCTGAGGACTGTCGCCCGCGCAACTCGATTAACTCCGAGGGTGAAGGCTCCCATCCGGAGGTCACAGTTGTGGGTTTTGCACATCTCCTTTACATCTTTGAACCCTTTAGTCATGTATTTCTTCAGCTCATTGTTCACTTTTTCTTCATCCCACAGGAAACCTTGGATGTTCTGAAAACAATTTACACACACATTTCACATTGTAACACATTAAATTGAAGAATGTATATACTCATAGTTTAAATCTAACTACCTGCACCCACTCAAAGTAACTAACAGTAACTCCTCCAGAGTTTGCATATATATCAGGAAGAATAACAACACCTTTCTTTGACAAGATCTGCAAATTAAACATAGCTAGTTTAATGAGATGAATTACAACATCTAGTCAAAATAACATGTATAATTGAATCGACATGATTTCTAACCTCATCAGCCTCCGGGTCAGTGGGATGATTAGCTGCTTCAATAATAAATTTTGCTTTTATGTCATTTGCATTTTCCCTTGATCCAAGAAACAAGATTAAAATTTACGTCAAGTCCTTTTTCGAAGTTTCCTTGTGTGCATTTGGATGAATAGATTGAATATGTTCATTTCTAAAAAAAGAATCACACTTATATTCGTACATGACTGTCTATATATACTAGTAGTACCTATTGATGACACCTCCAAGTGCTGCAGGAATGAGAATGTCACATTCTTCGCCTAAAATTGAATTGGAGTCCTGTATCAACTCCCCGCCATGGAAACCCTTAACAACTTTATGTTCCTTCACATGGTTAAGTAAGCTTGGGATGTCAAGTCCTTCACTATTCTTTATAGCTCCACTGATATCACTCACTGCCACTACTTTCCCACCTTTCTCATGAATGAGTTGAGCAGCCCAGGATCCTACGTTTCCAAAACCCTGCATTTTTGTTTCAAACATCACATATTCACGTACTTAACATAGTTAAGATAATATGAATGCCCCAAGTAGATTAATTAATTTAGACAGTACTTCAACTCTTCAATTAGTTCATACCTGTATAACAAAGCGTTCTCCGGAGATGGTCTTCCCATACTCATTTAGTAAAGCCTCTGTTGCGAAAAGTACTCCTCTTCCGGTTGCTGCATCTCTTCCTAATGATCCGCCAAGATCCTGATGATTTTTTTTTCAGTAGTGAAGCTTAAACACTTAGTATCCACGTACGAAAGAAACACACATCCAATTAGTTATGCAAAACACTTACAATAGGTTTCCCAGTGACAACTGCAGGCGAGTAACCATGAAATTTTGAGTACTCATCAAGTATCCAAGCCATGGTCTGCGGACCAGTGCCCATATCTGGTGCCGGAACATCAGTATGGATACCAATAAGATCATGAATCTTTTGAGTGAAAACTCTGGTGAGTCTTTCAAGCTCGGAAACACTTAGCTCCCTCGGATCACATCCTATTCCGCCTTTGGCACCGCCATATGGGATGTTCGCTACCGCCGTCTTCCATGTCATCAGTTGTGCCAAAGCGTTCACTTCATCTGGCTCAACCTATATAAGTACATAACATACATGATACATATAAGTTACATACTTGTTTTCAAGAAATGAAACAAACAAAAAAGGAAGTACCTCTGGATGATATCTGATGCCTCCCTTCATGGGTCCTCTAGCATTGTCATGTTGAATTCTGAAGCCAACATATGAAGCCAAAGTGCCATCATCTTTGGGGATAGTACACTCAACCTTGATTTCCCTAAATGGTATGAGTAAACTCCTCTCAAGCTTGGAGTCCAATCCTAACAACCGAGCTGCCAACTTAAAGTTTCTGTTCGTTGCCACTAATGCGTTCATCTTCCTCGATTACAATCTCAACTTATTTCCAAATAGCTTAGGCTGGGATCATCAACAAAATTGAAACATCAGTTCCAACTCTAAAATGTTTATATGTTTACGATCGATCGATGAATATACATATATGGGAACTTTTCTCCACCAAGGAAGTCGGTCCGTGTCATAAATTATTAATTGTAGAGATTTCACTAATTAATTTGATGATCAACAAATATATTTCAACCGTTGAAACTGTAGAATCCTTTTAGAGAAATACGAAATTTCATTTTTTTTATGAGAAAATAAAAAAATTCATTAAAGTAATTAGGATAATAAATAGTACAAAGTAGTTCATAATATTAGATAGTGGATCAATTTGGTGATCTTTGGTCATCTCTACTATTATAAAATATTATAAAGCCAAGCGGAAAAGCTTTACTAAATTTGAAATTGACAAAAATATCCCTTATAATAATAACTAAATTACAAATAAAAAAAAGATAAAAATAGAGAATTATATTGTAAAAAAAATTTTCACTGCGCACCACACTCCCGAGCGGAGATTTTACTAGTTGATCAGAATCCTAACTGATCACACGCGTACCGCAATTATAAAGTGGGGACTAAATGAGTAAACTAAATTCCAATTTAATTGACTCTAATTGCGGAGATATCCTATATAATTGAAGTGAGATTTATAATATGGATTACTTAATTAGTATTGTACGTAGAGCTAGATTTTCTGTGGAAATTAAGAGGTTTGCGTAACAAAAGCATGGTAAATATGTAATTATTTGCTTCATAATTCTTAAAATAAATTCCTAATTCTTACTCAATGATAGTAGATGGTGGCCCGAAGAATAAGACAAATAGTTGGATTTTCCGGAGATATATGCCGCCGGCTGGCCGACAGTAGATGAAGTACGTTCAAGCTCAACGTACAACGCTCAATGGTGGAATGGAGATTGAAAGATTGATATATAGTAACATGGACTCACATATATCTATGAAAGGAAAAGGAAAGGAATGGAATCAAATTCTCTCTCTCTCTCTCCGTATAGCATAGCATATATACAAGGAATCTCATTCCATGCAGCAACATATGTAGTGGGGATATATTTCTGCAAAACAATATGCCCTATATAGCTACCTTTTAATTAGACATACTTTTTGGTTGCTTTTCCATCAATCCTATATAAGATGAAAAGAATATATACGTCGATCCAATGCCTTATATGTACGTACGTTGTGCCAATTTGATTTAAATCGCATACACTAGGCCACAATTTACTTCATATATCTTGTACATAATCTATGAATTGTTAAGCTTGCAACCTTACACAAATTACAAATCGATAAAATAAAGAAGGGTAAAATTGACCTACTTCTATGCAAAGGATGTATTGAAAAATACACCAAAAAAGGATACTAATTCGATCAATTCCTGAATTTGTGTATATATATTTATATATATCATATTCAGAGCGGAGTTCTACTTTGAAAAACTAAAGCAGAGTTTCGATTTCTAAAAGATTGAAAAAATTATTTGGTCATTGAAACCATTCATCCTTTAAATTATCAATGAAGAATTATGCTTGCAAAAAATTAGCTTAATCGGAGATGATTTGGCCATTTGATCATCACATTCAACTTTTGAATAACACAGTTTATCTAATATAGCTTAAAAGTTTAACGTAGCAATCAAATGATCAAATCATCTCCGATTGAGTTGCTTTTTTATAAGCATGAACGTCTAATAGTAATCTAAAGCATGAGTAATTTCAATGGTCGAGCAACATTATCAATCTTGTGAAAATCAAAACTTCGTTCCCTATTTTCAAAGTGGAGCTTTATTCTGGATAGGATGTGTGTGTGTGTGTGTGTGTGTGTGTGTGTGTGTGTGTGTGTGTGTGTGTGTGTGTGCATATATAGACGGCCATTCCACTAAGGTATACATTTTTTGGGTCATTAGACAGAATTTTGATCATATTTTAACATTTTCACCGTCCAAATATTAGGTCTATATGAATAGATCATTCTTGTAAATTTTCAGCCAAAATGGTCATCGTTAAGGTATCGAACTAGATTAAATTAAGGAACAGACCAAATCTGTCAAACTTGAACCGTTCATACTTATAAACTTCAATTGCAGTTTTGAATACCTTAACGATCACCATTTTGACTGAAAATTTATACGCTTGATCTACACATTGGGACCTAAAATTTGAACAGTCGAGATGGTAAAATATGATCGAAAAGTGTGTGTAATGCCCTATACCTGAAAATGACCAAAAATAGGTATACCTTAGTGGAAGAGTGTTGTACATATATATATATATATATATACACACACACACACACTCATTTTCAACTAAGGACATCTGCACGGTGCAAATTTTCCCATTTTACCTCACTTAGCTAGACATCAAATATTGACAATCAAGACCACTTATGCTATAGATACTACTTCAACTAAGTCACCTACAAAATTTGAGTTCAATCATCATTTGACCATCTCAATCATCATTTGACCATTTGATTCGCCATTTAAATATCGTCAACATTTATCCAATGCTTCTTAATTGTTTGTTTTACCATTTTGGATGACCAAATGATTACCAAATTGACTGAATTTTGTAGGCTTAAAGGGATATCTATTACATCAATGGTTAGAATTGTTGAAATCAAATGTAAGATGATCAAAATAATCAAATTCACACCATCCACACGATAAGTACGTGCTTACCTGATAATCTCTTACCTAACATATATATATATTGAGATGGCGAAAATTTCATTCTAAAACTGATATTAATACAGAGTTCCACCGAGTTACCCGGCCTTATAAGTAGAAACCCCTAATGTGCTAAGGCACTTCAAGTACAGGAACCTAGATAGGCAAACAAGAGTAACACGAGGACTGTTAAAAATCTAAATGTACCACTCCTTAGTTATCTAGGCATCATCTCTATTGAGTTACATTTTTGCACAACCCCTCCATTGTCATATCGGGCGGGAGAAGATTCACCATCTTCTTTGGTGATTTCCATTTGATAGTTGCTATAACTGGACTGTATGGATGCTGGCATAAAGGTACCACAATCTCTGCAGAAACATTTGATCATCTCATACAACAAAACCATATCCATAGCATAGGTCTCAATATATCAAAATTTAGTCCTTACAACAAGAGGGCGGCTAAAATTGAGCTCCACTCGAGTTTTCTTATCAGACTGCTGGTTCAGGGCATGTCGGTCATACTCCTTATTTATGTCGATCAAGTTGTCGGTCATACTTCTCCTGGAGCACACCCATTGCAAAGGGACCCGAAGTCGGCCGCACCACTACCCATGCACAATCACCCGACGCTGGCACCAAAAGAGGGGCATCCATGCCATCCAGAGCCTCTATAATTACCGTTCTTGAATGGAAATACCATAGTCCGCTCACAATCGCTCAACGTCGATCGACATAGGACCGAAACTTGCACACGAATTTGTTCTTGAAAATCCTGGTGAAACCCATGACGCTCGAATATGTGGCGTCGCGCCAAAGTCCATCCATCTTCATCTTGAAGGCTTGCACCTTGTCGGCCGCCAAAGGTTGAAGGGAGAAGATACGTACAACGATGTACAACCAGTCTTTCTTGGCCTCATAATCGGAATGGGCGAAGTTGAACTCACCGAGGGGCACCGTGAGGAAGTAATGTTCTGACGGGTTGTCCAAAACCGGGTCGGGTTGTCCAAAACCGGTTTGGGATTAGGAGCCGTGAGGCTGCCTCCGCCGGCAGTGATCGACAGGCAAAGGTCAGTTGGGGTTGAAGAGAGAGAGGGGAAGAGATTGGTGCAGCCGGATTGGAAATCGGGATTATGTCGAGGAAAATAGGAGAGAAAAGGGTATTGTGTGATGCTAGGGTTAACAAAAGAAGAGGGAGAGAGAAAACAGGGAGAAGTCGTTTTTGCAAGATGAACTGGGGTAAATGGAAGTAGTTCTCCACCTACTTTACCTCAGCTTACTTGGCGCTTTGATTCGAAATGAAAGCACACGCATGCAGTGCTATTCCTCCTCGGCTCCTCCTTCTCCGTCTACATCTCCATCTTACTGTGTGGGTGCGTCACAACGCATCTCACAATGACAAGATTGATTAACAAAGGAGGGCACGCATGCAACTAAAATAGCACAAGTTGGCGACAACATACTTTATGATGTATCCAACAGAAGACAACATATTTTATGATCAAAAGTATCTCCATTTACGTGCCTAGCTAGCTTTATCATTCACGTACTGTCTATTACTTTACCAAATTCGATTTCAATACATAATTCACGTACTGCCTATTACTTTACCAAATTCGATTTCAATACATAATTCACGTACTGCCTATTACTTTACCAAATTCGATTTCAATACATATAATATTTGCACCTCAGTACTTATGATAATATTTCAGTTCTTATGATGTAGACTTAGCTTGATGCATGGGTCAAATCAGTCAATGCACTAGAGACGTTTCATGCTCCATGATGCAGGGCTAGTGCTTTTTTGAGTTTAGACAAAATAAAAAGATAAAGAAAAATACTCCATTTCTTTTATTTGGACAAGACCACATTTACCATATTTTTTTCCCTCCTTTTGTTTAGTTTTTCATTTTTCTTCTTCTTCAGTTCATGAAAGCATATTTTTTGGTGTATTTTTAAATAAAATTTGATTTATTCATATGTATTAGTCTACATATCTCAAACATTTTTTTAGTAGTACTGTGAAGGAAGGGTGTACAGTTTTATAGGTGAAAACGGACAACATAATATGTAATAATAAAGTAAACAAAGTTACATATTAGAAAAAAAATCACTATTAATTAAACTAATCTACATAAATCATACACTAGCTCACGAATATATATTGTATTGGATAAAAGCACATATAGTAATCAAGGATATGTCATACAAAAACGTACAATGAACACCAACATAGGTAAATCAAGATAATGTTTGACAAAGACACGAAAAATCAAAGAAAACATTACCCATCTCTATAATTGCGAAAAGAAAAAAAACACCCACATCCCATATCATAATCCAAAAAACTAAAATATTGGCCCAACTGCTCGAACCCTAGCATGGAGTACAAGATCTACTCCCTTCTACAAACACGGTGCCGCCAAAGCAAGGAGCCTAGGAGCCACTCCCCGTGCCACAAATCTTCAAATCAGGTCTACAAAATGTCGCCTGAAACCTAACGTTAAGATCACCGACAGATACGCACCACTCGTTCTCAGATTGATAAAAGATTCACGAGGTACGGGACCACATGGCACAACTTACAACCACCTCTAAACTTGACGAAGCAACCATTGTTTCAACTCCGATAACCTTACCAGTTCCTGACGGTACACCACGACAAGATTTGAAGGTGCCTTAAACCTGGCCAAGGCCGGACGAGGTCCACCGCCAACCTAATATGAGGCCCACTCAAAAACTAACGAACAAAGAAGGGATGGCTACCATGTTCATTAACAAGTTTTGGAGGCCGACAGAGAGAAGGTCGAAGTGCCACGCCAGACACCGTCTGAAAGATGTTATTAGAGATAGAGTCCTCATATCGGACCTTAATATAATATCCCGTCGTCGCCAGAACCCTATGGAGAGGGAGAAGAAAAGTGTAACTCATAGGTGTTTTATCTCAAACAAAATTAATACGTCCTCTTGAAACTATTCAAAATAGAAACAAATTAACAGAGAATGGCTTGAAATTAAATTATATAAAATTAGCTACCAGAACAGACTAATCAAATTAAAGGTGTTCCATCATGGAAATTAAACATATTATAGTACACTACCAGAAAACTCACTGTAGCTGACGACAAAATTGTAGGCTTGTTAGCCTTTGTCGTCGGCTATATTAAATGCCGACAAAAATTCGTCGGCTATAGTGTCGTGAGGCAAATGTCGTCGAGAGAACGTCGTCGGCCAAACTATAGCCGACAAAAATTATGCACGTCGTCGGCTATAGTCTGGACTTTAGCCTAAGAAAAAGTCATTGACTAAGGTTGCTGGTTTCTGAAGAAAAAAACTAATGAATTTCAGCAGCCGGAGGTTACCCACACTGAACATGGCCGACCTGCATATCAAAACGTAGATCACAGAAAAACCAACACATCTTTAACAACACCTAAACCAAATTCGAACCAGAAATGTAAGAATTTACCTCGAATTGAGAGAAACTCACGCCGGATTCCGACAACACTTGAACTCGGTCTACCGGCTGAGATGGATAACAAGGAAGGTGGCGTTCGACTCCCTCTAGGGTGGGCTTCAAAATTCCTCTAGCATCGCAGCCGAATGTGTGGCCGATTGGTGAAAGACGTCGGCGATAGTACTGATGAGGAAAGAGAGTAGGGGAGGAGGAGGAGGAGAGAGAAGAGAGACGAAACAGATCTATAAACCCGAGGACATTAACTGACGACATAAAATCGTCGACTAAAACATAACCAACGACAAAAAATTTATACCGATGACTTTTTTTCGTCGGCTAAAGAAAAAATTTCGTCGGCTAAAGTCGAGATAAGTAGACGACTTTTTTTTCAACAATAGCCGACGACAGTTTGTCGGCTAAAATATTTTAGCCGACAAATAAAAACGTTAGCCGACACAATATTTTTGTCGCCGGCTAAAGTATAATATAGGCGACAAAAAAAATTCGTCAGCCTGTTATTGGTCATTTCATCGGCTATACTATTTTTCTGGTAGTGGTAGTAACAAATAGTATGATATGGGTAATTATTTGATACTATGGTACACAGTATGTATGAAACACTAACCCTATACATAATTTGTTAGTTCTATTTTGAAGAGCGAAACTTCCTCTTTTACATGATTAACTCTTGTTGTAGGTCTTGCAGTGTTAATTCAGGCATTTGTTTTTTGTCAAATCATTTTAGAATGTCTTCTATATTATAAACTTCTATTTTTGAGGTTTTTTTTTCGGCAGTATCTTTTAGTAAGTCCTTGAATGTTTTCAGTGAGAAATTGGGCTTCAAGTTTAGTGTTTTCAATTCTCGAAGCTACTTCTAAGAAATTATTCTTTGTTTTTTGTCAGATCATTTAAATATTTAGTTTATTTTTACAATTAATTATTTTTTCATTTTTAGAGAGTTTGCATTTTTCTTTGTCTAATTCTTCAAAACTAGAAGTTTCGGAGAAATTGAGGTCGTCTATTTGTTGAGTTTCTTCGTCTGATTCAGAATTACTGTAATCAGATATTTTTGAATTTAGCATTAGTTTTATGAGTTGGGTTTTAATATCTTTATCAAGGTTTAAAGAGTTAATTTTTTGTTTGACTCGATTGTCTATTTTGTAGTGTCTTATTTTTCCACATTAATTTGTAGCAAACAAGAAGTTTGGTGTTTTGGCTTTGCTCTATTTTGGAGAATCGTCTTTGATAATTTTTGTATGGTTTGGTTGAGGATTTCTTTTCTGGATTTTTCTTATAGCTAGGATCATATCTTCTTATAATATTCTTTATGTTTCTTCGTATATTCTGATTTTCTTTTAGAAAGAGATTTAAATGATTCTTAACCAAATTTTTCATAGAAATTTCCTAGTTCCTTATTTGTAGTTATTTAATTTTTCATCATTTGGACTTTTAATCTTATGTCGTTCCAAAATTGTAGATCAGCGGTATTGATCAAACTAATCAAATGACCATAGGTAAAGTTTTCATAAGGCATTATTACAATCATAAATTTGTTTTAATTTTTGTCTAACCTTTTTCGGCAAAAAAATTTAGTAATCCTAAAACAAAATATTCTTTCCAGACAGCTTGATGTGAATCTGTTCTAAGCATTACTTTTTGAAAGGAAAGCATTCTAAGCATTCCTCTTGAAAGTAATACATATATCCTTATAGCACCTAAAGTCTTGTAGTTTTTTGCATTTAAGATTTGTAAGAGTTTCAGACATTCTATTCTTGACTCCTTTGTGGTCTCCTATAAAATATTGCATTATTAAGTAGCACAGAGTGGCTACGACATCTGTGACTGGTTGGAAATTTTGATCGATAATTGTTGTTCTAGTTTGTTCTCTTTTAACACTGGTTAATATGGTCTGTCTTTCGACTTCGGTGATAATTGTCCCACCATTCTTTGAGTTGACCAGTGAACCCTGCTACCATGATATCACCTATTTTTCTAGCTATCTGACTTTGTATTTTTATGAACATTGCTTACCATGAGCATTTCATTAATATGCTGTATTACTTGGTATTCACTCATCCCATCTATGGACTCGCTTTGTTCACAGAAATTGTAAGAGATATTATCGTGAGCTCGTGCGTATTTTAATTGAATTTTTTTTAGGTTCGATATTTATGAATTTTGGAAGTTGGGAGTATTGATATGATTAATTTAAAATCTACCAGTGGTAAATTATTCTGAACCGTCAGATATGCTAATTGTGAAATCTGGAGTTGATCATTTTACTAACCATGGGTATAAATTTGAAACTTCTAACACTGATGGATTAGTATTTCGGTCATCATAATTAAGCTAGAAGTGTAGCTGCTCTGATGTCGTAAACAATTAACAAGTTCTATCTTGGTTGTGAGTTGACATCAGAAATAGTTTTCTTTTATTTATGAATTTTGAATTATGGATTTCCATTTTAGATTTTGGATAATTGCATGTTATCTCTATGTTAGGAAAGTTGTTAGAGCCTAATTCCAGTTTAGGTAACTAAATTGGGTCCGGGTTCTTTCAAACACCCTTCGACGGGTCAAAGAGAACATGGCAAAATTTTCGACGGGTCGAATTACATGCTAAAACAGTCCAGGGTGATTAGGTGAATGTCTCTCGACAGGTCGAGATTTTTGGAAACAAGACATTCTCTTTTTCTTTTTTTTTTCTTCGTGTTTTTCTATGTCATAGTGTCATGGATTATTTTATATCACGAACCATGCATGCATTATGTAGTAAAATAACATTCTCAACATTTTCATAGAACCGAAAAATTGAGAAATTTAATTACTTTGCCAACTCAATTACATCAAATATGTCTTATTCCACAATGACTAAAAACAAAGTCTTGAAAACATGAATAAACAAGTCAAACACAACTAAACTTGATTACAAAGCAGAAAGAACAACCTAATACATAAACTAAACAAAATTCGTAGTCTCAAGATGTTCTTGCTGATTTTTTGCTACCATGAGACTGACATCATAGTCTTCTTCCATCTCAAAGTCCCTCCTAGCAAAGTTAGCCTCTTGTGCTAAGTATTTCTTGTGCCTCTTGTAGATATTCTTTATGTCCTTGCTTGCACGATATAGCATGTGCATGAGCCATATTTGAAACAAGGATACTTGCCACATGGAGCAGAGTGTGAAGAATTTCCTTCACTACTAGAACTGGAACTTGACCGGTTCTTGTTTGAAGAACTCGGGCCAGCATCCTGGCGATACCAAGTCAAATTTTGACTTTGGCCTCTACCATGACCTCCGCGACGGCGTCCTCTTCTACCATGGTTGTAAAGTTCAAAACGGTTCTTCTTCTTTTCCTTATATGCATTCCCACTAGTTTTGTAATTCTTAGAAGGTTTCTTGGTTCTAGAGGGTCGTAAATTTTAGTTGAGAATTATCTCATGATGTCTCTCTATTTTGGCTAGGATATTCATGAGATTACTGAATGTCTTAATTGTTCCTTGCTCCTTCTCAACCGATACTAATGAGCCAATATACTCATGGAAGAAGGGAAACGTTCAGAGACTTCTCGATCATGTCTTGATCACTCTAGTCAACCAAACAGAAACTAAGCTCACTGTGTAGCTCTAACATAGCTTGGTTATATGAATCAACCTTCATGTAATCCAATAGCCGGATGGTTTCATATCTTTCTGTCAATTCTAGAAGTTGTTGATCATGCACGTTGTTGAACCATTGCTTCAAAATATCTCATAAATCCTTCGTATTAGTTTTCATTAAATACTGCTTCTTTAGAATTGGTTGGATATGATGCCTCAAAAACATAAGAGCTTGATCTTTAGTTTTCACACTTGAGGAGGCCACACTGGGCTAGGTTGGTTGGTAGAGAGTGCTGGTGAATTTCTTTCCAATGAAAGTATTTTTTACATCAGAAAATCAGCAATGATACTCTTTTCCATTGACATCAAGGATGTCAAACTCCGGCCTCGCTGACTCAGTTAAAGTCATCTATAAAAGAAACCAGGGAGATAATTAGTAACGATTGAAACCACGATCACTAAATATCAAGTTTAGGAAATAAGAACGTGATCCAAGATGTAT
The DNA here is from genome assembly GCA_946800695.1 of Geum urbanum. Classification (NCBI taxonomy): domain Eukaryota; kingdom Viridiplantae; phylum Streptophyta; class Magnoliopsida; order Rosales; family Rosaceae; genus Geum; species Geum urbanum. The sequence continues at coordinate 42,161,832 of OX326998.1, forward strand.
GGTCCTAAAAATTGATGCTCGATAAATAGTAACTTTATACAACACCTATAAATTGTGAAAAACAAAATAAGTCACTTTCATCGATTTCCCTTCTTTTTTTATCTTTATACTGTGACTCCCCCATATCCGTCACTAATTGAACTCTTTGAGTAAAGGGTGATGAAATCGCCTTTGCTCGGCATATATATTCCACAATAATAAAAATAAACAACCTAAATCTAGGGTATTGCAGAAAGTATGTTTTAGTCCTAGATCTAGGGTGTTATGAAACTTAAGTTTTACAACCTAATCTCTAAATGGAGGATGTTAGAAACTGTACCTCTATTGGTGTTATGGTCGGTATGGGTAAATATGGATGACAAGGAGGTAAGGCTCATCAGACACGAGACTTTGGAAGTCAAGGAATTCTGTCAAAACTAGAGAATATGTGATGTGCGTGGGACGAGTAGGCTTCACACACTGTTGAGCGTTGATGACGCAGTAGGCCGATGGTGATCAGTGATGATGACTGGTGACGGTTAGGAATGTTAGTGTGTGATCCCGTAACACACAATTACCGCACACTTTGTCACTAAAAATGGGTCAACACAACTTAGACCAAACACAAGGTAGCAATGCAGGTTTTAACTTTTAACAAGGAACCAACACCATCCGAACGTCCACGCGTTCAGTACAGCAAACGGGAAGTACCAGGACAGGCCATATACAAGATAGACAAGATCCCACATCGAAGAAAAGCAAAAGACTCCATACTCAATCACCAATATAAGCAACACATTTATGAAAGATACAAGGTACGCCCGTTACTCTACCAATACTACTGTTACACTCCATACATTCTAACTAGAGAGTCGGAGAGTCGAAGGTGGGAACACCCCGTCAAGACTCCTAATGCCCGTTTGGTGTATTGTATTTAACAGCAGGTAAAGGATGACATACGTGCGATAGACCAGGTCAGCCCGATAAAGCTCAAACCGCTCTTCTGCTAAAAACCTTTATAGAATTTGGTAGAAACAATTGGAGCCGTCTGTGGGAAGTGAGCAATCATAAACCACAAACAAAAACCCCGCGAAAAAAAGAGTCTGAAAGCCAAAACTAGCAGCAAAGACAGCGACAGACCACATCACACCCGAAAGCAGGAAGACAAGAGACACACCCATAGACGCAATCAACAGCATCAACAACATAACGGAGGATGAAGCGGCAGCCCATCTCGTGAAGGAACTCCAATCGGCTAGAACCGAAAGAGATCTTGAACGCCAGGCCCGACAAAGATTGGAGGAACGACTTGATACGTTCATCTGGAGCCAGGAGACCCAGCGCAAGGAGCCAGGACTGACAGAGGAACCAAGAGCGGACATGCAGGTCATCAGAATCAACCCACCATGGGGACTGCGAAACAACCAACTTCCAGGACCACCCCCACCGCCCAAAAGAATACAGGAATATGACGATGAGGAACCAACTGCGACAATCGAGGATGCCATGCTTTGACTGATGGAAGAGATGGAGGCCAAAATCACATCACTCAAGAAAAACACACATACGGGGCCAAAGGGGATGTACACGCCCCACGTAAGCCCATTATCGGATGTCATCATGGCACAAGGTAGGGACCCATTTTCCAAAACCGTCAAGATCAGCAGATTCGATGGGAAGCGAGATCCACGAACACACATCGACGAGTATCAATCTGCCACCGCAGGTACCCGATACTCGGACGCAACCATCTGCTTCCTATTCTAAGAGAAGTTGGTCAGGAAGGACCACCTCAGGTACGACGAGGTCATCGACCTAATCGTACATAAGGAGTTGGTGGAAACCCGTGTATACGAGGCGTAAGGCCCGAATGCAGCTCCACCCTCGAAAGCACCCAACTACATACCTAACCACCCACCCTCCCCCACACAGCTAAAAGCCCACCACTAAAAACACAGCCTGAATTAACCACCAGCAAACGCGAGAGCCACTACCTTGAACACAAAAGCAACAAACAATATCAACGAGCGCATCGTGGACATGAACTTTGAGCCCGACAAAACCCACTACCACCCAGAGATTTCCACCCATGCCGCGAAATCTTCTCGATCACCCAGGCCTCGAATGAGGAGGTGCTCAAGCAAAATAAAAGTCAGATCTGCCCACCAATGCCGAGAGCACCCGGTATCGCCCCCATATGGAATAACAGGGGAACGTGGTGCATGTACCATGATTCAAACACCCACAACACCAATGACTGCGAAATCCTGGCAAGGGAAATCGAGCGGCTGCATAATAAGGGAACATTAGTCTTATAGAGGCCGAACACTGAATGACAGGTTGCAAACATACGAATGAGGGGTACAATCAACAACATCTCGGGAGGGAAGTGGAAGCCCGAATACCCACAAGAGCGGGAAGAGCGTGGCCCAAGGGACGTATTCGTAGTACATCCCCGAGAATCCACCAAAGGTAGGCAGGAAGGATTGGCCTCCAATCACTTTCTCCTGCAACGAAAAGGAGGGCAACCGGAATAAGACACTCTCATTTGTCATTAATGGAATAGTGGATCGATATCTTGTCAAGTGTATTCTCATCGACAATGGGGCATCCGTTAACATCATCTTCCGGGAGTCATACGAGGGGCTCAAGCACCTGAGATGTAAGATGACACAGGACCATGAAAATATTGCCAGCTTCTCGGGCGAAATCACATACCACTACCGGAACAATTACTATGACCGACGACTTGGTGTCGTCGGTCTGTTTGGGCTCCTCGTCGGTCATAGATATATCCGACGATGTGTCGTCGGATATAGTAGCGTCGGTAATAGACCGTCGGTCATACTATATCCGACGACCAGTTAGGGTTATCATTGGAAAAAGGATACACTATATCCGACGGCGGTTTTGCGTCGGTCATAGTTTTAAACTATAACCGACGATGTCATCGTCGGATATAGTTTTCTCCATGGTCAAAATGGTTGACTCTGGAGAAAACTATATCCGACGATATTGACACATGTCGTCGGATATAGTGGAAAAATTTAAATTTTTTTTGCAGGTTTTGGGTTTCATCCCAAAACCTGCATTCACAAAAAATCACGCTATCTATATATTGTTCAAATTGAAAATCAACAACCATTGAAACTAGAGTACGTAGTAAATAAATAAATTAATAAAAAACCAAAATAGTTCAAATCTATATACATATGCGTAGTAAATAATGAAAATAAAAATGAAACCGATAATTGTTCAAATGTAGGGGGGTCCTGGTCCTAAGTCTATGTGGTCAAACGGGTCGTCATAAGTAGGTTGGTCCTGGTCTGGCTGTGGCTGAGGCTGCGGCTGAGGCTGAGGCTGTGGCTGTGACTCATCGAATATGGGCGGGGGAGGTATCTGGATTCCAGATGCTTGCAACTGTGCATAACATTGCTGCATCCATGTCCCCATTTGCTGCTACTGTTCGGCCAACCGATTCTGCTTTGCAGCTTGCGCTTGCTCCATCTCCTCTATCCGACGCCGTTGAGCTTCCATCTCAATTGATTGCATATGAAGCCGGTCGTTTAGCTCATTAGTCCTCGAAGATAATGATGATGATCCCGATCCGCGAGAGAATTCAGGGGTCTGCGTCAGTAGCCCTTGACCCCATTTTCCGGAACCCCTGCAGTAGAATGTGTTCTTCCCTGGAGGGATCGCAGTTGACGTAATCCTGGCCCTAACGATCGGATCAGATCGATCAATCTGATCAATCGGGAGTTCCGCATCGGGGGTGTCGGGATAGAGCTCTCTCGCCACTTGAGTCAACACCTCCGGAATCGCCTCCTGAATTCTCGCCTAATTAACAAAGAACAATAAAATATTAATTAAAAAAACAATCTAAATAAATAAGAAATAAGTTTATTTTGTTATAAGGACACTTACAGCATATTCGGGATTCTGCGGATACGCGTGCTGCATCGTATAGACAAGAGGATCATCTTCTGGGTGGTTGGCCGCCTCCTCGATCCAGCCCGAGTATGATCTGGTACCGGCATGATGATTTGTTGTGTTTTTGGCCCGGTTCCTTGCGTTGATTTCAGAAAGAGCCTGCGCGATTAAGTCAACATAAAAAAACACTCATTAGCCAAATAATTTACGGGAAGTACGATAAAACCAAAATTAAATCGATTGAAGGTTGCGTACCTTCAATCGAGGGTTGTTGAAGTGAACCACAAGCCATCGCCACTCGTACTCCCTATAACGAAACTCGCTAGGGGTACCCTCACGATCGTCCCCGTACTTTTTCCAATGCTTCTTCAGCTCGGCCTTCCACTCCTTATACCTATATATACCCATAAAATCAAGCGTTAGTAACTAACAACATTGTATGAACATAATCAAAAGAAACGAAAAAATTGAAACAAATGGTCGTCTGCAAACCTGCTCCCATGCACTTCATCTGCCCACGTGGGTCTAATGTCTTCATCCACGCGGAACCACCTCTGCAATGCATATATTTATATATATATATATATATATCAATAATATTAAAAATTTATTATTGAAAATTTTCATAATGAATATACAATTCAACTCACCGACAACGCATTATTCAGCTGATGTTTGACGGCTTGTGGCACTGAATTCCAATCTTGCCACAACATTGGGACTCTATCCCGTATGAGGCTGCCCACCATCCCCGCATACTTTCGAGTGACCTTTCCCTCGATCACCTGCCCTCTATCCCTGGTCGGAATCATAAGTTGGCCACCACCGCTAGCCTGAATGGCTTCGTCCAGTAACTTGCCGACGACGGGGCCTCTGGTTCTCTTCTGTTTGGCACCGGGCACGATCTCGCCTATCACATATATATGTAGAAGATTTTGTAAACATAAACACCTAATTGAATTTAAATATTAGGGAGTAAAAAGATATCACTAATTAATATTTACCTGATTCGTCGATGCGTTGTCCCGGAATCCTTGCACTCCAGAGAGGTGCCGGGAAGGGTATATACGCATATGCCTGCTCCGGGGTAATGAACCCTAGCTGTCCCGGAATAGGCATCCCGTCGGAATCGACGTGAGGTATCGTCGGGATTTCCAACGGTAAGAATAATGTAGGCGGCGGGCACAGTCGCATCCTCGCCGATGACTGAGTAGATACACCAGCCTCCTCGGAAGAATGAGGAGATGTCTGGTGGATGACGGGGGAACCCTCCTCGCGATGAATGTCCGGCATTCGGACCGAGGATTGAGTCGCACTATCCTTTTCCGGCGTGCGACTGACCTGCTGAACCCTCCTCGCGCCTGAGGATCGAGCCGGCTCGAGCTGGTGCTGCTGAGGTTGTCCCTCGCCCATCAGCCGACGGTGTCGAGAGGTCAGCGGAACACTGTAAGTGTTGGGGACACTAGTGGATCCTGATGCGGACCGACTTTCAGTGCCATCAGGATCCCCAGCTCCCGAGCCCTCATCCCCACGTCCCGATCTCCCTCTCCCTCTGGACCTCCCCCTCGAAGTACTCGACCCGGCCCCTCGGGAAGGTCCGCAATTAAACCATTGCATCGTTGCTATAAAATTATTAAAATTAAAACAAATTCCTAATTCATCCAAAAAATCTAGCACATGCATATTCCAATAATTCCAATTCCAACAAGAATAATTCAAATTCCAACAATAATAATTCCATTTCAAACAATTCCAATAATTCCAACAATTCCAACAATAATAACTACATTTCCAATTAATAATTCCAATTCCAACAACAATAATTCCATTTCCAAATCCAACAATTCCAACAATAATTCCAATTTCAATTCCAATTCCAATATATTCCACTATATAAACATACATGCAAAAAATCCCAATAATTCGAAATTTAACCAAATAATCCAAATTTAACCTAAATTTCACCTTAAATTTCATACTATTCCAATATATATCAATACATGCATAAAATTCAAAAAAATCGAAATTTAACCTAAATTTAACATACATATTATTTACAAATATTCATGCAAATTTAACCTAAATTTAACATAATATTTACAAATATTCATGCAAATTTAACCTAAAATAACCTAAATTTTACCTAAAAATCAAAATTATTCTAATATAACTCAATACATGCATAAAATCCACAAATTCCACAACTATATCAATACATGCATCCACATTGACAATCAACACATTCCACAACGTTGGTATGCAACCGAATTCAAAAAATTCGAAAATTTGAAATTAGGGATTTCAAACTTGTTTTTTCACTAATCGACGAGGAATTTGGCTTGAGGATCGATGAAATAGCACTTGACCTTCGATTGCTTGCTTCCAACACGAAGATTGCGTAGAAAATCGAGAGGAGGCGGAGAGGAGGCGGAGAGGAGGCGACTGTTCCGGTTTGGGGCAGTTTCGTTTCTGCCCCAAATCGAAACCCAGATCGGGATATAAAACAGACTATATCCGACGAGTTAAGTAATCTCGTCGGATATAGTTGAACCGAAACTATATCCGACGAGATTTCATATGAATGCCGTCGGATATAGTTTCGGTTCAACTATATCCGACGAGATTACTTATGCAACTCGTCGGATATAATTCCTTTTTTTATTTTTCATTTATGCCGGCCGGTAAACTAATTAAATGTGTAGTGTTTTAATATATATATTTATTAATAGTTAATTAATACGAAATTATTAATAGTTAATACGAAATTAGTAAAGCAAAATTAATTATTTAATAATATGATCGATCGATATTAATTATTAATCGATCGGCTGTATTTTTTTCCCGATCGATCGACACAATTTAAAGTCGATCGATAATATGATCGAATAAAATTCATTTTACATTGCACGTTCTAAGTCAAAATAACATACATATATATAGACTAATTAATTAATTAAGGCGCATAATCAGAATCATCGCTTGAGTCTGACTCTGTTTCCGAGTTAATTTCAGGTAATATGTGTATGTCCTCGTCACTTGAGTCTTCATTGTCTTCATTTTGATTAACATCAAGAAGATTCGGTTGAGGAATTCGTACCACACTACCCTGTCTCACATTATTAAGACGAATTGTTGAGGTTTCAGGAATACCAGTTGCGTTCGGCTCTTGGTATGCACTGACTTCTTCATTATCCGAGGTCACAGTACCAAGGGTGGAGGCACTGTATATGTTTCGTGGAAGAACATGGTTAACCACTTTCCACGCGCCTTTATGCACAAGATCATCAAGATAGAACAATTGTTTCACCGCCGTGGCCAACACAAACGGATCATCTTCATACCAGCTTGTGGCAGTATTCACCGAAAAAATCCCGTATTGATCGGTCCTTGTGTTCTGAGGGTCGGTATCAAACCATCTACACTTAAACAAGTGCACGGTCATGCCTTCCCCATATATTAATTCGACAACTGAATGGAGAACACCGTAATAGTCAACTCCATTCTGCCCACCATGCACCATTACCCCAGAATTCTGTGTTTTTCGTCTGACATCTCTATGTTCACAAATAAATAGCACGCCATTAACCTTACACACACTACAAGAAAATGACCCATTGCCGGCGACTTTTATGTCGCCGGCAATGTTTTTGGACATTACCGGCGATTTTTGCCGGAAAAATCGCCGGTAATGTTTTTTTTTTTTTTTTTTTAACATTACCGGCGACATAAATGTAAGTCGCCGGTAATCTCTTGCCGGAAAAGACATTGCCGGCGACATACATTTATGTCGCCGGTAATGTAAAAAAAAAAGAAAAAAAAAAGACATTACCGGCGACATAAATGAAGTCGCCGGTAATGTCTTTTTTTTTTTTTTTTACATTACCATCGAGAGATTGCCGGCGACGGACATTACCGGCGACAAAAATCGCCGGTAATGTAAAAAAAAAAAAAGAAGACATTACCGGCGATTTTTCCGGCAAAAATCGCCGGTAATGTCCAAAACATTGCCGGCGACATAAAAGTCGCCGGCAATGGGTCATTTTCTTGTAGTGACATAGGATAAACTCTGGAAGTTACCGGTTTCTGCGCCAAGAGCCTCAATTCGTGTGACCACTGAGGGATACCATCATCTTGTACATGATTCATCTGAAAATAATCATTTATTAAGTACGTATAAATAGGATGCGAGACATGCACTTAACATCGATCATATACAGGTCAATTTAAGTATCAACTTACCCAGTTGCCAAAATAGTTTGCGAACGTCTTGTTGTGGTACTCAACATCACCGGAAATAGCAAGGCAGTAAAGGTGCAAATTTTTCCAATATTGAACTTCTGGACAGTTAATCAATACCGACCAATGGGCAATGACGAGCTCATAAGGTTCCAACTTGTACGAGTTGGGCAACTTTCCAGAAACTTCAACATCATCGGAGATGATCGAAAGGTTGAACTGCCCTCCATCTACGGGCATATGTTGTGGAGGGTCCTCCAACGCTCCCAAATACAATTTGGTGTACGTTACGCACTCATGCGCAATATATGCTTCAGCAATACACCCTTCGGGTGCAGATTTGTTCATCACATAGTCTTTGTAGTCCCCCAATTGTCTGTAAATGGGTAATTACAAATCGAGCATGTTATGCTTATTGCAACAATATATAAGTGAATAAATAATATTAAAGATCGACATATATATAGCCAGATTCAGAGATGCATTACGTACCTTTCCATATGATACATCCATGTGTAGTGTACTGGACCAGTAAGCAACAATTGTTCCGGAAGATGGAGCATCAGGTGAGGCATGATGTCGAAAAAGTTTGGAGGAAATATCCTTTCGAATTTGCACATGATAAAAATGATGTCCTGTTGCATTTCCAACAAGTCCGATTTCTTCACTTCTCTCGTGCATAACTTCTGAAAGAATCTTGACAAAGCCACTAACGGCTCCACCACCTCTTTGGGCAGGTACCCTCGAATGAAAACAGGGAAGAGGCGTTGGAGCAGTATATGACAGTCATGACTCTTTAGTCCGTACATCTTGTTGTCTTTGAAGTTAACACATCGACTTATATTTCCGGCATAGCCTGAAGGATACCTGACATTACCCATCCAACCAAAGATTTCACTCTTCTGGGCAGGCTTCACGGTATAAGGAGCTTGTGGCATTTTTTTCTTCCCATCTCTCAACCACAAATGTTTTCGCAGTCCCATCCTTTTAAGATCAATGCGTGCCTTCGGGCCGTCTTTAGTTTTTCCCTCCCAATTCAACACTGTGCCGACCACACTCTCGCACACATTTTTCTCTATGTGCATGACATCTAAGTATTGTCTGATCAGCAACTTGGACCAATAAGGAAGTTCCCAAAAAATACTTTTGTGTGTCCAGAATTTATACCTGTCGGGTTTGTCAGGTATTGACGCCACTATCTCAGGATGATTGCCCAAAATCGTATTCATTTAGCACTTCTAAGATTTCATCCCCCGTCCATCTCCTCGGCTGCTCACCTGTTTCCACAGTCCCATCAAATGCCTCCATATCCTCCCGAAATGGGTGATCATGTGGAAGCCAACAACGATGTCGCATCTGTACAATGTTCCTGCAATGAGTTCTGCAACACTCAACCGTCATGCACTCTGGACAAGCCCTATATCCCCTGGTAACGTTGCCCGACAATATCCCGCATGCAGGAAAATCGCTAATGGTGCCAACAAGCATGACATGCATCTGGAACATCTCATTTTTGAACTTGTCATAAGTGGGATGACCATGCTCACTCAAGTACTTAAGCTCCTCAATCAAGGGTCTCAGATACACATCGAGACACTTTCCTGGATAACCCGGCCCTGGAATGATCATAGTGAGCATATTGTATTCTTTCTTCATGCACATCCATGGAGGAAGGTTGTACGGTACCAAAATAACTGGCCATATACTGTATTGAAGACTCATGTTCCCAAAAGGGTTGAATCCGTCAGATGAAAGCCCCAGCCAAACATTTCGAACCTCTGATGCAAAATAACAAAAACTCATTCACCATGTGCTTCCAAGCCTCTCCGTCAGCAGGGTGTATAAGCGTATCACCGTCGGACAAATTCCTCTCGGCCCACCATCTCATAGCTTCAGCCGTGTGTGCAGACATGAACAACTGTTCTAACCTATCTATCAGGGGAAAATACTGAAGTATCTTCAAAGCTTTCTTGTTTCCGGCAGGAGTCAACTTATACCTATCTGTACCACATACCGGGCATTCATCAAGGGATTCAAGATCATTCCCATAACCATTTTCACCCTAGAAGAGAACACAATCATATCTACAAGCATGGATTTTGATGTAGGAAATGCCAAGATGTTTAAGGATCTGTCGCACCTTACGATGAGTGGTAGGAAGACGATGACCGGGGGGCAACAACGAACCAGACCACTTCAGCCAATCATCAACAGCCTTCACACTCATTTTGTTCTCCACTTTGAGCTTCATTACTCCCATAACACTTTCCAGAACAGTCTTATTACACCCGTTGTACAACGGGGTCTGTTGGAAGGCAATGAGGTTGTTGTACTTGTCCATACCAGCAGTGTTGACAGCTGTAGGTAATTGCTGGACTGGCTCAATATGAGGGAAGTCTCCAACGGCGGGAGGGATATCGATATCCGGTGCTTGAGCAAATATACCGCTCTCATGAGGAAACATATCGTTGATCAACCTTGTTGTTGGATCATTGGATGTACTGCCACTCTCAAAAAATTGTCCGTGATCATGTTGACCAACTGTTGAGCTCTCACCGTGATAAATCCAACATGTGTACTTATCCCAAAACTCGTTTTTCTTCAAGTGCTCCAATACTTTATCGATGTGAAAACGATATCGCTCGCTGCAACACTGACATTTCGTACACAGACAATAATGAATTGTCATCCCTCCACAATTAACCTTCACATATTCTACAAAACTTCTAATTCCACGGTGATATCTTACATCCCATCTTGGAAGACATATCCAACTCTTGTCCATCCTCAAAATTATAACTGCATGCATGTATATATACCCATGATCTTATTAATTCAAATTTCATAGCTACATATAAATATTTATTATTTTAATTCCCATAATTTTAATATATATATATATACACACACACGTACACCCTAACTATATATATATATAATCGATCACAAAAATCTAAATATATATATATATAATTGCTATATATATATTCACAATAATCAAATTAAAATTAACAACAATTAATATATATATATTTACGATCAATCACGCATACGTAATCAAAATCAACCATCGATCAATTACTCAAACTCAAGAATCAATTAATTAATTAACTCGATCGATCGATCCATCTATTAATTCAACAAATTAAGCAATACATGCATGCACAACACATATATATATTAATTAAGCACGTACCTAGCTATATATAATGCGCAAGAATCATCACGAACTCATTCTCGACATCACCCAAATATCGATTTCAAAGCATTTGTTGAAAAAATGGAAAGTTTTTTGAATGACAGATCGAGCTGCTGCCCAGATCTGAAATAAGAAACTATAACCGACGATATGAAAAAATCGTTGGTTATAGTCCAAAAATTTCGTCGGACATAGTCGAAAACTATGACCGACGAGATTCCGGCGACTATAACCGACGACATGATAATCTCGACGGTCATAAAACTATAACCGACGAGATAATCCTGTCGTCGGTTATAGTTAACTATAACCGACGAGATCCCTTCTCGTCGGTCTGTTTTTCGGCAGCTCGTCGGATATAGTGGTTCTGCTGGTAGTGTACCCTTTCGGGAGCAACTATTTGTGATTTGGCGTCGGGACGCCAAGTACCCCCCAGAATGAGATCAAAATGGACTTCATCATTGTAGACATTCGCACGTCCTACAACATGATCCTGGGATGGCTCGACATCTCGAAGGTAAAGCTGATTATTGCAAGCCACATGGTCCTGGCCAAGTTCCCAACAGATTACGGAATTCGCACGATCAGAGGGTACGATTTCGTGGAAAATGTTGCATGACCGGACAAAGACAACACACGATTAGAGGTACTCGCAGTGGTAGATGACTCCCCCAAATAACAGCAACCCAATAACCCAAGGGATGGGCTGAACGCCGTCCAGCCAGCCACGGAACGAGAAGAGCTGCGCACGATATATCTGTCCAGTGAACACCCACAGCAGACGATCCGCATCGGCGCCTAACTAGAGCCTGACATAGCAGCCATACTGGTTCAGATCCTATCGGATTACCAGCAGGTGTTTGCATGGTCTTACGCAGACATGCCCGGAATCGCCCCAAGCATCATCTCCCACAAACTCAGCATCAATCTAATCGTGAAGCCGGTCAAGCATAAACGATGGGTGTATGACTAGGAATGATACACCGCCATGCACGCGGAGGTGGACAGACTACAGAAGATCGGTTTCATCCGAAAGGTCGACTACCCAAAATGGATCTCCAACGTCGTTATGGTCAAAAAGCACAATGGATCATGGCGCATGTGCATGGATTACAACAATCTGAACAACGCCTGCCCCAAAGATAGCTTCCCACTGCCCAGGATCGATCAACTGGTGGACGCCACTGCAGGGCACGAACTGCTATCCATGATGGATGCGTATTTAGGGTACAACCAAATACTCATGAATCATGAAGACCAGAAGGCCACTTGCTTCACTACTGACAAGGGACTCTACTGTTACGTAGTCATGCCGTTCGGCCTAAAAAATGCAGGCTCTACCTACCAAAGATTGATGATCATATTCAATGGGCTAACAGGCGAAATCGTGGAAGTATACATTGATGACATACTGGTCAAAAGCACTAAAGCAGTGGACCACCCTGAACACCTACGAATTGTACTCCAGCTTCTGATCAAGAATGGCATATGATTAAACCTGGCTAAATGCACATTCGGCGTAACGACAAGCAAGTTCCTCAGATACATCATCAGCCGAAAGGGTATCGAAGCTTCCACCACGAAGGTCAAGGCAATACTAGACATGCAACCTCTAACGACCAAGGTCAAGCTCCAAAGCATAAGGGGAAAACTAGCATCTCTGAATCGCTTCATCTCTCGCTATTCCGACAAGTGCGCCCCATTCTTCAAGGCCCTCTGAACCACAAACAAATGAAAGGTCATTTGGACACCCAATTGCGAAACCGCATTCACATCCATCAAGCAATATCTGACCTCAATTCCCCTCCTATCCAGGCCCGTGAGAGGAGAAACCTTGTATATATATCTATCTACTTCTCTAACGGCCGTTTGTTCTGGCCTTGTTCAAAGGGAAACAGATTCAAAACTGTCAGTTTTCTTCGCCGAAAAAGGCCTGACACCACCCGAGACTCGTTACCTAACAATCGAGAAGGTAGCATTCGCTCTTATAACAGTAGCCAGACGACTCAAGCCATACTTCCAGGCCCACAGCATCCACGTTCTTACAAACGTTCCACTACGACAAGTGATGCAATCGCCCGATCACAACGGCTGCTTGGCAAAATGGGCCGTCAAGCTGAGCGAATAGGACATCCCTTATATGCCCCAGACGGTAATAAAGGGCCTGGCTATCGCAGACTTCATAGCCTAGTACACTGAGGCCGAAGATACCATAAAGCTTGCTCACGACGGCACAACACCCGTTAGCACATACATCCCCGACCAGGAGCCCCCAAAACCCGAATCACCATGGAACTTCTCTGTAGACGGGTCGTGCATCAACAACACTAGTGGGGCTGGAATCATCCTTACCAAGCCAGGGGGCATACGAGCAGAATACGCATTCAGATTTGAATTCAAAGCCATAAACAATAAGGCCGAATACGAAGCCCTCATTGTCGGACTACAACTAGCCCAGAAATCAGAAGCCCCAAGTATCAACATCTTCAGCGACTCGCAATTGGTCGTTAACCAAATCCGGGGCGACTTCAAAACAAAGGGCGATACGATGACGGCATATCTCGGCCACATTCACACAATGCTAAGCAAGTTCAAGTTTTTCAACATCAACCACATTCCCATGGGCAGAAACACCAAGGCAGATGCACTCGCCCATTTGGCCACATCGCCTGTCCATATGGAGCCAGAGCAAAGGGTAGTGGAAGTCTTGAAAGGACCAAGTATCACGAAAACACAAGAGATCTTCATCATTGAGCCACACGTGGCCAGCTGGATGGACCCAATCGTCAAATACAAAACCAAGGCCAAACTCCCAGCAGATCGGGCACAAGCACGAACTATCATAGCCAGAGCAGTCAACTTCAGCATCCGACACAACAGCCTGTACCGATAAGGGAAGGCATGGGCCAACCTAAAATACGTTACACCAGAGTGAGGCGACATGATACTAAGGGAAATTCATTCGGGCGTATGTGGCGATCACACAGGAGCACGATCAATTGGACAGAAGGGCTAAGTGGATTCTGGTGGCCTAACATCCATGCTGACGCAACCGCAGTTACGACGATTTACCACCAATGATAACTATACGCACACAAGAACCATACGCCTGTAGTGCCCCTATCGATTCTCATTTCTCCAATTCTGTTTGCACAGTGGGGACTCGATCTCATCGGAGAACTTTCAAAATCCAAGGGCCAGTATTACTACATCATCGTGATCATTGACTGCCACACTAAGTTTATCGAGGCCGAACCGATGGTCAAAATCATAACCGAAAAGGTCAAGAGATTCCTCTGGCATTTTCTCTACTTTCGCGACGGCACCCCACTCAACATCATCACCGATAACAGGACACAATTCCACAATGTCGAGCTCAAGGCATTCTGCAAAAAATAGGGCACCAACCTGGTATTCGCATCACCAGCACACCCCCAGACAAATGGACAGGTAGAAGCAGCCAACAAAATCATCAAAGAGGAAATCAAGAAGAATATCAAACTCATCGAGAAAGGAGACATCTGGTACGGATGATGGTCCACACTCCTCCCCGAAATACTATGGTCAATCAGAACGACCGTAACGGTAGCGACGGGAGAAACCCCGTTTAGCCTCACGTTCGGAACGGAGGCCGTACTACCACTCGAACTCACATACAGAAGCCCAAGAATTGAAAGCTATGATCCCACCAAAATGGAGAAGGGCTACGACTCGACATCGACATCGACCTCCTCGAGGAGAAGCGGGACACGACATATCTTCACAACACCGCGAACAAGCAGCGAGTCGCTCGCCTATTCAACCAATGTGTTCGGGAGCGCCCACTCCAACTGGGGGACTGGGTCATAAAGGGAATCCAAATGAAGCCAAAGAGTTTACACCCGTCATGGGAATGTCCTTACGTCATCGATGCAGTCGTAAGCCCAAGCACGTTCTACATCAAGGACATGTTCAGAAGAAGGCTAGGCAACCCTAGAACACACAACACTTGAGGAAATATTTCCACTAAGTGTTTATCTGCTTACGTTTGATTGGCACCAACACACGTACATCCAAAATTTGTGTAACTTTTTGTATCAGTACATTCGCGCGTTTTGTTTTTAGCCAATGACAATGAGTATTAATGTAAGTCACACGGATTCAGACAAGCAATGTAAACAAAACAAAGGTACTTAGATATATCTCCAAAAGTTGTACATAGATTTCATTCAAAGACAAACAAACACATGCATGCGCTAGAGCAAAATACTACAAAGAAAAAAAAAGAAAGTGAAAGTACAAGATAATCAGTTGGCCCCAGTAGAAGCATCAGCCCTACCCTCATCCATCTCCGGCACCCCATCCTCAGCATGCGACCCGCCCTCCGACTCCTCAAGTGAACTCTTCAGCTTTTCGACCTCAGCAGCTTGCCACGCCTCGAACTCATCCACCTTGATGAACGAGAGCATGAGCGTGGAGAAGTCCTCACACTGGAGATTAGCCTTAGTGGCAACCAAGTCCTCGTACTCGTCCAAATTCTTAAAAGCCTTGATCGCATCGACCCTGACCTTCTCAAACTCGGACGACGCCTTGAACTCGGCTCCCGCCTCCTCCGCAATCTTCTTGCGAATATCCTCACTCATCACAGGAGTGCGAGCCTCAGCCAGTTCAGGCTCCAGCTCCGCAATCTGAGCACCACTGGACGACCGGAAAGAGGCAAGATCCGTCTCCAGGATTGCGATCCCTGACTGAGACTACCCCAACTCCTTCTTCAACTCATCAAGCTCACGAACCAGGTCATTCACTCGAGAGATCTTGTGATTGGCTATATCAGTGGACCTCGTGGGAGCATGCTTCAACTTGCCAACTTCGGCCGACAGTCGCATGCTCTCGACTTTCGCTTTGGACAACGCAGTAGTCTGCAACATAGACTCCTCTAAGCTCTTGATGAGGAAAAGCTGGTGCTGGAGCTGGGTGCAGGTATCAAATGCTGCATTCAAGGACTCGCTCGGAGCTGCGCTGAGCTGACGCCACTTCTGCAGTGACTCAATGCCCACACCCATGGAGCTCTGGATGCGAGTGAGGAACTCGGAGCACAGGGCCGTTTCGCCCGCCACAGCAACAGTGATGCCTGGTGAGGCCTCGATGGATGGACCCCTTGAGCATTTGAGAGGATGGCTAGACGCCCCTGATCTTCTGGTTGATGTGACCCCAGCTTTGGCACCCCCGCATCTCCAAGCTGACGGAGGGGAGAGAGCTTAAACGAACTCTTGGAGGAGACAGTCTTGGTCGGAGAGTGGGACTTGATCCGAGAGCGGGAGCGCGGTTGACCTTGACTCTGACGCTTGTCCCCGCGGTCGATCTGGCGCTCACAACGCTCCTTACTCCGTACATCCTTCTCTCAGTGGAAGCGGTCCTTTCGGGCTTGTTTGTCCTCTTCCCCTTGACGGGTGTCGAGAGTAGCTTCCTCCACCCGGTCTTCGGGAGTAGCGGCCCGTATAATTGAAGCCCCGACAGCCGCACCCACAACCTCCACTTCTTCATCAACCTCGGGAACCGGGTCGAGATACTGGTTGTAGTCCGGAGGGTGGAACACGGGTTGAGGAGTGTCACTCTGGACAGGGTTTCCATTCCCATGCTCCACTACCATACGAGCCTGCCTGACCCTCTCCATCAGCACTAGCATGTGCTGTTGGGCCGCATCCTGCTTGACGGAGGAACGAGACTTCTTCATTTTTGCTGAAAAATAAAAATATATAAAAAAGAGAACGTCAGTCCAAAAGCCACACAAACGGCAAAATAAAATGCACGAATATATAGGTCATGAACATACCGGGATGGCGTGAGAGACCACACCGTTCAACTAGCTCCCAGTAGTTGGCCGCCCAAAAGTTCCTCGCGTCCGTATGGGGATTGAAACTGAACTTGATTCTAGCCAAATGCCTTTCCTCTAAACGGGTGAGGGGATACGATCGTTGATCTACAAAAAAATAGGGTATTAGCAAGCACGAATATGAAAAGAGATTAGCAGACAAACGCCGATAACTGGAACCACCAACACCACACCTAAAGGCTAAAAGAACTCGGGGACTCAATGTATATGATCGCGCCCACGCAAAAGCACCCCATCAGGCTTATCGAACTCTCACTCACCTCCGCCAAGATAATGGTACCGGCGCCAGGCAGCCGAAGAGGACAGGGGCTCCGCTAACCACCACTTCGTTCAGGACTCCACCGTTATCGTACCCTTGTCCTTTATACAAGGGGAATACTTCAGACGGAAGAAGTGCCCGATCTCCGAACGGGTAGGGAACTGCAACCCACTGAGTTTCCAAATATAGTGAAATGCGATCAGCACGCGTGTAAGCATGGGACCACACTGGCCCAACGTGATGTTAAAGAGGGCGAAAGCGTATTGGAAGGATGGGTGGAGATGTAGCTTCAACCCAACCTTGAGCTGGAACTCGCTAACGCAAACATGACCATGAGGAGGCCGTGTGAACGATTCACCTTCACGGAGGGCCCTAAGCATCACCGTTCCACGAATGTGATAATCCCGGTACCATTATTCGATCTTGCGTATGGACGGGGACCCTTTTGGCTCCTAGACCAATTGCCCATCCGCAAGACGCCAAAGCACGGGCCCGCCTCGGGGGGAAACAGGGAGAGCTGATCACCATGGGGTAGTATCACATAACCATGAGAGCCCCCGGAAGAGGAGGTAGATGCCTCACTGCTCAGCACCACAGAGGCACCTTGACGGTCGGATCACACCACGACAGACCTGCTTTGCTCCATATTTGGGGTGGGTAACCTACGCAAAGCACCACCAGCGTTAACGGACAGAGAGGAAACACTCAATACGCTATCGGACGAAGAGTCCAAAACACTATTGACAGGACCATTTGACCCTACATGGAACCGAGGGGTTTGCCGAAGGGACTCATCACTTGAAACAGCTACAAATTCCATGATCCTAACAGAAAAGCAAACAGGAGAATAAGCCAAACGGCGAACGCGTGGAGTATGTCATGATCCCAGTTCTTCAAACAACACAAACAGGTACCCACCCTTTCGCAATACCCAAAAACAGATCAAAAGCCCCAAAAGAAACAAAAACCTCAAAGAACAAGACTGTTCTTCGTACCGTACCCAGAAAAGCCCAGAAAGTAACAAACCCAGAAATTTTTTTTTTAGCAAGAAAATAGACAAACACAATACTCTACCCAGTCAAACGTGCTCTACAGTAGCAAAAACACAAGAAACATACCACAAAAATCCAGAAATTACCACAATAGTACCACAAACAGTAATAAGTGCAAACGCACCAGAGTAACACGACTCATATTTTTGAAGCAAAAAGAACAAGAAACTACATTTAAAGATGAGAGGAAGATTCACGAGACTGCAAAAACTCCAAACTGATCACAAAAAGCTTCGGGAAGGTGTTTCGGCAGAGTTTCAGTTGAGAAGCGAAAGTGTAAAAAAGTGAAAGTGAAAGCCAATCTATTTATAGGCAACAAAACTAACCCTAGGCGAACGCCTACCGTCCATTTCCAGCGCTTCCTACCACATGATTACGACGCGTGTCCCACGCACTCCCACCAAAATTAATTACCTTACTGCTCCAAATTCTGTGCGCCAGGCATCCCACATGCAGCAAAAAAACTGTCAAAGCGTCACTGACACGAGCATATCAAACGAAAAGGTAACCGTTACGAAGTTGAAAAGGTCAGAATGCGAAAAGACAGGGGGACCACTTCGAAAACTGCAACATCAAGTTTCGAAGTCTACCTCGATAGTCGAAAAGCAACAACGTTCGCACTATCGTGGCACGAGTAGCGACATCACTTGTCACCACGAAAGTGGCTCCAAACAGCAACATCAAGTTTCAGAGTCCACCCCAACAGTCGAACAGCAACAATGTTCGCACTATCATGGCACGAGTAGCAACATCACTTGTCGCCATGAAAGTGGCTCCAAACAGCATTATCAAGTTTCAGAGTCCACCCCGATAGTCGAACAACAACAACGTTCGCACTATCGTGGCACGAGTAGCAACATCACTTGTCATCACGAAAGTGGCTCCAAACAGCAACATCGATCAAGTTTCGGAGTCCACCCCGATAGTCGAATAGAAACAACGTTCGCACTATCGTGGCACGAGTAACAACATCACTTGTCGCCATGAAAGCGGCTCCAAACAGCAACATCAAGTTTTGGAGTCTAATCAGATAGCCTCACGGCACGAACATTCGACTTCTGCCCTCGAACCAACTCTTCATCGGAGAGTTGGGGGACTTGGGGGTATCGAGGCGTAGACCCCTCCCTGAGTGACCACGTGTGCGCAACCGGGAAAAAGCTTTACAACTCCTCAATCAAGAGCTGATTCCCTTGACTTGGAGACTTGTTAGTGTGTGATCCCGTAACACACAATTGCCACACACTTAGTCACTAAAAATGGGTCAACACAGCTTAGACCAAACGTAAGGCAACAATGCAGGCTTCAAATTTAAATAAGGAACCAACACCATCTGAACATCCACACGTTCGATACGGCAAATGGGAAGTACCAGGATAAGCCATGTACAAGATAGACAGCATCCCACATCGAAGAAAAGAAAAAGACTTCATACTCAACCACCAATATAAGGAACACATTTATGACAGATACAAGGTACGCCCATTACTCTACCAATACTACTATTACACTCCATACATTCTAACTAGAGCGTCGGAGAGTCGAAGGCGAGAACACCCTGTCAAGACTCCTAACGCCCGTTTGGTGTATTGTATTTAACATCAGGTAAAGGATGACATACGCGCGATAGACCAAGTTAGCCCGAGAAAGCTCAAACCGCTCTTCTGCTAAAGATCTTTATGAAATTTGGTAGAAACAAGGAAGACCGGCAATGGTGGTCATAGTGACTAGTGGGTCACGATGGGATTTTAGTGTTTGGGGGTTTAGGGTTTGTTTTTCTTTTCTGTGGTGATGGCTATCAACTCAGAACTAGTGATAACGTATTGAAGGATATCAATAAACAAGATATGCAATAATTATTTATTGAAACTGTATCTTTATTCATTGATAATTGACCTTAAATACACGTATTATAAACTGTTACAATCAATATTCCTGATAAATCAAAGATTGCTAAAATCTATATGTAATCTAATTAGGACAAGACACACACCGGAAGATCAGAAATATATTTTTCTTAAACACTTTTGACTTTTTATTTATTTAAACCCTTAAATCCTACGGTCCCTAAACCATAAATGTACCCTAAACTTTAACCTTAAACCCTAAATCTAATATGCAAAACAATAATCCATAAACCCTAAAGTACAAACCCAAAAACCTAAACCAAAAACACAAACTAAATCTATTAAAATTAAAAGGTTTGATCACACAAATACGCTTTTTCATATGATTTAAAACATCGATAATAAAACACAAAAATATTCGACATCGCCTATTTATTCATAGTAATATATACATTGATATTTTCCTAATTAAAACGATATCACATTGAAATAAATAAAAAGTAGAGACCATGATCGATCAATATGCATGCGTTACTTGATCAATAATAGGTACAATGTTTAATCTCCACTATCGAGATCAAAATCTAAGTTAAATATGACGTCCAATCGTTTATCACATTTTCAACGTGAACCCAAGGCCATGCGACGCTAAGCGATTCAAGTCGACGCCAACGGTGGTCTATGGACAGTAACAAAAGTCAACGAGGATCGACGATAGTGGTGGAGACCGTGGAGGTCGGAAGGCGGACGCTTGCGGTTGTCGGCGCAAGGGGATGGCGCAGTTGTTATGCGACGACGGCCGATGTCACGTTCGGGGCCAATGCGATTTGGCTAGCGCGAGATTCGATGCCAGCGACGGCGGGGGAGGAGACATAGCAAGTCAGCTAGCTCAGGGCAAGAGAGAGGTCTTCAATCTCTGGTTTACAGGTTGGCGTTCGCGGTCTCGGCTGCAAGCGTCTGTCGTCGCGGCGTTCGCCGTCAATAGAGGAAGAGCATGCGATAGTGTTTTGTGGTGGCTGTGGCGACAGAGGTCATGCAAGAATATCGACGGTTGGTGTCGAGGGCAGCTTCAGTGACGACCAAGATTGTAGTGAGCCGAGCGAGAGAGAGAGAGAGAGAGAGAATATATTTTTTACTGTGGGTGATTTGTTCAGGTCAAAATTTATTGACTAAAGAGTATTAAAACATATGTTAATTGGTGCAAGTATTAAAACATATTTCAAACTAACTACTCCGCTTATTATGAGTATTGATATGATTGATCTACGAATAAGATAATTAAGATGTCTCTTTTTGTCTCAGATCTTTCTTCTTTTGATAACGTTCTCCACTTTAATAGCCATGGCTTTATTTTATAGACCTACGTACCCATCCACTAACGGCTTCCTCTATACAATTTATCTAACTTTGCTAAGCTAGCTAGTTAAATAGCTAAGTTGTTGTTCTTACATTTTCACCTTCTGTTTTTAATGTTTTTCAACTTCTTCCTTCAGGGTAGGAACTTTTGAGCAATGAAGATGAAAATTAAGGATATTAAGATTGTGTTTGGTATCGTTTTACTAAATAATATTTTCGTTTTTAAATATAGCATTGAAAATGTATGGTAGAATGTTTTTAGAAAACGAATTTTGAAAACAAAAAATACTGAAAACAGAAAATGCACTACGTTCTGTAAAACTCAAAATAAAATTTTTACTATTTTTTAAAAGGAAAAATTGCTCGGATGATCACTCATGTATGAATCATTCAAAACCTTGCTCACTCTTGTATGTCAAATATCACTATAGTCACTATCGAACTACACTATTAGTCACTTTGATCACTCTGTGCCAAACGGACGTTAAACAAATAAATCACGTCGTTAAAACAAAATGCAGATACTCTTCACGCGCCATTCGTAAAAGATTTTTTTTTTTTTTCATTTTTCCTCTCTCTCTCTCAAACTGTAGTAGCAACTTGTAATCACCGTTGTGCCATTAATTGATTTGCAATGAGGAACTAAACCGTTCACTAAATGTGATGGATAATTATTAGGCCAAATTAACCTTATGGTCATCCTATAAAATTTGGTCTTTGTCGCACTGTATTAAGTAGCAGAGCTCTTTCATGTGCAAGGGCCATGAGAGCATATGTACATGTTTGGTCTACTGTTCTCGTCCTCCTTCTGCCTCTATCTCCTCGACTATTCGCGACCTCCATCACTAACCCTCACTAGCCTCACTTCTCGTCGTCCACCTTGGCTCACTCAAGATCAGCGAGAGCCACTCTGATCTGAGTCGGCGCAGGTTGCCTCTATCTGGGTCGGCACTGTGGAAGTCAGTTTTGGCCACTCTGAGCTGGGGGAGATAGGCTTGGCTGATCTGATTCTGAATAAGGTCCGATAAGGCAAATAATGGGCCTAGGCTTGGACAGCTAGGGTTTTTTAAAGAACGAATTATCTAGAGAATTCTGGAAGTGTCTAGAACGTTGTAGATGCTTCTGAAATTTTTGATGGCATGACAAACCCAAGATAAAGTTAGAGCTCGAGGGGCTGTAAGATTTGACCTCGAGAGATTACACGGTCAGACCTCGGGGGATTGATGGAATCCACGAGGAAAAAGGTAAAATTTGTACGAATCCTCGAGGGATTATGCTAAAGGGCTTGTCGTAATCAAGATTGACCCTGGTTATAGAGATCCATTCCTTAATGGATTCCTCCTCTTCGAATGTAAAGTGGGGTCCAATTCGATAAGGACCATGCTTAGACCTAAAAAGATTTTCATATATACACTATCCCAGCCTGGTCAAGGGTAACATTATTCTGCCCTACTTACTCTTTGATTCTGGAAATAAATTCTGACTTAAGAATCGGCGGGTCTAAGCACGGTACCACACCATTCTATGATTTGTTTTGCAGGTTCACGAGAATCCAAACTTTAGGGGAGACGAAATCTGCTCTCACAAATTGGTGTTTTCATTGAGAGTAAGACCCTAAGCTAACTCTCGTGAACGGAAGGACATGGAAAGCAACACTGATACTGACATGAGCAATCAACATGACAAAGGAGAATGAGGGATCCTGAGGCTGGAGGGCCAAGGTTGATCAGGACCTCCATCGGGCTGAAGAAGGGTATACAAACTTAAGGGTCGATATGATAGTTTTGCAATAGTCAATGGAAGGAGTCACCCGGAGAACGAACAAGTTGGTCGGTGCCATTATTGCTTTACAGATCGCCTTGTTGGATTTGGTGAATCTACTAAAGAAATAGAGGGTGGTCCTACCCAACCCAGTCACGGAGGCGAGACAGGAACTCCAGACGATCGAGCTGAATAACTCGCAAGAAGCATGTGACCAACACGACCAGGAGGAACCAACGACAAACATGGAGGCACCCAGGGTAACGGCCCTCAGGGGCATGATGGAGCAGTTCATAGAAACCCAACGTGCCCATAAGATCAAGACGAATAAAGAGTCAGAGAGGTTGAGGAAATAAGGGTTGTCCAAGAAGGAATCCGAAGCAGAGAAAAAGGCTCGGAGGATGTCCCAAAACTCCTTGCTCAATTCATCCAAAACGCTGAGCCCCCTAAGAAGTGGAATCATCCTAGATTGGATTGGTACCCAGGAGACTCGGATCTGTACCAGTACGTAAGGAATTTGCCAGTTAGCCATGGTCACTAGCCAGTAGAATGACTCATAAATGTGCAAGATGTTTCAGGTGAGCTTGAAAAACCACTCGCTGCAGTGGTGTGAGACCCACCCCCCAGGGTCGATCGAGGACTCGAGAGCTCTGAAGGCCACGTTCTTTAAGAGGTACGAAAGTAATGCAGAAGGAGTTAAGATTGTGACCTACCTCACATCATAAGGTTCATGAGGGAGTACGTCACGGTCGACTATAATGATGATATCGGTGCAGCCACAACATTCATCAATAGGCTGGACATGGAATCAGAGCTGGCCAGTAAGTTTATCAGGAAGAAAACCAAGGATTTGTCCACATTCTACCACGAGGCCTTAGACTATGTCAATGTGGAGGACGCAAGGACGTACATGAAATGACCCAACCCTAGTTTAACTAGTAAACTAAGATTAAGCCCTAACAACTGAACATAAACTGAGAATTTCTACAAAAATTTCTACATAACTTCTCCTGAAACTGAGACTACCAAAAACTTGCATGAATAGACACTTCACAAACTAATCCCGCACACACACCGTGGACTACCGATGTCCATCCAGATTTCTCAACAAATAACATGAAAAAATCCAGAACTGAACTAGAGAATTTAAAAGCATTTTACAAAATGCTAGTTCTGAATACAAAGGAAAGTAGCTTAATGATAACAAGAGAAGCTGACTAAACTATTTACATAAATACTCTACTTACATGAGTCATACAGAAATAACATCATACGACTAGTATTTAGAGTGACTTCTATATACATAAGCTACAAATGACAAATATCGATAGTGAGCTGAGACATACTGCTAAAGGGATGAAGCCTTCGACGCTATTAAGCACTCTCAGGATATAAACTGCAACCTAGGCGGCGAAAATTGAAAAACCCAGGGAAAGAAAATAAAATATAAAATGTAAGCATGAGTGAACAAAAATAATATAATCAGCGTAAATCGATAAAAACTATCATATCCGACCTTTCCGCTGATTTTCATGAAATAATGTGAGTTCAAAAATATAAATAAATGTGACGGGATCGTCCCCAGGTCATCTAATCAAAGTTGATATGAGTCAGACGAGGTCACTTAACCTCCCCTGAGTAAACTATTCAGTGATCAACCGAATAGCTAGAGCATCGATGCAACTAATCAAACCATCACAAATAACCTCCAAAATTAAAATATCTTAAATAAATTTTAGAGCATACTGAATAAAAATATGAACTCTCTATGATTGTGAAAATAAAAGATCTACTCCCAAGTCTGTGACTATTGCTGTGGTCCAGTGGAATTACCTTCGCTGCTAGAGTCACGATCTTGTTGTCCTTAAAGTACGGATCATACGATATCAAAAAAGATAAAACTATGGAAATATGTTATAAACATAACCCCGAAAACCCCATCACAAAATCCTACATCCTCCTCCGCCGGAACTCCATCGATCGTGGACAGCGGCACGTGGCCTTCACGCGCTTCCACAGACAGCGGTGTGTGGGTCTCACATGCCTCCGGCCAAAGTGCTCTGATGGGGGCATTCAATACATCAATGGAAATCTTGACGAAAACCCTGCAACATTTATAACTAGATCAAGTCCAAAATCGGTGGCGTTAAGGTCCAAATTATCATCACAAATGACGACCACTTCGCCGGAAATCACCACCAACAGCGATGCCAAATACCCCAAACTTTTCCTCTTAACGAGCCTAAACACTTTCACCCTACACCAATTCGTCTTAAATCGTCCAGAATCACACTAGAACGTCGCCGGCCCCAAAAACCCTAAAATTACTCTCGCCATCATAGAACTGCCGTCGAGCCTCCCTGGAGCTTGAGGTTGTACGAAAACGATGCATGAGGGTGAGGGCTACATTAACCCTCAACCCTCGACGACCCAAACATGCCGGAGCACTACCGTATGTTACCCCTAAAAACCGACGAGTTCACCTTGTCAATTGGCACACCACACACAACCAAATTCAACAAAAACTATAGGAAAAGAAAGAGGTAACATGAGTATCAAAACCATACCAAAATCGCCGGCAACCATGGCGTTTTCCGGTGGGTAAAAATTCAGGTCGTCGCTGGAGATATGAGTCAAGGCCGACCTGGGTTTTCCTAATTTTTCCTAAAATTCACCTTAAATGCCCCTAAGCACCTCACCAAATCAACGATTCAAAATCAATCCCATCGCGATTGAACGATCGATATTAAGATGACTAAAAATTATTTCCCTTTTTATTTATTTCTCGTGCCAATTTTCAATAAACATAAAAATTAGCTTGCTTATCCGAAAAATTCCCCAAAAATTCATTCGATCTCGAAATTAAATACTCTACAACTTCCGTGAAAAAATCAAATCAACTTCTCGCCCGATGAAAAATTCGTTAACAAACTCGTTAATATGACTAATTCGCGATAAAGCTTAATATGTTTCGACAAGCGTGTAATCTCGATTCGGGTCGTCACAGTACAGCAGAGACTCTCCAACAGAGAAAGCGTCGGGAAGTAACACTAGCATAAGGAGAAACTCGAATACCAACATTTTGGACTAGGGGAGGAGCAACTATGACAACAAGAGGAGGGCCTCAAGGCACTAACCCTCTAACTTGGAGGGAAACTTGTTCGTTTCC
Source organism: Geum urbanum (assembly GCA_946800695.1). Classification (NCBI taxonomy): domain Eukaryota; kingdom Viridiplantae; phylum Streptophyta; class Magnoliopsida; order Rosales; family Rosaceae; genus Geum; species Geum urbanum. Next base: position 42,188,489 of record OX326998.1, read on the forward strand.
CCTACGTTGATACCAATCTAAACCATACTTTATCACATCAAGAGCGAGCCATGGCTAAAAAGGCAACCGCCCATGACAAGCAAGAACAATTCAAGGGACTTCTGCACATATCATAAGGCTAACGAGCACAAGACAATCTACTGTGGGTTCCTGAAGTGATACTTTGTAGAACATAAAATAGAATTAGCTACAAAGCCTCTTCGAGTCAATGTAAGCTTGACCGGAGCTTCTTGAGTCATTTGAACGTCAAGAAGGCTTCAGTCCTTACTCAAGCCTAATCAAAACCAAACCTTAAGCCCATCTTCTCAAATGCAACCTAAGTCATGTTTACATGCTTATCTTCTTTAGGTGAGTGACTAGTGCACTTATTTTCATTTTGAACTTCCCTAAACATATCTCAACTTAGTCATGGCTAAGACGTGAATATATCAGGCTCAAACATCCAAACATACCACAATCACATTACAAGCTATCAAACCAATTCACAACATGTAGTACACTAAACAAAATTCAATTCCATAACTTAAAACATAGTTGTATGTACATCAAATTAGCTAGGGCTTTCCAAAAGGAAACTACTCACTAAGCATAATATAAAGCAAGTTTAGGTACATAATAGAAGAGATAGAGAGATGTAGAGATAACCCAAGAAAACCCATGTAAGCTAAGTCATCCTTGGTCTTCAAGCACCATCTTTTAGACTCTCAAATGCATCCAACTTGAGGTAGAGGTGAGATAAGAGGGGGAAAAGCTTAATTTCACAAAGCATAGTGTATAATCAAGTAAGAAGAAGGAGGAAATGGAGAGGGACCTTAAAGAAAGAAAGATAGCTCTACCTTAAAGGGCTGATTTAGTGGTGATGGAGAGGGTATTTGAGGTTGAGGAGAGATCTAAAGGGATATGGAAAGATTGGGAGCTAATGAAAGATACCAAAATTACGTAAACAAGAGAAATGAGGTAAGATGTGTGTGTGTGGAGAGGGGAGCTCAACCATATAAGTTTGAAGGAGATATTTTGTATATTTAAAATTCAAAATAAGATGCTTAGACATGATCCTAAAGTTTAGGCTTTTAGGTGGTCCTAATGTGTGACTTACCCCAAGTCATGCATCCATATCTCAAAATATCTTTCTTATGGGCTTAGACATTTGGGCATTGGCCCAACTTGACTTGACTCTTGCCATTGACTGGTGATGACTTGCCGGAGTTTGACTGTTGACCGACTGGAGTTGACTGATGACTAGCATTGACTTTTTGTCCTTTTCTCAATTTTGCTCTATTTTCTCTAAGGGCCTCGAAAATGCGCTTGTCTTCTCTAAAAAGTGATTAAATTCTATCTCTTAAAGTGTTTTCATGACAATCCCTCATTTCCTAGTATAACAAGGAAACTTAATAAAAAAGATGCTTTATTAATAAAATGCAAGCAATAAGCATGGAGTTAGGAACATAATTAACACATAATTATGGGCCTAACAAAGACCAAGGGTAAACATGCTCGAGTTCTCGGATGCAGTTTTACCTGTGGAGGAGGGAGACCATGACGTTGCCTTAGTCGTTAATATTAGAATGTCACACATGATCGTGTCCAAGGTCCTTGTAGATAACTAGGCTGCTATGAAGGCCGTGGCTCCATCGAATGAGGATGGTGGCTTCTACTTACAACTAGGTTCTGAAGTACCCAACCCTCAAGGGCCCATTCATCCTCAGGGGGGATAGAGCTGCAACAAGATTGTGTACAGTCCTCGCCAGCAAGAGGTTAAAGAAGGAAATAAGTGACGGGACTGGGGGCACGGTGGCCCCAGCCCCCCTCCCCCCCCAGCATAGTAATCACAAGGCGGGGGTCGAGAAGAGGCGATCAATGAATTAGAAATAGAAGTCGACCCCCAAGAACTACCTTTCAAGGAGAAGGCAGAGGAAGATGTGATCCTTGAGCCGTTTGATCATGAGAAGCGTGACCGATGTGCAAGGATCGAGTCCGAATTGAGCAGAGTTGAACGTGAGAGCCTAATGAATCTGCTGAGGGAGTACAGAGATGTGTTTTCATGGTCGAAAAGGGATATGCTGGGGATAGACAAAATGGTCACCGAGAACCAGCTCCATATTCACCTTAAGGCAAAGCGAGTAGCTCAGAAGAAGAGGACCTTTGCAGCAGAAGGTAGAGAAATTACTTGCAACGGGGTTCGTTAAAGAGGTCCTACATTCGAAATGGCTCTCCAACGTGGTCCTCGTCAAAAAGAAGAATGGAAAGTGTAGGGTTTGTGTCGATTTTATGGACTTTAACAAGGCATGCCCTAATGATGGTTTCCCCCTGCCCAGGATAGATCAGTCGGTAGATTCCATGGAAGGCGGAGCTCCTTAACTTCATAGATGTGTACAATGGCTACAATCAGATTAGGATGGCTAAGGACACTCGTGCAAAAATGGCATTCGTGACGAAAAAGGGAGTCTACGCTTATGAAGTGATGAGTTTTGGCCTGAAGAATGTAAGGGCAACATACACAAGGTTGGTGTACCAGGTGTTCAAGCCACTGATAGGAGACACAATTGAGGTATGCGTAGATGACATGCTTGTAAAGAGAAAAAAAGGCAAGACCATGTCTCAAACTTAAAGGGATGCTTCAACCTTCTGCGAAAGCACGGATTAAAGCTGAATCCATAGAAGTGTACCTTTGACGTTAGGTCAAGAAAGATTTTTGGGTACCTGATAACTCAACGTGGGATAAAGATAAACCCTGACTAAGTAGCTGTGATCGTTAAGATGAAGTCATCATCAACGGTCAAGAAAATTCAGAGCTTGAATGGAAAGCTAGCGGCCTTGAGCAGGATCTTATCTAGATCAACAGATGAGTGTCAACCATTCTTCAAGGCCCTCAAGAAAACAAGGGGGAAGTTTGGACAGAGGAGTGTGAAAAAGGCGTTCCAGGCTCTCAAAAATTACTTGGTCTCCCCTCCTATCCCGAGTAAGCCTGTACTTGTACCTGGCAATTTCGAAAGTGGCAGTAAGTGGAGCTCTGGTTCGAGAAGATACTAGGGGGCAGCTGCTCGTGTACTATGCTTCTAAAGCTTTTCTCGACCCAAAGATTCATTATCCCAAACTAGAAAAGTTGATATTGGTGCTCGTCATGTCATCACGTAAGCTGAGAGCTTACTTCTAAGCTTTCGAGATAGTCGTTCTGACCGAGTACCTACTAAGAACGATCTTGCCTCCAACAAGGTAACTAACTAGGCTATCAAACTGGCATAACACAATATTAAATGCAGACCTCGAACGGCTATGAAGGGACAAAGCATTGGTAGATTTCTTGGCAGAATTCACATCTCCTAAACCAGAAGTACAAGAGAGAGTTGAGGAAGCTGATGAGCAGGGGGTCGATCATGGACCTTATTCACTGACAGATCTTTAAAGGACAAGGGAGCGGGAGCAGGGCTGGTACTCAAGATCCCTGATCGGACGATTATGGAACAAGCCTTAACCTTAAGATGGAAGGCCACCAACAATGGAGTTGAGTACGAGGTGCTCCTAGCAGGATTAAGATTGGCCAAGGAACTAAACGTGAAGAAGATTAACATGTTCAGTGACTCCCAAATGATCTCAAACCAAGTACTCAGAGAATATACAACCCATCATACATCTATGGAGGCGTACCCCAGGTTAGTAAAGGGATTGTTTAGCCAGTTTGAGGAGTTCTCAATCATACAGCTCCCTAGGTCAAAAAACACACGTGCAGACGCTTTGGTGAATCTGGCCTCCAGCATAGATTATAAGCTCAGAAAAATGATCTCGGTACAACACTTGCCCAGCCCAAGCACAAATGAGGGAGAGGCAATGGCAGTGATGCCAGTGTAGGTGGGGTCCTAATGGATGAACGAAATAACGAACTACATAGAGGACAGAACTCTATCTGAGGGACAGATCGAGGCTAGAAGGGTCAACCTTCAGGCTGCAAGGTACAACATTAAAGACAGAAAACTATACCGTCAATCATCTAGCGCCCCAGATCAGCTAGCAGTTCACCCTACTGAAGCCAGAACGATAGTGGAGGAGCTACACTCAGGGATATGTGGCATGCACATTGGTGGTAAGAACCTCGTGGTCAGATGCTTAACTGAGGGGTACTACTGGTTTTTGATGAAGAATGATTGCATAGAGTATGCTAATGCTTGTGAGGCCTTCCAAAGACACGCCCCTCAACCACCTTTGCACCCGGAGGAGCAGCACCCCGTCTCGGTTCCATGTGGATTCACTCAGTGAGGGCTAGACATAATGAGTGAATTTCCAACTGGAGTTCGGGATGGGCAAAAGAAGTATCTCCTAGTTGCTACAGACTATCACTCTAAGTGGATTGAAGCTGAAGCTTTATAAAACATAAGTGGAGCAGAAGTAAAGAATTTCATATGGAAATTCATCATATATATGCAGGTTTGGGATCCCACAGACGATCGTAGCAGATAACGGTTATCAGTTCAACTTCCAGGAGGTTAGGGACTATTGTGCTGAGCACGGGATCAAGATGAAGTTCTCTACCCCAAGGTACCCCCAGGGTAATGGACAAGCACAGGTTTCGAACAAAACAATCTTCCAGGGTTTGAGGAGAAAAATGGATCAGCTGACGAAAGGGCAGTGAGTACCCCAACTACTGAACATGCTTTGGGCATATAGAACGACCAAGAAGAAGCCTACTGGGGAAACTCCCTTCACCTTAGTGTACGGAACCAAAGCTGTCATCCCTATCAACTATAAGATTCCTAACCTCAAGCTTGCAGAATGAACAACATAAAGGAATACATAGAGCCTAAGGCACGAGATTGATTTTCTAGAAGAGTGCAAGGAATAAACCCAGATCAAAGAAGCCTCTGACCAACAAATTTTAAAGGCCTATTATGCTAGGAAGGTTTGACTTAGAGTTTTCCTCTCAGACACCATGGTCCTGCATAAAGTGTTCGAGAATACCAAGGTACAAGGAGAGGGAAAATAGGGAGAAATTGGGAAGGACCTTATAGAATCGTTAAAGAAGGCTATAATGGATTATAAGAGCTGGAGAATCCAAGAACTGGGGCCTTGGTCGATAAACGATGGAATACTCTTTATCTGAAAGTGTACCGCTCGGAGTGGAGCTGGAATCTGGAAACAAAAGTGGGCAAGTGTCTAGAACATGCACATACTCTTCCTAACCAACTTGGTTTTTGATCAAATTATTTTACAAGTTGGTAAGTTTAATGAGGCATGTCATATACTTCCTTGCTTATTCGATGAACATTGTACGATTATATGATAATTCAATAAAAAAAAAAAAATTTCAGTAACATTGCTTAACATTTTGTTTTATGTTTGAATTACCTTTACAATTCGATATGTGTAAAGTATTTCATTGCTTGAGTTGTTTGTTTGATCACGAGGAGCCTAACACTTAGAAAAGGCACAGAGCTTAAGTGTGATAGATGATGTTGGTTCCTATAGGAAGGACCTTCACCCTACGAGCTAACTAACTCCACCAAAGGTAAGGTATCCTAAGGGAGGAAGGTTAGGGCATCGAGGAGGATGCCCATAGATAAACCAAAATACTAAGAGAAAAAACCCATAAAGCTCATGGTAATTTTGGGTTAGTATGACCTCGAGATTAGATCAGATCAGATGAGGTTAGATTAATAATGCCCCATGGGTGAATTAGCCATATCCTGGCACTTTAGGCATTCTAAGTGATCTACGCATTTTAGGTGGATTAATTAATATATTTTTCTCTATTTTTGACTATGATAATTGCTTAGTATTATTAATTTTGATTAATTTTGTTGTTTTTAGGCTTTTACCAAAAAAGACGGAGTAAAGGAATCCACAAGCACACAAATCACGAGAAGAAAAAAATGGAATAGAAGATGGAGAAGAATTAGGCAAAGGAAGATGTGAATAAAAAGAGTCCTATGTTGACTAGGAAAATATTTCCTATGTTGACTAGGAAAAGAAGCTTCTAGAAGAACCTTGGAAGAAAGAACAAATGCAAGATGGGTCAAATTAACTAAAAGACCATTTAATGACCCAAAAATGAAGACCAAGTTAGCCAATTTCATGGAGAACAAGTTTTGGCAAGAAAAGGATTCCTAAGTCAAAAAGGAGAAGGAAATCATGCAAAATAAGGAAAGAAGAATTTGCCTATACAGGTCATCCAACTTCAAACGACGACTGAGAACATCTCAGGAGGAGTTAGATGGAGATCGACGTATGGTTGGAAATCTATTTGAATGTTGTTTCCAAAGAACCAAAAATCATAATTTTTGGAGGTCTACAACTCCAGGAAAGTGTGATTCTTTGGAGACTGTCAGATTTACCCCGGGTAGAGTAGGAAAACCTAGATTCATGAGGAAAACCACTTGTAAATGTCTATATAAGTATAAGGCTCGACCCTCATTAGGATCATCGACTAAAGTAGTCATAGAAGCTCCACATCAAAGTTCTTCAAGTGCAAGGCCAAATTACACCACCACCACCTCTAAAATTTCCATCACATTTCTTCTAAATACTCTTAGTCCCTTTAGAAGTTGTGTAGCTTCCACCTAAGACTCCATCCACTCGAGATTTTGCTGGGCTTATCGGGAATCAAAAACTGTAAACATGAAACCTATTCTCCATAACTCTCCTTATATTTGTTTTGGTTTGTTTGTGAAGAATACATGTTTATTTTAGTTTGAAGCTATTTTTGAGTTCAATATATCTCATGTGTTTATGAGTTTGAGTCTTGATTGTATGTTATGTGTCATGGTTAATGCTTTAGTTTAGGTTTTAAGATGAAACGCTTAGTCAATCGCTTTTTACCTTAAATCATTGAAGTCAAGATTAGGGTGTTTAGATGCTTAGTTGTAATTTAATTCAAATTCATGGCATGTAATCCGGAATTAAATTTTGTAGATTTCGTAGGTAATTTAATGAAATTATATATGTAATTGGAAGGTGTATAAGATAAGTTTATCATTTGTAGATAATTAGGTAGGACTTTATTTTTTGTCTAAAATGTGGCTAAGGTTTTAGGGGTTTTTTATATGTTAGTTTGTCTATGAGTCGATGCATGTTAGGGTTCTAGAATTTCTCGCTATATTTGTGACATTTTTAGGTAGTAATCTAGAAAATTAAAGTCAATTTTCATACCCCCTTCTTTTACAAAAAATCTCCGGCTAGAATGATCCTTACTTGCTTAAAATGCTACATCTATAGGGTTTTAAAATTATATATGTTATTGTTAAGTGTTTATATTAATGCTTAGTTTTAGCGATATCATTAAGTCCCAAGTGTATTCATCTGGCGATGCCTTAGAGATAAGCCAAAGTCGATTAAATTGAAAAATTATGGATTTCACCACGGGACTCGAGACGAGCTACCTGGGAAGAACCTAAGCTAGAGGGCAGCTTTGGGATGGTCTTTGTGATAATTTCAGGGGCCTCAGGAAGGCTAAAGGTCATTTAACCAATATAAGCTTGGTCATGGGGGGAATCCAATGAACGATGGTCTTTGTACAGGCCTGGTAACAGACATGTCAAGCCCCGTGATGGAAGGTAGTCTTAAAACCGTGAGCACCTCCCAAGAGACCTTAAGGTTACCAAGACATTCCTTAAGCCTTTTCCGAGAGCAAGCGCATGGAGAAGTTTGGGGGTTTGAGAGTCGCACTATGGCGACAGGAACTCAGAGGCAAACCCCTAGGGTGGATGTTGATACGAAATATGAGACAATGATATCTTATACAAAAATAAAGTGCATAAGTTGCATAAGCTTGGTTTAGCATTGCCTCCTAATAAACGATGATAAATGTAGAAAATGATAAGTTATGAAATACGATATTGTGCCAAATTGGGGTCCTAAACTATTACAAAATTACATCCCAAAGATAAATAAAGAAGGGGCTTCATTCCTCATCCGACGTGCTGAGTTGTAGGTGTTGATAAGATCTTGCTTCTCCTTTTCAAAGTCCACCCGTTGACTCTCTAGTTCCATCTTGTGAGACTCCTTGAGGGCAACAACCTTCCCCTCGTTCTCCTCCTGCAAGATCCTCATCCTCGCTTCCAACTTCTCCTCAAAAGATTTGATAACATGGTTCAGATTGATGCAAGCTTTGGCTAGGTCAGCCTTCAGATTGGCTGCTTAGGCTAAACACAAGGTATGTTCATCCTTAAGGGCACGATCCTTATCATCCAACTGTTGCATAGCTAGCTTCGAACCCTTCCTACAGCGAGCCACTTGGTCCTTCAGTTGGGAGACTCTCTCCCACAACCGCTTGGCCTTTTACTCGGTCGAGGCAGCTTTGTTCTTAGCAGCATGAGCCTGGCTAAAAAGGTGCCCAGGGCGATAGTAAGTGCAGTAGTTGCCTGTAGAAGGACAGAGAATGTTTAAACGATTATAACCGAAAAAATCCATCACGATGACATAGATAAAAAAGACAAGTACGAAAGTTTGTATCTACCCAGTAGAGAGGGGTCCAAGACATGGTGATCAGGTAACGAGTGTCTAGAAAGGTAAGATTCTCATGATCCTGCTCCGACATACCAGCAGCCAGGGTCGCAGCAGCAATGTCCGGCATATCCAAGCCTGAGCAGAGGTTGGAGCACGTGTTCCCAACCTAGGGCAGTTGTGCACCATCTTCGAGTTTTTCAACCTCTTGCTCAGAGAGGTCACGAGGAGGATTGACCATAAACCTGTGTTCTTTGTCCCCACATTTGAAGTACACACGGGGGAGTTAGGGGTCAACACCATTGACTAGCACACCGTGAGGACCTGCATAATCAAATAAGCACGATATTCATCCAACAAGTACCAACAACACAACATCCCAAGGTTGAACTTGTTTATACTAAGGAAGGTACCAAGGCTTAATGCAAGGAGTTGCAGTGGAATAAAGCATAATGAGTATGGTAAACTTACCAAGGGAGAAAGTCGTTGGACGAGGAAGTTCAGGGGAATCAGAGCGAGGCTTTTTCTTTATAAACGACAGTAGCAATTACTCGTCCATGTGGGGAGAGGAAGGTTCCTTGAGCTTTTCTAGCTAGGAGGGCTCCTTGGGCTCTTTAGCCGGGGCTATGACCTTCTCTTTCTTCTCCAGCTCGACAAACTTAATAAGATTTATTTTTTATTTGGGTTTGGAAACCTCCTTCTGCTCGGTTAGAGCATAGACATTAACAGGCTTAGGGGTAGAGGCTTCCTTCTTATGGACTTGGGGAGGCCTTGGAACTTTAAACATCTCCATGTAGTTTTCATAGGTTAGCGGCTTGATGCCTTCTAAACCCCCAGGGGAGAAACATTCCCGATTCCATAGCCACCTGACTCGACGGTGCTTGGAGGCGATAGACAGAGCATCATTCACTAGATTCTGGCAAAATTTAATGGCGTGAGAGGTTTCTTCAGCAGGTTTGATGAGGTTGATCATGATAGGGACCTTGTGACCGGCTTCCTGGCCAAGCTTCTTCCAATCCATAAAGACCAGGGTGGGCGTCTACTTCCAATCCTTGGGACAGTAAGGCGGTTCTAGTAGCAGGGTATCCTTCGCATACACGATATGGTGGCATAAACAAAAGTGGTTGGGCAAGGTTGGCTTGACTTGAAAAAAGACCCGAAACTTTGGTAGCCCCATACGGCTGTCGAACCACTGTTTTAGGCGGTCGAAGCATGAAAGGATCCGAAAGCTATCGGGGCTCCTTTTTTCCACGGGGTACCCATAGAACTCTAAGGAAGAACAAATAAAGGCAGGAATGGGGAAGGTGAGGCCATAGATTATTTGGAAGGGATGGATCAGCAAACCTAGACTATAACCTCTCTCGAGCTCTGAGGCTTTCACCTTGACGGAGACAAGGGCGAACCAGAAGTTTTTGAAATCCCCCTAGTTGAAGGTCTGGATAAAAGCAGATAAGGCCTCGCTAGAGTCGACGTTGATGGCCAAAGGGTATAATTCCTTGGGGGGCTTCTTTGAGGTAGTGACCTTGGTGGAGTAGGGGTGAAGAGATGCATTGGTCGAATCTGCGTTGATGGAGAGAGTGGGGGGCTGAGTGATTTCAGTCTCATCCACCTTGAAAGTGGTGGACGAGGGGGAGACTTGGTAAACCTTTGGGCACGATTTCTCAGCTAGGCTGGAAGAATTCGCAGCGGCGGACGGCGTTGCTATGCAAACAGGTTCCGCGGTGCCAATCAGTTTTGATTTGTCAATCTTGTCGATGGCGTTGGGATGTTGAAGGAAGGTGATGGTGTGGTTGATGACTTCATTTGGGTTAGGGGAAGGTAAATGATTGGATTCCATTATGGATTTCTAGGTTTTTGAAGTTTCAAATTTTTTCTAGGTATTTTTGGGGGTTTCTGAGAAAGTGAAAATTTGGGGGTTTTTATGTTAGCAAAAGGTCTTTGAATTTGTAGAAATGACTGGGTGGTTTGAATAGGAGTGAAAAAATGAAAGGGGTCGGGGGTTCTGGTTTATATACAGTTAAAGGGTATGAATTGAAAAGGAGTGACCGTTTGAAAAGATAGGAATTTTGGATTTCGAGAGATGTGATCAGTTTGAAATGAGATAAGGAAGGGAAAAGGCGTGATCGTTGGAAGAGGTATGAGTAGTGATGAGATTTGGTAGCGGAAGAATTATGGTGAGATTGGAAGAGGTACCTAGACGTTGATTTTTGGTCATCGGCAATAGTGTGTTTTCTGGTAGTATTGGAAATCTGGAATTTTTTTTAAATTGAAATGGTAGAGGTCGGATGACAGCAGCATGAGGTCAACATGTGTCAAACCTCATACTACTATAGGAGTATTTTTGGGATTCATTTCTGGCCACCCTGAGTTGGGGGAGATTGGCTTGGCATATCTAGTCTCGGATGAGGTTCGATAAGGCAAATAATAGGCCTTGGCTTAGAACGAATTATATAGAGATTTTTGGAAGTGTCTATAACATTGTAGGGGCTTCTGGAATGTTAGATGGCATGACAATCTCAAGATAAAATCAGACCTCAAAGGGTTGTACAATCTGACCTCGAGGGGTTACATGGTCAGACCTCGGGGGATTGATGGAATCCACGACGAAAAAAGTAAGATTTATAAGAATCCTCGAGGGATTATGCCAAAGGGCCTATGGTAATCATGAGACATGATTGACCCTGGATATGAAGATCCATTTCTTAATGGATTCCTCCTCTCCAAATGTAAAGTGGTATAATTTGATAAGGACTATGCTTAGACCTAAAATGATCGTTATATATATACCATCTCGGCATGGTCAAGGGTAACATTATTGTGCCTTACTTACTCTTTGGTTCTTGAAATAAATTTTGACTTAAGCATCGAAGAGTCTAAGCATGGTACTAAACCGTACTCTGACTTGTTTTGCAGGTTCATGAGGATCCATGTTTTAGGGGAGATGAAATCTGCTCTCACAGGCACGGGCTGCTCATATCGAGGGAATCACTTGCAGAGGGAATTGAGATTGCGGTCGGGGTAGTAGTCGATGGTGTAGCTGGCAATGTAGTCAATGTCAAGGACCCCCTAAAAAGTCCCTCTAAAATGATATCTGAATGGCACACGGCCTACTTTTAACGACTTCAATAAATTATTAATTTTCCTTTGGGACGGAGTGATCAAAGTGACCAATGGTGTAATTCGATAGGGACCTTAGTGATATTTGACATACATATGTGAGCAAAGTTTAGAAAGTATCATACATGAGTGATCATCCGAGTAATTTTCCCTTTCTGAAAACATAATCTACAATATTAGGGGAAAATGTATAATTAATTCATATTGAATTTTACCCTTTAAATATAAATATCTAATTCATTTCATACTGAAAATGTATTTTAATACTGAAAATACGGTTCGAAGCTTAAAAATGTGAAATTCAATTTATTATTTTTGTTTTACGAAACAAACTTTTAAAATTTATTTTGTAAAATGATACCAAATGCGGCTTATTCAATTTTACACTTAATAATCACTATATCAATTTAGTTAATTATAGCTTAAGATCAGAAGAGACAGATATATCAAATTGGAGTTGATTAAACTTTTGGTGTTAAAAACTGGGAAGAGAAGACATAGAGAGAGCAAAGAAAACACAGAGATGGAGGAGGAGGAGGAAGTGTATAGTGTTATATCATTCATTTCAATAGGCCTCTATATGTAAAGGTAGAGTTTACATAGTAAGTACATAATTATTGAGTATTTACGTAGACATCCACACATCTATATTATTTACAACACTCCCCCTTGGATGTTTACAAATGAATAATATGGTGTTGGATGCGCTTAGTGTTGCCTCGTTAAAAACCTTGCCAAATAACAAAAACTCAGTGGCAGAAAAATAACTATGATCATAGGAAAAGAGTACAACGTGCTTATGTCCTTGGTAGTATACTTCAGGATGCTCCCCCTAATGATAATCTCCCTCTGATCATAGCAAGCTTAGGGTGCCTTGCATATGAGGGCTCATAGTTAACTTTGAATCCTGCAAAATAAACAACTTAAAAGTAGTACAAGAAAACTACAAATATTTTCACAAGTGTCATAAGTGTTGCTCTAAAGGTCGGACCCTACTTTTCAGCCTTCAAGATAATAGTCATGACCGAGTATCCACTAAGATCAATCTTGCACACACATGACTCCTCGAGTAGAGTAACCAAAGAGGCCATAGAGCTTGCCCAACATGATATCGAATATAGACCAAGGACGATAATGAAGGATCAAGCACTAGTAGATTTTCTGGCAAAATTCATGACCCCAGAGCCCGACGTTCAAGAAAGAAGAGAAAATGCCAAGTCAAGCGAGTTGGAGGTTGACCACAGGACCTTATACACCGATGAGACGATGCAGTGGGTGTGTGCCACTAAAGTAGGTAAGACATATTCCCTCAATGGTCTTCCTTCTTAGACTTCATCCCCAATTACAATTTGCTTTTATACAATGGGAGCTTCCATTTCTTAAGCTAGAGGATCCAACACGCAAGGCCCAAGTGATGGTTTGTCTCGCCTAGCCTCTAAGGTATATTAAATAAACTCCATAGAGCTTCCCGGTCTTGAACCCTTATCAATGGAATACCTTTGTCTTCCTCACTACTAGTACTTGAACCCAGTCTACTCGGAGCCACTTTATCAAACCCCAAATTCGATCTTCAAACAACGGATGGCGTGCTCGAGGATGGTGTATGAAGATTCGGTTGAGGACATGATCTAACACCATGACTCAGTTTATCACGGGCCAAGGACTTATACGGATCCGAAATCACACGAAACAAACAATAGATATTAGTCCTCTAAATTCTTACAGCGACTTAAAGCTTTGATGGTCTTCCACTGTTTATTTGCACCTTACTCAAGGAAACATCAATGAGTACTCTAATAATTTGAATTTAATTTCAGTGCGTGGCGCAGTGGCCAAGGGCGAAGCCGAAAAATTTATATGAACTCTACTTCCAATTTTTTTATAAAAAGTATATGTTAAAATTGGTAAAATTAGATGAAAAATTCTAATTATTTTAGAACCAAGATACACAAAAATATAAAATTTGGATAAAATTTATGATATATTACATAATAATAATGTACGAAATTGAGAAAATAATAGATTTGCTAATTGTATAGAATCAATGTGAATATAGATGAAAAAGGGAAGACACGATAATTGATATATAAAAATATAACAGATTTGAAACCAAACCAAGTGTCATGCCATGCAGTTCATCACAAAAATTAGTATTATTAAGATAATTGACTTGTATTAGCTAGTTATTGTATACATTATAATAGATACTACATAGTGGTGAATTAGATATAGAATCACATGTTAATACGATTATGAGATATATTGATTAAAATTTAGATCGATAAGGAAATAAACAAGAATATAAATGAATAGTTGCTTGGAGAAATGCTAATGTGATCATTAGTATAGACTAAATAGGAAATTTCTGATGATGAAGGCTTATTAATTATCTAGGATTAGTAAGATAACATGTATTAACTATTTTAATTGTAAAACTAAAGGGAAGGCAATTTCCCTTCCTTGCCTTGAAGTACCTCCGCCCCTAACAGTGGCCATCATGTACAATGGATGCACGAAGCGATCAGTGATGTAGACTTACGTTACTCTATATACCGAAATCACAATAAAAGTCATAATTTTGTAGGGTGTAGTAGTAAGTAAGTTTGCTAGACTCTTCTAAACTCACACGAATGTGGCATATTTTCTAGCAATTTAAACTAAGTCACAATATAACAAAACCAATGTTTGTGAAGATGCTACCCACATTCCATCAAACCATAAGCATGGGTTTGTTAATACGTTTAACTTAGTTGGAGATTCTTGACGAGCAATCTCACTAAACTTAGTAAACGTAGTGATTAGGATTATAAGGATAAGAGAGTACACCCTATCTTAGCAAATGTTCACCATATATTCAAGGAATATAGGCGATGGGAGATGGCACCATCTGTTGGGTTTCCACGGTTATGGCGGCGGTTGAAGTCCAATCGGCAAACTAGATGATCCACAAATATAGTTTTTGAAGCTACTCGGTTCTTCTCTCTAAAGGTAGGGTAATTCCAAATCAATAATAAGGCATAAGATACCAAGGATACCAACACTACCAAAACAAACACTATAGCCGATGAATTTAAAAAAATAGGCTGACGACACATTTTTTCATCGACTATACTGTACTTTAGCAAACGAAGAAAAGTATCATTGGCTAAAGTAATTATGCCGACGAGGAAAAAAAAGTCGCCGGTTTTTTTAAGAAAAAATTGTCGGCTATAATGCCGACTATAGTCGACGATGTATAATGTCATCGGCTATAGTATAGCCGACAACTTTTACACATTATTTCGTCGGCTATACTATAGCAGACAATATTTTACATCGTCGGCTATAGTCATCGGGTTTATATTCCCAGACCGCCGCTCCCCCCTCTCAAAAATCCTAAAAAAAATACCTCGTCAACTATACCTATGGCCGACGTTCTTCTATCGACGATGCTACAGTCGACGAGATATAGTAACAGGCTGACAAAATTTCTTCGTCGGCTATAGTAGTTATGCTGGTAGTGCAAGTATCGAAAGAAAAACTATGATCCTAACAATTGAGTTGGTATACAACTTAATTGAGTGTCCAAGTTTACGAGATACGTAGTCAAGTAAATCAACTTAGAATGCAGTGGCGTACTTAGCAAATGCAGAGAGTCGAGATAGCTTTTATATGAATGTAGCTCTTTGTTGACATGGTCAAGTGAAGAGGTTCTATTAAGACCGGCCAAGATTTCGAAGGATACAAAAATGCTACAAAACATCGTAGGCCTATGAGACAAAACTCAGGGGTGTAGACAAGGCCGAGTTCTATATGAATTATCGTACCTAGATCCTTATTGATAATTGATAACCACGTAATTAACAGTTTTCTGCAACACTATTAACTTTTAAAGTAGCTAAATAAGATAACAGTTTGAGTAAGATATACAAAATGAATATGATATTCATACGATAGACTACACCATATCGTGTGGACGATTCAAGGACGAAATGAGAAGTCTTCAGGGATAAGATGAGCTAAGCTAAATACTCCCATAACGTTTCCTGACACATATACGTTTTCAAGGATTCATTGTAGGAGGTGATGACGGTGTGTGCCATAAAGTAAACGTCCAAATTTAAATGCTTTGAAACATATCGTAAAGCCTAATGATAAAACATAGAACTCACAAGTGACCAGTATTCGAAAAGTCGGAAACGTCGGCCGACTAGTGGGTGATTTTTAGAATCCGAACCGATTTTGGCAAATCGGTCGGAAAAGACGGTCAATGCCAAAAAGTTGGTCAAGTTGGTCAAACGTTAGTCAAAGTCGGGCTGACCGGACTAACCGGTCAATTTTTTTATTTTTTTAAAATTTTAAATTTTTTATCTTTATTAACATGCATAAATTTAATAAATAAAAAAGAATGCATAAGCCAAAAAAAAATGGAGAACTCATTATTTAGACACACAAGTACTTCATTTATTTGGTTTATGTATATGGATATTACTTTCTTATTTAATTTTACCTAGTACTTCTAATTTCTTTCATTTATTTTTATAGATATTATTAAATTTAATTGAAAAATAGCAAATCCGACTTATCCGACTAAGCTCCGACTAATCGTTTTGTCCCTCAACCGACCCAACTGCGATTAACGAATTTTAGAACATTGCAAGTGACTGTGAAAAATAAAAGTCGACTCACAGTATTGTGCCGTGATTTTCATCATGCCAAAACCTGTCGATCGGCGTTTCTATACGCTTGTCACTGGCTACTAACACGTCGACCTAAAATAACGATTATTATTTAATAACTAATCGTCAAAAGTCATATCAAATAACTAATTAAGCTCGTTCACCAACGAGCATAACCATTAAGAACATCTCATTCTCGAATAGTGTGCTTTCCTAACTAAAGACAAGCTTTAATCTAATTCTATTTTCTAAATCTTGAATCATTTTTAAAGTCGCAACAGATTCCTCAAATATTACACGACTTGAGGTCAAATCGACGTTTGACTCAACCATTCATTATTATCGTAAAATTACTTAATTAATATTCGATTAACCACGTGTTTTAATCAACTATGTCCAAATCAATTCAATAATCTCTTCATTACAATCGGTACGTAATTACGAGTAAAACGGTATAATAATTCTGCTAAAATTCTCCTCCGTCGAATGCACCTCCGTGGCGGCGGCGACAACATTTCCCGACGAACCGAAGCTGTACCTTTTCAAAATCACATAACCAACAACTTTCACAACTACAACAAAGTCCAATTCATCCTCTAACTAATCGACTTTATCTTAAAGCCGAAACCTCACACAAATTTCAATCCTTCGATTCTCCACGCTCAAGTAGAATTGAATTGCCATACTTATATGGTTAGATTCGTTGTGATGAGGGCTTCGAAGCCCAATGGTTCTTGCCGGTCGATTTGGCAGACAAAGGAACGACCCCAAAATCTAGGGTTTATAAGGTTGGCGGCCTTTCGCATGAACACCACGGCCTGATCTTCACGAAATGGAGGCTAAGACATTATGGGTTTGAAAGAGGAGAGGAAGACGAAGAGTTTGATACCAGTCTCGCCAATTTTGGTGGCCAAACCGGTGAGCTCAGTCGTCGGCAACCAGCGGCTCTCGGGAGAGAGGAGAGAGACACAGACACGGGGGAGGAGAGAGAAAAGAAAGTTGACCTAAAATGGAAAGTGTTGACTTCCGAAATGAAAAGTCGATATTTATACTTGAAACTAACTAACTTCGTAAATCGTATAAAACTTTCATTGTGTGACGACCCGAACCAGAATCAGCAGTATGATCAGCTTGATTGATGAGTTTCTGTGTAGTCACAGAATTGTTCGACAGTTATTGAATCGCCAGGCTCGTTAACGACTAAATTATTGGCCGAGAATTGGAGCTGGGTCTCTTCTCGAGAGTCGTTGTACGTGTGATTACGAGTTCGTGGGCGGTTCCGGATCGTTATTTGGACGACCGAGGAATTAGTTATGAATATTTGAAGTTTCGACGGAAACGGATTTAACTGGCAGGTTTGCTCGCGACTAAATTACCGGACGAGAATTTGGTTTCAGCTTCTTCACGGAAGTTGTTCAGAATTTAATTTCGAGTTTGTGGGAACTTCCGGAGCATGATTTGGACTTACAAGGAATTAGTTGCGAATTTTGCCGATTGTGGATTGTTTAGTTGATTTAAATGTGTGTTGGTTCGAATGGTTGACTTTTTATTCGGTTGGCCGATATGTTTGACTTCAGGTGATTATTGAAGAGTACGTCGAGACGAGTTTGTGGTCGCGAGAATTGTTGGGATCGGAATTACGACGAGGAAGTTACGCGTGTTTGAAGTTTATCGAAATGGATAAGTTTGAGTTTCCATTTTGGGAAAGTGTATAAATAGTAACCTGCCATTAAGGGGAAGTCAACCTTACTATTTATTTCTTTGACTGGTGAGTTGACCGAGTCAACTCGGCCTTGGAAGGAACTCGCGACGGTGGTGTACGGTGGCGACGGTGCGTTGCCGATCGGCCATCTCCGGCCACGGGGGAGGTGGCGGTCGGTGCGCCTTGGCCTTCCGAGCTTACTCCCGGCCACCACGCACGGCGTGGCTCACGGTGGAGGGAGAAATTCCGGCGAGAAATTGGAGAATTTTGGGTTGATTCGGGTTTGGAGATTTCGGCCGAATTGAACTTCAAGAGGTATTGGGTTTTGTAGCCCTCTTCATTGTGATTCTAACCATATAAACATGGTGTTCTAATTCGATTTGTGGATTGAGAATTTTGGGATTGAAATTTATGAACCAATTCAGTTTTACATGAAATTGACCTAGTTAGAGTTTGAATTGGACTTCGGTGCAGTTATGGAAGTTGCTCAGTGCAAGATTTTGAGTGGAATAGAGGTTGTCCCGCCGTGAAACTCTCCGGTCAACAGTGGCGCCGCCGTGGACGGCGGTCAACGGCGGCGGTCAACGGTCAGAGTTGACTTTTTGACTTTCGACAAGTCGCATGTCATTTGACTCGAAATCGCGCCCCGATCGCAGTGGGGAGGTTTGTTTTTCGAGTTGAGCGTCCGAAATTACAGCGAGGTATTGTGGTATGATTTCCGGATTTTCGACAATTTGTCGTGATCGGATTACGTGTTTCCGAGAACGGTGGTTTCTCGTAATTTGTTTTGAATTGTCGAATTATGTTTGTGAGAATTGGACATTGTGATTATTCAGGTGTTCGTGATCGTTCGTTTGGCGAAGGATTTTCCGCCGGATCACGGGTTAACGCGAATCGCGTTACGCCAGACTGTGAGTGGACAAGTTTCTATTTTTACTGTTGATTTTGCGAGTTCGTGGATTTATTGATTTCCGTATTTAATTATACGATGATTGTGATATATGTTATTTTCGGAGGTATGTTATTATGTGTTATTGGTGATTGGCATTTATTGCATCGATGCTACCAGAGTTGAGAGATTCCTCTGAAGCAGGGTTGAGAGATTCCCCTGAGTGCCGCCGGGGTTGAGAGATTCCCCTGGCCTTTCACCGTCAGGTTTGAGCGATTCACCTGACGTCGGGCTTGAGAGATTCGCCCGACAACCTCCATATATATATTTGTGTTGTGTTTTCCGAACTCGCACTGATTTGTATTGAGTATGTTTATAAATTGGTGAAAGGCATATGTTATTTTCGTCCACTCACTCTAACGTTTATCGTTTTTATTTGCCTTTCCCCTGGGCTTTTCGGTTTCCGTGCCCAGTTTGCAGTTCGGACTCTGATATCACACGTCGTGGTCGGAGGCATAGTGCTCGAGCTACTTTGTTTCTTCCAGTAGGTTTATTGTTCTACCTACTGTGGTATACATATATGGTTATGTATTAGAAGTCGCTCTGAGTTTCCTGTTGTATATGTTATACGATTTTAAACCCGGATTTCAGTAAAGTACTATATTTTGTATTGTTTACTTTACTGTTGAGATATTGAGAAATCCGGATGGGATTTGGTGCCCACGGTTTGCTTTTTGTGGCATAGGATGAAGTGTATTTTCAGCGTGCAGGTTAAGGTAATTCCACGCTAGTAACGAAACTCTGCCCAAATTTCGAAAAGTTTTTGTTGGTTCGTGTTTTCGAAAGGGTTTGATTCCGATTTAGGGAGCTAAATCGGGGTTGGGTCCTTTCAGCTTGGTATCAGAGCATTAGGTTATAGGTTCTGTAGACTTCTGTAGTCGTGTTTACTTGGGGTATTTGAGTTGATACAGCATGACTGGAGTGATGACCCGACTGGCCAGCGGTACTCATCAATACTTCGGGTGTTGTGTGTCCTCAAATATCTGCGGTTTCATGATTACGTTCCACTTGTTGTGAACGATGTTTTATTTATTAGGATGCCTCCTGACGTGCTTTCCGTGTCGGTACGGTTGTGGATCCTGTTGAGGATCAATCGACGCGTGATTTGCCAGTGAATTGTGGATTTGGATGAGTATTCAGAGTTCAGTGAACTGTGTGGCACGGGTTGCCTGGTTGTGTGTGTGAGAGCCTACATTTTGCCTCAGAGTTGAGATTTATGGCTGTTGATGTATGCCTGAGTCAAATCATTGTATTTGGTGGGCTGCTATTGTGTGAGTTCCGGTTGCGACTCCATGGCCTACATTCAGGGTGTTGTCTATACAGTAATGGTTTTATCAGACTATCCAGCAATCGAATGTGGAGTGTTTACCCACCTGAGGCAGAGATGCATTGTCCACATGTTTGTTTTGGTGTGCACGAGTTATGTGGCTTCAGAGGAAGCAGAGCACGAGGTTCGAGATGAGTTTGAACCTGAGCATCAGAGAGATTCTGATTGATATGCCTCGAGACATCCGTGAGGAGCTTAGTGTGCTGCACTCAGTGGCGAGGCTATTGTGAAAGAAAGATGTATGTGGTTTTCGATGTGATGGTTCGTGGAAAGTGGATTTAGTTGAGATTTTGATGAGGTTGAGTTCCGACACTTCGGGATCAGTGACTTCATCAGGCTGTGGTCTTTTCGATTATGTTGAGGATCCTCTGCTGATCCATTTGGCGATGGCGGAGATCACAGAGTAGCGGACTTGCTCCTGTAGCATGAGTTTGGGCGATCATTGGTGATCCTTTCACGCAGCAGGTGTTGAGGTGATTTGTGTTCGAGGAGCACTTTTAGTTGTTGTTTCGGTGGCCAGGAGGGTCACGTTGCGAGGGAGGGCCTCAGCGAGCTGTTGTATCGGTTCGACAGATCAGAGTTACGAGGAGACCCTCATGTTGTTCCTGTAGTCTGGCCAATGTACCCTTTTGACGAGTTATTCAGCAAGTCGCATGTGACGTGGGCGACTAGTTGGGCATGTTGGGGTTCGTGCCAGGACCTTGTTTGAGGACAGACTTTTCTCCGAGGTTACTGTTGTTTGATATCCATGGCTATTGTACTTGCATCTCCACTTCCGAGGTTTTGGAGAGTATTGCATCCATCCGGAGGTTGCGAGATCCTTATTGGCGGTTATGGTTTAGCCGCGGATCTGTTATAGCTGGACATCGTGGTTTTGGTGTGTTTGTGGGTATGGACTTACTGACGACGCATTTGGTTGTGTTCGAGTGCCTCGAGGAGGAGGTTGTGTTTTGACGACCAGGTATCCCCGAGATGCTGTTTCGCGGTGATGGTCGAGCGGATGATGGAGACGAGTTGTGTTGTTTGCTTAGCATATGTTGTGGATACTTTGGTTGCTGTGTCCGACATTGGTGACATTGAGGTGGTTCCCGAGTTACCAGGAGTATTCCGGAGGAGTTACCAGGTGTTTCTCCAGTTCGGGAGACTGACTACACCGTTGAGCTTGTACCAGGCGCTGGACTCATTATACTGGCATCTTGTCGTTCGGAGCCAGCGGAGCTGATGGAGCTACAGATTCGACTCCAGGAGTTGCTGGAGAAGGTTTCAGGAGATTTCATGCGACTCCGCGTATGTGCGTGGTGTGTTTTTTTGTATTGTGTGTACGGATGTTGGTTGGTTTGACGAGGTGGTGTATTGACTACCGAAGCCTGTTTCGCTTCAGAGGAGAATGAGTATCCTCCGCTTCGAATTGACGATTGGTTGGATCTGCTCGCGAGAGCTTCAGTCTTTTCGTGGATTGATTTCGGGACTGGATATTGTCAGTTGAGGATCGGTGTGTCAGGTGTGGTTTGGACAGCTTTCGGATCTCGGTGCGGGCATCATGAGTTTTTGGTCACGCTGTGTGGTTGACCAATGCCCCGTAGATCATGTGGACGTGATGGACCAGGTGTTCAGACGATTCTGGACGAGTTACGGTTATGTTCGTTGGCAACATCCTGATGTACTCCAGGAGTGTGGGCCAGTACCTGAAGCAAATACGAGCGGTTTCGCGGACTTTGCGAGACGACCAGGTGTGTGCGAGGTTCAGCTAGTGTGAGTTTTGGCCGATTAGCGTAAATATTTTGGGTTGTGTGATGCTAGCCGAGGGAGTTGGCGTGGGTCCTGACCAGTTAGAAGCCGTGTGATTTGGAGTTTGCCCTACTATTTTACCAGAGATCGGGAGTCTTTTGGGTTGGGCAGGCTATTACTGATGGCTTGTGCAGGATTTTTTTTTCCGGATTGCCATTCTACTTTCCGGATTGACGAAAAGGCGTCAAATTCGAGTGGTTCGATGCACGCGAGAAGAGTTACTTACTCCTGCAGGATGGTTGACCGTTGCTTCGGTTTTGACCTTACCTGACGACTACGACGAGTTCGTGGGTTTTGGCGATGCATTGAGGTTTGGATTTGGTTGTGCTTTGATGCTGAGTAGCAGAGCGGTGGCTCATGATTCCAGGCAGTAGAACTTTGTGTAGCTACGTATCCTATGTATGATTTGGGTGTAGCTTTCCTTGTGTTAGCACCAGAGAGTTGGAGATACTATTGTTATGGTGTGCAGAGTGGTGTAGGATGTACACTGACCACTGAGTTTCATCCACTTGCATTTTCGGCCAGATTTGGGCTTGAGGCAGTGTAGATGGTTGGGGTCGACTCACAACAATGGCTGCACCTTTGGGCTTGTTCGAGAAAGGCTAGTGGCTGCATTCTGACCATCCGTTTGGGATGTTGTTTTTGATGCATTCAGTCGAGAGTTGGGAGCTTCAGTATTACATGTGTGTATGTGTGGCTTGAGTTTCCGTGTTAGCCGAGTATGGGCTACGAGAGCTGAGTTCGAGTGTGATGATGTTGAAGCTCATTGTTTTGCGCGCGGTTGGTGCTAGTCATACGGAGATGTGTCTGATATTTCGAGTTACTACTTGTGACGCAACATGAAGAACGATATAGCAGCTTGTGCGAGCGCAGCTTGTGTGTGATGATGCCACATTCGTCGACTGGCGATGGCTAGGAGGCAGAGACTTGCCGAGATGTGTTAGCCATTCGAGATTTTCGGTTGGACGTAACGGTTACTGCTGTGATTGTGTGTGTTTGTATGCACTTTGATTTGTGATAACAGTTGTTGGACCAGTGTGGAACATTTAACGAATTTAGTACGTTTCCTTGTACTTCGGAGATAATTTCAGTGTTAGGCTGGTATAGCTATGTTTGACGGAGATTGGCCATCTACGTGGTGTACCTGTGTCCCTGTTCGCTGATCGAAGTGATCAGCTACGACTATGTGTTGGGGAGCTTTGCAGCGAGCATTGGAGACCATATCACGAGTTGGTACCAGTTCTTATCCTCAGATTGGTGAGCGAACTTTGAGGACTATTCAGACCTTGGAGGACATCTTGTGGACTTCGGTATTGCAGTTCCGGAGGATTTGGGACCAGCAGTTTCATTTGTTTGAGATTGCATGCAGTACCAGTTTTTGGACCACTATGGTATTGACGTTGCTTGATGTCGTTTTGAGGACGATGTTGTACTCCATTGTGTTGGAGCGAGTTTGGTTTGAGTTTGAGTTGACAATTGACTCAGATTTTGTGGAATGTGCTACCACAGATTATCTGATTAGCGGAAGTGGGTTGATAATTGCCCGAGTCCGATGTTTGAGCTATATTGATGTGAGTGTGTGAGTTATGTTGATGTGTGTAACTGAGTTGTGAATTGTCACGCTATTTTGATCTGTGTGTGGTCATAGGCGAATTTGTGTTATGCCGTATGGTCGGCATCGCCTAGAGCATTGGTTTTTGTGCGAGTTGTGTTCCGTGTGGCGGAACTGTGTTTCAGGTTGGTTTCGCATTGTGTACCCTGTCTGTTCCTTATGTAGGAACACTTGGCGATTGTGTGAGCAAGTTTAGATTTGTGATTTGAGGGTACAGGGATTCCAGCACGGAATTATCTCCTATTGTGGAGTTTGTGGTCAGAGTTGATCAGTTGAGGTTGCCGTTGGGAAGTTGAGCTGTATGCAGAGGCAGTGCTCC
This sequence comes from Geum urbanum, assembly GCA_946800695.1. NCBI lineage: Eukaryota > Viridiplantae > Streptophyta > Magnoliopsida > Rosales > Rosaceae > Geum > Geum urbanum. The sequence continues at coordinate 42,212,391 of OX326998.1, forward strand.
TACTTTTAGCCAGCAGACTTGGAAATTTCGAGGTCGAAATTTTTCTAAGGGGGGTGGATTTGTGACGACCCGAACCAGAATCAGCAGTATGATCAGCTTGATTGATGAGTTTGTGTGTAGTCACAGAATTGTTCGACAGTTATTGAATCGCCAGGCTCGTTAACGACTAAATTATTGGCCGAGAATTGGAGCTGGGTCTCTTCTCGAGAGTCGTTGTATGTGTGATTACGAGTTCGTGGGCGGTTCCGGATTGTTATTTGGACGACCGAGGAATTAGTTATGAATATTTGAAGTTTCGACGGAAACGGATTTAACTGGCAGGTTTGCTCGCGACTAAATTACCGGACGAGAATTTGGTTTCAGCTTCTTCACGGAAGTTGTTCAGAATTTAATTTTGAGTTTGTGGGAACTTCCGGAGCATGATTTGGAGTTACAAGGAATTAGTTGCGAATTTTGCCGATTGTGGATTGTTTAGTTGATTTAAATGTGTGTTGGTTCGAATGGTTGACTTTTTATTCGGTTGGCCGATATGTTTGACTTCAGGTGATTATTGAAGAGTACGTCGAGACGAGTTTGTGGTCGCGAGAATTGTTGGGATCGGAATTACGACGAGGAAGTTACGCGTGTTTGAAGTTTATCGAAATGGATAAGTTTGAGTTTCCATTTTGGGAAAGTGTATAAATAGTAACCTGCCATTAAGGGGAAGTCAACCTTACTATTTATTTCTTTGACTGGTGAGTTGACCGAGTCAACTCGGCCTTGGAAGGAACTCGCGACGGTGGTGTACGGTGGCGACGGTGCGTTGCCGATCGGCCATCTCCGGCCACGGGGGAGGTGGCGGTCGGTGCGCCTTGGCCTTCCGAGCTTACTCCCGGCCACCACGCACGGCGTGGCTCACGGTGGAGGGAGAAATTCCGGCGAGAAATTGGAGAATTTTGGGTTGATTCGGGTTTGGAGATTTCGGCCGAATTGAACTTCAAGAGGTATTGGGTTTTGTAGCCCTCTTCATTGTGATTCTAACCATATAAACATGGTGTTCTAATTCGATTTGTGGATTGAGAATTTTGGGATTGAAATTTATGAACCAATTCAGTTTTACATGAAATTGACCTAGTTAGAGTTTGAATTGGACTTCGGTGCAGTTATGGAGGTTGCTCAGTGCAAGATTTTGAGTGGAATAGAGGTTGTCCCGCCGTGAAACTCTCCGGTCAACAGTGGCGCCGCCGTGGACGGCGGTCAACGGTCAGAGTTGACTTTTTGACTTTCGACAAGTCGCATGTCATTTGACTCGAAATCGCGCCCCGATCGCAGTGGGGAGGTTTGTTTTTCGAGTTGAGCGTCCGAAATTACAGCGAGGTATTGTGGTATGATTTCCGGATTTTCGACAATTTGTCGTGATCGGATTACGTGTTTCCGAGAACGGTGGTTTCTCGTAATTTGTTTTGAATTGTCGAATTATGTTTGTGAGAATTGGACATTGTGATTATTCAGGTGTTCGTGATCGTTCGTTTGGCGAAGGATTTTCCGCCGGATCACGGGTTAACGCGAATCGCGTTACGCCAGACTGTGAGTGGACAAGTTTCTATTTTTACTGTTGATTTTGCGAGTTCGTGGATTTATTGATTTCCGTATTTAATTATACGATGATTGTGATATATGTTATTTTCGGAGGTATGTTATTATGTGTTATTGGTGATTGGCATTTATTGCATCGATGCTACCAGAGTTGAGAGATTCCTCTGAAGCAGGGTTGAGAGATTCCCCTGAGTGCCGCCGGGGTTGAGAGATTCCCCTGGCCTTTCACCGTCAGGTTTGAGCGATTCACCTGACGTCGGGCTTGAGAGATTCGCCCGACAACCTCCATATATATATTTGTGTTGTGTTTTCCGAACTCGCACTGATTTGTATTGAGTATGTTTATAAATTGGTGAAAGGCATATGTTATTTTCGTCCACTCACTCTAACGTTTATCGTTTTTATTTGCCTTTCCCCTGGGCTTTTCGGTTTCCGTGCCCAGTTTGCAGTTCGGACTCTGATGTCACACGTCGTGGTCGGAGGCATAGTGCTCGAGCTACTTTGTTTCTTCCAGTAGGTTTATTGTTCTACCTACTGTGGTATACATATATGGTTATGTATTAGAAGTCGCTCTGAGTTTCCTGTTGTATATGTTATACGATTTTAAACCTGGATTTCAGTAAAGTACTATATTTTGTATTGTTTACTTTACTGTTGAGATATTGAGAAATCCGGATGGGATTTGGTGCCCACGGTTTGCTTTTTGTGGCATAGGATGAAGTGTATTTTCAGCGTGCAGGTTAAGGTAATTCCACGCTAGTAACGAAACTCTGCCCAAATTTCGAAAAGTTTTTGTTGGTTCGTGTTTTCGAAAGGGTTTGATTCCGATTTAGGGAGCTAAATCGGGGTTGGGTCCTTTTACATTGACTGTAATTTCTTCATCGTAACTCTTATTTCAACGCTTGACGTGGCTACGAGCGTGTTTTGACGAACTCTACAACTTTCCTCAATAAAATTTATCGAAAAAACTTAACCAATAAATATCTGATCGAAATGCCATGAGTAATTATCGACGGTAAAGATTAACTACCTTGTTCGATTAACCTTAATCAAATCTTAAAACAAAATTCTCTGGATGGAATGTTACACTCACGATCTAAACCATAAGAGAAGAGATGACTGAATTCACACTAATCAAGTGTGAAATCTGAAAGGCAAAAGTGTAACATTTTGTTCTAGGTCCGGATTTAGTAATCAAAAGATATGTCGGTCACGTGGGTGCAACATATTAATATGTTTAACATCTTCGATTAATGAAATCGCAAAGACGAACTAGGAGATATTTTTAAAGTCAAAAAAAAAAAAATCACGAAGTCGCGAAGAGGGAGAAAAGATAACTTCTTTCACAAAAAAACTTACAAACATTATAGCATATATATCACAAAGTCTTTCTTGCAGCACAAAAAAGCAATAATTGATGCAGGGCCTTTTCTTGTGCGACTACTAATGACGTATTCCTCGAATATGGTTCGGCATCATACATGCATGAAATTGTAAACAAAGATTAAACATAGCAATTTCAAGTATTAAATTTAATAAGAAGTAAATTCAAATAAAACATGTATGAGAAACAACATGATTATTTATAGAATTATATGTCACTGGTCTATATGCACTTATCAGTGCAAAACATGTAAAATAAAGGTTATAAGTGCAACTTCATGTACGTGCACAGAATGCACCACTCGTTTGGCATGTGCGGCACGTGCGCAGAGGGCGAGACGTGCAGAGGCGCTGTGCTCAATCTAGGAAGTCTCCGGGTCGGATCAGACCCGGATGAGCTCGGCTCGTCCAAGATCGGCGCGAGGCAGCGAGCGGCTGGGGAACTAGGTCGCCGTGTAGTACACCAGGCAGAGGGCAGCGATGCGACGCGATGTGATAGAGCTGTTGTAGCTCTGGTAGATAAGAAGAACAAAAATGTAGAAAAATGTGAGAAAAGTAATAGCTTCCTTGATTGACACCCTAACGGCGGAACGCTGTTACATAGATTTGGGTCTTCCACAACTCATAGGACGTCACGTGTCGTACATGAAACACGAGAAAGCTGAATAGCCTCATGCCACAAAAGCTTAGCTACGATACTACTACACTACTAGCTACTCAAATGACATAACAATACTCCTCTTAAATCACTGGGCAACACTAATGCATCAGGTTCATGACAACTCCATCCCACTGGCTCAAAAAGCTTGTCCTCAAGTGACAAAGTCTGGATATCTAGCTTGAATGTTCTCTGCAAACTCTCATGTGGCATCTTCCTTGTCTGACCCTAACCACTTGACAGAAGCATTACCTCTCCTCTGGACCAGCATGGTCTCAAGCACTTTTGCGAGGTACCAGTGTGGGTTACTCGGATCAATAACCGGTGGTAAGTGTGGCTGAAGATTCACTCCAGTGCCCAACTTCTTCTTCAAGAGTGAAACGTGAAAAACGGGGTGTATTTTGGCCGAGTGAGGAAGATCCATCTTGTAAACAACTGTGCCTATTTTCTCCTGTACTCGAAAAGGTCCAAAATAACAAGCTCAGAGCTTGTGGTTCACTCTTGACTCCAAGGAACTCTGTCTGTATGGTTGGAGCTTTAGATAAACCATGTCATTTACCTCAAAGTGGCGTTCCCGGTGCTTCTTATCATACTGCAACTTCATTCTTTCTTGTGCCTTCGCCAAAGTTCTCTTGATTTGAGCAAGGAATGCATCTCGGGTTCTCAAGTTCTCATAAACATCGTGCACTGCTGTTGATCCAGACATATAGAGCTTGATAGATGGTGGCTTGTACCCATACAATGCCTGAAATGGGGACATATTAAGGGAAGAATGATGAGCAGTATTGTACCAATACTCTGCCCAAGGTAGAGCCTTCACCCAGCTTGCTGGTTCTTCCCTAACTGCAGACCTTAAATAGTGTTCCAGAGTGCGGTTTAAGCTCTCGGTCTGACCATCCGACTGCGGATGACACGCAGTGCTACGACATAGTTTAGTACCTTGTGCCTCAAATAAGGACTCCCAAAAATTGCTTAGAAACAAAGGGTCTCGGTCAGTGATTATACTCTTGGGTAACCCATGTAGTTTGTAGACTCCATCAATGAAAACTTCAGCTGTTTCTACCGGATTACGCAGAACGTAATCTAGCAGAAGCAAGTATGAGTACTCCTCCTTCTTCTTGTATGTCCGAACGTTGGGGCTGTTCGGATGGTCGGGCGCTTCTTCTCCCTTCGGGTCTTCGGGTATACGTGCTCGGGTACGGCTGTTAGAAGAATACAACGATGAACAGACAGTCAGGGGTCAAGACGGGGTGGCCCGCCTTCAACGCTCCGATGCCTAAGTCAGAAGATGTATTGGATATAACAGTCGTGTGAGCGTGTAGAGTGTAGTGCTGGGATTATCAATGTCGTTACCTGTAATAAATACCTTACATATATAGGTGGTTGAGCTTGGTGTTTGATGGAGTTCTTCGATGTGGGATTGTTTTGCACTTGCTGTCATGTGATCCGCACATTCGGGTATGCGCCCCACGGGCGCGTGCGTGCTCGGATGGGGTCGGTCTTCTGAACGGAGTTGTAGCCTTCCTGGTGGTCTTTCGGGTGGTCTGGTAGGTGTTGATTACCTGCTTAAGTGGATAAGTATGTTTAATCGGACAACTAATGCCATACTAACAAGTCCCCCAAGTCCCCAAGTCAAAAGAGAACTTTCTTGACTGGGGAGTTGAAAAAGGGTTCGTGCGATTAAACAAAATACTTATCCGATTGAGCAGTGGTGTATGATCCTGTAACCCCCAAGTCCCCCAACTCTCCGGTCAAGGAAGGGCTCGCATGACGGAGTGGGTACCTGCGCGTTTGACCGTGTACCTGTTCCTGTATTCTAGGCCCGGCCTCCAAACGGGTCTTGCTAGTTTGGAGCCGCGCGCCCGTGGGGTGTTGCCTTGTAAACATAAATAAGTACAACATAGATATACGGGTGTGCAAATGTGTGAATGTATGGTATGATGTGTGAATGTATGCAAATGTTTGGTCGTAACGCCAACGCTGGGGTGCCGTTGCGTACGTCGCATGTCAACGGGGATGCCGTTGCGTACGCTGTAGCGTCAACGGTGGGATCAAGACCGCGGCGTACAATGTTGCGGCGCACACGAATGCGTACCTGTGCCGCCCCTCGGACATAGCGCGTGCAGAGGCCTCTGCCGCCTAAACCGGGAAGATTTCGCGCATGGAGAGGACGGACCCCACACCCGGAACGCTCATCGGTCTCAGAACGCGAAAGGAGAGGACGGACCCCACACCCCTGCCGTTTGAGTCGGCGAGTCGATCGTTAACGTTGCGCGTACGGAGAGGGCGGACCTCACACCCGTACCGCCCATCTGCTTTAGTGCGCGCAAAGAGAGGACGAACCCCATGCTTGTGCCGCCTAATCCGGGTTGCTAGTTCTTACCGGTACGCGGGTTGCGGGTGTTCGTGGTTCGCTGGTCGTGCGGGTGGTGCGTGCGCTAGTACGGAATGGCGGGAGACGTGTCGTGTCTTGCTTTGGGTGGGGTAATGCGCTGACTAGACGCTTGAAGTGACATTCCTTTTGACTGCTCCTCGGGAACCGTTGTGTAATAAATGCGAGCCGTCGTAATTATTGCTGGCGTGCCCTGGGCATTAAATGCTGATGACGTAGTAACTGCTTTGAAGCTCATGCGTCAGGCGCGTGGGCGCGTGTGGCGTTGCATGAGTGACACGTGTCGAGCCGTGGGAGACCGTGCTAGGGTTTGAAATCAAGGCGGGAAGCTGAAGGGGAGCGCGGTTACTTGCGTGGGCAGGTGAATCGCCTCAGGGCCACGTGTCGTGATCTGACGGTGGACACGCGAAAATGAACGGCTGGCGTTCATTGGCGTACATCGTGCGATCAGTATAAATAGGGGTGTGGTGTCGTCTTCCTCATCACTTTTTACAACTTACCGAAACGCTGCAGAAATTACCTTGCACACTATTCTTCTTTGATCTCTGTTGTTCTTTGCCTCCTGCCGGAATTTCTCGTCGACGTTCATCCTCTCTACCGTCAATATCGATTTGGTGAGGCTCTCATCCTGTTTCTATTGTTTTCTGTTTTGGTTTGTGTTTGTTTGTTTCTGGTTTGTCACGGTTTTTGGGTTTTTTTGGCTTTTTCTGGGTTTTGCATCTCAAGAACAAGGCGTGTTCTTGAGGTGTGCCATGTTTGATTTTGGTTGGGGTAGGATTTTGGGGTTTTTGGTGTTTCTGGTAGTTTACTTTTTTTTGCTAAGTGTGGGTGTCGTGTGCGTGCGTCTAGGAATGGAGCCAATAGAAATATCAAGCGGGCAATTGCGTGAGCGCATATACGTACCGGGGGTGGGGTGGTTTAGTTGTGGTTCGAGCGGGTCGAGCACATCGTCGTGCGAGTCTGTGATGAGTGTGACGCCCCTACGATTCATCCCTAACGCTTCTCCTGTGGTGAAGCAAATGGATCCCCAACAAGCGCTTGCTGCCGCAGGGTTAGGGGAATCGTCGAGCGGATCCTCGTCGTTCGGTCCGTGGGGGGAGGAGCGCGTGCGACAAGATCAGCCCGTGACCCAGTTTCTGGAGGGCGGGCGAGTTCACTGGGTGCTCCCCGACGGAGTACCCGTGCAAGAGCCTGAACGGGCGTCGAGCGTCAAAGATATGGCGCGGTGGGCGAGGGACTACCACATTCCTTCGTCCGTCAGGCTGAAGATTCCGGGGGGAGAATCGTTCACCCGACCGCCTGCTGGCCACGTATGCGTCAGCGAGTTCCATCTGACGACGGGGATAAAGCTGCCTCTCCACCCGTTCTTCCAATACATCCTGGCGCTCCTCAAGATCTCCCTCGGTCAGTGTGGGCCTACACTGACCCGAACGTTGGTGGCGTTTTTCAATATCTTCCGTTCGAGCGGGCTGGACCACCCCACACGGGCGGAATTGCTCCACTTCTTCCGCCTGAAGTACTCCTCCCGCCGGCGAGACTCGGGCACCTTCACCGTGGAGCCAAGGGTGAAGTGGTGGCTGATCGATCCTCCCAGTTCTTCCACCAGCTGGGAGGTGACTGGGAGTTTGGCGCGCACGCCCCTGAGATCGCGGCCAACGCCTACCGTGTCCACCGAGTCCCCCAACGCTTCCACTGGCTAGACACGAGCGAGTATCCCCTGACGCCCGATGAGGAGAATAGGATAGCTCGTCTGAAGTTTTTCTTTGACCTTAGGCTCGAGGCGAGACATTTCTGGGCTGCGTGTCACTGGGACTTGATTGAAAAGAATCGCCTTGCCCGCATGCCTGGTCTGTCGGGTGGCGCTTATCTGTAATGTATGTAGTGTAGCTTTGATTGACTGTTGCTAACCTGTACGTTCTCTGTCCTTGCATTGAAAATGTCCAAGTCCAAGGCGAGCGACCGGGATGCTGAGCAGCTGCGCCAGTTAAACATGTTGCTGGATGGCGCGGACACCGTACGCCGTGTCGTGGTGGATCGCTCGGGCGGAATGCGGGTGGGTGAGGAGGTTCAGCGCACCATGCGTGCACCTACGGTGAGTGAGCACGCCTCTCCTGTCCGCTAGCGTGCGTCGAGCGCTGGCCCATCTGTTTCCGCTGCTGCTAACGTCGAGCAGCCGGCGTCCACTCCTCTTCTACCTCCTCCTCCTTCGCAGTCGGGCAGTCGGGGCTCCAGTCGGGCTGAGCGGGAGAACCGCCACCGCGAGAATGAGCAATGCCAGGTGGATCGCGATCAGCGCCGGTCCGACCGGGTGGAGCAGAGGGACAGGCGTGACACTTCCCGCACGCCTCAGTCGTCAAATCCACCTTCAAGTCCTCCACAAGCTCTTGAGCAGGGGGAATGTGAGGAACGTGCCCAGAAGCGCCCGCGGACTGAAGACTCCTCTCCCGGCCCCACTCCAGGGACGAATGCTGATATTGTGGATGCCCTGCGCCGTGCGCTGGTGGATGGCGCCTCCTCTCTTGGGCCCCTGCTGCAGCCGCTGGAGAATGCCGCCCCTGACGGGCTGGACGCGGCCTTCATCGCGTGCACCCGGCTGCAGCACCAGCTCTTCCGTGTCCACTCGCGGGAGAATCTGGAACTTGCACGCCTCAGGGCCGACGCGCTGAAGCACCGAAGGGTGGTAGATCGGATTGTGGCCAACCTGGAGAAGGCCAATGGCCTGGCGACGCGGTACACCGCCCGTGCAAAGAGGCGACTGCACGGTCCGTGGAAGCTGCTGCCCGTGAAGCTCTAGCGAGGGCCGAGCGGGACAAGGCCATGGCCGAGGTGGAGCAGGTGCGCGCCGAGCTGGAGCGCGTCCGTACTGAAGCAGCCGCCCGGGAGGCGCTGTCAGAGTCCCGGCTGAAGGAGGCTGATCGCGTTGCTCGCATGGATGCTGTGGCGACGTTCAAGAAGTCTGACAAGCTCCACGAATTGGTCAGAGCTAAAGTGGATGAGCAGGTGGCTGCCTTCCAAGAAGCGGTGATTCCTTTCCTCAAGCTGGAGGAGTACCGGGCGTTCCTGCGGTCTGAAAATGAGAGACTGGCGGGCGCTCAGGTTCCTGCGCCTGAGGGAGAGGTGGAGCCTTCCGGGGAAGCTGGTGGGGCGGGGCTGGAGCCGGTGATCATGCGGGTGGATCCGGGTGAGCAGGCGGAGCAGGTGGGGGCGGTGTCGTCGGAGGAAGCTGAGGAGCTGGAGGTGGATACGGGGGCGTAGTGTAGGATTTTTCTTCTCTTTTCTTTGTGTAATAGAGTAGGATTTTTGTAGTCGGGCCTTGTGCCCTAACTATTAATGAAGTATTTTCTTTCCGTACATGTGCCTTCTCGATTGTTGTTGTTTTTTTTTTGGCATCTTTTGAATGACTCACGCGAACGTGCGCCCACTCTCTGCTTTTGAATGGAATTCAAGTGTTACATTCGTGCGAGCAGCCTATCCCTAGTCCCCCGAGTACTGGGCGGGCGGGGTAAGGACAAACTAACACAATAATATTACAAGCTTAAAAAATGAAAAAGTACAACATAAGTACAACATAACAAAATTTTAATGAAAGTACTTCCTCAAATGTTGTATATTCCATGGGTGCCGTAGTCGTTGACCCTGCATATCACGGAGGTAGAAAGTGCTGGCGCTTATCACCTCGTCGACGACGTATGGGCCTTCCCATAACGGACGGAGTATCTTCACCTTTTGCTGGATTGCCTTCATCACCCAGTCCCCCAGTTGGATTGGTCGAGCTCGAATGCGCTGGTTGAACAGCAGGGCGATCCTTTGTTTGTTCGCGGCGTTGTGGAGGTGCGCCGTGTCCCTCCGTTCTTCCAGCAGATCATTGCTGAGGCGTAGCCCCTCGCCGTTCGTGCGTGGATCGTACCCCTCGATCCGTGGGCTTTGATGGGTGATCTCCAGGGGTAACACAGCTTCCGTTCCAAATGTCAGGCTGAACGGAGTTTCGCCCGTGGCTGCGTTGGCAGTAGTTCGGATGGAGCACAGAATCTCTGGAACGACCTCGGGCCAGCGCCCATAACCCGCATCCCCGGGTTCGATGTCTTCAATTTTCTTCTTGATTCTAGCCTGATGATTTTGTTGGCTGCCTCCACCTGTCCGTTCGTTTGGGGGTGCGCTGGTGATGCGAACACGAGGTCCGTTCCCTACCTCTTGCAATAGGCTATGAGTTGGAGGTTGTTGAATTGTGGTCTGTTGTCTGTTATGATGCTGATCGGCGTCCCATAGCGACAGAAGAGGAAACGCCAGAGAAAGTGCTCTACCTTCTCCGTGGTGATTTTTGCCATCGGTTGAGCCTCGATGAATTTAGTGTGGTAGTCAATGATGACGATCAGATATCTGTATTGTCCCTTCGACTTTGGGAGCTCTCCGATCAGGTCCAGTCCCCACTGTGCGAATGGAACGGGCGACAGGAGAATGGACAGTGGGACAGCGGGCGTGTGGTGGTGATGTGCGTGCATCTGGCATTGGTGGCATTTGCTTGTCAGCGGCGCAGCGTTCGCATGGATGGTGGGCCACCAGAATCCATACCGAAGGGCCTTGTGTGCGATCGATCTGGCGCCCGCATGATGGCTGCACGTGCCCGAATGGACTTCTTTCAAGATCGAGTTGCCCTTTGTTGGAGTGACGCATTTGAGGCTCGCCCAAGTCCTCCCTTGTCGATACAGTGCCCCATCCCGCACGCTGAAGTTGGCCGCCCGTGCGACAATGGTCCTGGCCTCTCGCTTGTCCTCTGGTAGTTCTCCCCTTGCCTTGTAAGCGATGAGCACGTCCATGTAGCTGTGCTCGTGTGGTTCGATTGCCAAAACCTGCTCCGCTCCCGAGATGCTCGGTCGTCACAACACCTCGACGATCCGTTGCCCTGGTCCCGTGTGTACGGGTGCCGTGGCCAATCGGGCGAGCCTATCCGCCTTCGCGTTGAACCCTCGGTGAATGTGGTTGATGTTGACGTACTTGAATCCCTTGATCAGCGCCCTGACGTGCTTTAGATAGGCGATCATGGACTCCCCCTTCGCCTGGAATTCCCCTCCGACCTGGCTCACCACCAGTTGTGAGTCGCAGAACACATTGAGGTCGGGCGCCTCCGAGTTTTTGGCCAGCTGCAGTCCTGCAATGAGCGCCTCGTACTCGGCCTCGTTGTTGGTGGTCTTGAATTCGAACTTGAGGGCGTACTCCGCGTTTACCCTTCATGGCCCGGTCAGGATGATCCTGGCGCCGCTTACTTTCTTCGTGCACGAACCGTCGACGTAGAGGTTCCACTCCGACAATGGTTCTTCCTTAACCTCTGGTTTGTCGGACACCTCAACCGTCAGGACATCGGATGCGCCGACCGGCGTCGCCTCTGCTTCCGTGTATTCAGCAATAAAGTCCGCCACTGCCTGTCCTTTGATTGCCGTCTGAGGCTTGTACTGGACATCAAATTCACTTAGCTCGACTGCCCACTTCGCCAGGCGACCGCTGTGATCGGGCGATTGGAGGATCTGGCGTAGAGGCACGTTGGTGAGAACATGGATGTTGTGCGCTTGGAAGTATGGCCTCAGCCGTCGGGCGGCGGTGACGAGCGCGAGCGCCATCTTCTCGATCGTCGGATATCAGGTTTCAGCGCCCGTCATGCCCTTTCCTGAAAAGAAAACGGGTAACTCCGTGCAGTCTTCCCTGCGGACGAGGGCAGAACTGACGGCGGTGAGTGAGGCAGCCATGTAGATGTATAATATTTCCCCCGGGATGGGTCTTGAGAGGAGCAGGATGGATGCCAAGTACTCCTTGATCTGAAGGAAAGATGCCTCGCATTCTGGCGTCCACGCGGCCTCACGTTTGTTTGTCATTCGGAGAGCTTTGAAGAATGGGGCACATTTGTCCGAATATCGGGAGATGAATCGGTTCAGCGACGCCAGCTTGCCCGTGAGGCTCTGCAAGTCTGCCTTCTTGACTGGCGGCTTCATGTCGATGATCACTTTTACCTTGGCGGGCGCGGCTTTGATTCCTCGCTGGCTGACGATATACCCAAGGAATTTGCTGTTGGTGACCCCGAACGTGCACTTGGCCGGGTTTAGCCTCATGCCGTTCCTGATGAGGACGTCGAGCACAGTCCCCAAGTTCTGGACGTGGTCGACCACCTGAACGCTCTTCACCAAGATGTCGTCCACGTACACGTCCACAATGTTGCCAATCAGGCTATGAAACATCACGTTCATGAGCCTCTGGTACGTGGAGCCGGCGTTCTTCAACCCGAATGGCATGACGACGTAGCAGTATAATCCCTTGTTCGTGACAAACGTCGTCGCCTCCTGGTCCTCGGGGTCCATGAAGATCTGGTTGTAGCCCGAATATGCGTCCATCATGGATAGGAGCTCGTGTCCAGCTGTCGCGTCTACCAACTGGTCGATCCTCGGTAGAGGGAAGCTGTCCTTGGGGCACACCTTGTTAAGGTCGCTGTAATCGATGCACATCCTCCACTTCTTGTTGCTCTTCTGCACCATCACAGCGTTGGAGATCCACTTTGGATACTCCACCTTGCGGATGAACCCGATGCCCAGCAGTCGGTCCACCTCTTCGTGCATTGCCGCATAGTGCTCCGCTTTATACGCTCGCCTCTTCTATTTTACCGCCCGGGCGCTGGCGCTGACGCTCAGCCTGTGGGATATGATGCTTGTGTCGATCCCGGGCATGTCCTTATATGACCATGCAAACACCTCCTTCTTCTCCTTTAGCAGTGCGATCAGCCGTTCGGCTATCGCGGGAGCCAATGATGCTCCAATCTGGACCGTCCTTCCCGGGTGCTCGGTGGACAGCTGAATCGTCCTCAGTTCCTCATGCTCGGGGACGGGCGACACCGCCATCAGCCCGTCGCGTGGATCGTTTGGTATCTCCGTTCCGGGTGTAGGCTCCAAGGTGAGGACCTCCTGCCTGTCCCAGGGTTTCACGGCTTCCTCATAGTTGTATCCCCGAACGTACCCGATCCCATGCTCGGTTGGGAACCGTCCCAGGAGCAAGTGTCCCGCAATGATCATTTTCAGCCTGTTGATCCCCAGCCTCTCGAGAATGGCGTTGTATGGGGAAGGGGTGTCCATGATAATGAAGTCTGTTCGGACCTCGCTGTGCGGGGAGTCGGATGCGTCGATCCCGACTCGGATGTTGTCGCTCCCAATCGGATACGATGTTTCGCCCGTGAAGCTGGCCACGCACTCATGATCCTATGTCAACTTGCGGGCGGGCCTGCCGAGCGCTGCGTACGCGTCCAGGTAGATCATGTTCACAGACGCCCCACTATCCACCAGCACTCTCTTCACGAGGAAACGATCAATGATCGCATCGATTACGAACGGTAGAGTGCTGTCCTTTGGGCTACCTTCTTCATCTTCTGTTGTGAAGCTAATGGCGGGAGTCTCCCGTCTTCCTTCCTTCTGCGCTCGCCCAGCCACGATCATCAGCACCTCCCTGCTCGAGTGATCGGGCGACGACGTGCCCTCCTTGCGCTTTCCCCCGGATATGGTGCTGATAGTCCCCCGGGTTTCGATGCCTGCCTCGTGCTATCGCTCGCCTGCCCTGGGAGGGGTTGCCCGTTCGTCCTTCTGTATATCTGTTAGGGCCTTTGTTAGCATTATGCAGTCGTTGGTCTGGTGAGTGGTGGCGTTGTGGTATTCGCACCAGACGTTCGGGATTCGCCCGACCGGGATCTTCGCCTTTGATATGTTGTTTGGTGGTAGGAGCTGGTGTTGGTATTGGCGGAGCAGGTGCTCATTCGACTGCCGTTTGATCGCGTATATCCCCTGGACAGCCGGTCGGTACTGCGGTGCTGGCGGTAGACGGGCATCCTGCTGCGCTGGTCCCCTCGCCTGGTTGTAGTGGTTGTTGTTGTAGCGGGAGGGTGGCCTCTGGTTATTCTGTCTCTGCGCGTCCCAGCTCCTCTTATAGCCCCCGATCGGCCTCTCATCGTCTGTTAACTGTCGCGGCTGGGCGCTTGCCGTCTCCGGTCCGCTGGTGCTAGATTCGGGGGTGGACCTGTACACTCGCGTTTCTACCAACGCCTTCTGTACAATCAGGTCCATGATCTCGTCGTAGTCGAGATATTCTTTCCTTACCAGCTTCTCTACGAACGGCGTGGCGAGCATGTTATCCATCAGGGCCACCTTGGCTACTCGCTTGTCGAGGTCCTTGCACGTGCTTGCAAGCGTCCTCCATCTGTTAATGTAGCTGGACAAGCTCTCGTCTTTCCCTTGGCGGACCTTCAGGACGATGCCCGTGGTGTTGTACTTGCCCTGGAGCCGGTAGCGCTTCTGGAAGCTCTCCGCCAGCTCGAGGAACGAATAGATGGAGCCTGGCGGGATATCATAGAACCAGCTCCGTGCCTCCTCTGTCAGTGTTTCCTGAAACAGGAAACACAGGGTTGGGTCCGAATACCGGGTCTCGTCCATGGTGGATCGAAACTCGTCGATGTGTGTACGGGGGTCCCCGCTCCCGTCGAACCGGGTGATCTTCGTTGTCTTCACATGAAGGTCTCTTCCCCTCTCCAGTATGTGCGCCAAGAATGAGCTGACCTGGGGGGTGAACGTCCCGCCCTGCCCAGCGAGCTTGTCTTTCCGTAGGCGCGAAACTTCTTCAGCCAACTCTTCCATCCTCCGGAGGATCCGGGCGTTATCCGTCGGGGGTAGCGACTCCCCTTCTGGCGTGGGCGAGCGGGCTCTCCGGGCATTATCCCCGCCGAACGGATGTAGCTCTTCGTCAGTGGTATCCTGGGACCGCTCTCGTTGCCCCTGCGGCGGGCCGACGAGTGCGTCCAACCACTCCTCCAGCCTCTGTCGGGTTTGGCGCTCCTGCTCCCTGTCGAACGCTGCCTCTCGCAGTTCTCGGAGCAAGCCATCGATGCGCTCCTCGCTGCCGCTCGTCCCTGGTTCCACTGCTTGCCGTACCAGTGCGCTCGCGGGTGTTTCCTCGAATGGTGTACTGCCGATGTTAGTCTCCTGGATAGGCATGTGGGCTTTTGGTTAGTGGTGTTTATACGAGGTTTGCAATTTGTAAGCTTCCCACAGACGGTGCCAACTGTTTCTACCGGATTACGCGGAACGTAATCTAGCAGAAGCAAGTACGAGTACTCCTCCTTCTTCTTGTACGTCCGAACGTTGGGGCTGTTCGGATGGTCGGGCGCTTCTTCTCCCTTCGGGTCTTCGGGTATACGTGCTCGGGTACGGCTGTTAGAAGAATACAACAATGAACAGACAGTCAGGGGTCAAGACGGGGTGGCCCGCCTTCAACGCTCCGATGCCTAAGTCAGAAGATGTATTGGATATAACAATCGTGTGAGCGTGTAGAGTGTAGTGCTGGGATTATCAATGTCGTTACCTGTAATAAATACCTTACATATATAGGTGGTTGAGCTTGGTGTTTGATGGAGTTCTTCGACGTGGGATTGTTTTGCACTTGCTGTCATGTGATCCGCACATTCGGGTATGCGCCCCACGGGCGCGTGCGTACTCGGATGGGGTCGGTCTTGTGAACAGAGTTGTAGCCTTCCTGGTGGTCTTTCGGGTGGTCTGGTAGGTGTTGATTACCTGCTTAAGTGGATAAGTATGTTTAATCGTACAACTAATGCCATACTAACATCAGCCACAGATTTAGCATTTAGGAATGAGAGAGAGGGAAAAAATGGGCATACTTCGTAAACCTGTCTATCACCACTAGGATCACTGACTTCTTCTCTGCGGGAGGGAGGCCCTTCACAAAATCCATCGATATATCCACCGAAGCATTATTTGGTATAACATTTGGTTGGAGAAGTCCCGGTGGTAACTGAGCTTCGTAGTGATTCCTCTGACATACATCACATTCAACAAGAAGTTTCTGGACATCCCTCTTTAAACCTGGCCAGGCAAAGTTCCTTAACACTCTGTGGTAAGTCCTTAAAATCCCTGTGTGCCCTCCCCCTTGGCCATCATGATACTCCAGAATGACTTCTCCTGCCATCCCCCTGAAATTGGCACATACACCCTGTCTTTGTACATCAAAATGGAGTTGACCACAGAATATTTGTTGTTGCTGCACACATGATTCATCACCTCTTCCTTCCATTTAATTGCCTCTACATCACTTTCACATGCTGCGTTTATCGTATCAATGCTTAAAGTAATAGGGTTTGTTGTTCCAGTGAGCATGTTCAAATCCATAGCTCTAGATGAAGTATCTGCAGCGTCATTATGCTTCCCAGCCTTGTATTTGATGGTGTAGTCAAACCTGAGCAACTTTACTAACCACTTTTGTTGTTAAGGAGTGGTGCTGCTTGAGAAAATGTTGATCGTTCTATGGTCTGTGACAATAGTAAAATGTCTCCCCAACAAGTACATATGCCAATGTTGCATTGCCGTGACAACCGCCAACATTTCTTTGTCGTAAACTGATAATGCCCTGCTCATATAGGCTATGGGATGCCCCTCTTGTACCAGCACCGCACCTATGCCGTGATCAGAGGCATCACACTCTAACACAAACTCCTTTTGAAAATTGGGCAGAGCTAGTACCGAAGTTGATGTCATGGCCCCCTTTAACTCTTCTAAAGCTTGTACAGCCGCCTCTGTCCAAGTGAATGAGTCCTTTTTGAGCATGTTGGTTTAAGGTTTAGCTATGATACAAATTTTTTTAACAAATTTGCGGTAGTATCCAGCTAATCCAAGGAACCCTCTTAATCCCTTGAGTGTCTTAGGTCATGACCACTCTTTAATGCACTTGATCTTGTCCGGATCCAATGCGACTCCGTCCTTAGACACTACATGTCCCAAGTACTCCACTTTGGTCACCCCAAAAGCACACTTACTAGCCTTGACCTCCAGAGAATGTAGTTGAAGGCGCTGGAAAACCTTCTCCAAATGCTTCAAGTGTGTATCCCAATCCAGACTATACACCAAAATGTCGTCAAAGAATACAAGCATAACATCTCCCAAGTAATCACGAAAAATTTCATTCATTAGTGATTGAAAAGTAGAGACATGTGGCACAGCTTACTACTCTAAGCTAGACTTAAGATTGGGCTGCCACCAGGTGTTCGATCTTAAGTCCAGCTTAGAGTAGTAAATTACGCCACATGTCTCATCCAACAGCTCATCTACGATGGGAATAGGGTATTTTTCCTTCACCGTCTTGGCGTTCAATGCACGATTATCCATACACATACACCAGATTCCATCTTTCTTCTTAACCAGGATCACCGGCGAGGAATAAGGGCGATGGTTGTGCCTTATGATGCCTGCTTCCAACATTTCTCTCACTATTTTTTCAATCTCCTCCTTTTGGAAGTGAGGGTATGAGTATGTGCGAACATTCACAGATGGTTCATTTGAAAGCAACTCAATACGTTGGTCGTGGCTCCGTGGAGGAGGGAGCTGGGAAGAAGCACAAAATATCTCCTGATAAGTGTCCATGAGCCTCTGGATACTAGCATGCACAGCCTCCCATCACCACTTGTGCGTATGGGTACAACATAGGCTAGGATGACTTCAGACTCCTTTTTGAGCAACCTGGACATTAATTTACAGCTCACCAATGTAGTATCTCCTCTAGCTAACCCCTGTAACTTATAAGCAATCTGCTTCACTGTGAATTTCATATACATGTGCTCAAAGTTCCAGCAAATATCTCCCAACATTTTGAGCCATGCCACCCCCAAAAGAACATCACATCCCGGAGCTGCCATGACATGGAACTCCCCTATAAATGTATAGTCTTGCATAGTGAGTGTGGCTAACAGTTTCCTCTTTGTTCGCACTATCTCGCCATTAGCTACACGTACTGCTAAGGGTTTAGTGTCAATGATCACCACTCCCTTCACCCCTTGGATCACTGAAGGGGGTATGAAGTTATGTGTGGCGCCGGAGTCGATGAGAACATGGGTTCCCTTCCCTACTATGGCCCCCTTCAACTACATCGATTCCTTGCTAGCTGTGTCTGTGACTACGTTTAACTGTATCAAGGGTTCTTCCTCCTCCACAGTTTCAACTTGTGCTTCTGGGCCACCTTCAACACCACTTGTCTCTTCCACAGTGAGTGTTGGTTCTTCTTCAGTAACCACAACATCAATGACCAAGGCCTGTGTTGTTCTCCGGCAAGTATGACCTGGTAGATAAAGTTCCTCACAATAAAAACATTGGTTTATAGCACGGCGGGCTTGATACTCTGCCTGGCTTAATCTGTTTGGTACAGGGTTTTGGCTATTTGTGGGGCTTTAGGATGAACTTGGAGTTGAGGAGGTGGTCGAGGAACAACTCTTTGAGTGGTGTGGGGATTGTGGCCTTCCGTCCGATTAACAGTAGCTCGGAGCATGTTCCGATGTGTTAAGTAGCGAGTTTCAAACCGCTTAGCTATCTCCGTCGCTTCAAATAGTATTCGTGGATTTTCATGCAACACATCCATACGAATCTCAGGTTTGAGTCCCCCAATAAAGCTAGAGACAAGGAGCTCAGTTGGAAAACCCTGCACACATCTTGAGAGCCTTGTAAACCTGTTTCGATACTCCTCTACAGATCCCGTTTGTGCCATTCTGGCAAGCTCAGCTTGAAAAATAATTTGATTACCACTACCAAACTCACGCAGGAGGAAATCACTTAATCCCTGCCATGTACAAGGGAATTCATGCTTAAACAAAAACCTGACATCTGCTGCTAAGCCACACAAATGCATTGAAGCCAACATTACTTTCCTTTCCTCTAGTATCTGATAAAAATCAAAGTATTGATCAGCCCTATGAAACCATTCAGTCGGGTCCCCTTGCTCAAAATTGATAAATTCCAATCTCATTTGCCGCATCGTTGGAACTGAAGGGTCAGGGAAGTGGCCTGCAACATAGGTTGGGGTGTTGGGGGTAGTGTGGTAAGGGTTGTTAAGTGTTTGAGGATTCTAGAGATGGTAGAGCGATACAGCGACAGTCGGAATGTCTGTGAGGAAGAAGCATCCGGTGCTGGGTTGTGAGAAGGAGTGAACTCGTGAGGTGGGTTTTAGGATGAAGAGGCCACGTGTGGTGGGTTGGGAGGAGGGTTTTGGGATGAAGAAGCCACGTGATGAGGTTGGGCTGGGTACGTGATGAGGGTATATATGACAACATCCGGCGTTGGTCGCGTGGGCCTGGGCTGGCGCTAGTCGGCGAGGGAACACCGACCGATTTGCTGGTGGGTGTCTGAATCCAATCGGTTCCCAAATGTTTGGGTTCCAGTGAAAATCCTATTTTTTCCGTGGTACTGGATTCATGGTAGAAATCCGATTTTAGGGTTTTTACTCCTTCCAATCGATATTTGATTTCTCCACTATCCAATCTTCTCCATGCGAATTTGACGATGGTCAATGATTGCATTGGTGGTTGATTGACAAATTGGTTATGCAAAGAGTATGAGACCGAAGTAATCAATGTCGAATGGGGTATGGAAAAATGTTTAGGATTTTGGTACAGAGCGTCAGGTTAGAATCTTGTACTGATAATATGTTAGAATATGTATGAAAATAAGCATAAATCGGAGAGCAAAAAACCATCATTAGTATTTACATAGAATGGTATAGAAGAGTTGATTCCAATAATGAATGATGTTTAGACAATAAGAAAACATAATCCAATATGCAATCTAAATCATTTTTTCTATGAAATATGAGTATCCAGATACGGTAGAAAATATCACACTAAATCTGAACATATGTGAACAAATATTTAAATATTGTGCTTACGTGAAAGGTATAACTTACCGTTTGTCAATGACTTTTGCCGCTTGAGTTGCATCCGCTCAAAAGTAAAAGTGGCATCTCTCCTTACAATATTTCCAATGTCGTAGGTAGTCCTTAATTTCTACATAAATATTAATCGTTTCAAGCTTTTTGGCAGTAATAGGAGGATGGCTTCTGATGATGCCTTTGGCCGACTCTTATCGTAAATTTGTGGCTTGAATGTCATACTTCATGTCATATGTTAAGGTTTACTCGTATTATACTTGAAAATGCTTTTATCAATGGTCTTACTTACGTACTTATGCTTGGTAACATATGCCAAATATTGTTTGTATGTATTTATGTCCACATTCAGAGCGGAGCTCTGCTATAAAAAAATAGAGCGAAGTTTCCATTTTCACGTGATTGATCAAGTTGCTCGACGATTGAAACCAATGATTCTTTAGACTACTATTAGACGATCATGTTTACAAAAAATCAATTCAATCGGAGATGATCGGGCCATTAATTGATTCATTAAACTTTTAAGCTATATCGGATAAACTGTATTGATCAAAATTTGAATGTAATGATCAATGGCCAAATCATCTCTGATTGGGCTGCTGATTTTTACAAGCGTGATCCTCTAGTGATAATTTAAATAATTCTTGGTTTCAATGATAGAATAATTTTTTTTAATCTTGTGGAAATCAAAACTCTACTCTGTTTTTTTTAAAGCTCAGCTCCACTATGGATAAAATCTATATATATAAATCCTATCCATAGCGGAGCTTCACTTAGGACAAAAATGTAGCGAATCTTCGATTTTCATAAGATTGACAAAGTTATTCGATGATTGAAATCATTCATTCTTTAGATTACTATTAGAGAATCATGCTTACAAAAAATTAGCTCAATCATAGATGAATTGACCATTTGATCATCACAATAAAATTTTAAGCTATATCGGATAAACTATATTCATCAAAAGTGGAATGCCATGATCAAATGACCAAATCATCTTCGATCAAAATAATTTTTTGCAAGCGTGATCTTCTAGTTTTAATCTAAATGGTGATTTGTTTCAATCGTCGAGCAACTTTATCTATCATTTAAAAATTGAAACTTCCATCCATTTTTACAAAGCAGAGCGCGGAGCTCCGCTTTGGATAGGATATATAAATACACACACACATACACACAATCTATATATCAGTCTCCACCCAGAGCGATGCTACGCTTTCAAAAACTCGAGCGAAGCTTCGATTTTAGCAAGACTGATGAAGTTGATCAATGATTGAACTCACTAGTCCTCTAGATTATTATTAAACAATCATGCTTACAAAAAATCAGTCTAGTCTGAGATTATTTGACCATTTGATTATTACATTAAACTTTTAAGTTATATTTGATAAACTGTTTTCCACAAAAGTTGAATGTAATTATCAAATGGCTAAATCATCTCTGATTTGCCTGATTTTTCGCAAGTGTGATCCTCTAGTAATTATCTTAAGAATGATCGGTTGCAATAATTAAATATTTTTTTACTCTTGTGGAAATCAAAACTCGACTCTCTTTTTTCAAATCAGAGCTCCTCTCTAGATAGGATATGTGTGTGTGTGTGTGTGTGTGTGTATATATATATATATAGTCTCTATCTAGAGTGGAGCTTCGCTTTGAAAACACAAAGTAGAGCTACGATTTTCATGAAATTGACAAAGTTGCTCGATCATTTTAACCATTCATTGTGTAGATTATTGCTCGAGGGTCGTACTTAAAAAAAAATCAGCCAATTGAAGACTCTAACTACTTCAAACAATGTCACTAAATTAATTAGATATGTTCTCAAGGATATAGATACGCAAAGCAAGTAAACAAGCATCAATTTAACCAACTTTTAGACACATACAATTTTGGATGAGTCGAAGGTATTCTTCGACCAGTTGAAGGTACTTCCTTGTACCTGTCCTATACCTATTTTCGACGGGTCTAGACAAAGGCTCGACATGTTGAACTGGATTTCTTGCAAAGGTACCAAAGCTTAAATCTAGCACAAGTTCACACTCAAGATATTCACCAAAGCATCTAAGAGAACATAGACAAGTGAAACAAATTCGTGGATGGAAAATCGAATTAAAACTACAAAGCTAACAACAAATATAACACAAATATTCGGATATACTGCAATCAAAGGTGAATTGAAGCTAAGGAACGAAGATGAGCTCAATTCCCGGTAGCGGCTCCAAAAACTTGTTAGAGAGAATTAATTCCCCTCACTCTTAACTATGAAATTAACTAAGATGAGATTGTAATCTCGCTAAATTGCAAGTATATGGTGTCATGCTTTAATATAAATAAAGAAAGTCAAGTGTCGAACCCATGATGATTGACTACCCTAATTTTAAAGTTTGATTCAAACATGCAATGCAACGAAAACAAAACACAACATAGAGGTGAATCTCACCACATTAAACCCTTTGGAGACTTAACATCGAAATGGTGGTTTGATTACCATGGATGAGATACGATTTATTTATTAATGATGAAGCTACACAAAGACAATAATTAATTAAGACTCAAATGCAAGAAAATAGTATGGTTGACTAGAGATATAACCACTAGCCAACTTGATGCACAAATAATGTTCAATTTATGATCATGAGTAATTTAGTCTGATTTACAAACAATAATGTCCAAATCGTGTCTTGTGGATCACATTAGGTTTTGGACAGAAACTATATATTTTTCAAACCAATTAAACATGCATTATTTTCTCTTTTCAAACATGCTCAAAATCTACAATCCACTAACCATAAATCCAATCTCATCATCGATAGTTATTATTAGAACACAAACACGTACACCAAAACACACATATTTTTATATTGCATTTTCTAAATTTTAATTTTTTTTATAGATTTTAGGATAAAGAGTGATAACGACTTAGCCTCCTACCTCGATCACACTTTAAAACCAAATTATCCTCAATTTGCATCAAGCCACATACAGTGAAACCTTGATTTAAGAATACTCTATATAGGAATAACATCTATATAGTGATAAAATATCTCGGGACTAGTTATAAATAGGAATCACCTTTGTATTCTAATAAGTTATAAAAAAATTTGGTCCCATATATAGAAATATTGTCTCCATATATTAATAATGTTCAGTAATAGTAAAAGTAAAAATGTGATTCAAGTAGAATTCAAATATTTTTCTATACTAGTTTGATAAAATAATTTGTGCTTGATAGTTGGTATCAAACTTTTGAACTTGAGAGTCTGTAATAACTAGTTTAAATAAACACATTATTGTGGACGACAAAATATTTCTAACTTCTTTAACATGTCGATGACTTCTTGAGTCAAAAACTTTAATCTTTTATACGCTCTTGTTCTGTGATTTACCTTCTTCTTGTTCTAGTCTAATTGTAGCAATAATTTTCTCTTCTGTTAAAAGGTATACAACTTGTTAATTTAGCAAGAAATATGGAACCTTATGCCAATCCTCTAAGTTCACCCCACAAATTAGTTAATTCCAGACTTACTTTCAAAATAAAATAGTGGAATTCAAATAGTTTTCTTTAAATTCAACTCCAACACAAGTACCATCTTATCGTCTGGAAATCTTCATTGTTGTAGCAAAAATTGTTTCAATTGTGTAGAAATGGAGAGCGAGATCTCTGGGTAAGGAGCATTATCAAAAATTAACCGATCCCAAAGATCTAAGATCTTTGGGTAAAAAATATGAAAGGACCCAACCACGATTAAGTTTCCTAAACCGGAATCAAACTCCTTCTGAAAACACGAACCAACAAAAACCATCAAAATTTCGGCAGAGTTTCGTTACTAACGTGGAATTGCCATTACCAGCACCCGGAAAATACACTTCATCCTATGCCACAAAAATCAAACCGTGGGCACCAATCACATCCGGATTTCTCAATATATCAACAGTAATGTAAAGTAATAAATATAACTATACTTTAAAGAAATCCGTGGAAAATCGTATAAGAATATACATCAGAATACTCAGAACGACTTCTAGTATACATATACAAATAGTAGGCCAAACCAAGAACCTACCATAAAAGAAACATCGCTCGAATACTATGCCTCCGACCACGACGTGCGACACCAGAATCTGAACTGCAAACTGGGCACGGAAACCGAAAAGCCCAGGGGAAAGACATGAAAACTGTTAGAGTGAGTGGACGAAAATAAATGTCTTTCGCCGAATAATATATGTTATAAAAACATATGCGAGTCAAATGTATAAAAATCAAATGGTACACGAGGGAGACTCTAACTCCTCACGCGTACAGAGCATGCACCATAAATACCGCGGGGTCTCTCATGGACTCCCTCGCGCTAGTACAGTCTGAATCACGGGATCCCAGACCCACACGTGATTCCTAGCCAGAAAGGCCTCGAGTCAGGATATCTGTCCCCCACGGAGCGTACTCGGGGATCAGCCGAGAAGCCAATGTGTATCGATACAACCCTGATAACTGAGACGGTACTCTGTGTAAACCAAATCATAAATCCTTTCGATGCACATGCATAAAACATAATATATATATATATGTATGTATATTCATATACGCATATTCGTATATGTATAGTCGTAAAACACATGCTCATAAAAATCATGATTATACTGCATGCTCAAGTTCGTAAAACGTATATAAAAGACTCGCAATCAATCCATGAAAAGAAATGTCCACTCACAGACTAGCGTAACGCAGTTCGCGTTAATCCCGTGATCCGGCGGAAAATCCCTCGCCAAACAAACGATCACGAACCCCTGAATAATCACAAAATCAATTTCTCAGAATCATAACTGAGTACCTCGAATCAAATCACGAGAAACAACCGTTCTCGGAAACATATAATTCAATTACAACGAATTGTCGAAAATCCAATAATCACACCTCAAAGCCTCGCTATAATTTCCGATGCTCAAATCGAAAAACAAACATCACCACTGCGATCGGGGCGCGATTCCGAGCGAAACGTCATACAACTTGTCGAAAACCCCGAAAAGTCAACCTTGACCACCGTTGACCACCGCTGGCGGCGGCGGCGCAACCCAACCTTGAATTTCTCCGGCGAACCAAAGCCTATTCCACAAAATCATCCAACAAGCGACTTCCATAACTACACCGAAGTCCAATTTTGACTCTAACTAGCTCAATTTCATGAAAAACCGAAATCCCACACAAATTTCAATCCAACAATTCTCCATGTACTAGCAAAATTAGAACTTCATACTTACATAGGTAGCTTCATGGTGATGAGGGCTTCAAAACCCAGTACTTCATGCCCCTCAATTTGGCCGGAAAAACTTCAACCAAAAACCCCAAATTTCCTCCATTTTAAACCGGAAAATCTTCTTCCTCCAGCGACCCACGTCGTGAGAGGTGGCCGGAAAAAGGACAAGGGGGCCGGGACGAGTCGATTGGGACCAAAGCCGAGCTCGGAGGTGGCTGGACGGCGAGCCACCGCCGGTGTGCCGTCGAGCTCCCACTCCTCCACCGAGTTGACTCGGTCAACCCAGTCAACAACATCAATGCATGTGTTTGACTTACCAAAACAGGAAACCTCATTAAATACTTTCCCGATTTAGAAACTTCTAAAATACATTTTACGACAAACTTCGAATACCCGTAACTTTCGCGTCGTAAATCCGATTTCAATAATTCTCACGGCAACAAACTCAACTCGACATGTTCATCAATTACCACCCGAAGTCAAACACTTCGACAAATCCGATAAAAAGTCAACGGTTCAATCCAACACAAGCTTAACCGACTAAATAATCAACGGTCGAAATATTCATAACATAATCCTCGTAACTCGGAATAATCCTCCGGAAGTTCCCTTGAGCTCGAAATTAAATTCTCAACAACTTACACGAAGGATCCGAAATCAGATTCTCGCCCGATAATTTAGTCACTAACGAAGCTGTCATTTTAAACCGATTATGTCAAAAATTCAAATATTCATATTATATTCTTCGGTCGTCCAAATAATGATCCGGAACCGCCCACGAACTCTAAATCACGCGTACAACAACTCTCGAGAAGAGACTCAGCTCAAATTCTCGGCCAATAATTAAGTCGTGATCAAGTCTGGCGATTCAATTATCTGTCGGAAATCTGCGATTACGCATAACCTCATGGACTAAGCTGATTACACTGCTAATTCTGTTCTAGGTCGTCACAAATCCACCCCCCTTAAAAAAAATTTCGATCTCAAAATTTCCAAGTCTGCTGACTAAAAGTAGAAGCACTGCCTTTGCATACAGCTCAACTCTCCAATGGCTACGTCAACTGAACAACTCTTCAGTTCAACGCTCCGTGTTGTAATCCCTATACCCTCAAATCTCGAATCTGAACTGGCTCCACACAATTGCCAAGTCTTCCTGCATAAGGAACTGATAGGGTACAAAACACGCAACAAATCTGAAATGTAGTTCCACCACATGGAACACAACACATATAAAAGCCAACGTTATAGGCAATGTCGAACTATATGGCACAACACAAACTCGCCTATGATCACATACGGATCAAAATATCGTGACAAATCACAACTCAGCCTGCTCACATCAACATAACTCAAACACCGAACTCGGGCAATTATTAACCTGTTTTCACTAATCCGAAGGTCTATGGTAGCACATTCCACAAAATCAGAATCAAATGTCAACTCAAACCAAACTCGCTCTAGCATAACGGAGTACAACATCGTTCCTCAAAACGACATCATGCAACGTCAAAATCATAGTGGTCTACAAACTGGTACTGCAAGCAATCTCGAACAATTGAAACTGCTGGTCTCAAATCCCTCGGAACAGCAATACACAAGACCACAACATGCCCTCCAAGGTCTGAATAGTCCTCAAAGATTGCCCACCAATCTGAGGATAAGAACCGGTACTAACTTGTAATCTGGTCCCCAATGCTCGCTACAAAGCTTACCAACACTCTGTTGTAGCTGATTATCTCGATCAGCAAACTGGGACACGTGCACACCATGTAAATGGACAACCTCCGTCAAACACAGCTATGTCAGCCTGCCATCGAAATCTCTTCCGGAAAGTACAAGGAAACGTACTAAGTTCATCAAATGGTTCACAATGGCCTGACAACTGGTACCACAAACCGAAGTGCGTACTGGCACACAAAACCACAACGACAAACTCCAACTTCTAATCGGAAATCTCCAATAGCTGTAACTTCCCGGCAAGTCTCTGCCTCGCTGCTATCGCCTGTCGACAATTGTGGCGTCTGCTCACACAAGCTGCTACACTCTTCTACAGGTTGCGTCACGAGTAGTAAACTCGAAGTACCTGATACATCTTCGTACCACTAGTGCATAACGCACGTAAAACAATGAGCTTCAACACCATCACACTCGAACTCAGCTTCCGTAGCACACAACTCGGCTAACACGGAAACTCGAGCCACACACACATGAAACAATGAAGCTCCCGACTTCTGACTGAATGCATCAGCAACAACAGTAGCCTTTCTCGGAAAAATTCAAATGTGCAGCCATAGTCGTTAATCGACCCCATCCATCTACACTGCCTCAAGCTCAAATCTGGCAAAAAATTGCAAGTAGACGAAACTCAAATGATCAGTGTACATCCTGCACTGCGCTGCACGCCGTAGTAGTAGTCTCCAACTCTTCGCTGCTAACATAAAAACAGCTACCCCCAAATCACACATAGGACACGTAGCTTCATAAAGTTCCACTGCCTGAACCCATGAGCCACCGCTCTGCTACACTGCATCATAACATAACCAAACCCAAAACTCGATGCCTCGCCATAACGCACAAACTCGCCACGGTCATTAGGTAGAGTCAAAACCGGTGCAACGGTCGACCTTCCTTCAGGAGTAAATAACTCTCCTCATGTGCATCGGACCACTCGAACTTGACGCCTTCTTCGTCAATCCGGAAAGTGAAGTGGTAATCCGGGAAAATCCTACACAAAGCACCGATAGTAGCCTGCTACACCCAAGAGACTCCCGATCTCTGGTACAATGGTAGGTCAATCCCAATTCAACACGGCTTCTACCTGGTCAGAATCCACGCCGACTCCCTCAGATAACATCACACGGCCCAAAATCTTCACGCTAATCGACCAAAATTCACACTGGCTGAACTTCACAAATAGTCGATCATCTCGCGAGGTCCGCAAAACCGCTCGCAATTGCTTCAGGTGCTGGCCCACACTCCTGGAGTAAATCAGGATGTTGCCGACGAACACGACTGCAAACTTGTCCAGAATCGTCTGAACACCTGGTCCATCAAATCCGTAAAAACTGCGGGGCATTGGTCAACCAAACAGCGTGACCAAGAACTCATGATGCCCGCACCGAGGTCTGAAAGCTGTCCAAACCACATCTGACTCATCGATCCTCAACTGATGGTATCCGGACCCGAAATCAATCTTCGAAAAGACTAAAGCTCTCGTGAGCTGATCAAACCAATCGTCAATCCGAAGCGGAGGATACTTGCTCTCCTCTGAAGCCTAATTCAGCTTCCGGTAATCAATGCACCACCTCGTTGAACCATCCTGCTTCTGCACAAATAGTACAAGAGCACACCACGCAGATACGCTGGGTCGCATGAAATCTCCTCCAGCAACTCTCGGAGTTGAACCTGTAGCTCCATCAGCTCTGCTGGCACCGAACAAAAAAAATTACCAGTGATATGAGTCCAGCGCCCTGTAAAAGCTCAATGGTGTAGTCGGTCTCCCGAACTGGAGGAATACCTGGTAACTTCTCCGGAACACACCTAGAAACTCGGGAACCACCTTAATGTCACCAACGTCTGGCACAGCAGCCGTAATATCCACAACACAAGCTAAGTAAGCAACACAACTCGTTTCCACCATCCGCTCGACCATCACCGCTGAAACAGTATCTCGGGAAAAGTCTGGTCGTTGAAACACAACTACCTTCTTGTGACCATCGAACATAGCCCAATGCGTCGTCAAGAAGTCCATACTCATAATCACACCAAATGTGACGACCCGAACCAGAATCTGATGCATGTTCGGCATGATTCACGAGATTCTGCTTTGTCGCAGTATTACGTCGTATATGTGGTTTGCCGATTTGATTCGCGACTATGTTTTCGGTCGAGAATTTGAGTTGAGTGTCTTCACGGAAATTGTAGAGTACGTGATTTTGAGCTCGTGGGCAATTCCGGAAGATTTTTCCGATAACCGAGGAATATTTTATGATTATACGAAGTTTCGGTTTCCGACGAGTTTATCCGATTGTTTCGAGTTTATCCGAATTGTGATGGTTATCCATTTCGAATTGTGGATCGACCCGAGGCGCGAGTATAAATATTGGAAATAGTCGTAAAATTGTCGAAAACACTGTTTGACCGTTGACCAGCTCTGACTTTCCCATTTTGGAAAGTTGACCCGTTGACCCGAAGGGAAGAAGGGTTTCCCGATTTGGTTGACCGTCCGACGACCCATTTTCCGGCCACCTCCGACTTCGGCAAGGGTATGGTTAGCTTCCCCTTTCAATTTCGAGTTGATTGATGTTTGGTCTGGATGAAATTGATCACGTTTTACTTGGACCCAAATCGGGTCGGTTTCGTGGTTTCTGTCGAAGCTCGTCGGCCGTTTTTCGGCGAGTTTTGGTGGTGGTGGTTAGGGGGGTTAGACTCCCCTTGCCTTGGTGAGTCTCCCTATGTGTTTGTTTTGGTTTGAGGTTGAGATTTTGGGGTGCTCCGATTAGGTCACCGGAGAGTTCGAATTCTGAACTGTTTTGAGTAAATTGAGGTAGTTCCGTTGTGATTTGGCCTTCGGGGTAGAAGAGGAAGTGGCTCGAAATGTTGTCATCTTGAAATCTGGAAAGTTTCACCGTGATTGCGCCCTAGTTATCGTCCGGAGGTTTTCGGGTTGATTTGGTTAGCCGATTTTCAGTCGAGGTTTCGAGTGGGGATTTCGAAATTTCCGTTATACATTTTGTACCGCATTGCATATTTCCGGGAACGGTTGGTTTCCGTGATTCAGTACAGGGTTGAGAACTATGATTTTGATCAGTTATGTTTTTGTGAATATTCAGAAGATCGAGATCGGGATCGTGACCGTGCTTCTGGCGAGGGATCTTCCGCCGGTCCTCGAGATTAGCGCGAGTGCGCGTTTTGCTCACCTGTGAGTGGACAATTTCTTATCATGGAATTCTTGCGAGTCTTTTATATGATTTACGAACTTGAGCATGCGTATTGAGATTTCGGATTACATGAGCATATGTTTTACGATTATACTTATACGTATATGAGTATACATACACTTATATGCTGTTTCATGCATTTGCATCAAACTGTTTATGATTTGGTTTACATAGAGTACAGTCTTGGTTACGTTGTTGTATCGATACACTTGCCTCTCGGCTGATCCCTGATGGTAGGCCATACCAGGAGGGGTGTATCCCCGACTGACCGGTGAGGGGCGTTTCCCCAGATCCGAGGCCATTTCTGGCTAGAATCACGTGGAAGTCAGGGACTCCGTGGTTCTGACTGTACTAGCACGGTGTGTGTCCATGAGTGACCCTGTGGGATTTTTACTTGCATGCTCAGTACGCTGGAGGATTATGGTTTTACCTCGTGTACTTGTTATATTTTATTTACCTGGACTCGCATATGTTATTTTAAACATATATATCAACTGGTGAAAGACATTTATTTTCGTCCACTCACTCTAACGTGTTTATTGTCTTTCCCCTGGGCTTTTCGGTTTCCGTGCCCAGTTTGCTGTTCAGGTTTGGTGTTTCACGTCACTGTTTGGAGGCTAGTGATCAGAGTTACATGTGCTTTCCAGTAGGTTCTTGTTTCGCCTACTGATGTGTATATTGTATATGTTTTACTTTAGAGGTCGCTCTGATACATTCTGATACTTGTTTATATGGATTTTCTCGGATATATATATATATATACTACAGTATTGTTTACTGTTTATGATTCATATATTGATGTTGAGAAATCCGGATGGGATTGGTGCCCACGGTTTGGTTTTTGTGGTATAGGATGAAGTGTTATTTTCATGGTGCAGATTTATGCAATTCCACGCTAGTAACGAAACTCTGCCGAAATTTTGAAAAGTTTTTGTTGGTTCGTATTTTCAGAAGGGGTTCGATTCCGATTTAGGTAACTGAATCGGGGTTGGGTCCTTTCACCAAAACCAACGATGTCCAGCTATAACAGATCCACGGCTAACCCATAACCTCCAACAAAGATCTCACAACCTCCCGGATGGACACAACACTCTCCAAAACCTCGGAAGTGGAGATGCAGGCACAATAGCCATGGATATCAAGCAACAGTAGCCTCAAAGAAACTGCTTCCTCATACAAGGTCGTGGCACGAACTCCGGCATGCCCAACTAGCCGCCCACGTCAATTGCGACTTGCTGATTAACTCGTCAAAAGGGCTACATTGATCAAACTCCAGGAATAGCATCATGACCTCCTCGTAAACTCTGAGCTGCCAAACCGCTAAAACAGCTGGCTGAGGGCGCTCCCTCGCAACGTGACCCTCCTGGCCACCATTATAGCAACCGAAAGTGCTCCACGAACACAAGTCACAGCGACACCAGCTGCGAGAAAGGATCACCAACGATCACCCAAACTCATGCCACAGGAACAAGTCCGCTACTCCGTGATCTCCACCATCACCAAACGGATCCTCTACTTGATCTGATAACCCTCACATAATCAAAAACGCCACAACCTGATGAAGTCATTGATTCCGAAGTGCCTGAACTCAACCTCATCAAAATATCTCGACTAAGTCCACTTTCCTCAAACCAACATATCGGAAACCGCGTACACCTTTCCTTCTCAATAGCCTCGCCTCTGAGTGCAGCACATCAAGCTCCTCACGGTTATCTCGAGGAATAACAGTCAAAATCTCTCTGATGCTCAGGTTTAAACTCATCTCGAGCACGTGCACGTGCAAACTGGAACAAACATATGAACAATACATCTCTGCCTCAGGTGGGTAAACACTCCTCATTCGAATGCTGGGTAGCCAGATTAAACCATTACTGTATACATGAAAGGACCCAATCCTGATTCAGTTACTTAAACCGGAACCGAACCCCTTCTGAAAATACAAACCAACAAAATTTTTTCGAAATTTCGGCAGAGTTTCGTTACTAACGTGGAATTACCATAACCTGCACCCAGAAAATAACACTTCATCCTATGCCACAAAAGCAAAACCGTGGGCACCAATCCCATCCGGATTTCTCAATATCAATATATGAATCATAAACAGTAAACAGTACTGTAGTATATATATATATCCGAGAAAATCCGTATAAACAAGTATAAGAATGTATCAGAGCGACCTCTAGTGTAAAATATATACAATATACACATCAGTAGGCGAAACAAGAACCTACTGGAAAGCACAGGTAACTCTGATCACTAGCCTCCAAACCGCGACGTGAAAACACCAAAACCTAAACTGCAACTGGGCACGGAAACCGAAAAGCCCAGGGCAAAGACAATAAACACGTTAGAGTGAGTGGACGAAAATAAATGTCTTTCACCAGTTGATATATATGTTTAAAATAACAAATGCGAGTCCAGGTAAATAAAAACAACAAAGTACACGAGGTAAAACTCATACTCCTCCAGTGTACTGAGCATGCAAGTAAAAATCCCACGGGGTCACTCATGGACACCTCCGTGCTAGTACAGTCCGAATCACGGGATCCCAGACCCACACGTGACTCTAGCCAGAAAGGCCTCAGGTCAGAGGTCTGCTTCCCCCCAGTAAAGACCTCGGATCAGGAGTCACAGCCTCCCCTGGCATACATCCTCGGGGATCAGCCGGGATGCGAGTGTATCGATACAACAACATATAATGACTGTACTCTGTGTAAACTAAATCACGAACATTTCGATGCAAATGCATGAAACAACATATAAGTGTATGTATACTCGTATACGTATATTCGTATAAGTATAATCGTATAATCGTAAAACATATGCTCATGTAATCCGTAATCTCATTACGCATGCTCGAGTTCAAAAATCATATAAAAGACTCGCAAGAATTCCGTGAAAAGAAATGTCCACTCACAGGTGAGCAAAACGTGCACTCGCGCTAATCTCGAAGACCGGCGGAAGATCCCTCGCTAGAAGCTCGATTACGATGTCGATCTCGATCTCCTGAATATTCACAAAAACATAACTGATCAAAATCATAGTTCTCAACCCTGTACTGAATCACGGAAACCAACCGTTCCCGGAAATATGCAATGCGGTACAAAATGTATAACGGAAATTCCGAAATCCCCACTCGAAACCTCGACTGAAAATCGGCTAACCAAATCAACCCGAAAACCTCTGGACGATGATCAAGGCGCGATTACGAGAAAAATGACATTAATTTCATCAAAATCTGAAAAAGTCAACTCCTCCGCCGTTGACCACCGTTGACCGCCGCCGCGGGCGGCGTCGCGCCGTCAACGGCGAGATTCTCCGGCGGAGAACTTCCAGTTTACAAGATCACGACCATCCAAACACAATCCTCTTCTGCCACTAAGCCCAATTCACAGTTAAAACCCCTCAAAACTGGCTCGAAACCAACGAAACCTATTTCCGGCAACCACCACGGGTTCGCCGAAAAACTCGATAAAACCCAAATCAATTCAAAGGGAAAGCATCCCTAGGGCATAAGGAACCAAACCCCCATCAACCCATCCTCGAACACGCACCGGAACCACCTCAACCGTCACCGGCGACGGACATGAATCCGACCCGATTCGGGTCCAATTAAAACATGACCAATTCTCAACAAAACATACATCATTCAATTCGAAATCACATAAGGAAGCTCTACATACCCTCGTCGAAGTCGTTGGTGGCCGGAATCTAGGTCGTCGGAACGGCAAGGCTCAAAGAGGAAACTTTCCTCTTCTGTCAAACTGGTCAGCTTTCCAGTTTTGGAAAGTCAACGAAATTCAATGTCAGTCAAAGCCCAAAATGAAGTTTTCGACTAATTCTCGCCTATTCCGATATATATACTCGCGCCTCAGGTCGATCGACGATTCGAAATGGATAACCATCACGATTCGGATAAACTCGTCGGAACCCGAAACTTCAAATAATCATAAAATATTCCTCGGTTATCGGAAAAAATCTTCCGTAACCGCCCACGAGCTCGAAATCACGTACTCTACAATTTTCGTGAAGACACTCAACTCAAATTCTCGACCGAAAACATAGTCGCGAATCGAACCAGCAAACCACATACACGACAATAAACTGCGACTAAACTCAATCTCGAGAATCGTGCCGAATACACAACTGATTCTAGTTCGGGTCGTCACAAATCTACCCCCCTTAAAGAAATTTCGACCTCGAAATTTACGTACCTGTCAAGTGAACAGATGAGGATACTGCTCCCGCATACGCTGCTCGGTCTCCCAGGTGGCCTCCTCAACTGAGTGGTTCTGCCACAAGACCTTCACCAGCGGAATCACATGGTGCCTCAACTCCTGCTCACGACGATCGAGAATCTGCACTGGCTCCTCTACATACGATAAATCCTCTCTAATCGGCAACTGCTATGGGGTTAACACATGTGAAGGATCTGAGATGTACTTCCGCAACATCGAAACATGGAAGACATCATGAACACGAGCCATCTCGGCCGGTAACTCAAGTCTGTAAGCAACAGCTCCAACCCTCTCTGTAATCTCATACGGACCAATGTACCGCGGTCGAAGCTTGCCGCGCTTCCCGAAACGCACAACTCCCCTCCACGGAGATAGTTTCAGGTAGACCCAATCACCAACCTCGAACTCTAAACTCTTCCTCCTCACATCCGCGTAACTCTTTTGCCGATCCTGGGCGATCTTCAACCGATCCCGAATAACCTGTATGTCCTCCATCGTGGTTTTCACCAAATCAGGACCAATGAGCCAACGCTTGCCCACCTCACTCCAACACAATGGAGTACGACACTGCTTCCCGTACAGAGCCTCGTACGGTGCCATCTCAATACTGGCCTGATAGCTGTTGTTGTAGGTGAACTCAATCAAGTGTAACTGCTGATCCCAGTTTCCGCGAAACTGCAACACACACGATCTCAGCATATCCTCAAGTGTCTGAATGGTCCGCTCGGACTGCCCGTCAGTCTGAGGATGGAAAGCTGTACTAAATCGCAACCTCGTACCCAAAGCTCGCTGCAATGCCTACCAAAAATCAGAAGTGAACTGACTATCTCGGTCAGAAACAATGGACACAGGCACACCATGCAAGCGAACAATCTCCGATAAGTACAACTTGGCCAATCTGCCCACTGATATCTTCCCTGGAAGCGCAAGAAAGTGTGCAGATTTTGTCAATCGGTCAACAATAACCCAAATGCCAGTGTTGCCCGCCGAAGTACGCGGCAACTGATAGACGAAATCCATCGTAATATGCTCCCACTTCCAAACTGGAATCTCAAGTGGCTGTAGTTTCCCTGTAGGTTTTTGCCTCTCCGCCTTCACCTGCTGACAAATCAAACATCGACTCACGTACGCGGCAATCTCCCGCTTCATGTTGCGCCACCAATAGTACGCTCGAAGTGTACGAAACATCTTCGTACCTCCGGGATGCATCGCATACGCTGAACTGTGGGCATCGTCCAGAATCTCCTTTTTCAAGTCCTCGTCTTGGGGTACACATAGCCTTCCTCTGAACAACAACGTACCGTCGTCGCTCAAACGGAACTCTGTAGGCACACCATTCCGTATCATGGTCTTCTTGCCCAGTAAGTAAGGATCTGAATCCTGTGCCTCCCATACCTGATCAACCAATACAGGTCGAACCTGAAAACTGGCCAACAAAGCTCCATCATCATCATACCCAAATACAGCACACGTAGCTCGAAGCTCGGCTAACATCGATACTCTGGCCACGTACATGTGAAACAACGAGGCTCCAGATTTCCGGCTAAGTGCATCTGCCACAACATTAGCCTTCCCTGGATGGTACTCAAATGTGCAATCGTAATCGTTGATCAACTCCATCCATCGGCGATGCCTCATGTTCAGATCCGGTTGCGTCCGCAAGTAGGTGAGACTCTTGTGGTCAGTGAAAATCTTACACTGAGCACCATACAGGTAATGTCTCCAACTCTTCAACGCTAACACGATAGCGGCTAACTCCAAATCATGCGTCGGATAGTTGGCCTCATGTGGTTTCAGCTGTCTGGAACCATATGCCACAATTCTACCATGTTGCATCAACACACAGCCAAGTCCCAACTTCGACGCATCGCTGTACACAACAAACTCACCACTGTCGTCTGGCAATGTCAGAACCGGTGCGGTAGTCAATCTCTCCTTCAGGAGCAAGTAACTCTCCTCGCACGCATCAGACCACTCAAACTTGACGCCCTTCTTCGTCAATTTGGTCAGTGGTGTAGCAATCCGGGAGAAATCCTGTACAAACCGTCGATAATAACCGGCTAAACCCAAGAAACTCCGAATCTCCGGCACAGTAGTGGGTCTACTCCAATTCAGCACGGCCTCGATCTTGTCAGGATCAACACTAACTCCCTCGGTCGAAATCACATGGCCCAGAAACTTCACGCTATCCAACCAGAACTCACACTTGCTAAACTTCGCGAACAGCTGATGGTTCCGCAAAGTCCGCAACACTGCTCGCAAGTCCTTCTTGTGCTAGCCCACACTCCTCGAATAGATCAAAATGTCATCAATGAATACAATCACGAACTTGTCCAAGAATCGTCGAAACACCCGATTCATCAAGTCCATGAAAGCTGCGGGGGCGTTGGTCAACCCAAACGGCATAACCAAAAACTCATAGTGCCCGTACCGCGTCCTAAAAGCTGTCCTGGCTACGTCAGAGTCTCGGATCCTCAACTGGTGATATCCGGATCGAAGGTCAATCTTCGAAAAGACTGTTGCTCCCTTCAGCTGATCGAACAAGTCGTCAATCCGTGGCAACGGGTACTTGTTCCTCACTGTAATCTGATTCAGTTTCTGATAGTCGATGCACAATCGCATGGACCCGTCCTTCTTCCGCACAAACAACACCGAAGCACCCCACGGAGAAACACTTGGTCGAATGAATCCCTTCTCTAGCAACTCCTGGAGCTGAATCTGCAACTCCTTCAACTCCGCAGGCGCCATACGATACGGTGTCTGGGAAATCGGTCCAGTACCCGGCAACAACTCAATGGTAAAATCAATCTCCCGTACAGGGGGTATACCAGGTAACTCCGCTGGAAACACATCCGGAAACTCAGACACAACCTCAATACTACCCAGATCCGGCACAGCAGCTGTAGTGTCCACAACATGGGCTAAGTAAGCAACACAACCCTTCTTCATCAACCGATCCGCCCTCATCGCGGAAATCAAACATGGTAGTGAAGTGTTCTTCTCGCCACGGAACAGTATCTCAGGTAACCCTGGTCGACGAAACGCGACCTCCTTCCTGTGGCAATCAAACATGGCCCAGTGCGACTCCAAAAAGTCTATACCCAATATCAAATCAAAATCCACAATATCAAGCAATAACAGATCAGCGGCTGAACCATGGCCATCAATAAACACCTCACAATCTCAGTAAACCCAACCGATGCTCACAACCTCACCTGACGGATACAACACTCTCCACAACCCCGGAAGTGGAGACGCAGGTACCGTAGCCAATGATGACAGTCTAAATGATATGAATGAATGTGTAGCGCCCGGATCTAACAATGCAAGTACAGGAATACCAAAAACATGTAACGTACCGATAACGACCTCCGGTGATGCTCTGCCCTCACGTAGAGTCATAGCATGAACCCTCGCCTGTTCGGCTGGTCGTCCTCGCTGGGGCTGTCCCTGCTGTCTGCCCTGACCTACAAACTGTGCTGGCCGAGCTCCCGTAGTGGCACCTCGCTCAACTCCGGAACTTTGGGCCGCCTGTCCATCATCACCATACAACTGAGGACACTCCCTCGCATAGTGACCCACCTGGCCACAACGAAAACAAGTGACAGGGCCTCGCTGACACGGTCCAAGGTGATGCCTGTTGCAGAAACCACACAATGGGTACTCCCGCGGTACAGCAAACGTGCCACCAGTACGCCACGGATAACTAGAACCGCTGGAACTCCCACTAGCCTGTGGTCGCTGCGGTCGATCTCTCCACCTTCTCAATCCCTGCCTCGACATACCAACTGGTGGGCGATATGATCCACCGCCTGAGGATGAAGCTGAACCGGAAGTATCAGAACTCTGCCTCTTCGAAGGACCCTGACTCGGTCCACCTTCCTCAAATCGTCTCGGCTGGTACCTCTGCTGTCTCTCCTGCTCAATATCCTCGCCTCGGAGTGCAGCACTGACAAACTCATCAAAGTTGTTCCGAGGCATCGTAGTCAGTGTCGCCTTGATGTTCAGATTCAATCCCAGCTCAAACCTACGACACTTGGCTTCCTCTGTAGCCACCATATCCCGTGCAAAACGAGACAAACGAGTAAACCGATGTGACGACCCGAACCAGAATCAGATGTGTGTTGGCACGATTCTCGAGATTTGGTTATAGTTGCAGTTTTGCGATATTATGCGGTTTGTCGATTCGATTCGCGACTATGTTTTCAGTCTGATTTTGAGTTGGGTGTCTTCACGGAAATTGTAGAGTATGTGATTTTGAGTTCGTGGGCGGTTTCGGAAGATTTTTCCGATAACCGAGGAATATTTTATGATTATTTGAAGTTTCGGGTTCCGACGAGTTTATCCGATTGTTTCGAGCTTATCCGAATCACATCGTATATTCATTCCGGACCGTTGATCGACCCGAGAGACGAGTATATATATCGAAAATAGCCGAGAATTAGTCGAAAACTTCATTTTGGGCGTTGACCAAAATGGAATTTTGTTGACTTTCCAAAATTGGAAAGTGGACCAGCAGCCGAAGGGGAAAGTTTCCCAAACGGGAAGTCACTTTCCGGCGACCAAATTCCGACCACCAACGACTTCAACAAGGGTATGAATAGCTTCCTTAGGTGATTTCGAATTGTTTGGTGTATGAATTGTTGGGTTTTGATCACGTTTTTGTTGGACCCGAAGTGGGTCGAGTTCGTGTTCGGCGTCGGGGTTGGTAGTGGTGGTTCCGGCGAGGTTTGGAGGTGGTGGTTTGGGGGGAAAGACTCCCCTTGCTCCTCTGAACCTCAAGGTGTGTTTAATTTGATCGGAGATGGTGATTTGGGATGAACCCGATTAGGGATCCGATTTGGGTATCCCGATTTGGTTTCGAAGAATTGAGGTAGTTCTGCTTAGAATTGGCTTGCGTGGTAGAAGGGAAAGTTGTTCGAAATGGTGTGATCTTGAAATCTGGAAAATTTCACCGAGAAACTCCACCGTTGACGGCGCGCCGCCGCCGGCGGCGGCGGTCAACGGCGGTCAACGGCGAGAAAAAGTCAACTTTTCAGATTTCGATGTAATTAGTGTCATTTTTCTCTTAATCATGCCCTGGTTATCGTACGGAGGTTTTCGGGTTGATTTGGTTAGTCGATTTTTAGTCGAGATTTCGAGTGGGGATTTCGGGATTTCCGTAATTCATTTTGCACTGCATTTCGTATTTCCGGGAACGGTTGGTTTCCGTGCATCAGTACAGTGATGTGGATTATGATATTGATCAGTTATGTTTTGTGAATGTATTCAGGAGATCGAGATCGGGATCGTGATCGAGCTTCTGGCAAGGGATCTTCCGCTGGTCCTCGAGATTAGCGCGTGTGCGCGTTTTGCTCATCTGTGAGTGGACAATTTCTTTTCACGGAAATCTTGCGAGTCATTTATGTGATCTATGAACTTGAGCATGCGTATGAGATTTCAGACTATATGAGCATGTGTTTACGATTATACGATTATACTTATACGGATATACGTATAAGAATATGCATACACTTTTATACTGTTTCATGCATTTGTATCGAACTGTTTATGATTTGATTTTCACAGAGTACAGTTTCAGTTACGTTGTTGGATCGATACACTGCATCCCGGCTGATCCCCGAGGATGTCACCGGCTGGAATCACGTGTGGGCTAGGGACCCCGTGGTTTTGAATCACGTGTGGGCTAGGGACCCCGTGGTTCTGACTGTACTATCCAGCTAGGATCACGTGTGGGCTAGGGACCTCGTGGTTCTAACTGTGAGATTTTTACTTGCATGTTCAGTACGCTGGAGGAGTATGATATTTACCTCGCGTATTTTATTATTTTCATTTACCTGGACTCGCATATGTTATTTTAACATATATATTAATTGGTGAAAGACATTTATTTTCGTCCACTCACTCTAACGTGTTTTATGTCTTTCCCCTGGGCTTTTCGGTTTCCGTGCCCAGTTTGCAGTTCAGGTTTGGTGTTTCACGTCGCAGTTTGGAGGCTA
This sequence comes from Geum urbanum, assembly GCA_946800695.1. Lineage (NCBI taxonomy): Eukaryota > Viridiplantae > Streptophyta > Magnoliopsida > Rosales > Rosaceae > Geum > Geum urbanum. The sequence goes on from OX326998.1 coordinate 42,252,562, forward strand.
GTGATCAGAGTCACCTGTGTTTTTCCAGTAGGTTCTTGTTTCGCCTACTGATGTACATATTGTATATGTTTTACTTTAGAGGTCGCTCTGATACATTCTGATACATGTTGTGCGGATTTTCACGGATATACATATATACATAGTACAGTTTATTTACTGTTGTTGATTATATTGATGTTGAGAAATCCGGATGGGATTGGTGCCCACGGTTTGCTTTTTGTGGCATAGGACGAAGTGTTAATTTTCGCGTGCAGGTTATGGTAATTCCACGCTAGTAACGAAACTCTGCCGAAATTTCGAAAAATTTTTGTTGGTTCGTATTTTCGAAAGGGTTTGATTCCGGTTTAGGTAACTGAATCGGGATTGGGTCCTTTCAACCGATCCCGATACTCAAGTACAGACAAACTGCCCTACCTCAAGTTCGTAAACTCCTCGTTCTTGCGCTGCTGGGTAGCCTGATTAAAGTACCTCCGCATAAACAGATCACGGAACAATGTCCACGGGGTGTCAGCTGGAAGTCTGTCGGTGCTAACCCACCAAAAGTATGCATCACCCTCAAGTAAACAAACTGCGGCTACTGTCATCTGCTCAGAAGTAAACTGCAGTCGCTCACAAACACGTTCAATCTGAACCAACCATGCCTCGCATATCTCTGGATCAACTGAACCCGAAAACACAGTAGCACCCGCAGTGCGAGCCTTGACCACAGGGTCAAAACGCTCTTCCAAATGCAGCACTCGCATCAGCAAGTCGCGCGTTCGCCGATCCTCATCAGGATGCTCATCCCGATCAACACGGGGACCACGTCGAGGAGGCATCCTACTGATACAAGACCAACATTAGGCACAAGCAGAAAGGACGTAATCATGAAACCGCAGATATTTGAGGACACACAACACCCGAAGTATTGATGAGTACCGCTGCCCAGTCGGGTCATCACTCCAGTCATGCTGTATCAACTCAAATACCCTAAGCGTCACAACTACAAGAGTCTACAGAATCTGACAACCTAATGCTCTGATACCAAGCTAAAAGGACCCAATCCCGATTCAGTTACTTAAACCGGAACCGAACCCCTTCTGAAAATACGAACCAACAAAAGTTTTTCAAAATTTCGGCAGAGTTTCGTTACTAACGTGGAATTACCATAACCTGCACCCAGAAAATAACACTTCATCCTATACCACAAAAGCCAAACCGTGGGCACCAATCCCATCTGGATTTCTCAACATCAATATATGAATCATAAACAGTAAACAGTACTGTAGTATATATATATATATCCGAGAAAATCCGTATAAACAAGTATCAGAATGTATCAGAGCGACCTCTAGTGTAAAATATATACAATATACACATCAGTAGGTGAAACAAGAACCTACTGGAAAGCACAGGTAACTCTGGTCACTAGCCTCCAAAACGCGACGTGAAAACACCAAAACCTGAACTGCAACTGGGCACGGAAACCGAAAAGCCCAGGGGAAAGACAATAAACACGTTAGAGTGAGTGGACGAAAATAAATGTCTTTCACCAGTTGATATATATGTTTAAAATAACATATGCGAGTCCAGGTAAATAAAAACAACAAAGTACACGAGGTAAAACTCACACTCCTCCAGTGTACTGAGCATGCAAGTAAAAATAACACGGGGTCACTCATGGACACCTCCGTGCTAGTACAGTCCGAATCACGGGATCCCAGACCCACACGTGACTCTAGCCAGAAAGGCCTCAGGTCAGAGGTCTGGCTCCCCCCGGTAAAGACCTCAGGTCAGGAGTCACAGCCTCCCCTGGCATACATCCTCGGGGATCAGTTGGGATGCAAGTGTATCGATACAACATCACATATGAACTGTACTCTGTGTAAACCAAATCATGAACAATTCGATGCAAATGCAATAAACAACATATAAGTGTATGTATACTCGTATACGTATATTCGTATAAGTATAATCGTATAATCGTAAAACATATGCTCATGTAATCCGTAATCTCATTACGCATGCTCGAGTTCGAAAATCATATAAAAGACTAGCAAGAATTCTGTGAAAAGAAATGTCCACTCACAGGTGAGCAAAAGGCGCACTCGCGCTAATCTCGAGGACCGGCGGAAGATCTCTCGCCAGAAGCTCGATCACGATCCCGATCTCGATCTCCTGAATATTCACAAAAACATAACTGATCAAAATCATAGTTCTCAACCCTGTACTGAATCACAGAAACCAACCGTTCCCGGAAATATGCAATGCGGTACAAAATGTATAACGGAAATTACGAAATCCCCACTCGAAACCTCGACTGAAAATCGGCTAATCAAATCAACCCAAAAACCTCTGGACGATGATCAGGGCGCGATTACGAGAAAAATGACATTAATTTCATCAAAATCTGAAAAAGTCAACTCCTCTGCCGTTGACCGCCGCCGCCGACGGCGGCGCGCCGTGAACGGCGAGATTCTCCGGCGGAGAACTTTCAGTTTACAAGATCACGAGCATCCAAACACAATCCTCTTCTGCCACTAAGCCTAATTCACAGTTAAAACCCCTCAAAACAGGCTCGAAACCAACGAAACCTATTTTCAGCAACCACCACGGGTTCGCCGGAAAACTCGATAAAACCCAAATCAATTCGAAGGGAAAGCATCCCTAGGGCATAAGGAACCAAACCCCCATCAACCCAGCCTCGAACACCCACCGGAACCACCTCAACCGTCACCGGCGACGGACATGAATACGACCCGATTCGTGTCCAATTAAAACATCACCAATTCTCAACAAAACATACATCATTCAATTCGAAATAACATAAGGAAGCTCTACATACCCTCGTCGAAGTCGTTGGTGGCCGGAATCTAGGTCGTCGGAACGGCAAGGCTCAAAGAGGAAACTTTCCTCTTCGGTCAAACTGGTCAGCTTTCCAGTTTTGGTAAGTCAACGAAATTCAATGTCAGTCAAAGCCCAAAATGAAGTTTTCGACTAATTCTCGCCTATTCCGATATATATACTCGCGCCTCGGGTCGATCGACGATTCGAAATGGATAACCATCACGATTCGGATAAACTCGAAACAATCGGATAAACTCGTCGGAACCCGAAACTTCAAATAATCATAAAATATTCCTCGGTTATCGGAAAAAATCTTCCGGAACTGCTCACGAGCTCGAAATCACGTACTCTACAATTTCCGTGAAGACACTCAACTCAAATTCTCGACCGAAAACATAGTCGCGAATCGAACCGGCAAACCACATACACGACATTAAACTGCGACTAAACTCAATCTCGAGAATCGTGCTGAATACACAACTGATTCTGGTTCGGGTCGTCACAATAAACAATACCCTCGATGTAGGCCATGGAGTCGCAACAGGAACTCACACAATACCAGCCCACCAAATGCAATGATCTGACTCAGGCAAAAACATCAACTGCCACAATTCTCAGCTTTGAGGCAACATGTAGACACTCATACACGCACAACCGGGCAAAGCATACCACACATAACTCTGAATCCAGAATGCTCATCCAAACCCACAACTTACTGGCAAATCGCGCGTCGATTGATCCTCAATAGGAACCACAACCGTACCGACACGGAAAGCACGTCAAGGAGGCATCCTAATGAATAAAACATCGTTCACAACAAATAGAACGTAATCATGGAACTTTAAATATTTGAAAGCATACAACACCCGGAGTATTGATGAGTATCCGCCGGCCGGTCGGGTCACCACTCCAGACATGCTGTACATTCTCAAATATCCTTAGTAAACACGACTACAGAAGTCTACAGAACCTATAACCTAATTCTCTGATACCAAGCTGAAAGGACCCAACACCGATTTAGTTTCCTAAACCGGAATCAAACCCCTTCTGAAAACACGAACCAACAAAAACCATCAAAATTTCGGCAGAGTTTCGTTACTAACGCGGAATTGCCATTACCTGCACCCGGAAAATACACTTCATCCTATGCCACAAAAATTAAACCGTGGGCACCAATACCATCCGGATTTCTCAATATATCAACAATAATGTAAAGTAATAAATATAACTATACTTTACAGAAATCCGTGGAAAATCGTATAAAAATATACATCAGAATACTCAGAGCGACTTCTAGTATACATATACAAATAGTAGGCCAAACCAAGAACCTACCATCAAAGAAACATCACTCGAATACTATGCCTCCGACCACGACGTGCGACACCAGAATCTGAACTGCAAACTGAGCACGGAAATCGAAAAGCCCAGGGGAAAGACATGAAAACCGTTAAAGTGAGTGGACGAAAATAAATGTCTTTCGCCGAATAATATATGTAATAAAAACATATGCGAGTCAAATGTATAAAAATCAAATTGTACACGAGGGAGACTCTAACTCCTCACGCGTACAGAGCATGCACCATAAATACCGCGGGGTCTCTCATGGACTCCCTCGCGCTAGTACAGTCTGAATCACAGGATCCCAGACCCACACGTGATTCCTAGCCAGAAAGGTCTCGGGTCAGGATATCTGTCCCCCCTAGAGCGTACTCGGGGATCAGCCGAGAAGACAATGTGTATCGATACAACCCTGATAACTGAGACTGTACTCTGTGTAAACCAAATCATAAATCCTTTCCATGCACATGCATAAAACATAATATATATATGTATATTCGTATACGCATATTCGTATATGTATAGTCGTAAAACACATGCTCATAAAAATCATGATTATATTGCATGCTCAAGTTCGTAAAACGTATATAAAAGACTCCCAATCAATCCGTGAAAAGAAATGTCCACTCACAGACTAGCGTAACGCAGTTCGCGTTAATCCCATGATCCGGCGGAAAATCCCTCGCCAAACAAACGATCACGAACCCCTGAATAATCACAAAATCAATTTCTCAGAATCATAACTGAGTACCTCGAATCAAATCACGAGAAACAACCGTTCTCGGAAACATATAATTCAATTACGACGAATTGTCGAAAATCCAATAATCACACCTCAAAGCCTCGCTATAATTTCCGATGCTCAAATCGAAAAACAAACATCACCACTGCGATCGGGGCGCGATTCCGAGCGAAACGTCATACAACTTGTCGAAAACCCCGAAAAGTCAACCTTGACCACCGTTGACCACCGCTGGCGGCGGCGGCGCAACCCAACCTTGAATTTCTCCGGCGAACCAAAGCCTATTCCACAAAATCATCCAACAAGTGGCTTCCATAACTACACCGAAGTCCAATTTTGACTCTAACTAGCTCAATTTCACGAAAAACCGAAATCCCACACAAATTTCAATCCAACAATTCTCCATGTACTAGCAAAATTAGAACTTCATACTTACATAGGTAGCTTCATGGTGATGAGGGCTTCAAAACCCAGTACTTCATGCCCCTCAATTTGGCCGGAAAAACTTCAACCAAAAACCCCAAATTTCCTCCATTTTAAACCGGAAAATCTTCTTCCTCCAGCGACCCACGTCGTGAGAGGTGGCCGGAAAAAGGACAAGGGGGCCGGGACGAGTCGATTGGGACCAAAGCCGAGCTCGGAGGTGGCCGGACGGTGAGCCACCGCCGGTGTGCCGTCGAGCTCCCACTCCTCCACCGAGTTGACTCGGCCAACCCAGTCAACAACATCAATGCATGTGTTTGACTTACCAAAACAGGAAACCTCATTAAATACTTTCTCGATTTAGAAACTTCTAAAATACATTTTACGACAAACTTCGAATACCCGTAACTTTCGCGTCGTAAATCCGATTTCAATAATTCTCGCGGCAACAAACTCAACTCGACATGTTCTTCAATTACCACCCGAAGTCAAACACTTCGAAAAATCCGAGAAAAATTCAACGGTTCAATCCAACACAAGCTTAACCGACTAAATAATCAACGGTCGAAATATTCATAACATAATCCTCGTAACTCGACATAATCCTCCGGAAGTTCCCACGAGCTCGAAATTAAATTCTCAACAACTTACACGAAGGATCCGAAATCAGATTCTCGCCCGATAATTTAGTCGCTAACGAAGCTGTCATTTTAAACCGATTATGTCGAAATTTTAAATATTCATATTATATTCTTCGGTTGTCGAAATAATGATCCGGAACCGCCCACGAACTCGAAATCATGCGTACAACAACTCTCGAGAAGAGACTCAGCTCAAATTCTCGGCCAATAATTAAGTCGTGATCAAGTCTGGCGATTCAATTATCTGTCGGAAATCTGCGATTACGCATAACCTTATGGACTAAGCTGATTACACTGCTGATTTTGTTCTGGGTCGTCACAAAATATTCAAATAAAACTATTTTATCAAGGGTTGTTTTAGAGGTTTTGGGTAAAAATTTATTATAGTGAGTGAACTAAAAAGATAGTAGGATTGAAATAGCTTCACCCTAATTAAATCGTTAATTATTTAGTGAACTAATTTTTAACCGAACCTCTATTAAGAATTAACCTCTTTATAAGAATAAATTTTAGTAAGCCCAACAGTATGAATGTATGGAGATTTTAATGTAGTAGACAAAAGTGTATAACAGATAACATAGTTATCATCATACCACATTTTTTTCTTCTAACACATGCTTCCGAGGCATAACAACTTGTACAGATTCACATTTAACGGGTCATATAGTCTTTAAGGATAAATGAAACTATTAGAGTTCTATCAACTACTTTGAGGGCATGCATACTGTTAGCTTCATAATTGTGTTCTAATTATGTTCCTAACTTCATACTTATGACTTGTCTTATATGAATAAATCATCGTTCTTATAACGTTTCTTGTTCATGCTAGAAAAGTGGGAGTTGACACGAAAATGCGCTTAAAGATGAGAATTAATCACTTTTTGGAGAAACTGAGCACATTTTCGAAGTCATAAGAACATTTGGAGCAACTTTGAAAAAAAAATGAAAAGTGGTCGCCAGAAGTTATCGAAAGCTGCCGAAAAATCGTCAGATTTATCCATGACTGGCCAGACTATCATGGATGGCATAAACACTGAAAGCTAGGCCCAAGGCAAGGCCAAAATCACCTAGATAGAAACCCTAGCTGATTTGGATAGGGTGTCAAACAATTTGAATTTTGGCTATATTAGGCATGGTTTAGACTCTAGCTAGAAGCCAAGAAAATGGGATCACAAGTTGGGGCCCTTGGATCAAACTTCATGGACACTCTAGCACATCCAAGGGCTCACAAAATACCTCATTTTCTCTCCCATTAACCCTTTTAGTCGAGCTCTCCCACACCACCATACGCACCACACTTCATTTTACTCAATTTTTCCTAGTTTTGAGCTCTTTTCTCTCTAGTTTTCTCTCTAACTTCTCTCTAGGGTTCTTTGTTGAGTTCTTTACAGAGAAGCTAGATTTCTCTTTCAATCTTCCCCCCTTCCAACCCTCTACAAATCTAAGATATCTAGCCTTGCAAGCCTTAGCCGAACATTTTCCACTCTCCCTCACCACCATCTATCATTTCCTCCTCTCATCTTTGCCTCTAAGGTTTGGGTGATTCTCTAGAGCTTGTAGAAGTGGGAAGTAATCTCTCTTCCCCTTGGCCTTTTTGTGTCCTAGAGATTACCCTTTCCTCCTCTACAAGCTTGAAGACACGTTAGAGCAAAGAATGTGAAGTTAGAAGTACAAGAGTGGACTCGAAGAAGCTTGGCTTGGTTTGAGAAGATTCCTTGGTTATTTCTTCATCCTATTTACTCTATTGATATATTTAAACCTAATTTTAATTATGTATAGTGAGTAATCCCATTTGGGAGACTAGGGTTTTGAACCTTAGCCATTTGATGTAGACAAATGATGGTTTGATTCATGTATAGTTTATGTTTTTGTGTATATTTTGTGAAGTATGGGTTGGTGAATGAACTACTATGTGTTTGTGGATGTTTATATGCTTGAGCTTTATGTATAGTTTTATTTATGCATGTGTTGACCTTAGCTAAGTTAATATATGTATTAAGGAACTAAAAATGAGACCTTGGTTGAATTACCTACTCACCTAGACTAGATGAGCATGTAAATATGATTATGGTCTATTCCAAGAGAGTTTACCTTAACGCTTGGTTTCCTTGGAACTAATCAAGGACCAGAGCCTCCTTGAGTCTCAATAGACTTAAAGAGCTTTAGTCAAGCACACATTGAATCGAGAGGTTATTGTGGCTACTAGTTGGGTCTTTCAATTCGTAACTTAAAAGATGCAGATTGAGAGATTCACTTAGACTTCTCTCGGGTCCTTCCACAATTATCACATGGTATGCTTGTTGACTTCACTCACATGACAAACGGTCAAGATGTAAGCCCGAGATGGCTTAGGTCTTGATCTCGGTTCACTAAATACTTCAAAGTTGGGCTTAAGTCATCTAGAATCCGAAATGGCTTAGGAGCTTGGGTTAAAAAGCAAACGTGACCCAAAAGGTTACGATTTGGACATCCACTTGTGTGAAACGGACTTTAATTACATACATAAATTGAAACATTGTTTGAGCATCAAATAGTTAGTGGGGATTTCCCTAGCCAACCATTCTTTCTTATTGTGAATTTGTTTGCTATTTAGCTTCCTTGCTTTAGACTAATACATCAATCAATCAACCTTCGTTTAATGACTCACCATAGCTTAACCACCCCTTGCAATTCTAAGTCTCTAAAGGATTTAGTCTTGTGGGATATATTTCCACATTTTATTTTAGTTTTAATGTCATGTTATTGTTTCTAGTTAATCTGTCGTTTGCGTACTTAATCGAGTCAAGCTAAGAAGTTTAAATAGTCTATCCTCGTGGGGTCTACACTCGACTTCCTTACAAAATTTATAATTTGACTCCGTATACTTGCGGGTAGAGGAATTCTTTGTACTTATAGGCTAGATAATAGTTCACAAGTGTAGGGGTACAATTCTTCTGAACACATACTAATAATATTTCAAAGGAAAACAATATTGTAATCAAGCATATATCATGAGGGAACCTCAAACTTAGAATGTTAAACATCTTAGCATGGAATATCCGAAAACTTCTTAGCATGGAATATCTGAAAACTTAAATAGACATTCATGTTCATAGCATTAAGACTCACAACATATATCACACAAGATTACCACAAGACTAAAAATAATACACTAATGATGAGTAGGTCGCTTCTTCATGGAACAAGAGTGAGCCATCAAGACATTTTAAGGCACCCTTGGAAAATATCTATTCTTGGGGATGAGAGTTAAACCGAAGTATCCTTGCATAGCATCATTCACAAACATATTCACATTTGTGCTAGAAAGTAAAGAAAGTGGGGAGAAAGAAATGAAAATACTTTGCCGACTGTCTCCAAGCTCCATATGCATTTGAAAGTAAACCAACAAATGCCAAGTTAGACCTCGCCATCCAAGGTTGCATTAGACTTGAATAGGATCCTCCAAAGGTGCTCCCAGAATCATTTTGGCCTCATGGTATTGCTTAAATCTCCATGCCTCTAAGTTCCAAGCTCTATGTCTCCAAAATTGCATACATGTCATCATCATTCAGGAGGACTCTTTGACGTGTCAAGATAATGTTTTGACAGGTTGAAGATGTGAGGCAGACAATCTAGAATGTTCCTCTTGATGGGTCGAGAGGAATCTTCGACGTGTCAAAAATTTCTAGCACCTCATCTTCATGTCTTGACCTTAACGCTCCATTCTCTATGCCCAAGGCTTCTCCCACCTCACACTAATTCTTCAAGTTTAACGACTTTAACATGATCCTTGTTTCCTCTTTCAAGGCCTCCACTCGCTCTTTGTGAATCTCAAAAGTTTTCTCATTCCTCGAGTTCATCAAGTGCAATACTCCATTTGGCAATATCTCGACCAATTTGTAGCATGCATCTCGCCTAGGGTTGGGTTTCTTCAAGGCAACCTTGCTTCCCACAACTAGCTTGTCATTCATATTCTTCTTTTGCTTTAACTTCTTCTTTTCACGACTCTTACCCTTGTCCGGTGCATTTACATCATCAATATACAACTCATCGGTTTTTGATGCTTCATAGCTCACATCTTTATCACATTCGGTTTCATCTTCCATAACTTCAATACTCATGGCTTGGAGTGAAAGAATCAATGGCAACTTGTCAAATATCTTGAACGCTCTTGTTTCCTCAAATACGATCATGGTGAGCTCTCCGGCATTTACATCTATCTTAATACCAACCGTAGCCATGAATGCCCTTCTAAAGATGATGGGGAGATTCTCATGCCCTCTCCACTCCTCCATGTCAAAAATTATGAAGTCGACCGACACAATGAGGTCTTTAATCATGACTAGCACATCTTCAACTATGCCCATTGAATGAACCGCACTTCGATCAGCATATTGTAATGACATACTCACCAGCTTGATCCTTCCCAAAAAAATATCTCTATATATATAGAATAAGGCATCAAGTTGATAGAAGCCCCAAGATCAAATCCCTCTAAAAGTATTTCTTTTCGATAGTTCACGAAACGGTGAAACTTCTCAGATCCTATAACTTCTTGGGCACCTTCCTTAGTAGGATAGTTGAGACCATGGAATTTAGTTTAACCTTATCATATCCCTTCACTTCCTCTTAGATCTTGTTCTTATATCGCCATCAGTTCGTGCAAAGGTCCTTTAGAAATTTGGAGTACATGGGAATGGATTGGATAGCATCAAGGAGAGGGATGCTGATTTTCACTACCTTGAATACGTCTAAGTACTCCTTAGTCTTCCTATCCATATTAGCTTGGACTCTCTCCTTATTCTTCACATGAGGGAAGAGTAGGTACTTATCTGCACCCCTTGGAGCCCTTCCGAAATGTTTTTCTAGGTCTTCCAGAAAATCTGGTTTGACGGGTCGGATCGAAGAAAGTCTCGGCCCATCAAAATTTCTCACCCTTCCCGAATGTTCTAGGGGCTCCTGTTCGACGGGTCAACAACTTCTCTAGACCCATCGAATTATAGGCTGTCATTTCGCTATTCTTCTTGCTTAAATCGATCCCGGAATGCTCTTGATCCATATTCATACCTTCTAATCCCTTTTTGGCAATCCAATGTTGAATCAAACCACTATCAGAACCCACTCACTTAACCTCAAACTCGGCATAGTCATCATCCATGGCATCCCCATCTTTATCCGAATCAACCGGATTTCATCATGAAATTTGATAACCTTATCCTTCCTTGTGGTTACCTTCTCAAATCTGGGAGGAATATTAGGCATAAATGGTGTGTCTAAGTCCTCCTTATTATCACTTTTTGTTACAGGCGCATCTTCATAATTGTCATATCCCGTTTCGGATCTCAATTTTGCATTCACCACATTCACTTGATGCTTGGGATTCTTCTCGGTACGTGATGGAACCTCATTGGCCCTTCCGCCTCCTTGAGTGGTGCATGCTTTTGCCAATTGGCTTACTTGAGTCTCTAACTTGTGAATTACGCTTTGACTCTAATTATGGAGTGCTTGATTCTCCTTCTTCATCACTAGTAGAAAAACTACCTCAGACAACTATGCTCACACAACTGAATGTTTTGAGTCTGTTATCCCAAAGTGGAGACAACTGCGCCTTAGGTGCTTCAGTTGTTGGAATGTCATTTAAACATTGATTTTTCGTGTGGATCCATTTTTGAGAAATATTTATGATTTGTTGAAAAATTCAGACAACTGATGTGCAATATCTAAAGTCAATATCAAAACTAGAACATTAGTGTGTGTGTGTATGTGAGAATCACACCGATGTGCTTAGGATTAAAGAATTTAGTTAGAACTAATATAATAGGATTAATAGCAACATAGAACAGTAATATCTCTCTCTAAGAGACCACTGTGTTTTTTTATTTTGTTACAAAGGGGGTCAAAAGACCCAAAAGGAAAGAAAATAAACCTCACTCCACTTGCTCCGAGTCTGAGCCTAGCACAATTCGTCTCTGTCTATCAAAACCAACCATATCAAACCTTAGGGCATGCATTGGAGGGGTATTAAACCTTATATGTCCAACATCATGACTCATGAGTCAAACTGTTTTTGGCCAGGTCATCTGGTGAAAGGACCCAACCCCGATTTAGTTTCCTAAACCGGAATCAAACCCCTTCTGAAAACACGAACCAACAAAAACCATCAAAATTTCGGCAGAGTTTCGTTACTAACGCGGAATTACCATTACCTGCACCCAGAAAATACACTTCATCATATGCCACAAAAATCAAACCGTGGGCACCAATCCCATCCGGATTTCTCAATATATCAACCGTAGTGTAAAGTAATAAATATAACTATACTTTACAGAAATCCATGGAAAATCGTATAAGAATATACATCAGAATACTCAGAGCGACTTCTAGTATACATATACAAATAGTAGGCCAAACCAAGAACCTACCATAAAAGAAACATCGCTCGAATACTATGCCTCCGACCACGACGTGCGACACCAGAATCTGAACTGCAAATTGGGCACGGAAACCGAAAAGCCCAGGGGAAAGACATGAAATCGTTAGAGTGAGTGGACTAAAATAAATGTCTTTTGCCAATTAATATATGTTATAAAAACATATGCGAGTCAAATGTATAAATAATCGAATGGTACACGAGGGAGACTCTAACTCCTCACGCGTACAGAACATGCATAAAAATCCCACGGGGTCGCTCGTGGACACATCCGTGCTAGTACAGTCCGAATAACGGGATCCCAGACCCACACGTGATTCTAGCCAGAAAGGCCTCAGGTCAGAGGTCTGCCTCCCCCCGATAATGGCCTCGGGTCAGGAGTCACAGCCTCCCCCGGTACACATCCTCGGGGATCAGCCGGGATGCGAGTGTATCGATACAACAACATATATTGAGACAAAATATAAACGCATATACGTAATATATACTAGTATAGGCATAATCGTATAACACATGCTCATGTAAAACATAATCTCGTATGCATGCTCAAGTTCCTAAAACGTGTATAAAGACTCGCAATCAATCCGTGAAAAGAAATTGTCCACTCATAGACTAGCGTAACGCAGTTCGCGTTAATCCCGTGATCCGGCGGAAAATTCCTCGCCAAACGAACGATCATGAACCCCTGATTAATTACAAAATCCATTTCTCAAAATCATATCTCGATACCTCAAACCAAATTACGAGAAACAACCGTTTTCGGAAACACATAATTCAATAACAACGAATCGTCGAAAATCCAATAATCACACCTCAATACCTCGCTATAATTTCCGATGCTCAAATCGAAAAACTAACCTCACCACTGTGATCGGGGCGCGATTCCGAGCGAAACGACATGCAACTTGTCGAAAACCCCGAAAAGTCAAATGTTGACCACCGCCGGCGGCGGCGCCACCCAACATGAAATTTTCCCAGCGGAGCAACACCTATTCCACTCAAAATCACCCAACAAGCAACTTCCATAACTACACCGAAGTCCAATTCTCACTCTAACTAGGTCAATTTCATGAAAAACCGAAATCACACACAAATTTCAATTCAACAATTCTCCATGTACAAGCAAAATTAGAACTCCATACTTACATGGTTAGACTCATGGTGATTAGAGCTTCAAAGCCCACTACATTTTGTAGCTCAATTCGGCCGGAATTGGAACCACCATAAAACCCAAAAAATCAACAATTTCAACCGGAAAAATCTCTCTCCTCCGGCAACCTCGCCGTGAAAGGAGGCCGGAATCCTCACGGGGGAGACTAGCCGAGTCGAACGGGACAAGGGCCGAGCCAGGAGGTGGCCGGACGGCGAGCCACCGCCTGCGAGCTTCCTCCACCGTCGCGCCATACTCCTCCGAGCTGAGTTGACCGGTCAACATCCTTCAATGCAAGTTGACTTTCCCAAAACAGCAACCTCCATATATACTTGCTATTTTAGGAAACTTCCAAAATACATTTTACGACAAACTTCAAACACACGTAACTTTCGCGTCGTAAATCCGATTTCAATAATTCTCGCGGCAACAAACTCATCACGACATGTTCTTCAATTTCTACCCGAAGTCAAACACTTCGACAAATCTGATAAAAAGTCAACGGTTCAATCAATCACAAACTTATCCGATTAAATAATCAACGGTTGAAAATATTTGTAACTTAATCTTCGTAACTAGGAAAAATCCTCCGGAAGTTCCCACGAGCTCGAAATTAAATTCTCTACATCTTCTGTGAAGAATTCGAAATCAAATTCTCGCCCGAAAATTTAGTCGCTAACGAAGCTGTCATTTTAAACCGATTATGTCGAAACTTCAAATATTCATATTATATTCCTTGATCGTCTAAATAATGATCCGGAACCGCCCACGAACTCGAAATCACACGTACAACAACTCTCAAGAAGAGACTCAGCTCCAATTCTCGGCCAATAATTTAGTCATGATCAAAGCTGGCGATTCAATTATCTGTCGGAAATCTGCGATTACGCATAACCTCATGGACTAAGCTGATTACACTGCTAATTCTGTTTTGGGTCGTCACATCTGGTAACCATGTTGCACTTTCTATAAATGTCATGATGCTCAACATAATCAAATTAGTTCAACAAGTTCCTGCAACTCAAAATCCTGGATCCAAAAGGGTGAATGTCATTCCTACAATTAACCAGCAAGTTAGCAATCACAATAGAGTCAATTTCAATATCAATCTTCTTAAATTACACTTGGATAATAGCTTGAAGGCCATGGAAAATGCCCTATATCTCAGTATCAATCACTCTTCAAATACCAATATTAACTTGAAAGTCAAACAAGCCTTCACCAGCATCTCCCATAATGACTCCACTAGCCCTAATAGCCCTCATAGAGAATCGAGACCCATCCACATTTAATTTGACAAAACTAGCAGTAGGTTTTTTCCATTGAAGGTCAATAGTGCAGTATTGTATTCTATGTTTTGCAGTATTTACACCATAGACACCACACCACTCCTCAACAACAGACAAAGTGATTGTGTTGGGAGAAAGAGGAATCACAAAATTATCCTTAATTGTTTTTTGTTGTTTCTCCATTTCTAGATGTACCAACATAAGTGAGTAAACAAATCACACCATCTTAATTTGTCTTTCACCAACACAGTACAATGCAACTGAGCCATAAGTCATCAATCCTAGTCTAACACAAAAGACCTCACCAACCTTCCAAGCACTTTGATAGTTTCCCAAATACTGATAGCATGAGTACACTTTCTGAAAAGATGTAGAAGAGACTCATCGGCACCACAACACAGGCTACAACTAGCGGTAGGGACAAATTTTCTTCTATGTCTTTTGGACATTTGTGATTAACTTATGAAGAATACACAATAAGAAAGTCTTCAATTTTGGTGGCACCTTGAGTATTCCCAGATGCTTCCAAATTGCATTATCAAAGTTACTAATCTCAAAATCAAAATTATAAGTGTTGGAATATTTCTATTGTAATTAGAATTAATTCTAGTAAATATGACAAGATTGTGTAATTTTTTTTTCTTTTGGGAAACTACATGTATTGTTATATTAACTCCAAATTTGGGATGAATGAATTCATTGAATTCTCCCTGGAATTACTTTTCTACTTGGCATCAGAGCCGAATTCCTAGATTTTGAAAAATCTGAATTGAATTGAAAACTCTGAATCATCACCAAATTTTTTCTTCTGTTTTATCTGAACTTATATTTGAACTCTAAAAACGTGAAGAGATGGAGAATGAGAATGTATTTGGTATCAACAATGAAGGAGCATTCATCAACAAGAATGAAGGAACCATCGGATAATCCATCCACAATGATCAACACTTCCCTAACACCATCCAAGACAACTCTGCTTTTCTCACCGGCGATCTCTTAACTGAATCCAACTATTCTAGTTAGTCTGGTCTCATAAAAATTCGTATCGAAGGACATAACAAGTTTTCTCTTCTCATCAAAGATGCCCCTGCCATTTCCTCTGAAAAATACCAATCATGGGCCACGGACAATGGCAAGATGAAGTGTTGTCTTATTGAAAATATGTCCTCTGGATTGCGAAATCGGTACCTCTAATTGTCAACAGCCAAGGCAATCTGGGATGCTTTGTATAAGACCTACTATGATGAATCAGATGTAACCTGGATATTTGAACTTCATCGCCAATGTTTTTGGGTGAAACATAATGGAATACCTCTTTCAACCTACTACAATGAACTTGTCAAATGGTTGGATGAGATGGATCAACGCCTGCAACACTGTTATGAAACTGTTGATGGTATTGTGCATGAATCTTCATATATGGCCCATCAACGAGTTCACATTTTTTTGATGGGACTTGATGCTGAATTCAATCAAGTTTGTGAAGAATTCTTGAGGAGAGAACAAAAGTTGGATCTTGAGCAGACCTATGCCCATGTCAGACATTTTCAAAACAACTGAGCTACGCTCTTTGCAACTCCATCGAAAACATTTGTCATGGCCACCTCCACACCACCACCTAGCACTACCAACGATGCAAGTTCTGAGCGACACCTGGGTCCACCTCATTACTTCTCTAGTCCTCCTCGTTTTGGTAGCAAGCCTCCAACCAAATTCCCTAACCTCACATGTAATTATTGCAAGGAGGTTGGTCATATAAAATAGCAGTGCTATGAACTTGTTGGGTATCCTGAATGGTGGGACTTCTCCCGGAAGCCGCATAAGAACATTCCCAAAGCAGCTGTAACCACAACAGACACATCTGAACAATAACCATTTGCACTCATTATTGAAGAAGGTAAAGGGGGTCAGGCATCTTCTCTGACCACATTATTTGCGGATATATCTTGGATAATTGATATTGGTACAACTGATCATATGAAAAATAACCCTAGTATTGTTGATACCCTTAAAACTTCCCCTGGACATGTTGTCTCTACTACTGATGGTTCTCATTTTCCTGTTCTTAGTGAATCATATGTGCAACTCTCTGATGAATTAACTCTTGATTATATCATCGTTGTTCCCTCTCTAGCATATAACTTATTACATGTGAGTCAAATCACTAAAGTCATCCCTTGCTCTGTAACCTTTTGTCCCGATTTATGTATTTTTTAGCACATTCTGACTATGAAACTTGGTTATGGTGTTAGAAAGGGGGAGTTGTACTACCTAGAGTTGACAAACAGTAGGCACAAGCAGTTTAGTCTAGAAAACAGTACTAGTAGTTTGAATAAAGACAAAGAAGCCGTGTGGTTATGGCATCATTGCTTAGGCCATTTGAATTTTGGATATCTTAGGAAGTTACAACTTCAGTTGTTGAAGAGTCAAATTTCAAATGTGAAATCTATGAACTAGCCAAGAGCCATCATATTACTTATTCTCCAAGTTTGAATAAATGTTCAGTTTCTTTCATGAAAATTCATTATGATGTTTCGGGTCCTACAAAAATTTCTTCTCATTCTGGATATTGTTACTTTGTAACTTTTATTGATGAATGCACCAGAATGACATGGGTCTCCTTAATAAAGTGTAAAAGTGAAGTGTTTGCCAGATTTACTAAATTTCACAAGAAGGTGGCAACCTAGTATCAGCAACAAATCTGAGTACTTCAATTTGACAATGGTGTAGAATATGTGAATGGTGAAATGTCATCATACTTGGGCACTCATGGGATTAGGCACCAAACGTCCATTGTATACACTCCTTAACAGAATGAACTAGCTGAAAGAAAGAATCGTCCGTTGATGAAAGTTGTTCGTGTTTCATTGTTTGGCATAAAGGTCCCTCGCAATCTATGGGGAGAAGCTGTGTGTTCTGTTACATACTTGATCAATCGCATACCTTCTCGTGTGATTGATTTTTAGAATCCTTGTCTGAAGTTGCATCAGTTGTTGAAAGTGCCATCTTTGCCAAGAGTTTTTGGGTGTACTATGTATGTTCACATCAATAAACAATTATGGGGGAAGCTTGAACCTTGTGTTGTGAAGTGTGTCTTTGTTGGATATGCTGAGTTTCCAAAAGGTTACCACTGTTATGATCCAGTTCTTAACAAAATACATGTTTCTCTGGATGTTTATTTCTGTGAATCTGAACCTTATTACTCAAGAGGAGTTTCAGAGTCTTCCCTTTATGGAGAGAGAAGTGTATATGAAGGAAATCCTCTGAATTTGGAGGAATTTGAAGAAGGAGAGCTTGGAAAGGAGACTTAAAGCTGGAAATTGGGCAAAAATAGTACAGTAAACCTGTTGGACCTCTCAAGACCTTATCACGACCCGTCAAACAGTGAACTTGGAACGAGATAGGAGGCATCCATCGACCCGTCGAGAGACAACCTCGACCCGTCAAGAAATGGACCTGAACCGAGACAGATTGATGCAATCGATCCATTGAGTCCTCTTCTCAACCCGTCAAAAAATGAACCTGAATCAAGATGAATTGATGCAATCGACTCGTCGAGAAACTCCCTCGACCCATCGAGTAATGAAGCTGAAGCAACGTCAACTGAAGTTCAACCTTCTTCTTCTTCTGAAGCAATATCTACCCCTTCTACTCCAATAACCAAAAAGCCTATACAGAATGTTTTACCTGAGGTATGTACTAATAACCTTGAATTGGGTAATACAAAAGTTAGTATGCCTAGGAGATCTCAATAGAAAACAAAAGAGGTTCCAAAGAAACAATATGAGCCTAGCATAGAAGCTAAAGGCGAATATCATATAGCTAGCATTGTGTGAAAGGATCCAACCCCGATTTAGCTCCCTAAATCGGAATCAAACCCTTTCGAAAACACGAACCAACAAAAACTTTTCGAAATTTGGGCAGAGTTTCGTTACTAGCGTGGAATTACCTTAACCTGCACGCTGAAAATATACTTCATCCTATGCCACAAAAAGCAAACCGTGGGCACCAATCCCATCCGGATTTCTCAATATCTCAACAGTAAAGTAAACAATACAAAATATAGTACTTTACTGAAATCCGGGTTTAAAATCGTATAACATATACAACAGGAAGCTCAGAGCGACTTCTAATACATATCCATATATGTATACCACAGTAGGTAGAACAATAACCTACTGGAAGAAACAAAGTAGCTCGAGCACTATGCCTCCGACCACGACGTGCGACACCAGAGCCTGAACTGCAAACTGGGCACGGAAACCGAAAAGCCCAGGGGAAAGGCAAATAAAAACGTTAGAGTGAGTGGACGAAAATAACATATGCCTTTCACCAATTTATACACATACTCAATATAAAACAGTGCGAGTTCGGAAAACACAACAACACAACACATATATATATATGGAGGTTGTCGGGCGAATCTCTCAAGCCCGACGTCAGGTGAATCGCTCAAACCTGACGGTGAAAGGCCAGGGGAATCTCTCAACCCCGGCGGCACTCAGGGGAATCTCTCAACCCTGCTTCAGAGGAATCTCTCAACTCTGGGCCAGAGGAATCTCTCAACTCTGGTAGCATCGATGCTATAAATGCCATCACCCATAAACACATAACAACACCTCCGAAAATAACATATATCTCAATCATCGTATAATTTAAATACGGAAATCAATAAATCCACGAACTCGCAAAATCAACAGTGTAAATAGAAACTTGTCCACTCACACGCTTGCGTAACGCGTATCGCGTTAACCCGTGATCCGACGGAAAATCCCTCGCCAAACGAATGATCACGAACACCTGAATAATCACAATGTCCAATTCTCACAAACATAATTCGACAATTCAAAACAAATTACGAGAAACCACCGTTCTCGGAAACACGTAATCCGATCACGACAAACTGTCGGAAATCCGGAAATCATACCACAATACCTCGCTGTAATTTCGGACGCTCAACTCGAAAAACAAACCTCCCCAACGATCGGGGCGCGATTTCGAGTGAAATGACATGCAACTTGTCGAAAATCCCAAAAAGTCAAAGTTTGACCGCCGTTGACCGTTGACCGCCGCGTTGACCGCCGTCAACGGTGGCGCCGCCGCCAACTTGAAGATTTTCCGGCGGAGGAACACCTATTCCATGCAAAATCACCCACTGAGCAACTTTCATAACTGCAACAAAGTCCAATTCAAACTCTAACTAGCTCAATTTCATGGAAACCCGAATTGGTACCAAAACTTCAACTCCAAAATTCTCCATGTACACATCGAATTGAAACACGAAACTTACAGGGGAGCATCAAGGGGATGAGAGCTTCAAAGCCCACTCAAAGTTGCAGCTCAATTCGGCTTGAATCACAAACCACCATTAAACCCAAAATCTTCAAACTTTGGTTCAAGCTTTCTCTCTCCACCATGGGCCACGCCGTGCATGGTGGCCAAGGATGAACTCGGGAGGCCGAGCCGAAGAGAATGGGACCGGAGTCATGGCCGGAGGTGGCCGGACGGCCAACCACCGCCGTGGACCGCCGAGTACGTCGCACACCACCTTCACCACCGAGTTGACTCAGTCAACTCGGTCAACCATATTAATGACCATCTTGACTTTCCCTTTTCGGCAACCTGCTATATATAGCCCTTCCCAAAAAGGAAACTTCCCCAATTAGTTGCGACAAACTTCGAATATTCATAAATCTCGCGTCGTAACTCCGATTCCGATAACTCTTGCGGCCACAAACTCGTCTCAATGTACTCTTCAATTATCACCCAAAGTCAAACATATCGACCAAACCGATAAAAAGTCAACCCTTCAACCCAAACACATAAATAAATCAACCAAACAATCAACAATCGGCAAAATTCGCAACTAATTCTTCGTAACTCAAAATCATGCTCCGGAAGTTCCCACGAACTCGAAATTAAATTCTGAACAACTTATGTGAAGAAGCCGAGACCAAATTCTCGTCCGGTAATTTAGTCGCGAACAAACCTGCCATTTAAATCCGTTTCCGTCGAAACTTCAAATATTCATAGTTAATTCCTCGGTCGTCCAAATAACGATCCGGAATGGCCCACGAACTCGTAATCACACGTACAACGACTCTCGAGAAGAGACCCAGCTCCAATTCTTGGCCAATAATTAAGTCGTTAACAAATTCTGGCAGTTCAAACATCAGTCGGCAGTCTCCGACTACACAGTAACTCACGTATACAGCTGATCATACTGCTGATTCTGGTCCGGGTCGTCACATTGTGTCCCATCATAGGTTGTCTAGATCATATGGACTTGTTGTTAATCAATTATCTACAATACTTATTCCAAGTAATGTGTAGGAGGTCTTGGCTGATCCAAAATGCAATCAGGCTATAAATGGAGAACTAGAGGCTCTACAAAGGAATGGAACGTGAGAGACTATTTCAACACCACCTAGGAAGAAGACTGTTGGATATAGATGGGTATTTACAGTGAAACTGAAAGCAAATAGCAGCATTGATTGATATAAAGCATGTCTAGTTGCTAAAGGTTACAACCAGCGATATGGAGTGGACTATCAAGAGACATTTTCCCTAGTAGCAAAAATCTGTACTGTACACATTCTTATTGCTGTAGCACCTCGACATGATTGGCCACTGCAACAATTTGTTGTGAAGAATGCTTTCTAAAATGGAGATTTTGAAGAAGAAGTGTACATGAACATCCCTCGGGTATCAACTGTAGGCCATATGATGTTGGAAATCTTTGTATGGTTTGCAGCAATCTCCAAGAGCTTAGTTTGGGAGGTTCTCTAGAGCTATAAAGAAGTTTGGATATTGCCAGAGTAACTTTGATTATACCTTGTTCATCAAACGCAAGGATAGTAAGATTACTGCTCTGATTGTATATGTGGATGATATGGTTGTTACAAATGATGAACTAGATGAAATGGAAGACTTGAAAAAGTGTTTGTCTTAAGAGTTTGAGATGAAGGACTTGGGTCCATTGAATTATTTCTAGGGAATTGAAGTTGCAAGATCCCTGTTGGGAATCACCTTGTCACAATGAAAGTATGTGCTTTGATGTGAAAAATGTTTTCTTGAATGGAGATTTGGAAGAAGAAATGTACTTGGATATCCCTTTGGGTGTCAACTGTAGGCCATGTGTGGTTTGAAGCAATCTCCAAGAGCTTTTTTTAGGAGGTTCTCTAGAGCTATGAAGAAGTTTGGATATCGGCAGAGTAACTCTGATCATACCTTGTTCATCAAATGCAAGGATAGTAAGATTACTGCTCTAATTGTATATGTGGACAATATGCTTGTTACAAGTGATTATCCAAATGAAATGGAAGACTTGAAGAAGCGTTTGTCCCAAGAGTTTGAGATGAAAGACTTGGATTCGTTGAAGTATTTCTTAGGAATTGAAGTTGCAAAATCCCAGTTGGGAAGCACTTTGTCACAATAAAGTATGTGCTTGATCTTCTTACTAAAACAGGGATGCTAGATTGTAAACCTACTAATACTCCTATTGAGATGAATCATAAGTTGGAATTATATCCTGGCCAGGTTCCAACAAACAAGGACAGGTAACAAAAGTTAGTAGGAAGATTGATCTATTTGTCACTGTGAGTATTGTTAGTCAGTTCATACATGATCCCAGTGAGGAGCATATGGTTGTTGTGATATGCATTCTCAGGTATTTGAAGTCTGCACCTGGTAAAAGATTACTATTTTCAAAGAATGGTGAGTTTGGAATTACAGGATATACTGACGCAGATTGGGCAGGAGATAAGAGTAACATGACATCTACTTCTGGATATTTTACATTTATTGCTGGAAGTTTAGTAACTTGGCGGAGTAAAAAGCAAAATGTGATTGCTCGCTCAAGCGTAGAAGCTGAATACCGTGGAATGGCAAATTCAATATGTGAACTATTATGAATCAAGAATATATTGAAGAAGCTAGGTTTCAAGCTTCATAAGGTCATGTATTTGTACAATGACAATATAGCTGCAGTTGAGATTGCTCATATGAAAGCACCCGACCCTGATTTAGTTACCTAAACCAGAATCAGACCCTTTCCGAAAACATGAACTTTCAAAAATCATAAAATTTTTGGCAGAGTTCCACTATATCGCATTGTTACCATTAACCTGCACCGGAAAATACACTTCATACTATGCCACAAAAGCCAAACCGTGGGCACCAATCCCATCCGGATTTCTCAAAACATAACATAATGTAAAGCAATACACAAAACTGTAGCTTTACAGAAATCCGGGAAAATCATGTGAAAATATAAACATAATAGTATTCAGAGCGACTTCTAGTATATACATATATACACAACAGTAGGCCAAACTAGAAACCTACTGAGAAAGCAAAAGTGGCTCGAACACTAAGCCTCCAACCTCGACGTGCGACACCTGAATCAAAACTGCAAACTGGGCATTGAAAACAAAGAGCCCAGGGAAAGACATATAAACTATTAGAGTGAGTGGACGAAAATAAATGTCTTTCGCCGAATAACTATATATGTTTATAAAACATATGCGAGTCTAGATGCATAAAAATCATATGATATACGAGGGAGACTCTAACTCCTCACGCGTACAGGGCATGCATCGGAAATCCCGCGGGGTCACTCATGGACACATCTACGCTAGTACAGTTTGAATCATGGGATCCCTGATCCTCACGTGATTCCAGCCAGAAAGGCCTCGGGTCAGGGTATCTGCTCCTCCCCCCCTCCCCCGGTAAAGACCTCGGGTCAGGGTAATAGTCTCCCCCCAGTAAACGTCCTCAGGGATCAGCCAAGATACTAAGTGTATCGATACAACTACTACTGAGACTGTACTCTATGTAAACCGAATCATAAAGGTTTCCATGCAAATGCATAAAGCGTAATGTAAAAGCATACTCGTAATGCATAATTATAAAAGCATATTCATAAATGCATAATCATAAAACACATTCTCATATAGTTTGTAATTATAACTGCATGCTCATGCTCGTAAAACATATATAAAAGACTCGCAACAAACAGTCAAAAGAAATGTCCACTCACAGACAAGCACAATGCAAAAACGCGCTAATCCCGTGATTCGGTGGAAGATCTCTCTGAAAGGACCCAACCCCGATTTAGCTTCCTAAATCGGAATCAAACCCCTTCGAAAACACGAACCAATAAAAACTTTTCAAAATTTGGGCAGAGTTTCGTTACTAACGTGGAATTACCGTTACCTGCACGCGGAAAATACACTTCATCCTATGCCACAAAAAGCAAACCGTGGGCACCAATCCCATCCGGATTTCTCAATATATCAACAGTAAAGTAAACAATACATATAATATATACTTTACTGAAATCCGGGTAAAATCGTATAACATATTCAATAGGAAACTCAGAGCGACTTCTAATACATAATCATATACGCATACCACAGTAGGTAGAACAATAAACCTACTGGATGAAACAAAGTAGCTCGAGTACTATGCCTCCGACCACGACGTGCGACACCAAAGCCTGAACTGCAAACTGGGGACGGAAACCGAAAAGCCCAGGGGAAAGACATGAAAACCGTTAGAGTGAGTGGACAAAAATAAATGTCTTTCACCAGTTAATATATATGTTTAAAATAACATATGCGAGTCTAGGTAAACAAAAACATCATAGTACACGAGGTAAAACTCACACTCCTCCAGTGTACTGAGCATGCAAGTAAAAATCCCACGGGGTCACTCATGGACACACACTGTGCTAGTACAGTCAGAATCACGGGATCCCAGACCCACACGTGATTCTAGCCGGAAATGGCCTCAGGTCAAAGGTTTGCCTCCCCCCGGTAAAGACCTCGGGTCAGGAGTCACAGCCTCCCCTGGAATAAAGCCTACCATCGGGGATCAGCCGAGAGGCAAGTGTATCGATAAAACAACGTAACCAAGACTGTACTCTGTGTAAACTAAATCACAAACATTTCGATGCAAATGCATGAAACAACATATAAGTGTGTGTATATTCGTATACGTATATCCGTATATGTATAATCGTAAAATATATGCTCATGTAATCCGAAATCTCATACGCATGCTCAAGTTCATAAATCATATAAAAGACTCGCAAGAATTCCGTGAAAAGAAATTGTCCACTCACAGACTGGCGTGACGCGAATCGCGTTAACCCGTGATCCGGCGGAAAGTCCCTCGCCAAACGAACGATCACGAACACCTGAATATTCACAAAATCCATATCTCAAAATCATATCTCAACAATGCAAGACAAATCACGAGAAACCACCGTTCCCGGAAACACATAACTCAAAGTCGACGAATCGTCAAAAATCCGTATATGTACACCACAATACCTCGCTTTACGTTCGGACGCTCAACTCAAAAAACGAACCTCCCCACTGCGATCGGAGCGCGATTTCGAGTCAAATGACATGCGACTTGTCGAAAATCCAAAAAGTCAAACCTGTTGACCGTTGACCGCCGCCGTTGACCACCGTCCACGGCGGCGCCACCGCTGACCGGAGAATTTCAAGGCGGAGCAACCCTTATTCCACTCAAAATCACCCACTGAGCAACTTTCATAACTGCAACAAAGTCCAATTCAAACTCTAACTCATCCAATTTAATGTAAAACCAAATTGTCTCATAAATTTCCAACCCAAAATTCTCCTCACACAAATCAAATTGGAACACCATACCTATATGGTTAGAATCATGGAGATGAGGGCTACAAAACCCAGTGCTTGATGTAGCTCAACACAGCCCGAATCGAAAATCACCATTAACCCAAAATTTTGCAAACTTTATCCCAAGTTTTCTCTCTCCACCATGAGCCACGCCGTGCATGGTGGCCGGCATCGACACGGGGCAGCCAAGCCGAGTCCAAAGAGGTATGGATTAAGCTCGGAGGTGGCCGGTTAAGGAATCACCGCCGGCGAGCCGTGAAGGTGACGCACCTCCTTCCTCCTCCACGTGTTGACCAAGTCAACACCAGTCAACCTAATTAATTCCAGCTTTTGACTTTCCCAAAGGGGAAACTGCCATATATAGACTTTCCCGAAATAGAAACTTGTAATTATCCGTTTCGACGAACTTCAAATCCACGTAACTTTCTCGCCGTAACTCCGATTTCGATAATTCTCGTGGCCACAAACTCGTCTCGACGTGATCTTCAATTATCATCCAAAGTCAAACACATCGGCCAAACGGATAAAAAGTCAACCCTTCAACCAAACACATATTTAATCGACTAAATAACCAACAATCGGAAATAATCACAACTTAATCTTCGTAACTCAGAAAAATGCTCCAGAAGTTCCCACAAACTTGAAATTAAATTCTGAACAACTTCCGTGAAGAAGCCGAAACCAAATTCTCGTCCGGTAATTTAGTCGCGAACAAACCTGCCATTTAAATCCATTTCCGTCGAAACTTCAAATATTCATAACTAATTCCTCGGTCGTCCAAATAACGATCCGGAACCGCCCACAAACTCGTAATCACACGTACAACGACTCTCGAGAAGAGACCCAGCTCCAATTCTCGGCCAATAATTTAGTCGTTAACGAGATTGGCGATTCAAATAACTGTAGGACAACTCTGCGACTACGCACAAACTCATCGACCAAGCTGATCATACTGCTGATTCTGGTCCGGGTCGTCACAAATCCACCCCCCTTAGAAAAATTTCGACCTCGAAATTTCCAAGTCTGCCGACTACACATAGGAGCACTGCCTCTGCATACTGCTCAACTGCTCAGTGGTAACGTCAACTGAACAACTCTGATAACAGACTCCACAATAGGAGATAACTCCGTGCTGGAATCCCTGTACCCTCAAATCACAAATCTGAACTGGCTCACATAATCGCCACACGGAACACAACTCGCACAAAAACCAATTCTATAGGCGATGCCGAACCATATGGCACAACACACACTCGCCTATGGCCACACACGGATCAAAATAACATAGCAAATCTCAACTCAATCTGCACACATCAACATAACTCAAATATCGAACTCAAGCGTATATCGGCCTATTTCCGCTAACCTGACAGTCTGTGGTAACACATTCCACAAAATCAAAATCAGACATCAACTCAAACTCAAACCAAACTCACTCCAGCACAGTGGAGGACAACAACATCCCTCAAAACGACATCACGCAACATCAGAACCATAGTGGTCCACAAACTGATACTGCAAGCAATTTCGAACAGCTGCAACTGCTGATCTACGCATTTTATGCTTGATTATTAATGTCTTTCTCTCTATATTTAACTTTGTTTTGTGCTTAGTAAATATGTTTTTAACTTACTTTATGTTTGTAGGTAGAAATAAAGGAGGAATCCGTAAAGGAGGCAGAAATGAGCTCAAAACCTACTAAGGAGGAAGTTCCTAAAATGAGGAGGAAAGATGATGAAGAATGGGCCACGATTTATAAAGAATGGATCAAAGATCACTAAGATGGGTCAAGACCATGCTCATGTGTCCAAGAATGTCCAAGATCATGTCAAGATTCACCCACAAAGAAGCCCAAAAGAAGAAAATGGATCAAAAGCTAGAAATCAGGAAATCTGCCTGTGCAGATCAGCCCACTTCAAAAGGTCACTGTGAACAGATACGGATGAATCTAGACGCGATTAGCATATGGTTGGAAAGATCTAGAAGTCTAGTTTCCAACGCAACTGGAATCAAGCGATTTGAAGTCCTAGAACGAGAGAAACTCCTATTTTAGTGGAGAAGGGTCAGGTTACCCGGGTGGAGTAATTAGAGTTCTAAAAGGAGTCGAACTAGGCTTTGCTTGGCCTATATAAATGAGGGCTCGACTAGGGTTTCATCATCACACATTCTAGGAGCCGAATCTCTGTCCAAACACTACCTCCTTTCACACAAAGTCGAAGAACTCTTCTCCTTAGCCGAAACACCACCATCACCACCTCAAAAACATCCCTCCTTCACCCATAAGTGTTCTTACGCTAGATTTGGCTTTGAACACTTGTGTCCTCCCTCACGCCAACAAGGGGCTGCTATACTTGGAGCTTGCGGAGAGACGAATTCCTCGGAGCAAAAAGTGTAACATGACATCTTGTATCAAATTTCGGTTATGTATTGGTTTTCTTTACTTTTTGTAGAAAGACAACATGTTTTAGTGTAAAGATGATTGTTTTGGATTTTTATGAGTTCTTCCATGTGTTCTTAGTA
Source organism: Geum urbanum (assembly GCA_946800695.1). Classification (NCBI taxonomy): domain Eukaryota; kingdom Viridiplantae; phylum Streptophyta; class Magnoliopsida; order Rosales; family Rosaceae; genus Geum; species Geum urbanum. The sequence goes on from OX326998.1 coordinate 42,280,573, forward strand.
TGAATTCGAATATATATGCTAGCTTACTATGATCTTAATGCTTTGAAACTTGTTTAGGATGACACTAGATGATTTGGTTCACCCTAGCATGTTCCACCGAATTAATCAAGATAAAATTGAGTTAGGAAGTTAACTAGATGATTTGGTTGCTCTCTAATTCGATGTAAGCATGTGTTTGTGTTTTAATTTGTGCTATGAATTTCGTAGAACTTGTTTAAAGAAGAAGTAATCGGCTTAGGTAATTAGTATGTGATGATCACTTGTAAATAACTAGTTTAGGTTTTTTTCGGCAATGATGCATGTTTAGGGTTTCTAGGGTTCTTGATTGTTTGCTTGTCTATGAGTGAAGCATGTTAGGGTCCTAGGGTTTCTCTATGTGTATGATTGCCACGTTTTTGTCTTTAATTTTGTAGTTATAGAAAACAAACCAACTTTGCACCCCCCTATATAACCTAGCATAGTTATCCATGCACCCTCAATCCCCGGTTAAGAACGATCCCTACTTATCAATGCTACATCAACAAAGAAGGGTTTTAATTGTATTCGTGTTTGATTAAGTGTTTAATTAAATGCTTGAAAAGATGAGAATCAATTTTGGCGCCGTTGCCGGGGATTGAAAAGAATTGTGTGATTATGCTTGTACATTATGTTAATAGTTTTCTGTTTTTCGGAGCTGTGCACTGCCCGGTTTTGTGCAAATTATTTAACATAGCTAGAGGACTCACAAAAATCTGAAATTTTGTAGGAATGTTTGGTTTTGTGTCTAGTTGGTGCGTGAAAAATTTCAGCCCAGTCGACCGAGCCAATAATTCTAAAAACATTCGACAAGCTGCTGTGCTCATGTTTGGCAGAATCTGGAATTGCATGTGTTTTTTTTTTTTTTTTTTTGTAAATATGTGAAATTTTGTGCATATATACTTGTAAATTTTCGAGTTTTATACTAACACTTGTTCATATTGTATTTTTACAGCCATGTGTACACCTTAAAGGTAGTATTTGATTTAAATTTAGTACATGAGTTTGGTTGATTAAGTCGCACTCTTTGGAATAGATGGCGCCTCTTTTCCTTGTTTATCTCCTTAACCCCTCATGATGTGTGGATTTCATCACCGCACACCATAACCTAAGTGAAGTTATGGACATGAGGTTGAGGGCGGAGTCTACAAAGGACTTGAGGGAGTGTAAATTTTCGAAAGATTGGCTGAATGTCGGACATGGTGTCTAGAATGGGTTATGACTGGTGACAGGTTCTGGATCTAAGAAAGACTTACACCAATAGAGTATATACCATTGGCCCGGTTAGCCTCGGGGTGTATTGTCGAAATTAGTCCTGCCTCTCGCGTTATCTCTATCCCTAACTGGCCATGTTTTTCGATTGAACCAAGGCCATTCGATTGAAAGTGTACACTTTATCGCGCGGGTCGCACGTCCATTGAACGACCTAAAGATTAATTTCGTGTACTCTCTTTAAATCTTAGGCGCACTCAATTTGGACATGCTTGGACATAATACTATGTTGAAATTGTGTGTTTGTGCATATAAACTTGTAAAGGATTAATCACATATACTTGTTCATAAAATTTTCGAGACTTATCATTCTTCTGTTTTGTAAAAATTGTTTGACATAGCTGCAGGTGTCGGAAAAATCTGAAAATTTACGGAATATTGTATATATGTGTCTAGTTCTTGCTCGTAAAATTTCAATGCATTTTGACATGTTAATAATTCTATATAAATTGTTCTTGCAGGTGTGCTCATTTTCTGCGATTTCTAACTTGTAACATGAATTTACTAACTTGTGCACATTCTTTTTGAGAGAGGTTCAACCACATCTTCGGTTGAAAATGTGGCACCTAGGGCCACAATGGCACATTCGTTTGAACAACTTGCCCCAACAAAAGGTAATGACCCTATTCCTTCAAATTCGGTTGTTGCTAATTCTACGTTTGCTCGTGAACGGTTTTCAGGTAGGTCTGACGAGTCCAACTTGGAGAAATTTCTTATGCCCTTGAGTGCATCAAACAAGTGCCAAAATATGAAAAAGTTATGCACAACAAGGAGGCAAACGCAAGAGAAGGAGGTTGTTTAGATGAACAAAACCGACGCGGTAATTATGGATGGCTACCCCTAAATTGAAGGACCTAAACGTGGAGGAGATGCCCTCAAAATTCAGGCCATTCTTAGAGCAAAATTGAAGCATCACGTCTAGGCTGTAAGACTTTAAAAAAACAAGCGCTTGTTGGGAGGCAACCCAATGGAGGAGTCTACAAACCAGATTTGCATTCTCTTCCCTCTCTTTTTTATTTTTGTCGTTGCTTTTTAATTCTCTTAGATAGAATTTTCGTAGATCTCTCTTTCATGCTTGAATTCTATGACTTTACTTTCGTACATTGAGGACAATGTAGAGTTTAAGTGTGGGGGAAGGGGTTTACAACTTATTTGAGTCATTAAAAAATAAAAATAAAAAAAAAAATTTTGTTTTGAGTCATACTTAGTGTATTTTGAGTCTTTTTGTTTAACTTAGTGTTTTACAGAGTCTTAGGATGCCCTTAGTTAGTTTATGATGAAAATGGACTGAATTTGAACATACATATGGCATTGCATTCATGATTTCTTGTGTTAATTGAGTTATTTTGAGTGTCATGACATGTAGTAGATATGGATAGTTAAACATGGTACAGATTTCGCATGTGAGAATAAGTTTAAGTCATATGAACCCTAAACGTGAGTTTTGAGCCTATACATTTCTTCTGAGTGAATTTTATGCATATTAGTCTCAAAACTATGCATGTGCATCATTTGGTTACTTGCCATAGATTTTAATGAACTAGAGATTACTAGAACTTACTCATGTCGAATTTGCAAAGCTTATAGTTGACATATACTCTGATTTTGGATATGATAAGAGGCACTTAGGTTTACCACCACTAGCCAAATTGCCATGAGTCCCTTATGTGCGCACGAGTTGCGACACCCTTAGATGAACCCATTTGAACCTACATTATGCCTTTCTTTCATTGCCATATGAATCTAAACACTTTAACTTAGTGTAGATTATCTATACCCTTGTTCAAAAGACTTGGTGGGGTTTTTGAAACTAAAACAAAGAAGATGGCGTGAAGATGTTAAGGGATGTATGTATGGGGATAGACTTGTCCAAATGACTTGTAATATGTGTGATTGCCGAATGAAACAGAAGAAAATTTAGAGAGCAAGAACAAAAGAAAGATCAAGAAGCTCTCCGGCAATAGGTTCTAAGTGTCTAAGTTTGGATTAATGTCCCCCGTACTTGTGAGTTTGGAGTTTGTTTCGAAAAGAAGGCCCAATAATGCAAAACATGGTCTTTGTCCTGTTCACAAAGCTCAAGGGAAGTTTAGAATGAAGTTAGGGTCCAAAAAAATGAAATTTGGCCCTTGTTTATAGAAGATTGACCATGGAGGCGTGGAAAAGATGAAGGAGTCTGGTTTTACAAAGTTTGTGATATTTCGACTAAGTCTTTGGAACGTTTTTAACCACCACTTATCTAAATTTTCGAATGCCTTAGCCTTGCCCCATTACAACCCTTCGAAAGTCCTTTTTGATCCTTAAGATGAGTAGCAGTTAATCTGTTGAGTAAGTTGCATAAGTAAGCATATGGTTTGGTTCATTTGTGCAAGTATTTCATTCATGAGGTTTTCAATTATTTCTATCCATTTTTGAGTGAAAATATGATGAGTGCATCCATGTGAGTTGATTTGAACTTTATTCGAAACATGCACAGATTTAACATCACCATTGTTTACACCACGTCTTACTTGTTCATTGCATGAATCATATCTTGGTTATCATTTGAAGTTATGTAATTCCATTGCCATATACATTAAGAAATTTCTGAGACAAATTTTGACTAAGGGCTTAGTGTTGTTTTACTTAGTATCTCTTACGTTTTCAAACATGATAACATGAAAATTTGCGGCTTTGAAACATTGAGACTTCTAAGTGTTTTGTACATATAAGTGTGACGTTTTTCCCATTGTTATTGTTTCCCATTATTTTTCTTTTATCGAGTCCGTTGCTTTGATTTGTATTTGCTAGGGACTAGCAAAGTCTAAGTGTGGGGGAATTTGATCTACGCATTTTATGCTTGATTATTAATGTCTTTCTCTCTATATTTAACTTTGTTTTGTGCTTAGTAAATATGTTTTTAACTTACTTTATGTTTGTAGGTAGAAATAAAGGAGGAATCCGTAAAGGAGGCAGAAATGAGCTCAAAACCTACTAAGGAGGAAGTTCCTAAAATGAGGAGGAAAGATGATGAAGAATTGGCCACGATTTATAAAGAATGGATCAAAGATCACTAAGATGGGTCAAGACCATGCTCATGTGTCCAAGAATGTCCAAGATCATGTCAAGATTCACCCACAAAGAAGCCCAAAAGAAGAAAATGGATCAAAAGCTAGAAATCAGGAAATCTGCCTGTGCAGATCAGCCCACTTCAAAAGGTCACTGTGAACAGATACGGATGAATCTAGACGCGATTAGCATATGGTTGGAAAGATCTAGAAGTCTAGTTTCCAACGCAACTGGAATCAAGCGATTTGAAGTTCTAGAACGAGAGAAACTTCTATTTTAGTGGAGAAGGGTCAGGTTACCCGGGTGGAGTAATTAGAGTTCTAAAAGGAGTCGAACTAGGCTTTGCTTGGCCTATATAAATGAGGGCTCGACTAGGGTTTCATCATCACACATTCTAGGAGCCGAATCTCTGTCCAAACACTACCTCCTTTCACACAAAGTCGAAGAACTCTTCTCCTTAGCCGAAACACCACCATCACCACCTCAAAAACATCCCTCCTTCACCCATAAGTGTTCTTACGCTAGATTTGGCTTTGAACACTTGTGTCCTCCCTCACGCCAACAAGGGGCTGCTATACTTGGAGCTTGCGGAGAGACGAATTCCTCGGAGCAAAAAGTGTAACATGACATCTTGTATCAAATTTCGGTTATGTATTGGTTTTCTTTACTTTTTGTAGAAAGACAACATGTTTTAGTGTAAAGATGATTGTTTTGGATTTTTATGAGTTCTTCCATGTGTTCTTAGTATGAATTCGAATATATATGCTAGCTTACTATGATCTTAATGCTTTGAAACTTGTTTAGGATGACACTAGATGATTTGGTTCACCCTAGCATGTTCCACCGAATTAATCAAGATAAAATTGAGTTAGGAAGTTAACTAGATGATTTGGTTTCTCTCTAATTTGATGTAAGCATGTGTTTGTGTTTTAATTTGTGCTATGAATTTCGTAGAACTTGTTTAAAGAAGAAGTAATCGGCTTAGGTAATTAGTATGTGATGATCACTTGTAAATAACTAGTTTAGGTTTTTTTCGGCAATGATGCATGTTTAGGGTTTCTAGGGTTCTTGATTGTTTGCTTGTCTATGAGTGAAGCATGTTAGGGTCCTAGGGTTTCTCTATGTGTATGATTGCCACGTTTTTGTCTTTAATTTTGTAGTCATAGAAAACAAACCAACTTTGCACCCCCCTATATAACCTAGCATAGTTATCCATGCACCCTCAATCCCCGGTTAAGAACGATCCCTACTTATCAATGCTACATCAACAAAGAAGGGTTTTAATTGTATTCGTGTTTGATTAAGTGTTTAATTAAATGCTTGAAAAGATGAGAATCAACTGCTGGTCCCGAATCTTCCGGAACTGCAATACCGAGGTCCACAACATGCCCTCCAAGGCCTGAATAGTCCTCGAAGATCGTTTGCCAATCTGAGGATAAGAACCTGTACTAACTCGTAATCTGGTCCACAATGCTCGATGTAAAGCTCGCCAACACTTTGTCGTAGCTGATTCTCTCAATCGGCGAACTGGGACATAGATACACCACGTAGATGGACAACCTCCATCAAACACTGCCATGACAGCCTGCCACTGAAATCGTCTCCGAAAGTACAGGAGAAACGTACTAAATTCATCAAATGGTCCACAAAAGTCTGACAACTGGTATCACCAACCAAAGTGCATACAAACACACACAAACACAGCAACAATCGCCACGTCTAACCGGAATCTCAAATGGCTGACACATCTCGGCAAATATCTGCCTCTTAGCCATCGCCAGTCGACAAAAGTGGCATCTGTACACACAAGCTGCTACATTGCTCTTCCATGTTGCGCTACGAGTAGTAAACTCGAAGTATCAGACACAACTCCGCATCACTAGCTCCAAAAGCGCACAAAATAATGAGCTTCAACATCATCACACTCGAACTCCGCTCCCGATGCCTGCAACTCGGCTAACACGGAAACTTGAGCCACACTCATATGAAACACTGAAGCTCCCGTCTTCCGACTGAAAGTATCAGCAACAACATCCCAGATGGATGGTCAAAATACAACCACTAGCCTTCCTCGAACAAACTCAAAGGTGCAGCCATAGTCGTTAGTCGACTCCATCCATCGACACTGCTTCAAGCCCAAATCTGGCCGAAAATGCAAGTGGATGAAACCCAAGAGATCAGTGTACGTCCTACACTGCGCTGCACGCCATAGCAGTAGTATCTCGAACTCCTCAATGCTAACATAAGGACGGCTACACCTAAACCACATATAGGATACGTAGCCACATAAGGTTTCCACTGCCTGGAACAATGAGCCACCGCTCTGCTGCACATCATTAAAAATTAACCAAAAACCAAATCTTGATGCAACGCCATAACCCACGAACTCGTCGCAGTCATCAGGTAGGGTCAAAACCGAAGCAACGGTCAACCACCCTGTAGGAGTCAGTAACTCTCCTCACGTGCATCAAACCACTCGAACTTGACACCTTCTCCGTCAAGCCAGAAAGTGAAGTGGCAATCCAGGAAAATCCTGTACAAGCCGTCGGTAATAGCCTGCCAAACCCAAGAGACCCCTGATCTCTGGCACAATGGTAGGGCAACCCCAAATCAATACGGCTTCAATCTGGTCAGGATCCACATCACTCACTCGAAGTCCGCAAAATTGCTCGCAATTGCATCAGGTACTGGTCCACACTCCTGGAGTACATTAGGAAGTTGCCGACGAACATGGTCGCAACTCGTCCAGAAACCGTCTGAACACCTGGTCCATCAAGTCCACACGACCTACGGGGCATTGGTCAACCAAACAGCGTGACCAAAAGCTCCTGATGCCAGTACCATGATCCGAAAGTCGTCCTAGCCACAACTGACTCATCAAACCTCAACTGATGGTATCTGAACCCATAATCAATCTTCAACAAGACTGAAGCTCTCGCAAGCTGATCAAACCACTCGTCAATCCGAAGCGGAGGATACTCGCACTCCTCTGAAGCAAATCAGGCTTCTGGCAGTCAACGTACCACCACGTCTAACCATCCATCCTCCGTACACACAATGCAAAAGCACACCATGCAAACACGCGGGGTAGCATGAAATCCCCTCCAGCAACTCCTGGAGTCGAAACTATAGCTCCATCAGCTCCGCTGGCTCCAAATGACAAGATGTCGGTAAAATGAATCCAGCGCCTGGTACAAGCTCAATGGTGTAATCAGTCTCCCGAACTGGAGGAACACCTGGTAACTCCTCCGAAACACACCTGGAAACTCAGGAACCACCTCAACGTGACCAATGTCAGACACAGCAACCACAGCATCCACAACATGAGCTAAGCAAACCACAAAACTCATCTTCACAAACCGCTCGACCATCACCAAGAACCATCTCGGGAAATCTGGTCGTCGAACATAACCTCCTCCTCGAGGCTCTCGAACATCGCCAAATGTGTCGACTGTAAGTCCATACTCACAAGCACACCAAAACCACAATGTCCAGCTATCACAGATCCACGGCTAACACATAACCTCCAACAAGGATCTCACAACCTCCGGATGGATGCAACACCCTCCAAGACCTCGGAAGTGGATATGCAGGTACAATAGCCATGGATATCAAACAACAGTAACCTCGGAGAAAAGTCTGTCCTCAAACAAGGTCATGGCACAAACTCCAACATGCCCAACTAGTCGCCCACGTCATATGCGACTTGCTGAAGGATTTGTCAAAAGGGTACATTGGTCAGACTTCAGAAACAACATAAAGATCTCCTCGTGAACTCTGAGCTGTCGAACCGTTATAATAGATGGCTGATGCGTTCCCTCATAACGTGACCCTCCTGGCCACCGAAACAGCAACTAAAAGTGCTCCACGAACACAAATCACCGCAACACCTGCTGCGTGAAAGGATCACTAACGATCGCTTAAACTCATGCCACAGGAGCAAATCCGCTACTCTGTGATCTCCGCCATCGCCAAACGGATCAGCAGAGGATCCTCAACATAATCGAAAAGATCGCAGCTTGATGAAATCACTGATCCCGAGGTGTCGGAACTCAACCTCATCGAAATCTCGACTAAGTCAACTTTCCTTAAATCGTCACATCGAAAACCGTATACAACTTTCCTTTTCAATAGTCTCGCCACGGAGTACAGCACACTAAGCTCCTCACGGATATCTCGAGGCACATCATTCAAACTCTCTCTGATACTCAGGTTCAAACTCATCTCGAACCTCGTGCACTGCTTCCTCTGAAGCCACATAACTCGTATAAATAGGTATAAACATATGAACAATGCATCTCTGCCTCAGGTGGATAAACACACCACATTCGAATGCTGGGTAGCCTGATAAAACCATTACCGTATACACAACACCTTGAATGTAGGCCATGGAGTCGCAACCGGAACTCACACAATATCAGCCCACCAAATACAGCAATCTGACTCAGGCAAACATCACTTCCACAATTCTCAGCTCTGAAGCAACACATACATGCTCATATACACATCCCCAGGCAAACCGTGCCACACAATTCTCTAAACTCTGAATACTCATCTGAATCCACTATTCTCTGGCAAATCGCGCGTCGATTGATCCTCAACAGGATCCACAACCGTACCGACACGGAAAGCACGTCAGGAGGCATCCTAATGAATACAATATCGTTCACAACAAGTGGAACGTAATCATGGAACTTCAAATATTTGAAAGCATACAACACCCGGAACTTGATGATTATCCGCCGACCGGTCGGGTCACCATTCTAGACATGCTGTACATTCTCAAATATCCTTAGTAAACACGACAACAGAAGTCTACAGAACCTATAACCTAATGCTCTGATACCAAGCTGAAAGGACCCAACCCCGATTTAGCTTCCTAAATCGGAATCAAACCCCTTCGAAAACACGAACCAATAAAAACTTTTCGAAATTTGGGCAGAGTTTCGTTACTAACGTGGAATTACCGTTACCTGCACGCGGAAAATACACTTCATCCTATGCCATAAAAAGCAAACCGTGGGCACCAATCCCATCCGGATTTCTCAATATATCAACAGTAAAGTAAACAATACATATAATATATACTTTACTGAAATCCGGGTAAAATCGTATAACATATTCAATAGGAAACTCAGAGCGACTTCTAATACATAATCATATACGCATACCACAGTAGGTAGAACAATAAACCTACTGGATGAAACAAAGTAGCTCGAGTACTATGCCTCTGACCACGACGTGCGACACCAGAGCCTGAACTGTAAACTGGGCACGGAAACTGAAAAGCCCAGGGGAAAGACATGAAAACCGTTAGAGTGAGTGGACGAAAATAAATGTCTTTCACTAGTTAATATATATGTTTAAAATAACATATGCGAGTCTAAGTAAACAAAAACATCATAGTACACGAGGTAAAACTCACACTCCTCCAGTGTACTGAGCATGCAAGTAAAAATCCCACTGGGTCACTCATGGACACACACCGTGCTAGTACAGTCAGAATCACGGGATCCCAGACCCACACGTGATTCTAGCCGGAAATGGCCTCAGGTCAAAGGTCTGCCTCCCCCCGGTAAAGACCTCGGGTCAGGAGTCACAGCCTCCCCTGGAATAAAGCCTACCATCGGGGATTAGCCGAGAGGCAAGTGTATCGATACAACAACGTAACCAAGACTGTACTCTGTGTAAACTAAATCACAACCATTTCGATGCAAATGCATGAAACAACATATAAGTGTGTGTATATTCGTATACGTATATCCGTATATGTATAATCGTAAAATATATGCTCATGTAATCCGAAATCTCATACGCATGCTCAAGTTCATAAATCATATAAAAGACTTGCAAGAATTCCGTGAAAAGAAATTGTCCACTCACAGACTGGCGTAACGCGAATCGCGTTAACCCGTGATCCGGCGGAAAGTCCCTCGCCAAACGAACGATCACGAACACCTGAATATTCACAAAATCCATATCTCAAAATCATATCTCGACAATGCAAGACAAATCACGAGAAACCACCGTTCCCGGAAACACATAACTCAAAGTCGACGAATCGTCGAAAATCCGTATATGTACACCACAATACCTCGCTTTACGTTTGGATGCTCAACTCGAAAAACGAACCTCCCCACTGCGATCAGAGCGCGATTTCGAGTCAAATGACATGCGACTTGTCGAAAATCCAAAAAGTCAAACCTGTTGACCGTTGACCGCCGCCGTTGACCACCGTCCACGGCGGCGCCACCGTTGACCGGAGAATTTCAAGGCGGAGCAACCCTTATTCCACTCAAAATCGCCCACTGAGCAACTTTCATAACTGCAACAAAGTCCAATTCAAACTCTAACTCATCCAATTTCATGTAAAACCAAATTGTCTCATAAATTTCCAACCCAAAATTCTCCTCACACAAATCAAATTGGAACACCATACCTATATGGTTAGAATCATGGAGATGAGGGCTACAAAACCCAGTGCTTGATGTAGCTCAACACAGCCCGAATCGAAAATCACCATTAACCCAAAATTTTGCAAACTTTATCCCAAGTTTTCTCTCTCCACCGTGAGCCACACCGTGCGTGGTGGCCGGCATCGACACGGGGCAGCCAAGCCGAGTCCAAAGAGGTATGGATCAAGCTCGGAGGTGGCCGGTTAAGGAATCACCGCCGGCGAGCCGTGAAGGTGACGCACCTCCTTCCTCCTCCACGTGTTGACCAAGTCAACACCAGTCAACCTAATTAATTCCAGCTTTTGACTTTCCCAAAGGGGAAACTGCCATATATAGACTTTCCCGAAATAGAAACTTGTAATTATCCGTTTCGACGAACTTCAAATCCACGTAACTTTCTCGCCGTAACTCCGATTCCGATAATTCTCGTGGCCACAAACTCGTCTCGACGTGATCTTCAATTATCATCCAAAGTCAAACACATCGGCCAAACGGATAAAAATTCAACCCTTCAACCAAACACATTTTTAATCGACTAAATAACCAACAATCGGAAATAATCACAACTTAATCTTCGTAACTTAGAAAAATGCTCCGGAAGTTCCCACAAACTCGAAATTAAATTCTAAACAACTTCCGTGAAGAAGCCGAAACCAAATTCTCGTACACCGTAAATTTACGGCCAATGCGCACCGTATTTATCGAGTCCCCCGGCGCTTCCATCCTCTCAATACGAGCGAGTATCCGATGACGACTGCGGAGGAGGCCAGGGTTGCTCGCCTGAAGTTCATTTTTGACTCGGCGCCCGAGGCGAGACACTCCTGGGTAGCGTACCATTGGGATCTGATCGAGTGCAGGCGTCTGGCCCGAGCACCTGGTCTGTCGGGCATCTGATACCATCCATTTTTGCATGTTTACGTATATTTGATAACTTTGTTACTAACCTTTCGTTCGTATTTGTTTACAGCGAAAATGACCAAGTCCAAGGCCACCGAGAAGGACGAGACCCTCCAGGGCCGCATGGAGTTGCTGTTGGCGAGCTCTGAGAGTGTGCACCGGATGGTTGATGAGGGGCGCGGTGGGTTGGTCATGGGGGATACGGCCCAACCGATGATCCGGGCGCCGGATGTTGCTGACCATGCTCCTGCCCTGCATGCGGCGTCGGGTTCTAGAGTTGCTGCCACTGTCGTCCCACGGGTGCCTGTTGCTGGTGCGGTTCCTGAGAGAGCCGGGCTTCCTCTGCCCGCGGGTTCCTCTGCTACTCGGGGTTGGGACCGGGCTGAACGGGATCGCCTCTCCTGTGAGAAGGAACAGCGGCAGGCGAAGCGCGATCAGAGGCGCGTGGAGCAGAGGGATCGGCGAGAGGCCTCCCTGAACTCGGGCTCGCGGGGCCGGGCCTCTCAATCATCTAGTGGTGTAGATCTCTCTGCCAGTTCGCCTACTCGCGAATGTGGGGTCAAGCTTCCAGCCAAGCGCTCTCGGATGGATGTTGCTGACACTGCGGCGGTGGAAGTTGGTGGGGAGGCGTCTCGTGCCCTTCTTGTGAATGTTTGACAATCCCTGGGCGAGGGTGTGGGATCACTCCAGCACCTGCTACAACCGAGTTCCGCCCCTGCCCCCGACGGCTTGGATCGGACTTTCAATGTGTGCGCAAAGCTGCAGCATCAACTTTTTTGCTTGCGCGCACGCGAGAACATGGAGGAGCCCACGCGGTTGAGGGCTGACATCTGCAAGGCTGCCGCGGCCCATGAGAAGCTTCAGGCCGGGCTCTCCAAGGTGAATGAGCTGGCTGAGCGGAAGGCTACCCGGGTGAACGAGCTGACTCGGGAGCTTCAGGAGAGCGCCGAGCGGGAGAGCGTTCTGAAGGCTGAGCGTGATAGTGCATTGGCTGAGGTGGAGCGGGTGCGCGCCGAGGCTGTCAACCGCGTGGCCAAAATGGAGTCCCGTTTGATGGAGGCTGAGTGTTGTGCCTAGACGGAAGATTAGGTCCAGCTAACCCAAGCGGAGGCTGCTGCCGCTTTCAAGGAGTCGGATGAATTCCTTGAGTTTGTGATGGTCGAGGCAAAGGAGCAGGTAACTACTTTTCAGGTGGCTGTGTCTCTTTTCATCGAGGTGGAACGCTATCGGGAGCATCTACGGGCACAGGCGGGTGCTGGGGCCGCTGGCCTTTCCACTGAGAACGCTGAGAAGCAGCCAGATGAAGAGCAGGGGTAGCTCGGTGGGTGCCGAGGCCGTGGTGGAGGAGCGGGTGGCGGATGCAGATGCGGAAGTAGAAGTAGTGTAGTTGTAGTTTTGTTTTTGTAGCTTGTAGATAGGATTTTGTAACTGGCCGTTCGTGCCCCTTAAGTAATGAAGTTTTCCCCTCTTTTTTTTGTATGCGTGTGCCTGCTTTTTTTTCTCTTTTTTTTTTTGTCTGAATAGTACTTTCATCAAGTGTTACATCAAAGCGAATAGTCTATCCCCAGTCCTCGAGTATCGGGTGGATGGATCAAGAAAATACATAGCGTAATAAAAAGGACTTAATGAAAGTACTTCCGTAAATGCTGAATGTTACACGGGTGTCATAGTCGTTGGCCTTGCATATCCCTTAGGTAAAAGGTGCTGGGGCTTACAACCTCGTCCACAACATACGGGCCTTCCCATGATGGACGGAGTGCCTTGACCTTCTGTTGTATTGCCTTTATGACCCAGTCCCCCTGTTGGATCGGTCGAGCCCGAATGCGCTGGTTGTACAATCAGGCGATTCTCTGTTTGTTCGCAGCATTGTGGAGATGTGTTGTGTCCCTCTTTTCTTCTAGTAGATCGTTATTGAGTCGTAGCCCTTCCTTGTTCGTGCTCGGATCGTACCCCTCGATCCGCGGGCTCTAGTGGGTGATTTCTAGATGTAGCACAGCCTCGGTTCCGAACGTCAGACTGAACGGGATTTCGCCCGTGGCCGTATTGGTGGTTGTTCGGATAGACCATAGAATCTCTGGGATGATCTCGGGCCAGCGCCCGTATCCTGCCTCCCCGGGCTCAATATCCTCGATCTTCTTCTTGATACCTGCCTTGATTATTTTGTTTGCCGCTTCTACCTGCCCGTTTGTCTGAGGGTGCGCTGGTGATGCGAATATGAGCTCTGTTCCCTATCATTTGCAGAAAGCCCTGAGCCGAGGGTTGTTGAATTGTGGCTCGTTGTCCGTGATGATGCTGATCAGGGTCCCGTAGCGACAGAAGAGGAACCGCCAGAGGAAGCGTTCTACCTTATTTGTTGTGACTTTTATCATTGGATGGGCTTCGATGAACTTGGTGTGGTAGTCGATGATGACGATCAGGTACTTGTACTGCCCTTTGGACTTTGGGAGTTCCCCGATTAAGTCTAGTCCTCATTGCGCGAATGGTACGGGCGATAGGAGGATTGAGAGCGGGACGGCAGGCGTATGGTAGTGGTGTGTATGCAGCTGGAACTGGTGGCATTTTCTCGTCAGTGTCGTGGCATCCGCATGGATGGTGGGCCACCAGAATCCGCACCGGAGGGCCTTGTGTGTGATTGATCTCGCTCCCGCGTGGTGGCTGCACGTGCCCAAGTGGATCTCTTAGAGAATTGTGTTGCCCTTTGTCGAGGTGACGCACTTGAGGCTCGCCCAAGTCTTTCCTCGCCGATAAAGCATGCTATCCCTTATGTTGAAGTTTGCTGCCCGTGCGACGACAGTCCTGGCTTCTCGCTTGTCTTCTAGTAATTCCCCCATTGCCTTGTATGCGATGAGTACATCCATGTAACTGTGTTCGTGCGATTCAATCGCTAGGATCTGTTCTGCTCCCGAAATGCTTGGTCGTCGCAGTACTTCGACGATTCGTTATCCTGGTCCGGAGTGGAAGGGAGCCGTAGCCAATCGGGCCAGCTTGTCCGCCTTCGCATTGAGTCCCCGGTGTATGTGGTTGATGTTGACGTAGTTGAACCTACTGATCAGCACTCTTACGTGCCTGAGGTAGGCGATCATAGACTCTCCTTTCGCCTGGAATTCTCTCTCGATCTGGCTCCACCAGCTATGAGTCGCTGAATATGTTTAGGTCGAGTGCCTCCGAGTTTTTGACCAGCTGTAGGCCTGCGAGGTCGCTGCCCTTTTATTACTGTTCGGGGCTTGTACTGGAAGTCGAATTCGCTAAGCTCGATTGCCCATTTCGCCAGGCGGCCACTGTGGTCGGGCGATTGGAGGATCTGGCGCAGGGGCGCGTTGGTGAGGATGTAGATGCTGTGGGCTTGGAAGTATGGTATCAGTCGTCGGGCGGCGGTGATGAGTGCGAGTGTTATCTTTTCAATCATGGGGTATCGGGTTTCAGCACCCCTCATGCCTTTCCCTGAAAAGAAAACGGGCAGTTCTGTGCGGTCTTCCATGCGGACGAGGGCCGAGCTGACGGCCGTGAGGGAGGCAGCCAAGTAGACATATAGTACCTCTCCTTGGATGGGCCTAGATAGGAAGGGGATCGAGGCCAAATATTCCTTGATTTGGAGGAATGATGCCTCGCATTTGGGCATCCATACGACCTCTCGCTTGTTTGTCGTTCGGGGGGCCTTGAAAAACGGAGCTCACTTGTCCGAGTAGCGAGATATGAATCTGTTCAGCGATGCGAGTTTGCCCGTGAGGCTCTGTAGGTCTGGCTTTTTAACGAGCAGGTTCATGTCGATGATCGCCCTCACCTTGGCGAGCGAAGCTTCGATACCCCTCTGGCTCACGATGTATCCCAAGAATTTGTTGTTTGTGACCCCGAATGTGCATTTGGCCGGATTTAATCTCATGTCGTTTTTGATTAGGACATCGAGCACAGTCCCCAAGTTTTGGACATGGTCGACCGCCTGTACGCTTTTCACGAGTATGTCGTCCACGTAGACGTCCACGATGTTGCCTATCATGCCATGAAACATCGCATTCATGAGCCTCTGATATGTGGAGCCTGCGTTCTTCAGTTCGAAAGGCATGACGACGTAGCAGTACAGGCTTTTATCCGTGATAAAGCATGTCGCCTCTTGGTCTTCGGGGTCCATGAAGATTTGGTTGTATCCCGAGTACGCATCCATCATCGATAGGAGTTCGTGCCCGGTTGTCGCGTCCACCAGCTGGTCGATCCTCGGTAGGGGGAAGCTGTCCTTGGGGCATTCCTTGTTGAGGTCGCTGTAGTCGATGCACATCCTCTACTTTTTATTGCTTTTCTGTACCATAACAGCGTTGGAGATCCATTTCGGGTAATCCACCTTTCGGATAAATCTGATGCCCAGCAGTCGGTTCACCTCCTCGTGCATCGTTGTGTAGTGTTCTGCCTTGTATGCCCTTCGCTTTTGCTTTACCACCCTCGCGCCGGTGTTGATGCTTAGTTTATGGGATATGACGCTCGTGTTAATCCCAGGCATGTTCTTGTACGACCATGCGAATACCTTCTTCTTCTCCTTTAATAGTGCGACCAACCGTTCAGCTATCGCGGGCACCAATTGGGTGCCAATCTGGACTGTCCTCTCCGGATGTTCGGACGATAGCTGAATTGTCTGTAACTCGTCGCGTTCGGGGACGAGGGACACTGCCGTTAGTCTATCGCATGGGTCATCCGGTATTTCCGCCTCTGGCGCCAGTTCTTCCAGAGCTAGGATTTCTTGCTTGTTCCCGGGTTTCGCTGCCTCCTTGTAGTTGTAACCCCTGATGTGCCCTACTCCGTGCTCCATCGGGAATCGACCCAGTAACATGTGCCCTGCGATGATCAGTTTTAGCCTGCTGATCCCCGGTCTCCCGAGTATGGCGTTGTATGGGGAGGGTGTGTCCATGATGATGAAGTCTGTTCGGACCTCGCTGTGCGGGGAGTCAGGGGCACCGATTCTGATCCGTATGTTGTCGCTTCTGATTGGGTATGACGTCTCGCCCATGAAGCTTGCAATGCACTCGTGGTCATGTGTCATTTTGTGCGAGGGTCTGCCCAATGTCGTGTATGCGTCCAGGTAGATCACGTTCACGGACTCCCCGTTATCTACCAGCACCCTCTTTACGAGATATCGATCCACGATTGCGTCGATCACAAATGGCATGGTGCTCCTCTTTGAACTCCTCTCCTCGTCTTCCGTCGTGAAGCTGATGGTCGGGGGTTCCCTTCTTCCTGCCTTGTTCATCCTTCTTATTTCGATCGTCAGTACCTCCCTGCTTGGACGGTCGGGCGACGAAGTCCCCTCCTTGCATTTCCCTCCGGATATTGTGCTGATCGTCCCCCGGGTTTCGACGTTTGTCTCGCGTGGCCATCCCTCGGTGTTGGGAAGGACAATCCGGCCATCCCTCTGCATTTCCCCGAGTACCCGTTTTAGCATCATGCAATCGTTGGTGTGGTGGGTGGCGGTGTGGTGGTATTCGCACCACCTGTCCGGGGTACAGCTGATTGGGGCCCTGTCCTTTGACATGTTGTTTGGCAGGGTGATCTAGTTTCGATGCAGGCGGAGTAGTTGTTCGTTCGACGGTCGGTTGATCGGTACCGGGGGGCCTCTCGGGAACAGATTTCCTGTGGTGTTAGTGCCTTCGCTCGGTCGTGTCGGTTGCCTTGGTAGCCGCGGGGGGACGGCCTCTGGTTGTACTGTCCGTGCGCATCTCGGCCTCGCTTGTAGCTTTCACCCTATTCTCCTCTATCGTCGGCGGATTGTCGTGGCTGAGCGTCCGCGCTCTCTGGCCGGTCGGTGCTGGATTTGGAGGTGGTCCAGTATACTCACGTCTCTACCAGCGCCTTTTGTATGATCAAATCCATTATCTTGTCGTAATCGAGATGCTCGTTCCGCACGAGTTTCTCTACGAATGGTGTTGCGAGCATGTTATCCATTAGGGTAACCTTAGCCACCTGAACGTGCTGGCCAGCGTCCTCCACCGGTTGATGTAGTTGGATAGGCTCTCGTCTACCCCCTGGCAGACCTTGAGGAGGATGCCCGTGGTGTTATACTTTCCTTGGAACCTGTAGCGCTTTTGGAAGCTTTCCCCCAGTTCTAGGAACGAATGGATAAAGCCTGGTGGTATCTCGTAGAACCAGCTCCTCGCTTCCTCGGACAGCGTCTTTTTAAATAGAAAGCACAAAGTCGAATCCGAGTATCTGGTTCCGTCCGTAGCGAATCGAAACTCGTCGATGTGCGTGCGGGGGTCCCCACTTCAGTCAAACCGAGTAACCTTTGTTGTCTTCGCATTCAGGTCCCTGCCTCTCTCCAGTATATGCGCCGAGAATGGACTGACCCGAGGGGTGAACATCCCACCTTGCCCGACGTGCTAGTCTTTTCGAAGGCACGACACCTCCGCCGATAGTTCTTCCATCCTTCGGAGGATCAGGGTGTTTTCCATTGGGGATGCGCCCCTGGGCGCGGGTTCCCCTGTTGGTGTGGGTGTTCGGTGTGACAACCTGAACCAGAATCAGATGCGTATTCGGCACGATTCTCGAGATTGAGTTTAGTCGCGGTTTTTCGTTATATATGTGGTTTGCCGATTCTATTCGCGACTATGTTTTCGGTTGAGAATTTGAGTTGAGTGTCTTCACGGAAGTTGTAGAGTACATGATTTCGAGCTCGACGGCGGTTCCGGAAGATTTTTCCGATAACTGAGGAATATTTTATGATTATTTGAAGTTTCGGTTTTCGACGAGTTTATCCGATTGTTTCGTGTTTATCCGAATCCTGATGGTTATCCGTTTCGAATCGTCGATTGACCCGAGGCGCGAGTATAAATATCGGAATAGTCGAGAATTAGTCGAAAATTTCATTTTGGGCTTTGACTGACTTTGACCTGCTTTGACTTTCCCGTTTTGGAAAATTGACCGTTGACCATGAAGGGAGAAGTTTCCCGTTTCGGCTTGCCGTCCGACGACCCACTTTCCGGCTACCTCCGACTTCAGCAAGGGTATGGTTAGCTTCCCCTTTCAATTTTGAGTTGATTGATGTTTAAATTTATGAGAATTGATGAGGATTTTATGGAGCCCGAATCGGGCCGAGCTGGGTTGCATCGCCTGTGACGGTTGGCCGTTTTCCGGCGAGGTTTGGTGGTGGTGGTTAGGGGGGTTAGACTCCCCTTGCTCCTCTGAGTCTTATAGTGTGCTTGGTTTGAGCTATGGTTGAGTTTTAAGGGCAACCCGATTAGTTCACCGGAAAGTTGAATTTCCTTCGGTTTTGGCTGAAATTGGAAGGGTTCCGGTTTGTTTTGGCCTTCGTGGTAGTTGAGAAAGTGATTCGGATGGATGAGACCTTGAAATCTGGAAAGTCTCGCCGTGAAACTCCACGGCGAAGCTCCGGCGGCGGCGGTCAACGGCGGAGCTCCGGAGAGGGTTGACTTTTTCAGATTTCGACACTTTTAATGTCGTTTTCCTCGAAATCGCGCCCTGATTATCGTCCAGAGGTTTTTGGATCGATCTGGGTAGTGGATTTTCAGTCGAGGGTTTCGAGTGGAGATTTCGGGAATTCCGTTAATCGTTTTGCATTGCATTGTTTATTTCCGGGAACGGTTGGTTTCCGTGGTTCAGTATGGGGTTGTGGACAATGATTTTGATCAGTTATGTTTTTGTGGAAATTCAAGAGGTCGAGATCGGGATCGTGATCGTGCTTCAGGCGAGGGATCCTCCGCCAGACCACGAGTTTAGCGCGAGTGCGCATTTTGCTCACCTGTGAGTGGACAATTTCTTTTCACGGAATTCTTGCGAGTCTTTTATATGATTTATGAACTTGAGCATGCGTATTGAGATTTCGAATCACATGAGCATGTGTTTTATGATTATACATATATGGATATACGTATATGAGTATACATACACTTATATGTTGTTTCATGCATTTGCATCGAACTGTTTATGATTTGATTTTCACAGAGTAAAGTTTCAGTTACGTTGTTGTATCGATACACTGCATCCCGGCTGATCCCCGAGGATGTTACCAGCAGGAATCACGTGTGGGCTAGGGACCCCGTGGTTCTGACTGTACTACCTCAGCTAGGATCACGTGTGGGCTAGGGACCCCGTGGTTCTAACTGTGAGATTTTTACTTGCATGCTCAGTACGCTGGAGGAGTATGATTTTTACCTCGTGTACTTTGTTATTTTTATTTACCTGGACTCGCATATGTTATTTTAAACATATATATCAACTGGTGAAAGACATTTATTTTCGTCCACTCACTCTAACGGTTTTCATGTCTTTCCCTTGGGATTTTCGGTTTCCGTGCCCAGTTGCAGTTCAGGTTTGGTGTTTCACGTCGCGGTTTGAAGGCTAGTGATCTGAGCTACCTGTGTTTTCCAGTAGGTTCTTGTTTCGCCTACTGATGTATATGTTGTATATATTTTACACTAGAGGTCGCTCTGATACATTCTGATACATGTTTATACAGATTTTCACGGATATACTATATATAGTACAGTATGTTTACTGTTTATTGTTTATATTATGATGTTGAGAAATCCGGATGGGATTGGTGCCCACGGTTTGGCTTTTGTGGCATAGGATGAAGTGTTATTTTCAGGGTGCAGGTTTATGCAATTCCACGTTAGTAACGAAACTCTGCCGAAATTTCGAAAAGTTTTTGTTGGTTCGTATTTTCAGAAGGGGTTCGATTCCGGTTTAGGTAACTGAATCGGGGTTGGGTCCTTTCATTCGGGTCATCCGAGGGTCGGTCCCGCCAAACGGGTGCTGGAGATCCTCAGCGTTGGTATCTTCCCAAACGGGACCCCGCCCGTGTTGTATTTGTTGCTGGTTGACGAGTGCGTCCAGTCGTTCTTCCAGCCTCTGCCGGGCCTGGCGCTCATGATCTCTTTCAAATGCTGCCTCTCGTAGCTCCTGGAGCAGGCAATCGGCCCGTTCCTCGCCGCTTCGTCCGGGACTGCTGCTTGTTCCCAACTTGATCACTTGTCGCGCCCGTGCGCTCAGGGGTGTTTCCTCGATGGGCATGTCACTGATGTTTGTCTCTTGGGTATTCATGTGGGCTTTTGGGTAGTGGTGTTTATACGAGGTTTGTAATTTGTAAGGTTCCCACAGACAGCACCAACTATTTCTACCGGATTACGCGGGACGTAATTAGCATAAGCAAGTACGAGTAATCTTCTCTTCTGGAAGTCCGAACGTTCGGGCTGTCGGATGATCGGGTACTCTCTCTTCGGGTGTTCGGGTTGACGGGTATGCGGATTCGCATGTTCGGCTTCAGCTGTTAGAATAATACAACAAACTGGCGGTCAGATGGTCAAGACAGGGTCGGCCTGCCTTCAACGCTCTGATGCCTAAGTTAGAAGGTGTATCGGATATAACTGTCAAGCGAACGTGTAAGAAAGTAGGTTGGAGTATTTAAGATTGGAATCAATGATCTGTCTGTCCCTTTACCTGTAGTAAATGCCTTACCTATATAGGTGGGTGAGATTGTTGTTTGCTTGTGCTCTTCGATGTGGGATAGGGCTGCACTTACTGTCATGTGGGCCGAGTATTCAGATGTACGCTTGTCGGGCGCATGCCCGGTCAGATGGGCTCGTTCTTATGAGTGAAGTTGTAGTCCGCCTGGTGGTCTTTCGGGTGGTCGGGTAGGTGTTGATTACCTGCTTAAGTGGGTAAGTATGTTTAATCTATGAACTAATGGTGCTATACTAACACACATCATATTAACAATGCCAATTTGAAGCCGGGAAAGTATTTGTGCTTTTGTTTGGGAGTGGTTTATCACTTATTTGAACATGTTGCGATGACAAACCTCATCCATTTGATTTTAGTTTGGTGAGGCACGACGACGACAAAGTTGAGCCCGTGATTAGAATCTGAAGGTGGGGGAACGACGTTTATAGCCGGAACGTCATTGGAATCATGGAAAGAGGTCTGGCTGGCTATAACATTGATTTAGCTCCCAACTAGATTATAGGTCCATATCTATTAGATAACTAAAAGGTCAAAGTTGTGCTTGGTATTTGTCCACATATCTATGTGTGTGAGTATCTATTAAATAACTACGTCTATTTGAATATGTGACCAATTATCTGTGACATATCTTTCTAACTATTTGTCATACTATCTGTTTGAATGTGTCAACTATTTATCTTCTTCAAATTTCATAAGTGTCACACATTTATCACATAATTGTTCAACTACATGTGAGAGAGTGTCAACTAACTTCTATTTAGATGTCTGTCTAACTATCTGTCACATATCAATTAAACTATCAGTCAAACTATCTATTTAAATATCTGTTCCAATTTTAGAATTATTAATTAAAAATAAAGGAATAAAAGGTAATATAAAGAACAAACAATTTATCATTCACTTTTTTATGTTTCTAAAATATCTACTTTGTTTCAAAAAAGTATAAGATTGGAAGAATGACTGAAAAATAAGGGTCCGACAATAACATAGTCCATGGAAGTACCAAAAGTCTGAATATCTGTTAAACTATTTGTCCAAGTATCTGTTCAAATGTCTATTTGTTATCAAATAACCTAGTTGTCGGAAGTACCAAAAGTTTGAATATTTGTTCAGCTATCTATCTAAATAACTATCATAATATCTGTTTAGCAATTTGTCTAAATATCTATATGTCATCAAGTTCAAGAATAGTGCAGACAAGACCCTTATGTTTTAAAATATATATCAGTTTAAAAGAATTGACTGGAAAAAAAATACCCCATAATAACTTAGTTGCTTGAAATAGCAAAACTTTGAATATCCTTTCAACTATCTGTCTAAATATCTATTTGTAACATTTCATATATGCGTTTGAATAATACAAAGTTTGGGTTCTTTATGGGTTGTCTATAGATGTAAGACAAATTAGAGTACATGTCGAGTAACTTTTGAAGATTTGTCGAAAATATACACTACTTGTTTGATTATCAAGTGAAGATATGGGTCGAGTTTCTACAATCATATTGGACAAATACTTGACACAAATAACAGATATGTAAATAGATTTCATGACAGATACTTAATAAACTATTCCATATTCCATAATATATGAACAAATTTCACTAATAACATGGCAAAAAACCTATACATAAACAAGTTACATCTCCAACTCGATTAATAATCCTAACATGTACTTGATAAATACATGTCAAGTATTTCTCCACATGACATATACTTAAACATGTACTTAACATGAAAGCTTATGTTCAGCTTATAAGATTAGGCACAAAGCTCTTTGTCTCTAACAAAAGCCTCTCCATAGAGCTTGAAGATTTTTGCTACAGTTTTTCCACCCGTCTCATGCTCCACAGATGTATCACTGTTGCACCAACAAAGAAAGCCAATCAGAATAATACTGAGTAGAAATTAACATTCGACTAGCTATAAAACAATAGACAACCTTGCAAGCCATAGTTCAATTTTGTAATTCTAGCATATTTCTTATATAACACACCATTTAATATTCAAAACAACCATGTTTTTTAGCCTTTACATGTTTTTTTTAATATTTTTTTTACCTTTTTGCTTATCTTTTTAACTGATTTTACTTTTTACTTTTTTACATTCTAAAATTTTTTAAACCAGATTTAATTTTTACTTTTCAACTATTTATACTTTTATCTTTTACTTTTTTACTCGTATATAACAACCATGGATTACGATTTATACCACTGTACATACTATTTATTTACCTTTTATTTTTTTTTACTTTTTACATTTTTACTCATTACTTTTACTTTTTAATATTCACCATTTATATTTTGTTAACCAATTTACTGTCACACTATTCATTCACTTTTTTCTTTTTCCCTATTCACCAATTTTTACTTTTTACTTTCACATTTTTATTTATTACTTTTTAAGTTTCACCCTTTTTTCTGTTCACCAATTTTTATTTTTTACTTTACTTTTTAACAAGTTTAATTAGTACTTTTACTTTTCAATAGTCACCCATTTTTTTACTGTTGAACTTTTTACTTTTTCAAAAAAAATTTATTTTTATTTTTAACGATTATTCATTTTTTACTGTTTTACTTTTTACTTAACCTTTATAGTGAAAGAAAATTACCTTGATTTTTTTGAAAAGTAAAAGATCTGCCTTAACTCTATGCATTAATGTTTTATTTTTTTATGGCTTCGCCTTTTCTTGAAATTTTGCTATATAAAAAATTATGGCAAAATTCATGTACGCATCATTCTTATCTTTTCTTTCATCGTATATTAACAAATACCGTGGATCGGCATGGGCAACATTGACTAGCATATCCAACCTTTCATCTTTTTTGAAAGGTTAATTTTTAATTTTAATAGTTTAACAATTTAATTTTTTATTTAAACTTGACCGTAAACAAGCTTTCATATGATGATATCAATTATATGCATTGACCTTTTTCACTTTTTTTAATGGTTTCATCTTTTATTTAATTTTGACTCTAAATTTTATATTTACGTAAATTCTAATATCACATACATATCATTCTTGACTTTCTCTCATCGCATATTAGCAATACTGTGCCTTCGGTGTGGTCTTTCATCCTAGGGTTTATGGTGTTTATGGGGGTGTTTTTATGTTTTTTTAACAATTTTAATGTTTTACTTTTTACTTTGTTACATTCACGCATTTTTTTAAAAGTTTTATTTTTTACGTTATATTTTTTAACAGTTTAATTACATTTTTATTTAGACTTTGCCTTTCTATTTTTTACGGTTTCATCTTCTTCTTTTTTTAACAGTTTTGACTTTTATTTATTTATTTTTAAAGGGAATTATTATTTTTTATCTTTTAAAAATTTACACTTTTTACTTATATTTTACTTTTCATTTTTTTTTTGGTTTCAACTTTTACTTAAATATTGTTGTAAAATAGTATAACCTAAATCTTAATTTCACTTGAACATTATTCCTAACTCTTCTCTCATCTTATATTAAACTTCAATGATTTATAACCTCTTATATTTTGTAAGTTGCATGTACTATTTTAAATAGTACTTAATTTGTAAATTATTTTTTATATATTATAAATATTTATTTTTTAAAAATAAAACTCTAAAATAACATTGATATTTATTTTGACAACAAATTGCTCCTCGACGCGGGCAACAACCCTAGTAGATACCATGTTCCATGTGATTTGCAGACTTTGCTATCAACAACATATATAACCGATAAGAAGAACCAAAGCTTGGTGTGCTTAATGCATCGGTTGTAGCGGATTATGGTGAGACAAGCTCTCCTTTACAGTAGGCATAAAAAACTCTTATTCGTACACACCTCCGCAAGCTACCCTTTCCACAAGTGCAAACAACATTTTTATTTTACATATCCATATTGTACTATATATTTTTGTTTCTCAAACCCCTTTAGGCACAACCACTACCGGATTAAGACCCATTGCCGGCGACTTAAAGTCGCCGGCCTTGTTTTTTTTCTCGCCGGAAATGTCATTACTGGCGACAAGTCGCCGGAAATTGGCCGCCGGAGATAGCATTGCCGGCAACTCATTTTCACGTCGCCGGTAATGTCGTTGACATTGCCGGCGACTTAAGTCGCCAGCAATGTTTACGCCGCCGTGGCCGGAATTTGAAGACATTGCCGGTGACTTAGGTCCATGTCGCCGGCAATGGTTGGAAAAATTTTGAAAAAAAAAACCGGTTCTGGATTGGGCCCAATTCCAGAACCTGCATTGAAAGACATAAACCGTACAAATACAAGTTCAATAGTACACACATAAATGTCCAACGTACAGTACAAATAGCAACGATACGAAAATAAACTACAACTACACATCAGGGTCGAGGAACTTGCGGGTCGGGGTCGAAGAAATCCATGTACTCATTTGAACTCCGGTGGCTACCCTGGTCTTGCTGTGGTGGTGACTGGTGCGGTGGTGGTGGTGGTGGATATCTGGGAAACACAGGGACCGGGGGAGGTATGGGGAGCGGTTGTCCGGTAGTTTGAGTCGCGTACATCGTCTGCATCCAGGTGAACATTTGTGTCTGCTGCTGGACCATGAGTCGGTGTTGCTCGATCATCCCCCGGTACTCGGCATCTCTGGCTGCCTGCTGCTCGGCCATCTGCCTCATCTCCTCCATCTGCCTCCTTTGCTCCTCCAACTCCCTCTGCGTCCTCTGAAGCTCCGCTGCGAGGTTACGACTAGAAGTTGAACTTCTTGACCCGGTAGAGTATTATGAAGTGTTCTTCAATACTCCTTCGCCCGCCGAGCCCATTCCCCTGCAGTAGTAGGTATTCTTTCCAGTCCCGCACGCTTTTGCCATGATCTGAGCCGCTACAGGGCGATCAAGCGGATCGATCTGAGAGGCATACTGGGTGACTTCTTCCTCGGAGCAGTCAGGATGGTTATTCCGAGCTATATTCATGGTCACTTCTGTGGTCGCCTCCTCCACTCTCACCTAATTGAAAAGCGAAAATGAATAACGTATTATTTAACAAAATAAATTAATATCGAAAAATAGTTTTATTAACACATGCAGAGGCGAAAGACTTACCGCTTCTTCAGGGCACTGCGGATAGAACTTCTGATGAATATACACCAACGGGTTCACTTCTTGTTGTTGCTGCGCCTTACTCGACCAACCCAAATAGTTGAGTGAACCTGCATGATGGGCCCTGGTGTTTTTCAATCTATTCGCCTGGTTCGTCTTCGAAATCGCCTTGTTTGATAAACATATGTAAAAAAAATTAGTAACTAACTATTTCAATGTGATACGATACATTAGGCTTGTTGGATATATTCAGGATGCATACCTGAGCTTTGGGGTGCTCGAAGTGGGCTATCAGCCACAGCCACTCGTACTCCCTAAACCAGAATTCGCTAGGGGTAGAACCTCGGCCTAGCTCCTTGTATACAGTGTAATGTGAAGAAAGCTCGTTCTTCCACTCTTTATACCTATATTAAGACCAGGAAAAAAAAGTTAGAGATATTAAAACACTTGATAAACAAAAATCTAACTCGATATATACTCAAATAACTCGAAGCACATCACCTCATATGTCGTTAACGCTCTACCCACGTGTGAATAAGGCATTCATCCACGTCAAACCACACCTGCAATATGAATATATAAACGGTAAAATTATATATTTATTCGGACTTAATTAATAAATGTAAAATTTACGTAATGAAAATACGATTCAACTCACACTCAGTGCATTATGCATTTGCATCTTCACGTAGATAGGCACAGATTCCCAATCTGGCCAAAGCATTGGGACCTTGTCCCGCACGATCGCCCCGGCCATGCTGACATATTTTCGCGTGGTGTCAAATGCCTCGATCACCTCACCATCCTCATTGGCCCTAATGGGCGTTTTCCTTCCCCCGGTGGCCTGCTCAAGTCTCTTCCCGGTGCAGGTGCCTCTAGCCCCTTTCCGTTTTCCAGTACCATTAGCGAAATTGCGTAATAATACAATGTCAAAAAATTGATATCATTTATTGAACCTATCGTAAGTCTTAAGTAATAATTAAGTAATCAATCTTGTTAAATAAAATTTACCTTCCACTCCAGCCCCTTTCCGTTTCCGCAGTCCCATAGCTTTCAGATCAATGCGTGCCTTAGGGATGTATTTTGTTTTCCCCTCCAAGTTAAGAACTGTGCCCACCACACTTTCACACACATTCTTCTCTATGTGCATGACATCTAGGTAGTGTCTGATAGGCAACCTGGGCCAGTAGGGGAGTTCCCAGAATATGCTCTTGTGTGTCCAAAACTTATACCTTTCGGGCTTGTCTGGAATTGACGCCACTATCTCAGGATGATTGCTCAGCTGGCCAAAATCATATTCATTGAACACTTCCAAAATTTCTTTCCCTGTCCATCGCCTGGGTGCCACACTTGTTTCCACAGTCCCATCAAACGGGTCTGGATCCTGCCTAAATGGGTGATCATATAGAAGCCAACAACGGTGACGCATCTGAACAATTTTACTGCAATGAGGACTGCAACAATCAACCGTCATGCACTCTGAACAAGCCCTGTAACCCCTGGTAACGTTGCCCGACAACATACCGCGGGCAGGAAAATCACTGATGGTGCCAACAAGCATGGCATGCATCTGGAACATCTCATTTTTGAACCTATCGTAAGTGGGGTGGCCACACTCACTCAGGTATTTAAGCTCCTCAATCAAAGGCCTCAAATACACATTGAGACACTTTCCTGGATAACTCGGACCCGGAATTAACAGAGTGAGCATATTGTATTCCTTCTTCATGCACATCCATGGTGGAAGGTTGTACGGTACCAAAATAACTGGCCATATACTATATTGAAGACTCATGTTGCCAAAAGGGTTGAATCCGTCAGATGAGAGCCCTAGCCAAACATTTCGGACCTCTGCTGCAAAATGATCAAACTCCCTGACCATGTGCTTCCAAGCCTCTCCGTCGGAAGGGTGTATAAGGGTGTCATCGTCAGGCAAATTCCTCTCAGCCCACCATCTCATAGCTTCGGCCGTGAAAGCACACATGAACAACCGCTCCAGCCTATCAATAAGCGGGAAATATCGAAGTATCTTCACAGCTTTCTTGTTGCCTGCAGGAGTCAACTTATACCTTTCTGTAAAACATACCGGGCAGGCTTCAAGGTCTTCAAGATCTTTTCCCCAGAACAGAATACAATCATATCTGCATGCATGGATTTTGATGTAGGAAAGCCCAAGATCTTTCAGGATATGTCCCACCTTATGATGAGTGGTAGGAAGACGATGACCGGGTGGCAGTAGCGAAGCAGTCCACTTCAACCAAGAATCAATAGCTTTGATAGACATTTTGTTCTCCATTTTGAGCTGCATCACTCCCATGACACTTTCAAGAACAGTCTTACTACAACCGTCGTACAACGGAATCTGTTGCAATGCAATCAGGTTGTTGTACTTGTCCATACCGCTTGTGTTGACATGAGCTCTAGGTAATAGCTCAACTAGCTCAATATGGGGGAAACCCTCAACGACGGGAGGGACATTTGGTGCTTCATCAGCAAATACACCGCTCTCATGAGGAAACATATCATTGATTAACATCGATGTTGGATCATAAGATGGACTGCCCCTCTCAGCAAAATCTCCATGATCATAGCATGGACTGTCCCTCTCACCAAATTGTCCATGATCATGCGGACTCGCTAACGATGTTTCACCGTGATAAATCCAACAAGTGTACTTATCCCAAAACCCGTATTTACTCAGGTGCTTCTGGACTTTATCAATGGGAAAATGAAATCGATCGCTGCGACACTTAATTTCTTTACACGGGCAATAATGAAGTGTAGTGTCTCCACAATTAGCCTTCACTAAATTCACAAGACTCCTAATTCCCTGGTGATATCTCACATCCCATCTTTCGAGGCTCATCCAACTCTTGTCCATCCTGAAAATTCTAACAATATTACGTACTATATATATACACATTCACTACTAATAATCGACGCGATATCTCAATTCAACTCTAATTAAATCAACACATGCTTGCATGCATATATATATATATCGATCTAATTAGATCGATCAACACACACACATATATATATACATACACATATACGTATATATATACGTACCTATATATATAGCTTCCCAAGTGATCGAGTTTTCGACGCGCGCCTTAATTTTGACAATACGTACCGAAGGATCGATTTCAGAGAGTTTTCCTTCTTTCGATTTCACCGGATTTTTTTCAATCCAAATGAATGAGTTGCTGCGATCTGCATCTAATATAAGAGGCATTGCCGGCGATTCATTAAATCGCCGGAAATGGAGACATTTGTGACGACCCAGACCAGAATCAACAGTATGATCAGCTATATACGTGAGTTACTGCGTAGTCGCAGGTTTCCGACAGTTGTTGGAATCGCCAGGCTCGTTAACAACTTAATTATTGGCCGAGAATTGGAGCTGAGTCTCTTCTCGAGATTCGTAGTACATGAGATTTCGAGTTCGTGGGCAATTCTGGATCGTTATTTGGACGACCGAGGAATTAATTATGAATATTTGAAGTTTCGACGGAAACGGATTTAAATGGCAGGTTTGTTAGCGACTAAATTACCGGTCGAGAATTTTCGGAATCGGAATTACGACGAGGAAATTACGTGTGTTTGAAGTTTATCGAAATACGAATTTTGGGGTTTCCATTTTGTGAAAGTTTCCATATTTGTCATGTATATAAATAGAAGGTTACCATAAGGGGAAAGTCAACCATTCATTAAGTGTTGACCGGTCAACTCGGCTGGAAATGGTGAGTGCGACTGTGGCACTCGACCTTTGGCGGTGGTGCACTTTCCGGACACTCCAAGGCTCGGGGCAGGCCTTGTTCGACGCGTCTAGGGCCCCTAGTGAGGAATCCGGCCACCTTTCCCGGCGTAGCTCACCGGAGAGTGAGTTTTCCGGCATGAAAAATGGAGGATTTTGGGATGAATTCGGGTTCCCTATTTTTGTCTGAATTGAGCTTAATCAAGCACTGGGTTTTGAAGATCTCCTCTCAAGGATTCTAACTATGTAAGTATGAAGCTTTAATTCGATTTGTGGAAGGAGAATTTTGGATTTGAAATTTGTGTACAAATTCGGTTTATCACGAAATTGACCTAGTTAGAGTGAGAATTGGCCTTCGATGCAGTTGACAAAGTTGCTCAGTGCATAATTTTGAGTGGAATAGGGGTTGCTCCGCCGGAAGATTTTCATTTTGGCAGCGGCGCTGCCGTGGACGGTGGTCAACGGCGGCGGTCAACGGTTAACGGTTTGACTTTTTGGATTTTCGACAAGTTGCATGTCATTTGACTCGAAATCGCGCCCCGATCGCAGTGGGGAGGTTCGTTTTTCGAGTTGAGCATCCGAACATAAAGCGAGGTATTGAGGTGTTATATATGTATTTTCGACGATTTGTCGTATTCGAATTACGCGTTTCCGAGAACGGTGGTTTCTCGTGATTTGTCTTGTATTGTTGAGTTATGATTTTGAGATATGGATTTTGTGAATATTCAGGTGTTCGTAATCGTTCGTTTGGCGAGGGACTTTCCGCCGGATCACGGGTTAACGCATATCGCGTTACGCTTATCTGTGAGTGGACATTTCTTTTCACGGATTGATTGCGAGTCTTTTATAAATGATTTACGAACTTGAGCATGCAGATTGATTATGATTTTACGAGCATGTGTTTTACGATTATGCTTATACGATTATACGTATACGAATATATACATATACGTACATATTATGTTTTATGCATGTGCATGGAAAAGATTTATGATTTGGTTTACACAGAGTACAGTCTCAGTATATGTTGTGGTATCGATACACATTGGCTTCTTGGCTGATCCCCGAGTACGCTCCGGGGGGGGACAGATATCCTGACCCGAGGCCTTTCTGGCTAGGAATCACGTGTGGGTCTGGGATCCCGTGATTCAGACTGTGCTATCGCGTGGAAGCCCACGAGAGTCTCCGCGATATATTTTACGTTGCATGCTCTGTACGCGTGAGGAGTTAGAGTCTCCCTCGTGTACCATTTCCTTTACTTATGCATTTGACTCGCATATGATTTTATATGTATATATTACTTGGTGAAAGACATTTATTTTCGTCCACTCACTCTAACGTGTTTCATGTCTTTCCCCTGGGCTTTTCGGTTTCCGTACCCAGTTTGCAGTTCAGGCTCTGGTGTCGCACGTCGTGGTCGGAGGCATAGTGCTCGAGTTACCTTGTTTCTTCCAGTAGGTTTATTGTTCTACCTACTATGGTATACTTATATGTTTATACATTAGAGATCGCTCTGAGTAATCTGTTGATTATGTTATACGATTTTACACCGGATTTCAGTAAAGTACTATTATATTTATTGTTTTACTTTACTGTTGATATATTGAGAAATCCGGATGGGATTGGTGCCCACGGTTTGCTTTTTGTGGCATATGATGAAGTGTATTTTCCGCGTGCAGGTAATGGTAATTCCACGTTAGTAACGAAACTCTGCCAAAATTTCTACGGTTTTTGTTGGTTCGTGTTTTCGAAGGGGTTTGATTCCAGTTTAGGCAGCTAAACCGGGGTTGGGTCCTTTCAGCTTGGTATCAGAGCTTTAGGTTATAGGTTCTGTAGACTTCTGTAATCGTGTTTACTAAGGATATTTGAGAATGTACAGCATATCTGGAATGGTGACCCAACCGGCCGGCAGATAATCATCAATATTCCGGGTGTTGTATGCTTTCAAATATTTGAAGTTCCATGATTATGTTCCACTTGTTGTGAACGATGTTTTATTCATTAGGATGCCTCCTAACGTGCTTTCCATGTCGTTTCGGTTGTGGATCCTGTTGAGGATCAATCGACGCGCGATTTGCCAGAGAACTGTGGATTTGGATGAGTATTCAGAGTTCAGTGAACTGTGTGGCATGGTTTTCCTGGTTGTGTGTGTATGAGCTTCTGTATGTTGCCTCAGAGCTGAGAATTATGGCAGTTGATGTTTGCCTGAGTCAGATCAGTTTATTTGGTGGGTTGGTGTTGTGTGAGTTTCGGTTGCGACTCCATGGCCTACATTCAGAGTGTTGTTCATACGGTAATGGTTTATTAGGCTATCCAGCAATCAATGTAGAGTGTTTACCCACCTGAGGCAGAGATGTATTGTTCACATGTTTGTCCCCGTTTGCACGTGTTATGTGGCTTCAGAGGAAGCGGTGTACGAGGTTCGAGATGAGTTTGAACCTGAGCATCAGAGAGAGTTTGATTGTATGCCTCGAGATGTCCATGAGGAGCTTAGTGTGCTGCACTCAGTGGCGAGGCTGTCGAGGAGCTAAGGTGTACGCGGTTTTCGATGTGATGGTTAGAGGAATGTGGATTTAGTCGAGATTTTGATGAGGTTGAGTTCCGGCACTTCGGGATCAGTGACTTCATCAGGCTATGGTCTTTTTGGTTGTGTTGAGGGTCATCAGATCAAGCAGAGGATCCGTTTGACGATGGTGGAGATTACAGAGTAGCGGATTTGCTCATGTGGTATGAGTTTAGGCGATCGTTGGTGATCCTTTCACGCAGTAGGTGTTGCGGTGACTTGTGTTCGTGGAGCATTTTCAGTTGCCATTGTGGTGACCAGGAGGGTCACGTTACGAGGGAGCGCTCTCAGCCAGCTGTGTTAGCGGTTTGGTAGCTCAGAGTTCACGAGGAGATCATGATGTTGTTTCTGGAGTGACCAACGCAGCCTTTTGATGAGTTATTCAGCAAGTCGCAATTGACGTAGGCGGCTAGTTGGGCATGTTGGAGTTCGTGCCATGACCTTGTATGAGGACAGACTTTTCTCCGAGGTTATTGTTGTCTGTTATCCATGGCTATTGTACCTGCATCTCCACTTCTGAGGTTTTGGAGAGTATTGTATCGATCCGGAGGTTACGAGATCCTTGTTGGAGGTTATGTGTTAGCCGTGGATCTGTTATAGCTGGATATCGTGGTTTTGGTGTGACTATGAGTATAGACTTACTGACGATGCATTTAGCCGTGTTCGAGTGCCTCGAGAAGGAGGTTGTGTTTCGACGACTAGGTTTCCCCGAGATACTGTTTCATGGTGATGGTCGAGCGGATGATGGAGACGAGTTGTGTGGTTTGCTTTGCTCATGTTGTTGATACTATGGTTGATGTACCCGACGTTGGTGACATTGAAGTGGTTCCCGAGTTCCAGGTATGTTCCGGAGGAGTTACCAGGTGTTCCTCCAGTTCGGGAGATTGACTACACCATTGAGCTTGTGTCGAGCGCTGGACTCATTTTACCGACATCTTGTCGTTCGGTGCCAGCGGGGCTAATGGAGCTACAGTTTCGACTCCAAGAGTTGCTAGAGGAGGTTTCAGGAGATTCCATACGATTCCGCGTAATTGCATGGTGTGTTCTTGCATTGTTTGCACAGATGTTGTATGGTTTGACGAAGTGGTGTATTGACTACCGGAAGCCTGATTTGCTTCAGAGGGAAGTGAGTATCCTCCGCTTCGGATTGACGATTGGTTGATCAGTTAGCGAGAGCTTCAGTCTTTTCGAAGATTGATTTTGGGTCCAGATATTATCAGTTGAGGTTTGATGAGTCAGTTGTGGTTTGGACAGTTTTCGGATCTTGGTGCGGGCATCATGAGTTTTTAGTCACACTGTTTGGTTGACCAATGTCCCGTAGTTTTTACGGACTTGATGGACCAGGTGTTCAGACAGTTTCTGGACGAGTTTGCGGTCATGTTCGTTGGCAACGTCCTGATTCACTCCAGGAGTGTGGGCCAGTACCTGAGTTGAATGTGAGCGGTTTAGCGGACTTTGCGAGACGACCAGGTGTTTGCAAATTCAGCCAATGTGGGTTTTGGATGGTTAGCGTGAAGATTTCGGGCTATGTAATGTTATCCGAGGGAGTTGGCGTGGATCCTGACCAGTTAGAAGCCGTGTTGATTTGGGGTTGCCCTACCATTGTATCAGAGATCGGGAGTCTCTTGGGTTTGGCAGGCTATTACCGACGGCTTGTGCAGGATTTTCCTGGATTGCCACTCTACTTTCCGAATTGACGAAGAAGGCGTCAAGTTCGAGTGGTTCGATGCACGCGAGGAGAGTTACTTACTCCTGCAGGATGGTTAACCGTTGCTTCGGTTTTGACCTTACCTGACGATCGTGATGAGTTCGTGGGTTATGGCGATGCATCGAGATTTGGATTTGGTTGTGCTTTGATGCTGTGTAGCAGAGCGGTGGCTCATGGTTACGGACAGTGGAAACCTTATGAAGCTACGTATCCGGAGTTTGGTTTGGGTGTAGCTGTTTTTATGTTAGCATTGAGGAGTTCGAGACACTACAGCTATGGCGTGCAGCGCGGTGTAGGACGTACACTGATCACTTGAGTTTCATCCACTTGCGTTTTAGGCCAGATTTGGGCTTGAGGCAGTGTCGATGGATGGAGTCGACTAACGACTATGGCTACACCTTTGAGCTTGTTCGGGAAAGGCTAGAGTTTGTACTTCGACCATCCGTCTGGGACGTTATTGCTGATGCACCCATTCGAGAGAGTCAGGAGCTTCAGTGTTTCATGTGTGTGCGGCTCGAGTTTCCGTGTTAGCTGAGTTATGCGCTACGGAAGCTGAGTTCGAGTGTGATGATGTTAAGGCTCGTGGTTTTGCGCGCGTTTGGCGCTAGTGGTACGGAGATGTATCAGATACTTCGAGTTTACCACTCGTAACGCAACATGAAGAGTAATGTAGCAGCTTGAGTGTGCAGATGCAACATTTGTCGACTGGAGATGGCTAGGAGGCGGAGACTTGCCGAGAAGTGTCAACCATTTGAGATTTCCGGTTAGATGTGGCGATTGTTGCTGTGATTGTGTGTGTTTGTATGCACTTTTGTTTGTGATACCAGTTGTTAGGCCTTTGTGGATCGTTTGATGAACTCGGTACATTTCCTTGTACTTTCGAAGATGATTTCAGTGGCAGGCTGGCATGGTTGTGATTGACGGAGGTTGTCCATCTACGTGGTGTACCTGTGTCCAAGTTCGCTAGTCGAGGTAATCAGCTACGACTGTGTGTTAGCGAGCTTAGCAGCGAGCATTGGGGACCAGATTACGAGTTAGTACCGGTTCTTATCCTTAGATTGGCGGGTGATCTTTGAGGACTATTCAGACCTTGGAGGGCATATTGTGGACCTCGGTATTGCAGTTCCGAAGGATTTGGGACCAGCAGTTTCAGCTGTTCGAGATTGCTTGCAGTACCAGTTTGTTGACCACTATGGTTCTGATGTTGCATGTTGTCATTTTGAGGAACGGTGTTGTACTCCATTGTGCTGGAGCGAGTTTGGATCTGGCTGACGTTGGATTCTGAGTTAATGGATGTGTTACCACCGACTTTCAGATTAGCGGAAATGGGTTGATAATTGCTCAAGTTCGATGTTTGAGCTGTGTTGTTATGAGTGTGTGAGTTATGTTGATATATGTAAACTGAGTTGTGATTTGCCATATTGTTTTGATCCGTATGTGGTCATAGGCGAGTTTGTGTTGTGCCGTATAGTTCGGCATCGCCTATAGCATTGGCTTTTGTATGTGTTGTGTTGTGTTCCGTGTTGTGGAACTGTGTTTCAGGTTGGTTTCGCATTGTGTACCCTATCTGTTCCTTATGCAGGAACACTTGGCGATTGTGTGAGCTAGTTCAGATTTGAGATTTGGGGGTACAGAGATTTCAGCACGGAGCTATCTCCTATTGTGGAGTTTGTTGTCGGAATTGTTCAGTTAAGGTTGCTACTTGTGAGTTGAGCAGTATGCAGAGGCAGTGCTCCTACTGTTAGTCAACAGACTCAGAAATTTCGAGGTCGAAAATTTTTTAAGGGGGGTGGATTTGTGACGACCCAGACCAGAATCAGCAGTATGATTAGCTATATACGTGAGTTACTGCGTAGTCGCAGGTTTCCGATAGTTGTTGGAATCGCCAGGCTCGTTAACGACTTAATTATTGGCCAAGAATTGGAGCTGAGTCTCTTCTCGAGAGTCGTAGTACATGTGATTTCAAGTTCGTGGGCGGTTCCGGATCGTTATTTGGACGACCGAGGAATTAATTATGAATATTTGAAGTTTCGACGGAAACAGATTTAAATGGCAGGTTTGTTAGCGACTAAATTACCGATCGAGAATTTGGGTTCAGCTTCTTCACGGAAGTTGTTCAGAATTTAATTTCGAGTTTGTGGGAACTTCCGGAGCATTATTCTGAGTTACGAAGATTAAGTTGTGATTATTTCCGATTGTTGGTTATTTTGTCGATTTAAATATGTGTTGGTTTGAACAGTTGACTTTTTATCCGTTTGGTCGATGTGTTTGACTTCGAGTGATAATTGAAGAGTACGTTGAGTCGAGTTTGTTGCCGCGAGAATTTTCGGAATCGGAATTACGACGAGGAAATTACGTGTGTTTGAAGTTTATCGAAATACGAATTTTGGGGTTTCCATTTTGGGAAAGTTTCCATATTTGTCATGTATATAAATAGAAGGTTACCATAAGGGGAAAGTCAACCATTCATTAAGTCTTGACCGGTCAACTCGGCTGGAAATGGTGAGTGCGACGGTGGCGCTCGGCCTTTGGCGGTGGTGCACTTTCCGGCCACCCCAAGGCTCGGGGCAGGCCTTGTTCGACGCGTCTAGGGCCCCTGGTGAGGAATCAGGCCACCTTTCCCGGCGTAGCTCACCGGAGAGTGAGTTTTCCGGCATGAAAAATGGAGGATTTTGGGATGAATTCGGGTTCCCTATTTTTGTCCGAATTGAGCTTAATCAAGCACTGGGTTTTGAAACTCTCCTCTCAAGGATTCTAACCATGTAAGTATGAAGCTTTAATTCGATTTGTGGAAGGAGAATTTTGGATTTGAAATTTGTGTACCAATTCGGTTTATCACGAAATTGACCTAGTTAGAGTGAGAATTGGCCTTCGATGCAGTTGACAAAGTTGCTCAGTGCATAATTTTGAGTGGAATAGGGGTTGCTCCGCCAGAAGATTTTCATTTTGGCAGCGGCGCCGCCGTGGACGGTGGTCAACGGCGGCGGTCAACGGTTTGACTTTTTGGATTTTCGACAAGTTGCATGTCATTTGACTCGAAATCGGGCCCCGATCGCAGTGGGGATGTTCGTTTTTTGAGTTGAGCGTCTGAACGTAAAGCGAGGTATTGAGGTGTTATATATGGATTTTCGACGATTCGTCGTATTCGAATTACGCGTTTCCGAGAACGGTGGTTTCTCGTGATTTGTCTTGTATTGTCGAGTTATGATTTTGAGATATGGATTTTGTGAATATTCAGGTGTTCGTGATCGTTCGTTTGGCGAGGGACTTTCCGCCGGATCACGGGTTAACGCATATCGCGTTACGCTAGTCTGTGAGTGGACATTTCTTTTCACGGATTGATTGCGAGTCTTTTATAAATGATTTACGAACTTGAGCATGCAGATTGATTATGATTTTACGAGCATGTGTTTTACGATTATGCTTATACGATTATACGTATACGAATATATACATATACGTACATATTATGTTTTATGCATGTGCATGGAAAAGATTTATGATTTGGTTTACAAAGAGTACAGTCTCAGTATATGTTGTGGTATCGATACACATTGGCTTCTCGGCTGATCCCCGAGCTACCTTGTTTCTTCCATATTAGGGTTATTGTTCTGCCTACTGTGGTATACTTATATGTTTATACATTAGAGGTCGCTCTGAGTAATCTGTTGATTATGTTATACAATTTTACACCGGATGTGACGACCCGAACCAGAATCAGATGTGTGTTTGGCACGATTCTCGAGATTTGGTTTTAGTCGCAGTTTTGCGATATTGTGTGGTTTGTCGATCCGATTCGCGACTATGTTTTCAGTCGAGAATTTGGAATGAGTGTCTTCACGGAAATGGTAGAGTACGTGATTTCGAGCTCGTGGGTGGTTTCGGAAGATTTTTCCGATAGCCGAGGAATATCTTATGATTATCTGAAGTTTCGGGTTCCGACGAGTTTATCCGATTGTTTCGAGCTTATCCGAATCACATCGTATATTCATTTCGGACCGTTGATTGACCCGAGGGACGAGTATAAATATCGAAAAGTCGGAAATTAGTCGAGAATAGTCGTAAAAATTCAGTTTTGCATTGACTAGTCTTTGACTTTCCTGTTTTGGAAAGTTGACCAGGTTGACCGTGGGGAGAAGTTTCCCGTTTCGGCTTGCACTTTCCGGCGACCAATTCCGGCCACCAACGACTTCATCAAGGGTATGAGTAGCTTCCTTAGGTGATTTCGAGTTGTTTGGTGTATGAGTTGTTGGGTTTTGTTCACGTTTTGTTTGAACCCGATTGGGTCCGATTTGAGCTTTGTCGCCGGTAATGGTGGCGGTGGCTCCGATGAGTTTTGAGGGCGGTGGTTCGAGGGGTTTGACTCCCCTGAACCTTGTGAAGCTTCCCACATGTTTAGTTTTAGGATTGGTGAAGTTTAGGATCAAACCCGATTAGGGATTGGAGTTGGAATTTTTCGATTTGGTTTTGAGAAATTGAAGTGTTCCTTTGTGAATTGAGCTTAGTGTTAGAAGGGAAAGATGTTCACGTGGTTGAGAGGAACGGATCTGGAATTTTTGGCCGTGTTATCTCGCCGTTGACGGCGCGCCGCCGCCGGCGGCGGTGGTCAACGGTGGTCAACGGTGGTCAACGGCGGTCAACGGCGGTCAAAAAGTCAAATTTTCAGATTTCAATGTAATTAATGTCATTTTTCTCGTAATCACGCCCTGATTATCGTACGGAGGTTTTTGGGTTGATTTGGTTAGCCGATTTTCAGTCGAGATTTCGAGTGAGGATTTCGGGATTTCCGTAATTCATTTTGCACTGCATTTCGTATTTCCGGGAACGGTTGGTTTCCGTGCATCAGTACAGTGTTGTGGATTACGATATTGATCAGTTATGTTTTTATGAATATTCAGGAGATCGAGATCTGGATCGTGAGCGTGCTTCTGGCGAGGGATCTTCCGCCGGACCACGAGTTTAGCGCGTGTGCGCATTTCGAGTGTTTGTGAGTGGACATTTCTTTTCACAGATTGACTGCGAGTCTTTTATGAATGATTTACGAACTTGAGCATGCAAACTGATTATGATTTCACGAGCATGTGTTTACTATTATGTTTATACGAATATACGTATACGAATATATACATATACGTACATATTATGTTTTAAGCATGTGCATAGAAAAGATTTATGATTTGGTTTACACAGAGTACAGTCTCAGTATATGTTGTGGTATCGATACGCACTGGCTTCTCGGCTGATCCCCGAGTATGCTCCGGGGGGGACAGATATCCTGACCCGAGGCCTTTCTGGCTAGGAATCACGTGTGGGTCTGGGATCCCGTGGTTCAGACTGTGCTATCGCGTGGTAGTCCATGAGAGATTCCGCGATACATTTACGTTGCATGCTCTGTACGTGAGTGGTAGCTGATGTCTCCTCACGTACTATTTGATTTTCATGCATTTGACTCGCATATGATTTTATATGTATATATATACTTGGTGAAAGATATTTATCTTCGTCCACTCACTCTAACGTGTTTATTGTCTTTCACCTGGGCTTTTCGGTTTCCGTGCCCAGTTTGCAGTTCAGGTTTGGTGTTTCACGTCGTGGATTGGAGGCTAGTGATCAGAGTCACTTGTGTTTTCCAGTAGGTTCTTGTTTCGCCTACTGATGTACATATTGTATATGTTTTACTTTAGAGGTCGCTCTGATACATTCTGGTACATGTTGTGTGGATTTTCACGGATATACATATATACATTGTACAGTTTATTTACTGTTGTTGATTATATTGATGTTGAGAAATCCGGATGGGATTGGTGCCCACGGTTTGCTTTTTGTGGCATAGGACGAAGTGTTATTTTCCGCGTGCAGGTTAAGGTAATTCCACGCTAGTAACGAAACTCTGCCCAAATTTCGGAAAATTTTTGTTGGTTCATGTTTTCGAAGGGGTTT
The DNA here is from genome assembly GCA_946800695.1 of Geum urbanum. Taxonomy (NCBI): domain Eukaryota; kingdom Viridiplantae; phylum Streptophyta; class Magnoliopsida; order Rosales; family Rosaceae; genus Geum; species Geum urbanum. Next base: position 42,320,732 of record OX326998.1, read on the forward strand.
GATTCCGATTTAGGAAGGTAAATCGGGGTTGGGTCCTTTCAGTTTGGTATCAGAGCATTAGGTTGTCAGATTCTGTAGATTCTTGTAGTTGTGACGCTTAGGGTATTTGAGTTGATACAGCATGGCTGGAGTGATGACCCGACTGGCCAGCGGTACTCATCAATACTTCGGGTGTTGTGTGTTCTCAAATATCTGCGGTTTCATGATTACGTTTTTTCTGCTTATGCCTAATGCTTGTCTTGTATCAGTAGGATGCCTCCTCGACGTGGTCCCCGTGTTGATCGGGATGATGATCCTGATGAGGATCGCCGAACGCGCGACTTGGTTATGCGAGTGCTGCGTTTGGAGGAGCGTTTTGACCCTGTGGTCAAGGCTCGCACTGCGGGTGCTACTGTGTTTTCGGGTTCAGTTGATCCTGAGATATGCGAGGCATGGTTGGTTCAGATTGAGCGTGTTTGTGAGCGTCTGCAGTTTACACCTGAGCAGATGACAGTATCCGCAGTTGGTTTACTTGAGGGTGATGCATACTTTTGGTGGGTCAGCACTGACAGAGTTCCTGTGGATACTCCGTGGACATTGTTTCGTGATCTGTTTATGCGGAGGTATTTTAATCAGGCTACCCAGCAGCGCAAGTACGAGGAGTTCACGAACTTGAGGCAGGGCAGTTTGTCTGTACTTGAGTATCGGGATCGGTTTACTCGTTTGTCTCGTTTTGCGCGGGATATGGTGGCTACAGAGGAAGCCAAGTGTCGTAGGTTTGAGCTGGGATTGAATCTGAACATCAAGGCGACGTTGACTACGATGCGGAGGAACAACTTTGATGAGTTTGTCAGTGCAGCTCTCCGAGGCGAGGATATTGAGCAGGAGAGGCAGCAGAGGTACCAGCCGAGACGATTTGAGGAAGGTGGACCGAGTCAGGGGCCTTCGAAGAGGCTGAGTTCTGATACTTCCGGTTCAGCTTCATCTTCAGGCGGTGGATCTTATCGACCACCAGCTAGTGTACCTAGGTGGAGACAGAGAGGGAGGAGAGATCGACCGCAGCGACCACATGTTAGTGGAGATTCCAGTGGTTCCAGTCATCCTCGACGATCATTTGGTACTCCTGCTACACCGAGGGAGGCTCCGTTGTGCAATCTGTGCAATAGGTATCATTTTGGATCGTGTCAGCGAGGCACCCTCAACTGTTATCATTGTGGCCAGGTGGGTCACTATGCGAGGGCGTGTCCTCAGTTGTATGGTGGAGATGGACAGGCGGCCCAGAGTTCCGGAGCAGAGCGAGGTGCTACTACGGGAACTCGACCAGCACAGTTTGTGGGCCAGGGCCGACAGCAGGGACAGCCCCAGCGAGGACGACCAGCCGGACAGGCGAGAGTTCATGCTATGACTATGCGTGAGGGCAGAGCATCACCGGAGGTCGTTATTGGTACGTTACATGTTTTTGGTATTCCTGTAGTTGCATTGCTAGATCCAGGTGCCACACATTCATTCATATCATTTAGACTGTCATCATTGGCTACGGTACCTGCATCTCCACTTCCGGGGTTGTGGAGAGTGTTGTATCCGTCAGGTGAGGTTGTGAGCATCGGTTGGGTTTACCGAGATTGTGAGGTGTTTGTTGATGGCCATGGTTTAGCCGCGGATCTGTTATTACTTGATATTGTGGATTTCGATCTGATATTGGGTATGGACTTTTTGGAGTCGCACTGGGCTATGTTTGGTTGCCACAGGAAGGAGGTCGCGTTTCGACGACCAGGGTTACCTGAGATATTGTTTCGTGGCGAGAAGAACACTTCCCTACCGTGTTTGATTTCCGCGATGAGGGCGGATCGGCTGATGAAGAAGGGTTGTGTTGCTTACTTAGCCCATGTTATGGACACTACAGCTGCAGTGCCGGATCTTGGTAGTATTGAGGTTGTGTCTGAGTTTCCGGATGTGTTTCCAGCGGAGTTACCTGGTATACCTCCTGTGCGGGAGATTGATTTTACCATTGAGTTATTGCCGGGTACTGGACCGATTTCCCAGACACCGTACCGGATGGCGCCTGCAGAGTTGAGGGAGTTGCAGATTCAGCTTCAGGAGTTGCTGGAGAAGGGATTCATTCGACCGAGTGTTTCTCCGTGGGGTGCTCCAGTGTTGTTTGTGCGGAAGAAGGATGGGTCCATGCGGTTGTGCATCGACTATCGGAAGCTGAATCAGATTACAGTGAGGAACAAGTATCCGTTGCCTCGGATTGACGACTTGTTCGATCAGCTGAAGGGAGCAGCAGTCTTTTCGAAGATTGATCTTCGATCCGGGTATCACCAGTTAAGGATCCGGGATTCAGATGTTGCCAGGACACCTTTCAGGACGCGGTATGGGCACTATGAGTTTTTGGTTATGCCGTTTGGATTGACCAATGCCCCCGCAGCTTTCATGGACTTGATGAATCGGGTGTTTCGACGATTCTTGGACAAGTTCGTGATAGTGTTCATTGATGATATTTTGATATACTCGAGGAGTGCAGGCCAGCACAAGAAGCACTTGCGAGTGGTGTTGCGGACTTTGCGAGACCATCAGTTGTTCGCGAAGTTTAGCAAGTGTGAGTTCTGGTTGGATAATGTGAAGTTTCTGGGCCACGTGATTTCGGCCGAGGGAGTTAGTGTTGATCCTGACAAGATCGAAGCCGTGCTGAATTGGAGTCGACCCACTACTGTGCCAGAGATTCGGAGTTTCTTGGGATTAGCAGGCTATTACCAACGGTTTGTACAGGATTTCTCCCGGATAGCTACACCACTGACCAGATTGACGAAGAAGGGCGTCAAGTTTGAGTGGTCTGATGCGTGCGAGGAGAGTTACTTGCTCCTGAAGGAGAGATTGACTACCGCACCGGTTCTGACATTGCCAGACGACAGCGGTGAGTATGTTGTGTACAGCGACGCGTCAAAGTTGGGCCTTGGCTGTGTGTTGATGCAGCATGGTAGAGTTGTGGCGTACGGTTCCAGACAGTTGAAACCGCACGAGGTCAACTATCCGACGCATGATTTGGAGTTAGCCGCTATTGTGTTAGCATTGAAGAGTTGGAGACATTATCTGTATGGTGCTCAGTGTAAGATTTTCACTGACCACAAGAGTCTCACCTACTTGCGGACACAACCGGATCTGAACATGAGACAGCGTCGATGGATGGAGTTGATCAATGATTATGATTGCACGTTCGAGTACCATCCGGGGAAGGCCAACGTTGTAGCCGATGCACTTAGCCGGAAATCGGAAGCCTCATTGTTTCACATGTGTGTGGCCAGAGTATCGATGTTAGCCGAGTTACGGGCTACGGGTGCTGTGTTTGGTTATGATGATGATGGAGCCTTGTTGGCTAGCTTTCAGGTACAACACGTATTGGTTGATCAGGTACGGGAGGCACAGGATTCAGATCCTTACTTGCTGAGCAAGAAGACCATGGTACGGAATGGTGTGCATACAGAGTTCCGATTGAGCGACGACGGTACGTTGTTGTTCAGAGGTAGATTATGTGTACCCAGAAACGAGGACTTAAAGAAGGAGATTCTGGACGAGGCCCACAGTTCAGCGTATGCGATGCATCCCGGAGGTACGAAGATGTTTCGTACACTTCGAGCGTATTATTGGTGGCGCAATATGAAGCGGGAGATTGCCGCGTACGTGAGTCGATGTTTGATTTGTCAGCAGGTGAAGGCGGAGAGGCAGAAACCTGCAGGGAAACTACAGCCACTTGAGATTCCAGTTTGGAAGTGGGAGCATATTACGATGGATTTCGTCTATCAGTTGCCGCGTACTTCGGCGGGCAACACTGGCATTTGGGTTATCGTTGATCGATTGACGAAATCCGCACACTTTCTTGCACTTCCAGGGAAGATTTCAGTGGGCAGATTGGCCAAGTTGTACTTATCCGAGATTGTTCGCTTGCATGGTGTGCCTGTGTCGATTGTTTCTGACCGTGATAGTCAGTTCACTTCTGAGTTTTGGCAGGCTTTACAGCGAGCGTTGGGTACGAGACTACGGTTTAGTACAGCTTTTCATCCTCAGACTGACGGGCAGTCCGAGCGGACCATTCAGACTCTTGAGGATATGCTGAGATCGTGTGTATTGCAGTTTCGTGGAAACTGGGATCAGCAGTTGCACTTGATCGAGTTCGCCTACAACAACAGCTATCAGGCCAGTATTGAGATGGCACCGTACGAGGCTCTGTACGGGAAGCAGTGTCGCACTCCATTGTGTTGGAGTGAGGTGGGCGAGCGTTGGCTCAGTGGTCCTGATTTGGTGAAAACCACGATGGAGGACATTCAGATTATTCGAGATCGACTAAAGATTGCCCAGGATCGGCAGAAGAGTTACGCGGATGTGAGGAGGAAGAGTTTAGAGTTCGAGGTTGGTGATTGGGTCTTCCTGAAACTATCTCCGTGGAGGGGAGTTGTGCGTTTCGGGAAGCGTGGCAAGCTTCGACCGCGGTACATTGGTCCGTATGAGATTACAGAGAGGGTTGGAGCTGTTGCTTACAGACTTGAGTTACCGGCTGAGATGGCTCGTGTGCATGATGTCTTCCATGTCTCGATGTTGCGGAAGTACATCTCAGATCCTTCACATGTGATAGCCCCACAGCAGTTGCCGATTAGAGAGGACTTATCGTATGTTGAGGAGCCAGTACAGATTCTTGATCGACGTGAGCAGGAGTTGAGGCACCGTCTGATTCCGCTGGTGAAGGTCTTGTGGCAGAACCACTCAGTTGAGGAGGCCACCTGGGAGACCGAGCAGCGTATACGGGAGCAGTATCCTCATCTGTTCACATGACAGGTACGTAAATTTCGAGGTCGAAATTTCTTTAAGGGGGGTAGATTTGTGACGACCCGAACCAGAATCAGATGTGTGTTTGGCACGATTCTCGAGATTTGGTTTTAGTCGCAGTTTTGCGATATTGTGTGGTTTGTCGATCCGATTCGCGACTATGTTTTCAGTCGAGAATTTGGAATGAGTGTCTTCACGGAAATGGTAGAGTACGTGATTTCGAGCTCGTGGGTGGTTTCGGAAGATTTTTCCGATAGCCGAGGAATATCTTATGATTATCTGAAGTTTCGGGTTCCGACGAGTTTATCCGATTGTTTCGAGCTTATCCGAATCACATCGTATATTCATTTCGGACCGTTGATTGACCCGAGGGACGAGTATAAATATCGAAAAGTCGGAAATTAGTCGAGAATAGTCGTAAAAATTCAGTTTTGCATTGACTAGTCTTTGACTTTCCTTTTTTGGAAAGTTGACCAGGTTGACCGTGGGGAGAAGTTTCCCGTTTCGGCTTGCACTTTCCGGCGACCAATTCCGGCCACCAACTACTTCATCAAGGGTATGAGTAGCTTCCTTAGGTGATTTCGAGTTGTTTGGTGTATGAGTTGTTGGGTTTTGTTCACGTTTTGTTTGAACCCGATTGGGTCCGATTTGAGCTTTGTCGCCGGTAATGGTGGCGGTGGCTCCGATGAGTTTTGAGGGCGGTGGTTCGAGGGGTTTGACTCCCCTGAACCTTGTGAAGCTTCCCACATGTTTAGTTTTAGGATTGGTGAAGTTTAGGATCAAACCCGATTAGGGATTGGAGTTGGAATTTTTCGATTTGGTTTTGAGAAATTGAAGTGTTCCTTTGTGAATTGAGCTTAGTGTTAGAAGGGAAAGATGTTCACGTGGTTGAGAGGAACGGATCTGGAAGTTTTGGCCGTGTTATCTCGCCGTTGACGGCGCGCCGCCGCCGCCGGCGGTGGTCAACGGCGGTCAAAAAGTCAAATTTTCAGATTTCAATGTAATTAATGTCATTTTTCTCGTAATCACGCCCTGATTATCGTACGGAGGTTTTTGGGTTGATTTGGTTAGCCGATTTTCAGTCGAGATTTCGAGTGAGGATTTCGGGATTTCCGTAATTCATTTTGCACTGCATTTCGTATTTCCGGGAACGGTTGGTTTCCGTGCATCAGTACAGTGTTGTTGATTACGATATTGATCAGTTATGTTTTTATGAATATTCAGGAGATCGAGATCTGGATCGTGAGCGTGCTTCTGGCGAGGGATCTTCCGCCGGACCACGAGTTTAGCGCGTGTGCGCATTTCGAGTGTTTGTGAGTGGACATTTCTTTTCACAGATTGACTGCGAGTCTTTTATGAATGATTTACGAACTTGAGCATGCAAACTGATTATGATTTCACGAGCATGTGTTTACTATTATGTTTATACGAATATACGTATACGAATATATACATATACGTACATATTATGTTTTAAGCATGTGCATAGAAAAGATTTATGATTTGGTTTACACAGAGTACAGTCTCAGTATATGTTGTGGTATCGATACGCACTGGTTTCTCGGCTGATCCCCGAGTATGCTCCGGGGGGGACAGATATCCTGACCCGAGGCCTTTCTGGCTAGGAATCACGTGTGGGTCTGGGATCCCGTGGTTCAGACTGTGCTATCGCGTGGTAGTCCATGAGAGATTCCGCGATACATTTACGTTGCATGCTCTGTACGTGAGTGGTAGCTGATGTCTCCTCACGTACTATTTGATTTTCATGCATTTGACTCGCATATGATTTTATATGTATATATATACTTGGTGAAAGATATTTATCTTCGTCCACTCACTCTAACGTGTTTATTGTCTTTCACCTGGGCTTTTCGGTTTCCGTGCCCAGTTTGCAGTTCAGGTTTGGTGTTTCACGTCGTGGATTGGAGGCTAGTGATCAGAGTCACTTGTGTTTTCCAGTAGGTTCTTGTTTCGCCTACTGATGTACATATTGTATATGTTTTACTTTAGAGGTCGCTCTGATACATTCTGGTACATGTTGTGTGGATTTTCACGGATATACATATATACATTGTACAGTTTATTTACTGTTGTTGATTATATTGATGTTGAGAAATCCGGATGGGATTGGTGCCCACGGTTTGCTTTTTGTGGCATAGGACGAAGTGTTATTTTCCGCGTGCAGGTTAAGGTAATTCCACGCTAGTAACGAAACTCTGCCCAAATTTCGGAAAATTTTTGTTGGTTCATGTTTTCGAAGGGGTTTGATTCCGATTTAGGAAGCTAAATCGGGGTTGGGTCCTTTCACCGGATTTCAGTAAAGTACTATTATATTTATTGTTTTACTTTACTGTTGATATATTGAGAAATTTGGATGGGATCGGTGCCCACGGTTTGCTTTTTGTGGCATAGGATGAAGTGTATTTTCCGCGTGCAGGTAATGGTAATTCCACGTTAGTAACGAAACTCTGCCAAAATTTCTACGGTTTTTTTTTGTTCGTGTTTTCAAATGGGTTTGATTCCGGTTTAGGCAGCTAAACCGGGGTTGGGTCCTTTCACATTGCCGGCGAAATTCCGGCGACCTACTCCGTCGCCGAAAATGTTTGGACAACCATTGCCGGTGATTTTCCGGCCGGCGACTTTCCCAGTCGCCGGCCTTGTTTTTCCAAAAATCGCCTGTAATGTTTCAAAACGTGGTAGTGAACTCAAGCTTTTAAAATAATTTAAAGGGTAAATTATTAATATGGTCACTTATGTAAGATTATTTACGTATAAGTTCACTTGATTTTTCTTTCATAAATAAGGTCATTTGATTAAACAAAAAACTTTTTTTATTTCATTTATTTACGTTAAATGCCATTACACTGTCTCTTCCCTTTGCTTCCCTCTACTGCTTCAGACGAAAATTCAGAACGAAAATTTCAAATTCAAAAACGTGCCCTAGCCCTAGTAGACCTCTATTTTCCTCTTCACTCCGATTCCAATCCCATCCCACAGACCTCCGAGTTTGGATTCCATCACAGTGGCCCCGCCTCCATCTCCACTTCCATTGTCGTCGCCAGCGTGTGGTTCTGGAACACCGACGAGCCCGACACCACCCTTGCAGACAAACGTGGCCGCCTCCCTCGCTCAAGAACCCCCTATTCCCAATTTCAGATCTCTCTCTCTCTCTCTCTCTCTCTCTCTCTCTAACACTAAGTTTCTCTCCTCCCACAGCTTCAAACAATGGCTCCTCCAGCAGCGACAAACCCTAGCCTCCGTAAAAAGTACCTCCCCAATCAACAAACTGCAGCTCATGCAGGTGAAGGATTTAGTGTGCTCTGTACTAGTTTGTAGTGTTGTCTGTGAGTAGTATGTAGACTTGTTGTGAGTAGTTTGTAGTGTTGTCGTGATTAGTGTGTAGTGTGTTATGTACTAGTTTGTAGTGTTGTCCATGAGTAGTATGAAGACTTGTTGTGAGTAGTATATACAATTTATGTAATTAGCATGTAGTGTTTTGATGGTCTATCTTATAGTTTTGCAAAAATTGCATAAATGGAGGACCCTAAAAAACCCAAGGTCCAAATAAGATCGACATTGAGAGCCTTCTGCAATGTCATGGATGAACTGCATATAAAATTGCCTCCAAAAACAGTGAGGATCTTGTAAAAAACACCATTTGGCAGTTTCATAAGGTTGTTTTCACAAGGCTTGATGACAGCTGATGATTCGCACAAGTCTATTGATGATATCACAAGAATGGCAGGATTTTGGGATGCTGAACAGAGGGCATTCTTGATCGGTAGAAAGACACATCATCTCACAATAGATGATGTGGAAAAACTCTTTGGTCTTCCAGCTAAGGGTATAATTCTTCTACTTTAATGTGTTAGTATGTTTGACTTTTAAGTGATTCTTCTAGTTTAGTATTATTTACCTGTGTATTGTTTCTGGTCTTGATGCTCCAGACATGATCCATGATATGGATTCAAAGTCTAAGAAAAGATTCGATTCAAGCTTCCTGCAAAGATACAAGATTCAGGATACTATGCCAATTTCAAAACTTGATAAGGCTCTAGAGATGGTTGTCGTCAAAAAGAAGAATGACAAGGACGCTGTAATTTGGATGGTTATTTATGTGTTGTTGACATTCTTCTTCGCAAACTCCTCTTCCACAGTCACATGCAGCATAATCAATGTGGCTCAAGCTTTAGATGACCTTTATAATTACAATTGGGCGAAGATGATTCTAAATTATCTGGAGAAAGGGCTGGACAAATCGAAAGAGAACCCGACTTCTCTTTCTGGCTATTTCCCACTAATTATGGTACGCTCTTGTTCCCTTGTTGTGTATATAAATGGAAGAATCTATATTGGTCTCTAATAGTGTATTTATAGACATCAGTAGTATATTGTGTGGTCAGCAATATTATATATGTTAGAACAACAGTGTGTGCTGAGAGTAGTATGTAGTGTGGTCTGTAGTAGTATATATGTTAGAACAACAGTGTATGCTGAGAGTAGTATGTAGTGTAGTCTGTAGTAGTATATAGTGTGGTCAGCAATAGTATATATGTTAGAACAACAATGTGTGCTGAGAGTAGTATGTTGTATGGTCTATAGTAGTATATAATGTGGTTAGCAGTAGTATGAAGTGTGGTCAGCAGTAGTATGAAGTGTGGTCAGCAGTAGTATATATGTTAGCACAGTAATGTGTGTGTGTGTGTGTGTGTGTGTGTGTGTGTGTGTGTGTGTGTGTGTGTGTGTGTGTGTGTGTGTGTGTGTGTGTGTGTGTGTGTGTGTGTGTGTGTGTGTGTGTGTGTGTGTGTGTGTGGTCTCTAATAATGTATTTTTTGTGGAACAATATTGGGTTGCAGAAAGGACAGAAATCTGTGAAAGAGTTGCAGCGAGGAAGGGTCATCCTCTCAGATTTTCACACTGGAAGTTGATGAAGCTGCACACCGAGTTAAGCAAGCTCTCAGATGAGGAGCTAGGTGAAAAGATGTAGATCAAGAATGAGATGGTACGGGTGAGGGGCGACACCTTGTACAGTTTGGAGAGAGCATGGATACTCCCTCATTCAATATGTGGGTAAGTATTAATGTTTTGAATTAGTAGTATATACATTGAACACTAGTAGTATGTTATGTTGTCTAGAGTAGTGCTTCATGTGTTCTGTTGTATTAATTAGTGCTTTGTGATTTAAATTTGAAGGAGAAAATATCCAGAGAAGATTTGATGGAGAGGGAGAAGAGAGCCCAGGAGAACCTTGTTGAAATCATCGCGTCTCTCTAGGATATGTAGCATCACAATCATCTCCAACTCAGTAGGACGTTGACGACACTCAAAACATGATCGCCAAACTTGAAGGCCAGAAAGTGAAGATGGTATAGCAAAATCAATTATGGATGCAAATGGTCGACAAGTTCATACACGAAAAGGAGGAATGCGCCAAGAAACTGGAGATTATGAAGTCAAAGATGCAAGGCAAGACCTCCACCACCCAAGAGAACTCCTTGAAGGAACGAGATGAAGCTTACAAGCTTCTCAGAGAAGCCAATACGAAGATTGCTTCATTGCAGTCGAGGAACGAGGAGCTTTAGCATGAGCTAGACCAAATTAAGCTTATAGATTCTCAAGTTCCTTTTTTGGAGGGAAACAACTCTGCAGAAGAGGAGGCCACTGTCTCTTGCTAATAATGTGTTTTTCTCTTATTTCAATTTCCAGAAAGCTTAATGTGTTGTTTCCAATCTGATTATAGAATGAGAAAGAAACATAAGAAGAAAAAGAAGAAGAAGAAACTGAAACAGGAGAAGGAGAAGAAGTAGAACCAGAAGAAGGATCCGAACAAGAAGAAGCAGCAGAAGAAGAAGAGACACAAGCTGAAGAAGAAGAAAAAGAAGTAGTGGCAGAAGAAAAAGAAGCAGCAGCAGAAGAAGAAGTAGCAGCAGTAGAAGAAGAAGAAGAAGCAGAAGAAGAAGAAGAAGAAGAAGGTGAAGAACAAGCCAAAGATGAAGAAATCAACCTGGTATGTTGTGTATTAGTGCATTTACTAATTTACTTTTAGGATCCTCAACAACCTGGTATGCAAAAGGGTAGAATTCTACAAAACACTACAACAAATTATTGCATGTACTACTGTAGTTTTCAGAAAGTATTACTCTAGTTGTTGGATAGTACTACTCTACGGGACTTGATGCATGCTAACTAAAACTTTGTTGCATGTACTACTGTACTTTTCAGAAAGTACTACTCTAGTTGTTGGATAATACTACTTTACTAGGACTTGATGCATGCTAACTTAAACTTTGTTGTGTGTACTATTGCAGTTTCAGAAAGTACTACTCTAGTTGATTTTTTTTTTTGAATTTGATGATATGCAGGACAGTAGCGAAGACACATATGAGATCAGATTAAAGTTCAAAAATGATAGCATGGCACAAGCAACGACATGACAACTGAGGTCGCAAAGTAAGAAGGATGAGAAAAAGAAACGGAAGTCACCTCTTTCAATGATAAAAGTGGTCAAGAACAAGAAGAGGAAGACTATAACAAAGGACCCGCATTATGATTACAAAGTTACATGAAGAAACACAAGAAACAAAGCAAAGTCCAAGTAGTTCTTTCTGTTCTTTCTGTTGTGTTAGGCTTCATGTAGTACATTCTTTTCTGTTATGGTCTGACATTACTAAACAGTAGTACTTACATTGTGTTAAAGTAGTACCCTAGATATTTGTTAGTAGTACTTACTAGAGACTACAGTAGTGCTAGTAATACACTACCTTTTTTTGAAATAGTACTTTCGGTTGTGAAATAGTAGTACTTACCATGTGTTGAAGTAGTACACTAAATGTTTTGGAGTAGTGCTTACAACGGATAACAGTTGTGTTAGTATACTAAATTTTCGTGAAGTAGTACTTTCTATTCTAAAATAGCAGTGCTTGCTAGAGTAATCAGTAGTATGTTTAATAGGAGTAGTGCTACTTTTGTTGTATGGTGAGTGTACTACTATTGTTGTTGGATAGTACTAATGTAGTTAGTTCCACACACAAAGCTCTGTCGCATACAAAGAACAATTGACCAACAAAAAATCACAAAAACTGAAGAACAACAAACTCGAATTAGTATGTTAAAAAAAATCGCAAAAAGAAAAATTACGTTAAAGTAGTACATATTATATAATAAAGAATCACATTGTATATTTATCAAAAAACACTTGATACAAGTGATTTGGACCAAGTGTACTACTAATGACTTGTATTCGTGCCTACTATATCTTGTGACTAATATAGTGCATTTAAAGGAAATGGACATGGCTCAGCAAAATTATCTGTTCATGCAGAGTGTACTACTGTAGACTGGTGAAAACACTACTTGTGACTAACATAGACACTAGTTGGGAAACTTATCTGTTCAGGCTGAGTGTACTACTGTAGACTGATGAATACACTACATGTGAGTAACATAGATACTAGTTAGCTGCTGATGACTTTGGTACATGTCAATCTGTTGTGTCTTCCTTTTTCGCTATAACGACCACATTTGATTGGCCTTGGCACCTTCCCACTTTCAACGGAAGACTTCATGCGAGTATCCTTTGGATGACCAAATGGGATTCTTGTCAACGGAGGCTTCACAATGGCCGGTTCATTCAGAGCGTCATGGTAAAATTTCTCAATGTTTGGTATTGGTTGAATACCAAACTCATAGGCAGCCCTATAACTTCCACCATCATAGAAATTCTCAATGTAAGAGTAAATGGACTCAATACCGGCATGTTGTATAGCAGCAAGTACATGGGGACAGGGAAAAGAATCGATATGCCAATGTTAGCAACTGCAAATGTATGCCCCGAGATCAACCGCCATATTCTTTAACGCCTGGACTTCATACAAAGTCTCACTAGACCTTCGAACTGTCCAGTGCCTCCCCACATTCATCCTAGCCTTTAAAGTCTCCTCCATTTTAGGACACAACATAGAGGTCCAAGTTTTCGATCTCATCTTCCTTTCAACCATGTTCACCATCAATTTTTGTCTCAAACCATTGAGCATCTCAAAAATAGGAAGACGACGCAATTCACGTGTCCAATTATTGAAATATTCAGCCACGCTATTGGACATTTCCCCATATCTATTACCTTTGAAAAAGGCGTTACACCACTTCTCCAAAACCAGCATACTCAAGAAGTTCCTCATAAGATCTTGGCCAGAAATCAATAACTTCTGAAGGTTGAATTCATAACAAGCAACTGTTAGAGAGTATGCCACAGTCATGAAATCGTGAATGCCACACTCATGAAATCGTGAATGATGGTTTCCACATCATAAACACCCATTTTCTTCTCATAAAGCTTTTCCACATTCTTTTTCAAGTGATAGAAACAGTAGGAATGAGGAGAGTCAGGGAATGTCGTAGCCACAGCATCCAATAACCCTTCATGTCGATCCATGAGGAAAGTAATGGTTCTTCCTTGTGACGACAAAATAGTGTAGAGATGATCGAAAACCTACTTCCAATTGGCTTTATTTTCAAAATCCACAACAGCAAATGCAAAAGGGTAGAATTCTGCAAATTGTTAAGAGATGGAGTTAGAAAAAAAAAGCACTTGGATAGTTATTCTATCACATGGAAAACACTACAACAGTTTATTGCATGTACTACTGTAATTTTCAGAAAGTACTACTCTAGTTGTTGGATAGTACTACTTTACTGGGACTTGATGCATGCTAACTAAAAACTTTGTCGCGTGTACTACTGTAGTTTTCATAAAGTACTACCCTAGTTGTTGGATAGTACTACTCTACTGGGACTTGATGCATGCTAACTAAAACATTGATGTGCGTACTACTGTAGTTTTCAAAATGTACTACTCTAGTTATTGGATAGTACTACTATTACTAGTTTTACACACTATCCAGAAACTTAAAAACGAACCTTCGTTCCTGTTCTTTCCAGTGGCACAGAGCATGTATCCCTTGTACTTGCCCTTGAGATGAGCAGCATCAACAAACAAAATAGGCACGCATGACACAAGCCCCTTAATTCATCCACCAAAACATAAGAAGAAGCGTTCAAAATGTCTAGTGAGCGGATTCACCTCCAAGATGCAATGAGAACCGGGGTTGGTAGCCAACACCTGCTCATGATACCATGACAACTGAGAGTAGGAGTCACCATTGTTGCCCCGTACAGAACATGTAACCAACTCTCTTGCATACCAAGCCTTGCGATAGGATACATGCAAGCCATAAGAATTTTGCAATGTTGACATGATTTCTCTCGGATTTACAGAAGGATTGGACTTCAACTCAGAACAAACAATGGACTTGATGACATGAGAACCAAGATGCTTACTCTTTTGGTCATGAATACCAGCGGTACATGTTTGAGTGTTATTCAGCTTTTGGATGACAAAAAAGTTATTTGCCTTACATCTTAGAGCACGAACTTTCCAGGGACAGTTGCCTTCAGTCTAAGAACATTGTGCAACAATTCTATCCTTGTGATTTCTGAAGTACTTGAAGGTAAAACCAAACTCGAATGCATAATCATTCAGCTTCTTCCTAAACTCGACAACACCACCTTCAAACTTTTGATTGACATGGCTGGTATAACTTGTCCATTCATTTGTCAAGTAAAGAATCAGAGTTTCTGGCCTAAAGTAAGACAAATAGTCATTTGGATAGAGCAATTTATTCGAAGATGATGACGTGCAAGTCAGAGAAGAAGAAGCATCATCAAAAGAGGATATGCTGGAATGCACAAGAGTACTCGAACTACTCTGCCCACAATCCCTAGCAACAATATCAACAGACGATACCTCAAGTTTGATCATGGTCTTCATCATCAATTTCAAGTCCCTATCGCAATATATCATACAATTCGGATAGAGTGGCAATGAGAAACCAAGAGTGAAAGAATCCAGTCTCAAGCCAGGAAAACGCAATGACACTTCCATCACCATATCAATGAAAGTTTTAGTAGGCGTAAGATCAAATATTATTGTTTGTTTAATGTAGGTGCACTTCGCATACAAATCAAAATCCATGGATACCAATCTACAAATCAAACAAAAAATGCTTACAAAACAGAAGTAGTATCCTTAATAGTCATCAATAGTGTATTCACTCAATGGGACACACAGAACACACATAACAGCTACCTAGTATGTTCAATGGGATGCAGTAGTGTATTCAATCAACAGAGGTAGTACTATCAAGTCAAAACACACACACAACAGTTGACTAGTGTGTTCAATGGGATGAAGTAGTATATTCAATCAACAGAGGTAGTACTATCAAGTCAAAACACACACAGAATAGCTGACTAGTGTGTTCAATGGGATGCAGTAGTGCACTCACTCAAAAGAGGTAGTACTATCAAGTCAAAACACACACAGAACACACAGACCACACAGAACAGATAAATAGTATGTTCAATGGGATGCAATAGTGTACTGACTCAACATAGGTAGTACTAACAGTCTGTAACTTCTCATAATTTATACGAAATATCAAAACACACAAATTAGCCACATCAATCACACACAAACACATAAATCACAAGAGAAGACATAAAATAATATCACTACAATTCGCCATACATAATCCAAAGTAGAAGAATCAAAATTGAAAAGCTGAAATTCGACATCGGTTTATCACCGGAATCGAATCAAACAACACATCAATCAAAAGCATCAATCAAACAAAACAAAGCACAAAATATCTACAGGTGAACATAATGGAAACCTTACCCAAGCTTTTATCACCGGAATCCTCCGATTCGCCGGAACTTCTTCTCCCAAAATTTGCCAGAATCTCCTCTCTCTCTCTCTCTCTCTCTAACACATACACACAAACACAGAGCTGATCGAGAGAATCGAATTCATTTGATTCGATCTAGAATACAAAAGCTCTCTCTCTTTAGAACGATCACGCTCTCCCTCCCTCTGCGTTTCGGTTTCGGGCCGTTTCCGTTTTTTGGTTTGAATTAAGTAGATAGTTGATATATCAGGGGCAATTTTGGAAACTAATTTTTTAAAGAAATGTATAATGATCTTATATGTGTAAAACTTATACAATGACTTTATGTGTAACCGAAGGCCTCTATATGACCTTAGGTGTAATTTTCTATAATTTAAACCCTCCTCGTTAGCAAAATGATACGGAGATATAGACTTAAGGTTTATATATGTTGTAGAACGATCCGTGTATATAACGCCAAGCAAAGAGATACAGTAACTTTACATAGGAAACAAAAAAGCCAAGAATATTTGGTTTTCAATAGTCGGTTGTAGGAGGGCCTTGTGCATAACAGTTGCACAAAAAGCCAATTACTAAAAAGTGACAATCATTAAACCTGCATATATGTGTATCAATGGAAGATCTCCAATCTTCTGCTTTTGAAATCACTAAACCTAATCGAGTTCGAGTTAGAGTTCCAAATGATCGCTTACACAATTTCACAGTTCATAACAGAGTGATCAATATTCAAAAGCCAATATCCAACTCCGAAGAATTGAAATTCGGAAGCAACGAACCAAAATTAATGATCATGGTATTATATCGAAAAAAAATGATCAAGGTAGATATAAGTCCACAATTTCCATGAGATTCCAAGGAAACAAGACAAGGCTATTGAAGAACAAGATGAAATAGCAAAAGGATCCAATTTAATTGTGACATTAAGACTTACCAAAAAGCTGTGTAGCTGTAGAACGCAACATCCAAGCACATGAAGAGAAGAGAAGCGGTGGAGAATATGTTCTATCCCAAACACAGGGCAGAGCTGGCACTGGTGCCCATGGAAATTCATCTTGAGCGGTGATCGGAGCCGACATAGAGATCAAATCCAAGTCCTTCACGGGGAGCGCAGATCAACATCGACATTAGTGACCGTGTAATAGGTGATGAATATTGAATTGTTGTTGTCGGCATGAGATCGAATCAGAGCTCGGTGATGGCGGCATCACAATACAAGAAAGTGTCACGGAGGAGGAGGTGGGAGTCGTCATCGTCGTCTCCGTCACCTACTCCGGTGTTAAGTCCCTCGACATGGCTCTCTATCAGAGGATGTCCTCCTCCTTGAGGGCTTTTTCTTCTTGGCGGCAAAGTAGGTCGGAGGCCACAGTGGCGGCTTGCGCAAGTTGACGACGTGCGTAGAGCAAAGACGCCACGACTACTACGGAACCGGCCTCTATATCGAGAGAGATCGAGAGAGAGAGAGAGAGAGAGAGAGAGAGAGAGAGAGAGAGAGAGAGGTGATTATGCTTGAAAACATACGGCGGCACTTTTTTGTAAATAATTCAAATATCATGGTCTTTTATATCTTTAGAAAAATAGAAGGGTTTTTTTTATTGAAAAATTATGGTGAGTTTTTGAGGAAAGAGAAAGTCAAAACTGAGTTTTTTTTTTAGGAGAAATAAAAAAAACCCAAAACAGATAAGATTTCCAAAAAAACCAACTTATGACACTAAGGTAAAAAATGCCTAACTTATGACATTTTTTTTTTCTAAAAAACCCAGTTGATATTATTTTTCTCCCAAAAATGCCT
The DNA here is from genome assembly GCA_946800695.1 of Geum urbanum. NCBI lineage: Eukaryota > Viridiplantae > Streptophyta > Magnoliopsida > Rosales > Rosaceae > Geum > Geum urbanum. The sequence continues at coordinate 42,338,063 of OX326998.1, forward strand.
AATAAGTTATAAAACTCATTTTTTTTCTACCGATTTTGCCATTCTTTCCTAATTTAAATTCTAACTGTCCTCTTTAAGAGATTCATAGCTCTCTCTCTCTCTCTCTCTCTCTCTCTCTCTCTCTCTCTCTCTCTCTCTCTCTCTCTCTCTCTCTCTCTCTCTCTCTCTCTCTCCAGCCAAATCAGGCGACAAGACTCACTAGGCTTTGTAGCCCTTACCTCCACGAAGCTTAACAATACCTTGGTTGCTTCCTAATTCAATTGGTGTTTTCCGAATCGAAGAATTGAAGATTTTGAGATTTTGATGTTTTAAGGTAAATTCGATGTTTTGTAGTTAGAATTGGAGGATGTTATAGAAGAGAAAATTGTTTGCTGTTTAATTTTGAGCAGAATAACTCTTGGGTCGCCAGAAAATGGAATGGCAAAATGGGTAAACAAACCGACAGTTATTCAAATAGCTACCTAGACACCTATCCAGACAGATACCCAGACAGCTACCGAGACAAATATTTAGACAATTATCCAGACAAATACTTAGACAGCTACTCAGACAGATACTTAGACAGCTACCCAGACAAATACTTAGACAACTACCCAGACAGCTATAACTATAAACTCATGGGAAAAAATGATGTGATGAATGAACATATTGAATCAAAGAACCCACAATTAGATTCAACATTACTTTCTCATCATATATAATTTCTCAAGAAAAAATACTCCCTTTAATTTGTTTATATATGCATGTGGACATGAAGAAGAAGAGATTAAAAGGGAAAAAATTTGATTAATTGATTAAATTTTGGAGTCAATTAAGTGAAGTGTATGGTAGTATAAGATGCCATTAATTCAAATGGAATTGATTTTTGAGACAAAGACAGCTCTCTAGACAGCTACTTAGACAGATACCCAGACAGATACTTAGAAAGCTACCCAGACAGATACCCAGAAAGTTACCTAGACAGATATTTAGACAGCTACCCATATACATACCTAGACAGCTACCCAGAAAGATACCCAGACAGATACTTAGACAGATATCCAGACAGATACCTAGACAACTACCTAGACAGATACTCAGACAGATACTCTGAAAGATACTTAGAGAGCTACCCAGACAGCTACTTAAAAAGTTACCTACTCAAAAAACTATCATACATCATCAAACAGAATGTAATAAATGGAAGAAAACAAGAAAGGAATTGCAACTAACCATCTAACTGCTTTGGCGTAACATCAAACTCCAGCCACCATACTTTTCCCTTATCTTTGGGTAGTTTTACTTTTTCAAAATCGGCAACAAGAGCAACTGAACCAGCTACGATGTAATGAGGCTTGTATTGCAAGCACAATGATGTGCGGAGCCTATCCATCCATTCATAAAATAGATTCATCATGCATATCACAAACATACAACTATACATCTCCACCAGAATGCATACACAAAGCTCCACTAAAATAAGTAAGCAAAAATTCACACCGATCATTAAAAAACTCCATGCCGCCTTAGCCAGGTCAGGGAGAAGATCTAATTTCTTTAGAGCAGCTACAAGTATTTTGTACGGAAGCGAAATGTTTAGTTCAAAGCCAATTGCTAATAGCAGAATTCTTTCCGCAACTAGGATCAATTCCTTTTGCTTATTAAGAAATTCCAACATGTAGAAGGTGGAAACTAAGTAGCAACAATTAGAACAAAACACCGATGAGGAGGCATCGGTCACCGACGTTGAGGGCGAGGGAGAAGTTTTTGATGAGAGGCTTGGCACGGGAGGCGGGTGGCCGTTGATTCTAGGATAGGTGAATATTAAAGAGTTGATCACGATCATCGGATCAGAGTCTTAGTTTACACCCATTGTAGTCCGACGAGAATCATAGTTGGATAGAGAGAGGAGGTGAGTATGCTTTCAAAATGTGGTGGCAAATTTCGTAAATAAATAATAAACTCTGGTCTATTACAAACTTAAAAATATAATGCGTCTTTTGGGATTGAAAACTTATGGTGGGTTTTTGAGGAAAGAGAAAGTCTAAACTGGGTCTTTTTCTCATTTTCCCTTTTTTTATTAGCAAACGACTTATAAGGACAAGATGAAGGTGTGCCATACATTTAAGGACAATGACACAATATTTAGACACTTAAAAACAAAATCTTATAATTAAAGACAAATAGCTGAGAAGCTGATATGTGTCAACGTGTTTTTTATGTTTATACCCAGACATTATCACTATATAACCATTTTTCCTGAAAACAAATCGATCAAACAAAACTTTCTCTCTCTTCTCTCTCGGGCACCAGAGTATAGTAGCAGTGGTGCAGAACCATTCAACTCAACGCTGCCACCTAGTGACTCGTCGCCGCCCCTTCCCAACCTCACAGTCGCGCTTTAGCCACGCTACCTCACCCTTTCCGTGTCTCGTGACATCCACCAAGCCTCCTCCGGCTCCTCACAACTCCGATCTCGACGTCGTGCCATCTTGCCAGCCTCCTGGCCTCAGCCACTATCCTCGAGCCTCGCTGACTTCCATCACAATTACATCCCTTAGCTCAATGTCTGTGTCGCCTTATGCCACACCACAACCTCACCGAGCCCGCGACGCCACCTTCGACCTCAACACCTCAAATCTATCATACGCCGTCGTGTTTGCCTACAACTGCAACAACCTCAAACATGGCGTTGCCTCACAATCAGCTCACCGGAGAGTTGCAACCACTGCCGCCACTGTGGTGTTTTTGTTGTTCATATTCGTTAATGGAACACATTGTTGCTACTACTATTACTTTTTTTTTACAATGATACTCTGTGATTAATACTATTCTTCTTTTCGATGAAGTAAAAGATGATTGATACTGATCTTGCTTTTTGATTTTTATATTTTTTTTGTTTTTCATTTCTCATATCAAAGATAAGAAATAAAGATAAAAATAGATCTATTTTTATTAGTAGCAACTTCAAGCCTTTGAGAGGCAATATTTTTAGTACTAACTTTTCATTATTTCTTCATTTTGACTTCATAAGGTTTAATATTATGGAATTACAACTGGATCATTACATCTCTTTATATTTACTTTTCTAAGATAGATGAAAATTGTTTTTCTCGAAAATCACATGAAAATTAGAAATTTACTCTTGTTTTTAAAATTTTCAGTAGCAACATTTCTCGAAGTACGTAATTTGCAAAGATAGTACATTTGAATGTTAATGCTATTGTGTTATGTGTTTTTGAGAATGTTATTACATTTTTCGATGTTGTTACTATGTTTTTTTAAAATTGCTACTGTATTTTTTTTTAAACTGCTACTGTATTTTTCGAGTGCTATTGCATTTTTTAACCTGCTATTATTTTTTAAATTATTGATACTGAATAGTTTATCAAACTGTTACTGAAGTTTTGTTTAGCTATTACTGCTACTATGTTTTTTGAGTGTTTAATTGATGCATTTTCTTAAATTGTTATTGCACTTTTTAAGCTAAACATACAAAATTGTTCGTCGAGCTGCTACTGAATTGTACATCGAGTTGCTACTGAAGTTTCGTCATGCTGGTTCTGAATCATTATTGAAGTGCTACTGAATTGTTTGTCAAGCTGCTACTAAATCGTTAGTGGAACTGCTACTGAATAGTTTATCGAGCTGCTACTGAAGATTTTTTTTTGAATTATTACTACACAGTTCTCTAAATGTTATTATACTTATATCGAAAGTGATTGAATTTTTTTCACACTGTTATTGAAAACAAGTACTGTCATATATTGAATGTAAAGAAATGAAGTGCTACAGCTTTTTGATCGAAAAATTGATATTGTTGATAGTGAATTTTAAACAAGTTATTACTATTATTTTGAAGAAAAAAATTGACAAAAAAAAGGCTAAGCAAAAGAATACAATAAATTCAGTAGGAGTTAAAATATATTCAGCATCACTTTTGACATTAATACAACAAAATTATGAAAATAATGTAGTAGCAACTTGATAAAACTTCCAGTAGCAATTTGAAAAACCATTAAGTACTAGCTCGACGAACCAGTTAATAGCAGATCGACGAAAAATTTAGTAGCCAGCTCAAGCATGATTCATTAGCATATGGACAAACTTCAGTAACAATTTGACAAACAATGTAGTAGCATCTTAACTAATGATTTAGTAGCAACTCGACGAATGATTCATTGAAAATAGTTCAAAAAACACAGTAGCAACAGTTCAAGAAACGCAATAGTTGCAATTGGAAAAATGAAATGGCAATTGAAAAAACACAGTAGCAACTAGCAGTCTTGAAACCATACTAGTAGCAACTATATGCGACTATGGAATTAATCTAGTAGCAGTTAAACAAAAAAAGTTACGACTTTGCACTCTAACAAAACTTCAAACACAGTAGCCGTAAGAGTACCTTTCCAATATTTCATGTGACTTACAAAACAAAGTATCTTCATAATTTCATGTGGCTTCATGTCTAAATGAACAATACTAATCCTTTCTAAATTAAAAAATTTAAATAGTTACATGTCTAGTAGCAGTTGAAATTCAAAGCTGACATAGAACAATTTTGTTTAAAAAAAAATAACTGTGACTAAACAATTGAAATACAAAAACGCAAAATCACTACTACTACACAATGAAATACAATAAAATGATTCTCTGAATAATGGCTAAGGATTTTGAGTGACTTTGGACCCCAAGGTCCGAATTCATCTCATTTTTATCATTTTCGATTCGTGATTTCAAATTTGAGACCACTCATTCTATAGATTATTGGTTGAAGATTAACTCTAAAAAATGAATCAAAATTGAGATCATTTGGATATCCGACCTTGCAAAATAAAAATTTTAGTATCACAATAACAACCATTCATTTATTTTGCAAGATCAGATAACCAAATGATCTTCATTTTAATTCATTTTTTGTAGGTTGATCATCAACCAATAATCTATAGAATGAGTGGTCTCAAATTTAAAATCACGAACTGATAGTGATAAAAATGAGATGAGTTTGGATGCAAGTATTATCCTAATGGCTAATTTAAAATAAATAAATAAACTCAATTCTTTCGAACACAGTACTATGACAGTAATAGTTCTCAACTGACAAAGCACTTTATTCAGAAGCTCAGTCAAGATCTTTAGGTTGACAAAATACAAGCTACAGTACAAAAAATTTCCGTTTGATCTCACAACACAAAGAGCTATAGTATAGAAATTCATTTCACCAATTTTGTAAAAATTAAAAAATCTCGACAAAAATGTATCACGACTTGACCACTGGCAGGTGGTCGGAGATTTGATGTTGTGTGCTAGGGTTCGACGACGAGGCAAAACTACTTGAAGCCGAAGGCGACTCGCGCTGCTACTAAACAAATGATCAGCCGGTGGTGGATATCGGTGTCGACGAAGCTTGAGATGTGGCACAACGAAGCAAGCTCGGCGACGCTAGAGGGATGGGGTCGCTGCCAAGCTCTTGTTGGCGACGAGAGCTCGATGGAAGCAATGCGGTTGAAGCTAGGCTAAGGACATGGAGGTGCGACGAAGCTGGGGAGAAGTCGAGGCCGAGACGGCGCTGGAGGCCTTGATTGAGATACACACGGCGAAAGGCTTCAGAGCAGTGGGGTTGAGCGGTAATGGTGGTGGCGTAGATAAGCTTCTGCTACTGGATTTGCTGAGAGAGAGAGAGAGAGAGAGAGAGAGAGAGAGAGAGAGAGAGAGAGAGAGAGATAGAGAGAGAGAGAGAGAGATAGAGAGATAGAGAGAGAGAGAGAGAGATGCTACAATATTCGGAGAGAGAGGGAAACAGAGAAAATAAAGAGGTGATAATGAGGTTGAATTTTGTTGATGCTAGGTGTTTTAATATTTAAATAAGGGTATACTCATCTTTTTAACATGTTTAATATGTTAGATGTATTAATACTACGTTTTGAGTTTCAAGTCTAGTTGTTTATTGTCTAAATATTAAGGTAGTCGGTTTATTTGTATTATATAAACTTAGCTTGTGTTTAAGGAGAAGAATATGATAACTGAAAATTATAAGTCTTTCATTGATAGAATGCCTTATATATATGTCGATATAATCTGTTACAATAATTGTCCTGATATAACAGAGATTCTCTGTATCTCTATCTATACTAAACTGTATCTAACTAGGACAAGACACACACCGAAAGTTACAGAGAATAAATCTCCTTAACCACTCCTCCTTGTGTCGATGGCCTAATGAATGATGCATGACATGTTGCCTCACTAAAAACCTCGTCAAGCAAACAAAAACCTCATAGGTAAAACAAAAGTTTGGTCTAAGAGAAAAAGAGTACAACGCATCAACTACAAAAGCTAATACATGTGACATAGACTCCTCCTGATGTCTACAGAAGTGTAACTTCCCCTGACTATAAACTCAGTTATGGAGTTCAGATAACCTGCGCATACCAATGCATCTCACATGTTTCACAAATGTAGATTTGGGGAATGACTTGGTAAATAAGTTTGTAGCATTATCCGTCAATTTAACCCGGTTCACATGGATAATCAATAACCGCTGCTATTGCTGATTGTAGGAGTACTTTGGCGAAATGAATTAAGTATGACACCCTTATTGTAACCCAACTTCATTTGTTCAATGCAAATCGCATTATCCTCAAAGATGCAAGTTAGTGTTGTCATAGTAGATGGTAATCTACTAGACCCTCGAATGTGGTGTATTACCATCCTAAACCAGACATACTCATCAATCGCTTCATACAAAGATTTAATTTTAGAATAGTTCGAGCAAGAAGCAACAAGGGTTTACTTTGATGTTCTTAAGGAAATCCCCATGTTCCCCATGGTGAATACATAATCTGTTTGGGAATGTCCTTTATATGGGTAAAAGAGATACCCAACATCAACAAATCTGACCAACACATCAATCGGTATTTTAGAACAAGGGACTACAATAAAACTGCTCGCTGCAGGGGACGAACTCGACGGGTCGAAACCATTCCCCGATGGGTCGAAAGACCCTTTTGGGTTATCACCGTGCACAGCCTTCGACAGATCGAGAGATTTACTCGACAGGTCGAAGACCCCAGAACCTTCATGCTGTGATTCAACCGTCTCGTTTTCGAGAATTTCAAGCTTCTCTTTGTATTCTTCAAGTACCTAAATATTTGTTTTACTCCATTCCAATGACGTGCGTCAGCACATACCGAGAGGGCAATGTTTGGATGTGTGCACCAAGCTATATTTAATCAAGCTCCAACCGCAATAAGATATAGAATCTTAGCTCCAAAAGATCTTTACCATCATCAACCCAATGAAATTGATCCTTTTGGGTTTCAGACTGCAAACAATCATTGGTGTGTTAATAGAGTGTGCTTTGTCCATTGCCTAATCTAGACGTGAGTAATTTGGTGAATAAGAATTCAATCAATTCAATGTACCATCTCTAAACCAAGACAAAATCAAATCTTACCAAGGATTATCATCTCAAACAACTTGTTTATCTACTGAACACGCATGGGTATAACTTTTCATTCTTGTATCTGTTCTCAATCAAATAGTTACTAAGATGTGCATACCACATCCTACTAGATTATTTCAATCCATATAGTGAACATCTCAATCTAATTATATAAGCACTATTTGGTTTAGAGTTATTTGAATTGGGTAGAACCATGTCAACCGACGTTCTTATGTATATCTCCGAATTAAGATCTTATAGAGATATACTGTAATCACATCTATAAGCTGCATACTCACATCTATAGCGGAAAGTGATGATGTCCATGACCGGTTAATACATCTTCTCATAATCAATACTAGAGCATTGAGAAAATTCTTGCACCATAAGTTCTTCTTATTGTACTTCCAAACAAAGACACATTTTGTGTCTAATTGGCCCATTCGGTGATCATAGCACTATCATATCAAAAACTTGCCATTTGTAATAGAGTATAGTTCAGCCTAGATTACAACTTTCCATACCGGTCAATTTCCTCTACATTAACCATTGACAATCTGCAACAGAGCAATGTTTCACTTTATCGTCGTCAATTCCTGAGCGACGAAATAAGTAATGCATCATCAACGAACTTGGATGAACCATCCAGAATACCGCTAGCATTTGTTTAACTTGGTGAGATTTCATTGTTTGCTGACATCGTCATTGACTTTGAGGCATCCTCTAGTGTTTGTCAATGTCATCTTCTAGACACAATTATAGTCAGAAATAATTTCATGTGTTGATGATGAATGGTTGTGCCTTGATATCTTGCCTTTTTACCAGCAACTCATCAGTGGATTTTGACCGATGCTACACCCCCACTATGGGTAGGAGAAACCCTACCTTTCCCAGGTGTTGCTTTAACTTGGCCAATGCCAGAGACTTTCAACATTGCAAGATTTGCAGCATATATAACCGATCTTGTCACTCTCATGATATCAATAAAGAAGTCATGCATCGAATCTGCTACTTTCTGAAGATCAAGAATACATTACACTTCAATCTCACACTGAGATGTGTGTGGATCATGTTGAGACATAGTGAGGATAAACCACGTCAATTTCTGAGGTTTAACCAGAATGAAACCATTCCTGTCTCCCCCTAATGGAGGGAAGTATGTCTCACCAAACTGACATTCTGCAAAACTAGCAGTAAAGAGATTTTCTGTCAAAGGTTCTTAATAGCGGACAACTGTTGGAGAATAATAACCAACATAAATGCATAATCGTCGTCGATGACCCATTTTTGTACACAGTATAAGTGTAGTAGGCACATGTACCGCACAACCAGAGATGCGTAAGTGTGAGATATTAGGCTCATACTCAATTATCAACTGGTACGCACTAAATGATTGACGATTAATGGGTATCAAGTGAATAAGCATAACTGCATGTAATATTGCATATCCCTAAGCAGGTACTGGTAAATCAATATGCATTACCATTTTGCTGGCCACAAGCTGTAATAGCTTGATTTCTACCTCTGCTAAACCGTTCCTATGAATGAACATAGGGAACCAAGATGTTCACCGTCAATCCCAATAAACATGCAATAATCAACAAAATATTTTGATGTAAACTCTCTTGTATTATCCAATTTAATTAGCCTGATTAGATTGTTCGGATGGTGAGCCCGAATGAAAGGACCCAACCCCGATTTAGCTCCCTAAATCGGAATCAAACCCCTTCGAAAACACGAACCAACAAAAACTTTTCAAAATTTGGGCAGAGTTTCGTTACTAGCGTGGAATTACCATTACCTGCACGCGGAAAATACACTTCATCCTATGCCACAAAAAGCAAACTGTGGGCACCAATCCCATCCGGATTTCTCAATATATCAACAGTAAAATAAATCAGTAAACATATCTATACTTTACTGAAATCCGGTGTAAAATAGTATAGCATATACAATAGGACGCTCAGAGCGACTTCTAATACATAATCATATACGCATACCACAGTAGGTAGAACAATAAACCTACTGGATGAAACAAAGTAGCTCGAGCACTATGCCTCCGACCACGACGTGCGACACCAGAGCCTGAACTGCAAACTGGGCACGGAAACCAAAAAGCCCAGGGGAAAGACAATAAACACGTTAGAGTGACTGGACGAAAATAAATGTCTTTCACCAGTTGATATATATGTTATAAAAACATATGCGAGTCGAAATATAAATAAATCAAATCAAATAGTTTACGAGGAGACGCTGACTCTAACTCGTAAATAGAGCATGCATAGAAAGTATCATGGGGTCACTCATGGACACGTCCGTGCTAGTACAGTCAGAATCACGGAGTCCTTGACTACCACGTGATTCATAGCCAGAAAGGCCTCGGTTCCGGGGTACTTCCCCTCGCCGGTCAGGTAGGGGTACTGCCCCTCCTGGTGGCCTACCATCGGGGATCAACCGAGAGGCAAGTGTATCGATACAACAACGTAACCACGACTGTACTCTGTGTAAACCAAATCATAAACATTTCGATGCAAATGCATGAAATAGCATATAAGTGTATGTATATCCATATACGTATATCCGTATATATATATAATCGTATAATCGTAACACATGCTCATATTAAACATAATCTCGTAAGAAATCTCATGCCAGTAAAACCATAATCATGCTGCATGCTCAAGTTCATAAAATGTATATAAAAGACTCGCAATCATTCCGTGAAAATAAAATGTCCACTCACAGACTAGCGTAACGCGATACGCGTTAACCCGTGATCCGGCGGAAAGTCCATCGCCAAACAAACGATCACGAACCCCTGAATAATCACAACGTCCAATATTCAAAGTCATAATCCGACAATACAATACAAATCACGAGAAACAGCCGTTCTCGGAAACACGTGATTCAAAGTCGACGAATCGTCGAAAATCCGTATATAACACCTCAATACCTCGCTTTACGTTCGGACGCTCAACTCGAAAAACGAACCTCCCCACAACGATCGGGGCGCGATTTCGAGTCAAATGACATGCAATTCGTCGAAAACTACTCCGAGCGAAAAATCGCCGCCGCCGCCGGAAAATCTAAACCTGCCCAGAAAATTTCATGCTACACATGGTTTCAAAGATCTCGACGATTCCAACAACTTTCCAGTTATAAGTTAAGGCCAATTTTGACCAGAAAACCTCCAAAAATCAATTCAAAGTTCCAAACCCTTACCGGAATTTCAATTCAACGGATCTCTCTCCTCCGGCCACGGCAACCCTCAAGACCACTTGGAAAAGCTTCCTTAGCTCGAGGCTAACAAAACCCCTCAAAGAGAAGCCACCACCTCGGCCTCAACGCCGCCACCCGAACACCACAAAACTCGCCGGAAAATCCATAACTTTGCCGATTCGATTCTCTCTCCTCCGGCCACCCCACGGGACGATCCACCTACCAATCCGAAGAGGAACTCGAGCCCAACAAATCTCGTGAAGAAGTCGTGCCCAAAAATGGTCAGAATCGGCCTCAATTTCGACGATCCATTTCGGCCTCCAAACGGGTTATTCTTGACCCGTGGGTCAACGTGGGTCAACCCAGCTTCCTTTTATGGCAGGTTTCCCAAACAGGAAACTTCTATTTATAGGCCTTCTAAATATGGAAACTTCGTAATTATCCTTTTCGACGAACTTTGAATACCCGTAACTTTTCCATCGTAACTCCGATTCTGATAATTCTCGTGGCCACAAACTCGTCTCGACGTACTCTTCAATAATCACCCGAAGTCAAACACATCGGCCAAACGGATAAAAAGTCAACCCTTTGAACCAACACTCATTTAAATCGACTAATTAATCAACAAACGGAAATAATCACAATTTAATCTTCGTAACACAAAATCATGCTCCGGAAGTTCCCACGAGCTAGAAATTAAATTCTGAACAACTTCCGTGAAGAAGCCGAAACCAAATTCTCGTCTAATAATTTAGTCGCGAACAAACCTGCCATTTAAATCCGTTTTCGTCGAAACTTCAAATATTCATAACTAATTCGTCGGTCGTCCAAATAACGATCCGGAACCGCCCACGAATTCGTAATCACATGTAGAACGACTCTCGAGAAGAGACCCAGCTCCAATTCTTGGCCAATAATTAAGTCGTTAAGAACTCTGACGATTCCAATAACTGTCGGACAACTGCGACTACGCAGTAACTCATCAATCAAGCTGATTCCACTGCTAATTCTGGTCCGGGTCGTCACAAATCCACCCCTCTTAGAAAAATTTCGACCTCGAAATTTCCGAGTCTGCCGACTACAAGGTAGGAGCACTGCCTCTGCATACTGCTCAACTCACCAACTGCAATCTCAGCTGAACAATTCTGATCATAAACTCCACAATAGGAGACAATTCCGTGCTGGAATCCCTGTACCCTCAAATCACAAATCTGAAGTGGCTCACACAATCGCCAAGTGTTCCTACATAAGGAACATATAGGGTACACAATGCAAAACCAACCTAAAACACAGTTCCGTCACACGGAACACAACACACATAAAAGCCAACAATATAGGCGACGCCGAACTATACGGCACAACATAATCTTGCTGACCACATCTGGATCAAACAACGTGGCAAATCACAACACGACCTGCTCATACCAACGAAACTCAAGCATCGAACTCAAGCAATTATCAACCCATTTCCGCTAATCTGACAGTCTGTGGTAGCATATTCCACAAAATCAGAATCAAACATCAACTCAAACTCAAACCAAACTCGCTCCAGCACAGTGAAGTACAACAACATTCCTCAAAACGACATCACGCAGCATCAGAACCATAGTGGTCCACAAACTGGTACAACAAGCAAACTCAAACAAGTGAAACTGCTGGTCCCGAATCCTTCGGAACTGCAATACCGAGATACACAACATGCCCTCCAAGGCCTGAATAGTCCTCGAAGATCACTCGCCAATCCAAGGATAAGATCCGGTACTAACTCGTAATCTGGTCCCCAATGCTCGCTGCAAAGCTTGTCAACACTTTGTCGTAGCTGATTACCTCGACCAGCGATCTGGGACACAGGTACACCACGTAGATGGACAACCTCCGTCAAACCCAACTATGCCAGCCTGCCACTGAAATCTTTTCCCGAAAGTACAAGGAAATGTATTGAGTTTGTCAAACGATCCACAATGGCCTAACAACTGGTATCACAAACCAATGTGCATACAAACACACACACTCACAGCAACAAACGCCACATCCAACCGGAAATCTCAAATGGTTGACACATCTCGGCAATTTCTGCCTCCTAGCCATCGTCAGCCGACAAATGTGACATCTGCACACACATACTGCTACACTGCTCTTCATGTTGCGTCACGAGTAGTAAACTCGAAGTATCTGACACTTCTCTGCATCACTAGCGCCAAACACGCGCAAAATCACGAGCCTCAACACCATCATACTCAAACTCAGTTCTCGTAGCCCACACTCGGCTAACACGGAAACTCGAGCCACACATACCCACATGCAATACTGAAACTCCTAACTCTCGATTGAATACATCACAACAACAACATCATCCCAAACGGATGGTCAAAGTACAACCACTAGCCTTCCTCGAACAAGTTCAAATGTGCAGCTATAATCGATAGTCGACTCCCTCCATCTACACTGCCTCAAGCCCAAATCTGGCCGAAAATGCAAGTGGATGAAACTCAGTGGTCAGTGTACATCCTACACTGCGCTGCACGTCATAGCTATAGTGTCTCAAACGCTCTGATACTAACACAAATACAGCTACACCCAAATCAAACTCCAGATACGTAGCCTCATAAGTTTTCCACTATCTGTAACCATGAGCCACCACTCTGTTACACAGCATCAAAGCACAACCCAAACCAAATCTCGATGTATCGCCATATCCCACGAACTCGTCGCGATCATCAGGTAAGGTCAAAACCGAAGCAACGGTCGATCATCCTGCAGGAGTAAGTAACTCTCCTCGCGTGCATCGAACCACTCAAACTTGACGCCTTCTTCGTCAATCCAGGAAGTAGAGTGGCAATCCGAGAATATCCTGCATAAGCCGTCAGTGATAGCCAGCCAAACCCAAGAGACTCCCGATCTCTGGTACAATAGTAGGGCAATCCCCAAATCGACACGGCCTCTAACTGGTCAGGATCCACGCCGACTCTCTCGACTAGCATCACACAGCCCAACATCTTCACGCTAATCGGCCAAAACTCACACTGACTATACTCCGCAAACACAAGATCGTCTCGCGAAGTCCGCAGACCCGCTTGTAACTGCTTCAGGTGCTGGCCCACACTCCTGGAATACATCAGGACAATGCCAACAAACAAGACCGCAAACTCGTCCAGAAACCGTCTGAACACATGGTCCATCAAGTCCACACGATCTACGAGGGCATTGGTCAACCAATAACGTGACCAAAAAAACTCCTGATGTCTGCACCGTGATCTGAAAGCCAACATAGCCACATCTGACTCATCGATCCTCAACTGATGGTATCCGAATCTGAAATCAACCTTCAAAAATACTGAAGCTCTCGCGAGCTGACCAAACCACTCATCAATCCGAAGCGGAGGATACTCACTCTCCTCAGAAGTAAATCAGGCTTCCGGTAGTCAATGCACCACCACATCGAACCAACCAACATCCGCACAAACAATGCGAGAGCACACCACGCGAATACGCGGGGTCGCATGAAATCTCCTGAAACCTCCTCCAACAACTCCTGAAGTCGAAACAATAGCTCCATCAGCTCCGCTGGCTCCAAACGACAAGACGTCGGTAAAATGAGTCCAGCGCCTGGTACAAGCTCAATGATGTAGTCAGTCTCCCGAACTGGAGGAACACCTGGTAACTCCTCCGGAATACACCTGGAAACTCGGGAACCACCTCAATATCACCAATGTCAAATACAACAACCACAGTATCCACAACATGAGCTAGGCAAATAACACAACTCGTCTCCATCATCCACTCGACCATCACCGCGAAACAGTATCACGGGGAAATCTGGTCATCGAAACACAACCTCCTTCTCGAGCACTCGAACACAACCAAATGCATCGTCAGTAAATCCATACTCACAACTACACCAAAACCACAATATCCAGCTATAACAAATCCGCGGCCAACACATAATCTCCAACAAGGATCTCGCAACCTCCGGATGGATACAATACTCTCCAAAACCTCGGAAGTGGAGATGCAGGTACAATAGCCATGGACATCAAACAGCGGTAACCTCAGAGAAAAATCTGTCCTCAAACAAGGTCATGGCACGAACTCCAACATGCCCAACTAGCCGCCCACGTCAATTGCGACTTTCTGAATGGCTCGTCTGGAAATCTGGGTTGATCAAGCTCCAGAAATAGCATCATGATTTCCTCGTAAACTCTGAGCTACCGAACCGCTACAACAGCTGGCTGGGGGCGCTCCCTCTCAACGTGACCCTCCTGGCCACCGAAACAGCAACTAAAAGTGCTCCTCGAACACAAATCACAGCAACACCTGCTGCGTGAAAGGATCGCCAACAATCACCCAAACTCATGCCACATGAGCAAGTTCGCTACTCTGCGATCTCCGCCATCGTCAAACGGATCAGCAGAGGATCCTCAACATAATCGAAAAGGCCACAGTCTGATGAAGTCACTGATCCCGAAGTATCAGAACTCAACCACATCAAAATCTCGACTAAATCCACTTTCCTCAAACCATCACATCGAAAATCGTGTACATCTTACCTTCCTCAATAGCCTCACCACTGAGTGCAACACACTAAGCTCCTCACGAATAACTCAAGGCATATCAATCAGACTCTCTCTGGTACTCAGGTTCAAACTCATCTCGAACCTCGTACACTGCTTCCTCTGAAGCCACATAACTCGTGCAAACAGGAACCATCATGTGAACAATGCATCACTGCCTCAGATGGGTAAACACTCCACATATGATTACTGGATAGCCTGCTAAACCATTACCGTATACACAACACCCTGAATGTAGGCCATGGAGTCGCAACAGGAACTCACACAATATCAGCCCACCAAACACAACAATCTGACTCAGGCAAACATCACTGCCAAAAATTTCAGCTCTGAGGCAACACATAAATGCTCATATACACAACCACCAGGCAAACTGTCCCACACAGTTCACTGAACTCTGAATACTCATCCAAATCCACTATTCTCTGGTAACTCGTGCGTCGATTGACCCTCTTTAGGATCCACAACCGAAACGACACGGAAAGCAAGTCAGGAGGCATCCTAATGAATACAATATCGTTCACAACAAGTGGAACGTAATCATGGAACTTCAAATATTTGAAAGCATACAACACCCGGAATTTGATGATTATCCGCTGGCCGGACGGGTCACCATTCCAGACATGCTGTACATTCTCAAATATCCTTAGTAAACACGACAACAGAAGTCTACAGAACCTATAACCTAATGCTCTGATACCAAGCTGAAAGGACCCAACCCCGATTTAGCTCCCTAAATCGGAATCAAACCCCTTCGAAAACACGAACCAACAAAAACTTTTCAAAATTTGGGCAGAGTTTCGTTACTAGCGTGGAATTACCATTACCTGCACGCGGAAAATACACTTCATCCTATGCCACAAAAAGCAAACCGTGGGCACCAATCCCATCCGGATTTCTCAATATATCAACAGTAAAATAAATCAGTAAATATATCTATACTTTACTGAAATCCGGTGTAAAATCGTATAGCATATACAATAGGACGCTCAGAGCGACTTCTAATACATAATCATATACGCATACCACAGTAGGTAGAACAATAAACCTACTGGATGAAATAAAGTAGCTCGAGCACTATGCCTCCGACCACGACGTGTGACACCAGAGCCTGAACTGCAAACTGGGCACGGAAACCGAAAAGCCCAGGGGAAAGACAATAAACACGTTAGAGTGAGTGGACGAAAATAAATGTCTTTCACCAGTTGATATATATGTTATAAAAACATATGCGAGTCGAAATATAAATAAATCAAATCAAATAGTTTACGAGGAGACGCTGACTCCAACTCGTAAACAGAGCATGCATAGAAAGTATCACGGGGTCACTCATGGACACGTCCGTGCTAGTACAGTCAGAATCACGGAGTCCTTGACTACCACGTGATTCATAGCCAGAAAGGCCTCGGTTCCGGGGTACTGCCCCTCGCCGGTCAGGTAGGGGTACTGCCCCTCCTGGTGGCCTACCATCGGGGATCAGCCGAGAGGCAAGTGTATCGATACAACAACGTAACCACGACTGTACTCTATGTAAACCAAATCATAAACATTTCGATGCAAATGCATGAAATAGCATATAAGTGTATGTATATTCATATACGTATATCCGTATATATATATAATCGTATAATCGTAACACATGCTCATATTAAACATAATCTCGTAAGAAATCTCATGCCAGTAAAACCATAATCATGTTGCATGCTCAAGTTCATAAAATGTATATAAAAGACTCGCAATCATTCCGTGAAAATAAAATGTCCACTCACAGACTGGCGTAACGCGATACGCGTTAACCCGTGATCCGGCGGAAAGTCCATCGCCAAACAAACGATCATGAACCCCTGAATAATCACAACGTCCAATATTCAAAGTCATAATCCTACAATACAATACAAATCACGAGAAACAGCCGTTCTCGGAAACACGTGATTCAAAGTCGACGAATCGTCGAAAATCCGTATATAACACCTCAATACCTCGCTTTACGTTCGGACGCTCAACTCGAAAAATGAACCTCCCCACAGCGATCGGGGCGCGATTTCGAGTCAAATGACATGCAATTCGTCGAAAACTACTCCGAGCGAAAAATCGCCGCCGCCGCCGCCGTCGCCGGAAAATCTAAACCTGCCCAGAAAATTTCGTGCTACACATGGTTTCAAAGATCTCGACGATTCCAACAACTTTCCAGTTATAAGTTAAGGCCAATTTTGACCGGAAAACCTCCAAAAATCAATTCAAAGTTCCAAACCCTTACCGGAATTTCAATTCAACGGATCTCTCTCCTCCGGCCACGGCAACCCTCAAGACCACTTGGAAAAGCTTCCTTAGCTCGAGGCTAACAAAACCCCCCAAAGAGAAGCCACCACCTCGGCCTCCACGCCGCCACCCGAACACCACAAAACTCGCCGGAAAATCCATAACTTTGTCGATTCGATTCTCTCTCCTCCGACCACCCCACGGGACGATCCACCTACCAATCCGAAGAGGAGCTCGAGCCCAACAAATCTCGTGAAGAAGTCGTGCCCAAAAATGGTCGGAATCGGCCTCAATTTCGGCGATGCATTTCGGCCTCCAAACGGGTTATTCTTGACCCGTGGGTCAACGTGGGTCAACTCAGCTTCCTTTTATGGCAGGTTTCCCAAACAGGAAACTTCTATTTATAGGCCTTCTCAATATGGAAACTTCGTAATTATCCTTTTCGACGAACTTTGAATACCCGTAACTTTTCCATCGTAACTCCGATTCTGATAATTCTCGTGGCCACAAACTCGTCTCGACGTACTCTTCAATAATCACCTAAAGTCAAACACATCGGCCAAACGGATAAAAAGTCAACCCTTTGAACCAACACTCATTTAAATCGACTAATTAATCAACAAACGGAAATAATCACAACTTAATCTTCGTAACTCAAAATCATGCTCCGGAAGTTCCCACAAGCTCAAAATTAAATACTGAACAACTTCCGTGAAGAAGCCGAAACCAAATTCTCGTCTGATAATTTAGTCGCGAACAAACCTGCCATTTAAATCCGTTTCCGTCGAAACTTCAAATATTCATAACTAATTCCTCGGTCGTCCAAATAATGATCCGGAACAGCCCACGAATTCGTAATCACATGTAGAACGACTCTCGAGAAGAGACCCAGCTCCAATTCTTGGCCAATAATTAAGTCGTTAAGAACTCTGACGATTCCAATAACTGTCGGACAACTGCGACTACGCAGTAACTCATCAATCAAGCTGATTCCACTGCTAATTCTGGTCCGGGTCGTCACACCGAAGCTTAATAATCTATGCTAGGAGTTTTGAAAATGTAGCGTATCATGTGGCTTGCAAAGACGTGTGACCTATGCGTCGATGCAGAAATCAAAACCATATATAAATAGTTTGCATACCGGTTTGATTGATCCACAAATATATTCTTATAATCTGTAAAAGAATGAAAGTTGTGTCTACAACAAAAGACCGTCATGCATGTAAACAATATTATAGACATAAACAAGCTTTGCAAAATGAGTGATGTGCATCAAAGATTACAAGATATAAATCTGGTGGGATAACGCATGACGCCACAACGGTATGTTGCGAGGCTTGTGTTGCACTCGTCTTAAAGATCGAGCTAGGAATGAGAGGAGTTGTCTCTTCATCCCCATCTAAACCGATGGATTTAGGTATGCCCACATGCTTCTTCACTCTAAAGAACTAATGACCATGAGAATTTTTCAATATCGTGATCATCATGATGCAAAAGCTCATATGAGGCCAAGTCATATATAGTAATATAAGTGACTGCATTGGATTCAATGATCCTAACCGTAATAAGATATAAATGCTACAAATCCTCATAAACCTCTCCAGATTGCATCGTTGGCAATATTCTACGGAGATTGGTCACAAAACTCTGTTCCATTCTCACAGTATGATTTCAAGTGAAAACTGTTGGCACAAAAGTTTTCCAATATGAGCAAGGTTCGAATGGCCTTTTAGGCGCCTATAACACTCAATCTCACCATCATATATTAACAAAATAATATCGATTAATCCATCTTTGAACCCAAGATATGGCAAACACTTTAAGTGAACACTTAAAGATTGGAACAGGGGTGTGACCCTTGTTTAGTGCTGATATGGCATAACATAAACCGATGTAAAATCACATCTGGTGCTGAAATCCAGGTTGGTTGAAAATTTTCATCATTTTGAGAGAACCGATGTGCAATAGATCAAAAACACCCCAATCTAGGTATAGCCTTTGACGGGTCAAAAATAACCTCAACGGGTCGAAGAAAACCCAAAATAAAATGTTGATTTTCTGATACCGAGAGTCGACTGGTCGAAATATCTGTCCAGAAGAACCTCTTAGACAGGTCCAAGAAAATCTAAAATGATATTGAGGTTCTGATATCTATTTTCGACCGGTTAAGAATTGTTCTCGACGAGTTTAAAAATGGACAGTTTCAGAGTCAGAAGCTCTCCTTCAAAGGGTCGAAGGTGCAAATGTAGGAAACCGAGGACAACCTTTGATGGATCGAAAGGTATGTGAACCGATCCAGAATGTAGCCTTTGACAAGTCGGGATATATCTCGATGGATCGAAGGAGGTCTGAGATAAAAAAACATCCTCTTTTTTATGTCTCATTTTTACTGTATCTTTGTGTCATTATGCCATATGTAATTGAAAACATCGAACCATACCCATATTTATAATGAAATAGCATTCTCAAGACTTTCATATACCAAAAGAATAGAGAAACTTCAATTACTTGCCAATAATTAAAAATTACATCAAATGATTTTTCTTATTAAAAAAATGATCGACTATAGCAAGTCTCAAGCCATGGCTAAAACCAAGCAAAAAATAAAGCACTACAAGAAAAACTTTCTTAGACGACGAAACAGTAAATGTTCCGTCGTCTAAGTAGAATTTAGACGACGCCAATAAATTGTGTCATCTTAAACATTTTTTCATCGTATAAGTGACACTTAGACGACGAAAATGAGTCTGTGTCATCCAAGTTAGAGATCAAACGACGCACCGACACGCCGTCATCTATGTGACCACTTAGACGACGCAATGTCAGTTGCGTCATCTCATTCATCACCTAGATGACGGAAACTACACACAGTTCGTCATCTAAATTTGATTACATAACATAAACATCAGCCTAATACATAGATAATCAAAAACCACAGTCTCCAGACTTGCTTTCGTATTTTCTGCTATAAAAAGATTTGCTTCAACCCAAACTTCCATCTTATAAGTTAGTATTTAGTGAAGTTAGTCTCATGTGCCAAGTATCGTGTGTACTTTTGTAGGTATTTTGAATATCCTTGGGTGCACAACATTGTTTATGCATGTGCTTGGTACAACCACGTCTATAACAAGATGACAAGCGCGAATTAGAAGCATAATTGAAAGAATTTCTTCCATTCTTAGGACTGGAATGATTCTTGTTGGAGCCATTATCATAGTGAGTCAAAGTCAAGTTCCGACTATATCCTCTACCATTAACTTTGCTCCGTCTTCCTCTTCCATCATGGTTATTGTAAGACTCAGAAAAACCGTTCCTCCGTTCCTTACGTGTCTTCTCGCCAGTGTTGTACGACTCATAGTTCTTTTTAGTACTGGCTGGCCAAGCATTATTGTTGAGAACAATCTCACGATACCGCTTATTCTTAGCCAGCACACTCATGAGATCAGTAAATGACCTAAGTCGTCCTTCCACAAAATCCATGTGATATTGGCGCACAAGGTTTTCCATGGAGGTAGGAAAGGTGCTTAAAGACTTCTCGATCATAGCCTAGTCGATCTTTATAATGCCACAAATACTCAAGTCTGATTAAAGCTCTAAAATAGCTTGATGAAAAGCATGAATAATTGGATAATCCAATAACCGGATTGAATCACATCTTTCTCGCGGTTCAGGAAATTATGCATTATGCACACTATAGAACCTGTCATATAAAGTCACGCACAAAACCGCATGGTCATTCTTTAACAAATATTGTTTCTTTAGAGCTGGATATATATGCCGCCTAAAAAACATGAGGGCTTGAGTTTTGCAAGCTGGAGTTGGTGGCTCAGTACCAGATGGTGGTGGTGGTGGTTGGATTGTATCCATCGAATTCATACCGAGAAGCGCATTCTCAACATCTAACACCCAACAATGGTATTCTGCTTCTTGAGGATCAAGGATATCCAATTCAGGCCTTTCCGGCTCTATTGATGTCTTCTACAAGAGAGACAAGAGATGTAATTAATTTACCGATCAAAAAATCACGATCACTAATATCAAGTTTAGGGAATAAGAGCCGTGATCAATGATGTTTAGTCACAAAAATCGATTATCAATAAACGGTGGCTCAAAACCACACCCAGAAAATCAAGATGAACCATCACATAGTATCGATTTCCCTTTCTTTTCTTTTCTTTTCTTTTCTTTTTCTAAACCGTGACTCCACAGGATCGTCACCTATACTCTGTGGATATAGGTCCATTGAAACTAGGGAACAAATATTCAATAATCACAATATCAAAATAGCACAACCCTAAGATCTAGGGGTTTGTAGGAAGTTTTATTCCTAGATCTATAGATTGACGGTTTAAAAAATTTGCATCGAGGGTGTTATGATCGGTATGAAAACTTTGTTATAAAAGTTTGAAAAAACACACAAAACATTCAGCGACAAGCTTCCTGCGGTAGATGATTGTCGGCGGTGGAGAATTCCATCAAGGAGGAACTTTTTACTTCTTTTCTTCTTTTCGGGTAGACTGATCTTTGTGCACTAAATTTGCCATAACTTAATCTAGACACTTCTGAATTGTGATATGAAGGATGTTATAGAAACTAGACATCTGGGGCTTTCCTTGCATATGAAGATATCTTTATTCTGATTCGTCCTGAGCTTCTCGCAATCTTCAGTCAAAGTTGGCAGATGTGCACAGGCTATGAGATTGAAGTGGTCAATCTCGAATTTTAGGATGAGAAAGGGTATTATTTTATTAGGGTTTGGGTTGACTATCAACTCAAGAGCTGTTGATAAATGTTTAAGGAGAATCATGTGATAACTAAAAACTGTAACTAGAATGCCCGGTATATAGGCCGATATAATCTGTTACAATAACTATCTCAATATAACAAAGATTCTCTCACTACAAAAACAGGGACTATAGCCGACCACCTAGAGTTGACGGCTATAGTTAGACCAGTCGTCGACTATAGTCATAGCCAACGACCGGCCGTCGGCCATACAGTCGATAGCAAAAGGCCATCGGCAAAACTATAGTCGACGACTAAGATGTGGGTCATCGGGTATAGAGAGGACTATACCCGATGACATTAAGTCGTTGGGTATAGTCCTGTCTATACTCAATGACTAGTCAATGGCCGGAGTTGACCGGAGGAGGACTATACCCGACGAACAGAAGGTGAGTCATCGGGTATAGTATTTAGGATAGCCGACAACACAATTCCAAGTCGTCGGCTATGGTATAAAATTTCAGGAAAAAAATACCCAAAAATGTACAATTCTAATCCCCGAACCTACAATTGCATAATATTCTTGATCGAAGTTGCAAAACACATTAGAAATACACTAACAAATCACAAATTCACACATATTACACCCTAACCTATGGATGATCCAAATTGATGTTATTGAAAACATCGACATTAATATCCTTGTCTTTGGGATCCTCCTGCGGCCACGTGGCAGGAAAAGGGAACGCATGTGGAGCCGGGACTGGGAATCCAGATGACTGGAGCTGTGCAGTCCAATCCTAAAACCATGAAGCCATCGCAGACTGCTTGGCTAATCTTGCCCGCTCCATCTCCTCCACCCGCCTTCGAGTCTCTTCCAGTACCCTCTGCTGCTCTTCCGTCTACCTCTGGTGCTCTTCCGCCTGCCTCTGGTACTCTACCGCCAAAATCTGGTGCTCTACCATCACCATCTGGAGCTATTCTTGTAGATGAGAAGACTTTGAACTCATCGACTTGCGTGAGAATTTGGGAGTAGTCTTCAAGACCCCGTCCCCCTTTTGTCCCAAACCCCTGCAATAGTAGCTGCTTCCCTGTGGTGGGAAAACCTCACCCATGATCCTCGCCGCTATAAGAGAGTCAGATTGATCAATCTGAGAGATGGCCGGGGGGAGGTCCGAATCCTGGGTCTCAGGCTATTGCTCTCTCACGATCTATGTCAATACCTCCGGAGTCACCTCTTGCACTCTCGCCTAATTGACAATGAAAAAAAAACATAAATTAGAGGAGTAAACATACATAAATTTTTTATAAAGATATATCATAGCAAATATGTTAATTAAGTTATACAATATCTTCGGCCTCCCCGATTCAATCCGCAAGGATCTCGACCCGTCATGATGATTCTTCGTGTTTCTTCACCGGTTCGCCATGTTTATTGCAGAAATAACCTAATTGGATGAACATACGTGAAAAAAAATTATTCGAAAATTATTTTTGCCAAATATGATACAAATAAGCACAAACGGAGTACTGTTGCATACCTCGACCTTTGGGGTGTTGAAGTGGACTACGAGCCACTGCCACTTGTACTCCCTATACATAAACTTCATAGGGGTACCCCTACGAAGGTTCCCGTGCTTCTTCCAGTGTTTTTTGAGCTCACTCTTCAACTCCTTGTACCTATATATGGGAGGTATGAGTGAGTAAATTGACATATAAATGATCAACAAAATGTTTAAAATTTAATTCCATATCTCATCACCTTCTTCCTTGCACCTCATAAGCCCACGTGTATTTGAGCTTCTCCGGCACAATAAACCACAACTGCAATGTATATATAAATAAATATATAAATGGTAGACATACATAATGAATATATAAAGGATAATTATACATAATGAATATATAATTAACTTACTGACAACGCATTGTTCACACAGTCCTTCACACATTGTGGCACAGATGACCACTCTCCCCATAGAATCGACACTTTGTCTCGTATTATACTCCCTACCATGCCGGTGTACTTCCACGTATTCCTATATACTATCACGTCTCTATTTAAATTGGTATGTATGACCACTTTCCTACATTCCTTGACCACCTTATCAAGTAGCTTGCCGCTGACCGTGCCTCTAGTATTCTTTTTTGCATTACCTCCAGCGTTAGTGTCAGCTAACAGAAGGGGAAAAAAATTAATCATAACCATTTAAGCGGTATATTCATTATGTATTAATGAGTTTCAAATTAAATACTAAGTTTGGTCATATTTACCTGATTCGGACGTCGATGCATTTGATACCCTCGCACTATACAGAAGAGTATCAAACGGCACATAGAAGTAAGCCTCTTCCGGGATAGTGTAACCAATTTATTCTGGAATGGGCACTCCCCATTCATTGAGCACAGGTATGGATGGTATCGTATTGGGCATTAAGAGGTGCAGAGGTGGACCACCACGTGTTCCCGTAGAGGAACTATCTGAAGGACCTGCATTATAGGTCGATGGCTGGGACGAAAGAGTAGGCCCCCTTGGCCGAAAAATGAGAGGCATACATACACCTGAATGTCCAGGACCCGTAGAGGCGGTCGGCTGCGGTGGCGAGGGAGTGGCGCCATCGTTGAAAAGCAGCCTCGTGTAGGTGGGTTGGCGGGCCACTACATCTTCTTGTGGCTGCTGAAGCAGTTGAAGGTGTCGAGATGTCCTGGGCTGCTATAAGTGTTACTTATAGAGGCGGGCGAGAAACTATCGCCGCTAGACCCGACTCATTTTTTAGAGCCCTTCGAACTCTTCCGGCTTAACCAATTCATGATCCCTAATTATTTAAACCCTAATTAAATTAAACCCTATTTAAATTAAACCATACATAAATCACAAAATTTCACACCACAAATTCATACATAAATCACATAATTCATACCTGAATCACAAAATTCATACCTAAATCACATAATTCATACATAAATCACATATTTCATACATAAATCACAAAAGTCACAAAAATTATACATAAATCGCATATTTCATACATAAATCACAAAAGTCACAAAAATTATACATAAATCGCATATTTCATATATTCACAAAATTCACATAATATTCCATCAAAATAATCACATATTCCATATATAACAAATTCCATAAAATTCACAATCACAAATTACATACAATTCACAAATCCAATAACCCAATCAAATTAAATAACCCAATCAAAATTTCCATACCAAAATCCAATAACCTAATCACAAAATCCATAGCAAAATTCAATAACCCATAATCAAAACTCATATACAATCACATAATCTATTCTATATCAAACTAAAATCCCTAATTAAATTAAACCCTAAAATTTAGGGAAAAAAGGAGAGAGAGAGAGAGAGAGATAGAGAAAGAGAGAGATAGGAAGAACCTGATTTGAGGGAGGAGGGGCCGATTTGGGGGCTATTCCAGCAATTGGGGACGTTTAGGAGGAATTCCGGCGGTTTCAGACGATTTGGAGGAAAGGAGAGGTTTTGGAGGACGAGAGGCCGAAGAAATGAGGGTTCAGGCTGGGTAACCTGGTTATAACGTGGGACTATACCCGACGACTTAACGAAGGTCGTCGGGTATACTATAACCGACGACCTTCATTAAGTCGTCGGGTATAGTTATTTTTTTACTTTTAAAAAAAATAATTAAAAATACATCTGGCAAAAATGACCAGATTCTAGTAACACCTGTTTACCTAATAGTATAACAGAAATGAAGCAAACATTTCAACGACATCCTCATGATCAACCCACACATTTAATTAATTAACAAACGTACTATTATGTTTAACTAAGGCTCATAATCATAATCATCACTCGAGTCTGCATCGGTGTCGAAGTTAATTTCCTGTAATATGTGTCGCTCCTCATTACCGAAGTCTTCGTTTGGAAGGACATCAATAAGACTTACATCCGCCCGCGGAAGTCAAACCACACTATCGGGTCTCACATTGTTTTGGCGAATTGTAGAGGATTCAGGAATACCAATTGCGTTCGGCTCTTGGTATGCAGTCACTTCTTCAATATCGTCGGCCTCATCAAGTGTAGTAGCACTGTATATGTTTCTAGGAACAACATGGTTGACTACTTTCCACGCCCCTTTGTGCACAAGATCATCTAGATAAAACACTTGTTTTGCCAATGTGGCAAAAACAAAAGGGTCATCTTCATACCAGCTTGTTGCAGTACTCACCGAAAAAATCCCGTATTTATCGGTCCTTGTGTTCTCAGGGTTAGTATCAAATCATCTACACTTAAACAACAGTCATTAACTCGTAATCTTCACATTGATTTATGAATATATATATATATATAACTATATCAATTTGAAACACGTACCCAGCCGCCAAAATAGTTTGCAAACTCCCTATTGTGGTACTCAAGATTACCAGCAACCACAAGGCAGTTTAGATGGATGTTTTTCCAGTATTGAACTTCTATACAATTTATCAATACCCACATGTGGGCAATGACTAGGTCATACGGTTCCAACTTGTACGACTTTGGCAACAAACCATATACTTCAACTTCATTCGAGAGGATAGAAAGATTGAACTGGGGTTCATCTACCGGCATATGTTGTGGAGGGTCCTCCAATGCTCCCAAATACATCTTGGTGTACGTTATGTACTCGTGCGCAAGATATGCTTCAGCTATACACCCTTCTGGTGCGGATTTATTCGCCACATAACCTTTGTAGTCTCCCAGTTGTCTATCAAATTGTAAAGTGCATGTGAGGATTATGGAAATACATAATTATATTAAATAATTTATCATATGTTGAATTGTACGTACATTTCCATGAGATACATCCAAGTGTAGTGTACTGGACTAGTAAGCAACAATTGTTCGGGGAGGTGGATCATCAAGTGAGGCATGATGTCAAAAAAAATTTGGGGGAAATATCTTCTCAAATTTGCACATGATAAAAATGATGTCCTGTAGCATTTTCCTCAAATCTGATTTTTTTTTCACTTCTTTAATGCATAACTTCTGAAAGAATCTTGACAACTCTACTAACGGCTCCACCACCTGACGGAACAGGTATAATCAAATGAATACAGGGAAGAGACGTTGAAGCAATATATGGCAGTCATGACTCTTTAATTTGTACATCTTATTGTCCCGGAAGTTAACACGCCTCCCTATATTGCCTGCATAACCTGAAGGATACCTAACATTACCCATCCACCTAAAAATGTTGTTCTTCTGATCAGGCTTGACGATGTAAGGAGCTTGAGGCATTTTTTTCTTCCCTTCTGTCAACCACAAATGTTTTCGTATACCCATTCTTTTAAGATCAATGCGTGCCTTCGGGCCATCTTTAGTTTTCCCCTCCCAATTTAGCACTGTGCCCACCACACGTTCGCATACATTCTTCTCAATGTGCATGACATCTAGGCAGTGCCTGATGGGCAACTTAGACCAGTACGGAAGTTCCCACAATATGCTTTTGTGCGTCCAAAATTTATACCAGTCGGGTATGGGAGGTATTGCTGCCACTACATCAAGATGATTGCTAAGCTGCCCAAAATCGTATTCATTCAACACTTCTAAAATTGTATCCCCCATCCATTTCCTGGGTTGCACACCTGTTCCTATAGTCCCATCAAATGCCTCCTTATCCTCCCGAAATTGGTGATCATGTGGAAGCCAACAACGGTGACACATTTGGACAATCTTCCTGCAATGAGGGCTGCCACAATCAACAGTCATGCACTCTGGACAAGCTCTGTATCCCTTAGTAGCGTTGCCCGACAACATCTTGCAGGCAGAAAAATCACTGATGGTGCCAACAAGCATCGAGACCAAGTAGGATGACCAACGTTACTCAAGTACTTAAGCTCCTCAATCAAGGGTCTCATGTACACATCGAGACACTTTCCTGGATAACCCGGCCCTGGAATTAACATAGTCATCATATTGTATTCCTTCTTCATGTATATCCATGGAGGAAGGTTGTACCGTACCAGTATAACTGGCCATATACTGTATTGAAGACTCATGTTGCCAAGAGGGTTGAATCCGTTAGATGAAAGCCCGAGCCAAACATTTCGGACCTCTGATGCAAAATGAGAAAACTCCCTAACCATGTGCTTCCAAACCCCTCCGTCTGCAGGGTGTATGAGGGTATCATCGTCAGGCAAATCCATTTCCGCGTGCCATCTCATAGCTTTGGCCATGTGTGCAGACATAAACAACTGTTCCAGCCTATCAATCAGCAGGAAATACCAAAGTACATTTACAGCTTTCTTATTCCTTGCAGGGGTCAACTTATACGTATCGGTGTGACATACCGAACATGCATCAAGGTTTTCTAGATCATTCCCTTCAGCATCTTCACCCCAGAAGAGAATGCAATCATATCTGCATGCATGAATTTTGATGTAGGTAAGACCAAGATGTTTCAGGATATGTCGCACCTTACGATGAGTGGTAGGCAGACGATGACCAGGGGGCAGGCAACGCTGAAGCTATCAACTCTAGATAAGCATCTACAGCCTTGACACTCAGTTTGTTCTCCACTTTGATCTTCATTATTCCCATGACCATTTCAAGAACAGTCTTGTTACACCTGTTATACAACGGGGTTTATTGGAAGGCAATCAACTTGTTGTACTTGTCAATACCGGCAGTGTTGATAGCTCTGGGTAATTGCTGGACTGGCTTAATAAAAGAGAAGCCTTCAACGTCGGCAATGATATCTTGTACTTGAGCATATACACCGCTCTCATAAGGAAACACGTCGTTGAGCAACCTCGTTGTTGGATAACTGGATGTACTGGCCCTCTTAGAAAATTGTCCATGGTCATGCTGACCCGCTGATGATGTTTCACCATGATAAATCCAACATGTGTATTTATCCCAAAACCCATTTTTCTTCAGGTGCTTCCATACTATATCAATGGGAAAACGAACCAAATCGTTGCGACACTGACATTGCGTACACGGGCAATAATGAATTGTATTCTCCTTCGCATTATACTTCACATATTCCACAAAATTCCACATTCCAACGTCATATCTTCGATCCCATTTTGGAAGGAAAATCCAACTCTTGTCCATCCTCAAAATTCCTATTGTATACACATAAATTAATATATACATCTACAAATTAAAAATTCAACACTATATCTATAAATCTCTTTAACCTACAAATTAATTACATTAATTCTTCTATTCTTAATTAATTACAAATTAACACACACACACACACATATATATATATATCAACGATTAACATACTTATATACATAATTTTGACCATCCAATTCAATCAACTCAAAATCGATCAATTCAACTCAACTAAAAAATAACTCAATTCAAAATCAACATTAATCGATCACCTCAACATTAAAAATATCAACACAAATTAACAACGTACTCAAATTAATTACATTAATTCTTCTATATATATATTCTTAATTACAAATTAACACTCATATATACATATATATATATATCAACAATTCACTCAAAATCAACTCAACTTAACTAAAACACAACAACCAACTCAAATCTTCACATTCATTCAGATCTATACATATAATCAACATTATTCAACTCTAAATCAACAATATTATTAACACACACACACACACACACACACATATATATATATGTTAGAAAAGTAGGTTTTAAACACTATTTTAACTAACCATTTTGAGGCTATTAAATTAAGATATTTACTTGTTGAAATGGTTAAATAGGTGAATGAGAAATTATCACCCAAAGCAAGCTAAAGGTTTTCGAATTGCCAATTAAATTGTTTATGATGGCTAATAGACCTTAGTAATGGCAAGAAATTGAATAACGAACTAAATGGTTTGTAACGGTTTTGTAACCGCTCATAAACCTTAGTTATGATATACAATTAAAACCTACTAAATGGATTGTTTTGTAACCGTTCATAAACATTATTGACAGCAAATTAAATATCTTGTAACTGCCAATTAATGGCGAGTTTAATGAACAGAAATGGTTTTGGTAATAACTCGACAATAAGTGGCTTGTCCCCAATGAGGCCTATATAAAGCGACATTCTTCTTCTCATTTCATGGATTCAATCGATCCTATCAGAATCAATCTCCTCTCCTCTTCTGATCTCTTCTCTCCCAAAGAATTTCGGTGATAGAGTAAGGTACTATTAAGTTCGATGAGAAGTTCTTGTGCTGCGGTACAAAACATTGAAGTTGTTTTATCCTGGGAGAATAACGTTGTTTCTACCAAATTCCGTAAGGGTCTTTAGCAGAAGAGCGGGTGGAGTTGTTTTGGGTTGACTTGGTCTATCGCGCGTATGTCGTCATTCACCTGCTGTTAAGAACAATACACCAAACGGGCGTTAGGAGTCTTGACGGGGTGTTCTCGCCTTCGACTCTCCGACGCTCTAGTTTGATGTTACTGTTTTCAGAGTTGGCCCCTTTTGTCCCTTCGCATTCTGACCTTTCAACTTTGTAACGGTTACCTGTCGTTTGACATGCTTGTGTGTCAGAGACATTTTGACAGTTGTTTGCTGCATGTGTGACGCGTAGCACACAAAATTCGAAGCGATAGGGTAATTCATTTTGGCGGGAGCGCGTGGGACACATGTTGTAATCATGCGGTTGGAAGCGCTGGAAATAAACGGTAAGCATTCGCCTAGGGTTAGTTTCGCTGCCTATAAATAGCTTGGCTTTCACTTTCACTTTTTTACACTTTTGCTTCTCAACTGAAACTCTGTCGAAATGCTTTCTCAAAGCTTTTGTGATCAATTTGGAGTTTTTAGCCATCTTGTGAATCTCCCTCTCATCTTTTAAAGGTAATTTTCTTGTTCTTGTTGCTTCGAAAACGTGTGATTCAAGTTGCCTCGGTGCGTTTGCACTTTGTTACTATTTTTGGATTTTGCGGTATGTTTCTTGTGATTTTGCTAGTGTAGAGTACGTTTGGCTAGGTACGGTACCGCATTTCTCTGCTTTTGTGCTCAAAGAAAAGGAATTTCTGGGTTTTTGTTGTTGATCTCCCGGAGCATCTCGGGGATCAGCCGAGCATGCCAACGCATCGATGCTTCTACCTCTGAGACTGTACTCTGTATAAAACAAATCATATTTGTTTCCATGCACATGCATAATCGTAAAATACATAAATCAAGAATCGCAGGTCAACGGTGAAAATAAAATGTTTATTCACAGGTTGCCGGGTAAACATAAAGCTGAAACTCTGTCGATTGGCACAATTATTCATCTGACACGCCCGCGAAATCAATATCCTGAAACTATGATTAAAATTAATATCTGATCATCGGGTTCATACTGAATAGCAAAGATCGTAATCTGGTGAGTAATAATATCGAGAATCCCGTATACTCGAATAACGTAATTTCCTGTTCAATTACTGACTCAACCAAATTCTGAATTCAATTCCCTGTAATCCCTCACTTTTAAGAGTCGCAAACAATTTTCGAATATCAAATGACTTGCAATTAAGCTAATAGCCAAAACGTCCTTAAATAATATAGTGAATTAAACTGATAATTGTCTGATTAAATACTCGCCCAAATTTAACAAACTCAAATCCAAATATAAACCTCACTATTATGTTCGACACGTGAAAATGAGCGAAACGACATAAAACTTGTTGAAAATTCCATCTCGTCGGAGCTCCGCTGCTCATGGCGGCGCGTGGGGTCGCCGTCGCCGGAATTCCACCGGCCTAGACTTCTTCTACCTATACATCAATTTGAAGATCTCAACATTTCCAACAACTTTGTTGTTCAATTCTAAGCCCAATTCTAACTGGAAAACGTCCACAACTCACCGTGAAATTGAAAAACCTCGCTGGAATCAATATTCTCTGATCGGCTACCGCCGGCCACGGCAAGGGCCGAGACCACTTGGGATAGACTCACCATCCCAAGGGCTACAACACCCCTATGGTTTCATCCCCCAATGCTGCCATCTCTTCCACCTCCAACACCGGCAAAAACCGGTCGGAAAACCCCCATTTTCTTTGCGTCTATTCCTCTTCCTCCGGCCACCAACGTGGGCAAACAACCTATCAACTTGAAGAGGAACTCAAGCCCAACAAATTTCATCAAATAATCACGGCCAAAGGTGGCCGGAATTGAGCTCACCGCTGGCAACGAATTTCGGTGACAAAACAAGTCAGCTTGACCCGTGGTCAACGCGGGTCAACCCAAATTTCTCAAATTGGAAACTTTCCAAAATAGCTCGTATTTCTACCATATATATACCCATATAAATACATCCCAAATCAATGGCTACGGTTCAATTTGATCAAAATCAGACGGTCACAATTAAATCAACAATAAAAATAACACTTTTATATATATTCACTAGCCGACTTCAAAACTCAATAAAATATTGCTTGCTTATCCGAAAAATTCCCCAAAAATTCCCACGAGCTTAGAATTAAATACTCTACATTTCTCGTGAAGGAAGTCAACACAAATTCTCGCCTGATGAAATAGTCATTAACAAACCCCATTATGCGACTAATCTGCGATAACGCGTAACACAAATCGATAACTGTATGATTACGGTTCGGGTTGTCATATAAAACGAGATGAGAAATCAACTCAATTGAACAATTAAGGTCATAAAAAGTGATTGACCGTGGAGGTGAGTATGAATCACTATTTAAGTATTGTACTTAGTATGTGATCATACATGAATAAAACACCTTATTCACGACAATCATATGATATGATTGAACGAAAGAATTGTATCTTAAAGGATATAATGAATGCAATGTTGTTTAGCTTTGCATTTCCACCAAACATATGGTGAGATGCCATTTTATTGGCTAAATATCTTTTAAATAAGATACCTAAAAAGTTTATTGAACAAACGACTCCATATGAATATGAAAATGAAGAAAGTCATACTACAATTACTTTGCGAATGTGGGGATGTTTTGTCAAGGTAGAGAATCTCTACCCAAAAAGAAAAATTATGTAGAAATAGTCAATTGCATTTGATATGAACATAATTATAAGAATTATCGATCTCTTGTGTGCAACAAACACAAGACATGATAAGAAACTCTGGAAATTACATCGTTCTTTGAAGATGTATTTTCGAGTACATCCAGCTTATTGTTGATGATGGACTGTAACAACTAAATCACTAGCTTGTAACAATCGGCTAAATAACCATCAATGCAAAACGTTTGGAACAACCATATAGTGGTTAGTTGATGAGCAAACTAATGACTTATGAACCGTTAAATAAATGAGAATAACAGACAAGTTTAAAGTCATCAACACAAAACGGATTTTGTGTTATTCAGTGTTATGCTTTCTAAATGAAGCATAATAAATGAGAATCTTCTAGAATCAAAGAACTGAGATAAGGATTAGAAAATCCTTAGGTTTCAACTCCTTAACATGTATGGTTAAGAGTAAACTTAAATGTTTAAGGGATAGGTACCTTGTGTACTATCCTGGTAAGGAAGATGCCATTAAAATATGATTCTGACTTTGCGAATCATACTTGGAAACTTGTGGATCTTCCACTTGGTTATGAAACTTTAAGTTTCAAAGTGGATTTTCAAAAGGAAAATGAAGTCCTATAGACAAAAAGAAGGTCTTGATGATTTTGACACTAAATCTCCAGTAACAAAATGACTTTCATCATAACGGCACTTGCTATTGCCACGTTGGGCAACTGTGAAGTACATCAAATGGATATGGAAAATAGTTTTCCTGGACGGAGATATAGAAGAGAAAATCTATATAGAAGAACCTGAGGGTTTCTCAGCTCCTGATCAAAAGGAAAAATATGTAAATTGGTGAAGTTATTATATGGCTTAGAACAACACCTATGCAATGACATGAAAGATTTGACAACATATCATTGATTGCGATAAATGTACCCATGTTAAAACCATAGAGAACACATATGTCATTATGTGTTTATACGTAGATAACATCCTTATCACTGGAAGCATTGATAAGATGATCAAATCTGCTAAATATATGTGCTCGATTTGCTATATTTATAACTCTATTTTTCTAATAGGGCTCACCTTAGTAGCTCATAATGTCTAGAAAATGAGATTTTCGATAATAGTGTACTTGAGCGAGCCTCTACATCAATTTCTCCTAGCATGGTTATGAGTGAAAATAGTTACTTAAACGATTATAGAATTTATAATTAACAGCAAAGTCATTCATGTACTATTTGGGAATGCAAAAGCATTTGAATCTTTAGAAAACATCACAAGAATGTTAAAAGGGATGATATCAAATTAGTTACATTACGTGGAGAATATCCTTGGAAATGTGACAAGGAGAATTCCGGAATTGCCATAACCCCGATTGACATGACTCTTCATCTTTCGAAGAATAAAGGAGAGAATGTTTCTCAATTAGAATACTCTAGAGTCATTAGAAGCCTAATGTACTTAACAAGTTGTACAAGCTAAGCGGGTACACAAGTGATCCTGGAGGAATGCATTGGCAAGTAATTCCAAGAGTACTCAAGTACTTAAGGTATACTTGTACCTATGGGCTGCACTATACCAGATATCCAGCTGTTCTAGAAGGGTACAGCGATGCAAACTGGATTTCTGACTTGAAAGACTCAAAGTTTACTAGTGAGTATGTATTTACACTAGGGTGCAGTAGTGTCTTGGGAATCCTCAAAACAAACTATTATAACCAAATCTACGATAAAATCTAAGTTTGTTGCCCTAGACAAATGTGGGGAAGAGGCTGAATGGCTATGCCAATTTATATAGGATATTCTAAAATGGACGAAACCTATGCCTACAATTTGCATACAATGCGATAGTTAATCTGTAATTGGAAGGGCACAAAACACTATGTAAAATGGTAAGTCAAGACATATTCTTCGAAGACATAATACCATCAAACAACTACTCTCTACTGGTGTCATCTTCATTGACTATGTGAAGTCAAAAGATAACATAGCAGATCCGTTAACCAAAGGGTTAAACAGAGAGTTGGTTGATAAATAATTGAGGGGAATGAGACTAAAGCCCATGAGTTAAAGTCTTTATAGTGGACACCCAACCTAGTTGACTAGAGATCCTAAGATCTAAGTTCAAAAGGGACAACTAAATTGTAGAGACCATGCCGAATCACAGTGGGGATTTTTTTTCAAGTCCATTTCTATGATGAAAACAGTGATGCCCGTAAGGAATGAGGTTAAACTCAAAGCTTTTAATGATTCTTACGCGTCGGAAATTCGAGCAGAGTAATACGTGTTACTCTTAATTAAGAAATCACCTATATAAGAGGGAAGTGGAGCCGCTTCTAAAAGAATTGTCTAGGGCGCAATTCTTGTTAAGCTCTTACAGAACCATGCCCATGTTCAGGGCCAAAACGGACACAATAGTGAGAACTGAAAGTATCAGGAAGATACCTGTGTGAAGTATGTCATCGTTTACACAAATAGCAAACAGTTTAAAGACATCGCGTATACTGTTTAGTTAGTGAAGTAAGCATGCTTTCATAAGGGAAGGTTCAAAGGGTTAACCCCTACCTATCCTATGCAGGTTTTCAACCATAGAATCTATCAACAACTCAATCGAGTCTTTGATCGCTAATTTCATTCATGTGGGGAATTGTTAGAAAAATAGGTGTTTAAACACTATTTTAACTAACCATTTTGAGGCAATTAAATTAAGATATTTACTTGTTCAAATGGTTAAATGGGTGAATGAGAAATGATCACCCAAAGCAAGCTAAAGGCTTTCGAATTGCCAATTAAATTGTTTACGACGGCTAATAAACATTAGTAATGACAAGCAATTGAATAACGAACTAAATGGTTTGTAACGGTTTTGTAACCGCTCATAAACCTTAGTTATGATATACAATTGAAGCCTACTAAATTGATTGTTTTGTAACCATTCGTAAACATTCTTGACGGCAAATTAAATATCTTGTAACTACCAATTGATGACGAGTTTAATGACCAAAAACAGTTTTGGTATTAACTCGACAATAAGTGACTTGTCCCCAATGAAGCCTATATAAAGCGACATTCTTCTTCTCATTTCATGGATTCAATCGATCCCATCAGAATCAATCTCATTTCCTCTTCTGATCTCTTCTCTCCTAAAGAATTCCAGTGATAGAGTAAGGTACTATTCAGTTCGACGAGAAGTTCTTGTGTTGCGGTACAAAACTTTAAAGTTGTTTTAGCCTGGGAGAACAATGCCATACAAGCCCGTGGGCGACATAAAAGCTCTTAAGGAGAGCATGTGATACACGTGACTCAATTTAGTTCATCTTCTTCAAGAATATGTTCTTCGTTCGTTCATTTGTATTTTACTAATTAATTAATTAGTATTTTGTTATTTGTTAGTTTAATATCACTATTTTTTCCTACAATATATACATACATACCTATATATATATGTATAGCGGGAGAGTATCGCGAACTCTTTTTGAAAAGTTTTCGACGACACCGACGATTTAAGAGCATTTTGAGATTTTTTTTGGCAATTTGTTTTCAAATGGCCGAGTTGTTGCCCAGATTTGTTTTCATTAAAGTCGTCGAGTATAGTATAGTCTAACTATACCCGATGACTTTATAGGTCGTCGGTTATAGTTTGATCACCATAGCCGATGACTTTCTCAGTCATCGGGTATAGTTTTGACTATACCCGACGACGTCATTGTGTCGTCGGTTATAGATGACTATACCTGACGACTTGAACAGTCGTCGGGTATAGTTCTTATTCTGGTAATGTCTCTATCTTTATCTATACTAAACTATATCTAATTAAGACAAGATACATACTGAAAGTTACGGAGAATAAATATCCTTAAACAACTTGTTCTTATCTGTTTTTTTTTCTTTCTATTTTTTCATTTCTCATTCTTTTTTTTTGGACGAAGCCCAATAGTATTTATTTATTATTTTTTTAAAAGCTCAAAAGTAAATATAGTTAAGTGAAAAATCATTAAAAAAGAAATTCAGAAAAACCTACTCTCGCTTCAGTCTCTCACTCGGTTTCCCCGCTCGTTCTCTCGGACGCTCTCGCCTGTCCTGTCGCCGACTTCAATCTCTTGTCTGGACCTGGTGATTACTCAAAACCTCTCCTTTATTTCCTTCATCAATTTCTTTTATTTCAGCTATCAATCTCCTTCTGATTATTGTTGTGACGATTTGTGATTGTCTGTGTGTCTTAGTGTAGTAGAATCGTGTTGTTCTTAGGTTTGTCGCTTGATTTAAGTCTGCTGTACATTGATTCACTGTTAATGAATGTTTATACACTCAGATTTAGATGGCGCTGTTTGCGTTTATGCTGCGTTGTTTGGCTGTTTGCTTTGGTCTCATACGAATTGGGTGTTTCTCTGATAAATTTGAAATGTATTTTTCATCCCTACCCTGCATTTCATTTTTGCAGAAGCGAGTGAAGACTGTTACCTCCTCTGCTCTAATTCGAAACTAGCTAGTCTAAGCCTCTGCTTTCGAAACAAGTCTCTCTGGGTACTTTTATCTCATCTTGCTCTATTTGTCTTTCTGTCTCTTACAAACCAAACCCTTTCGTATTCTGTGTATTGGGTTCTGCTTCATAGTATCCACAAAGCAAACCCCTTCACTTGGGGATCACATAAAGAGTAAACTGTCTGTTTTATTTACTGATTCGAGTCTTTTCTTATTGTGTTTGGTGTACCAAGGTTTAATTTTCAATTCAGTTTGACTCTTGGTGTACATCGTTTCGAGGAATCACTATATATTTCATTTATAGTTTCAGGATATTCTTCACCTGTGGCTGCCTCGGCATATAGAGATTTCATTGCTCCATAGACAAAAGTCGTACTGCTATGCAGAATCTGCACCGTCTCATATCTCGGTTTTCCTCAACTTCAAAGATTCTTAGGCAGGAGAGTAAATCTGCTTCAGGTACCGAAGCATGCAAGTTTATCAGCTCCCGGTTCCTCTCGTTCCAATCAGGTGGCGATGGTAAAAAAGATGGTGATGATGGGTGGGGTAAACCCGCGGCTGATGACAACTTGGGTTGGGATTCTACATCATCTTGGTCACTTGGACTGACCAAAGAGCATTTCGATGGAGAGGTGGCAGGGCGACGGACAAGCGGACGAGACGAGACTCCTCAGTCTGCAGTCGTCTCTAGCTTGCAAGCGATTGAGGATAGAATAAAGCAGTTGGAGGCTGAGAATCAGACAAGTAAGAGATTTGTTGATGGATGGGGGGAAAGATTGAAGGAGATAAGTATGCTGACGAAGCAAGTACGCGAGCCTGGTGCAAGAGGGTCTTATCTCAAAGACTCGGAAAAGGCTGAAATGTATAGATTGCACAAGGATAACCCTGATGTTTACACTGTTGAGCGGCTGGCTAAGGATTACAGGATAATGAGGCAGAGGGTGCATGCCATTCTTTGGCTCAAGGAGCTTCAGGAGGAAGAGGAGGCGAAGCTTGGTCGTCCATTAGATGATTCTGTTGAGCTCCTCCTCGACTCTTTTCCCGAGTAAGATGTCCACATTGTTTTTTCCATATATTGTGAAGTTCTGTAGGTGCAATATGTGGTTTGTAATAAAAATATGTAGCATCTGGTGTGAACTTCATAATTGGGCTATAGGTTTGCTTTCTCAGATTCTTTTTTTATTCGCATGGGGATAACACTTTTCCTTTGTTCAGATTTTTCAATTCTCATGACCGTGAGTTTCATGTTGCATCCCTTCCTTACAAACCTGACTTCAAGGTCATGCCAGAGGGTTGGGATGGTACCCCCAGAGATATGGATGAAGTCCATTATGAGATATCCAAGAAGGAAGATGAAATGCTATATCAAGAGTTTGTCCAGAGAATGAACTTCAACAAAATGAAAGTAAGTCCTACAAAATTGACTATTCTATATATAAATAAGAAGTTCCTGCACGTAAGTAAGTCGGGATAATATTATCTTATATATTCTTGAGAGTTGTGTCACATATTATTAGTTTTTCATACTCTAGCTGTATGTTAGGTGATAACTTGGGAGGATGAATGGATTATAGGCCACATTGCCATGCTTCTTCTTTAATGAAGCGACCTAAGCTCACATGTCTCCTCTAGGGCCGCATCACAAAAATAAGGTTATTGCAATAGAATTTTGTTTGAGATGGATAGGGTGCCTTTGCTGAACTAGTTAGGAATTGAGCACGGCTTACATGTTTCAGTCTATATTCATGAGTGATGTGGAAGTGCTATTTAGTTTTATATACTTTATTTTGAAATAGTATTTAGCCTTCTTAATCCAAATAAGAGGTGGCATTATAGGAGAGCACAACACAAGCCTTCTCTGTACAACTGAGTAAATCATTTAATTCTCGTGCCAGGCAGGGGTACAAAACAGGTGTACGATCGTTTTGGTATTCAAATATTTATCATAAAATAGAATACTGCAGTTTCCAAATTCAGTTCATGATATATGAGTCTTCACCATTCTTCAGAATCGTCTCTTAATTATGACCAGTTACTACCTTTATTTTTAAGTTATACAGGAACACTACAGTAGCTTGATAGTTTTGGACCTCTGGTTTATCTTGTAGTTTTGTTGTTTGTGCTAATCTTGAGTTTTAAATTTGTCTCGAGGAGTTCTTGTCCTCAAAGGTTCTGTGGGTTCTGTAGTTTATCTAAGAAAAGCTTGGTTGCAATAAAAGTTAAAAAAAAGAAGTTCAAGTTGATAAATAATGTAATGGATGACCATATAAAGTAAGGGAGATGGATATTCACTTGACCTACAGTAGCACATCACAACCCCGATTAGGGTTGAAGATGAGCATGTTTGTTGTGGGCAAACACAACGTTTAGTTTTACGTATGGAATTACTCTGGGTAGAATATAAAGACACAACTGTCTTAGTTTTGCTAGTGCATGAGGGTGAAAGGTTTGATGTCTATGTCTTGCAAACTTGCAATGCAGTTGAAGATAAAATGTTACTACACAAAGGATCGTTAAGAGTTCTAGGCCTAGCTTATGACTTAAAAGTTGAGTTTGAGAAGTTTATTCAAGTAATCTATGGATTTTATTTTTTATGAATGCATATATACATAAGAAGTTTGTGTTTGGGATCTTCGTGTATACTTTTGGGAGCTGAAGGGCTAAACAATCATGGTAGTACATTGGGGATGAAGATGAAGACTGACTAGATATACTGGTGATGCGTATCTTATTCAATGTGATTACTTACCAAGTAAATTTGGGGAAACATTATGGGACAAGGAGATGGTCTTTTTTGGTTATTTATTTATAATTTTTTTTGTCTGAATTTTCCCCTGGTAGTTGAAAAATTATGAAATTGTTGACAATAAATGGTAATTTTAACCGCTTGCGTCCTGTTATTTTTTTTATCTGTGTAGATGAGAGGAGAGGTTTTCAGCCACAAGTATAGTCGCCGTCGTGCTGCAGATGGGTGGAACTTTACTGTGGAGAAAATGGGACCCAAAGGTAAGCGTGGAAGTGGTGGTGGCTGGAAATTTGTCAGCCTGCCTGATGGTTCTAGCCGACCACTGAATGAAAAGGAGAAAATGTATGTGAAACGAGAAACCCCACGCCATCGACGCAAGATTCTTCCTTGAACGTGATGTTACTATTGGGAAGACTTGTAGATTTTGCACGTCTAGTTCGGTTTGCTTGGATTGGTAATAACATCATTGTTCTTGCCATTGTTAGTTGTTCCTCTCTCTTTCAGTACATTGGCAATGGTTTTTTTTTTTTGCTTAGGATTATGGCCCAGCTCCAGCTTTCACCAACATCTTTCCCTTTTCAGAAATCAACTTTCCCAAATAATGAGTTAATGAGGACGGAACAATGCTTTTAGATAGAGTGCATGAATGTAAAATGCTGTTGCTGCCCCTTGTGTCTGGCTCTGAGCTATATGCAAAAGGTCACGAGTACACAATTCGTGCAACTATCCAGCTTATGTGTTTTTGGCTTAAACAGTTCCACTTGCGATTTCAATGTCAAGTTTAGATCCACAACAGCCTACATTAACATCGTAAAAGTATTGGTACTCAGATTCTCAGAGCAACTAATCTAATGCATAATCACCATGATCTCTATAGGCCTCGATATGTCTCAAATGCAGAGGATTACAACGTGGCAGTCTTGGTTTTCATTTTAGTTTTACTCGTGCATTTGGGTAAAAACTGATCATACCTTGCGCAGGCCACACAAGACGCCAAACATTCTGAAATCTCAAGGTCAAACACATGAAAGCGTCATTGCATTGCCTAAAATATTACTGAGAGGATTTCGACAAATCAACTCGACCTAATTCGTAGAAAAAGTTCCACCAAAATCTACAGGGGGAGATCTGCTGCCCTCGATCATGTCCTCGGTGCTCTCCATTGGGATCGAACATGTCTTAAACTCATGTGGCAAAGGCAACCAACATTCTCTGCCGTATCGATATATACGTCAGACCACAGTACAGTATATACTTCGCAAAATAAAAGATGAACCTTTAGGAAACTACCGCATGCATAAAAGTAGAAAAATATTTTGTGGAGAATTCAATGATTTCATCCATTTTAATTTTGGAGTAATAAGAGGTGTCTTAATAGAAAAATATACTTGCACAATCGTACTACATTTACAAAGAATTAATCATATGTACAACTATACTATTTAATAATCTTACTCAAGTTGGAGCATAGATGTCAAATCATATTTTTGCCAATTAAAGCTTCATAAGTTTTGTGTGACGCTGTTTTAGTAAGTACAACAACCAGTTGTTCATTAGAAGTCATAAAGGGAAACTTGATAATTTTCCTATCTAGGTTTTCCTTTAGGAAATGTCTGTCAACATTCACATGCTTGGTTTCAATTGTTGCAGTGTTGTCACAATGTAAGTCCATTGGTTTTTGATGCTCCATACCCAACTCCTTTAATACATTCTGTATCCAAAGCAGTTCACACACTCCATGTGCCATACCACGGTATTTGGCTTTAGCACTAGAATGTGCAACCACCTTATGGTTTTTACTGCACCAGGTATTTGAGGTTACCTCCAATAAATGTAAAGTACCTAGAAGTGGACCTGTGATCAGTTTTATCACCATCCCAATCTGTATATGTATATCCTATAACTTCAAATTAACCATTATTTGAAAACAGTAGACCTCTATCAGGTACTGACTTAAAATATCTAACAATGCGCATCATAATGTCCATATGCTTTTCACTTGGATTATACATAAATTGATTTACACTTACAACATATGCAAGATCATGTCTACTATGTGACAAGTAAATCAATCTTGCTACTTACTGTTGATATCTTCTCTTGTTAATTGGAACTGGATCAGGATACTTATCATTCATCGCAATAGAAGTTTCAGTCGGTTTATAATCTAACATTTTTATTTCAGCAAGAAGATCGAGTGCATACTTCCATTATGACAAAGTGATTCCAAACTTGAACCTTGCAACTTCAATCCCCATGAAATACTTCAATTAGCCCAAATCTTTCATCTCAAGTTCTTGAGACAAACGCTTATGTAAACTCACCATTTCGACTGAATCATCACCTATAACAACCATTAGATACACAATCAAAGCAGTAATCTTACCATCTTTGCGTTCGATGAACAATGTATGATCAAAGTTTCTTTGTCGATATCTAAACAACTTCATTGCTTTAGAGAACCTCCTAAACAAGCTCTAGGAGATTTTTCCAAATCATACAAAGACTTCTTCAGTCGTCATACTTTTTTAATATTACACGGTCTACAATTGATACTAGGTGGAGTCTCCATGTATACTTTTCCTTCCAGATCCATTCAGAAAAACATTATTCAGATCCAACTGGTGTAACAACCAATCAGGCCGAGTAGCTAGAGCAATAAGAATACGCACAGTATTGATCTTGGCAACCAGAGAATATGTCTCTTGGTAATTAATTCCATATCTTTGAGTATATCCTTTAGCAACCAAACGAGCTTTTTATACCTATCAATGGTTCCATTAGCTTTCAACTTCACTATAAACACCCAACGACATCTGTATTTCTTCTTCCCTGGAGGCATATGGGCAATATCACATGTTTCATTTTTTTTTAGGGCCTCCAGTTCTTCATTCATCCAACTTTGAATCCGCCAGGGCATCTTGTACATATAGCTTCACCCCACATGTTTCGAAGAACATTCATAAAAAATAATGAGGCACAAACAACTTCTAACATTCACACATGCTCAACCAATCCATTTTGTTGAGAAGTATAAGTCTAGAGTCGAATCCCATGAGAACCTAAGAATGCAAACATTTCACCATTCACATATTCTCCACGAGACCCAGATTTATTGTTGGTATTGAGTCGCTCCAATTTTGTTAGATTATGTAAATTAAGAGAACACTTCACTTTTGCACTTCATTAAAGATACCCAAGCATCATGATGCACTCACCAATAAGAGTCACAAAGTAGCGAAAACCAGAACAACAAGTGAGTGCCCCAAACATTAGAATGTATTTTTATAAAGGGAACTGAACATTTATTCATACTTGGGGAATAAGTAATACAGTGGCTCTGGGCCAGTTCACAAATATCACACTTAAAACTCTTCAAGAACTGAAAATAACTACGGCTACTATTTTCTAACATATCCAAAAGACAAGTGACCTAAGTGTTAACAGGATTTATACCTCCAACCTTTTGATTATGTATTAGTCTAAGGCCAAGTGTATTTCCTTTACCCGCAA
This sequence comes from Geum urbanum, assembly GCA_946800695.1. Classification (NCBI taxonomy): domain Eukaryota; kingdom Viridiplantae; phylum Streptophyta; class Magnoliopsida; order Rosales; family Rosaceae; genus Geum; species Geum urbanum. The sequence continues at coordinate 42,381,971 of OX326998.1, forward strand.
GTATACGATGTCAAATTATAGTATTTATATAGATGTCGAGTGTCGCACCCATGAAGATTGACTAACTTGATTCCATAGCTTCTTTCGATTGAGTCCTTTATATGCGTGAGACCCAAACAATTGATGCGACAAAGAAACAAAAAATATGAAAATGAATCTTACAACATCAAGCCCTTTACAGACTCGATATCGCAAGGGATGATTAGACTACAGTGAGTGATTTAACGAAGCTTGATTACTTGATTATGACTAATGTAAAGATGATAAATAGAAATTATCATAAATTAAAGAAAGAATATATAATGGTTGGCTAGGGATGCCTCTGTTAACCATTTGATGCTCAAACAATGTTCATTTTTAGTTCATGAGTTGTTTAGTCCGGTTTACATGTTCAAATATCTTTTAGATCATAAGAACGAATCCTTTCATTGTCCAAATCAAGCCATCTCGGGTCATGCTTAGTTATGGGCCGAAACTCCTAGGCCTTTTGAGATTATTCAAGGTTTTGGTCCATTCATGAAGCACAAAGTAAACTAAGATTAGGAGGTAGACTTTTGGTACTAGACTCCTAATGTGTTTCACGCGTAATGACTTTGATTGCAAACACATGTGAAGATTGTGGATGACTTCCCTTCCTAAGAATTTATTGGAGTGCTTGAAAATAGGTTCTAATGAATCCTCCCAAATTGCACATTTTGGGTTACAAGTCGAAAGAATCAGCACTAGCTACAAAGTCACTCGGTCAATTGTAAGCTTCACCAAAAATCCTTGAGTCACTTGGATCTTAAGAGTGTCTCGATTCATGTTCAACCACAAGGAAATCAAATCATAAACTTAACCTTTTATGTCTAAGCCTAAGTCATGTTATATGCTCATCTTCACTTAACTGATCGAGTAGCTAATTCCCTTAGGTGTCATTTCTTAGTTCCTTAGACAAATCCTAACTTAGCTAGAACTAAGACATGCATAGGTGAAACTAATTAATAATTTCAAGCATAATAACATGCCACAATCACATCACGCACAGAACAAACTCATCCAATAGCATGGAACACTCAAAACATATTCATAAACACAAATCATACATCATTTTTTTACATCAAATGGCTAGGGTTTGACCCCTAACCTCCCATAAGGGAACTACTCACACATGATAACAAAAAAAAAGTTTGAATACATATTTAGAGTAAATAGAGTGAAGGAATAACCCAAGACTCTTCAAAGCAAGCCAAACTTATTCAAGTCCTCTCTTGTGCTTCTAACTTCACCTTCTTTGCTCCAAATGTATCCAAACTTGTAGAAAAGGTAAAGAAAACCTCTAGGACCCCAAGATCCAAAAGAGAAGAGGAATTACTTCTCACCACTTTGAGCTTTAGAAATCTCACAAAATCCTAGGAGAGAGATAAGAGGAGGAAATGCTTGATTGCACAAAGAGGAGTGTACAATCAAGTGAGAAGGAGAAGGAAAGGAAGAGAAACTCAAGGAAAGAGAACTAACGGATTTGGGAGAGAATGAGTGCTAAGGAGAGAATCTAAAACTATCAAAAAATGTGAAATGAGATAAGTTGTGTTTGTGTATGAGGGGGAGCTCGACCAAGATGGGACGAGGATGAAAAAATGAGGTATTTTGTGAGCCCTTAGATGTACTAGAGTGATCGTGAAGTTTAATTTAAGAGCTACGAAATAAGATCTACAATTCTTGGCTTCTAGGCCAAAGCCCAAACTTTTTCTAATACTTCCAAAATTCAAATATGTGCCTCCCCTAATTAAATCAACTAGGGTTTGTATCCAAGGTGGTTTGGTTCCCTTGGGCGTAGTTCAAAGTGTATGTGCCTTACTTGGTGATCCAGCTGGCCATGGACAAATCCAGCGATTTTTCAGTACCTTCTGATAACGTCCGACGACTATTTTTTGTCCTTTTCCCAAAGTTTTTAAATTCTTTTATAACTTCGGAAATGTGCTCGGCTTCTTCAAAAAGGGATTAATTACCATCTTTAAGAGCATTTTTGTGCGAACTCCCAATTTCCTAGCATAAATAGGAAACGTTATAAAAATGTTGATGTATTGTGACGACCCGGAACAGAATCAGTAGTGTAATCGGCTTAATCCACGAGCTTGCGCGTAATCGCAGTTTTTCGTAAATTGATTGAATTGCCGGTTTTTATCACGACTTAATTATTGACCGAGAATTTGAGTTGAGTCTCTTCTCGAGAGTTGTTGTACGCGTGATTTCGAGTTCGTGAGCGGTTCCGGATTATTATTTCGACGACCGAGGAATATAATATGAATATTTAAAATTTCGAAATATCGTCGAGTTTATCCGTTTGTATTCAAGTTTATTCGATTCATGATTGTGATCCGTTTTGGACCGTTGATCGACCCGAACCGTAAATGGAATGGTTATCGACTTGATTTGTGAGTTTCGCGATTAGTCGCGATTTTGACGTAATTGATTAATATGGCGGCTTCGTTAGCGACTAAATTATCAGGCGAGAATTTGATTTGGGATCCTCCGCGGAAGTTGTAGAGAATTTAATTTCGAGCACGTGGGAATTTCCGGAGGATTTTTCCGAGTTACGAGGAATAAGTTGTGAATATTTTAGACCGTTGATCGTTTTATCAGATAATCTTATGTTGAATTGAGCTGTTGACTTTTTATCGGATTTGTCGAAGTTAGTTGACTTCAGGTGGAAATTGAAGAATTTGTCGAGATAAGTTCATAGACGCGAGAATCGTTGAAAACGGAGTTACGATGCAAAAGTTACGTTCGATCAAAGTTTGTCGTAAAATAAATACGGAAGTTACCAAAAATGGAAAGTATAAATATTGGGTTTCCTTTTTGGGTAAGTCAGAATTGGGTGTTGACCGAGTCAACTCGGGTTGACCAGCCATTATTCTCCATTCCAGGCCGAATTTTGTTTGCCTTCGTTGAGCTCGATTCCGGCCTCTTTTGGCTGTGGTGTCTTCATGAAAGTTGTTGGACTTGAGCTCCTCTTTCTTTTGATAGGTCATTCGTTCAATTTGGTTGCCGGATGAAGAAGTTATGATGTTTTGAAGTTTGTGATTTTCCGGCGAATTCGGCGGTGGTCGGAGGTGATTTTTCCGGCTGATTTGGTGGCTCCTCTTTGAGGGGTTTTGTTAGCCATGAGGAAAGGAAGCTATTGCAAGTGGTTTGGGAGGTTGCCGTGGCCGGAGGAGAGAGATCGATCGGCTTGAAATTCCGGCGAGGGTTTGCACCTTTGAGGTGAGTTTTGAACCTTTTCCGGTCAAAATTGGCCTTAACTTTGAACTTGAAAGTTGTTGTAAATGTCGAGATCTTCAAATCCATGTGTAGCTTGAATTTTTCTGGGCAGGTCTGAATTTTCGGCAGCCGGCGGCGACTTTTCTGGCGACATGTTTTTTTGATAAGTTATATGTCGTTTCGCTCGGAATCGCACACCGATCGCAGTGGTGAGGTTTGTTTTTTGAATTGAGCATCGGAAATTATAGCGAGATTTTGTGGTGTGATTATCAGATTTTCACGATTTTGCCGTTATTGAATTATATATTTCCGGGAACGGTTGTTTCTCGTGATATGATTTGAAGGTTCGAGTTATGATTTTGAGCAGTGGATTTTATGATTATCCAGGGATTCGTGATCGTTCATTTGGCGAAGGATTTTCCACCGGATCACGAAATTAACGCGTATCGCGTTACGCTCACCTGTGAGTGGACACTTTTATATTTTCACAGTCGTTGCGAGTTCATGATTTTCCGTATTTATTTATATACGATGTTGAGATTATTTATCATTTTCGGAGGTATTATTTTATATTTTATGGTGATGGCATACTTTCATCGATGCTTCGGCTACTCGGCTGATCATCGGTAGTCTGACCAGAGTTGAGAGATTCCCCTGGACCAGAGTTGAGAGATTCCTCTGGGCAGGGTTGAGAGATTCCCCTAGCCTATCACCGTCGGGCTTGAGAGATTCGCCTGGCACCTCCATATATATTTTCCGAACTCGCTATACTTGTTTATTATATATGAAATTGGTGAAAGGCATATGTTTATTTTCGTTCACTCACTCTAACGTTTTTATTTGCCTTTCTCCTGGACTTTTCGGTTTCCGTGCCCAATTTGCAGTTCGGACTCTGGTTTCGCACGTCGCGGTCGGAGGCTTAGTATTCGAGTGATGTTTCTTTTATGGTAGGTTCTTAGTTTGGCCTACTATTTGTATATACATACTAGAAGTCGCTCTGAGCATTCTTATGTTATACTTTTATACGATTTTTCCCCAGATTTCTGTAAAGTATAGTTTTATTGATTACTTTACATTACTGTTATGATATTGAGAAATCCAGATGGGATTGGTGCCCACGGTTTGATTTTTGTGGCATAGGATGAAGTGTTATTTTCCGGGTGCAGGTTAATGGCAATTCTGCGTTAGTAGCGTTACTCTGCCGAAATTTTTATGGTTTTTGTTGGTTCGTGTTTTCAGAAAGGGTTGGATTCCGGTTTAGGAAACTAAATCGGGGTTGGGTCCTTTCATGTATTCATAGAAGACAAGCAATAAACATGAAGTCAGGGACATAATTAGCACATAAATATAGACCTAACACTAAGTGGCGATGCCATAATGTACCACACCGCCTCTTCAGCTTTGTTCAAATTACAAGTGTTGTTTGCTTGACTCAACGAACTCAATTGTTATTTTCCACTGCTTGTCAAAAATAGTACAACTTCCCTCTTCTAACACCATAACCAAAAATTTTCCTTGTCAAAATGTCCAGAAAAGTACAAAAATCGGGATAAAAGGTTACAATGCATGAACAAGTCAAAATAATATGACCAACATATAAGAGTTTATAAGCAAGGGAGGGAACAACAAAAAGTCAATCCATCATAAAGTTTTACAAAAAAATCCTTCACGTACCAATAATAGGAGAAGGAGAACCATCATTAGTAGAAACAACATGTTGAGGAGAGGGTTTAATGGTGTCTACAAGACTAGGGATATTTCACACCCCCCCCCCCCCCCCAACACACACACACACACACACACACACACACACACACACACACACATACATCATTCCTTAGTATGACTAACTTCCTTACAATGATTATAAGTAATATTTGGAAATTTGGTTTGGGGCTTCCCTCGAATTCTAGATGTGGAATCACCAAACGAGGAGGAGGACCAAACTGACGCTGGGACTTAGCAGCGTCGGCCACTGGCAAGAGACATTGCCAGTTGGTGCTGTTGTAGTGACAATGACAGAGGCCTCAGGTGAAGCTACAGAGTGCATCATTTGATTGTCGTGGACTTTTCAATCGTAGGCATAACTTTGCTCTGAATCCAGATTCGGATCTTTCCTCAGAATCTCTTCCTGAACTTAACCAAATTTAGGATCTCGTACGCTCAAGAACATGTGAACTCTCAATTGGACCATATATGAGGCTTTATACATAATGCCATTAACTATAATAGAATGAGATGCTAGGCATTGATCCACCTTCTATAAGCTCATTGTAGTAGGTAAATAAAGGTCTTCTATTCTACTTGCCCCCAAAACACAACCGATTAAGGTCAAAAATCCAGCTTTTATCTGAATCATGATAATAAGTTTTGTACAGTGTATCCTAGATAGCTTAATTTTGGAGTTAGCAGTCAAAGATACCTATTTACCAAGGCTGAAGATAGATTGTCAATGAGCAACCACTTCACTTTTTCATTGTCAATGGCCCATACGCGGTACTCAACCAAAGAAACTTTTGGTGCATCTTCAGTGATAACTCTAGTTTATTTTGTCCTCGAATATGCATCTACATGAAACGAGCCTAAGTGAAATAGTTAGATTCATTCAAGAACTCGCCAGTAGAAAACTACGAATGATCTTGAATAGCATCTCGCCTTTTGATACGTCTTCAGCATTCGCTCTATGGTTTATAGACTTTCGGGTGGAAGTGGTATCTGTCTCAGTAAAAACTTGAAAATATGAAGGTATAATGTTCCATGCATCTATATTGATGTTGACAAGTTTTGAGAGATTTTTAACTTCAAGTCGAATGGTCTAAACATGAGAACTCGGCTTTTGTCTACGCTATAGAGCTAGAATGCCGAACCAATTGAGATGTGTCTCAACGTTTGTATCGTTCTTGTAAATCATTCATAGTCTTGATTTTTATAGATCCTCTTTGTTTGAACATGTCAACTAAAAAGCTACTGTTACGTAAAAGTATTCTCGACTTGATGCATTTGCTACACCAATGCATTTTAAGTTAACTACTTAAATATGTATCCCGTAAACTTGTGCACTCAATTAAAGTCATGTACCAATTAGGTCGTTGGAATCATTGTTTGTTATTCGATATAGAAAAACTTTTGAAATTGTGATACCTTGTTCTTTTCGTAGATTAGAAGTATTTTGGGATATTTTGATTTTGAGTTACTAAGCGCGGTAAATAATATTAACCAATGAATAAGATTATAAGGTCTTATGTTAAATTTTTAGTTAGTTAATTATGTCCATTGACTTCGAATGAAAGTCGTAGTATTTAGTGAGATGAGTCCTTAGATAAGCGAAACATTGAAGTTGGAGTAACAATGAAAAAGTTATGGTCAAAAAATGATTGACCAAATTTACCGAAATGGTAATGTAAGGATTTATTTAGAATTTTTCGTTTTTTTTTAAAAGTAAAACCTACAATAGGAAGTTGACCCGTGGTGACTATAGCAGGGTCTCTCTCATGCGACAAAAAATGTCACCAGTTGTGCGATGCCGTTCGGCCACCTCTAGCCATGAAACTGGTCGAAATCGATCGGGCTCATCATTCTATACCTTGGGCCAGTTTGGAATAAAGGAGATTGAAGGCCGAGCTGAGAGATATGGTTCCAGGTTTGAATCATCAACGATTTCTCCGGCCAGCTCTTACTGAGATATTGGTATTGAAAGGACCAACCTCGATTTAGTTTCCTAAATCGGAATCAAACCCCTTCTGAAAACACGAACTTGCAAAAACCATTGAAATTTCGGAAGCGTTTCACTATATCGTGGAATTACCATTAACCTGCTCCCGAAAACACACTTCATCCTATGCCACAAAAGCCAAACCGTGGCCACCAATCCCAACCGGATTTCTCAATATCATAACATAATGTAAAGTGATAAACTAAAAGCTGTAACTTTACAGAAATCCGGGGAAAATCATATGAAAGTATGACAGTAGAGTAATCAAAGAGACCTCTAGTGTATATATACATAAATATACAACAGTAGGCTAAACAAGAAAGCTACTGGAAAAGAAAGGTAGCTCGAACACTAAGCCTCCGACTGAGACGTGAGACACCAGAATCCGAACTGCAAACTGGGCACAGAAACTGACACTACAAGAAAAATGGACTTAGACCACGGAGCATTTCCGTCGTCTAAGTGACGTTTTCCGTCGTCTAAGTACTTAGACGACGCAATCTCCGTCGTCCAAGGTCCGTGCTCCAAGTGCTGTCGTCCAAGCACTTAGACGACGGAGAATAATCTATCCGTCGTCCAAGTTCACTTGGACCGCGGACGTTCTCTGAGGCCCAGGTAAACACCTGGACGACGGAGAACTAAGTCTCCGTCGTCCAAGTGACTACCTGGGCCACGGAGAATGATAAGTTCTCCGAGGCCCAGGTAAACACCTGGACGACGGAGAGTTAGTTCTCCGTCGTCCAAGTGACAACCTGGGCCACGGAGAATGATACGTTGTCCGTGGCCCAGGTAGTCACTTGGACGACGGAGAACTAAGTCTCCGTCGTCCAGGTGTTTACCTGGGCCTCGGAGAACTTATCATTCTCCGTGGCCCAGGTAGTCACTTGGACGACGGATACTTAGTTCTCCATCGTCCAAGTGACTTTTTAATTTAAAAATAAAAATAAATTGTAATTAAATATTATTAATTTAATTAATTATTAATTTAATTTAAATAATGAAAAATGCTAAAATTAATTAAATAAACTAAATTTTGAATATTACTTAATTATTAAATAATTAAAATTAATTTGTACATACATGAATAATCGAAAAAACCCATAAATTAAAAATTAAAATATTGTTCGGAATGCGGAAAGAAACGAGATAATAAACTACTAGCTAGCTAATACACTGGAGGAGTAGATGCGCCGCCGAGTCCTCCGCCTCCAGCCGGGTCGTTATCATCGGGGTGTGGGTTCGGAGGAGGTTGACATACTTCTCGATTTTGTTGCATGAGGGCGATGAGTTGGACTATTTGTGCTTGTTGTTCGTAAAGTCTTTGCCGCATGGATTGATTCTCCTCTCGTGCCAGTCGAGCCTCTTGAATGGCTGCTTCGACGGCCGCAGCCTGAGTCCTTCTCCGCTGGCCCAAACCTCCCGTAGATGATGAGTCGGAGGTCGTCGACAAATCTCGTACCACCCTAGGCCCGAAGTGCCTAACCTCCTTGCCAGCTCTACGATCGTAGACCTCATCCGCGATTGCAATTTGGCTCTCTCTAAGGATAGAGGAGGCAGGTCTTCCGGCGGCACATCTGGGAACGCAAGCTAAGTGTTAGCCAACTCTTCTTGCGCACGCTCTATCACCCTTGCCGACAAAAGAATAATTAATTTATTATAATGAAATAATATTTAAATAATAATTACTATAATTAAAAGCACATATATATATCACGTACGCCGCATTGACTCGCTTCATTATCGAGCCCAGGCGTCACGTACGCGCTTATGCTTGCATCAAGATAAGGGTGTTTGGAGCCCTTATCCTTGTGCTCCTTGGCTATTTGAATGAACTGCTTAGCGCCGGTAGTATGGTGTTTGTCCTTCTTCCCCCGGTTGACTTTGTTGACACCGGAGAATTTCTGTTACACAACATAATTAAATCATTAAAAAATTAATAACTAAAATTTAAATAATTAAATTATCTTAATTGAAATAAAAAAAGTAAATTAACACCTTAAAGGAGTCATCGGCAAAGTGGTTACACAACCACTCCCACTCATCTTCTCTATCCCCACGCAGCTCTACGGGGGGAGGCGAGGGACCGTAAGTTTGGAAGTACTGATGGAGCCTGTACTTCCAATCTTTGTAGATGGAGTTGGCGGTTTGGTTGATATGCCTCAACATCGCCGGCGTCAGATCCACCGCAAATTGTTCCTATCAAAAATAAATAGAAAATTATAATCGTATATATTATGAAGTTATAACTAATATTAACAATATTATATAATAACTAAATTGGACGTATTACGTACCGAAAGATCTTTAAAGACTTTCGCCTTCTCATTATCCGGCGCCTCCTTCCAAGTAGGGGCAGTGAGACGAACTCGGCTACGGACGATTGACCCTATGCTATGAGCCGAGAGACTTGCTAGCTGAGCTGTGGGAGGGCCACCGGTGAATTCGTCGTAGGGAAAGTCGATCTTTTTCCCGGTCGCCTTGCAAATTTTCTCCGCTTTGCCCCCTTTAACGAGACCCCGAGTCCTTTTCGGTTCCGGGTCAGTGGGGGCCCTCCTTTGCTTACGGCGGGTGCTGTACATGATTGATTCCGCGGTCGAGGACGCCTGAGTACTTGCCGTTGAACCGGTACCGGACGTCGGAGTTGAAAAAGGGTCGACGTCATCACCGCCGGAGATAAATGGGGCAGACGGAATTTCCCCAACAGGCGCCGCCTCCGAACCAGATGAAGGGTCCGGATTGAGGGCGTCGTTGCCCTCCTGTTGAACCCAACCGACTTGGTCCGCCAACATTCGGAGCATGGCATCTTCTGCCTCCTGTTGCGCTTTCTTCTTGCCGGATGGAGCCATTTAAACCTAGGAGTACGTTGTTAAAATACCTACTTACCATAATAATTACAAGTGCAAAATTTACGCTAATTAAGTACGGTTAAGATTTAAATAGAGTACACAAGCTTGGCTTTTTCGGTCGTTCAATGGACGTGCGACCTGCGCGATAAAGTGTAAATTTTCAATTAATCAGCCTTGGTTAAATCGAAAAACATGGCCAGTTAGGGATAGAGATAACGCGAGAGGCAGGACTAATTTCGACAAAAGTCTTTCTTAGTCCAAATCCTGTCACCAGTCATAACCCGTTTCTAGACACCATGTCCGACATTCGGCCAATTTTTCCAAAATTTACACTCCCTCAAGTCCTTTGCAAACTCCGCCCTCAACCTCGTGTCCATAACTTCACTTAGGTTATGGTGTGCGGTGATGAAATCCACACATCACGAGGGGTTAAGGAGATAAGCTAGGAAAAGAGGCGCCATCTATTCCAAAGAGTGCGACTTAATAAACCAAGCCTATGTACTAAATTTAAATCGAAGACGTACTACCATGCAATTTACTAGAAAATACACGTAATTATCAATTAATTAAAACAATAATGACAATAATGAATTATTATTTATCATGCATTTAATAATAATTATTCATTTACCAATATAATTAATTATTATTAACAATTGTTATTATTACTATTATTTAATAGTGTTTTCCGTCGTCTAAGTGGCGGTTTCAAAAAATTTCAAGCGGCGCCAATTAATCGGCGGGACGTTTTGAACCGCCATGATTTTGGACTTAGACGACGGAGAATGAATTCTCCGTCGTCTAAGTGAAAATTCAAGCGGTCCCAAAAACGGAAGCGGTAAATTGAACCGCCATAATTTTGGACTTGGACGACGGAGAATGACCATCTCCGTCGTCCAAGTGAAAATTACATGGAAAAAATAAAAATAAATAAATTCGAACCGCCATGGTAATTTGAACCTGGACGACGGAGATGATCATTCTCCGTCGTCCAGGTTCAAATTACGTTAAAAAAAATTTAAAAAATAATTCGCTAGGAATTTAGCGATCTGTCATTCGAGTGAAATAGTCGTCCAATATCGATGAACACATCGTATATATGAACAGTTAAATTTGAACCGACGAATAATTTTTCGTTTTGAAAGTTGTTAAGTATCGACTAATCCTTACGACTTAAGTGTTCATGAGTAGAGGCTCATTTGCAGCAGAGTATTAACGAAATTGAATTTGGACAAAACAACCGTTGGATATGTTCGTCGTAACATAATATATAATTGTCTTCAAAGGACCATAAAATAATAAGTTCGGGAAGGGTTTCATCGGCACAGTCAATCGCAAAACCGAGAATTTAACAAACCGGAAACGTGGATAAAAGGCATTTCGCAACTCCGATTTTCGAACCGTCGAAGCTCACACACCAAGAATTGTTTACTCTAAAGTCTTGACGAAGAGAATATGCATTGGTAGAAGGTCTAGATGGTCGTTGTCTTTGAAAAATTTACGATATCTGCACCTGGACGACGGATATGAGCTTTTCCGTCGTCCAGGTAATCACCTGGACGACGGACATGATATTATCCGTCGTCCAGGTACTAACCTGGACGACGGAAAATCTCATCTCCGTCGTCCAGGTGTATAGACCCTGAATTCAGGGGTTAGGGGTCCTTAGGGTATATGGTTTATCACTTGAACGACGGAGAATGTCATTCTCCGTCATTCAGGTACACACTTGGATGACGGAGAATGACCTTCTCCGTCGTTCAAGTGATAAACCCCGAATTCAGGGATTATGGCCTTAGGGTTTACGGTTTAGGTCGTCCCCGGTCATTTGTGTGTCCGTTCAATTATTCTGATTCAAAAATATAATTAAAAAATTGATCGATCGATCCGATATGCTAGATTTAAGGTCCAGGATTTAGGGTTTTATATGAGATTGAGATTTGGCGGGGCGCCAAAGGTGAAAATGGCGGGGGACCTAATATAAACGTCGACGGAATATCTCATCTCCGTCGTGCAGGTGTATAGACCCTGAATTCAGGTGTCCGTTCAATTATTTTGAATAAAAAAAAAAATTAAATAAATGATCGATCGATCCGATTTGCTAGATTTAGGGTCGAGGATTTAGGGAGATAGCCAAAATACCCAAAGGCGACAACCTGCAATTAATTTCTCCGTTGTCCAGGATATATAATTCGGATTAATTAATTACTGTAAACCTGCATTGATCATATATTACAATAATTACAATAATTAATTATCAATTAATAATTCTCGTCGTATGACCGTACTCTTCGTCATAATCGTCATCGTCCTCATCCCTGTTAGACGACGGCTAATCCTCGTCATCGTACTCAACATCGTCCGACGAATAACCTGAGTCATCGTTTGCGTCCTCTTCCTGCTCGTCTTCTTCATCTACCTCATCGATAATCTCATCTTCAGTTAGATCTGTACAACCATCAGGCATGGGTAACCGTTCACCATCTTGAACCAGGTCCATTATATCGAAGCGGATGACAGAAATATTAGGCTCTTGATAGGCAGGAATGTCTCTTTCTGGTTCAGCAACATCTTCAGTCGTCGCCGGTGTCCCTTCAATTGTCTCTGTATTCCATATTCCTCGGTGAGAGATATGGTTCACTATTTTCCACCCTACACCGGCTTTCGGATCGTCGAGATAGAACTAAGGTGGCGAGAGCGAAAGGCTCATCCTCATACCAGCTAGAGTTTATATCGACTGATAATAGTCCCAGGTCTTCCTTTGTACGCTTGAACCATCTGCACTTGAATAGGAAAACGTTGACATCATTCCCGTAACATAGCTGAACCACATATATAATAGCCCCGTAATATAGATCATTGTCTTTCCTAACCGCTACCCCACTGTTTTGTGTTCTTCTTCCTTCGTCTCGGGCCAATGAATGGAACTTTACACCGTTCACAAAACATCCGGGATAAATATAGTGTTTAACTGGCTTCCCTGCTAGCAAGTGCTTTGGCCATGACCACCACCCCCCGTGGTTTTCAGATTTTTGCAGATCAATCATCTGCAAAAAAGGGCAAATTAATATAAGGGTTTAATTTGGACTTTCTCCAAACATGATCGATATGTACGTATATAAATTACTAATTAAATACCGAGAGGTACGTACGTACCCATTGGAAGAAATAATCGGGAAACTTCTTCTTAACCATTTTCTCAATCCATGTCGAACTCTTGTTTTGATTTAACGCCTGAAGCCTCTCCCTGTATGACATCATGTACGGCTCAACTTCGTCACAGTCTCGCAACACTACCCAATGTGCCTCAATAAGTTCTTCCCGTGTTAACGATTCCTTTAATACTCCTCTAAACGGTCGGACGACATTGGTGACGACAGAAAGATTGATGCGGGCACTGCGATCGGAGGCAGTGGGAGGTGGTGGATCTTTGAGGTACCTGTTGCAGTAAGTAACACACTCATGCATTAGGTATGTCTCTGCTATGGAGCCATCCGGGGCCGACCTGTTTTTGACGAATGACTTATACTGTCCAAGCTGTCTACAAAATCAAATGTACAATAAGAATAAGTACATATAGCTAGCTAGTAATCTCCAGTGAAACAAATTAATTAGTTGTACGTACCTTTCTTGAGGATACATCCAAGTGTACTGGACCGGACCAGAAATGAGCACCTGCTCGGGCAGGTGGATCATTAGGTGAATCATGATGTCAAAGAAAGCAGGGGGAAAAATCCTCTCTAGTTTGCAAATGATGTGCACAATTTGTTGTTGCAATTCCACCACATCTGACTTCTTTAATTCTCTGGCGCATACGTAGCTGGATAACGAACGCCCTTAAACCAGTGAAATACAGAACGTCTAAGCGTCGGCTTCACTGTGTAAGGTGCATCTGGCATCTTGTTGTACACTCCTTTCCTATCCCTCCTCAACCACAAGGGACGACGTAGATTCATTGATTCCAAATCTTTGCGCGCTTTGGGAGTATCTTTAGTCTTGAACTTAATACCGAGAATTGTTCCCACCATGCTGTCGCACACATTCTTTTCTATGTGCATCGCGTCCAAGTTGTTCATCAGCTTCAACTTCGACCAGTAAGGGAGTTCAAAGAATATACTCTTGTGATCCCAATAGCTCAGATCATGTGGAGGAATTGGATTGCATGTCTTTACATCCGTGTCATTGCTCAACACACCAAAGTCGAAATAGCTCAACCACTCTAAAATCTCTTCGCCCGACCAACTACGGGGTTTAGGATTGTTCTCTACCGTCCCGTTGAAATGAGCTTCATCCTGTCGCCACGGGTGGTCATGAGGAAGCCATCTACGGTGACCCAAGTAACAAACCTTCCCCGCGTGCCAACTAGAGTTCACGTCGTCCAAACATATAGGATATCCATTATATCCTTTTGTCCTGCAGGCTGCCAACATCCCATACGCTGGAAAATCGCTGATCGTCCACATTACGGCAGCCCTCATCGTGAACATCGTGTCAGTGAATTTGTCATAAGTTGGGACTCCATTTTCCCACAACAGTTTCAGCTCGTCGATCAAAGGTCTGAGGTAGACATCTAAGCACTTCCCTGGAGATTTAGGACCTTGAATTAGTACAGTAAGGAAATTAAATTCCTTGTTCATGCACATCCACGGAGGCAAGTTGTACGGCATCAGAATAACTGGCCAAGTGCTGACGGCGGAGCTATTACTTCCCCAAGGATTGAAACCGTCTGTAGATAGGCCGAGTCTAACATTTCTAACCTCTGCAGCAAAGTCTCCAAATTCTCTGTCGAAATGTTTGAAACCCTCCCCATCCGCGGCGTGTCGCAGGACATCGTCATCTATTTGCTTTTCTGCGTACCATCGCATCGCCTCTGCTGTGTGTACAGACATGTATAGGCGCTGCAATCTGGGAATCAAGGGAAAATATCGAACAACTTTCACAAGAATTCTCTTTTTCGAACTCTTTCTATTCACCTGGAATCTGCACTGGCCACATACGGGACAATAGTCCAAATCTTTATACTCTTTGTAAAATATCACACAATCATTCGGACATGCGTCAATTATCCTGTACTTTAGGCCGAGGCTGCTCAAGATATTTCTAACCTTATAATGAGATTTAGGGAGATTGTGATCATCAGGAAGCAACTTACATATTTGCTCCTGAATTTCATCAAAAGCACTCACTGACATTTTGTGCTTTACTTTTATCTTCATTTGCTCCATCACATATTGCAACACATTCTCTCGACATCCAGGGAACACCGGGGTCTGCGCTTCAAGTAGCATTCGGTTGTACTTATCCATCTCACTGGTGTCAGTGGCCAAGCTAGCATCGGGGAATGTGTCATCATGCTCATTAGTGGTACTGTAACCTCCGTCTTGGTGTTGGTGTCCACCATGACTACATCCCAGAAACGCATCATGGACCAAATCTGCAGTTGGGTTGCAAGCTGGGGGTCCGCCACCACTCCCGCTGGATGAGGCACCATGGTAACTGTACCCTGAGCTGAAGTCTGCTGCGCTGAACTCTACTGCTTCACCATGCTCGCTCCATGTAGTGTAACTCCACATCATACCATTTTCGTACAGGTGTTGCACCATAACATTAACCTCCGCATACTGACAATTAAGACATTTCTGACACGGACACCTGAAACGTTTCTTTCCCTGACCATGTTCTATCGCAAAATTCACAAATTCGCTAATTCCATCCATATACCGGACATCACATCTATTCTTCAACTTCATCCAACTCTTGTCCATACTGCTACAAAATATTATAATTAATTAATTATTACATATATATATATATTAGTCCATTAATTTACGCTTAATTATACGTACTCGATCTACATCGATCCATCAATTACGTACGTACGTAATTTAATCTGTATATATAGCTAACATCCATGCATGTATGTACGTACGTTTTCACTAAATATATATTAAGCAAATTTTAACTGCGTAAGTACCTGCTGGCCTTCTCGATATCTGTTAATTAAGCTAGCTAGCTAGTCAGCGGAGATCCCTTATCGACTTGATCCTTCTCGGCCTTCTCCTTCTCCCTTCTCCTTCAATTCTTCTTCGAATGGAATGAAGACATCGGATGGAATGAAGAGAGTTTGGCATCAGGCTTATATAACGCTTCACTTAGACGACGGAGGTGTCGGTACGTCGCCTAAGTGGCAGTTACTCGGACCACGGCGTGTCGGTCCGTTGTCCAGGTGATCACTTGGACCACGGAGAATACCTTCTCCGTCGTCCAGGTTATCACCTGGACCACGGAGAAGACTCCGAGGTCCAGGTGTCCACCTGGACGACGGATATGGTATTCTCCGTCGTTCAGGTGATCACCTGGAGGACGGAGAAGACTCCGAGGTCCAGGTGATAACCTGGACGACAGAGAATACCGTCTTCGTCGTCCAGGTGGACACCTGGACCTCGGAGTCTTCTCCGTCCTCCAGGTGATCACCTAGACGACGGAGAAGGTATTCTCCGTTGTCCAGGTTGTACTTGGACGACGGAGATTTCTCCGTCGTCCAAGTGTCACTTGGACCACGGAACAATTACTTTTCCGTGGTCTAAGTGCTGTTTTCTTGTAGTGTGAAAAGCCCAGGAGAAAGGCAAATAAAATCGTTAGAGTGAGTGGACGAAAATAATCATGTGCATTTCACCATTTATATAACATAAAAACAATGCGAGTTCTTAAAATGAATGGAGGTGTCCGGCTAATCTCTCAAGCCCGACGGTGATAGACTAGGCGAATCTCTCAAGCCTAGTGGGCACATAAGGGGAATCTCTCAATCCTGGAACTGGACTACTGGTGATCAGCCGAGTAGCCAATGCATCGATGCTAAGTAAATGCCATCACCATATAAAATTATAAAACAATACCTCCAAAAAAAATAAATAATCTCAATACTGTACTGGAAATAAATACTAAAATCAAGAACTCGCTGTGACAGTGTAAATAAAAGTCCACTCACAGATAGCAGAGCGCGCAAACGCGCTAATCACGAGATCCAGCGGAAGATCCCTCGCCCAACGTATGATCTCGATCCCCTGAATAATCACAAAATATAACTGATCAAAATCACAATTCATTACTCTGTACCACACCTCGGAAACCAACCATTTCCGGAAACATATAACTCGGATACAAAATAATCGATGAAAACCCCGAATACTCCACATAAACCCTCGACTTAAAATCCGGTATCCAAATCAACTCGAAAATCTCAAGGCGATGATCGGGGCGCGATTACGAGCAAAACAACATAGAACTTGTCAAATTTCAAAAAGTCAACGAGTCGCTGGAGCTCTGCCGTTAACCGCCGCCGCCGCCGCCGGCGCGCCCTCACCGAAGGAATTTCCCTGCGACCAAGACCACCATAGCTTCTCCTCCTCAATCCCAACACATCTCACAACTACACCAAGACCCAAATCGGATAGCAACTGGCCCAAAACCAGCCCGAAAAGTCCACGGCCAAGAATCGCCGGAAAACTTTCCCGGCCGATTCCGGCGCCGTCACGCCACAAAAATGCTTCAAACAAAGGGGGTTTTCACCCTTGGCGCGAACCCAGTCCAAACCACCCCAAGAACCAACCGGAAAGTCACTGGAATGCCATCCTCCATCAAACCCGATTCCGGCAAAAATTCAAGAACTTCACCGAGCTCGTTCTTCCACAAATCAAAATCAATTTCCTCCAAACCAAGTTCTAAACACTTGAAAATTTCAAGAAGAAGCTAAACATACCAAAATCAAAGCCGGAGGTGGCCGGAAATGGAAAGTCGCCGGCGAGTCAAACAGTGGTACGGTTTGAACTCGGTCAACGATGGTCAACGACAGTCAAACTTCCAAACAGTGATTTTTCGACAATTTTTCGACTATTGCGATATTTATACTCGCGGCTCGATACGATCGATGGTCCAAAATCGAATCACATCCACGTTTCGGATAACTCAAACTTAATCTTATAAACACGACTAAATCACGCGATTTCAAATATTCATAACATATTCCTCGATTATCGAAATAATTATCCGAAACCACCCACGAACTTGAAATCACGCATACTACAACTCTCATGAAGAGACTCATCTCAAATTCTCCCCCGATAATTTAGTCGCGAATGAAACTGCTAAAACTGCTCAATACGGGGAACAATAATAATTCGTAAAGCTCGCGGATTAAGCTGATTAACGTACTAATTCTGATTCGGGTCGTCACAGGTATAGTTTGAGATGTTAGGGGGGTTTTGTAGCCCTTTTCCTTGTGGTCATTTTTTGACCAGTCTCGAGCCGCGTAGTGGCTCATTCTTAGAAATTTTCCGACGATTTTGGATCTATTGACTTTCAAGGCCAATTCCGGCCAAACGAGGCAGATTTAGGTAGTAATCTTTTGAGAAGAATTGTTGGGCTTTATGAGATGAAGAGATTGGTATGCTAATCTCTCCCGAAAGTTGTCGCCGATGGTGGTGCGTTTGGCTGGATAAATCTTCTAAAACTAGTCGTGTTATGTGTCGTTAGATTCCTTGTGACGCTGCGAGTGTATTCATGAGGTTTAATTAACGTTTAACCTTAGTCAACCCAGTGGGTGAACGGTGGTGACATGTATTGCTGCCACCGGTGGTGAAGTTGACGGAGAAATTATGAATATGAAGTTGACCCGCGTTGATCGCATTTGGTCTTTCTCTCGCGATAAAAAAAATGTTGCTTAAAGTATCGATAGCGGTGTGATGCCATTCGGCCATGAAACCAATCAGAATCGATCAATCTCATCATCCTCTACCTCGGGCCGGTTTAGATTTTGGCGATTGAAGGCCGAGCTGAGAGATTTGAAGGAAAATAAATATAGGATTTCGGGTTTGAATCACCGCCGACTCCTTCTGCCACTGGTTTTTGCATAAAATATGCAACTGTCTTTTGTTTAATTATTCCAAAATACTTAGTTTTTTAATTTTCATTATTTAATTTATGTATTTTTTATTAGGTTATTTTGAGAAAAATACAAAAGATGAATAAAAGAAGAATTCCAGTGTTAATAAAGAGTGATGATGTGGACGAACCAGACAATTGATGAGTCAACCCTAATATGAAGAGGAAATGCCAAATCATGCCTATATAAGCCTCACTTGAAGATGGTTGTTGAATTCCAGATAGAGAAACACTAAGAAGAAGAGCTGCCACTGCTAAGGAGTTCGTGTCAACCTATTTCGATCCGTCAAATATTTTCTTCGATCTGTCGAAATCCTTCTGCCTAGAATTCTAGGGTTTGTGGTTCAATCCTTCTTATTCTTGAATAGACCTCCTATGGCTTTTCTAAATTAGGGGGAGACGTTCACTTCAGAGGGCCTTGAAGTTTGTAATGTCGTGTCAAATAAGATATGAAGGATACATTGTACTCTTTTTCCTTCCAAGTTGTTTTCCTCCTAAAGGGTTTTTAATTACTTGATAAGGTTTTTGTGATGCAACATCATATGTGTCACATGTAAATATGAAAAGTTTCATATTGTGGATCATGGTTATTTTTCGACATACAAAGGCATGCTGCTAATAGTTTTACTTTGATCAAAATCATTTTTTCTTCTGCAAAGAATTTTGGCTTGACAAGGTTTTTAATGAGGTAACAAGAAAGCAGCATGAAAAATTAATATCGAGAAGGAGAATTAAGCTACATTCTGACATCACAATGGGAGTGTTGCGATATGTTCAAATTTGTTGTGATATTTCCTACCGTGTCTGAATATACGTATCGCATAGAGAATATGTACGTATTAGATTGCATATAGGATTCTATTTTCTTATTTTGTACATATAAATCTTTATTGAATCAACAATATATCTATGACTCTCCTATATATAAGTTCATTCTCTATGAATAAAGATGATAAATTTTTGCTCTCCAATGTATGTCTTGTTTTCATACATATTCCAACACTACATTTCTTTTGATTCATTGATTGCATTGTTCTCTCTGATACTACATATATTTTAGTTAGGGTTTGTTTCATTAATTTTGAGATGATATTGTAGCTCTAGTGATTTTGTGTTTAATTTCAGTATCCGGCTCAAACGCAATATCAGGGATATTTTAGTTGGTAGTTCAAGCTCCAATTTTCACTATTTCTGGTAAGGTTTTTACTGCTACTAATTTTTTTTGTTTCAATACTTTTTGATTTTGAGGTGATACTACGTTTAATTTCATGATGAAAAATTTGTGTGTTTATATTGATATTGTATGTTGTGAATCATGAGTCATGAAAAATGAAAGGTATTGTCTTAGTTTACACTGTTACTGTGTTTCTCTGCACTTACTTGATGCAGTATTTAAATGGATGATACTGAAAAAGATGATACTGAAAAAGATGCTTTTGTAAATAGGTTTTGTGGTTATGGGTAGAGCTAAAGCAAAATATGTTTATGCTTCAAGACCACAATACAGATGCAACACAAAGGCAATGAAAGAACTATTCTCCAGTCTTAAAAAGACGAAAATGCATACAAAGCGTTGAAGTGAAGAATCTTAAAAACACAATTCAAGCACATCTTCAAGGCCTTTATTAGAGAACATATCTGCTCCAAAGAACTCAAATGTGACTCTTACATGATGGAAAAACTTGCAAACAGTTTTGATAAAACCGAAAAGATGTTCAACATCGGCAAAGAAATGTGCCAGTTAGGAGCTGACGACGTGGCCACCATTTTAGGGATGGAAAACAAAGGTAACATGATATTTTTGTGTCTCTTGTTTAGCTTGAATAACATATATAGTCGAAAAAATGAATCTCTCAACTGCTACTGAATTATTTTAATGTGTCATTGTCAACAGAGATGCCTATCAACCACTCTGACTACTACAGACCAACTGGAAGTAGTTTTATAGACAGATATTTTAACAGTAAAGACCGAGTGATAAGGTGAACAATCTCATATCGTCACTACAAGAAAATGACCCATTGCCGGCGACTTTTATGTCGCCGGCAATGTTTTTGGACATTACCGGCGATTTTTGCCGGAAAAATCGCCGGTAATGTCTTTTTTTTTTTTTTTTAACATTACCGGCGACATAAATGTAAGTCGCCGGTAATCTCTTGCCGGAAAAGTCATTGCCGGCGACATACATTTATGTCGCCGGTAATGTAAAAAAAAAAAAAAAAAAAAAAGACATTACCGGCGACATAAATGAAGTCGCCGGTAATGTCTTTTTTTTTTTTTTTTTTACATTACCATCGAGAGATTGCCGGCGACGGACATTACCGGCGACAAAAATCGCCGGTAATGTAAAAAAAAGAAAAAAAAAAAGACATTACCGGCGATTTTTCCGGCAAAAATCGCCGGTAATGTCCAAAACATTGCCGGCGACATAAAAGTCGCCGGCAATGGGTCATTTTCTTGTAGTGCGTTTTGGGTTCATCATTTCAAGAAGGTAGAGATAGAGAGTACATGGGCATCACAGTATGGAAATGAGAAGGTCTCAAGCTTGCACAATTTGGACGAGACGGCTATCTCCATCGTCTAAGTTAAAATTTTGAACCGTTCCCAAAAAATATGGCGGTAGAATTTGGACCACTTGGACAACGGAGAGTCCTCCTACTTCGTCGTCTAGGTACAATTTCTCGTAAAAATAATATTTAAAAATAAATCGTAAGGAAGTTTTTGATTTGTCATTCGAATGGAATTGTCGTAAAATATCAATTAAAGAATCGTATATATAAAAAGTGGGATTTAAGATGACGAATTAATTTACGTCTTCAAACTTGTTAAGTATCTACTAATGTGTATAACTTAAGTGTTATTAAGTATAGGCTCACTGCACATCAATATTAACAAAATTAAATTTGGACAAAACAGCAGTTGGATACATTCACCATAGGATAATATATAAGTAGAATAATTTTTAGCAAATAGTAAGTTCGTTAAGGGTTTCATCTGCATAGTCAACCGCAAAACTAAAATTTTTACAAACCGGAAATGTGGATACACAAAAATCCGCGTCGACGCTCACACTCCAAGAATTGTTTACTCTATGGTCTCGATGAAAAAAATATGCATACAGACATGGTCTACATGGTCGTTGTCTTAGATGTGAAATTATGATATCATCACTTAGACGACGCAATGACACGTTTGCGTCGTCTAAGTTAAAATTTTAGGATTTAGTTAGACGATGGAATGACCCGTTTGCGTCATATGAGATAAAGGTTTAGGATTTAGGGTTATAATTAATTTTGAAAACCTTGGCATGGACTACGTAAAGTCGTTCCGTTGTCTATGTTTTAGGGTTTAGGAAAAATGTGATTCTTGGTTTTACGGATTAATTTTGTATTTCCGTTCGTCGAAGCGACCTCGCTCTTTTATTAAGTTGAAGTTAATTATGTGAAAATTTTTAAAAGTTATAATTAATTAATTATTAAATAAAGTACAGAATTAATAATTGTACATACTCCTCCTCATATATATAAATAATCATGCATCATTACGTCAAAAAAATTAATTACAATAATTAATTACCAATTAATATTCCTCGTCATTATATTGTACTCTTCGTCAGAATCGTCATCATCCTCCTCACCACTGTTACTCGATTGCTCCTCCTCATCATCATACTCAACATCATCCGACGAAAATCCTGAGTCTCCATCCTCATCGTCATCCTATGCCTCTTCTTCATCGACCTCATTAATTACATGTTACAACCCGAATCGTAATCACGCGGTTATCAATTTGTGTTACGCGTTACCGCGGATTAGTCGCGTCACTGGGGTTGTTAACGACTTTTTCACCAGGCGAGAATTTATGTTGATTTCCTACGCGAGAATTGTAGAGTATTTAATTTTGAGCTCGTGAGAATTTTTGAATATTTTTTTTTGGATTAGAGACCTATTTTTAACAAATTTTGAAGTCGGTAGGTGAAAATATTTAAAATATATTAATTTATTTGCTGATTTAATCATGACTGTCTGATTTTGATCAGATTGAATTGTAGCCATTGATTTGGGCTGGTATAGATACAGGTATAAACACAAGATATTAATGGAAAGTTTCCATTTTGGGAAACAACGGTTGACCCGCGTTGACCGTCATGGGTAACCCGCTTCGGCATGAAACTTTTCGCTGGCGGCGGGCCTTATTCCGGCCACCTCAAGCCATGTTCTTTAGTGGGAAATGTTGGGCTTGGTCCCCTCTACCTTTTGGTGGGTGCATCATCGGCATTGGTGGTCGGAGGACGACGGTGGAAACCGATGAAAATTGGCCGAAATCAGTGGTTTTCGGCGGAGATGGTGGCGGCGCAATCGGCGGCGATTGGGGGTCGAAACCATAGGGATTTTGAAGCTCATGGGATGGCGAGTCGAACCCAAGTTGTCTTGGCCCTTGCTGTGGCCGGATTCTGGTGATCGAAGGAAATGAATTTCCGGTGGGTATTTCAGTTTTTTGGCAAATTGGAGGTTTTTTTATTTGAATTTGGTTTTGTGATGTACTACAATGTTGTTGGACTTGTTGAGATGAACATTTTCATGTATAGGTTGCTGAAATTGGTGCCAATAGGATTCTGGCCGGCGGCGGCAGTGGTCCGCTGGCCCACGCGCCGCCATGAGCGGCGGAGCTCTGGTGAGAATGCAATTTCAAACCAAGTTATATGTCATTTTGCTTGTTTGTGCATGCTGAATGCAATGGTGAGGTCCATATTTGGATATGAGCTTGATAAATTTTAACGAGTATTTAATCAGAAAGTTATCAGTTTAATTCACGATAATATTAAAGGACGCTTTGACAATTAGTTTAATTGCGAGTTGCTTGATATTTAAGATTTGTTTACGACTCTTAAAAGTGAGGGATTACAGAGAATTGAATTCAGATTTTGGTTGAGTTACTAATTAAACAGAAAATACGTTATTCGAGTATAGGAGACTCTCGATGTTATTACTCAACAGATTACGATCTTAGCTATTTAGTATGAACTCCGATGATTAGATATTAATTTTAATCGTGGTTTCAGGATTATGAGTTAGCGGGCATGTCAGATGAATAATTCTGCCGTTTGACAGGTTTCAGCTTTGCAATTATGCCGGCAAAATACTGTGAGTGGACATTTTATCCTCACTGTTGTTATACAAGTCTTTAGTTATATATTTTACACTTATGCATTTACGTTTATGCATTTTCATTTGGAGGTATATATGAATTGTTCTACACAGAGCAGTCACAGTTGTTGCATCGATGCACTGCCTCTCGGTTGATCCCCGAGATGCTTCGGGAGAGCCAAGTGTGACGACCCAGAATAGAATTAGTAGAGTAATCGGCTTAATTCACGAGTTAGCACGTAATCACTATTTTTCGATAATTGATTGATTTGCAGGTTTTAATCACGAATTAATTATCGGCTGAGAATTTGAGTTGAGTCTCTTCCCGGGAGTTGTTGTACACGTGATTTCGAGTTCGTGGGCGGTTCCGGATGATTATTTCGACGACCGAGGAATATAATATGAATATTTGAAGTTTCAGAATTTCGTCGAGTTTATCCGTTCGTATCGAGTTTATCCGAATCGTAATGGTTATTCATTTTGGACCGTTGATCGCCCCGAGACGCAAGTATAAATATCAGAAATAGTCAAAAATTGTCAAAAAATATTGTTCGGGAAGTTTGACCGGCGTTGACCGAGTTAATCAGTGGAGAAAATCGGACCGTTTGGATTCCTCCGGTGCACTGGCTGATTCCGGCCGTTTCAGGCCACAACTTTGGAAGGTAAAATGTTCTCCTCGTGATTCTAAGCAGTTTAGAACTTGGAATTTCTTGATTTGGTTGAGATTTGAGGGAGAAATGTGCAGTTGAAATTTGGGGAAATTTCGGCCGGTTTCGGGTTGTGGTGAAGGTGGTGCTCCGGCAACGGGGGTGGCCAGGGATGGAGGGGTTTTGTCCATGGGGCCACGGCGGAGCCATTGGGAGGAGTCTCGAGGGCTGCAGTGCGCCGTAGGCAGCGGATCGACGGCGAACAGCTTCGCCGGCGGTGGTTTTCCCCCGTGGGTTTCGATCTGATTTCCGGCCAACCTCGAAGGAATTGGTCCTTGCCTCAGTTGGGAAAGTTGCTTCGCTTGAGAAGGAGAACCTTGTGCGAGCTTGGCCGCCAGAAATCTCTCCGGTTGACGGCGCGCCGCTGGCGGCGGCGGCGGTCAACAGCGGAGCTCCGGCGACCGTTGATTTTTATTTTGGAAATTTGTCGAGTTATATGTCGTTTCGCTTGTATTCGTGCCCCGATCGTCGCCTTGAGGTTTTCGAGTTGATTTGGGTATCGGTTTTTCAGTCGAGGGTTTTGAGTGGAGATTTCGGGAAATTTATCGATTATTTTGCACTGCATTATATATTTCCGGGAATGGTTGGTTTCCGAGGTGTGGTACAATATTGTGAATTGTGATTTTGATCAGATATATTTAGTGATTATTCAGGGGATTGAGATCGTGCTTCGGGCGAGGGATCTTCTGCCGGACCACGTGATTAGCGCGAGTACGCGCTTTGCTCACCTGTGAGTGGACACTTTTATATTTTCACAATCGTTGCGAGTTCGTGATTTTTCCGTATTTATTTATATATGATGTTGAGATTATTTATTATTTTCGGAGGTATTATTTTATATTTTATGGTGATGGCATACTTGCATCGATGCTTCGGCTACTCGGCTGATCACCGGTAGTCTGACTAGAGTTGAGAGATTCCTCTGGGCAGGGTTGAGAGATTCCCCTGTTATGCGGCCGGGGTTGAGAGACTCCCCTGGCCTATCACCGCCGGGTTTGAGAGATTCGCTTGACCGTCGGGCTTGAGAGATTCGCCTGGCACCTCCATATATATTTTCCGAACTCGCTATACTTGTTTATTGTATATGAAATTGGTGAAAGGCATATGTTTATTTTCGTCCACTCACTCTAACATTTTATTGCCTTTCCCCTGGGCTTTTCGGTTTCCATGCCCAGTTTGCAGTTCGGATTCTGGTGTCTCACGTCGCGGTCGAAGGCTAGTTGTTCGAGCTACCTGTCTTTTCCAGTAGGTTCCTTGTTTCGCCTATTGTTGTATATTTTATATATATACACTAGAGGTCGCTCTGATTCGATACTGATACATGTTTATGTGGTTTTTCCCAGATTTTTTATATTATACAGTTATGTTTACTGTTTATTGCTATTGTTATGATATTGAGAAATCCGGATGGGATTGGTGCCCACGGTTTGGCTTTTGTGGCATATGATGAAGTGTTATTTTCCGGGTGCAGGTTAATGACAATTCCACGTTAGTAGCGTTACTCTGCCGAAATTTTATTGGTTTTTGTTGGTTCGCGTTTTCAGAAGGGGTTTGATTCCGGTTTAGGAAACTAAATTGGGGTTGGGTCCTTTCACCAAGGACCTAACCCAATGATTTATTAAGCACCCAGGAGGGCAAGGAACATGACCTGGCAATATTTGGACTTGTGGTCAGATGACTCGGGTCGTACCCTCCACATATTTTACAGCACCCAGGAGGGCCAAGAACCTGACCTGGGCAGTATTTGGACTTTAGGTCGAGTAACCCGATTCGGAGTCTGTGCATATTTTATAGTACTCAGGTGTACCTGAATGTTTATTTTCAGACTTGCATTATTTTTATGCACATTATATATGAAAGGCATACTATTTACAGTTTCAGTTTAAAAAGTGAAATATTATTTTTGTCCACTCACTGTAACATTTTTTATTATTTTATGTGCCTTTTTCCTGGGATTTTTGCTTTTAATTGCCTACGTTGCAGTGTGTATCATGAGGTGGCTGGATGTCGTCGAGGGCATCGAGTCCACCAGTCAATTCCTTCAGCAGTACGTGCCAGCTCACTATCAATATGTCTCTTGTTTTATTGAAGTCACTCTAGATATTAGTTCAGTAGTATTGTCTTAGTGAGACTCTTGTGAATAGGTTGTCACTCGTATAGTAGTGGAGTTGGGTTTCTTTGTATGTGAATTATTATATACTGGAAGTATGTTTTCAAATTCTGAATAATGTATCAGGTTTGATTTTAGTTTTATGTTGAGAAATCCTGTTAGACATCGGTGGTCTACGGTGTTGTGAGTTTATCTGCGAAGTGTCAGTTTTCTATGCAGGTTTTTGGGTGTTTCTTTTTTAGGAAAAGTTATGTCAAAATTTTCACAGAAACTTGTACTTTATGGTCAGTCGTTAGGGCTTGATTCTAGATTACTAATTAATCTAAGGTTGGGTCCTTTCAGTTGGTATCAGAGCATTAGGTTACATATTCTGTAGACTCTTCTGGTCAGGTCAGTAATGGTGTTTGAGAACGTACGACACTTTTGGAAGGATAGCCCGACCGGCCAGCGGATACTCATTATTCCAAGTGTTGTGCTTTGTCAGATGTCTAGAGTCTCATAGTTGATTCTGTTTGTGACTTCTTTCAGTGAGCTGTCAGTTTTGGACCCGGTAGTCAGTCAGTCGGTACGCCTTGGTACCCAGCTTGTCTGCATGATTCACAAACCCTAGCTTGCTTCTGCGTAATTTGATTGAATGCATGATGCCAGTATTGTAAGTGGATAGAGAGAATTAATTAGTAAAGTTACGTACTATAGTAGGAACAACTTCTTTTACATACTCCCATAACCCAGTAGCTAGCAAATATTGGCTAGTGGAATTGGTCGAGTTTCATCGTTTGCAATCTCAGTTGATTTCTGGCCAGAAATTATAGTAGTTTCTGGTCTGTCGTTGGACCATGCAGTTTGCGAGTGGCAGGGTATTGTGAAGAATGAAGCTTTCACTCAATGATAAAAGTTTGTAAAAAAAAGGGGGGGGGAGGTGTATGTATTTCTCTTAGGTGAATCTTATTAGCAGTTGAGGCATGAGGAATATATGGGCTTTTAACAGAGTGACAAGTTGGGTTAGAGTATCAAGATCGTTTCACCTACTAGGCCCAAGTTGGCACTAAATCCCAACAGGACAGTGAAAGTGAAGTGTTGAGGTTTTAAGCAGAGTTTGTGGTCTGATGTTGCTCTATATCTATTAGATGTAATACGCGTTGTTTTTAAATAGTTTTCATTATTGTAGTTTGATGCAAGGTTAGACACCAATCTGTGTGAGGAGAAACTCAATTCTTTGATGGTAGTGTACTTCGTCACAGTCCTCGGTGTAGGAAGTTTGAGCATTTCAGTTTCCACAATTTCTTCAGGCAAGGAAGCTCACATTCCTGCTCCTAGTGTATGTTGTCCGACTAATTGTTTTGAGTTGGGAAGAGTTGACTCTAATGTTGGGTCACTTTGGGAGGGTGTGTCCACACTGGGATCCCTCAAGTGGAGTTTTGGTGCAGAGCGTTAGTGGTGATTTAGGGAGCCACTTCAGAGGTTAGAGCCGCATCACGACCCAGGCAGTCAGCTGAGCAGGATCAGAGGTTGTGAGGATTAGATAGACTAGTGGAGCCGATAGCATTACATAGCTTTTGGAGGGGTGGAATATTTCTATCAGTGATCGTTGGTGTGAAGTTGTGGAAATATTGTGTAATAGTGTACTTCATATTTAGCGAATGATGTAAATACTTGTGTTTCCCCTCCTAATCATGAGGAGATTGCAGTAGTCAGGGAATATTCTGATGTCTGTTCTAAGGAATTATTAGGTCTTCCTCCATTATGGGCAATTGTTGTCATGTATGAGCTTTTTCCAGGTATATGTCTCATTGCGTAGATGCTGTACCAAATGATTTCATATGATTGTGTGATGTCTGTTGGTAGCTAAACTAAGTTATTGTGAAGAGAAATTATCCACCGTTTGTTGTGATGGTTGGTTAGATAATTCGAAGGGAGCTTTAGTATTGTTTAAATTTGATTTTTGATCGTGTTTCGGTCGATGTAAATTTTCGGTGATGCAATTCGTTTTACTGAACGCATCTGTTGCTATATAAGTATAAAGAATCGTGTATACCGAGTATATTCAGGTGAATTCATTATCGACTGCATTGCAGACATTTTTGTTTATTTCTAGGGATGTACAACAGCAGGTGAGATATCATATTCATTATCGATGGCCTTGTGAGAACTCTAGTTGTATATCAACTTCAGTGAGCACAAGTTTTTAAGTTAATAGTGTTAAACTTGTGACCCATGTGTTATCAGCAGGATATGTCAGTGCGGACTCGGATAAGGTTAAAGATGTGTTGATTTGGAGTAAACCTATTTACGTGGTAGTTATTCGGAGCTTTCTGTGTTTAGTTTGTTATTATCGCCGATTCGTGTTAGACTTTTTATGTATTACGGTGCTACTGACCTCGGTGATGAAAAAAAAAGTAATTCGATTTAAATGGTCTGGGTCTAACAAGACAGTTCGAAGAAAAGTTAATTTTAGCTTCAGTGTTGACTTTTTTGGGGTTAGCAGGAAAGTTAATTTTGTAACTGACGTACCTAGTTAGAAATCTGGTGGTACATTATTGCGTCTTCAGGAATGGCGAATACTACTTCAGTTAGAGATGCGTGTTAGGGGTGTTTTCTTTATATCGCAGCTATTGAGCCAGAGGTTTTGTTGCTAATTCCTAGTTCGACTAGTTTTTTTCTTCTTCTTTTTATCGAATTCGTGAACTCCAAGATTGTAATCTTTCTTTAGTAAGTTGTATGTTGCTGGATTGCCTGATTTCTTGCAGATAGGAGGT
This sequence comes from Geum urbanum, assembly GCA_946800695.1. Classification (NCBI taxonomy): domain Eukaryota; kingdom Viridiplantae; phylum Streptophyta; class Magnoliopsida; order Rosales; family Rosaceae; genus Geum; species Geum urbanum. Next base: position 42,411,429 of record OX326998.1, read on the forward strand.
GAGATGTTGTTATATAAAGGCGTATTCTGTGTATCACTTAAAGATTAGTTGAAAACTGAAGATTCCTGGTGAGGGTCATTGCTCGATTTCGGTTGGGCATTCTAAAGTATATAAAATGTATCGAACCTTCAAGCAATCTTATGAGTAGCCGAACTTAAAGCCAAAAATTACCATCTATGTAAGTCAATGCACCATTTGTCAACAAGATAATGCAGAACGTCTGGAATTTTCAGGCTTGTAGCAACTTGTGAGAGGTGGAAGCACGTTATTATAGATTGTCTATAACTTTCACGTATAGTCAAGAGCATACCGGCATTCAACTAATTGTGAATCATCTTATGAAGATTTCTCAATTTAGTTCAGTCGCAGTGAAACCTTTCGTGAACAAGTTGGCTCAGTTATTTATGCGGAAATTAATAAAATTGCAGCATGGGATATCAATTGCAGGTTAACATAGTTTCGATCTCAGGCGGGGTGTCAGTTCGTGAGAACCTACTCAGATTATTGTGGTATGCTAAGATTATGTGTATTACAGTTTCTTATGAAGTGTCTGCATTTGGTAGAATTCGCGTACGATGACAATTTTCACTGTAGCCACGTAGCAGCCAGAATAGTTTGTGTGAGCAGTAGCTTCGTTCTCCTAGCAGGTATGTAAAGTTCAAGGATGAAATTTTTGTAAGGGGAGTGAATTGTTACAACCTGAATCGTAATCACGCGGTAATCGATTTGTGTTACGCGTTATCGTGGATTAGTCTCGTAATTGGGGTTATTAACGACTTTTTACCAGGCGAGAATTTGTGTTAACTTCCTTCACGAGAATTGTAGACTATTTAATTTTGAGCTTGTCAAAATTTTCAGGGAATTTTTCGGATTAGCGACCTATTTTTAACGAATTTTGAAGTCGGTAGGTGAAAATATTTAAAATGTGTTAATTTAATTGCTGATTTAATCGTGACCGTCCAATTCTGATTAAATTGAATTTTAGCCATTGATTTGGACTGGTATGGATACAGGTATAAATACAAGCTATTAATGGAAAGTTTCCATTTTGGGAAACTGTGGTTAATCCGCATTAACCGTCATGGGGGACCCGTTTCGCTATGAAACTTCTCGCCGACGGCAGGCCTTACTCTGACCACCTCTGGCCGTGTTCCTTAGTGGAAAATGTTGGGCTTGGTCCCCTATACCTTTTGGTGGGTGCATCACCAGCGTTGGTGGCAGAAGGACGATGGTGGAAGGCGATGAAAATCGGTCGGAATCAGTGGTTTTTGATCAACGCATTTCATATGTGATTCTTAACGTCATTCTTTCTACATTTAACTTTGTTTTGATCTTAGTATTCTCGGTTCTTACTTACTTTATTGTTTTTAGGTTTCAAATAAAGGAGATCAATAAAAGAGGTGAAATGGAGCTTAAAACACAGCAATTGGAGGTTTCCTAATTCGTTTAGGAAAAATGGTATTTCCTACTTTGACCAGGATTCCTACTCAGATTAGGAATGCAAATGGTTCGACATCTCGGAAAGTTTCGCGGAACTGAAAAATGAAGTTTCCTAAATCAACTAGGAATGACGTGGCGAAATATGGATCCGAAATTGTCTTCTCAAGTTACTAAAATGACGCAAGGAAAAATGAAGACATTTCAAATGATGGATTGAAAATCAGCAAGCATTTTGGGCGAAATCAAGCAAGGAGATATTACCGAATAGATAGAGGATCAAATGTATCAAGTATATCTCAAAAGTGCCTTATTTGAAGATCAAAATATCCTACAATATATAGTACGTTCGGAAAAAATGACTTGGAGCTCAAGAAATACAAGATATGGAAAGATCAAGATTTCCCTACTCCTAGTAGGAAGAGGAAGATATGCCTGCCAGCTCATCAATCTTCAACGGATCATATAATCTGCAATTCAACTCCAAATATAGTGATCATATATTTCTTTTTCAAGATCTCGAGCTGATTTTTCCAACGAATCCAAAATAACATTTTTTTGAGGTCTAGGACTCTCGAAAAAGACGTTTCAAGACAAGCTGGCAGATTTACCTGGGTACACTAGGAATCCCTAGTTTGGAGAGGAAAGATGCAATCCTTCACCTATAAATAGAAGAGCTCGGCCTCATTCTCAATCATCACTCATTTTAGACACAAAAGCTCTGCCTAAACACTATCTCCTCTCTACAAAGCCAAGAAACTCTTCAAGAAAGCAGCCTACACCACTGTCCGCCACCACAACAACCTCCATTGACATATAGGGCGATCCTGAGTGTCTCCTCCACCAAAGAAAATTCAGTTATACCTTAGCTTCATAGGGCAATCCCGAAGACTAAAAAGTGTAACATGAATCCTCTTTACTTTGTAGCTTCTCCTTGTATGAACTATTGGTTTAGTGAAGTAGTTTATAGTATTTCAGTTTTTCAGTTTTTCTTTACTTGTTTCGTTTTCAACTGTTTTTCATGTGTTCTAGTTTCTTAGTTTTTATTATACATGTTCATCTATGCTTAATGCTTTGGCTTAGATATAGGGCAATCCCGAGTCTAAATCAATGGTATGTGTATAGGGCGATCCCAAGCACGAAAAATTATGAGCATGTGTTTTGTAAAATTGAGAAGTTAGGATTTTGATTAATATTGTTTAATTTGTAGGTTAAGAATGAGTAAAGGTACCTAGAATGAGTCGATCACTTGCATATATTAGCCTAGTATTTTATGTTCGGTCTACTAAGCATGTATAGGACTTTTATGTTCTCTAATTATTTTTACTTGTCTATGAGTGAAGCATGTTAGAACTTAGGAATTCTATGTGTGTTTATTTGCCATCTTTTACACTTCAATTTTCGTAGATAATAAAAATCACCTATAAACTCCCCCCAAAAACCATAGCGTAGCCCCGGTTAAGAACGATACCCTATTTACCAATGCTACATCTACATTGTTGTGTCTTTTCTGATTTCTAAGTGTTTAATTTAGTAGTTAGAATTTGGCATATCAGTTTTTGGCGGAGATGGTGACGGCGCAATCGGTGGCGATTACGGGTCAAAACCATAGAGCTTTTAAAGCCCATGGGATAGCGAGTCAAACCTAAGTGGTCTTGGCCCTTGCCGTGGCCGGATTTCGGCTATTGAAGGAAATGAAATTCCGGTGGGTATTTCAGTTTTTCGGCAAATTGAGAGTTTTTTTATTCGAATTTGGTTTTGTGATGTACTACAATGGTGTTGGACTTGTTGAGATGACACTTGGACGACGCTAATGTTTTCTGTCTTCTATGTGAATTTTTCTTGTAGAAATATGAGTTCTTCATCCCCATGTCAAGCCATGGAAATTATCGCGATGGGTTTCGAGTTTCTTCTTCAAATACCTCACTCCTTCGAGCTCTTCCGCAGATAATGATGGGGTTGCCTCCAATTGAGTTTTCTCTCTCTCTAGATCCCCAAACTTTTGATCATGTCTTTTAAGGTGTTCATCCAGTAAAGCCACTTTTGTTTCCATCTTTTGTTGCTCCTTCTCCAGCTCTGCCAAAGACTCCACAGTTGAGTGATGACGATCAAGATCAGATCGACCAACTAGAATGGCTTCTTTGATTTTGGATTCAGCAATAACTAAATTGTGGGTGTGCACTTAAGGAGAAATTGAAAGGACCCAACCCTGATTCAGTTGCCCGAATCAGAATCGAACCCCTTCTGAAAATACGAACCAACAAAAACCATTCAAAATTTCGGCAGAGTTTCGTTACTAACGTGGAATTACATAAACCTGCACCCTGAAAATAACACTTCATCCTATGCCACAAAAGCCAAACTGTGGGCACCAATCCCATCCGGATTTCTCAACATCATAACAATATCAAATAACAGAAAACATATATGTATAATATAATATATCCGAGAAAATCCGTATAAAACAAGTATCAGAATGTATCAGAGCGACCTCTAGTGTAAATATATACAATATACACATCAGTAGGTGAAACAAGAACCTACTGGAAAACACAGGTAGCTCGGATCACTCGCCTCCCACCACAACGTGAAACACCAGAACCTGAACTGCAAACTGGGCACGGAAACCGAAAAGCCCAGGGGAAAGACATGAAAATCGTTAGAGTGACTGGACGAAAATAAATGTCTTTCGCTGAAATATATATAAGTTATAAAAACATATGTGAGTCTAAATGCCCAAATAAAGAAATGGTACACGAGGGAGACTCAAACTCCTCACGGATACAGAGCATGCATCGTAAATACATCGCGGAGTCTCTCATGGACTATCACGCGATAGCACAGTCTGAACCACGAGATCCAAGACCCACACGTGATTCCTAGCCAGAAAGGCCTCGGGTCAGGATATTTGTCCCCCCCCCGGAGCGTACTCGGGGATCAGCCGAGAAGCCAATGTGTATTGATACAACAACGTAACCGAGACTGTACTCTGTGTAAACCAAATCATAAATCATTTTCATGCACATGCATAAAACATAATATATATGTATGTATACTTGTACACGCATATCCGTATATATATAATCATAAAACACATGCTCGTAAAACCATAATCAAACTGCATGCTCAAGTTCGTAAATCATATATAAAAGACTCGCAAACAATCCGTGAAAATAAATGTCCACTCACAGACTCGCGTAACGCGCACTCGCGCTAATCTCGTGGCCCGGCGGAAGATCTCTCGCCAGAAGCACAATCCCGATCTCGATCTCGATCTCGATCTCCTGAATATTCATAAAACACAACTGATCAAAACATAACCCACAACTCTGTACTTAACCACGGAAACCAACCGTTCCTGGTAATATACAATGCAGTACAAAATGATTAACGGAATTCCCGAAATCTCCACTCGAATCCTCGACTGAAAATCCACTACCCAAATCAATCCGAAAACCTCTGGACGATAATCTGGGCGCGATTACGAGAAAAACGACATTAAAAACGTCGACAACTAAAAAGTCAACTCCTTGCCGGAGCGCCGCCGTTGACCGCCGCCGGCGGCGGCGGCGCGCCGTCAACGGTGACATTTTCCGGCGAGGAAGCTCCAGAAATGAAGCCCATCTCAAGCCAAACCACTTTCATTACTACAACCAACCTCAATTCAAACCTCAACACCACCAATTTCACTCGAAACCCAAATCGAAATTCCCTCTGGTAACCTAATCGGGTTATCCATTAACCACCACCTCGTCCAAAACCAACTACCCAGGGAGCATCACCAAGGTGTGGGGAGGAAAAACCCCAACAACCCCACCTCCATAACTCGCCGGAACCCTCCCAACCGTCATCGGCGACAAACCCAAATCGGCCTCGATTCGAACCCAAAGAAAACACAACCAATTTCAACAAACTCAAACAGAAAACGAAAGAGGAACTCAAGGGGATTCGAACTGTACCCTCAGCTTGGCCGGAGGTGGCCGGAAAAGTCGGGTCGGCCGACGAGCCCAAACGGGTCGCTCTCTCCCTTCACGGGTCAACGGGTAAATTTCCAAATTTGGAAAGTCAACAGGTGGTCAACGTCAGTCAAAGCTCAAACTGTGATTTTCGACTATTTCTCGACTATTTCCGATATTTATACTCGCGCCTCGGGTCAATCGACGATTCGAAATGGATAACCATCACGATTCGGATAAACACGAAACAATCGGATAAACTCGTCGAAAACTGAAACTTCAGATATTCGTATTATATTCCTCGGTTATCGGAAAAATCATCCGGAACCGCCCTCAAGCTCGAAATCACGTACTCTACAACTTCCGTGCAGACACTCAACTCAAATTCTCGGCCGAAAATATAGTCGCGAATAGAATCGACAAACCACACATATATCGTAAAACTGCGACTATAACCAATCTCGTGAATCGTGCAGAATACACAACTTATTCTGGTTCGGGTCGTCACAAATCTACCCCCCTTAAAAAAATTTCGACCTCGAAATTTACATACCTGTCAAGTGAATAGATGAGGATACTGCTCCCGCATACGCTGCTCAGTCTCCCAGGTGGCCTCCTCAACTGAGTGGTTCTGCCACAAGACCTTCACTAGCGGGATCACACGGTGCCTTAACTCCTGCTCACGATGATCGAGAATCTGTACAGGCTTCTCCACGTACGTCAAATCCTCTCTAATCGGCAATTGCTGTGGGGCTAACACATGTGAAGGATCTGAGATGTACTTCCGCAACATCGAAACATGGAAGACATCATGAACACGAGCCATCTCAGCTGGTAACTCAAGTCTGTAAGCAACAGCTCCAATCCTCTCTCTAATCTCATACGGACCAATGTACCGTGGTCGAAGCTTGCCACGCTTCCCGAAACGCACAACTCCCCTCCATGGAGATAGTTTTAGGAAGACCCAATCGCCTACCTCAAACTTGAGGTTCTTCCTCCTCACGTCCGCGTAACTCTTCTGCCGATCTTGGGAGATCTTCAATCGTTCCCGGATAATCTGAACATCCTCCATAGTGCTCTTCACCAGATCAGGGCCAATAAGCCAACGCTCACCTACCTCACTCCAACACAATGGAGTACGACATTGCTTCCCGTACAGAGCCTCGTACAGTGCCATCTCAATACTGGCATGATAGCTGTTGTTGTAGGCGAACTCAATCAGGTGTAACTGCTGATCCTAGTTCCCGCGGAACTGCAATACACAAGACAGTAACATATCCTCAAGTGTCTGTATAGTCCGCTCGGACTGCCCATCGGTCTGAGGATGAAAAGCTGTACTAAATCGCAACCTCGTACCCAAGGCTCGCTGCAATGCCTGCCAAAACTCAGAGGTGAACTGACTATCTCGGTCAGAAACAATAGACACAGGCACACCGTGCAAGCGAACAATCTCTGATAAGTACAACTTGGCCAATCTGCCCACTGATATCTTCCCCGGAAGTGCAAGAAAGTGAGCGGATTTCGTCAGTCGATCCACAATAACCCAAATACCGGTGTTGCCAGCCGAAGTACGCGGCAACTGATAGACGAAATCCATCGTAATGTGCTCCCACTTCCAAACCGGAATCTCGAGTGGCTGTAGTTTCCCTGCAGGTTTCTGCCTCTCCGCTTTCACTTGCTGACAAATCAAACATTGACTCACGTATGCGGCAATCTCCCGCTTCATATTGCGCCACCAATAGTACGCTCGAAGTGTACGAAACATCTTCGTACCTCCGGGATGCATCGCATACGCTGATCTATGGGCCTCGTCCAGAATCTCCTGCTTATAGCTCTCGTCTCTGGGCACACATAGCCTGCCTCTGAACAACAACGTACCGTCGTCGCTCAATCGGAACTCTGTAGGCACACCATTCTGTATCATGGTCTTCTTGCCCAATAGGTAGGAATCTGAATCCTGAGCCTCTCGTACCTGATCAACCAATACGGGTCGAACCTGAAAACTAGCCAACAAAGCTCCCTCCTTATCATACCCGAACTCAGCACCCGTAGCTCGAAGCTCGGCTAACATCGACACTCTGGCCACACACATATGAAACAACAAGGCTCCAGACTTTGAGCTAACTGCATCAGCTACAACATTGGCCTTCCCCGGATGGTACTCAAAAGTGCAATCGTAGTCGTTGATCAACTCCATCCACCGGGGCTGCCTCATGTTCAGATCCGGCTGCGTCCGCAAGTAGGTGAGACTTTTGTGATCAGTGTAAATATTACACTGAGCTCCGTACAGATAATGTCTCCAACTCTTCAACGCTAACACGATAGCGGCTAACTCCAAATCATGCGTCGGATAGTTGACCTCATGTGGTTTCAACTGCCTGGAACCATAGGCCACGACTCTACCATGCTGCATCAACACACAGCCAAGCCCCAACTTCGATGCATCACTGTACACAACAAACTCTCCACTATCATCTGGCAATGTCAGAACCGGTGCGGTAGTCAATCTCTCCTTCAGGAGCAAATAACTCTCCTCGCACGCATCAGACCACTCAAACTTGACGCCTTTCTTCGTCAATCTGGTCAGTGGTGTAGCAATCTGGGAGAAATCCTGTACAAACCGTCGGTAATAGCCTTCTAAACCCAAGAAACTCCGAATCTCCGGTACAGTAGTGGGTCTACTCCAGTTCAGCACGGCCTCGATTTTGTCAGGATCAACACTGACTCCCTCGGCCGAAATCACGTGGCCCAGAAACTTCACACTATCCAACCAGAACTCGCACTTGCTAAACTTCGCGAACAACTGATGGTCCCGCAAAGTCAGCAACACTACTTGCAAATGCTTCTTGTGCTGGCCCACACTCCTGGAATAGATCAAAATATCGTCAATAAACACAATCATGAACTTGTCCAGGAACCGTCTGAACACCCGATTTATCAAGTCCATGAAAGCTGCGAGGGCGTTGGTCAACCCAAACGGCATAACCAGAAACTCATAATGCCCATACCGCGACCTGAAAGCTATCCTGGCTACATCTGAGTCTCGGATCCTCAACTAGTGATATCCGGATTGAAGATCATCTTCAAAAAGACTGCTGCTCCCTTGAGCTGATCGAACAAATCATCAATCCGCGGCAACGGATACTTGTTCTTCACTGTAACTCGATTCAGCTTCCGGTAGTCAATGCACAAACGCATGGACCCATCCTTCTTCCGCACAAATAACACCGGAGCACCCCATGGAGAAACACTCGGTCGAATGAAACCCTTCTCTAGCAACTCCTGGAGCTGAATCTGCAACTCCTTCAACTCCACTGGCGCCATCCGATACAGTGTCTGGGAAATTGGTCCTGTACCCGGCAACAGCTCAATAGTAAAATCAATCTCCCGCACAGGGGGTATACCAGGTAACTCCGCTGGAAACACATCCAGAAACTCAGACACAACCTCAATACTACCAAGGTCTGGTACGGCTGCTATAGTGTCCACAACATGGGCTAAGTAAGCGACACAACCCTTCTTCATCAACCGATCTGCTCTCATCGCGGAAATCAAACATGGTAGTGAAGTGTTCTTCTCGCCACGGAACAGTATCTCGGGTAACCCTGGTCGTCGAAACGCGACCTCCTTCTTGTGACAATCAAACATGGCCCAAAGCATCTCCAAGAAGTCCATACCCAAGATCAGATCAAAATCCACAAAATCAAGCAATAACAGATCTACGGCTAATCCATGACCATCAATAAACACCTCACAGTCTCTGTACACCCAACCGATGCTCACAACCTCACCTGACAGATACAACACTCTCCACAACCCCGGAAGTGGAGATGCAGGTACCGTAGCTAATGATGACAATCTATATGATATGAATGAATGTGTGGCACCTGGATCTAACAATGCAAATACTGGAATACCAAAGACATGTAACGTACCAATAACGACCTTCGGTGAAGCTCTGCCCTCTCGTAGAGTCATAGCATGAACCCTCGCCTGTCCGGCTGGTCGTCCTCGGTGGGGCTGTCCCTGCTGCCTACCCTGGCACTACTAGAAAAAGTATTTCAGACATCGGTTCAGAACCGATGTAAAAAATCATACCAGACCGATGTCTTAGTGGGTGATGTAAAAGATCGGAAAAATGGGACATCGGTTAGGAACTGATGTCAAAGGTTACAATAGACATCAGTTGCTTATGTACATCTCACTATTCCAGTGTGTGTAGGTACTTTCAAACATTCATATTTAGAGTGAAAGACCCAATGAAATCGAAGTCTACATTACAATTTATTACATTTACATCGATATTCCATTTATAACCGATGTAAGATGTATGTTTTGACGTCAGATTTTGTTTTTGTACCTGATGTTAAATATCGTTTTTGACATCAGATGTTGAGTTTGTACCTGATGTTAAAAACTATATTTGACATCAGATTTTGGGTTTTTTTTGTTCTAGTTCGTATCTTATACATCAGATGTTGAGTTTGTACCTGATGTTAAAAACTATATTTGACATCAGAATTTGGGTTGTTTTTGGTTTCCAGCTCTCATCTTATACATCAGATTTTGGCTTTGTACCTGATGTTGTAAATTTTATTTGACATCAGATTTTGGGTTGTTTTTGATGTTCAGTTCTCATCTTATGCATTAGTTATAACGATTTCTAATTCTCTCTAAGACAAATAGGAGGCACTAATTGGCTTAAGTCTGGTAATTCATTCAATTCATTTTTTACCAAAAGTGCGCACATACAATAGTCATTCATCAAAATTCATGAACATCTATTTGTGCAAAATGGAACATACATAAGTAAAGACACTAGTCAAATATCACTATCGTACATGAACTGCCACCGAGCGAAGACTCTAATCTAACATACGAGAGCGACTGATATGATGTGCTGAGTGATACATTCATCGCCATCTTTCCCTTTGTCCAAACATAACTGATAATGGTCACACCGAGTGATTCTCTGTTTGAATACCAAAGTCAAAGAAAAAGAAAACAAGGATTCCCAAATTTGGCCAAATAAACAAATATGAACATACCTTAGGGTCAGTCACCCATTTGCTACCAAAGCAAGACACCCCCAGTGCTTCTGCTTCCTTCTTTTGAGTGGTAGAAACATTTGTGAAGCTGACAATTGCTGAACAACAGAGATGTACCCTTAGGTAAAATCCTAGCAACTCATATTTCAAGTATATAAGAAAATAATATATGGCTTACTCTTCAAATGCGTAGAACAGTTTGGAAGGCAAGACAAAATCTGCAGAAAGAACGAGATAAGGATGCAAGAATAGAAGAGGGAAATAGCTAATAGAAAATATTTGAAATTTAACTCACAGCCGGTATTTTGTTCTCTTGAACGAAAGCTATTGAAACTTCAGCATGGTTGATGATGAACTCAACTGCATTAGCACCTGTGTACGAAACGATGAAAACTTAATCCAAAATTTGAGGGATACCACAAATATCTGAGCAATCTTTAGGCAGCAACTGAACACGTCTAAGTTCAAATTTCCAAAACTGACCTATAATGTTACTATGTTAGTTTCAAACACAAAAAAAGTTCAAGACATTTACAATTTTCCATCATTCAATCTCAAAAGAACAGTCATCATCATTGTACTTCATCTAGAGGAATATAGTACATGCAACTATGCACGCAGAAATACTGATACCAAAATGGGAGCATACCAAGAGTGTCATAGAGTGGAACATATGTAATGAGTTGAATAACAGATTCAGTCCCTAATAACAGATTCAGTCCCTAATAACAGATTCAATTGTAATGAGTTGAATAACATCACCATAAGATTCAGTCCCTAATAACAGATTCAATTGTTGAATACTTCAACGAGTCTCCAATACATTATTAATATTACCTCCATTGCAATAATCCACTGGGGGCAATTTGATCCAAATATACCACAACGACCTCCCTGCGAAAAAACATTAAAAACAATTTTAAAATCCAATCTTTACCAATTTGATAATTTTTTATTACAAATGTGAGTAAGTTGAGCTCATTAAACTTACAGGATTGACACCGCGGCTAGTGATCGCCGAACCCATTCGAAGGGCTGCATCATAAACCTCTTGATATGTAGTCCACACATATGGACCCGCCTATATCAAATTTAATCGAAAGAAATAGCATTAGTAATTCACAACAACAAGAATTGAACTCCTGGGCTTAAATGGTTGATCCTACTGCTCAAATGGAACAGTTAGATAGATACCTTCTTCTCAGTGACTTCGCGTTGACCGAGCAGTGGACTGCTTGGGCACCTCTTTACGGACCCACTGTCGGTAAAAATCAGTTTCAGAACTCCCCACTGGGGTCATCATCTGAATGAATCATGAAAGTGGTCAGTTTTCCTTGTATATCATAAACTAACACATTAGCAATCCCTGAACCATGGACAGACTTATTACCGATACTAAAACACAGATATTACATCTTCAACAGAGCACTTTTGGTAGTTCAGTAATTTATAACTATGAGCAATTGGTACAAGACGTGATACAGCACATGGACATTATCGAACCCTGATTCTATAGCATGAGTTGATTCTGCTGCCGGACAAACCAACTCTAACACACAAAAATTGAGTCAATATCGATTTTAACAGGCACGAATCAGCTGAAGCATAACAAAGAATCTACCCAAATCAAAACTATCTTCAAATACATAGAGGTGACAATTGTATAAGAAAGAGAAACTACCTTGAAGGCTGCAAGTTTCATCCTGGAGAGATAACTACCTTCTCTCTTCCCTTGAATCCCTTGATAGCACAACTGACAAAGTAGTTTCCAGATGAGGCGTCTTAGAAAAATAGTGTTTTCATGAATGTAAAACAGAGAGAATGAGCACATGCAAATGAAATTGAGGAAACTAAGCGGTGTGGTTAGTTATCTCTGTAATGCTTATTGGACATGCAAATATCCACTGAAAAGTTGGGAGTTACACCTCCTTTTTTGAGAACTTCTGTAGTAGCTTTGCAACACTATAAGTCTATCACATTAATGTTAATAAAAATTCAAAATAATGTGTACTACATGACAAAGATGAAATGGAGATCATGTAACCCAAAACGTTAAATTGATAAACTTGCAGCCCATCATCATTCTTCAAGTATGAAGGAAAAATTGTCAACATTCTAAAAATTCCCTCTTTTGTTTTGGAACAGTTTCCGGGTTAATTAACGAAACTAAGGATGGTGGACTGAACAGAAAACCAACGAAGTAATTCGAAGAGTTTGAAGAAACTACACCCGAGTTTCCTTGAGTCTCTAAATCTTTTCAACAACTTGTTCATCTTCAAAGACTTCATCTGTTTTTAATTCTTCAGTAGATGTTCTCTCAAAGGAAACTTCATCTGTTGTAAGGAGTTCAGCAGGCTTCCCCTTAAGGTAGAACAGCACCACAAAATCTTCAAACCAAAGACCCTGGCCTCAAAGCCTGACCACATTATTATTAAAAGATTATTGAGCCCAATGTTTGAATGTATTAGCCAAACATACACAGCTCCTATTTATTTCGTATACAAATTAACAATTCATATTTCCATGAATATGACTATTTGATCTGGTGCTTTTAGATAGTACTCAATATAGCCTGTTGCAAATAGCATTCAACCGAAATAATCATAAAGCATTCATGAATTTGAGAAGTCTAATAAGTAAGACAGCTAATAATGACAGTGATGATTCCATGACCACTCACCTTTCCTGCAATGGAGTAGAAACCACCGTGCAATATTAGTTAAGGGAAATTTAGCCACTCCAGATGTGGAACTGTTTTTTTTTTGTGACATCAAGCACAAAACCGTCCTAGAAAGAAATAACATACAATCAAATAACAAACTAGGACACTAGATGTGGAAGTTTAAGCCATTGGTGAGTTGCAGACTTGAGATCACGCGAAAGCAAAGCCTCATATCTCAAAGCCAAGCAACTCTGCAAGACAAACTGATTCATATACAATTTCAGATCCACAAAATCAACATTTCAAATCCGAACCCAATTTCAGATCCAATCAAACACGAAACTGAGACGATCTAAGAGGAAACATACCTCAACAACGCCGACGATAGCGAAATTGCAAACGAGAAATTCGCGAACCAGAAGCTTCTCCTCGACACTCTTCTTGGAAATTTCTCGCAGAACGGAGAGATTCGGACCTCATGAACCGCTTCAAGCCGGATCGGACTTCCATGGACGACTTCACATCTTTCGTAACCGGAATCGATACCAGAATGCGAAGAGCCTCATGGTCGAATCTGCAAAAAACCGAAAATCCCTATCAGACGTACACAGAGCGAAATAGAGAGAAGAAGAAGTCGTCGTCTTGCGCTTGTCGTAGAGCTTGTCGGCGTATGTGTTGGAGGCAACCTAAGGCTGTGGTGGAGCGAGGTCTAGACGTCGGCTTTGCTCGGCGCTTAAACGACGCTCAATCTGGGAGAAGAAGATTTGCAGCGGCCTACTAGAGAGAGACTGGTTCAGGGCAAAGTGAGAGAGGAAGTCAGTGGTTTGTGAGAGAGAGAGAGAGGTCGAAAAAAACTAAGTAATAGAACCCTAAGTTTTGGGAGGGAATGAAAATTTTGTTTCCCTCCAACATAACCCGCCCGACACTTAGGTTTTTTTTTCGCGCTTTCAAAAACTAATAATGGGATACCTAACATCAATCTGACTTAAAACCGATGTAAATTATACAAATGACATCGGTTTTTAAAAATCTGATGTCTAAAAACTTTTTTACATCAGGGGTTTTTCCAACCGATGTTAAAGGTGCGATGTCTAAAATACTTTTTCTAGTAGTGTGGCTTGCAAACTATGCTGGTCGCGCTCCCGAAGTGGCACCTCACTCTCCTCCGGAAATCTGGGTCGCCTGATCACTAACACCAACCAACTGAGGACACGCCCTCGCATAGTGACCCACTTGGCCACAATGATAACAGTTGAGGGTGCCTCGCTGACACGAACCAAAATGATACCTATTGCACAAGTTGCACAACGGATACTCCCTCGGTGTAGCAAAAGTGCCAAAAGGTCGTCGAGGATAACTGGAACCGCTGGAATCCCCACTAGCCTGTGGTCGCTGCGGTCGATCTCTCCTCCATCTCGGCCTCTGTCTAGGTACACTAGCTGGTGGTCGATATGATCCACCGCCTGAAGATGAAGCTGAACTGGAAGTATCAGAACTCTGCCTCTTTGAAGGCCCCTGACTTGGTCCACCCTCCTCAAACCGTCTCGGCTGGTACCTCTGCTGCCTTTCCTGCTCGATATCCTCGCCTCGGAGTGCTGCACTGACAAACTCATCGAAGTTGTTCCGAGGCATCGTAGTCAGAGTCGCCTTGATATTCAGATTCAACCCCAGCTCAAACCTGCAACACTTGGCTTCCTAAGTAGCCACCATATCACGCGCAAAACGAGATAAACGGGTAAATCGGTCCAGGTACTCAAGTACAAACAAACTGCCCTGCCTCAAGTTCGTAAACTCCTCATATTTGCGCTGCTGGGTAGCCTGATTAAAATACCTCCGCATAAACAGATCACGGAACAAAGTCCACGGAGTATCAGCTGGAACTCTGTCGGTGCTAACCCACCAAAAGTATGCATCACCCTCAAGTAATCCGACTGCTGCCACTGTCATCTGCTCAGGAGTAAACTGCAAACGCTCATAAACACGTTCAACCTGAACCACCCAAGCCTCACATATCTCTGGATCCACTGAACCCGAAAACACAGTAGCACCAGCTGTACGAGCCTTGACCACAGGGTCAAAACGCTCTTCCAAACGCAGCACTCGCATCAGCAAGTCTCACGTTCGGCGATCCTCATCAGGATCCTCTTCCCGATCAACGCGGGGACCACGTCGAGGAGGCATCCTACTGATACAAGACAAGCATTAGGCACAAGCAGAAAGAACGTAATCATGAAACCGCAGATATTTGAGAACACACAACACCCGAAGTATTGATGAGTACCGCTGGCCAGTCGGGTCATCACTCCAGTCATGCTGTACAAACTCAAATACCCTAAGCGTCACAACTACAAGAGTCTACAGAATCTGACAACCTAATGCTCTGATACCAAGCTGAAAGGACCCAACCCCGATTCAGTTGCCCGAATCGGAATCGAACCCCTTCTGAAAATACGAACCAACAAAAACCATTCAAAATTTCGGCAGAGTTTCGTTACTAACGTGGAATTGCATAAACCTGCACCCTGAAAATAACACTTCGTCCTATGACACAAAAGCCAAACCATGGGCACCAATCCCATCCGGATTTCTCAACATCATATCAATATCAAATAACAGAAAACATATCTGTATAATATAATATAACCGAGAAAATCCGTATAAAACAAGTATCAGAATGTATCAGAGCGACCTCTAGTGTAAATATATACAATATACACATTAGTAGGCGAAACAAGAACCTATTGGAAAACACAGGTAGCTCGGATCACTAGCCTCCCACCACAACGTGAAACATCAGAACCTGAACTGGAAACTGGACACGGAAACCGAAAAGCCCAGGGGAAAGACATGAAAATCGTTAGAGTGAGTGGACGAAAATAAATGTCTTTCGCCGAAATATATATAGGTTATAAAAATATATGCGAGTCTAAATGCACAAATAAAGAAATGGTACACAAGGGAGACTCTAACTCCTCACGCATATAGAGCATGCATCGTAAATACATCGCGGAGTCTCTCATGGACTACCACACGATAGCACAGTCTGAACCACGGGATCCCAGACCCACATGTGATTCCTAGCCAGAAAGGCCTCGGGTCAGGATATCTATCCCCCCCGGAGCGTACTCGGGGATCAGCCGAGAAGCCAATGTGTATCGATACAACAACGTAACCGAGACTGTACTCTGTGTAAACCAAATCATAAATCCTTTTCATGCACATGCATAAAACATAATATATATGTATGTATACTTGTATACGCATATCCGTATATATATAATCATAAAACACATGCTCGTAAAACCATAATCAAACTGCATGCTCAAGTTCGTAAATCATATATAAAAGACTCGCAAACAATCCATGAAAAGAAATGTCCACTCACAGACTCGCGTAACGCGCACTCGCGCTAATCTCGTGGCCCGGTGGAAGATCCCTCGCCAGAAGCACAATCCCGATCTCGATCTCGATCTCCTGAATATTCATAAAACACAACTGATCAAAACATAACCCACAACTCTGTACTTAATCACGGAAACCAACCGTTCCCGGAAATATACAATGCAGTACAAAATGATTAACGGAATTCCCGAAATCTCCACTCGAATCCTCGACTGAAAATCCACTACCCAAATCAATCCGAAAACCTCTGGACGATAATCAGGGCGCGATTACGAGAAAAATGACATTAAAAACGTCAAAAACCAAAAAGTCAACGGTGACATTTTCTGGCGAGGAAGCTCTAGAAATGAAGCCCATCTCAAGCCAAACCACTTTCATAACTACAACCAACCTCAATTAAAACCTCAACACCACCAATTTCACTCGAAACCCAAATCGGAATTCCCTTCGGTAACCTAATCGGGTTATCCATTAACCACCACCTCGTCCAAAACCAACTACCCAGGGAGCATCACCAAGGTGTGGGTAGCAAAAACCCCAACAACCCCACCTCCATAACTCGCCGGAACCCTCCCAACCGTCACCGGCGACAAACCCAAATCGGCCTCGATTCGAACCCAAAGAAAACACAACCAATTTCAACAAACTCAAACAGAAAACGAAAGAGGAACTCAAGGGGATTCGAACTGTACCCTCAGCTTGGCCGGAGGTGGCCGGAAAAGTCGGGTCGGCCGACGAGCCCAAACGGGTCGCTCTCTCCCTTCACGGGTCAACGGGTAAATTTCCAAATTTGGAAAGTCAACAGGTGGTCAACGTCAGTCAAAGCTCAAACTGTGATTTTCGACTATTTCTTGACTATTTATGATATTTATACTCGCCCCTCGGGTCAATCGACGATTCGAAATGGATAACCATCACGATTCGGATAAACACGAAACAATCGGATAAACTCGTCGAAAACTGAAACTTCAGATATTCGTATTATATTCCTCGGTTATCGGAAAAATCATCCGGAACCGCCCTCAAGCTCGAAATCATGTACTCTACAACTTCCGTGCAGACACTCAACTCAAATTCTCGGCCGAAAATATAGTCGCGAATAGAATCGACAAACCACACATATATCGTAAAACTGCGACTATAACCAATCTCGTGAATTGTGCAGAATACACAACTGATTCTGGTTCGGGTCGTCACAGAAATCTTGCGTGAACAAACCACACTTACTCACTAGCATCATCTAACAATGCATTAACCTTTCTTCTCGTGGATAAGGAGTCAACTCTATAGAATTCTAGCTCAACAACCAACTTCTCCAACATGCTTCGAGAGGAAGAAAGATTATTCAGTGAAGCTTTCAGCACTAGCTCTTCAATCTGTGTACATACATTAGCCGGAACTTGGTTTTGAATGTCACGAAGCTTCCCACTAGCATCAAGAATAGCTGCTCCACCAAGCAAAACCTCAGAAAATGCTATTGTAACTGGTTGCAACCTTGGAGAACCATCCTTGGTAACCTGACCTAAAAAAAGATAAGGTTTATATACGCCACTTCAAAGTTCGCATGAAAAGAGTAAGTTCAAAGATAAAAGCATACCCTCTGGTTCAACACATGAAGTATTAACAATACTATATGCTTTGAGCTCTTCTATCGAAGGAACATGCATGTTACCAATGGCAGCATCATCCTCCTTCCAAAGTTAGATAACATCTACTCGCTAACAAACTTAGGGTTTAAGAGAGGTATATACAAAAAAAAATACAAAAAAAATTAAATAACAACAACAAAGGAAAGTGAATATAAGCCCTCATTCAAGTGTAACAATAGTTGTGAAGAAGTTGGAACATCGTGAGGGAAGACCATACCGAGAGAATATTGGTCATTGGCCTCACAATGAATTAAGTTGAAGTTGAGTGTCGCCTTCTTGCGCTTGAAATGTGGTTCGTTGTTGTCACTATTGTTGTTGCAATGCCTTTTGCCTATAGGCTTCTTTGGGTGAATAAAGTGACCCACAGGAATTTAAAACTCAGAGGAATCACCGTCTTCCTCTAACTCTTCAGTTGGTGAAGGCTGACGATGATTAACTGGGGGCAAAGTCTTACCACGACGCATACTCATTTGGTGTTGTATTCAACCTCACAAGTCATGATTTTTGAACGAAGTAGTGGTGCATCACAATCAAGTCTCTTGTCATCCTTAGCTTTAGAAGGCTTGTGTCATGGCTCATCAGTAGTCACAGCACTAGGTACTTTGGTTAATGTCAAATGATTTGCTTCAAACCACTATACAACTTACTCCTGGGTGACACTGTACCCATTGAGGTCATTCTAGTCGGGAGTGTCACAACACACTTAGTATCTCTTCTTGTGCACGAATCCTAATATGAGAAAGTACAAGCAATTGCACCTATGCAAACATCTTTCATAAGACTATCGGGGACGTCTTAAATGTGGACTATATGGTTGTATGACTCACGAGTTATCTTGTCTCAAAGATAAATACTTGAAGCACAGACTGATGATATAGGAGGCATCCAGATAGTCTAAGTCTTGATCAACATATTCGCTACGCTTTGAAGATGTTTCGGCCAGTGCGCTCATGTCCACATCTTCACATGCACTAATCGAAACCTTGGCTTGTGTTTTTTCAAAGTGTTTTGATGAAAACTCACCTGAGAAGCGAACCATACGAGGCTTTGATGTATCTGAAAGCAGAGATTGAAAGTGGGTACAAAAGTATTCAACTAACAAACCATAAACATAGTGGAAGGGTAGAGCGGTTGAACAACTCCCAAGATCACTAGAAGTTGAAATCTCATTTAAGCCTCAATAGATGCAAGCTAACATTGGTATAGCTAGGCTAAATCATCAGCCATTTTCCATCCGGTTGGTAACCCTCAACACCCGAGGAGGAATCAACCCAGTGTCATCACTCAGCAAGACAAACAAACATAGGCAACAAGAGAGAAAAGCAGCTGTGTAGGTTGACTCTATGTAGCTGTGTAGCTGTGTCACTCACTTTTAAATCCTCAAAACACAGCTAGGTCCTCAGGAGTTCGATCACGTGCTTTGTTAATTATCCCTGATGGGTTGTGTGTATTCTGAGGTGTATCGCACTTGTTTCTACAACTCTTAGTCAGCGGCCTCTAATATCGCATGTTTCCTTTAAACCAAAAGTGTATTCAGGAAGTTATCTTCACCTTGTGTGCTCGATTATCCTTATGAAGCTTATGGTAGGCGTGAAACAGATGGCGACAACTTGGTAAAATGTAGAGGTCACCATTCGTGGTTGCAGTAAATTCTTCAACAGAGGGCATTACTTCATCAAAAAATAGTCCACATATAAGCAAGCCGCCGATTTGGTATAAATCCCAAAGAGAAATGGACATTTCCCTGATTCGCATCTTTTCAAGTACTTAATTTAAACACTCAAACAAACACGAAAACAATTAAAACCCTTCTTTGTAGATGTAGCATTGGTAAGTAGGGATCGTTCTTAACCGGGGATTGAGGGTGCATGCATAACTATGCTAAGGTTGTTTAGGGGGGTGCGAGATTTGTTGTCTAAGTTCCTACAAATTTTAAGGTAAAACGTCCTAAGCTAATATATTTACAAGGATCGACTCATCTTTCACCTAACTCTTTAGAACCTACCAAATTACATGCAACCTATTAGTTCTAAGTCTTTAGCGACTAATTTCATGCATATCTCTCGAAAGTAAAGTGTAGGGATTGCCCTGACACTTCCATTGATTTAAGGTAGGATTGCCATGTAATAAATCAAAGCGTTAAGCACAAAATATAGCATGAAAACCAAAGACTAAAACGTGGGAGGTTCACGTGAACTTGATAAAATTACAAACCAAAAACACTTCCACAAATTTGTCCATACAAACCAAGAAATAATACAAGAAGTAAAGAGTAGAAGTCATGGTTACACTTTTTGATGTCGGGATTGCCCTAGTCTACTTGATGTAAGCCACGCCTTCAATGAATGGAGGAGACAGTTAGGATTGCCATGAAAGTCTCGATGGAGGAAGGTAGATGATGGATTTTGGTGTGAACGGCTTCTTGGTATTTCTTGGAGAGATTTTGGACGTGTGGAGGTGTTTAGAGGCAGAGCTCTGGCGTCTAGAATGAGTGATCCCCTTTGAAAGAGTCGAGCTTCCCTTTATATAGAAGAAGATTAGGAAACTTCCCACCTTCTGAAAGCTGTCAAATCTGACCCTTCTGTATTAAAAGCTACGTTTCGGACGTTTTACAAATTCAAACGGCATGATTCTTTCGGTACTAGAAAATAGACTTCCACGGCTTTCCAGCTGTGCATTATTTGTGCCATAATTCTTCTTGACGCGCCTTCAACGCCCAATTAAAGTTGGCTGTTAGGCAGAATGACCTGTACCCACTAAATCCGGGATTTCTGAATATCTACACATTGTAACGGCATGATTCCAGTGGGGTTGAAAACTAGACTTCCATATCTTTCTAAGCATGCCTTACATGTGTCCAAATTCGTTTTCAATTGATTTTGGTGGCCTGTTGAATTGGGCTGATCTGCATCGACAGATTTCTAGATTTCTAACTTTCGGTCCATCTTCTTCTTTTGGGCTTCTTTCTCTCCAATTCTTCATTGGCCGAAAATACCATGTAATTGCAAATATTTTGGGCTTTAAATCATATCCAAATCATCTTGGAATATTCTCCACAAATGTGGCCCAAGTATCCTCCATGAATTCGGCAAGAACATGCTTTCCATGATCGCGCAGGAGAAATGTCTTCATCTTTATTTGCACCATTTTCATTTGTCACATGGTTTCCAATTCTTGATGGAATTTGAGAATATGTTTTAGAAACCATTTGAAGACCATTTCTTGTACCATTTCTTCTCCGGATTTAGGAACTTTGTCCTTATCCCGCTTTTAGCTCCGAAATGCCTCATTTATTGTTCCACCTTTATTTTCTACCTAAATGTGACGACCCGAACCAGAATCAGTGGTGTGTTTGGCACGATTCTCGAGATTTGAGTCTAGTTACAGTTTTGCGATATATTGTGGTTTGCCGATTTGATTCGCGACGATATTTTGGGTCGAGAATTTGGGTTGAGTGTCTTCACGGAAAATGTAGAGTACGTGATTTCGAGTTCGTGGGTGGTTTCGGAAGATTTTTCCGATAACCGAGGAATATTTGATGGTTATTTGAAGTTTCGGGTTCCGACGAGTTTATCCGTTTATTTCGAGTTAATCCGAATCATTTCGTATTTTCATTTTGGACCGTCGATCGACCCGAGGGACGAGTATAAATATCGAAAAGTCAAAATATAGTCGGGAGTTAGTCGAAAACTTCATTTTGTGGCGTTGACCGAATTGAAATTGGGTTGACTTTCCATATTTGGAAAGTGAACTATCGGACCGAATAGGAAAGTTGCTGTTTTGGGAAGTCAATTTCCGGCGACCGGATTCCGGCCACTATTCACCACGGGACAGGTATGGTTCGTCTCCTCTAGTGATTTTGAGTTGGTTAGAGTATGATTTTATGAAATTTGATGGAGTTTTGGGGAAGAACCATTGGAGGCCGATTGGGTGATTTCGACGGTGACGGGGAGCTCGGCTCCGGCGAGGTTTGGAGGTGGGGGTTAGGGGGGAAAGACTCCCCTTGCTCCTCTGAATCTCGTGATGTAGTTGGATTGATCTAAGATGGTGATTTCGGTCGAACCCGATTTGAAACCCGGTTTGTGAATCCCGATTTGGTTTCGAATAATTGAGGGGTTTCCGGTAGGATTTGAGCTACATGTTAGAAGGAGAAGATGTTCGAATGGTTGAGAGGAGCTGATCTGGAGAGTTTGGCCTTGTAATTCCATCGTTGACGGCGCGCCGCCGCCGGCGGCGGCGGTCAACGGCGGTCAACGGCCGGAAAAGTCAAATTTTCAGATTTCGATGTAATTAGTGTCATTTTTCTCGTAATCGCGCCCTGATTATTGTACGGAGGTTTTCGGGTTGATTTGGTTAGCCGATTTTCAGTCAAGATTTCGAGTGGGGATTTCGGGATTTCCGTAATTCATTTTGCACTGCATTTCGTATTTCCGGGAACAGTTGGTTTCCGTGCATCGGTACAGTGTTGTGGATTACGATATTGATCAGTTATGTGTATATGTATTCAGGAGATCGAGATCGAGATTTGGATCGTGATCGTGCTTCGGGCGAGGGTACTTCCGCCGGACCACGTGTTTAGCGCGAGTTGCGCTAGCTGATCTGTGAGTGGACATTTCTTTTCACGGATTGTTTGCGAGTCTTTTATATGATTTACGATCTTGAGCATGCCTATGAGATTTCGGATATATGAGCATGTGTTTTACGATTATACGATATGCTTATACGAATATACGTATACGAGTATACATATACTTATATGCTGTTTCATGCATTTGCATCGAAATGTTTATGATTTGGTTTACACAGAGTACAGTCGTGGTTACGTTGTTGTATCGATACACTTAGCCTCTCGGCTGATCCCCGATGGTAGGCATCCCAGGCGGGGCGTTACCCCGACCTGACCGGCGAGGGGCGTATCCCCGGAACCGAGGCCTTTCTGGCTTAGAATCACGTGTGGGTCCGGGATCCCGTGATTCGGACTGTACTAGCACGGTGTGTGTCCATGAGCGACCCCGTGGGATTTTTACTTGCATGCTCTGTACACTGGAGGAGTGTGAGTTTTACCTCGTGTACTATGTTGTTTTTATTTATCTGGACTCGCATATGTTTTTATAACATATATAAACTGGTGAAAGACATTTATTTTCGTCCACTCACTCTAACGTGTTTATTGTCTTTCCCCTGGGCTTTTCGGTTTCCGTGCCCAGTTTGCAGTTCAGGTTTGGTGTTTTCACGTCGCGGTTTGAAGGCTAGTGATCAGAGTTACCTGTGTTTTCCAGTAGGTTCTTGTTTCGCCTACTGATGTACATATTGTATATGTTTTACTCTAGAGGTCGCTCTGATACATTCTGATACATGTTATGCGGATTTTCACGGATATACATATATACATAGTACAGTTTATTTACTGTTGTTGAGTATATTGATGTTGAGAAATCCGGATGGGATTGGTGCCCACGGTTTGCTTTTTGTGGCATAGGACGAAGTGTTATTTTTCCGCGTGCAGGTTATGGTAATTCAACGTTAGTAACGAAACTCTGCCCAAATTTCGGAAAATTTTTGTTGGTTCGTGTTTTCGAAGGGGTTCGATTCCGGTTTAGGTGGCTAAATCGGGGTTGGGTCCTTTCAGCTTGGTATCAGAGCATTAGGTTGTCATATTCTGTAGACTCTTGTAGTTGTGACGCTTAGGATATTTGAGTTGATACAGCATGACTGGAGTGATGACCCGACTGGCCAGCGGTACTCATCAATACTTCGGGTGTTGTATGTCCTCAAATATCTACGGTTTCATGATTACGTTCTTTCTGCTTGTGCCTAATGCTTGTCTTGTATCAGTAGGATGCCTCCTCGACGTGGTCCCCGTGTTGATCGGGATGATGATCCTGATGAGGATCGCCGAACGCGCGACTTGCTTATGCGAGTGCTGCGTTTGGAAGAGCGTTTTGACCCTGTGGTCAAGGCTCGCACTGCGGGTGCTACTGTGTTTTCGGGTTCAGTTGATCCAGAGATATGCGAGGCATGGTTGGTTCAGATTGAGCGTGTTTGTGAGCGTCTGCAGTTTACACCTGAGCAGATGACAGTAGCCGCAGTTGGTTTACTTGAGGGTGATGCATATTTTTGGTGGGTCAGTACTGATAGAGTTCCAGTGGATACTCCGTGGACATTGTTTCGTGATTTGTTTATGCGGAGGTACTTCAATCAGGCTACCCAGCAGCGCAAGTACGAGGAGTTTACGAACTTGAGGCAGGGCAGTTTTTCTGTACTTGAGTATCGGGATCGGTTTACCCGTTTGTCTCGTTTTGCGCGGGATATGGTGGCTACAGAAGAAGCCAAGTGTCGCAGGTTTGAGCTGGGATTGAATTTGAGCATCAAGGCGACGCTGACTACAATGCCTCGGAATAACTTCGATGAGTTTGTTAGTGCTGCACTCCGAGGCGAGGATATAGAGCGGGAGAGACAGCAGAGGTACCAGCCGAGACGATTTGAGGAGGGTGGACCGAGTCAGGGGCCTTCGAAGTGGCAGAGTTCTGATACTTCTGGTTCAGCTTCATCCTCAGGTGGTGGATCTTATCGACCACCAGCTGGTGTATTGAGACAGAGACCGAGGAGATGGAGAGATAGACCACAGCGACCACAGGCTAGTGCAGGTTCTAGCGGTTCTAGCTATCCTCGGCGTGCTGGTGGCACATTTGCTGTACCGAGGGAGTACCCGTTGTGTAGTCTCTGCAGTCGACATCATGTGGGTCCATGTCAGCGAGGTCCTGTCACTTGTTTCCGATGTGGCCAGGTGGGTCACTATGCGAGGGAGTGTCCTCAGTTATATGGCGGTGACGGACAGGCGGTTCAGAGTTCCGGAGAAGAGCGAGGTGCCACTTCGGGAGCTCGACCAGCACAGTTTGCAGGTCAGGGCCGACAGCAGGGACAGCCCCAGCGGGGACGACCAGCCGGACAGGCGAGAGTTCATGCTATGACTATGCGTGAGGGCAGAGCATCACCGGAGGTCGTTATCGGTACGTTACATGTTTTTGGTATTCCTGTAGTTGCATTGCTAGATCCAGGTGCCACACATTCATTCATATCATTTAGACTGTCATCATTGGCTACGGTTCCTGCATCTCCACTTCCGGGGTTGTGGAGAGTGTTGTATCCGTCAGGTGAGGTTGTGAGCATCGGTTGGGTTTACCGAGATTGTGAGGTGTTTGTTGATAGCCATGGTTTAGCCGCGGATCTGTTATTACTTGATATTGTGGATTTCGATCTGATATTGGGTATGGACTTTTTGGAGTCGCACTGGGCTATGTTTGATTGCCACAGGAAGGAGGTCGCGTTTCGACGACCAGGGTTACCTGAGATATTGTTTCGTGGCGAGAAGAACACTTCCCTACCGTGTTTGATTTCCGCGATGAGGGCGGATCGGTTGATGAGGAAGGGTTGTGTTGCATATTTAGCCCATGTTGTGGACACTACAGCTGCAGTGCCAGAGCTTGGTAGTATTGAGGTTGTGTCTGAGTTTCCGGATGTGTTTCCAGCGGAGTTACCTGGTATACCCCCTGTGCGGGAGATTGATTTTACCATTGAGTTATTGCCGGGTACTGGACCGATTTCTCAGACACCGTACCGGATGGCACCTGCAGAGTTGAGGGAGTTGCAGATTCAGCTTCAGGAGTTGTTGGAGAAGGGATTCATTCGACCGAGTGTTTCTCCGTGGGGTGCTCTAGTGTTGTTTGTGCGAAAGAAGGACGGATCTATGCGTTTGTGCATCGACTATCGGAAGCTGAATCAGATTACAGTGAGGAACAAGTATCCGTTGCCGCGGATTGACGACTTGTTCGATCAGCTCAAGGGAGCAGCAGTCTTTTCGAAGATTGATCTTCGATCCGGATATCACCAGTTGAGGATCCGGGATTCCGATGTTGCCAGGACAGCATTCAGAACGCGTTATGGGCACTATGAGTTTCTGGTTATGCCGTTTGGGTTGACCAATGCCCCCGCAGCTTTCATGGACTTGATGAATCGGGTATTTCGACGATTCCTGGACAAGTTCGTGATTGTATTCATAGACGATATCCTGATTTATTCGAGGAGTATGGGCCAGCACAAGAAGCACTTGCGAGTGGTGTTGCGGACTTTGCGAGACCATCAGCTGTTCGCGAAGTTTTGCAAGTGTGAGTTCTGGTTGGATAGTGTGAAGTTTCTGGGTCACGTGATTTCGGCCGAGGGACTTAGTGTTGATCCTGACAAGATCGAGGCCGTGCTGAATTGGAGTCGACCCACTACTGTGCCAGAGATTCGGAGTTTCTTGGGCTTAGCGGGCTACTACCGACGATTTGTGCAGGATTTCTCCCGGATAGCTACACCACTGACCAGATTGACGAAGAAAGGCGTCAAATTTGAGTGGTCTGATGCGTGCGAGGAGAGTTATTTGCTCCTGAAGGAGAGATTGACTACCGCACCGGTTCTGACGTTGCCAGATGACAGTGGTGAGTATGTTGTGTACAGCGACGCGTCGAAGTTGGGCCTTGGCTGTGTGTTGATGCAGCATGGTAGAGTTGTGGCGTACGGTTCCAGACAGTTGAAACCGCACGAGGTCAACTATCCGACGCATGATTTGGAGTTAGCCGCTATCGTGTTAGCGTTGAAGAGTTGGAGACATTACCTGTACGGTGCTCAGTGTAAGATCTTCACTGACCACAAGAGTCTCACTTACTTGCGGACACAGCCGGATCTGAACATGAGGCAGCGCCGATGGATGGAGTTGATCAATGATTATGATTGTACATTTGAGTATCATCCGGGGAAGGCTAATGTTGTAGCGGACGCACTTAGTCGGAAATCTGGAGCTTCGTTGTTTCACATGTGTGTGGCCAGAGTATCGATGTTAGCCGAGCTTCGAGCTACGGGTGCTGTGTTTGACTATGATGATGATGGAGCCTTGTTGGCCAGCTTTCAGGTTCGACCTGTGTTGGTTGATCAAGTGCGGGAGGCACAGGATTTAGATCCTTATCTGTTAGGCAAGAAGACCATGATTCGAAATGGTGTGCCTACAGAGTTCCGTTTGAGCGACGACGGTACGTTGTTGTTCAGGGGCAGATTATGTGTACCCAGGGACGAGGACTTGAAGAAGGAGATTTTAGATGAGGCCCACAGTTCTGCGTATGCGATGCATCCCGGAGGTACGAAGATGTTTCGTACACTTCGAGCGTACTATTGGTGGCGCAACATGAAGCGGGAGATTGCCGCGTACGTGAGTCGGTGTTTGATTTGTCAGCAGGTGAAGGCGGAGAGGCAGAAACCTGCAGGGAAACTACAGCCACTTGAGATTCCAGTTTGGAAATGGGAGCATATCACGATGGATTTCGTCTATCAGTTGCCGCGTACTTCGGCGGGCAACACTGGTATTTGGGTTATTGTTGACCGACTGACGAAATCCGCACACTTTCTTGCACTTCCAGGGAAGGTATCAGTGGGCAGATTGGCCAAGTTGTACTTATCGGAGATTGTTCGCTTGCATGGTGTGCCTGTGTCCATTATTTCTGACCGTGATAGTCAGTTCACATCTGAGTTTTGGCGGGCGTTGCAGCGAGCTTTGGGTACGAAGTTGCGGTTTAGTACAGCTTTTCATCCTCAGACTGACGGGCAGTCCGAGCGGACCATTCAGACTCTTGAGGATATGCTGAGATCGTGTGTGTTGCAGTTTCGTGGAAACTGGGATCAGCAGTTACACTTGATCGAGTTCGCCTACAACAACAGTTATCAGGCCAGTATTGAGATGGCACCGTACGAGGCTCTGTACGGGAAGCAGTGTCGCACTCCATTGTGTTGGAGTGAGGTGGGCGAGCGTTGGCTTATTGGTCCGGATTTGGTGAAAACCACGATGGAGGACATTCAGGTTATTCGGGATCGGTTAAAGATCGCCCAGGATCGGCAGAAGAGTTACGCGGATGTGAGGAGGAAGAGCTTGGAGTTTGAGGTCGGTGATTGGGTCTTCCTGAAACTGTCTCCGTGGAGGGGAGTAGTGCGTTTCGGGAAGCGTGGTAAGCTTCGACCGCGGTACATTGGTCCGTATGAGATTACGGAGAGGGTTGGAGCTGTTGCTTACAGACTTGAGTTACCGACAGAGATGGCTCGTGTGCATGATGTCTTCCATGTTTCGATGTTGCGGAAGTACATCTCAGATCCTTCACATGTGATAGCCCCACAGCAGTTGCCGATCAGAGAGGACTTATCGTATGTTGAGGAGCCAGTGCAGATTCTCGATCGTCGTGAGCAGGAGTTGAGGCACCGCGTGATTCCGCTGGTGAAGGTCTTGTGGCAGAACCACTCGGTTGAGGAGGCCACCTGGGAGACCGAGCAGCGTATGCGGGAGCAGTATCCTCATCTATTCACCTGACAGGTACGTAAATTTCGAGGTCGAAATTTCTTTAAGGGGGGTAGATTTGTGACGACCCGAACAAGAATCAGTGGTGTGTTTGGCACGATTCTCGAGATTTGAGTCTAGTTACAGTTTTGCGATATATTGTGGTTTGCCGATTTGATTCGCGACGATATTTTGGGTCGAGAATTTGGGTTGAGTGTCTTCACGGAAAATGTAGAGTACGTGATTTCGAGTTCGTGGGTGGTTTCGGAAGATTTTTCCGATAACCGAGGAATATTTGATGGTTATTTGAAGTTTCGGGTTCCGACGAGTTTATCCGTTTATTTCGAGTTAATCCGAATCATTTCGTATTTTCATTTTGGACCGTCGATCGACCCGAGGGACGAGTATAAATATCGAAAAGTCAAAATATAGTCGGGAGTTAGTCGAAAACTTCATTTTGTGGCGTTGACCGAATTGAAATTGGGTTGACTTTCCATATTTGGAAAGTGAACTATCGGACCGAATAGGAAAGTTGCTGTTTTGGGAAGTCAATTTCCGGCGACCGGATTCCGGCCACTATTCACCACGGGACAGGTATGGTTCGTCTCCTCTAGTGATTTTGAGTTGGTTAGAGTATGATTTTATGAAATTTGATGGAGTTTTGGGGAAGAACCATTGGAGGCCGATTGGGTGATTTCGACGGTGACGGGGAGCTCGGCTCCGGCGAGGTTTGGAGGTGGGGGTTAGGGGGGAAAGACTCCCCTTGCTCCTCTGAATCTCGTGATGTAGTTGGATTGATCTAAGATGGTGATTTCGGTCGAACCCGATTTGAAACCCGGTTTGTGAATCCCGATTTGGTTTCGAATAATTGAGGGGTTTCCGGTAGGATTTGAGCTACATGTTAGAAGGAGAAGATGTTCGAATGGTTGAGAGGAGCTGATCTGGAGAGTTTGGCCTTGTAATTCCACCGTTGACGGCGCGCCGCCGCCGGCGGCGGCGGTCAACGGCGGTCAACGGCCGGAAAAGTCAAATTTTCAGATTTCGATGTAATTAGTGTCATTTTTCTCGTAATCGCACCCTGATTATTGTACGGAGGTTTTCGGGTTGATTTGGTTAGCCGATTTTCAGTCAAGATTTCGAGTGGGGATTTCGGGATTTCCGTAATTCATTTTGCACTGCATTTCGTATTTCCGGGAACAGTTGGTTTCCGTGCATCGGTACAGTGTTGTGGATTACGATATTGATCAGTTATGTGTATATGTATTCAGGAGATCGAGATCGAGATTTGGATCGTGATCGTGCTTCGGGCGAGGGTACTTCCGCCGGACCACGTGTTTAGCGCGAGTTGCGCTAGCTGATCTGTGAGTGGACATTTCTTTTCACGGATTGTTTGCGAGTCTTTTATATGATTTACGATCTTGAGCATGCCTATGAGATTTCGGATATATGAGCATGTGTTTTACGATTATACGATATGCTTATACGAATATACGTATACGAGTATACATATACTTATATGCTGTTTCATGCATTTGCATCGAAATGTTTATGATTTGGTTTACACAGAGTACAGTCGTGGTTACGTTGTTGTATCGATACACTTAGCCTCTCGGCTGATCCCCGATGGTAGGCATCCCAGGCGGGGCGTTACCCCGACCTGACCGGCGAGGGGCGTATCCCCGGAACCGAGGCCTTTCTGGCTTAGAATCACGTGTGGGTCCGGGATCCCGTGATTCGGACTGTACTAGCACGGTGTGTGTCCATGAGCGACCCCGTGGGATTTTTACTTGCATGCTCTGTACACTGGAGGAGTGTGAGTTTTACCTCGTGTACTATGTTGTTTTTATTTATCTGGACTCGCATATGTTTTTATAACATATATAAACTGGTGAAAGACATTTATTTTCGTCCACTCACTCTAACGTGTTTATTGTCTTTCCCCTGGGCTTTTCGGTTTCCGTGCCCAGTTTGCAGTTCAGGTTTGGTGTTTCCACGTCGCGGTTTGAAGGCTAGTGATCAGAGTTACCTGTGTTTTCCAGTAGGTTCTTGTTTCGCCTACTGATGTACATATTGTATATGTTTTACTCTAGAGGTCGCTCTGATACATTCTGATACATGTTATGCGGATTTTCACGGATATACATATATACATAGTACAGTTTATTTACTGTTGTTGAGTATATTGATGTTGAGAAATCCGGATGGGATTGGTGCCCACGGTTTGCTTTTTGTGGCATAGGACGAAGTGTTATTTTTCCGCGTGCAGGTTATGGTAATTCAACGTTAGTAACGAAACTCTGCCCAAATTTCGGAAAATTTTTGTTGGTTCGTGTTTTCGAAGGGGTTCGATTCCGGTTTAGGTGGCTAAATCGGGGTTGGGTCCTTTCAGCTTGGTATCAGAGCATTAGGTTGTCAGATTCTGTAGACTCTTGTAGTTGTGACGCTTAGGATATTTGAGTTGATACAGCATGACTGGAGTGATGACCCGACTGGCCAGCGGTACTCATCAATACTTCGGGTGTTGTATGTCCTCAAATATCTACGGTTTCATGATTACGTTCTTTCTGCTTGTGCCTAATGCTTGTCTTGTATCAGTAGGATGCCTCCTCGACGTGGTCCCCGTGTTGATCGGGATGATGATCCTGATGAGGATCGCCGAACGCGCGACTTGCTTATGCGAGTGCTGCGTTTGGAAGAGCGTTTTGACCCTGTGGTCAAGGCTCGCACTGCGGGTGCTACTGTGTTTTCGGGTTCAGTTGATCCAGAGATATGCGAGGCATGGTTGGTTCAGATTGAGCGTGTTTGTGAGCGTCTGCAGTTTACACCTGAGCAGATGACAGTAGCCGCAGTTGGTTTACTTGAGGGTGATGCATATTTTTGGTGGGTCAGTACTGATAGAGTTCCAGTGGATACTCCGTGGACATTGTTTCGTGATTTGTTTATGCGGAGGTACTTCAATCAGGCTACCCAGCAGCGCAAGTACGAGGAGTTTACGAACTTGAGGCAGGGCAGTTTGTCTGTACTTGAGTATCGGGATCGGTTTACCCGTTTGTCTCGTTTTGCGCGGGATATGGTGGCTACAGAAGAAGCCAAGTGTCGCAGGTTTGAGCTGGGATTGAATTTGAGCATCAAGGCGACGCTGACTACAATGCCTCGGAATAACTTCGATGAGTTTGTTAGTGCTGCACTCCGAGGCGAGGATATAGAGCGGGAGAGACAGCAGTTTATGCTCAGCCTTCAAACCTTGGGAGACAATATGTACATCAGTAGGCGAAACGGGTGTTGGTCTACTGATGGGAGACAATATGTACATCAGGGAGACCAATACTCACACAAGGCTCGAATAACGGGTGTCACATGGCCATAACTGAACAATGAAGCATAAATCCCCTAATAAATGTCTACCTTGCACATCATGTCACAATTTATGCTCAAGACATCTTCCAACCACTCCCAATAAAGCTCGGTATAAGAAAAATCTCTATTTGTACGAAATGTGTTGTGCCAATGCACTGAGCCAACACTAATGCAATCACCAAGAAGCTTGAATGAGTCTTGAGGGTTGCCTCGATCATTGTGAGACGACTTCAAAAGCAATGCATTTTGTCTCAATGACCAGCTACCCAGTTTATGAAATGTCCCGAGTTGTCGAGACTCCTCCTCAGTGTAATGAGCAATATGAAATGAAGGATCATAACATGGTACTTTCATCAGACAAAAACCAATTAGTGGCAAAGAGATGGTTAGCGTGGTACCATCACCCTAGGTGTCGGAGGTGTCTTTGAGAATGGTGATGGTATTCTTCATAAAGCACTTGAAGAAGACCATCGCTATAAGAGAGAAAAAAAAATTATTACATGGCGAACATGAAAATGAGGCAAAGACAAGATAAATAAACGTTGCAGTGCAATCACAAGTACACATGAAGCCTAATCTCCATGATGAATCCCCTCCAAGTCTAACAAATGAGAGAATTCAAGCGCTTAGGTCATTCACGGTCTTCTCGTTGCCACCTATACACACGAAGCCTAACCTCTTTGATGAGTCCCCTCTAAGTCTATGAAATGGGATAACTCAAGCGTTTAGGTCGTTCACGGTCTTCTTGTTGCCACCTATACGTGTGAAGCCTAACCTCTTTGATGAGTCCCCTCTAAGTCTAAGAAATGGGAGAACTCAACCGTTTAAGTTGTTCACGGTCCTCTCCTTATTGCCACCCATATGCATGAAGCCTAACCGCTTTGATGAGTCCACTCTGAATCTAAGAAATGGGGAAACTCAAGTGTTTATCACGTTCTCGGTCTTTTTGTCGTCACCCATACGTGTGAAGCCTAACTTCTTTGATGAGTCCACTCCAAGTCCAAGTAATGGGAGAACTCAAGTGCTTAGGTCATTCATGGTCTTTTCGTTGCCACCCATACGCACGAAGCCTAACCGCTTTGATGAGCCCCATCCCAATCTATAAAATGGAAGAACTTAAGCATTTAGGACGTTCACAGTCTTCTCGTCGTCATTGACAAACACGTCATTGACAAACACA
Organism: Geum urbanum; assembly: GCA_946800695.1. NCBI lineage: Eukaryota > Viridiplantae > Streptophyta > Magnoliopsida > Rosales > Rosaceae > Geum > Geum urbanum. Next base: position 42,444,477 of record OX326998.1, read on the forward strand.
CAAAGCTCGATCACTTTGATCAACTCACTTTTCTTCTTCTAAGTCTTTTGGTAACTCTTTTTGGAGAGTGACCAAGTGAGGAAATGAACGATTTTGGAAAAGCGAAGCTTGTTTGAAAAAACTTCTCGTATCCAGGCAGATCCTAAATATTGTTGTCCTACTTAGGTGTGTATATTTGACTTAAAATTTGAATATGAGAGGATCCAAGCATTTAGAGCGCTCACATTTTCTTCATGCTGACAAATATATGAGGCTCAAGTGCTTTGAACGAATTCCCTCCAAGTCTAAGAAATGGAAGAATCCAAGCGCTTAGGACGCTCGCATTCTTCGTTTATCTACAAAGTTCATGCATACGACAACACTATATATGCTACTAAAATGATGTTAGTCACACATATGTAGCAAAACAATGGGGGCAACAAAATAAAGAGGCGAGTGTACATCAAAGTATAATATGCCAAAAGAAAATTAAAAGTATGTGTTACTAGATTTACCTGTCGATGGAGCTTTAAGGAGGACTGCGAATTCACTCTCTGATTCTTGCGTGCATGAAAACGATTAGATCTACCTGCAAGTGTACAAATGTAAACGGATCAATACGTATGCACATATGTATATCAGCCTATGCACAGATTCATAATCAAACGGGCATATATATACGCATAAATGTCACTATGGATTTTGAAATTCCAGAGCATGTTCAGGCAAAGTTTAATGGCATGCAATGTACAATTACAAAGACATGCAATAGATGCTACGTGTGAAGATTAGATGCTGCATGCCTAGTTTCGAAGAAGAATGACAAATATCTCAACAGGTGTACTTTGTTTCTTTGGCAAATTAAGAAGAACTACGTATGCCTGCACATGTCAATAGCTTTACTAACCAACAGAGGTTCAATAGCTAAAGCGTAAGCACACAAGGAGCAAGAAGAAGGAATCAGAGAGAGGAACAGGGAAGCGGTGCTTACTCGGAGTCGAAGTCGCTGCAAAGTGCAAACAATATCGCAGATGCTCGCCTAGAACCTCGGGTGAAATATTGAGTTCAAGAAGGCAATATTTATAGTATATAGATGAGAAGTAATTTCCTAATTCAAATAGGAATGGAAGGGAAAGTTCTGCCAAACTATCAAAGGGAGACTAATGCTCAGGAATTGATTGATGATTAGAATTTCGTTATGGTTGCGAAGAAGCAGAAATTTGATTCATAATTAAGTAATGATTCCTAAATCATGACCTCGCCATTTTAAGCTCCTGTCTGAGTATGCAAGATAAATTATTTCCAAAGGAATAAAGACAGATGATATAGTCCTGCGTATCCATTTTGATACGGAGTTATAATGCAAACATTTGGCCTTAATGAAGTGGAAGTTACAGGTAAGGAACCGAGTCATTTTGGATTCTGGTTGATTGGTCCTATATCGGTACCCCAAATTTCTCAATCGTTAACTAAATCAAACCAGACCAGATCTAGGTCCCTCAAAAAAAAAAAGGGAACATCGAATTATAATACACCTGTTTGGATCCAAAATAAATATAACTATTTATTGTACATTTCGAGTTAAGAATCAACGGACTGACACAGATCTAGGTCCCTCAAAAAAAAAGGGAACATCGAATTATAATACACCTGTTTGGACCCAAAATAAATATAATTATTTATTGTACATTTTGAGTTAAGAATCAACGGACTGACACATGCGGCCCAAGAATGTTACGAATATGGAAATCACATTTGCGTGCGAGATTCTTAAGTAATATTGGGAAAGATTCAAACTAGTATCTTTGTTTCCTACTCAATAATGTTTCCTTGAGCGATACAGAGAACTAGAACATCAACCTCCATAAATAGACAAGTTAGAGAAGATTTGAAAAAAGCTACACACATACAGAAATTTGCGCACAAGCAAATTCTACTCTCTCAGCGAGTAAATAACCGGCGATAGCAAACTCAGAATTTAGTTCACCCGACAGAGCGTGGAGATTCAAAGGTTCACTCTTGCTACAACCAACGACGACGGTGATCAAAGGAGTCTGGTTCACCCGACAGAGCACGGAGATTCTGACTGTTTACAAAGTCACCTTAAAGTGTTCTCAACACTCGCTCTTAAGATTGCTCTGCCTTATACTCACAAAGTGTGTAAAGTATCGATCCTTTATGGCTCAGCAAAGAGACACAAAACCTAAGTCTTGAAATAACTTAGGCAAGTAGAACTCAACGAGCGAGGTTGGTGCTATCCTCACTCCAATCGCTTGAAAGGAAATAGAGACAATGCGGCGTAATACACAACTACATTCTGCCCTCGGAAGTTGCACGCCAAGCACCCACACCCAAGACAGAGAAAAAAGACAGTTTTTGATTTTCTAGTCACAACAACCTAGTTGGAGAAAATCAAGCCAAATATTTTGGCACGCCCAGTGGGACTCAAGTTTAGTGTTTCTTAATCTACCATTGATAACCAGTATAAGAAGTCATATCCTAGCTGCCGCAAACATCCACCACCTAGGTTCCAAGAACATAACTCATCCAGTTGCCGAAACTTAAGCAGCAAGGAAGTCGTACGAAGATTTGGTTCTACGATGGCTTATAAGCCAAAGTCAGCAACTAAGATCAAGGCTCTTGATTCAGCGGCTTACAAAGAATAGGTTGTAGAACAAGAGTAGCACATCGACGACCAGCTTAACCATATCCTAAAAATGGTTATTGAAAGTGAGGCGGCTATAACAAAATTCACAACGAGAATTGATAGCATGCAGGCCGCTATAAACAAGGACCGAAATCAATACAACTTGAAGTTTGATAGCTTGGCAGACACCCTTGTAGCTTAGAACAAGTCAATGACTAATAATTTCACAGCCATACAAGCAAGGTTGGATGAGCCGGTTGAGACATCCCATGATGAGGATGATCGGAAGGGAGACGGATATATTCCACATCAAAACCTTCATCCATCGTCGAATCCAGAGCAGGATTTGGAGGAACACATTGTCAGGATCATCGAGAAAAGGTTACTTACTGCAGATGAGATTCTTACTGGCTAATGATCCTTTTCCACCACCACCACCTAATTGGAAGTGGCCCAAGGGCTACAGACCCATGGCATTCACCCACTTTAGTGGAGATGGGACCAAGCCAGCTGCCATGCATATGGCAAGATTCAAGATCCAATGCGGTCCTTGGGGGGGGGGATCTAGGAGAATTTAAAAATGAGTCTTTGCGTCATCTTTATCAAAAGCCGCACTGCACTGGTATACCAGCCTACCATGGGCTTCTGTTCTCAGTTGGGAGATGATGCGAACATTTTTCACTAAGCATTTTGGTGGAGCAAAGCCCTCAGTGAAAGTTGGTAAACTCTGTCAGATGGCCCAAATGGCTAGCGAGTCCCCAGTCGCATATCTACATAGATTCAGAATAGAGTATACAAAGAGCAAGACTTCATGCACTATGGAAGAGCTTGTAGAAATTGCATTTGGGGGTCTAGAGGAGTGATTGCATACGAAGTACGTGGATACAAATTTTACTTCCTTGAACGCACTCATCGAAGCAGTGGCACACACTTATGTAACGTACCAAAAGGCTGACAATAGACGCAACGCATCCAGAGACACGTATGCTCCTAAAGAACCATACCACGCAGAGCGTCATAAGACAGTCGCATCAGCTTATCTCGAGGAGAAGTCTAAAGAATCCAAGTCCGAAGATGCAATAGTAGTTGGTGTAGAATTAACAGCAAAGAATCTGGTCAAATCAAAGAAAGTGACTCCCACTAAGAAACCAGTGCGAGTATTCACAAGTACATTCACCAAGCCAGAGTTCGAATCATATACTTATGACGTGAATGTGGCACATGAAATTCTCGATGATTTGATTGACAAAAAGTTTACCAAAACAGACTTTGGTGCGTACCCGACTACCGAGCAGCTGAAAGGAAAAAAGTACTGCAAGTTTCACAACATATGGAACCACACAACTAAGGATTGTGTGAAATTAAAGGATTAGAAGTAAAAGTGGATTAACGGAGGAAGAATCGCAGTGGAGTTAGTGCCCCAAATTGCTTTACTGGACCATCAACCATTCGCAGAAAAATGTAGTAGGCACTATAGACCTTTCTGCTCCAGTCAATACAAACACTTTTCGCAGCAACAAAGCTGCAGAAATTCTGGATGAGCTAATCAAGGAAGGCATCGTAGTCGTACTCTTTGGCCAAGAACCAGACAGACGTGCAGCAACTACCAGCTTATATTCTAGGTTCCATCATGATTGAACACATGATACAAGTCATTGCGAAGGCTTGCAAAAGCAGATCCAGCAGTGGGTTAATGAAGGAGAAATTGTAGTACCAAACGTTTGCGAGGAAGAAACAAATGAAGGTTCCTTCATGGTTGGAACTCTAGTGCTGTAATGGAGAGGAGGAGCTAAAAGAAAGCAAAATTTGGACCTTAAAGCCACTAGTGAAGCAACACCATCCAACAACAAGAAAGTGGATGATTATAGGGGGAAACAAAAAGAAGCTATCCTTGAGGCAACCCTTGTGGTTCTTTGTACATGGTGTAATGCTAAGTGTGGCTTGAAGATGACTTATGATGAGTTCGTTGAGGCTGTGCGAGCAGCCCCACAAATCAAGTCCTCTCCTAAAACTACCAACCAGCCAATCTGAGGGACTTAAAGAAGGCACCAAAAGAATCAAACCTATATAAGAGGATCAGACAGCAGAAAAGAAGTCTGAGCCGGTTAAAGACACATAGCAAATAATAAAGGAGGCTGCCAAGCCTTACGTTCCCACAGCAAGCTAATCCATTATCAAAGATGATCACCCGTACTAGGAAGTGGAAGCTGCAACGACAGTTTGGCTCGGCAAAAAGAACTCTAGAAGCATTGGACAAAGGATTGATCAAGCCAGGTCAGCTAGTAGAATCACCAGAGCAGATTCAGTGGAGAATGAACAGTCTTATTGCTAATCTAGTAATTTCATTTGACAAGAACTCTGACAAGCCTAAGGTCAGGACATCTCGGCCAAGTGTGTTTTCCAAAATTTTGAAACAGAGCCAGCATTTGATGTGCAATGGATGCCGAAGAGGCAGAGGAAATTGATTAAGGTGGACGAGAAACTGGTGTGAAAATTAGCTTTTGAGCGAATCTAGAAGAAGGTGGAGCCAGTCAGTGAAGCCAGCAAGAAGCTAGTACTTAGATGGCATCCAAAGCCCTTAGTAGTTGAAGAACTGAAAAAGCTTACTTCTTCTTCTTGCATTGAGATCAAGAAAGTGGTAGAAAGAGATTCTTCACTCTCCGTTGCCATTGAAGTGCAAAAAATGACCTAAATCTAAGGTTCATATAGTTCAGCAAGATGCTAAGAAGGAAGAGCAAGGGATGGTGTCAAATTCATCACCCACGAACTTAGTAGTAGGAGACAATGAAGACAAATAGTTGGCGGACTACAAAGATGATGATGTCATAGAAAATATCTATACAGAAGACATGTACATAGATATGGTTTATATCTTACTAGCCAGGTTTGCTAAGCCAGTTGAGGCCAAACAAGTGGCTTCAATAAGAAAGGCCATGAAATGAGTAATCCTCGCTGAACAGAAAAAGGAGAAAGATCCTATACCAGTTGTTGATCGAATTTTGTGAAAGTCATACATGATGTTCTCCAAACCCACTGCCATAATGGCATCACACATGAGACCACTCTACATTACAGCAAGCATAGGGGCATCCAGTTAAGCAAAATCATAGTGGACACAGGGGCAACAATGAACATTTTGACTACCTGAGCAATGGATCCCCAGATCTTCCATTCAGGCAACATCCATGACAATCAAGAACTTCGCAGGGACCATATCGCAGACGCTTGGATTGCTGTTCATTGAGGTCAAGGTTGGTCTTGCCATTGGAACCCATACTTTCTTTGTCTTGGACTGCAGCGCACCTTATAATGCGATCTTGGGAACGGATTGGATTTACAGAAGTTACTACGTACCATCGTCACTCCATTAGCAGCTCCTGATTTGGGACATGGAAACTGAGGAATCACATTTGATCAATGTAGACCGAAGAACATACTATATTTATGCTAATGCTTTAGACGTCAACTACTATAGTAGAACTTTAAGGCCATTGCAGGTGTGTGGCGTCGACAACAAAGGCCGACCTATTAGAGTAACGGTCTCTGACCTAGCTTAATGAGGGATAGTGCAAGCTAAAGATGACAAAGCACAACCATTTTTCCTTGAGCTAACCTCGATTAGCCATCAATGATACGACCTTAAGAGAAATTAGAAGTGGAGGCTTGCGCTTCTCTATGTGCAAGAATTCAAACCTATATAATATAGAAACAAACCTATGATTGTCTGCCTACGATAGCATCGACAAAATATATTAATGAGGATGTGCAACAAGGAGTGTTAGAAGAAGAGGATATCATTCAGTTAGCCCCAGCAACATTGGATGATACTCCACTTAAAGTAAAAGATCCCACTTAAAAGATCAACCTGGGAACAACGAGTAAGCCAACGGAAGTGACCATTAGTACCTTCTTGGAGCCTATGGAAAGAAAGAGACTTATCGATATATTACTTGAGTACAAAGATTGTTTCGCTGAGAAATTTGAGGATATGTTAGAACTCTCTCCAGAATTGGTGGTTCATAGGTTGCCAATTACGGAAGGGAAGAAGCCAGTTTAGCAGCAGATGCGAAGGATGAACGCAAAAACAATGATCTTGTTAAGGAAGAAATAGAAAAGATATTGAAATCAAGAGTCATCCAAGTGGCTAAGTAAAATAAGTAGAAATACAACATTGTTCATTTGCGAAAGATGAACGGTAAGATTCGAGTTTATGTGGATTACAGGGACTTGAACCAAGTCACATTGAAGGACACATATCCTATGTCAGTAGCTGATTTGCTAGTAGACGTTGTGGCCCAGCATTAAATATTATCATTCATGGATGGAACAGCAGGTTACCACCGAAACCCAGTTATCGAGGAAGACCGACATAAGAGTGCATTTAGATCTCCAAGAGTGCTAGGAGTTTTCTAGTATATGAATATGTTGTTTGGACTAAAAAAAGCTAGAGTGACATATCAGCGAGCCATGCATTACATTTTTCGTGATCTTGCAGGAATCACCATGGAAGTGTACATTGATGACATAGTGGTTAAATCCAAAAAGAGGTTTGGTCATATTAATGACCTAAGGCAGGTGTTCGAGCGAATGAGAAGACACGAACTTAAGATGAACCCTACCAAATGTGTGTTTGGGGTACAAGTGAGAGATTTTATAGGATTCTTGGTACATCAGTGAGGCATAGAGGTTCTAGGGAAAAAGAGTTTGTTTGGGAACCAATACACCAAGAAGCATTTAATGGCATTAAGCAGTATCTAGTCAATCCACCAGTCTTAGTGTCATCTCAACCAGGAAGGCTACTTAGGCTTTACATCTTATCCATAGAGTCATCTGTGGGAAGCATATTGGCACAGGACGATGATGCAAAAGAAGAACGAGCAATTTTCTACTTAAGTAGAACTTTGACAGACTGAGAGAGTAAATATACACTGATGGAGAACCTGTGTCTTGCTCTGTACTTTTTAGGTTGCAAGTGAGGCACTACATGCTATCTTTCACTACTTGTGTCATCACTCTGACTGATCTGGTACGATACATGTTATCCTGACCTATACTTAGAGGGCAGATTGGAAAGTGGATTCTCGCACTGTCCGAGTTTTTGCTGCAGTATGTTCAACAAAAGGAAATTAAAGGCCAAGCAGTGGCCGACTTTTTAGAAAATCATCAAATGGTTGAAGTTCTAAAGCCTAAGGAGTTGTAGATGTCCTATATATCCTTAGCCCCATGGAAGTTCTATTTTGATGGATCCAGCACAAGTTCTTTTGCAGAAGCAGGAATTGCATTGGTTAACCCTCAAGGAGACTTTTGCTTATTCTTTTAGGTTAGACTATCACTGTTCAAATAATGTAGCCGAATATGAGGCTCTAATCATTGGATTGGAATTATTGGTGGATTTAGGAGTTATAAATGTGTGGATTTGAGGTGATTCGTTGTTGGTAATCCCACAGTTGCAAGCCACATTTAAGACAGGATTCATTTTAGAACCACAAATGAAAAGAGAAAGTGAGTTGTTAGCATTATTTACATAGGTGTCTTTGGAGCACATCCCAATGGGGAGAAATTATGCAGCAAATGAATTGGTCTAACTCGCTATAGGCATCGAACTTACTGATGGTGTACGAAAATGTATTTTGAAGGTTGAACACATAACGCTCCCTTCCTTTATGACTAGGAAAAAAGAAAAGGATGAATGATATGTAGCATCCTTGGACTCAATTAACACAGATTGGAGGAGGCCAATTATTGCATACTTAAAGGGGGACCCTAGTTCCTCGGTGGACAAATGTACCAAGTATTTCGCTCCAAATTATCTTCTGCGAAATGATGAGTTGCTTAGGCGAGGAGCAGATGGAGTGGTTTTACTCTGTGTTTATGCAAAAGAGGCCAAACGACTACTACGAGAGGTCCATTTAGAAGTCTGTGGATCTCATCAATCTGGACCTGAGATGCGTTGGTTTTTGTGATGGCATGGTTACTATTGGCCTTCCATATTGAAAGATTGTATATCTTTTGCCAAAGGATGTGAAGATTTCCAAGCTCATGGACCAGTCAGTCACATTCCTAACATTCCCATGCCACCAATCATTAAGCCATGGCCAGCAAGAGGATGGGCTTTAGATTTGATTGGGATGATCTATCTCTATTAATCCTTGCAGCACACGTACATCATCGTGGCTACAAAATTCTTCACTGAGTGGGTTGAGGCAAAACCATTAAAGGTGGCTTCTGTTGCTGCGATCAGACAATTCATGTATGAAGACATCATATGCCATTTTGGAATTCCATAACGCTTTGTCTCAGATAGGGGGGGCATCGTTTATATCTGGAGAAGTGGAGAAGCTAATGACAGACTTCGGGATTCATTTTTTGAATTCTTCACCTTATTATGCACAATCATATGGCCAAGCTAAAGCAAGCAATAAACTGATCATCTACATCTTTAAACGAATACTCACAAACAAGCCTCGTTTATGGGATGAAGAATTATTCAATACACATTGGGCTTACAGGACTTCAAAACATGCTCCTACAGGAACTACTCTTTATGCATTAATGTTAGGTCATGATGCAGTCTTGTCTTTGAAAATCAATGTCCAGTCTTTGTGCGCCATGGATCAGCATCAGTTAGTGGGTAAAAATTACGTTCAAGCAATATGACAGGAGCTTGAAAACTTAGACAAAAAATGCATTGATGCTTTAAACAATCTGCTCTCTGAGAAGAAGAAGGTAGCTCACATCTATGATTGAAGCACCAGAGCTTTAAGCTTCGTAGAAGGAGAGTTAGTAGGGAAAACGGTTCTGCCTCTTAGAGAAAAACAAGAAGAATGTGATGAATGGTCCGCGAAGTGGGAAGGGCCTTTTGTAATTGACAAAATTAAAGGCAAATGTGCTTTTTAACTGTGAGATGTGGATGGAACAGTACATCATAATCCTATCAATTGCAGATTCTTAAAGAACTATAAACAGCCAGTTTGGGAGTACGAAGATCCTTAGGACCCTAATACTTAGTTTTGCAATCATTCGCAGCCTATAAGTGAGGCTCGCTCTTCAAGAAAAATTAGGGGGCAACCAGTATTCAACAAGGCCAATTCCTGTGGCCAAAATTCTAGATTTTAAAACTTTGTTTTTTAAGTCTTTTGTATACATAATCTGTTAAAGGGTTTCTTTAAGTATATGTACAAAACCAGTTTTAAGTGGTTTACCTTTGCTATAAAGATTACATTTCGCTGAACAACCAAGAAATACAAAAAACAGCTAGCAAAATAAAAAAAATTATTTGATACGAAAAAACAAACTTTTATTATGAGGATTTGCGGCCTCTAGCTCTGATACCATCCATTGAGTGATGGAAACTCTATAGAAAAATGACCAAATCTTGTAACCAAATAGGTGTGGTGGTCGATCTAGTTTATGTCAGCCCCAACAGATGTTGTTGGGTGATCATTGACCAAGGGCTAGATCCTTCTCCAATTGCGTTGGCTCTAGCAACTCGGGGATTCCCCCCCCCCTCCCAACTAATCCTCTCCAAGCCTTCCCTTCAGATGACTTTGACCATCGCTGCTTTATCCTACATGTAATAGAAACTTGTTAGAAGTGAGTTGGAGCATGACAACTAGCATGCAATCGGAGGACAGAGGATAGGTACTTCCAGCAATCGGAGGACCTGAGCTTAGGTACTTCTACCTAAGACAGGTTTAAGCTTGGGTACTTCAATCTAATGGATCTCAACAGATGAGAAAATCTGGAGGAAATGCCTTGGGGGAGATAAGGATAAGGCTAAATATAATGGACATGATTTCCTTTTAAAAAGCTCAATGTGTTTCTATGAAGAAGATGGTACAGGTAACAAGGTATTCATAGAGGCCTAACCCTAAGGGCTTCAATGTTTGAAGGAAAAAGTGTTGGATTGATTCAATGTGATGATTAAGGAGGCTCAGTACTTCAATCCGATTTGCATATCTCTTAAAAGCTGAGGTTATCCTGTGTCAAGAAAAGAGAGTTATGAGGCATTTATGTCATATAGTTATTAGGACTCGATGTGATTTTTGGAGGGACGAAATTAAACCGAGGGGTGAGAGAAGCGTGCAAAGAAATCAAATCAAAGCTTTCTAGATGGGCTGAAATATTACATTAACTTAGAAAAATAGGGTTACAAAATAAATTAAAATCCCAATACTGGGCTTGGTCCACAGTAAGTATGAAAATTCTAAGGGATTTTAGCAAAAAATCTGCTCAGTTATCGCAGAGTAGTCTTGGCCCTTAGGTAATTGGCTTAAGCAGTTGACCACTTAGCTTCAGCATTGGCTGTGAAGGCGCGAGTACTCTTCACATTCAGTAAGGAGGCCTTTCCAATTCCAAGGATGTTGAGAGCATCTTTCTGTTTCTAATTGAACTTCTCCTCCATCTCTACAAGTTCAGCCTGGAGTTTAGCAATTTTGGGCTCTCTTATCCTTGATGCTCTACCACTCAGCATGGTAGCTTTTTCCCAGTGAGGCAAGATTGTCTTGTTGCTACTTCCATCTACGATTTTGTTCCTTATGATAGGAAATAGCTTTTTCTTGCTCAACTTTCGCAGAATGAACAATACCTAGCAATTCTGGAAGTTGGTGGACTAGCTCCTCCATTTTTTTCAGAGTTTGAGGATCAGCAGAATTTTTAGCAAGATAGGCTATCTGTATATTATCCAGAATGGCTTTTCGTACTCCCTCATTTTCAAGATTCAAGATCCAGAGGTCACGCAGATATGCAATAGTTGCTTGCACTTCAGGAAGTTTCTGCTCAGGAAAAACCATTCTGCATAAACTTGAGCAGCTTACTCTAAGTTCCTAGCTATGGTATCATTAGCTCCAAAAGGACTAGTAGTAAGAGCAGCTAAAATTGGGAGCGCAGCGAGGGGGACACTGTCCTTCACCTTCTTCAAATATTCTCCAATCATAACCCAATCAAAGACGTTCCTCTCTCGTAATACCAAATGGATTATTCATATAATCATCCTCATTCCGCAAAGGATCCGACACACTTTTCAAAGGAACTAAAAATCTCCTCCTTTAGCGGCTTTCAAGCTCGGACTTTTTCCTCGTTGTATTCTTCAGGGAAGATCCTTTTAGAAACGCTTTCCAACAGCAAAGGGGCCTCGTCTCAATGATCTACCGCACTAGTTGCCTAGACATGCATGCATGCATTGTGACTACGAGTATGTGAAACCCTGGCTTAATTTGCTTTTTATGAAAATAAATTAATACATACAGTAGAAGAAAGAAAGAAAGAAATTTAAAAAGTTAGATATTAATTACCTCCAAAATTTCATCTGACGACTCTTCTGAAGAAGGCCTTGTTCAAGTTTTTAATATCGGATTTCAAGCATTCGGCAGAGATCCGAAACTCGGGCGTGCAAGAATTTATAATCAGGGTCGCCTTCGTGCATCTCCTTAATCCTGTCCATCTCCGCCCCCAACGACGACTTTCTTTGCCGCGCCAGAAATTTTCCCTTAGTTTCGATCACCTTCATGGCCTTATTGATCTTCTCGACGTGCTCTAATTGACACCCAAAATCTTTATATTGCTTCAACTCCAGAAAGCGGTAGAGAATTTATACAAAATCACCTACGTGGCTTCTCTCGTTGATGATTAGATAGGGAAGGTTGTAGGGCTAAGATTTTTGGGTGATTCTTATGAAGCCAATACACCGCTTCGATGAAGAATAGATCTCCACCGTAAAGATTGTGGATGATCTTGAGGGTGGTTATGGGATTGTGGGACCAGGCAGGAGGCAAGAGTCGTCTCAAATGAACACAGGTCGCTGGTTTATATGGTACCACCTTGTAATACAGATCGAGGCAGAGATCTTCATACTTTTTCAATAAACAGATTGAGTGTGGTTTCACCGGTGACGGTGAATTCAGAAAGTTATGGCATGCTTCCACAAGCGATCTCCATTTGGTTCGCACCGGTTTGGGTGTCCTTCTGGTCAGAGTCTGCAACAAATTCAGCTTAATCTTCTACTACTAACTTCTTCGATCTATTGGCATGGGTTCCCGCAACACTACTATTACTACAACTATACTACAAGAAGAGTTCTCTTCTGGGATTGGAGGCTGATGGGTATTCATTATATTTACTATCATGTTATCATATATAAACAAACTAACTACATCATTCTCTTTCATTTCCAGTTTATTCTCTCCTCTCTCAAAACCTAGCAGAGCTCTCCCACTCTTCACTTAATCATTGCCGTTTCACTCTCTGCTGCGCCCTCCTACTCCTCACTCAATCACCTCCACTCTACTATCTGCCTCGCTCTCTTTAGCTACCTTGACGACCACGCCGCAACCACAAAGGTCTCTCTCGCCTCTCTCCTTTCTCAATCCCTCACCACATCTCTCTAACACACCTCTCTAGCTACCTTGACGATGATGACGCAACCGTGTAGCTACCTCGACGATGATGACGCAACTACGAAGGTCTCTCTCTCTCTCTCTCTTTCTCTCTCCCTCTCCCTCTCCCTCCCTCCTTCCCTCCCTCCCTCTCTCTGAGGTTTCTAAATAGAATCAGTGTTGATTTTAGGGTTCACATGGGTTTAGGATGTGATAGTGTGTTTGTAGACTATAAGTAGTATATTTAGAACTGATGATGTTATTAGTGTGATTGAGAGTATGTGATAGTGTGTTTGTTGGATAGGAGTAATACATTCAGAATTGATGATGTCAGTAGAGTGGTTGAGAGTCCGTGATAGTGCATTTGTTCGGAAGTAGTATATTTAGAATTGAGGATGCTATTATTGTGATTGAGAGTCTGTGTTAGTATGTTTGTTGGCTATAAGTAGTACATTTAAAATTGATCGATAATGTCAGTAGTGTGATTGAGAGTCTGTGATAGTGCATTTGTTAGCCAGAAGTACGTAGTACATTTAGAATTGATGTTGATAAGGATGATGTTGTTAATAATAGTGTATTTGTTGATCTACTATAGTATTTTTACTAATCGATCTATAGTAGTATGTTTGCTAGAGAGTGGTAACATTTTCGTAGACTTGAAGTTTGTTGATTTGATGAACTGAGTATTATGTTTGATAGTTTATGGTAGTGTAATTGTAAGTCTCAAGTAGTATATGTATATTTGATGATTTTGCAGAATGTGTGATGGTGTCGTAAGATGTGTGTACCTTTGTGGTAGTGTGATTGAGTAATATGTTTAATAGTCTATGGTAGTGTGTTTGATTGTCTAAGGTAGTATTTTGATGGTCTATTTTGTTATTTGGAAGAAATGGAAGAAACAAAAAAGGAATACGGTCTAGCCGGAACAAGTAAAAGGAAGTCACCTTCTTCCTTGATAAAAGCTGTGAGGAACAAGCAACGAAAAAAGATGACCAAGGACGTGCATTTCGCAAGAAGACAACCAAAAGCTTCAAGTCCAAGTAGTGTAGTGTAGTGTTAGTGTTTCCATTGCGATGTAGTAGTGTGTACGTGAAACAACAGTAATATATTTTAAAGTAGTTATCTAGTGTGTTGAAAGATTGTAGTGTGTTTTATCAGATAGAAGCAGTGCTTTCTGTTGTGATGTAGTAGTGTGTACTAGAAACTGCAGTAGTATGTTTAACATTAAGGAATTACATTGAATGTTTTGAAGTAGTGATTCAATGTGTTGAAACATTGTAATAATGCTTTCTGTTGTGATACAGTAGTGTGTGTCAGAAATAGCAGTAATGTTTGTTTTTAGTGTTTATCAAATAATAGTGTTTCCGTTATGATGTAGTAGTGCGATTAACAATGAGGAAGTACATAGAATATTTTGAAGTAGTGATCTAGTGTTGAAACATTGTAGTGTGTTTATCCTACAGAAGTAGTGTTTTCTGTTGTGATGTAGTAGTGTGTACTAGAAACAACAGTAGTGTTCATTTGTATTGTTTATCAAATATAAGTGTTTTCATTGTGATGTAGTACTATGTGTGAGAAACAACATTAGTCTTCGTTTATGTAGTATTTATCAAATAGTAGTGTTCGTTGTGATGTAGTAGTGTGCACGAGAAACATCAGTAATATGTTTAACAATGATGAACTACATTGAATGTTTTGAAGTAGTAATCTAATGTGTTGATACATTGTAATGTGTTTATCAGCAAACACAGTTTACTCAACAAACTACCATAGTGATACGCATAAAACATGCGTTTAACGTTAACATAAAGTAGACCCTAAAAACACAGTTCACACGTAAAGCAATTTAAAACCCTTATTTTGTCATTATAATATTGGCGAGTAGGGATCGTTCTATCCGGGGAATTAAAGGGCGTATGCATGGTTTCGTTAATAAGCGGAAATCTAAAGGTTTGGGGGGATTGGAAATTGGTTAATTAATCTACGAAATTAAAGTACAAAAACATGCAAACACAACAAGAACTCCTAGACTTCTAACATGTTTTACTCATATACAAGTTTAACAATCAAGTAACCTTAAAGTCTAATTATGCTTACTAAAAATAAGAAGCTACACTACTAATTACAAATGATCATCTCATTTTATTAACCTCACTCTTTTTCATGCCTCAATACTCTAAGTAAGCTACGAAATTTATAACTTCCAACTAAATATACATGCTTGATATTTGAGTAGGAATGCAACTTAGCGTCTAAACACCCTAAACAAAGTACGATCATCGAAACATGCGAAAGAGAGGGACTTAGCGTATTATCTAACACATGTTTTCGAAGCTTTAAGATTGTATCAAACATAAAAGGCTTGAAATCATAAACACATGCAATTTACGAAAAGTCTTAAGAACATATAACTCAAATCCAAACTTGTTCTTCATTAAATACATCAAAGTGAACAAATACAAAGTAAAAGACATGAAGTTGAAGATCATGGTTACACTTTTTGTCTTGAATGCAAAGAATGACTTCTTGAAGGTGGTTCTCATTCACAAGGGACTTAGCGTATTGTGAATGATCGATGGCTTCGGAGGATGGATTGCTTCGGCTTGTAAAGGACCTTTAAAGTGTTTATGGAGGAGAGGTATTTGTGTAGAGCTTTGGCTTGTAAAAATGGGAGATGATCTGTATTATGGCTGGCCTCCCTCTTATATATAGGCAAAGGAATTGCCTACCTCTCTCTTCCACCTTGCCTCTTCATTAAATGCACCCTTAGTCACCATGGCAAGTCACACCCTTAGTCACCATTTGTGATCATCACAAGCAAGAGTCACCTAGGCTAGTCACACCCTTAGTCACCCTTTGTGATGATCACAAGCTTAGTCACCAAGCCTAGTCACAAAGCTTGCCAAACTTGACTTTTCCTCTTCACCAAGTGGCACTACCGGATTTTTACCCATTGCCGGCGACTTTTATGTCGCCGGTAATGGTTTTGGACATTGCCGACGATTTTTGCCGGAAAAATCGCCGGCAATGTAATTTTTTTTTTTTTTCGAGACATTACCGGCGACTTTTAAGTGAGTCGCCGGTAATGTCTCAATGGTAATGACATTACCGGCGACTTAAATTAAGTCGCCGGTAATGTCTTTTTTTTTTTTTTTTTTTAAACATTACCGGCGACTTAATTTAAGTCGCCGGTAATGTCATTACCATCGAGACATTACCGGCGACTCACTTAAAAGTCGCCGGTAATGTCTCGAAAAAAAAAAAAAATTACATTGCCGGCGATTTTTCCGGCAAAAATCGCCGGCAATGTCCAAAAACATTACCGGCGACATAAAAGTCGCCGGCAATGGGTAAAAATCCGGTAGTGTGGCTTGCTTACAGAATTTAATGGGCTTGGGCTTGATTTCGGGCCGAAACAAACTTTGACAAATGGGCCCACAAAATGCTTTATGGGCCGGCCCATTCCCGATGGTCCAAAATCGCAAAAATCACAAAATCGCCGAAATTCCTCCGAATCGCGCCGTTATTCATATCCACCGTAAATAACCTAAAAATAACAAATTAAATAAAAAAAACATAAAAAACTAAGATTATAACATAGCTAAACGTAAAGGGAAATGCGTTAAGAATCGAGCATAAAATGCGCATATTACATAGGTTTTTGAAAAGGGAAAATAGCTAAAAATGTCACTGAAGTATGGCCCGTTCTAAACTTTGCCCACTCATATATGGCAAATATCACTTTGCTTACTATCGAATTACACTTCTACTCATTTTTGCTCTGTAACAACCTGAACCAAAGTTCACGTATTATTTAGCACAAAACAATATTATCGCGAATTAGTTGTATCACGTGGGTTATTAATGACCTTTTTATCAGGCGAGAATTTGAATTGATTTCCTTCACGAAAGTTATGATATATTCAATTTCAACCTCGCGAGAATTTTCCGAGAATTTTTCTGATTTACGAGTTATTTGTTATTATTTTTGGAAGTTTTTATTTTCAGATAACTATCGCGATATTTATCGGAAAGTGTCATAATGAATAAATCGAAAAGGAATTTGTTTTATCGATTAATTAGTGAACGTACGATCGCGATATAGTCGAATAATAGTCGTCGATCGATTGAGGAGCTTCCCCTATAAATAGAATGTTTCTGAATTTGGTCGGATTACCCGATTTAGAAAGTCAGTTTGGGTGTTGACCTGGTGTTGACCCACCCTTTGACCCGACCTGGTTTGCCGACCCTTTTCCTTGACCCGCCGGAAACTTCATCGTCTGGCCTCTTTTTCAGGCGATTGAGGTATGGATTTTCTTCTCCTCTTGCCCATGAGTGGCTTGGTGTAATCAATTGGGACTTTTAGGTATGATTTGAAGCAACCCGAATGGGTTTTTGGGGCGGTACCCATGGACGTCGTGGGTGGCGGCACTCCGGCCAATCTCCGGTGACGGCGTGGGGTGGGTTCAATTGGGTTTTGTCCAAGGAGTCGAAACCCCTTAACCCCGTGGGCCGCCTTGCGCCGTAGCCGGCGTTTGATCGTCGAGAAGACTCTGGCCTGGTTTTGGACCCACCGACTTTGGAGTGGAATTCCGTCAAAATACGCTAGAATTTGATGTGGCCACATAAGGGAATGTTGTAGGGCTTGAAGAGAGGAAGAGATTGAGGGGTTGAACGCTCCAAACGGAGTTCTCCGGCCGGAGGGCGCGTGTGGCTCACGCGCCGCCGCTGGCCACGGGGGGGCTCCGGCGAGGAAAAATTTCAAAATTGCCCGGGGGATTTTCGCACGTTTTATCGAATTTTGTATTAAATATATGTGTTATTTATTCAAGAAATCGTGATCGAGAATTTGGCGAGGGAACTTCCGCCGGACCACAAAACTAGCTTTGTACAGTGAGTGGATACTTTATTTTTACAGTTGATTAGCGAGTCTATTTATTATTATATTCAGTTCCAGTTCGGTTTGTGCTTTCAGTATTCAATATATATTTTTGGAGGCTTGTTTCAGTTAGATGTGCATCGATGCATTGGTTACTCGGCTGATCCCCGAGTGGCTCCAGGGAAGTAGCAGCACTTACCCCCTGGAATTCATGTCGTCTTTGTGTCAAGAATCACTGGACGACTTTAGTGGATCGTGGTCAGGGGACCTCAGTCACTGCCTCTACCTGGGAACGATACTCGAGAAGGGTCAAGAGTCCCCCTCGACGTATCCTTATTGTACATTTTCAGTATTCTAAACTCGCCATCAGAATTAATGATTTTATTTACAGAAAGGCATAATGTAGATTTTACATTATATATTTTGAATTTATTATCGTCCACTCACTCTAACGGTTATTATTTTATATGCCTTTTCTGGGTTTTTCAGTTTTCTCCGCCCAGTTTGCAGTTGTTATCCTGTGATTGCACGTCGGAGACGGAGGCGTAGAGTTTGTGTTACCGTACTCATCTAGTAGGTTTTTAGCTTAACTTGCTAGTCTTGCATAATATGTACATTAGAAGTCGCTCTGAATATTGTATAGAGTTTGACTTTATTATGTTTTATTTTCCACACAGTTCTCAGATTTCTTATCACCTTTTGTAAATAGTATATACTTATAGTAAGTTTATATTTTGGTTAATCTGAGAAATCCGGATGGGATTTGGTGCCTGCGGTTTGTTTTTGTTGACATTTTAGAAGTGTTTTCTCTCTACAGGTTTTTGGGTTTCTTTATTCTAGAAGAAACCCTGGCAAAATTTTTGTTGACTCATGTGTCGTTAGGGTTTAATTTCGGTTTAGGCAACTAAATCAGGATCGGGTCCTTTTAGTTGGTATCAGAGCATTAGGTTATAGGTTCTGTAGACTTCTGCAGTTGTGTTACTAAGGACATTTAGGAATACACAGCACTTCCGAAGCGATGGCCTAACCGGTCGGCAGATACCCATCAATGCTCACGGTGTTGTGTGTTTTTAAATGTTTAAGATTTCATTACTGTGTCCTTCGTGTCTGTTGACTAATGTGTTTTCCCATCCATAGGAGATGCCTCCTTGACGTGGAGCCCGTGCTAATAGGGCTGAGGATCGTGATGAGGATCAACGACCGCGTAACTTGCTTATGCGAGTTTTACAACTAGATGAGCGTTTTGATCCTGTAGCAAAGGCAAGAACAACTGGAGCAACTATTTTCTCCGGTTCTACAGATCCTGAAATTTGTGAGGCATGGATAGTCCAGTTAGAGCGTGTATGTGAACGACTTCACTTCACTCCAGAGTAGAAAATTGTAGCAGATGTTGGGTTACTTGAGTCACATGCTTACTTCTGGTGGGCTAGCACTGAGAGGGTTCCTGTTGATACTCCATGGCCTACATTTAGGGAATTATTCATGCACCGATATTTTAATCAGGCTACTCAGCAGCGAAAATATGAAGAGTTCACCAATCTGAGGTAAGGTTGTATGTCAGGGCTTGAGTGTCGAGATGCATTTACTTGTTTGTTCTGATTTGCGCGTGATCTGGTGGCAAGTGAGGAAGCCAAATGTAGGAGGTTTGAGTTGGGATTTAATTTAAACATCAAGGGGACATTGACAACTATGTTCGGGACAACTTTGATGAGTTTGTTAGTGCAGCCATCAGGGGTGAGGATGTGGATAGGGAGAGACAGATGCAATTTCAGTCTCGTCGTTTCATGGAAGGTGGACCTAGCAAGGGCCCTTCGAAGAGATTGAGTTCAGGTACTTCGGGGTCAACATCCTCTTCTGGCAATAGATCTTCTGGTTTTTCTGCTGGTACATCCGGCCAGATTAGAAGATAGGATTGGAGGAAAAACCGATCACAGCGACAGAGCAGTGGAGCAAGTTCCAGTGGTTCTAGTCGTAGCGGTCGTCGTATTAATCCTTCAATGCAGCGGGAGTTTCCACTGTGCAGGATATATAATCGACACCATTTGGATCAGTGTCAATAGGGCATCAGAGGTTGTTATCGTTGTGGCCAGGAGGGTCACTTTGTCAGGGAATGTCCACAGTTAGCCACTTTTGGTGGTTCAACAACCCAGAGATCAGGGTACCACTTTTGGAGTTCAACCAGTACAGCCCACAGAACAAGCAAATCAGCAGAACCGCAATCAGTGTGGACGACCCAGTGGGTAGGCCCGAGTGCATGCTATGACCTTGCGTGAGGGCAGAGCTTCCGCTGAAGTTATCATCGGTACGTTATATGTTTTTGGTTACCCAGTCCTTACTTTATTAGACCCGGGGGCTATGCATTCTTTTATATCGTATAGATTGGCATCTTTGGCCACTATACCTGCCTCTCCACTTCTGGGCATGTGGCGAGTTTTATATCCGTTCGGTGAGGTTGTGTGTGTTAGATGGGTATATAGGGATTGTGAAATACTCATAGGAGATCATGGGCTAGCCGTAGATTTAATGTTGTTGGATATTGTAGATTTTGATGTAATTCTGGGGATGGACTTCTTAGAGGCTCATTGGGCAGTCTTTGATTGTCATAAAAAGGAGGTAGTCTATAGAAGTCTAAGTATGTCAGAAATCTTATTTCGTGGTGAAAGAAATATTTCTCCACCTTATATGATTTCGGCAATGAAAGCGAAAAAGATGTTAAGGAAAGGCTATGAGGGATACTTGGCACATGTGATTAATATTGAAGTTTGTGTGTCGAGTATCGGGGATATTCCAGTGGTCTGTGAGTATCCAGATGTCTTTCTAGAGGACTTACCTAGTTTTCCTCTAGTGAAGGAGATTGATTTTACTATTGAGTTACTTCCGGGTACTGGTCTTATTTCTCAAGCACCATATCGAATGGCTCCAGCAGAATTGGAGTTACACGTTCAACTGTAGGAGTTGATCGATAAGGGTTTTATTCGACCTAGTATTTCACCTTGGGGTGCTCCAGTGTTGTTCGTGAGGAAGAACGATGGTTCAATGAGGTTGCATGGAGTGCTTGTGTCTATAGTTTCCGATCGGGATACTCAGTTCACATCAAAATTTTGGCGAGCTTTGTAAAAGGCGTGGGGACCAGATTACATTTTAGTACAGCTTTTCACCCTCAGACTGATGGCCAATCAAAGAGAACCATTCAGACTTTAGAGGATATGTTGTGTTTCTGTGTATTGCAGTTCAAAGGAAATTAGGATCAACAATTGCATTTGATTGAATTTGCGTACAACAACAGTTATTAGACCAGCATCGGAATGGCTCCATATGAAGCTTTATATAGGAAACAATGTTGAACTCCGTTGTGTTGGAGTGAAGTAGGAGAAAGGTTGCTTATTGGTCCTAGTATAGTGAAGGACACTGCTTAGGACATTCAAATTATTCGAGACAGGATGAAAGCCGCACAAGACCAACAAAAAAGTTATGTTGATGTAAGAAGGAAGGACCTTGACTTTGAGGTTGGTGATTAAGTATTTTTAAAATTATCTCCTTGGAAAGGTGTTGTGCGTTTTGGGAAACATGGCAAACTCCGTCCACGTTATATCGGCCCATATGAGATTATTGAACGCGTGGGTACAGTGGCGTATAAGTTGGCACTACCTTCTGAGATGGCCAGAGTACATGATGTGTTCCATGTGTCTTTGTTGCTGAAATACATTTCTGATCCATCTCATGTTCTGATACCTTATCAGCTCTCTATTCGGGAGGATTTGACTTATGTGGAAGTGCCGGTTCAGATTCTTGATCAGAGAGTCTAGGAACTACGTCACAAGACCATTCCACTTGTGAAGGTTTTGTGGAGGAACCATGCTGTTGAGGAGGCCACTTGGGAACCTGAGTTGCAGATGCGAGAGCAGTATCCCTACCTCTTCGATTAGCAAGTAAGTAAATTTCGAGAACGAAATTTTTTATTAGGAGGGTAGATTGTAACAACCCGAACCAAAGTTCACGTATTAATTAGCACGAAACAGTATTATCCCGAATTAGTTGTATCACGTGGGTTATTAACGACCTTTTTATCAGGCGAGAATTTGACTTGATTTCCTTCACAAAATTTGTGGTATATTTAATTTCGACATCATGAGAATTTTTGGAAAATTTTTCTGATTTACGAGTTATTTGTTATGATTTTTTGGTAGTTTCTATTTTCGGATAACTATCGTGATGTTTATCGGAAAGTGTCATAATGAATAAATCGAAAAGGAATTTATTTTATCGATTAATTAGTGAACGTACGATCGTGATATAGTCGAATAATAGTCGTCGATCGATTGAGGAGCTTCCCTATAAATAGAAAGTTTCCGAATTTGGTTGGGTTACCCAATTTAGAAAGTCAGTTTTGGGTGTTGATCTGGTGTTGACCCACCATTTGACCTGACTCGGTTTGCCGACCCGTTTCCTTGATCCACCAGAAACTTCATCGTCCGACCACCTTTTCAGGCGATTGAGGTATGGATTTTCTTCTCCTCTTGCCCATGAGTGGCTTGGTGTAATCAATTGGGACTTTTAGGTACGATTTGAAGCAACCCGAATGGGTTTTTGGGGCGGTAACCATGGACGTCGTGGATAGCGCTCCGGCCAAGCTCCAGTGATGGCGTGAGGTGGGTTCGACTGGGTTTTGTCCCAAGAGTTGAAATCCCTTAACCATGTGGGCGCCGTAGCCGGCGTTTGATCGTCGAGAAGATTCCGGCCGGGTTTTGGACCCGTCGGTTTTCAAGTGGAATTCTGGCTAAATACGCCGAAATTTGATGTGGCCACAGAAGGGAATGTTGTCGGGCTTGAAGAGAGGAAGAGATTGAGGGGTCAAACGCTCCAAATGGAGCTGTCCGGCAGGAGGCACGTGTGGGTAAAAGTGTAATTCGATAATGAGCAAAGTGATATTTGTCATATATGAGTGAGCAAAGTTTAGAATGGGTCATGCATACTTGAGTGACATTTTTAGCCATTTTCACTTTTGAAAACACAACCATGGGTTGTTGAAAAAATACTACTACAAGTTGTTGCAAACACTACTCTACTGGAACTTGAAAACACCAACAGAGTAAAAAAAGACATGACATAACAATTTTATCATAATACTATCACAATGTCTTCAGGAAACTACCACAGGATGTTACAAATGCTACTCTGTTGGAACTTGATGACCTCTAACTAAAAGTTTGATGAGTGTACTACTATTTTTGTTAGATAGTACTATTGTAATTAGCTTTACATACTCTTTGACCATAGTATCCACAAAGGCTACACCAAGTTCAATCATAGTCTTCATCATCAACTTCAAGTCTCTATCACCGGATAACATACAATTTGGAGGTGTTAATGAGAAATAAGAGTGAATGAATCCAGACTCGAACCAGGAAAATATGATGACACCTCCATCACCACATCAAAGAAAGTTGTAGTAGAAGTAGGGAAGAACATGATTGTTTGGTTGTTGTAGGTGCACTTCGCATACAACTCTAATTCTATAGCTACTTATCTACAAATTAAAGAGAAATGCTCACAGAACATAAATAGTATATTTAATAGTCATCAATAGTATGTTCAGTCAACACTGATAGTACTGTAAAGTACAACATGGAGGAAACATACAGAACAACAAACTAGTATTCACAAAGGCCTGCAGTAGTGTGTTCACTCAACACAGGTAGTACTATTACATCTCATACTTTATATTAATTATAAAAAAAAATTAGCAACATCAAGTACACACAAACACATAAATTATAACAACAACCATACAGTACTATCACTATGATGAATTGATCCATAATAAACAGTACTAGAATATGAAATCAACTAAATTGAAAAACCAAAATTTGA
Source organism: Geum urbanum (assembly GCA_946800695.1). Taxonomy (NCBI): domain Eukaryota; kingdom Viridiplantae; phylum Streptophyta; class Magnoliopsida; order Rosales; family Rosaceae; genus Geum; species Geum urbanum. The sequence goes on from OX326998.1 coordinate 42,468,226, forward strand.
AATCGAAGTGCGAGATGGAAATTCGAAATCACATCTCAAATCAAGCAAGATCAAATAATACAAAATACAAAACATTTACAGAAATGAAGAATCGAAACCTCACTCGTATCATAACAGCAACAAAATCTCAAAGTCGTCGGAATCTTCCTCTCACCGAAGCTTCCTCTCGCTGAAATCTTCCTCTCGTCGTTGATGATGTTTAGTCCCGTCTCTCTCTCTCGTCGGAATTTTCCTCTCGCAAGAACCTTTCTCTAGATCGCTCTCTCTCTCTCTCTCTCTCTCTCTCTCCTCCGCGCGGATCACACTCTCTTTCTCTCTCTTCTCTCTCTCCTCCGTGCTGTTTTGAATTTGAATGGAAAGAGATTCTTATATGTTATATGTGAGGGTAAAATTTGAAAGTGAAACAAAATAAGAAAGTAAAAATGAGATGATTTGTAAAAAAAAGGTTAATTGACCTTATTAGGAAAATATGGTTTCTAAGAGATCTTATATGTAATTATCTACTTCTACATTAGGTCGATATACCCTAAACAGTTCCACCGCAAAAGCTATGGTAGTTAAGACATGAATTTTTTATTGGAGCGTATATAGTATTTCATTGGATCCGTATTCTCTCCTAACCAAGACTACCTAACATCTTCCTAACCCATAAATCTCAGCCGTGAGATCGAATGTACAATTGAGATTAGTTCTTATGCACAAAAGATTGGTTCTTATACACAGAAGTCCATGGTTCTTATGCACACTTTACCTCTCTCTCTCTCTCTCTCTCTCTCTCTCCATAGAGCGGGGCTTTGTAGTTCGACAACAAGCTCTCCACTGTTCATTTGTCGCCATCGTCGACACAACCATCCAACTGGTACCAAATTCCGCCAATTTTTCTCTGCTACTTAATGGGCTCCGACTCTTCTCGCCGGATATTCCCTCTTCCGTTCCTTGTATTGGAGGACAACAGAATTATATCTCTCATCTCTCTTACATCAAATCCTTCAACCTTGCTATAAAATCCATTGAAAAAAAAATTGTTGTTGTATTCTGGGGTTTTTGATTGATTGAATTGAATAAATTGTTTCTCTTAGGTGGGGGAGTCGGGGTTTCCAAATTACATTGGATTAATTATGGATTTATCACCAGCTGCATAGTTGGATGTATTGGGTATATGGATGATCTAACATGATATTGAGCAAGATGGTTGTTGAAGAATTGTTTATACAAATGGCGGGATTCTCAATCTTCAATTAGATCCGAGAAACACCATGGTTGATGACTTGCTTCTTCCATCACAATATAGGTTCTCTCACTTCTCTTTGTGAGAGAGAGAAGATTGTGTGCAATGCGGCATGAAAGAATTAAATGCATAAAAATTAATCTTAGCTGTACATTAAATCTCACTGCTAAGATTCGTGGGTTAGGAAGATGTTAAATAATATTAGTTAAAAGTGCATCCCAGTCCCTATTTGAGGCCTCTTCAAGTTACTACTCGAACTCGTAATCAAGACTCTTATACTTTTTGATAGTTTGATAGTTGAATAACGACAAGCGTGACATATAGGGTCCATCATGTACTAATATTATCCAAATTTAACCACCTTTAAGGTGTTGGATTTTTTCATAAAAGGTTTAAGTATAATTAGGAATAGTCCATATTCATTTAACTTGTATTTCGTCTTACCCTATTTCGATGTAGAATCTCCACTCCAACACTCACAACGTACGTATAGGGATCTTCATATAAATAAACATATCGATCCCATAAAATCATTTAAGAATCATACTTCATTTCACAATCAGGTGGACAAGGGATAGTGTCATATATCCACGATGCAATCATGCTCCTGACCATGTTTATTAAATTTCTAACAACTATGGTTAAATTAACCAAATACGTACCATAGTTAGTATAACTAGAGCAGCAACTATGATAAATACAGTACTCCCCGCCATGTCCCTCATACTCATCATATCCCTGAAACTGATGATAGAACGTCACATACTCTGTGCATCCATGTCCTTCATACACATAGTGGTTCTCTCTCTGATATCCATAGATCTCCCTCTCCACCATTAACATGCCAGCATACACATTCGAAGTCACATTGCTTATTTCTCCATCACTCCCTCCCTCGCCCTGATCTGTCTCATCTTCATCCTTGTCCCCGTCGCCTTTGTCATCATCGTTTCCATCATCCATGTCATCGTTGCCTTTCTTACCGGCGTTGCCAACATCATTGTCATCGTTTGGTGCTCGTTTATTTGACCCCTCAAATGATGCATCGGTTGCATCCTACCTGGACCGGCCCTGAGAATTTCGGGGCTCAAGGCAAAATATTTTCTAGGGCTCCATTGCTCCATCGTTTCGAAATAATATACGCATAATATCAATCACAATGAAATTTTAAATATAACTGAATTTTTTAATAAATAATATATTAAATGAGTAGATGATCAAATATAATTCAATCAAAATACTTCTTAAAAATACAAGTTTTTCATTTCAATATTTTAATGGAATACCTCCACATTGTGATAAGTTATAAAAAAAATTTGATCTCATATATAAAAAAGTTACCTCTATATAGTAATAATTGTTAATGATAATAATATATAAAATATTATTTAGGAATTATAATATTTATCTATACTAGTTTGAGACAATGATTTATACTTGATTGTTGCAATCACGTCTTGGAACTTGTGGGTCCGTAGTAACTCGTTAGCATATTCATCTTGTTGAAGCCAAAATGTTTCGAACTTCTCTAGTATGTCGATGGTTTCTTTAGTTGAAACTTTTTGTAGCTCTACACGTCCTCCGGATTATCGTATTTGAATTTTCACGGCAGTATGTTTGACTTAAAATGACTTTAAGTACTTTAACTGAGTTTGACTAACAACTAACACAATACCTTTACTTAAAGACACGAAAATATTGTAGAACGATTAGGACATATAATGTCAATAGGGAAAATTCAAATAAACTAGTTTCCTTTATTAATCATATAAGTTTCTCATTTAAATTACAAATACATTACTTTCCTAATATTTGTGAACTAATTTATAAGTAAACCTCTATTTAAAAATAACCTCTATATAAGAATAAATTTTAGTAGGCCAAACATTATGACTGTAGAGAATTTTTACTATATCAGTAAAACATTATTAGAACATTATTCAAACTCTGTTACTATTTAAACATTATCAGACAGTCAATTATTCCTAATTCATAACTCTTTGCAAAATTCTTTTATTCTTTTCCATCCACACCACTCAAAATTCTCCTAACCTTTCAGCAATTCCAGATAACATTATGTACTCACGGAACATGACCAGTACAGATTTTGGTTATGTCACCCCTATGCTATTACCATTTTGCACCGTAGTCCGTGACTCATTACCCTCTGCTACATGTTTTGTGAAATTAGCTATACAGAATAAAATGTGATTGTGACAAATTGCCTAATGCTAAAAAAGCTCTAGGGCACACCATCCTTATGAAAATAATAGATAACGAATTGGCAACAATCTGGAAATGGTAAAACGTACCCAGGTCTTCTGTGTCTGATGAATTTTCATCTTCACTTGGAACCATAGTATCATCATTGTTTCCTTCAATTACATCCTCAGATGGTTCTAACATAGTGGCAATCCTCTTACTAGGAGCCTTTTTCATTCCACTGATAGTGACAAGCTCTGCAACTCGTATCATCCTTGATTTGCTTGCTTCTTTGTATGCTTTTGTCAGAGCTACTTTTACAGCAGGCTGGACACCATTCAGTGGATTCGGATGCCCCTGATACAAATACACTGGACATCCATTGTTTCTGACCGACATAGTCAGTTTACTTCAGAGTTTTGACAGGCCTTGCAGCGAGCTTTGAGGACCAGACTACATTTTAATACAGCTTTCCATCTTCAGACTGATGGACAGTCTGAAAGGACCATGCAGACCCTGGAGGATATGTTACGGTCCTGTGTATTGCAGTTTAGAGGGAATTGGGACCAGCAGCTACATTTGATCGAGTTTGTTTACAATAACAGTTATCAAACCACCATCGATATGGCACCTTATGAGGCTTTATACGGGAAGCAGTGCCGTACTCCATTATGTTGGAGTGAGGTGGGTGAGCAATGACTCATTGGTCCTGATTTGGTGAAGAGCACCACTGAGGATATTCAGATTATCAGAGACAGACTGAAAATTGCCCAAGATCGACAGAAGAGCTATACAGATGTGAGGAGAAAGAGTCTTGAGTTCGAGGTGGGCGATTGGGTCTTCCTGAAATTGTCTCCTTGGAGAGGAGTAGTCCGTTTCGGGAAGCGTGGCAAGCTTCGGCCACAGTATATTGGTCCATATTAGATCACAAAGAGAGTTGGTGTCGTGGCTTACAGGTTGGAGTTGTCTTCAGAGATGGCGAGGATGCATGATGTCTTCCATGTCTCGATGCTACGGAAATACATTTCAGATCCATCCCATGTTTTAGCACCATATCAGCTTTCTATCCCGGAAGATTTGACTTATGTGGAGGAGCCAGTGCAGATTCTCGATCGACGTGTACAGGAGTTGAGGCACAGAGTTATTCCGCTTGTGAAGGTCTTATGGCAGAATCATTCAGTAAAGGAAGCCACTTGGGAGACTGAGCAGCATATGCGGGAGCAGTATCCTCATATATTCAGTTAGAAGGTACGTAAATTTCGAGGTCGAAATTTTTGTAAAGGGGTAGATTTGTGACGACCCAAACCGGAATTGGTATATTAATTGGCTTAATTCACGAGTTTCACGTATAATTGTGGTTTATCGGAATTAATCGGATATGCGACTTTGTTCACGACTTAATTTTCGGACACGAATTTGACTTGGGTTTGTTCGTGAAAAATGTAGAGAATCTGGTTTCGAGTCCGTAAGAGCTTTCCAAGGATTTTTCGGATAATCGAGGAATATAAAAATAATATTTGAAATTATCGTCGAGTTAGTCGTGTTTATCCGTTGGAGTTTGAGTTATCCGAATTGCGGATAGAGTTGATTCGCGACGAATAAATAGCCGAATAGTCATAAAGTTATCGAAAAGTTTGAAAAATGGGCTGTTTGACCGAGTTGACTTGTTCTGGCCGAGTTGACCGAGTCAACCCGTGTTGACTCAGTGAGCCGTGACTCGTTGTAGTGGTGGCTGCCGGAAAACGGGACGGTTGCCGGAAATAAAGGTCCAATTTTGAAGCTTAGGACCTATGCTTTCATTTGAGGTATGTATTGTGATGTATGGTGGAGGTTTTGGGTTAGAATTTTGGATGACAAATGGAGGAATTTTGGGGGCGACGGACGGCGGTGCTCCGGCCACGGTGAAGGCTGGGGTTTGGGAGGAATGGCTATGTGGACCACCGCGAAGCATTTGGGGGTGGTTTTGTGAACCGCCGTGCGTTGTAGCCGGAGTTTTGGTGGTGGACCGATCGTCGGCCGGTTTGAATTTCAAGGAATTTTCGAGCGGTTTTCCGGTGGAATTGAGGGAAGGTGAAGAAGAAGGAAGTGTTAGGCTCGGGGAGGAGTTTAATTCTGGGCTTTTCCCGCCGAAAAATTTCTCTGGTGACGGCGCGTCGCCGCCGCCGGCGGCGGTCAACATTGAAACTCCGGCGACGCGTTGACTTTTTGAATTTTGGAAAGTTTTATGCTGTTTTACTCGTAATCGCACCCTGATCGTCGTCTTGAGATTTTCGAGTTGATTTGGGTGGTGGATTTTATGTCGAGGGTTTATGTGAAGTATATATGGGATTTTCGACGATTTTCTTAATATCCGAGTTATATATTTCCGAAAATGGTTAGTTTCCGATGTGTGGTTCAGAGTATTGAATTGTGATTTTGATCATTGATATTTTGTGATTATTCAAAAGATCGAGATCGTACGCTTGGCGAGGGATCCTCCGCCGGATCTCGGGATTAACGCGTTTGCGCGCTGTGCTTGTCTGTGAGTGGACACTTTTCTTTTCACTGATTGGTTGCGAGTATTTATTATATGTTTTACGAGCATGAGCATGCATATGCGATTATGATTTATTCGAGCATGTGTTTTACTATTATGCATCGACGAATATGCTTTTATAATTATCTATTACGAATAAGCATTTACATTATGCTTTATACATTTGCATAGAAACTATTTATGATTTGGTTTACACAGAGTACAGTCTTAGTATATATTGTTGTATCGATACAATTAGTATCCCGGCTGATCTCCGATGATGTCACCGGGGGGGACTGTGACTCTGACCCGAGGTCTTTACCAGGGGAGGGGGAACAGATACCCTAACCTGAGGTCTTTTTGGCTAGAATCACGTGTGGGTCTGGAATCCCGTGATTCGGACTCTACTAGCGCGGATGTGTCCATGAGTGATCCCGCAGGACTTTCGATGCAGACTCTGTACGCGTGAGGAGTTAGAGTCTCCCTCGTGTACCATTTTATTTTCATGCATTTAGACTCGCATATGTTTTGATAACATATATTATTCGGCGAAAGACATTTATTTTCGTCCACTCACTCTAACGGTTTATATGTCTTTCCCTGGGCTCTTTGTTTTTAATGCCCAGTTTGCAGTTCGGATCCTGATGTCGCACGTCAAGGTTAGAGGCTTAGTATTCGAGCTACTTTTCATTCTCAGTAGATTTCTTGTTTGACCTACTGTTGTGTATTTATGTATATATATTAGAGATCGCTCTGAATACTCTGATGTTTATATTTTCATATGATTTTTCTAAATTTCTGTAAAGTTACAATTTTGCTTATTGCTTTATATTATAATATGTTTTTTAGAAATCCGATTGGAATTGGTGCCCACGGTTTGACTTTTATGACATAGGATGAAGTGTATTTTCGAGTGCAGATTAATGGTAACTTCGCGATATAGTGAAACTCTACCGAAATTTCTATGGTTTTTGAAAGTTCGTGTTTTAAGAAGAGGTTTGATTTCGGTTTAGGAAACTAAATCGAAATCGGGTCCTTTCAGACATAGAGAGACTCATATACTGAAACTGGTTAAGTGTCATTCTCATGTCTCCGTTCACTCTTTCTGTTAGTTCCTCGAGAGCAATTTGAGACACGAACAGCAAATTAATCAAGATAGCAAACGATCATATGTAAGACTAGAGAGATAAATCAAATGTATAGGCAACCAATTTACTGAAGGAGAGCCACTACCCAAACTTTAATAACCCAAGTAACCCCAACCTATTCAAATTTCAAATTTTTCAGAAGAAAGAAGAAAGATACTTAATTGAAACAAAGTGGGAAGAGTATAATCTGTAAACCAGCTGTCCACACAAGAAAAGGTACAAAAACAAATAGAGTAGAAAGCAGAAATTCTCTACAGATAATTAATTAATGGCCTTTCAATTCCAGAAAAAGGAAGATAGACTTGCACACCCCTTAAGACCGACATGGAAGCACAAACTCATGATCTACAAGCAAGGGAATGAAGGGAAGACAAACTATATATAACTAAATAAACAGTTAATTGATGGGATACCTAAGATGTTTCATAAATAAATAAAATTAAAATAAAAACAAAAAAAACAGATAAAATCTAAATACCAATTTCTATTGATAACAAATCAAATATGCAACTTCAAAATATAGCACATTCAAGGAGTCAAAACTTCAGCATATAAATCTGAATGAAGAAGAGAGATAAACACAGAGGAGGAAAACATTTTGTCCATACTTGAAGACAAATGATATCTCTGAAAAGAATGATGATCTCATAAAATATTTGGAGACCAGAAACTATACTTACGTCTTTGACTTGAAGGCCTACAGCAATTGCCACTTTGTTCAACCCCTTAGCCATCTATCAAACAAATAAAATATTAGTGCATCCTGCCAGCAACCTTATTATATATGTATGGCAAATACAAGTGTCTGAAAGCCACAAGATTGATTTCTCAATTTAAATTAAGTACTTAAATCCAGTGGCTACATAAACAAGAGCACAATTATGCATTCACATCATCCAATGTAATATGTACTAAAACAGATCCATAAGGTTTTCTGTTTTTTTTTTCTACATGTAGCATAAGTTTTCTTAATGGGAGATTTTATTCACATCCCTTTTTACTTAATGCACGTCCCACTTTTTCATAACTTTTTAAATTTCTATTTTACCCCCTAAATAAACTTGAAAGGGTAAAGGAACCCAAGGAGGTTCAGCAAGAACAATGTCTGAAAGAGAGGTAAACGGCTCTTTCCGATCCCGTAAACTCTTTCCATCATTTAGATCACAATTCTAATGATCAATCCTATCTCTAAAGCCTTCACAATTCTTATGGTATAAAACCTGCTGGAAATATTATTAGGACGGCCAAAAGGCCAATCTTTGGCTAGCAAAGATGATCTCAATGTAACAAGTTTGAGACCCGGCAATCACGATATGACGACAATATCAATACTAGGTGCTGAATGAGATAGGTAGATATTGGATTGATGTTCAGAGAGAGGAGAATACATACTGCAGGGGAATTGGATTGATACTGAGGGAGACAAGAAGTAATGAAGAGGGATCGTCCGGATTGAAGAAGAATGATGCTGAAGGAAGAGAAGGATGAAGAGGGGAAAAGGAGGATGAATTAATTAGACGGAAAAAGAGGAAGATGCAGGGAAAAAGTGTCAAAAATAAAACAAGGGGTGTCTATCCAGAAAATTGGGATGTGCAAATAAAATTTCTCTTTCTTAATAGATAGGTAACATAAGAGTGGCTAGCTCAGGTTCCATGTAATTAGACACATAGGTAACATAAATAATGTCTCAAAAAGAATCAAACACTACAAAGAAAATGTCACAAGGAGTAATTAACCAAAAAAAAAAACAGTTTCTTCTGACAAACATGCTCAAGTGCTTTAATAAAAGAACATATGCATCAACATTCAAGATGACTCAATTCAAATCAACATGCTAAATTGCTACAAGGGAAGGCCCCTAAGAATAAAGGGCAATGCATAGAAAAATTAAAAAAAAAACATACCACCCGTTCTATGGACAGGAAAGATCACTCAAAGAAAATCCATATGTATGAAGCCAGATTTGCATAGAATTTGTAAAATGGTTTCAATACGAGTACAGTTGAATAAACTAATAGTTTGTTTGATGACAGTGGCAATGCATGTGACGGTAAAACAACAATACAATGACATGTGGGGTCAACAAAAAAATCTGTAGAAACATTCGCTACATAGTCAAAAACATTTCCAGAATTCAAACTTCAACAAAATTATGTGGCCCCCAACAACTCACAACCTATAGAACTATAAAAGTTGCTGGTAAAGAAAGCAGCTAGTATAATTCTTTAGTAAGTACATGAATGCAAGCAAAAAAAGAGTTTCTCATGCATTATCGTAGGATAGTGAATAACCCATCCAACTATCAACTTGTTTTAGACAGCATGTAAATGAACAGTTTAACCACAATGCTCTCACATCTACACATTACCAACATGAGAAAAAAACCAAATACTAACATGTTGCAAATGATTAGAGATGAAAATGCACTTGAGTAACACATATCAACAAAATACAAATACAAATATGTTTAAAAAGAAACAGAAAAACCCAGTATGTATACAGAGTAGGGGGTGGGGGAACCTGTTGCTTAGTAGGTTTGCGGAAGCTGAGGAGCAAACAGTAGTTCATAAGACTTAAGTTTCTGACTGTAACGATCATTGCAGATACAGATAATAGGAATTTTAGAGATCTTTATGCTAGCAATAAGATCAGCAAATCCACCCCAATCACCAGCAGACATCCCATCAACCTCATCCATAATCACACAGTTTTTAGTTGCTTGGATCTGCAGGTTTAACTAAGCATCAACTTGAGAAAATAGTTCTTTCAGGCACATACAACGGAAACAAAATCTGTGTATATGTACACCCAAAGTTAAACTAACCTATCCATGCTTAGGGATTCGTTACTAACAAAGCTCTTTAACAGAATTTTCATTGCTTCCAGCAATTCCCTTGACAATCTTGGAATCAGCTTTCCCACGACTGTCACTTGCATTTACCTAAGAGATGTAATACTTGCTAGTTTTCCTTCTCCCAGAATCCTCTTGACCTCCCTGCGCCTAGTCATCATCACAGATCGAACTCATAATAAGGAACGTATCCCATCATATTACCATATCCATATTTCACCATGACCATCAATTTGGGGTGAAACAAACACGAAAGAAAACCCTAAACCTTAAAGACGAAAGGACACTCACTGGTTCTTGGGGTTTCTGCGAATCACCGGCAGCGGGTTTCGGTGCATTGCCTTTGTCGTGAGACTTCATAAACCACTTCCGTATATCCTGAGACTGTTTTTCATTGATGCAATGCAAGATGAATAATTCGTCGTATCAAGTTCAGTTCAGTTCAGTTCAGTTCAGTTATAATAGAAGGAAGCAAAAACCCTAGATCATCAACAAGAACAACAACAAGAACAAGAAGAGAGAAAAACGCTATTCAAACTCACCATGGCATTCGATCGAATTCTGTTTTTGGCTTCTTCGATTAGCAGCCGAGAACCAGAGATGGACAGAATTTAATGACACAAAGGCCCATTAATTCAGGCCCAACTTAAAAAACAAAACAAAAAACCCACTAGAAAAACATCTAAACACTAGGAATAGCTTTGCTTAGTTTTGTTTCTGCTTGGGCCTTTTGGGCCTCGAATGTAACCAAAAAAAAATGTCTAAAAAGGTGTTGGAGGAAGCTATAACCAACCCTAAGAGCATATGCACTCGGCTCCGGTTTTGCTCGAGCAATCGGAGAAATCCGTGGGGGCCAACCACAATAGCACGAGCAAGAAGGAAAACGTGGTGCAGCGGTGTCGTCTACTCCCGGCGACCAGACATTGACGATGGTACCGAGCAGCTGCTCGAGCAGCTGTTGCTCGTGGGAGAGGACGAGCAGCCTGGCGGAGCCCACGCACGTGAGTGACGCCAGGTTGCCTATTTTTTTTCTTTACAACGCGTGTATTACACGCGCCTATAAAAGTAATTTTTTTATAGTGAAGAATGGGCCAATCCGAGCGCGACACGTGGCGCACACTAGATCCTCAACGGTCAATTGCTCTGAGCCGTCCATTTCAATTACAAAATTGAATCTGACAGCTCAGATTCAAAGGCAACAGCCATTTGGGGATTTGAAGGCTTTGTCCTGCAAAATTAACAAGCAGACCAGTTTTTTGCCCAAAAATATTCCAAAAAATTTCCAAAAATTTACAAACACCACCCTACAATTTTCCTATAAATACTACATCAATTTTACAAACCTCCCACACCAATTTGTGCACAACAAGTTCATCATGTCCCTCCATCTCTTCTCTCGTTCATTTGTGTTTTTTTTTCTCCAAAAAAATGTCAAATTGGCTTGCTTCGGAAGATTTGCAATTGTGCATTTCTTATATGCATGTTAGCATTGATCATATCACCGGAAACAAGCAAAAAGTCGACAAATTGTGGGAAAAGGTCTATGCCAATTATATCAAAAATTGGGTGATTGGTCAAGGTGAATCAACAAAAGAAGATCGGACCCAAACCGTAATTTTATCTCGTTTTACTAAGTTGAAGCCGGTTTTCGATCTTTGGGGCAAAGCTCTTAGTTATGCACGAAGGAATCCACCACCATCTGCCACCTCTCCACAAGATCAAGTAAGTCCTAGAAATTTTTTCATGCCTATTATTTTGATTTTATGAACTAAATGTTGTCATCTCCATTAAACATAAATAAATTGTGACATAAAAATTTGTTATTTTTTATAGTTAAGAAAAGCTCAAATATGGTTTGTGTTGAAGACAAAGAAAGAGTTTTCAAAGTTTGAATGTTGGGAAGTGGTGAAGACTCATCCTTTCTTTAGGGAAACCATGGCTACTACTCCACGTATTTACAACTACGAATCTACTACTCCTACCGTTAGCGAAATGCTTCCCACCGTCAATTTGGATGAGAATGAGGTGATTACAACACCAACGAACAACAACGAAGGTCCTTCGAGTCCCCCTAGACCACCGGAAGTGAAAGCGGCAAAAGAAGCAAGAAAAAAGGGGGAAAAATCATGACTCCTACAAGTGAGCTACGAGATGAGGCTTTGAAGACCATTGCGACCAATCAAGCAATTTGGGCCGTCGCTCAAAAAATAAGTGAGGATAATGATTTTTATTTACACAAAGCGCAACTCCTCCTTCAAGAGAAAGACTTCAAATTGAGGGCTCTACAAGAAGAAACAAAGATCATGACAATGGATATGGAGTGAATGACCCCAAATTCATAGAGGTATTTCACGAAGAGGAAAGCGGAAATCCTTAAGCAAGGAGAAGGAGACAACAACGAACAACAAGATAGCGATGGAACCTTTTCAAATTGTTATTATGACGACCCGAACCAGAAACAGTACAGTAATCGGCTTAACCCACGAGTTTACGCGTAATCGCAGTTTTTTGTAAATTGATTGAATTGCCGGTTTTGATCACGACTAAATTACCAGGCGAGAATTTGAGTTAAGTCTCTTCTCGAGAGTTGTTGTACGCGTGATTTAGAGTTCGTGGGCGGTTCTGGATGATTATTTCGATGATCGAGGAATATGTTATGAATATTTGAAATCACAGAATTTTGTCATGTTTATCCGTTTGTATTTGAGTTATTCGAAACGTGGATGTGTTCCGTTTTGGACCGTCGATCGTATCGAGCAGCGAGTATAAATATCGAAAAAAGTCGAAAACACTGTTCGGGAAGTTTGACTGGCGTTGACCGGCTTTGGGTGCGTTAACCCGCGTTGACCAGAGGAGAAAAACTTCACCGCCGTTTGACTCGCCGGCAACCTTCTGTTTCCGGCCACCTCCAGCTCCGATTTTGGTATATTTCGATTCCTCTCTTGATTTTCTACTGTGTGGAACTTGGAATTGTGAAAATTGATTTGAATTTGAGGGAGAACGAACGGTTTGAAATTGGGGAAAATCTTGCCGGAATCGGGTTCGACGGGGGGTGGCGTTCCAGCGACTTTCCGAGGGGGGTTTTTGGTGGAAAATGTTGGGTTTGAGGTAGGTAGGTAGCCCCTTGAGGTTGGGAGGCCAGGATGGCCTCACGGTGACGGATTTTGCAGGAGAAGATTTTTTCGGTCAGTTTAGGGTTTTGATGTTTCGAGCTGATTTCCGGCCACGGTGGTGACCCTTTGGGAAAGTTGCTTGGCTTGAGCAGGAGAACAGTTTGGGAGCTTGGCCGCCGGGAAATCTCTCCGGTTGACAGCGCGCCGCCGCCGCCGACGGTCAACGGCGGAGCTCCGGCGACCCGTTGACTTTTTGAAATTTGTCGAGTTATATGTCGTTTTGCTCATATTCGCGCCCCGATCATTGCCTTGAGGTTTTCGAGTTGATTTGGATGCCGAATTTTTAGTCGAGGGTTTATACGGAGAGTTTAGGGAATTTTGTCGATTATTTTGTACCGAGTTATATGTTTCCGGAAATGGTTGGTTTCCAAGGTATGGTACAGTGTGATAAACTATGATTTTGATCAGTTATATTTTGTGATTATTCAGGGGATCGAGATCATACGTTGGGCGAGGGATCTTCCGCCGGATCTCATGATTAGCGCGTGTGCGCGCTGTGCTCATCTGTGAGTGGACTTTTCTATTTTCACTGCCATAGAGAGTTCGTGATTTTTTGTATTTGTTTATATACGATGTTGAGATTATTTATTATTTTTGGAGGTATTGTTTTATATTTTATATGGTGATGGCATTTACTTAGCATCGATGAATTGGCTACTCGGCTGATCACCGGTAGTTAGATTCAGGGTTGAGAGATTCCCCTGAGATGCCCACTAGGCTTGAGAGATTCGCCTTGTCTATCACCGTCGGGCTTGAGAGATTCGCCTGGCACCTCCATTTATTTTCCGAACTCGCTTTGTTTAAAGATGTATATATTGGTGAAAGGCATATGTTTATTTTTGTCCACTCACTCTAACGATTTTATTTGCCTTTCCCTTGGGTTTTTCGGTTTCCATGTCCAGTTTGCAGTTCGGATTCTGGTGTCTCACGTCGCAGTTGGAGGCTTAGCGTTCAAGCTACCTTTCTTTTCCAGTAGGTTTCTTGTTTTACCTACTGCTGTATATTTTTGTATATATACACTAAAGGTCGCTCTAATACACTATTGATACGTTTTCTTGTGATTTCCTCTAGATTTCTGTAAAGTACAGTTTTGATTACTACTTAACGTTATTGTTTTGATATTGAGAAATTCGGGTGGGATTGGTGCCCACGGTTTGGCTTTTGTGACATAGGATGAAGTGTATTTTCCGGGTGCAGGTTAATGGCAATTCCACATTAGTAACGAAACTCTGCCGAAATTTTTGTGGTTTTTGCAAGTTCGTGTTTTCAGAAGGGGTTTGATTCCGGTTTAGGAAACTAAATCGGAGTTGGGTCCTTTCAGTTATCGCCCACTTTTTCAATAGTTTGGCTTCCGTAATAAATCTAGGCTCTTGTCATTATGTCATTTAAATTTTCAAGAAATAAAAATGCACTTTTTATTAATTTATAGACTTTATTAAATAACATTACATAAAATCCAAATTTAAATACACAAAATCCAAATTTAAATACACCAAATTCAAATACACGAAATTCAAATACACTAAATTAAAATACACCAAATTGAAACAAACATAATGCAAAAACATATAATTCAAACAACATTTTTAGATATGTTCACCGGTCTCTAGAAACCAGTTGTGCTTCACCAAGTTCTTCTGAAACTTCTCATGGATATAAGAAGACTGAAGATCGACAATACGGTCACGAAACCGTTGTTCATCCAGTCTATCTCTTCCAACTAGCTCAAAAGGAATCCGATTACCTTGTTCATCCACTGGTCCATCATAATTTGCGAAAGCACTTGATGGGTTTTGTAGATCTTCTTCTTCATTCTCCTCAAATTCTACCTCATCAAACTTTTCCTCAACTATCATGTTATGCATAATGATGCAAGTCAACATAATACTTTTTATTACAACTGTGTGGTGAGACCGAGCTGCATGACAAATCATTGCCCAACGAGATTGTAAAATATCGAAGCACCTCTCCACATCTTTGCGGTATGCCTTTTGTTTCTTTGAGAACAACTTTTGTGGTAATGTCTGAGGATTGGAAATAGTTTTGACAAATGACGAGTACCTTAGATAAATTCTGTCAGCCAGATAGTAAGTGTTGTGGTATGTCATATGGTTGACTTTAAAACTCTTTTACGGGCTACTTCCGGCAAGGAGCAAATCGAAGATATCCGATTGGTGAAGAACGTTGATATCATTATGTGCTCCAGGTACCCCAAAGAAGCTGTGTCATATCTACGTGTCATATGAGACCACCGCCTCCAAGATAATAGTGTGGCGCTTAGACTGGCTGGAGTATTCCCCTTGCCAAGCTGTTGGACAGTTCTTCCATTCCCAGTGCATGCAGCCGATGCTTCCGATCATACCTGGAAATCCCCGATGCCTGGCCCTCTTTAGAAGTCGAGTGATGTCAGCTGCATTTGGACTGTGGAGGTAAATGTCACCATAAATCTCATGCACTTGGGTGTACCACTTCTTTATGCATTCTAGTGTGGCTGATTCACTCATCCTTGTGTATTCAGCACACTTATCTGCGGCTGCGTTGTACGCCAACATTCGGAGAGCACCGGTCATCTTCTGTTGTGGAAGAAGTCCTTGCAATCCAATGGCATATGCTCTTTGATGCCAAAATGGGTCGTTGTTGCAGAGATCCGTGCAGATACGGTTGAATAAGTTCGAACTCATTAGGTACCTCCGACGAAATGCTTGCTCGTTAAAGACGGGGCGTTCGATGAACTAATCTTCCATAAGATTCTGTCCCCTTTGCACCCTCAGCCTTTCTTGGTTTGGATGGCGGCAAGGTGGTTCATCATCGAATATTGTAGCTACCACGACTGCTTCAGTGACGAAGGCGTTAGCTATTTCTGCATTTTGCCGGCGTTGTTGTCTTCTCCTTGTGAAAAAAGTGTTTAAACTAAAATGATTCATCTTACTGATGCTGGAATGTGAAGAAATGTTTGAAGAAATAGCAAGTTGTAGATGGTGTGAGAATATATGAAGCACGTTGATCATTTTATAGCCGATTTTAGGTTATCTGAAATTTGATGACGACGACACGTGGCATCTCCTGACTGGTAGAAAATCTCACCGAAAATCTTCGGCAATTATTCACACGACAATGGCACATGAAAATGCCACATGTCGCTAAGTGATTGATCGGGAATCTGAAAGGACCCAACCCCGATTTAGCTTCCTAAATCGGAATCAAACCCCTTCGAAAACACGAACCAACAAAAAAATTTTGAAATTTGAGCAGAGTTTCGTTACTAGCGTGGAATTACCATTACCTGCATGCGGAAAATACACTTCATCCTATGCCACAAAAAGCAAACCGTGGGCACCAATCCCATCCGGATTTCTCAATATCTAAACAGTAAAGTAAAACAATAAATATATCTATACTTTACTGAAATCCGGTGTAAAATCGTATAACATAAACAACAGATTTCTCAGAGCGACCTCTAATGTATAAACATATACGTATACCACAGTAGGTAGAACAATAAACCTACTGGAAAAAATAAGGTAGCTCGAGTACTATGCCTCCGACCACGACGTGCGACACCAGAATCCGAACTGCAAACTGGGCACGGAAACCGAAAAGCCCAGGGGAAAGACATGAAAACCGTTAGAGTGAGTGGACGAAAATAAATGTCTTTCACCAGTTAATATATATGTTTAAAATAACATATGCGAGTCCAGGTAAATAAAAACAACATAGTACACGAGGTAAAACTTACACTCCTCCAGTGTACAGAGCATGCAAGTAAAAATCCCACGGGGTCACTCATGGACACCTCCGTGCTAGTACAGTCTAAATCACGGGATCCCAGACCCACACGTGACTCTAGCCAGAAAGGCCTCAGGTCAGAGGTCTGCCTCCCCCCAGTAAAGACCTCGGGTCAGGAGTCACAGCCTCCCCTGTCATACATCCTCGGGGATCAGCCGGGATGCAAGTGTATCGATACAACATCACATATAAACTGTACTCTGTGTAAACCAAATCATGAACAATTCGATGCAAATGCAATAAACAACATATAAGTGTATGTATACTCGTATACGTATATTCGTATAAGTATAATCATATAATCATAAAACATATGCTCATGTAATCCGTAATCTCATTACGTATGCTCGAGTTCGAAAATCATATAAAAGACTCGCAAGAATTCCGTGAAAAGAAATGTCCACTCACAGACTGGCGTAACGCGATACGCATTAACCCGTGATCCGGCGGAATGTCCCTCGCCAAAAGAACGATCACGAACACCTGAATATTCAAAATGTCCAAAATTCAAAGTCATAATCCGACAATACAATACAAATCACGAGAAACCTCCGTTCTCGGAAACACGAAATCCCAATACGACGAAACGTCGAAAATCCATATATAACACCTCAATACCTCGCTTTACGTTCGGACGCTCAACTCGAAAAAAACGAACCTCCCCACTGCGATCAGAGCGCGATTTCGAGTCAAATGACATGCAACTTGTCGGAAGTCCAAAAATTCAAAGTTTGACCGTTGACCGCCGTCCACGGCGCCGCCGCCGCCGACCGAAGAATTTCACGGTGGAGCAACCCCTATTCCACTCAAAATCGTCCACTGAGCAACTTTGTTAACTGCATCGAAGTCCAATTCAATCTATAACCTGTCCAATTTCACAAAAAACTGAAAGTCCACACAATTTTCAAGTCAAGAATTCTCCCTACACACATCAAATTGAAACTCCAAACCTACATGGTTAGATTCGTGGAGGGAAGAGCTACAAAGCCCAATCCATTTCATAGCTCAATTCAACCGAAATCAATAAACCCGAATAACCTCAATTTTTCCCCAAATTTGGCCGGAAATACCTCTCACTCCGGCGAGCCTCGCCGTAAAACAAGACCGGAAATGGGATCGGGAGACTTGGCCGAGTCGATTGGGACAGACGCCATGCTCGGAGGTGGCCGGAAATGGCACCGTCGCCGGCGAGCCGAACCACCATCGCGCCACCCTTCCACAGCTCGGTCAAACCGAGTTGACCGGGTCAAGATAATTAATGAAAGTGTTGACTTACTTGTTAAGGAAACCCTTCTATTTATATACATGACCAATATGGAAACTTTCCCAAAATGGAAACCCCAAAATTACATATTTCGACAAACTTTGAATATCCGTAACTCTCGCGTCGTAACTCCGATTCCGATAATTCTCGCGGCCACAAACTCGTCTCGACATATTCTTCCAATATCACCTGAAGTCAAACACATCGGCCAAACGGATAAAAAGTCAACCATTCAAAGCAACACACACTAAATCGACTAAATAATCAACAAACGGAAATAATCACAACTTAAACTCCGTAACTCAAAATCATGCTCCAAAAGTTCCCACAAACTCGAAATTAAATTCTGAACAACTTCCGTGAAGAAGCCGAACCCAAATTCTCGTCCAGTAATTTAGTCGCTAACAAACCTGCCATTTAAATCCGTTTCCGTCGAAACTTCAAATATTCATAACTAATTCCTTGGTCGTCCAAATAACGATCTGGAACCGCCCACGAACTCGTAATTACACGTACAACGACTCTCGAGAAGAGATCCAGCTCCAATTCTCGGCCAATAATTTAGTCGTTAAGAAAGCTGGCGGTTTCAACACTGTCGTAACTCTGCGACTATGCGACTTAACTGCTAATTCTGTGTCGGGTCGTCACAGAATCTTACAGAAATTTTTGTACAATTATTTGTAAGATAACGTTCTGTCGATGTGACATGTGTCAACTAGTCATTTGTCCGAAATCTTACCCGAAATCTTATTCAATTATTCATACGACAACGACACGTGTCATCTATGTATTAGTTGAAAAATAATTTAAAATAATTTAAATTAAAAAATTAATTTATGAACAGTAATAGGATGTGCTATTTTTAAGCACCGCTAAACAAAAAACAGAAATTGCACCTCCTATTTGATGAATAGTGTCTGCTCCTCCTTAAATATGAGGAGTAAAGCCCTCCCATGGATGCATATGCTCTAAGAGACTAGAGAGCGAGCAAAATCAGAAGAAGAAGATGGGACGGGAGAAGCAAATTCTGAGAGCTAGAAGTGGTCCGAAACCTGTACTAGGTCAAAAAGTCACAGTTCATTGCACTGGTTATGCTTAGTTGCTTCGATTTCACCTATCGAGAAATCGGCATATCTCTCAGTTCAGAATTGATCGGTCTATATTTACTTGTGCCTTTGTTCTTTCTTTTTAGGCAAAAATAGTGATCTGACTCTCAAGTTCTGGAGGTGATTATTATTTTTTTGGTCAATCAATGTTGTCAGGCTTATGTGTTTTTGTCATATATTGAGTTATGGTTATTATTCATTTTCTGTTATAGCACTAAGGACCCCAGGAGCCCTTCAACTTCAAAATTGGTCAAGGCTCTGTCATAAGAGGTAGAAATTTTACTCGCTTTACAGATAACCATCTATGTGTGAATGGGTTTCGTTATGATATTCATATTTGTGACTTTCGCTGTTTATTGCAACCAACTTGTAGGGTGGGATGAAGATGTCCTTGGAATGCAACTTGGAGAAGTTGCTCGTCTTCGGGTATTGTTCTAACTTCTCTGCTACTATTAATTCATTTAGATTTGTTTGCAACGATTTTGCATATTTTGGAGTGCGTGGAATTTGAGAACAATGAACATATGAATCATTTGGGGTGATTTAATTGGCAATATGTTTCATTTGCTTCGTCATTTTTTGATCAATGTGTTGCTCCGGCATTATCACAAGTAGTGTCATTTTCTTAAAGAATGAACTACTAAACTAGGAATTATACTGTTCAGAGGATAGTCCTGGAATTATATCTGTTCTTTCTATGCACCGAAACAATTCCTATAAGATGCATGATGTTTTCATTTCGATTCCTCTTCTTAGTAATTGAAATGCACTAAAATTGACATTGATCTTATGGTCTTGTATATGATGATCTTGTAGTGCTCTCCCGATTATGCTTATGGAGCTGGTGGATTTCCTGCACGGGGGATACAACCTAATTCAGTTTTGGAATTTGAGATTGAAGTCCTTAGTGCACAGTGACATCAGGACAAGGAGATGGAGTATCTGAAAATCCATAATATTCTAAGTAAACTGCTTTTCATCGGCCTTGAACAAATTTTTATGAATGTTATGTTGGTATAATCCAAGTATGTATGTCCTTCCTCATTTTCTGTGTTATCAGGAGCTCAATATCTAGCCTTGAATGAAATAATGTCTTGTCTAAATTTTGGCATACCCCGATTTGTTGTGAGCTTTTTTGCTGATTTATTGTTTTTGTCATGCCAAATATTCTCACTTTGTCCGAGTAGACACCTCCGAAGTCTTATAAAAAAAAAAAAAGACACCTCCGAAGTTGGAAATTTTTATTAAATCAAATACCATTAGCGTTGTAAGCAAATCTGTCATGCCCGCTCTGATTCATTAAAGAACCATTCCAATTGAGCAGGAGAATTTAAATCTAGGATGATATCTTAGATTACACCCCCAAGTAGACAGATCTCCAACATGACTACTTCCTCCAATATCATCTTTACAAGGCACATATGCTGCTTCTTTTTTTTATCATCAAATGAGAGGCATTTTATTAATCAAAATGGAACATTCTTACACAGCAGACACTCATGGAACTTGAGAAAATTAACTACTATTAAACTAATCTAGGAAATTTAAACTAGTTCACGAACAAATGCTCAGACAAGAACACCAAGTAACTAGAACATGCCTCTCACAGCCAAGACGAACACCAACATGGATAGACCAAAGTAATGTTCGCCTAAAAAAAACCTCAACTACTTCTGGGCCTCGCTAGGAGTCTCCACGGCCATATTAGCCAGGACCTCACTGTCAGTCTGATCAGCAGTAGACACTATCGCAGATACCACACGAACCAGTTCTGCCTCACTTCTCATAGCAAGTTTCTTACCAACAACTCGCTTCTTGCAGACTTTAAGGGAGCCAGGCACTGTAAGACTTCATGCATCCTCGTTCCCTGTCGCAGCCTCCTCCTTAGTCTTATTCTTCGATCCCATACGGCGACCCCTCTTTCTTTTCAACGGAGACACTTTGATATGACCGAACTCATCCGTAATTGACAAATAAAGCGCAGTGAGTAGTGCCTCACCCTTAGAAGGAGGTGATGGGACCTGAGCGCGGGTTGCCCTCTGATAAAGCTTCACTGATCTCGACAAAGACTTTGGAGTGTCCTCCGCCACCTTCCTTTTCACATCAAGCATCAGTCTAGCTTCCTCAAAGAATCGAACGCCTGGAGTAACCTGTTCAGGAGACTTGAAAGAGAACGCCCATAATTGACGAATGAGAGCTGAGGCTGAGATACCTGGGAAGGACAACGTGAGACCTGGAGCTGTCAGAGAACTCCCAAAAGATGTCAATGCACCTGTGGAGAGTGGAGTCCTAGTTAAACCGGGACTCTTGGTCAAGCTAGGGTTCTCGAGTTGACTAGGGTTCTCTTGACCCACCAGCTCACAAACTACCCCGATTCTGATATCCTTCTTCCCTTTCGAGCGGGGAAGATGGTAGGCCGTCATCGCCTCCTCTGCCACTGACATATCCAGTGGACCACCACAAATTGCATGCTCAAAGATCCCACAAGTTTGGCAATAGCCACAGAGCCAATCATACCTATAACGAACCGATATGACGGTATTGTCGAAGTCAAAGACCTCCGGTGGGTAGGCTTGCTTCGCCGGCTTCAGTATATCATGCCAAATGAGTGCTCGGACTCATTTGCCCCTCCTGATTCCCGGTTCATCCAGTCGGATGATCTCGCCAAGGGTAGCGACGATGTATCCGACATGGGTGACTGTCTGCAACCGTGGAGGAATCCCTAACACTTCCACCCACACCGGGATCTTGTTCAGCACCACCTTCCCAACGTCACCGACTCCATCATGAGGGCTCAAAACCAAGTTTGATTTTCCATAAAACCATGGACCCTCCTTCAAGATTCAATCTCTCTCCGCTTCAACATCAAAAGCAAAGACAAATTGATCCTTGTGCTGCCTAATTGATAGCCGCTTCTTGAGATCCCACACACCTGCAATTGTGCCCATGAATGCCTTAGGGCTCAGATCTTTCTTTGCCGCTAACAAACAACCTACATCATAGTGCTTAGAGTTACTTGCGTCCTTGACGCTAAAGGAGGTTTTGCCTCACTCAGAGACTGCGAAGGCAGCAGAGAACCTGCGGGATAAGTCATCAAAGGAGGCCATGGGGTGCTAGCTGAAAGGACCCAACCCCGATTTAGTTGCATAAACCGAAATTAAGTCCTAATGAAACTATGACTTACAAAATTTTTGCCAGAGTTTACTCTATAAAACGTACAAACCAAAAACCTGCAAGAAAATTACACTACACATATAAATTCCTAAACACACCGTGGACCTCCATTGTCCAACCAGATTTCTCAAAATCCACATATATAATAAAACACAATATTTACAAGAAATTCAGAAAGTATTCAGGAGTATAACACAAACTGAACAACACTACACAAGTATTCAGAGCGACTTCTAATTACAAAATAGACAAGACTAGTAGGTTACATCAGGAACCTACTAGAAAGAAAGTGTCATTTGAACTCTAGGCCTTCTGCGATGACGTGCAACCACGGGAAAGATACTGCAATCTGGCGGCGAAAACCGAAAAGCCCAGAGAAAAGCATAAAAATAATAAAACTGTTAGAGTGAGTGGACGTAAATCATAATATGCTGCATAAATAAATCCAACATGGATTTCACAATAAATGCACATAAAATCATGCGAGTCAAAACAAACAAGCCCAGGTCGAGTGCTTACAAGTCGTAACTCTCCTGGGTACTGTGTGCGTGGAGGCAGTAACTTGAGTACGTTTCCCTCAAGTTACAATACGCCCGGGTCAAGTGCTCACAAGTCGTAACTCTCCCGGTACTGTGAATCACGAGTCAGGTGCTCACAAGTCGTAAACTGCTCGGAGCATCTCTGGGATCAGCCGAGAGGCTATAGCATCGATGCGTCATATATCCATACTCAGTGTAAAAACAAATCACATGTGCCTCCAAATCAATGTATGCTCATAAAATGCATAATTATAAATGCATACACGTAAATGCATAATCGTAAAGCATACTCAAAGACTCGCAAATCCACTGTGGAAATCAAAGTATGAAAATCAACGTGTGATAAAATGTCCACTCACAGATAACAGCTAGCCCTGAGTCCCGGTGGAAGATCCCTCGCCAAACACTTGATCACGATCACCTGAATAACAGGGATATGATCAATACATATTTGATTTCAACATACGGAGCAAATACGTCAAGAACCCTGTGTTCTCAAAAAGCGTACTGGTCGAAATATCGACGAGGATAACAAAATTTGTAAAATATACTCAAATAACCCTCGTCCCAACTTAACACACTTGTTTGGTCAACTCAAGGGAGCTTCAGTCTTTTCGAAGATTGATCTCAGATCCGAATACCATCAGTTGAGGATCAGAGAGTCAGATGTGGCCAGGACAGCTTTCAGATCACGGTACGGACATTACGAGTTCTTGGTTATGCCGTTTGGGTTGACCAATGCCCCCGCAGCTTTTATGGACTTGATGAACCGGGTGTTCAGGCGGTTTCTGGACAAGTTTGTGATCGTGTTCATCGACGACATCCTGATTTATTCCAGGAGTGTGGGCCAGCACAAGAAGCATTTCCGAGCGATTTTGTGGATTTTGCGGGACAATGGGTTATTTGCGAAGTTCAGCAAGTGTGAGTTTTGGTTGGACAATATGAAGTTTCTGGGTCACGTGATATCAGCTGAGGGAGTCAGCATGGATCCTGACAAGATCGAAGCCGTGTTGAATTGGAGTAGACCTACCACTGTACCAGAGATCAGGAGTTTCTTGGGTTTGGCAGGCTACTATCGGCGCTTTGTGCAGGATTTTTCACGGATTGCCACTCCACTTACCAGATTGACGAAGAAAGGCGTCAAGTTCGAGTGGTCCGATGCATGTGAGGAGAGTTACTTGCTCCTGAAGAAAAAGTTGACTACTGCACCGGTTCTGACTTTACCTGACGACAGTGGTGAGTTCGTGGTTTACAGCGATGCATCGAAGTTGGGACTTGGTTGTGTTCTGATGCAGCATGGCAGAGTTGTGGCCTACAGTTCCAAGCAGCTAAAACCACATGAAGTCAACTATCCGACGCATGATTTGGAGTTGGCTGCTATTGTATTAGCGTTGAAGAGTTGGAGACACTACTTATA
Source organism: Geum urbanum (assembly GCA_946800695.1). NCBI lineage: Eukaryota > Viridiplantae > Streptophyta > Magnoliopsida > Rosales > Rosaceae > Geum > Geum urbanum. Next base: position 42,492,629 of record OX326998.1, read on the forward strand.
CGGAGCTCAGTGTAAGATATACACCGATCACAAGAGTCTCACTTATTTGCGCATGCAGCCAGACTTGAATATGACGCAGCGCATATGGATGGAGTTGATCAACGATTATGATTGCACTTTCGAGTACCATCCAGGGAAGGCTAATGTCGTTGCTGATGCACTCAGTCGGAAATCTGGAGCTTCGTTGTTTCATGTGTGTGTGGCCAGGATTTCCATGTTAGCCGAGCTTCAGGCTACGGGAGCTGAGTTTGAGTGGGACAATAATGGAGCCTTGTTAACTAGCTTCTAGGTTCGACTGGTGTTGGTTGATCAGGTTCGGGAAGCTCAGGATGCGGATTCCTACCTGTTGGACAAGAAGACTATGATTCAGAATGGTGTGCCAACAGAGTTTCGGTTGAGTGATGATGGTACGTTGCTATTCAAAGGCAGATTATGTGTACCTAGAGACGAGAGTCTGAAGAAAGAGATTTTAGATGAAGCTCATTGTCCGGCTTATGCGATGCATCCCGGTGGTACGAAGATGTTTCGTACACTTCGAGCTTATTACTGGTGGCACAATATGAAGCGGGAGATTGCCGCATATGTGAGCAGATGTTTGATTTGTCAGCAAGTTAAAACGGAGAGGCAGAAGCCTGTGGGAAAGTTGCAGCCCTTGGAAATTCTGGTTTGGAAGTGGGAGCACATTACCATGAATTTCGTGTATCAGTTGTCGCGTACTTCGGTTGGTAATACTGGTATTTGGGTTATCGTAGATCGATTGACGAAATTCGCTCATTTTCTTACACTTCCGGGGAAGATTTCAGTGGGCAGATTGGCAAAGCTGTATTTAACGGAGATCGTTCGTCTGCACGGTGTGCCTGTATCTATTGTTTCTGACCGAGACAGTCAATTTACTTCAGAGTTCTGGCAGGCATTGCAACGAGCCATGAGTACTAGATTGCATTTTAGTACAGCTTTCCATCCTCAGACTGACGGGCAGTCTGAGCGGACTATACAGACTCTCGAGGATATGTTGTGGTCTTGTGTTTTGCAATTTCGAGGAAATTGGGACTAGCAACTGCATTTGATTGAGTTTGCTTACAACAACAGCTATTAGGCCAGTAATGAGATGACACCATATAAGGCCCTATACGGGAGGCAGTGCCGCACTCCATTATGTTGGAGTGAGGTGGGCGAGCGATGGCTCATTGGCCCCGATATGGTGAAGAGCACCATGGAGGACATTCTGTGACGACCCGAACCAGAATCAGATATGTGTTTGGCATGATTCTCGAGGTTTGGTTTTAGTTGCAGTTTTGCGATATTATGTGGTTTGCCGATTCGATTCGCGACTTTATTTTCGGTCGAGTATTTGAGTTGGGTGTCTTCACGGAAAGTGTAGAGTACGTGATTTCGAGTTCGTGGGTGATTCCGGAACATTTTTCTGATAACCGAGGAATATTTTATGATTATTTGAAGTTTCGGGTTCCGACGAGTTTATCCGATTGTTTCGAGCTTATCCGAATCACATCGTATATTCATTCCGGACCGTTGATCGACCCGAGGGACGAGTATAAATATCGAAAAGTCGAAAAAATAGCCGAGAGTTAGTCGAAAACTTTACTTTGGGGCGTTGACCGACTTGAATCTTGTTGACTTTCCATATTTGGAAAGTGGACCAGCAGCCGAAAGGGGAAAGTTTCCCGTTTGGGAAGTCACCGTCCGGCGACCGGATTCCGGCCATCTTGGACTTCGAGGAAGGTATGGTTAGAACCCTTGAGTGATTTCGAGTACGTTGATGTATGGTTTGATGAGTTTTGTTCACGTTTGTGTTGGACCCGAATTGGGTCGGTTTTGTGCTCGTCGCCGAGGATGGTAGTGGTGGTTCCGGCGAGGTTTGGAGGTGGGGGTTAGGGGGGAAAGACTCCCCTTGCTCCTCTGAACCTCAAGGTGTGTTTAATTTGATCGGAGATGGTGATTTGGGATGAACCCGATTAGGGATCCGATTTGGGTATCCCGATTTGGTTTCGAAGAATTGAGGTAGTTCTGCTTAGAATTGGCTTGCATGGTAGAAGGGAAAGTTGTTCGAAATGGTGTGATCTTGAAATCTGGAAAATTTCACCGAGAAACTCCACCGTTGACGGCGCGCCGCCGGCGGTCAACGGCCGTCAACGGCGAGAAAAAGTCAACTTTTCAGATTTCGATGTAATTAATGTCATTTTTCTCGTAATCACGCCCTGGTTATCGTACGGAGGTTTTCGGGTTGATTTGGTTAGTCGATTTTTTAGTCGAGATTTCGAGTGGGGATTTCGGGATTTCCGTAATTCATTTTGCACTGCATTTCGTATTTCCGGGAACGGTTGGTTTCCGTGCATCAGTACAGTGATGTGGATTACGATATTGATCAGTTATGTTTTGTGAATGTATTCAGGAGATCGAGATCGGGATCGTGATCGAGCTTCTGGCGAGGGATCTTCCGCCGGTCCTCGAGATTAGCGCGTGTGCGCGTTTTGCTCACCAGTGAGTGGACATTTCTTTTCACGGAAAATATTGCGAGTCTTTTATTTGATTTATGAACTTGAGCATGCGTATGAGATTTCGGATTACATGAGCATGTGTTTTTATGATTATATGATTATACTTATACGAATATACGTATACGAGTATACATACATTTATATATTGTTTCATGCATTTGCATCGAAATGTTTATGATTTGGTTTACACAGAGTACAGTCTTGGTTACGTTGTTGTATCAATACACTTAGCCTCTCGGCTGATCCCCGATGGTAGGCATCCCAGGCGGGGTGTTACCCCGACCTGACCGGCGAGGGGCGTATCCCCGGAACCGAGGCCTTTCTGGCTTAGAATCACGTGTGGGTCCGGGATCCCGTGATTCGGACTGTACTAGCACGGTGTGTGTCCATGAGCGACCCCGTGAGATTTTTATTGCATGCTCAGTACGCGGGAGGATTATGGTTTTACCTCGTGTACTTTATTGTTTCTATTTACCTGGACTCGCATATGTTTTTATAACATATATATTACTTGGTGAAAGACATTTATTTTCATCCACTCACTCTAACGTGTTTACTGTCTTTCCCCTGGGCTTTTCGGTTTCCGTGCCCAGTTTGCAGTTCAGGTTTGGTGTTTCACGTCGCAGTTTGGAGGCTAGTGATCAGAGTCACCTGTGTTTTCCAGTAGGTTCTTGTTTCGCCTACTGATGTACATATTGTATATGTTTTACTTTAGCGGTCGCTCTGATACATTCTGATACATGTTGTGCGGATTTTCACAGATATACATATATACATAGTACAGTTTATTTACTGTTGTTGATTATATTAATGTTGAGAAATCCGGATGGGATTGGTGCCCACGGTATGCTTTTTGTGGCATAGGATGAAGTGTTAATTTCCGCGTGCAGGTTATGGTAATTCCACGCTAGTAACGAAACTTTGCCGAAATTTCGAAAAAAATTTTGTTGGTTCGTATTTTCGAAAAGGTTTGATTCCGATTTAGGTAACTGAATCGGGATTGGGTCCTTTCACATTCAGATTATCCGGGATAGACTGAAGATTGTTCAGGATCGCCAGAAGAGTTATGCGGACGTGAGAAGAAAGAGTCTCGAGTTCGATGTGGGCGATTGGGTCTTCCTGAAACTATCTCTGTGGAGGGGAATTGTGCGTTTTGGGAAGCGTGGCAAGCTTCGACCACGGTACATTAGTCTGTACGAGATTATCGAGAGGGTTGGTGTCGTGGCTTAGAGACTTGAGTTGCCGTCCGAGATGGCTCGTGTACATGATGTTTTCCATGTTTCGATGTTGCAGAAGTATATCCCAGATCCATCACATGTGTTAGCACCACATCAGTTACCTATCCGAGAGGATTTGACATATGTGGAGGAGCTGGTACAGATTCTCGATCGGCGTGAGCAGGAGTTGAGGCACCGTGTTATACCGCTGGTGAAGGTCTTGTGGCAGAATCATTCGGTTGAGGAGGCCACCTGGGAGATTGAGCAGCGTATGCGGGAGCATTATCCTCATCTGTTCACCTAATAGGTACGTAAATTTCGAGGTCGAAATTTTTTTTAAGGGGGGTAGATTTGTGACGACCCGAATCAGAATTGACACGTTAATCTACTTAATCCACGAGTTAGTGAATAATCGCAGTTATCGTAAATGAATTGAATTGGCGGTTTTGATCACGACTTAATTATCGGGCGAGAATTTGAGTTGAGTCTCTTCACGAGAGTTGTAGTTCACGTGATTTCGAGTTCGTGGGCGATTGCAGGTAATTATTTCGACAACCGAGGAATATGTTATGAATATTTGAAATTGCGGAATTTCGTCGTGTTTATCCGTTTGGATTTGAGTTATCCGAAACGTGGATGTGATCTGTTTTGGACCGTCAATCGTTCCGAGCCATGAGTATAAATATCGGAAATAGTCGGAAAATTGTCGAAAACACTGTTTCGGGAAGTTTGACCGCCATTGACCAAGGGTTGACCGTTGACTTTTTGTTGACCGGAGCTCCACCGTGTGAAACGGGCTGCCGCCGTCGGGTTTCACTATTCTGGCCACTTCCGGCCTTGAAACTGGGGATTGAGATCGTACGTTGGGCAAGAGATCTTCCGCCGGATCTCATGATTAGCGCGTGTGCGCGCTGTGCTCACCTGTGAGTGGACTTTTCTATTTTCACTGTTGTAGCAAGTTCGTGATTTCCGTATTTATTTATATACGATGTTGAGATTATTTATTACTTTTGGAGGTATTGTTTTATATTTTATATGGTGATGGCATTTATTTAGCATCGATGCATTGGCTAATCGGCTGATCACCGGTAGTCAGATTCAGGGTTGAGAGATTCTCCTGATGTGTCCGCTAGGCTTGAGGGATTTGCATATCCTATCACCATCAGGCTTGAGAGATTCGCATGGCACCTCCATTTATTTTCCGAACTCGCTTTGCTTGATTTTATGATATATGTAAATGGTGAAAGGCATATGTTTATTTTCATCCACTCACTCTAACGATTTTATTGCCTTTCCCCTGGGCTTTTCGGTTTCCGTACCCAGTTTGCAGTTCGGATTCTGGTGTCTCACATCGTGGTTGGAGGCTTAGCGTTCGAGCTACCTTTCTTTTCCAGTAGGTTTCTTGTTTTGCCTACTGTTGTATATTTTTGTATATATACACTAGAGGTTGCTCTGATACACTACTGATATGTTATCGTATGTTTTTCTCCGGATTTCTGTAAAGTATAGTTTTGATTACTGCTTTACTTTATTGTTATGATATTGAGAAATCCGGATGGGATTGGTGCCCACGGTTTGGCTTTTGTGGCATAGGTTGAAGTGTATTTTCTGGGTGCAGGTTAATGGTAATTCCGCGTTAGTAATGAAACTCTGCCGAAATTTTTGTGGTTTTTGCAAGTTCGTGTTTTCAGAAGGGGTTTGATTCCGATTTAGGAAACTAAATCGGGGTTGGGTCCTTTCATGCCTGCCAAAATTCTGAAGTAAACTGGCTATCCCGATCAGAAACTATAGACACATGCACACCATGTAATCTCACAACCTCTCTCAGGTACAGCTTCGCCAATCTACTCACCGAAAGCTTTCCTGGAAGTGCAAGAAAATGAGCTAACTTCGTAAGATGATCCACGATCACCCAAATACCAGTATTACCACTAGACGTACGAGGTAACTGATACACGAAATCCATAGTGATATGCTCCCACTTCCACACTAGAATCTCCAAAGGTTGTAGTTTACTGGCAGGTTTCTGACATTCTGCTTTCACTTGCTGACAAATCAGGCATCTGCTCACATACATTGCTATTTCCCGCTTCATGTTACGCCACCAGTAATGAGCTTTAAGTGTCCGAAACATCTTCGTACTACCAGGATGCATAGCATACGCGGAACAATGAGCTTCATCAAGTATTTCCTTCTTCAAATCATCATCTCTATGCACACATAATCTTCCTCTGAACATCAAAGCACCATCACTCCTCATGCGAAACTCTGTTGGTATATTATTATGAATCAAATTCTTCTTGCTCAGCAGATAGGCATCCGAATCTTGAGCTTCACGAACTTGATCAAGTAATACCGGACGAACTTGAAAACTGGCTAACAATGCTCCATCTTCATTCCATTCCAACTCTGCTCCCGTTGCACGCAAATCAGCCAAAAGTGACATTCTTGCAACACGTACATGGAAAAGAGAAGCACCATGCTTCCGACTAAGAGCATCAACAACCACATTAGCTTTTCCTGGATGATACTCAAAAGTACAGTCGTAATCATTAATCAGCTCCATCTATCTCCCTTGTCTCATATTCAAATCTGGATGTGTACGCAAGTAAGTAAGACTCTTGTGATCGGTGTAAATCTTGCATTGTGCTCCGTACAAGTAATGTCTCCAACTCTTCTATGCTAACACAATGGCGGCTAACTCCAGATCATGAGTAGGATAGTTAACTTCATGAGGTTTCAACTGTCTAGAACCATAAGCCACCACCTTACCATGCTGCATTAAGACACAACCCAGACCTAACTTCGAAGCATCACTGTACACAACATACTCACCCCTATCGTCAGGTAAAGTCAACACTGGTGTAGTAGTCAACCTTTCCTTCAAAGTCAAGTAGCTTTCCTCACAAGCATCAGACCAATCAAACTTGACTCCTTTCTTCGTCAAACGGGTAAGCGGTCTTGCACAAATTGGTGATAGTAATCTGCTAAACCCAAGAAACTTCATATCTCTGTCACATTTGTAGGTCTTCTCCAATTCAACACTGCTTCAATCTTATCTGGATCCACGCTAACTCCCTCAGCTGATATTACGTGACCCAAAAACTTTATACTGTTCAGCCAAAACTCACACTTGCTAAACTTGGCGTACAACTAAGCGTCTTGCAAAGTCTGCAAAATGGCATGCAAGTGCTTCTTGTGTTGCCCCACACTCCTGGAATATATCAATATATCGTCGATGAATACAATGAAGAACTTGTCCAGATAACGTCTGAAAATCCGATTCATCAAGTCCATGAAAGCAGCTGGCGCATTGGTCAACCTAAACGGCATAACAAGGAACTCAGAATGCCCATAGCGTGACCGAAATGCCGTCTTATCAACATCAGACTCCCTAATCTGTAACTGATGGTACCCAGACCTGAGATCAATCTTCGAAAAGATTGAAGCATCATTCAACTGATTGAACAAATCATCAATCCGTGGAAGCGGATACTTGTTCTTCACTGTGACCTGATTCAATTTCCGATAGTCAATGCATAGCCTCATCGAACCATCCTTCATCCTCACAAACAACACTGGAGCACCCCAAGGTGAAACACTAGGTCGAATGAAACCTTTTTCATTAAATTCTTGAAGTTGAATCTGCAACTCCCTCAACTCTGCTGGTGCTATACGATAGAGCGTCTGTGAAATAGGTCCAGTATCTGGAAGTAACTCAATAGTGAAGTCAATCTCCCTGATTGGAGGAACACCAGGTAAATCCTCAGGAAATACATCCGGATACTCAGAAACCACCGATATATCCCCAATGTCTGGTACACGAACCTCAGTGTCAATCACATGTGCTAGATACGCCACACAACCCTTTTTCAACATCTGCTAAGCCTTCATTGCCGAAATTAAACAAGGTAAAGAAGTATTCTTTTCACCACGAAATAAAATTTCTAGTACACCTACACTCCTAAAAACAACCTCCTTCTCGTGACAGTCAAAAACAGCCCAATGGTTTTCCAAGAAATCCATACCCAAAATCGCATCAAAATCCATAATATCCAACAGCATCAAATCTGCGGCTAACCCATAACCTCCTATAAAAATCTCACAATCCCAATATACCCACTCAACACACACTACCTCGCTGGAGGGATACAACACTCACCACAAACTAGGGAGTGGAGATGTAGGCACAGTAGCCAATGATGCTAATCTATATGACATGAATGAATGCGTAGCTTCTGGATCTAGTAAAGTAAGAACTGGATGACCAAAAATGTACAACGTACCGATGATAACCTCAGGGGAAGCTCTGCCCTTTCCCAGGGACATGGCATGAACTCGAGCTTGTCATGTCGATCATCCACGCTGACTACGGTTCTACTGACCATCACGTCCAAAATCCTATGTCACACGATCACTAGGAGCAGTACCTTAACCATGACCGCTGCTCTGAGCTGTAACACCCCCAAAAGTACCACCCTGCAGACATTCTCTCGCAAAGTGACCCTCCTGGCCACAACGATAACAACTGGTGGTGCCTCGATAACGTGAACCATAATGCTGCCTATTACAGATATTGCACACTGGATAGTCTATGGGTGCAGCTGACGGATCAAATGTACGTCGAGGATAACTCGATCCACTGGAACTCCCACTCTATGGTTGCCTCTAAGGTCGATTCCTCCTCCATCTCTAACTCCCACTCTGACTCGATGAACCACATGGATATCTGAAAGTGCTACCACCTGAAGAAGATGCTGAACTTGAAGTACCATAACTCACCCTCTTCACGGGACCTTGGCTGGGTCCACCTTCCTCAAAACAGCGAGACTGAAACCGCAATTGTCTCTCCCTCTCAATGTCCTCGCCTCTGAGTGCAGCACTAACAAAGTCATCAAAGTTGTCCCGAGACATAGTGGTCAAAGTTCCCTTAATATTCAGATTCAGACCCAACTCAAATCTCCTGCATTTTGCTTCCTCAGATGCCACCATATCACGTGCAAAACGAGATAAACGGGTGAACTTATCTCGATACTCAAGCACTGACATATTCCCCTGCCTCAGATTGGTAAACTCTTCATATTTCCTCTGCTAGGTGGCCTGGTTGAAATATCGACGCATAAACAAATCTCTGAAGGTAGGCCATGGAGTATCAATAGGAACTCTCTCGGTGCTAACCCACCAGAAATAAACATCTGAATCCAGTAACCCAACAGCAGCCACAGTCCTCTGCTTAGGAGTAAAATGTAGGCGTTCACAAATACGCTCGACCTGGACTAACCAAACCTCACCTACTTCAGGATCAGAGGAGCCATAAAAGGTAGTTGCTCCAGCTGTCCTATCGTTAACCACAGGATCAAAACACTCCTGCAAACGCAACACTCACATAAGCAAGTCGTGCATAGGCTGATCCTCAACAGGATCCCTTGCCCCGTTAGCACAGGTTCCATGTCGGGGAGGCATCCTAAAGATGAAAGGTCATTAGTCACACAATACACAGAATGTAATCATGAACTTCAGACATTTGAAAGCGTACAACACTCTAGAGTATTGATGATTGTCCGCTGGCCAGTCGGGTTATCACTCTTGATATGCTGTACATTCTCAAATACCCTTAGTAACATAACTACAAGAGTCTACAGAACCTAAAACCTAATGCTCTGATACCAACTGAAAGGACCCAACCCCGATTTAGTTGCCTAAACCGAAATTAAGTCCTAACAAAATCATGACTTACAAAAATTTTGCCAGAGTTTACTCCATAAAACGTACAAACCATAAACCTGCAAGAAGATTACACTTCACAGATAAATTCCTAGACACACCGTGGACCTCCATTGTCCAACCAGATTTCTCAAAATCCACATATATAATAAAACACAAGGTTTACAAGAAATTCAAAAAGTATTCAGGAGTATAACTCAAACTGAACAACACTACACAAGTATTCATAACAACTTCTAATTACAAAATATACAAGACTAGCAGGTTACATCAGGAACCTACTAGAAAGAAAGTGTGATTTGAACTTTAGGCCTCTTGCGATGACGTGCAACCACGAGAAAGATACTGCAATCTGGGCGGCGAAAAACGAAAAGCCCAGAGAAAAGCATATAAATAATAAAACCGTTAGAGTGAGTGGACGTAAATCATAATAAGCCGCATAAATAAATCCAACATGTTTTTCACAATAAATGCACATAAAATCATGAGAGCCAAAATAAACAAGCCCAGGTCGAGTGCTCACAAGTCGTAACTCTCCTGGGTACTGTGTGCGTGGAGGCAGTAACTTGAGTACGTTTCCCTCAACACTACAAGAAAACTGCACCTAGACCACGGAAAATTTCCGTCGTCTAAGTGCAGTTTTCCGTCGTCTAAGTACTTGGACGACGGAATCTCCGTCGTCCAAGGTCCGTGCTCCAAGTGCTGTCGTCCAAGCACCTGGACGACGGAGAATTAGCCTTTCCGTCGTCCAAGTTAACTTGGACCGCGGACATTATCCGTGGCCCATGTATGCACCTGGACGACGGAAAGGATAATTCTCCGTCGTCCAGGTGACTACATGGGCCACGGACATTGCTCGTTTCTCCGTGGCCCACGTGTTCACCTGGAGGACGGAGAATTAGCCTTTCCGTCGTCCAGGTGCATACATGGGCTACGGAGAATGCTAAATTCTCCGTGGCCCAGGTATTCACCTGGACGACGGAAAGGCTAATTCTCTGTCGTCCAGGTGAACACGTGGGCCACGGAGAATGGCAGGGTTTAGGGTTTAGGGGTTAGGGGTTAGGGTTAGGTTTAGGGTTTGTGAACCTAGACGACGGAGAACATAATCTCCGTCGTCCAAGTGACAATTTAATTTTTAAAAAAAATAAATTGAAACTAAATATTATTAAATTAATTTATTATTAATTTAATTTAAATAATGAAAAATAGTCGAAATTAATTAATTAAACTAAATTTTTTATATTAATTAATGTATTAATTAAATAATTAATTAATTTGTACATACGTACACATCCAAATTAAAAACCCATAAAAATAATAAAATATTGTTCGGAACTCGGAAATAAAGAAACGCGATAATTAACTAGCTAGCTAATACACTGGAGGAGCAGATGCGCCGCCGGGTCCTCCGCCTCCAGCCGGGTCGTTGTCGTCGGGGTGTGGGTTCGGAGGAGGTTGACATACTTCTCGATTTTGGTTCATGAGCGCGATGAGTTGGGCTATTTGTGCTTGTTGTTCGTCAAGTCTTTGCCGCATTGACTCATTCTGCTCTTGTGTCCGTCGATTCTCCTCTCGTGCCAGTCGAACCTCTTGAATGGCTGCTTCGACGGCCGCTGCCTGACTCCTTCTCCGCTGCCCCGAACCTCCCGTAGATGATGAGCCGGAGGTCGTCGAAAAATCTCGTACCACCCTAGGCCCAAAGTGCCTAACCTCCTTGCCAGCTCTACGACCGTAGACCTCGTCCGTGATTGCAATTTGGCTCTCTAAGGATAGAGGAGGCAGGTCTTCCGGCGGCACATCTGGGAACGCAAGCTGAGTGTTAGCCAACTCTTCATGCGCACGCTCTATCACCCTTGCCTACAAAAGAATAATTAATTTATTATAATGAAATCATATTTAAATAATAATTACTATAATTAAAAGCACATAATTAATATATCACTTACGCCGCATTGACTCACTTCATTATCGAGCCCAGGCGTCACGTACGCGCTTACGCTTGCATCAAGATAAGGGTGTTTGGAGCCCTTATCCTTGTGCTCCTTGGCTATTTGAATGAACTGCTTGGCGCTGGTAGTATGGTGTTTCTCCTTCTTCCCCCGGTTGGCTTTGTTGACACCGGAGAATTTCTGTTACACAACATAATTAAATCATTAAAAAATGAATAACTACAATTTAAATAATTCAATTATCTTAATTGAAATAAAAAAAATAAATTAATACCTTAAATTGTTCATCGGCAAAGTGGTTACACAACCACTCCCACTCATCTTCTCTATCCCCTTGCAGCTCTACCGGAGGAGACATGGACCGACATCTTGGAAGTACTTATGGAGCTTGTACTTCCAATCTTTGAAGATGGAGTTGGCGGTTTGGTTGATATGCCTCAACATGGCCGGTGTCGGATCTACCGCAAATTGTTCCTATCAAAAATAAATTAAAAATAATAATCATATATATTATGAAATTTTAACTAATATTAACAATATTATATAATAACTAAATTGGACGTATTACGTACCGAAAGATCTTTGAAGACTTTCGCCTTCTCATGATCCGGCGCCTCCTTCCAAGTAGGGGCAGTGATACGAACCCGGTTACAGATGATTGACCCTATCCCATGCGCCGAGAGACTTGCTAGCTGAGCTGTGGGAGGGCCACCGGTGAATTCGTTGTACGGCAAGTCGATCTTTTTTCCAGTCGCCTTGCAAATACGCTCCGCTTTGCCCCCTTTAACGAGACTCCGAGTCCTTTTCGGTTCCGGGTCAGTGGGGGCCCTCCTTTGCCTACGGCGGGCGCTGTACATGATTGATTCGGCGGTCGAGGACGCCTGAGTACTTCCCGTTGAACCGGTACCGGGCGTCGGAGATTGGAAGGGGTCGACGTCATCACCGCTCGAGATGAATGGGGGAGCGGGAATTTCCCCAGAGGGCGCTACGGACGGACCAGATGATCCGTCCGGATTGAGAGCGTCGTTGCCCTCCTGTTGAACCCAACCGACTTGGGCCGCCAACATTCGGAGCATCTCATCTTCTGCCTCCTGTTGGGCTTTCTTCTTGCCGGATGTCGTCTTTGGTGGAGCCATTTAAACCTAAGAGTACGGTGTTAAAATACCTACTTACCATAATAATTACAACTTAAAAATTTACGCTAATTAAGTACGTTTAAGATTTAAATAGAGTACACTAGCTTGGCTTTTTCGGTCGTTCAATGGACGTGCGACCCGCGCGATAAAGTGTAAATTTTCAATTAATCAGCCTTGATTAAATCGAAAAACATGGCCAGTTAGGGATATAGATAACGCGAGAGGCAGGACTAATTTCGACAAAAGTCTTTCTTAGTCCAAATCCTGTCACCAGTCATAACCCGTTTCTAGACACCATGTCCGACATTCGGCCAATTTTTCGAAAATTTACACTCCCTCAAGTCCTTTGCAAACTCCGCCATCAACCTCGTGTCCATAACATCACTTAGGTTATGGTGTGCGGTGATGAAATCCACACATCACGAGGGGTTAAGGAGATAAGCTAGGAAAAGAGGCGTCATCTATTCCAAAGAGTGTGACTTAATAAACCAAGCCTATGTACTAAATTTAAATCGAATACGTACTACCATGCAATTTACTAGAAAACACACGTAACTAACAATTAAGTAAAACAATAAATAATAACAATAATAAATTATTATTTATCAACTAATTAATTATGAACTAATTACAATAATAAATTTATTCATTTATCAACTAATAATAAATAATTACAATAATAAATTTATTCATTTAAATAATTATCAACTAATTACAATTATGCATTTAAATAATTATTAATTACAATAATTAACCACTTTTTCATTATTATAATTACAATAATGAAATATTTAAAACTAATTAATAAATTATATTTAGAATTTAATTAATTAAATGAAAATAATTTTAATAAGGAAAAAAATAGAAATTTACCTCACCGGAGTAATCGGGAATATAGGCGGAGTTGAGTCGTTGGGGAGGAGGAACCACGCCGGAAAAATTGTCGTCGGAGTGTCGTCGTCGGAGGATCGCCGGAGGAGAGGAGAGTAGAGGAGAGGAGAGGAGGAGATGGAATGATGAGAAAATGAGGGGGGGTGCAACTCTATTTATAGAGTTGCACTTAGACGACGGAGCACTATTCTCCGTCGTCCAAAATAGTGTTTTCCGTCGTCTAAGTGGCGGTTTCAAAAAATTTCAAGCAGCGCCAATTAATCGGCGGGACGTTTTGAACCGCCATGATTTTGGACTTAGACGATGGAGAATTGAATCTCCGTCGTCTAAGTGAAAATTCAAGCGGTCCCAAAAACGGAAGCGGTAAATTGAACCGCCATAATTTTGGACTTGGACGACGGAGAATGACCATCTCCGTCGTCCAAGTGAAAATTACATGGAAAAAATAAAAATAAATAAATTCGAACCGCCATGGTAATTTGAACCTGGACGACGGAGAATGGCCATCTCCGTCGTCCAGGTTCAAATTACGTTAAAAAAAATTTAAAAAATAATTCGCTAGGAATTTAGCGATCTGTCATTCGAGTGAAATAGTCGTACAATATCGATGAACACATCGTATATATGAACAGTTAAATTTGAACCGACGAATAATTTTTCGTTTTGAAAGTTGTTAAGTATCGACTAATCCTTACGACTTAAGTGTTCATGAGTAGAGGCTCATTTGCAGCAGAGTATTAACGAAATTGAATTTGGACAAAACAACCGTTGGATATGTTCGTCATAACATAATATATAATTGTCTTCAAAGGACCATAAAATAATAAGTTCGGGAAGGGTTTGATCGGCACAGTCAACCGCAAAACCGATAATTTCACAAACCGGAAACGTGGATACAAGGCATTTCGCAACTCCGATTTTCGAACCGTCGAAGCTCACACACCAAGAATTGTTTACTCTAAAATCTTGATGAAAAGAAAATGCATTGGAAGAAGGTCTAGATGGTCGTTGTCTTAGAAAAAATTACGATATCTGCACCTGGACGACGGATATGAAGTTATCCGTCGTCCAGGTGTATAGACCTTGAATTCAGGGGTTAGGGCCTTACTGTTTAGGGTTTAGGGTTTGTGAACTTGGACGACGGAGAATTACCATATCTGTCGTCCTAGTTTGTACCTGGACGACGGATAATGACCATTCTCCGTCGTCCAAGTTCTAAACCCCGAATTCAGGGGTTAGGGCCTTAGGGTTTACGGTTTAGGTCGTCCCCGGTCATTTGTGTGTCCGTTCAATTATTCTGATTCAAAAATATAATTAAAAAATTGATCGATCGATCTGATCTGCTATATTTAGAGGGTCCAGGATTTAAGGTTTTATATGAGATTGAGATTTGGCGTGGCGCCAAAGGTGAAAATGGCGGGGGACCTAATATAAACGTGGACGGAATTCAGGTGTCCGTTCAATTATTTTGAATGACCATAAAAAAATTAAATAAATGATCTATCGATCCAATTTGCAAGATTTAGGGTCGAGGATTTAGGGAGATAGCCAAAATACCCAAAAGCGACAACCTGCAATTAATTTCTCCGTTGTCCAGGATATATAATTCGGATTAATTAATTACCGTAAATAAACCTGCATCGATCATATATATTACAATAATTACAATAATTAATTTCCAATTAATCTCCCTCGTAGTATGACCGTACTCTTCGTCATAATCATCATCGTCCTCATCCCCGTTAGACGACGGCTCATCCTCGTTATCGTACTCAACATCGTCCGACGAATAACCTGAGTCGTCGTCCGCGTCCTCTTCCTGCTCGTCTTCTTCATCTACCTCATCGATAATCTCATCTTTAGTTAGATCTGTACAACCATCGGGCATGGGTAACCGTTCACCATCTTGAACCAGGTCCATTATATCGGAGCGGATGACAGAAATATTAGGCTCTTGATAGGCAGGAATGTCTCTTTCTGGTTCAGCAGCATCTTCAGTCGTCGCCGGTGTCCCTTCAATTGTCTCTGTATTCCATATTCCTCGGTGAGAGATATGGTTCACTATTTTCCACCCTTCACCGGCTTTCGGATCGTCGAGATAGAACACCTGCCGAACTAAGGTAGCGAGAGCGAAAGGCTCATCCTCATGCCAGCTAGAGTTTGTATCGGCTGATAATAGTCCCAGGTCTTCCTTTGTACGCTTGAACCATCTGCACTTGAATAGGAAAACGTTGACATCATTCCCGTAACATAGCTGAACCACATATACAATAGCCCCGTAATATAGATCATTGTCTTTCCCAACCGCGACCACACTGTTTTGTGTTCTTCTTCCTTCGTCTCGGGCCAATGAATGGAACTTTACACCGTTCACAAAACATCCGGAATAAATATAGTGTTTAACCGGCTTCCCTGCTAGCAAGTGCTTTGGCCATGACCATCACCCTCCGTGGTTTTCAGATTTTTGCAGATCAATCATCTGCGAAAAAGGGCAAATTAATATAAGGGTTTACTTTCTACAAACATGATCGATATGTATTTAAATAATTAATCCCGAGATGTACGTACGTACCCATTGGAAGAAATAATCGGGAAACTTCTTCTTAACCATTTTCTCAATCCACGCCGAACTCTTGTTTTGATTTAACTGAAAGGACCCAACCCCGATTTAGCTTCCTAAATCGGAATCAAACCCCTTCGAAAACACGAACCAACAAAAAATTTTCAAAATTTCGGCAGAGTTTCGTTACTAGCGTGGAATTACCATTACCTGCACGCGGAAAATACACTTCATCCTATGCCACAAAAAGCAAATCGTGGGCACCAATCCCATCCGGATTTCTCAATATATCAACAGTAAAGTAAAGTAGTAAATATATATGCACTTTACTGAAATCCAGTGTAAAATCGTATAACGTATTCAATAGGAAGCTCAGAGCGACATCTAATACATAATCGTATACGCATACCACAGTAGGTAGAATAATAAACCTACTGGATGAAACAAAGTAGCTCGAGCACTATGCCTCCGACCACGACGTGCGACACCAGAGCCTGAACTGCAAACTGGGCACGGAAACCGAAAAGCCCAGGGGAAAGACAATAAACACGTTAGAGTGAGTGGACGAAAATAAATATCTTTCACCAAGTAATATATATATTAAAAACATGTGCGAGATGAAAGTATAATAATCAAATGGTACATGAGGGAGACTCTAACTCCTCACGCGTCCGAGTACACGAGGGAGACTCTAACTCCTCACGTATACGGAGCATGCAATAAAATCTCACGGGGCCACTCGTGGACACATCCGTGCTAGTACAGTCAGAACCACGGAGTCCCTGACTTCCACGTGATTCTAGCCGGAAATGGCCTCAGGTCAAAGGTCTGCCTCCCCCCGGTAAAGACCTCGGGTCAGGAGTCACAGCCTCCCCTGGAATAAAGCCTACCATCGGGGATCAGCCGAGAGGCAAGTGTATCGATACAACAACGTAACCACGACTGTACTCTGTGTAAACCAAATCATAAACATTTCGATGCAAATGCATAAAACAGCATATAAGTATATGTATACTCGTATACGTATATCCGTATAAGTATAATCGTATAATCGTAAAACACATGCTCATGTAATCCAAAATCTCATATGCATGCTCAAGTTCATAAAACGTATATCAAGACTCGCAAATAATCCGTGAAAAGAAATGTCCACTCACAGACTGGCGTAACACGTATCGCGTTAACCCGTGATCCGGCGGAAAGTCCCTCGCCAAACGAACGATCACGAACACCTAAATATTCACAAAATCCATATCTCAAAATCATATCTCGACAATGCAAGACAAACCACGAGAAACCACCGTTCCCGGAAACACATAACTCAAAGTCGACGAATCGTCGAAAATCCGTATATGTACACCACAATACCTCGCTTTACGTTCGGACGCTCAACTCGAAAAACGAACCTCCCCACAGCGATCGGAGCGCGATTTCGAGTCAAATGACATGCAACTTGTCGAAAGTCAAAAAGTCAAGCCGTTGACCGTTGACCGCCGTCCACGGCGGCGCGGAAGAATTTCACGACGGAGCAACCTTCAATCCACTCAAAATCGTCCACTGAGAAACTTTGTCAACTGCACCGAAGTCCAATTCTCACTCTAACACATCCAATTTCAAGTAAAACCGAATTGAAACACAAAATTCAATCCCAAAAATCTCCAAGCTCAAGAAAAATTAGAGCACCAAACTTACAGGGTAGCATGTAGGTGAGGAGAGCTTCAAAGCCCAGTAAAAATTGCAGCTCGAATCGGCCCCAAACATGGAACCCGAATTCACAAAGTTTCCTTGAATTTTGGTCGGAATTTTCATGCTTTTCCGGCGTCCCACGCCGTGAACGGTGGACGGGGAAAGGACAAGGTGGTTGAGGCGCTTCATTTAAGACCAACGGCGAGCTCGGGGGTGGCCAAACGGAGCTCGCCGCCAGCGAGCCAAACGGTCACCGTCGCATATCACCACCACGTGTTGACTTGGTCAACACCAGTCAACACAACAAAAATGGAAAGTTGACTGCCTCATATGGAAACCTTCTATTTATATACATGCCAAATAAGGAAACCTCCCCAATTAGGAAACTTCATAATTAACCATTTCGACGAACTTTGAACACCCGTAACTTTCGCGTCGTAACTCCGATTCCGATAATTCTCGCGGTCACAAACTCGTCTCGACATACTCTTCAATAATCACCCGAAGTCAAACACATCGGCCAATCGGATAAAAAGTCAACTGTTCAAACCAACACACAATTAAATCAACCAAACAATCAACAATCGACAAAATTCACAACTGAAACTCTGTAACTCGAAATCATGCTCCGGAAGTTCCTACGAACTCGAAATTAAATTCTGAACAACTTCCATGAAGAAGCCGAAACCAAAATCTTGTCCGGTAATTAAGTCGCGAACAAACTCGCCATTTAAACCCATTTCCGTCGAAACTTCAAATATTCATAACTAATTCCTCGGTCATCCAAATAACGATCAGGAACTGCCCACGAACTCGTAATCACATGTAAAACCACTCTCGAGAAGAGACCCAGCTCCAATTCTCGGCCAATAATTAAGTCGTTAAGAAGCTTCGGCGATTTCAACACTGTCGTAACTCTACGACTGTGCGACTTAACTGCTGATTCCGTTTCGGGTCGTCACATTAACGCCTGAAGCCTCTCCCTGTATGACATCATGTACGGCTCAACTTCGTCACAGTCTCGCAACACTACCCAATGTGCCTCAATAAGTTCTTCCCGTGTTAACGATTCATTTAATACTCCTCTAAACGGTCGAACGACATTGGTGACGACAGAAAGATTGATGCGGGCACTGCTCTCGGAGGCAGTGGGAGGTGGTGGATCTTTGAGGTACCTGTTGTAGTAAGTAACACACTCATGCATTAGGTATGTCTCTGCTATGGAGCCATCCGGGGCCGACCTGTTTTTGACGAATGACTTATACTGTCCAAGCTGTCTACAAAATCAAATGTACAATATGAATAAGTACATATAGCTAGCTAGTATATATATAATCTCCAGTGGAACAAATTAATTTACTAGTTGTACGTACCTTTATTGAGGATACATCCAAGTGTACTTGACCGGACCAGAAATGAGCACCTGCTCGGGCAGGTGGATCATTAGGTGAATCATGATGTCAAAGAAAGCAGGGGGAAAAATCCTCTCTAGTTTGCAAATGATGTGCACAATTTGTTGTTGCAATTCCACCACATCTGACTTCTTTAATTCTCTGGCGCATAACCTCTGCCACCACCTGCACAATGCCACTATTGGTTCTACGACGTCCCGAGGTAAGTTTGGTCGAATTACCACTGGAATCAGACGTTGCAGCATAACGTGATAGTCATGTGTCTTTAGACCAACAAACTTGTGTTACACCTCGTCCACTGCTCCAGTTATAGTAGCTGCATACGTAGCCGGATAACGAACGCCCTTAAACCAGTGAAATACAGAACGTCTAAGCGTCGGCTTCACTGTGTAAGGTGCATCTGGCATCTTGTTGTACACTCCTTTCCTATCCCTCCTCAACCACAAGGGACGACGTAGATTCATTGATTCCAAATCTTTGCGCGCTTTGGGAGTATCTTTAGTCTTGAACTTAATACCCAGAATTGTTCCCACCACGCTGTCGCACACATTCTTTTCTATGTGCATCGCGTCCAAGTTGTTCCTCAGCTTCAACTTCGACCAGTAACGGAGTTCAAAGAATATACTCTTGTGATCCCAATAGCTCAGATCATGTGGAGGAATTGGATTGCATTTCTTTACATCCGCGTCATTGCTCAACATACCAAAGTCGAAATAGCTCAACCTCTCTAAAATCTCTTCGCCCGACCAACTACGGGGTTTAGGATTGTTCTCTACCGTACCGTCGAAATGAGCTTCATCCTGTCGCCACGGGTGGTCGTGAGGAAGCCATCTACGGTGACCCAAGTAACACACATTCCCCGCGTGCCAACTAGAGTTCACGTCGTCCAAACATATAGGACATCCATTATATCCTTTTGTCCTGCAGGCTGCCAACATCCCATAAGCTGGAAAATCGCTGATCGTCCACATTACGGCAGCCCTCATCGTGAACATCGTGTCAGTGAATTTGTCATAAGTTGGGACTCCATTTTCCCACAACAGTTTCAGCTCGTCGATCAAAGGTCTGGGGTAGACATCTAAGCACTTTGATGGAGATTTAGGACCTGGAATTAGTACGGTAAGGAAATAAAATTCCTTGTTCATGCACATCCACGGAGGCAAGTTGTACGGCATCAGAATAACTGGCCAAGTGCTGACGGCGGAGCTATTACTTCCCCAAGGATTGAATCCGTCTGTAGATAGGCTGAGTCTAACATTTCTAACCTCTGAAGCAAAGTCTCCAAATTCTCTGTCGAAATGTTTGAAACCCTCCCCATCCGCGGCGTGTCGCAGGACATCGTCATCTATTCGCTTTTCTGCGTACCATCGCATCGCCTTTGCTGTGTGTAGAGACATGTACAGGCGCTGCAATCTGGGAATCAAGGGAAAATATCGAACAACTTTCACAGGAATTCTCTTTTTCGAACTCTTCCTATTCAACTGGAATCTGTGCTGGCCACATACGGGACAATAGTCCAAATCTTTATACTCTTTGTAAAATAGCACACAATCATTCGGACATGCGTCAATTATCCTGTACTTTAGGTCGAGGCTGCTCAAGATATTTCTAACCTTATAATGAGATTTAGGAAGATTGTGATCATCAGGAAGCAACTTACATATTTGCTCCTGAATTTCGTCAAAAGCACTCACTGACATTTTGTGCTTCACTTTTATCTTCATTTGCTCCATCACATATTGCAACACATTCTCTCGACATCCAGGGAACACCGGGGTCTGCGCTTCAAGTAGCATCCGGTTGTACTTTTCCATCTCACTGGTGTCAGTGGCCAAGCTAGCTGCGGGGAATGTGCCATCATGCTCATTAGTGGTACTGTAACCTCCGTCTTGGTGTTAGTGTCCACCATGACTACATCCCGGAAACGCATCATGGAACAAATCTGCAGTTGGGTTGCAAGCTGGGGGTCCGGCACCACTCCCGCTGGATGAGGCACCATGGTAACTGTACCCTGAGCTGAAGTCTGCTGCGCTGAACTCAACTGCTTCACCATGCTCGCTCCATGTAGTGTAACTCCACATCATACTATTTTCGTACAGGTGTTGCACCATAACATTAACCTCCGCATACTGACAATTAAGACATTTCTGACACGGACACCTGAAACGTTTCTTTCCCTGACCATGTTCTATCGCAAAATTCACAAATTCGCTAATTCCATCCATATACCGGACATCACATCTATTCTTCAACTTCATCCAAGTCTTGTCCATACTGCTACAAAATATTATAATTAATTAATTATATATTACATATATATATATATTAGTCCATTAATTTACGCTTAATTATACGTACTCAGTCTACATCGATCCATCAATTACGTACGTACGTAATTTAATCTGTATATATAGCTAACATCCATGCATGTATGTACGTACGTTTTCACTAAATATATATATATATATTAATTAAGCAAATTTTAACTGCGTGCGTACCTGCTGGCCGGCCTTCTCGATATCTGTTAATTAAGCTAGCTAGCTAGTCAGCGGAGATCCCTTATCCTGACCATTCCCTCGGCCTTCTCCCTTCTCCTTCTCCGGCCTTCTCCTTCTCCCTTCTCCTTCAATTCTTCTTCGAATGGAATGAAGAGATTGAGGATCGGATGGAATGAATCGATCGAAGAGAGTTTGGCATCGGGCTTATATAATGCTTCACTTAGACGACGGAGGTGTCGGTACGTCGTCTAAGTGGAAGTTAATTACTCGGACCACGGCGTGTCGGTCCGTTGTCCAGGTGGTCACCTGGACGACGGAGAAGACTCCGAGGTCCAAGTGATAACCTGGACGACGGAGAATACCTTATCCGTCGTCCAGGTGATCACCTGGACCTCGGAGTCTTCTCCGTCCTCCAGGTGATCACCTGGACGACGGAGATGGTATTCTCCGTCGTCCAGGTGATACTTGGACGACGGAGACTTCTACGTCGTCCAAGTGTCACCTGGACCACGGAACATTTACGTTTCCGTGGTCTAAGTGCTGTTTTCTTGTAGTGCAAGTTACAATACGCCCGGGTCGAGTGCTCACAAGTCGTAACCTACTCGAAGCATCTCTGGGATCAGCCGAGAGGCTATAGCATCGATGCGTCATATATCCATACTCAGTGTAAAAACAAATCACATGTGCCTCCAAATCAATGTATGCTCATAAAATGCATAATTATAAATGCATACACGTAAATGCATAATCGTAAAGCATACTTAAAGACTCGCAAATCCACTGTGGAAATCAAAGTATGAAAATCAACGTGTGATAAAATGTCCACTCACAGGTAACAGTTAGCCCTGAGGCCCGGCGGAAGATCCCTCGCCAAACACTCAATCACGATCACCTGAATAACAGGGATACGATCAATACATATTCGATTTCAACATACAAAGCAAATACGTCAAGAATCCTGCGTTCTCGAAAAGAGTATCGCTCGAAATCGACGAGGATAACAAAATTCCTAAAGTACACCCAAATAAACCTTGTCCCAACTTAACACACCCAAATCAACTTGAAAACCTCACGACTACGATCGAGGTGCGATTACGAGCAAAACGACATAAAAATATCTGAAAATCCAAAAGTCAACCCCTCGCCGGAACTCCACCGTTGATAGCCGCCAACGGCGGCGCGGCGCCAACGGTGACCAACTCCGGCGAACCAAACCTCAAAACATTCCTCTCCTCAAGCCCAATACGTTTCCCTTCTACCTCCAAGGCCAAAACACACCACACCGGCCGAAATTCCCTTCGAAAATCCCGCCAGATTTTCCTCTCCGGTCACCACCACGGACCACCTCAAACCTCAACCAATTCCCAAAAAAAAAATAACCAGAAAGCTTCAAGGGGTTGAGGGGAACCAAACCCCCCACCAAATCGACACCGAATCTCCCCGGAAACCGCCACCCGATGCCGGCGAAATTCCCGAATTTCAACGAGTTCGAACACACCCAAAACTCAACCAAATTGCACAAATAAATACATGAAACAATAGGAAATCAAGAGAGCTTTCCAACCATACCAAGAACACGGTCGGAGGTGGCTGGAATCGCCGGGTCCGACGACGGCAAGAAAACAGGTCGGTGGAGCAAAACAGGTCAACCCGAGTCAACTCGATCTAACTCAGTCTAAATGTATGATTTTCTGATTTTTACGACTATTCGATATTTATACGTCGCGAACCGACCAAAACCACGACTTGGATAACTCCAACACAAACGGATAAGTACGACTAACTCTACAACAATTTCAAATATTTATTTTATATTCTCCGTTTACATGAAAAATCCTCTGAAACCTCCTACGTGCTCAAAATCAAATCCTCTACAATTTCCGCGAAGAAACTCAAACCAAATTCTTGCCCAATAATTTAGTCGTTAACAAACCACATATGTACAAACAACTCGCGATAATCACATGTTGTACCGATAATCATATGCTCAAAGTTCGGATCGTTACACTAGCACTGCATGGGAATTGATGGGGAGGCTTGCGGCGCTCTAGGGTTTTTCTTGTTAATACAAGGGGCATATACTTAACCTTTCAGCCAACTTTGTTAACAGGCCAAATATTGGATTTGACATATCAATTAGGACTTCAAGTTTTGCTGATTCACATTGACTTCCACAGGACTTCCAAGTTTTATAAAATTACATATATGTGGAATCGTATTCAACAAAAATGGCATTATATCTCGATCAGCACCATCTCTACCTCAAGGTTACTACATTTTTCATCATGTGGTTCACTAGATCAAGGAAAAAAGAAAGAAAGAAAAACTCAAGCCCGGCAAATGTTTGATTTCAGAAGTGGATAAAAGACTTGCGTGCGGATTAATCCGAACCACCTGTCAAAGTAAACCAGCAAAGTTTTTGTGAGTGAATGAAAGACGGGCTAAAGTTTATCAGTTAAATATAGGTGCAGCACACCACCAACGAATCACATATTACATTTGGCACCCGACAACTTCTAGACTTCAATCCTTCACAATTGAATATTGTTGGTCATCTGTATTAGTGAAACCAATTAACTTCTAGACTTCAATCCTTCACAATTGAATATTGTTGGTTTTCTGTATTAGTGAAACCAATTATAAGGTGCTGTCATCTATCCACTAAAGCAATAACTAGAAGGCAAGGACAAGACACTGTTCAAGATGAAATCCAGAAAGAGAGTTACGAATAGTTACATGCACGACAGAGTCTTCCAATGCCTGTAAGAAAAAGGTGTAGTTTTCATTTCCACATGGTAACCCAAAAAAATACACAGAAGACTAGTTTGAAAGTAGTAATCAATCAGGTTACCACCAAGCATAGTTGGCATAGAGCATCCGCAACAAAATTAGTCAAAATAAATGAAACACCATTTCTGTAGCCAAATTGTAATCATATCTACTACGCTGTCACTCTATTGTTATATGACAAAGCAAGCACTGTGGGGGCAAATTATCTTTCCAGTTGCTTTACCGCGGAAATAAGAGTGGTTTGGTCCTCTATAAGGCCAGAAAGAAAGACTCACAGAAAACCTATTACTAATAGAAGGATTCATCCAACTAAATCCTCTCCGTACCCCCTCAATGCAGCCCGATGAAATACTAAACTCCAAGTTCCATGAAATATCCAAGGGAAATGTCTACAACTGATGGCATTCATTACTATTCCTATGACCTCAAGTAGAAAACAGTTTTTCTTGAAATTATCTTTCCAGTTGCTTTACTGCGGAAATAAGAGTGGTTTGGTCCTCTATAAGGCCAGAAAGAAAGACTCACAGAAAACCTATTCCCAATAGAAGGATTCATCCAACTAAATCCTCTCTGTACCCCCTCAATGCAGCCCGATGAAATGCTAAACTCCAAGTTCCATGAAATATCCAAGGGAAACGTCTACAACTGATGGCATTCATTACTATTCCTATGACCCCAAGTAGAAAACAGTTTTTCTTGTACGGATATGTGCATTGTTATTGTTACGGAAAATAGTATAACATACATTTTCTACAGTGTTCTCTTATCTGAGAAAGCGCTACAGCAATCTGAGCACCAACGAGTGCATTGTTCTTCACCAGTGCAATGTCTAATTATGGGTTAAAGACAGCATCTCAAACAAATGTAATACTTTATACTGCAAAGCATAAGAAATCTTTTCATATCAGCCTCCAGTCCTCCACTATGCTGAGACTTAATTATCATGCACATGCTTTGAGTATTAACTAAGAATCTATATATGGCAAAATGGCTTCTGAAATAAATATATAAAGGATACTCGAGGCCAAGGATGCCCCTCCAGATAGTTCATTTATTCTTGCAAGCAAGAATGGAGTTGCAGCGTTGCCAGTTATGCTCCTTTCCCTGCCAATCTGACTTCATTTCAGTCCATATAGAAATCGATCCCTAAATACTAGGAACAGTTCAATGCAGATTATGCACCAGCGGAAATCAAGTTCACCTAGCTTCTCTTAGGGCTGTCTGTATTGCAGACTCTATCAAACTTCCAGAAGCCAAATGTTCTTTAGGAATTGGAACAGCAATCAACATTCCAGTTCCAGTTCCAAGCCCAAGATTTAGGTTTGCGTCTATACAAAAGAATATATGAGAAGAAACCTTCAGATGAAGTTTATTATAAGAAATTTGAAATACACAAGTATAATTGACGTTACTTACCTATGAGCCGAGCACAATCATCCGGGGTGTCTAGGCGACAAGGTACCTAGATAATCAATTCAAGAATGAATAAGAAAACTCAGTGAAATATGGATCTATTTTAAACAGGCAACCCAGTTATACTCTTTTTCACTCATGGACATTTCTTTAAAAAAATATCTGTGAATGTTAGGGGTTATCACAATATAATATTTAGAATCTTGTGAAGTTCAACCAATTAAGATTTTGAATTTTGTAATAAGATTACCCACTGATACCTTGCAACCACTTGTTTTGGTGAAAAATGCTGGAAATTCATTGGTCTTGTAAGCAGCTACACAAACTCCCTGTGTTTCCTGTATGAAAAAAAATGAAAATAAGGAAAAGCTGTAGTTTTGAATAACCAGTCCGAAAGTATATATTATCAATTATGTACAGGAAGATAGTTTACAGCATACCAAATACTCGAGGGTTCTTGGGATGTCCAGTATTGATTTTACACCAGCAGAGATGACAGCAACAGGTGTCCGTCCAAGCTCAGTAAGATCAGAAGATATGTCCATTGCTTCAAACAAAAGAAAGTAACATTTCGTTACCCAACACCATGGTTACAATTTTCTAGTCCAAGGTCAAGAGGTTTGATTTAAAACCACTTTTTATATATAAACCACAAAGGAAAGATTAACTGGTAGTTTTGGATAATAGTTCTTAAAAATTGGCTGAATAGACTAGCACAGTCCAGCCAGTTTCTATACGGGCATTTAAGGCCCTTGCATACATACCCTGGAATAAATAGAGAATTTTACAACAGATAAATACTTAAAACAAAACAACGTAAACCGAACAATACATACCCTGGAATAAATAGAGAATTTTACAACAGATAAATACTTAAAACAAAACAACGTAAACGAGACTAACATATTACTTATAAAGAATAATCACTAAATTCACAAATATACCAAAGCCCAAGGCAGGGACCAAATATGAACTTATCCCACAAGAGAACGGCCTATTTATCCCTTACTTCCTAAATAAGGTCCTAGTCCTGTCTAGTCCACACCACCGAAAACACTGTTACACAGGACCTGTACTTCCCACCAGGCCCCTGTTTTTCCCATGATGCTTTTGTCTTTCACTTAATAGGCCATACATGAATTGAGATTTTCCCAGATCACTTCAGTTTCCCTAAATTATCTCTGCAGTTAAACTACAACAGGACAAAGGAGCAGCAAGAGGATTAGAATTTCAAGATCCTTTGTACACATTACACACAAATGTGGTCTGACTACCAATTCATACAAAGCGTACTGAGCATATGGTTGTTAGTGAGATAACACCATTAAGGATGGTAAGGGAATAAATGGCATACATGTAGTCACGTATGAAAAGAAAGGTTCCAGTTATATCTAAAATCAATATATACGTAGAAGTGGTAGAACCAACTCAGTATGCTCGCCATGTCAATGTACTCCCCCAATTCCCCCAGTGACAAACAATGGAATGCCAACCTGAAATGATATGCACTTTCAAAAGTTCGAAAAGAAATATGCATTTGTATTAAGAAATAAAAAAACAGGATCCCCGAGTAAAGCTAATAATAGAGAAATTACCATATGAGCAAAAATCATGGTTGCAGAAACAGTAGTTGCACCATTCCCTCTTGTTGCCACCTACAAAACAGTTAACAAGCAATTTTATACCAATTAGCATCAGAAATAAGAATGAAAGCATTACAATGATTCAGAAATATAATGGAAAAGACATAACACCAGGTTGGAAATATCCCAGGGCATGTGATTATGCCACTGGTTATTTTTCGATGATTCAGCATTTAATGAATCCGAATATAATACACAATTTTACGGATATGCAACCCAACTAGTAACAACCTACAATATAACCAATATTTGGCACATTCCTGGCTCTAAAACCATGTGTGGTGTTAAAAGTAATAGGTCCGTATTCATAAGTTATGCAGGTCTTGAGCTCTGAATTCCAACCCTTAGCAAGTGTCTTGATGCTACTTTATATTGCTGAAAACACTACGCAAAACCTAAAACAGTAAAATGGCATATACCCAGTTATTATAAGTGCAATATATCATCTAACTCACAACATAGGCAATGTCTCTCCGAGCAGTCTTCTGAGCTCTTGGACTCAATTTGGCAAACTTCTCTAGTTCTTCTATTGTCAGACCTACACACACAAACAAAAAAAAATTCAGAATTACAAAATCAAAATTAAGAAGAGAGAATCATATAATCAGGTCCCAACAAACAAATGAGCATTGTTCCAAAGAAAAATAAACCAGAGCAGGACCTACGCAAGGTGTGCCATCCACAATAGCAATGGTGGCAGGAACAGCCCCATTTTCTCTGACAACAGCTTCAACCTCCCTTGCAGTCTCTAAATTCTTGGGATACGGCATCCCTAACAAAATGAAAGCCCAAGTTTTACTAAGTTACCAATGTGTGTGTATTTGACATAGAAAGAGAGTGAAGTATTACCATGGGAAATAATGGTGGATTCGAGAGCAACAACAGGTTGCCTATTTGACAAAGCTTGAGAGACCTCTGCAGAAATCTTGATGAATCCAACAAGACCATCATCATCATCCTTGTTTGCGTTTGTGTTTTTGTTTGTGGGGGATGGATGGAAGTGTCTGCTGATACTAGACAATCTAGAGACAGCTGAAGACGACGAAGACGAAGACATGCCCTCTACTTGTTACTTTCTTTGTTTGAGTTAGCAGTGGGCTCTCAGTCGCCAAGGTGTTCATCTGAGTCAAATGGTTAGATTGGAGCTCACAAATTTGGACGGCAATGACTTTTAAACTAATATTTTGACCAAATTGTAAAATAACTGGCGGAGTAATGTATTGATATAATAAAATTATATAATTTTTAATAATCACATGTAATCAATTTCGAGTCTGTTTGGAATTCTTCTTAGAGTTTTAGAAGTGTTTTTGAAAATGTGCATAAGTGTTTTTTAAGAAGAAGCACATATCATTTGCTTCTCAAATCATTTTTAAGTGTTTTTGAAATTTAATCAAATAATTTTTTTATTTTTTTCTATTTATAATTAATTTTTTGTTAATGAATAAAAACGTTTTTAGACAATCTAAAATAAATCTCAAACAGGCCTTAAATACATTAACCTCATGAAACAAATAGACTAAAATTAGATGATTTACTAATTACACGTAATTTATTGAATGATTTTTTAACACAAGATAAATTGTTTTATGAAATAAGTAGACTAACTATGTGCGATTAGTAAATCATCTAATTTTATTTTATCTATGCGTTAAAAAATTTTCATAACTAAATATGAATTTTTGCCTTTTTAAAATGCACATTTGACTAGTTTCATGTGTTTTTTATTTAAGTAATGTTTATCAATTTATCGATACCTTGTAAAACTAAAACTAGTTACTTTAAAGCATAAACATATACACAATAGATGTAGACTGAAACTGTATATTTATTCATTGATAGATGACTTTAAACACATATATTACAATTAATTACAAACAGTATCATGATAAATTAGGGATTGCTAAAATTTCTACTTCTAATCTAATTAAGACAAGACACACACCGAAATGTCAAGAATATACTTTCCTTAAACACTCTCCCTTGTGTTATATGATACATACTTGTTGCCTCACTAAAAATCTTGCCAAGTAAACAAAAACCTCATTGGCAAAACAAAGACTTGGTCGAAGGGAAAAACAATACCGCATATATCTACAAATGGTATTACATGTGATGTAGACTCCCCTTGATGTCTATCAAAATGTGACTCCCCTTGGTTGGTAACTCAATCTCAGAGTTCAGATAATCTTTGTTTTCCAATGCGTCTTACATGTTTCACAAATGCAGATTTGGGAAGCGACTTGGTGAAAAAGTCGGTAGCATTATCCACGGAACCAATTTGGCTCACATGGATATTCAATAATTTCTACTGTTGTTGATTGAAGACGTACTTCAGTGAAATATGTTTAGTATTGTCACTCTTAATGTAACCTAACTTCATCTGCTCAATGCAAGCTTCACTATCTTCAAAGATGTAAGTTGGTGTTGTCATAGTAGACAGTAATCCACTAGACCCTCGAATATGGTATATTACTTACCTAAGTTAGACACATTCTTTAACAGCTTCATGTAAATCTAGAGCTATGATCTTAGAATGATTCGAGGAAGTAGCAACAAGGCTATGGTTTTCTTTGTAGATCTCCAAGAAATCGTCATATTCCCAATGGTGAAAACATAACCAATTTAGGAACGTCCTCTATATAGGTTAGAGAGATACCCAACATCAACAAATCATACTAACACATCATTCAATGTCTCAGAATAGGGGACTACATTGAAAGATGGTTCAATGCTGGCAGCCAAAAGTCCTTCGATGGGTCAAAGGTTTCATTTGACGGGTCGAATGACTCATACTAATCTATCCAAGGAGTTGTCTTTGAAGGGTTAAGAGAGGCTCTCGACGAGTTGAAGATCCCAAAATCAACAAGCTACGTTTCAACCATTCCATTTACCAGAATTTCAAGTTTCTCTCTTACTTCTTTGTAAGGAAAGAATAAGTCCAAGTCAATGGATCCCTTCAAGTACCTGAAGATATATTTTACTACATTCCAATGACTTTGCGTAAGTGCAGAATGGGAAGGCAAACAAGCTAAATATAACAAAGCTCAAACAACCCTAAAATATGGAATCTTAGCTCCCAAAAGTTCATCATCATCATCTTTCGGACGAAACAGATCATTTAGACGTGTGCAACGGGCTAAATAAAATAAAGTTCCAACAACACTAAGATATGGAATCTTAGCTCCCAAAAGTTCCTCATCATCATGTTTCGACAAAACATATCATTTTTGGATTCCAGTCTGCTAACAATCATTGATGTGCTAAGAGGGTGTGTTTTGTCCATGTTAAATCGCCTGAGCATCTTTTGGACATAAGCATACTAGTGAATAAGAATTCCACCAACTTGATGTTCCAACTCTAAACCGAGACAAAATCGAGTCTGACCAAGGTCTTTCATCTCGGATTTCAAGTAGCCAACTGTCTCATTAATATAGACTGCTATAATGACAAATTATGAACTTGTTCGTTTAATGAACACGCATGCGAATAACTCATCATTCTTGTATCATCTGCCAATCAAGTAGTCACTTAGACGTCTTAATGTTATTACATGAACACTCTGTGGTTTAGAGTTATTTGATTTGGGTGTAATTATGCCTTCTGCCACTCTCATGTCTATCTCTGAATCAAGATCCCCATAGAGATATACAGCAACCACATCCATAAGCTACATACACAGTTTTTCGAACACTACCAAACTGATCAGGTAGCGGAAAGTAATGATCTCCATATAGTTTTATATATCGCAAGACTTCATTCTTCTCATTGCTCTTCCAAACAAAGACCCATTTATGTTCAACTAGCCTAACATTCGGTGGGCATAACACTACCGAACTGAAAACATGCCTCTTTTTTTTTTCCAGAGAGTCTAGTTCAGCTTGAATTACAACTTTTCATTTTGGTCAATCTACTCTATGTTGACAAACTGCAACAAAACAAAGTTCTACTTCATCGTCGTAAATAATCTCCTGAGCAATGGAATAAGTAAATGCATCATCATCTAACGTCACTACCAGAAATGGAGACATTACCGGCGACTTTCCGTCGCCGACCTTGTCTTTTTTTTCGCCGGAATTGACATTACCGGCGACTTGTCGCCGGCAATGACGTCGCCGGAGATCCCCCGCCGGTGTTGACATTGCCGGCGACGGGAAACTCCGTCGCCGGTAATGTCCGAGACATCACCGGCGACTTGCGTCGCCGGCAATGTCAGCGCCGCCGTGGCCGGAATGTGAGACATTGCCGGCGACTCGAGTCCATGTCGCCGGCAATGTGGGGAAAAATTTTGAAAAAAACACGCGGTTCTGGATTGGGCCCAATTCCATAACCTGCATTGAACCGGATAAACCGTACAATCATACAAGTTCAACAGTACACATAGCAAAGACAGTCATACAAGTTCAACATAAATGTCCAACGTACACTACAAATAGCAACGACGATAAAAAAATTAACTACAACTACAGGTCAGGTCCAGGAACTTGCGGGTCATCAGGGTTGAAGTAATCCATGTACTCATTTGAATTCCGGTGGCTACCTTGGTCTTGCTCTGGCGTTGACTGGTGCGGTGGTGGTGGTGGATAGGTAGGGATATGAGGGACCGGGGGAGGTGTGGGGAAGGGTTGTCCGGTAGTCTGAGCCTCGTACATCGTCCGCATCCATGTGTACATCTGAGCCTGCACCTGTGTCTGCTGCATTTGGTACTCGGCCATCTGCCTCTTTTGCTCCTCCAACTCCCTCTGCGTCCTATGAAGCTCCGCCACGAGGTTACGACTAGAAGTTGAACTTCTTGACCCGGTAGAGTATTCTGAAGTGTTCTTCAATAGTCCTTCGCTCGCCGTGCCCATTCCCCTACAGTAGTAGGTATTCTTTCTAGTCCCGCACGCTTTTGCCATGATCCGAGCCGCTATCGGAGGATCAAGCGGATCGATCTGAGAGGCATACTGGGTGACTTCTTCCTCGGAGCAGTCAGGATGGTTAGTCCGAGCTATACTCATGGTCACTTCTGCGGTCGCCTCCTCCACTCTCGACTAATTGAAAATGGAAAATGAACAACGTATTAGCTAACAAAATCTATTTCCATCTTGAAAAATAGTTTTATTAACACATGGAGAGGCGAAAGACTTACCGCTTCTTCAGGGCACTGCGGGTAGAACTTCTGATGAATATACACCAACGGGTTCAACTCTTGTTGTTGCTGTGCCTTAGTCGACCAACCCATGTAGTTGAGTGAACCTGCATGATGGGCCCTGGTGTTTTTCAATCTATTCGCCCGGTTCGTCTTCGAAATCGCCTTGTTTGATAAACATATGAAAACAAATTAGTAACTAACTATTTCAATCTGATACGATACATTATGCTTGAAAGATATATTAAGGATGCATACCCGAGCTTTGGGGTGCTCGAAGTGGGCTATCAGCCACAGCCACTCGTACTCCCTAAACCGGAATTCGCTAGGGGTAGAACCTCGGCCTAGCTCCTTGTATACAGTGTAATGGGAAGAAAGCTCGTTCTTCCACTCTTTATACCTATATTAAAACAAGGAAAAAAAGTTAGAGATATTAAAACACTTGATAAACAAAAATCTAACTCGATATATATTCAAATAAGTCGAAGCACATCACCTCATATGTAGTTGACGCTCTACCCACGTGTGAATAAGAACTTCATCCACGTCAAACCACACCTGCAATATGAATATATAAAAGGTAAAATTATATATTTATTCGGACTTAATTAATAAATGTAAAATTTACGTAATGAAAATACGATTTTACTCACACTGAGTGCATTATGCACTTGCATCTTCACGTAGATAGGCACAGATTCCCAATCTGGCCAAAGCATTGGGACCTTGTCCCGCACGATCGCACCGGCCATGCTGACATATTTGCGCGTGGTGTCGAATGCCTCGATCACCTCGCCATCCTCATTGGCCCTTATGGGCGTTTTCCTTCCGCCGGTGGCTTGCTCAAGTCTCTTCCCGGTGCAGGTGCCTCTAGCCCCTTTCCGTTTTCCAGTCCCATTAACGAAATTGCCTAATAATACAATGTCAACAAATTGATATCATTAATTGAACCTATCGCAAGTCTTAAGTAATAATTAAGTAATCAATCTGATGTTAAATAAAATTTACCTGCATCGTCCGTTTGTTGGTTGGTGCACCTCACACTCCAAAGATACACGGGGTCGAACGGGAGGAAGTTATACGCTTCCTCCACGGTTAGGAACTCCGGCCGTCCTTCAATATAAACAGGCATCCCCCTATCATCGAATTCAGGGATGACAGGAATCTCGTCGGGTAGGAAGAGACCGGACGGCGGAGATAGACGAGGCTTGGACGATGAGGCGCCAGCACCACCATGTCTCTCAGATGATTCCCGTGAAACGGGAGTAGGCACCAGGCGAATATGGGGCATTCGGATTGAGGGAGTTTCTGATGCCCCCGTTGACTGTCGCTCTTCTGAGGCTCTGCCACCGGAGGGACGTCTGCTGATTGAGCGTCTGGAGACTGAGGCTCGAGGCTCAACTTCCGGTTGCACGGCTCTTGATCGTGCAGCTTCCTCCTCAGCTCGCGCCTCTAGCAAGGCTCTCGTGCGAGCACTCATCATTGGCCCACTGGGCGTGTTGTTAACTGCGGGCGAGGAGGAAGCTTGACTACTGTTCCCTCCACTATTTCGGGAACCTCTCCGAAGCCAATTAGCCGCAAAACCTCCTGGCATGGACACCGTAATAGTCATGGAAACTGGGGTTCTATAACAAATCGGAACCGGAACGGGTTGGAACCGGAACGGTTTGGAACAGGAACCGTTTGAACCTGGAACCGTTATATTACAAATGGTTCCGGTTACAAACAGTTCCGGTTCGAAACGGTTCCGGTTCCAAACCGTTTCGGTTCTATAACAAATCAGAACCGGAAGTTATTGGAACCGGAACGGTTTGAAACCGGAACTGTTTGTAACCGGAACCGTTTGAAACCGGAACTGTTTGTAACCGGAACCGTTTGTAACATAACGGTTCCGGTTGC
Source organism: Geum urbanum (assembly GCA_946800695.1). Classification (NCBI taxonomy): domain Eukaryota; kingdom Viridiplantae; phylum Streptophyta; class Magnoliopsida; order Rosales; family Rosaceae; genus Geum; species Geum urbanum. The sequence continues at coordinate 42,527,094 of OX326998.1, forward strand.
AAACAGTTCCGGTTCCAAACCGATTCGGTTCTATAACAAATCGGAACCGGAACCGGAACCGTTTCGAACCGGAACCGTTTGAAACCGGAACCGTTTGAAAACAACTCGGTTCCGGTTATAAACAGTTCCGGTTTCAAACCGTTCCGGTTCCGATTTGTTATGGTTCCAATACATACATGCTATTATACGTTAAATTAACAACTATGTCACATAACTTAACATATATACATACATCATTTCCGGCTTTAAACTTTTTACACATATATACATCAAATATACACTTTGTATACATCGATCATGCATCTTAATTTCACCTTAATTCACACATATATATATACATCACATATTAATCCAATTCACCCTAGCTAATTAATTTTCCACATTTTCCAAACATACGTATATATATACATTCCATATATATTAATTAATTTTTCACATATATACATCACATATATTGCTCCTTCACCCCACAATCATCCACATTTTCCCCCACAATTTTCATACATACCTTAATTACATTTTACAAATAATGTCCACATGCATACATATATACATCCCACAATTATCACAAATTAATTAATTAAAATACACAAAAAAAATATTGTGGAATGAGAGAGAGAGAGAGGGAGAGAGAGAGAGAGAGAGAGAGCTCAAACCTGGCATGGTGGAGCTCGAGCTATACCGTGCCGGCGACGGAGGTGAGGGGAGGAGGAGGGGAGGAGGAGAGAGGGGAGGAGAGGAAGAGAGGGGAGAGGGAAGAGAGAAGAGAGGATTGAGGAGAGGGGAGAGGTGAGAATTTCGGGTTTAGGGAGGGAAGAGGGAAGAGAGAAGGGAAATAGGCCGAAGAGAAATGGGGAGGAGGAGATCGAGCTCGAGCTGCCTATACCGCCACCATTGCCGGCGAGGTAGGTCAACGTCGTGGGTAATGTCATTACCAACGACTTAACTCCTTGGTAATGACATTACCAACGAGTTGATAAGCAACTCGTTGGTAATGACATTACCCACGAGTTGCTAACTCGTTGGTAATGTCATTACCAACGAGTTGCTTATCAACTCGTTGGTAATGTCATTATTTGTCGACTATTATCCGATCGATCATTTTCCGACTACATAATTTCCGACTACGTATAATTTCCGACTACGGTTCCGATTTCCGACTACGTTCAATTTCCGACTACGGTTCCGATTTCCAACTACGGTTCAATTTCCGACTACGGTTCCGATTTCCGACTACGTTCAATTTCTGACTACGTTCAATTTCCGATTTCCGACTACGTTAAATTTCCGATTTCCGACTACGTTCAATTTCCGACTACGTTCAATTTCCGATTTCCGACTACGTTCAATTTCCGATTTCCGACTACGTTCAATTTCCGACTACGTTCAATTTCCGACAACGGTTCCAGTTCCGACTACGTTCAATTTCCGATTTCTGACTACGTTAAATTTCTGATTTCCGACTACGTTCAATTTCCGACTACGTTCAATTTCCGATTTCCGGCTACGTTCAATTTCCGACTACGTTCAATTTCCGACTACGTTCAATTTCCGACAACGGTTCCAGTTCCGACTACGTTCAATTTCCGATTTCCGACTACGTTAAATTTCCGATTTCCGACTACGTTCAATTTTCGACTACGTTCAATTTCCGATTTCCGACTACGTTCAATTTCCGACTACGTTCAATTTCCGACTACGTTCAATTTCTGACTACGGTTCCAGTTCCGACTACGTGCCTTAGGGATGTCTTTTGTTTTCCCCTCCAAGTTAAGAACTGTGCCCACCACACTTTCACACACATTCTTCTCTATGTGCATGACATCTAGGTAATGTCTGATAGGCAACCTGGGCCAGTAGGGGAGTTCCCAGAATATGCTCTTGTGTGTCCAAAACTTATACCTTTCGGGCTTTTCTGGAATTGACGCCACTATGTCAGGATGATTGCTCAGCTGGCCAAAATCATATTCATTCAACACTTCCAAAATTTCTTCCCCTGTCCATCGCCTGGGTGCCACACCTGTTTCCACAGTCCCATCAAACGCGTCTGGATCCTGCCTAAATGGGTGATCATATGGAAGCCAACAACGGTGACGCATCTGAACAATTTTACTGCAATGAGGACTGCAACAATCAACCGTCATGCACTCTGAACAAGCCCTGTAACCCCTGGTAACGTTGCCCGACAACATACCGCGGGCAGGAAAATCACTGATGGTGCCAACAAGCATGGCATGCATCTGGAACATCTCCTTTTTGAACCTATCGTAAGTGGGGTGGCCACACTCACTCAGGTACTTAAGCTCCTCAATCAAAGGCCTCAAATACACATCGAGACACTTTCCTGGATAACCCGGGCCCGGAATTAACAGAGTGAGCATATTGTATTCCTTCTTCATGCACATCCATGGTGGAAGGTTGTACGGTACCAAAATAACTGGCCATATACTGTATTGAAGACTCATGTTGCCAAAAGGGTTGAATCCGTCAGATGAGAGCCCTAGCCAAACATTTCGGACCTCTGCTGCAAAATGATCAAACTCCCTGACCATGTGCTTCCAAGCCTCTCCGTCGGAAGGGTGTATAAGGGTGTCATCGTCAGGCAAGTTCCTCTCAGCCCACCATCTCATTGCCTCAGCCGTGAAAGCACACATGAACAACCGCTCCAGCCTATCAATAAGCGGGAAATATCGAAGTATCTTCACAGCTTTCTTGTTGCCTGCAGGAGTCAACTTATACCTTTCTGTAAAACATACCGGGCAGGCTTCAAGGTCTTCGAGATCTTTTCCCCAGAAGAGAATACAATCATATCTGCATGCATGGATTTTGATGTAGGAAAGCCCAAGATCTTTCAAGATATGTCGCACCTTATGATGAGTGGTAGGAAGACGATGACCGGGTGGCAGTAGCGAAGCAGTCCACTTCAACCAAGAATCAACAGCTGTGACAGACATTTTGTTCTCCATTTTGAGCTGCATCACTCCCATCACACTTTCAAGAACAGTCTTACTACAACCGTCGTACAACAGAGTTTGTTGCAATGCAATCAAGTTGTTGTACTTGTCCATACCGCTTGTGTTGACATGACCTCTAGGTAATGGTTCGACTGGCTCGATATGGGGGAAACCCTCAACGACGGGAGGGACATTTGGTGCTTCATCAGCAAATACACCGCTCTCATGAGGAAACATATCATTGATTAACATCGATGTTGGATCATAGGATGAACTGCCCCTCTCAGCAAAATCTCCATGATCATAGCGTGGACTGGCCCTCTCACCAAATTGTCCATGATCATGCGGACCCCCTAACGATGTTTCACCGTGATAAATCCAACAAGTGTACTTATCCCAAAACCCGTATTTACTCAGGTGCCTCTAGACTTTATCAATGGGAAATCGAAATCGATCGCTGAAACACTTACATTCTTTACACGGGCAATAATGAAGTGTAGTGTCTCCACAATTAGCCTTCACAAAATCCACAAAACTCCTAATTCCCTCGTGATATCTGACATCCCATCTTTCGAGGCTCATCCAACTCTTGTCCATCCTGAAAATTCTAACAATTTTACCATGTATTAATTATATATATATACACACATTCACTACTAATAATCGACGTGATATCTCAATTCAACTCTAATTAAATCAACACATGCATGCATATGTATATATATACATCGATCTAATCTCTGAATTCGATTCACTACTCGATGATAGTATTCTGGTGTTTTTCAATTCAAAACGTATTTGACTGGGTAGGAGGCTCTGTTAAGCCTGGCTCCGATCCAATAACAATACGATAATACCAGTCATTGATTCAGACACAAGATTAACTACAAGCTGTTTTCTCGTTTCCGTGACCGTACATCAACAACATTTCATATATATATATATATATATATATCTCACGAATTGGATTTGATCAACACACACACATATATATATACCACATATACGTATATATACACCTACGTACCTATATATATAAAAACCCGAGTGATCGAGTTTTCGACGCGCGCCTTAATTTTGACAATATACCGAATTATCGATTTCAGAGTGTACGTTTTCCTTCTTTCGATTTCTCTGGATTTTTTTCGCTCAAAATGATTGAATGATCGAGCTGCCCCATCCGGCATCTAATATAAGACACATTGCCGGCGACAGAGTAAGACATTACCGGCGAGATTCCGGCGACATTACCGGCGACGGAGTAAGTCGCCGGTAATGATGGACATTACCGGCGACTTTTCCGGTCGCCGGCCTTGTTGGCCGGAATCTCGCCGGTAATGATTCCTTTTCTTGTAGTGCGTGGAAGATCTATCCATAATAACGCTAGCATTTGTATAACTTAGTGAGATTTCTTTGTCCTATGACATCGTCATTAACTCTGATGTGTCCTCTAGTGTTGTTAATGCAATTCTAGGACATAATTGTAGTCAGAAATAATTTCATGTGTTGATAACAAATGAACCATTTTGTGCCTTGATGGCTTGCCATTTCACCGGCAGCTTATCAATAGATTTTGACTGACGCTACACCCCCACTGTAGATAAGAGAAACACTACCTTGCCCAGGTCTGGCTTTACTTGCCCAATTCTAGAGACTTTCAATCTTTCAGGATTGTTTAAAGCGGGTATATCTAATCTGTTCAGGATTGTTTACAGCAGGTATATCCGATCTCATTACTTTTTTTATATCAGTAAACGAGTCAGTCATTGAATCTTTTTCTGTTTGAAGATCGAGAATACGTTACACTTTTATCTCACTATGAGATGTGCGTACGTAGATCATGATGAGACGTAGTGGGGTTTAACTATTTCAATTCCTGACATTCAACTAGAATATAACCATTCCTATCTTCCCCTAACGACGAGAAGTTTGTCTCATCAAAGTGACAATCCGCAAATTTAGTAGAAAAGAGATCTCATGTCAAAAGTTATAAATAGCGGACAATAGTTGGAGCTTAATGATCTTCTCTGAGGACTAACCTTTTGTACACAGTGGAAGCTTAATAGGCATATATATTGCTCAACCAAATATACATAAATGTTAGGCTCATATCCAGTTACCTACTAGTATGCACAAAATGATTGGCATGCTACGGGTCTGAAATAAATAAGCATAACTACATTCAAACTTGTATAACCCCATGCAAAACCACAAGTTGTATCTGCTTGATATGTGCTTCTACAAGACCATTCGATACATGAACATGGGAAACGGGATGTTCAACATCTACCCCAACAAACATGCAATAACCATCAAAAACTTTGATGTAAATAGTCTTGTATCATCCAATCTTATAGACTTGATTGGGTGGTCCGAGTGGTGAGCTCGGAGCTTAATGATTTGAGCTATAAGTTTAGCAAATACAACATTCCCTGTGGATAGCAAAGCGACATGTGACCAACGCATCGATGCATCTACCAAAACCACAAAATATTTAAATGGTCTACATTCAGGTTTGATAGGTCCACAAATATCACCATGGATTCATTGTAAAAATAGAATATTCTTAGTTGTGTTCAGTGGCGGAGCCAAGAAAAAATTATTACCATGGCTAATTGTAACAGGGACGAATCCATGATTTTTTAGGTTGCAAAGTTGTATTGTGCAACACATGATTTTTTTTAGGTAACATTCACCGCAATGACTAAATTGTTTAAGCAATGATGTAGTTTTATACTCTCCAAGTTTTTGGTGGTCTTCTCTAAATGGTACATATATATGCTCTTTAAATCTTGAAGTCATACTCCGTGTTTCTATTTTTACTTGTCCCGTGAACAATGACTTGAATGAAATAAACGTTGGTCGCAACTAATTGAAAATAAAACTTATAACATTCAAGTAAATGAGAGTGCACGCTACAATAAATGGGATATGATTGAAATCCACATACAAATACCCTCCTAAGCTACTCTTTAATTGATAAAATAGTATTTCCTCAATTACATACAAATTACATATAGAATATAGTTGTTTTTTTAATCTCAAAATTCTTACCTGGGCTTTAGCCCAAGCAAGTCAATGGTTGCCTCCGCCCCTGGTGGTGTCTACAACAAAAGAAGGTCGTATTGTAACTTTTCTAATGAATAAGCTTTGCAAAACAAGTGGTGTGCATTGGATATTGTCATAAATGATAAACAGTGGCTTCATACCACACCCAAAAATCGTGATATTCATAATCAATCACTTGTAATCGATTTCCCTTCTTTCTTTTTTTCTTTATACCGTGACTCCCCCAGGACCATCACTAATCAAACTTTTTAAACAAAGGGGTGATGAAATCCCCTTTTCTCGATTTACAATAGAATAATATCAAAGTAATAAAACAACATATTCTATGGTGTTGCAGAAATTAAGTTTTAGTCCTAATTTCTAGTACTATAGGAATTAAGTTTGGCAACCTAATCTCTAAAGTATGATGTTTAGAAAAATTTACCTCGATTGGTGTTATGCTCAGTATGGCTACAGTTGTAATTTGTTTACGACGAGGTGGCAACTCTTTCCTGGCGCAAAAATTGGATAGTTGAGCAATCTTGTCAAAATTGGAGAAGATGCTTGCAGGGGACGCCGACGAGCAGGTGGCTACCGGTAGTGGCGGCGGCGATGAGATATTCTGTTCTAGGGTTTAGGGTTTATTCTTTCTGTGGTGATGGTTATCAACTCAGAATTTGTTGATAACATGTTGAAGGATAATAGAATGCACAATAATTGAAACTGTAAATTGTATCTTTATTCATTGATAAGAGGTTGTAAATACATGCATTATAATTAATATAATCAATGTCCCGAATAATCGGTGATTGATATCTCTATTTCTAATCTAATTAGGACAAGATACACACTGGAAGATACGAAGTATAATTTCCTTAAACATTAATCAATTTGCGTGTTAATTTTTGCAATGTGCGCGCACCTAAAATTTGGTTTTGGATTGGAATTAATTTGGAAATTTTGGTGAGTTTGTGATTTTGGTTGGGGTTTGATAAGATTAGGTTAATGTTAGAGCAACTGCAACAGCTTCCCCATATTTGAGTTTTTCTCCATTTTAGGGAATATTTATCTTGGTTTTCTCCAACAGATATTCCTTAAAACAAGGAATGTGATGAGAGAGAAAATAAGGTTCTCTATATTTACTGCAATCTCTATATTTTTAGAGAAGAGAATGATAAAATCTGCAAAATGGGGAATCTGTTGGACTTGGAGAAAAAATGTATTGTAAATTATGCTTTTTGCTTTCCTATAATAGAGAAATTAATCAAATTATAGAGAGGCTGTTGGATGCTCTTAATTGTTTGTTGGGTAAAATCCTCAAATAGTACCTCAACTATACCCAATACACTTTCTGGTACCTGAAATTTTAAAAATACCTAGATGGTATCTAGACTCATACATTGTTGCCCAAGATGGTACCCGAAAGGGGTAAATTTTTCAAAATACCATTCTAATTTTCTTTTTACACACTATTATGTATTTTTAAAGCGTAGTGGACACATAATTTGTTTATTCTAAAATTTACAGCTAATGATCTATCCTCACTACTACAAAAAAAACGCATCACACAACAGCCATTAGACAAAAGTTTAGTAAATGATCGTTGTCTGATGATGGTATACCTATTGTAAAACATTTGTTATCCATGTTCTCTGTGTGATTGACTGAAATCTCAATGACTTAAAAAATCACACATCAGAACAACAATAATCTATTGTGTGAAGATGAAATAATTGGCAGGACTATTCCCTCCATTTCACAATCCAATTTAGGGTCCAATATTTCTAAAATTTTAAGGTACCATTGCACAATACATTTTTCTTATCTATTGTCTGTTTGATGTATATGAGAATACTTACACAACTATTTATGTTCTTTTCGTTGTGTGATTGCCATGTGAGTGCCAAATCTTATATGGCGCCTGATTTTATGTCATTTCCCTCTCACGGCCAAAAGTTTCTCTCCTTTGTGTGTAATATCAGGCAATAGTCAATTTTGAAACCGTTGCCTGATACTAATTTCAGAGTCTGAATTTGATATGGCGCACATTTTTTTTTCATTTCCCTCCCACACCCTAAATTTTCCTCCTTTGTGCATAACATCAGACAATAGTTTTTGTATGTTACGTTGTATGATGTAGAGGGTAGTGTCAACTAGTTAAGATGCGGTACAATGAGACAATGAAATAGTTTTTAACTGTTGTGTGATGTAGATATTGAAAAAATAAAGATGAAAAATGTGCTAAGGACTTGAGGCAGAATGACTCGAAAACAAAAAAAGCAAACCGAGCTAGCTCTCAAAACAGTTCACTCTCTTGAGAAAACCCATCACTCTCTCAAAACATTCAATCATCAATTCACACAGCCCCTAGTTCGCAAAACCCCGTCTTATCATCCCATACAATCATTTCACTTCTATCATCTCATCGATCTTCTGTGACGACCCGAACCAGAATTGGTAGAGTAATCAGCGTAATCCACGAGTTAGCGCGTAATCGTAGTTTTTCGATAATTATGTGGTTTGCCGGTTTTGATTAAGACTTAATTATCGGTTGAGAATTTGAGTTGAGTCTCTTCTCGAGAGTTGTTATACACGTGATTTCGAGTTCGTGGGCTGTTCCGGATGATTTTTCCGATGACCGAGGAATATAATATGAATATTTGAAGTTTTGAAATATCGACGAGTTTATCCGTTCATATCGAGTTTATCCGAATCGTTATGGTTATCCGTTTTGGACCGTCGATCGTCCCGAGACGTGAGTATAAATATCAGAAATTGTCGAAAATTGTCGAAATCGCACTGTTTGGAAGTTTGACCGGCATTTGACCATAATTGGAGCGTGGACCCGCGTTGACCGGAGAAGAAAATCTCCACCGCCGCTGACTCGCCAGCGACCTTGATTTTTCGGCCACCTCCGGCCTTGTGGTTGGTATATTTCGAATCCTTGTTTGATTTCCTATTGATTGGAACTTGGAATTTTTGAAATTGATTAGGAATTGAGAGAGAACAAGTGGCTTGAACTTTGGGATTTTTCCGGCCGGTTGAGGGTTTCTACTCGTGGGGCCACGGCGGTTCTTTTGGGACAAGCCTCGAAGGCTGCCGTGCACCGTAGACAGTGGAACGACGACGAACAGTTTTGCCGGAGGTGGTGGATCGTCGTGACTTTCGAGCTGGTTTTGAGCTGCTTGCCGTCCGATTTGGCCTTTGGTGTAGTTGAGAGATGTGTTGTACTCGTCGAGATGAAGCTTCGATGAGCTTGGCCGCCGGAAAATCTCTCCGGTTGATGGCGCGGCGGCGGCGACGGCGGTGGTCAACGCCAGAGCTCCGGCGACCCGTTGACTTTTTAGAATTTGATGATTTTAATGTCGTTTTACTCGTATTCGCGCCCCGATCGTCGCCTTGAGGTTTTCGAGTTGATTTGGGTATCGGATTTTCAGTCGAGGGTTTTGAGTGGAGATTTCAGGAATTTCGTCGATTATTTTGCACTGCATTATATATTTCCGGAAACGGTTGGTTTCCGAGGTGTGATACAGTGTTGCGAATTGTGATTTTGATCAGATATATTTTATGATTATTAAGGGGATTGAGATCGTGCTTTGGGCGAGGGATCTTCCGCCAGGGTACGTGTTCAGGCGAGGGATCTTCCGCCGAGGCACGTGATTAGCGCAAGTGCGCGTTTTGCTCACCTGTGAGTGGACAATTTCTTTTCACTGATCATCGCGAGTCTTTATACACGTTTTACGAGCATGAGCATGCATATGAGACTATGATTTATATGAGCATGTGTTATACGATTATGCCTATACAATTATACATTACGTATATGCATTTACATATTGCTTTATACATTTGCATCGAACTATTTATGATTTGGTTTACACAGAGTACAGTCACAGTATATGTTGTTGTATCGATACACTTGTATCCCGGCTGATCCCCGAGGATGTTTACCGAGGGAGGCTGTGACCCATGACCCGAGGCCTTTACCCGGGGGGGGGGGGGGGGGGGGGGGGTAGACCTCTGACCTGAGGCCTTTCTGGCTAGAATCACGTGTGGGTCTGGGATCCGTGATTTGGACTGTACTAGCACGGATGTGTCCATGAGCGACCCCGTGGGATTTTTCCATGCATGCTCTGTACGCTGGAGGAGTTTGAGTTCACCTCGTGTACTATATCATATTCATTCATTTTGACTCGCATATGTTATTATAACATATATTATTCGGCGAAAGACATTTATTTTCGTCCACTCACTCTAACGATTTTCATGTCTTTCCCCTGGGCTTTTCGGTTTCCGTGCCCAGTTTGCAATTCTGATTCTGGTGTCTCACGTCGTGGTCCAAGGCTAGTTGTTCGAGCTACCTGAGTTTTCCAGTAGGTTTCTTGTTTCGCCTACTGTTGTATATTTTGTATATGTATACACTAGAGGTCGCTCTGATACATTACTGATACATGTTTTATACGGATTTCCCCGGATTTTCTATATATTACAGTTATGTTTACTATTTATTGTTATTGATATGATATCGAGAAATCCGGATGGGATTGGTGCTCACGGTTTGGCTTTTGTGGCATAGGATAAAGTGTTATTTTCCGGGTGCAGGTAAAGGCAATTCCGCGTTAGTAGCGTTACTCTGTCAAAATTTTAATGGTTTTTGTTGGTTCGTGTTTTCAGAAGGGGTTTGAGTCTGGTTTAGGAAACTAAATCGGGGTTGGGTCCTTTCACTTCTGTGACGACCCGGACCAGAATCAGCAGTATGATCAGCTATATATGTGAGTTACTGCGTAGTCGCAGGGTTCCGACAGTATTTGAACCGCCAAATTTGATAACGAATAAATTATTGGCCAAGAATTGGAGCTAAGTCTCTTCTCGAGAGTCGTAGTACATATGATTTCGAGTTCGTGGGCGGTTCTGGATCGTTATTTGGATGACCGAGGAATTAATTATGAATATTTGAAGTTCGGGTTTTAATTGTGGACTTCTTAACGACTAAATTACCGGACGAGAATTTGGTTTCGGCTTCTTCACGGAAGTTGTTCAGAATTTAATTTCGAGCTCGTGAGAACTTTCGGAGCATGATTTTGAGTTACGAAGATTTAGTTGTGATTATTTTCGATTGTGGATTGTTTAGTCGATTTAAATGTGTGTTTGGTTGAATAGTTAACTTTTTATCCGTTTGGCTGATGTGTTTGACTTCAGGTGATATTGGAAGAACATGTCAAGATGAGTTTGTGGCCACGAGAATTATCGGGATCGGAATTACGACGAGAAAGTTGCGGGTGTTCAAAGTTTGTCGAAAAGGATAAGTATGAAGTTTCCATTTTGGGTAAGGCTATAAATAGAAAGTTACCAGTTTGGGAAGTCAAACCTTGCCATTTTTTATGTTGACCGAGTTGACCGAGTCAACTCGGTGGAGAGAGAGGAATTCTTGACGGTGGTCGACGGCTTCCACGGTGGCGCGACGATTCCGGCAACCTCGTGGCTCGGGACTGGTTTCATTAGGTGCGCCTCGACCTCCCGAGTCTATCCACGGCCACCACGCATGGCCTAGCTCACCGGAGAGAGAGGAATATTCCAGCCAAAATGGAAGGATTTTGAGGTTAATCGGGTTCCATTTTTCCGACAGATTCGAGCTTGATCAAGCATTGGGTTTTGTAGCTCTCATCTCAAGGATTCTAACCATGTAAGTATGAAGCTTTAATTCGATTTGTGGAAGGAGAATTTTGGATTTGAAATTTGTGTACCAATTCGGTTTATCACGAAATTGAGCTAGTTAGAGATTGAATTGGCCCTTGTTGCAGTTATGAAAGTTGCTCAGTGGATGATTTTGAGTGGAATAGGAGTTGCTCCGCCGGAAAATTCTCCGTTTGGTGGCGGCGCCGCCGTGGGCGGTGGTCAACGACGGTCAACGGTTTGACTTTTTGGATTTTCGACAAGTTGCATGTCATTTGACTCGAAATCGCGCCCCGATCGCAGTGGGGAGGTTCGTTTTTCGAGTTGAGCATCCGAAAATACAGCGAGGTATTGAGATGTGATTTCCGGATTTCCGACAGTTTGTTGTAATAGGATTTCGTGTTTCCGAGGACGGTGGTTTCTCGTGATTTGTCTTGTATTGTCGGATTATGACTTTGAATAATGGACTTTGTGAATATTCAGGGGTTCGTGATCGTTGTTTTGGCGAGGGACTTTCCGCCGGATCACGGGTTAACGCGATACGCGTTACGCCAGTCTGTGAGTGGACAATTTCTTTTCACGGAAATCTTGCGAGTCTTTTATATGGTTTACGAACTTGAGCATGCGTATGAGATTTCGGATTACATGAGCATGTGTTTACGATTATACGATCATACTTATACGGATATACGTATACGAATATGCATACACTTTTATATTGTTTCATGCATTTGCATCGAAATGTTTATGATTTGGTTTACACAGAGTACAGTCTTGGTTACGTTGTTGTATCGATACACTCGCCTCTCGGCTGATCCCCGATGGTAGGCATTTGCCAGGGGAGGCTGTGACTCCTGACCCGAGGTCTTTACCGGGGGGAGGCAGACCTTTGACTTGAGGCCATTTCTGGCTAGAATCACGTGTGGGTCTGGGATCCCGTGATTCTAACTGTACTAGCACGGAGGTGTTCATGAGTGACCTCGTGAGATTTTTACTTGCATGCTCAGTACGCTGGAGGATTATGGTTTTACCTCGTGTACTTATTGTTTTTATTTACCTGGACTCGCATATGTTATTTTAAACATATATATATTAACTGGTAAAAGACATTTATTTTCGTCCACTCACTCTAACAATTTTCATGTCTTTCCCCTGGGCTTTTCGGTTTCCGTGCCCAGTTTGCAGTTCAGGCTCTGGTGTCGCACGTCGTGGTCGGAGGCATAGTGCTCGAGCTACCTTGTTTCTTCCAGTAGGTTTATTGTTCTACCTACTGTGGTATACTATATGTTTATACATTAGAGGTCGCTCTGAGTAATCTGTTGATTATGTTATACGATTTTACACCGGATTTCAGTAAAGTACTATTATATTTATTGTTTTACTTTACTGTTGATATATTGAGAAATCCGGATGGGATTGGTGCCCACGGTTTGCTTTTTGTGGCATAGGATGAAGTGTACTTTCCGCGAGCAGGTAATGGTAATTCCACGTTAGTAACGAAACTCTGCCAAAATTTCGAAAGATTTTTGTTGGTTCGTGTTTTCGAAGGGGTTCGATTCTGGTTTAGGGAGCTAAATCGGGGTTGGGTCCTTTCAACTTCTCTCTTCAAACCTTCACACTTTAAAGACAAAACCCTAACCCTCAAATCGTACAGCCTATCTCTTCGATCAACTTATCCTCCTTTAATCCTTTCACCTCCTTATTCTCAATATCTAGGGATTGTTAAGGTTTGGGTGAAGGGTGAAGGAAATTTCTTCAAAACTTAATCGGTTCGATCAGGTCATGAAAGGACCCAACCCTAGTTTAGCTACTAAACTAATATTAAGCCCTAACGACTGACCATTATTTAGGAAATTCTACAAATTTTTTGACATAACCTCCCCTGAAACTGAGACTACCAAAAAACTTGCATGAAGATAACACTTCAGAGACTAAATCTCACAAACAAACCATGGATCACCAATGTCCATCCAGATTTCTCAACATACGTCATAAGTAAAACCAGAACTCAACTTAGGAATTTAGAAGCATATTTACAATGCACTGGTTTTGAATACAAAGGAAAGTAACTCAATGAAAACAAGAGAAGCTGACTCAGCTATATACACGAACACTCTGTTTACACGAGCTCCATTGAAAGTAACATAATACGACCAGTATTCAGAGCGACTTCTGTTAACATATGATACAAACCAACCGTGAGTTGAGATATACTGTTGAAAAGATGACTAGTGGACTTGAAACCTTCGAAAATACCAAGCACTCCTATGATATACACTGTAGCCTATGTGGCAGAAACCAAAAAGCCCAGAGAAAGACATTAAAATGTAAAACATTAGCATGAGTGAAAAAAAATAACATAATCTGCGTAAATCAATAAAACCGAATTATCATGCCTTTCCGCTGAATTCTGTGAAATAATGCGAGTTCAAATCTAATAAACTGAAATACAATGGAGGTGGTTGTTCAGGGAGTTTGTCTTAACCTGGAACGACTGTATGTATGAAAAGTAAGGTGATGGGATCGTCTGAGGTATTTTTTTTAACCCGAGATAATCTGGATGTTTGTCCTAACCCGGTCTGACCGGCTATCCGGTGATCAGCCGAATAGCTAGGGCATTGATGCAACTAAATAAAATCATCACATAATAAACCTCCAAATAAACGCTCTACAAATATAACGTGAAGCGTAATGCATGAAAATATGAACTCGCTATCGACTGTGAAAATAAATGTTCACTCACATATCGGTGACTACTGTTGAGGTCTAGCAAAATTTCCTTCGTTGTTGGGGTCGCGATCACGTTGTTATATCCATAAGGATCACATAATATCAAAATAGATAAGACTATGCAAACACGCTCTAAAATTAACCCCGAAAACCACGTCGCAAAATTCTAAACCCTACCTCAATTGAGCTCTGCCGTAGATGGTCGCGCTTGGCCCTCACGCGCCTCCACAGGCGGCGGCGTGTGGGTCTCACTCGTCTCCGGCCAAAGTGCTCTGATTCCGGAGGTTAATACCTTCTTGGAAAGCTGGTAATAAGGCCTACAACTTTTGTAACTTAGTCAAAGTTCAATTTGACGGTGTTTTGCTGAATTTACATAAACAAGCAGGAAAACCTACTTCGGCCCCCCCCCACCCCGGACCCCCAAAACTCGTCGGAGCACCGCCACCGCCGACAGCGATTCGGCAGAGATTCATATGTGTGCATGTATGTGTAGTTTGTTTCCTTCTCTTATACAATACATATTACTCCACATTGTAACGTGTAAGATATACAAATTCTTGTTTGGTTCTCATACGCTCTAGTCCAAACTTATTTTCTATATTGAGTCTGACATTGGTAATGGGAATTTTCTCATTGTTTGGGTAGTTACCCTAAACATGTGAGTACATAATTGCTAAGACTCATTAGTGCTTCTATGAGTTCTCTCCTTATTAGGCACATTTCTTGGATTAAATTGGTTATGTAACTGCCATTACAAGGGTCAGACTATGAATGGAGAAAGAAAGCCACACTGCATTTAAATCTTAAACTGTATTTTTGTATAAGCTAACATTGAAATTCTCATGAAGGAAAACTCGAAGACCCTGTAATCGGCGATTTAAAAACTGTGGGTGACCTGAGTGTCTCAGACTCAGACGATCAGGACGCCTCTGAATCGGATGACTAGAACGCTTCAGACTCGAGTGACTAGGATGCTGTTAACTCAGATGTAAGAGAGGACATTGGATTCCATACTCAACCCTTGAGGTGAAATTACATGAAATTTATTGTTCATCTAGCTTTTACTTTTATCAAACATTGACATTGTCCATGTGCACAGTGTGAAACTTGATGTATATATTTTGAATCTTCAACAGAGAGGGAAAGGGTTGAAATGACTCAATCCTAGTTTAGTTAGTAAACTAGATAGTTTAACTAGTAAACTAGAATTAAATCTTAACAACTAACTAAACTTTGAGAATTTCTACGAAAATTTTGACATAACCCCCTTTAAAAACCTGCAGAAAAAATAACACTCCTCAAACTAATCCACAAACACACTGTGGACCACCAGTGCCCATCCGGATTTCTCAACAAATGTTACAAACTAGAATCAGAAACTCAAATCAAGAATTTAAAACATCATAACAACGTACTAGTTCAGAATACAACAGAAGCTGACTCAGTTATTTACATGAACACTCTATATATATGAGTACTACAGTAGTTGACATAAACAAACAGTACTCAGAGCGACCTCTACTAGCATATATATAAGATACAAACCGATAGTGAGCTGAGACATACTGCTGGAAAGATGACTAGTAGACTCGAAGCCTTCGACGCTACCAGGCACTCTCCATAAAAACTGCAGCCTGGGCAATGGAAATCGAAAAGCTCAGGGAAATGCAATAAAATATAAAACATTAGCGTGAGTAGACAAAAATAATATAATTAGCGCAACGATAAAACTGCCATATCCTGCATTTCCACTAGTTTCCGTGAAATACAATGAGTTCAAAATCTGTAAACTGAAAACAATGGGGGCGCTCGGCCAAGCCACCTAACCTGAGTCGATCTGAGTCAAACGAGGCCACCTAACCTCCCCTGACTAAACTATCTGGTGATCAGCCGAATAGCTAAAGTATCAATGCAATAAAATAAACCATCACAATAAACCTCAAATTTAAAAACTCTAAAATAAAATTGTAGAGCATACTAATAAAAATATGAATTCGCTACGACTGTGAAAATCAAAGGTCCACTCACAAGTCTACGACTGCTGCTGGGGTCCAGCGGAATTCACTTCACTTCTATGGCCGCCATCACGTTGTCTTTTAAATGAGAATCATACGATACCAGAATATACGTAAAACTATTGAAATCGGCCCCAAAAATAACCCCGAAAGTCCCGTTGATGAATCTCACAAACTGCCTTGTCGGAGTTCCGCCGTGGACGGCGGCGCGTGAGCCACACATTAGAAAGTTCTCCTTTAGGGGCGTTCAACCCCTTGTTAGAAAGCTCTACTTGAGCTCTACAACTTTCATAACTGGACCTCCATCCAATTCTGCCGTCTTAGGGTCCAAATCGCCGCCACAGACGGCGGCGCTGGCCATTGTCAGCCACCACGGTGGACGGTGAGTAACCCCACATTATCTTCCTCTCTCTAAGCAAGTATCTTCCTCAAAAGGACCACCACCATCTAGTAAATACACCGGTGGAAAAACAACCCGAAAGGCCATAGTCCAATTTTGGACCAATTTGCCCTCGTCGTCGCAGCTCCGCCGTGGGGCTGCCTCGACCACAACTGATTATCTAGAAGGCAACAAGACGTTAATGGGATTTTAGCCGATAGCCACAACATCCTTCTTTTGCTTAACAATGACACCAACATGAATCTTAGCAGACTTCTTCAATGGTTTCTCCCCTTTCAACTCAATAACATCTTTCACCTTGGCCAACTTCTTCAATGGTACTTTCAAAACGAATTCCGGTCGGGGATGTGGCAATTGAACTGCAAACTTACTTGGGTGTGCAAACTCGTAAAAGGATACCAATTATCAGGAAAACATGGAGAAATATTACAAAGGAAGAGGAAGACAAAGTCTGGAAACATGTACAAGTAAGTAGTTTTGCATGTTTTTTGTATACACATAATACCTATATTACTCTCTTGTCCAAGTGAGAATTTACTAATGTTAAATTCCATGTCATGAAATAGCCGACATTTGTGGGTGGGGAAGAAAGCAAGAAAGTGATAATGCAATATGTTGCAACAAAATGGAGGCAGTTCAAGTCCCGGCTAACATCAAACTATACCATACCATATCTTGGTAATAAAGATGCCCTCCGAAATCCTCCGCAAGACTATGCCTTTATCAACGCAGATAATTGGACTACATTTGTAACTGAATGGGCAAGTCCTATGTGGTTGGTGAGTGAATGCTTCTAAAATAAGGGATTTCTGAAAGGACTTAACCCTAGATTAACTAATCATCTAGAATCACGCCCTAATGAAAAGACTTAAAATATAGATTTCTGTAAAAATTTTGACATAGTTTTCTCTACGAAGTGGACCACCTGAAACCTGCAAGAAAATCACACTTCAGATTTCCCACAAATAATACTGTGGATCACTGGTGTCCATCAAGATTTCTCAATAAAGTGCAGAAAGTAATTTAATTAAAATGCTGGAACAATAATATAAGAACTAAAAACTCATAATCCAACAATGCTAACAATTCACTACCAACCCAGAAAAATATTTACAACACTAGTGTTCAGAGCGACTTCTAAGAATAGTATAAAACATATGAAAATACACTGCTTGTGGGCCGAAACCTACAGAAATGTATGATAATCCGGTGGACTCAAAGCCTCTGGAGACCAAAATACAGTTTAGGAGAAGGACTGCAACCTGGACACGGAAAACTGAAAGACCCAGAGAAATGCAGATAAAAACATAAAAATGTTAGCGTGAGTGGAAAAAAACTCAAAATCATTGTAAAACAATAAAATATTATATCTGTGCTTTTCCGCTGATTTCTGTGAAATTATGCGAGTTCAAAACAATAAACTGAATAAAATATGGAGGTGGACGATCAGGGTGTTTGTCCTAACCGGAAGTGTCTCCATGACTATAAATAAAAGTTGATGGGATCGTCTAGGGTGTTTGTCCTAACCCGAGGAGTTTGGGTCGGCATGGTGTTTGTCCTAACCCGGTCTAACCTGACTAGTAAGTGATCAGCCAACTAGTTAAAGCATTGATGCTGAAAATAAACCATCACAAACATATCTCCAAACTCGACTGTAATAAAATACAGGAAACTGTAAATCTGCATAAACATGAACTCACAGCAACTGTAAAAACAAATAAGCGTCCACTCACCTTACTATGCCGAGATATTCATAAAGTCGAAACCTGCTAATTGGCGCAATAATCATTAGATACGGCTCGCTAACTCGTAATCTTGAAACCATGATTAAAATTAATATCTATTCGTCGATATTCATAATGAATAGCTAAACTCATAATCCGACAAGCAATAATGTCGAGAATCTCACATTCTCGAATAACATATTTTCTGACTAAATATAAACTTAATCAAATTCTGAATTTAGTTCCTTGCTATCCTTCAATGCAAATCAATTTTTGAGTCGCAAAAAAAATCTCAAACATTGAGCGTGTGACGACCTGAACCAGAATCAGTAGAGTAATCAGCGTAATTCACGAGTTAGTGCGTAATCGCAGTTTTTCATTAATTGTGTGGTTTGCTGGTTTTCATTACGACTTAATTATCGGCCGAGAATTTGAGTTGAGTCTCTTCTCGAGAGTTTTTGTACATGTGATTTCGAGTTCGTGGGCTGTTTCGGATGATTTTTCCGATGACCAAGGAATATAATATGAATATGTGAAGTTTCAGAATATCGACGAGTTTATCCGTTCGTATCGAGTTTATCTGAATCGTTATGATTATTCGTTTTGGACCGTCGATCGTCCCGAGATGCGAGTATAAATATCGAAAAATAGTCGAAAAATTGTCGAAAACACTGTTTGGGAAGTTTGACCGGCGTTGACCGAGCTGTGACTATTGACCACCGTTGACCGTGGAGAAAATTGGACCGTTTGGCTTCCTCCGGTGAACTGGCTGATTCTGGCCGTTTCAGGCCACGACTTTGGAAGGTAAAATGTTCTCCTCGTGATTCTAAACAGTTTAGAACTTGGAATTTCTTGATTTGGTTGAGTTGAAATTCATGGAATTCCGGCCGGTTTTGGATTTCGTGGACGGTGGCGCTCCGGTCATGGGGGTGGCCAGAGATTAGGGGGGTTTGGACCTTGGGGCCACGGCGGTGCCTTCGGAAGTGGTCTCGAAGGCTGCCGTGCGTCGTGGTCAGAGAACGGAGGAGATCGGAGATCGCCGGCGGTTGAGGGATCCGTGGCTTTTGAGTTGTTTTCCGGCGTGTGTGGTCGGAATTGGACTTAGCCATAGAAGAGAGATGTGTTGTACTCGTCGAGATGAAGCTTCGGTGAGCTTGGCCGCTGGAAAATCTCTCCCGTTGACGGCGCGCCGCCGTCGGCGGCAGTGGTCAACGGCGGAGCTCCGGCGACCCGTTGACTTTTTAGAATTTGATGATTTTAATGTCATTTTACTCGTATTCGCGTCCTGATCATCGCCTTGAGGTTTTCGAGTTGATTTGGGTATCGGATTTTCAGTCGAGGGTTTTGAGTGGAGATTTCAAGAATTTTGTCGATTATTTTGCACAGTGTTATATATTTCCAGGAACGATTGATTTCCGAGGTGTGATACAGTGTTGTGAATTATGATTTTGATCAGATATATTTTATGTATATTCAGGGGATCGAGATCGTGCTTCGGGCGAGGGATCTTCCGCCGGACCACCTGATTATCGCGAGGGCGCGCTTTGCTCGTCTGTGAGTGGACCTTTCTTTTCACTGATCGATTGCGAGTCTTTATGTTACATTTTACGAGCATGAGCATACGTTTGTGATTATGACTTATACGAGCATGTGCTTTACGATTATGCATTTACATTATGCTTTATACGTATGCATGAAACTATTTATGATTTGATTTACACAGAGTACAATCTTAGTATATGTGGTTGTATCGATACACTTGCATCCTGGCTGATCCTCGAGGATGTCTACCAGGGGGAACTGTACCTTGTGTCGATGTATTCCCGGGTGGGTACAGATTTCTGTTCCTTGTGCCGATGTATTTTCGGGTGGGAACAAATACCCTGACCTGAGGCCTTTCTGGCTAGAATTACGTGTGGGTCTGGGATTCCGTGATTTGGACTGTACTAGCACGGATGTGTTCATGAGGGACCCCGTGGGATTTTTCCATGCATGCTCTGTACACTGGAGGAGTTTGAGTTCACCTCGTGTACTATATCATACTCATTCATTTTGACTCGCATATTTTATTATAATATATATTATTCGGCGAAATACATTTATTTTCGTCCACTCACTCTAACGATTTTCATGTCTTTTTCCTGTGATTTTTGGTTTCCGCGCCCAGTTTGCAGTTCGAATTCTGGTGTCTCACGTCGCGGTCGGAGGCTAGTTGTTCGAGCTACCTGTGTTTTCCAGTAGGTTTCTTGTTTCGCCTACTGTTGTATATTTTGTATATGTATACACTAGAGGTCGCTCTGATACGTTACTGATACATGTTTTATATGGTCTTTCCCGGATTTTCTATATATTATACAGTTATGTTTACTATTTATTGTTATTGTTATGATATTAAGAAATCCGGATGGGATTGGTGCACACGGTTTGGCTTTTGTGGCATAGGATGAAGTGTTATTTTTCGGGTGCAGGTTATGGCAATTCCACGTTAGTAGCGTTACTCTACCGAAATTTTAATGGTTTTTGTTGGTTCGTGTTTTCAGAAGGGGTTTGATTCCGATTTAGGAAACTAAATCGGGGTTGGGTCCTTTCAGCTTGGTATCAGAGCATTAGGTTGTCAGATTCTGTAGACTCTTGTAGTTATGACGCTTAGGGTATTTGAGTTTGTACAGCATGTCTGGAGTGATGACCCGACTGGCCAGCGGTACTCATCAATACTTCAGGTGTTTTGTGTTCTCAAATATCTGAGGTCTCATGATTACGTTCCTTCTGCTTGTACCTAATGCTTGTCTTGTATTAGTAGGATGCCTCCTCGACATGGTCCCCGTGTTGATCGGGAAGTAGATCCTGATATGGATCGCCAGACGCACGACTTGCTGATGCTAGTGTTGCGTTTGGAGGAGCGTTTTGACCCTGTGGTCAAAGCACGTACTGCTGGTGCAACTGTCTTTTCGGGTTCAGCTGATCCAGAGATTTGTGAGGCATGGTTGGTTCATGTTGAACGTGTATGTCAGCGTCTGCGATTTACCCCTGAGCAGATGACAGTGGCAGCAGTTGGTTTACTTAAGTCAGATGCATACTTCTGGTGGGTTAGCACCGATCGGGTACCAGTTGACACTCCGTGGACTTTGTTCCGAGATTTGTTTATGCAGAGATACTTCAACCAGGCTACCCAGCAGCGGAAGTATGAGGAGTTCACGAACTTGAGACATGGCAGTATGTCTGTGCTTGAGTACCGGGACAGGTTTACCCGCTTATCTCGTTTTGCGCGCGACATGGTGGCTACTGAGGAAGCCAAGTGCCGCAAATTTAAGCTGGGTTTGAACTTGAACATCAAGGGGACTTTGACTACGATGCCTCGGAACAACTTCGATGAGTTTGTCAGTGCAGCACTCCGAGGTGAGGATATCGAGAAGGAGAGGCAGATGAGATATCAGCCTAGACGGTTTGAGGAGGGGGAACCGAGTCAGGGGCCTTCTAAGAGGTAGAGTTCTGATACTTCCGGTTCGGCTTCATCCTCGGGTAGTGGACCAGATAGACGACCAGCTAGTACATCGAGACAGAGGCAGAGATGGAGGAGAGATCGATCGCAGCGACCACCGTCTAATGGGGGTTCTAGCGGTTCCAGTTATCCTCGGCGTACCGGTGGTTTTTTCACCGTACCGAGGGAGTACCCATTATGTAGTTTCTGCAACAGGCATCACTTTGGTCCTTGTCAGCGAGGCCCTACCCTTTGTTATCGTTGTGGCCAGGAGGGTCACTTTGCGAGGGACTGTCTCCAGCCTATTGGTGGACAGGCGGCCCAGATTTCCGGAGAAGAGCGATGTGCCACTTCAGGAGCTCGACCAGTATAATTTACGGGCCAGGGAGGATTGCAGGGACAGCCTCAGCGTGGACGACCAGCCGGGCAGGCCAGGGTTCATGCCATGACCTTACGTGAGGGCAGAGCTTCACTGGAGGTCGTTATCGGTACGTTGCATATTTTTGGTTATCCAGTACTTACATTGTTAGATCCAGGTGCTACGTATTCATTCATGTTGTATAGATTATCATCTTTAGCTACTATGCTTGCATCTCCACTTCCGGGGTTGTGGAGAGTGTTGTATTCGTCCGGTGAGATTGTGAGTATTGGCTGGGTATACCGAGATTGTGAGATTTTTATTGGGGGCCATGGCTTAGCCGCTGATTTGTTGTTGCTTGATATCGTCGACTTTGATTTGATCTTGGGTATGGACTTCTTGGAGACACATCGGGCCATGTTTGACTGTCACAAGAAGGAGGTTGTATTTCGACGACCAGGTTTTCCCGAGATATTGTTTCGCGGCGAGAAGAACACTTCATTGCCATGTGTGATTTCCGCGATGAAGGCGGATCGGTTGATGAAGAAGGGCTGCGTTGCTTATTTAGCTCATGTTGTGGACACTACGGCTGCTGTGCCGGACCTTGGTGGTATTGAGGTTGTTTCTGAGTTTCTGGATGTGTTTCCGGAGGAGTTACTGGGTATACCTCCAGTTTGGGAGATTGATTTCACTATTGAGCTATTATCGGGTACAGGACCCATTTCTCAGGCACCGTATCGTATGGCGCCAGCAGAGTTGAAAGAGTTACAGGTTTAACTTCAGGAGTTGCTGGAGAAGGGTTTCATTCAACCCAGTGTTTCGCCATGTGGTGCCCCGGTTTTGTTTGTGCGGAAGAATGATGGATCCATGTAGTTGTGCATCGATTATCGGAAGCTGAATCAGGTTACAGTGAAGAACAAGTATCCGTTGCCGGGGATTGACGACTTGTTTGATCAGCTCAAGGGAGCTTCAGTCTTTTCGAAGATTGATCTCAGGTCTGGATATCACCAGTTGAGGATCTGAGAGTCTGATGTGGCCAGGACAGCTTTCAGATCGTGGTATGGGCATTACGAGTTTTTGGTTATGCCGTTTGGGTTGACTAACGCCCCCGCAGCTTTTATGGACTTGATGAACCGAGTGTTCAGACGGTTTCTGGACAAATTCGTGATTGTGTTCATCGATGATATTTTGATCTATTCCAGGAGTGTGGGCCAGCATAAAAAGCATTTGCGAGCGGTGTTGCGGACTTTGCGGGACAATCAGTTGTTTGCGAAGTTCAGCAAGTGCGAGTTTTGGCTGGACAGTGTGAAGTTTCTGGGCCATGTGATATCAACTGAGGGAGTCAGCGTTGATCATGACAAGATAGAGGCCGTGCTGAATTGGAGTAGACGTACCACTGTACCGGAGATCCGGAGTTTCTTAGGTTTGGTAGGCTACTATCGACGATTTGTACAGGATTTTTCTCAGATTGCTACTCCACTGACCAGGTTGACGAAGAAAGGCGTCAAGTTTGAGTGGTCCAATGCATGTGAGGAGAGTTATTTGCTCCTGAAGGAAAAGTTGACTACTGCACCGGTTCTGACATTACCAGACGATAGCGGTGAGTTCGTGTTTTACAGTGACGCGTCGAAGATGGGACTTGGTTGTGTGCTGATGCAGCATGGCAGAGTTGTAGCCTACGGTTCCAGGCAGCTGAAACCACACTAAGTCAACTATCCGACCCATGACTTGGAGTTAGCTGCTATTGTGCTAGCATTGAAGAGTTGGAGACATTACTTGTACGGAGCCCAGTGTAAGGTTTACATCAACCACAAAAGTCTCAACTACTTGCGGACGCAGCTAGACTTGAACATAAGGCAGCGCAGGTGGATGGAGTTGATCAACGACTATGATTGCACTTTCGAGTACCATCCAGGGAAGGCCAATCTTGTTGCCGATGCACTCAGTCAGAAATCTGGAGCTTTTTTATTCCATGTGTGTGTGGCCAGAGTCTCTATGTTAGCCGAGCTTCGGGCTACGGGAGCCGAGTTCGAGTGGAATGATGAGGGAGCCTTTTTAACCAGTTTCCAGGTTCGACCCGTATTGGTTTATTAGGTTCGGGAAGCTCAGGATTCAGATTCCTACCTGTTGGACAAGAAGACCATGATACGAAATGGTATACCAACAGAGTTTCGGTTGAGTGACGACGGTACGTTATTGTTCAGAGGTAGGTTATGCGTACCCAGAGACGAGAGTTTGAAGAAGAAGATTCTGGATGAGGCCCATTGTTCGGCGTATGCGATGCATCCCGGAGGTACGAAGATGTTTCATACACTTCGAGCGTATTACTGGTGGCGTAACATGAAGCGGGAGATTGCCGCATATGTGAGCAGATGTTTGATCTGTCAGCAGGTTAAAGCGGAGAGGCAGAAACCTGCGGGAAAATTACAGCCACTGGAGATTCCGGTTTGGAAGTGGGAGCACATTACTATGGATTTCGTTTATCAGTTGCCGTGTACTTCGGCTGGCAACATTGGTATTTGGGTTATTGTGGACCGAATGACGAAATCCGCTCATTTTCTCGCACTTCCGGGGAAGATATTAGTGGGCAGACTAGCCAAGCTGTATTTGTCGGAGATTGTTCGACGGTACGGTGTGCCCGTGTCTATTGTTTCTGACCGAGATAGTCAGTTCACTTATGAGTTCTGGCAGGCGTTGTAGCGAGCCATGGGCATGAGGTTGCGTTTAAGTACAGCTTTTCATCCTCAGACTGACGGGCAGTCTAAGCAGACTATACAGACTCTTGAGGATATATTGCGGTCTTGCGTTTTGCAGTTTCGAGGGAATTGAGACCAGCAACTACATTTGATAGAGTTCGCCTACAACAACAGCTATCAGGCCAGTATCGAGATGGCACCATATGAGGCCCTGTACGCGAGGCAGTGCCGCACTTCGTTATGTTGGAGTGAGGTAGGCGAGCGATGGCTTATTGGCCCTGATCTGGTGAAGAGCACTATGGAGGACGTCCAGATTATCCGGGACAGATTGAAGATTGCCCAGGATCTCCAGAAGAGTTATGTGAACGTGAGGAGAAAGAGCCTCGAGTTTGATGTGGGCGATTAGGTCTTCCTGAAACTATCTCCGTGGAGGGTGTTGTGCGTTTCGGGAAGCGTGGTAAGCTTTGACCACGGTACATTGGTCCGTATGAGATCACCGAGAGAGTTGGTGCCGTGGCTTACAGACTTGAGTTACCAGCGGAGATGGCTCGTGTTCATGATGTTTTCCATGTTTCGATGTTACGGAAATATATTTCTGATCCCTCACATGTGTTAGCGCTATAGTAGCTACCGATCCGAGAGGATTTGACTTATGTGGAGGAGCCGGTACAGATTTTCGATCGTCGTGAGCAGGAGTTGAGGCATCGTGTTATACCGTTAGTGAAGGTCTTGTGACAGAATCACTCGATTGAGGAGGCCACCTGGGAGACTGAGCAGCATATGCGGGAGCAGTATCCTCATCTGTTCACTTGACAGGTACGTAAATTTTGAGGTCGAAATTTTTTTTAAGGGGGGTAGATTTGTGACGACCCGAACTAGAATCAGTAGAGTAATCAGCGTAATTCACGAGTTAGTGCGTAATCACAGTTTTTCGTTAATTGTGTGGTTTGCCGGTTTTGATTACAACTTAATTATCGGCCAAGAATATGAGTTGAGTCTCTTCTCGAGAGTTGTTGTACAGAGTGATTTCGAGTTCGTGGGTGGTTCCGGATGATTTTTCCGATGACCGAGGAATTTAATATGAATATTTGAAGTTTCAGAATATCGACGAGTTTATCTGAATCGTTATGGTTATCCGTTTTGGACCGTCGATCGTCCCGAGACGGGAGTATAAATATCGGAAATAGTCGAAAATTTGTCGAAAACATTGTTTGGGAAGTTTGACCGGCGTTGACCGAGCTGTGACCGTTGACCACCATTGACCGTGGAGAAAATTGGACCGTTTGGCTTCCTCCGGTGAACTGGCTGATTCCGGCCGTTTCAGGCCACGACTTTGGAAGGTAAAATGTTCTCCTCGTGATTCTAAACAATTTAGAACTTGGAATTTCTTGATTTGGTTGAGAATTGAGGGAGAAATGTTGAGTTGAAATTCATGGAATTCCGGCCAGTTTTGGGTTTCGTGGACGGTGGCGCTCCGGCCGCGGGGGTGGCCGGAGATTAGGGGGGTTTAGACCGTGGGGCCACGATGGTGCCTTTGGGAGTGGTCTCGAAGGCCGCCGTGCGCCGTGGACGGAGAACGGAGGAGATCGGAGATCGCCGACGGTGGAGGGATCCGTGGCTTTCGAGCTGTTTTCCGGCGTGTGTGGCTGGAATTGGACTTAGCCATAGAAGAGAGATGTGTTGTACTCGTCGAGATGAAGCTTTGGTGAGCTTGGCCGCCGTCGGCGGCGGCGGTCAACGGCGGAGCTTCGGCGACCCATTGAGTTTTTAGAATTTGATGATTTTAATGTCGTTTTACTCATATTCGTGCCCCGATCGTCGCCTTGAGGTTTTCGAGTTGATTTGGGTATCGGATTTTCAGTCGAGGGTTTTGAGTGGAGATTTCGGGAATTTCGTCGATTATTTTGCACAGTGTTATATATTTCCGGGAACAGTTGATTTTCGAGGTGTGGTACAGTGTTGTGAATTATGATTTTGATCAGATATATTTTATGATTATTCAGGGGATCGAGATCCTGCTTCGGACAAGGGATCTTCCGTCGGACCACGTGATTAGCACGAGTGCGCGCTTTGCTCGTCTGTGAGTGGACCTTTCTTTTCACTGATCGATTGCGAGTCTTTATGTTACATTTTACAAGCATGAGCATACGTGAAAGGACCCAACCCCGATTTAGTTTCCTAAACTGGAATCAAACCCCTTCTGAGAATACGAACCAACAAAAACCATCAAAATTTCGGCTTTACCTGCACCCGAAAAATAGCACTCCATCCAATGCCACAAAAATCAAACTGTGGGCACCAATCTCATCCGGATTTCTCAATATCATAACAGTAATGTAAAGTAATAAATATAACTATACTTTACAGAAATCCGGGAAAATCGTATAAAAACATGACATCAAAATACTCAGAGCGACTTCTAGTATATATATACAAATAGTAGGCCAAACTAAGAACCTACCATAAAAGAAACATCACTCGAATACTATGCCTCCGACCACGACGTGGGACACCAGAGTCCGAACTGCAAATTGGGCACGGAAACCGAAAAGCCCAGGGGAAAGGAAAATAAAAATGTTAGAGTGAGTGGACGAAAATAAACATATGCCTTTCACCAGTTATATACATAATCAATGTAAAACAATGCGAGTTCGGAAAGTATATATGGAGGTTGCCAGGCGAATCTTTCAAGCCCGACGGTTAGGTGAATCGCTCAAACCCGACGGTGATAGGCCAGGGGAATCTCTCAACCCTGGCGGCATACAGGGGAATCTCTCAACCCTGCCTAGAGGAATCTCTCAACTATGGTCCAGAGGAATCTCTCAACTCTGGCGGACTACCGGTGATCAGCCGAGTAGCCGAAGCATCGATGCAGTAATGCCATCACCAATAAACATAAAATAATACCTCCGAAAATAACATATATCTCAACATCGTATAAAGTAAATACGGAAAATCAGGAAAAATCACGAACTCGCAAACAACTGTGAAAATATAAAAATGTCCACTCACAGGTGAGCGTAACGCGATACGCGTTAATCCCGTGATCCGGCGAAAAATCCCTCGCCAAACGAACGATCACGAACCCCTGAATAATCATAAAATCCATTCCTCAAAATCATAACTCGACACCTCAAATCAAATCACGAGAAACAACCGTTCCCGGAAACATATTATCCAATAACAACGAAATCGTGAAAATTCGATAATCACACGAAAAAACCTCGCTATAATTTCGGATGCTCAATTCGAAAAATAAACCTCACCACTGCGATCGGGGTGTGATTCCGAGTGAAACGACATATAACTCGTCGAAAACCACGTCAGGCAAAAAGTCGCAGCTGCCACCGTTGCCGGAATTTCAGATCTACCCAGAAAAATTCATGGCATACATGGTTTTAAAGATCTCGACGATTCCAACAACTTTTCAGTTATAAGTTAAGGCCAATTTTGACCGGAAAACCTCCAAAAATCAACCCAAAGTTCCAAACCCTTACCAAAATTTCACATCGACGGATCTCTCTCCTCCGGCCATGGCAACCTCCCAAACCACTTGCAATAGCTTCCTCTCATTGAGGCTAACAAAACCCCTCAAAGAAGAGCCACCATCTCGGCCTCCACGCCGCCACCCGAACGCTACAAAACTCGCCGGAATATCCTTAACTTTGCCGATTCGATTCTCTCTCCTCCGGCCACCCCACGGGACGATCCACCTACCAATTCGAAGAGGAGCTCGAGCCCAACAAATCTCGTGAAGAAGCCTTGCCCAAATATGGCCGGAATCGGCCTCAATTCCGGCGAACCAATTCGGCCTCCAAACGGGTTATTCTTGACCAGTGGTCAATGCGGGTCAACCCAGCTTTCCCTTTATGGCAAGTTTCCCAATTCGGCAGGTATCGCTTCTGTATTTATACAGTACGCGTATCGAACCCCAAACAGATAAATACGACAATAATCGACGGACGAAAATATTCATAACTTAATCCTCGTAACTCGGAATAATTCTCCGGAAGTTCCCATGAGCTCGAAATTAAATTCTCTACAATTTCCATGAAGAATCCAAAATCAAATTCTCCCCCGGAATTTCAGATTTCTGTTCCTTGTGCCGATGTATTTTCGGGTGGGAACAGATACCCTGACCTGAGGCCTTTCTGGCTAGAATTACGTATGGGTCTGGGATCCCATGATTTGGACTGTACTAGCACGGATGTGTCCATGAGGGACCCCATGGGATTTTTCCATGCATGCTCTGTACGCTGGAGGAGTTTGAGTTCACCTCGTGTACTATATCATACTCATTGATTTTGACTCGCATATTTTATTATAATATATATTATTCGGCGAAAGACATTTATTTTCGTTCACTCACTCTAACGGTTTTCATGTCTTTCCCCTGGGCTTTTCGGTTTCCGTGCCCAGTTTGCAGTTCGGATTCTGGTGTCTCACGTCGCGGTCGGAGGCTAGTTGTTCGAGCTACCTGTGTTTTCCAGTAGGTTTCTTGTTTCGCCTACTGTTGTATATTTTATATATGTATACACTAGAGGTCGCTCTGATATGTTACTGATACATGTTTTATACGGTCTTTCCCGGATTTTCTATATATTATACAGTTATGTTTACTGTTTATTGTTATTATTATGATATTGAGAAATCCGGATGGGATTGGTGCCCACGGTTTGGCTTTTGTGGCATAGGATGAAGTGTTATTTTTTGGGTGCAGGTTATGGCTATTCCGCGTTAGTAGCGTTACTCTGCCGAAATTTTAATGGTTTTTGTTGGTTCGTGTTTTCAGAAGGGGTTTGATTCCGGTTTAGGAAACTAAATCAGGGTTGGGTCCTTTCAGAGCGACTCAAATTTAAATCGATAGTCGGATCGTCCATTAATAATATCTTGAAATCAATTAATTATATATTAACCGACTAAACACACGTCTAAATTAATCAAGACCAGATCCATTCAAGAATCTCACCATTGCGTTCGTCACAAAATTACGAGTAGAATGACATAAAATTTTGCCGAAAATCCAACCTCGCCATAGCTCTGCTATGCACAGCGGCACGTGGGGCCACACACCACCGCTGGTGGCAGCTGGAATTCCCATCAAGCAACCTGCATAACAAAATTTTCATCTCAACAAGCCCAACAACATTCATGAAGAACACAACATCAAAATCAAACTGGAAAACCTCCAAATCGCTGGAAAACTAAAAACCCACAGAAAAAATCAATTTGCTTGATCGCCGCCGTCCAGCCACGGAAAAGTCTGAAAGGACCCAACCCCGATTTAGCTAAATCGGAATCAAACCCTTCCGAAAACACGAACCAACAAAAACTTTTCGAAATTTGGGCAGAGTTTCGTTACTAACGTAGAATTACCATTACCTGCACGCGGTAAATACACTTCATCCTATGCCACAAAAAGCAAACCGTGGGCACCAATCCCATCCAGATTTCTCAATATATCAACAGTAAAGTAAATCAGTAAATATATCTATACTTTACTGAAATCCGGTGAAAAATTGTATAACATATACCACAGGAAACTCAGAGCAACATCTAGTACATAATCATATACGCATACAACAGTAGGCAGAACAATAAACCTACTGGATGAAATAAGATTGCTCGAGCAGTATGCCTCCGACCACGACGTGCGACTCCAGAGTCCAAACTACAAACTGGGTACGGAAACCGAAAAGCCCAGGGGAAAGACATAAAACTCGTTAGAGTGAGTGGACGAAAATAAATGTCTTTCACCAAATAATATATGTTATAAAACATATGCGAGTCGAAATATAATAAATCAAACCAAATAGTATACGAGGAGATGCTGACTCCAACTCGTAAACAGAGCATGCAAGTAAAATCTCACAATCAGAACCACGGGGTCCCTAGCCCACACGTGATCCTAGCTGCAGCAGCACAGTCGGAACCACGGGGTCCCTAGCCCACACGTGACCCAGAACCACGGGGTCCCTAGCCCACACGTGATCCTAGCTGGTAAACATCCTCGGGGATCAGCCGGGATGCGGTGTATCGATACAACATCACAAACTACGACTGTACTCTGTGAAAACAAAATCATAAACAGTTCGGTGCAAATGCATGAAACAATATATCAGTGTATGTATACTCGTATACGCATATCCGTATATGTATAATCGTAAAACACATGCTCGTAAAACCATAAACAATCTACATGCTCAAGTTCGTAAATCATATATATAAAAGACTCGCAATCATTTCCGTGAAAAGAAGTTGTCCACTCACAGTCTGGCGTAACGCGTATCGCGTTAACCCGTGATCCGGCGGAATGTCCCTCGCCAAAAGAACGATCACGAACACCTGAATATTCACAAAATCCATTTCTCAAAGTCATAATCCGACAATACAAATCAAATCACGAGAAACCACCGTTCTCGGAAACACGTAGTTCAAAATCGACGAATCGTCGAAAATCCATATATAACACCTCAATACCTCACTTTACTTTCGGACGCTCAATTCGAAAAACGGACCTCCCCACTGCGATCGGAGCGCGATTTCGAGTCAAATGACATGCAACTTGTCGAAAGTCCCAAAGTCAAACTTTGACCGTTGACCGCCGCCCACGGCGGCGCCGCCGCCGACCGAAGAATTTCACGGCGGAGCTGCACCTATTCCACTCAAAATCATGCATTGAGCAACTTTGTCAACTGCATCGAAGGCCAATTCTCACTCTAACTAGGTCAATTTCAAGAAAAACCGAATGTACACACAAATTTCAAATCCAAAATTCTCTTTCCACAATCAAAATTAGAACTCCAAACTTACATGGTAGCTTGCTAGTGATGAGAGCAACAAAGCCCACTCAAAGTTGTAGCTCAATTCGGTTCGAATCACCAAACCCGAATACCTCAATTTTTCTTGAATTTTGGCCGGAAATATCTCCTCCTCCGGCGAGCCTTGCCGTGAAAGGAGGCCGGAGGCACGTTGGGGTGGCCAAGACGCGTCGATAGAGTCCATCCCCGTGGCCGGAGGTGGCCGAACGGGAACCACCGCCGTGGAGCACCGGTCACCGTCGTGACCTCCCCTCCACCACGGTCAACCAAAGTCCAACAAGGTCAACCTTCCATTTCAGTCTTTGACTTTCCCAAAGGAGAAATTGCTATTTATAGACTTTCCCAAAAAGGAAACCTCATAAATACATTTCGCAACAAACTTAAAACATCCGTAACTCTCGCGTCGTAACTCCAATTTCGACAATTCTCGCGGCCACAAACTCGTCTCGACATGTTCTTCCAATATCACCCGAAGTCAAACATATCGGCCAATCAGATAAAAAGTCAACTGTTCAACCAAACACACATTTAAATCAACTAAACAGTCCACAATCGGAAATAATCACAACTAAATATTCGTAACTCAGAATAATGCTCCAGAAGTTTCCACGAGCTCGAAATTAAATTCTGAACAACTTCCGTGAAGAAGTCGAAACCAAATTCTCGACCGGTAATTTAGTCGCTAACAAACCTGTCATTTAAACCCAATTATATCGAAACTTCAAATATTCATAACTAATTCCTCAGTCGTCCAAATAGCGATCCGGAACCACCCACAAACTTGAAATCACATGTACAACGATTCTTGAGAAGAGATCCAGCTCCAATTCTCGGCCAATAATCTAGTCGTTAACGAACCTGGCGGTTCAATCAACTGTCGACAATCTGCGACTACGCAATAACTCACGTATATAACTGACCATTCTGCTTCCGGGTCGTCACAAAGTCCGAGACCTATTGCAATCGATCCGCCTCTTCCAAGGCTTCAAAACCCCTCTTGGTTTGATGTCCAACGCCGCCGTGAGCGCCGCCGAGAAAATCAACCCGGAAACTGCCACTTTCTCGACCTTGATTCTCCCTCCTCAGGCCACCAATGTTGGAGATGCATCTAGCAATAGTTAGAGGAGAAGAAACCCAACTGTTTCCACCAAAAATCATGGCCGGAGGTGGTCAGAAATTGTCGTGCCATCGCTGTCGCCTTCGACGACGATTTTGGGTCGGTCAGCTCGGTCAACGCGGGTCAACCCGCTTGCCAAAATGGAAACTTCTTACTTTCCCAAAATAGCAATCTGTATTTATACCCACAATTTTGCGATAAAACATTTTCCGATAGTTTTTGTAAAATTTTCGCTGACCATATCTTCTTTGTCGTCACTCTGATTTCAACACTTGACGTGGCCACGAACTCGTATCATCATACTTTACAACTTTATCCTATGAAATTTCTTGAAAAACGAAATCGATAAAATCTTGACAAAATGTCAGCGAAAGTTACCGACGATAAGAACTAATTACCATCAATGATTAACGTAATTAATTAGCAACTACCCACATATGTTCTGATTATCATATAATGATGTTCCGGGTCATAAAAATTTCTTTATGTAATATTTAACCATATATTACTATGGATGTTTATGATATTTGTTTGCAGGCAAATCGTCGTAAGCAGTAAGAGAATGCATCCCAAAATAAATATCGGCATACTATGTCCTGCCACGGTTATGTTGGCCTAGAGGAGGACCTGGTTAGTGTCTATTATCTCTATCTTTTGGTCATTGTGTTATTTAATTTTTGGTATATAAAGCTACAATAACATGTATTTCTTTAGTTGGAAAACGTGGGAGAAGATGATGATGATGATGAAATGGACGGAGCATGTTTGTGGGTTGTAGGTAGGCTGGAAGCATATGGCTCTTATATAAATGAGGAAGCAAGGCTTTTTGCTAAAAAAATAGTAAGTATAACTATTTGGAGATTAAATTGTTAAGTACATGGTTTTTGGAAATGTATAATTTTGGAAAACTTTGTTTCAGAAAACATTGAAGATGAAATTAGCAGATGGTGAAATGACAACTAGGGGCAGTGAGGATGTATTAACTGTGGAATTAGGGACCCCTGAACATAGTGGCCGGGTACGTGGTGTCGGTGGTTATGTTAATCAATCCATGTATTTCAACCTTCCCCAACGAAGAAGGGAAACTATCCAAGAGATAGTGAGAGCAATGTGGACAAGTACCTGAAGGATGCAGCACCACAGATGGTTGCCAATGTGGCACCACAAATTATAGCTATGGCTGCTCCATCAATTATTTCATTAATCAATGCTTGTTAGAAAAGCAAGATTCAATAGATCATCAATGGACTAGACAAAGGCAACGTTGCAAAGCTTAACCTTCAATAAGTCCTTCAGGATGGGCCAATTTTAGGTGAGGGGAGTTGCTCAAGAGTTGCATCACTAAGAAGATGTTACTGCACTTGCATAGAAAGAAACGATGAACTATATGAAGGAGGCTGGAACCCACAAATCCTTTGTTGACGTACCTGCAGAAGTTGAAGTGGTTGCAAAACCTGATATGTATGGGTGTGTGTGTGTGGGGGGGGGGAGTTGAGGAAGTTGTGGTGGAAGCAAAGGGGAAGACAAAAAAGAAAGCCAATGCACTGCATAAAAAGATGCAAACAAAGGAAGCAACTGAGATTATGGAGGTGACATCGCTGTTGCAGATGCCAAAGGTATTATAATTTCCATATTACTTTTTCAATTTTTTGTTGGACTTGTGAAATGTATTAATCTTTTTCTTTTCACTTGTTAGTGTTTGGTATTTTATGAGGTTCCTTGCAAGTTAGCGATCAGGTCAGTAGAATGCATTGTTGTTGTGGGGACTATTATGCTGAATGATGATCTAAACCTTACCGTTCACAGTGTTCCTTTGGGAGAAGGCAATCTGGGTGTTTTCATCAACCATGCCAGTGCGGTAAAAGCAAAAATTCCATTCCCAGTGAAAGATGAGATAGAAACAGTTGGTCAAGCCATGGGGCGCTGGGTTAGTTGGTCGTCAGAATTAATTATAATTGAACTGAAAGAGGTAATTACTCACTATAGTGGAATAATCTAAATGAATTATATATATGCATGTACAAAAAATTTTGGTACACTTGTGACTTATAATGAACCACCTATTATGTTTTATTTCTTCTTTGTTATAATGAAGCAGAAGAAACCGGTGCCACCACAATGTGTGGATGAGGAGTTTAATTTAGACATGTTGTCACTTGGGATAACATCTATAGTTAAAGAGCTATGCACGTGGGCCAATGAATCGTTGAAGGATGCATGGAAAGGTTTACAATTTTGAGGTGGACAAAATGGTCTTTGGATTTTATCGTAAGTCATGGTTTGAACACAAAGATGTGTCCAAAATTGCTAACAAGGATAAGCTCACTAAAAGTTGTATTGCCTTGTACTAGAGGTAAACTTTGCCAAACTAGTGTGCATTACGAAATATTTCTAAGTTAGATTTTAAAAAATGTAAGTTAAGGTAGATTCTGAACTCATTTTACATGTTAATTAGGTGCCTCTATGATATGGTGTTCAAGAGTAAAATAGGGAATATTCTGGCATTTGTTGATCCAAATATAATTGGTGGTGCCTCTGCACAGACTAGACATAGTAGGGATAGACTGGTTACAACAAAACTTGGTCAACTTTTTATCATGCCATACTGTGCTAAGTTACTATTCTTCATTTTAAGCTATGTAATGCATTTGCTACATATATCTACACTCGCATATTTCAGCGCTAATAAACAATTAATATCATACTTTCTTTATACATGCTGTAGTTTTCATTGAATGTTGACTGTTTTGGATCCGGAACGAGAAATTGCTTATTTCATGGACCCGATCAGAGGGTGCCTACCCGGAGGAGATTGGAAAAGGATAGCTTGGTTTTCTGTACTTGCTATTTATCATTGCATGCACGTGTTCTTCCAATGTCCGATTAATTGTTGTTTTGTTCCAAACTGAATATTCTTCCATTTTCATTGTTTGATAGTGCAATAACTGTGTATAAAGCACATGCACTTGGGAAAGAAAGGCTGCAATGCAGTTACATGGAAGGTGTTGTTGGTACATACATGTTGTATTTCAATTCTGGAAAACATGAAGTTATAAGAGATTTTGATTTTGATTTAGGTTGTACTGTTTGTGTGTGATGTACGTACTTTATTTAGGGTATGCCGAAGTAGCCATATGCAGTGCAATGTGGCTATTAAGTCATGAAGTATATGAAAGAGATATGTGCAGACAAGGAATTAACCTGTGCTTCAAAGTTAGTTTTGAATAATGGTTTTTTTTTTCTAGGAATATAGGTCTGTTTTGCTATGAGTTTCTTCAAATTCTTCTTTGTGTCATTTTTGTTAATCTGAGGCAATTTTTGTTTAAGTGGTTTGATTAAATTGGTTTAATTATGTCATATGACTAACTTAAAACTTTTGCTCCACTTTCAGTGGGAGGGGAGATGTAACTTGGAGTATTCTCAGGCCTCGTTTGATGACATGCGGGGTGAATGGGCAAAGTATGTTCTAAAAATGGTTTGTTGATTTCAGTTAAGGTTTTTATTTTGCCGATGTATGAAACCTGGACATGTTGGTAGCTTTAATCATGTAACTAGCTAGCACATGGTTGTGATGAACAATTACTGTACTTTTAGTTATCGTATTCTACAGTTTCAGATATCATATGCTCCACTTTTGAGACAATGTGAGTAATATGCATGTTTAAGATTGTAATGGCATACTATTGCATTTCAATTTAACAGATTTAATATTTGTAACGACCCGAACCGTGGAATGTGCACATATTGGTCTGAGCCGTGATTATTGTGAATTAATCGTACTCGTGGGTTTGTTCACGACTAAATTATCAAAAAAGAATTTGGTTTGAGTTCCTTCGCGGGAATTGTAGAGGATTTAATTTCAAGGTTGTGGGAATTTTCGGAGAATTTTTCGGATAAGCGAGCAATGTTTTATCGAGTTTTGAAGTCGGTTGGTGAAAATATATAAAAGTTTTATTTTTATTGTTGATTTAATCGTGACCGTCCGATCTTGATCAGATTTATTTTGAACCGTTGATTTGGGCATGTATGTGTATGATATATATACGGTATTAATACGAGACAAATTGGAAAAGTTTCCATTTTGGGATTTCTGGCCCGTTGACCGAGTTGACCGTGGGTCAATGGCTGAACTCTTCTCGCCGGCGGTGTGCTCTATTCTGGCCTCCTTTTGCCATGGTTCCTTGGTGAAAGTTGTTGAGCTCGAGCTCCTCTTTCTTTTGATAGGTGGATCATCGAATTTGGTGGCCGGAGGAGGAAGTTACGACGTGTTAAAGTTGGGAATTTTTCGGCAAATTTCGCCAGCGACGGAGGTCAAACTTATGGGGGTTTTGAAGCCCTTAGGATGGTGAGTCTATCCCAAGTGGTCTAGGCCCTTGCCGTGCCGGCCCGGTGGTAACCGATCGGAGAAATTGAATTCCGGCGAGGTTTTTGAACATCACAGTGAGTTTTGGACCCTTTTCGGTTAAAATTGGGCTTAGCTTTGAACTAAAAAGTTGTTGGAAATGTCGAGATCTTCAAACTAATGTATAGGTCAAAAATTTCTGAGCTGGTCGGATTCCGGCGGCCGGCAGCCGGCAGCGACTACGTGCCGCCGTGTGGTCGGAGCTCCGGCGATGTGAAATTTTTGGCAAGTTTTATGTCGTTTCGCTTGTTTTTGCATGCCGAACGCAATGGTGAGGTTTTTGAGTTTATTTGAGTGTTCTAATTTGGGACGAGGGTTGTTTGGGTGTATTTTGAGAATTTTACTATCCTCGTCGATATTTCGAGCGATACGTCTTTCGAGAACGCGGGGTTCTTGACGTATTATCTCCGTATGTTGTGATTCTATATGTATTGATCGTATCCCTGTTATTCAGGTGATCGTGATCAAGTGTTTGGTGAGGGATCTTCCGTTGGACTTCAAAGTTAGCTTCGAACTGTGAGTGAACACTTTATTTTCACAGTTGATTTGCGAGTCCTGATTATGCATTTACGTTATGCATTTATGATTATACACTTTACGATTATGCATTGTATTAGTATGCATTTACAATTGTGAACATATCAGTATGCATTTTATGACTACACATTTTACGATTTTCCATGTGCATGGAAAGTATTTATGATTTGGTTTACACAGAGTACAGTCTCAGATATAGTGGTAGCATCGATGTTTTGGCTTCTCGGCTGATCCCCGAGATGCTCCGGGAATGACAGATATCCTGACCCGAGGTCTTTCAGACTTATAATAACGACGGGGTCTTGGATCCCGTGATTAGAGTGTACTATGAGGAGGAGTCCGTGAGTGACCCCGCATGATTTTATGTGCATCTTTATGGATCAGGGAAAATGTGCCTGGTTAGAATTTTCATGTGCATTGACTCGCATTATGCTTTTATGAGTATATATACTTATATGTTGGGAAAGACATATTATTATTTTCGTCCACTCACTCTAATGATTTTATTTGCCTTTCCCTGGGCTTTTCAGTTTCCTTTTCCTAGTTTGCAGTTTGAGTTCTGGGGTTGCACGTCGACAGTGGAGGCGTAGAGTTCCAGTCATACTTCAGTTCGAGTAGGTTCTTCATTCGACCTACTGGTTGTATATGATGTACATAGGAGTCGCTCTGAATACTTATGTTGTGTTTTCAGTTGAGTTTACTCCTGAATGTTTTCTGGATTTCTTGTAAACCTTATGGATTATTGTTATATATGATGTTGGGGAATGGAGTCCCACGGTTTGGCTTTTGTGAAATATTCGAAGTGTGATTCTCTGTGCTGGTTCTAATTTTAGCTCACGTATTTCAAAGTAAACTTTGGCAAAACAAATTTTAAGGTCATGTTTTCGAAGGGGTTTGATTTCGGTTTAGGCAACTAAATCGGAGTCTGGTCCTTCAGTTGGTATCAGAGCATTATGTTTTAGGTTCTGTAGACTCATGTAGTTGTGTTACTAAGGACATTTGAGAATGTATAGCATTTCCGGAGCGATGACCCGATCGGCTGACGAATAATCATCAATGCTCTAGAGTGTTGTATGCTTTCAAATGTTTGAAGTTTCATGATTACGTCCTTTATGTTCTGTGACTAATATATTTTATCCTTAGGATGCCTCCTCAACGTGGAGTCCGTGCTGAACGAACTGGGGATCCTGATGAGGATCAACGAACGCGTGACTTGCTTATGTGAGTATTAGGTTTGGAAGAACGTATTAGCCCTGCTAAGGCTAGGACAGCTGGAACAACTGGTTTCTCTGGTTCCCCTGATCCTGAGGTGTGTGAAGCTTGGGTGGTTCTGGTTGAGCGTGTTTGTGAGCGCTTGCATTTTACTCCTGAACAGAAAACTGTAGCAGCAGTGGGTTTGCTTGAGTCAGATGCCTACTTTTTGTGGATTGGTACAGACAGAGTTCCTATTGATACTCCTTGGCCGATGTTCAAAGAGATGTTCATGCGTCGATATGATACTCAGCAGCGGAAATATGAGGAGTTTACAAACCAGGGGAATATGTCAGTGCCTAAGTATTGAGATAAGTTCACCCATTTGTCTCTGTTTGCACGTGATATGGTGGCATCAATGGAAGCAAAGTATAGGAGGTTTGAGTTGGGTCTGAATCTGAATATCAAGGGGACTTTGACCATTATGCCTTGAGATAACTTTGATGAGTTTGTTAGTGCTGCACTTAAAGGTGAAGACATTGAGAGTGAGAGACAGATGCGGTTCCAGACACGTCACTTTGAAGAGGGTGGACCTAGTCAGGGTGCTTCGAAGAGGTTGAGTTCAGGTACTTCTGGATCAGCATCATCTTCTGGTAATGAACCCTATAGATATCCTACTAGCACTATTAGGCAGAGTCAGAGATGAAGGAGGAGTCGACCACAAAGGCAGCAGTCGAGTGGGAGTTCCAGTGGATCGAGTTATCCTCGACGTTCATTGGGCGCATTTGTTACACAGAGACATCACTCTGGTCAGTGTCAGTATGGCACATCTACTTGCTACCATTGTGGCCAGGTGGGTCACTTTGTGAGGGAGTGTCCTCAGCTTGGTACTTTTGGAGGTGTTGTGGATATGAGTACTGGTCGAGATCAGGGTACTGCTTCTGGTGATCATGTAATATAGTCTTCTGGACAGGGTGGTCAGCAAAATCGCAGCCAGCGTGGATGACCAGCTGGACAGACTCGAGTTCATGCCATGTCTCTACGTGAGGGCAGAGCTTCCCCAGAGGTTATCATTGGTACGTTGTACATTTTTGGTCATCCAGTTCTTACTTTACTAGATCTAGGGGTTACGCATTCATCCATGTCATATAGATTAGCATTATTGGCTACTGTACTTGCATCTCCACTCCCTAGTTTATGGCGAGTGTTGTATCCATCTGGCGAGGTAGTGTGTGTCGGGTGGGTATATAGAGATTGTGAGATTTTTATTGGAGGTTATGGGTTAGCCGTGGATTTGATGCTGCTGGATATTGTGGATTTTGATGTGATTTTGGGCATGGATTTCTTGGAGAACCATTGGGCTGTTCTTGACTGTCACAAGAAGGAGGTTGTTTTCAGGAGTCCAGACATGCCAGAAATCTTGTTTCGTGGTGAAAAGAATACTTCTTTGCCTTGTTTGATTTCTGCAATGAAGGCTGAGCAGATGTTGAGGAAGGGTTGTATGGCATACCTAGCACATGTGATTGATACGAGTGTTCGTGTACCAGACATTGGGTTACTTCCAGTCAAAGAGAATGATTTCACAATCGAGTTACTTCCATGTACTAGACCTATTTTGCAGACACCCTATCGTATGGCACCACCAGAATTGAGGGAGTTGCAGATTCAACATCAGGAATTGATTGAGAAAGGCTTCATTCGACCTAGTGTTTAACCTTGGGGTGCTCCAGTGTTGTTTGTGAGGAAAAATGATGGTTCGATGAGGCTATGCATTGACTATCGGAAATTGAATCAGGTTACGGTGAAGAACAAGTATCCATTTCCACAGATTGATGATTTGTTCGATTAGCTGAAAGGAGCTTCAGTCTTCTCGAAGATTGATCTTATGTCTGGGTACCATCAGTTATGGATTCGGGGGTCCGATGTGGACAAGGCGATGTTTCGGTCAAGCTATGGGCATTACGAATTCCTTGTTATGCCTTTTTGGGTTGACCAATGCACCAACTGCTTTCATGGACTTGATGTATCGGATCTTCAGGAGTTATCTGCACAAGTTCGTCATTATGTTCATCGACGATATCTTGATCTATTCCTGGAGTGTGGGGCAGCACAAGAAGCATTTTCATGCCATTTTGTAGACTTTACGAGATGCTCAGTTGTACGCCGAGTTTAGCAAATGTGAGTTCTGGTTGGACAGTGTGAAATTTTTAGGTCACATGATATCAGCTGACAGAGTTAGCGCGGATCTAGATAAGATTGATGCCGTGTTGAATTGGAGCAGACCTACTAATGTGGCAGAGATCCGAAGTTTCTTGGGCTTGTTAGGCTACTATCGCTGATTCGTGCAGGACTTTCACGGATTGCAACACCACTTACCTGTTTAACGAAGAAAGGAGTCAAGTTTGAATTGTCTGATACTTATGAGTGATGCTTCGAAGTTAGGTCTAGGTTGTATTTTGATGCAGCATGGAAAGGTGGTGGCATATGGTTATAGACAGTTGAAACCTCATGAAGTTAACTATCATACTCATGATCTGGAGTTAGCTGTCATTATGTTAGCATTGAAGAGTTGCAGACACTACTTGTACGGAGCACAGTGCAAGATTTACACCGATCATAAAAGTCTTACCTACTTGCGTACACAACCAGATTTAAATATGAGGCAGTGGAGATGGATGGAGCTGATTGATGATTATGATTGCACTTTCGAGTATCATCCAGGAAAGGTTAATGTGGTTGCTGATGCTCTTAGTCGAAAGCATAGTGCTTCTCTCTTCCATATACGTGTTGCTAGAGTGTCACTTTTGACAGAGTTGCGAGCAACGGGTGCAGAGTTGGAGTGGAATAAAGATGGAGCATTGTTAGCCAGCTTTCAAGTTCGTCCGATACTACTTGATCAGGTTCGTGAAGCTTAAGATTCGGATGCCTATCTGCTGAGCAAGAAGAATTTGATTCAGAATAATGTACCGACAGAGTTTCGGATGAGGAGTGATGGCACCTTATGAGGCGTTGTATGGAAAACAGTGTCGAACTCCATTGTGTTGGAGTGAAGTTGGTGAGAAACGGCTTTTTGGTCCTGATTTGGTGAAAAGTACCACGGAAGATGTTCAGGTTATTCGGGACAGATTGAAGGCTGCACAGGATTGACAAAGCAGTTATGCTGACGTGAGACGGAAGGATCTTGAGTTTGAGGTTGGTGATTGGGTTTTCCTGAAACTTTCTCCTTGTAAAGGTGTTGTTCGTTTCGGGAAGCGCAGTAAACTTCGTCCACGATATGTTGGACCATATGAGATTACGGAGCGAGTCGGTGCAGTGGCGTACAGGTTGGCATTACCATCTGAGATGGCCAGGGTACATGATGTGTTCCATGTGTCTATGTTGCGAAAGTACATTTCCGATCCATCTCATGTGTTGACACCATATCAGCTTCCTATACGGGAGGACTTGACCTATGTGGAAGAACCAGTTTAGATTCATGATCGGAAGGTCCAGGAATTGCGGCACAGAACTATCCCTCTTGTGAAAATTTTATGGCGAAACCATTCAGTTGAAGAGGCTACATAAGAGACCGAGCAGCACATGCGAGAACAGTATCTCTACCTCTTCAGTTAGCAGGTATGCAAATTTCGAGGACGAAATTTTTGTTAATGGGGTAGATTTGTAATGACCCGAACCGTGGAATGTGCACATATTGGTCCGAGCCATGATTATTGTGAATTAATCGTACTCGTGGGTTTGTTCACGACTAAATTATTGGGCGAGAATTTGGTTTGTGTTCCTTCGCGAGAATTGTAGAGGACTTAATTTCGAGATCGTGGGAATTTTTGGAGAATTTTTCGGATAAGCGAGCAATGTTTTATCGAGTTTTGAAGTCGGTTGGTGAAAATATATAAAAGTGTTATTTTTATTGTTGATTTAATCGTGACCGTCCGATCTTGATCAGATTTATTTTGATCCGTTGATTTGGGCATGTATGTGTACGGTATATATACGGTATTAATACGAGACAAATTGGGAAAGTTTCCATTTTGGGATTTCTGGCCCGTTGACCGAGTTGACCGTGGGTCAAATTGACTCATTTTGGTTGAACTCTTTTTGCCGGCGGTGTGCTCTATTCTGGCCTCCTTTGTCCATGGTTCCTTGGTGAAAGTTGTTGGGCTCGAGCTCCTCTTTCTTTTGATAGGTGGATCATCGAGTTTAGTGGCCGGAGGAGGAAGTTACGACGTGTTAAAGTTGGGGATTTTCCGGCAAATTTCGTCGGCGACGAAGGTCAAACTTATGGGGGTTTTGAAGCCCTTAGTATGGTGAGTCTATCCCAAGTGGTCTCGGCCCTTGCCGTGCCGGTGGTGGCCGATCGGAGAAATTGAATTCCGGATCCGGCGAGGTTTTCGAACTTCACGGTGAGTTTTGGACTTTTCCCAGTTGAAATTGGGCTTAGCTTTGAACTGGAAAGTTGTTGGAAATGTCGAGATCTTCAAATTGATGTATAGGTCAAAGATTTCTAGGCTGGTCAAATTTTGGCGGCCGGCGGCGGAGCTTCGGCGATGTGAGATTTTTGGCAAGTTTTATGTCGTTTCGCTTGTTTTCGCGTGCCAAACGATTTTAGTTACCTTCCCCTGGGTTTTCGGTTTCTTTTTCCCAGTTTGCAGTTTGGATTCCAGGGTTGCACGTCGACGGTGAAGGCGTAGAGTTCAAGTCACACTTCAATTAGTGTAGGTTCTCAGTTTGACCTACTGGTTGTATATGATGTGTATAGGCGTCGCTCTGATCACTTATGTTATGTTTTCAGTTGAGTTTACTCCTGAATATTTTCTAGATTTCTTGTAAACCTTGTGGTTTATTGTTATATATGGAGCCCCACGGTTTGGCTTTTGTGGAATATTCAAAGTGTGATTCTCTTTGCAGGTTCTAATATTGGCTCACGTATTTCAAAGTAAACTCTAGCAAAAAAAAATTTAGGTCTTGTTTTCGAAGGGGTTTGATTTCGTTTTAGGCAACTAAATCGGAGTCGGGTCCTTTCAAGGAATGCCTCCTCGACGTAGAGCCTGAGCCTTTAGGGCAGAGGATCAGCAAACACGAGACTTACTCGTGCGAGCTTTACATTTAGACGAGCGTTTTGATCCGGTAGTAAAAGCAAGGAAAGCTGGACCAGGCTTATTCCCTGGTTACACGTATCTTGAAGCGTGTAAGGCTTGGATAGTTCAAATTGAGCAAGTTTGTGAGCCTCTGCACTTTACTCC
This sequence comes from Geum urbanum, assembly GCA_946800695.1. Classification (NCBI taxonomy): domain Eukaryota; kingdom Viridiplantae; phylum Streptophyta; class Magnoliopsida; order Rosales; family Rosaceae; genus Geum; species Geum urbanum. The sequence goes on from OX326998.1 coordinate 42,571,478, forward strand.
TGTGTAGTGGACTATGGCAAGTGTTGGATTACTTGAGTCAGATGCTTATTTTTGGTTGGATAGTACCGAGAGACTTGCTGTTGGCACCACATGGCATACCTTCAAGGAATTGTTTATATGCAGATATTTCAATGAAGCTACTCAGCAGCAAAAATATGAGGAGTTCGCAAACTTGAGGCAAGGGAGATTTCAGTGCTTGAGTATCGAGATAAGTTGACCCGTTTGTCTCATTTTACGCATGATATGGTTGCATCTGAAGAGGCAAAATGCAGAAGATTAGAGTTTGGTCTGAATCTGAATATCAATGGGACCTTGACAACTATGCCTTAGAATAACATTAATAAGTTTGGTAGTGCAGAAATCACAGGCGAGGATGTAGAAAGGGAGAGACTGTTGCAGTTTCAATCTCGCTATTTTGAGGATGGTGGACCCAGCCAAGGTTCATCAAAGATATTGAGTTCAGGTACATCGCGCTAAACCTCTTCTTCTGCCCATGGACCTTAAAGATTTTCGGTCGGCATCTCTGGTTAGTGTAATGGCATACTATTACATTTCAATTTAGTGGATTTAGTAATTCAATATTAATTGACTATAATATTGTTCAGGAAACCGTGTTCGAGATTTTGGCGCAGGAACTTCCGCCAGACCACAGAGCTAACTTTGTACGGTGAGTGGATATTTCACTGTCGTTTTGTGAGTCTACAGTTATGAATTTACAATTATGAATTTTTCAGTTATGCGTTATTACAGTTATGTATTAGCTTGGAGGCATACAACATATTGTTTTACACAGAGCATAATCACAGATGTTGCATCGATGCATTGGCTTTTCGGCTGATCCTCGAGACGCTCTAAGAGGGGTAGGACAAACGCCCGACCCGTGATTCACATTATACCTGAGAGAGTTAGGACAAACACCTGACCTGGGCGTTGTTGTGGCTTGAGGAGGATTGACTCAAATGAAAGGACCCAACCCCGATTTAGCTCCCTAAACCGGAATCAAACCCTTTCGAAAACACGAACCAACAAAAATCGTAGAAATTTTGGCAGAGTTTCGTTACTAACGTGGAATTACCATTACCTGCACGCGGAAAATACACTTCATCCTATGCCACAAAAATCAAACCGTGGGCACCAATCCCATCCGGATTTCTCAATATATCAACAATAACGTAAAGTAGTAAATATATTTGTACTTTACTGAAATCCGGAGTAAAATTGTATAATATATACAACAGTATACTCAGAGCGACCTCTAATGTATAATCATATACGTAAACCACAGTAGGTAGAACAATAAACCTACTGAAAGAAACAAGGTAGCTCGAGCACTATGCCTCCAACCACGACGTGCGACACCAGAGTCCGAACTGCAAACTGGGCACGGAAACCGAAAAGCCCAGGGGAAAGACATGAAAACTGTTAGAGTGGGTGGACGAAAATAAATGTCTTTCACCAGTTGATATATATATGTTTAAAATAACATATGCGAGTCCAGGTAAATAAAAATAACAAAGTACACGAGGTAAAATCATACTCCTCCAGCGTACTGAGCATGCCAGTAAAAATCCCACGGGGTCACTCATGGACACATCCGTGCTAGTACAGTCCGAATCACGGGATCCCAGACCCACAGGTGATTCTAAGCCAGAAAGGCCTCGGTTCCGGGGAAACGCCCCTTGCCGGTCAGGTAGGGGTAACGCCCCTCCTGGGAGCCTACCATCGGGGATCAGCCAAGAGGCAAGTGTATCGATACAACAACGTAACTGAGACTGTACTCTGTGTAAATCAAATCATAAACAGTTCGATGCAAATGCATGAAACAGCATATAAGTGTATGTATATTCGTATACGTATATCCGTATATGTATAATCGTAAAACACATGCTCATGTAATCCGAAATCTCATACGCATGCTCAAGTTCATAAAACGTGTATAAAGACTTGCAAACAATCCGTGAAAAGAAATGTCCACTCACAGACTAGCGTAACGCAGTTCACGTTAACCTGTGATCCGGCGGAAAGTCCCTCGCCAAACGAACGATCACGAACCCCTGAATAATCAAAAAATCCATTTCTCAAAATTATAACTCGACAATTCAAATCAAATCACGAGAAACCACCGTTCTCGGAAACATGTAATTCAATGTCGACGAAACGTCGAAAATCCGATAATCACACCTCAATACCTCACTATAATTTCGGACGCTCAATTCGAAAAACGAACCTCCCCACTGTGATCGGGGCGCGATTTCGAGTGAAATGACATGCAACTTGTCGAAAACCACGCCGGGCGAAAAGTCGCCGCTGCCCCGTCGCTGGAAAATCCATACCTGCCCAGAAAATTTCGTGCTACACATGGTTTCAAAGATCTCGACGATTCCAACAACTTTCCAGTTATAAGTTAAGGCCAATTTTGACCGGAAAACGTCCAAAAATCAACCCAAAGTTCCAAAACCTTACCGGAATTTCAATTCGACGGATCTCTCTCCTCCGGCCACGGCAACCCTCAAGACCACTTGGAAAAGCTTCCTTGGCTCGAGGCTAACAAAACCTCTCAAAGGAGCACCACCAAATCGGCCGGAATCATAGCATCCGACCACCACCGATTTGCCGGAATTTTGCCAAACTTGGCCGATTGAATTCTTCCTCCTCCGGCCACCCCACGGGACGATCCACCTACCAATCCGAAGAGGAGTAAGAGCCCAACATTTTTCATGAAGGAACCCCGGCCAATCGTGGCCGGAAAAGGGTCCAAAAATCACCAAAACCGAACGGAAAAATATGGCAAAATGGGTCACCCATGACCCATGGTCAACCCAGTCAACCAAACTGAAATGGAAAGTTGACTTCCCCAAATAGGAAACTTCTATTTATAGGCCTTCCCAAAATGGAAACCACATAATTCACTTTTCGGCAAACTTCAAATACCCGTAACTTTCTCGTCGTAATTCCGATTCCGATAATTCTCGCGGCAACAAACTCGACTCGACATGTTCTTCAATTATCACCCGAAGTCAAAACATCGAACAATCAGATAAAAAGTCAACTGTTCAACCCAAACACATACATTAACCAATTAAGTGATCTACAATCGGAAATATTCGTAACTTAATCTTCGTACCTCGGAATAATCTTCCGGAAGTTCCCACGAGTTCAAAATTAAATTCTCAACAACTTCCGTGAAGGAGCCGAAACCAAATTCTCGTCCGGTAATTTAGTCGTTAACAAATCTACCATTTTAACCCGATTATATCAAAACTTCAAATATTCATAATTTATTCCTCGGTCGTCCAAATAATGATCCGAAACCGCCCACGAACTCGAAATCACACGTAGAACGACTCTCGAGAAGAGACTCAGCTCCAATTCTCAGCCAATAATTAAGTCGTTATCAAAGCTGGCGAGTAAATCCATTATCGGAAATCTACCATTACTCATAATCTCACGGACCAAGCTGATGACACTGTTCAATCTGTTCCGGGTCGTCACATCAAATCACTACTTTCACATATCACACAGTACCCAAGAACGTTAGGATAAACACCTAACCTGGGCATGTACTTTTTTTAGACTCCCATCATTTCTTGTTTATTTTATAATGGAAGGCATAATAATTTTATTTTCTAGTTAAAACGAAACATTATTTTCGTCCACTCACTCTACCAGTTTTATTATTTTATATGCCTTTCTCTGGGCTTGTCGGTTTCCTATTGCCCAGTTTGCAGTTTCTATCCTGTGGTTGCATGTCATCGTCGGAGGCATAGAGTTCGAGTCACACTTATCTTCTAGTAGGTTTCTAGCTTAGCCTTCTAGTTCTGTTTATTGGGTAAATTAGAAGTCGCTCTGAATACTATGTTTAGTTTGCTTCCATTGTATTGTATTTCTAAATATTCAATGATTTCCTTGTAAACCTTTGAAATCAATACATTTGTTGTTTGTACAGGAGTTGGTTGATTTGAAAAATCCAGATGGAAATAGGTGCCCCACGGTTTGTTTTTGTAGATTATTTTGGAAGTGTGGTTTCTTTGCAAATTTTGGTTTTTCTTGTTTTGTAATGGAAACTCTGGTAAAGTTTTTATAAGTTTTAGTGTCGTTAGAGCTTAATTCCGGTTTAGGCAACTAAATCGGAGTCGGGTCCTTTCATAATCTATCACAACGTGGTGAAATCAAGGCGCCAATCCTTGTCTTATTATTACACCAGAGCCAAAAAAAATTGTTGTGTGATACTTGCCATGCCATCGATCTTATGGCATCCATCGCGCGCCTCATGCATGACATGGCATTCAGAAATCAGACAATGCTTTTTGAGAAATAACCGATGTCCTAAAAGTTAACAGATAACGGTGCATCACCGTTGTCCCTAAATTTTATGAGACAACTTGAAGATTGTTGTGTGTTGAAGTTTATGTAGTAGTGCCTCAGTACTCGAAGGTAAACATTTATTTCATACTATAACAATTTCCCACTTTCCATCTTCTCGAGAGTTAGGTAAACAACTTAAGTTGATTAGGGACTTCACTAACAACACAAAATAAAAAACTTAAACTGTTAGAGAGACTAAAAGATTGTCTCATCCTCAAGACCAGGAAAAAATTGATATTGAAATTGCTAAATAACATTCTCTTATAGAGGCTTGTTTGCTTGAGAAAGCTAAAACAGAGCTTTATTTATATAGATTATCCATTTTAGCTTGTTGGTTCCACAGTTTTACTGGTATCAGAGCTTTCTATAGCTCTACACAAATTCCCAAAGATGGGAACACTTTCGAGAAAATAATGGAGAAACTAGATTCTCTATTAAATTCGACTGATGCAACGCATCAAGAGTCTTTAACAAAAATCTCTAGAAATAGAGAGTATTAGAAGATACTTCTGGTGATTAGTGACCAATTATAGTAATTGTAAACTAAAATGGATTATATCCAAAATCACCCAGAAAACAAGAAAGAACTATTCACTACCAGAAAGATCACTATCCTGTTAACAAAAGTCATCGGCTATAGCATCATTGGAAAAAGACTGTCAGTGACAGCTATAGCCGACGACAATGTAGGGTAGTCGTCGGCTATAGGTCAAACTATAGCCGATGACGCACACGACATTGGAAATAGTTTAGACTAGTCCCGACGATGAAGTCGTTGGTGAAACCCACCCCCATGGTCAAAATGTTCACCGATCCAGACTATAGTCGACAACGTGTTGGATGAATATCATCAGCTATGGTGGAAGAACATCGTCGATTATAGTTTGAATGTCATCGTCTATAATCTTCCGAAATGTCAGTTTTTGGTAAACTATAGCCGACGACATAAGTTCATGTCGTCGGCTATAGTTGGTGAATTTTTTTTAAAAAAAAACTGCAGATTCTGAATTTCGTACCCAGAACCTGCAATTAGAAAATACAACACATATTTTCCAATAATGTACACATCCATACAAACAAAAAGACACCTACACTAACAGTGATCAAAATCTATGTTGTTGATGTAATCATTGACTTGGTCTTACTGTGGCTGCGGCTGTGGAGCACTGAAAATGTTCGGAGGTGGGGCCAGGATCTAGATTCCAGCAGCCTGAAACTGTGTAAAATATTGCTACATATATGTCGCCATAGATGTCCGCTGCTCGACTAATATCTACTGCTCGGGTAATCTCGCATTCTGTAATGCAATCGCCTGCTGTATCTCCTCCATCTGTCTCTGTTGCTCCTTAATCTCCCTCGTCTGCCTCTGAAGCTGCTCTTCTAGCTCAGAGTTCTTGGAACTTCCGAACCCATGGGAGAATTCGGGATTCATCTTCAACACCCTTTGGCCCCTCTTGCTGAGACCCCTACAGTAGAAGATATTCTTTCTTGGAGGGATCGCGGTTGCCATGATCCTCGCTACTACAGTTGGATCAGATGGATCAATCTGAGAGACGTACTAGGAGAGCTCCTCATTCTGGGAGTCAGGATATAGCTCTTTCGCTACCTGAGTCAACGTATCCGGCATCACCTCCTGCACTCTCGCCTAATTGACACAGAAATATGAATAATATATTATTAAACATACAAAAAAAATTAGAGAAAAAACATATATTAGCAAATATGTTAATTAATTTATGAGGACTCAAGACTTATAGCATCTTCAGGGCACTGCGGATACGCGTGTTGTGTAGTGTACACCAACGCGAGGACTTCTGGGTGTTTGGCGGCCTCCTCCATCCAACCCGAATATGATCTGGAACCGGCATGATAGTTCTTGGTGTTCATTAATCGGTTCCTGGAGTTTGTTTCCGAAATTTCCTTGTTGGATAAACATACATCAAAAAATTATTAGCTAACTATTTTCATATAATACGATACAAAACAAATATACTCAGGTTGCATACCTGTAATCGGGGGTTCTTGAAGTGTGTTACAAGCCATTGCCACTCGTACTCCCTAAACCAGAACTCACTAGGGGTACCATCTCAGTCGTCGCTGTGCTTGGTCCAGTGCTTTCGGAGCTCAACCTTCCACTTCTTGTACATATATTAATGCAACACAAATTTTAGAAATTGATAGCACTTGATCAAAAATATCTAACTCGATATAAATCGAATCACATCACCTGCCCCCTTGCACCTTATCTTCCCACGTGGGTTTGAGCTCGTTTTCCACGTGAAACCACATCTGCAATGTATATATAAATGGTAAAAATTGTATATTTCTTCGGACTTGATTAATAAGTGGAAAAGATACATAATGAATATACAATATAACTCACTGAAGGTGCATTATTCACTTCCATCTTCAAGTAGTGAGGCACGGAATTCCAATCTGGTCACACCATTGGGACTTTGTCCCATATGATGCTTCCCACCATGCCGGCGTACTTTTGCGTAATCGTTTCCTCGATCACCTTGCCTCCCTTCCTAGTCTTAATGATCAGTTTCCCATTCCTGGTTACTTCGTCAAGAAGCTTGCCGACGACGGTGCCTCTGGTCTTTCTTCCTTTACGTCTGGCAACAATTTTTCCTAAGACATGGATAAAAATATGAAAAGATAAGCACCCAGTTTAATTGACATATTAATAAGTTTGAAATTAAATAATCAAGATTTTTAACTAATATTTAACTGATTTTTCTGTCTGCTGTCCCTTAATCCTCACACTCCAGAGATGTGTCTCGAACGGTACATACACGTACGCTTGGTCCACCATAAGGAAAGGTTTCTGTCCTAGAATAGGTCTCTAAATATCATCGACAACAGGTATGGTAGGTATCTCATCAGGCAAGAAAATGGTAGACGATGGACATAATCGTACCCCGGCCGTAGAGGAACTACCTGAAGCACATGCCTCAGATGATCGAGGGGCCTGAATCGTAGTAGGAGTAGGCTCCAGCGGGGGAATGTGCGGCATACATACCAATTCTTGAGATGTGTCACCCGTTGAGCACGTGCGGTTGTCCTCATAGAGCCTTCTCGCACAGGAGAGTCGGCGAGCCATTAATTCCAGCTGCGGCGTCGCCCCCTGACTAAATAGTTGAATGTGGTGAGAGGGGACAGGGACGCTATAATGTTGCCGATAGTGGCCGACCCGGAATGACTAATGCTAGTCCCATTTCCACCTTTGGATCTCGACCCAGATCCCAACAAATTTCTTTTGCCAAACCAATTTTTCATGGTTCCTAATAAAATTCACATAACATAATCAACACGGCCATTTAATCCAATTTTTCATCAAAAACTAAATATTATAACTAAATATTCAGTTCATCAAAAACTAAATAATATAACCCAAACAATAACCAAATTAACTAAAATAATAATCAAATTAACAAAATTTTCAAATCCTAATAAACACGTACTGTCATTTAATCCTAATCTAGCATGGCCATTACATACCTAGCATAATCCGTACATAATCAAAAATTATTCTAGCATAATCCTAGCATCCAAAACAGATTCGTAATCATCAACTACACAACATCATCTAATTCAAAAACGTGAAATCAACCAACCACATTCACATTCATATTCACAACCAACCAACATTAGCACAGCAACAACAATAGAATCAACATTATCATCAACAACATATGCAAAACAGTTTCTTCATCATCTAATTCAACAACACAACATCATCTAATTCACATTCACAACCAACCAAACCCTAGTCACATTCACATCTAACAAATTAACCCTAATGACATTCACATGCACAACCAATGTAGCCCTAATCTTCTAAGAAACCAACCCCTTATTTAAAATTATAAAATAACCTAATCTAAAATTCGAAGGAGAGAGAGAGGGGGAGAGGGCTCTCGACGGCAGGGGCAGCGGTGCTCCGGGCAGGGATAGAGAGAGAGAGAGAGAACCTGTTGGTTTGGGGTATTTTATATATATATATATATATAGAGAGAGAGAGAGAGAGAGAGAGAGAGAGAGAGAGAAAGAGAGGTTGGTCGACAAGCTGGGTTGCGGACGGCAGTGACGACGACGAAGAGGTTGAGGCATGTGGCGGTGAACGGCGTCCAGTGGCGGGAGAAATCACGATTTAGGTTTTTTTTTGGGAGTTCTGGTTCGGTAGGCGGTGCGGGCTGGGAATTATATCTGAAAACTATAGCCGACGATTTAAATAGTCGTCGACTATAGTAAACCTAATGACATTCATGGTAATTGTTGTCGGCTATAGTATAGTCGACGACTTTACTTATGTTGTTGGTTATAGTTTATATAACAGACGACATCAGTCAATGTCATCAGCTATAGTGTTAAATTTTTTTTACAGAATAGGCTCATGTCGAAACACATTTCCTACAAATACCTGTTTAACTAACTAATGAACATAGTCAGAATCATCGCTATATTTAGAAGTATGAAAATGCTTAACAAAATTAGGCTCATGACCAACAAGCATACACGTTTAACACAAATACATTTTTAACTAAGGCTCATAATCAGAATCATCGCTTGAGTCTTCATCAACTTCATTTGGATTAACATCAAGAAGTTTTGCTCAAGAAATTCGAACCACACTACTCTAGATCACATTATTAAGGCGAATTGTAAAGGATTCAGAAATACCAATTACGTTCAGCTCTTGGTATGCAGTAACTTCTTCATTATCTACGGTCTTACCAAGTGTAGCAGCACTGTATATGTTTCTAGGAACAACATAGTTAACTATTTTCCACGCGCCTTTGTCCACAAGGTCATCAAGATAAAACACTTGTTTTACCATTGTGGCAAAAACAAAAGGGTCATCATCATAACAGCTTGTAACAGTATTCACCAAAAATATTCCGTATTGATCGGTCCTTGTGTTCTTCGGGCTAGTATCAAACCATCTACACTTAAACAAGTGCACTTTCATGGCTTCCCCATAAATTAGTTCAACCACTGAATGGATGTAACGACCCGAATCGGAAATGGTATGTTATTTGGCTTGATTTGCACATTTCACGATTAGTCGCAGTTAGTCGTAATTGATCGATCTGGCAGCTTTGTTCACGACTTAATTATCAGACACGAATTTGGTTTGAGTTTCTTCGCGGAAATATTAGAGGATTTGGTTTCGAGTTTGTAGGAGGTTTCAGAGGATTTTTCGGATAATCGGGGAATATAAAATGAATATTTGAAATTATCGTCGAGTTAGTCGTACTTATCCGTTTGGGTTTGAGTTATCAAAATTGTGAATTAAGTCGGTTCGCGACGTATAAATAGCGGAATAGTCGTAAAAGTTGTCGAAAAGTTACATTTGGGTTGTTGACCAGCGTTGACCGAGCCAGACCCGAGTTGACCCGTCGAGTTCACCGAGTCATAGTCAAGTTGTTGGCCGGAGAACGGCACGGTTGCCAGAAATTAAGGTAGGGATTTGAAGCGCTCCTCTAGGGCTATTGATTGATGTATGTTTTGTATGGATTTTGTTGGAGAAATGTGGAGGTGAAGTGGACGGAATCTGTGGGTTTTGGGGGAGGTTTTCCGGCAAGTTTCCGATGAAGTTTTAGGGTGGAATAGGTTGGGTTCATGCTAGGGATGGAAACCCCTAAGGTTTGGAGGGCAGAGGTGGAGCGACGGCGCCGGAATCGGCCGGAGAAGCTTTACGGCTATTTCGGGCCGGAGACTTTCGAGGGGTTTTTGGAGTGGTTGCCGGCCGAATTGGGTGATGATGTAGTTGAAATTTGGATTGGGCTTGGGAAGAGGAAGGTTTTGAGGTATTGGTCGCCAGAAAATGTCACCGATGATGCCACGCCGCCGTCAGCGGCGGCGGTCAACGGTGGAGCTCCAGCGAGGGTTAACTTTTTGAGATTTTAGAGATTTTATACCGTTTTGCTCATAATCGCATCCCAATCGTAGTCGTGAGGTTTTTGAATTGATTTGAGTATTCTATTTTGGGACGAGGGTTAATTGGGTATATTTTCAGAATTTTGTTATCCTCGTCGATATTTCGAGCGATGCGTCTTTCGAGAACGTAAGGTTCTCGACGTATTAGCTCCGTATATTGTGTTTCAATATGTATTGATCATACCCCTGTTATTCAGGTGATCGGGATCGAGTAATTGGCGAGGGATCTTCCGCCGGACCTCAGAGTTAGCTCCGTACAGTGAGTGTACATTTTATTTTCACAATTGAATTACGAGTCTTGATTTATGCATTTATAGATATATATTTATGATTATGCATTTATGTATGCAGTAACAATTATATACATATAAGTATACATTTTATAATTATGCATTTTACGATTATGCATGTGCATGGAAATGATTTATGATTTGGTTTACACAGAGTACAGTCTCGGATATTGAGGTATGCATCGATGCTTTGGCTTCTCGGCTGATCCCCGAGATGCTCTGGGAAGGACAGATATCCTGACCCGAGGTCTTTCAGGCTTATTAATCACGAGGGGGTCTGTGATCCCGCGATTAGACTTTCCTATGCGGAGGAGTCCATGAGTGACCCTGCAGGATTTTATGTGCATATTTGTGGATCAAGGAAAATGTACCTGGTCGGGATTTTCATATGCATTGACTCGTTTTATGCTTTTTTGAGCATATATTTGGGAAAGACATATTATTATTTTCGTCCACTCACTCTAACAATTTTATTTGTCTTCCTCTGGGATTTTCAGTTTCCTTTGATCAATTTGCAGTTTAGGTTCCAGTGTTGCGCGTCGACTGTGGAGGCATAGAGTTCGGATCACATTTCAGTTTCTGTAGATTTCTTGTTCAACCTACTTGATGTAAATGATGTATATATGCGTCGCTCTGAATACTTATGTTTGTTTTCAGTTGAGTTTACTCCTGAATGTTTTTGGATTTCTTGTAAACCTTTAGTTTCTTATCACTACCACAATTCTTCTCATAGCCAACGATTTCAAGAAAACAAAGGCCGACGATTTTTGCAACAAGTCGTTGGCTATAATACACTATAGCCGACGACAACAAAAGTCGTCGGCCTTTGTTTTCTTGAAATCATCGGCTATGAGAAGAATTGTGGTAGTGTATATACATGTTGTTGAGAAATATAGATGGGGAACGGAGCCCCACGGTTTGGCTTTTGTGGAATATTCGAAGTGTATTTCTTTGCAGGTTCTAATAATGGTTCACGTACTTCAAAACAAACTCTGGCAAAAAAAAATTTTTTAGGGTCATGTTTTCGAAGAGGTTTGATTTCTGTTTAAGCAACTAAATCGGGGTCGGGTCCTTTCAATGTAGAACACTGTTATAGTCAACGCGATTCTACCCACCATGCACCATTACACTAGAATTCGGTGTTATCAGTCATTCATCCTTATGTTGACATATAAATTTTACGTCATTGACCTTACACATCGGGTAAACATTTGAAGTTACCGGTTTCACGCCAAGAGCCTCAATGCGTGTGACTATTTTGGGTAACCATCATCTTGTACATGGTTCATCTGAAAAAAAAATTATTCACTTTAATATGAACATTGATATTATTTTTTATATATATAGAAGTAAATATATATATATATATACTTACCCATTTGCCAAAATAGTTTGCAAACGTCCTGTTATGGTACTCAACATTATCGGAAATAGAAGGGTGTTAAAGATGGATGTCTTTCTAGTATTGAACTTCTGGACAGTTAATCAGTACCCACCAGTGGGCAATGACTAACTCATATGGTTCCAACTTGTACGAGTTTGGCAACTTTCCATATACTTCAACATCATTGGAGATGATAGAAAGGTTGAACTCGGGTTCATCTACCAGCATATGTTGTGGAGCGTCCTCGAGCACTCCCAAATACAACTTGGTGTACGTTACACACTGGTGTGCAAGATATGCTTCAATGATACACCCTTTAGGTGCGGATTTATTCTTCACATTGTCTTTATAGTCTCCCAGTTGTCTATCAAGTTGCAAAGTGCATGTTATGATTATTAAAAAATAAGTATTAATTTATATATAAAAACATAGCCAAATTCAAAAGTTGAATTGTATGTACCTTTCCATGGGATACATCCAAGTGTACTGTACCAAACTAGTAAGCAACAATTGTTCGAGAAGATGGATCATCAGGTGAGGCATGATGATAAAAAAATTTGGGGGAAATATCTTCTCAAATTTGCACAAGATAAAAATGATGTTCTGTTACATTTCCCACAAGTTTAATTTTTTCACTTCTCTGGTGCATAACTTCTGAAATAATCTTGACAGCGCCATTAACGGCTCCACCACCTCTTTTTGGACAGGTACCCTCAAATGAAAACAGAGAAGAGGCGTTGAAGCAATACACGGCAGTCATGACTCTTTAATCCGTATATCTTATTGTCCTAGAAGTTAACACACCGGCGTATATTTCCTACATAGTCATAAGGATACCTGACATTACCCCTCTAACCAAAAATTTCATTCTTCTGGTCAGACTTAACGGTGTAAGAAGCTTGAGGCATTTTTTCTTTCCTTCTCTCAACCACAAATGTTTCCACAGTCCTATTCTTTTCAGATCAATGTGTGCTTTAGGGCCATCTTTAGTTTTCCCGTCCCAATTCAGAACTGTGCGCACCACACTTTCGCACACATTATTCTCTATGTGCATGAGATCTAGGTAGTACATGATCGACAACTTGGGTCAGTACGGGAGTTCCTAGAATATGCTTTTGTGTGTCCAGAATTTATACATGTCGGGTCTGTTAAGTATTAACGCCACTATTTCAGGATGATTGCCCAGCCACCCAAAATCGTATTCATTCAGCACTTCCAAAATTTCATCCCCCTTCCATCTCCTGGGTTGCACACTTGTTTCTACAGTCTCATCAAATGCCTCATTATCCCCCTGAAATGGGTGATCACGTTGAAGCCAACAACGATAACGCCTCTGAACAATCTTTCTACAATAAGGTTTGCAGCACTCAATAGTCATGCACTCTGAACAAGTCCGGTATCCCCTTGTAACGTAGCCTGACAACATCCCGCGGGCAGGAAAATCACTGATGGTGCCAACAAGCATGGCACGCATCTGGAACATCTCGTTTTTGTACTTGTCATAAGTGGCATGACCAAATTCACTCACGTACTTAAGCTCTTTAATCAAGGGTCTCAAATACACATATAGACACTTTCCTGGATAACCCGGCCCTGGAATTAATAGAGTGAGCATATTGTATTTCTTCTTCATGCACATCCATGGAGAAAGGTTGAACGGTACAAAAATAACTGGCCATATACTATATTGAAGACTCATATTGCTAAAAGGGTTGAATCCGTCAGATGAGAGCCCGAGCCAAACATTCGAAACTCTAATACAAAATGAGAAAACTCCCTGACCATGTACTTCCAAGCCTCCCCGTTAGTAGGGTGTATAAGGGCATCATCATCAGGTAAATTCCTCTCATCTCACCATCTCATAGCTTCAGCCATGTGTGCACACATGAAAAACCATTCCAACCTATCAACCAGCGGAAAATACTGATGTATCTTCACATCTTTCTTATTCCCTACAGGAGTCAACTTATACTTATCCATACTGCATACCAGACGAGCATCAAGGCATTCAAGATCAATCCCGTAAGCATCTTTACCCCAGAAGAGAATGCAATCATATCTACATGCATGGATTTTGATGTAGGAAAGCCCAAGATCTTTCAGGATATGTCGCACCTTACAATGAGTAGTAGGAAGGTGATGACCGGGGAACAGCATAGAAGCAGTCCACTTCAGCCAATCATCAACAACCTTACACACATTGTACAACGGGGTTTTTTGTATGGCAATCAAGTTGTTGTACTTGTCTATATCGGTAGTGTTGACAGCTATAGGTAATTGTTGTACTGGCTCAATATGAAGGAAGCCCCCAACGGCGGGAGGGATATCTGGTGCTTGAGCAAATACACCGCTCTCATAAGGAAACACATCGTTGATCAACCTTGTTGTTGGATCATTAGATGTACTGGCCCTCTCAGAAAATTTCCCATGATCATGCTGACCCACTGATGATGTTTCACCGTGATAAATCCAACATGTATACTTATCCCAAAACTCATTTTTCTTCAGGTGCTACAATACTTTATCAATGGAAAAATGAAATCGCTTGCTGCGACACTGACATTGCGTACACGGGCAATAATGAATTCGCATCCCTTTATAATAAGCCTTCACATATTCCACAAAGCTCATAATTCTATGGTGATATCTTACATCTCATCTTTGAAGGCACATCCAACTCTTGTCCATCCTGAAAATTCCAACAGTATATAAATATATACATGCACTAATTAATTAAAAATTCATCAGTATATCTATATATATTGATCTTTAAATTAACTACGAATTACATAATTTAATTCTTCTACTCTCTAATTACAAATTTACATATATATATATATATACGTACATATCAACAATCAACAATTACAAATTTACATATATATATACATATCAACAATCAACAAAATTTACAAATATACATATTAAATTAACACATACATATCAACAATTTTACATAATAATTATATATATACATATTTTCTTCGAACTCAACTCAAAATCAACACACACACACACACACACACACACACACACACACACACACACACACACACACACACACACACACACACACACACACACACACACACACACACACACACACACGTACGTACCTAGCTATATATAGCTTCACGAACCTATTTTGGACAGCTTTTGACAACACCCAATGATTTCAGAGCGTTTTGAGTTTTTCTCTCTGATTGTTTTTTTGAATGATTGAGTTGTTGCAAACCATATCTGATATAAGAACTATAGCCGACGACATTAATGAGTCGTCGGCTATAGTTTAAAAATATCGCTAGTGTTTGTCAAAAACTATAGCTGACGATGGTTCCATCACAACCATCGACGACGTTTTTTCGGTCGTCGGCTATAGTACTATGCCCGACGACCTGAAATTATGCCTGATAAACCGTGTTTTTCGTTTTTTCAGTCGTCGGCTATAGTTTTATGCAAGACTATACCCAACGACATTAAAAGTCGTCGGGCTATTTTTCATCATTTCGTCGGCTATGGTACTTTATTCTGGTAGTGATTAACAAAAGTTAATAGTAAATTTGGGGATCTGAATCTTCAAAGGATAAAGATCAATGACTATGTTCAAAGGATAGCCTAAGAACATAAGAAGTCAAGAGACAATCCACCTCAAACAGTCATAAGGAAAATCAATGAATATAAACCATTAGAGGTTCCAAGAAGGAACCCTTCACCAAAACCTTTTCTTTGGATCCTAGAAAAAATTTGTCAAGCATCATATTTCCTGAATCCAAAACGGAAGATGTTCATAACATAAACATGCTGAGCATATTTGGAAAGAAAAAAGCAGTATAGCTGCTCAATTCAGAAGAATTCGAGTTTAGTGAAATTGAAGAAAATGTTCGAAATTATTCAATTCCAAAATTTGAATTCAATAAAATTTACAATAGAGGGATTTTTGACATGTTGAATAGCCATCAGTTCAAAATCCTTGAATTCACCACTCCAACAATAACAGGAGAAATAGATCTTCTTTTGATAACACCAGAGGAAGTCGTTAAAGCCAGGAAAAGAAACTACAAATTTACACACATTGGAGCAGTCTAAGTCGGCATAAAGTTACTGGCCAGAGAATGCGTAAATTGCTCAGTCTAATGTGTCTTACTAGACAATAGATTGATCGATTTTCAGAAAAGTCTACTGGGAACCCTCCAAGCATCGTTGTGCAACCAAGTTGCATATTTCAATTGCTTCCCAAAATTTTCAATTAGCCTAACTGATGCAGCCCACTGTTTAAGACCAAGAGTAAACAAAGATGACACCTCAATGAAAGACGGCATGTAAGAGCTTGTTATGGTTTATAGGATCTACTATAAACTGATGAGTACAACAGTAGAACCAAAAACTAAAATAACAAATCATTTAGAGTATATTCATAAGATTATATGGGATGAGGTAACATTTCCATTAGAATAGAAATTGTCTGGCCCCAAAGAAAAGCCAGAAAGTGTAAGAGCAGCAGTCTATGAGAATAGAAGAACTGGAGACATTAACTTATAATTCAAAGGACACAGAAACAGTGATGTATCCCTCGAAATCTTGAGAGGTGAAAGCTCTAGGTCATTCAGGAGATGCAATTCTTTTAGATAAAAGGGTACTAGAAGTACCAGAATTTCAGTAAGGGAATAAACCAACTCAGTGATGAAAGAAGATTTAGATGCTGAATTAGAAAGCGATATTAGCATGCTAAAATATAAAAAATTCAAGAGAAGAGAAGCCCTTTGCATTCTATGAAGAAGCAGAAAAGTGCGTCTGAAACAATTGGTCAAAGAGATCAAAAGTTTCACATTCAAAAAAGAAAGAAAAGTCTTTCCTTATCAAGAAGTAAAAATGCAAGAAGGCGAGTCTGCAGGAGCTATAGAAACCACCCTCATCAAAATCGGTGGAAATATAAAACTTCCAAACCTGAAAGGTCCTACTAGAAAGAAGAGGGAAAGAAGTTCCCAAAAATTTATTCCAAAGGAAAATACACAAAAAGTACAAATTACACAATTTGCTTTATGGCTTGATCTAGACAAATCTCTAGACAAGAAGAAAGCTATAGATGATTGGGCCGCTAACTTATTTTTAGCAGCATGTACTACCTATAGAAAGTTTGAAGCTCCTGACCTACAGATACTTAAGTCGACCCTCACAGAAATGAAAAAAAAAGTTCTATTTTTCCTTCAAACAAACTTCTAGGGGACAAGAATGGTTGGAAAAAATCAAAAGTGATAAGTCTCCATACACTTTTGCAACTCCAATCTATGACCAATTATGTGGAGATATCTCATATGTTGGGGACAAAGCTAAATAGTTCGCAAAAACCAACATATATGCTTTCAAGATATGCATCATGAAGTATTTCGAGGAATATCTAAATGAATTCAAAGAATACTACTATACAATAGGCCAACTGGAAAACAACGACCTAATACATCTCTTGCATAGAAAGCTTCATGAACCTTGGAGGACATCCATGAGGGAGAGCATTGAAGAAAAACTCAAAGAAAGTTTTTCATTAGGGGGAGTTGTAGAAATAATTAAACAGTTGATGTGAGAACAATGCAAAGCCAAAACACAAGCAAAAGCTACAAAGAGGTAGCTTAAAGGATCTGACAATTTCTACACTAGAATTGCCGATATCCCAACCAATTGGGGATGCAATGAAAATAAGCAAAAAAATAAAGGGAAGCACTTCCATAAACATTTCAGAGGAAACGAAGGGAAGAATTGGGGATTCAAGAAAAGCTCCAATTACAGAAGAGAAAAGCAGAACCCAAGAAAGAGATTCCTTAAGAAGAAAAGATTCTCTCAAGAAATAGAAAAGAAGATAACATGTTGATGTTGGTTATGTAAGGCCGAATGGAACTATGGTAACAAATGTTCTAAGAAGGATAAGAGGAGTTCAAAATCTCTTCTGAGAGAATATGAAGAGGTTATAGGGATGACCAATATGAAAGGCTACGAGGTAGTCTATTCGGAAGATGAAGATGATAATGTACCTGTCTGAAAGGACCCAACCCCGATTTAGCTTCCTAAATCGGAATCAAACCCCTTCGAAAACACGAACCAACAAAAACTTTTCAAAATTTGGGCAGAGTTTCGTTACTAGCGTGGAATTACCATTACCTGTACGCGGAAAATACACTTCATCCTATGCCACAAAAAGCAAACCGTGGGCACCAATCCCATCCGGATTTCTCAATATATCAACAGTAAAGTAAATAATACATATAATATATACTTTACTGAAATCCGGGTAAAATTGTATAACATATACCACAGAAAGCTCAGAGCGACATCTAATACATAACCATATACGTATACCACAGTAGGTAGAACAATAAACCTACTGGATGAAACAAAGTAGCTCGAGCACTATGCCTCCGACCGCGACGTGCGACACCAGAGCCTGAACTGCAAACTGGGCACGGAAAACGAAAAGCCCAGGTGAAAGACAATAAACACATTAGAGTGAGTGGACGAAAATAAATGTCTTTCACCAGATAATATATATGTTATAAGAACATATGCGAGTCCATGTAAATAAAAACAACATAGTACACGAGGTAAAACTCATACTCCTCCAGTGTACTGAGCATACAAGTAAAATCCCACGTGGTCACTCATGGACACACACCGTGCTAGTACAGTCAGAATCACGGGATCCCAGACCCACACGTGATTCTAGCCGGAAATGGCTTCAGGTCAAAGGTCTGCCTCCCCCCGGTAAAGACCTCGGGTCAGGAGTCACAGCCTCCCCTGACAAATGCCTACCATCGGGGATCAGCCGAGAGGCGAGTGTATCGATACAACAACGTAACCACAACTGTACTCTGTGTAAACCAAATCATAAACATTTCGATGCAAATTCATGAAACAGCATATAAGTGTATGTATACTCGTATACGTATATTCGTATAAGTATAATCGTATAATCGTAAAACATATGCTCATGTAATCCGTAATCTCAATACGCATGCTCAAGTTCGAAAATCATATAAAAGACTCGCAAGAATTCCGTGAAAAGAAATTGTCCACTCAGAGACTAGCGTAACGCGTATCGCGTTAACCCGTGATCCGGCGGAAAGTCCCTCGCCAAAAGAACGATCACGAACCCCTGAATAATCACAAAATCCATAACTCAAAATCATATCTCGACAATACAAGACAAATCGCGAGAAACCACCGTTCTCGGAAACACATAACTCAAAGTCGACGAATCGTCGAAAATCTGTATATACCACCTCAATACCTCGCTTTACGTTCGGACGCTCAACTCGAAAAATGAACTTCCCCACTGCGATCGGAGCGCGATTTCGAGTCAAATGACATGCAACTTGTCGAAAGTCCGAAAAAGTCAAACTTTGACCGTTGACCGCCGTCCACGGCGGCGCCACCGCCGGACATGAAATTTCACGGCGGAGCCACCCCTATTTCACTCAAAATCACCCACTGAGCAACTTTGTCAACTGCACCGAAGTCCAATTCTCACTCTAACACATCCAATTTCAAGCAAAACCGAATGAACACACAAATTTCAAATCCAAAATTCTCCTTCCACAATCAAAATTAGAACTCCAAACTTACATGGTAGCTTGCTAGTGATGAGAGCTTCAAAGCCCACCCAAAATTCCAGCTCAAATCGGTCTAAATCACCAAACCCGAATTACAAAGTTTCTCACTCTTTTCTTGCTGGAATTTCCATTCACTCCGGTGAGCCACGCCGGAAAATAAGGCCGGGGAAGGGTCGAGGAGGTTGAGGTGCACCGATTGCCACCTTCCCCGTGGCCGGAGACAGCCGGAAGGGCACCACCGCCGTCAACAACCGTGGAGCACGACGTGAAGCTCTTCTCTCCACCGAGTTGACTCAGTCAACTCGGTCAACTCCCAATATGGAAATGTTGACTTGCCCAAAACAGCAGGTTTCTATTTATAGCTTTTCCCAAAACGGAAACTTCATAATTATCCATTTCGACAAACTTCAAACGCGCGCAACTTTCTCGTCGTAATTCTGATTCCAATAATTCTCGCGGCCACAAACTTGTCTTGACGTACCCTTCAATAATCACCCGAAGTCAAACACATCAGCCAAACGGATAAAAAGTCAACCCTTCGAACCAACACACACTAAATCGACTAAATAACCAACAATCGGAAATATTCGTAACTAATTCTTCGTAACTCAAAATCATGCTCCAAAAGTTCTCACAAACTCGAAATTAAATTCTGAACAACTTCCGTGAAGAAACCGAAACCAAATTCTCGTACGGTAATTAAGTTGTTAAGTAGCTCACCATTTAAATCTGAACTTCAAATAATCATAATTAATTCCTCGGTCGTCCAAATAACGATCCGGAACCGCCCACGAACTCGAAATCACATGTACAACAACTCTCGAGAAGAGACCCACCTCCAATTCTCGGCCAATAATTTAGTCGTTAAGAAGTTTCGGCGATTAAAACAACTGTCGCAACTCTGCGACTATGCAGTAACTCATATATACAGCTGAACATATTGCTGACTCTGGTCTGGGTCGTCACACTGTCTATTTAGCCTAGACAGAAGATGAATAGTCAGAAGAATCAGAAACAAATTCTGAAGAGGAATATGAACCTAGAGGGGTTTATCTCCTTGAAATAAAAAATTGGGAAGAAAGCACTGAAGAAAAAAAGATTTCTTCTTACAAAGTCAATCCTGAATTGTTTGCCTGTGACTACTGTCATTGATATGAGAAAGATGGTCATCCCATATTTTGTGAAGTGTCAGGAAATGCGTATCACAAAGAATGCTTCATAATTGAAGCAAGAAAAAAATAATAATAGTTCAATAAATCAGATTATTGAACAGGAATATGAAGACTAGTATGAGATAGATCTAGAAAGAATGAGGTTCGAAACTATTATTGAAAAGAAAGAAGTAGTATCTGCAGAAAGCACAGCTTATGAAGAAGAACACTGCAGTCTCTTCAAAAAAGTAGTTGAAGAAGAAGGTTCTTCGAAATAAAATTTGTGCAAGGTAGAATTTGCTTCCACAAGTAAGTTCAGCAACTACATGAAAATTAAATTAAAATTCCAAAATATAAGAAGTTTCATCTACATGCCTATGTAGATAATGGTTCTGGCTTCAGCCTAGCAAAAAGTTTTCTATACCTAAAGAACTCTGGATTACTAATCCAAAAAGAGATTCAATTTGGAAAACTGTATAAGGAAGAAAAATTCTCATGAATACAGCTGCCAAAAAGGTTCAAATTTCGATTGAAGGGGGAACCTTTGTAATTGAAGAGCTTTGGCAATCAAAAACCCAGGACTCATATATACTGATTGGTAATGATTTTCTTCTACAATAAACATTCATCCAAAAGCCATTAGTGAATTTACTGGGCTTCAAAAAGAATGACAAGATCTTCTAGACGAAGCGACTGAAATAAGCAAAAAGTGTTGTTGGTTCAGGATTTATAGCACAATATCAGATATCGCAGCAGAATAGTGGTGGAAATACACCAAAATATGAAACGATATTTCAATACAAGCAATAAGAAGAGTTGCTAATAGAAGCATAGTCAAAAGACAAAGAAGAAGAAGAAAAGGCAGCCGAGGAAGCCTTCATACAAGAGCATAATTTCAAGCACTTCAAGGCTAAGCTTTTGAAACAAAAGAGGCATAACCTTGGAGAAATCAAGGAGATGTTGAAACAAAATATTGTCAACGATCCTCAGTACAAGGAAGAAAATTAGAAAGAATTCAGGAAAGACAAAGCTGATATTTTGGACAATGGATTGATAAGACCATCAAATAGTCTTCATCACACTCTAGCATTCTATGTCAAAAATTATGCGGAAGAAGTTTACGGAAAAGCAAGAATGATGACAGACTATAGAGATGTCAATAAGAAAATCGTAAAAGATGGTTATCAAATAGGACATGCAAGAGTGCTAATCAGTAGGCTCAGATAAGCCAAGATATTCTCAAAGTTAGATGCAAAATCCGAATTCTGACAAGTCAATATACATCCTAATAGCATTCCCCTTACTTCCTTCAGAACTCCACGGGGACATTACGAATGGCTAGTAATGTCTTTTGGGCTGAAATAAGCTCCATCCATTTTTCATAGAAAAATGGACAACATATTCAAACAGGTAGCAGACTTTTATGTCATCTATATCGATGATATATTAGTCTTCTTGAAGAACAAAGAAGAACACATGAATCATCTTTATGAGGTAGTTAAACTCATAGTACAACATGGAATCATTCTAGGAGAAAAGAAAGTCTTTCTCGTCCTAGATGAAATTGACTTCCTAGAGATTAACATAAGAAATGGAGTGATCAAGATTTAACCTCATATCTTACAAAATGTCTGAAAATTTCCAGATAGAATCTTTGACGTTAAAAGTCTAGAGATTTTTAGGAGTTATGAAATATGGAAGAAACTTCCTTCCCAAAATTGCTGGATTAACAATAATACAGTCCAAACACAAGCTCTAAGAGAGCTTGAAAATTTACACAGGATGATGAAAAGGTCGTTAGGCAAATCAAGGAGGTTTGCAAAAATTTGCCTCATCTTCATCAACCTGAAGAAAATGATGAGATCATTCTTCAAATAGATGCTAGTGACAGTTTTGGGGCAGGTGTAGTGCTAGCGAGAACGCCAGGCACTAATACAGAAAAAAATGTTAAAGTTTTGTAGTGGGAAGTTCAACTCTGCAGAACAGAATTATCCCACAGTGGAAAAAGAGATTCTAGCAATAAATAAAATAATTGAAAATTCTCCCACCTTTTTAAGGAAACCATTCATTGTGAGAACAGATTGTGCCAGAGTCAAACAAATTCAAGAATTTCAAGCTTGATAAAGCTGCTGTTAGAGGTAGATTAGCAAATTGACAATTATTTCTCAACCAATATAGTTATGATATAGAATTAATTGCAGAAAATATGAACTATCTCCCAGACTTTTTAACAAGAGAATTGACAATGTTCCAAAGGATCAAAAATAGCAATGAAGGTCGAAATCCTAGGAGCAAGAGGCCAGGAAAACAACCTGAACAACTAGAGGAGTCCATTGAGAAGGTTCTTGAAAATTTCTTGTTGTGTCCTAAAAGACCAGCCTTAACTGACCAATTTTAGGGTAAATGATTGGCTAGCCCATCTCAAATGGGAGACGATAAAGACATATTAAGACCGTTGAAGGATGCTGCTTTGCTAAATAGCATAATTTTTCCTACAGGGTTCATAAATATCTTCATATATCAGTTGAACACCTTCTCTGAGCCAGTCTTCCAAACTGACCCAGGTCTAGCTTTTCATCAGAAGATTTTGCTACACAATTTGATATTTGTCATTCAGGAACAAGATAAAAGTCTTTTGGTAGAGACCATGAATGCTTTAACAGAAGAAATGAACCAAAAAAGAAAGCAACAAAGTGTTATTAATAAACCAATGGTGCAATATATCAAAACCCTTGAAAGTGAATAAGTGACAATTCAGGCGTTAAAAGAACCAGAGTGGTTCAAATTTCATAATACCATTGAAAGACACTCAATCAACATAATTCTTCTTGATACACTTTTTACTGTTCCAGGACCATTCCCAGGAAAATACGTGGTGATGTTCAAAGTGAGCATCTGCAAGAGCACAAGTTGTGGTTAGTTGAAAATAGTTTTTTTCATAATCTATGGACAGAGTGTGACGACCCGAACCACAATCAGAAGAGTAATCAGCGTAATTCACAAGTTAGTGCGTAATCGCAGTTTTTCGTTAATTGTGTGGTTTGCAGGTTTTGATTATGACTTAATTATCGGCCAAGAATTTGAGTTGAGTCTCTTCTCGAGAGTTGTTGTACACGTGATTTCGAGTTCGTGGGCGGTTCCGGATGATTTTTCCGATGACCGAGGAATATAATATGAATATTTGAAGTTTCAAAATATCGACGAGTATATCCGTTCGTATCGAGTTTATCCGAATCGTTATGATTATCCGTTTTGGACCGTCGATCGTCCCGAGGCGCGAGTATAAATATCGGAAATAGTTGAAAATCACTATTCGGGAAGTTTGACCATCGTTTGACCAAGGCTGAGACGTTGACCCGCGTTGACCGAAAGAGGAAAACCGGCCACCGTTTGACTCGCCGGTGACCTTCATTTTCCGGCCACCTCCAGCTTGGACCTTGGTATATTTTGATTCCTCTCTTGATTTCTAGTTGATTAGAACTTGGAATTTCTTGATTTGGTGATGAATTGAGGGAGAAATGTTGATTTGAAAATTTGGGAATTTTGGCCGGAATCGGCTTCGACGGTGGGAGGAGTTCCGGCAACTTTCCGAGGGGGGTTTGTGATGGAAATTGTTGGGCTTGAGTTAGGTAAGTGGACCCTTGAGGATGGGAGGCCGAGATGGCCTCACGGTGACGGAATTGGACGGCGGAGCAATTTCCTGCCGGTTATGGATCCGTGGCTTTCGAGCTGTTTTTCGGCGTGTGTGGCCGGAATTAGGCTTAGCCATAGAAGAGATATGTGTTGTACTCGTTGAGATGAACCTTCGGTGAGTTTGGTCGCAGGGAAATCTCTCTGGTTGACAGCGCGCCGCCGCTGGCGGCAACGGTCAACGCCGGACCTCCGGCGACCCGTTGACTTTTTGGAATTTGATGATTTTAATGTTGTTTTACTCGTATTCGCTCCCCGATCGTCGCCTTGAGGTTTTCGAGTCGATTTGGGTATCGGATTTTCAGTCGAGGGTTTTGAGTGGTGATTTCGGGAATTTCGTCGATTATTTTGCATTATGTTATATATTTCCAGGAATGGTTGGTTTCCGCGGTGTGGTACAGTGTTGTGAATTGTGATTTTGATCAGATATATTTTATGATTATTCAGGGGATCGAGATCGTGCTTCGGGCTAGGGATCTTCCGCCGGGCCACGTGATTAGCGCGAGTGCGCGTTTTGCTCATCTGTGAGTGGACAATTTCTTTTCACTGATAATCGCGATTCTTTATACACGTTTTACGGGCATGAGCATGCATTTGAAATTATGATTTATATGAGCATGTGTTATACGATTATGCCTATATAATTATCCATTACGTATATGCATTTATATATTGTTTTATACATTTGCATCGAACTATTTATGATTTGGTGTACACAGAGTACAGTCACAGTATATGTTGTTGTATCGATACACTTGCATCCCGGATGATCCCCGAGGATGTTTAACGGGGGAGGCTGTGGACCCGAGGCCTTTATCGGGGGGGGGGGGGGGGGGGGGGGGGCAGACCTCTGACCTGGGGTCTTTCTGGCTAGAATCACGTGTGGGTCTGGGATCCCGTGATTCGGACTGTACTAGCACGGATGTGTCCATGAGTGACCCCGTGGGGATTTTCCATGCATGCTCTGTACGCTGGAGGAGTTTGAGTTCACCTCGTGTACTATATAATATTTGTTCATTTTGACTCACATATGTTATTATAACATATATCATTCGGCGAAAGACATTTATTTTCGTCCACTCACTCTAACGATTTTCATGTCTTTCCCCTGGGCTTTTCGGTTTCCGTGCCCAGTTTGCAGTTCGGATTCTGGTGTCTCACGTCTCAGTCGGAGGCTAGTTGTTCGAGCTACCTGTCTTTTTCAGTAGGTTCCTTGTTTCGCCTACTGTTGTATATTTTATATATGTATACACTAGAGGTCGCTCTGATACGATACTGATACATGTTTTATGTGGTTTTTCCAGGATTTTCTATATTATACAGTTATGTTTATAATTTACTGCTATTGATATGATATTGAGAAATCCGGATGGGATTGGTGCCCACGGTTTGGCTTTTGTGGCATAGGATGAAGTGTTATTTTTCGAGTGCAGGTAAAGGCAATTCTGCGTTAGTAGCGTTACTCTGCCAAAATTTTAATGGTTTTTGTTAGTTCGTGTTTTCAGAAGGGGTTTGATTCCGGTTTAGGAAACTAAATCGGGGTTCGGTCCTTTCCGCTTGGTATCAGAGCATTAGGTTGTCAGATTCTGTAGACTCTTGTAGTTGTGACGCTTAGGGTATTTGAGTTTGTACAACATGACTGGAGTGATAACCCGACTGGCCAGCGGTATTCATCAATACTTCGGGTGTTGTGTGTTCTCAAATATCTGAGGTCTCGGGATTATGTTCCTTCTGCTTGTACCTAATGCTAGTCATGTATCATTAGGATGCCTCCTTGACGTGGTCCCCGTGTTGATCGGGAAGCGGATCCTGATGAGGATCGCCAGACGCACGACTTGCTGATGCGAGTGTTGCGTTTGGAAGAGCGTTTTGACCCTGTGGTCAAAGCTCGTACTGCTGGTGCGACTGTCTTTTCGGGTTCAGCTATTCCGGAGATTTGGGAGGCATGGTTGGTTCAGGTTGAACGTGTATGTGAGAGTCTGCGATTTACCCCTGAGCAGATGACAGTGGCAGCAGTTGGTTTACTTGAGTTAGATGCATACTTTTAGTGGGTTAGCACTGATCGGGTACCAGTTGATACTCGGTGGACTTTGTTCCATGATCTGTTTATGCGGAGATACTTCAACCAAGCTACCCAGCAGCAGAAGTATGAGGAGTTTACGAACTTGAGACAGGGCAGTATGTCTGTGCTTGAGTACCGGGATAGGTTTACTCGTTTATCTCGTTTTACGTGTGACATGGTAGCTACTGAGGAAGCCAAGTGCCGCAGATTTGAGCTGGGTTTGAACTTGAACATCAAGGGAACTCTAACTACGATACCTCGGAACAACTTCGATGAGTTTGTCAGTGCAGCGCTCTGAGGTGAGGATATCGAGAAGGAAAGGCAGATGAGGTACCAACCTAGACGATTTGAGGAGGGTGGACCGAGTCAGGGGCCTTCCAAGAGGCAGAGTTCTGATACTTCTGGTTCGGCTTCATCCTCGGGCAGTGGACCATATCGACCACCAGTTAGTGCACCGAGACAGAGACAAAGATAGAGGAGAGATCCACCGCAGCGACCACAGGCTGGTGGGGGTTCCAGCGGTTCCAGTTATCCTCGACGTACCGGTGGCACGTTTGCTGTACCAAGAGAGTATCCATTATGCAACTTCTGCAACAGGCGTCACTATGGTCCTTGTCAGCGAGGCCCTGTCACTTGTTTTCGTTGTGGCCAGGTGGGCCACTACGCGAGAGAGTGTTTCCAGCTTGATGGTGCTGATAAACAGGCGGCCCAGTGTTCCAGAGCTGAGTGAGGTGCCATTTCGGGAGGTCGACCAGTGCAGTTTGCAGGCTAGGGCAGACAGCAGGGACAGCCTCAGCGTGGATGACCAGCCGGGCAGGCTAGGGTTCATGCCATGACTTTGCGCGAGGGCAGAGCTTCACCAGAGGTTGTTATCGGTACGTTGCATATCTTTGGTATTCCAGTACTTACATTAATAGATCCAGGTGCTACGCATTCATTCATGTCATATAGATTATCATCTTTAGCTACTGTACCCGCGTCTCCACTTCCGGGGTTGTGGAGAGTGTTGTATCTGTCTGATGAGGTGGTGAGTATTGGCTGGGTGTACAGAGACTGCGAGATATTTATTGGAGGCCATGGCTTTGTCGTGGATCTGTTGTTGCTTGATATCGTCGATTTTGACGTGATCTTGGGTATGGACTTCTTGGAGACGCATTAGGCCATGTTTGATTGTCACAAGAAGGAGGTTGCATTTTGACGACCAGGCTTTCCCGAGGTATTGTTTCGCGGTGAGAAGAATATGTCCTTGCCATGTATGATTTCCGCGATGAAGGCGGATCAGATGGTGAAGAAGGGTTGTGTTGCTTATTTAGTTCATGTGGTGGATACTACGGCCACTGTGCCGGACATTCGTAGTATTGAGGTTGTTTCTGAGTTTCCAGATATGTTTCCGGAGGAGTTACCGGGTATACCTCCAGTTCGGGAGATTGATTTCACTATTGAGCTATTACCGGGTACTGGACCCATTTCTCAGACACCGGTATCGCGCCAGCGGAGTTGAAAGAGTTACATATTCAACTTCAGGAGTTGCTGGAGAAGGGTTTCATTCGACCCAGTATTTCGCCATGCGGTGCCCCGGTTTTGTTTGTACGGAAGAAAGATGGATCCATGAGGTTGTGCATCTGTGACGACCCGGACCAGAATCACCAGTATGATCAGCTATGTACGTGAGTTACTGCGTAGTCGCAGAGTTCCGACAGTATTTGAATCGCAAGATTTGATAATGACTTAATTATTGGCCGAGAATTGGAGCTGAGTCTCTTCTCGAGACTCGTTGTACGTGTGATTTCGAGTTCGTGGGCGATTCCATATCGTTATTTGGACGACCGAGGAATTAATTATGAATATTTGAAGTTCGGATTTAAATGGTGGCATTCTTAGCGACTAAATTACCGGTCAAGAATTTGGTTTCGGCTTCTTCACGGAAGTTGTTCAGAGTTTAATTTCGAGCTCTTGGGAACTTCCGGAGCATTATTTTGAGTTACGGAGATTAAGTTATGAATATTTCCGATCGTGGATTATTTAATCGGATTATGTATGTGTTGGATTGAACAGTTGACTTTTTATCAGATTTGTCGATGTGTTTAAATTCGGGTGTTAATTGAAGAACATGTCGAGATGAGTTTGTTGCCGCGAGAATTATCGGAATCGAAATTACGACGGAAAAGTTAGGAGTATTCAAAGTTCGTCGAAAAGGATAATTACGAAGTTTCCATTTCGGGAAGGCTATAAATAGTGGGTTGCCAAAAAGGGAAAGTCAACATTTCATTAACTTTGTTGATCGGTCAACTCGGTCAACTCGGCTTGAGTTGGTGGTGCGCGACGGTGGCGAGCTCGCCGGCGGCGAGCTGCCGTCCAGTCATCCCATGGCACGGGTTTGAACCCGTTCGACTCGGCCCGGCCCCCTCGTGATGTTTCCGGCCTCCGTTCGCGGCGAGGACGCCGGAGGAGGAAGCTTTTCCGGCGAGAAAATTGAGTGAATTCGGGTTGCAAGATTCCGTTCGAATTGAGCTTAATCAAGCACTGAGTTTTGTAGCCCTCATCTCCATGATTCTAACCATGTAAGTATGGAGTTCTAATTCGATTTGTGCTTGGAGAATTTTGGATTTGAAATTTTGGGAACAATTCGGTTTTGCTTGAAATTGGATGAGTTAGAGTGAGAATTGGCCTTTGTTGTAGTTGACAAAGTTGCTCAGTGGATGATTTTGAGTGGAATAAGAGTTGCTCCGCCGAAAAATTTTCAGGTTGGTGGTGGCGCCGCCGTGGGCGGCGATCAACGCGGCGGTCAACGGTCAAAGTTTGACTTTTTGGGGTTTTCGACAAGTTGCATATCATTTCACTCGAAATAGCGCCCCGATCGCAGTGGGGAGGTTCGTCTCGTAATTTGAGCATCCGAACTTACAGCGAGGTATTGAGGTGTGATTTCTGGATTTCCGACAGTTTGACTTTTTATCAGATTTGTCGATGTGTTTAAATTCGGGTGTTAATTGAAGAACATGTCGAGATGAGTTTGTTGCCGCGAGAATTATCGGAATCGAAATTACGACGGAAAAGTTAGGAGTATTCAAAGTTCGTCGAAAAGGATAATTACGAAGTTTCCATTTCGGGAAGGCTATAAATAGTGGGTTGCCAAAAAGGGAAAGTCAACATTTCATTAACTTTGTTGATCGGTCAACTCGGTCAACTCGGCTTGAGTTGGTGGTGCGCGACGGTGGCGAGCTCGCCGGCGGCGAGCTGCCGTCCGGTCATCCCATGGCACGGGTTTGAACCCATTCGACTCGGCCCGGCCCACTCGTGATGTTTCCGGCCTCCGTTCACGGCGAGGACGCCGGAGGAGGAAGCTTTTCCGGCGAGAAAATGGAGTGAATTCGGGCTGCAAGATTCCGTTCGAATTGAGCTTAATCAAGCACTGGGTTTTGTAGCCCTCATCTCCATGATTCTAACCATGTAAGTATGGAGTTCTAATTCGATTTGTGCTTGGAGAATTTTGGATTTGAAATTTTGGGAACAATTCGGTTTTGCTTGAAATTGGATGAGTTAGAGTGAGAATTGGCCTTTGTTGTAGTTGACAAAGTTGCTCAGTGGATGATTTTGAGTGGAATAGGAGTTGCTCCGCCGAAAAAATTTCAGGTTGGTGGTGGCGCCGCCGTGGGCAGCGATCAACGCGGCGGTCAACGGTCAAAGTTTGACTTTTTGGGGTTTTCGACAAGTTGCATGTCATTTCACTCGAAATAGCGCCCCGATCGCAGTGGGGAGGTTCGTCTCTCAATTTGAGCATCCGAACTTACAGCGAGGTATTGAGGTGTGATTTCCGGATTTCCGACAGTTTGTCGTAATCGGATTACGTGTTTCCGAGAACGGTGGTTTCTCGTGATTTGGTTTGAATTGTCGAATTATGATTTTGAGAAATGGATTTTGTGATTATTCACGGGTTCGGGATCGTTCGTTTGGCGAGGGACTTTCCGCCGGATCATGGGTTAACGCGAACTGCGTTACGCTAGTCTGTGAGTGGACAATTTCTTTTCACGGATTGTTTGCGAGTCTTTTTATATGATTTTCGAACTTGAGCATGCATACGAGATTATGATTTATACGAGCATGTGTTAGACGATTATGCTTATATCATTATATATTACGTATATGCATTTATATGCTGTTTATTGCATTTGCATCGAACTGTTCATGATTTGGTTTACACAGAGTACAGTTTATATATGATGTTGTATCGATACACTTGCATCTCGGCTGATCCCCGAGGATGTGTGCCAGGGGAGGCTGTGACTCCTGACCCGAGGCCTTTACCGGGGGGAGGCAGACCTCTGACCTGAGGCCTTTCTGGCTAGAGTCACGTGTGGGTCTAGGATCCCGTGATTCAGACTGTACTAGTACGGAGGAGTCCATGAGTGACCCCGTGGGATTTTTACTTGCATGCTCTGTACGCTGGAGGAGTATGAGTTTACCTCGCGTATTTTATTATGTTTATTCATTCGACTCGCATATGTTTTTATAACATATATATCAACTAGTGAAAGACATTTATTTTCGTCCACTGACTCTAACGATTTTCATGTCTTTCCCCTGGGCTTTTCGGTTTCCGTGCCCAGTTTGCAGTTCGGACTCTGGTGTCGCACGTCATGGTCGGAGGCATAGTGCTCGAGCTACCTTGTTTCTTCCAGTAGGTTTATTGTTCTACCTACTGTGGTATACTTATATGATTATACATTAGAGGTCGCTCTGAGTAATCTGTTGTATATACTATATGATTTTACACCGGATTTCAGTAAAGTATAGGTATATTTATTGTTTTACTTTACTGTTGATATGTTGAGAAATCCGGATGAGATTTGTGCCCACGGTTTGATTTTTGTGGCATAGGATGAAGTGCATTTTCCGCGTACAGGTAATGGTAATTCCACGTTAGTAACGAAACTCTGCCGAAATTTTTACGGTTTTTGTTGGTTCGTGTTTTTGAAGGGGTTCGATTCCGGTTTAGGCAACTAAACCGGGGTTGGGTCCTTTCAGCTTGGTATCAGAGCATTAGGTTATAGGTTCTGTAGACTTTTGTAGTCGTGTTTACTAAGGATATTTGAGAATGTACAGCATGTCTGGAATGGTGACCCGACCGGTCGGCGGATAATCATCAATATTCCGGGTGTTGTATGCTTTCAAATATTTAAAGTTTCATGATTACGTTCCACTTGTTGTGAACGATGTTTTATCATTAGGATGCCTCCTTGACGTGCTTTCTGTGTCGGTACGGTTGTGGATCCTATTGTGGATCAATCGACGCGTGATTTGCCAGTGAATTTTGGGGTTGGATGAGCATTATGGGTTCAGTGAACTGTGTGGCACGGTTTGCCTGGTTGTGTGTGTATAAGCATCTGTATGTTGCCTCAGAGCTGAGAATTGTGGCAGTTGATGTTTGCCTAAGTCAGATCATTGTATTTGGTGGGCTGTTATTGTGTGAGTTCCTGTTGCGACTCCATGGCCTACATTCAGGGTGTTGTTTATATGGTAATGGTTTTATCAGGCTACCCAGCATTCGAATGTGGAGTGTTTACCCACTTGAGGCAGAGATGCATTGTCCACATGTTTGTCCCTGTTTACACGAGTTATGTGGCTTCAGAGGAAGCAATGCACGAGGTACGAGATGAGTTTAAACCTGAGTATAAGAGAGAGTCTGATTGATGTGCCTCGAGATAACCGTGAGGAGCTTAGTGTGCTGCACTCAGTGGCGAGGCTATTGCGAAGGAAAGGTGTACGCGGTTTCCGATGTGATGGTTTGAGGAAAGTGGACTTAGTCGAGATTTTGATGAGGTTGAGTTCCGACACCTCGGGATCAGTGACTCCATCAGGCTGTAGCCTTTTCGATTATGTTGAGGGTCATCAGATCAAGCAGTGGATCCGTTTGGCGATGGCGGAGATCACAGAGTAGTGGATTTACTCCTGTGGCATGAGTTTGGGTGATCGTTGGTGATCCTTTCACGCAGCAGGTGTTGCGGTGATTTGTGTTCGTGGAGCACTTTCAGTTGCTGTTTCGGTGGCCAGGAGGGTCACGTTACGAGGGAGCGCCCTCAGCCAGCTGTGTTTGAGGTTCGACAGCTCAGAGTTCACGGGGAGGTCATGAGGCTATTCCTGAAGTTTGACCAATGTACCCTTTTGATGAGTTATTCAGCAAGTCGCAATTGACGTGGGCGGCTAGTTGGGCATGTTGGAGTTCGTGCCATGACCTTGTTTGAGGACAGACTTTTCTCCGAGGTTACTGTTGTTTGATATCCATGGCTATTGTACCTGCATCTCCACTTCCGAGGTTTTGGAGAGTGTTGCATCCATCCGGAGGTTGCGAGATCCTTGTTGGAGGTTATGTGTTAGCCGCGGATTTGTTACAGCTGGACATTGTGGTTTTGGTGTGACCATGAGTGTGGACTTTCTGACGACGCATTTGGCTGTGTTCGAGTGCCTCGAGAAGAAGGTTGTGTTTTGACGACCAGATTTTCCCGAGATACTGTTTTGCGGTGATGGTCGAGCGGATGGTGGAGACGAGTTGTGTTGTATGCTTACCTCATATTGTGGATACTTCGGTTGCTGTACCCGACATTGGCGACATTGAGGTGGTTCCCTAGTTTCCTGAGATGTGTGCCGGAGGAGTACCAGGTATCCCTCCAGTTCGGGAGACCGACTACACCATTGAGCTTGTACCGGGCGCTGGACTCATTTTACCCGCATCTTGTCGTTCGGAGCCAGCGGAGTTGATGGAGCTACAGTTTCGACTGCAGGAGTTGCTGAAGGAGGTTTCAAGAGATTTCATGCGACTCCGCGTATTTGCGTGGTGTGCTTTTGCATTGTGTGTACGGATGATGGATGGTTCGACGTGGTGGTGCATTGACTACCGGAACCCTGATTCGCTTCAGAGGAGAGTGAGTATCCTCCACTTCGGATTGACGATTGGTTTGATCAGTTCGCGAGAGCTTCAGTCTTTTCGAAGATTGATTTCGAGTCCGGATACCATCAGTTGAGGTTTGATGAGTCAGTTGTGGCTAGGACGACTTTCGGATCATGGTGAGGGCATCAGGAGTTCTTGGTCACACTATTTGGTTTACCAATGCCCTCGTAGATCGTGTGGACTTGATGGACCAGGTGTTTAGACGGTTTCTGGACAAGTTTGCGGTCATGTTCGTCAGCAACATCCTGATGTACTCCAGGAGTGTGGGCTAGTACCTGAAGCAATTGTGAGCAATTTTGCGGACTTCGCGAGATGATCAGCTATTTGCGAAGTTCAGCCAGTGTGAATCTTGGTCGATTAGCGTGAAGATGTTGGGTTGGGTGATGTTATTCGAGGGAGTCGGCGTGGATCCTAACCAGCTAGAAGTCGTGTCGATTTGGGGATTGCCCTACCATTGTACCAGAGATCGGGAGTCTTTTGGGTTTGGCAGGCTATTACCGACGGCTTGTGCAGGATTTTACCGGATTGCCACTTCACTTTCCGGATTGACGAAGAAGACGTCAAGTTCGAGTGGTTCGATGCACGCGAGGAGAGTTTCTTACTCCTGCAGAGTGGTTGACCGTTGTTTCGGTTTTGACCTTACCTGATGATTGTGGTGAGTTCGTGGGTTATGCGTGATGCAGCTTTGCAGAGCGGTGGCTCATGGATTCAGGCAGTGGAACTTTATGTAGCTATGTGTCCTATGTATGGTTTGGATGTAGCTGTCTTTATGTTTGCATCAGAGAGTTGGAGACACTACAGCTATGGCGTGCAGCGCAGTGTAGGACGTACACTGATCGATTGAGTTTCCTCTACTTGCATTTTCGGCCAGATTTAGGCTTGAGGCAGTGTAGATGGATGGGGTCGACTAACGACTATGGCTGCACCTTTTAGCTTGTTCGGGAAAAGCTAGTGGTTGCACTCTGACTATCCATTTAGGATGATGTTGCTGATGCATTCAGTCGAGAGTCGGGATTTCAGTGTTTCATGTGTGTGTGTGGCTCGAGTTTCCGTGTTAGCCGAGTTATGCGTTACGGGAGCTGAGTTCGAGTGTGATGATGTTGAAGCTCATTGTTTTGCGCGCGTTTGGCGCTAGTGGTACGGAGATGTGTCTGATACTTCGAGTTTACTACTCGTGACGCAACATGAAGAGCAATGTAGTAGTTTGTGTGTGCAGATACCACATTTGTCGACAGGCGATGGCTAGGAGGCAAAGACTTGCCGAGAAGTTTCAGCCATTTGAGATTTCCGGTTAGACGTGGCGTTTGTTGCTGTGTTTGTATGCATTTTGGTTTGTGGTACCAGTTGTCAGGCTATTGTGGACCATTTGACGAACTCAGTACATTTTCTTGTACATTCGAAGATGATTTCAATGGCAGGTTCGCATAGCTGTGTTTGACGGAGGTTGTCCATTTCGTGATGTGCCTATGTCCCAGTTCGCTGATCGAGACAATCAACTACGACTGAAAGGACCCGATCCCGATTCAGTTACCTAAACCGGAATCGAACCCCTTCGAAAATACGAACCAACAAAAAATTTTCAAAATTTCGGCAGAGTTTCATTACTAGCGTGGAATTACTATAACCTGCACCCAGAAATAACACTTTATCCTATGCCACAAAAGCCAAACCGTGGGCACCAATCCCATCCGGATTTCTCAACATCAATATAATCAATAACAGTAAACAAACTGTACTATGTATATATGTATATCCGAGAAAATCCGTATAAACAAGTATCAGAATGTATCAGAGCGACCTCTAAAGTAAAACATATACAATATACACATCAGTAGGCGAAACAAGAACCTACTGGAAAGCACAGGTAACTCTGATCACTAGCCTCCAAACCGCGACGTGAAAACACCAAACCTGAACTGCAACTGGGCACGGAAACCGAAAAGCCCAGGGGAAAGACAATAAACACGTTAGAGTGAGTGGACGAAAATAAATGTCTTTCACCAGTTAATATATATGTTATAAAAACATATGCGAGTCCAGGTAAATAAAAACAACATAGTACACGAGGTAAAACTCACACTCCTCCAGTGTACAGAGCATGCAAGTAAAAATCACACGGGGTCACTCATGGACACACACCGTGCTAGTACAGTCCGAATCACGAGGTCCTTAGTCCCCGTGATTCTAAGCCAGAAATGGCCTCGGTTCCGGGGAAACGCCCCTCACCGGTCAGGTAGGGATAACGACGCCCCTCTTGGATGGCCTACCATCGGGGATCAACCGAGAGGCAAGTGTATCGATACAACAACGTAACCAAGACTGTACTCTGTGAAAATCAAATTACAAATATCTCGATGCAAATGCATGAAACAATATATAAGTGTATGCATATTCGTATACGTATTCGTATACGTATATCCGTATAAATATAATCGTATAATCGTAAACACATGCTCATGTAATCCGAAATCTCATACGCATGCTCGAGTTCGAAAATCATATAAAAGATTCGCATGAATTCCGTGAAAAGAATTTTTCCACTCACAGGTGAGCAAAACGCGCACTCGCGCTAATCTCGTGGTCCGGCGGAAGATTCCTCGCCTGAAGCACGATCACGGTCCCGATCTCGATCTCGATCTCCTGAATATTCACCAAAACATAATTGATCAAAATCATAGTTCTCAACACTGTAGTGATGCACGGAAACCAACCGTTCCCGGAAATGTGAAATGCGGTACAAAATGAATTACGGAAATCCAGAAATCCCCACTCGAAACCTCGACTGAAAATCAGCTAATCAAATCGACCCAAAAACCTCTGGACGACGATCAGGGCGCGATTACGAAAAAAATGACATTAAAAACGTCGAAATCTGAAAAGTTGACTTTTCCTCGTCGGAGCGCCGCCGTTGACCGCTGCCGCCGGCGGCGGCGCGCCGTCAATGGAGACTTTCTCCGGCGGAAAATCTCCAGATCGCACGAGCTCTACAAGCCCCATCTTTTCCTTCACTAACACAAAGCCCAAAATAGCACGGAACCTTGCCAATTCCAACATGAACTGATTGGAGCCCAGTTTTCCGGTGACCCACTCGGTCCTCAACAAAACTCAACCATAGTTACAATTAAATACACCACTAGACTCAGAGTAACTAGGGGAGTCTTTCCCCCCAAACAACCACCCTCAAAGCCCGCCGAAAAACGGCCAACCGCCACCGGCGACGAAACCTAACTCGGCCCAACTCGGGTTTCATTAAAACGGAATCATTTCAAACCAAACCAAGTTCCACCACACTCGAAATCAAACAAGGAAACTGATTATACCTTTCTCGAAGCCAAAGGTGGCCGGAAAACAGGTCGCCGGACGGTCAACCAAATCGGGAAACTTCTCCCCCTCGGGTCAACGGGTCAACTTTCCAATTTTGGAAAGTCAAGGTAAGTCAACGTTAGTCAAAGTCCAGAATGAAGTTTTCGACTAATTCACGACTATTTCGATATTTATACTCGTCCTCGGGTCGATCGACGGTCCAAAACAAATATACGAAATAATTCGGATAAGCTCGAAACAATCGGATAAACTCGTCGGATAACGAAACTTCAAATAATCATAAAATATTCCTCGGTTATCGGAAAAATCTTCCGGAACCGCCCACAAACTCAAAATCACGTACTCTACAATATCCGTGAAGACACCCAACTCAAATTCTCGACCGAAAACAAAGTCGCGAATCGAATCGACAAACCACATACACGACGAAAACCCGCGACTAAACTCAATCTCGAGAATCGTGCCGAATATGCAATAGATTCTGGTTCGGGTCGTCACAACGACAGAGTGTTGGCAAGCTTTGCAGCGAGCATTGAGGACCAGATTACAAGTTAGTACCGGTTCTTATCCTCAAATTGGTAGGCGATCTTTGAGGACTATTCAGACCTTGGAGGGCATATTGTGGACCTCGGTATTGCAGTCCCGGAGGACTTGGGACCAGCAATTTCAATTGTTCGAGATTGCATGCAGTACCAGTTTGTGGACCCTATGATTTTGATGTTGCGTGATGTCGATTTGAGGACGATGTTGTACTCCATTGTGCTGGAGCGAGTTGGTTTGAGATTGAATTGACATTTGATTTAGACTTTGTGGAATATGCTACCACAGACTGTCAGATTAGCGAAATGGGTTGATAGTTGCTCTAGTTTGATGTTTGAGCTATGTTGTTATGAGTGTGTGAGTTATGTTGATGTGTGTAACTGAGTTGTGATTTGCCATATTGTTTTGATCCAGATGCGGTCGTAGGAGAGTTTGTGTTATGCCGTATGTTTCGGGATCGTCTATAGTGTTGACTTTTGTGTGTGTGTTGTTGTGTTCCATGTGGCGGAACTATGTTTCAGGTTTGTTATGTGTTGTGTACCTTATCTGTTCCTTATGTAGGAACACTTGGCGGTTGTGTTGAGCCAGTTCAGATTTGTGATTTAAGGGTACAGAGATTTCAGCACGGAGCTATCTCCTATTGTGGAGTCTGTTATCAGAGTTGTTCAGTTGACATTGTCACTGGAGAGTTGAGCAGTATGCAGAGGCAGTGCTCCTACTTTTAGTCGGCACACTTGGAAATTTCGATGTCGAAATTTTTTAAGGGGGGTGGATTTGTGACGACCTGGACCAGAATCACCAGTATGATCACCTATGTACGTGAGTTACTGCGTAGTCGCAGAGTTCCGACAGTATTTGAATCCCCAGATTTGATAACGACTTAATTATTGGCTGAGAATTGGAGCTAAGTCTCTTCTCGAGACTCGTTGTACGTGTGATTTCGAGTTTGTGGGCGGTTCCGGATCGTTATTTGGACGACCGAGGAATTAATTATGAATATTTGAAGTTCGGATTTAAATGGTGGCATTCTTAGCGACTAAATTACCGGTCGAGAATTTGGTTTCGGCTTCTTCACGGAAGTTGTTCAGAGTTTAATTTCGAGCTCGTGGGAACTTCCGGAGCATTATTTTGAGTTACGGAGATTAAGTTATGAATATTTCCGATCGTGGATTATTTAATCGGATTATGTATGTGTTGGATTGAATAGTTGACTTTTTATCGGATTTGTCGATGTGTTTGACTTTGAGTGATAATTGAAGAACATGTCGAGACGAGTTTGTTGCCGCGAGAATTATCGGAATCGGAATTACGACGGAAAAGTTACGAGTATTCAAAGTTCGTCGAAAAGAATAATTACGAAGTTTCCATTTTGGGAAGGCTATAAATAATGGGTTGCCAAAAAGGGAAAGTCAACATTTCATTAACTTTGTTGACCGGTCAACTCGGTCAACTCGGCTTGAGTTGGTGGTGCGCGACGGTGGCGAGCTCGCCGGCGGCGAGCTGCCGTCCGGCCATCCCATGGCATGGGTTTGGACCCGTTCGACTCGGCTCGGCCCCCTCGTGATGTTTCCTGCCTCCGTTCGCGGCGAGGACGCCGGAGGAGGAAGCTTTTCCGGCGAGAAAATGTAGTGAATTCGGGTTGCAAGATTCCGTTCGAATTGAGCTTAATCAAGCACTGGGTTTTGTAGCCCTCATCTCCATGATTCTAACCATGTAAGTATGGAGTTCTAATTCGATTTGTGCTTGGAGAATTTTGGATTTGAAATTTTGGGAACAATTCGGTTTTTCTTGAAATTGGATGAGTTAGAGTGAGAATTGGCCTTTGTTGTAGTTGACAAAGTTGCTCAGTGGATGATTTTGAATGGAATAGGAGTTGCTCCGCCGGAAAAATTTCAGGTTGGTGGTGGCGCCGCCGTGGGCGGCGGTCAACGGTCAAAGTTTGACTTTTTCGGGTTTTCGACAAGTTGCATGTCATTTCACTCGAAATCGCGCCCCGATCGCATTGGGGAGGTTCGTTTCTCAATTTGAGCATCCGAACTTACAGCGAGGTATTGAGGTGTGATT
Organism: Geum urbanum; assembly: GCA_946800695.1. Taxonomy (NCBI): domain Eukaryota; kingdom Viridiplantae; phylum Streptophyta; class Magnoliopsida; order Rosales; family Rosaceae; genus Geum; species Geum urbanum. Next base: position 42,610,835 of record OX326998.1, read on the forward strand.
TCCGGATTTCTGACAGTTTGTCGTAATCGGATTACGTGTTTCCGAGAACGGTGGTTTCTCGTGATTTGGTTTGAATTGTCGAATTATGATTTTGAGAAATGGATTTTGTGATTATTCAGGGGTTCGTGATCGTTCGTTTGGCGATGGACTTTCCGCCGGATCACGGGTTAACGCGAACTGCGTTACGCTAGTCTGTGAGTGGACAATTTCTTTCCACGGATTGTTTGCGAGTCTTTTTATATGATTTTTGAACTTGAGCATGCATACGAGATTACAATTTATACGAGCATGTGTTAGACGATTATGCTTATATCATTATATATTACGTATATGCATTTATATGCTGTTTATTGCATTTGCATCGAACTGTTCATGATTTGGTTTACACAGAGTACAGTTTATATATGATGTTGTATCGATACACTTGCATCCCGGCTGATCCCCGAGGATGTGTGCCAGGGGAGGCTGTGACTCCTGACCCGAGGCCTTTACCGGGGGGAGGCAGACCTCTGACCTGAGGCCTTTCTGGCTAGAGTCACGTGTGGGTCTGGGATCCCGTGATTCGGACTGTACTAGCACGGAGGAGTCCATGAGTGACCCCGTGGGATTTTTACTTGCATGCTCTGTACGCTGGAGGAGTATGAGTTTACCTCGCGTATTTTATTATGTTTATTCATTCGACTCGCATATGTTTTTATAACATATATATCAACTGGTGAAAGACATTTATTTTCGTCCACTCACTCTAACGATTTTCATGTCTTTCCCCTGGGCTTTTCGGTTTCCGTGCCCAGTTTGCAGTTTGGACTCTGGTGTCGCACGTCATGGTCGGAGGCATAGTGGTCGAGCTACCTTGTTTCTTCCAGTAGGTTTATTGTTCTACCTACTATGGTATACTTATATGATTATACATTAGAGGTCGCTCTGAGTAATCTGTTGTATATACTATATGATTTTACACCGGATTTCAGTAAAGTATAGGTATATTTATTGTTTTACTTTACTGTTGATATGTTGAGAAATCCGGATGGGTTTGGTGCCCACGGTTTGATTTTTGTGGCATAGGATGAAGTGTATTTTCCGCGTGCAGGTAATGGTAATTCCACGTTAGTAACGAAACTCTGCCGAAATTTTTACGGTTTTTGTTGGTTCGTGTTTTCGAAGGGGTTCGATTCCGGTTTAGGCAACTAAACCAGGGTTAGGTCCTTTCAGCATCGATTACCGGAAGCTGAATCAAGTCACAGTGAAGAACAAGTATCCGTAGCCGCGGATTGATGACTTGTTTGATCAGCTCAAGGGAGCTTCAGTCTTTTCGAAGATTGATCTCAGGTCCGGATATCACTAGTTGAGGATCCGAGAGTCTGATGTGGCCAGGACAGCTTTCAGATCGCGATATGGGCACTACGAGTTCTTGGTTATGCCGTTTGGGTTGACCAACGCCCCCGCAGCCTTTATGGACTTGATGAACCGGGTGTTCAGACGGTTTCTGGACAGGTTCGTGATCGTGTTCATCGATGATATTTTGATCTATTCAAGGAGTGTGGGCCAGCATAAGAAGCATTTGCGAGCGGTGTTGCGGACTTTGCGGGACAATCAGTTATTTACGAAGTTCAGCAAGTGCGAGTTTTGGCTGGACAGTGTAAAGTTTCTGGGCCATGTGATATCGGCTGAGGGAGTCAGCGTTGATCCTGACAAGATTGAGGCCGTGCTGAATTGGAGTAGACCTACCACTGTATCTGGAGTTTCTTGGGTTTGGCATGCTACTATCGGCGTTTTGTACAGGATTTTTCTCGGATTGCTACTCCATTGACCAGGTTGACGAAGAAAGGCGTCAAGTTTGAGTGGTCTGATGCATGTGAGGAGAGTTACTTGCTCTTGAAAGAAAAGTTGACTATTGCACCGGTTATGACATTACCAGATGATAGCGGTGAGTTCGTTGTTTACAGTGAAGCGTCGAAGATGGGACTTGGTTGTGTGCTAATGCAGCATGGCAGAGTTGTAGCCTACGGTTCCAGGCAGCTGAAACCACATGAGGTCAACTATCCGACGCATGATTTGGAGTTAGCCGCTATTGTGTTAGCGTTGAAGAGTTGGAGACATTACTTGTACGAAGCCCAGTGTAAGATTTACACTGATCACAAGAGTCTCACTTACTTGCGGACGCAGCCAGACATGAACATGAGGCAACGCAGGTGGATGGAGTTGATCAACGACTACGATTGCACTTTCGAGTACCATCCAGAGAAGGCCAATGTTGTTGCCGATGCACTCAGTCGAAAATCTGGAGCTTCGTTATTCCATGTGTGTGTGGCCAGAGTGTCTATGTTAGCCGAGCTTCGGGCTACAGGAGCCGAGTTCGAGTGGAATGACGAGGGAGCTTAGTTAGCCAATTTTCAGGTTCGACCCATATTGGTTGATCAGGTCCGAGAAGCTCAGGATTCAAATTCCTACCTGTTGGGCAAGAAGACCATGATACGGAATAGTGTGCCAACAGAGTTCCGGTTGAGTGACAACGGTACGTTGTTGTTCAGAGGCAGGTTGTGCGTGCCCAGAGACGAGAGTCTGAAGAAGGAGATTCTTGATGAGACCCATTGTTCGGCGTATGCAATATATCCCCGAGGGACGAAGATGTTTCGTACACTTCGAGCGTATTACTGGTGGCGCAACATGAAGCGGGAGATTGCCGCATATGTGAGCGATGTTTGATCTGTCAGCAGGTTAAAGCGGAGAGGCAGAAACCTGCGGGAAAGTTACAGACACTGGAGATTCCGGTTTGGAAGTGGGAGCACATTACTATGAATTTCGTTTATCAGTTGCCGCGTACTTCGGCTAGCAACACTGGTATTTGGGTCATTGTGGATCGACTGACGAAATCCGCTCATTTTCTCGCACTTCCGGGGAAGATATCAGTGGGCAGATTGGCCAAGCCGTATTTATCAGAGATTGTTCGACTGCACGGTGTGCCTGTATCTATTGTTTCTGACCGAGACAGTCAGTTTACTTCCGAGTTCTGGCAGGCATTGCAGCGAGCCATGGGCACGAGATTGCGTTTCAATACAGCTTTTCATCCTCAGACTGACGGGTAGTCTGAGCGGACTATACAGACTCTTGAGGATATGTTGCGGTCTTGCGTTTTGCAGTTTCGAGGGAATTGGGACCAGCAACTACATTTGATAGAGTTTGCCTACAACAACAGCTATCAGGCCAGTATTGAGATGGCACCGTACGAGGCCCTGTACGGGAGGCAGTACCGCACTCCGTTGTGTTGGAGTGAGGTAGGCAAGCAATGGCTTATTGGCCCTGATCTGGTGAAGAGCACTATGGAGGACGTCCAGATTATCCGGGATAGATTAAAGATTGCCCAGGATCGCCAGAAGAGTTATGCGGACGTGAGGAGAAAGAGTCTCGAATTTGATGTGGGCGATTGGGTCTTCCTGAAACTATCTCCGTGGAGGAGAGTTGTGTGTTGGGAAGCATGGCAAACTTCGACAACGGTACATTGGTCCGTACTAGATTATCGATAGAGTTGGAGCCGTGGCTTACAGACTTGAGTTGCCAGCTGAGATGGCTTGTGTTCATGATGTTTTCCACGTTTCGATGTTGCGGAAGTATATCTCAGATCCATCACATGTATTAGCGCCACAGCAGCTACCGATCCGAGAGGATTTGACATATGTGGAGGAGTCGGTACAAATTCTCAATCGTCGTGAGCAAAAGTTGAGGCACCGTGTTATACCGCTGGTGAAAGTCTTGTGGCAGAATCACTCGGTTGAGGAGGCCACCTGGGAGACTGAGCAGCGTATGCGGGAGCAGTATCCTCATCTGTTCACTTGACGGGTACGTAAATTTCGAGGTCAAAATTTTTTAAAGGGGGGTAGATTTGTGATGACCCAAACCAGAATCAGTAGAGTAATCAGCGTAATTCACGAGTTAGTGCGTAATCACAGTTTTTCGTTAATTGTGTGGTTTGCCGGTTTTGATTACGACTTAATTATCGGCTAAGAATTTGAGTTGAGTCTCTTTCCGAGAGTTGTTGTACACGTGATTTCGAGTTCGTGGGCGGTTCCAGATGATTTTTCCGATGACCGAGGAATATAATATGAATATTTGAAGTTTCGAAATATCGACGAGTTTATCCGTTCGTATCGAGTTTATCCGAATCGTTATGATTATCCATTTTAGACCGTCGATCGTCCCGAGGCGTGAGTATAAATATTGGAAATAGACAAAAATTGTCGAAAATCACTATTCGGGAAGTTTGACCGTCGTTTGACCAAAGCTGAGACGTTGACCCGCGTTGACCGAAAGAGAAAAACTGACCACCGTTTGACTCGCCAGCGACCTTCATTTTCCGGCCACCTCCGGCTTGGACCTTGGTATATTTCGATTCCTCTCTTGATTTCTAGTTGATTAGAACTTGGAATTTCTTGATTTGGTGATGAATTGAGGGAGAAATGTTAATTTGAAAATTTGGGAATTTTGGCCGGAATTGGCTTCGACGGTGGGAGGAGTTCCAGCGACTTTCCAAGGGGGGTTTGTGATGGAAATTGTTGGGCTTGAGGTAGGTAAGTGGACCCTTGAGGATGGGAGGCCGAGATGGCCTCACGGTGACGGAATTGGACGGCGGAGCAATTTCCTGCCGGTTATGGATCCGTGGCTTTCGAGCTGTTTTTCGGAGTGTGTGGCCGGAATAGGGCTTAGCCATAGAAGAGAGATGTGTTGTACTCGTCGAGATGAAGCTTCGGTGAGTTCGGTCGCAGGGAAATCTCTCCGGTTGACAGCGCGCTGCCGCTGGCGGCAGCGGTCAACGCCGGACCTCCGGCGACCCGTTGACTTTTTGAAATTTGATGATTTTAATGTCGTTTTACTCGTATTCGCGCCCCGATCGTTGCCTTGAGGTTTTCGAGTTGATTTGGGTATCGGATTTTCAGTCGAGGGTTTTGAGTGGTGATTTCGGGAATTTCGTCGATTATTTTGCATTGTGTTATATATTTCCAGGAACGGTTGGTTTCCGCGGTGCGGTACAGTGTTGTGAATTGTGATTTTGATCAGATATATTTTATGATTATTCAAGGGATCGAGATCGTGCTTCGGGCGAGGGATCTTCGCCGGGCCACGTGATTAGCGCGAGTGCGCGTTTTGCTCATCTGTGAGTGGACAATTTCTTTTCACTGATAATCGCGAGTCTTTATACACGTTTTACGGGCATGAGCATGCATTTGAGATTATGATTTATATGAGCATGTGTTATACGATTATGCCTATATAATTATACATTACGTATATGCATTTATATATTGTTTTATACATTTGCATCGAAATATTTATGATTTGGTTTACACAGAGTATAGTCACAGTATATGTTGTTGTATCGATACACTTGCATCCCGGCTGATCCCTGAGGATGTTTACTGGGGAGGCTGTGACCCCTGACCCGAGGCCTTTATCGGGGGGGGGGGGGGGGGGGGGCAGACCTCTGACCTGTGGCCTTTCTGGCTAGAATCACGTGTGGGTCTGGGATCCCGTGATTCGGACTATACTAGCACGGATGTGTCCATGAGCGACCCCGTGAGATTTTTCCATGCATGCTCTGTACGCTGGAGGAGTTTGAGTTCACCTCGTGTACTATATAATATTTGTTCATTTTGACTCACATATGTTATTATAACATATATCATTCGGCGAAAGACATTTATTTTCGTCCACTCACTCTAAAGATTTTCATGTCTTTCTCCTGGGCTTTTCGGTTTCCGTGCCCAGTTTGCAGTTCGGATTCTGGTGTCTCACGTCTCAGTCGGAGGCTAGTTGTTCGAGCTACCTGTCTTTTCCAGTAGGTTCCTTGTTTCACCTACTGTTGTATATTTTATATATGTATACACTAGAGGTCGCTCTGATACGATATTGATACATGTTTTATGTGGTTTTTCCCAGATTTTCTATAATATACAGTTATGTTTATTGTTTACTGCTATTGATATGATATTGAGAAATTCGGATGGGATTGGTGCCCACGGTTTGGCTTTTTTGGCATAGGATGAAGTGTTATTTTTCGGGTGCAGGTAAAGGCAATTCCACGTTAGTAGCGTTACTCTGCCAAAATTTTAATGGTTTTTATTAGTTCGTGTTTTCAGAAGGGGTTTGATTCCGGTTTAGGAAACTAAATCGGGGTTGGATCCTTTCACAAAGACTAATGAGGATCTCACAGGATTGCCTGCTATCATCAACAATACTGTTAAGAATGTATGGAAGTTCAACTGCATTCTTAGACTCAAGTTCAGATCTACACCACCAGAATTGGTGCAGAAAGTCAATGGAGAAACTGAGTATATTTCTCCATTCAACTATGTCTGAATCATCCATGACCAGTATCTAGAACCAGCCTGTAATGGATACAATGGAACTTCAAATTCTAGCATTCCATGGATGAAGGTCATGATATTAGAATACATCAAGAAAATAATCAAAGAAGATCAAGAGATTACTTTTCTTGCTTTAGGAGAGAAGATAATCGTCACCGCTTTTAACCACCCTGAGGCCGTTACCAGTGACTTATTTATTTCTCTCAAAAGAAAAGAGATTGATTCCACCCTTGTATGTGCCTTATGGCTCAAAAAGATCGAGAATGACAAGCACTACAAGATGTATGAAGATACAAACGTTGAAGAAAATAGGACGAGAAGAATGCTTGAATTTGAAGAGCCTTATGTTGGAGAAAATTCATAAATTAAGGAATTTGCTTCATTTAGTATGTAAGAAATTTTCTATTCGAAGAAGGGAACATCTTTTATCGTCAAGGAATTTTCTTTCCGAAAGAAGACAATGAAGGAAAGCTAGAACCTTCTCTGCATCGGGTCACCAATCTTAGTGGAGTTATTGTAAATTATGCATATTTCAATTTCAATTGAGTTTCGCTCCGTATATAAGGAGCCTTGAGTCTTAGTTCTAGGCATCGAAAATCAGAATAGAAGAGAACTATCTTAGAGTAAAAAGCCTGAGAGTCAAGATTTTAAGTCGAGAGATAGAGTCGAAGCAAACTGTCCAGCTTCTCTATTTCCAAGTATGTCTGCTAGTATGAGTAGCTATAGCTATTTATCAGAGAGTAAGGCTCTGGATGTTTAGTATGTAATTCTGTTGAATAAATAAGCTATGGTTTCCCACTATAATTCTTTCAATTTGCTGCATATATTCATAAGAACTCATTAAAATTCATCTGAGAGGCGGAATATTTCCCAGAAGGAGGAAGAAAGTGAGTTTATATTTGTTCATGCTCATTATGATCCCTAGAAGGTGGACTTGCGCCTAGAAGGCGAAAAATATGGGTTGTTTGTTATCAAGCATCTTTCTAGTAGCTTTCCATATCTTAAAAATTAACTTAGTGCAAAGAAGAATCGTCCTTAAAAAGAAGCAAACAGCAGTGAGTTCGTCTGCATAAGTAACCCGAGAAAACTTAGGTCCATAGGTGAATTTAAGACTTGACGAAGGCTAATTTTGTTTTTTTTTTGGGGTATTTTTCTTTATTTTAGTTTTTTTTGGGCATGATAAGGACATTTTAGGAAAAACATAAACAAAAAATTATATATGTGCTTTCTGATGGAGACTCATGTTATAAGTTCAAGTACCATTTGAAGACTTTTAAAAGTTTAGGTATCAAAATGGGCAAAAGACTAGGTACTATGAAGGTTTTTTTCTTATTTGTTTTGCTGAATGCAAGTTAATTGGAAGTTTTGGAAATCAGATAGTCTCTTCCGCAAAAGCATCTTGGGAAGATGAAATATTTATTTTTGGTCCAAGGAATTTTTGTTATCGAGTTACTCTGTTTGCTGTTGGATTACTCTGCTTTTTTGCTGACAGGTTACTCCGTTTTGGTAGTGTTTTGTTATTTTGTTGAAAAATATGGGCTCTAATACTTATGATTGATATTGTGCTGGTTTTGAAGGTTCAATGAAGGACTGCGGGTGGAACAAGAGAACTTGCGCTTTTCCGCAATTCAGTTCTCTTTTTAAATCTTTGTGCTTAATGAGTCAAAGTATCAAACACATAAAACTGCAGTGAGAAAATTCCAAACGGGCAGTATGAACAAAACCCCGCAAGGCTGCAGCAAAATAAAGCAAAACTTAGTTGGTAAAGTACTCCACTAACTATGACACTAACTTCAGTATTTGTTCATAGCAATCAAATCAAATCACTTTCAACCGTCTGTACACAACAAAACATTGGCTGTTATCAACATATATCAAGTTCAACTGTCTGTACCACAACACAAACTTAGTCGTCACTAAAGAAAATGCCAAGAGTAAGTTGTCAAAGAAAACTTTTCTTTCCCGCAGTGGACACATGGGTTACCTGACTCGTAGAGACTGATATGCCTGGTTTTTTTCAGGCCTTTTTAACATTTTAGAAGTACTGCATTTCCCCATATACTAACAGAACAGTAAAAATAGTACGCATATTTTTTGTTGTTTACCAAAAAGAAAAATCCAATGAAATTTCCCTTTCCTCCACCAGTGATTATACCGGTCCAGCTCTATCCACCACTACAACAAACAGCAACTTCATGTCATATATCTTTATAACTCCAGCAGTCAGTTTACTCGCCTGAAATTACAGACTCTGGCTGCTGAAATGGACCTGTTCATTTCTTGGACACGCCCTCAGATGCATTGCTACTGCCTGAACTACTTTCATCACTGGTGCTATCAGCAGAACCATTAACATTGGAGCCATAGACGTGACCCATTTTTGTACGCTTCGTCTCCAAGTATCTCTTGTTCTCCATAGTTATTGGTGTCAATAATGGGACCCTTCCAGCAACTGCCAAACCATAACCTTTGAGCCCGACATACTTGGCAGGATTGTTTGTCATCAGCTTCATTGTACGAACTCCTAGATCTCGTAGTATCTGCAAAAACCAAATGGATGATCATATACTTAGGCAGAGGATGGAACCAGTGCCTGGTAGCACTATTGTCCAAGTACTATGAATGTATATACAAGTTCTATAAAAATGTACAAACTTGATGAAAATAGAACTAATTGCAAGTTATAACTTCATAACACTTGATAACTCAAAAGAACTGCAGAAGAAGATGCACAGTTGTGCACCCTCAAATTTTCAATATAGATAAAGTGAAACTCACTAACTTAAACACAGTGCCCAGAAGTGAGAGAACTATAAAGTGAAACTCATTACTATAATCCATTCCCTACTCCCGAAATAAAGCCTATAATTTTGAAGATTCCCAACATCTGATGAAATATAGATAGATTGAATTGTGTCAATTCTCCACCCTACTAACCCAAGGTCATATTTTAGATCGCTAGAGGCTCATGGGCACAAGATTGTTAGCTGCATGAGAATAGGATACCAGAAGCACATAGTTGCATGATGATACGGACAGCAAGATTAAGATATGATTTACTGTTAAAACAGTACCTGTGCACCAATTCCATACTCACGAGAATCAACAGGTAGTCCAAGCTCTTCGTTTGCTTCAACAGTGTCACGCCCAGCATCCTGCAGGTTATAAGCTCGGAGCTTGTGACCCAAACCAATTCCTCTACCTTCATGTCCACGGAGATAGACCAAGACACCTCTACCAGCTGCTTCAATTTGCTTCATAGCAAGTGCCAGCTGGTTTCCACAGTCGCATCTGGCCGACCCAAAGATGTCACCAGTGAGACACTCCGAGTGCACCCTCACAAGTATATCTTGCCCGTCTCCAATCTCACCCTGTTCATATCAAGCCCGATAGTTACTTGTAGTAAAATACAAATATATTGAACTTAAAATATCAAAATCTGTTGGTGAAAGCACATTTATGAATGTTGAGAAGAGAGACAGAATTGGGAGCTCCTATTGCTACATTCCGAAGCTAAATTCATGAACTGACGATTATTTGAACAGTTATTTATTATTTCAATTGGATAAATGTTAGACAGTCAAAAAAACTGTTTAGGCAAAGATCTGCTTACCTTAACCATAGCAATGTGCTCAATCCCATCAAGCAATGACCTATAACAGCAGGCTTCAAATGGCCCCCACATTGTAGGTATCAGTGCAGCTCCAGCCCTCTCCACCAACTTATCCCTTTTTCTCCTATATCTGTAAATTATTTGTTAATAAGTAATAAAGGACAAAAAATAATATCCAACCAGCTCAAACAAAAGGGAAAATGTAAATGAGTAGTTCCAACAAAAATATACCAAGAAGAAAGAGTAACGCTTATTAATGGCTTCATAGATCAGATAATCCCTAAAAAATGTGGCAGAGTTGAACTTACAATCCTCAAAAGTCAATGAAGTAAGAGATACCATATTTTAAACTGAATTGTACATGCTAAGTGGCAAACCACAGAAACGCATTAACATTAAAGAAACATGTGGGAGTATACATCAGCTAACCCAATATTGTGTTGTCAGCTTTATGCTCATCTAGCAGTAAGAATTATTTGGTTAACTACAGACAATACTTTAAAATATTATGGGAAAAAGTAAAAATCTAACCAATCACATTACCTTATCAAGTCAGCAATTGAAATAATTTTCAAATCTTCTGCCTGTGCAAATTGACGAAGCTTCGGTAATCTAGCCATAGAGCCATCATCATCCACAATTTCACACAAAACAGCTACCGGTTCTAGCCCAGCCAACATTGCAAGATCAACTGAAGCTTCTGTGTGCCCAGCTCTTTTTAGCACCCCTCCCTCCCTGTACTTAAGAGGAAAGATATGACCTGGTCGGTTGAAATCTTCAGGTTTTGAATCACCGGAAGCAAGAGCTAACACTGTTGCAGCTCTATCGTGAGCTGAAACACCAGTTGTCGTACAATGCTTTGCATCCTAAAGAATCAAAATCAATATGTCACCAATGAAAGAGCTAATATAACTCATAAAACAAGTCGATACTATAAAAATTTCAAATTTTCTCCAGCTGTACGAGACGACATTTGCATATATACCAATGAGCCGAAGTCACCCTATGTAACCCAAACTATCTGCTACAAAATATAATGACATATATATATATACACTATCAATCCTGAGGCATAAGTACAGGCAATACTAACCGTAGTCAGCTCTTCTCTTTGCCTCAAATATCTACAATATCATTTTCACTCTGCCCCTCGATTATATGAAATTAAAGCAACTTGGAAGCAGTAGCAAGACTCGGCCAATTATTTAAAAAAGCATAGACCAAGAGATCTTGTGATCAGAATAGTATTCCCCCATATGAAAAAATATCAATATGCAAAAGTAAGTTTTACTACATACCACTGAGATGGTGAATGCCGTACAAAGTTTTTCTTCATTCTTTGTGACCATCAAAGGAAGTTCCAACCTTTCCAAGTCTTCACCTTTCATGCCCACACACACAATTCCTGTCCCATGCTTAACAATAAAAGCCATAGATTCTGGTGTCGCCAAGGAAGCCGCCATTATAAGATCACCCTCATTTTCTCTATCTTCATCATCAACAACAATCACCATCTGCAATATTTCTTTCAATTAATCATCTGGTATCCACTCCAAACAGTAATGCACAAAAAAAAAGAGTACTACTTTCATTTCAAAATCCTAAAAAGAAGACAATGACCAACCTTTCCTTGACGGATATCTTCAATGGCCTCAGCAATGGAAGAAAATCCCTGAATAGGGTAATCCAGATCATACTCATCTGTTCCGGAAGGGAAACCATTACTAAACGGGGCCATATCAGCAGCAAGTGTTCCGAAGCTCAACGCATCAGGTTGTGTTTCAACTCCTTTAGAGGGAGTCAGGAGATCATCTTCGCCGGATATCACCATTGCTTTTGTCTGAAAATCTTTCTTCAAAGCGAGGCTCAATCTCCTATTCAAACCATTTTTCAAACCGTTGTTCCTTCTGAAAGCAATAAATCCATTACTCATACGTGTAGACATTCAAATTGATCACATAGCATTACCAACAATATGTTAGAAAATATCTTCTACATCTTTCACTGTACAGATTCCTGTAGGGAAACTTTTCCGATAGGCTTGCTGTATCCTCTGTGTATATATTCACGTTTCATATCAATGGATTATTAATTGAAAAGCTTATGAGATGAATTAGCAACATATTCAGACATAAGCAGAAACTAATGCAATTCCTAATGGGAGGATTAGATGATTCTTACAGTGCCGTTCGAGGACAGATTCTCTTAATGAACCCGCTAACTTCCGTTCGCCAAGCATACTCCTTCAGCGCGACACACACCGCTGCAGGTGATGCCGCCATGGCCTTCTTCAACAATCGGAACAGGTAAACCCGACCGATTTGATACTCAAGCTTCAGATAACTCGTCGGAAAAACTTCAATGGTAGCCGCCGTTTCGACCAAGACCGACGCCGTAATAGATCAGGTCGCGGTCGTCCTCACCGCACGTATTGTGAGAAAATTGCCGAAACCCATTAGGTCGTCATTGGGTTCGGAATTGTTATGAGTTGAATGGATATCCTGTGGGCCACCCAAAAGCCGAATACAATTCAGGCCCAAAACCAATCAGCAGCATGGCATGTTTGGGATTGTTTTAGATTGCCCTAAAAATGTTTTTGAATTTCAAAGAAAAATTAATTGTAAATAGATAAAAATTCAAAAAAAATAAAAAAGTGATTTGTTTGAGTTTTGGAAACACTTTGAAGTATTAGAGAAATACATGATAGGAGTTTTTTTATTTTAAAACTACTTTTAAAAAATTTCAAAAGCGCTTCTTGAGGTGTAAGAAGTAATCACAAACAGGCCCAATAACAGATCTGTAGCTAATCATCTGTTGGTATTTCGGAAGCACAACTGAAGCACTTTTTGTCCACTTCTTAGCAACAAGAATAAAGGAACTAGCTCCCAAGCTAATGCAGTGACCACATCAGGTTTGTCCGATGTCGTTTCCCGCAATTGGATCATTGATAGCGGGGCAATGGATATGTCTTAGTCACCTAAAATAAAAACTGTTCATTGCCTCCAGTATTATTGCCTAGCTAGTGGAGGAAAAGCTAATATTGTTGCAAAGAGACCATTGCCTCTCAATTCCATCTATTATTTGCATGATGTGTTATGTGTTCCTATATTCAAAGTGGATTTAATGTCAGTAAGTCGCCTGGCGAAAGGTCTAAATTGTTCAGTAACATTCTTACCTTATTGGTGTATCTTGGAGGATCTGATTTCGAAGAAGATGATTGATTTAGGGAAGCAACGTGACGGATTATACTATTTGATGGCACTGGCGATGAAGAAAACTATGACTAGCTCCTCTCCTTCTTGCAATCTCACCACCTCTTCCACGCATCTCTAGCTTAATCGTTTAGGTCATGTGTCTCCTTCCCGTTTCAATTTAATTGCAACAAAAAAATTTACATCTTCCTTTTCAATCTAATAATGCTTGTCTTGTATGTCCATTGGCAAAGCAAAGTCATTTACTTTTTAGTACTAGCACTATTTCTTCTTTAAAACCATTTGAGATTATTCATTGCGATAATTGGGGTCGTTATCAACATTCTTCTCTTTCTGGTGCACATTATTTTCTTACCATTGTTGATGATTATACATGTTTTACATGAATTTTTTTTATGTGACTTAAGAGTGAAGCACTGATTCATGTCTTTTCAAGCACTTAATTAAACACTCAATCAAACACGAAAGCAATTAAAACCCTTCTTTGTTGATGTAGCATTGGTAAATAGGGATCGTTCTTAACCGGGGATTGAGGGTGCATGCATAACTATGCTAGGTTTAGTTTATGGGGGTGCAAGGTTTGTTTTTACTAATTTTCCTACAAGATAGAACCTAAATCTACTATTTACATGTGATCATCACATTTATTCAACCTAGCCGTTTACCTCATCCTTATTTGATCCCAACAAAACTCATAGCTCAAGTTAAAACATACGCACATGTATACATCGAAAGTAGGGAGCAACCAAATCGAGTTAACCACCTAAGTCCAATTTTATCTTTGATTAGTTCATTAAAACATGCGAGGGTGAACTGGATATTCGAGTATCATCCTAACAAGCTCTAACGCATTAAGTGTTGGTATACTAGCATGCATATTCGAACCTAAGGCTATGAACACATGGAAGGTTTCAAACAAATCTGAAAATAAACATCTTACAACAAAACATAATCTCACTACACAAAGTTTGGAAAATTCCTTACAAAACCGAAACAAATTACAAGACATTGTTACACTTTTTGATCCGAGGGATATTCGCTCCGCAATCTCCAAGTGTAGCAGCTCCTTGATGGTTGATGAAGTCGCACGAACTCAAAGCCAAATCGAGCAAGAGAGGCCGCGGGTGAAGGTAGGTTTATTTGGAAGGTGGTGGAGATGGTGTTTCGGTTTCTTGAGAATTCTCTTGGCTAAGTGTGAGAGGAGGTGATGTAGAGACAGGGGTTCGGCCCTCTAAATGTGTGATATCCTCTCTTCCTCCTCCAAAGCTCTCCTTATATAGGAGATGATGATGGTGCCGTTCCTCTTCTTCATGTGTTTGAAAATTCATTCCATGTAATTAAGTGTCCTTAAGCCATACAAAAAAAACTGTTCATGCATGAAGCTTAAACCGTTCCAGCAATTGCTCAATACCGTTCTGATCTTCTCATCTCCGTTTTCTTCTTTAGCTAAGCAATTAAGCCTCCGTTCCAACCATTATCAACTTAGCTAGAAACCGTTGCATTCTTCTCAAGTCCGTTACCTCCATTAGCTAGCAATTACAAACCGTTCAGCACATATGCTAGCTATTCATCTCATTACCGTTTCATCCATTTGCTTAGCTCAAGACCCGTTTGTCCATTAGCAATTATCTCATCATGCCATTTCAAAAATAGCTCATGTCCGTTTTGCACATTACAATTAAGCTAGACCCATTGCAAAACAGCTCCATGCAATTATATATACACCATCCAATTATCCATGCAATTTAGGCTAGTTTGTCTAGACACTTGCTAGTTTGTCTAGACACCATGCATCACCAAGCCATCCATGCTTTAAATCCTAGTCAACATAGGAAATTGTTTCCTAGTCGACACAGGTTTCCTTTTTGACTCCAAACCGCCTCCTTTATTATTTCTCCTTTATTTTCTACCTAAAAACATAAAATAAGTTAAAAACATATTTACTAAGCATAAAACAAAGCTAAATGTAGAGAGAAAGACATTAATAATCAAGCATAAAATGCGTAGATCAAGCACATTCCCTTTTGAAAATTTTCTTTAGCTTGCTTTTACTCAAGCCATTGAAGTCATTGATTAAATAGAAGACATTTTCTTCTCTCTGACCATTTGTTGATTTTTGATATGCTCACATTTTTGTCAACTTCTAATGAATGTCATAAGAAGTCCCGGATGGTGTATATAGCGTACCATATTCATGTAGCCGCCATGGTTTTGATAAAAAAAAATAATGGCCAATGTTTAAGCCGAAGAGGCTAATTTATGATGTTATGAAGAAATAGAATTATGACAGGCTCAAGATGGTGAACTAGTGGATAAAGACCTACAAGGACTCAGGGATAATGAAATATTTGGTCATGATGAAACTAAGCCCAAGTGCCTCAGTCATGTTCCCCATGGTACATATCCACTTGTAGACACAAAGGTGATATGATGCAAGTTCTAGTGAAAACATGGAGTCACAAGATACCCACAGGGAAGAAAATGCATGGACAAGGATGTGTGTCCAGACTAGGAAGGCTCCGATCTCAAAAATTCATAAGGTATTGAAAGCATTGAACATCAATTTATTGTTTCCTTATGTCACATATGGTTTCATGCAATGACTGTGTAGTGATGGAGTGAGTATGTCTGAGCCTGAGTGTTATTTCTCGGTGCTACTGCAAAGAGCACACACCAATGCCATTTCTCAATCTTTCAAATCGTGTAGTATCTAATAGTTTAGTAAACAAATCAACAAGTTGAGCATTAGTAGGAACAAAGTGTAGCTCAAGAATATTTTGTTCAACTAATTCTCAGATAAAATGATACCTGAGATCAACATGTTTGGTATGAGAATGATGAACAATATTTTTTTTGAGATGTTGATGACACTGGTGTTGTCACAGAAGATAGTTAGCTTACCCTGGGGTATGTCGTAGTCCTTGAACATATTTTTCATCCACAACATCTGAGTGCAGCAACTGTCTGTAGCAATGTATTCTGCCTCTGCTATGGATAATGAAATACAGTTTGGCTTCTTAATGTGCCAAGCCACAAGATTGTTCCCTTCAAAGAAGGTGTCACCTCAAGTGCTTATTCGATTCTTCATGTTTCCACTCCTAAATCTGCATCATTGTATCCAACAATTTTCACATTTGTATAATTAGTAAAAAACACATCACATGTGGTGGTGCCATGAATGTACCTAATGATTCTCTTGTCTGCTTCCATATGTGATTATTTGGGATTTGCATGAAATCTTGCACAAACACCAACACTGTAAGAGTTGCCATGTATACTGGCTGTAAGATATAGTAAGCTACCAATCATAATTTTGTAGAGAGTGTGATCAACAAAATTTCCAAAAAAATCCTCATTAAGTTTCGTAGTGGTGCTCATGGGATTACTCACATGTTTGGCTGAAGACATACCAAATTTCTTGCCCAAATTTAAACATATTTAGTTTGGGATAAAAATATACATGTAGAGAGTTGTTTGACTTGAAGTCCAATAAATTAATTGAGCTCACCGCATGCACTAATTTCAAATTTACTTTGAAGTATAGTGGAAAATTGTTACGACCCAAACTAAAATTACGCACTTATCGAATCATATTAAGCTTCATCGTGGATTAGTCGCACTAACTAGGTTATTAATGACTTTTTCACCGTGCATGCATGAATTAGACTTGATTTTTTTCACGATAGTTGTAGAGTATTTTATTTCGAGACCGTAGAAATTTTCAAAAAAATTTTCGGATAAGCTAGCTATTTTTTATGAATATCGGAAGTCGGCATGGAAAATTATTAAAAAGAAATTTTTTTTTGATCGGTTTAATCTTGACCATTAGACCGTGATGAGATTGAATTTGGGTCATAGATTGATTAAGGTGCTTAAAGGTACAAATAGGAAATTTACCGGAAAACACATCGGGCTCAACCCGTTTTGCCCAAAAACTGACCCGTGTCGCACGCCGACCCGACCCGATTGGATTGCCATTTTCTGACCATCTCCGATGTTGAGAAAGGTAGGAAATTAAAGCTCTTGTCTTCCTTGTATGTTTGCTGGGGAGTTTCGTGAGTTTTTGCAGGATTTTAGGGTGATCCAAATCGGGTTAACCTGAGGAGAATCATCGTCGGGCTCGGCAATCCTCCGGCGTGTTTGAGGTCGGGGTCAGAGAGCTGTGGAGCTCTCCCTCCCCTTAGTCTCATAAGGGTGGTCTTGAGCTCCGTTGTGACTCGACGATGGAGTTTTGACAATTTAGGTTTTCTAGCCAATTTTGGGGTCGTGAGGTTTGGACGCCGATTCCAGGAAATTGACGATGAATTGGAGCGCGTACGTTTAGGGATATGGTTGGACTCAAGGAGAAAAGTGTTTTGAGGGCCGAATCCCTGTTGTTGGTGACGATCGCCAGAGTTAGGTTTTCCAGCATATTTTTGATAATTCCAGCCAAACGCCACCAAATTGGACCTCGGCTTAGTTATAAATGTTGTAGCTAGGTCTTTTCACAAGCTTTTCAACAAGGTATTAAACGACCCCATCAGAGTACTATTTTCGAAGGTTCGTGGGACCCACGTGCCACCGCTTGTGATGGTGTGGGAGGGCCACAAGCCGTCGTCCACGGCAGAGCTCCGACAAGGCAGGTTTTAAAATTTATCGACGGGGTTTTCAGGCTTATTTTTTAGAGTTGATTTCCATCGTTTTATAGGTTCTGATATTATGTGATCATATTGACAAGACATCGAGATCACAAACCCAGCGATGGGAATTTCACTAGACCCCAACAGTAGTCACAGACTTGTGAGTGGACATTTATTTTTCACAATCGCTAGTGATTTCAAATTTTTATCATTACGCTTTACGGTATGTTTCAGAGAATTTAAATTTGGAGATTTACTTTGTGATGGTTTCATTTAGTTGCATCAATGTCGTGGCTATAAGGTTGATCACCGGATAGCCGGGTCGGACTGAGTTAGGACAAACACTTTGCCCGACCCCGATCGTTTCGGGTTATGATAAACACCCTAGTCGATCCCATCACCTACACTTTTTATACATACAGTCGTTCCTGGTTAGGGCAAATACCCGGAACGACTAGCTCCATTTTATTTTAGTTTGTGATATTTGAACTCGCATTATTTAACGAAAATCAGTGGAAATGTATGAAATTTCTTTTTATCGATTTATGCAAAATGTATGATATATTTTTTCCACTCACGCTAATGTTTTATATTTTAATGTCTTTCTCTGGGCTCATTGGTTTTCATTGCCAAAGCTGCAATGTAGATCCTAAGAGTGCTTAGTTTTGTCGAAGGCTTCAAGTCCACCAGTCATCTCTTCATCAGTAGGTTCCAGTCCATTGTCAGTATTATTTCATCTGTGTATAGGAGTCGCTCTAAATACCAGTTGTATTATGTTACTTCCAGTGATACTTATGTAAATAGGGTGCTCATGTAAATAGTCAGCTACTCATGTAGCCGTGGAGTTTACTTTTCCTTGTCTTCAGAACCAGTACTTTGTAAATATATCTTTGAATTCTTGAATTGAGTTTCATGCTTTGTTTATGACATTTCTTAAGAAATCTGGATGGACATCAGTGGTCCTTGTTTGTGGGATTTGGTTTTGAAATGTTCTCTTCTTGCAGGTTTTCGGGTTACCTGTATTTCAAATGAAACTATGTCAAAAAATTCGTAGAATCCTCCTAGATTATGGTCAATTGTTAGGACTTAACCTTAGTTTACTAGTTAAGCTGGGGTTGAGTCCTTTCACAAATTCTATAGTCATCTTGTCACAAGTGGAACCAAACATAATGTCATCATTATAAACTTGAGCTATCATGACATGAGTTCCTTTCTTTTTGACAAACAGAGTTTTGTCCACTAAACCGAGATTAAGTTAGTAATCAAGAGGAGTCATTTTGGTAAACATCAGGGGGAGCCTACATCATATGTAGTATCATCTGTCGTTGATATGTTGTACTCTTTTTCCATTTGAGCAAGTCTTTATTTTACCCATGAGGTTTTTGTTTACTTGAAAATATTTTTAGTGAGGCAACATGAAAGGACCTAACCCTAGTTTAACTAGTAAACTAAGATTAACTCCTAACGACTGACCATAATCTAAGAAATTCTACGAATTTTTTTGACATAACCTCCCATGAAATTGAGACAACCCAAAATTCTGCATGAAAATGACACTTTAGAAACCAAATCCCAAAGACAGACCGTGGACCACCAATGTCCATCCGGATTTCTCAACATGTGTCATAAAAAAACCAGAACTCAACTCAAGAATTTAGAAACATATTTACAAAGTACTGTGTGACGACCCGAATCAGAATCAGCAGTACGACCAGCTATGTACGTGAGTTACCGCGTAGTCACTGGTATCCGACGGTTGTTTGGAATCGCCAAGCTTGTTACCGACTTAATTATTGGCCGAGAATTGGAGCTGGGTCTCTTCTCGAGAGTCGTTGTACGTGTGATTACGAGTTTGTGGGCGGTTCCGGATCGTTATTTGGACGACCGAGGAATTAATTTTGAATATTTGAAGTTCAGATTTAAATGGCGGGTTTGTTCGCGACTAAATTACCGGAAGAGAATTTGGTCTCGACTTCTTCACAGAAGTTGTTCGGAATTTAATTTCGAGTTTGTGAGAACTTCCGGAGCATGATTTGGAGTTACGAGGAATTAGTTGCGAATTTTTCCGTTTGTTGATTATTTAGTCGATTTAATGTGTGTTGCTTTGAAGGATTGACTTTTTATTCGATTGGCCGATATGTTTGACTTTGGGTGATTATTGAAGAGTATGTTGAGACGAGTTCGTGGCCGCGAGAATTATCGGAATCGGAATCACGACGAGAAAGTTACGCGCGTTTCAAGTTCGTCGAAATGGATAAACATGAAGTTTCCGTTTTGGGAAAGGCTATATATAGTAACCTGCTATTCTGGGCAAGGGGGAGACTTTCCATTTTGAGGGTTGACCGAGTTGACCGAGTCAACTCGGTGGAGATGAACTCACGGTGGTTCTCCACGGTCTCCACGGTGGCGCGATGATTTCGGCCACCCCAAAGTTTGGTCCTTGGCCCGTCCGACTCGCCAAGCTGCCCTCAACCCCGTGCCGTCCTCCTTTCGTGGTGGAGCTCACGGTGGAGAGAGAAAACTTGAAGTAAAGTTTGTGAATTTTGGTGTTAATGGTGGTTTGTGATTCCGGCCGATTCGAGCTGCAATTCTTAGTGGGCTTTGAAGCTCTCATCCCCTTGATGCTTCCCTGTAAGTTTCGTGTTTCAATTCGATGTGTGCAAGGAGAATTTTGGATTTGAAATTTGTGTGTTCATTCGGTTTTGCTTGAAATTGACCATGTTAGAGTGAGAATTGGACTTCGGTGCAGTTGACAAAGTTGCTCAGTGGGTGATTTGGAGTGGAATAGAGGTTGCCCCGCCGTGAAATTCTCCGGTCAACAGTGGCGCCGCCGTGGACGGCGGTCAACGGCGGCGGTCAACGGTCAGAGTTGACTTTTTGACTTTCGACAAGTCGCATGTCATTTGACTCGAAATCGCGCCCCGATCGCTGTGGGGAGGTTCGTTTTTCGAGTTGAGCGTCCGAACGTAAAGCGAGGTATTGAAGTGGTATATACGGATTTTCGACGATTCGTCGACTTTGAATTATCTGTTTCCGAGAACGGTGGTTTCTCGTGGTTTGATTTCTATTGTCGGATTATGATTTTGTATATTGGACATTGTGAATATTCAGGGGTTCGTGATCGTTCGTTTGGCGAGGGATTTTCCGCCAGATCACGGGTTAACGCGATACGCGTTACGCCAGTCTGTGAGTGGACATTTCTTTTCACGGATTGTTTGCGAGTCTTTTATATGATTTTCGAACTTGAGCATGCGTATTGAGATTACGAATTGCATGAGCATGTGTTTTACGATTATACGATATATTTGTACGATTATACGTATACGAGTATACATACACTTATATGCTGTTTCATGCATTTGCATCGAAATGTTTATGATTTGATTTACACAGAGTACAGTCTCAGTTACGTTGTTGTATCGATACACCTTGCCTCGTCGGCTGATCCCCGACGGAGGGCCGCCTGGAGGGGCAGTACCCCGACCAGACCGGTGAGGGGCAGTACCCCGGAACCGAGGCCATTTCTGGCTCAGAATCACGTGGTAGTCAGGGACTCCGTGGTTCAGACTGTACTAGCACGATGGAGTCCATGAGTGACCCCGTGGGATTTTATTTGCATGCTCGGTACACTGGAGGAGTATGAGTTTTACCTCGTGTACATATGTTGTTTTATTTATCTGGACTCGCATATGTTTTTATAATATATATATAAACTGGTGAAAGACATTTATTTTCGTCCACTCACTCTAACGTGTTTATTGTCTTTCACCTGGGCTTTTCGGTTTCCGTGCCCAGTTTGCAGTTCAGGCTCTGGTGTCGCACGTCGTGGTCGGAGGCATAGTGCTCGAGCTACTTTGTTTCATCCAGTAGGTTTATTGTTCTACCTACTGTGGTATGCGTATATGATTATGTATTAGAAGTCGCTCTGAGCGTCCTATTGTATATGTTATACGATTTTACACCGGATTTCAGTAAAGTATAGAGATATTTACTGATTTATTTTACTGTTGATATATTGAGAAATCCGGATGGGATTGGTGCCCACGGTTTGCTTTTTGTGGCATAGGACGAAGTGTATTTTCCACGTGCAGGTAATGGTAATTCAACGTTAGTAACGAAACTCTGCCCAAATTTTGAAAAGTTTTTGTTGGTTCGTGTTTTCGAAGGAGTTTGGTTCCGATTTAGGGAGCTAAATCGGGGTTGGGTCCTTTCAGCTTGGTATCAGAGCATTAGGTTATAGGTTCTGTAGACTTCTGTAGTCGTGTTTACTAAGGATATTTGAGAATGTACAGCATGTCTGGAATGGTGACCCGACCGGCCGGCGGATAATCATCAATACTCCGGGTGTTGTATACTTTCAAATATTTGAAGTTCCATGATTATGTTCCACTTGTTGTGAACGGTATTGTATTCATTAGGATGCCTCCTGACGTGCTTTCCGTGTCGTTTCGGTTGGGGATCCTGTTGAGGATCAATCGACGCGCGATTTGCCAGAGATTGTGGATTTGGATGAGTATTCAGAGTTCAGTGATTTGTGTGGCACGGTTTGCCTGGGGATGTGTATATGGGAGTCTATATGTTGCCTCAGAGCTGAGAATTGTGGCGGTGATGTTTGCCTGAATCAGATTATTGTGTTTGGTGGGCTGCTATTGTGTGAGTTCCGGTTGTGATTCCATGGCCTACATTCAGGATGTTGTATTTACGGTAATGGTTTTATTAGGCTACTCAGCAAGCGTTATGTGGAGTGTTTACCCACCTGAGGCAGAGATGCATTGTCCACATGTTGTTCCTGTTTGCACGTGTTATGTGGCTTCAGAGGAAGCAGTGCATGAGGTTCGAGATGAGTTTGAACCTGAGCATCAGAGAGAGACTGTTTGATGTGCCTCGAGACATCCGTGAGGAGCATAGTGTGCTGCACTCAGTGGCGAGGCTATTGTGAGGGAAAGATGTACGCGGTTTTCGATGCGATGATTTGAGGAAAGTGGACTTAGTCGAGATTTTGATGAGGTTGAGTTCCGACACTTCGGGATCAATGACGTCATCAGACTGTGGCCTTTTCGATTATGTTGAGGGTCATCAGATCGAGCAAAGAATTCGTTTGACGATGGCGGAGAGCGCAGAGTAGCGGACTTGTACCTGTGGCATGAGCTTGGGCGATCGTTGGTGATCCTATCACGCAGCTGGTGTTGTGGTGATTTGTGTTCGTGGAGCACTTTCAGTTGCTGTTTCGATGGCCAGGAGGGTCACGTTATGAGGAAGCGCCCTTAGCCAGCTGTGTTAGCGGTTCGACAGCTCAGAGTTTACGAGGAAATTATGATGCTGTTTCTAGAGCTTGATCAACCCAGATTTCGAGACGAGTTATTCAGCAAGTCGCAATTGATGTGGACGACTAGTTGGGCATGTTGGAGTTCGTGCCATTGCCTTGTTTGAGGACAGATTTTTCTCCGAGGTTGCTGCTGTTTGATATCCATGGCTATTGTACCTGCATCTCCACTTCCGAGGTTTTGGAGAGTATTGTATCCATCCGGAGGTTGCGAGATCCTTGTTGGAGGTTATGATTTAGCCGCGGATCTGTTAACTGGATGTTGTGATTTTGGTGTGTTTGTGAGTATGGACTTACTGACGATGCATTTGGCTGTGTTCGTGTACCTCGATGAGGAGGTTGTGTTTCGACGACCAGATTTTCCCGAGATGCTGTTTCGCGGTGATGGTCGAGCGGATGGTGGAGACGAGTTATGTTGTTTGCTTAGCACATGTTGTGGATACTATGGTTGCTGTACCCGACATTGGTGATATCGAGGTGGTTCCCGAGTTTCCAAGTGTGTTTCGGAGGAGTTACCAAGTGTTTCTCCAGTTCGGGAGACTGACTACACCATTGAGCTTGTATCGAGCGCTGGACTCATTTGCCGACGTCTTGTCGTTCGGTGCCAGCGGAGCTAATGGAGTTACATTTTCGACTCCAGGAGTTGCTGGAGGAGGTTTCAGGAGATTTCATGCGACCCCGCGTATTTGCGTGGTGTGCTCCTGCATTGTTTGTGTGGTTGTTGGATGATTCGACATGGTGGTGCATTGACTACCAGAAGCTTGATTTGCTTCAGAGGAGAGTGAGTATCCTTCGCTTCGGACTGGCGAGTGGTTTGATCAGCTTACGAGAGCTTCAGTCTTTTCGAAGACTGATTTCAGATCCGGATACCATCAGTGGAGGTTTGATGAGTCAGATGTGGCTATGTTGGCTTTCGGATCTCGGTGCGGACATCAGGAATTCTTGGTCACGCTATTGGTTGACCAATGCCCCGTTGATCATGTGGACTTGATGGACCAGGTGTTCAGACGGTTTCTGGACGAGTTTGCGGTCATGTTCGTTGGCAACGTCCTGATGTACTCCAGGAGCGTGGGCCAGTACCTAATGCAATAGCGAGTGGTTTCGCGGACTTCACGAGACGATTAGCTGTTTGTGAAAGTTCATCCAGTGTGAGTTTTGGTCGATTAGCGTGAAGATGTTGGGCTATGTGATGCTATCCGAGGGAGTTGGCGTGGATCCTGACTAGTTTGAAGTCGTGTTGATTTGCGGTTGCCCTACGATTGTACCAGAGATCAAGAGTATCTTGGGTTTGGTAGGCTTTTATCGACGGCTTGTGCAGGATTTTCCCGGATTGCCATTTCACTTGATGAAGAAGGCGTCAAGTTCGAGTGGTTCGATGCACGCGAGGAGAGTTACTTACTCCTGCAGGATGGTTGACCGTTGCTTCGGTTTTGACCTTACCTGATGATCGCGACGAGTTCGTGGGTTATGGCGATACATCGAGATTTGGTTTGGGTTGTGCTTTGATGCTGTGTAACAGAGCGGTGGCTCATGGTTACGGATAATGGAAAACTTATGAGGCTACGTATCCGGAGTTTGATTTGGGTGTAGCTGTATTTGTGTTAGTATCAGAGAGTTTGAGACACTATAGCTATGACGTGTAGCGCGGTGTAGGATGTACACTGACCACTGAGTTTCATCCACTTGCATTCTCGGCCAGATTTGGGCTTGAGGCAGTGTAGATGGATGGGGTCGACTCACGACAAGGGCTGCACCTTTGAGCTTGTTCGAGAAAGGCTAGTGGTCGTACTTTGACCATCCGTTTGGGATGATGTGATGCTGATGCATTCAGTTGAGAGTTAGGAGCTTCAGTATTGCATGTATGTATGTGTGGTCCGAGTTTTTGTGTTAGCCGAGTTATGGGCTACGAGAGCTGAGTTCGAGTATGATGATGTTGAAGCTCATTGTTTGACGCGCATTTGGCGCTAGTGGTGTGGAGATGTATTCAATATTTCGAGTTTATTACTCGTGACGCAACATGAAGAACGATATAGCAGCTTGTGCGAGCGCAGCTTGTGTGTGCTGATGCCATGTTCGTCGACTGGCGATAGCTAGGAGGCAGAGACTTGCCGAGATGTGTTAGCCATTTGAGATTTCCGGTTAGACGTGACGGTTGCTGCTGTAATTGTGTGTGGATGTGTACAGTTTGGTTGTGATACCAGTTGTCGGGTCTTTGTGGATCATTTGACGAACTCAGTACAGTTCCTTGTACTTTCGGAGATGATTCCAGTGGTTGGCTGGTATAGCTGTGATTGACGGAGGTTGTCCGTCTACGTGGTGTACCTGTGTCCCAGTTTGCTGGTCGAGGTAATCGGCTATGACAAGTGTCAACAAGCTTTGCAGTGAGCATTGGGAACCAGATTGCGAGTTAGTACCGGTTCTTATCCTCAGATTGGATGGTGATCTTTGAGAACTATTCAGACCTTGGAGGGCATGTTGTGGACCTCGGTGTTGCAGTTCCGGAGGATTCAGGACCAGCAATTTCAGCTGTTCGAGGTTGCTTGCAGTACCAGTTTGTGGACCACTATAGTTTTGAGATTATTTGATGTTGATTTGAGGTATGGTGCTGTACTCCATTGTGCTGGAACGAGTTTGGTTTGAATTTGAGTTGATGTTTGTTTTCGATTTTGTGGAGTGTGTTACCACAGACTCTTAGATTAGTGGAAATGGGTTGATTATTGCTCGAGTTCGATGTTTGAACTATGCTGATATGAGTGTCTGAGTTATGTTGATGTATGAACTGAGTTGTGATTTGCCTCGATGTTTTGATCCATATGTGGTCATAGGCGAGTTAGTGTTATGCCGTATGGTTCGGCATCGCCTATAGCATTGGCTTTTGTGTGAGTTGTGTTCCGTGTGGCGGAACTGTATTTCAGGTTGGTTTCGCATTGTGTACCCTGTCTGTTCCTTATGTAGGAACACTTGGCGATTGTGTGGGCCAGCTCAGATTTGTGATTTGTGGGTACAGGGATTCCGGCACGGAATTGTCTCCTATTGTGGAGACGGTTACCAGAGTTGTTCAGTTGATGTAGCCACTGAGCAGTTGAGCAGTATGCAGAGGCAGTGTTCCTACTTTTAGCCAGCAGACTTGGAAATTTCGAGGTCGAAATTTTTCTAAGGGGGGTGGATTTGTGACGACCCGAATCAGAATCAGCAGTACGACCAGCTATGTACGTGAGTTACCGCGTAGTCACTGGTATCCGACGGTTGTTTGGAATCGCCAAACTTGTTAACGACTTAATTATTGGCCGAGAATTGGAGCTGGGTCTCTTCTCGAGAGTCGTTGTACGTGTGATTACGAGTTTGTGGGCGGTTCCGGATCGTTATTTGGACGACCGAGGAATTAATTATGAATATTTGAAGTTCAGATTTAAATGGCGGGTTTGTTCGCGACTAAATTACCGGACGAGAATTTGGTCTCGGCTTCTTCACGGAAGTTGTTCGGAATTTAATTTCGAGTTTGTGAGAACTTCCGGAGCATGATTTGGAGTTACGAGGAATTAGTTGCGAATTTTTCCGTTTGTTGATTATTTAGTCGATTTAATGTGTGTTGCTTTGAAGGATTGACTTTTTATTCGATTGGCCAATATGTTTGACTTTGGGTGATTATTGAAGAGTATGTTGAGACGAGTTCGTGGCCGCGAGAATTATCGGAATCGGAATCACGACGAGAAAGTTACGCGCGTTTCAAGTTCGTCGAAATGGATAAACATGAAGTTTCCGTTTTGGGAAAGGCTATATATAGTAACCTGCTATTCTGGGCAAGGGGGAGACTTTCCATTTTGAGGGTTGACCGAGTTGACCGAGTCAACTCGGTGGAGATGAACTCACGGTGGTTCTCCACGGTCTCCACGGTGGCGCGATGATTTCGGCCACCCCAAAGCTTGGTCCTTGGCCCGTCCGACTCGCCAAGCTGCCCTCGACCCCGTGCCGTCCTCCTTTCGTGGTGGAGCTCACGGTGGAGAGAGAAAACTTGAAGTAAAGTTTGTGAATTTTGGTGTTAATGGTGGTTTGTGATTCCGGCCGATTCGAGCTGCAATTCTTAGTGGGCTTTGAAGCTCTCATCCCCTTGATGCTTCCCTGTAAGTTTCGTGTTTCAATTCGATGTGTGCAAGGAGAATTTTGGATTTGAAATTTGTGTGTTCATTCGGTTTTGCTTGAAATTGACCATGTTAGAGTGAGAATTGGACTTCGGTGCAGTTGACAAAGTTGCTCAGTGGGTGATTTGGAGTGGAATAGAGGTTGCCCCGCCGTGAAATTCTCCGGTCAACAGTGGCGCCGCCGTGGACGGCGGTCAACGGCGGCGGTCAACGGTCAGAGTTGACTTTTTGACTTTCGACAAGTCGCATGTCATTTGACTCGAAATCGCGCCCCGATCGCTGTGGGGAGGTTCGTTTTTCGAGTTGAGCGTCCGAACGTAAAGCGAGGTATTGAAGTGGTATATACGGATTTTCGACGATTCGTCGACTTTGAATTATCTGTTTCCGAGAACGGTGGTTTCTCGTGGTTTGATTTCTATTGTCGGATTATGATTTTGTATATTGGACATTGTGAATATTCAGGGGTTCGTGATCGTTCGTTTGGCGAGGGATTTTCCGCCAGATCACGGGTTAACGCGATACGCGTTACGCCAGTCTGTGAGTGGACATTTCTTTTCACGGATTGTTTGCGAGTCTTTTATATGATTTTCGAACTTGAGCATGCGTATTGAGATTACGAATTGCATGAGCATGTGTTTTACGATTATACGATATATTTGTACGATTATACGTATACGAGTATACATACACTTATATGCTGTTTCATGCATTTGCATCGAAATGTTTATGATTTGATTTACACAGAGTACAGTCTCAGTTACGTTGTTGTATCGATACACCTTGCCTCGTCGGCTGATCCCCGACGGAGGGCCGCCTGGAGGGGCAGTACCCCGACCAGACCGGTGAGGGGCAGTACCCCGGAACCGAGGCCATTTCTGGCTCAGAATCACGTGGTAGTCAGGGACTCCGTGGTTCAGACTGTACTAGCACGATGGAGTCCATGAGTGACCCCGTGGGATTTTATTTGCATGCTCGGTACACTGGAGGAGTATGAGTTTTACCTCGTGTACATATGTTGTTTTATTTATCTGGACTCGCATATGTTTTTATAATATATATATAAACTGGTGAAAGACATTTATTTTCGTCCACTCACTCTAACGTGTTTATTGTCTTTCACCTGGGCTTTTCGGTTTCCGTGCCCAGTTTGCAGTTCAGGCTCTGGTGTCGCACGTCGTGGTCGGAGGCATAGTGCTCGAGCTACTTTGTTTCATCCAGTAGGTTTATTGTTCTACCTACTGTGGTATGCGTATATGATTATGTATTAGAAGTCGCTCTGAGCGTCCTATTGTATATGTTATACGATTTTACACCGGATTTCAGTAAAGTATAGAGATATTTACTGATTTATTTTACTGTTGATATATTGAGAAATCCGGATGGGATTGGTGCCCACGGTTTGCTTTTTGTGGCATAGGACGAAGTGTATTTTCCACGTGCAGGTAATGGTAATTCAACGTTAGTAACGAAACTCTGCCCAAATTTTGAAAAGTTTTTGTTGGTTCGTGTTTTCGAAGGAGTTTGATTCCGATTTAGGGAGCTAAATCGGGGTTGGGTCCTTTCAACTGGTTCTGAAAACAAGGAAAAGTAAACTCAACGACTACTTCAGTATATGCCTATTTATATGGAAAAGAAAATATTCAATGAAATTAAAAAGAGTAAGGGAAGAGAATGCAAATCTGAGTTGTAGACTCCTCCATTGGGTTGCCTCCCAGCAAGCGCTTGTTTTTTAACGTCTTACAGCCTAGACGTGATGCGTTTCATGTGTTTGAGATGATCGGATCCAACAATGATAGGGCTTCAAATGTGCCTTCTTCCTCGAGTGCCTCCTTGAGGTAATAAGTAAAGGTCCAATCCATCTAGAGCATAGCTTACCCGGAAAAACTTTAAGTCGAGAGTTAAAGAGGAGGACTTCTTGGCCGATGAGGAACTCCTTCCTACGGATCATCTTGTCATGAAAGGCCTTTTTTTCTCCTTGTAGATCTAAGCATTGTCAAAAGCATCATTCCTGATCTCCTCGAGTTCACAAAGTTGTAGCTTTCGATGTAAACTGGTCTCATGTCGATCCATATTGAACTTCTTGACACCCACCATGCCTTGTGTTCTAGCTCCA
Organism: Geum urbanum; assembly: GCA_946800695.1. Lineage (NCBI taxonomy): Eukaryota > Viridiplantae > Streptophyta > Magnoliopsida > Rosales > Rosaceae > Geum > Geum urbanum. The sequence continues at coordinate 42,640,213 of OX326998.1, forward strand.
CCGGAAGATGACATGCTTTCCCATAAGCTAATCAATAAGGTGACATTCCAATGAGAGTTTTGTAGGCAGTCTGGTACGCCCATAATGCATCATCTAAGCATTGGCTCCAATCTGTCATGTTCGGCTTAACGGTTCTCTCTAAAATCTTCTTGATCTCACGATTGGAAACTTCAGCCATTCCATTCGTTTGGGGATGGTATGGTGTAGAGACTATGTGTGTAACACCATACTTCCTCAATAATGCTTCCACCGTTTTATTGCAAAAATGACTCCCTCCATCGCTGATTAGAACGTGCGGCATCCTAAACCTTGTAAAAATGTTAGCCTTAAGGAAATCTGCAACAATTCGCGAATCATTAGTACGGGTGGCTTTTGCTTCCACCCATTTCGAGACATAGTCAACAACGAGTAAAATGTAAGTGTAACCGTTAGACATGGGAAATGGTCCCATGAAATCTATGCTCCAAACATAAAAAAAATTCGACATTAATCATATAACTGTGGCATTTAATCTCTAAGTCCTAAGTTGCCGGATCTTTGGCACTTATCACATTTAGCAGAAAACTCATGAGAGTCACGAAATAAAATAGGATGCACCATTATGACAAAACTCAAAAATGGACTGAAATTCACTATCGGGGACACACCATGGAGTTTCAGAAGCACTTACCTAAATTTTCGAAGAGTTGTTCATCCGGAAATGTTTCCTCTATTGGCACGGCCTCTTTGTCATGTACAATTTGGGACAAATGATCAGCCACCACGTTTTCTACCCCCTTCTTATCTTTCACTTCTATGTCGAATTCTTGGAGTAGAAGTATCCAACGAATTAGTCATGGCTTGGCATCCTTCTTCGCCATGAGATACTTCAATGCAGTGTGATCCATGTAGACAATCACCTTGCTTCGCAAGAAGTATGATTGAAACTTATCAAGTGCAAACACCAAAGCGAGCATCTCCTTCTCGGTTGTTGTATAATTGGCTTGAGCATCATCAAGTGTTCGAGAAGCATAGTAGATGGCAGAGGGCTTGTTGTCTTTCCTTTGCCTTAAAATAGCTCCAACGGCATAGTCGGAAGCATCACATATAATTTCAAACGGTTAAGACCAATCTGGTGCACAAAGGATAGGAGGGCTCGTGAGAAGCTCCTTCATTTTGTTAAAGGCAACACGACGTTCCTCATCAAACATAAATGGAGTCTCTTTTTGTAGCAGCTTGCACAAAGGACGAGCTATGTGGAAAAAGTCCTTGATAAACGTTCGGTAAAAACCCGCGTGGCCAAGAAAAGAACAAATCTCTCTAACCAAAGTTGGAGAGGATAAGTACCGCACAAGATATACTTTAGCTTTATCAACTTCTATTCCTCTATTCGAAACTATGTGACCTAAAACTATCCCTTGAGTGACCATAAAATGGCATTTCTCCCAATTAAGCACTAGGTTTGTTTCAACGCATCTTTGCAATATTCATTATAAGTTCGCTAAACATGCATCAAAATTCTTCCCAAATACACTAAAGTCATCCATAAAAACTTCTATGATTTTTTCTATGTAATCGAAAAAAATTGAAAGCATGCAACGTTGAAATATACCTAGTGTGTTGCAAAGTCCAAATGGCATGCGTCGATATGCAAACCTTCCAAAGGGGCATGTGAACGTTGTCTTCTCTTGATCTTCTTCAGCGATGCTGATTTGGTTGTAACCGGAATAACCATCGAGGAAGCAATAATAAGCATGACCCGCCAACCTCTAAAGTATTTGATCGATGAATGGCAAGGGGAATTGTCCTTGCGAGTGGTGGCATTGAGTTTCCTATAGTCGATACAAACTCTATGGCCGGTTATAGTTCTTTGTGGTACTAATTCATTTTTCTCATTCTTCACCACGGTGATTCCGGACTTCTTAGGAACAACTTGCACGGGTGAGACCCATCGGCTGTCCAAAATTGGATATATGACACCACAATCCAAGAGCTTGATCACTTCCTTCTTCACAACTTCCATCATAGGAAAATGGAGTCTCCTTTGAGCTTATCTCGAAGGTTTAGCCCCATCTTCGAGAAGAATTCGATGCACGCAAGTGGCCGGATTGATCCCTTTTATGTCAGTAAGAGTCCATCCAATGGAAGTTTTGTGTCTTTGGAGTACACGGATGAGCTTGCTCTCTTGTTCTTCCTCCAATGATGATGAAATGATAACCGAAAAAGTGTCATTTTCTCCCAAGTAAGCATACTTCAAATGAGCCGGTAACACTTTGAGTTTTAACTCCGGTGCCTTGATCACAGATGGAACTAGCTTGTTTTCTCCATAGGCTAACGGAATAGGAGGTGGCCTAATGGTCATCTTGGGAGCCTTATTAAGTGCCATAGCCATCTCATGGATCCTTGGCATTAATATGTCGATTAGTGCATCAAAAAGGGCTTCATCCCCAAGTCGAGTCAGCCACGCTCCTTCTTGAATGGCAATGTCGAGCTCATCATCTCCGATGGTGTCTAAGTGGCGTTGCGCCATGTCTTCAACCATATTGTGACGACCCGAACCAGAATCAGCAGTACAACCAGCTATGTACGTGAGTTACCGCGTAGTCACTGGTATCCGACGGTTGTTTGGATTCGCCGAGCTTGTTAACGACTTAATTATTGGCAGAGAATTGGAGCTGGGTCTCTTCTCGAGAGTCGTTCTATATGTGATTACGAATTCGTGGGCGGTTCCGGATCATTATTTGGACGACCGAGGAATTAGTTATGAATATTTGAAGTTCGGATTTAAATGGTGGGCTACTTAACGACTAAATTACCGGACGAGAATTTGGTTTCGGCTTCTTCACGGAAGTTGTTCAGAATTTAATTTCAAGTTCGTGGGAACTTCCGGAGCATGATTTGGAGTTACGAGGAATTAGTTGCGCATTTTGCCGGTTGTTGATTATTTAGTCGATTTAATGTGTGTTGCTTTGAAGGGTTGACTTTTTATTCGGTTGGCCGATGTATTTGACTTTGAGTGATTATTGAAGAATATGTCGAGACGAGTTTGTGGCCGTAAGAATTATCGGAATCGGAATTACGACGAGAAAGTTACGCGCGTTTGAAGTTTGTCGAAAAGGATAATTATGAAGTTTCCAAAAATGGAAAGTCTATAAATAGAAGTTGCTACTTTGGGCAGGTCAAACCTTTCCTCTTTGAGTGTTGACCGAGTTGACTCGGTCAACTCGGTGGAGAATGAGGATTCACGTCGGCCTATAGGTGGCTCACGGTGGTGCGACGATTCCGGCCACCCCAGAGGGTGGGGCTGGTCCCGTTCAACTCGTCTCGGTGCCCTCAACCCCGTGTCGTCCTCCTCGCGTGGTGGAGCTCACGGTGGAGAGAGAAAACTTGAAGTAAAGTTTGTGAATTTTGGTGTTAATGGTGGTTTGTGATTCCGGCCGATTCGAGCTGCAATTCTTAGTGGGCTTTGAAGCTCTCATCCCCTTGATGCTTCCCTGTAAGTTTCGTGTTTCAATTCGATGTATACATGGAGAATTTTGGATTGGAAAATTTGTGTACAATTCGGGTTTCATTGAAATTGGATGTGTTAGAGTGAGAATTGGACTTCGGTGCAGTTATGAAAGTTGCTCAGTGCAAGATTTTGAGTGGAATAGAGGCTGCCCCGCCGTGAAATTCTCCGGTCAACAGTGGCGCCGACGTGGACGGCGGTCAACGGTCAAGGTTGACTTTTTGACTTTCGACAAGTCGCATGTCATTTGACTCGAAATCGCGCTCCGATCGCAGTGGGGAGGTTCGTTTTTCGAGTTGAGCGTCCGAACGTAAAGCGAGGTATTGAAGTGGTATATACGGATTTTCGACGATTCGTCGACTTTGATTTATCTGTTTCCGAGAACGGTGGTTTCTCGTGGTTTGATTTGTATTGTCGGATTATGATTTTGAATAATGAACTTTGTGAACATTCAGGGGTTTCGTGATTGTTGTTTTGGCGATGGACTTTCCGCCGGATCACGGGTTAACGCGATACGCGTTACGCCAGTCTGTGAGTGGACAATTTCTTTTCACGGATTGTTTGCGAGTCTTTTATATGATTTTATGAATTTGAGCATGCAGCATGATGATGATTTACGGGCATGAGATTTCATACGAGATTATAATAAATATGAGCATGTGTTTACGATTATACATATACGGATATACGTATACAAATATACATACATTTATATGTTGTTTCATGCATTTGCATCGAACTGTTTATGATTTGGTTTTCACAGAGTACAGTCTTGGTTACGTTGTTGTATCGATACACTTTGCCTCTCAGCTGATCCCCGATGGTAGGCCACCAGGAGGGACGTCGTCATCCCGACCTGACCGGTGATGGGCGTTTCCCCGGAACCGAGGCCATTTCTGGCTTAGAATCACGGGGACCAAGGACCTCGTGATTCGGACTGTACTAGCACGGTGTGTGTCCATGTGTGACCCCGTGGGATTTATACTTGCATGCTCAGTACACTGGAGGAGTATGAGTTTTACCTCGTGTACTATGTTGTTTTTATTTACCTGGACTCGCATATGTTTTTATAACATATATATTAATTGGTGAAAGACATTTATTTTCGTCCACTCACTCTAACGTGTTTATTGTCTTTCACCTGGGCTTTTCGGTTTCCGTGCCCAGTTTGCAGTTCAGGATCTGGTGTCGCACGTCGTGGTCGGAGGCATAGTGCTCAAGCTACTTTGTTTCATCCAGTAGGTTTATTGTTCTACCTACTGTAGTATGCGTTTACGGTTATGTATTAGATGTCGCTCTGAGCTTCCTATTGAATACGTTATACGATTTTACACTGGATTTCAGTAAAGTATATATTATATGTATTGTTTACTTTACTGTTGACATATTGAGAAATTCGGATGGGATTGGTGCCCACGGTTTGTTTTTTTTGTGGCATAGGATGAAGTGTATTTTCCGCGTGCAGGTAATGGCAATTCTACGTTAGTAGCGAAACTCTGCCCAAATTTCGAAAAGTTTTTGTTGGTTCGTGTTTTCGAAGGGGTTTGATTCTGATTTAGGAAGCTAAATCGGGGTTGGGTCCTTTCAGCTTGGTATCAGAGCATTAGGTTATAGGTTCTGTAGACTTCTGTAGTCGTGTTTACTAAGGGTATTTGAGAATGTACAGCATGTCTGGAATGATGACCCGACCGGCCGGCGGATAATCATCAAATTCCGGGTGTTGTGTGCTTTCAAATATTTGAAGTTCCATGATTACGTTCCACTTGTTGTGAACGGTATTGTATTCATTAGGATGCCTCCTGACGTGCTTTCCGTGTTGTTTCGGTTGTGGATCCTGTTGTGGATCAATCGACGCGCGATTTGCCAGAGTTGTGAATTTGGATGAGTATTCAGAGTTCAGAGAATTGTGTGGCACGGTTTGCCTGGGGATGTGTATATGAACGTCTATATGTTGCCTCAGAGCTGAGATTTGTGGCAGTGATGTTTGCCTGAGTCAGATTGTTGTGTTTTGTGGGCTGATATTGTGTGAGTTCCGGTTGCGACTCCACGGCCTACATTCAGAGTGTTGTGTATACTGTAATGTTTGATCAGGCTACCCAGCAAGTGTATTGTGGAGTGTTTACCCACTTGAGGCAGAGATGCATTGTTCACATGTTGTCCCTGTTTGCACGAGTTATGTGGCTTCAGAGGAAGCAGTGCACGAGGTTCGAGATGAGTTTGAACCTGAGTATCAGAGAGAGAGTCTGATTGATGTGCCTTGAGACATCCATGAGGAGCTTAGTGTGTTGCACTCAGTGGCGAGGTTATTGTGAAGAAAAGATGTACACGATTTTCGATGTGACGGTTTGAGGAAAGTGGATTCAGTAGTGAGATTTTGATGAGGTTGAGTTCCGACACTTCGGGATCAGTGACTTCATCAGGTTGTGGCCTTTTCGATTATGTTGGGGATTCTCTGCTTATCCGTTTGACGATGGCGGAGAGCGCAGAGTAGCGGACTTGTACCTGTGGCATGAGCTTGGGCGATCGTTGGTGATCCTTTCACGCAGCAGGTGTTGCGGTGATTTGTGTTCGAGGAGTACTTTCAGTTGCTGTTCCGGTGACCAGGAGGGTCACATTACGAGGGAGCGCCCTCAGCCAGCTGTTGTAGCGGTTCAGTAGCTCAAAGTTACGAGGAGATCATGATGTTATTCATGTGGTTTGATCCATGTACCATTTTGACGAGCCATTCAGTAAGTCGCAATTGATGTGGGCGGCTATTTGGGCATGTTGGAGTTCGTGCCATGACCTTGTTGAGGACAGACTTTTCTCCGAGGTTGCTGTTGTTTGATATCCATGGCTATTGTATCTGTATCTCCACTTCCGAGGTCTTGGGGAGTGTTGCATCCATCCGGAGGTTATGAGATCCCTGTTGGAGGATATGGGTCAGCCGCGGATCTGTTATAGCTGGACATTGTGATTTGGGTGTGTTTGAGAGTACAGATTTACTGACGACGCTTTTGACTGTGTTCGAGTACTTCGAGAAAGAGGTTGTGTATCGACGACCAGATTTCCCCGAGATGCTGTTTCGTGGTGATGGTCGAGCAGATGATGGAGACAGATTGTGTTGCTTTCTTGCCATGTTGTGGATACTACGGTTGCTGTGCCGATATTGGCGATATCGAGGTGGTTCCCGAGTTTCTAGGTGTGTGTTGGAGGAGTTACCAGGTGTTCCTCTAGTTCGGGAGATCGACTACACTATTGAGCTCGTACCGGATGCTGGACTCATTTTACCGACATCTTGTCGTTCGGAGCCAGCAGAGCTGATGGAGCTATTGTTTCGACTCCAGGAGTTGCTGGAGGAGATTTCAGGAGATTTTATGCGACCCAGCGTACCTGCGTAGTGTGTTTTTGCATGGTGTGTACGGACGTTGGATGATTTGATGAGGTGGTGCATTGACTATCTGAAGCTCGATTTGGTCCAGAGGAGAGTGAGTATCCTCCGCTTTGGATTGACGAGTGGTTTGATCAGCTCGCGAGAGCTTCAGTCTTGTTGAAGATTGATTTCGGATCCGGATACCATCAGTTGTGGATCAATGAGTCAGATGTGGCTATGTTAGTTTTCGGATCTCGGTGCGGACTTCATGAGTTCTTAGTCACGCTGTTGGGTTGACCAATGCTCCGTAAATCGTGTGGACTTGGTAGACCAGATGTTCAGACGGTTTCTGGACGAGTTGCGGTCATGTTCGTTGGTGACATCCTGATGTATTCCAGGAGTGTGGACCAGTACCTGACGCAATTGTGAGCGGTTTCGCGGACTTTGCGAGACGACCAGGTGTTGTGAAGTTCAGCCAGTGTGAGTTTTGGTCGATTAGCGTGAAGATGTTGGGCTATGTGATGTTATCCGAGGGAGTTAGCGTAGATCCTGACCAGTTCGAAGCCGTATTGATTTGGGGTTGCCCTACCTGTGTACCAGAGATCCAGAGTGTCTCTTGGGTTTGGCAGGCTATTACCGACGGCTTGTGCAGGATTTTCCTGGATTGCCACACTACATTCTGGATTGACGAAGAAGACGTCAAGTTCGAGTGGTTCGATACACGCAAGGAGAATTATTTACTCCTGCAGGATGGTCGACCGTTACTTCGGTTTTGACCTTACTTGATGATCGCGACGAGTTCGTGGGTTATGGCGATGCATCGAGGTTTGGGTTTGGGTTGTGCTTTGATGCTGTGTAGCAGAGCGGTGACTCATAGTTACGGATAGTGGAAAGCTTATGAGGTTACGTATCCGGAGTTTGATTTGGGTGTAGCTGTATTTGTGTTAGTATCAGAGAGTTTGAGACGCTACAGTTATGGCGTGCAGTGCAGTGTAGGATGTGCACTGATCACTTGAGTTTCATCCACTTGCATTTTCGGCCAGATTTGGGCTTGAGGCAGTGTAGATGGTTGAGGTCGACTCACGACTATGGCTGCACCTTTGAGTTTGTTCGGGAAAAGATAAAGGTTGTACTTTGACCATCTGTTTGGGATGATGTTGATGCTGATGCATTCAGTTGAGAGTCAGGAGTTTCAGTGTTGCATGTGTGTATGTGTGGCTTGAGTTTTCGTGTTAGCCGAGTTATGGGCTACGAGAGCTGAGTTTGAGTGTGATGATGTTGAGGCTCGTGATTTTGCGCGTGTTTGGCACTAGTGACGCGGAGAAGTGTCAGATACTTCGAGTTTACTACTCGTGACGCAACATGAAGAACGATATAGCAGCTTGTGCGAGCGCAGCTTGTGCGAGCGCAGCTTGTGTGTGCTGATGCCATATTTGTCGACTGGCAATGGCTAGGAGGCAGAGACTTGCCGAGATGTGTTAGCCATTTGAGATTTCCGGTTAGACGTGACGGTTGCTGCTATGATTGTGTATGTTTGTACGCACTTTGGTTGTGATACCAGTTGTTAGGCTTTTGTGGATCGTTTGACGAACTCAGTACAGTACTTTGTACCTTTTGGAGATGATTTCAGTGGCAGGCTGTTATGGCTGTGTTTGATGGAGGTTGTCCCTTTACGTGGTGTACCTGTGTCCCAGTTCGCCGATCAAGGTGATCAGCTACGACTAAGTGTTGGCAAGCTTTGCAGCGAGCATTGGGGACCAGATTACGAGTTAGTACCGGATCTTATCCTCGGATTGGCGAGTGATCTTCGAGGACTATTTAGGCCTAGGAGGGCATGTTGTGTATTTCGGTATTGCAGTTCCGGAGGATTCGGGACCAGCAGTTTCAGCTGTTCGAGATTGCATGCAGTACCAGTTTGTGGACCACTATAGTTTTGAGATTATTTGATGTTGATTTGAGATGTGGTGCTATACTCCATTGTGCTGGAGTGAGTTTGGTTTGAATTTGAGTTGATGTTTGTTTCCGATTTTGTGGAGTGTGTTACCACAGACTGTCAGACTAGCGGAAATGGGTTGATAATTGTTTGAGTTCGATGCTTGAGTTACGTTGGTATGAGCAGGTCGTGTTGTGATTTGCCTTGATGTTTTGATTCATATGTGGCCATAGGCGAGTTTGTGTTATGCCGTATGGTTCGGCATCGCCTATAGTGTTGGCCTTGTGTGTTGTGTTCCGCGTGGCGGAACTATGTTTCAGGTTTGCTACGTGTTGTGTATCCTGTCTGTTCCTTATGTAGGAACACTTGGCGCTTGTGTGGAGCCAGTTCAGATTTGTGATTTGTGGGTACAGAGATTCCAGCACAGAGCTATCTCTTATTGTGGAGTCAGTTTCCAGAGTTGTTCAGTTGATGTAGCCACTGGGCAGTTGAGCAGGATACAGAGGCAGTGTTCCTACTTTTAGCCAGCAGACTTGGAAATTTCGAGGTCAAAATTTTTCTAAGGGGGGTGGATTTGTGACGACCCGAACCAGAATCAGCAGTACAACCAGCTATGTACGTGAGTTACCGCGTAGTCACTGGTATCCGACGGTTGTTTGGATTCGCCGAGCTTGTTAACGACTTAATTATTGGCAGAGAATTGGAGCTGGGTCTCTTCTCGAGAGTCGTTCTATATGTGATTACGAATTCGTGGGCGGTTCCGGATCATTATTTGGACGACCGAGGAATTAGTTATGAATATTTGAAGTTCGGATTTAAATGGTGGGCTACTTAACGACTAAATTACCGGACGAGAATTTGGTTTCGGCTTCTTCACGGAAGTTGTTCAGAATTTAATTTCAAGTTCGTGGGAACTTCCGGAGCATGATTTGGAGTTACGAGGAATTAGTTGCGCATTTTGCCGGTTGTTGATTATTTAGTCGATTTAATGTGTGTTGCTTTGAAGGGTTGACTTTTTATTCGGTTGGCCGATGTATTTGACTTTGAGTGATTATTGAAGAATATGTCGAGACGAGTTTGTGGCCGTAAGAATTATCGAAATCGGAATTACGACGAGAAAGTTACGCGCGTTTGAAGTTTGTCGAAAAGGATAATTATGAAGTTTCCAAAAATGGAAAGTCTATAAATAGAAGTTGCTACTTTGGGCAGGTCAAACCTTTCCTCTTTGAGTGTTGACCGAGTTGACTCGGTCAACTCGGTGGAGAATGAGGATTCACGTCGGCCTATAGGTGGCTCACGGTGGTGCGACGATTCCGGCCACCCCAGAGGGTGGGGCTGGTCCCGTTCAACTCGTCTCGGTGCCCTCAACCCCGTGCCGTCCTCCTCGCGTGGTGGAGCTCACGGTGGAGAGAGAAAACTTGAAGTAAAGTTTGTGAATTTTGGTGTTAATGGTGGTTTGTGATTCCGGCTGATTCGAGCTGCAATTCTTAGTGGGCTTTGAAGCTCTCATCCCCTTGATGCTTCCCTGTAAGTTTCGTGTTTCAATTCGATGTATACATGGAGAATTTTGGATTGGAAAATTTGTGTACAATTCGGGTTTCATTGAAATTGGATGTGTTAGAGTGAGAATTGGACTTCGGTGCAGTTATGAAAGTTGCTCAGTGCAAGATTTTGAGTGGAATAGAGGCTGCCCCGCCGTGAAATTCTCCGGTCAACAGTGGCGCCGCCGTGGACGGCGGTCAACGGTCAAGGTTGACTTTTTGACTTTCGACAAGTCGCATGTCATTTGACTCGAAATCGCGCTCCGATCGCAGTGGGGAGGTTCGTTTTTCGAGTTGAGCGTCCGAACGTAAAGCGAGGTATTGAAGTGGTATATACGGATTTTCGACGATTCGTCGACTTTGATTTATCTGTTTCCGAGAACGGTGGTTTCTCGTGGTTTGATTTGTATTGTCGGATTATGATTTTGAATAATGAACTTTGTGAACATTCAGGGGTTTCGTGATCGTTGTTTTGGCGATGGACTTTCCGCCGGATCACGGGTTAACGCGATACGCGTTACGCCAGTCTGTGAGTGGACAATTTCTTTTCACGGATTGTTTGCGAGTCTTTTATATGATTTTATGAATTTGAGCATGCAGCATGATGATGATTTACGGGCATGAGATTTCATACGAGATTATAATAAATATGAGCATGTGTTTACGATTATACATATACGGATATACGTATACAAATATACATACATTTATATGTTGTTTCATGCATTTGCATCGAACTGTTTATGATTTGGTTTTCACAGAGTACAGTCTTGGTTACGTTGTTGTATCGATACACTTTGCCTCTCGGCTGATCCCCGATGGTAGGCCACCAGGAGGGACGTCGTCATCCCGACCTGACCGGTGAGGGGCGTTTCCCCGGAACCGAGGCCATTTCTGGCTTAGAATCACGGGGACCAAGGACCTCGTGATTCGGACTATACTATCACAGTGTGTGTCCACGTGTGACCCCGTGGGATTTATACTTGCATGCTCAGTACACTGGAGGAGTATGAGTTTTACCTCGTGTACTATGTTGTTTTTATTTACCTGGACTCGCATATGTTTTTATAACATATATATTAATTGGTGAAAGACATTTATTTTCGTCCACTCACTCTAACGTGTTTATTGTCTTTCACCTGGGCTTTTCGGTTTCCGTGCCCAGTTTGCAGTTCAGGATCTGGTGTCGCACGTCGTGGTCGGAGGCATAGTGCTCAAGCTACTTTGTTTCATCCAGTAGGTTTATTGTTCTACCTACTGTAGTATGCGTTTACGGTTATGTATTAGATGTCGCTCTGAGCTTCCTATTGAATACGTTATACGATTTTACACTGGATTTCAGTAAAGTATATATTATATGTATTGTTTACTTTACTGTTGACATATTGAGAAATCCGGATGGGATTGGTGCCCACGGTTTGTTTTTTTTGTGGCATAGGATGAAGTGTATTTTCCGCGTGCAGGTAATGGCAATTCTACGTTAGTAGCGAAACTCTGCCCAAATTTCGAAAAGTTTTTGTTGGTTCGTGTTTTCGAAGGGGTTTGATTCCGATTTAGGAAGCTAAATCGGGGTTGGGTCCTTTCACATATCCACCGAAAAACAAGCATTGACACTTGCCGTAGGAACCTTCATGGAATCTAGGATGTTAAATTCGATCTTCTCTCCATCAATCTCCATGGAAAATGTTCGTTCAAATACATTGATCTTTGTTCTTGCGGATCTCATGAAGGGACGTCTAAGTAGCAATCGCGTGGTGTTCAATGGACTCTCTTCCATGTCAACAATGTAAAAGTAAGCTGGGAATATAAGATTGTTGACTTGCACAAGAACATCTTCAACGTACCCCCTATGGTACTTATGAGAACGGTCGGCTAGTTGGATGATGACATTGTCTTGCTTAAACTCGCCAAGCTCCATGGATGCATACAAGTAGTAAGGCATAACGTTGATAGATGCACCAAGGTCTAGCATGGCATCTTCGAATTTATTGTCACCAATCACACAAGGAACGGAAAAGCTCCCCGGATCCTTCAATTTGTGGGGTAGCCGACGTTGCAACACCGCTGAAACGGTTGCATGCACCTTTACAACCTCCTTCGCTCTCGTTTGCCTCCTTTGGGTGCATAGCTCTTTTAGAAACTTGGCATAGATAGGCACTTGCTTGATGCACTCGATCAAGGGCAGATTTACTTACACCTTCTGAAAGATGTCCAAGATGTCTTTGTATTGATCATCTTTCTTTGATTTAGTTAACCTATGTGGGAATGGTGCACGAGAAAACGAAGCATTAGTATTAACCAAACTTGAAGGGATAGAGTTAATACCTTTGTTTGGGGCAGATTGCGTGGTGACTTGTGCCTTTGTGGCGTTGGATGCCACATTCTTCTTCTTCTCGGCTTCTTGAGTTGCCGGATCTTCTTCTAAGTCCTCCTCCTCAAAAATGGCGTGAGAAGGTGTCATGCTTGTCTTTGGAAGTGGATATTTTAGTTCATTCCCACTCCTTGTTATTATTGCACTCAGATTCCGGTTCGGTGGTTGTGGTTGTGGTTGAGGTAGAAGGTGGTCGGAATCTCTAAATTGGCCTACGAAGTCCATGAGTTGGCCCATTTGCTTCTTGATTTCGGTGATGTCTCGGCCATGTGTGTCCAACGTCTCCTTTTGCTTTGCGTGTCCCTCCAAGAGAACTTGTGTTGCAGCGGACAATTGAGTGAACATCTTGTCATAGTCCGGATTTGTAGATTGTTAGACCAGAGGAGATTGTTGCATCGTTGGAATTGGAGCTTGAGGCATTGGCTGCCTAGGTTGAAATGGAGCACGTTGGTAGCCTTATTGAGGTGTCAGAGGGTTTAAACATCCATCATTGCTACTCCACTTGAAACTTGGATGATCGCGGTTGCTGCCAAAATTGTTGTTGTTATAGTTGTTGTAACGTTGGCCTCCTTGATATCCGCCAATAGCATTCACTTGCTCCGCCTCATTGTTTTGCTCCTTCAGGTTAGGACATTCATCATTGTAGTGCCCTTGCATATGGCAAATGCCACAAACAGGTTCTAGGCTTGCCTTGGCTCTTTTGGTCTCGAGTTCAAGCACTTGTTGTAGCATAGATGCTAGCTTGTCATACTTCTCATCCGTCCCTTTCTTTGAACTAGCTTCAGCTACTGTTTTCCTTAGAGCCATCCCATATTGAGCATCATTGTTTGCTCGGTTCTCCAACAATGTATGAGCTTCTGTCTCATCTTGATCCATGAATGCTCCGGTTGCAGCGGCATCAAAAAGCTCTCTATCAATCGATTTCAAACCATCATAAAAGTAGTTCATGAGGTTTGTCTTGGAAAAACCATGGGAAGGGCAAGTGGCACATAGAACTTTGAAGCGATCATAGTACTATCCAAAGGATTCATCCTGTGCTTGAGTTATTCCCGTGATCTTCTTCCTCAAAACAGTGATCTTTGAGGCCGGAAAGTATTTAGTCAAGAACAGGTCCACAAGTTGCTTTCATGTCTTGATGTAATTAGGCGGAAGTTCCAATAGCCAAGTTTGAGCTCTATCTATCAATGTAAAGGGAAAAGCTTTGAGCTTGAAGAGTTCTTCATCGGCATCCGAAGGCTTCATACTTAGGCAAATGAACTGGAATTGTTTCAGATGCATGTTTGGATCTTCATTGGACAGCCCATGGAAGATTGGTAAACGGTGGAGGAAGCCACTCTTCAACTCAATATCCTTCTTGTCCTCTTGAGGAGTTGGAAATCGAATGCAGGAAGGACCGCGACTCCATTCGGTTGAGCAAGTACGTTGGCGAAGAGATCGCCTATCATTAATGGGAGGGTTAGGTGGATTGACACCGGTCATGTCTTGCTCTTCTTCTGAAAAATGCTCGGTGGAGTGATGGGGTGAATGTGGAGAGTCAAAAGCTTCCTCAATGATAGGTTGGTCGAGATCTTGCTCCCTTGGAACTACTTGTGACCTCAAATTTGCCAAATGGTTTGTAAGTGCTTGGAGATCAACTTTAGAAGTCAAGTGGGAGCTGGACATTCATAGAAATCTGATCATCCACCAAAGATCAAATGTTAGTATCAAAAAAAATACACAAGGAATAGAAGATAGTAACCAAAAACGTTGGAAATTACAAAAGAACAACAAAAACACACAAAAACAAGCCATGAAAGGACCCAACCCCGATTCAGTTGCCCAAATCGGAATCGAACCCCTTCTGAAAATACGAACCAACAAAAATCTTTCAAAATTTCGGCAGGGTTTCGTTACTAACGTGTAATTGCATAAACCTGCACCCTGAAAATAACACTTCGTCCTATGCCACAAAAGCCAAACCGTGGGCACCAATCCTAACCGGATTTCTCAGCATCATAATATAAACAATAAACAATAAACATACTGTATTATATATAGTATATCCGAGAAAATCCGTATAAACACGTATCAGAGTGTATCAGAGCGACCTCTAGTGTAAATATATACAATATACACATCAGTAGGCGAAACAAGAACCTACTGGAAAACACAGGTAGCTCGGATCACTAGCCTCCCACCACGACGTGAAACACCAGAACCTGAACTGCAAATTGGGCACGGAAATCGAAAAGCCCAGGGGAAAGACAATAAACTCGTTATAGTGAGTGGACGAAAATAAATGTCTTTCACCGAGTAATATATGTTATAAAAACATATGTGAGTCGAAATATAAATAAAACAAATCAAATAGTATACGAGGAGACGCTGACTCCAACTCGTAAACAGAGCATGCATGGAAAATCTCACGGGGTCACTCATGGACACGTCCGTGCTAGTACAGTCAGAATCACGGAGTCCTTGACTTCCACGTGATTCATAGCCAGAAATGCCTCGATTCCGGGGTACTGCCCCTCGCCGGTCAGGTAGGGGTACTGCCCCTCCTGGTGGGCCTACCATCGGGGATCAACCGAGAGGCAAGTGTATCGATACAACAACGTAACTGAGACTGTACTCTATGTAAATCAAATCATAAACATTTCGATGCAAATGCATAAATCAGTATATATAAATGCATATACGTATTATATACTGATATAAGCATAATCATATAATACATGCTCATAATAAACATAATCTCATATGTAATCTCATGCTCGTAAAACCATGATCATACTGCATGCTCAAATTTGTAAAACGTATATAAAAGACTCGCAATCAATCCGTGAAAAGAAATTGTCCACTCACAGACTCGCGTAACACCCACTCGCGCTAAACTCGTGGCCCGGCGGAAGATCCCTCGCCAGAAGCACAATCACGATCTCGATCTCGATCTCCTGAACATTCATAAACATAACTGATCAAAAACATAGTCCATAACTCTGAACTCAACCTCGAAAACCAACCGTTTCCGGAAACATATTAAACTGTACAAAATAACTAACTGAATTTCCGAAATCTCCACTCGAAACCTCGACTGAAAATCTACTACCCAAATCGATCCGAAAACCTCTGGACGATAATCAGGGCGCGATTACGAGAAAAATGACATTAAAAACACCGAAATCTGAAAAGTCAACCCCTCGCCGTCGCTCCGCCATTGACCGCCGCCGCCGGCGGCGGTGCGCCGTCAACGGTGAAGTTTCACGGCGAGGAAGCTCCAGAAATGAAGCTTATCCCAAACCGAGTCATTTCCTCAGCTAACACCCAAGCCAATTCACACCGGAACCCGGTCAATTTCAGGCCGAAACCAAATCGGAATCCTTTTCCGGTAACCTAATCGGACCTGACCAAAAACTCAACCTCCACCCAAACTAAACATATGGGGAGACTCACCAGGGCAAGGGGAGTCTAACCCCCCTAACCACCACCACAGAAACTCGCCGGAAAACGGCCAACCATCATCGACGAAATCCATGAAACCGACCCGTTTCGGGTCACCACAAAACCTTATCAATTTACCCAAAACCAAATACCAATCGACTCAAAATCATGAGAGGAAGCTATCCTTACCCTTGCCGAAGTCAGAGGTGGCCGGAAAAGGGACGTCGAACGGCGAAGCCAAAATGGGAAAGTTTTCCCCTCGGGTCAACGGTCAACTTTCCAATTTTGGAAAGTCAATGCTCGGTCAACGTCAGTCAAAGCTCAAACTGAGATTTTCGACTATTTCTCGACTATTTCTGATATTTATACTCGCGCCTCGGGTTGATCGACGATTCGAAATGGATAACCATAACGATTCGGATAAACACGAAACAATCGGATAAACTCGTCGAAAACTGAAACTTCAAATAATCGTATTATATTCCTCGGTTATCGGAAAAATCATCCGAAACCGCCCTCGAGCTCGAAATCACGTACTCTACATTTTCCGTGAAGACACTCAACTCAAATTCTCAGCCGAAAACATAGTCGCGAATAGAATCGACAAACCACACATTTATCGTAAAATTGCGACTAAGCATAATCTCGTGAATCGTGCCGAATATTCTACTGATTCTAGTTCGGGTCGTCACAAGCCAAACGAAGGAAAACAAACCAAAAACACCAAAATGACTCAAAAGCTTTAAAACACTCTAAAACACTAAGTTATGACATTTAGAAATTCTAAGTAATTTAAACGTGAATGCAAGGCTCTAAATATCCTAAAATGTATGCAAAGTGGGTAAAATGATCTAAAACAAGCTAAGACACAATATACACGTTTTCTGCAAAATTAGGCATATATACAATGCAAGACTTAGAATTAACGTTAGGAACACATATATACATATTAAAATGTAAGCACACAATAAATCACATCGAATTCATGCATAACACACTTAAATCGTCATCCAAATGCATCAAACAAGAACCTAAGTACAGTATGGAGTGAATGTATAAGAGAACACATTAGAAACCTGTAGAAAACACACAAAGTTACGTGCTAAATGATGAATGCAACGTGACCTATCTTTTGGCCTCATGTCCCTAACTTCACTTAGGTTAGGGTACCCGGTGATGAAATCCGAGCATCACAAAGCCGCAAGAAGGTTATGCAAGCTAAAATGCAATGTGGTTAATCCTTTACAAGTTAACTAAGTACAAACATATAGTTTCGACATGCATTATTTACAAGTATTGAGTGCGCCTAAGATTTAATGAGAGTACACTAGCTTGGTCTTTAGGTCGTTCAATGGACGTCCGACCAGTGCGATAAAGTATAAACTTTCAATCAAATGACCTTGGTTCAATCGAAAAACATGGCCAGTTTGGGATAGAGATAACGCGAGAGGTATGACTAATTTTGACAAAACACCCCGAGGCTAACCGAGCCAATGGTATATACTCTATTGGTCTTAGTCTTTCTTAGATCCAAAACCTGTCACCAGTCATAACCCGTTTCTAGATACCATGTCTGACATTCAGCCAATCTTTCGAAAATTTACACTCCCTTAAGTCCTTTGTAGACTCCGCCCTTAACCTCATGTCCATAACTTTACTTAGGTTATGGTGTGTGGTGATGAAATTCACACATCATGAGGGGTTAAGGAAATAAACAAGGGAAAGAGGCGCCATCTATTCCAAAGAGTGCGACTTAATCAACCAAACTTATGTACTAAATTTAAATCAAAGACTACCTTTAACATGTATAACTGAAAAATTAAATTAAATTATAAGTATAAACAAGTATAATTATAAATAAGTATGTAAATTTCCAATATACACATACTTTCTATTTACACAATTTCACATATTCACAAAAAACACATGCAAATTTCCAGAATTGCGCAAAGTTGAATACAGCTTCTTGTCTAATTTTTACAGAATTATTGGCTAGTTCGAATGCAATACAAATTTATGGGCACAAACTAGACACAAAACCAAACAGCTTTGCAAATTTTCAGATTTTTAGGGGACCTATAGCTATGTCTAGTAATTTACACAAAACAGGGCAGTGCACAGTTCCGAAAACAGAAAATAAAAACATATTTACATAACAAAATCACACAATGCTTTACAATCCTCGGCAACGGGGCCAAAATTGATATGCCCAAACTAACTACTAAATTAAACATTTAGAAATCAGTAAAGACACAACAATTAAAACCCTTTGTTGTAGATGTAGCATTGGTAAATAGGGTATCATTCTTAACCAGGGATTGAGGGTGCATGCATGACTATGCTAAAGTTTAGGGGGGTATTTAAGGGTTGGTTTTGTAAGCTACAAAATTAAACAAGTAATGGCCATCAAACAGATTTAGAACCCTAAATTCTAACATGCTTCACTCATAGACAAGTAGAAACAATTAAAGAACATAAAATTCTAAACATGCTCACTAGAACGAAAATAAAACTAAACTATATATACAAGTGATCAACTCATTCATTTGCCTAACTCTTTATAACCTAACAGATTATATGCAACCTATTAAATTCTAAGTCATTAGCTACGTTTTGCATGCATATTTTATGAACACGTGTGCTTTGGGATTGCCCTAACAATCAATGATACTAAGTGGGATTGCCCTGCAAAATAACAAAGCATTAAACACGAAAAAATACAAGTTATAACTAATTTCATAGAGACAAAACTGATTACACAAAACTTGTTAGAATTATATACAAAAGCATTCCTTTAAACCGATCTAAAACTACCAAGAATTCATACAAGAAAATAAAAGAAGAAATCATTGTTACACTTTTCCATTTTGGGATTTCCCTAGTCTACTCAGTGTAGCTTGATCCATCAATAAATGGACGAGACAGTTAGGATTGCCATGAAAGTCTCGGTGGAGGATGGCGTTGATGTTGCTTGGAGGAAGACGGCTTCTTGGAAGACTTGGAGTGTTTGGAGGTAGGAAGTGTTTAGGTAGAGGTTTAGCTACTAGAATAAGAGATGAATGAGAATGAGGCCGAGCTCCTCTATTTATATGTGAAGAATGGGAATCTTCCTCTCCAAACTAGATTTTCTTAGTGTATCCCGAGTAAATCTATCAGTATAACTTCAAACACGTTTTCCCGTGGCTATGGATCTCAGAAAATTATGTTCTTGGTCTGGTTGAAAAGAGGACTTCAATAGCTTTCCAAAAACGTATATGATCACCATATTCGGAGTAGATTTGTGGATTCGGTGATATCTTGAAGTTATAGGCCTGTATCTTGGATATTCTTTCTTTATTCTATGCCAAATATCTTCTTTATTGATTTTTCTCTTCTTGCTCTTCAAGGAATATATTCTGGCCGAAAATACCAAATATTTGAGATATTTTGATCTTCAAATAGGGAAAAATTGAGATATACTTGATATTTCTTGATATTTTCGGCCACATCATTTCTTGATCCGCCATCTTTTGTTCTTTCCTGGTCCGAGTAGGAGAAATGTCTTCATTCTTCATTTGGGAAACTATTTTTACACACCATTTTGGTAACTTTTATGAAGACCATTTCCGAATCATTTTGCACATTCTGGAACATTCCGCCATGTCATTCCTAGTTGATTTAGGAAACTTCACTTTTCAGCTCTACGACACTTCAGGGATCTCGAACTTTCTTACTTCCCTAAACCGAGTAGAAATCCTAGTCAAAGTAGGAAAAGACCATTTTCCCTAGTCGAATTGGGAAACCTCCATTTTCTGCATTTTGAGTTCATTTCCACCTCCTTTATTGATCTCCTTTATTCAAAACCTAAAAACAACAAAGTAAGTAAGAAACAAGAATACTAAGGTCAAAACAAAGCTAAATGTAAAGAGAAAGACGTTAAGAATCAAGCATAAAATGCGTAGATCAGCGGCAAGTATATCTAAATCTTGTCACTTTCGCGATATTAGTAAAGGAGTCAGACATCGAATCTGCTACTTTATGAAGATCGAGAATGCGTCACACTTCTATCTCACTTTGAGATATGTAGGGATCATGATAAGACCCTAATAGGGTTTCATGGGAATCAGGAACATTGCCCCTGCTTGGGAGTGGCATTAACTTGCCTAGTTTTAGGGACTTACAACTTTGCAGGAACCGTTTGCAGTAAGTATATCTAATCTTGTCACTTTTTTGATATTAGTAAAAGAGTCAGACATCGAATCTGCTACTTTATAAAGATCGAGAATATGTCACACTTCTATCTCACTCTAACATGTGCGAGGATCATGATAAGACATAATAGGGTTTCATCATGACAATTCCTGTCGTTCAGCTAGAATATAAGCATTCCTCTTTCTCCCTAACTGCGGGAAATATGTCTCATTAAAATGACAATCTACAAATCTAGAAGTAAAGAGATCTCATATCAAAGATTCTAAATAGCGAACAATCGTTGGAGCTTCATAACTAATATAGATACATAATCGTCTCTGAGGACCCATTTTTGTATGTAGTGGAGGTGTAAAAGCACATATACCACGTAACAAAATATGCGTAAGTGTGAAATTGAAAAGAACCAACCCTGATTTAGCTTCCTAAATCGGAATCAAACCCTTCCGAAAACACGAACCAACAAAAACTTTTCGAAATTTGGGCAGAGATTCGTTACTAACGTTGAATTACCATTACCTGCACGCGGAAAATACACTTCATCCTATGCCACAAAAAGCAAACCGTGGGCACCAATCCCATCCGGATTTCTCAATATATCAACAGTAAAGTAAAACAATAAATATATATATACTTTACTGAAATCCGGTATAAAATCGTATAACATATACCACAGAAAGCTCAGAGCGACATCTAATACATAATCATATATGCATACCACAGTAGGCAGAACAATAAACCTACTGGATGAAACAAAGTAGCTCGAGCACTATGCCTCCGACCACGACGTGCGACACCAGAACCTGAACTGCAAACTGGGCACGGAAACTGAAAAGTCCAGGGGAAAGACAATAAACACGTTAGAGTGAGTGGACGAAAATAAATGTCTTTCACCAAATAATATATGTTATAAAACATATGCGAGTCGAAATATAATAAATCAAACCAAATAGTATACGAGGAGACGCTGACTCCAACTCGTAAACAGAGCATGCAAGTAAAATCTCACAGTCAGAACCACGGGGTCCCTAGCCCACACGTGATCCAGAACCACGGGGTCCCTAGCCCACACGTGATCCTAACTGGTACCATCCTCGGGGATCAGCCGGGATGCAGTGTATCGATACAACCTCATAAACTACGACTGTACTCTGTGAAAACCAAATCATAAACAGTTCGATACAAATGCATGAAACAGTATAAAAGTGTATGCATATTCATATACGTATATCCGTATAAGTATAATCATATAATCGTAAACACATGCTCGTAAAAGCATAATCAATCTGCATGCTCAAGTTCGTAAATTATATATATAAAAGACTCGCAATCATTTACGTGAAAAGAAATTGTCCACTCAGAGTCTGGCGTAACGCGTATCGCGTTAACCCGTGATCCGGCGGAAAGTCCCTCGCCAAAACAACAATCACGAACCCCTGAATATTCACAAAGTCCATTATTCAAAGTCATAATCCGACAATACAAGACAAATCACGAGAAACCACCGTCCTCGAAAACACGAAATCCGAATACGACGAATCGTCGAAAATCCATATATAACACCTCAACACCTCGCTTAACTTTCAGACGCTCAATTCGAAAAACAAACCTCCCCACTGCGATCGGGGCGCGATTTCGAGTCAAACGACATGCAACTTGTCGAAAGTCCAAAAAGTCAAACTTTGACCGTTGACCGCCGTCCACGGCGGCGCCGCTGCCGGACCGAGAATTTCAAGGCGGAGCCACCCTTATTCCACTCCAAATCGTCCACTGAGCAACTTTGTCAACTGCACCGAAGTCCAATTCTCACTCTAACACATCCAATTTCATGATAAACCGAATTGTACACAAATTTTCAATCCCAAAATTCTCCAAACTCAAGCAAAATTAGAGCTTCAAACTTACATGGTAGCTTGTATATGAGGAGAGCTTCAAAGCCCACTAAAAATTGCAGCTCAATTCGGCCAAAATCAAGCAACCCGAATTCACCAAAAACTCCCTATTTTCAAGTCGGAATTCCTCCTTTTCCGGTGAGCTAGGCCGTGGAAGGAGGCCGGGGGTAGGTCGGGGAA
Organism: Geum urbanum; assembly: GCA_946800695.1. Taxonomy (NCBI): domain Eukaryota; kingdom Viridiplantae; phylum Streptophyta; class Magnoliopsida; order Rosales; family Rosaceae; genus Geum; species Geum urbanum. The sequence goes on from OX326998.1 coordinate 42,662,577, forward strand.
GTCGAGGCACACCATTTGCCACCTCCCCCGTGGCCGGAGACGGCCGGAAGGGCTTCGCCGCCGGCGAGCCGTGGAGGACCACCGCCACCGTCGCACAAGCTTGGTCAACCCGAGTTGACCAGGTCAACTCCCATGAATGCATGTCTGACTTTCCCCTTTTGGTAAGTTACTATTTATAGCTTCCCAAAATGGAAACTCCAAAAATTCAAATTTCGATAAACTTCAAACACGCGTAATTTCCTCATCGTAATTCCGATTCCGATAATTCTCGCGGCCACAAACTCATCTCGACATGTTCTTCCAATATCACCCGAAGTCAAACACATCAGCCAATTAGATAAAAAGTCAACCATTCAACCAAACACACATTTAAATCGACTAAACAAACGACAATCGGAAATAATCACAACTAAATCTTCGTAACTCAAAATCATGCTCCGGAAGTTCCCACGAACTCGAAATTAAATTCTGAACAACTTCTGTGAAGAAGCCGAAACCAAATTCTCGTCCGGTAATTTAGTCGCGAACAAACTTGCCATTTAAATCCGTTTCCGTCGAAACTTCAAATATTCATAACTAATTCCTCGGTCGTCCGAATAACGAACCGGAACCGCCCACAAACTCGAAATTACACGTACAACGACTCTCGAGAAGAGACCCAGCTCCAATTCTCGGCCAATAATTTAGTCGTTAAGAAGCTTCGGCGATTAAAACGACTGTCGCAACTCTGCGACTACGTGCAAGCTCATCAATCAAGCTGATTCCACTGCTAATTCTGGTCCGGGTCGTCACAGAAATGTCAGGCTTATATCTAGTTAACAACTGGTACACACTGAATGATTGACGGGCAATGGGTCTAAAATGAATAAGCATAGTTGCATGTAAAGTTTCATAGCCCTATGCATAGACGGGTAAATTGTATGAATCACCAAAGCTCGCGCCATAAGCTATAACTATTTGATATATTTTTGCAAGACCGTTCGGTGAATGAACAAGGGTAAAGGGATGTTCACCATCAATCCCAACAGATATGCAATAATCATCAAAAGATTTTGATGTAAACTCTCCTGCATTATCCAATTGAATAGACTTGATTAGGTGATCCAGGTGGTGTGCCCGAGACTTAATGATCTGAGCTAGGAGTTTTTCAAATATAGCATTCCTTGTGGATAGCAAAGCGACGTGTGACTAACGTGTCAATGCATCCACTAATACTATAAAATATTTAAATGGTCCACATTTAGGTTTAATAGGTCCACAAATATCTCCTGGAATTCGTTGTAAGAATAGATTGTTCTTAGTTGTGTCTACAACAAAAAAAGGCTGTGCCTATAACTTTGCAAATGAACAAGCTTTGCAAAATGAGCGGTGTACATTAAAGATTTCCATGAAGGAATCTGATGGGGTGATGTTGCACTCATCTTGGAGACCGAGCTTGGACCGAGAGGAGTAATCTCAGCTCGTCCATCTAAACCAATGGTGTTAGGTATTCTCACATGATTCTTTGCTCTAAAAAATAGATGACCATGCAAATTTTTCGATATCTTGATCATTATATCTCAACCTGGGTGACCCAGACGATAATGCCACAGCTTATATGAGGCAGAGTCACACACAGTAGTGTGAGTGGCTCTATTGGATTCAATGATCCTAACTGTAGTAAGATATAAACCATCATAAATTCTCATAAACTTCTCCAGAATTCACTTTCTGCCACATTCTATGGAGGTTACACATAAAAATTCTTTTCCATTCTCACAGTATGTTTTCAAGTGAAAGTCGTTGGCGTGAATGTTCTTAAAACTTAGTAAAGTTCGTTTGGCCTTTGGGCATGTATAAGGCATCAATGACATAAATTTTAGTGCCATGTTGCAACAAGAATTATGCAGAACCACGCATTTGTATAACCGGCGCTGAACCAATCATGGTTGTCCCTGAAGAACTATATGACATCATATCCATAAATAATTGCCTATTCCTCATTTGCTAAACACTCAATTTCGCCTTCAGACATCTACAAAAGAATTTAAATTAATCAGTCTTTGTACTCAAAAAATGGCAAACACTTTAAGAATACTTAAAGATTTGCAAGGGGTTGTGACTCTTATGGAGTGCTCCACATGGCAATAACCAAAAACTGATGTGTAAACAACATTCAACATTCCAAATAGGGCTATCCACGTACCATGAATTTCAATGGGTCGAAAACCTTCTGGATGGGTCAAAAATGACTCATGGGTATTTGAATCGATAGGTCAAAAATTTACCCAAAGACGCACTTTACGATACCATAAAATTTGACGGGTCAAAGGCCCTTCCAAGAACTACTGGTCGACGGGTTGAGACTCCTGGTTGATGGGTCGAAACATGACCCCCACTAGAATTCCCAATTTTTTTTTTTTAGTTTTTGTGGTATCATGTAGTATTGTACACGAACCATTTATGTATTCTGAAGTAAAATAACATTCTCAACACTTTCATATAACCAAAAATAGAGAAATTTTATTACTTGTCAACTGTATTACATCAAGGATGCCTTATTCCAAGAACAACGAAAAAACAAAGTCTCAAAAACATGACTAAACAAGCCAAAAAAAAAATTAAACTTGAAAGATTACATAGCAAAGATAACAACTCATTACATAGACTTAATAAAACTCAGAGTCTCAAGACTCTCTTTCTTGTCATCTGCTACAAGGAGATTGATATCACAGTCTTCTTCCATCTTATAGTCTCCCCTAGTAATGTTAGCCGCATGTGCCAAATATTGTTTGTGCCTCTTGTTGATATTCTGAGTTTCCTTGCTTTACAGTACTGATTGTGCATATGCTTAGTATAGTCATATTTAAAATACGAATACTTACCAGATGGAGAAGAGTGTAAAGACTTTCTTTCATTCTTGGAACCGAAACCTAACTGGTTCTTGGTTAAAGCACTAAGGCCGGCCTCCTAATGGCGATGTCAAGTCAAATTTAGATTTTCGCCTCTTCCACGGCCTGCCCTCCCATCATGGCTGTAAGGCTCAGAATAATTGTTCTTTCTTTCCTTACGGGCCTCCATTTTAGTTGAAAGGACCCAACCTCGATTTAGTTTCCTAAACCGCAATCAAACCCCTTCTGAAAACACGAACTTTCAAAAATCATAAAAATTTCGGCAGAGTTTCACTATATCGCGAAGTTACCATTAACCTGCACCCGAAAAATACACTTCATCCTATGCCAGAAAAGCCAAACCGTGGGCACCAGTCCCATCCAGATTCCTCAAAAACATAACATAATGAAAAGTAATACACAAAACTATATCTTTACAGAAATCCAGAAAAATCATATGAAAATATAAACATCAGAGTATTCAAAGCGACCTCTAATATATACATAAATACATAATAGTAGGCCAAACAAGAAACCTACTGAGAAGGAAAAGTAGCTCGAATACTAAGCCTCCAACCTTGACGTGCGACACCAGAATCCGAACTGCAAACTGGGCATTGAAAACAAAGAGCCCAGGGAAAGACATACAAACCATTAGAGTGAGTGGACGAAAATAAATGTCTTTCGCCGAATAATATATGTTATAAAAACATATGCGAGTCTAAATGCATGAAAATCAAATGGTACACGAGGGAGACTCTAACTCCTCACGCGTACAGAGCATGCATCGAAAATCACGCGAGGTCACTCATGGACACATCCGCGCTAGTACAGTCCGAATCACGGGATCCCAGACCCACACGTGATTCTAGCCAGAAAGACCTCGGGTCAGGGTATCTGCCCCCCCTCCCCTCGGTAAAGACCTCGAGTCAGGGTCACAGTCCCCCACGGTAAACATCCTCGGGGATCAGCCGGGATGCTAAGTGTATCGATACAACCATACATACTAAGACTGTACTCTATGTAAACCAAATCATAAATAGTTTCTATGCAAATGTATAAAGCATAATGTAAATGCATATTCGTAATACATACTTATAATAGCATATTTGTAGATGCTTATTCGTAAATGCATAACATAAAACACATGCTCGTATAAATCATAATCATAACGGCATGCTCAAACTCGTAAAACGTATATAAAAGACTCGCAACCAATCAGTGAAAAGAAATGTCCACTCACAGACAAGCACAGGGTGCAAACGCGCTAATCCCGAGACCCGGCGAAAGATCCCTAGCCAAGCGTACGATCTCGATCCCCTGAATAATCACAAAATATCACTGATCAAAATCATAATTCAATACTCTGAACCACACCTCGGAAACCAATCATTTCCGGAAAATATATAACTCGGATATCAAGAAAATCGTCGAAAATCCCAAAATACTCCACATATTCCTCGACATAGAATCCACAACTCAAATCAATTCGAAAATCTCAAGATGACAATCGGGGTGCGATTACGAGTAAAACAGCATAAAACTTGACAAAATCCACAAAGTCAACGCATCACCGGAGCTACGCCGTTGACTGCCGCCGGCGCGCCGTCACTGGTGAGATTTTCCGGCGATCAAGACCTCCAAAGCTTCCTCTCCTCAATCCAAAACCAAAACCCTTCTGCACCAAAACCCAATTCGGCCGGCAACCTCAACAAAACCACCCCGAAAGGTTCACGGCCAAGAATCGCCGAAAAAGTTCTCTGGCCGATTCTGGCGCCGTCGCTTCACCAAAACGCCTCAAACCAAGGGGGTTTTCATCCTTGGTCCAAGCCCGTCCAATCCAACCCAAAAACCAACTGGAAAGTGGCAGGAACAACTCCCCCCGCTTAAGCCGATTCCGATCAACTTCTCTCTCAAAATTCTCCAACCAAATCACAACCAAAACACACCATACATACATCAAATGAAAGCCCATAAGACAAGCTTCAAAACCATACCTCAAACTCCGGCAACCGTGCCGTTTTCTGGCGGCCACAATGACGGCAAGTCACAGACTCAGTGAGTCAACACGGGTTGACTCGGTCAACTCGGCCAGAATGGGTCAACTCGTTCAAACAACCCATTTTCTAACTTTTGCGATAACTTTACGACCATTCGGCTATTTATACGACAAGAATCAACTCTATCCGCGGTTCGGATAACTTAAACTCAAACGAATAAACACGACTAACTCGACGATAATTTCAAATATTTTTTTTATATTCCTCGATTATCCGAAAAATTCTCGGAAAGCTCATACGAACTCGAAATCAAATTCTCTTCATTTCCCACGAACAAACCCAAATCAAATTCATGCCCGAAAATTAAGTCTTGAACAAAGCCGCATAACCGATTAATTACGACTAACCACAATTATACGTGAAACTCGCAAATTAAGCCGATTAAAATGGAAACTCTGGCCACACACACATGAAACAATGAAGCTCCAGATTTCCAACTGAGTGCATCAACAACGACATTAGCTTTCCCTAGATGATATTCAAAGGTGCAATCATAGTCATTGATCAACTCCATCAAATATGTGCTATCTTATGTTCAGATCTGGCTGCGTGCGCAAATAAGTGATACTCTTGTAATCTGTATATATCTTGCACTGAGCTCCGTACAAGTAGTGTCTCTAACTCTTCAAGGCTAATACAATGGCAGCCAACTCCAAATCATGTGTAAGATAATTGACTTCATGTGGTTTCAACTGCCTAGAACCATAAGCCACTACTCTGTCATGCTACATCAAAACACAACCAAGACCCGATTTCGATGCATCGCTGTAAACCACAAACTCTCCACTGTCGTCAGGTAGAGTCAGAACCAGTGCAGTAGTCAACTTCTCCTTCAAGAGCAAGTAACTCTCCTCACAAGGATCAGACCACTCGAACTTGACGCCTTTCTTCGTCAATCTGGTAAGTGGAGTAGCAATCCATGAGAAATCCTGCATAAAGCGCCAATAATAACCTGCCAAACCTAAGAAACTCCTAATCACTGGTACAGTGGTAGGTCTACTCCAATTCAACACGGTTTCAATCTTGTCAGGATCCACGCTGACTCCCTCAGCAGATATCACGTGACCCAAAAAATTCACGTTATTCAACCAAAACTCACACTTGCTGAACTTCGCAAACAACTGATTATCTCGCAAAGTCCGCAAAACAGCTCGCAAATGTTTCTTGTGCTGGCCCACACTCCTGGAGTAAATCAGACTGTTGTCGATGAACACGATCACAAACTTTTCTAGGAATTTCCTGAACACCCTGTTCATTAAATCCATGAAAGCTGTAAGGGCATTGGTTAACCCAAACGGCATAACCAAGAACTCATAATGCCCGTACCGTGATCTGAAAGCTACCCTGGGCACATCTGATTCTCTGATCCTCAACTGATGGTATCCAGACCTGAGATCAATCTTTGAAAAGACTGAAGCTCCCTTGAGCTGATCAAACAAATCATCAATCCACGGCAACGGATACTTGTTCTTCACGGTGACCTGATTCAGCTTCCGATAATCAATACACAGCCGCATGGAACCATCCTTTTTCCTCACAAATAATACAGGAGCACCCTACGGTGATACACCGGGTCGTATAAAACCTTTCTCCAGCAACTCTTGAAGTTGAATTTGTAGCTCCTTCAACTCCGCTGGTGCCATACGAAAAGGTGCCTGAGATATAGGTCCAGTGCCTGGTAAAAGCTCAATGGTGAAATCGATTTCTCGAACTGGAGGAACGCCTGGTAACTCTTCCAGAAATACATCTGGAAACTCATAAACAACCTCAATGTCACCAATCACTACCAGAAATGGAGACATTACCGGCGACTTGCCGTCGCCGGCCTTGTCCATTTTTTTCGCCGGAAATTCCCCGCCGGTATTAACATTGCCGGCGACGGAGTTTCACGTTGCCGGTAATGTCTTGAAATCACCGGCGACTCAAGTTGCCGGCAATGTCAAGACATTACCGGGCTTGAGTCGCCGGTGATGTGTAGGACATTACCGGCGACGGAAGTCGCCGGCAATGTCAGCGCCGCCGTGGCCGGAATGTGAGACATTGCCGGCGACTTAGGTCCATGTCGCCGGCAATGTCTGGAAAAATTTTGAAAAAAAAACGCGGTTCTGGATTGGGCCCAATTCCAGAACCTGCATTGAAAGACATAAACCGTACAATCATACAACTTCAACAGTACACATAAATGTCCAACGTACAGTACAAATAGCAACGACGATACGAAAATTAACTACAACTACAGGTCAGGGTCCAGGAACTTGCGAGTCAGGGTCGAAGCCTGCATCTGTGTCTGCTGCTGGACCATGTTTTGGTACTCGGCCATCTGCCTCTTTTGCTCCTCCAACTCCCTCTGCGTCCTCTGAAGCTCCGCTGCGAGGTTACGACTAGAAGCTGAACTTCTTGACCCGGTAGAGTATTCTGAAGTGTTCTTCAATACTCCTTCGCCCGCCGAGCCCATTCCCCTACAGTAGTAGGTATTCTTCCCAGTCCCGCACGCTTTTGCCATGATTTGAGCCGCTATAGGGCGATCAAGCGGATCGATCTGAGAGGCATACTGGGTGACTTCTTCCTCAGAGCAGTCAGGATGGTTAGTCCGAGCTATATTCATGGTCACTTCTGCGGTCGCCTCCTCCACTCTCGCCTAATTGAAAAGCGAAAATGAATAACGTACTATGGATACAAAATAAATTAATATCGAAAAATAGTTTTATTAACACATGGAGAGGCGAAAGACTTACAGCTTCGTCAGGGCACTGCGGATAGAACTTCTGATGAATATACACCAAGGGGTTCACTTCTTGTTGTTGCTGCGCCTTAGTCGACCAACCCATGTAGTTGAGTGAACCTGCATGATGGGCCCTGGTGTTTTTCAATCTATTCGCCCGGTTCGTCTTCGAAATCGCCTTGTTTGATAAACATATGGAAAAAAATTAGTAACTAACTATTTCAAACTGATACGATACATTAGGCTTGTAAGATATATTCAGGATGCATACCTTCGCTTTGGGGTGCTCGAAGTGGGCTATCAGCCACAGCCACTCGTACTCCCTAAACCAGAATTCGCTAGGGGTAGAACCTCGGCCTAGGTCCTTGTATACAGTGTAATGGGAAGAAAGCTCGTTCTTCCACTCTTTATACCTATATTAAAACAAGGAAAAAAAGTTAGAGATATTAAAACACTTGATAAACAAAAATCTAACTCGATATATATTCAAATAAGTCGAAGCACATCACCTCATATGTAGTTGACGCTCTACCCACGTGTGAATAAGAACTTCATCCACGTCAAACCACACCTGCAATATGAATATATAAAAGGTAAAATTATATATTTATTCGGACTTAATTAATAAATGTAAAATTTACGTAATAAAAATACGATTTTACTCACACTGAGTGCATTATGCACTTGCATCTTCACGTAGATAGGCACAGATTCCCAATCTGGCCAAAGCATTGGGACCTTGTCCCGCACGATCGCACCGGCCATGCTGACATATTTGCGCGTGGTGTCGAATGCCTCGATCACCTCGCCATCTTCATTGGCCCTTATGGGTGTTTTCCTTCCGCCGGTGGCCTGCTCAAGTCTCTTCCCGGTGCAGGTGCCTCTAGCCCCTTTACGTTTTCCAGTCCCATTAACGAAATTGCCTAATAATACAATGTCAACAAATTGATATCATTAATTGAACCTATCGCAAGTCTTAAGTAATAATTAAGTAATCAATCTGATGTTAAATAAAATTTACCTGCATCGTCCGTTTGTTGGTTGGTGCACCTCACACTCCAAAGATACACGGAGTCGAACGGGAGGAAGTTATACGCTTCCTCCACGGTCAGGAACTCCGGCCGTCCTTCAACATAAACAGGCATCCCCCTATCATCGAATTCAGGGATGACAGGAATCTCGTCGGGTAGGAAGAGACCGGACGGCGGAGATAGACGAGGCCTGGACGATGAGGCGCCAGCACCACCATGTGTCTCAGATGATTCCCGTGAAACGGGAGTAGGCACTGGGCGAATATGGGGCATTCAGATTGAGGGAGTTTCTGATGCCCCCGTTGACTGTCGCTCGTCTGAGGCTCTACCACCGGAGGGACCTCTGCTGATTGAGCGTCTGGAGACTGAGGCTCGAGCCTCGACTTCCGGTTGCACGGCTCTTAATCGTGCAGCTTCCTCCTGAGCTCGCGCCTCTAGCAAGGCTCTCGTGCGAGCAGTCATCATTGGCCCACTGGGCGTGTTGCTAACTGCGGGCGAGGAGGAAGCTTGACTACTGTTCCCTCCACTATTTCGGGAACCTCTCCGAAGCCAATTAGCCGCAAAACCTCCTGGACACCGTAATAGTCATGGATTCGGTTCTATAACAAATCGGGACCGGAACGGTTTGGAACCGGAACCGGAACCGTTTGAACCTGGAACCGTTATGTTACAAACGGTTCTGGTTTCAAATAGTTCCGGTTCTAAACGGTTCCGGTTCCAAACCGTTTCGGTTCTATAACAAATCGGGACCGGAACGGTTTGGAACCAGAACCGTTTGAAACCGGAACTGTTTGTAACCGGAACCGTTTGTAACATAACGGTTCCGGTTCTAAACAGTTCCGGTTCCAAACCGTTTCGGTTCTATAACAAATCGGGACCGGAACGGTTTGGAACCGGAACCGTTTGAAACCGGAACGGTATGGAACCGGAACCGTTTGAAACCGGAACTGTTTGTAACCGGAACCGTTTGTAACATAACGGTTCCGGTTACAAACAGTTCTGGTTCCAAACGGTTCCGGTTTCAAACCGTTTCGGTTCTATAACAAATTGGAACCGGAACGGTTTGGAACCGGAACCGTTTGGAACCGGAACTGTTTGTAACCGGAACCGTTTGTAACATAACGGTTCCGGTTACAAACAGTTCCGGTTCCAAACCGTTCCGGTTCTATAACAAATCGGAACCGGAACGGTTTGGAACCGGAACCGTTTGTACCTGGAACCGTTTGGAACTGGAACCGTTATGTTACAAACGGTTCCGGTTACAAACAGTTCCGGTTTCAAACCATTCCGGTTTAAAACCGTTGTGGTTCCAAACTGTTCCGATTCCGATTTTTCACCTTAATTTATACGTTAAATTAACAACTATATCACCTTAATCCAAACACGTTAAATTTCGAAGCCGATTTTTCACCTATTATACGTTAAATTAACAACTATATCACCTAACTTAACATATATACATACATCATTTCCGGCTTTAAACTTTTCACATATATATACATCACATATACACTTTGTATACATCGATCATGCATCTTAATTTCACCTAATTTTCACACATATATATATACATCACATATTAATCCAAATCACCCTAGCTAATTAATTTTCCACATTTTTCAAACATACGTATATATATATACATTCCATATAAATTAATTAATTTTTCACATATATACATCACATATATTTCTCCTTCACCCCACAATTATCCACATTAATTTCCCACAATTTTCAAACATACCTTAATTACATTTTACAAATATTTTCCACATGCATACATACATCCCACAATTATAAAAAATTTATTAATCAAAATGCATAAAAATAAAATGTGGAATGAGAGAGAGAGAGGGAGAGAGAGTGAGCTATTACCTGCCATGGTGGAGCTCGACCCAACTGTTGTCCGGAGACAGAGGTGAGGGGAGGAGGAAGAGGAGGAGGGGAGGAGGAGAGAGGGGAGGAGAAGGGAGGAGAGAGGGGAGGAGAGGAAGAGAGGGGAGAGGGGAGGAGAGGAAGAGAGGATTGAGGAGAGGGTTGAGATGAAGAGAGAGGGGTTTTAGGGTTTGAGAGGGAAGAGGGAGAGGAAGAAATGGGGAGCAGCTTGAGCTGCATGGTCTGGAAATACCGCCACCATTGCCGGCGAGTTACATGGTAACTCGTTGGTAATGACATTACCAACGACGTACGTCGTGGGTAATGTCATTACCAACGAGTTGCTTATCAACTCATTGGTAATGTCATTATTTCTCGAAAATTATCCGATGGACCTATTTCTGACCAATTTCTGACTAAATAATTTCCGACAACATTTCCGACCATATATAACTACAATTTCCGACTACGATTTCCGACTACGATTTCCAACACGATTTCCGACTACAATTCGTTTGACCACTCTGGGCAACCATCATCTGCTACATTGTTCATCTGAAAACGTCCAGTAATACGTACACAAGAAATTATGTCATCTTGAAACTACAAAACCATGTACATACATACATGCTATATAAGGATATATATAAAAATAGACATATACACATATACCCTTACCCATTGACCAAAGTAGTTTGCAAACGTCCTGTTGTGGTAATCAACATTTCTGGCAATAGCAGGGCAGTGAAGATGACAGTTTTTCCAATATTGTACTTCTTGACAGTTAATCAGTACCGACCAGTGGGCAATGGCTACCTCATTTTCATCCAACTTGTACGACTTTGGCAAGCTTCCCTGTACTACCACGTCACTGGAGATGATAGAAAGGTTGAACTGGGGTTCATCTATCGGCATCTGTTGTTGGGGGTCCTCAAGCGCTCCCAAGTACACTTTGGTGTACGTTACACACTCGTGCGCAACATATGCTTCAGCGATACACCCTTCAGGTGCATATTTATTCTTCACATAGTCCTTGTAGGCTCCCAATTGTCTACAAGTTAACAAGTGCATGTTAACTTACTTAAAAAATAAGAATTTACATATAAAAACATAGGCAAACCAAATGTATGAATCATTTGTACCTTTCCATGGGATACATCCAAGTGTAGTGTACGGGACCGGTAAGCAACAATTGTTCGGGAAGATGGATCATCAGGTGAGGCATGATGTCGAAAAAATTTGGAGGAAATATCCTCTCAAGCTTGCACATGATAAAAATGATGTCATCTTGCATCTCCCTGAGGTCTGATTTTTTAACTTCCCTGGTGCATAACTTCTGAAAGAATCTTGACAAGGCCACCAACGGCTCCACCACCTCTTTGGGCAGGTACCCTCGAATGAAAATAGGGAAAAGGCGTTGAAGCAGTACATGGCAGTCATGACTCTTTAATTCGTATATCTTATTGTCCCGGAAGTTAACACACCTGCTTATATTTCCTACATAGCCATAAGGATACCTGCATATATATATATATATATATATATATATCCATAGGCAACAATTATATTTCTCGCATATAACCATAATCCGGTAAAAATTTAAGGCCAAATTCCTGCGTAGCCATAAGAATATATACCTGACATTACTCAGCCACCGAAAAATTTCATGCTTATGCTTCGGCTTTACGGTGTAAGGAGCTTGCGGCATTTTTCTCTTACCATCTCTTAACCACAAATGTTTCCGCAGACCCATTGCTTTCAAATCAATGCGTGCCTTAGGGATGTCTTTTGTTTTCCCCTCCAAGTTAAGAACTGTGCCCACAACACTTTCACACACATTCTTCTCTATGTGCATGACATCTAGGTAGTGTCTGATAGGCAACCTGGGCCAGTATGAGAGTTCCCAGAATATGCTCTTGTGTGTCCAAAACTTATACCTTTCGGGCTTGTCTGGAATTGACGCGACTATGTCAGGATGATTGCTCAGTTGGCCAAAATCATATTCATTCAACACTTCCAAAATTTCTTCCCCTGTCCATCGCCTGGGTGCCACACCTGTTTCCACAGTCCCATCAAACGCGTCTGGATCCTGCCTAAATGGGTGATCATATGGAAGCCAACAACGGTGACGCATCTGAACAATTTTACTGCAATGAGGACTGCAATAATCAACCGTCATGCACTCTGAACAAGCCCTGTAACTCCTGGTAACGTTGCCCGACAACATACCGTGGGCAGGAAAATCACTGATGGTGCCAACAAGCATGGCATGCATCTGGAACATCTCCTTTTTGAACCTATCAAACCCCTTCTGAAAACATGAACTTTCAAAAACCATAAAAATTTCAGAAGAGTTTCACTATATCGCGAAGTTACCATTAACCTGCACCTGAAAGATACACTTCATCCTATGTCACAAAAGCCAAACCGTGGGCACCAATCCCATCCGGATTTCTCAAAAATATAACATAATGAAAAGCAATAAATAAAACAATATCTTTATAGAAATCTGGGAAAATCATATGAAAATATAAACATCAGAGTATTCAGAGTGACCTCTAGTATATACATAAATATACAACAGTAGGCCAAACAAGAAACCTATTGACAAGAAAAAGTAGCTCGAATACTAAGCCTCTAACCTTGACGTGCGACACCAGAATCCAAATTGCAAACTGGGTATTGAAAACAAAGAGCTCAGGGAAAGACATATAAACCGTTAGAGTGAGTGGACGAAAATAAATATCTTTCACTGAATAATATATGTTATAAAAACATATGCGAGTCTAAATGCATGAAAATCAAATGGTACACGAGGGAGACTCTAACTCCTCACTCGTACAGATCATGCATCAAAAATCTCGCGGGGTCACTCATTGACACATCCGCGCTAGTACAGTCCGAATCACGGGATCCCAGACCCACACATGATTCTAGCCAGAAAGGCCTCAGGTCAGGGTATCTGCCCCCCCCCCCCCCCGGTAAAGACCTCGGGTCAGGGTCACAGTCCCCCACGGTAAACATCATCGGGGATCAGCCGAGATGCTAAGTGTATCGATACAACCATACATACTAAGACTGTACACTGTGTAAACCAAATCATAAATAGTTTCTATGCAAATGTATAAAGCATAATGTAAATGCATATTCGTAATACATACTTATAATAGCATATTTGTAGATGCTTATTCGTAAATGCATAATATAAAACACATGCTCGTATAAATCATAATCATAACGGCATGCTCAAACTCGTAAAACGTATATAAAAGACTCGCAACCAATCAGTGAAAAGAAATGTCCACTCACAGACAAGCACAAGGCGCAAACGCGCTAATCCCGAGACCCGGCGAAAGATCCCTAGCCAAGCGTACGATCTCAATCCCCTGAATAATCACAAAATATCACTGATCAAAATCACAATTCAATACTCCGAACCACATGAAAGGACCTAACCCCGATTTAGTTGCCTAAATCAGAATCGAACCCCTTCTGAAAACGTGAACCAACAAAAACCATTCAAAATTTCGGCAGAGTAACGCTAATAACGCGGAATTGCCATTACCTGCACCCAGAAAATAACACTTCATCTTATGCCTCAAAAGCCAAACCATGGGCACCAATCCCATCCGGATTTCTCAATATCATTTCAATAATAATAAACAGTAAACCTACTGTAATATATAATATATCCGAGAAAATCCGTATAAAACATGTATCAGAATGTATCAGAGCAACCTCTAGTGTAAATATATACAATATATACATCAGTAGGCGAAACAAGAAACTTACTGGAAAACACAGGTAGCTCGAATCACTAGCCTCCAACCACGACGTGAGACACCAGAATCCGAACCGTAAACTGGGCACGGAAACCGAAAAGCCCAGGGGAAAGGCAAATAAAACATTAGAGTGAGTGGACGAAAATAAACATATGCCTTTCACCAGTTATATACATAATCAATGTAAAACAATGCGAGTTCGGAAAGTATATATATGGAGGTTGCCAGGCGAATCTCTCAAGTCCGACGGTCAGGTGAATCGCTCAAACCCGACGGTGATAGGCCAGGGGAATCTCTCAACCCCGACGGCATACTGGGGAATCTCTCAACCCTGCCCAGAGGAATCTCTCAACTCTGGTCCAGAGGAATCTCTCAACTCTGGCGGACTACCGGTGATCAGCCGAGTAGCCGAAGCATCGATGCAGTAATGCCATCACCAATAAATATAAAATAATACCTCCAAAAATAACATATATCTCAACATCGTATAAAGTAAATACGTAAAATCACGATAAATCACGAACTCGCAAACAACTGTGAAAATATAAAAATGTCCACTCACAGATCAGCAGAGCGCGCACTCGCGCTAATCTCGTGGCCCGGTGGAAGATCCCTCGCCCGAAGCACGATCTCGATCCCCTGAATAGTCATAAAACATATCTGATCAAAATCATAGCTCACAACTCTGTACTTAACCACAGAAACCAACCATTCCCGAAAACATATAAAACTGTATAAAACAATCGACTGAATTTCCGAAATCTCCACTCGAAACCTTCGACTGAAAATCCGATACCCAAATCAATTCAAAAACCTCAAGGTGATGATTGGGGCGCGATTACGAGAAAAATGACATTAAAATCATCGAAAACTGAAAAGTCAACTTTCTCGCCGGAGCGCTGCTGTTGACCGCCGGCGGCGGCGGCGGCGCACCGTCAACGGAGAGTTTCTCCGGCGAGGAAGCTCCAGGTCTCAAGGTCTCTTCATGCCCAACCATTTCTTTAACTACAACAACCCTCAATTTTCACCGGAACCTCTCCAAAACAGCTCGAAATCAAAACGGATCAATGTTCCAGCAACCACCACGGGTTCACCGGAATCCACCACCTCAACCCAATTCAAACCCATGGGGAGCATCACAGAGGCAAGGGGAGTCGAAACCCTCACTCCCCCACCACCGCAGCTCGCCGGAGGACCACCTCCCGTCACCGGCGAATTCCGGCAACACAACCCGGTAACTCACTCAAACCACCATCAATTTTCACGATTCCAAACACAAATCAACTTAGAAACTCAAGGGAAGAGAGATTATACCCTTCACGTGGCCGGAGGTGGCCAGAAAATCCAAGTCGGCCGGCGAAAATCAAACGGGAAAGTTTTCCTCCACGGTTAACGGTCAACAGCCCCAAGAAATGCGACACAATATCTCGGGAAAGCCTGGTCGTCGAAACGCGACCTCCTTCTTGTGACAGTCAAACATGGCGCAATGCGTCTCCAAGAAATCCATACCTAAGATCAGATCAAAGTTCACGATATCAAGCAATAACAAATCTGCGGCTAATCCATGGCCTCCAATAAAAATTTCACAGTCTCTGTATACCCAGCCAATGCTCACAATCTCGCCTGACGGATATAACACTCTCCACAACCCCGGAAGTGGAGATGCAGGTACCGTAGCTAATGATGATAGTCTATACAACATGAATGAATGTGTGGCACCTGGATCTAACAATGTAAGTATTAGAATACCAAAGACATGTAACGTACCGATAACAACCTCCGGTGAAGCTCAGCCCTCTCGTAAAGTCATGGCATGAACCCTCGCCTGCCCGGCTGGTCGTCCACGCTGAGGCTGTCCTTGCTGTCTGCCCTGGCCTGCAAACTGTGATGGTCAAGCTTCCGAAGTGGCACCTCGCTCAGCTCCGAAACTCTGGGCCGCCTGTCCACCAGCACCATCAAATTGAAAACACTCCCTCGCGTAGTGACCCACCTGGCCACAGCGAAAACAAGTGACAGGGCCTCGCTGACATGGACCAACATGATGTCTGCGGCAGAGACTACACAACGGGTACTCCCTCGGTACAGCAAATGAGCCACCGGTACGCCGAGGATAACTGGAACCACTGGAACCCCCACTAGCCTGTGGTCGCTGCGGTCGATCTCTCCTCCATCTCGATCTCTGTCTCGGTACACTAGCTGGGTGGTCGATAAGATCCACCGCCCGAGGATGAAGCTGAACCGGAAGTATCAGAACTCTGCCTTTTTTAAGGCCCCTGACTCGGTCCACCCTCCTCAAACTGTCTAGGCTGGTACCTCTGTTGCCTCTCCTTCTCGATGTCCTCACCTCGGAGTGCTGCACTAAAAAACTAATTAAAATTGTTCCGAGGCATTATAGTCAGAGTCCCCTTGATATTCAAGTTCAAACCCAGCTCAAACCTGCGACACTTGGCTTCCTCAGTAGCCACCATATCACGCGCAAAACGAGATAAGCGGGTAAACCTGTCCCGATACTCAAGCACAGACATACTGCCCTGCCTCAAGTTCGTAAACTCCTCATACTTGCGCTGCTGGGTAGCCTAGTTGAAATACCTCCGCATAAACAAATCTCGGAACAAAGTCCACGAAGTATCAACTAGAACTCTGTCGGTGCTAACCCACCAAAAATATGCATCAGACTCAAGTAATCCGACTGCTGCCACTGTCATCTGCTCAGGGGTAAATCGCAGACGCTCACATACACGTTCAACCTGAACCAACCATGCCTCACATATCTCTGGATCAGCTGAACCCGAAAACACAGTCGCACCAGCAGTACGAGCTTTGACCACAGGGTCAAAATGCTCTTCCAAACGCAGCACTCGCATCAACAAGTCGTGCGTCTGGCGATCCTCATCAGGATCCGCTTCCCGATCAACACATGGACCACGTCGAGGAGGCATCCTACTGATACAAGACAAGCATTAGGTATAAGTAGAAAGAACGTAATCATGAGACCGCAGATATTTGAGAACACACAACACCCGAAGTATTGATGAGTACCGCTGGCCAGTCGGGTCATCACTCCAGTCATGCTGTACAAACTCAAATACCCTAAGCGTCACAACTACAAGAGTCTACAGAATCTGACAACCTAAAGCTCTGATACCAAGCTGAAAGGACCCAACCCCGATTTAGCTGCCTAAATCAGAATCGAACACCTTCTAAAAACGTGAACCAACAAAAACCATTCAAAATTTCGGCAGAGTAACGCTACTAACGCGGAATTGCCATTACCTGCACCCGAAAAATAACACTTCATCCTATGCAACAAAAGCCAAACCGTGGGCACCAATCCCATCCAGATTTCTCAATATCATTTCAATAACAATAAACAGTAAACCTACTGTAATATATAATATATCCGAGAAAATCCGTATAAAACATGTATCAGAATGTATCAGAGCAACCTTTAGTGTAAATATATACAATATATACATCAGTAGGCGAAACAAGAAACCTACTGGAAAACACAGGTAGCTCGAATCACTAGCCTCCAACCACGACGTGAGACACCAGAATCCGAACTGCAAACTGCGCACGGAAACCGAAAAGCCCAGGGGAAAGGTAAATAAAACGTTAGAGTAAGTGGACGAAAATAAACATATGCCTTTCACCAGTTATATACATAATTAATGTAAAACAATGCGAGTTCGGAAAGTATATATATGGAGGTTGCCAGGCGAATCTCTCAAGCCCGACGGTCAGGTGAATCGCTCAAACCCGACGATGATAGGCCAGGGAAATCTCTCAACCCCGGCGGCATACAGAGGAATCTCTCAACCCTGCCCAGAAGAATCTCTCAACTCTGGTCCAGAGGAATCTCTCAACTCTGGCGGACTACCGGTGATCAGCCGAGTAGCCGAAGCATCGATGCAGTAATGCCATCACCAATAAATATAAAATAATACCTCCAAAAATAACATATATCTCAACATCGTATAAAGTAAATACGGAAAATCACGATAAATCACGAACTCGCAAACAACTGTGAAAATATAAAAATGTCCACTCACAGATCAGCAGAGCGCGCACTCGCGCTAATCTCGTGGCCCGGCGGAAGATCCCTCGCCCGAAGCATGATCTCGATCCCCTGAATAGTCATAAAACATATCTGATCAAAATCATAGCTCACAACTCTGTACTTAACCACGGAAACCAACCGTTCCCGAAAACATATAAAACTGTATAAAACAATCGACTGAATTTCCGAAATCTCCACTCGAAACCTTCGACTGAAAATCCGATACCCAAATCAATTCAAAAACCTCAAGGTGACGATCGGGGCGCAATGACGAGAAAAATGACATTAAAATCATCGAAAACTGAAAAGTCAACTTTCTCGCCGGAGCGCTGTCGTTGACCGCCGCCGATCAACAGAAAGTTTCTCCGGCGAGGAAGCTCCAGTTCTCAAGGTCTCTTCAAGCCCAACCATTTCTTTAACTACAACAACCCTCAATTCTCACCGGAACCTCTCCAAAACAGCTTTAAATAAAAACGGATCAATGCTCCGGCAATCACCACGGGTTCACCGGAATCCACCACCTCAACCCAATTCAAACCCATGGGGAGCATCACAGGGGCAAGGGGTGTCGAAACCCTCACTCCCCCGCCACCGCAGCTCGCCGGAGGACCACCTCCCTTCACCGGCGAATTCCGGCAACACAACCCGGTTCAAACTCACTCAAACCACCATCAATTTTCACGATTCCAAACACAAATCAACTTAGAAACTCAAGGGAAGAGAGATTATACCCTTCACGTGGCCGGAGGTGGCCGGAAAATCCAAGTCGGCCGGCGAAAATCAAACGGGAAAGTTTTCCTTCACGGTCAACGGTCAACAGCCCCAAAATGGAAAGTCAACGCCTGGTCAAACCTCAAACAGTGTTTTCAACAATTTTTCGACTATTTCCGATATTTATACTCGCGTCTCAGGACGATCAATGGTCCAAAACGGATAACCATTACGATTCGGATAAATACGAAACGAACGGATAATCTCGTCGAAAAATTGAAACTTCAAATAATCATATTATATTCCTCGATTATCGGAAAATTCATCCGGAACCGCCCACAAGTTCGAAATCACGTGCTCTACAACTCTCGTGAAGAAACTCAATTTAAATTCTCGGCCGATATTTAAGTCGCGAACTAATCCACCAAATCACACAATTAACAATTAATCGCGATTACGCATAATCTCGTGAATCGTACTGATTACTCTACTGATTCTGGTTTGGGTCGTCACACCACACCTCGGAAACCAATCATTTTCGAAAAATATATAACTCAGATATCAAGAAAATCGTCAAAAATTTCAAAATACTCCACATATTCCTCGACATAGAATCCACCACTCAAATCAATTCGAAAATCTCAAGACGACGATCAGGGCGCGATTACAAGTAAAACGGCATAAAACTTGACAAAATCCACAAAGTCAACGCATTGTCAGAGCTCCGCCGGTGCGCCGTCACTGGTGAGATTTTCCGGCGATCAAGACCTCCAAATCTTCCTCTCCTCAATCCAAAACCAAAAGCCTTCTGCACCAAAACCCAATTCGGCCGACAACCTCACCAAAACCACCCCGAAGGTTCACGGCCAAGAATCGCCGGAAAAGTTCTCTGGCCGATTCTGGTGCCGTCGCTCCACCAAAACGCCTCAAACCAAGGGGGTTTTCATCCTTGGTCCAAGCCTAGTCCAATCCAACCCAAAAATTAACTGGAAAGTGGCCGGAACACCTCCCCCCAATTAGGCCGATTCCGATCAACTTCTCTCTCAAAATTCTCCAACCAAAACACACCATACATACATCAAATGAAAGCCCATAAGACAAGCTTCAAAACCATACCTTAAACTCCGGCAACCGTGCCATTTTCCAGCGGCCACAATGACTGCGAGTCACGGACTCAGTGAGTCAACACGGGTTGACTCATTCAACTCGGTCAAACAGCCCATTTTCGAACTTTTGCGATAACTTTACGACTATTTGGCTATTTATACGTCGAGAATCAACTCTATCCGCGATTCGGATAACTCAAATCCGGAAGTTTTGCATCATGGACGTTTTGCTATCTCTCAGTCAATTCAGGAAGTTTTGCATCATGGACGTTGTTGAAGCGTTACTTCATAACGTCCCATAAATCCTTGGGATCCCTTTTTTTAACTACTACTTCTTAAGAATTGGATGGATATGATGCCTCAAAAATATGAGAGCTAGAGCTTTGGTTTCCGCAGTTGGGCTGGCCACATTGGGCTCAGTCGGTGGGAAAATGGTGCTGGTGTATCTCTTTCTGATGAAAGTATTCTACATCAGAGACCCATCAATTTCTACCATATTCCTTTCGCATCAAGGATGTCAAACTCTGGCTTAGCCGGCTCTGTAGTCGTAGTCTTCTACAAAAGAGACAAGGGAGATAATTAGTATCAAAACCACAATCACTAATATCAAATTTAGGGAATATGAACGTGATCCAGAATGTATGGTCACAAAAATCGATGCTCGATAAACGGCGGCTTCATACCACACCCAGATACTGTGATATTCATAATCAATCACTTGTATTGATTTCTTTTTATTTTCTTTAGACCATGACCCCCCCAAGACCGTGACTAATCAAACTTTGTGATTGAAAGGGTGATGAAATCCCCTTCTCTTGAATCACAATATAATTCAAAGCAATAAACAATCTAAGATCAAGGATGCTATAGAAATTAAGTTTTAATCCTAAATCTATGGTGTTGAAGAAATTGAGTTTGTCAACCTAATCTCTAAAGTAGGATGGTAGAAAATTTACATTGATTAGTGTTATGCTTGGTATGACTACAATTGTAGTTACTTGACGATGAGGTGGTAAGCCTCTCCTGATGCAAGATTTGGGAAGTCGAGCAATTTTGTCTTTGGAAGAGATGCGACAGGCGTAGGAGGTGCAAGCATTGCGCACAGAGGAACGGTGATGACTGGTGGTGGTGTTGACGGCGACGGTGGTGTTGGATGGTAGTCACTAGTGATCGGTGATGATTGTTAGGTGTTTGATGGTTAGATTTTTTCTTTTCAGTGGTGATTGTTGGCTATCAATTTAGAGCTTGCTAATAATGTGTTGAAGGATAAACGGTATCTTTATTCATTGATAATAAGCTTTAAATACAGACATTACAATCAATACAATCAATGTTCCCGAATAATCAGGGATTGTTAGAATCTCTATATCTAATCTAATTAGGACAAGATACACACCGGGAGATATGGAATATACTTTCCTTAAATATAGAGATTATAAAATGGCTTAATTGCCAATTTGCTATCCTAGAAATCACCTAGTGTCAATTTGCTACCCTAAAAAAAATTCTGCCAATTTGCTACCCTAGAATTTATATAACTGTCAATTTATTACCTTGTTGTCTAATTAATTGAATTTTATCAATTTAATCATCAAAATATAAAGTTTTTAAAATAATTTAGTACTCTAAATTCACTATTATATTGTTCAACAAAAATCACATAAAACCTATATAAAAAATAATTTTAGAATAATAAATTGGCTAAATTTTTCAGAAACCTAGAAAGACGTTTGAATTTTTAAGTAAATTTTATAAAATTCAAAAAGTAGAAAAAATATTTTTGAAATTTTTGATTCAAATAAGTGGGTGCAATTCCAGTTACAAGGAGGTAAACAGAAGAGTGGAGCACCTTGGGGTGCGTGCGGAGAGGCTTAGTTGTGACTCGGTTGTGGCTTCAAGGTGGAGGAGGCGACGGTTGATCGAAAAAGGAGAAGGAGAAGAAGGAGGCCAACGGTGAAGGTAAGAGGAAAAGGTTTTGGGTCTTCTGGGTTTTTCTCATGATTAAAGGTCGTGCTAGTAATGTGTTGGAATAAGTTTGAAAAATAGAAAAGAATATTCATATTATTCATAAAGGATTGCCCCTTATATAGGAATCCATCATTATAAAGTCCATATAGGAATATGTGAACCATAATTTGGTGGACAAGTAAGAATATATTTTATGACATAATAATATAAGGATATCTATCTAGATTATGGTGAGGATAAACACACAATATTTTGACTTTTTTTTTGAGATGAATGATATAATTGATTGGGTTTAAAGATTACAAGGAGAACACCGAGTCATTGACACGATAGAAAGAACTCCCTAGAGTAATCTATATTTTTACATGCTTAGTATAGACCTATCATCATATAACTAGACGGCCTAAACATAGGTAAATGAATAAGAAAATCTAGGGCCCCACGTCCTATCTAGCTATGCACCTCAAAGTTACAGCTCAACAAGATACCGCCCATCAGCTTGCACAACTCCCCGTGCGACCAAAATTTCGAGTATGGGACAACGTTGATCACTCTCTTAGACGATGTCTGGTTCCTATATGTGATATGAAACATGCACTGTGCTTGGTGTCATTTGGGTCAAGACATATTTCTCCCTCATCAAAATGGAAAATGAAAATCAAAGAAAGCCAGGGTCTAATATGAGCCCCCAAGGCCACCATGTTGAGCTCTAGCCCATGGGGTTTTGGCTCAATCCCATTTAGAAATCCTAGAGTCTCACACATCAGACTACCCTTCTTCTATTGCTGCTAGTGTCTGCTGTATATGGTCGACGCAGATCTACCAGAAAGCCATCGTGGCCCCCCGGTCGCCCTCGACACAAGCCTGCCGGCGTCGAGCAACCTTCTTTTGCCGGTTTTCTTTCGGCGGCTCAGCCATTCACCCGACCATCTGAGCCCCCTGTTGCACGTCTACACTTTTGAGACGGCCTCAGCATGGGCGGTCTTTGCCTCCACAGTCGGCCAACGTTTGACGTTACCTCCAGTTGTCTTCTCGATCTAGCAAAATGCATCCAAGAAGCATCAACTATGATCTCCGCCATCTCAGCTGCCCAATCGCATCCAATAAAACCCAATGCAACACTCTCAACCATTCACTCAACCATTTGAACAAACTCAACACTAGTAAATGCTGTCCAGGGCGGCGCTGCCCTCTCAACGATTCCCTCGACATCAAAGTCGAAGAAACGGGAAAAACGAGGTGTTTATTTCAACAGAAAAAAGATTTTTGAAATATTTGATTTAAAATAAGTGGGTGTAATTTGGTAAATCGAGTTGGACCAATAACCACCACACACAACTGCTCTTAAACATTTTCTTTAGTCTCATCTCTTGCTCATTCATGGCTTCCAGACTCTCACTGGCTCCCACTCCCAATTTTCAACTCTCGTCCCCAAAACCAAAACCAAAACCAAGGGTCTTTTCTCTTCCACCTCTAGGGTTTCAGTTACAACATCCCTCCAAATCAAGGACTGGCGCCGCCATTCTCAGCTCAAAAGGAGCACTCAATGCTGTTCAACAAGACCAGGAGCAGGAGCTGGTCCAAACCCCAGCTTCGGATTCTTCTTCCGCCAACAAGCTCGTTCTCGTAATTGGTGGCACCGGCGGTGTCGGTATAGTTTACCATCTTAAACATTTTCATCTTAATGTGTTTCTTTATTTGAGTTGGTAATTGTGGAAATTAATGATTGTTTTAGTCTTGGTTGGTTTGTAAGTTTTAGTGGGTTTATTGGAAATGATTTCAGGTCAGCTGGTAGTGGCTTCGTTGCTCAACCGGAATATCAAGGCTCGATTACTATTGCGTGACGCCGAGAAAGCAACTGCATTGTTTGGTGAACAAGATGAAGACAAAATGCAGGTATCGGTATTGCTGTAAGTAATTAGTCAAGAGAGGTCCACCACTCAATATGTTCTCTGTTAAATTGGAGCTTCTAATTCTAAATTTTGTTATATAGTCAATAGACTGAAGCTTAATTACTTAAGATGCAATATTACTGTTGTATGAGGCTTACATTGCACATGTGGAGATGAATTTCTGTACTTCATAATTGTATGTTTAAAGAGCTTCTGAAAAATTGATAGGTATTCAAGGGAGATACTCGCAACCCAGAGAATCTAGATCCATCTGTCTTTGAGGTTAGTGCTTTAGTTTAGTTGCTCACACCTTCGTCTCTTTTTCTTCCCTAGAAGTATGATGCAGACTACCAATGCTGACTTCTTAAAGGTTAAGTTTTCCCTATCTTGTCTTTTAGGGAGTTACACATGTGATTTGCTGCACCGGAACTACAGCATTTCCCTCAAAGCGGTGGGAAGGAGATAATACACCAGAAAAAGTTGGTTAGAAAATATTTTGAAATCTAGATTCACAAATGAAAAACTTCTCTACACCGAATGTAATTGCTAGTCAACTATAGACATGCTGTCAGTGCCTTTGACTTGATCTACTTGTTTTTTCTTTTTCTTTTTTTCTTAAGATTGGGAGGGTGTGAGAAATCTTGTATCTGCACTGCCTCGATCACTGAAAAGAATTGTTCTGGTATCATCAGTAGGTGTTACCAAGTTCAATGAACTGCCTTGGAGGTAAAACACTTTGTTACATGTGTCATTTAAATTTGCATTTAGGATCCCTTACTGTAGAATCGAGACCTTGAGTAAAACCTGCATGACTTTGTAATAAATAAATAAATATCTAGCAATGAAACTCGGATAAAGAAGGTTAGTAAGTAAAAGAGAGGAATGAAACATTTTGTGAGACCATGGTAAACCAAAGAATAAAACATTATTGTTGCAATTGGAATCATTTAATCAACACATTGAATAAGTGTTTGTCTTGAAATACCAAATGCTCAGAAGGATTCCTCATGGAAAAGAGTTCTGTAGAGTTGTTTGAGTTTTTTGTTCAGGGAGTGACCTCTTCCATTTCACAAAAGGGAGTCCTCATAAAAAAGTTAGGAATAAGTTATATGTTCTGTTGTGTGTTTATTAAAGAGTCCTCACAGACACTTTTTTCTAAGGACCATGAGAAGTATTCCGAGGATGGTTAATTTAGTTTGGATCTGGATTCATATCATAACAAAGATATAAATATTGCAAGCAACCCATTCTTGATGACAAATTTATGTTTTTAAAGCTCAATTTCAGATCGAGTCATGTTGTGTGTCTAACTAGGTCATTCAACATACATTTCTTATTCATGATATTTGATTTTTGCAGCATTATGAACCTTTTTGGTGTTCTCAAGTATAAAAAAATGGGGGAAGATTTTCTTCGTAGTTCTGGTCTACCATTTACAATAATCAGGTTTGCATAAATTCTGAGAACTATACTAAAGAGCTTAATGCTTAGCAAAAAGCTGTATATCCTTAAAATTGTTGTTTATCATGTTTGTATTTTGCATGTCTTTCAGGCCCGGTAGATTGACCGATGGACCTTACACATCTTATGATCTTAATACATTGCTAAAAGCTACAGCTGGTGAACGACGTGCAGTCTTACTAGGTCAAGGTACTATTATATGTCTACAAAGGAGGAAATAAGCATCACAAAGATAGTTTTAGGTTTACTTCCTGAGATTAATTACACATCGTATGTTTTTACACCAAAAATTACATTGGTCAACTGATGACATAAAGCCAAATGAATGAATGCTGCCTCTACAAGCTGAGCTACTCACCTTCTAGAGTGTCACAGGCAACTAAATTGCTTGCATATGTCATCATTTTGATGACTAATTGCTCCTTTAGGCGTCTGATGCATCTGAGTCATTTAAAACATTTTATTTAAGTTAGAACATGCTTAAGATTGGCAAATTAGATATACCATAATGTGCCAGAGACCTTCATTATACACTTCTTCTGCTGTTAGTTATCTACACCTGGTTCCTGTAATTTATAATGATGCTCTCTAGTATGTGAATCCGGTCTGGTTCTGGGCATACATTCATAAACTAGAAATTTATCTATTTTCTAGCCAGACACTGTGCCAACTGCCAACTCCAATTCGTAGCACGGACAAATGTAGATTGGTTGAATGATTAACCTAAGTAATTGTTGAATGAATGTAGTGCTAGATCCCAACATATTAGGCTTTCCTGGTAAGCATCAAATTCTTTTGGTTTAAGGAAGGATATGGTCTCTGAAGTCTGAACGGTGTTACTAATTCCTTTGTATTGCATTTATTTTAATGTGATAAATTATATTACCAGGAGATAAACTAGTTGGAGAGGTTAGCAGACTCGTTGTTGCTGAAGCTTGCTTACAGGCTCTGGACATAGAATGTACTGAAGGAAAAATATTTGAAGTCAACTCAATTGAGGTAAAAAACTTAATTCCGCCAACTTAATAATAGTATACAGTACTTAACTTTTGGAGCATTAGTACGTTATTTTCATGTACCAGCCTAGCAGCAAACCATGCATGAGCCGAAATAAAGTTTCAACACTCAGACTGAAGTATTTCATTCACCTACAGGATTTAACTTTCATGAACTATCTTGGCATGGATTTAGATATTATGAGTCCCTTCAACTTTAGCTGATTAATAACAGTAGATGTTGAATAAGTGGCTGTTCAATAACAAGTACTGAATCAAAATAGGGTAACTGAGTAAGTGTACCTTGAAGGAATATCATTACAAAGAGTCAAAGAGTCAAACACTCCCAATCGTCATGTAATTTACAGAACCTGGCTAGGTCCTTTCTGTGGTTTCACCTTGTTCTGAAATTGCTATTAATGTCTTCTGTCAACTGTTTGGAACACATTTGATGTAGTTGCGTTATCTGTTAACTCCTATTAGTCCTATATTTGGTGGGGCATTTTAATGCATTAATTCCTATAGACCCTGCCAATTTTTTGCAACATTTCTTTCCAATACTAATATCTAGCAACTGCGCAGGGAGAAGGTCCAGAAAGTGATCAGCAGAAGTGGCGAGAATTATTCCAAGCTGCTCAAACCCAACAACTGGATTCTTAAACTCCATTGGGAGCATCCTTGTCAACCAATGATACTGCTTCAATTACAATGGTGATAATGAATATGAGGGGGAGGGGGATACCTTCTTTACAAGGACATAGGGTTTAGGTCACCTTGCCCTCCTCTTCTAGAGCAGGTGAATTGTCTATAGCTTTACGTATTTACATGGTTCTATATTGATTTATATCTGTAACTTCTGTATGTAATTATCACCATTATGTAATTGCCCAAAGTTGTACAATGGAAAGGTACATAATGTGATTGATACTAATTACTAAAAGGCAGGGATTGATCAGAATTTCCAGGTCAACTGGTCATTGGAAGGGATTCTACCAGGGTACTAGGCTACTGCTTACTTCACCACATCCATTTTAACTCCAAAAATACAAAAGGGCACGTGAAGAAAGTATTTTGGTCTTGTATTTCAGTGCGCTCTATTTCTCACCACAATGATAATTCATTGTTTTCGCTTCAGTCTCTGAACGACTGTTGCCAAAAAAAAAATCTATGAACGACTGGACTACAAATTAATTTCGGCCAAGTGAAGGCACCTGAGTTTCGGTAGCTCGTTCTTCCGTTATCCTCCTTTCATAGAATAAATTCCTACTTGCCATTTCAATTAGCAGTAATTACTCTGTACTTACGGATATTAGTTTCAAAATAATTTTCAATCTCAGATAGAAAAAATCAGTAATTCCAAATTCGTTCCAAAATGAACAAACCATTCTCTGGAATAAAAAACATACACAGCTACAATCCCTTTAATTTTTAGACAGCCGGAGTTGTCCACAACATACGAGTAACCTCCTCATATTCGGGTACGTGCCTGCGGAATGATTCTTTACCAAGAAAAGAGGTACACAAGCAGTGTGTAATTCACACCACACATCCAGTTTTCAATAAACAACATACTGTATCTAACATAATTGATGAACAAGCATCATGCATGCTTTAAATTTCAATAGAATACAAATTTGCTTCAAAGTCAAGTCCAATATCTGGAAATGATGATACTTTCCAACCAAATTCCGTATTGATGTTGCATTTTATGACCAGAAAAGCCTTACCTCAAGTGTACTTGCATCAAACGACTGTTAACTTGTTTTTTTCTGATTCCTCTTTTATTCTCCAGATTGCTTCCACTTCATCAGTCCGGAACCGCTGTGTAAAGGTCGACTCTTCCAGTGGGGTTGACATTCCATGAGCAAAAGCAAGAAGACCAGTATAAGCGATCATTGCCCCATTATCAATACAATATCTATCATCAGTTGCAAACAACCTTCCACCCCTTTCACTGCACATGGTTCTCATCATCTCTTGCAAGCGCTCATTACAACCCACACCACCAACAATAAGTACATCTCTCTTGTCACAATGTGCCATTGCACGCTCTGTTATCTCAACAAGCATTGCGAATAAATTTTCCTGGGTATAGTAGAACAAGGCACACAATACAAAAAATGCATCATTACTAGTGTTTGCACAGATATTGTAAACTGAAAGTCTCAAAGCAGTTTTTTTTGTTGTTGTTGATAAGTTCCAATAAGAAACCCTATGTTATTCTCAATGGGGCAGCATTGTTTATATACCTGAAGTGAGTAACAGAGGTCTGCAGGGGTGCACTCATTGTTTTTCAATTTCTCCACAGCAGTGGCTTCAATATAGCTCAAAATTCCGCTAAAAGACACATCCATCCCTTTGACAGCATATGGAAGGTCTATAAATTGTTCTCCTTTCTTTGCAAGCTGAGACAACTCGTAAAGGGCAAAAGAAGCATTTTCGTAAGAATTTCTTTTAAGCACCGAGCATAAATCAACAATTAAGGCCACTTACTATGAACTCAACAAGCACACAAAATATCAAATTGCAAAATGAACAATGTAAAACCATAACAACATATTATACCACCTGCTCAATGTTATATCCAGGTGCAGGGTCATTAGACAGCTCCAACACCCTAGCAAACCTATCCAAGCAATTCCCCACCGCGATATCAATAGTCTCCCCAAAAATCCTATACCTCCCTTCACTATACGCAATGACCTGCGTGTTCCCACCACTAACATACAACACCACCGGGTCCACCGCCCCCGTCACAACCCTCCCCATTTCAATGTGCGCCACGCAGTGGTTCACCGCCACAATAGGCTTGTTGTTCCAGAGCTGCGAGAGAAGTCTGACTACTATTGCGGCGACCTGTAATGGGGCCCCCATGCCGGGGCCCTTGGTGTAGCAGAGACAGTCGATTTGGTTTGGGGTTATGTTGGCTTCTTGTAATGCGGAGTTGATTAATGGAAGGATGTGTTGGAGATGGTGTTGGGCGGTTTCGCGAGGGAGAAAGCCTTGGCCGGGTGGGGTGATGTAAGTGTGACGTGGGTTGGATAAGATTGTGCCGTCTAGGGCTACGACGCCGACGCCGATCTTGTTGGCCGAGCCCTCGAATCCTAGAGCTATGAGTTGCTGCTGCTGCTGCTGCATTTTTTTTTGTCACAGAGAGAGCCCAACACAGATTTTGAGTTTCGATGAACTAACAGACTGAACTCAACTGAAGTGAACAGAGGCCCAAAGTCAACGCGAGGCTTTAAGAATTAGGAGTTAGAATCTTTGAGATTACTCTGACTTGTGTCTTGCTTGTTTTCTCAGTCATGCTCAGCCGTTTGATTCTAGATGATGAGATCAAAAAATCGTATTAGGCCCTTTTTTTGTTTGTTTTTTTACCTCACATTTTTCTTCCCTATAAATATGAAAAATAAATTCTCAAAACTATTAAAAAAGTACTTAACCTTTCAAAACTTTATCAATATGGTACATCCATCACTAAATCCATCAAACAAAATAACATCTTCTTGCTGACGTGACATGGTTTTTATACAAAATTAACTTGAAAAGACCATAATGTCCTCTCTGTTTTTTACCTTTTATTGTTGACTAGCCTTCATGTACGCGCTTGCGCTTGTGTATTGTTGACGTGCAGTTTGAAATCGTGTACTTATGCTGTATGTGGAAGAGTTTCGCACTCACGCTTACAAATTTAGTATATTTATCAAGAGTGTGCAATTATATTGTCAATATATTTATCGAGTGTGTTATATACCTTTTTAAAAACATATATAATAACATTTATACGTGTGTATTCACAGGTGCAAAATTGGCTCATTTTTCTCTGGATAACCACCGTACATTGCGAAATATTTTCGGTAAACAATCGCTTCGGTATTTATTATATAATCATGCTTAGAAATGCGCGTGCGGAAGAGCGTCGTGCTCACGTGTACAAATTAGTGATGTATTCATTGAGCGTATGCACTGAAATTGAAATCGTCATTGTATTATTTAAAGGTGTATTTAGTAATTTGCCAAAATAAAAGATTTTGTCCAATTTTTTTTATATGCAATGATAGGGCCAGTGTCAATTCTAGAACTCAAAACTGTTCACCACTATGGAGAAAAAATGGTCTCGTCTAAAAGAATGTACGTATGCATATCATACTACACCATATCTTCTACACAAACCAACTCATTGAACACTTTCACTACACTCAAATGCATTCATCTGCAGCCAATGACTCTGTACAGCTATTAGCCCTCTCATTCAAAATTATGGGTATCTAATTTTATGTACTCGCATACTTATCAAGTGCCAAATAATCATATCGATGAATGAGCATCAATGAAGTAGAGATCATGTTCCGATCTCCAATAAACTCATAATTATTTGATGAAGTTGAATTGATGATGGAAATGTACTGTGTGTAGAACCCATATAGAAAATACACAATAGAAGAATGTAAATTGTGTCCCATAAAACAGTTGTTCATGTACCAAGATGAACATTCTATCCCTAATTGGAGTCATTGAAGCTTTTCCGTTCTATACATGCAAGTCAACACAAAGCTTCATTCCCTTGTATACCATAAGTCAAAACCTGAGCAGTTAACTGTAGAACAAAAATGAATTATATAGCCCAGTAACACAACTATTAGGCAAAGATCTAAAGACTTGGCCTAATTTGACTTGGATTGCAACAATGCAAATTATGTTGTTACGATTCGGAACATCATTATACGATAATCGAAACTTGTGCGGTTAGTCTCTAATTAATTACATTAATCGTCGATGGTAATTAGTCTTTACCGTCGATAATTTTCGCTGGCGTTTCGACAAAATTTTATCGACTATATTTTTTGAGAAATTTCTTTTGATTAAGTTGTAGAGTTTGTTGATACGAGTTTGTGGCCATGTCAACTATTGAAATCAGAGTTACGACGAAGAAGTTAGGGTCATTGGAAATTTTACGAAAGTATCGAAAAACGTTTTATCACAAATCACGGGTATAAATACGGGTTTCTATTTTGGGAAGGTCAAAGTTTCTTTTTTGGGAAGGCCGGGTTGACCCCGCATTGATCTTCCCTTCCCGAGTAGTTTTCTCGCCGTGAGGTTCTCACCGGCGGTGAGCCTCCGACCATGATATTGATGGCAAACAGTTGAGTTTGAGCTCCTCTATCGATTGGTGGGTGCATCTTCAGCGATGGTGGCCGTGCTCACGGTGGCGTTTGTCGTCAAACCCTGGGGGGTTTTGAAGCCCCGGTGAAGAGAAACTGATTGGGACTGGTCTCGAGCCTTGCCGTGGCTGAACGCCAGTGATCGAGCGAATTGATTTTTCTGGTGGATTTTTGGTTTTTCAGAATATTGGAGGTTTTCCAGTTAGTATTTGATGTCGTGTTATTCATTAATGTTGTTGGGCTTGTTGAGATGAATATTTTGATGTGCATGATGCTTTATTTGGTGCTGGTGGGATTTCGGCTTCAGCCGATAGTGGTGCCTGACCCTACACGCCGTAGTGCACAGCGGAGCTCCAGTGAGGTTGGATTTTCGGTAAAATTTTATGTCGTTCTGCTCGTAATTTCGTGTCGAATGCAATGGTGAATTTCTTGAATGGATCTAGATTTGATTAATGTAGACATGTGTTTAATCGGATAATAATTAATTAATTTTACAATATTATTAACGGACAATCCAACTATTGATTATAATTCATGTCTCTCGATGTTTGAGGTTTATGATGCGACTTGAAAACTGATTTATAGTGAAGTAATGCAATGAATTGAATTCGAAATTTGATTAAGTTTGTTTTTAGTCAGAAAATACGTTATTCGAGAATACGAGATTCTCGACATTATTGCTCGTCAGATTACGAGGTTAGCTATTCAATATTGACGAGTAGATATTAATTATAATCGTGTTTTCAGGATTACAAGTAAGCGAGCCATGTCGGATGATTATTCCGCCGATTAGTAGGTTACGGCTTTATGAATATCCCTGCATAGTACGGTCAGTGGACGTTTATTTATTTTCACAGTTGCTGTGAGTTCATGCTTATGTAGATTTATAGTTTCCTATATTTTATTACAGTCGAGTTTGGAGGTATATTTGTGATGGTTTATTTTCTGCATCGATGCTTTGACTAGTCGGCTGATCACTGACTAATCGCTTCAGACCGGGTTAGGACAAACACCCTGCTAACCCAAATTGTCTCGGGTTAGGACAAACACCCTAGGCAATATCATCACCTTTTATTTACATTCATGGAGACGCTTCGGGTTAGGACAAACGCCATGAACGCCCACCTCCATATTTTATTCAGTTTATTATTTTGAACTCGCATGATTTCGCAGAAATCAGCGGAAAGGCACAAATAGAATATTTTATTTTTTACACTGATTGTAAGTTTTTGTCCACTCACACTAACGTTTTTATATTTTTATATGCCTTTCTATGGGCCTTTCAGTTTTCCGTGCCTAGGTTGCAGTGCTTCTCTTGAGCTGAATTTTGATCTCCTGAGGCTTTGACTCCATCAGATTATCATGCCTTTCTGTAGGATTCAGTCCACTAGAAATGTATTTTCATATGTTTTATTCTACTCCAAGAAGTCGCTCTGAACACTAGTATGGTAAATATTTTTCAGTATTGGTAGTGAATTGTTAGCATTGCTGGATTATGAGTTTTTAGTTCCTGTATTATTGTTCAAGTATTTTAATTAAATTACTTTTCGCACTTTATTGAGAAATCCGGATGGACATTGATAGTCCACGATGTTGTTTGTGGGAAATCCGAAGTGTGATTTTCTTACAGATTTCTGGTTGTCCACTTCATAGAGGAAACTATGTCAAAAATTCATAGTTTAAGTCTTGTCGTTAGGGCCCTAGATTACTAGTTAATCTAGGGTTGGGTTCTTTCAGTTGGAATCAGAACATTAGGTCACACATTCTGTACACTTCCTTAGTTAGATTAGTTCAGACATTTGATAGTGTACAACACTCCCCGGAGGGGTGGCCCGATCTGCCGACGGATCCCCGTCACCTCCAAGTGTTATGCATTGTTAAGTGTTCAGAGTCTTCTAGTTGAGCCAGTTTTCTTGGTTTGATTTTGTGGGGGTAATTATTAGTGGTGGACTAGTAGATCATTATGCCTCGATAACCAGCTCCTCAGGATGAGGCGTAGTCATTGGCCTAGCAGATGTGTGAGTTATTTGCACCCATGATGTCAACGCCACGGGAGGACCGTGACAATCTTATTACTTGGGCCAAGAAGGCAGGTGTTATGTATTTCCCTAGTTCTTACAATCTGGTGGTGTGTGAGAACTGGCTTATCGAGATTGGTCGAGTTTGCGACCGTATGCATCCTCAGCTGACACTTGAGCAGAGAACAAAGTTAGTTGTCAGCCTACTGCAGGACCATGCCTATCGTTGGTGGATGAGCACTGAGAGGTAGGAGGTTGCTATCTCATGGGCCAAGATCAGCGATTTTTGGAGGTGTCGCTTTCCTGTAAGGTGGATGAGGAGAGGAAGCATGTAGAGTTTCTGCGGCAAGGAAATTTGTTAGTTATGGTGTATCAAGACTGCTTTTATTGCCCGTTCCGATTTGCATTCTGTTATGTTCCGTACAATGAGAGAGAAATGCTGGAAGTCTGAGCAAGGCTTGTGACCTGTAATTCCTTCATTTATGGTGAGCGTGCCATACATGGACTTCGATGAATGTGTTTGTGTTAAGGTTTAATGTAAGATTTGACCTCAATTTTTGCGGGGTGTTATTTGACGATTTGATTAAGGTGGACCTCACCAGGAATATTCTTAGGGTAGAGGGTACAGCATAAATTGTTCCACATCATCTTCTGGCATGTGATCTTATACCTCAGCTCCTAGTGCCCATCGTTCGAGTTATTTTCTATGATGGAGGAGGAGTCGATGCTAGAGATGAGAGTTTTGGGTTAGTTCCGATGGATCTGGATATATTTTCCCAGCACCCAGAGATTCTATTTTAAGTAACGTTTTCCATAAATATTGTTATGAGCAGTGCCCGTTGGGGATATCAGTATGTTACCGTTATGGTCAGATGGACCTCTTTGCGAGGGAATGTCCATAGGGGAGACCTCTAGTGCATTTCTAGCTCTAAGTTCTAGTGGCAACCAAAGAATTACTTCGGGAGTCATACCTACGCCATCACCCTTATCACCAGCATACCAAGACTGAGGTCAGGAGGACGACTGGTAGGATTGTTAGGTTAGGCTCGCCTTCACCTGATGATTCTGTGGGAGCCCCAAGCATCTTTGGATGTCATTATTTGTACGTTGAATGTTTTCGATTATGTTGTTTATATTTTGTTTGACTCGGTGGGTGACGCGTTCTTTTATAGCAGTAAGTCTAGCGTCCATAGTCAACGTACCTACCACATCTTCTTCAGAATTGTGGTGAGTAAATTTATCCCTTTGGTGAGATGATGTTAGTTAAATTATTTTACGGAAATGAAGTGTAATGTTTGGAGGTTTTGGTTTGTCTATCGATCTAATACTTCTGGATATAATAGAATTTGTTTTGATATTGGGTAAGGACTTCTTGAGCCATTATCAGGCATTAGTAGACTGCCATCGGAAATGGGTTGTGTTGAGGAGTCCGGTTTGCCTGAGATTTTACTTTGTGGTGAGGTAAACGTGTTATTTTGTGCCTAGGTTTTGCCATGATGGCTATGATGTTGTTGTGGGAGATATGTACTGCATAATTGACAAATGTCTTGAAAATTCGTATCCCTACTTCCTGTACTGATTCGATTGAAGTAGTTAGTGTGTATCCGAATGTATTTCCCATGAGTTACCAAGTCTACCCATGATTTGGGAGAGATTTTATTGTTGAGTTATTATCGGGTACCGATCCTATAACACAAGTATTCTATCGGATGGCTCCAGCTGAGTTGCGAGAGTGGCAGACTCTACTTCAGGAATTGATCGACGAGAATTTTATCCATCCCAGAATTTTATCATGTGGAGCCCCACTATTATTCGTGAATGTGAAGGATGGTTCAATGAGGTTACGTATCGCCTATCAAAAACTGAAAGAGGATACGGTGAAGAACAATTACCCATTGTCGTGGATCGATGATTTACTCAATCTTGATATTTCTTCGAAACTCATTCATTCTTTGAGGTATTCCAGTAATTCAGTTCTATTAACCTAAAATATTTTTACTTGTGCTTTTCTTGCATTAATTGTGTTTATTTTGTGTCATGAACACATTTATTTTTGAAAGGATACCATTCGTTTTGTGTCACCAACCTGGAAATGTAATTCTTCTAGTTATTAATCACATGAGTTTGTGGAGGAAAATATGTTGTATTAACATTGTACCGGTGGGGTGTATGTTATGCTGCATAGATTAAATTGTTTCAACTTGATGTCAGATATAGGTTTACGAGCATTACAAGTGTACGTGGAGATTAGGAGCAGATGAATATGATTTGAAATTTGTATGTTGCATGATTTCCGGATTTTTCCTAGACGTGATTTGGAGCATCCTATTGATAACTCAGAGTTTACTACGCGCAAAAGTATATGAGAATTTTATACATAAGCGTGAATTCTGACCAAGGTTATGCTTGGCGACGATGATTTAATTTATTTCTTCCATCTTTATAAAATTCAGAGTTCTAACGCTACATGTTATCAGGAACTTTTGCATTTCTTGGATTTCACAGTACTCTAATCTTCTGATTAATTTTTATAGTTGATGATCCGGTGTCAAAGGAATTGCAATATCCACGGTAGTACAGTATGGAAGGTTGTAGCAATTCGATTATTCAATCAAGATGATACCCTGGAATGAGATTGACGTCTCAATATTATATTATTTTCAATGCGCTGATTGTGTCACCATACATGTATATGTATTGGTGGCCTATGCCTAATTTCTTAGGGACTGTTGCCTCGTGTCAGCAGTAGTTATGTTCTTATGCGAACCATATGGGTAAATCGTTGAGGTGAAGCTGTGAGGACAGTTAATTTTCAAGTTTGAGTATATGAGCTCTGGGAATGATCAAGTGAATGCTGAGATTCAGGTTTTGTTTTGGCATTTGTTTAGATTGCGGGAACATTGGATGTTATCGATTTAACTGTTGCGGCTGTTCAAGAACTTTAAATGGAATGCTGAGTTTATATCTCCGGATTTGAAGTAAATTGCAATGTCAGTTTGACTCCTTCGTTCTCGCCTATGGTTTGGGTATATTTAAGGCTTACTACAAATGTTTTCTTTTGAGCCTCTTTATGGTTATATGGATATCTGTTAAGGTAGTATGCTTTTGGGAGTGATGAATTGTGGAGATTCAAGGTTTGTGTGATCATTATGATTCGTGCAGAGTCAGGTAGTAGTGATTTATGTTTGTGTATCGCTATATTGATTTGTAAGTAATCCGAATAGAATGTGGAACCCACATTTTATATTATTGGGTTACGATTATTGGAATACTTTCGTTATACAGGTTTTAGGTTTCTTAAGTTTTAGAGGAGGCTATGCCCAATTTTCAATAAATAATTTCGAGAACTGTATATGATTTTGAGTTCGTTGCAGATTGGCTAATTACCCATGTTTGTTGCGATTTTAAACAGGTTAGTTGGGTTCCCTATTTATGATCTTGGTGGTTTTAATATCCACCTTATGGGTGAGTGTCCGTGGTTGGACATCTCAGTCATTTTTTGGTGCTAGGTTTGATGGTCATTTGTGTGCCACTTCTGTGTTGGAACCGCACCACTACCCGTGTAGTTACCTTGGTGGGACCTTGTAATGACCCGAATTGTGGAATGTGTACATATTGGTCCGAGCCGTAATTATTGTGAATTAATCGTACTCGTGGGTTTGTTCACAACTAAATTATCGGGAAAGAATTTGATTTGAGTTCTTTCGTAGCAATTGTAGAGGATTTAATTTCGAGATCGTGAGAATTTTCGGAGAATTTTTCGGATAAGCGAGCAATGTTTTATCGAGTTTCGAAGTCGGTTGGTGAAAATATATAAAAGTGTTATTTTTATTGTTGATTTAATCGTGACCGTCCGATCTTAAT
Organism: Geum urbanum; assembly: GCA_946800695.1. NCBI lineage: Eukaryota > Viridiplantae > Streptophyta > Magnoliopsida > Rosales > Rosaceae > Geum > Geum urbanum. The sequence continues at coordinate 42,700,154 of OX326998.1, forward strand.
CAGATTTGTTTAGAACCATTGATTTCGGCATGTATGAGTACAGTATATATACGGTATAAATACGAGACAATTTTAGAAAGTTTCCATTTTGGGAAGATGCCCATTGACCCGCGTTAACCCACGGGTCAAAACTGACCCGTTTGGGCCGTGACCTTCTGGGCGTCGGTGTACTTAATTTCGGCATTATTTGTGTGACGACCCGGAACAGAATCAGAAGCGTAATCAGCTTAATTCATGTGGTTATGCGTAATCGCAGATTTCCGATAATTGATTGAATCGCCAGCTTTGATCACGACTAAATTATTGGCCGAGAATTTGAGTTGAGCCTTTTCTTGAGAGTTGTTGTATGCGTGATTTTGAGTTCGTGGGCGGTTCCGGATTATTATTTCGACAACCGAAGAATATAATATGAATATTTGAAATTTTGATATATTGTCGAGTTTATCCGTTCGTGTTCGAGTCTATCCGAATCATGATTGTGATCCATTTTGGACCGTTGATCGACCCGAACCGTAAATGGAATGATTATCGACTTGATTTGCGAGTTTCGCAATTTGTTGTGATTTCGACGTAATCTGCTAATATGACGGCTTCGTTAGCGACTAAATTATCGGGCGAGAATCTGATTTTGGATCCTTCATAGAAGTTGTAGAGAATTTAATTTCGAGTTCGTGGGAACTTCCGGAGGATTATTCCGAGTTACGAGGACTAAGTTATGAATATTTTCGGCCGTTGATCATTTAATCGGATAAACTTGTGATGGATTGAACCGTTGACTTTTTATCGGATTTGTCGAAGTGTTTGACTTCAGGTGGAAATTGAAGAACTTGTCGAGATGAGTTTGTTGACGCGAGAATTGTTGGAAACGGATTTACGACGCGAAAGTTACTTGTGTTTCAAGTTTGTCGAAAAGTTAATTAATTATGGAAGTTTCCTAAAAGGGAAAGTATTTAAGTGGGTTGCTATTTTTGGTAAGTCAACCTTGTGCATTAATGTTGTTGACTGAGTCAACGCGGGGGAGGAGATGGAGTGCGACGGTGCCACGGCTCGCCGGCGGCGAGCTGCCGTCCGGCCACCCCAGGCTTCGGGGTTGGACCCTTCCGGTGCGCCTTGGCGTCCCCGTCACGTTTCCAGCCACCGTCGATGGCGAGGACGCCGGAGGAAGGAGAATTTTCGGTTGGAAATTGGAGGTTTTTGTGAGTTTTGGTCGTTCTTTTTCTGGCCGAATTGTGTTGCTTAAAGTACTGGGCTTTGAAGCCCTCATCACCACGAATCTAATCATATAGGTATGGTGCTCCAATTCGTTTTGTACATGGAGAATCGATTGATTAAAGTTTGTGAGTGATTTCGGTTTTGCATGAAATTGAACTAGTTAGAGTCAAAATTGATCTTTAGTGTAGTTATGGAAGTTGTTTGTTGGATGATTTTGAGTGGAATAGGACTTGGTTCGCCGGAGAATTTTACAGTTGGGTGGCGCCGCTGCCGCCGGCGGTGGTCAACGGCGGTCCTCCGATCAAAGTTGACTTTTCGGGGTACAATATAATACAATAAGTAAATGCTTATACGTAATATATACTAGTATAGGCGTACAATATAATACAATAAGTAAATGCTGGTATAGGCGTAAAACTATTTATGATTACACATATACTGAGACTGTACGCCTATACCAGTATATATTACGTATAAGCATTTACATATTGCATAGAACTATTGATGATTTGGTTTACACAGAGTACAGTCTCAGTATATGTTGTTGTACTGATACACTTGCATCCCGGCTGATCCCCGAGGATGTTTACCGGGGGAGGCTGTGATCCCTGACCCGAGGCCTTTACCCGTGAGGCCTTTCTGGCTGGAATCACGTGTGGGTCTGGGATCCCGTGATTCGGACTGTACTAGCACGGATGTATCCATGAGCGACCCCGTGGGATTTTTACATACATGCTCAGTACGCTGGAGGAGTATGAGTTTACCTCGTGTACTTTATTATCTTTATTTATCTGGACTCGCATATGTTATTTTAATATATATTATTCGGCGAAAGATATTTATTTTCGTCCACTCACTCTAACGGTTTTCATGTCTTTCCCCTGGGCTTTTCGGTTTCCGTGCCCAGTTTGCAGTTCGGATTCTGGTGTCGCACGTCGTGGTCGGAGGCATAGTATTCGAGCGATGTTTCTTTTATGGTAGGTTCTTAGTTTGGCCTACTATTTGTATATCTATATTAGAAGGTCGCTCTGAGTATTCTTATGTTATGATTTTATACGGTTTTCCCCGGATTTCTGTAAAGTATAGTTATATTTATTACTTTACATTACTGGTATGATATTGAGAAATCCGGATGGGATTGGTGCCCACGGTTTGATTTTTTTGTGGCATAGGATGAAGTGTTATTTTCCGGGTGCAGGTACAGGCAATTCTGTGTTAGTAGCGTTACTCTGCCGAAATTTTTATGGTTTTTGTTGGTTCGTGTTTTCAGAAGGGGTTTGATCCCGGTTTAGGAAACTAAATCGGGATTGGGTCCTTTCAATTTGGCCTTGGTTCCTTCATGAAAGTTGTTAGGCTCGAGCTCATCTTCAATTTGATAGGTGGATCGCCCTCATTGGTGGTCGGAGGAGGAAGAACCGATGTGTTAAAGTTGAGGAAATTCCGGCGATAATCGGGGGTGGACGGAGGCGGCTCGGATGGCGGCGATGGGGGTCGAAGCTATGGGGATTTTGTAGCCCTTGGGATGGTGAATCTATCCCAAGTGGTCTTGACCTCTGCCGTAGCCGGATTCCGGCAAACGGAGGTACTGAAATTTCAGTGGGTTATTCGGTTTTCCGGCAAATTGGAGGTTTTCTGGTTTGATTTGGGTTTTGTGATGTACTACAAAGATATTGGGCTTGTCTTGGGCTTTCCAATGATATATCATTTGTAGGTTTTGGTGCTGATGAGATTCTGGCGGCGGCCCCAAGTTAACAGTCGAAGGGGTTTGATTTCGATTTAGGCAACTAAATTGGGGCCGGGTCCTTTCAGTTGGTATCAAAACATTAGGTTTTAGGTTCTGTAGACTCTTGTAGTTGTGTTACGGAGGACATTTGAGAATTTACAACATTTTCGGAGCGATGACCCAACCGGCCGGCGGATAATCATCAATGCTCTAGAGTGTTATATGCTTTCAAACGTTTGAAGTTTCATGATTACATCCTTTCTGTCCTGTGACTAATATCTTTTATCCTTAGGATGCCTCCTCGACGTGGAGTCCGTGCTGAACGGACTGGGGATCTTGATGAGGATCAACGTATGCATGACTTGCTTATGCGAGTTTTGCGTTTGGAGGAACGTATTGAACTAGTGGCTAAGGCTAGGACAGCGGGAGCAACTGTCTTCTCTGGTTCCCCTAATCCTGAGGTGTGTGAAGCTTGGGTGGTTTAGGTTGAGCGTGTTTGTGAGCGCTTGCATTTTACTCCTGAACAGAAAACTGTAGCAGCAGTGGGTTTGCTTCAGTCAGATGCCTACTTGTGGTGGATTGGTACAGATTGAGTTCCTATCGATACTCTATGGCCGACCTGTATTCAGAGATTTGTTCATGCGTCGGTATTTCAATCCAGCTACTCAACAGCGGAAATATAAGGAGTTTACTAACCCGAAGCAAGGGAATATGTCAGTGCTTGAGTATCAGGATAAGTTCACCCGTTTGTCTCGGTTTGCACGTGATATGGTAGCATCAGAGGAAGCTAAGTGCAGGAGGTTTGAGTTGGGTTTGAATCTGAATATCAAGGGGACTTTGACCACTATGACTCGAGATAATTTTGATGAGTTTGTTAGTGCTGCACTCAGAGGTGAAGACATTGAGAGGGAGAGACAGATGCGGTTTCAGACGCGTCGCTTTGAAGAGGGTGGACCTAGTCAGGGTGCTTCGAAGAGGCTGAGTTCAGGTACTTCTGGATCAGCATCATCGTTGGGTAGTGGACCTTACAGATATCCAACCAGCACTGCTAGGCAGAGTCATCGATGGAGGAGGAGTCGACCATAGTGAAAGGACCCAACCCCGATTTAGCTTCCTAAATCGGAATCAAACCCCTTCGAAAACACGTACCAACAAAAACTTTTCGAAATTTGGGCAGAGTTTCGTTACTAACGTGGAATTACCTTAACCTGCACGCGGAAAATACACTTCATCCTATGCCACAAAAAGCAAACCGTGGGCACCAATCCCATCCGGATTTCTCAATATATCAACAGTAAAGTAAAGTAGTAAATATATATATGCACTTTCCTGAAATCCAGTATAAAATCGTATAACGTACTCAATAGGAAGCTCAGAGCGACATCTAATACATAATCGTATATGCAAACCACAGTAGGTAGAACAATAAACCTACTGGATGAAACAAGGTAGCTCGAGCACTATGCCTCCGACCACGACGTGCGACACCAGAGCCTGAACTGCAAACTGGGCACGGAAACCGAAAAACCCAGGGGAAAGACAATAAACACGTTAGAGTGAGTGGACGAAAATAAATGTCTTTCACCAGTTAATATATATGTTATAAAAACATATGCGAGTCCAGATAAATAAAAACAACATAGTATACGAGGTAAAACTCATACTCCTCCAGTGTACTGAGCATGCAAGTAAAATCCCACGGGGTCACTCATGGACTCCACCGTGCTAGTACAGTCAGAATCACGGGATCCCAGACCCACACGTGATTCTAGCCGGAAATGGCCTCAGGTCAAAGGTCTGCCTCCCCCCGGTAAAGACCTCGGGTCAGGAGTCACAGCCTCCCCTGACATATGCCTACCATCGGGGATCAGCCGAGAGGCGAGTGTATCGATACAACAACGTAACCACGACTGTACTCTGTGTAAACCAAATCATAAACATTTCGATGCAAATGCATGAAACATCATATAAGTATATGTATACTCGTATACGTATATTTGTATAAGTATAATCGTATAATCGTAATATCAATACGCATGCTCAAGTTCATAAATCATATAAAAGACTCGCAAACAATCTGTGAAAAGAAATGTCCACTCACAGACTGGCGTAACGCGTATCGCGTTCACCCGTGATCCGGCGGAATGTCCCTCGCCAAACGAATGATCACGAACCCTGAATATACACAATGTCCAATATTCAAAATCACAATCCAAAAATACAAATCAAACCACGAGAAACCACCGTTCTCGGAAACAGATAATTCAAAGTCGACGAATCGTCGAAAATCCGTATATACCACTTCAATACCTCGCTTTACGTTCGGACGCTTAACTCGAAAAACGAACCTCCCCACTGCGATCGGAACGCGATTTCGAGTCAAACGACATGCGACTTGCCGAAAGTCAAAAAGTCAACCCGTTGACCGCCGTTGACCGCCGTCCACGGCGGCGCCACTGTTGACCGGAGAGTTTCACGGCGGAGCTGCACCAATTCCACTCAAAATCATCCACTGAGCAACTTCCATAAAGGGTAGCATGTAGGTGAGGAGAGCTTCAAAGCCCACTAAGAATTTCAGCTCGAATCGGCCCCAAACATGGAACCCGAATTCACCATATTTTCTTGAATTTTGGCCGGAAAACTCTCTCACTCCGGCGAGCTTCGTCGTGCATGGAGGCCGGGAAGGTGAAGAGGGCAACTAGGCGAGTTGAACAAGACCAACCCCGCCCCACGGGGTGGCCAAACGGAGCCATGCCGCCGGTGGCCGTGAATCACCGTCGAACCCACTCTCTCTCCACCGTGTTGACTGGTCAACACACCAGTCAACCCATAAATGCTTCAGTTGACTTTCCAATTATAGTAAGATCACTATTTATAGTTTCCCAAAAAGGAAACTCAAGCTTATCCATTTCGGCAAACTTGAAACACGCATAACTTTCTCGTCGTGATTCCGATTCCGATAATTCTTGCGGCCACATACTCGTCTCGACATATTCTTCCAATATTACCTGAAGTCAAACATATCGGCCAACTGAATAAAAAGTCAACCATTCAACCCAAACATATATTAATTCGACTAAATAACCAACAAACAGAAATACTCGCAACTAATTCCTCGTAACTCCAAATCATGCTCCGGAAGTTCCCACAAACTCGAAATTAAATTCTGAACAACTTCTGTGAAGAAGCCGAAACCAAATTCTCGTCCGATAATTTAGTCGTTAAGTAGCCCACCATTTAAATCCGAACTTCAAATATTCATAACTAATTCCTCGGTCGTCCATATAACAATCCGGAACCGCCCACGAACTCGTAATCACATGTAGAACGACTCTCGAGAAGAGACCCAGCTCCAATTCTCGGCCAATAATTAAGTCGTTAACAAGCTCGGCGATTCCAAACAACCGTCGGATACCAGTGACTACACGGTAACTCACGTACATAGCTGGTTGTACTGCTGATTCTGGTTCGGGTCGTCACAAATCCACCCCCCTTAGAAAAATTTCGACCTCGAAATTTCCAAGTCTGCTGGCTAAAAAGTAGGAGCACTGCCTTTGCATACTGCTCAACTGCCCAGTGGCTACATCAACTGAACAACTCTGGCAACTGATTCCACAATAGGAGATAGCTCTGTGCTGGAATCTCTGTACCCACAAATCACAAATCTGAACTGGCTCCACACAAGCGCCAAGTGTTCCTACATAAGGAACAGACAGGGTACACAATGCAAAACCAATTGAAATACAGTTCCGCCACACGGAACACAACTCGCACAAAAGCCAATGCTATAGGCAATGCCGAACCACACGGCATAACATAACCTCGCCTATGACCACATATGGATCAAAACAACATGGCAAATCACAACTCCAACTACACACATCAACACAGCACAAACATCGAACTTAGGCAATTATCATCCTGTTTCCGCTGATCTGACAGTCTGTGGTAACAAACTCCACAAAATCGGAAACAAACATCAACTCAAATTCAAACCAAACTCACTCCAACACAATGAAGTACAACATCGTTCCTCAAAACAACGTCAAACAATATCAAAATCACAGTGGACAACAACCTGGTATTGCAAGCAACCTCGAATAGCTGAAACTGCTGGTCCCGAATCCTCCGGAACTGCAATACCGAGGTCCACAACATGCCCTCCAAGGCCTGAATAATCCTCGAAGATCGCTCGCCAATCTGAGGATAAGAACCGGTACTAGCTCGTAATTTGGTCTCCAATGCTCGCTGCAAAGCTTGCCAACACTATGTTGTAGCTGATAACCTCGACCAGCAAACTGGAACACAGGTACACCACGTAGATGGCCAACCTCCACCAAACACAACTATGCCAGCCAACCCCTGGAATCATCTCCGAAAGTACAAGTAAACATACCAAGTTCATCAAACTGTCCACAAAGACCTGACAACTGGTATCACCAACCAAAAATGCATACAACACACACAATCACAGCAACAATCGCCACGTCTTAACCGGAAATCTCTAATGGCTGACACTTCTCGGCAAGTCTTTGCCTCCTAGCCATCACCAGTCGACAAACGTGGCATCCGCACACTCAAACTGCTACTTGCTCTTCATGTTGCGTCACGAGTAGTAAACTCGAGGTATCTGATACATCTCCACATTACTAGCGCCAACCGTGCGCAAAACAATGAGCTTCAACATTTTCACACTCGAACTCAGCTTCCGTAGCTCATAACTCGGCTAACACGGAAATTCGAGCCACACTCACATGAAACACTGAAGCTCCCAATTCTCGTCTAAAAGTATCAACAGCAACATCCCAAATGGATAATCAAAGTACAACTACTAGCCTCTCCCGAACAAACTCAAAGGTGCAGCCATAGTCGTGAGTCGACCTCATCCATCTACACTGCCTCAAGCCCAAATCTGGCCGAAAATGCAAGTGGAGGAAACTCAAATGATCAGTGTATGTCCTACACCGCGCTGTACATCATAGCTGTAGTGTTTCGAACTCATCAACGCTAACATACGGACAGCTACACCCAAATCATACATAGGGTACATAGCCACATAATGTCTCCACTGCCCGTAACCACGAGCCACTGCTCTGCCACACAGCATCAAAGCATATGCAAATCCAGATCTCGATGCATCGCCATAACTCACGAACTCGTCGCGGTCGTCAGGTAAGGTCAAAACCGAAGCAACGGTCAACCATCCTCAGGAGTAAGTAACTCTCCTCGCGTTCATCGAACCACTCGAACTTGACACCTTCTTCGTCAATCTGAAAGGTAGAGGGGCAATCCAGGAAAATCCTGCACAAAGCCGTCGGTAGAAGCCTGTCAAACTCAAGAGACTCCCGATCTCTGGTATAATAGTAGGGCAATTCCCAAATCAACACGGCTTCCATCTGGTCAGGATCCACACCAATCACTCGGACAGCATCATGCAGCTCAAAATCTTTGCGCTAATCAGTCAAAACTCACACTGACTAACCTTCGCAAACACCTGGTTGTCTCGCTAAGTCCGCGAAACCGCTCACAATCGCTTCAGGTGCTGGCCCACACTCCTGAAGTACATCAGGACGATGCCAACATACATGACCACAAACTCGTCCAGAAACCGTCTGAACACCTGGTCCATCAAGTCCACACGACCTACGGGCATTGGTCAACCAAACAGCGTGACCAAAAACTCCTGATGTCCGCACCGAGATCCGAAAGCTGTCCAAACCACAACTGCCTCATCGAACCTCAACTGATGGTATCCAAAACCAAAATCAATCTTCAACATGATTAAAGCTCTCGCAAACTGATCAACCAGTCGTCAATCTGAAGCGGAGGATACTCGCACTCCTCTGAAGCAAATCGAGCTTCCGGTAGTCAATGCACCACCTCATCGAACCAACCAACATCCGTACACACAATGCAAAAGCACACCACGCAAATACGCGGGGTTGCACGAAATCTCCTGAAACCTCCTCCAGCAACTCCTGGAGTCGAAACAAATAGCTCCATCAGCTCCGCTGGCTCCGAACGACAAGACGTCGGTAAAATGAGTCCAGCGCCTGGTACAAGCTCGATGGTGTAGTCAGTCTCCCGAACTGGAGGAACATCTGATAACTCCTCCGGAACATGCCAGGAAATTCAGGAACCATCTCAATGTCACCTACGCCGAGCACAGCAACCATAGTATCCACAACATGTGCTAAGCAAACAACATAACTCGTCTCCATCATCCGCTCAACCATCACCGCGAAACAGCATCTCGGGGAAATCTGGTCGTCGAAACACAACCTCCATCTCGAGGCACTCGAACACAGCTAAATGCGTCGTCAGTAAGTCCATACTCATGGTCACATCAAAACCATAATATCCAGCTATAACAGATCCGCGGCTAACCCATAACCTCAAACAAGGATCTCACGACCTCCAGATGGATGCAACACTCTCCAAAACCTCGGAAGTGGAGATACAGGTACAATAGCCATGGATATCAAGCAACAGTAACCTCGGAGAAAAGTCCGTCCTCAAACAAGGTCATAGCACGAACTCCAACATGCCCAAACTAGCCATCCATGTCAAATGCGACTTACTGAATAACTCGTCAAAAGGGTACATTGATCAGACTGCAGAAACAACATGAGGATCTCCCTGTAAACTCTGAGCCGTCAAACCGCTACAACAGCTGGCTGAGGCGTTTCCTCATAACGTGACCCTCCTGGCCATCGAAACAGCAACTGAAAGTGCTCCTCGAACACAAATCACCGCAACACCTGCTGCGTGAAAGGATCGCCAATGATCACCCAAACTCATGCCACAGGAGCCAGTTCGCTACTCTGCGATCTCCGCCATCGTCAAACGGATCAGCAGAGGATCCTCAACATATTCGAAAAGACCACAGTCTGATGAAATCACTGATCCCGAAATATCGGAACTCAACCTCATCAAAATCTCGACTAAGTCCACTTTCCTTAAACCATCACATCGAAAACCGTGTACACCCTACCTTCCTCAATAGCTTCGCCACTGAGTGCAACACACTAAGCTCCTCACGGATATCTCGAGGCACGACAATCAACTCTCTCTGATGCTCAGGTTCAAACTCACCTCGAACCTCGTGCATAGCTCCCTCTGAAGCCACATAACACGTGCAAACAGGGACAACATGTGAACAATGCATCTCTACCTCAGGTGGGTAAACACTCCACATTCGATCGCTGGATAGCCTGATAAAACCATTACCGTGAATACAACACCCTGAATGTAGGCCATGGAGTCGCAACCGAAACTCACACATTAACAGCCCACCAAACACAATGATCTGACTCAGGCAAACATCAACTGTCAAAATTCTCAGCTCTGAGGCAACATGTAGACGCCCATATACACACAACCAGGCAAACTGTGCCACACAATTCACTGAACTCTGAATACTCATCCCAATCCACTGTTCTCTGAAAAATCGCGCGTCGATTGATCCTCAATAGGATCCACAACCGAAACGACACGGAAAGCACGTCAGGAGGCATCCTAATGAATAAAACATCGTTCACAACAAGTGGAACGTAATCATGAAACCGCAGATATTTGAGGACACACAACACCCGAAGTATTGATGAGTACCGCTGGCCAGTCGGGTCATCACTCCAGTCATGCTGTATCAACTCAAATACCCTAAGTAAACACGACTACAGATGTCTACAGAACCTATAACCTAATGCTCTGATACCAAGCTGAAAGGACCCAACCCCGATTTAGCTTCCTAAATCGGAATCAAACCCCTTCGAAAACACGTACCAACAAAAACTTTTCGAAATTTGGGCAGAGTTTCGTTACTAACGTGGAATTACCTTAACCTGCACGCGGAAAATACACTTCATCCTATGCCACAAAAAGCAAACCGTGGGCACCAATCCCATCCGGATTTCTCAATATATCAACAGTAAAGTAAAGTAGTAAATATATATATGCACTTTCCTGAAATCCAGTATAAAATCGTATAACGTACTCAATAGGAAGCTCAGAGCGACATCTAATACATAATCGTATATGCAAACCACAGTAGGTAGAACAATAAACCTACTGGATGAAACAAGGTAGCTCGAGCACTATGCCTCCGACCACGACGTGCGACACCAGAGCCTGAACTGCAAACTGGGCACGGAAACCGAAAAACCCAGGGGAAAGACAATAAACACGTTAGAGTGAGTGGACGAAAATAAATGTCTTTCACCAGTTAATATATATGTTATAAAAACATATGCGAGTCCAGATAAATAAAAACAACATAGTATACGAGGTAAAACTCATACTCCTCCAGTGTACTGAGCATGCAAGTAAAATCCCACGGGGTCACTCATGGACTCCACCGTGCTAGTACAGTCAGAATCACGGGATCCCAGACCCACACGTGATTCTAGCCGGAAATGGCCTCAGGTCAAAGGTCTGCCTCCCCCCGGTAAAGACCTCGGGTCAGGAGTCACAGCCTCCCCTGACATATGCCTACCATCGGGGATCAGCCGAGAGGCGAGTGTATCGATACAACAACGTAACCACGACTGTACTCTGTGTAAACCAAATCATAAACATTTCGATGCAAATGCATGAAACATCATATAAGTATATGTATACTCGTATACGTATATTTGTATAAGTATAATCGTATAATCGTAATATCAATACGCATGCTCAAGTTCATAAATCATATAAAAGACTCGCAAACAATCTGTGAAAAGAAATGTCCACTCACAGACTGGCGTAACGCGTATCGCGTTCACCCGTGATCCGGCGGAATGTCCCTCGCCAAACGAATGATCACGAACCCTGAATATACACAATGTCCAATATTCAAAATCACAATCCAAAAATACAAATCAAACCACGAGAAACCACCGTTCTCGGAAACAGATAATTCAAAGTCGACGAATCGTCGAAAATCCGTATATACCACTTCAATACCTCGCTTTACGTTCGGACGCTCAACTCGAAAAACGAACCTCCCCACTGCGATCGGAGCGCGATTTCGAGTCAAACGACATGCGACTTGCCGAAAGTCAAAAAGTCAACCCGTTGACCGCCGTTGACCGCCGTCCACGGCGGCGCCACTGTTGACCGGAGAGTTTCACGGCGGAGCTGCACCAATTCCACTCAAAATCATCCACTGAGCAACTTCCATAAAGGGTAGCATGTAGGTGAGGAGAGCTTCAAAGCCCACTAAGAATTTCAGCTCGAATCGGCCCCAAACATGGAACCCGAATTCACCATATTTTCTTGAATTTTGGCCGGAAAACTCTCTCACTCCGGCGAGCTTCGTCGTGCATGGAGGCCGGGAAGGTGAAGAGGGCAACTAGGCGAGTTGAACAAGACCAACCCCGCCCCACGGGGTGGCCAAACGGAGCCATGCCGCCGGTGGCCGTGAATCACCGTCGAACCCACTCTCTCTCCACCGTGTTGACTGGTCAACACACCAGTCAACCCATAAATGCTTCAGTTGACTTTCCAATTATAGTAAGATCACTATTTATAGTTTCCCAAAAAGGAAACTCAAGCTTATCCATTTCGGCAAACTTGAAACACGCATAACTTTCTCGTCGTGATTCCGATTCCGATAATTCTTGCGGCCACATACTCGTCTCGACATATTCTTCCAATATTACCTGAAGTCAAACATATCGGCCAACTGAATAAAAAGTCAACCATTCAACCCAAACATATATTAATTCGACTAAATAACCAACAAACAGAAATACTCGCAACTAATTCCTCGTAACTCCAAATCATGCTCCGGAAGTTCCCACAAACTCGAAATTAAATTCTGAACAACTTCTGTGAAGAAGCCGAAACCAAATTCTCGTCCGATAATTTAGTCGTTAAGTAGCCCACCATTTAAATCCGAACTTCAAATATTCATAACTAATTCCTCGGTCGTCCATATAACAATCCGGAACCGCCCACGAACTCGTAATCACATGTAGAACGACTCTCGAGAAGAGACCCAGCTCCAATTCTCGGCCAATAATTAAGTCGTTAACAAGCTCGGCGATTCCAAACAACCGTCGGATACCAGTGACTACACGGTAACTCACGTACATAGCTGGTTGTACTGCTGATTCTGGTTCGGGTCGTCACACATAGAGGCAGCAGTCGAGTGGGAGTTCCAGTGGATCGAGTTATCCTCGACCTTCCTTTGGCATAGCAGGTGCACCGAGGGATGTCCCATTATGTAATCTTTGTAATAGGTGACATCATGGTTCATGTTACTGGGGTACTATGAGTTGTTACCATTGTGGCTAGGAGGGTCACTTTATGAGGGAGTGTCCTCAGCTTGGTATTTTTAGAGGTGTTGCGGATCAGAGTGCTGGTCGAGATTAGAGTACTGCTTCTAGTGATCGTGCAACACAGTCTTCTGGACAGGGTGGACAGCAGAATCGCAACCAACATGGATGACCAGCTGGACAAGCTCGAGTTCATGCCATGTCTCTATGTGAGGGCAGATCTTCTCCAGAGGTTATCATCGGGTACGTTGTACATTTTTGGTCATCCAGTTCTTACTTTACTAGATCCAGGGACTACGCATTCATTCATGTCATATAGATGAGCATCATTGGCTACTGTACTTGCATCTCCACTCCCTAGTTTGTGGCGAGTGTTATATCCATCTAGTGAGGTAGTGTGTGTCAGGTGGGTATATAGAGATTGTGAGTTTTTATTGAAGGTTATGGGTTAGCCGCGGATTTGATGTTGTTGGATATTGTGGATTTTGACGTGATTTTGGGCATGGATTTCTTGGAGAACCATTGGGTTGTTCTTGACTGTCACAAGAAGGAAGTTGTTTTCAGGAGTCCAGGCGTGCCGGAAATCTTGTTTCGGGGTGAAAAGAATACTACTTTGCCTTGTTTAATTTCAGCAATGAAGGCTGAGCATATGATGAGGAAGGGTTGTGTGGCTTACCTAGCATATGTGATTGATACGAGTGTTCGTGTACCAAACATTGGTGATATTGCAGTGGTTTGTGAGTATCCAGATGTGTTTCCCGAGGACTTACCCGGTGTTCCTCCAGTCAGGGAGATTGACTTCACCATTGAGTTACTTCCAGGTACCGGACCTATTCCGCATACACCCTATCGTATGGCACCAGCGGAGTTGAGGGAGTTGCAGATTCAACTTCAGGAATTGATTGAGAAAGGTTTCATTCGACCTAGTTTTTCACCTTAGGGTGCTCCAGTGTTGTTTGTGAGGAAGAATGATGGTTCAATGAGGCTATGCATTGACTATCGGAAGTTGAATCAGGTTACGGTGAAGAACAAGTATCCACTCCCACGGATTGATGATTTGTTTGATCAGCTGAAAGAAGCTTCAGTCTTCTTGAAGATTGATCTCAGGTCTGGGTACCATCAACTATGGATTCGGGAGTCTGATGTGGACAAGACGGCGTTTGGTCATGTTATGGGCACTATGAGTTCCTTGTTATGCCGTTTAGGTTGACCAATGCGCCAGCTGCTTTCATGAACTTGATGAATCAGATTTTCAGGCGTTATTTGGACAAGTTCATCATTGTGTTCATTAATGATATCTTGATTTATTCCAGGAGTGTGGGGCAGGAAAAGAAATATTTGCATGCAGTTTTGCAGAATTTGCGAGATGCTCAGTTGTACGCCAAGTTTAGCAAGTGTGAGTTTTGGCTAGATAGTGTAAAGTTTTTGAGTCATATGATATCAGCTGAGGGAGTTAGTGTGGATCTTGATAAGATTGATGCAGTACTGAATTGGAGCAGACCTACCAACGTGGCAGAGATGTGGAGTTTCTTGGGCTTAGCATGCTACTATCGCCGATTCGTACAGGACTTTTCACGTATAGCGACACCGCTTACCCGTTTGACGAAGAAATAAGTCAAGTTTGAATGGTCTGATGCTTGCGAGAAAAGCTACTTGACTTTGAAGGAAAGGTTGACTACTGCACCAGTGTTTATTTTACCTGACGATAGCGGTGAGTATGTGGTGTACAGTGATGCTTCGAAGCTAGGTCTGGGTTGTGTCTTGATGCAGCATGGAAAGGTGGTGGCATATGGTTCTAGACAATTGAAACCACACGAAGTTAACTATCCTACTCATGATTTGGAGTTAGCTGCCATTGTATTAGCATTGAAGAGTTGGAGCGAGTTGGTGCTATGGTGTACAGGTTGGCATTACCTTCTGAGATGGCCAGGGTACATGATATGTTCCATGTGTCTATGTTGTGGAAGTACATTTTCGATCCATCTCATATGTTGACACCGTATTAGCTTCCTATACGGGAGGACTTGACCTATATGGAAGAACCAGTTCAGATTCTTGATCGGAAGATCCAGGAATTGCAACACATAGCCATTCCTTTTGTGAAGTTATTGTGGCAGAATCATTCAGTTGAAGAGGCTACTTGGGAGACTGAGCAGCACATGCGTCAGCAGTATCCCTACCTCTTCAGTTAGCAGATATGTAAATTTCGAGGATGAAATTTTTGTTAGGGGGGTAGATTTGTAATGACCCGAACCGTGGAATGTGCACATATTGGTCCGAGCCGTGATTATTGTGAATTAATCGTACTTGTGGGTTTGTTCACGACTAAATTATCGGGCAAGAATTTGGTTTGAGTTCCTTCACGGGAATTGTAGAGAATTTAATTTCGAGATCGTGGAAATTTTCGGAAAATTTTTCGGATAAGCGAGCCATGTGTTATCGAGTTTTGAAATCAGTTGGTGAAAATATATAAAAGTGTTATTTTTATTGTTGATTTAATCGTGACCGTCCGATCTTGATCAGATCTGTTTTGAACCATTGATTTGGGCATGTATGTGTACGGTATATATACGATATAAATATGAGACAATTTTAGAAAGTTTGCATTTTAGGAAGATGCCCGTTGACCCACGGGTCAAAACTGACCCGTTTGGGTCGTGACCTTCTCGGCGTCGATGTGCTTTATTCCGGAAATATTTGGCCGTGGTTCCTTCATGAAATTTGTTGGGCTCGAGCTCATCTTCAGTTTGATAGGTGGATCGCCGTCATTGGTGGCCGGAGGAGGAAGAATCGATATGTTAAAGTTGAGGAAATTCCGACAGTAATCGGGGGTGGACGGAGGCGGCTCGGATGGCGGCAATGGGGATCAAGGCTATGGTGGTTTTGTAGCCCTTGGGATGGTAAATCTATCCCAAGTTGTCTTGACCTCTGCCGTGGCCGGATTCTGGCGAACGGAGGTAGTGAAATTCCGGTGGGTTATTCGGTTTTCCGGCAAATTGGAGATGTTCCTGTTTGATTTTGGTTTTGTGATGTACTACAAAGTTTTTGGGCTTGTCTTGGGATTTCCAATGATGTATCTGAAAGGACCCAACCCCGATTCAATTACCTAAACCGGAATCGAATCCCTTCCGAAAACACGAACCAACAAAAATCATTCAAAATTTCGGCAGAGTTTCGTTACTAACGTGGAATTGCATAAACCTGCACCCTGAAAATAACACTTCGTCCTATGCCACAAAAGCCAAACCGTGGGCGCCAATCCCATCCGGATTTCTCAACATCATAATATAAACAATAAACAGTAAATATGTTGTACTATATATAATATATCAGAGAAAATCCGTATAAACACGTATTAGGGTGTATCAGAGCGACCTCTAGTGTAAATATATACAATATACACATCAGTAGGCGAAACAAGAACCTACTGGAAAACACAGGTAGCTCAGATCACTAGCCTCCCAACCGCGACGTGAAATACCAAAACCTGAACTGCAAATTGGGCACGGAAACCAAAAAGCCCAGGGGAAAGACATAAAAACCGTTAGAGTGAGTGGACGAAAATAAATGTCTTTCACCAAATAAAATATACGTTATAAAGACAAATGCGAGTCGAATGTATAAATAAAGAAATGGTACACGAAGGAGACTCTAACTCCTCACGCGTCCGGGTACACGAGGGAGACTCTAACTCCTCACGCATACAAGCACGAGGGAGACTCTAACTCTTCACGCATACAAACACGAGGGAGACTCTAACTCCTCACGCGTACAGAGAATGCATAAAAATCTCACGGGGCCACTTGTGGACACATAACAACATATAAGTGTATATACGTAATATATATACTGGTATATGCATAATCATATAACACATGCTCATGTAAACCAAAATCTCATATGCATGCTCAAGTTCATAAAACGTATATAAAGACTCGCAAACAATTCGTGAAAAGAAATGTCCACTCACAGACTCGCGTAACGCACACTCGCGCTAATCTCGTGGTCCGGCGGAAGATTCCTCACCAGAAGCACGGTCATGATCTCGATCCCCTGAATATTCATAAAACACAACTGATCAAAACATAACCCACAACCTGTACTTAACCACGAAAACCAACCGTTCCCGAAAATATGCAATGCAGTACAAAATGATTAACGGAATTCCCGAAATCTCCACTCGAAACCCTCAACTGAAAATCAGCTACCCAAATCAATCCGAAAACCTCTGAACGATAATCAGGGCACGATTACGAGAAAAACGACATTAAAAACACTAAAATCCAAAAAGTCAACTCCTCGCCGGAGCTCCGCCATTGACCGCCGTCGCTGGCGGCGGCGCGCCGTCAACGGTGAAGTTTCACTGCGAGGAAGCTCCAGAAATGAAGCTCTCCCCAAGTCTAACCATTCATATAACTGGCACGAAGTCCAAATCAACCCAAAACCCTATCAATTAGCTCGAAACAGATCGGCGATTCCAGTTTCCAGTGACCTAATCGGACTTCACCAAAAACTCATCCTCTACCCAAACTAAGGATATGGGGAGACTCACCAGGGCAAGGGGAGTCTAACCCCCTTAACCACCGTCACAGAAGCTCGCCGGAAAACGGCAAACCAACACCGGCGACCAAACTCAAACCGACCCGATTTGGGTCACCACAAAACCTTAACAATTTCCTCAAACTCGAACATCAATCAACTCAGAATCAAAAGGGGAAGTGAACCATACCTTCCACAAGGTCGGAGGTGGCCGGAAAACAGACGTCGGACGGCGAAGCCAAAACGGGAAAGTTTTCCCTTCGGGTCAACGGTCAACAGTTTCTATTTTTGGAAAGTCAACGACGGTCAATGACAAACAGTGATTTTGCGACTATTTTATGACTATTCCTGCTATTTATACTCGTGCCTTGGATCGATCGACGATTCGAAATGGATAACCATCACAATTCGGATATACACGAAACAATCGGATAAACTCGTCGAAAACTGAAACTTCGAATAATCGTATTATATTCCTCGGTTATCGGAAAAATCATCCGGAACCGCCCACGAGCTCGAAATCATGTACTCTACAACTTCCGTGAAGACACTCAACTCAAATTCTCGGCCGAAAACATAGTCGCGAATAGAATCGACAAACCACAAATATGACGTAAAACTGCGACTAATCATAATCTCGTGAATCGTGCCGAATATTCTATTGATTCTGGTTCGGGTCATCACAGTATCATTTGTAGATTTTGGTGCCAATGGGATTCCAACGGCTGGCAGCTGCCCTACGCGCTGCCGTGCGCGGCGGAGCTCCGGCGATGTGAGATTTTTGGCAAAGTTTTATCTCGTTTTGCTTGTTTTCGAGTGCCGAACGCA
Organism: Geum urbanum; assembly: GCA_946800695.1. Classification (NCBI taxonomy): domain Eukaryota; kingdom Viridiplantae; phylum Streptophyta; class Magnoliopsida; order Rosales; family Rosaceae; genus Geum; species Geum urbanum. The sequence continues at coordinate 42,718,718 of OX326998.1, forward strand.
ATATTGAGGTTTTTGAGTCAAGTTTAGTGTTCTAATTTGGGACGAGGGGGGATTGTTTAGGTGTATTTTGAGAATTTTTCTATCCTCGATATTTCGAACGATACGTCTTTCAAAAAACGCAGGGTTCTTGACGTATTAGCTCCATATGTTGTGATTCTATATGTATTGATCGTATCCCTGTTATTCAGGTGATCGTGATCGAGTGTTTGGCGAGGAATTTTCCACCGGACCTCAGAGTTAGCCTCGTACTGTGAGTGGACTCTTTATTTTCATTGTCGATTTGCGTGTCTTGGTTATGCATTTTATGTTATGCATTTTACAAGTATGCAATTATGATGATGCATTTACGATTATACATTTACGGTTATGTATTTTTACTTGGAGGCATATGCATGATTTGTTTTACATGGATTATGGATATATGGATGCATCGATGCATGGCTTCTCAGCTGATCCTCGAGATGCTCCGGGGGGGGGGGGGGGGGGGGGGGTTATGACAAACGCCTGACCCGTGATTATATGGCTCCCAGGAAGGTTATGACAAATCCCTTACCTTGGTTGAGCATGATTGTAACTTTGAGGAAAATGTACTCGAGTTACGGCCTCCACATTTTATACGATATCCAGGAAGGTTATGACAACCACCTTACCTGTGATTGATGATTTTAGACTCGCATCATGATTTCATGTTTATATTGGTAGAAGACATATTATTATTTTCGTCCACTCACTCTAACGATTTTATTTGTCTTCCCCTGGGTTTTTTCGGTTTTCTTTGCCCAGTTTGCAGTTTGAATTCCGGGGTTGCACGTCGACGGTGGAGGCGTAGAGTTCAGGTCACACTTCAGTTCGAGTAGGTTCTTTGTTCGACCTACTGGTTGTATATGATGTATATAGACGTCGCTCTGAATACTTATGTTGTGTTTACTCCTGAATGTGTTCTGGATTTCTTGTAAACCTTGTGGTTTATTATATATATGATGTTGAGAAATCCAGATGGGGAATGGAACCCCACGGTTTGGCTTTTGTGGAATATTTGAAGTGTGATTCTGTTTGTAGGTTCTAATTGTGGTTCACACATTTCAAAGTAAACTCTGGCAAATTTTTTTTAAGGTCATGTTTTCAAAGGGGTTTGATTTCAATTTAGGCAACTAAATCGGGGTCGGGTCCTTTCAGACCTTGGTCAAGAAATATTTGGGTAAGTCTGGCCAATAGAGTTAGAGTATGTTGGAAAATTTGGCTATTAGTTTTGGCATGGATATTGAAAGCTTTTAAGTACGCACATTATTGAATTTGAATTATGTTGCTCCTGGTATCAGATTTATTTGGAATGGTTATTGTGAATTCAAATTTAATGAGCGTGACATGTTGATGAAATGTTAATTTAGTAACAAGTTTCTAGATCATTCTGTTAGTTGCGATTGTTCTTATGAGCTTGAAGTCGCTGGCTGAAATAATCATTGTGGAAATTCTTCTGTTATACGTTTATGTGTAAATTTTGAGTGATCCAGAACATTATTATACGATAATCAAAACTTGTGCGGTTAGTCGTTAATTAATTACGTTAATCATCGATGGTAATTAGTCTTTACCATCGGTAGTTTTCGCTGGTGTTTCATGGAGATTTTATTGACTATGTTTTTTCGAGAAATATCTTTTGATTAAGTTGTAGAGTTTATCGATACGAGTTTGTGGCCAAGTCAAGTGTTGAAATCGAAGTTACAACGAAAAAGTTAGGGTCATCGAAAATTTTACGAAAGTATGGAAAACGGTTTATCGTAAAATCGCGGGTATAAATACGAGTTTCTATTTTAGGAAGGTCAGAGTTTCTTTTTTGGGAAGGTCGGGTTGACCCTGTGTTTACCTTACCCTCCTGAGTGGTTTCTTCGCCGTGAGGTTCTCACCAACGGTGAGCCTCCGGCCATGATATTGGTGGGAAACGGTGGGGTTTGAGCTCCTCTAGCGATTGGTGAGTGCAGCTCTAGCGTTGGTGGCCGAAGGAAGGATAATCGAGGCTGAGAACTTCAGCCGATTTCTGGCAGTTTTTCTCGATGATGGTGGCGGTGCTCACGGTGGCATTTGACCCTGCGGGTTTTGAAGCCCCGGTGAAGACAAATTGATTGGGACCGGTCTCGAGCCCTACCGATCCCGGACGTCGGTGATCGAGCTAAATGATTTTTCAGGTGGGTTTTTAGTTTTTCGACAGATTGGAGGCTTTCCGGTTAGTATTTGATGTCGTGTTCTTTATGAATGTTGTTGGGCTTGTTGATATGAACATTTTGATATGCAGGATGCTTGATTTGGTGCCGGTGGGATTCTGGCCACCGTCGGCTGTGGTGTGTGGCCCCACACGCCTTCGTTTGAGGCGGAGCTTCGGCGATGTTGGATTTTCGGTAAAATTTTATTTCGTTCAGCTCGTAATTTCATGCCGAATGCAATGGTGAGGTTCTTAAATGTATCTAGATTTGATTAATGTAGACGTGTGTTTAATCGGATAATAATTAATTGATTTTATGATGTAATTAACTGACGATCTGACTATTGATTATAATTCGAGTCGCTCGATGTTTGAGATTTATGTTGCGACTCTAAAATTGATTTATAGTGAAGTAATGCAAGGAACTGAATTCAGAATTTGATTAAGTTCGTTTTTAGTCAGAAAATACGTTATTCGAGAATGCGAGATTCTTGACATTATTGCTCGTTGGATTACAAGTTTAGCTATTCAATATTGACGAGTAGATATTAATTATAATCTTGTTTTCAGGATTATGAGTTAGCGGGCCATATCAGATGATTATTGTGTCGATTAGAAGGTTACGACTTTATGAATATCCCGACATAGAGTGGACGTTTATTTCTTTTCACAGTTGCTGCGAGTTCATGTTTATGCAGATTTATAGTTTCCTGTATTTTATTACAGTCAAGTTTGGAGGTATATTTGTGATGATTTATTTTCTGCATCGATGCTTTGACTAGTCGACTGATCACTGACTAGTTGCGTCAGACCGGGTTAGGACAAACACCCTACCGACTTAGATTGTCTCGGGTTAGAACAAACACCATTAGCGTCCACCTCCATATTTTATTCAGTTTATTATTTTGAACTCACATGATTTCCCAGAAATCAGCGCAGAAAGACACAGATAGAATATTTTATTATTTTACACTGATTATGAGTTTTTGTCCACTCACGCTAACGTTTTTATGTTTTTTTATGTCTTTCCTTGGGCCTTTCGATTTTTCGTGCCCAGGTTGTAGTGCTTCTTCTGAGCTGGATTTTGATCTCCTAAGGCTTTGAGTCCACCGGATAATCATGCCTTTCTGTAGGATTTGGCCCACTAGCAGTGTATTTTCATATGTTTTATTCTACTCCTAGAAGTCGCTATGAACACTAGTGTCGTAATATTTTTCAGTGTTTGTAGTGAATTGTTAACATTGCTTGATTATGAGTTTTCAGTTCCTGTAGTATTGTTCCAGCATTTTAATTAAATTACTCGACGCAGTTTATTGAGAAATTCGAATGGACATCAGTGGTCCACGGTGTAGTTTGTGGGAAATTCGAAGTGTAATTTTCTTGCAGGTTTCTGGTAGTCCAGTTCGTAGAGGAAACTATTTCAAAAAATTTACAAAAATCCATAGTGTAAATCTTGTCGTCAGGGCTCTAGATTACTAGTTAATCTAAGGTTGGGTCCTTTCAGTTGGTATCAAAGTATTAGGTCACAGATTCTGTAGACTTACTTGGTTAGCTCAGTTGGTATCAAAGCATTAGGTCACAGATTCATTTCGATTTGTTCTATTCAATTTCGATATGTTTTCTTTGATTTTTTTTCCATTCTAATATGTTGTGATCTCAATAGCATGTGCTGAGAAGATTATTCACCAATCTTACGGATTCAGTATATAGCATTATTAGCGTAGCTGCTAAGGTCTATAGTCGTATCAATACAGCTACATCGAGATCTTGGAATTCGTCGGGAATATCACACATAACCCACTTTAGTGAACTTGTCATGTATATCTTCATCTAATTTCTTTCATTTTGATTGGTGCTGCTTCGCTTCGTTCCATGAACTCCTTTGTGTTTCTTTCTTTCATTCGGTGTTGTTATGTTTCTTGATTTTGTGCTTCGAGAAGGTTGTCCACCTACCTTAACCCAGAAAGTTTGTTACGACCTGAACTAAAATTACGGGCTTATCGAGTTATATTATGCTTTATCGAGGATTAGTCGCGTTATCAAGGTTATTAATGACTTTTTCACCGGACGAGGATTTGATTTGACTTTCTTTACAAAAGTTGTAGATTATTTAATTTTGAGCTCGTAGGAATTTTTGAAATTTTTTTTGGATGTGCGAGCTATTTATTATGTTTTCGAAAGTTTTTGTTTTCGGATAAGTATCGTGATGTTTATCGGAAGTTATTGTATAGGAATATCGAAAAGAAACTCATTTTTTGTCAGTTAATTCTCAACCGTACGATCATGATAAAGTCAAATAATATCCGTTGATTGTTCAAGGAGTTTCCCCCTATAAATAGCGAGTTTCCAAAAATAGCTGAATTACCCGATTTAGAAAGTCTGAAACTGTACCATTGACCCGACCCGTTGACTCAACCCGCATTTGACCCGAATTGTGACCCACCAGAAAATCGGCCGTCCGGCCACTATTTTCAGTGATTAAGGTATGGAAATTCATCCTCTCAATATTGTGATTGTGTTTATGGGAAGAATTTGAGGATTTGATAAGGTTTGGAGGTGGTTTGAAATCGGGTTGTTTAACCCGTGGGATGTTGCCATCACCGGCGATGCGCTGACCGATTTCGACGGTAGTGGTGTGGGGGTTATTGTCGAGTGGATCGCGGGGAGTCTATCTGGGTTGGTTTCGTGGGCAACAGAGGTGTGTGGCCGACATTTCGACGCCGGGAACATTCCGATTGGATTATTGAAACCGCCGGCTTTTGGGGGTGATTCTGGAAAAACGCGTCGAAATCACCTGAAGCTATAGTTATGAGTTCGATTGGGCTCGAGCTAATCTTCAATTTGGTGGGTCAAACGCTCCAAATGGAGTTGTTTGGCCAGGAGGTGCGTGTGGCTCACGTGCCGCCACCCATAGCGAGGAAATTTTCTGAAATCTTTGGGGGACTTCCGGGGTTGTTTTTAGGGTTAATTTCCATAGTTTTACGCTTATTCTGATATTGTATAATCCATATTTTCATGACATCAAGATCGGGACCCTAGCAGCGAAGGAAAGTCTGCGGACCCCAACAATAGTCACAGACTTGTGAGTGGACATTTATTTATTTTCACAGTTACTGCAAGTTCATATTTACGCAGATTTACAGTGTTCTGTATTTTATTACAATCAAGTTTGAAGGTATGTTTATGTTGGTTTTATTTTCAACATCGATGCTTTGACTAGTCGGTTGATCACTAACTAGTCGGGTCAGACCGGTTAGGAAAAACGCCCTGCCGACCCAGATTGTCTCGGGATAGGACAAACCCCCTAGACGATCCCATCACCTTTTTATTTACAGTCTTGGAGACGCTCCGGGTTAGGACAAACACCCTGAGCGCCTACCTCCATATTTTATTTCAGTTTATTATATTTGAACTCGCTTTATTTTTACAGAAATTAGTGGAAACGCGTGTTATTACAGATTTATCGTTTTACGTAGTTTTATTTTTGTCCAGTCACTCTAACGTTTTATATTTTAAATGCCTTTCTCTGATTTTTTCAGTTTTCGTCGCCCAGGCTGCAATTTAAATCCTGAATTTGCGTGGTGTCGTCGAAGACTTTGAGTCCACATGTCAGCTACTCATTCAGTAGGTTTCAATCTACTGTCAGATTTATTTATATGTATTCTATGTTCATAGAAGTCGCTCTGAATTCCAGTTGTATTATGTTATTTCCAGTTTCTCGAATGGTAGTCGAGTTTGATTTCTTTGTATTTAGAACCAGCATGTTGTAAAAACGTGTTTAAATTCCTGAGTTAAATTTTTGGTTCTTGTTTATATTATTTATTGAGAAATTCGGATGGACAATCGGTGGACCACAGTTTGTTTGTTGGAATTTGGTTTAGAAGTGTTCTCTTCTTATAGGGTTTTGGGTTGTTCAGTTTTTAAAAGGGAATTATGTCAAAACTTTCGTATAATTTCTTAGAGTTTAATTAATCGTTAGAATTTAATTCTAGTTTACTAGTTAAACTATCTAACTTACTAGCTAAATTAGGGTTGAGTCCTTTCAAAGTTATTCTCGATTTTGGTGTTGTTTTGTTTTGTTTGGACATACTTAATTCGATGCACGTGGAGTCTCTCTCGAACTAGAAGGTACATGAAGTAATAGTGATACATAAGTTCATAACATGCACTCTTGATACATCCTTCATTTTATGTTTGAACACTCATATATAATCAATAACCATAAACATTAAAAACCAACTTATATCGATACTTCAAATAACATATCCAGATTTTCACTCTTTTTAAAATTTTATAAAGTTTTTTTTACTTGCATCATCAAGTCGTGTGATGTCACTACAAAAGATGGTAACAATAATTCAGATCAAAAGACAGATCTCTTTCAAACATTTGACTCCTCTATTCTTTTTTCATGACACTACACCATTTTGTTTATATGTTGCAACTCAATGAGAAAATAACAAAAAGGTGAGATTTATAACGTTTAATTTTCTAAAATTATTCTTTCTAACAAAATAAGTTATATTAATTTTCTAAAAAATGATCGGTTGACTAAATATGTCATTCTCACCATTGACTGGTTAGCACCGTATGGATATCAAAATATATAGGCAACATAATGTGTGGGTATTCATAAGGTTGACTGGGCTTGGCCAACTTTTAACTTTAAAAAAAAAATCTAAGAGTGTTCTTCTTAACCAAATAAGTGATATTAATTCTCTAAACTTGTTATAATAAAGATCTGAATCAGGCTTACAAGATTGTTATAATTAAATATAAATAGTGGCTCAGTGGTTGAGTAATTGCCCTTATAATCTTTTATCAAATCCTGTGAGCATGGTTCTAGTTTAGAAAATTAAAATCACTTATTTTGTTAAAAAATAATAATTTTAGATTTTTTTTTACCTAATGATTAGCCAAGCGAGACAAACCTTATGAGTTTCCAAAAATTATGTCACCTATATATCTTGATATTCATACGGCGCTAGCTAATCAAGAGTGAACGTGACATATTTAGCCAACTGATCATTTTTTAGAAAATTAATATAACTTATTTTGTTAGGAAGAACAATTTCAGAAAATTAAAATATTTTTTTGTTAAAAATAAATAAATTGAGAAAACTACCCTCCCTATTTACTTATTTTTTTAAGAAAAAGATAAAATGTGATGAGAAAATACATGTAGTAAACTGAAAAAATCAAAACTCAGGCAATGATATGAAAAAAGACCCAAAGCACAGGATATTTAACTGAATATTGCCTTAAAGTTTAATTCAATATCACCAAATCATTCATCAATAAAACCATAATCATTTATTGAATTAAATAATATTCCGAAAAAAATCATATATTTATAATAATCCAAAATAGACTTCAAAAATAAATTGTCCCACAAACCACAAGATTATATACAAAAAAAAATAATCTCAAACCATGGCAGAAATGCCAATAAGACCATGCATAGAAATCAATCATTATTATTGACTTCATCGGTAGTCGCAAAATCTATCATCTCCAATATAACATCTGCGGGATCAACAACTCAACTAAGTTTGTCTCACGAGTATCAATGCAGGCATGATATTGAGCTATGGTTTCATTTGATGCATGACAAGTTCGAGACCAATGATCTCCAACTCCACTTCTATAGAAAATGTTGGGCTAATTTTGGTTGTAGGTCTACTGGGCCGGAGCATTGTTTCTTTTATTTTGCACATTTCGAGTTGGACCACCTCTAATTCTCCCACCTTGACCACGTGGACCAGATTCTGGCTTGGGCCTTGGTCATGTTGATTATGGTCGTATGAGCCATCTTTATGCCTACCTTTTCCTCCACGTCTCGCGCGATCATGTCTTTTACCTCTTTCGCAGTCTCGGTTTCTCCTATCACGGTTAAGTTCAAGGAAAACAACAACATTTTCTTCAAGCAATGGGTGTGCTCCTATAGGCCTTAATTTCTTGATCATTTCTCACGAGGAGATTGTTGATATTTTCAGTGAGCAACAATGTGGTGATCAACTCCAGGCGTCTAGTGGCGTTTCTATCCTTATACTATTGTTGCAGGACAATATATGTAGGAGGAAAAGTAGAGAAAGTCTTCTTTGACAAATGAGCTTTAATAAGCTTTGTCCACAAAACCGCAATAGTGAGCAGACACTACAAATTTCAGAGTGGTACTCATTCACAGTCTTGAAATCTTGAAAATGAAGATTTTGCCAATCAGATATAGGACGGTTCCAATCATAATCCTTATCTTCTTAGAGCATCTCCAAAAATATCACTTAAAATGCTGTTATTTTGAATTGACATCAAAACTAATTTAGCTAACCGATTTTGAAAAGTTGCTCTCACAATATTACTTAAAATTTAGCTGTACTTCAATAAATGTTTGAACTTGATTGGTTAACTTTAAAGAAATCATTAAATACATATAATTATTAATTACATTTGTAACATTAAAGAAAATCATTGATTACACTACTCATAATTCTCATTACCTATATTCTCACTTTTCGGTATAGAAATAAGGGGTGAAAACATAAAATGTTGGGAATCCCTAAAATAGAGAATGATATAGCAAATCTATTAGAGCTAATATTTGATAAAAATCCTTATAGTATTGGTGAAATTCACATTTAAAATGATTTTCTAGAGTTGCTTTAGCAGTCAAATGTAGCTTCACATGTTGTATCCACTTCAAATAGTTTTTGCCCGAAACTCAAAAAGCAACAAAAACTAGCATGTTGAGATTGGACATTTTTTCATAACAAAAATGATGATCCTCCAAAATTTATTTGAGAAGATTATCCTCTTATGCTTTATGCTTTGCTCTTTATAACGATCGTGTTTTATAACGTGTTATAAAATAAACCAAAACGATATAGTATAGATGAATTGAGACAAATGAGAGGCATTATTCATCACCTAAAAACTCTTTTATATAGGAGTACAAAATCCTAAATTTCAATATACGTTTACAAAAATGCCCTCGTCTATTTACAAGAATATACCTAATATAATAAAGAATTTACAACAGTACCACATTTTTCTTCATTTTCTTTCCATCTTATTTTTGGTTTTCTCTTTCCTAGAGTATCACTCAATCAAATATAAAAAAAATGTATTGGAAACAAAAACTTATATTAGATTCATTAAATTATGAAGAGAAACACTAAATTATAGACAAAAATTTAAAGAAACCGTTAGAAATGAAGTAATTTTTGGAAAATTTGCTAAATCTCATGTTCAACAATTTAGACACTTTAGTATTTGAACAATGACAAATATTTATTTGGCCATTTATATTTTACATTGTCATTCACATTGGTCACTTTGTTCGTTTTGGACGTTAAAAATCACACACGTAACACACACGTGTTTTACTTAAATGAATATTTTTGTCATTTTCAAGCTAAGAAACTGACTTATATATGCACTTTATAAATAACAAAATAAGCTTTTTTAAACATCCAAAATGAATGAAGTGAGGTAAAACATAGACCAAATAGATATTTACTATTGTTCAACGTTTAAATTGTGAACGTCTTCAATAACTTTCACATAATTTTTTTTAGAGATTTCGATTTTTGTTTCTCCGGAATAAATAAATTATAGAGAGAAAGTTGAAGATGCTCTTATAGATGTCTCACCATGAGGCTAGCCGATTTATTGAAATCCAGACAGGTGAGGGTGGACATGGATACTTGCGAGGATGGTGTGTATAACACACTTGACACCATGTTTCAATTAGCTACAACAGGCACATCACAATCTAGCTTTCAAAATTGTTACAAACAAATTCTCCCTTTCTATCCCACGGGCGATTTTCAAACGATTTCCCAATTATACTACGGTTTCGATTTATTGTACCATCCTCACAGCAGTACTCGGGGAAGTAATCCAGGAAACTTTTGCTTCCCAATTTCTCAATTCCATGAAAGAGGAAGTTCACCAGCAAGTCCTATTGATTATGATTTGGAGTTAGGAAATTGAGTGACGCAAGAAACAAAATCAAATCTAATACCTTTGCTTTCGTCTCCCCGATCAACCTCTTCAGAACTCCATGTCCAGGATCCTGCATCATTAAAATAAGTCAAATAAAAAAATGATGGGGCATAATCTACCGAGTAAAAGTTCACAATTATTTATTCAACCTATGCAGTAAAGTTGTTTCCTATCATCAGAGCTCAACTTTAGTCAAGCTTGACAAATGAAATCTTGATTCCAAGAAATATGTTACTTCATCATTTCAGACCGTTCCGGAATTCCCACTATATGGCTTGCAACCTTTGACATTGGACAAAGGTAAAAGTAAAACCAGAAATAACACAATTGTATGTGCAGGTTTCTCAATATTAAGATTTGAAGAAAAACTTGTGCTCAATAAAAAGGTCCTGATTTCTCATTTATATCCACAGAAATCTTGAGTGATTATTATTTTCTTATTCACTTTTTGGTATAGCTCTAGATAATGCAACTCTATAGTGGAAGATCATCCCCATAGGAATTCCAAACAGCACGGTTTCAAAAGGGCCTAATTTTATTTTTTTTATTTTACACTTCAGCACACCATTTCTTTTCCAGTTTTGAAGTAAATGTTCATTGAAAGAAAATATAAAATATAGGGAAATGAGTGTGATTCGTACAAAATGAGGTGCCACTTGCAATTCCCTTCAGGGAAATAAAATTATATTATTATCCATAGGAAGCTAAAACATCAAAACAGTGAATTTTCGGACCTGAGGGAGTGAGGGTAAACTAAATAGACAACCAATGACTTCCAATAAAATCTACTTTAAGCACTTATAAGAAACAACAAGAAATTGTTACAGATACTGTTGCATGGAAAAAAAACCTGGAAAACAGTATTTACCTTCTCTGCTCTCCACCTTAGATATCGATGTTGCGCTTCCTGGTTATATTTAATTTGCAAGACATTTGTCTCCTCCATTGTTTGGTCCATCAGCTCAAGCCACGCCTGTGAGAGCAACACGATTGCAAAGAACATTACAGTATGGAATTCTTCAGTAGAGGAACTAGGTAGTATATGAATGTTGATACCAACGTTTACTCAACGCTTCATTTTAAGTATCATAAACAACATAATCCCGGGCCATAAAAGCGATCAACTATATACCCTGTAATTATCCAAATAAGCTGAGTATGAAAGCATCAATATAAGTATCATAAACAGCTTAAATTTAAATTCTGGGCCATAAAAGTGATCTACTATATACATTGTAATAATCCGAGGAAGGGATCAACTAAATACCTTGTAATAATCCATGAAAGCTGAATATAAAACATCATAATTGTATGGGCTTGATGTAAATCTCGACCATATCACAATGGGTGAAAAAAATTTCAATGACTCGCTAGTAAGCTTTCCTCCCCATGGTAAAAGCTGCATGAAATCTGTGTTCAGTAACAATGTCATGTCTCTTTGAGAGAATAACTATGAAATCAAATTATACATTTTAATGTGCCACTGACAATTATAAGCCTTACCTCAGAATATTTAACACCAAGAGGTATTAGGCCTTTATAATATTTATCTTTGTAATCTCTTTCACTGATGACGTCGTGTAAAGGGTTGAGGTCCCTATTGATGATAAAACACAGATAAGCTCCATAATCTCGAGCATCCAATATTAATTGTTACTAAAATGACTACAGCTAAGAAAACTATAATGACATATTCAAGATGAACTACAAAGTATAAATAATTACCCATATTATCAAGCCAGAAAAAGTATAAATCATGCTGATCTAAATTTTGATTGTATGCTTATTCTTTTATTTTTTTCCACACAGGACTGTAAGTTGAAATCAAATGAAGTAGGAGATCATGTAATTTTTGTGTACATACATTATAAATGAGCATGTAGTACAGTGTACATAGTGTAGTGACTGTAGTATATTATAGTATTTATGAACTGCACATGTAGTATTTTATAACTGAGCTAAGTTGTATAGATCTGTATTTTGTTTTGCGAAAGCTTCAGAATCTGTGCACATTTGGATCGACTCTTTTGGAGAGTCATGTCAAGTATTTTAAATACAGTAACTTGATAGAGACTATCACTGTAATTGAACCTTGTAAAACAGCATTACCCATATATTATCTTTAGAATACCTTAAAAAGTGGAAACTTACAGCACAACTATGTTTACATTTGCACTGGTGAAGAAGTTGGCACAAAATATTGGCATATCGTATTCGGGTTCTGGGAAGGCGGCAAAATCTAAAACCTGTAAAAAAAATTATGGGATTCAAGAGTTAAAGCAAAGGCAAGTATATATATTGTACAACAGAAGTATGAAAGAAGAATATATATATATATATGTATATCAGTTCCTATCCAGAGCGGAGTTCCGCTTTGAAAAAACAGAGCGAAATTTCAATTTTCACAAGATTGATACAGTTGTTCGATGATTGAAACCACTCATTCTTTAGATTACTATATAATATAGTTATACACAGATTCTGTCAGGTGTGAAGAAGCTTCACATTGAAACTTCAGTGGAAGTTCCATTTTATATAAAATTGACAAAATAACTTGATCATTGAAATCACTAATCCTTTATATTCTCATTCAAGCATTGTGCTTGCATAATTTAGCCCAATCGAAAACAAAATTGAGTTAACAACCTTTTCTTTCTAAGACAATACCATTATAGTGTGTTAGCTGTCAATGACATGTTCTAACAGACAAGTGAGTTATCACAGAAAGAATATATGAACCCTTTAATTGAGACAAGAAAAACAATCTAATTTGCTTTCTGCTTCTTTTACTAGTATACTAGCGTACTACTTCTACAGTGGCGAAGTATGGAAGAAATCTTAGCATGGCAGATAAACTTTTCTATGTAGTAATCAGGAATCAACTAACTGCATTTGAGCGCCAGTCAAGCATCAACTCATGGAAGCTACTTTGAGAGGGTCTAGATTACACAGTGGACATGGTCACTGGTACACAACATATACTACTGTACATAGATGTGTGAAGAAGATGTGTACTATCCTGTCAATGAATTTCTGAATCAGAAATCATACATTAATCTGACAGGCAGTTCCAAAATAATCAACTTTTAAAATGTTGGGGGGTAGATTTTTATATATTGCAATGAACACTCAGTAGGAGTCTATGACTTCACTTAACAGTATGAAAATGATCATAAGAATAACCTAACAAGAACATTAAATCAAATGATATATTTCAATCCTCTTTATAGAGTAAAGTAATAGGGCGACAACAGTCCACACCTGCATTGTGTCAGTCTCGATGCATAAGCTACGTAAAAGCCGAACTTTAGGAGCTTTGAATGATGACATTTGAAGTTCTGCAGTACCATCCATTGAAACCATGGAATTATATCTTTCCTGGTGACAAATAGTGATGTTAGTCATCATGATCGGGAAGTAATAGTAACTATAATGATAAGAAACAAACCCATCCATTATTCATTCATAGGCTAAAATAGTACAAACAAACTCGGACCAAGAACAGGATCAACAAGAAAACCAACTAAAACCAGGTTCCTACGCAAAGTGAGTGTAGGTCCTAATTAGGCCCATGATTGAACTGAGTTGAACAGATGCAATCTGAGAATATTTGTTTCAAAAAATGGCACACTGGATAACTGATCGAGTATTGGATACCTGCAACGGAGAAGGAGCCAAATGGGTGCGGCGTTTGGATTCATCCAAAGCAAAGTGGACGAATTTCTTGTAAGAAACTGCAGAGAGTTGGACAAAGGGCCTCTGCTGCTTTCTGAATGGTGGCTTTTGCAGTATGCTGAAGCCTAAAGAGGAAGAGCATTCCATGGAAAGAAGCACCGACCGAGATGAGTAATATTTAGCGTACTAAACACCAAGAATCCCGAGCCTTCCTCATCTTGGTGGTTTCCTTTCCTCTATTAAATTATTAGTATACAGTAACTAAGTACTGTACACTTTTCTCTCAAAGACACTTTCTGTCTAGTTTCAACTTCCAAGCTGTCATTCAGTTCAGTTAGCAAGGTCGAAACGATGACACCACTGCGTGCTCACTGTCCGCACAAAATCTAACACCACCGGTGGGGACCCACACACCATTTCTGCTGAAGCCAACAGGCCCTTAAAGGAAAGCCCGACTCAGCATCAGAGCCCATCCCACAATTGGCTCAAGTTTGACTCGATGTAAAAAGACAAGCTGCCGGTAAAGCTCAGTGGTGTTAAAAGAGTTATTGATTTATTTTTTTAAAGAAATTTGATACTAGTCAAGTGTAAAGTTAGGAGCTTAATTTTATTCATTAATAAAAACATTATAAGTAAATCGGAGGGGACATAATACTTTTATCTCATACACTAGAAAGTAAATTATCAGAGAGAACATTCTAGATAATTACACGTGTCTTATCTAACCACAACTCATCAATATTTTCACTACTAACAATGTGCGATGATCTATGAACCACACAATTTACTTCACGAAGAACATGACGCACTACAAAAAGAATTGATAGACCGCATATAGGTCTTGCAATCCTCTAGAAGAGAATTGTAGTATTTGTTTTGTTGCAAGGTGTTAAGATACCTACATTCCCATTAGTCACAATGCATGTATTACTTCGGCCGAGGCTTCTTTAATTATTGATTAGTTATCCGTGAGGGTTCTCCCCCGACTCAAAATAAATTAAAGATGCTTTGAGAAATTTTTAATAGAAAAAAATTTGAATTACCTATAAGAGATAATCAAACAGGATAAATTGCCTTCTAAACATACTAGTGAGAAGTAGAATTTACATGGATACAATTTGTAGAGTGTGAGACGCAAGTCACGCAACTAGGATATAACTAAAACATTGCGGCCTATTTGAGTGTTCTTACATATTCAGTTCCTTTTGTCATTGTAAGTAGTTAACTTCGTCATCTGACTCTGCTCTAGCACTTGTATCCTTGTCCCCTGCGTATAAATGTTGCTGAGGTACTTCCAGTTCTGCTTGAGAATCCTCGTTCTGGAAATGATGATGAAAACTGGTTTCTGGGGAAGTAATGTGAACCGAGTCAGTGCTATCCTCTTCGTCATAATTTCCGGTGTTATATGTTTCAAGATAAACATCGCTTTCTTCCTAGACAAAGGAAATACACAAAATGTATCCATGTAAGAGGTTTTAAGTTATAACAGCTGAATTCTCAACCAAGAAAGGGAATCCCAAAAGATCAGGTACACACCTCAGTATCCTCATCATCAGTAGGATAAGAAGACTCTAATTTGTTGTATAATGCCTCATCTCCATGGTGTTTAACAGTATCCATTTGTTCCTATCAATGTGAAACACAAGACACTTAGAATAAAGAGGGAAAAGGAAGAGGAGACATTCTAATAGTTAAGACTTGTAATAGCAATCGTCAAAATGTATAGAGGATCATACAATTTCAGATCTGAACTTGTCCACTTTACTCTGCAAAGCTGAAATATGTTTCAGAAGAGCCTGTTTCACAAACAAAAAGTTAGTCAAGAGAATCATTGTTCGAAAACTTATGATACTAATGTGATATTAAATGGATTCAGATCATTATAACTCCATATCTTAACAGACCAAACTCATTGAATCAATAGCATTTAAATTTCTAGTGATACCTCCTGCCTCTGAAGCTCAATTGAACATGCCAGAGCTTTCCTCTTGGTCAAAAGATTCTTTGGTCTCAATGTAGAAGGCCGCTGATAGTCTTTTCCTCGGAACATGATTATGGCATATTTTTTGGAGACTTTGTCAACTGAAACTAAGACACCTCCACTTTCAGCCTCAAGTGCTAATGCAATTTTTTTTACTTGGTCAAAAGTTTTAGCATTCGACATTATCTTGACCAATTCACGATACTTCCAGTGCAAATGCATGTTCTCCACTGTCCCATCAAAAACTCCACGTCTACCTGAGTACATTAAGTTTCCATAAGTAACCATAACAAAACCAGACATGTTAGTTTAGGCGAACGAAACTTGTCATACCCAGAAGTAAGAAAGCTTTCATCCTCAGACCAAGCTTACGAAACATAAACCTCTCCTCATCAGTAATGCTTTCTGGATCTGCTTGCTGTCTTGATGGTTTCAATGACTCCTCTACCTTCGATAAAGCTTGTTCAGCTCTCATGAGCTTTCGCTCAGCCTATTACAGAAAATTAAAACCTCAAACTAGTGAAACTAGCAATGAATCTAGTACAAACATATCAAGTATTGAATAAAAACTGCAAGTGAATGGCACTCTGTTCAACTGCAATAAGAGCTTTATTAGTATTATTATCTCTCCGTTATTCTTCCGAGATGATACCATGTTTTGAGAACTTACAAAGGCAAGCTTCAGTTCAAGCCTTCTAACGAGGTTGGCATGCCTTTCAATTCCTGCTTGTTGCGCCACCTTTTCCTTGTGATGAACATCCAACCTCTTTCCCCACTTGGCATCTGCATCCAAAGTCTCCCCAAGTGTACCAGCTGTACCAAAGTGTTGAGTTGGTTCAATATTCAGCATAACCAACGCTGATGCTCTCAACCTGGCCTGCTCCTCTTCATCTTGAAGGGACTTTGCCAATCTCTCCCTCTCCACTAAAGCTTCAGTGACTTCTGCAGATAAAAAATTCTTTCCCCTATAGAAGACCAAGAAGTCCTTGTTTCGAGATAGTAGCACACCTCCTGTCAATTTCTGAAGCAAATGACATGAATTTAATTGTCAAACACCAGATAGCTAATACGAAATCAGATAATACATAAACGGATATGTTAGCGTGCAATATTCCATGCTACAAAGCCATGTTGATACAAATAAGCTCTGAATTGAAATAACCGGAACACCCAGAACCTTAAGCTGAAGAAATTGATCAAGCGAAGTTGGAAGTAGGAACAAAAAAAATATATATATGGAATGCACCTATTAAGTAATTAAAAAGAATATAGCACTCAGAAATCTAATACGTTAGCCCTTTCTTCAGTTTCTGAGTTTATCTTTTTTCTCTTTCATCCAATTTCCTAATAACAATGGGTAACAGTATCTTCCTAAAGAGTGGAAAACTCTTGCTTCAAAAATAAAAAAATAAAGATAAAAATAAAAATAAAAGGAAAATTCTTATGTGTAAGAATTTATAGTAGCTTAAAACAACTAGTATATAAATATTGACAGCACAACATTCAAATGAAATTAATGGGAAGAAATTCGAGACGGAATTTATAGCCGTCTGAGAGATAAATTTGTTTATCATTCTCCTTGCACAATGTAAGCGCTTTCTAAACAACAATGCACAATGTAAGCTCGCACTGCATGCAAGGAGACTTGGATTTATGTGTTTCCTTCGACCATGAATCATGCAATTGGCCAGGTCATATTCTGTGCAGAAACTATGTTTCGCAAACATATGAAAGATACTGAAAAGCTAGACTCTGTTATAGAATATATATGATTTTAATCATCCACCTTATTTAAAACTGAGCATGCCAATTTTGAGGTTAGTGAGATTTACTAGCTAATGAGTCATAATTGGCCGTGTTCCATTACCTTAATGTCTTCAGCCATTCTTTCACTAGTAGTCAGCTGAACACCACGTTTCAATGCAATCTTTGCGATCAAGCTTCTTTCCCATAGTTTAGCCATAGCCACTGCTAAGCCCTGGAGTTGCCTGTTTCGTCCTAATGACAAAATTAAGTGAACATGAAATAAGAATCATCAATGTCATGTGCAATTACCAGTAAAGAACAAAGAATAGAAAACAAAAGGCAACCTAGAGCAAAATGTGGTGGAAGAACTCTAGCAATCCTTCTTAAAGATGTTGCCTCCTTTAAACCAAGACTTGCTCGCACTCCATAAGGAAGTACTCGGAATGGCGGTTGGAAACCAGGAACTATCCCTGGGACCATGTCTGCATCTACAGGTAATGGATCACATCCTGGCCAATCCTGGAATCGAGGGCCTATGCTATCTAAAAGCTGGTCCACTTCATCTTCGTACGTCACTTCTGGTACTTCTTCAGCATCTTTCTTCTGCTCGGATGTATCCTCTGACATTTCTAGAGGTGTCTCTACATTACAATAAGAGGCAAGCACAGAAAGCTCCCCTACTGATTTATCAACTACAGTTGGTAAAGATGTAGAAGAAGTTTCATTTCCATTGAATGTAGAAGAAATTTCATTTCTCTTGAATGTAGAAGAGTTTTCGTTTCTCTTGAACACCCGCTTGTTTAGTTGCACTGAAGGAATCTCATAGCTGACACCTCTGTACAGAGAAAGAGATGTTCCAGACCTCCAGATCACCAAACCACCAGTTTTTTGCTGTCATAATAAGAAAGAGAAGAGAACAAAAATCAAACCAATGGACCCTACTACAGAATATAACAAACACTAATATCAGCCTCTTCTTTTGCTTAATTTTTCCTCAATGAAATACATACGTGACAAAAGAAAAACTACAAATCAAAAAGCAGTAAGGAAAGGTTTTTCTTTCAGAAATTTGAAGGCCCTACGATGCTATTTGGCTATGGAGTCGCCATCATAGACATCCACCAAAGTTCCTAGTATAACATAAGGTGCGGAAGTTCACCAATGATGTTGAGATATGAATCCCACATAGGGAAATTGGGACATTGCCTATGGATTTATAAGAATTTGGGCTACTCCAACCATTGCCAATTGGTTTTGGTTGTGAACCCCAAATTACTTTATCAAATGAAATTGAGAATTGTTTACATATGATCAAGGATCCATCTATTACTGGCCAGTTAACATGTGATTTGAACCATGTGATTTGAACATTTAGAGCAATATTCATGTCAGCTAAAGAACTGCCTGAAGATACATATACAAAAGTATGTATAAAGTTGAACACACAAGAGTTGAAACGGATTTGTGGACCCTTTTTCGAACATCCCCTGCAGTAAGTTGAGGTCTGCAGGTCTACATGTCAGCCTCCACACACAAGTAAAAATGTCTTTGTATCGGTGTTCATTTTCTCTAATCAGTCTATCACGATTAGCACCAAACTGGTTTCCTACAATCCTCATCCCTTAATGTCTTTATTTTATTTTATTTTTCTTCTTTTCTTTAGATGTTCATACCCGTAATGAGCTGCATACATCTAAGTCTTGCAGAAATATATATGCCACTCAGAACAAGGGAATGAAAATAAACGGCAATTCCTGTCTAGTATAAGAATTTGAAAGTTAAAACAAAGTTCATAGAAAGCAAACCTCCAATATCTCGTGCATTCTTTTCATGTTAAGCGCAGGAGGACCTTCGATTTTCAATCTCACAAGCTCGGATGTCTTCCACCTTTCATGAATCATATCCACCACCGCTTGAGTAACTCCAGCTCCTCCTATCTTAGTCTTGTGCTTCTTCTGAAACGTCAAATTCCTCAGCCTCCTCAGCTCTGACTCTGGTAGAGTCAACTCCGCCAACGAAGTCCTACTCCTCCTCCTCACCGACCCGTCTTCCCCTTCTTCTTGCTTCTCTCTCTCCTTGGGCTTCTCCCACGGAAACCTGACCTGACCATCCCCACCAAACACACTCTCGCCCAATGAGGAATCTACTGAAAACCCGCCTTGCGTGTTGGGCAGCATTCCTTCCTCAACATAAAATATGTCCTCCACAGACCCTTTTTCGATCACCCTCTCTCTCGCCCCACCTTTATTCTCATCCTTATTCGCAATGTACCCGAATTTCTTCAACCTGTCCACAATCTTGTCCATTGTACTACCACCATTGCTACTAAGCTTTCCACTCTCACTACTACTACTACTACTCTGATAGTCCACCGCCGCCCGCAACGGTCTGGGCTGGTTTTCTTTACGCGATTCATTCCATCTATCAATCCAATTACTACTGGAACTGCAACTAGTAGACAAATTGTGGGTGGTGGGTTTGTACAGGTTCAATTTCCTTAAAGGGTTTTGCTCAGTGTTTGAAGTAGTTGCATAGAGACTGTGCTTCTTTGAGGAGGAGTACCTGAAGAGGTGGAAGTGGGTGCCATGGAACTTTGAGAAGGAGCTCTCGAAGAAGGTGGTGGTTGGGTAAAGTTGACGACTGGGCACAAGAGTCATCACGGAACGAGGTGCATCAATTCAATTCGATTCGATTTCACTGAAGACAAGAGTGAAGACTGGAGGGAGTGGGAAGAAGAATCTCCGGTACTACTAGTGCTGCAACACCACTGCGTTATCCTCCTTCGTTTTTTTCTGTTCTTATTAAATTAAAAATCGGAATATTGTACCCAAACGGTAAACGACCCTTCGCTTCGCTTCTGGCTCAGAATTGGGTACGGGTACATGCAAGTAAAGTATTTGAAATTTGTGGAAATGCACAAGTATCTAAGAAAATTGACAATTTCTCAAACATTAGATCTGAAATTTAAAAAATATTAAAAAAGTTATTGAACTTTAAATCTGTTTATCAATCTTAATTAATTAAGCAAAAAGTGCTTGTGGTTAAATTTTCAAAAACTTGTCAATTGCCCCTGGATAATTGATCTGTTTAATGGCAAAAAAGTAAACTAAAACTGCACTATGTACAAATCACGTGCATAAAAACTACTCTACATAAAAATCTCAAGCGCGTATGCGCGTGCATACTGCTAGTTTACTCATTATGTCAATTTTTCTTCTTTCTCATCAATTTTTACATTTTTTTCACTTATCTAATGTGCATTTTTCTCATAATCCTATCCATATAAGGAAAGCTTTTGATAAATTCTAATGTTTAAAATCGACAAAGTGATCAAGTTGATTGACAAAGTTAATAATGTTCAGTGATATTTTTGTTCGCCGTCTTAGATGCATCTTAGACGACGAATATTGATCTTCCTCGTGTCAGTAATGACACTTAGACGACGAATTGTAGTTCATCATCTAGGTTCAATCACTTAGACAACGAAGATCAATGTTCTTCATCTAAGGTATAACACCTAGACGACGAATAAAAAAACAGTTTCGTCGTCTTAGTGATTGAATCTAGACGACAAATTCTTCTTGTTTCGTCATCTAAATTCAATTTTTAATTTTTTAATAATTGTTTCAGAATTATAAACTAAATTAAAAATTAATTAAATTAATAAAATATTCATTGAATATATTAAATTAAATGTATATAAAAAGTGTATGTACATCGATCAAAATATACATAAACTACGAAACTAAAGCAAAAGTATGGATCCCATCGATTCCCCTGCCGCCGCTCAGATCATCGTCATCATCATGCCCAGGATCCCAATGAGTGGCATCTGGCTGACACTGGGGCGAAGGTTGCATGCCCATCGACTCGAGAAACTTGATCATGAAGCTCATCTGAGACTGGGTCCATTGAATCTGCTCCTGGACCGATCGAGCCTCCTCCTTGGCCGATTTAGCCTCCTTCCGGGCCAATCGAGCCTCCTCTTGAGCGACTCAGACCATCTCGGCATCCACTGCACTTTGCCTACTCGTTGATGCAGATGACTGGGTCAAATCTAGCTAGACCCACATCCAAGCCCACGAACCTCCTTCCTAAGTAAGTGACCAAAAACTGCATCGACAATATTGATCTGTGTCCCCTTCGATAGAGGAGGCAGCACTTTTCAGGGGTCATCTCTGAGTTTTGTAAATGTGCATGTGCCAATTCCTCCTAGGTCATTTGTATCAACCTATCCTGAAATTAACCATGTAAACAATATATGAATATTTATTTCTAAAGAAAATTTGGCATATGAGCAAACCAAAAACCTGCACGAAAGAAAACACTTCGAATAATCAATTCCAACATAACAAATTAACTGTGGGCACCAATTCTCATTCGAATTTCTCAAGTACAGAATCATAATATAGCCAACTAAACCAAATTCCAAGAGCACCACCTAATTAAAAGTCCTAATCATAATCCAATTTCTTCAAACCAACCATAAGACTAAATTCAATCAATTTCGGAACTACGATTAAATTCAATCAATTTTGGAAAAATAGTTACTTACGCCATGTTCACTCGCGAAATCGGATTGCCCGAGCTTGACATAAGCAGACACGCTGACATCAAGAAAACAATGCTTCGAATCTGCATATTTGTGAGCCTTTGCAATGTCAATCATCTTTATGGAGCCGGAAATATGGTGGTCGGTTTTCTTCTCACGATTAGCCTTGTTGACCTCTGACCATATTTGTTTCACAACAAATGACATTAAATAATAAATAAATGTTTGAAAGTAAGAAATTATTCATTTTGAAATAAATGTTTGAAAGTAAGAAAGTAAGAAATAATAAATAAATCTTTGAAAGTAAGAAATTATTCATTTTCATTAGATTAAAGATAAGGAAGACGAACATTAAACTTCTTGGATTCAAAGTGTCCGACCAACCATTGCCATGCGTCTTCCCTTTCCGTCCGCAACTCTTTTGGAGCAGGTGAGGCACTGTGTTTCTTGTAGTGCTTATGCAGGTAATACTTCTAATCCTTGTAAATGCTGGTAGCTGTCTCCTCTAAAAATTTTCACATCTCTCGTCTGCCTTCATAATCATAATGTACCTAGAAAAAAATCCTAGACTCTATGTCTCTATGCTTTGTAATTAATTATGAAATAAAATAAAATTAAATAGACCCTATTACTGAGAGTTCGCGGAACACCCTGAACTTTTTGGCTTGAGGCAGCTCGTCCCAAGAAGGGGTCATTATACGTATGTTGTTCCGTATGATAGATTCAATGATGTGCGAGCACAAACTACTCAGCTCCGATGTCGGAGGGCCTATGGTGAACTTGTTGAACGACACCTCGATCTTCTTCCTGTTGACTTTAGTATCCTCTCAACTTTGGCTCCCTTCACAAGTCCCCGATTACGTTTGGAGACCAGGGCTGAGGGATCCCTCATGTTCACTTTACGTCAGGCCCTATAGCAAACAGAATCGTCGACAAATTCTTGGGGACCTTGTGACGCTGCCACCGAAGCGAAAAATCTCTGGCTCGTCTATGTTCACTCGCGAAATCGGATTGCTCGAGCTTGACATGAGCAGACACGCTGACATCAAGGAAACAATGCTTCGAATCCGCATATTTGTGAGCCTTTGCAATGTCAATCATCTTTATGGAGCCGGAAATATGGTGGTCGGTTTTCTTCTCACGATTAGCCTTGTTAACCTCTGACCATATTTGTTTCACAACAAATGACATTAAATAATAAATAAATGTTTGAAAGTAAGAAATTATTCATTTTGAATTAAATGTTTGAAAGTAAGAAAGTAAGAAATAATAAATTATTCAATTTTTAATTTTTTAATAATTGTTTCAGAATTATAAACTAAATTAAAAATTAATTAAATTAATAAAATATTCATTGAATATATTAAATTAAATGTATATAAAAAGTGTATGTACATCGATCAAAATATACATAAACTACGAAACTAAAGCAAAAGTATGGATCCCATCGATTCCCCTGCCGCCGCTCAGATCATCGTCATCTCTATTAATTATGCAAAAAGTCACTAACATTAAATTTTTAAAATTCCATTATTTACCCTTTAATGGTTAGTTTCTTCTAATTACAGAAAAAGAAAATAAAAATGGTAAAATCATATCCCCATGCAATTTACATGTTCCCACAACAACAAAAAACTGCTGTAGTTTACAGTCAATTCTGAAATCAGTTTCGCTTTCCTTAGCCTCTTTCAACTGTTCGGCAATCTAAAGGAAAGAGGAAGAAAGAAAGTGAATCCATATCAGAAGAGAGAAGTGGAACAATAGTGCAACAAAGAGAGGTGGAACAGCCGAGTTTATTTATTTATTCAATTTGAAGTACACGTCTCGACGTTGTCACTCCTAAATTTCAAGGGATCCCCTACTTAATTTCAAAATAAGATATTTAGCTTACAGTAGTTCTAACTGATATCCAAAAGAAACTTGGGTTGGATTCTAAACTTTGGTGTATGATTCGTTACAAGAAAATTGAGATCCAAATGCCTAAAGTGACTGTTACTAATTGATGGTTGTAGAAGGTTATTGTTGGAGAAAAACGAGTGAGAGACAGGTGCTCAACATTCGATACAAGTACTTGGAAGCTGTTCTTAGACAAGAAGTTGGATATTTCAATTCGCAGGAAGCGACCACTTCAGAGGTGATAAACAGTATATCAAAAGACACTTCTCATCTACAAGAAGTTTTGAGTGAAAAGGTAAACTCGAATGTTTGTAAAGTGCATTTTCAGTTTCAATTTTAGAGAACTAAACGCATACCCATGTCTTGCTGTACTGGAGTGGATCAGTAGAACTTGACAACGCCTATTGTTTACCAACCCTGTCAGCGAATTTTCGACTTTGATTTGGTAGTCAATTCGATTTCATAGACGTTGATGGAAAAGATCGTGCTTGATTCTTTAAGGTGATCTTTAAGATGGATTTGAATTTCACTATAAGGTTAGCTTCTTCGTCTCTTTAATTTGAAATCAAGTGTTGCTGTAGTAGTGACTCAATCTGTGTAGGTATCTCTATCTGGGTAATGGGACTAGATTATTATGTCGTGGTTTTTATCAAAACTTAATCGAAGCTCAAATTTTAACTGGACACTGTGCTGGGACTAGAGTTTTTTTACCTCGAATTCCTTTGAAAACTGTAGAGAATGCAGGACTACCATTTTCACTCACAAGAAAGCAATTTCCGATCAAATTGAGCTTTTCTTTGACAATAAACAAGTCTCAAGGTCAAACTATCCCGCATATAGGTGTTTATCTCCCTGATCATGTTTTCAGTCATGGTCAATTATATGTGGCATTGTCTAGAGGAGTATCTGAGAAGACTACGAAGGTTCTCATTAAACGATGGTCTATTACTGGTGAAGATGGGGCATTCACTAAGAACGTGGTGTTCAAGGAGGTTTTACATCCTCCGGATTCAAATGATATCTAGAATTGATATGTACTATACAAATGGCAGAAATACGTATATAGTTGATATCGAAGAAATAATCATGACCCTATTTAATTGTGTTAATATTTTTTGTCTCTTTTGTGTAGGTATTGTACGAATAAGGTTCTTTCGACAAAGGGACGGAACCAGAGTTATGGGAGAATAAGATCAATAAGTAGGACTATATATGTTTATCTATTTACGTTTATGTGGGGTATGTAGTAGTGTTAGCCCTCTACTACCTTTTATAAACTTATTTTGAAAAATAAATATATTTTGTAAACTGAGTGTAATAAAATAAATACGCTATAACAATGCAAATGACATGTGCAAACTGCTCATGGAAACCATCAATTCTCTCAGAAATACGTACGTGTCACACTCCTTAAACTTTTCAGTTTTCTATTCATCTACACAAATTACCATGATTAGAAATAGTGCAGATCCAACAATTCCAAGATCTAACAATAGGCAAGATAAATAAGTGATTGAAAATTTGTCTTTAATGTAGTTTCATCTTCTTCATTGGCTTTTATAACTTTGTTGAAACAACAAATAATTCACTATATAGTGAATACGCATGAGATACTTCATAAATTTTTACTGATATATGTGAAGTGCTCAATATATTACTAAGTCTATTACGTAGTAGTATTGTACAAATTGTAATCCATGGATTTGGGACAATATAATTGATAATAGTTGAGTGATAGATTGCGTAAAATAATAGTAGTTCTGAAATCAAGTGTTGCTGTAGTAGTGACTCAATCTGTGTAGGTATCTCTATCTGGGTCTGTATCATTTTGCTGAATATTGTTTCTTAGGATTAATAGAAGCAATAAGAGTTTGCAATAGCTATCAGTATTTTGAAACCGCACTTGGAATAGCTATGTAGCTTTTTTAAAAACCCCACCATATGATATGCTTGAAGCTGACTTTGTCCTTTGTATATGGTGTACTGGAAATGTTAAATATGAGTTGTAAAAACCTAAAATCCTTTATACCCTGTCATATTAGCGTATTTAACAATGACAACTAAACTGTGAATTAACTTCAAGGAAAAATATTGTTTGAATTGGGAGAGTAAGAGAAAATCCACAAAAGAAGAATGTCGATCTATACCCATTAATTACCTCAATATCTCCACGACTTTAATTTTTTTTATTGTAACTTTCATGTATGCTTTAAGTATAACAACTACTTATGTTTGTTTTCACTCTATCTTCTTAGTTTATTACGACATTTATTTTCGTTGATTCTTCTTTGGGTGTAGGATATCATCGACGTCTTTATATAACATATCTTTGCTGATACATAATGGATCAAACGAGCCGTGCACGTGGTCGCCATCGGCAATTGCAAGAGTCAATGACATATTCACAGCATCAAGAATATTTGGCAAGACGCCGTGAACAAGCTCAAGGAAAGCGACCAGCAGTTGAAATTAATCATGATTATCAATCCTAGGTTGATCAAGGTAATCATTATTGAAATTTTATGTTTCTTCATTTCTTAAACTAATCTAGTTTTCCCGTACATACCAGAAGACGAGAGGATGTGATGATGGATAATAGTCGGGTAGTTCCTTATAATCCATGGTAATTATTACGTTACAACTGTCACATCAATGTTGAAATATGTGGGAGCATAAAAAGTGTAAAATACTTATATAAGTATGTCTACAAAGGTTCAGACAGAGTAGTACTTCAGCTACAATCAAACCCCGACTTTGATGAAATCAAGCAATATGTGGATGCAAGGTGAGTTTGTGCATTAGAGGCCTTATGGAGAATCATTAAATTTGGGATGAATTGTATATATCCAACTATAGAACGATTACAGATACATCTTCCGAACATGCAGAAAATTACATTCAGAGAAGATGAAGTTTTAGAGAATATTTTAGCAGATGAGCAAGCACAGGAAACAATGCTAACTGAATTTTTCACCCTTAACCGAGTAGACGAGGATACAAAAGAGTATTTGTATCGAGAAATTCCTGAACACTATACGTGGGATAGTCGCAAGAAGTTTTGGATAAAAAGAAGAAATAGGTACAAGGTGATTGGGCGTATATACAGTGTGTCACCGTTAGACAGTAAGAAGTTTTATCTTCGTATCCTTTTCAATCACATCAAATGACCAACATCTTTTCAGGATGTGCTTACTATTGATGGTGTTTTACAACCAACAATTAAGCAAGCAACAAAGAAGCGTGGATTTCTAGAGAATGACAACAACATCCTAAATTGTTTGTTGGAAGCCTCTACAATTAGGATGCCATCATCATTAAGAAAATTATTTGTCACTATTCTGAATTTCAGTGAACCAACCGGTGCTAGAATGTTGTGGGACAAATTGTATCCTTTCATGCAGTGAGGTTAGACAGAGAAACCGGTTATTACGGGATTTAAACTCAATACTTGAACATTTTGAAAAGAGCATTAAATATTTTGATATCTTGGAAATAATTGGTGACACTGACGAAAATCCAGGCATGCCTAGATATTTTGAGGACGAACTCCTAATAGAAGTTCTTCAAGAAGATGTTGATGCAATCGGGCTTCTTAACAATGATAAAAAAAAAGTGCATTCAACATTATAATGGCCGTAGTGGACAGACAAGAAAATACATTATTTTTTGTTGATGGTCCAGGTTGAACTGGGAAGACATTTTTATATTGTGTATTACTAGAAAACTTAAGAAGCATAAATCATATAGTCCTTGCCACATCATAATCTGGAATAGTAGCAAACATATTACCTGGTGGGAGGACGGCTCATTCTAGATTTAATCTCTCGCTAAATGTAGATTCATCCGCCGACTGTTGCATAAGAAAACAATCACCTCTTGCTCAATTGATACAAAGTGCGACTGTAATTATTTGGAATGAGGCTCCTATGACACATCGATATAACTTTGACCTACTTGATTTAACTTTTAGAGACATATTGGCGTCTGAATTACCATTTGGTGGAAAAATAATGATCTTCGGGATAGATTTTCGTCAGGTTCTTCCCGTGATTCCTAAAGGAACAAAGTTTGAGCTCATTCATGCTTCGATCATGAGATCATCATTTCGGGCACAAATGAGAATATTAAGATTGAGGGAAAATATGAGATCCAAAAATGACCACCATTTTGCTGACATTTTGTTGCGTGTTGGTGATGGAGCTGAAAATATCTATGATGATGAAATGATCAAATTGCCTGATTCAATGTTTGTTCCATGGGAAAATGACAGTTCGATTCCAAAAATTATCGATGAAGGTTATTCAAATTTGGGCGATCACATAAATGATGCAAGATACATGGTAAAGCGAGCACTTATTACTCCTATAAATGATGATGTGGACGTGTTGACTGATAAAATAATTGATATGTTTCCAAGTGATCGAATTACATTGTATTCTTTTGACTATGTGGAAGATGACACAAGAAATTTTTACCAGCCAGAGTTCTTAAACTCAATATCTGTAGGAGGACTCTCCCCACACAAGTTGACTTTGAAAGTTGGTGCCCCAGTCATGCTACTGAGAAATATTAATCCAAAATTGGGATTGTGTAATGGGATTAGATTATTATGTCGTGGTTTTTATCATAACTTAATCGATGCTCAGATTTTAACAGTATATTGTGCTGAGACTAGAGTTTTTCTACCTCGAATTCCTTTGAAAACTGTAGAGAATGCAGGACTACCATTTCAACTCACAATAAAGCAATTTTCGATCAAATTAATCTTTTCTTTGACAATAAACAAGTCTTTGGGTCAAACTATCCCGCATATAGGTGTTTATCTCCCCGATCATGTTTTCAGTCATGGCTAATTATATGTAGTATTGTCTAGAGGAGTATTTGAGACGACTACGAAGGTTCTCATTAAAAGAGGGTCTATTATTGGTGAAGATGGGTCATTCACTAAGAACGTGGTGTTCAAAGAGGTTTTACTTCCTTCTGATTCAAATGATATCTAGAATTAATAAGTACTATTCATATGGTGGTAATACATATGTAGTTGATATCAAAGAAATAAGCATGACCCTATATAATTGTGTTAACTTTTTTGTCTCTTATGTGTAGGCACTATACGAATATGGTTCTTTCAACAAAGTGACGAAACCAGGGTCATAGGAGAATAAGATCAATACGTAGGACTATATATATGTCTGCCTATGTACGTTTATATAGTTTATTAGGTAAGTAGTGCTAGCTATCTACTAATTTCTAAATGTAAATAAATTGTGTAAACTGAGTGTTATAACGGTTCAAATGACATGTGTAAATTTCTTTTGAAAACCGTCAATTATCTCTAATATACGTATGTACCACGCTCCTTTAAGTTTTCAGTTTTCAATTCATTTACTCAAACTACCATGATTAGAAATAGAGAAGATCAAGCAATTCCAATATCTTGCTTCAAAGTGTTATCAAATGTTGCCGGTAAGTAAGCTTCCACTTATCCTCTTATTGTTTCTTTAATGCCGACTTAAACCTGTGAGTATTAGCAATTGTTGGACAATAATTTTTTCTTATATCGATTAGCTTGAGAGTAGAAGTTTCATTCAGTCCAACTCAATTGCATTTTTGTCATTCTAATTTTATTACGTAACTCAAACATAGGGTTGATTGATTATTAGCCTTTTTTTTACAGCACATGTCTTATGTATATCGTCGTTGTCAATTGAAGAATACTTTATATCAAGATGTCAGGTGACGAATTTTATTATTTTCACCCGGTTAGTATGTATAAAATTTAGTTTTATAGAAACAACAAACCCGGTTAAGTGCAGTATGAAATCTAACCCTATCACGTTTTTTCTCTTGCTTTTTAGGAATTGTACATCGCTATTAATTGAAGAAAAAGGTGAATGAAGATGTTTGGAGACGCGTTTCGTCATCATCTGGCTACTACAATGGAATTTCAATAAAAACAAACACCGTTTATTTGAGCAAGTTAATATTAAAAGAATGGAATCAGAAAAAGGACGAGCAGTATGAAATCTCAGCATATCAATTTTTTTTTAAACATGCATGTCATTTAAATGTATGAACTAGCTTTAATTTTCTACTATGTTATTTAAGTAATTAACTCATTTACTTGATGAGTATAAAAATAAGAGTACTACTCTGAAATACATGTTATTTAAGTATTACAATATTTTAGCAAGTATATTACTCATAACTAGAGGTCGCTCTGAATTCTCTGATGTTATATTTTCATATGATTTTTTCCCGGATTTCTGTAAAGTTACATCTTTTGGTTTATAAGAGTACTATTAATTAAGCAAATTGTGGTTAAGGTTAAATTTTTGAAATACCGAAAATTGCCCTCTAATTTTTGAAGGATTAAAATTGAACTAAAACTCATTTAAGTAATCACTCACTTTGCAGTTTCATCTACTTCCAACAACTGCATCAGTTACAAATGCTTAGCGATATAATTTCAAGTTTAGAATATCGGTCGTCATCCATTTCAGTTTTGTGTCCTCAGAGTCTGTGTTTTGCTTCAAATTCTCTCCCCTTTTCGATTCTCTTTAAATTCCCAATCTCTTAAACCCATCGATCCCTATCTTCTATACAGTAATATTCCCCGAGTAAAATCAAAGATGCTCTTTTTTCTCAACGTTTCCTGTTTCAAAACAAGCAAAAATGGCGTAACTTGAAAGTGAAACCCCCCTCACTCGATTCCCAATGCTTTACACGCAGTTTGATCAGGTACCCATCTCATAATTCTTATCTGGGTTAGCAAATTTGTGATCTTTATCTTAATTGATGAACATTCTTTGACTGGCATGCACATTAGTTTCCAACTTTACATGTATGACATTGTTGCTCAATTGGGTTATTTGATATATGATATATATGGATCTGATATGATTAATTTCTTTAGGATTATGATCTCTTATGGTTGTGTTTAACTAGTGGTTTTTGTTTTTGGCTGTCATTTTTGTATTTTTGTGCTGGGAATTGGATTGTGTTCATTTTCATTGAATTATGACCATGAATTCACAAAGACATGACTTTTTCCCGGACGAAGTTGTCCTTCAGATCCTATCAAAGCTGCCCATTAACTCTCTTTTCAGGACCAAAACCATGTGCAAACTTTGGTACAGATTGATTTCTGATAAGTATTTCACTCAGCTCTACAATGAATTGTGTGTGAAGAACTCGATGCTATTGGTTGATGATCAGAGAGGTGTGTGTGAATTCAATTTAGATTTCATGGAGCACATACCATATTGTTTTGTTATGTAGGACTAATAGAAGAAAAAAATTAACGGAAGGATATGTGGAATAGAACTATAGAAGTAACAAAAGTTTGCAATATAGCCTGGACCATATTGTTGCGTCTATGTATGATCTTCTAAGCTGTGTAGCTTTCTATACTTTAAACTCATGTACCTTTAATTACATTTATTAATTCATTGTGTTATGGTGTTGTTGTCCTGTTTTAAAACTCTCATGGTTGCAGACGGATGAGATATGTAAGGACCATATGGCTGCAACTATCTGAGGATATCTTCAACGACTTTTTGTAACATACATTTACTTTCATAAAATAAAATGGATCGAATGAGCCGTGCACGTGCTCTCCATCGGCAATGGCGAGAGTCGATGACCTATTCTCAGCGTCAAGAGTATCTGGCAAGGCATCGTGAACAAGCTCGAGGAAAGCGATCAGTAGTTGAAATTGATCATTATTATCAATCCCAGTTTGATCAAGGTAATTGTTATTGAAAATGTTTCTTCATTTCTTAACTGATTGAATTCATGTAAAAATTTCTAAATTTATACCCATAACAGTGTTAGAAGGCGAAAATGTCCACCAATGTGAAGAATTAGGACCAAGTGGTACAAGTCAACCTGCTCCATGTATGTTGCTCCTAATATTTGAATAAAATGTCTAAACCTCCTTTTATGAGGATGATAGAGATTTAATTCCAATTAATACAACCTCAACTAATCTTATTTCTTTCACTTTATTGGTGTTGCAAGATCACTCTGAAAACTTACACTTTTCAAGATCGTTACATGTTGATAATGATAGTCCACAATATTCAAGACGTCGACTGACTCACGTGAGACAACTTGCACGAATGGATAGGTCACATATAAGCGAAGATGTTCAGAATTTTCCGCTACATGGTGAATGTATACGTGGTATTAAACCTATTATATTATTTTAAAGTTGATGTCCACATAACTACTAATTTATGATGACATAATTTTTTTTGTTTTACACATCAGGTGGGCATGATCTTCCTATGCTAAATCATGGACAAACTGGCAACTCCAACATGAGTCTTAATATTGGAAATGATATGACCATCAATGATGTGAGGATGAATGTAAATGAGGAAGACCACGACATGGAGAATGTGTTTACTCCAGTGGCGCATGTGCACAGTGTTCAACAACAAAGACGTATCAGAAGACCGTGAATAATTCATAATTCGGCTAGAGATTTCGATGAGGATATGGGCATCCCTTACTACGAATTACCCCCAGTTAGAAGGTGTCCGTATTGTCAAGCAATGTTGTTTCATCAAGAGACCTCATGTTTGTGTTGTTGTAAAGGAAATATTGTTCTGCCTTTGATACAATCTCCTCCTGAAATGGTTCGGCTATTTTCTGACCAAACAAATGAAGGAATAAAGTTTAGACAGAGCATCAGAGCTTACAACAATGTCTTTGCGTTCACTTCGATGGGTGTACATGTTGACGAGTCAATTAATGTTTGATCTCATTATACCTTTCGTGCTCAAGGTTCAATTTATCATAAAATTGGTAGTTTATTGCCAATTGATGGGAGAAAACCGCGATATTTGCAAGCTTATATATATGACACTGAGCATGAACTTCAAAATAGATTGTCTGAAAGCGAAGTTTTGGATAGGGCAATGGTTGAAAAAATTCAACAAATCTTGCATCAATACAATCCATTTGTAGAAGTTCTTCGAAGTCTTGGACAACGTCAAGATTTACCCAATTGTAGACTCATCATAAGAGAGCAACCATCTGATCGTCGTCAGTATAATATGCCATCTGCATCACAAGTTGCTGCTGTTATAGTTGGAGGGGAAGACAATATAAATCCAGACGGAAGAGATTTTATTGTTCAAACGGTTGATGGACGACTTTGGAATATAAAAGATTCCGTCGGATATTATGACCCTATGCAATATCCATTATTATTACCGTACGGATCGTATGGATGAGATATTAAGACTCGAGATAATAGAGGGAAGGATATGTCATGTTGCGACTTTTATGCCTATATGCTACAAGTTGACTTATTTTTTCTTTTCATTAGCATAGTTTTCCTATGTCACTATAAGACACGTTCTTAAAAGACAAAACTTTTGTAGGTGCGTCAAGGTCACGAAAATCTGCTACATCGAGGTGGACGACTTTTACAACAATATGTAGTGGATAATTATGTGAAAATTGAATCACAGCGACTTAGATATCTAAGACTTGAACAAGAAAAATTTCGAAAAGAATTTCGTCAAGGACTACAAGACTCTCTTCATGCAGGGGAGCACAATGCAGGTACTTGCTATATTTTTAGGGTAAGCTCTTATGTATTTCTAAGATTGTTATACGTATTCGTATATTAATCTGAAATTAATGTATTCTCAAAAAATGTTGGCCGTAGAACCATTCTTTCCTCATCATTTATTGGAAGCCCGCGTGACATGCACCAACGATATCAGGATGCAATGGCTTTAGTTCAAAAATTTGGTAGGCCCGATCTTTTTATCACCATGACATGTAATCCCCAATGGGAAGAAATTAAAACTCAACTGCTCCCTGGACAAACACCTAAAAATCGTCCAGATATAGTCACTAGGGTTTTCCATGCAAAACTTGGGCATTTTAAAGAAGACATTGTGGACAAGGGTGTACTAGGAAAAGTTGTTGCTCATGCTTTTGTAATAGAATTTCAAAAAAGGGGTCTACCACACGTTCACATGTTGGTTATGTTGGCTGAAGGTGATAAGCTTACTAACCCAGATGAGTATGACCGCATTGTTAGAGCTGAAATCCCAAATAAGGATGATGAGCCTCAACTATACGAGGCAGTGTGCACGCATATGATTCATGGGCCATGTGGAATATTAAATCCAAGGCTTGCGTGTATGAAAAATAGGAGTTGCAATAAAGGATATCCCAAATCATTTTCAAATTTCACGATGCAAGGGAATGCTGCGTATCCTGTATATCGAAGACGAGAGAGTCGTTTGCCCGTACATACCGGAAGACGAGGGGACGTGATGGTGGATAACAGTTGGGTAGTTCCTTACAATCCATGGTTATTACTACGATACAACTGTCACATCAATGTTGAAATATGTGGGAGCATAAAAAGTGTCAAGTACTTATATAAGTATGTCTACAAAGGTCCAGACAGAGTAGCACTTCAACTGCAATCGAACCCCGACTTTGATGAAATCAAGCAGTATGTGGATGCAAGGTGGGTTTGTGCACCAGAGGCCTTATGGAGGATCTTTAAATTTGGGATGAATCGTATATATCCAACTGTAGAACGATTACAGATACATCTTCCGAACATGCAGCAAATTACATTCAGAGAAGATGAAGTTTTAGAGGATATTTTAGCAGATGAGCAAGCACAAAAAACAATGCTAACTGAATTTTTCACCCTTAACCGAGTAGACGAGGATGTAAAGGAGTATCTGTATCGAGAAATTCCTGAACACTATAGGTGGGATAGTAGCAAGAAGTTTTGGGCAAAAAAAAGGAATAAGTACAAGGTGATCGGGCGTATATACAGTGTGTCACCGTTAGACAGTGAGAAGTTTAATCTTCGTGTCCTTCTAAATCACATCAGAGGACCAACATCATTTCGTGATGTGCTTACTGTTGATGGTGTTTTACAACCAACATTTAAGCAAGTAGCCGAGATGCGTGGATTTTTAGAGAATGACAATAGCATCCGAAATTGTTTGTTGGAAGCCTCTACAGTCAGGATGCCATCAGCATTAAGGAGATTATTTGTCACTATTTTGATTTTCAGTGAACCAACCGGTGTTAGAATATTGTGGGACGAATTTTATCCTTTCATGGTTGAAGATTATCCTTCATGCAGTGAGACTAGACAAATAAACCGGTTATTACGAGATTTAAACTCAATACTTGAACAGTTTGACAAGAGCATTAAAGATTTTGATCTTCTCGATATAATTAATGACGCTGACGAAAATCCTGCCATGCCTAGATGTATTGAGGACGAACTCCTCATAGAAGTTCCTCAAGAAGATGTTGATGCAATTGTGCTTCTTAACAACGATCAAAAAAGTGCCTTCAACACTATTATGGCCGTAGTGGAGAGACAAGAAAGTGCATCATTTTTTGTTGATGGTCCAGGTGGAACTGGGAAGACGTTTTTATATCGTGCATTGCTAGCAAGTTTAAGAAGCAAAAATCATATAGTCCTTGCCACAACATCATCTGGAATAGCTGAAAACATATTACCTGGTGGGAGGACGGCTCATTCTAGATTTAAACTCCCACTAAACGTAGATGCATCCGCCGACTGCTGCATAAGTAAACAATCACCTCTTGCACAATTGATACAAAGTGCGACTGTAATTATTTGGAATGAGGCTCCTATGACACATCGATATAACTTTGAACTACTTGATTTAACTTTTAGAGACATATTGGCGTCTGAATTACCATTTGGTGGAAAGATAATGATCTTCGGGATAGATTTTCGTCAGGTTCTTCCCGTGATTCCTAAAGGAACAAAGTTTGAGCTCATTCATGCTTCGATCATGAGATCATCATTTCGGGCACAAATGAGAATATTAAGATTGAGGGAAAATATGAGATCCAAAAATGACCACCATTTTGCTGACATTTTGTTGCGTGTTGGTGATGGAGCTGAAAATGTCTATGATGATAAAATGATCAAATTGCCTGATTCGATGGTTGTTCCATGGGAAAATGACAGTTCCATTCAAAAAATTATCGACGAAGTCTTTCCAAATTTGGGCAATCACGTAAATGATGCAAGATACATGGTTGAGCGAGCACTTATTACTCCTATAAATGATGATGTGGACATGCTCAATGATAAAATAATCGATATGTTTCCAGGTGATCGAATTACATTGTATTCTTTTGATTATGTGAAAGATGACACCAGAAATTTGTACCAGCCAGAGTTCTTAAACTCAATATCTATAGGAGGACTCCCCCCTCACAAGTTGACTTTAAAAGTTGGTGCTCCGGTCATGCTACTGAGAAATATTGATCCAAAATTGGGATTGTGTAATGGGACTAGATTATTATGTCGTGGTTTTTATCAGAACTTAATCGAAGCTCAAATTTTAACTGGACACTGTGCTGGGACTAGAGTTTTTTTACCTCGAATTCCTTTGAAAACTGTAGAGAATGCATGACTACCATTTTCACTCACAAGAAAGCAATTTCCGATCAAATTGAGCTTTTCTTTGACAATAAACAAGTCTCAAGGTCAAACTATCCCGCATATAGGTGTTTATCTCCCTGATCATGTTTTCAGTCATGGTCAATTATATGTGGCATTGTCTAGAGGAGTATTTGAGAAGACTACGAAGGTTCTCATTAAACGATGGTCTATTACTGGTGAAGATGGGGCATTCACTAAGAACGTGGTGTTCAAGGAGGTTTTACATCCTCCGGATTCAAATGATATCTAGAATTGATATGTACTATACAAATGGCAGAAATACGTATATAGTTGATATCGAAGAAGTAATCATGACCCTATTTAATTGTGTTAATATTTTTTGTCTCTTTTGTGTAGGTATTGTACGAATAAGGTTCTTTCGACAAAGGGACGGAACCAGAGTTATGGGAGAATAAGATCAATAAGTAGGACTATATATGTTTATCTATTTACGTTTATGTGGGGTATGTAGTAGTGTTAGCCCTCTACTACCTTTTATAAACTTATTTTGAAAAATAAATATATTTTGTAAACTGAGTGTAATAAAATAAATACGCTATAACAATGCAAATGACATGTGCAAACTGCTCATGGAAACCATCAATTCTCTCAGAAATACGTACGTGTCACACTCCTTAAACTTTTCAGTTTTCTATTCATCTACACAAATTACCATGATTAGAAATAGTGCAGATCCAACAATTCCAAGATCTAACAATAGGCAAGATAAATAAGTGATTGAAAATTTGTCTTTAATGTAGTTTCATCTTCTTCATTGGCTTTTATAACTTTGTTGAAACAACAAATAATTCACTATATAGTGAATACGCATGAGATACTTCATAAATTTTTACTGATATATGTGAAGTGCTCAATATATTACTAAGTCTATTACGTAGTAGTATTGTACAAATTGTAATCCATGGATTTGGGACAATATAATTGATAATAGTTGAGTGATAGACTGTGTAAAATAATAGTAGTTCTGAAATCAAGTGTTGCTGTAGTAGTGACTCAATCTGTGTAGGTATCTCTATCTGGGTCTGTATCATTTTGCTGAATATTGTTTCTTAGGATTAATAGAAGCAATAAGAGTTTGCAATAGCTATCAGTATTTTGAAACCGCACTTGGAATAGCTATGTAGCTTTTTTAAAACCCCACCATATGTTATGCTTAAAGCTGACTTTGTCCTTTGTATATGGTGTACTGGAAATGTTAAATATGAGTTGTAAAAACCTAAAATCCTTTATACCCTGTCATATTAGTGTATTTAACAATGACAACTAAACTGTGAATTAACTTCAAGGAAAAATATTGTTTGAATTGGGAGAGTAAGAGAAAATCCACAAAAGAAGAATGTCGATCTATACCCATTAATTACCTCAATATCTCCACGACTTTAATTTTTTTTATTGTAACTTTCATGTATGCTTTAAGTATAACAACTACTTATGTTTGTTTTCACTCTATCTTCTTAGTTTATCGTCATCATCATAATTAATTAAGCAAAAAGTGCTTCTGGTTAAATTTTTAAAAACCCGTCAATTGCCCATGGATAATTGATCTGTTTAATGGCAAAAAAGTAAACTATAACTGCACTATGTACAAATCACGTGCATAAAAACTACTCTACATAAAAATCTCAAGCGCGTATGCGCGTGCATACTGCTAGTTTACTCATTATGTCAATTTTTTTTATTTCTCATCAATTTTTACATTTTTTTCACTTATGTTATGTGCATTTTTCTCATAATCCTATCCATATAAGGAAAGTATTTGATAAATTCTTGTTCAGTGATAAAGTTAATAATGTTCAGTGATATTTTTGTTCGCCGTCTTAGATGCATCTTAGACGACGAATATTGATCTTCCTCGTGTCAGTAATGACACTTAGACGACGAATTGTAGTTCATCATCTAGGTTCAATCACTTAGACAATGAAGATCAATATTCTTCATCTAAGGTATAACACCTAGATGACGAATAAAAAAACAGTTTCGTCGTCTTAGTGATTGAATCTAGACGACAAATTCTTCTTGTTTCGTCATCTAAATTCAATTTTTAATTTTTTAATAATTGTTTCAGAATTATAAACTAAATTAAAAATTAATTAAATTAATAAAATATTCATTGAATATATTAAATTAAATGTATATAAAAAGTGTATGTAAATCGATCAAAATATACATAAACTACGAAACTAAAGCAAAAGTATGGATCCCATCGATTCCCCTGCCGCCGCTTAGATCATCGTCATCATCATGCCCAGGATCCCGATGAGTGGCATCTGGCTGACACTGGGGCGGAGGTTGCATGCCCATCGACTCGAGAAACTTGATCATGAAGCTCATCTGAGACTGGGTCCATTGAATCTGCTCCTGGACCGATCGAGCCTCCTCCTTGGCCGATTTAGCCTCCTTCCGGGCTAATCGAGCCTCCTCTTGAGCGACTCGGACCGTCTCGGCATCCACTGCACTTTGCCTACTCGTTGATGCAGATGACTGGGTCAAATCTAGCTAGACCCCCATCCAAGCCCACGAACCTCCTTCCTAAGTAAGTGACCAAAAACTGCATCGACAATATTGATCTGTGTCCCATTCGATAGAGGAGGCAGCTCTTTTCAGGGGTCATCTCCGGGTTTTGTAAATGTGCGTGTGCCAATTCCTCCTAGGTCATTTGTATCAACCTATCCTGAAATTAATCATGTAAACAATATATGAATATTTATTTCTAAAGAAAATTTGGCATATGAGCAAACCAAAAACCTGCACGAAAGAAAACACTTCGAATAATCAATTCCAACATAACAAATTAACTGTGGGCACCAATTCTCATTCGAATTTCTCAAGTACAGAATCATAATATAGCCAACTAAACCAAGTTCCAAGAGCACCACCTAATTAAAAGTCCTAATCATAATCCAATTTCTTCAAACCAACCATAAGACTAAATTCAATCAATTTCGGAACTACGATTAAATTCAATCAATTTTGGAAAAATAGTTACTTACGCCATGTTCACTCGCGAAATCGGATTGCCCGAGCTTGACATAAGCAGACACGCTGACATCAAGAAAACAATGCTTCGAATCTGCATATTTGTGAGCCTTTGCAATGTCAATCATCTTTATGGAGCCGGAAATATGGTGGTCGGCTTTCTTCTCACGATTAGCCTTGTTGACCTCTGACCATATTTGTTTCACAACAAATGACATTAAATAATAAATAAATGTTTGAAAGTAAGAAATTATTCATTTTGAAATAAATGTTTGAAAGTAAGAAAGTAAGAAATAATAAATAAATGTTTGAAAGTAAGAAATTATTCATTTTCATTAGATTAAAGATAAGGAAGACGAACATTAAACTTCTTGGACTCAAAGTGCCCGACCAACCATTGCCATGCGTCTTCCCTTTCCGTCCGCAACTCTTTTGGAGCAGGTGAGGCACTGTGTTTCTTGTAGTGCTTATGCAGGTAATACTTCTAATCCTTGTAAATGCTGGTAGCCGTCTCCTCTAAAAAATTTCACATCTCTGGTCTGCCTTCATAATCATAATGTACCTAGAAAAAAATCCTAGACTCTATGTCTCTATGCTTTGTAATTAATTATGAAATAAAATTAAATTAAATAGACCCTATTACTGAGAGTTCGCGGAACACCCTGAACTTTTTGGCTTGAGGCAGCTCGTCCCAAGAAGGGGTCATTATACGTTTGTTGTTCCGTATGATAGATTCGATGATGTGCGAGCACAAACTACTCAGCTCTGATGTCGGAGGACCTATGGTGAACTTGTTGAACGACACCTCGATCTTCTTCCTGTTGACTTTAGTATCCTCTCAACTTTGGCTCCCTTCACAAGTCCCCGATTACGTTTGGAGACCAGGGCTGAGGGATCCCTCATGTTCACTTTACGTCAGGCCCTATAGCAAACAGAATCGTCGACAAATTCTTGGGGACCTTGTGACGCCGCCACCGAAGCAAAAAATCTCTGGCTCGTCTATATAGGCTGTAACCGCTTCAGTTGGAGAATTCGGTATTGTCTAAGAAGCCGCCAGAGCCGTAACGGTCTCCTCTAAGGTTTAACCCCAACCCAACTGTCGTTCAATGGATTGAAATTCGGCGGCCTTCTCTTCTGGAATGCGTCTCTTCCTACCGTCTGGCATCTTAATTAAGATTTACGACATCGGAAATTAAAAAAATTTACTCAACAAAGTCATATTCATCAAAACACATCCATACCAAAAAAATAAAAATTTCATCTAGTCCAGTACATATTCAAGTTATGACTTACCATATGCTACTCCTTACATTCATGCCTTATCCATTTTCATTCAACAAAGTATATAATTAAAGGATCATCAACAACAATTATACATAAACTTCATAATCAGAACATAACCACCATAATCTCAATAATGTCCATAATCGGAACACAATTCTACCTAATCTCCTTAATCAACAAAAATTCTACACAATGTCCTTAATCAGCAACAAGTCCACATAATCTCCATCAACAACAATACATAATCCTAATATATTTCAATCCACAATCCATAATCTCCGCCAACAATCCATAATCCCACAAATTCATTAAATCCAACAAATTCATTCAACAATTCATTAACCAACAAATTCATTCAAACAACAAATTCATTCAATACAACAAATTTTATAATATATATAATTAATTTCAATTCAACTAATATATATATATATACAACAAATTATAAAATCGTATAATTTCCAAAAAATAATATATATATATATAATTTCCACTTATATATAGCAGTGTGTGTGTGTGTGAAAGGACCTCCTGGCCCTCCTGGGTTCTCAATAAATCTTTGGGTCAGGTCTCTGGCCTTTTGGAGCATCTTGAGAATCTGCCAAGAGGCAGTGCATCGATGCAACAACTGTAACTATGCTCTGTGTAAAACAATATGTTGTGTGCCTCCAAACTAATGCATAACTATAATAATGCATAACTGAAAATTTCATAACTGTAAAATGCATAACTGTAATTGCATAACTAGACTCACAAATCAACAGTGAAAATAAAGTGTCCACTCATAGTACTGTGCCGTGATTTCCATGAAATCGAAGCCTGTCAGTCGGCGTTTCTTTACGTCTGCGACTAGCAGCTAATACATCGTCCTGGAACAACGATTCATATTTAACAACTAATCGTCGAGACTAATATTGAATAACTAAGCTCGTTCACCTAACGAGAAAAACCGTCGAGAATATCACATTCTCGAATAACGTGTTTTCCAAACTTCTAACCAATTTAATTCCAATTCTAATTAATGTCCCCTTAAATCTCTTTTAAAGTTACAATACATTCCTCAAACGTTGTGCGACTTAAGGTTGATTCATTGTAATTCTCGACTGAACAATAAAAATGTAAAAACGTTTAATTAATTCATTAATGTCCGATTAACCACACGTCTTAATCAACATTGTTCAAATCAATTAGTAACCTCTTTTACTGCGATCAGTACACGATTACGAGTAAAACGACATATAACTCGACCTGGTTAGATTAATTTTCAGGTCACGCACCATCATCGGCGATCACCGCCGGTGGCGTCGAATGACACATCAAAACAAAGCTCTCAAGGAGCCCAACAACTTTGGCCGGATTCTGGCCGATTTGGCCAGAATTTGCCCCAAAAGCCCACGGCCCGAAATGGATTCAAACTCCAATCTCAGCCATTGAGCCACAAAAAAGCTTTGAGGGTGTCCCATTCGATCCACAATAATGAGGTGAGCAAAAACCCTCTCCCCCCACTGACCAAAACAGTCGAAAACTGCCACACACGGTAGAGCCGGAACGAACCCCAATCGGAATCGTTCGATTCCAAAACCAAACAATGTAAAACCTGCAATTTCAATCCATACAAGTATCCACAACCCATAAAGAGGTTCTCATGACCTTGATTCCTTACTTGAACTGGCCGAAAACCACGCCATCGACGACGAGCCCGAAACCCTAAAACTTCATCGGCTTAATTCTCTCTTCTTCGGCCAAATCATTGCCGGTCAAGCCCAGGAATGGGTCGGGGACGTCGAGCCTCTTCGAACCCATCACGCCTTGAGGTCGAAGGTGGC
Source organism: Geum urbanum (assembly GCA_946800695.1). NCBI lineage: Eukaryota > Viridiplantae > Streptophyta > Magnoliopsida > Rosales > Rosaceae > Geum > Geum urbanum. The sequence goes on from OX326998.1 coordinate 42,761,363, forward strand.
CAGACGGCGTAGCGGTGCTGGCGCCGCCTCAGCTCACCTTCTCTCTCCACGGGAGAGAAAGTTTACCAAAGTCATCTCTCCTAAAACACTCTGACTTATCAAATAAGGAAACCTCTCGTTTATATACTTTTTCAAAGATGGTAATTTCGGTAATAATTTTATGACAAACTTCTTTCAATTGTAACTTTCATGTCGTAACTCCATTTTCGGCATTCTTCGTGTCCACGGATTTGGCTTGACAATTTCGACGACTTTCACCCGAAGTCACTCAATTTCGACAATCTAATAAAAAGTAAACTAAAAAGCTCTCAATATTTACCGGTGGTAACAAAACTAACTACCTTCATTGATTAACACTTAATCAAAATATAAGAGGTTAATTTCTAGTTGGGATGTTATAATCTACCCCTCTTAAGAAAATTTTTTCCTCGAAATTTACATATATATGAGTAAAACACCAATGGGTACTACTCTAGTATGAGTTCGTTCGACTTGTTAGTAACATTCCCAATTACGAGAACTGTCCATAAAATTGTCACTATACTAACATCCTGCTACAAAGGTCTATTTCTTCTAATCTCGAATCTAAGCCAACTATTCAATATAAATCTGATACATGAGAGCGTCCTGATCCAAACTCCATAATCTAAACACGTGAAACATCTGACACTACTGGTAAAATCTACTAATTAACATAGTCAGCATGTCTGGTTAGTCTAATTTGACATCCCCACCGATTTCCAAACTGATATGCCAATTCTTGGATGGCGGTGCAACATTAACCCTTGTAGTGGCTTCCAAATCACCACCAGAGCCGGGCACCGAAAGCCTAATTGAGGTGTCTCTCTGTAGACACTCACATAAAGTGACCCTCCGAGCCACATAGGTAACATGCTGAGGACTTAGACTAATAATTCTAAAGTCGTAACATAAGTGGGCATCTGATTGATCTCAGGGAACGTTCTAACCTTACTCAATACCCTAATTATCGAAAATTCTACTGAAAATGTAGCATAGTTTCCCCTAAAACTTAAATAAACCAAAAACCTACACGAAGTGAACACATCCATTACAAATCCCACAAACAAACCTTGGGCACCATATCCCATCCGGATTTCTCATAATCAATATACACGACACTATGAACAAAAACACTGATACTTATTCAAATTTATGCGACACAATGTTCACAAAACAAATATCTTCTCAATTCACATAAATCTCGTTCGATACACCATTAGAACTAACTCAAAAGTTAATAACTATAATGTAGAGAGATACATAAGAAATTGCCTTAAATTTGCTTCCAATACGCCCAAAATTACGGGCAGACTCCACGGAGTCATAAGAACTCAATATCCCATCACAAATCTGAGTAATGCCGACAAGCTATGTGTGACGACCCGGACCAGAATCAGCAGTATGATCAGCTTGATTGATGAGTTTGTGTGTAGTCGCAGAGTTGTTCGACAGTTATTGAATCGCCAGGCTCGTTAATGACTAAATTATTGGCAGAGAATTGGAGCTGGGTTTCTTCTCGAGAGTCGTTGTACGTGTGATTACGAGTTCGTGGGCGGTTCCGGATCGTTATTTGGACGACCGAGGAATTAATTATGAATATTTGAAGTTCAGATTTAAATGGTGGGCTACTTAACGACTAAATTACTGGATGAGAATTTGGTTTCGGCTTCTTCACAGAAGTTGTTCAGAATTTAAATTCGAGTTCGTGGGAACTTCCGGAGCATGATTTGGAGTTACGAGGAATTAGTTTCGAATTTTGCCGTTTGTTGATTGTTTGGTTGATTTAATTATATGTTGATCGGAACAGTTGACTTTTTATCCGTTTGGCCGATGTGTTTGACTTCAAGTGATTATTGAAGAGTATGTCGAAACGAATTTATGGCCGCGAGAATTATCGGAATCGGATATACGACGAGAAAGTTACGCGCGTTTGAAGTTCGTCGAAATGGATAAACATGAAGTTTCCGTTTTGGGAAAGGCTATTTATAGCAACCTGCTATTTTGGGCAAGTAAAAGACTTACCATAATGGGGTTTGACCGAGTTGACCGAGTCAACTCGGTGGAGGAGGAGATGACGATGTACTCGGCGGTGCTTCACGGTGGAGTTGGCTTCCGGCCACCCTAGGCCTCGGCCTAGGGCTTGTTCTACTCGGCTTGGCTGCCCCGTGTCGATGCCGGCCACCACGCACGGCGTGGCTCACGGTGGAGAGAGAAACTTGGGATAAAGTTTGAAGGTTTTGGAGGTTAATGGTGGTTTCCGATTCGGGCCGTTTCGAGCTGAACTTTGGGGTGGGCTTTGTAGCCCTCATCACCATGATGCTTCCCTGTAAGTTTCGTGTTTCAATTCGATGTATACATGGAGAATTTTGGATTGGAAAGTTTGTGCACAATTCAGGTTTCATTGAAATTGGATGTGTTAGAGTGAGAATTGGACTTCGGTGCAGTTATGAAAGTTGCTCAGTGCAGGATTTTGAGTGGAATAGAGGGTGCTCCGCCGTGAAATTCTCCGGTCAACAGTGGCGCTGCCGTGGACGGCGGTCAACGGCGGCGGTCAACGGTCAGGGTTGACTTTTTGACTTTCGACAAGTCGCATGTCATTTGACTCGAAATCGCGCCTCGATCGCAGTGGGGAGGTTTGTCTTTCGAGTTGAGCGTCCGAACGTAAAGCGAGGTATTGAAGTGGTATATACGGATTTTCGGCGATTCGTCGACTTTGAATTATCTGTTTCCGAGAACGGTGGTTTCTCGTGGTTTGATTTGTATTGTCGGATTATGATTTTGAATATTGGACATTGTGTATATTCAGGGTTCGTGATCATTCGTTTGGCGAGGGGCAATCCGCCGGATCACGGGTTAACGCGATACGCGTTACGCCAGTCTGTGAGTGGACATTTTATTTTCACGGATTGATTGCGAGTCTTTTATATACATTTATGAACTTGAGCATGCAGCATGATTATGGTTTTACGAGCATGAGATTTCATACGAGATTATGATTATATGAGCATGTGTTTACGATTATACGATTATATTTTTACGGATATACGTATACGAATATGCATACACTTATATGTTGTTTCATGCATTTGCATCGATTTGCTTGTGATTTGGTTTTCACAGAGTACAGTCTCAGTTACGTTGTTGTATCGATACACCTTGCCTCGTCGGCTGATCCCCGACGGAGGGCCGCCTGGAGGGGCGTTTCCCCAACCAGACCGGTGAGGGGCGTATTCCCCGGAACCGAGGCCATTTCTGGCTTAGAATCACGTGGTAGTCAAGGACTCTGTGGTTCAGACTGTACTAGCACAGAGGAGTCCATGAGTGACCCCGTGGGATTTTACTTGCATGCTCAGTACATTGGAGGAGTATGAGTTTTACCTCGTGTACTTATTATTTTATGTTCCTGGACTCGTATATGTATTTTAAACATATATATTAACTGGTGAAAGACATTTATTTTCGTCCACTCACTCTAACGTGTTTATTGTCTTTCCCCTGGGCTTTTCGGTTTCCGTGCCCAGTTTGCAGTTCAGGATCTGGTGTTGCACGTCGTGGTCGGAGGCATAGTACTCGAGCTACCTTGTTTCTTCCAGTAGGTTTATTGTTCTACCTACTGTGGTACATTTATATGTTTATACATTAGAGGTCGCTCTGAGAAATCTGTTATTATTGTTATACGATTTTACACTGGATTTCAGTAAAGTGCATATATATTTACTTCTTTACTTTACTGTTGATATATTGAGAAATCCGGATGGGATTGGTGCCCACGGTTTGCTTTTTGTGGCATAGGATGAAGTGTATTTTCCGCGTGCAGGTAATGGTAATTCCACGCTAGTAACGAAACTCTGCCCAAATTTCGAAAAGTTTTTGTTGGTTCGTGTTTTCGAAGGGGTTCGATTCCGGTTTAGGGAGCTAAATCGGGGTTGGGTCCTTTCAGCTTGGTATCAGAGCATTAGGTTATAGGTTTTGTAGACTTCTGTGGTCGTGTTTACTAAGGATATTTGAGAATGCACAGCATGTTTGGAATGGTGACCCGACCGGCCGGCGGATAATCATCAAATTCCGGGTGTTGTATGCTTTCAAATATTTGAAGTTCCATGATTACGTTCCACTTGTTGTGAACGATATTGTATTCATTAGGATGCCTCCTGACGTGCTTTCCGTGTCGTTTCGGTTGTGGATCCTGTTGAGGATCATTCGACGCGTGAATTGCCAGAGAACAGTGGATTCGGATGAGTATTTAGAGTTCAGAGAATTGTGTGGCACGGTTTGCCTGGGGATGTGTATATGAGCGTCTATATGTTGCCTCAGAGCTGAGAATTGTGGTGGTGATATTTGCCTGATTCAGATTGTTGTGTTTGGTGGGCTGATATTGTGTGAGTTTCGGTTGCGACTCCATGGCCTACATTCAGAGTGATGTTTACACGGTAATGGTTTTATCAGGCTATCCAGTGATCGAATGTGGAGTGTTTACTCACCTGAGGCAGTGATGCATTATCCACGTGTTTGTTCTTGTTTGCACGTATTATGTGGCTTCAGAGGAAGCAGTGCACGAGGTTTGAGATGAGTTTGAACCTGAGCATCAGAGATATTCTGATTGATGTGCCTCGAGACATCCGTGAGGAGCTTAGTGTGTTGCACTCGGTGGCGAGGCTAGTTTGAGGGAGAGATGTACGCGGTTTTCGATGTGATGGTTTGGGGAAAATGGATTTAGTCGAAATCTTGATGAGGTTGAGTTCCGACACTTCGGGATCAGTGACTTCATCAGGCTGTGGCCTTTTCGATTATGTTGAGGATCCTCTGCTGATCCGTTTGACGATGGCGGAGATCACAGTGTAGCGGATTTGCTCCTGTGGCATGTGTTAGGGCGGTCGTTGGTGATCCTTTCACGCAGCAGGTGTTGCGGTGACTTGTGTTCATGGAGCACTTTCAGTTACTGTTTCGGTGGCCAGGAGAGTCACGTTGCGAGGGAGCGCCCTCAGCCAACTGTGTTTGAGGTTCGACAGCTCAGAGTTCACGAAGGGATCATGATGCTGTTCTTGCAGTCTGATCAATGTACCCTTTTGATGAGTTATTCAGTAAGTCGCATTTGACATGGGCGACTAGTTGGGCATGTTGGAGTTCGTGCCATGACCTTGTTTGAGGACGGACTTTTCTCCAAGGTTACTGTTGTTTGATATCCATGGCTATTGTACCTGTATCTCTACTTCCGAGGTCTTGGAGAGTGTTGCATCCATCCGGAGGTCGCGAGATCCTTGTTGGAGATTATGTGTTAGCCGCGGATCTGTTATAGCTGGATATTGTGGTTTTGGTATGTTTGTGACTATGGACTTACTGACGACGCATTTGGTGATGTTCGGGTGCCTCGAGGAGGAGGTTATGTTTCGACGACCAGATTTCCCCGAGATGCTGTTTCGTGGTGATGGTCGAGCGGATGGTGGAGACGAGTTGTGTTGTTTGCTTAGCTCATGTTGTGGATACTACGGTTGCTGTGCCGATGTTGAAGACATTGAGGTGGTTCCCGAGTTTCCAGGTGTATTCCGGAGGAGTTACCAGGTATTCCTCCAGTTTGGGAGACTGACTACACCATTGAGCTTGTACCAGGCGCTAGACTCATGTCATCGGCATCTTGTCGTTCGGAGCCAGCGGAGCTGATGGAGCTATTGTTTCGACTCCAGGAGATGCTGGAGGAGATTTCGGGAGATTTCATGCGATCCCACGTGTTTCCGTGGGGTGCTCTTGCATCGTGTGTATGGATGATGGATGGTTCGATGTGGTGGTGTATTGACTACCGGAAGCCTGATTCGCTTCAGAGGAGAGTGAGTATCCTCCGCTTGGGATTGACGGTTGGTTGATCAGCTCGCGAGAGTTTCAGTCTTTTCGAGGATTGATTCCGGATCCGGATACCATCAGTTGAGGATCGATGTGTCAGTTGTGGTTTGGACAGTTTTCGGATCTCGGTACGGGCATCAGGAGTTTTGGTCACGCTATTTGGTTGACCAATGCCTCGTAGATCGTGTGAACTTGATGGACCAGGTGTTCAGACGGTTTCTGGACAAGTTGCGGTCATATTCGTTGGCAATGTCCTGATGTACTCCGAGAGTGTGGACCAGTACATGAAGTAATAGCAAGCAGTTTTGCGGACTTCACGAGATGATTAACTATTTTTGAAGTTCATCCAGTGTGAGTTTTGACTGGTTAGCATGAAGATGTTGGGCTGTGTGATGCTAGTCGAGGGAGTCGGCGTGGATCCTGACCGGTTCGAAGCCGTGTGGATTTGGAGTTGCCCTAAAGCCCTTGTGTTAGCACCAGAGAGTTGGAGATACTATTGCTATGGCGTGCAGCGTGGTGTAGGGTGTACACTGACCACTGAGTTTTATCCACTTGCATTTTCGGCCAGATTTGAGCTTGAGGCAGTGTCGATAGATGGAGTCGACTGACGTCTATGGCTGCACCTTTGAGTTGCTCGAGAAAGGCTGGAGGTTGTACTTTGACCATCTGTTTGGGATGATGTTGATGCTGATGCATTCAGTTGAGAGTCAGGAGTTTCAGTATTGCATGTGTGTACGTGTGGCTTGAGTTTTCGTGTTAGCCGAGTTATGGGCTACGAGAGCTGAGTTTGAGTATGATGGTGTTGAGGCTCGTGGTTTTGTGCACATTTGACGCTAATGGTACAGAGATGTATCCGATACTTCGAGTTTACTACTCGTGACGCAACATGGAAGAGCAATGTAGCAGCTTGTGTGTGCTGATGCCACATTCGTCGACTGGCGATGGCTAGGAGGCAGAGACTTGCCGAGAAGTGTTAGCCATTCGAGATTTCCGGTTAGACGTGGCGATTACTGCTGTATTTGTATATTGGCAGGCTGTTATGGCTGTGTTTGATGGAGGTTGTCCCTCTACGTGGTGTATTTTTGTCCCGGTTCGCTGACCGAGATAATCAGCTACGACGAGGTGTTGGCGAGCTTTACAGCGAGCATTGGGGACCAGATTACGAGTTAGTACCGGTTCTTATCCTCAGATTGACGAGCGATTTTCGAGGATTATTCAGGCCTTGGAGGGCATGTTATGGACCTCGGGTTGCTGTTCCGGAGGATCCGGGACCAGCAGTTTCGGCGGTTTGAGTTTGCTTGCAGTACCAGTTTGTGGACTACTATAGTTTTGAGGTTGTTTGATGTTGAGTTGAGGTATGTTGTTGTACTCCATTGTGTTGGAGTGAGTTTGGTTTGGGTTTGAGTTGGCGTTTGATTCTGATTTTGTGGAGTGTGTTACCACAGACTGACAGGTTAGCGGAAATAGGCCAATATACGCTTGAGTTCGATATTTGAGTTATGTTGATGTGTGCAGATTGAGTTGAGATTTGCTATGTTATTTTGATCCGTGTGTGGCCATAGGCGAGTTTGTGTTATGCCGTGTGGTTCGGCATCGCTTATAGTGTTGGCTTTTATGTGAGTTGTGTTCCGTGTAACGGAACTGTGTTTCAGGTTTGCTACATGTTGTATACCGATCTGTTCCTTATGTAGGAACACTTGGCGATTGTGTGAGCCAGTTCAGATTTGTGATTTGAGGGTACAGGGATTCCGGCACGGACTTGTCTCCTATTGTGGAGTTTGTGATCAGAGTTGTTCAGTCGAGATTGCAGTTGGTGAGTTGAACAGTATGCAGAGGCAGTGCTCCTACCTTGTACCTACCTTGTAGTCGGTAGACTCGGAAATTTCGAGGTCGAAATTTTTCTAAGGGGGGTGGATTTGTGACGACCCGGACCAGAATCAGCAGTATGATCAGCTTGATTGATGAGTTTGTGTGTAGTCGCAGAGTTGTTCGACAGTTATTGAATCGCCAGGCTCGTTAACGACTAAATTATTGGCCGAGAATTGGAGCTGGGTTTCTTCTCGAGAGTCGTTGTACGTGTGATTACGAGTTCGTGGGCGGTTCCGGATCGTTATTTGGACGACCAAGGAATTAATTATGAATATTTGAAGTTCAGATTTAAATGGTGGGCTACTTAACGACTAAATTACCGGACGAGAATTTGGTTTTGGCTTCTTCACGGAAGTTGTTCAGAATTTAATTTCGAGTTCGTGGGAACTTCCGGAGCATGATTTGGAGTTACGAGGAATTAGTTGCAAATTTTGCCGTTTGTTCATTGTTTGGTTGATTTAATTATATGTTGATCGGAACAGTTGACTTTTTATCCGTTTGGCCGATGTGTTTGACTTCAAGTGATTATTGAAGAGTACGTCGAAACGAATTTGTGGCCGCGAGAATTATCGGAATCGGATATACGACGAGAAAGTTACGCGCGTTTGAAGTTCGTCGAAATGGATAAACATGAAGTTTCCGTTTTGGGAAAGGCTATTTATAGCAACCTGCTATTTTGGGCAAGTAAAAGACTTACCATAATGGGGTTTGACCGAGTTGACCGAGTCAACTCGGTGGAGGAGGAGATGGCGATGTACTCGGCGGTGCTTCACGGTGGAGTTGGCTTCCGGCCACCCTAGGCCTCGGCCTAGGGCTTGTTCTACTCGGCTTGGCTGCCCTGTGTCGATGCCGGCCACCACGCACGGCGTGGCTCACGGTGGAGAGAGAAACTTGGGATAAAGTTTGAAGGTTTTGGAGGTTAATGGTGGTTTCCGATTCGGGCCGTTTCGAGCTGAACTTTGGGGTGGGCTTTGTAGCCCTCATCACCATGATGCTTCCCTGTAAGTTTCGTGTTTCAATTCGATGTATACATGAAGAATTTTGGATTGGAAAGTTTGTGTACAATTCGGGTTTCATTGAAATTGGATGTGTTAGAGTGAGAATTGGACTTCGGTGCAGTTATGAAAGTTGGTCAGTGCAGGATTTTGAGTGGAATAGAGGGTGCTCCGCCGTGAAATTCTCCGGTCAACAGTGGCACTGCCGTGGACGGCGGTCAACGGCGGCGGTCAACGGTCAGGGTTGACTTTTTGACTTTCGACAAGTCGCATGTCATTTGACTTGAAATCGCGCTCCGATCGCAGTGGGGAGGTTCGTTTTTCGAGTTGAACGAGGTATTGAAGTGGTATATACGGATTTTCGACGATTCGTCGACTTTGAATTATCTGTTTCTGAGAACGGTGGTTTCTCGTGGTTTGATTTGTATTGTCGGATTATGATTTTGAATATTGGACATTGTGTATATTCAGGGTTGGTGATCATTCGTTTGGCGAGGGGCAATCCGCCGGATCACGGGTTAACGTGATACGCGTTACGCCAGTCTGTGAGTGGACATTTTATTTTCACGGATTGATTGCGAGTCTTTTATATACGTTTATGAACTTGAGCATGCAGCATGATTATGGTTTTACGAGCATGAGATTTCATACGAGATTATGATTATATGAGCATGTGTTTACGATTATACGATTATATTTTTACGGATATACGTATACGAATATGCATACACTTATATGTTGTTTCATGCATTTGCATCGATTTGCTTGTGATTTGGTTTTCACAGAGTACAGTCTCAGTTACGTTGTTGTATCGATACACCTTGCCTCGTCGGCTGATCCCCGACGGAGGGCCGCCTGGAGGGGCGTTTCCCCAACCAGACCGGTGAGGGGCGTATTCCCCGGAACCGAGGCCATTTCTGGCTTAGAATCACGTGGTAGTCAAGGACTCCGTGGTTTAGACTGTACTAGCACGGAGGAGTCCATGAGTGACCCCGTGGGATTTTACTTGCATGCTCAGTACATTGGAGGAGTATGAGTTTTACCTCGTGTACTTATTATTTTATGTTCCTGGACTCGCATATGTATTTTAAACATATATATTAACTGGTGAAAGACATTTATTTTCGTCCACTCACTCTAACGTGTTTATTGTCTTTCCCCTGGGCTTTTCGGTTTCCGTGCCCAGTTTGCAGTTCAGGATCTGGTGTTGCACGTCGTGGTCGGAGGCATAGTACTCGAGCTACCTTGTTTCTTCCAGTAGGTTTATTGTTCTACCTACTGTGGTACATTTATATGTTTATACATTAGAGGTCGCTCTGAGAAATCTGTTATTATTGTTATACGATTTTACACTGGATTTCAGTAAAGTGCATATATATTTACTACTTTACTTTACTGTTGATATATTGAGAAATCCGGATGGGATTGGTGCCCACGGTTTGCTTTTTGTGGCATAGGATGAAGTGTATTTTCCGCGTGCAGGTAATGGTAATTCCACGCTAGTAACGAAACTCTGCCCAAATTTCGAAAAGTTTTTGTTGGTTCGTGTTTTCGAAGGGGTTCGATTCCGGTTTAGGGAGCTAAATCGGGGTAGGGTCCTTTCACTATGCATATGTCTGCAATGAGTAAATTGAGTCCCACACTCACAGTCCAGTAACGATAACCATAATGTGACGAGGCTCAAAATTAAAAGGATCACTTGACCTTTGCTTCCGTTACATCCGAAAATATGGGTGGACTCTAGCGAGTCAAACAATACTCTCCAATCACACTTAAATATTCAAATCTGTAAACCAAATCGCATTGAAAGCTGAGCATCACAAGCTCATAACAAGACTCACACATAGCATATGAACAATTATCCAATGTCAAAAACTTCGTTGGGAAATAAATATGCCTTACTTAAAATATTTGTCCACTCGAGGTGGTAAAACAAAGAGACTAATTTACATACCCAGACTCGCTATCGAATTGAATAGCTAAATTGATGCCACTATACTCATTATACAACTACCAAATCTATAATTTCCAGGACATTGGATGCTTAACCATTAAAACTAAACAGAGGACGAGACTGCTATGAAGTTTAAGAAATGTGACAACTCTTTGTTAAATATGAAGTATAAGACTTATATTCCCTCAAGCTGATAAACCATATCTTCCTTGAACACAAATTTAAAACTGGTGGAAAGTGAAAGGACCCAATCCCGATTCAGTTACCTAAACCGGAATCGAACCCCTTCTGAAAATACGAACCAACAAAAACTTTTCAAAATTTCGGCAGAGTTTCGTTACTAACGTGGAATTGCATAAACCTGCACCCTAAAAATAACACTTCATCCTATGCCACAAAAGCCAAACCGTGGGCACCAATTCCATCCGGATTTCTCAACATCATATTATAAGCAAAAACAGTAAACATACTGTACTATGTATATATATATCCGAGAAAATCCGTATAAACATGTATCAGAATGTATCAGAGCGACCTCTAGTGTGAAATATATACAATATATACATCAGTAGGCGAAACAAGAACCTACTGGAAAACACAGGTAGCTCAGATCACTAGCCTCCAAACCGCGATGTGAAACACCAAACCTGAACTGCAACTGGGCACGGAAACCGAAAATCCCAGGGGAAAGACATGAAAACTGTTAGAGTGAGTGGACGAAAATAAATGTCTTTCACCGAATAATATATATTATAAAACATATGCGAGTCCAAATGCATAAGTAATGAAATGGTACACGAGGGAGACTCCAACTCCTCACGCGTCCGAGTACACGAGGGAGAGTCTAACTCCTCACGCGTACGAAGCATGCAACATAAAAATCGCGGAATCACTCATGGACTACCACGCGATAGCACAGTCTGAATCACGGGATCCCAGACCCACACGTGATTCCTAGCCAGAAAGGCCTCGGGTCAGGATATCTGTCCCCCTCGGAGCGTACTCGGGGATCAGCCGAGAAGCCAATGTGTATCGATACAACAACGTAACCAAGACTGTACTCTGTGTAAATCAAATCATAAATCATTTTCATGCACATGCATAAAACATAATATATATATATGTATGTATACTCGTATACGCATATCCGTATATGTATAATCGTAAAAACACATGCTCATAAAATCATAATCAAACTGCATGCTCAAGTTCGTAAATCATAAATAAGAGACTCGCAATCAATCCGTGAAAAGAAATTGTCCACTCACAGACTCGCGTAACGCGCACTCGCGCTAAACTCGTGGTCCGGCGGAAGATCCCTCGCCTGAAGCACGATCACGATCCAGATCTCGATCTCGATCTCCTGAATATTCACAAAACATAACTGATCAAAATCATAGTCCACAACCCTGTACTGAACCACGGAAACCAACCGTTCCCGGAAATAAACAATGCAATGTAAAACGATTAACGGAATTCCTGAAATCTCCACTCGAAACCCTCAACTGACAATCGGCTAACCAAATCAACCCGAAAACCTCTGGACGATAATCAGGGCGCGATTTCGAGAAAAACGACATTAAAAAGTTGACTTTCTCGCCGGAGCGCCGCCGTTGACCGCCGGCGCCGCCGCCGGCGCGCCGTTAACGGAGACTTTCTCCGGCGAAGAAGCTCCAGATCGCAAGAGTTCCTCAAGCCCAACCTATCTCTTAACTACCACTTAGCCCAATTCAGAACGGAACCCACTCAATTCCAGCTCGAAACAGATCGGAGTTCCTCCTCCGGCAACCAAAACGGTCTCCTCCAAAACTACCACCTCAGGCCAAACTAAACACAGGGGAGGCACCACCAAGGTGTGGGGAGTTGAAACCCCATCAACCCAACCTCCACCACTCGCCGGAACCACCTCAACCATCACCGGCGAACCACCCAAAACTGCCCCGATTCGTTCCTCCACAAACCTCCATCAATTTTCACAATTCAAAGCACAAACTAACTCAAAATCAAGAGAGGATGAGAACCATACCCTTCGCGTAACCGGAGGTGGCCGGAAAATGGGTCGTCGGACGGTAAGCCGAAACGGGAAACCTTCCCTCTCTCTGTCAACGGTCAACTTTCCAGTTTTGGAAAGTCAAAGTTTGGTCAACGTCAGTCAATACTTTTACAACTAATTCTCGACTATTCCGATATTTATACTCGCGCCTCGGGTCGATCGACGATTCGAAATGGATAACCATCACGTTTCGGATAAACTCGTCGAAAACTGAAACTTCAAATAATCGTATTATATTTCTCGGTTATCGGAAAAATCTTCCGGACCCGCCCTCGAGCTCGAAATCACGTACTCTACAATTTCCGTGAAGACTCTCAACTCAAATTCTCGGCCGAAAACATAGTCGCGAATAAAGTCGACGAACCACATATATATCAAAAAACTGCGACTATACTCAATCTCGAGAATCGTGCCGAATACACAACTGATTCTGGTTCGGGTCGTCACAAATCTACCCCCCTTAAAGAAATTTTGACCTCAAAATTTACGTACCTATCAAGTGAACAGATGAGGATACTGCTCCTGCATACGCTGCTCAGTCTCCCAGGTGGCCTCCTCAACCGAGTGGTTCTGCCACAAGACCTTCACTAGCGGGATCACACGGTTCCTCAACTCCTGCTCACGACGATCGAGAATCTGCACTGGCTCCTCCACGTACAATAAATCCTCCCTGATCGGCAACTGCTGTGGGGCTAACACATGTGAAGGATCTGAGATGTACTTCCGTAACATCGAAACATGGAAGACATTATGCACACGAGCCATCTCAGCGGGTAACTCAAGTCTGTAAGCAACAGCTCCAACCCTCTCTGTAATCTCATACGGACCAATGTATCGTGGTCGAAGCTTGCCACGCTTCTCGAAACGCACAACTCCCCTCCATGGAGATAGTTTCAGGAAGACCCAATCACCAACCTCGAACTCTAAACTTTTCCTCCTCACATCCGCGTAACTCTTTTGCCGATCCTGGGCGATCTTCAATCGATCCCGGATAACCTGTATGTCCTCCATCGTGGTTTTTACCAAATCAGGACCAATGAGCCAACGCTCGCGCACCTCACTCCAGCACAATGGAGTGCGACACTGCTTCCCGTACAGGGCCTCATACGGTGCCATCTCAATACTGGCCTGGTAGCTATTGTTGTAGGCGAACTCAATCAGGTGTAACTGCTGATCCCAGTTTCCACGAAACTGCAACACACATGATCTCAGCATATCGTCAAGAGTTTGAATGGTCTGCTCGGACTGCCCGTTAGTCTGAGGATGAAAAGCTGTACTAAATCGCAACCTCGTGCCCAAAGCTCGCTGTAATGCCTGCCAAAACTCAGAAGTGAACTGACTATCTCGGTCAGAAACAATGGACACAGGCACACCATGCAAGCGAACAATCTCGGATAAGTACAACTTAGCCAATCTACCCACTGATACTTTCCCTGGAAGTGCAAGAAAGTGTGCGGATTTCGTCAGTCGGTCAACGATAACCCAGATACCAGTGTTGCCCGCCGAAGTACGCGGCAACTGATAGACAAAATCCATCGTAATGTGCTCCCACTTCCAAACTGGAATCTCAAGTGGCTGTAGTTTCCCTGCAGGTTTCTGCCTTTCCGCCTTCACCTGCTGACAGATCAAACATCGACTCACGTACGCGGCAATCTCCCGCTTCATGTTGCGCCACCAATAGTACGCTCGAATTGTACGAAACATCTTCGTACCTCCGGGATGCATCGCATACGCTGAACTATGGGCCTTGTCCAGAATCTCATTCTTCAAGCTCTCGTCTTTGGGCACACACAACTTGCCCCTGAACAACAACGTACCGTTGTTGCTCAATCGAAACTCTGTAGGCACACCATTCCGTATCATGGTCTTCTTGCCCAGCAAGTAAGGATCTGAATCCTGAGCCTCTCGTACCTGATCAATCAATACGGGTCGAACATGAAAACTGGCCAACAAAGCTCCATCATCATCATACCCAAACACAGCACCTGTAGCCCGAAGCTCGGCTAACATCGATACTTTGGCCACACACATGTGAAACAACGAGGCTCCAGATTTTTGGCTAAGTGCATCTGCTACAACGTTGGCCTTCCCCGGATGGTACTCGAAAGTGCAATCGTAATCGTTGATCAACTCCATCCATCGGCGCTGCCTCATGTTCAGATCCGGCTGCGTCCACAAGTAGGTGAGACTCTTGTGATCAGTGTAAATCTTACACTGAGCACCATACAAATAATGCCTCCAACTCTTCAACGCTAACACGATAGCGGCTAACTCCAAATCATGCGTCGGATAGTTGACCTCATGTGGTTTCAACTGTCTGGAACCATAGGCCACAACTCTACCATGCTGCATCAACACACAGTCAAGCCCCAACTTCGACGCATCGCTGTACACAACAAACTCACCACTGTCGTCTGGCAATGTCAGAACCAGTGTGATAGTCAATCTCTCCTTCATGAGCAAATAACTCTCCTCGCACGCATCAGACCACTCAAACTTGACGCCTTTCTACGTCAATCTGGTCAGTGGTGTAGCAATCCGGGAGAAATCCTGTACAAATAGTCGGTAATAGCCTGCTAACCCCAAGAAACTCCGAATCTCCGGCACAGTAGTGGGTCTACTCCAGTTCAGCACAGCCTCGATCTTGTCAGGATCAACACTGACTCCCTCGGCCGAAATCACGTGGCCCAGAAACTTCACACCATCCAACCAGAACTTGCACTTGCTAAACTTCGCGAACAACTGATGGTCCCGCAAAGTCCGCAACACCACTCATAAATGCTTATTGTGCTGGCCCACACTCCTGGAATAGATCAAAATATCGTCAATGAATACAATCACGAACTTGTCCAGGAACCGTCTGAACACCCGATTCATCAAGTCCATGAAAGCTGCGGGGGCGTTGGTCAACCCAAACGGCATAACCAAAAACTCATAGTGCCCATACCGCAGAGATTCGATCTCCTGAATATTCACAAAACATAACTGATCAAAATCATAGTCCACAACCCTGTACTGAACCACGGAAACCAACCGTTCCCGGAAATAAATAATGCAATGCAAAACGATTAACGGAATTCCCGAAATCTCCACTCGAATCCCTCGACTGACAATCGGCTAACCAAATCAACCCGAAAACCTCTGGACGATAATCAGGGCGCGATTTCGAGAAAAACGACATAAAAAACATCGAAATCTGAAAAGTTGACTTTCTCGCCGGAGCGCCGGCGGCGGCGGCGGCGCGCCGTCAACGGAGACTTTCTCCGGCGGAGAAGCTTCAGATCGCAAGAGTTCCTCAAGCCCAACCTATCTCTTAACTACCACTTAGCCCAATTCAGAACGGAACCCACTCAATTCCAGCTCGAAACAGATCGGAGTTCCTCCTCCGGTAACCAAAACGGTCTCCTCCAAAACTACCACCTCAGGCCAAACTAAACACAGGGGAGTCACCACCAAGGTGTGGGGATTTGAAACCCCATCAACCCAACCTCCACCACTCGCCGGAACCACCTCAACCGTCACCGGCGAACCACCCAAAACTGCCCCGATTCGTTCCTCCACAAACCTCCATCAATTTTCACAATTCAAAGCACAAACCAACTCAAAATCAAGAGAGGATGAGAACCATACCCTTCGCGTAACTGGAGGTGGCCGGAAAATGGGTCGTCGGACGGCAAGCCGAAACGGGAAACCTTCCCTCTCTCGGTCAACGGTCAACTTTCCAGTTTTGGAAAGTCAAAGTTTGGTCAACGTCAGTCAATGCTTTTACGACTAATTCTCGACTATTCCGATATTTATACTCGCGCCTTGGGTCGACCGACGATTCGAAATGGATAACCATCACGTTTCGGATAAACACGAAACAATCGGATAAACTCGTCGAAAACTGAAACTTCAAATAATCGTATTATATTCCTCGGTTATCGGAAAAATCTTCCGAACCCGCCCTCGAGCTCGAAATCACGTACTCTACAATTTTCGTGAAGACTCTCAACTCAAATTCTCGGCCGAAAACATAGTAGCGAATAAAGTCGACGAACCACATATATATCGAAAAACTTCGACTATACTCAATCTCGAGAATCGTGCTGAATACACAACTGATTCTGGTTCGGGTCGTCACAGAAAGTTTGCGTTTTTGCGTAAAATTCTCATATATTCTCCTACAAGTCATGAACGCTTGGTCACCTGCATGATGCTCCTCTAACTAGTGTAGCATGAATCCGAAGATCGAGCAACAAATATCGAATCAAGTCATACTCATATTTTTCTGATTTTAGAACGTACTTATGATGTACACAATTCCTTGCTGATTATCGAATGTAATGTTTCCCAGGTGTACAAGTATAAAATGCACAACTCTAATTCAGAACCTTAATATCAACATCATCATCCTCGCGAACCCTCTTGATTCAAAACAAGGAAAATTATATTTCTGACCTGGCTACACATCATAAAAGATATCTTTATAGAGGGAAATGTGTTCACAACATAAAATGAACACGACATGCTCATGAAGAGATTGGTGTAGAGAAACTTAAGGTTAATCCCGACTAACCAGACTAAATTAGTAGAATCGTAAGATAGTGAATAGATTTCCACTACTGACGTCAATAAGAAACTCACTACACGTCGAGGGAACTAGTGGTGATTTAATTAAATTTTACGTAGTCTGAGGCAACAATCTACCTCAAACATTACAAATTCGCTCCATGAAAAAGTGTTAAAAAAATCGAATGTCTGGAATGAAATAAGTACGCATTCTGGCGATATTGTTTGGCTGAAATTATTATAGATTGAGATGTAAATGTGAAATTACAGAATAATAATATCCATAATAACATTTTCACGTAACGAGCTAGCTAAGACATAATATAGTTACTCCTTACCTCTAACGTCAACCAGGATACAAAGTGTATCACTGAACCCAGTGATAAAGCTGGCATGGAAAGAAAACTATTTGATTTTCTAGTATTAGTACTCGTAGGCACCAAACCCAAAAAAAATCTAATTAAGAGAATGAAGCCTCAAAACGATATCTGAAACACAGACAGAGGTTGACTAGAAAAAATGATGAAAGATCTGATACTTAAGTCTATTCATCCTAGAGAGTAAGAAAATATGGTTAGATAAAACTTACTCTCGATAAAACTGAAAGGACCCAACCCCGATTTAGCTCCCTAAACCGGAATCGAACCCCTTCGAAAACATGAACCAACAAAAACCGTAGAAATTTTGGCAGAGTTTCGTTACTAATGTAGAATTACCATTACCTGCACACGGAAAATACACTTCATCATATGCCACAAAAAGCAAATCGTGGGCATCAATCCCATCCGGATTTCTCAATATATCAACAGTAAAGTAAAACAGTAAATATATCAATACTTTACTGAAATCCGGTGTAAAATCATATAACATATACAATAGAAAGCTCAGAGCGACTTCTAATACATAATCATATACGTAAACCACAGTAGGTAGAACAATAAACCTACTGGATGAAACAAGGTAACTCGAGCACTATGCCTCCGACCATGACGTGCGACACCAGAGCCCGAACTGCAAACTGGGCACGGAAACCGAAAAGCCCAGGGGAAAGACATGAAAATCGTTAGAGTGAGTGGACGAAAATAAATGTCTTTCGCCGAACAATATATATATATATAATAAAAATCATATGCGAGTCCAGATGCATAAATAAAGAAAAGGTACACGAGGGAGACTCTAACTCCTCACGCGTACAGAGCATGCATAAAAATCTCACGGGGTCACTCGTGGACGCATCCGTGCTAGTACAGTCCGAATCACGGGATCTCAGACCCACACGTGATTCTAAGCCAGAAATGGCCTCGGTTCCGGGGAAACGCCCCTCACCGGTCTGGTTGGGGAAACGCCCCTCCAGGCGGCCTACCATCGGGGATCAACCGAGAGGCAAAGTGTATCGATACAACAACGTAACTAAGACTGTACTCTGTGTAAACCAAATCATAAATAGTTCGATGCAAATGCATGAAACAACATATAAGTATATGCATATTCGTATACGTATATCCGTATAAGTATAATCGTATAACCGTAAAACAGATGCTCATGTAATCCGAAATCTCATACGCATGCTCAAGTTCGTAAATCACATAAAAAGACTCGCAAGAATTTGGTGAAAAGAAATTGTCCACTCACAGACTGGCGTAACGCGATACGCGTTAACCCGTGATCCGGCGGAAAGTCCCTCGCCAAAAGAACGATCACGAACCCCTGAATATTCACAATAACCATTTCTCAATATCATAATTCGACAATTCAAAACAAATAACGAGAAACCACCGTTCTCGGAAACACGTAATCTGATTACGACAAACTGTCGGAATCCAGAAATTACACCTCAATACCTCGCTGTAAGTTCGGATGCTCAAATCGAGAAACGAACCTCCTCACTGCGATCGAGGCGCGATTTCGAGTCAAATGACATGCAACTTGTCGAAAATCCCAAAAAGTCAGCATTGACCGCCGCCACTGACCGGAGAATTTCACGGCGGAGCAACCCCTATTCCACTCAAAAACATCCACTGAGCAACTTTGTCAACTGCAACAAAGGCCAATTCTCACTCTAACTAGCTCAATTTCATGATAAACCGAATTGGTACACAAATTTCAAATCCAAAATTCTCCATCCACAAATCGAATTAGAACTCCATACTTACATGGTTAGAATCCTTGAGAGGAGAGCTACAAAACCCAGTGCTTGATTAAGCTCAATTCTGCCGGAAAAGTATAGTCCGATTCCACCCAATTTCTTGAAACTTTGGCCGGAAAATTGCACCTCCTCCGGCGTCCCATGCCGTGAAAGGAGACCGGGGCTAGGTAGAGAGCAGCAAGATGAGTCAATGGAGACCAAGAGGAGGCTCGGAGGTGGCCGGAATAGGCTCGCCGCCGGCGAAGCCGAACCTCCATCGTACACCGTCGCACCCACTCGGTCAACCCGAGTTGACCGGGTCAAAGCTATTAATGAAGAATGTTGACCTTCCTGATTTGGCAGATTTACTATTTATAGCCTTTCCCAAAGAGGAAACCCCCATAAATACATTTCGCGACAAACTTTTAACTCCCGTAACTTCCGCATCGTAATTCCGATTCCGATAATTCTCGTGGCCACAAACTCGTCTCAACATGATCTTCAATTATCACCCAAAGTCGAACACATCGACCAAACAGATAAAAAGTCAACCATTCAAACCAACACATATTTAATCGACTAATCAATCAATAATTGGAAATACTCGCAACTAAATCTTCGTAACTCAGAATAATACTCCGGAAGTTCTCACGAGCTCGAAATTAAATTCTTAACAACTTCCGTGAAGAAGCCGAAACCAAATTCTCGACCGGTAATTTAGTCGTTAAGAGAGCCACCAATTAAAACCGTTTCCGTCGAAACTTCAAATATTCATAATAAATTCCTCGGTCGTCCAAATAACGATCCGGAACTGCCCACGAACTCGAAATCACACGTAGAACGACTCTCGAGAAGAGACCCAGCTTTAATTCTCAGCCAATAATTTAGTCGTTAACACATCCGGCGATTCAAACATCAATCGGAAATCCGCGATTAAGCAGTAACTCACGTATATAGCTGATCATACTGCTGATTCTGGTCTGGGTCGTCACAAAAACCCATGTTCCCCAAAAATATCAGAGAATTAACTTGAGCTCTGCAGTAAATTACATCTTCAATTTCACGATTACACCATATCCTTGTTACTCTATTCGCATTAACCATAACTATGGCATTGCATAATTTTCCAATGGGACAGAAAACAAATTAACCCAAAGAACTTCAGGTTGAACCTACAGAAATTACTGAAATCGCTGAAATAATCAACTCGAGGTCAATGACTCCGATGTCTGAAGTATGTTCATCGAGGCAAACCGGTTGTTAAGTCTATTCCTAAGGAAACCTTACTTCCCGTAGTTATTATCATAAAATGTGACGACCCAGAATAGAATTAGCAGTGGAATCAGCTTGATTGATGAGCTTGCGCGTAGTCGCAGAGTTGCGACAGTTGTTTTAATCGCCGACGCTTCTTAACGACTAAATTATTGGCCGAGAATTGGAGCTGGGTCTCTTCTCGAGAGTCGTTCTATATGTGATTACGAGTTCGTGGGCGGTTCAGGATCGTTATTTGGACGACCGAGGAATTAGTTATGAATATTTGAAATTTTGACGGAAACGGATTTAAATGGCGGGTTTACTCGCGACTAAATCACCGAACGAGAATTTGGTTTCGGTTCCTTCACGGAAGTTGTTTAGAATTTAGTTTCGAGATTGTGGGAACTTCTGGAGCATGATTTTGAGTTACGAAGAATTAGTTGCGAATATTTCCGTTTGTTGATTAATTAGTCGATTTAAATGTGTGTTGGTTCAAAGGGTTGACTTGTTATCTGTTTGGTCGAGGTGTTTGACTTTGGGTGATATTGGAAGAATATGTCGAGACGAGTTTGTGGCCGTGAGAATTATCGGAATCGGATATACGACGAGAAAGTTACGCGCGTTTGAAGTTCGTCGAATGGATAAACATGAAGTTTCTATTTTGGGAAAGAGTATAAATAGTAACCTGCCATAAAAGGAAAGCCCATTTAATGAAGTTGACCGAGTTGACTGGGTCAACTCGGTGGTGGAGGAGGTCGACGGGAATGGGGGAGCTCCACGACGGCGTGGTGGTTTCCGGCCACCCCACGGTGCGACACGGGTCTCGTTTGTTTCGTCTTGGAGTCCTCGACCTCATGCCGGCCACCGTTCACGGCGAGGTGGACGGTGGAGGAAGGATTTTCCGATCAAAAATGGAGGAATTTTGAGGTAATCGGGTTCATTGATTTCAACCGAATTGAACTTCGAGATGTACTGGGTTTTGTAGCCCTCTTCAATGTGATTCTAACCATATAAACATGGTGTTCTAATTCAATTTGAGCATGGAGAATTTTAGGTTTGAATTTTGTGTTCCATTTCGGTTTTACTTGAAATTGAGCTAGTTAGAGTTTGAATTGGACTTCGGTGCAGTTATGGAAGTTGCTCAGTGGACAATTTTGAGTGGAATAGTGCAGCTCCGCCGTGAAATTCTTCATCCGGCGGCGGCGCCGCCGTGGACGGCGGTCAACGGTCAAACTTTGACTTTTTTTGACTTTCGACAAGTTGCATGTTATTTGACTCGAAATCGCGCCCCGATTGCAGTGGGGAGGTTCGTTTTTCAAATTGAGCGTCCGAACGTAAAGCGAGATATTGAGGTGTTATATATGGATTTTCGACGATTTGTCGTGATTGGATTACGTGTTTCCGAGAACGGTGGTTTCTCGTGATTTGTTTTGAAATGTCGAGTTATGATTATGAGATATGGATTTTGTGATGATTCAGGGGTTCCTGATCGTTTGTTTGGCGAGGGACATTCCGCCGGATCACGGGTTAACGCGAACTGCGTTACGCAAGCGTGTGAGTGGAGAAGTTTCTATTTTCACTATTGATTTGCGAGTTCGTGGATTTTATGATTTCCGTATTTATTTTATACGATGATTGAGATATATGTTATTTTCGGAGGTGTTGTTATGTGTTATTGGTGATTGGCATTTATTGCATCGATGCTACCAGAGTTGAGAGATTCCTCTGGCCCAGAGTTGAGAGATTCCTCTGAAGCAGGGTTGAGAGATTCCCCTGAGTGCCGCCGGGGTTGAGAGATTCCCCTGGCCTTTCACCGTTAGGTTTGAGCGATTCACCTGACGTCGGGCTTGAGAGATTCGCCCGACAACCTCCATATATATATATGTGTTGTTGTGTTTTCCGAACTCGCACCGTTTACATTGTGTATGTATATAAACTGGTAAAAGGCATATGTTTATTTTCGTCCACTCACTCTAACGTTTTATTTGCCTTTCCCCTGGGCTTTTCGATTTCCGTGCCCAGTTTGCAGTTCAGGCTCTGATGTCGCACGTCGTGGTCGGAGGCATAGTGGTCGAGCTACCTTGTTTCGTCTAGTAGGTTTATTGTTCTACCTACTGTTGTATACGTATATGATTATGTGTTAGAGGTCGCTCTGAGTTTCCTGTTGAATGTGTTATACGATTTACTCCGGATTTCAGTAAAGTACTATTATATGTATTGTTTTACTTTACTGTTGATATATTGAGAAATCCGGATGGGATGGGTGCCCACGGTTTGCTTTTTGTGGCATAGGATGAAGTGTATTTTCCGCGTGCAGGTAATGGTAATTCAACGTTAGTAACGAAACTCTGCCAAAATTTTGAAAAGTTTTTTGTTGGTTCGTGCTTTCGAAGGGGTTTGATTCCGGTTTAGGGAGCTAAACCGGGGTTGGGTCCTTTCATAAACACCTCGTTTACAACAATAATACCCATAATTCACATCGCCTAACAAATCTGGAATGAAGGAAAAGACGAAACGAGTACAGGGAAGTGGATTATTGATATCACATAGCTGAGAGAAAACGATTATAAGACTACTAAATATTATATTTTCCCCATAGAGCAACCTCATATCTTGACTGACATTCCAATCGATGCTATGGGTCGATAACTAGACACACTACAGTCACTGAATTCTCATAGTGCCACACAATAGACCCGATAGCAAGTGCGTAGTACTGCTCAAGATTCCATCGTAAAACTAAGAAACAACACTGATGATCAATATCTTCTTGTTCTCTACGCATGCGTAGGAGCAGAAAATTGAAACCTGAATGAAGACACGTGGTATACAACCATGGTGGTGAAGTATTCGGCTGGTACCATTGCAGAATGGACACAAGAAAGAGGTAGGCAGTGAATACAAGAAGTTCACCATACTACTCAAAACAACGCGAGGAAACCGATCAAATACATGACCCCTCACTGAACTTACATTCCCAAGGAACTCAATTATTTCTAATGATTTCATCATGTTCCGCCTAACGTGGAGAAATGCCTGAACACTTCCATAAATCTGATCGAGGTGCACGCAAGGCATAGCGAAAAAGGCATACTGACTCACAGGCTAAAGTTAACCTTGGTCACATTCATCACGTATTCGATGACGTTCAACACCATGAGTATTTGATGGGGATCCACTGTAGTTTGGCCATCACTCCGGAAGTGTTTTGCGTATTTGAACACAACGACAGAAGAAACCAAGTACATTCTACAGAAACTATAACCTAATGCTCTGATACCAACTGAAAGAACCCGACCCCGATGTAGGTGCCTAAACCGGAATTAAGTCCTAACAACTCTGCTAACCTTACTTACTACTCAGTAATTGATAGCTAATGTGGAGATTCAAAATTCAAAAGTCACGAAATAATGAAGTTTCCCACGTATATGTTCACTACTAAAATTAACAATATTTACAACCGTTTTCGATATCACAACAGCTAGACAAATTAAACTGAGTATGTAAAGTAAATACTAACTCGTAGGATCAACCTTGAATCCTACAGTAGATACTGCGTGCGCACTCGACCCCAAACTAACTCTGCAAAACTGGGCAATTAAACCGAAACTCAGAGAAAGACACATAAAATAATAAAACTGTTAGAGTGAGTGGATGAAAATAATATTTCAATTTAAACTGAAAACTATAAATAATATGTCTTTCACTATAAATGTACAGAAAAATGATGCGAGTTTAAAAATATGATCATCCAGATACCCCTGAGTACTATAAAATATGTGGAGGCTACGATTCGGGTCATCTGACCTCAAGTCTTAATATTGTCCATATCAGGTTTCCTGGCCCTCTTGGGTTCTCAATAAATCCTCGGGTCAGGTCTCTAGCCCTCCCAGAGCATCTCGAGGATCAGCCGAGAGACAGTATATCGATGCAACAATTGTGACTATGCTCTGTGTAAAACAATATGCTGTATACCTCCAAACTAATTCATAACTATAATAATACATAACTAAAAATTACAAAACTGTAAAATACATAACTGTAATTGCATAACTAGACTCGCAAATCAACAGTGAAAAGAAAGTGTCCACTCACAGTACTATGCCGTGATTTCCACCAAACCAAAGCCTATTAGTCGGCGTTTCTTTACATTTTCCATTGGCTGCTAATACATCATCCTGAAACAATGATTCCTATTTAATAAGTAATCGTCGAGAATAATATTGTATAACTAATGATTCATATTTAACAAGTAATCGTCGACAACATCCCATTATCGAATAACGTGCTTTCCGAACTTCTTAGCAATTTAATTCCAATTCTAATTTGTGTCCCCTTAAATCTCTTTTAAAGTTACAATATGTTCCTCAAATGTTGTGTGACTTAAGGTTGATTCATCATAATTCTCGACTGAACAATAAAAATGTAAAAACGTTTAATTAATTCATTAATGTCATATTAACCACACATCTTAGTCAACATTGTCCAAATCAATTTAATAACCTCTTTACTGCGATCAATACGCGATTATGAGTAAAACGACATATGACTCGGCCTGATTAGGAAATTAATTTTCCAGTAAATTTTTCTAGTCACACGCTGCCACTAACGGCGGTGCGTGCCACTCATGCGCCACCACCGGTGATCACCGTTGGCAGCGTCGAATGACACACCAAAACAAAGCTCTCGAGGAGCCCAACAACTTTCTCCAAACAACCTATGCCGAATTCTGGCCGGAATTGGCCCTAAAAACTCACGGCCCGAAATGGATTTCGACTCCGATCCAATCTCTACCGTCGAGCCACGACGAAGCTTAGGGCTAGTCCTATACGACATGCAACAATGAGGGGAGCAAAACCCCTCTCCCCTTATCGACCAAAACAACAGGAAACCACTGCACATGGCGGAGCCGAAACGAACCCCAATCAAATTCGTTCGATTTTGAAACCAAACAGTGTAAAACCTACAATTTCAATCTATACAAGTATCCACAACCCATAAAGAGGTTCTCATGACCTCGATTCCTTACTTGATTCAGCTGGAAACCACGCCATCGATGGCAAGCCCAAAACCCTAAAACTTCATTGGCTTAATTGAAAGGACCCGACTCCGATTTAGTTGTCTAAACCGAAATCAAACCCCTTCGAAAACATGACCTTAAAAAAATTTCGCCAGACTTTACTTTGAAATACATGAGCCAATATTAGAATCTGCAAAGAAAATCACACTACGAATATTCCATAAAAGCCAAACCGTGGGGCTCCGTTCCCCATCCGGATTTCTCAACATCATATATATAATAAACCACAAGGTTTACAAGAAATCTAGAAAACATTCAAGAGTAAACTCAACTGAAAACATGAAAGGACCCAACCCCGATTTAGTTTCCTAAACCGGAATCAAACCCCTTCTGAAAACACGAACCAACAAAAACCATCAAAATTTCGGCAGAGTAACGCTACTAACGCGGAATTGCCATTAATCTGCACCCGAAAAATACACTTCATCCTATGCCACAAAAATCAAACCGTGGGCACCAATCCCATCCGGATTTCTCAATATCATAACAGTAATGTAAAGTAATAAATATAACTATACTTAACAGAAATCCGGGGAAAATCATATAAAAGTATACATCAGAATACTCAGAGCGACTTATAGTATATATATACAAATAGTAGGCCAAACTAAGAACCTACCATAAAAGAAACATCGCTCGAATACTATGCCTCCGACCACGACGTGCGACACCAGAATCTGAACTACAAACTGGGCACGAAAACCGAAAAGCCTAGGGGAAAGACATATAAGCCGTTAGAGTGAGTGGACGAAAATAAATGTTTTTCACCGAATAATATATGTTATAAAAACATATTCGAGTCAAATTGAAAGAATATGATATAGTACACGAGGTGAACACAAACCCCTCTAGCGTACAGAGCATGCATGTAAAAATCCCACGGGGTCGCTCATGGACACATCTGTGCTAGTACAGTCCGAATCACGGGATCCCAGACCCACACATGATTCTAGCCAGAAAGGCCTCAGGTCAGAGGTCTGCCCCGCCCCCCCCCCCCCCCCCCCCCCCCCCCGGTAAAGGCCTCGGGTCTGGGGTCACAGCCTCCCCCGGTAAACATCCTCGGGGATCAGCCGGGATGCAAGTGTATCGATACAACAACATATATTGAGACTGTACTCTGTGTAAACCAAATCATAAATAGTTCGATGCAAATATATAATGCAATAAATAAATGCATATACGTAATATATACTGGTATAGGTATAATCGTATAACACATGCTCACATAATCATAATCTCGTATGCATGCTCATGCTCGTAAAACATGTATAAAGACTCGCGATTATCAGTGAAAAGAAATTGTTCACTCACAGGTGAGCATAACGCAATACGCGTTAATCCCCTGATCCGGCGGAAAATCCCTCGCCAAACGAATGACCACGAACCCCTGAATAATCATAAAATTCACCGCTCAAAATCATAACTCGACACTTCAAATCATATCACGAGAAACAACCGTTCCTGGAAACATATAATCCAATAACAACGAACTCGTCAAAAATCCGATAATCACACCACAAAACCTCGCTATAATTTTCGATGCTCAAATCGAAAAACAAACCTCACCACTGCGATCGGGGCACGATTTCGAGTGGAACGACATATAACTCGTCAAAAACACGTCGGGTGAAAAGTTGCCGCTGCCGCAGGCCACCGGAATTCCAGATCTGCCCAGAAAATTTCATGCTACACATGGTTTCAAAGTTATAAGTTAAAGCCAATTTTGACCGGAAAACCTCCAAAAATCAACTCAAAGTTCCAAACCCTTACCGGAATTTCAAATCGACGGATCTCTCTCCTCTGGCCACGACAACCCTCAAGACCACTTGGAAAAGCATTCTTGGCTCGAGGCTAACAAAAGCCCTCAAAGAGGAGCCACCAACTCGGCCTCCACGCCGTTACTCGAATCGAACAAAACTCGCCGGAAAACTCACGAACTTCACCGATTCGATTCTCCCTCCTCCGGCCACCCCACGGGACGATCCACCTACCAATCTGAAGAGAAGCACGAGCCCAACATTTCTCATGAAGAGACCCCGGCCAATCGTGGCCGGAAAAGGGCCCAAAAATCGTGAAACCAGAACGACAGTTTTGGGGTAAAACGGGTCGCCCACCTTGACCCGTGGTCAACGCGGGTCAAGGCCCAGTTTCTCAATATGGCAGGTTTCCAAAAACGGCAAGTATTTTCCCATATTTATACCGTATGCGTATCGAACCCCAAACAGATAAATATGACAATATTCGACGGACGAAAATATTCAAAACTTATTCCTCGTAACTCGAAAAAATTATCCGGAAGTTCCCACGAGCTCGAAATTAAATTCTCTACAACTTCCACGAAGGATCCGAAATCAAATTCTCGCCTGATAATTTAGTCGCCAAGGAAACCACCATATTAATAGATTATGCCGAAATCACAACAAATCGCGAAACTCGCAAATCAAGTCGATAATCATTCCATTTACGCTCCGGGTCGATCAACGGTCCAAAATATATCACAATCACAATTCGGATAGAGTCGAACACAAACGGATAAACTCGATAGTATTCCGAAATTTTAAATATTCATATTATATTCCTCGGTCGTCCAAATAATAATCCGGAACCACCCACGAACTCGAAATCACGCATACAACAACTCTCGAGAAGCGACTCAACTCAAATTCTCGGCCAATAATTAAGTCGTGATCAAGACCAGCGATTCAATCAATTATCGGAGGACTGCGATTACGCTCTGACTCACGAACTAAACTGATTATACTACTGATTCTGTTCCGGGTCGTCACAAAACATAACATAAGTATTCAGAGCGACGCCTATACACATCATATACAATCAGTAGGTCAAACTAAGAACCTACTCAAACTGAAGTATGATCTGAACTCTACGCCTCCACCGTCGACGTGCAACCCCGAAATTCAAACTGCAAATTGGGCAAAAGAAACGGAAAAGCCCAGGGGAAGACAAATGAAATCGTTAGAGTGAGTGGACGAAAATAATAATATGCCTTTCCCAACATATAAGTATATATGCTTATAAAAACATAATGCGAGTCAATGCACATGAAAATCCCGACCAGGTACATTTTCCCTGATCCATAAAAATGCACATAAAATCATGCGGGGTCACTCACGGACTCCTCCGCATAGTACAGTCTAATCACGGGATCCCAGACCCACACGTGATTATAAGTCTGAAAGACCTCGGGTCAGGATATCTGTCCCCCCCCCCCCTCGAGCATTTTGTGGATCAGCCGAGAAGCCAAAGCATCGATGCTACCTCTATATGTGAGACTGTACTCTGTGTAAACCAAATCATAAATACTTTCCATGCACATGCATAGTCGTAAAATGAAATCATAAAATGCATACTTGTATGTGCATAATTGTAAATGCATATTAATACAATGCATAATCGTAAAGTATATAATCATAAATGCACAACGTAAATGCATAATAAAGACTCGCAAATCAACCGTGAAAATAAAGTGTCCACTCACAGTACAAAGCTAACTCTGAGGTCCGGCGGAAGATCCCTCACCAAACACTTGATCATGATCACCTGAATAACAGGGATACAATCAATACATATTGAAACACAACATACAAAGCTAATACGTCAAGAACTCCGCGTTCTCGAAAAACGTATCGCTCGAAAAATCGATGAGGATAGCAAAATTCCCAAAATATACCCAAACACCCTCGTCCCAAAATAGAATACTCAAATCAACTCAAAAACCTCACGACTACGATCAAGGCGCGATTACGAGAAAAATTGTATAAAAGTCTCCAAAAATCCCAAAAAGTCAACCCTCACCGGAGCTCCGCCGGCGACGGTGCGGCGCCAATGGTGACATTCCCCGGCGACCCATACCTTGAACTCTTCCTCTCCTTAAGCCCAACACAACCTCCAAAACGCCATCTCCATCAAACCTCTCCACTGGCCGGAATTTGGTTCGCAACCCCTCGCCGGTTCTCTCCCTCCGGTCACCACCACGGCCACCCACAAACCTCAACCAAAACCCAAATTAAATACCTAGAAACCATAATGGGGTTGACGGGAGCCTAACCCCCCCACCACTGCGATACCAAATCTCGCCAGAATCCGCCACCCGATTTCGGTGAAATCCCCAAACTTCATCGAGTTCGTTCTACCTGAAATTACAACCAATTTCCACAAATGAAAACACAAATGAATAGTACAAGTCAAGAGCTTTCCAACCATACCAAAAACGTGGCCGGAGGTGGCTGGAAAAAGCGGGTCGGACGGCACAAGCTCGCGGGTCAACTCGGCATAACTCGGTCAACGGGTCAACTCAGCCCCAACTCGGTCCAAATGCGTGATTTTTTGACTTTTTACAACTATTCGATATTTATACGTCGCGAACCAACCAAATTCACGATTCGGATAACTCAAACCCAAACGGATAAGTACGACTAACTCGACGATAATTTCAAATATTCATTTTATATTCTCTGATTACCCAAAAAATTCTCCGAAACTACCTACGAACTTGAAATCAAATCCTCTACATTTCCCAGGAAGGAACTCAAACCAAATTCTCACCCGATAATTTAGTCGTGAACAAACCCACGAGTATGATTAATTCACAATAATCACGGCTCGGCTCAATACGTAGACATTCCACGGTTTGGGTCATTACATAATTCTCTCCTCTCTGGCCAAATCATTGTCGGTTAAGCCCAGGAATGGATGGGGTACGTCAAGCCGCTTCGAACCCATCATGCCTCGAGGTTGAAGGTGGTCGGACGGTGTAGCGCCGCCTTGGCTTGCTTTCTCTCTCCACGGGAGAGAAAGTTGACCAAAGTCAACTTTCCCAAAACACTCTTGACTTACCAAATAAGGAAATGCCTCGTTTATATACTTTTTATAATACGGTAACTTCGGTGATAACTTTACTACAAACTTCTGTCGATTGTAACTCTCGCGTCGTAACTCTATTTTTAGCATTCTTCGTGTCCACGGACTCGGCTCGATAATTTCTAGGATTTTCACCCAAAGTCAACCAATTTTGATAATCTGATAAAAAGTCAAGTAAATAGCTCTCAATATTTACCGGCGGTAACAAAACTAACTACCTTAATTGATTAACACTTAATCAAAATATATTAGGTTAATTTTGAGTCGGGATGTTACAGTGTGTGTGTGTATGTGAGTGAGAGAGAGAGAGAGAGAGAGAGAGAGAGAGAGAGAGAGATTAACCGAGAGAGGGTTGAAGGTAGTGGTGGAGTAACTCTGAAGACCCGCGATGGTTGAAGGTGGCGTGGAGGTAGCAGTGGTTGGCACAGGTCGGGTAGTTTTTGGCGAGAGACGAGAGAGAGAGGAGAAGGCCCCGGTGGTTTCCGGTGACAGGAGAGAGGAGAGGGCACGGGTGGTTTCCGGTGAGAGGAGACAGAGAGGGCATGGGTCTGGTGGGTTGAAGGAGGGTACGAGTAGGGAGGTTTCCGGCGAGAGAGAGGGCACGACTTGGGCAGTTTCTGGCAAGAGGAGAGAGAAGACAGCGAGAGAAAGAGAGATTTGACAGATCGATCGAGTAAATTAGGGATTTGTCCCTAATTTGTACGATTTGATTTATCGTCTTAGACGCCGAAAAGTAGGATTTCTTCGCCTAAGTCCACTTAGACGACGAAATGTATGTATTTCGTTGTCTAAGTCATTTTTAAAAATTCCCCAAAATATTTGGCGCAAAAAAAGTCGGCAAATATTTGGGGTTAGATGACGAAATAAAATGATTTCGTCATCTAAGAAGGAACCTAGACGACGAAACCTAGGTTTTTTTTGTCATCTAAGTAATAATTTATTTAATTTTCTGTGAGATATTTGAAAAAAAAAATTGGCTATCTGCCTAAGAATACTAAGAAATCAGCCGTTAGATGTAATCATTATGTTTTTATAATACTTTAGAAAACCATTGACTCCAAATCAATACAGTTTGGTATTCGATCGATACAGTTATGTGAATATCCACAAAAGTTTAAAAGAAGAAAACGACCGTAAATATTATTAATCGTAAAACCATTTCTGACGTTACGAGCATTTCCACTCACATCAAAAATTTATATACCAATTAGATATAAATTAATTGAAATTTGACATAAAAACTAGATGGACGAGTTAATACTTGTTATATATCTACTATTTTGAATAACTTAAGTATTCGTATGTCTGTATTTACTCTACTATCATATTAATGAAATTGAATTTGGATAAAACAACCATTAGATATATTCATCACCACTTAATATGTAAGTAGACAAATTTTTATTCAAAACGAAGTTCGTTAAGCAGTGTAGTCAACCGTAAAACAAAAATTTCAACGAAACGGAAATGTTGATATACGAATCTTCGTACGTAACTTCGATTTTTTGAACTATCGACACCCACAGTCCAAGAATTGTCTATTCTATGCCCACGACGAATATAATCCACTATCTAACACATGATCGTACTCATAGAGGTCAGATTGTGAAACTCTACTTAGACGACGAAAGTGGCAGAATTTCGTCATCTAAACAGACCTTAGACGACGAAATATACAACTTTTATTGTCTAACACTTTCAGGTTTTAGGGTTTGTACATGTACTTATATGACGAATCAATATATTTTCATCGTCTAAATACTTCAACGACGAAGATATCTTCGTTGCCCAAGTTCACCCTTAGACGACGAACTTCTATGATTCCGTTGTCTAAGTAAACCTTAGACAACAAAATTATATGTTTTTATCGTCTAAGAAGTCATCTTTACTAGAAAAGCATATTGCATTTGTTTATTCTAAAATCATTCATGTAAGAGATAATAAGTAATACAAACATACGTACACTATAAATAAACCTCTTTTAATTAGTGAGCCTTAATTAATTAATTAGTAATTATGTATGCATGCGCATATATATTCACATTCGTGTGCATACATACAAATGAATTAAGTTCGAAATTCGATCGAGTTATCTCCATCTATTAAATAATTATTATTGAGTATTACATATATATTTATATATATAAATCACTCCTTATCATCATAATTATCATCGTTTGAATCATCCTCCTCACTCTCAAATGAATGATCCTCGTCATCATAATCTTCAATGTTTGAATCGTATCTGACATCGTTGTCATCATCCTCCAGCTCCTCTTAAGAGGCATTCTTCTCTAGGTCATTGCACTGCAAGAAAAAACACTTTAGCTGACGAAAAAAATTCGTCGACCTATTAGACATTTTCGTCAGCTAAAGTAAAAGCTGATGAACATTCATTGGCTAAAGGTCTTTGGTCATACTTTAGCTGACGACAATAGTAGCAGTCGTCGGTTTAAGTGTGGACTTTAGCCGACGACAAATTTAGTCGTCGACATAAAGTTTGGACTGTAATCGACGACTTTGTACACTTTTGCCGACGAAATGTCATCGGCCAAAACTTCCCCACTAGTCAAAATGGTCGACCCGAACCGGACTTTAGCCGACGACTGGTAAAGAATTTTGTCGGCTAAAGTTTTTGCTCATCGTTGGCTTACGTTTGAAACTTGTCGGCTAAAATATGAAACTTGTCAACTTAAGTCTGCACTTTAGCCAACGACTTTGACTATTGTTGGCTAAGGTTGCTAATTTCTGAAGAAAAAAACTGCAGATTTTGGTTTCTATTCCCAGAACCTACTAATTCCACAATAGCCAACAATACATATATAAAATGAAAACAAAACACATATTCACATAACACCTAAACTAAGGGTTATCCAAATCTATGTTCCAAAAAACAGATTGGGTACTACCATCATCTTGCGGATCTTCCTGCTGATGTGGAGCATCGAATGAGAGCTGGATTGATGGCAACGAAGGTGGGGCCGGGAGTCCAGAAGCCTAAAATTGTTCACACCACGCCTGATACCAAGAAGACATCTGAGCCTGCTGTGCAGCAACATAAGCATAGGTCTGAGCCTCCTGCGTTAATCTCGCCTGCTCCATCTGAGCCTATTAGATGGCCACGATAGCACGGGTCTCAGCCAGGCTACCCAGCAGCGGAAGTATGAGGAGTTCACGAACTTGAGACAGGGCAGTATGTCTGTGCTTGAGTACCGGGACAGGTTTACCCGCTTATCTCGTTTTGCGTGTGACATGGTGGCTATTGAGGAAGCCAAGTGCCGCAGATTTGAGCTGGGTTTGAACTTGAACATCAAGGGGACTCTGACTACGATGCCTCGGAACAACTTCGATGAGTTCGTCAGTGCAGCACTCCGAGGTGAGGATATCGAGAAGGAGAAGCAGATGAGGTACCAGCCTAGACGGTTTGAGGAGGGTGGACCGAGTCAGGGGCCTTCCTAGAGGCAGAGTTCTGATACTTCCGGTTCGGCTTCATCCTCGGGCAGCGGACCTTATCAACCACCAGCTAGTGTATCGAGACAGAGGCAGAGATGGAGGAGAGATCGACCGCAGCGACCTCAGTCTAGTGGTGGTTCTAGCGGTTCCAGTTATCCTTGGCGTACCGGTGGCTCTTTTGCCGTAGCGAGGGAGTATCCACTTTGCAACTTCTGCAACAGGCATCACTATGGTCCTTGTCAGCGAGGCCCTACCCTTTGTTATCGTTGTGGCCAGGAGGGTCACTTTGCGAGGGACTGTCTTCAGCCTATTGGTAGACCGACGGCCCAGAGTTCCGGAGGAGAGCGAGGTGCCACTTTGGGAGCTCGACCAGTACAGTTTGCGGGCCAGGGTGGACAGTAGGGACAGCCTCAGCGTGGACGACCAGCCGGGCAGTCCAGGGTTCATGCCATGACTTTACGAGAGGGCAGAGCTTCACCGGAGGTCGTTATCGGTACGTTGCATGTCTTTGGTATTCCAGTACTTACATTGTTAGATCCAGGTGCCACACATTCATTCATGTCATATAAACTATCATCTTTAGCTACCGTACCTGTGTCTCCACTTCCGGGGTTGTGGAGAGTGTTGTATCCGTCCGGTGAGATTGTGAGTATTGGCTGGGTGTACTGAGACTGTGAGATTTTTATTGGAGGCCATGGCTTAGCCACAGATTTGTTGTTACTTGATATCATTGACTTTGATCTGATCTTGGGTATGGACTTCTTGGAGACGCATTGGGCCATGTTTGACTGTCACAAGAAGGAGGTTGCGTTTCGACGACCAGGTTTTCCCGAGATATTGTTTCGTGGCGAGAAGAACACTTCATTACCATGTTTGATTTCCGCGATGAAGGCGAATCAGATGATGAAGAAGGGCCG
Organism: Geum urbanum; assembly: GCA_946800695.1. Classification (NCBI taxonomy): domain Eukaryota; kingdom Viridiplantae; phylum Streptophyta; class Magnoliopsida; order Rosales; family Rosaceae; genus Geum; species Geum urbanum. The sequence goes on from OX326998.1 coordinate 42,796,351, forward strand.
TGTTGCTTATTTAGCTCATGTGGTAGACACTACGGTGGCCGTGCCGGACCTTGGTATTATTAAGGTTGTTTCTAAGTTTTCGGATGTGTTTCCGAAAGAGTTATCGGGTATACCTCCTGTTCGGGAGATTGATTTCACTATTGAGTTATTATCGGGTACTGGACCCATTTCACAGGCACCGTATCGTATGGCGCCAGCGGAGTTGAAAGAGTTACAGATTCAACTTCAGCAGTTGCTGGAGAAGGGTTTCATTCGACCCAGTGTTTCGCCGTGAGGTGCCCCAGTTTTGTTTGTACGGAAGAAAGATGGATCCATGCAGTTATGCATCGATTATCGGAAGCTGAATCAGGTTACGGTGAAGAACAAGTATCTGTTGCCTCGGATTGATGACTTGATTGATCAGCTCAAGGGAGCTTCAGTCTTTTCGAAGATTGATATTCGATCCGGATATCACCAGTTGAGGATCCGAGAGTTTGATGTAGCCAGGACAACTTTTAGATCGAGGTATGGGCACTATGAGTTTTTGGTTATGCCGTTTGGATTGACCGATGCCCCCGCAGCCTTTATGGACTTGATGAACCGGGTATTCAGACGGTTTCTAGACAAGTTCGTGATTGTGTTCATCGATGATATTTTGATCTATTCCAGGAGTGTGGGCCAGCACAAGAAGCATTTACGAGCAGTGTTGCGGACTTTGCGGGACAATAAGTTGTTTGCGAAGTTCAGCAAGTGCGAGTTTTGGCTTGACCGTGTGAAGTTTCTGGGGCATGTGATATCGGCTGAGGGAGTCAGCGTTGATCCTGACAAAATCGAGGCCATGCTGAATTAGAGTAGACCTACCACTGTACCGGAGATCCGGAGTTTCTTGGGTTTGGCAGGCTACTACCGGCGATTTGTACAGGATTTTTCTCGGATTGCTACTCCACTGACCAGACTGACAAAGAAGGGCATCAAGTTTGAGTGGTCCGATGCATCTGAGGAGAGTTATTTGCTCCTGAAGGAAAATTTGACTACTGCACCGGTTCTGACATTACCAGACGATAGTGGTGAGTTCATGGTTTACAATGATGAATCGAAGTTGGGACTTGGTTGTGTACTGATGCAGCATGGAAGAGTTGTAGCATATGGTTCCAGGTAGTTCAAACCACACGAAGTCAACTATCCGACTTATGATTTGGAGTTGGCCGCTATTGTGCTAGCGTTGAAGAGTTGGGGACATTACTTGTACGGAGCCCAGTGTAAGATCTACACCGACCACAAGAGTCTCACCTACTTGCGGACACAGCCAGACTTGAACATAAGGCAACGTCGGTGGATGAAGTTGATCAACGACTATGATTGCACTTTCGAGTACCATCCAGGAAAGGCCAATGTTGTTGCCGATGCATTTAGTCGGAAATCCGGAACTTCGTTGTTTCATGTGTGTGTGGCTAGAGTGTCTATGTTAGCCGAGCTTCGGGCTACGGGAGCCGAGTTAGAGTGCGGTGATGATGGAGCTTTGTTGGCCAGTTTCCAGGTTCGACCCGTGTTGGTTGACCAGGTTCAGGAAGCTCAGGATTTAGATTCCTACCAGTTGGGCAAGAAGACTATGATACGGAATGGTGTGTCAACATAGTTTTGGTTGAGTGACGACGGTACGTTGCTTTTCAGAGGCAGGTTGTGCGTACCCTGAGACGAGAGTCTGAAGAAGGAGATTCTGGATGAGGCCCATTGTTTGGCGTATGCGATGCATCCCGGTGGTAAGAAAATGTTTCGTACACTTTGAGCGTATTACTGGTGGCGCAACATGAAGCGGGAGATTGCCGCATATGTGAGTCGATGTTTGATATGTCAGCAGGTTAAAGCGGAGAGGCAAAAACCTGCAGGAAAGTTACAGCCACTAGAGATTCCGGTTTGGAAGTAGGAGCACATTACTATGGCTTTCGTTTATCAGTTGCTGGCAACACTGGTATTTGGGTTATTGTAGATCGTTTGACGAAATCCGCTCATTTTCTCGCACTTCCGGGGAAGATATCAGTGGGCAAATTGGCCAAGTTGTATTTGTCAGAGATTGTCCGACTGCACGGGGTGCATGTATCTATTGTTTCTGACCAAGATAGTCTGTTTACTTCCGAGTTCTGGCAGGCATTACAGCGGGCCATGGGTACGAGGTTGCGTTTCAGTACGGCTTTTCATCCTCAGACTGACGGGCAGTCTGAGCGGACTATACAGACTCTTGAGGATATGTTGCGGTCTTGCGTTTTGCAGTTTCGAGGAAATTGGGACCAGCAACTACATTTGATTTAGTTCGCCTAAAACAATAGCTATCAGGCCAGTATTGAGATGGCACCATACGAGGCCCTGTACGGGAGGCAGTGCTGCACTCCGTTGTGTTGGAGTGAGGTGGGCGAGCGATGGCTTATTGGCCCTGATCTGGTGAAGAGCACCATGGAGAACGTCCAGATTATCCAGGACATATTGAAGATTGCCCAAGATCGCCAAAAGAGTTATGCGGACGTGAGGAGAAAGAGTCTCGAGTTCAATGTGGGTGAGTGAGTCTTCCTGAAACTATCTCCGTGGAGGGGAGTGGTGCGTTTTGGGAAGCGTGGCAAGCTTTGACCACGGTACATTGGTCCGTACGAGATCACCGAGAGGATTGGAGCTGTTGCTTACAGACTTGAGTTACTGGCGGAGATGGCTCGTGTTCATGATATTTTCCACGTTTCGATGTTGCGGAAGTACATCTTAGATCCGTCACATGTGTTAGCGCCACAGCAGCTACTGATTCGAGAGGATTTGACATATGTTGAGGAGCCAATACAGATTCTCGATCGTCGTGAACAGGAGTTGAGGCACTGTGTGATACCGCTAGTGAAGGTCTTGTGGCAGAATCACTCGGTTGAGGAGGCCACCTGGGAGACTTAACAGTGTATGCAGGAGCAGTATCCTCATCTGTTCACTTGACAGTTACGTAAATTTCGAGGTTGAAATTTTTTTAAGGGGGGTAGATTTGTGACGACCCGAACCAGAATCGGTAGAGTAATCAGTGTAATTCACGAGATTATGCGTAATCACTGTTTTTCGTATATTGGTTGATTTATCAGTTTTAATCACGACTTAATTATCGGCCGAGAATTTGAGTTGAGTCTCTTCTCGAGAGTTGTGGTACACGTGATTTCGAGTTCGTGGGCGATTCCGGATGATTTTTCCGATGACCGAGGAATATATATGATTATTTGAAGTGTCGAAATACCGACGAGTTTATTAGTTCATATCGAGTTTATCCGAATCGTTATGGTTATCCATTTTGGACCGTCGATCGTCCCGAGGCGCGAGTATAAATATCGGAAATAGTCAAAAATTGTCGAAAAACACTGTTGGAATTTTGACCAGCGTTGACTTTCACTGTTGACCCGTTGACATGTTTGACCAGTGTTGACTTTCACTGTTGACCCGTTGACCCGAGGAGAAAACGCAACCTGTTTGTAACTCGCCGGCCGACCCGGACTTTCCGGCCACGCCTTTGGTACGGTTAGACTCCTCTTGAGTTCCTTTATCGATTTGTGTTTGAGTTTGTAAGAATTGATTGAGTTTTGGGGGGTTTCGAATCAGGTGAAGATTCCGGTTTTCGCCGGTGACGGAGGGAGGTGCTCCGGCTAGCTGTGGTGACGGGGGTGATGGGGTTTCGACTCCCCTTGCTCCGTTGATGCTTTCTGGGTAACTAATTTTGGACGAGGGTGAGTTTCCGGTGGAACCCGTGGTGGTTGCCGGAGTTAGATTCCAAACTGTTTTCAGTGGAGATCGATTTCGGGAATTTCGTCGATTATTTTGCACTGTGTTATATATTTCCAGGAACGGTTGGTTTCTGAGGTGTGGTATGATTTTGATGAGATATATTTTATGATTATTCAGGGGATCGAGATCGTGCTTCGGGTAAGGGATCTTCTGCCGGACCACGTGATTAGCGCGAGTGCGCGCTTTGCTCGTCTGTGAGTGGACCTTTCTTTTCACTGATCGATTGCGAGTCTTTATATTACATTTTACGAGCATGAGCATACATTTGTGATTATGACTTATACGAGCATGTGTTTTACGATTATGCTTTATACGTATGCATGAAACTATTTATGATTTGTTTTACACAGAGTACAGTCTTAGTATATGTGGTTGTATCGATACACTTACATCTCGGCTGATCCCCGAGGATGTCTACCAGGGGGGAACTGTACCTTGTGCCGATGTATTTCTGGGTGGGAACAGATACCCTGACCTGGGGCCTTTCTGGCTAGAATCACGCGTGGGTCTGGGATCCCGTGATTCAGACTATATTAGCACGGATGTGTCAATGAGCGACCCCGTGAGATTTTTCCATGCATGCTCTGTACGCTGGAGGAGTTTGAGTTCACCTCGTGTACTATATTATGTTTATTCATTTTGACTCGCATATGTTATTATAACATATATTATTCAGCGAAAGACATTTATTTTCGTCCACTCACTCTAACGGTTTTCATGTCTTTCCCCTGGGCTTTTCGATTTCTGTGCCCAGTTTGCAGTTTGGATTCTGGTGTCTCACGTCGCGGTCGGAGGCTAGTTGTTCGAGCTACCTGTGTTTTCCAGTAGGTTTCTTGTTTCGCCTACTGTTGTATATTTTGTATATCTATACACTAGATGTCGCTCTGATACGTTTCTAATACATGTTTTATACGGATTTTCCCGGATTTCTATATATTACAGTTATGTCTACTGTTTAATGCTATTGATATGATATTGAGAAATCCGGATGGGATTGGTGCCCACGGTTTGGCTTTTGTGGCATAGGATGAAGTGTTATTTTCCGGGTGCAGGTAAAGGCAATTCCGCTTTAGTAGCGTTACTTTGCCGAAATTTTTATGATTTTTGTTGGTTCGTGTTTTCAGAAGGGGTTTGATTCCGGTTTAGGAAACTAAATCGGGGTTGGGTCCTTTCAACAACATAATGAATATCTAACATACTCAATGACATAGCATTGTTCACCATGTCCTTCACACACTGTGGCACCGATGACCACTCTCCCCACAGAAATGGGACTCTGTCCCGTATGATATATCCTACTTGGTCGGAGTACTTGCGCGTCTTTCCCCCAAATTTCACCGATCCATCCTCCATGGTCTCTATGACCACTGGCCCACTTTTGTTGACAGTTTTGTCAAGACCCTTGCCAATGATGAGGCCTCTAATTTTTTTGTTACCTCCAGTGTTTGTCATATAAAACAAAGTAAAAATATTAAAACATAAGCACCCAATTTAATATAAAAATTATTAATATAAATTAAATAACCAAGGTATTTAATATTTACCCGATTCTGATGTCGATGTCTTTGTTACCCTCGCACTAACAAGAGGTGTATCAAATGACACATATACGTATGCTTGTTGCGGGGTAATGTAACTAAGCTGTTCTGGAATAGGCACTCCTCGCTCATCGACAACAGGTATGGTAGGTACGCTCTGGGGTATGAAGAGGTGATGCGGCAACATTTGTACCCCTGATGACGAGCTACCTGAAGCACCAGCCTGAGAGGTTGAAGGATCTTGAGCCGTAGAGGGAGAAGGCTCTGGTCGGTTAATGGGAGGCATACAAACACCCAAAGGAGCGGGACCCATAGAGTTGGCCGGTGAGGGCATAGGGGAGCGGTCTTGCGTAAAGAGCTACTTCGTGCTCTGTGGTCAGTGGTGGTGGTCCACTACATCCTACTGTAGTGGTTGATCAAGTAGCTGACGGTGTCGAGAGTTCATAGGGCTGTGATTGTGGTGTGAGGATTGTTGTGCATAGAGGTGGCCTTGGAACTGTCGATGCTAGATTGTCGTCCCTTAGATCCCTTCTTGGACTTGAAGATATTCATGATGCCTACAATAAAAACCACTCATCAATCACATAAATACATATAATCTTCAATTACCAATACCAATATGTTTATCCAATATGCAATACCAATACCAATCTGCAATACATATAATTAATACATATAATCTGTCTACCAATACCAATCTCCAATACATATAATCTGCAATACCAATACTAATACCAATACCATAACCAATTGTACACAATACATATACTACAAGAAAAATGATCTTAGACGACGGAACCGTAAATGTTCCATCTTCTAAGTAGACTTCAGACGACGACAATAAGTTGTGTCATCTTAAGAAATTTTTCGTTGTCTAAGGCACACTTAGAAGATGAAAATATTTTTTTGTCGTCCAAGTGGTGAATGAGACAACGGACTGACATGCCGTCGTCTATGTGACCACTTAGACGTCGCAGAGTCCGTGTGTTGTCTAATTCATCACTTGGACGACGCAAACTATGCTCAATCCGTCGTCTAAGTGACTATTTAGACAACGCACCAATGCTGCGTCGTCTAAGTGATGCATTATATATTGTCCATGCCAGACTCTCTTCCTCTCCGCTCGCTCGTCTCATTTTCATCCTCATCCTCATATCATTCTCTCTCGATCAGACTCTCCTCACATGTACAACTAGCTAGCACTATATATATATATATATCTCTAGCTCCGACCATCGATTCATCATAAATCGGAGAAGGCTAGGTACGTACATACGTAGTTAATTTCTGACAATCTTAACGTTTATATATATAATTAATTGTACATTTGATTGATTGCATTGTTAGTACATATAATATTTAAAATTAAGTTAGGTAATTGATTGATATATATATTAGTTAATTAATTAACTAGTACGTATATATGCATGGATGTTTAAAAATTTGGTTAATATTTAGTTAAAAGGTACATGCATGTTAGATATATTAAAGTAATTGATGTATAGTATATTCACCATTAATTAATAAAGGTAATTAATAAATATTTTAATTAATTATACGTTAATAATTAAGGTAGTTGAAATTTTTTATATATAATAGTTTAATAATTACTTGAAAATCTGTATATATAATAGTTGATTAATATAATAATTATTAAATTTTGTAGAAGTATGGACAATAGTTAGATGAAGTTGCTAAATAGAAATGATGTTCGGTATATGGATGGAATTAGAGAATTTATGAATTTTGCTATAGAACATGGTAAGGGAAAAAAGCGTTTCAGGTGTCGGTGTAAAAAATGTCTTAACTGTCAGTATGTGGAGGTTAATGTTATGATGCAACATCTATACGAAAATGGTATGATGTGGAGTTACACTACGTGGAGCGAACATGGTGAATCAATAGACTTCAGCTCAGGGTACAATTACCATGATACCTTATCCAGCGGCAGTAGTGTCGGCCCCCCTGCTTAGAACCCAACTGTGGATTTGGTCCATGCATTACCACATTTTTTCGCATTGTCGACGACTTAAAATCGTCGGCCTTTCTTAATATATTGTCGGTGATACTTATAACCGACGACATGTCGCCGGTTATAAGGTCGTCGGAAATAACCCGTCGGTGATACTATCACCGACGAGATATTGATGATATCGTCAGTGATACTTCCAAGATATCACCGACGATATCTCGTCGCCGACAATGAAAAAGAGCATCACCGACGAGTTACGTCATCGGTGATAAAGCTCCGCTGGGGTCAACATATTGACTGCCACATTTATGGCCGACGATATTCTTCAAAAAATCGTCGGCTATAAGCAAGAATCTTGCCGAAAATTGGGAATTATTGCCGAAGAGATAGGTCCATCTGGTCGGCAATACCCGGTGACATTTTACAAAAAAAAGTAGGTTCTGGATTGGGCCCAATTCCAGAACCTGCAGTGAAAAACACAAACCGTACAAATACACACATATTTGTCCAACAGTACAAACAGCAACAATACAAAAATAAAATATAACTATACTAAGAGTCGACGAAATTCATGTTTACGAAATCATTTGAACTCCTGCGGCTACCCTGGTCTTGCTGCGACGGCTGCGGTTGTGGAACACTGGGGAACACAGGCATCGATGGAGGTGTGGGGATCGGGTGTCCGGTAGTCTGGCACTCGTACATCGTCTGCATCCATGTCATAAGTTGTGTCTGCTGCTCGACCATAACTCGGTGTTGCTCGACCATCGTCCGGTGCTCGGCCTCTTTGGCTGCTTGCTACTGGGCCAATTGCTGCATCTCCTCCACCACCCTCATTTGCTCCTCCTAATCCCTCTGCGTCCTCTGGAGCTTCGCTGCTAGGTTAGAGTTCCTAGAAGAAGTTCTTGACCCGCTGGAGTATTCCGAAGTGTCCTTCAATACTCATTTGCCCGCCGAGCCCATTACCCTGCAGTAGTGGATATTCCTCCCAGTCCCGCACGCTTTTGCCATGATCTGAGCCGTTATAGGGCGATCAAGTGTATCGATCTGAGAGGCATACTGGGTCACTTCCTCCTCCGAGCAGTCAGGATGGTCGTTTCGAGCTATATTCATGGTGACCTCTGTGATCGCATCCTCGACTCTCACCTAATTGAAAAGTGAATATGAATAACGTATTATTAAACAAAATAAATTAATAGAGAAAAATAGTTTTATTAACACATGCATATGTGAACTACAAAATAATGAGGCCAAAGACTTATCGCTTCTTCAGGGCACTGCGGATAGAACTTCTGATGAACAAACACCAACGGGTTGACTTCTTGTTGTTTCTGCGCCCTATGCGACCAACCCAAATAGTTGAGTGAACCTGCATGATGGGACTTGGTGTTTTCAATCTGTTCTCGCTGTTCGTCTTGGAAATCGCCTTATTGGATAAACATACACTACCAGAAGAATGCCTATACCCGACGAGATTCCCAAACAACGACCGACGACAAGGGTTCTCGTCGGGTATAGTTTACTATAACCGACGAGAGGATTACCTCGTCGGACATAGTTTTTTTTCCGACTAGATAATCTTGTCGTCGGTTATAGTGGCCGAAAAGTCGTCGGGTATAGTTTTCAATTAATGCCGACGATTTTTTCAGACTATAACCGACGAGTTATTGGTATCGTCGGCTATAGTTTCTTATTTCAGATCCAATCTGGGCAGCAGCTCTGTGATTCAAAAAAAATCTCCCGCGAAAACTGAAAATGCTCAGAAATCTTTGGGTGATGTCGAAAACTGTGAAGAATGAGTTCGTGATTCATTATATATAGGTACGTACGTATATATATATATGTGTGTGTACGTGTTAATCGATTGTTGATATGATGTTGATTTTGAATTGATCGATCGATGGATCAGAGTTAATTGATTGTTGAGTTTGAGTAATTGATGGTTGATTTTGAGTACGTGATTGATAATTGAGTTGGAGTACGTAGTACGTAATTGATTATATATATATTGTGATTATTATATGTAGGATTAATTGTGATTATTAATTATGCATGGGTATAATATATATTGTGATTATTATTGTGATGGTGATGATATATGGTGGGTGGTTTGATTGGGGGGGGGAGAGATGGAGAGGGAGAGGGAGAGGGAGGGGAAAAATGAGTCTTTGGGCGGGGGTTGGGTTTTATATGGGATTAAGATTTAGCGCGAAATGAGTGTTTTTTGGGGTTTGGGTTATCAAATTTCGCGGTTTTTAATCCCTGCTAATTTTACCTCTCATTATTGGCGCCAAAGGTGAAAATGGCGGGGGATTTGCTCGATCAGTGTTGTTTTCGATGAGGTAATAAAACTTACGTTGTTCTCCGATGACAGTAATATTGTTGCGGTCTTCGGGTCTTTCAATATGTACAATCATACAGGTAGATAAAATTTATCTCATCGAAACAAAACCATGAATAAAGAGAATGGTTGGTTTTAATCCTTTTGTTATATATACCGAAATTTTTACATACCAGAAACGTGGATACACGAAAATCCGTAAGTCCTATTTTAAAACCGTCGACGCTCACACTCCAAGCATTGTTTACTCTATGGTCTCGACGAAAAGAATATATATTTATATGTTCATTTGTAATTAATTAGCTAGCTAGCTAGTTAGGGATCGAGTAGGCTAGATCGAATAATTAAATTATGTAATTTAATTATAGTTTGAATATCGATATATATATATATAGATATATATCTAGCTATGAAATTTTAATTAATAAGATCATGGGTATATATACATGCAGTTATAATTTTTAGGATGGACAAGAGTTGGATGTGTCTTCCAAGATGGGATGTAAGATATCACCGTGGAATTAGAAGTTTTGTGGAATATGTGAAAGTTAATTGTGGAGGGATGACAATTCATTATTGTCCGTGTACGAAATGTCAGTGTCGCAGCGAGCGATATCGTTTTCACATCGATAAAGTATTGGAGCACTTGAAGAAAAACGGGTTTTGGGATAAGTACACATGTTGGATTTATCACGGTGAGAGCTCAACAGTTGGTCAACATGATCACGGACAATTTTTTGAGAGTGGCAGTACATCCAATGATCCAACAACAAGGTTGATCAACGATATGTTTCCTCATGAATGCGGTATATTTGCTCAAGCACCGGATATCGATATCCCTCCCGCCGTTGGAGACTTCCCTCATATTGAGCCAGTCCAGCAATTACCTACAGCTGTCAACACTGTTGGTATAGACAAGTACAACAACCTCATTGCCTTCCAACAGACCCCGTTGTACAACGGGTGTAATAAGACTGTTCTTGAAAGTGTTATGGGAGTAATGAAGCTCAAAGTGGAGAACAAAATGAGTGTGAAGGCTGTTGATGATTGGCTGAAGTGGTCTGGTTCGTTGTTGCCCCCCGGTCATCGTCTTCCTACCACTCATCGTAAGGTGCGACAGATCCTTAAACATCTTGGCCTTTCCTACATCAAGATCCATGCTTGTAGATATGATTGTGTTCTCTTCTGGGGTGAAGATGCTTATGGGAATGATCTTGAATCCCTTGATGAATGCCCGGTATGTGGTACAGATAGGTATAAGTTGACTCCTGCCGGAAACAAGAAAACTGTGAAGATACTTCAGTATTTTCCCCTGATAGATAGGCTAGAACGGTTGTTCATGTCTGGACACACGGCTGAAGCTATGAGATGGTGGGCCGAGAGGAATTTGCCCGACGGTGATACGCTTATACACCCTGCTGACGGAGAGGCTTGGAAGCACATGGTAAAGGAGTTTTCTTATTTTGCATCAGAGGTTCGAAATGTTTGGCTGAGGCTTTCATCTGACGGATTCAACCCTTTTGGCAACATGAGTCTTCAATACAGTATATGGCCAGTTATTTTGGTACCGTACAACCTTCCTCCATGGATGTGCATGAAGAAAGAATACAATATGCTCACTATGATAATTCCAGGGCCGGGTTATCCAGGAAAGTGTCTCGATGTGTATCTGAGACCCTTGATTGAGGATCTTAAGTACTTGAGTGAGCATGGTCATCCCACTTATGACAAGTTCAAAAATGAGATGTTCCAGATGCATGCCATGCTTGTTGACACCATTAGCGATTTTCTTGCACGCGGGATGTTGTCGGGCAACGTTACCAGGGGATACAGGGCTTGTCCAGAGTGCATGACGGTTGAGTGTTGCAGACCTCATTGCAGGAAGATTGTATAGATGCGTCATCGTTGTTGGCTTCCACATGATCACCCATTTCGGGAGGATATGAAGGCATTTGATGGGACTGTGGAAACAGGTGAGCAACCGAGGAGATGGACGGGGGATGAAATATTAGAAGTGCTAAATGAGTACGATTTTGGGCAGCTAAGCAATCATCTTGAGATAGTAGCGTCAATACCTGACAAACCCGACATGTATAAATTCTGGACACACAAAAGTATTTTTTGGGAACTTCCGTATTGGTCCAAGTTGCTGATTAGACACTACTTAGATGTCATGCACATAGAGAAAAATTTGTGCGAGAGTGTGGTTGGCACAGTGTTGAATTGGGAGGGAAAAACTAAAGACGGCCCGAAGGCACACATTGATCTTAAAAGGATGGGACTGCGAAAACATTTGTGGTTGAGAGATGGGAAGAAAAAAATGCCACAAGCTCCTTATACCGTCAAACCTGCCCAGAAGAATGAAATTTTTGGCTGGATGGGTAATGTCAGGTATCCTTCAGGCTATGCTGGAAATATAAGTCGATGTGTTGACTTCAAAGACAATAAGATGTACGAACTAAAGAGTCATGACTATCATATACTGCTTCAAGGCCTCTTCCCTGTTTTCATTCGAGGCTACCTGCCCAAAGAGGTGGTGGAGCCGTTAGTGGCTTTGTCAACATTCTTTCAGAAGTTATGCACGAGAGAAGTGAAGAAATCTGCCTTGTTGGAAATGCAACAGGACATAATTTTTATCATGTGCAAATTCGAAAGGATATTTCCTCCAAACTTTTTCGACATCATGCCTCACCTGATGCTCCATCTTCCGAAACAATTGTTGCTTACTGGTCCAGTACACTACACATGGATGTATCCTATAGAAATGTACGTAATGCATCTCTGAATCTGGCTATATATGTCGATCTTTAATATTATTTATTCACTTATTTTGCAATAAGCATAACATGCTCGATCTGTAATTACCACTTTACAGACAATTAGGGGACTGCAAAGACTATGTGATGAACAAATCTGCACCCGAAGGGTGTATCGCTGAAGCATATATTGTGCATGAGTGCGTAACGTACACCAAGTTGTATTTGGGAGCGTTGGATGACCCTTCACAACATAAGCCAGTAGATGGGGGGCAGTTCAACCTTTCGATCATCTCCGATGATGTTGAAGTTTCTGGAAAGTTTCCAAACTCGTACAATTTGGAACCTTATGAGCTAGTCATTGCCCATTGGTCGGTATTGATTAACTGTCCAGAAGTTCAATATTAGAAAAATTTGCACCTTTACTGCCCTGCTATTTCCGGTGATGTTGAGTACCACAATAAGACGTTCGCAAACTATTTTGGCAAATGGGTACGTATATATATAGATAAATTGACTGGTATATGAATTTAAGTGCATGTCTCGTATCCTATTTATAGTTAATCAAGTTAATAAATGATTATTTTCAGATGAACCATGTACAAGATGATGGTATCCCTCAGTGGTCACACGAATTGAGGCTCTTGGCGCAGAAACCTGTAACTTCCAGAGTTTATCCTATGTGTAAGGTAAATGGCGTGCTATTTATTTGTGAACATAGAGATGTCAGATGAAAAACACAGAATTCTGGGGTAATGGTGCATGGTGGCCAGAATGGAGTTGACTATTACGGTGTTCTCCATTCAGTTGTCGAATTAATATATGGGGAAGGCATGACCGTGCACTTGTTTAAGTGTAGATGGTTTGATACCGACCCTCAGAACACAAGGACTGATCAATACGACATTTTTTCGGTGATACTGCTACAAGCTGGTATGAAGATGATCCGTTTGTTTTGGCCACGACGGTGAAACAATTGTTCTATCTTAGATGATCTTGTGCATAAAGGCGCGTGGAAAGTGGTTAACCATGTTCTTCCACGAAACATATACAGTGCCTCAACCCTTGGTGTGATCGGATAATGAAGAAGTTAGGGCATACCAAGAGCCGAACGCAACTGGTATTCCTGAAACCTCAACAATTCGCCTTAATAATGTGAGACAGGGCAGTGTGGTACGAATTCCTCAACCGAATCTTATTGATGTTAATCAAAATGAAGACAATGAAGACTCAAGTGACGAGGGCATACACATCTTACCTGAAATTAACTCGGAAACAGAGTCAGACTCAAGCGATGATTCTGACTATGCGCCTTAGTGTATGTATGTATGTTATTTTGAGTTTGAACGTGCAATGTAAAATGAATTATATTCAGATGATCGACTTTAAATTGTGTCGATTAAATTGCTAAATAGCGATCATGAGAGAGAGAGATCGAAAAAAAAATACAACCGACGATATTCGAATTAATATCGTATTATTAAATATTATTAAATTTAGCCAAAAAAATGCCATTTTAATTTAATTAGGCTTTTAAATTATTTCGGTTTTTTTTCTAATAATTTCGTATTATTAAATATTAATTAATAAATATTAAGTACACTATATATATAAGGGGCATATGAAAAATAAATAAAAACACTATAGCCGACGATATTCATATGAAATCTCATCGGATATAGTTTCGGTACAACTATGGCCGACGATATTACTTATATCGTCGGCTATAGTTCTGGTTTATAGCCAGAACTGGGTACGTTTTGGGCATAAACGAAACTGCCCAAAACGGAAGAACTCCTCCTCGCCTGATTTTCTCAATTTCCGGTGTGTTGCAGCAACCAAGCAGTCCTCAAGCCAAAGCCCATCGATCCTCAAGCCTCTATTCTTGGATTCTAAACCCCAAAAACAGGTTTGAAATCCCTAAATCCATAATTCCCCAATTTCGAATTTTTTTTATTTAGGTTAGATTTGAAGTTGTTTCGGTTGTTGATCGATAATGTGGATGCATGAATGAATTTTGTGATTATATATTGGATATTGTTGAATTTTATGGAATTATTGTTGATTTTTGTGGAAAAAAACTATATTGGAATATATATTGGATTATTGGATTTATATATTGGATTATTGGAATTATATATTGATTTTATGGAATTATTGGAATTATTGGATATATATTGGATTTATATATTGGATTATTGATATATATTGTAATATATATAGTTAAATTATTGGATTATATATATATTGGATGAATTATATTGGATTATATATATATTGTAATTATTGTGGATTTTATGGAATTATTGTTGATTTTTGTGGAATATTTATATATTGGAATATATATTGGATTATTGGATTTATATATTGGATTATTGGAATTTTTGTGGAATATTTATATATTGGATTATTGGAATTTTATATATTGGATTTTATGGAATTATTGGAATTATTGGATATATATATTGGAATATTTATGTATTGGATTATTGATATATATTGGAATATATATATATTGGATTTATGTTTAATTATTGGATTAAATATTGGATTTATTGGATTTTATATATATAGAGGAGTTTAATTAATTAATTTTTGGAATTATTGGATTACGAATTCGAATTTTTGGATGAATTAGGAATTATTTTGAATTTTTGTAATTTTATAGCAACGATGAATTGGTTAAATTGCGGTGCTTCCCGAGGGGGGTCGAACTCGAGGGGGAGGTCGAGAGGGAGAGGGAGATCGGGACGTGGGGATGAGGGAACCGAAGTCGGTCCGCATCAGGATCCACCAACGTCGGTAACACTTACAGTCTTCCGCAGACCTCTCGACACCGTACACTGCTAGGCGAGGGACATCCTCAGTAGCAGCAGGTCGAGCCTGCTCGATCCTCAGGCGCGAGGAGGCTTCATGAGGTCAGTTGCACGCCGGAAACGGATAGTGCGACTCAATCCTCGGTCCGAATGCCGGAAATTCATCGCGAGGACCCTTCCCCCTTCATCCACCAGACAGCTCCTTATTCTTCCGAGGAGGCTGGTGGATCGACTCAGTCCTCGGCCAGGATGCGACTATGCCCGCCGTCTACCTTATTCTTACCGTTAGAAATCCCGACGATACCTCTCGTCGATTCCACGGGGATGCCTGTTCCGGGACAGCTAGGGTTCATTACCCCGGACCAGGCATATGTGTATGTACCCTTCCCGGAACCTCTCTGGAGTGTGAGGTTTCCGGGACAATGCACCGACGAAAAAGGTAAATATTAATTAGTGATATCTTTTTACTTAGTAATATTTAAATTCAATTAGGTGTTGATGTTTAAAAAATCGTCTACATATATATGTGATAGGCGAGATCGTGCCCGGTGACAAACAAAAGAGAACCAGAGGCCCTGTCGTCGGCAAGTTACTGGACGACGCCATTCAGGCTAGCGGTGATGGCCAAGTTATGATTCCGACCGGGGATAGAGGGCAGGTGATCGAGGGAAAGGTCACTCAAAGGTACGCGGGGATGGCGGGCAGCCTCATACGGGATAGAGTCCCAATGTTGTGGCCAGATTGGAATTCAGTGCCGCAATCCGTCAAATATGAGCTGAATAATGCGTTGTCGGTGAGTTGAATTGTATATTCATTATGTAAATTTTCGAAATAAATTTTTTAATATTATTTAAACACTATATATATGCATTGCAGATGTGGTTCTGCGTGGACAATGACATTAGACCCACGTGGGCGGATGAAGTGCATGGGAGCAGGTTTGCAGACCGGCATTTGTTTCAATTTTTTCGTTTCTTTTGATTATGTTCATACAATGTTGTAAGTTACTAACGATTGATTTTATTAATATATATAGGTATAAGGAGTGGAAGGGCGAGCTGAAGAAGCATTGGAAAAAGTACGGCGACGATCGTTCGGGTGCCCCTAGCGAGTTTCGTTATAGGGAGTACGAGTGGCGATGGCTTGTGGTTCACTTCAACAACCCGAAATTGAAGGTACGCAACCTTCGATCGATTAAAATTTTGTTTTATCGTACTTCCCTCAAATTATTTGGCTAATATTTTTTTGATGTTGGATTAATCGAGCAGGCTCTTTCTGAAGTCAACACAAGGAACCGGGCCAAAAACACCAAAAATCATCATGCCGGTTCCAGATCATACTCGGGTTGGATCGAGGAGGCGGCCAACCACCCAGAAGAGGATCCCCATTTCTATACGATGCAGCACGCGTATCCGCAGTCCCCCGAATATGCTGTAAGTGTCCTTATAACAAAATAAACTTATTTCTTATTTTTTTAGATTGTTTACATTAATTAATATTTTATTTTTCTTTCTCAATTAGGCAAGAGTTCAGGAGGCGATTCCGGAGGTGTTGACTCAAGTGGCGAGAGAGCTCTATCCCAACACCCCCGATGCGGAACTCCCGATTGATCAGATTGATCGATCTGATCCGATGGTCAGGGCCAGGATTATGTCAACTGCGATCCCTCCAAGGAAGAACACTTTCTACTGCAGGGGTTCCAGAAAGTGGGGTCAAGGGCTACTGAAGAAGACCCCTGAATTCTCTCGCGGATCGGGATCATCATCATCTTCGAGGACTAATGAGCTACAGGACCAGCTTCATAGGCAAGCAATTGTGATGGAAGCTCAATGGCGTCAGATGGAGGAGATGGAGCAGGCGCGAGCCACAGAGCAGAATCGGTTGGCCGAACAGCAGCAGCAGATGGGGACATGGATGCAGCACTGTTATGCATAGTTGCAGGCATATGGAATCCAGATAGCTCCCCCTCCCATTTTCGGTGCGCCACAGCCACAACCTCAGCCTCAGCCTCAACCGTAGCCTCAGCCAGACCAGGACCAACCAACTTATGACGATCCGTTTGACCACATAGACTTAGGACTCCCCTAGATTTGAACAATTGTCGGTTTTTTATTTTAATTATTTACTACGTACGCATATGTATACAGATTTGAACGATTTTTATTTTTTTTAATTTATTTACTACTATAGTTTCAACGGTTGTTGATTTTCAATTTGTACAATATTGGTGATTTTTTGGGAATGCAGGTTTTGGGATAAAACCCAAAACCTGCAAAAAAAATTTAATTATTATTAACTATAACCGACGATATGTGTCAACATCGTCGGCTATAGTTTTCTCCACGGTCAACCATTTTGACCATGGAGAAAACTATAACCGACGATGACATCGTCGGTTATAGTTTGAAACTATGCCCGACGATAAACAATTGTTGCCTTTAGTCTCCCTTTTTTCCAACGAAAAACCTAATTCATCGTCGGTTATAGTATCACCGACGGTGCATTACCGACGAGACTATAACCGACGATGAGTCGTCGGGTATAGGCTATACCCGACGATAAAGAGGAACAGACCGACGACACCTCATCGTCGGGTATAGTAATTCTTCTGGTAGTGATATGTCAAAAAATTAGTAACTAACTATTTCAATGTGATACGATACATTAGGGTTGTAAAATATATTCAGGATGCATACCTTCACTTTGGGGTGCTCGAAGTGGGCTACCAGCCACAACCACTTGTACTCCCTAAACCGGAGTTCGCTAGGGGTAGCACCTCGGCCTAGATCCTTGTACTTTGTATAATGTTTTGAAAGCTCGTTCTTCCACTCTTTATACCTATATTAACACCAGAAACAAATGTTAGAGATATTAAAACACTTGATAAACAAAAATCTAACTCGATATATACTCAAATAACTCGAATCACATCACCTGATATAGAGTTGACGCTCTGCCCACGTCTCAATAAGGCATTCATCCACGTCAAACCATAGCTGCAAGATGAATATATAAATGGTAAAATTATATATTTCTTCGGACTTAATTAATAAATGTAAAATTTACGTAATGAAAATACGATTTAACTCACAGTCAGTGCATTATGCACCTGCAACTTCACGTAGCGAGGCACAGCACCCCAATCTGGCCACAGCATTGGGACCTTGTCCCGCACGACGACCCCGGACATGTAGTCATACTTTCACGTGGTGTTTTCTTTCTCGATCACCTTACCACGGTCATTGGCCTTAATGATCGTTTTCTTTCCCCCGGTGGCCTGCTCAAGATTCTTCCTAGTGCAGGGGCCTCTAGTCTTTCGTTTTCCATTGGCATTAACGAGATTGCCTAATAATACAATGTCAAAAAATTGAAATTATTAATTGACACTATTTATAGTCTTAAGTAATAATTAAGTAATCAATCTTATTAAATAAAATTTACCTGCATCATCCGTTTGCTGGTTCATGCATCTCGCACTCCAAAGATACACGGGGTCGAACGGCTTGAACACGTACGCTTCTTCCACGGTCAGGAACTCCGACTGTCCTTCAATAAAAATAACCCTCCCCCTAGCATCAAATTGAGGGATGACAGGAATCTCGTCGGGCACGAAGAGACCGGACGGAGGAGATAGACGAGACCTGGACGATGAGGCGTCTGCACCATCTGCCTCAGATGATTGCCGTGAAAGGGGAGTAGGCACCGGGTCAATAGAAGGCATTCAGATGGAGGAAGTTTTTGATGCGCTCGTTGAGGGTCGCTCCCCTGAGTGTCTGCTGCCTGAGGGTCGAGGCTGGACTGAGGGTTGCAAGGATCCGGATCGTGCAGCTTCCTCCTATTTTCGCGCACGTAGCGAAATTTGTGTGCGAGCATTCATAATAGGGCCGTTGCGCGTGTTGCTGATTGCGGATGAGGATGCTTGACTACTGCTCCCTCCACTGGATCTAGTTGCTCTCCGTTTGTTGCCCTCAAGCCAATTTACCGCAAAACCTCCTGCACATCCAACAATTAAACAGAACAGCAACAATTCAACAACTACATCCGTGACAACAACAATAACAAAACATGTTGATAGCAAAAAAATTTCTTATATATATAGACCTTTATACATCAAGTTTATGCAAAAATAAATTGTCAACTAATTAAACTAGCAGTATATACATGCCAAAAATATATTCTATATGCGAAAAATAACCAACACAAAAATATATACTGTGACGACCTGAACCAGAATCAGTAGAGTAATCAGCGTAGTCCACGAGTTAGCACGTAATCACAGTTTTTCGTTAATTGTGTGGTTTGCCGGTTTTGTTTGCGACTTAATTATCGGCCGAGAATTTGAGTTGAATTTCTTCTCAAGAGTTGTTGTACACGTGATTTCGAGTTCGTGGGCGGTTCGGGATGATTTTTCCGATGATCGTGGAATATAATATGATTATTCGAAGTTTTGGATTATCGACGAATTTATCCGTTCGTATCGAGTTTATCCGAATGGAAATGGTTATCCATTTTGGACCGTTGATCATCCCGAGACGCGAGTATAAATATCGGAAATAGTCAAAAATTGTCGAAAATACACTGTTTGGAAGTTTGACCAACGTTTGACCATATTTGGAGCGTTGACCAGCGTTGATCGAAGGAGGAAAACCGGCCACCGTTTGACTCGCCGGTGACCTTTCGTTTCCGGCCATCTTCGGCTTGGATTTGGGTATGAATCAATTCTTCTCTTCATTTGCAACTGTTTAGAACTTGGAATTGCTTTATTTGGTTTCGATTTGAGGGAGAAATTGTGGTTTGAAGTTTGGGAGTTTTCCGGCCAATTTTGGGTATTGGTGACGGAGGTGCTCCGGCTACGATGGTGGCCGGAGAGTTGAGGGTTTCGACTCGTGGGGCCACGGCGGTCCTTTTGGGACAAGCCTCGAAGGCTGCCGTGCGCCGTAGATGGTGGAACGACGGTGAACAGCTTCGCCGGAGGTGGTGGATCGCCTTGACTTTCGAGCTGATTTCCAGCCACGGTGGTGGTTGGATGGTGGTGGTGCCTTGAGGAAAGTTGCTCGATTTGAGGAGGAGAATAGTTTGGTAGCTCGGTCGCCAGGAAATCTCTCCGGTTGACGGCGCGGCGGCGGCGGTCAACGTCGGAGCTCTGGCGACCCGTTGACTTTTTAGAATTTAGTGATTTTAATGTCGTTTTTCTCGTATTCGCGCCCCGATCGTCGCCTTGAGGTTTTCGAGTTGATTTGGGTATCGAATTTTCAGTCGAGGGTTGTGAGTTGAGATTTCGGGAATTTCGTTGATTATTTTGCACTGTGTTTTATATTTCCGGGAACGGTTGGTTTCCGCGGTGTGGTACAGTGTTGAGAATTGTGATCTTTGTCAGATATATTTTGTGATTATTCAGGGGATCAAGATCGTGCTTCGGGCGAGGGATCTTCCGCCGGGCTACATGATTAGCGCGAGTGCGCGTTTTGCTCACCTGTGAGTGGACAATTTCTTTTCACTGATAACCGCGAGTCTTTATAAACGTTTTATAAGCATGAGCATGCATATGAGACTATGGTTTATATGAGCATGTGTTATACGATTATGCCTATACAATTATACATTACGTATATGCGTTTACATATTGCTTTACACATTTGCATCGAACTATTTATGATTTGGTTTACACAGAGTATAGTCACAATATATGTTGTTGTATTGGTACACTTGCATCCCGGCTGATCCCTGAGGATGTTTACCGGGGGAGGCTATGACTCCTGACATGAGGCCTTTACCCGGGGGGGGGGGGGGGGGGGGCAGACCTCTGACCTGAGGCCTTTTTTACTAGAATCACGTGTGGGTCTGGGATCTTGTGATTCGGACTGTACTAGCACGGATGTGTCCATGAGCGACCCCGTGAGATTTTTCCATGCATGCTCTGTACGCTGGAGGAGTTTGAGTTCACCTCGTGTACTATATCATATCTATTCATTTTGACTCGTATATGTTATTATAACATATATCATTCGGCAAAAGACATTTATTTTCGTCCAGTCACTCTAACGGTTTCCATGTCTTTCCCCTGGGCTTTTCGGTTTCCATGTCCAGTTTGCAGCTCGGATTCTGGTGTTTCACGTCGTGGTCGGAGGCTAGTTATTCGAGCTACCAGTGTTTTCCAGTAGGTTTCTTGTTTCACTTGCTGTTGTATATTTTGTATATGTATACACTAGAGGTCGCTCTGATACGTTACTGATACATGTTTTATACGGTTTTTCCCGGATTTACTATATATACAGTTATGTTTACCGTTTATTGCTATTGATATGATATTAAGAAATCTGAATGGGATTGGTGCCCACGGTTTGGCTTTTGTGGCATAGGATGAAGTGTTATTTTTTGGGTGCAGGTAAATGTAATTCCGCGTTAGAAGCGTTACTCTGCCAAAATTTTAATGGTTTTTGTTGGTTCGTGTTTTCAGAATGAGTTTAATTCCGGTTTAGGAAACTAAATCGGGGTTGGGTCCTTTCATATACACAAAATATCCTACATATCATTACCAAAATATCAATTAACCAAAATATCAAAAATATCATTACCAAAATTATTATCAAAATTATCATTACCAATATCATTATCAAAAATATCAATTAACCAAAATATCAAAAATATTATTACCAATATCATTATCAAAAATATCAATTAACCAAAATCTTAATTAACCAACACAAAAATATCATTACCATATACACAAAATATCCTACATATATTCTACATATATCCTACTTATATTCTACATATATACACAAAAATATCCTACACTAAATCATATTCTACACAAAATATATTCTACAAAATATTTTCTACACAAAAAATTATACCAACACCAACTTAATTAAATTTACACCAACTTAATTAAAATGCATACACAATAATTAGGAGAATTTCATGTAATTAAAATTGAAGATGATAAAATCGAATTGAGAGAGAGAGAGAGGGGACCTGTCATTCTTTGGGTTGAGAGAGAGGGCGGCGGCGGTGCTCGATTTCCGGCGGCAGGAGGGAAGGGAGGGGGTAATTTATGAATTGGGATTTTTTGGGGGAGAGGAGATTTGTAGTTTTTTTGGGGGGAGAGGCGAGAGGGGAGGAGGAGAGGGGAGGCGAAGAGAGGTGATTTCGGCACGGTCGGCAGCGAGGGGCAGAGGGGGGCGATTCTAGGGTTTAGCTCGAGTTTGAAGAAATGGCTCCCTACCCCGTCGGGCTGGGATATAAAGACAGGGTTGTCACCGACGAGTTGCTTATTAACTCGTCGGTAATACTATCATCGACGAGTTAATAAGAAACTCGTCGATGATACTATCACCAAGCGAGTTAGTGAGGAACTCGTCGGTGATACTATCACCGACGAGTTTCTTATTAACTCGTCTGTGATTGTTTTGATTCCCAAATTTCTTCAACAAATAACGCCATTATCAAAGGCTCTGTGTTCATTTTCCCTGAGACGTACGGACATCTTAGCTTCGTCATCTTCTTTCAAGTCTAATGTAGTATAAACACTGATGTGGCTGATCGATATGACGTTGGCCACCTTTTTGTAATTGACGAAGCTGTGCGAGTTCTTCTATTTCGGTGATAGTATTTCCGAAGAGTTTCTTACCAACTCGTCGGTCATAACAAACATACATGCACGTTTATATATACTAAAATACGTACATCATTAACGTACTAAGGATGATAATCATAATCATCTTCATCACTTGAGTCTGACTCAGTTTTATAGGTAACATCTGGCAATATGTGCTGCTCCTCATCATCTGAATCATCGTCTACTTCATTTGGATTAACATCAAGAAGTTATGCTCTAGTAATTTGAACCACACTCCCCAATCTCACATTATTAAGGCGAATCGTAGAGGATTCCGGAATGTCAAAAGCGTTCGACTCTTGGTATGCAGTAACTTCTTCATCATCTGCAGTCTCACCAAGTGTGGCAGCACCGTATATGTTTCTATGAGCAACATGGTTAACCACCTTCCACGGGACTTTGTTCATAAGATCGTCAAGGTAAAACACTTGTTTTACTGATGTGGCAAGAATGAAAGGGTCTTCTTTATACCAGCTTGTAGCAGTATTCACCGAAAATATTCCGTATTGATCGGTCCTTGTGTTCTCCGGGCTAGTATCAAACCATATACACTTGAACAAGTGCACTTTCATCCGGTTCCCATAAATTAGTTCAACAACTGAATGAAGGACACTGTAATAGTCAACGCCATCCTGCCCACTATGGACCATCACCCCACAATTCTGTGTTTTCAGTCGGTCGTCTCTATTTTCACATATAAATTTTACGCCATTGACCTGACACATCGAGTAAACTTTTGAAGCTATCAGTTTCATCGCCAAGAGCCTCAATTCGTTTGACCACTCTGGGTAACCATCATTTGCTACATGGTTCATCTGAAAATGATAAGAAACCACACAAGAAATTATGAACACAGAAAAAGAAAACCACGTACACACATGCTATATAAGGATATAAAAAATATATATATACACATATACCCTTACCCATTGACTAAAGTAGTTTGCAAATGTCCTTTTGTGGTAGTCAACATCACCGGCAATAGCAGGGCAGTGAAGATGATAGTTTTTCCAATATTGAACTTCTGGACAGTTAATCAGTACCGACCAGTGGGCAATGGCTACTACATTTCCATCCAACTTGTACGACTTTGACAAGCTTCCATCTACTACCACATCATTGGAGATGATAGAAAGGTTGAACTTGGGTTCATCTATCGGTATATGTTGTTGGGGTCCTCCAGCGCTCCCAAACACAAGTTGGTGTACGTTACACACTCGTGCGCAAGATATGCTTCAGCGATACACCTTTCAGGTGCAGATTTATTCTTTACATAGTCCTTGTAGTCTCCCAATTGTCTACAAGTTAACAAGTGCATGTTATGATACTTAAAAAATAAGAATTTACATATAAAAACAGAGGCAAACACAAATGTATGAATCATTTGTACCTTTCCATGGGATACATCCAAGTATAGTGTACCGAACCGGTAAGCAACAATTGTTCAGGAAGATGGATCATCAGGTGAGGCATGATGTCGAAAAAAATTGGGGGAAATATCATCTCAAGCTTGCACATGATAAAAATGATGTCATCTTGCATCTCCCTGAGGTCTGATTTTTTAACTTCTCTGGTACATAACTTCTGAAAGAATCTTGACAAGGCCACCAACGGCTCCACCACCTCTTTAGGCAGGTACCCTCGAATGAAAACAGGAAAAAGACATTGAAGCAGTACATGGCAGTCATGACTCTTTAATCCATACATCTTATTGTCCCAGAAGTTAGCACACTTGCTTATATTTCCTACATAGCCATAAGGATACCTACATATATAGCCATAAGCAACAATTATATTTCTTGCATATAGCCATAAGCAACAATTATATTAATTTCATGCATAGCCATAAGAATACCTTACATTGCTCATCCACCCAAAAATTTCATGCTTCTGGTTCGGCTTGACGGTGTAAGGAGCTTGGGGCATTTTTTTTCATACCATCTCTCAACCATAAATGTTTCCGCAGTCCCATAGCTTTCAGATCAATGTGTGCCTTAGGGATGTCTTTTGTTTTCTCCTCCCAATTCAGAACTATGCCCACCACACTTTCACACACATTCTTCTCTATGTGCATGACATCTAGGTAGTGTCTGATAGGCAACCTGGGCCAGTCCGGGAGTTCCTAGAATTTGCTCTTGTGTGTCCAAAACTTATACCTTTCGGGCTTGTCTGGAATTGACGACACTATCTCAGGATGATTGCTCAGCTGGCCAAAATCATATTCATTCAGCACTTCCAAAATTTCATGGGAAGCTTCACAAGGTCAAGGGGAGTCGAACCCCCCTAACCTCCACCTCCAAATCTTGCCTGAAAATGGCCAACCGTCACCGGCGAAATCGAGGTAATCGGCCCGATTCGAAACCCCCATAAACCTCATCAATTTCCAACAAACCAAGTACCAAACAACTCGAAATCACTCAAGGATGCTAACTATACCTTCCTTTTGATCGGAGTTGGCCGGAAAACAGGTCGTCGGACGGCAAGCCGAAACGGGAAACTCCCTCCCCTCGTGTTAACGATCAACTTTCCAAAACAGGAAAGTCAATGCAAGTCAACATCAGTGAATGGCCGAAATGAAATTTTCGACGATTTTACGATTCTCGATATTTATACTCGCAC
This sequence comes from Geum urbanum, assembly GCA_946800695.1. Classification (NCBI taxonomy): domain Eukaryota; kingdom Viridiplantae; phylum Streptophyta; class Magnoliopsida; order Rosales; family Rosaceae; genus Geum; species Geum urbanum. The sequence continues at coordinate 42,821,788 of OX326998.1, forward strand.
CTCGGGTCAATCGACGGTCCAAAATGATTATACGAAATGATTCGGATAAACACGAAACAATCGGATAAACTCGTCGGAAACCGAAACTTCAAATAATCATAAAATATTCCTCGGTTATCGGAAAAATCTTCCGGAACCGCTCACAAGATCGAAATCACGTACTCTACAATTTTCGTGAAGACACTCAACTCAAATTCTCGACAGAAAACATAGTCGCGAATCGAATTGGCAAACCACATATACGACGTAAAACCGCGGCGAAACTCAATCTCGAGAATCGTGCCGAATACACAATAGATTCTGGTTCGGGTCGTCACAAATCTACCCCCCTTAAAGAAATTTCGACCTCGAAATTTACGTACCTGTCAAGTGAACAGATGAGGATACTGCTCCCGCATGCGCTGCTCAGTCTTTCAGGTGGCCTCCTCAACCGAGTGGTTCTGCCACACGACCTTCACTAGCGGAATCACACGGTGCCTCAACTCCTGCTCACGATGATCGAGAATTTGCACTGGCTCCTCCACGTACGATAAATCCTCTCTGATCGGTAACTGCTGTAGGGCTAACACATGTGAAGGATCTGAGATGTACTTCCGCAGCATCGAAACATGGAAGACATCATGCACACGAGCCATCTCAACCGGTAACTCAAGTCTATAAGCAATAGTTCCAACCCTCTCCTTAATCTCATATGGACCAATATATCGTGGTCGAAGCTTGCCACTCTTCCCGAAACGCACAACTCCCCTCCACGGAGATAGTTTCAGGAAGACCCAATCACCAACCTCGAACTCTAAACTCTTCCTCCTCACATCTGCGTAACTCTTCTGTCGATCCTGGGCGATCCTCAAACGATCCCGGATAACCTGTATGTCCTCCATCGTGGTTTTCACCAAATCAGAACCAATAAGCCAACACTAGCCCACCGCACTCCAACACAATGGAGTGCGACACTGCTTTCCGTACAGAGCCTCGTACGGTGCCATCTCAATACTGGCCTGATAGCTGTTGTTGTAGGCGAATTTTATCAAATTTAACTGCTGATCCCAGTTTCCGCAAAACTGCAACACACATGATCTCAGCATATCTTCAAGAGTCTGAATAGTCCGCTCGGACTGCCTGTCAGTCTGAGGATGAAAAGCTGTACTAAATTGTAACCTCGTACCCAAAGCTCGCTGCAACGCCTGCCAAAACTCAGAAGTGAACTGACTATCTCGGTCAGAAACAATGGACACAGGCACACCATGCAAGCGAACAATCTCTGATAAGTACAACTTGGCCAATCTGCCCACTGAAATCTTCCTCGGAAGTGCAAGAAAGTGTGCGGATTTCGTCAGTCGGTCAACGATAACCCAAATGCCAGTGTTGCCCGCCGAAGTACGCGGCAACTGATAGACGAAATCTATCGTAATGTGCTCCCACTTCCAAACTGGAATCTCAAGTGGCTGTAGCTTTCCTACAGGTTTCTGCCTCTCCGCCTTCACCTGCTGACAGATCAAACATCGACTCACGTACGCGGCAATCTCCCGCTTTATATTGCGCCACCAATAGTACGCTAGAAGTGTACGAGACATCTTCGTACCTCCGGGATGTATCGCATACGCAGAACTGTGAGCCTCATCCAGAATCTCTTTCTTCAAGTCCTCGTCTCTGGGTACACATAGCCTGCCTCTGAACAACAACGTACCGTCGTCACTCAAACGAAACTCTGTAGGCACACCATTCCGTATCATGGTCTTCTTACCCAACAGGTAAGAATCCGAATCCTGAGCCTCTCGTACCTGATCAACCAGTACGGGTCGAACCTGAAAACTGGCCAACAAAGCTCCATCATCATCATATCCGAACACAGCACCTGTAGCCCGAAGCTCAGCTAACACCGATACTCTAGCCACACACATGTGAAACAACGAGGCTCCAGATTTCCGGCTAAGTGCATCTGCTACAACATTGGCCTTCCCCGGATGGTACTCGAAACTGCAATCGTAATCGTTGATCAACTCCATCCATCGACGCTGCCTCATGTTCAGATCCGGCTGCGTTCGCAAGTAGGTTAGACTCTTGTGATCAGTGTAAATCTTACACTGAGCACCATATAGGTAATGTCTTCAACTCTTCAACGCTAACACGATAGCGGCTAACTCCAAGTCATGCGTCGGATAGCGGCTAACTCCAAGTCATGCGGTTTCAGCTGTCTGGAACCATATGCCACGGCTTTACCATGCTGCATCAACACACAACCAAGCCCCAACTTCGACGCATCACTATACACAACAAACTCACCACTGTCGTCTGGCAATGTCAAAACCGGTGCGGTAGTCAATCTCTCATTTAGGAGTAAATAACTCTCCTCGCACGCATCAGACCACTCATACTTGACGCCTTTCTTCGTCAATCTGGTCAGTGGTGTAGCAATCCGGGAGAAATCCTGTACAAACCGTCGATAATAGCCTGCTAAACCCAAGAAACTTCGGATCTCCGGCACAGTAGTGGGTCTACTCCAGTTCAGCACGGCCTCGATCTTATCAAGATCAACACTAACTCCCTCGGCCGAAATCACGTGGCCCAGAAACTTCACACTATCCAACCAGAACTCACACTTGCTAAACTTCGCGAACAACTGATGGTCCCGCAAAGTCCCCAACACTACTCGCAAGTGCTTCTTATGCTGGCCCATACTCCTGGAATAGATCAGGATATCGTCAATAAATACAATCACGAACTTGTCTAGGAATTGTCGAAACACTCGATTCATCAAGTCCATGAAAGCTGCGGGGGTGTTGGTCAACCCAAACGGCATAACCAAAAACTCATAGTGCCCATACCGCGTCCTGAAAGCTGTCCTGGCTACGTCAGAGTCTCGGATCCTCAGCTGGTGATATCCAGATCGAAGGTCAATCTTCGAAAAGACTGCGGCTCCCATCCGCTGATCGAACAAGTCATCAATCCGCGGCAACGGATACTTGTTCCTCACTGTAATCTGATTCAGCTTCCGATAGTCAATGCACAAACGCATGGACCCATCCTTCTTTCGCACAAACAACACTAGAGCACCCCACGGAGAAACACTCGGTCGAATGAATCCCTTCTCTAACAACTCCTGGAGCTGAATCTGCAACTCCTTCAACTCCGCAGGCGCCATACGATACGGTGTTTGGGAAATCGGTCATGTACCCGGCAACAACTCAATGGTAAAATCAATCTCCCGTACAGGGGGTATACCAGGTAACTCCGCTGGAAACACATCCGGAAACTCCGACACAACCTCAATACTACCAAGATCCGGCACTGCAGCTGTAGTGTCCATAACATAGGCTAAGTAAGCAACACAACCCTTCTTCATCAACCGGTCCGCCCTCATCGCGGAAATCAAACACGGTAGTGAAGTGTTCTTCTCGCCACGGAATAGTATCTCGGGTAACCCTGGTCGTCGAAACGCGACCTCCTTCTTGTGGCAGTCAAACATGGCCCAGTGCGACTCCAAGAAGTCCACACCCAAGATCAGATCAAAACCCACAATATCAAGCAGTAACAGATCTGCGGCTAAACCATGGCCATCAATAAACACCTCACAATCTCGGTAAACCCATCCGATGCTCACAACCTCACCTGACGGATACAACACTCTCCACAACCCCGGAAGTGGAGATGTAGGTACCGTAGCTAATGATGACAGTCTAAATTATATGAATGAATGTGTGGCACCTGGATATAACAATGTAACTACTGGAATACCAAAAACATGTAACGTACCGATAACGACCTTCGGTGATGCTCTGCCCTCACGTAGAGTCATGGCATGAACCCTCGCCTGTCCGGCTGGTCGTCCTCGCTGGGGCTGTCCCTGCTGTCTGCCCTGACCTGCAAACTGTGCTGGTCGCGCTCCCGAAGTGGCACCTCGCTCTCCTCCGGAACTCTGAGCTACCTGATCACCAGCACCAACCAACTGAGGACACGCCCTCGCATAGTGACCCACCTGGCCATAATGATAACAGTTGAGGGTACCTCGCTGACACGAACCAAGATGATACCTATTGCACAAATTGCACAATGGATACTCCCGCGTTACAGCAAAAGTGCCACCAGTACGTCGAGGATAACTAGAACCGCTGGAATATGCACCAGCCTGTGGTCGCCGCGGTCGTTCTCTCCTCCATATCGATCTCCGCCTCGGTGCACTAACTGGTGAGCGGTAGGATCCACCACCTGAGGATGAAGCTGAACCGGAAGTATCAGAACTCTACCTCTTTGAAGGCCCCTAACTCGGTCCACCTTCCTCAAACCGCCTCGGCTGGTACCTCTGCTGTCTCTCCTGCTCAATATCCTCACGGAGTGCAGCACTGACAAACTCATCAAAGTTGTTCCGAGGCATCGTAGTCAGAGTAGCCTTGATGTTCAGATTCAATCCCAGCTCAAACCTACGACACTTGGCTTCCTCTGTAGCCACCATATCCCGCGCAAAACGAGATAAACGGGTAAACTGATCCCGGTACTCAAGTACAGACAAACTGCCCTGCCTCAAGTTCGTAAACTCCTCGTACTTGCGCTGCTGGGTAGCCTGATTAAAGTACCTCCGCATAAACAGATCACAGAACAATGTCCACGGAGTGTCAGCTGGAACTCTGTCGGTGCTAACCCACCAAAAGTATGCATCACCCTCAAGTAAACCAACTGCGGCTACTGTCATCTGCTCAGGAGTAAACTGCAGACGCTCACAAACACGTTCAATCTGAACCAACCATGCCTCACATATCTCTGGCTCAACTGAACCCGAAAACACAGTAGCACCCGCAGTGCGAGCCTTGACCACAGGGTCAAAACGCTCTTCCAAACGCAGCACTCGCATCAGAAAGTCGCACGTTCGGCGATCCTCATCAGGATCCTCATCCCGATCAACACGGGGACCACGTCGAGGAGGCATCCTACTGATACAAGACAAGCATTAGGTACAAGCAGAAAGAACGTAATCATGAAACCGCAAATATTTGAGGACACACAAAACCCGAAGTATTGATGAGTACCGCTGGCCAGTCGGGTCATCACTCCAGTCATGCTGTATCAACTCAAATACCCTAAGCGTCACAACTACAAGAGTCTACAGAATCTGACAACCTAATGCTCTGATACCAAGCTGAAAGGACCCAACCCCGATTCAGTTACCTAAACCGGAATAGAACCCCTTCTGAAAATACGAACCAACAAAAAATTTTTTGAAATTTCGGCAGAGTTTCGTTACTAACGTGGAATTACCATTACCTACACGCGGAAAATACACTTCATCCTATGCCACAAAAAGCAAACCGTGGGCACCAATCCCATCCGGATTTCTCAACATCATAATATAAGCAATAACAGTAAACATACTGTACTATGTATATATATATCCATGAAAATCCGTATAACATGTATCAGAATGTATCAGAGCGATCTCTAGTGTAAATATATACAACATATATACATCAGTAGGCGAAACAAGAACCTACTGGAAAACACAGGTAGCTCAGATCACTATCCTCCAAACCGCGACGTGAAACACCAAACCTGAACTGCAACTGGGCATAGAAACCGAAAAGCCCAGGGGAAAGACAATAAACTCGTTAGAGTGAGTGGACGAAAATAAATGTCTTTCACTGAGTAATATATGTTATAAAAACATATGCTAGTCGAAATATAAATAAATCAAATCAAATAGTTTACGAGGAGACGCTGACTCCAACTCGTAAACAGAGCATGCAAAGAAAGTCTCACGGGGTCACTCATGAACACGTCTGTGCTAGTACAGTCGGAATTACGGAGTCCCTGACTACCACGTGATTCATAGCCAGAAAGGCCTCGGTTCCGAGGTACTGCCCCTCGCCGGTCAGGTCGGGGTACTGCCCCGCCTGGTGGCCTACCATCGGAGATCAGCCGAGAGGCAAGTGTATCAATACAATAACGCAACTGAGACTGTACTTTGTGTAAATCAAATCATAAACAATTCGATGCAAATGCATGAAACAACATATAAGTGTATGTATACTCGTATACGTATATTCGTATAAGTATAACCGTATAATCGTATGAAATCTCATGCTCGTAAAACCATAATCATGCTGCTTGCTCAAGTTCGTAAAACGTATATAAAAGACTCGCAATCAATCCGTGAAAATAAAATTGTCCACTCACAGACTCGCGTAACGCGCACTCGCGCTAAACTCGTGGTCCGGCGGAGGATCCCTCACCTGAATCACGATCACGATCTAGATCACGATCTCGATCTCCTGTATATTCACAAAACATAACTGATCAATATCCAAGTCCACAACCCTGTACTGAATCACGGAAACCAACCGTTCCCGAAAATATGCAATGCGGTACAAAATGAATAACGGAATTCCTGAAATCTCCACTCGAGATTCACCGGCGGAGAACTTCCAGATCACAAGGTCTCGACCATTCGAACCACATTCTCAACTAACACGAAAGCCAATTCACACCAGAACTAGGCCAATTTCAGCCAAAACCAAATCGGAAAACCCATCGGAAAACCTAATCGGGTTCGAGCCAAACCTTAACCAATTCCAAAACAAATCTTATGGGAAGCTTCACAAGGTCAAGGGGAGTCAAACTCCCCTAACCTCCACCTCTAAATCTCGCCGGAAAATGGCCAACCGTCACGGCGAAATCGAGGTAATCGGCCCGATTCGAAACCCCCAAAAACCTCATCAATTTCCAACAAACCAAGTACCAAACAACTCGAAATCACTCAAGGATGCTAACTATACCTTCCTTTTGATCGGAGGTGGCCGGAAAACAGGTCGTCGGACGACAAGCCGAAATGGGAAACTCCCTCCCCTCGGGTCAACGGTCAACTTTCCAAAATAGGAAAGTCAATGCAAGTCAACATCAGTCAATGCCCGAAATGAAATTTTCGACGATTTTACGATTCTCGATATTTATACTCGCGCCTCGGGTCAATCGACGGTCCAAAATGATTACACGAAATGATTCGGATAAACACGAAACAATCGGATAAACTCGTCGGAAACCGAAACTTAAAATAATCATAAAATATTCCTCGGTTATCGGAAAAATCTTCCGGAACTGCCCACGAGTTCAAAATCACGTACTCTACAATTTGCGTGAAGACACTCAACTCAAATTCTCGACCGAAAACATAGTCGCGAATCGAATCGGCAAACCACATATACGACGTAAAACCGCGGCCAAACTCAATCTCGAGAATCGTGCCGAATACACAACAGATTCTCGTTCGGGTCATCACAGATAAGCACAGCGCACAAACGCGCTAATCATGAGATCCGACGGAAGATCCCTCGCTCAACGTACGATCTCGATCCCCTGAATAATCACAAAATATAACTTATCAAAATCACAATTTATTACTCTGAACCACACCTCGGAAACCAACCATTTTCGAAAACATATAACTCGGATACAAAATAATCGTCGAAAACCCCCAAATACTCCGCATAAACCCTCGACTTAAAATCCACTACTCAAATTCACTCAAAAACCTCAAGGCTACAATCGGGGCGCGATTACGAGCAAAACGACATAAAACTTGTCAAATTCTAAAAAGTCAACGCCTCGCCGGAGCTCCGCAGTTGACCGCCGTCGCCGCGCAGTCACGAGAGAGATTTTCCGACGAGGAAAGTCCATAATTCCTCTCCTCCTCGAGCCCAACACATCTCTCCACCACCACAACCTCCAATTCCTTCTAAATCTGCTAGAAATTAGCTTGAAAATCGCAAAAACTTCAAACCGGCCAGAAAACTTCTCCGGCAAAATCTCCACCGTGAGGCCACCTCGGCCTCCCAACTTCAAGGGGCTTCCTCCCTAGCTCAAACCCAACCTTTACCACCCAAAATCCTCCTTAGCTCCAGAAGTCGTACCAACACCAGCAGGCTGAAGACATTCCCTCGCGTAGTGACCCTCCTGGCCACAATGATAGCAAATGATAGGGCCTTGCTGACAAAGACAAAAATGATGCATGTTGCAGAGATTGCATAATGGATACTCCCTCGGTATAGCAAAAGTGCCACCAGTACTTCAAGGATAGCTGGATCCACTAGAACCCCCACTGGACTGTGGTCTCTGTGGTCGATCCCTCATCCATCTCTGTCTCTGTCTAGCTGGTGGTCTATATGGTCCACTGCCAGATGATGATGTCGATCCGGAAGTGTCAGAACTCAGCATCTTGAAAGGTCCCTGACTCGGTTTACCCTCCTCAAACCGTCGAGACTGGAATCTCATCCGCCTTTCCTTCTCGATATCCTCGCCTCAAAGTGCAGCACTCACAAACTCATCAAAGTTGTTCCGAGGCATCGTAGTCAATGTCCCCTTGATGTTCAGGTTCAAACCCAACTCAAATCTTCGACACTTGGCTTCCTCTGTAGCCACCATGTCACTAGCAAATCGAGATAAACGAGTAAATCTGTCTTGGTACTCAAGTACTGACATGCTACCCTGTCTTAAGTTGGTGAACTCCTCAAACTTCCGCTGCCGTGTAGCCTGGTTGAAATACCTTCGCATAAACAAATCCCTGAACAATGTCCACGGAGTATCAACTGGAACTCTAACGGTGCTAACCCACCAGAAGTATGCATCAGACTCAAGTAAACCAACTGCTGCCACTGTCATCTGCTCAGAAGTGAAATGTAAACGCTCACAAACTCGTTCAACCTGAACCAACCACGCCTCACAAATCTTTGGATCAGCTGAACCCGAGAAAACAGTTGCTCCAGCAGTTCGAGCTTTGACCACAGGGTCAAAACGCTCATCCAAATGCAATACTCGCATAAGCAAGTCATGCGTCTGGCGATCCTCATCAGGATCCACATCCCTATTAAACGGGAACCACGTCTAGGAGGCATCCTAATAAGAGAAAAGCATTAATCACAAAGCACAAGGAATATAATCATGAAACTTTAGACATTTGAACACATACAACACCCGAAGCATTGATGAGTAACCGCTGGCCAGTCGGGTCATCGCTCCAGACATGCTGTACATACTCAAATACCCTTAGTATCACAACTATAGAAGTCTACAGAACCTAAAACCTAATGCTTTGATACCAAGCTGAAAGGACCCAACCCCGATTTAGTTTCCTAAACCGGAATCAAATCCTTTCAGAAAACACGAACTTGCAAAAACCATAGAAATTTTGGCAGAGTTTCACTATATTGTGGAATTACCATTAACCTGCACTCGAAAACACACTTCATCATATGCCACAAAAGACAAACCGTGGGCACCAATCCCATCCGGATTTCTCAATATCATAACAATAATGTAAAGTAATAAGCAAAACTGTACTTTACCGAAATCCGGGGAAAATCATATGAAAGTATAACATTAGAGTAATCAGAGCGACCTCTAGTGTATATATACATAAATGTACAACAGTAGGCTAAACAAGAAACCTATTAGAAAAGAAAGGTAGCTCAAACACTAAGTCTCCGACTGCGACGTGTGACACCAGATCTGAATAGCAAACTGGGCATGGAAACCGAAAAGCCCAAGGGAAAGGCAAATAAAATTGTTAGAGTGAGTGGACGAAAATAATCATATGCCTTTCACCATTTATATAATATAAAAACAATACGAGTTCTTAGAATAAATGGAGGTGTCAGGCGAATCTCTCAAGCCTGACGATGATAGACTAGGCGAATCTCTCAAGCCGAGTAGGCACATCAGGAGAATCTCACAATCCTGGAACTGGACTACCGGTGATCAGCCGAGTAGCCAATGCATCGATGCTAAGTAAATGACATCACCATATAAAATATAAAATAATACCTCCAAAAACAATAAATAATCTCAATACTGTACTGGAAATAAATACTGAAATCAAGAACTCGCTACGACAGTGTAAATAAATGTCCACTCACAAATAAGCACAGCGTGCAAACGCGCTAATCACGAGATCCGGCGGAAGATCCCTCGCTCAACGTACGATCTCGATCCCTTGAATAATCACAAAATATAATCGATCAAAATCACAATTTATTACTCTGAACCACACCTCGGAAACCATCCATTTCCGGAAACATATAACTCGGATACAAAATAATCGTCGAAAATCCCCAAATACTCTGCATAAACCCTCAACTTAAAATCCACTACTCAAATTCACTCGAAAACCTCAAGGCTACGATCGGGGCGCGATTACGAGCAAAATGGCATAAAACTTGTCAAATTCCAAAAAGTCAACGCCTCGCTGGAGCTCCGCCGTTGAGCGCCGCCGCCGCCGGCAGCACGCCGTCACCAGAGAGATTTTTCGTCGAGGAAAGTCCAGAATTCCTCTCCTCCTCGAGCCCAACACATCTCTCTACCACCACAACCTCCAATTCCTTCTAAATTTGCCGGAAATCAGCTTGAAAATCTCAAAAACTTCAAACCGGCTGGAAAACTTCTCTGGCAAAAATCTCCACCGTGAGGCCCCCTCGGCCTCCCAACTTCAAGGGCCTTCCTCCCTAGCTCGAACCCAACCTTGACCACCCAAAATCCTCTTCGGAAAGTCACCGGAAATCACTCCACCATTAAACCCGATTCCGGCGAGTTTCAAGCTGAAAATTGAACAAGCAAACCACCACCAAAATATATCATATATACAATAAATAGAAAGCCCAAAGGAAGATCTTCAAAACATAACATTCCTTTCCGGCAACCGCGTCGTAATCCTGCGACCCACTCGACGGCGAGTCACGGACTCACTGAGTCAGCCACGGGTTGACTCGGTCAACTCGGTCCAGAACAGTCAACTCGGTCAAACAACTCATTTTCGCACTTTTTCGACAATTTTACAACTATTCGGCTATTTATACGTCGCGACTCGGCTCTATCCACAATTCGAATAACTCAAACTCGAACGGATAAACACGACTAACTCGGCGATAATTTCAAATATTCATTTTATATTCCTCGATTATCCGAAAAATCCTCGGAAAGTTCCCACGGACTCGAAATCAAATTCTCTACATTTTCCACGAACAAACCTAAATCAAATTCATGTCCGAAAATTAAGTCGTGATCAAAACCGCTTAACCGATTAATTACGATAAATCTCGATTACTCGCAAAACTCGCGGATTAAGCCGATTACCATTCCAATTCTAGCTCGGGTCGTCACAATCGTTAACACGAAAAAGAACTTATTGAGGCACATTCGGTAGTGTTGCGAGACTGTGATGAAGTTGAGCCTTACATGATTGGGTACAGGGAGAAGCTTCAAGCATTAAATCTAGACAAGAGTTCGGTGTGGTTTGAAAAAGTGGTTAAAAAGAAGTTCCCTACTTATTTAATTTATATACATGTTTGTAGGAATTAATCTCTGTAATTATATATATTTCCCATTTTCCCAGATGATTGATCTACAAAAATTCAAAAACCACGGGAGGGGGGGGGGGGGGGGTCCTGGCCAAAGCACTTGCTAGCAGAGAAGCTGATTAAACACTATATTTACCCCGGATATTTTGTGAACGGTGTAAAGTTTCATTCATTGGCCCGAGATAATGGAAGAAGAACACAAAACAGTGGGGTAGCGGTAAGACAATGATATATATTACGGGGATCTTGTATATGTTGTTCAGCTATGTTACGAGAATGATGTCAACATTTTCCTATTCAAGTGGAAAGGGTTTGAGCGTACAAAGGAAGATCTGGGTCTTTTATCTGTCAATAGAAACTCAAGCTGGTATGAGGATGAGCCTTTCGCTCTTGCCATCTTAGTTAGGTAGGTGTTCTATCTTGATGATCCGAAAGATGGTGAAGGGTGGAAAATAATGAACCATATCTCTCATCGAGGTATATGGAATACCATGACTGCTGAAGGGACGCCGGCGACTGAAGATGTGAACCGTAAAGAGACATTACTGTATATGAAGAGCCAAATATTTTTGTCATTCGCTCCGACATAATGGACCTGGTTCAAGCTGGTGAACGCTTACCCATGCCTGCTGGTTGTACGGATCTAACTCAAGATGAGATTATTGATGCAATTAATGAGGTCGATGAAGAAGAGGCGTAGGATGAAGACGACGACGAGCACTCAGGATATTCGTCGGACGATGTTGAGTATGATGAGGAGGAGGAGCAATCGGATAACAGTGGTGAGGAGGATGATGGCGATTATGACGAAGAGTACAATATAACGACGAGGAATATTAATTGGTAATTAATTATTGTAATTAAACTTTTTTGACGTAATGATGCATGATTAATTATATATATTATGAGGAGGAGTAGGTACAATTATTAATTCTGTACTTAATTTAATAATTAATTAATTAATTATAAATTTTTCGCATAATTAACTTCAAATTAATTAAAGAACGAGGTTGCTTCGACAAACGGAAATACAAATACAAATTAATTGATTAATTAATCCGTACGATCAAGAATCACATTTTCCCTAAACCCTAAAACCTAGACGACGGAATGACTTTTCGTAGTCTATACCAAAGTAAACACAATATTAATTATATAACCCTAAATCCTAAAAATTTATCTTAGGCGACGAAAAAGGGTCATACCGTCATCTAAGTAAAGCCTAAAGCCTAAAGCCTAAACCCTAAAATTTTAACTTAGACAACGCAATGACACATTAGCCATTCCAAAAAAATATGGCGGTCAACTTCCACCCGCCAATTAATTTGGTGTCATTTTCGATGTTGACTTAGATGACGGAAATGAGCGTTTCCTTCGCCTAGATGCATTTAGACGAAGGAAAATCACCCTCTGTCGTCTAAGTGAAATAGTATAATTGCAGATTTCTGGGCAGTTTCGATCATTCTCCTGAATTCTCCTATCTCTCTCTCCCTCTCTCAAACTCCGGGCTCCCACCGCCTCCCTCCAGCATTTTCCTCCCTCCGATGACTCCCTCTTTCCGCTGCCTCTCACCTCCTCCACCGTCGGCGAGTTCTCCTCACTCCTCCACCACATACATTGATGCTCCTCGCTGCCTCCCTCCGCGTCCACCTCCCACCATTACCGCCACCGGGCACCCAATCTCACCGCCGCCCATCTCCACCGTCGATAAGTTTTAAATTTATTTACGTACGTATGTATTTTAAATTTGTATTTAGGTATAATACTATGTATTTAGATATAAATATAGAGTATTTGTGTTTAATAATAAATTGGTAAATTAGTAAATTAGTAAATTCGTAAATTGATAAATTAGTAAAAATAATAATTGGTAAATATTATTGTAAATTATTAATTATTCTTAATTATTGCACTACCAGAAATGGAGCCATTACCGGCGACCTGCCGTCGCCGGCCTTGTCTTTTTTTTTCGTCGGAATTGACATTACCGGCGACGGGAAACGCCGTCGCCATTTGTGACGACCCGAACCAGAATCAGTTGCTTATTCAGCATGATTCTCGAGATTGAGTTTAGTCGCAGTTTATTGTCGTAATTGTGGTTTGCCGATTCGATTCGCGACTTGGTTTTTGGTCGGGAATTTCAGTTGAGTATCTTCACGGGAATGGTAGAGTACGTAATTACGAGCTCGTGGGAGGTTCCGGAATATTTTTTCGATAACCGAGGAATATTTTATGATTATTTGAAGTTTCGGGTTTCGACGAGTTTATCCGAATGTTTCGAGCTTATCCGAATCATATCGTATATTCATTCAGGACCGTTGATCGACCCGAGGGACGAGTATAAATATCGAAAAGTCGAGAAATAGTCGCAAAAAACACGGAATTGCTTTGACAAGTCATTGACTTTCCCAAATTGGAAAGTTGACCTGCTGCCCGAAAGAGAAAGTTTCCATTTTCGGCTTCACTTTCCGGCGACCGGATTCCGGCCACTTTGGACTTCGAGGAAGGTATGGTTAGAACCCTTAGGTGATTTCGAGTAGGTTTGTGTTTGAAATTATGCGATTTGATGGAGTTTGTTGGGAACCCGAATCGGGTTGCGATGCCGTGATTCGCCGGTATCGGGGGGAGGATCTCCGGTGGGTTTTGGTGGTTGAGATATTGGGGTTTAGGTTCCTTTAGCTTAGGAGAAGCTTCCTATGTAGTTGTTTTGGTTTGAGGTGGAGGTTTTCGGGGTCATCGGATTGTTCACCGGAATGGTGTTTCCGATTGAATTTGTGGTGATTTGGAGGGGTTGTGCTTGGAATTGGACATTGGGATAGAAGGGAAAGAGATTCGCACTGATGAGATGGTTCGATCTGGAAATTTTGGCCGCAAAACTCTGATATACGCATTTTATGCTCGTTTCTTAACGCATTTCCCTTTACGTTTAGCTATGTTATTATCTTAGTTTTTATGTTTTTCTTATTTAATTTGTTATTTTCAAGATATTTACGATGGAGATTAATAACGACGCAATTCGGAGGAATTTCGGCGATTTTGCGATTTTTGCGATTTCGGACCACCGGAAATGGGCCGGCCCAAAAAGCATTTTTTTGGGCCCATTTCTCAAAGTTTGTTTCGCCCCAAAAACCAGCCCAAGCCCATTGAATTCGGCAAGGAAGCAACTTGGGGAAGAGGAAAAGTCAAAGATGTCAAGCTTTGTGACAAGGCTTAGTGACTAAGCTTGTGATCATCACAAAAGATGACTAAGTGTGTGACTTGCCATGGTGACTCTTGCTTAGGGTTCACAAATGGTGAGTTGCCATGGTGACTCTTGCTTTGTGATGATCACACTTGGTGACTAAGGGAGTGACTTGCCATGTGACTAAGGCTTGCATTAAATGAAGGGAGGCAAGGTGGAAGAGAGATGAAGGCATATGCTTGCCTATAAATACCAAGGTAGTTCGGCCATGATAAATGATCACATAATTTCACAAGCCAAAACTCTATACACTTTACTACTCTTCCATACACAACCGAAGTCCTCCCGAAGTCGAAGTCCTCCGCCACCTCCAGATCAAGAATGTAGAGTGCGTCATTCGTGTTCTTGAGAACCACCGCTAGTAGATTGGTGCGTCACCTCTCTAAAAAGTGTAACCATGTACTCTAAACTCCATCTTCATCTTTGTAATACTTTCGGTTATGTAATGAAAGAAATTCTCCATGTTCTTCTCTTATTTCGATTCTTCCATGTGTTCTTGATTTTATTAGTTTGGATGCATGTGCTAGCTTTAAAGTTCTTAATGCTTTGAGTATGATTTAGGATAGGGTGCGTCACTTATTGTCCTAAATTATACCTCATTGATTCGGCAAAGAAGCTATTGTTTTAAGTTGTTATGCGTCATGACATTCTTATTCAACGAAAGCATGTGTATGTATCTCGACTAAAATTAAGGATTTCGTAGATAATAAATAAGGTAAAAGCAAAGGAGTAGGTTCGGTCAGTGAATATGTTGATCACTTGTAATTAGTAGTGTAACTCTTATTTTTAGCAAGCATAATTAGACTTGAAGTTTCTTGATTGTTAAAACTTGTCTATGAGTAAAACATGTTAGATGCCTAAGAGTTTTAGTTGTGTTTGCATGTTTTTGCACTTTAATTTAGTAGGACATTTAATCAACCAATTTCCACTCCCCCCAAACCTTTAGATTTCCGCTTATTAACGAAACCATGCATGCGCCCTTAATTCCCCGGATAAAGAACGATCCCTACTCGCCAATATTATAATGACAAAAGAAGGGTTTTAAATTGCAATGCGCGTAATCTGTGTTTTTAGGGTCTATTTTGTGTTAACGTTAAATGCATGTTTTGCTCGTATCAATTTTTGGCGCCGTTGCCGGGGAATTATAAAGTTTTTGTATGATTTCCTTGTACATATGTAATTAAATGCATGTCTATAATTTTCGAAATACATACTTGTTTATACTTATAGAAATTTACATACATGTTTACAATTCTTACTTATTACTTATACGAATTTATTTACACTTCGTATTTACACTTGCATAATTTATTTTCATGTTAAAGGATAGTCTTTGATTTAATTTGAGTACTAGCACTTAGTTATTAAATAAATCTCTATGGAATAGGTGGTGCCTCTTTTGTTTGTCTATCTCCTTAACCCTTCATGAAGTGTGGATTTCATCGCCACAGGCCATAACCTAAGTGAAGTTATGGGCATGAGGTTGTGGGCGGAGTTTACAAACACTTGAGATTGTATACTATCTTGTGAATTCGAGTAATAATTGGTTATGATGTCTAGAAGGGTTATGAATGGTGACTGGATTTGAACTAAGAAAACAGAACACCATTGGAGTATATACTCTTACGAGTAAGCCTCGGGGTGTTTCTAAGAACAACATTGGAGTATATACTCTTACGAGTTAGCCTCAGGTTGTTCCCAGAAATTAGTTCTCACCTCTTGCGTTACATCTATCCCAACTGGTCATTTCCAACAATTACGAGAATTAACGATAGTTGGTATACATTTTCGCGCGGGCCGCACGGACAAGAGATTTACTCAATAACTAAATCGTGTATTCCTTTTAAATCTTAGGCGCAATCAAAACGTAGACGCACTTAAATTGATTTACATTGATTACGAGTATTGGTTATTAAGTTTCGTTCTTTGGAATAGGTGGTGCCTCTTTTTCTGGTTTATCTCCTTAACCCCTCATGAAGTGTGGATTTCATCACCACACGCCATAACCTAAGTGAAGTTATGGGCATGAGGTTGTGGGCGGAGTTTACTAAGGACTTGAGATTATATACTATCTCAAAAATTTGGCTGATTGTTGGATATGGTGAGTGGGTTTATGATTGGTGCCGGGTTTCGGATCTAAGCAATAGAACACCATTGGAGTATATACCATAACTGGTTAGCCTCGGGGTGTCTCTAAGAACAACAATGGAGTATATACTCTTACGAGTTAGCCTCAGGTTGTTCTAAATATTAGTCCTTACCTCTCGCGTTATCTCTATCCCTACTTGCCATTTCTAAACGTAACTAAGCTGAATTAGCGAGAGTCAGTATACATTTTCGCGCGGGCCGCACGTCCAAGAAATTTACTAAATGATCATTTCGAGTACTCTCTGTAAATCATAAGTGCATATAAATACAGACAATACATGAACTTAATAAATACGGCATAATCCTTTAAAAGATGGTATATAGGATTATGCATGCTTACACCTCTTGGAATCAGACTTCATCTTTTGATGAACGAGACCCATTGCACAGTGGAGAGCCTCTGCACCACGTACCATCGGGGCCAAAGGAAATAAATAAAACTTAGTCAAATTTTTGTGTTTGTTTGTGCATTAAAAACTGTAAAGGACTAACAAACGTTACATTTAGCTTGCATAGCCTCTCTTAGGCTTTATGATACTCGGATTTCACTACCGAGTACCCTAACCTAAGTGAAGTTAGGGGCATAAGACCGAAGAAGAGGTCATTCTTTGCATTCATATTTTAAGCACGTAACTCGTGTGTTTTCTGCAGGTTCTAACGTTTTCTCTTATACATTCACTCCATCTTTCACGTAGGATTGTTGTTTGATGCATTTTATTGAAAAAATGTGTGGTGCATAAATTCAATGTGAATTATTGTTTGCTTGTATTTGAACCTTGTTTATATATGTTCTAACTAAATTCTTAGGTTTAACATTATATAGTGTTAATTTGCAGAAAACGTGTGTTTTAAGTTTATTACGTTCATGTGCATAGCCCCTAAAATTGATTAAATCATTTGCATTACATAGTAAATTACATTTAGTGTCTTAACTATTATAAATTTTGTGTGTTTTAGTAGTTTTTAAGTATTTGTGAGTGTTTATAGTTTGCTTTGATAGTTTTACTATTTTATGTGTTATCGCTTTGTTTTCTAAATATGCCTTACGATTTTGGTTAGTATTCCTATATTCATCTCATATTCTTTGTTGATACTAACACTTGGTCTTTGGTGGATGCTCAGGCTAATGAATGTCCGATCAGAATCCTGGACCATCTAAAACAAAGTTTGAGGAAATCGCAGAGAGAATAGCGAGACTTAAAGCTCAAACAGACATCCTGGATTATCCCATCATCGAGGAAGTATCCGAGTCTTCACATTCATCAACCGACCATAGTTCAGCGTCATCAACCGACCATACTTCAGAACAGGAAGCACAAGACGTCAACATGGCCAATGCAGGACAGTCTCTTCGCCAGCGTACCTGCTCAACCGAATGGAGCAGCGGGCCTTCGAGCATTGCTTTTCCACTACCGGAGGAAAACATGAAGGAAGTCGAGCTGAAGAGTGGTTTCCTCCACCGACAACCCATTTTTCACGGACTTTCCAATGAAGATCCGAACAAGCATCTCAAACAATTCCAATTTGTTTGTAACAGCATGAAGCCATCCGGTGCTGATACGGAGCTCTTCAAGCTGAAGGCATTCCCATTCACCCTAACCGACAGGGCCGAGTCTTGGCTTATGGAACTACCGCCGAACCATATTACCTCATGGAAGCAACTTGCGGATATGTTCCTAGCGAAGTACTTCCCGGCCTCAAAGATCACCGTCTTGAGGAAGCAAATCACTGGCATTACACAGAAACCGGACGAGACCTTCGGCCAATATTACGACCGATTCAAGGTTTTGTGTGCCACTTGCCCATCGCATGGATTTTCCGAGACCAACCTCATGAATTACTTTTACGATGGTCTCAAGCCGATCGATAGGGAATTACTAGATGCAGCAGCTACCGGTGCATTCATGGACTTAACCGAGACCGAAGCTAGAACTCTTCTAGAAAATCGGGCGAATAATGATGCACAATATGGAATGTCCAACAGACGAGCAGTCGGTGAAGCGAGTTCTAAACCCGACGCGGACGAAAAATACGACAAACTAGCTCATATGCTAGAGAAGGTTTTAGAGCTCGAGACGACAAGAGCCAAAGCAACTCATGGGCCTGTTTGTGGCATATGTCAAGTACAAGGTCACCATAATAACCAATGCCCTCAAGCGCCAGAGCAAGCTAGCGAAATGGAGCAAGCTAACGCCATCGGCGGATATCAAGGAGGCCAACGGTACAACAACTACAACAATTTTGGCAACCGAGATCATTCAGGTTTTAGATGGAGCAGCAACGAGGGAACTTTCAACCCTCCAGCACCTCAACAAAGTTACCAACGCCCTCCATTTCAACCAAGGCCACCGATGCAGCATGGTTCGTCATCTCAATCCTTCACCAACCCGGATTACGACAAGATGTTGTCGCAACTTTCGGCCTCCACACAAGTTCTCCTCGACGGACAATCGAAGACAAAGGAGACACTGGACTCACATGGCCGAGACATCACCGAAGTGAAGAAGCAGCTTGGCCAACTTGTTGATTTCATGGGCCAAATCAAAGAAACCGGTCGGCTTCCACCTCAACCCACTCCTAATCAACGAAATGTGAATGCCATCGTCACAAGGAGTGGGAAGATACTTGAAGAACCAAAGACCAAGCGATCTCATCTCGATGAAGTCACCATCGAGGACATCACCAACGAAGACGATGATGAGATCGATCCGGCAACTCAAGAAGCCGAGAAGAAGAAGGTGACGCCTATTGTCACCAAGGCACAATCCCCTCCACAACCCACCCCAATCAAAGGTAAAAGCCCTATTCCTTCAAATATGGTTATTACTAATTCTCCGTTTGCTGTTGCACCTTTCCCTAGCAGATTATTAAAATCAAAGAAGAAGGATGCCCAATATGAAGATATCTTGGACATCTTCCGAAAGGTGCAAGTGAATTTGCCCTTGATTGAGTGCATAAAACAGGTGCCGATATACGCAAAGTTTCTGAAAGAATTATGCACACAGAGGAGGCAAACTCGAGAGAAGGAGGTTGTGAAGGTGAACGCAACCGTTTCGGCGGTTTTGCAGCGTCGGCTACCCCCAAAAATGAAGGACCCAGGGAGCTTTGCAGTTCCCTGCGTAATCGGTGACAACCACTTCGAAGACGTGATGCTTGATCTCGGAGCCTCCATCAACGTCATGCCTTACTATCTTTACGAATCGATGGAGCTTGGAGATCTCAAGCAAGATGGTGTTGTCATCCAATTAGCCGATCACACACACAAGTATCCGAGGGGATACGTAGAAGACGTGCTCGTGCAAGTCAACAACTTAATATTCCCAGCCGATTTCTATATAGTTGACATGGAAGAGAGTCCACTGAACACCACGCCGCTGCTGCTTGTGCGACCTTTCATGCGGACTGCGAGAACTAAGATCGATGTGTTTCAAGGCACTTTCTCCATGGAGATTGATGGAGAAAGAATCGAGTTCAACATCCTGGACGGGATGAAGTTTCCAATTTCAAGCGTGGCTGCCATTTCGACATACGATCCCGTGGATACCTTAGCACAAGGCCACCTCGACACCATCAATGAAGATGAACTCGACATGGCCATCCAACTCGGGGAAGACGCCCTTCTCGAGGCCTTGCTAGAGCTGACGCCTCGAATTCAAGATATGGCCATGGCCCTAAATGCCGCACCACGAAAAGTAAGTTTTTCTCCTCCTTTACCAATTACTTTTGGTACTAATAAAATTGTTCCTCCTATCGTAGAAGCTCCAGTTTTAGAACTCAAGCTACTACCGGACCATCTGAAGTATGTGTACTTGGGCGAGAATGAAACTTTACCGGTCATTATTTCGTCCGCGCTAGAAGAGGAGTAGGAGGAGAAGCTCGTGAGTGTACTGAAGAGGTACAAAACCGCAATAGGTTGGACGCTTGCGGACATAAAGGGAATCAATCCGGCAACATGTGTGCATCGGATTTTCCTCGAAGAAGGCACCAAGCCTACGCGGGAAGCACAACGTCGGCTCCACCCTCCGATGATGGAGGTGGTAAAAAAGGAGGTAATTAAACTCATGGACTGTGGAGTTATTTACCCTATTTCTGATAGCCGTTGGGTTTCCCCAGTGCAGGTTGTACCTAAGAAGTCGGGAATCACCGTCGTTGAAAATATGGAGAATGAACTTGTGCCACAAAGGATGATCACTGGACACCGGGTGTGCATTGATTACCGGAGGCTCAACGCCGTAACCCGCAAGGATCATTTTCCATTACCATTCATCGACCAAATGCTGGAAAGATTAGCCGGCCATGCATTTTATTGTTTTCTCGATGGATACTCCGGCTACAACCAAATTAGCATTGCGGAGGAAGATCAAGAAAAGACAACGTTCATATGCCCTTTCGGAACGTTTGCATACCGCCGAATGCCATTTGGACTGTGTAATGCACCAGGTACATTTCAACATTGCATGCTCTCAATTTTCTCCGAGTACATTGAAAAAATTATTGAAGTATTCATGGACGACTTTAGTGTATTTGGGAGTGATTCGATGCATGCTTAAACAATTTAGAAACTATTTTACAAAGATGCGTTGAAACGAACTTGGTGCTTAATTGGGAGAAGTGCCATTTCATGGTTACACAAGGAATCGTATTAGGTCATATTATTTCTCAAAAAGGATTAGAAGTTGATAAATCTAAAGTAGATCTTGTGCGTCACTTACCCTCTCCAACTTCGGTTAGAGAGATTCGTTCATTTCTTGGACACGCAGGATTTTATCGAAGGTTTATCAAAGACTTTTCACACATCTCTCGCCCGTTGTGTAAACTGCTGCAAAAGGAGACCCCGTTCGTATTTGATGACGAATGCAACGCTGCCTTCAACAAGTTGAAGGAACTTCTCACGAGCGCTCCTATTTTAAGCAGCCCTGATTGGTTTCTGCCATTTGAACTCATGTGCGACGCCTCGGATTATGCCGTAGGAGCCGTTTTGGGTCAGCGGAAGGACAAGAAACCCTACGTAATTTATTACGCCTCTCCGACGCTTGATGAAGCTCAAAGAAATTATACTACAACCGAGAAGGAGTTTCTTGCAGTGGTTTTTGCTTTAGATAAATTTCGGTCTTATTTACTTCAAACTAAAGTAACTGTGTATATTGATCATGCAGCTTTGAAGTACCTAATGCTGAAAAAGGACGCAAAACCACGGCTTATAAGATGGATACTTCTACTCCAAGAATTCAACATCGAAATCAAGGATAAGAAGGGAGTAGAAAACGTCGTCGCTGACCACCTATCACGTTTGATAGGTGACCATGAGACTATTGAAATTGAGGAAACTTTTCCGGATGAAAAACTCTTCGGAATTGGGGTGAGTGCTTCAGAAACTCCTTGGTATGCCGATATCGTTAATTACTTAGTTACCGGTGAGTTTCCATCTACCATGCATAGATTTCAACGTGACAAACTTAAAAATAATTCTAGAACTTTTATCTGGGATGAGCCTTATTTATGGAAACAATGCTCCGACTTAGTCATTAGGAGATGTATCCCGGATAGTGAATTTAAGCATATTCTAGAATTTTGTCACAATGAAGCATGCGGGGGACATTTTGGTTCAAGGAGGACAGCCCTTAAGATTTTAGATTGCGGTTTCTTTTGGCCTAGTTTATTTCGCGATGCTCATGCATTTTGTGCTGCATGTGATAAGTGCCAGAGATTCGGTAATTTAGGACCTAGAGATCAAATGCCACAAACTTATATGCTTAATGTCGAAATTTTTGATGTATGGGGTATTGATTTTATGGGACCATTTCCTCCCTCCAATGGTTATACGTATATTTTACTCGCAGTAGATTATGTTTCTAAATGGGTGGAGGCAAAGGCCACCCGTACTAATGATTCGCGAGTTGTTGCAGATTTCCTACGAACTAACATCTTTACTAGATTTGGAATGCCACGCGTTCTAATTAGTGATGGAGGAAGTCATTTTTGCAACCGCACGGTGGAAGCATTGATGAGGAAGTATGGCGTAAGACACAAGGTTTCCACACCATACCACCCTTAAACAAATGGAATGGCAGAAATTTCCAACCGTGAAATCAAGAAGATATTGGAGCGAACCGTCCGCCCAAACCGGAAAGATTGGAGCCAGTGCTTAGATGACGCATTATGGGCTTACAGGACTGCCTACAAGACTCCCATCGGTATGTCACCTTTTCGACTTGTTTATGGGAAGGCATGCCATCTTCCGGTAGAACTGGAGCATAAAGCATGGTGGGCTGTTAAGAAGTTCAACATGGATCGAGATGCGGCTGGACTGCATTGAAAGCTACAACTTTCTGAGCTCGAGGAGATACGAAATGATGCTTTCGACAACGCATGGATTTAGAAAGAGAAAACCAAGATGATCCATGACAAGATGATTCGTGGCAAGAGTTTTGAACCGGGGCAAAAAGTCCTACTTTTCCATTCGAAGCTCAAACTCTTTCCCGGCAAATTACGATCAAGGTGGAATGGGCCTTACACGGTTGTTCAAGTTTTCCCCTATGGAGCCGTCACAATTCAATCTTTGGATAGCGGGAACTTGTTCAAAGTTAATGGCCACCGTTTGAAGCCTTATCGTGAAGCACTCACAGATCAAATCGTGGAGGAAGAATCGCTGGAAGAGCCGGCCACCTCAAACACGTGAAGGGAGACAACAGATTTGTTTTCTTCTCCCCATTTAAATTAATTTAATGGCTTTTTGCGTATTACATTAGAATTTTCGTAGATCCTATACTTCATGCTTAAAATCTATACTTTTACTTTAGTACATTGAGGGCAATGTAGAGTTTAAGTGTGGGGGAAGGGTTTACAATTTAATTGTGTCTAAATTAGTGTTTTTCAGAGTCTTTAGGACGCCCTTAACTAGTCGATGATGAAATTAGACCGATACGAACACATATGGCGTATGAATCACATACATCGAATTCTTGTGCTAATTGAGATATTCTATGTGTTTTTAACATGTAGTAGATATGATTTGCAAAACATGGTACAGAAATCGCATGCTTGAATAAATTTTTAATCATATGAACCCTATGTGAGCTTTTGAGCTATCTGTTCTTTATTCGAGTGAATATGCATCCATTTCGTAGCTACTAGCTTATATATGCCTCATTCGATTGCTTGCCATAGATTTTAATGAACTAGAGAATGCTAGAACTTACTCATGTCAATTTGCAAAGATTTTAAGTTGATACATACTTTGATTTCGGAAATGATTAAAGGCATTTAGGATTTTCCACCTCATTGCCATATATCCATGTATCCCATTTGTACGCACAAGTTGCGACACCCCTAGATAAACCAATTGAGCCCACGTTAAGCTTTTCTTTCATCACCATATATACCTAAACACTGACCCTAGTATAGAATATCCTTACCTTTGTTCCGGAAACTTGGTGAGAATTTTTCGAAACTAGCACATAAGATTATGGTTTGAAGGGAAAGATTAAAAGAGTTAATGTGAGTAAGGGGAAAGACTTGTCCAAATAGCTAAAAAAGTATGAGATTGCCAAAAAGAAAAGAAAAAAAAAATAATATTTAAGAGAATGAAAAGAAAAAAATTATATATATCTCTTATGGCAATATGTTGTGTTCTAAAGTAGAAACCAATTGGATTAACGTCCCCCTTATTTGCGGATTTGGAGATTACGACAAATTGAAGGCCCAAAAATAGAAAAAAATATGGTCTTTGTCCTGTCCGAAAAGCTCAAAGGGTAGTTTAAGATTGATGTTTACATGGTAACATTCGAGTGGAAATGGAGGACGAATATGGTGCTAGACTAAGTCGTTGGAACGTTTTTATCACCACATATCTAAATTTCGAATGCCTTAGCCTTAACCCCATTACAACCTCACTAAAAGTCCTTTATGATCCTTAAAATGAGTAGCTTTCAATTAGTAGAGTAAGTTGCATGAGTAAGCGTATGGTTTTTGTTCATTTGTGCAAGCAATCAAACTTCATTCATGTGGTTTTCATTTCAATTCATATACACTTTAAGTGAACCCTTTTCATGAGAGAAAAATATGATGAGTTCATCCTTGTGAGTTGATTAAACCTTTATTCAAAGCATGCACAGCTATAACATAACCATTGTTTTCTCTATGTCTTACTTGTTCATTACATAATTATATCGCAATTATCTCTTGAATTCGTTGAGCATACAAGTTGAAATTCATGTGAGCCATCGCCATATACTTATGAAAATTCTGAGACAAATTTTAGCTAAGGGCTTAGTTATGTTCTTTCCTTTGTTTTAAATTCGTAGAAGAGTCTTAGTTTAACTTAGTGTTTGCTAAGGGACTAGCAAAGTCTAAGTGTGGGGGAATTTGATATACGCATTCTATGCTCGTTTCTTAACGCATTTCCCTTTACGTTTAGCTATGTTATTATCTTAGTTTTTATGTTTTTCTTATTTAATTTGTTATTTTGAAGATAATTACGGTGGAGATTAATAACGACGCAATTCGGAGGAATTTCGGCGATTTTGCGATTTTTGCGATTTCGGACCACCGGAAATGGGCCGGCCCAAAAAGCATTTTTTTGGGCCCATTTCTCAAAGTTTGTTTCGGCCCAAAAACCAGCCCAAGCCCATTGAATTCGGCAAGGAAGCAACTTGGGGAAGAGGAAAAGTCAAAGATGTCAAGCTTTGTGACAAGGCTTAGTGACTAAGCTTGTGATCATCACAAAAGATGACTAAGTGTGTGACTTGCCATGGTGACTCTTGCTTAGGGTTCACAAATGGTGAGTTGCCATGGTGACTCTTGCTTTGTGATGATCACACTTGGTGACTAAGGGAGTGACTTACCATGTGACTAAGGCTTGCATTAAATGAAGGGAGGCAAGGTGGAAGAGAGATGAAGGCATATGCTTGCCTATAAATACCAAGGGAGTTCGGCCATGATAAAGGATCACATAATTTCACAAGCCAAAACTCTATACACTTTACTACTCTTCCATACACAACCGAAGTCCTCCTGAAGTTGAAGTCCTCCGCCACCTCCGGATCAAGAACGTAGAGTGCGTCATTCGTGTTCTTGAGAACCACCGCTAGTAGATTGGTGCGTCACCTCTCTAAAAAGTGTAACCATGTACTCTAAACTCCATCTTCATCTTTGTAATACTTTCGGTTATGTAATGAAAGAAATTCTCCATGTTCTTCTCTTATTTCGATTCTTCCATGTGTTCTTGATTTTATTAGTTTGGATGCATGTGCTAGCTTTAAAGTTCTTAATGCTTTGAGTATGATTTAGGATAGGGTGCGTCACTTATTGTCCTAAATTATACCTCATTGATTCGGCAAAGAAGCTATTGTTTTAAGTTGTTATGCGTCATGACATTCTTATTCAACAAAAGCATGTGTATGTATCTCGACTAAAATTAAGGATTTCGTAGATAATAAATAAGGTAAAAGCAAAGGAGTAGGTTCGGTCAGTGAATATGTTGATCACTTGTAATTAGTAGTGTAACTCTTATTTTTAGCAAGCATAATTAGACTTGAAGTTTCTTGATTGTTAAAACTTGTCTATGAGTAAAACATGTTAGATGCCTAAGAGTTTTAGTTGTGTTTGCATGTTTTTGCATTTTAATTTAGTAGGACATTTAATCAACCAATTTCCACTCCCCCCAAACCTTTAGATTTCCGCTTATTAACGAAACCATGCATGCGCCCTTAATTCCCCGGATAAAGAACGATCCCTACTCGCCAATATTATAATGACAAAAGAAGGGTTTTAAATTGCAATGCGCGTAATCTGTGTTTTTAGGGTCTACTTTGTGTTAACGTTAAATGCATGTTTTGCTCGTATCAAACTCCATCGTTGACGGCGCGCCGGCGGCGGCGGCGGCGGCGGTCAACGGCGAGAAAAAGTCAACTTTTCAGATTTCGATGTAATTAGTGTCATTTTTCTCGTAATCACGCCCTGGTTATCGTACGGAGGTTTTCGGGTTGATTTGAGTAGCCGATTTTCAGTCGAGGTTTCGAGTTGGGATTTCGGGATTTCCGTTATACATTTTGTACCGCATTGTATATTTCCGGGAACGGTTGGTTTCCGTGCATCAGTACAGTGTTGAGAACTATGATTTTGATCAGTTATGTTTTGTGAACATTCAGGAGATCGAGATCGAGATCGTGATCGTGCTTCAGGCGAGGGATCTTCCGCCGGACCACGAGATTAGCGCGAGTGCGCGTTTTGCTCACCTGTGAGTGGACAATTTCTTTTCACGGAATTCTTGCGAGTCTTTTATATGATTTTTGAACTTGAGCATGAGTATTGAGATTACGGATTACATGAGCATGTGTTTTACGATTATACGATATACTTATACGAATATACGTATACGAGTATACATACATACAAATATGCTGTTTCATGCATTTGCATCGAAATGTTTGTGATTTAGTTTACACAGAGTACAGTCGTTATATGTTGTTGTATCGATACACTCGCATCCCGGCTGATCCCCGAGGATGTGTACCGGGGGAGGCTGTGACTCCTGACCCGTGACCTGTACCGGGGGGAGGCAGACCTCTGACCTGAGGCCTTTCTGGCTAGAATCGCGTGGAAGTCTGGGACCCCGTGATTCTGACTGTACTAGCACGGTGTGTGTCCGTGAGTGACCCCGTGGGATTTTTACTTGCATGCTCAGTACGCTGGAGAACTATGGTTTTACCTCGTGTACTTTATTATTTCTATTTACCTGGACTCGCATATGTTTTTATAACATATATATCAACTGGTGAAAGACATTTATTTTCGTCCACTCACTCTAACGTGTTTATTGTATTTCCCCTGGGCTTTTCGGTTTCCGTGCCCAGTTTGCAGTTCAGGTTTGGTGTTTCACGTCGCGGTTTGGAGGCTAGTGACCAGAGTCACCTGTGTTTTCCAGTAGGTTCTTGTTTCACCTACTGATGTACATATTGTATATGTTTTACTATAGAGGCCGCTCTGATACATTCTGATACATGTTGTGCGGATTTTCACGGATATATATATATACATAGTACAGTTTATTTACTGTTGTTGATCATATTGATGTTGAGAAATCCGGATGGGAATGGTGCCCACGGTTTGCTTTTTGTGGCATAGGATGAAGTGTTAATTTCCGCGTGCAGGATGGTAATTCCACGCTAGTAACGAAACTCTGCCGAAATTTTAAAATTTTTTTGTTGGTTCGTGTTTTCGAAAGGGTTTGATTCCGGTTTAGGTAATTGAATCGGGATTGGGTCCTTTCAGCTTGGTATCAGAGCATTAGGTTGTCAGATTCTATAGACTCTTGTAGTTGTGACGCTTAGGGTATTTGAGTTGATACAGCATGACTGGAGTGATGACCCGACTGGCCAGCGGTACTCATCAATACTTTGGGTGTTGTGTGTCCTCAAATATCTGCGGTTTGATGATTACGTTCTTTCTGCTTGTACCTAATGCTTGTCTTGTATCAGTAGGATGCCTCCTCGACGTGGTCCCCGTGTTGATCGGGATGATGATCCTGATGAGGATCGCCGAACGCGCGACTTGCTGATGCGAGTGCTGCGTTTGGAAGAGCGTTTTGACCCTGTGGTCAAGGCTCGCACTGCGGGTGCTACTGTGTTCTCGGGTTCAGTTGATCCAGAGATATGCGAGGCATGGTTGGTTCAGATTGAGCGTGTGTGTGAGCGTCTGCAGTTTACACCTGAGCAGATGTCAGTAGCCGCAGTTGGTTTACTTGAGGGTGATGCATACTTTTGGTGGGTCAGCATTGACAGAGTTCCTGTGGACACTCCGTGGACATTGTTTCGTGATTTGTTTATGCGGAGGTATTTTAATCAGGCTACCCAGCAGCGCAAGTACGAGGAGTTCACTAACTTGAGGCAGGGCAGTTTGTCTGTACTTGAGTATCGGGATCGGTTTACTCGATTGTCTCGTTTTGCGCGGGATATGGTGGCTACAGAAGAAGCCAAGTGTCGCAGGTTTGAGCTGGGATTGAATCTGAACATCAAGGCGACACTGACTACGATGCCTCAGAACAACTTTGATGAGTTTGTTAGTGCTGCACTCCGAGGCGAGGATATTGAGCAGGAGAGACAGCAGAGGTACCAGCCGAGGCGATTCGAGGAAGGTGGACCGAGTCAGGGGCCTTCGAAGAGACAGAGTTCCGATACTTCGGGTTCAGCTTCATCCTGAGGCGGTAGATCATACCGACCACCAGCTGGTACATCGAGACGGAGGTTGGGATGGAGGAGAGATCGACCGCAGCGACCACAGACTAGTGGGAGTTCCAGCGGTTCTAGTTATCCGCGGCGTACTGGTGGCACATTTGCTGTACCGCGAGAGTACCCATTGTGTAATTTCTGTAACAGGCATCACTTGGGACCGTGTCAACGAAGCCCTGTCACTTGTTTCCATTGTGGCCAGGTGGGTCACTATGCGAGGGAGTGTCCTCAATTGTATGGTGGTGACGGACAGGCGGCCCAGAGTTCCGGAGTTGAGCGAGGTGCCACTTCTGGAGTGCGACCAGCACAGTTTGCAGGCCAGGGCCGACAGCAGGGACAGCCCCAGCGAGGACGACCAGCCGGACAGGCGAGGGTTCATGCTATGACTCTACATGAGGGCAGAGCATCACCGGAGGTCGTTATCGGAACGTTACATGTCTTTGGTATTCCAGTAGTTGCGTTGTTAGATCCGGGTGCCACACATTCATTCATATCATTTAGACTGTCATCATTGGCTACGGTTCCTGCATCTCCACTTCGGGGGTTGTGGAGAGTGTTGTATCCGTCAGGTGAGGTTGTGAGCATCGGTTGGGTTTACCGAGATTGTGAGGTGTTTGTTGATGGCCATGGTTTAGCCGCTGATCTGTTGTTGCTTGATATTGTGGATTTCGATCTGATATTGGGTATGGACTTTTTGGAGTCGCACTGGGCTATGTTTGATTGCCACAGGAAGGAGGTCGCGTTTCGACGACCCGGGTTACCTGAGATACTGTTTCGTGGCGAGAAGAACACTTCACTACCGTGCTTGATTTCCGCGATGAGGGCGGATCGGTTGATGAAAAAGGGTTGTGTTGCTTATTTAGCCCATGTTGTGGATACTACAGCTGTAGTGCCGGATCTTGGTAGTATTGAGGTTGTGTCTGAGTTTCCGGATGTGTTTCCAGCGGAGTTACCTGGTATACCCCCTGTGCGGGAGATTGATTTTACCATTGAGTTATTGCCGGGTACTGGACCGATTTCCCAAACACCGTACCGGATGGCGCATGCTGAGTTGAGGGAGTTGCAGATTCAGCTTCAGGAGTTGTTAGAGAAGGGATTCATTCGACCGAGTGTTTCTCCGTGGGGTGCTCCAGTGTTGTTTGTGCGGAAGAAGGACGGGTCCATGCGTTTGTGCATCGACTATCAGAAGCTGAATCAGATTACAGTGAGGAACAAGTATCCGTTGCCACAGATTGATGATTTGTTCGATCAGCTCAAGGGAGCAGCAGTCTTTTCGAAGATTGATCTTCGATCCGGATATCACCAGTTGAGGATCCGGGATTCAGATGTTGCCAGGACAGCATTCAGGACGCGGTATGGGCACTATGAGTTTCTGGTTATGCCGTTTGGGTTGACCAACGCCCCCACCGCTTTCATGGACTTGATGAATCGGGTATTTCGACGATTCCTGGACAAGTTCGTGATTGTATTCATTGATGATATTTTAATATATTCGAGGAGTGTGGGCCAGCACAAGAAGCACTTGCGAGCGGTGTTGCGGACTTTGCGGGACCATCAGCTGTTCGCGAAGTTTAGCAAGTGTGAGTTCTGGTTGGATAGTGTGAAGTTTCTGGGCCACGTGATTTCGGCCGAGGGAGTTAGTGTTGATCCTGACAAGATTGAGGTTGTGCTGAATTGGAGTCGACCCACTACTGTACCGGAGATCCGGAGTTTCTTAGGGTTAGCAGGTTATTATCGACGGTTTGTACAGGATTTCTCCCGGATTGAACACCACTGACCAGATTGACGAAGAAGGGCGTCAAGTTTGAGTGGTCTGATACGTGCGAGGAGAGTTATTTGCTCCTGAAGGAGAGATTGACTACCGCACCGGTTCTGAAGTTGCCAGACGACAGTGGTGAGTTTGTTGTATACAGTGATGCGTCGAAGTTGGGCCTTGGCTGTGTATTGATGCAGCATGGTAGAGTCGTGGCTTATGGTTCCAGACAGCTGAAACCGCACGAGATCAACTATCCGACGCATGATTTGGAGTTAGCCGCTATTGTATTAGCATTGAAGAGTTGGAGACATTACCTGTATGGTGCTCAGTGTAAGATTTTCACTGACCACAAGAGTCTCACCTACTTGCGGACACAGCCGGACCTGAACATGAGGCAGCGCCGATGGATGGAGTTGATCAATGATTATGATTGCACGTTTGAGTACCATTCAGGGAAGGCCAACGTTGTGGCAGATGCGCTTAGTCGGAAATCTGGAGCTTCGTTGTTTCACATGTGTGTGGTCAGAGTATCGATGTTAGCCGAGCTTCGAGCTACAGGTGCTGTGTTTGGGTATGATGATGATGGAACTTTGTTGGCCAGCTTTCAGGTTCGACCGGTACTGGTTGATCAGGTACGGGAGGTACATGATTTAGATCCTTACTTGCTGGGTAAGAAGACCATGATTCGGAATGGTGTGCCTACAGAGTTCCGATTGAGCGACGACGGTACGTTGTTGTTC
The DNA here is from genome assembly GCA_946800695.1 of Geum urbanum. NCBI lineage: Eukaryota > Viridiplantae > Streptophyta > Magnoliopsida > Rosales > Rosaceae > Geum > Geum urbanum. The sequence continues at coordinate 42,853,233 of OX326998.1, forward strand.
AGGGGCAGATTATGTGTACCCAGGGACGAGGACTTAAAGAAGGAGATTCTGGACGAGGCCCACAGTTCAGCGTATGCAATGCATCCCGGAGGTACGAAGATGTTTCGTACACTTCGAGCGTACTATTGGTGGCGCAACATGAAGCGGAAGATTGCTGCGTACGTGAGTCGGTGTTTGATATGTCAGCAGGTCATGGTGGAGAGGCAGAAACCTGCAGGGAAACTACAGCCACTTGAGATTCCAGTTTGGAAGTGGGAGCATATCACAATGGATTTTGTCTATCAGTTGCCGCGTACTTCGGCGGGCAACACTGGCATTTGGGTTTTTATTGATCGATTGACGAAATCCGCACACTTTCTTGCACTCCCAGGGAAGATTTCAGTGGGTAGACTGGCTAAGTTGTATTTATCAGAGATTCTTCGCTTGCATGGTGTGCCTGTATCGATTGTTTCTGATCGAGATAGTCAGTTTACTTCTGAGTTTTGGCAGGCTTTACAGCGAGCTTTGGGCACGAGGTTGCGGTTTAGTACAGCTTTTCATCCTCAGACTGACGGGCAGTCCAAGCGGACCATTCAGACCCTTGAGGATATGTTGAGATCGTGTGTGTTGCAGTTTCGTGGAAATTGGGATCAGCAGTTGCACTTGATCGAGTTCGCCTACAACAACAGTTATCAGGCCAGTATTGAGATGGCACCGTATGAGGCACTGTACGGGAAGTAGTGTCGCACTCCATTGTGTTGGAGTGAGGTGGGTGAGCGTTGGCTTATTGGTCCTGACCTGATGAAAACCACGATGGAGGACATTCAGGTTATTCGGGATCGACTGAAGATTGCCCAGGATCGGCAGAAGAGTTACGCGGATGTGAGGAGGAAGAGTCTAGAGTTCGAGGTTGGTGATTGGGTTTTCCTGAAACTATCTCCGTGGAGGGGAGTTGTGCGTTTCGGGAAGCGTGGCAAGCTTCGACCGTGGTACATTGGTCCATATGAGATTACAGAGAGGGTTGGAGCTGTTGCTTACAGACTTGAGTTACCGACAGAGATGGCTCGTGTACATGATGTCTTCCATGTTTCGATGTTGCGGAAGTACATCTCAGATCCTTCACATGTGATAGCCCCAAAACAGTTGCCGATCAGAGAGGATTTATCGTATATTGAGGAGCCAGTGCAGATTCTCGATCGATGTGAGCTGGAGCTGAGGCACCGTGTGATTCCGCTGGTGAAGGTCTTGTGGCAGAACCATTCAGTTGAGGAGGCCACCTGGGAGACCGAGCAGCGTATGCGGGAGCAGTATCCTCATCTGTTCACATGACAGGTACGTAAATTTCGAGGTCGAAATTTCTTTAAGGGGGGTAGATTTGTGACGACCCGAACCAGAATCAGTTGCTTATTCAGCATGATTCTCGAGATTGTGTTTAGTCGCAGTTTATTGTCGTAATTGTGGTTTGCCGATTCGATTCGCGACTTGGTTTTTGGTCGGGAATTTGAGTTGAGTATCTTCACGGGAATGGTAGAGTACGTGATTACGAGCTCGTGGGCGGTTCCGAAAGATTTTTCCGATAACCGAGGAATATTTTATGATTATTTGAAGTTTCGGGTTTCGTTTCGAGCTTATCAGAATCATATCGTATATTCATTCAGGACCGTTGATCGACCCGAGGGACGAGTATAAATATCGAAAAGTCGAGAAATAGTCGCAAAAAACACGGAATTGCTTTGACCAGTCATTGACTTTCCCAAATTGGAAAGTTGACCTGCTGCCCGAAAGGGAAAGTTTCCATTTTTGGCTTCACTTTCCGGCGACAGGATTCCGGCCACTTTGGACTTCGAGGAAGGTATGGTTAGAACCCTTAGGTGATTTCGAGTAGGTTTGTGTTTGAAATTATGCGATTTGATGGAGTTTGTTGGGAACCCGAATCGGGTTGCGATGCCGTGGTTCGCCGGTATCGGGGGGAGGATCTCCGGTGGGTTTTGGTGGTTGAGATATTGGGGTTTTGGTTCCTTTAGCTTAGGAGAAGCTTCCTATGTAGTTGTTTTGGTTTGAGGTGGAGGTTTTCGGGGTCATCGGATTGTTCACCGGAATGGTGTTTCCGATTGAATTTGTGGTGATTTGGAGGGGTTGTGCTTGGAATTGGGCATTGGGATAGAAGGGAAAGAGATTCGCACGGATGAGATGGTTCGATCTGGAAATTTTGGCCGCAAAACTCCACCGTTGACAGCGCGCCGCCGCCGGCGGTGGCGGTCAACGGCGAGAAAAAGTCAACTTTTCAGATTTCGATGTAATTAGTGTCATTTTTCTCGTAATCACGCCCTGGTTATCGTACGGAGGTTTTCGGGTTGATTTGAGTAGCCGATTTTCAGTCGAGGTTTCGAGTTGGGATTTCGGGATTTCCGTTATACATTTTGTACCGCATTGTATATTTCCGGGAACGGTTGGTTTCCGTGCATCAGTACAGTGTTAAGAACTATGATTTTGATCAGTTATGTTTTGTGAACATTCAGGAGATCGAGATCGAGATCGTGATCGTGCTTCAGGCGAGGGATCTTCCGCCGGACCACGAGATTAGCGCGAGTGCGCGTTTTGCTCACCTGTGAGTGGACAATTTCTTTTCACGGAATTCTTGCGAGTCTTTTATATGATTTTCGAACTTGAGCATGCGTATTGAGATTACGGATTACATGAGCATGTGTTTTACGATTATACGATATACTTATACGAATATACGTATACGAGTATACATACATACAAATATGCTGTTTCATGCATTTGCATCGAAATGTTTGTGATTTAGTTTACATAGAGTACAGTCGTTATATGTTGTTGTATCGATACACTCGCATCCCGGCTGATCCCCGAGGATGTGTACCGGGGGAGGCTGTGACTCCTGACCCGTGACCTGTACCGGGGGGAGGCAGACCTCTGACCTGAGGCCTTTCTGGCTAGAATCGCGTGGAAGTCTGGGACCCCGTGATTCTGACTGTACTAGCACGGTGTGTGTCCGTGAGTGACCCCGTGGGATTTTTACTTGCATGCTCAGTACGCTGGAGAACTATGGTTTTACCTCGTGTACTTTATTATTTCTATTTACCTGGACTCGCATATGTTTTTATAACATATATATCAACTGGTGAAAGACATTTATTTTCGTCCACTCACTCTAACGTGTTTATTGTATTTCCCCTGGGCTTTTCGGTTTCCGTGCCCAGTTTGCAGTTCAGGTTTGGTGTTTCACGTCGCGGTTTGGAGGCTAGTGACCAGAGTCACCTGTGTTTTCCAGGAGGTTCTTGTTTCGCCTACTGATGTACATATTGTATATGTTTTACTCTAGAGGTCGCTCTGATACATTCTGATACATGTTGTGCGGATTTTCACGGATATATATATATATACATAGTACAGTTTATTTACTGTTGTTGATCATATTGATGTTGAGAAATCCGGATGGGAATGGTGCCCACGGTTTACTTTTTGTGGCATAGGATGAAGTGTTAATTTCCGCGTGCAGGTTATGGTAATTCCACGCTAGTAACGAAACTCTGCCGAAATTTAAAAAAAATTTTGTTGGTTCGTGTTTTCGAAAGGGTTTGATTCCGGTTTAGGTAATTGAATCGAGATTGGGTCCTTTCACCGGTAATGTCCGAGACATCACCGGCGACTTGAGTCGCCGGCAATGGCAGCGCCGCCGTGGCCGGAATGTGAGACATTGCCGGCGACTGAGGTCTATGTCGCCGGCAATATGTGGAAAATTTTTGAAAAAAAAACGCGATTCTGGATTGGGCCCAATTCCAGAACCTGCATTGAAAGACATAAACCGTACAATCATACAAGTTCAACAGTACACATAAATGTCCAACGTACAGTACAAATAGCAACGACGATACGAAAATTAATTACAACTACAGGTCAGGGTCGAGGAACTTGCGGGTCAGGGTCGAAGTAATCCATGTACTCATTTGAATTCCGGTGGCTACCTTGGTCTTGCTCTGGTGTTGACTGGGGCGGTGGTGGTGGTGGATAGTTAGGGAACGGAAGGACCGGGACCGGGGGAGGTGTGGGGAACAGTTGTCCGGTAGTCTGAGCCTCGTACATCGTCCGCATCTATGTGTACATCTGAGCCTGCACCTGTGTCTGCTGCATTTGGTACTCGGCCATCTGCCTCTTTTGCTCCTCCAACTCCCTCTGCGTCCTGTGAAGCTCCGCTGCGAGGTTACGACTAGAAGTTGAACTTCTTGACCCGGTAGAGTATTCTGAAGTGTTCTTCAATAGTCCTTCGCCCGCCGTGCCCATTCCCCTACAGTAGTAGGTATTCTTGCCAGTCCCGCACACTTTTGCCATGATCTGAGCCGCTATAGGGCGATCAAGCGGATCGATCTGAGAGGCATACTGGGTGACTTCTTCCTCGGAGCAGTCAGGATGGTTAGTCCGAGCTATATTCATGGTCACTTCCACGGTCGCCTCCTCCACTCTCGCCTAATTGAAAAGTGAAAATGAATAACGTATTAGGTAACAAAATAAATTAATATCGAAAATAGTTTTATTAACATATGGAGAGGCGAAAGACTTACCGCTTCGTCAGGGCACTGCGGATAGAACTTTTAATGAATATACACCAAGGGGTTCACTTCTTGTTGTTGCTGCGCCTTAGTCGACCAATCCATGTAGTTGAGTGAACCTGCATGATGGGCCCTGGTGTTTTTCAATCTATTCGCCCGGTTCGTCTTCGAAATCGCCTTGTTTGATAAACATATGGAAAAAAATTAGTAACTAACTATTTCAAACTGATACGATACATTAGGCTTGTAAGATATATTCAGGATGCATACCTTCGCTTTGGGGTGCTCGAAGTGGGCTATCAGCCACAACCACTCGTACTCCCTAAACCGGAATTCGCTAGGGGTAGAACCTCGGCCTAGGTCCTTGTATACAGTGTAATGGGAAGAAAGCTCGTTCTTCCACTCTTTATACCTATATTAAAACAAGGAAAAAAAGTTAGAGATATTAAAACACTTGATAAACAAAAATCTAACTCGATATATATTCAAATAAGTCGAAACACATCACCTCATATGTAGTTGACGCTCTACCCACGTGTGAATAAGAACTTCATCCACGTCAAACCACACCTGCAATATGAATATATAAAAGGTAAAATTATATATTTATTCGGACTTAATTAATAAATGTAAAATTTACGTAATAAAAATACGATTTAACTCACACTGAGTGCATTATGCACTTGCATCTTCACGTAGATAGGCACAGATTCCCAATCTGGCCAAAGCATTGGGACCTTGTCCCGCACGATCGCACCGGCCATGCTGACATATTTGCGCGTGGTGTCGAATGCCTCGATCACCTTGCCATCTTCATTGGCCCTTATGGGCGTTTTCCTTCCGCCGGTGGCCTGCTCAAGTCTCTTCCCGGTGCAGGTGCCTCTAGCCCCTTTCCGTTTTCCAGTCCCATTAACGAAATTGCCTAATAATACAATGTCAACAAATTGATATCATTAATTGAACCTATCGCAAGTCTTAAGTAATAATTAAGTAATCAATCTGATGTGAAATAAAATTTATCTGCATCGTCCGTTTGTTGGTTGGTGCACCTCACACTCCAAAGATACACGGGGTCGAACGGGAGGAAGTTATACGCTTCATCCACAGTCAGGAACTCCGGCCGTCCTTCAATATAAACAAGCATCCCCCTATCATCGAATTTAGGGATGACATGAATCTCGTCGGGTAGGAAGAGACCGGACGGCGGAGATAGACGAGGCCTGGATGATGAGGCGCCAGCACCATGTGTCTCAGATGATTCCCGTGAAACGGGAGTAGGCACCGGGCGAATATGGGGCATTCGGATTGAGGGAGTTTTTGATGCCCCCGTTGACTGTCGCTCGTCTGAGGCTCTGCCACCGGAGGGACGTCTGCTGATTGAGCGTCTGGAGACTGAGGCTCGAGCCTCGACTTCCGGTTGCCCGGCTCTTGATCGTGCAGCTTCCTCCTGAGCTCGCGCCTCTAGCAAGGCTCTCGTGCGAGCAGTCATCATTGGCCCACTGGGCGTGTTGCTAACTGCGGGCGAGGAGGAAGCTTGACTACTGTTCCCTCCACTATTTCGGGAACCTCTCTGAAGCCAATTAGCCGCAAAACCTCCTGGCATGGACACCGTAATAGTCATGGATTCGGTTCTATAACAAATCGAAACCGGAACGGTTTGGAACCGAAACCGTTTGAACGTGGAACTGTTATATTACAAACGTTCCGGTTCCAAACTGGGGTTCTATAACAAATCAGAACCGGAACCGTTTGCAACCAGAACCGTTTGAAACCGGAACTGTTTCATAGGCAACCGTTTGTAACATAACTGTTATATTACAAACAGTTCCGGTTCCAAACTGGGGTTCTATAACAAATCGGAACCGGAACGGTTTGCAACCGGAACCGTTTGAAACCGGAACTGTTTGGAACCGGAACCGTTTGTAACATAACGGTTCCGGTTGCAAACGGTTCCGGTTCCGATTTGTTATGGAACCCCAGTTTGGAACCGGAACCGTTTGGAACCAGAACCGTTTGTAACCGGAACCGTTATGTTACAAACGGTTCCGGTTACAAATAGTTCCGGTTTCAAACGGTTCCAATTTCCACCTTCATTTATACGATTAATTAACAACTATATCACATAAATTAACATATATACATTTTCGATATATATATATACATCATGCATTTTAATTAAATTTAATTTTGCACATATTCATCCAAATCACAAACCCTAATTAATTTTCCACATTTTTCACACATATATATACATCATGCATCTTAATTAGGTTTAATTTTCACATATATATACATCACATATTCATCCAAACCACATATATACATAATTTTCACATACCTATATATATAAATACATCACATATAAATACATTACACATACACATACACATACACATACACAAAAATAATTAAAAATTGAGAGAGAGAGAGGGAGAGAGAGAGGATCGGACCTGCCATGGTGGAGTCCGATCTGCTTTGCCGGCGACGGAGGTGAGGGGAGGAGTGGAGGGGAGGAGGGGAAGAGGAGAGGAGGAGAGGATCGGAGGAGGAGAGGAGATGACTCGGTGGAGAGGAGGAGGAGGTGAGCTAGTTTTCGCCGAAGGAGGAGGAGAGGGAGAGGAGGAGGAGGAGAAATGAAGCTCGGGCTCGACCACCCAGTTTCTATCGAGACAACATTGCCGGCAAGTTGCTTATAACTCGTTGGTAATGTCATTACCAACGACATCAACTCATGGGTAATGACATTACCAACGAGTTAACTCGTTGGTAATAACATTACCAACGAGTTATAAGCAACTCGTTGGTAATGACATTACCAACGACGAGTTAAGTCGTTGGTAATGTCATTACCAACGAGTTGCTTATAACTCGTTGGTAATGTTGACATTTCCCGAAAAATATCCGACAACATTTTCCGACTACAATTTCCGACTACATTTTCCGACTACATTTTCCGACAACATTTTCCGACTTCAATTTCCGACTACATTTTCCGACAACATTTTCCGACTACAATCTCCGACTACATTTTCCGACTACATTTTCCGACTACATTTTCCGACAACATTTTCCGACTTCAATTTCCGACTACATTTTTCGACAACATTTTCCGACTACAATTTCCGACTACATTTTCCGACAACAATTTCCGACTACATTTTCTGACAATATCCTCTCAAGCTTGCACATGATAAAAATGATGTCATCTTGCATCTCCCTGAGGTCTGATTTTTTAACTTCCCTGGTGCATAACTTCTGAAAGAATCTTGACAAGGCCACCAACGGCTCCACCACCTCTTTGCGCAGGTACCCTCGAATGAAAATAGGGAAAAGGCGTTGAAGCAGTACATGGCAGTCATGACTCTTTAATCCGTACATCTTATTGTCCCGGAAGTTAACACACCTGCTTATATTTCCTGCATAGCCATAAGGATACCTGCATATATATATATATATATATATATCCATAGGCAACAATTATATTTCTCGCATATAACCATAATCCGGTAAAAATTTAAGGCCAAATTCCTGCGTAGCCATAAGAATATATACCTGACATTACTCAGCCACCGAAAAATTTCATGCTTATGCTTCGGCTTGACGGTGTAAGGAGCTTGCGGCATTTTTCTCTTACCATCTCTTAACCACAAATGTTTCCGCATACCCATTGCTTTCAGATCAATGCGTGCCTTAGGGATGTCTTTTGTTTTCCCCTCCAAGTTAAGAACTGTGCCCACAACACTTTCACACACATTCTTCTCTATGTGCATGACATCTAGGTAGTGTCTGATAGGCAACCTGGGCCAGTATGAGAGTTCCCAGAATATGCTCTTGTGTGTCCAAAACTTATACCTTTCGGGCTTGTCTGGAATTGACGCGACTATGTCAGGATGATTGCTCAGTTGGCCAAAATCATATTCATTCAACACTTCCAAAATTTCTTCCCCTGTCCATCGCCTGGGTGCCACACCTGTTTCCACAGTCCCATCAAACGCGTCTGGATCCTGCCTAAATGGGTGATCATATGGAAGCCAACAACGGTGACGCATCTGAACAATTTTACTGCAATGAGGACTGCAACAATCAACCGTCATGCACTCTAAACAAGCACTGTAACCCCTGGTAACGTTGCCCGACAACATATCGCGGGCAGGAAAATCACTGATGGTGCCAACAAGTATGGCATGCATCTGGAACATCTCGTTTTTGAACCTATCGTAAGTGGGGTGGCCACACTCACTCGGGTACTTAAGCTCCTCAATCAAAGGCCTCAAATACACATCAAGACACTTGCCTGGATAACCCGGGCCCGGAATTAACAGAGTCAGCATATTGTATGCCTTCTTCATGCACATCCATGGTGGAAGGTTGTACGGTACCAAAATAACTGGTCATATACTGTATTGAAGACTCATGTTGCCAAAAGGGTTGAATCCGTCAGATGAGAGCCCTAGCCAAACATTTCGGACCTCTGCTGCAAAATGATCAAACTCCCTGACCATGTGCTTCCAAGCCTCTCCGTCGGAAGGGTGTACAAGGCTCATCGTCAGGCAAGTTCCTCTCAGCCCACCATCTCATTGCCTCGGCCGTGAAAGCACACATGAACAACCGCTCCAGCCTATCAATAAGCGGGAAATATCGAAGTATCTTCACAGCTTTCTTGTTGCCTGCAGGAGTCAACTTATACCTTTCTGTAAAACATACCGGGCAAGCTTCAAGGTCTTCGAGATCTTTTCCCCAGAAGAGAATACAATCATATCTGCATGCATGGATTTTGATGTAGGAAAGCCCAAGATCTTTTAGGATATGTCGCACCTTATGATGAGTTGTAGGAAGACGATGACCGGGTGGCAGTAGCGAAGCAGTCCACTTCAGCCAAGAATCAACAGCTTTGACAGACATTTTGTTCTCCATTTTGAGCTGCATCACTCCCATCACACTTTCATGAACAGTCTTACTACAACCGTCGTACAACGGAGTCTGTTTCAATGCAATCAGGTTGTTGTACTTGTCCATACCGCTTGTGTTGACATGAGCTCGAGGAATGGCTCGACTGGCTCGATATGGGGGAAACCCTCAACGTCGGGAGGGACATTTGGTGCTTCATCAGCAAATACACCGCTCTCATGAGGAAACATATCATTGATTAACATCGATGTTGGATCATAGGATGGACTGCCTCTATCAGCAAAATGTCCATGATCATAGCGTGGTCTGGCCCTCTCACCAAATTGTCCATGATCATGCGGACCCGCTAACGATGGTTCACCCTGATAAATCCAACTAGTGTACTTATCCCAAAACCCGTATTTACTCAGGTGCTTCTGGACTTTATCAATGGGAAAACGAACTCGATCGCTGCGACACTTACATTCGTTACACGGGCAATAATGAAGTGTAGTGTCTCCATAATTAGCCTTCACAAAATCCACAAAACTCCTAATTCCCTGGTGATATCTGACATCCCATCTTTCGAGGCTCATCCAACTCTTGTCCATCCTGAAAATTCTAACAATTTTACGTATTAATTATATATATATACACACATTCACTACTAATAATCGACGCGATATCTCAATTCAATTCAAATATTTTCTGAATTCAATTCAGTACTCGATGATGCATGGTATTCTTCTTTTTTCAATTCAAAACGTATTTGACTAGGTAGGAGGCTCTGTTAAGCCTGGCTCCGATAACACTACGATAATACCAGTCGTTGATTCAGACACAAGATAAGATTAACTACAAGCAGTTTTCTCGTTTCGGTGCGTGACATCGATCAACAACATTTCATATATATATATATATATATATCTCACGAATTGGATTTGATCAACACACACACATATATATATATACATACACATATACGTATATATACACGTACCTATATATATAGCTTCCCGAGTGATCGAGTTTTCGACGCGCGCCTTAATTTTTACAATATACCGAAGGATCGATTTCAGAGCGTACGTTTTCCTTCTTTCGATTTCTCTGGATTTTTTTCGATCAAAATGAAAGAATGATCGAGCTGATGCAATCTTCGTCTAATATAAGAGACATTGTCGGCGACGGAGTAAGTCGCCGGAAATGAAGACATTACCGGCGACTTTACGCCGGAAAATCGCCGGTAATGTTTTGGAACATTACCGGCGACTCCAACCGTCGCCAGCAATGTCAAGCCACACATTTCCGGCGAAATTCCGGCCGAAAAATCGCCGGAAATGTTCGCCTTGACATTGCCGGCGACGGTTGGAGTCGCCGGTAATGTTTTGGAACATTACCGGCGATTTTCCGGCGACATTACCGGCGACGGTGTAAGTCGCCGGTAATGTGGAACATTACCGGCGACTTTTCCGGTCGCCGGCCTTGTCTCCGGTGATCTCGCCGGTAATGACAACAAATGTGGTAGTGTTGGTAAATTAGTATGATTTTTTTTGTAAATTAGTATGAATTTAAATAGTTGTAACATTATTTTCATTATGGTAATTAGTATGAATTTAATTAATTGTAGTATTATTTTAATTAATAGTAATATTATTTGTAATAGTATGAATTTAATAGTTGTAACATTATTTTAATTATGGTAATTAGTATGAATATAATTATTTGTACTATTATTTTAATTATAGTAATATTATTTGTAATAGTTTGAATTTAATTATTTGTAACATTATTTTAATTATTGTAAATTAGTTGAATTTAATTATAAATAGTAAATATTATAAATTGGTTAATATTAAAAAATGAAAAATATCAAAATGGTTTTACGAATGAAAAATAGTAAAAATAGTAAATGTTGTGGTAAATATGAAAAATATAGAATAAATATATAGTAAAAATTGTTACAAATAGTAAATGGTAAAGTAGTTATAATTAATGGTAAAATGAGTTTAATAGTTGATTTTTACAACTCCTAGGTTAAAATAGCCCCGTGAGGTAAAAAAAAGGAACAAAAAGAGGCGGAAGATGCTCAACTCTGACGCTTCGTAGAGTAAGTTGGTTGGCAGAGCTAGGAGGACAATGTCGCACCTTCTCCGGACCCTTCAATTGGTCCCTTGGCTGCGGCGACTGGGGAAATTCCTAATTCCCCAACTATACAGACCGACGATGATAACACCCCTTCCGGCCGATCATCGATGTCAGAAAGTGCCTAGGAGTCGGCCTCCTTCGAGTTTATTATCTACAACGTGCGGCGCAAGGTCAGGAGGGCCCCATCAAACCCTCAACCGAAAAAGACCCGAGGACTCGGAAAATCAAAGCAGTTGTTCAAGGCGTCTGCGCAAAAAATCCAGTTGCCGTACGACAATTTAACTAATGGCCCTCCCACCTCGCAGTTAGCTACTCTCTCATTGCACAGCATCGGAGCAATTATTTGCAACAAGGTTCGTATGGTTGCTCTTAGCTGGAAGGAGTTGCCGGACTTGGAGAAGGGGAAGGTGTTTAAAGAACTCTCGGTACGTAATACAATTTTAAATTCATTTTTTAATAACCAATAAAAATCGTAATTTCATAATATATACGATTATAATTTTTTATTCTTTTCTTGTATGAACAATATGCGGTGGATGGCACACCGGAGATGCTTAGGCATATCAACACCACCGCCAACGCCATCTACCAGGATTAGAAGTATAGACTTCACAAGTATTACCAACAATTCGGCCGCTCGCCTACCCCCGTTGAGCTGCGTGGGGATAGGGAAGATAAGTGGGAGTGGTTGGTCAACCACTTCGAAGAAGAATTTTATCGTGTTCATATTTTATTATTTAAATTGACAAAATCGAATTATTATTTTTAGTCATTTTTTTATTTTTTAATAATTTTTGTTGTCAAACTGACACAATTTAACGTAAACAAGGCCAATCGAGAGAAGAAGGACAAACATCATACCTCCGGCTCCAAGCAGATGATACAAATCGCCAAGGAACACAGAGATAAGGGCTCCAAACACCCTTATCTGGATGCCAAAGTGACTTACGTGACGCCTGAGTTCGACAATGAAGCGAGTCAAAGCGTCGTAAGTGCCGTATATATTTCTTCTCAATTAACGTAATTATTATTTATTAAACTCTCGTACAAATTTATAATTATTTAATTTTTATTATTATTTTCATGCGAGGTTGGTAGAACTGACACAGCTGGAATTGACCAACACACAGTTTGCACACCCGGATTTGCCGTCAGAAGACTTGCCTCCTCTATTGAGGGAGAGCCAAATTGCAATCACCGATGAGGTATATGGGCATCGAGCTTGCAAGGAGGTTAATGGGTTGGGACATAAGGTGCAGCGAGATTTATCTTCTGACTCCTCTCGGCACGCTCGACGAGGACAAGTGCTCGGGATGTGGCGGTTTAAGCAGCCCTTGAGGAGGATCGACTCGCACGGACAGAAACACTATCTACGTGTCCGAGGCTTGATGAGCAACAAGTGCAGATAGCGCACATCATCGCCCTCATGCAAAACCAGGTTCAACAAGATTGTCATTCTGCTCTGACCCCACACCCTGACGACGACGACATGGCTGAAGGCGGGGGACTCTGCGGTGCATCTACTCATGCCGTATTTTAGTAGTTTGTACATAGTTTAGGATATATCGTATTTTTCGATTGATTTTGATGTACGTATAATTTTTAATTATTTTAATTAAATTTAGTATTTTAATTAATTTATTAATATTTTACTTTAAATTAAATTTTTAATTAAAAATATATATATTCACTTAGACTACGAAAGTATATACGCTTTTGTAGTCTAAGTCCTCACTTAGACTACAAAATCATATATGTTTTCGTAGTCTAAGTGATAAACATATATACATACGTGGTCTAAGTGATCACTTAGACTACGAAATAGTTTCGTGGTCTAAGTCATCACTTAGACCACGCAATAATTCCGTAGTCTAAGTGATCACTTGGACGACGCGCACAATATTTGCATCGTCTAAGTACGACTTAGACTATACTTTGGCCAATGACACGGGTCACATTCTTCGGCTAAAGTAACTTTAGCCAAAGACATAAGTCTATTTCGTCGGGTAAAGTGTAAAGATAGTTTAAAAAATTAGGCTAATGTGAAAACACGTTTCACACAAATTCGTGTTTAACTAAGGCACTTATAATTAGAATCATAGCAATCATGTGAAGTGTGAAAATACTTAAAAAAAATTAGACTCATGTGAAAATATGTTTAAAACAAATTCATGTTTAAGTAAGCCTCATATTCAGAATCATCTCTTGAGTCTTTCTCTATGCCCGAGTTAATTTGTGATTATGTGTGCCGCTCCTTGTCACTCGAGTCTTCATCAGTGGCATTTTGATCAACATCAATAAGCCTTACATCTTCATCTTGAATTCGAACCAGACGACCTGGTGTCACATTATTAAGTCGAATTGTAGAGGACTTAGGAATACCAATTGCGTTTGATTCTTGGTATACAGTATTTTCTTCATTATTTGTGGCTTCTCCAAGTGTAGCAACATTGTATATGTTTCTAGGAACAACATAGTTGACTACTTTCCACGTGTCTTTGTGCATCAGATCATCAAGATAAACACTTGTTTTACCACTGTGGCAAAAAGAAAAGGGTCACCTTCATACCAGCTGCTAGCAGTATTCACCGAAATTTTGTACTAATCGGTCCTTGTTTTCTCAGGGTTAGTTTCAAACCATCTACACTTAAACAAGTATATTGTCATGCCTTCCCCATAAATTAGTTCAAAGACTTAAAGGAGAACACCATAATAGTCAATGTCATCTGCCCACCGTGTACCATTACCCCAAAATTATGTGTTTTCCGTCTGCCGTCTCTATGTTCACATATAAATTGTACGCCATTGACCTTACACATCGGATAAACTCTTGAAGTTATTGGTTTCATCACCAAAAACCTTAATTCGTGTGACCAGTTTAGGTGAGCATCAAATTGTATATGGTTCATCTGAAAAAATAATCGCAACCATTAACTTTAAATATGAACATTGATATTTATCTATATATAAATATATGGCAGTAAATATATATATATATAGATGTACTTAGCCGCCAAAATAGTTGGCAAACTCCCTATTGTGGTACTCAAGATCACCAGCAACCTCATCACAATAAAGATGGAAGTATTTCCAGTATTAAACTTCTGGACAGTTAATCAATACCCATCAGTGGGAAATGACTAGCTCATATGGATCCAACTGGTCAAGTTTGACAACTTTCCATAAACTTCAACATCATTTGAGATGATAGAAAGATTGAAATGTGGTTCATCTTCTGGCATATGTTGTGGAGGATCCTCCAACGCTCCCAAATAAAACTTGGTGTACGTTACGCACTCGTGCGCAAGATATGCTTCAGCTATACATCCTTCAGGGGCGGATTTATTAGCCACATAGTCTTTGTAGTCCCCTAGTTGTCTATCAAGTTGCAAAGTGCATGTTATGATTATTGAAAAATAATTTTATATAAAAACATATTGATCTTCGGATGTTGAATCGTACATTTTTATGGGATGCATCCAAGTGTAGTGTACTGGACCAGTAAGCAACAATTATTCGAGAAGATGGATCATCATGTGAGGCATGATGTCAAATTTTTTTGAGGGAAATATCCTCTCAAATTTGCACATGATAAAAATGATGTCTTCTAGCATTTCCCTCAAGTCTGATATTTTCACTTCTCTAGTGCATAACTTCTGAAAAAATCTTGACAACACTACTAACGGCTCCACCACTAACGGTGCATGTATGATCGAATGAAAACAGGGAAGAGACGTTGAACCAGTATATGACAGTCATGACTCTTTAATCCGTACATCTTATTGTCCCGAAAGTTAACACACCGACCTATATTTTCTGCATAGCCTGAAGGATACCTAACATTAGCCATCCACCTGAAAATTTCATTCTTCTATTCAGGCTTAACGGTGTAAGGAGTTTGAAGCATTTTTTTCTTCCCTTCTTTCAACCACTAATATTTTTGTAAACCCATTCTTTTTAGATCAATGTGTGCCTTAGGGCCGTCTTTAGTTTTTCCTTCTCAATTCAGCACTGTACCCACCACACTTTCTACACATTCTTTTCTATGTGTATAACATCTAGGTAGTGCCTGATCAACAGCTTACTCCTGTACGGGAGTTCTCAGAATATGCTTTTGTGTGTCTAGAATTTATACCTGTCGGGTCTGTCAGGTATTGCCGCCACTATATTAGGATGATTGTTGAGCTGCCCAAAATCATATTCATTCATCACTTCAAAAATTTCATCCTCCGTCCATCTCCTAGGTTGCACATCCTTTTCTACAGACCCATCAAATGCCTTGTTATCCTCCCGCCATGGGTGATCAAGTCCAAGCCAACAACAGTGATGCATCTGGATAATCTTCTTGCAATGAAGTCTGCCGCATTCATCAGTCAAGCACTCTGGACAAGTCTTGTATCCCCTAATAATGTTGCCCGACAAAACATTCCGCGGGAAGGCAAATCACTGATGGTGCCAACAACTATGGCACGCATCTGGAACATCTCGTGATTGTACTTGTCATAAGTGGGTGGCCAACGTTCCACAGAACCTTAACCTCCTCAATCAAGGGTCTCAAATGCACATCGAGATACTTTCCTGGATAACCCGGCCCTGGAATTAACAGAGTGAGCATATTGTATTCTTTCTTCAGGCACATCCATGGAGGAAGGTTGTGCGGTACCAAAATAACTGGCTATATACTATATTGAATACTCATGTTTCCAAAAAGGTTGAATCCGTCATATGAGAGCACGAGCCAAACATTTTGGACCTCTGATGCAAAATCAGGATACACCCTAATGGCATGCTTCCAAGCCTCTCCGTCAGCAGGTTGTATAATGGTATCATCGTCAGGCAAATCCCTCAGCGTGCCATCTCACAGCTTTGGCCGTGTGTGAAGACATGTACAATTATTCTAGCCTATCCCTCGGTGGGAAATACTGAAGTATCTTCACAGCTTTCTTATTCCCTCCAGGAGTCAACTTATACCTATCCGTGTGACATACAAGACATGCATCCAGGTTTTCAAGATCATTCACTTAAGGATCTTTACCCCAGCAGAGAACGCAATTATATTTGCATGCATGAATTTTGATGTAGGTAAGGCCAAGATCTTTTAGGATATGTCGCACCTTATAATGAGTGGTAGGAAGACGATGACCGGGGGGGGGGGGGGGGGGGGGCAGCATCGAAGCAGTCAACTCTAGATAATCATCAACAACCTTGACACTCAATTTTTTCTCCACTTTGACATTCATTACTCCCATGACCATTTCAAGAACAGTCACCTGTTGTACAACAGGGTCTGTTGGAAGGCAATCAACTTGTTGTACTTGTCAATGCCAACAGTGTTGACAGCTCTAAGGATATCTTATACTTGAGCAAATACTCCTTTTTCATAAGGAAACACATCGTTGATCAACCTCGTTGTTGGATCATTGGATGTACTGCCCTCTCAGGAAATTGCCCATGATCATGTTGACCCGCTGATGATGTTTCACCTTGATAAATCCAACATCTGTACTTATCCCAAAACTCATTATTATTAGGTGCTCTCATACTATATAATTGGAAAAATGATACAAATCATTGCAACACTTACATTTCATACACAGACAACAATGAATTGTATTTTCATTAGCATTAGCCTTCACATATTCCACAAAACTCCACATTCCAACGACATATCTTCGATCTCATTTTGGAAGGCAAATCCAACTCTTGTCCATCCTGAAAATTAAAAAATCATCATTATATTTATATATATCTTTAAACTACAAATTACATTAGTTCTTCTACTACTTAATTACAAATTAACACATACTATATATATGCATAATATCAACAATTAACATATAATTATATATATATTCATCGAAATCAACTCAAAATCAACTCTACTCAAAATCAACAATCAACTCAAAATCAATAATCAACACACACACATATATATATATGTACCTATATATATGTAGCGGGATATAGCTTCACGAACTCATTTTGCAACGCTTCCGCCAACACCCAACGATTTGAAAGCGATTTATGTTTTTCTCCCATTTTTTTTCAAATGAATGAGCTGTTGCCCATATCTATATACATAAAGAACTTTAGCCGATGATATTATTATTTCGTCGGCTAAAAGACATAATTTTCATGGGCTAAAAAAAAATTTTCGGCGACAAAAATCAAACTTTAGCCGACGATTTTTTTTTACTAAAGCCGATGAAAAAAAAAGTAGTCGGCCTGTTTTCCTTACACTTGAATTGAAAAACGTTGATATTATTTCCGTAAAGTAGATGAACGATAATTAAGAAGAACCCTATAATATACATCACCGCCTTCCATGCCATAACTGCGATCCCACGGTTTTGTGTTCTTCTTCCTTCATCTTGGTCCAATGAATGAAACTTTACACTGTTGAAAAAATATCCGGGGTAAATATAGTGTTGAACCGGCTTATGGGCCAATAAGTGATTTTTCCATGACCACCACCCCTCGAGGTTACCGGATTCATCTAGATCGATCATCTGCAAAAATGTGAAGAAGATATATGAATGTGTATTTAATTTCTACCAAAAATTTAACATAGTTTCCCCTAAAACGAAAGGATACCAAAAACCTGCATGTACAAACTAATGAAAAACACTTCGAATAAGCAAACACCACATTAAGTTCGAATTTACCGTGGACACCTATTTCCATCCGGATTTCTCAATTTCAAAATAAATAAATCACAAAGCTATATGCATGGTTTAAACATACGTACCTATTGGAGAAAATAATTAGGAAACTTCTTCTTAAGCACTTTTTTAACTGAGTTATGACTCTTGTCAGGTTTGGCTGTCTGAATTTTCTCCCTGTAAGCTTGCATATACAGGTTGACCTTGTCACAGTCTCATATCACTACCCAATCACTACCAGAATACCTAACTTATACCATTTTTGGTTTCATCCTCTAAGGCAGACTTAGGCGACGAATAGATGTTTCATCGTTTAAGCTAATATTTTCATAGTCCGAGAAAGTTTTAGAGGACGAAAACTTATTTTGTCGCCACTTCGTCGACTAACAAATGTCTAAGATGACGAATTAATTTTCTTTGTAAATTTCGTCGTCTAAGTTACTTCCAAACAACGAAAATCAAATTTGTCGCACTTTTCGTTGTCTAAGAGACTAGTTAGATGACGAAGCTTTTCGTCATCTAAGAGACAGTTAGACGAAGAATGTATATTCCTAGGCGACGAAATAGTTCGTCGTCTAAATGAAACAACTATTAAGAGACAATAGCAATTCTAGATCAAACCATCATCTTCTCACAACCCCTCGAACACTATCTCAACAACTCCTCCAGCAATTTTTCGATCTCTAACGAAAAACCTTTCAATCGAGGCCTCCCAAACCATTCACGAATCTTCTTATATTGGTTAGTATATATATATATACTCATTTGTTTGATTTTTTTTCAAATATTTGGGTGTATTTTGAAGGTTACTGGTGAATGAATTTTGTCGAAAGATTTTCGGCAAATTTGTTGGTATAGATTCACTTGATAACTATAATGCTTTTGGATGTGTTGATTATATATATGAAATGTTAGATCAGTTAGTAGGTTGAAAAATTAATAATTTTTGGATTAAAAACATACGTATTAATTAGTTTTATTTCGGTTATGCAATTTATTAATTATTGGGCGTATGTAAGAATGATTCCCAATGTGTAATTTACTAGCTACGTAGGTTATGTTCATAATTTATCCCGAAATTAGCTTTATATCTAGTTTCTTGAAATGTGGCAAAATTAGCCATATAGGTTCTTGAATAATGTATGATTATGACTCTAAATAGATTTTGACAATTTATAGTTTCGCTCATTGCAAATCACGCAGAATATAGATAAGAGCTAGTTAATGTTGAAAAGAGGTGATCTAAAGTATATACAAGGAATTTTTGACTTTATGCATTTTGCAACTAAACATGGTTGAGGAAAGACGAGTTACATGTGTCCGAGCAAGAAATGTCGTAACTTAGAGTATCTATCAGTTCCACAAACATTCCAGCACTTGTCTGAACACGGTATGATGTGGGAGTACACTTCATGGACCAAACACGGTGAAGAATTTGAGACTAATGTTGAAACTATAATGATAGAGTTCAGATCAGGGTACCTAGATGCCTCATCCAGCAATACTGACGGGCCTTCTCCAAACCCCGTTATGGAACTTGTGCACGATGCATTTCCATTATATTATTCAAGTGGATACGGGTTTGAAGAGGGACATTTTGAAACTCCCAACCATGAGACAACCCCTTCAAATTCCAACTTCATAAGATCCACTAATTACGATAAGTACAACAGGCTCCTATAGGAAGCCTAGACATCGTTGCGCCCATAGAGTAAAGAGACTGTTTTGAGTGCCATAATGGAGGAAATGGGGTATAAAGTGAAGAAAAAAATGTCGAATGCAGCATTTGACGATGTCCAGCGACATATATGTAACTTGCTTCCAGGTGATCACAAACTTTCTGATAGTTATTATAAGGTACAAAGGATCTTGAACGACCATGGGATGTCATCCATGAAAATCGGCGTTTGCAAAAATAGTTGTATCTTGTTTTATAAAGAACACGCAAACCTCCAGCACTGCCCGGTTTGCGGCGAGTCGAGATGGAACCTCAAGAAGAAGAATAAGAAGAAAAATGTTCCTTGGAAGGTGTTTCGCCATTTCTCATTGATTCCTAGACTGGGGTCATTATACATGTCTCCGTATACAGTAGAGGCAATGAGATGGCACGGTGAAAATAGGTTAGATGACGATGTGTTTAGACACCTCTCAGATGGAGAGGCTTTTAAGTCTTTTGACATGAATTTTGCAGACTTCGCATCAGAAGTTTGAAATGTCAAACTAGAACTTTCTACAGACGGGTATCCTTTTAATGATGGCCAATACAACACTAGGCCTGTTATTGTTATGCCGTAGAACCTGTCACCCTGGATGTGTAAGAGAAATGAATTTAATTTCCTTACTCTGTTAATTCCAGGTCCTTACTCGCTTGGAAAGTGTTTTGATGTGTTTATGAGACCTTTAATTGACGAGTTGAAGGAGGTGTGCGAATTTGGCATGCGAATTTGGGACAGCTACAAGGCTTGTCCTTTCTGCTTAGACGACGTCAACTCTAACTATCATGCAGGAAATGTGTGTTACTTGGTTCACCGTAGATGTCTTCTCAAGGATCACCAATGGAGATTAGATAAGGCAAGTTTCGACGGGACGACAGAGAATGGTCTCAAACCCCAAGTGTGGTATGGTGATGAGATTTTCTAGAGGCTCAAATACGTTGATTTTGGAGTGTTGAGCAAGTGTCTACTTCTGACGGCCAACAATTATGTGGTTCGAGTCACATGAGTATCTTCTTTGAGTTGCCTTACTGGTCGAAGTTAAAACTCAGGAACAACCTAGACATCATGTACATTAAGAAGAATGTATTCTATAGCATGGTGGGAAACATTCTCAGTATTGATAAAAAGACTAAGGACACTCTTAAAGCGCATCAAGATTTGCAGCTTATGAAAATACGTCGTCACTTGTGGTTAAAGAAGTCGAGATCGGGCAGACCTAAGATACCTATAACACCTTACACAGTGAAACCAATCAAGAAAAAAGAAGTATTCACTTGGTTTCGTGGTGTTCGTATCCATCCAACTATGCAAATATATCATTATGTAAAAGTGGGGGATAGAAAATTCCTTGGTCTAAAAGCTCATAACTATTATGTTATGCTTCAACGTCTTCTTCCAGTAATAATTTGACCATATTTGCATCGTGACGAGGTAGAGCCGTTAATACATTGTCTAGGTGGTGAAATAAGTTATGTGCCAGAGAGTTGAAGAAGTTGGATGTGGTCGAATTGAAAAGAAGAGATTGTGTACATCCTTTGCAAATTAGAAAGGATGCCCCCCTCCCCGCTTTCTTCGAAGTCACGATTCACCTAATGATTCACCTTTCGGAACAAGTGTTTCTATCCTCAGGAAAGGTACATTAAAATTTAGACAACAACTCGGACAATATAAAGGTTATGTTAAAAATCGCTCTAGCCCGAAAGAGTCTATAGCAAAAACATACATTAGACATGAGTGTGTGACCTACATTAGCATACATTAAACATACCGTCGAGCCAACCTCTTCTGACTCCTCCAATACACTTGTTCACTATAATCTTTTTATCATCACAAATGTTATAAGAGTGTTTGGACCAATACACCAAGTTTCAGAAAGATTAAGCGAAGAGGAACTCATTGAGGCACATTAGGTAGTGTTGCGGGACTGTGATGGGGCTTCAGAAACTTGGTCTGCTCCTTACTCCTAAACAGTTGTTTGCACATCATAAGATGCAGCTCCTGAATTATTTCCTCAAATGGGTATGTGCATATATATGGTAAATAATATCAATAACTGTACATTATTGTTTCATAATCTTCTTATTTAACTTGTTCATAATTTGGCAGATGGCAACACTCCAAAAACTTGATCACCGCGGGTGGTACACACCGGCATTGCACAATTTGGCCAATAAGCTGCAAAGATATGAGATTTATTTTGCATATATTGTGAACGGGGTTAAGTTTCAGACATTAGATCGAGATGAGGGCAAGACAACATAAAGCTGTGGAGTCTCAGTAGGAGAAGACGATAATTTATACTGCAGAGTTCTAGTCAAAGTCGTTAAGTTAATATATAGGAATGGAATTCCTATTGTGTTTTTCAAATGTAAATGTTTTAACACTAACCCAAACAGATGAAACACTACGAAGAAGGATCTTGGCCTATTATAGGTAAATAAAAACACAAGTTGGTACGATGATGAGCCATTCGCTCTTGTCACCTTGGTTAAGCAGGTGTTCTATCTGGATAATCGGAAAGAGGGTGGTGGATGGAAAGTAGTTAACCATATGTGTCACCAAAATATATGGAGTGCAATAACCCTTGAGGGGAGGTCTGATACAAAATAGCGTGGCAGGAATGATGTTAGTGATCCATATCAAGAACCCGAAATTTCTGACTTACCAGACACAAGTCTTATACGCATGAATGAAGACCTTATTAAACTCGAGTCAAGGCCATTTAACTCCACTGAAATCTAGGAACTACAAAACAATGACACATATGAAGAGGATGATTAGGACTTATATCAGGAGGAAAACTCGGGTGACGGTAAGGATGATGAGGATGACACTGATTATGAAAGTGAATGATGCCTCCCATAAATATTTGTAATAATTTGTTCGATTAAAGCCTTATTTTCTTTTGGATTTTTCATAGTTCTAGCTAATTAATATCGTGGTTTGATCAATTCAAGTTAATTAAAATTGATATGATTTTGATATATAGGAATAATTTTGAGTGTTTCAAGGATGAATGAATGACTGTTTCATATGGCAATACAGGAATGATTTGAAAAAATCAAGGTTCTTTTTCTCTTTTAGACGACGAAAATTCTAAGTTTTTTTTCATCATAAAAGAAATGTGTTAAACAAAGAAAATTCCAAGTTCCAACTTTTAAGAGGGACTTATACAAAAATATCCCGAAAGTGTCCTTTGACCCATCGAGGAATTTTCTCGATCCATCATAGATTTTACTCAGTTCGAGCAGACCCTTACCTTTGACCCATCGAAGGTTTTTTCGATTCATCGAAACCCTAGACGATGAAATTTGGTATATTTTTCGCCAATGTAATGTTTAAGATGAGGAAACATATTTTTTCGTCGTCTAACATCTAACCTAAACTAACCCTAAACCCTAAACCCCAACCCCTAAACCATGATCACCTAGATGAAGAATTTGTTGTTTTCGTCGCCTAACTGTTGGCTTAGACGACGAAAACTGTAGAAATTCGTTGTCTAAGGCCGAGTTGACTGCAATCTTCTAAGCACACGAATATACATATCATCTTATAATGCATATTTTTTTCGTCAAGGACATAGGCTTACCATTTCTGAGACTGTAAGTGTCTCCCATTTGGAAAATGGAGTTACGAATGATTTATTTATGAACGTTTCTGTGTCATTGAAAAATCAATTTTATGTTTGACTACTATGATCTAAGCCTTAATAAACTTCAAATCTCTCCAAATTTTTTCTATGTACATATTATGTTGTGATGAATATATCTAACAGTTGTTTTGTCCAAATTTAATTTTGTTAATATTGACATGGAGTGAATATAGACATGCGAACACTGAAGTTATACAAACTTAGTAGACATCTATAACGCACATGTTTTTACCCGAACATACCATTTTTTATATATATAATTTATATCCAAATGATATATATAATGTAAATTTGTGTCTGAATGGTATATATATGTACCATAATTGATTTATTTCATAAATGTTGTGAAAAATTAAAAGAAATATTTACTAATATTTAGATTATATATATCATTTGGATATAAATTATATATAAAAAAACCTAATTATTAGATGACCGAAGTTTTTATTTAGTCGGCTAATATCAAAAAATATGGCAGTAATTATTTTGCGCCATTTTTTTGGGAAATTTTAAAAAAATTTAAGAGACGAATGTTTTCACTTAGACGATGATTTTATTTCTTCGTCTAAGTTTAACTAAATAAGATCGATACTAATCAATCTTATTCCCCATTCGTCTCCCAAATCCTCCCCCCTAATGCTGACTAAGCCGGACGAGAACGAAGCACCGCCGGACGATGATGCAACCACCCAACCTCACTTCGACGCCACCATCACCACATCACCCCCCGACACCATTGATTCCATCTCTGGAAAAACAGATTCCATCTCCGATTCCATCACCGTCCGGCCATCTCTGATTCCATCTTCGGCCATCTCTCATTCCATCTCCTCCTATTTCCATTTCCATGGTCCATTTTCATATCCATCACCGGTTCAATCTGCACTGCCCAATGAGGTGACCTCCCCCAAGGTGTTTCTCTCTCACCTTGTCAATTGTGTATGAACTGGGTTATTATGTACTACCACAATGTGCAGCAGGGATTGTTTATGAACTGCATAATTTTTTTTGAACTGGGTAATTGGATTGTTGTGAATTGAATTGTTTAATTGATTTGGGTTGTTTATATAAGCATTCTGGTATATCGTGAATTCAGTTGTTGATTGTGAAACTAGTAAGGAACAGGTTTAGGTTATAGGGATTGGTCGTTATGTTAACTATGTATGTTTTTGTGAATTGGTGGTGCAGTAAGATGTATATAGTACAATGCAAATGTCGAATAACGGATGTATGTTGTTATTGTTTACATAACGGAGGAATTGAAATTAATTTAGTAGTGTGCTTTGAAATTGCATACAATAGTGTGTTATGCTTTAATATTGTGCTTGTGTATGAATGACATTTTGGAGTTGGTTTGTGCTTGTAGTATGAATTCCTAGAGGAATTGATTCTAAAATGATTTTTTTATTTACTATTTGGATATTGAAAAAGGTGCCAGGTGGGAAATCGAACAGGAGGAGGAAAGACTTGCAGCATTTCGATTGGCGTGTCAGATGAATAGAGGTGAAAATTACCAAATGACTTAAGAGCCACGAGAAGGAAAAGGCCCGCCTGGTGCTCTGCCAATAAATATTCCCACCCCGACAACTTCATCACCATCTTCTCCCTTATTGGATGAAGTGTGTATCAATGCCCACCGTAAAGGGCATAGCACTATGGGTAAATCTCTTATGCGATATGTAGCATGTTTCATGGTTTTATAAATCGATTAAGTGTGTTCAATAAATACTAATTAATTTTGTAATTTTTTGAAAGGACCCAACCCTGATTTAGTTTCCTAAACCGGAATCAAAGCCCTTCTGAAAACACGAACTTGCAAAAACCACAAAAATTTCAGCAAAGTTTCACTATAACGCAGAATTGCCATTAACCTGCACCCAAAAACACACTTCATCCTATGCCACAAAAGCCAAACCTTGGGCACCAATATCAACCAGATTTCTCAATATCATAACAATAAAGTAAAGTAGTAATCAAAACTGTACTTTACAGAAATCCAGGAAAAATCATACGAAAACATATCAGTAGTGTATCAGAGCAACCTCTAGTGTATATGTATACAAAATATACAACAGTAGGCAAAACAAGAAACCTACTGGAAAAGAAAGGTAGCTCGAACACTAAGCCTTTGACCATGACGTGAGACACCAGAATCCGAACTGCAAACTGGGCACGAAAACCGAAAAGCCCAGAGGAAAAGCAAATAAAATCGTTAGAGTGAGTGGACGAAAATAACCGTATGCCTTTCACCAAACATATATCATAAAACAAAGCGAGTTCGGAAAATAAATGGAGGTGTCAGGCGAATCTCTCAAGCCCAACGGTCAGGCGAATCTCTAAAGCCCGACTGTCAGGCGAATCTCTCAAGCCCGATAGTGATAGACTAGATGAAAGGACCCAACCCCGATTTAGTTTCCTAAACCGGAATCAAACCCCTTCTGAAAACGTGAACCAACAAAAACCATTAAATTTGGGCAGAGTAACGCTACTAACGCGGAATTACCTTAACCTGCACCCGGAAAATAACACTTCATCCTATGCCACAAAAGCTAAACCGTGGGCACCAATCCCATCCGAATTTCTCAATATCATAACAACAACAATAAATAGCAAATATGACTGTAATATATAGTATATCCGAGAAAATCCGTATAAAACACGTATCAGTAATGTATCAGAGCGACCTCTAGTGTACATATATACAAAATATACAACAGTAGGTGAAATAAGAAACCTACTGGAAAACACAAGTAGCTCGAACAACTAGCCTCCAACCACGACGTGAGACTCCAGAATCTGAACTGCAAACTGGGCATGGAAACCGAAAAGCCCAGGGGAAGACATGAAAACTGTTAGAGTGAGTGGACGAAAATAATTGTCTCTCGCCAGATGGTATATGTTATAATAACATATGCGAGTCCAGATGAATAAATATAATAAAGTACACGAGGTAAACTTATACTCCTGAGCATGCATGTAAAAATCCCACGGGGTCACTCATGGACACATCCGTGCTAGTACAGTTCGAATCACAGGATCCCAGACCCACACGTGATTCTAGCCAGAAAGACCTCAGGTCAGAGGTCTGCACCCCCCCCCTCGATAAATGCCTCGGGTCAGGGGTCACAGCCTCCTCCGGTAAACATCCTCGGGGATCAGCTGGGATGCAAGTATATCGATACAACAACATATACTGAGACTATACTCTGTGTAAACCAAATCATAAATAGTTCGATGCAAATGTATAATGCAATAAATAAATGCATATTCGTAATATATACTGGTATAGGCATAATCATATAACACATGCTCATATAAACCATAATCTCATATGCATGCTCATGCTCGTAAAATGTGTATAAAGACTCGCGATTATCAGTGAAAAGAAATTGTTCACTCACAGGTGAGCAAAACGTGCACTCGCACTATTCACGTGGCCAGGCGGAAGATCCTTCGCCCGATGCACGATCTCGATCCCCTGAATAGTCATAAAATATATCTAATCAAAATCATAATCCACAACACTGTACCACACCTCGGAAACCAACTGTTCCCGGAAACATATAATACTGTGCAAAATAATCGACGAAATTTCTGAAATCTCCACTCAAAACCCTCGACTGAAAATTCAATACCAAAATCAACTCGAAAACATCAAGGCGATGATCGGGGGGCGATTACGAGAAAAATGACAATTAAAACATCGAATTCCAAAAAGTTAACGGGTCGCCGGAGCTCCGGCGTTGACCGCCGCCTGCAACGGCGCCACGCCGTCAACCGAAGAGTTTTCCTGGCGACCGAGCTGCCACAATGATCTCCTCAACAAGACGAACAACTTTAACAAAAGGACCACCACAATCCAACCACCACCGTGGCCGGAATCCAGCTTGAAAGTCCACAAACCCAAATCGGCCGGAATTTGCTCCGCCGCCCGATTCCGTCACCGTGAGGCCATCACGGCCTCCCAACCTCAAGGGGTAACCTACCTACCTCAAGCCCAACCTTTTCCACCACATGCCCCCCTCGGAAAGTTGCCGGAACGCCGTCCACCGTCGAAGCCGATTCCGGCCAAAAATCCCCAATTTTCAAATCGATATATCTCCCTCAAATCTCAACCAAATCAAGCAATTCCAAGTTCTAATCAACATAAAATCAGGAGAGGAATCAAAATATACCAATAACTCGGCCGGAGGTGGCCGGAATCGCGAAATCCGACGACGGCAGCACGGTGGAGAAGCGGTCAAGGAAAGTAAACGGTCAACTCTCTGGTCAACCCCGGTCAAACTTCCCTTACAGTGTTTTCGACAATTTTTCAACTATTTCCGATATTCATACCCGCGCGTCGGGATGATCGACGGTCTAAAACGGATAACCATTACGATTCGGATAAACTCGATACGAACGGATAAACTCGTCGATATTCCGAAACTTCAAATAATCATATTATATTCCTCGATCTTGGGAAAGATCATCCGGAACCGCCCACGAACTTGAAATCACGTGTACTACAACTCTCGAGAAGAGACTCAACTCTAATTCTCGGCCGATAATTAAGTCGTAAACAAACCGGCAAACCACACAATTAGCGATAAACCGCGATTACGCACTAACTCGTGGATTACACTGATTACTCTACTGATTCTGGTTCGGGTCGTCACAAATCTACCCCCCTTAAAAAAAATTTGACCTCGAAATTTACGTACCTGTTAAGTGAATAGATGAGGATACTGCTCCCGCATATGCTGCTCAGTCTCCCAGGTGGCCTCGTCAACCGAGTGATTCTACCACAAGACCTTCACCAGCGGGATCACACGGTGTCTCAATTCCTGCTCACGACGATCAAGAATCTGCACTGGCTCCTCCACGGACGTCAAATCCTCTCGGATCGGCAACTGTTGTGGGGCTAACACATGTGACGGATCTGAGATATATTTCCGTAACATCGAAACGTGGAAAACATCATGAACACGAGCCATCTCAGCCAGTAACTCAAGTCGGTAAGCAACAGCTCCAACCCTCTTGGTGATCTCATACGAACCAATGTACCGTGGTCGAAGCTTGCCATGCTTCCCGAACAATCTCTGATAAATACAGCTTGGCCAATCTGCCCACTGATATCTTCCCCGGAAGTGCAAGAAAATGAGCGGATTTCGTCAGTCGATGCACAATAACCCAAATACCAGTGTTGCCGGCCGAAGTACGCGACAACTGATAAACAAAATCCATAGTAATGTGCTCCCACTTCCAAACCGGAATCTCCAGTGGCTGTAATTTCCCTGCAGGTTTCTGCCTCTCCGCTCTAACCTGCTGACATATCAAACATCGGCTCACATATGCGGCAATCTCCCGCTTCATGTTGCGCCACCAGTAATACGCTCGAAGTGTACGAAACATCTTCGTACCTCCGGGATGCATCGCATAAGCCGAACAATGGGTCTCATCCAGAATCTCCTTCTTCAGGCTCTCGTCTCTGGGCACACACAATCTACCTCTGAACAACAACGTACCGTCGTCGCTCAATCAGAACTCTGTAGGCACACCATTCCGTATCATGGTATTCTTGCCCAACAAGTAAGAATCTGAATCTTGAGCCTCCCGCACCTGATCAACCAATACGGGTTGAACCTGAAAACTGGCTAACAAGGCTCCCTCGTCATCCCACTCAAACTCGGCACCTATAGCCCGAAGCTCGGCTAACATAGATACTCTAGACACACACACATGGAACAACGAAGCTCCGGATTTCCGGCTAAGTGCATCAGCCACAACATTGGCTTTCCCTGGATGGTACTCGAAAGTGCAGTCATAGTCGTTGATCAACTCCATCCACCGGCGTTGCCTCATGTTCAAATCTGGCTGCGCCCGCAAGTAAGTGAGATTCTTGTGGTTAGTGTAGATCTTACACTGGGCCCCGTATAAGTAATGTCTCCAACTCTTCAACGCTAGCACAATAGCGGCCAACTCCAAATCATGGTTCGGATAGTTGACTTCGTGTGGTTTCAACTGCCTGGAACCGTAGGCTACAACTCTGCCATGCTGCATCAGCACACAACCAAGTCCCATCTTCGACGCGTCACTATAAACCATGAACTCACTGCTGTCGTCTAGTAATGTCAGAACTGGTGCGGTAGTCAACTTCTCCTTCAAAATCAACAATATCAAGCAACAACAAATCTGCGGCTAAGCCATGGCCTCCAATGAAAATCTCACAGTCTCTGTACACCCAGGTAATACTCACAATCTAGCCAGACGGATACAAAACTCTCCACAACCCTGGAAGTGGAGACGCAGGTACCGTAGCTAATGATGATAGTCTATATGACATGAATGAATGCGTGCCACCTGGATCTAACAATGTAAGTACTGGAATACCAAATACATGCAACGTACCGATAACGACCTCCGGTAAAGCTCTGTGAAAGGACCCAATCCCGATTCAGTTACCTAAACCGGAATCGAACCCCTTCTGAAAATACGAACCAACAAAAACTTTTCAAAATTTCGGCAGAGTTTCGTTACTAACGTGGAATTGCATAAACCTGCACCCTGAAAATAACACTTTATCCTATGCCACAAAATCCAAACCGTGGGCACCAATCCCATCCGGATTTCTCAACATCATATTATAAGCAATAACAGTAAACATACTGTACTATGTATATATATATCCGAGAAAATCCGTATAAACATGTATCAGAATGTATCAGAGCGACCTCTAGTATGAAATATATAAAATATATACATCAGTAGGCGAAACAAGAACCTACTGGAAAACACAGGTAGCTCAGATCACTAGCCTCCAAACCGCGACGTGAAACACCAAACCTGAACTGCAACTGGGCACAGAAACCGAAAAGCCCAGGGGAAAGACATGAAAACTGTTAGAGTGAGTGGACGAAAATAAATGTCTTTCACCAAATAATATATATTATAAAACATATGCGAGTCCAAATGCATAA
Source organism: Geum urbanum (assembly GCA_946800695.1). NCBI lineage: Eukaryota > Viridiplantae > Streptophyta > Magnoliopsida > Rosales > Rosaceae > Geum > Geum urbanum. The sequence continues at coordinate 42,883,803 of OX326998.1, forward strand.
GTAATGAAATGGTACACGAGGGAGACTCTAACTCCTCACGCGTCCGAGTACACGAGGGAGACTCTAACTCCGCACGCGTACGGAGCATGCAACATAAAAATCGCGGAATCACTCATGGACTACCACGCGATAGCACAGTCTGAATCACGGGATCCCAGACCCACACGTGATTCCTAGCCAGAAAGGCCTCGGGTCAGGATATTTGTCCCCCCCTGAGCGTACTCGGGGATCAGCCGAGAAGCCAATGTGTATCGATACAACAATGTAACCAAGACTGTACTCTGTGTAAATCAAATCATAAATCCTTTTCATGCACATGCATAAAACATAATATATATGTATGTATACTCGTATACGCATATCCGTATATGTATAATCGTAAAAACACATGCTCATAAAATCATAATCAAACTACATGCTCAAGTTCATAAATCATAAATAAAAGACTCGCAATCAATCCGTGAAAAGAAATTGTCCACTCACAGACTCGCGTAACGCGCACTCGCGCTAAACTCGTGGTCCGGCGGAAGATCCCTTGCCTGAAGCACGATCACAATCCAGATCTTGATCTCAATCTCATGAATATTCACAAAACATAACTGATCAAAATCATAGTCCACAACCCTGTACTGAACCACGAAAACCAACCGTTCCTGGAAATAAACAATGCAATGCAAAACGATTAACGGAATTCCCGAAATCTCCACTCGAAACCCTCGACTGACAATCGGCTAACCAAATCAACCTGAAAACCTCTGGATGATAATCAGGGCGCGATTTCGAGAAAAACGACATTAAAAACGTCGAAATCTGAAAAGTTGACTTTCTCGCCAGAGCACCGCCGTTGACCGCCGCCACCGCCAGCGGCGCGCCGTCAACGGAGATTTCCTCTGGCGGAGAAGCTCCAGATCGCAAGAGTTCCTCAAGCCCAACCTATCTCTTAACTACCACTTAGCCCAATTCAGAACGGAACCCACTCAATTCCAGCTCGAAACAGATCGCAGTTCCTCCTCCGACAACCAAAACGGTCTCCTCCAAAACTACCACCTCAGGCCAAACTAAACACAGGGGAGGCACCACCAAGGTGTGGGGAGTTGAAACCCCATCAACCCAACCTCCACCACTCGACGGAACCACCTCAACCGTCACCGGCGAACCACCCAAAACTGCCCCGATTTGTTCCTCCACAAACCTCTATCAATTTTCACAATTTATAGCACAAACCAACTCAAAATCAAGAGAGGATGAGAACCATACCCTTCGCGTAACCGGAGGTGGCCGGAAAATGGGTCGTCGGACGGCAAGCCGAAACAAGAAACCTTCCCTCTCTCGGTCAACGGTCAACTTTCCAGTTTTGGAAAGTCAAAGTTTGGTCAACATCAGTCAATGCTTTTACGACTAATTCTCAAATATTCCGATATTTATACTCATGCCTCGGGTCGATCGACGATTCGAAATGGATAACCATCACGTTTCGGATAAACTCGTCAAAAACTGAAACTTCAAATAATCGTATTATATTCTTCGGTTATCAGAAAAATCTTCCGGACCCGCCCTCGAGCTCGAAATCACGTACTCTACAATTTCCGTAAAGACTCTCAACTCAAATTCTCGGCCAAAAATATAGTCGCAAATAAAGTCGACAAACCACATATATATCGAAAAACTACGACTATACTCAATCTCGAGAATCGTGCCGAATACACAACTAATTATGGTTCGGGTCGTCACAAATCTACCCCCCTTAAAGAAATTTCGACCTAGAAATTTACGTACCTGTCAAGTGAACAGATGAGGATACTGCTCCCGCATACGCTGCCCAGTCTCCCAGGTGGCCTCCTCAACCGAGTGGTTCTGCCAGAAGACCTTCACTAGCGGGATCACACGGTTCCTCAACTTCTGCTTACGACGATCGAGAATCTGCACTGGCTCCTCTACGTATGATAAATCCTCCCTGATCGGCAACTGCTGTGGGGCTAACAAATGTGAAGGATCTGAGATGTACTTCCGCAACATCGAAACATGGAAGACATTATACACACGAGCCATCTCAGTGGGTAACTCAAGTCTGTAAGGAACAGCTCCAACCCTCTCCGTAATCTCATACAGACCAATGTATCGTGGTCGAAGCTTGCCACGCTTCCCGAAACGCACAACTCCCCTCCATGGAGATAGTTTCAGGAAGACCCAATCACCAACCTCGAATTCTAAAATTTCCTCCTCACATCCGCGTAACTCTTCTGCCGATCCTGGGCGATCTTCAATCGATCTCGGATAACCTGTATGTCCTCCATCATGGTTTTCACCAAATCAGGACCAATGAGCCAACGCTCGCCCACCTCACTCCAACACAATGGAGTGCGACACTGCTTCCCGTACAGGGCCTCGTACGGTGCCATCTCAATACTGGCCTGGTAGCTGTTGTTGTAGGCGAACTCAATCAGGTGTAACTGCTGATCCCAGTTTCCACGAAACTGCAACACACATGATCTCAGCATATCCTCAAGAGTCTGAATGGTCCGCTCGGACTGCCCGTCAGTCTGAGGATGAAAAGCTGTACTAAATCGCAACCTCGTGCCCAAAGCTCGCTGTAACTCCTGCCAAAACTCAGAAGTGATTTGACTATCTCGGTCAGAAACAATAGACACATGCACACCATGTAAGCGAACAATCTCGGATAAGTATAACTTGGCCAATCTACCCACTGATACTTTCCCTGGAAGTGCAAGAAAGTGTGTGGATTTGGTCAGTCGGTCAACGATAACCCAGATACCAGTGTTGCCCGCCGAAGTACGCGGCAACTGATAGACGAAATCCATCGTAATGTGCTCCCACTTCCAAACTGGAATCTCAAGTGGCTGTAGTTTCCCTGCAGGTTTCTGCCTCTCCGCCTTCACCTACTGACAGATCAAATATCGACTCACGTACGCGGCAATCTCCCGCTTCATGTTGCGCCACCAATAGTACGCTCGAAGTGTACGAAACATCTTCATACCTTCGGGATGCATCGTATACGTTGAACTATGGGCCTCGTCCAGAATCTCCTTCTTCAAGCTCTCGTCTCTGGGCACACACAACCTGCCCCTGAACAACAACGTACTGTCATTGCTCAATCGAAACTCTGTAGGCACACCATTCCGTATCATGGTCTTCTTGCCCAGCAAGTAAGGATCTGATTCCTGAGCCTCTCGTACCTAGTCAACCAATAAGGGTCGAACCTGAAAACTGGCCAACAAAGCTCCATCATCATCATACCCAAACACAGCACCTGTAGCCCGAAGTTCGGCTAACATCGATACTCTGGCCACACACATGTGAAACAACGAGGCTCCAGATTTCCGGCTAAGTGCATCTGCTACAACGTTGGCCTTCCCCGGATGGTACTCGAAAGTGCAATCGTAATCGTTGATCAACTCCATCCATCGGTGCTGCCTCATGTTCAGATCCGGCTGCGTCCGCAAGTAGGTGAGACTCTTGTGGTCAGTGTAAATCTTACACTGAGCACCATACAAATAATGCCTCCAACTCTTCAACGCTAACACGATAGCGGCTAACTCCAAATCATGCGTCCGATAGTTGACCTCATGTGGTTTCAACTGTCTGGAACCATAGGCCACAACTCTACCATGCTGCATCAACACACAGCCAAGCCCTAACTTCGACGCATCGTTGTACTCAACAAACTCACCACTGTCGTCTGGCAATGTCAGAACCGGTGCGGTAGTCAATCTCTCCTTCAGGAGCAAATAACTCTCCTCGCAAGCATCAGACCACTCAAACTTGACGCCTTTCTTCGTCAATCTGGTCAGTGGTGTAGCAATCCGGGAGAAATCCTGTACAAACCGTCGGTAATCGCCTGCTAACCCCAAGAAACTCTGAATCTCTGGCACAGTAGTGGGTCTACTCCAGTTCAGCACGGTCTCGATCTTGTCAGGATCAACACTGACTCCCTCGGCCGAAATCACGTGGCCCAGAAACTTCACACTATCCAACCAGAACTCACACTTTACTTCGCAAACAACTGATGGTCCCGCAAAGTCTGCAACACCGCTCACAAATGCTTCTTGTGCTGGCCCACACTCCTGGAATAGATCAAGATATCGTCAATGAATACAATCACGAACTTGTCCAGGAACCGTCTGAACACCCGATTCATCAAGTCCATGAAAGCTGCGGGGGCGTTGGTCAACCCAAACGGCATAACCAAAAACTCATAGTGCCCATACCGCGTTCTGAATGCCGTCCTGGCTACATCAGAGTCACGGATCCTCAACTGGTGATATTCGGATCGAAGATCAATCTTCCAAAAGACTGATGCTCCCTTAAGCTGATCGAACAAGTCGTGAATCCGCGGCAACGGATACTTGTTCCTCACTTTGACCTGATTCAGCTTCTGATAGTCGATGCACAAACGCATGGACCCATCCTTCTTCGGCACAAACAACACCGGAGCACCCCACGGAGAAACACTCGGTCGAATGAAACCCTTTTCTAGCAACTCCTGGAGCTGAATCTGCAACTCCTTCAACTTCACAGGCACCATCCGGTACGGTGTCTGGGAAATCGGTCATGCACCCGGCAACAACTCAATAGTGAAATCAATCTCCCGCACAGGGGGTATACCAGGTAACTCCGCTGGAAACACATCCGGAAACTCAGACACAACCTCAATACTACCAAGATCCGGCACTGCAGCTGTAGTGTCCACAACATGGGCTAAATAAGCGACACGATAGTGAAGTGTTCTTCTCACCGCGGAACAGTATCTCGGGTAACCCTGGTCGTCGAAACGCGACCTTCTTCCTGTGGCAGTCAAACATGGCCCAGTGCGACTCCAAGAAGTCCATACCCAAGATCAGGTCAAAATCCACAATATCAAGCAGTAACAGATCTGCGGCTAGTCCATGACCATCAATAAACACCTCACAATCTCTGTAAACCCAACCGATGCTCACAACCTCACCTGACGGATACAACACTCTCCACAACCCCGGAAGTGGAGATGCAGGTACCGTAGCTAATGATGACAATCTAAATGATATGAATGAATGTGTGGCACCTGGATCTAACAATGCAACTACTGGAATACCAAAGACATGTAACGTACCGATAACGACCTCCGGTGATGCTCTGCCCTCACGTAGAGTCATAGCATGAACCCTTGCCTGTCCGACTGGTCGTCCTCGCTGGGGCTGTCCCTGCTACCTACCCTGACCTGCAAACTGTGCTGGTCGAACTTCTGAGGTGGCTCCTCGCTCAGCTCCAGAACTCTGGGTCGCCTGATCACTAGTACCAAACAACTGAGGAAACTCCCTCGAATAGTGACCCATCTGGCCACAACGGTAACAAGTGATGGTACCCCGCTGACATGGACCAACATGATACCTATTACACAAGTTGCACAACGGTGATATACGCATTTTATGCCCGTTTCTTAACGCATTTCCCTTTTCGTTTAGCTATGTTATTATCTTAGTTTTTATGTTTTCCTTACTTAAATTGTTATTTTGAAGATATTTACGGTGGAGATTAATAACGGCGCAATTCGGAGGAATTTCGGCGATTTTGCGATTTTTGCGATTTCGGACCACGAAAAATGGGCCGGCCCAAAAAGCAAATTATGGGCCGATTTCTCAACTCTTGTTTCGGCCCATTAACAAGCCCAAACCCATGTAATTCGGCCTAGATGCCTTTTGGTGAAGAGGAAAAGTCTTGTTTTGAAAGGGCAAGTCAACATTATCAAGCTAATAATCACAAATGGTGACTACACATGGTGATTCATGCTTAGGGTTCCCAAATGGTGACTACACTAGGTGACTCTTGCTTTGCATTGAATGAAAAGATGACTTGCCATGGTGACAAGCTAGGTGATTCATGCTTAGGGTTCGGCAATGGTGACTAAGTGTGTGACTAAGTGTGTGACTTGCCTTAATGATCATTGCATGCATTAAATGGAGGAGGCAAGGTGGAAGAGAGAAGGCATGAATCCCTTGCCTATATAAGGGAGGAGGCCAACCATAAAACAGATCCATCACTCATTTTACTAAGCAAAGCTCTACACAAATACTCCTCCACCATTAAACACTTAAGAGTTCACACACCAAGCCGAAGCATCATCTTCCTCCATTCAAGGCCGAAGCAAGCTAGGGTTCCTCCATCCTTCCAAGCCGAAGCAAACCATCCTCCATCCCTCACAATACGCTAAGTCCCTTGTGAAGGAAGTCCATCTCCACCGTAGTTCATCAAGCACTCAAGATAAAAAGTGTAACCATGATCTTCACTTTCATTTCTTTAGCTTTGTATGTGAATCTTTTGATGTATTGGAATAACAAGTTTAGAAAGTTTAGATTTGTGTATCAAATGAATAACAAGTTTAGATTTGTGTTTCATGTGCCTAAACCGATTTGTAATATGCATGTGTTTATGATTTATAGCTTTTTATGCATGTTTGATACAATCTTAAAGCTTCGAATGCATGTATTAGAAAATACGCTAAGTCCCTCTCTTTTGCATGTTTCGATGATCGTATGTTGTTTAGGATGTTTATACGCTAAGTTGCATTCCTACACAATTATCAAGCATGTGTACTTAGTTATAAGTTATGAATTTCGCAACTTACACAAAGGTTTGATGCATGAAAAGGGTAGGTTAATAAGATGAGTTGATCACATGTAATTAATAGTGTAACTTCTATTTTTAGCAAGCATAATTAGACTTTAAGTTTCTTGATTGTTGAAACTTGTCTATGAGTAAAACATGTTAGATGCCTAAGAGTTTTATTTGTGTTTGCATGTTATGTACTTTAAATTCGTAGATTAAATAACCAACTTCCAATCCCCCCAAATATTTACATTTCCGCATAATAACGAAACCATGCATGCGCCCTTAATTCCCCGGATAAAGAACGATCCCTACTCGCCAATATTATAAATGACAAAAGAAGGGTTTAAATTGCAATGCGCGTAATCGGTGTTTTTAAGGTCTACTTTGTGTTATCGTAAAAGCATGTTTTGCGTGTATCAATTTTTGGCGCCGTTGCCGGGGAATTAGAATGTTTTTGTATGTTTCGTTGTACATTTGTGATTAAAAGCATTTCTAAATTTTCGAAGTACATACTTGTTCATTTTTTATACTTAGAGAAATTTTCATACATGTTTACAATGCCTACTTTTACTTAGCCGAATTTATTCATACTTAGTTTATTTTACACTTGCATAATTTATTTCCATGTTAAAGGATAGTCTTTGATTTAATTTGAGTACTAGTACTTAGTTATTAAATAAATCTCTATGGAATAGGTGGTGCCTCTTTTGTTTGTCTATCTCCTTAACCCTTCGTGATGTGTGGATTTCATCACCACACGCCATAACCTAAGTGAAGTTATGGGCACGAGGTTGTGGGCGGAGTTTACAAACACTTGAGATTGTATACTATCTTGTGAGTTCGAGTAAGAGTTGGTTATGATGTCTAGAAGGGTTATGATTGGTGACGGGTTTTGAACTAAGAAAACAGAACACCAATGGAGTACATACTCTTACGAGTAAGCCTCGGGGTGTTTCTAAGAACAACAATGGAGTATATACTCTTACGAGTTAGCCTCAGGTTGTTCCCAGAAATTAGTTCTCACCTCTCGCGTTACATCTATCCCAACTGGTCATTTCCAACAATTACGAGGATTAACGATAGATGGTATACATTTTCGCGCGGGCCGCACGGACAAGAGATTTATTCAATAACTAAGTCGTGTATTCCTTTTAAATCATAGGCGCAATCAAAACGTAGACGTACTTAAATTGATTTACATTGAGCACGAGTATTGGTTATAAGGTTTCGTTCTTTGGAATAGGTGGTGCCTCTTTTTCTGGTTTATCTCCTTAACCCCTCGTGATGTGTGGATTTTATCACCACACGCCATAACCTAAGTGAAGTTATGGGCACGAGGTTGTGGGCGGAGTTTACTAAGAACTTGAGATTATATACTATCTCACAAATTTGGCTGATTGTTGGATATGGTGAATGGGTTTATGATTGGTGCCGGGTTTCGGATCTAAGCAATAGAACACCATTGGAGTATATACCGTAACTGGTTAGCCTCGGGGTGTCTCTAGGAACAACATTGGAGTATATACTCTTACGAGTAAGCCTCGGGTTGTTCTAAATATTAGTCCTTACCTCTCGCGTTATCTCTATTCCTACTAACCATTTCTAAACGTAACTAAGCTGAATTGTAGTCGGTATATATTTTCGCGCGGGCCGCACGTCCAAGAAATTTACCGAATGATCATTTCGCGTACTCTCTGTAAATCATAAGTGCATATGAATACGGATAAATACATGAACTTAATACGACATAATCCTTTAAATAGATGGTATATCGGATTATGCATGCTTAGACCTCCCGGAATCAGACTTCATCTTCGGATGAACGAGACCCATTGCACAGTCGAGAGCCTCTGCACCACGTACCATCGGGTCCAAAGGAAATAAATAAAACTTAGTCAAATTTTCGTGTTTATTGTGCATTAAAAACTGTAAAGGACTAACAACCACTACTTAGCTTGCATAACCTCTTTTTAGGCTTTATGATACTCGGATTTCACTACCGAGTACCCTAACCTAAGTGAAGTTAGGGGCATAAGATCGAAGAAGAGGTCATTCTTTTCATTCATAGTTTAAACACGTAACTCGTTTGTTTTCTGCAGGTTCTAACGTTTTCTCTTATGCATTCACTCCATCTTTCACGTAGGATTGTTGTTTAATGCATTTTATTGCAAGAAAATGTGTGGTGCATAAATTCAATGTGAATTATGGTTTGCTTGTAAATGAACCTTGTTTATACATGTTCTAACTAAATTTTTTTTAGGTTTAGCATTATATAGTGTTAATTTGCAGAAAACGTGTGTTTTAAGTTTATTACATTCTTGTGCATAGCCCCTAAAATCAATTAAATCATATAGTGTCTTAACTATTATAAATTTTGTGTATTAGTAGTTTTTACGTATTTGTGTGTATTTATAGTATGTTTTGATAGTTTTACTATTTTATTTGTTATCCCTTTGTTTTCTAAATATGCTTTACAATTTTGGTTAGTATTCCTCTATATATCTCATATTAATTGTTGATACTAACACTTGGTCTTTGGTGGATGTCAGGCTAATGAATGTCCGATCGGAATCCTGGACCATCTAGAACAAAGTTTGAGGAGATCGCAGAGAGAATCGCGAGACTTAAAGCTCAAACTGACATCCTGGATCATCCCATCATCGAGGAAGGTTCCGAGTCTTCACATTCATCAACCGACCATACTTTAGCTTCATCAACCGACCACAATTCAGAAGTAGAAGCACAACAAGTCAACATGGCCAATGCAGGACAATCTCTTCGCCAGCGCACCTGCTCAACCGAATGGAGCAGCGGGCCTTCGAGCATTGCTTTTCCACAACCGGAGGAAAACATGAAGGATATCGAGCTAAAGAGTGGCTTCCTCCACCGACTACCCATTTTCCACGGACTTTCCAATGAAGATCCGAACAAGCATCTCAAACAATTCCAATTTGTTTGCAACAGCATGAAGCCATCTGATGCTGATACGGAGCTCTTCAAGCTGAAGGCATTTCCATTCACCCTAGTCGACAGGGCCGAGTCTTGGCTAATGGAACTACCGCCGAACCATATTACCTCATGGAAGCAACTTGCGGATATGTTCCTAGCGAAGTACTTCCCGGCCTCAAAGATCACCGTCTTGAGAAAGCAAATCACTGGCATCACACAGAAACCGGACGAGACCTTCGGCCAATACTACGACCGATTCAAGGTTTTATGTGCCACTTGCCCATCGCATGGATTCTCCGAGACCAATCTCATGAATTACTTTTACGATGGTCTCAAGCCGATCGATAGGGAATTGCTGGATGCAGCAGCCACCGGTGCATTCATGGACTTAACCGAAACCGAAGCTAGAGCTCTTCTAGAGAATCGGGCGAATAATGATGCACAATACGGAATGTCCAACAGACGAGCAGTCGGTGAGGCGAGTTCAACAACCGACGCGGACGAGAAGTACGACAAACTAGCTCATATGCTAGAGAAGGTGTTAGAACTCGAGACGACAAGAGCGAAGGCAACTCAACGGCCTGTTTGCGGCATATGTCAAACACACGGTCACCACAATGACCAATGCCCTCAAGCGCAGGAGCAGGCAAGCGAGCCGGAGCACGCTAACGCCATCGGCGGATATCAGGGAGGACAACGGTATAACAACTACAACAACTATGTCAACCGTGATCATCCAGGTTTTAGATGGAGCAGCAACGAGGGAACTTTGAACCCTCCAGCATCTCAACCTCAATAAAGCTACCAACGCCCTCCATTTCAACCACGACCACCGATGCAGCATGGTTCGTCATCACAACCCTTCACCAATCCGGATTACGATAAGATGTTGTCGCAACTTTCGGCCTCAACTCAAGTTCTCCTCGACGGACAATCGAAGACAAAGGAGACACTTGACTCACATGGCCGCGACATCACCGAAGTGAAGAAGCAGCTTGGCCAGCTTGTTGATTTCATGGGCCAAATCAAGGAAACCGGTCGGCTTCCACCTCAAACCACTCCTAATCAAAGAAACGTGAATGCTATAGTCACAAGGAGTGGGAAGATACTTGAGGAACCAAAGACCAAGCGATCTCATCTTGATGAAGTCACCATCGAGGACATCACCAACGAAGAAGAAGATGAGATCGATCCGGCAATTCAAGAGGCCGAGAAAAAGAAGGTGACGCCTACTGTCACCAAGGCACAATCACCTCCACAACCTACCCCAATCAAAGGTAAAAGCCCTATTCCTTCAAATACGGTGATTACTAATTCTCCGTTTGCTGTTGCACCTTTCCCAAGCAGATTAGCAAAATCAAAGAAGAAGGATGCCCAATATGAAGATATCCTGGACATCTTCCGAAAGGTGCAAGTGAATTTGCCCTTGATCGAGTGCATAAAGCAAGTGCCTATATACGCCAAGTTTCTGAAAGAATTATGCACTCAGAGGAGGCAAACTCGAGAGAAGGAGGTCGTGAAGGTGAACGCAACCGTTTCGGCAGTTTTGCAGCGTCGGCTACCCCCAAAACTGAAGGACCCAGGGAGCTTTGCAGTTCCTTGCGTAATCGGTGACAACCATTTCCAAGATGTGATGCTTGATCTTGGAGCCTCCATCAACGTCATGCCATACTATCTTTTCGAATCGATGGAGCTTGGAGATCTCAAGCAAGATGGTGTTGTCATCCAGTTAGCCGATCGCACCCACAAGTATCCGAGGGGATACGTAGAAGACGTTCTCGTACAAGTCAACAACTTGATATTCCCAGCCGATTTCTACATAGTTGACATGGAAGAGAGTCCACTGAACACCACGCCATTGCTACTTGGGCGACCTTTCATGCGGACTGCGAGGACGAAGATTGATGTTTTCCAAGGCACTTTCTCCATGGAGATTGATGGAGAAAGAATCGAGTTCAACATCCTGGACGGGATGAAGTTTCCAATGTCGAGCGTAGCTGCCATTTCGACATACGATCCTGTGGATACCTTAGCACAAGGTTACCTCGACACCATCAACGAGGATGAACTCGACATGGCCATTCAACTTGGACATGACGGCCTTCTCGAGGCCTTACTAGAGCTTGAACCTCGTATTCAAGACATGGCCATGGCCCTAAATGCGGCACCACGAAAAGTAAGCTTTTCTCCTCCTTTACCAATTACTTTTGGTACTAATAAAATGGTTTCTTCCATCGTAGAAGCTCCAGTTTTAGAACTCAAGCTACTACCGGACCATCTGAAGTATGCATACTTGGGCGAGAATGAAACTTTACCGGTCATTATTTCGTCCGCGCTAGAAAAGGAACAGGAGGAGAAGCTCGTGAGTGTGCTCAAGAGGTACAAACCCGCAATAGGCTGGACACTCGCGGACATCAAGGGAATAAATCCAGCAACCTGTGTGCATAGGATTTTCCTTGAAGAAGGCACCAAGCCTACGCGGGAAGCACAACGTCGGCTCCACCCTCCGATGATGGAGGTGGTAAAAAAGGAGGTAATTAAACTCATGGACTGTGGAGTTATTTACCCTATTTCTGATAGCCGTTGGGTTTCCCCAGTGCAGGTAGTACCCAAGAAATCGGGAATAACCGTCGTCGAGAATCTGGAAAATGAGCTTGTGCCACAACGGACGATCACTGGACACCGAGTGTGCATTGATTACCTGAAGCTAAACGCTGCAACCCGCAAGGATCATTTTCCATTACCATTCATCGACCAAATGCTGGAAAGATTAGCCGGCCATGCATTTTATTGTTTTCTCGACGGATACTCCGGCTACAACCAAATTAGCATTGCGGAGGAAGATCAAGAAAAGACAACGTTCACTTGCCCTTTCGGAACGTTTGCATATCGCCGAATGCCATTTGGACTATGTAATGCACCAGGTACATTTCAACGTTGCATGCTCTCAATTTTCTCCGAATACATTGAAAAAATTATTGAAGTATTCATGGACGACTTTAGTGTATTTGGGAGTGATTTTAATGCATGTTTAAACAATTTAGAAACTATTTTAAAAAGATGCGTTGAAACGAACTTGGTGCTTAATTGGGAGAAGTGCCATTTCATGGTTACGCAAGGGATAGTGTTAGGTCATATTATTTCCGAAAAAGGGTTAGAAGTAGATAAATCTAAAGTAGATCTTGTGCGTCACTTACCCTCTCCAACTTCGGTTAGAGAGATTCGTTCATTTCTTGGACACGCAGGATTTTATCGTAGGTTTATCAAGGACTTTTCCCACATTTCCCGCCCCTTGTGTAAACTGCTGCAAAAGGAGATCCCGTTCGTCTTTGATGAAGAATGCAACGCTGCCTTCAACAAGTTAAAGGAGCTTCTTACGAGCGCTCCTATTTTGTGCAGCCCTGATTGGTCTCTGCCATTTGAACTCATGTGCGACGCCTCGGATTATGCCGTAGGAGCCGTCTTGGGTCAGCGGAAGGACAAGAAGCCTTGCGTAATCTATTACGCCTCTCGGACGCTTGATGAAGCGCAAAGAAATTATACTACCACCGAGAAGGAGTTTCTTGCCGTGGTTTTTGCTTTAGATAAATTTCGATCTTATTTACTTCAAACTAAAGTAACTGTGTTTACCGATCATGCAGCTTTGAAGTATCTAATGCTCAAGAAGGACGCAAAACCACGACTTATCAGATGGATACTTCTACTCCAAGAATTCAACATAGAAATCAAGGATAAGAAGGGAGTAGAAAACGTCGTCGCTGACCACCTATCACGTTTGATAGGTGACCATGAGCCTGTCGAGATTGAAGAAACTTTTCCGGATGAAAAACTCTTCGGAATTGAGGTAACTACTTCGGAAACTCCTTGGTATGCCGATATCGTTAATTATTTAGTTACCGGTGAGTTTCCGTCTACCATGCATAAATTTCAACGTGACAAACTTAAGCATAATGCTAGAACATTTATCTGGGATGAGCCTTATTTGTGGAAACAATGCTCCGATTTAGTAATTAGGAGATGTATCCCGGATAGTGAATTCAAGCCTATTTTAGACTTTTGTCACAATGAAGCATGTGGGGGACACTTTGGTTCTAGGAGGACAGCCCTTAAAATTTTAGATTGCGGTTTCTTTTGGCCTAGTTTATTTCGCGATGCTCATGCATATTGCGCTACATGTGATAAGTGCCAAAGATTCGGTAATTTAGGACCTAAAGATCAAATGCCACAACACTACATATTTAATGTTGAAATTTTTGATGTGTGGGGTATTGACTTTATGGGACCATTTCCTCCCTCCAATGGTTTTACTTACATCTTACTCGCAGTAGATTATGTTTCTAAATGGGTGGAGGCAAAGGCCACCCGTACTAATGATTCGCGAGTTGTTGCAGATTTCCTACGAACTAACATTTTCAGTAGATTTGGAATGCCACGCGTTCTAATCAGCGATGGAGGAAGTCACTTTTGCAACCGCACGGTGGAAGCACTAATGAGGAAGTATGGCGTCAAACACAAGGTTTCCACACCATACCACCCTCAAACCAATGGAATGGCTGAAGTTTCCAACCGTGAGATAAAGAAGATCTTGGAGCGAACCGTCCGCCCCAACCGGAAAGATTGGAGTCAATGCTTAGACGATGCATTGTGGGCTTACAGGACTGCCTACAAGACCCCCATCGGTATGTCCCCTTTCCGATTAATTTATGGTAAGGCGTGCCATCTTCCGGTTGAACTAGAGCACAAGGCATGGTGGGCCGTGAAGAAATTCAACATCGATCGAGATGCCGCAGGCTTGCATCGGAAGCTTCAACTTTGTGAACTTGAAGAAATCAGAAATGATGCTTTCGACAATGCGTGGATCTACAAAGAGAAGACGAAAAAGATCCACGATCAGATGATTCGCGGGAAGAGTTTTGAACCGGGGCAGAAAGTATTGCTTTTCAATTCAAGACTTAAGCTCTTTCCGGGAAAGCTTCGCTCTCGATGGATGGGGCCATTCATAGTTTCTCAAGTTCTACCTCATGGAGCAATTCTCATTCGATCTATCGACAAAGGTAGTGAGTTCAAAGTAAATGGCCATCGCTTGAAGCCCTATTTTGAGGCATTTGCGGAGCACACAGTGGAGGAGATGCAACTCCAAGAACCGGCCATTTCAAAAACAAAATGATGCATCACGTCCAAAGCTAACGACGTAAAACGAGCGCTCATTGGGAGGCAACCCAATAGGGAGACAACAGATTTGTTTTCTTCTCCCCTTTTACTTAATTTAATGGCTTTTGTATTTTAAACTAGAATTTTCGTAGATCCTATACTCCATGTTTAATTCTATACTGTTACTTTACTACATTGAGGGCAATGTAGAGTTTAAGTGTGGGGGAAGGGTTTATAATTTAATTGTGTCTAAATTAGTGTTTTTCAGAGTCTTTAGGATGCCCTTAGCTAGTCGATGATGAAATTTGACCGATACGAACACATGGCGTATAAATCACATGCATCGAATTCTTGTGCTAATTGAGATATTCTATATGTTTTTAACATGTAGTAGATATGAATTGCAAAAACATGGTACAGAAATCGCATGCTTGAATAAGTTTTTAATCATATGAACCCTATGTGAGCTTTTGAGCTATCTGTTCTTTATTCGAGTGAATATACATCCATTTCGTAGCTACTAGCTTATATATGCCTCATTTGATTGCTTGCCATAGATTTTAATGAACTAGAGAATACTAGAACTTACTCATGTCAATTTGCAAAGCTTTTAAGTTGATACATACTTTGATTTTGGAAATGATTAAAGGCATTTAGGATTTTCCACCACATTGCCATATATCCATGTATCCCATTTGTACGCACAAGTTGCGACACCCCTAGATAAACCAATTGAGCCCACGTTAAGCTTTTCTTTTATCACCATATATACCTAAACACTTACCCTAGTATAGAATATCCTTACCTTTGTTCCGGAAACTTGGTGAGAATTTTTCGAAACTAGCACATAAGATTATGGTTTGGTAAGAAAGATTGAAAGAGTTAATGTGAGTAAACTAGTTAATGTGAGAAAGATTGAAATTGCCAAAAAGAAAAGAAAAAATATTTGAGAGAATGAAAAGAAAAAAAATTATTATCTCTCATGGCAATATGTTGTGTTCTAAGAATAAACCATTTGGATTAACGTCCCCCTTATTTGCGGATTTGGAGATTACGATAAATTGAAGGCCCAAAAATAGAACAAAATATGGCCTTTGTCCTGTCCGAAAAGCTCAAAGGGTAGATTAGTGCATTGAAGTATACATGGTAACATTCAAATGGAGATGGAGGACTGAATATGGTGCTAGACTAAGTCGTTGGAACGTTTTTATCACCACATATCTAAATTTCGAATGCCTTAGCCTTAACCCCATTACAACCTCACTAAAAGTCCTTTATGATCCTTAAAATGAGTAGCTTTCAATTAGTAGAGTAAGTTGCATGAGTAAGCTTATGGTTTTGGTTCATTTGTGCAAATAATCAAACTTTATTCATGTGGTTTTCATTTCAATTCATATACACTTTAAGTGAACCATTTTCATGAGTGAAAAATATGATGAGTGCATCCTTGTGAGTTGATTAAACCTTTATTCAAAGCATGCACAGCTATAACATAACCATTGTTTTCTCTATGTCTTACTTGTTCATTACATAAATTATATCGCAATTATCTCTTGAATTCGTTGAGCATACACGTTGAAATTCATGTGAGCCATCGCCATATACTTATGCAAATTCTGAGACAAATTTTAGCTAAGGGCTTAGTTGTTCTTTCTTTTGTTTTAAATTCTTAGAGAGTCTTAGTTTAACTTAGTGTTTGCTAAGGGACTAGCAAAGTCTAAGTGTGGGGGAATTTGATATACGCATTTTATGCCCGTTTCTTAACGCATTTCCCTTTTCGTTTAGCTATGTTATTATCTTAGTTTTTATGTTTTCCTTACTTAAATTGTTATTTTGAAGATATTTACGGTGGAGATTAATAACGGCGCAATTCGGAGGAATTTCGGCGATTTTGCGATTTTTGCGATTTCGGACCACGAAAAATGGGCCGGCCCAAAAAGCAAATTATGGGCCGATTTCTCAACTCTTGTTTCGGCCCATTAACAAGCCCAAACCCATGTAATTCGGCCTAGATGCCTTTTGGTGAAGAGGAAAAGTCTTGTTTTGAAAGGGCAAGTCAACATTATCAAGCTAATAATCACAAATGGTGACTACACATGGTGATTCATGCTTAGGGTTCCCAAATGGTGACTACACTAGGTGACTCTTGCTTTGCATTGAATGAAAAGATGACTTGCCATGGTGACAAGCTAGGTGATTCATGCTTAGGGTTCGGCAATGGTGACTAAGTGTGTGACTAAGTGTGTGACTTGCCTTAATGATCATTGCATGCATTAAATGGAGGAGGCAAGGTGGAAGAGAGAAGGCATGAATCCCTTGCCTATATAAGGGAGGAGGCCAACCATAAAACAGATCCATCACTCATTTTACTAAGCAAAGCTCTACACAAATACTCCTCCACCATTAAACACTTAAGAGTTCACACACCAAGCCGAAGCATCATCTTCCTCCATTCAAGGCCGAAGCAAGCTAGGGTTCCTCCATCCTTCCAAGCCGAAGCAAACCATCCTCCATCCCTCACAATACGCTAAGTCCCTTGTGAAGGAAGTCCATCTCCACCGTAGTTCATCAAGCACTCAAGATAAAAAGTGTAACCATGATCTTCACTTTCATTTCTTTAGCTTTGTATGTGAATCTTTTGATGTATTGGAATAACAAGTTTAGAAAGTTTAGATTTGTGTATCAAATGAATAACAAGTTTAGATTTGTGTTTCATGTGCCTAAACCGATTTGTAATATGCATGTGTTTATGATTTATAGCTTTTTATGCATGTTTGATACAATCTTAAAGCTTCGAATGCATGTATTAGAAAATACGCTAAGTCCCTCTCTTTTGCATGTTTCGATGATCGTATGTTGTTTAGGATGTTTATACGCTAAGTTGCATTCCTACACAATTATCAAGCATGTGTACTTAGTTATAAGTTATGAATTTCGCAACTTACACAAAGGTTTGATGCATGAAAAGGGTAGGTTAATAAGATGAGTTGATCACATGTAATTAATAGTGTAACTTCTATTTTTAGCAAGCATAATTAGACTTTAAGTTTCTTGATTGTTGAAACTTGTCTATGAGTAAAACATGTTAGATGCCTAAGAGTTTTATTTGTGTTTGCATGTTATGTACTTTAAATTCGTAGATTAAATAACCAACTTCCAATCCCCCCAAATATTTACATTTCCGCATAATAACGAAACCATGCATGCGCCCTTAATTCCCCGGATAAAGAACGATCCCTACTCGCCAATATTATAAATGACAAAAGAAGGGTTTAAATTGCAATGCGCGTAATCGGTGTTTTTAAGGTCTACTTTGTGTTATCGTAAAAGCATGTTTTGCGTGTATCAAACGGATACTCCCTCGGTGTAGCAAAAGTGCCAAAAGGTCGTCGAGTGTAACTGGAACCGCTGGAATCTCCACGAGCCTGTGGTTGTCGCGGTCGATCTCTCCTCCATAACGGTCTCCGCCTCGGTACACTAACTGGTGGGCAATAAGATCCACCGCCTGAAGATGAAGCTGAACCGGAAGTATCAGAATTCAGCCTCTTCGAAGGTCCCTGACTCGGTCCACCTTCCTCAAATCGTCTCGGCTGGTACCTCTGCTGTCTCTCGTGCTCAATATCCTCGCCTCGGAGTGCTGCACTGACAAACTCATCAAAGTTGTTCCGAGGCATCGTAGTCAGAGTAGCCTTGATATTCAGATTCAATCCCAGCTCAAACCAGCGACACTTGGCTTCCTCTGTAGCCACCATATCCCACGCAAAACGAGACAAACGGGTAAACCGATACCGGTACTCAAGTACAGACAAACTGCCTTGCCTCAAGTTCGTAAACTCCTTGTACTTGCGCTGCTGGGTAGCCTGATTAAAGTACCTCCGCATAAATAGATCACGGAACAATGCCCACGGAGTATCAGCTGGAACTCTGTCGGTGCTAACCCACCAAAAGTATGCATCACCCTCAAGTAAACCAACTGCGACTACTGTCATCTACTCAGGAGTAAACTGCAGACGCTCACAAACACGTTCAATATGAACCAACCATGCCTCGCATATCTCTGGATCGATTGAACCCGAAAACACAGTGGCACCAGCAGTGCGAGCCTTGACCACAGGGTCAAAACGCTCTTCCAAACGCAGCACTCGCATCAACAAGTCGCGCGTTCGGCGATCCTCATCAGGATCCTCATCCCGATCAACACGGGGACCACGTCGAAGAGGCATCCTATTGATACAAGACAAGCATTAGGTACAAGCAGAAAGAACGTAATCATAAAAACGCAGATATTTGAGAACACACAACACCCGAAGTATTGATGAGTACCGCTGGCCAGTCGGGTCATCACTCCAGTCGTGCTGTATAAACTCAAATACCCTAAGCGTCACAACTACAAGAGTCTACAGAATCTGACAACCTAATGCTCTGATACCAAGCTGAAAATACCCAATCCCGATTCAGTTACCTAAACCGGAATCGAACCCCTTCTGAAAATACGAACCAACAAAAAATTTTCAAAATTTCGGCAGAGTTTCGTTACTAACGTGGAATTGCATAAACCTGCACCCTGAAAATAACACTTCATCCTATACCACAAAAGCCAAACCGTGGGCACCAATCCCATCTGGATTTCTCAACATCATATTATAAGCAATAACAGTAAACATACTGTACTATGTATATATATATCTGAGAAAATCCGTATAAACATGTATCAGAATGTATCAGAGCGACCTCTAGTGTGAAATATATACAATATATACATCAGTAGGCGGAACAAGAACCAACTGGAAAACACAGGTAGCTCAGATCACTAGCCTCCAAACCGCGACGTGAAAAACCAAACCTGAACTGCAACTGGGCACGGAAACCGAAAAGCCCAGGGGAAAGACATGAAAACTGTTAGAGTGAGTGGACGAAAATGAATGTCTTTCACCAAATAATATATATTATAAAACATATGCGAGTCTAAATGCATAAGTAATGAAATGGTACACGAGGGAGACTCTAACTCCTCACGCGTCCGAGTACACGAGGGAGACTCTAACTCCTCACGCGTACGGAGCATGCAACATAAAAATCGCGAAATCACTCATGGACTACCACGCGATAGCACAGTTTGAATCACAGGATCCCAGACCCACACGTGATTCCTAGCCAGAAAGGCTTCGGGTCAGGATATCTGTCCCCCTCGGAGCGTACTCGGGGATCAGCCGAGAAGCCAATGTGTATCGTTACAACAACGTAACCAAAACTGTACTCTGTATAAATCAAATCATAAATCCTTTTCATGCACATGCATAAAACATAATATATGTGTATGTATACTCGTATACGTATATCCGTATACGTATAATCGTAAAAACACATGCTCCTAAAATCATAATCAAATTGCATGCTCAAGTTCGTAAATCATAAATAAAAGACTCGCAATCAATCCGTGAAAAGAAATTGTCCACTCACAGACTCGCGTAACGCACACTCACGCTAAACTCGTGGTCCGGCGGAAGATCCCTCTCTTGAAGCACGATCACGATCCAAATCTCGATCTCGATCTCCTGAATATTCACAAAACATAACTGATCAAAATCATAGTCCACAACCCTGTACTGAACCACGGAAACCAACCGTTCCCGGAAATAAACAATGCAATGCAAAACGATTAACGGAATTCCCGAAATCTCCTCTCGAAACCCTCGAATGACAATCGGCTAACCAAATCAACCTGAAAACCCCTAGACGATAATCAGGGCGCGATTTCGAGAAAAACGACATTAAAAACGTCGAAATCTGAAAAGTTGACTTTCTCGCCGGAGCGCCGCCGTTGACCGCCGCCGCCGCCGCCGCCGCGCCGTCAACGGAGACTTTCTCCGGCGGAGAAGCTCCAGATCGCAGGAATTCCTCAAGCCCAACCTATCTCTTAACTACCACTTAGCCTAATTCAGAACGGAACCCACTCAATTCCAGCTCGAAACAGATCGGAGTTCCTCCTCCGGCAACTAAAACGGTCTCCTCCAAAACTACCACCTCAGGCCAAACTAAACACAGGGGAGGCACCACCAAGGTGTGGGGAGTTGAAACCCCATCAACCCAACCTCCACCACTCGCCGGAACCACCTCAACCGTCACCGGCGAACCACGCAAAACTGTCCCGATTCGTTCCTCCACAAACCTCCATCAATTTTCACAATTCAAAGCACAAACCAACTCAAAATCAAGAGAGGATGAGAACCATACCCTTCGCGTAACCGGAGGTGGCCGGAAAATGGGTCGTCGGACGGCAAGCCGAAACGGGAAACCTTCCCTCTCTCGGTCAACGGTCAACTTTCCAGTTTTGGAAATTCAAAGTTTGGTCAACGTCAGTCAATGCTTTTACGACTATTTCTCGACTATTCCGATATTTATACTCGCGCCTCGGGTCGATCGACGATTCGAAATGGAAAACCATCACGTTTCGGATAAACACAAATCAATCGGATAAACTCGTCGAAAACTGAAACTTCAAATAATCGTATTATATTCCTCGGTTATCGGAAAAATCTTCCGGATCCGCCCTCGAGCTCAAAATCACGTACTCTACAATTTCCGTGAAGACTCTCAACTCAAAATCTCGGCCGAAAACATAGTCGCGAATAAAGTCGACGAACCACATATATATCGAAAAACTGCGACTATACTCAATCTCGAGAATCATGCCGAATACACAACTGATTCTGGTTCGGGTCGTCACACTCTGCCTTCTCGCAAAGTCATGGCATGAACCCTCGCCTGCCCGGTTGGTCGTCCACGCTGAGGTTGTCCCTGCTGTCTGCCCTCTCCCGTAAACTGTACTGGTCGAGCTCCCGAAGTGGCACCTCGCTCAGCTCCGGAACTCTGGGCCATCTGTCCATCAGCACCATCAAGCTGGAAATACTCTCTCGCATAGTGACCCACCTGGCCACAACGAAAACAAGTGACAGGACCTCGTTGACATGGACCATAGTGATGCCTGTTGCAGAAGTTGCAAAGTGGATACTCTCTCGGTATGGCAAACGTGTCACCAGTATGCCGAGGATAACCAGAACCCCTGGAACCCCCACTAGCCTGTGGTCACTTCGGTCGATCTCTCCTCCATCTCGGTCTCTGTCTCGGTGCACCAGCTGCAGGTCTATATGGTCCACTACCCGAGGATGAAGCCGAACCGAAAGTATCAGAACTCTGCCTATGTCCACCCTCCTCAAATCGTCTAGGCTGGTACCTCATCTACCTCTCCTTCTTAATATCCTCACCTCGGAGTGCTGCACTGACAAACTCATCGAAGTTGTTCCGAGGCAACGTAGTCAGAGTCCCCTTGATGTTCAAGTTCAAACCCAGCTCAAATCTGCAGCACTTGGCTTCTTCAGTAGCCACCATGTCGCGCGCAAAACGAGATAAGCGGGTAAACCTGTTCCGGTACTCAAGCACAGACATACTGCCCTGTCTCAAGTTTGTGAACTCCTCATACTTACGCTGCTGGGTAGCCTGGTTGAAGTACCTCCGCATAAACAAATCTCGGAACAAAGCCCACGGAGTATCAACTGGAACTCTGTTGGTGCTAACCCACCAGAAGTATGCATCTGACTCAAGTAATCCGACAGCTGCCACTGTCATCTGCTCAGGGGTAAATCGCAGACGTTCACATACACGTTCAACCTGAACCAACCATGCCTTACATATCTCTAGATCAGTTGAACCCGAAATGACAGTCGTACCAGCAGTACGAGCTTTGACCACATGGTCAAAACGCTCTTCCAAACGCAACACTCGCATCAGCAAGTCGTGCGTTTGGCGATCCTCATCAGGATCCGCTTCCTGATCAACACGAGGACCACGTCGAGGAGGCATCCTACTGATACAAGATAAGCATTAGGTATAAGCAAAAGGAACGTAATCATGAGACCTTAGATATTTGAGAACATACAACACCCGAAGTATTGATGAGTACCGCTGGCCAGTCGGGTCATCACTCCAGTCATGCTTAAAAACTCAAATACCCAAAGCGTCACAACTACAAGAGTCTACAGAATCTGACAACCTAATGCTCTGATACCAAGCAGAAAGGACCCAACCCCGATTTAGTTTACTAAACCGGAATTAAACCCCTTCTGAAAACGTGAACCAACAAAAACCATTAAAATTTGGGTAGAGTAACTCTACTAACGCGGAATTGCCTTAACCTGCACCCGGAAAATAACACTTCATCCTATGCCACAAAAGCCAAACCGTGGACACCAATCCCATCCAGATTTCTCAATATCATAACAACAACAACAAACTGCAAATCTGACTGTAATATATAGTATATCCAAGAAAATCCGTATAAAACACGTATCAGTAATGTATCAGAGCGACCTCTAGTGTACATATATACAAAATATACAACAATAGGCGAAATAAGAAACCTACTGGAAAACACAGGTAGCTCGAACAACTAGCCTCCAACCACGACGTGAGACTCCAGAATCTAAACTGCAAACTGGACATGGAAACCGAAAAGCCCAGGGAAAGACATGAAAACTGTTAAAGTGAGTGGATGAAAATAAATGTCTTTCGCCAGATGATATATGTTATAATAACATATGCGAGTCCAGGTGAATAAATATAATAAAGTACACGAGGTAAACTCATACTCCTCCAGCGTACTGAGCATGCATGTAAAAATCCCACGGGGTCACTCATGGACACATCCATGCTAGTACAGTCCGAATCACGGGATCCCAGACCCACACATGATTCTAGCCAGAAAGGCATCAGGTCAGAGGTCTGCCCCCCCTCCCCCCCTGATAAAGGCCTCGGGTCAGGGGTCACAGCCTCCCCCGGTAAACATCCTCGGCGATTAGCCGGGATGCAAGTGTATCGATACAACAACATATACTGAGACTGTACTCTGTGTAAACCAAATCATAAATAGTTCAATGCAAATGTATAATGCAATAAATAAATGCATATACGTAATATATACTGGTATATGCATAATCGTATAACACATGCTCATATAAACCATAATTTCATATGCATGCTCATGCTCGTAAAACGTGTATAAAGACTCGCGATTATCAGTGAAAAGAAATTGTCCACTCACAGGTGAGCAACCTTTTCCACCACAAGCCCCCCTCGGAAAGTCGCCGGAACGCCGTCCACCGTCGAAGCCGATTCCGGCCAAAAATCCCAGATTTTCAAATCGATATATCTCCCTCAAATCTCAACCAAATCAAGCAATTCCAAGTTCTAATCAACATAAAATTAAGAGAGGAATCGACATATACCAATAACTCATCCGGAGGTGGCCGGAATTGTGAAATCCGACGACGGCAGCGCGGTGGAGAACAGGTCAAGGAAAGTAAACGGTCTACTCTCTAGTCAACGCCGGTCAAACTTCCCTAACAGTGTTTTCGACAATTTTTTGACTATTTCCGATATTTATACCCGCGCCTCGGGACGATCGACGGTCCAAAACGGATAACCATTACGATTCGGATAAACTCGATACGAACGGATAAACTCGTCGATATTCCAAAACTTAAAATAATCATATTATATTCCTCGGTCTTGGGAAAAATCATCCGGAACAGCCCACGAATTCGAAATCACGTGTACTACAACTCTCGAGAAGAGACTCAACTCAAATTCTCGGCCGATAATTAAGTCGTAAACAAACTGGCAAACCACACAATTATCGATAAACCGCGATTATGCACTAACTCGTGGATTACATTGATTACTCTACTGATTCTGGTTCGGGTTGTCACACTAGACGAATCTCTCTAGCCTAGTGAGCACATCAAGAGAATCTCTCAACCCTGGATCTGACTACCGGTGATCAGCCGAGTAGCCAATGCATCGATGCTAAGTAAATGCCATCACCATATAAAATATAAAACAATACCTCCAACAATAAAAAATAATCTCAACATCGTATCGTAAATAAATACAGAAATCAAGAACTCGCTACGACAGTGACAATAAAAAGGTCCACTCACAGAGGAGCACAGCGCGCACACGCGCTAATCACGAGATCCAGCGGAAGATCCCTCGCCCAATGCACGATCTTGATCCCCTAAATAATCACAAAATATAACTGATCAAAATCACAGTTCATCACACTGTACCGCACCTCGGAAATCAAATCCTGGAAACATATAACTCGATACAAAATAATCGACGAAATTCCCAAAACTCTCCACATAAACCCTCGACTAAAAATCCGGCATCCAAATCAACTCGAAAACCTCAAGGCGATGATCGCGGCGCGATTACGAGCAAAACGACATAAAAATCATCAAAATCCAAAAAGTCAACGGGTCGCAGGAGCTCCGCCCTTGACCGCCGCCTCCGGCGGCTGTGCGTCGTCAACCGGAGGAATTTCCCGGCGGCCAAGCTCACCGTAGCTTCTCCTCCTCAAGCCCAACATATTTCACAACTACACCAACCTCCAATTCCGGCCCAAATCGCCGGAAAACAGCTCAAAACACCCACGGCCGAGAATCGCCGGAAAACTTTCCCGGCCGATTCCGGCGCCATCACGCCACCTCGTCCCTCAAAACCAAAGGGGAAATCATCCTTGAGCATAACCCAGCCGATTCCACCCAATAATCTCACCGGAAAGTCACCGGAGCCCCGCCCCCAAACGGAGCCGATTCCGGCCGGAAAACTACGAACTTCAAACACTCCGTTCTCCCTCAAATCGACATCAATTTACACAAATCCAAGTTCTAAATAGTTGCAAATCAAGAGAGGAATCGATTTATACCCAAATCGGAGCCGGAGGTGGCCGAAAACGAAAAGTCGCCGGAGAGTCAAACGGCGGTGCAATTTTCCTCCTTGGTTAACGCGGGTCAACGCTCCAAGACTGGTCAATACCAGTCAAACTTCCAAACAGTGTTTTTCGACAATTTTTTGACTATTTCCGATATTTGTACTCGCGGCTCGATACGATCGACGGTCCAAAACGGATCATATCCACGTTTCGGATAACTCAAATACGAATGGATAAACACGACGAAATTCTGCGATTTCAAATATTCATAACATATTCCTCGTTCGTAGAAATAATTATCCGGAATCGCCCACGAACTCGAAATCACGTGTACAACATCTCTCGTGAAGAGACTCAACTCAAATTCTCTCCCGATTATTAAGTCGTGAATCAAACCGCCAAATCAATTCATTTACGAAAAACTGTGATTACTCGTAAACTCGTGGATTAAGCCGATTACTGTACTGATTCTGTTTCGGGTCGTCACAAATCTAACCCCCTTAAACTCGAAATTTACGTACCTGCTAGGTGAACAGATGAGGATACTGCTCCCGCATACGCTGCTCAGTCTCCCAGGTGGCCTCCTCAACCGAGTGATTTTGCCACAAGACCTTGACCAGCGGTATCACACGGTGCCTCAACTCATGCTCACGCCGATTGAGAATCTGTACCGGCTCCTCCACATATGACAAATCCTCTCGGATAGGAAGCTGATGTGGCGCTAACACATGTGATAGATCTGGAATATACTTCCGCAACATCAAAACATGGAAAACATCATGTACACGAGCCATCTCAGCAGACAACTCAAGTCTGTAAGCCACGGCACCAACCCTCTCGGTGATCTCGTACGGACCAATGTACCGTGGTCGAAGCTTGCCATACTTCCCGAAACGCACAACTCCCATCCACGAAGATAGTTTCAGGAAGACCCAATCGCCTACCTTGAACTCGAGACTCTTTCTTCTCACGTCCGCATAACTTTTCTGGCGATTCTGGGCAATCTTCAATCTATCCCGGATAATCTGAATGTCCTCCATGGTGCTCTTCACCAGATTAGGGCCAATAAGCCATCGCTCGCCCACCTCACTCCAACACAATGGAGTGCGGCACTGACTCCCGTATAGGGCCTCATACGGTGCCATCTCAATACTGGCCTGATAGCTGTTGTTGTAAGCAAACTCAATCAAATGTAGTTGCTGGTCCTAATTTCCTCAAAACTGCAAAACACAAAACCGCAACATATCCTCGAGAGTCAGAATAGTCTTCTCAGACTACCCATCAGTCTGAGGATGAAAAGCTGTACTGAAATGCAATCTAGTGTCGATGGCTCGCTGCAATGCCTGCCAGAACTCTGAGGTAAACCGACTATCTCGGTTAGAAACAATGGATACATGCACACCGTGCAGACGAACGATCTCTGCCAAATACAGCTTTGTCAATCTGCCCACTGAAATCTTCCCCGAAAGTGCAAGAAAATGAGCGGATTTCGTCAATCGATCTATGATAACCCAAATACTAGTATTACCAGCCGAAGTACGCGGTAATTGATACACAAAATCCATGGTAATGTGCTCCCACTTCCAAACCGAAATTTCCAAGGGCTGTAACTTTCCCGCAGGCTTCTGCCTCTCTGCTTCAACCTGCTGACAAATCAAACATCTGCTTATATATGCGGTAATCTCCCGCTTCATATTGCACCACTAGTAATAAGCTCGGAGTGTACGAAACATCTTCGTACCGTCGGGGTGCATCGCATAAGCAGAACAGTGAGCTTCGTCTAAAATCTCTTTCTTCAAACTCTCGTCCCTGGGTACACATAATCTGCCTCTGAATAGCAACGTACCATCATCACTCAACCGAAACTCTGTTGGTACACCACTCTGAATCATGGTCTTCTTGTCCAACAGGTAGGAATCTGCATCCTGAGCTTCCCGCACCTAGTCAATCAACACCGGTCGAACCTAGAAGCTAGCTAACAAAGCTCCATCATCGTCCCACTTGAACTCAGCTCCTGTAGCCCGAAGCTCGGCTAACATGGAAACTCTGGCCACACACACACGAAATAACGAAGCTCCAGATTTCTGACTGAATGCATCAGCAACGATATTAGCCTTCCCTGGATGGTACTCGAAAGTGCAATCGTAGTTATTGATCAACTCCATCCATCTGCGCTGCCTCATATTCAAGTCTAGCTGCGTGCGTAAATAAGTGAGACTCTTGTGATCGGTGTATATCTTGCACTGAGCTCCATACAGGTAGTGTCTCCAACTCTTCAACGCTAATACAATAGCAGCCAACTCCAAATCGTGGGTAAGATAGTTGAGTTCATGTGGTTTCAGCTGCCTGGAACCGTAGGCTACCACTCTGCCATGCTGCATTAGAACACAACCAAGTCCCAACTTCAATGCATCGCTGTAAACCACGAACTCACCACTGTCGTCAGGTAAAGTCAAAACCGGTGCAGTAGTCAACTTTTCCTTCAAGAGTAAATAACTCTCCTCACATGCATCGGACCACTCGAACATGACGCCTTTCTTCGTCAATCTGGTAAGTGGCGTGGCAATCCGTGAAAAATCCTGCACAAAGCGCCGATAGTAGCCTGGCAAACCAAAGAAACTCTTGATCTCTGGTATGGTGGTAGGTCTACTCCAATTCAACAAGGCTTTAATCTTGTCAGGATCCAAGCTAACTCCCTCAGCTGATATCACGTGACCCAAAAACTTCACGCTATCCAACCAAAACTCACACTTGCTGAACTTCGCAAACAACTGATTGTCCCGCAAAGTCCGCAAAACAGCTCGCAAATGCTTCTTATGCTGGCCCACACTCCTAGAATAAATCAGAATGTCGTTGATGAGCACAATCACAAACTTGTCCGGAAATCGTCTGAACACCCGGTTTATCAAGTCCATAAAAGCTGCGGGGGCATTAGTCAACCCAAACGGCATAACTAATAACTCATAATGCCCGTACCGTGATTTGAAAGCTGTCCTGGCCACATCTGACTCTCTGATCCTCAACTGATGATATCCAAACCTGAGATCAATCTTCAAAAAGACTAAAGCTCCCTTGAGCTGATCAAACAAGTCGTCAATTCGCGGCAACGGATATTTGTTCTTCAGAGTGACCTGATTCAACTTCTGGTAATCAATGCACAACCACATGGAACCATCTTTCTTCCGCACAAACAGTACAGGAGCACTCCACGGCGATACATTGGATCGTATGAAACCC
This sequence comes from Geum urbanum, assembly GCA_946800695.1. NCBI lineage: Eukaryota > Viridiplantae > Streptophyta > Magnoliopsida > Rosales > Rosaceae > Geum > Geum urbanum. The sequence goes on from OX326998.1 coordinate 42,912,514, forward strand.
TTCTCCAGCAACTCCTGAAGTTGAATTTGTAGCTCTTTCAACTCCGCTGGCGCCATACGATAAGGTGCCTGAGATATGGATCCAGTGCCCGGTAATAGCTCAATGGTGAAATCGATCTCCCGAACTGGAGGAATACCCTGTAACTTTTCTGGAAAAACATATGAAAACTCGGAAATCACCTCGATATCACCAATATCTGGCACAGTAGCCGTAGTATCCACAACATGAGCTAAGTAGACAACACAACCCTTCTTCATCATCCGATCAGCCTTCATCGCTGAAATCACACATGGCAATGAAGTATTCTTCTCACCGCGAAACAATATCTCTGGAAAGCCTGGTCGTCGAAACACAACCTTGTTCTTGTGACAATCGAACATAGCCCAATGTGTCTCCAAGAAGTCCATACCCAAAATCACATCAAAGTCGACGATATCCAGCAATAAAAAATCCGCGGCTAAACCATGACCTCCAATAAAAATCTCGCAATCCCTATACACCCAGCCAATACTCACTACCTCACCGGACGGATATAACACTCTGCACAACCCCAGAAGTGGAGATGCAGGCATAGTAGCTAAAGATGATAATCTATATAATATGAATGAATATGTAGCACCTGGATCTAGCAATGTAAGTACTGTATAGCCAAAAACATGCAACGTACCAATAACAACCTCCAGTGAAGCTCTGCCCTCGCGCAATGGCATGGCCTGAACCCTGGCCTGCCCGGCTGGTCGTCCACGCTGAGGGTGACCCTACTGTCCGCCCTGGCCAGAAGACTGTACTGGTCGAGCCCTAGAAGTAGTACCTCGCTCTCCTCCGGAACTCTGGGCAGCCTCTCCACCAACACCAGCAAGCTGGAAACATTCTCTCGCATAGTGACCCTCCTGGCCACAACGATAACATACGACAGGACCTCACTGACATGGACCAACATGATGCCTGCTGCAGAGACTACACAATGGGTACTCCCTCGGTAGGGTAAAAGTGCCACCAGTATGACGAGGGTAGCTGGATCAGCTAGAACCCCCACTAGACTGTGGCCTCTACGGTGGATCCATCCTCCATCTCTGCCTCTGCCTAGCTGAACTACCAAGTGGTATACATGGTCCACTGCCCGATGATGATGCCGATCTAGAAGTATCAGAACTCAGCCTCTTGGAAGATCCCTGACTCGGTTCACCCTCCTCAGATCGTCGATACTGGAATCTCATCTTCCTTTCCTTCTCGATATCCTCGCCTCGAAGTGCTGCACTCACAAACTCATCAAAGTTATTCCGAGGCATCGTAGTCAGTGTCCCCTTGATGTTCAAGTTCAAGCCCAGCTCAAATCTATGGCACTTGGCTTCCTCTTTAGCCACCATGTCACGAGCAAACTGAGATAAGCGGGTAAATCTGTCCCGGTACTCAAGCACTGACATACCACCCTGTCTCAAATTAGTGAACTCATCATACTTCTGCTGGTGTGTACCCTGGTTGAAGTATCTTCGCATAAACAAATCTCGAAACAAAGTCTACGGAGTATCAACTGGTACTCTATCAGTGCTAACCCACCAGAAGTATGCATCTGACTCAAGTAAACCAACTGCTGCCACTGTCATCTGCTCAGGGGTGAAATGCAGACGCTCACAAACACGTTCAACCTGAACCAACCATGCTTCACAAATCTCTGGATCAGCTGAACCCGAAAAGACAGTCTCACCAGCAGTACGAGCTTTGACCACAGGGTCAAAACGCTCCTCCAAACGCAACACTCGCATCAGCAAGTCATGCGTATGGCGATCCTCATCAAGATCCACATCCCGATTAACACGGGGACTACGTCGAGGAGGCATCCTACTGATACAAGACAAGCATTAGCCACAAGCACTAGGAACGTAATCATGAGACCTCAGATATTTGAGAACACATAACACTCGAAGCATTGATGAGTAACCGCTGGCCAGTCGGGTCACCGCTCCAAACATGTTGTACATACTCAAATACCTAAAGTGTCACAACTACAAGAGTCTACAGGACCTGAAACCTAATGCTCTGATACCAAGCTGAAAGGACCCAACCTCGATTTAGTTTCCTAAATCGGAATCAAACCGCTTCTGAAAATACGAACTTGCAAAAACCACAAAAATTTCGGCAGAGTTTCACTATAACGCGGAATTGCCATTAACCTGCACCCGAAAACACACTTCATCCTATGCCACAAAAGCCAAACCTTGGGCACCAATATCAACCAGATTTCTCAATATCATAACAATAAACTAAAGTAGTAATCAAAACTGTACTTTACAGAAATCCAGGAAAAATCATACGAAAACATATCAGTAGTGTATCAGAGCAACCTCTAGTGTATATGTATACAAAATAAACAACAGTAGGCAAAACAAGAAACATATTGAAAAAGAAAGGTAGCTCGAATACTAAGCCTTCGACCATGACGTGAGACACCAGAATCTGAACTGTAAACTAGGCACAGAAACCGAAAAGCCTAGTGGAAAGGCAAATAAAATTGTTAGAGTGAGTGGACGAAAATAATCGTATGCCTTTCACCAAACATATATCATAAAACAAAGCGAGTTCGGAAAATAAATGGAGGTGTCAGGCAAATCTCTCAAGCCCGAAGGTGATAGACTAGGCGAATCTCTCAAGCCTAGTGCGCATATCAGGGGAATCTCTCAACCCTGGATCTGACTACCGGTGATCAGCCGAGTAGCTAATGCATCAATGCTAAGTAAATGCCATCACCATATAAAGTATATAACAATACCTCCAAAAAAATAAATAATCTCAACATCGTATCGTAAATAAATACGGAAATCAAGAACTCGCTACGACAGTGAAAATAAAAAGGTCCACTCACAGATGAGCACAGCGCGCACACACGCTAATCACGAGATCCGGTGAAAGATCCCTCGCCCAATGCACGATCTCGATCCCCTGAATAATCACAAAATATAACTGATCAAAATCACAGTTCATCACACTGTACCGCACCTCGAAAACCAAATCCCGGAAACATATAACTCGATACAAAATGATCGACGAAATTCCCAAAACTCTCCACATAAACCCTCGACTAAAAATCCGGCATCCAAATCAACTCGAAAACCTCAAGACGATGATCGGGGCATGATTTTGAGCAAAACGACATAAAAATCATCAAAATCCAAAAATTCAACGGGCCCGCCGGAGCTCCGCCGTTGACCGCCGCCGCCGCCGGCTGTGCGCCGTTAACCAGAGGAATTTCCCGGTGGCCAAGCTCACCGTAGCTTCTCCTCTTCAAGCCCAACATATTTCACAACTACACCAACCTCCAATTCCGGCCCAAATCGCCGGAAAATAGCTTGAAACACCCACAACCGAGAATCGCCGGAAAACTTTCCCGCCCGATTCCGGCGCCGACATGCCACCTCGTCCCTCAAAACCAAAGGGGAAATCATCCTTGAGGATAACCCAGTCGATTCCACCCAATAATCTCACTGGAAAGTCACCGGAGCGCCGCCCCCAAATGGAGCCGATTCCGGCCGAAAAACTACGAACTTCAAACACTTTATTCTCCCTCAAATTGACATCAATTTACACAAATCCAAGTTCTAAAAAGTTGCAAATCAAGAGAGGAATCGATTTATACCCAAATCGGAGCTGGAGGTGGCCGGAAATGAATGGTCGCCGGCGAGTCAAACGGCTGTGCAATTTTCCTCCTTGGTCAACGCAGGTCAACGCTCCAAGACTGGTCAACGCTAGTCAAACTTCCAAACAGTGTTTTTCGAAATTTTTTTGACTATTTCCAATATTTATACTCGCGGCTCGATACGATTGACGGTCCAAAATGGATCACATCCACGTTTCAGATTACTCAAATACGAACGGATAAACACGACGAAATTCCGCGATTTCAAATATTGATAACATATTCTTCGTTCGTCGAAATAATTATCCGGAACCGCCCACGAACTCGAAATCACACGTACAACAACTCTCCTGAAGAGACTCAACTCAAATTTTCGCCGGATTATTAAGTCGTGAATCGAACCACCAAATCAATTCATTTACGAAAAACTGTGATTACGCGTAAACTCGTGGATTAAGCCGATTACTATACTGATTCTGTTTTGGGTCGTCACATTTTTGTTGTAGGACCGACCTCGAAATGGACCTGATGGTTGTGTAAGGGGACCAAAGCTGGTCAAATGGTGAAGATGACGAAAAAAGAAGATCGAAGTTCCTTACCATAACTTCGCAAGAGGCCCTCCGATGAAGGAGCTGAGCAACTTGATTACCCGTGAAATTAGGGCCGCCATATGTTCAAAGAAAATAAACCCCTTACACTTATGAATTAGGAACTAACTCATAAATGCAAGAATTCTTCACTCACAAGTGCACGATGTAAAGTTATAGTATTTATAAGGTAGTTGAGTGTCGAACCCTCGAGAATTAGCCACTGTAACTCCTTAACTCACAATGATTAGCACAAAACTACAACTATCGAGACATGAGTTGACACTAAATGAAAAGTAAAATGTGGATATGTGTATCTCACACTACCAAGTCATTTAGACACTTGGCATTGTGATGAGTGATTGATTTACGATGAATGATTAAATGATGGTTGGTTGATTGGTTGATTATACTAAAATACAAACACAAAGATAGCAAAAAAATTCAATAAGAAAAGAAGGTTGACTAGGGAAATCTCTGCTAACCATATGATGCATCAAATAATGTCCCGATTTATATATTAGATTAAATTCCATTCACACAAGTTGATGTCCAACTCGTGACCTTGTGAGCCACAGTTGGTTTTGAGTCTAAGTTCCTTGGTCATTTCAGACACTAGACGACTTAAACCCAACATTCAAGTATTTTGTGAATCGGAACCAAGACCCTAAGCCATTTCAGGCTTGCATCTCGATCGTATGTCACGTTGTGAAGTCAACAAGCATATCATGTGATCTATGTAGAAGGTTTACCTTTTCGAATCCCTATTGGGGAGTCCGAGAGAAAGTCTACGTGAATCCCCTAACTTGCACCTAGTGAGTTATTGAGAAAGTCTATGATTTGACACAATAACCTTTTCGATTCAATGTGTATTTGACTAGAGTCCTTCAAGTATATTGAGACTCATAGAATCTCTAATTCATACTAGGTTCTTAGGAAACCAAGTCTTAAAGTAAACCTCTTAAAACATACCATAATCATGTTTACATGCTCATCTAGCCTTAAGTGAGTAGCTAATTCAATTAAGGTCCATTTTTTAGTCTCTTTACACATACATTAACTTAGCTAGGGTCAACAGAGGCATAACTTAGCAATAAGCATGAAGTTAGGAACATAATGAGAACAAAATTAAAGACCTAACACCATTCGGAACCAGGTAATAATGAAGGCGGCGGTATAGAAGGCGTTTTCACAGGCCGAGAGAAACAAGGTGTACGTCTATCTCTCGGTAAGCGTCTTTCAATTTAAATATATTTGATTCAATGTAAATAATTAGCAGTTACAATACATATATATACAGATCTTATAAAGTGTGAAGCTTCTGTGACGACCCGGACCAGAATCAGCAGTATGATCAGCTTGATCGATGAGTTACTGCGTAGTCGCAGCTGTCCGACAGTTATTCGAATCGCCGAATTTGTTAACGACTTACTCATTGGCTGAGAATTGGAGCTGGGTCTCTTCTCAAGAGTCGTTGTACATGTGATTTCGAGTTCGTGGGCGGTTCCGGATCGTTATTTGGACGACCGCGGAATTAATTATGAATATTTGAAGTTTCGACGGAAACAGATTTAAATAGCAGGTTCGTTCGCGACTAAATTACTGGACGAGAATTTTGTGACGACCCGGAACAGAATCAGCAGTATGATCAGCTTGATCGATGTGTTACTGCGTAGTCGCAGTTGTCCGACAGTTATTGGAATCGTCAGAGTTCTTAACGACTTAATTATTGGCCGAGAATTGGAACTGGGTCTCTTCTCGAGAGTCGTTCTACATGTGATTACGAGTTCGTGGGCGGTTCCAGATTGTTATTTAGACGACCGAGGAATTAGTTATGAATATTTGAAGTTTCAACGGAAATGGACTAATATGGCGAGCTAATTAACGACTAAATTACCGGACCAGAATTTGGTTTCGGTTCCTTCACGGAAGTTGTTCGGAATTTAATTTTGAGTTTGTGGGAACTTCCGGAGCATGATTTTGAGTTACAAAGATTTAGTTGTGATTATTTCCGATTATTGATGGTTTAGTCGATTTAAATGGGTGTTGATTCAAGGGTTGACTTTTTATTCATTTGACCGATATGTTTGACTTCGGGTAATATTGGAAGAATATGTCGAGACGAGTTCGTGGCCGCGAGAATTATCGGAATCGGAATTACGACGAGAAAGTTATGGATATTCGAAGTTTGTCGAAATCAATTGGGAAAGTTTCCATATTTGGCATGTATATAAATAGAAGGTTTCCATTTTAGGAAGGGAGGACTATTCATTGCTGGTTTGACCTTGGTTGACCGATGGAGGAGATGAAACTCACGGCGGTGGCTCACGGCTTCCATGGTGGCGGTGGATTCCGGCCACCCCACGGCTTGAATTTGGGCTCTTTCCCTTCTCCTTGATGCCACGAACCTAACCCCGGCCACCACGCACGGCCTAGCTCGCCGGAGAGAGAGGAAAATTCCGGCCAAAATTCAAGAAAACTTGGTGATTTCGGGTTTGATGTTTCGAGCCGATTCGAGCTGAAATTTGTACTGGGCTTTGTAGCTCTCATCACTAGCAAGCTATCATGTAAGTTTGGGATCCTAATTTTGTTTGTGGAAGGAGAATTTTGGATTTGAAATTTGTGTGTTCATTCGGTTTTTCATGAAATTGACCATGTTAGAGTGAGAATTGGACTTCGGTGCAGTTGACAAAGTTGCTCAGTGGGTGGTTTTGCATGGAGTAGGGGTTGCTCCGCCATGAATTCTTCCGGTCAACAGTGGCGCCGCCGTGGACGGCGGTCAACGGCGGTCAACGGTCAAAAGGTTGACTTTTTGACTTTCGACAAGTCGCATGTCATTTGACTCGAAATCGCGCTCCGATCGCAGTGGGGAGGTTCGTTTTTCGAGTTGAGCATCCGAACGTAAAATGAGGTATTGAGGTGGTATATATGGTTTTTCGACGATTCGTCGTATTCGAATTTCGTATTTCCGAGGACGGTGGTTTCTCGTGATTTGACTTGTATTGTCGAGTTATGATTTTGAGATATGGATTTTGTGAATATTCAGGTGTTTGTGATCGTTAGTTTGGCGATGGACATTCCGCCGGATCACGGGTTAACGCGATACGCGTTACGCTAGTCTGTGAGTGGACATTTTATTTTCACGGATTGAATGTGAGTCTTTTATATACGTTAATGAACTTGAGCATGCAGCATGATTATGGTTTTACGACCATGAGATTTCATACGAGATTATGATTATATAAGCATGTGTTTACAATTATACGAATATGTTTATACGGATATACGTATACGGATATGCATACACTTTTATGTTGTTTCATGTATTTGCATCGAACTATTTATGATTTGGTTTACACAGAGTACAGTCTCAGTTACGTTGTTGTATCGATACACCTTGCCTCGTCGGCTGATCCCCGACGGAGGGCCGCCTGGAGGGGCGTTTCCCCAACCAGACCGGTGATGGGCGTATTCCCCGGAACCGAGGCCATTTCTGGCTTAAAGTCACGTGGTAGTCAAGGACTCCGTGGTTCAGACTGTACTAGCACGGAGGAGTCCATGAGTGACCCCGTGGGATTTTACTTGCATGCTCTGTATACTGGAGGAATATGAGTTTTACCTCGTGTACTATGTTGTTTTTATTTACCTGGACTCGCATATGTTATTTTATACATATATATTAACTGGTGAAAGACATTTATTTTCGTCCACTCACTCTAACGTGTTTATTGTCTTACACCTGGGCTTTTCGGTTTTCGTGCCCAGTTTGCAGTTCAGGCACTGGCGTCGCACGTCGTGGTCGGAGGCATAGTGCTCGAGCTACTTTGTTTCATCCAGTAGGTTTATTGTTCTACCTACTGTGGTATGCGTATATGATTATGTATTAGATGTCGCTCTGAGCTTCCTGTTGAATACGTTATACGATTTTACACTGGATTTCAGTAAAGTGCATATATATTTACTACTTTACTTTACTGTTGATATATTGAGAAATCCGGATGGGATTGGTGCCCACGGTTTGATTTTTGTGGCATAGGATGAAGTGTATTTTCCGCGTGCAGGTAATGGCAATTCTACGTTAGTAGCGAAACTCTGCCCAAATTTCGAAAAGTTTTTGTTGGTTCGTGTTTTCGAAAGGGTTCGATTCCGGTTTAGGGAGCTAAATCGGGGTTGGGTCCTTTCAAATTTGGTTTCGGCTTCTTCACGGAAGTTATTCAGAATTTATTTTCAAGTTCGTGGGAACTTCCGGAGCATGATTTTGAGTTACGAAGAATTAGTTGCGAATATTTCCGTTTGTTGTTTGTTTAGTCGATTAAATGTGTGTTTGGTTGAACAGTCGACTTTTTATCCGATAGACCGATGTGTTTGACTTTGGGTGATTATTGAAGAGTATGTCGAGACGAGTTTGTGGCCGCGAGAATTATCGGAATCGGATATACGACGAGAAAGTTACGCGTGTTTAAAGTTCGTCGAAATAGATATGTTTGAGTTTCCGTTTTGGGAAAGTATTTAATGAGGTATAAATAGTGGACTTGCCTTAATGGGAAAGTTAAAAGATGAATTAATGGTTGACTGGCGAGTTGACTCGGTTTGACCGAGTGGGAGAGGAAGTTCACGACGGCATGGCCGGCCTCCACGGCGGCGAGGTGATTCCGGCCACCCCAGAGGGCGGGGCTGGTCCCGTTCGACTCGTCTCGGTGCCCCCGTCCCCGTGCCGTCCTCCTCTCGTGGTGGAGCTCACGGTGGAGAGAGAATCATTGATCCAAAGTTTGGGATTTTTGGGTTTAATGGTGAATCCCGATTTTGGCCGAGTTGAACTTCAAGAGGTACTGGGTTTTGTAGCCCTCTTCAAGTTGACAAAGTTTCTCAGTGCATGATTTTGAGTGGAATAGGTGCAGCTCCGCTGTGGACGGCGGTCAACGGTCAACGGGTTGACTTTTTGACTTTCGACAAGTCGCATGTCATTTGACTCGAAATCGCGCTCCGATCGCAGTGGGGAGGTTTGTTTTTCGAGTTGAGCGTCCGAACGTAAAGCGAGGTATTGAGGTGGTATATATGGATTTTCGACGATTCATCGTTTTCGAATTGTGTATTTCCGAGAACGGTGGTTTCTCGTGGTTTGATTTGAATTGTCGGATTATGACTTTGAATATTGGACGTTGTGATTATTCAGGTGTTCGTGATCGTTCTTTTGGCGAGGGACTTTCCGCCGGATCACGGGTTAACGCGATACGCGTTACGCCAGTCTGTGAGTGGACAATTTCTTTTCACGGAAATCTTGCGAGTCTTTTATATATGATTTACGAACTTGAGCATGCAGCATGATTATGGTTTTACGAGCATGAGATTTCATACGAGATTATGTTTAATATGAGCATGTGTTTTACGATTATACGATTTATTTATATGAGCATATTTAATATGAGCATCTGTTTAATATGAGCATGTATCGATACACCTTGCCTCGTCGGCTGATCCCCGACGGAGGGCCGCCTGGAGGGGCGTTTCCCCAACCAGACCGGTGAGGGGCGTATTCCCCGGAACCGAGGCCATTTCTGGCTTAGAATCACGTGGTAGTCAGGGACTCCGTGGTTCAGACTGTACTAGCACGGTGGAGTCCATGAGTGACCCCGTGGGATTTTACTTGCATGCTCAGTACACTGGAGGAGTATGAGTTTTACCTCGTGTACTATGTTGTTTTTATTTACCTGGACTCACATATGTTTTTATAACATATATATTAACTGGTGAAAGACATTTATTTTCGTCCACTCACTCTAACCTGTTTATTGTCTTTCCCCTGGGCTTTTCGGTTTCCGTGCCCAGTTTGCAGTTCAGGCTCTGGTGTCGCACGTCGTGGTCGGAGGCATAGTACTCGAGCTACTTTGTTTCATCCAGTAGGTTTATTGTTCTACCTGCTGTGGTATGCGTATATGATTATGTATTAGAAGTCGCTCTGAGTTTCCTATTGAATATGATATACGATTTTACCCGGATTTCAGTAAAGTATATATTATATGTATTGTTTACTTTACTGCTGATATATTGAGAAATCCGGATGGGATTGGTGCCCACGGTTTGCTTTTTGTGGCATAGGATGAAGTGTATTTTCCGCGTGCAGGTAATGGCAATTCTACGTTAGTAACGAAACTCTGCCCAAATTTCGAAAAGTTTTTGTTGGTTCGTGTTTTCGAAGGGGTTTGATTCCGATTTAGGAAGCTAAATCGGGGTTGGGTCCTTTCAGCTTGGTATCAGAGCATTAGGTTATAAGTTCTGTAGACTTTTGTAGTCGTGTTTACTAAGGGTATTTGAGAATGTACAGCATGTCTGGAATGGTGACCCGACCGGCCGGCGGATAATCATCAAATTTCGGGTGTTGTATACTTTCAAATATTTGAAGTTCCATGATTACGTTCCACTTGTTGTGAACGATATTGTATTCATTAGGATGCCTCCTGACGTGCTTTCCGTGTCATTTCGATTGTGGATCCTGTTGAGGATCAATCGACGCGCGATTTGCCAGAGAACAGTGGATTCGGATGAGTATTCAGAGTTCAAAGAATTGTGTGGCACGGTTTGCCTGGGGATGTGTATATGGGCGTCTATATGTTGCCTCAGAGCTGAGAATTTTGGTAGTGATGTTTGCCTGATTCTGATCATTGTGTTTGGTGGGCTGATATTGTGGGAGTTCCGGTTCTGACTTCATGGCCTACATTCAGGGTGTTGTGTATACTGTAATGGTTTATCAGGCTACCCAGCATTCGAATGTGGAGTGCTTACCCACCTGAGGCAGAGATGCATTGTCCACGTGTTTGTTCTTGTTTGCACGTGTTATGTGGCTTCAGAGGGAGCTATGCACGAGGTTCGAGATAAGTTTGAACCTGAGTATCAGAGAGAGTCTGATTGATGTGCCTCGAGATATCCGTGAGGAGCTTAGTGTGTTGCACTCAGCGGCGAGGTTATTGTGAGGGAAAGATGTGTACGGTTTTCGATGTGATGGTTTGAGGAAAGTGGACTTAGTTGAGATTTTGATGGGGTTGAGTTCTGACACTTCGCGATCACTGACGTCATCAGACTGTGGCCTTTTCGATTATGTTAAGGATCCTCTGCTGATCCGTTTGGCGATGGCGGAGATCACAGAGTAGCGGATTTGCTCCTGTGGCATGAGTTCGGGTGATCGTTGATGATCCTTTCACGCAGCAGGTGTTGCGGTGATTTGTGTTCGAGGAGTACTTTCAGTTGCTGTTCCGGTGACCAGGAGGGTCACGTTACGAGGGAGCACCCTCAGCCAGCTGTGTTAGCGGTTCAACAGCTCGGAGTTTACGAGGAAATCATGATGCTGTTTCTGGAGCTTGATCAACCCAGATTTCTAGACGAGCCATTCAGAAAGTCGCAATTGACGTGGGCGACTAGTTGGGCATGTTGGAGTTCGTGCCATGACCATGTTTGAGGACAGACTTTTCTCCGAGGTTGCTGTTGTTTGATATCCATGGCGATTGTACCTGTATCTCCACTTCCGAGGTTTTGGAGAGTGTTGCATCCATCCGGAGGTTGCAAGATCCCTGTTGGAGGATATGGTTTAGACGTGGATTTGTTATAACTGGACATTGTGGTTTTAGTGTGCTTGTGAGTATAGACTTACTGACGACGCATTTGGCGATGTTCGAGTGCCTCGAGGAGGAGGTTGTGTTTCGATGACCAGATTTTCCCGAGATGCTGTTTCGCAGTGATGGTCGAGTGAATGGTGGAGACGAGTTGTGTTATTGCTTAGCTTATGTTGTGGATACTATGGTTGCTGTAACTGACATTGGTGATATTGAGATGGTTCCCGAGTTTCTAGGTGTTGTTCCGGAGGAGTTACCAGGTGTTCCTCCAGTTCGGGAGACTGACTACATCATTGAGCTTGTACCGGGCGCTGGACTCATTTTACCGGCATTTTGTCGTTCGGAGCCAGCGAAGCTGATGGAGCTACAGTTTCGACTCCAGGAGTTGCTGGAGGAGGTTTCAGGAGATTTCATGCGACCCCGCGTATTTGCGTGGTGTGCTCTTGCATCAGTTGTGCGACTGTTTGTATGGTTCGATGAGGTGGCGCATTGAGTACCGGAAGCCTGATTCGCTTCAGAGGAGAGTGAGTATCCTTCGCTTCGGATTGACGGTTGGTTGATCAGCTTGTGAGAGCTTCAGTCTTGTTGAAGATTGATTTCGGATCCCGATACCATCAGTGGAGGTTTGATGAGTCAGATGTGGCTATGTTGGCTTTCGGATCTCGGTGCGGGCATCATGAGCTTTTGGTCACGCTGTTGGGTTGACCAATGCCCTCGTAAATCGTGTGGACTTGATGGACCAGGTGTTCAGACGGTTTCTGGACGAGTTTGTGGTCATGTTCGTTGGCAACGTCCTGATGTACTCTAGGAGTGTGGGCCAGCACCTGGAGCAGTTGCAAGCGGTTTTGCGGACTTTATGAGGTGACCAGGTGTTTGTGAAATTCAGCCAGTGTGAGTTTTGGTCGATTAGCGTGAAGATGTTGGGCTATGTGATGTTATCCGAGGGAGTTGGCGTAGATCCTGACCAGTTCGAAGCCGTGTTGATTTGGAGTTTGCCCTACTACTGTGCCAGAGATTGGGGGTCTCTTGGGTTTGGTAGGCTATTACTGACGGTTTGTGCAGGATTTTCCCGGATTGCCACTCTACTTTCCGAACTGACGAAGAAGGCGCCAAGTTCGAGTGGTTCGATGCATGCGAGGAGAGTTGCTTACTCCTGCAGGTTGGTGACCGTTACTGCGGTTTTGACCTTACCTGACGATCGCGACGAGTTCGTGGAATATGGCGATGCATCGAGGTTTGAATTTGGCAATGTTTTGATGCTGTGTAGCAGAGCGGTGGCTCATGATTCCAGGCAGTCGAATGTTGTGTAGCTACATATCCAGTGTATGATATTGGGTGTAGCTATTCTTGTGTTAGCATCAGAGAGTTCGAGACACTACAGCTATGGCGTGCAGCGAGGTGTAGGATGTACACTGATCATTTGAGTTTCCTCCACTTGCATTTTCGGCCAGATTTGGGCTTGATGCAGTGTAGATGGATGGGGTCAACTCACGACTATGGCTGCACATTAGAGTTTGTTCGAGGAAGGCTAGTGGTTGTACTTGACCATCCGTCTGGGGTGTTGTTATTGATGCATTCAGTTGAGAGTTAAGAGTTTCAGTGGTTCATGTGTGTATGGCACGAGTTTTCGTGTTAGCCGAGTTATGGGCTACGAGAACTGAGTTTGAATGTGATGACGTTGAAGCTCATTGTTTTGCGCGCGGTTGACTCTAGTGATGCGGAGATATATCAGATACTTCGAGTTTACTACTAGTGACGCAACATGGAAGAGCAATGTAGCAGCTTGTGTGTGCTGATGCCACATTCGTCGACTGGCGATGGCTAGGAGGCAGAGACGTGCCGAGTTATGTCAGCCACTTGAGATTTCCGGTTAGACGTGGCGGTTGCTGTTGTGATTGTGTGTGTTTGAATGCACTTTGGTTTGTGGTACCAGTTGTCAGGTCTTTGTGGACAGTTTGATAGGGATTGTCCATCTACGTTGTGTACATGTGTTCCAGTTCGCTAATCGAGGTAATCAGCTACAACTGAGTGTTGGCGAGTTTTGCAGCGAGCTTTGGGGACCAGATTACGAGTTAGTACCGGTCCTTGTCCTCAGATTGGCGAGTGATCTTCGAGGACTATTCAGACCTTGGAGGGCATGTTGTGGACCTCGGTATTGCAGTTCTGGAGGATTCGGGACCAGCAGTTTCAGCTGTTCGAGATTGCTTGCAGTACCAGTTTGTTGACCACTGTGATTTTGATGTTGCATGATGTCGTTTTGAGGAACGATGCTGTACTCCATTGTGTTGGAGCGAGTTTGGTTTGAGATTGAGTTGACGTTTGATTCTGATTATGTAGAATGTGTTATCACAGACTGTCAAGTTAGCGGAAATGGGCTGATTATTGCTCGAGTTCGATATTTGAGTTATGTTGATGTGTGCAGATTGAGTTGAGATTTGCTATGTTATTTTGATCCGTGTGTGGCCATAGGCGAATGTATGTTGTGCCGTATAGTTCGGCGTCGCCTATAGAGTTGATTTTTGTGTGTGTTGTGTTGTGTTCCGTGTGGCGGAACTATGTTGCAGGTTTGTTACGCATTGTGTACCCTACCTGTTCCTTATGCAGGAACACTTGGCAATTGTGTTGAGCCAGTTCAGATTTGAGATTTGGGGGTACAGGAATCCAACACGGAGCTATCTCCTGTTGTGGAATTTGTTATCAGAGTTGTCCAGTTGACGTAGCCACTGGAGAGTTGTTCAGTTAAGGTTGTCACTGGGCAGTTGAGCAGTATGCATAGGTAGTGCTCCTATGTTTAGCCGACAGACTTAGAAATTTCGAGGTCGAAATTTTTCTAAGGGGGGTGGATTTGTGACGACCCGGACCAGAATCAGCAGTATGATCAGCTTGATCGATGAGTTACTGCGTAGTCGCAGCTGTCCGACAGTTATTCGAATCGCCGAATTTGTTAACGACTTACTCATTGGCCGAGAATTGGAGCTGGGTCTCTTCTCAAGAGTCGTTGTACATGTGATTTCGAGTTCGTGGGCGGTTCCAGATCGTTATTTGGACGACCGAGGAATTAATTATGAATATTTGAAGTTTCGACGGAAACGGATTTAAATAGCATGTTTGTTCGCGACTAAATTACCGGACGAGAATTTGGTTTCGGCTTCTTCACGGAAGTTATTCAGAATTTAATTTCGATTTCGTGGGAACTTCCGGAGCATGATTTTGAGTTACGAAGAATTAGTTGCGAATATTTCCGTTTGTTGTTTGTTTAGTCGATTAAATGTGTGTTTGGTTGAACAGTCGACTTTTTATCCGATAGACCGATGTGTTTGACTTTAGGTGATTATTGAAGAGTATGTCGAGACAAGTTTGTGGCCGCGAGAATTATCGGAATCGGATATACGACGAGAAAGTTACGCGTGTTTAAAGTTCGTCGAAATAGATATGTTTGAGTTTCCGTTTTGGGAAAGTATTTAATGAGGTATAAATAGTGGACTTGCCTTAATGGGAAAGTCAAAAGATGAATTAATGGTTGACTGGCGAGTTGACTCGGTTTGACCGAGTGGGAGAAGAAGTTCACGACGGCATGGCCGGCCTCCACGGCGGCGAGGTGATTCCGGCCACCCCAGAGGGCGGGGCTGGTCCCGTTCGACTCGTCTCGGTGCCCCCGTCCCCGTGCCGTCCTCCTCTCGTTGTGGAGCTCACGGTGGAGAGAGAATCATTGATCCAAAGTTTGGGATTTTTGGGTTTAATGGTGAATCCCGATTTTGGCCGAGTTGAACTTTAAGAGGTACTGGGTTTTGTAGCCCTCTTCAAGTTGACAAAGTTTCTCAGTGCATGATTTTGAGTGGAATAGGTGCAGCTCCGCCGTGAAATTTCATGTCCGGCAGCGGCGCCGCCGTGGACGGCGGTCAACGGTCAACGGGTTGACTTTTTGACTTTCGACAAGTCGCATGTCATTTGACTCGAAATCGCGCTCCGATCGCAGTGGGGAGGTTTGTTTTTCGAGTTGAGCGTCCGAACGTAAAGCGAGGTATTGAGGTGGTATATATGGATTTTCGACGATTCATCGTTTTCGAATTGTGTATTTCCGAGAACGGTGGTTTCTCGTGGTTTGATTTGAATTGTCGGATTATGACTTTGAATATTGGACGTTGTAATTATTCAGGTGTTCGTGATCGTTCTTTTGGCGAGGGACTTTCCGCCGGATCACGGGTTAACGCGATACGCGTTACGCCAGTCTGTGAGTGGACAATTTCTTTTCACGGAAATCTTGCGAGTCTTTTATATATGATTTACGAACTTGAGCATGCAGCATGATTATGGTTTTACGAGCATGAGATTTCATACGAGATTATGTTTAATATGAGCATGTGTTTTACGATTATACGATTTATTTATACGGATATACGTATACGAATATGCATACATTTATATGTTGTTTCATGCATTTGCATCGAACTGTTTATGATTTGGTTTACACAAAGTACAGTCTCAGTTACGTTGTTGTATCGATACACCTTGCCTCGTCGGCTGATCCCCGACGGAGGGCCGCCTGGAGGGGCGTTTCCCCAACCAGACCGGTGAGGGGCGTATTCCCCGGAACCGAGGCCATTTCTGGCTTAGAATCACGTGGTAGTCAGGGACTCCGTGGTTCAGACTGTACTAGCACGGTGGAGTCCATGAGTGACCCCGTGGGATTTTACTTGCATGCTCAGTACACTGGAGGAGTATGAGTTTTACCTCGTGTACTATGTTGTTTTTATTTACCTGGACTCGCATATGTTTTTATAACATATATATTAACTGGTGAAAGACATTTATTTTCGTCCACTCACTCTAACGTGTTTATTGTCTTTCCCCTGGGCTTTTCGGTTTCCGTGCCCAGTTTGCAGTTCAGGCTCTGGTGTCGCACGTCGTGGTCGGAGGCATAGTACTCGAGCTACTTTGTTTCATCCAGTAGGTTTATTGTTCTACCTGCTGTGGTATGCGTATATGATTATGTATTAGAAGTCGCTCTGAGTTTCCTATTGACTATGATATACGATTTTACCCAGATTTCAGTAAAGTATATATTATATGTATTGTTTACTTTACTGCTGATATATTGAGAAATCCGGATGGGATTGGTGCCCACGGTTTGCTTTTTGTGGCATAGGATGAAGTGTATTTTCCGCGTGCAGGTAATGGCAATTCTACGTTAGTAACGAAACTCTGCCCAAATTTCGAAAAGTTTTTGTTGGTTCGTGTTTTCGAAGGGGTTTGATTCCGATTTAGGAAGCTAAATCGGGGTTGGGTTCTTTCAGCTTCGCACTGAAACTTCAGTGTGAAGTTCAATTTTACATAAAATTGATGAAATAATTTGATCATTGGAATAATTTCCTTTTAAATACATATGGAATGATCGTGCCTGCAAAATATCAGCCCAATCAGAGATGTTTTGACCATTTGATCACACATTCAAAATTTGAGCTAAATCAGACAACTTATGTGCCTTATTAAACAATGCGACGATCAAATGGTTAAAACATCTCTGATTAAGCTGAAATTTTTTAGGCACGATCCTTGCATATGTATCTAAAATATAATTGACTTCATTTATCAAATCATATTGTCAATTTTGTGTAAAATATAGCTTCACACAGAAATTTCAGTGCGAAGCTTCGCACTTGATATGAACTGTATATATTTAATGCCTCTTAATATTTTTTGTAGGTGCACTTTGATTTTTCAGAGTCTCCAAAGTTGTTTTCAGTTTATTGAGGGGCGAGCTACAAAAATCTATGCCGAATGGAAGCACACATTGCACAACATCTATAAGGAGTCCGAGTCCCCTACCCCTGCCGAGTTCAAGAGATAGGAAGACGAATGGAAATGGTTGGTCTAGCACTTCCAGAGTGGAAAGTTTAAGGTAATGTCTTAAATATCGAATAGAAAGTCTATTATTTGAATAATTTATTATTTGTCAATTGTTTCTTCTTCTTTCTTGTAACACACAGGATCAGATGCAAACACGATCAACTAGGAGAAGAAGGATAAGAATCACCATTTTGGCTCAACTTCGGTCGGCTACATGGTCATGGAACATATGGAGAAGGGTTTGCATGTGTCATTCTTAGATGAGTACATAGATGTGTATGTAAGGCTCGGGGAAGAGAAGGTAATTTTGGATGCGATAAGTAACCACTAAATTCGAAACTAATGGAAATTAACTTTTTTGTGTGAATGTTTATGCGACAAAACCTTAGAAGCATCTTCCCGGTATGCACAAGGTTAGAGTAAATGGTGATCAGATGAAATTTACTTTATGTGCGTTGTTTGTTTGATTGGAGTACACTTTATGTGCATTGTTGGTTTGATTGTCACCATAGTGTTTACTGAGCATTGAAAAACAGTTATGGGGTTATTTTTTGCTATATTGATATTGTAGCATGTTTTTTATGCTAGAATGGTTCAATTTTATGTGTTTTTTGATTTTTGGTTGCCTTTATTTTTAGGAGAAATTATGTCAAATTTTCGGTAGAATTATCCATGTTAGTCGAGTTTAGTTTAATTTTCAATTGTTTGTTTTATTGTAGGAGAAAATGGAGCAGTTCTCTGAAGAGACATTGGATGAAAGGGCGGCACAATACCCGAACACTCTGCTAGAAGAGCTCCCTCCATTAGACGTACCTACAAAAATCCAGATGTTTGATCAGGCACATGGAATCCGACCAGGGAAGAAGATTAGCGGTCTTTGACGAGCTGGCATTCAAGATTTTAGTGATTGACATCGACATCGGGATCTCATTCAAGTAGGATTGAGAGCGCATCAAAAAGGCCAAGGAAAGGGCAGAGGCGTGTATTCTAAAGGAGAGAATGTGGTACGAGGAGCGTCTTCGAGAGATGCACGTGGCGACCAAGGCACAGATTCGAGATATGATGTTACAGACGGGCTTACAGCCGCCTGCTTGCAATTCTTATGTGCTATCTAAGCATTCACAAGACTGAGACCACAACGACGATGACGACGGTAGCGAGATTGAGGGGGGGGGGGGGGGGTCCAAACACCAGTGTAGATATCGGCTATTTCATAGATAATGTAGATATCGACTATTATGTAAATACTCTAATCAATATTATATTTATTAAATATATTTAGAAATTTCAATTTTTTTATTAATTTATGTTTAACAACGTTCTAAGTCGATGAATAATATTTTTTCGTCGTCTAAGACTGAAAGGACCCAACCCCGATTCAGTTGCCCGAATCGGAATCGAACCCCTTCTGAAAATACGAACCAACAAAAACGATTGAAAATTTCGGCAGAGTTTCGTTACTAACGTGGAATTGCATAAACCTGCACCCTGAAAATAACACTTCGTCATATGTCACAAAAGCCAAACAGTGGGCACCAATCCCATCCAGATTTCTCAACATCATAACAATATCAAATAACAGAAAACATATCTGTATAATATAATATATCCGAGAAAATTCGTATAAAACAAGTATCAGAATGTATCAGAGAGACCACTAGTGTAAATATATACAATATATACATCAGTAGGCGAAACAAGAACCTACTGGAAAACACAGGTAGCTCAGATCACTAGCCTCCAACCGCGACGTGAAACACCAGAACCTGAACTGCAACTGGGCACGAAAACTGAAAGGCCCAGGGGAAAGACATGAAAATCGTTAGAGTGAGTGGACGAAAATAAATGTCTTTCGCCGAAATATATATAAGTTATAAAAACATATGCGAGTCTAAATGCACAAATAAAGAAATGGTACACGAGGGAGACTCTAACTCCTCACGCATACAGAGCATGCATCGTAAATACATCGCGGAGTCTCTCATGGACTACCACGCGATAGCACAGTTTGAACCACGGGATCCCAGACCCACACGTGATTCCTAGCTAGAAAGGCCTCGGGTCAGGATATCTGTCCCCCCCCCCCCCCGGAGCGTACTCGGGGATCAGCCGAGAAGCCAATGTGTATCAATACAACAACGTAACCGAGACTGTACTCTGTGTAAACCAAATCATAAATCCTTTTCATGCACATGCATAAAACATAATATATATGTATGTATACTTGTATACGCATATCCGTATATATATAATCATAAAACACATGCTCGTAAAACCATAATCAAACTGCATGCTCAAGTTCGTAAATCATATATAAAAGACTCGCAAACAATCCGTGAAAAGAAATGTCCACTCACAGACTCGTGTAACGCGCACTCGCCTAATCTCGTGGCCCGGCGGAAGATCCCTCGCCAGAAGCACGATCCCAATCTCGATCTCGATCTCGATCTCCTAAATATTCATAAAACACAACTGATCAAAATATAACCCACAACTCTGTACTTAACCACGGAAACCAACCGTTCCCGGAAATATACAATGCAGTACAAAATGATTAACGGAATTCCCGAAATCTCCACTCGAATCCTCGACTGAAAATCCACTACCCAAATCAATCTGAAAACCTCTGGACGATAATTAGGGCGTGATTACGAGAAAAACGACATTAAAAACGTCGAAAACCAAAAAGTCAACTCCTTGCCGGAGCGCCACCGTTGACCGCCACCGCTGCCGGCAGCGCGCCGTCAACGGTGACATTTTCTGGCGAGGAAGCTCCAGAAATGAAGCCCATCTCAAGCCAAACCACTTTCATAACTACAACCAACCTCAATTCAAACCTCAACACCACCAATTTCACTCGAAACCCAAATCGGAATTCCCTCCGGTAACCTAATCAGGTTATCCATTAACCACCACTTCGTCCAAAACCAACTACCCAGGGAGCATCACCAAGGTGTGGGGAGCAAAAACCCCAACAACCCCACCTCCATAACTGGTCGGAACCCTCCCAACCGTCACCGGCGACAAACCCAAATCGGCCTCGATTCGAACCCAAAGAAAACACAACCAATTTCAACAAACTCAAACAGAAAACGAAAGAGGAACTCAAGGGGATTCAAACTATACCCTCAGCTTGGCCAGAGGTGGCCGGAAAAGTCGTGAAGGGAGAGAGCGACCCGTTTGGGCTCGTCGGCCGACCCGACTTTTCCGGCCATCACGATTTGGATAAACACGAAACAATCGGATAAACTCGTCGAAAACTGAAACTTCAAATAATCGTATTATATTCCTCGATTATCGGAAAAATCATCCGGAACCGCCCTCAAGCTCGAAATCACGTACTCTACAACTTCCGTGAAGACACTCAACTCAAATTCTCGGCCGAAAATATAGTCGCGAATAGAATCGACAAACCACACATATATCGTAAAACTGCGACTATAACCAATCTCGTGAATCGTGCAGAATACACAACTAATTCTGGTTCGGGTCGTCACAAAGACCTATGACGACGAATCTTAGATGACGAAAGATTCGTCGTTTAAGTCTTTAGCCAACAAAATTGGTCTTTTAGACGAGGAATATATTTCGTCATCTAAGTTAGGTATTCTGGTTAAATATATTTCGTCGTCGTGAATGCGGTTCAATAAGTTCTTCATTAGTTAATATTTCGTTTAATACTCCTCTAAACGGTCGTACACAACATCTTTGACAACTGAAAGATTGTTGCGGGCATTTGGATTGGAGACGGTGGTCTGAACTGTATCTTTGAGGTACTTGTTGTAATAGGTAACACACTCATGCATTAGGTATATTTTTGCTATAGAGCCATCCGAGGCAGATTTATTTTTCACGAATCCTTTATAATGTCCGAGTTGTCTTCAAAATGATACAATTAATTATTTGGTGAATAGTATAAACACAAAGCTATATATAAATGATAAAAAAAACTGTTATAATTAATTGTACCTTTCTTGATGATACATTTAAGTGTAGTGTACTGGACCAAAAGCAGCATTTGTTCGGGAAGGTGGATCATGAGGTGAATCATGATGTCAAAGAGAGCAAGAGGAAAATCCTCTCTAATTTGCAAAGGATGTGGACAATTTCGTATTGTAGTTCGACCATATCTTACTTCTTCAACTCTCAAGGGCATAACCTCTGCCACCATCTACACAATGCTACTATTGGTCTGATGACGTCACGAGGAAAATATGGTCAAATTACCACTGTAATCAGACGTTGTAGCATAATGTGACAGTCATGAGTCTTTCGACCAATGAACTTGTGTTGCTCAACATTGACATATCCAAATATATTCCCTGCATAATTAGACGAATAACGAACACTTTTAAACCAGTTGAACACAGAATCCCTCAGTGTTGGCTTCACTGTGTAAGGTGCATCCGGCATCTTGATGTACACTCCTTTTCTATCTCTTTTTAACCACAAGGGACGGCGTAATTCATAGGTTCCAGATATTTTTGCATTGTGGGAGTATCCTTAGTCTTCAACTTAATACCGAGAATTGTTCCCACCACGTTGTCGCACACATTCTTTTCTATGTGTATGACATCTAGGTTGTTCCTCAACTTCAACCACTAAGGCAGTTCAAAGAAAATACTCATGGGATGCCAATAGCTATGATCGTGTGGAGGGTGTGATTGCGTTTCTTCACATCATCGTCGTTGGTCAACACACCGAAATAGAAGCTATTTAACCTCTCAAAAATCTCTTCGCCAAACCACTTTCAAGGTTTAGGGTTTTTTCTCTTCTGTCCTGTAGAAATGATCATTATCCTATAACCTTTGGTGATCATGAGGAAGCCATCTACGGTGACCCATGTAACACACATTCCTCGTGTGCCAACTAGAGTTGACATCGTCTAAGCAGACAGGACAAGCATTGTACCCTTTGGTTGTGCAAGATGCCAACATCTCATATGCAAGAAAATCACTAATGGTCCATATTATTGCTGCTCACATCATGAACATTGAGTCAGTGAACTTGTCATAAGTTAAGACTCCATTTTTCCACAACAGTTTCAACTCATCAATCAATGGTCTAAGGTACACATCTAAACACTTTCTAGGACATTTAGGACCTGGAATTAGCAGAGTAAGGAAATTAAATTATTTGTTCATACACATCCATGGAGGCAGGTTGTACGGCATGACAATAACTAACCAAGTGCTGACGAAAGCGCTCTTATTACCCCAAGGGTTGAATTCATATGTAGACAATCCGAGTCTAACATTTTAAACATCTGCTACAAATTATGGAAATTCCCATCTGCCACATGTCTGAGCACATCGTCATCTATTCTCTATTCTGCATACCATCTTATCGTCTCTGTTGTGTATAGAGACATGTACAAATTCTCCAGTCTAGGAATCAACGGAAAATAGTGAAGCACTTTCACAGGAATTTGCTTCTTCGAACTCCTCATATTTCCCTAACATAAATATATGCACTCGTTGCATACAAGACAGTATTTCAAATGTGTATACTCTTTGTAAAATAACACATAATCATTTATGCACGCGTGAATTTTCTTGTACTTTAGGTTGAGGCTGCTCAAGATCTTTCTAACCTCATAATAGGTTTCAGAAAGTTTGTGATGATCAAGAAGCAACTTACATATATGCTCCTACATTTCATCAAAAGCACGGTCTGAAATTTTGTTCTTCACTTTAATCTGAATTTCCTCCATTACATATCGCAACATATTCTCTGGACATACAAGGTACACCGAGGTCTGGGTTTCAATTAACATCTTGTTGTACTTATCCATCTCAGTAGTGTCAGTGGCCAAGGCTGTAGGGACTATGTCATAATCATGAGTATCATAACCCCCATCTTCGTGTTGGTGTCTACCATGACTAAATTCCAGAGAAGTGTCATGGACCAAATTCATATTGGGGTTCCAAGAAGATGCGCCACTACCGCTGGATGAGGCACCCTGGTAATTGTACCCTGAGCTGAAGTCTGGACCTAAGCTGAAGTCTACTACTTCACCGTGCTCACTCCATGTAGTGTAACTCCACATTATACAATGGTCATACAAATATTAAGACATAATATTGATCTCCAAACTGATGGTTAAGACATTTTCTGCATGGACACTTGTAACGTTTCTTTCCTTGACCATATCGCAAACAACATAAACTCTCTGATTCTGTCCATATACCTCTCCTTACTTCTATTCACCAACTATATCCAACTCTTTTCCATATTTTTGCGTAAGTTAATTATCATATTATATAATTTTTCAACTGATTAATTAATCTAATATACTAGATTAATTATTAACTTACATAACACAACTAAGTTAATATGCTATATATAATCTAAGTTAATTAATGTAATATATTATATTATTTAGTTAATATGTATTTACATATTATATATATATTTTCAACTAATTAATCTAACATGTTTAACCATATATATTATTAATCAACACATCCATGCAATTAGCTTAACAAGGTCGCTGAAAACTATAAATTTGCGGAAATATTTCACCAAATAACTTAATCATTGTATGTTATTGCGTACATAACTAAATTCAAAAAAATAATCGAGAGAAACAAGTTAATACCTTCACCGATAAGGAGATAAGTGGGTAAACTAGAACTCCGAGGGTTGAAAAACTGATTAAATTGAAATTGTGGCCAGAGGTGGGTACGTGTTGAGTGTGAGAGAGAGAAGTTGAGAAATGCCCAATCTGGAAATGGAATCTGATCTAAATAATTGAGTTTTCTTAGACGAAGAAATAATTTGTCGTCTAAAAGTAACGTTTCGTAGTTTAAGTACATACCTAGATGGAAAAACTATCTTCATCATCTAAGAGATCACTTAAACGATAAATTACATAATTCGTCTTCTAAGTGATCTCTTAGACGATGGTTATTATTTTCGTCATTTAAGATGTTAAATTGAGACGATGAATTATGTAATTTGTCGTCTAAGTGAGACGATGGATAAATTAGACGACGAAATGTGCAATTCGTCATTTAAGTACAAACTTAGATGACATATAGCATCTTTCGTCGTCTAAGTTTGACTTAGATGATGAAAAAATGTCTTGGGCGACGAATTCTTTTCCATCGTCTAAGTACGACATACACAACGAAATTATTAAGGTTTCGTCATCTAAGTGTAATTTTCTGGTAGTGGTTGCACAGTGTTGGCGTTATAGTGTAATTTGGATAGCACATTCCACCAAGTGCCGTTGCTAGTGAATATCGTTATCTTTTGGGTTAGGGTTACTCGTTTTGGGGCATCCCTCTCTTGTCAAGCGCCTAGCATTATTGACGTAATGATGTTAGCTTAGTGAGCGGGTCATGTCGTTTATGAGTGTTTCTTTCAGCATGGTAGGTCATAGCTGGTGTAGGTTGTGATGTGGCCAGAGAACTTTTCAAATCTTGGGAAGTCTGGTGGAAATGTCACTTCTCATTTCCATAATAAATGTTGATTGCCACATGGATGCATTTCTGGGATTCAAAATGGAGAGCAAGGTAATCGTTGTTTCGATACTTGTGCAGTAATTATTTTCCTCAGATGAATTACACAAGTCATAACTACACGTGTGTGTTAGTTGTAACGTCGTACACAGTTGTCGTCATCTAGCGGTTGGCTCATTTTTCTTCCAACGAATGAGATTTCACTGGCGTGTGGTTATATAGGCTATAAAAGGGGCATCGAAGTATAAAAAATAAAAAAATTGCGATCCTTTCTTTTAGTTGTTGCTCCACTGAATTTTGGTGTTCTTCTAGTCGTCGTTGCCACCATTCTTGATGCTTTCTTCTATGTTAGGTTTTCTCCATCGTTATTGTTTGTCAACCGTGGTTGTCATTTTTTTGTATGGCATTTGTTCTTCTCCTTGTTGTGGCTTATTCGCCTTTTGGATTCTCTTTCTTTGCATGTCTTTTCTTATGGAATTTGTATGAGCACTTTTTCCCTTGTTTATAAAGTAGGAAGAGCTACCCTTTTTAAATGTGGACATTTTTGTGGCATTTGTGATGTCGTTGACGGTTGCGTCTACAAGCGTGGCACTACCCTGCTCGCGTCTCGCTATTTTTCTTGTATGTTGCATCATGGGATAGATCTCAGATTTTGCATCGTTGCGGCCCTTGTTCTTCTTCTTACGTTGTCACCTTTGAGGTATTTGATGATTTTTCTATGTCAGGGCCGCCAATGGGAGGAGTGGGCATTGGAAGAATTTTTGGGTCAATGATACTCAAGAGAGTTCGTCATCCTACGAGGGTAGCCGAGACAGGTCTGAGTCCCCTTACTCGTCACAGTAAGCAGCCAGTATGTTTCGTTGTCACCGGAGCAAGTGATGGCACTACGACCTCGCTATGTGTTGAGGGATAGCAAGGTTGATCAGTCATTTTCTCGTGCACCAAAAAGGTGGGCATACATTTAGAAAGAGAGAGAGAGAGAGAGAGAGAGAGAGCGGGGGGGGGGGGGGGGGGGGTTTCACTCGATGTGGCAGTCGACAGACGGTGCGACACCGCCTAACCACCTCCGAAAGCCTTTTTGGTCAAAATCAGTCCAGCTTGTTGCCCTCAACCTAGGCATCCATTGCCTTAATTCCGGCAATAGAGACCCGTGGAGAGATAAATGAGGAGAAAGTGAGAGATTGTAGGGTTTCGGAAAAAATTCCTCTATCGTCGTCGGTGTCGCCTCCGACCACGTGGTGGGTAAGTTTTAGTTCATTTATCTCTCTTGGATCGAGGAGAAAGTGAAAGATTGTAGGGTTTCGGAGAAAATTCCTCTATCGTCGTCGGTGTTGCCTCTGACCACGTGGTGGGTAAGTTTCAGTTCATTTATCTCTCTTGGATCGATATATGCCCAGGATTTTGTGATTTTCAGGTTTAATTCGAGAGAATCAAACCAATTCTCTCGTCATTGAAAATTGTCATCGTTAGAACCGTGTTTGTCGGTGGTCAAGGCTAACGATGATAGAGGGGTTTTGCTCCCCTCATCCTTCTGAGTCGATTGGAAGCCGCCTCGAGCCCAGTGGTGGATCGATATATGCCTGGGATTTTGTGATTTTCAAGTTTAATTCGAGAGAATCAAACTGATTCTCTCGTCATCGAATATTGTCGTCGTTAGAACCGTGTTTGTCAGCAGTCAAGGCCGATGATGATAAAGGGGTTTTGCTCTCCTCATCCTCTTGAGTTGATTGGTAGCCGCCTCGAGCCCAATGGTGGCTCGACGACGACATTTGGATCACTGAAATCACTGCCGGCAATTTCTTGCCAGTTTACTTTCTGGGCCGATTCCGGCCAATCGAGCCTAAATCTTTTGAGGTCGAGATAAAGTGTTGGACTTGTTGAGATCTTCAATTTGATAGGTTAATCGCCACCCTATGCAGTGATCTATCGTGAAGGCGCGTGGGATGCAAGCGTCGTCGCTAGTCAGCCGAAAAAAACTTTTAGAATGTCTCAAGTTTTATGTTGTTAGGTTCGCATCCTTTATACGAACATAGTCATCTTTGCGGCTGCATCCCAATTGAATCTGCTTTGGCTTAATATGTCACCCACCATTGCTTAAGTCATCTTCCATGACTTGATTAATTTTTGACATTATGTGTCGTCACCATTATAGCACATCGTTCAAGTAATATAGCTACAACAGTAGGTGTTATAAGCAACAACTTTCCATCTATCATCACCTTTGTTTCCTTGTGGCATTCTTCTCTTAATAATCAGCTAAAGATTGACCCATTAGAAAATTCCATCGAAAGTTATGTTTCTCTTCTTCCTCATTACCATTTGTTTGTTCTTGTTTTCGCTTCTTGGTATTTCTTTTGTTTCCCTCATTGAGATTCATTGAATGTCCCTTGAAAAGATAATTAACGGAAGTTATTGACATGATTCCCGTTTATAATTATAAAGTTTAAACCAAAACATAATCATCAAAATATGTGGCAGAGATATAAGCTTAATCAAATTAACTGTTGAATGATGATGACCTATAGATAAAGAAATCAAAATAGCTCCAGAAAAAACATTCAACATAACCAACAAGGATAGTTTAAAAAACATATTAATTAGAAAAACTTTAGTACAAACTAACAAACAACAAGACCAAATAACAAATAAAACTAAATACAATCTAACTTGATTCTACAGTTAATAAGGAGTTTATTGCATATGTAGTTTTATATGTTCTCTCATATTCATGCTTGTGGAAGCCTTCTTGTTTGATAATCTTCGAACATTTGTAAAGCCAATGTCTCATAGAAGTTTTTTCATTGATTAGAGACTTCAACATTTATAACCCTATTTGTGTTGTCGGATTGAATCTCTCAACATCCACAACATCTAAATACCTTAAATCTTGATTTTTAGGAACTAGATCATTGAGCTGCTTAACTCGACTAAAGTTATGCAATACACAACATGCATTGATGATCCTAATTTGTATTCTAATATAAAAAAATAAAAATAAAAGAGTATGCAAAATGCACTTTTTTCTTTAACAATCCGAATGACCTTTCAATAACAATATTCCTTGTAGTTGAGTGACGTAAATTAAATGGGTCTCTTGAGTTCTTCGACCAGTTTCCAATCCCTCGATAAGGTGCTAAGAACCCCTGTCCATTTGCATATCCTTTTTTCACAAGTTAATAATACTTATCTGCAAGAAGTTTATAGCATATGTATTAGATAAATAGTTACTCCTATAAAGCTTTGTTTTTTCAGATATATAGAATTAAAAAAAAATACCAGTTGGAACTAGAAATTGATTGCTCCTATGTAAAGTGTTTTGTAGAACATGAGCATCGGAGACAGAACCTTCCCATCTAAGAAGTACAAAAAGAAATTTCATATTTAGTGCACAAACGGAGAGAACATTTGTGGAGATGTCACATTTTCTGTTTTGATACCTTGGTCTAGTAATGGAAGACATAGTTACTTGAATGTGGTACCATTCAGTGCCCAAAGGCAATTCTAATAAGATAACAAAAGGAAGATGCATAAGCAAATAAACATTACTAAGTGAGAGAGAGAGGGAGAGAGAGAGCCTCGAACCATTTCCACTTCTCATTTTTAGAACCAACATGAACATAATTAAAATTAATGGATCTGTACTTTAAGTTATGAGTAAATATATTTAAAAATATTGTCACACCTTCTTCAAGAGCAACATTTCTGGTCCTAACCAAGCCACCTTTAAAATGCAAAATTTTGCATAAGCTCATGATGCACTTTTGCTTACCCTTAATTTCTCAATACAATCAACCTCGGCATTGTACAAACGATTCAAGTATCATCATCTCTCATGATCCCAATTGCGTGAAGGCTCTTTCACCATGAAAGTTTCCGTATACCATGCCACTACCATGGTAGTAACATATGTAATGGCACCAAGAATAATTTCCAGATCCTTTCTATTTACTTCTTCAACTACTGCATGTTTTCGTTTTAAGTTCCTATGTAAATTATCCCAATCACTACTTGCCATACTTGTTTATATCATTCTATAGTTTCTACCATCAAGTTTAATTTCTACATTTATAAAGTTTGAAGGTTTGTAAAGAAGCCTAGTATAATACATAAATTTAAGGTTCTTGCTAAAGTAAATTTAATACAACATATGCACCAATAGCATCCATGTAACATGTCAAACCTCATCAACGATTAAGAACTACCAAATCATAGTATAATTAATGTCATATGAGCAATAGAAAGATTATCTTAACACACCAACAACAACGATTAAGAGCTAGCATATCACAGTATAATTAAAGTTAGATGAGGCATAGAAGGACACTCTTAACACACCAACAACAAGCACTACTCATCAAGTAGCAATTAATATAGGCTAACGTTGACACTGAATGTTGAAACCACTAGCCATAAGACAAAGAAATTGCTTGAGAATTAGGTTGAACCGAAGGACTAAAGTCATACAACTCTCAGCTAAATTGGAAACTGTAGTAAGCTTCGTCCTTTTAACCAAATCTGAAACAAACAATAAATCAAACTATGTACCATTCAGATTCAAGAATGAACAACTGTTAAAAGAAAAGGAAAAAACTGACCAAATGCATGATATGTGAAATAGAGCACGAAATATGAAGAAAAGCACGATCGATTTGGTAGAAAGTATTCGACATATATAGTGCACATATTTTTCACTCTCGCGCCGCCCAAAAATACATATTGCGCGGGAGAAAAGTAAGCACGTCCCATGGAATCTTGATTTCCACTCCGATAGGAATCGATAAATGACACATATCTAGACATAATTTCAACTTGGGATTTTATCTCCCCAAATTGTCTGATTCTTTTTTACCTGTAATTTTGGATTCTCTATGAAAAGTTTGGCAAACGTAGGAGTTTGTATTTCTCACGCGTGAAATAACGACTTAAAGTGAAATTCTGTTATGTTTTACCTTACGCAAATGCAACCTTAGTTTTTGAATTTGATTATTTCACTAGTTAAACTAGTCAAATTTAATTAGTGTACTACTTGACATTTCAATTTTAAACATAACATAGAAATCGAGGGGATGTCAAAAATGATGGAAAATGTTGAGTTCAGGTAATATACTTATTAAAATCAAAAATTTAAGGTAGTACAATTATTAAAATTGAAAAGTCAGGTAATAAGCTGAAGTTAATTACAAATCACAGGTAGTGAAACGATTAAAATTGAAAAGTGAGGTAGTGAGCTAAAGTCACTAAAGTTGATGACAAACCGCAAGTAGCTAAAATAAAATTTGCTCTTAATTTTTAAGTCTTAAATGCATTACACTTAAAACTTTTTGAATTGTACCATGACATGCGCACTTGGTAGGAAGTTGTTGCAGAGGTGAGGACCGGGAATGCCCGAAACAACAATATAAAAATTCTCTATTGATTAATGAAACAAAATACTTAAAAATAAAATTAAACAAACCATAGTAGGATGAACATTAAATATTAGAATGCGAACAAAAAAAAGTTGTGCTAGCGACGAAATCCGAGGTTTGCGCCGCATGCTGTTCTCATCTTACATTGAAAATATTTCAGCTCTCTACTGACTTCACCATCTCCTTTGATTTGTCGGTGCCAACAAACTACTCTGACTCCAATCTCATTGATCTACGCATTTTATGCTTGATTCTTAACGTCTTTCTCTTTACATTTAGCTTTGTTTAGAACTTAGTATCTACAATCTTACTTAATTTATGATTTATAGGACAAAATAAGGAGGAATCCATAAAGGAGGCACAAATGAGCTCAAAACCTGCGAAGGAGGAAGTTCCTAAAATGAGGCGGAAAGATGAAGAAGAATGTGCCACGATTTATAAAGAATGGATCAAAGATCACTAAGATGGGTCAAGACCAAGTTCATGTGTCCAAGAAGGTCCAAGATCATGTCATGATTTGGTCACAAAGAAGCCCAAAAGAACAAGATGGATCAAAAGCTAGAAATCAGGAAATCTGCCTGTGTAGATCAGCTGACTTCATTGGGCCACTGAAAACGTACCAGAAGAAATTATGGTATGAATAATATGTCCATGGAAAGCTCTATAAGTCAAATTTCCAGCGCAAAAAGAATCACTCAATTCGGACATATAAATCTCCGGGAATCACTGATTTAATGAAGAAATGTCAACTTACCCAGGTAGAGTTAATTCATTCCTAATTTGGGATGGACTACGGTTCTTCATATCCTATTTAAAGGGGAGCTCGACCAGAAGAAAGGCATCACACAATATAGAAGCTAAACCTCTGCCTCAAACACCTTTCCTCTCATACTTAGCAAATTCTTCCTCCAAGGCCGATCATCCATCTCCTCCACGGATCAACTGTAATCGGCGCTCTTCGTCTTGCATTTGAGAATCACCACTTGACATTTCCAGTGCTCTTCACGGAACAAAAAGTGTAACCATGAGCTTTTCTACTTCATCTCTTCCTTGTAATAGATTTTGTTTAAGTATGATTGTAATAAAGTTTGACAAAAGGCTTTGTGTTTCAAATTTACTTTAGTATCTTCCATGTGTTCTTAGTTTTTAACTTTTAATTTGTATGCATGCTTATGTGCTTAAAGCTTCTTAACATGCTAGGTGATAAGCTCTTTGTTCCTCTCTTGCATGTTTTGTATGATCTTTAGATGATTAAGTTGTTGCGCTCTTCATTTACAATTTAAAATCATGTCTATGTATTTTAGGTTGAAGATTAAGAATTTCATTGACACTAAATAAATATGAGCATGAATTGGCTAAACGGATAGTATGTGTCGATCACTTGTAAATATATTAGTTAGTGTTTTATTTTCGGTCTAGCAAGCATATTTAGGGTTCTTTGTTCTTGTTTGTTTTCTACTTGTCTATGAGTAAAACATGATAGAATCTAGGATTTCTTAATATGTTTACTTAGCAATTTCTGTTCTTATTTTCGTAGTTAATTAAACTAAACTTTCAAACCCCCCATACATTTAAATTTCTGTTTATAAACATAGTCATGCATGAACCCTCAATCCCCAGTTAAGAACGATACCCTATTTACCAATGCTACATCTACAACAAAGGGTTTTAATTGTTGTGTCTTTTCTGATTATTAAGTGTTTAATTTAATAATTAGTTTTGGGCATATCACTCATTGGTGATGGAAATGTTGAAGGTAGCGTCCACGTTGAAGTTTCTCCGTCAGTGCAGCACACAAGCTCAACCCAATGGTAAAGCTCCTCCCATTGACAAAGATCTGTTCTTCAGTGCTTGAGTTGCACAAGTCGTAATCAAGGCACGAAAAAAAGTGGAGGTAGCATATGATAAGATGCAAAAGCACATCAAAGGTGTGAATGTTACCTTGTTAACTGTTATGGGTTGTGGTACTCTGGGACTTGGATACCTAAGGTACACTGATTTAAGGACAAATGCTGTGAAAGTGAAAGAGTCGGATGTCGAAGATTTGAAATTACGGAAGGTATGGGAAGACCAAAAACAATTATGGGCATTGAAGGAGCGATTCGGGATTCAAAACAGGAGTTTATTTCACAATATTTCCCCCTAGTTGTCTATCTATCCATGAACCTATTCAACTGCTATGAGTTGTGGTACTCTGGGACTTGGATACCTAAGGTACACTGATTTAAGGAATGGGAAGACCAAAAACAATTATGGGCATTGAAGAAGGAGCGATTCGGAATTCAAAATAGGAGTTTATTTCGCAATATTTCCCCCTAGTTGTCTATCTATCCATGAACTCATTGTCAATATTTGTTTTTTTTTTTTGACAAGCCATTGGCAAGATTTGTTGACAAGGTGGTGCTTTTCCCTATTCAAAATAAAATAAAATAAATACAAACTACATACTATGACATGTCAAAGAATCTCATATCTATGCTACTAGATACAAAAATTCAATAAAATCACTTCATTAGTAACACGCTTGAAATTGAATCTCAAAACATTAGTTAAGTGGTAATGAAAGGAAAATGAAATTTCATGAGACTTACTATACATACGTAAACATATTACTTACTATACAAATAATTAATTTGCAATTATCTGAAGAAAGGGGAGCATTTTTGGTCACTTCCCCTAAAATGGGGTTATATTCATCCTCTCTATATTAAGAGGTAGCACTACACATATCAAAAATTATACAATAAACCTTTACCAAATAACATGACATGAGCCACATCGTTAGCTTATTTTGATGTGGATTTCTCTTCCTTTCTATTATTTTATTTTTTCTCATTTAGTTAATTTCATTTTTGTTCTTATCTCTTTCCTTCCTTTTTGCATTTGGTCGCACTTCTTTCTTGCACTACCGTCGACCTACCATCTCTCTCTCTCTCTCTCTCTCTCTCTCGAGTTTGACTTGTTTGTACAACATTTCTCCGCATACCCAATTTTTTTTAATCTCAACCATTGATATTTAAAATAAGTGAAAGGACCCAACCCCAATTTAGTTTCCTAAACCGGAATCAAACCCCTTCTAAAAACACGAACAAACAAAAATCATCAAAATTTCGGCAGAGTAACGCTACTAACGCGAAATTGTCATTAACCTGCACCCGGAAAATACACTTTATCCTATGCCACAAAAGCCAAACCGTGGGCATCAATCCCATCCGGATTTCTCAATATCATATCAATAAAGTAAAGCAATAAACATAACTATACTTTACAGAAAATCTGGGAAAAATCAAATAAAAACATATATCAGTAACGTATCAGAGCGACCTCTAGTGTATATATACAAAAATATACAACAGTAGGCAAAATAAGAAACCTACTGGAAAAGAAAGGTAGCTCGAACGACTAGCCTCCGACCACGACGTGCAACACCAGAATCTGAACTGCAAACTGGGCACGGAAACCGGAAAGCCTAGGGGAATGACATGAAAAACCGTTAGAGAGAGTGGACGAAAATAAATGTCTTTCGTCGAATAATATATGTTATAAAAACATATGCGAGTCTAAATAAATGAATATGACATAGTACACGAGGGAGACTCTAACTCCTCACGTGTACGGAGCATGCAACGTAAAACTCTGCAGGGTCATTCATAGACACATCCGCGCTAGTACAGTCGGAATCACGGGATCCCAGACCCACACGCGATTCTAGCCAGAAAAGCCTCTGGTCAAAGGTTTGCCCCCCTCCGGGTAAAGGCCTCGGGTCAGGGGTCACATCCTCCCCCGGTAAACATCCTCGGGGATCAACCGGGATGCAAATGTATCGATACAACAATATATACTGTGACTGTACTCTGTGTAAACCAAATCATAAATAGTTTTATGCAAGTGTATTGAAAGGACTCAATCCCGATTTAGTTTCCTAAACCGGAATCAAACTCCTTCTGAAAACACGAACCAACAAAAACCATTAAAATTTCGGCAGAGTAACGCTACTAACGCGAAATTGCCTTTACCTGCTCCCGGAAAATAACACTTCATCCTATGCCACAAAAGCCAAACCGTGGGCACCAATCCCATCCGGATTTCTCAATATCAAAATAATAACAAATAACAGTAAACATAACTGTATAATATATAGAAAATCTGGGAAAAATGGTATAAAACATGTATCAGTAACGTATCAGAGCGACTTCTAGTGTATACATATACAAAATATACAACAGTAGGCGAAACAAGAAACCTACTGGAAAACACGAGTAGTTCAAACAACTAGCATCCGACCACGACGTGAGACACCAGAACCCGAACTGCAAACTGGGCACGGAAACCGAAAAGCCCAGGGGAAAGACATGAAAATCATTAGAGTGAGTGGACGAAATTAAATGTCTTTCGCCGAATAATATAAATAATAAAAAAATATGCAAGTCAAAAGGAGTGAATATGATATAGTACAAGAGGCGAACCCAAACTCCTCCGGCGTACAGAGCATGTATAGAAAAATCCCACGGGGTCACTCATGGACATCTATGCTAGTACAGTCCGAATCACGGGATCCCAGACCCACACGTGATTCTAGCCAGAAAGGCCTCAGGTCAGGGTATCTGTTCCCACCCGGAAATACATCGGCACAAGGAACAGAAATCTGTACCAACCTGAAAATACATCGGCACGAGGTACAGTTCCCTCCTAGTAGACATCGGCACAAGGAACAGAAATCTGTACCAACCTGAAAATACATCGGCACGAGGTACAGTTCCCTCCTAGTAGACATCCTCGGGGATCAGCCGGGATGCAAGTGTATCGATACAACCACATATACTAAGACTGTACTCTGTGTAAATCAAATCATAAATAGTTCCATGCATACGTATAAAGCATAATGTAAATGCATAATCGTAAAGCACATGTTCGTATAAGTCATAATCACAAACGTATGCTCATGTTCGTAAAATGTAATATAAAGACTCGCAATCGATCAGTGAAAAGAAAGGTCCACTCACAGACGAGCAAAGCGTGCTCTCACGCTAATCACGTGGTCTGGCGGAAGATCCCTCGCCCGAAGCACGATCTCGATCCCCTGAATAATCACAAAATACATCTGATCAAAATCATACCTCACAACACTGAACCACACCTCGGAAACCAACTGTTCCCGGAAACATATATCGCGGTACAAAATAATTGACGAAATTCTCAAAACTCTCCGTATAAACCCTCGACTAAAAATCCGGCACCCAAATCATCTCGAAAACCTCACGACTGCGTTCGGAGCGCGAAAACGAGTAAAAACACATAAAAACCTCGAAAAACCAGACCTCGCCGGAGCACCGCCGCTAACCACCGCCTCCGGCGGCGACGACGTCCAATCACGGTCAAACTTTACAGAAATGCTCTTCTCCCCAAGCCCAACAACTTCTCTTAAAAGACCACCTCTATCCAACAACCACAGTGGCCGGAAAATGCCTCGAAAGTCACGGAATCCATGGATTCCGGTGACTTTCTGGCGAGCTCCAAAACGGCAACCAATTTGAAATTCCTTCTACCCAAAGCAACTAGAGGTTAAGGGGAAGCTTTCCCCCCAAAAACCCGACCTCAACTGTCGCCGGAACACCTAAACCGAATCCGGCAAAAATCCCAATTTTTTCCAAGTTCGTTCTACCTCAAATCAACATCAATTTCCACAAATCCAAGTTCTAATCCACTGCAAATGAAGAGAGGAAGCTAACCATACTGGTTTCAAGGTCTGAGGTGGCCGGAATCACAAGTTCCGGTGATGGCAGCTTGGCACAGCGGCGGTGGACTCCGGTCAACCCAAGGTCAAACGACGATCAAACTTCCCGAATAGTGATTTTCGACAATTTATGACTATTTCCGATATTTATACTCGCGTCTCGGGACCATCGACGGTCCAAAACGGATAACCATAACGATTCGGATAAACTCGATGCAAACGGATAAACTCGTCGATATTTTGAAACTTCAAATAATCATATTATATTCCTCGGTCGTCGAAATAATCATCCGGAACCGCCCACGAACTCGAAATCACATGTACAACAACTCTCGAGAAGAGACTCAACTCAAATTCTCGGCCGATAATTAAGTCGTAATCAAAACCGGCAAATCACACAATTATTGAAAAACTACGATTACGCGCTAACTCGTGAATTAAGTCGTTTACTCAACTGATTCTGGTTCGGGTTGTCACAAATCTACCCCCCTTAAAAAAAAATTCGACCTCGAAATTTATGTACCTGTCAGATGAACAAATGAGGATACTGCTCCCGCATACGCTGCTTAGTCTCCCAGGTGGCCTCCTCCACCGAGTGATTCTGCCACAAAACCTTCACCAGTGGTATAACACGGTGCCTCAACTCCTGCTCACGTCAATCGAGAATCTGTACCGGCTCCTCCACATAAGTCAAATCCTCTCGGATCGGTAGCTACTATGGCGCTAACACATGTGACGGATTAGAAATATATTTTCGTAACATCGAAACATGGAAAACATCATGAACACGAGCCATCTTGGCTGGTAGCTCAAGTCTGTAAGGAACAGCTCCAACCCTCTCGGTGATCTCGTATGGACCAATGTACCGTGGTTAAAGCTTGCCACACTTCCCGAAATGCACAACTCCCCTCCACGAGGATAGTTTCAGGAATACCCAATCGCCCACATCAAACTCGAGACTCTTTCTCCTCAGGTCCGCATAACTCTTCTGGCGATCCTGGGCAATCTTCAATCTATCTCGGATAATCTAGACGTCCTCCATCGTGCTCTTCACCAGATCAGGGCCAATAAGCCATCGCTCGACCACCTCACTCCAACACAATGGAGTGCATCACTGCCTCCCGTACAGGGCCTCGTACGGTGCCATCTCAATGCTAGCCTGATAGCTGTTGTTGTAGGCGAACTCTATCAATTTCC
This sequence comes from Geum urbanum, assembly GCA_946800695.1. Classification (NCBI taxonomy): domain Eukaryota; kingdom Viridiplantae; phylum Streptophyta; class Magnoliopsida; order Rosales; family Rosaceae; genus Geum; species Geum urbanum. The sequence goes on from OX326998.1 coordinate 42,949,988, forward strand.
TCGAAACTGCAAAACATAAGACCGCAACATATCCTCAAGAGTTTGTATAGTCCGCTCAGACTGCCCGTCAGTCTGAGGATGAAAAGCTGTACTAAAACGTAATCTCGTGCCCATGGCTCGCTGCAATGCCTGCCAGAACGTGGAAGTAAACTGACTATCTTGGTCAGAAACAATAGATACCGGCACACCGTGTATTAGTACTGCATCATTAGTTGTACGATTAATATACTTATCCACTTAAGCAGGTTAGCGACACCTACCGGACCACCCACAAGACCACCAAGGAGGCTCCAACTTCACTCACCAGATCCACCCCATCCGAGCGCACACGCGCCCGCCAGGCGCACGCTCAAACGCGCGGACCACACACCAGCAACCACACCAGTCCCACATCGAAGAACACCATCAGGCTCCAAACTCAACCACCTATATATGTAAGGTATTTATTACAGGTAAGATTACTAATTCACACGTTCACGACCAATTCACACGACCAAAATACTACTTACTCGCACGTTCGCTTGACTGTTATATCCAGTACATCATCTGACTTAGGCATCGGAGCGTTGAAGGCGGGCCACCCCGTCTCGACCCCTGATCGCCTGCTTCGTTGTTGTATTCTTCTAACAGCCGCACCCGAACGCGCGCACCCGATCACCCGACAGAAGAGGAAGCATCCGACCGTTCTAAAGGAGTCCGCACAACCGAGAAGAGAGAGCGCCCGCCCATCCGAACAGCCCCAACGTTCGGACGCACCAGGAGGAGGAAGGAAGTCTATTCGTGTTGCTTCTGCCCCGTTACGCCCCCGCGCGTAATTCGGTAGAAACACCGTGCAGTCGAACAATCTCTGAAAAATATAGCTTAGCCAATCTGCCCACTGATATCTGTGACGACCCGGACCAGAATCAGCAGTATGATCAGCTATATACGTGGGTTACTGCGTAGTCGCAGAGTTCCGACAGTATTTGAATCGCCAGGTTTGATAACGACTAAATTATTGGCCGAGAATTGGAGCTGGGTGTCTTCTCAAGAGTCGTTGTACGTGTAATTTCGAGTTCGTGGGCGGTTCCGGATCGTTATTTGGACGACCAAGGAATAAGTTATGAATATTTGAAGTTTTGATATAATCGGGTTTAAAAGGCGGCTTTCTTAACGACTAAATTACCGGACGAGAATTTGGTTTCGGCTTCTTCACGGAAGTTGTTGAGAATTTAATTTCGAGCCCGTGGGAACTTCCGGAGCATTATTCCGAGTTACGAAGATTAAGTTGTGAATATTTCCGATTGTTGATTATTTAGTCGGTTTAAATATGTGTTGGTGTGAACAGTTGACTTTTTATCCGATTGGTCGATGTGTTTGACTTTGGGTGATAATTGAAGAACATGTTGAGTCGAGTTTGTTGCCGCGAGAATTATCGGAATCGGATTTACGACGCGGAAGTTACGGATATTTGAAGTTTATCGAAAAGGGTGTTTGAAAGTTTCTATTTTTGGAAGGTCTATATATGGTAGGTTTCTATTTGTGGCAAGTCAAACCTTGCCATTTTGGGAGTTGACCTGGTCAACTCGGTTTGACCGAGGTGGAGAGGAGGTGTGCGACGGAGGAGAGTCGGCCACGGCGGTGGCTAGCGGTTCGGCCACCCCACGGCTCGACCCTGGTGTTCTTTGACTCGCCTTGGAGCCCTCGACATGTTCCCGGCCTCCTTTCACGGCAAGGTTGCCGGAGGAGAGAGCAAAATCCGGCCAAATTCAAGAAAAAAATGGTGAATTCGGGTTCCACGTTTTTGGCCGAATTGAGCTGAACTTTTGAGTGGGCTTTGTAGCTCTCATCACCATGAAGCTACCATGTAAGTTTGGTGATCTAATTTTGTTTGTGCTTGGAGAATTTTGGAATTGAAATTTGTGTGAACATTCGGTTTTTCATGAAATTGACATGGTTAGAGTGAGAATTGGACTTCGGTGCAGTTATGGAAGTTGCTCAGTGGATGATTTTGAATGGAATAGGGGTTGCTCCGCCGAGGTAATTTCAATTTGGTGGTGGCGCCGCCGTGGGCGGAGGTCAACGGCGGTCAAAGTTTGACTTTTTGGGATTTTCGACAAGTTGCATGTCATTTCACTCGAAATCGCGCCCCGATCGCAGTGGGGATGTTCGTTTTTTGAATTGAGCATCCGAACTTACAGCGAGGGATTGAGGTGTGATTTCCGGATTTCCGACAGTTTGTCGTAATCGGATTATGTGTTTCCGAGAACGGTGGTTTCTCGTGATTTGTTTTGAATTGTCGAGTTATGACTTTGAGTAATGGACATTGTGAATATTCAGGTGTTCGTGATCGTTCGTTTGGCGAGGGACTTTCCGCCGGATCACGGGTTAACACGAACTGCGTTACGCTAGTCTGTGAGTGGACATTTCTTTTCACGGATTGATTGCGAGTCTTTTATAAATGATTTACGAACTTGAGCATGCAGTTGATTATGATTTTACGAGCATGTGTTTTACGATTATGCATATACGAATATACGTATACAAATATACATACATACATATTATGTTTTATGCATGTGCATGAAAAGGATTTATGATTTGGTTTACACAGAGTACAGTCTCGGTTACGTTGTTGTATCGATACACACTGGCTTCTCGGCTGATCCCCGAGTACGCTCCGGGGGGGACAGATATCCTGACCCGAGGCCTTTCTGGCTAGGAATCACGTGTGGGTCTGGGATCCCGTGGTTCAGACTGTGCTAACTCCTCACGCGTGGTAGTTCATGAAAGACTCCGCGATATATTTACGATGCATGCTCTGTACGCGTGAGGAGTTAGAGTCTCCCTCGTGTACCATTTCCTTTATTTATGCATTTGCATTTAGACTCGCATATGTTTTATAACGTATATATTATTTGGCGAAAGACATTTATTTTCGTCCACTCACTCTAACAGTTTTCATGTCTTTCTCGTGGGCTTTTCGGTTTCCGTGCCCAGTTTGCAGTTTGGACTCTGGTGTCGCACGTCGTGGTCGGAGGCATAGTGCACGAGCTACCTTGTTTCTTCCAGTAGGTTTATTGTTCTACCTACTGTGGTTTACGTATATGATTATACATTAGAGGTTGCTCTGAGTATTCTGTTGTATATATTATACGATTTTACACCGGATTTCAGTAAAGTACAGATATATTAATTGTTTTACTTTACTGTTGATATATTGAGAAATCCGGATGGGATTGGTGCCCACGGTTTGCTTTTTGTGGCATAGGGTGAAGTGTATTTTCCGCGTGGAGGTAATGGTAATTCCACGTTAGTAACGAAACTCTGCCGAAATTTCTATGGTTTTTGTTGGTTCGTGTTTTCGAAAGGGTTTGATTCCGGTTTAGGGAGCTAAATCGGGGTTGGGTCCTTTTAGCTTGATATCAGAGCATTAGGTTATAGGTTCTGTAGATTTCTATAGTCGTGTTTACTAAGGGTATTTGAGAATGTACAGCATGTCTGGAATGGTGACCCGACTAGCCAGCGGATACTCATCAATATTCCGGGTGTTGTATACTTTCAAATATTTGAAGTTCCATGATTACGTTCCACTTGTTGTGAACGATGTTTTATTCATTTGGATGCCTCCCTAACGTACTTTCCGTGTCGTTTCGGTTGTGGATTCTATTGAGGATCAATCGACGCACGATTTGCCGGAGAACTGTGGATTTGGATTAGTACTCTGAGTTCAGAGATTTGTGTGGCACGGTTTGCCTGGTTGTGTGTGTATGAGCATCTACATGTTGCCTCAGAGCTGAGAATTGTGGCAGTTGATGTTTGCCTGAGTCAGATTGTTGTATTTGGTGGGCTGATATTGTGTGAGTTCCTGTTGCAACTCCATGGCCTACATTCAGGGTGTTGTTTATACGGAAATGGTTTAATCAGGCTACCCAGCATTCGAATGTGGAGTGTTTACCCACCTGAGGCAGAGATGCATTGTTTATATATTGTTTCCGTTTGCACGAGTTATGTGGCTTCAGAGGAAGCAATGCATGAGGTTCGAGATGAGTTTGAGCCTGAGCATCAGAGAGAGTCTGATTGATGTGCCTCGAGATAACCGTGATGAGCTTAATGTGCTGCACTCAGTGGCGAGGCTATTGAGAAGGAAAGGTGTACACGGATTTCCGATGTATTGGTTTGAGGAAGTTAACTTAGTCGAGAGTTTGGTGAGGTTGAGTTCAGGCACTTCGGGATCAGTGACTTCATCAAGCTGTGGTCTTTTCGATTATGTTGAGAGTCATCAGATCAAGCAGAGGATCCATTAGGTGGTGGCGGAGATCACAGAGTAGCGGACTTGCTCCTGTGGCATGAGTTTAGGTGATCGTTGGTGATTCTTCCATGCAGCAGGTGTTGCGGTGACTTGTGTTCGTGGAGCACTCTCAGTTGCCATTGTGGTGGCCAGGAGGGTCACGTTGCGAGGGAGCGCCCTCAGCCAGCTATTTTAGTGGTTCAGGCAGCTCAGAGTTCACGAGGAGGTTATGATGCTATTTCTGGAGTGACCAACGCAGCCCTTTTAGATGAGTTATTCAGCAAGTCGCAATTGACGTGGGCGACTAGTTGGGCATGTTGGAGTTCGTGCCATGACCTTGTTTGAGGACAGACTTTTCTCCGAGGTTACGGTTGTTTAATATCCATGGCTATTGTACATGCATTTCCACTTCCGAGGTTTTGGAGAGTGTTGCATCCATCCGGAGGTCGCGAGATCTTTGTTGGAGGATATGGTTTAGCCGCTGAGCTGTTATTACTGGATACCGTTGATTTTGTTACGATGTTGAGTATGGACTTACCGACGACACATTTGGCTGTGTTCGAGTACCTCGAGAAGGAGGTTGTGTTTCGACGACCAGATTTCCCCGAGATGCTGTTTCGCGGTGATGGTTGAACGGATGGTAGAGATGAGTTGTGTTGTTTGCTTAGCTTATGATGTGGATACTACGGTTGATGTGCCCGACGTTGGTAACATTGAGGTGGTTCCCGAGTCTCCAGGTGTGTTTCGGAGGAGTTACCAGGTGTTCCTCCAATTCGGGAGACCGATTACACCATTGAGTTTGTACCGGGCGCTGGACTCATTTTACCGGCATCTTGTCGTCCGGAGCCAGCGAAGCTGATGGAGCTACAGTTTCGACTCCAGGTGTTGCTGGAGGAGGTTTCAGGAGATTTCATGTGACCCCGAGTATTTGCGTAGTGTGCTCTTGCATTGTTGGTACGGATGTTGGATGGTTCGATGAGGTGGTGCTTGACTACCGGAAGCTTGATTTGCTTCAGAGGAGAGCGAGTATCCTCCGCTTCGGATTGATGAGTAGTTTGATCAGCTCAAGGGAGCTTCGGTCTTTTCGAAGATTGATTTCGAGACCGGATACCATCAGTTGAGGATCGATGTGTCAGTTGTGGTTTGGACAGTTTTCGGATCTCGGTGCGGGCATCATGAGTTTTTGGTCACGCTGTTGGGTTGACCAATGCCCCCGTAGATCGTATGGACTTGATGGACCATGTGTTCAGATGATTCTGGACGAGTTGCGGTTATGTTCGTCGACAATATCCTGATTCACTCCAGGAGTGAGGGCCAGTACCTGAAGCAGTTGCAAGCAGTTTTGCGGACTTTGCGAGATGACCAGGTGTTTATGAAGTTCAGCCAGTGTGAGTTTTGGCCGATTAGCGTGACGATTTTGAACTGTGTGATGTTATCCGAGGGAGTTGGCATGGATCCTGACCAGATGGAAGCCGTGTTGATTTGGGGTTGACCTACCATTATACCAGAGATCCGGAGTTTCTCTTGGGTTTGGCAGGCTTTTACCGAAGGCTTTGTGCAATATTTTCCCGAATTACCACTCTACTTTCTGAATTGACGAAAAAGATGTCAAGTTCGAGTGGTTCGATGCACGCGAGGAGAGTTACTTACTCCTGCAGAATGGTTGACCGTTGCTTCAGTTTTGACCTTACCTGGTGATCGTGATGAGTTCGTGGGTTATGGCGATGCATTGAGGTATAGATTTGGTTGTGTTTTGATGTTGTGTAGCTGAGCAGTGGCTCATGGTTTCGGACAGTGGAAACCTTATGAAGCTACGTATCCGGTGTTTGATTTGGGGTAGTGGTCTTATGTTAGCATTGAGGAGTTCGAGACACTACAGTTATGGCGTGCAGCACGGTGTAGGATGTGCACTGACCACTTGAGTTTCATCCACTTGCATTTTCGGCCAGATTTGGGCTTGAGGCAGTGTAGATGGATGAGGTCGACTAACGACTATGGCTGTACCTTTGAGTTTGTTCGAGAAAGACTAGTGATTGTACTTGATCATCCATCTGGGATGTTGTTCCTGAAGCATTCAGTCAGAAATCAGGAGCTTCAGTGTTTCATGTGTGTGTGGCTCGAGTTTCCGTGTTAGCCGAGTTACGAGCTACGGGAGCTGAGTTCGAGTGTGATGATATTGAAGCTCATTGTTTGGAACGCGGTTAGCGCTAGTGGTACGAAGATGTGTTTGATACTTCAAGTTTATTACTCGTGACGCAACATGAAGAGCAAGTAGCAGCTTGTGTGTGTGCAGATGCCACATTTGTCGGCAGACGATAGTTAGGAGGCAGAGACTTGCTGAAAAGTACCAGCCATTAGAGATTTCCGGTTAGACGTGGCGTTTATTGCTGTGGTTCTATGTGCTTGTATGCACTTTAGTTTGTGATACCAGTTGTTAGGCCTTTGTGGATCATTTGACGAACTCTATACATTTCCTTGTACTTTCGGAAAGGATTCCAGTGGCAAGCTGGCAGAGCTATGTTTGACAGAGATTGTCCATCTACGTGGTATACCTGTGTCCCAGTTGCTGGTCGAGGTAATCAGCTACGACTGTGTATTGGCGAGCTTTGCAGCGAGCATTGGGGACCATATACAAGTTAGTACCGGTCCTTATCCTCAGATTGGCGAGCGATCTTTGAGGACTATTCAGACCTTGGAGGGCATATTTTGGACCTCGGTATTGCAATTCCGGAGGACTTGGGACCAGCAGTTTCACTTGTTTGAGATTGCATGCGGTACCAGTTTGTTGACCACTATAATTTTGACGTTGTTTGATGTCGTTTTGAGGACGATGTTGTACTCCATTATGTTGGAGCGAGTTCGATGTGAGTTGACGTTTTATTCGGATTTTGTGGAATGTGCTACTACAGACTGTCAGATTAGCGGAAATGGGTTGATAATTGCCCGAGTCTGATGTTTGAGCTATGTTGATATGAGTGTGTAAGTTATGTTGATGTGTGTAAACTGAGTTTTGATTTGCCATGTTGTTTTGATTTGCCATGTTGTTTTGATCCAGATGTGGTCGTAGGCGAGTTTGTGTTGTGCCGTATAGTTCGGCGTCGCCTATAGTGTTGATTTTTGTGTGTGTTGTGTTCCGTGTGGCGGAACTATGTTTCAGGTTTGTTACGTGTTGTGTACCCTATCTGTTCCTTATGCAGGAACACTTGGCGCTTGTGTAGAACCAGTTCAGATTCGAGATTTGAGGGTACATGGATTTCAGCGCAGAGTTATCTCCTATTGTGGAGTTTGTTATCAGTGTCATGCAGTTGAGGTTACCATTGGGAAATTGAGCAGTATGCAGAGGCAGTGCTCCTACTTTCAGTCGACAGACTCGGAAATTTCGAGGTCAAATTTTTTTTAAAGGGGGTGGATTTGTGACGACCAGGATCAGAATCAGCAATATGATCAGCTATATACGTGAGTTACTGCGTAGTCGCAGAGTTCCGACAGTATTTGAATCGCCAGGTTTGATAACGACTTAATTATTGGCCGCGATTTGGAGCTGGCTTTCTTCTTGAGAGTCGTTGTACGTGTAATTTCGAGTTTGTGGGAAGTTCCGGATAGTTATTTGGACTACCGAGGAATAAGTTATGAATATTTGAAGTTTTGATATAATCGGGTTTAAAAGGCGGCATTTTTAACGACTAAATTACCGGACGAGAATTTGGTTTCGGCTTCTTCACAGAAGTTGTTGAGAATTTAATTTCGAGCCCGTGGGAACTTCCGGACCATTATTCCAAGTTACGAAGATTAAGTTGTGAATATTTCCGATTGTTGATTATTTAGTCGGTTTAAATATGTGTTGGTTTGAACAGTTGACTTTTTATCCGATTGGCTGATGTGTTTGACTTTGGGTGATAATTGAAGAACATGTTGAGTCGAGTTTGTTGCCGCGAGAATTATCGGAATCGGATTTATGACGCGGAAGTTACAAATATTTGAAGTTTATCGAAAAGGGTGTTTGAAAGTTTCTATTTTTGGAAGGTCTATATATGGTAGGTTCCTATTTGTGGCAAGTCAAACCTTGCCATTTTGGGAGTTGACCTGGTCAACTCGGTTTGACCGAGGTGGAGAGGAGGTGTGCGACGGAGGAGAGTCGGCCACGGCGGTGGCTCGCTCTTCGGCCACCCCACGGCTCGACCCTGGTGTCCTTCGACTCGCCTTGGAGCCCTCGACATGTTCCCGGCCTCCTTTCACGGCAAGGTTACCGGAGGAGAGAGCAAAATCCGGCCAAATTCAAGAAAAAAATGGTGAATTCGGGTTCCACTTTTTTGGCCGAATTGAGCTGAACTTTTGAGTGGGCTTTGTAGCTCTCATCACCATGAAGCTACCATGTAAGTTTGGTGATCTAATTTTGTTTGTGGTTGGAGAATTTTGGAATTGAAATTTGTGTGAACATTCGGTTTTTCATGAAATTGACATGGTTAGAGTGAGAATTGGACTTCGGTGCAGTTATGGAAGTTGCTCAGTTGATGATTTTGAATGGAATAAGGGTTGCTCCGCCGAGGAAATTTCAGTTTGGTGGCGGCGCCGCCGTGGGCGGCGGTTAACGGCGGTCAAAGTTTGACTTTTTAGGATTTTCGACAAGTTGCATGTCATTTCGCTCGAAATCGCGCCTCGATCACAGTGGGGAGGTTCGTTTTTCGAATTGAGCATCCGAACTTACAGCGAGGTATTGAGGTGTGATTTCCGGATGTCAAACAGTTTGTCGTAATCGGATTATGTGTTTCCGAGAACGGTGGTTTCTCGTGATTTTTTTTGAATTGTCGAGTTATGACTTTGAGTAATGGACATTATGAATATTCAGGTGTTCGTGATCGTTCGTTTGGCGAGGGACTTTCCGCCGGATCACGGGTTAACACGAACTGCGTTACGCTAGTCTGTGAGTGGACATTTCTTTTCACGGATTGATTGCGAGTCTTTTATAAATGATTTACGAACTTGAGCATGCAGTTGATTATGATTTTACGAGCATGTGTTTTACGATTATGCATATACGAATATACATACGTACATATTATGTTTTATGCATGTGCATGAAAAGGATTTATGATTTGGTTTACACAGAGTACAGTCTCGGTTACGTTGTTGTATCGATACACAGTGGCCTCTCGGCTGATCCCCGAGTACGCTCCGGGAAGGACAGATATCCTGACCCGAGGCCTTTCTGGCTAGGAATCACGTGTGGGTCTGGGATCCCGTGGTTCAGACTGTGCTATCGCGTGGTAGTTCATGAGATACTCCGCGATGTATTTACGATGCATGCTCTGTACGCGTGAGGAGTTAGAGTCTCCCTCGTGTACCCGGACGCGTGAGGAGTTAGAGTCTCCCTCGTGTACGATTTCCTTTATTTATGCATTTGCATTTAGACTCGCATATGTTTTATAACGTATATATTATTTGGAGAAAGACATTTATTTTCGTCCACTCACTCTAACAGTTTTCATGTCTTTCCCCTGGGCTTTTCGGTTTCTGTGCCCAGTTTGCAGTTTGGACTCTGGTGTCGCACGTCGTGGTCGGAAGCATAGTGCTCGAGCTACCTTGTTTCTTCCAGTAGGTTTATTGTTCTACCTACTGTGGTTTACGTATATGATTATACATTAGAGGTCGCTCTGAGTATTCTGTTGTATATACTATACGATTTTACACCGGATTTCAGTAAAGTACAGATATATTAATTGTTTTACTTTACTGTTGATATATTGAGAAATCCGGATGGGATTGGTGCCCACGGTTTGCTTTTTGTAGCATAGGATGAAGTGTATTTTCCGCGTGCAGGTAATGGTAATTCCACGTTAGTAACGAAACTCTGCCGAAATATCTATTGTTTTTGTTGGTTCGTGTTTTCGAAAGGGTTTGATTCCGGTTTAGGGAGCTAAATCGGGGTTGGGTCCTTTCAATATCTTCCCCGGAAGTGCGAGAAAATGAGCGAATTTCGTCAGTCGATCCACAATAACCCAAATACCAGTATTACCCGCCAAAGTATGCGGCAACTGATAAACGAAATCCATGGTAATGTGCTCCCACTTCCAAACTGGAATCTCCAGGGGCTGTAACTTTCCTACAGGTTTCTGCCTCTCCGCTTTAACCTGCTGACAAATCAAACATCGGCTCACATATGCGGCAATCTCCCGCTTCATGTTGCGCCACCAGTAATACGCTCGAAGTGTACGAAACATCTTCATACCACCGGGATGAATCGCATACGCCGAACAATGGGCCATATCAAAAATCTCCTTCTTCAGACTCTCGTCTCTATGCATGCACAACCTGCCTCTGAACAACAACATACCGTCGTCACTCAACCGAAATTCTGTTGACACGCCATTCTGTATCATGGTCTTCTTGCCCAACAGGTAGGAATCTGAAGCCTGAGCTTCCCTAACCTGATCAACCAACACGGGTCGAACCTAGAAACTGGCTAACAAGGCTCCCTCGTCATTCCACTCGAACTCGGCTCCCGTAGCCCGAAGCTCGGCCAACATAGATAATCTGCCACACACACATAGAATAACGAAGCTCCAGATTTCCAACTGAGTGCATCGGCAATAACATTGGCCTTCCCTGGATGGTACTCGAAAGTGCAATCGTAGTCGTTGATCAACTCCATCCACCTGCGCTGCCTCATGTTCAAGTCTGGTTGTATCCGCAAGTAAGTGAGACTCTTGTGGTCGGTGTAGATCTTACACTGGGCTCCGTACAAGTAATGTCTCCAACTCTTCAACACTAGCAAAATAGCGGCCAACTCCGAATCATGGGTCGGATAGTTGACTTCGTGTGGTTTCAGCTGCCTGGAACCGTAGGCTACAACTCTGCCATGTTGAATCAGTACACAACCAAGTCCCATCTTCGACGCATCACTGTTAACCACCAATTCACCGCTGTCGTCTGGTAATGTCCGAACCGGTGCAGTAGTCAACTTTTCCTTCAAGAGTAAATAACTCTCCTCACATGCATCGAACCACTAAAACTTTACGCCTTTCTTCGTCAACCTGGTCAGTGGAGTAGCACTCTGAGAAAAATCCAATGCAAATCGTCGATAGTAGCCTGCCAAACCTAAGAAACTCCGGATCTCTGGTATAGTGGTAGGTCTACTCCAATTCAGCACGGCCTCGATCTTGTCAGGATCAACACTGACTCCCTCAGCCGATATCACGTGGCCCAGAAACTTCACACTGTCTAGCCAAAACTCGCACTTGCTAAACTTCGCAAATAACTGATTGTCCCGCAAAGTTCGCAACACCGCTCCCAAATGCTTTTTATGCTGGCCCACACTCCTGGAATAGATCAAAATATCATCGATGAACAAGATCACGAACTTGTCCAGAAACCGTCTGAACACCCGGTTCATCAAGTCCATAAAGGCTGCGGGGGCGTTGGTCAACCCAAACGGCATAACCAAGAACTCATAGTGCCCATACCGCGATCTGAAAGCTGTCCTAGCCACATCAGATTCTCAGATCCTCAACTGGTGATATCCAGACCTGAGATCAATCTTTAAAAAAACTGAAGCTCCCTTGAGCTGATCAAACAAGTCATCAATCTGTGGCAACGGATACTTGTTCTTCATTGTAACCTGATTCAGCTTCCGGTAATCGATGCACAACCGCATAGATCCATCCTTCTTCCGTACAAACAAAACCGGGGCACCCCATGGCGAAACACTGGGTCGAATGAAACCCTTCTCCGGCAACTCCTGAAGTTGAACCTGTAACTCTTTCAACTCCGCTGACGCCATACGATACGGTGCCTGAGAAATTGGTCCTGTACCCAGTAATAGCTGAATAGTGAAATCAATCTCCCGAACTGGAGGTATACCCGGTAACTCCTCCGAAAACACATCTGAAAACTCGGAAACAACCTCAATACTGCTGATATCCAGCACAACAGCCGTAGTGTCCACAACATGAGCTAAATAAGCAACACAGCCCTTCTTCATCATCCGATCCGCCTTCATCGCGGAAATCACACATGGTAATGAAGTGTTCTTCTCGCCGCAAAACAATATCTCCGGAAAGCCTGGTCGTCGAAATACAACCTCCTTCTTGTGACAGTCAAACATGGCCCAATGTGTCTCCAAGAAGTCCATACCCAAGATCAGATCAAAGTCGACGATATCAAGCAACAACAAATCCGCGGCTAAGCCATGGCTCCCAATTAAAATCTAACAATCTCGGTATACCCAACCGATACTCACAATCTCACCGGACGGATACAACACTCTCGACAACCCTGGAAGTGGAGACGCAGGCATAGTAGCTAAAGATGATAGTCTATACGACATGAATCAATGCGTAGCACCTGGATCTAACAATGTAAGTACTGGATAACCAAAAATATGCAACGTACCGATAACAACCTCCAGTGAAGCTCTGCCCTCACGCAAGGTCACGGCATGAACCCTGGCCTGCCCGGCTGGTCATCCACGCTGAGGCTGTCCCTGCTATCCTCCCTGGCCCGCAAACTGTTGTGACGACCCGAACCAGAATCAGCAGTATGACCAGCTATGTACGTGAGTTACCGGGTAGTCACTGGTATCCGACGGTTGTTCGGAATTGTCGAGCTTGCTAACGACTTAATTATTGGCCGAGAATTGGAGCTTGGTCTCTTCTCGAGAGTCGTAGTACGTGTGATTATGAGTTTGTGGGCGGTTCCGGATCGTTATTTGGACGACCGAGGAATTACTTATGAATATTCGAAGTTTCGACGGAAACGGATTTAAATGGCGGGTTTGTTCGCGACTAAATTACCGGTCGAGAATTTGGTTTCGGTTTCTTCACGGAAGTTGTTCATAATTTAATTTCGAGTTTGTGGGAACTTCCGGAGCATGATTTGGAGTTACAAGGAATTAGTTGCGAATTTTGCCGTTTGTTGATTATTTAGTCGATTTAATGTGTGTTGCTTTGAAGGGTTGACTTTTTATTTGATTGGCCGATATGTTTGACTTTGGGTGATTATTGAAGAGTATGTTGAGACGAGTTCGTGGCCGCGAGAATTATCGGAATCGGAATTACGATGAGGAAGTTTCGCGCGTTTGAAGTTTGCCGAAATGGATAATTATGAAGTTTCCTTTTTGGGAAGGTTTAAATAGTGGAGTTTCCTATTATAGCAAGTCAACATTTTTCATTTATGGCTTTGACCACGTTGACTCGGTTTGACCGAGTGGGAGGAGTCTCACGACGGTGGTGCTCGGCCTCCACGACGGCGAGGCGTTTCCGGCCACCTCATGGCTTGCCTCCGGTCTCTTTCCGTGCGCCTTGAGGCCCTCGATTCCGTGCCGGCCACCGTTCACGGCGAGGTGAACGGTGGAGAGAGGAATTCCGGCCTAAATTTGGGGATTTTTTTGAGGTAATCGGGTTAATGGATTTCAACCGAATTGAACTTCAAGAGATACTGGGTTTTGTAGCTCTCTTCAAGGTGATTCTAACCATATAAACATTGTGTTCTAATTTGATTTGTGGATTGAGAATTTTGGGATTGAAATTTGTGAACCAATTCGGTTTTGCTTGAAATTGACCATGTTAGAGTGAGAATTGGACTTTGGTGCAGTTGACAAAGTTGCTCAGTGGGTGATTTTGAGTGGAATAGGGGTGGCTCCGCCGTGAAACTCTCCGGTCAACAGTGGCGCCGCCGTGGACGGCGGTCAACGGCGGCGGTCAACGGTCAAAGTTGACTTTTTGGACTTTCGGCAAGTTGCATGTCGTTTGACTCGAAATCGCGCCCCGATCGCAGTGGGGAGGTTCGTTTTTTCGAGTTGAGCGTCCGAACGTAAAGCGAGGTATTGAAGTGGTATATACGGATTTTCGGCGATTCGTCGACTTTGGATTTCGTGTTTCCGAGGACGGTGGTTTCTCGTGGTTTGATTTGTATTGTCGGATTATGATTTTGAATATGGATTTTGTGAATATTCAGGTGTTCGTGATCGTTGTTTTGGCGATGGACTTTCCGCCGGATCACGGGTTAACGCGAACTGCGTTACGCAAGCGTGTGAGTGGACAAGATCTATTTTCACTGTTGATTTTGCGAGTTCGTGGATTTATTGATTTCCGTATTTAATTATACGATGATTGTGATATATGTTATTTTCGGAGGTATGTTATTATGTGTTATTGGTGATTGGCATTTATTGCATCGATGCTACCAGAGTTGAGAGATTCCTCTGGCCCAGAGTTGAGAGATTCCTCTGAAGCAGGGTTGAGAGATTCCCCTGGCCTTTCACCGTCAGGTTTGAGCGATTCACCTGACGTCGGGCTTGAGAGATTCGCCCGACAACCTCCATATATATATGTGTTGTGTTGTTGTGTTTTCCGAACTCGTACTGTTTTATATTGAGTATGTGTATAAATTGGTGAAAGGCATATGTTATTTTCGTCCACTCACTCTAACGTTTTATTTGCCTTTCCCCTGGGCTTTTCGGTTTCCGTGCCCAGTTTGCAGTTCGGACTCTGGTGTCGCACGTCGTGGTCGGAGGCATAGTGCTCGAGCTACTTTGTTTCTTCCAGTAGGTTTATTGTTCTACCTACTGTGGTATACATATATGGTTATGTATTAGAAGTCGCTCTGAGTTTCCTGTTGTATATGTTATACGGTTTTAAACCCAGATTTCAGTAAAGTACTATATTTTGTATTGTTTACTTTACTGTTGAGATATTGAGAAATCCGGATGGGATTGGTGCCCACGGTTTGCTTTTTGTGGCATAGGATGAAGTGTATTTTCAGCGTGCAGGTAATGATAATTCCACGCTAGTAACGAAACTCTGCCCAAATTTCGAAAAGTTTTTGTTGATTCGTGTTTTCGAAGGGGTTTGATTCCGATTTAGGAAGCTAAATCGGGGTTGGGTCCTTTCAACTGTACTGGTCGAGCTCCCGAAGTGGCACCTCGCTCTCCTCCGGAACTCTGGGCCGCCTGTCCACCAATAGGCTGGAGACAGTCCCTTGTAAAGTGACCTTCCTGGCCACAACGATAACAAAGGGTAGGGCCTCGCTGACAAGGACCAAAGTGATGCCTGTTACAGAATTGGAAACTACATAATGGGTACTCCCTCGGTACGGCGAAAGAACCACCAGTACGCCGAGGATAACTGGATCCGCTAGAACCCCCATTAGACTGTGGTCGCTGCGGTCGATCTCTCCTCCATCTCTGCCTCTGTCTCGAGGCACTAGCTAGTGGTCTATATGGTCCACTGCCAGAGGATGAAGCCGAACCTGAAGTATCAAAACTCTGCCTCTTGGAAGGCCCTTGACTCGGTCCACCCTCCTCAAACCGTCTAGGCTGGTACCTCATCTGCCTTTCCTTCTTGATATCCTCACCTCGGAGTGCTGCACTGACAAACTCATCGAAGTTGTTCCGAGGCATTGTAGTCAGAGTCCCCTTGATGTTCAAGTTCAAACCCAGCTCAAATCTGCGGCACTTGGCTTCCTCAGTAGCCACCATGTCACGCGCAAAACGAGATAAGCGGGTAAACCTGTCCCGATACTCAAGCACAGACATACTGCCCTATCTCAAGTTCGTGAACTCCTCATACTTCCGCTGTTGGGTAGCCTGGTTGAAGTATCTCCGCATAAAAAAATCTCTGAACAAAGTCCACGGAGTGTCAACTGGTACCCGATCGGTGCTAACCCACTAGAAGTATGCATCTGACTCAAGTAAACCAACTGCTGCCACTGTCATCTACTCAGGGGTAAATCACAGACGCTCACATACACGTTCAACCTGAACCAACCATGCTTCACAAATCTCTGGATCAGCTAAACCCGAAAAGACAGTCGCACCAGTAGTACGAGCTTTGACCACAGGGTCAAAACGCTCCTCCAAACGCAACACTTGCATCAGCAAGTCGTGCGTCTGGCGATCCATATCAGGATCAGCTTCCCGATCAACACGAGGACCGCGTCGAGGAGACATCCTACTGATATAAGACAAGCATTAGGTACAAGCAGAAGGAACGTAATCATGAGACCTCAGATATTTGAGAATACACAACACCCGAAGCATTGATGAGTACCGCTGACCAGTCGGGTCATCGCTCCAGTCATGCTGTACAAACTCAAATACCATAAGCGTCACAACTACAAGAGTCTACAGAATCTGACAACCTAATGCTCTGATACCAAGCTGAAAGGACCCAATCCCGATTTAGTTTCCTAAACCGGAATCAAACCCCTTCTGAAAACACAAACCAACAAAAACCATTAAAATTTCGGCAGAGCAACGCTACTAACGCGGAATTGCCTTTACCTGCTCCCGAAAAATAACACTTCATCCTATGCCACAAAAGCCAAACCGTGGGCACCAATCCCATCTGGATTTCTCAATATCATAATAATAACAAATAACAGTAAACATAACTGTATAATATATAGAAAATCCGGGAAAAACCGTATAAAACATGTATCAGTAACGTATCAGAGCGACCTCTAGTGTATACATATACAAAATATACAACAGTAGGCGAAACAAGAAACCTATGGGAAAACATAGGTAGTTCGAACAACTAGCCTCCGACCACGACGTGAGACAACAGAATCCAAACTGAGAAACTGGGCACAGAAACCGAAAAGCCCAGGGGAAAAACATGAAAATCATTAGAGTGAGTGGACGAAATTAAATGTCTTTCGCCGAATAATATAAATAATAAAAACATATGCGAGTCAAAAGGAGTGAATATGATATAGTAGACGAGGCGAACCCAAACTCCTCCAGCATACAGAGCATGTATAGAAAAATCCCACGGGGTCACTCATGGACACATTCGTGCTAGTACAGTCCGAATCACGGGATCTCAGACCCACACGTGATTCTAGCCAAAAAGGCCTCAGGTCAGGGTATCTGTTCCCACCCGGAAATACATCGGCACAAGGAACAGAAATCTGTACCCACCCGAAAATACATCGGCACAAGGTACAGTTCCCCCCTCGTAGACATCCTTGGGGATCAACCGGGATGCAAGTGTATCGATACAACCACATATACTAAGACTGTACTCTATGTAAATCAAATCATAAATAGTTCCATGCATATGTATAAAGCATAATATAAATGCATAATCGTAAAGCACATGTTCGTATAAGTCATAATCACAAACGTATGCTCATGCTCGTAAAATGTAATATAAAAACTCGCAATCGATCAGTGAAAAGAAAGGTCCACTCACAGACGAGCAAAGCGCGCACTCGCGCTAATCACGTGGTTCGGCGGAAGATCCCTCGCCCGAAGCACGATCTCGATCCCCTGAATAATCACAAAATATATCTTATCAAAATAATACCTCACAACACTGAACCACACCTTGGAAGCTAACCGTTCACGGAAACATATATCGCGGTACAAAATAATCGATGAAATCTTAAAACTCTCCGTATAAACCCTCGACTAAAAATCCGGCACCCAAATCATCTCGAAAACCTCAAGACTGCGTTCGGAGTGCGAAAACGAGCCAAAAACACATAAAAACCTCGAAAAACCTGAGGCGGCGGCGCGGTGACGACGGCTTCCAATCACGATCAAACTTTCCAGAAATGCTCTTCTCCCCAAGTCCAACAACTTCTCTCAAAGGACTACCTCCATCCAACCACCACAGTGGCCGAAAAATGGCTCGAAAGTAACAGAATCCATGGATTCCGGTGACTTTCCGGCGAGCTCCAAAACGGCAACCAATTTGAAATTCCTTCTACCTAAAGAAACTAGAGGTTGAGGGGAAGCTTTCCCCCCAAAGACCCGACCTCAACTGTCGCCAAAACACCTAACCCGAATCCAGCAAAAATCCCAATTTTCTCCAAGTTCGTTCTACCTCAAATCAACATCAATTTCCACAAATCCAAGTTCTAATCCACTGCAAATGAAGAGAGGAAGCTAACCATACCGGTTTCAAGGTCTGAGGTGGCTGGAATCGCAAGTTCCGGTGATGGCAGCTCGGCACAGCGGCAGTGGACTCCGATCAACGAAAGTCAACGGTCAACCCAAGGTCAAACGACGGTCAAACTTCCCGAATAGTGTTTTTCGACAATTTTCGACTATTTTCGACTATTTCTGATATTTATACTCGCGTCTCGGGACGATCGACGGTCCAAACGGATAACCGTAACGATTCGGATAAACTCGTCGATATTCCGAAACTTCAAATAATCATATTATATTCCTCGTTCGTCGAAATAATCATCCGGAACCGCCCACGAACTCTAAATCACGTGTACAACAACTCTCGAGAAGAGACTCAACTCAAATTCTCGGCCGATAATGAAGTCGTAATCAAAACTGGCAAATCACACAATTATTGAAAAACTTCGATTACGCGCTAACTCGTGAATTAAGCCGTTTACTCAACTGATTCTGGTTCGGGTCGTCACATGTATAAAGCATAATGTAAGTGCATATACGTAATACATAATTGTATAAGCATAATAGTCGATACGTATTCGCAAATGTATAATCGTATAACACATGCTCATGTAAATCATAATCTCATATGCATGCTCATGCTCGTAAAACGTGTATTAAAGACTCGCGACTAATCAGTGAAAAGAAATTGTCCACTCACAGATGAGCGTAACGTAATACGCATTAATCCTGTGATCCGGCGGAAAATCCCTCGCCAAACGAACGATCACGATCCCCTGGATAATCAAAAAATCCACTGCTCAAAATCATAACTCAAAACCTCGAATCACATCTCGAGAAACAACCGTTCCCGGAAACATATAATTCAATACCGACGAAATCGTCAAAAATCCGATAATCACACCATAAAACCTCGCTATAATTTCTGATGCTCAATTTGAAAAATAAACCTCATCACTGCAATCGGTGCGCGATTCCGAGAGAAACGACATAAAACACGTCGAAAAACACCCCGGCCGGAAAGTCGCCACCGCCGCTGCCGCTGGCCGCCGAAAAATCACACCGACCAAGAAAAATACATTCTACACATGGATTTGAAGATCTCGACATTTCCAACAACTTTCTAGTTCAAAGTTAAGGCCAATTTTGACCGGAAAATGTCCAAAACTCACCTCAAAGTCACAAACCCTTACCGGAATTTCAAGTACACCGATGTCCTTCCTCCGGCCACGGCAACCCTTGAGACCACTTCCAATAGATTCCTCTCCTCAAGACTAACAAAACCCCTCAAGGTTCCACCACCAACTCGGCCTCCAAGCCATCACCTGAAGTCGAAGAAAACTCGCCGGAAAACGCCGATTTTCGCCGCCACATTTCTTCCTCCTCCGGCCACCCCACGGGTCGATCCACCACTCAAATCGAAGAGGGCCACGAGCCCAAAAAGTTTCATGAAGGGACCCCGGCCAATCGTGGCCGGAATCGGCCTCCACGGCGGTGCAAAGTCACGGCAACCAAACGGCAAAACGGGTCGCCTCCTTGACCCGTGGTCAACGCGGGTCAAGGCCCAATTCCTGATTTGGAAAGTTTCCAAAAAGGGAAAGTATTCTCCCGTATTTATACCATACGCGTATCGAATCCCAAATGGATAAATACGACAATAATCGACGGCCAAAAATATTCACAACTTATTCCTCGTAACTCGGAATAATCCTCCGGAAGTTCCCACGAGCTTGAAATTAAATTCTCTAAAACTTCCGTGAAGAATCCCAAATAAAATTCTTGCCCGATAATTTAGTCGCCAACGAAGCCGTCATATTAACCGATTACGACAAAATCGTGACTAATCACGAAACTCGCAAATCAAGTCGATAACCATTCCACTTTCGGTTCGAGTTGATCGACGGTCCAAAACGGATCACAATCACGATTCGGATAAACTCGACGATATTCCGAAATTTCAAATATTCATATTATATTCCTCGGTCGTCGAAATTATAATCCGGAACCGCCCACGAACTCGAAATCACGCGTGCAACAACTCTCGAGAAGAGACTCAAATCAAATTCTCGGCCAATAATTAAGTCGTGATCAAAACCGGCAATTCAATCAATTTACGGAAAACTGTGATTACGCGCAAGCTCGTAGATTAAGCCGATTACACTACTGATTTTGTTCTGGGTTGTCAAAAATCTACCCCCCTTAAAAAAAATTCGACCTCAAAATTTCCAAGTCTGCTAACTGAAAATTAAGGACACTGCCTCTGCATACAGTTCAACTCCCAAGTGGCAACCTCAACTGAACGACTCTGTCAACAGAATTTACAATAGGAAATATCTATGTGCTGTAATCTCTGTACCCTTAAATCCTGAATCTGAACTGACTCCTCTACAAATGCCAAGTCATCCTGTATAAGGAACTGATAGGGTACAAAACACGCAACAAATCTGAAATGTAGTTCCACCACACGGAATACAACACACACAAAGGCCAACGCTATAGGCAATGCCAAACTATACGGCACAACACAAACTCGCCCCCTGATCACATACGGACCAAAATAACGTGGCAAATTCATACTCAACCTGCTCACATCAACAAAAATCTAACGTCGAACTCAAGTAATTATCAACCTGTCCATGCTAATTCGAAGGTCTGTGGTAGCACATTCCACTAAATCAGGATCAAACGTCAGCTCAAACAGAACTCGCTCCAACACAATGGAGTACAACATTGTTTCTCATAAATGACTTCATATAATGTCAAATCAATACGGGTCTATAAATTAGTACTGCAAGCAATCTCGAACAAATGAAACTGCGGGTCTCAAATTCTTCGAAACTGCAACACACAAGACCACAACATGCCCTCCAAAGACTGAATAGTCCTCAAAGATCGCCCACCAATCTGAGGATAAGAAACTGTATTAAATTGTAATCTGGTCCCCAATGCTCACTGCAATGCTTACAATCACTCTGTTGTAACTGATTATCTTGATCAGCAAACTGGAACACAGGCGCACCACGAAAATGGACAACCTCCGCCAAATACAGCTATATCAGCCTGCCACTGAAATCTTTTTCGAAAGTATAAGGAAAAGAACTGATACATAAAAATCCATAGTGACAAGCTCCAACTTCTAATCGGGAATCTCCAATGGCTGTAATTTCCCAGCAAGTCTCTGCCTCTCTGCCCTCGCCAAATGTGGCATTTGCACACACAAGCTGCTATATTCCTCTTCATGTTGCTTCACGAGTAGTAAACTCGAAGTATCTGATACATCTCCGTACCACTAGTGCATAACGTACGTAAAATAATGAGCTTCATCATCATCACACTCTAACTCAGCTCTCGTAGCTCGCAACTCGGCTAACACGAAAACTCAAGCCACACACACATGAAACAATGAAGCTCTCGATTTCTGATTGAATGCATCAGCAACAACATCCCTGAATGATAGTCAAAGTACAACCACTAGCCTTTCTCGGATAAACTCAAATGTGCAGCCATAGTCGTTAGTCGACCCCATCCATTTACACTGCCTCAAGCTCAAATCTGGATGAATATGCAAGTAGATGAAACTCAAGTGATCAGTGTACATCCTACACTGCGCTGCACGCCGTAGCAGTAGTGTCTCCAGCTCTTCAATGCTAACATAACGACAGCTACTCCCAAATCATACATAGGATACGTAACTTCATAAAGTTTCTAGTGCCTAAAACCATAAGCCCCTACTCTGTCATGCTGCATCAAAGCATAACCAAGTCCCAATTCTCGATGCATCGCTATAAACTAGAAACTCACCACGGTCGTCAGGTAAAGTCAAAACCAATGCAATGGTCAACTTTTCCTTCAGGAGTAAGTAACTCTCCTCACACACGTCAGACCACTCGAACTTGACGCCTTCTTCGTCAATCTGGTAAGTGGAGTGGCTATCCGTGAAAAATCATGCACAAAGCGCTGATAGTAACCTGCCAAACCCAAGAAGCTCCTGATCTCTAGTACAATGGTAGGTCTACACCAATTCAACACGGCTTCTATCTTGTCAGGATCCACGCTGACTCCCTCAACTGATATCACGTGGCCCAAAAACTTCACACTGTCCAACCAAAACTCGTACTTGCTGAACTTTGCAAACAGCAAATTATCTCGCAAAGTCCGCAAAACCGCTCGCAAATGCTTCTTGTACTGGCCCACACTCCTGGAGTAAATCAGGATGTTGCCGATGAACACGATCACAAGCTTGTCCAAAAATCGTCTGAACACTTGGTCCATCAAGTCCATAAAAGATGCGGGGGTAATGGTCAACCCAAACGGCAAAACCAAGAACTCGTAATGCCCGCACCATGATCTGAAAGTTGTCCTGGCCACATCTGACTCTCTGATCCTCAACTTATGGTATCCGGATCTGAGATCAATCTTCGAAAAGACTGACGCTCCCGTGAGCTGATCATATAAGTCGTCAATCCGCGGCAATGGATACTTGTTCTTCTCTGAAGTCTGATTCAGCTTCTGATATTCAATGCACAACCTCGTCGAACCATCCTACATTCACACAAACAGTACAAGAGCATCCCACGGTGATATACTGGGTCGTATGAAACCTCCTCCAGTAACTCTCGAAGTCGAATCTGTAACTCCTTCAACGCCGCTGGCGCCATACGATAAGATGCATGTGATATGGGTCCAGCGCCGGATAATAGCTCAAAGGTGAAATCGATCTCCCGAACTGGAGAAATACCCAGTAACTCCTCCGGAACACGCCTGGAACCTCTGGAACCACCTCAATATCACCAATGTATGGCACAGCAGCCGTAGTATCCACAACATGAGCTAAGTATGCTACACAACCCTTTTTCATCATCCGCTCAGCCTTCATCGCTGAAATCACACATGGCAATGAGGTATTCTTCTCACCGCGAAACAGTATCTCGAGAAAAGCCTGGTCGTCGAAACACAACCTCCTTCTCGTGACACTCGAACATAGCCCAATGTGTCACCAATAAGTCCATACTCATAATCACATCAAAATCGACGATGTCCAGCAATAACAGATCCGCGGCTAACCCATAACCTCCAACAAAGATCTCACAACCTCTCCGGATGGATACAACACTCTCCATAACCCCGGAAGTGGAGATGCAGGCATAATAGCCATGGATGCCAAGCAACGGTAACCTCAGAGAAACTTTGTCCTCATACAGGGTCGTGGCACGAATTCCGGCATGCCCAACTAACCGTCCATGTCGATTGCGACTTTGCTGATTGACTCTTCTAGAAGGCTGCGTTAGTCAAACTCCAGAAATGGCATCTTGACCTTCTCCTGAACTCTGAGCTGCAGAACCACTAATACAACTGACTGAGGACGTTTCCTCGTAACGTGACCCTCCTGGCCACCAAGATAGCAACTGAGAGTGCTCCTCGGACACAAATCACAGCGACATCTGCTTTGTGGAAGAACCACCAACGATCACCCAAACTCATGCCACAGGAACAAGTCCACTACTCTGTGATCTCCATCACCACCAAACGGATCTTCTGCCTTGTTTTGATGTCCCTCAACATAATCAAAAAGACCACAGCCTGATAAAGATAATGATCCCAAGGTGGCGGAACTCAACCTCATCAAATATCTCGACTAAATTCACCTTCCTCATAACGACATATCGGAAACCGCGCAAGCCTTTCCTTCTCGATGTCCTCGCCTCTGAGTGCAGCACATCAAACTCCTCACGGTTATCTCGAGGCATAACAGTCAAAATCCCTCTGATGCTCAGGCTCAAACTCATCTCAAACCTCGTGCATTGCTTCTTCTGAAGCCACATAACACGTGCAAACTAGAACAACATGTGAACGATACATCCCTGCCTCAGGTTGGTGCACACTCCATATTTCCGTTGTTAGGTAGCCTGATTGAACCATCACCGTATAAACAATACCATGAATGTAGGCCATGGAGTTGCAATAGGAACTCACACAATACCAACCTACCAAATGCAATGATCTGACTCAGGCAAACCATCAACTGCCACAATTCTCTGCTCTGAGGCAACATGTAGACACCCATACACACACAACCGGGCAAACCATGCCACACATATCTCTGAATCCAGAATGCTCATCCAAACCCACAACTCACTGTCATATCGCGCGTCAACTGATCCTCAATAGGATCCACAACCCTACCGACACAGAAAGCACGTCAAGGAGGCATCCTAATGGATATGACATTATTCACAACAAACTGGACGTAATCATGGAACTTTAAACATTTGAAAGCATACAACACCCGGAGCATTTATGAGTATCCACCGGCCAGTCGGGTCATCACTCCAAACATGTTGTACATTCTCAAATATCCTTAGTAAACATGACTACAGAAGTCTACAGAACCTAAAACCTAATGCTCCCGATTTAGTTTCCTAAACCGGAATCAAACCCCTTTTGAAAACACGAACTAACAAAAACCATCAAAATTTTGGCAGAGTAACGCTACTAATGCGCAATTGCCATTAACCTGCACCCGGAAAATACACTTCATCCTATGCCACAAAAGCCAAACCGTGGGCACCAATCCCATCCAGATTTCTCAATATCATATCAATAAAGTAAAGTAATAAACATAACCGTACTTTACAGAAAATCTGAGAAAAATCACATAAAAACATATATCAGTAACATATCAGAGCGACCTCTAGTGTATATATACAAAAATATACAACAGTAGGCAAAACAAGAAACCTACTAGAAAATAAAGGTAGCTCGAACGACTAGCCTCCGACCACGACATGCAACACCAGAATCTGAACTGCAAACTGGGCACGGAAACCGAAAACCCCAGGGGAAAGACATGAAAAACCGTTAGAGTGAGTGGACGAAAATAAATGTCTTTCGCCGAATAATATATGTTATAAAAACATATGTGAGTCTAAATGAATGAATATGGCATAGTACACGAGGGAGACTCTAACTCCTCATGTGTACGGAGCATGCAGCGTAAAACTCTGCGGGGTCACTCATGGACACGTCCGTGCTAGTATAGTCGGAATCACGGGATCCCAGACCCACACGTGATTCTAGCCAGAAAGGCCTCAGGTCAGAGGTCTGCGCCCCCCCCCCCCCCCCCCCCGGTAAAGGCCTCGGGTCAGGGGTCACAGCCTCCCCCAGTAAACATCCTCGGGGATCAGCCGGGATGCAAGTGTATCGATACAACAATAGATACTGTGATTGTACTCTGTGTAAACCAAATCATAAATAGTTCTATGCAAGTGTATAAAGCATAATGTAAATGCAAATACGTAATACATAATTGTATAAGCATAATAGTCGATGCGTATTCGCAAATGTATAATCGTATAAGACATGCTCATGTAAATCATAATCTCATATGCATGCTCATGCTCGTAAAACGTGTATTAAAGACTTGCGACTAATCAGTGAAAAGAAATTGTCCACTCACAGATAAGCGTAAAGCGATACGTGTTAATCCCGTGATCCGGCGGAAAATCCCTCGCCAAACGAACGATCACGATCCCCTAGATAATCAAAACATCAACTACTCAAAATTATAACTCAAAACCTCGAATCACATCTCGAGAAACAACCATTCCCGGAAACATATAATTCAATATCAACGAAATCGTCAAAAATTTCCGATGCTCAATTCGAAAAACAAACCTCACCATTGCGATCGGTGCGCGGTTCCGAGTGAAACGACATAAAACACGTCGAAAAACACCCTAGCCGGAAAGTCGCTGCCACCGCCGGAGAATCACACCGGCCCAGAAAAATGCAACCTACACATGGATTTGAAGATCTCGACATTTCCAACAACTTTCCAGTTCAAAGTTAAGGCCAATTTTGACTGGAAAAGGTCCAAAACTCACCTCAAAGTCACAAACCCTTATCGGAATTTCAAGTACACCGATCTCCTTCCTCCGGCCACGGCAACCCTTGAAACCACTTCCAATAGATTCCTCTCCTCAAGGCTAACAAAACCCCTCAAGGTTCCACCACCAACTCGGCCTCTAAGCCGTCACCCGAAGTCGAAGAAAACTTGCCGGAAAACGCAGATTTTCGCCGCCACATTTCTTCCTCCTCTGGCCACCCCATGGGTAGATCCACCTCTCAAATCGAAGAGGGCCACAAGCCCAACAAGTTTCATGAAGGGACCTCGGCCAATCGTGGCCGGAATCTGCCTCCACGGTGGTGCAAAGTCACGGCAACCAAACGGCAAAACGGGTCGCCTCCTTGACCCGTGGTAAACGCGGGTCAAGGCCCAATTTCTGATTTGGAAAGTTTCCAAATGAAAGGACCCAACCCCGATTTAGTTTCCTAAACCGGAATCAAACCCTTTCTGAAAACACGAACCGACAAAAACCATAAAAATTTAGGCAGAGTAACGCTACTAACGCGGAATTGCCAATAACCTGCACCCGGAAAATACACTTCATCCTATGCCACAAAAACCAAACCGTGGGCACCAGTCCCATCCGGATTTCTCAATATCATAACAATAATAATAAACAGTAAACACAACTGTATAATATAGAAAATCCACATAAAACATGTATCAGTATCGTATCAGAGCGACCTCGAGTGTATATATACAAAATATACAACAGTAGACGAAACAAGGAACCTACTGGAAAAGACAGGTAGCTCAAACAACTAGCCTTCGACCGCGACGTGAGACAACAGAATCCGAACTGCAAACTGGGCACGGAAAACCGAAAAGCCCAGGGGAAAGACATGAAAACCGTTAGAGTGAGTGGACGAAATTAAATGTCTTTCGCAATAATATAAATAATAAAAACATATGCGAGTCAAAATGAGTGAATATAATATAGTACACGAGGCGAACCCAAACTCCTCCTACGTACAGAGCATGTATAGAAAAATCCCACGGGGTCACTCATGGACTCATCCGTGCGAGTACACTCTGAATCACGGGATCCCACACCCATACGTGATTCTAGCCAGAAAGGTCTCAGGTCAGGGTATTTGTTCCCACCCAGAAATACATCGGCACAAGGAACAGAAATCTGTACCCACCAGGAAATACATCGGCACAAGGTACAGTTCCCCCCTGGTAGACATCCTCGGGGATCAGCCGGGATGCAAGTGTATCGATACAACCACATATACTAAGACTGTACTCTGTGTAAATCAAATCATAAATAGTTTCATGCATACGTATAAAGCATAATGTAAATGCATAATCGTAAAGCACATGCTCGTATAAGTCATAATCACAAACGTATGCTCATGCTCGTAAAATATAATATAAAGACTCACAATCGATCAGTGAAAAGAAAGGTCCACTCACAGACGAGTAAAGCACGCACTCGCGCTAATCACGTGGTCCGGCGGAAGATCCCTCGCCCGAAGCACAATCTCGATCCCCTGAATAATCACAAAATATATCTGATCAAAATCATAGCTCACAACACTGAACCACACCTCGAAAACCAACCGTTCCCGAAAACATATATCGCGGTACAAAATAATCGACGAAATTCTCAAAACTTTCCATATAAACCCTCGACTAAAAATCTGGCACCCAAATCATCTCGAAAACCTCACGACTGTGTTCGGAGCGCGAAAACGAGTAAAAAACACATAAAAACCTTGAAAAACCGGACCACGCCAGACCACCGCCGACGGCGGCGACGCGGTGGCGACGGCGTCCAATCACAGCCAAACTTTCCAGAAATTCTCATCTCCCCAAGCCCAACAACATCTTTCAAAGGACCACCTCCATCCAACCACCACAGTGGCCGGAAATTGCCTCGAAAGTCACGGAATCCATGGATTCCGGTGACTTTCCGGCGAGCTCCAAAACGGCAACCAACTTGAAATTCCTTCTACCCAAAGAAACTAGAGGTTGAGGGGAAGCTTTCCCCCCAAAGACCCGGACTCAACCGTCGCCGGAACACCTAACCCGAATTCGGCAAAAATCCCAATTTTCTCCAAGTTCGTTCTACCTCAAATCAACATCAATTTCCATAAATCCAAGTTCTAATCCATTGCAAATGAAGAGAGTAAGCCAACCATACTGGTTTCAAGGTCTGAGGTGGCCAGAATCGCAGGTTCTGGTGATGGCAGCTCGGCACAACGGTGGTGGACACCGGTCAATGAAAGTCAACGGTCAACCCAAGGTCAAACGACGGTCAAACTTCCCGAATAATGATTTTCGACAATTTTTGACTATTTCCGATATTTATACTCGCGTCTCGGGATGATCGACGGTCTAAAACGGATAACCATTACGATTCGGATAAACTCGATACGAACGGATAAAGTCGTCGATATTCCGAAACTTCAAATATTCATATTATATTCCTCGGTCGTCGAAATAATCATCCAGAACCGCCCACGAACTCAAAATCACGTGTACAACAACTCTCGAGAAGAGACTCAACTCAAATTCTCGGCCAATAATTAAGTCGTAATCAAAACCGCCAAACCTCACAATTATCGAAAAACTGCGATTACATGCTAACTCGTGAATTACGCTGATTACTCTACCGATTCTGGTTCGGGTCGTCACACCAAAAACGGTAAGTATTCTCCCGTATTTATACCGTATGCGTATCGAATCCCAAACGGATAAATACGACAATAATCGACGGCCGAAAATATTCACAACTTATTCCTCGTAACTCGAAATAATCCTCCGGAAGTTTCCACGAGCTCGAAATTAAATTCTCTACAACTTCCATTAAGAATCCCAAATCAAATTCTTGCCCGATAATTTAATCACCAACGAAGCCGCCATATTAACCGATTTCGACAAAATCACGACTAATCACGAAACTTGAAATCAAGTCAATAACCATTCCAATTTCGGTTCGAGTTGATCGACGGTCCAAAACGGATCACAATCACGATTCGGATAAACTCGAAGATATTCTGAAATTTTAAATATTCATATTATATTCCTCGGTCGTCGAAATAATAATCTGGAACCGCCCACGAACTCGAAATCACGCGTACAACAACTCTCGAGAAGAGACTCAACTCAAATTCTCGGCCAATAATTAAGTCGTGATCAAAACCAGCAATTCAATCAATTTACGAAAAACTGCGATTACGCGCAAGCTCGTGGATTAAGCCGATTACACTACTGATTCTGTTACGGGTCGTCACAATAAGTCTGCGCTTAAGTTAGGCTAGGGGCACAGGATCACGGCCTTGCCCTAAACAAGTTCACTGTGACTCCGTCGCTGAAACCTTCGGCGAAAACCGCACCTACTTCTGA
Organism: Geum urbanum; assembly: GCA_946800695.1. Lineage (NCBI taxonomy): Eukaryota > Viridiplantae > Streptophyta > Magnoliopsida > Rosales > Rosaceae > Geum > Geum urbanum. Next base: position 42,979,394 of record OX326998.1, read on the forward strand.
TCCTCTCTGTCCTTCGACCTTATCCTCCATCTTCATTCACTTAAAAATTCCACACTTCTCGTATTGCAATACATGAGAGCTTAGAAACTTGACCATGGTGTCCCGTTTATGGCAAACTGGAACTGGTTCGCTCTTGCTCCGCAAACGTACATGTCTCACTCAAGTCTTCCAAGGTTGCATAACACCCAACTTTCTCACTCATTTTCATTATGTTCTTACTATTCATTTTCCTTCTGGGTTTGGTTTGATCTGGGCATTTTCATCTTCTGCTCATTCCACAATCACCTCCTCTTCGGTTCTATCATTCTTCCATGAGTTTGCTTTCACATAACCATAGACCTTTAAAACTTAGATTAGCGGCTACAACGACAAAGAAAATGATCTGAAAATCACTTGGCCGAGTACGATTATTCGAGATTAGGTTTTATCACAACAATTGGTAGAAATGGTAGAAATAGAATAGTATTCAAGTTGACTCAAATGTAGATCGTGAAATTGATAATTTGGGTCTTGATGAAAGAGTTGTATGTGACCGTGAGTAATTTGTTGTATGATGAGTGTACTACGGTTGTTGGATAGTACTAATGTAGTTTGTTTTACACACAAAGCGCTGTCACATACAAAAACACACAATTGACCAACCAAAAATGGCAAAATCGAAGAACAACAAACTCAAATTAGTATGTTAAACCAATTACATAAGGAAAAATTACGTTAAAGTAGTATGTATTATACAATGAAGAATCATATTGTATGTTTTCTATGTTATCACATAGAAAACACTGCAACAGTTTGTTGAAAGTACTACTGTAGTTTTTAGAATGTACTACTCTAGTTGTTGGACAGTACTACTCTACTGGGACTTGATCGAACATGATTGTATGGTCGATTTTGTTCTTTCGTCGTCTCTCACGCTGCTCTTCCTTGATCTCATGATTCTCATCTGGATCATAGGCAGACCTTTTCCCACCACCCAATGTCTAGACAACATCCATCACTTCCGTATAAAATTGCACATCCTTGGTCTTTTTGTTTCCCACCATAATGTGATTGTGCAGATGAAAGTGCAGCAAGGTAATCAATTCCCTCTCTACTGGCTGCAAAAATGCATGTTTAATATTGCAAAACATGACATCTACATGTTGATCACCCCTTGAAGTAGAATACCGTAACCCATTTGCATGGGCTTCCAGTGATCCTGTAAGCACCAAAATTGGGACGAATCTCCAGATCAGGCAATCTTTTTGGCTTGAATCGAATCAAACAACACATCAATTAAAAACATCAATCAAACAAAACAAAGCACAAAAAATCTATAGGTGAACAGAATGGAAACCTTACACAAGCTTTTATAACCGGAATCCTTCGATTCGCCGGAATTTTCTTCTAACTAGAAGATGTTTCTCGCCGAAATCTTCCTATAATCGTTGACTACGTCCACCTCTCGCCGGAATCTGAGCTTGTGCGGATCTCTCTCTCTCTCTCTCTCTCCTCCGCGCGGATCACCCAGCCTCTCTCTCTCTCCTCGTGTATTTTTCAATTTGAAAGCAAAACAAATTGTTATATGGGGCTGTTTATGAGAGAGGGGCAAATTTGGAAAGTAGAAAAACTAGAAAATTAAAATATGACCTGATTTGTACAAAAAAGATTAAATGACCTTATGTGTAATCTAAGGCCTCTAAGTGACCTTAGATATAATTTTTTATTTATTTAATCAAATATCGAGCCAAACTAAACGTACGGGAAAAAAATCATTAGCTAGTTTGCATAACGATTATCTTTATATTTATCGTGACTAGCTATTGGAGCAATTTCAACGATTTTTTTTATAATTTTTAAAAGAAAAAATTGTTGAAGTGGTTACTTGATCATGTTTAACAGTTAAGACGAATTGGTCACTCATGTTTGACAAATATCAGAAATATCGGAGTGGTCACTCATGTTCGACATTTTCGTTAGATTGATCACTTCTCTATTTTGGATATTAAAAAAAATTATTTTTTTATTTATAAAGTGCATATAAGTCAATTTATTAGCACGAAAATGACAAAAAGAAGCATTTAAGTAAAGGACGTGTGTTTACATGTGTGATTTTTAACATCAAAAACGGATGAAATGACCAATCTGAATTAAAATGTCAAACATGAGTGACTAATGTGATATTTGTCAAACATCAGTAACTAATCCGTCTTAACAGTCAAACATGAGAGACTTCTTTAGCAAATTTCTTTTTAAAAAAAATAGGGAAACAAAAGTCGAAATCTTCAAAACATTTATGCTTCAACTCTAAAAGCTTCCCTATTTTACAGATTTATACATTTATTACAACTACATCCTTATTTATTATAACAATAAAATATTATTTTTTTATTGAGACTTGCATAAAGGTGCTTGAGAGAGTTAGGAGACATTGAAGCTGACAAATATTAATGGTAGCTCCTTTTTCAAAATTTTGTAGGTTGCTATAAATTTGAGAAATATTTTGTTCTCTCATGTCATTCTCTATTTTGAGGAATGAAATGGAGAAACTGTTGGAGTGAAAAAATGTTCAATATTCTCTAAAAAAAAAATTTTCTTTCTCTATTTTAGATATTTTGAGGAAGCTTTGGAGTTGCTCTTATTAATTTATTACCGAAGATTAATCATAAGTTACTTAAAGAGAAGTGCTCAACTCAAAATCATGCGAAGGATGTATAGATTAATCACTAGTATTTTTTTTAAAGTGGGTGTAAACCCGTCCGAACAGCTTCTCATTAGAGAAGATTCAGACAACAATGCAACTAATTAATGTGAACGCACATAGTTCTGGTTTGGGCCGCTGGGCCAGAGGTGTTTTCTGAGATTTTGGATAGTTATCTGAGCCCACTAGGGTTTCATAGGAGTATCCAGTGGGTTTGGATCCCTCATGGGTCATCTGGATTGGGCCTGATCTTAGGCCTTTTCGGTGAAATATTTATGATTCAAGTTTGGGAACAAGGGGTCTTCTAGTCAGGGATCCAGGTGGTTCGGTATGCATGCGAACGAGTTGGAGTTGATTTAATCAGCTTATTTATGTCACTTTTGAATCACGAGTTTCAATAGGATTGTTATATCTACTACAATTGCGTGCTCGTGGATGTAGCAATTCTTCTTTGTATGTCTCTCGGAATTCTCTTGAGATACGAATTATCTTGATTTGTAAGGGCTTCATTGATATAGAGAGTAGTATTTGCTTTGAGTAGTCACAAAATTGGGTGTGCTGTTAGTTGTGTATGTACTATTCAGGTCTGAAAGTCTTTTAATGAATCATTCTTTTCCGTAAAAAAAAAACAACAACCCTACATCGTAAAAATTAATATTTTTTAAACACCATTAAGGTCCACAGTAATCAAGCTTAACTATTAACAGTTTGTCCTTTTACATACATCAAGTCAAATTTTAAAAAAATGTCCACCTTAATACACGTAATTGCGGTAGGCAAAATAATTCCTTGACCCAATGTGCCAAGACAAATTTAGAGTAATCCGCTTCCCAAAATTAAACTAGATCCAGCAGAATTGACTTGAGATATATACTGTAATGCACACAAAGTGCTTAGGATCCTAAAATTATACGACACTAGCTAGAAAATGAAAGTCTGCGTCGGAGACGCGGTATTACTAATATGAGATGAGAGAAGAGTCGTGAATAATGCTTAAGTGAGATTACGACTTGATGAAAAACTTAAGTAAACGATGAAAACGTAAAAAAAAAACAAAAAGGTAAAGTTTTAAGTAAAAAGTGTAAACTCTTAAAAAATAAAAGTTAAAACTGTTAAAAAAATGTGTGAATGCTAAAAAGTAAAAATGGTAAGTAAAGTAAAACATGTTTAAGGAAAGTATATTTCTGATATTCCGGTGTGTGTCTTGTCCTAATTAGATTAGATATAAATTCTAACAATCTCTGATTTATCGGGAACATTGATTGTAATTGATTGTAAGTATTTAAGGTCATCTCTAAATAAATAAAGATACAGTTAAATACATTTTATGTCAATGTTTCAAATAGCGAATAGTGTAACGCATGTGTTTACACACCGTCGACTACTTCACCGTTGCCGATAACTCCCACCGTTGCCAACCACCATCTCATCCTTTGTTCACCTAAAAGGTGCTCCTCCGATTGCTTATTTTCCATATTGACAAAATTGCTTGATTCCCCAAATCCTGAGTCAGACGAGCATTGCCTCCTTGTCGTCTATCTTTACCCATACCGAGCATAACACCAATCGAGGTAAATTTTCTACTATACTACTTTAGAGATTATGTTGAAAAAATTAATTTTCTTAGCACCCTAGATCTAGGATTAAAACTTAATTTCTGCAGCACCTTAGATCTTAGGTTGTTTATTGCTTTAAAATATATTGCAGAATTCTACTATATCGAGCAAAGAGGATTTCATCACCTCTTTACTCAGAAAGTTTGATTAATGATGGTCCTGGGGGAGTCACGGTATAAAGAAAAATAAGAAAAATCAATTATAAGTGACTGATTATGTTTTTCAAGTGTGAGACCCGGAAAAATTTAAGAAGTTAATATCCAAGTAAATCAAGAGAAAAAGTGAAATCTCGTTAACGACTAGGGATGCTTGGAGGATTTTTTTTGAAATTTGGAAGAATTCGAATCTGCATTTCGATAACCCGAATAGAATTATATATATGTATATATATATATATGTCATCACGAGTAAAAGAGTATGCAAGCTCTTGTACTATTTGTTACAACTATCAGAAGTTGGTACAAAAATACAAATAATAAAAATAAAATAATGTGAAAGCCGATCCTTGATGTAGGACTATTATCTTGCCTTCTGGCCCATCGAAGAAAATGCAACATAAAAGCCCAGACTGATGAAAGGACCCAAGCCCGATTCAGTTACCTAAACCGGAATCGAACCCCTTCTGAAAATACGAACCAACAAAAACTTTTCGAAATTTCGGCAGAGTTTCGTTACTAACGTAGAATTGAATAAACCTGCACCCTGAAAATAACACTTCATCCTATGCCACAAAAGCCAAACCGTGGGCACCAATCCCATCCGGATTTCTCAACATCATATTATAAACAATAAACAGTAAACATACTGTACTATATATAGTATATCCATGAAAATCCGTATAAACACGTATCAGAATGTATCAGAGCGACCTCTAGTGTAAATATATACAATATACACATCAGTAGGCGAAACAAGAACCTACTGGAAAACACAGGTAGCTCAGATCACTAGCCTCCAAACCGTGACGTGAAACACCAAACCTGAACTGCTAGCTGGGCACGGAAACCGAAAAGCCCAGGGGAAAGACATGGAAACTGTTAGAGTGAGTGGACGAAAATAAATGTCTTTCACCAGTTGAAATATATGTTTAAAATAACATATGCGAGTCCAGGTAAATAAAAATAACAAAGTACACGAGGTAAAATCATACTCCTCCAGCGTACTGAGCATGCAAGTAAAAATCTCACAGTCAGAACCACGGGGTCCCTAGCCCACACATGATCCTAGCTAACGTAATACAGTCAGAACCATGGGGTCCCTAGCCCACACGTGATCCTAGCTGAAGTAGTACAGTCAGAACCACGGGGTCCCTAGCCCACACGTGATTCAGAACCACGGGGTCCCTAGCCCACATGTGATTCCAGCCGGTAAACATCCTCGGGGATCAGCCGGGATGCAGTGTATCGATACAACAACGTAACTGAAACTATACTCGGTGAAAAACCAAATCATAAACAGTTCGATGCAAATGCATGAAACAATATACTCGTATACGCATATCCGTATATGTATAATCGTAAAACTCATGCTCATGTAAATCGAAATCTCATACGCATGCTCAAGTTCATAAAACGTATATAAAGATTCGCAAACATTCCGTGAAAAGAAATTGTCCACTCACAGGTGAGCAAAACGCACACTCGCGCTAAACTCGTGGTCCGGCGGAAGATCCCTCGCCTGAAGCACGATCACGATCCAGATCTCGATCTCCTGAATATTCACAAAACATAACTGATCAAAATCATAGTCCACAACTCTGTACCGAACCACGGAAACCAACCGTTCCCGGAAATATGCAATACAGTACAAATTGAATAACGGAATTCTCGAAATCTCCACTCGAAAACTCGACTGAAAATCGGTTACTCAAATCAATCCGAAAACCTCTGCACGATAATCAGGGCGCGATTACGAGAAAAACGACATTAAAAACACTAAAATCCAAAAAGTCAACTCCTCGCTGGTGCTCCGCCGTTGACCGCCGCCATCGGCTGCGGCGAGCCGTCAACGGAGACTTTCTCCGGCGAGGAAGCTCCAGAAATGGAGTTCTTCTCAAGCCCAACCAAACCTTTAACTGACATATGACCCAAATCAGACCGGAACCTCACCAAATCACCTGAAATCCAAACGGGAAAACAACTCCGGCAACCCATTCGGGTTCACCGGAAAACTCAACCAAACTTCAATTAAATCGCATGGGAAGCTTTCTTGGGGCAAGGGGAGTCGAAACCCCCACTCCCCCGCCACCAAAGCTCGCCGGAAAACCTCCCTCCATTAACGGCGAACTCCGGCGACCTAACCCGATTCGGGTTCACACAATACCTAACCAATTTCCACAAATTCAATTACCATTCAACTCGAAATCACACAAGGAAGCGAACCATACCCTCGCCGAAGTTGGAGGTGGCCGAAAAATAGGTCGTCGGACGGCAAAACCAATCGGGAAAGTTTTCCCCCTCGGGTCAACGGTCAAACCTGCTGTTTTTGGAAAGTCAACTCTGGTCAACGCTAAACAGTGATTTTCGACGATTTTACGACTATTCCCGATATTTATACTCGCGCCTCGGGTCAATCGACGGTCCGAAATGAATATTCGAAATGATTCGGATAAGCTCGAAACAATCGGATAAACTCGTCGGAAACCGAAACTTCAAATAATCGTATAATATTCCTCGGTTATCGGAAAAATCTTCCGGAACCGCCCACGACCTCGAAATCACGTACTCTACAACTTCCGTGAAGACACTCAACTCAAATTCTCGGCCAAAAACATAGTCGCGAATAGAGTCGACGAATCACACAAATATCGTAAAGCTGCGACTAAACAGAACCTCGTGAATCGTGCCGAATATTCAACTGATTCTGGTTTGGGTCATCACAAATCTACCCCCCTTAAACAAATTTCAAACTCGAAATTTACGTACCTGTCAAGTGAACAGATGAGGATACTGTTCCCGCATACGCTGCTCAGTCTCCCAGGTGGCCTCCTCAACTGAGTGGTTCTGCCACAAGACCTTCACCAGCGGGATCACACGGTGCCTCAACTCCTGCTCACGATGATCGAGAATCTACACTAGCTCCTCTACATACGTCAAATCCTCTCTGATCAGCAACTGTTGTGAAACTAACACATGTGAAGGATCTGAGATGTACTTCCGCAAGTCTGTAACTCAAGTCTGTAAGCAACAGCTGGTAACTCAAGTCTGTAACAGTTGGTAACTCAAGTCTGTAAGCAACAGCTCCAACCGTCTCCGTAATCTCATACGGACCAATGTACCGCGGTCGAAGCTTGCCACGCTTCCCGAAACGCACAACTCCCCTCCACGAAGATAGTTTCAGGAAGACCCAATCACCAACCTCGAACTCTAAACTCTTCTTCCTCACATCTGCGTAACTCTTCTGCCGATCCTGGGCGATCTTCAACCGATCCCGGATAACCTGTATGTCCTCCATCGTAGTTTTCACCAAGTCAGGACTAATGAGCCATCGCTCGCCCACCTCACTCCAACACAATGGAGTGCGACACTGCATCCCGTACAGGGCCTCGTACGGTGCCATCTCAATACTGGCCTGATAGCTGTTGTTGTAGGCGAACTCAATCAAATGTAACTGCTGATCCCAGTTTCCACGAAACTGCAACACACACGATCTCAGCATATCCTCAAGAGTCTGAATGGTCCGCTCGGACTGCCCGTCAGTCTAAGGATGAAAAGCTGTACTAAATCGCAACCTCGTGCCCAACGCTCGCTGCAACACTTGCCAAAACTCAGAAGTGAACTGACTATCTAGATCTGAAACAATGGACACAGGCACACCATGCAAGCGAACAATCTCGGATAAGTACAACTTGGCCAATCTACCCACTGATATCTTCCCTGGAAGTTCAAGAAAGTGTGCGAATTTCGTCAGTCGGTCAACAATAACCCAAATGCCAGTGTTGCCCGCCGAAGTACGCAGCAACTGATAGACGAAATCCATCGTGATATGCTCCCACTTCCAAACCGGAATCTCAAGTGGCTGTAGTTTCCCTGCAGGTTTCTGCCTCTCCGCTTTCACCTGCTGACAAATCAAACATCGACTCACGTACGCGGCAATCTCCCGCTTCATGTTGCGCCACCAATAATACGCTCAAAGTGTACGAAACATCTTCGTACCTCCGGGATGCATCGCATACGCTGAACTGTGGGCCTCATCCAGAATCTCCTTCTTCAAGCTCTCGTCTCTGGGCACACATAGCCTGCCTCTGAACAACAACGTACCGTCGTCGCTCAATCGGAACTCTGTAGACACACCATTCCGTATCATGGTCTTCTTGCCCAACAGGTAAGAATTTGAATCCTGAGCCTCTCGTACCTGATCAACCAATACAGGTCGAACCTGAAAACTGGCCAACAAGGCTCCCTCATCATCATATCTGAACACAGCACCCATAGCTCGAAGCTCGGCTAACATCGATACTCTAGCCACACACATGTGAAACAATGAGGCTCCAGACTTGCGGCTAAGTGCATCAGCTACAACATTGGCCTTCTCTGGATGGTACTCAAATGTACAATCGTAGTCGTTGATCAACTCCATCCATCGGCGCTGCCTCATGTTCAGATCCGGCTGTGTCCACAAGTAGGTGAGACTCTTGTGATCAGTGTAAATCTTACACTGGGCACCATACAAATAATGCCTCCAAATCTTCAACGTTAACACGATAGCGGCTAACTCCAAATCATGCGTCGGATAGTTGACCTCATGCGGTTTCAGCTGCCTGTAACCATATGCCACAACTCTACCATGCTGCATCAACACACAGCCAAGGCCCAACTTCAACGCATCACTGTACACAATAAACTCACCACTGTCGTCTGGCAACGTCAGAACCGGTGCGGTAGTCAATCTCTCCTTCAGGAGTAAATAACTCTCCTCGCACGCATCAGACCACTCAAACTTGACGCCTTTCTTCGTCAATCTGGTCAGTGGTGTAGCAATCCGGGAGAAATCCTGTACAAACCGTCGGTAATCGCCTGCTAACCCCAAAAAACTCCGAATCTATGGCACAAAAGTGGGTCTACTCCAGTTCAGCACGGCCTCGATCTTGTCAGGATCAACATTAACTCCCTCGGCCGAAAACACGTGGCCCAGAAACTTTACACTATCCAACCAGAACTCGCACTTGCTAAAATTCGCGAACAACTGATGGTCCCACAAAGTCCGCAACACCGCTCGCAAATGCTTCTTGTGCTGGCCCACACTCCTGGAATAGATCAAAATATCGTCAATGAATACAATCACGAACTTGTCCAGGAACCGTCTAAACACCCGATTCATCAAATCCATGAAAGCTGCGGGGCGTTAGTCAACCCAAACGGCATAACCAAAAACTCATAGTGCCTATACCGCGTCCTGAATGTCGTCCTGGCTACATCAGAGTCACGGATCCTCAACTGGTGATATCCGGATCGAAGGTCAATCTTCGAAAAGACTGCTGCTCCATTCAGCTGATCGAACAAGTCATCAATCCGCGGCAATGGATACTTGTTCCTCACTGTAACCTGATTCAGCTTCCGATAGTCGATGCACAACCGCATGGACCCGTCCTTCTTCCGCACAAACAACACCGGAGCACCCCACGGAGAAGCACTCGGTCGAATGAAACCCTTCTCTAGCAACTCCTGGAGCTGAATCTGCAACTCCTTCAACTCCGCAGGCGCCATACGATACGGTGTCTGAGAAATCGGTCCTGTACCCGGCAACAACTCAATAGTAAAATCAATCTCCCGCACAGGGGGTATACTAGGTAACTCCGCTGGAAACACATCCGGAAACTCAGACACAACCTCAAGACTACCAAGATCTGGCACAGCAGCTGTAGTGTCCACAACATGGGCTAAGTAAGCGACACAACCCTTCTTCATCAACCGATCTGCCCTCATCGCGGAAATCAAACACGGTAGTTAAGTGTTCTTCTCGCCACGGAACAGTATCTCGGGTAACCCTGGTCGTCGAAACGCTACCTCCTTCCTGTGACAATCAAACATGGCCCAGTGCGACTCCAAAAAGTCCATACCCAAGATCAGATCAAAATCCACAATATCAAGCAATAACAGATCTGCGGCTAAACCATGGCCATCAATAAACACCTCACAGTCTCTGTACACCCAACCGATGCTCACAACTTCACCTGACGGATACAACACTCTCCACAACCCCGGAAGTGGAGATGCAGGTACCGTAGCTAATGATGACAGTCTATATGATATAAATGAATGTGTGGCACCTGGATCTAACAATGCAACTACTGGAATACCAAAGACATGTAACGTACCGATAACGACCTCCGGTGATGCTCTGCCCTCACGTAGAGTCATAGCATGAACCCTCGCCTGTTCGGCTGGTCGTCCTCGCTGGGGTTGTCCCTACTGTCTGCCCTGGCCTGCAAACTGTGCTGGTCGAGCTCTTGTAGTGGCACCTCGCTCAACTCCGGAACTCTGGGCCGCCTGTCCATCAGCACCATACCACTGAGGACACTCCCTCGAATAGTGACCCACCTGGCCACAAGGATAACAAATAACAGGACCCCGCTGATATGGACCAAGGTGATGTTTGTTGCAGAGGCTACACAATGGATAGTCTCTCGGAACAGAAAATGTGCCACAGGTACGCCGAGGATAACTAGAACCACTGGAATCTACACTAGCATGTGGTCGTCGCGGTCGATCCCTCCTCCACCTCAGTCTCTGCCTCGGTACACCCACTGGTGGGCGATATGATCCACCGCCTGAGGATGAAGCTGAACCGGAAGTATCAGAACTCTACCTCTTCGAAGGCCCCTGACTCGGTCCATCTTCCTCAAACCGTCTCGGCTGGTACCTCTGCTGTCTCTCCTGCTCAATATCCTCGCCTCGAAGTGCAGCACTGACAAACTCATCAAAGTTGTTCCGAGGCATCGTAGTCAGAGTAGCTTTGATGTTCAGATTCAATCACAGCTCAAACCTGCGACACTTGGCTTCCTCAGTAGCCACCATATCCCGCGCAAAACGAGACAAACGGGTAAACCGATCCCGGTACTCAAGTACAGACAAACTGCTCTGCCTCAAGTTCGTAAACTCCTCATATTTGCGCTGCTGGGTAGCCTGATTAAAGTACCTCCACATGAACAGATCACGGATCAATGTCCAGGGAGTATCAGCTGGAACTCTGTCGGTGCTAACCCACCAAAAATATGCATCACCCTCAAGTAATCCGACTGCGGCCATTGTCATCTGCTCAGGAGTAAACTGCAGACACTCACCAACAAGTTCAATCTGAACCAACCATGCCTCGCATATCTCTGGATCGACTGAACCCAAAAACACAGTAGCACCAACAGTGCGAGCCTTGACCACAGGATCAAAACGCTCTTCCAAACGCAGCACTCGCATAAGCAAGTCGCGCGTTCGGCGATCCTCATCAGGATCCTCTTCCCGATCAACACGGGGACCACGTCGAGGAGGCATCCTAATGATACAAGACAAGCATTAGGTACAAGCAGAAAGAACGTAATCATGAAACCGCAGATATTTGAGAGCACACAACACCCGAAGTATTGATGAGTACCGCTGGCCAGTTGGGTCATCACTCCAATCATGCTGTACAAACTCAAATATCCTAAGCGTCACAACTACAAGAGTCTAAAAAATCTGACAACCTAATGCTCTGATACCAAGCTAAAAGGACCCAACACCAATTCAGTTACCTAAACCGGAATCGAACCCCTTCTGAAAATACGAACCAACAAAAACTTTTCAAAATTTCGGCAGAGTTTCGTTACTAACGTAGAATTGCATAAACCTGCACCCTGAAAATAACACTTCATCCTATGCCACAAAAGCCAAACCGTGGGCACCAATCCCATCCGGATTTCTCAACATCATATTATAAACAATAAACAGTGAACATACTGTACTATATATAGTATATCCATGAAAATATGTATAAACACGTATCAGAATGTATCAGAGCGACCTCTAGTGTAAATATATACAATATACACATCAGTAGGCGAAACAAGAACCTACTGGAAAACACAGGTAGCTCAGATCACTAGCCTCCAAACCGCGACGTGAAACACCAAACCTGAACTACAAGCTGGGCACGGAAACCGAAAAGCCCAGGGGAAAGACATGGAGACTGTTAGAGTGAGTGGACGAAAATAAATGTCTTTCACCAGTTGATATATATGTTTAAAATAACATATGCGAGTCCAGGTAAATAAAAATAACAAAGTACACGAGGTAAAATCATACTCCTCTAGCGTACTGAGCATGCAAGTAAAAATCTCACAGTCAGAACCACGGGGTCCCTAGCCCACACATGATCCTAGCTGAGGTAATACAGTCAGAACCACGGGGTCCCTAGCCCACACGTGATCCTAGCTGAAGTAGTACAGTCAGAACCACGGGGTCCCTAACCCACAGGTGATTCCAGCCGGTAAACATCCTCGGGGATCAGCCGGGATGCAGTGTATCGATACAACAACGTAACTGAAACTATACTCTGTGAAAAACCAAATCATAAACAATTCAATGCAAATGCATGAAACAACATATCAGTGTATGTATTCTCGTATACGCATATCCGTATATGTATAATCGTAAAACACATGCTCATGTAAATCGAAATCTCATACGCATGCTCAAGTTCATAAAACGTATATAAAAACTCGCAAACAATCCGTGAAAAGAAATTGCCCACTCACAGGTGAGCAAAACACGCACTCGCGCTAAACTCGTGGTCCAGCGGAAGATCCCTCGCCTGAAGCACGATCACGATCCAGATCTCGATCTCGATCTCCTGAATATTCACAAAACATAGCTGATCAAAATCATAGTCCACAACTCTGTACCGAACCACGGAAACCAACCGTTCCCGGAAATATGCAATACAGTACAAGTTGAATAACGGAATTCTCGAAATCTCCACTCGAAACCTCGACTGAAAATCGGTTACTCAAATCAATCCGAAAACCTCTGCACGATAATCAGGGCGCGATTACGAGAAAAACGACATTAAAAACACTAAAATCCAAAAAGTCAACTCCTCGCTGGTGCTCCGCCGTTGACCGCCGCCATCGGCTGCGGCGAGCCGTCAACGGAGACTTTCTCCGGCGAGGAAGCTCCAGAAATGGAGTTCTTCTCAAGCCCAACCAAACCTTTAACTGACATATGACCCAAATCAGACCGGAACCTCACCAAATCACCTGAAATCCAAACGGGAAAACAACTCCGGCAACCCATTCGGGTTCACCGGAAAACTCAACCAAACTTCAATTAAATCGCATGGGAAGCTTTCTTGGGGCAAGGGGAGTCGAAACCCCCACTCCCCCGCCACCAAAGCTCGCCGGAAAACCTCCCCCCATTAACGGCGAACTCTGGCGACCTAACCCGATTCAGGTTCACACAATACCTAACTAATTTCCACAAATTCAATTACCATTCAACTCGAAATCACACAAGGAAGCGAACCATACCCTCGCCGAAGTTGGAGGTGGCTGGAAAATAGGTCGTCGGACGGCAAAACCAATTGGGAAAGTTTTCCCCTTCGGGTCAACGGTCAAACCTGCTGTTTTTGGAAAGTCAACTCTGGTCAACGCTAAACAGTGATTTTCGACGATTTTACGAGTATTCCCGATATTTATACTCGCGCCTCGGGTCAATCGATGGTCCGAAATGAATATTCAAAATGATTCGGATAAGCTCGAAACAATCGGATAAACTCGTCGGAAACTGAAACGTCAAATAATCGTATAATATTCCTCGGTTATCAGAAAAATCTTCCGGAACCGCCCTCGAGCTCGAAATCACGTACTCTACAACTTCCGTGAAGACACTCAACTCAAATTCTCGGCCAAAAATATAGTCGCGAATAGAGTCGACGAATCACACAAATATCGTAAAGCTGCGACTAAACAGAATCTCGTGAATCGTGCCGAATATTCAACTGATTCTGGTTCGGGTCGTCACACTGATCTGGAAGAAATAAAAGCAATCTAAGCTATAGTTTTCTTCAGACACATGATTTCCATCATCTTCGTTCCAGAGCCAAATCTTCACGATAGAAAGCTTGGTTGCATTTTCTTTCATCGTGGAAGTTTCCTAGAATTATGTGTCTGATATTATACTCAAATTTCGTGATGATCCAATGGTAAAATCAATCTGAATCAAGGTAAATCCGATGACTATTCACTAGAGTTTTTGTTTTAAGGATAATCGAATTTACTCTAACTGGATTTGCATGTTGTTTTCATGTAATAAATTCCCTAAACCTGAGGTTTGGGTCATTGTTCTCTGATTGGGATTGAGTAATCGAGAAGTGTAGCTCATTGGGTTACTTTCCTTCTGGTCTCCGATTATCCATGTAAGGAAAGGAAGTTGCTTCCTCCGTCATGCTTTAAATTTTAGTAGAACTGAATCATCTAGTCGATGATGAATGTAAATTAATTCTTTCTTAGTCTGCACGTCAATTCAAGAGAAGAAGATAGCAGAAACATGATCTCTAGTTCAGCTGGAATTGAAGATAAGGATGAGTTTTCATCTAGGCTCTTAATCAAATTCAAGCAGAGGCTAGCTTGTTGCCTAGTTGAAAGAGCTTCTGTGCATTCCGGGAAGATATATACTACCACAATTCTTCTCATAGTCGACAACTTCAAGAAAACAAAGGCCGACGACTTTTGTTTTGTTGAAGTCGTCAACTATGAGAAGAATTGTGGTAGTATAATATGTAAAAGCATCAAGTTGCTTTACCACTAATGAAGGACTCCAAACACGCAGAGGAACAAGATCAGATAAATGATGATATGAGACATTGCATAAAGAAAAGCTTTGGCAATCTAGGTAGGGATTCTGGATGTTTTATATGTATTCGTGTTACCTAGTGATGATGAATTGAGAGTGAGCAGAGTGTAGCGACTACATTGGGTTTCGATCCCCTAAACCTCTGGAGGGGTTGTATGGACGGAGTAGTTGTTAGGAGATTTATACCCTAAATCTTTTGACTATGAATTAGTCTAAGGCTAAGTGAATTTACCTCACGTACAAGTATAAGGGATCAAATAATATAATCTATATAGAAGTCGAGTGTCGAACCCACAAGGATTAACTCACCCGATTCCATAGCTTTTTCCGATTAAGTGCTTTATATGCGTGATAAAACAATTGATGCAACAAAGAAATAGAAAAGATGGAAATGTATCTTACAACATCAAGTCCTTTGGAGAGTCAACATTGTAAGGGATGATTAGACTAATATGAGTGATTAAACGAAAGGTTGATTGATGGTTTACTACTAATGCAAGTTGGCAAATATAGATGATAACAAATTCAAGAAAGAAGAATGCTAGGGTAGGGATGCCCTCGTTAACCATTTGATGCTCAAACAAATTCATGTGCATGTGTGGCCCCCTTAACTTTGTACATGCCATCACGGTTAGCTTGGGTAGTCTCTCTTATAGAAACCGACGGCTTCCTCACACTCGCCTTTACATCCCCCAAGACTGACTTTTTCGACAACTTTTCTAGTAAAATATGTGCTTCCTCGACGGTCTTATCCATGAAGTCAACCCCACAAGAACTATCCACCTTTCTCCAAGTTTTCGTACTTAATCGTTGGTAGAATAAAAATATGTGCATGTCTTGGGTTTGCCCATGGTCTGGGCAACCAAGCTCTAGATCTTTGAAACGTTCCTATACTTCACAAAACAACTCTCCATCATCCTCCCAGAAAGTCATTAGGCTTGTCCTTCTCTCATTGATCTTCCCCAATGGAAAGTACTTTGTAATGAACTTTCTTTGTAAGGTCTCCCAAGAATTAATCGAATTGGATGGAAGCTTGTTGAGCCACTCTTTGGCCTTGTCCTTCAAGCTTGATGAGAAGACCATTAGCCTTAGTTGCCCCGCATCCATGTTTCTTATATTCAACCTTGCACATGCTTCCTTAAACTCCAAGAGGTGAGAGTATGGGTCGAAATTAGCATGTCCCAAGAAGATAGAGGGAGTTTGAAGAAAACTCGGCTCGATTTCAATGGACTCTCCTACCAATTGTTGGAGAACTATGCACCTGGTGTGCGTGGCCAATTAGGGTAAGGAAAATTCCCTCAATGGTCTTCCTTCATTTACTATAGGCAAGTTGCTCTTATACTATAGACTCAACCTCCTATTCAATTGGTGAATTGAACTCAATATGAAAGACATGAGCTCCAAGTAATAGATTCTCGCGTCTAGCCTCTACTACTACTCGAACCCGCTTTAGTCAGAGCCACTTTTTAAAAACCCAAATCAAATCTCCACAAAACGGATGATGAGCTTAAAGATTGAGTGTGTAGATTCGAATGATGGAAGGGCATAAACCTGAAAGAAAAAAAACACACTAAGAAACCACTTGAAATTAGTCCTCCAAACCCTTAAAGTACTCAAAGCCGTGAGGGTCTTCCATGGTACTTCTTTGGCACCCCCATCAAGAAAACATCAATGAGTAACTATAATACTATAAATAAATACATTACTTTAGATATGCTTTCAAGAATGTAGATAACTCAAAGTAAGTGAATAAGAGACAAGTGAAACAACCTTCATGTACAGCAAATTCTCGACGGGTTGAATGCAAGCTCGGATAACGTTTGACGGGTTGAATGTAAATTTCTGTGTCTCCTCCATAAAAATCTCGACAAGTCCAGTAGAATGCCTTGCAAAAAGGTTAAAAGTAGAAGTCTAACACAAGTTCCTACCCAAAGTATCTACCAAAGCATTCAAGAGATCAAAGACAATCAAAACAAAGTCCTAAATGGAAAATTGAACAAAACCTACAAAGATAAGAAACAAATGTCACACAAATGTTCGGATTCTCCGCAATCAAAGCTTAATCGAAGCTAAGGAATCAAAATTGAACTCAATCCCTGACAACGGTGCCAAAAACTTGTTAAGAGATTTATGCCCTCAACATTTTGACTAGAATTAGTCTAAGGCTAAGTGCATTTCCCTCACCCGCAAGTATACAGAGTCAAGTAATATAATTTATACAGAAATCGAGTGTCGAACCCACAAGGATTGACTAACCCGATTGCATAGCTTTTTACAGTTAAGTCTTTTATATGCGTCATACACAAACAATTGATGCAACAAAGAAATACAAAAGATGGAAATGTATCTTACAACGCCAATTCCTTTGGATACTCTACATTTCAAGGGATGATTAGACTATGAATGATTAAATGAAAGGTTGATTGATTATTTACTACTAATGCAGGTTGGCAAATATAGATGATCGCAAATTCAAGAAAAAAGAATGGCTGGCTAGGGATATTCCCGTTAACCATTTAATACTCAAACAATCTCCAATTTAAAGTCATGAGTTGTTTAGTCCAGTTTATATGCTCAAATGTTTTTTGGATCATAAGAACCAATCCTTTCATTATCCTAATCATGCTCTATTAGGTCACACTTGGTTATGGGTCGAAAATCCTAGGCCTTTTGTCATTCTAGCAGGTTTCGGCCATCCATGACGCAAAAAGTAAACCAAGATTAGGATTTAGACTTTTGGTGCTAGGATCCTAATGCATTTCATGCCTAATGAGTTTGGTTGCAAACACATCTGGAGATTGTGTATGGCTTCTCTTCCGAAGCCTCCATTGGATTACTTGGGAATAGGTTCTAATGAATTCTCCTAACTCGCACTTATTGGTTTACGAGTCGAAAGAATTAACACTACACTACAAGAAAAATGCACTTAGACCACGAAACCTTTATTGTTCCGTGGTCTAAGTGTAACTTAGACGACGGAAACAATGTCCGTCGTCTAAGAAGCACTTGGATGACGGAAAGTTTGTTTTCGTCGTCCAAGTGACTACTTGGACAACGGACCGACACGCCGTGGTCTGAGTGGCCACTTGAACGACGGGGTAAAATTCCGTCGTCTTTGTATACAATTGAACGACGGAAACGTGCTAAGTCCGTCGTCTAAGTGGTCACTTTGACGACGTACCGACGCTCCGTCGTCTAACTGAAGCATTATATAATGTCCATGCCGAACTCTCTTCCTCTCCGCTCGCTTGTCTCAACTTTATCTCCATATATATGTCGATCATGCATGCATTCAATTCTCTCTCTCTTGATCAGACTCACCTCACGCGTATGTACATGGCGCTTGCAAATTCTAGCTAGCTAGCACTATATCCGAGCATCGATTCGCCATTAATCGGAGAAGGCTAGGTACGTACGTACGTAGTTAATTTCTCAACACCATTAACGTTTATATATATAATTAATTGTACGTTTGATTGATTGCAATGTTAATAATTAGTACGTCTTATATATATTTATAATTAAGTTAGGTAATTGATGATATATATATATATTAGTTCATTAATATAAACCAGTAGTACGTATATATGCATGGATGAACGTTTAAAAATTTGGTTAATATTTAATTAAAACGTACATGCATGTTAGACATATTGAAGGTAGTAATTGATGTAGAGTACATATATTTACCAATAATTAATAAAGGTAATTATTGAAGGTAATTAATTAATAATTTAATTTAATATATTAAAGTAGTATAAAATTTGTGTATATATATAATAATTTCATATATAATTACTTGAAAATCTGTATATATATAGAATAGTTGACTAATATGATAATTAATTATTAAATTTCGTAGAAGTATGAACAAGAGTTGGATGAAGTTACGGAATAGAAGTGATGTCCGGTATACGGATAGAATTAGTAAATTTGTGAATTTTGCGATAGAACATGGTCAGGGAAAGAAGCGTTTCAGGTGTCCGTGCCAAAAATGTCTTCACTATCAGTATGTGGAGGTTAATGTTATGGTGCAACACATGTACGAAAATGGTATGATGTGGAGTTACACTACGTGGAGCGAGCATGGTGAAACGGTAGACTTCCGCGCAGCAGACTTCAGCTCAGGGTACAGTTACCATGGTGACTCATCTAGCGACAATGGTGCCGGCCTCCTTGCTTGGAACCCAAGTGCGGATTTGGTCTATGATAGGTTTCCGGGATTTAGTAATGGTGGACACCAACACCAAGAGGGAGGTTACAATACCACTCATGGGCATGATGACACATTCCCTGCTGCTAGTTTGGCCACTGACACTAGTGAGATGGATAAGTACAACAAGATGCTACTTGAAGTGCAAACCCCGGTGTACCGTAGATGTCGAGAGAATGTATTGCAATATATGATGGAGGAAATGAAGATAAAAGTGAAGCACAAAATGTCAGTCAGTGCTTTTGACGAAATTCAGGAGTAATATGTAAGTTGCTTCCTGATGATCACAATCTTCCTAAATCCCATTATAAGGTTAGAAATATCTTGAGCAGCCTCGGCCTAAAGTACAGAATAATTGATGCATGTCCAAATGATTATGTGTTGTTTTAAAAGGAGTATAAATATTTAGACTATTGTCCCATATGTAGCCAGTGTAGATATGATCTGAATAAGAAGAGGTCGAAAAAGAGAATTCATGTGAAGGTTCTTCGATATTTTCCATTAAATCCCAAATTGCAACGTCTGTACATGTCTCTATACACAGCAGAGGCGATGCGATGGTACGCAGAAAAGCGAATAGATGACTATATGCTGAGACACACCGCGGATAGGGAGGCTTTCAAACATTTCGATAGAGAATTTGGAGACTTTTCCGTAGATGTTAGAAATGTTAGACTGGGACTATCTACAGACGGATTCAATCCTTGGGGTAGTAATAGCTCTGCCGTCAGCACTTGGCCAGTTATTCTGATGTCATACAACCTGCCTCCGTGGATGTGCATGAATAAGGAATTTAATTTCCTTACTCTGCTAATTCCAGGTCCTAAATCTCCGGGGAAGTGCTTAGATATCTACCTCAGACCTTTGATTGACGAGCTGAAACTGTTGTGGGAAAATGGAGTCCCAACTTATGGCAAATTCACTGACACGATGTTCACGATGAGGGCTGCCGTAATGTGGACAATCAACGATTTTCCAACGTATAGGATGTTGGCAGCCTGTAGGATGAAAGGATATAATGAATGTCCTATATGTTTGGATGATGTAAACTCTAGTTGGAACGCGGGGAAGGTGTGTTACTTGGGTCACTGTAGATGGCTTCCTCACGACTACCCGTTGCGACAAGATGAAGCTCATTTCGACGGGATGGTAGAGAATAATCCTAAACCCTGTAGTTGGTCGGGTGAAGAGATTTTAGAGAGGTTGAGCTATTTCGACTTTAGTGTGTTGACCAATGAAGCGGATATAAAGAAATGCAATCCAATACCTCCACATGATCTCAGCTATTGGCATCACAAAAGGATATTCTTTGAACTCCCTTACTGGTCGAAGTTGAAGCTGAGGAATAACTTGGAGGCGATGGACATAGAAAAGAATGTGTGCAACAACGTGGTGGGAACAATTCTTGGTATTAAGTTCAAGACTAAAGATACTCCTAAAGCGCGCAAAGATCTGGAATCTATGAATCTACGTCGTCCCTTATGGTTGAGGAGGGATAGGAGAGGAATGTACAACAAGATACCAGCTGCCCCTTACATAGTGAAGCCGACACTTCGACATTCTATATTTCACTGGTTTAAGAGCATTCGTTATCCGGCTAGGTATGAAGCTACTATAATTGGAGCAGTGGACGAGGTATAATACAAGTTTGTTGGTCTAAAGACACGTGACTATCACTTTATGCTGCAACGTCTGATTCCAGTGGTAATTCGGCCATATTTTCCTCGTGACGTCGTAGAACCAATAGTGGCATTGTGCATATGGTGGCAGAGGTTATACGCCAGAAAATTAAAGAAGTCAGATGTGGTGGAACTGCAACAACAAATTGTGCACATCATTTGCAAACTAGAGAGAATTTTTTCCCCTGCTCTCTTTGACATCATGATTCACCTAATGATCCACCTGCCCGAATAGCTGCTCATTTCTGGTTCGGTCAAGTACACTTGGATGTATCCTCAAGAAGGGTACGTACAACTAATTAATTATACAGGTTTTTCGAACCATAATTTGTTCCACTGGAGATTCCTAGTTATATGTACTTATTCTTATTCTATAATGTATTAATTGAACGTTTGATTTTGTAGACAGCTTGGACAGTATAAAGGATTCGTCAAAAACAGGTCGGCCCCGGATGACTCTATAACAGAGACATACCTAATGTATGAGTGTGCTACTTACTGCAACATGTACCTCAAAGATCCACCACCTCCCACCGCCTTTGATCCCAGTGTCCGCATCAATCTTTCTGTCATCACAAATGTCGTACGACCGTTTAGAGGAGTATTAAAGGAATCGTTAACACGAGAAGAACTTATTGAGGCACATTGGGTTGTGTTATGAGACTGTGACGAAGTTGAGCCGTACATGATTCGGTACAGGGAGAGATTTCAGGACTTAAATCCGGACAAGAGTTCGGCATGGTTTGAGAAAATGGTTAAGAAGAAGTTCTCTGATTATTTCTTCCAATGAGTACGTACCTATGTCTCGATATTTAGTTTGTATACATGAACTTGTAGAAAGTAAGCTCTTTAATTATATATATATTTCTCATTTTCTCAGATGATTGATCTACAAAAATCCAAAAACCACGGGGGGTGGTGGTCCTGGCCAAAGCACTTGCTAGCAGAGAAGCCGATTAAACACTATATTTATCCCAAATGTTTTGTAAACGATGTAAAGTTTCATTCATTGGCCAGAGATGAAGGAAGAAGAACACAAAACAGTGTAGTAGCGGTTGTGAAAGACAATGATCTATATTACGGGGCTATTGTATATGTCCTTTAGCTATGTTACGGGAATGATGTCAACATTTTCCTATTCAAGTGCAAATGGTTTAAGAATACAAAGGAAGACCTGAGACTTTTATCAGTCAATACAAACTCAACCTGGTATGAGGATGAGCCTTTCGCTCTTGCCACCTTAGTTAGGCAGGTGTTCTATCTCGATGATCCGAAAGCTGGTGAAGGGTGGAAAATAGTGAACCATATCTCTCATCGAGGAATATGGAATACTACGACAACTGAAGGGACACTGGCGACTGAAGATGCTGATAAACTGGAAATAGACATTCCTGCCTATCAAGAGCCTAATATTTCTGTCATCTGTTCCGACATAATGGACCTGGTTCAAGCTGGTGAATACTTACCCATGCCTGATGGTTGTACGGATCTAACTGAAGATGAGATTATTGATGCAATTAATGAGGTAGATGAAGAAGAGGCGCAGGATGAGGACGAGGACTCAAGATATTCGTCGGACGATGTTGAGTATGATGAGGAGGAGGAGTAATTGGATAACGGGGAAGAGGATGATGACGATGACGATTATGACGAAGAATACAATATAACGACGAGAAATATTAATTGGTAATTAATTATTATAATTATTGTAATGATGCATGATCGATTAATTAATATTTATATTATGAGGAGGAGTATGTGCAACTATTAATTTTGTACTTAATTAATTGAATAATTAATTAAATAGCGCGGTCACTTCAACCGACGTAAATTAAAATTAATTAATTAATTAATCCGGAGGATCAGATTGGTCGATAATTGAATCACATTAATTTTCACGAAACCCTAACACGGGGACGAAAGAACGACTTTTCGTAGTCCATACTAAGGTAATGAAACATAATAGTAATTAATTATACATATATAAAATTCTAAATCCTAAAAATAGTACTTAGACGACGCAAAAGGGTCAAACCGTAGTCTAAGTATACCCTAAACCCTAAGGTCCTAACCCTAAATTAAGGAAATTTTCATGGACGACGCAAGCACACGTTTCCGTCATCTAAGTGAAAATTTCGTAATTTCATCTAAGACAACGACCATCTAATGGCGAATGCAAGCACACGTTTCATGGACGACGCAAGCACACGTTTACTGTGCCGATGAAACACTTCACGAACTTACTATTTTGTGAAAATTATTCTATTTATATATTGTCTTATGGCGAATGCATCCAATCGTTGTTTTGCCCAAATTCAATTTCGTTAATATCGATATGCATTGAGCCTATACTTAATAACACTTAAATTATACAGATTAGTAGATACTTAACAAAATTAAAGATTTAAGATTATTCATCGTCTTAAATTCAATTGTTTATATATAAGATTCTTTAATCAATATTTTACGACCATTTCATTCGAATAACAAATCAGAAACTTCCTTGCGAATTATTTTTAAAAATTAATTTTATAGAAATTTCACCTGGACCACAGAGATAGACCATCTCCGTCATCGAGGGGACCGTACCACTTGGACGATGGAAAGATATCATGTCCTTCATCCAGGTGGTCACTTGGACAATGGAGATGGTCAATCTCTGTCGTCTAGATTGAAAATAATGGCAGTTCATTTTCCACCGCCAAATGTTTGGGGAACAGTTCAAATTTCACCTAGACGACAGAGATGGTCTATTTTGGTCGTCTAAGTGAAATTCGAAACGCTCCCCGAAATTAAGACTGCTAACTCCCACCCGCCAAATTAATTGGGTGCCGGTTCCACAAATTGAAATGGTTAACTTAGACGACGGAGAAAACACCTCCGTCGTCTAAGTGAAACTCTATATAAAGGAGTTGGCCGAGCCTTTTTCCTCATCCCATTCTCAAATCATTCCTCATTTCCTCTCTCTCTCTCTCTCTCTCTCTCTCTCAAAAATTCGGCCTCCCTCCTCTCGCGACTTTCCGGTGACTCCGCTCTCCCGCGACTCCTTTTTTCGGTAATTTTTAAATTTTTTAACATAATTATAATTTAATTAATAAATTAGAAAATTGGTAACTTAATTAGCAAAAATAATAAATTAGTAATAATTGATAATAATAATTAATAATAGTTAGTAATTGCATGATAATTATTATTGTAAATGCATGGTAATTAATAATTAGTTATTGTAATTATATATTGTTGCAATTAATATTATAATTATTATTGCATGTAATTATTGTTGTAATTTTGTAAATTTGTAGTAAATATGGTTAATTATTGAATTATTAAAAATAACAAATTGGTAATTATGGGAATTTTGTAATTATTATAATAAATTATTTGTGAATATGTGAAATTGTGTAAATAGAAAGCATGTGTGTATTCGAAATTTACATACTTATTTATAATTCAATACTTGTTTATACTTAGAATTTAATTTAATTTTTTAGTTATACATGTTAAATGTAGTTTTTGATTTAAATTTGGTACATAAGTTTGGTTGATTAAGTCGCACTCTTTGGAATAGATGGCGCCTCATTTCCTAGCTTATATCCTTAACCCCTCGTGATGTGTCGATTTCATTACCGCACACCATAACCTAAGTGAAGTTATGAACATGAGGTTGAGGGCGGAGTTTGTAAAGGACTTGAGGCAGTGTAAATTTTTGAAAGATTGGCTAAATGTCAGACATGGTGTCTAGAAACTAGTTATGACTGGTGACAGGTTTTGGATCTAAGAAAGACTAACACCAATAGAGTATATACCATTGATTTGGTTAGCCTCGGGATGTTTTGTCGAAATTAGTCATGTCTCTCACATTATCTCTATCCCTAACTGGCCATGTTTTTCGATTGAACCAAGGCTGATTGATTGAAAGTTTATTCTTTATCACGCGGGTCGCATGTCCATTGAACGACCTAAAGACCAAGGTAGTGTACTCTCTTTAAATCTTAGGCGCACTCAATACTTGTAACTAATTATCGTAAATTTTTATATATAATTGTTATGGTAATAATATTTTAACAAGTCCTAGGTTAAAATGGCCTCGTGGGGAAAGAAAAAGGCTCAAAAGGGGGCCGAATATGTTCTACTCCAACGCTTGGCAGAGCAAGTCAGTTGGCAGTTAGAGGAGGACAACGTCGCGCCTTCTCTTCACCCTTCAGCTGGTCCTTCGACAGCAGCAACTGGGGAAATTCCCGTTGCCCTAGCTATCCCGACCGGTGATGATGGCGCCCATTCTGGTCCGACGTTGATGGCAGAAAGTGCTCAAGCGTCATCGGCCTTCTCTGAGTCTATCCTTTACAGCGCGTGGCGCAAGGTCAGGAGGGCCCCGACAGACCCTCAACCCAAAAGGTCTCGCGGCCTTATAAAAGGTGGAAAATCCGAGAAATTGTTCAAGGCGACCGGGCAGAAGATCCAGTTGCAGTACGACAATTTCACCGATGGCCCTCCCACCTCTCAGCTAGCTAGTCTCTCCTCACACAGCATCGGGACAATCCTTCGCAATAAGGTTCGTATGATTGCCCATACCTAGAAAGAGTTGCCGGACGAAGAGAAGGCGAAAGTGTTTAAAAAACTTTCGATACGTAATACGTACAATTTTAAATTTATTTTCTAATAATCATTAAAAATCATAATTTCATAATATATACGATTGTAATTTTTTATTCTTTTCTTATAGGAACAATATGAAGTGGATTCCACACCGGAGATGCTTAGGCACATCAACACAACCGCCAACGCCATCTACCGTGATTGGAAGTACAAACTTCATAAGTATTATGAAGATATCGGCCCCGTGCCTACCCCCGTAGAGCAGTGTGGGGATATGGAAGATGAGTGGGAGTGGTTGGTCACCCACTTTGAAGCAGAAGAATATAAGGTGATTTTTTTTTTATTTAAATTGAGGAAATTGAATTATTTTTATTTTAGTTATTTATTAATTTTTTAATAATTTATGTTGTCCAACATAAATTCTCCAACATCAACAAGACCAGCCAGGGGAAGAAGGACAAACATCATACCTCCAGCTCCAAGCAGATGATCCAAATTGCCAAAGAGCACAGAGATAAGGGCTCCAAACACCCTTATCTGGATGCTAGCGTCAGCGCTTACGTGCCGCCTGGGCTCGATAATGAAGCGAGTCAATACGGTGTAAGTGCTATATATATTTCTTTTTAATTAGCTTAATTATTATTTATTCAATTGTCGTACAAATTTATAATTATTTTATTTTTATTATTATTTTCAGGCGAGGTTGGTAGAACAGGTCCAGGAGGAATTGGCCAACACGCGGCTTGCACACCCGGATTTACCGCCAGAAGACCTACCTCATCTATCGATGGAGAGCCAAATTGCAATCGCCGATGAGGTATACGATCATCGAGCTGGCAAGAAGGTTAGGGGGATGGGACGCAAAGTGCAGTGAGATTTGTCCTCCGACTCATCTACGGGATGTTCGGCGAGGAAAGGTGCTCAGACTACGGCCGTCCAAGCAGTCCTTCAGAAGGCTCGACTCGCACATGAGGAATTACAATCTATGCGTCAGAGGCATGATGAGCAACAAACGCAGATAATCCAGGTCATCGCCCTCATGCAAAATCAGGCTCCACAACAGTGTCAACCTCCTCTGAACCCATACCCCGACGACGAGGACACGGCTGGAGGCGGAGGACTCGGCGACGCGTCTGCTCATCCTGTATTTTAGTAGTTTGTATTCTAACTATGTAGTTTATCATATCGTATTTTCGATTCCGAACGATTTAATTTCATGTATAAACAAATTTTAATTATTTAAATGACAATTTAGTATTTTACTTAATTTATAAATATTTAATTATTTAAATGAGAATTTAGTATTTTAATTAAATTATTAATATTTTATTTAAATTCAAATTTTAATTTAAAAAAATAAATAATCACTTAGACTACGCAGATATTCATATGCGTGGTCGAAGTGTTCATTTAGACTACGGAAATTAGTAAGATATCCGTAGTCTAAGTGGTCACTTAGATGACGGAAAAGAGATCTCCATGGTTTAAGTGAACACTTAGACCACAGAGTTTTTGCGTGGTCAAAGTGCTCACTCAGACCACGTAAAATCTCCCTAGTCTAAGTACCACTTGGACGACGGAGAATTTGCGTGGTCCTAGTGGCATTTAGACCACGGAGATTTTCCATCGTCCAAGTGCACTTGGACGACGCACACGACATTTGTGTCGTCAAAGTGGTACTACGACGACGCAAAACTTCTGCGGTCCAGGAGACCACTTGGACAACGAAAACGTCCTTTTCCGTCGTTCAAGTACCTAGACGACAGTACTTGGAGAACGTACCCTGGACGACGGAGAGTCTGTCGTCTAGGTACTTGGATGACAAAAATGCTCACCTCGACGACGAAAATGGTCCGCTATCTAGGTGCGTTTTTCTTGTAGTGCTAGCTACAAAGCCTCTTGGTCTATTATAAGCTTAACTAAAAACCCTTGAGTCACTTGGACCTCAAAAGTGTTTCGATTCATGTTCAAGCACAAGGAAACCAAATTCTAAGCTTAATATTTTAAGTTTAAGCCTATGTCATGTTGTATGCTCGTCTTTACCTAAGCGAGTAGCTAATTCTCTTAGGGGTCTTTTGTTAGTTCCTTAGACAAATTCTAACTTAGCTAGAGTTAAGACACATATAAGTCAAACTAGTAATTAAGTACAAACACAACAATAAGCCATAATCACATCACACACATAACAAACTCATTCAATAGAACAAAATACCTAAACCATACTCATTAGCATAAACCAAACATCATTGTTTTACATCAAATGGCTAGGGCTTGACCCCTAGCCATCCCTAGCCACTTGATGTACATGATTTGAGAGAGATACGTGAATAGAAATAACCCAAGAGTTCCCAAATCCAACCTTTAAGATCTTCAAGCTCTTTCTCCACTTCTTTCTCCTTTCTTGCTTCTAGCTCCAACAAAGAGGATGAACACCACCTTAGGCTTAGGTGAGAGGATGGATTGGAGTTTATCATGGTGGTTATGGAGAATTTATAGGCCTTTTGGTAGTGAAAAGGTGAGAAGAGCGTGCTAGAGGGTTTAAGAGAGAATGGGGGCTAAGGAGAGATGCTAAAACTATAAAAAAGTGAAAAATGAGGTAAATTGTGTGTTAGGGTTATAGGAAGCTCGAAATTATATGGAGAAAGGACACTACCAGAAAACTATACTTAGGCGATGAAACATTAATAGTTTCATCGCCTAAGTGGGACTTGGCCGATGTAACAGAAGTTGTCGCCTAAATGTTCACTTAGGCAACAAAACATGTCGTTTCTTCACCTACGATGCACACTCAGATAACGACCATTTGTTTTCATCGTCTAAGTATTACACAATTAGATGACAATACACATTTCGTCGCCTACGTGGACTCTTAGACGATGACTTGGGCCATTCGTTGCCTAACTGACCACCTAGGCGATGAAACTATTTCCGTCACCTAAGTGATAACCTAGGCGATGAAATATTTGGTCGTCTAAGAAAAGTCAATTATTAGATCTCTCAATCAGATTTCCTTATCTCCTCATCACTTCTCTATTTCTCTCTCCCTCTTAGCTAGCTCTCTCTCCTCACTCAAAAAAACACATCGTCGGCGGCTCTGAATAATATTCGACAAAAATTTATCAAAACTCAATTTTTCAACTGCCGGAGTTCTAGTTTACCCACTTATCTTCTTATAGGTGAATGTATTAACTCGTTTCTCTTGATTAATTTCTTTTAATATCGATATCGTACGTAATTATGTACAGAATTGATTTTTCCGGCGGATACATTGTACTCTCCAGTGACCTTAGCATTACTTCCGTTAATGTATTGCATTGTTAAGCTAATTGTAAGCTATATATCCTAATTGGTTCATAAATTACTTAATTAATTAATTGGTATATATGTTTTAATTTGATTAATTAGTTAATTAAAACATGCATGTGCTAGGTAATATATATATAGTTAATATATATATATGTTAGAATAATTAGTTGAAATATACATATATAATTAATGCATGTATTTATATAAAGTTAATAATATAATATATATATATAATTAATATATTATTAGCTAGATTAATTAATTCATTGTTAATTATGTGCGATGCGTTTGATAATATATATAAAGTATATTAGATTAATGAGTTCTTGGTTGTAAAATTATATAATTAATAGATCGATTTATTTTCCTTACGTAGAAATATGGACAAGATTTGGATACAGTTGGCGAACAAAAATGTTGTTCGGTATATGGACGGCATCAGAGAATTTGTAAATTTTGCGACAGAACATGCTAACGGAAAGAAGCATTTCAGGTGTCAATGCAGAAAATGGCTCAACATCTGTATGAGCAGGGTATGATGTGGAGTTACACTATGTGGAGTGAGCACGGTGAAGTAGTACACATCAGCTCAGGATCAGACTTCAGGTCAGGGTATAATTACCATGGTGCCTCATCCAGTTGTAACGGCGGCCCTGCTTGGAACCTAATTGTGGATTTGGTCCACGATATTTTTCCATAATTTAGTCATGGTGGACACTAACACCAAGAGGGAGGTTACGATACCACTCAGCCAGTGACACCAAGAGGGAGGTTATGACACATTCCCCGCTGCCCGCTTAGCCAGTGACATTACAGAGATGAATAGATACAACAGGATGCTACTCAAAGCCCAGACCCCAGTGTACCCTAGATGTCCGGAGAATGTGTTGCAATATATAATTGAGGAAGTTTAAATAAAAGTGAAGAATAAAATGTCAGACAGTGCTTTTGACGAAATACAGGAGCATATATGTAAGTTGCTACTTGATCATCACAAACTTTCGGAAAGTCATTATAAGGTTAGAAAGATCTTGTGCAGCGTCAGCCTAAAGGACAGGAAAATTGACACATGCATGAGTATGAACATTTGGACTATTGTCCCGAATGCAACCAGTGTAGATATCAAAACCAGAATAGGAGAAGTTCGAAGAAGAAAATTCATGTGAAGGTATTTCGCTATTTTTCGTTGATTCCCAGATTGCAGCATATATATTTGTCTCTATACACAGCAAAGTTGATCAGATGGTACGCGGAACTACTAGAACCCCCACTAGACTGTGGTCGCTGCGGTCGATCACTCCTCCATCTCTGCCTCTGCCTCGATGCACTAGCTGGTGGTCGATAAGGTCCACTACCCGAGGATGAAGCCGAACCGGAAGTATCAGAACTCTGCCTCTTGGAAGGCCTCTGACTAGGTCCACCCTCCTCAACTCGTCTAGGCTGGTACCTCATCTGCCTCTCCTTCTCGATATCCTCACCTCGGAGTGCTGCACTGACAAACTCATCGAAGTTGTTCCGAGGTATCGTAGTCAGAGTCCCCTTGATGTTGAAGTTCAAAACCAGTTCAAATCGGCGGCACTTGGCTTCCTCAGTAGCCACCATGTCAAGCGCAAAACGAGATAAGCGGGTAAACCTGTCCCGGTAATCAAGCACAGACAAACTGCCTTGCCTTAAGTTCGTGAACTCCTCATACTTCCGCTGCTGGATAGCCTGATTGAAGTATCTCCGTATGAACAAATCTTGTAACAAGGTCCACGGAGTATCAACTGGTACCCGATCGGTGCTAACCCACCAGAAGTATGCATCTGACTAAAGTAATCTAACTGCTGCCACTGTCATCTGCTCAAGGGTAAAACGCAGACGCTCACAAACTCGTTCAACCTGAACCAACCATGCCTCACACATCTCTGGATCAGCTGAACCCGAAAAGACAGTCGCACTAGCAGTACGAGCTTTGACCACAGGGTTAAAACGTTCCTCCAAACGCAACACTCGCATCAGCAAGTCATGCGTCTGGCGATCCATATCAGGATCCACTTCCCGATCAACACGGGGACCACGTCGAGGAGGCATTCTACTGATACAAGATAAGAATTAGGTACAAGCAGAAGGAACGTAATCATGAGACCTCAGATATTTGAGAACACACAACACCCGAAGTATTGATGAATATCGCTGGCCAGTCGGGTCATCAATCCAGACATGCTGTAGAAACTCAAATACCCTAAGCGTCACAAATACAAGAGTCTACAGAATCTGACAACCTAATGCTCTGATACCAAGCTGAAAGGACCCAACCAAGAGTCTACATGTATCTCCAAATAATATATGTTATAATAACATATGCTCGTCAAAAATGAATGAACATTAAATAGTACACGAGGTGAACTGAAACTTCTCCAGCGTATAGAGCATGCATAGAAAAATCCCACGGGGTCGCTCATGGACACATCCGTGCTAGTACAGTCCGAATCACTGGATCCCAGACCCACACGTGATTCTAGCCAGAAAGGCCTCAGGTCTGGCTATCTGTTCCTACCCGGAAATACATCGGCACAAGGAACAGAAATCTGTACCCACCCGGAAATACATCGGCACAAGGTACAGTTCCCCCCTGGTAGACATCCTCGGGGATCAGCTGGGATGTAAGTGTATCAATACAACAACATAAACTGTGACTGTACTCTGTGTAAATCAAATCATAAATAGTTTCATGCATACGTATAAAGCATAATCGTAAAACACAGGCTCGTATAAGTCATAATCACAAACGTATGCTCATGCTCGTAAAATATAATGTAAAGACTCGCAATCGATCAGTGAAAAGAAAGGTCCACTCACAGACGAGCAAAGCGCGCACTCGCGCTAATCACGTGGTCCGGCGGAAGATCCATCTCCCGAAGCACGATCTCGATCCCCTGAATAATAACAAAATATATCTGATCAAAATCACAATTCACAACACTGTACCACACCTTGGAAACCAACCGTTCCCGGAAATATATAATGCAGTGCAAAATAATCGACGAAATTCCCGAAATCTCCACTCAAACCCTCGACTGAAAATCCGGTACCCAAATCAACTCGAAAACCTCAAGGCGATGATCGGGGCACGAATACGAGCAAAACGACATATAACTCGACACATTTCCAAAAAAGTCAACGATCGCCGGAGCTCTGCAGTTGACCGCCGGCGGCAGCGCGGCGTCAACGGTGACGGATTCCGGCCAAAATTTACAGAAATAAACTACTCATGCCCAACATATTTCTCTTCTACACCGAAACCCAATTCCAAGCCCACCAGCCGAAATTAAGCTCGAAACTCACGGAATCCATGGATTCCGGTGAGATTCCGGTGAGCTTCAAACAGCAACCAAACCCAAATTCTTTCTACCAAACGCATCTATAGGTTGAGGGGAACCTTTCCCCCCAAAGCCCCGACCCCAAAAGTCGCCGCAGAAGGCCATCTGAATCCGGCAAAATCCAAGAACTTCACCGAGCTTGTTCTCCGTCAATTCTCAACCAAATCAAGAAATTCCAAGTTCTAAACTGCTTAGAATCACGAGGAGAACAATTTACCTTCCATGTTCGTGGCCCAAATCGGCCTGGAACAGAAGTTCCAACGATGAACAGTAACTGGGTGAATAGTCCCCTCGGGTCAACGGTCAACGGGTTCAAATTTCGGTCAACGCTCGGTCAACGCCTCAAACAGTGTTTTCGACAATTTTTTGACTATTTCCGATATTTATACTCGCGTCTCGGGACGATCGACGGTCCAAATGGATAACCATCACGATTCGGATAAACTCGATACGAACGGATAAACTCGACGATATTCGAAAACTTCAAATATTCATATTATATTCCTCGGTCATCGAAATAATCATCCAGAACCTTCCACGAACTTAAAATCACGTGTACAACAATTCTCGAGAAGAGACTCAACTCAAATTCTCGGCCGATAATTAATTCGTGATTAAAAACGGCAAATCAATCAATTATCAGAAAACAGTGATTACACGCTAACTCGTGGATTAAGTCGTTTACTCAACTGATTCTGGTTTGGGTCGTCACATCCGAGTAGTGCAAAGATGTTTCAGAAACTTAAAGCTCATTATTGGTGGCGAAACATGAAAAGGGAAATAGCAATGTACGTGAGCAGATGCCTGATTTGTCAGCAAGTGAAGGCGGAACGCCAGAAACCGGTAGGTAAACTACAACCTTTGGAGATTCCAGTGTGGAAATGGGAGCATATCACTATGGATTTTGTGTATCAGTTACCTCGTACTTCTGGTGGTAGTACTGGTATTTGGATGATTATGGACCGCCTTACAAAGTCATCTCATTTCCTAGCACTTCCAGGAAAGCTTCCTATGAGCAGATTGGCGAAGCTATACTTGAAAGAGGTTGTGAGATTGCATGGTGTACCTGTGTCTATAGTTTCTGATCAGGATAGTCAGTTCACTTCCGAATTTTGGCGGGCATTGTAGAAGGCAATGGGGACTAGACTACATTTTAGCACAGCTTTTCATCCTCAGACAGATGGTCAGTCGGAGAGGACTATTCAGACTTTGGAGGATATGTTACGATCTTGTGTTTTGCAGTTCAAAGGGAATTAGGATCAACAACTTCATTTGATTGTGTTTGCGTACAACAACAGCTATCAGGCTAGCATTGGGATGGCACCTTACAAGGCGTTGTACGGCAAACAGTGCCGAACACCATTATGTTGGAGTGAAGTCGGCGAGAAATGGCTTCTTGGCCCTGATTTGGTAAAGAGTACCATGGAAGACGTTCAGATTATTCGGGACAGATAGAGGGCTGC
This sequence comes from Geum urbanum, assembly GCA_946800695.1. Classification (NCBI taxonomy): domain Eukaryota; kingdom Viridiplantae; phylum Streptophyta; class Magnoliopsida; order Rosales; family Rosaceae; genus Geum; species Geum urbanum. The sequence goes on from OX326998.1 coordinate 43,013,132, forward strand.
ACAGGATCGATAGAAGAGTTATGCTGACGTGCGACGAAAGGATCTCGAGTTCGAGGTTGGTGATTGGGTTTTCCTGAAACTTTCCCCTTGGAAGGGTGTTGTTCATTTCGGGAAGCATGGTAAACTGCGTCCGTGATATGTAGGCGCTTATGAGATCACTGAGCGAGTTGGTGCAATGGCATACAGGTTGGTATTACCTTATGAGATGGCCAGGGTACACGATGTGTTCCATGTATCCATGTTGTGAAAGTACATTTCTCCCATGTGTTGACACCATATCAGTTTCCTATTCGGGAGGACTTGACCCATTTGGAGGAACCAGTTCAAATACTTGATCGGAAGGTCCAAGAGTTGCGACACCAAGCTATTCCTCTTGTGAAGGTATTGTGGCAGAACCATTTAGTTGAAGAGGCGAATTGGGAGACAGAGCAGCACATGCGAGATCAGTATCTCTACCTCTTCAGCTAGCAGGTATGTAAATTTCGAGGACGAAATTTTTGTTAGGGGGGTAGATTTGTAACGACCCGAATCGAAAATGGTATGTTTATTGGCTTGAGCTACACATTTCACAATTCGTCGCAGTTAGTCGTAATTAATCTGTTTGGTGGCCTTGTTCACGACTTAATTATCCGACACGAATTTTGTTTGACTTCCTTCGCAGGAATTGTACAGGATTTGATTTAGAGTTCGTAGGAAGTTTCAGACAATTTTTCGGATAATCGGAGAATATAAAATGAGTATTTGAAATTATCGTCGAATTAGTCATACTCATCCGTTTGGGTTTGAGTTATCTGAATTGTGGATTTGGTTGGTCCGCGACGTATAAATAGCGGAATAGTCGTAAAAGTTATGGAAAAGTTGAAATTGGGCAGTTTACCAACGTTGACTGAGCCATACCTGAGTTGACCGAGTCAACCGAGTTGACCCGTCGAGTTTCTTGCCGGATAACAGCGCGGTTGCCGGAGTTTAAGGTAGGGATTTAAAGCTCTTTCCTTGGGCTATCTAATGATGTATATATTGTGATGTTTGGAGGTGGTTTGGTTGGTTGATTTTGGAAGAGAAATTGGCCGGAAACAGGGTTAATGGGGGAAGGTTTTCCGGCGGTTTTCCAACAGTTAGGTTTGAGTTAGGGATGAAACCACTTGAGTTTGGGAGGTCGGGTGGCCTCACGATGGTGATGGGTGGTTTTTCGTGAATTGAGTACTCTATTTTGGGACGAGGGTTAATGGGGTATATTTTGAGAATTTTGTAATCCTCATCGATATTTCGAGCGATACGTCTTTCGAGAACGTGGGGCTCTCGACGTATTAGCTCCGTATGTTGTGATTCTATATGTATTGATTGTATCCCTATTATTCAGGTGATCGTGATCGTGATAGAGCGTTTGGCGAGAGATCTTCCGCCGGACCTCAGCGTTAGCCTCGTTCTGTGAGTGGACACTTTGATTTTCACTGTCGATTTGCGAGTCTTGATTATGTATTTACGATTATGTATTTTATGTGACGACACGAAATAGATTGAGCAGTGTCATCAGCCGGGTCCGACAGATTATGAGTTAATAGCAGATTTCCGATAATGGATATACTCGCCCGGTTTCTTAACGACTTAATTATTGGCCGAGAATTGGAGCTGGGTCTCTTCTCGAGAGTCGGTGTACGTGTGATTACGAGTTCATGAGCATTTCTGGATCGTTATTTGGACGACCGGGGAATTAATTATGAATATTTGAAGTTTCGACGGAAACGGATTAATATGGCGAGCTACTTAGCGACTAAATTACCGGTCGAGGATTTGGTTTCGGCTTCTTCACGAAAGTTTTTCAAAATTTAATTTCAAGTTCGTGGGAACTTTCGGAGCATGATTTTGAGTTACGGAGTTTAAGTTGTGATTATTTCCGTTTGTTGATTATTTAGTCGATTTAATGTGTGTTGCTTTGAAGGGTTGACTTTTTATCCGTTTGGTCAAGGTGTTTGACTTTGGGTGATTATTAAAGAACATGTCAAGTCGAGTTTGTGACCGCGAGAATTATCGGAATCGGAATTACGACGAGAAAATTATGGGTATTTGAAGTTTGCCGAAAAGTGAATTATGTGGTTTTCATTTTGGGAAGGCCTATAAATAGCAAGTTTCCCATTTGGGAAAGTCTACTTTCCATTTTGGTCTATTGACTGGGTTGACCAAAGTGGGTCGACCCGTTTTGGGTGCCTTGGGTTGCCGATTTTGTTCGCCGAAATTGAGGCCGATTCCGGCCATATTTGGGTATGGTTCCTTCACGAAACTTGTTAGGCTCGAGCTCCTCTTCAATTGGGTAGGTGGATCGTCCGGTGAGGTGGCCGGAGGAGGAAGTTATGGCTCGGCAAAGTTAGTGAAATTCCGGCGAGTTTTGTGGTGTTCGGGTGGCGGCGTGGAGGCCGAGTTGGTGGCTCTACCTTGAGGGGTTTTGTTAGCCTTGAGCTAAGGAAGCTTTTCCAAGTGGTCTTGAGGGTTGCCGTGGCCGGAGGAGAGAGATCCGTTGAATTGAAATTCCGGTAAGGGTTTGGAACTTTGAGTTGATTTTTGGAGGTTTTCTGGTCAAAATTGGCCTTAACTTATAACTGGAAAGTTGTTGGAATCGTCGAGATCTTTGAAACCATGTGTAGCACGAAATTTTCTGGGCAGGTTTGGATTTTCCGGCGACGGTGGCAGCGGCGACGGCGGCGGCGATTTTTCGCTCGGAGTAGTTTTCGACGAATTGCATGTCATTTGACTCGAAATCGCGCCCCGATCGCAGTGGGGAGGTTCGTTTTTCGAATTGAGCGTCCGAAAGTTAAGCGAGGTATTGAGGTGTTATATATGGATTTTCGACGATTCGTCGTATTCGGATTTCGTGTTTCCGAGGACGGTGGTTTCTCGTGATTTGTCTTGTATTGTCGGATTATAACTTTGAATAATGGACTTTGTGAATATTCAGGGGTTCGTGATCGTTGTTTTGGCGAGGGACTTTCCGCCGGATCACGGGTTAACGCGATACGCATTACGCCAGACTGTGAGTGGACAACTTCTTTTCACGGAAATGATTGCGAGTCTTTTATATATATGATTTACGAACTTGAGCATGCAGATTGATTATGGTTTTATGAGCATGTGTTTTACGATTATACATATACGGATATGCGTATACGAGTATACATACACTGATATATTGTTTCATGCATTTGCACCGAACTGTTTATGAATTTGTTTTCACAAAGTACAGTCATAGTTTATGAGGTTGTATCGATACACTGCATCCCGGCCGATCCCCGAGGATGTTACCAGCTAGGATCACGTGTGGGCTAGGGACCCCGTGGTTCCGACTGTGCTGCTGCAGCTAGGATCACGTGTGGGCTAGGGACCCCGTGATTCTGACTGTGAGATTTTACTTGCATGCTCTGTTTACGAGTTGGAGTCAGCGTCTCCTCGTATACTATTTGGTTTGATTTATTATATTTCGACTCGCATATGTTTTATAGCATATATTATTTGGTGAAAGACATTTATTTTTGTCCACTCACTCTAACGATTTTCATGTCTTTCCCTGGGCTTTTCGGTTTCCGTGCCCAGTTTGCAGTTCAGGCTCTGGTGTCGCACGTCGTGGTCGGAGGCATAGTGCTCGAGCTACTTTGTTTCATCCAGTAGGTTTATTGTTCTACCTACTGTGGTATGCGTATATGATTATGTATTAGAAGTCGCTCTGAGCGTCCTATTGTATATGCTATATGATTTTACACCAGATTTCAGTAAAGTATAGATATATGTATTGATTTACTTTACTGTTGATATATTGAGAAATCCGGATGGGATTGGTGCCCACGGTTTGCTTTTTGTGGCATAGGATGAAGTGTATTTTCCGCGTTCAGGTAATGGTAATTCCACGTTAGTAATAAAACTCTGCCCAAATTTCGAAAAGTTTTTGTTGGTTCGTGTTTTCGAAGGGGTTTGATTCCGATTTAGGAAGCTAAATTGGGGTTGGGTCCTTTCATTTTACTTGGAGGCACGTATTTGATTTTGTTTACATAGATTATGGATATATGGATGCATCGATGCATGATTTCTCGGCTGACGCCCGAGATGCTCCGGGGGGGGGGGGGTTATGACAAGCGCCTGACCCATGATTATATGGCTCCCAGGAAGGTTATGACAAACCCCTTACCTTTGTTGAGTAGGATTGTAAGTCTGAGGAAAATGTACTCGAGTTACGGCCTCCAAATTTTATATGGTATCCAAGAAGGATATGACAACCACCTTACCTGTGATTGATGATTTTAGACTCGCAACATGATTTCATGTTTATATTGCTAGAAGACATATAGTTACTATTTTCGTCCACTCACTCTAACGATTTTATTTGTCTTCCCTTGGGCTTTTCGGTTTCCTTTACCCAGTTTACAATTTGGGTTCCTGTGTTACAGGTCGACTGCGAAGGCATAGAGTTCGGATCACACTTCAGTTTCTGTAGGTTTCTTGTTCGACCTACTTGATGTAAATAATGTATATAGGCGTCGCTCTGAATACTTATGTGTATTTTCAGTTGAGTTTACTCCTGAATATTTTTGGATTTCTTGTAAATCTTCTGGTTCATACTATATATGATGTTGAGAAACCCGGATGGGGAACGGAGCCCCACGGTTTGGCTTATGTGGAATATTCGAAGTGTGTTTCTTTGCAGGTTCTAATAATGGTTCACATATTTCAAAGCAAACTCTGGCAAAAAATTTTAAGGTCATGTTTTCGAAGGGGTTTGATTTCGGTTTAGGTAACTAAATCGGAGTCGGGTCCTTTCACAAAGATACTCCCAAAGTGCGCAAAGATCTAAAATCTATTAATTTGCACTGTCATTTGTGATTGAGGAAGGATAAAAGAGGAGTGTACAATAAGATATAAGATGCACGTTACACGGTGAAGCCGACATAGAGGCGTTCCGTATTCAGCTGGTTTAAGATTGTTTGTTATCCGTCTACTTATGCAACAAATATTATAACAGAAGTTGATGAGGTGCAGCACAAGTTTATTGGTCTAAAGACTCAGGACTATCACGTTATGCTGCAACTTCTAATCTCAATGGTAATTTGACCATATTGGCCTCGTGATATTGTCGAAGTAATAGTAGTATTGTGTAGATGGTGGCAGAGGCTATGCGCCAGAGAGTTGTAGAAGTCAGACACTACCGGAATATGACTCATTGCCGGCGACTTTTATGTCGCCGGCAATGTTTTTGACATTACCGGCGATTTTTGCCGGAAAAATCGCCGGTAATGTCTTTTTTTTTTTTTTACATTACCGGCGATTTTTGTCGCCGGTAATGTCCGTCGCCGGCAATGCCTCGATGGTAATGTAAAAAAAAAAAAAAAAAAAAAGACATTACCGGCGACATAATTAATGTCGCCGGTAATGTCTTTTTTTTTTTTTTTTTTTTTTTACATTACCGGCGACATAAATGTATGTCGCCGGTAATGTCGTTTTTTTTTTTTTTTACATTACCATCGAAACATTGCCGGCGACGGACATTACCGGCGACTTTTTTGTCGCCGGTAATGTAAAAAAAAAAAGAAGACATTACCGGCGATTTTTCCGGCAAAAATCGCCGGTAATGTGCAAAAACATTGCCGGCGACATAAAAGTCGCCGGCAATGAGTCATATTCCGGTAGTGAGATGTCTCCAAACTTTAATACGAAATAGTGCACATCGTTTTTCAAATTAGAGATGATTTTTCCCCCTGCTCTCTTTGACATCATGATTCACCTCATGATCCACCTACCCCAATAAGTGCTCCTTTCTGGTTTAATCCACTACACTTGGGTGTATCATTAAGAAATGTACGTAAAATTATTTACAATGGTTGTTCATCATTTTTACATTTTTTTTATGTTTCTACTATTCTTCAAATTATTAATTGTATAATTTTGCAGACAACTCAGACAGTATGAAGGATTTGTGAAAAATAAATCTGCCCCAGATTGCTCCATAGAAGAGATATACCTAATGCATGAGTATGTTACCTACTGCAATAGGTACCTCAATGATCCAATCTAGGCCAATCCAAATGTCCGCCATAATCTTTCAGTCGTCACAAATGTTGTACAACTGTTTAAAGGAGTATTAAAGGAAAGATCAACTAAAGATGAACTTGAAGAAGCACATTGGGTAGTATTGCGAGACTATGACGACATTGACCATTACATGAAGTACTACAGGGAGTACATTCAGATGATTAAACCAGCCAAGACTCCTACTTGGGTTGAAAAGATGCTTAAGAAGAAGTTGCCCGATTATTTCCAAAAATGGGTACGTATTTTTAATTATTTTAAAACTCTTTTCTCATATATAGTATGCATGACATTTGGTGTTTGGTTATGCAAACTATTTTGCCTTAGTTTGTGTATGCAGCTTTTTGGTTTCCTTTATTTTTAGAGGAAACTACATAAAATTTTCGGTAGAAATTAAATTACACATTCATATATATATTCTTCACAATTTTGCAGATAGATGATCTACAAAAATCTGATAACCACGAGGGGTGGTGGTCGTGGGAAAAGCATCTATTGGCTTATAAGCCGGTTAAGCACTATATTTACTCCAACTGTTTTGTGAGCGGTGTAAAGTTTCATTCATTGACTCGAGATGAAGGAAGAAGCACATAAAACAGTGGGATCTCAGTTGAGGAAGGTGATGCTGTCTATTATGGAGTTCTTGAACATGTCGTCGAGCTGCTATATGGGAATGAAATTAGCATTTTTCTATTCAAGTGCAAATAGTTCAAGCGTACCAAGGAAGATATAGGACTTTTATCAGTCGATACAAACTGAAGCTGGTATGAGGATGAGCCATTCACTCTTGCCACCTTAGTTAGGCAGGTGTTCTATCTAAATGATCCGAAAATTGGTGAATGCTAGAAAATAGTAAATCATATGTCACACCGAGGAATATGAAGTGCAACTACACTTTATAGGACGTTGGTGACTGATATTGAAGCGCATAGAGACAATGCATATCAAGAGCCGAATACTGCAGTCATTTTCTGACGTAATGGAGCTGGTTCGACATAACGAACGCTTACCTCAGATTGATGACACCACAGATCTTACTCCAGAAGAGATTAGAGAGTTAGCGCAGAATGCCCCAACAAGTTGAGGGGGCTAAGGACGACGACGACGTCGGATATAATTCAGACAATGTAGAGTATGATGATGAGGAGCAATCAGATGATTAAGATGATGATGATTATAAGGATGAGGATTGATATGAGCTTTGATTAGTAGTTAATTATATCCGATGAATAAAATAAAATTATAGACCATGCTATAAAATTATGAATAGAAAGAACTAAAATGAATTTGGAAAGGCCAGATAGTGAAGCTTGAAATAAAATTACGTTTGAAATTGGAAAAAAAATTAATGGTTATAAAATTTACTCTTGGCCGATGAAAATGCACTATTTCGTCCTCTAAGGTTCTGAAAGGACCCAACTCCGATTTAGTTTCCTAAACCGGAATCAAACCCCTTCCGAAAACACGAACTTACAAAAACCATAAAAATTTCGACAGAGTTGCACTATAACGTGGAATTGCCATTAACCTGCACCCGAGAACACACTTCATCCTATGCCACAAAAGCCAAACAGTGGGCACCAATCCCATCTGGATTTCTCAATATCATAACAATAATGTAAAATAATAAGTAAAACTGTACTTTACAGAAATCCGGGGAAAAATCATATGAGAGTATAACGTCAGAGTGTTCGGAGCGACCTCTAGTATATATATACAAATAGTAGGCCAAACTAAGAACCTAACATAAAAGAAATATAGCTCGAGTACTAAACCTCTGACTGCGACGTGCGACACCAGAATCCGAACTGCAAATTGGGCACGGAAACTGAAAAGCCCAGGGGAAAGGCAAATAAAATCGTTACAGTAAGTGGACGAAAATAATCATATGCCTTTCACCATTTATATATATCATAAAACAAAGCGAGTTCATAAAATGAATGGAGGTGTCAGGCGAATCTCTCAAGCCCGACGGTGATAGACTAGGCGAATCTCTCAAGCCTAGTGGGCACATCAGGGGAATCTCTTAACCCTGGATCTGGACTACCGGTGATCAGCTGAGTAGCCAATGCATCGATGCTAAGTAAATGCCATCACCATATAAAATATAAAACAATACCTCCAAAAACAATAAATCAACTCAACATCATACTGGAAATATATACGAAAATCAAGAACTCGCTACGATAGTGTAAATAAAAGGTCCACTCACAGATAAGTATAACGCAAAACGCGTTAATCCTGTGATCTGGCGGAAAATCTGAAAGGACCCAACCCCGATTTAGTTTCCTAAATCGGAATCAAACCCTTTATGAAAACACGAACCAACAAAAACCATAAAAATTTTGGCAGAGTAATGTTACTAACGCGGAATTGCCATTAACCTGCACCCGGAAAATACATTTCATCCTATGCCACAAAAATCAAACCGTGGGCACCAATCCCATCCAGATTTCTCAATATCATAACAATAATGTAAAGTAATAAATAAAACAATGCTTTACAGAAATCCGGAAAAAAAATCATAGGAAAGTATAACATCAGAGTGCTCAGTGAAAGGACCCAACCCCGGTTTAGCTCCCTAAACCGGAATCAAACCCTTTCGAAAACACGAACCAACAAAATTTTTTTCGAAATTTCGGCAGAGTTTCGTTACTAACGTGGAATTACCATTACCTGCACGCGGAAAATACACTTCATCCTATGCCACAAAAAGCAAACCGTGGGCACCAATCCCATCCGGATTTCTCAATATATCAACAGTAAAGTAAAACAATAAATATATCTATACTTTACTGAAATCCGGTGTAAAATCTTATAACATAAACAACAGATTTCTCAGAGCGACCTCTAATGTATAAACATATCTGTATACCACAGTAGGTAGAACAATAAACCTACTGGAAGAAACAAGGTAGCTCGAGCACTATGCCTCTGACCACGACGTGCGACACCAGAGCCTGAACAGCAAACTGGACACGGAAACCGAAAAGCCCAGGAGAAAGACATGAAAACTGTTAGAGTGAGTGGACGAAAATAAATGTCTTTCACCGAGTAATATATGTTATAAAAACATATGCGAGTCGAAATATAAATAAATCAAATAGTATACGAGGAGACGCTGACTCCAACTCGTAAACAGAGCATGCATAGAAAATCTCACGGGGTCACTCATGGACACGTCCGTGCTAGTACAGTCGGAATCACGGAGTCCCAGACTTCCACGTGATTCATAGCCAGAAAAGCCTCGGTTCCGGAATCAGGTGCTGGTCCACATTCCTGGAGTACATCAAGACATTGCCAACGTACATGACCGCAACTCGTCCAGAAACCGTCTGAACACCTGGTCCATCAAGTCCACACGATCTACGGGACATTGGTCAACCAACAACGTGACCAAAAGTTCCTGATGTCCGCACCGAAATCCGAAAGCTGTCCAAACCACATCTGACACATCGATCCTCAACTGATGGTATCCAGACCCGAAGGAAATCTTCGAAAAGAGTGAAGCTCCCTTGAGCTGATCAAACCACTCATCTATCCAATACAGAGGATACTTGCTCTCTTCTGAAGCGAATCAGGCTTCCGGTAGTCAATGCACCACCTCATCGAACCATCCATTATCCGTACACACAATGCAAGAGCACACCACTCAAATACGCGGGGTCGCATGAAATCTCCTGAAACCTCCTCCAGCAACTCCTGGAGTCGAACCTGTAGCTCCATCTGCTCCGCTGGCTCCGAACGACAAGACGTCGGGTAAAATGAGTCAAGTGCCCGGTACAAGCTCAATGGTGTACTCGGTTTTCCGAACTGGAGGGACACCTGGTAACTCCTCCGGAACACACCTGGAATCTCATGAACCACCTCAACATCACCAATAATGGGCACAGCAACCGAAGTATCCACAATATGAGCTAAGCATACAACACAACTTGTCTCCACCATCCGCTCGACCATCACCGTGAAACAGTATCTCGGAAAAACATGATCGTCGAAACACAACCTCCTTCTCGAGGCACTCGAACATAGCCAAATGCGTCGTCAAAAGTCCGTACTCATGGTCACACCAAAACCACGATGTCCAGCTATAACATATCCGCGACTAAGCCATATCTTCCAACAAGGATCTCGCAACCTCCGGATGGATGCAACACTCTCCAAAATCTCGGAAGTGGAGATACAGGTACAATAGCTATGGATATCAAACAATAGTAACCTCGGAGAAAAGTCTGTCCTCAAATAAGGTCATGGCACGAACTCCAACATGCCCAACTAGCCGCCCACGTCAATTGCAACTTGCTGAATAACTTATCAAAAGGCTACATTGGTCAGACTTCAGGTACAACATGAGCATCTCCTCGCGAACTCTGAGCTGACAAACCGCTAACACAGCTGGCTGAGGCCACTCCCTCGTAACGTGACCCTCCTGGCCACCACAATAGCAACTAAAAGTGTTCCCCTAACACAAGTCACCGCAACACCTGCTGCGTGATAGGATCACCATCGATCGGCCAAACTCATGCCACAGGAGCAATTCCGCTACACTGTGATCTCCGCCCTCGTCAAACGGATCTTCTGCTTGATCTGATGACCCTCAACATAATCGAAAAGATCACAGCCTGATGAAGTCACTGATCCCAAGGTGTCGGAACTCAACCTCATCAAAATCTTGACTAAATCCATTTTCCTCAAACCATCACATCGGAAACCGCGTACACATTTCCTGCTCAATAGCCTCGCCACTGAGTGCAACACACTAAGCTCCTCATGGATGTCTCGAGGCACAACAACCAAGATCCCTCTCTGATGCTCAGGTTCAAACTCATCTCAAACCTCGCGCACCGCTTCCTCTGAAGCCACATAACACGTGCAAACGGAAACAACATATAAACAATGCATCTCTGCCTCAGGTGGGTAAACACTCCATATTCGAATGCTGGGTAGCCTGATAAACCATTACCGAATAAACAACACTCTGAATGTAGGCCACGGAGTCGCAACCGGAACTCACACAATAACAGCCTACCAAATACAATAATCTGACTCAGGGAAACATCAACTGCCACAATTCTCAGCTCTGATGCAACATGTAGATGCTCATACACACATAACCAGGCAAACCGTGCCACACAATTCTCTGAACTCAGAATACTCATCCAAATCCACAGTTCTCTGGCAAATCGCGCGTCGATTGATCCTCAATAGGATCCACAACCGAAACGATACGGAAAGCACGTCAGGAGGCATCCTAATGAATAAAACATCGTTCACAACAAGTGGAACGTAATCATGGAACTTCAAATATTTGAAAGTATACAACACCCGGAATATTGATGAGTATCCGCCGGCCGGTCGGGTCACCATTCCAGACATGCTGTACATTCTCAAATATCCTTAGTAAACACGACTACAGAAGTCTACAGAACCTATAACCTAATGCTCTGATACCAAGCTGAAAGGACCCAACCCCGGTTTAGCTACCTAAACCGGAATCAAACCCTTTCGAAAACACAAACTAACAAAAAAATTTTCGAAATTTCGGCAGAGTTTCGTTACTAACGTGGAATTACCATTACCTGCACGCGGAAAATACACTTCATCATATGCCACAAAAAGCAAACCGTGGGCACCAATCCCATCCGGATTTCTCAATATATCAACAGTAAAGTAAAACAATAAATATATCTATACTTTACTGAAATCCGGTGTAAAATCGTATAACATAAACAACAGATTTCTCAGAGCGACCTCTAATGTATAAACATATCAGTATACCACAGTAGGTAGAACAATAAACCTACTGGAAGAAACAAGGTAGCTCGAGCACTATGCCTCCGCCCACGACGTGCGACACCAGAGCCTGAAATGCAAACTGGGCACGGAAATCGAAAAGCCCAGGGGAAAGACATGAAAACTGTTAGAGTGAGTGGACGGAAATAAATGTCTTTCACGGAGTAATATATGTTATAAAAACATATGCGAGTCGAAATATAAATAAATCAAATAGTATACGAGGAGACGCTGACTCCAACTCGTAAACAGAGCATGCATAGAAAATCTCACGGGGTCACTCATGGACACGTCCGTGCTAGTACAGTCGGAATCACGGAGTCCCTGACTTCCACGTGATTCATAGCCAGAAAGGCCTCGATTCCAGGGTACTGCCCCTCCTGGTGGCCTACCATCGGGGATCAGCCGAGAGGCAAGTGTATCGACACAACAACGTAACTGAGACTGTACTCTGTGTAAACCAAATCATAAACAATTCGATGCAAATGCATGAAACAACATATAAGTGCATGTATACTCGTATACGTATATTCGTATAAGTATAACCGTATAATCGTAAAACACATGCTCATAATAAACATAATCTCGTATGAAATCTCATGCTCGTAAAATCATAATCATGCTGCATGCTCAAGCTCAAGCTCGTAAAACGAATATAAAAGACTCGCAATCAATCCGTGAAAATAAATTGTGCACTCACAGACTAGCATAACGCGATATACGTTAACCCGTGATCCGGCGGAAAGTCCCTCGCCAAAACAACGATCACGAACCCCCGAATAATCACAATATCCAATTCTCACAATCATAATTCGACAATTCAAAAAAAATCACAAGAAACCACCGTTCTTGGAAACACATAATCCGATTATGACAAACTGTCGGAAATCCGGAAATCACACCTCAATACCTCGCTGTAAGTTCGGACGCTCAACTCGAAAAACGAACCTCGCCACTGCGATCGGAGCGCGATTTCGAGTGAAATGTCATGCAACTTGTCGAAAATCCAAAAAGTCAAACTGTTGACCGCCGTTGACCACCGCCCACGGCGGCGCCGCCACTGACCGGAAAATTTCACGGCGGAGCAACCCCTATTCCACTCAAAATCATCCATTGAGCAACTTTGTCAACTGCAACAAAGGCCAATTCAAACTCTAACTAGCTCAATTTCACACAAAACCGAATTGGTACCAAATTTTCCAATCCAAAATTCTCCATGCACAAGCAAAATTAGATCACCAAACTTACATGATAGCTTCTAGGGGATGAGAGCATCAAAGCGCACTCAAAGTTGTAGCTCAATTTGGCCTGAATTGATGAACCCGAAAACACCCAATTTCTTCAAACTTTTGGCCGGTTTTTCTTCTCTTTCCGGCGAGCCTTGCCGTGAAAGGAGGCCGGAGGCATGACGGGGTGGCCAAGGCGAAGTGAACGGGACAAGTCCCGTGCCGTGGGGTGGCCGGAATAAGCTCTGTCGCCGGCGAGCACCGTGAGCCGTCGTGAGTCTTCTCCTCCTCCACCGAGTTGACTCGGTCAACTCGGTCAACTCCCAAAATGGTAAGTTTGACTTGCCCAAAACAGCAGGTTTCTATTTATAGGCCTTCCCAAAATGGAAACTTCATAATTATCCTTTTCGACGAACTTTAAGCATCCGTAACTTTCTCGTCGTAATTCCGATTCCGATAATTCTCGCGGCCACAAACTCGTCTCGACATGTTCTTCGATTATCACCTGAAGTCAAATACATCGACCAATCGAACAAAAATTCAACCATTCAAACCAACACATATTAAATCGACAAAATAACCAACAATCAGAAATAATCACAATTTAATCTTCGTAACTCAGAATAATACTCCGGAAGTTTCCACGAGTTCGAAATTAAATTCTGAACAACTTCCGTGAAGAAACCGAAACCAAATTCTCGTCCGGCAATTTAGTCGTTAAGAAGGCTGCATTTAAAACCCGAACTTCAAATATTCATAATTAATTCCTCGGTCGTCCAAATAACGATCTGGAACCGCCCACGAACTCGAAATCACATGTACAACGACTCTCCAGAAGAGACCCAGCTCCAATTCTCGGCCAATAATTAAGTCGTTATCAAATCTGGCGATTCAAATACTGTCGGAACTCTGCGTCTACGCAGTAACTCACGCATATAGCTGATCATACTGGTGATTCTGGTCCGGGTCGTCACACTTAGAGCGACTTCTAATTTATATATATACAAATAGTAGGCCAAACTACGAACCTACCATAAAAAAAACATCGCTCGAATACTAAGCCTCTGACTGCGACGTGCGACACCTGAATTCAAACTGCAAACTGGGCAAAGAAAACGAAGAGCCCAGGGAAAGACATATAAACCGTTAGAGTGAGTGGACGAAAATAAATGTCTTTCGCTGAATAATATATGATATAAAAACATATGCGAGTCTAAATGAATGAAAATGATATAGTACATGAGGTGAACCCAAACTCCTCCAGCGTACAGAGCATGCATAGAAAAATCCCACGAGGTCACTCATGGACACATTCATGCTAGTACAGTCCGAATTTCGGGATCCCAGACCCACACGTGATTCAAGCCAAAAAGGCCTCAAGTCAGAGGTCTGTCCCCCCCCTCGGTAAAGGCCTCAGGTCAGGGGTCACAGCCTCCCCCGGTAAACATCCTCGGGGATCAGCCGGGATGCAAGTGTATCGATACAACAATATATACTTTGACTGTACTCTGTGTAAACCAAATCATAAATAGTTCTATGCAAGTGTATAAAACATAATGTAAATGCATATACGTAATACATAATTGTATAAGCATATTCGTCGATGCATAATCGTAAAACACATGCTCGAATAAATCATAATCACATAAGCATGCTCATGCTCGTAAAACATGTATTAAGGACTCGCGACTAATCAGTGAAAATAATTCGTCGATGAGCGTAATGCGATACGCGTTAATCCTGTGATCCGGCGGAAAATCCCTCGCCAAATGAACGATCACGGTCCCCTAGATAATCATAAAATCCACTGCTCAAAAACATAACTCGAAACCTCAAATCACATCACGAGAAACAACCATTCCCGGAAACATATAATTCAATATCGATGAAATCGTCAAAATTTGATAATCACACCATAAAATCTCGCTATAATTTCTGATGCTCAATTCGAAAAATAAACCTCACCATTGCGATCGGTGCGCGATTCTGAGCGAAACGACATATAATTCGTCGAAAAACACATCGCCGTCACTACTGCTGCCAGTCGCCGGAATATCATACCAGCCCAGAAAAATGCAACCTACATATGGATTTGAAGATCTCGACATTTTCAACAACTTTCCAGTTCAAAGTTAAGGCCAATTTTGACCGGAAAAGGTCCAAAACTCACCTCAAAGTCCCAAACCCTTACCATAATTTCAACATCACGGATATCTTTCCTCCGGCCATGGCAACCTCCCAAACCACTTCCAATAGCTTCCTCTCCTCATGGCTAACAAAACCTCTCAAAGAGGAGCCACCACCTCGGCCTCCACGTCGTCACCCGAAGTCGATGAAAACTCGCCGGAAAACACCATACTTTGCCGATTCGATTCTTCCTCCTCCGGCCACCTCACGGGTTGATCCAACTACCAATCCAAAGAGGAGCTCGAGCCCCACATATTCCATGAAGAGACTCCGGCCAACCGTGGCCGGAATCGGGCTCAAAAACTAAGAAACCCGAACGGTGAAAATGGGCAAAACGGGTCGCCTCCTTGACCCGTGGTCAACGCGGGTCAAGGCCCAGTTTCCAGACTTGGCAAGTTTCCAAAAATGGCAAGTATTCTCCCGTATTTATACTGTAGGCGTATCGAATCCCAAACGGATAAATACGACAATAACCGACGGCCGAAAAATATTCACAACTTATTCCTCGTAACTCGGAATAATCCTTTGGAAGTTCCCACGAGCTTGAAATTCAATTCTCTATAACTTTCCTGAAGAATCCCAAATCAAATTCTTGCCCGATAATTTAGACGTTAACGAAGCCGCCATATTAATCAATTACATCAAAATCGCGACAAATATCGAAACTCGCAAATCAAATCGATAACCATTCCAATTTCGGTTCGGGTCAATCGACGGTCCAAAACGGATCACAATCACATTTCGGATAAACTCGAATACGAACGGATAAACTCGACGATATTCCAAAATTTCAAATATTCATATTATATTCCTCGGTCGTCGAAATAATAATCCGGAACCGCCCACGAACTTGAAATCACTCGTACAACAACTCTCGAGAAGAGACTCAACTCAAATTTTTGGCCAATAATTAAGTCGTTATCAAAACCGGCAATTCAATCAATTTACGAAAATTGGGATTACGCGTAAACTCGTGGATTAAGCCGATTACACTACTGATTCTGTTCCGGGTCGTCACAAAATCCCTCGCCAAACGAACGATCACGATCCCCTGAATAATCATAAATTCCATTGCTCAAAATCATAATTCAAAACCTTGAACCACATCTCGAGAACCAACCATTCTCGGAAACATATAACTCAATATCGACGAAATCGTCAAAAATCCAATAAACACACCATAAAACCTCGCTATAATTTCCGATGCTCAATTCAAAATATAAACCTCACCACTGCGATCGGTGTGCGATTCCGAGCAAAACGACATAAAACTTGTCGATAAACACCTCGGCCGGAAAATCGCCGCCGCCGCCGCTGGAAAACCTCATCGGCCCAGAAAAATTCGACCTACACATGGATTTGAAGATCTCAACATTTCCAACAACTTTCTAGTACAAAGTTAAGCCCAATTTTAACCGGAAAAGGTTCAAAACTCACCTTGAAAATCAAAACCGTCGCCGGAATTTCTCCACATCCGATCTCTTCCGTCCGGCCACAACAAGGCTTGAAACCACTTCTAAAAGCTTCCTCTCTCTAAGGCTAACAAAACCCCTCAAGGTTCAACCACCATCTCGGCCGCCATCGCCGCCACCTAAGGCCACTGATTCCGCTGGAATTTCACGAAGTTTGCCGTGCTGATTCTCTCTCCTCCGGGCACCATAGAGGGCGATCCACCTACCAAATTGAAGAGGGGCACGAGCCCAATACTTTTCATCAAGAGACCTCGGCCAACCGTGGCCGGAATCGAGCTCCACGACGGCACAAAGAACTCGGCCTCCAAACGGATCAACCCACCCGTGTTCAACGCGGGTCAACACCCAATTTCCCAATTTGGAATCTTTCCTAATTCGTCACGTATTCGCCCGTATTTATACCGTACACGTATAGAAATCCAAACTAATAAATATGAAAAAATCCAACGGCCGAAAATATTCATAACGTATTCCTCGTAACTCGAAATAATCCTCCGGAAGTTCCCACGAGCTCGAAATTAAATTCTCTACAAATTTCGTGAAGGATCTTAAATCAAATTCTTGCCCGATAATTTAGTTGTTAACGAGGCCGCCATATTAACCAATTACGACAAAATCGTGACTAATCGTGAAACTCGCAAATCAAGTCTATAAACATACCATTTTCGGTTCGGGTTGTCACAGGTTCACTTAAACGACGAAAACATTCATTTCGTCATCTCAGGTTCACTACCTAGACGATGCTAACAAAATATTCGTCGTCTAGGTAAACCCTAACCCTAACAGTAATCCCTTTACCCTGAATCCCAAAACCTTACGCGACAAACTAAACGGTTTGTCGCTGAAGTGAGTACTTAGGCGACGAATCCACTTGTTTCGTTACAAAAGGCCAATTTTTTTGGGCGGTTCATTTTTTTGGCCAAATTTTTCAAGTCCCATTTAAACACTACTTAGGCGGCAAAGACTGTTTTTTTTTCGTCACCTAAGTCAATTGTTATATCCTAAAAACTGGATCGACTTCGATCCAGTTTTCTCATTTCTCTCTCTCTCTCTCTCTCTCTCCTCTCCTCTGTCGCCTACCCAGCCAAAGCCCCGTCAGATTCTCTCTCTCTGCTCCCTCTGAACTCTCTCTCCTCAGGCCGAACTCTCCCTCTCTCCTCTCCTCTCCGTCACCAGATTCCTTTCTCCCCCGTCGATCTCCCGCCCCCCCCCCCCATCGGTATATCTCGATCTCTACTCTCCCCGTTTATATATATATATATGAATTAGATTAATATATTTCATATATATGAGTTAGATTAATATATATGAATCGATTAGTATATTATATAAATTATATATATTTGATATAAAATATGGTTTAATTATATATATAGTAGATTTGGATTAATATATTATATGTGAATTAATATATTAGATGTGTACATATTCTGATTAATTTCAGTATATTTGGATATATTAGATGTGAATTAATTTGGGTATATTGTATTTGGATTAATTTAATTAGACTTGAGTATATTGTGATTAATATATTAGATTTGAGTATATTTGGATTAATATATTATATGTTATTTAATTTGGGAATATTGTATTTAGATTAATTTAATAGGATATATGTAATATATTTTGATTAATTTGGGTATAATGATATATATAATATTAATTGATTAATTTGGGTATATTATATTTATTAATATAAGTTTTGATAAATTGGATAAATTTGGCTATATTTGGATAAATTTGAAAAATATTGCAAAATTTGGATATATTTGGATGAATTATGCCCAAGTATTTCATTTATTTAGCTTAATTATGACTCCATGGAAGAGGCGCACGGCTACAGACAAGGAAGCCGAATGCGAAGCCATTGCGCATGCAATGTGTTGGAGGCAGGATTCAGAGGAGACTGTTACCAATTCTCCGTAGCAATCTTTGGCTCCGGCGACAAGCCAAATCCCTCATGTTCCACGTGAGGAGGCCTTAGCCTTTACGAATGAACCAGATAAGGCATGATCGACTACATTGTCAAACAGTCTGGATGAGTCAATCGATGACTCGATTCTCTACACCGCCCGGTGTAAGGTCATGAGGCAGCCATCAGACACGCCTGCGAAAAAGACTCGGGGACTTGGAAAGGTTGCCAAAGGCCAGCGCATAGTGAAGTCGATGGGGAAGAAGATCAACCTCCCATACGACGGGTTCACCCGAGGCCCTCCAACTGTGTAGCTCGGGAGTTTGACCTCACACTTCATCGACTTAATCATACAGAACAACAACCGTATGGTTGCCCCTTCGAGAAACAAGCTGCCTCGATCTGAAAATTTGAGGGTGTACCACAAACTATCGGTAATACTATTTATTATTATTTATTTTAATTTGTTATTTATATTTCTAGAAAAATTTTGAAATCTCCGACTCAGTGGAGATGATAGAGGATATAGAGGAGATGGCTGGCCGCATTTATAAGGACTGTAAGTACGACCTCCACAAGTACTACTAGCGACACGGCGCCTCGCCTACCCTTTTGGATCTCCAAAACGACAGGGAAGAGGAGTGACAATGGTTGGTCAGACACTTTCAGTCCGACATGTTTAAGGTTTGTCTTCATTTTCTTTAATGTAATGAAAATTGCATAATTTATTATTTTTAACCATTATTTTATTATTTAATTATCTTTGTTATGTACGTAACAGACAAGGTCGGAGGCCAACAAGATAAATCGGGACAACAAGGGCAAACACCAAGTATCAGGTTCGTAAAAGTTCATTTACATTGCTAAGGAGCACAAAGATGTGGGTTCGAAGCATTCCTTCTTGGATGGCAGCGTCTAAGCTTGTGTGAAGCTCGGGGTTGTCAATGAAGCGAGACAACAAGGGGTAAGTAACTCACATTTCTAAAATAAATTGAATTTACTTGTACTTTTAAAGTATATTGAGATTTAGTATAACGCTAATTGCATCTTGAAGAAATTAAATTATGATTAGTGAATGATTTAGTTAGGTTGTACTATTGGAATATTTTGTTATGCTTTAGTTTAGTTGGTTAAATTATGATTTTCAACTTGAGAAATCCGGATGAGAATCGTTGCCCACGGTGTAATTGTGTTGTTGTAATTGGTTATTCGAAGTGTAATCTTATATGCAAGTTTTTTGGTTTTCATCAAATTTTAGGCGAAATTAAGCTAAATTTTTTTTATAAATTAATATTATATTTATGTATTCTTCACTTGATTAAGTTTAGGAGAGGTTGATAGAAATGGCCGAGGAGGAATTCGTCGTAACCCAGCTGGCCAACTCGGAGATTACGCCTGAACAGGTGCCTCCCTTGTTGATGGAGAGTCAGATCGCTATTGTCGATGCTGTTTATGGCTGCCGACCTGGCAAGGAGGTTCGTGGGGTTGGACGGACGGTGCAGAGAGATTTATCCATTTCATCTGCTTCATCTACTCGGCACGGTAAGGAGGATATCGAGGCACTCCGAGCCGATCTTCGATTAGCACAAGAGTCGGCCGATCATGGTTGGAAGCATTCGAGGTCAGTGGAGGCGCGGTTTGTCACTCACAACCATAAGACGACTACCTTCTACGAGGCATGCAAGCAAATAGGGTTGCCCATTCCTGTTTTTAATGACGAGTGTGGTCCCTGCCCCTGGCCCCAACGACGATGATCCAAGCGGCGACGGAGGAATTGGCAACATGTCTACCCCAATTTAGTTTCGTAGTTTTTTTACATTATTTTATTATTATTTCTATCGATGTACGTACACTTTTTATTTTTAATGAATATTTTATCAATAGTTTATTAATTTAATTAATAAATTTTTATATATTTTAAATTTATTTTATAATTTAGATAAAAAATACAAATTAAAAAAAATTAAATTTTCAACTTGGGCGACAAACACTCTTCGTTTCGTCATCCAAGTGAATTACTAAGATGACTGACCGTTCGTCGCTTAAGTGTACACTTAGACGACGAACGGTTCATCGCCTAAGTGGTCACACCTATACGATGACAAACAGGTCGTCGTGTAGGTGTTTCACTTAGACGACGACCAATTATAATCATCTAAGTGCTCTCACTTAAACGACGAAATCAAGTCGTCTTCTAAGTGGCAACACTTAGACGATGATTCTAGCTGTTCGTCTTCTAAGATTATTCTTAGACGACGACCACTATCATCGTTTAAGTGCTTAGATGATAAACCGTCTTTCATCGCCCAAGTAGTTTTTTAGGCGATGAAAGAAAAAAAATTTGTCGCTTAAGTACTTGGGTTACGATTGTTACGCAACGAACTTTATTGCGTCGCCTAAGTATCTGGCCAACGAAAAACACCACTTAGGCGACAAAAATGCTTCGTCGCGTAAGTGTGTTTTTCTAGTAGGGAGATATTTTGACTTTGAAATTCAAATTAAAATGCTAGAGACATGATCCTAAAAATTAGGACTTAGTGCTCCTCAAAGGAATCACCAAATGGTCACAAACTCATGTGACTTGCATGTATTCTTCATCTCACTTAAATTTGCATTTTGATTTGGCTTCAAATATTTTCATGGTGGCTTGATGATTTGACCAAGAGTTGACATTATCATTGACTAACCGGAGGTGACTGTTGACTAGAGTTGACAATTTTTTTTCTTTTTTCTGATTTCGCTCCATTCTTTCCAAGTGCTCCGGAAATGTGCTTGATTTGTCTAAAATTTTATTTATTACCATCTTTAAAAGCATTTCCATGCCAACTCCAAATTTTCTATCATAAAAAAGAAATGTTATAAAAATGATGCTTTATTCATGAGAAGCAAGAAATAAACCTAAAGTTAGGAGCATATGAGGCACATAATTATGGTCTTAACAGTAGTGTCTGACATCCCTTGTTGTTTGCACTATCTTTCGGCGATACGGTATAAATGAACACTCTCGCTACACCTTGCTTGTTGGATGAGATTAAATAGCTAATAAGGTGGTAGTTGGGCATAGACACAGGTCATCAGGTTTGCTATTATCACTATGCGTTTTCCAATGTGAATTTCTTCTATACCTATATTTTTTTTCACATACTTGATTGATGGCCATCACTTTTATATAAATGTTTTAGTATGATTTTCAAACCTATCTTGGTATAGTCCTTTGAGCAGCGAGGATGAAAGTTCACCCCTACAAAGTTTTGTATGCAAGTATTGTGCACAGGAAACAGGAAAAAGGAGGATGAACTTGGGTGTGTCGAAGACATTATGTTCCTTGTTTAAATGGTAGTTGCCTGATTTGATATTTGTATTTTGTTCTATCATTGTTACACTGTTCTGTTTCTAAACTTGGTGATCTCCCATTTGACTTTGAGTTTATGTTTATGTTTATCATTCAATAACTTCTTCTGAAGTCGTTAGTCGAATGTATTCGAGTGAAATAGATTCTTTATGTTAAAGAATGCACATTTCTGCTTTATGAATTGTATGATTTGTTTTAGTGTTTTTCCCTTGTGACTATTTAAAGTGTTAAGTTGGGTTTTTAACTTATATTTTTAAGAACTCACGCCAATGTCACGAGTATAAACTAAGAAGCTGCACCTTGGGGCATTACATCATGGTTCCTGGGTGTGCTATCAAGCCACCATTTATTGAGTATTGATTTTTGTGACCATACATCTTGGATCACGTTTTTATTCCATAAACTTGATATTATTGATCGTGATTTGATCACTACTAATTATCTCCCTTCTAACTTTTGTAGATGACTATGACTACTGAGTCAGCTAGGCCAAAGTTTGACATCATGATGCCAAGAAAACATAATACCATTGCTTCATTTCTAATGTAGAGAATACCTTCTTCAAAAAGAAATTCACAAGCACTATCTACCTACCAAATGAGCCCAATATGGTCGCCTCAAGTGCCGAGATTAAAATTCAAGCCTTCATATTTTTGAGGCGTCATATCCATCCAATTCTCAAGAAGCATTACTTAAAAAAGACAAATCCCAAGGATCTATGGGGCATTCTGAAGTAACGCTTCAATATTGTGTACGATGCATAGCTTCCAAAATTGACAAAGAGATGAGAAACCATATGTTTATAGGATTATCCAAAGGTTGATTGTAACGACCCGGAACAAGATTACACTATAATCGGAAACTTTGCAATAATCGTTAATTGGTTGTTAATTAGTCACGTCGTTAAAGAATTTTTCACTAGGCAAGATTTGATGTGATATTCTTCACGGGAATTGTAGAGTATTTTACTTTAAACTTGTAGAAATTTTTGGAAAATTTTACGGATATGCGAGCTATTTATTATATTTTTCGGAAGTTTTTATTTTAGGATCAATACCATGTTGTTTATTGGAAGTTATCGTAATGGAATATTGAAAAGAAACTCATTTTTTATCATTTAATTATTGGTCGTATGATCGCGATAAAGTCGAATAATAGCCGTTGATCATTTGAGGAGCTTCCCCCTATAAATAGCAAGTTTCCAAAAGTAGTTGAACTGCACGATTTAGAAAGTCAAAATTTTGTACTATTGACCCGACCCGCCTTCGACTAGATATCGTGACCCGCAGAAAAAACGGTCGTCCGGCCACCATTTCCACTGCTCAAAGTATGGAAATTTATCCTCTCAATGTTGTGATTGTGTTTATGGGGAGAATTTAGGATTTGATGAGGTTTGGAGGTGGTTTAGAACCGGGTTGTTTAACCTGTGGGGTGTTGCCGTCTTCAGCGACGCTCTGACTAGTTTTGGTGATGGTGGAGTGGGGGTTTTGGTGATGGTGGAGTGGGGGTTTTGGTCGTATGGACCATAGAGAGTCTATTGGGACATGTTTCGAGGGCTACGGTGGAGTGTGGCTGGGGTTTCGATGTTGGGAAGATTTTTTTTCCAGAGTTGTGTTCCGCTGGCTTCCGGCCTCGATTCTGACCAAACACGCCGAAATTGGAGGAACCCATAGTTATGAAAATGAATGGTCATGAGGAGATCTAGAGTTTGGTGGGTGGAACGCTCCAATCAGAGCAAGCTTGACGGGGGAGGCGTTTGGCTCAGGCGTCGCCGCCCATGGCGGAGTTCCAGTTAGGGTATTTTCTGATTTTGTTGAGGGGGTTTCCGGGGTTAATTTTAAGTCAATTTTGTATAGTTTTGCATTTATTAACATCGTGTACATTGTGACCGTGACCCCAGCGAGGGCGACGCTTCCAGATCACAGCAGTAGCTATAAACAGTGAGTAGACGTTTATTTATTTTCACGGTTGCTATAAGTTCATGTTTATGCAGATTTACAGTCTCCTGTATTTCATTACAGTCGAGTATGCAAGTACGAACACCCTATCTGTGATTTTTTTCCAGCATCGATGCTTTGACTAGTCGGCTAATCACTAACTATATGGGTTAGACTGGGTTAGGACAAACACCTTGTTGGCCCAGATTGTCTAGGATTAAGATAAACACCCTAGACGATCTCATCACCTTATATTTACAGTCATGGAGTCGCTTCGAGTTAGGACAAACACCCTGAGTTCCCACGTTCATTTTTTATTCAGTTTATTATTTTGAACTCGCATGATTTGACAGAAATCAGAGGAAAGGCACATATAGAATATTTTACTGTTTTACACTGATTGTGAGTTTTTGTCCACTCACGTTAACGTTTTTATGTTTTTATCTGTATTTCCCTGGGTCTTTCGATTTTCCATGCCCAGGTTGCAGTGCTTCTCCTGAGCTGGATTTTGATCCCCAGAGGCTTTGAGTCCAACGGATTGTCATACATTTCTTTAGGTTTCGGCTCACTAGCAGTGTATTTTCATATGCTTCATTCTGCTCCTAGAAGTCGCTCTGAACATTAGTGTTGTAAATAGTTTCAGTTTTAGTTGTGAATTAATAGTATCATTGGATTATGAGTTTTTAGTTTCTGTAATACTATTCCAACATTTTAATTAATTTACTTTTGCACATTATTGAGAAATTTGGATGGACATCAGTGGTCCATGGTATTGTTTGTTGGAAATCCGAAGTGTGATTTTCTTGTAGGTTTCTGGTAGTCCACTTTATAGAGGAAACTATGTCAAATTTTTTACAGAAATTTATGGTTTAAGCTTGTCACTAGGGCATGATCCTAGATTACTAGTTAATCTAGGGTTGGGTCCTTTCATTGATGCTTATAGCTAAGCTATGTTAGAACTCCAATCCAAGATAAGTTTTTGTGGGGTTGAAAAGACTGATTGATCAAGATATGATCAGGAAGTCTTTGAACTTCTTCATTTCTTCCATTAGTATACTTCCTTATTAGAACCGGCTTGAGTATGAACAAGGAAGAAGCCAAACATTCAGTGATCGCATGAATATCCTGACTAAATAGGAGAGACATCATGAGGTAATTCTCAACAACAACTTTAGGCCCATTGGTATTAAGAAAACTCTTGAGAATTACAACACTGGAGGGAAGGCACGTAAGTATACGAAGACAAGTTATGGTATAGATGATTGGAAACCGGATGTCGAACCCATGAGGATTGATCACCCTAATTCCTTAGCTTTTATTGCACAACTCGATTACACAAGGCACACAAACATGAAATGCAACTAAATGTGAGATGGAATAATGTATCTCATGATATTTGGTCCCTTGAAAATGATACATCGTGAGGGGTAGTATTACTACGATGATGAATGCAATTCTAATTGATTGATTGTTTTGATTAGGTGACAAATACAAAGTAAAAGAAAACAAGTTCACGGGATTAATTCAAATGGAATGAAATGGGTAGCTAGAGGTGTTACTATTAACCACTCAAAATGCGAACAATGTCCAATTTATGATTAAAGTTATTTAGTCTGGTTCACCCAACTTTTGTCCACATCGTAACCTTTTGGGTAACGTTTGGTTGTGATCCGAAGCTCTTAAACCACAAGAGACGTTGGAATGATTTAGTCCAACATTAGCACACATGGCAAACCAAAGCCAATGTCTAGGTTTTTGATGCCTAGACTCTAACTATATGTTGTAGAGGAATGAGTGCAGATAGTCAATGTGTTCGATATGGAAGGTTTACTTCCACGTGTCTCTATTGGAAGACCCGAGAGATGTGACTCTTACAATTCTCTCCATGCATAGCTACTTAGATATGAACCGAAAAAACCAATTAGTAGCCATATGGATTTTGGCCTATATGAGCTTGACCAAAGCCTCTTAAGCCCATTGAGACTTAGGCATACTTGGGTTCTTGCTATTTTTCAAGAGGAAACCAACAAATAGAGCCTCACTTTGTTGGAGTCAAACTCTAATCATGTTTATATGCTCATCTAACTCTAGGTGATTAGTTATTTTAACCAAAGTTCATGTTTTAAATTCTCAATACCCACATCAACTTAGTTAAGGTCAACACAAGTACCAAGAACCCATTCAATAAGAACAAGCATATAAACAACTCACAAACACATAATAGATCAAACCATTGTTTAACAAATCAAGTGGCTAGGGTTTGATCCCTAGCCTCCCATAAGAGTACTACTCACTATACATGAAAGGACTCATGTTTAAATAAGGAACTAAACTAAGATTAGGTTCTACTAACTTATAAATAATTGAGGAAATTCTACTAAAATTTCGGCATAACCTCCCTACAAAGTAAGGGAACAAAAAACCTGCAAAAGTGGAACATTTCTACACATATATACTAAAAACATGAATCATCGCATAAATCAAACAATTGTTCAACACATCAAGTGGCTAGAGTTTGACCCCTAGCCTCTCATAAAAATATTACTCACTATACATGTCTAGAAAAAAACTTTGATGCATGAATAAAATAAACAAAGAGAAGAAGTAACCAAGGAAATCCTCAAAGATAGCTAAAGCCTCTTCAAGCCCTCCTTTTACTCCAAGCTCCTCTTCTTTTTCTCCAAGAATACCCAAACTTATGAGAAGAGGAATATCAAACTAGCAAAGGTGGTGGAGATGAATGGGTGATTTAGATGGTAGTGGTAGTGAGGGATTTGGCTTTGCAAGGTGGTGGTGAAGGGAGATTTGAGAGGGTTGGAAAAGAGAATAGAGGTTGAAAGAGAATGGCTAAAGGTGAGAGATTATAAAATGAGATGTGTGTGAACGAAGTGGGTAGGGAGAGAGAAAGCAAATCTGAAAATTGTGTGCCTTGGGTGTTTTTGAACTTGAAATTAAAATGGCTAATGTAGTCCTAAGGTGAGTCACCCACCACGGCATGTGACTTGCCTCTAACCCAAAATATCTTCATGGAGGACTTGACTCAAAATTGACCGTCGAAGTTGACCGTATTGACCACCGGTAGCCAAAATCTTGGAATATTCTGGCAAAGCTCCGACGACCATTTTTTGTTTTTTTTTCCAAAGTCGCTCCATTTTCTCCCACGACATCGAAAACGTCCTCGCCATCTCCAAAAAGTGCCTAATCATTGAATTTTAGCCCATTTCCTTGCCAAACCAAATTTCCTAACATCAATAGGAAACGTCATACGAATGATGCTTTATTCATGAAAAACAAACAATAAGCATGAAGTTAGAAGCGTAATTAGAGCATAATTGTGGTCCTAACAAGGCCATAGTAAAAAATTTACTTGGCACGCCAGTGCTTTAAACAAGAACAAGTCAGGTTTCGGTTCCAAGCATGATTGAAATTCTTCACACTCTAGTCTGTCTGGCAAGTATCCATGTTTTAAATGTGTTTCTACGACACATATGTACAAGCAATGTCATGAAAGCAAGAAAATTCAAAATATCTACAAGAGACACAAGTAATACTTGGCACAAGAGGCTAGCTTCGTTGGAGAAGACTATGAGATGGATGAAGACTGTGATGTAAATCTCATTTTAGGGGACAACAAGAAAGTGAGTCTTGAGAATCCAGATTTTGATTAGCCTATGTATTTGGTTGTTATCTCTGCTATATAATCTTTCAATTAATTTTAGCTTTTTGGCTTATATTAGTCATGTTTTAGACTTTGAGTTAGTCGTTTTTGAATAAGTCATCTTTGATGTAATTGAGTTGGCAAGTAATAAAATTTCTCTATTTTTCGGTTATATAAAAGTGTTGAGAATTATATTTTATTTCATAACGCATAAATGATTAGTGATATAAAATAATCCATGGCACTCAGACACTGAAAAATAGAAGAAAACAAATGAAATAAAGGGGGAAATATTGAGTTCCTTCGTTTCGACCCATCGAGAAGATTTCTCGACCCGGTGAGATGATCCCAAGAGCGGTTTTCGCATTTTTTTTTACCCATAAGAAACTTTACCTTATTTTCTTTGACTCGACGAAGATGATACCCTAGACTTGACTTCGAGCACTCTCAGCTCGTCTAGAGAAAGTCTCGACCTGTTTAGATTGGTACCCTGGACTTAACCTCGACCATTTTTGGCCCTCAAAAATTCCTTCGACCTCTCAAGGTTTGTATACAAGATCAATGTTTTCTCGATGTTGTTTGTACATCAATTTGGCTTTGCCAAGTGTAATGCACTTCTGTGTCACCCTTTTGTACTTCCGCAAGTATACAGAGTCAAGTTATAGCATAGACCAAGGATTGATCACCCTAATTCCTAAGCTCTTAATACAAGACTCGATTACACAAGACACAGAAACAAAAAATACGACTAAAGATGAAATGGAAGAATGTATCTTATGATGTTAGGTCCCTTGGAAACCATATATCATGAGAGGTGGTGTCACTACAATGATGAATGCAAATCCGATTGATTGATTATTTTGATCAGGTGGAAAAAATAAGTAAAAGGAAACAAATATACGAGATTAATTCAAATGAAAGAAATGGGTAGCTAGAGGTGTTACTACTATCCACTTGAAATGCAAACAATGTCCAATTTATGATTAAAGTGATTTAGTTCGATTTACCTAACTTTTGTCCAAATCGTAAACTTTTGGATTACGTTTGGTTATGATCCGAAGGTCCTAAACTACAAGAGAGGTTGGAAGGATTCGAACCAACATTAGCGCACATGGAAAACTAAAGCTAAAGTCTAGGTTTTTGGTGCCTAGACTCTAACCATATGTTGCGAAGAAATGAGTTCAGATAGTCAATATGTGTTTAATATGAGCCGAAAGAACCAACTAGTACCCATATGGATTTTGGCCTATATGAGCTTTACCCAAGTCTCTTAAACTCATTGGGGCTGAAGCATATTTGGGTTCTTGCTATTGTTCAAGGGGACACTGACGAATAGAGCCTAACTTTGTTGGAATCAAACTCTAGTGATGTTTATATGCTCATCTAACTCTAGGTGATTATCTATTTCAACCAAAGTTCATGTTTTAGATTCTCAATACCCACATTAACTTAGCTAAGGTCAATACAAGTATATAGAACCCAATCAATAAGCCCATGCATATAAACAACCTATAAACACATAATAGATTCATCACAACCCATTAACAACACACATATACTAAAATATGACTCATAGCATAAATCAAACCATTGTTTAACATATTAAGTGGCTAGGGTTTGACCCCTTGCCTTTCATAAGAGTACTGCTCACTATATATGAAAGGACTCATGCTTAAATAAGGAACTAAACTAAGATTAGGATCTAAAAACTTATGAATAATTGAGGAAATTCTACCAAAATTTTGGCATAACCTCCCCACAAAGTAAGGGAACCAAAAACCTGCAAAAGTGGAACATTTCTAAACACAAATTCAACAACACAACCGTGAGCCTCTGTGGCTCGCTGGCTTATTAAAATCTCAACAATACCAACGCAGGAAATATTAGGGAACAATACAAATGTACTGATGCATACATCAATTAAGTTTACACATGAGCGGAAGTAAATAAAACATAGAGATGGTATCCAAATCGACTCCTAGTACAAATGAAATGAACTAGTAGGCTAAATAGGAAACCTAATAGCAGAGAAGAGAAACTCGAATGCTAATCCTCTGTTGTCGGTGTGCACTCACAGAATGAATGCTACAAACTGGGCAGGAGAAACCGAAAGACCCAGGAAAAGGCATAAAAGAAAACATAAAAATTGTTAGAGTGAGTGGACCAAATAATAATCAAGTATAAGAGAAAAATCAAAATAGTTTATGCCTTCCCATGAAACAACTGAAAATAAAATTATAAGCGATTCGAGAGTAAATTCTCAATATGTAAGTGGTGCAGAGGCATCGTCTAGCGACCTCTAATCTGAGATAATACAGAATGTGCAAGATAGTGCCAGATCAGGGCCTCTAATCCATCCTAGAGCTCTCAAGAAACGAGTAGCTAAAATACAAGTGCTAGGTCAGGGCCTCTAACCCATCTTGGAGCCCTCGAGAAATGAGTAGCTAAATTAAAGTGCCAGGTCAAGGCCTATAACCCATCTTGGGACCCTCAGAAACCGAGTAGCAATGCATCGATGCAATAAAACAAAATATGCACATAAGCCTCAACACTAGAACTAAAAACTAAACACTAAACTGAAACGGAAACACTTGCACATAAATTATTAAAAACAATGACGTCTCGCTACCATAGTGAAAATGAAATGTCCACTCACAGGAAACAGCTAACTCTGAGGTTCGGCGGAAGTCCCCTCGCCAATCGCTCGAACGCAGTCTCCTAAATTCAAAATACGACACATTTTAATGTGAAACACAATTAAATAGCTCAAGCCTAGCTTAAAACTACTCAAAAAACCAAGAAGAAGATTTTAAGTTTTTGCCTCCCCGGAACTCCGTCATGGACGACGACATATGGCGGCCACACGCCACCTCTGGCGACTTTTCCGGAAAACCCGAAGCCTACATGACTAACTTCTACTCAAGGTCCCCACCACAGCAAATCTCCCGAAAATTCCTACGAACTTGAAATAAATCTTTCTACACCTTTCATGAAGAGCATAAAGTCCAATTCATAACATAGAGAAAATTCATTAGATGATTCATTAATCAAGATTAACACGTGATTAAAGTAACATACCCTAATAAGCATGTTATAATTGTTCTAGGTCATTACAATAGATGCATAGAACCAAGTTTGAATACATCAATAGAGGAAATAAGATGAAGAAGTAATCAAAGAATCTCCCCAAAGCAAGCCAAGCTTCTTTAAATCCACTCTTATGCTTCAAACTCAATATTATTTGCTCCAAATGCCTTCAACCTTATAAAGAAGGTAAGGAAGAGCTCTAGGACCCCAAGGGGCAAGGGGAAAGAGGGATTACTTCTCATCTATTTGAGTTCTATAAATCGAACAAAACCATAGAGATAGAGATGAGAGAAGAAACACCCAAACGAGACCGAAATGATGGTGGAGGTGAGGAGAGGTTTGGCTCCTCCCTCAAAAGAGGAGCTAGGTCTCTTTTGGTGGTGATGTGGTATGGTGTCAGCCTAGATGACTGGAAGAGAGAGGGAGAAGAGCTCTAGAGTGTTGTGAGAGAAAAGGATTAGAGAGAGAAGAGCTAAAACTTGAAAATGTTAAAAAAATGAATTGTGTTGTATATGTGGGTGTGAGAGAGCTCGATTTAGCTAAGTAAAGGAGATATTTTGTCTTGAAATTTGAATCTCAAAATGAAAGAATATTCGAGACATGATCCACAAATTAAGAGATAAATATGATCCTAAGGTAATGTGTCACATATGTGACACACCTTGCATGTGCATGTCATGTGCCTTCATCTCACTTGAATTTCATTTGCATTTGGTCTCAAATATCTTCCATGTGTGGTTGAAGTGTTCACCAAGATCTTGACTGGCATTGACTCCCGAAATATTGGAATATTCTGGCGAGTCTCCGGTGACCCTTTTTCGTCTTCTAGCCAAAGTTGCTCCATCTTGTCTTGTGACTTTGGAAATGCCTTCACCTTCTCAAATAAGTTTGTCATTTTCAATCTTTAATACATTTTCGAGTCTAACCATGATTTCCTAGAAAAAGTAGGAAATGTCATAAGAATGATGCTTTATTCATGAAAAGCAAGCAATAAACCTAAAGTTAGGAGCATATTACACACATAATTATGATCTCAACACTAAGTAAAACACTTAATGAGCACCATGATTGGTTCAATGCAGATTATACAAGGGTGTGCTTCTACACAATTCTTGTTGTCACATGGCATTCAAATTTATCACTGATGCCTTATATGCACCAAAGGCCAATTGAACATTGCTCAGTTTTAAGGACATTCACGCCAATGATTTTCACTTGGATACATACTGTGAGAATGGAACAGAAATATTTTTGTATGTAACCTACGTAGAATGTGGCAGAAAGCTCATTTTTGAGAAGTTTATGAGCATTCATAGTATTTGATCTTACTATAGTTCGGATCATTGAATCGAATGCAATCATTCACACTAATGTGTGACTCAACCTCATATAGGCTTTGGCATTATCATCTGGATGACCCAGATCGAGATATGATGATCAAGATATTGAAAAATTTACATGGTTATCCATTCTTTAGAGTAAAGAAGCATGCAAGAATACCTAAAACTATTGGTTTAGATGGAGGGGCAGATATTACTCCTCTCGGTCCAGACTTGGTTTCCAAGACTAGTGTAGCACACAATCCTGGCTAAATATTGCTGAGGCGCCATACGTTATCCTACCAGATTTCTTTGTGGCAATCTTTGATGCTCATTGCTCATTCTGCAAAACTTGTTCATTAGAAAAATTATAGGCACGACCTTCTTTTGCTATACACATAACTGAGAACATTCCATTCTTGCAAAACTCTTAGCTTAGATCATCATGTTTTGGGCTCACCACCCAGATCACCCAATCAAGTTTATTTGATTGGATAATGCAAGAGAGTTTACATCAAACTTCTAATGATTAATGCATGTATGTTAGGATTGATGTTAAACATCATGTTCCCCATGTTCATTCTCAATTTACCCGTATCTACATGGGGCTATGCAGTGTTACATGCAACAATGCTTATTCATTTCAGACCTGTATCATGCCAACCATTTAGTGCATACCAGTTGGTAATTGAATATGAGCCTTACATTTCAAATCTACGCATCTTTGGTTGCATATTACATGTACCTATTATGCCTCCACTACATAGAAAATTGGATCCTCAAAGACGATTATGTCTCTATGTTGTTTATGAAGCTCCAAAGATTGTCCACTATTTAGAATCTTTTACATGAGATCTCTTTACTGCTAGATTTAAAGATTATCACTTTCATGAGACATACTTCCCACCGTTAGGGGGAGAGAGGAATGATTCTATTCTAGTTGAATGTCAGAAATTGACGTGGTCAAACCCCACTATGTCTCATCATAATCTTCGCACATCTGAGAGTGAGATAAAGTGTGACATATTCTTGATCTTTAAAAAGTAGTAGATTCGATGTGAGGCTTCTTTACTGATATCACAAAAGTGATGAGATCAAATATATCTGCTACAAACATTCTTGCAAGGTTGTAAGTCCATAAAACTGAACAAGTTAATGCCACAATTGAGCAAGGTAGTGTTTCTCCTGTCCATAATGGTGGTGTAGCGTTGGTCAAAATCAACTGATGAGCTGTTAGTGAAAAGGCAAGCCATTAAGGCATAAAATGATTATTTTTTCATCAACACATAAGATTTTTTCTGACTACAACTATGTCCAAAAGTCAACATTGACAACATTGAAGGATGCTTCAGAGTCAATGGTTATATTAGAAAACAAAGAAATCTCACTAAATTATACAAATGTTAGCATTATTATGCATGGATATATCTTCCATGTAAGTTGATGATGTATTTGCTTATTCCATCGCTCATGGAATCATTGACGACAATGAAGTAGAACCTCGCTCAGTTGTAGATTGCCAACGTAGAGTAGATTGGCCGAAATGGAGAGTTGCAATCCATACTGAACTAGACTCTTTTACAAAAGGCAAGTTTTCAGTCCGGTAGTGTTAAGCCCACCAAATTTTAAACCGGTTAGACATAAATGAGTCTTTGTTCATAAGCGCAATGAGAAGAATGACGCTGAAAAGCTAGACTAGTGGTGCATGGATTTTTTTCAATGCCTTGGTATTGATTATGAGGAGACATATTCTCTAGTCATGGACATCAATACTTTTCGCTACTTGGTCAGTTTGGTAGTCTCCGAAAAACCGAGTATGCAACCTATGGATGTGGTTACAACATATCTCTATAGGATTATTGATCCAGAGATACACATGAGAATGTCAAATGGCATAATTTTACCTAAATCAAGTAACTCTAAACTACGGAATGCCCATGTGATAAGATTGAGGTGTTCACTTTATGGATTGAAGCAATTTGGTCGTATATGGAATAGACGTCTAATTGACTACATGATTTGGAAGAGATAAAAATTAAGAGTTATGCCCATGCGTGTTCATTAAATGAACAAGTTCAAGATTTTTCATTGTAGTAGTTTATGTAGGTGATTTGAATATCATCAGGTTTCTTTATGAGATTAGTGACACAGTTTGTGTGACGACCCGAACTAGAATCAGTAGAGTAATCGGTTCGATTCACGAGATTATGCGTAATCGCGATTAATCATTAATTGTGTGGTTTGCCGATTTAGTTCACGACTTAATTATCGGCCGAGAATTTGAATTGAGTTTCTTCACGAGAGTTGTAGAGTACGTGATTTCGAGCTCGTGGGCGGTTCCGGATGATTTTTACGATAACCGAGGAATATAATATGATTATTTGAAGTTTCGGTTTATCGACGAGTTTATCCGTTCGTTTCGTATTTATCCGAATCGTAATGGTTATCCGTTTTGGACCGTTGATCGTCCCGAGACGCGAGTATAAATATCGGAAATAATCGAAAAATTGTCGAAAACACTGTTTGAGGTTTGACCAGACGTTGACTTTCCATTTTGGGCAGTTTGACCGTTGATTTGTGTTTGAAATCGTGAAAATTGATGGTGGTTTGAGTGAGTTCGAATCGGGTTGGTTTGCCGGAGTTCGCCGGTGACGGGGGGTGGTCCTCCGGTGAGCTACGGCAGCGGGGGAGTGAGGGTTTCGACTCCCCTTGCCCCTGTGATGCTTCCCATGGGTTTAATTTGGGTTGAGGTGGTGGTTTCCGGTGAACCCATGGTGGTTGCCGGAGTTTGGATCCGTTTTGGTTTCGAGCTGAATTGGTGAGGTTCCGGTGAGAATTGAGGGTTGTTGTAGTTAAAGAAATGGTTGGGCTTGAGGAGAGCTTGTGAACTGGAGCTTCCTCGTCGGAGAAATTCTCCGTTGACAGTGCGCCGCCGCCGCCGGCGGCTCTCCGGCGAGAGAGTTGACTTTTCAATTTTCGATGATTTTAATGTCATTTTTCTCGTAATCGCGCCCTGATCGTCACCTTGAGGTTTTTGAATTGATTTGGGTATCGGATTTTCAGTCGAAGGTTTCGAGTGGAGATTTCGGAAATTCAGTCGATTATTTTATGCAGTTTTATATGTTTTCGGGAACGGTTGGTTTCCGTGGTTAAGTACAGAGTTGTGGGCTATGATTTTGATCAGATATTTTTTATGACTATTCAGGGGATCGAGATCGTGCTTCGGGCGAGGGATCTTCCGCCGGGCCACGAGATTAGCGCAAGTGCACGCTCTGCTGATCTGTGAGTGGACAATTTCTTTTCACGGAATGATTGCGAGTCTTTATACACGTTTTACGAACTTGAGCATGCATACGAGATTTCGATTTATATGAGCATGTGTTAGACGATTATGCTATTACCATTATACAATACGTATATGCATTTATATATTGCTTTACGCATTTGCATCGAACTATTTATGATTTGGTTTACACTCGCATCCCGGCTGATCCCCGAGGGTGCCTACCAGGGGGGAACTGTACCTTGTGCCGATGTCGTTCCGGGTGGGTATAGATATCTGTTTCTTATGCCGATGTAGTTCCGGGTGGAAACAGATACCCTGACCTGAGGCCTTTCTAGCTAGAATCACGTGTGGGTCTGGGATCCCGTGATTCGGACTGTACTAGCACGGATGTGTCTACGAGCGACCCCGTGAGATTTTCCATGCATGCTCTGTACGCGTGAGGAGTTAGCTGAAAGGACCCAACCCCGATTTAGCTCCCTAAACTGGAGTCAAACCCCTTCGAAAACACGAACCAACAAAAACTTTTCGAAATTTTGGCAGAGTTTCGTTTCTAACGTGGAATTACCATTACCTGCACGCGGAAAATACACTTCATCCTATGCCACAAAAAGCAAACCGTGGGCACCAATCCCATCCAGATTTCTCAATATATCAACAATAAAGTAAATCAATAAATATATCTATACTTTACTGAAATCCGGTGTAAAATCATATAGCATATACAATAGGACGCTCAGAGCGACTTCTAATACATAATCATATACGCATACCACAGTAGGTAGAACAATAAACCTACTGGATGAAACAAAGTAGCTCGAGCACTACGCCTCCGACCACGACGTGCGACACCAGAGCCTGAACTGCAAACTGGGCACGGAAACTGAAAAGCCCAGGGGAAAGACAATAAACACGTTAGAGTGAGTGGATGAAAATAAATGTCTTTCACCAGTTGATATATATGTAAAATAACATATGCGAGTCTAGGTAAATAAAATAACAAGTACACGAGGTAAAACTTATACTCCTCTAGTGTACTGAGCATGCAAGTAAAAATCCCACGGGGTCACTCATGGACACACACCGTGCTAGTACAGTCAGAATCACGGGATCCCAGACCCACACGTGATTCTAGCCAGAAATGGCCTCAGATCCGGGGATACGCCCCTCACCGGTCTGGTTGGGGAAACGCCCCTCCAGGCGGCCTACCAACGGGGATCAACCGAGAGGCAAAGTGTATCGATACAACAATGTAACCACGACTGTACTCTGTGTAAACCAAATCATAAACAGCTCGATGCAAATGCATGAAACAATATATAAATATATGCATATTCGTATATGTATATCTGTATAAGTATAATCGTATAATCATAAAACATATGCTCATGTAATCCGTAATCTCAATACGCATGCTCAAGTTCGAAAATCATATAAAAGACTCGCAAACAATCCGTGAAAAGAAATTGTCCATTCACAGACTGGCGTAACGCGTATCGCGTTAAACCGTGATCCGGCGGAAAGTCCCTCGCCAAAACAACGATCACGAACCCCTGAATATTCACAAAGTCCATTATTCAAAGTCATAATCCGACAATACAAGACAAATCACGAGAAATCACCGTCCTCAGAAACACGAAATCTGAATACGACGAATCGTCGAAAATCCATATATAACACCTCAATACCTCGCTTAACTTTCGGACGCTCAATTCGAAAAACGAACCTCTCCACTGCGATCGGGGCGCGATTTCGAGTGAAATGACATGCAATTCGTCGAAAACTACTCCGGGCGAAAAATCGCGGCCACCGTCGCCGCTGCCTCCGGCCACCGGAAAATCCAATCTGCCCAGAAAAATACATGGCATACATGGTTTTGAAGATCTCGACGATTCCAACAACTTTCCAGTTATAAGTTAAGGCCAATTTTGACCGGAAAACCTCCAAAAATCAACTCAAAGTTCCAAACCCTTACCGGAATTTCAATTCAACGGATCTCTCTCCTCCGGCCACGGCAACCCTCAACACCACTTGGGAAAGGTTCCTTAGCTCAAGGCTAACAAAACCCCTCAAGGTAGAGCCACCAACTCGGCCTTCACACCGTCACCCGAATCGAACAAAACTCGCCGGAAAATCCATAATTTTTCCGATTCGATTCTCTCTCCTCCGATCACCCCACGGGACGATCTACCTACCAATCCGAAGAGGAGATCGAGCCCAACAAATCTCGTGAAAAAGTCGTGCCCAAATATGGCCGGAATCGGCCTCAATTTCGGCGAACCATTTCGCCCTCCAAACGGGTTATTCTTGACCCGTGGGTCAACGTGGGTCAACCCAGCTTTCCCAATATGGCAAGTTTCCCAAACAGGAAACCTCTATTTATAGGCCTTTCCCGATTAGGAAACTTCATGTTTATCCATTCCGACGAACTTTAAACCCTCGTAACTCTCTCGTCGTAACTCCGATTCCGATAATTCTCGTGGCCACAAACTCGTCTTGACATGATCTTCACTTATCATCCAAAGTCAAACACATCGGCCAAACGGATAAAAAGTCAACCCTTCAACCGAACATATATTTAATCGACTAAATAACCAACAATCGGAAATAATCACAACTTAATCTTCGTAACTCAGAAAAATACTCCGGAAGTTCCCACAAACTCGAAATTAAATTCTGAACAACTTCCGTGAAGAAGCCGAAACTAAATTCCCGACCGGTAATTTAGTCGTTAAGAAGGCTGCCTTTAAAACCCGAACTTCAAATATTCATAATTAATTCCTCGGTCGTCCAAATAACGATCCGGAACCGCCCACGAACTCGAAATCACATGTACTACGACTCTCGAGAAGAGACCCAGCTCCAATTCTCGGCCAATAATTTAGTTGTTAACAAGCCTGGCGATTCGAATAACCATCGGACAACTGCGACTACGCAGTAACTCATCGATCAAGCTGATCATACTGCTGATTCTGGTCCGGGTCGTCACAAATCCACCCCCCTTAGAAAAATTTTGACCTCGAAATTTCCAAGTCTGCCTACTACACATAGGAGCACTGCCTCTGCATACTGCTCAACTGCTCAGTGGTAACGTCAACTGAACAATTCTGATAACAGACTCCACAATAGGAGATAACTCTGTGCTGGAATCCCTGTACCCTCAAATCACAAATCTGAACTGGCTCACACAATCGCCAAGTGTTCCTACATAAGGAACAGACAGGGTACACAATGCGAAACCAACCTGAAACACAGTTCCGCCACACGGAACACAACTCACATAAAAGCCAACACTATTGGCGATGCCGAACCATACGGCATAACACAAACTCGCCTATGGACACATACAAATCAAAACAATGTGTCAATTCACAACTCCGTTCACAGACATCAATACAACTCACATACTCATATCAGCATAGCTCAAACATCGAACTCGAGCAATAATCAACCTATTTCCGCTAACCTGACAGTCTGTGGTAACACATTCCACAAAATCAGAATCAAACATCAACTCATACTCAAACCAAACTCGCTCCAACATAATGGAGTACAACAACATACCTCAACTCAACATCAAACAACCTCAAAACCATAGTGGTTCACAAACTGGTACTGCAAGCAAACTCAAACCGCTGAAACTGCTGGTCCCGAATCCTCCGGAACTGCAATACCAAGGTCCACAACATGCCCTCCAAGGCCTGAATAATCCTCAAAGATCGCCCACCAATCCGAGGATAAAAACTAATACCAAACCGTAATCTGGTCCCCAATGCTCGCTACAAAGCTTGCCAACACTCAGTTGTAGCTGACTACCTCGATCGGCGAACTGGGACACAGGTATACCACGTAGATGGACAACCTCCATCAAACACAGCCATGATTTCCTGCCACTAAAATCATCACTGAGAGTACAAGGAAATGTACCAAGTTCATCAAACGGTCCACAAAGGCCTGATAACTGGTATCATAAACCGAAGTGCGTACAAACACACACAAGATCACAGCGATAAACGCCACGTCTAATCGGAAATTTCAAATGGCTGACACATCTCAGCAAGTCTCTGCCTCCTAGCCATCACCAGTCGACGAATGTGGCATCAGTACACACAAGCTGCTACATTGCTCTTCATGTTGCGTCACGAGTAATAAACTCGAAGTATCTGATACATCTCCGCATCACAAGTGTTAAACGCGCGCAAAACAACGAGCCTCAACATCATCACACTCGAACTCAGCTCTCGTAGCCCATAACTCGGCTAACACGGAAACTCGAGCCACACACACATGAACCACTGAAGCTCCTGACTCTCAACTGAATGCATTAGCAACAACATTCCAGACGAATGGTCAAAGTACAACCTCTAACCTTTCTCGAACAAGCTCAAAAGTGCAGCCATAGTCGTTAGTCAACCACTTCCATCTACACTGCCTCAAGCCCAAATCTGGCCGAAATTGCAAGTGGATGAAACTCAAATGATTAGTGTACGTAGTGTACGTCCTACACTGCGCTGCACACCATAGCAGTAGCGTCTCGAACTCTCTGATGCTAACATAAAGACAGCTACACCCAAATCATACATAGGATACGTAGCTACATAAGGTTTCCCACTGTCTGAAATCATGAGCCACCGCTCTGCAAAGCTCTATCACGCATAACCAAATCCAAACCTCGATGCATCGCCATAACCCATGAACTCATCACAATCGTCAGGTAAG
Source organism: Geum urbanum (assembly GCA_946800695.1). Classification (NCBI taxonomy): domain Eukaryota; kingdom Viridiplantae; phylum Streptophyta; class Magnoliopsida; order Rosales; family Rosaceae; genus Geum; species Geum urbanum. The sequence continues at coordinate 43,053,143 of OX326998.1, forward strand.
GTCAAAACCGAAGCAACGGTCAACCACCTTGCAGGAGTCAGTAACTCTCCTCGCGTGCATCAAACCACTCGAACTTGACACCTTCTCCGTCAAGCCGGAAAGTGAAGTGGCAATCTAGGAAAATCCTGCACAAAGCCGTCGGTAATAGCTTGGCAAACCAAAGAGACCTCTGATCCCTGGTACCATGGTAGGTCAACCCCAAATCAACACGGCTTCGAACCGGTCAGGATCCACGCCCACTCCCTCGGATAGCATCACACAACCCAAAATCTTCATGCTAATCAGCCAAAACTCACACTGGCTAAACTTCGCAAATAGCTGATCATGTCGCGAAGTCTGCAACACCGCTTGCAACTGCTTCAGGTACTGGTCCACACTCCCGGAGTAAATCAAAATGTTGCTAACAAACATGGCCGCAACTCGTCCAGAAACCGTCTGAACACCTGGTCCATCAAGTCCGTAAGATCTACGGGGCATTGGTCAATCAATGGCGTGACCAAGAACTCGTAATGCTTGCACCATGATCTGAAAGCTAACATAGCCACATCTGACTCATCGATCCCCAACTAATGGTATCCAAACCCGAAATCAATCTTCGAAAAGACTGAAGCTCTCGTAAGCTGATCAAACCACTCGCCAGTCCGAAGCGAAGGATACTCACTCTCCTCTGAAGCAAATCAAGCTTCTGGTAGTCAATGCACCACCATGTCGAATCATCCAACAACCACACAAACAATGCAGGAGCACCCCACGCAAATATGCGGGGTCGCATGAAGTCTCCTGAAATCTCCTCCAGCATCTCCTGGAGTCAAAACTGTAGCTCCATCAGCTCCGCTGGCTCAGAACGACAAGATGTCGGTAAAATGAGTCCAGCGCCTGGTACAAGCTCGATAGTGTAGTCAGTCTCCCGAACTGGAGGAATACCTGGTAACTCCTCCGGAATACACCTGGAAAACTCGGGAACCACCTCAATGTCACCAATGTCAGGCACAACAACCATAGTATCCACAACATGAGCTACACAAACAACACAACTCGTCTCCACCATCCACTCGACCATCACCACAAAACAGCATCTCGGGAAAATCTGGTCGTCGAAACACAACCTCCTCCTCGAGGCACCCGAACATCGCCAAATGCGTCGTCAGTAAGTCCATACTCACAAGCACACCAAAACCACAATGTCCAGCTATAACAGATCCACGGCTAAGCCATATCCTCCAACAAGGATCTCGCGACCTCCGGATGGATGCAACACTCTCCAAGACCTCGGAAGTGGAGATGCAGGTACAATCGCCATGGACATCAAGCAATAGTAACCTCGGAGAAAAGTCTGTCCTCAAACAAGGTCATGGCATGAACTCCAACATGCCCAACTGGCCACACACATCAACTGCGACTTGCTGACTAACTCGTCAAAAGGGTACATTGGTCAGACCGTAGGAACAACATGAGGATCTCCTTGTAAACTCTGAGCTGCCGAACCGCTACAACAGCTGACCAAGGGTGCTCCCTCGTAACGTGATCCTCCTGGCCACCACAATGGCAACAGAAAGTTCTCCACGAACACAAGTCACAGCGACACCTGCTGTGAAAAAGGATCACCAAGGATCACCCAAAACTCATGCCACAGGAGCAAATCCGCTACTCTGTGATCTCCGCCATCGTCAAACGGATCCTCTGCGTGATCTGATAACCCACAACAATATTGAAAAGGTCGCAGCCTGATGAAGTCACTGATCCCGAAGTGTCGGAACTCAACCTCATCAAAATCTCGACTAAGTCCACTTTCCTCAAACCATCAGATCGAATACTGCGTACGTCTTTCCTTCTCAATAGCCTCGCCACTGAGTGCAACACACTAAGCTCCTCACGGATAACTCGAGGCACATCAAACAGTCTCTCTCTGATGCTCAGGTTTAAACTCATCTCGAACCTCATGCACTGCTTCCTCTGAAGCCACAATACACATGCAAACGGAAACAAACATGTGGACAATGCATCTCTGCCTCAGGTGGGTAAACACCCCTCAGTCAATTACTGGATAGCCTGATAAACCATTACCGTATACACAACACTCTGAATGTAGGCCGTGGAGTCGCAACCGAAACTCACACAATATCAGCCCACCAAACACAACAATCTGACTCAGGCAAACATCACTGCCACAAATCTCAGCTCTGAGGCAACATGTAGACGCTCATATACACATCCACAGGCAAACCGTGCCACACAATTCTCTGAACTCTGAATACTCATCCAAATCCACAATCTCTGGCAAATCGCGCGTCGATTGATCCTTAATAGGATCCACAACCGAAACGACACGGAAAGCACGTCAGGAGGCATCATAATGAATAAAACATTGTCCACAACAAGTGGAACGTAATCATGGAACTTCAAATATTTGAAAGTATACAACACCCGAAATATTGATGATTATCCGCCGGCCGGTCGGGTCACCATTCCAGACATGCTGTACATTCTCAATTATCCTTAGTAAACACGACTACAGAAGTCTACAGAACCTACAACCTAATGCTCTGATACCAAGCTGAAAGGACCCAACCCCGATTTAGCTCCCTAAACCGGAGTCAAACCCCTTCGAAAACACGAACCAACAAAAACTTTTCGAAATTTTGGCAGAGTTTCGTTACTAACGTGGAATTACCATTACCTGCATACGGAAAATACATTTCATCCTATGCCACAAAAAGCAAACCATGGGCACCAATCCCATCCGGATTTCTCAATATATCAACAGTAAAGTAAATCAATAAATATATCTATACTTTACTGAAATCCGGTGTAAAATCATATAGCATATAAAATAGGACGCTCAGAGCGACTTCTAATACATAATCATATACGCATACCACAGTAGGTAGAACAATAAACCTACTGAATGAAACAAAGTAGCTCGAGCACTATGCCTTCGACCACGACGTGCGACACCAGAGCCTGAACTGCAAACTGGGCACGGAAACTGAAAAGCCCAGGGGAAAGACAATAAACACGTTAGAGTGAGTGGACGAAAATAAATGTCTTTCACCAGTTGATATATATGTAAAATAACATATGCGAGTCTAGGTAAATAAAATAACAAGTACACGAGGTAAAACTCATACTCCTCCAGTGTACTGAGCATGCAAGTAAAAATCCCACGGGATCACTCATGGACACACACCGTGCTAGTACAGTCAGAATCACGGGATCCCAGACCCACACGTGATTCTAGCCAGAAATGGCCTCGGATCCGGGGATACGCCCCTCACCGGTCTGGTTGGGGAAACGCCCCTCCAGGCGACCTACCATCGGGGATCAACCGAGAGGCAAAGTGTATCGATACAACAACGTATTCACGACTGTACTCTGTGTAAACCAAATCATAAACAACTCGATGCAAATGCATGAAACAATATATAAATATATGCATATTCGTATATGTATATCCGTATAAGTATAATCGTATAATCATAAAACATATGCTCATGTAATCCGTAATCTCAATACGCATGCTCAAGTTCGAAAATCATATAAAAGACTCGCAAACAATCCGTGAAAAGAAATTGTCCACTCACAAACTGGCGTAACGCGTATCGCGTTAACCCGTGATTCGGCAGAAAGTCCCTCGCCAAAACAACGATCACGAACCCCTGAATATTCACAAAGTCCATTATTCAAAGTCATAATCCGACAATACAAGACAAATCACGAGAAACCACCGTCCTCGGAAACACGAAATCCGAATACGACGAATCGTCGAAAATCCATATATAACACCTCAATACCTCGCTTAACTTTTGGACGCTCAATTCGAAAAACGAACCTCTCCACTGCGATCGGGGTGCGATTTCGAGTGAAATGACATGCAATTCGTCGAAAACTACTCCGGGCGAAAAATCGCCGCCGTCGCCGCTGCCTCCGGCCACCGAAAAATCCAATCTGCCCAGAAAAATACATGGCATACATGGTTTTGAAGATCTCGACGATTCCAACAACTTTCCAGTTATAAGTTAATGCCAATTTTGACCGGAAAACCTCCAAAAATCAACTCAAAGTTCCAAACCCTTACCGGAATTTCAATTCAACGGATCTCTCTCCTCCGGCGACGGCAACCCTCAAGACCACTTGGAAAAGCTTCCTTAGCTCAAGGCTAACAAAACCCCTCAAGGTAGAGCCACCAACTCGGCCTCCACGCCGTCACCCGAATCGAACAAAACTCGCCGGAAAATCCATAACTTTTCCGATTCGATTCTCTCTCCTCCGACCACCCAACGGGACGATCTACCTACCAATCCGAAGAGGAGATCGAGCCCAACAAATCTCGTGAAAAAGTCGTGCCCAAATATGGCCGGAATCGGCCTTAATTTCGGCGAACCATTTCGGCCTCCAAACGGGTTATTCTTGACCCGTGGGTCAATGTGAGTCAACCCAGCTTTCCCAATATGGCAGGTTTCCCAAACAGGAAACCTCTATTTATAGGCCTTTCCCGATTAGGAAACTTCATGTTTATCCATTCCGACGAACTTTAAACCCTCGTAACTCTCTCGTCGTAACTCCGATTCCGATAATTCTCATGGCCACAAACTCGTCTCGACATAATCTTCAATTATCATCCAAAGTCAAACACATTGGCCAAACGGATAAAAAGTCAACCCTTCAACCTAACACATATTTAATCGACTAAATAACCAACAATCGGAAATAATCACAACTTAATCTTCGTAACTCAGAAAAATGCTCCGGAAGTTCCCACAAACTCGAAATTAAATTCTGAACAACTTCCGTGAAGAAGCCGAAACCAAATTCCCGACCGGTAATTTAGTAGTTAAGAAGGCTGCCTTTAAAACCCGAACTTCAAATATTCATAATTAATTCCTCGATCATCCAAATAACGATCCGGAACTGCCCACGAACTCGAAATCACATGTACTACGACTCTCGAGAAGAGACCCAGCTCCAATTCTCGGCCAATAATTTAGTCGTTAACAAGCCTGGCGATTCGAATAACCATCGGACAACTGCGACTACGCAGTAACTCATCGATCAAGCTGATCATACTGCTGATTCTGGTCTGGGTCGTCACATTAGAGTCTCCCTCGTGTACCATTTGATTATTTATACATTTGACTCGCATATGTTTTTATAACATATATATATTTTTCGGCGAAAGACATTTATTTTCGTCCACTCACTCTAACGATTTTCATGTCTTTCCCCTGGGCTTTTCGGTTTCCGTGCCCAGTTTGCAGTCCAGGTTCTGGTGTTTCACGTCGCGGTTGGAGGCTAGTGATTCGAGCTACCTGTGTTTTCCAGTAGGTTCTTGTTTTGCCTACTGATGTATATATTATATATATTTACACTAGAGGTCGCTCTGATACATTCTGATACATGTTTTATACGATTTTTCTCGGATATACTATATATTACAGTATGTTTACTATTTATTGATTATGATATGATATTGAGAAATCCGGATGGGATTGGTGCCCACGGTGTGGCTTTTGTGACATAGGATGAAGTGTTATTTTTTGGGTGCAGGTTAAGGCAATTCCGCGTTAGTAGCGTTACTCTCCCGAAATTTTAATGGTTTTTGTTGGTTCACGTTTTCAGAAGGAGTTTGATTTCGGTTTCGGCAACTAAATCGGGATTGGGTCCTTTCAGCTTGGTATCAGAGCATTAGGTTGTCAGATTCTGTAGACTCTTGTAGTTGTGACGCTTAGGGTATTTGAGTTTGTACAACATGACTGGAGTGATGACCCGACTGGCCAGCGGTACTCATCAATACTTCTGGTGTTGTGTGTTCTCAAATATCTGTGGTCTCATGATTAAGTTCTTTCTGCTTGTACCTAATGTTTGTCTTGTATCAGTGGGATGCCTCCTCGACGTGGTCCTCGTGTTGATCGGGAAGCGGATCATGATGAGGATCGCCAGACGCACGACTTGCTGATGCGAGTGCTGCGTTTGGAAGAGTGTTTTGACCCTATGGTCAAAGCTCGTACTGCTGGTGTGACTGTGTTTTCGGGTTCAGCTGATCCAGAGATATGTGAGGCATGGGTGGTTCAGGTTGAACGTATATGTAAGCATCTGTGATTTACACCTGAGCAGATGACAGTAGCAGCAGTCGGATTACTTGAGTCTGATGCATATTTTTGGTGGGTTAGCACCGACAGAGTTCCATTTGATACTCCGTGGACTTTGTTCCGAGATTTGTTTATGCGAAGGTATTTCAACTAAGCTACCCAGCAGCGCAACTATGAGGAGTTTACGAACTTGAGACTGGGCAGTATGTCTGTGCTTGAGTATCTGGACAGGTTTACCCGCTTATCTCGTTTTACGCGTGATATGGTGGCTACTGAGGAAGCCAAGTGCCGCAGGTTCGAGCTGGATTTGAATCTGAACATGAAGGGGACTCTGACTACGATGCCTTGGAACAACTTCGATGAGTTTGTCAGTGCAGCACTCCAAGGTGAGGATATCGAGAAGGAGAGGCAGCAGAGATACCAGCCTAGACGGTTTGAGGAGGGTGGACCGAGTCAGGGGCCTTCAAAGAGGCAGAGTTCTGATACTTCCGGTTCGGCTTCATCCTCGGGTAGTGGACCATATCGACCACCAGGCAGTGCATCGAGACAGAGGCAGAGGTGGAGGAGAGATCGACCGCAACGACCACAGGTTAGTGGGGGTTCTAGCGGCTCTAGTTATCCTCGGCATACCGGTGGCACGTTTCCTGTACTGAGGGAATACCCGTTATGCAGCCTCTGTAACAGATATCACTTTGGTTCATGTCAGCGAGGCCCTGTCACTTGTTATCGTTGTGACCAGGTGGGTCACTTTTCGAGGGAGTGTCCTCAGTTGTTTGGTGCCGGTGATCAGGCAGCCCAGAGCTCCGGAGCTGAGCGAGGTGCCACTTCGGGAGCTCGACCAGCATAGTTTGTGGGCCAGGGCAGACAGCAGGGATAGCCTCAGCGTGGACGACCAGCCGGACAGGCGAGGTTTCATGCCATGACTCTACGTGAGGGCAGAGCTTCACCGGAGGTTGTTATCGGTACGTTGCATGTATTTGGTATTCCAGTACTTACATTGTTAGATCCAGGTGCCACGCATTCATTCATGTTATATAGACTATCATCATTAGCTGCGGTACCTGCATCTCCACTTCCGGGGTTGTGGAGAGTGTTATATTCGTCAGGTGAGATTGTGAGCATTGGCTGGGTGTACAAAAACTGTGAGATTTTTATTGGAGGCCATGGTTTAGCCGCAGATTTGCTATTGCTTGATATCGTTGATTTTGATCTGATATTGGGTATGGACTTCTTGGAGACGCATTGGGCTATGTTTGATTGTCACAAGAAGGAGGTCGCGTTTCGATGTGACGACCCCGACCAGAATCAGCAGTGTGATCAGCTGTATACATGAGTTACTGCTTAGTCGCAGATTGTCGATAGTTGATTGAACCGCCAGGTTCGTTAACGACTAAATCATTGGCCGAGAATTTGAGCTGGGTCTCTTCTCGAGAGTCGTTCTACGTGTGATTTCGAGTTCGTGGGCGGTTCCGGATCGTTACTTGGACGACCGAGGAATTAATTATGAATATTTGAAGTTTCGACGGAATTGGATTATAATGGCGAGATACTTAACGACTAAATTATCGGTCGAGAATTTGGTTTTGGCTTCTTCACGGAAGTTGTTCATAATTTAATTTCGAGTTCGTGGGAACTTCCAGAGCATTTTTCTGAGTTACGAAGATTTAGTTATGATTATTTCCGATTGTGGATTGTTTAGTCGATTTAATGTGTGTTGGTTTGAAGGGTTGACTTTTTCTCCGTTTGGTCGATGTGTTTGACTTCGGATGATAATTGAAGATTATGTCGAGAAGAGTTTTTGGCTGCGAGAATTATCGGAATCGGAATTACGACGAGAAAGTTACGGGTATTTGAAGTTTGTCGAAAAGGATAAGTATGAATTTCCATTTTGGGAAAGTGTATATATAGTGACTTTCCCCTTTGGGAAAGTCAAACCTGAAATTAATTTGTTTGACTTTACTTGACTGGTTTGACCGAGCTAAACGGAGGAGGTGCGACGGTGTGGAGTTCGTCGGCGGCGAGGTGGATTCCGACCACCACCAAGCCCGAGACCGGACCTAATCGATGTTCCGAGCAAGTTTCCGGCCACCCCTCACGGCGAGGGTGGCTGTGGAGAGGAGAATTTCCGGCAAGAAAAGGAGGAAAAATTGAGGTATTCGGGTTTGGTGATTTGAACCGAATTGAGCTACAACTTTGAGTGGGCTTTGAAGCTCTTATCCCCTTGATGCTACCCTGTAAGTTTCGTGATTCAATTCGATGTGTACATGGAGAATTTTGGATTTGAAATTTGTGTTTCAATTCGGGTTTTCATGAAATTGAGCTAGTTAGAGTGAGAATTGGCCTTCGTTACAGTTATGAAAGTTGCTCAGTGGACGATTTGGAGTGGAATAGGGGTGGCTCCGCCGTGAAATTTCACGTCCGGCGGCGGCGGTCAATGGTCAACAGGTTTGACTTTTTGGATTTTCGACAAGTCGCATGTCATTTGACTCGAAATCGCACCCCGATTGCAGTGGGGAGGTTCGTTTCTCGATTTGAGCATCAGAATGTATAGCGAGGTATTGATGTGTACATATACGGATTTTCGACGATTCGTCGACTTTGGATTATGTGTTTCCGAGAACGGTGGTTTCTTGTGATTTGAATTGTACTGTCGAGTTATGACTTTGAATAATGGACTTTGTGAATATTCAGGGGTTCGTGTTCGTTTGTTTGGCGAGGGACATTCTGACGGATCACGGGTTAACGCGAACTGCGTTACGCCAGATTGTGAGTGGACAAGTTTCTATTTTCACTGTTGATTTGCGAGTTCGTGGATTTATGATTTTCCGTATTTAAATTATACGATGATTGAGATATATGTTATTTTCGGAGGTGTTGTTATGTGTTTATGGGTGATGGCATTTATAGCATCGATGCTACCAGAGTTGAGAGATTCCTCTGGCCTAGAGTTGAGAGATTCCTCTGAAGCAGGGTTAAGAGATTCCCCTGAGTGCCGCCGGGGTTGAGAGATTCCCCTGGCCTTTCACCGTCAGGTTTGAGAGATTCACCTGACGTCGGGCTTGAGAGATTCGCCCGACAACCTCCATATATACATGTGTTGTTGTGTTTTCCGAACTCGCATTGTTTTATATTGAGTATGTTTATAAACTGGTGAAAGGCATATGTTATTTTCGTCCACTCACTCTAACGTTTATCGTTTTCTTTGCCTTTCCCCTGGGCTTTTCGGTTTCCGTGCCCAGTTTGCAGTTCAGGCTCTGGTGTCGCACGTCGTGATCGGAGGCATAGTACTCGAGCTGCCTGGATTCTTCCAGTAGGTTTATTGTTCTACCTACTGTGGTATATGTATATGTTTATGTATTAGAGGTCGCTCTGAGTTTTCTGTTGAATATGTTATACGATTTTACTCCGGATTTCAGTAAAGTATAGATATATTTATTGATTTACTTTACTGTTGATATATTGAGAAATCCGGATGGGATTGGTGCCCACGGTTTGCTTTTTGTGGCATAGGATGAAGTGTATTGTCCACGTGCAGGTAATGGTAATTCCACGCTAGTAACGAAACTCTGCCCAAATTTCGAAAAGTTTTTGTTGGTTCATGTTTTCGAAGGGGTTTGATTCCGATTTAGTAAGCTAAATCGGGGTTGGGTCCTTTCAGCTTGGTATCAGAGCATTAGGTTGTCAGATTCTGTACACTCTTGTAGTTGTGACGCTTAGGGTATTTGAGTTGATACAGCATGACTGGAGTGATGACCCGACTGGCCAGCGGTACTCATCAATACTTCAGGTGTTGTGTGTCCTCAAATATCTGCGGTTTCATGATTACGTTCCACTTGTTGTGAACGATGTTTTATTCATTAGGATGCCTCCTGACGTGCTTTCCGTGTCGTTCGGTTGTGGATCCTATTGAGGATCAGTCGACGCGCGATTTGCCAGAAAACTGTGGATTTGGACGAGTATTCAAAGTTCAGTGAACTGTGTGGCACGGTTTGCATGGTTGTGTGTGTATGAGCGTCTATATGTTGCCTCAAAGTTGAGAATTTTGGCAGTTGATGTTTGCCTGAGTCAGATCAGTGTATTTGGTGGGCTGTTATTGTGTGAGTACCGGTTGCGACTCCATGGCCTACATTCAGGGTGATGTTTACCCGGTAATGGTTTTATCAGACTATCCAGCGATCGAATGTGGAGTGGTTACCCACCTGAGGCAGAGATGCATTATCCACATATTTGTTTTCGGTTGCACGTGTTAAGTGACTTCAGAGGAAGCTGTGCACGAGGTTCGAGATGAGTTTGAACCTGAGCATCAGAGAGAGTCTGATTGATGTGCCTCGAGATTGCCGTGAGGAGCTTAGTGTGCTACACTCATTGGCGAGGCTATTGTGAAGGAGAGGTGTACGTGGTTTTCGATGGGATGGTTTGAGGAAAGTGGATTTAGTCGAGATATGTGATGAGGTTGAGTTCCGACACTTCGGGATCAGTGACGTCATCAGACTGTGGTCTTTTGATTATGTTGAGGATCCTCTGCTAATCCGTTTGTCGATGGCGGAGATCACAGAGCAGCGGACTTGCTCCTGTGGCATGAGTTTGGGCGATCGTTAGTGATCCTATCACGTTGCAGGTGTTGCGGTAGTTTGTGTTCGTGGAGCACTTTTAGTTGCTGTTTCGGTGGCCAGGAGGGTCACGTTACGAGGGAGCGTCCTCAGCGAGCTGTGCTAGCAGTTCGACAACTCAGAGTTTACGAGGAGATCCTCATGTTGTTCCTGAAGTTTGTTCAATGAACTCTTTTGATGAGTTATTCAGCAAGTCGCATTTAATGTGGGTGGCTGTTGGGCATGTTGGAGTTCGTGCCATGACCTTGTTGAGGACAAAATTTTCTCTGAGGTTGCTATTGTTTGATATCCATGGCTACTGTACCTGCATCTCCACTTCCGAGGTTTTGGAGAGTGTTGTATCCATCCGGAGGTTGCGAGATCCTTGTTGGAGGTTATATGTTAGCCGCGGACCTGTTATAGCTGGACATTGTGGTTTTGGTGTGCTTGCGAGTATGGACTTACTGACGACGCATTTGGTGATGTTCGAATGCCTCGAGGAGGAGGTTGTGTTTCGACGACCAGATTTTTCCCGAGATGTTGTTTTGTGGTGATGGTTGAGCGGATGATGGAGACGAGTTGTATTGTTTGTTTAGCCCTTGATGTGGATACTGTGGTTGCTGTGTCCGACATTGGTGACATTGAGTTGGTTTCCGAGTTTCCAAGGGTGTTCCGAAGGAGTTACCAGGTGTTCCTCCAGTTCGGGAGACTGACTACACCATTGATTTTGTACCGAGCGTTGGACTCGTTTTACCGACGTCTTGTCGTTTGGAGCCAGCGGAGCTAATGGAACTATTGTTTTGACTCAAGGAGTTGCTGGATGAGGTTTCAGGAGATTTCATGCGACCCCGCGTATTTGCGTGGTGTGCTCTTGCATTGTTTGTACAGATGATGGATGGTTCGTCGAGGTGGTACATTGAATACCGAAGCCTGATTCGCTTCAGAGGAGAGTGAGTATACTCCGCTTCGGATTGACGATTGGTTGTTCAGCTCGCGAGAACTTCAGTCTTGTCGGAGATTGATTTCGGGTCCGGTTACCATCGGTTGAGGATCGATGAGTCAGATATGGTTTGGATAGTTATCGGATCTCGGTGTGAGCACTAGAAGTTTTTGGTCACGCCATTGGTTGACCAGTGCCCCGTAGATCGTGTGGACTTGATGGACCAGGTGTTCAGACGGTTTCTGGACGAGTGTACGGTCATGTTCGTTGGCAATGTCCTGATGTACTCCAGGAGTGAGGACCAGCACCTGAAGAAATTGTGTGCGGTTTCGCGGACTTTGTAAGATGATCAGTTGTTGGCGAAGTTCAGCCAGTGTGAATTTTGATCGATTAGCGTGAAGGTTTTAGGGTCACGTGATGTCAGCCGAGGGAGTTGGCGTGGATCTTGACCAGATGGAAGCCGTGTTGATTTGGGGTTGCCATACTACTGTACCAGAGATCCGGAGTTTCTCTTGGATTTGGCAGGCTTTTACCGACGGTTTGTACAAGATTTTCTTGGATTGCCACTCTATTTTCCGGATTGACGATGAAGTGTCGAGTTCGAGTGGTTCGATGCAAGCGAGGAGAGTTACTTACTCCTGCAGGATGGTTGATCGTTGCTTCGGTTTTGACCTTACCTGACGATCGTGATGAGTTCGTGGGTTATGGCGATGCATCGAGGTTTGGATTTGGTTGTGCTTGATACTGTGTAGCAGAGCAGTGGAACTTTGCGTAGTTGCATATCCTGTGTATGATTTGAGTGTAGCTGTCCTTATGTTAGCATCAGAGAGTTCGAGACACTACAGCTATGGCGTGCAGCGCGGTGTAGGATGTACACTGATCACTTGAGTTTCGTCCACTTGCATTTTCGGCCAGATTTGGGCTTGAGACAGCGTAGATGGATGTGATCGACTAACAACTATGGCTGCACCTTTGAGTTTGTTCGAGAAGACTTGAGGTTTTACTTTGACTATCCATCTTGGATGTTGTTGCTGATGCATTCAGTTGAGAGTCAGGAGCTTCAGTGTTTTATGTGTGTGTGGCTCAAGTTTCCATGTTAGCCGAGCTATGCACTACAGGAGCTGAGTTCGAGTGTAAAGATGTTGAGGCTCGTGGTTTCGCGCGCATTTAGCGCTAGTGAGGAGAAGATGTGTCTGATACTTCGAGTTTACTACTCGTGATGCAACATGAAGAGCAATATAGCAGCTTGTTTGTGCAGATGCCACATTTGTCGACTGGCGATGGCTAGGAGGCACAGACTTGCCGAGAAGTGTCAGTCATTTGAGATTTCCGGTTAGACGTGGCGATTGTTGCTGTGATTGTGTGTGTTTGTATGTACTTTGGTTTGTGGTACCAGTTGTTAGGCCTTTGTGGATCGTTTGATGAACTTAGTACATTTCCTTGTACCTTCGGTGACGATTTCAGTGGCAGGCTGGTATAGTTGAGTTTGACGGAGGTTGTCCATCTACGGGATGAACCTGTGTCCCAGTTTGCTGGTCGAGATAATCAGCTGCGACTGTGTGTTGGCAAGCTTTGCAGCGAGCGTTGGAGACCAGATTACTAGTTAGTACCGGTTCTTATCCTCGGATTGGTGAGCGATCTTTGAGGACTATTCAGACCTTGGAGGGCATATTGTGGACCTCAGAATTGCAGTTCCGAAGGATTTGGGACCAGCAGTTCCAGTTGTTTGAGATTGCATGCAGTACCAGTTGTTGATCACTGTGATATTGATATTGCGTGACGTCGTTTTGAGGACGATGTTGTACTCCATAGTGTTGGAGCGAGTTTGGTTTGATGTTTGAGTTGACATTTGATTCGGACTTTGTGGAATGTGTTACCACAGACTGTCAGGTTAGCGGAAATGGGTTGATTATTGCCCGAGTTCGATGTTTGAGCTATGCGGATATGAGTGTGTGAGTTATATTGATGTGTGAACTGAGTTGTGATTTGCCAGGATGTTTTGACCCGTATGTGGTCATAGGCGAGTTTGTGTTATGCCGTATAGTTCGGCGTCGCCTATATTGTTGACTTTTGTGTGTGTTGTGTTCCGTGTGGCGGAACTGTGTTTCAAGTTTGCTATATGTTGTGTACCCTATCTGTTCAGTATGCAGGAACACTTGGCTATAGTGTGGAGCCAGTTTAGATTTGAGATTTGAGGGTACAGGGATTTCAGCACGAAGTTATCTCCAATTGTGGAGTCTGTTGTCAGAGTTGTTCAGTTGAGGTTGCCGTTGTAGAGTTGAGCAGTATGCAGAGGCAGTGCTCCTACCTTTAGTCGGCAGACTTGGAAATTTCGAGGTCGAAATTTTTCTAAGGGGGGTGGATTTGTGACGACCCGGACCAGAATCAACAGTGTGATCAGCTGTATACATGAGTTACTGCTTAGTCGCAGATTGTCGACAGTTGATTGAACCGCTAGGTTCGTTAACGACTAAATCATTGGCCGAGAAAATGAGCTGGGTCTCTTCTCGAGAGTCGTTCTACGTGTAATTTCGAGTTCGTGGGCGGTTCCGGATCGTTATTTGGACGACCGAGGAATTAATTATGAATATTTGAAGTTTCGACGGAATTGGATTATAATGGCGAGCTACTTAACGACTAAATTACCGGTCGAGAATTTGGTTTCGACTTCTTCACGGAAGTTGTTCAGAATTTAATTTCGAGTTCGTGGGAACTTCCGGAGCATTTTTCTGAGTTACGAAGATTTAGTTATGATTATTTCCGATTGTGGATCGTTTAGTCGATTTAATGTGTGTTGGTTTGAAGGGTTGACTCTTTCTCCGTTTGGTCGATGTGTTTGACTTCGGATGATAATTGAAGATTATGTCGAGAAGAGTTTGTGGCTGCGAGAATTATCGAAATCGGAATTACGACGAGAAAGTTACGGGTATTTGAAGTTTGTCGAAAAGGATAAGTATGAGTTTCCATTTTGGGAAAGTGTATATATAGTGACTTTCCCCTTTGGGAAAGTCAAACCTGAAATTAATTTGTTTGACTTTACTTGACTGGTTTGACCGAGCTAAACGGAGGAGGTGCGACGGTGTGGAGTTCGCCGGCGGCGAGGTGGATTCCGACCACCACCGAGCCCGAGACCGGACCCAATCGATGCGTCTCGATGTTCCGAGCAAGTTTCCGGCCACCCCTCACGGCGAGGGTGGCTGTGGAGAGGAGAATTTCCGGCAAGAAAAGGAGGAAAAATTGAGGTATTCGGGTTTGGTGATTTGAACCGAATTGAGCTACAACTTTGAATGGGCTTTGAAGCTCTTATCCCCTTGATGCTACCCTGTAAGTTTCGTGATTCAATTCGATTTGTACATGGAGAATTTTGGATTTGAAATTTGTGTTTCAATTCGGGTTTTCATGAAATTGAGCTAGTTAGAGTGAGAATTGGCCTTCGTTACAGTTATGAAAGTTGCTCAGTGGACGATTTGGAGTGGAATAGGGGTGGCTCCGCCTTGAAATTTCACGTCCAGCGGCGGCGCCGCCGTGGACGACGGTCAATGGTCAACAGGTTTGACTTTTTGGATTTTCGACAAGTCGCATGTCATTTGACTCGAAATCGTGCCCTGATCGCAGTGGGGAGGTTCGTTTCTCGATTTGAGCATCCGAATGTATAGCGAGGTATTGATGTGTACATATACGGATTTTCGACGATTCGTTGACTTTGGATTATGTGTTTCCGAGAACGGTGGTTTCTTGTGATTTGAATTGTACTGTCGAGTTATGACTTTGAATAATGGACTTTGTGAATATTCAGGGGTTAGTGTTCGTTTGTTTGGCGAGGGACATTCCGACGGATCACGGGTTAACGCGAACTGCGTTACGCCAGACTGTGAGTGGACAAGTTTCTATTTTCACTGTTGATTTGCGAGTTCGTGGATTTATGATTTTCCGTATTTAAATTATACGATGATTGAAATATATGTTATTTTCGGAGGTGTTGTTATGTGTTTATGGGTGATGTCATTTATAGCATCGATGCTACCAGAGTTGAGAGATTCCTCTGAAGCAGGGTTGAGAGATTCCCCTGAGTGCCGCCGGGGTTGAGAGATTCCCCTGGCCTTTCACCGTCAAGTTTGAGCGAGTCACCTGACGTCGGGCTTGAGAGATTCGCCCGACAACCTCCATATATACATGTGTTGTTATGTTTTCCGAACTCGCATTGTTTTATATTGAGTATGTTTATAAACTGGTGAAAGGCATATGTTATTTTCGTCCACTCACTCTAACGTTTATCGTTTTATTTTCCTTTCCCCTGGGCTTTTCGGTTTCTGTGCCCAATTTGCAGTTCAGGCTCTGGTGTCGCACGTCGTGATCGGAGGCATAGTACTCGAGCTGCCTTGATTCTTCCAGTAGGTTTATTGTTCTACCTACTGTGGTATATGTATATGTTTATGTATTAGAGGTCGCTCTGAGTTTTCTGTTGAATATGTTATACGATTTTACTCCGGATTTCAGTAAAGTATAGATATATTTATTGATTTACTTTACTGTTGATATATTGAGAAATCCGGATGGGATTGGTGCCCACGGTTTGCTTTTTGTGGCATAGGATGAAGTGTTTTTTCCGCGTGCAGGTAATGGTAATTCCACGCTAGTAACGAAACTCTGCCCAAATTTCGAAATGCTTTTGTTGGTTCGTGTTTTCGAAGGGGTTTGATTCCGATTTAGGAAGCTAAATCGGGGTTGGGTCCTTTCATCGACGACCAGGTTTTCCCGAGATACTGTTTCGCGGCGAGAAGAACACTTCACTACCGTGTTTGATTTCCGCGATGAGGGCAGATCGGTTGATGAAGAAAGGCTGTGTTCCTTATTTAGCCCATGTTGTGGACACTACAGTAGTTGTGCCAGATCTTGGTAGTATTGAGGTTGTTTCTGAGTTTCCGGATGTGTTTCCAGCAGAGTTACCTGGTATACCTCCTATTCGGGAGATTGCCTTCACTATTGAGCTGTTACCGAGTACAGGACCGATTTCACAGACACCGTATTGTATGGCGCCAGCAGAGTTGAAAGAGTTGCAGGTTCAGCTCCAGGAGTTGCTGGAGAAGGGTTTTATTCGACCCAGTGTTTCACCATGGGGTGCCCCGGTGTTATTTGTGTGGAAGAAGGATGGATCTATGCGGTTGTGCATCGACTACCGGAAGCTAAATCAGGTTACAGTGAAGAACAAGTATCCGTTGCCGCGGATTGATGATTTGTTCGATCAGCTCAAGGGAGCATCAGTCTTTTCGAAGATTAACCTTCGATCCGGATATCACCAGTTGAGGATCCGAGACTCTGATGTGGCCAAGACAGCTTTCAGGTCACGTTATGGGCATTATGAGTTTTTGGTTATGCCGTTTGGGTTGACCAATGCCCCCGCAGCTTTCATGGACTTGATGAATCGGGTGTTCAGACGGTTCCTGGACAAGTTCGTGATTGTGTTTCTTGATGATATTTTGATCTATTCCAGGAGTGTGGGCCAGCATAAGAAGCATCTGCGAGCAGTGTTGCGGAATTTGCGGGACCATCAGTTGTTTGCGAAGTTTAGCAGGTGCGAGTTTTGGCTGGATAGTGTGAAGTTTCTGGGCCACGTAATATCCGCTGAGGGAATCAGTGTTGATCCTGACAAGATCGAGGCCGTGCTAAACTGGAGTAGACCTACCACTGTACCGAAGATCTGGAGTTTCTTGGGTTTAGCAGGCTATTACCGGCGGTTTGTATAGGATTTCTCTCGGATTGCTACACCACTGACCAAATTGACAAAGAAGGGCGTCAAATTTGAGTTGTCCGATGCGTGTGAGGAGAGTTATTTGCTCTTGAAGGAGAGTTTGACTACTGCACCGGTTCTGACATTGCCAGACGACAGCGGTGAGTTTGTAGTGTACAGTGATGCGTCGAAATTGGGGCTTGGCTGTGTGCTGATGCAGCATGGTAGAGTTGTGGCCTACGGTTCCAGGCAGCTGAAACCACATGAGGTCAACTATCCGACGCATGATTTGGAGTTAGCCGCTATTGTGTTAGCATTGAAGAGTTGAAGACATTATCTGTATGGAGCCCAGTGTAAGATCTACACCGACCACAAAAGTCTCACTTACTTGCGGACGCAGCCAGACCTGAACATGAGGCAGCACCGATGGATGGAGTTGATCAACGACTACGACTGCACTTTCGAGTATCATCCAGGGAAGGCCAATGTTGTAGCTAATGCACTTAGCCGGAAATCTGGAGCTTCGTTGTTTCATGTGTGTGTGGCTAGGTTATCGATGTTGGCTGAGCTTCAGGCTACGGGTGCTGAGTTCGAGTGGGATGATGAAGGAGCTTTGTTGGCTAGTTTTCAGGTTCGACCCGTATTGGTTGATCAGGTACGAGAGGCTCAGGACTCAGATTCCTACTTGTCGGGCAAGAAGACCATGATACGGAATGGTGTGCCTACAAAGTTTTGATTGAGCGACGACGGTACATTGTTGTTCAGAGGCAGGTTATGTGTGCCCAGAGATGAGAGTCTGAAGAAGGAGATTCTGGATGAGGCCCATAGTTCAGCATATGCGATGCATCCCGGAGGTACGAAGATGTTTCGTACACTTCGAGCGTATTACTGGTGGCGCAATATGAAGCGGGAGATTGCCGCATTTGTGAGTCGATGTTTGATCTGTCAGCAGGTGAAAGCAGAGAGGTAGAAACCTACAGGAAAGTTACAGCCACTAGAGATTCCGGTTTGGAAGTGGGAACATATTACGATGGATTTCGTTTATCAGTTGCCGCGTACTTCGGCAGGTAATACTGGTATTTGGGTTATTGTGGATCGACTGACGAAATCCACTCATTTTCTCGCACTTCCGAGGAAGATATCAGTGGGCAGATTGGCCAAGCTGTATTTATCGGAGATTGTTCGTCTGCATGGTGTGCCTATGTCTATTGTTTCTGACCGAGATAGTCAGTTCACTTCTGAGTTTTGGCAGGCATTGCAGCGAGCATTGGGCACAAAATTGCGGTTCAGTACAGCTTTTCATCCTCAGACCAATGGGCAGTCCGAGCGGACTATCCAGACACTTGAGGATATGTTGCGGTCTTATGTGTTGCAGTTCCGCGGAAATTGGGACTAGCAGCTACATTTGATAGAGTTCGCTTACAAAAACAGCTATCAGGCCAGTATTGAGATGACACCGTACGAGGCCCTATACGGGAAGCAGTGTCGCACTCCGTTGTGTTGGAGTGAGGTGGGCGAGCGATGGCTTATTGGTCCTGATCTGGTGAAGAGCACTATGGAGGATGTCTAGATCCGGGATAGATTGAAGATCGCCCAGGATCGTCAGAAGAGTTATGCGGACGTGAGGAGGAAGAGCCTCGAGTTTGATGTGGGTGATTGGGTCTTCCTGAAACTATCTCCGTTGAGGGGTGTTATGCGTTTTGGGAAGCGTGGCAAGCTTCGACCACGATACATTGGCCCGTACGAGATCACAGAGAGGATTGGAGCTGTTGCTTATAGACTTGAGTTGCCGGCTGAAATGCACGTGTTCATGATGTCTTCCATGTTTCGATGTTGCGGAAGTACATCTCAGATCCTTCGCATGTGTTAGCCCCACAGCAGTTACCGATCCGAGAGGATTTGACGTACGTGGAGGAGCCTGTGCAGATTCTCGATCGTCGTGAACAGGAGTTGAGGCACCGTGTGATCCCACTAGTGAAGGTCTTGTGGCAGAATCACTCGATTGAGGAGGCCACCTGGGAGACTGAGCAGCGTATGCGGGAGCAGTATCCTCATCTGTTCACTTGACAGGTACGTAAATTTCGAGGTCGAAATTTTTTTAAGGGGGGTAGATTTGTGACGACCCGAACCAGAATCAGTAGAGTAATCGATTCGATTCACGAGATTATGTGTAATCGCAATTAATCGTTAATTGTGTGGTTTGCCGATTTAGTTCACGACTTAATTATCGACCGAGAATTTGAATTGAGTTTCTTCATGAGAGTTGTAGAGTACGTGATTTCGAGCTCGTTGGCAGTTCCAGATGATTTTTCCGATAACTGAGGAATATAATATGATTATTTGAAGTTTTGGTTTATCGTCGAGTTTATCTGTTCGTTTCGTATTTATCCGAATCGTAATGGTTATCCGTTTTGGACCGTTGATCGTCCCGAGACGCGAGTATAAATATCGGAAATAGTCGAAAAATTGTCGAAAACACTGTTTGAGGTTTGACCAGACGTTGACTTTCCATTTTGGGCAGTTTGACCGTCGACCGTGAGGGAGAACTTTCCCGTTTGGTTTTCGCCGGCCGACTTGGATTTTCCGGCCACCTCCGGCCACGTGAAGAGTATAATCTCTCTTCGCTTGAGTTTCTAAGTTGATTTGTGTTTGAAATCGTGAAAATTGATGGTGGTTTGAGTGAGTTCGAATCGGGTTGGTTTGCCGGAGTTCGCCGGTGACGGGGGGTGGTCCTCCGGCTAGCTACGGTGGCGGGGGAGTGAGGGTTTGGACTCCCCTTGCCCCTGTGATGCTTCCCATGGGTTTAATTTGGGTTGAGGTTGTGGTTTCCAGTGAACCCGTGGTGGTTGCCGGAGTTTAGATCTGTTTTGGTTTCGAGCTGAATTGGTGAGGTTCCGGTGAGAATTAAGGGTTTTTGAAGTTAAAGAAATGGTTGGGCTTGAGGAGAGCTTGTAAACTGGAGCTTCCTCGCCGGAGAAACTCTCCGTTGGTGGTGGCGGTCAACGGCGGCGCTCCGGCGAGAGAGTTAACTTTTCAGTTTTCGCTGATTTTAATGTCATTTTTCTCGTAATCGCGCCCTGATCGTCACCTTGAGGTTTTTGAATTGATTTGGGTATCGGATTTTCAGTCGAAGGTTTCGAGTGGAGATTTCAGAAATTCAGTCGATTATTTTATGCAGTTTTATATGTTTTCGGGAACAGTTGGTTTCCGTGGTTAAGTACAGAGTTGTGGGCTATGATTTTGATCAGATATGTTTTATGACTATTCAGGGGATCGAGATCGTGCTTCGGGCGAGGGATCTTCCGCCGGGCCACGAGATTAGCGCAAGTGCACGCTCTGCTGATCTGTGAATGGACAATTTCTTTTCACGGAATGATTGCGAGTCTTTATACACGTTTTACGAACTTGAGCATGCATACGAGATTTCGATTTATATGAGCATGTGTTAGACGATTATGCTATTACCATTATACAATACGTATATGCATTTATATATTGCTTTACGCATTTGCATCGAACTATTTATGATTTGGTTTACACAGAGTACAGTCTTAGTATATGTTGTTGTATCGATACACTCGCATCCCGGCTGATCCCCGAGGGTGCCTACCAGGGGGGAACTGTACCTTGTGCCGATGTAGTTTCGGGTGGGTACAGATATCTGTTTCTTGTGCCGATGTAGTTCCGGGTGGAAACAGATACCCTGACCTGAGGCCTTTCGGGCTAGAATCACGTGTGGGTCTGGGATCCCGTGATTCGGACTGTACTAGCACGGATGTGTCTACGAACGACCCCGTGAGATTTTCCATGCATGCTCTGTACGCGTGAGGAGTTAGAGTCACCCTCGTGTACCATTTGATTATTTATACATTTGACTCGCATATGTTTTTATAACATATATATATATATATCGGCGAAAGACATTTATTTTCATCCAGTCACTCTAACGATTTTCATGTCTTTCCCCTGGGCTTTTCGGTTTCCGTGCCCAGTTTGCAGTCCAGGTTCTGGTGTTTCACGTCGCGGCTGGTGGCTAGTAATTCGAGCTACCTGTGTTTTCCAGTGGGTTCTTGTTTGGCCTACTGATGTATATATTGTATATATTTACACTAAAGGTCGCTCTGATACATTCTGATACATGTTTTATACGGTTTTTCTCGGATATACTATATATTACAGTATGTTTACTGTTTATTGATTATGATATGATATTGAGAAATCCGTATGGGATTGGTGCCCACGGTTTAGCTTTGTGGCATAGGATGAAGTGTTATTTTTCGGGTGTAGGTTACGGCAATTCCGCGTTAGTAGCGTTACTCTGCCGAAATTTTAATGGTTTTTGTTGGTTCACGTTTTCAGAAGGGGTTCGATTCCGATTTAGGCAACTAAATCGAGATTGGGTCCTTTCAGTTTGCAACTTGAAATCCAAGTTTGAGATGAATGACCTTGGTAGGACTCGATTTTCCTTCGGTTTAGAGCTGGAATATCCAGTTGGTGGAATTCTTATTCACCTGCCGACTTATGTCGAAAACATGCTTAGGAAAATTAACATGGACAAAACACACCATTTTAGCACACTAATAGTTATTCGCAGTTTGAACCTAAAAAAGATTAGTTTCATACGAAAGATGATGATGAGGAACTTTGGGGAGTTGGGGTTCCATATCTCAGTGTTATTGGAGCTTTGTTGTATTTAGTTTCGTGCACACATCTGGATATTGCATTTTCAGTGAACTTATTAGCTAGATTTAACTCTGCACCTACGCAATGTTATTAGAATGGAGTAAAACATATCTTCAGGTACTTGAAGGGATTCATTAACTTAGGCTTATTCTTTTCATACAATGAAATGAGAGAGAAACTGGAAATTCCGGTGATCGGAATGCTAGAAACGTAGCTTTCTGATCTGCGCAGTTCAACCGGTCGAACATGGATTTCGACCCGTCGATCTAAGTACCCTAGATGGATCTACGAGAGTCAATAGACCGGTCGAAGGAAGCCCTCAACTCATCGAAAGATGACACTGAACCTTCTTTCAATGTAGTCCCTTTTTTCGAGACACTAAATGATGTGTTGGTAGGATTTGTTGATGCCGGGTATCTCTCTGACTCGTATAAAGGACACTCTCAAACTGGTTATGTTTTCACCATTGGGAACACGATGATTTATTGAAGATTTATAAAGTAAATGATATACGCATTTTATGCTCGTTTCTTAACGCATTTCCCTTTACGTTTAGCTATGTTATTATCTTAGTTTTATGTTTTCCTTATTTAAATTGTTATTTTGAAGTTCATTACGGTGGAGATTAATATCGACGCAATTCGGAGGAATTTCGGCGATTTTGCGATTTTTGCGATTTTGGACCTCCGAAAATGGGCCGGGCCACAAAGCAAATTATGGGCCGAATTCTCAACTCTTGTTTCGGCCCATTATCAAGCCCAAACCCAATCAATTCGGCAAGGATGGCTTTTGGTGAAGAGGAAAAGTCTTGTTTTGAAAGGGCAAGTCAACATTATCAAGCTAATAATCACAAATGGTGACTACACATGGTGATTCATGCTTAGGGTTCCCAAATGGTGACTACACTAGGTGACTCTTGCTTTGCATTGAATGAAAAGATGACTTGCCATGGTGACAAGCTAGGTGATTCATGCTTAGGGTTCGGCAATGGTGACTAAGTGTGTGACTAAGTGTGTGACTAAGTGTGTGACTTGCCTTAATGATCATTGCATGCATTAAATGGAGGAGGCAAGGTGGAAGAGAGAAGGCACACATCCTTGCCTATATAAGAGGGAGGCCGGCCTTGAAGAAAAGGATCACTCATTTTACAAAGCAAAGCTCTACACAAATACTCCTCCACCATTAAACACTTAAGAGTTCACACACCAAGCCGAAGCATCATCTTCCTCCATTCAAGGCCGAAGCAAGCTAGGGTTCCTCCATCCTTCCAAGCCGAAGCAAACCATCCTCCATCCCTCACAATACGCTAAGTCCCTTGTGAAGGAAGTCCATCTCCACCGTAGTTCATCAAGCACTCAAGATAAAAAGTGTAACCATGATCTTCACTTTCATTTCTTTAGCTTTGTATGTGAATCTTTTGATGTATTGGAATAACAAGTTTAGAAAGTTTAGATTTGTGTATCAAATGAATAACAAGTTTAGATTTGTGTTTCATGTGCCTAAACCGATTTGTAATATGCATGTGTTTATGATTTATAGCTTTTTATGCATGTTTGATACAATCTTAAAGCTTCGAATGCATGTATTAGAAAATACGCTAAGTCCCTCTCTTTTGCATGTTTCGATGATCGTATGTTGTTTAGGATGTTTATACGCTAAGTTGCATTCCTACACAATTATCAAGCATGTGTACTTAATTATAAGTTATAAATTTCGCAACTTACACAAAGGTTTGATGCATGAAAAGGGTAGGTTAATAAGATGAGTTGATCACATGTAATTAATAGTGTAACTTCTTATTTTTAGCAAGCATAATTAGACTTTAAGTTTCTTGATTGTTGAAACTTGTCTATGAGTAAAACATGTTAGATGCCTAAGAGTTTTAGTTGTGTTTGCATGTTATGTACTTTAAATTCGTAGATTAAATAACCAACTTCCAATCCCCCCAAATATTTACATTTCCGCATAATAACGAAACCATGCATGCGCCCTTAATTCCCCGGATAAAGAACGATCCCTACTCGCCAATATTACAAATGACGAACGAAGGGTTTAAATTGCAATGCGCGTAATCGGTGTTTTTAAGGTCTACTTTGTGTTATCGTAAATGCATGTTTTGCACGTATCAATTTTTGGCGCCGTTGCCGGGGAGTTAGAATGTTTTGTATGATTTCGTTGTACATTTGTGATTAAAAGCATGTCTAAATTTTCGAAGTACATACTTGTTCATTCTTGTTTATACTTAAAGAAATTTACATACATGTTTACAATGCATACTTTTACTTAGACGAATTTATTGATACTTAGTTTTTTTACACTTGCATAATTTATTTTCATGTTAAAGGATAGTCTTTGATTTAATTTGAGTACTAGTACTTAGTTATTAAATAAATCTCTATGGAATAGGTGGTGCCTCTTTTGTTTGTCTATCTCCTTAACCCCTCGTGATGTGTGGATTTTATCACCACACGCCATAACCTAAGTGAAGTTATGGGCACGAGGTTGTGGGCGGAGTTTACTAAGAACTTGAGATTATATACTATCTCACAAATTTGGCTGATTGTTGGATATGGTGAATGGGTTTATGATTGGTGCCGGGTTTCGGATCTAAGCAATAGAACACCATTGGAGTATATACCGTAACTGGTTAGCCTCGGGGTGTCTCTAGGAACAACATTGGAGTATATACTCTTACGAGTAAGCCTCGGGTTGTTCTAAATATTAGTCCTTACCTCTCGCGTTATCTCTATTCCTACTAACCATTTCTAAACGTAACTAAGCTGAATTGTAGTCGGTATATATTTTCGCGCGGGCCGCACGTCCAAGAAATTTACCGAATGATCATTTCGCGTACTCTCTGTAAATCATAAGTGCATATGAATACGGATAAATACATGAACTTAATACGACATAATCCTTTAAATAGATGGTATATCGGATTAAGCATGCTTAGACCTCCCGGAATCAGACTTCATCTTCAGATGAACGAGACCCATTGCACAGTCGAGAGCCTCTGCACCACGTACCATCGGGGCCAAAGGAAATAAATAAAACTTAGTCAAATTTTTGTGTTTGTTTGTGCATTAAAAACTGTAAAGGACTAACAAACGTTACTTAGCTTGCATAACCTCTCTTAGGTTTTATGATACTCGGATTTCACTACCGAGTACCCTAACCTAAGTGAAGTTAGGGGCATAAGATCGAAGAAGAGGTCATTCTTTTCATTCATAGTTTAAACACGTAACTCGTTTGTTTTCTGCAGGTTCTAACGTTTTCTCTTATGCATGCACTCCATCTTTCACGTAGGATTGTTGTTTAATGCATTTTATTGAAAAAAAATGTGTGGTGCATAAATTCGATGTGAATTATTGTTTGCTTGTATTTGAACTTTGTTTATATATGTTCTAACTAAATTCTTGGGTTTAGCATTATATAGTTTTAATTTGCAGAAAACATGTGTCTTAGTTTATTACATTCTTTTGCATAGCCCATAAAATTGATTAAATCATTTGCATTACTTAGTAAATTACATTTAGTGTCTTAAGTATTATAACTTTTGTGTGTTATTAGTAGTTTTTAAGTATTTGTTAGTATTTATAGTATGCTTTGATAGTTTTACTATTTGTTATTGCTTTGTTTTCTAAATATGTCTTACGATTTTGGTTAGTATTCCTATATTCATCTCAAATTCTTTGTTGATACTAACACTTGGTCTTTGGTGGATGCTCAGGCTAATGAATGTCCGATCGGAATCCTAAACCATCTAGAACAAAGTTTGAGGAGATCGCAGAGAGAATAGCGAGACTTAAAGCTCAAACTGACATCCTGGATTTTCCCATCATCGAAGAAGTTTCCGAGTCTTCACATTCATCAACCGACCATACTTTAGCTTCATCAACCGACCACAATTCAGAAGCAGAAGCACAACAAGTCAACATGGCCAATGCAGGACAATCTCTTCGCCAGCGCACCTGCTCAACCGAATGGAGCAGTGGGCCTTCGAGCATTGCTTTTCCACAACCGGAGGAAAACATGAAGGATATCGAGCTAAAGAGTGGCTTCCTCCACCGACTACCCATTTTTCATGGACTTTCCAATGAAGATCCGAACAAGCATCTCAAACAATTCCAATTTGTTTGTAACAGCATGAAGCCATCTGATGCTGATACGGAGCTCTTCAAACTGAAGGCATTTCCATTCACCCTAGTCGACAGGGCCGAGTCTTGGCTAATGGAACTACCGCCGAACCATATTACCTCATGGAAGCAACTTGCGGATATGTTCCTAGCGAAGTACTTCCCGGCCTCAAAGATCACCGTCTTGAGAAAGCAAATCACTGGCATCACACAGAAACCGGACGAGACCTTCGGCCAATACTACGACCGATTCAAAGTTTTGTGTGCCACTTGCCCATCGCATGGATTTTCCGAGACCAATCTCATGAATTACTTTTACGATGGTCTCAAGCCGATTGATAGGGAATTGCTGGATGCAGCAGCCACCGGTGCATTCATGGACTTAACAGAAACCGAAGCTAGAGCTCTTCTAGAGAATCGGGCGAATAATGATGCACAATATGGAATGTCCAACAGACGAGCAGTCGGTGAAGCGAGTTCTACAACCGACGCGGACGAAAAATACGACAAGCTAGCCCATATGCTAGAGAAGGTTTTAGAACTCGAGACGACAAGAGCGAAGGCAACTCAACGGCCTGTTTGTGGCATATGTCAAACACAAGGTCACCACAACGACCAATGCCCTCAAGTGCCGGAGCAAGCAAGCGAGCCGGAGCACGCTAACGCCATCGGCGGATATCAGGGAGGACAACGGTATAACAATTATAACAACTATGTCAACCGTGATCATCCGGGTTTTAGATGGAGCAGCAACGAGGGAACTTTGAACCCTCCAGCACCTCAACAAAGCTACCAACGCCCTCCATTTCAACCAAGGCCACCGATGCAGCAGGGTTCGTCTTCGCAATCCTTCACCAACCCGGATTACGACAAGATGTTGTCGCAACTTTCGGCCTCCACTCAAGTTCTCCTCGACGGACAATCGAAGACAAAGGAGACACTTGACTCACATGGCCGCGACATCACCGAAGTGAAGAAGCAGCTTGGCCAGCTTGTTGATTTCATGGGCCAAATCAAGGAAACCGGTCGGCTTCCACCTCAAACCACTCCTAATCAAAGAAACGTGAATGCTATAGTGACAAGGAGTGGGAAGATACTTGAGGAACCAAAGACCAAGCGATCTCATCTTGATGAAGTCACCATTGAGGACATCACCAACGAAGAAGAAGATGAGATCGATCCGGCAATTCAAGAGGCCGAGAAAAAGAAGGTGACGCCTAATGTCACCAAGGCACAATCCCCTCCACAACCCACCCCAATCAAAGGTAAAAACCATATTCCTTCAAATACGGTTATTACTAATTCTCCGTTTGCTGTTGCACCTTTCCCTAGCAGATTGTTAAAATCGAAGAAGAAGGATGCTCAATATGAAGATATTTTGGACATCTTCCGAAAGGTGCAAGTGAATTTGCCCTTGATCGAGTGCATAAAACAGGTGCCGATATACGCAAAGTTTCTGAAAGAATTATGCACACAGAGGAGGCAAACTCGAGAGAAGGAGGTTGTGAAGGTGAACGCAACCGTTTCGGCGGTTTTGCAGCGTCGGCTACCCCCAAAACTGAAGGACCCAGGGAGCTTTGCAGTTCCTTGCGTAATCGGTGACACCCACTTTGAAGACGTAATGCTTGATCTAGGAGCTTCCATCAACGTCATGCCTTACTATCTTTTCGAATCGATGGAGCTTGGAGATCTCAAGCAAGATGGTGTTGTCATCCAGTTAGCCGATCGCACCCACAAGTATCCGAGGGGATACGTAGAAGACGTTCTCGTACAAGTCAACAACTTGATATTCCCAGCCGATTTCTACATAGTTGACATGGAAGAGAGTCCACTGAACACCACGCCATTGCTGCTTGGACGACCTTTCATGCGGACTGCGAGGACGAAGATTGATGTTTTCCAAGGCACTTTCTCCATGGAGATTGATGGAGAAAGAATCGAGTTCAACATCCTGGACGGGATGAAGTTTCCAATGTCGAGCGTAGCTGCCATTTCGACATACGATCCTGTGGATACCTTAGCACAAGGTTACCTCGACACCATCAACGAGGATGAACTCGACATGGCCATTCAACTTGGACATGACGGCCTTCTCGAGGCCTTACTAGAGCTTGAACCTCGAATCCAAGACATGGCCATGGCCCTAAATGCCGCACCACGGAAAGTAAGCTTTTCTCCTCCTATACCAATTACTTTTGGTACTAATAAAATGGTTCCTTCCATTTTAGAAGCTCCCGTTTTAGAACTCAAGCTACTACCGGACCATCTGAAGTATGCGTACTTGGGCGAGAATGAAACTTTACCGGTCATTATTTCGTCCGCGCTAGAAGAGGAACAGGAGGAGAAGCTCGTTAGTGTGCTCAAACGGTACAAACCCGCAATAGGCTGGACACTTGCGGACATCAAGGGAATCAATCCAGCAACTTGTGTGCATAGGATTTTCCTTGAAGAAGGCACCAAGCCTACGCGGGAAGCGCAACGTCGGCTCCACCCTCTGATGATGGAAGTGGTAAAAAAGGAGGTAATTAAACTCATGGACTGTGGAGTTATTTACCCTATATCTGATAGCCGTTGGGTTTCCCCAGTGCAGGTAGTACCTAAGAAATCGGGAATTACCGTCGTCGAGAATCTGGAAAATGAACTTGTGCCACAACGGACGATCACTGGACACCGAGTGTGCATTGATTACCGGAAGCTCAACGCCGCAACCCGCAAGGATCATTTTCCCTTACCATTCATCGACCAAATGCTGGAAAGATTAGCCGGCCATGCATTTTATTGTTTTCTCGACGGATATTCCGGCTACAACCAAATTAGCATTGCGGAGGAGGATCAAGAAAAGACAACATTCACGTGCCCTTTCGGAACGTTTGCCTATCGCCGCATGCCATTTGGACTGTGCAATGCACCAGGTACATTTCAACGTTGCATGCTCTCAATTTTCTCCGAGTACATTGAAAAAATTATTGAAGTATTCATGGACGACTTTAGTGTATTTGGGAATGATTTTGATGCATGCTTAAACAATTTAGAAACTATTTTACAAAGATGCGTTGAAACGAATTTGGTGCTTAATTGGGAGAAGTGCCATTTCATGGTTACGCAAGGGATAGTGTTAGGTCATATTATTTCCGAAAAAGGGTTAGAAGTTGATAAATCTAAAGTAGATCTTGTGCGTCACTTACCCTCTCCAACTTCGGTTAGAGAGATTCGTTCATTTCTTGGACACGCAGGATTTTATCGTAGGTTTATCAAAGACTTTTCCCACATCTCGCGCCCTTTGTGTAAACTGCTGCAAAAGGAGACCCCGTTCGTCTTTGATGAAGAATGCAACGCTGCCTTCAACAAGTTGAAGGAGCTTCTCACGAGCGCTCCTATTTTATGCAGCCCTGATTGGTCTCTGCCATTTGAACTCATGTGCGACGCCTCGGATTATGCCGTAGGAGCCGTCTTGGGTCAGCGGAAGGACAAGAAGCCTTGCGTAATCTATTACGCCTCTCGGACGCTTGATGAAGCGCAAAGAAATTATACTACTACCGAGAAGGAGTTTCTTGCTGTGGTTTTTGCATTAGATAAATTTCGATCTTATTTACTTCAAACTAAAGTAACTGTGTTTACCGATCATGCAGCTTTGAAGTATCTAATGCTCAAAAAGGACGCAAAACCACGGCTTATCAGATGGATACTTCTACTCCAAGAATTCAACATAGAAATCAAAGATAAGAAGGGAGTAGAAAACGTCGTCGCTGACCACCTATCACGTTTGATAGGTGACCATGAGCCTATCGAGATCGAAGAAACTTTTCCGGATGAAAAACTCTTCGGAATTGAGGTAACTACTTCGGAAACTCCTTGGTATGCCGATATTGTAAATTACTTAGTTACCGGTGAGTTTCCGTCTACCATGCATAAATTTCAACGTGACAAACTTAAGCATAATGCTAGAACCTTTATCTGGGATGAGCCTTATTTATGGAAACAATGCTCCGATTTAGTAATTAGGAGATGTATCCCGGATAGTGAGTTTAAGCCCATTCTAGACTTTTGTCACAATGAAGCATGTGGGGGACACTTTGGTTCTAGGAGGACAGCCCTTAAAATTTTAGATTGCGGTTTCTTTTGGCCTAGTTTATTTCGCGATGCTCATGCATATTGCGCTACATGTGATAAGTGCCAAAGATTCGGTAATTTAGGGCCTAAAGATCAAATTCCACAACACTACATATTTAATGTTGAAATTTTTGATGTGTGGGGTATTGATTTTATGGGACCATTTCCTCCCTCCAATGGTTTTACTTACATCTTACTCGCAGTAGATTATGTTTCTAAATGGGTGGAGGCAAAGGCCACCCGGACTAATGATTCGCGAGTTGTTGCAGATTTCCTACGAACTAACATTTTCAGTAGATTTGGAATGCCACGCGTTCTAATCAGCGATGGTGGAAGTCACTTTTGCAACCGCACGGTGGAAGCACTAATGAGGAAGTATGGCGTAAAACACAAGGTTTCCACACCATACCACCCTCAAACAAATGGAATGGCTGAAGTTTCCAACCGTGAGATCAAGAAGATTTTGGAGCGAACCGTCCGCCCCAACCGGAAAGATTGGAGTCAATGCTTAAACGATGCATTGTGGGCTTACAGGACTGCCTACAAGACCCCCATTGGTATGTCACCTTTCCGACTAATTTATGGGAAGGCGTGCCATCTTCCGGTTGAACTAGAGCACAAGGCATGGTGGGCCGTGAAGAAATTCAACATTGATCGAGATGCCGCAGGCTTACATCGGAAGCTTCAACTTTGTGAACTTGAAGAAATCAGAAATGATGCTTTCGACAATGCGTGGATTTACAAAGAGAAGACGAAAAAGATCCACGATCAGATGATTCGCGGGAAGAGTTTTGAACCTGGGCAGAAAGTATTGCTTTTCAATTCAAGACTTAAGCTCTTTCCGGGAAAGCTTCGCTCTCGATGGATGGGGCCATTCATAGTTTCTCAAGTTCTACCTCATGGAGCAGTTCTCATTCGATCTATCGACAAAGGTAGTGAGTTCAAAGTAAATGGCCATCGCTTGAAGCCATATTTTGAGGCATTTGCGGAGCACACCGTGGAGGAGATGCAACTCCAAGAACCGGCCATTTCAAAAACAAAATGATGCATCACGTCCAAAGCTAACGACGTAAAACAAGCGCTTGTTGGGAGGCAACCCAATAGGGAGACAACAGATTTGTTTTCTTCTCCCCTTTTACTTAATTTAATGGCTTTTGTATTTTAAACTAGAATTTTCGTAGATCCTATACTCCATGTTTAATTCTATACTTTTACTTTAGTACATTGAGGGCAATGTAGAGTTTAAGTGTGGGGGAAGGGTTTACAATTTAATTGTGTCTAAATTAGTGTTTTTCAGAGTCTTTAGGACGCCCTTAACTAGTCAATGATGAAATTTGATCGATACGGACACATATGGCGTATGAATCACATGCATCGAATTCTTGTGCTAATTGAGATATTCTATATGTTTTTAACATGTAGTAGATATGAATTGCAAACATGGTACAGAAATCGCATGCTTGAATAAGTTTTTAATCATACGAACCCTATGTGAGCTTTTGAGCTATCTGTTCTTTATTCGAGTGAATATGCATCCATTTCGTAGCTACTAGCTTATATATGCCTCATTAAATTGCTTGCCATAGATTTTATTGAACTAGAGAATGCTAGAACTTACTCATGTCAATTTGCAAAGCTTTTAAGTTGATACATACTTTGATTTTGGAAATGATTAAAGGCATTTAGGATTTTTCACCACATTGCCAAATATCCATGTATCCCATTTGTACGCACAAGTTGCGACACCCCTAGATAAACCAATTGAGCCCACGTTAAGCTTTTCTTTCATCACCATATATACCTAAACACTTATCCTAGTATAGAATATCCTTACCTTTGTTCCGGAAACTTGGTGAGAATTTTTCGAAACTAGCACATAACATTATGATTTGGTAGGAAGGATTGAAAGAGTTAATATGAGTAAGGGGAAAGACTTGTCCAATAGCTAAAAAGTATGAGATTGCCAAAAAGAAAAAAAAAATATTATATATCTCTCATGGCAATATGTTGTGTTCTAAGAATAAACCATTTGGATTAACGTCCCCCTTATTTGCGGATTTGGAGATTACGATAAATTGAAGGCCCAAAAATAGAACAAAATATGGCCTTTGTCCTGTCCGAAAAGCTCAAAGGGTAGATTAGCTTGAAGTATACATGATAACATACAAATGGAGATGGAGGACTAATATGGTGCTAGACTAAGTCATTGGAACGTTTTTATCACCACATATCTAAATTTCGAATGCCTTAGCCTTAACCCCATTACAACCTCACTAAAAGTCCTTTATGATCCTTAAAATGAGTAGCTTTCAATTAGTAGAGTAAGTTGCATGAGTAAGCTTATGGTTTTGGTTCATTTGTGCAAGTAATCAAACTTTATTCATGTGGTTTTCATTTCAATTCATATACACTTTAAGTGAACCATTTTCATGAGTGAAAAATATGATGAGTGCATCCTTGTGAGTTGATTAAACCTTTATTCAAAGCATGCACAGCTATAACATAATCATTGTTTTCTCTATGTCTTACTTGTTCATTACATAATTATATCGCAATTATCTCTTGAATTCGTTGAGCATACAAATTGAAATTCATGTGAGCCATCGCCATATACTTATGAAAATTCTGAGACAAATTTTAGCTAAGGGCTTAGTTGTGTTCTTTCTTTTAAATTTTTAGAGAGTCTTAGTTTAACTTAGTGTTTGCTAAGGGACTAGCAAAGTCTAAGTGTGGGGGAATTTGATATACGCATTTTATGCTCGTTTCTTAACGCATTTCCCTTTACGTTTAGCTATGTTATTATCTTAGTTTTATGTTTTCCTTATTTAAATTGTTATTTTGAAGTTCATTACGGTGGAGATTAATATCGACGCAATTCGGAGGAATTTCGGCGATTTTGCGATTTTTGCGATTTTGGACCTCCGAAAATGGGCCGGGCCACAAAGCAAATTATGGGCCGAATTCTCAACTCTTGTTTCGGCCCATTATCAAGCCCAAACCCAATCAATTCGGCAAGGATGGCTTTTGGTGAAGAGGAAAAGTCTTGTTTTGAAAGGGCAAGTCAACATTATCAAGCTAATAATCACAAATGGTGACTACACATGGTGATTCATGCTTAGGGTTCCCAAATGGTGACTACACTAGGTGACTCTTGCTTTGCATTGAATGAAAAGATGACTTGCCATGGTGACAAGCTAGGTGATTCATGCTTAGGGTTCGGCAATGGTGACTAAGTGTGTGACTAAGTGTGTGACTAAGTGTGTGACTTGCCTTAATGATCATTGCATGCATTAAATGGAGGAGGCAAGGTGGAAGAGAGAAGGCACACATCCTTGCCTATATAAGAGGGAGGCCGGCCTTGAAGAAAAGGATCACTCATTTTACAAAGCAAAGCTCTACACAAATACTCCTCCACCATTAAACACTTAAGAGTTCACACACCAAGCCGAAGCATCATCTTCCTCCATTCAAGGCCGAAGCAAGCTAGGGTTCCTCCATCCTTCCAAGCCGAAGCAAACCATCCTCCATCCCTCACAATACGCTAAGTCCCTTGTGAAGGAAGTCCATCTCCACCGTAGTTCATCAAGCACTCAAGATAAAAAGTGTAACCATGATCTTCACTTTCATTTCTTTAGCTTTGTATGTGAATCTTTTGATGTATTGGAATAACAAGTTTAGAAAGTTTAGATTTGTGTATCAAATGAATAACAAGTTTAGATTTGTGTTTCATGTGCCTAAACCGATTTGTAATATGCATGTGTTTATGATTTATAGCTTTTTATGCATGTTTGATACAATCTTAAAGCTTCGAATGCATGTATTAGAAAATACGCTAAGTCCCTCTCTTTTGCATGTTTCGATGATCGTATGTTGTTTAGGATGTTTATACGCTAAGTTGCATTCCTACACAATTATCAAGCATGTGTACTTAATTATAAGTTATAAATTTCGCAACTTACACAAAGGTTTGATGCATGAAAAGGGTAGGTTAATAAGATGAGTTGATCACATGTAATTAATAGTGTAACTTCTTATTTTTAGCAAGCATAATTAGACTTTAAGTTTCTTGATTGTTGAAACTTGTCTATGAGTAAAACATGTTAGATGCCTAAGAGTTTTAGTTGTGTTTGCATGTTATGTACTTTAAATTCGTAGATTAAATAACCAACTTCCAATCCCCCCAAATATTTACATTTCCGCATAATAACGAAACCATGCATGCGCCCTTAATTCCCCGGATAAAGAACGATCCCTACTCGCCAATATTACAAATGACGAACGAAGGGTTTAAATTGCAATGCGCGTAATCGGTGTTTTTAAGGTCTACTTTGTGTTATCGTAAATGCATGTTTTGCACGTATCAGTAAATCCTCTAAAGATAATGCTGCTTGCATCAACCTACATATTTAAGGATAATGCGGCTACTACTACAACACCAACCTGCATCTTTGAGGATAATGCGGCTTGCACTGAGAATGTGAGGTTAGGCCATTAAGGGTGACAATAGCAAATACATTTCACCGAAGTACAATCAGCAACAACACAGTTTCTGAATATTCATGTGAGCTAGATTGGTTCTGCTGATAATGTTGTGGACTTGTTCAACAAGTCACTTCACAAATCTACATTTGTGAAACATGTGAAATATATTGTCATGCGACGCTTATCTCAACTATGAGATTGAGTTACTAATTAGGAGGAGTCATTTTGGTAGACATCGTGGCGAGCATGCATCACATATGGTATCATTTGTAGTTAATGCGTTGTACTCTTTTCCCTTCGACCAAGTCTTTGTTTTGCCCATGAGGTTTTTGTTTACTTGACAATGTTTTTATTGAGGCAAAAAGTTGTGCATCCTAAAGTAGGAGCTCGACACAAGGAGGAGTGTTTAAGGAAAGTATATTCTTGATCTTCTGGTGTGTGTCTTGTACTAATTCGATTAGATGTAGATTCTAGCAATCCTTGATTTATCGGGAATATTGATTGTAATTGATTATAATGCATGTATTTAAGGTAATCTATCAATGACTAAAAATATTATTGAATATAGTTTCAGTTACAATTATTATGTATCTTGTAACAAAACATAAAATTTGTGTTTTAAAATGTGAAAAAAGACAAAAATACCCCTTTTTGAATAGTGAAATGTACAGTAACCCATATTTGTTACATAAGAAATTCTACTATAATTAAATAACCCAAAATTAACCTAGAAATGGAATTAGAGCCAAACAAACACAGGTCAATTGTTATATATATATCAACAACGGGTTAACTCCCACATTGACAGTTTTCGCTGTGACGACCCGAACCAGAATCAGATGTGTGTTTGGCACGATTCTCGAGATTTGGTTATAGTCGCAGTTTTACGATAATGTGTGGTTTGTCGATTCGATTCGCGACTATGTTTTCAGTCGAGAATTTGAGTTGAGTGTCTTCACGGAAATTGTAGAGCACGTGATTTCGAGCTTGTGGGCGGTTCCGGAAGATTTTTCCGATAACCGAGGAATATTTTATGATTATTTGAAGTTTCGGATTTCGACGAGTTTATCCGAATGTTTCGAGCTTATCCGAATCATTTCGTATTTTCATTTTGGACCGTTGATCGACCTGAGGGACGAGTATAAATATCGAAAAGTCGGAAAATAGTCGTAAAAACACGAATTTGCATTGACCATCGTTGACTTTCTGTTTTTGGTAAGTTGACTTTTTGGACAAAAAAAGGAAAGTTTCCCGTTTCGGTGCTTGCCGTCCGACGTCGAGTTTCCGGCCACCTCCGATAAATTAAAAGGTAGGGACTTCTTCCTCTCGTGATTTCGTGTTGGTCTGTAATTCATTTGAGAGAAATTGATGGGGTTTTAGTCGATTTCGAATCGGGCCAAGGGGGAGGATTTCGCCGGTGACGGTGAGCATGGTTCCGGCGAGATTTGAGAGGGGATTTGTTGGGGGTTTTGCTCCCCACACCTAGGAGAAGCTCACGGGGTAGCTAGTTTTGGATGAGGTGAGGTTTTGGGGTGAACCCGATTAGGGATCCGGTTTGGGTATTCCGATTTGGTTTCGAAGAATTGAGGTGGTTCCTTTGTGAATTGGGCTTAGTGTTAGAAGGGAAAGAGGTTCGCATGGTTGAGATGGTCTGATCTGGAGAGTTTCGCCGCGTGATTCCACCGTTGACGGCGTGCCGCCGCCGCCGCCGGCGGTCAACGACGAGGAAAAAGTCAACTTTTCAGATTTCGATAATTTTAATGTCGTTTTTCTCGAAATCGCGCCCTGATTGTCGTCCAGAGGTTTTTGGGATGATTTGATTAGCCGATTTTTAGTCGAGGTTTCGAGTTGGGATTTCGGGATTTCTGTAATTCATTTTGCACTGCATTTTGTATTTCCGGGAACGGTTGGTTTCCGTGCATCAGTACAGTTTTGTGGACTACGATTTTGATCAGTTATGTTTTATGAATATGTTCAGGAGATCGAGATCGAGATCTGGATCGTGATCGTGGTTCAGGCGAGGGATCTTCCGCCGGACCACTAGTTTAGCGCGTGTGCGCGTATCGAGAGTCTGTGAGTGGACAATTTTCTTTTCACGGAATTCTTGCGAGTCTTTTATATGATTTATGAACTCGAGCATGCGTATTGAGAGTTCGGATATATGAGCATGTGTTTTATGATTATACGATATACTTATACGAATATACGTATACAAGTATACATATGTTTATATGCTGTTTCATGCATTTGCATTGAAATGTTTATGATTTGGTTTACACAGAGTACAGTCGTGGTTACGTTGTTGTATCGATACACTCGCCTCTCGGCTGATCCCCGATGGTAGGCATATATCAGGGGAGGCTGTGACTCCTGACCCGAGGTCTTTACCGGGGGGAGGCAGACCTTTGACCTGAAGCCATTTCCGTCTAGAATCACATGTGGGCCAGGGACCCCGTGGTTCTGACTGTACTAGCACGGTGTGTGTCCATGAGTGACCCCGTGGTATTTTTACTTGCATGCTCTGTACACTGGAGGAGTATGAGTTTTACCTCGTGTACTATGTTGTTTATGTTTATCTGGACTCGCATATGTTTTTATAACATATATAAACTGGTGAAAGACATTTATTTTCGTCCACTCACTCTAACGTGTTTATTGTCTTTCCCCTGGGCTTTTCGGTTTCCG
This sequence comes from Geum urbanum, assembly GCA_946800695.1. Lineage (NCBI taxonomy): Eukaryota > Viridiplantae > Streptophyta > Magnoliopsida > Rosales > Rosaceae > Geum > Geum urbanum. The sequence goes on from OX326998.1 coordinate 43,090,582, forward strand.
TGCCCAGTTTGCAGTTCAGGTTTGGTGTTTCACGTCACGGTTTGGAGGCTAGTGATCAGAGTTACCTGTGTTTTCCAGTAGGTTCTTGTTTCGCCTACTGATGTACATATTGTATATGTTTTACCCTAGAGGTCGCTCTGATACATTCTGCTACATGTTGTGCGGATTTTCACAGATATACTTATATACATAGTACAGTTTATTTACTGTTGTTGATTATATTGATGTTGAGAAATCCGGATGGGATTGGTGCCCACGGTTTGCTTTTTGTGGCATAGGACGAAGTGTTAATTTCTGGGTGCTGGTTATGGTAATTCAACGCTAGTAACGAAACTCTGCCCAAATTTCGAAAAAATTTTGTTGGTTCGTATTTTCGAAAGGGTTTGATTCCGGTTTAGGTAGCTGAATCGGGATTGGGTCCTTTCAGCTTGGTATCAGAGCATTAGGTTGTCAGATTCTGTAGACTCTTGTAGTTGTGACGCTTAGGGTATTTGAGTTGATACAGCATGGCTGGAGTGATGACCCGACTGGCCAGCGGTACTCATCAATACTTCGGGTGTTGTATGTCCTCAAATATCTGCGGTTTCATGATTACGTTCTTTCTGCTTGTGCCTAATGCTTGTCTTGTATCAGTAGGATGCCTCATCAACGTGGTCCCCGTGTTGACCGGGATGATGATCCTGATGAGGATCGCCGAACGCGCGACTTGCTTATGCGAGTGCTGCGTTTGGAAGAGCGTTTTGACCCTGTGGTCAAGGCTCGCACTGCGGGTGCTACTGTGTTTTCGGGTTAAGTTGATCCAGAGATATGCGAGGCATGGTTGGTTCAGATTGAGCGTGTTTATGAGCGTCTGCAGTTTACACCTGAGCAGATGACAGTGGCCGCAGTTCGCTTACTTGAGGCAGATGCATACTTTTGGTGGGTCAGCACTGACAGAGTTCCTGTGGATACTCTGTGGACATTGTTCCGTGATCTGTTTATGCGGAGGTACTTCAATCAGGCTACCCAGCAGCGCAAGTACGAGGAGTTCACGAACTTGAGGCAGGGCAGTTTGTCTGTACTTGAGTATCGGGATCGGTTTACTCGATTGTCTCATTTTACGTGGGATATGGTGGCTATAGAGGAAGCCAAGTGTCGCAAGTTTGAGCTGGGATTGAATCTGAACATCAAGGCGACGTTGACTACGATGCCGAGGAATAACTTTGATGAGTTTGTTAGTGCAGCTCTCCGAGGCGAAGATATTGAGCAGGAGAGACAGCAGAGGTACCAGCCGAGACGATTTGAGGAAGGTGGACCGAGTAAGGGGCCTTCGAAGAGGTTGAGTTCTGATACTTCCGGTTCAGCTTCATCCTCAGGTGGTGGATCTTATCGACCACCAGCTGGTGTACCGAGGCAGAGATCTAGATGGAGGAGAGATCGTCCACAGCGACCACAGGCTAGTGGGAGTTCCAGCGGTTCTAGCTATCCTCGGCGTACTGGTGGCACATTTCCTGTACCTAGGGACTATCCATTGTGTAGCTTTTGCAACAAATATCACCCTGGTACATGTCGGCGAGGCCCTGTTATTTGCTATAGTTGTGGCCAGGAGGGTCACTATTCGAGGGAGTGTCCTCAGTTGTATGGTACTGGTGGACAGGTGGCCCAGAGTTTCGGAGTTGAGCGAGGTGCTCCTACGGGAACTCGACCAGCACAGTTTGCAGGTCAGGGTCGACAGCAGGGACAGCCCCAGCGAGGACGACCAGCCGGACAGGCGAGAGTTCATGCTATGACAATGCGTGAGGGCAGAGCATCACCGGAAGTTGTTATCGGTACGTTACATGTTTTTGGTATTCCAGTAGTTGCATTGTTAGATACAGGTGCCACACATTCATTCATATCATTTAGACTGTCATCATTGGTTACGGTACCTGCATCTCCACTTCCGGGGTTGTGGAGAGTGTTGTATCCGTCAGGTGAGGTTGTGAGCATCGGTTGGGTTTACCGAGATTGTGAGGTGTTTGTCGATGGCCATGGTTTAGCCGCTGATCTGTTACTGCTTGATATTGTGGATTTCGATCTGATATTGGGTATGGACTTTTTGGAGTCGCACTGGGCCATGTTTGATTGCCACAGGAAGGAGGTCGCGTTTCGACGACCAGGGTTGCCTGAGATACTGTTTCGTGGCGAGAAGAACACTTCCCTACCCTGTTTGATTTCCGCGATGAAGGCGGATCGGTTGATGAAGAAGGGTTGTGTTGCTTACTTAGCCCATGTTGTGGACACTACAGCTGCAGTGCCGGATCTTGGTAGTATTGAGGTTGTGTCTGAGTTTCCGGATGTGTTTGCAGCAGAGTTACCTGGTATACCCCCTGTGCGGGAGATTGATTTTACCATTGAATTGTTGCCGGGTACTGGACCGATTTCCCAGACACCGTACCGGATGGCTCCTGCGGAATTGAAGGAGTTGCAGATTCAGCTCCAGGAGTTGTTGGAGAAGGGATTCATTCGACCGAGTGTTTCTCCGTGGGGTGCTCCAGTGTTGTTTGTGTGGAAGAAGGACAGGTCCATGCGTTTGTGCATTGATTATCGGAAGCTGAATCAGATTACAGTGAGGAACAAGTATCCGTTGCCACAGATTGACGACTTGTTCGATCAGCTCAAGGGAGCAGCAGTCTTTTCGAAGATTGACCTTCGATCTGGATATCACCAGTTGAGAATCCGGGATTCAGATGTGGCCAGAACAGCTTTCAGGACGCGGTATGGGCACTATGAATTTTTGGTTATGTCGTTTGGGTTGACCAACGCCCCCGCAGCTTTCATGGACTTGATGAATCGGGTGTTCAGACGGTTCCTGGACAAGTTCGTGATTGTATTCATTGATGATATTTTGATATATTCGAAGAGTGTGGGCCAGCACAAGAAGCACTTGCGAGTGGTGTTGCGGACTTTGCGTGACCATCAGCTGTTCGCGAAGTTTAGCAAGTGTGAGTTCTGGTTGGATAGTGTGAAGTTTTTGGGCCACGTGATTTCGGCCGAGGGAGTTAGTGTTGATCCTGACAAGATTGAAGCCGTGTTGAATTGGAGTCGACCCACTACTGTGCCAGAGATTCGGAGTTTGTTGGGGTTAGCAGGCTATTATCGACGGTTTGTACAGGATTTCTCCCGGATTGCTACACCACTGACCAGATTGACGAAGAAGGGCGTCAAATTTGAGTGGTCTGATGCGTGTGAGGAGAGTTATTTGCTCCTGAAGGAGAGATTGACTACCGCACCGGTTCTGACGTTGCCAGACGACAGTGGTGAGTTTGTTGTATACAGTGATGCGTCGAAGTTGGGCCTTGGCTGTGTGTTGATGCAGCATGGTAGAGTCGTGGCATATGGTTCCAGACAGCTAAAACCGCACGAGGTCAACTATCCGACGCATGATTTGGAGTTAGCCGCTATTGTATTAGCGTTGAAGAGTTGGAGACATTACCTGTATGGTGCTCAGTGTAAGATTTTCACTGACCACAAGAGTCTCACTTACTTGCGGACACAGCCGGATTTGAACATGAGGCAGCGTCGATGGATGGAGTTGATCAATGATTATGATTGAACGTTTGAGTACCATCCAGGGAAGGCCAACGTTGTAGCGGATGCACTTAGCCGAAAATCTGGAGCTTCGTTGTTTCATATGTGTGTGGCCAGAGTATCGATGTTAGCTGAGCTTCGAGCTACAGGTGCTGTATTTGGGTATGATGATGATGGAGCTTTGTTGGCAAGTTTCCAGGTTCGACCGGTACTGGTTGATCAGGTACGGGAGGCACAGGATTCAGATCCTTACTTGCTGGGCAAGAAGACTATGATTCGGAATGGTGTGCCTACAGAGTTCCGATTGAGCGACGACGGTACGTTGTTGTTCAGGGGCAGGTTATGTGTACCCAGGGACGAGGACTTGAAAAAGGAGATTTTGGACGAGGCCCACAGTTCAGCGTATGCGATGCATCCCGGAGGTACGAAGATGTTTCGTACACTTCGAGCGTACTATTGGTGGCGCAACATGAAGCGGGAGATTGCCACGTACGTGAGTCGGTGTTTTATTTGTCAGCAGGTGAAGGCGAAGAGGCAAAAACCTGCAGGGAAATTACAGCCACTTGAGATTCCGGTTTGGAAGTGGGAGCATTTCACGATGGATTTCGTCTATCAGTTGCCGCGTACTTCGGCGGGCAACACTGGCATTTGGGTTATTGTTGACCGACTGACGAAATCTGCACACTTTCTTGCACTTCCAGGGAAGATTTCAGTGGGCAGACTGGCTAAGTTGTACTTATCCGAGATTGTTCGCTTGCATGGTGTGCCTGTGTCGATTGTTTCTGACCGTGATAGTCAGTTCACTTCTGAGTTTTGGCAGGCTTTACAGCGAGCGTTGGGCACGAGATTGCGATTTAGTACAGCTTTTCATCCTCAGACTGACGGGCAGTCCGAGCGGACCATTCAAACTCTTGAGCATATGCTGAGATCGTGTGTGTTGCAGTTTCGTGGAAATTGGGATCAGCAGTTGCACTTGATCGAGTTCGCCTACAACAACAGCTATCAGGCCAGTATCGAGATGGCACCGTACGAGGCTCTGTACGGGAAGCAGTGTCGCACTCCATTGTGTTAGAGTGAGGTGGGCGAGCGTTGGCTCATTGGTTCAGATTTGGTAAAAACCACGATGGAGGACATTCAGGTTATTCGGGATTGGCTGAAGATTGCCCAGGATCGGCAGAAGAGTTACGCAGATGTGAGGAGGAAGAGTTTAGAGTTCGAGGTTTGTGATTGGGTCTTCCTGAAACTATCTCCGTGGAGGGGAGTAGTGCGTTTCGGGAAGCGTGGCAAGCTTCGACCGCGGTACATTGGTCCGTATGAGATTACAGAGAGGGTTGGAGCTGTTGCTTACAGACTTGAGTTACCGACTGAGATGGCTCGTGTGCAGTTGTCTTCCATGTTTCGATGTTGCGGAAGTACATCTCAGATCCTTCACATGTGATAGCCCCAAAACAGTTGCCGATCAGAGAGGATTTATCGTATATTGAGGAGCCAGTGCAGATTCTCGATCGATGTGAGCTGGAGCTGAGGCACCGTGTGATTCCGCTGGTGAAGGTCTTGTGGCAGAACCACTCGATTGAGGAGGCCACCTGGGAGACCGAGCAGCGTATGCGAGAGCAGTATCCTCATCTGTTCACTTGACAGGTACGTAAATTTCGAGGTCGAAATTTCTTTAAGGGGGGTAGATTTGTGACGACCCGAACCAGAATCAGATGTGTGTTTGGCACGATTCTCGAGATTTGGTTATAGTCGCAGTTTTACGATAATGTGTGGTTTGTCGATTCGATTCGCGACTATGTTTTCAGTCGAGAATTTGAGTTGAGTGTCTTCACGGAAATTGTAGAGCACGTGATTTCGAGCTTGTGGGCGGTTCCGGAAGATTTTTCCGATAACCGAGGAATATTTTATGATTATTTGAAATTTCGGATTTCGACGAGTTTATCCGAATGTTTCGAGCTTATCTGAATCATTTCGTATTTTCATTTTGGACCGTTGATCGACCTGAGGGACGAGTATAAATATCGAAAAGTCGGAAAATAGTCGTAAAAACACGAATTTGCATTGACCATCGTTGACTTTCTGTTTTTGGTAAGTTGACTTTTTGGACAAAAAAAGGAAAGTTTCCCGTTTCGGTGCTTGCCGTCCGACGTCGAGTTTCCGGCCACCTCCGATAAATTAAAAGGTAGGGACTTCTTCCTCTCGTGATTTCGTATTGGTCTGTAATTCATTTGAGAGAAATTGATGGGGTTTTAGTCGATTTCGAATCGGGCCAAGGGGGAGGATTTCGCCGGTGACGGTGAGCATGGTTCCGGCGAGATTTGAGAGGGGATTTGTTGGGGGTTTTGCTCCCCACACCTAGGAGAAGCTCACGGGGTAGCTAGTTTTGGATGAGGTGAGGTTTTGGGGTGAACCCGATTAGGGATCCGGTTTGGGTATTCCGATTTGGTTTCGAAGAATTGAGGTGGTTCCTTTGTGAATTGGGCTTAGTGTTAGAAGGGAAAGAGGTTCGCATGGTTGAGATGGTCTGATCTGGAGAGTTTCGCCGCGTGATTCCACCGTTGACGGCGCGCCGCCGCCGCCGCCGGCGGTCAACGGCGAGGAAAAAGTCAACTTTTCAGATTTCGATAATTTTAATGTCGTTTTTCTCAAAATCGCGCCCTGATTGTCGTCCAGAGGTTTTTGGGATGATTTGATTAGCCGATTTTTAGTCGAGGTTTCGAGTTGGGATTTCGGGATTTCCGTAATTCATTTTGCACTGCATTTTGTATTTCCGGGAACGGTTGGTTTCCGTGCATCAGTACAGTTTTGTGGACTACGATTTTGATCAGTTATGTTTTATGAATATGTTCAGGAGATCGAGATCGAGATCTGGATCGTGATCGTGGTTCAGGCGAGGGATCTTCCGCCGGACCACTAGTTTAGCGCGTGTGCGCGTATCGAGAGTCTGTGAGTGGACAATTTTCTTTTCACGGAATTCTTGCGAGTCTTTTATATGATTTATGAACTCGAGCATGCGTATTGAGAGTTCGGATATATGAGCATGTGTTTTATGATTATACGATATACTTATACGAATATACGTATACAAGTATACATATGTTTATATGTTGTTTCATGCATTTGCATCGAAATGTTTATGATTTGGTTTACACAGAGTACAGTCGTGGTTACGTTGTTGTATCGATACACTCGCCTCTCGGCTGATCCCTAATGGTAGGCATATATCAGGGGAGGCTGTGACTCCTGACCCGAGGTCTTTACCGGGGGGAGGCAGACCTTTGACCTGAAGCCATTTCCGTCTAGAATCACATGTGGGCCAGGGACCCCGTGGTTCTGACTGTACTAGCACGGTGTGTGTCCATGAGTGACCCCGTGGTATTTTTACTTGCATGCTCTGTACACTGGAGGAGTATGAGTTTTACCTCGTGTACTATGTTGTTTATGTTTATCTGGACTCGCATATGTTTTTATAACATATATAAACTGGTGAAAGACATTTATTTTCGTCCACTCACTCTAACGTGTTTATTGTCTTTCCCCTGGGCTTTTCGGTTTCCATGCCCAGGTTGCAGTTCAGGTTTGGTGTTTCACGTCGCGGTTTGGAGGCTAGTGATCAGAGTTACCTGTGTTTTCCAGTAGGTTCTTGTTTCGCCTACTGATGTACATATTGTATATGTTTTACCCTAGAGGTCGCTCTGATACATTCCGATACATGTTGTGCAGATTTTCACAGATATACTTATATACATAGTACAGTTTATTTACTGTTGTTGATTATATTGATGTTGAGAAATCCGGATGGGATTGGTGCCCACGGTTTGCTTTTTGTGGCATAGGACGAAGTGTTAATTTCTGGGTGCAGGTTATGGTAATTCAACGCTAGTAACGAAACTCTGCCCAAATTTCGAAAATTTTTTGTTGGTTCGTATTTTCGAAAGGGTTTGATTCCGGTTTAGGTAGCTGAATCGGGATTGGGTCCTTTCATTCGCCTCTACTATCGGATGTCATCTTAAAATCTCTCACATAGTCATAGCAGTTTTTATGCATCATTTCTCAATCTTATTTACTCTTTTTTTCCATGTTCAATGTATTCTTGACGAATTATATGATAGCTAGAACGGCAAAATCAAGAATATTAGAGATATGGATAATACTTGGGTCCAAATGAGTTTGAACCAACATTGTCCAAATCACCCATTTTTATATATTTTTCTATTTATGATTTGATAATCGAGATCACTTAGTATATTTTTACTTCTTAAGGATCATGTATACAAAAATTTGATCAAATTGAAGATCGTTTCTTCATCTAATCTTGCAAAACAAAAGAACAGTTATTATTGTAATGCTAAAATTCACTATAACCGTTCATTTATTCGATAAGATCGGATACTCAACTGATCTCTATTTGAATCACTATTTTGTAGAGTTGATCTTTAACCAATAGTCTATAAGATCAGTAGTCTCAATATTGAAATAATAAATTAGAATATATACAAACTCATTTGGACTCAAGTATTTTCCGAAGAGATATAGATTGTACTACCTTCGGTAACCTCTGTAAGTTTCTCTTTTGGTCAATTAATCAACATTAATATAGTAAATCCTCTATACAATCATAATATTGGGCCGGGTATAATTTATTTATTTATTTTGTTGTTGAAGAAAATGACCTTCCAGAGGAGCCAAAAAGTAATTTTATTAAATAATACGACTAAAGTTGTAATGTCAGGTATCCAGAACAGGCTCTAGAGTGATGGTTGACAATTCGTGATGACTTTCATGCTCATAAGCATATCTATGTGCTACATTATTATAGATTCTAGCACTAAACGTTAGATCCATACAATTCCACAAATGTAAGTTTAATGGAATCTCAACAAAATCACGAGACTCAAAGAGAACTAGAGATAACAATACCCTGAACACTTAATTGTGGTAGGTTTATTAAACCTAATGAAACTTGCAATCCATATGAAATGCAAATGAACCATAAACATTAAAATCAATAATTTCACAAAGTTGACGCAAGCAAAGGGCTAAGGAGACAAACCACTTGGGTCTCAAGCCTGAATCTTGAACAGCTCCCAACATTGCCCATGGCCCACTCAATCATTAGGCTATATCCAAACAATCCAAGGAAGAAAAATCCTTAAGGACAACAACCCTATGCTCCAAACAGTCGCATCCCATTACAACTTGTCATCACCGCCATGAGAAATCGAAAGTCCAAGTCCCTCACACTCCTAGTGTTGAACAATCTCGACCTTCACCTACACACATTTGGAACCCCAACCACAAGAAGACAAATGGAATGCAGTTGTCGGCTTGACATCGGCGTCGTCGTTGGTGCCTCCAACGTTGATACAACAACCCACTTTTGGTCAAGGGTGGATGTCTCGCGATAGCAGCCCCTACCACCAGTCATTTATTGCCGAAGTAATACATCATCGCTCTTCAACCAACATCCCCATCTTCGCTTCCCACTTCACACCTAGGTCAAAAACCTTGAGAACACTACCAAACCATGGCGTCTTGGAGATGACACCAAAGCATGGCGTCTTGGAGTCGATACTATCAGAGAAAGACATCACATATATCTAACGATGAGCCCAGAGAAGGGCTGTTGCCACTTGTTGAGACAAAAGTATGAAAGAAAAAAAAAACAAGTAGGGTTCTCGATCATCGTGTTGCCCTCGAGCATAATTTATTCGTATATAGAGGTTATTCCTCAATAAAGATTTAGTTAAAAATTAGATCACAAATATTCACAAAATAATTTATTTGCGATAGCAATTACAGTAAAACATCTATACAGTCGTAGTGGGGGTTTGCCTAATTTATTCCTACTATAGAAAGGTTATTCCACAATAAAGGCTAATTAAAATATTAAATCCAAAAATTAAATCATATATATCAAGTAAGTGGTCAATTTTTTAAAGCATTTGTGCAAAACATTTTGGTTATGTTATTGAATTATCTAACATAAGAAAAATACTAGAATGCACCCCAAGTCTATGCACCCATTAGATTTTTTTTAATATTCCATGTGTCATAATATAATTGGTTGATTTTGTCAATATTTCTCCTAGTTGACTGAGCTTATGATAAGCTCAGTCCAGATATACTCTTCTCTTTCTCTCTCTCTCTCTGCAAAGGTAGTACGCCTCCTTACCGTCGCCGCCGTAGTCTCCTCGTCGATGATTTCCAGCCTTGCACACCTCGGCTCGGCATCCGGCTACGCTTTGCCCATCGTCACCTCCAGGTCAAGGCACGACCTCCGGCACCTGCAGTAGCTGCATCTCACCTCGGTTTCAGTGTCGCGGGCTTTCTCATCTCAAGACCGGCCTCAGCCCAAAGCCTTGTCTCAAGATGCATCATATGCCTCCTCAGGCCAAGGTGGACCAAACGCCAAACCGTCTACTGACTTCGGCTCTGGTCCCTCGCCTCTCGACCAAAATGAAACGACACTGTTTCAATGCCTCCAAATTGGACAGCCCAGAAAATCTTGAGAAAAATAAAATTAGGTAAAATAAATTTTATTTATTTCATTCCTTTTAAAAATGAAAAAATTAACTTAAATTTATGGAAAATTATATGAAATTTTTTCATTGAATCATTTTTATGTCTAAATAATTCTAAAATAATCGAATACAAAAAAATTAAAAGCCAAAATGCCAAATGCGTTGTTCGATTATCATTCATTAATTATAATAGAATATAGTTTTTTTTTAAATCTACTAGTAATTAAAATATAAAATATAAAAAATAGATTGTATGCATGATTAGATCTATGAATTATTTTGTACATTCATAACAAATTTGAACAGTTTCGGTGTCTTTTTGAGCTCGATTGACATAGTAAACTTTAATTTAGAATGGAATTGTTGATTTAAAACTCTGAACAATTTTAAAAAATAACTAGTTGTACAAAAAATAAATAAAAAATACCCCCGGTTATTCATGGGGCATATTTTCAAATTGAATGTCTAATATTATAAAATCCACGAATTCAATTTGACGAAATGAATGAATTCATGATGTATTTAGCAGTGGTGTATAAGTTGTTAAATACATTGACAAATATGATCATTTGAAAAGTAAAAAGTTGGATACAAATAAAATATGATAAACCGTAGGATAGGGACGTATGACTAATATATACGTAATGTGAATTTTTGAGCTGGTTTGTTCATCGTTTAGTCATTGATCCGTGCATTTTACCTAACGGTCATTTATGCCCCTATCATCATGATATATAAGTCACTAAGATAAACGATATTGTACATCCATTTGGGATTGTAAAAAGTACGTTATATTTGCATACAAAGGTACTTCTTATGATGTCTTGGACGCGACGAGAGCAAAATTTTAAATATCGAAGTCACCGATAAGGTAAAGTTAGCATAATTAAAATATAGGGACATATACGACCGTCACATTTGATCGAATGGATTAAGACCGAGACCATGCCGAAACTAGATGAAATTTTAACCCCTTTGGTATAAGAGTTAAATGACCACATTGTATGGTCAATTTATTCAATATATATATTTTGGTTCAAAATGCATCAATATAGACATCTTGGTTGTTTATGCCAGCATTATATAGATGTGCGAGTGCACACCAAAAGTAATATTGCGACACCATTTTTATAGTACATTTTTCTATGTGCATAAAGAAACTCCCCATAAGATGTCGTGGTCACTACGAGATCAAAAATTAAATTATCGAAGTGCTTAATTAGTCAAAATTAGCGAAAATAGGAAATAAGAACTTGAACCACCGTCCAGTTTTACTTGACTGATGGAGATATAAACCATGATCGATGAAATTAGATGCACTTTTTATCACATGTATATAATAGTCTATGTGTCCCTATTTTTTATCATATGTATATAATACATGCATATAATAGACTGTGTCATATAGTCGATTCTTTAATTTTAATTTCATCAACTTAAATCAATGAAGTCAATCTTGACGATCATTTATGTACCTATATTTTGTTTTCACTAATTTTGACTAATCTAGCACTTCGATAATTTAATTTTTGAATGCCTCGTGGTCACGACATCTTATGGAGAGCCTATTTATGCACGTAGATACTTTCCAAATGACTGCAATAGCGTTTGTTGTTGTCACTCGTAAAAATTAAAAATATAGGCATAAATGATGGTTGGGTTGACTACATTAATCATAGATGAATACAGTTGTATTCAAATAAAATGACCGTGCAATGAGATCATTAAACTATTATATAGACGTGGTTAAAATTTTAGTCGATTTTGTCATAGTTTCGATCTTAATCCGTCAAGTCAAACTCATTGGTCATTTATGCCCCAATTGTTAATTTCCACTAATTTTACCTTAAAACATACTTAAACAATTCTATATTTGGTCTCGCTGCAACCATGATTACGTACGGGCTGCCTCAGTATGCCTGTATGAAAATTTACTTTCTTAAATATCACCGTGGTATCGCTCTCCCATGTGACTTTTACAAATAGAATAGAGCGGCATAAACGACCATCGGGGTTGATTTGCTTGAATCAAGGCTGAAACGATGACATAAGTGGCTCAAAATTATACTACACATGCAAAATAGTTCTATGTTTGCATCCTAGTGACGAATTCTTCATAATGTTTTTTCTTTCAACTTTTTCACTTTCTAATTTTACATTTGTTCATAAGCATTAAACAAGTCATACAACATTAGTTGACCTATCGTCAATTCATGCAATATGTCAATACAAAAACCTGAAATGGCCGGTTCGGTTTTTCAGACGTCTTTAATGCATAACTATATGCTTTTGTGAAAAAAATTGGGCTAGTTGTTCAACGTTTCGGTATTTGTCAACAATTAGGCTAACCCAATTAGATATCGAACATTGTGTAAAGATGAGTCAAATTTGTAAATTTCCTAATATAATGTAATTTTAGTGAAGTCTGCACCATGAATAGACTGTATAAATTTTTCTATAATTATTCGAACAACGAAGCTATTTGTTTTTATTTTTGAGCGTTTTAAATAGACAATTTTATTCAAAATAACACAAAATATATATTGACAATTTCTGAACATTTTAAATAAACAATTTTTTTTGTTTTTTTTTTGTTTTACAAAATGTATGTAATTATGTGTTAGACACCTCCGCAAAGTAGAACAAAAAACTTAAGATTTTTCGTATTAACAGATTGCACGAATTGACAATATGAATATGTCTACAAGGTTTGTATAACTTGTTAATTGGTTATGAATGAATATAGAGATTAACAAGTTAAATGTTAGAAGTAAAATAAATATGAAGAAACCAACCGTAGGATCACTACAAGAAAAATGCACTTAGACGACGGAGCGTTTCCGTCGTCTAAGTGAGTTTTTCCGTCGTCTAAGTACTTAGATGACGGAACCTCCATCGTCCAAGTTCCGTGCTCCAAGTGCTGTCGTCCAAGCACTTAGACAACGGAGAATTTATTCTCCGTCGTCCAAGTGCACTTGGAACGCGGAGATTCTCCGTGTCCCAGGTAAGCACCTGGACGGCGGAGAATTTAATTTCCGTCGTCCAGGTGCTTACCTGGACGACGGAGATTGGCAGCTACTCCGTGGCCCAGGTAAGCACCTGGACGACGGAGATTAAATTCTCCGTCGTCCAGGTGCTTATTTAATTTTTTTTTAAAAATTAAATTGTAATTAAAGATTAATAATTTAATTCATTATTAATTGAATTTAAATAATGAAAAATGTTAAAATTAATTAAATAAACTAAATTTGTAATATTACTTAATTAAATAATTAAAATTAATTTGTACATACATAATCGAAAAAAACCCATAAAAATTAAAATATTGTTCGGAATGCGGAAAGAAACGAGATAATAAACTACTAGCTAGCTAATACACTGGTGGAGCAGATGCGCCGCCGAGTCCTCCTCCTCCAGCCGGGTCGTCGTCGTCGGGGTGTGGGTTCGGAGGAGGTTGACATTCTCCTCGAGATTGTTGCATGAGGGCGATGAGTTGGGTTATTTGTGCTTGTTGCTCATCAAGTCTTTGACGCATGGATTGATTCTCCTCTCGTGCCAGTCGAGCCTCTTGAATGGCTGCTTCGACTGCCGCAGCTTGAGTCCTTCTCCGCCGCCCCGAACCTCCCGTAGATGATGAGTCGGAGGTCGTCGACAAATCTCGAACCACCTTAGGTCCGAAGTGCCTAACCTCCTTGCCAGCTCTACGACTGTAGACCTCATCCGCGATTGCAATTTGGCTCTCCATGGATATAGGAGACAGGTCTTCCGGCGACAAATCTGGGAACGCAAGCTGAGTGTTAGCCAATTCTTCTTGCGCACGCTCTATCACCCTTGCCTACAAAAGAATAATTAAAAAATTATAATGAAATAATATTTAAATAATAATTACTACAATTAAAAGCACATATATATATATATCACTTACACCGCATTGACTCGCGTCATTATCGAGCCCAGGCGTCACGTACGCGCTTATGCTTGCATTAAGATAAGGGTGTTTGGAGCCCTTATCCCTGTGCTCCTTGGCTATTTGAATGAGTTGCTTGGTGCCGGAAGTATGGTGTTTGTCCTTCTTCCCCCGCTTGGCTTTGTTGACTCCAGAGAATTTCTGTTAGACAACATAATTAAATCATTAAAAATTAATAAGTAACTAAAATTTAAATAATTCAATTATCTTAATTGAAATAAAAAAAGTAAACACCTTAAATTCGTCATCCTGAAAGTGGTTACACAACCACTGCCACTCATCTTCTCTATCCCCACGCAGCTCTACGGGGGCAGGCACAGGACCGATATTTTCGAAGTACTGATGGAGGCTGTACTTCCAATCTTTGTAGATGGAGTTGGCGGTTTGGTTGATATGCCTCAACATCGCCGGTGTCGGATCCACCGCAAATTGTTCCTATTAGAAATAAATAGAAAATTATAATCGTATATATTATGAAATTATAATTAATATTAACAATATTATATAATAACTAAAATTGTATGTATTACGTACCGAAAGTTCTTTAAAGACTTTCGCCTTCTCATCATCCGGCACCTCCTTCCAAGTAGGGGCAGTGAGACGAACCCGGCTACGAACAATTGACCCTATGCTATGCGCCGAGAGACTTGCTAGCTGAGCTGTGGGAGGGCCACCGGTGAATTCGTCGTAGGGCAAGTCGATCTTTTTCCCGGTCGCCTTGCAAATTTTCTCCGCTTTGCCCCCTTTAACGAGACCGCGAGTCCTTTTCGGTTCCGGGTCAGTGGGGGCCCTCCTTTACTTACGCCGGGCGCTGTACATGATAGATTCAGCGGTCGAGGACGCCTGAGTACTTGCCGTTGAACTGGTACCGGGCGTCGGAGTTGAAAAGGGGTCGACGTCATCACCGCTGGAGATAAATGGGGCAGCGGAAATTTCCCCAGAAGGCGCTGCCTCCGGACCAGATGAAGGGTCCGGATTGAGGGCGTCGTTGCCCTCCTGTTCAACCCAACCGACTTGGTCCGCCAAGCGGCGGAGCATAGCATCTTCTGCCTCCTGTTGGGCTTTTTTCTTGCCGGATGGAGCCATTTAAACCTAGGAGTACGTTGTTAAAATACCTACTTACCATAATAATTACAAGTGCAAAATTTACGCTAATTAAGTATGATTAAGATTTAAATAGAGTACATTACCTTGGCTTTTTCGGTCATTCAATGGAAAAATATGGCTAGTGTGACGACCCGGAACAGAATCAGCCTTGGTTCAATCGAAAAATATGGCCAGTGTGACGACCCGGAATAGAATCAGCAGTATGATCAGCTTGATCGATGTGTTACTGCGTAGTCGCAGTTGTCCGACAGTTATTGGAATCGTCAGAGTTCTTAACGACTTAATTATTGGCCGAGAATTGGAACTGGGTCTCTTCTCGAGAGTCATTCTACATGTGATTATGAGTTCGTGGGCGGTTAAAGATTGTTATTTAGACGACCGAGGAATTAGTTATGAATATTTGAAGTTCGGATTTAAATGGTGGGCTACTTAACGACTAAAGTACCAGACGAGAATTTGGTCTCGGCTTCTTCACGAAAGTTGTTCAGAATTTAATTTTGAGTTCGTGGGAACTTCCGGAGCATGGTTTGGAGTTACGAGGAATTAGTTGCGAATATTTCCGTTTGTTGTTGGTTTAGTCGATTTATTATGTGTTTGGGCTGAACAGTTGACTTTTTATCCGATTGGCCGATGTGTTTGACTTCGGGTGATTATTGAAGAATATGTCTCAAGACGAGTTTGTGGCCGCGAGAATTATCGGAATCGGAATTACGACGAGAAAGTTACGCGTGTTTGAAGTTCGTCGAATTGGATAAACATGAAGTTTCCTAATCGAGAAAGCTATAAATAGTGACTTGCCCCTTTGGGAAAGTCAAAGACTGATTTATTATGTTGACTTGGTTTGACTTGTTTGACCGAGTGGTGGAGAAGCATGGCGCGACGGTGGCTCGGCCTCGCCGGCGGCGAGCTTGCTCCGGCCACCTCCGGCCTCAACTCCGGTCCCTTCCTCTTCGGCTCGACGTCCTCATCATGATTCCGGCTTCCTTTTCCGACGAATTTCACGGTGGAGAGAGATTTTTGGAACCAAAGTTCAAGGTTTTTGGTGTTAATGGTGACTTTCATTTCGGGTCGAGTTGAACTTCATGAAGTACTGGGTTTTGTAGCCCTCTTCAAGGTGATTCTAACCATATAAACATGGTGTTCTAATTTGATTTGAGCATGGAGAATTTTGGGTTTGAATTTTGTGTTTCATTTCGGTTTTGCTTGAAATTGGATGTGTTAGAGTGAGAATTGGACTTCGGTGCAGTTGACAAAGTTGCTCAGTGGGTGATTTTGAGTGGAACAAGGGTAGCTCCGCCGTGAAATTCTCCGGTCAACAGTGGCGCCGCCGTGGACGGCGGTCAACGGCGGTCAACGGTCAAAGTTTGACTTTTTTTGGACTTTGGGCAAGTTGCATGTCATTTGACTCGAAATCGCGCCCCGATCGCAGTGGGAAGGTTCGTTTTTCGAGTTGAGCGTCCGAACATAAAGCGAGGTATTATGGTATACATATACGGATTTTCGACGATTCGTCGACTTTGGATTTCGTGTTTCCGAGAACGGTGGTTTCTCATGGTTTGATTTTTATTTTCGGATTATGATTTTGAATATTGGACATTGTGAATATTCAGGGGTTCGTGATCGTTGTTTTGGCGAGGGACTTTCCGCCGGATCACGGGTTAACGCGATACGCGTTACGCCAGTCTGTGAGTGGACATTTCTTTTCACGGATTATTTGCGAGTCTTGATATACGTTTTATGAACTTGAGCATGCATATGAGATTTCGGATTACATGAGCATGTGTTTTACGATTATACGATTATACTTATACGGATATACATATACGAGTATACATATACTTATATGTTGTTCATGCATTTGCATCGAAATGTTTATGATTTGGTTTACACAGAGTACAGTCGTGGTTACGTTGTTGTATCGATACACTTGCCTCTCGGCTGATCCCCGATGGTAGGCTTTATTCCAGGGGAGGCTGTGACTCCTGACCCGAGGTCTTTACCGGGGGGAGGCAGACCTTTGACCTGAGGCCATTTCCAGCTAGAATCACGTGGAAGTCAGGGACTCCGTGGTTCTGACTGTACTAGCACGGGTGTGTCCACGAGTGACCCCGTGGGATTTTATGCATGCTCCGTATACGTGAGGAGTTAGAGTCTCCCTCGTGTACTCGGACACGTGAGGAGTTAGAGTCTCCCTTGTGTACCATTTGATTATTTATGCTTTCGACTCGCATATGTTTTTATTATATATATATTACTTGGTGAAAGACATTTATTTTCGTCCACTCACTCTAACGTGTTTACTGTCTTTCCCCTGGGCTTTTCGATTTCCGTGCCCAGTTTGCAGTTCAGGCTCTGGTGTCGCACGTCGTGGTCGGAGGCATAGTGCTCGAGCTACTTTGTTTCATCCAATAGGTTTATTGTTCTACCTACTGTGGTATGCGTATACGATTATGTATTAGATGTCGCTCTGAGCTTCCTGTTGAATACGTCATACGATTTTACACTGGATTTCAGTAAAGTGCATATATATTTACTACTTTACTTTACTGTTGATATATTGAGAAATCCGGATGGGAAATGTGCCCACGGTTTGATTTTTGTGGCATAGGATGAAGTGTATTTTCCGCGTGCAGGTAATGGAAATTCTACGTTAGTAGCGAAACTCTGCCCAAATTTCGAAAAGTTTTTTTGTTGGTTCGTGTTTTCGAAGGGGTTCGATTCTGGTTTAGGGAGCTAAATCGGGGTTGGGTCCTTTCAGCTTGGTATCAGAGCATTAGGTTATAGGTTCTGTAGACTTCTGTAGTCGTGTTTACTAAGGGTATTTGAGAATGTACAGCATGTCTGGAATGGTGACCCGACCGGCCGGCGGATAATCATCAAATTCCGGGTGTTGTATGCTTTCAAATATTTGAAGTTCCATGATTACGTTCCACTTGTTGTGAACGATATTGTATTCATTAGGATGCCTCCTGGCGTGCTTTCCGTGTCGTTTCGGTTGTGGATCCTGTTGAGGATCATACGACGCGTGATTTGCCTGTGAACAGTGAATTCAGATGAGTATTCAGAGTTCAGAGAATTGTGTGGCACGGTTTACCTGGGGATGTGTATATGAGCGTTTACATGTTGCCTCAGAGGTGAGATTTGTGGCAGTGATGTTTGCCTGAGTCAGATTGTTGTGTTTGGTGGGCTGATATTGTGTGAGTTCCGGTTGGGACTCCATGGCCTACATTCAGGGTGTTGTTTTGACGGTAATGGTTTAATCAGACTATCCAGCAATCATATGTGGAGTGTTTACTCACCTGAGGCAGAGATGCTTTGTCCACGTGTTATGTGGCTTCAGAGGGAGCTATGCACGAGGTTCGAGATGAGTTTGAACCTGAGTATCAGAGAGAGTTTGATTGATGTGCCTCGAGATATCCGTGAGGAGCTTAGTGTGTTGCACTCAGCGGCGAGGCTAGTATGATGGAAAGATGTACACGGTCTTTGATGTGATGGTTTGAGGAAAGTGGACTTAGTCGAGATTTTGATGAGGTTGAGTTCCGACACTTCGGGATCAGTGATTTCGTTAGGCTGTGACCTTTTCGATATTGTTGAGGGTCATCAGATCAAGCAGAGAATCCGTTTGATGATGGCGGAGATCACGGAGTAGCGGACTTGCTCTTGTGGCATGAGTTTGGGCGATCGTTGGTGATCCTATCACGTAGCAGGTGTTGCGGTGATTTGTGTTCGAGGAGTACTTTCAGTTGCTGTTTCGGTGGCCAGGAGGGTCACGTTGCGAGGTAGCGCCCTCAGCCAATTGTGTTTGAGGTTCGACAGCTCAGAGTTCATTAAGGGATCATGATGATGTTCCTGCAGTCTGATCCATGTACCCTTTTGACGAGTTATTCAGGAAGTCGCAATTGACATGGGCGACTAGTTGGGCATGTTGTAGTTCATGCCATGACCTTGTTTGAGGACAGATTTTATCCGAGGTTACTGTTGTTTGATATCCATGGCTATTGTACATGCATCTCCACTTCCGAGGTTTTGGAGAGTATTGTATCCATTCGGAGGTTGCGAGATCCTTGTTAGAGATTATGACTTAGCTGCGGATCTGTTATAGCTGGATATTGCGGTTTCGGTAAGTTTGAGAGTCTGACGACGCATTTGGTTGTGTTCGAGTGCCTCGATGAGGAGGTTGTGTTTCGACGACCAGATTTCCCCGAGATACTGTTTCGCGGTGAGGGTCGAGCGGATGATGGAGACGGATTGTGTTGCTCGCTTAGCACATGTTGTGGATACTATGGTTGCTATGTCCGACATTGGTGACATTATAGTGGTTCTCGAGTTTCCTGGCGTGTTCCGGAGGAGTTATCAGATGTTCCTCCAGTTCGGGAGACTGACTACACCATTGAGCTTGTACCAGGCGCTGGACTCATTTTACCAACACCTTGTCGTTCTGAGCCAGCGGAGCTGATGGAGCTACAGTTTCGACTCCAGGAGTTGCTGGTGGAGGTTTCAGGAGATTTCATGTGACCCAGCGTATTTGTGTGGTGTACTTTTGCATTGTGTGTACGGATGATGGGTGGTTCGACGAGATGGTGCATTGACTACCGGAAGCTCGATTTGCTTCAGAGGAGTGCGAGTATCCTCTGCTTCGGATTGACGATTGGTTGATCAGCTTGTGAGAGCTTCAGTCTTTTCGAGGATTAATTTCGGATCCGGATACCATCAGTGGAGGTTTGATGAGTCAGATGTGGCTATGTTGGCTTCCGGATCACGGTGCAGACATCAGGAGTTTTTGGTCACGCTGTTTGGTTGACCAATGCCCCGTAGATCGTGTAGACTTGGTGGACCATGTGTTCAGACAGTTTCTGGACGAGTTGCAACCATGTTCGTCGGCAACTTCCTGATGTACTCCAGGAGTGTGGACCAGTACCTGATGTGACGACCCGAACCGGAATCAGCAGTATGACCAGCTATGTACGTGAGTTACCGCGTAGTCACTGGTATCCGACGGTTGTTCGGAATCGCCGAGCTTGCTAACGACTTAATTATTGGCCGAGAATTGGAGCTGGGTCTCTTCTCGAGAGTCGTTCCATATGTGATTATGAGTTCGTTGGCTGTTCCGGATTGTTATTTGGACGACCGAGGAATTAATTATGAATATTTGAAGTTCAGATTTAAATGGTGGGCCACTTAACGACTAAATTACCGGACTAGAATTTGGTTTCGGCTTCTTCACGGAAGTTGTTCGGAATTTAATTTCGAGTTCGTGGGAACTTCCGGAGCAAGATTTGGAGTTACGAGGAATTAGTTACAAATTTTGCCGTTAGTTGATTATTTAGTCGATTTAATGTGTGTTGCTTTGAAGAGTTGACTTTTTATTTGGTTGGCCGATATGTTTGACTTTGGGTAATATTGGAAGAATATGTCGAGACGAGTATGTGGCCGCAAGAATTATCGGAATCGGAATTACGACGAGAAAGTTACGCGCGTTTGAAGTTCGTCGAAATGGATAATTATGAGTTTCCAAATTGGGAAAGGCTATAAATAGCAGGTTACCGAAATGGGAAAGTCAACATTTCTAAATGAGGAGTTGACCGAGTTGACTGAGTCAACTCGGTGGGAGGAGGAGGAGGCCGACGAGACTCACGGTGGTTCATGGCGGCGCGACGATTCCGGCCACCCCAAGGCTCGGGGTTGGTTCCTCTAGGTGCGCCTCGGTCCCCTCTACCTATCCCCAGTCACCGTCGACGGCGAGGCTCGCCGGAAAGAGAAGATTTTCCGATCAAAAAGTTGAAGAAATTGGGTGTTTTCGGGTTCATCATTTCAGGCCAAATCGAGCTACAATTTTGAGTGGGCTTTGTAGCTCTCATCCCCTTGATGCTTCCCTGTAAGTTTCGTGTTTCAATTCGATGTATACATGGAGAATTTTGGATTGGAAAATTTGTGTACAATTCGGGTTTCATTGAAATTGACCATGTTAGAGTGCGAATTGGACTTCGGTGCAGTTGACAAAGTTGCTCAGTGGGTGGTTTTGCATGGAATAGGGGTTGCTCCGCCGAGAAATCTTCCGGTCAGTGGCGGCGCCGCCGTGGGCGGCGGTCAACGGTCAACGGGTTGACTTTTTGACTTTCGGCAAGTTGCATGTCGTTTGACTCGAAATCGCGCTCCGAACGCAGTGGGGAGGTTCGTTTTTCGAGTTGAGCGTCCGAACGTAAAGCGAGGTATTGAGGTGGTATATACGGATTTTCGACGATTCGTCGACTTTAAATTGTGTATTTCCGAGAACGGTGGTTTCTCGTGATTTGATTTGTATTGTCGGATTATGACTTTGAATATTGGACATTGTGGATATTCAGGGGTTCGTGATCGTTTATTTGGCGAGGGACATTCCGCCGGATCACGGGTTAACGCGATACGCGTTACGCCAGTCTGTGAGTGGACATTTCTTTTCACGGATTGTTTGCGAGTCTTTTATATGATTTTATAAACTTGAGCATGCAGTATGATGATGATTTACGGGCATGAGATTTCATACGAGATTATATTAAATATGAGCATGTGTTTACGATTATACGATTATACTTATACGGATATACGTATACGAATATACATACACTTATATGTTATTTCATGCATTTGCATCGAACTGTTTATGATTTGGTTTACACAGAGTACAGTCTCAGTTACGTTGTTGTATCGATACACCTTGCCTCGTCGGCTGATCCCCGACGGAGGGCCGCCTGGAGGGGCGTTTCCCCAACCAGACCGGTGAGGGGCGTATTCCCCGGAACCGAGGCCATTTCTGGCTTAGAATCACGTGGTAGTCAGGGACTCCGTGGTTCAGACTGTACTAGCACGGTGGAGTCCATGAGTGACCCCGTGGGATTTTATTTGCATGCTCGGTACACTGGAGGAGTATGAGTTTTACCTCGTGTACATATGTTGTTTTATTTATCTGGACTCGCATATGTTTTTATAATATATATATAAACTGGTGAAAGACATTTATTTTCGTCCACTCACTCTAACGTGTTTATTGTCTTTCACCTGGGCTTTTCGGTTTCCGTGCCCAGTTTGCAGTTCAGGCTCTGGTGTCGCACGTCATGGTCGGAGGCATAGTGCTCGAGCTACTTTGTTTCATCCAGTAGGTTTATTGTTCTACCTACTGTGGTATGCGTATATGATTATGTATTAGAAGTCGCTCTGAGCGTCCTATTGAATATGTTATACGATTTTACTCGGATTTCAGTAAAGTATATATTATATGTATTGTTTACTTTACTGTTGATATATTGAGAAATCCGGATGGGATTGGTGCCCACGGTTTGCTTTTTGTGGCATAGGATGAAGTGTATTTTCAGCGTGCAGGTAATGGTAATTCCACGCTAGTAACGAAACTCTGCCCAAATTTCAAAAAGTTTTTGTTGGTTCGTGTTTTCGAAGGGGTTTGATTCCGATTTAGGAAGCTAAATCGGGGTTGGGTCCTTTCAGCTTGGTATCAGAGCATTAGGTTATAGGTTCTGTAGACTTCTGTAGTCGTGTTTACCAAGGATATTTGAGAATGTACAGCATGTCTGAAATGGTGACCCGACCGGCCGGCGGATAATCATCAAATTCCGGGTGTTGTATGCTTTCAAATATTTGAAGTTCCATGATTACGTTCCACTTGTTGTGAACGATATTGTATTGATTAGGATGCCTCCTGACGTGCTTTCCGTGTCATTTCGGTTGTGGATCCTGTTGAGGATCATTCGACGCGTGAATTGCCAGAGAACAGTGGATTCAGATGAGTATTCAGAGTTCAGTGAACTGTGTGGCACGGTTTATCTGGGGATGTGTATATGAGCGTCTATATGTTGCCTCAGAGCTGAAATTTATGGCAGTGATGTTTGCCTGAGTTAGATTGTTGTATTTTTGTGGGCTGATGTTGTGTGAGATCCGGTTGTGACTCCATGGCCTACATTTAGAGTGTTGTGTAAACAGTGATGGTGTTGTCAGGCTATCCAGCAATCGAATGTGGAGTGCTTACCCACCTGAGGCAGTGATGCATTGTTCCTATGTTATTTCGGTTTGCACGAGTTATGTGGCTTCAGAGGAAGCAGTGTGCGAGGTTCGAGATGAGTTTGAACCTGAGTATCAGAGAGATTCGGATTGATGTGCCTCGAGATATCCGTGAGGAGCTTAGTGTGCTGCACTCAGTGGCGAGGTTATTGTGAGGGAAAGATGTGTACGGTTTTCGATGTGACGGTTTGAGGAAAGTGGATTCAGCAGTGAGATTTTGATGAGGTTGAGTTCCGACACTTCGGGATCAGTGACGTCATCAGACTGTGGCCTTTTCGATTATGTTAAGGATCCTCTGCTGATCCGTTTGGTGAAGGCGGAGATCACAGAGTAGCGGATTTGCTCCTGTGGCATGAGTTTGGGTGATCATTGGCAATCCTTTCACGCAGCAGGTGTTGCGGTGATTTGTGTTCGAGGAGCACTTTCAGTTGCTGTTTCGGTGGCTAGGAGGGTCACGTTACGAGGGAGTTCCCTCAGTCAGCTGTGTTAGCGGTTCGACGGCTCAGAGTTACGAGGAGACTCTCATGTTGTTCCTACCGTCTGATCAATGTATCCTTTTGATGATTTATTCAGCAAGTCGCAATTGTCGTGGGCGACTAGTTGGGCATGTTGGAGTTTGTGCCATGACCTTGTTTGAGGACAGACTTTTCTTCGAGGTTACTATTGCTTGATGTCCATGGCGATTGTACCTGCATCTCCACTTCCGAGGTCTTGGAGAGTGTTGTATCCAACCGGAGGTTGCGGAATCCTTGTTGAAGGATATGGGTTAGTCGCGGATCTGTTATAGCTGGACATTGTGGTTTTGGTGTGATTGTGAGTATGGACT
The DNA here is from genome assembly GCA_946800695.1 of Geum urbanum. Classification (NCBI taxonomy): domain Eukaryota; kingdom Viridiplantae; phylum Streptophyta; class Magnoliopsida; order Rosales; family Rosaceae; genus Geum; species Geum urbanum. The sequence goes on from OX326998.1 coordinate 43,114,601, forward strand.
TACTGACGATGCAATTGACTGTGTTCGAGTACCTCGAGAAGGAGGTTGTGTTTCGACGACCAGATTTCCCCGAGATGCTGTTTCGTGGTGATGATCGAGCGGATGGTGGAGACGAGTTATATTGTTTGCCTAGCACATGTTGTGGATACTATGGTTGCTGTACCTGACATTGGTGACATTGAGGTGGTTCCCGAGTTTCCAGGTGTGTTCCGGAGGAGTCACCAGGTGTTTCTCTAGTTCAAGAGATCGACTACACTATTGAGCTTGTACCGGATGCTGGACTCATTTTACCGACATCTTGTCGTTCGGAGCCAGCGGAGCTGATGGAGCTACAGTCTCGACTCCAGGAGTTGCTGGAGGAGGTTTCAGGAGACTATGTGCGACCCCGCGTATTTGCGTGGTGTGCTCTTGCACTGTTTATACAGATGTTGGATGATTTGATGAGGTGATACATTGACTACCGGAAGCTTGATTTGCTTCAGGGGAGTGCAAGTATTTTCCGTTTCGGATTGACGATTGGTTGATCAGCTCGCGAGAGCTTCAGTCTTGTTGAAGATTGATTTCGGATCCGGATACCATCAGTTGAGGATTGATGTGTCAGTTGTGGTTTGGACAGTTTTCGGATCTCGGTGCGGGCATCAGGAGTTTTTGGTCACACTGTTTGGTTGACCAATGCCCCTGTAGATTGTGTGGACTTGATGAATCAGGTGTTCAGACAATTCTGGACGAGTTGCGGCCATGTTCGTCAGCAACATTTTGATGTACTCCCGGAGTGTGGACCAGTACCTGAAGCAGTTGTAAGCGGTTTTGCGGACTTAGATAGACGATCTTGTGTTTGTGAAGTTCAGCCAGTATGAGTTTTGGCCGATTAGCGTAACGATTTTGAACTGTGTGATACTTTCCGAGGGAGTTGGCGTGGATCCTGACCAGTTCGAAGCCGTGTTGATTTGGGAGTTTGCCCTACTATTGTACCAGAGATTTGGGGTCTCTTGGGTTTAGCAGGCTATTACCGACGGCTTGTGCAGGATTTTTCCAGGTTGCCACTCTACTTTCCGGATTGACGAAGAAGGGGTCGAGTCGAGTGGTTCGATGCACACGAGGAGAGTTACTTACTCCTGCAGGATGGTTGACCGTTGCTTCGGTTTTGTCCTTACCTGACGACTACGACGAGTTCGTGTGAAATGGCGATGCATCGAGGTTTGGATTTGGTTGTGCTTTGATGCTGTGTAGTAGAGCGGTGGCTCGTGGTTCCAGACAGTGGAACTTTGTGTGGTTGCATATCCTATGCGTGATTTGGATGTAGCTGTCCTTGTGCTAGCACCAGAGAGTTGGAGATACTGCTACTATGGCGTGCAGTGTGATGTAGGAGGTACCTTGATCACTTGAGTTTCATCCACTTGCATTTTCGGCCAGATTTAGGCTTGAGGCAGTGTTAATGGTGGGGTCAACTAACGACTATGACTGCACCTTTGAGTTTGTTCGGGAAAAGCTAAAGGTTGTACTTTGATCATCCGTTTGGGATGATGCTGTTGTTGATGCATTCAGTCGAGAGTTGGGAGCTTCAGTATTTCATGTGTGAGTATGACTCGAGTCTCCGTGTTAGCCGAGTTATGGGTTACGAGAGCTGAGTTCGAGTGTGATGATGTTGAGGCTTGTAGTTTTGCGTGCGTTATGCACTGTTGATGCAGAAAGGTATCAGATACTTCGAGTTTACCAGTCGTGACGCAATCCACAGAGCCATGTAGCAGCTTGTGTGTGCTGATGCCACATTCGTCGACCGGCGATGGCTAGGAGGCAGAGACTTGCCGAGAAGTGTCAGCCATTGAAGATTTTCGATTAGACGTGGCGATTGTTGCTGTGTTTGTGTATGTTGTTTGCACTTTGGTTCGTGATACCAGTTGTTGGGCCTTTGTAGGTCGTCTGACGTACTCAGTACAGTTCCTTGTACTTTCGGAGATGATTCCAGTGGTTGGCTAGCATAGCTATGTTTGACGAAGATTGGCTATTTACGTGGTGTATCTGTGTCCCAGTCCGCTGATCGAGATAATCAGCTACGACGGAGTGTTGGCAAGCTTTGCAGTAAGCATTGGGGACCAGATTACGAGTTGGTACCAGTTCTTATCCTCGGATTGGCGAGCGATCTTTGAGGACTATTCAGGCCTTGGAGGGCATGTTGTGGACCTTGGTATTGTAGTTCCGGAGGATTCGAGACCAGCAGTTTCAGCTGTTCGAGGTTGCTTGCAGTACCAGGTTGTTGTCCACTGTGATTTTGATATTGTTTGACGTCGTTTTGAGGAACGATGTTGTACTTCATTGTGTTGGAGTGAATTTGGTTTGAATTTGAGTTGATGTTTGTTTCTGATTTTGTGGAGTGTGTTACCACAGACTATCAGATTAGCGGAAATGGATTGGTTATTGCCCGAGTTCGATGTTCGAGCTATGCTGATATGAATATGTGAGATATATTGATGTGTGAACTGAGTTGTGATTTGCCTTGATATTTTGATCCGTGTGTGGCCATAGGCGAGGTTGTGTTATGCCGTGTGGTTCGGCATCGCCTATAGTGTTGGCTTTTATGTGTGTTGTGTTCCGTGTGGCGGAACTGTGTTTCGGGTTTGCTATCTATTGTGCACCCTATCTGTTCCTTATGTAGGAACACTTGGTGATTGTGTGAGCCAGTTCAGATTTGTGATTTGAGGGTACAGGGATTCCAACACGGAATTATCTCCTATTGTGGAGACGGTTGTCAGAGTTGTTCAGTTGAGGTTGCCGTTGGTGAGTTGAGCAGTATGTAGAGGCAGTGCTCCTACCTTGTAGTCGGCAGACTCGGAAATTTCGAGGTCGAAATTTTTCTAAGGGGGGTGGATTTGTGACGACCCGAACCGGAATCAGCAGTATGACCAGCTATGTACGTGAGTTACCGCGTAGTCACTGGTATCCGACGGTTGTTCGGAATCGCCGAGCTTGCTAACGACTTAATTATTGGCCGAGAATTGGAGCTGGGTCTCTTCTCGAGAGTCGTTCCATATGTGATTATGAGTTCGTTGGCTGTTCCGGATTGTTATTTGGACGACCGAGGAATTAATTATGAATATTTGAAGTTCAGATTTAAATGGTGGGCCACTTAACGACTAAATTACCGGACTAGAATTTGGTTTCGGCTTCTTCACGGAAGTTGTTCGGAATTTAATTTCGAGTTCGTGGGAACTTCCGGAGCAAGATTTGGAGTTACGAGGAATTAGTTACAAATTTTGCCGTTAGTTGATTATTTAGTCGATTTAATGTGTGTTGCTTTGAAGAGTTGACTTTTTATTTGGTTGGCCGATATGTTTGACTTTGGGTAATATTGGAAGAATATGTCGAGACGAGTATGTGGCCGCAAGAATTATCGGAATCGGAATTACGACGAGAAAGTTACGCGCGTTTGAAGTTCGTCGAAATGGATAATTATGAGTTTCCAAATTGGGAAAGGCTATAAATAGCAGGTTACCGAAATGGGAAAGTCAACATTTCTAAATGAGGAGTTGACCGAGTTGACTGAGTCAACTCGGTGGGAGGAGGAGGAGGCCGACGAGACTCACGGTGGTTCATGGCGGCGCGACGATTCCGGCCACCCCAAGGCTCGGGGTTGGTTCCTCTAGGTGCGCCTCGGTCCCCTCTACCTATCCCCAGTCACCGTCGACGGCGAGGCTCGCCGGAAAGAGAAGATTTTCCGATCAAAAAGTTGAAGAAATTGGGTGTTTTCGGGTTCATCATTTCAGGCCAAATCGAGCTACAATTTTGAGTGGGCTTTGTAGCTCTCATCCCCTTGATGCTTCCCTGTAAGTTTCGTGTTTCAATTCGATGTATACATGGAGAATTTTGGATTGGAAAATTTGTGTACAATTCGGGTTTCATTGAAATTGACCATGTTAGAGTGCGAATTGGACTTCGGTGCAGTTGACAAAGTTGCTCAGTGGGTGGTTTTGCATGGAATAGGGGTTGCTCCGCCGAGAAATCTTCCGGTCAGTGGCGGCGCCGCCGTGGGCGGCGGTCAACGGTCAACGGGTTGACTTTTTGACTTTCGGCAAGTTGCATGTCGTTTGACTCGAAATCGCGCTCCGAACGCAGTGGGGAGGTTCGTTTTTCGAGTTGAGCGTCCGAACGTAAAGCGAGGTATTGAGGTGGTATATACGGATTTTCGACGATTCGTCGACTTTAAATTGTGTATTTCCGAGAACGGTGGTTTCTCGTGATTTGATTTGTATTGTCGGATTATGACTTTGAATATTGGACATTGTGGATATTCAGGGGTTCGTGATCGTTTATTTGGCGAGGGACATTCCGCCGGATCACGGGTTAACGCGATACGCGTTACGCCAGTCTGTGAGTGGACATTTCTTTTCACGGATTGTTTGCGAGTCTTTTATATGATTTTATAAACTTGAGCATGCAGTATGATGATGATTTACGGGCATGAGATTTCATACGAGATTATATTAAATATGAGCATGTGTTTACGATTATACGATTATACTTATACGGATATACGTATACGAATATACATACACTTATATGTTATTTCATGCATTTGCATCGAACTGTTTATGATTTGGTTTACACAGAGTACAGTCTCAGTTACGTTGTTGTATCGATACACCTTGCCTCGTCGGCTGATCCCCGACGGAGGGCCGCCTGGAGGGGCGATTCCCCAACCAGACCGGTGAGGGGCGTATTCCCCGGAACCGAGGCCATTTCTGGCTTAGAATCACGTGGTAGTCAGGGACTCCGTGGTTCAGACTGTACTAGCACGGTGGAGTCCATGAGTGACCCCGTGGGATTTTATTTGCATGCTCGGTACACTGGAGGAGTATGAGTTTTACCTCGTGTACATATGTTGTTTTATTTATCTGGACTCGCATATGTTTTTATAATATATATATAAACTGGTGAAAGACATTTATTTTCGTCCACTCACTCTAACGTGTTTATTGTCTTTCACCTGGGCTTTTCGGTTTCCGTGCCCAGTTTGCAGTTCAGGCTCTGGTGTCGCACGTCATGGTCGGAGGCATAGTGCTCGAGCTACTTTGTTTCATCCAGTAGGTTTATTGTTCTACCTACTGTGGTATGCGTATATGATTATGTATTAGAAGTCGCTCTGAGCGTCCTATTGAATATGTTATACGATTTTACTCGGATTTCAGTAAAGTATATATTATATGTATTGTTTACTTTACTGTTGATATATTGAGAAATCCGGATGGGATTGGTGCCCACGGTTTGCTTTTTGTGGCATAGGATGAAGTGTATTTTCAGCGTGCAGGTAATGGTAATTCCACGCTAGTAACGAAACTCTGCCCAAATTTCGAAAAGTTTTTGTTGGTTCGTGTTTTCGAAGGGGTTTGATTCCGATTTAGGAAGCTAAATCGGGGTTGGGTCCTTTCACCTGATGCAATTGCGAGCGATTTTGCGGACTTCGCGAGGTGATCAGTTATTTGCGAAGTTCAGCCAGTGTGAGTTTTAGCTGATTAGCATGAAGATTTTGAGCTGTGTGATGCTATCCAAGTGAGTGATGTGGATCCTGACCAGATTGAAGCCGTGTTGATTTGGGGTTGCCCTAACATTGTGCCAGAGATCAGGGGTCTTTTGGGTTGGCAGGCTATTACCGACGGCTTGTACAGGATTTTCCCGGATTGCCACTCTATTTTCCGGATTGACGAAGAAGGCGTCAAGTTCGAGTGGTTCTATGCACGCGAGGAGAGTTACCTACTCCTGTAGGATGGTTGACCGTTGCTTCGGTGTTGACCTTACCTGACGATCGTGACGAGTTCGTGGGTTATGGCGATGCATCGAGGTATAGATTTGGGTTGTGTTTTGATGTTGTGTAGCAGAGCGGTGGCTCATGATTCCAGGCAGTGGAACTTTATGAAGCTATGTATCCGGAGTTTGGTTTGGGTGTAGCTGTTTTTATGTTAGCATTAAGGAGTTCGAGACACTATTGCTATGGCGTGCAGCGAGGTGTAGGATGTACACTGACCACTGAGTTTCATTCACTTGCATTTTCGGCCAGATTTGGGCTTGAGGCAGTGTCGATGGATGGAGTCGACTGACGACTATGGCTGCACATTAGAGTTTGTTCGAGAAGGTTAGAGGTTGTACTTTGACCATCCGTTTGGGATGATGCTGTTGTTGATGCATTCAGTCGAGAGTTAGGAGTTTCAGTGTTTCATGTGTGTGTGTGGCTCGAGTTTCCGTGTTAGCCGAGTTATGGGCTCCGAGAGCTGAGTTTGAGTAGGATGGTGTTGAGGCTCGTGATTTTGCGCGTGTTTGGCGCTAGTGACACAGAGATGTGTCTGATATTTCGAGTTACTACTCGTGACGCAACATGAAGAACGATATAGCAGCTTGTGTGAGCGCAGCTTGTGTGTATAGAAGCCACATTTGTCGACTGGCGATGGCTAGGAGGCAGAGGTTTGCCGAGATGTGTCAGCCATTTCAAATTTCCGGTTTGACGTGTCCGTTGTTGCTGTGTTGTGTGTGTTGTATGCACTTTGATTGGTGATAACAGTTGTCAGGTCTTTGTGGACAGTTTGATGAACTTGGTATGTTTATTTGTACTTTCGGAGATGATTTCAGTGGCAGGCTGTTATGGCTGTGTTTGATGGGGGTTGTCCCTCTACGTGGTGTACCTGTGTCCCAGTTTGCTGGTCGAGGTATACGACAAGTGTTGGCGAGCTTTGCAGCGAGCATTGGGGACCACATTACGAGTTAGTACCGGTTCTTATCCTCAGATTGGATGGTGATCTTTGAGGACTATTCAGACCTTGGAGGGCATGTTGTGGACCTCGGTGTTGCAGTTCCGGAGGATTCGGGACCAGCAGTTTCAGCTGTTCGAGGTTGCTTGCAGTACCAGGTTGTTGTCCATTGTGATTTTGATATTGTTTAACGTCGTTTTGAGGAACGATGTTGTACTTCATTGTGTTGGAGTGAGTTTGGTTTGAATTTGAGTTGATGTTTATTTCCGATTTTGTGGAGTGTGTTACCACAGACTGTCAGATTAGCGGAAATGGGTTGATTATTGCTCGAGTTCGATGTTTGAACTATGCTGATATGAGTGTCTGAGTTATGTTGATGTGTGAACTGAGTTGTGATTTGCCTTGATGTTTTGATCCATATGTGGTCATAGGCGAGTTTGTGTTATGCCGTATGGTTCGGCATCGCCTATAGTGTTGGCTTTTATGTGTGTTGTGTTCCTTGAGGCGGAACTGTGTTTCGGGTTGGTTTTGCATTGTGTACCCTGTCTGTTCCTTATGTGGGAACACTTGGCTATTGTTTGGAGCCAGTTCGGATTTGTGATTTGAGGGTACAGGGATTCCAGCACGGAATTATCTCCTATTGTGGAGTTTGTGATCAGAGTTGAGCAGTATGCAGAGGCAGTGCTCCTACTTGTAGTCAGCAGACTTGGAAATTTCGAGGTCGAAATTTTTCTAAGGGGGGTGGATTTGTGACGACCCGGAACAGAATCAGCAGTATGATCAGCTTGATCGATGTGTTACTGCGTAGTCGCAGTTGTCCGACAGTTAATGGAATCGTCAGAGTTCTTAACGACTAAATTATTGGCCGAGAATTGTAACTGGGTCTCTTCTCGAGAGTCGTTCTACATGTGATTACGAGTTCGTGGGCGGTTCCAGATTGTTATTTAGACGACCGAGGAATTAGTTATGAATATTTGAAGTTCGGATTTAAATGGTGGGCTACTTAACGACTAAATTACCGGACGAGAATTTGGTCTCGGCTTCTTCACGAAAGTTGTTCAGAATTTAATTTCGAGTTCGTGGGAACTTCCGGAGCATGGTTTGGAGTTACGAGGAATTAGTTGCGAATATTTCCGTTTGTTGTTGGTTTAGTCGATTTATTATGTGTTTGGGCCGAACAGTTGACTTTTTATCCGATTGGCCAATGTGTTTGACTTCGAGTGATTATTGAAGAATATGTCGAGACGAGTTTGTGGCCGCGAGAATTATCGGAATCGGAATTACGACGAGAAAGTTACGCGTGCTTGAAGTTCGTCGAATTGGATAAACATGAAGTTTCCTAATCGGGAAAGCTATAAATAGTGACTTGCCCCTTTGGGAAAGTCAAAGACTGATTTATTATGTTGACTTGGTTTGACTTGTTTGACCGAGTGGTGGAGAAGCATGGCGTGACGGTGGCTCGGCCTCGCCGGCGGCGAGCTTGCTCCGGCCACCTCCGGCCTCAACTCCGGTCCCTTCCTCTTCGGCTCGACGTCCTCATCATGATTCCGGCTTCCTTTTCCGACGAATTTCACGGTGGAGAGAGATTTTTGGAACCAAAGTTCAAGGTTTTTGGTGTTAATGGTGACTTTCATTTCGGGTCGAGTTGAACTTCATGAAGTACTGGGTTTTGTAGCCCTCTTCAAGGTGATTCTAACCATATAAACATGGTGTTCTAATTTGATTTGAGCATGGAGAATTTTGGGTTTAAATTTTGTGTTTCATTTCGGTTTTGCTTGAAATTGGATGTGTTAGAGTGAGAATTGGACTTCGGTGCAGTTGACAAAGTTGCTCAGTGGGTGATTTTGAGTGGAACAAGGGTAGCTCCGCCATGAAATTCTCCGGTCAACAGTGGCGCCGCCGTGGACGGCGGTCAACGGTCAAAGTTTGACTTTTTTTGGACTTTCAGCAAGTTGCATGTCATTTGACTCGAAATCGCGCCCCGATCGCAGTGGGGAGGTTTGTTTTTCGAGTTGAGCGTCCGAACGTAAAGCGAGGTATTGTGGTATACATATACGGATTTTCGACGATTCGTGGACTTTGGATTTCGTGTTTCCGAGAACGGTGGTTTCTCATGGTTTGATTTGGATTGTCGGATTATGATTTTGAATATTGGACATTGTGAATATTCAGGGGTTCGTGATCGTTGTTTTGGCGAGGGACTTTCCGCCGGATCACGGGTTAACGCGATACGCGTTACGCCAGTCTGTGAGTGGACATTTCTTTTCACAGATTATTTGCGAGTCTTAATATACGTTTTATGAACTTGAGCATGCATATGAGATTTCGGATTACATGAGCATGTGTTTTACGATTATACGATTATACTTATACGGATATACGTATACGAGTATACATATACTTATATGTTGTTCATGCATTTGCATCGAAATGTTTATGATTTGGTTTACACAGAGTACAGTCGTGGTTACGTTGTTGTATCGATACACTTGCCTCTCGGCTGATCCCCGATGGTAGGCTTTATTCCAGGGGAGGTTGTGACTCCTGACCCGAGGTCTTTACCGGAGGGAGGCAGACCTTTGACCTGAGGCCATTTCCGGCTAGAATCACGTGGAAGTCAGGGACTCCGTGGTTCTGACTGTACTAGCACGGGTGTGTCCACGAGTGACCCCGTGGGATTTTATGCATGCTCCGTATACGTGAGGAGTTAGAGTCTCCCTCATGTACTCGGACACGTGAGGAGTTAGAGTCTCCCTTGTGTACCATTTGATTATTTATGCTTTCGACTCGCATATGTTTTTATTATATATATTACTTGGTGAAAGACATTTATTTTCGTCCACTCACTCTAACGTGTTTACTGTCTTTCCCCTGGGCTTTTCGGTTTCTGTGCCCAGTTTGCAGTTCAGGCTCTGGTGTCGCACGTCGTAGTCGGAGGCATAGTGCTCAAGCTACTTTGTTTCATCCAATAGGTTTATTGTTCTACCTACTGTGGTATGCGTATACGATTATGTATTAGATGTCGCTCTGAGCTTCCTGTTGAATACGTCATACGATTTTACACTGGATTTCAGTAAAGTGCATATATATTTACTACTTTACTTTACTGTTGATATATTGAGAAATCCGGATGGGATTGGTGCCCACGGTTTGATTTTTGTGGCATAGGATGAAGTGTATTTTCCGCGTGCAGGTAATGGCAATTCTACGTTAGTAGCGAAACTCTGCCCAAATTTCGAAAAGTTTTTTTGTTGGTTCGTGTTTTCAAAGGGTTTCGATTCCGGTTTAGGGAGCTAAATCGGGGTTGGGTCCTTTCAGCCAGTTAGGGATATAGATAACGCGAAAGGCAGGACTAATTTCGACAAAACACCCCGAGGCTAACCAAATGAATGGTATATACTCTATTGGTGTCGTCTTTCTTAGATCCAAAAACTGTCACCAGTCATAACCCGTTTCTAGACACCATGTGCGACTTAATAAACCAAGCTTATGTACTAAATTTAAATCAAAGAAGTACTACCATGAAATTTACTAGAAAATACACGTAATTATCAATTAATTAAAACAATAAATAATGACAATAATGAATTATTATTTATCATGCATTTAATAATAATTATTCATTTACCAATATAATTAATTATTATTAACAATAATTATTATTACTATTATTTAATTACGATAATTATTATTTACCAAATAACTATTATAATAACTAAATAATTAAATGATAACAACTAAATAATTATTATAATAATTATAATAACTAAATAATTACTAAATATTAATAATAACCACTAAATAATTATTATAATTACAACTATTAATTATTTAAAACTAATTATTTAATTATATTTAGAAATTAATTAATTAAATAAAAATAATGTTAATAAGGTAAAAAATAGAAATTTACCTCGCCGGAATAATTGGGAATATCGCCGGAGTTGAGTCGTCGGAGAGGAGGAACTGCGCCGGAAATTTAGTCGTCGGAGCGTCGCCTGAGGAGGAAAATCGTCGGAGGAGAGGAGAGGAGAGGAGAGGAGGAGAGGAGAGGAGATGGAATGAGAAAAGGGGGGGTGCTGTTCTATATATAGGCGTTCACTTAGACGACGGAGACCTAATTTCAGTCGTCTAAGTGCACTTGGACGACGGAAACAGGCTTTTCCGTCGTCTAAGTGAAGCATTAAATTTTTTCGAAGCGGCGCGTAATTAATGGGCGGGATGTTTCACCCGCCATAAATTTGAACTTAGACGACGGAGAATTGATTCTCCGTCGTCTAAGTGAAATTTCAAGCGGTGCCAAAAATTGAGGCGGCACATTGAACCACCATAATTTTCAACTTGGATGACGGAGATGGTCATTCTCCGTCGTCTAAGTGAACACCTGGACGACGAAAAAGTCCATCTCCGTCGTCCAAGTGAAATTTACATTGAAAAAATAAATAAAATTAAAATGAACCGCCATGGTAATTTGAACATGGATGACGGAGATGGTCATTCTCCGTCGTCCAGGTTCAAATTACGTAAAAAGAAATTTAAAAATTAATTCGCTAGGAATTTAGCGATCTGTCATTCGAGTGAAATAGTCGTACAATATCGATGAACGCATCGTATATATGAACAGTTAAATTTTAACCGACGAATTATTTTACGTCTTGAAAGTTGTTAAGTATCGACTAATCTTTACGACTTAAGTGTTCGTGAGTATAGGCTCATTTGCAGCAGAGTATTAACGAAATTGAATTTGGACAAAACAACCGTTGGATATGTTCGTCGTAACATAATATATAATTGCAATAAAGGACCAGAAAATAATAAGTTCGGGAAGGGTTTCATCGGCACAGTCAACCGCAAAACCGAGAATTTCACAAACCGGAAACGTGGATACAAGACATTTCGCAACTCCGATTTTCGATCCGTCGAAGCTCACACACCAAGAATTGTTTACTCTAAACTCTTGACGAAAAGAATATGCATTGGAAGAAGGTCTAGATGGTCGTTGTCTTAGAAAAAATTACGAAATCTGGACCTGGACGACGGAGATGAGCTTCTTCGTCGTCCAGGTGAAGAGACCCTGAATTCAGGGATTAGGAGCCTTAGGGTTTAGGGTTTAGGGTCTCTGCACCTGGACGACGGAGAAGCTCATCTCCGTCATCCAGGTGTAGAGACCCTGAATTCAGGGGTTAGGGGGCCTTAGGGTTTAGGGTTTAGGGTTTTTCACTTGGACGACGCAAATTCCCTTCTCCGTCGTCCTAGTGAGTACCTGGACGACGGAGAATGACCATCTCCGTCGTCCAAGTGTACAAACCCTGAATTCAGGGGTTAGGGCCTTAGGGTTTAGGGTTTAGGTCGTCCCCGGTCATTTGTGTGTCCGTTCAATTATTCTGATTCAAGAATATATTTAAAAAAATGATCAATCGATCCGATTTGCTAGATTTAGGGTCGAGGATTTAGGGAGATAGCCAAAATACCCAAAAGGCGACAGTCTGCAATTGATTTCTCCGTTGTCCAGGATATATAATTCGGATTAATTAATTAATTTAATTTAGTTTACGTACGTCGGTCGATCCGATCTGATCGAGCATGGACGCGTGTAATTAATTAATTAAGTACAAAAAGTCGAAGATATACGTACATATATACATTCTCCTCCTTATAATATTTATATTAATTATTGATCGATGATGCATCGATCATATATTACAATAATTACATAAATTAATTACCAATTAATTTTTCTCGTCTTAGTTAAGTAGTCATCATCATAATCGTCATCATCCTCGTCCCCGGTATCCAATTGCTCATCCTCCTCATCATACTCAACATCGTCCGACGAATAACCTGAGTCCTCGTCCGCGTCCTCATCCTGCTCGTCTTCTTCATCTTCTTCATTAATGGCATCGATAATCTCATCTTCAGTTAGATCTGTACAACCATCAGGCATGGGTTACCGTTCACCATCTTGAACCAGGTCCATTATATGGGAGAGGATGACAAAAATATTAGGCTCTTGATAGGCAGGAATGTCTTTTTCTGGTTCAGCAGCATCTTCAGTCGTCGCCGGTGTCCCTTCAATTGTCTCGATCTGTATTCCATATTCCTCGATGAGAGATATGGTTCACTATTTTCCACCCTTCACTGGCTTTCGGATCGTCGAGATAGAACACCTGCCGAACTAAGGTGGCGAGAGCGAAAGGCTCATCCTCATACCAGTGCGAGTTTGTATCGACTGATAATAGTCTCAGGTCTTCCTTTGTACGCTTGAACCATCTGCACTTGAATAGGAAAACGTTGACATCATTCCCGTAACATAGCTGAACCACATATACAATAGCCCCGTAATATAGCTCATTATCTTTCCCAACCGCTACCCCACTGTTTTGTGTTCTTCTTCCTTCATCTCGGGCCAATGAATGGAAATTTACACCGTTCACAAAACATCCGGGATAAATATAGTGTTTAATCGGCTTCCCTGCTAGCAAGTGCTTTGGCCATGACCACCACCCCCCGTGGTTTTCAGATTTTTGCAGATCAATCATCTGCGAAAAAGGGCAAATTAATATAAGGGTTTACTTTCTACAAACATGATTGATATGTATATAAATTACTAATTAAATACCGAGACGTACGTACGTACCCATTAGAAGAAATAATCGGGAAACTTTTTCTTAACCATTTTCTCAATCCACGCCGAACTCTTGTTTTGATTTAACGCCTGAAGCCTCCCTGTATGACATCATGTACGGCTCAACTTCGTCACAGTCTCACAACACTACCCAATGTTCCTCAATAAGTTCTTCCCGTGTTAACGATTCCTTTAATACTCCTCTAAACGGTCGGACGACATTGGTGACGACATAAAGATTGATGCAGGCACTGCGATCGGAGGCAGTGGGAGGTGGTGGATCTTTGAGGTACCTGTTGCAGTAAGTAACACACTCATGCATTAGGTATATCTCTGCTATGGAGCCATCCGGGGCCGACCTGTTTTTGACGAATGACTTATACTGTCCAAGCTGTCTACAAAATCAAACGTACGTACAATAAGAATAAGTACATATAGCTACCTAGTAATCTCCAGTGGAACAAATTATGAATTGAAAAACCTATATAATTAATTAGTTGTACGTACCTTTCTTGAGGATACATCCAAGTGTACTGGACCGGACCAGAAATGAGCACCTGCTCAGGCAGGTGGATCATTAGGTGAATCATGATGTCAAAGAAAGCAGGGGGAAAAATCCTCTCTAGGTTGCAAATGATGTGCACAATTTGTTGTTGCAATTCCACCACATCTGACTTCTTTAATTCTCTGGCGCATAACTTCTGCCACCATCTGCACAATGCCACTATTGGTTCTACGACGTCACGAGGCAAGTATGGTCGAATTACCACTGGAATCAGACGTTGCAGCATAACGTGATAGTCATGTGTCTTTAGACCAACAAACTTATGTTGCACCTCGTCCACTGCTCCAGTTATAGTAGCTGCATACGTAGCCGGATAACGAACGCCCTTAAACCAGTGAAATACAGAGCGTTTAAGTGTCGGCTTCACTGTGTAAGGTGCCGCTGGCATCTTGTTGTACACTCCTTTCCTATCCCTCCTCAACCACAAGGGATGACGTAGATTCATTGATTCCAGATCTTTGCGCGCTTTGGGAGTATCTTTAGTCTTCAACTTAATACCGAGAATTTTTCCCACCACGCTGTCGCACACATTCTTTTCTATGTGCATCGCGTCCAAGTTGTTCCTCAGCTTCAACTTTGACCAGTAAGGGAGTTCAAAGAATATACTCTTGTGATCCCAATAGCTCAGATCATGTGGAGGAATTGGATTGCATTTCTTTACATCCGCGTCATTGGTCAACACACCAAAGTCGAAATAGCTCAACCTCTCTAAAATCTCTTCGCCCGACCAACTACAGGGTTTAGGATTGTTCTCTACCGTCCCGTCGAAATGAGCTTCATCCTGTCGCCATGGGTGGTCGTGAGGAAGCCATCTACGGTGACCCAAGTAACACACCTTCCCCGCGTGCCAACTAGAGTTCACGTCGTCCAAACATATAGGACATCCATTATATCCTTTTGTCCTGCAGGCTGCCAACATCTCATACGCTGGAAAATCGCTGATCGTCCACATTACGGCAGCCCTCATCGTGAACATCGTGTCAGTGAATTTGTCATAAGTTGGGACTCCATTTTGCCACAACAGTTTCAGCTCGTCGATCAAAGGTCTGAGGTAGACATCTAAGCACTTCCCTGGAGATTTAGGACCTGGAATTAGTACATTAAGGAAATTAAATTTCTTGTTCATGCACATCCACGGAGGCAAGTTGTACGGCATCAGAATAACTGGCCAAGTGCTGACGGCGGAGTTATTACTTCCCCAAGGATTGAATCCGTCTGTAGATAGGCCGAGTCTAACATTTCTAACCTCTGCAGCAAAGTCTCCAAATTCTCTGTCGAAATGTTTGAAACCCTCCCCATCCGCGGCATGTTGCAGGACATCGTCATCTATTCGCTTTTCTGCGTACCATCGCATCGCCTCTGCTGTGTGTAGAGACATGTACAGGCGCTGCAATCTGAGAATCAAGGGAAAATATCGAATAACTTTCACAGGAATTCTCTTTTTCGAACTCTTCCTATTCACCTGGAATCTGCACTGGCCACATACGGGACAATAGTCTAAATCTTTATACTCTTTGTAAAATAGCACACAATCATTCGGACATGCGTCAATTATCCTGTACTTTAGGCCGAGGCTGCTCAAGATATTTCTAACCTTATAATGAGATTTAGGAAGATTGTGATCATCAGGAAGCAACTTACATATTTGCTCCTGAATTTCGTCAAAAGCACTCACTGACATTTTGTGCTTCACTTTTATCTTCATTTGCTCCATCACATATTGCAACACATTCTCTCGACATCCAGGGAACACCGGGGTCTGCGCTTCAAGTAGCATCCGGTTGTACTTATCCATCTCACTGGTGTCAGTAGCCAAGCTAGCAGCGGGGAATGTGTCATCATGCTCATTAGTGGTACTGTAACCTCCGTCTTTGTGTTGGTGTCCACCATGACTACATCCCGGAAACGCATCATGGACCAAATCTGCAGTTGGGTTGCAAGCTGGGGGTCCGGCATCACTGCCGCTGGATGAGGCACCATGGTAACTGTACCCTGAGCTGAAGTCTGCTGCGCTGAACTCTACTGCTTCACCATGCTCGCTCCATGTAGTGTAACTCCACATCATACCATTTTCGTACAGGTGTTGTACCATAACATTAACCTCCACATACTGACAATTAAGACATTTCTGGCACGGACACCTGAAACGCTTCTTTCCCTGACCATGTTCTATCGCAAAATTCACAAATTCGCTAATTCCATCCATATACCGGACATCACATCTATTCTTCAACTTCATCCAACTCTTGTCCATACTGCTACAAAATATTATAATTAATTAATTATACGTACTCGATCTACATCGATCCATCAATTACATACGTAATTTAATCTGTATATATAGCTAACATCCATGCATGTATGTACGTTTTCACTAAATATATATTAAGAAAATTTTAACTGCGTACGTACCTGCTGGTCTTCTCGATATAAATTAATTAAGTTAGCTAGCTAGTACGTCAGCGGAGATCCTGATCCTGATCCTTCTCCTTCTCCTTCTCCTTCTCCCTTCTCCTTCTTCTTCGATCTTTAAAATTTCCCGCGGGACAGAGGATATGATGGAATGAAGAGAGTTTGGCATCGGGCTTATATAATGCTTCACTTAAATGACGGAGGTGTCGGTACGTCGTCTAAGTGGAAGTTACTCGGACCACGGCGTGTCGGTTCGTTGTCCAGGTGATCACCTGGACGACGGAGACTTCTCCGTCGTCTAAATGTCACTTGGACCACGGAACAATTACGTTTCCGTGGTCTAAGTGCTGTTTTCTTGTAGTGGATACATATATAGAACTATTCTATATGGGAAGAAAAACTTCGGGTCACTTTCATCATCGTTTCGACCTCGATCTGCACAGTCAATCTCTATGGTCGTTTATGCCCTTATTTTTTATTTGTACGAGCCACAAAGGAGTTAGCTATCGCATTTACAATTTAGATAGAAATTTTTTATACGGGTATATAGAGGTATGTAGTCCATAGGATGTCGTGGTTTCAACGAGACAGAAAATAAAATTGTCGAAGTACGCTTTAAGGCGAAATTAGCGGAACCACATTATAGAGGCATAAATGACCGTCGAGCTTGACTTGACGGATCGAGATCCAAACCATGATGAAACCAATTAAAATTTAAACCATGGCTATCTAATAGTTCAATGACTACATCGTACGCTCATTTTATGCAAATGCATTTTTCTCGACTTTAATCAATGGGACAACCTAGACGTCGTTCATGCTCTTATTTTCTATTTGTTTGAGTGACAACGAAAAACGCTATCGCGGTGCCATTTGGGAAAGTGAATTGGCCTACATGCACAAGGAGTCTCCCCGCAAGTTGTCATGGTCGCGATGAGGTCAAAAATTTAATTGTTGAAGTGCCTGGTTAGTCAAAATTAACATAAACATAAAATATACCCATAATCGTTAGTTAAGTTTGACTTCATCAATTGAATTTAAACAAAATGAAATTGAATAAACAGACGATTCCGAAACTTATATATAGTTGTGATAAAAAAAAATTCAGCCAATTCCATTATGGTTTCGACCTTCATCTAAGAAGTCAAACTCGATGTTGTTTGTATCTTCTCTTTTTTGTATGGCTAATTATGGCAAATCAAGCACTTCAACAAATTTATTTTTGATCTGGTCGAGTCCACGATATCTTACGAGAAGACTCTTTAAGTATTATTTACTTTATGAAATATCCTTGTGATAGCGTTTTCCCTTATCACTGGTACAAATAGAGAACATGGACATAAACGACGTCTAGGTTTTCTCATTAATTCAAGGTGAAAACATGCATCTGAATAAAACAACCGTATGATACAGTCATTAAACTATTACATAGACATGGTTTAAATTTTAGTTGGTTTTGTCATGGTTTAGATCTCGATCCGTCAAAGTCAAACTCGACGGCCATTTATGCTCCTCTTATTTAGTTTCGATCATTTCACCTTGAAGCGTACTTCAACAATTTTATTTTTAGTCTCTTTTCAACCACTACATCCAGCATGTTGCCTCTATATCCTAGTATGAAAATTTTCTTTCTCAAGTATCACCACACCAGCACGTGCCTTTGTGACTCGTCTGAATAGACATTATGGACATAAATGACTATCAAGGTTGACTACGTGGATCGAAGCCGAAACGATGATGAAAGTGGCTCAAATTTTTACTTTGCATATAAAATAGTTATATATTCGCATCCTATGGTGTGGTTGTTAGATTTCATTTTTCTATTAACTTTTTAACATTCTAAGGTTTATATATGTCCATATGGTTGTGAATACCTCGTTTTCTGAAAACGTTTATCATAATGTTCGTCATCGTAACAAATTCTGCTACGCAGCTATACGAAGAAAATGCTTCTATATCTTAAGTGGGTAGAAGTTTCAACGTTTTCATTTATGGTCGGAAGTGGCAGGTTTTAGGTAGCACAGAAGATTCACAAGTTTTTGGAACCTAGGAGTGTAAAATTTGAGCAACTCAGATTACTTTAAATTTTCTAATTGCGGAGTTTATGCAGTTAGTAAATGTTGAAAAACCATAGCGTATCACTTTTATATGTTAACACTTTGAAGATTGATGTCTTACTCACAACGAGAAATCGGTGTCGTATCCTTGTAGTTTATCATTATGCTAGTGTTGGTGCTATGAGGAAGTATGAAGTATCGGAGGGCACGGTAATCTTTTAAGTTGCATGTGTATCTTCGCTGCCTTGCCTTTTGAGATGTAAATTTTGAGGACCAATTTTTTTATTAGGGGGGTAGATTGTAACGGCCTGAACCTAAATTACAGGCCGGTTAATCATCATTAATCACGTTAATTAACGAGCTTACGTTTATCGAGTTCTTTCGAAACTAAAAATTAACTTTTTATAAGTTAAGATTTTGAACTTGCTTTCTTGACGTAAGCTGTACAGGATATTATTGCAAGTTTGTGTATATTTTTATTGGATTTTTTTGAGGTCAAAGGTAATTGTTATGAATATTTGAAGTTTGAAGTATTTTTGTGATTAATTGAAAATCTACTAGTGGTGGTTTAATCATGGTCGTCAGATCAGATGGTTCTTTGATCTGGATCATTGATTATTTTAACCCTAGGGATATAAATTTGAAAAAAATTATCCGGTGGGGGTAGACTCAATCTCGCGCAACCTAGAGGCGAGATCCGGATTCGAACTCGACCCGGATTACTGTTCCAGTCAGATCTTAACCATCCAGCTATCTCTGTTGGCTGCACCACCATGACATGACTCCTCTCTTCATTTCCAACCTTCTTATGCCTCCTAATCAGCCATGCAATACCTAATCAATGAGAATCGAAGCCGAGAAGGTCCCGGATTTCAAATCGTGGGCGGCGATAATTTGTTCAGCAACAGACGCAAGACCTTGGGGTTTTCATCCTTACCCTCTAAGGAGTCGATTGACACCAGTCACGGGTCATGACGTACGTCGTCGAGTCTGGTCGACCAGTTGAAATTTTGACGAGATTTCTGGCGTTTCGAGGTAATTTTTGGCCCATTCTTTTCTAGTTGGAGTCAGTGGCCTTGGTAAATGTTGTTGGATTTTATGTGAGCTTTCTGTTGATATATCATTCATAGGCATCGGTGTAATTCGGCCTTGAGTCGCCGCCTGTGGTGGCGCTTGGGACTCATACGCCGCCTTGGGCAACGGAGCTATGGTGAGCAAATAGTGTGCTTTTTCACATAAAGGTTCCTATGCTGATCTATAATATTTTTTGGGTAGATTTGCTAACCTGTTAGATGTATGTAATGTTTTCGGCTCATTCACAGGAATCAGGCGACTCTATGCATTGATACAGTCGTTGTCTCTATGATGTTAGGGATTAAGGAACGGCTCAACATATCTAACAACGAATTATGTGGGTGATAAATTTTGGAAATAATGTGAGTTCATGATCGGCATTACGTTCTAAATTTTTATATTCACGTATGTGTTAAGACTGAACTTTTATTAATAGATGTGGATGTTGATCCATAATGTGAGTTCTTGATCGGCATTACGAGAGTATGGATCAATGAGCTAGATATTTACTGATGATCCAGGTGAGTGGATCTTTGTTTTTCACTGTCTTTTAGCGAGTCCAATTTTACGTTTATGATTTCTTAAACAAGCAAGTGAGTGTGTGTATATATATATATAGTATGATATGATATGTTTACGGTAATCACAAGGCATCTATGACACGATTTTATGTTTTTATGCACGTTATATTCATGTATGAAGCATCGATGCATATAGCGTGTCAGCTGATTACCGAGGTGCTCCGGGAAGATCACGACAAACACCCGACCCAAGATCACGTTATGCACGCCTCCACACTTATGATATATATGTTTTTCTTAGACTCGCTATATTTTTCTTACTATATGATTATGATGGAAAGGCATAAAGTAAGTTTGATGATTTCTTACGAATATTTTATTTTTCGTCCACTCACCCTAATAATTTTTCTGTTTTATATGCCTTTCCCTGGGTCATTCTATTTCCAATGCCCAAGTTGTAGAGTCTCAGTTGAGGTCGAATGTGCACGTAGATCAATGCATAGCAATATCCGTCATAAGATCCAGGATTGATCCTACAAGTTAGCATCGCAATCAGCATAGGTAGCTTAGTGAGTGTAGATGCCCTAGTGTCATCGACACTTTCATGTTCCAAGTATTGGGCTGTTATGATTTGTTCTAGAAACTAAATTCCCGAATTTATTATTCTATCGCCTAGAATTATAGATTTTCCCATCAAATTTTCTATTGATTAGCATTTTTAGTTGCTTGTGGTCATTAGGACTTAATCTTGATTTATACGACTAAATCGAGGTCGGGTCCTCATAGTATCATAAAAAGACCGTAAAATGTTTTCTATAATTGTTTGGACAATGCAACTATTTGTTTTTTTTTGAGAGTTTCAGATAGACGATTTCTTTGAAAATAACCTCAAATTAAAATTGATTTTGTCAATCAAAGTTGAAACCGCCACCATAATCGCTGAAATTTTTATAAGAAATACAATGTAAATGATCGATCTAATAATATGGTTGATTTTTTAGATTTTAATTTTGAAGTACCGGTATATTTTTTTAAACATTTGTAATACATAATAAACAATGAGAAAATCCGAATAATATATTTAATTATGCATATTTTTAATTCAAAAACTTTAGGGTAACTTTGATGCCATATCGATTTTGAATTAAGCTTGGTCATATTTTTTTCCTTCAAATTAATTTCTTTGCATTTTAAAAAGATTTGAATTGAATAAAAAATATTCAATTTGGCGGGATCAAAATAAAATTGGGCCATCTATGCATTCCATACTGCTACAGCGGCGCGGCCTAGCTCACCAACTTTGACAACGATGAGGCTGTGAGCACTGAGGGCAAGGTTATATGTGCAGTGCATCGGCCTTCCGTCGTCGACACTCCCATCAATAGTCGTCGAACCCAACTTCGGTCTAACTTGCCTCGACCCGACCGACCATGTACTTGACTCCTCCTCCACAAATGATGACGCACTCCCTCTTTTCCCTATCCAGAGGAGCAGAGGTTGACTTGGAGGAGGAGGGAGGAGAGGAGAGGAGGGAGAAGGTTCTTGCGGTGGTCAGTGGTGATAATCCCAGCTGGAGGTGTTTGGCAGCAAGAATCAAGTGTACGTAGATTAATTACCATAAGCTTAGTTCACCATGTTATACTTTGATAATATTAACCAATCACGAAGCGGCAAATGTTAAAGTCTAAAAATAAAGCAATTTGAGTAGGAAAAAATTCTGGATTGCACCCCAATACTAAACACCCTAAGACTAAACTACAAACTTGCCATGTGTCAGATAATAATTGGTTAAGTCAAAACTGACTAAGCTTATGATAAGCTTATTGTATATTATTCCAACACAAAATCTTCCTTAGCCGCCAAAGCACCATCTCCGACGCCCTCCTTTCTTTCTCCCACCGCAAGTGCCGCCACAGATTTTTCTGAAATCGCCTCTCCGTTTTGGGATCACCGCCAGGCATCTCAGCGTCGATGGCAGACAACGCCTTATATTTTCATCCTCTCGTCAGTTTCAGTGGTATCCGAATTCGACAATCAGTTTAGCAGCAGCCGAGGTAAAGAGATCCAACCTCTGGCTACGGTCGATCGAACGCCGAATCATCTCCAGCCTCTGGCTGGATCAATCAATCTCTGGCCTCCGACTCCCATTGCCCTCTCCTCATTACCAAATGAAATGACAGCGTTTCAATTCCGTTGATCACCGATGATGGAATCACAGTCGTATTTGCAAGACTCCATTATTGTAATGAGAAAGCTCCTCCAAAAGAAAGTTTTAGGCTTAAAGAAAGGCAATAAGAAGGGTACTCCAGTTACATCAGTGGCCGAAGACAACAAGCTAAGCGGCTTGAGATATGTAAATGAGCACTTTGATGGGTGGAAAGCGAAGTGCTTGAAAATACTCCAAGTAAACTTTAACAAAGAAAGCAGTACTTTTTCTTCAGAAAAGGTGATACAAGAGGAATTGCAAAAAAGTTCCATAGGTAAGCCTGTAGAGTTTAAAAAAATTCAAAAGCTTTGTATGCCTTTCATGAAGTTCAAGAAAGATGAGGCAGTTGCACAGGGGATTCAAGCCTTAGATTTGAAGCTACCTTTTGGGGAGATTGAGGTGCTTCAAGAGAACTTGACTTAATCAAGAGACAACTCGGTCTTCAAGACATAGAAGTATTGTCTGGTACAGATAGAGCAGAATACTCTGGAAGCCCCACTATCGGTTCTCTTGTCAAACTGATAGAGCAGAATACTCCGGAAGCCCGACTGCTATCTTCTTGACCCGGTAATGACTATAGCTTTACTAAATTAAAGTTCCATAGTTACTTTATTATAGATATTTACTATATAACAATCCCGGTCCACTATACAAAAATACTGTTAGTTACACTGATTTCACTGTTCTTGAGCTGAGGTGCATTTTAGTCACTACAATGCAAAAAAATCTCGCGTCGCTCTTCACCTTCTCTCCACTTTGCTCATTTGCGTCTCCACTGTTCTGGCTCTCTCACAATCTTCACAAGTCTCTCAGCCTTCACAAAAATCCACCTTCGATTACAAACCCAACTTCCATTAGCTTCCTCAACCTAAATTTACAAAGCTTTCACGAAGACAAAAAGCCTTCGTCGGTGACGCACAATTCGATTCACAAGGTACTAGGTTGTGGCAAACTTACTATTTTAATCTCACTCTCGTTTGCTCTGTTTACATGCACATTGCTGAAAGTTTGTTGTTTGGTTGATCGAAAAATATTGGAGATGAATCGAAAGCTAGAGCCTGGAAAGTTGAAACATTGCTGCTGCTGGGTATAAGATATTAGTTTTATTGTTGCGTATCAGATTAATTTTGTGAGGTTTTGTTTGGTTTTATTGTTAGGTATCAAGATTATTTAATTGTTGATGCTGGGTATCACAGAGTAGCACATATCACAATAAACAATACCAACAATCATCCCCTCCAGTTTCAAAATTTGCACCAATAATCACAAAACTAACATTCCTCATACTCTAATTATATTCTTAAAAAGAATAATAAAGTTTCCATGCTCTAACTTTTGGGTATCAAGATTGATGTTAATTAACTTGATTATGAGGGGTAGTTTTACTCGATAGTTTAAGTTATCCGAATCGCGGATAAAGTTGGTTTGCGACGTATAAATAGCCAAATAGTCTGTTACCAATTCGAAAATGGGTTGTTTGACCGAGTTGACCGAGTCAACCAGCGTTGACCCAGTGAGTCCGTGACTCACTGTGGCTGCCGGAAAATGGCACGGTTGCTAGAGTTTGAGGTATGATTTTGAAGCTCTTCCTATGGGCTTTCATTTGATGTGTATATTGTGTTGTTTGGTTTGGGTTTTGTTGGAGAAATTTGAAGGTGAAGGTGAACGGAATCGGCCTTGTCGGTGGGAGGTGTTCCGGCGGTATTCCATGCCAGTTCATTTTTGGGTTGGTTTGGACTGGGTTCGAGCCTAGGATGGAAAACCCTTTGGTTTTGGGAGGTATGGTGGAGCGATGGCGCCGGCATCGGCCGGAGAAATTTTCCGACAATTTTGGGCCGTGGACTTTCGGGGTGGTTTTGGGGAGGTTGCCGGCCCATTTGGGTATTGGTGTAGAAGAGTTTTGTCTTGGGCTTGAGGAGAGGAAGCTTTGGAGGTCTTGGTCGCTGGAAAATCCCACCGGTGACGACATGCCACCGTCGGCGGCGGCGGTCAATGGCGGAGCTCCGGCGAAGAGTTAACTTTTTAGATTTTGGAAAGTTTTATGCCGTTTTACTCATAATCGCGCCATGATCATTATCTTGAGGTTTTCGAGCTGATTTGGGTAGCGGATTTTTTGTCGAGGGATATGTGGAGTATTTATGGGGATTTTCGACGATTTTCTTGATATCCGAGTTATATATTTCCGGAAATGGTTGATTTTTGAGGTGTGGTTCAGAGTATTGAATTGTTATTTTGATCAATGATATTTTGTGATGATTCAGGAGATCGAGATCGTACGCTTGGCGAGGGATCTTCCGCCGGATCTATAAATTAGCGCGTTTGCGCGATGTGCTTGTCTGTGAGTGGACACCTTTCTTTTCACTGATTGGTTGCGAGTCTTTATTATACATTTTACGAGCATGAGCATGCGTATGAGATTATGATTTATACGAGTATTTGCTTTACGATTATGCATTTACGAATATGTTTTTATAATTATGTATTACGAATATGCATTTACATTATGGTTTATACATTTGCATGGAAAACTATTTATGATTTGATTTACACAGAGTACAGTCTCACTATATATAGTTGTATCGATACACTTAGCATCCTGGTTGATCCCCGATGATGTTTACCGGGGGGACTGTGACCCTGACCCGAGGTCTTTACCGGGGGGAGGGGGGGCAGATACCCTGACCTGAGGACTTTCTAGCTAGAATCACGTGAGGGTCTAGGATCCCATGATTCAGACTGTACTTGTGTGGATGTGTCCATGAGTGACCTCGTGGGATTTTCGATGCATGCTCTGTACGCGTGAGGAGTTAGAGTCTCCCTCGTGTACCATCTGATTTTTATGTATTTAGACTCGCATATGTTTTATAGCATATATTATATTCAGCGAAAAACATTTATTTTCGTCTACTCACTCTAACGGTTTATATGTCTTTCCCTAGGCTCTTTGTTTTCAATGCCCAATTTGTAGTTCGGATTCTGGTGTCGCGCGTCAAGCTTGAAGGCTTAGTATTCGAGCTACTTTTCCTTCTCAGTAGGTTTCTAGTTTGGCCTACTGTTGTGTATTTATGTATATACTAGAGGTCGCTCTGAATACTCTGATGTTTATATTTTCATATGATTTTCCCGGATTTCTGTAAAGTTACAGTTTTGTTTATTGCTTCACATTATGATATGTTTTTGAGAAATCCGGATGGGATTGGTGCCCACGGTTTGACTTTTGTGGCATAGGATGAAGTGTATTTTCGGGTGGAGGTTAATGGTAACTTCGCGATCTAGTGGAACTCTGCCGAAATTTCTTTGGTTTTTGAAAGTTTATGTTTTCATAAGGGGTTTGATTTTGATTTAGGCAACTAAATCGGGGTTGAGTCCTTTCAATTTAACCACTCATTTCATTAGAAAAACTAGTATTCACAATGTGGTAGATGCCTTCTCTATCATTGAACCAGAATAAGAGAGAAATCACGGGGAGAAATGGGAACAACAGATTAACAATAGGGTGTTAGTTTGAAAATAATGGGAACATGGAGTTTATTGGAGATTTATCGGAGATTTATCTGATGTCCAGATTATTGTTTCTGGAAAGCCATCCTCATTATTGTTATGTTGTTTGCTTGTAGCTGTGCACTATGTTGTTGGTGTAAGAGAAACCCTACATATGTTTTGATTTTTGTTTCATCATTAACCATCTGTTAGGAAAATAAGGCTTGCAATCGCTCCTAGTACAACCTTTCTAAACATCACGCTAAATAAAGTTTGGACCATAACTGATTGACTAAATTAATTGTTAGCCAGAGAAGCCTGGTCCAAACTCTTATATATAGACTTTTCATATTTTCCACAAATAGGTTATATATCATAAGATTCTGACATGATGTAACTTCTATATCATTTGATACAATTTCAGTTAGACAGCAATTCAGTGATGTATTGCTTAAATTCCGATTCAAGTCAAGCTTATGAATGTTGCAATACCACTTATTATGTTCAATGGTGTAACTTTTTACCATTGCTTATGTTTAAATAGAAATTAGTTGGTATTGAAATTGTAGTACCACAATTCTCAAGACCATGTACATTAACATCTTCTTTACATTGTTTTACAACAATTGTGTTAAAACTTCCCCAAAGGGCGGGTTGTCACCTAGTACTAAATTCGAGTTCCAAAGTTATTGTTCATAAGCGCAGTTAATTCCTTTTTTTGTTTGTTTAATTATGATCATGCCACTAACATCTCTTTCCGACCATCATGTCACCTTCAATCGCTAACTCCTCTTTCTCTGATCTTAGTTGGATTTCTCAGTTGTTAGTCTGAGGTGAAATGTAGCAATAGATCTAGGGAAGAGTCAGCGTATAGGCCCTTTTATCGTTCTCTTCCTCTCACTCCTCTTTTCTAAGATCCCTTCCTACAATTTCATGATTCGTCCAACAATTGAGTTTCCATAACAGGTTTTTATGGTTTGGCTGTTGGGTTTAGATTCGATTTATTAACCTCTGATTATGATTTTGGTTGAATACATTTGGTGTATATAGATTTCTTTTGTCTACATGTTGATTCCCAAACTTTTTCCGAAGGAATTGCATATTTTTGTGACTCACATCACAAATTGAGGATTTAATGTGTAGAATTTTTTTGGACAAAATTCAGTTTATCCTCCTTTAACTTTGGGCCAAACATTATGTTAGTCCCTTTTGTTTCTAAGTTGAATGTTTTACCCTTAGTCTTTCTAAGTCACATCAATCTTTCCTCTCCGTTAGTCTTCCATTCAATTTGACCGTTAAGTGATGACATGACAACTGCCACGTCAGCAAATGGGTCCCATTACAAAATATATATATTTTAATTTTTTTAAATTAATTTTATTTCATTTGTAATCATTAATTTTCATTTTGAACTTCTCATTTTTATTTTTTTCTTGTATCTTTATTTTTTTCACAAGTCTTCCAGCACGCGTATACGCGTGTGCGCTTTGCGAGACCTTATTTGTTAATTATGATTTTGTATATTAGTTTCGGCTATTGTTAATCACCCATCTTTGTGAGTGCATCTTTAGTACCAAGTTAATACATGTAAACTGATCATTCTGGTGACTACAATGTAATTTATGGCCAAGTCCTCCCTGCTCAAATAAAAATCACAATTTTTGAAAGAAAAAAAAAAGACTTGCAAGTACTATCTAAAACATTGTAGAGTATGGAAAGACACAGTGATATCCAAATCTTCCAAGACTCCTACAACTATATCTCTATATTCTTAATTTAGTAAATGAGTATTCTGTATACACAACACTATTTACATCATCTGTGTGAAGACACCTACTTAAACAAATTCACAGGCTAGGATTTTGATCTTTCATACAACATTTTACTCAATGGTGAAGCTACAATAATCAGCATCCATCATCTTATTAGAGTTCCCCTAATGATAAGGAACTACGGCTCCCTTTGTTGCTGATGGTGGGAAAGATATCAGGTCTTACTTTATTCACGTATGCACCCCAAGTTAACACCAGTAACAACAACTTGAGACCAAATTAATTAAATAAAGAAGTGATCACCGAAACTTAGAGATTAAAATTATGAATGCCTTACTGAAATGTTATTAGAAAAGCATTAATAGTACTCATCTGGATATCATTTGACTACATTGTCTTGTATATATGATCTAAGTTCTTTGATCAACATGTTTAAGATTTACTCTTATAATGTGTACCAAGAGTAGAGCATCTAAACTATACAGGATTATGTATGTCCAAGAAATCATGTAGATGCCTAATAGTAGATAGGGGATGATCTGGAGAAGTTCCCAAAAAATTTAGTTCAATAACTGCAATAATCATAAGTATGATTAATCATTTAAAAGAACATATAGATGGAAGATTTATATGACTTGATATTGTTACCAAACAGTATGATATGCTAATATACTGTCATATTGAAACCGACTCTTCACTATTCAAATGAAGCATAAGCAAAGAACTCTTACCAAAATAAACAAATTTTAAGAGAGAGGAAGAGAAACCAAAGATAGTTCAAGTTGCCTTGAAGGAGGTAACGATCCAAAGTTAGAATCATATCATACCATAACCAAAGTCAAATAAGACCTGGTTTCCCTCTCACAAATCAAACTATAGCTAGAATTTCTTTGCAGTTTACTACAACTTCAACTTCCTTTTACATGAAAATACCCAAAATACATTGAAACCATATAAATAAACATTAAGAAAGAACCAGAATCCAGAGTCGAGAACAATATAAACAAACATCAAGATGCATCATTTCTCTACTTTCTTATATTACATATAGTATATGATTAGTAACTTAGTGCCATTAATCATCAGTTAGATATAAGTTGTTCTCAGTACGCACTGTGAAAGTGTCAAGTGCTCCATGTACAAAACACGCCTATTTGTATATTGAATAAGCAAATTTATAGACCTTCAGTTACAGAAAACATACAAAAGATGGATTTGCTCGATCCCTCGGAAGAAAAGAGGTTACGTTCATATGGTAACCTAAATTAACACGATTTACCTATAATGCAGCATAATGGACCTACATATGAGGCCAAAACAAGAACTATAGCACCCAGAGAGACCTTAAACACATGTATTTTAGTGTACATTGGAGTACAACTTCCCTATTCAAATTGAATGAAATAAGCACCATTTGAAAACGAATTACCAAAAGACCTTGGGCCTCCCACTTTGTAACTTGTGACGCCAAAACACACTCATAAATGATCTATTCCTATTTGTTGCTCTAGAAATGATGTCGGTGGCTTTCTTGTACCTATCTCTGCAAAGGGCTAGCCTGTACCTAATCTCGACAAAGGCGACCCATTTGGGTACTTTTAATCCCTTAGGAGTGAAAAGAGTACCTTCTTTTAAAATCAAAATTCACCTTGTCCTACAAAATCAAAACTATACTGAAGGCTAGAACAATAGGCTCAACAAATCTCTATTAATTAAGCAAACTTGCCTTCCAACAACTACCAAAGTAGAACATGCACTAATACAGTATGGGATACGTTGAGAACTATTATCCCTGAGGTTTTGAACTAGGTTACATTGCAAAACCATATTCCAATCACTACCAAATTTCTCATCATTACCGACGATTTAGAGAAACAAAGGCCGACGATTTCAAAAATCGTCGACAATGGTGTATTATTGCCGACGATTTTTTTAAAAGTCGTCAGCAATAGTATAAAGGCTATAATTCATCGGCAATAATACTATTGTGATGACCCGGACCAGAATTAGCAGAGAAATCAGCTTAATCTACGAGGTTTTTGAGTATTCGCAGATTTACGACAGTTATTCGAATCACCGACTTGTTAACGACTAAATTATTGGCCTAGAATTGGAGTTGAGTCTCTTCTCGAGAGTCGTAGTATATGTGATTTCGAGTTCGTGGGCGGTTCCGGATCGTTATTTGGACGACCGAGGAATTAGTTATGAATATTTGAAGTTTCGACGGAAACAGATTTAAATGGCAGGTTTGTTCGCGACTAAATTACCAGTCGAAAATTTGGTTTCGGCTTTTTCACGGAAGTTGTTCAGAATTTAATTTCGAGTTTGTAGAAACTTCCGGAGCATGATTTTGAGTTACGAAGATTTAGTTGTGATTATTTCCGTTTGTTGATTAATTAGTCGATTTAAATGTGTGCTTGGTTTAAGGGTTGACTTTTTATCCATTTGGCCGATGTGTTTGACTTTGGGTGATTATTGAAGAGTATGTTGAGATGAGTTTGTGGCCGCGAGAATTATCGGAATCGGATATACGACGAGAAAGTTACGCGTATTTAAAGTTCGTCGAAATGGATAAACATGAAGTTTCCTTTTTGGGAAAGTATAAATAGTGGACTTGCTCCTTTGGGAAAGTCAAAGCTGAATTAATTACCTTGACTTGGTGAGTTGACTCGGTTTGACCGAGTGGGAGGAGGTGTTCGACGGCAAGGCGGCGACTCCACGGTGGTGGTTGATTCCGGCCACCTCCCGGCTTGGTTCCGACTCCTTCCGGTGCGCCTCGGCCTCTGGGTCTCGGCTCCGACCTCCTCTCATGGCGTGGGACGCCGTAGGTGATGAGTTTTCCGGTTAGAAACGGTGAGGTTTTGGATGAATTCGGGTTTATTGATTTTGGATGAATTGAGCTATGAAATGGATTGGGCTTTGTAGCTTTTCCCTCCACGAATCTAACTAAGTTGGTTTGGAGTTTCAATTTGATGTGTGTAAGGAGAATTCTTGATTTGAAATTTGTGGAACAATTCGGGTTTTCATGAAATTGAACTAGTTAGAGATTGAATTGGCTTTCGATGCAGTTATGGAAGTTGCTCAGTGGACGATTTGGAGTGGAATTGGTGCAGCTCCGCCGTGAAATTTTCCGGTCAGAGGTGGCGCCGCCGTGGGCGGTGGTCAACGCGGCGGTCAAGGGCGGTCCAGTTTGACTTTTTCTAGTTTTCGACAAATTGCATGTCATTTGACTCGAAATCGCGCCCCGATCGCAGTGGGGAGGTTCGTTTTTCGAGTTGAGCGTCCGAACGTAAAGAGAGGTATTGAAGTGGTGTATACGGATTTTCGACGATTCGTCGACTTTGAATTATCTGTTTCCGAGAACGGTGGTTTCTCGTGGTTTGACTTGCATTGTCGGATTATGACTTTGAATAATGAACTTTGTGAATATTCAGGGATTTCGTGATTGTTCGTTTGGCGAGGGACTTTCCACCGGATCACGGGTTAACGCGATACGCATTACGCCAGTCTGTGAGTGGACATTTTATTTTCACGGAATGATTGCGAGTCTTTTATATACGTTTATGAACTTGAGCATGCAGCATGATTATGGTTTTACGAGCATGAGATTTCATACGAGATTATGATTATATAAGCATGTGTTTACCATTATACGAATATGTTTATATGGATATACGTATACGAACATGCATACACTTTTATGCTGTTTCATGCATTTGCATCTAAATGTTTATGATTTGGTTTACACAGAGTACAGTCGTGGTTACGTTGTTGTATCGATACACTTGCCTCTCGGTTGATCCCCGATGGTAGGCCACCAGGAGGGGCAGTACCCCTACCTGACCGGCGAGGGGCAGTACCCCGGAACCGAGACCTTTCTGGCTATGAATCACGTGGTAGTCAAGGACTCCGTGATTCTGACTGTACTAGCACGGACGTGTCCATGAGTGACCCAGTGATACTTTCTATGCATGCTCTGTTTACGAGTTGGAGTCAGCGTCTCCTCGTAAACTATTTGATTTGATTTATTTATATTTCGACTGGCATATGTTTTTATAACATATATATTAACTGGTGAAAGACATTTATTTTCGTCCACTCACTATAACGTGTTTTATGTCTTTCCCCTGGGCTTTTCGGTTTCCGTGCCCAATTTGCAGTTCAGGCTCTGGTGTCGCACGTCGTGGTCGGAGGCATAGTGCTCGAGCTACTTTGTTTCATCCAGTAGGTTTATTGTTCTACCTACTGTGGTATGCGTATACGATTATGTATTAGATGTCGCTCTGAGCTTCCTATTGAATACGTTATACGATTTTACACTGGATTTCAGTAAAGTGCATATATATTTACTACTTTACTTTACTGTTGATATATTGAGAAATCCGGATGGGATTGGTGCCCACGGTTTGCTTTTTGTGGCATAGGATGAAGTGTATTTTCCGCGTGCAGGTTATGGTAATTCCACGCTAGTAACGAAACTCTGCCGAAATTTTGAAAATTTTTTGTTGGTTCGTGTTTTCGAAGGGGTTTGATTCCGATTTAGGAAG
Organism: Geum urbanum; assembly: GCA_946800695.1. NCBI lineage: Eukaryota > Viridiplantae > Streptophyta > Magnoliopsida > Rosales > Rosaceae > Geum > Geum urbanum. Next base: position 43,146,594 of record OX326998.1, read on the forward strand.
CTAAATTGGGGTTGGATCCTTTCAACTATTGCCGACGATTTGTTGAAAAAGTCGTCGGTAATAGTATTATTGCCGACAATTTTTGCACCAAATCGTCGGCAATAATACACTATTGAAAAATCGTCGGCCTTTGTTTCTCTAAATCGTCAGTATTGATGAGAAATGTGGTTGTGAATACCCAAACCATACAATAGCGTACGAAGACAAACCTGATTTAGGAGTATTCTCTTGGTTGTTCCGCTCCTCTCTGCCTACTTTAATTTAACCAACCAACTCTCTTGCATAGGTCTTTTGTCTTCACCTATTTACTATCCAGATCACTAAATAGCCAAAAGAGGTATGGTTTCACTATTTCTTCGAGATTTGACTATAAACTGCAGTAATTTTTCCGTAGGAACATGTAAACTGACAGCGGTACCGAAAGTGGGGATATGGTTTTACCATTTTACCATCTTTCTTTTCTTTTGAGTAAGTAGAAGTAGCTAATAATCAAAGAGTATGTAATGGAATTTTTAAAATTTAACAGAGATTTTGATCTCTCATAAAAAGAATAAAATATAAACGAATAATAAAAAATGTAAAAAAAAACGTGATTGAAATTAGTCGCAGGGTTGTGAGCGAGAAAAAAGACAAGATCACAATTATTTCTAATTCTTTTAAAAATGTTAAAATTAGAAATAATTGCCCTCTTGTCTTTTTTTTTCCTCTCTCGTAATTGCAATCTCGTCTTTTTTAAATATTATTTATTATTCTTTTATATTTTAAATTCTTTTTATGAGAGATCAAAATAAAAAAATATAAGATGAAAGACAAAAAAATAAAAATGAGACTATCCAAATGAAAATTAAAGATTAGAAATAAAATAAAATTAATTTAACATAATAATAAAATATATATTAAAATAAGAATTTATTTTTGGTAATGGGACCCACTTAGTGACATGGCAATTGCTCTATCATCACTTAACGGTCAAATTTTATGAAAAACTAAGAGAGTGGTAATATTGATGTGAGTTAGAAAGATTAAGGGTAAAACATTCGACTTTGAAGCAAAATGAACTAACATGATGTTACGTTTGATCCAAAATTAAGGGGGGTAAACTAAATTTTATCCAATATTTTTCTTATATGATTTGAAAATCTACAATTCGTTGATGTATAACTTGGGTTACATGTTGTCTATCTTTGACATAGTTGTAAGCTTATGGGCTCCAAGTGGTAATTTGCAATTCAAGTGATCAATAAGAATGCCTGGATGTATAAGACGGTGATAGGATATGAATCTTTCAGATTTTGATATATTAATTGGCTCTACATGTATGCTGCAATTATCGGGAAGACTCATTGTTTCATGACTGAAAGAGTTTGGCGATTATGATTTTGTGTTGGATTTGTGGTGGACTGAAAGGTGGGAAAAATTTTCATTAAGGACCATTGTAATGAGGATTTGGTGAGTACTTTCTCATTAACCCCACTTTTTCTTTATATTTTGACAAATTCACCATTGTTTAGATAGATAATGATAAGTAGATCACTCATGCAAAATTTTACAAAAGTTGAAAATCGTTAAATCATTCATAATCAAGATTTATCACTTATGAATATGAACGGTACGGTGTATGTTTAACACCTTTGGTTCGTTCATTGATTTGATTTTGTTCGATACCTTGATGATTTTTAATTTGAATGAAAATTTGTAGAAATGATCTACTCATCAATATCTAAACATCTAACAGTTAACTTTGTTAAAATGTTATCGAAAAATGACTCTTATGACAATATTATAAAAGGTACTCATCAAGACCTCATTATAAAGGTTCTCATTGGAAGAGTTGTAAAGGTGACAGTAAATGAGAACTACTGAAATTTTTCTAGGATGTGGACAGTGGACTGATGATGAATATGGTTTGACACCAGGCTATGATAGTAGTAGGCTGTCATAGTTCTTGAGGGAAAACTATAGGTATATATGGACACTTCATGGTACAAACCTGAAATAACAAGAAGAGAGCAGCATATTTGAGTTCCCTTTCGTTGAAAAAGTTATTTCTTCTTTTGTCAAGCACTGTAAGTTGTTTTGTTGTTTGCTTTTATGTTTGTCTTTTTTAGCCCAGCTTTCTGAGTTTTGTTGCTGTACTGGTTCTGTATTCTAATAAAACGGTTATTGTTCATGCCAAAAAAATAAAATTGAATTCTGCTTTTTATAGATAGGAAACTATTTTAGTACGGGAGTACTTGTTTTGTTTGCATACTTCAGGTAATAACCTTATTTTTAAGTCAGGAGTTCTCATAAAAAATTAAACTGGAAAAAAGGATTCAGAGATGGAAATATAGTTTGCTGTTCTTGAATTTACTTTACCTGCATGTTGGTTTCCTATAACTCAAATGACCATTTAATCGTTTTCATACAAATGGATTCACTATCTATATGACTATATCTATATAAGAACGAATTGTGGCTCTTTATTTTCTATTTTTATTTTGAAGTCAATAGACATGCAATTTAAATGCACTTGAACTATATATTGGTATTTCAGAACAAGTTGTCGGCAAATTGTATTTCTTCTTTGACTACCGAAAGATTCTCTTTTACTTGGACATGATTTAGCTAAAGTTAATTAGTTTAGGCCGAGTCTCTTTTATATGAAAAGTATGATCATTTTGGGAAGACAATTTCACTACAATTGTCAGGTGGAAGCAATTTCACATTTCTGATGTTAATCCAGTATTCCTTTCCAGTATCTAAGCTGTATTACTTTCCATTGTAGGCTTTATACCTCTTATTTCCGTACTCTAATAATGATAAGGAATGTGTTCATCTGTATTTGGGTTGTGCTTTACACAAAGCCTTGAATAATTTCATTCTGTAGTCTGGTGTTTTGGGCCTGTCTTTGCTTCTTATTTATATGTCATATATAGGTCCGAAGAGTCGACGACAAACATGTGATACTCAGCCCCAAAAAGTACAAAGTGATCATGATGTTGTGTTTGGGAGCATGGCGTGCACCTCCATGACAATCAGCACCGAAAAGGACAAAGTGATCATGATGTGCAACGTTTTTTTTTGTACAACTTGGAGCAGTACTAGTTTTAGCAAGTTTACATTTTACATTCAGATCTTGTTTTCCAGCTTCAGACTTGAATTATTTGTGCTACTCTTTGATGCATGCAGTAGTAGGAAGCTCTCTACTTGTCAGAACTCAGAACTAGTATGTATTGCTTCCTGCATATTAATTCTGTTAAGAATTTAGACTGGTGCTGCACTTGTCAAAACAAGCCTCTGTGCTGCAGATTCATCATAAATTAAATCCAATTCAATCCAATCTCGATCTTGTGGTCTGGTCTAGATGTCAAGTATCTTGAATCCCGAAACATTACACAAGGACTCAAAATTGTCAAAACTGCAACCTATTTCATATCAACATTAATCAATAATGAGTATTCATCACGTGAAACAACTCAAGTGCAATATAACAGCTTAATCATAGAGTAGTTCTATGGTCTATGGTGTGTGGAGCACAAATTTGCAAAACAAAATCTAGGGTCTAAAAATTTTATCAATTTTTTATTTTGAAGGCTCAAACAAGAGGCAATATATTTATTAATATAGTATACAATGTTGCACAATAGATATCCATAGGGTACCAGAGAAAATACTACTGCTAATCTAATATAAACAAACTCCCTAAATCACTCACGAATATCATAATCAAAATGAAGTACGAAAAGTAACCAAGAACCATGTCACACCAAAACGAGGCAAGCACCAACACAGATAGACCAAGGCAATACTCGCCTAAACTTGCTACTCCTATTGAGACACCACATGAAAGGACCCAACCCCGATTTAGCTCCCTAAACCGGAATCGAACCCCTTCGAAAATACGAACCAACAAAAATTTTCTGAAATTTCGGCAGAGTTTCGTTACTAGCGTGGAATTACCATAACCTGCACGCGGAAATTAACACTTCGTCCTATGCCACAAAAATCAAACCGTGGGCACCAATCCCATCCGGATTTCTCAACATCAATATAATCAACAAACAGTAACATATTGAACTATATATATGTATATCTGAGAAAATCCGTATAAACAAGTATCGGAATGTATCAGAGCGACCTCTAGTGTAAAACATATACAATATGTACATCAGTAGGTGAAACTGAAACCTACTGGAAAACACAGGTGACTCTGATCACTAGCCTCCAAACCGCGACGTGAAACACCAAACCTGAACCGCAAACTGGGCACGGAAACCGAAAAGCCCAGGGGAAAGACAATAAACACGTTAGAGTGAGTGGACGAAAATAAATGTCTTTCACCGAGTATATATGTTATAAAAACATTTGCGAGTCCAGGTAAATAAAAACAATACATGGTACACGAGGTAAAACTCACACTCCTCCAGTGTACTGAGCATGCAAGTATAAATTCCACGGGGTCACTTATGGACACACACCGTGCTAGTACAGTCAGAATCACGGAGTCCCAGACTTCCACGCGATTCTAGCCAGAAAGGCCTCAGGTCAGAGGTCTGCCTCCCCCCGGTACAGGTCACGGGTCAGGAGTCACAGCCTCCCCCGGTACACATCCTCGGGGATCAGCCGGGATGCGAGTGTATCGATACAACAACATATAACGACTGTACTCTGTGTAAACCAAATCATAAACATTTCGATGCAAATGCATGAAACAGCATATAAGTGTATGTATACTCGTATACGTATAATCGTATAAGTATAATCGTATAATCGTAAAACACATGCTCATTTAATCCGAAAACTCATACGCATGCTCAAGTTCATAAATCATAGAAAAGACTCGCAATCGTTTCCGTGAAAATAAAATGTCCACTCACAAATCAGCTAGCGCGATCTCGCGCTAAACACGTGGTCCGGCGGAAGTACCCTCGCCCGAAGCACGATCACGATCCGAATCTCGATCTCGATCCCCTGAACATATATACACACAACTGATCAATATCGTGATCCACAACACTGTACCGATGCACGGAAACCAACCGTTCCCGGAAATACAAAATGCAGTGCAAAATGAATTACGGAAATCCCGAAATCCCAACTCGAAATCTCGACTGAAAATCGGCTAACCAAATCAACCCGAAAACCTCCGTACGATAACCAGGGCGCGATTACGAGAAAAATGACACTAATTACATCAAAATCTGAAAAGTTGACTTTTCCTCCACCGTTGACCGCCGTTGACCGCCGCCGCCGGCGGCGGCGCGCCGTCAACGGAGGAATCCCACGGCCAAACTCTCCAGTCCTCTAGGTCTCATCAAGGCGAACATGTTTCCCTTCTACCCCGAAGGCCAATTCAGCCCGGAACCACCTCAACTTCATGAAACCCGATCGAACATTCAAATCGGATCCTAACTCGGGTTCGACCCAAAACCTTCTCCCTTCCAAAACTAACCACCCCGAGAGCCTCCCCAAGGTGTAGGGAGCAAAAGCCCCAACAAATCCCCCCTCAAATCTCGCCGGAGCACCACCTCCTGTCTCCGGCGAAATCCGGCGACATCAACCACTTCGGGTTACACCCAAACGACATCAAATCCACTCAAACAACATACCATCAAGCTCGAAATCAAAGGAGGAACCTAACCATACCTGTCCCGAGGTGAATCGTTGCCGTAATCCGGTCGCCGGAATTCACTTTCCCGTTCGGGAAACCTCCCCTTCTCGGCAGCTCTTCCACTTTCCAAAATAGGAAAGTCAACCAAAAGTCAAAGCTTGGTCAAAGTTCACAATGAAGTTTCCGACAATTCACGACTATTTTTCGACTTTTCGATATTTATACTCGTCCCTCGGGTCAAACGACGATTCGAAATGGATAACCATCACAATTCGGATAAACTCGAAACAATCGGATAAACTCGTCGGAACCTGAAACTTCAAATAATCATAAAATATTCCTCGATTATCGGAAAAATCTTCCGAAACCGCCCACGAACTCGAAATCACGTACTCTACAACTTCCGTGAAGACACCCAACTCAAATTCTTGACCAAAAACAAAGTCGCGAATCGAATCGGCAAACCACATAATATCGCAAAACTGCGACTAAAACCAAATCTCGAGAATCATACCAAACACACATCTGATTCTGGTTCGGGTCGTCACAAATCTACCCCCCTTAAAGAAATTTCGACCTCGAAATTTACGTACCTGTCATGTGAACAGATGAGGATACTGCTCCCGCATACGCTGCTCGGTCTCCCAAGTGGCCTCCTCCACTGAATGATTCTGCCACAAGACCTTCACCAGCGGAATCACGCGGTGCCTCAACTCCTGCTCACGACGATCGAGAATCTGCACTGGTTCCTCAACATACGATAAATCCTCTCTGATCGGTAACTGCTGTGGGGTTATCACATGTGAAGGATCTGAGATGTACTTCCGCAACATCGAAACATGGAAGACATCATGCACACGAGCCATCTCAGCCGGTAACTCAAGTCTGTAAGCAACAGCTCCAACCCTCTCCGTAATCTCATACGGACCAATGTACCGCGGTCGAAGCTTGCCACGCTTCCCGAAACGCACTACTCCCCTCCACGGAGACAGTTTCAGGAAGACCCAATCACCAACCTCGAACTCTAAGCTCTTCCTCCTCACATCCGCGTAACTCTTCTGCCGATCCTGGGCAATCTTCAGTCGATCCCGAATAACTTGAATGTCCTCCATCGTGGTTTTCACCAAATCCGGACCAATAAGCCAACGCTCGCCCACCTCACTCCAACATAATGGAGTGCGACACTGCTTTCCGTACAGAGCCTCGTACGGTGCCATCTCAATACTGGCCTGATAGCTGTTGTTGTAGGCGAACTCAATCAAGTGTAACTGCTGATCCCAGTTTCCACGAAACTGCAACACACATGATCTTAGCATATCCTCAAGAGTCTGAATGGTCCGCTCGGACTGCCCGTCAGTCTGAGGATGAAAAGCTGTACTAAATCGCAACCTCGTGCCCAACGCTCGCTGCAACGCCTGCCAAAACTCAGAAGTGAACTGACTATCACGGTCAGAAACAATGGATACAGGCACACCGTGCAAGCGAACAATCTCTGATAAGTACAACTTGGCTAATCTGCCCACTGAAACCTTCCCTGGAAGTGCAAGAAAATGTGCGGATTTCGTCAATCGATCAACGATAACCCAAATGCCAGTGTTGCCCGCCGAAGTACGTGGCAACTGATAGACGAAATCCATCGTGATATGCTCCCACTTCCAAACTGGAATCTCAAGTGGCTGTAGTTTCCCTGCAGGTTTCTGCCTCTCCGCCTTCACCTGCTGACAAATCAAACACCGACTCACGTACGTGGCAATTTCCCGCTTCATGTTGCGCCACCAATAGTACGCTCGAAGTGTACGAAACATCTTCGTACCTCCGGGATGCATCGCATACGCTGAACTGTGGGCCTCGTTCAGAATCTCCTTCTTCAAGTCCTCGTCCCTGGGTACACATAATCTGCCTCTGAATAACAACGTACCGTTGTCGCTCAATCGGAACTCTGTAGGCACACCATTCTGAATCATGGTCTTCTTGCTCAACAAGTAAGGATCTGAATCCTGTGCTTCACGTACCTGATCAACCAACACAGGTCGAACCTGAAAGCTGGCCAACAAGGCTCCATCATCATCATAGTCAAACACAGCACCCGTAGCCCGTAACTCGGCTAACATCGATACTCTAGCCACACACATATGAAACAATGAGGCTCCCGATTTCCGGCTAAGTGCATCTGCCACAACATTGGCCTTTCCCGGATGGTACTCGAAAGTGCAATCGTAATCGTTGATCAACTCCATCCATCGACGCTGCCTCATGTTTAGATCCGGCTGTGTCCGCAAGTAGGTGAGACTCTTGTGGTCAGTGAAAATCTTACACTGAGCACCATACAGGTAATGTCTCCAACTCTTCAACGCTAACACAATAGCGGCTAACTCCAAATCATGCGTCGGATAGTTGACCTCGTGCGGTTTCAGCTGTCTGGAACCATATGCCACGACTCTACCATGCTGCATCAACACACAGCCAAGGCCCAACTTCGACGCATCGCTGTACACAACATACTCACCACTGTCGTCTGGCAATGTCAGAACCGGTGCGGTAGTCAATCTCTCCTTCAGGAGCAAGTAACTCTCCTCGCACGCATCAGACCACTCAAACTTGACGCCCTTCTTCGTCAATCTGGTCAGTGGTGTAGCTATCCGGGAGAAATCCTGCACAAATCGTCGGTAGTAGCCCGCTAAACCCAAGAAACTCCGAATCTCTGGCACAGTAGTGGGTCTACTCCAATTCAGCACAGCCTCGATCTTGTCAGGATCAACACTAACTCCCTCAGCCGAAATCACGTGGCCCAGAAATTTCACACTATTCAACCAGAACTCACACTTGCTAAACTTCGCAAACAACTGATGGTCCCGCAAAGTCCGCAACACCGCTCGCAAGTGCTTCTTGTGCTGGCCCATACTCCTCGAGTATATCAAAATGTCATCAATGAACACAATCACGAACTTGTCCAGGAATCGACGAAACACCCGATTCATCAAGTCCATGAAAGCTGCGGGGGCATTGGTCAACCCAAACGGCATAACCAAAAACTCATAGTGCCCATACCGCGTCCTGAACGCTGTCCTGGCAACATCTGAATCCCGGATCCTCAACTGATGATATCCGGATCGAAGATCAATCTTCGAAAAGACTGCTGCTCCCTTCAGCTGATCAAACAAGTCGTCAATCCGTGGCAACGGATACTTGTTCCTCACTGTAATCTGATTCAGCTTCCGATAGTCGATGCACAAACGCATGGACCCATCCTTCTTCCGCACAAACAACACTGGAGCACCCCACGGAGAAACACTCGGTCGAATGAATCCCTTCTCTAACAACTCCTGAAGCTGAATCTGTAACTCCCTCAACTCTGCAGGCGCCATCCGGTATGGTGTCTGGGATATCGGTCCAGTACCTGGTAACAACTCAATAGTAAAGTCAATCTCCCGCACAGGGGGTATACCAGGTAACTCTGCTGGAAATACATCCGGAAACTCCGATACAACCTCGATACTACCAAGGTCTGGCACTACAGCTGTAGTATCCACAACATGGGCTAAGTAAGCAACACAACCCTTCTTCATCAGCCGATCCGCCCTCATCGCGGAAATCAAACACGGTAGGGAAGTGTTCTTCTCGCCGCGAAACAGTATCTCGGGTAACCCTGGTCGTCGAAACGCGACCTCCTTCCTGTGGCAATCAAACATAGCCCAGTGCGACTCCAAAAAGTCCATGCCCAATATCAGATCGAAATCCACAATATCAAGCAACAACAGATCAGCGGCTAAACCATGGCCATCAATAAACACCTCACAATCTCGGTAAACCCAACCGATGCTCACAACCTCTCCTGACGGATACAACACTCTCCACAACCCCGGAAGTGGAGATGCAGGTACCGTAGCCAATGATGACAGTCTAAATGATATGAATGAATGTGTGGCACCTGGATCTAGCAATGCAACTACAGGAATACCAAAAACATGTAACGTACCGATAACGACCTCCGGTGATGCTCTGCCCTCACGTAGAGTCATAGCATGAACCCTCGCCTGTCCGGCCGGTCGTCCTCGCTGAGCCTGACCCTGCTGCCTGCCCTGGCCTGCAGACTGTGCTGGTCGCGCTCCCGAAGTGGTACCTCGTTCACCTCCGGAACTCTGGGCTGCCTGTCCTTCACCACCATACAACTGGGGACACTCCCTCGCATAGTGACCCACCTGGCCACAGCGGAAACAAGTGACAGGACTACGCTGACACGGTCCCAAGTGATGCATGTGGCAGAAATTACACAATGGGTACTCCCGCGGTACAGCAAAAGTGCCACCGGTACGTCGAGGATAACTAGAACCGCTAGAACCTGCACTAGCCTGCGGTCGCTGTGGTCTGTCTCTCCTCCATCCCGGCCTCCGTCTAGGTACACTAGCTGGTGGTCGATACGATCCCCCGCCTGAGGATGAAGCTGAACCGGAAGTATCAGAACTCTGCCTCTTCGAAGGCCCCTGACTCGGTCCACCCTCCTCAAACCGTCTGGGCTGGTACCTCTGCTGTCTCTCCCGCTCTATATCCTCGCCTCGGAGTGCAGCACTAACAAACTCATCGAAGTTGTTCCGGGGCATCGTAGTCAGCGTCGCCTTGATGCTCAGATTCAATCCCAGCTCAAACCTGCGACACTTGGCTTCCTCTGTAGCCACCATATCCCGCGCAAAACGAGACAAACGAGTAAACCGATCTCGATACTCAAGTACAGACAAACTGCCCTGCCTCAAGTTCGTAAACTCCTCGTACTTGCGCTGCTGGGTAGCCTGATTGAAGTATCTCCGCATAAACAGATCACGAAACAATGTCCACGGAGTATCCACAGGAACTCTGTCAGTACTGACCCACCAAAAGTATGCATCACCCTCAAGTAAACCAACTGCGGCTACTGACATCTGCTCAGGTGTAAACTGCAGACGCTCACAAACACGCTCAATCTGAACCAACCATGCCTCGCATATCTCTGGATCAACTGAACCCGAAAACACAGTAGCACCCGCAGTACGAGCCTTGACCACAGGGTCAAAACGCTCCTCCAAACGCAACACTCGCATAAGCAAGTCGCGCGTTCGGCGATCCTCATCAGGATCATCATCCCGATCGACACGGGGACCACGTCGAGGAGGCATCCTACTGATACAAGACAAGCATTAGGCACAAGCAGAAAGAACGTAATCATGAAACCGCAGATATTTGAGGACACACAACACCCGAAGTATTGATGAGTACCGCTGGCCAGTCGGGTCATCACTCCAGCCATGCTGTATCAACTCAAATACCCTAAGCGTCACAACTACAAGAGTCTACAGAATCTGACAACCTAATGCTCTGATACCAAGCTGAAAGGACCCAACCCCGATTTAGCTCCCTAAACCGGAATCGAACCCCTTCGAAAATACGAACCAACAAAAATTTTCTGAAATTTCGGCAGAGTTTCGTTACTAGCGTGGAATTACCATAACCTGCACGCGGAAATTAACACTTCGTCCTATGCCACAAAAATCAAACCGTGGGCACCAATCCCATCCGGATTTCTCAACATCAATATAATCAACAAACAGTAACATATTGAACTATATATATGTATATCTGAGAAAATCCGTATAAACAAGTATCGGAATGTATCAGAGCGACCTCTAGTGTAAAACATATACAATATGTACATCAGTAGGTGAAACTGAAACCTACTGGAAAACACAGGTGACTCTGATCACTAGCCTCCAAACCGCGACGTGAAACACCAAACCTGAACCGCAAACTGGGCACGGAAACCGAAAAGCCCAGGGGAAAGACAATAAACACGTTAGAGTGAGTGGACGAAAATAAATGTCTTTCACCGAGTATATATGTTATAAAAACATTTGCGAGTCCAGGTAAATAAAAACAATACATGGTACACGAGGTAAAACTCACACTCCTCCAGTGTACTGAGCATGCAAGTATAAATTCCACGGGGTCACTTATGGACACACACCGTGCTAGTACAGTCAGAATCACGGAGTCCCAGACTTCCACGCGATTCTAGCCAGAAAGGCCTCAGGTCAGAGGTCTGCCTCCCCCCGGTACAGGTCACGGGTCAGGAGTCACAGCCTCCCCCGGTACACATCCTCGGGGATCAGCCGGGATGCGAGTGTATCGATACAACAACATATAACGACTGTACTCTGTGTAAACCAAATCATAAACATTTCGATGCAAATGCATGAAACAGCATATAAGTGTATGTATACTCGTATACGTATAATCGTATAAGTATAATCGTATAATCGTAAAACACATGCTCATTTAATCCGAAAACTCATACGCATGCTCAAGTTCATAAATCATAGAAAAGACTCGCAATCGTTTCCGTGAAAATAAAATGTCCACTCACAAATCAGCTAGCGCGATCTCGCGCTAAACACGTGGTCCGGCGGAAGTACCCTCGCCCGAAGCACGATCACGATCCGAATCTCGATCTCGATCCCCTGAACATATATACACACAACTGATCAATATCGTGATCCACAACACTGTACCGATGCACGGAAACCAACCGTTCCCGGAAATACAAAATGCAGTGCAAAATGAATTACGGAAATCCCGAAATCCCAACTCGAAATCTCGACTGAAAATCGGCTAACCAAATCAACCCGAAAACCTCCGTACGATAACCAGGGCGCGATTACGAGAAAAATGACACTAATTACATCAAAATCTGAAAAGTTGACTTTTCCTCCACCGTTGACCGCCGTTGACCGCCGCCGCCGGCGGCGGCGCGCCGTCAACGGAGGAATCCCACGGCCAAACTCTCCAGTCCTCTAGGTCTCATCAAGGCGAACATGTTTCCCTTCTACCCCGAAGGCCAATTCAGCCCGGAACCACCTCAACTTCATGAAACCCGATCGAACATTCAAATCGGATCCTAACTCGGGTTCGACCCAAAACCTTCTCCCTTCCAAAACTAACCACCCCGAGAGCCTCCCCAAGGTGTAGGGAGCAAAAGCCCCAACAAATCCCCCCTCAAATCTCGCCGGAGCACCACCTCCTGTCTCCGGCGAAATCCGGCGACATCAACCACTTCGGGTTACACCCAAACGACATCAAATCCACTCAAACAACATACCATCAAGCTCGAAATCAAAGGAGGAACCTAACCATACCTGTCCCGAGGTGAATCGTTGCCGTAATCCGGTCGCCGGAATTCACTTTCCCGTTCGGGAAACCTCCCCTTCTCGGCAGCTCTTCCACTTTCCAAAATAGGAAAGTCAACCAAAAGTCAAAGCTTGGTCAAAGTTCACAATGAAGTTTCCGACAATTCACGACTATTTTTCGACTTTTCGATATTTATACTCGTCCCTCGGGTCAAACGACGATTCGAAATGGATAACCATCACAATTCGGATAAACTCGAAACAATCGGATAAACTCGTCGGAACCTGAAACTTCAAATAATCATAAAATATTCCTCGATTATCGGAAAAATCTTCCGAAACCGCCCACGAACTCGAAATCACGTACTCTACAACTTCCGTGAAGACACCCAACTCAAATTCTTGACCAAAAACAAAGTCGCGAATCGAATCGGCAAACCACATAATATCGCAAAACTGCGACTAAAACCAAATCTCGAGAATCATACCAAACACACATCTGATTCTGGTTCGGGTCGTCACACCACAGGAACCAGTATCTCAAGGTAATGCTCCCAGCCTCCTAGATCCCAGGTCTAGGTCCAGATCCAAAACCCTCTTCCCAACATATGGGTCACAGGACCAGCCCAAGACCCACCTGTTTATAAATGGGTCAGGTTTGAGTTTGTATTATTGACACGATTAGGTAAATGGGTCAGATTTATGTTTGTACTTTTGACACGATAAAAATCTTAACGCGACACGAATCCGACACGACACGACCATTGACAGGCCTAGTTTACACGTGTAAAAACTGTTTTCTTCATTCTTTTTGAAAAAAAAAACTAATTATCACATGCATAGCATGTGTACATTTTCTAGTAAAACTTTAACAAAAAAATCTCCATTTGGTACCTGGACAATAGCCTTTTGTACATTTTGATACCTAGGCATTGAAAAATACTCAGATAAAAGGGTTGTGTCGGACTATAGCCTACTCCTAGGATTCTGACATTTGTCACTCTTTTTGCTCATTTAGAACATTGTCATTTCTCTTGTTAAAACATCTGGGAGATAGTTTTTATTTTCTGCAATTAATTCTACATAATTATATTGATTGAGATATAATTGCTAATTTACTAATCTACTCCTATCAACAGTTTTATCAAACTTAAAATTCTTTAAACTTTTTACTCTGGTATAATCTCTTCTCACAATGAATGGTTTCCCTACAAAATGGGAGAATTTTAGATTATTTTTTTGATTGCCAGAATTTCTTTTTCTCCGATGGGATAATTCTGTTCTGCAGAGTTAAACTACCCACTACATAACTTTAAGATTTTTTTTGTATTAGTGCCTAACGCTCTTGCTAGCACTACACCTGCCTAAAAACTGTCACTAGTGTCTGTCTGAATAATGATCTCATCATTTTTTTTCAGGTTGATGGAGAGGAGGCAAATTTTTGCAAAGCTTCTTGATTTGTCTAACGACATTTTCATCATCCTCTGTAAATTTTCAAGCTCTCTTAGGGCTTGTTTTTGGACACAGTATTTTTGTTAATCCATTAAATTTGGGAAGGAAGTCTCTGCCATAGTTTATGACTCGTTAAAATCTCTGTAGACTTTTAGTGTCAGGGATTCTGTTTAGAAATTTTCAGACTTTTTCTAAGATATGAGGTTGAAGCTTGATCACCCCATTTCATATATTAATCCCTAGGAAGTCAATTTCATCTAGGGACGAGAACAACTCTCTTTTCTCTTAGAATGATTCTATGTTGTACTATGAGTTTAACTATGATTCAAGTGTTCTTCTTTGTTCTTTGAGAAGTCTAATATATTAAGGATATAGACGCCACAAAAGTCTACAACCTGTTTGAATATGTTGTCCATTTTTCTCTGAAAAATGGATGGAGCTTGTTTCAGCCCAAAAGGCAGTAAGAGGAATGATATCAGGATGCATTTTGACTTGCCAGAATCTTGATTTTGTATTAAACTTTGAGAACACCTTGGCTCCTCTGAGCCTGTTAATAACACTTTTGCCTGTGCTATTTGATAACCGCCTTTTACGGTTTTCTAATTGACATCTTTATAGTTTATCACCATTCTTGCTTTTACGTGGACTTCTTCTGCATGATTTCTAACTTAGAATAGTGGAACATGATGAAGACTATTTGATGGTCTTATCAATCCCTTTCCCAAAAGATCAACTATGTTTTCGAGAATTCTTTCTTATCTTCTTCCTTGTACCGAGGAATTGCTTTTACATGACAGATATAGTTCATGTTATGTAGATTGAGCTCACAGAGCACTGGGTATTTTTTCTAGAATTTCAGAGGATTGATATCAATATTTTGTTTCAACATCTCCTTGATCTCTCTAAGGGTATATCTCATCTGTTTTTGAAGCTTAACCTTGAAGTGCTTGAGATGATGTTCTTGTATGAAGGATGCCTCGTCTACCTCTTCATCTTATTCTTTATCTTCTGACGATGCTTTTATAAGCAACTCTTCTTGTTATTTGTATTACAATATCGTTTTATATTTTGGTGTATATCCACCACTATTCTGCTGCAATCTCTGATATTGCGCTGTAAATCCTAGACCAACAACACTTTTTTGCATGTTTCAATCGCTCCGTCAAGAAGATCTTGTAATTCTTTTCGAAGCCCAATCAGTTCACTTCTGGCTTACGGATGAATGTTTGTTGTAGAAGAAAATCATTGCCAATTAGTATATCTGAGTTTTGGCTTTCTTATTGCCAAAACTCTTTAATTATAAATGTTCCTCCTCCAATCAAGATTTAAACATTTTTGACAACTGTATTCATGGAGATTTTTCTTCCTTCGAATTCTACAATTTTTGCTAATTGCTCCTCTTATACGACAATATATTTACAAAGTCTGACACAAGTTGTTCCCAAGCCTCATCTCTCCCTTGGCCATGGCATGTGTCTAGTATCTTAACCTTCTTCTCTTTAACCAATACTACTACAAGAAACCAATGGCGATCACCCAAGATTGGTGCAAAAATCTGCATATATATTCACTTAGCAAAAATGGCATACGGTCATTGTTATCATAACCACATAAAGGCAAAGCTTGTAATCTAAAGTCCTTCATGTATAACAAACTTTTTTTGCTAGGCTGATGCCATAAGCATTATCTACATAGGCATGTAGATGATAGTTCTTGTATCTTAAAATTTTTAATCTAATTTTCATGCAGTTGTTGAATATATTCATGGAAGCAGTTGTTGAACATATTCATGGAAGCAGTTGCTGCCTTGCACAAATTTTGTTTCGAAGAACCTTCTTCTTATACTATTTTTGTGAAGTGATTGCATTGTTTGTCTACACAAGCTGGGCATTCTACATATACTACTTCTTCATTTTCAATAATAATTTCGCATTTCATTCTTTCAAGATCTCTTGAGACATTGGCCCAAACTTGACTTGACCTTCCCAGTGACCGGCGATAACTTGCCAGAGTTAACCGTTAACTGGCCGGAGTTGACCATTCACCAGCGTTGACGTTTTGTCATTTTCCCAATTTTGCTCCATCTTCTCCAAGGTCTTCAGAAATGCGCTCGGCTTCTCCAAAAAGTGATTAATTTCTGTTTCGTAGAGTGTTTCCGTTCCAACTCCTACATTCCTAGTATAATAAGAAAACATTATAAAAATAATGCTGCATTGATAAAAGACAAGCAATAAGTATGGCGTTAGGGACATAGATAACATATAATTATGGGTCTAACAAACTAACTCACACTTTGACTTTGCTTGTCCCCAAGCAAACAAAGAAGAAAAGAAAGTAAGCTAAGTTAAACTCAAAGTATGAAATAATTACAAGACTAAACACAAAAGTATGTAAGTGTCCCGAATGGTGAATATTTTCTCTCAAAGAACCATGGCTAATGGATTGAAATTTTCAAAAACATAATTAGAATTAATATGGAATCAATGCATGTTTAATAAGCCAAACATGCTACATGTAAAACCAAATGCATGCATTGAGATGTCTTCAAACTAACATGTTCTTAACCATCTAACTCACAAGAAATCACTCAATGTACTCAAGTGTTTAGAGGATTACTATTTGCACTCTAAAATAAAATTAATTACATGTTTTCCATAGGCTTGCTCTTCAGCCAATTACTCCAACCATTACACACACAAGTGTTTCAAATCAAGAGAAATTTTTATTAAGGTTGTAATGAGGCCTTAAGGAAGGGGGTCTTTAATCGAAAGAATTGAATAGAATAATCAAAGACTGAGCAACCTCATAAGCAATTCACAAGTTGAAGTACCTCTAAACTACTCCTAGGTGCTACTATTTTCCTTTTTCAAATCAAATTACTTCCCAAACCACTTATTCTTTATGTACAACACACATACTATTTTTGTGAAACTTTTTTTTCTTCTATTTTTTCCTTTTCTTTTGTTTTCTTTGGTACTATTTTTCCAATTCTTCTTTTTTTTTCTTTTTTGTTTTGTTTTCTTGACTACTCAATAAACAAATGACCACCGAAGACCTCCTCCACCTCATACTTATCTCTTGACATTCTTTATAATAAGCATATCACTACAACTACATCCTAATAGGACTTCATCATCGCTTGCTAGTTTGCCGAGTTAGAGATCAGTAGGTATTTGTGGTATTCATGAAAGAAAAGGTAAAGCATTAAAAAGCTCAAATTGGCTTACTAACGGATATATACATCATAGGTTCAAAAGTTATTTAGCTATAGTGGTGATCATAATGCCTCTATCATCTTTGAAAACTACTCATGTTTCGTAAAAATGTTTTGCACGGTTTAAAGCAAGTTCTAGATCACACAAAACTAATTGATATCATACACAAAATAATGGGTGCATTAAATAGGCTAGTCATGCACAATTTGGCTCAAAATCTCACATAGGAAATCATAGCTTTGAAACATGTTAATCCTTCTTTTTCTCAAATACACACATTTTGAGTGACATATGCTTTTCAACCGATTAAAAAAACATTGTTTTCATTTTTATTTCCTATATGCTTAAAATCATGCAATCCACTAGCTATAAATTCAATTTCATCCTTTAAAGCCATTATTAAGACGCAAACACACCTAAACACATATTTTTCACTACAAGAAAAACACACTTAGCTTCGTCGCCTAAGTGGCATTTTTCGTAGCCTAAGTACTTATTTCGTCGTCTAAGAATTGTCGCCTAAGTACCTAGATGAGGAAACTGATTCATTTTGTCGCCTGAGTACCATCTTAGGCGACGAAAAGTACTGCGTCGTCTAAGTACTTAGTTGTCGAAAAATTGTCCCTCTGAACGACAAAACATGTCTGTCATCTCAGAGACCACTTAGATGACGAAACATGTTTGTCGTCTCAGAGACTACTTCGACGACGAAGACATTTCGTCGTCTAAGTATCCTACGTAGACGACGAAGCGTGTTCGACGTCTAAGTGAATACACTAAAGCGACGAAACACGCCTATTTCGTCACCTAAGTTAATAATTAAGTTTTTTTTTGAATTAAATAAATAATTAATAATACTTTTAAAAATTATAAATTAATATAAAAATTAATTATATTAATAAAATATTCATTAAATATAAACCGACTCCTGTGCCAATCGAGTCTGCACTTGTGCGCCTTAGACCGCCTCGGCATCGACCCCACCTCCCCTACTAGATGACGATCCGGAGGGCTGGGATGACAAATCTATATAGACCCTCTGTCCAAGCCCACGAACCTCCTTGCCAGCTTGACGGCCGTAAACAGCATCTGCGATGGCGATCTGGCTCTCCAACAATAGAGGGGGCATCTTTTCAGGTGTCATACCCAAGTTTTCCAGCTGAGTGTTCGCCAACTGCTCCTGGGCCATTTCTATCAACCACGCCTGAAATTAAATTGAATTGAGTTAGGCAAGATGAGTCACCTACCCCTTGTTGACTCACTTCATCGTCGACCCCGGGCCTGACATAAGCCGAGACGCTGGCATCCAGGAGAGAATGCTTCGAACCCGCCTCCTTGTGCTCTTTTGCAATGAACATGAAGCCTTTGGAGCCCGAAATATGGTGTTTATTCTTCTTCACACGGTTTGCCTTGTTGGCATCCGACCTTATCTGTTTGACAAAAAAATTATTAAATAATAAATAAATTTTTAAAAACAAGAAATTATTTAATTTTCTCAATTTAAAGGAAATGAAGAAAAACCTTATACTTGTCGAACTCAAAGTGTCCGACCAACCATTCCTACTCATGTTCCTTTTCATCCCGCAGCTCATGTGGGACAGGCTTGGCGCCGTGTCGGAGATAGTACTTGTGGAGGTTATAGTTCCAATCCTTAAAAATGTTCTTGGCCATGGTGTTGATGTGCTCCATCATCTTCAGCATGCCGCCGATATCGAAATGTGTCTAGAAAAAAAAATTAGAACCTAAACATTATGCCTAGCTTCGTGGTTGGTAATTAATTATAAAAATATGAAAAATTAAATAGTATTATCGAGAGTTCGTAGTACATCCTCAACCTGTCAGAATTATATAGCTTGTTCCACGAAGTGGCAACCATACGGATGTTGTTCCGCATGATTGAGCCGATGGTGTACGACGTGAGGCTGCCCAGTTGCGAGGACGGAGGGCCTCGAGTGAAATAGTCGAATGGCACTAGGATCTTCTTCCCGGTTAACCTGACTATGCACTCAGTTTTCGCGGCCTTCCCAAGTCCCCGACTTCGTTTGGGGACTTGATCAGACAGCTGCCTCCTCGTCGTGCACCGTGCGCTGTAGTGAATGAAGTCGTCAATCGACTCCATGGGACCTTCAGACATCTCCGTTGACGTCGCTGCTGAAGTGGTGATGGGTGGGTCGTCGGTATGGGCAGTGGCCGCCTCATTTGGAGCATGAGGGATTGAGCCAGTCGACATACCCAAACGATTCGGAAGAGCTGAAACGATCTCCTCCTACTCAATTTGGCTCCAACCCATTGCTTGTGTAATGGATTGGAGTTCGGTTTCCCTCTCTTCTTGCGATCGCCAATTCTTTGGCGCCATCAATCGTAATTTATGAAGCTGAAAAAATTATTTATTAACAATATATATATATATCCAAATTAATTAATCCAAATTTTCACCAAATTTCATGAAATATAAATATATCAAATTTATCTAAATTTCAAAAAACAATTGAATTTATCCAAATATCACAAATAACATTAATATACGTACGATTAAATTAAATTCAATATATTATTAATTTACCATCCAAATTTTACAAAATTATTCAATTTATATACATTTTACAAATTTATCAAAATTTCACAAATATATCAAAATTTATCTAATTTATTCAAATCTCACCAATTTAATTATCCAATTTATTTTGTGGCATTTTTATTACCAATTTACCAAATAAAATATACCCCATATATACACAAATTATTTTTCAAATACAATATACCCAAATTAATTCACATAAAAATTAATTAATCTAGCTAGTTCATTTAATCTAATTCATATATAAATCCATAAATTCATATAATACATACACAAATACGTACACAATATACAATGCAATACCTACACAAATACAAGTACAAATACATATAAAAATATGTACACAATACGAATATATATATATATATATATTAATCAATTGGGGAGGAGGGGAGCACGTTACCGGCCGGTGAGGGGGGGGGGGGGGGGGAGAAACTCTGGCGAGGTGGAGGGCGGGAGAGGCCGGAGATTCCGGAAGAGAGAGGAGGAGGACGTAAGGTGGCAGTCAGCAAGGAGGAGGATAGTGGCGTGATAAGGAGGAGGAGGTCGAGTTTGGGGGTTTTGGGGGGAGAGATCGAGTGAATGGCCAAGAAGTCGATCCGGGGCTGGATATAATGGCCGACTTAGGCAACCAAAGTGGTATGTTGCGTCGTCTTAGTGGTATTTAAATGGACCCCCAAAATAATGGCGCAAAAACTAAATCACCCAAAACTTGGACTTAGGCGACGACACCACATGCGTTCGTCGCCTAAGTTATATTTAAACTGCCCTGAAAAAATTTGGCGCAGGTTTATTGAACCGCCACAATATTTGCCTAAGTGATGGCTTAGGCGACGAACAACATGATTTTGTCGCCTAAGTACATTTTTTTTAAAAAGATATGAAAATTAATGTTTGGTAGTTGCTTAAGAATTATAAAAAATCAATCCTCAGATGTAATTATTATATTTATAGAATATTGTAGAAAAAAATTGAACCTAATTCGGATAAATTTAATTAGAAATCGATTGAATCAATATATTCATGCAGTGATTATCGAGAAATAGTTAAATGACAAAAACTATCGTGAAAAATAATTCATAAACCCGTTTCCCAAGTTATGGGTATTTGTCGTGTCGTAAAAACTAAATTTATCAGCTAATTATAAATTAATTAAAATTTGAAAATAAAAATTTACTTAAGACTAAAAACTTATTATATATTGAAAGGACCCAACCCCGATTTAGTTTCCTAAACCGGAATCAAACCCCTTCTGAAAACGTGAACCAGCAAAAACTATCAAAATTTCGGCAGAGTAACGCTACTAACGCGGAATTGTCATTACCTGCACCCGGAAAATACACTTCATCGTATGCCACAAAAATCAAACCGTGGGCACCAATCCCATCCGAATTTCTCAATATCATCCACGTAGCTTTCGTATCGTAATTCTGTTTTCAACAATTCTCGGGGCAACAAACTCATCTCGACATGTTCTTCAATTTCCACCCGAAGTCAAACACTTCGACAAATCTGATAAAAAGTCAACGGTTCAAACCATCACAAGCTTATCCGATTAAATAATCAATGGTCGAAAATATTCGTAACTTAATCCTCGTAACTCGGAAAAATCCTTCAGAAGTTCCCACAAGCTCGAAATTAAATTCTCTACAACTTTCATGAAGGATCCCAAATCAAATTCTCGTCCGATAATTTAGTCGCTAAGAACGCCGCCATATTAGCAGATTATGCCGAAATCACAACAAATCGCGAAACTCGCAAATCAAGTCGATAATCATTCCATCTACGGTTTGGGTCGATCAACGGTCCAAAATGGATCACAATCAAAATTCGGATAGACTCGAACACGAACGTATAAACTCGACAATATACCGAAATTTCAAATATTCATATTATATTCCTCGGTCGTCCAAATAATAATCTGGAACCGCCCACGAACTCGAAATCACGCGTACAACAAATCTCGAGAAGAGACTCAACTCAAATTCTTGGCTAATAATTTAGTCGTGATCAAAGCTGACGATTCAATCAATTATCAGAAATCTGCGATTATACGCTAACTCACGAATTAAGCTAATTACGCTTCTGATTCTGTTCCGGGTCGTCACAAATCCACCCCCCTTAAAAAATTTCGACCTCGAAATTTCCAAGTCTGCCAACTGAAAAATAGGGACGCTGCCTCTGCATACAGTTCAACTCTACAGTGGCTACGTCAACTGAACAACTCTGACAACAGACTCCACAATAGGAGATATCTCCGTGCTGTAATCCCTGTACCCTCAAATCCTGAATCTAAACTGGCTCCACACAAACGCCAAGTCTTCCTGCATAAGGAACTGATAGGGTACACAACATACAATAAATCAGAAATGTAGTTCCACCATACGGAATACCACACACACAAAGGCCCACGCTATAGGCAATGCCAAACTATACGGCATAACACAAAATAACGTGGCAATTCACAACTCAACCTGCTCACATCAACATAACTCAAACGTCGAACTCGGGCAAGTATCAACCTGTTTTTGCTAACCCGAAGGTCTGTGGTAGCACATTCCACTAAATCAGGATCCAACGTCAGCTCACACCAAACTCGCCCCAACACAATGGAGTACAACATCGTTCCTCAAAACGACATCATGCAACGTCATAATCATAGTGGTCTACAAACTGGTACAGCATGCAATCTCGAATAGTTGAAACTGCTGGTCCCAAATCCCTCGGAACTGCAATACACAAGACCATAACATGCCCTCCAAGGTCTAAATAGTCCTCAAAGATCGTCCACCAATCCGAGGATAAGAAACTGTACTAAGCTATAATCTGGTCCCCAATGTCCACTACAACGCTTGCCAACACTCTGTTGTAGCTGATTATCTCGATCAACAATCTGGGACACATGTACACCATGAAAATGGACAATCTCCGCCAAACATAGCTATGACAGCCTGCCACTGAAATCTTTTCCGGAAGTGCCAGGAAAAGAACTAGGTTCATCAAAAGTTCTACAAAGACCCGACAACTAGTACCACAAACCGAAGTGCGTACTGGCACACAAAACCACAGCGACAAACTCCAACTTTTAATCGGAAATCTCCAATAGCTGTAACTTTCCGGCAAGTCTCTGCCTCACTGCCATCGTTTGCCGACAAATGTGGCATCTGCTCACACAAGCTGCTACATTCCTCTTCATGTTCCGTCACGAGTAGTAAACTCGAAGTATCTGATACATCTTCGTACCATTAGTGGACAACGCAGGCAAAACAATGAGCTTCATCATCATCACACTCGAACTCAGCTCCCGTAGCTCACAACTCGGCTAACACGGAAACTCGAGCCACACACACATGAAACACTGAAGCTCCCAACTTCCGATTGAATGCATCAGCAACAACAGTAGCCTCTCTCGGATAAACTTAAATGTGCAGCCATAGTCGTTAATCGAGCCCATCCATCTACGTCGCCTCAAGCTCAAATCTGGCCGAAAATGCAAGTAGATGAAACTCATGTGATCAGTGTACATCCTAAACTGCGCTGCACGCCGTAGTACTAGTGTCTTGAACTCTTCGATGCAATATAAAGACAACAACTCCCAAATCATACATAGGATAGGTAGCTTCATAAAGTTCCACTGCCTGAATCCATGAGCCACCGCTCTGCTATACTGCATCAAAGCATAATCAAATCCAAACCTCGATGCATCGCCATAAACCACGAACTCACCACGATCTTCAAGTAAGGTCAAAACCGAAGCAACGGTCAACCATCCTTTAGGAGTAAGTAACTCTCCTCGCGTGCATCGAACCACTCGAATTTGACGCCTTCTTCGTCAAACCGGTAAATGGAGTGGCAATCCGAGAAAATCCTGCACAAAGCACCGATAGTAACCTGCCAAACTCAAGAGACTCCTGATCTCTGGTACATTGGTAGGTCAACCCCA
The DNA here is from genome assembly GCA_946800695.1 of Geum urbanum. Classification (NCBI taxonomy): domain Eukaryota; kingdom Viridiplantae; phylum Streptophyta; class Magnoliopsida; order Rosales; family Rosaceae; genus Geum; species Geum urbanum. The sequence continues at coordinate 43,170,526 of OX326998.1, forward strand.
AATCAACACGGCTTCTATCTGATCAGGACCCACGCCAACTCCCTCGGCTGACATCGCGTGGCCCAAAATCTTCACGCTAACCAACCAAAATTCACACTTGCTGAACTTTGCCAATAACTAACCATCTCGCAAGGTCTGCAAAACCGCTCGCAATTGCTTCAGGTGGTGGCCCACACTCCTGGAGTAAATTAGGATGTTGCCGACGAACACGATCGCAACCTTGTCCAGAATCATCTGAACACCTGATCCATCAAGTCCGTAAAAACTGCGGGGACATTGGTCAACCCAAACGGCATGACCAAGAACTCGTAGTGCTCACAACATGATCTGAAAGTCGCCCTAACCACATCTGACTCCTCGATCCTCAACTGATGGTATCCGAACCCAAAATCGATCTTCGAAAAGACTGAAGCTCTCGTGAGCTGATCAAATCAATCGTCAATCCGAAGCGGAGGATACTTCCTCTCCTCTGAAGCCTGATTCAGCTTCCGGTAGTCAATGCATCACCTCGTCGAACCTTCCAACATTCGCACAAATAATGCAAGAGCACCCCACAGTGATACACTGGGTCGTACGAAATCTCCTCCAGCAACTCTTGAAGTTGAACCTAAAGCTCCATCAGCTCCGCTGGCACCAAACGAAAAAATACCAGTGATATGAGTCCAGCGCCCAATAAAAGCTCAATGGTGTAGTCGATTTCCCGAACTGGAGGAATACCCGGTAACTCCTCCGGAACACACCTGGAAACTCGGGAACCACCTCAACACCGCCAATGTCGGGCACAGCAACCGTAGTATCCACAACATGAGCTAAGCAAACAACACAACACGTATCCACCATCCGCTCGACCAACACCGCGAAACAGTATCTCGGCAAAATTTTGGTCGTCGAAACACAACCTCCTTCTCCTGACCATCGAACATAACCCAATGCGTCATCAAGAAGTCCATACTCATAATCACACCAAAATCGACGATATCCAACTATAACAGATCCGCGGCTAACCCATAACCTCCAACAAAGATCCCACCACCTCCGGATGGATGCAACACTCTCCAAAACCTCGGAAGTGGAGATGCAGGTATAATAGCCATGGATGTTAAGCAACAGTAACCTCGGAGAAAATTTTGTCCTCATACAAGGTCGTGGCACGAACTCCAACATGCCCAACTAGCCATCCACGTCGACTACGACTTGCTGATTAACTCGTCAAAAAGGCTACATTGATCAAACTCCAAAAATAGCATCATGACCTCCCCGTGAACTCTGAGCTGCTGAACCGCTAAAACAGCTGGCTGAGGGCGCTCCCTCGCAACGTGACCCTCCTGGCCACCATAATAGCAACTGAGAGTGCTCCACGAACACAAGTCACAGCGACACCGGCTGCGAGAAAGGATCACCAACGATCACCCAAACTCATGCCACAGGAACAAGCCCGGTACTCCGTGATCTACACCATCACCAAATAGATTCTCTGTTTGATCTGATGACCCTCAACATAAACGAAAAGGCCACAGCCTAATGAAGTCACTGACCCCAAGGTACATGAACTCAATCTCATCAATTATCTCAACTAAGTCCACTTCCTCAAACCAACACATCGGAAACCGCGTAAGCCTTTCCTTCTCAATAGCCTCGCCTATGAGTGCAGCATATCAAGCTCCTCACGGTTATCTCGAGGCATAATAGTCAAAATCTCTCTGATGCTCAGGTTCAAACTCATCTCGAATCTCGTGCACTACTTCCTCTGAAGCCACATAACACGTACAGACGGAAACAAACATATGAACAATATATCTCTGAATGTAGGCCATGGAGTCACAACAGGAACTCACACAATACCAGCCCACCAAATGCAATGATCTGACTCAGACAAAACATTAACTACCACAATTCACTGCTCTGAGGCAACATGTAGATGCTCATACACTCACAACCAGGCAAACCATACCACACAAATCTCTGAACCCAGAATGCTCATCCAAACCCACAACACATTGGCAAATCGTGCGTCGATGGATCCTCAATAGGATCCACAACCGTACCGACAAGGAAAGCACTTCAAGGAGACATCCTAATGAATAAAACATCGTTCACAACAAGTAGAACGTAATCATGGAACTTCAAATATTTGAAAGTATACAACACCCGGAGTATTGATGAGTATCCGCCAGCCGGTCGGGTCACTACTCCAGACATGCTGTACATTCTCAAATATCCTTAGTAAACACAACTACAGAAATCTACAGAACCTATAACCTAATGCTCTGATACCAAGCTGAAAGGACCCAACCCCGATTTAGTTTCCTAAACCGGAATCAAACCCCTTCTGAAAACGTGAACCAACAAAAACCATCAAAATTTCGGCAAAGTAACGCTACTAACGCGGAATTGCCATTACCTGCACCCGGAAAATACACTTCATCCTATGCCACAAAAATTAAACCGTGGGCACCAATCTCATCCGGATTTCTCAATATCATAACAGTAATATAAAGTAATAAATATAACTATACTTTACAGAAATCCGGGGAAAATCATATGAAAATATACATCAGAATACTCATAGCGACTTCTAATATAGATATACAAATAGTAGGCCAAACTAAGAACCTACCATAAAAGAAACATCGCTCGAATACTATGCCTCCGACCACGACGTGCGACACCCGAATCTGGACTGAAAACTGGGCATAGAAACCGAAAAGCCCAGGGGAAAGACATGAAAACCGTTAGAGTGAGTGGACGAAAATAAATGTCTTTCGCCAGATGATATATGTTAAAATAACATATGCAAGTCCAGTTAAATAAATATAATAAGGTACACGAGGTAAACTCATACTCCTCCAGCGTACTGAGCATGCATGTAAAAATCCCACGGGGTCGCTCATGGACACATCCGTGCTAGTACAGTCTGAATCACGGGATCCCAGCAGACCCACACGTGATTCTAGCCAGAAAGGCCTCAGGTCAGAGGTCTGCCTCCCCCCGGTAAAGGCCTCGGGTCAGGAGTCACAGCCTCCCCCGGTAAACATCCTTGGGGATCAGCCGGGATGCAAGTGTATCGATACAACAACATATACTAAGACTGTACTCTGTGTAAACCAAATCATAAATAGTTCGATGCAAATGTTTAATGCAATAAATAAATGCATATACGTAATATATACTGGTATAGGCATAATCGTATAACACATGCTCATATAAAACATAATCTCGTATGCATGCTCATGCTCGTAAAACGTGTATAAAGACTCGCGATTATCAGTGAAAAGAAATTGTCCACTCACAGATAAGCGTAACGTAGTTCGCGTTAATCCCGTGATCCGGCGGAAAATCCCTCGCCAAACGAACGATCACGAACCCCTGAATAATCATAAAATCCATTTCTTAAAATAATAACTCAGTACCTCGAATCATATCACGAGAAACAACCGTTCTCGGAAACACATAATTCAATAACGACGAATTGTCGAAAATCCGATAATCACACCACAAAACCTCACTATAATTTCGGACGGTCAAATCGAAAAACAAACCTCACCACTGCGATCGGGGCGCGATTCCGAGTGAAACGACATATATCTCGTCGAAAACCCCGAAAAGTCAACCTTGACCGGAAACCGCCGTTAACCACCGTCGGCGGCGGCGGCGCAACCCAACTGAAAAATTCTCCAGCGAACCAAGTCCTATTCCACTCAAAATCATCCAACAAGCAACTTCCATAACTACACCAAAGATCAATTCAAACTCTAATTAGCTCAATTTCATGCAAAACCGAATTATCACACAAATTTCAATCCAACAATTCTCCATGTACAAAACGAATTGGAACTCCATACCTACATGGTTAGACTTGTGGTGATGAGGGCTACAAAGCCCAGTGCTTCAAGCAACCCAATTCGGCCGGAAAAAGATCGACCCAAAACCCCCAAATTTTCACAAACTTTGGCCAGAAATCCTTCTTCCTCAGGCGACCCACGCCGTGAGAGGTGGCCGGAATCACCTTAGGGAGACCAAGGCAAGTCGAACGGGACAAGGCCCGAGGTCTGGGGTGGCCGGACGGCAAGCCACCGCCGGCGAGCCGTGGTGCTCCTCCTCCCAGCCAAGTGGACCAGTCAACCCAATTAATGCACAAGTTTGACTTTCCCAAAGGGGAAACCCACATTAAATACTTTCCAATTATAGAAACTTCCATGATTAACTTTTCGACAAACTTGGAATACACGTAGCTTTCGTATCGTAATTCCGTTTTCAACAATTCTTGCGGCAACAAACTCATCTCGACATGTTCTTCAATTTCCACCCAAAGTCAAACACTTCGAAAAATCTGATAAAAAGTCAACGGTTCAAACCATCACAAGCTTATCCGATTAAATAATCAACGGTCGAAAATATTCGTAACTTAATTCTCGTAACTAGGAAAAATCCTCCGGAAGTTCCCACAAGCTCGAAATTAAATTCTCTACAACTTTCATGAAGGATCTCAAATCAAATTCTTGTCCGATAATTTAGTCGCTAAGGACGCCGCCATATTAGCAGTTTATGCCGAAATCACAAGAAATCGCGAAACTCGCAAATCAAGTCGATAATCATTCCATCTACGGTTCGGGTCGATCAACGGTCCAAAACGGATCACAATCACAATTCGGATAGACTCGAACACGAACGGATAAACTCGACAATATACCGAAATTTCAAATATTCATATTATATTCCTCGGTCGTCCAAATAATAATCCGGAACGACCCACGAACTCGAAATCACGCGTACAACAAATCTCAAGAATAGACTCAACTCAAATTCTCGGCCAATAATTTATTCGTGATCAAAGCTGACGATTCAATCAATTATCAGAAATCTGCGATTATACGCTAACTCACGAATTAAGCTGATTACGCTTCTGATTCTGTTCCGGGTCGTCACATATATCAACTAATGTGGTATAACTAAAGTATTCGTATGCCTATATTCACTCCACATCAACATTAACGAAATTGAATTTGGACAAAACAATCGTTGGATATATTCATCATTGCGTAATATGTAAATGGATGAATTTTCATTCAAAACGAAGTAAGTTAAGGGTTTTATCGGAGTACTCAAGTATAAAACTGAAATTTTAACTGAACAAAAACGTTGATATGCGAATCTTCGTAACTCCAATTTTCGAACCGTTGACACTCACAGTCCAAGAACTAGTTACTCTACGCCCTGAAGAAAAAAAAAATTATATTTGAAGATGGTATGCATGGTCGTGCTCTTAGAGGTCAGATTGTGAAACTATGATTTAGGCGACGAAAACAGTTACATTTCGTCATCTAAGGTCCTGCTTAAGCGATGAATACAACTAGTTTCATCGCCTAAGTAATTCCGGGTTAGGGAAAAGGGTTTAGAGGTTAGGGGTTAGGGGAAACGGTTTAGGTGTTTAGGGTATTTAGGGTTTATAGTTAGGGTATGTAGGGTATGACTTAGGCGACAAAAAGAGTTGGGTTCGTCGTCTAAGTCCCTTCTTAGGCGACGAAATTAGCTCTGTTCGTCTCCTAAGCCATACCTTACATACCAAAGTGAAATCTATGCATCAAAGTATCATGCAAAGTAGACGCGAAGAAATACAATGTAAGGTTGCATACGTACGGTAATTAATAATTAATTAAGCGTTAATTAATTAATTCAAATTCGTGAGGCCGATCGATCCAAACCAATTCAATTTCGGATTCATTAGTTATGTCAGGAATGACAGAATAATTGTACTAGTACTCCGATCCTCGTTCAAAAAAAATTCAAATTCAGAATAATAATTATATTGTACTCATCGTCGATCATAATATAATTAATCATCATTACCTCGAAAAAGTGAGATTACAATAATTAATTACCAATTAATATCACTCGTTGTTATATTATACTCCTCGTCATAATCATCATCATCCTCCTCAACATTATTATTCAATTGCTCCTCCTCATCATCATACTCAACGTCTTCGGAAGAATATCCTGAGTCCTCGTCATCATCCTGCGCCTTCGCTGCCATCATTCTCTAGATCTATAATCTCATATTTAGTTAGATCCGTAGAGCCATCAAGTATGAGTAAGTGTTCTTCAGCTTGAACCATTTCCATTATGTCGAAGCGGATGACAGAAATATTAGGCTTTTGATATGCAGGAATGTCTCTTTGCGGTTTAGCATCTTTAATCGTTGGCGTCCCTTCAGTTGTCTTTGTATTCCATATTCCTCGATACCAGCTTGAGTTTTTATCGACTGATAAAAGGCCCAGGTCTTCCTTTGTACACTTGAACCATTTTCACTTTAATAGGAAAACGTTAACATCATTCCGGTAACATAGCTGAACGACATATACAAGAGCCCCGTAATATATATTATCGTCATCCCCAACCGTGACCCCACTGTTTTGTGTTCTTCTTCCTTCATCTCGGGCTAATGAATGAAATTTTAAATCGTTCACAAAATATCCGGGGTAAATATAGTGTCTAACTGACTTCCCTGCTAGTAAGTGCTTTGGCCAGGACTACCACCCCTGTGGTTGTCAGATTTTTGTAGATCAGTCATCTATAATAATTCGGATTAAAATATAATTAATTAAAGTGTTTTATTTCTACAAACATGTATATAATTAAATAAGTAAACATACGTACCCATTGGAGGAAATGATCGGGGAACTTCTTCTTAACCACTTTTTCAAACCAAGTTGAACTCTTGTTCGGATGTAACGCCTGAAGGTTCTCCCTTTATGCCTTCATGTAAGGCTCAACTTCATCACAATCTTGCAACACTTCCCAATGCGCCTCGATAAGTTCTTCTCTTGTTAACAATTCCTTTAGTACTCCTCTAAAGGGTCATACAACATTTGTGACGAAAGAAAGATTAATGCTGCCACTGGGATCGGAGGCGGTAGGAGGTGGTGGATCTTTGAGGTACCTGTTGTAGTAAGTAACACACTCATGCATTAGGTATGTTTCTTCTATGGAGCTATCCGGGGCCAACCTATTTTTGATGGATCCTTTATACTGTCCAAGTTGTCTACAAATACAACGTTCAATTAATTAATTGTAGAATATGTACATATAGTAATCTTGAGTGGAATAAATAATTGATCAGAAAACTTGTATAATTAATTAGTTGTACGTACATTTCCTGATGATACATCCAAGTGTACTGGACAGGACCAGAAATAAGCACTTGTTCGGGTAGGTGGATCATTAGGTGAATCATGATGTCAAATAAAGTAGGGAGAAAAATTCTCTCTAGTTTGTAGATGATGTGCACAATTTGTTGTTGTAGTTCCACCACATCTGAATTCTTCAACTCTTTGGTGCATAACCTCTGCCACCATCTGCAAAATGCCACTATTAGTTCTACGACGTCACGAGGCAAATATGGCCGAATTACCACTAGAATCAAACATTGAAGTATAACGTGATAGTCATGTATCTTTAGACCAACAAACTTGTATTGCACCTCGTCCACTGCTCCAATTATAGTAGTTGCATACGTAGCCGGATAACGAACACTCTTAAGCTAGTAGAATATAGAATCTCTAAGTATCAGCTTCACTATGTAAGTTACATCTGACATCTTGTTGTACACTCCAATTCTATCCCTCATCAACCACAAGGGCCGATGTAGATTTATAGATTCCAGATCTTTGCGCACTTTAGGAGTGTTTTTAGTCTTGAACTTAATACCAAGAATTGTTCCAACCACATTGTCGCACACATTATTTTCTACGTGCATCACATCTAAGTTGTTCCTCAGCTTCAACTTCGACCAATAAGGGAGTTCAAAGAATATACTCTTGTGATGCCAATAGCTGAGATCATGTGGAGGTATTGGATTGTATTTCTATACATCCTTCTCATTGGTCAACACACCAAAGTTGACATAGCTCAACCTCTCTAAAATCTCTTTGTCGTCCCGTTGAAATGAGTTTCATCATATCGCCATGGGTAATCGTGAGGAAACCACCTATGGTGACCCAGGTAACACACCCTCCCCACATGCCAACTAGAGTTCACGTCGTCCAAACATATAGGACATCCATTATATCCTTTCGTCCTGCAGGCTGCCAATATCTCATACGCTGGAAAATCCCTGATCGTCCATATTACGGCTACCCTCATCATGAACATTGTGTCAGTGAATTTGTCATAAGTTGAGACTCTATTTTCCCACAACATTTTCAGCTCATCGATGATGGACTACATTCTCCACACTTGGGTTCCACGAAGGGGCTCCACTACAGCTTGATAAGGCACCATGGTAATTGAAGCCTAGTCCTGAGCTTAAGTCTACTACTTCACCATACTCGCTCTACGTAGTGTAACTCCACATCATACCGTTCTCATATAGGTGTCGCGATATAACATTAACAGTCACAAACTGATGGTTAAGACATTTTCTACAAGCAAATCACATATGTGTTTCTGGATTTCGTCAAAACTTGCATCCGATATTTTGTGCTTCACTTTGTACTCCATTTCGGTCATTATGGTGTGCAACACGGTCTGTGGATATCCATCGTACACCAGGGTTCAGGCTTCAAGTAGCATGCTATTGTACCTATAAAATTCAGTAGTTTCAATTTCTGGGAATACGGCAGAGACTGGGTCAACATTAAGAGTATCAGATCCTCCCCATTCTTGTTGCTCTCTCCCATGTCGACTGAATTCTGGAAAAGCATCATGGACCAAATCCTCAGTGGGGTTCCAAGAAGGGGCGCCACTACCGGTACCGCTGGATAAGGCACCCTGGTAACTATACCTTGCCCTGAAGTCTACTACTTCACCATGCTCACTCGACGTAGTGTAAGTCCACATCATACCGTTCTCATACAGGTGTCGCGATATAACATTAGCCATCACAAACTGATGGTTAAGACATTTTCTATAAGGACACCTGAAACGCTTCTTTCCCTGACCATGTTCCATAGCAAAAACAACAAACTCTCTGATTTCGTCCATATACCGCACATCAGTTCTATTCACCAACTATATCCAACTCTTATCCATATTTCTACATGCGTAATAAGTTAACAATTATATATAATATTAATTATATTTTATCAACCAATAACTAATTAATTTAATATACGTACTACATATATATATATATGCGTGCTATCAATGGCGGATCTAGAAATTTTTGTGAGGTTGGGCAAGATATTAAACCTTTTTTCTTATGCCCATGGAGTCTGCTATTTTCTTCTTAGAGGTAACTCGGAAGAGGATTTATTTTCCCAGAAAAGAAGAATAGGTAGATTACTAAAAAAAACAAGAAAAATAGATAAGTTCACCCAAAAAGATAAAAACGAGAGAGGGTTAGAGATTTTTACTCAAAAAGAAATGAAAAAAGATGATAAGAGGAATAGATCTGTCGATTAACTAGATTTACTTTCTTTTTAAAACAAAAATGAGTAGAGATATTAGGTTAGTGGCCCCGCAAGTTGGTAATCTAATGCATAGTATGATAGGTTTTTACTAGCTTCTTTTTATTTTCATCGCAAACTTCTTTTTCTTTTGCACTAGACCTAAAACTACGTCGTCAGTAATTATTAAATCAATGGAAGACCGAAGAACCTAGAAGCTCAGAATGCAGACGAGATATTTTGCCTTTCTCATTCACCTTTGCCCTGAAATTGCCATTTTTATCGATCATATCTCTGTCCAAGGTCTATAATTCAAAGGGATGTTACAAAAACTCAGGTTGGGCAACTGCCCAATCTGGCCTATATGTAGTTCCGCCACTGCGTGCTGTAATCTAGCTAGATAACGTACTACATACCTAGCTTAATTAAACTATATATATAGCTAATTAACGTACTACGTACCTAGCTTATATTAATCTATATACATATACATACTATATATATGTATATATATTATTAATTAATTAACCTTAACGTACTACCTACCTTAATTAAACCATTAATTAGCACGCTTAATTACCAATTAGCTTAATCTAGCTAGCTTACATGTTTTAACTAATTATAGAATATAATATATATAGAAATATTATACTATTAATTATTAACTAATTAACCAATTAACTTATAATTACGTACATTAACAATACAATACGTACAACAAGCTAGTAATTAAGCTACATAAGATCTCCGGAAACTATGTATTCGCCAAAATATTTCACCGGATTTACGTACGTACGTACGGTATTAAATTTAAATAAATGATTCGTGAGAAATGAGTTAATACATACCTTCACCTAGCAGGAGAGCAGGCTAGGGGTTGATGAAAAATCGCAATAAATATTCGTGATGATTTTTCCCAGCAAAGATCGGCTACTGGGTAGAGTGAGGATAGAGAGAGAAGTTGAGAGGACATGGTGAAATAACCTGAGGGAAAAAGAAACTGTTGATTGAGCTAATAATTGATCAATTTCATCGGCTAAGTGATACGTTTCGTCGCCTAAGTGGCCACCTAGGCGACGACCACACTGTCATCGCCTAGGTGGCCACTTAGGCGACGAAAAGAGTATATCGGCGCCTAAGTGACGACCTAGGTGACGACCACACTGTCATCATCTAAGTGACTGACATTACATCATTTTAGGTTTCTTCTTAGGCGACGGAATGATGGTTTCATCGTCTAAGATGTCACCTAGGCGACGAAATAAGTGGTCCTTCATCTAAGGTATAACTTAGGTGACCAAGTAAATATTCGTCACCTAAGTAAACTTTAGGTGATAAAACCTTAAAGATTTCATCGTCTACGTAGACTTTTCTGGTAGTGTTTGCATTACATTTACTCAATTTTTTCAAGTTTTAGGGATTTTTCAGGATCAGGAGTGATAATGACTTAGCCGCCTACCTTTTTAAACATATTCATGTCAAGCAAGGAAGTAAAGAAAGTAGGGAGAAATATGATGCAAACATTTTGAAGACCGTTTCCAAGCTCCATGTGCATGAATATGTAAACCAACGAAAGTCAAATTAGGCCTCGTCATCCAAATGTGCATACGGGTTGGTCATGAGTCTCCAATGGTGCTCTCGGACTTGTCTTGGCCTTAACCGATTACTCTATGCTCCACGCCTCAAAGTCCCAAGCTCTTAGTCTTCAAAATAGGCTTGAAAAGCTTGAAATTGGAAAAGACCTTCAATAGATCGAAGGAATTCTTTGATCCATCAGGGCTAGGCCTCAGATGCAAAACTGCAGGTAACCTTCGATGCATTGGAGAAATAGGCTTCGATGGATCGAATGAGTGCCTCCGATTTGCACTACTTCAGCATTTTCAGAAGCTTTTCCCTTCTTAAAGTTCTTGACTTCCATGACCATTCCACAATATTCTATACTCCTCCAACCTCATACTTATTCTTCCAACATACTAATCATGTTGAGCCATCATGAGTTCTAGCTTAAGGACATAACATGGTTCGGGAATGGAAGAGGAGGTCATGCCATCATGGTTGGGTCCTTAGAGTGATAGACTCTCCGATTACACTTTCTTCTTGCTTCCTTCAAAGCCTCCACTTGATCTCGATAAAGCTCCAAAGTTCGCTCATTCGTCAAGTTCCTCAAGTGCACCACTCCATTCAGACAAATCTCAAGCAATTTATAGCATGCTTCCCTTTAGGGATTGGAGCTCTTCAAAATGACCTTGCTTCCCACTACTAGCTTTGCATACACACTCTCGTCCAGCTTCCGCTTCTTCGTTGCACAGCTCATTTCTTTATTTCTTGGCTCCACAAAGATGATGCACCCACATTTGGCTAGGAAGAAGAGGGTGGAGATGAGAGTATGATGGTGGTGATAGAGGTTCTTTCGCCTTTTGGTGGTTTTAGAGGTGGAGGAGAGTGCTAGAGGGTTTGGGTATGGTTGGAAGCTAAGGAAAGATTTTAAAACTATGTAGAAGTGAGAAATGAGATGAGATATGTGTGTGGGATAAAGGGAGCTCGACCCTATAGGAAAGTGGGATAAAGGGAGCTCGACCCTATAGGAAATATAGAGATATTTTTGGTCTATGAAATTCAATACTAAATGCATAGACATGATCTTAAGTTTTATGCTTTTAGGTGGTCCAAATGTGTGACTCACCCTAAGTCATGTGACTTGCATGTGCATTCATCTTTCAAAATATCTTTCATGTGGGCTTGGACTCTTGAGGCCTTGGCCCAATTTTGATTTGACCTTTCCGTTGACCGGCGATGACTTGTCGGAGTTGACCGTTGACCGGCCGAAGTTGACTTTTTGTCTTTTTTCCCGTTTTTGCTCCATCTTCTCCAAGGGCTTCAGAAATACGCTCTGCTTCTCCAAAAAATAATTAATTTCCATCTCTTAGAGGGTTTCCGTGCCAACTCTCACTTTCCTAGCATAACAAGGAAATATTATAAAACGATGTTTCATTAATAAAAGACAAGTAAAAAGCATGGCGTTATGGACACAATTAACACATAATTATGGGCCTAACACAACGCTAGCTAACAAACCATTTTAGGGAATTTGGACATTAGCTCAGTGGAAAGAACACTACCGCTGGAAACACTATAGCCGACGAGATTTGTAAAACTATAGCCGACGAGATAAAAATCTCGTTGGCTATAGTGGAAAAAATAAATTTTTTTTATTTATTTTTTTAACAACTCGTCAGCTATAGTACTATAGCCGACGATAATGGCTAAAAAACTCGTCTGCTATACTATTACCGACAGGTTTTAACCGACGGACTATAGCCGACGATTTTTAAAGGTCGTCGGCTATAGTTCGTTGGTTAAAACCTGTCGGTAATAGTATAGCCGACGAGTTTTTTAGCCATTATCATCGGCTATAGTACTATAGCCGACGAGTTGTTAAAAAAATAAATAAAAAAAATTAATTTTTCCACTATAGCCGACGAGATTTTTATCTCGTCGGCTATAGTTTTACAAATCTCGTCGGCTATAGTGTTTCCAGCGATAGTGGAAAAGATAAGATGGAATAATTTTAGTTGGTTGCACATGGCTGACTTAGTGAGCAAAACCTAGCAATACAGAACTTAGATGCAAATAGTAATTGTAATTGGACCTGGATAGCTCTCAAAGTATTTCCTGAACAGACTAGGAAAGCCCTTAAAAACATGACCCTAACAACTCCTGCCCCCTCATAAAATGCTTGACCTCAAGCATTGAAATCAGGATATCTTGCTTTGATCTCCTCTGCATATTCCCAGGTATCATCCTCAACAGCTAATCCTACCAACTGAATCAACCACTTAGCAGATGCTTGGTCTCCTAGGATTACCAGTGTCATGCATAGGTGGAAGATGTGGTTGTGGTGTAGTGAGCTTACCCAATTTTTTTTTGAGAAAGGAGACATGGAAGACTAGATGAATTCAAGCAGTGGTAGGTAAATCTAGCTTAGAAGAAACTGTGCCTATTTTCTACTTGTTCTAAAAAGGGCCATAATATCTTGGAGCTAACTCAGGTACAAATCTTTTCTCCACAATCTTCTGTTTATATGGCTAAAGTTTGAGATACACCCAATCTCCCACTCCAAAGTCCCTTCCACATGCTTTCTATCAAAGAATAGCTTCATCATATCCTGAGCTTTCACCAAGTTCCTCTTCAGTTAGGCTATCAATGCCTCTCTCTCCTGCAATGCCTTGTCCACCTCATTCACAGCAGTGGAGCCTGGGATGTAGAGGTCCAACTTGGGAGGTTTGTAGCCATATAAAGCCTTAAATGGAGTCATACCTATAGAAGATTGAAGATTAGTGTTTTACCAGTATTCTGCCCAAGGTAATGCCATTAACCAAAAAGTTGGTTTTTTCGTAGAAAATACACCTCCAATAATGCTCCAAGGACATGTTTAAATTCTCAGTTTGACCATCACTCTGAGGGTGGTATGTAGAACTTTTGCACAGTTTGGTTCCCTGCTAAGTGAAGAAGGCCTCCCAAAATTAACTTAGAAAGACAGTGTCCCTATCTGAAATGATGCTCCTAGGCAGACCATGGAGATTGAAGACTCCTTAGATGAATATTTCAGCAACTCCTTTAGCATTGTAGGGATGTCCCAAACAAAAGAAATTAGCATATTTTGTAAATCTGTCTACAACCACCATATTCACACACTTGTGTTCTACTAAAGGAAGTGCCTCAATAAAATTCATACACATATCAAGCCAAGCTCCTTTTGGAATTTTTTTGGGTTGCAAGCCATCAAAGCTTTTGATTTCTTTATCAAATCAAGGCGCACAGAATTCATAGAGATATCAAGCCATCAAAGCTTTTGATTTCTTTATCAAAGTAGGGTGCACAAAATTGTGAGTAGCCCTAGATTCTATCAACACATGTACGTGCTTATTAACAATTGTTCCCTTGAGCTGCATGGTCTTCTTTTTCTTGTCCTCTTCAATCATGTTTAACTATATCAAAGGTTTTTCCATATCAACAATCTGAAATTCTCCTTGCCCACGTTCAGCAGTTGGTTCAGCTACTTTATCATTTTGTATCATCTTCCATTCATCATCTGCTTCAATCAACAATGCTTGTGCAGTCCTTTTACACTTGTGTCTAGGTCTGAACTGTTCCTCACAAAAGAAGTACTATTTTCTGGCTCTCTTTGCTTGGTAATCAACTTTTGATAGAGTTCTATTCCCACAAGAATTTTGAGATGGTGCTAGAGTTTGTTGAATGGTATTAGGATTCCTAATAGCACTAGGATTTACCGGTACCGGTGGTCTATTCTGTATAAAGGTGGAGACTCTTTTATTGGTAACAGCATAAAGTGTCCTCTGCTGACTCAACATGGAATTAGACTCTTGCCTATTTGGAAATTGAAGTCTTGTATGGACCTTTGCATTGCATTTCTGGCTTCAAACCTTCTTGCACTTTCACAAGCCTCATACAAAGTCCTTGGACTTTGGTTAATCACATCCATTAATAGTTCAGGCTTTAGGCCTCCAATGAAGAAAGAAATAAGCAAATCAAGTGGAAAGCCCACTGCCCTCCTAGATAATCTGGTAAATCTAGTTCTGTATTCTTCTACAGTACTAGTCTGAGTCATTCTGGTCAAGACAGTTTGATACCCTAACTGAGTTGAGGGTCCAAATTCTCTTATAAGCAGGTTAGCTAAACCATGCCAAGTATTAGGGAATTCATGCTTAAACATGTACCAGATGTCCAATGCTGGTCTTGAGAGATGCATTGCAGCTAGAGTCACCATTCTATCTGTTGGAATTTGGTATACCTCAAAGTACTACACTTCTTTGTTGAGCCATTCCATAGGGTCTCCATGCTCAAAAGTGGGAAATTCTAGTCTCATCTGTCTCATAGTAGGGAGACTAGGATCAGGTTGTGTTTGGATTTTATGTGGTGTTGTTGGTAACTGTGATAAAGTGATATGGTGAGCGTAAGGTTGATAAAAGTTACATTGTAGTGGGATGTGGAGGTTGAGGGAAACATGAGGTGGTGGTGAGGGGTTTTGAGAGCTTGAAGAGGCTTGGTGATGGTTACATATTTGTGGTGGTATGTAAGCTTGGGTCTGCATAGCAAAATTTTCCAAATTTTCTTGGCTTGGTCTCCAAGCAGAGAGTGTAGCGTCTTCTAGTAACTTAGGTGTGCTATTGTTCCTAGGACCACCATTATTAACCTCAATAGTCACATGAGCTTTACTCTTATCATTTCTAGGAGCTGAAGAACTTGCCCCATCACCCTTCTCAACCAGTGACTCAAGTGATGGGTTAGAGTTATTAACATATGTACGAAATGTAAGAGCACCTATTCCTTCAGGCATAACAGGGTCAATAAGAGGCTCAATAGGTGTTGTACCTGCTATAGTTGTCATAGGAACCACATGAATAGGCTCTTGGTTCGGACCAGGTGATTTAGAGATAGCTAACACCTCATGATCACCAAAACGCAATAGAATGGAACCATCCATTTTCTCTTGCAGCTTGCGTATGGTCTCCATAATCTAAGCAAACATCTCTTGAGTAGAAGTTTGTAGGGCTTGTGTTGATGTTGCCAAGTTCTCAATTTGAACTTGTAAATCAAGGTTTTGAGAATGTAGTATGACTTGGTCCTGCCACATGGTACCAACTGAGTCAGTAAGGGCTTGAATCTGACACGAAGCAGTAGCTTGATTCGTCATATAGTCCTTCTCCACCGTAGTCAATTTCGGTGGTTGACCACCACAACCAGTGTTGGTACCCTTCATTGAAAGCCCCATAAGAACGATAGCTCTGATACCAGTTGATAGGGACCTAATCCTAGCAATGGCAATTGAAGAGAGAAATGGAAAACTTGCAAGAAGAAAAGTAAGGCTAAAGGTTTGAAATTTTATAGATATCAAATGAGAGGAGCATTATAGACTATATCAGCTGCACCAACACAAGTTAACAAACAACTTTGGGGAATTTGGACATTAGCTCACCAGAAAGAAAAGATAAGATGGAATAATTTCAGCTGGTTGCACATGGCTGACTCAGCGAGCAAAACCTAGCAATACAGAACTTAGATGCAAACAGTTACTGTAATTGGGCATGGATAGCTCTCAAAGCATTTCCTGAACAAACTAGGAAAGACATGACCATAACAACCGAGTATGATCCTAAACCCAACGGCATATCCTCGTCGATTTGACCATCCTGATCTGGCGACTCCTCATCGAGCCCAAAGCTGATCGCGTAGCCGTTTCGACAAACCAATTTGAGAAACAACATAAACTCTAGTTCCGACAACAGTGCACCAAACCACGTTATCATCTTCGATTCGTCACCTGGTAGCCATCATCATCAAAGTTGTTGGACGTGGGTGTTTAGAGCATAATGCTCGGCGCTCAAATTAAACTTATTAATGTAATAACCTAAATTTTTAACTAGTTTTTATTTAAAATAAATTTTAGTCTATGTTGGGTGAGAATTGAGCATCTTTTTATTTTAATCTTTTGTTTTGTTCTAGGAGGGTATTCTAAAATATATATATATATATATTGATCCTTAATGGAGCTTAAGGAAGGTCGACCTATTTAGGGAGATAACCTAGTTGTTTAATTAGGTTGTTAAGTAAGGGCTCGGTCTCATTTGGAGAAGAACAAGAGAAAAAAATGAACAGAACAAGAGTGAGTGAGTGAGAGATTAGAAGAGGTTGTGCATTGCGCAAGGTGGAGAAGAGAAGAGAGAAGCTCGATGGTGACGAAACTTCTCAATTGAATTGTGCTCATCATCGTCTCTTTCCTCTTTTTAGTTGGGACGACGGGCAGATGGATGTTGTGGATAGTTTGGGATACAATAGGTTACAAGACGTTTTAATAAGGCTGAGGTTTTTGGGTTGTTATTTAGTTTTGAAGATGCAGGTGGAGTTGAGGTGAATAATTTTACTGTGTTTACGTGTGCATGGAGTTCATTTGATTGATTCATGGAATTGTGTAATATTGTGGAAAAGAATAGTCATCGTAAAGAAATTAAGTTTTGTTTTTAAACTTATGAACTTGATTGTCTATGGTTCATAGGTAAGTGAAAATTGTTTTGTTTGAAGATGACACTCCTATGATGGGTAAATGATTTGGTGTGATGTCTAAAATGCAATGGGTCTTATGTTTCCATTCTTTTATGTCTTGGTGTGATTGATTTGAGTTGTGTTGCTAGTAACTATAATGGGAGATTGTTAGAGTCAGTTGTTTGTGTTGTCACTCGTATCTGTCATGTGAGATTACGAGTGTAGTTTTGAGATGTTGTCAAGAGTCGTTGAGGTGTTGTCACTTGTATCCATGATGTGAGATTACAAGTGTAGTCTTAAGTTGTTTGTCACTCATGTTCTGTGATGTGAGGTCATGAGTGTCGTCAGTTGAGGTATTGTCACTCATGTTCTGGGCTGTGAAGTCATTAGTGTCGGTTACTTGTGTCCAAACTGTGAGGTCACAAGTGATGGTGATTATGAAGTCAGGAGATCTGATTAGTTAGATCTCTACTTTGTCTGCCACATCAACATTGTTGTTGTTTTAAAAAGAGTCTTGAGTGCATTATTTTTTTATGGCCCATGAGTGGTGTGGTTCATTTCTCTTTTTTTGTTTATGATGAGATTTGATTTTGTTGTGGTATCGAGTTGTGTTTTCTTACGAGAAAGAATGATGTTGTGTTCCATGTAGTTTGGAAATGATGTAAGATTCGTGAATTTGAGTTGACTTCTGATATTGATTGTCTGACACAGTCTCCTGAACTAATTTTATGCAAGATATTAAGGGTAATCTTGAAATGTGGTATTGTTAATGAAGTTTCATTAGACCTTGTTATTTTGGAGATATGAAATTTAATTTAATTTGGATTATCTTTAAGCATGTGGTAAAATTTAAATGTTAAGTGAAACGTTAAATTGTGATTACTCATACGGGCTTGCAAAAGCTTACTGAGTTTGTTATTTTCAACCAGGTGCACTATTTAAGGATGTAGGGGTTACTCTTGCAAGTTAGTTGTAACTTGCAGCAGAGGTAGAAGCATCTTTGTATTGCTGTGATAGTGATTTGTTAGACTTTGTATTTGTTTATTTTTCTTCCGCTGTGTAATATATTTGTTGACTATTCGAACTGAACTTGTAAGCAAATGGAATGGAATATATGATTAAATCTTTCAGTCTTTATTGACATTGTTTGGCTTTGGTTTCTAGACAAAAAAAAAATCCATGTATTTAAAGTGAGTTTTCACGCTACAAGTTTTGACTTCTTTATGGTAATTTGTAAACCAAAATTGGGGTGTGATAGTTTGGTATCAGAGCGTAACGTACTTTGCTATCTTGAGGAATATTTAGTGCTCTCTGAGTGATGGCTCATCCGCGGCGGATCCCCATCATATGCTCGTCGGTGCTAGACATGAAATAAGTACACGAGATAGTGGGGGGGGGGGTAGCGTTAGAGCTATATATCTCTAATGATCGAGTTGTTTGAGTTAGAATTTGCGGTTTGTGTTATTATGGCTACTAGTTGGACTGAAGTTGATTGACTGACGTTTATGTTGAGGGTGCGTGCAAGTAATTAACTAGATATTGCGATGTTTCTTAGGTGATGGATGGTTAGTGTTGGCAATATGGGTAAACAGGCGGGTACCCGCCTGTTGAATGGAATACCCAGTACTGAACGGGTAAAATCCGTTAAAACCCGATGGGTAAAATCCGTTAAAACCCGTTACCCGTTACCCGTAAAATGATGAACAAGTAATACCCATACCCGCCCGTTCAAACTTCGGGTAACCCATGGGTACTCGTTCAATTTTTTTTTTCAGTTTATTTTTTTGTCCAAATCCCAACTTGTTCCAAATCAACCAAACAACAATTCTTTCCAAAGAAATAACCATCAAATTCTAAACAAAAATTGACGAATTTTACTTTGAACAAAAAATTCTCAATTTCTTTAATTCTTCAATTCGACCGATTCCAATTGAATTGGGAAACAAACAAGATATGGTTAGGTTCTTGGTGACAAGGGCTACAAAGCTCAAAGGGTCTCTTTAGCCAATTTGTTCTTGAAATATAAACTCCCAATTTCTAAGGTTTTAGATATTTTCATTCGTTTTTTTTTTTCAAAGTTTGAGCTTTTTATGGTGCAAAATGGAGTTGAGAGTTAAGGGAGAAGAGAAGAGGGCGTCGGTGTGGTCATTTTGATGTCTTACTAAAAAATTTGTGGCCGGACGACGAGCTCCGTCGCCGGAGTTCCGGGGAGGAAGAGAGAAAAAGAGAAGAAAAAAATACCCGTGGGTATACCCATACCCGCCGATATCAATCATCGGGTATTTTGAGAATACCCGTTACCCGCCCGTTTACAATGTGAAATAAGTTTTTACCCGCTCGTTCATATCAGAAACGGAATAATACCCGTGGGTGCTCATACCCGCGGGTAAAAAGGCCAACAGTATGGATGGTACTAGAGACAGAGGTTGGGGCCATGGTGGTAGAGACAGAGGTAGAGGTAGGGGTAATGACCACATTGATCAGGTGCCTAAGGATGAGCCTGTTTCACCCGCAAATGGACTTTTCAAGCATGTTGCAGCTACAAACAAGCTTGGTGCTAAAGCATTTCAGGATGGCATAGATTGCATGGTAGCTGATAAATGGATTGATGATCTTAAGGGTTTCTTTGAAATGATTGTACTCACATATTTTGAGAAGGTAAAGATTGATGTGTTTTACCTATGAAGTGAAGCTCCTGAGTTCAAAGAGCCAGAGACGTTATTGATATGGATTAGGAGACTTTTGAGGGGCTTTTCAGATAGAAGTACTTTCTGTCTTCTCTTAGAGAGCAACTAGAGGTTAAATTCCTGGAGCTGGTGTAGGGGAATGTGATCATTAGAGAATATGATGCACGATTTTAGGATTTATACTATTTCGTGAGGCCGATGGATGCTAATACCATGGTACGAAAGTTTGAGCGAAGACTAAGTTCTTATATTAGGAAGTCAGTAGCTCTTTTTCGTCTTCCAACTGTAGCCGCGATTTTGTATACTATAGTGGATGCGGAGTAGGATAGCCTGCTATATCAGAAGGATTCCCAAGGCAAGGGAAAGATTGCTAATGAGAGCGCTAGTGCAACTGGAGCA
Organism: Geum urbanum; assembly: GCA_946800695.1. Taxonomy (NCBI): domain Eukaryota; kingdom Viridiplantae; phylum Streptophyta; class Magnoliopsida; order Rosales; family Rosaceae; genus Geum; species Geum urbanum. The sequence continues at coordinate 43,191,059 of OX326998.1, forward strand.
CGAGGTGGTTCCTAAAAAAGACAAAGGATAAATCAGCTAACTCAGACTGTGACAACAGAAGCATAAGATAAGACCGAGCCTACCAGACATGTTGTTCCCATGCGATGCAATAACTGTAATGAGATAGGAATTATCTCTAGGGCCTACACAAAGCCGAGGACTGTGAGTTGCTATACTTGTGGAAAACAGGGCCACATTTCAATTGAATGTACCTAGGCTCGTGGTAACGGAAAAGGAAATGAGTAGAGACAATAGATGCAAGGATAGGCTCGTTGATATTAGGGCTGATGGTTATTACATATATCATTTTAATGGTAGATTTGTTGAGTTGACTTAGACATATTGATTAGTTGCAGGTGATTTTACTTGACATGCGAGATTCTTGTTGAGATTTCCTTGGTTTAATGCACTATGGTCGTTTCTAATACTTTTATGTAGACTTAATTTTGTTACATGACATGGAGATTTGAATATATATTTGGTGTCCTTGGTTATGATTTTGATCATAAGTCATTGAATTATCTTAACATGATTGAGTGGTGTTGCGTGTGATGTGCGTTGGGTAGTCTATATCTCATAGTTGATTTATGGACAAGGTGACTGTCTTGGATAGGTATATTATGCCTAGGAGTAGATATTTGCATTTATTGTTGTGTAGTGTAGTTGAATTTTGGGACAAAATTTCTACAAGGTGGGTAGACTATAATAACCCGAATTTTTAACTAACTTTTATTTAAAATAAATTTTAGTCTATGTTGGGTGAGAATTAAGCTTCTTTTTATTTTAATCTTTTGTTTTGTTCTGGAAGGGTATTCTAATATATATATATATATATATATTGATCCTTAATGGAGCTTAAGGAAGGTCGGACCATTTTGGGAGATAACCTAGTTGTTTAATTAGGTTATTAAGTGAGGGCTTAGCTGTGAAAATTCACCCCAATTTAGCTGTCTAAATCGGGATTAGGCCCTCAAAACCTACTAAGTTATACATGTTATAATTTTAACCGAACTCTACACTGAAGATTTCCTAGCTCGATAACAGCGCAGCTAAACTTCTAATTAATCTATCATAACTTAGACACTAATCCGTAGGGTCGGAGTTGATCCTATGGTAGGGTTCTGCTATGCCTCGATCCGCGTGTTCGCCCAACCTCCTATCAGACTCTGCAAGCTGGGCATTTGAAACAAAAGGGCATAAGGGAAAGACATATAAAACATAAAAATTGTCAGAGTGAGTGGACGAAAAATAAAGGTTTCGTAAGGAGTCATAAAATATTATTTTCAGCCTTTCACCAAAATATACGTAAATAAAAATTAGCGAGTTATGTAAAACAATTCATGAATGTCGAGGCAAGCATAACATGGTCATCGGGTCAGGTGTTAGCATGACCTTCCCGGGTGTACTTGGTGATCAGTTGAGAAGCTGATGCATCGATGCATATCGTGAATCATAACGTGCATGAAAAATCATGAAAACATAACATAGCATGACGTGACCATACTCATAGAATGACGTGATATGTATATAAATATATACATGCTTATATATGTATATGTATATGTATACATAAGGAAATCATGATGTATAAACTGGACTAGCTAAGAATTAGTGAAAGAACAAATGTCCACTCACCGAGATTGTCGGAAACGTGAGTTAATCCGCTAATACATACATTGGATCCGATGCTTGTAGGCCCCTCGTATAGTACAAAGCTAGCCCCGAAAATTGGCTGAAACTCTCTCATCGAGAAATCCCACTACGATCTCCTAATCACGATAATAAATTCGTTCAATATGCAATTCGAAAGATATTCAAAAATATATCGAAAAAAATCCCCCAAAAATCCATACGAGAAATGAAACTTTCTAACTCGCCAGAGGTCCGTCGTGGATAGTGGTGCATGGTCGTCACTCGCCATCACAGGCGGCAGTGCGTGAGTCACACGCACCTCCGGTAGAGGTGCTCTAATCCCATCGATCTATACATTGTTGGAAAGCCCTAAAGGAGGACAACAATTTCCATAACTGGACTGAAGTCCAGCTCCTCCGTCTTGGGGTCCAAATCACCGCCACAGACGGAGGCAACGACCACCGTCAACCACCACGGTTGGCGGCGATCAACCCCACATTCTGTTCCTTTCTGCAAGCTCAAACCATCTCTCCAATGTACTACCCTCATCCACCCAATACCGTGGCTCGAAACAAGTCTGAAACATTTCGGGTCGAAAAGTTCCGATATTCCCTTGTTGACACAGCTCCGCCGTGGAGCTTCCTCGATCAAAAAGGATCACCCAGGAAGCATAAAGGCATTAAAGGGAACCAAAACCCCCTAACTGCTGCCTCCAACCCTCATCGGATCGCCACCACCTACGGCATCGATATCTCGGCATTAAACCTAATTCGGATTGCACCTAGAACTTAATAAATTTCATAATTGATTACACGAATCAATAGAGGAACACAAAGGCTTTTATTCTGTACCTGAATCGTTGCCAGATGTGGCCGGAAAAGTCTGGTCAGGTCGGGTTGACCCAATCGGATCGGTTGAGGGCTAATCGGATCTCAAGCCAAAATGGGTTGGCCTGAAACAAAAAAAATGCCAGAAAAATAACTAAATGTCTTATTTATACTCCAATATTCCAATTTGATCCAACGGCTATGATTCAATAGTAAAACTAATCGTACGGCTATTATAAATTCGATAATAAAATACTCTCTTCAATTATACCCCTTACGACAACTTCAAAAATTCATAATTAATTATTCGGAGCTCAGAAAAATCTTGTAAAAATATGCACGAGCTCGAAATAATTCACTCTACCACTTGGTGAAGGAAACAAGTCCAAATTCCAATTTTTATAAAACATCATTAATTTAGGTCACTATAATCTCAAAAATCGTGCCACAAGCTGCTTAGCCCAATAATTAGCGCAATAACGATGATTAACACCCAAATTTGGGTTTGGGTCATTACATCGGTCTCATTTTGAGGTGTACAAGAGGAAAAAAAACAGAACAAGAGTGAGTTAGTGAGAGATTAGAAGAGGTCGTGGGTTACGCAAGGTGGAAAAGAGAAGAAAGAAGCTCAACGGTGAAAAAACTTCTCAATTGGGTTGTGCTCATCATCGCCTCTTTCCTCTTTTTTGTTTCGACAACGGGAAAAAAGACATTGTGGGCAGTTTGGGATTCCATAGGTGACAAGACATTTTGATGAGGCTGAGGCTCTTGGGTTGTTGTCTGGTTTTGAAGACGCAGGTAGACTTGAGGTGAGTAATCTAACTGTGTTTACGTGTGCATGGACTTCATTTGATTGATTCATGGAATTGTTTTTTTTTTGTGAAAAGGAATAGTCATCGAAAAGAAATTAAGCTTTCTTTTTAAAAGTATGAACTTGATCATCTAAGGTTCATAGGTAAGTGAAAACTATTTTCTTTTAAGATGACATTCCTATTATGGGTAAATTATTTGGTGTGATGTCTAAAATGCAATGGATCTTGTGTTTCCATTCTTAGATGTCTTGGTGTGTTTGATTTAAGGTGTGTTGCTAGTAATTGTAATGCGATGTTGTTAGAGTCAATTGTTAGTGTTGTCACTCGTATCCGTGATGTGAGATTACGGGTGTAGTTTTTCAGATGTTGTCAAGAGTCATGGAGGTGTGTTACTTGCATCCATGATGTGAGGTTACAAGTGTAGTCTTGAGTTAGTTATCACTCATGTTCTGTGATATGAGGTCATGAGTGTCATCAGTTGAAGTGTTGTCACTCGTTTCCGTGTTGTGAGGTTACGAGTGTAATTTTTGAGATTATTGTCACTCATTTTCGAGATTGTGAGGTCACAAGTGATGGTGGTTATGAAGTTGGAAGATCCGATCAGTTAGAGCTATAGTTTGTCAGCCACATGAACATTGTTGTTGTTTTAAAAGGAGTCTTGAGTGCATTCTTCTTTGATGGCCCATGCATGAGTGGTGTGGATCATTTCTCTTGTTTTGTTTTTCATGAGATTTGATTTTGTTGTAGTATCAAGTTGTGTTTTCTTACGAGAAATAATGATGTTGTGTTCCATGTAGTTTGGAAATTATGTAAGAGTCATGAATTTGAGTTGACTTCTGATCTTGATTGTCTGAAACAGTTTCCTAGACTAATTTTGATGCAAGAGATTAAGGGTAATCTTCAAATGTGGTATTGTTAATGAATTTTTATTAGACCTAGCCCTGTTATTTTGGAGATATGAAATTTAATTTAATTTGGATTATCTTTAAGCATGTGGTAGAATTTAAATGTTAAGTGAAGCGTTAAATTGTGATTACTCATACAGACTTGCAAAAGTTTATCGGGTTTGTTATTTTCAACCCGGTGCACTATTCAGTGGTGTGAGGGTTAATTATGCAGGTTCGTTGTGACTTGGTTATTGTTGACTATTCAAATTTAACTTGTAAATAAATGGAATGGAATATATGATTCAAATCTATGAGTCTTTATTGACATTTTTTGGCTTCAGGTTGTTGGCAAAAAAAATTCAAAGTATTTAGAGTGAGTTTTCATGCTTCGAGTGTTGGCTTATTTATGGTAATTTGTAAACCAAAATTTGGGGTGTGACAATTAACCTCTTGAACACTGTACATTTAGTTTCCTTTCAGTTTTTACTAAGTTTGACTAAGATTTGTTTGGTGTTGAGCTTGGTGAAGTAACTGGTCGACTTTTATCAAAGTTTGTTGCTTTTCCGTGAATATTTCTGATAGATTCCTTTTTAACCATAGAAAAAATGCCATGTGGCTAACACACTTTATGCTTAGGCGTACACAAGGGTTCCAAGCGTAATCACCTAAATCATTCACAATTACGATACATATATTTATACTATATTTTAAGCAAAGCTATTTTTCCCCATATGACAAGACATATCCCAAATTATCGTAGCAATCTAGGATAAGTCTTACGGGACCCGTATTAGAATATCTAGCCCTACCTAATTGGTACCAGCTACCCTAGCACAAAAAACCCAAAATTTCAACTGATTACCTACACTAAGAAAATAAAAGTTGTGGACTGTCATGCCTCGTACTCTGGATGGTCATGACTACAGCTAACTAATTTTCAATCTGGGCAGTTTAAAACAAGGAGCCCAGAGAAATTCATTAAAACATAAAACGTTAGAGTGAATGGACAAAATAAATCATAATTGTACAATATGCCTAAAACTGTAGAAAACTGTAGTTTTATGCCTTTCCACTGTTTCTGATAAAATTGATGCATGTTCAAATATCATAATCTGAAGTAAAATGAAGGTGGTCGCCCAGTGTTTTTCCCCAACCTGAGTTGACTATCTGTATACAAATTGTAGGTCATGGGTCAGACGAGTTATCATGACCTCCCCTAACGGGCCAGATGAGGTACCCTGACTGCACTATCCGATGATCAGCCAAACAGTTAGTGTATCGATACAACTAATTGATGTCATCACAAAGAATACCTCCAAATTAAAATGCTATGAAACAAACCGTATAATGTATCGTAATTCGAAAATGCTAAAAAATTAACTCACTATCGACTGTGAAAATAAAATGTTCACTCACAGTACTATGTCATGATTTCCACTAAGTCAAAGTCTACCTGTCAATGTTTCTATACGTCTGTCACTAGATGCTAACACGTAGTCCTGAAACAATGATTAATATTTAATAACTAAGCGTCAAAAGTTATATCGAATAACTAAGCTCGTTCACCAACTAGCATCACCATCAAGAACATCACTTTCTCGAATATCATGTTTTTCGAATTAAATACAATCTTTAATCTAATTCCAATTTCTAAATCTTGAATCCTTTTTAAAGTCGTAACACATTCCTCAAACGTTACGCGACTCGAGGTCAAATCAACGATCGTAAAATTATTTAATAATAACTAATTAACCACGCGTCATAATCAACTATGTCCAAATGGATTCAATAACCTCTTCATTACAATCGGTACATAATTACGAGCAAAACGGTATAAAATTTACATCAAAATTTCCTTCACCGAAGCTCCGCCGTGAACCACTAGCGACGGCGGTGCAATTTTTTGACCACCCAAAGCTCAACCTGTTCAAAATCAACCCAACAACAAATTTCTCTTCTACAACAAAGTTCAATTCTAACTATAACTCACCGAATTTCATTTTGAAACAAAGAACATCAAAATCTTCAATTCATCAATTCTTCCTCCAAAAATGGAATTAGGACTTGATCTTGGTGTCTTTAGCTTCATGGTGAGGAGAGCTTCAAAGCTTAGTACATAAGAACCATTAACTCGAGCTCGAAATAATCATCCAAAAAGCTTAGGATTTGGCGGTTCTTCAAGGGAATATGACGGTCAAGGCTTCCCAAATTAAAGGCTGAGATTATAGAGGTTTGAAAGAGGAAAGTGAGATGCTTCTTTTAACACCTTGATCAACAATTTTAGTGGCCAGTCGGCAAGGCCCCGTCTCCGGAAGACGCTCAGATGCAAGAAAAGAGACGCGGGAGAGGGAACGAAGATAGAGTAAATAGTGGACCCAAAAATGTGTGAATCGCGACTAGCGGATTCCGTAAAATAGTACAAAACTTTCGCTGACTAAAATTTCTTCGTCGTAACTCCGATTTCAACACTTAACGTGGCCACAAACTAGTCTCGATAAACTCTACAACTTTCCCCAAAGAACTTTCTTGAAAAATGTAATCAATAAAATTCTCCAAAAAAACAAAAATTATTGTAATTAAATTAAACACAGACGAGTGTATGCGCCTCCCTCTAGTGTGCTTCACAATAAAAAAAACTCAACCTGGACTAAGGGCTCGGTAATGGGTCGGGCTGGGTTTAAGCTGTGACGACCCGGAACAGAATCAGTAGTGTAATCAGCTTAATTCGTAAGTTAGCTCGTAATCGCAGTTTTCCGTAAATTGATTGAATTGCCGGCTTTGATCACGACTTAATTATTCGCCGAGAATTTGAGTTGAGTCTCTTCTTGAGAGTTGTTATACGCGTAATTTCGAGTTCGTGGGCGGTTCCGGATTATTATTTCGACGACCGAGGAATATAATATGAATATTTGAAATTTCAGAATATCGTCGAGTTTATCCGTTCGTATTCGAGTTTATCCGAATCATGATTGTGATCCATTTTGGGTTGTCGATTGACCCGAACCGAAATTGGAATGGTTATCGACTTGATTTGTGAGTTTCGCGATTAGTCGCTATTTCGACGTAATCGGTTAATATGGCTGCTTCGTTAGCGACTAAATTTTTGGGCAAGAATTTGCTTTCGGATTCTTCGCGGAAGTTGTAGAGAATTTAATTTTGTGCACGTGGGAACTTCCGGAGGATTATTCCGAGTTAGGAAGAATAAGTTATGAATATTTTCGACCGTTGATTGTTTTATCGGATAATCTTGTGTTGAATTGAGCTGTTGACTTTTTATCAGATTTGTCAAAGTTGTTTGACTTCAGGTGGAAATTGATGAATTTGTTGAGATAAGTTTGTAGACGCGAGAATCGTTGAAAACGGAATTACGACGCGAAAGTTACATTTGATTGAAGTTTGTCGTAAAGTAAATTTGGAAGTTACCAAAAATGGAAAGTATAAATAGTGGGTTTCCTTTTTGGGAAAGTCAAACTTGACCATTGGGGGAGTTGACCGTGTCAACTCGGGGAGAGGGAGGTGCGACGACAGGGTGGCTTGGCTCGCCGGTGGTGAGTCGTCGTCCGGTCACCTCTGACCTCGGGGTATGGCTCTTTCAACTTGTCTCGATGTCCCCGACTTGTACCCGGCCACCATCGACGGCAAGGACGCCGGAGAAGGAAGGAATTTCTGGTCTAAAATTGGAAGGTTTTGGGGGTTTCGGGTCGACATCTTTCCGGCCAAATCGAGTGGCGTAAAGCACTGGGCTTTGAAGCCCTCATCACCACGAAGCTATCCATGTATGTATGGCATTCCAATACCACCTGTACAGGGAGAATCGACCTATTGAAGTTTTTGTGAGATTTCAGTTTTGTATGAAATTGGATTTTGGTGTAGTTATGGAAGTTGTTTGTTGGATGGTTTTGTGTGGAATAGGTGTTGGTTTGCCCGAAAATTTCTCGGTTGGCGTCGCGCCGCCACCGCCAATGGCGGTCAACGGCGGAGCTCCGGCGAGAGTTGACTTTTGGGGTTTTTGAAGAGTTATATGTCATTTTACTCGGAATCGCACTTCGATCGTAGTGGTGAGGTTTATTTTTCGAATTGAGCATCGAAAATTATAGTGAGGTTTTGTGGTGTGATTATCGAATTTTGACGATTTCGTTGATATTGAATTATATGTTTCCGGGAACGGTTGTTTCTCGTGATATGATTTGAGGTTTCGAGTTATGATTTTGAGCAGTGGATTTTATAATTATCCAGGGGATCGTGATTGTTCGTTTGGTGAGAGATTTTCCGCCGGATCACGGGATTAACGCGTATCACGTTACGCTCACCTGTGAGTGGACATTTTTATATTTTCACTTTCGTGCGAGTTCATGATTTTTCGTATTTGTTTATATACGATGTTGAGTTTATTTATTATTTTCAGAGGTATTATTTTATATTTTTATGGTGATGGCATACTTGCATCGATGCTTCGGCTACTCGGCTGATCACTACCAGTAGTCTGACCAGAGTTGAGAGATTCCTCTGGGCAGGATTGAGAGATTCCCCTGCTATGCCGCCGGGGTTGAGAGATTCCCCTGGCCTTTCACCGTCAGGCTTGAGAGATTCGCCTGGCACCTCCATATATGTTTTCCGAACTCGCTATACTTATTTATTGTATATGAAATTGGTGAAAGGCATATGTTTATTTTTGTCCATTCACTCTAACGATTTTTATTGCCACTACAAGAAAACAGCACTTAGACCACGGAAAAGTAATTGTTCCGTGGTCCAAGTGACACCTGGACCACGGAAAAGACTCTGTGGTCCAAGTACCACCTGGACGACGGAGAATACCATCTCCGTCGTCCAGGTGGTCACCTGGACCACGTAGTCTGTTCCAAGGTCCAGGTGATCACCTGGACGACGGATACGGTATTCTCCGTCATCCATGTGATCACCTGGACCTCGGAGTCTTCTCCATCGTCCAGGTGATCACCTGGACGACGGAGATGGTATTCTCCATCGTCCAGGTGATTACCTGGACAACGGACCGACACGCCATCGTCCGAGTACGTAACGTACTTCCACTTAGACGACGTACCGACACCTCCGTCATCTAAGTGAAGCATTATATAAGCCCGATGCGAAACTGAATTCATTCCTCGATCTCTTCATTCCATTTGAAGAAGAATTGAAGGAGAAGGGAGAAGGAGAAGGGAGCTAGCTAGCCAGAAGGCCAAGAAGAATCAGGATCGATAAGGGATCTCCGCTGACTAGCTAGCTAGCTTAATTAACGTACAGATATCGAGAAGGCCAGCAGGTACGTACGTACGCAGTTAAAATTTGCTTAATTAATATATATTTAGTGAAAACGTACGTACATACATGCAAGGATGTTAGCTATATATATATGTACAGATCGATTAAATTACGTACGTACGTAATTGATGAATCGATGTAGATCGAGTACGTATAATTAAGCGTAAATTAATGGACAAATATATATATATGTAATAATTAAATAATTATAATATTTTGTAGCAGTATGGACAAGAGTTGGATGAAGTTGAAGAATAGATGTGATGTCCGGTATATGGATGGAATTAGCGAATTTGTGAATTTTGCGATAGAACATGGTCAGGGAAAGAAACGTTTCAGGTGTCCGTGTCAGAAATGTCTTACTTGTCAGTATGCGGAGGTTAATGTTATGGTGCAACACCTGTACGAAAATGGTATGATGTGGAGTTACACTACATGGAGCGAGCATGGTGAAGCAGTAGTGTTCAGCGCAGCAGACTTCAGCTCAGGGTACAGTTACCATGGTGCCTCATCCAACGGCAGTGGTGCCGGACCCCCAGCTTGCAACCTAACTGCAGATTTGGTCCATGATGCGTTTCCGGGATGTAGTCATAGTGGACACCAACACCAAGACAGAGGTTACAGTACCACTAATGAGCATGATGACACATTCCCCGCAGCTAGCTTGGCCACTGACACCAGTGAGATGGAAAAGTACAACCGGATGCTACTTGAAGCGCAGACCCCGGTGTTCCCTGGATGTCGAGAGAATGTGTTGCAATATGTGATGGAGCAAATGAAAATAAAAGTGAAGCACAAAATGTCAGTGAGTGCTTTTGACGAAATTCAGGAGCAAATATGTAAGTTGCTTCCTGATGATCACAATCTTCCTAAATCTCATTATAAGGTTAGAAATATCCTGAGCAGCCTCGGCCTAAAGTACAGGATAATTGACGCATGTCCGAATGATTGTGTGCTATTTTACAAAGAGTATAAAGAGTTGGACTATTGTCCCGTATGTGGCCAGTGCAGATTCCAGTTGAATAGGAAGAGTTCGAAAAAGAGAATTCCTGTGAAAGTTGTTCGATATTTTCCCTTGATTCCCAGATTGCAGCGCCTGTACATGTCTCTACACACAGCAGAGGCGATGCGATGGTACGCAGAAAAGCGAATAGATGACGATGTCCTGCGACACGTCGCGAATGGGGAAGGTTTCAAACATTTCGACAGCGACATTGCTTCAGAGGTTAGAAATGTTAGACTCGGCCTATCTACAGACGGATTCAATCCTTGGGGAAGTAATAGCTCCGCCGTCAGCACTTGGCCAGTTATTCTGATGCCGTACAACTTGCCTCCGTGGATGTGCATGAACAAGGAATTTAATTTCCTTACCGTACTAATTCCAGGTCCTAAATCTCCATCGAAGTGCTTAGATGTCTACCTCAGACCTTTGATCGACGAGCTGAAACTGTTGTGGGAAAATGGAGTCCCAACTTATGACAAATTCACTGACACGATGTTCACGATGAGGGCTGCCGTAATGTGGACGATCAGCGATTTTCCAGCTTATGGGATGTTGGCAGCCTGCAGGACAAAAGGATATAATGGATGTCCTATATGTTTGGACGACGTGAACTCTAGTTGGCACGCGGGGAAGGTGTGTTACTTGGGTCACCGTAGATGGCTTCCTCAAGACCACCCGTGGCGACAGGATGAAGCTCATTTCGACGGTACGGTAGAGAACAATCCTAAACCCCGTAGTTGGTCGGGCGAAGAGATTTTAGAGAGGTTGAGCTATTTCGACTTTGGTGTGTTGAGCAATGACGCGGATGTAAAGAAATGTAATCCAATTCCTCCACATGATCTGAGCTATTGGGATCACAAGAGTATATTCTTTGAACTCCCTTACTGGTCGAAGTTGAAGCTGAGGAACAACTTGGACGCGATGCACATAGAAAAGAATGTGTGCGACAGCGTGGTGGGAACAATTCTTGGTATTAAGTTCAAGACTAAAGATACTCCCAAAGTGCGCAAAGATTTGGAATCAATGAATCTACGTCGTCCCTTGTGGTTGAGGAGGGATAGGAAAGGAGTGTACAACAAGATGCCAGATGCACCTTACACAGTGAAGCCGACGCTTAGACGTTCTGTATTTCACTGGTTTAAGGGCGTTCGTTATCCAGCTACGTATGTAGCTACTATAACTGGAGCAGTGGACGAGGTGCAACACAAGTTTGTTGGTCTAAAGACACATGACTATCACGTTATGCTGCAACGTCTGATTTCAGTGGTAATTCGACCATACTTGCCTCGGGACGTCGTAGAACCAATAGTAGCATTGTGCAGGTGGTGGCAGAGGTTATGCGCCAGAGAATTAAAGAAGTCAGATGTGGTGGAATTGCAACAACAAATTGTGCACATCATTTGCAAACTAGAGAGGATATTCTCCCCTGCTTTCTTTGACATCATGATTCACCTAATGATCCACCTGCCCGAGCAGGTGCTCATTTCTAGTCTGGTCCAGTACACTTGGATGTATCCTCAAGAAAGGTACGTACAACTACTTAATTAATTTGTTCCACTGGAGATTACTAGCTAGCTATATGTACTTATTCTTATTGTACGTTTGATTTTATAGACATCTTGGATAGTATAAGTCATTCGTCAAAAACAGGTCGGTCCCGGATGGCTCCATAGCAGAGACATACCTAATGCATGAGTGTGTTACTTACTGCAACAGGTACCTCAAAGATCCACCCCCTCCCACTGCCTCCGATCGCAGTGCCCGCATCAATCTTTCTGTCGTGAGAAATGTCATCCGACCGTTTAGAGGAGTATTAAAGGAATCGTTAACACGGGAAGAACTTATTGAGGCACATTGGGTAGTGTTGCGAGACTGTGACGAAGTTGAGCCGTACATGTTGTCATACAGGGAGAGGCTTCAGGCGTTAAATCAAAACAAGAGTTCGGCGTGGATTGAGAAAATGGTTAAGAAGAAGTTTCCCGATTATTTCTTCCAATGGGTACGTACATATGTCTCGGTATTAATTATTTAAATACATATCGCTCATGTTTGTAGAAAGTAAACCCTTATATTAATTTGCCCTTTTTCGCAGATGATTGATATGCAAAAATCTGATAACCACGGAAGGTGGTGGTCATGGCCAAAGCACTTGCTAGCAGGGAAGCCGGTTAAACACTATATTTATCCCGGATGTTTTGTGAACGGTGTAAAGTTCCATTCATTGGCTCGAGACGAAGGAAGAAGAACACAAAACAGTGGGGTAGCGGTTGGGAAAGACAATTATCTATATTACGGGGCTATTGTATATGTGGTTCAGCTATGTTACGGGAATGATGTCAACGTTTTCCTATTCAAGTGCAGATGGTTCAAGCGTACAAAGGAAGACCTGGGACTATTATCAGTCGATACAAACTCGCACTGGTATGAGGATGAGCCTTTCGCTCTCGCCACCTTAGTTCGGCAGGTGTTCTATCTCGACGATCCGAAAGCCGGTGAAGGGTGGAAAATAGTGAACCATATCTCTCACCGAGGAATATGGAATACAGAGACAATTGAAGGGACACCGGCGACGACTGAAGATGCTGCTGAACCAAAAAGAGACATTCCTGCCTATCAAGAGCCTAATATTTCTGTCATCCGCTCCGATATAATGGACCTGGTTCAAGATGGTGAACGGTTACCCATGCCTGATGGTTGTACAGATCTAACTGAAGATGAGATTATCGATGAGGTAGATTAAGAAGACGAGCAGGAAGAGGACGCGGACGAGGACTCAGGTTATTCGTCGGACGATGTTGAGTACGATGACGAGGATGAGCCATCGTCTAACGGGGATGAGGACGATGATGATTATGACGAAGAGTACGGTCATACGACGAGGGAGATTAATTGGTAATTAATTATTGTAATTATTGTAATATATATATGATCGATGTCGGTTTACGGTAAGAAATTAATCCGAATTATATATCCTGGACAACGGAGAAATTAATTGCACGTTGTCGCCAAATCTCAATCTCATATAAAACCCTAGCTAAATCCTGGACCCTAAATCTAGCAGTTCGGATCGATCGATCAATTTTTTAATTATATTTTTGAATCAGAATAATTGAACGGACACACAAATGACCGGGGACGACCTAAACCGTAAACCCTAAGGCCCTAACCCCTGAAATAGGGGTTTAGAACTTGGACGACGGACAATGGTCATTATCCGTCATCCAGGTACATACTAGGACGACGGATATGGTCATTATCCGTCGTCCAAGTTCACAAACCCTAAACCCTAAACAGTAAGGCCCTAACCCCTGAATTCAGTGTCTATACACCTGGACGACGGAGAACGTCATTCTCCGTCGTCCAGGTTAGAACCTGGACGACGGATAACTTCATATACGTCGTCCAGGTGATTACCTGAACGACGGAAACGCTCATTTCCGTCGTCCAGGTGCAGATATCGTAATTTTTTCTAAGGCAACGACCATCTAGACCTTCTTCCAATGCAAAGTCTTTTCATCAAGACTTTAGAGTAAACAATTCTTGGTGTGTGAGCTTCGACGGTTCGAAAATCGGAGTTGCGAAATGCCTTGTATCCACGTTTCCGGTTTGTGAAATTATCGGTTTTGCGGTTGACTGTGCCGATCAAACCCTTCCCGAACTTATTATTTTATGGTCCTTTGAAGACAATTATATATTATGTTACGACGAACATATTCAACGGTTGTTTTGTCCAAATTCAATTTCGTTAATACTCTGCTGCAAATGAGCGTCTACTCATGAACACTTAAGTCGTAAAGATTAGTCGATACTTAACATATTTCAATACGTAAAATTAATCGTCGGTTCAAATTTAACTGTTCATATATACGATGCGTTCATCGATATTGTACGACTATTTCACTCGAATGACAGATCGCTAAATTCCTAGCGAATTATTTTTAAAAAATTTTTTTACGTAATTTGAACCTGGACGACGGAGATGGTCATTCTCCGTCGTCCAGGTTCAAAAACCATGGCGGTTCAAATTTATTTTTGTTTATTTTTTTCATGTAATTTTCACTTGGACGACGGAGACTGACCATCTCCGTCATCCAAGTCCAATTTTTATGGCGGTTCAATTTACCGCTTCCGTTTTTGGGAGCGTATTTGCAAGGCGACCGGGAAAAAGATCGACTTACCCTACGACGAATTCACCGGTGGCCCTCCCACAGCTCAGCTAGCAAGTCTCTCGACGCATGGGATAGGGTCAATCATCCGTAACCGGGTTCGTATCACTGCCCCTACTTGGAAGGAGGCGCCGGATCATGAGAAGGCGAAAGTCTTCAATGATCTTTCGGTACGTAATACGTACAATTTAGTTATTATATAATATTTTTAATATTAGTTAAAATTTCATAATATATACGATTATAATTTTCTATTTATTTTTGATAGGAACAATTTGACGTGGATCCGACACCGGCTATGTTGAGGCATATCAACCAAACCGCCAACTCCATCTACAAAGATTGGAAGTACAAGCTCCATAAGTACTTCCAAGATGTCGGTCCCGTGCCTCCCCCGGTAGAGCTGCAAGGGGAGAGAGAAGATGAGTGGGAGTGGTTGTGTAACCACTTTGCCGATGAACAATTTAAAGTATTAATTTATTTTTTTTATTTCAATTAAGATAATTGAATTATTTAAATTGTAGTTATTCATTTTTTAATGATTTAATTATGTTGTGTAACAGAAATTCTCCGGTGTCAACAAAGCCAACCGGGGGAAGAAGGAGAAACACCATACTACCGGCGCCAAGCAGTTCATTCAAATAGCCAAGGAGCACAAGGATAAGGGCTCCAAACACCCTTATCTTGATGCAAGCGTAAGCGCGTACGTGACGCCAGGGCTCGATAATGAAGCGAGTCAATGCGGCGTAAGTGATATATTAATTATGTGCTTTTAATTATAGTAATTATTATTTAAATATGATTTCATTATAATAAATTAATTATTCTTTTGTAGGCAAGGGTGATAGAGCGTGCGCATGAAGAGTTGGCTAACACTCAGCTTGCGTTCCCAGATGTGCCGCCGGAAGACCTGCCTCCTCTATCCTTAGAGAGCCAAATTGCAATCGCGGATGAGGTCTACGGTCGTAGATTTGGCAAGGAGGTTAGGCACTTTGGGCCTAGGGTGGTACGAGATTTGTCAACGACCTCCGGCTCATCATCTACGAGAGGTTCAGGGCAGCGGAGAAGGAGTCAGGCAGCAGCCGTCGAAGCAGCCATTCAAGAGGCTCGACTGGCACGAGAGGAGAATGAGTCAATGCGGCAAAGACTCGACGAACAACAAGCACAAATAGCCCAACTCATCGCGCTCATGAACCAAAATCGAGAAGTATGTCAACCTCCTCCGAACCCATACCCCGACGACAACGACCCTGCTGGAGGCGGAGGACCCGGCGGTGCATCTGCTCCTCCAGTGTATTAGCTAGCTAGTTAATTATCGCATTTCTTTATTTCCGAGTTCCGAACAATATTTTATAATTTTTGTGGGTTTTTAATTTGGATGTGTATGTACAAATTAATTAATTATTTAATTAATACATTAATTAATATTAAAAATTTATTTTAATTAATTATTTTCGACTATTTTTCATTATTAAATTAAATTAATAATAAATTAAATTAATAATATTTAATTTCAATTTATTTTTTTAAAAAAATTAAATAGTCACTTGGACGACGGAGATTATGTTCTAACCCCTAACCCCTAACCCCTAAACCCTAAACCCTAAACCCTAAACCCTAAACCCTGCCATTCTCCGTGGCCCACGTGTTCACCTGGACGACGGAGAATCAGTTCTCCGTCGTCCAGGTGAACACCTGGGCCACAGAGAAGCTAGCAATGTCCGTGGCCCATGTGGTCACCTGGACGACGGAGAATTAGCGTTTCCGTTGTCCAGGTGCATACATGGGCCACGGATAATGTCCGCGGTCCAAGTGAACTTGGACGACGGAGAACTAATTCTCCGTCGTCCAGGTGCTTGGACGACATCACTTGGAGCACGGACCTTGGACGGCGGAGATTCTGCCGTCCAAGTACTTAGACGACGGAAAACGTCACCTAGACGACTGAAATGGTCCGTGGTCTAGGTGCAGTTTTCTTGTAGTGTGCCTTTCCCCTGGGCTTTTCGTTTTCTTTGCCCAGTTTGCAGTTCGGACTCTGGTGTCGCACATCGTGGTCGGAGGCTTAGTATTCGAGCGATGTTTCTTTTATGGTAGCTTCTTAGTTTGGCCTACTATTTGTATATATATATACTAGAAGTCGCTCTGAGCATTCTTATGTTATACTTTTATTCGATTTTTCCCCGGATTTCTGTAAAATATAGTTTTATTGATTACTTTACATTACTGTTATGATATTGAGAAATCCGGATGGGATTGGTGCCCACGGTTTGATTTTTGTGGCATAGTATGAAGTGTATTTTCCGGGTGCAGGTTAATGGCAATTCCGCGTTAGTAGCGTTACTCTGCCGAAATTTTTATGGTTTTGTTGGTTCGTGTTTTCAGAAGGGGTTTGATTCCAGTTTAGGAAACTAAATCGGGGTTGGGTCCTTTTAGCTTGGTATCACAGCATTAGGTTTTAGGTTCTATAGACTTCTATAGTCGTGTTTACTAAGGATATTTGAGAATGTACAGCATGTCTAAAGTGATGACCCGACCGGCTGGCGGATACTCATCAATGCTCCGGGTGTTGTATGCTTTCAAATATTTAAAGTTCCATGATTACGTTCTACTTGTTGCGAACAATGTCTTGTTCAGTAGGATGCTTCCTTGACGTGCTTTCCGTGTCGGTACGGTTGTGGATCCTATTGAGGATCAGTCGACGCGCGACTCGACAGTGAGTTGTGGGTTTGGATGAGCATTTTGAATTCAGAGATTTGTGTGGCATGGTTTGCCTGGTTGTGCGTGTATGGGCGTCTGCATGTTGCCTCAGAGCAGAGAATTGTGGTAGCTGATGTTTTGCCTGAGTCAGATCATTGCATTTGGTGGGCTGGTATTGTGTGAGTTCCTGTTGCGACACCATAGCCTATATTCGGGGTGTAGTTTATATGGTAATGGTTCAATCAGGCTACCTAACAATGGAATATGAAGTGTTTACCCACCTGAGGTAGAGATGTATCGTTCACATGTTTGTCCCAGTTTGCACGTGTTATGTGGCCCAGAGGAAGCAGTGCACGAGGTTCGAGATGAGTTTGAACCCGAACATCAGAGGGATTTTGACTGTTATGCCTCGAGATAATTGTGAGAAGTTTGATGTGCTACACTCAGAGGCGAGGACATTGAGAAGGAAAGGCTTACGCGGTTTCTGACATGTTGGTTTGAGGAAAGTTAACTTAGTCGAGAGATTTTGATGAGGTTGAGTTCCGACACCTCGGGATCAGTATCTTCATCAGGCTGTGGCCTTTTCGATTATGTTGAAGGTCATCTGAATAAGCAGAAGATCCATTTGGTGGTGATAGAGATCATAGAGTAGCAGACTTGTTCCTGTGGTATGAGTTAGGGTGGTCGTTGGTGATTCTTCCACACAGCAGGCGTCGCTGTGATTTGTATCCGAGGAGCACTCTCAGTTGCTATTATGGTAGACAGGAGGATCACGTTGCGAGGGAGCGTACTCAGCCAGCTGTTTTAGTGGTTCGACAACTCGGAGTTCAGGACGAGATCAAGATACCATTTCTGGAGTTTGACCAACGCAGACTTCTAGACGAGTCATTCTGTAAGTCGCAATCGACGTGGACAGTTTATTGGGCATACCGAAGTTCGTACCACGACCCTGTGTGAGGGCAGAGTTTTCTCCGAGGTTACCGTTGCTTAGCATCCATGGCTATTATGCTTGCATCTCCACTTCCGAGGTTTTGGAGAGTGTTGTATCCATCCGGGAGGTTGTGAGATTTTTGTTGGAGGTTATAGGTTAGCCGCTGATCCATTATTGTTGGATATCGTCGATTTTGATGTGATGTTGGGTATTGAGTTCTTGGCGACACCTTGGGCTATGTTCGATGGTCACAAGAAGGAGGTTGTGTTGCGACGACCAGGGTTCCCCGAGATACTGTTTCGCGGTGAGAAGAATACCTCATTACCATGTGTGATTTCAGCGATGAAGGTCGAGCGGATGATGAAAAGGGTTGTGTTGCTTACTTAGCTCATGTTGTGGATATTACGGCTGCTGTGCTGGACATTGGTGATATTGAGGTGGTTTCTAAGTTTCAGATGTATTTCTGGAGGAGTTACCGGGTATTCTTCCAGTTCGGGAGATCGACTTCATCATTGAGCTATTATCGGGCACTGGACCCATATCACAGGCATCTTATCGTACGACGCCAGCAGAGTTGAAGAAGCTACTTATTCAATTTCGAGAGTTGCGCGAGGAGATTTTATACGACCCAGTATTTCATCGTGGGGTGTTCCTGTAATTTTTGTGCGAATAAAGGATTGTTCGACGAGGTTATGCATCGACTAACGGAAGCTGAATCAGGCTTCAGAGGAGAGCAAGTATCCTCTACTTCGGATTGACGACTTATTGATTCAGCTCAAGGGAGC
This sequence comes from Geum urbanum, assembly GCA_946800695.1. Lineage (NCBI taxonomy): Eukaryota > Viridiplantae > Streptophyta > Magnoliopsida > Rosales > Rosaceae > Geum > Geum urbanum. The sequence goes on from OX326998.1 coordinate 43,210,082, forward strand.
TTCAGTCTTTTCGAAGATTGATCTCAGGACCGGATACCATCAGTTGAGGATCAGAGAGTCAGACGTGGCCAGGACAACTTTCAGATCATGGTGCGGGCATTACGAGTTCTTGGTTATGCCGTTCGGGTTAACCAATGCCCCGCAGTTTTTACGGACTTGATGGACCAGGTGTTCAGACGGTTCTGGACAAGTTTGCGGTCGTGTTCGTCAGCAATATCCTGATTTACTGCAGGAGTGTGGGCCAGCACAAGAAGAATTTGCGAGCTATTTTGCGGACTTTGCGAGATGATCAGTTGTTTGCGAAATTCAGAAAGTGTGAATTTTGGTTGATTAGCGTGAAGATTTTGGGCCACGTGATGTTAGCTGAGGGAGTCAGCGTAGGTCCTGACCAGATAGAAGCCGTGTTGAATTGGAGTAGACCTACCATTGTACCAGAGATCAGGAGTTTCTTGGGTTTGGTAGGTTACTATCGGTACTTTGTGCAGGACTTTCTCGGATTTCCACTCCACTTTCCGGATTGACGAAGAAAGGCGTCAAGTTCGAGTGGTCCAATGCGTGTGAGGAGAATTACTTACTAGTTATCGGGTCATTGTGGACCATTCGATAAAGTCAGTTCTTTTCCTGGTACTTCCGGAAAAGATATCGGTGGGCAGGCTGACATAGCAGTATTTGGCAGAGGTTGTCCATTTTCGTGATGCGCCTGTGTCCCAGTTTGCTGATCGAGATAATCAGTTACAACAGAGTGTTGGCAAGCATTGCAGTGAGCATTAGGGACCAGATTACAGGTTAGTACCGTTTCTTATCCTCAGATTGGTGGGCGATCTTTGAGGACTATTCAGACCTTGGAGGGCATGTTGTGGTCCTCTGTATTGCAGTTCTGAAGGATTTGAGACCTGCAGTTTCATTTGTTCGAGTTTGGCCTTCGGATTAGCAGAGACAGGTTGAAAATTGCTTGAGTTCGACAGTGAAGTTATATTGATATAAGCAGGTTGAGTTATGAATTTTCCACGATATTTTGGTCCGTATGTGATCATGGGGCGAATTTGTGTTTTGCCGTATAGTTTGGCATTGACTATAGCGTTGGCTTTGTATGTATGGTATTCCGTGTGGTGGAATTACATTTCAAATTTGTTGCGTGTTTTGTACCCTATCAGTTCCTTATGAAGGAAGACTTGGCATTCTGGAGGAGCCAGTTCAGAGTCGAGATTTGAGGGTACAGGGATTACAGCACAGAGCTATCTTGTATTGTGTAGTCTGTTAACAGAGTCGTTCAGTTGAGGTTTCCACTTGGGAGTTGAACTGTATGCAGAGGCAGTATTCCTACTTTTCAGTTGGCAGACTTGAAAATTTCGAGGTCGGAATTTTTTTAAAGGGGGTAGATTTGTGACGATCCGGAACAGAATCAGTAGTGTAATCAGCTTAATTCGTGAGTTAACGCGTAATCACAATTTTCCGTAAATTGATTGAATTTCCGGCTTTGATCACGACTTAATTATTGGCCGAGAATTTGAGTTGAGTCTCTTCATGAGAGTTGTTGTATGCGTGATTTCGAGTTCGTAGGCGGTTCCGGATTATTATTTCGATGACCGAGGAATATAATATGAATATTTGAAATTTCAGAATATCGTCGAGTTTATCCGTTCGTATTCGAGTCTATCCGAATCAAGATTGTGATCTGTTTTGGGCAGTCGATCGACCCGAACCTAAATTGGAATTGTTATCGACTTGATTTGCGAGTTTCGCGATTAGTCGCGATTTCGACGTAATCGGTTAATATGGCGGCTTCGTTAGCGACTAAATTTTCAGGCAACAATTTGATTTCAGATTCTGCGTGGAAGTTGTAGAGAATTTAATTTCGACCTCGTGGGAAATTCCGGAGGATTATTCCGAGTTAGGAGGAATAAGTTATGAATATTTTCGACCGTTGATTGTTTTATTACATAAGCTCGTGTTGAATTGAGCCGTTGACTTTTTATCGAATTTGTCGAAGTTGTTTGACTTCAAGTGGAAATTGAAGAATTTGTCGAGATAAGTTTGTAGACGCGAGAATCGTTGAAAATGGAATTACGACGCGAAAGTTACATTTGATTGAAGTTTGTCGTAAAGTAAATTTGGAAGTTACCAAAAATGGAAAGTATAAATAGTGGGTTTCCTTTTTGGGAAAGTCAAACTTGAGCATTGGGGGAGTTGACCGAGTCAACTAGGGGAGAGGGAGATGCGATGGCAGGGTGGCTCGGCTCGCCAGCGGTGAGACGCCGTCCGGTCACCTCTGACCTCGGGGTATGGCTCTTTCAACTCGTCTCGATGTCCCCGACTTGTTCCCGGCCACCATCGACGGCAAGGACGCCGGAGAAGGAAGGAATTTTCGGCCTAAAATTGGAAGATTTTGGGGGTTTCGGGTCGACATCTTTCCGGCCAAATAGGGCGGCGTAAAGCACTGGGCTTTGAAGCCCTCATCACCACAAAGCTATCCATGTATGTATGGCATTCTAATTCCACTTGTACATGGAGAATCGATCAATTGAAGTTTTTGTGAGATTTTGGTTTTGTATGAAATTGGACTAGTTAGAGTTAGAATTGGACTTTGGTGCAGTTATGGAAGTTGTTTGTTGGATGGTTTTGGGTGGAATAGGTGTTGGTTCGCCGGAAAATTTCTCGGTTGGCATCGCGCGGCGGCGGTCAACGACGGAGCTCCGGCGACAGTTGACTTTTGGGGTTTTTGAAGAGTTATATGTCATTTTACTCGGAATCGCGCTCCGATCGCAGTTGTGAGGTTTGTTTTTCAAATTGAGCATCGAAAATTATAGTGAGGTTTTGTGGTGTGATTATCGGATTTTGACGATTTCGTCGATATTGAATTATATGTTTCCGAGAACGGTTGTTTCTCGTGATATGATTTGAGGTTTCGAGTTATGATTTTGAGCAGTGGATTTTATGATTATCCAGGGGATCGTGATCGTTCGTTTGGCGAGGGATTTTCCGCCAGATCACGGGATTAACGCGTATTGCGTTACGCTCACCTGTGAGTGGACATTTTTATATTTTCACTGTCGTGCGAGTTCGTGATTTTTCGTATTTGTTTATATACGATGTTGAGTTTATTTATTATATTCGGAGGTATTATTTTATATTTTTATGGTGATGGCATACTTGCATCGATGCTTCGGCTACTCGGCTGATCACCGGTAGTCTGACCAGAGTTGAGAGATTCATCTAGACCAGAGTTGAGAGATTCCTCTGGGCAGGGTTGAGAGATTCCCCTGTTATGCCGCCAGGGTTGAGAGATTCCCCTGGCCTATCACCGTCGGGCTTGTGAGATTCGCCTGGCACCTCCATATATGTTTTCCGAACTCGCTATACTTATTTATTGTATATGAAATTGGTGAAAGGCATATGTTTATTTTCGTCCACTCACTCTAACGATTTTTATTGCCTTTCCCCTGGGCTCTTCGTTTTCTTTGCCCAGTTTGCAGTTCGGACTCTGGTGTCGCACGTCATGGTCGGAGTCTTAGTATTAGAGCGATGTTTCTTTTATGATAGGTTCTTAGTTTGGCCTACTATTTGTATATATATATATACTAGAAGTCACTCTGAGCATTCTTATGTTATACTTTTATTCGATTTTTCCCCGGATTTCTGTAAAGTATAGTTTTATTGATTACTTTACATTCCTGTTATGATATTAAGAAATCCGGATGGGATTGGTGCCCACGGTTTGATTTTTGTGGCATATGATGAAGTGAATTTTCCTGGTGCAGGTTAATGGCAATTCCGCGTTAGTAGCGTTACTCTGCCGAAATTTTTATGGTTTTGTTGGTTCGTGTTTTCAGAAGGGGTTTGATTCCGGTTTAGGAAACTAAATCGGGGTTGGGTCCTTTCATTAGCATAACTTCACCAAAATCAGGGCCGGACTTTTTTTAAAATTTGAAACCCACGGGCTTTTTTTGTATTAAATAAAAATGTTAAAATGAATAGTATTTAACTATTAAATATATCAAAAATTATGTACACTAACTAATATATCAACTTAAACAAATTGATAATTAGTATATGAATGAATAATATTAAGTTAAATTAGAGAGTTTAGAGGTTTATATTGATAAAATAATCTATAATATATATAATTGATAGGCTAGATGGGCTTAGCTCTACGGGTTGGGCTGGGCTTTTTTCGGCTCATGGGCTTTGGGCTTTTCGGGTTGGGCTAAGGCCTTTCAGGCCTATGGCCATCCATATGCTTTTTGGACCTATGGGCCAAATGGTGACCCCTACCTGGACTTGGTCATCACTCGATTCTGAACATAGCAAACTAAAGGGAAAGGAATACATGTCTACACCCCTAGAGATTTGATGGATATAATCATGATAGAGCAGAGCCACTTCTTTCCACCTTTAGTAAACTATCACCTACACGTAAATACCTCATACACCACTAAAAGTCCTAAATCAAAAGCGATGAGCATTGGTCCCTATCTCTCTCCTTCTCTTTCTTCCTCTTTCTTCTGTAATTGACCAATTCCTGCCTCCAACATTGCAATGGCTGCTTCTCCGGCCTATTCGATGTCACTGGTCTTTAATGATATTCTTAGTTTCCTTGATGACTTCTTCGAAATACATGGAGACCTTGACTGAAGGATCGAAGGACGGGCCCTCATCGACGATGATGTGAGTCAGTTGACGTTGTTAGGTATTCATCGAATTATAGATCTCCTGGGTCGACAACTTAGGTTTGGTGCAAATCAGAATTAGACAACGGCAAAGGTGATGCCAACCCATCATTAGATTCAAATCAAACTTGGTTGATTGGTTTGGCGTAGAAAACTTGTTGGGATTTATAGAGATTGTTATTAACTTGTTATTGACAAGTTGTGACACCCAGAAATTAAGTCGAAGAGGGTAAGTGCGGTGGTGGTTCCCACATTGGAGGGATGATCTAGTTTAATCCATTCTCACACAGCCTTGTGGTATATATATTCTCCTCATTACTCCAGTAATCATATAATCTTTTCCTTGTTTCAGTAGGAAGTCTATGAACTATGAATTAAAACCATAAAAGGTGACAAGTCCTTATAAGATTGAGACGGTACATTGGCCAAATAAAAGGACAGGTTTTCTACTGTAATTCTTAGCCGTAGCAAGACTCAACAATGATTGTACTACGAGAGATCGATCGATCGAGTTACTACTTCCTAGCTAGCTAGACAAAGAATGGAAGTGCAAACCCAAATCCAAATTCAAATTCTCCCCATTTTTGTGGTAGAATCAAAATTCATGCTCGAAAAAATTGATAAAGTATATTCCTTAGATGTTGGGATTCTATAAGGTTTTGGTTCATCCATAATGCACAAAGTAAACCAAGAGTATGAGCTAGACTTTTGGTGCTAGGCTCCCAATGTATTTCATGCGTAATGTGTTTGGTTGTAAAGACATATGAAGATTGTGGATGGCTTCCCTCCCCAAGCCTCTATTGGAGTATTTGGGAATGGGTTCTAATGAATCCTCCCAACTTGCACATATTGAGTTACGAGCTAAAATAATCAACACTATCTACAAAGCCTCTCGGTCCATTATAAGCTTAAACAAAAACCCTTGATTCATTTGGACCACAAAATTTTTTCAATTCATGCTCAAGCACAAGAAAACCAAATCCTAAGCTAAACTTTTTGGGTCTAAGCCTAAGTCATGTTACATACTCATCTATTACCTAAGTGAATGGCTAGTTCCCTTGAGTGTCATTTCTTAGTCCCTTAGACAAATCCTAACATAGCCAAAACTAAGATATGCATAAGTAGAACTAAACATTAAACACAAACAAAACAACTATGACAACCCGAACCAAAATCTACGTAATAATCAGTACGGAATTGAATTATCGCAGATTAATCGCGTAATTGGGTTTGTTAACGACTTTTTCATCAGGCAAGAATTTATGTTGACTTCCTTCACGAGAACTGTAGAGTATTTAATTCCGAGCTCGTGTGAATTTTCGAGAAATTTTTCGGATAAACGAACTATATTTTATCGAGTTATGAAGTCGATTGGTGAAGGTATTTAAAATGTATTGATTTAATTGTAGATTTAATCGTGACCGTCCGATTTGGATCAGATTGAATTATAGCCGTCGATTTAGGGATGGTATGTGTATGGTATATATATGGTATAAATACTAGTTATTTTGGGAAAGTTTCCATTTTTGGATTTCTGGGTTGACCACGTTGACCCACTAGTGAAAACTGACCCATTTAGCTTAGAACTTCTCGGCGCCGGTGAGCTCGATTCCGGCAATATTTGGTCGTGCTTCCTTGAAGAAATTTTTCGGGCTTCGCTCCCTCTTCAATTTGGTAGGTGGATCGCCCCTGTTGGTGGCCGGAGGAGGAAGTTACGACGTGTTGAAGATCGGCCGGCGGCAGTGGTTTTTCACCGGTGATGGAGGCGGCACGAACAGCGGCGATGAGGGTCAAGGTTTTATGGGTTTTGTAGCCCATGTCTTCGTGAGTTGACCCAAGTGGTATTGGGTCTTGCCGTGGCCGGTGGTGACCGATCGGAGGAAATGATTTCTGCGAGGTTTTTGAACTTCACAATTAGTTTTGGACGTTTTCCGGTTAGAATTGGGCTTAACATTGAACTATAAAGTTGTTGGAAATGTTGAGATCTTCAAATCCTTATATAGGTCGAAGATTTCTGGGCAGGTTGGAATTTTGGCTGCCGGTGGCGGCAGCGGCGGCCCCACACTCTGCCTGGCACGGCAGAGCTCTGGCGAGGTGGATTTTCGACAAAGTTTTATGTCGTTTCAATTGTTTTTGTATGCCGAACGCAATTGTGAGGCTTTTGGGTCGAGTTGAGTGTTGTATTTTGGGACGAGGGTGTTTGGGTATATTTTGGAAATTTTGTTATCCTCGTCGATATATTGAGCGATACGATTTTCGAGAACGCGAGGTTCTTAACGTATTCGCTCCGTATGTTGAAAGTCAGTATTTATTGATCGTATCCCTATTATTCAGGTGATCGTGATTGAGTGTTTGACGAGGGATCTTCCGCCGGACCTCAGAGTTAGCTTCGTACTGTGAGTGGACATTTTATTTTCACAGTTGATTTGCGAGTCTTGATTTATGCATTTTAAGAGTATGCATTTACGTTATACATTTATGATTATGTATTTTATGATTATGCATTTGCATGGAAACAAATATGATTTGATTTACACAGAGTACAGTCTCAGTAGTGGTTATATCGATACACATAGGTACTCGGCTGATCCCCGAGTACGCTCTGAGGGGGACAGATATCCTGACCCAAGGTCTTTCTGACTTATAATAACGTGCGGGTTTGGGATCCCGTGATTAGACTATACTATTGCGGAGGAGTCTATGAGAGACGCCGCGGTTTTACGATGCATGCATGTTGATCAGGGAATACGTACCTGATCCAGATTTTCATGTACATTGACTGGCATTTGTTTTATGAGCATGTATATGTATATATATATATATATGGTGACAGACATTTTATTTTTGTCCACTCACTCTAACGATTTTAATTGTCTTTCCCTGGGATTTTCAGTTTCCTTTGTCCAGTTTGCAGTTTGAGTTTTGTTGTTGCACGTCACGGTTGGAGGCGTAGAATTCGATCTACCTTTCTTTTGTAGTAGGTTTCTAGTTTGGCCTACTATTTGTATATATGTATATAGAGGTTGCTCTGAATATGAGTTATCTTTTCAAATGTTTTTTCGGGTTTATGTATCAGGTATGATTTCTTTTATGCATTACGTTATATTTTTGAGAAATCTGATATGGCTCCCACGGTTTGGCTTTTGTGGATATATGGAGAAGTGTGTTTTCTGCTGCAGGTTATATGGTATCGCGCATTATAGAGTAAACTCTGTGAAAGGACCCAACCCCGGTTTAGTTGCCTAAACCGGAATCAAACCCTTTCGAAAACACGAACCAACAAAAATCTTTCAAAATTTCGGCAGAGTTTCGTTACTAACGTGGAATTACCATTACCTGCACGCAGAAAATACACTTCATCCTATGCCACAAAAATCAAACCGTGGGCACCAATCCCATCCGGATTTCTCAATATATCAACAGTAAAGTAAAACAATAAATATATCTATACTTTACTGAAATCCGGAGTAAAATCGTATAACATATACAACAGAATACTCAGAGCGACCTTTAATGTATAAACATATAAGTATACCACAGTAGGTAGAACCATAAACGAATCGTCGAAAATCCGATATGTACACCTCAATACCTCGCTATACTTTCGGATGCTCAAATCGAGAAACGAACCTATCCACTGTGATCGGGGCGCGATTTCTACCTATTGTGGGATACTTATATGTTTATACATTAGAGGTCGCTATAAGTATTCTTGAAAGGACCCAACCCCGATTTAGCTTCCTAAATCGGAATCAAACCCCTTCGAAATCACGAACCAACAAAAACTTTTCGAAATTTGGGCAGAGTTTCGTTACTAGCGTGGAATTACCATTACCTGCACGCGGAAAATACACTTCATCCTATGCCACAAAAATCAAACCGTGGGCACCAATCCCATCCGGATTTCTCAATATATCAATAGTAAAGTAAAACAATAAATATATATACTTTACTGAAATCCGGGTAAAATCGTATAACATATTCAATAGGAAACTCAGAGCGACTTCTAATACATAATCATATACGCATACCACAGTAGGTAGAACAATAAACCTACTGAATGAAACAAAGTAGCTCGAGTACTATGCCTCCGACCACGACGTGCGACACCAGAGCCTGAACTGCAAACTGGGCACGGAAACCGAAAAGCCCAGGGGAAAGACATTAAAACTGTTAGAGTGAGTGGACGAAAATAAATGTCTTTCACCGAGTAATATAGGTTATAAAAACATATGCGAGTCGAAATATAAATAAATCAAATCAAATAGTTTACGAGGAGACGCTGACTCCAACTCGTAAACAGAGCATGCATAGAAAGTCTCACGGGGTCACTCATGGACACGTCCGTGCTACTACAGTCGGAATCACGTAGTCCCTGACTACCATGTGATTCATAGCCAGAAAGGCCTCGGTTCGGGGGTACTGCCCCTCGCCGGTCAGGTCGGGGGACTGCCCCGCCTGGTGGCCTACCATCGGGGATCAGCCGAGAGGCAAGTGTATCGATACAACAACGTAACTGAGACTGTACTCTGTGTAAATCAAATCATAAATAGTTCAATGCAAATGCATGAAACAACATATAAGTGTATGTATAGTCGTATAGGTATACCCGTATAAATATAACCGTATGATCGTAAAACACATGCTCATAATAAACATAATTTCGTATGAAATCTCATGCTCGTAAAACCATAATCATGCTGCATGCTCAAGTTCGTAAAACGTATATAAAAGACTCGCAATCAATTCGTGAAAATAAATTGTCCACTCACAGACTGACGTAACGCGATACGCGTTAACCCGTGATCCGGCGGAAAGTCCCTCCCCAAACGAACGATCACGAACCCCTGAATATTCACAAAGTCCAATTGTCACAAACATAATTCGACAATACAAACCAAATCATGAGAAACCACCGTTCTCGGAAACACGTAATCCAAAGTCGACGAATCGTCGAAAATCCATATATAACACCTCAATACCTCACTTTACATTCGGACGTTCAACTCGAAAAATGAACCTCCCCACTGCGATCGGGACGCGATTTCGAGTCAAATGACATGCGACTTGTCGAAAGTCCAAAAAGTCAACCCGTTGACCGTTGACCGCCACCGTTGACCGCCGTCACGGCGGCGCCACCGCCGACCGGAGAATTTCACGGCGGAGCAACACCTATTCCACTCAAAATCATCCACTGAGCAACTTTCATAACTGCACCGAAGTCCAATTCTCACTCTAACCATGTCAATTTCATGAAAAACCGAATGAACACACAAATTTCAAATCCAAAATTCTCCACACACAAGCCAAATTAGATCACCAAACTTACAGGGTAGCATGTAGGTGAGGAGAGCTTCAAAGCCCACTAAAAATTTCAGCTCAATTCGGCCAAAAACCATGAACCCGAATTCACACAAAATTCTCCCTTTTTTGATCGGAATTTCTCCTCTCCACCGCCACCCTCGCCGTGAGGGGTGGCCGAAAAGTGACTCGGGGTGCCAAGGCGCACGGTTTGGTACCAACCCCACACCTAGGGGTGGCCGGATGAAAACACGCCGCTGGTGGCCGACGTCCTCCGTCGTGACTCACTCTTCCAACTCGGTCAAACCGAGTTGACCAAGTCAACTCCCATTATGGTAAGTTTGACCTGCCCAAAACAGCAGGTTTCCATATATAGGCTTTCCATTTTTAGAAACTTCGTATTTATCCTTTTCGACGAACTTTAAACCCTCGTAACTCTCTCGTCGTAACTCCGATTTCGATAATTCTCGTGGCCACAAACTCGTCTCGACATGATCTTCAATTATCATCCAAAGTCAAACACATCGGCCAAACGGATAAAAAGTCAACCCTTCAACCAAACACATATTTAATCGACTAAATAACCAACAATCGGAAATAATCACAACTTAATCTTTGTAACTCATAAAAATGCTCCGGAAGTTCCCACAAACTCGAAATTAAATTCTGAACAACTTCCATGAAGAAGCCGAAACTAAATTCCCGACCGGTAATTTAGTCGCTAAGTAGCTCGCCATATTAATCCGTTTCCGTCGAAACTTCAAATATCCACAACTAATTCCTCGGTCGTCAAAATAACGATCCGGAACCGCCCACGAACTCATAATCACACGTACAACGACTCTCGAGAAGAGACTTAGCTCCAATTCTCGGCCAATAATTTAGTCGTTAACAAGTTCGGCGATTCGAATAACTGTCGAACAGCTGCGACTACGCAGTAACTCACGTATCAAGCTGATTATACTTCTGATTCTGGTCCGGGTCGTCACAAATCCACCCCCCTTAGAAAAATTTCAACCTCAAAATTTCTGAGTCTGCCGACTGCAAGGTAGGAGCACTGCCACTGCATATTGCTCAACTCTCCAGCGACAATGTCGACTGAACAACTCTGATCACAAACTCCACAATAGGAGATAACTCCGTGTTGAAATCCATGTACCCTCAAATCACAAATCTGAACTGGCTCCCCACAATCGCCAAGTGTTCTTGCATAAGGAACTGATAGGGTACACCACACGTAACACATCTGAAACACAGTTCCGCCACACGGAACACAACACATACACAAAAGCCAACACTATAGGCGGTGCCGAACCATACGGCATAACACAAACTCGCCTATGGCCACATACAAATCAAAACAACGTGCCAATTCATAACTCAACACACATCAACATAACTCACACACTCATGACAACATAACTCAAACATCGATTTCGGGCAATTATCAACCCCATTCCGCTAATCTGACAGTCTGTGGTAGCACATTCCACAACATCAGAATCAAACATTGACTCAAACTCAAACCAAACTCACTCCAACACAATGGAGTACAACGTCGTCCACAAAACGACAACATGCAACATCACAATCATAGTAGTCAACAAACCGGTACTGCATGTAATCCCAACAACTGAAACTGCTGGTCCCCAAATCCTTTGGAACTGCAATACCAAGGTCCACAACATGCCTTCTAAGGTCTGAATAGTCCTCGAAGATCACCTTCCAACCCGAGGATAAGAACCAGTATTAACTCGTAATCTGGTCCACAATGCTCGCTGTAAAACTCGTCAACACTTTGTCGTAGCTGGTTACCTCGATCGGCGAACTGGAACACAGGTACACCGCGGAAATGAATAACCTCCGTCAAACACAGCCATGACAGCCTGCTACTGAAATCGTCTCCGAAAGTACAAGGAAACGTACTAAATTCATCAAATAGTCCCCAATAGCCTGACAACTGACACCACAAACTAAAGTGCATACAAACACACACAAGATCACAGCAAACAAACACCACGTCTAACCGGAAATCTTCAATGGCTGACACTTCTCGGCAAATCTCTGCCTCCTAGCCATCGTCAATCGACAAACATGGCATCTGCGCACACATGCTGCGCACCCACAAGCTGCTACATTACTCTTCATGTTGCGTCATGAGTAATAAACTCGGAGTATCTGATACATCTCCGCATCGATAGCGCCAAACGCGCACAAAACCATGAGCCTCAACATCATCACACTCGAACTCAGCTCTCGTAGCCCACACTCGGCTAATACGGAAACTCGAGCCACACACACACATGAAACACTGAAGCTTCTGATTTTCAACTGAATGCATCAACAACAACATCATCCCAAACGGATGGTCAAAGTACAACCTCTAGCCTTTCCCGTACAAGCTCAAAGGTGCAGCCATAGTCGTTAGTCGACTCCATACATCTACACTGCCTCAAGCCCAAATCTGGCCGAAAATGCAAGTGGATGCAACTAAAGTGATCAGTGTACATCCTACACCACGCTGCACGCCATAGCAGTAGTATCTCCAACTCTCTGGTGCTAACACAAGGACAGCTACACCCAAATCATACATAGGATACGTAGCTATACAAAGTTCCACTGCCTGGAACCATGAGCCACCGCTCTGCTACACAGCATCAAAGGACAACCAAACCCAAACCTCGATGCATCGCCAAAGCCCACGAACTCATCGCGGTCGTCAGGTAAAGATAAAACTGAAACAACGGTCAACCATCCTGCAGGAGTAAGTAACTCTCCTCGCGTGCATCGAACTACTCGAACTTGACACCTTCTTCGTCAATCCGGAAAGTGAAATAGTAATCTGGGAAAATCCTGCACAAGCCGTCGGTACTAGCCTGCCAAACCCTAAAGAAACTCTGGATCTCTGGTACAATGGTAGGGCAATCCCCAAATCAACACGGCTTCTAACTGGTCAGGATCCACATCAATTCCCTCAGATAACATCACACAGCCCAAAATCTTCACACTAATCAACCAAAACTCATACTGGCTGAACTTCGCAAACAGCTAATCGTCTCGCGAAGTCCACAAAACCACTCACAATTGTTTCAGGTACTGGTCCACACTCCCGGAGTACATCAAGACATTGCCAACGAACATGACCACAAACTCGTCCAGAAACCGTCTGAACACCTGGTCCATCAAGTCCGCACGCTCTACGGGGCATTGGTCAACCAAGCAGCGTGACCAAGAACTCCTGATGTCCGCACCGAGATCCGAAAGCTGTCCAAACCACAACTGCCTCATCAAACCTCAACTGATGGTATCCAAAACCAAAATCAATCCTCAACATGACTGAAGCTCTCGCAAACTGATCAACCAGTCGTCAATCTGAAGCGGAGGATACTCACTCTCCTCTGAAGCGAATCAGGCTTCCGGTAGTCAATGCGCCACCTCATCGAACCATACAAACAGTCGCACAACTGATGCAAGAGCACACCATGCAAATACGCGGGGTCGCATAAAATCTCCTGAAATCTCCTCCAGCAACTCCTGGAGTCGAAACTGTAGCTCCATCAGCTCCGCTCGCTCCGAACGACAAGATGTCGGTAAAATGAGTCCAGCGCTCGGTACAAGCTTAATAATGTAGTCAGTCTCCCGAACTGGAGGAACACCTGATAACTCCTCCGAAACACACCTGGAAACTCGGGAATCACCTCAATGTCACCAATGTCAGACACAACAATCGTAGTATCCACAACATGGGCTAAGCAAGCAACACAACACGTCTCCAACATCCACTCGATCATCACCGCGAAACAGCATCTCGGGGAAATCTGGTCGTCGAAACACAACCTCCTCCTCGAGGCACTCGAACATAACCAAATGCGTCGTCAGTAAGTCCATGCTCACAATCACATTAAAAACCACAATGTCCAGCTATAACAGATCCACGGCTAAGCCATATCCACCAACAAGGATCTCGCAATCTCCGGATGGATGCAACACTCTCCAAAACCTCGGAAGTGAAAATGCAGGTGCAATAGCCAAGGATATCAAGCAACAGTAACCTCGGAGAAAAGTCTGTCCTCAAACAAGGTCATGGCACGAACTCCAACATGCCCAACTAGTCGTCCACGTCATATGCGACTTGCTGAAGGATCCGTCAAAGGGGTACATTGATCAGATTTCAGGAACAACATGAGGATCTCCTCGTAACCCTGAGCTACCGAACTGCTAGATTAGCTAGCTAAGGGCACTCTCGCGTAATGTGACCTTCCTGGTCACCACAATGGCAACTGAGAGTACTCCACGAACACAAGTCACTGCAACACCTGCTGCGTGCAAGGATCACCAACGATCGCCCAACTCATGCCACAGGAGCAAATCCGCTACTCTGTGATCTCCGCCATTGTCAAACGGATCCTCTATGCCTGATCTGATAACCCTCAACGTAATCGAAAAGACCACAGCTTGATGAAGTCACTGATCCTGAAGTGTCGAAACTCAACCTCATCAAACATCTAGACTAAGTCCACTTTCCTCAAACCATCACATCGAAAACCGCGTACACATATTTTCCTCACAATAGCCTCGCCACTGAGTGCAACACACTAAGCTCCTCATGGATATCTCGAGGCATAACAATCAGACTCTCTCTGATACTCAGGTTCAAACTCATCTCGAACCTCGTGCACTGCTTCCTCTGAAGCCAGAATACACGTGCAAACAGGGACAAACATGTGAACAGTGCATCTCTGCCTCAGGTGGGTAAACACTCCACATTCGAATGCTGGGTAGCCTGATAAAACCATTACCGTAAATACAACACCCTGAATGTAGGCCATGGAGTCGCAACAGGAACTCACACAATATCAGCCCACAAAACACAATGATCTGACTCAGGCACACATCACTGCTACAAATCTCAGCTCTGAGGCAACATGTAGACTCTCACACACACAACCACAGGCAAACCGTGCCACACAATTCTCTGAACTCTAAATACTCATCCAAATCCACAATCTCTGGAAAATCGCGCGTCGATTGATCCTCAACAGGATCCACAACCAAAACGACACGGAAAGCACGTCAGGAGGCATCCTAATGAATAAAACATCGTTCACAACAAGTGGAACGTAATCATGGAACTTCAAATATTTGAAAGTATACAACACCCGAAATATTGATGATTATCCGCCGGCCGGTCGGGTCACCATTCCAGACATGCTGTACATTCTCAAATACCCTTAGTAAACACGACTACAGAAGTCTACAAAACCTATAACCTAATGCTCTGATACCAAGCTGAAAGGACCCAACCCCGATTTAGCTTCCTAAATCGGAATCAAACCCCTTCGAAATCACGAACCAACAAAAAAATTTCGAAATTTGGGCAGAGTTTCGTTACTAGCGTGGAATTACCATTACCTGCACGCGGAAAATACACTTCATCCTATGCCACAAAAATCAAACCGTGGGCACCAATCCCATCCGGATTTCTCAATATATCAACAGTAAAGTAAAACAATAAATATATATACTTTACTGAAATCCGGGTAAAATCGTATAACATATTCAATAGGAAACTCAGAGCGACTTCTAATACATAATCATATACGCATACCACAGTAGGTAGAACAATAAACCTACTGAATGAAACAAAGTAGCTCGAGTACTATGCCTCCGACCACGACGTGCGACACCAGAGCCTGAACTGCAAACTGGGCCCGGAAACCGAAAAGCCCAGGGGAAAGACATTAAAACTGTTAGAGTGAGTGGACGAAAATAAATGTCTTTCACCGAGTAATATATGTTATAAAAACATATGCGAGTCGAAATATAAATAAATCAAATCAAATAGTTTACGAGGAGACGCTGACTCCAACTCGTAAACAGAGCATGCATAGAAAGTCTCACGGGGTCACTCATGGACACGTCCGTGCTAGTACTGTCGGAATCACGGAGTCCCTGACTACCATGTGATTCATAGCCAGAAAGGCCTCGGTTCCGGGGTACTGCCCCTCGCCGGTTAGGTCGGGGGACTGCCCCGCCTGGTGGCCTACCATCGGGGATCAGCCGAGAGGCAAGTGTATCGATACAACAACGTAACTGAGACTGTACTCTGTGTAAATCAAATCATAAATATTTTGATGCAAATGCATGAAATAACATATAAGTGTATGTATAGTCGTATAGGTATACCCGTATAAATATAACCGTATGATCGTAAAACACATGCTCATAATAAACATAATTTCGTATGAAATCTCATGCTCGTAAAACCATAATCATGTTGCATGCTCAAGTTCGTAAAACGTATATAAAAGACTCGCAATCAATTCGTGAAAATAAATTGTCCACTCACAGACTGGCGTAACGCAATACGCGTTAACCCGTGATCCGGCGGAAAGTCCCTCGCCAAACGAACGATCACGAACCCCTGAATATTCACAAAGTCCAATTGTCACAAACATAATTCGACAATACAAACCAAATCACGAGAAACCACCGTTCTTGGAAACACGTAATCCATATATAACACCTCAATACCTCGCTTTACATTCGGACGCTCAACTCAAAAAACGAACCTCCCCACTGCGATCGGGACGCGATTTCGAGTCAAATGACATGTGACTTGTCGAAAGTCCAAAAAGTCAACCCGTTGACCGTTGACCGCCGTCACGGCGGCGCCACCGCCGACCGGAGAATTTCACGGCGGAGCAACACCTATTCCACTCAAAATCGTCCACTGAGAAACTTTCATAACTGCACCGAAGTCTAATTCTCACTCTAACCATGTCAATTTCATGAAAAACCGAATGAACACACAAATTTCAAATCCAAAATTCTCCACACACAAGCTAAATTAGATCACCAAACTTACAGGGTAGCATGTAGGTGAGGAGAGCTTCAAAGCCCACTAAAAATTTCAGCTCAATTCGGCCAAAAACCATGAACCCGAATTCACACAAAATTCTCCCTTTTTTGATCGGAAATTCTCCCTTTCCGAATATGGATTTTCGACGATTCGTCGTATTCGAATTGTGTATTTCCGAGAACGGTGGTTTCTCGTGGTTTGATTTGTATTGTCAGATTATGACTTTGAATATTGGACATTGTGAATATTCAGGGGTTCGTGATCGTTGTTTGGCGAGGGACATTCCGCCGGATCACGGGTTAACGCGATACGCGTTACGCCAGTCTGTGAGTGGACATTTCTTTTCACGGATTATTTGCGAGTCTTGATATATGTTTTATGAACTTGAGCATGCATATGAGATTTCGGATTACATGAGCATGTGTTTTACGATTATACGATTATACTTATACGGATATACGTATACGAGTATACATATACTTATATGCTGTTCATGCATTTGCATTGAAATGTTTATGATTTGGTTTACACAAAGTACAGTCGTGGTTACGTTGTTGTATCGATACACTTGCCTCTCGGCTGATCCTCGATGGTAGGCTTTATTCCAGGGGAGGCTGTGACTCCTGACCCGAGGTCTTTACCGGGGGGAGGCAGACCTTTGACCTGAGGCCATTTCCGGCTAGAATCACGTGGAAGTCAGGGACTCCGTGGTTCTGACTGTAATAGCACGGGTGTGTCCACGAGCGACCCCGTGGGATTTTATGCATGCTCCGTATACGTGAGGAGTTAGAGTCTCCCTCGTGTACTCGGACGCGTGAGGAGTTAGAGTCTCCCTCGTGTACCATTTGATTATTTATACTTTCGACTCGCATATGTTTTTAATATATATATATATATATATTACTTGGTGAAAGACATTTATTTTCATCCACTCACTCTAACGTGTTTATTGTCTTTCCCCTGGGCTTTTCGGTTTCCGTGCCCAGTTTGCAGTTCAGGCTCTGGTGTCGCACGTCGTGGTCGGAGGCATAGTACTCGAGCTACTTTGTTGCATCCAGTAGGTTTATTGTTCTACCTACTGTGGTATGCGTATATGATTATGTATTAGAAGTCGCTCTGAGTTTCCTATTAAATATGTTATACGATTTTATACCGGATTTCAGTAAAGTATATATATATATATTGATTTACTTTACTGTTGATATATTGAGAAATCTGGATGGTATTGGTGCCCACGGTTTGCCTTTTTGTGGCATAGGATGAAGTGTATTTTCCACGTGCAGGTAATGGTAATTCCACGCTAGTAACGAAACTCTGCCGAAATTTTGAAATTTTTTTTTGTTGGTTCGTGTTTTCGAAGGGGTTTGATTCCGATTTAGGAAGCTAAATCAGGGTTGGGTCCTTTCAGCTTGGTATCAGAGCATTAGGTTATAGGTTCTGTAGACTTCTGTAGTCGTGTTTACTAAGGATATTTGAGAATGTACAGCATGTCTGGAATGGTGACCCGACCGGCCGGCGGATAATCATCAAATTCCGGGTGTTGTATGCTTTCAAATATTTGAAGTTCCATGATTACGTTCCACTTGTTGTGAACGATATTGTATTCATTAGGATGCCTCCTGACGTGCTTTCCGTGTCGTTTCGGTTGTGGATCCTGTTGAGGATCAATCGACGCGCGATTTGCCAGAGAACAGTGGATTCGGATGAGTATTTAGAGTTTAGAGAATTGTGTGGCACGGTTTGCCTGGTTGTGTGTATATGAGCGTCTGCATGTTGCCTCAGAGCTGAGATTTGTGACAGCTGATGTTTGCCTGAGTCAGATCAGTGTATTTGGTGGGCTGGTATTGTGTGAGTTCCGGTTGCGACTCCATGCCCTACATTCAGAGTGTTGTGTATACGGTAATGGTTTATCAGGCTACCCAGCATTCGAATGTGGAGTGTTTATCCACCGGAGGCAGAGATGCATTGTCCACATGTTTGTCCCTGTTTGCACGAGTTATGTGGCTCTAGAGGGAGCTATGCACGAGGTTCGAGATGAGTTTGTACCTGAGCATCAGAGAGAGTCTGACTGTTATGCTTCGAGATTGTCGTGAGGAGCTTAGTGTGTTGCACTCAGTGGCGAGGCTATTGTGAGGGAAAGTTGTACGCGGTTTTCGATGTGATGGTTTGAGAAAGTGGACTTAGTCAAGATTTTGATGAGGTTGAATTCCGACATTTCGGGATCAGTGACTTCATCAGGCAGTGACCTTTTCGATTATGTTGTGGGTCATCAAATCAGGTAGAGGATCCGTTTGACGATGACGGAGATCACAGAGTAGCGGACCTGTTCCTGTGGCGTGAGTTTGGGTGATCCTTTCACGCAGCAAGTGTCGCTGTGACATATGTTTGAGGAACACTCTCAGTTGCTGTTTCGTTGACCAGGCGGGTCACGTTACGAGGGAGCACCCTCAGTCAGCTGTTTAGCGGTTCGACAGTTCAGAGTTCACGAGGAGATCCTCATGTTGTTCCTGCAGTCTGATCAATGTATCATTTTGACGAGCCATTCAGTAAGTCGCGGTTGATGTGTGCGGCTAGTTGGGCATGATGGAGTTCGTGCAATGACCTTGTTTGAGGACAGACTTTTCTCCGAGGTTACTGTTGTTTGATGTTCATGGCTATTGTACTTGTATCTCCACTTCCGAGTTGTTGGAGAGTATTGTATCCATCAGGAGGTTGTGAGGTCCTTGTTGGAGGTTATGTGTTGGCCGCGGATTTGTTATAGCTGGATATCGTGGTTTTGGTGTAGTTGTGAGTATGGATTTACTAACGATGCATTTGGTTGTGTTCGAGTACTTCGAGAAGGAGGTTGTGTTTCGACGACCAGATTTTCCCGAGATGCTGTTCCTTAGTGATGGTCGAGCGGATGATGGAGACGGGTGGTGTTGTTTGGTTAGCTCATGTTGTGGATATTACGGTTGCTGTACCTGACATTGGCGACATTGAGGTGGTTCCCGAGTTTCTAGGTGTGTTTCAGAGGAGTTACCAGGTGCTCCTCCAGTTCGGGAGTTTGACTACATCATTGAGCTTGTACCAGGCGCTGGACTCATTTTACCGGCATCTTATCGTTCGGAGCCAGCGGAGCTGATGGAGCTACAGATTCGACTCCAGGAGTTGCTGGAGGAGATTTCAGGAGATTTTATGCGACCCCGCGTATTTTCATGGTGTGCTCTTGCATCAATTGTGCGACTTTTTGTATGGTTCGATGAGGTGGCGCATTGACTACCGGAAGCCTGATTCGCTTCAGAGGAGAGTGAGTATCCTCCGCTTCGGATTGACGATTGGTTTGATCAGCTCGCGAGAGTTTCAGTCTTTTCGAGGATTGATTTCGGATCCGGATACCATCAGTGGAGGTTTGATGAGTCAGATATGATTATGTTAGCTTTCGAATCTTGGTGCGAGCATTTGGAGTTCTTGGTCACTTCATTGGTTGACCAATGCCTCGTAGATCGTGTGGACTTGATGAACCAGGTGTATAGACGGTTCCTGGACGAGGTTGCGGTCATGTTCGTTGGCAATTTCCTGATGTACTCTAGGAGTGTGGGCCAGTACCTGAAGCAATTGTGAGCGGTTTTGCGGACTTCGCGAGACGATCAGCTATTTGCGAAGTTCAGCCAGTGTGAGTGTTGGATGGTTAGCGTGAAGATTTTGGGCTGTGTGATGTTATCCGAGGGAGTTGACGTGGATCCTGACCAGTTAGAAGCCGTGTTGATTTGGGGATTGCTCTACCATAGTACCAGAGATCAGACGTCTCTTGGGTTTGGCAGGCTATTACCGACGGCTTGTACAGGATTTTCTCGGATTGCCACCCTACTTTCCGGATTGACGAAGAAGGTGTCACGTTCATGTGGTTCGATGCACGCGAGGAGAGTTACTTACTCCTGCAGGATGATTGACCGTTGCTTCGGTTTTGACCTTACCTGATGACCACGACGAGTTCGTGGGTTATGGCGATGCATCGAGGTTTGAATTTGGTTGTGCTTTGATGCTGTGTAGCAGAGCGATGGCTCATGGTTACGGACAGTGGAAACCTTATGAGGTTACGTATCTTATGTATGATTTGGGTGTAGTTTTCCTTGTGTTAGCACCAGAGAGTTGGAGATATTATTGCTATGGAGTGCAGCATGGTGTAGGATGTACACTGACCACTGAGTTTCATCCACTTGCATTTTCGGCCAGATTTGAGCTTGAGGCAGTGTCGATGGATGGAGTCGACTGACGACTATGGCTGCACATTAGAGTTTGTTTGAGAAGGCTTGAGATTGCACTCTGACCATCCGTCTGGGATGTTGTTGCTGATGCATTCAGTCGAGAGTCGGGAGTTTCAGTGGTTCATGTGTGTGTGGCACGAGTTTCTGTGTTAGCCGAGTTATGGGCTACGAGAACTGAGTTCGAATGTGATGATGTTGAAGCTCATTGTTTTGTGCGCGGTTGGCGCTAGTGATGCGGAGATATATCAGATACTCCGAGTTTACCACTTGTGACGCAACATGAAGAGCAATGTAGCATCTTGTTTGTGCAGATGCCACATTTGTC
Source organism: Geum urbanum (assembly GCA_946800695.1). Taxonomy (NCBI): domain Eukaryota; kingdom Viridiplantae; phylum Streptophyta; class Magnoliopsida; order Rosales; family Rosaceae; genus Geum; species Geum urbanum. The sequence continues at coordinate 43,231,484 of OX326998.1, forward strand.
GACTGGCGATGGCTAGGAGACAGAGACTTGCCGAAAAGTATCAGCCATTTGAGATTTCCGGTTTGACGTGGTGATTACTGCTGTGTTTGTGTATGCTTGTATGCACTTTGGTTTGTGGTGCCAGTTGTTTGACAATTGTGGACCATTTGACGAACTCAGTACAGTTCCTTGTACTTTTCGGGAAAGGATTTCAGTGGCAGACTGGCATAGATGTGTTTGACGGAGATTGGCCATTTATGTGGTGTGCCTATGTCCCAGTTCGCTGATCGAGGTAATCAGCTACGACTGAGTGTTGGTGAGCTTTGCAGCGAGCATTGGGGATCAGATTACAAGTTAGTACTGGTTATTGTCCTCAGATTGGTGGGCAATCTTTGAGGACTATTCAGACCTTGGAGGGCATGTTGTGGACCTTGGTATTGCAGTTCCGGAGGATTTGGGACCAGCAGTTTCAGCTGTTCAAGATTGCATGCAGTACCAGTTTGTTGACTGCTATGATTTTGAGGTTGTTTGATGTTGATTTGAGGTATGTTGTTGTACTCCATTGTGTTGGAGCGAGCTTGGCTGAGTTTGAGTTGATGTTTGATTCTGATTTTGTGGAGTGTGTTACCACAGACTGTCAGATTAGCGGAAATGGGTTGATTATTGCCCGAGTTTGATGTTTGAGCTATGCTGATATGAGTGTGTGAGTTATATTGATGTGTGAATTGAGTGTGATTTGCCAGGATGTTTTGACCCGTATGTGGTCATAGGCGAGATTATGTTATGCCGTATAGTTCGGTGTCGCCTATAGCATTGGCTTTTGTGCGAGTTGTGTTCCGTGTGGCGGAACTGTGTTTCAGGTTGGTTTCGTGTTGTATACCCTGTCTGTTCCTTATGCAGGAACACTTGGCGCTTGTGTGGAGCCAGTACAGATTTGTGATTTGTGGTTACAGGGATTTCAGCACGGAGTTGTCTCCTATTATGGAGACGGTTACCAGAGTTGTTCAGTCAACATTGTCACTGGAGAGTTGAACAGTATGCAGAGGCAGTGCTCCTACTTTTAGCCAGCAGACTTGGAAATTTCGAGGTCGAAATTTTTCTAAGGGGGGTGGATTTGTGACGACCCGGACCAGAATCACCAGTATGATCAGCTATGTACGTGAGTTACCGCGTAGTCACTGATATCCGACGGTTGTTTGGAATGGTCGGGTTTGTTAACGACTTAATTGTTGGCCGAGAATTGGAGCTGGGTCTCTTCTCGAGAGTCGTTGTACGTGTGATTACGAGTTCGTGGGCGGTTCCGGATCCTTATTTGGGCGACCGAGGAATTAGTTACGATTATTTGAAGTTTCGACGAAAATGGATTTAAATGGCGGGTTTGTTCGCGACTTAATTACCGGTCGAGAATTTGGTTTTGGCTTCTTCACAGAAGTTGTTCAGAATTTAATTTCGAGTTCGTACGAACTTCCGGAGCAGGATTTTGAGTTACGAAGTTTAAGTTGCGAATTTTGCCAATTGTTGATTGTTTGGTTGATTTAATTATATGTTGATTGGAACAGTTGACTTCAGGGGTTCGTGATCGTTTGTTTGGCGAGGGACATTCCGTCGGATCACGGGTTAACGTGATACGCGTTACGCTAGTCTGTGAGTGGACATTTCTTTTCACGGATTATTTGCGAGTCTTGATATACGTTTTATGAACTTGAGCATGCATATGAGATTTCGGATTACATGAGCATGTGTTTTACGATTATACGATTATACATATACGGATATACGTATACGAGTATACATATATTTATATGCTGTTCATGCATTTGCATTGAAATGTTTATGATTTGGTTTACACAGAGTACAGTCGTGGTTACGTTGTTGTATCGATACACTTGCCTCTCGGCTGATCCCCGATGGTAGGCTTTATTCCAGGGGTGGTTGTGACTCCTGACCCGAGGTCTTTACCGGGGGGAGGCAGACCTTTGACCTGAGGCCATTTCCGGCTAGAATCACGTGGAAGTCAGGGACTCCGTGGTTCTGACTGTAATAGCACGGGTGTGTCCACGAGCGACCCCGTGGGATTTTATGCATGCTCCGTATACGTGAGGAGTTAGAGTCTCCCTCGTGTACTCGGACGCGTGAGGAGTTAGAGTCTTCCTCGTGTACCATTTGATTATTTATACTTTCGACTCGCATATGTTTTTAATATATATATATATATATATTACTTGGTGAAAGACATTTATTTTCGTCCACTCACTCTAACGTGTTTATTGTCTTTCCCCTGGGCTTTTCAGTTTCCGTGCCCAGTTTGCAGTTCAGGCTCTGGTGTCGCACGTCGTGGTCGGAGGCATAGTACTCGAGCTACTTTGTTTCATCCAGTAGGTTTATTGTTCTACCTACTGTGGTATGCGTATATGATTATGTATTAGAAGTCGCTCTGAGTTTCCTATTGAATATGTTATACGATTTTATACCGGATTTCAGTAAAGTATATATATATTTATTGATTTACTTTACTGTTGATATATTGAGAAATCCGGATGGGATTGGTGCCCACGGTTTGCCTTTTTGTGGCATAGGATGAAGTGTATTTTCCGCGTGCAGGTAATGGTAATTCCACGCTAGTAACGAAACTCTGCCGAAATTTTGAAAATTTTTTTTGTTGGTTCGTGTTTTCGAAGGGGTTAGATTCCGATTTAGGAAGCTAAATCGGGGTTGGGTCCTTTCACGTAACGCGCACTCGCGCTAATCTCGTGGTCCGGCGGAAGATCCCTCGCCTGAAACACGATCACGATCCAGATCTCGATCTCCTGAATATTCATAAACATAACTGATCAACACACAAACTACAACACTGTACTGAATGCACGGAAACCAACCGTTCCCGGAAATATGCAATGCGGTACAAAATGAATTATGAAATTCCCGAAATCTCCACTCGGAACCTCGACTGAAAATCGGCTAACCAAATCAATCCAAAAACCTCTGGACGATAATCAGGGCGCAATTACGAGAAAAATGACATTAAAAACGTCGAAATCTGAAAAGTTAACTTTTCCTTGCCGAAGCGCCGCCGTTGACCACCGTTGACCGCCGCCGCGCCGTCAACGGTGAAATCCCACGGCGAGATCCCTCGGCGCCGCCACCAACCATGAAATTTCTCGGCGGAGCAACCCCTATTCCACTCAAAATCATCCACTGAGCAACTTTCATAACTGCAACAAAGGCCAATTCTCACTCTAACTAGTCCAATTTTATGTAAAACCGAATTGTTCCCAAAATTTCAAATCCAAAATTCTTCATCCACAAATCGAATTAGAACTCCATACTTACATGGTTAGAATCATGGAGAGGAGAGCTTCAAAACCCACTACAAATTATAGCTCAATTTGGCCAAAATCAATGAACCCGAATTCACCAAGTTTTCTCCATGTTTTTGCCGGAATTTCCTCTCACTCCGGTGAACCTCGCCGTGCATGGGGGCCGGAGACGTGATGGGGACTCCGAGACGCTTCGATGGGGTCCTTCCCCATGGCCGGAGGTGGCCGGATGAGCGCCGTCGCCGGCAAGCCGTCGATCACCATCGAGAAGCCACTCCTCCACCGAGTTGACTCGGTCAACTCGGTCAACTCCAAAAATGGTAAGTTTTGACTTGCCCAAAACAGCAGGTTTCTATTTATAGGCCTTCCATTTTTGGAAACTTCGTAATTATCTCTTCGTCAAACTTCGAATATCCGTAACTTTCTCGTCGTAATTCCGATTCCGATAATTCTTGCGGCAACAAACTCGACTCGACATGTTCTTCAATTATCACCCAAAGTCAAACACATCGACCAAATGGATAAAAAGTCAACGGTTCACCCAAACACATACATAATCCGACTAAATAATCAACAATCGGAAATATTCACAACTTAATTTTCGTAACTCGGAAAAATGCTCCGGAAGTTCCCACGAGCTCGAAATTAAATTCTCTACAAATTCCGTGAAGAAGTCGAAACCAAATTCTCGTGCGGTACTTTAGTCGTTAAGAGCACCACCATTTAAATCCGAACTTCAAATATTCATAATTAATTCATCGGTCATCCAAATAATGATCCGGAACCGCCCACGAACTCAAAATCACACGTACAACGACTCTCGAGAAGAGACTCAGCTCCAATTCTCTGCCAATAATTAAGTCGTTAACAATTTTGGCGATTCAAACAACTGTCGAAAATCTGCGATTACGCAGTAACTCACGTATACAGCTGATCATACTGCTGATTCTGGTCCGGGTCGTCACACTCTGTCAAAATAGTTTTTTGAAAGGTCACATTTTTAGAAGGGGTTTGATTCCGGTTTAGGCAGCTAAATCGGGGTCGGGTCCTTTCAGATGGTATCAGAGCATTAGGTATTTAGGTTATGTAGACTTCTGTAGTTGTGTTACTAAGGGTATTTGAGAATTTATAGCATATCAGGAGCGATGACCCGACTAGCCAGCAGATAATCATCAATGCTCTAGAGGGTTGTATGCTTTCAAATGTCTGAAGTTTCTTGATTACACCCTTTATGCCTTGTAACTAATGCCTTTTACCCTTAAGATGCCTCCTCGACGTGGAGTCAGTGTTAATAGGACTGGGGATCCTGATGAGGATCAGCGTACGCATGACTTACTTATGCGAGTGTTGCGTTTGGAAGAGCGTTTTGACCCTGTAGTTAATGCTAGGACAGTTGGAGCAATTGTTTTCTCTGGTTCCTCTGATCCTGAGGTGTGTGAAGCATGGTTGGTTCAGATTGAGCGTGTTTGTAAGCGTCTGCTACTCCTGAACAGAGAACTGTAGTAGCTGTGGGTTTGCTTGAGTCAGATGCCTACTTTTGGTGGGCTGGTACTGAGAGAGTTCCTATTGATACTCCATGGCCAATGTTCAAAGAGATGTTTATGTGTCGGTATTTCAATCAAGCTACTCAATAACGTAAATATTGGAGTTTACCAACCTGAGGCTGGGGAATATGTCAGTGCTTGAGTATCGGGATAAGTTTACCCTTTTGTCACGGTTTGCGCGTGATATGGTGGCATCAAAAGAAGCAAAGTGTAGAAGATTCGAGTTGGGTTTGAATCTGAATATCAAGGGGACTTTACCACTATGCCTCAAGATAACTTTGATGAGTTTGTTAGTGCTTGTGGTGATTTAGGGAGCCACTTCAGAGGTTAGAGCCGCATCGTCACCCAATAATCAGTTAGCAGGATCAGAAGTTATAAGGATTGGACAGACTAGTCAAACCGATTGCATTATATAACTTTTGGAAGAGTGGAATATTTCTATCAGTGATCGTCGTTGTGAAGCAGCGAAATACCATGTAATGGTGCATTTCATATTTAGCTAACGATGTAAATACTTGTGTTTCCCCTCCTCATCTTGAAGAGATTGCAGTAGTCAGGGAATATCCTGATGTCCATTCTGAAGAATTATTAGGTTTTCCTCCATTACGGACAATTATTGACATGTATGAGTTGTTCCTGGTATATGTCTCATTATGTAGGTGTTGTACCAGATGATTTCATATGTTAGTATGATGTCTGTCGGTAGCTGAAATGAATTATTGTGAAGTGCAATTATCCACCATTTTGATGTGATGGTTGGTTAGATAATTTGAAATGAGCTTCAATATTGTTTAAAATTGAATTTCGATCATGTTTCGGTCGTTGTAAATTTTGGGTGATGTAGTTTATTTTACTGAACGTATCTATTGCTATATGAGTATAACGAATCTTGTGTACCGAGCATATTCAGGCGAATTCGTTATCGACTACATTGCCGACATTTTCGTTTATTTCCAGGGATGTACAATAGCAGATTTCTCGGCCATGTATTATTAGTAAAACATGTTGATGTTGACCCAGATAAGGTTGAAGATGTGTCGATCTAGAGTAAACTTATTAAAATGATAGTTATTCAGAGTTTTCTGTGGTTAGTTTTTTTTTATCGCCGATTTGTGTTAGACTTTTTACGTATTACGGCGTTAGTGATCTCATTGTTGAGAAAATAATTCGATTTTATTACTGATATATTTAGCTAGAAATATGGTGTTACATTATTGCATATTCAGAAATCATGAATACTACATCAGTCAGAGATGCGTGTTAGAAGTGTTTTCTTTTATATCATAGTTATTGAGCCAGTGGTTTTGTTGCTAATTCCTGGTTTGATCAGTTTCCTTCTTATCGAGTTCGTGAACTCCAGAATTATGATTTTTCTTTAGTAAATTTTATGTTGGTGGATTGCATGATTTCTTGCAGATAAGAGGTGAGTTGTTGTTATATAAAGGCAGATTCTATGTATTAGTTAAAGATTAGCCGAAAACAGAAGATTATTGATGAGGCTTGTTGCTCGATTTGGTTGAGTATTCTAAAGTAAATAAATAGCAGTGTTGTACACCTGATGCAGAACCTAGTTTTTATCTCTGGTGGCATGGCAGTTCGTGAGAACTACTCAGATTATTGTGGTATGCTACGATTGTGTGTATTATAGTTTCTTATGAAGTGTCAGCGTTTGGGCGGAATTCGTCTATGATTACAATTTTCATTTGAATATCCAGATACCACGTTATTAAGCATTTTATGGTAAGCCATGCAGTATTCGGCTATGCTGAGATAAGTTAGTAACGAAGTGTTATCAATCCAGTTAGTGTGCCAGAGTTGACAGATAATATGCAGTTTGTTCTTAACAGATTAAGGTTGTCGGATTATCAGAAATGATTGCGCTTATGTCAGTCAGAGTATACAGTGGTAATTGAGTATCCCTCTAGCTATCTCCATGGAGAGGAGTTATGCACAGTTGTTGGCACGGTAAGTTATGCACGTTAGTAAAGATAGGGGCGTTATGGTTTATTGTTTGAAAAGTATTATCAAGGATGGCATATGTATATGACGTATTTCACGCATTGTGGTTATGGACGTATATTTCTAATTCTTTGATATTAGCATGCCTCAGAAAGTTTCTATTGCAGACAGTTTCAATTTCAGTTCAGTTCATGTTGTGGAACCGATGGATTTTCTTAACCGTCGAGAGTAGATTCTCTAGAACAGGAATATTCTGAAGTGTCAGTGTTGTACATAAATCATGCAGTAAATGTAGCCACGTAGCTGTAACGACCCGAACTGGAAATAGTATGTTAATTGGCTTGATTCGCGAGATGCACGAATAATTGCCGTTTATCGTAATTAATCGATATGGCATATTTGTTTAAGACTAAATTATAGGGCAAGAATTTGAGATGAGTTCCTTCACGAGAGTTGTAGTGTACGTGATTTCGAGCTCGTGGGAGTTTTCGAAGGATTATTTCGAATAACGAAGAATAAATTATGAATATTTCTGATCGTTGGAATTAGTCGTGTTTATCCGTTTTGGTTTCGATTCGTTTTGGACCGTTGATCATCTCGGGTCGCGCATATAAATATTGGAATAGTCGTAAAATTTCTGAAAAGTCACATTTGGGAAGTATGACCGGCGTTGACCAGCTTTGACCGCGTTGACCGAAGCTCCACTGTGACCACGAACCGCCGCCGTCCGACTCGCCGTTTCCGGCCACCTCTTGCCACAATCTTGGTATGGTTAGAATCCTCTCATGCTTTCCTATGGTTTTGAACTTGATTTTGTGAGAATTGATGGAGTTTTGAGGGAGAACGAGCTCGGTGAAATTTTGGGTTTTTGCTGGATTCGGGTGGTGGTTTCTGACATGATTTGAGGTCGTTGGGGTTGGGGGTTTTGCTCCCCTCAACCTATAGATGGTTTTGGGTGGAAGAATTTTATAATTGGACAACGTTTGGAGCTCGCCGGAATCACGCCGGAATCCATGGAGGCCGTGAGCTTTCGAGCTCGATTCCGGCCGGTGTGTTTCAAATTGGAGGTTGGTGTAGAAGGAAAAGTTGTTTGGCTTGAGAAATTGATGAGTTTTGGGCTTCCTCCGCCGGAGAATCTCACCGTTGAAGCCGCACCGCCGCCATCGGCGGCGGTCAATGGCGGAGCTCCGGCGAAGGGTTGACTTTTTGGAATTTTGGGGAGTTTTGTACCGTTTTGCTCGTAATCGCGTCCGGAGCGTAGTCTTGAGGTTTTTTGGTTGATTTGAGTGTTATATTTTTGGACGAGAGTTAATTGGGTATATTTTGGGAATTTTGTAATCATCGTCGATATTTAGAGCGGTACGTCTTTCGAGAACGCGGGGTTCTCAACGTATTAGCTTCGTATGTTGTGATTCTTTTTGTATTGATCGTTTCCCTGTTATTCAGGTGATCGAGATCGAGATCGAGCGTTTGGCGAGGGATCTTCCGCCGGACCTCAGCGAGTTCTTGATTTCAGTATTTGTTTCCAGTATAATGTTCAGATTATTTATCGTTTGAAAAGTATTGTTTATTTTATCAGTGATGGCATTTATTTATTTAGCATCGATCCATTGGCTACGCGGCTGATCACCGGTAGTCCATCTATTAGGCTTGAGAGATTCGCTTGATATGTCGACTAGGCTTGAGAGATTCACCTAATGTATCACCATCAGGTTTGAAAGATTCACCCGACTTGCTACTCTGGCAGGGAAATCTGCCGAAGTGGCGACTTTTATGTACTTATGAACTCGCATCATTTTATGATTATATAAACGGTGGGGCATATGTTTATTTTCGTCCACTCACTCTAACGATTTTATTTGCTTTCCCCTGGGCTTTTCGGTTTTCGGTGCCCAGATTGCAGTTTGGGATCCAGTGTTGCGCGTCGACTGTGGGGGCATAGAGTTCGGATTACTCTTCAGTTTCCGTAGGTTTCTTGTTTGACCTATTTGTTGTAAATGTTGTATATAGGCGTCGCTCTGAGTACTTATATTGTATTTCAGTTGAGTTTACTCCTGAATGATTCTGGATTTCTTGTAAACCTTTGAGTTTATTATATATATGTTGTTGAGAAATCCGGATGGGGAACAGAGCCCACGGTTTGGCTTTTGTGGAATATTCGAAGTGTATTTCTTTGCAGGTTCCAAGAATGGTTCACGTATTCCAAAGTAAACTCTAGCAAAAAAAAATTTAAGATCATGTTTTCGAAGGGGTTTGATTTCAGTTCAGGCAACTAAATCAAAGTCGAGTCCTTTCAGCAGCAGCCAGAACAACTTGTGTGAAGAGTAGCTTCGTTCTCCTAACAGGTATGTAAATTTCGAGGATGAAATTTTTGTAAGGGGGGTGGATTCTGACAACCCGAACCAAATTCTAAATATTAATCAGTATGGAATTGAATTATCGCAGATTAATCGAGTAATTGGGTTTGTTAACAAGCTCGTGTTGACTTCCTTCATGAGAACTATAGAGTATTTTATTCCGAGCTCGTGTGAATTTTCAGGAAATTTTTCGGATAAGCGAACTATGTTTTATCGAGTTTTGAAGTCGGTTGGTGAAAGTATTTAAAATGTATTGATTTAATTGTTGATTTAATCGTGACCGTCCGATTTGGATTAGATTGAGTTATAGCCATCGATTTGGGGATTGTATGTGTACAATATATATATATATGGTATATATACGAGTTATTTTGGGAAAGTTTCCATTTTTGGATTTCTGGGCTGACCCATGGGTCAAAACTGACCTGTATAGCTTCGAAACTTCTCTACGCCGGTGAGCTCGATTTCGGCCATATTTGGCCGTTCTTCCTTGATGAAACTTGTTGGGCTTTGCTCCCTCTTCAATTTGGTAGGTGGATCGCTCCCATTGGTGGCTGGAGGAGGAAGTTACGATGTGTTAAAGATCGGCCGGCGGCGGTGATTTTTCGCCGGTGATAAAGGCAGCACGAATGGCGGCGATAAGGGTCGAGGTTTTGGGGGTTTTGTAGCCCATAGCTTGGTGAGTTGAACCCAAGTGGTCTTGGGTCTTTCCGTGGCCGGTGGTGGCCAATCGGAGGAAATGAATCCAGCGAGGTTTTTGAACTTCACAGTGAGTTTTGAACGTTTTTTGGTTAAAATTGGGCTTAACATTGAACTACAAAGTTGTTGGAAATGTTGAAATCTTTAAATCCATGTATAGGTCAAAGATTTCTGGGCCGGTTGGAATTCCGGCGGCCGGCAGCGGAGGCTCCACGCGCCGCTGTGCGCGGTGGAGTTCTAGCCGGTGGATTTTCGACAAAGTTTTATGTCGTTTCACTTTTTTTCGCATGCCGAACTCAATGGTGAGGTTTTTGGGTCGAGTTGAGTATTTTATTTTGGGACGAGAGGTGTTTAGGTATATTTTGGGAATTTTGTTATCCTCGTCGATATTTTGAGCGATACGATTTTCAAGAACGCGATGTTCTTCACGTATTTGCTCCGTATGTTGAAAGTCAGTATTTATTGATCGTATCCCTATTATTTAGGTGATCTTGACCGAGTTTTTGGCGAGGGATTTTCCGCTGGACCTCAGAGTTAGCTTCGTACTATAAGTGGACATTTTATTTTCACAGTTGATTTGCGAGTCTTGATTTATGCATTTTACGAGTATGCATTTATGATTATGCATTTACGTTATGCTTTTATGATTATGCATTTTACGATTATGTATTTTCATGGAAACAAATATGATTTGATTTACACAAAGTACAATCTCATTAGTGGTTGTATCAATACACATAACTTCTCGGCTGATCCCCGAGTACGCTCTGAGGGGGACAGATATCCTGACCCAAGGTCTTTCTGACTTATAATAACGTGCGGGTCTGGGATCCCGTGATTAGACTGTACTATTACGAAGGAGTCTATGAGAGACCCCGCGGTTTTACGATGCATGCATGTTGATCAGGGAATACGTACCTGATCCAGATTTTCATATACATTGACTCGCATTTCTTTTATGAGCATGTATATATATATATGGTAAAAGACATTTTATTTTCGTCCACTCACTCTAACGATTTTAATTGTCTTTCCCTGGACCTTTTTGTTTTCTTTGCCCAATTTGCAATTTGAGTTCTGTTGTCGCACGTCGCGGTTGGGGGCATAGAATTCAAGCTACTTTTCTTTTCTAGTAGGTTTCTAGTTTGGCCTACTATTTCTATATATGTATATAGAGGTCGTTCTGAATATGAGTTGTCTTTTCAAATGTTTCTCCGAATTTATGTATCAGATATGATTTATTTTATGCATTACGTTATATTTTTGAGAAACTCGATATGGTGCCCATGGTTTGGCTTTTGTGGATATATGGAGAAGTGTGTTTTCTGCTGTAGGTTATATGGTATCGCGCATTATAGAGTAAACTCTGTCAAAATGGTTTTTTGAAAGGTCACGTTTTTAGAAGGGCTTTGATTCCAGTTTAGGCAGCTAAATCGGGGTCGGGTCCTTTCAACAACATACCACAATCACATCACATATAGTAACAAACTCATTCAATAGCACAAAACACCCAAAACATACTTATTAGCATAAATCAAAGCATCATTGTTCTGCATCAAATGGGTAGGGTTTGACTCCTAGTCTCCCATAAGAACCTACTCACTATTCATAGCAAAGTATAGATACATGATTAGAGAGATATACGTGAATAGAAATAACCTAAGAGTAGCCAAAGCCAAGCTTCTAAGATTTTTAAGCTCATCCTCGACTTCTTTCTCCTTACTTCTGGCTCCAACAAAGAGGATTTACCCCACCTCGGACTTAGGTGAGAGGATGGATGTGAGAATATGGTGGTGGTTATGGAGAATTTCTAGGAATTTTGAAATTTTGGTGGTCAAAAGGTGAGGAGAGAGTGTTAGAGGGTTTGGGGGAGAATGGAACTCGAAATTGTGTGTCCAAGGGAGTTATTTTGGCTTTCAAATTCAAATTAAATGCTAGAAATATGATCCTAAAAATTAGCCCTAAGTGGTCCTCAAATGAGTCACCAAATGGTCCCAAACTCATATGACTTGCATGTGCTCTTCATTTCACTTAAATTTGCATTTGCATTTGGCTTCAAATATCTTCATAGTGGCTTGATGACTTGATCAAGAGTTGACCGCCAGAGTTGACTGTGTTGACCGCCAAAGTTGACTTCCGATGACAAAAATCTTGGAATGTTCTGGTAAAGCTCCAACGACTGTTTTTCGTCATTTTTCAAACATTGTTCAATCTTCTCCCACGGTCTCGAAAATGTCTTCACCTTCATCAGAAAGCGCATAATCATCATCTTCTAGCTCATTTCCTTGCTAAATCATGATTTCCTAGCAAGAATAGGAAACACCATAAGAATGATGGTTTATTCATGAAAAACAAGCAATTGACCTAAAGTTAGGAGCATATTAGGCACATATTTATGGTCTTAACAGTGACATATTTTACAAAAGTTCGTATTCAGAGCATCTAAGACAAACTGAACTGAAATATATAAACATAAGTAGGTTATTGGAACACCTACTCATAGAAAAACTGAAGCAGTGGAATTTCTAAGCCTCATTAACTGGATGGACACTCCTTCAACAGTCTAACCTAAGACCAACGTAAAATGAAAAGCCCAGAAAATGCAGCTTTAAAACGTTATAGTGGGTAAACAAAATAAATAAACGAAATTTAAACAACTAATGAATCTACATTTCCAACGGTTTCTAGCATTTAAAATCTAGCATGCAGTGGACTAAATAACTATCAGCATAAAACCATAGAAAGGACCAGTGACAAGGGGATGCATGTACTTCTGTCACTGCTGAAACAACAGATCGGGCTTGATTGTTGGATCAGTGACATAGAATAATACATTCTCTGGAGTTGGATCATAATGATCAATTCTCTAATGTTAATAGATCGGGCTAGACACTCAAAGGCCAAGCTGAGTGACCTGAATGTATGCATACTATAATAATATAATATAGTAATCATCAGAGAATATTGTACCGACCGAGTTGAGAATTAACTGATTGACTCAACTCAAAAGCTGAAACTATAACAAAACTGAATCTGAATAAGACTGAGTAGTTTAGTTATGCAAAAATGAAGCATATAAATTTTTTCAGGATAAATATATAACTGCATGCATATTTTCAGTGAAAATAAAAGTCCACTCACAGTATTAGGTTAAAGTCTCCGTCCTTGTCGAATAGTCCTTAGCCGATGACTCAACATGCTATCCTATATCAATGAACATCATTTAATAACTACCCGTTGAAGATAATATTGATTAACTAAGCTCAATACCTCGTCAGGAATATCGCATTTTTGAATTACGTGACTTTTGAAATCCCAATGAAGTTCTAAACTAATGGTAGTATAATTCCGCTAAAGTCCAAGTCCAACAAAACTAAATCCAGATGATTCAAGAACCACTTCATTAATCCTTACATAAATATGAAAAATATGGTATAAAAGTTCTACCAAAAAACGCATCACCAGAGCACCGCCGTGAACCACCATCGGCGGCAGCGAGTCGACGACGCTGCTATAATTTTTCAGCAACCTAAAATCAGACATTCTAAAATTAACCTAACAACTTTCTCTTCTACAACAACATTCCATTCATCATGAAAATTGTCAAATTTACCTTGGAAGTCAAGAACACCCAAAAATATCAAAATCTTCAAATCATTGATTCTCCCTCCTCGTGTTGAATTAAAGCTTGCCCTTGGTATGTATAGACTCACAAGGAAGAGGGCTACAAAGCTCAGGAGGTCTCCTTGGTTGAATTGATGCCGGATCAATTGACCTCAATATCTAGGGTTCTTGAGATTTTCGATCGATTGCTTGCAAATTCAACCTTCTATGATGCAAGGTAAAGGCTAAGGTTATTAGAAAGTGGTCAAGGGTGTCAAGGTGGTCCGCTTTACACCTTGGATAGTTGGTTTGGTGACCATTGGAGGTGGCTCATCTCCGACCAGCTCGATGTCGTGAGAGAGAAATGTATAGGAGAGAGAGAGTCGAGAAAAAGTAGAAGAAATCTGACCCAAAAATGGAAACTAGTTTGTTTCTATAATTAGCAACCTACTATTTATAGTAAGAACATTAACCAGAAAGAAAAGCCATAATAAAACTTACAATGTGAATAACTTCTTCATTATATCTCTAATTTCATTATTCTACGTGTCTACATACTCATCTCCTCGGGTTCTATGACTTTTGCTAAGAAACTTTCTCGAAATGTCAATCCGATAAAAATTCAAGTAAAGAGTTTTAGTAAATACTAATGGTAAAATCTATTTACCACCGCAACGAACTTTCTTTGTATCGTAAATGATTAAAATTATGTCCGCGTTATTACACTACCAGAAAAAATACGTAGACGACAAACTAATTTCGTCGTCTAAGAGGCATTTTTCGTCGTCTAAGTTTCATCATTGAAGTACTTAAACAACGAAACAAAAAAGTTTTGTCGTCTAAGTGCCATTTAAGATGACGAAACATTTTCATCGTCTAAGCACAAAGACAAAAAAAGTTTGTTGCAAAAGGTGACGAAATATTTCGTCGTGTAAAAATTCTTAGACGATGAAGGACTAAGTGTTATGATTTAGATGAAGAAAAATCTTCCTTCATTTAAATGACACCATTTAGACAATGAGGAGAAATATTCACCGTCTAAGTTATAGCATCTATATGACGAATGAAACATATTCATCGTTTTAGTGACCGATCCTAGATGACGAATATAATACATTCATCGTCTAACTGTTTAAATCAAGACGACAAAAGTTTTTCCGTCGTCTGAATGTTCTTCTTAAACGAAGAAATGGTAACCATTTCGTTGTGTAAAAGTTTTATACTAGACAACAAAGTCTTCTAGTTTCGTCGTTTAAGTTCAATTTTTTATTTTTTTAATATTTTTTTCAGAACTAGAAATTAAATTAAAAATTACATATATTAAATTAATAAAATATTCACTGAATATATTAAATATAAAATGTGTACATAAAAGGTATATCAATCGAAACTAAACCCCATTAACTAAGAAACTAAACCGGGAGTATGGATCCTACCGATTCCTCCACCACTTGGATCATCACTATCGTGTCTAGAATCCCAAGATGTGACATTTGGTTAAGACATGGGCGAAAGGCACATGCCCATCGACCTGAGAAACTCGATTATGAAGCCATCTACGCCTGTAAAGTACCTGTTCGAGTCTGGGCTGATCGAATCTGCTTATGGGCCATTCGAGCCTCTTCCTAAGCTCATTAAGCCTCCTCCTAATCCAATCGAGCCTCCTCCTAGGCCGCGGGCCGCTCCATTCTACTATTCAATCGCTCGGACCCGCTCTTCGGCAGCCGCCACACTCGAACACCTACTCGCCGATGCGGATGACTGGGTCAAATCTCGTTCGACCACCCATCTAAGGTCCCGAACCTCCTTCTTAGGTTAGCGGTCGAAAGCTGTATCAACAATATTGATCTGTGTCTTCTTCGTTAGAGAAGCCAACTCTTAAGGCGTCATCTCCGGGTTCTGCGAATGTGCACGCGCCAATTCCTCCTCGACCAATTGTATTAACCTCTTCTGAAATTAATATTGTGAACAAATATATGAATGTTAATTTCTAAAGAAAATTTGACATAGTTTCCCCTAAAAATGGAGAAAACCTCAAAACCTGCACGAAAGAAAACACTTTGAATAACCAATTCGTAAATAAAAAATCGTGGGCACTGATTCCCATTCGGATTTCTCAAGTTCAGAATAATGTTTAATTTAGCCAACTAAACCAAATTCCAAGAGCACAACCTAATAAATGTCCTTATCATGATTCAATTTCTTCAAACCAATCGTAAGATTAAACTCAATCAATTTTGATAAAAGGGTTACTTACGCCACGTTGACTCGCGTCCGGTGGCCAGAAGCCTAGTTTTCTCACGAGAATTTTTCTAGGACCTTTCGTACCCATTTTGTGTAGTTTGGTATCGTTCGGCCATTTTTCATATTAATTTGGCTTATGTTTAGGTGTTAGGTTGACTCGGCACCTTCGGGGCGACTGATCATCGTTTATCGAGTCGAGGCTCACCTTCTTTGAGTTCATATGGCCCGATGAAAAGGTTGAAACCAAACATTTTATTTTCGAGTACGAGAACGAATATTGTTTCGTAATTATCAAAAATTAATGTGAGTTTTCTCTCAATTGGTTGTCTCAGATTCTTTTCTACGTTAGTGTATAAATTTGAAACTAAATAAATTAATCTACGGTTTGACTTTAGGGAGACCAAGTACGATTTTCGGATATATGAATCTAAGAATTACTTAAGTTGGCAATCCATGTGTGTGGACTTTGTTTTTCACTGTTGCATAGCAAGTCTATTTTATGCTCATGATTTATTTTACGATTATAATTAAATATGATATGATACGAGTATGTTTATGCATGGAAGCATTACATTGTATTTTCACGATTTATTATGCACGTCATGTACATGATTATGCATCGTTGCATTAGCTACTAGGCTGATCACCAAGTACACTCCGGGTGAGCTAGGAATTCCTTACCCGATGACTCCTACGGTTTTGCCTCCACATGCTTGCATTACTTTTATTCTGACTCACTCAATTTATTTTATATTTTTGATGAAAGGCGTAAGATTACACTTTATGATTTCTTCAAATTGTTTATTTTTTATCTACTCACTCTGACGTTTTTCATGTTTTATATGTCTTTTCCCTAGGCCCTTGATTTCAAATGCCCAAGTTTGCAGAGTTATGTAGTGGTCAAGCACGCACATTGTCGGGGCATAGCAATTTTTGTCATAGGAACAAGTTGATCCTACGAGCTAGTATTTTAGTTAGCTTAGTTAGTTTAGCTAGTCCTATAGCTGTGATGTCATAAACGTCTTCTTGAATTCTCTACTTGGTGTGACCTAATAGCAAAATATCTACATTGTTGTATGACTTCAGAGTTATGAGCTTTTACTTCCTTCTATTTTTATTTTTGTACGAGTTTAATCTCATGTTAATTTGGTTGTTAAGGCCTAATCCTTGTTTAGGCAACTAAATCAGGGTCGGGTTCTCACAGTTGGTATCAAACTTCTTGCCTGGGCCTGACATAAAAAGACACGTTGGCATCAAGAAAACATTGCTTCGAACCTACATCTCTGTGAGTCTTTGTGATGTTGAACATCATTTTGGAGCCCGACTTATGGTGCATCCTCTTCTTCTCATGATTAGCAGTGTTGGCTGCCAACCTTCTCTGTTTCACAAGGAAAATTAAATAATAAATATTTAAAACTAAGAAATGATGAACCTTAAACTTATCGGACTCAAAGTGCCCGGCCAACCTGTAACGACCCGAACCGGAAATTGTATGTTAATTGGCTTGATTTGCGCATTTCACGATTAGTCGCGGTTTTGTCGTAATTGGTCGATATGGCGGGTTTGTTCACGACTTAATTATCGGGCATGAATTTGGTTTGAGTTCCTTCATGGGAAATATAGAGGATTTTATTTTGAGTCCGTAGGAGGTTTCGAAGGATTTTTCGAATAATTGGAGAATATAAAATGGATATTTAAAATTATCGTTGAGTTAGTCCTACTTATCCGTTTGGGTTTGAATTATCTGAATCGTGAATTTGGTCGGTTCGTGACTTATAAATATTGAATAGTCGTAAAATTGTCGAAAAGTCACATTTGGACCGAGTTGGCCGAGTTGGACCGAGTTGACCCGTTGACCCGTTTTGAACTCCACCGACCCGGTTGGCTTCCGTCGTCGGATCCGGCATTTCTGGCCACGACTTTAGCATGGTTGGAAAGCTCTTGACTTGTAGACCACTTAGGTTCAACTCAACTCTCCATGGGCTTCAAAACCTCTATAGGGTCGACCTCCAACTCGGCCGCCTCCGTCACCGCCGAATCTCGCCGGAAATTCTCTAACTTTGTCGTGATGTTTCTCCCTCCTCCAGCCACCATAGGAAGCGATCCACCTACCAAACTGAAGAGGAGCACGAGCCCAACAATTTCCATCAAGGGACCACGGCCAACCGTGGTCGGAATCCGGCACAATGACGGCCACAAAGCCTCGACCTCAAAACAAGTCAAAACCACCCGCGGTTAACGCGGTCAACTACCCAGTTTCCCAATTTAGAAAGTTTCCAAAATCATCGCGTATTCATGCCATATTTATACCGTACACATACCGTCCAAATTGTATTGAAACCAAACGGATAAACACGACTAAATCCAACGGCCAAAAATATTCATAACTTATGCCACGTATTTTGAAATAATCCTCCGGAAATTCCCACGAGCTCGAAATTAAATTCTCTACAACTTTCGTGAAGGAACTCATCACAAATTCTTGCCCAATAATTTAGTCGTTAACAAGCCCGCCATATCAACCAATTTCGACAAAATCGCGACTAATCACGAAACTCGCAAATCAAGCCGATAAACATACCATTTCTGATTCAGGTTGTCACAGTGTCTCTCTTGAGGTCACAGCCTATCAAGAAAATGGTTTGTGCCATACTGCATGTTTGACTCCAAAATCTCTCTGCATAGAGAGTCTCTTGTAAACTGTCTCTTTTACTGATTTTGGATAGTTTAACCGCAGGTGTCGGTTTATCATGGCTGTGCTTCGTGTGCTGGCGTGCCACCGTCTCACGACGGAATGTGAAATGTATAATCTGCTTGACTTCTTGATAAGCGATTAAGACAAGGAGAGCTCTAACCTTGCCTGAATGGGTCCTTCTCGCCTAGTGACTTAAGACTTTGGGGTTTTGTCTCTCTAGCAGAGCCACAAAATTTGATACCTCACACTACCCTTTACGAGTGTAAAGCAGAGCAACTACTTTGACGATGTGTTGAGAACACTACTTCCTTGAATATCCAAACTCTCACTCGATATATGACAGGCCCTTCAATCTTCCAGTTGCGTCGCTTCCTTTGATCTGGATACTCTCAATCGATAGGTGACAAGCACTTTGATCGTCTAGTTGCAGAATAAATCTCTTGACGAAATGTATTGGTGTTTTCGTATAGCAAAGCTTTTGTATTTGATCGGGGACCCTTACTCTAATTCTCTAGCTCTCCTTATATATTGCACAGTAATCGTATTTTACTTCTCTTATACGCCTTCTGCTCTTTGATTCTCAATATAACTCTGAGTCTTTACCAGCACACGGGTCTTATCTTTATATAGTTTCGATGTTATCCTAATTCCTTTCTCAAAGGAAACCTAACCGATATAGGAAAAGGTCAGATACACATCAAGCCGCATAGATCAACTATCTTAACTTACAGTCCTACAGCAACATGAAAATGGACTTTGTTATTCTACTCGGCCGCTCGCCAAGCTTCAACCTAATCGGGCCGCTCGCCAAGACTTCAGCTCACTTGGGCCGCTCGCCAGGACTTCAGCCTTCCAAGTCCAATATGAAATATTTATTTTAGGCCCTTACATTGCCCCTCAAGCCTTGAGCTTAAATTATCGATGTAAGTGAAAAGGCTTGAATATATCCAAACATCACGTTGTTATTCCAAACGGTAATATCACACGCAAGCGCCACGTTAGGCAACTTCTCTAAAAAGTCGCGTCACTCCGGCTGACGTATCATAAAAGTGAATGTCCACATCAAACAGACTTCATTCCCAATAGAACTCCTTCATTTCTATCACTTTCAATCTTTCAGCTTCTTCGTAAATTTAAACTTTCCATTCTTGACGCCGACCATCTTCTCCGACCAAAACCATACCTCCTCGCAAAGATATGTCCATCTCTTATTCAGAACAAGATGCCAAGAATTTCATCACCAAACCTCAAAGTCGTCGCCAAACGACAAAATCCAGAGGTCGTCATTCAACTGAAACTCGCCTCAAGCAATGGCACTGGCCTTCTTAGCTCCTTTCTGGAATCTCCAATAAATCCAGAACTTTTTCCTCTTCTCTGCCATCCCCTCTATAATTCAGCCCTCATCTTTCAGCAAAATCCAAAGGTAGAACCCAAAGAGTGGACAAACAAAGACACTCTTTGTCTAATTGGTAAATGGCCGCACCCAAACCAAGAAAACCTCGCTTGGTACCAGCTCCATCGCGGAAAAGATATCAATCGATGGGAAGCAGACGGAATTTCCCAACTTATTGATTTATGCTTTTCACTCCCTACTGGTGGAAATCGATCACCGTTCGCCACCGCCATATGCTTCTGGGATTGTTCTGCCAACTACTTTCGTCTCCCCTGTGATGATGTAAGCATCACAATCCTTGATCTCTATGCCTTATTCGGAATTCCCGTGTCCAACAACGTCTGGCTTCATAATCATACACACGGGATGCCAATTCGAGCCTCTAAAGATCGACCTCCTTCCTACTCTGCTTGGGTTTATCATTTTGTGAAGAAGGAGAAAGACACTAATCAAGGAGGCATAGCCTTTTTGGAATATTGCCTATCTTAATATATCTTTTGTCCTACCTCCGCCAAGGTCAACAAATGTTGGACCAACCTTGCCAAACACCTCTTTAATCGCGAACAACTGGGCTTAGCTGAATCCGTCCTCGCCTACATCTATTATGGCTTACGACGAGTTGTTCTTTTAAAGCTTGACCGTAATCAACCAAAACTACTCTGGATGGTAGAGTTCTGATTGCGGATGTACTTCCCGTTCTTCCGCCCTTCCGTTGTCCCTTCCTTCAAAAAGGGCAAACTTCTGGGCCAAACCTTGGGGACAGCATCTTCTGGGACCAGAGCATGGTCTTATTATGCCTACTTCAACCACCTCTGCTCACACACAGACTTTCCAACCGCAGCAGTTGAAGTAATTTTGAATCGTCGCCATCCTTGCAGCCTTGCAAGTTGATTTATACCCTCGCCAAAACAAGATGATTCTGCAAGGAACTTATTCCTTCAAAGTCACACCTGTAAGGACCTGCCAGTCCATAATTCTTCAAGCCCCGGGTATGAGTTTTAGGCCCTGAATCATTTTTCCAGACATCTTGGGCTAACTCAACATGCACCCATGCCCCTCGCTTGTTCTCTGAACAGATATAGCCTTTGGCGAGGGTCTGGACATTCTTCAGTGCATGATGTTCAAGATGTACACTTTGGCTTCCCGGTTGTGACACTCCCTGTTCTGACGACGCCACTCATCATCTCTCAATCGGTCACTGAGTTGTATTCGGTCTGGCGTTCCCAGCTTTGGGAAGACATATGACGGATAGGACCGCTTGATCTCTTTGCCAGCATCTTCTGTGGTTTCAACAAATGATTCACAAATAAAGAAGATTAAGCGATAGTAGGCAAATTGTACTAAAACATCAACACTCTCTGGCCACAGGTATACTTCTTTACGTTTAATTTTGCCACATGTGTTAGCAATCCCTTAATAGTGTGTTTGACCAACTTCCTCTTTCTTAAGATCAACAGCATGCCTCGGAAGCAGACATAGCCGTCAGCTCGCAAGCCCCAAAGAAGAAAAGATCGAACACTTCTAGGCAATCAGTAAGTATCAAAGTTCTTTACCCATATTCATTGTTCTTGCTTTCTCACTGGTAATAACTAACTTGCTTATTTTCTTATTAGTCAACGAAGCGCGCGAAGACTGACTCTTCTTCTGGAGAAAAACCTAGGACTCGAGGCTCCAAAGCCGCTCGCCAAGATGTCTCCCAATCTCCTTTGGTTTTGGAAGCTTCCCCAAGTGGTAGCTGGGAAGCACCAGAGATTGTGAGCAGAGACAGACAGGCTAGGCTCCAAGCCATTATCTTCTTTGCCTCCTTTGATCAACGAAGTGAGAAAGCATCTAGGGCAAGCGCGTGTTCAGCATTGGTCTTCACCATTGCTCATTGGCTATGTTCAAATCCAAACGTTATGCCCACAGTATCCGAATTTGATGACCTCATTGTCCAAGGTTCTTCGAAATGACAAAAGCTCTACAAGGATGAGGCCCTTGCCAGCTCCTGCCCTGATCAACATTTTGATCTTGAGATGATTCTGAAGGCCAACATCAGGCCCCTAAAGATTTCTTCTGATGACTCCTTCATTTGGTACTCTAACCCAGAGAAATTTGCAAACTTGAGCGATCTTGCATCATTTGATCAAATCTGGGATAACATCTGCAAGAACAACAAGCCTCAAGTGTATCTAGTAAGCTGGAATGATCACTTCTTTATCCTCAAAGCTGTTGACACCTATTACATTGTTGACTCGCTGGGGGAAAGGCTTTTCGAAGGGTGCCGTAAAGCCTACATATTAAAATTTGATGGTTCCAACATAATGTGTGAAGCTAAGGACAACGAGATGGCGCCAGAAATTATCAACAACGGGAAAGAATGTTGTAAAGACTTCATCACCAGATTCCTCGCTGGGATAATACTCCGGGAACTTGAAGAAGCAGAAAGGAAAGAAGCAGTTGATCCTTTAACTCTCTTTAAGTGCTTACAGATTGAATTCCAATCATGCTATCTTCCTTCCTTTTCTGGCGAGGACAACGGCTCCCAAAATGACCAAGTCATTCCGGAACAAGACATTCAAATTTCACCCTCGCCAGAGCTCCAAGTCATGACTGCGAAACCACAGCAGTTGGTTGAAGTCACTCCAGAGCCAGAGATTCGATCTTCGACTTCGCAAAAGCCTCAAGCCATGACCAAAGAATCACAGCAGCTAGTTACATCCACTACCTTGCCCCTTCCTCAGGTAAGACTTCAACTTATCTATTCTGTCTATATACTAACTTTTTCAACTAAATCTTGACGCCTCGCATTTCCTTCTAGTCTACACTTGCTTCTCTGAATAGCAATACAATCCTTCCTGATCAACAGACTAATTCAGAGGAAGAGACAAACTCTCAAGGCCAACTTCAAACTTCTATCCTCCCTCAATCTCCTAAGGTTGCGTCAATGACCGCAGTGGAACAGCTTTCAAGCTCGCCAAACGTTAATGATGAAGAACAAGATATTTCCCAAGGAGAAACTGTTGCTCCGTCTTCATTATCAGGGCCTTCCACTCGAACACTCAACCTCGAAGATGAAATTTGGGTCTTGCAAGAACTTTCGACTATGTTGAGTTCATTGAGCTCCCCTCCGGCCATCAACATTGCCCTTCAGAAGCTCATTTCTGCCGACCTGGACTCCCCCCAAGGCATCAAACAAACTCAAGAACATGTCAGAGATCTAAAGGCCACTGCCCCAGCTAAATTCCTCCAGATCATATCTGACTTTGAGGAAAGACTTCACCAACTCCAAAGTCAACACGAACCCCTTCACCGTCTGAAACTCGAGGCTGATCGCAAGAATGAAGCGGTGGAGACATTGTCTCGCCAAACACAAGGGGAAAATAATCAAATCCAAGCACTTGTGAAAGACACCCTATCTCAACGAGAAGCTTTGGTAGCCAAGGAAGCTAAGTTGGCTGCTCTCCTAGCTGAAGTGGACCGCCTGCGTAGAAACACTCACTCAAATCAGGGTTCCGTTCGCTAGCTTCTGGACGAAGAAGAGAACCAAGCTCAACGGTTGCATGATGTAAAAGAAGAAACCACGAGCGCTCTACACTTGTATAAACAAGCATGGCGAGACTTCGAACTTTCAAAAATGTCTTTGAAGGAAAGAGCCCTCTCATTATAATTACTGGGCCTCAGAGATTAAGCCATTTCTTCGTATTGTGATACTCCAAAAAAAATCTACCATCTTAGATATTTTCTTTGATCGCTCATATTTTGGTATTATT
Organism: Geum urbanum; assembly: GCA_946800695.1. NCBI lineage: Eukaryota > Viridiplantae > Streptophyta > Magnoliopsida > Rosales > Rosaceae > Geum > Geum urbanum. Next base: position 43,255,026 of record OX326998.1, read on the forward strand.
TTTTATTTTGGGCTCTGAGTATTCTGCTGGGCCTCAGACTTAGGTCCACTGTAAATCACCCGAACAATGTTAGGCCTGTCATAGAACCTAACCGCTCGCCTACCATTTTCACTTGACTTTAATGGTCTTTACTTTCAAGCTTGGAATCTGTAACGCATCATCCCATCAAATCTTTTACCAGCCCCAAAAAATCTTTTACTTATCACACTAACCTCTCAAGCTAGATAAACCGTTTCGTGGCGCAATCTCCTATAGACGTGTGTCTTCTATTAACGGGTACATTTAATCTCGCAAAACCTTACAGCTTTGATTCAGTGTAGTTTCTTTCTATAAAAGGCATTCCATTTATTGCTTGTGGTCATACCTTCCAAACTTCTTAGCGAGATGAACTTCCTTCTTCTATGTTTGCTCTGGTTTTCTTATCTGGAAAATCCTCCAGATAAAAACCTTCTATATTATAGACTTTAGATAGTGATATCTATATCCAGGTGTTGCCTTGGCTGAATCACCCTAAGTATCTATAAAGTGACGAAGCCACAATCCCGAGGGAAACCTCACCTTGTCTTCCTCGCCAGCAATCGCTCAGTTTCCATGTGTATGTAAGATGTGTTGGAAAGGAACGACAGGGAGCTCAACCCGAGGGAAGGCAGCAAATGCCAATCTTGCTTCAAGTGGTCTTTCAGGCTGCTGAACTAGCTTCCTTGGCATTTCAAATCCTCCTTCTTTTGTCTCTTGAGGTCCCTCTTTTCAATGTATGCATATTTGAAATCTGTACCCAGAGATCGGCAATCAACTATTTGAGGATTTGGAAAGACAAACTGTATTTATCTTTTTGTTCTATTGCTACAAACTATCTTCATATGGTATCAGAGCTTAAGGCCGCAAAGCCTTTGTAATTTTCTGTTTCTGATGTAATCTGTTTATATTTAAAGTAAAGAGTTCCAGTATGTAAAACGTCTTTTATATTGATAAATTCAAACATAGTTTGTACATAACTTGGCCATAACAGTTGGCGAGCATGAATTCTTTAATCAGTAAAAATAAAAAATTTAGCCACAAGTATAGGCTAGCTATGTCTAACTCCCATTGTGAATTTTAGCCACAAGTATAGGCTAGCTACGTCTAAATCCCAATGTGTTGCCCCTTCGGTTCAATCAAGCGAGGGTCGCCAAGGAGCGTGAATGAACTGAATTAAGCTTTTGTTGGCGGGTCGTCATATTCCCAAGCGGGCTGGATATACTTCTTAAGAAAATGGTCGTTGATAGGATTAGCATGAATTATTCCATCTCGATCTCATCAACAAACTGCTCCTTTACCCAAAAGTCGATCGATAATGTATGGCCCTTCCCACTTTTCTGACCACTTTCCTCGACCTTCAGTCTTCTTGCCAATGGGCAATATCACTCATCAAACCAATTCTCCTTCTCCGAAACTCATGCCCCTAGTACATTTGTCATAGGCACGAGCCACCTTCCATTTTTCAACACAGAGACTATCATAAGCTTGTAATCTCTTCGCATCCAAGTCTTCGTGCTCCTGCCACATGGCTTGCACATAATGTTCACCGATCAGATTGTTTTGTTCCATTACTCTCAAAGATTGTATGTTAATCTCCAAAGGCAGGACGGCATCATGGCCAAACATTAGAGCATAAGGAGTGGTTCCCATTGGGGTGCGTTTGCTTGTTCGATAAGCCCATAATGTGTTGAATAATTCTTCATGCCACAATCTAGCATTGCGGTCAAGCATTCATTTAAGGATATGTATGATGATCTTGTTGCTTGCTTCAGCTTAACCGTTGGATTGGGCATAGTATGGAGAAGAATGGAGAAAATGTATTCCAAAATCCTGCATAAGCTCATCGACATCTCCAGACAGGAATGTTGCTCCTCTGTCTGAAACAAAACTCTCAGGAATATCAAACCTACAAATATTATCTTCAAATAAGAATTGGCGAATGGCCTTCGTTGATGATACTCTGAGAGGTCGAGCTTCAACCCATTTTGTGAAGAAATCTGTAGCCACTATGATGTACGTGTGTCCGTCTGATGAATGAGGATGAATCATTCTAATTAAGTCCAAAACCCATCCTTGAGCTGGTCAAGGCTTGATTATAGGTTGTAATGGTATTCTGGGTATGTGGCTAATTGGACCATGTTTTTGACATTCTTCACAACCTTTAGTGAACTTGATGCAATATTTGAGCAGACCTGGTCAATAGTAACCATGTCATCATATCAACCATCTCATCTTTGGACTGGCCTGATGTGCCCCTGCTGCTAGATGGACTTCCCTCATCAATCGCTTAGCGTCACGTCCAAACACACATCGCAAGAACAGGTCATCTTCTCCTCTCCTATATAACTCTTTATCCTTGAGTACATAATTAGGAGCTAAGAAATGGATCCGCTTGTCTGCCGGATCATTGGGATTCTGGAGATAAGAATAATAGGTTGTCTCCAGCCCACATCGATGTGATCGAGTGTGGCAACGTACCATTCATTATTTTCTTCTTGGCAAGCGATGAAAGATGGCAGAGTCCTTCGTTCAACTTTTAATATACGTTCGCGTACTCCATCTTGCAAGCTCACCACCATTGCTAGTTGTGTCAATTCATTTGCTGCATAATTCTTCTCACGAGGAACATGGCTCAACTCCACCTCGGTAAACAATGTGAGTAATTGACAGGCTCATTTGGTGTATGGTTCTAACACTGGTCCAGCCTTATATTTGGTTTCAAGTTGTCTGATTACTAACTGGGAATCCCCGTATATGTGCACATCTGTGATCTCCATATCAAGCAAAAGTTCTAAGCCTACGATAAGTGCCTCGTATTCCGCTTGGTTATTTGTACACCGGAAATCCAACCTGAAAGAATAAGAAAAAGTTTGGCTGCGTGGAGAGATCAATGTCACCCTTGCCCCAGCTATAGTACTCGTGCTTGACCCATCAAAGTATAAACACTAAGGTGCTAGATTAATTCGAGTTAAGTCTAACTCTGGCCCCTAGCGAGCATCTTCCATTGGATGATGAGTCAGAAAATCAACCACTGCCTAGCCTTTGATTGCTTTCTGGGGAATGTACTACAAAGAAAACTCTGACAATGCCAGAATCCACTTTCCAATCCTTCCCCTCAATATAGGTTTCGAAAGCATATACTTTACCAAATCGGTTTGTGCTATTACACACGTGGTGAAGGATAACATGTAATGCCTCAACTTGCATTCTAAGAAATACAAGGCTAAGCATAGTTTTTCCATTGGCGAGTACCTCGTCTCACAATCGGTCAAGGTACAACTAAGGTAGAAAATAGCACATTCTATTCCTAACGTGTCGTCCTGAGCCAATAAACTCCCAATAGAATGATCAGTAGCTGGCCTTAGAGGTACTAAGACTGGTGGGTTCGCTAAGTATGCTTTGATGGTTTTAAAATCCTCTTGGTGAACAGGCTCCCATACAAAGTCTTTCTGATTCTAAAGCTTGAGTAAAGTAGAGAATGGTTGTGTTTTTCCAGCATCGTTGGCAATAAACCGCCGTAAAATATTGATTGTACCCAATAGGCGCTATAGTTCCTTCTTACTCTTTGGCGGGATTACATTGACAACTGCTTCTTTCTTGTCATCTGGTATCTCAATCCCACGTTAATGAAACACAAATCCCAGGAAATCTTCTGCTTGTACTCCAAATACACACTTGGCTAGATTCATCTTCAACTGATATGCTGCCTCATTCGAATAAACACTTGTCTCAAGTCTTTAATGTGATTAACTCTGCATTTCGTCTTAACTACCACATCATCGATATACACCTCCATGGTCTTGCCAATGAGGTCATGGAATATTAACTTCATTGCTCGCTGGTAGGTTACCCCTGCATTCTTGAGTCCAAATGGCATGTCCATGTACTCAAACACTTCTGCGAAACCTGGGCACCGAAACGCGGTCTTATGTCTGTCTGCTCCTGCCACTAGTATTTGATGATAACCAGCTGTCACATTCATGAATGATAAAAATTCATGATGAGCCACTGAATCTAGTAACAAATCAGCTACTGGCATCGGGTATGCATCCTTCGGGGTTGCATTATTTAAGTATATGTAATCAACACACACTCACATCTTGCCATACTTTTTCTTGACTGGGACTACGTTTGATAGCCACTCATTGTATTTGGCCACTCGTATGATCCCTGACTTGAGCATTTTCTCGACTTCTTCCTTCACTAGAATTGTTGTTTCTGTATTCATGCGACATATCTCTTGTTTTACCGGCTTCTTTCCTTCCATGATAGGTAAGCTGTGACAAACCAATTCTGGTGATAGTCCTGGCATGTCGTCGTACTTTTTTGCAAAATAATTAGCGTACTACTGTAGCAATTCAATAAGCCTCAATCGTTCTTCAGGCTCTAGAAAAGTACTAATAGCCACAGATATTAGCTCTTTTGAACTCCCAAGATTAACCTTTTCGATGGGATCTTTGACTTTAGAAGGTATATCATCTAAGGCTTCTAGTGCTAATTGTTGGAAGATTTATGCCCCCACACTTAGTAAGCTATTGGCTAGCTCATAAGTGCAAGAACGATCTTCACCCGCAAGTACACGGGGACAAGTAATAGTATAGAAAAGGAAATCGAGTGTCGAACCCACGAGGATTAAGCACTTAGATTCCTTAGCTCAGAGTGAAAAGCACAAAGACTACGGCTCACTAGACAATACTTGACACTCAAAGGAAATAAAATGTGAAAGTGTATCTCACACTACCAGATCCTTTGGAGACTTGGCATAGCAAGGGATGATGCAATTACGGTGAGTGATTATACGAGTTGATTGGTTGATTAACTAACTAAATAAAGTGAAAACATAAAATAAAGCAAATCAAAGGAAATGTTGGTCGGCTAGAGATATCACCACTAGCCAACTCAATGTACAAACAATGTCCAAGTTATGAGTTTAGTTCGATTCACACGTGCTTGTCCAATTTGTGATCATTCCGAATCACCATTTGTTGTGAACCAAATCTCTTAGGCCATTAGAGCACTAGAAGTGTTCGGCCTAACATTCAAATATAAAGCAAACCGAAACTAGAATGCAAATCAATTACGAATCGTATCCTAATCATACCACATGCCTAATGAGTTCAATATGTGATCACTTATGATGAATGTGAATGACTTTCCTTCCTAAGTGAAAGGACCCAACCCCGATTTAGCTCCCTAAACCGGAATCAAACCCTTTCGAAAACACGAACCAACAAAAACCGTAGAAATTTTGGCAGAGTTTCGTTACTAACGTGGAATTACCATTACCTGCACGCGAAAAATAAACTTCATCCTATGCCACAAAAATCAAACCGTGGGCACCAATCCCATCCGGATTTCTCATTATATCAACAGTAAAGTAAAACAATAAATATAACTGTACTTTACTGAAATCCGATGTAAAATCGTATAATATAAACAGTAGAATTCTCAGAGCGACCTCTAATGTATAATCATATACGTATACCACAGTAGGTAGAACAATAAACATACTGGAAGAAACAAGGTAGCTCGAGCACTATGCCTCCGCCCACGACGTGCGACACCAGAGCCTGAACTGCAAACTGGGCATGAAAACCGAAAAGCCCAGGGGAAAGACATGAAAACTGTTAGAGTGAGTGGACGAAAATAAATGTCTTTCACCAGTTGATATATATGTTTAAAATAACATATGTGAGTCCAGGTAAAATAAAAACAATATAGTACACGAGGTAAAACTCACACTCCTCCAGTGTACTGAGCATGCAAGTATAAATCCCACGGGGTCACTCATGGACACACCCGTGCTAGTACAGTCCGAATCACGAGGTCCTTGGTCCCCGTGATTCTAAGCCAGAAATGGCCTCGGTTCCGGGGAAACGCCCCTCACCAGTCAGGTCGGGGTGACGACGCCCCTCCTGGCGGCCTACCATCGAGGATCAGCCAAGAGGCAAAGTGTATCGATACAACAACGTAACTGAGACTGTACTCTGTGAAAACCAAATCATAAACAGTTCGATGCAAATGCATGAAACAACATATAAGTGTATGTATACTCGTATACGTATATCCGTATAAGTATAATCGTATAATCGTAAAACACATGCTCATGTAATCCGAAATCTCATACGCATGCTCAAGTTCAAAAATCATATAAAAGACTCGCAAGAATTCCGTGAAAAGAAATTGTCCACTCACAGACTAGCGTAACCCGATATGCGTTAACCCGTGATCCGGCGGAAAGTCCCTCGCCAAACGAACGATCACGAACCCCTGAATAATCACAAAATCCATTTCTCAAAATCATAATTCGACAATTCGAATCAAATCACGAGAAACCACCGTTCTCGGAAACACGAAATTCAATGTTGACGAATCGTCGAAAATCCGATATGTACATCTCAATACCTCGCTATACTTTCGGAAGCTCAAATCGAGAAACGAACCTCCCCACTGCGATCGGGGCGCGATTTCGAGTGAAATGACATGCAATTTGTCGAAAACCCAAAAAGTCAAACTGTTGACCGCTGTTGACCCCGTCCACGGCGGCGCCGCCACCTGACCGAAAAATTTCACGGCGGAGCAACCCCTATTCCACTCAAAATCATCCACTGAGCAACTTTGTCAACTGCAACAAAGGCCAATTCAATCTCTAACTCATCCAATTTCACGAAAAACCGAATGTACACACAAATTTCAAATCCAAAATTCTCCATCCACAAATCGAACTAGAATTCCATACTTACATGGTTAGAATCCTTGACAGGAGAGCTACAAAACCCAGTCCAAATCACAGCTCAATTCGACCAAAATCGTGGAACCCGAAATCCCCAAAATTTCTTCCATTTCGGCCGGAAAATCCTTACTCCACCGGCCACCTCGCTGTGAAATGAGGCCGGGGCTAGACTCGTGGCATCCAGGCGAAGAGAATAGAGTAGGAGCCAAGCTACGGGGTGGCCGGAAAAGGCGCCGTCGCCGGCGAGCCGAACCGCCGTCGTGAGCCACATCTCCCCCTCGGTCAAACCGGTCAAACAAGGTCAACCACCATTAATTGAAGTCTTTGACTTTCCCAAAGGGGAAACCTCTTATTTATACTTGCCCAAAATGGAAACTTCCAAAATTAGATTTACGACAAACTTTAAATACACGAAATTTCCTCGTCGTAAATCCAATCTTGATAATTCTCAAGGCCACAAACTCATCTTGACGTACTCTTCAATTATCACCCGAAGTCAAACATATCGACCAATCGGATAAAAAGTCAACTGTTCAGACCAACACATATTTAAACTGATTAAATAATCGACAAACGGAAATATTCACAACTTAATCTTCGTAACTCAAAATAACTTATTCTGAACTTCAAATATTCATAACTTATTCCTCGGTCGTCCAAATAACGATCCGGAACCTCCCACGAACTCAAAATCACATGTACAACGACTCTCGAGAAGAGACCCAGCTCCAATTCTTGGCCAATGATTTAGTCGTTAACAAATCCGGCTATTCACATAACTGTCGGAAATCTGCGATAACACGCGAGCTCGTAGATCAAGCTGATTCCACTGCTGATTCTGTTCTAGGTCGTCACACTAAGTCCCTATTAGAGAACATAGAAGTAGGTTCTAATGACCTTCCTAATCCAAACCATTTAGAACATGAATTAGAAGAAGTAACGAGTAGCTACAAAGCCCCTTCAAATCAATGTAAGCTTGACCGAAGCTCCTTGAATCATTCAGACTTCAAGAAGGCTTCCATCCATGCTCAGGCCCAATGAAAACTAAACCTTAGGCTTATACTCTTAAGTGTAGACCTAAGTTATGTTTACATGTTTATCTTCCTTAGGTGATGATCTACGCATTTTATGCTGGATTCATAACGTATTTGTCTCTACATTTAGCTTAGTTATGACCTTAGTATTCTTATTTCTAACTTATTTTGTTGTTTTTAGGTCCTAAATAAAGAAGATGGAGTAAATGAGGCATAAATGTGCTAAAAACGTGTTAAGGAGGACTTTCCTGTTATGAGGAAGAAAGATGAAGAAGAATGGGCCACGAGTTATAAAGATTGGATCAAATATTACTAAGATGGGTCAAGACCATGTTTTTGTGTCCAAGAAGGTCCAAGATAATGCACAAACTCGGCCACAAAGAAGCCCAAAAGAAGAAGATAGATCAAAAGCTAGAAATTAGGAAATCTGCCTGTGCAGATCAGCCCACTTCAACGGGCCACCAAAAACGGATCAAAAGAAATTATGGTACGAATAATATGTCCTTGGAAAGCTCTGGAAGTTAACTTTCTAGCACAAAAAGAATCATTCAATTCGGACATATAAATCTCCGAGAATCACTGATTTAATGAAGAAAGATCAACTTACCCGGGTGGAGTTAATTCATTCATAATTGAGGATGAACTAGGGTTTTTTATATCCTATATAAAGGGGAGTTCGACCAGAAGCAAGGCATCACACAATATAGAAGCCAAACCTCTGCCTCAAACACCTTTCCTCTCATACTTAGCAAATTCCTCTCCTAAGGCCGAGCATCCATCTTCTCCACGGATCAAGTGTAATTGGCGCTCTTCATCTTGAATTTGAGAATCACCACATGGCGTTTGTAGTACTCTTCACGGAACAAAAGGTGTAACCATGAGCTTCTCTACTTTATCTCTTCCTTGTAATAGATTTTGTTTAAGTATGATTGTAATAAAGTTTGACAAAAGGTTTTATGTTTCAAATTTACTTTAGTATCTTCCATGTGTTCTTAGTTTTTAACTTTTAATTCGTATGCATGCTTATGTGCTTAAAGCTTCTTAATATGCTAGGTGATACGCTCTTCGTTCCACTCTTGCATGTTTTGTATGATCTTTAGATGATTAAGTTGTTGCGCTCTTCGTTTACAATTTAAAAGCATGTCTATATATTTTAGGTTGAAGATTAAGAATTTCGTTGACACTAAATAAATATGAGCATGAATTGGCTAGGTGGATATAATGTGTCGATCACTTGTAAGTATATTAGTTAGTGTTTTATTTTTGGTCTAGCAAGCTTGTTTAAGGTTCTTTGTTCTTGTTTGTTTTCTACTTGTCTATGAGTGAAGCATGATAGAATCTAGGATTTCTTAATATGTTTGCTTACCAATTTCTGTTCTTATTTTCGTAGTTAATTAAACCAAACTTTCAAACCCCCCATACATTTAAATTTCTGTTTATAAACGTAGTCATGCATGCACCCTCAATCCCCGGTTAAGAACGATACCCTATTTACCAATGCTACATCTACAACAAAGGTTTTTAATTGTTGTCTTTTTTTATTATTAAGTGTTTAAGTTAGTAGTTAGTTAACGGCATATCAGGTGAGTGACTAATTCACTTAGGTTCATTTTTAGCTTCCTTAAACATATCTCAACTTAGTCATGGCCAAGCCATGAATCTGTAAACATTGAATCAAGCCCAAATATACAAACATACCACAATCACATCACAAGCTATCAAACTCATCCACAACATGTAATAAACCAAATTCAAATCCAGAACTCAAAACATAGTTGTATGTACAACAAATTGGCTAGGGCTAAGCCCTAACCTTCCAAAAGACAACTACTCACTACCTATAGCTAAGATAGAGTACAGATACATAAATTAGAGACAAATAGGAGAAGAGATAACCAAAGAGTCCCAAAATCTCCAAGCTCTTCAAGCTCTCATTCCCTTCTTGCTCCAAAAATGCTCCTATGCTCATAGAACTTGAGTCACCCACCTTAGGCTTAGGATAAGATGGTATAGATGGAAGTATGGTGGTGGTGATGGAGGTTATCAAGCCTTTTGGTGGTGCTAATGGGTGTTTGAGAGGTGGAGGAGATGATTATATGGGTTAGGTATGGATGGAGGCCTAAGAAAGAGACTAAAACTATGAAAAACTAATAAATGAGGTGAGTTATGTGTGGGTGTAGTGAGGAGCGCGAATTTGGGCTGAATGGTGAGGCAAATATGGACCCTTAGATGATAGGAAATGGTAAGATAGAAGATCTAAAGGATAAATTTGAATTAGGGAGACCATGATCCACTATTTTAGGCTAAGGAATGCTAAGCTCCAAAATGGTGACATCATTCGGTCCAACTTCTCCTCTTTCTCTCTAAATCAGAATGGTAAGCATAGATTGGCTCAATGGACCTCCATTGGGCTGGACTCCATATGATTAGGCCGGCCAAGGTGGGCCTGCCGGCTGTGGCAAATTCCAGCGGGTTCCGAGCAACTTTCGGCAACTTCCGGTGAAGCTATTTCGTTATTTTCCCAAAGTTGCTCCAATGTCTCTCTTGACCTCAGAAATGTATACATCTTCTACAATAAGTATCTAATTCTTCATATTTAATACATTTCCGAGCCAACTCCACATTTCCTAGCAAGAACAAGAAACGTCATAAGAACAATGCTTTATTCATAGAAAACAAGCTATAAGCATAAAGTTAGGAGCGTAATAGGTACATAATCATGGTCCTAACACTAATTTGATCTCTTCCTCCTCGTCTGATTCATTTAGTATATCCGCATCCACACATTCCAATACTGCAATCATTGGAACCCTCTCGTAGGCTCGACTCTCCATCAAAAAATTGTGGAAGCGTTCGTGTAGAGAGTAACAAGCCTCAGCCTCTATACTTGATAGAGACGCAATCATTGAGAAGGTTTGGATGCTAGCTCAATGGTATAGGGTCTGCTGTTATCATGATCTGCTTGGATAATACCCTATTGAGCTAGTTCAGAGGCTGTTACACCAACTGGGCGGCCTTTGTTGTCAACGCCACATACGCCCAGTGGCCTGAGGTCACTGTTGTAATAATTGGCTTCTAAAGAATTGGCAGACACGGAATATGAACGAGGGTCTACATCAACAATTTCTGCCTCGTCAGACTCCATATTCCAAAGTAACATCTGCTGGTGAAGAGATGAAGGTACTCAATAGCTCCTATGGATCCAGTCACACCCAAGAATTGCACTGTATAGAGTTGTGCACTCCACTACAAAGAATGTATATGTCCCGGTGGCTGGTCCAATGTGCACTTGAAGAAAGACGATCCCCAAGGTCTTAGATATGCTACCCTGAAAGTTTCTGAAGTTAAGGGTTGTCTCTTGGATAGCAGACTTCGGAAAGCCTAATAAGGCCATAGGTTTAACGATAATGATGTTCACTGCTGCCCCAGAATCCACTAAAAGCTTGTTAATTTGAATTCCATGGATCGTCCATGTTACGTAAAATGGCCACATGTGCGTGGCCATATTCAAGGTAGGCTTCGCCAACGTCATTTGTCCCTTGGTTGATGGTGAATCAGTATCTGATTGTTTAGCGAGCATTGACTGTTCTGAAGGTATTGTTTCCTCTCCAAGCACTGCCAAGTTATTAACATCTCTCCTCAAGACTGGTCCAACCACTGCTGGCTTCTGTGAAGATATTTTGTACTTGGAAGATAAGACAAACACCATATTTATAGTAGTGTCTACTTTATCCGCATATTCTTCTACTTCTATATTATCGACTTCATCTTCACCATAGTCCAACAACTCCTTGTCATCTTCATTGACGTCATCTTCGTTGGTGTCATCTTCAGGCTTCCCTTCTTCGACGTCCATGTTTATGGTGACCTCTAGGGAAGCAACCTACTGCATCTGAACCTCGGGTGTAGGTTCTATGGTTGTTGGCATAAATAATCCAGAATTTTGTTTTTGGAGTAGGGGAAAAGCTTTGTCAAGACTGGCCTTTTTCTTCTCTTCTTCGATCAAAGGCTTTGGTCTCCACTGTAGGCCTTTAGTCTCGCTCACAGTGATGTGCCCCTTGTCATGTTCTTTTTGTCTCTGTAGACTATTCAACCCCACTTCTTGGATTGCCTCGTCGTCGAACCTAAGACGTTGCTTAGCTGACATGCACTCTCGGACGTCGTGATAAACCTCAGGTATAAGTTTTGGTGTCTTGTCTCTGGACCATAGTTCAAGGTCACAGTGAAAGACACTTGGTCACTGTGCTCGCACTTTAGGCTCGCGAGACTTCTTCCCAAAAACCACCAAAGGGTTTACTGCAAGTGCATTCAACCGTCTCTACAGCTTCTCTGGGGAATAGACCAATTCTTCTTCCTTAAGGATGCATATCTCATAAGCTTCAAATGCCCTCTTAGCTTCCCCAAATTGTCGTTGAAGGTTTGGTCTCCTGCTTGGAGTTACCTCGATAGTCTTCTCCTTCTCCTTAACATACCATATGTTCTCCTTAGTAATGTTTCTTGAGGCTGGTGGAACATATGGCCTGGCGAGCGTATCAGCTATCTCTGATTTGGACTTCTTTGCTCCACTGACCTTTTCTGTTGCTCGCGAACATTTGGGTGCTGGGGAATCCCTTTGTCTAGACTCTTGTGGGCTACAGGGCTGATGATGTTCTAGATTTGAAAAATAGTTCAGGGAAAACCTTGGCTGCTTCTGCCAATTCTTCGTAGGAAATCTTCAGCCCACACTTGAACTTACAATGAGCACAAAGAGCCACTGACGACTCTATTTTTGGGTCCACCTTTTCATTTCCTTTAGCTGATCTGGTTGGTTGTTTCTTAGGTGGGCTCTCACCAGTGGTATAGGTATCGATGGTCTGCTTTCCTTTACTTAGGTTGCCCCTAGTCAGTTCTAGCATCCCTACCGTCAATGCTTCCTCTGTTGCCAGACTTGGCGAGGGCTTTTTTATCAGTATTTCTCCCTCGTCAATCCACTGCTGAATTCTATACATTAAATTTAATGAAGTAGTTCGTGGAATGGTGACCACATTTATTATGATATCAGCAGTATGGTAGACCCCTTACATCCTCAGGATTCGGATATGGAGTTCCCCAGTTATCGAGAACCACTACTATTCCTGCCTGGAGTAGCTCCTCAAAAATTTCTTCTCGCCTAAATGCATCATATGTGGTCTCAGCTCACCTAGGTCGGACAAATGCAATATTTCTTTTATGCCTTCGCCTCGATCTTTTCCTTCTTTGTGTTAGCCTAGATGCATCGCGAGAAATTGAAGTTTCTGGGGAAGGTAATGGTGTTTAAGGATGCCACTCTACCACTTCATCCTGGTTAACTATAACCACTTCCCAGTTGATTAAACCTTGAATTTTATCTTTCAAGATTGAACACGTTGTCGTTCGATGGCCAAACTTGTGGAAATAACAGAAATGTTGGCATAGCCATTCATATCTTAGATGTTTTAATTTGAATATTGGATAATAAATGATAAGCCTCATTTCTTGCAGTTCATCCATGGTCTCTTCCACCTTATCCTGTGGAAAGGTATAACGTAGAAGGACTGATATGTCTTCCTCCTCAGCTCCCATTGCACTACTGGCGACTGGTGACCAATTGATATCAATCATATTGACCTAAGGTGCTGGGAAAGGTTGAGAGTCAACTAATGCTGCTACCTTGGATGCTCCTTCCAGCTCTAGCCTACCTTCATTGATCCACTTTTGGATCTGATCCTTCAGCTTGATGCAGTCTTTCATAATGTGATTCCATGCTCCATGGAATTTACAATACTTTTTACCTTTCAACTGCTCGGCGATGGGGAGAGGACCAAAGTCTGCTTTGACAGCTCGCATGTTGTAAATCTCATCCAGGATCTCATGAGCCATATTGGCATCATATGTGTACGTTTGGAACTCTGGCTTAGTAAAAGCCATTGTTGAAAGCTTAATGGGGCCCTTACTCTTCTGAAGCTTGTGGGGTTTCAAAACCTTATTCATCGCCAAATCTACTGCCCCTACCTGGTCTCCTTCAGAGTCTGAATCTTGGTTTTCTATTTCTTCTATATAAGCCATGGTTTTTGGCTTTGGTCTGTCATAAGACCTAGCAGTATACGTTCCCTTGGACGCATTTCTTCTATTATCTCGTTCTTGCATGGTGCTGTAAGCTTTAATTACAGTCGTAATAAGCTCGTTCAAGGAAAAGTATTTTCTATTCAAGAATAGTTGGTGGTACGTATCCTCCAAGCCATTCTTGGCCATCTCTACTACCTCTTCTTTACCTAATGGAGTCTTGCATAGATTATATTCTGACTGAAAACAGTGCAGGAAGGTAACTGGACTTTCTGTCACCAATTGGCTCAAGAAAGCCAGCTTTCCAACACTGGTTTCAGGTCTTGCCATTCTGAAGTGATCTATAAACAAGGCCTTCATGTGTTTCCACTCCTTGATCAAGCCCTTCTCCAACCTCGTATACCAAACGAGGCCTGATCCTGACAAGGATGATCCAAAAAGACTCTCAGTTTGAGTCCCTCATTATCGGTGAATTACCCCAGTTGGAGAGTAAAGTACGCTAAGTGAGTCACCACTTTAGAATCATTGTCGCCAGAGAAAGTCTATAAGGTCTGATGTCGGTAGTATCTTGGCCATTACCAAGCATCTGGATCGTCTTTCTGCATGGGAGAGAAAGGTATTTCGTATGATTCATACATCTTGGTGAGATGTATGTCACAGTCGTTCATAAACCTATGTAACCTCTGTTCCCATGCCGACGGGAAAGACTCTGCTTGTCTGGTCCTCCTGGCAATGTCAGAAACAGATCTTGTTAGAGACGTTATGTCTCTATCTTTCCTTTTAGACAGTGTCACCACTTTTCGGTGGTATTCAGCTAAACTTGTTTCCAAGGTTCACCTGATATCGATCCGCAATTTATCTTGACCTTCCGCGAGGCTTGCTACTTGGGCTTCGATTGCCTTTCGCTCCTTCTGATCCCTGTGGAGTTCTACTCTTAACGCTTGAATTTCGGCCAACACCGAGTCTACTTTCTCATTCTGAGCAGTGAGGAGATCTGCTTGTTGTTCTATTCTTTCCCTAAGAGTCGTGTAGTAATTAGTTTGATGTTCATCTCCCCTAGCCACATAGGCTAGGTATTCTTGGAACATGAGTTCAATGATCTCCGCTTCGCTTAAAGATTTGAATGACATTGTTGAGTAATATTCATTAGCGAAGATAATTTCAACTGCTTGATTACTTAGCGAACGACACATACTAGAACTGTGCTCACAGTATACCGGTTGTGGATGTTTACGACATTGAGGGTATTTCTTTTTGTAAGGATCCCCTATTGTCGCTTAGAGACACAAAAGATGGTCCCACTGGGCGTTCCAAAATGTTTGACTCCAAAATCTCTCTGCATAGAGAGTCTCTTACTGTCTCTTTTACTGATTCAGATAGTTTAACCGCAGGTGTCAGCTTATCCTATTTGTGCTTCGTGTGCTGGCGTGCCACTGTCTCACGACGGAATGTGAAATGTATAAGCTGTCTGACTTCTTGATAAGCGATTAAGACAAGGAGAGCACTAACCTTGCCTGAATGGGTCCTTCTCGCCTAGTGACTTAGGACTTTAGGGTTTTGTGTCTCTAGTAGAGCCACAGAAATCGATATCTCACACTACCATTTACGAGTGCAAAGCAGAGCAACTTTTTTGACAATGTGTTGAGAACACTGCTTCCTTGGATATCCGAACTCTCACTCGATATGTGAGAAGCCCTTCAATCTTCCAGTTGCGTTGCTCCCTTTGATCTTGATACTCTCACTCGATAGGTGACAAGCACTTTGATCGTCTTGTTGCAGGATAAATCTCTTGACAAGATGTATTGGTGTTTGTGTATAGCAAAGCTTTTGTATTTGATCGGGGACCCTTACTCTAATGCTCTAGCTCTCCTTATATACTGCACAATAATCGTATTTCACTTCTTTTGTAGGCCTTCTGCTCTTTGATTCTCAATATAGCTCTGAGTCTTTACGAGCATACGGGTCTTATCTTTATATAGCTTCGATGTTATCCAATTTTTTTCTTGAAGGAAACCTAACCGATATAGGAAAAGATCAGATAAACATCAAGCCGCATAGATCAGCTATCTTAACTTACAGTCCTAAACCAACATGAAAATGGACTTTGTTATTCTACTCGGCCGCTCGCCAAGCTTCAACCTAATCGGGCCGCTCGCCAAGACTTCACCTCACTTGGGCCGCTAGCCAGGACTTCAGCCTTCCAAGTCCAATATGAAATATTTATTTCAGGCCCAAACACTGCCAAAAACAGCGTTACCATGAGTAATGGGTCTGAAAGCAAAGCAAACAACATCCATCGACAATCTTAAAAAGGTGTTTGAAGCTTTCAACCTAACATTTGCACCGGTGAAATGTGCAGTAATTATGGGAGCTCTGATAGCCGATTTGCTCTTGTAGCAAAGGCTTAAGTAGCGGCGAACGTCTCGCAAAAGTATACCTGAAATTAATGATGTAGAAACCACCCCAGCACCAGAAACCACTACTTGCTAGATGAGTTGTTGAGATGCGAAAAAGTCGGCACGAGGCGGTAGGAGAATTTCCCATCAATGGAAGGATCCATTTGGGAGATAAGGGAGACTGATCCAAGTCCAAGACCAATCATGCCTGAATCATCTTCATTGAGCATTCCACTGTTATTGTTAGTTTGTTACCACAACCAATTACAATATTTGAGAGTGAAACTGGTAACTGACCAAAGATAGTGGAGTTAAAAGTGATTGTCTCCGTGGATAGGATTCCATTGCTGTAAGATCCATCTATATAATCTTTTGTAGCGACAGATTGCTTCAATTCAATATTTTGCATACTTCCGTGGAGTGGTAATAATGATCAGGTTTCACTTTTGGGTCTGATATATTGGGGTTAGTAAGCTGTAATTGCATCAGATTTTCAGTCTTGTGCTTTAGCCTGAGTGACGAAGCTTATGGATGAGGAAGCTAATATTTTGTGTGTGGATTTCAAGTCCTAGACTATATATGATAGTATTCACGCGTCTAATAGGAGGTTTTGACAAAGGACTAAGCATTCTGACTTCTGTCCAACTGTACATAGAGTAAATGTTATTGGTTGTCAATTGGTTGAAGAATCTTGTTACCTTTGATAGTATTTTTTTTTTTTTTATGAATTGGGTTCTGCAAGATGCCTTTTATGAATTTGGATGTTGTATATAACGTTGGTTTCCATGGTGTCTTTGATAAGATCGGTTCCCTTTGAATTGGTTGCCTTGATGAATATGGTTCCCTTTGATGCTTTTGGTGAATGTGGACCTTTTTGATGCCATTGATGATTTTGGTTTCCTTGATGCTCTTGATGGATTGAGTTTCCTTTGATAAATCGTTGCCTTTGATGCCATGTTGAATCTGGTTTCATTCGATAAATCTGGATTGGTTCCATGCCTTCGATACCTTTCATTTTCTCGGTGCCTTTGGTAAATTGAGTTTCCTTTGAAAATCGGTTGCCTTTGGATGAATCTGGAATCCTCTGATGCCTTTGATCAAACTGGATTGTTTTGATGGATTCTACATTGAGTTGTTGTAGATGAATAAGTTGTCCTTTGATGCCTATATGATTCTGGTCTCATTTGAAACATTTAATGAATCTGGATTGTTTTGATGCCTTTGAGATATTGGTTGCCTAAGATTCTGGTTTCATTTGAAATCTTCAATAAATCTGGATAGTTTCAATGCCTAAATTGGTTGCCTTTGATGAATCTACAAACTACTGGATGAGAACAAAGATTCAAGTGAAAGTTAAACAAGACTATGCTTCACTTGATAGTATAATTGAACTTGATTTATCATTTGTTGAGAAATCATTTGCCAATAGACCATGCACAAGTATACCTGAAAGTAATGATGTAGAAACCACCCCAGCACCAGAAACCACTGCTTGCTAGAAGAGTTGTTGAGATGCGAAAAAGCCGGCACGAGGCGGTAGGAGAATTTCCCATCAATGGAAGGATCCAAGACCAATCATGCCTGAACCATCTTCATTGAGCATTCCACTGTTATTGTTAGTTTGTTACCACAACCAATTACAATATTTGAGAGTGAAACTGGTAACTGACCAAAGATAGTGGAGTTAAAAGTGATTGTCTCCGTGGATAGGATTCCATTGCTGTAAGATCCATCTATATAATCTTTTGTAGCGACAGATTGCTTCTGAGCAAAAGGTACTATTTACAGATTCACATTGGCTTGAGGGACAAGAAACCACTTTGTAAGTGTTGGAATTTTTCGTATCAAAGAGTAGTGTTTTTTGCTTGTAACAGCTACTGCAAGGTATGCATTGAGTCCATATAAGATCACTAGCTGTATCTGCAACCCCTAAAATTTCAACAGGGGGTGTACCAATCGATATTTTCATGAGGTATTCTCCCTTGTCCGATACAATTGTAGATTCGAGGTCATTTGAAGGGAGTGAGGATGATTCTAAAGGACTGTAGTGAGGATTATTCATCATAGAGTTGCGGTGAATGAGTTGCATACTAAAGCCATCATTGTTATAGGCTTTTACAAGAGAGGAAGGCAATAAACAAACAATGGATAATGCAAATGCTATTGCAATGGGGAGAGAAGGATTGGTCGAGATTGCAACCATGGTTGGTTAATAAAAATTATATGAGAAGATGCAATGTAGATAGATGACTAAAATGAGTGAAATCTAAAGAAGAAAAGAGACCAGCTTAATATCCCTGGTGCACAGCTTGTTTTAGCACATTATCAGATTTGCATTGGTAATCCCTAGATTTCATTAGTTTTTTTCATTGAATTTCCTGATCCTTATCCAGATCCGCATTTCTCTGCTCTTGTTTTCTGCATGCTTGGCAAGTTGGCATCAAAATGAATTAACCGCCGTTATTATTCTGGACACTAATTACTAAAATGACGAAAATGCAACAACTAATTCGATCAAACTAGAACTTGGTGCAGTCAGTTTCGCCAAATTCTCATAGATCGACAGACTCTTGGAAGGAGCAAAACTAAAACACACAAGTTCCTCACTCAACCTAACAAATGTGTTCTTCACTTCTCCTCCTAACTTCACATATGTATATGTAGCTGTTGTCCTAGCATGTAGGGTATTTCAATCCAATAACAAAATTGCTAGCAAGCTAAAGAATTTTTAAGTTTGAAAGTATTGTAGGTCTTATGAACATGACCTTGTCTGTAGCCTATAATCATGGCTACATATAGAGAGAGCGTCCATACTATTTAGAACGTAGTCACAGACTCACAGCAACCTCGCTATAAGACTTCCTGCCACTAATTTGACTTGCAATCTAAACAAAAAAGTAAAATAACTTTTTAGTATTAGACATAGATCGATGTAGAAACTCCAGCAAGGAGTTAGAGATATAGGAATATCCAAATTAAGGTAACATGTATTAATAAGTAGAGTTTGGGGAGCCTCGAAAGAGTGCAAGAGGAGTGAGTAACAGAATATGAGTTATTTACAGAGCATCTTGAAGCAAATGACAGAACCTGGTAATTGAATTACATGGACAAGCATACATAGCACTTTGTGTGAATCATCAAACCCTGGAAGGGATGAGAGGAGTGTTGTTCTGCAAGTATGCACAAGCAGCTGCAACACCACTTCCTAGCTTAACCGGGTAACCCACGTCCCTGAGCACCATCTCGACACCAGCAAGACAGCCCAACAGTTGCAGCTGGAAACAGAAACCAATATGTGAGGACAATGGGTGCAGTTTCATCTTTAGAGCTGTATCACACTTTACTTGCAAACTTCCATATTGAGGTATGAAACTTTGCTTTACTTTTTAAACACCCAAAACAAAGAACAATCTGACATACAACTGACAGAAGCATACAGTATGTTTCTCTCCCCATAATCAAAACAACTCCGATGATGAGAAGGGAAGAAATGGAAATGTGATATTTATGTGTTTACAAGTACTCGATCTTGTTCCCACATAATCTAGCTACATATTTATGCTTGGATTACGTTTAAATGCGAAAAGTTGACATTACCTCATTCAGATTGCCAAGATGCCCTATTCTGAAAACCTTGCCAGCAACTTTGTTCAGACCAAGGCCTAAACTCAAATTGTACCTTTTCCATGCCCTTCTCACAACCTCTGCACTGTCAATATACGGAGGAACAACCACAGCAGTCACTGTGTCACTGACCCATTCCTCCTTCTGGGTGCAGTTCTTCAAGCCCCATGCCTCCACAGCAAGCCTATTCGTAAATAAATGTTGTTAAAAATGTTTAAAAACATTGGGTGAAAAATTGTGAATACCTGAAACTTCAACAGGAGATGAAATAATTCATTGATGGGTGCAACCAGCAAATCAGACGTGATTACCTCGTAGCTTTGCCCAGACGGCTATGTCTTGCGATCACATTGTCAAGTCCCTCCTCAAAAAGAAGATCGAGAGCTGCTCGCAGACCATAGAGCAACTGAATGGAGGGGGTGTATGGCCAGTATGTGCCCATCTTATAGAACTTCAAGTAATCACTCCAGTCGAAAAAAACTCTTACTGATTGTGCAGTTTTGGATGCCTCGAGAGCTTTTGGGCTAGCACACACAATCCCAATGCCAGTGGGAAGGGAAAGGGCTTTCTGGGAGCCAGTTAAAGCAACATCAACTCCCCATTCATCCATACGAAAATCGAGAGCACATATGGAAGACACTCCGTCAACTAGAAAGAGAGCTGGATGCCTGTAGTTATCTGAGAGTTCAAAGGCAAAAAAATTGTTCAGTGAAGTATATGGTAATCAATAAATCTTCAAATAGATTATTTTATTAGAAATGAACATGTAATTCTGTCACTTCTATAAAATTATTAACAAGTCCATTTATAAGTGAAGACACCTAATTACAAATCCAATCAATGAGGCAGAATGATTGCTAATGGCTTAAGATCAGGAAGTAACTAGTTCAATATATTAGATGCTTACCAAGTATTTTTCGCACTGCAGCCAAGTTATTCGTAACACCAGTTGCTGTTTCATTGTGAACAATGCATACTGCTTTAATAGTGTGTGAAGTGTCTTGAGCAATTTTTGATTCCAGAATGTCAAGGTTGGCACCTTGGCCCCATTCACTTTCCACCACATCCACATTGAATTTAAGACGCTGCTGCTGATCAATCCATAACAAACTGAATTGGCCAATCAGGAAAGATACAGTTCGATCACCAGGAGATAATGTGTTTGTAAGTGCACTCTCCCATGCACCAGTACCTAAAGGAACATTATGAACAAAAGGAAACTCAGTGGCCATTCACCAACAACGTGAACATAATCAAATTAATCCTTGTTCTCAATCATGGTTTGTGTAATTATGGAGCACAGAAGACGAAGAAAACTCAGTTTAATTTGCATCATTATTAAATGGAATCCTTCGTGTTATAAAAAACCAAATACACATCCATAAAGGTGTGATGTCTAGAAGAGCCAAACCTGAGAAAAAAATGCTTGACAATATTTTGATCAATGGAGTTCCAGTAATAGGAAACATCAATGTTAAATTGATCCAGTTATGCTTGAGGATGTAACATACCTGTGGTAGGAATCATAAATGGAGTTCCAGTAGTAGTCTTGAAAATCTTTTTGACATCCTCGAGCAGAACCTTTGTCATTGCTGGAATAGCTGGAGAACGATAGTCCTCATTGTTTCTGTTCATTGCCCGAAGGACTGACTCAGGGATGTTGACCGGCCCTGGAACAAAGAGATGGTTCCTTCCCGGTCCATAAACATTGTCCATATTTCCACTCCTAACAGGTTTCACGCCCCTCGGCTGCAAATCCATTAAGCAAGATTAAATGAGAGGAAATATCTGATTTTGCAGGTCTGGAGCTTGACCCAAGCCTCAGACTTGCAAGAATATAATCCAATTACAACTATTCGACACATGAACACACACATATTCATTAATTCTGTTCATAGTTACTTAAACTCATATGGCTTCTCTTAGTGTATTGAAACTTCATCTAATGCCAATGCTAACAGAAAAGATCTGAACATCTAAACTACACAGTGAGCCAAAACTAACCTTATTTTCATATAACGCCCTCAAACTTAATAAACAATTGGGTTGAGATAAAGAGTAAATTGGACTAAGAGCTAGCATGAAGGGATTATTATATGATGATCGAACCTAACAACTGCTTTAATGGTAACTATTTCTTTGAATAAATGAGCCATGTGATATTTCAGATTTATGAGATCAGATTGACTTCTTTTTTTCAGTAAGTCTATATTTTCTCGAAATCCTCTTACAAAATTTCGCCCTAACGCCAACTCTTTAGAAAGATAATGAAAGAGCTAGGTGATCGAGATGATATTGACGGGAAAAAATTTCATTTGAAAATGAAATTCCAGTTCCTAATTGTTGCTTATCATAGTAAACACAACGCAAAATATGAATACGAAACGCTAATAAAAAGAGTCCTGGCATGATCAAACAGAAAATTCATTGCAACCTAACAATCTGCAACATATAGAGAAGCAGAGAGATATATTGAGAGAAAATACACTTTGTAATGTGTGTGTGTGTGTATATATATATATATATATAGAGAGAGAGAGAGAGAGAGAGAGAGAGGGAGAGAGAGGGAGAGAGATTACCCCTGAGAATATGGGAGCACTACTACTGAAACTGTGGAGCTCTGAGACTGGTAAATGGACACACGGAGAGACTGACAAGGCCCCCAAGTGGCTTTATATATCTTTGTTTACTATATATTTAGAGATCCGGCGGGAGAGTACCAACAAGCTTTCGACTGGTGGGTCCCACTTTCCTCCAGGCCATTGCGTGGCAGATAATAATGCGATAAACGAAGAGCTAAGACACAACACACACTCTCACACGTCACACCCATCTTCGATTCTTTTCTTCCTTTTCTTTTTAATTATAGTTTCAAAACTATGAAGTCATGGATTCGAAATCATGAGAGAAAATACAAGTGAAGAAAAACTAATCCTCTTCATTACGAAAAAAAATAATAAAAAAAATCGATCTCTGCATCTATCAGAAGTCCTCCATTCTTTTCAAAACCATGTGCACTTGTAGGTTTAAGGAATGTCCAATCTTGGAAGAAGTACAATGATCTATAAGAACATAACCAAATTTAGCAAGCCAAAAAAATTCCACACAAATTGAACCGTGTGAAAATATTGTCTAGTCTTTTATTTTATTTTTAGCCGAAATACTCTCTGTTGTTTTATTTTTACATGTCGGGCTTATTTTTCAGGCATTTGGATCTCCACCACAAAAAATCAAGAAAAGACAAAATGTAACAAATACAAATCTGAACCTAATTTGGATAATGGTAGTAGGGTAGTCTACATTTCAAATAAAAAGAAGGCTGGGGTTGAGAACACAGATGTGAAAGATAAAGTGATAAAGGCTTAGAGACCACACCTCTTTCATGGGATCTAAGACCACACAGCACTTCTCATGTTGTATTTACCACTTATTTTTTTCTTCTTGTTTTGTCTCCCATACTTGTTTCTGGATCTTTATGATTCATTGTCCTGGCTTGCCTTCTTATACCAACTAAGAAGCTGGACTCTATGGGACCTTCATAGTTTGGCTTCTTATGAACAGATGCTCTACCTCAACAATGTAATACAAATGCACAATCTCACAGCAACTTGCTACATAAAATTAGTTATTTTCCCAAGGACAAATCGAGATTCTAGTCGATGGAAAAGAATCGCCCGAGGGAATTCAAATCTACAACTACTAAAACGTAAATACGGTATTTGAATAGAAGCAAGAAAAGGAAAATTAAAATAAACTCATTGCTGACCCAACCTTGTGATATTGAAGAGCATACCAAAATTTATTCCAAAATTGATAATATACAATTCCTGAAGGCATAATACAAACATATGGAATTTCTTTTTACGTATGTATATACCGTAGAGGCGGGCAAAGACATTTCCTTTTTTTCTTTTTATGACTGATCTATATACATGATCATATGCCAACCGAACCAATTCAGGATGAGAAAAATTTGCAAGCACAATTCTTCGACCAGCCTTGCAGATGAGAGACCATCCTCGACTATTTGCCTCCGCGTCACCTTTTGCTGGATCATCCAACATTCCATTTGTGGGTATAAGATCTCCAAAAATTTATTCTCATGGTTGAAAAAAAAATCCTGAGAATATTGTCACTACTTGCCCAGGAGAGTCAGTTGCTTTGTCTTTTGATCAGCCATATCCCTACGATAGCGCATGCACTGATTGATACCTGATGTAAGATCTATCTCGGTGGTAATCCAGACTGACGAGTCTTATAAGGTTTTTCATTGCCAGGGCGTCTGTTTTCAATTGGTCCTGCACCAAGGATCCCTACAGCGTTTGGATCAACTGTCCGAGTGCCATTACTCAAAATTCTCTGAGAGAGATTATCAGTCTCCCCTCTTCTCCTTTTTTTCCACGCTGCAAATTTAGCTGTATCAAAACCCTTCAGAGGTTCTGATATTTGGTTACTTTTGTACCCTCTTTGCCTCTCAGTATGATGGGAGCAGGATGTAGGGTCACCATCTCTGCCAAAAGCACCAGATGCAGAGCCATTGATGTGCGAAGGACCAGCTTCCTCATCTGGCTCCAATTTAAGTTTTGAATATATTTGGTGAAGTCTCTCTCCAGAAAGGTTGGAAAACGTTGAAACATAGTTCCACAAGCGAGTGGTCATCCCTGTACATGGCACTTTAGTAAATAGATGATCTATTAACTTAAACTTCCCAAACAGAATGAAGTTGATAATATATATGCACTTAAAGACATTTCTATTGAATTATGGTCAAAACAGGGTAATCAAAGACAACCATAATCTAATACATATGCTCTGTAATATGGAATCGGAAATCTATAATTCAAAACCTACATGCATGCAAGCAAAAAAAGGAGAGAAAGAGAGACAGAAAAGTAAAGACGAAGGAGATACTATGCCACCACTATTGCACAAAAATCATGGCTAGCAAAAATGGATCATCAAGGAAGAAATACATACTATCTTGTCCATTTGGTTCATCTTCATTGTCCAAAACAATTTGATCTATTCTTCGTCCAAGAAGCTGTAAATAATTTCGAATTTTTGCAAGCACCTGAAAAGAAAATAAAAGAGAGAGCAATACAGGCATGAAAATGGTAGCAAAATAGCCGAAAGGAAGGGGTCTCATAACTCAGACATACCTTCTCCTTTGGAAGATTAGCACTAGTCGTTTGCAATCGATGAAGACGATTAAGAGTTTTTATTTCACTCGTCATCATCTCTTCACACCATTCCATCCATTTCTCTTCCTTGAACTTCTCATATACTTCTTCATCATCAGACATCTCACCCTCTTCTTTTACTAAAGGTTCAACTCTCTGGGGCTTCAGAGGTCTATCCTTAATCACTGGGACATGAATTCGAGATGTACCTGTTTTTGCTTTCCTTACCCCACCGCGAGGTACAGCTACAGCGACAGCAATTTCCCTCTCTTTAGTAGCGTTACGACCACCTTTTGCATTTGCATTCTTTCCTCCAAGAGCAGCAAGTTCCTGGTTAGACATTTCATTCATCAACTCATCACAACAAATGGCATCCTCAATATCCACGCCAGACCAACGCAGTAGAAATCATTGGAATGATACGGTTCGGTAGAAGCCATATAATATAAGAACCCAGTTAGAAGTTAAAAAAAAAACAGTAAAAAGAAGTGCTGAGCATGTATTTTTTCAGGAACCAGACACATGGAGAGGTTTCAAAAGTACAACTGCTAGTGTAGTCTTCAAATGGATGCTTAAAAGTATCAGCAAAGCAAACAAAAGTACCAGGTTTTTTACACAAAATTTCCTAGTCTAGCTCACGAAAATACTTAAATCACTTCAGGAAGATTCAGGAAGGATTATTCCTTTTAAAAGTTATGGGAAAGCATACCATTTCCAAAAGAGCATTAGCCCGGTCTTTCAAATTTGGTGCACGGGGTAAAAAGGTTTCGTGGTGCTGAAGTTCTACGGGAGCAATCTTCTTCATAAGGCCAAGCCTTTCATCTAATCGTATCTTTTCCCAATTGCCAAACCCATGGTAGTATATTCCAAGAAGTAGTCTTGCGTCATCAACTATTATACAATGAAAAATGTCAGAATCACCATAATTATCTGGTAACTGAAGACAAAAGAAACATCAGAAGGGAAGAAGTAGACATACTCTGATTCCAGCCACAACCCTTTGACCAATTTGAAGGCTTAAGGTACATTAAGACACGGAACTGTCCAATGGGATCTTCATAACGGATGATGCGTTTTGCCAGAAGTTGAAGCTCTTGGACACGGTTGACCAGATCACTAGCCTTCACCGGGACGCCAAAAAAGTCGAGCAAGGGCCCCTACAAGTACCAAAAATATAACATGTCAGTGCCAAGATATTGTCGGTGGAAAAAATTTAAACACAGGCACTCAATAAAGATAATGAAGGAATAGATAAGTTTTAAGACAACCTTCTGGTCAACACTGCCCACATCCACTGCTTCTCTGCAGCCATCAACTAATGCATTGAAAAGTTCAACCTGGGCCTCAACTGGAGCTGAGGTGATTGCGCCACCGACCT
Source organism: Geum urbanum (assembly GCA_946800695.1). Classification (NCBI taxonomy): domain Eukaryota; kingdom Viridiplantae; phylum Streptophyta; class Magnoliopsida; order Rosales; family Rosaceae; genus Geum; species Geum urbanum. The sequence continues at coordinate 43,281,449 of OX326998.1, forward strand.
CCTCAGCTATTAAGCCAATTTGGCTCTCATTCCCAAATTTCATAACCTAATTGCAAAACATGCACAAAGAGTGAGATAAATCTAACATAAAGGTGTCAAACATGAAAACTCATGTAAATTGATCCTCTCTCAAACAAAAATAACGTAAATTGATATGTGCAGTTCTAAGAGGAAGCAGAAGGAGCTAAAACCAATCAGAAAAGTTATTTCTGAAGTTCTGTTAAGTTTGAAACGGATTCATGGGGTTATTCTAGGGATATGGTTGAACTTTTCACGTGGTAATTTTTAGCATTATTATAGCATTTAGAATATAGTAAAAGGAAGAGAGAAGGTGCTCAACACTCAACACAGCATCACAAACAAAATTATAAAGGACTGCAAGTAAAACATTAGAAACAAAATAAAAGAATACCATATTAAATTTTGGGAATTACCCGGGTAAAAGAATAATGAGCATTCTCAACTAGCCAAACCTAAACTGATGAGTAATTAAGTAGAGGCATACCGCACGAGAAAACCGTGATGCATCTTTTTTGGAAACATTTCCAAATGACCATCCTCTCACTTGAGCAGATGCTCCATCAATCATTGGTACCGATGGAACTGAATAATCTGGTTTGCGTCTTTTCTGGACTCTTTCCTGAGGTTCAGATTCTTTCTTTCTCCTTTTATTATTTCTATCAGGCTGTGCAGCTTCTGCATAACTCTTCGTATTTCTTGTAGCGCGAGGAGCAAGAGCATCCTGAAAGGAAAAGATAAAATTAAATTTTTTTATCTAACTATAGGAAATACCAAATATAACTTCGCAATTCAAAAAGATAACAGAACAGCTTCATACTTCGGCTTGGGATACTGCTTCTGGCTTTATCCAACGACTCCAAAAACTCCCATCATCTTCAGCAGTACCAAAATTTGCAACCTGCACGATAAGAAGGTTTTACTAGAATACTTGAACCTACTATGCATCACCTTTTGGACACAAACAAATGTAATTACTATAGCACCAAACATGTTCAGGTCAGCAGAATGCGTGCATAGAAGTGTTGCACACAAGACATAATTGGGAAAACTTACCTTAAAAGCACTCAGCAATTCATGCCCATCCTCTGCAGTTTCCTTCTCCTCAACCTCTTCTGCCCTCTCGAGAATTTCATCAATATCCATACTTAAAAGTCCTTTTTTGCTTTCTTCTTCGGTTTTCTCTTCCTTGAACAGCTCCTCAGCCCCAAATCTTAGGATAGCAGACAGCTCATTCTGCAATTACATAACCCGATAAGCTCAGGAATCTCTGCTTCATTCGTCCTTTTACTTTCAGTGAACCCAACAAAATCTGAACTAAAGAAATTAAATCAAAAACTATCCTTACTTTATCAAATAAAGTCCCCTTTTTGGTCTCTTTCTTTTCCAATCTTCCCTCTGCATTTAACTTCTGAATCACCAAATGATCAAGCACCTGTTGAGCACATTGGATAGAGGAAAACATCAAATCTTCGCCAGAACAGAACCCTGTTTAACTGCATATCTAAGCACAGACTATGTAGTCACAGATGTAAAGCTAATGTCGCGTAATGTACCATCTTTTTTTTAGCTCGCTCCAGAATATCTTCCTCGACACTTTTGCTTGTGACAAATCTATAGATGTTAACAACTTCCTGTTGCCCAATTCTATGAGCTCTACTCATTGCCTGATCCATGAATAGAGAGATGCTTATTAGTGTTTCTAAACTATTCCATCTAACACTGCAATATACAAAATGACAAACATAAATTCTAAATATTACCTGCAAGTCATTTTGAGGATTCCAATCTGAATCAAATATTATAACCGTGTCTGCTGTGGCAAGGTTGATTCCCAGGCCCCCTGCTCGTGTTGAAAGAAGGAAGCAAAAATCTTCACTACCAGGTGCATTAAAATGCTCCATAGCCTGATGGCGTAAATCAGCTTTTGTACTTCCATCAAGTCGCTGAAATTGGAAGCCTCTATGTGACATATACTCCGCTAGAATATCCAACATTCTTACCATCTGCAAAAAACAATGCCAATGACTTTACTAGGCAAAATACCTCTGTATCCTCAAACTGGCAAAACCATAATAGTCCTCCTCTGCCCTATCATGTAAATGTCATAAATTTACAATGAAGTGCAAGCAGACATAAAATACAACAATGGACTTATTTATCAGAACATTCACACAAAAGCACTTGGTATTTAGGGAACTGCTCAGTGAGTGGGCTATAACAATTTAGACGAGTGACACATACGGTATGCAGATATGTAAATAAAAATGATGCATAAGAGTGAACATGTTTTCAAATTTTTCCATGTTTTTGTCCAATGTGAAGAGCACAAAGAATACAAATATGTGTACCCAAAGAGAAAAGTATACGACTATTATATTCTCAAACAACTGACTGATATTTATGTACATCTCAGCATTTTCATGTTCATAAATTTTCACAATCATGTCCAGTAGATCTCCCGGAAACCTAACATCCAAGGAGCATAAACAGCATGGTTGTAATGCCAACAAACCTGAGAAAAGATCAGAACACGGTGCTTCGTCTCATGCAATCTAACAAGAAGCTTATCAAGTATAACCAACTTCCCACTGCTTAAGATAATTCTTTCTAATTTACTGCCATCTTTGCTGCTTGAGTCTCCACCATAACCATGGTCAGCACTTTCAAAAAGAAAGGGATGGTTACAGCATTTCTTCAACTCTACTACTATATTCAACAAGGAAACCTGCAAAGGAAAAACACGAAATAATATATATATAGAACTAAAATATCATTATTCCATTGATTATTGTACGAAACAAATGTGTGGTGTCAGAAACAAAGGATAGAGCATTTACAAAGCTAAACACTTGTGACTCAGAAGACGCGGCGACATCGACTTAATGATACGTCCAAGAAACAAAGTGAGATTCTGGCATGGATATTAGCTCATAAACAACTGAACACTTGTAACTCAATTTAGAGAAGAACTTTCATATTTCCAAGTTGATTCATGACATGTCAAAAGAAAGAAGAAGGCACCGACCATGCCTCAATTTACAGTAAAAACATATCTTAAAAGCGTTGATGTATACTCTTTTTGAGTAGACAGTTTTTGGTGTTTTTTTTAGACGGACAAACAAACATAGTCTGCTGCTGTCATCAAAGCAATTTTTTATGAGCATAAAAACCCGGGAAACTTGTAGTAAACGATTATTTGTTGGTCATGTATCTAGGCTTCTATTTCATTAGAAGTTTCTCCCATTTCATGAAGTGGGAAGCTTTATAAAGTTTCTGTAAGATCCAATCACATGTGGACTTCTTGTAGATAGTTTCATCTTTCATTTATTTTATCATTTCTTGTCCAAAAAGACAACTAAATTGAAATGAAATACCAAGAAGTAACAACTGAACAAACGAAGAAATTGTTTTGAAATGTTTAAGAATGATTTGCAGCCATTAGATTTAGATCACACAATTTTCCTCCTCAGGATCTCTACATCCAAAGTGTGTTCATATGATCTACTTAGCTTGCAAGAGGCAATGTACAGCTTAGGTGATGAACAGCTTAGAAGGAACCAACAAAACTAAAAATATGATTTAAAGCCAAGAAATTATAACCTGATTCCCACGAACTCCTTTGTTCAAGTTATGGAAGTTGCGCTCCAATATCCACTTGTAGTACCTAGATAAATGATCCAGCACCAAATTACGAACAGTCAAACGAGTGAATGGTTTAAAATAAGGCCGCTTCCATACAAACTCAATCACTTACTGTTTCTGAAGAGGAGACATTTCAACCCTAAGAATTCGTTCAATTTTTGGAGGTAATGATTTTTCAACGTCTTTAATAACTCTTCGGAGAATGTGAGGCCTCAGTTCCATGTGAAGATTAGCAAGCTAAACATAAACCAAAGGCAACGTTGATCTCAACGTATACAAAACCAAAGTGATGATAAATTATACAAAGGAAACGGTCACGCAGTACCTCGATCTCATTGAATGAACTGAGATTCTTGTAGTTCTGAACAAAATCATCTTTATTATTGAACTTGTGAGAGTCTAGAAAGTGAAGAAGGGCCCTGATTATTAAAAATTAAAAGCTATTAGAGAAATAATGAGGGATAAAGAGCAAACAAAAATATTAAAAAAAATAAGCTATAGAAAAAAAAAACACCTGAAAACAGAAGTGCACATGGCCAGTACCGATCAACAAGGTTTTCAAGGAAAAAAACAACTCCAAGGAATCAATGAAGAGATGAGGCATCACCCAATTACTGGCCTTTATAAAATAATTTAATGCACGCCATTCATAAACATGTTCAGTGAACGCTTTAAATGAAAATATGAAAATACAGGCATTTGCAAACACATCAGAATTTCATCCCTCCAACCACCCACCCACAAAAATAACTGGGAATGAGACTTTCATATCTATACATAAACATGTAGATCAAATATAGTTATATGAACATCCATGATGAGATGAGACACAATATGTTGATTTAAACAATACATACAAGAGAATTTCTATTTGAATCTTCTCATTTACTTTTCACACCTCCTTTGTAATATTTATCCAAAAAATCTCAGTATTGTCCTCAAATTAAATAAGTAATAAAACCTAAAACTTAACAAACATGGAGGAAGGTTTATGTCAGGTTCTGGGTAAGCCTGCATGAGTCTATTGGTTGACAAAAGAAAGTCTAAATCCAGAACCTGGCACATATATGGGAGTGGAAAACTGGGAATTGGGAATCTCTACAAATATGCCATTGGAATTGAGAAGAATGAATAGCCAGGAATCTCTTGGCTTATGATGATCGAATAGCTTCTCATCACCATTAGATCATGGTTTAAGGTTTAGGTACAATACATCATAGTAATATTAATCGAGCAAAGCTATTGTACTCTTTAAATGAATCCAAAATTCAGTCCAAGAATGAAAGAGATTTGTAGTTGAGCATTCCATCGGTGGATCGAAGACAGTTCACAGGTTTGATTAAATTCTTGTTTTCTTGTCTAAGGCAAAATTGGATTTAAAAAGAAATAAATTTGTTGGGAGGTTTCTTAAGCAAATATGGATGTCCCAATAGCAACCCTCTAAACACAAAATACAAAGAAAACCAAATTGTTGGGTATACGATACGAATTACAAATAAAACTCCTAGAATTATCAGAAGAAACATGGTGAAAACTAACAAAAAGAAACACATCAGGAACCACAATCTTCATTAATGATTCAATCGAATGAATGCAACATTATTTTTATTTAATTTTGGTAAAGTAAGTATACTTTCCGTTTAGAGAGCTTGCATTTAGTACTTTAGAAAGATGGGAAATGGTAAAATCTTGGCAAACCTTCTTCCAATAGAAACATAGGCATGCAGGATTCCAAAGTATGGTGTAAGCGTCTCCTAGATCTATGGTTTTACGACTATACAAGCTAAAACAGATGAATACCGAAAGCAGAAACAAACACAGCAATTTAGAGTGGTTCAGCTAAAACTATAGCTTACGTTCACTTTGTGATCTCTCTTGAGAGATTCAATAGCACTATGAAGAATTAACTGATTACAAGTACTTATTGTAGATCTCTCAAACCCTTCAATCTAGTTCTTATCTCTCTATCACTCTTAGCTCTTGTTTTCTATCTCACTTGCTCTCTTTCTGCCTTGCTTTAGAAAACCCCCCAGCAGCCCTATATATAGATATAGAAGCTGCCAATACATCATAGGAAATGGAATCCTAATCCTAATAGACTTAACCTTAAGTCTATACACAAATCCTAACCAAACAAGGATAAACTAACTCTCCTAGGACTTATAGAAAAGCTAAGCCAACTCCATTCCTTGCTAGACAAGGACTTGTATTCTGAATCCTTTCTAGACAAGGATCAACGAGCCAAAACACAACACAAAGCGCATTGTAAATCACAATCAGGACTTTACATGCATAAGCAGAAATATTATAAAAACATGCAAAATAATTACCACAACTCTTCAACGCTGTTCTGCAACGGGGTTCCAGTTATAAGCAACTTGTTTTTTGTGCTAAATTCCTGCAACAAAAGGATTCTATCATCGATAACGGTGAACCATATATACAAGACATTTTGTGTACCAAGTGATATTAGATTCAGCTATACCAAGAGAGTTGTGTACAGTTGTGCCTCACTATTCTTTAACCTATGTGCTTCATCAACCATCAGATAATTCCATTTGATCTTGGAAAGAACAGCCTTGTCCTTAAGAACCACTTCATATGTTGTCAGCAGTGCATTAAATTTTATAGGTTGGCCAACTATTTTATCATTATTGAATTCATACTGCTGACAAACCTGCATTAAAAATTACAAATAAACTTTAAACAAATAATAAATAAATAAATAAGGAAACACAATATGGCTTACAGAAAATACTTGAGAAAATGAGTGATGGCCAACAAAAAATAAAAAATTACTGCTGCCAACATTAATTTTCAGTGACAAAATGGATTTACCACAGAGATCCAGAATGAGCCTGTATTCACCCTTACAGAAAATTACTTTTTTGACCATGGTGACCACACCAGAAAGAAAAAAAGGTGACATTACTCCATAGAAAATGGCATTCTATAACTTCGCTCCCCACTAAATAATACAAAATAAAATTAATCATCACCAGACAACCCTGATGATGGAAGAACTCAATTCACCATAGCAAAATATACTCACTCTGCGGAATAAACATTTGAAGCCATTTGTCCTCTCCTTTCAAGTGAGGGAAAAGAGTTCAAAAATTGAGGGACCAAAGTAGAAAGCGGACCAGCATTCAGACAAATAAAGCATTTTTTGGACCAAATATAATAACAATTTTAGCAATGCAAGTAACATCATATCTCAAAAGCTAAGTTAAGAACATTGTGACATGTATAAAGTAGCTTAGTTTTACCTCTCGGCTTGCACGGGTTCCAACATACACTATAACATTCATATCAGGGAGCCATTTCCTAAATTCTTTCGCCCAATTGGAAAGCGTGGATAATGGTACAACAACAAGAAATGGCCCATGGACCTGTTGAGCATTCTGCAGTATCCAAACAAAAAAAGTTGTCACATTAGTGAAACATATGTTCACAGCCACAGGCAGCAATGAGTACAAATCTTCACCTGTAAAAAACCAAGCATTGAAACTGATTGAACAGTTTTGCCAAGACCCATTTCATCAGCTAAGATGACATTGGTATCATTTCTCCAACTGCCACATGCGAAGAGCTACTGATTAGGACAATTTAATAGGATGGCATTTTAAGGTATCCATCGTCCAAGTATACCTGTAATTTGCATGCAAGAAATTACCAAGACATACCTATTAACGAGAAAATTCAAACCCTCAAGCTGATAATCACGAAGCTTCCCTCCCTTCAACCATTCAGGCTGTTCGTCCAGCTTCCTTAAGCTTCCTATAAAATTATATCAATTACAGCAACTATAATAAACCGTATCACAAGAAAGAAAACCAAATGCGCGAAGTAAAAAAAAATGATTATTCAAAAAGATAATAGCAGAACTCCACTTTCATAATAAAAGTAATTTTACATATACTCAAAACTTGAACCAAAAAAAAAACTCTGGATATGTTTATGTGGAGAGTTTGAGATACCTACAGTAAGTCAGTAACCAAATATACAGTGTAAAATTAAAGCACTAGATTGAAACAGTGAACAATCTTATGTAGGCAGATAAATGCTTCATAAAAAGTGAAATAACACATGCACAGGATCTTTTGAAGTTCAATTGCTTTCTCTGTTAGTTTCTCTCGAGTAAGTCTAATCGAGCTGATAAAGTTTGCATCTTAATCTCACCCATAAATTTTGAATCAAGAGACCATTATAACTTTTGAAAACAAAAAATAGTTATTTGTATTTATTTAAAAATAATCTTTAACTAAAGAAAGCAAAATACAATAGAACACAACACATCCCTCCAAAAAGAGCAAAAAAACCAGCCAACAATCTACGATAGAAACTCATGTCACTGAAGCTGTCGAATCCGGAAAAATACTGATATGTTGGTCAGTGGGTTATTTGATATCATGTGGCAGATACAAATATGTGTAATGGTGCTACTAGGTACTAGGTAGTAATCACTATGATTGCCATACGGTACCTTGTATTAGTTGGATGGAAAGAAACAGAAAAAGATGGATAACAGGATTCATTGATCATTTCCTTGAGAAGGTATATTTGTTGCATCAATATTATATTTAAGCAAACCCACATTGTCAATCAGAAGATTTTTTTTTTTTTTAAATTATACCCTTTTTTAATTTAAAAACTATATTAACAGTTAGTAAGGTATGGTTAAAATTGTAAAAAGCAAAATAATTGAGGGAACTGTCTTTATCACCACGTCCAGGGTGAGTTTCAATTTCACTAACTGCTACTTCATTCCCACACCCGGCAATTGTTTCTCTTCAGAGCATAAAAATAGGAGAAAATATTGGGGTAGACAAAAAAAAAGTTTTATCCTTAAATCTTTCACTAAAAAGCAAAAACTGCCTCGATGACTATTGTAGGTAGTTTTCTACCCACCCATAGGGTGTGTATTTTTTCTAGTCTTAATAAAACTGTCCACAAATAATTTAGGGGGAGCACAATCAATTCTTTACTACAGTTATTTTCATAGTGGGTACAGTTATTTACTACAGTTAATTTAGTCCTCACAAGTTCATAGTGGGTACGCTTACATAAATGGAGATCCAAAAATCAACAGAAATTCATTCTCAATAAAAGTACAGAACAGTTGACAAGGAATAACTGAGAAAATGACCTGGATACACCAGCTAAGACATTAATCACATGATGTACATCAGACATAAACAAAAGAACGGTTGATGAATCTAGTAATCTGAGTATATCCAAACAAACCAGAAACTAAAAACAGAAACAAAAACAAAAAGTAAAAACAAAGAAAGAAAGTCCAGAGCGAATGCCAAAATCTGATTAAAATGAAACAAATAGATCCTCAAACGTACTCTGATCAAATTGCCCTCCATGCTAATGACCATTTCAGCACATATTCTCAAACCCAACAAACAGAACAACTCAGTAAGTAGCTAGAATTGTCACCCAAATATTCTATATTACCACGATCGACTTATGTTTGCTAGGCAGTAAATCTCGTTAAAACAAGCAGTAATATAAATTAATTTAGCTCACAAATTCTAAAAATTAAGTAATTATATAAGTAAATGCAAAAGCCATTTCACAACAAGCTTGTTATCATGCAACTTTCAAAACCAAAAGACCAACCTTTGCTTTTCTTGCGTTGGAGATCCACCATTTTTCCTTGTACAGCCATCGCAGCTTCACGAGCCTGCTCATCGATGACAATCAACAACCCTTATTAGCATTAAAAACAATTATTAACTGTATTCGTGCGTACACATATGCCTATTGATCATGCATATTCAACAAATGTCATTCTAAATTCCTATAAGCCTTTTTGTAGCCGGTACCCCATATAATACTGTTACTACCCAAAATTCATGTCTTGCTGGAAAGTCCATACAATAATGTTTCTCCCCAATTGACAGGAGGCCACATCAAAAGATGAAACTTCTCTGAGCAACAGTAGCTTCATTGGTAACAGATGAACTTAATAAACAAAATACATTTCAGCTACTCTACCTTGTACCCTCTTCATTTCATCTCCTATCTAACTAATATCGGAGCCTGTGTACCTCACAAAGAGATATATTTACCCACAAACTCTATGAATGGGGATCCCGAACCCCTATGATGTTATATTCAAGTTAAATATCAACTTTTTATTTTTATTACAATCATCAACATATCATATACATTTTGTAAATTTTAAACAGAGACTCCGTGTAAAACATATATCCTCACCCACCGGTGTCGTGACCATATTGATCTTAACCAAAAGCATGGCATGCATACTTTTAAGCTTAAAAATGTCAAAGATATCACAGCCAGAAAAAAACTTGTAACAGCTTGCAAAGATACACCTAACACCCAATGTTCATACAGAAACCAAATTAAGATAGCATTGTACCTTGAACTCATCAATAGCATCTTGTGCAAATGCAATATCGACGTCTTTCTCCCTAGTATCACATATCACTAAACATTGTTAGATTCATTACTACCACTAACACTAAACAACAACCAGAGCACTAAAGAGACAAACACTACATAACAAATGCACCAGTAACGTGTGAGGGCTAAGAATTGTTAATTAGTAGAATGGAATTTGAATCCAAATCTCGTATGAAAGATATGGCCTTGTATAAAGCACTATTCTGCAGACAGAATATCATTAATTTGATCAATTGTTACATACCAAGTCGCTTCAGCATAAGACAATCCTTGCCACTTGACCAGATACTCTGGTACTACATCACCTGAGCTATCTTGCTTGATGCGGTCAGCAATTATTCTCTCCACCTGAGAACCCAATATAGACAATTGAAGCATATCCCACAAATGTAGGTTTGACGAAAATAACCACAAAGCGTTGATGCATGGAGGCAAACCTGACTATTTTGCTTGATGAGATCCAAGTCCATTTCCTTGCTCACATCATGGACCTCAATCTAACATAATTTACAGAACCCAGAAAACAGAAACTGATGAGTATAACTACTTCACAACTCCAAATGCAAAATTAATAACTAGAATAGCAGTAGCACAAAAAAAATGTTGGCATGTCCAACATATTGGAAATAATATCCCAAAACTTTATTAAATTAACTGTCAATTGGTTTCAATTAGTTTGGTTTTGATTTGTTGAGGCGGGAAATTTTCAAAGCTTACTTCGATATAATTGTGTGTTCTTCTCACAGCTTATTCATATAAGAACATTTAATCATAACTTCAAGCAACGAAAATCATTTAAATCCAATGGTTAGCCCTAGTACTGTGGTAGTGGATATCAAAGGTATAGCTCTAGTACTGTGGTAGTTGGATATCACAGATAGATACCAAACATATCTTATCTTATTTAAACTTACTGATATAAGCACATTTTATCATAACTTCAAGCGATGGAAATCAAATAAATCCAATAGTTAACCCTAATATTTTGCAAAGATAGATGCCAATCATATTCTTTTTTCTATTAAAAATCACAAAAAAGTAACAGATGGAGAACACGAAAATGGATGACCAGACAACAAAAACAGAAGCAACAAAAAGTAGCCTTCAGTAGATGATACATCCATCATCTCAATAAAATTTAAAATACCAGACTATATTTTTGTAATACTAAAAAGGAAAATGTACCTCTTCACGTGAGATGGTCTTCCTGTACCTAGCATCCTCCGTCACCTTTTTGGTATAGTTTAAGACCTTCTTAAAACCGCTAAGCTGCAAAAGCGAAAAGGATAAAATGATAGAGCGTCTTTAATAACCGCTCAATACAAAACAAAAAGTTATCAACTATAAGAAGTATAGTAGTAATAGTAATAATAGAAATAGTAGTAACAATAATAATAATACGAACAACAGCAATAACAACAACAAAAATAATAACACTAATAATGCTAATTGTATGCAGTAATGTTTAACAGAACAATGTTTAACAGTGGATTAAAAAATAAACTAAAAATCAAAATAAAAAAAGGCACTAATTATACAAACCAATTAAAAGCCTAAGGAAAACAAACAACAAAATTACGAGGCATACACTTTGTAGCTCCGCAAATGATTTCCATTTGCAGTGCAAATGTGAGAGGCCTTTCCATTTAATCAAGAATTCTATATTACTCCAATCAGGCTCAGAATCCAACAAGTGACTCAATAGCAGAGGCTCTGTTGATCTACTGTTCATAATAGCATCTTCAGCCATGCCCTTCGGTTGATGCCAGAGCACCTTTTCAATATAGTCACCATCCTCCTCTTCAATCTCTTCCTAAACAAGCATATTTCAATGTTACAAGAATCAGGCATACGAGGAAAGCAAATAATATCATCTACAGTGTAGGATAAAAAACAGGAACAGAATAAATTAAACTTCATGAAGGGGAACACGTGAAATGACATAAAAGTTCTTGTCCAAAGCATCTACAAATTTTGGCCCAGTTAACTTCTACTTGACCAGATATATTGTAGAGTTTAAACTCATGGTCAAAGGCAGAAACAGTACCCAAATCAGTGCTGACTTTTGTTTTGTAATTATAAAAAATAGCAATATCACAATGAATTATACATTATAAGTGAACAGTGCAATCACAATGAAACAAACTGTAAAAAAAATAACCAGAAAACTACACAAAAAGCAATATGCAGACAAAACCACCTAATGACCAAAGAGATAAACTGCAGCTCCCTCCGGCAAATAAATTATGAGAAAAGCAAGTCTATGATTTCAGCCGAAACAGATGCCAACAGAGCTAAACCAGGTTTATAAGCTTTGAAACTAGACAAATACATATTCAATTTTAAGAGACCAGTTACATCACTTCTTCATTCTGGATAGTTATCATCTTGACTTTCCACTTATAATTGATAGCTATCATCTTTTCAACAATATTATGATTAATAATTTAAACATGATAATCATGCTATCCTGATTTTCTTACACTGCCAATGTAAAACCGTAAACCCTAAACACTAAACTACTAGTGAGAAATCCCTCATAGCATTAGAAAATATTGACTTCCTCCCAAAATTTTCCACATTCAATGCTGCAGTGGTTAACAGCAATCTTCAACAATATGAAGAACTCCATTTCATAAAGAAATTTAGAGGAATCAAAGACATGTAAAATTAGTCATTACAGTAGTTCATATATCAAGAGGTCATTCAAATCTTCAACTTCAAATCCCTTATTACGTGATGATTCATTGTTTTAAAACTCCTTACAATGAGAAATTTCCCTGTATCAGTATTACAAGTTCAGTATTACAATTACTTTCAGGAGAAAATAGACCTTTGGCAGTACATTTTAGTCACAGACAAAATATAGCATCACATAATGAATCTTTCTACACAACTATACTTTATCTTCCTCAAAAAAGCCTACATGTGAAACATAAATATTTGATAATCATAGATGTTGAATGAAAAATATATTACATATGAATGTCCTACCACAGTACATGAAAGCAATGTCAAAGATGTAAACTGTACCTTTTGGGATTTCTTTTTCTTGCCTTCATCAACTTCATCACTTTCTTCGCTTTCAACATATGACACCTTCCTAACAGACCTAGTAGAAGTTCGTACATCACCATTTCGTCCAGAGACATTGGATGTCCGGCCATTACTTTTGCGGGTGTTCCCTTTCCTTCTCGTGCTTTTGAAACCTTCATCGCAGTCACTTTCAGAGACCTCTGCAGAGGACTCGTCATCATCAAATGATGACTTTCTTTTTCTATGTTGACTAGATCCATGGTATGACTTGTGTTCTTTTTTAAGTTTCTGAGCACCTTTACCACGATGTCTACCCTTAGGTTTCTTTGCATAAAAAGAATTTTCTTCATCCGAAACATCAAGTTCCTCATCACTGTCATTATCTTCATCAGAATCTTGATCATTCCACTCTTTATCCTGTGTCGTCAAAGAACACTCATTAGTGTAAAACAGAAGGCAGCACATTACATTACCAGTCAGACCCCTTGAAAATTAACAGAGGATTATATCCTCCGAGGAACATACCTAGAGCAGAAGAGAGAACCAAGATAAATACCAGCAGAGAAAAAGAGTGAAAAGACACATATAAAGAAAGCGTGCAAAACAATTAGGATATTACATGCGAATCTACTAGGTAGATAAAAGCATGTAAACCTTTCGGCTCAAACTCTAAGACTACCATAGTTCATGATTCACTAGCATATGCCTAAACCATGATGGTGTCGAAGATATAACTGTCTATTTTCTGTTACAATAAAAAATCCTCAAAAAAAACCAATAACTATGAAACAGAGCCTAAAAAAATGATAAAGGTATAAAGATTGCTAATTGGAACTTTCTCTGGCAGATTACATTGTTAAAACTTATAATTACACTTTACAACTTTTCAATCACTTGAAGAAAAAGAACAAGTAGTTGCAAATATACTATCATACATGTAAATGATTATAACCTTTTTTGCAGTGCGACTACTAGCAACACCAAGATCTGGTTCAAAATCTGCATCATCAGGATCATCTTCTGCAATCAAGAACACAACGTGAGCTTTTGAGTTCCAACTATGAAATAGTTCAAGAACTACTACGTCACAGTAGGTGTTCATTTTAAATGAGGAGTATTGCTTAGAAAGGCATCTGAACCCCTTAAACATAAATTCTAGTAAAGTAAACAAGGGTTACAAAAAGATTCACCGTCTTCATCCTCTTCTTCATAATCAGCATCTGCAGCATCAATATTTTTGCTGCCATCATCACCATCATTGTAGCGTCCATTATCATTTGGAAGTTTAGAAGTCCTGTGAGAATGATTGGTGGCTGGGGCTGGCTTTGACTGTAGCCTGGAAGTTGGGCCAACTGAGTGTTGAAACCCTCTATAATGCATCGAGTCACTCTGTTCTTCCCCATCCTGCTCATAATATTCATCAGACAACATTTCATCTGCAGGTATATCAGAATGGACCCGCTGTCCCTTTCGTACTTTAGGTCTGCCATCATCTTCAGAATCTACTCTATCTTCCCGGACATCTGAAGAATTATCTTCTGATCCAACAGTGTTCCTGTACTCAGACCCACTCTTTGTGTCATGTCCAGAATCGGATCCACCCTGAGGGCACATCGGTTGACAATCCTTCCAAAAGTTCGAACCCCATTTTCCAGACATAGTCGTTCTCTTAGCAGAGGATTGGGAATTGGACACTCCTGCATTAGCACCATCATCAGGAGCTGCCTCATGTGGCAATCTACTGGCACCATCATGTTCGTTTTCACTTTGATACTTCATATCCAAATTCATATCAAATTCCTTATCACAAGACGTTACGGGGGCACCCAAATGCCCTGCAGATCTGGGAATTTTGTCAGCACGTCGTCCCTGGCTCTGGTCTTCTGGAAAACTTCGTGATGCCGTTTCGTTAGAATAGTTCCTGAAAAAGGCCATCCCTTCACATAGATCTTCTATTGAATCATTTAAACAAGCACTGCACCTGTAAATAGTAGAAAGGAAAATAACCAATCAATAGTTCTATATTCTCAGCAATTGTCTGCTAACAGAAGAGCTAAATGGATACGTGAATCCAAGAATGAGCAAAGAAAAGACTACCATCATCATTCTCTTCAAAAGAAACAAAAACTACAGTGAACTGTAAGTTAATACACATTCAAAGTATACGTGAGAATAGCTGTGTGCAAACAGAATAGAAGTAACAGACCATTGTCAACAGACTCCACATCATCAACAGGATAACTCTCTACAGAATCAAACTTCCCTCCTTATCGAGACCGAACATCTTCATTACTCACGTTGATCAACGCATTATCTATTCATCGACCACCGAGACTGAGCAATTGAAGATAGAAATGCCAGAGACAGTCCATAAATCAAACTAGAAATTACACCAACAATTTCTCCCACATTTGTGGCAAAAATTGAACAATACTCCAAACACACTGACAGTTTATGACCTTAAATTAAGACAAGGAAGAAGAACGACTGCACAACTCAGTCGCTAGTAGCTAGCTACAAACGACGTCGTAGTCACCAGTGAAGTAGAGCCCAGCCAACAACGTCTATGGAGCCAAAAAGGCAATTCAACATTCCACAAAACCCGATCCAACATTGAAAATATTCATCAATGGCACACCAGCAATCACATAATCAAACAAACCGAAGCGAGTAACAGATCAAAGAGCAAATTCGAAACCAAAAAGTAGAGCGGAAAATGAAAACAGAATCAGCTAGTCCGAATAAAACCCTAAATAACTTTCAAAACGAGCCCTAAATCCACGCCTAGAAACCGAGGATGTGCGCAGATGAGAAATCGGACGCGCACCTGATGACACGTGGACTCGCCGCCGGAACACTAGGTGGGGGAGGATATCGGTGTTATTAATTTTGGTTTTAAACGCCGGGTCGGGTAACTCGTCGGATTTGGGTTTTGAGAATCGGCGGGTAAGATGCGGCGGAGGAGAGAACGACCGGTCGGAGGAGAGCGAGGTTTCCGACGACGGTGATGGTTATTAGAGAGAGTTTAGGGGAAGAGGGATATTATCAAACAAAGAACCGGGTAAACAAAAAATTAAAAATATTAGAAGCGGAGATATGTGACAATTCAAGGCTCTTTTTATTTGGAGATTTTGGAGAAACGTGTTTATAGAGCCTTTCTGTAATCTCTAAAATCAGGTGCTTATTTTCATTTTTAACTTTCGCCAATTTGTAAGTTCAATACAGAGATGACCAATAAGGTGCATACACGTGGCATGCACTCATTCAATTTTTTCAAGCATTTCCCCATCATCGTTATAATGTCAAATTTTATTTTCGCGAGAATCTTGTTATATAGATCAGCCTGTTAAGGATTTTAAGATTAAGTACTCCATAGTCTAATTTTTCTAAATGACACATGTTGTAGTATTATTGGTTAATTTTTTCCACTTTCTTCATATTTGACTTCTTATCATAAATTTAGTCTGTGTGAACATTTCTTTTGTCATCACCACCGAAGATTAAGCTGGGGTCATCGGTCATAAGTTCTTGTTTGTCAAGATCGGTATAAGAAATCAAACACTATAGGGCTATTCAATCGTAATTACATAGTTTTTGTCTGAGTTAAACAGAAAATCATTGTTACAGTTTCCATTCAGGCTCAAAAGAAATCATAACTTTTTGACTTAAACAAGCAATAGAATGTTCTGGTGTTTATAAATTGAGCTCAAATATATTCATAAATAGTAGAATTCCTCAAACAAAATATAAACATAAGCTTTCACATTACAATCTCATCACTATTACCCGATCAGTTGAAATTTGCAAAGTCGACGAGAGTTTTGTAGTGTTTGTACCTCATAAGGAATGGTCTGAAAGAGAGAACGTCCGAGCGGCTTAGCAATTTCCTACTTGTGCTCCAAGGCCTTTTTGAACGCTTCGCGGTTTGGGTCAAGGTGTCGGAGCCCCACGAAAAAAACCACGCAACCAATCTCTCTCCCCTAATCCAAATATGGTGGAATTGAGGACGGCAGGGAGAACTGCTATTGGGGATTCTAGGGCCAGAGAGATGGAAGAAAACTCATGATTTTTGGAGTCCCTCCGGCCAAGTGCGGTGGAGAGAGAGAGAGAGAGAGAGAGAGAGAGAGAGAGAGTCAACTTTGAAAGAAGTGGACAAAATGAACCACTAATAATGTCACACGTATCCTTAATTAGCTCCAGTGTGCTTAAACCTAAGGTACTATAAGCCGAATTTCCCACATTTCAAAAGCTCCTTTAAAAATAATTTCTATAAAGATTGAAAAGCTAAAACCATGTTTGATATAATTTGATTGAACAATTTTTTGTTTTTTGAATATAAAAATACAATACAAATTTATTAGGTAGACTATTTTCCGAAAATGAATTATGAAAACAAAAAATGTTGATACAGAAAATGCATGATGATGGTTCCAGTGGGATTCTAGGTCATGCTAGTCGATTTTGTTTTGTGCCTTGATCAAATGTTGATGGTTTTTTTATACAAAATCCAATACATGTAAGCTATTATGCTAAGACATATATCAACACCAATGGCTACATCAACCATAATAGACAGGTTACAACTTTCATGTATGCCAACCCCGATTTAGCTTCCTAAATCGGAATCAAACCCCTTCGAAAACACGAACCAACAAAAACTTTTCGAAATTTGGGCAGAGTTTCGCTACTAACGTAGAATTGCCATTACCTGCACGCGGAAAATACACTTCATCCTATGCCACAAAAAAACAAACCGTGGGCACCAATCCCATCCGGATTTCTCAATATGTCAACAGTAAAGTAAACAATACATATAATATATACTTTACTGAAATCCAGTGTAAAATCGTATAACGTATTCAATAGGAAGCTCAGAGCGACATCTAATACATAATCGTAAACGCATACTACAGTAGGTAGAACAATAAACCTACTGGATGAAACAAAGTAGCTTGAGCACTATGCCTCCGACCACGACGTGCGACACCAGATCCTGAACTGCAAACTGGGCACGGAAACCGAAAAGATCAGGTGAAAGACAATAAACACGTTAGAGTGAGTGGACGAAAATAAATGTCTTTCACCAATTAATATATATGTTATAAAAACATATGCGAGTCCAGGTAAATAAAAACAACATAGTACACGAGGTAAAACTCATACTCCTCCAGTGTACTGAGCATGCAAGTATAAATCCCACGGGGTCACACATGGACACACACCGTGCTAGTACAGTCCGAATCACGAGGTCCTTGGTCCCCGTGATTCTAAGCCAGAAATGGCCTCGGTTCCGGGGAAACGCCCCTCACCGGTCAGGTCGGGATGACGACGTCCCTCCTGGTGGCCTACCATCGGGGATCAGCCGAGAGGCAAAGTGTATCGATACAACAACGTAACCAAGACTGTACTCTGTGAAAACCAAATCATAAACAGTTCGATGCAAATGCATGAAACAACATATAAATGTATGTATATTTGTATACGTATATCCGTATATGTATAATCGTAAACACATGCTCATATTTATTATAATCTCGTATGAAATCTCATGCCCGTAAATCATCATCATGCTGCATGCTCAAATTCATAAAATCATATAAAAGACTCGCAAACAATCCGTGAAAAGAAATTGTCCACTCACAGACTGGCGTAACGCGTATCGCGTTAACCCGTGATCCGGCGGAAAGTCCATCGCCAAAACAACGATCACGAAACCCCTGAATGTTCACAAAGTTCATTATTCAAAATCATAATCCGACAATACAAATCAAACCACGAGAAACCACCGTTCTCGGAAACAGATAAATCACAGTCGACGAATCGTCGAAAATCCGTATATACCACTTCAATACCTCGCTTTACGTTCAGACGCTCAACTCGAAAAACGAACCTCCCCACTGCGATCGGAGCGCGATTTCGAGTCAAATGACATGCGACTTGTCGAAAGTCAAAAAGTCAACCTTGACCGTTGACCGCCGCCGTTGACCGCCGTCCACGGCGGCGCCACTGTTGACCGGAGAATTTCACGGCGGGGCAGCCTCTATTCCACTCAAAATCTTGCACTGAGCAACTTTCATAACTGCACCGAAGTCCAATTCTCACTCTAACACATCCAATTTCAATGAAACCCGAATTGTACACAAATTTTCCAATCCAAAATTCTCCATGTATACATCGAATTGAAACACGAAACTTACAGGGAAGCATCAAGGGGATGAGAGCTTCAAAGCCCACTAAGAATTGCAGCTCGAATCGGCCGGAATCACAAACCACCATTAACACCAAAATTCACAAACTTTACTTCAAGTTTTCTCTCTCCACCGTGAGCTCCACCACGCGAGGAGGACGGCACGGGGTCGAGGGCACCGAGACGAGTTGAACGGGACCAGCCCCACCCTCTGGGGTGGCCGGAATCGTCGCACCACCGTGAGCCACCTATAGGCCGACGTGAATCCTCATTCTCCACCGAGTTGACCGAGTCAACTCGGTCAACACTCAAAGAGGAAAGGTTTGACCTGCCCAAAGTAGCAACTTCTATTTATAGACTTTCCATTTTTGGAAACTTCATAATTATCCTTTTCGACAAACTTCAAACGCGCGTAACTTTCTCGTCGTAATTCCGATTCCGATAATTCTTACGGCCACAAACTCGTCTCGACATATTCTTCAATAATCACTCAAAGTCAAATACATCGGCCAACCGAATAAAAAGTCAACCCTTCAAAGCAACACACATTAAATCGACTAAATAATCAACAACCGGCAAAATGCGCAACTAATTCCTCGTAACTCCAAATCATGCTCCGGAAGTTCCCACGAACTTGAAATTAAATTCTGAACAACTTCCGTGAAGAAGCCGAAACCAAATTCTCGTCCGGTAATTTAGTTGTTAAGTAGCCCACCATTTAAATCCGAACTTCAAATATTCATAACTAATTCCTCGGTCGTCCAAATAATGATCCGGAACCGCCCACGAATTCGTAATCACATATAGAACGACTCTCGAGAAGAGACCCAGCTCCAATTCTCTGCCAATAATTAAGTCGTTAACAAGCTCGGCGAATCCAAACAACCGTCGGATACCAGTGACTACGCGGTAACTTACGTACATAGCTGGTTGTACTGCTGATTCTGGTTCGGGTCGTCACAAATCCACCCCCCTTAGAAAAATTTCGACCTCGAAATTTCCAAGTCTGCTGGCTAAAAGTAGGAACACTGCCTCTGTATCCTGCTCAACTGCCCAGTGGCTACATCAACTGAACAACTCTGGCAACTGACTCCACAATAAGAGATAGCTCTGTGCTGGAATCTCTGTACCCACAAATCACATATCTGAACTGGCTCCACACAAGCGCCAAGTGTTCCTACATAAGGAACAGACAGGATACACAACACGTAGCAAACCTGAAACATAGTTCCGCCACGCGGAACACAACACACAAGGCCAACACTATAGGCAATGCCGAACCATACGGCATAACACAAACTCGCCTATGGCCACATATGAATCAAAACATCAAGGCAAATCACAACACGACCTGCTCATACCAACGTAACTCAAGCATCGAACTCAAACAATTATCAACCCATTTCCGCTAGTCTGACAGTCTGTGGTAACACACTCCACAAAATCGGAAACAAACATCAACTCAAATTCAAACCAAACTCACTCCAGCACAATGGAGTATAGCACCACATCTCAAATCAACATCAAATAATCTCAAAACTATAGTGGTCCACAAACTGGTACTGCATGCAATCTCGAACAGCTGAAACTGCTGGTCCCGAATCCTCCGGAACTGCAATACCGAAATACACAACATGCCCTCCTAGGCCTAAATAGTCCTCGAAGATCACTCGCCAATCCGAGGATAAGATCCGGTACTAACTCGTAATCTGGTCCCCAATGCTCGCTGCAAAGCTTGCCAACACTTAGTCGTAGCTGATCACCTTGATCGGCGAACTGGGACACAGGTACACCACGTAAAGGGACAACCTCCATCAAACACAGCCATAACAGCCTGCCACTGAAATCATCTCCAAAAGGTACAAAGTACTGTACTGAGTTCGTCAAACGATCCACAAAAGCCTAACAACTGGTATCACAACCAAAGTGCGTACAAACATACACAATCATAGCAGCAACCGTCACGTCTAACCGGAAATCTCAAATGGCTAACACATCTCGGCAAGTCTCTGCCTCCTAGCCATTGCCAGTCGACAAATATGGCATCAGCACACACAAGCTGCTATATCGTTCTTCATGTTGCGTCACGAGTAGTAAACTCGAAGTATCTGACACTTCTCCGCGTCACTAGTGCCAAACACGCGCAAAATCACGAGCCTCAACATCATCACACTCAAACTCAGCTCTCGTAGCCCATAACTCGGCTAACACGAAAACTCAAGCCACACATACACACATGCAACACTGAAACTCCTGACTCTCAACTGAATGCATCAGCATCAACATCATCCCAAACAGATGGTCAAAGTACAACCTTTAGCTTTTCCCGAACAAACTCAAAGGTGCAGCCATAGTCGTGAGTCGACCTCAACCATCTACACTGCCTCAAGCCCAAATCTGGCCGAAAATGCAAGTGGATGAAACTCAAGTGATCAGTGCACATCCTACACTGCACTGCACGCCATAGCTGTAGCGTCTCAAACTCTCTGATACTAACACAAATACAGCTACACCCAAATCAAACTCCGGATACGTAACCTCATAAGCTTTCCACTATCCGTAACTATGAGCCACCGCTCTGCTACGCAGCATCAAAACACAACCCAAACCCAAACCTCGATGCATCGCCATAACCCACGAACTCGTCGCGATCATCAAGTAAGGTCAAAACCGAAGTAACGGTCGACCATCCTGCAGGAGTAAATAATTATCCTTGCGTGTATTGAACCACTCGAACTTGACGTCTTCTTCGTCAATCCAGAATGTAGTGTGGCAATCCAGGAAAATCCTGCACAAGCCGTCGGTAATAGCCTGCCAAACCCAAGAGACACTCTGGATCTCTGGTACACAGGTAGGGCAACCCCAAATCAATACGGCTTCGAACTGGTCAGGATCTACGCTAACTCCCTCGGATAACATCACATAGCCCAACATCTTCACGCTAATCGACCAAAACTCACACTGGCTGAACTTCACAACACCTGGTCGTCTTGTAAAGTCCGCGAAACCGCTCACAATTGCGTCAGGTACTGGTCCACACTCCTGGAATACATCGGGATGTCACCAACGAACATGACCGCAACTCGTCCAGAAACCGTCTGAACACCTGGTCTACCAAGTCCACACGATTTACGAAGCATTGGTCAACCCAACAGCGTGACTAAGAACTCATGAAGTCCGCACCGAGATCCGAAAACTAACATAGCCACATCTGACTCATTGATCCACAACTGATGGTATCCGGATCCGAAATCAATCTTCAACAAGACTGAAGCTCTCGCGAGCTGATCAAACCACTCGTCAATCCAAAGCGGAGGATACTCACTCTCCTCTGGACCAAATCGAGCTTCAGATAGTCAATGCACCACCTCATCAAATCATCCAACGTCCGTACACACCATGCAAAAACACACCACGCAGGTACGCTGGGTCGCATAAAATCTCCTGAAATCTCCTCCAGCAACTCCTGGAGTCGAAACAATAGCTCCATCAGCTCCGCTGGCTCCGAACGACAAGATGTCGGTAAAATGAGTCCAGCATCCGGTACGAGCTCAATAGTGTAGTCGATCTCCCGAACTAGAGGAACACCAGGTAACTCCTCCAACACACACCTAGAAACTCGGGAACCACCTCGATATCGCCAATATCGGCACAGCAACCGTAGTATCCACAACATGGCAAGAAAGCAACACAATCTGTCTCCATCATCTGCTCGACCATCACCACGAAACAGCATCTCGGAGAAATCTGGTCGTCGATACACAACCTCTTTCTCGAAGTACTCGAACACAGTCAAAAGCGTCGTCAGTAAATCCGTACTCTCAAACACACCCAAATCACAATGTCCAGCTATAACAGATCCGCGGCTGACCCATATCCTCCAACAGGGATCTCATAACCTCCGGATGGATGCAACACTCCCCAAGACCTCGGAAGTGGAGATACAGATACAATAGCCATGGATATCAAACAACAGCAACCTCGGAGAAAAGTCTGTCCTCAACAAGGTCATGGCACGAACTCCAACATGCCCAAATAGCCGCCCACATCAATTGCGACTTACTGAATGGCTCGTCAAAATGGTACATGGATCAAACCACATGAATAACATCATGATCTCCTCGTAACTCTGAGCTACTGAACCGCTACAACAGCTGGCTGAGGGCGCTCCCTCGTAATGTGACCCTCCTGGTCACCGGAACAGCAACTGAAAGTACTCCTTGAACACAAATCACCGCAACACCTGCTGCGTGAAAGGATCACCAACGATCGCCCAAGCTCATGCCACAGGTACAAGTCCGCTACTCTGCGCTCTCCGCCATCGTCAAACGGATAAGCAGAGAATCCCCAACATAATCGAAAAGGCCACAACCTGATGAAGTCACTGATCCCGAAGTGTCGGAACTCAACCTCATCAAAATCTCACTACTGAATCCACTTTCCTCAAACCGTCACATCGAAAATCGTGTACATCTTTTCTTCACAATAACCTCGCCACTGAGTGCAACACACTAAGCTCCTCATGGATGTCTCAAGGCACATCAATCAGACTCTCTCTCTGATACTCAGGTTCAAACTCATCTCGAACCTCGTGCACTGCTTCCTCTGAAGCCACATAACTCGTGCAAACAGGGACAACATGTGAACAATGCATCTCTGCCTCAAGTGGGTAAACACTCCACAATACGCTTGCTGGGTAGCCTAATCAAACATTACAGTATACACAACACTCTGAATGTAGGCCGTGGAGTCGCAACCGGAACTCACACAATATCAGCCCACAAAACACAACAATCTGACTCAGGCAAACATCACTGCCACAAATCTCAGCTCTGAGGCAACATATAGACGTTCATATACACATCCCCAGGCAAACCGTGCCACACAATTCTCTGAACTCTGAATACTCATCCAAATTCACAACTCTGGCAAATCGCGCGTCGATTGATCCACAACAGGATCCACAACCGAAATAACACGGAAAGCACGTCAGGAGGCATCCTAATGAATACAATACCGTTCACAACAAGTGGAACGTAATCATGGAACTTCAAATATTTGAAAGCACACAACACCCGGAATTTGATGATTATCCGCCGGCCGGTCGGGTCATCATTCCAGACATGCTGTACATTCTCAAATACCCTTAGTAAACACGACTACAGAAGTCTACAGAACCTATAACCTAATGCTCTGATACCAAGCTGAAAGGACCCAACCCCGATTTAGCTTCCTAAATCGGAATCAAACCCCTTCGAAAACACGAACCAACAAAAACTTTTCGAAATTTGGGCAGAGTTTCGCTACTAACGTAGAATTGCCATTACCTGCACGCGGAAAATACACTTCATCCTATGCCACAAAAAAACAAACCGTGGGCACCAATCCCATCCGGATTTCTCAATATGTCAACAGTAAAGTAAACAATACATATAATATATACTTTACTGAAATCCAGTGTAAAATCGTATAACGTATTCAATAGGAAGCTCAGAGCGACATCTAATACATAATCGTAAACGCATACTACAGTAGGTAGAACAATAAACCTACTGGATGAAACAAAGTAGCTTGAGCACTATGCCTCCGACCACGACGTGCGACACCAGATCCTGAACTGCAAACTGGGCACGGAAACCGAAAAGATCAGGTGAAAGACAATAAACACGTTAGAGTGAGTGGACGAAAATAAATGTCTTTCACCAATTAATATATATGTTATAAAAACATATGCGAGTCCAGGTAAATAAAAACAACATAGTACACGAGGTAAAACTCATACTCCTCCAGTGTACTGAGCATGCAAGTATAAATCCCACGGGGTCACACATGGACACACACCGTGCTAGTACAGTCCGAATCACGAGGTCCTTGGTCCCCGTGATTCTAAGCCAGAAATGGCCTCGGTTCCGGGGAAACGCCCCTCACCGGTCAGGTCGGGATGACGACGTCCCTCCTGGTGGCCTACCATCGGGGATCAGCCGAGAGGCAAAGTGTATCGATACAACAACGTAACCAAGACTGTACTCTGTGAAAACCAAATCATAAACAGTTCGATGCAAATGCATGAAACAACATATAAATGTATGTATATTTGTATACGTATATCCGTATATGTATAATCGTAAACACATGCTCATATTTATTATAATCTCGTATGAAATCTCATGCCCGTAAATCATCATCATGCTGCATGCTCAAATTCATAAAATCATATAAAAGACTCGCAAACAATCCGTGAAAAGAAATTGTCCACTCACAGACTGGCGTAACGCGTATCGCGTTAACCCGTGATCCGGCGGAAAGTCCATCGCCAAAACAACGATCACGAAACCCCTGAATGTTCACAAAGTTCATTATTCAAAATCATAATCCGACAATACAAATCAAACCACGAGAAACCACCGTTCTCGGAAACAGATAAATCACAGTCGACGAATCGTCGAAAATCCGTATATACCACTTCAATACCTCGCTTTACGTTCAGACGCTCAACTCGAAAAACGAACCTCCCCACTGCGATCGGAGCGCGATTTCGAGTCAAATGACATGCGACTTGTCGAAAGTCAAAAAGTCAACCTTGACCGTTGACCGCCGCCGTTGACCGCCGTCCACGGCGGCGCCACTGTTGACCGGAGAATTTCACGGCGGGGCAGCCTCTATTCCACTCAAAATCTTGCACTGAGCAACTTTCATAACTGCACCGAAGTCCAATTCTCACTCTAACACATCCAATTTCAATGAAACCCGAATTGTACACAAATTTTCCAATCCAAAATTCTCCATGTATACATCGAATTGAAACACGAAACTTACAGGGAAGCATCAAGGGGATGAGAGCTTCAAAGCCCACTAAGAATTGCAGCTCGAATCGGCCGGAATCACAAACCACCATTAACACCAAAATTCACAAACTTTACTTCAAGTTTTCTCTCTCCACCGTGAGCTCCACCACGCGAGGAGGACGGCACGGGGTCGAGGGCACCGAGACGAGTTGAACGGGACCAGCCCCACCCTCTGGGGTGGCCGGAATCGTCGCACCACCGTGAGCCACCTATAGGCCGACGTGAATCCTCATTCTCCACCGAGTTGACCGAGTCAACTCGGTCAACACTCAAAGAGGAAAGGTTTGACCTGCCCAAAGTAGCAACTTCTATTTATAGACTTTCCATTTTTGGAAACTTCATAATTATCCTTTTCGACAAACTTCAAACGCGCGTAACTTTCTCGTCGTAATTCCGATTCCGATAATTCTTACGGCCACAAACTCGTCTCGACATATTCTTCAATAATCACTCAAAGTCAAATACATCGGCCAACCGAATAAAAAGTCAACCCTTCAAAGCAACACACATTAAATCGACTAAATAATCAACAACCGGCAAAATGCGCAACTAATTCCTCGTAACTCCAAATCATGCTCTGGAAGTTCCCACGAACTTGAAATTAAATTCTGAACAACTTTCGTGAAGAAGCCGAAACCAAATTCTCGTCCGGTAATTTAGTCGTTAAGTAGCCCACCATTTAAATCCGAACTTCAAATATTCATAACTAATTCCTCGGTCGTCCAAATAATGATCCGGAACCGGCCACGAATTCGTAATCACATATAGAACGACTCTCGAGAAGAGACCCAGCTCCAATTCTTTGCCAATAATTAAGTCGTTAACAAGCTCGGCGAATCCAAACAACCGTCGGATACCAGTGACTACGCGGTAACTTACGTACATAGCTGGTTGTACTGCTGATTCTGGTTCGGGTCGTCACATATATAGCTACTCTTGTAATTCATACAATTAAATCTATTTCTATCAAGATCAGTACATAGTCTCTCTTCTCTCAACGTTCTTCTTTATCTTTTGCAAGCTTCAATAGAAAATTTTCAGCTTTCTCTTGTTTATTAATTATTTTATCTATATGTGAATCTATTTGATCTAAATAATATTGGGTCAGGTTTAATAGCTTAAAAGCTTTTACACCACTTTTTGACCTTGGATTTTAAACCTTTCAATGGTCTAGATTACATATGATATGATAGTTAATTCATTTATAACGAATTTTTATTCCGAATTTTATTTATAACAAAAGTTGTTTAACCTCTCTCTCTCTCTCGTTCGTGTTCTCATTTCTTCTTTATGCTTCCTCTATATTCATATTCTTTATTTTTTCTAAGGGATTTGCCACTTTTATGCAAGCTTCATATATTAATAGCTATCAATCTGGATGAGTACAAAATTGATCAAGCAAGCTACTTGATTTCAGAGCTTTATATTTCTCTCGTCAAATCTAGATCATTAAAAAGACCACTAATTCATACCCATTTATAATGAAACATTGAGCTACAAATTGACGATGACTTCAGAATTAAATAAAAAATGAGCTCTTCTGCTCGAGTTGATCCTCGTAAGCCATCAAAACTCTTTCAATACCCAGTTTTTCACTAAAACTCAGATCAAATCAATGTCGCATTCAATTAAACTTGTCTTGATGAAATCAATTACAACTCGAAATCAAACTAATACTGATAGGCACAGTAGAACCTATGCCATAATTGGCTTAGTTGGACATAATTAGAGCAAGTGAAACAGTTTCCCCATATTTGAGTTTTTCTTCATTTTAGGGAATATTTTGGTTGTTTTGCTCCAACGGATTTCCAAAACATACTCCCTATTTTAGAGAATATGATGAGAGAGAAAACAACATTCCCTATATTTACAGCATTCTCTATATTTTTAGGGAAGAAAATTGGGAAGAATGATAAAATCTGCAAAAGGGGGAATATGTTGGAGTTTAAGCATAAAATGTATCGTAAACTGTGTTTTTTGATTTTCTATAATAGAGAAAATATGGGAAAATTGTTGGAAATGCTCTTAAACTACCCAGGAAGACAGCGGAATTGAAGAGATGAAGAAGGGGGAAATGGACGATAGAGAGAGAAAAAAATTAAATAATTTTTATAATTAATATAAAACTGGAATCAAAGAATTTGTTTTGAATTGGACAATTTATAATATCATGTGTAATCTGGGCAATTAAAAGTTTTAAAATTCGGAAAATTGTGTAATAATTTGTGTAAAAAGTTTTAAGCTATTGAACCTGATCCAATAATATTATGCATGAAAATAAACTCCAATAAGAGTTTTGTATTGGATAATTCACAAACTTTATTAAGGTTGTTATTTAATTAATCTACATATAGAGGTATGTTTTTGGTTATTGTAGAAGACATAACAGTATATAAACTTAAGGGCCATAGATTTAACATACATTAATAATCATCGTACCAACATGAACTTACTCTAACAATGTGTTCGGATGAAATATTTTCAATTCTCATGAAGTTCACAAATGATGAAAACTATAATTCCAGGAATTTAAATGTCATTCTTTATGAATTCTAGCGTTTGGAATTTAAATATATAGCTTTCCGAGTGATCGAGTTTTCGACGCGCGCCTTAATTTTGACAATATACCGAATGATCGATTTCAGAGCGTACGTTTTCCTTCTTTCGATTTCTCTGGATTTTTTTCGATCAAAATGATTGAATGATCGAGCTGCCGTAACCGGCATCTAATATAAGACACATTGCCGGCGACGGAGTAAGTCGCCGGAAATGAAGACATTACCGGCGACTTTACGCCGGAAAATCGCCGGTAATGTTCCAAAACATTACCGACGACTCCAACCATCGCCGGCAATGTCTAGCCACACATTTCCGGCGAAATTCCGGCCGGAAAATCGCCGGAAATGTTCGGCTTGACATTTCCGGCGACGGTTGGAGTCGCCGGTAATGTTTTGGAACATTACCGGCGATTTTCCGGCGACATTACCGGCGACGGAGTAAGTCGCCGATAATGATGAACATTACCGGCGACTTTTCCGGTCGCCGGCCTTGTTGGCCGGAATCTCGCCGGTAATGTTTCCATTTGTGGTAGTGATAACACCATTAGAGACAAGCTACACAGCTGGCGGATCATCCACATGTGCTTTTTTCGTCACCAACTCAACCCATAAGTTTATAGAAGCAACAATCAATGCCTAAATACTAAATCATTTGGATCATGCCCACAAAAAAGGGATTTGGAGCACTAAACCAGGTCAAAGTAAAAACAAATGCTAAAATCGCAGTGTTAGACTCACGATGATTACTACTCATTGGAGCATCCCAACGCATAAGATGATCCGCTACGAGCAGAAGAGATCATAAAGATCAACACACCTCTGACCAATAAAAAATTGAAAGGTCCAACACCTCAACCCACCAAGCCAGCAAACATGTTGAAGAAAGAAAAGAAAAAAGGTTGTCTTGACAGACGCTCATGCCAAACTGATGACATGCATCGAAGAATTCACTATTGAGGTCGCCATGGCAAACATGGCCAAAACTCAAACATGATGCACATGTACACGCCAAGGTCAACCCTATATTCTTACGTGATAATCCAGGCATATGCTATCACGCCATGACTTTGAAAGACAACAAATTTGCAAGGAAGGAAGACCAACGTGTACATGTTGATGAGTTTCAGTCCACTATAGTAGGAAGAAGGTACAATAATGCTACATTGTATTATATTTTTCAAGAAACATTGATTTGGGAAGCCAGGGATTGGTTTCGTGAAATACTTAAAGGTTCAATTCATTCATTCACTGAAATGATAGAAAGCTTCCACAAACGGTACGATTGCAGAGGAAATATAACACAATAAGAACATTATTCCTGATTCATTAGGCAAAACCAAAACGATTGTTAACCTTCGTCAATCGCTAGATAACAATAGCATAGTTCTGCCGCAACTTGAACAAAGTGATATCCATGGAGTTAGTGATGAGTGTCGTGTATCACTATGCACACATGCCTGATAATATTGACGTACAAGGCGATATATATGATATATCGTGCTTTGTTGCAAAGAAATTTATAATATTCGTGATTGCATAAACCTAATTGTGCGTGCTTAACACTTGTATTAACTCAAACCTCCAAAACTCCAACCAAGATCAACATCAAATGAAAAAGTCAGGTTGCATGACCACGCGTCATTTTAGTCTGACAAATAGTGAAGTAAATACAGAAGCCATAAGGAGGATCAGTCTCACATTGAATAGTAAATGCTTAACCAACTTCCAATCACCTATTAATGACAGTCATAATGGTAGGTAATAGGTAACATATCTTACTCTAGGCTAGCACTTTGCTAACGCTGTTGATTGTGTTTTTCACTGACTTAGGCATATGAGTAATGAGGCGGGCCACCCCATCTCAATATCTAATACACTGTGTAGTGTTGTTTGGCAGGTGCATTTCGAATACAGATCGAATTCGTCAGGAGAGATCAACATAATCATCTCATTATCCTTCTAATAGAGACCCAACAGAATCTGGTAGAAATAGAAAGAATGGGATGAACAGAGAGTTATTAACCCTGAAGCAATTATGTTCTTCACTGAAAAAATTGGATTCAAGCGAGTAGACGAGGATTTGCTAATGTTTACCAAAACATTCTTTTCGGCTACTTGAATTTCAAAGACCTGGCAAATGAAACTAATTGAGCAGCAGACACTTCTTGCATGCAAGGGATTTTCACACTCATTTACACTTCTAAGGCTACCATTATTTTACACCATACTAGGATTGCTATTTTTTTCCTCAATGAAAGATGTCTACGGTTGTATCAAGAATCTAAAAAGCACTACATGATATTGACGTGAACAATAAAAAGCAAAAGGAGACCAAATGTGATATTACCATTGAAAACCTATAGTAATAAATAAATTGTTTTCACCAAATTTTTTTGCTTATACCGCCTACTGAATATACAGAAGGGAATATTTAATAATCACGTTGTGAAGCAAATGTTTAGGGTTTAGAGTAACATATGCCCTCCCAACCACCAATTCACCTCCCTTTTCTCATTGTTTGCCACATGTCCAAAATGTAATAAATATCAACTTTGGTTACATATTTTTATTGAGTACACTTATAGAATATTCAGTATTAATTGTATTCAAAACCCAACATTAACATTAAGAGAAGTAAGCTTTTGGAGAGACAATTAGTACGTATAAATTTTACAATTGGGCAAAGAGAAGCAGGTTTCTCTAGCTGGAGAAGGATTATGCAAGTTCATAATTTGAATTCATGGTAAAAGCTACATAGACTACTTGAGCAAGTGCCTTAGTTATATTTATGAAACATAACTAATTCCTTACATGCACTAGTACAAAAATAGCATCATACGACGCCCCTCAGACGACATAATTGAAAAGTTTGTTGTCTGACTGATTTTATAAGAAAGAGACGACATTTGCAATGTGTGTCGTGTCATTTAGCTTGAAACGAAGATTATTTTTAGTTTTCAACGGTGAGCATCCAAAATTTGTAGTTTTCAAGGGCAGGTACCTCAAATTGTGGTGGTTTTGAAATATTGCTCAAGTCAGTCCGTCGTCTGAATATTTAGTGCAAATGTTTTGAATCATTGAGTTACAATTTTAAAGGATGCTCATCTCAAAGTTTGGTTGTCTTGCAATATTCTTAAAGTCAGACGACAGTCGTCCATCATCTGAGTATTTAGTGCAATTAGTCCTTCAATCATACGTCGGTCAACTGTCATCTAAATATTTGCCAAAAACTTTAAAATTTTTTTTGCCAATTCAAACAAATGAGGAGTTGTAGGCAATTCTCCAAGAGACCTTACTAGATTGAGTTTTTTGATTAGACAATGGTCGTCTGTTATTTGAGTTACGACACAATCTAAGCGACAAATTTCTCACCTAAATTGTCTCAATGAGCATCCAAAATTTTAAAATTTTAATAGTGGGCATCTAAAAGTTTGATGGTTTTGAATATGCATAAATCAGATGATAATCGTATGTCGTTTAATTAAGCTTTAACATTTCTTTTGCTACCTTAAATGACAAACATCATAATTGTCTAAAAATAATCATTTTCGTGAATTTGACCGTTGGATGGAATGATTGGAATAATATTAAGACGCTGTTTAAAAACTAAAATTTTTTTACTTGAATTCTGTCTCGATCTGTGCTTATCACTGTTGTGACGATAAAGCTCTTTAGAGTAAAACTAGATTTGCAGCTCCATAAAAATAACTAATTTGAGACCCAGTTTTACACATGCATTATCGTGGAGTTCATAGTCATATGAAAAAATATGACCAAAAAAATCAATTTAGGTACTCCTCCCATAGGAGAATGAGCAAAATCCTTTAAAAGTGTTATTTAGGTCTTTTGGTTGTGTTTGACCTCATTGACCGACATCTAAACGAACTCCGACGAGGGTAATGTTTTTTTTATAGAAAACCACTTTTGTTACGAGGTTGACGCATGTGTATGGAAACATTTCTCACTAGACCATTTTTGTTTCTCATATGTCTTTAATTTCATATATAACTACTAATGTTACTTACAATGTTTGTTGGTTATATGAAAACAAAACCTTTATGAAACTAAACCACTAAAAGTAATCATTTAGTAAATATGACTATTGGATGAGACGATCAGACTTATCTAAGCATGCTGTGAAAAAATTAGAACTTTTTAATTTGAAGTCGACCTTGATCAGTGTGTCTTACTGTTATGACCATATTCCCTTTAAGTGTAAAACTCAATTTGCCGTTTCATCAAAAAAGATTTGAGATCAAGTACATCACACGCATTATTGTGGGATTCCCATCTATCTCGCCATGTAAAAAAATTAAAAAATTCTAAACCCTAAACCCTAGACCTAAATCTAAACCATAACCCTACACTACCAGCATATGCACTATAGCCGACGACATAAAGTCATCTGCCTGTTAGCCTAAAGTCGTCGGCTATAGTATAGCCGACAACATGTCGTCAGCTATAGTATAGCCGACAATATGTCGTCAGCTATGGTGTCATCAGTAAAAGGTTGTCGGCTATACTATAGCCGATGACCTGTGGAGCACCTTGTCAGCTATAGGTCCAAACTAAAGGCGACCACCAGAAGTTGTTGGCTATAGTTCCCAACCATAATCGACGACTTTAGAGAGGAAAGTTGTCGGGCACACCTTCCCGGTCCGGTAAAAAATGTTTGACTGGAGGATACTATAGTCAACGAATAGGTGTAAGGATCGTCAGTTATTGGTGATGCAGGTCGTCGGGTATACTTATGGTCATCATCGGGAAATGTTGACCATGGTCGACGACTTTGGTGCCTAGTCGTCGGTTATAGTATGCAATTTTACGAAAAAAAACTACAGATTCTGGATTTACCATTCCCAGAACCTGCAGTTCCAAAATAGCTAACGAACATATATTTTCATTTCCACAATGTCCAACAACGCATAACAACTTCACAATCAACACAAAACACAAACTTATTAAAATTTAGCGTATAATTTTGAAACACATGCATATAAACTAAATGTTGCCAAAGTCAAAGTTACGAAGATAAGATTGGCCACTACAATCATCATCGGGAGAATCCTGTTGCTCATGTGGGGCATCGTGAGGGTGCTTGTTAGATGGAGTCCAACCTTGGGCTGGAACATTTATTCCTTGTGCCTGAGCTCAGGCCTTCAAAATTCCTAGCCATTCCAGCTCGCATCCGAGATAACTCCTCAGACTACTGCCGGGCCATCTCTTGACGTATCTCCTCTATCTGTTGGGTCATCTGTTGCTGAGTTTCTTCTATCTTGCTTTGATACTCCTCAGTCTGCCTACAAAGTTGCTCCTCTAGTTGAGCCTTGGATGATCCTAATTTGCATTGAAAATCAGGCGTGTTCTTCAATATCTCATCGCCTAGTCATCCTAAACCCTTATAATAGTAATTACTTCTTCGTGGTGGGAAAGCGTTTCTCATGATCTTCGCCCCAACCCTTAAATCAGATTTATCAACCTGAGATATGGCCCAAGGAAGCTCATCATCGGAGATATTAAGGTTTCGCTCCCTTGCAATCTGAGTCAACACCTCCTCAGCTGTTTCCCTTAAATGATCCTAATTGAAAATGATAAGAAAATAACATATTAGAAAACATACATTAAAAAAAATAACCGGACAATTCACATGTAAGCAATTTGTAAACTTGAAAGGGCACGATACTTATAGCTTGTTCGTGGGACTGAGGATGCGTTTTTTCATACATCCACACAAACGGGTTTTCTTCAGGGTGTTGGGTCATTACTTCATCCCTATAAGACGCATAGGGTCTAGAACTGCCGTGATGGTTGTCCGTGTTCTTTGCTCGGTTGTTCTCGTTTATGGAGGAAATTGCCTTGTTTCATAAATATATATTAAAAAAATGTATTTAGAAACTATCAATGCCATATTATCCACAAGTAAATACATATGATGTTAAATCTATACCTCAAATCGTGGGGCGTTGAAGTGGATTAGAAACCACTAAGCATGAACTCCATAGGGGTACCCGAATGGTCATTCAGCATGTCTTTTTTCTTCTAGAATTTACAGAGCCCATTCTTTCACTTTTTATACCTATACATGTGACACAAATGTTAGAAACACATTACATAATCCTTGTGATATCTAAATATATATTATATAACGCCCGTCACCTCCCTCCTTGAACCTCATTTGCTCAGGTGGATTTAAGTTCCTCCCAAACATTGAACCACACCTACAATTTCCCATTTTTTTATGTTAATATATTTATATTTTAAAAGAATTCATTAATATAAGTAGACATACACAATGAATATCTAACTTACCAACATCGCATTGTTCACTTGGTCCTTCACGGACTAAGGGACTGAGGACCACTCTGACCATAGAATAGGGACTTTGTCTCGGATAATGCTTCCAACCATGCCAGAGTACCTCCTACAAATGTTTCTCTGTCTCACCGATCATTGCTCGTCGGTCTCTATGACCAGGAGCCCGTAGGCCTCCACGTCCTTCTGAAGTTGGTTTTCCATAACAGGGCCTCTGGTCCTCACTTTTTTCTCCCCTCCGACGTCTGTCGCATAAGGCATAGTAAAAAATAATAATATTAAAACTGGATAACCCAATTTATTATACAAATTAATGAAAATTTTGAAATTAAATAATGCATATATTTACTATTTACACGATGATTCTGACGTCAATGCATTTGCTATCTTCGCACTTTTCAGAGGTGTATTGTGACAACCCGAACCAAAATCTACGTATTAATCAGTACGGAATTGGATTATCGCAGATTAGTCGCATAATTGAGTTTATTAACGACTTTTTCATCAGGAAAGAATTTGTGTTGACTTCCTTCACGAGAATTGTAGAGTATTTAATTCTGAGCTTATGTAAATTTTTGGGGAATTTTTCGGATAAGCGAGCAATATTTTATTGAGTTTTGAAGTCGGTTGGTGAATATATTTAAAAGTGTTATTTTTATTGTTGATTTAATCGTGACCGTCCGATTTGGATCAGATTTGTTTTGAACTGTTGATTTGGGCAGGTATGTGTACGGTATGAATACAGTATAAATATGAGACAATAAAGGAAAGTTTCCATTTTGGGAAAATGCCCGTTGACCTGCGTTGACCATGGGTCAAGTCGACCTGTTTTGGTCACAGAACTTGTCGTCGGCGGTGTGCTCGATTCTGGCCATATTTGGCCGTGCTTCCTTGATGAAAGATGTTGGGCTTGAGCTCATCTTCAAGTTGATAGGTGGATCGCCCTCATTGGTGGCCGGAGGAGGAAGAACCGATGCAAAGAAATTCGGCGGCGGCGGTGGTAAATCGGCGGAGATGGTGGCGGCGATACCGGCAGAGTTGAGGATTGACACAATAGGGGTTTTGATGCCCTTGGGTTGGTGTGTCTATCCCAAGTGGTCTTGGGAATTGCCGTGGCCGGTGGTGGTCGATCGGAGTATGGGAATTCCAGCGAGGTTTTTGAACTTCACGGTGAGTTTTGGACGTTTTCCGGTTAAAATTGGGCTTAGCAGTGGACTACAAAGTTGTTGGAAATGTTGAGATCTTCAAATTCATGTATAGGTTGAAGATTTCTGGGCCGATTGGAATTCCGGCGGCTGGCGGCGGAGCTCCGGCGAGGTGGATTTTCGACAAAGTTATATGTCGTTTCGCTCGTTTTCGCGTGCCGAACGCAATGGTGAGGTTTTTGGGTCAAGTTGAGTTTTTTATTTTGGGACGAGGGGTGTTTGGGTATATTTTGAGAGTTTTGTTATCCTCGTCGATATTTTGAGAGATACAATTTTCGAGAACGCGATGTTCTTGACGTATTTGCTCCATATGTTAAAAGTCAATATTTATTGATCGTATCTTTATTATTCAGGTGATCGTGATCGAGTGTTTAGCGAGGGATATTCCGCCGAACCTCAGAGTTAGCTTTGTACTATGAGTGGAGATTTTATCCCACGTTGATTTTCATACTTTGATTTTCACAGTGGATTTGCGAGTCTATGAGTATGCTTTACGTTTATGCATTTACGAGTATGCATTTATGATTATGCATTTTATGAGCATACATTAATTTGGAGGCATATGTGATTTGTTTTTACACTGAGTATGGATATATGATGCATCGATGCTATAGTCTCTTAGCTGATCCCCGAGATGCTCCGGGAGGGTTACGTCTATATGAGCACCTAACCAGTGATTCACAGTACCCGGGAGAGTTACATCTTTATGAGAACTTAACCCGGGCGTATTGTAACTTTGAGGAAAAAGTACTCAAGTTACTGCCTCCACACACACAGTACTGAGGAGAGTTATGTCTTTATGAGCACTTAACTTGGGCTTGTTTGTTTTGACTCCCATGATTTTATGTGCATTTATTGTGAAAAGCATGTTGGATTTGTTTATGCGGCATATTATGATTTACATCCATTCACTCTAACAGTTTTATTATTTATATGCTTTTCCCTGGGCATTTATGTATCAGATATGAATTATGTTATGCATTACGTTATGTTTTTTAGAAATCCGGATGGGATATGGCTCCCACGGTTTGGCTTTTGTGGATATATGGAGAAGTGTGTTTTCTGCTGCAGGTTATATGGTATCGCGCATTAGAGAGTAAACTCTGTCAAAATGGTTTTTTTTAAAGGTCACGTTTTTAGAAAGGGTTGATTCCGGTTTAGGCAGCTAAATCGGGGTCGGGTCCTTTCATGTATCAAACGGCTGAAAGACGTATGTTTCCTTTGGGTGGGTGTAAATAAGGTTTCCTTCATCATCAACAGCCGGTTGAAGGTTTCCCGCGTCATCGACATATGGCAGGATATGTACGACCTGCGAGGGGAAATATAGGTGAGAAGGGAAGACAGTTGGACCGAGTTTGACCGAGTTTGTCATCGAGTTTGTTGTACTTATCCGTTTGGGTTTGAGTTATCTAAATCGTGAATTTGGTCGGTTCGCGACGTATAAATATTAAATAGTCGTAAAAATCAGCAAATCACACAGTTGGACCGAGTTGGACTGAGTTGACTCGGGTTGACTCGTTTGCTCCACCGACCTGGTTTGTTCCCGTCGTCGAACCCAACGTTTCCGGCCACCTCCGGCCCAGTTCTTGGTATGGTTGGAAAGCCCCCTCTTGATTTCCTATTGATTCATGTATTCTTTTGTTGAAATTGGTTGAGATTTGAGGGAGTTCGAGCTCGATGAAAATCGTGGATTTCGCCGAAATCGGGTGGCATTTTCCGGCGAGTTTTGGTGTCGGGTTGGTGGGGGGTAACTTCCCCTCAACCCCTTGAAGATTTTTGGGTGGTTTGTTTAGGAATTGGTGGAGGTTTGAGGTGGTACGTGGTGGTGACCAGAGAGGAAGATCCGGCGAGACTTTCGGCGAAATTCCGGCCGGTGTGGTTTGTGTTGGACTTGGTGGTAGAAGGGAAAAGTATTGGGCTTGAGGAGAGGAAGAGTTTGAGGTAAGGGTCGCCGAAGTTGGTCACCATTGGCGCTGCACCGCCGGCGGTGGTGGCTGTCAACGACGGAGCTCCGACGAGGGTTGACCCCTTTTGGGATTTTTGGAGATTTTTATACCGTTTTTCTCGTAATCGTGCCCTGATCGTAGTCATGCGGTTTTTGAGTTGTTTTGAGTATTCTATTTTGGGTCGAGGGTTGTTTGGGTGTATTTTGGGAATTTTGTAATCCTCGTTGATATTTCGAGCGATACGTCTTTCGAGAACACGGGGTTCTTGACGTATTATCTCCGTATGTTGTGTTTCAATATGTATTGATCGTATCCCTGTTATTCAGGTGATCGTGATCGAGTGTTTTGCGAGAGATCTTCCGCCGAATCGCAGAGTTAGCTTCGTACTGTGAGTGGACATTTTATTTTCACAGTTTATTTGCGAGTCTTGATTATGCAGTTACGTTATGCATTTATGATTATACACTTTACAATTATGCATTGTTATTAGTATGCATTTACGATTATGCACATACAAGTATGCATTTTATGATTATGCATTTTACGATTTTGCATGTGCATGGAAAGTATTTATGATTTGGTTTACACAGAGTACAGTCTCAGATACAGAGGTAACATCGATGCTTTGGTTTCTCGGCTGATCCCCGAGATGCTCCGGGAAGGTTATGATAAACGCCTGACCCAAGGTCTTTCAGACTTATAATCACGAGGAAGTCTGAGATCCCATGATTAGACTGTACTATGCGGAGGAGTCCATGAGTGACCCAACATGATTTTTGGCATCTTTATGGATCAGGAAAAATGTACATGGTCGGGATTTTCATGTGCATTGACTCGTATTATGCTTTTATGAGCATATATACTTATATTTGCCTTCCCTTGGGCTTTTCAGTTTCTTTTGCATATATACTCACATTATTATTTTCGTCCACTTACTCTAACGATTTCATTTGCCTTCCCTTGGGCTTTTCTGTTTCTTTTGCCTAGCTTGCAGTTTGAATTCTGGGGTTGCACGTCGACGGTAGATGCGTAGAGTTCAGGTCACACTTCAGTTCGAGTAGGTTCTTAGTTCGACCTATTGGTTGTATATGATGTGTATATGCATCGCTATGAATACTTATGTTATGTTTTCAGTTGAGTTTACTCCTGGATGTTTTTCTGGATTTCTTGTAATGTGGTTTATTATATATATGATGTTGAGAAAAAACTGGGATGGGGAACGGAGCCCCACGGTTTGGCTTTTGTGGAATATTCGAAGTGTGATTCTCTTTGCAAGTTCTAATATTGGTTCACGTATTTCAAAGTAAACTCTGGCGAAATTTTTTTAAGGTCATGTTTTCGAAGGGGTTTGATTTCGGTTTAGGCAACTAAATCGGAATCGGGTTCTTTCAGTTGCTATATTCTGGGAATGCTTGGTCAAAACCACGTTTGAACTCAGCTTTTCCCGTTCCCCCTTTGAAGACATGGTCAAAACTCAAAAATTGTTGGCTAGCTGCTGTATATTGTTTCCACCGTTAGTGACTGAGTTCAATTAGTTGATTGGGCTATTTTCAACTTCTTTGGCAGGTTGTAACACCATGATTAGATGGATTTGGCCCATAAATGATGCAACTTTAATGAATTTGGATTGTATAAACAATGAGGTTGTATGAATGAATTTGGCCCACTATTAATAAAGATGAGCATATATTATTTCATTATTGCATTCCTATTTTTTTTGCTTCCACATTTTTCACCGCTCAACATATGTACAATGATTTAATTCTTATTTATTATGATTTTAAACAATGATTGAAAAATGAAACAACAAATCAAATATTAAATTTTATGTTAATAATAATATGACCGTATGAAAAATACTACCGTTATTTTTTTTTCTCATGTGAACATTAAGTTTTTAGGAACACATATTTTAAACTTCGTTTCATGTGTAATAATCTCAAGTCCGGTCATATGTACACAAAGGTTCTTCAAATTATGGGCTCCAACACCAGTACTCGAAACGTGAAGGAGGTGTTGTATAACCGCTACAGCATTCAGGTGAGGAACTAAATGTTCGTCGAACAAGTGTTAGATGAAGACCACGTCCTTTATGAGTTGGAGATTTTAGCTCCTCAATACTCACCATTTGGCTGCTTACTCCCCAGAACAGCGGCAACAATAATGTGTCGGGTGGCGACAACAACTCTTTCAAATCTGACTACTTATAATCAATATTTTCAAAGGTGAAAGTGCAAGTCGAGGCATTTTAGGTTAGCCGAGGCAAGCGTAAGTGCCTCAAGGTGTAGAGGCGTATGCCTTTAGTGTACGCTTGAAGCATTAATTAAAATAAATACTATATATATTATACTGAAATAATTCAAATAACACAAAAAAGAATATCCAACACAATATCTTATAAATTGTTCTACGAATACCCAATACAACTACTCATTATCAAGTCTCCCTCCTCTTCATCATTATCATCTAGATCAATATCACAATAAAAAGTAGACTATTAAGTCAAAGAGATGTAGGGCTAGCTTGATGATCGATCATCATCACAATATCTTACAAAATGTTTTAAAAGTACCCAAAAGATAGAACTAATTCATGTATAATACATTTAGTCCTCATCATCACTATCATTAAGAGGAATATCACTATCGTCATCAATTGGAAAATTATTAAGCCAAGAAGATGCAGGTCTTGCTTGATCATTATCATCACCATTGACATCAGGCAAACCATTTCCCCTCACTTCATCATAATCCTCACTGCCATCTTCAACACAATTCATTATTGCTTTGGCCTTGTTTCCACTAGTACCTATGGATCAAAATGAAATTTAAAGTTTCAATTTGGAGACTAATTAATAGAAGTAATGCAAGAACTTAGTTTCATCCAGAGTGGGAATAAAAATGCACCATTAGAAGACTAAATGATCAAAGTAGTTTTCTTACTTGAAGCATCTACTTTATGTTTCTTGAATAAGTTCAAAGAGGAAGCACTAGCTCTCGAAGTAAATACATGAGATCTCTTAGAAGACAAACAAGGAGGAAATTAATCATGATTGTCTGGTTGATTAGGAGTAGGCTTAGTATAAGTAGGTTGATCATGAGTAGACTGATCATGAGTATGATGCTCTTTAAGATTCTGATCAAGAGGCTCATCAATAACTAGTTCTCGAGTGAATTGTTTATATGAATCTAAGGGCACATTTCTTACGGCATCAACTTCAAATATTACTTCAATATTGAGTCAAACAGTATTGGTTAGAAGAAGAGGTTCTTCTATCTCAGTAATCCATTCATCATCAGATGGAATATCTTCAACCAGAATTGGATCAATTTTTGTTTTACTTCTAAGAGTTCGCTCCTTTAAGGCAACATTGTACTTCACATAGACAAGGGCATTTAGTCTTTGAAGTTTCAACCTATTCCTTTTCTTTGTATCACTACTAGAAAAAATCCCTTTAGGGACTAACCATGGGGACTGATCTTTGTCATGTTTGTTCATCGGGACTAATTTGAGTTCCAATTGAGTAATTTTTCTTTTAAGGTACAGTCTTTGGTCCCTTGTTTTTCAGATGGGAATAATTGTAAGTGTGACGACCCAAACCAGAATCTGATGCATATTCAGCACGATTCTCGAGATTGAGTTTAGTCGCAGTTTATGTCGTATATGTGGTTTGCCGATTCGATTCGCGACTATGTTTTCGGTCGAGAATTTGAGTTGGGTGTCTTCACGAAAATTGTAGAGTACGTGATTTTGAGCTCATGGGCGATTCCGGAAGATTTTTCCGATAACCGAGGAATATTTTATGATTATTTGAAGTTTCAGTTTCCGATGAGTTTATCCGATTGTTTCGAGTTTATCCGAATCGTGATGGTTATCCATTTCAAATCGTCGATCGATCCGAGGCTCGAGTATAAATAACGAAAATAGTCGAAGAATAGTCGAAAAAGGCAGTTTTGAGCTTTGACCGAGCTTTGACCATTGGTTGACTTTCCAAATTTGGAAATCTTACCGTTGACCCGTGAAGGAGGAGGGCGACCCGTTTGACTAGTCGGCCGACCCGACTTTTCCGGCCATCTTCGGCTAGGCTGAGGGTATAATCTGACTCACCTTGAGCTCCTCTTTCGTTTCATGTATGATTTGTTGGGAATTTATCACGTTTTGGGGGGTGTCGAAGTGTGACCGATTTAGGTTCGTCGCGGGTATCGAGAGGAGGTCCTCCGGTGATCGGTGGTGGTGCTGGATAAGGGGGTTCGACTCCCCTTGTCCTTGGGAGTCTAACCATGTGCCTTGATTGAGTTTTGAGTGAGATTTTCGTTAGACTCGAGTGGTGGCCGGAATCTGGGATTCCGTTCTGTTTCGAGGGGTTTTGGTGAGGATGGAGTGGGAATTGGCCTGAGAGCCAGTTATAAAATGTGTCTGGCTGATCGAGATCTTGAGGACTGGAAGTTCTTCGCCGGAGAATCTCGCCGGCGGCGGCGGTCAACGGTGGTCACACTACAAGAAAATTGCACCTAGACCGCGGACCATTTCCGTCGTCTAGGTGTAGTTTTCCGTCGTCTAAGTACTTAGACGACGGAAACTCCGTCGTCCAAGGTCCGTGCTCCAAGTGCTGTCGTCCAAGCACCTGGACGACGGAGATTTAGTGATCCGTCGTCCAAGTTCACTTGGACCTCGGACATTATCCGTGGCCCATGTATACACTTGGACGACGGAAACACTAAGTCTCCGTCGTCCAGGTGAACACCTGGGCCACGGACAGACGAGCAATGTCCGTGGCCCAGGTGTTCACCTGGACGACGGAGACTTAGTGTTTCTGTCGTCCAAGTGTATACATGGGCCACGGATAATGGTAGCTTATCCGTGGCCCAGGTGTTCACCTGGACGACGGAAACACTAATCCTCCGTCGTCCAGGTGAACACCTGGGCCACGGAGAACGACAGGGTTTAGGGGTTAGGGGTTAGGGGTTTCACCTGGACGACGGAAAACATAATCTCCGTCGTCCAAGTGAATATTTAATTTTAAAAAATAAATAAATTGAAATTAAAAATTATTAATTTAATTTATTATTATTTTAATTTAAATAATGAAAAATGCTAAAATTAAATAAATAAACTAAATTTTGAATATTATAATTAATAACTTAATTATTAAATAATCAATGTAAATTAATTTGTACATACGAAAAAACCCATAAATTAAAAATTAAAATATTGTTCGGAATGCGGAAAGAAACGAGATAATATACTACGTGCTAGCTAATACACTGGAGGAGCAGATGCGGGGCCGAGTCCTCCGCCTCCAGCCGGGTCGTTGTCGTCGGGGTGTGGGTTCGGAGGAGGTTGACATACTTCTCGATTTTGTTCCATAAGGGCGATGAGTTGGGCTATTTGTGCTTGTTGTTGGTCAAGTCTTTGCCGCATTGCCTCATTCTGCTCTTGTGTCAGTCGATTCTCCTCTCGTGCCAGTCGAGCCTCTTGAATGGCTGCTTCGACGGCCGCAGCCTGACTCATTCTCCGCTGCCTCGAACCTCCCGTAGATGATGAGCCGGAGGTCGTCGACAAATCTCGTACCACCCTAGGCCCAAAGTGCCTAACCTCCTTGCCAGCTCTACGACCGTAGACCTCATCTGCGATTGCAATTTGGCTCTCTAAGGATAGAGGAGGCAGGTCTTCCGGCGGCACATCTGGGAACGCAAGCTGAGTGTTGGCCAACTCTTCATGCGCACGCTCTATCGCCCTTGCCTACAAAATTATAATTAATTTATTATAATGAAATCATATTTAAATAATAATTACTATAATTAAAAGCACATATATATATATATCACTTACCCCGCATTGACTCGCTTCATTATCGAGCCCTGGCGTCACGTACGCGCTTACGCTTGCATCAATAAAAGGGTGTTTGGAACCCTTATCATTGTGCTCCTTGGCAATTTGAATGAACTGCTTGGCGCCGGTAGTATGGTGTTTCTCCTTCTTCCCCCGGTTGGCTTTGTTGACACCGGAGAATTTCTGTTACACAACATAATTAAATCATTAAAAAATGAATAACTACAATTTAAATAATTCAATTATTTTAATTGAAATAAAAAAATTAAATTAATACCTTAAATTGTTCATCGGCAAAGTGGTTACACAACCACTCCCCCTCATCTTCTCTCTCCCCTTACAGCTCTACCGGGGGAGGCATGGGACCGACATCTTTGAAGTACTTATGGAGCCTGTACTTCCAATATTTGTAGATGGAGTTGGCTGTTTGATTGATATGCCTCAACATAGCCGGTGTCGGATCCACGTCAAATTGTTCCTATGAAAAATAAATAGAAAATTATAATCGTATATATTATGAAATTTTAGGCCGAGATTAACAATATTATATAATAACTAAATTGAACGTATTACGTACCGAAAGATCTTTGAAGACTTTCGCCTTCTCATGATCCGGCGCCTCCTTCCAAGTAGGGGCAGTGATACGAACCCGGTTACGGATGATTGACCCTATCCCATGCGCCGAGAGACTTGCTAGTTGAGCTGT
Organism: Geum urbanum; assembly: GCA_946800695.1. NCBI lineage: Eukaryota > Viridiplantae > Streptophyta > Magnoliopsida > Rosales > Rosaceae > Geum > Geum urbanum. Next base: position 43,326,180 of record OX326998.1, read on the forward strand.
GGGAGGGCCACCGGTGAATTCGTCGTACGGCAAGTCGATCTTTTTACCAGTCGCCTTGCAAATACGCTCCGCTTTCCCCCCTTTAAAGAGACCCCGAGTCCTTTTCGGTTCCGGGTCAGTGGGGGCCCTCCTTTGCCTACGGCGGGCGCTGTACATGATTGATTCGGCGGTGGAGGACGCCTGAGTACTTCCCGTTGAATGGGTACCGGGCGTCGGAGATTGGAAGGGGTTGACGTCATCACCGCTCGAGATGAATGGGGGAGCGGGAATTTCCCCAGAGGGCGCTACGGACGGACCAGATGATCCGTTCGGATTGAGAGCGTCGTTGCCCTCCGGTGGTAATTCCCAACCGACTTGGTCCGCCAAGCGGCGGAGCATGGCATCTTCTGCCTCTTGTTGGGCTTTCTTCTTGCCGGATGTCGTCTTTGGCGGAGCCATTTAAACCTAAGAGTACGGGGTTAAAATACCTACTTACCATAATAATTACAACTTAAAAATTTACGCTAATTAATTAAGTACGTTTAAGATTTAAATAGAGTACACTAGCTTGGCATTTTCGGTCGTTCAATGGACGTGCGACCCGCACGATAAAGTGTAAATTTTCAATTAATCAGCCTTGGTTAAATCGAAAAACATGGCCAGTTAGGGATAGAGATAACGCGAGAGGCAGGACTAATTTCGACAAAAGTCTTTCTTAGTCCAAATCCTGTCACCAGTCATAACCCGTTTCTAGACACCATGTCCGACATTCGGCCAATTTTTCGAAAATTTACACTCCCTCAAGTCCTTTGCAAACTCCGCCCTCAACCTCATGTCCATAACTTCACTTAGGTTATGGTGTGCGGTGATGAAATACACACATCACGAGGGGTTAAGGAGATAAGCAAGGAAAAGAGGCGCCATCTATTCCAAAGAGTGCGACTTAATAATTACCATACCTATATACTAAATTTAAATCGAACACGTACTACTAATTAATTTACTAGAAAATAAACGTAAATATTAATTAATAATTCCTTTAATTAGATGCAATAATTTATATTTATTTATCATGCAACTAATAATAAATAATTTAATAGTCAATTCATTTAATCATGCAACTAATAATATATAAATAATTACAATAATTATGATTTAATTAATTAATAACAATAATTAATCATTTATTAAATATTTAAACTAATTAATCAATTAAATTCTACTAATTAATTATATTTAGAATTAAATTAATTAAATAAATAAAATTATTTTAATAAGAGAAAAATAGAAATTTACCGAACCGGAGTTTGCGGGAATATCGGCGGAGTTGAGTCGTCGGAGAAGAGGAACCACGGCGGAAATAATGTCGTCGGAGCGTCGCCGGAGGAGGATCGCCGGAGGAGAGGAGAGGAGAGGAGAGGGAGAGGAGGAGATGGAATGATGAGAAAATGAGGGGGGGGGGGGGTGCTGTTCTATTTATAGAGTTTCACTTAGACGACGGAGCACTATTCTCCGTCGTCTAAGTGCACTTGGACGACGGAAACAATGTTCTCCGTCGTCCAGGTGGCGGTTTAAAAATTTTCAATCGGCGCGTAATTAATCGGCGGGACGTTTTGAACCGCCATGGAATTGGACTTAGACGACGGATAATGAAGTCTCCGTCGTCTAAGTGAAAATTCAAGCGGTCCCAAAAACGGAAGCGGTAAATTGAACCGCCATAATTTTGGACTTGGACGACGGAGATGGTAAGTTTCCGTCGTCCAAGTGAAAAATTACATGAAAAAATAAACAAAAAAAAATTGAACCGCCATGATTTTTGAACCTGGACGACGGAGATGGTCATTCTCCGTCGTTCAGGTGAACACCTGGACGACGGAAAATGACCATCTCCGTCGTCCAGGTTCAAATTACGTAAAAAAAAATTTTAAAAATAATTCGCTAGGAATTTAGCGATATGTCATTCGAGTGAAATAGTCGTACAATATCGATGAACGCATCGTATATATGAACAGTTAAATTTGAACCGCCGATTAATTTTACGTATTGAAACATGTTAAGTATGGACTAATCTTTACGACTTAAGTGTTCATGAGTAGACGCTCATTTGCAGCAGAGTATTAACGAAATTGAATTTGGACAAAACAACCGTTGGATATGTTCGTCGTAACATAATATATAATTGTCGTCAAAGGACCATAAAATAATAAGTTCGGGAAGGGTTTGATCGGCACAGTCAACCGCAAAACCGATAATTTCACAAACCGGAAACGTGGATACAAGGCATTTCGCAACTCCGATTTTCGAACCGTCGAAGCTCACACACCAAGAATTGTTTACTCTAAAGTCTTGATGAAAAGAAAATGCATTGGAAGAAGGTCTAGAGGGTCGTTGTCTTAGAAAAATTTTTGATATCTTCACCTGGACGACGGAAATGAGCGTTCTCCATCGTCCAGGTTCTAACCTGGACGACGGATAATGACATTCTCCGTCGTCCAGGTGCATAGACCCTGAATTCAGGGGTTAGGGCCTTACTGTTTAGGGTTTAGGGTTTGTGAACTTGGACGACGGAGAATGACCAATCTCCGTCGTCCTAGTGTGTACCTGGACGACGGATAATGACCAGTCTCCGTCGTCCAGGTGTATAGACCCCGATTTCAGGGGTTAGGGCCTTAGGGATTACGGTTTAGGTCGTCCCCGGTCATTTGTGTACGTACGTGTCCGTTTAATTATATTCTAATTCAAAAATATAATTAAAAAATTTATCGATCGATCCGATCGAACTGCTAGCTAGATTTAGGGTCAAGGATTTAGCTAGGGTACGTTTTATATGATATTGAGATTTGGCGCCAATATTTATTAATTTCTCCGTTGGCCAGGATATATAATTCAGATTAATTTCTTACCGTAAACCGGCATCGATCATATATATATTACGTACAATAATTACAGTAATTAATTACCAATTAATCTCCCTCGTCGTATGACCGTACTCTTCGTCATAATCATCATCGTCCTCATCCCCATTAGTCGACGGCTCATCCTCGTCATCGTACTCAACATTGTCCGACGAATAACCTGAGTCCTCGTCTGCGTCCTCTTCCTGCTCGTCTTCTTCATCTATCTCATCGATAATCTCATATTCAGTTAGATCTGTACAACTATCAGGCATGGGTAACCGTTCACCATCTTGAACCAGGTCCATTATATCGGAGCGGACCATAGAAATATTAGGCTCTTGATAGGCAGGAATGTCTCTTTCTGGTTCAGCAGCATCTTCAGTCGTCGTCGGTGTCCCTTCAATTGTCTCTGTATTCCATATTCCTCGGTGAGAGATATGGTTCACTATTTTCCACCCTTCACCGGCTTTCGGATCGTCGAGATAGAACACCTGCCGAACTAAGGTGGCAAGAGCGAAAGGCTCATCCTCATACCAGTGCGAGTTTGTATCGACTGATAATAGTCTCAGGTCTTCCTTTGTACGTTTGAACCATCTGCACTTGAATAGGAAAACGTTGACATCATTCCCGTAACATAGCTGAACCACGTATACAATAGCCCCGTAATATAGATCATTGTCTTTCCCAACGGCTACCCCACTGTTTTGTGTTCTTCTTCCTTCGTCTCGGGCCAATGAATGGAACTTTACACCGTTCACAAAACATCCGGGATAAATATAGTGTTTAACCGGCTTCCCTGCTAGCAAGTGCTTTGGCCATGACCCCCACCCTCCGTGGTTATCAGATTTTTGCAGATCAATCATCTGCGAAAAAGGCCAAATTAATATAATGGTTTACTTTCTACAAACATGAGCAATATGTATTTAAATAATTAATACCGAGTCGTACGTACGTACCCATTGGAAGAAATAATCAGGAAACTTCTTCTTAACCATTTTCTCAATCCACGCCGAACTCTTGTTTTGATTTAACGCCTGAAGCCTCTCCCTGTATGACATTATGTACGGCTCAACTTCATCACAGTCTCGCAACACTACCCAATGTGCCTCAATAAGTTATTCCCGTGTTAACGATTCCTTTAATACTCCTCTAAACGGTCGGACGACATTGGTGACGACAGAAAGATTGATGCGGGCACTGCGATCGGAGGCAGTGGGAGGGGGTGGATCTTTGAGGTACCTGTTGCAGTAAGTAACACACTCATGCATTAGGTATGTCTCTGCTATGGAGCCATCCGGGGCCGACCTGTTTTTGACGAATGACTTATACTGTCCAAGCTGTCTACAAAATCAAACGTACACATTACATAAGTACATATAGCTAGCTGGCTAGTATATATATAATCTCCAGTGGAACAAATTAATTAATTAGTTGTACGTACCTTTCTTGAGGATACATCCAAGTGTACTGGACCGGACCAGAAATAAGCACCTGCTCGGGCAGGTGGATCATTAGGTGAATCATGATGTCAAAGAAAGTAGGGGGGAAAATCCTCTCTAGTTTGCAAATGATGTGCACAATTTGTTGTTGCAATTCCACCACATCTGACTTCTTTAATTCTCTGGCGCATAACCTCTGCCACCACCTGCACAATGCCACTATTGGTTCTACGACGTCCCGAGGCAAGTATGGTCGAATTACCACTGGAATCAGACGTTGCAGCATAACGTGATAGTCATGTGTCTTTAGACCAACAAACTTGTGTTGCACCTCGTCCACTGCTCCAGTTATAGTAGCTGCATACGTAGCCGGATAACGAACGCCCTTAAACCAGTGAAATACAGAACGTCTAAGCGTCGGCTTCACTGTGTAAGGTGCATCTGGCATCTTGTTGTACACACCTTTACTATCCCTCCTCAACCACAAGGGACGACGTAGATTCATTGATTCCAAATCTTTGCGCGCTTTGGGAGTATCTTTAGTCTTGAACTTAATACCGAGAATTGTTCCGACCACGCTGTCGCACACATTCTTTTCTATGTGCATCGCGTCCAAGTTGTTCCTCAGCTTCAACTTCGACCAGTAAGGGAGTTCAAAGAATATACTCTTGTGATCCCAATAGCTCAGATCATGTGGAGGAATTGGATTGCATTTCTTTACATCCGCGTCATTGCTCAACACACCAAAGTCGAAATAGCTCAACCTCTCTAAAATCTCTTCGCCCGACCAACTACGGGGTTTAGGATTGTTCTCTACTGTACCGTCGAAATGAGCTTCATCCTGTCGCCACGGGTGGTCGTGAGGAAGCCATCTACGGTGACCCAAGTAACACACCTTCCCCGCGTGCCAACTAGAGTTCACGTCGTCCAAACATATAGGACATCCATTATATCCTTTTGTCCTGCAGGCTGCCAACATCCCATAAGCTGGAAAATCGCTGATCGTCCACATTACGGCAGCCCTCATCGTGAACATCGTGTCAGTGAATTTGTCATAAGTTGGGACTCCATTTTCCCACAACAGTTTCAGCTCGTCGATCAAAGGTCTGAGGTAGACATCTAAGCACTTCGATGGAGATTTAGGACCTGGAATTAGTACGGTAAGGAAATTAAATTTCTTGTTCATGCACATCCACGGAGGCAAGTTGTACGACATCAGAATAACTGGCCAAGTGCTGACGGCGGAGCTATTACTTCCCCAAGGATTGAATCCGTCTGTAGATAGGCCGAGTCTAACATTTCTAACCTCTGAAGCAAAGTCTCTAAATTCTCTGTCGAAATGTTTGAAACCCTCCCCATCCGCGGCGTGTCGCAGGACATCGTCATCTATTCGCTTTTCTGCGTACCATCGCATCGCCTCTACTGTGTGTAGAGACATGTACAGGCGCTGCAATCTGGGAATCAACGGAAAATATCGAACAACTTTCACAGGAATTCTCTTTTTCGAACTCTTCCTATTCAACTGGAATCTGCACTGGCCACATACGAGACAATAGTCTAACTCTTTATACTCTTTGTAAAATAGCACACAATCATTCGGACATGCGTCAATTATCCTGTACTTTAGGCCGAGGCTGCTCAGGATATTTCTAACCTTATAATGAGATTTAGGAAGATTGTGATCATCGGGAAGCAACTTATATATTTGCTCCTGAATTTCGTCAAAAGCACTCACTGACATTTTGTGCTTCACTTTTATCTTCATTTGCTCCATCACATATTGCAACACATTCTCTCGACATCCAGGGAACACCGGGGTCTGCGCTTCAAGTAACATCCGGTTGTACTTTTCCATCTCACTGGTGTCAGTGGCCAAGCTAGCTGCGGGGAATATGTCATCATGCTCATTGGTGGTACTGTAACCTCCGTCTTGGTGTTGGTGTCCACCATGACTACATCCCGGAAACGCATCATGGACCAAATCTGCAGTTGGGTTGCAAGCTGGGGGTCCGGCACCACTGCCGCTGGATGAGGCACCATGGTAACTGTACCCTGAGCTGAAGTCTGCTGCGCTGAACTTTACTGCTTCACCATGCTCGCTCCATGTAGTGTAACTCCACATCATACCATTTTCGTACAGGTGTTGCACCATAACATTAACCTCCGCATACTGACAATTAAGACATTTCTGACACGGACACCTGAAACGTTTCTTTTCCTGACCATGTTCTATCGCAAAATTCACAAATTCGCTAATTCCATCCATATACCGGACATCACATCTATTCTTCAACTTCATCCAACTCTTGTCCATACTGTTACAAAATATTATAATTAATTAATTATTACATATATATATATTAGTCCATTAATTTACTCTTAATTATACGTACTCGATCTACATCGATCCATCAATTACGTACGTACGTAATTTAATCGATCTGTACATATATATATATAGCGCGCTAACATCCTTGCATGTATGTACGTACGTTTTCACTAATTAAATATATATTAATTAAGCAAATTTTAACTGCGTACGTACCTGTTGGCCTTCTCGATATCTGTACGTTAATTAAGCTAGCTAGCTAGTCAGCGGAGATCCCGGCCCTAGCCTTAATTATCCGGCGCGCCATCCTGATTCTTCTCGGCTTTAATTTCTAGCTAGCTCCCTTCTCCTTCTCCCATCCCTAGCTTCTATCTCTCCTTCAAATTAATGGATCGAATGAATTCAGTTTGAATTGGCATCGATCGGGCTTATATATAATGCTTCACTTAGACGACGGAGGTGTCGGTACGTCGTCTAAATGGAAGTACGTTACGTACTAGGACGACGGCGTGTCGGTCCGTTGTCCAGGTTATCACCTGGAGGACGGAGTATTATCCGAGGTCCAGGTGGTTACCTGGACGACGGAGAATACCTTATCCGTCGTCCAGGTGATAACCTGGAGGACGGAAAAGGCTCCGAGGTCCAGGTATTCACCTGGACGACGGAGACTACCATCTCCGTCGTCCAGGTGGTACTTGGACCACAGAGTCTTTTCCGTCGTCCAAGTTTCACTTGGACCACGGAACAATTACGTTTCCGTGGTCTAAGTGATGTTTTCTTGTAGTGTCAACGACCGGAAAGTTAACTTTTTCAGATTTCGATGTAATTAATGTCATTTTTCTCGTAATCACGCCCTGGTTATCGTACAGAGGTTTTCGGGTTGATTTGGTTAGCCGATTTTCAGTCGAAGTTTCGAGTGGGGATTTCGGGATTTCTGTAATTCATTTTGTACTGCATTTCGTATTTCCGGGAACGGTTGGTTTCCGTGCATCAGTACAGTGTTGTGGATTACGATATTGATCAGTTATGTTTTGTGAACATTCAGGAGATCGAGATCGTGACCTGGATCGTGATCGTGCTTCAGGCGAGGGATCTTCCGCCGGACCACGAGTTTAGCGCGAGTGCGCGTTACGCGAGTCTGTGAGTGGACATTTCTTTTCACGGATTGATTGCGAGTCTTTTATAAATGATTTACAAACTTGAGCTTGCGGATTGATTATGATTTTACGAGCATGTGTTTTACGATTATGCATATACGAATATACGTATACGAGTATACATGTATATATATTATGTTTTAAGCATGTGCATAGAAAATATTTATGATTTGGTTTACACAGAGTACATTATCAGTATATGTTGTGGTATCGATACACATTGGCTTCTCGGCTGATCCCCGAGTACGCCCCGGGGGGGACAGATATCCTGACCCGAGGCCTTTCTGGCTAGGAATCACGTGTGGGTCTGGGATCCCGTGGTTCAGACTATGCTATCGCGTGGTAGTCCATGAGAGATTCCGCGATATGTTTACGTTGCATGCTCTGTACGTGAGTGGTAGCTGGAGTCTCCTCACGTTTCATTTGATTTTCATGCATTTGAGTCGCATATGATTTTATACGTATATACTACTGGTGAAAGACATTTATTTTCGTCCACTCACTCTAACGTGTTTATTGTCTTTCCCCTGGGCTTTTCGGTTTCCGTGCCCAGATTGCAGTTCAGGTTTGGTGTTTTCACATTGCGGTTTGGAGGCTAGTGATCAGAGTTACCTGTGCTTTCCAGTAGGTTCTTGTTTCGCCTACTGATGTGTATATTGTATATGTTTTACTATAGAGGTCGCTCTGATACATTATGATACATGTTATACGGATTTACTTGGATATACATATATACATAGTACAGCTTGTTTACTGTTATTGATTATTTGATGTTGAGAAATCCGGATGGGATTGGTGCCCACGGTTTGGCTTTTGTGGCATAGGATGAAGTGTTATTTTCAGGATGCAGGTTTATGCAATTCCACGTTAGTAACGAAACTTTGCTGAAATTTTGAAAATTTTTTGTTGGTTCGTATTTTCGAAGGGGTTCGATTCCGATTTAAGTAACTGAATCGAGGTTGGGTCCTTTCAATAAATCTCCATTGGATTCTTCAACGTATAAGCTAAGAACTTTATGTTTCTTTTATTATTTTGATTTCTGAATGGGGACAAGTGTATGCCTAGACTTTGGACTTTCCTGCTGTTGATGGAGAGGCTCTTTTTCCAGTAATAGTTAATTTCTTTTAAATATTAATTTTTTCACTCATTGGGGACTCCTTGTTTCTGCATACTTATATATGTATAAAAGACTAAGAAATTTTGTATGTAGAATTCGTTTTGTTTGGGACGCATAGGTGTTCGTCCCTTTTTCTAGTGTATTCATGCGTATAATTCTCCTATTTCTTCCCTCCACAAATTCCGAATTCGATAAATCCTCTCTCCAACTTTACTCTTTCTTCTTTCTCTCAACCTCTCTCTTGCTATGACTCTCTTTACTAGATATACGTTCTCCACCTATGATTTTATAGAATTAAACTCTACTTGAACCCAGACCAAATTCTCCGCATGTCTCTCTATTGTTTGCAATTTTAGGGTACTTGATGTTCTGATCTTCATTTGACCAGACTCCAACCTCGTCACGAGTTGAGCTTTTGCACTTTGTGGGTTATGTAAGAATCTATTTGCATGTCAAATTAGAATGTATATATGTAGTTTTGTATTACTTAATTTTACATGATTGATTATAGTGATGAAGTTTCAAGTGTTTATTTTAAAGTTTCTATGCTGATACATCAGTAAGTGTGACATGAAGAAGATGTCTCGAAAGATTAAACTCAATAAAGATTCAACAGAATCTTGATTGTGATTCATGTAGACATCAATTCAATTTTATAGTGTATCAAGTAAGCTGTGCTATTACTAAAAATTTAGTAGGTACTTTGTATTATATGCTAGTAGATCATTTAACCTTATAATGCACTGTCTTTTTATGCATCATGTTGTTTATTGGCCAAGCATTTTTTGTTTTCCTCGAGACCTTATAGGTCTGTCTTTTGGTCTATCCTACAATGTAAACCAAAAGTGTGAACCTCAATTGATCAATATCTATAACTATTTATAAGTGTAGCAAAGGGTGGTGGCCATGATTTATCTAGCCAATTTGTTTTTTATATTATTAAGTATACTATGCTTTGCGAATTAATGGTTTTATTTCCCAGTGTTCTTTATAAGGTACATCAAAATCTGATTTCAATCTAATGTTATTGTCACACTGTTTTGGTTTGAAGACCCCGTTTATGATCAATGGCCATGTTCTTTTGCGACGGTTCTAATTGCAACACTTTTATGTTAAATAATTTTCGAATTACATGTAGCTCTGTTATTTTTTTTGGTTCTGTTGATTTCTTAACTATTCTGTTTCTCTGGGTCATTTATTTTGTAGTACTTAATGAAAAGACCCAACCCCGATTTAGTTTCCTAAACCGGAATCAAACCCCTTCTAAAAACACGAACCAACAAAAACTACAAAAATTTTGGCAGAGTAACGCTACTAACGCGGAATTGCCATTAACCTGCACCCGGAAAATACACTTCATCCTATGCCACAAAAATCAAACCGTGGGCACCAATCCCATCCGGATTTCTCAATATCATAACAGTAATGTAAAGTAATAAATATAACTATACTTTACCGAAATCCGGGGAAAATCGTATAAAAACATGACATAAGAATACTCAGAGCGACTTCTAGTATAGATATACAAATAGTAGGCCAAACTAAGAACCTACCATAAAAGAAACATCGCTCGAATATTATGCTTCCGACCACGACGTGCGACACCAGAATCTGAACTGCAAACTGGGCACGGAAACCGAAAAGCCCAGGGGAAAGACATGAAAACTGTTAGAGTGAGTGGACGAAAATAAATGTCTTTCGCCGAACAATATATGTTATAAAAACATATGCGAGTCTAAACGCATAAAAATCAAATGGTACACGAGGGAGACTCTAACTCCTCACGCGTACAGAGCATGCATCATAAATACCGCAGGGTCTCTCATGGACTCCCTCGTGCTAGTACAGTCTGAATCACGGGATCCCAGACCCACACGTGATTCTAAGCCAGAAAGGCCTCGGGTCAGGATATCTGTCCCCCCCCGGAGCGTACTCGGGGATCAGCCGAGAAGCCAATGTGTATCGATACAACCCTGATAATTGAGACTGTACTCTGTGTAAACCAAATCATAAATCCTTTCCATGCACATGCATAAAACATAATATATATGTATGTATATTCGTATACGCATATTCGTATATGTATAATCATAAACCACATGCTCATAAAAATCATGATCATACTGCATGCTCAAGTTCGTAAAACGTATATAAAACCCTCACAATCAATCCGTGAAAAGAAATGTCCACTCACAGACTAGCGTAATGCAGTTCGCGTTAATCCCGTGATCCGGCGGAAAATCCCTCGCCAAATGAACGATCACGAACCTCTGAATATCATAAAATCCATTTCTCAAAATCATAACTCGAATCCTCAAAACAAATCACGAGAAACAACCGTTCCCGGAAACACATAATTCAATAGTGACGAATTGTCGAAAATCCGATAATCACACCTCAAAACCTCGCTATAATTTCCGATGCTCAAATCGAAAAACAAACCTCACCACTGCGATCGGGGCGCGATTCCGAGCGAAACGACATGCAACTTGTCGAAAACCCCAAAAAGTCAACCTTGACCACCGTTGACCGCCGCCGTCGTCGCCGCTGCCTCCAGCCACAGGAATTCCAGACCTACCCAGAAAATTTTATGCTACACATGGTTTTGAAGATCTCGACGATTCCAACAACTTTCCAGTTATAAGTTAAGGCCAATTTTGACCGGAAAACCTCCAAAAATCAACCCAAAGTTCCAAACCCTTATCGGAATTTCACATCGACGGATCTCTCTCCTCCGGCCACGGCAACCTTCAAGACCACTTGGAAAAGCTTCCTTGGCTCGAGGCTAACAAAACCCCTCAAAGAGGAGCCACCAATTCGGCCGGAAAAGCCACCTCCGACCACCACGAAATCTCGCCGGAAAACACCCAAAATTTCCAAACTTTCACAAGCCATAACTTCTTCATCCGGCAACCAAATTGAACGAATGACCTATCAAAAGAAATAGGAGCTCAAGCCCAACAACTTTCATGAAGAGACTCCGGCCAACCGTGGCCGGAATCGGCCTCAAAATCCAAGAAAACCGAACGGCAGTTTAGAGTTAAACGGGTCGCCCACCCTTGACCCGTGGTCAACGCGGGTCAAGGCCCAGTTTCCTATTTTGGAAAGTTTCCAATTGTGACGACCCGGAACAGAATTAGAAGCGTAATCAGTTTAATTCGCGAGTTAGCGTATCATCGTAGATTTTCGATAATTGATTTACTCGCCGGACTTGATCACGACTAAATTATTGGCCGAGAATTTGAGCTGAGTCTCTTCTCGAGAGTTGTTGTACGGGTGATTTTGAGTTCGTGGGCAGTTCCAGATCATTATTTGGGCGACCGAAGAATAAAATATGAATATTTGAAATTTCGGCGTAATCGGTTTAATATGGCGGCCTTGTACGCGACTAAATTACAGGACGAGAATCTGATTTCGGATTCTTCACGGAAAATGTAGAGAATTTAATTTCGAGCTCGTGGAAACTTCCGAAGGATTTTTCTGAGTTACGAGGATTATGTTATGAATATTTCGATCGTGGATTATTTAATCGGGTTAGCTTGTGTTGGTTTGAACCATTGACTTTTTATCAATTTGGTCGATGTGTTTGACTTCAGGTGGTAATTGAAGATTATGTCGTGATGAGTTTGTTGCCGCGAGAATTATTGAAATCGGATTTACGACGCAGAAGTTACGGGTGTTCAAAGTTTACCGAAATGTGTAATTAGAAGTTTCCAAAAATAGAAGGTCTATATATGGAAGTTTCCTGTTTGGGTAAGTCAAACTTTCCTTGTTGAGGGTTGACTCGGTCAACGCATGGAGGAGGAGGAGGTGCGACGGTCCTCCATGGCTCCACGGCGGCGAGTGCTGTCCGGCCACCCCAAGGCACGGGGTTGGTCTCTTTCGCTTCGCCTTGACCTCCCCGTCTTGTTTCCGGCCTTCTTTCACGGCAAGGGTGGTGGTGGAGAGAGAATTTTCCGGCCAAAAATGGAGGAATTTTGGGGTTTTGGTTGATTTTGATTCCGGCCATGTTGAGCTATAAGAAGTATTGGGCTTTGAAGCTCTCATCTCCATGAATCTAACCATGTAAATATGGAGTTCCAATTTGATTTGTGCTTGGAGAATTGTTGAAATGAAATTTGTGTGGGATTTCGGTTTTTCATGAAATTGACCTAGTTAGAGTGAGAATTGGACTTCGATGTAGTTATGGAAGTTGCTTGTTGGGTGATTTTGAGTGGAATAGGTGCTGCTCCGCTTAGAAATTTCATGGTTGGTGGCGCCGCTGCCGCCGGCGGCGGTCAACAGTGGTCAAATGTTGACTTTTTGGGGTTTTCGACAAGTTGCATGTCATTTCGCTCGGAATCGCGCCCCGATCGCAGTGGTGAGGTTTGTTTCTCGATTTGAGCGTCCGAAATTATATCGAGGTTTTGGGATGTGATTATCGGATTTTCGACAATTCGTCGTAATTGAACTATGTGTTTCCGAGAACGGTTGCTTCTCATGATTTGATTTGAATTGTCGAGTTATGATTTTGAGGAATGGATTTTATGATTATTCAGGGGTTCGTGATCGTTCGTTTGGCGAGGGATTTTCCGCCGGATCACGGGATTAACGCGAACTGCGTTACACTAGTCTGTGAGTGGACATTTTTATATTTTCACAGTTGTTTGCAAGTTCGTGATTTATCGTGATTTTCCGTATTTACTTTATACGATGTTGAGATATATGTTATTTTCGGAGGTATTATTTTATATTTATTGGTGATGGCATTACTGCATCGATGCTTCGGCTACTCGGCTGATCACCGGTAGTCCGCCAGAGTTGAGAGATTCCTCTGGACCAGAGTTGAGAGATTCCGCTGGGCAGTGTTGAGAGATTCCCCTGGCCTATCACCGTCGGGTTTGAGTGATTCACCTGACGTCGGGCTTGAGAGATTCGCTTGACAACCTCCATATATACACTTTCCGAACTCACATTGTTTTACATTGATTATGTATATAAACTGGTGAAAGGCATATGTTATTTTCGTCCACTCACTCTCACGTTTTTATTTGCCTTTCCCCTGGGCTTTTCGGTTTCCGTGCCCAGTTTGCAGTTCAGACTTTGGTGTCGCACGTCGTGGTCGGAGGCATAGTGTTCGAGCTACCTTGTTTCTCCCAGTAGGTTACTTGTTCTGCCTGCTGTGGTATATTTATATAATTATACATTAGAGGTCGCTCTGAACATTCTAATGTATATTTTTATACGATTTTCCCCGGATTTCTGTAAAGTATAGTTATATTTACTACTTTACATTATTGTTGATATATTGAGAAATCCGGATGGGATTGGTGCCCACGGTTTGGATTTTGTGGCATAGGATGAAGTGTATTTTCCGGGTGCAGGTAATGGTAATTCTGCGTTAGTAACGAAACTCTGCCGAAATTTTGATGGTTTTTGTTGGTTCACGTTTTCAGAAGGGGTTCGATTCCGGTTTAGGCAACTAAATCGGAGTTGGGTCCTTTCACCAATTTCGGCAAGTATTCTCCCGTATTTATACCATACGCGTATCGAACCCCAATCGGATAAATATGACAATATTCGACAGACCAAAATATTGACAACTAATTCCTCGTAACTCGGAATAATCCTCCGGAAGTTCCCACGAGCTCGAAATTAAATTCTCTACAACTTCCACGAAGGATCCCAAATCAAATTCTCACCCGAAAATTTAGTCGCATACAAGGCTGCCATATTAAACCGATTACGTCGAAATCACGACAATTCGTGAAACTCGTAAATCAAGTCGATAACCATACCAATTTCAATTCGGATCGATCAACGGTCCAAAACGGATCACAATCACAATTCGGATGGACTCGAATACGAATGGATAAACTCGGATACAAACGGATAAATTCGACGATATTCTGAAATTTCAAATATTCATATTATATTCCTCGGTCGTCCAAATAATGATCCGGAACCGTCCACGAACTCGAAATCACGCATACAACAACTCTTGAGAAGAGACTCAACTCAAATTCTCGGCCAATAATTAAGTCGTGATCAAGTCTGGTGATTCAATCAACTATCGAAAATCTGCGATTACGCATAACCTCATGGCTTAAGCTGATTAACACTACTGATTCTGTTCCGGGTCGTCACACTTAAACATTCAAATTGAACATACAGTATGATTTTTTCTTGCTGTGGAAAATGTTGCCCCCAAGGAGAGAATTTGATCTTGTTCCTTTTAAAGCATTATTGGAATTTGAATCACTGATGTTAGCGAATTAATAAAATTAATTCATAGGTTTTTTCCTCCCTTCAGATCTCTTCTTTTAGTTTGAGGCAAATTCTTAATTGTTTATAAAAGAAGATCTTTATGAGTTGCAAAGGAGAAAGATAAGGTAAAGAACAAACATCTGAGTTTATTTTTCACAAGCAATAATATGCTCAACTCGGGATTTAAGTGTTAATAATGTTTTGGCTTAAGTGTTAATATTTTTTTTGATATGTTGTTGGTTCTTTTGATCTGGTTGCAGGTGAGCAAGAAGAGCTTATGTGAAGGATTTAAGTGTGATGGAACCAGCAAACTGGTTGACATGGATGGTAAGGCAAAAAATTTAGGGTGTAAAAATAAATTCCAAAGACATGACTTAGAAGCTATAAAGGCAAGTCATCTGCCATTTTTCTGTTTTAGTTTTGTCATCAATCATCTCAGCTACAGTGCCCACCTTTTATAGGTGGATGTAATTTTTTTAATTTAATTAATTTACAGTTCAGGACATATATGGATTTCCAATGTAGGAACACCAATGTATGCCCGTTGAAGATGTATTTTGTACTACTATCGTATTTTGTAGATGTAATGTCTAAATGTTACAAAATTAAGGCGACATTTTCTCTTTAGTCTCTAATAAGTAATGACAATCCTAACAATATAAACTCATGAAACAAATGTCTATGCACTGTCCCTAATGCTATTTCAGGACCATTATGTGTTGCTTTGGACCCCTATAGGGACATATTTCCAAGTGTCTATAAAAACTTTTTTTCTAGTAGTGTATGAATCTGTAGTTATTAAAGAAAAATGTGATATAGACA
Source organism: Geum urbanum (assembly GCA_946800695.1). NCBI lineage: Eukaryota > Viridiplantae > Streptophyta > Magnoliopsida > Rosales > Rosaceae > Geum > Geum urbanum. The sequence goes on from OX326998.1 coordinate 43,342,166, forward strand.
TATAGTACTTTCACTATCACATATCAAATTTGATAATGGGCCTATTTGTGATTGCTTTTAGATTGCCTAAAAGCGCTTTTGAATTTCTAAGAAAAATTAATTATAAATAAAATATATATATAAAAAATTAGTTGTTGAGTGTCAGAAGCACTTAGAAGTAATTTGAGAAGCAGATTATATGTGCTTCCTAGTTTTAAAAGCGTTTTTGAAAATTCACAAAAGCGCTTCTAGAGCTCTAGGAAACAATCCCAAACAGGTTTAATATATATCAGATATTAAACATTTAAATAAAGATCAAGTTTAGCGATTCAAAAGTACTCCAATTTCTTTCACATCTAGATCCACTACACGTGAGAATAAGAACCCTTATAAAAAAATTCATTAACTCTGGTATTTGTGTCCCAAAATGTGCCCACCATTTGGCTACAGTATCAAATAATAAGATCATATTAGTACATGTTAATCTACTTTGTTAAAAAATTAAAGGATATATGGAAGTAAATATTAGAACCTGGAGATCAAGTTTTCTGGTTCCTTTTGCAATGAAACTTGCAAAAGCTCCATCTTGAGTATCATAAATATCCAACTGTTGATCAATAGCAACGAGGTCTTTCTCATCGAACATTCTTTTCATGCAAGTGTGCAGTCCAGTTCTCACTTTCTATGTATTTGAGAAGTTTGCTTCAAAACGAAGTTGAGGATTCAACCAATAACTAGTAACATGTAGGGGTTGATGAAGTTGTGGAGTCCATCTGGGCTTGTCAGATTCCAGTCACCACCGTGGACGGCGGAGCTCCAATGACCTTGAAAACCCAAATTTTCACGGGAAATTCCTAAACTCATTTCTAATCGAATTATGCATAGTTTTGTATGAGAAAAAAAAACAATTTTAGTGGTGTTATCGGCTATTTTCAGGATTCTAGTCGACTCGACACTTTCATGCTATCGTGCAACGAGTGTCGAGTCGAGGCTCACATTCGGCGGAGTTCTGTTGCAAGGCATGAAGATTAAGAGAAATTTTGAATTTATTCATATGACTAATTTTGGTGTTGGCATGCGATAACCATAATATATATGTGAGGTACCGTTAAACATTTTTATCTCGATTTCCACTCACTTTAGTCATACGCTCGTAACATATGTAATTAATTAATATTAGGCTCTTCTTTTCCCTTAGGAACGTCGACTAGGATCTTTGAGTTAGAAGTCGACTAATTATGCATCAGCTGGCGATCCTGGTGAGTAGAAATTTGTTTTACACTGTTGATTAGGGAGTCTAGATTTTATGCTCAGATTTCTCTTACACTTATGATTTTCTTATGCAATTACGATATGATTTATGATACGTATGTGATATGCACGGAGGCTTATGATATGATTTTATGATTTCGGGCATGCACGTTTATGTATCAATACATCGATGCCTTGGCTGCTCGGCTGATCACCTAGTACTCTCCTGGTGGGACACGACAACACATGACAAGATGACCATGTTATGCACGCCTCAACTCACGACTATGATATGTTTTTAATTACTCGCTACATTTTTAATATATGTGACGACTCGAAACAGAATAGTACAGTAATCGGCTTAATCCACGAGTTAGCGCGTAATCACCATTTTCCGTAAATTGATTGATTTGGGTGTTCAATTCATGACTTAATTATCGGGCGAGAATTTGAGTTGAGTCTCTTCTCGAGAGTTATTGTACACGTGATTTCGAGTTCGTGAGCGGTTCTGGATAATTATTTCAACAATCGAGGAATATGTTATGAATATTTGAAATTTGTGGAATTTCATCGAGTTTATCCGTTCGTATTTGAGTTATCCGAAACGTGGATGCGATCCATTTTGGACCGTCGATCATATCGAGCCGTGAGTATAAATATCAGAAATAGTCGAAAATTTTTCGAAAACACTGTTTGGAAGTTTGACCGACGTTGACCAAGGAGTTGACCGTTGACTTTTTGGCTGACCGGAGCTCCACCGCGGGTAACGAACTATTGCCATTTGATTTCACGTTTCCGGCCACCTCCAGCCTTGATATTGGTATATTTCGATTCCTATCTTGATTTGTAGTTGTTTAGCACTTGGAATTTCTTGATTTGATGCCGGATTGAGGGAGAACGAGTGGATTGAAGTTTGGGTTTTCAGGCCGGAATCGGCCTCGTTTGGGGGCGGCGCTCCGGTGGCTTTCCGGTGAGGATTTTTGGTGGAATCAGTTGGGTTTTGATCAAGGATGATTTCCCCTTTGGTTTGGAGGGACGGGGTGGCGTGACGCCACAGGAATTGGCTAGGAAAGTTTTCCGGCGATTCTCGGCCGTGAAACTTTGAAGCTGTTTTCCGGCCACGGTGGTGGCTGGATGGTGGTGGTCCCTTGAGGAAAGTTGCTTGGCTTGAGGAGGAGAACAGTTTGGGAGCTTGGCCTCCGAAAAATCTCTCCGGTTGACGGCGCTCCGGCGGCGTCGGCTGCGGTCAACTGCGGAGCACCGGCGACCCGTTGACTTTTTGAAATTTGTCGAGATATATATTATTTTGCTCGTATTTGTACCGCGATCATCACCCTGAGGTTTTCGAGTTGATTTGGAAGCCGGATTTTTAGTTGAGGGTTTGTGTGGAGATTTTGGAAATTTCGTTGATTATTTTGTACCGCGTTATATGTTTCCGGGAACGGTTGGTTTCCGAGGTGTGGTATGGTATGATGAACTATGATTTTGATCGGTTATATTTTGTGATTATTCAGGGGATCGAGATCGTGCTTTGGGCGAGGGATCTTCCGCCGGATCTCGTGATTAGCGCGAATACGCGCTGTACTCATCTGTGAGTGGACTTTTCTATTTTCACTGTTGTAGAGAGTTTTTCGTATTTATTTATATACGATGTTGAGATTATTTATTGTTTTTGGAGGTATTGTTTTATATTTGATATGGTGATGACATTTATTTAGCATCGATGCATTGGCTACTCGGTTAATCACCGTTAGTCAGATCCAGGATTGAGAGATTCCCCTGAGCAGGGTTGAGAGATTCCTCTGATATGTCTCTAGGCTTGAGAGATTCGCCTAGCCTATCACCGTCGGGCTTGAGAGATTCGCCTGGCACCTCCTTATATTTTCCGAACTCGCTTTGCATCGTTTTATGATATATGTAAATGGTGAAAGGCATATGTTTATTTTCGTTCACTCACTCTAACGATTTTATTTGCCTTTCCCCTGGGTTTTTTGATTTTCGTGCCCAATTTGCAGTTCGGAATCTGGTGTCTCACGTCGCGGTTGGAGGCTTAGCGTTCGAGCTACCTTTCTTTTTCAGTAGGGTTCTTGTTTTGCCTACTGTTGTATATTTTTGTATATATACACTAGAGGTCGCTCTGATACACTACTGATATGTTATCGTATGATTTTTCCCGGATTTCTTTAAATTACAGTTTTGATTACTTCTTTACTTTATTGTTATGATATTGAGAAATCCGGATGGGATTGGTACCCACGGTTTGGCTTTTGTGGCATAGGATGAAGTGTGTTTTCGGGGTGCAGGTTAATGGCAATTCCACGTTAGTAACGAAACTCTGCCGAAATTTTTATGGTTTTTGCAAGGTCGTATTTTCAAAAGGGGTTTGATTCCGGTTTAGGAAACTAAATCGGGGTTGGGTCCTTTCAATATATGATTTCGATGAAAGGCATACATATATATTTTAAGAATTTTCTTACGAGACTTTTTCTTCGTCCACTCATTTTAACGGTTTTCCTGTTGTATATATCTTTCCCTTGGGCCCTTTGGTTTCCAATGCCCAAGTTGTAGAGTTTCTCTGGAGGTCGGACGCATACGAAGTTCGAGGTATAGTGGTATTCCTTGTAGGATCCCAGATGATCCTACAGATTAGTATCTCAGTGGTCATGGTTGAATTAGGGGTCTAACTACTCTGGTGTTACAATCAATGTTAAGTTTTGGTTTTTGTGGATTTATGAGTTACTTTATGTGAATTAGATTGTCTAATTTATGAAGTTCATATCCTTTTTTTTCCTTCTTCGGTTTCCTTATAGATTAGCTTGTTTAGGTTCAAATGATCATTAGGGTCTAACCCCGGTTTAGGCAGCTAAATTGGGGTCGAGTCCTCACAGATTGGGCTTACCGAGAGGAACATTTGGAGGGGTCAATCACCGTCGTTGATGGCAGCCGCCAGAAAGTAGTTTTTCAGCCTATTTATGCAATTTTCATCCAAATGTCAGTGAGTTGGACCTCGGTCCCATTATGAAAGTGTTAGGGCTCATTGAGAGCTTTCCAACGAGGGGTCGAATGCTCCCATTGGAGAAGGTTCATAGACGGCACGTGTGACCCATACGCCACTGCATGTGGAGGTGTGTGAGGGTCATGAGCCGCCGTCCACGGCAGAGCTCCGACTAGACAATTTTTGGAATTCTTCAACGAGACTTTCAGGGTTATTTTTAGAACATATTTCCATAGTTTTACCTGTTATGATGTTATGTAATCCGTATGAACATGACATGTGGATCGCAACCCTAGTAGCGAAGGGAATTACACTGGACCCCAGCAGTAGACTTTGCTAGTCCCTAGCAAATACTAAACAAAAGAAAAACTCAAAAATAAAAAACAAACAAAGGAAAACGTACAAATTAAAAACAAACACACTTAGATATTTCAACATTTCAAAACCGCAAATCATCATGTTATTACGTTTAAAATACTGAAAACTCTAAGTTGACAAAAACACATCTAAGCCATTATCTCCAGAATTTTACAAAGTATATGGCGATGGAATCACAAGATTTCAACGTGAATGGTCAACGATTTCGAGAGATAATAGAGATATAATCATGTCATGGACAAGTAAGACTTGGAATAGAACAATGGTAAAGTTAAGCTATGCATGTTTTGAATAAGTTCACATCAATCTTACAAGAATACACTCATCATCTTTTTCACTCATGAAAAGAAGGGTTCACTCAAGATATAAATGAATTCAATCGAAAACCTCATGAATACAATGAATTTGTGACGACCCGAACCAGAATCTGTTGCGTATTCGGCACGATTCTCGAGATTGAGTTTAGTCGCGGTTTTATGTCGTATATGTGATTCGTCGACTCTATTCGCGACTATGTTTTTGGTTGAGAATTTGAGTTGAGTGTCTTCACGGAAGTTGTAGAGTACGTGATTTCGAGATCGTAGGCGGTTCTGGAAGATTTTTCCGATAACCGAGGAATATTTTATGATTATTCGAAGTTTCAGTTTTCGACGAGTTTATCCGATTGTTTCGAGCTTATCCGAATCATTTCGTATATTCATTTTGGACCGTCGATCGACCAGAGGCGTGAGTATAAATATCGGAAATAGTCGTAAAATCGTCGAAAATCACTGTTTTGTGTTGACCAGAGTTGACTTTCCAAAATTAGAAAGTTTGACCGTTGACCCGAAGAGGAAAGTTTCCCGATTCGGTGTTGCCATCCGACGACCCATTTTTCAGCCACCTCCGACTCCGGCAAGGGTATGGTTAGCTTCCCCTTTCGATTTCGAGTCGATTGGTATTTGAATTTGTTGAAATTGGTTAGGTTTCCTAAGGGTCCGAATTGGGGCCGATTCGGGTTAATCGCCGATGATGGTTTGGGTGGTTCCGGCGAGCCACGGTGGTGGTGGTGAGGGGGGTTCGACTCCCCTTGCCCCTCTGAGTCTATTGGTATGCTTGAACTGGTCTGTGGTTGAGATTTTGGGGTGCTCCGATTAGGTCATCGGAATGAATATTCCGATCTGTTTCGAGGGATAATTGAATGGGTTCCGGTTTGATTTGAGGTTTGTGGTAGTTATGGAAATGGTTTGTCTGGATGTGATCTTCAATTCTGGAAAGTTTCGCCGTGAAACTCCACGGTTGACGGCGCGCCGTCGCTGGCGGCGGCGGTCAACGGTGGAGCTCCGGCCAAAAGTTGACTTTTTGGATTTTGATGTAATTAGTGTCGTTTTTCTCGAAATCGCGCCCTGGTTATCGTCCAGAGGTTTTCGGGTTGATTTGGTTAGCCGATTTTCAGTCGAGGTTTCGAGTGGGGATTTCGGAATTTCCGTTATTCATTTTGTATCGCATTGCATATTTCCGGGAACGGTTGGTTTCCGTGATTCAGAACAGGGATGTGGATTATGTTTTTGATTAGTTATGTTTTTGTGAATATTCAGGAGATCGAGATCGAGATCGTGACCGTGCTTCTGGCGAGGGATCTTCCGCCGGACCTCGAGATTAGCGGGAGTGCGCGTTTTGCTCACCTGTGAGTGGACAATTTCTTTTCACAGAATTCTTGCGAGTCTTTTATATGATTTACGAACTTGAGCATGCGTATGAGATTTCGGATTACATGAGCATGTGTTTTACGATTATACGTTTATACTTATACGGATATACGTATACGAGGATACTTACACTTATATGTTGTTTCATGCATTTACATCGAACTGTTTATGATTTGTTTTAAACAGAGTACAGTTTCAGTTACGTTGTTGTATCGATACACTGCATCCCGGCTGATCTAGAGGATGTTACCGGCTGGAATCACGTGTGGGCTAGGGACCCCGTTGTTCTGACTGTACTATCCAGCTAGGATCACGTGTGGGCTAGGGACCCCGTGGTTCTAACTGTGAGATTTTTACTTGCATGCTCTGTACGCTGGAGGAGTATGATTTTTACCTCGCGTATTTTATTATTTTTATTTACCTGGACTCGCATATGTTATTTTAAACATATATATCAACTGGTGAAAGACATTTATTTTCGTCTACTCACTCTAACGTATTTCATGTCTTTCCCCTGGGCTTTTCGGTTTTCGTGCCCAGTTTGCAGTTCAGGTTTGGTGTTTGACGTCGCGGTTTGGAGGCTAGTGATCAGAGTTACCTGTGCTTTCCAGTAGGTTCTTGTTTCGCCTACTGATGTGTATATTGTATATATTTTACTTTAGAGGTCGCTCTGATACATTCTGATACTTTTTTATACGGATTTCTCGGATATATATATATATACTACAGTACTGTTTACTGTTTATGGTTCATATATTGATGTTGAGAAATCCGGATGGGATTGGTGCCCACAGTTTGGCTTTTATGGCATAGGACGAAGTGTTATTTTCAAGGTGCAGGTTTATGCAATCCTACGTTAGTAACGAAACTCTGCCGAAATTTTGAAAAAAAAATTGTTGGTTTGTATTTTCAGAAGGGGTTCGATTCCGATTTAGGTAACTGAATCGGGGTTGGGTCCTTTCAGAATTACTTGTACAAATGAACCTAAACCATATGCTTACTCATGCAATTTACTCAACCAATCGAAGGCTACTCATCTTAAGGATCATAAAGGACTTTAGAAAGGTTGCAATGAGGCTAAGGCTAAGGCATTCAAATATTTGGATACGTTGTGGTCGAAAACATTCCAAAGACTTAGTCTAGCACTTAAAACTTCTCAAATTCGTGCCTCATTTTCTCTAAAACGTCACCATGGTCAGATTTCTATTTCGGGGGCCGAATTAATCATTTTGGCCCCAAACTTCATTCTAAACTTCCCTTGAGCTTTCCGAATAGGACAAGCACCATATTTCTTCACTATTGGGCCTTCAATTCGTGGTACACTCCAAATCCACAAATAAGTGAGACATTAATCCAAACTTTAATATCTAAAACACATTGCTGGAGAGCTTCTGAATTTTCTTTTCACTTTTTCCTTTTTTCTTTTTTAGCTCTCGAATATTTTCTTTTTTTTTCTTTCTATTCTCAGCAATTTACATATTTTTTTCTAGCTATTTGAACAAGTCTATCCCCATGCAAACATCACCGAAATTAAGGAACATCACCAAAAAAATGTCATCTTCTCCTCTTGTCGACATTACCTCACACTAAGTCTGCAGAAAATAGGGTAAACAAGTCTTACACTAGGGTAAATGCTTAGATATTAAAGGTGATGAAAGAAAGGCTTAATGTGGGCTCAAATGGGCTATATATGGGTGTCGCATCTCGTGCGCACATATGGGACACATGGCTATTTTGTTTAGTGGTGGAAAACATGAGTGCCTTTAATCATATCCAAAATCAGAGCATTTATCAACTTAAAAGCTTTGCAAATCTGCATGAGTAAGTTCTAGTATTCTCTAGTTAATTGAAATCTATGGCAAGCAATTTCATAAGGCTTGTAAAAAAATTTGAGACCATGATGCACGAAATTCACTCAACAAAGGATGTAATGTAGGCTCAAAAACTCTCTTTAAGGTTCGTATGATCTAAAAGCTTATTCTAGCATGCGAAATCTGTACCATGTTTATGCAAACCATATCCACTACGTGTCATTACAATCAAAACATCTCAATTAGCACTAGAAATCCCATGCAACGCCATATGTTTATTCTTTTCGGTCCATTTTCATCATAGACTAACTAAGGGCAACCTAAAGATTCTTTCAAATACTAAGTTAAAAAAAAAAGACTTAAAATAATTTTTTTTAGGGCATCATCTGCCGGAAAGTTACATTGTCTGCCCGATTTTTACAATTTATGACTCAAATAAGTTGTAAACCTTTCCCCCACACTTAAACTCTACATTGTCCTCAATGTACTAAAGTAAAAGATAGAATCAAGCATGAAATATTGGATTTACGAAAATCTAACTAATAAAAGTAAAAGCTACTAAAATTAAAAAGAGAAAAAAGGAAGAGAAAGCAAATCTGATTTGTAGACTCCTCCATTGGGTTGCCTCCCAACAAGCACTTGTTTTTTAATGTCCTACAGCCTAGACGTGTTGCTTTGCTCCTTCTTCACTTGCGACTTCCAACATTCTTGATGTTTTCTTTGCATGTGCACATGCTTGTATATGTTGGTGCCATCTCCTCTAACTCTTTTAGCTTGGCCTTCTTCTTCTTCTTCTTCTTCTTCTTCTTCTTCTTCTTCTTCTTCTTCTTCTTTACGAGCTTGTTAGGGTTCATGATCCATGCAAAGATACATTAGTTAGTGATCAATTAACTAATTAATCATAAACGTAGCTCATGTAACATTTACAACAAGTATGTTTATCTTTCGTTACAAATTCATTACAACATGATCAACTAGACAAATACAGTTTACCAAACAATGTCCCAAATGATTTATTTTTTTTCGCCAGAGATATATAATTATCACATGCATCTAGAATTTAAATTAAAACTTAGATGATTAAATTGTGTAATGGATCGAAATCCGTTCCACTCCTTTGGGCAAGTCTGGAAATGGCCAGTTGGGATAGATGTAACACGAGAGGTAGGACTAATTTTGAGAATCTTCTCTTCCTTAGATCCAAAGCCCGTCACGAGTCATAACCCTTCTAGTCACCATAACCGAATATTTCTTACTAAGAGCAAAAGTTCATTACGATATTACATCAACTCTTTTAATCAAAATCCAACTTAAAAACTAAATAATAAATGATAAAAACATAGCTAAAACTTATTATTTAACATTTTACAACAACATGCTCAAAATCGGAGAAACTCAACATAGCTACTTGCAGAATTTATGCAGAATTAATCACACGTAGGAATTTCATAAACTTTTATGAGACGACACTAGACACATATATACTTAACTCTGTAAATTTTCATTATTTTCTAAGACCTGAAACCATGTCAGATAAATCACACAAAATAGCACATACACAGTCCCGAATTGACATTAACACTAAAACTAAAAGAATTATAATCACATTATACAACAACAATGGCGAATCTCTTTAAAAAAACATGACTCTTTGACCTGCAAAAACAAAAACAAAGTTACAACATGCTTGGAACTCAAGAACACATGAAAATTTCCATATTCGCACAAAATTGAACATAGCAGATTGTCAAATTTTTCCAGAATTTTTGGGGTATCCGAATACAATAAAAATTGACAGGCACACACTAGACACAAAACTAAGTACTTCTGAAAATATTCATATTTTTAAGAGATGTCTAGCTATGTAAAATAATTTACACAAAACAGGTCAGTGCACAGTTCCGAAAACAGAAAAAACAAATTATGCACAGGTATAATATATATAGCATATGAACATATTTATACAAAACAAATCACACAATAGATTTTTCAATCCAAAAATAGGCATCTCCGTCGTCCAAGTGAAATTTGAACCGTTCCCTAAAAAATTGGCGATGGAAATTGAACTGCCATCTTTTTCAACCTAAACGATGGAGATAGACATCTCTGTCATCCAAGTGACCACCTAGACGACAGAGATGGTTTGTTTCTGTCGTCCAAGTGGTCACTTGGACGACGGAGATGTCCATCTCCGTGGTCCAAGTGAAATTTTTGAAAAATTAATTTTTAAAAATAATTCTTAAGGAAGTTTCCGATCTGTCATTCGAATGAAATAGTCGTAAAATATCGATTAACGAATCATATATATAAACAATTTAATTTAAGACAACGAATAATCTTACGTCTTTAAACTTGTTAAGTATCTACTAATGTGTATAACTTAAGTGCTACTCATTGCATATCGATATTAACGAAATTGAATTTGGAAAAAATAACAGTTGGATACATTCGCCATAAGACAATATATAAATAGAATAATTTTCACAAAATAGTAAGTTCGTTAAGGGTTTCATCGGCACAGTCAACCACAAAAATGAAAATTTTTACAAACTGGAAACGTGGATACACAAAAATCTGTAAGTCCTATTTTAGAACCGTCGATGGTCACACTCCGAGAATTGTTTACTCTATGGTCTCGATGAAAATAATATGCATTGGGACATGGTCTAAATGGTCGTTGTCTTAGATGAAATTACGAAATTTTCACTTAGACGACGCAAAGGCACATTTGCGTAGTCCAAGTAAGCACTTAGACGACGTAAAGACACGTTTGCATCGTCCAAGTACTGACTTAGACGACGCAAACACATTTACGTCGTCTAAGTGAAAAGTCAAGGTTTAGGGTTAAGGGCCTTAGGGTTTAGGGTTAAAGTACTTAGACGAGGGAGATATTTTTTTCCGTCATCCAAGTGGATACATGGACGACAGACCTAGACGTCGTCGTCCATGTGGCCACTCAGACCACGGTGTGTCGATCCGTTGTCCAAGTGGCCACTTGGACAACGAAAAAAGACATCTATGTCGTCTAAGTCATACTTGGACAATGGAAACAATTTCGGTCGTCTAAGTTACACTTAGACCACGAAACCGTAAAGGTTTCGTCGTCTAAGAAAAGTACGTTTTTCTTGTAGTGGGCCCAATGAAATGCTTAATGGGTCGGCCCATCTTCGTTGTCCAGAAACGCAAAAATCCTCCAAAGTGCACTTTTCACAGTTATTGACATTTTCAGCTCCATTTTGCGCATTTTGTCCATCCCCCTTTATTCTACTACCTAAAAACATAAAGTAAGTTAGAAATTTATTCACTAAGCTCATAGCATAGAAAAATGTAGAGAGAATTACATTTATAATCGAGCATAAAATGCGTAGATCACATGTGGATCGTGACCCTAGCAGCGAAGGGAATTACGCTGGACCCCAACAGTAGTCGCTGACTTGTGAGTGGACCTTTATTTTCACAGTCGATAGCAAGTTCATGTTTTTCTGCATTTCGCTTTATGATATGTTTTCAGAGCATTTATTTGGAGGTTTATTTTGTGATAGTTTTATTTAGTCGCATCGATGCCCTAACTATTCGGCTGATCACCGGATAGCCAGTCAGATCGGGTTAGGACAAACATCATGCCCGACCCAGATTTTCTCGGGTTAGGAAAAACACCCAAGATGATCCCATCACCTTACTTTTCATATTTATAGGCATTCCGAGTCAGGATAAACACCCTGAACGATCACCTCCATTGCATTTCAACTTATTAGATCAGTTTTATTGATTTACGCTGATTATATCATTTTTTTCCACTCATGCTAACATTTTACACTTTAATGCCTTTCCTTGGGATTTTCGGTTTTCGACGCCCAGGCTACAGTGTATATCCTAGAAGTGCTTGGTATCGTCGAAGGCTTTGAGTCCACCAGTCATCTTTTATGTTGTATGTCTCGGCTCACTGTCGGTTTGTATCATATGTAGTATATGCTAGTAAAAGTCGCTCTGAATACTGTTTGTCTTATATTTCCTCCAGTAATGGTCATGTATATAGCTAAGTCAGCTTCTCATGTTATCGTAGAGTTACTTTCCTCTGTATTCATAACCAATACCTAGTAAATATGCTTTTAAATTCTACAGTTGAGTTCTGGGTTTGTTCATGACTTATGTTGAGAAATCTGGATGGACATTGGTGGTGCATGATTTGTTTGTGGGATTAGTCTATGAAGTGAATTTTCATGCAGGTTTTTTGTAATCTCAGTTTCAGTGGAAGTTATGTCAAAATTTTAGAGAATTTTCTAGATTAAGGTTAGTCGTTACTGCTTAATCTTAGTTTACTAGCTAAACTAAGGTTGGGTCCTTTCAGTTTGGTATCAAAGTATTAGGTCACAAATTATGTAGACTCTTTTGGTCATGTCAATACAGGCATTTGATTGTGTATAATACTCCCGGGAGGATGGCCGGACCAAGTAGAACTAATGCTCTAATAAAAGTAGTTATTATTCTAAATGTAGAAAAAGACCCAAATAGTATTGAGGAAGTAATGACTTCAAAAGATGCTGCATTTTGGAAAGAGGTTATAGACGATAAAATGGATTCATTGATATCCAATCAAACTTCAACTTTAGTGGATCTACCAAGTGGTTAAAAACCAATTGGGTGCAAGTGGGTATTTAGAAGAAAATATAACAATGATGGTTCCCTTCAAACTTTCAAAGCCAGGTTGGTTGCCAAAGTCTTAAAAAAAATGAATAGAATACTTCGATACTTACGCACATGTAGCAAGAATCTCACCCATTAGAGTATTATTTACCTTGGCATCTATGTACAATCTATGTGTACATAAAATTAATGTGAAAACATCTTTGCTAAACAGTGATCTAGATGAAGAAGTACGTACGGAACAACCCGAAATTGGGTTAAGTCTCTTCATGGTCTAAAAAAAGCACCGAAATAATGGCATGAAAATTTTTATCATGTGATTTTTTCAAATGGTTTTTGACATGATAACACCGATAAATGTATCTATTGTATATTAATTAACTATTAATCATGTTGATTAATATACAACAGATACAATTGTTCTTTGAAAAGGTGATAATGCACCTTTTGGGTTCTATAAATAGTAAGACATTGACAAAGGCAAAATCATCTCTAAAAACTCTCTCTAGCCTTTCCCATATACTCTTTCATTCTTATACCAATCTCCAAAAAGAAACTCTAAGAGAATTTTTCAGTTATTGCTAAACTCAAAATTCTAGTCTGAAAGGACCCAACCCTGGATTAACTAGTAATCTAGAATCAAGTCCTAACGACTGACCATAATTTACAAGTTTCTGTGAAAATTTTGACAAAATTTCCCTTATAAAAGAGACACCCAAAAACCTGCAAAGAAAACTGATACTCTGCTGATAAACCCACAAACAATACCATGGACCACCAATGTCTATCCGGATTTCTCAACATAAAATTGAAATCAAACCTGATACATTATTCAGAATTTGGAAACATACTTCCAGTATATACTGATTCATATACAAAGAAACTGTGACGACCCGAAACGGAATCAACAGTTAAGTCGCATAGTCGTAGAGTTACGACAGTGTTGAAATCGCCGAAGCTTCTTAACGACTTAATTATTGGCCGAGAATTAGAGCTGGGTCTCTTCTCAAGAGTCGTTGTACGTGTGATTATGAGTTCGTGGGCGGTTCCGGATCATTATTTGGACGACCGAGGAATTAGTTATGAATATTTGAAGTTTCGACGGAAACGAATTATTATGGCAGGTTTGCTCGCGACTAAATTATCGGACGAGAATTTGGTTTCGGCTTCTTCATGGAAGTTGTTGAGAATTTAATTTCGAGGTTGTGGGAACTTCCGGAGCATGATTTTGAGTTACGAAGATTTAATTGTGAATATTTCCGTTCGTTGATTAATTAGTCGATTTAAATGTGTGTTGGTTCAAAGGGTTGACTTTTTATCCATTTGGCCGATGTGTTTGACCTAGGGTGATATTGGAAGAACATGTCGAGACGAGTTCGTGGCCGCGAGAATTATTGGAATCGGATATACGACGCGGAAGTTACGGGAGTTTTAAGTTTGTCGCGAAGTGTATTATTGGGGTTTCCATTTTGGGAAACTATAAATAGTGGGCTTACCTGATTTGGAAAGTCAAAATGTGGCATTAATGTGCTGACCATGTTGACTTGGTTTGACCGATGGGAAGGTGATGGTCTCGACGGTTCACGGCGGCCTCCACGGTGGTGACATGCTTCCGGCCACCCCAAGGTGTGGGGCTGGTCCTAATCGACACGCCTCGGTTCCCTTGTGGTGACGCCGACCTCCCTCCACGGCGTGGCTCGCCGGAGAAGCTCGATTTTCCGGCTTGAAATTGAAGAATTTTGTTTGAGTTCGGGTTCCACGGTTTAGGCCGAATTGAACTACAATTTGTAGTGGGCTTTGAAGCTCTCCTCTCAAGGATTCTAACCATGTAAGTATGAAGCTTTAATTCGATTTGTGGAAGGAGAATTTTGGATTTGAAATTTGTGTGTTCATTCGGTTTATCACGAAATTGACCTAGTTAGAGTGAGAATTGGCCTTCGATGCAGTTGACAAAGTTGCTCAGTGGGTGGTTTTGCATGGAACAGGGGTTGCTCCGCCGTGAATTCTTCCGGTCAACAGTGGCGCCGCCGTGGACGGCGGTCAACGGTCAAAGTTTGACATTTTGACTTTCGACAAGTTGCATGTCATTTGACTCGAAATCGCGCTCCGATCGCTGTGGGGAGGTTCGTTTTTCGAGTTGAGCGTCCGAACGTAAAGCGAGGTATTGTGGTGTACATATACGGATTTTCGACGATTCGTCGACTTTGAGTTATGTGTTTCCGGGAACGGTGGTTTCTCGTGGTTTGTCTTGCATTGTGGAGATATGATTTTGAGTATGGATTTTGTGAATATTTAGGTGTTCGTGATCGTTCGTTTGGCGAGGGACTTTCCGCCGGATCACGGGTTAACTCGATACGCGTTACGCCAGTCTGTGAGTGGACATTTCTTTTCACGGATTGCTTGCGAGTCTTTTATAAATGATTTATGAACTTGAGCATGCAGATTGATTATGATTTTACGAGCATGTGTTTATGATTATGCATATACGGATATACGTATACGAATAAACAGATATGAGCATATTTACGAGATTACGATTATTATGGACATGTGTTATACACGATTATGTTACGCATATGCATTTTTATATTGTTTACTGTACATGCATCGAGATATTTGTGTTTTGATTTTCACAGAGTACAGTCGTAGTACATGTTGTTGTATCGATACACACGCATCCCCGGCTGATCACTGAGGGTACCTACCAGGGGGGATGCTGTGCCTTGTGCCGATGTATTTCCGGGTAGGTACAGTTATCTGTTTCTTGTGCTGAGGTATTTACGGGTGGAAACAGTTACCCTGACCTGAGGCCTTTCTGGCTCGAATCACGTGTGGGTCTGGGATCCCTTGATTCGGACTGTACTAGCACGGACGTGTCCATGAGTGACCCCGTGAGATTTTTCTTGCATGCTCTGTTTACGAGTTGGAGTCAGCGTCTCCTCATATACTATTTGATTTATTTATATTTCGACTCGCATATGTTTTTATAACATATATATATTACTTACTTGGTGAAAGACATTTATTTTCGTCCACTCACTCTAACGTGTTTATTGTCTTTCCCCTGGGCTTTTCGGTTTTCGTGCCCAGTTTGTAGTTCAGGCTCTGGTGTCGCACGTTGTGGTCGGAGGCATAGTGCTCGAGCAATCTTGTTTCATCCAGTAGGTTTATTGTTCTACCTACTGTGGTATGCGTATACGATTATGTATTAGATGTCGCTCTGAGCTTTCTGTGGTATATGTTATACGATTTTATACCGGATTTTAGTAAAGTATATATATATTTATCGTTTTACTTTATTGTTGATATATTGAGAAATCCGGATGGGATTGGTGCCCACGGTTTGCTTTTTGTGGCATAGGATGAAGTGTATTTACCGCGTGCAGGTAATGGTAATTCTACGCTAGAAACGAAACTCTTCCCAAATTTTGAAATTTTTTTGTTGGTTCGTGTTTTCGAAGGGGTTTGATTCCGATTTAGGAAGCTAAATCGGGGTTGGGTCCTTTCAGCTTGGTATCAGAGCATTAGGTTATAGGTTCTGTAGACTTCTGTAGTCGTGTTTACTAAGGATATTTGAGAATGTACAGCATGTCTGGAATGGTGACCCGACCGGCCGGCGGATAATCATCAAATTTTGGGTGTTGTATGCTTTCAAATATTTTAAGTTCCATGATTACGTTCCACTTGTTGTGAACGATGTTTTATTCATTAGGATGCCTCCTGACGTGCTTTCCGTGTCGTTTCGATTGTGGATTCTGTTGAGAATCAATCGACGCGCGATTTGCCAGAGAACAGTGGATCTGGATGAGTATTCAGAGTTCAGAGAATTGTGTGGCACGGTTTGCCTGGGGAAGTGTATATGAGCGTCTATATGTTGCCTCAGAGCTGTGAATTGTGGCGGTGATGTTTACCTGATTCAGATTATTGTGTTTGGTGGGCTGATATTGTGTGAGTTCCGGTTGTGACTCCATGGCCTACATTCAGGATGTTGTATTTACGGTAATGGTTATATCAGGCTACTCAGCAAGCGTTATGTGGTGTGTTTACCCACCTGAGGCAGAGATGTATTGTCCACATGTTTGTTTCCGTTTTGCACGTGTTATGTGGCTTCAGAGGAAGCTATGCACGAGGTTCGAGATAAGTTTGAACCTGAGCATCTGAGAGAGTCTGATTGTTATGCCTCGAGTTATCCGTGATGAGCTTAGTGTGTTGCACTCAGTGGCGAGGCTATTGAGAAGGAAAGGTGTATGCGGTTTCCGATGTGATGGTTTGAGGAAGTGGACTTAGTCGAGATTTTGATGAGGTTGAGTTCCGACACCTCGGGATCAGTGACTTCATCAGACTGTGGTCTTTTCGGTTATGTTGAGGATCCTCTGCTTATTCGTTTGACGATGGCGGAGATCACAGAGTAGCGGACTTGCTCTTGTGGCATGAGTTTGGGTGATCGTTGGTGATCCTTTCACGCAGCAGGTGTCGCTGTGACTGGTGTTCGTGGTACACTTTCAGTTGCTGTTTCGGTGGCCAGGAGGGTCACGCATTGAGGGAGCGCCTTAGCCAGCTGTTCTAGCGGTTCGGTAGCTCAGAGTTCACGAGGAGATCCTCATGTTGTTCCTGCAGTCTGATCAATGTATCCTTTTGATGAGTTATTCAGCGAGTCGCGGTTGATGTGTGCGGCTAGTTGGGCATGATGGAGTTCGTGCCATGACCTTGTTTGAGGACAGACTTTTCTCCGAGGTTACTGTTGCTTGATGTCCATGGCTATTGTACCTGCATCTCCACTTCCGAGGTTTTGGACAGTATTATATCCATCCAGAGGTTGCGAGATCCTTGTTGGAGGTTATGACTTAGTCGCGGACCTGTTATAGCTGGACATTGTGGTTTTGGTGTGCTTGTGAGTATGGACTTACTGACGACGCATGTGGCGATGTTCGAGTGCCTCGAGGAGGAGGTTGTGTTTCGACGACCAGGTTTCCCCGAGATACTGTTTCGCGGTGATGGTCGAGCAGATGATGGAAACAGATTGCGTTGTTGCTTAGCTCATGATGTGGATTCTAAGGTTGCTGTCCCTGATATTGGTGACATTGTGGTGATTCCCGAGTTTCCAGGTGTTCCTCCAGTTTGGGAGACCGACTACATTATTGAGCTTGTATCAGGCGTTGGACTCATTTTATCGACATCATGTCGTTCTAAGCCAGCAGAGCTGATGGAGCTATAGTTTCGACTCCAGAAGTTGCTGGAGGAGGTTTCAGGAGATTTCATACGACCCCACGTATGTGCGTGGTGTGCTCTTGCATGGTGTGTACGGATGTTGGACGATTTGACGAGGTGGTGCATTGACTACCGGAAGCCTGATTTGCTTCAGAGGAGTGTGAGTATCCTCCGCTTCGGATTGACGATTGGTTGATCAGCTTGCGAGAGTTTCAGTCTTTTCGAAGATTGATTTCGGATCTGGATACCATCAGTTGAGGATCGATGAGTTGGATGTGGTTATGTTAGCTTTCATATCATGGTGCGGGCGTTACGAGTTCTTGGTCACGTTGTTTGGTTGACCAATGCCCTGTAGATCGTGCGGACTCGATGGACCAGGTGTTCAGACAATTTCTGGACGAGGTTGCGGTCATGTACGTTGGCATTGTCCTGAGGTATTCCAGGAGTGTGGGCCAGCACCTGAAGCAGTTGCAAGTGGTTTTACGACTTTACGAGATGACTAGGTATTTGTGAAGTTCAGTCAGTATGAGTTTTGGGCCGATTAGAATGAAGATTTTAGGTTGTGTGATGTTATTCGAGGGAGTTGACGTGGATCCTGACCAGTTAAAAGCCGTGTTGATTTGGGGATTGCTCTACCATTGTACCAGAGATCAGAGGTCTCTTGGGTTTGGCAGGCTATTACCGACGGCTTGTACAGGATTTTCCCGGATTGCCACCCTACTTTTCGGATTGACGAAGAAGGTGTCACGTTCGTGTGGTTCGATGCACGCGAGGAGAGTTACTTACTCCTGCAGGATGGTTGACTGTTGTTTCGGTTTTGACCTTACTTGACGATTGCGATGAGTTCGTGGGTTACGGCGATGCATCGAGGTTTGGATTTGGTTGTGTTTTAATGCTGTGTAGCAGAGCGGTGGCTCATGGTTCCAGGCAGTGGAACTTTGTGTAGTTACGTATCCTGTGTATGATTTGGGTGTAGCTGTCTTTATGTTAGCATCGAAGAGTTCGAGACACTACTGTTATGGCGTGCAGCTCAGTGTAGGACGTACATTGATCATTTGAGTTTCATCCACTTGCAATTTCGGCCAGATTTGGGCTTGAGGCAGTGTCGATGGATGGAGTCGACTAACGACTATGGCTGCACCTTTGAGCTTGTTTGAAAAAAATTAGAGGTTGTACTTCGACTATCCAGTTGGGATGTTGTTGCTGATGCATTCAGTCGAGAGTTCGGATTTCAGTATTACATGTGTGTGTATGGCTCGAGTTTCCGTGTTAGCCGAGTATGCGTTACGGAAGCTGAGTAGTGTGTGATGATGTTAAGGCTCGTGGTTTTGCGCGCTTTTGGTGCTAGTGGTGCGGTAAGGTGTCCGACCCTTCGAGTTTACTACTCGTGACGCAACATGAAGAGCAATGTAGCAGCTTGTGTGTACTGATGCCACATTCGTCGACTGGCGATGGCTAGGAGGCAGAGACGTGCCGAGATGTGTCAGCCATTTGAGATTTCCGGTTAAACGTGGCGGTTACTGCGGTGATTGTGTGTGTTGGTACGCATTTTGGTTTGTGATACCAGTTGTCAGGCCTTTGTGGACCGTTTGATGAATTTAATACGTTTCCTTGTACTTTCGGAGACGATTTCAGTGGCAGACTGTTGTGGCTGTGTTTGATGGAGGTTGTCCATCTACGTGGTGTGCCTGTGTCCCAGTTTGCCGATCGAGATAATCAGTTACGGCAGAGTGTTGGTGAGCTTTGCAGCGAGCATTGGGGACCAGATTACGAGTTAGTACTGGTTCTTATCCTCAGATTGGTGGGCGATCTTTGAGGACTATTCAGACCTTGGAGGGCATATTGTGGACCTCGGTATTGCTGTTCCGGAGGATTTGGGACCAGCAGTTTCAGTTGTTCGAGATTGCTTGCAGTACCAGTTTGTTGACCACTGTGATATTGGCGTTGCTTGATGTCGTTTTGAGGGACGATGTTGTACTCCACTATGCTGGAATGAGTTTGGTTTGAGTTTGAGTTGATGTTTGATTCTGATTTTGTGGAATGTATTACCACAGACTGTCAAGTTAGCGGAAATGGGTTGATTGTTGCCGAGTTCGATGTTTGAGTTGTGTTGATACGAGTATGTTGAGTTGTGATTTAGCATGTGGTTTTGATCCATATGTGGTCATCGGCGAGTGTGTGTTATGCCGTATAGTTCGGCATCGCCTATAGTGTTGATTTTTGTGTGTATTGTGTTCCGTGTGGCGGAACTGTGTTTCAGGTTTGCTATATGTCGTGTACCCTATCTGTTCCTTATGTAGGAACACTTGGCTATTGTGTGGAGCCAGTTGAGATTTGAGATTTGTGGGTACAGGGATTTCAGCACGGAGCTATCTCTTATTATGGAGTTTGCGATCAGAGTTGTTCAGTCGACATTGTCGCTGGAGAGTTGAGCAGTATGCAGAGGCAGTGCTCCTACCTCGTAGTTGGCAGACTCAGAAATTTCGAGGTTGAAATTTTTCTAAGGGGGGTGGATTTGTGACGACCCGAAACGGAATCAGCAGTTAAGTCGCATAGTCGTAGAGTTACGACAGTGTTGAAATCGCCGAAGCTTCTTAACGACTTAATTATTGGCCGAGAATTGGAGCTGGGTCTCTTCTTGAGAGTCGTTGTACGTGTGATTATGAGTTCGTGGGCGGTTCCGGATCGTTATTTGGACGACCGAGGAATTAGTTATGAATATTTGAAATTTCGACGGAAACGAATTATTATGGCAGGTTTGCTCGAGACTAAATTATCGGACGAGAATTTGGTTTCGGCTTCTTCACGGAAGTTGTTGAGAATTTAATTTCGAGGTTGTGGGAACTTCCGGAGCATGATTTTGAGTTACGAAGATTTAATTGTGAATATTTCCGTTCGTTGATTAATTAGTCGATTTAAATGTGTGTTGGTTCAAAGGGTTGACTTTTTATCCATTTGGCCGATGTGTTTGACCTCGGGTGATATTGGAAGAACATGTCGAGACGAGTTCGTGGCCGCGAGAATTATTGGAATCGGATATACGACGCGGAAGTTACGGGAGTTTTAAGTTTGTCGCGAAGTGTATTATTGGGGTTTCCATTTTGGGAAACTATAAATAGTGGGCTTACCTGATTGGGAAAGTCAAAATGTGGCATTAATGTGCTGACCATGTTGACTTGGTTTGACCGATGGGAAGGTGATGGTCTCGACGGTTCACGGCGGCCTCCACGGTGGTGACATGCTTCCGGCCACCCCAAGGTGTGGGGCTGGTCCTAATCGACACGCCTCGGTTCCCTTGTGGTGACGCCGACCTCCCTCCACGGCGTGGCTCGCCGGAGAAGCTCGGTTTTCTGGCTTGAAATTGAAGAATTTTGTTTGAGTTCGGGTTCCACGGTTTAGGCCAAATTGAACTACAATTTGTAGTGGGCTTTGAAGCTCTCCTCTCAAGGATTCTAACCATGTAAGTATGAAGCTTTAATTCGATTTGTGGAAGGAGAATTTTGGATTTGAAATTTGTGTGTTCATTCGGTTTATCACGAAATTGACCTAGTTAGAGTGAGAATTGGCCTTCGATGCAGTTGACAAAGTTGCTCAGTGGGTGGTTTTGCATGGAATAGGGGTTGCTCCGCCGTGAATTCTTCCGGTCAACAGTGGCGCCGCCGTGGACGGCGGTCAACGGCGGTCAACAGTCAAAGTTTGACTTTTTGACTTTCGACAAGTTGCATGTCATTTGACTCGAAATCGCGCTCCGATCGCTGTGGGGAGGTTCGTTTTTCGAGTAGAGCGTCCGAACGTAAAGCGAGGTATTGTGGTGTACATATACGGATTTTCGACGATTCGTCGACTTTGAGTTATGTGTTTCCGGGAACGGTGGTTTCTCGTGGTTTGTCTTGCATTGTCGAGATATGATTTTGAGTATGGATTTTGTGAATATTTAGGTGTTCGTGATCGTTCGTTTGGCGAGGGACTTTCCGCCGGATCACGGGTTAACGCGATACGCGTTACGCCAGTCTGTGAGTGGACATTTCTTTTCACGGATTGCTTGCGAGTCTTTTATAAATGATTTATGAACTTGAGCATGCAGATTGATTATGATTTTACGAGCATGTGTTTATGATTATGCATATACGGATATACGTATACGAATAAACAGATATGAGCATATTTACGAGATTACGATTATTATGGACATGTGTTATATACGATTATGTTACACATATGCATTTTTATGCTGTTTACTGTACATGCATCGAGATATTTGTGTTTTGATTTTCACAGAGTACAGTCGTAGTTCATGTTGTTGTATAGATACACACGCATCCCCGGCTGATCACCGAGGGTACCTACCAGGGGGGATGCTGTGCCTTGTGCCGATGTATTTCCGGGTAGGTACAGTTATCTGTTTCTTGTGCCGAGGTATTTCCGAGTGGAAACAGTTACCCTAACCTGAGGCCTTTCTGGCTCGAATCACGTGTGGATCTGGGATCCCGTGATTCAGACTGTACTAGCACGGTCGTGTCCATGAGTGACCCCGTGAGATTTTTCTTGCATGCTCTGTTTACGAGTTGGAGTCAGCGTCTCCTCATATACTATTTGATTTATTTATATTTCGACTCGCATATGTTTTTATAACATATATATATTACTTACTTGGTGAAAGACATTTATTTTCGTCCACTCACTCTAACGTGTTTATTGTCTTTCCCCTGGGCTTTTCGGTTTTCGTGCCCAGTTTGCAGTTCAGGCTCTGGTGTCGCACGTTGTGGTCGGAGGCATAGTGCTCGAGCAATCTTGTTTCATCCAGTAGGTTTATTGTTCTACCTACTGTGGTACGCGTATACGATTATGTATTAAATATCGCTCTGAGCTTTCTGTGGTATATGTTATACGATTTATACCGGATTTTAGTAAAGTATATATATATTTATCGTTTTACTTTACTGTTGATATATTGAGAAATCCGGATGGGATTGGTGCCCACAGTTTGCTTTTTGTGGCATAGGATGAAGTGTATTTACCGCGTGCAGGTAATGGTAATTCTACGCTAGAAACGAAACTCTGCCCAAATTTCGAAAAGTTTTTGTTGGTTCGTGTTTTCGAAGGGGTTTGATTCCGATTTAGGAAGCTAAATCGGGGTTGGGTCCTTTCAGAAACTCAACTCGACTACTATACAAGTGATAACATATTCACAAGAGTCTCACTAAGACAATACTACTGAACCAGTATCCAGAGTGACTTCTATAACACAAGAGACATACTGACAGTGAGCTGAAACCTACTGCTGAAGGAATTGACTGTGGACTCGACGTCCTCGATGACTGCAACCTGAGCATTGATAAACCGAAGGGCCCAGGGAAAGGCAAATAAAACATTAAAACGTTATTGTGAGTGGACAAAAATAATATATCAATCTGTGTAAAACGACAAACTGAAATTTATTTGTCTTTTCTCTGTTTACTGCGAAATGATGCGAGTTCTAAACTGAAATACTGACATGCTGAAATACTGAGATACTGAAATAATCAGGGAGGTACTCTCCCAGGCCACCTAATCTGAGATATTAAACTGAAATGAAAAATATGCAAATATGTGACGGGATCGTCCTCAGGCCACCTAACTTGAGTCGATCTGAATTAGACGAGGTCACCTAACCTTCCTTAACCGGCTATCCAGTGATCAACTAAATAGTTATGGCATCGATGAAATAAACAAACCATCACAAAGGAAACCTCACGAAATAATGTTTTAAAAAATATACTGGAAAAAGTAATAAATAACTGAATTCGCTATCGACTGTGAAAATAAAAGGACTACTCACCGGATTATACTATGATTATTAGAAAGCTGAAACCTACAAGTCGGCATAATTATTCATCTGAGACACCCCGCTAGCTCATAATCCTGAAACTACGATTATAATTAATATATAATCATCGAGGTTCATATTGAATAACTAAGATCATAATTTGGTGAGTATTATTATCGAGAGTCTCGTATTCTCGAATAACATATTTTCTGTCTAATTACTAACTCAACAAAATTCTGAATTCAATTCTCTGTATTCCCTCACTTTTAATAGTCACAACCAAATCTCTCATATCAAGCGACTTGCAGATAAGCTGATAGTCAAAGCGTCATTTAATATTATCGTGAATTAAACTGATTATTGTCTGATTAAATACTCGTCAAAATTTATCAAGCTCAGATCCGAATATGGACCTCACCATTGAGTTCAACACGAGAAAACGAGCGAAATGACATATAACTTGGCCGAAATATGGAACCTCGTCAGAGCTCCGCCGTGCACGGCGACACGTGGCGACACACGTTGCCAGAATCAGCCGGCTCCAAAACCTGCAAATGATACATCATTCAAAAGCTCATAACAAACCCAATAACTTTCATAATTGTGACAAACTCAGAAACTAACCGGAGGTGGTCGGAAACACCTCAAAAGTCTACAGAAATCGGCCAGAAATTTCCCTTGGCCGATCGGCGCCGTCCGGCCACGGTGTGGCAATCATTTCCTGGCAATATGGGGAGCAAAACCCCCAACCATCCGCCGTGCAACATCAGCCGAAGCGCCATCATCCGTCAAACCCGAAAGCCAGCCAGAAAACTTCCACGATTCGCATCAAAAACGCAACCAAAACATATCGAAACATATACAAAGAATAGATCTTTCGAACAGTACCTGTGGCATTACGAGTCAGGCAGCCAAAAATCGACAGGCCGAGGAGGCATACGGGTATGTCCGTATACGTAAGTATTTTCTTCCCAAAATGGAAGCTTTCCATTAAAAACTCGTATATATACCCGTACACATACATAACTCAAATCAGCGGCTCAAATCTAATCTGATCAAGATCGAATGGTCACGATTAAATTAGGAATTAAATTAATACATTTTAAATATTTTCACCTATCGACTTCAAAAATTCGTTAAAAATAGCTCGCGTAACCGAAAAATTCCCCAAAAATTCTCACGAGCTCGAAATTAAATACTCTACAGTTCTCGTGAAGGAAGTCAACACAAATTCTTGCTTGGTGAAAAAGTCGTTAACAATCCCAAGTAAGTGACAAATCCACGATAACGCGTAACACAATCCGATAAACGCATGGTTACGATTCGGGTTGTAACAATCCACCCCCCTTACAAAAAATTTGTCCTCGAAATTTACACACTTGCTAGGAGATGAAGCTACTGCTCACACAAACTATTCTGACTACTACGTGGCTATGTTTACTGTATAATTTTTGTACAACACTGTCACTAACAGAATATTCTTGTTCCGAAGAATCTGCTCCCGACGGTCAAGAACACCCATTGGTTCCACAACATGAACCGAGTCTGTTTGTAGTAGAAATTTTCCAAGGCACGCTAATATCAGAGGGTTAGGAATATATGTCCATAACCATAATAAGTGAAATAAGTCATATACATACGCCAACCCTGATAATAATTTTCAAACGGTAAACCATATCGCCCATATCCTTACTAATCTCATATGGTCTCATGAACCGCGGCTGCAACTTGCTGCGCCAACAGATGTGCATAACTCATTTCCATGGCGATAGCTAAAGGGACACTCAATTACAATTGTATACTCTTACTGACATTTACGCAATTTTTTTTTATGATCCGACAACTTTAATTTGTTAAGAACAATTTGCATGTTATCTGTCTATATTTTGGGAAAATACTTTTATTCAGTGCACATTGAGGTGTTTGTCTATATTCATGGTAGTGTTCGAAAAAATAGCCTACACAGAGGATTAAATAGTGATTAATCGGTAAATGGTGAGAGAACAAGTCTATTCGGGCTTGAACACTCTATTACACGGCCATCTCGGCGTGTTCTTTTTTTTTTAATTGAAAAACAAAAACTGAAATTCTAGCACTAGTTGTCGTTCCCTGATTTTTCCTTGTGTTCTACTAGCAACATGATTTTTTTTCCATTTGTGCTTTTCTCCTATCCTATTTAACATACTCAAAGATGATGGCAGTGATATTTTCAGTTTCAGACTTCTCTTTTACCCGAGAATTTCTCTCAGTCTCTCGTGTATCTTAATTGAGTTTTATTGAATTGTGAGAGATCTCCATAAGAGGTTTTTTTACAGGAAACCTCGTCAATCATAGAAAAAGTCATGTATTCTTAGGAGCTGATCTATAAGACAAAAGAAAATTCAGCTATAAAACCAAATAGTATCCTTAAGACGTAACCCTTAGCCTTACCCAATTACCTACCTCGAAACTTTGGGGTCTATGAGTCACACTAGTACAAAAAAAGTGACAACTGAGCTGACAATTGAATGCAACCCTAACCTCTCCTGACAGCTCTAATCGATCATATCAAATGAATGCCTTGAAACCCTAGTGTAAGCACAAAAAGTTGATAGAAAGAACAACCCTCTATAATTTGTAGTCTGCAGATATTAACAAGTACATTGTTTATACAACAAACTTAATGGGATTTAATATTACGTCCATAATTATGTACTAATTATGTCTCTAACTTCATGCTTATTGCTTGTCTTTTATGAATAAAGCATCATTTTTATAATGTACAACATGACTTAGGCTTAAACTTAAAAGGTTAAGCTTAGGTGTGGTTTCCTTGTGCTTGAACATGAATCAGAACACTCTTGAGGTCTAAATGACTTAAGGATTTTTGGTTAAGCTTACAATAGACCGAGAGACTTTGTAGTTAGTGTTGATTCTTTTGAATCGTAACCCAAAATGTGCGAGTTGGGAGCATTCATCATAACCCATTTTCAAGCACTCCAATAGAGGTTTGGAAATGGAAGCCATCCATAAATGTCACATGCGTTTGAAACCAAACTCATTACGCGTGAAACACATTAGGAGTCTAGCACCAAAATTCTAGCTCATAATCTTAGTTTACTTTGTACTTCATGATTGTACTGAAAACTTCTAGAATCCCAAAAGGCCTAGGAGTTTCGACACATAACCAAGCATGACCCAAGAGGGCTTTGGACAATGAAAGGATTCGTTCTTATGATCCAAAAGATATTTGAGCATGTAAATCAGACTAAACAACTCAGGACCTAAAATTTGACTTTGTTTGAGTATTAAATGGTTAACGAGGGGCATCCCTAGCCAACAATTCTTCTTTCTTGAATTTGTGATCATCTATATTTGCCGAATTGAATTTATAGTAAATAATCAATCAACCTTTCGTTTAATCATTCATATTAGTCTAATCATCCCTTGTGATGTTGATTCTCCAAGGGACTTAATGTTGTGAGATACATTTCCATCTTTTGTGTTTCTTTGTTGCATCAATTGTTTGTGTTCACGCAAACAAATAAAGGACTTAACCGAAAATAGCTATGGAATCGGGTTAGTCAATTCTCGTGGGTTTGACACTTGACTTCTAAACAAATTATACAACTTGACCCCATATGCTTGCGGGTAAAGAAAATGCACTTAGCCTTAGACTAATTCATAATCAAAAGGTTGAGGCTATAAATCTCTTAACAATTTTTTAATTTGTGAGAGATTGAGGTCTTTTGGGATTCTAGAAGGTTTCGGTCTATTCATGAAGCACTAAATAAACCAAGATTAGGAGCTAGAATTTTGGTTCTGGACTCTAAATGTGTTTCATGCATATTGAGTTTGGTTGCAAACACATGTGATAATTATGGATGGTTTCCCTTTCCAAGCCTCTATTGGAGTGCTTATAAATGGGTTATAATTCGCACATATTGGGTTACGAGTCGAAAGAATCAACGCTAGCTACAAAATCTGTCAGACTATTGTACACTTAACCACAAACCCTTAAGTCATTTGTACCTCAAGAATGTTCTGATTCATGTTCAAGAACAAGGAAACCATACCCTAAGCTTAACCTTTAAGTTTAATCCTAAGTCATATTGTATGCTCATCTATTTCCTAAGTTAATGGCTAATTTTCTTAAGAGTCATTTCTTAGCCCTTTAAGAAATCCTAACATAACAAAAGCTAAGACATGCATAGATGAAACTAATCAATAAGCTCAAGCATAAAAACATGTCTCAATCACATCACACATGCAACAAACTCATCCAATAGCATAGAACACTCAAAACATACTCATAAACACAAATCAAACATCATTATTTACATCAAATGACTAGGGGTTGACCACTAGCCTCTCATAGAGGTACTACTTACTATACATAGTTAGAAACAAGTTTAAATAAATAAACTGAAGAAATAACCCAAGACTCTCCACAAAGCAAGTCAAGCTTCTTTAAGTCCTTCCTTGTGCTTCTAGCTTCACCTTCTTTGCTCCAAATGCACCCAAGCTTGTAGAGGAGGTAAGGGAGACCTCTAGGACCCTAAGAGGTAAAGGAGAAGAAGTATTACTTCTCACCTCTTTGAGCTCTAGAAATCTCACTAAACCCAAAGATAGAGATAAGAGGAGAAAATGCTTGATTGCACAAAGAGGGATGTATAATCAAGTGAGGAGGAAGAGGAAAGGGAGAAGAACCTCAAGGGAAGCAAGGTAGCTCCACCTTATGGGGCTGATTTGGTGATGGTAGAGAAGGTTTTTAAGGTGGATGAGAGAGCTAAAGGGTTAGGGAGTGTGGGGGGGCTATCTCTAGATGCAAAATTATGAAAAAGATGTCAAATGAGATGTGTTGTCTTGGTGGATAATGGGGAGCTCGACCAAGATGGTAAAAGGAGGAGAAAATGAGATGTTTTGTGAGCCCTTAGATGTACTAGAGTGGCCATAAAGTTTTCTTTAAAGCCTACAAATTAAAATTCACATTTCTTGGCCAATGGGCTACAGTCCAAACATTGCCTAATACTTCCAAAATTCAAATATGTGACTCCCTTTTTTAAAATCAGCTAGGATTTGTATCCTAGGTGGTTTGGGCTTCCCTTGGGCCTAGCTCAAAGTTTTTAGGCCTTACTTGGTAATTCGGCTGGCCATAGATAAATCTGGCAACTTTTCGGCAGCTTTCGATAACTTCTGGCGACTACTTTTTGTCATTTTCCCAAATGTGCTCCAAAATTTCTCGTGACTTCGGAAATGTACTCGGCTTCTCCAAAAAGTTATTAGTTACCATCTTCAAGAGCATTTTCGTGCCAACTCCCAATTTTCTAGCATAAAAAGGAAACATTATAAAAATGATGTTTTATTCATAAAAGACAAGCAATAAGCATGAAGTTAGGGACATAATTGGTACATAATAATACACCTAACAAACTACCTCACACTTAACCTTTACTTATCCTTAAACAAATATAGAAGAAAAGAAAACAAACTAAGCTAGACTCCAAGCACAAAAGAATTACAAGACTAAACACAAAAGCATGTAAGTATTCCGAATGGTGAATATTTTCTCTCAAAGAACCATGGCTAATGGGTTGAACTCTTCTTAAACACAATTAGAATATAAAACCAATGCATGTCTAATAAGTCAAACATGCTATATGTCAAACTAAATGCATGCATTGAGATGTATTCAAACAAACATGTTCCTAATTATCTAGCTCAAAAAATATCACTCAATGCACTCAAGTGTCTAGAGGGTTAGTATTTGCACTTAAAAATCAAACTGATCACATGTTTTCCATAGGCTTGCTCTTCAACCAATTACTCCAACCATTCCACACACAAGAGTTTCAAATCAACAGCATTTTTATTTAGGTTGTAATGGGGCTTTAAGAAATGGGGTTTCAACGAAAAAAATGGATAGGATAATCAAAGACCAAGGAATCTAGCAAGTAATTCACATGTTGAAGTTCCTCTAAATTACTTTTAGGTTCTACTATTTCCCTTTGTCAAATCAAACCACTTCCCAAAATGCTTATTCTTTATTTACAATACACACACTATTTTTGGATTTTTTTTGTTTTTTTTTTGTCAAACATAACTCTTTGTGTAGAACTCTTTTCTCTTTTCTATTTTTTTTTCTTTTCTTTTCTTTTCTTTTCTTTTCTTTTTCCATTCTTTTTGAATACAACTCAATGTGACGACCCAGAACAGAATCAGAAGTATAATCAGCTTGATTCATGAGTTACTGTGTAATCGCAGATTTTCGACTGATGATTGAATCGCCAGACTTGTTAACGACTTAATCATTGGCCGAGAATTGGAGCTGAGTCTCTTCTCGAGAGTCGTTGTATGTGTGATTTCGAGTTCGTGGGCGGTTCCGGATCGTTATTTGGACGACCGATGAATAAGTTATGAATATTTGAAGTTTCGACGAAATCAGATTATTAATGGTGGTGCTCTTAACGACTAAATTACCGGTCGAGAATTTGGTTTCGGCTTCTTCACGGAAATTGTTCAGAATTTAATTTCGAGCTCGTGGGAACTTCCGGAGCATTATTTTGAGTTACGAAGATTAAGTTATGAATATTTCCGATTGTTGATTATTTAGTCGGTTTAAATATGTGTTGGTTTGAACAGTTGACTTTTTATCCGATTAGTCAATGTGTTTGACTTCGGGTGATAATTGAAGAACATGTCGAGTCGAGTTTGTTGCCGCGAGAATTATTGGAATCGGAATTACGACGAAGAAGTTACGTGTGTTCAAAGTTCGTCGAAAAAGATAATTACGAAGTTTCCATTTTGGGAAGGCCTATAAATAGAAGGTTGCTATTTTGGGCAAGTCAACAGTTGCCATTATGGGAGTTGACCGAGTCAACTCGGTGGAGGAGAGTTCACGGCGAGAGCCACGGTGTTCCACGGTGTGAGGCTTATCCCGTTCGGTGCGCCTCGGCATCCCGAGTGTGTTTCCGGCCAACCCTCACGGCGAGGGTGGCTGTGGAGAGGAGGTTTTCCGGCGAGAAAGTGGAAGAAATTGGGCGAATTCAGGTTATGCTTTTTCGGCCGAATTGAGCTGCGATTTGGACTGAGTTTTGAAGCTCTCATCACCTTGATGCTACCATGTAAGTTTGGTGATCCAATTTCACTTGTGTATGGAGAATTTTGGAATTGAAATTTGTGTGAACATTCGATTTTTCATGAAATTGACATAGTTAGAGTGAGAATAGGCCTTCGATGTAGTTGACAAAGTTGCTCAGTGGGTGATTTTGCATGGAATGGTGGTTGCTCCGCCGAGAAATTTACAAGTTGGTGGCGGCGCCGCCGTTAACGGCGGTCAACGGCGGTCAACAGTTTGACTTTTGGGGTTTTCGACAAGTTGCATGTCATTTCACTCGAAATCGTGCCCCGATCGCAGTGGGGAGGTTCGTTTCTCGATTTGAGCACCCGAAAGTACAGCGAGGTATTGAGGTGTGATTTCCGGATTTTCGACAATTTTTCGTAATTGGATTATGTGTTTCCGAGAACGGTGGTTTCTCGTGATTTGATTTGAATTGTCGAGTTATGATTTTGAGAAATGGATTTTGTGATTATTCAGGGGTTCGTGATCGTTCGTTTGGCGAGGGACTTTCCGCCGGATCACGGGTTAACGCGAACAACGTTACGCTAGTCTGTGAGTGGACAATTTCTTTTCACGGAATTCTTGCGAGTCTTTTATATACGTTTTACAAACTTGAGCATGCAGCATGATCATGGTTTTATGAGCATGAAATTTCATACGAGATTATATTTATTATGAACATGTGTTATACGATTATGCTTATACCAGTATATATATTACGTATATACACTTATTTATTGTTTCATGCATTTGCATCGAACTGTTTATGATTTGATTTACACAGAGTACAGTCTCAGTTACGTTGTTGTATCGATACACTTGCCTCTCGGCTGATCCCCGATGGTAGGCCTACCAGGAGGGGCGGAACCCCGACCTGACCGGCGAGGGGCGTTACCCCGGAATCGAGGCCTTTCTGGCTAGAATCACGTGGAAGTCAGGGACTCCGTGATTCTGACTGTACTAGCACGGATGTGTCCATGAGTGACCCCGTGAGATTTTCCATGCATGCTCTGTTTACGAGTTGGAGTAAGCGTCTCCTCGTATACTATTTGATTTATTTATATTTCGACTCGCATATGTTTTTATAACATATATATTACGTGGTGAAAGACATTTATTTTCGTCCACTCACTCTAACGGTTTTCATGTCTTTCCCCTAGGGTTTTCGGTTTCCGTGCCCAGTTTGCAGTTCAGGCTCTGGTGTCGCACGTCATGGTCTGAGGCATAGTGCTCGAGCTACCTTGTTTCTTCCAGTAGGTTTATTGTTCTACCTACTGTGGTTTACGTATATGATTATACATTAGAGGTCGCTCTGAGTATTCTGTTGTATATCTTATACGATTTTACTCCAGATTTCAGTAAAGTACAAATATATTTATTATTTTACATTACTGTTGATATATTGAGAAATCCGGATGGGATTGGTGCCCACGGTTTGATTTTTGTGGCATAGGATGAAGTGTATTTTCCACGTGCAGGTAATGGTAATTCCACGTTAGTAACGAAACTCTGCCGAAATTTCTACAGTTTTTGTTGGTTTGTGTTTTCAGAAGGGGTTTGATTCCGGTTTAGGCAACTAAATCGGGGTTGAGTCCTTTCAGCTTGGTATCAGAGCATTAGGTTATAGGTTCTGTAGACTTCTGTAATCGTGTTTACTAAGGATATTTGAGAATGTACAGCATGTCTGGAATGGTGACCCGACCGGCCGGCGGATACTCATCAATATTCCGGGTGTTGTATACTTTCAAATATATAAAGTTCCATGATTACGTTCCACTTGTTGTGAACGATATTTTATTCATTAGGATGCCTCCTGACGTGCTTTCCGTGTCATTTCGATTGTGGATCCTATTGAGGATCAATCGACGCGTAATTTGCCAGTGAACTGCGGATTTGGATGAGTATTCTGAGTTCAGAGAATTGTGGGGCACGGTTTGCCTGGTTGTGTGTGTATGAGCGTCCACATGTTGCCTCAGAGCTGAGAATTGTGGTAGTTGGTGTCTTGCCTGAGTCAGATTGTATTTGGTGGGCTGTTATTGTGTGAGTTCCTGTTGCGACTCCATGGCCTACATTCAGAGTGTTGTTTTTACAGTAATGGTTTTATCAGGCTATCCAGCATTCGAATGTGGAGTGTTTACCCACCTGAGGCAGAGATGCATTGTTTATATGTTTGTTTCCGTTTGCACGTGTTATGTGGCTTTATAGGAAGCGGTGCACGAGGTTCGAGATATGTTTGAACCTGAGCATCAGAGAGAGTCTGATTGATATGCCTTGAGACATCCGTGAGGAGCTTAGTGTGTTGCACTCAGTGGCGAGGCTGTCGAGAAGGAAAGGTGTACGCGGTTTTCGATGTGATGGTTTGAGGAAAGTGGACTTAGTCGAGATTTTGATGAAGTTGAGTTCAGGCACTTCAGGATCAGTGATTTCATCAGGCTGTGGTCCTTTTGATTATGTTGAGGGTCATCAGATCAAGCAGAGGATCCGTTTGGTGGTGATGGTGGAGTTCACAGAGTAGCGGACTTGCTCCAGTGGCATGAGTTTGGGTGATCGTTGGTGATCCTTTCTCGCAGCAGGTGTTGCGGTGACTTGTGTTCGTGGAGCACTTTTAGTTGCTGTTTCGATGGCCAGGAGGGTCACGTTGCGAGGGAGCGCCCCCAGCCAGCTGTTGTAGTGGTTCGGTAGCTCAAGGTTTACGAGGAGATCCTTATGTTGTTCCTGAAGTCTGATCAATGTACTCTTTTGATGAGTTATTCAGCAAGTCGCAATTGACGTGGGCGGCTAGTTGGGCATGTTAGAGTTCGTGCCATGACCTTGTTTGAGGACAGACTTTTCTCCGAGGTTACTGTTGTTTGATATCCATGGCTATAGTACCTGCATATCCACTTCCGAGGTTTTGGAGAGTGTTGCATCAATCCGGAGGTTGCGGGATCCTTGTTAGAGGTTATGGCTTAGCCGCGGATCTGTTATAGCTGGACATTGTGGTTTTCGTGTGATTGTGAGTATGGACTTACTGGCGACGCATTTGGCTGTGTTCGAGTACCTCAAGAAGGAGGTTGTGTTTCGACGACCAGGTTTTCCCAAGATACTGTTTCGCGGTGATGGTCGAGCGGATGATGGAGACGGATTGTGTTGCTTGCTTAGCTTATGATATGGATACTACGGTTGCTGTGCCCGACATTGTTGATGTTGAGGTGGTTCCAGAGGTTCCAGGTGTGTTCCGGAGGAGTTACCAGGTGTTCCTCCAGTTCGGGAGACCGACTACACCATTGGACTTGTACCGGGCGCTGGACTCATTTTACCGGCATCTTGTCGTTCGGAGCCAGCGGAGCTGATGGAGCTATAGTTTCGACTCCAAGAGTTGCTGGATGAGGTTTCAGGAGATTTCATGCGACCCCGCGTATTTGCGTGGTATACTCTTGCATTCTTGTGCAGATGTTGAATGGTTCAACGAGGTGGTGCATTGAATACCGAAGCCTAATTCACTTCAGAGGAGAGTGAGTATCATCCGCTTTGGATTGACGAGTGGTTTGATCAGCCCGCGAGAGCTTCAGTCTTTTCGAAGATTGATTACGGGTTTAGATACCATCAGTTGGGGATCGATGAGTCAGATGTGGCTTAGACGATTTTCGGATCTCGGTGCGGACATCAGGAGTTTTTGGTCATGCTGTTTGGTTGATCAATGCCCCCGTAGATCTTGTGGACTTGATGGACCAGGTGTTCAGACGATTCTGGACAAGTTGCGGTCATGTTTGTTGGCAACATCCTGATTTACTCCAGGAGTGTGGACCAATACCTGACACAATTATGAGCGGTTTTGCGGACTTCGCGAGATGATCAACTGTTTGCGAAGTTCAGCCAGTGTGAATTTTGATCGATTAGCGTGAAGATTTTGGGTCACGTGATGTCAGCCGAGGGAGTTGGCGTGGATCCTGACCAGTTAGAAGCCGTGTAGATTTGGGGATTGCCCTACTATTGTACCAGAGATCATGAGTCTCTTGGGTTTGGCAGGCTATTACCGACGGCTTGTACAGGATTTTCCTGGATTGCCACTCTACTTTCCGGATTGACGAAAAAGCCGTCAAGTTCGCGTGGTTCGATGCACGCGAGGAGAGTTACTTACTCCTGCAGGATGGTTGACCGTTGCTTCGGTTTTGACCTTATCTGATGATCGTGGTGAGTTCGTGGTTTATGGCGATGCATCGAGATTTGGATTTAGTTATGTTGTGATGCTGTGTAGTAGAGTGGTGGCTCATGGTTTCAGACAGTGGGAAACCTTATGGGGCTACGTATCTTATGTATGATTTGGTTGTAGCTGTTCTTGTGTTAGCATCAGAGAGTTCGAGACACTACAGCTATGGCGTGTAGCGCAGTGTAAGACGTACACTGATCACCTGGGTTTCATCCACTTGCATTTTCGGCCAGATTTAGGCTTGAGGCAGTGTAGATGTATGGTGTCGACTAACGACTATGGCTACACCTTTGAGCTTGTTCGGGAAAGGCTAGAGGTTGTACTTTGACTATCCATCTAGGATGTTGTTGCTGATGCATTCAGTTGAGAGTCGGGAGCTTCAGTGTTTCATAGGAGTGTGGCTCGAGTTTCCGTATTAACCGAGTGTGCGCTACGGACGCTGAGTTAGTGTGTGATGATGTTGAGGCTCGAGGTTTCACGCGCATTTGGCGCTAGTGATGCGGAGATGTATCAGATACTTCAATTTTATTACTCGTGACGTAACATGAAGAGCAATGTAGCAGCTTGTGTGTGCAGATGCCACATTTGTCGACTGGCGATGGCAGTGAGGCAGAGACTTGCCGAGAAGTACCAGCCATTAGAGATTTCTGGTTAGACGTGGCGTTTGTGCTGTGGTCTTGTGTGCCAATACGCACTTTGGTTTGTGATACCAGTTGTTAGGCCATTGTGGACCATTTGATGAACTTAGTACGTTTCCTTGTACTTTCTGGAACAGATTTCAGTGGCAAGCTGGCATAGTTGTGTTTGACGGAGGTTGTCCATTTACATGGTGTACCTGTGTCCCAGTTTGCTGGTCGAGGCAATCAGCTACAATTGAGTGTTGGTAAGCTTTGCAGCGAGCATTGGGGACCAGATTACGAGTTAGTACCGGTTCTTATCCTCGGATTGGCGAGCGATCTTTGAGGACTATTCAGACCTTGGAAGGCATGTTGTGGACCTCGGTATTGCAGTTCCAGAGAACTTGGGACCAGCAGTTTCACTTGTTTGAGAGTGCATGCAGTACCAGTTTGTGGACCACTATAGTTTTGATGCAGTTTTGAGGAACGATGTTGTACTCCACTGTGCTGGAGCGTGTTCGATGTGGGTTGACATTTGATTCTGATTTTGTGGAATATGTTACCACAGACTGTTAGATTAGCGGAAACAGGGTGATAATTGCCGAGTTCGATGTTTGAGCTATGTTGTTATAAGTGTGTGAGTTATATTGATGTGTGTAGACTGAGTTGTGATTTGCCATGTTGTTTTGATCCAGATGTGGTCGTAGGCGAGTTTGTGTTGTGCCGTATAGTTCGGCGTCGCCTATATTGTTGGTTTTTGTGTGTTGTGTTCCGTGTTGTGGAACTACATTTCAGCTTTACTGCGGGTTGTGTACCCTATCTGTTCCTTATGCAGGAACACTTGGCTATTGTGTGGAGCCAGTTCAGATTCGAGATTGAGGGTACAGGGATTACAGTACAGAGATATCTCCAATCGTGGAGTCTGTTGTCAAAGTTGTTCCGTTGATGTGATCACTGGAGAGTTGAGCAGTATGCAGAAGCAGTGCTCCTACTTTTAGTCGGCAGACTCGGAAATTTCGTGGTCGAAATTTTTCTAAGGGGGGTGGATTTGTGACGACCCAGAACAGAATCAGAAGTATAATCAGCTTGATTCGTGAGTTACTGCGTAATCGTAGATTTCCGACTGATGATTGAATCGCCAGGCTTGTTAACGACTTAATCATTGGCCGAGAATTGGAGCTGAGTCTCTTCTCAAGAGTCGTTGTAAGTGTGATTTCGAGTTCGTGGGCGGTTCCGGATCGTTATTTGGACGACCGATGAATAAGTTATGAATATTTGAAGTTTCGACGGAATCGGATTATTAATGGTGGTGCTCTTAACGACTAAATTACCGGTCGATAATTTGGTTTCGGCTTCTTCACGGAAGTTGTTCAAAATTTAATTTCGAGCTCGTGGGAACTTCCGGAGCATTATTTTGAGTTACGGAGATTAAGTTATGAATATTTCCGATTGTTGATTATTTAGTCGGTTTAAATATGTGTTGGTTTGAACAGTTAACTTTTTATCCGATTGGTCGATGTGTTTGACTTCGGGTGATAATTGAAGAATATGTCGAGTCGAGTTTGTTGCCGTGAGAATTATTGGAATCGGAATTACGACGAAGAAGTTACGTGTGTTCAAAGTTCGTCGAAAAAGATAATTACGAAGTTTCCATTTTGGGAAGGCCTATAAATAGAAGGTTGCTATTTTAGGCAAGTCAATAGTTACCATTATGGGAGTTGACCGAGTCAACTCGGTGGAGGAGAGTTCACGGCGAAAGCCACGGTGTTCCACGGCGGCGAGCTTGTCCGGCCACCCCAGGGTGTGAGGCTTATCCCGTTCGGTGCGCCTCGGCTTCCCGAGTGTGTTTCCGGCCACCCCTCACGGCTAGGGTGGCTGTGGAGAGGAGGTTTTCCGGCGAGAAAGTGGAAGAAATTGGGCGAATTCGGGTTATGCTTTTTCGGCCGAATTGAGCTGCGATTTGGACTGGGTTTTGAAGCTCTCATCACCTTGATGCTACCATGTAAGTTTGGTGATCCAATTTCACTTGTGTATGGAGAATTTTGGAATTGAAATTTGTGTGAACATTCGGTTTTTCATGAAATTGACATAGTTAGAGTGAGAATTGGCCTTCAATGTAGTTGACAAAGTTGCTCAGTGGGTGATTTTGCATGGAATGGTAGTTGCTCCGCCGAGAAATTTACAAGTTGGTGGCGGCGCCGCCGTTAACGGCGGTCAACGGCGGTCAACAGTTTGACTTTTGGGGTTTTCGACAAGTTGCATGTCATTTCACTCGAAATCGTGCCCCGATCGCAGTGGGGAGGTTCGTTTCTCGATTTGAGCACCCGAAAGTACAGCGAGGTATTGAGGTGTGATTTCCGGATTTCCGACAATTTGTCGTAATCGGATTATGTGTTTCCGAGAACGGTGGTTTCTCGTGATTTGATTTGAATTGTCGAGTTATGATTTTGAGAAATGGATTTTGTGATTATTCAGGGGTTCGTGATCGTTCGTTTGGCGAGGGACTTTCCGCCGGATCACGGGTTAACGCGAACTGCGTTACGCTAGTCTGTGAGTGGACAATTTCTTTTCACCGAATTCTTGCGAGTCTTTTATATACGTTTTACGAACTTGAGCATGCAGCATGATCATGGTTTTACGAGCATGAGATTTCATACGAGATTATATTTATTATGAACATGTGTTATACGATTATGCTTATACCAGTATATATATATTACGTATATACACTTATTTATTGTTTCATGCATTTGCATCGAACTATTTATGATTTGATTTACACAGAGTACAGTCTCAGTTACGTTGTTGTATCAATACACTTGCCTCTCGGCTGATCCCCGATGGTAGGCCTACCAGGAGGGGCGGAACCCCGACCTGACCGGTGAGGGGCGTTACCCCGGAACCGAGGCCTTTCTGGCTAGAATCACGTGGAAGTCAGGGACTCCGTGATTCTGACTGTACTAGCACGGATGTGTCCATGAGTGACCCCGTGCGATTTTCCATGCATGCTCTATTTACGAGTTGGAGTCAGCGTCTCCTCGTATACTATTTGATTTATTTATATTTCGACTCACATATGTTTTTATAACATATATATTACGTGGTGAAAGACATTTATTTTCGTCCACTCACTCTAACAGTTTTCATGTCTTTCCCTTGGGCTTTTCGGTTTCCGTGCCCAGTTTGCAGTTCAGGCTCTGGTGTTGCACGTCATGGTCGAAGGCATAGTGCTCGAGCTACCTTGTTTCTTCCAGTAGGTTTATTGTTCTACCTACTGTGGTTTACGTATATGATTATACATTAGAGGTCGCTCTGAGTATTCTGTTGTATATCTTATACGATTTTACTCCGGATTTCAGTAAAGTACAGATATATTTATTATTTTACATTACTGTTGATATATTGAGAAATCCGGATGGGATTGGTGCCCAAAGTTTGATTTTTGTGGCATAGGATGAAGTGTATTTTCCGCGTGCAGGTAATGGTAATTCCACGTTAGTAACGAAACAATGCCGAAATTTTTACGATTTTTGTTGGTTTGTGTTTTCAGAAGGGGTTTGATTCCGGTTTAGGCAACTAAATCGGGGTTGGTTTCTTTCACTCAATAAACAAATGATCAACACAAGACCTCCTCCACCTCACACTTATCTCTTGACATTCTTTGCAACAAACACAACACTAAAACCGCATCATAATAGGACTTTATCATCACTTGCTAGTTTGTCAAGTTAGGGGATAGAATAAGTGTTTGACCTAGGTAGGTATTTGTGGTGTTCATGAAAGAAAAGGCTAAGTATTAAAAAGTCTCAAGTTGGCTAACTAAAGGATATATGCATCATAGGTTCAAAAGTTATTTGGTCATAGTGGTGATCCTAATGCCTCTATCATCTTTGAAAACTACTCATGATTCGGAAAAACGATTTGCACGGTTTAAAGTAAGTTCTAGATCACACATAACCAATTGATATCACACATGAAAGAAATGGTGCATTATATAATCCAGTCATGCACAATTTGGCTCAAAATCTCACATAGATAATGATAGTTTTGAAACACGTTAATCCTTCTTCTTCTTAAATGAACACATTTTGAGAGAAAAATACTTTTAAACCGATTAAAAATGCATTATTTTTCATTTTCTTCATACATGCTTAAATTCAAGAAATCCACTAGATATTAGCTCAATTTCATCATCTAGAACTATTATTTGGACACAAACACATCAAAACACACATATTTTTGTATTGCATTTTCTCAATTTTTCAAATTTTTATGGATTTTAGGATAAGGAGTGGTATGACTTTGCCTACTACCTCATACTTTAAAACCAAATTGTCCCCAATTTGCATCAAGACATACATCACACACAAGTGGAACATAAGCATAATTACTTCACATTTTATCCCGCTAACACATGTTCTCCTAAGCATAACAACTACCATGTATTCGCACTTAAATAGTCATATAGTCTCTAAGAAGTAATGAAGCTATTAGAGTCCTATCAACCATAATGGGGGCATGCATACTCATCATATTTCAAAGGAAAATGATAATGTAATCAAGCATATAACATGAGAGGACTTCACATTTAGAACTTTAAACACCTTAGCAATGAATATCTGAAAACTTAGATAGGCATTTTGTTCTAGTATCAAGTAGCTCACATGTATTACACAAGACTACCATATTGTAAATGACTCCAAGCAATACACTAAGGGTACTTAAGCATCATTCATGAACATATCTATATCAAGCAAGGAAATAAGAGAGTCAACAGAAAGAGGATACAAGCGCTTTGTCGCCCGTCTCCAAGCTCCATATGCTCAAATATGTAAACCAACGAAGGTCAATTTAGGCCTTGTTATCCAATAGTGCATACGAATTGGTCATGAGTCGCCACTGGTGCTCTCGAACTTGGTTCAGCCTCGAGGTATTACTATATGATCTATTCATCAAAGCCTCAAGCTCCTTAGTCTTCAAAAGACAACTGTGGCAGGACACTCCTCGATGGGTCAAGAAATTCTCTCGACGAGTCGAGAAAGTGACAATTATGGACAGTAGCTGACAATCGACGGGTCAGGAAGAACCTTTAACCCATAGAAAATTCCAAGAATTTAAGCTCGAAGTTCATGACCTCAATGCTCCATTCTTGATGTACAATGCTCCCTTAACCTCACATTTATTCTTCTTGCAAACCAATGGTGTCTGACCATCCCAGATTAAATTTAACGACGTTAACATGGTCGGGTGATAGAAGCTATGAACTCAGTGCACTATGGTCGGGTTCTTAAAGTGATAGACCTTCCCATTCCACTTTCTTGTGTCCTCCTTCAACGCCTCCACTTGCTCTCTATGAAGCTCAAGAGATTTCACATTCTTCAAATTCCTCAATTGCACTAGTCCATTTGGGAAAATCTCAAGTAGTTTGTAGCATGCATCTCTTGAGGGGTTGGATTTCTTCAAGGTGACTTTACTTCCGATGACTAGATTGTCTGGCTTCAACCTCTTCTTTCCGTGACTCATTCTTTTGGTTGGTGCCTCCTCATCTTCTGCCTCCTCTTCCGAAGATGATAGGAAGATCTTCATATCTCCGAGGCTCTTCCATGTCAAGTATCACGAAGTTGACCGGTATCACAAGTTCACCAATCACCACTAACACATCTTCGACTATCCCCCTCGGATGCACCACACTTCGATCAGCAAGTTACAATGACATGCTCATTGGT
This sequence comes from Geum urbanum, assembly GCA_946800695.1. NCBI lineage: Eukaryota > Viridiplantae > Streptophyta > Magnoliopsida > Rosales > Rosaceae > Geum > Geum urbanum. The sequence continues at coordinate 43,383,557 of OX326998.1, forward strand.
TTGATTCTCCATAAACCAATCTCTTTGTATACCGAGTATGGCATCAAATTAATTGAAGCTCCAAGGTCCATCAATGCTTTAGGAAAATACCTCTTCCCAACGGTGTAAGGAACCGTAAAACTTCCCGGATCCACCAACTTCTTTGGAACCTTCCTTTGCAAGATTGCCGAGACCGTATCATTGAGTTTAATCCTCTGAGATCCTTTCACGTCCTCTTGAAGCTTATTCTTATATCTCTTATTCGTGTAAAGGTCGTTGAGAAATTTGGAGTACATTGGAATGGTTTGTATTGCCTCAAGGAGAGGGATATTTATTTTCCATTTCTTGAATACATATAAGCACTCCTTGGACTTCCTATCCATAGTTTCTTCGACTCTCTCCTTGTTCTTTACTTGACGGAAAGGTAGACATACATCATCACCTTGTTGAACCCCTTCACAATGCTCCTTTAACTTATCCTAATCTTTCTATTCGAAGGGTCAAAAGGTTTTATCGATGGGTCGACGATATGTGTTTGTCTAGACAATGGGTTCCATTCGATGGGTTGACATCCGGACAATGGGCTTTCTTCGATGTGTCGACTGTGTGTCTCAACCCGTCGAGTTCTGGGCAACTTCTTCTCCTCTTGCTTTCCCCAAATTAATCTGGAATGCTCTCTATCTATATCTCTACACTCTAAACCTTTTTCAGCAGCCCCACGTCGAGTCATTCTACTATCGGAGCTTGCATATTCATCCTCCAACCCATCTTCATCAACATCAGACTCATCAACATCCTCATAAGGAATCAAAGCGATATTTTCTTGAAATCTCATCACCTTATCTGTACTTGTGGTGCCCTTCTCAAATCCAGAATGGTTCTTAGCACATGTAGTGTGTTTAAGTCCTCATCATTGTCACCCTCCACAATGGGAGCATTGCCATAGTTATCAAACCCCTTTCCGGATCTCAATACTGCATTCACTTGATACTTGGGATTTCTCTCGTTAGTAGAAAGGAACTGATGTGCCTTGCCACCTCCTTGTGTAGTGAGTGCCTTCATCAATTGGCTCACTTGAGTCTCCAACTTATGGATTGCACTTTGACTCTCATTCCGAAGTGCTTGATTCTCACTCTTCATGGTCATAAAAATTTCAAGATACATTTTTTTGTCCTCCTCTTGATTCTTGACAAGTTTGGCAAACAAGTCATCTGTGTTGGGTTTTAGAGCTTCCAATTGTGGTAGTGAAATTAGTGCTTGAAGCAACGGTGGTTGTTGAGCTCTAGGCACAAAGGGTGCTCTTGGTTGGTAAGTGTTACCACCTGAAGCATTAGCAAATCCTCCATTTGGCCATGAAAAACCCGGAGCTCCTTGGCTACTTGAGAACCCCTTGTTTCCCTTAGTTAAGGCACCAAAAATGCCTTGATTACCTCCTTGATTATAGCTACCACCTTGTTGGTTTTGAAAACCTCCCCCTTGAATGTATCTTCCTGCTTGACCTTGAAAACTTCCATTAGGTCTTTGCACACCTCGTTGACCTCCTTGGTTGTTTTGGCCTTGACCACCCCATGAGAAGTTAGGATAGTTCCTCCAACCCGAGTTATAGGTGTTAGAGTAAGGATCGTTCCTCTGTTGATCATTAAATAACCCCTTACATTCTTCAATGATCTCTGGATAGTCTTCTTGATGTAGGCAACTAAGAGTCTCATGCATCATGCTCTCACATATCATGCATGTCACTGGTTCTACACTTATCTCTGAGACTTGGTTGACTTTGACTCCATTTTGGTGTTGCTTCGTCGAGAGGTCAAATTTCTTCTTCATTAACTCATCAAGTCTCTTAATGGCTTCGTTATGTGCCTGTGTGGCCCCTTTGATTTGGTACATGCTGCCACGGTTAGTTTGCGTAATCTGTCTCATAGAAATCGAGGGTTTCCTTATATTTGGCTTCACATCCCATAGGGCCGACCTTTCTGCCAACTTCCCAAGAAAAATGTGTGTTTCCTCGACGTCATGTCCATGAAGTCTCAATCACAAGCATAATATACCTCTCTCTTTGTCTCCGTGCTTAGCCCTTGGTAGAAAGAGACATAAGCATGTCTTGGGTTTGTCTGTGATTAGGACAACTAAGCTCTAGATCTTTAAAGCGTTCCTAAGCCTCACAAAATAATTCTCCATCTTCTTCTTGGAAGGTCATCAAGCTTGTTCTTCTTTTATTAATCTTGCCTAGGAGGAAGTACTTGGTAATGAACTTCCTTTGCAAGATCTCCCTAGAGTTGATTGAGTTGGGCGGGAGTTTGTTAAGCCATTCTTTGGCCTTGTCTCTCAAGCTTGAGGGAAACACCTGTAGCCTCAATTATCCCACATCCATGTTTTGGTTATTGAACCTAACATATGCCTCTTCAAACTTCAAAAGATGTGAGCAAGGGTCAGAGTTAGCATGGCCCAAGAAAATGGGGAGAGTTTGGAACAAACTTGACTTGATCTCAAATGACTCCCCCACCAAAGGTTGTAACACAATGTACCCGGTATGTGCTACCAAAGAGGGTAAGAGACATTCCCTCAATGTTCCTTAATATACTTCATCCTCCATGACAATTTTCTCTTATACTATAGGCTCAACCTCTTGCTCAATTGGTAGATCTAACTTAATATGAAATACACGAGCTCCTACTAATGGATTCTTACATCTAGCATCAACGGCTATATCAAACAAATTTCCAAGTGTTTCTCGGTTCTCTACCCTCAACAACAGAATACCACATTCTTCTTCACTACTACTACTTGACCCCGCTTTACTCGAAGTGACTTTTACGAAACCCAAATTAGATCTCCAAGTGACAGATAGTGAGTTTGAAGATGAAGTGTGTAGATTCGAATGATTAAATAACATAAACCTGAAAAACACACTAAGCAACCAATAGATATTAGTCCTCTAAACCTTTAAAGTACTCAAAGCCTAGAGGGTCTTCCATGGTACTTCTTTGGCACCCCCCTCAAGGAAACATCAATGAGCACTCTAAGAGTTCGAATGTGATTTTGGTACGTGGTGTAGTGACGTTCACTATGCACTGGACACCAAAGTGAACCAAGGTAAAGGCGTACGTTATCCGATATACTAAAATCACAAAATAAGATCCTAATGATCAAGGGTGTAGCAGGAAGTAAGCTTGCTAGATCTAGACTCTCTAACTATAATACTTTAAATAAAAACACTACCTTAGATATACTCTCACAAATGTAGATAACTCAAAGTAAGTGAATAAGAGACAAGTGAAATAACCTTCAAGCACAACAAATTCTCAATGGGTCAAAGGTATTCCTTGACTGGTCGAATGCAAGCTCGGACAACGTTCAACAGGTCAAGACTATGCCTCGACAGGTCGAATGTAAGCTCTTGTGTCTCCTCCGCACAAATCTCGAAGGGTCGAGCAGAATGCCCTACAAAAGGTTAGAAGCATAAGTCTAGCACAAGTTCCTACCCAAAGTATCTACCAAAACATTCAAGAGATCAAAGATAATCAAAACAAAGTCCTAAATGGAAAATTGAAAAAAAAATACAAATCTAAGAAACAAATGTCACACAAAATGTCCGGATTCTCCGCAATTAAAGTCTAACCGAAGCTAAGGAATCAAAATTGAACTCAATCCCCAGAAATGGTGCCAAAAACTTGTTAAGAGATTTATACTCTAAACCTTTTTACTATGAATTAGTCTCAGGCTAAATATATTTTCCTTACCTACAAGTATACGGGGTCAAGTAATATAATTTGTATAGAAATCAAGTGTCAAACCCACAACGATTGACTAACCCGATTCCATAGCTTTTTCCAGTTAAGTCATTTATATGCGTGATACACAAATAATTGATGCAACAAATCAATATAAAACATGGAAATGTATCTCACAACATCAACTCATTTTGAGACTTAACATCATAAGGGATTATTAGACTAATATAAGTGATTAAACGAAAGGTTGATTGATTGACTACTAATGCAAGTTGACAAATATAGATGATCAAAAATTCAAGAAAGAAGAATGGTTGGCTAGGGATGCCCCCGTTAACCATTTGATACTCAAACAATGTTCAATTTTAGGTTACGAGTTGTTTAGTCCGGTTTGCTTGCTCAAATGTTTTTTGGATCATATATAAGAACGAATCTTTTCATTATCCAAATCAAGCCCTTTTGGCCCATAACCAAGCATAACCCTAGAATAAAAACTAGACCTTTGGACAAAAGATTATCATACTTAACATCACAATAATGTATTTCAGTGATCAATATCTAAGTTGTATGAAAACGGGGTACAAGTACGTGGAAGGAAAAATAAAATAAAATAAATCTTCGAAGTGGGTATATTTGGAAGATTCAAAACAAAATAATAAGGAGGAAACTCCGTTAAAGAAAAAGCTAAAAAAATTTGGGGAGGTTCTAGCGACCATCATTGGTGTGATTTGTGCTTTAAAGGATCTAAGAGTTGAGGAAGATCATTGATATCTTCTCTTGAGATTTTGTCTAACCCCATTAGACATTCACCCCAAAACTTTGCTTCTTAGTCCTTTGAATGACCAAGGTTTTGTATCTTGGAACAACAACAATTTCAACGATTGGGATCTGCGTATTGATGTCGATATTTGAGATTTTGAATTTTGGATATTGATACCAATCCATCTTTGAGATTGATAAATTGCACCATGAAACATTAAGCGAATTTATGCCCAAGTTTAATTACAGTAGCTATCATCATAGAGTAGATGGTAATGCATATCTGATAATGCCAAAACTAACTACTAAATTAAACACTTAATAATCAGAAAAGACACATATGCAATTAAAACCTTTTCTTATAGATGTAGCATTGGTAAATAAGGATCGTTCTTTAACCGGAGATTGAAGGTGCATGCATGACTACGCTATGGTTATATGGGGGGTCTAAGAGTTGGTTTTTATAATCTACAAAAATAAACAAAAGTTGGCAAGCAAACATATTCAGAAATCCTAAATTTTAACATGTTTTGCTCATAGACAAGTGGAAACAAATTAAAAACATAAAATCCTAAACATGCTTACTAGACCGAAAATAAAACACTAAACTAAATATATACAAGTGATCATTTCACATGTTTCACCTAACTCTAACAACTTAGTCATATTATATGCAACCTATTAATATCAAAGTCTTTAGCTAAGATCATGCGTTTCATATTTCATGCTTCAGGAATTTGCTTTATGACATATCTATCAACCTAAAAAAGGAATTTGCCTTGGCGTAAATTGATGCATTAAGTGTAGCATGCTTAGCATAAAGAATTAAATACATGGCAGATCACATAAAATAATTAAAGTTACAAAACCAAAATACTCCATAAAACCAATCTGAAAATCTGAAAATTCATAAAAGAGAAAGAAAATAGAAGGAATCATGTTACACTTTTTATTTCGAGAATTTTCCCTAATACAAAGCTTGGGCGATCCTTCAATGGAGGTGGAGAACACTTCAAGGAATGAGAATTCTTGGTGTAAAGAGGCTGTTTTGAGAATGGAGAGCGACTTCTTGGATGATTTCGACTTTGGGAGGAGAGGAAGAGTATTTAGGCAGAGTTTTGGCTTCTAAGATGAGTGATGCTTTTGTTCTAGCCGAAGTCCCCTTTTATATAGATAGCAAACATCTTCTCCAAGTCTTCTTAAGAAACAAGTTAACTTCACCAAGGTAACCTGACTCTTCTTCCCAAAAACAAGAATTTATGTCATTCTAGGACTCAAAATGCTGTGATTCATTTTGCGTTGGAAACTAGACTTCTAGATATTTCCAACCATATGCTAATCGCATCTAGATTCATCTTGATTTATTCACAGTGGTCTTTTGAATTGGGTTGATGTACAAAGGCCAATTTCTGATAATTAATTTTAATCCATCTTCTTTCTTTAGGCTTCTTTGGATATGCTCTTGGCCTTTGACCCATCTTCATTAATCTTGATCCATTCTTGAGTAATTTGGGCTCCCATTCAGCAATAGGATCGTTCTTTTCAATATATAAGCAAGCCCGTGACAAATACTTCTTCTAGGTGGACTAGGATTTCAATTCTTCTTCAATCACAATTAGGAAAGATCCGGACACTTTCTCTTCACTTTAGGAAATGTTTTGTACATGTGTTCCAAATTCACTTTTCTATTCTCGCAATGACTTATACTCCAACAAGGATTCCTAGTCGAAATATGATTTTTCATTTTTCTGCGTTTCCGCTCCATTTTAACTTTCGTAATTCATCTCCTTTATTTATGACCTAAAAATAATAAAGTAAGTTAGAATAGAGAATACTAAAGTCAAAACAAAGCTAAATGTAAAGACAAAGACTTTAAAAATCAAGCATAAAATGCGTATATCAAATTCTTCCACATTTAGACTTTGCTAGTCTCTACCAAAAACTAAATAAAAGAAAGACTAAAAATAAGAAAACACACAAAAATCAACGTTGGAGCTAATCTCCATATTAGAAAACTCTAAAAACTCAAATACTAAAACATTACTAAGCCATTAGTTGAAATTGTCTCAGAAATTTCTTTAAGTGTATGGTGATGGAATCACAAGGTTTTAGAGTGATAGCTCAATAATATCGAGAGATAATAGAGATATGATCATGTCATGAACAAGTAAGACTTGGAAGAAAACAATGGTGATATTAAAGCTATGCATGCTTCGAACAAGTTTAAATCAATCTCACATTGATGCACTCATCATATTTTCACTCATGAAAAAGGGGTTCACTCAAAGTGTATATGAATTAAATCGAAAACCTCATGAATATGATGAATTATTGTACAAATGAACCCGACCATATGCTTACTCACGTAACTTACTCAACCAATCGAAGACTACTCATCTTAAGGATCATAAAGGACTTTGGAAATGTCGTAATGGGGCTGAGGCTAAGGCATTTGAAATTTAGATATGTGGTTGTAAAAACGTTCAAAAGACTTAGTCAACACTTCATCAGTTCGAGCTCCATCTTTTCTCATGTGTCATACATAAAAAACGGGGCCTAACTTCATTCTAAACTTCACTTGAGCTTTGCAGACAAGACAAATGCCATATTTCTTCATTATTAGGCCTTCACTTAAATACAAACTCTAAATTCACAAGTACGGGGGACATTAATCCAAAATTCAAACACTAAGAACTGTTGTTGGAGAGCTTATGATTTTTCTTTTCACTTTTTTTTCTTTCTTGCTCTCGAATTTTTTTTCTTTTTCAAAAAATCGGCAATCACAATTTCTCAAGCCATTTGGACAAATCTATCCCCATACACATCTCTCCTTATGCTTCTCCGCCATCTTCATGATGTTAGCTTCAAAAATCCTCACCAAGTCTTTTAGAACAAGGGTTTAAAACTCTACACTAGGCTAAGTGTTTAGATACATATGTAGCAAATGAAATAAACGGCTAAACATAGGCACAAATGGGTAATATAAGGGTGTCGCAACTCATGCGCACATAAGGGACACATGGCTATTTGGCAAAGTGGTGGTAAATTCTAAGTACCTTTAATCATATCCAAAATCAGAGTATGTATTGACTATAAGCTTTGAAAATTAACATAAGCAAGTTCTAGCATTCTCTAGTTCATTAAGACCTATGGCAATCAATTAGAATGAGGCATAAAAATATTTTTAAGACATATGCACGAAATTCACTAAACAAATGATGAAATGTAGGCTTAAAAACTCATTTTAAGGTTCATATGATCTAAAACTTATTCTAACATGCGAAATGAAAGGACCCAATCCCGATTCAGTTTCCTAAACCGGAATCAAACCCTTTCGAAAATACGAACCAACAAAATTTTTTTTCAAAATTTGGGCAGAGTTTCGTTACTAGCGTTGAATTACCATAACCTGCACCCAGAAATTAACACTTCGTCCTATGCCACAAAAAGCAAACCGTGGGCACCAATCCCATCCGGATTTCTCAACATCAATATAATCAACAACAGTAAATAAACTGTACTATGTATATATGTATATCCGTGAAAATCCGCACAAACATGTATCAGAATGTATCAGAGCGACCTCTAGAGTAAAACATATACAATATGTACATCAGTAGGCGAAACAAGAACCTACTTGAAAACACATGTGACTCTGATCACTAGCCTCCAAACCGCGACGTGAAACACCAAACCTGAACTGCAAACTGGGCACGGAAACCGAAAAGCCCAGGGGAAAGACAATAAACACGTTAGAGTGAGTGGACGAAAATAAATGTCTTTCACCAGATATATATACATATAAAATCATATGCGAGTCAAATGCACGAAAATCAAATGGTACGTGAGGAGACATCGGCTACCACTCACGTACAGAGCATGCAACGTAAATGTATCGCGGAATCCCTCATGGACTACCACGCGATAGCACAGTCTGAACCACGGGATCCCAGACCCACACGTGATTCCTAGCCAGAAAGGCCTCGGGTCAGGATATCTGTCATTCCCGGAGCGTACTCGGGGATCAGCCGAGAAGCCAGTGCGTATCGATACCACAACATACACTGAGACTGTACTCTGTGTAAACCAAATCATAAATCCTTTCCATGCACATGCATAAAACATAATATGTACGTATATGTATATATTCGTATACGTATATCCGTATAAGCATAATCGTAAAACACATGCTCGTAAAATCATAATCAATCCGCATGCTCAAGTTCGTAAATTATTTATAAAAGACTCGCAATCAATCTGTGAAAAGAAATGTCCACTCACAGACTCTCGAAACGCGCACATGCGCTAAACTCGTGGTCCGGCGGAAGATCCCTCGCCTGAAGCACGATCACGATCTCGATCTCGATCTCGATCTCCTGAATATTCACAAAACATAACTGATCAATAACGTAATCCACAACACTGTACTGATGCACGGAAACCAACCATTCCCGAAAATACGAAATGCGGTGCAAAATGAATTACAGAAATCCCGAAATCCCAACTCGAAACCTCGACTGAAAATCGGTTACTCAAATCAACCCGAAAACCTCCGTACGATAACCAGGGCGTGATTACGAGAAAAATGACATTAAAATCGTCGAAATCTGAAAAGTTGACTTTTTCCCCGCCGTTGACCGCCGCCGCCGGCGGCGGCGCACCGTCAACGGTGGAGTTTCACAGCGGAAAACTCCAGTTCCCAAGGTCTCCTCAAGGCGAATCAAACTCCCTTCTACCACTCAAGCCAAATCAAACTACAACCCTTCCAAAATCAAGGAAAACCGAGCCAATTTCCTTGCTGGAAAACCCAATCGGGTCCCAAACGGAGCACCCCAAAAACACCACCTTAGATCAAATTAAACACATCACGAGATTCAGAGAAGCAAGGGGAGTCTTTCCCCCCAACCACCACCTCCAAACCTCGCCGGAACCACCACCACCAACCCCGGCGACGAACACGAAACCGACCCACTTCGGGTCCAACTAAAACGTGATCAAAACCCAACAATTCATACATCAAACAATTCAAAATCACCTAAGGAAGCTATTCATACCCTTGTTGAAGTTGTTGGTGGCCGGAATTTGGTCGCCGGAAAGTGACTTCCCGATTGGGAAACTTTCCCTTTCGGTCCGATGGCTCACTTTCCAAATATGGAAAGTCAACGAATTTCAAAGCTGGTCAACGCCCAAAGTGAAGTTTTTCGACTAATTCTCGACTAATTTTCTATTTATACTCGAGCCTCGGTCGTTCGACGGTCCGAAATGAAAATACGAAATGATTCGGATAAACACGAAACAATCGGATAAACTCGTCGGAACCCGAAACTTCAAATAATCAAAAAATATTCCTCGGTTATCGGAAAAATCTTCCGGAACCACCCACGAACTCGAAATCACGTACACTACACTTCCCATGAAGACACCCAACCCAAATTCTCGACCGAAAACAAAGTCGCGAATCAAATCGGCAAACCACATTATATCGCAAAACTGCGACTAAACTCAAATCTCGAGAATCGTGCCAAACACACATCTGATTCTGATTCGGGTTGTCACACGAAATCTATACCATGTTTATGTAAACCATATCCACTACATGTTATGACAATAAAAATAACTCAATTATCACTGGGAATTGTTTTAGTGATTTTGCAATGCCAATGTATTCTTTTCGGTCCAATTTCATTATAGACTAACTAAGGGCATCATAAAGACTCTTTAAAACACTAAGTTAAACAAAAAGATTTAAGATACTTACACAAGCGTAGATTTAGTCCTTGTCTTCTTTGAGAAACCTTAGTAAAATGACCAGTTGGCGAGAGACCAAGAGAGGTATGAGTGATTTTTGAACTTGTCTTTTCTCACATCCAAAACCCGTCCTAGAAACCGTCCCAACAACTGTCCCCTTCTAGACAACAATACACAAGGATTTCTTACTAAAAGATAAGTGTTCATCCACTACACTAAATTAGACTCTAGAAATACACTAATTATGACACTACAAATATTTTATTTAGGGCATCATCTGTCGAAAAGTTCCATTGTCTGCCCAGTTTTTACAATTTATAACTCAAATAAAGTTGTAAACCCCTCCCCCACAGTTAAACTCTACATTGTTCTTAATGTACTAAAGTAAAGCATAAAATTCAACATGAAGGCTAGGATTTACGAAAATGTAACTAAGAAATTGAAAAGTTACGAAATTAAAAGAGTAAGGGGTAGAGAAAGCAAATTTGATTTGTAGACTCCTCCATTGGGTTGCCTCCCAACAAGCACTTATTTTTTTAACGTCTATAGTCTAGACGTGATGCTTCTCATGCTTTTTAAGGGATGGGATACTCAAGCTTTGTATCTTCAACGAATTCCTCCTTGAGAGCCGAGTGATATGGCTTTAACTGATGGTTACGAACCTTGAATTCATGGTTGTGGCATTTGATCTCGAGGTCCTAAATTGTCGGATCTTTAACACCTATCATACTTAGCAAAAAATGCATAAGAATCATGAAATAAGTTAGGCCAAAAGAATCCATAATCTAAAACTTTGAGGGCTATGTCGAATTCTTGGAGTAAGAGTATCCAATGAATCAGTCTTGGTTTTGCATTCTTCTTTGTCATCAAATACTTCAAAGCCACATGATCTGTGTAAATGATAACCCTGGTTTGAAGTAGATATGATCGAAACTTGTCCAATGCAAACATCATGGCGAGCATCTCCTTCTCGGTTGTTGTATAATTTTCTTGTGCATCATCAAGTGTCCGAGAGGCATAATAAATGGCATACGGCTTCTTGTCCTTCATTTGTTCCAAAACAGCTCCAACGGTATAATCCGAGGCGTCACACATGAGTTCGAATGGGAGAGACCAATCCAGTGCACAAAGGATAGGAGCACTCGTGAGTAACTCCTTCAATTTCTCAAAGGCAACTCGACAATAATCATCAAACACAAAGGGAGTGTCCTTTGGGAGTAGCTTACACAAAGGGTGAGAGATGTGGGAAAAGTCCTTGATAAATCTTTGGTAGAAACTTGCATGACCAAGAAAGGAACGAACCTCTCTAACCGAAGTCAGAGAGGGTAAGTACCGCATAAGATCTACCTTAGCTTTATCAACTTCTATTCCTTTTACTAAAACAATACATCCTAAAATGATCACTTGAGTAACCATAAAATGACACTTCTCCCAATTAAGCACTAAGTTTTTTTCAATGCATCTTTGCAAAATTAATTTTAAGTTCCCAAAGCATGCATCAAAATCCTTCCCAAAAATACTAAAATCATCCATGAATACTTCAATTATTTTCTCAATGTAATCGAAAAAGATAGAAAGCATACAACGTCGAAACGTATCTGGTGCGTTACACAAACCAAAAGGCATCCGTCGATATGCAAACATTCCAAAAGGACAAGTGAATGTTGTCTTCTCTTGATCCTCCTCCGTGATGCTGATTTGGTTGTAACCCGAATATCCATCAAGGAAGCAATAGTAGGCGTGGCCAGCCAACCTCTCGAGCATTTGATCAATGAATGGCAAAGAAAAATGGTCCTTTTAAGTGGTGGCATTAAGCTTCCTATAGTCGATGCAAACTTTATGGCCAGTGACGGTTCATTGTGGCACTAACTCATTCTTCGCATTCTTGACCATGGTGATTCCAGACTTCTTAGGAACAACTTGCACATGTGAGACCCATCAGCTGTCTGAAATAGGATAGATAACGCTACAATTCAAGAGTTTGATCACTTCTTTCTTCATGACTTCCATCATTGGCAGATGGAGTCGTCTTTGATCTTCCCTATTCGGTTTAGCTCCATCTTCAAGCAAGATTTGATGCACACATGTGGTTGGATTTATACCTTTGATGTCCGCGAGTGTCCAACCAATGACGGTCTTGTACTTTAAGAGCACACGAACTAGCTTGATTTCTTGCTCTTCTTCCAATGTCGATGAAATGATAACCGACAAAGTGTCATTCTCTCCCAAGTATGCATACTTTAAATGAGCCAATAACACCTTGAGTTCTAATTCCAGTGCTTGTATAATAGTGGGAACAAGCTGATTTGTACCATAGGCCAAATGAATGGGTGGCGGCCTAGTGGTCATCTTGGGAGCCTCGTTGAGTGCCATAGCCATCTCATGGATTCTAGACTCTAAGATGTCGATCAATGCATCAATAAGGGCTTCATTCCTGAGTCGAGTCAGCTCCGCTCCTTGAATGGCAATGTCAAGCTCATCTTCTCTGATGGTGTCTAAGTGTTGTTCTGCCATGTCTTTAACCATGTCTATCGAAATACATGCATTGACACTTGTCGTAGGAACCTTCATGGCATCTAGAATGTTAAACTCGATCTTCTCTCCATCAATCTCCATGGAAAATGTTCCTTCAAACATATCAATCTTTGTTCTTGTAGTTCTGATGAAAAGACGTCCAAGTAGCAATGGCGTGGTATTCAATAAACTCTCCTCCATGTCAACAATGTAAAAGTCGGCTGGAAATATCAAGTTGTTGACTTGCACAAGAACATCTTCAACGTACCCTCTTGGATACTTATGAGAATGGTCAGCTAGTTGGATGATGACATTGTCTTGCTTAAGCTCGTCAAGCTCTATGGATGCATACAAATAGTAAGGCATGATGTTGATAGATGCACCAAGGTCTAGCATGGCATCTTCAAATTTGTTGTGACCAATCACACAAGGAACGGAAAAGCTCCCTGAATCCTTCAATTTGGGGGGTAGCCGACGTTGTAAAACCACTGAAATAGTTGCATTCACCTTCATAACCTCCTTCACTATCATTTGCCTCCTTTGGGTGCATAGATCTTTCAAAAACTTGGCATAGATAGGCACTTGCTTTATGCACTCGATCAAGGATAGATTTACTTGCATTTTCCAAAAGATATCCAAGATTTCATCTTATTGATAATCTTTCTTAGATTTTGATAACCTATGTGGGAATGATGCACGAGCAAATGATGCATTAGTATTAACCGAACTTGGAGGGATAGGGTTAATACATTTTGTTGGGGCAGGTTGCTTAGTGATTTGTGCCTTAGTGGCGTTAGGTGCCACATTTTTCTTCTTCTCGGCCTCTTGAGTTGTCGGATCGTCTTCTAAGTCTTCATCCTCAAGAATGGTATGATGAGGCGTCTTACTTATCTTTGGAAAATAAGATGCCAATGTTTTCCTACTCCTAGTAACAATAGCACTCACATTCCTTGGATTTGGAAGTGTTTGAAGAGGTAGTTATCCATTCTTCCTTATTTGTCCCATGAAGTCAACGATTTGGCCTATTTTCTTCTTTATCTATGAAATATCTCAGCCATGACTATCCAATATCTCCTTCATTTTAGCTTGTCCATCCAAGAGAACTTGTGTTGAAGCAGACAATTGGGCCAACAGCTTGTCGTAGTCTGGATTAGTGAATTGTTGTTGGACCGAAAGAGCTTGAGGCATGGGTTGCATCGGTTGCATAGATGCTTGAGGCATTGGCAGCCTTACTTGAAATAGAGCACGTTGATAGCCTTGTTGAGGTGCCGAAGGGTTTAAACATCCTTCATTACTGCTCCACTTGAAACCTAGATGATCTCGGTTGTCAAAATTGTTGTTATTGTAGTTGTTGTAACTTTGGCTTCCTTGATATCCGCCAATCACATTCACTTGCTCCGCCTCATTATTATGGTCTGTCATTGTAGGGCATTGATCATTGTGGTGCCCTTGCATATGGCAAATGCCACAAACAGGTCCTAGGCTTGCTTTGGCTCTCTTAGTCTCGAGTTCTAGCACTTGTTCAAGCATAGAAGCTAGCTTATCATACTTCTCATCCGCAACATGCTTTGAACTTCCTTCGGCTACTGTTTTCCTTGGAGACATCCCATATTGAGCATCATTATTTTCTTGGTTCTCCAACAACGTACGAGCCTCCGTTTCATCTAAGTTTATGAATGCTCCAGTCGCAGCGGCATCAAAAAGTTCTCTATCAATCGATAAAAGACCATCATAAAAGTAGTTTATGAGGTTAGTCTCTGACAAACCATGGGAATGGCGGATGGCACATAGAACCTTGAAGCGATTGTAGTATTGGCCAAAGGATTCATCCGAAGCTTGTGTAATCCCAGTGATCTTCTTCCTTAAAATAGTGATCTTTAAGGCCGAAAAGTACTTAGCCAAGAACAGGTCCATAAGTTTCTTCCATGTCGTGATATAATTAGGTGGGAAGTTCCAAAAGCCAAGTTTAAGCTCTATCCATCAAAGTGAAGGGAAAAGCTTTGAGGTTGAAAAGTTCTTCATCAGCTTTCGAAGGCCTCATGCTCATGCAAATGAACTGAAATTGCTTAAGATGTATGTTTGGATCTTCATTTGATAGCCCATTGAAGATAGGCAGTCGATGTAAGAAGCCACTCTTTAATTCGATGTTCTTTTTATCCGCTTGGGGTTCCAAAAATGCTATGCATGAAGGACCATTACTTCACTCAGTTGAGCAAGTGAGTTGGCGAAGAGATCGCCTCTCATTGTTGTTGGCATTGTTGTTTTTAGGGATGATGCCAGCCATTTGTTCTTGTTCTTCTTCAGAAAAGTGCTCGGTGGAGTGATTGGATGAATGCGGAGAGTCAAAACCTTCCTCAATGAGAGGCTGGTCGATATCTTGCTCCCTAGGATCCACTTGAGACCTCAAGCGAGTTAAATGATGTGTAAGTGCTTGGATATCAATATTATGAGTCGAATGGGAGCTGGACATTCATAGAGATCTAATCATCCACCAATGAACATGTGTTAGTATCAAAAGAGTACACAATGAATGCAAGATACTAACCAAAAATGTTGGAAATTAAAAGAAAACAACAAAACACACAAAAACACACTAAAACAAGCCAAACAAATTAAAAACAAGCCAAAACACACCAAAATCACACAAAAGACTCAAAAAAAACTTTAGAACACACTAAAATGACATTTAAACACTAAATGTAAAATAAACGTGAATGCAAGGGTTTTAAAAATCCTAAAGTGCATGTAAAATGGTTTGAATGCTCTAAAATATCTAAAACAAGCTAAAACACACATATACGACGTTTTCTGCAAAATTAGGCATATATACAATGTAAAGACTTAGACATATATACATGTTAAAATACAAGCACACAATAAATCACATCGAATTCATGCATAACACACTCAAATCGTTATCCAAATGCATCAAACAAGAACCTAAGTGAAGTATGGACTGAATGCATAAGAGAAAAACATTAGAAACCTGCAGAAAACACACAAGTTATGTGCTAAATCAACGTGACCTATCTGTTGGCCTCATGTCCCTAACTTCACTTAGGTTAGGGTACTCAGTAATGAAATCTGAGCATCACAAAGCCGCCAGAAGGTTATGCAACGCTAAATGCAATGTTTTGTTAGTCCTTTACAAGTTTAATGTAAAAACACACAATTTTGACATGCATTATTTACAAGTATTGTCAAAATTGAATGTGCCTAAGATTTAAAAAGAGTACATTAGCTTGATCTTTAGGTTGTTCAATGGATGTGCTACCCACGCGATAAAGTATAAGTTCTCAATCAATCGGCCTTCGTTCAATCGAAAAACATGGCCAATTAGGGATAAACATAACGCGAGAGGCATGACTAATTTTGACAAAATACCCTGAGGCTAACCGGGCCAATGGTATATACTCTATTGGTGTTAGTCTTTCTTAGGTTCAGAACCTGTCACTAGTCATAACCCATTTCTAGACACCATGTCCGACTTTCAGCCAATCTTTCAAAAATTTACACTCCGTCAAGTCCTTTGTAGACTCCGCCATCAACCTCATGTCCATAATTTCACTTAAGTTATGGTGTGTGGTGATGAAATCCACATATTATGAGGGGTTAAGGAGATAAACAAGGAAAAGAGACGCCATCTATTCCAAAGAGTGCGACTTAATCAACCAAGCTTATGTATTCAATGTAAATCAAAGACTTCCTTTAACATGTATGGCTACAAAATAAATTGTAAGTATGAACAAGTATTGATTATAAACAAGTATGTAAGAATTTTGATATAGACATGCTTTCTATTACACAATTTCACAAATTTACAAAGAACACATGCAAACTTCC
Organism: Geum urbanum; assembly: GCA_946800695.1. NCBI lineage: Eukaryota > Viridiplantae > Streptophyta > Magnoliopsida > Rosales > Rosaceae > Geum > Geum urbanum. The sequence goes on from OX326998.1 coordinate 43,400,131, forward strand.
AGAATCGCGCAAAATTGAACACAACTGCTTGTCAAATTTTTCAAGAATTATTGGCTAGTACGAATGCAATAAGTAAATTGCACCATGAAACATTAATCGAATTTATGCCCAGGTTTAATTGCAGTAACTATCATCGTAGAGTAGATGGTGATGCATATCTGATATTGCCAAAATTAACTACTAAATTGAACACTTAATAATCAGAAAAGGCACATATACAATTAAATCCCTTTCTTGTAGATGTAGCATTGGTAAATAGGGATTGTTCTTTGACCGGAGATTGAGGGTGCATGCATGACTACGATATGGTTATATGGGGGGTTTAAGAGTTGGTTTATAATCTACGAAAATAAACAAAAGTTGGCAAGCAAACATATTCAGAAATCCTAAATTCTAACATGCTTCGCTCATAGACAAGTAGAAACAAATTAAAAACATAAAATCCTAAACATGCTTACTAGACCAAAAATAAAACACTAAACTAAATATATACAAGTGATCATCTCACGTGTTTCACCTAACTCTAACAACTTAGTCATATTATAAGCAACTTATTAATATCTAAGTCTTTAGCTAAGATCATGCGTTTCATATTTCATGCTTCAGAAATTTGCCTTATGACATATCTATCAATCTAAACAAGGAATTTCTCTTAGTCTAAATTGATGTATTAAGTGTAACATGCTTAACATAAAGAATTAAATACATGGCAGATCACATAAAATAATTAAAGTTACAAAACCAAAATACTCCATAAAACCAATCTAAAAATCTGAAAATTCATAAAAGAGAAAGAAAATAGAAGGAATCATGTTACATTTTTTATTTCGAGAATTTTCCCTAATACAAAGCCTGGGCGATCCTTCAATGGAGGTGGAGAACACTTCAAGGAATGAGAGTTCTTGGCGTAAAGAGGTTGTTTTGAGGATGGAGGGCGACTTCTTGAATGATTTCGGCTTTGGGAGGAGAGGAAGAGTATTTAGGCAGAGTTTTAGCTTCTAAGATGAGTGATGCTTTTGTTTTGGCCGAAGTCCCCTTTTATATAGATAGCAAACCTCTTTTCCAAGTCTTCTTAAGAAACAAGTTAACTTCACCCGGATAACCTTACTCTTCTCCACAAAAACAAGAATTTCTATCGTTCTAGGACTTCAAACGTTCACTACAAGAAAATGACCCATTGCCGGCGACTTTTATGTCGCCGGCAATGTTTTTGGACATTACCGGCGATTTTTGCCGGAAAAATCGCCGGTAATGTCTTTTTTTTTTTTTTAACATTACCGGCGACATAAATGTAAGTCACCGGTAATCTCTTGCCGGAAAAGACATTGCCGGCGACATACATTTATGTCGCCGGTAATGTAAAAAAAAAAAAAAAAAAAGACATTACCGGCGACATAAATGAAGTCGCCGGTAATGTCTTTTTTTTTTTTTTTTACATTACCATCGAGAGATTGCCGGCGACGGACATTACCGGTGACAAAAATCGCCGGTAATGTAAAAAAAAAAAAAGACATTACCGGCGATTTTTCCGGCAAAAATCGCCGGTAATGTCCAAAACATTGCCGGCGACATAAAAGTCGCCGGCAATGGGTCATTTTCTTGTAGTGGTTGTTATTCTTTTTGCGTTGGAAACTAGACTTCTAGATATTTCCAACCATATGCTAATCACATCTAGATTCATCCTGATCTGTTCACAGTGGTGTTTTGAATTGGGTTGATGTACAAAGGCCGATTTCTGATAATTAATTTTAATCCATCTTCTTTCTTTAGGCTTCTTTGGACATGCACTTGATCTTTAACCCATTTTCATTAAGCTTGATCCATTCTTGAGTAATTTGGGCTCCCATTCAACAATAGGGTCATCATTTTCAATATATAAGCAAACCCGTGGAAAATCCTTCTTCTAGGTGGTCTAGGATTTCAATTCTTCTTCAATCACAATTAGGAAAAGTTTCCTTCATCAATTAAGAAAGATCCAGACACTTTCTCTTCACTTTAGGAAATATTTTGTACATGTGTTCCAAATTCACTTTCCTATTCTCCCAAGGACTTATACTCCAACAAAGATTCCTAGTCGAAATAGGATTCTTCATTTTTCTACGTTTCTGCTCCATTTTAACCTCCGTAATTCATCTCCTTTATTTTTGACCTAAAAATAACAAAGTAAGTTAGAATAGAGAATACTAGAGTCAAAACAAAGCTAAATGTAAAGAGAAAGACGTTAAGAATCAAGCATAAAATGCGTATATCAAGATCATATGATTGAAATATGATAAGTCTATTTGTGTTGATAGTAGGTGAGAAAGGTCAAAGAAAGACATAGTTTTGAGACTAGGTTTTCCGCAGCCAAGCAAATTTTGAGATTTTAGATATAATATATTTAATTGGCTGTTTTCAATTTGTAAAATTGTTTTTATAAAATTGTTTTTTAAAACTTTGCCGAGCAGGCCCTTATTCACATGTGGTTTGTCTTTTAACTTCACGAAGAATTCGCACTACTGAAATTCTTTCATATGTACATAACCTATCCAAGGTGATGTCCTTCTAAAGTTATGCTGCACAAAGAACAACACTTCTCCAGAAGGAAAAGTCCTACATTGAGCGAATGTTGCAACTGAATAAGAAAACATGAAATGATATTGATCGAAGACATACACACTCAACAAATAACCATAATTTTGACATAGTAATCACACGTCAATTTACCAGTGCATAATGCACACCTAACCCCTAACCACTTATATAACCATCCAAATTTAATCTATGCCGGATAAGAACTCTTACTATTTGTGATGACCCAGAACAGAATTAGCAGTGTGATCAGCTCACTTCATGTGATACTGCGTAGTCGCAGAGTTCCGACAGTGTTTGAATCGCCAGATTTGATAACGACTAAATTATTGGCTGAGAATTGGAGCTGGGTCTCTTCTCGAGAGTCGTTGTATGTGTGATTTCGAGTTCGTGGGCGGTTCCGGATCGTTATTTGGACGACCGAGGAATAAGTTATGAATATTGGAAGTTTTGATATCGGTTTTATATGTCGGATTTGTTAGCGACTAAATTACCGGACGAGAATTTGGTTTCGAATTCTTCACGGAAGATGTTGAGAATTTAATTTCGAGCTTGTGGGAACTTCCAGAGCATTATTCCGAGTTACGAAGATTAAGTTGTGAATATTTCCGATTGTTGATTGTTTAGTCGGTTTAAATATGTGTTGGTTTGAACAGTTGACTTTTTATCCGATTGATCGAAGAGTTTGACTTCGGGTGGTAATTGAAGAATACATTGAGTCGAGTTTGTTGCCGCGAGAATTATCGGAATCGGAATTTCGACGCAAAAGTTACGGGTGTTTAAAGTTTACCGAAATGTGTAATTGGAAGTTTCCAAAAATGGAGGGTCTATAAATAGGAAGGTTACCTGTTTGGGCAAGTCAACCTTGCCATTTATATTGTTGACCGAGTTGACCGAGTCAACTCGGTGGTGAGAGAGAGATTCACGACGGCTCACGGTGGCGAGCTCCATCCGGCCACCCCATGGCTTAGGCCATGACCCGTTCGACTCGCCTACCTCCCCTCATCTCAATTCCGGCCACCACTCGCGGCGTGGCTCACGGTAGAGAGAGAATTATCCGGCCAAAGTTCAAGATTTTTGGGGTTAATGGTGGTTTCCGATTCTGGCCAAATTGAGCTGCAAAAAGGACTGGGTTTTGTAGCCCTCATCACCATGAAGCTACCATGTAAGTTTGGTGATCCAATTCATCTTGTACATGGAGAATTTTGGAATTGAAATTTGTGTGAACATTCGGTTTTTCATGAAATTGACATAGTTAGAGTGAGAATTGGACTTCGGTGCAGTTATGGAAGTTGCTTAGTGGGTGATTTTGCATGGAATGGTGGTTGCTCCACCGGGAAAATTTCAGTTTGGTGGCGGCGCCGCTGGCGGCGGCGGTCAACGGTCAACTTTGACTTTTTGGGGTTTTCGACAAGTTGCATGTCATTTCACTCGAAATCGAGCCCCGATCGCAGTGGGGAGGTTCGTTTCTCAATTTGAACATCCGAAAGTACAGCGAGGTATTGAGGTGTAAATATCGGATTTTCGACGATTCGTCGATATTGAATTACGTGTTTCCGAGAACGGTGGTTTCTCGTGATTTGTTTTGAATTGTCGAGTTATGACTTTGAGAAATGAACTTTGTGAATATTCAGGTGTTCGTGATCGTTTGTTTGGCGAGGGACTTTCCGCCGGATCACGGGTTAATGCGAACTGCGTTACGCTAGTCTGTGAGTGGACAATTTCTTTTCACGGAATGATTGCGAGTCTTTTTATACGATTTTCGAACTTGAGCATGCATACGAGATTACGATTTATGCGAGCATGTGTTAGATGATTATGCTTATATCATTATATATTACGTATATGCATTTATATGCTGTTTATTGCATTTGCATCGAACTATTTATGATTTGGTTTACACAGAGTACAGTCGTTATATATGTTGTTGTATCGATACACTCGCATCCCGGCTGATCCCCGAGGATGTGTACCGGGGGAGGCTGTGACTCCTGACCCGAGGCCTTTACCGGGGGGAGGCAGACCTCTGACCTGAGGCCTTTCTGGCTAGAATCACGTGTGGGTCTGGGATCCCGTGATTCGGACTGTACTAGCACGGAGGCGTCCATGAGTGACTCCGTGGGATTTTTACTTGCATGCTCAGTACGCTGGAGGAGTATGAGTTTACCTCGTGTACTTTATTATTTTTATTTATCTGGACTCGCATATATTATTTTAACACATATATATCAACTGGTGAAAGACATTTATTTTCGTCCACTCACTCTAACAGTTTTCATGTCTTTCCCCTGGGCTTTTTGGTTTCCGTGCCCAGTTTGCAGTTCGGATTCTGGTGTCGCACGTCATGGTCGGAGGCATAGTGCTCGAGCTACCTTGTTTCTTCCAGTAGATTTATTGTTCTACCTACTGTGGTATACTTATATGATTATACATTAGAGGTCGCTCTGAGTATTCTGTTGTATATATTATACGATTTTTCTCCGGATTTCAGTAAAGTACAGATATATTTATTATTTTACATTACTATTGATATATTGAGAAATCCGGATGGGATTGGTGCCCACGGTTTGATTTTTGTGGCATATGATGAAGTGTATTTTCCGCGTGCAGGTAACGGTAATTCCACGTTAGTAACGAAACTCTGCCGAAATTTCTATGGTTTTTGTTGGTTCGTATTTTCGAAAGGGTTTGATTCCGATTTAGGGAGCTAAATCGGAGTTGGGTCCTTTCACTATTCTTGTTATTCTGTTAAATTTAATACATTAACTCACTGATGTCATTTGAAGAGATGCTAAATTTTTTCTCAAAGATTTGAATTTGACATCTTATGTGTCATTTGGCTGTTTTGACACAATTCAACTCTAGCAGTATGTCAAAATACATGATTAAACAACAATATATTATTCTCTTCTATTTTCCCTTCTACTCCACTCAGTCATAAATTGAAAACTCAGATCTTCCTTCATCGTTTAGTTTTGTTCCTGGAAAAGCATGATCATCCTAGATAAACTAAACTGGAATTGAGTCTATTCTCTATGCAACACCAACCAACTTGAAGAGATTGTTGCTTATTCATTTGCTGGAATTCCATCTCGTTGGAACCCGATTAGAATTCACAACTCAAATGCTCAATTTCCTTGCTTTTTGTTCATGATGTTCTATAACACTTGTAGTCTTGAACCCTTTTCATCATTGAATCGAAAGTTGCTCTCTTGTTTGGCAGATTGATAGATATTGAGTTTTGTTTTTTGGGTTTTGTGTAAACGTGCTTTAGGTACTTATAAGATTGCTGGTATGCTTGATTAACGACATGATTGAGGTAATGATCGGTTAAGATATCTGCAAACGGAAGGATTTGAGGCTGTGATTTACTTTGTAGTTGGGGAGATACAGAGATATGAGAGTAAATGAAGGGAAAGAAGAGAGTATGAGAGAGAGAAAAAGTCAAAAACAGAGTTGACAGTTTTATTTCGAGATGTCAAATTTGATAATCCTCTGCAAGAAGGTCATCCACGTGGAGAAGACCTCTCTGCTAGAGAGAGCAATAATCTCAATTTTATGTCAAAAGTTACCGTTTTATATGCCACGGTGGTTTTTGACCGCTCTCTTAGACTTGGCCTTAGGTAGCGTTAAAGGCTGTTCACTCTGCCTCTCTCTTTACCTGATGTATGTTTTTCTCTATGTTTTCTACAAAAGTTCCATCTAGTCCACCAGTAGTCTACAATCAAATAGGTCGTTGTATCATATATGGCTGGATTCAATATTAAAACCGACATAATTCTCTCCAACTGACTACTGATCGAAATTAGCCACTTAGCTCAGATCTATAGCCAAACCGAACATAGTTACCAACTTTCTAGCAACCGAAATGATCAGTTAAGTCCGGTTGGTACGTAATGGGTGAACTGAGATTGATAAAAAAAATGATAAATGAGTTAAATTTGAAAGTATTGATGGGTGAAAGGTTAAGCAGAGGGATTGATAAATACATATAGAGGCTGAGAGTATCGATTACAAGGGATTGAAGAAAATAAGAGGAGATTTCTGAGAATGCAGGAAAAAGAATGGAGCAAAACACGAGGTGAGAGGAAGAAAAAAAATTAATCAACGTTTTCGATAATGATAAAGACGAAACAGAAAAAGTCAACTTTGCATAACACATAATTTAATATTCGAAGAAATGAAACATATATTAAATTAAAAATATTTGCCATAATATCACAAATGTCTTTTATAGTTTGGTGGTTAACAACTATGTTATTAACAGAGTGGCCGAAGTTCCACTCTCTGCACAAGCGTACACTAAGAGTTGCGTACACTAAAAGTTGAGTGATATTTTGGCTGAACCGGGCATTAAAAAGTGTAAAGCGAACCGAAATGACAGTTTTCGATTTGTTCCGGAGATTGACAGTTTCCGGTTGGTTTGGGAAATTTTTGAGAGATAATCAGATATCACTGTTTTAGTTTTGGTAGGAAACATAAAAATAAAACAGGACAGGCTGCTGATGGATCGGAATCATCAGATGTTTGTGTTTAGAGAAGAGGAGTCGTTTTGTTTGGTCTGGTCTGTATCCAAAGTCACTATTGGTTAACGTGACTCGACCTTGACCTCCACAAGACCGCACGCGACTCCTGAGTCCTGCCCGACTCAGTGACTCCTTCCTTGAGACTTGAGAAGCTTCAAGTAGGTGAAAAGCAAAAACACACTTAAAAACTAAGAACTAACTACTGCAACTCTCTCCACCTAATTCAAAATCAATTCTTTATTTTCTTTTTCTTTTAAAAAGAAAAAAACAAAACTTTTTAAAGTAATTGAGAGCTCTTAACCTCTTTTGTTCGAGTTGAGTTGGGTTTTTGGCTTCTTCAATCTTCTTCATACGGCCAGCTCATAACAAGAGGAGAGAAGAAGAAGTAGCAGTAACTCCGGTGGTTGCTTCCTTTATACTCACTCCATCTGTCACGACCGACCTAAAACCCTAGGACGAGGAAGAGCCCTTCATCTTCGTCTTGGTCTTAATGTCTTAATGTTTCAGATCTCCGGGATCTGAATGGCAAATGCTCTTCTTCTTCTTCTTCTCCGATGTTGTTGTTAATTGGCCACCATGTCCGCCTCGTTAGCTGCTTTCGAGCGACCCCGACCCGCTGCCTCTAACACCGTAATTGTTTCTTTCCATTTTTTCCTTTTTTTTTGTTTCAATTACCAACTTAATTTCCCTTTCCTTTTTCTGATTTCAATTTTGTTTTTGCAGGTCTTCAAGAGTGGACCGCTATTCATATCCTCTAAAGGTTTGTTTGTATTGTCCATCTTCTCCTTGTGTGTATTTTTCTTCATCCAACAAAAAAGCCCTAGGAAAAATCGAAACCATAGTTTGACTGGAAATGTGAACATAGACTACTAATGCCCGGAGGGATCCAAGTAGACCAACAGACTAATTATTATCTTAATCTATCTATGTTTATACAATGCTGATTCCCGAAATTGATGATGCTGAACGAAATTTCAAATGTAGGAAATGTAACTGCATTTTTACAGTTTTCTTTTAGAATGTAGGCAGGATGGCGAGGAAAATATAGCAGAAGACGTAGTATTCGGTGAATAGCTCTCCTCTGGATAATCAATAAGAACTCATAGTATAATCTGTACCATAGAATATCCAAATATACATTCTAAACCCTAGTGTTAGAGCTCTTGGGTTTTAAGATTTTGCACATTTTCCTCCATTTTGTTTTTTGAGTATTTGATTTTATCAACTAAACAATTTTGTTTTTATTTCTTCATCATACAGTTATAGTATTGTCATAACTTTTTCTCGTACCTTTACAGGAATTGGGTGGAAGTCTTGGAAGAAGCGGTGGTTCATCCTAACACGCACTTCTTTGGTTTTCTTTAAAAATGATCCTGTTAGTACTTATCAGTAATCTTTTACCATGCTTTGGGATAGACTAGAGTTCGGTCGATCTGTTTATTACTTTTGTCTCTGTTTCTCTTATTTTGTAATTAGTGTCGTCTGCATGAAACAAGAGTCACAAGAAAATAATGATTGGTCTTGAAATTTGATATTTGATATTTTTGGGTTGTATTTTAGGTATGGTCTTGTAGAGTTTATCAATTGATATCTCTCCACATCAACAATGTTAATGATAACATCTGAATAGTTCAGGAATTTATTTACTGATGACTCTCTCTCTCTCTCTCTCATACACACACACACACTAACATAAACATACAACAAAAGAAAACAATTAGGGATGCAATATAGTGGAAAACTTGCACTCTGGGATGAATAAAATGTTTGCCTGCAATGCTCTGCTTTAAGCATGCGTGCAAATAATATATCAAGGTTACATTGCAGAGGAATCAATGACAATAATAATGTTGAAATGGTTTATGTACTTTTGTTAATTTTTATTTTTTTTATTAAAAGTTTCCAGAAAACAAATGGGGTTGATATAGCTGGTTTCATGTTTTTAAGTCACAGATTTGCTAGTACAATAGCACTGGATATTCTTAATTAACTAAGTTATTTATAGTATTTTCTCAGATACAATAAAACAAGTATATTTACTATTGACATAATATCATATGAAAATTTTGTATAATATTATACTTCACTTATTGTTTTTTTCTTTTGTGCAGAGTGCACTTCCTCAAAAAGGTGGTGAAGTATATTTGACTTTGGGGGGCATTGACCTGAATAATTCTGGGAGGTATGCATTGCCACTATAACTACTTGGTGTATGACTCTGAACAATTTGCCTAATATATCCATGGGTTCTTGTAGTGTTGTTGTGAGAGAAGATAAAAAGCTGCTCACTGTTTTATTTCCTGATGGACGTGATGGGCGGGCTTTCACTCTCAAGGTGATTCTCTTGTATTATTTTCTGATTGGTCTTATTTGGAAGTGCAACTTTTCTTATATTGTGAACAAAATTTTTATGTTGGTTTGTCCATCTTATAGGCCGAGACATCAGAAGATTTATACGAGTGGAAAGCAGCCCTTGAGCATGCTCTCGCACAAGCTCCAAGTGCTGCCCTTGTCATGGGGCATAATGGGATTTTCCGAAATGACACGAATGATACAATAGAAGGGTCTTTCCATCAATGTATGTATTTTTTCCTCTATGCTATATTGTGTGTTTCATGAGACACACACCCCCGCTCTCTCTCTCTCGAGCTGGTTTATATGTGCATACTTTTCTTCTCTCAGGGAGGGATAAGCGTCCCGTTAAATCTTTAGTTGTTGGACGACCAATTCTGCTTGCACTAGAAGATATTGATGGGGGTCCTTCCTTCCTCGAGAAAGCTCTTCAATTCCTTGAAAAGTTTGGTATGTTTTGATCTTGATGATGTCGATGAAATTTCATATTCAAGGAAAGTTTTTTCTTATTCATGGGTAAACAGTATATATTGTTTTGTAATTTCAAAAATCTCATATATTTAATATTTGTCCTTTTCGTCATGTTTCTTTGATTCTCCAATCAAAAAATCTTATAGAATACTGTCTATTGATACCCATTTCTGATAATGAGTATCCAAAAGTGATGATATTATCTTTATTTACCACAGAATGGAGACCTTATCAATATGAAACATTCATTTAATAAAGCCATCCCTTTATACTGGGAGAGATAATAAAGGGAACATGAAATTATTAGCTGTACGGAATATAATTTAAAATTTGTAACATTGTTAAATAGGTACTAAAGTTGAGGGAATTTTGCGTCAGTCTGCCGATGTTGAGGAGGTAGAACGCAGAGTTCAAGCGTATGAACAAGGTACCCATTTTATCCAAGTTGTCACCACTTGTTTGACTGATGTTGATGGCCTTTTCAGAATGTGGTCAGTGTACTATTGTTTATTGTCTGGGTTGGATATTTAATTTTTTAGCCTCAACTGCTCAAATTATTTGGAAGCATGCTTTCCGATTTGGTTTTCCTCAAGTCCCTGACCTATTTTTCATATATAGGCAAGACTGAATTTGATCCTGATGAGGATGCTCATGTTATTGGTGATTGTGTCAAGGTATTTTCCTGTAATTTCTCTATGTTGACTATTGTGAGTGATGTATATGCTTCAAATGCTGATTCAAACTTTCGGACTTGCAGCACGTTCTCAGAGAGCTGCCGTCATCTCCTGTACCAGCATCTTGCTGCACTGCCTTGCTCGAAGCTTATAGTAAGTTCAGCTCCGTAGCGTGCATGCTCTTTCTTTTGATTGGATGTAATGAATAAGTTGCTTTCGTCAATGGCTGTGCTAGTTTCATTTAAGTGATAGGCATCATGTTGTGAGTTTGTAGGAAATCAATCATGAAGTGTGTTTTTCTCTCTTCTTTTTATTTTACACAAAATACTGGCATTTTGTAATGGCTGCATTAGTTTCATTATGTGTAGCTGTCTGTAGATTAGATTTAATACTCTGTATGGTTGGTAGATTATTCCTGCGCACTCATAATTTCCAGGAATTGTATTGTTCATATAGTTTGTAATGGAGATCATATATTTAAATAATGTTTTTTACTGTTCATTTGTGTTCTGTTTGCCAAGAAATTGATAGAAAGGAAGCTCGGATTAACGCAATGCGATCATCAATATTAGAGACATTTCCTGAGCCGAACCGCCGTTTGTTACAGAGGTAATATTAATGTCCACCACATATGTAAGGGATGTCTTCTCTCATCCTTTGTGTAGACAGGGAGTGCTGCCTTAAAAGTCCAACTCATTATGTTTGCAGTTATTCACGTAATGTGTGAGTTTTTATGGGAGGAAGTAGTAGGTTACTGTTGTATGTTTGAAAAATATGAAGTGATGCATGTTAAATTGAAGGTGATGTGCAAACACCCATATAATGAAGGATAAAATTGTAGATACAAAACTGATACTTCTAAAACATAGAAAATTTGAGAGACAGCAAGTTTTTTTAAAAGTATTTATTATATCTTAAATTTTATGAATGTTTCCTCCTTGACCTTCATTTCTGTTCCAGCATGTATATTATACACATATAGTCTTGGGAAAATGCAAGAATCTTCTTCTCATTATATCTTGTTAGAATATTGTTTACTAAAAATATTTGTCTTATTATGCCAATATTACCCAATGGTCTGTTACTTCCTTTGTATTCAAAAGCATAGTATAATAACAAGTTATGTTAAAGAGCGCAATAGTACCGAAAAATAATTATACTGTTACTTGATAAATATGCATTAAAATTATGCTGGTCTATGGTCCTTTTTATTACTTTTATTCTCAATATTTTCTGTTCACTCTTTGTGCAGAATCTTAAAGATGATGCATACGGTCTCTTCTTACTCTTACGAGAATCGAATGAATCCATCTGCAGTTGCTGCGTGCATGGCACCCTTGCTCTTACGCCCTCTATTATCTGGTGAATGTGAGTTGGATGATGACTTTGATATTAACGGTGATAATTCTGCCCAGCTTCTTGCTGCTGCCAATGCTGCTAATAATGCTCAAGCAATCGTGACTACACTTTTGGAGGAGTTCGAAAACATTTTTGATGTAAGGTCTCAATCCATTGCTGTAGGAAGATTGTGTGTACTGCTTTTTGTGTCTGGTTACCTCCCACCATGGAATTTAGACAAATACTTTTGATTGTTTTGAAATCTCAACATACATGACTTTGAAGTTTACTGCATTCCATGATATGCTACATGTAAATATTTTTATCTGTGGTGATTTATGTTATTTTTCTTTAACATATTTTGAAGTTGTTATACGTTTTTTTTGTAGTTTTCTTTTGCTAAAGCCAAAATTTGGGAGTCTCTCCATGGTTTACCTTTACATGTTTTTGGTAGACCTTTTTTTGTTGTTGAGTAAATTATTGATAGACGTTATTTCGAGCAGTTTAATTGTTCAGTAACTCTAGGTGGTTTTTATGTTTCAGGATGAAAACCTACTACGCTGTTCCATCTCAGCTGATTCACGAATTGAAAATACTGGGAGCGAGGATTCATCTGACGATGACAATCTTGATATAAAAGATAATGGTTATCATGATGCAGAAAATGAAGTGGATGTGGAATCAGATGATGACGCTGATCGTGTACATAGTGGTAAACTGAGCGAAAGCAGTGGTTATGCTGGCAGTGACCTCTATGATTATAAGGTTCTCACTCTCTCTCTTTCTCTCTCTCTCTCTCTCTCCCTCTCTCTCCCTCCCTCTCCCCCTCCCTCCCTCTCTCCCTCTCTCCCTCCCTCCCTCCCTCCCTCCCTCCCTCCCTCTCTCTCTCCCTCCCTCCCTCCCTCCCTCTCTCTCTCTCTATTATTTTAATGTGGATACTTCTATTCATAGCTTTTGAACTCTAATGCTGGAATATCTTAATGGAGGCTACTTTTCCTATCTAACGGGAAATAATAATGTAAGGTGGCGTCCAACACTGTGTTACATCAACTTCATGAGACAGTATCTTGAGCAACGATTGGGGCTTCCTCAATTTTGCCTTTGCTCTTTATTTTTGTTGCTTTATTTTGTTTAGGAACACTGGAGAATTTGATGGTTGTACACCTGCTTAGTTATACCATACCCCCCCACCCACACGGATATTTCCTTTTGCGAGAGATTGGTATCTTTTATCTATTATTTATATACCACTGGCCGTTTGGGAGTCCATGGCTTAATTAACCAAGTTAATTGACTTATATGCAAGTTCCTGTACTCTAAATTCAAACTTCCTCTTCTATTTTAATGTTATAACTGTCCTTTGACATTAAGGCGTACTTGCTTATCTTGTTATGTGCTCAGGCATATGGGGTTGATGAATCTGATGTTGGATCACCTAATGGAAATCATGCTTCAGCTGAGAGTTCAAAATCACGTGTTCCTCAAGAGAATCCAAATGTTGAAGTGATGGAACGAGGAGGCAATCTTATAGAAAATGAAATTATAATTCGTGAGAGTGGCGAAACAGGCTTGCCAAGTGCTTCACCTGCAGGAGAAGCTTATAGATCGATGGGAGAGATTCTCTCAGCAATGGATTCAGGACTACCTCTACCAGTTGCGACTGAATCAGGAGCTGTTAAGCCAGTAAGCAAAGTTGCAGGCTCCAATCATAATGTAAAGCGATCAGTGTTTTGGGGAAGAAGCAATGTAAGTTGTCCTTTGCTCATATGTGCTCTACTATCAAGTTGATTGCAGCACAAACCAAGTTAACATGTAGAAGATGAAGTATATGATGGTCAGGGAAAATGTTAATCCCTTTTCTGGTTTCTCATTATATTGGCAACTTTCAACATTAGAAGTACACAAACGTGAAACGTGGGTCAAAGTACACCTTTGCATTTTCCGAATATTTTTCTTATACAATCATTACAATGATTGGTTGGTCGTGAAGAATAGAAACAAAAAATGTATTTAAAGCACAAAGGTGTATGGATAGAGCTTTAGGTTAATTTTTCATTTAATGTTTGCATGATCTTGAGTCTCATGAGTAGATTGCGTCAGTGAGTTTGGATCAGTAATTAGGCAGCCCTGCCTAATTTCCAGCCAAAACATTTGCAGTTATAATCGAGTTATCACTTAGGGTCTTGAATAATATTTACCACTAATAGTACTTTAATTTCTGTAGGTAATACCTATATATAGCAATACTTTCTGAATTTATCAATTGCAGAATCGTTGTACCAAGTAGTGGATATTTGATTGCAATTCAGTCGAATTAGTATGCCTGAAAAATAAAAATGAACATTTATTGTCTTAACGTAATCTAACTTAAGAAAACGGTGCAATCTAGACAATATAAACTCATCTGCAGGTCATGATTAATTCTATGAAGCATTAGCGGGATGTTCGTCATGAACAACATAACAGTATCTGGTCTTTTAAATTACTGGATAGCAGTATCTAGTGTGATATGTATGCATTATTGTTTTAGCAAAAGCAGCATCTGATGGTGTATAATTTGATTGTACAGGCTAGAAAAACTCTGTCCATGGAATCAGTGGATTCTTCTGGAGAGGAAGAGTAAGAAACTCAATATATGCTTTTTTGTGTGGCATGCATATTTTTCACTTGCCATTTAATTTCATGCTTCACTTTTAGTATTTGTGATGGAAGAAACTTTTTTCTTTTTGATATGGAAACCACCTTAAAGACTTGATACATCGATGATTTGAAAGCTGCTCTATGTACACATTACTTAATTTGATTGCTATTAGAAGAATTAAAACTGAAATTGGATGTTTCATTGCCATCTAGATAGTAGGCAAAGAAGGTGGCTTTTGGTCTTTTATAAAGTTATTTCTCGGCTACATGTGAACTTCTCAATCATACGATCAAGTCCATTCGTACATGTTTTTGAGTGAACATGAAGGTCTTGAGAAAACTAAATGACCAATACTGTACCTTTCTTCTGTTGTGTTTTCCAGTGAGTTAACATTTTGTGTATTTTAGGCTTTCCATTCAGAGACTCGAGATTGCCAAAAATGATCTGCAGCACAGGATTGTAAAAGAGGTAGCTAACTTTGTTCTTAAATTTAATATGGATATATGGATGTAAATCCATAAGGAGTGGTGCTATTACTAACAGAATCAACCACCTTCCATTATAGGCCAGAGGAAATGCAATTTTACAAGCTAGCTTGGAGAGACGGAAGCAAGCTTTACATGAGCGGCGCTTGGCACTTGAACAAGATGTATGTTTTTTATGTAATCATTACACCTGGTTATTTATTATTTTTTCAGATGTTTTTCATCCGGGGTGATATAAATATTTTTAATATTTTTTTGTTGGTGAAATGTCTGCATCTGTAGTACATCAAACTTCGGCTATAGACCTATTTATGACTCCCAAAACTGTCGTAACTGTATGCAAACAGTTATTGTGTCTTACTCTCTGTATCTCAGTATATTTATACACAAATCAGTTATATAAATAATATGACGACATTGAAAGGGTTATTACTTATTGATTAACCACACTAAATAGTGATGTCACTTGTTATATCTGGGTGCATTTGATAGATCTTTTGGGTTTGTTCTTCAGTTTGAGAGTGAAGAATAAATGCTGCTAACTTTCCTTGACAATTTTTTCTGAATTGAATATTTTGGTACCAGCATGATGCTGCATCTGTTTACAATCAAATTTAGGCTAGTGGTGATGCTGGTTCCGCTAGTTACTTAGTTGACATGCTAATGTCCTTGATTATAATAATTCTTATACTTATTTAAGCTCACTTTTACAAATTTTGGATTTTACAAGCAAAGAATGACACTTTCTAAATTCAAAGGAAGAGAGAGAGAGAGAGAGAGAGAGAGAGAGAGAGAGAGAGAGTCACTTATTTGTTAATACTACATATATTTCATACAACTTGCCTACTATGCTCCTTAACTAGAAGCTAAATTATTGAAACATGTCTGTATACACTAATATCTGAACTATTTGTTTGACATACTTCCTTAAAACAACGTCCTTAGTAGTATATAAGATCTTTTCTAATCTTTAAATGATATATAGGTTTCAAGGTTGCAAGAACAGCTACAAGCTGAAAGAGATCTTGGAGCTGCATTAGAGGTTGGATTGAGCATGTCTTCTGGACATTTAGCCAGTTCACGTGGCATGGATTCCAAGGTTTGTGTACACATATTCAAGGACATTCTTCAACACAATCGAACTTTCTTGTCTTGTGCTATTTCAATTCTTCTTACCAACTATTGAAAAGTTAAAATAATTATTCGAAACTGATTTGAAGACAAGGGCTGAGCTTGAGGAGATTGCTCTTGCTGAAGCTGATGTGGCTAGGTTGAAACAGAAAGTTGCAGAACTTCACCATCAACTTAATCAGCAGCGACAGCATCATTATGGTTCTCTCTCTGATGCAAGTGATCGTTACCAAAATGTTCAAAATCATAATTCTCAACAGTGAGTCTGTCGAACCATGGTTCCTTTTAATACAGTTCTTTGTGTGAAATCAACGCAGAGTACATGTGAATGCTTTGTTGATTTTGACATGACATACCCTGCTCTTTTAAAAGTGAATCTCTGTACTACTTGGTGTAAAGGAGAATTCAAAGATCTTTAAGCTAGTACATGTGAATGATATCCCTAGTGGTCTTAGTAGCACAGGGATACAAAGATTTGAGTTAGTCATCAAGATTGTGTGGTGTAAAGATATTACATCTTATAAAAAAGATTCAGATGATGGTTCTTGGGATTTGGATTACAATGATATGATAATCCGAAAGTAGTTGCGATTTATTGGTTAGCCGTTTTCATATGCAACATTCTTTAATTTCTGCAGGAGGTTTCTTCAGCATGATTTTGATGCAACCCTTGCCTCTTGTAATCATGAACGGAAACAGAGGAATGAGGTGATAATTTCCACTATAGATTATTGAATCTTTAGTTCTTAAGATTTCTTTATTGAAATGAACTTGTAGGGCTAAATAAAATTAATCATTTCATTTCTATTAATTTCTCAAATATGTTCTGGAAGTTAAATTGTCAAGTTCTCTCTTCTTTATTCAGATAGTACCCGTGTCCCATAATTATTGACAAGAACTCAGCACCTATTACAATATATCTGATGCTTTCTTGGAATATGACCGTTTCCAATACTTTCATTTAACCTTTTCTTGGATGCTGATTAGCCTCTAATTTATTTCAAGTCGCAAGGTTTTAATATTCTAGCTCCTCAAATGTTTTGTACAGGAGAATTTGTTGGGAACCGATTGGAGGAATATCAAAGGTCAAATTTTAGCATCCGGAAGTGGTACCAGGCAGCCGTCGCGGAAGCAATTCATCGATTCAGGTGGCTTGAGTGAATCCAAAAGTATTGATGTATCGACAAGTTTGTCTGTTGATGAGCTGTCTGCTGTTGATTCTATTCCCTCCACTTCGAGAGCAGCAGAGGTGAGTGTTAGTTTTCTTATCTGGGAATATATTTCCAAACAAATGCAATTCACTGGTGTATATTATCTTTCCCAAGCTGAAGTGAATATATTCCGATTCTGGATCTATGTTTGCATGATCTTGTTCCGGACTTTGTAACTTTAACTCATGCACCGGTTCCTTCATTGATTTTCTGCTGTTCAATTTGTGACTGTTCCAGGTGGTGGATTATCCAAGACATCCTTTGACAGCTTCCTCTGCCTTAGTAGAATTAACAACTCGTCTAGATTTCTTTAAGGAAAGGCGTTCCCAGCTGATGGAACAGCTTCATAACCTTGATTTAAATTATGGTGCAACATCTTTGCAAGACTCGGTCTATAGACCATCCTCTCCACCATGGAATTGACTCTGGTGAAGACGTTAATCATCCAAGATGAAAGATGAATGACGGACACCTTATTGTTGTATAGTAATGTTGCATATAGTTGTATCTCATGTGTGCCTTGTTTAATATTCTTCTCTCATTCAAGGAAGCATCTTTTTCTTTTTCATTTCAAGCAAGGATATAGACGGAATTCTCGTGAGAAATGTTATCCTTTTGTCTTGTTTATTGATTCTCTTTTTCTTTGGTGGTCAAAAGTATCTTGTAAACGAACATATACATGTTGTGTTCTTAGGTTTGGTGATGTTATGATGTTATTGGAACAAAAATGTTTATAGTGAACAATGGTAGGCGAGGTTCCTACTCTTTCTATTTGTACTTCTAAAGCCTCAATAATTGTTCAGTTTTATGAAATGCGAACGGTACAATAATTAAATGTACAGATGCTTCATTTATTTTAAGGTGGGTGTAATAATGCATTAATAGACTACATTTGTAGATTAATATGAGATCGAGTTGGTATTGAATTATTCTAGTTAATGAGCCAAGTCTACATTAGTATTGAATTATTCTAGTTAATCTAATTCATTTAATTGTGTATATGATTACTGTGTCGCAACAATTGTAAAGCAGATAGAGTAGCTATTGTTGAACTCTCTGTTAATTGGTGCATGTTTGAATGTATATATGTTGGGAGTTGTCTTTTGACAATCTGAAATGCTCTGTATATGCTTCATGTAATAGGGGGTTTAGGTCATATGTCCCCCCGGGTATGTATTCGACAGTTTCATTAATGAAAGGTTGAGGGCTGCCTTATTTCAAAAAAAATACATTGGTGAGAACAAATCTACTTCGTGGCTTAGTTGGTCATGGCTGTTTTTGATGGCCATAATCTACAACTTTAGTAGCCCCAGACTGCTCTTTTTCTTACATTTATCACTGATCAGCTCTAGAAGCCCTCAAAGCATCCTTTTTTCACAGCCATATATTGCCAACAGCTTCAGATTTAGTCTGAATCACCATTGACGCCGGTTCATTGTAAATTTGGTACCCCCACATTATCATCATTTTCCAATCTCGTCATTAGTTGCAAGGCTTCTTAATAGGGAATTGCAACACAGATCTGACACAAGTCCTAAGAGCATATGCACCCATATAACATTTCCTATTGACCTTACACTTCCTATTTGAGAATGTGTAGTCACTATTTATCGAATAGGAGGGCTATTCCTGTATTGCCTGCAGTGGTGAAAAAAATGACATATCCTATTATTGTTTATTAATTATAAATATTTAATTTTTTATTTCTTGTAAATTTTTCAACCAATAACTAAATGACATGTGTCATTATTGTCTAATTAATTGGACTACATTCCCGGTAAGATTTTTGACCAATGATAAGATGATACATGTCACTCCCATGACTCGATATTGTTTAAATAATTTAACCAAATTTTCGATAAGATTTTCGACCAGTTATGATGTGACACACGTCACTTCCACGTGTCATTATCATCTAAATAATTGAAGAACATTTTTGGTAAGATTTTTGACTAATCATGATGTGACATGTGTATTCATCATAAAAAATTAGATAATCAGAAATTGGCTATAAAAATGTCATCTATGGCTCCTTGTATACTCATATCATCTACAAATTACTTGTTATTCTACTCGTAAACACATTTCTTTAAACACTTCTTCACATTTCCACATCAGTAAAATGAATCCTTTCAATTTTGAAATTTTTTTCAAGAGGAGGTGACAACAATGCCGGCAAAATGCCAAAATTGCTAATGCCTTCGTCATTGACGCGGTCATGGTAGCTGCAACGTTTGATGATGAGCCACCTCGTCACTGTCCAAATCAACCAAGACTGAGGGAGTCAAGGGGACAGAATCTGATGGAAGATAACTTCATCGAACGCCCTATCTTCAACGAGCAAGATTTCCGCTAGAGGTTCCGAGTGAGAACGAACTTATTCAACCGTATCATGACAAAACTCTGCAACCACGACCAATTTTGGCATTAAAGAGCAGATGCTTCTGGAATGCAAACTTCTTCCCCAACAAAAGGCGACCGGTGCTCTATGAATGTTGGCGTACGGCTTATTCGCAGATCAGTGTGCTGAAATCACAAGTATAGGAGAATCAATAACACTAGAATGCATGAAGAAGTGGTGCACCTGTAACAACCCGAACCAAAAGTTACGCAAAAATTATCATGAATTAATCGTATCTTGTGGTTTGTTAATGAATTTTTCACCGAGCGAGAATTAAACTTTATTTTCTTTACGAAAGTCACAGAGTACTTTTTTTCGAGCTCGTAGGAATTTTCGAGGAATTTTTCGGATAAGCGAGCTATTTTTCATTATTTTTGGAAGTCCGCATGAGATAAATATTAAAAAGTATTTTATTTAAGTCGGTTTGATTTGGACCGTTGGATCCTGATCAGATCAAATCTAGGCCGTTAATTTGATAAGGTTCTATATGGGTATAGATACGGTATTTATACTTTGCAAATAATTCAGAAAATCAGAAATACCTTAGCTCGACATGTATTGCTCTACGACCCGTATTGCCGTCCGACCCGATCCGATTTCGAACCCTCCGAAAAACGCCACGGTTGCCATCATTTTTGGTATGGTTTTGAAGCACTTGCATCCCTCTTTAGTTTTATATAGGTATTGTTGATTTTTGGGTTGATTTTGGGTGCGAATCGTTGAGATTTATAGGTTAGGTTTCGGGTTTAATTGCCGGTGGTGCTCCGGCCACATTCCAGCGATGGAAAGGGGTGGAAGTGGTTGGGTTTCACCCCAGGAGTTGAGTCCCTTTGGTTTGGGGGACCAAGGAGCGACGACAACATCGAAATTGACCAGAAATATTTTCTGGCGATTTTCGGGCCGTGGGTTTTTGGGCCGATTTTCAGCCAAATGGCAGAGATTTGGGTTTTGGGCTAGTTAGAAAAGTTGTTGGCCTTGTTGAGATCTTTCCAATGAGGGTCAAACGCTCCTGTCAGAGTAGTTTGCACCGGAGACGCGTGTGACTCACGCGTCGTTGTTCACGGTGGGCTCCGGCGAGGCAAAAATCCAAAATTGACAGGGGGGTTTCCGGGATAGTTTCTGATTTGATTTTCCCATGTTTTATCGAATTCCATTATTAAATGAATATGTTATTTTTTTTCAGGAGATCGTGATCAAAATTTTGGCGATGGGACTTCCGCGGCACCACTGAGATAGCTGTGTACTGTGAGTGGACACTTTATTTTCACTTTCAATTTGTGAGTCTATGATTATGCATTTGCAGTTATGTATTTTTTAGTTATACAGATTACAGTTGTGCATTTACGATTATACATCTGCATGGAGGCACATATGATTTTGTTTTACACAGAGCATAGTACAGTTGATGCATCGATGCACTGGCTTCTCAGCTGATCCCGGAGATACTCCAAGAGGGCTAGGGACCTGACCTGAGGATTTACACAGTACACAGGAGGGTTAGGACAAACACGTGACATGGGCGTTCTTGTAATTATGAGGAAAATGTGATGACCCGAACCAGAATCAGTTGTGTATTCTGCACGATTCATGAGATTTGTTATAGTCGCAGTTTTACGATATATGTGCGGTTTGTCGATTCTATTTGCGACTATATTTTCGGCCGAGAAGTTGAGTTGAGTGTCTTCACGGAAGTTGTAGAGTACGTGATTTCGAGCTTGAGGGCGGTTCCGGATGATTTTTCTGATAATCGAGGAATATAATACGATTATTTTAAGTTTCAGTTTTCGACGAGTTTATCCGATTGTTTCATGTTTATCCGAATCGTGATGGTTATCCATTTCGAATCGTCGATTGACCCGAGGCGCGAGTATAAATATCGGGAATAGTCGTAAAATCGTCGAAAAACACTGTTTGACGTTGACCGCTGTTGACTTTCCAAAAAATAGAAACTGTTGACCGTTGACCCGAGGGGAAAACTTTCCCGTTTTGGCTTCGCCGTCAGACGTCCATTTTCCGGCCACCTCCGGCCAAGTGAAAGGTATGATTCGCTTCCCCATGTGATTTCGAGTTGTTTGGTGTTTGGTTTGGAGAGAATTGATGGAGGTTTTGTGGAACCCGAATCGGGTTGTGATGCCGGAGTTCGCCGGAGTTGGGAGGTGGTGCTCCGGCGAGTTATGAGGGTGGTGATGATGGAGTTTCAGTTCCCCTAGCCTAGGTGAAGCTCCCTGGGTGATTTATTTTGAGTTTGGTTGAGGATTTGTGGAGGTCTGATTAGGTCACCGGAAAATGGATTCCGTTTGATTTTCAGGTGAATTGGAAGGGTTCCAGTCCGATTTGGCCCTTGGGTAGTTGAAGAAGTGGTTTGGCTTGATGAGACCTTGAGTTCTGGAGATTCTCGCCGTGAAATTCCACCGTTGACGGTGCGCCGCTGGCGGCGGCAGCGGTCAACGGCGGAGCTCCGACGAGGAGTTGACTTTTTAGATTTTAGTGTTTTTAATGTCGTTTTTGTCGTAATCGCGCCCTGATTATCGTCCAGAGGTTTTCGGATTGATTTGGGTAGTGGATTTTCAGTCGAGGATTTCGAGTGGAGATTTCGGGAATTCAGTTAATCATTTTGTACTGCATTGCATATTTCCGGGAACGGTTGGTTTCCGTGGTTAAGTACAGAGTTGTGGACTATGTTTTGATCAGTTGTGTTTATGAATGTTCAGGAGATCGAGATCGAGATCGTGCTTCTGGCGAGGGATCTTCCGCCGGGCCTTAAGATTAGCGCGAGTGCGCGTTTTGCTCACCTGTGAGTGGACAATTTCTTTTCACGGATTGTTTGCGAGTCTTATTATACGTTTTACGAACTTGAGCATGCATACGAGATTTCGATTTATATGAGCATGTGTTATACGATTATATTACGTATATGCATTCATATGTTGTTTATTATATTTGCGTCGGATTATTTGTGATTTGATTTACACAGAGTACAGTCGTAGTTCATGTTGTTGTATCGATACACACGCATCCCGGCTGATCCCCGAGGGTGCCTACCAGGAGGGGTACCGTACCTTGTGCCGATGTAGTTCCTAGAATGCAGATGCAGTGTTCCTACTTTTCAGTTGGCAGACTTGGAAATTTCAAGGTCGAAATTTTTTTTAAGAGGGGTAGATTTGTGACGACCCGGAACAGAATCAGAAGCGTAATCAGCTTAATTCGTGAGTTAGCGTATAATAGCAGATTTCCGATAACTGATTGAATCGCTAGACTTTATCGCGACATAATTATTGGCCGAGAATTTGAGTTGAGTATCTTCTCGAGAGTTGTTGTACGCATGATTTCGAGTTCGTGGGCGGTTCTGGATTATTATTTGGACGACCGAGGAATATAATATGAATATTTGAAATTTCGGAATACTGTCGAGTTTATCCGTTTGTGTTCGAGTCTATCCGAATTGTGATTGTGATCCGTTTTGGACCGTTGATCGACCCGAAGCGTAAATGGATTGGTTATCGACTTGATTTGCAAGTTTCGCGATTTGTCGTGATTTCGACATAATCTGCTAATATGGCGGCTTTCTTAGCGACTAAATTACCGGGCGAGAATTTGATTTGGTATCCTTCGTGAAAGTTGTAGAGAATTTAATTTCTAGCCTGTGGGAACTTCCGGAGGATTATTCCGAGTTACGAGGATTATGTTATGAATATTTTCGACCGTTGATCATTTAATCGGATAAGCTTGTGATGGTTTGAACCGTTGACTTTTTATCGGATTTGTCGAAGTGTTTGATTTCGGGAGGAAATTGAAGAACTTGTCGAGATAAGTTTGTTGACTCGAGAATTGTTGGAAACGGATTTACGACGTTAAAGTTACGTGTGTTCGAAGTTTATCGAAAAGTGTATTTGGGAGTTTCCTAAAATAGAAAGTATTTAAACAGGGTTGCTGTTTTGGGAAAGTCAAACTGGCATTTATTGTTGTTGACTGGTCAACTCGGTGGAGGAGAGGGCGACGGAGCTGTGCCACGGCTTGTCGGCGGTGGCTTGCCGCCCGGCCACCTTAGGGCTCGGGCCTGGTCTTGTTCGACGCGCCTCGGCTTCCCCGTGATGTTGCCGGTCACCATTCACGGCGGGGATGCCGGAGGAAGGGAGAATTTCCGGTTGAAATTGGTGGATTTTGAGGTTTTTGGGTCGATCCTATTCCGGCCAAATCGTGAGGCATGAAGTACTAGGCTTTGAAACCCTCATCACCACGAATCTAACCATATAAGTATGGTGCTCCAATTCATTTTGTACATGGAGAATTGATCGATTGAAATTTGTGTGGGATTTCGGTTTTGCTTGAAATTGGACTAGTTAGAGTCAAAATTGATCTTTGGTGTAGTTATGGAAGTTGCTTGTTGGATGATTTTGAGTGGAATAGGTCTTGGTTCGCCGGAGAAATTCACGTTTGGGTGGCGCCGCCGCCGTTGGCGGTGATCAACGACGGTCGTCCAGTCAAAGTTGACTTTTTGGGGTTTTTGTCGAGTTATATGTCGTTTCACTCGGAATCACGCCCCGATCGCAGTGGTGAGGTTTGTTTTTCGATTTGAGCATCGGAAATTATAGCGAGGTTTTGTGGTGTGATTATCGGATTTTCGACAATTCGTCGTTATTGAATTATATGTTTCCGGGAACGGTTGTTTCTCGTGATATGATTCGAGGTACCGAGTTATGATTTTGAGAAATGGATTTTATGATTATTCAGGGGTTCGTGATCGTTCGTTTGGCGAGGGATTTTCCGCCGGATCACGGGATTAACGCGTATCGCGTTACGCTCACCTGTGAGTGGACATTTCTATATTTTCACAGTTCGTGATTTTTCGTGGTTTTCCGTATTTACTTTATACGATGTTGAGATATATGTTATTTTTGGAGGTATTATTTTATATTTATTGGTGATGGCATTACTGCATCGATGCTTCGGCTACTCGGCTGATCACCGGTAGTCCGCCAGAGTTGAGAGATTCCTCTGGACCAGAGTTGAGAGATTCCTCTGAGCAGGGTTGAGAGATTCCCCTGTATGCCGTCGGGGTTGAGAGATTCCCTTGGCCTATCACCGTCGGGTTTGAGAGATTCACCTGACCGTTGGGCTTGAGAGATTCGCCTGGCAACCTCCATATATACTTTCCGAACTCGCATTGTTTTACATTGATTATGTATATAAACTGGTGAAAGGCATATGTTTATTTTCGTCCACTCACTCTAACGTTTTTATTTGCCTTTCCCCTGGTCTTTTCGGTTTCCGTGCCTAGTTTGCAGTTCGGACTCTGGTGTCGCACGTCGTGGTCGGAGGCATAGTATTTGAGCGATGTTTCTTTTATGGTAGGTTCTTAGTTTGGCCTACTATTTGTATATCTATATTAGAAGTCGCTCTGAGTATTCTTATGTTATGTTTTTATATGGTTTTCCCCGGATTTCCTTAAAGTATAGTTTTATTGATTACTTTACATTACTGGTATGATATTGAGAAATCCGGATGAGATTGGTGCCCACGGTTTGATTTTTGTGGCATAGGATGAAATGTTATTTTTCGGGTGCAGGTAATGGCAATTCCACGTTAGTAGCGTTACTCTGCCAAAATTTTTATGGTTTTTGTTGGTTCGTGTTTTCAGAAGGGGTTTGATTCCGGTTTAGGAAACTAAATCGGGATTGGGTCCTTTCACTTGTCTCAATAGAATTCCTCTTGTACACATGAAATGTATATAACTAGGTCAATAGAGGCCCTGGGATGATCCCAAAATCAATCTATTGTTCTTATTTGAGCAAGAAGGGTTCTGTTGTTGCAGTTGATTTAGATTAAGCAAGAAGTAGTGGGATATGTTGTTCTCATCAAATCAATCTGTGTTAGAAACTCATAATCTATAGTTCTTATTTGAAATTAGACTGAATGGTAGATGCATAGAACTTATGTTGGTTTATATGTTGGTATATGCATAAAACTGGATTGAATGGTAGATTCATAGAACTTATGTTGGTTTATATGTTGGTATATGCATAAAACTGGACTAAATGGTAGATGCACTGATGGATTCTTTACTTACATTGTTTTGGACTTTTGATTGCTAATTTCAGGATGTACTAATGCAGTCTACAAAAATAAAGATGGCAAGCTCTTCAGTCTTCACTGGAGGGGTGGTCAATGGGCAATGGATTTATGCCTTCATTGGAGTTTTTATTTTTACTTTTAGACTTCTAAATTTGAGACTGTTATTATCATGTAATGGAATTGGTTTATGAGTATTGGTTTATGATTCACTGGATTCAGTTTGACAGTTTCTTTTTCCATTTGAATGATTATGAATTTATGAGATTGTGTTGATGAGTTGATATGTTGTTGATGTTGTTATGCCTTGATGAGTTTACTTGTTGTGTTGAACTGCTGATCTGTTTATGAAGTTGGCAGACTGCAATAAGTGCAATTTTATGAGATTGTGTTGATTTGGTGATGCTGGGTACTAGCTGGTGTGTTGCTGAGGTTTTGTGTTAAGTTCAATTTTTTTCTCAACTTTGCATTTTCGGCCCAAGCCGACTTCCTATGTGTGACCCGCAACCGAATCGACCCAAACCGAAATTATTGATAAGCCGAATTTTCGGCCCAAAAAAAAAAATAGTCAGTTGCGGTTTAGATTTTTGGCAACCCGATGATGCGGGTCGGGTTACGGGTTGGGCCTCAAACCGAACTGCCTTGACCCGTGCCCAGTCCTACTTGTACGTACCTACTCCTCCTCATAATATATATAATTAATCATGCATCATTACGTCAAAAAATTATAATTATATTATTTAATTACCAATTAATATTCCTTGTCATTATATTGTACTTTTCATCATAATTGTCATCATCCTCACCATTGTTATCCGATGGCTCCTCCTCCTCATCATACTCAATATCATTCGATGAATATCCTGAGTCCTCGTCCTCGTCCTCATCCTGCGTCTCTTCTTCATCTACCTCATTAATTGCATCAATAATCTCATCTTCAGTTAGATCCATACAACCATCAGGCATGGGTAAGCGTTCACTAGCTTAAACCAGGTCCATTATGTCGGAGCGGATGACAGAAATATTAGGTTCTTGATATGCAGGAATGTCTCTTTCTGGTTCATCAGCATCTTCAGTCGCCGACTTCCCTTCAGTTGTTGTGGTATTCTATATTTGTCGATGAGAGATATGGTTCACTATTTCCCACCCTTCACTAGCTTTCGGATCATCAAGATAGGACACCTGCCTAACTAAGGTGGCGAGAGCGAAAGGCTTATCCTCATACCAGCTTGAGTTTGTATCGACTGATAAAAGTCATAGGTCTTCCTTTGTACGCTTGAACCATTTGCACTTGAATAGGAAAACGTTGACATCATTCCCGTAACATAGCTGAACGACATATACAATAGCCCCATAATATAGATCATTGTCTTTCCCAACCGCTACCCCACTGCTTTGTGTTCTTCTTCCTTCATCTCGGGCCAATGAATGAAACTTTACACCGTTCACAAAACATCTGGGGTAAATATAGTGTTTAATTGGCTTCCCTGTTAGGAAGTGCTTTGGCCAGGACCACTAACTCCCATGGTTTTTGGATTTTTGTAGATCAATCATCTGGAAAAATGGGAAATTTATATATAATTAAAGGGTTTACTTTCTACAAACATGTATATAAACTAAATTATTAAACATACGTGCGTACCCATTGGAAGAAATAATCGGGGAACTTCTTCTTAACCATTTTCTCAAACTATGCCGAACTCTTGTTCTGAAGCCTCTCCCTATACCCAATCATGTATGGCTCAACTTCGTCACAGTCTCGTAACACTATCCAATGTGCCTTATAAGTTCTTCTCGTGTTAAAGATTCCTTTAATACTCCTCTAAATGGTCGTACGACATTTGTGACGGCAGAAAGATTGATACAGGTACTATCCAATGTGCTTTGAGGTAGCTGTTGCAGTAAGTAACACACTCATGCATTAGGTATGTCTCTGCTATGGAGCCATCCGGGGTTGACCTGTTTTTGACGAATCCTTTATACTGTCCAAGCTGTCTACAAAGTCAAACGTTTAATTAATTCATTGTAGAATAAGTACATATGGCTAGTAATCTCCAATGGAACAAATAATGGATCGAAAAACCTGTATAATTAATTAGTTGTACGTACCTTTCTTGAGGCTACATCCAAGTGTACTGGACCGGACCAGAAATGAGCACCTGCTCGGGCAGGTGGATTATTAAGTGAATCATGATGTCAAAGAAAGCAGGGGGAAAAATCCTCTCTAGTTTGCAAATGATGTGCACAATTTGTTGTTGGAGTACCACCACATCTGACTTTTTTAATTCTCCGGCGCATAACCTTTGCCACCATGTGCAACCACTATTGGTTCTACGACATCACGAGGCAAATATGGTCAAATTACTACTCGAATCAGACGTTGCAACATAACGTGATAGTCATATGTCTTGAGACCAACAAACTTGTGTTGCACCTCATCCACTGCTCTAATTATAGTAGCTGCATACGTAGCCGGATAACGAACGCTCTTAAACCAGTGAAATACATAACCTCTAAGTGCCGACTTCACTGTGTAAGGTGCAGCTGTCATCTTGTTGTACACTCCTCTCCTATCCCTCCTCAACCACAAGGGACGAAATAGATTCATAGATTCCAGATCTTTGTACGCTTTAGGAGTATCTTTAGTCTTGAACTTAATACCGAGAATTGTTCCCACCACGTTGTCGCACACATTCTAATCTATGTGCATCGCGTCCAAATTGTTCCTCAGCTTCAACTTCGACCAGTAAGGGAGTTCAAAGAGTATACTCTTGTGATGCCAATAGCTGAGATCATGTGGAGGTATTGGATTGCATTTCTGTACATCCTTTTCATTGGTCAACACACAAAAGTCAAAATAGCTTAACCTCTCTAAAATCACTTCGCCCGACCAACTACGGGGTTTAGGATTATTCTCTACTATCCCGTCAAAATGAGCTTCATCTTGTCGCCATGGGTGGTCGTGAGGAATCCATCTACGATGACCCAAGTAACACACCTTCCCCATGTGCCAACTAGAGTTCACGTCGTCCAAACATATAGGATATCCATTCTATCCTTTCATCTTGCAGGTTGCCACCATCCCATACGCTGGAAAATCGCTGATCGTCCACATTACGATAACCCTCATCATGAACATCGTGTCAGTGAATTTGTCATAAGATGGGACTCCATTTTCCCATAACAGTTTCAGCTTGTCGATCAAAGGTATGAGGTAGACATCTAAGCACTTCCCCGGAGATTTAGGACCTGGAATTAGCAGAGTATGGAAATTAAATTCCTTGTTCATGCACATCCACGAAGGTAGGTTGTACGTTATCAGAATAACTGGCCAAGTGCTGACGACAGAGCTATTACTAGCCAAAGGATTAAATCTGTCTATAGATAGTCTGAGTCTAACATTTCTAATCTCTGCAGCAAAGTCTTTAAATTCGCTGTCAAAATGTTTGAAAGCCTCACCATCCACGACGTGTCTCAGTACATCGTCATCTATTCGCTTTTCTGCGTACTATCACATCGCCTCTGTTGTGTATAGAGACATGTACAGACCCTGCAATCTGGGAATCAATGAAAAATATCGAAGAACCTTCACAGGAATTTTGTTTTTCGAACTCTTCCTATTCAGCTCATATCTGCACTGCCCACATACGGGACAATAGTCCAAATCTTTATACTCTAAGTAAAACAGCACACAATCATTTAGACAGGCGTCAATTATCCTATACTTTAGGCCGAGGCTGCTCAAGATATTTCTAACCTTATAATGGGATTTAGGAAGATTGTGATCATCAGGAAGCAACTTACATATTTGCTCCTGAATTTCTTCAAAAGCACTAACTGACATTTTGTGCTTCACTTTTATCTTCATTTGCTCCATCACATATTGCAACACATTCTCTCGACATCCAGGGTACACCGGGGTCTGCGCTTCAAGTAGCTTCCTGTTATACTTATCCATCTCACTAGTGTCAATGGCCAAGCTAGCAGCGGGGAATGTGTCATCATGCCCATGAGTGATATTGTAACCTCCTTCTTGGTGTTGGTATCCACCATGACTAAATCCCAGAACGCATCATGGACCAAATCAGTACCCTGCTGGATGAGGCACCATGGTAACTGTACCCTGAGCTGAAGTCTGCTGAGCTGAAGTCTAGGGCTTCACCATGCTCGCTCTATGTAGTGTAACTCCACATCATACGATTTTCGTACAGGTGTTGCACCATAACATTAACCTCCACATACTGACAGTTAAGACAGTTTTTGCACGGACACCTGAAACGCTTATTTCCCTGACCATGTTCTATTGCAAAATTCACAAATTCTCTAATTCCATCCATATACCAGACATTACTTCTATTATGCAACTTCATCCTTTTCTTGTCCATACTTCTACAAAATTTAATAATTAATTATCATATTAGTCAACTATTATATATACAAATTTTCAAGTAATTATTAAACTATTATATATATAGACAAATTTTTAACGACCTTAATTATTAGCATATAATTAATTAAAATATTTATTAATTACCTTTATTAATTATTGGTGAATATACTATACATAAATTACTTTAATATGTCTAACATGCATGTACGTTTTAACTAAATATTAACCAAATTTTTAAACATCCATGCATATATACGTACTACTGGTCGATCTATATTAATTACCTAATATATATATATATCATCAGTTACCTAACTTAATTATAAATATATATTAGACGTACTAACAATGCTGTGACGACCCGGACCAGAATTGGTATAGTAATCGACTTAATCTGCGAGTAATCGAGATTTTTCGTAATTAATCGAATTGGTGGTTTGGTTCACGACTTAATTTTCAGACACGAATTTGATTTGGGTTTGTTCATGGAAAATGTAGAGAATTTGATTTCGAGTTCGTGGGAGCTTTTCGAGGATTTTTTGGATAATCGAGGAATATAAATGAATATTTGAAATTATCGTCGAGTTAGTCGTGTTTATCCGTTCAAATTTGAGTTATCCGAATTGTGGATAGAGCCGAGTCGCGACGTATAAATAGCCAAATAGTCGTAAAGTTATCGAAAAAGTGGGAAAATGGGCTGTTTGGCCGAGTTGACTGTTCTGGACCGAGTTGACCGAGTCAACCCGTGGCTGACTCAGTGAGTCTGTGACTCGCCGTCGAGAGGGTCGCCGGAATACGGCGCGGTTGCCGGAAAGGAAGGTAAGGTTTTGAAGCTTGTTTTTTGGGCTTTCGATTGATGTATATATGGTCTGTTTTGGTGGTGGTTTGCTTGGTCAATTTTGTTGGTGAAACTCGCCGGAATCGGGTTTAATGGTGGTGTGTTTTCCAGCGGCTTTTCGAGGGTGATTTTAGGTGGAAATGGTTGGGTTTGTGTTGGGGATGAAGTCCCTTGAAGATGGGAGGCCGAGGTGGCCTCACGGTGGAGGATTTCGCCAGAGAAATTTTCCGGCCGGTTTGAATTTTGGTGACTTTCGAGGCGATTTCCGGCCACGGTGGTGGCTGGACGGTGGTAACCCTTTGAGGAAAAAGGCTTAGCTTGAGGAGAAGAAGATTTTGGGGTCTTGGTCGCTGGGAAATTCCTCAGGTGACGGCGCGCCGCCGCCGTCGGCGGCGGTCAACGGTGGAGCTCCGTCGACGCGTTGACTTTTTGAATGTTTGACAAGTTTTATGCCGTTTTGCTCGTAATCGCACCCCGATGGTAGCCTTGAAATTTTCAAGTTGATTTGGATACCGGATTTTAAGTCGAGGGTTTATGTGGAGTATTTGGAGATTTTCGACAATTATTTTGTATCCGAGTTGTATGTTTCCGGAAATGGTTGGTTTCCGAGGTGTGGTACAGAGTAATGAATTGTGATTTTGATCAGTTATATTTTGTGATTATTCAGGAAATCGAGATCGTACGTTGGGCGAGGGATCTTCCGCCGGATCTCGGGATTAGCGCGTTTTATGCGCTGTGCTTATCTGTGAGTGGACCTTTATTTATACTGTCGTAGCGAGTTCTTGATTTCAGTATTTATTTCTAGTACAGTATTGAGATTATTTATTGTTTTGGAGGTATTGTTTTATGTTTTATGGTGATGGCATTTACTTATCATCGATGCATTGGCTACTCGGCTAATCACCGGTAGTCCAGTTCCAGGGTTGAGAGATTCCCCTGATGTGCCCACTAGGCTTGAGAGATTCGCCTAGTCTATCACCTTCGGGCTTGAGAGATTCGCCTGACACCTCCATTTATTTTAAGAACTCGCATTGTTTTTATGTTATATGATTGGTGAAAGGCATATGATTATTTTCGTCCACTCACTCTAACGATTTTACTTGCCTTTCCCCTGGGCTTTTCAGTTTTCGTGCCCAGTTTACAGTTCGGACTCTGGTATTGCACGTCGCAGTCGGAGGCTTAGTATTCGAGCTACCTTTCTTTTCCAGTAGGTTTCTTGTTTAGCTTACTGTTGTGTGTTTATGTATATATATATATATACACTAGAGGTCGCTCTGAATACTCTGATGTTATACTTTCATATGATTTTTCCCCGGATTTTCTGTAAAGTACAGCTTTTGTTTATTATTTTACATTATGATATGATATTGAGAAATCCGGATGGTATTGGTGCCCACGGTTTGGCTTTTGTGGCATAGGATGAAGTGTGTTTTCGGGTGCAGGTTAATGGCAATTCCGCATTATAGTGAAACTCTGCCGAAATTTCTATGGTTTTTACAAGTTCGTGTTTTCAGATGGGGTTCGATTCCGGTTTAGGAAACTAAATCGGGGTTGGGTTCTTTCAAATGCAATCAATCAAACATACAATTAATTATATATATAAACGTTAAGATTGTCGGAAATTAATTACTTACGTACGTACCTAACCTTCTCCGATATATGACGAATTGATGGTCAGAGCCAGATATATATATATATATATATATATAATTCTAGCTAGCTAGTTGCATGTACGTGTGAGAAGAGTCTGAACAAGAGAGAGAATGACCGATATGAGGATGAAGTTGAGATGAGCGAGCAAAGAGGAAGAGAGTTCGGCATGGACATTATATAATACTTCACTTAGACGATGAAGCATCGGTGCATCGTCTAAGTGACCACTTAGACAACAGACTGAGCTAGTTTTCGTTGTCCAAGTGTACATATAGACGACGGACCTAGACGCCGTCGACCAAGTGGCCACACAGATGACGGCGTGTCGATCCGTTGTCTCTATATCCACTTGGACAACGGAAACTTGGACGACGGAAAAAGTATTTCCGTTGTCTAAGTGTGTCTTAGACGACGTAAATTTTTTCCGTCGTCTGAGTTACACTTAGACGATAGAACCGTAAAGGTTCCGTGGTCTAGGTGCGTTTTTTTTGTAGTGAAAAACAAAAATTTGGCCGGCTAACCACATCGATTCGAATCAAAAATCAACATAATACCCATCAATACATACACCAAATGAAAGAGGAGGAGGAAAGCTTTCTAACCCTCCTGAAATGTTGTCGGAGGTGGCCGAAATCAGCGGTATTGTCAGGTCGGCTTACAAAAATACAGGTAAGGTTCGTACGATACAGCTACCAAATTTGAAAAATTTCCAAAAATAACACGTATAAATACCATATATATTGCTGGCCTAAATCAATGGTTCAGAATCAATCTGATCAAGATCGGACGGTTCAATTGCAAATTAAACCGACCTAAAACTATTTATATTTTAATTATTTGTTGCCTAAACTTCCTATAAACATTAAAAGTAGCTCGCCTATCCGAAAAATTCCTCAAAAATTCCTACGATCTCAAAAATAAATAATCTACAACTCTTGTGAAGAAAGTCAAGTCAAATTTTTGCCCGGTGAAAAAGTCGTTAACAATCCGAATAACGTGACTGATCAGCGATAACGCGTAACGTGGTTCGATAAGTGCGTGATTTCGGTTTGGGTTATAACAATCCACCCCCCTTACAAAAATTTCGTCCTCGAAATTTACATACCCGCTAGAAAAGATGAGGGTACTGCTCTGGCTCTCAAGTGGCGTCCTCGACTGCATGATTCCTCCATAACACTTTCACTAAAGGAATGGTCTTGTTCCAGAGAACCTGCTCTCTACAGTCAAGAATATCCACTGGTTTGTCAATGTAAACTAAATCCTCTCGTAATGGAATATGTTGAGGCACAATGACATGGGAAGGATTGGGGATGTACTTCCACAACATGGATATATGGAAAACATCATGAACTCGTACCAACTCTGAGGGTCACTCCAAACGATAAGCTACAGTGCCCACACGCTCTGTAATCTCATAAGGTCCAATGTAATGTGGGTGAAGCTTATCGCGCTTTCCAAAATGCATCATCCATTTCCATGGAGAAATTTCAAGAATACCTAATCTCTAACCTCAAACACAAGATCCTTTCGTCTAACGTTGACATAATTCTTTTGCCTGTCTTGAGCAATCTTCAATCTATCTCAAATGATCTGAATATTTTCTGTGGTCTCCTGAACTATGTCTGGGCCAATGAGACTTTTTTCTCTTACTTTTGTCCAGGACAAGGGTGTCTGGCACTGTTTTCCATACAACGCCTCATATGGTGACATGCCAATGCTAGAGTAAATGCTGTTGTTATATGCAAATTCCATCAAATGCAGGTACTTATTCCACTTCCCCAGAAACTGCAACACATAAGATCTCAACATATCCTCAAGTGTCTGGATAGTTCTTAAGACTGACCATCTGTCTGAGGATGAAAAGTCGTACTGAACCGCAGCTTGGTTCCTAAAGCCTCCTGCAATGCTCTCCAAAATTTTGAGGTGAAATGAGAATCTCAATATGAAATAAACATAGGCACACCATGTAGCTTAATAATCTTCTACATATATAACTTAGCTAGCTTGCTCACCGATAGTTTCTATGAGACTAGTATAAAATGTGCAGACTTGGTGAAGCGATCCACAATTACCCAAATACTTGTATGACCCTTGGTTGTACGAGGTAACTTGTGTACAAAATCTATGGTAACATGCTTCTATTTCCAGATGGGAATTTCCAGACGGTGCATCATTCTTGAAGGTTTCTGCGTCTCTGCCTTCACTTGTTGACAAATAAGACATTGACTCACATAGGTCGCTACCTCCTCTTCATATTGGACCACCAATAATACTCTTTGAGAGTGCGATACATCTTCCTGCTACCCGGGTGCATTGCATAAGCTGAACAATGAGTCTCGTCGAGTATTTCCTGCTTAAATTCCTCAAAATTTGGAACACAGAGTCTACCTCTGAATACTAGCAACTTATCTCTCCTTATCACAGAATCTGGTTGTTTACCAGTACGTACCGTGTTTTTTTAACTTCTGAAGGGAAGGCTTAGAATCTTGCAACTCACTTACTTTATCAATGAGAATAGGTCGGACCTGCATACTGGCGAATAGAACTGCAGCCTCACTCACATCAGTATACAACATTGCTCTAGGGGCTCGTAACTCCACAAACAATGGTACCCGAGCCATCTGAATGTGAGACAAGGAAACTCCATATTTCTGGCTATGAGCGTCAGCTACAACATTCGCCTTTCCAGGGTGGTACTCGAAGGTACAATCATAATCGCTTATGAACTCCAACCACCTTCTCTGTCGTAAGTTTAATTCTGGCTGAGTATATAAGGCTTTTATAATCCGTAAAAATTTGATATCTGGCACTATACAAATAATGTCTCCAGATTTTTAGCGTGAAAACTATCGCTACCAACTCCATATCATGAGTGGGGTAATTCGCCTCATGGGGTTTCAACTGTTGTGAACCATACGCAACAACTCTACCATGCTGCATCAGCACGTATCCCAAGTCTAACTTAGAGGCGTCACTGAAAATTATAAACTCCCCACTGTCGTCTGGAAATGTCAACACTGGAGTTGTGGTCAACCTTGTCCTCAGAGTTTGGAAACTCTCCTCACAAGCTTCTGACCATTCAAACTTAACTTCCTTTCTCATGAGTTTCGTAAGAGGTGTAACAATGCATGAAAAATCCTAAACAAACCGATTGTAGTAATGCTAAACCCGGAAAACTTCTAATATCTGGCACCCTCATAGGTTGGTTCCAATTCAACACAGCCTCAATCTTGTCTGGATCGACACTAACTCCTTCTACTGATATCACATGGCCAAGAAATTTCACATTATCTAACCAGAACTCACATTGACTGAACTTAGCGTACAAGTGAGATTCCCTCAAAGTCTTCAGAACAATATGCAAATGCCTCGTATGCTGCCTCGCATTCTTCGAGTAAATCAGGATATCATCAATAAACACTATGAGGAATTTATCAAGATAAGCCTGAAATACCAGATTCATTAAAGCCATGAAGGCAGCAGGTACATACGTCAAACTGAACGGCATCACCCGAAACTCATAGTGCCCGTAACGTGATCAGAATAAGGTCTTAGGACGGATGAAACCTTTATCGATCAATTCCTAAAGCTGAATCTGCAACTCCTTTAACTCAGCTGGAGCCATATGGTACAAGGTTTGAGCTATGAGACCTGTACTCAGAAGAAGCTCAATCGTGAAATCAATTTCCCTTTCTGGAGGAAGACCTGGTAATTCCTCAGAAAAAACAACAGGTTAATCCCTGACCACTGCAATCTCCTCAAGGTTAGGAGTGGAATCACGAGTGTTTACAATATGTGCTAAGTCTGTGGTACACCCTTTCCGCGATAATTTATCGGCTCACACAGTTGAAATAAGGCACGAGTAAAGAACATTTCTTTCTCTATAAAAGAAAATCTCTGGTAAACCTATGCTTCTAAACATCACCTCCTTCCAATGACCGTCAATCAAAGCTTGGTGATTGCTCAGAAAGTCCATACCCAAAATCAAATCGAAGTCTGCTACTGAAAGGACCCAACCCCGATTTAGCTCCCTAAACCGGAGTCAAACCCCTTCGAAAACACGAACCAACAAAAACTTTTCGAAATTTTGGCAGAGTTTCGTTACTAACGTGGAATTACCATTACCTGCACGCTGAAAATACACTTCATCCTATGCCACAAAAAGCAAACCGTGGGCACCAATCCCATCCGGATTTCTCAATATATCAACAGTAAAGTAAATCAATAAATATATCTATACTTTACTGAAATCCGGGTAAAATCGTATAACATATTCAATAGGACGCTCAGAGCGACTTCTAATACATAATCATATACGCATACCACAGTAGGTAGAACAATAAACCTACTGGATGAAATAAAGTAGCTCGAGCACTATGCCTCCGACCACGACGTGCGACACCAGAGCCTGAACTGCAAACTGGGCACGGAAACCGAAAAGCCCAGGTGAAAGACAATAAACACGTTAGAGTGAGTGGACGAAAATAAATGTCTTTCACCAAATAATATATGTTATAAAACATATGCGAGTCAAAATATAATAAATCAAACCAAATAGTATACGAGGAGACGCTGACTCCAACTCGTAAACAGAGTATGCAAGTAAAATCTCACAGTCAGAACCACGGGGTCCCTAGCCCACACGTGATCCTAGCTGTAGCAGCACAGTCGGAACCACGGGGTCCCTAGCCCACACGTGATCCTAGCTGGTAACATCCTCGGGGATCAGCCGGGATGCAGTGTATCGATACAACCTCATAAACTACGACTGTACTCTGTGAAAACCAAATCATAAACAGTTCGGTGCAAATGCATGAAACAATATATCAATGTATGTATACTCGTATACGCATATCCGTATATGTATAATCGTAAAACATATGCTCGTAAAACCATAATCAATCTGCATGCTCAAGTTCGTAAATCATATATATAAAAGACTCGCAATCATTTCCGTGAAAAGAAATTGTCCACTCACTGACTGGCGTAACGCGTATCGCGTTAACCCGTGATCCGGCGGAATGCCCCTCGCCAATCAAACGATCACGAACACCTGAACAAACACAATGTCCAATACTCAAAGTCATAATCCGACAACTCAAATCAAATCACGAGAAACCACTGTTCTCGGAAACACACAATTCGAATACGACGAATCGTCGAAAATCCATATATACCACCTCAATACCTCGCTTTACGTTCGGACGCTCAACTCGAAAAACGAACCTCCCCACTGCGATCGGAGCGCGATTTCGAGTCAAATGACATGCAACTTGTCGAAAGTCAAAAAGTCAACCCGTTGACCGTTGACCGCCGCCGGACGTGAAATTTCACGGCAGAGACACCCCTATTCCATGCAAAATCACCCACTGAGCAACTTTGTCAACTACAACAAAGGCCAATTCTCACTCTAACTAGCTCAATTTCATGCAAAACCGAATTGATACACAAATTTCAAATCCAAAATTCTCCATGTACACATCGAATTGAATCACCAAACTTACAGGGGAGCATCAAGGGGATGAAAGCTTCAAAGCCCACTCAAAGTTGTAGCTCAATTCGGCCGAAATCGGAGTTCACCATTAAACCCAAAAATTTGCAAACTTGGCCGGATTTTTCTCTCTCTCCGGCGAGCCTCGCCGCAAACGGTGGCCGGCACCACCACGAGGGAACCACGCCGAGCATAACTAGCCCTAGGCCGAAGCCTAGGGTGGCCGGAATCGATCCACCACCGTGGAGCCACCATGAAGCCAACGTGAAATCTCACTCTCCACCGAGTTGACCGAGTCAACTCGGTCAACACCCAAAAAGGAAAGGTCTGACCTGCCCAAAGTAGCAACTTCTATTTATAGACTTTCCATTTTTGGAAACTTCATAAATATCCTTTTCGACAAACTTTAAACACGCGTAACTCCTTCATCGTAATTCCGATTCCGATAATTCTCGCGGCCACAAACTCGTGTCAACATAATCTTCCAATATCACCGGAAGTCAAACACATCGGCCAAATGGATAAAAACTCAACCCTTCGAACCAACACACATTAAAATCGACTAAACAGTCCACAATCAGAAATAATCATAACTAAATCTTCGTAACTCAAAATCATGCTCCGGAAGTTTCCACAAACTCAAAATTAAATTCTGAACAACTTCCGTGAAGAAGCCGAAACCAAATTCTCGACCGGTAATTTAGTCGTTAAGTAGCTCGCCATATTAATCCGTTTCCGTCGAAACTTCAAATATTCATAACTAATTCCTCGGTCGTCCAAATAACAATCCGGAACCGCCCACGAACTCGTAATCACACGTACAACGACTCTCGAGAAGAGACCCGGCTCTAATTCTAGGCCAATAATTTAGTCGTTAACGAGTTCGGCGATTCAAACAGCTATCGTAAACCTGCGACTACGAAGTAACTCACGTACATAGCTAATCATACTGGTGATTCTGGTCCGGGTCGTCACAAATCCACCCCCCTTAGAAAAATTTCGACCTCGAAATTTCCGAGTCTGCCGACTAAAAGTAGGAGCACTGCCTCTGCATACTGCTCAACTCACCAACGGCAATCTCAACTGAACAACTCTGATCACAAACTCCACAATAGGAGATAGCTCCGTGCTGAAATCCATGTACCCTCAAATCACAAATATGAACTGGCTCCAAACAATAGCCAAGTGTTCCTGCATACGGAACGGATAAGGTACACAATGCAAAACCAACCTGAAACACAGTTCCGCCTCACCGAACACAACACACATAAAAGCCAATACTAAAGGCGATGCCAAACCATACGGCATAACACAAACTCGCCTATGGCCACATATGGATCAAAACATCAAGGCAAATCACAACACGACCTGCTCATACCAACGAAACTCAAGCATCGAACTCAAACAATTATCAACCCATTTCCGCTAATCTGACAGTCTGTGGTAACACACTCCACAAAATCGGAAACAAACATCAACTCAAATTCAAAACAAACTCACTCCAACACAATGAAGTACAACATCATTCCTCAAAACGACGTCAAACAATATCAAAATCACAGTGGACAACAACCTGGTACTGCAAACAACCTCGAACAGCTGAAACTGCTGGTCCCGAATCCTCCGGAACTGCAATACCAAGGTCCACAACATGCCCTTCAAGGCCTGAATAATCCTCAAAGATCGCCCACCAATCCGAGGATAAAAAACTAATACCAAACCGTAATCTGGTCCCCAATGCTCGCTGCAAAGCTCGCCAACACTCAATCGTAGCTGATTATCTCGACCAGCGAACTGAGATCCAAGTACACCACATGAATGGCCAACCTTCGTCAAACACAACTATGCCAGCCTGCCACTGAAATCGTCTCTGAAAGTACAAGGAAACGTACTAAATTCATCAAACGGTCCACAAGGGCCTGAGAACTGGTATCACAAACCGAAGTGTACAAACACACACAACACAGCAGCAACCGCCACGTCTAACCAGAAATCTCAAATGGTTGACACATCTCGGCAAATCTCTACCTCCTAGCCATCGCTAGTCAACGAATGTAGCATCAGCACACACAAGCTGCTACATTACTCTTCATGTTGCGTCACGAGTAGTAAACTCGGAGTATCAGGCACATCTCTGTACCACTGGTGCACATCGCACGCAAAACAATGAGCTTCAACATCTCACACTTGAACTCAGCTCCTATAGCTCGCAACTCGGCTAACACGGAAACTCGAGCCACACACACATGAAACACTGAAGCTCCTGACTCTCGACTGAATGCATCAGCAACAACATCATCCCAGACGGATGATCAAAGTACAACCTCTAACCTTCCCCGAACAAACTCAAAGGTGCAGCCATAGTCGTTAATCGACTCCATCCATCAACACTGCCTCGAGCCCAAACCTGGCCGAAAATGCAAGTGGATGTAACTCAAGTGATCAGTGCACATCCTACACTGCGCTGCACGCCGTAGTAGTAGTGTCTCGAACTCTCTGATGCTAACATAAACACAGCTACTCCCAAATCATACACAGGATACGTAGCTACATAAGGTTTCCGTTGCCCGAAACCATGAGCCACCGTTCTGCTACACATCATCAAAGCACAACCAAATCCAAACCTCGATGCCTCGCCGTAACTCACGACCACGAACTCACCACGATCGTCAGGTAAGGTCAAAACCGAAACAACGGTCAACCATCCTGCAGGAGTAAGTAACTCTCCTCGCGTGCATCGAACCACTCGAACTTGACGCCTTCTTCGTCAATCCGGAAGTGAAGTGGCAATTCGGGAAAATCCTGCACAAGCCGTCGATAAAAGCCTGCCAAACCCAAGAGACTCTTGATCTCTGGTACAATAGTAGGGCAACCGCAAATCAACACGGCTTCAAACTAGTCAGGATCCCCGCCAACTCCCTCGGATAGCATCACGTGACCCAAAACCTTCACGCTAATCGACCAAAATTCACACTGGCTGAACTTCGCAAATACCTGGTCGTCTCGCAAAGTCCACAAAGTCACTCACATTTACTTCAGGTGCCGGTCCACACTCCTGGAGTACATCAGGACGTCGCCAACAAACATGACCGCAACTCGTCCAGAAACCGTCTGAACACCTGGTCCATCAAGTCCACACGAAATACGGGGCATTGGTCCACCAAATAGCGTGACCAAAAACTCCTGATGCCCGCACCATGATATGAAAGCTAATATAGCCACAACTGATTCACTGAACCACAACTGATGGTATCCGGTCCCGAAATCAATCTTCGACACGACTGAAGCTCTCACGAGCTGAACAACCCAATCGTCAATCCGAAGCAGAGGATACTCACTCTCCTCTGAAGCAAATCAAGCTTCTGATAGTCAATGCACCACCATGTCGAATCATCCAACAACCACACAAACAATGCAGGAGCACCCCACGCAAATATGCGGGGTCGCACGAAGTCTCCTGAAATCTCCTCCAGCATCTCCTGGACTCAAAACTGTAGCTCCATCAGCTCCGCTGGCTCAGAACGATAAGACGTCGGTAAAATGAGTCCAGCGCCTGGTACAAGCTCGATAGTGTAGTCAGTCTCCCGAACTGGAGGAATACCTGGTAACTCCTCCAAAATACACCTGGAAAACTCGGGAACCACCTCAATGTCACCAATGTCGGGCACAGCAACCGTAGTATCCACAACATGAGCTACACAAACAACACAACTCGTCTCCACCATCCGCTCGACCATCACCACAAAACAGCATCTCGGGAAAATCTGGTCGTCGAAACACAACCTCCTCCTCGAGGCACCCGAACATCGCCAAATGCGTCGTCAGTAAGTCCATACTCACAAGCACACCAAAACCACAATGTCCAGCTATAACAGATCCACGGCTAAGCCATATCCTCCAACAAGGATCTCGCGACCTCCGGATGGATGCAACACTCTCCAAGACCTCGGAAGTGGAGATGCAGGTACAATCGCCATGGACATCAAGCAATAGTAACCTCGGAGAAAAGTCTGTCCTCAAACAAGGTCATGGCACGAACTCTAACATACCCAACTGGCCACACACATCAACTGCGACTTGCTGACTAACTCGTCAAAAAGGTACATTGGTCAGACCGCAGGAACAACATGAGGATCTCCTCGTAAACTCTGAGCTGCCGAACCGCTACAACAGCTGACCAAGGGCGCTCCCTCGTAACGTGATCCTCCTGGCCACCACAATGGCAACAGAAAGTTCTCCACGAACACAAGTTACAGCGACACCTACTGTGAAAAAAGATCACCAACGATCACCCAAACTCATGCCACAGGAGCAAATCCGCTACTCTGTGATCTCCGCCATCGTCAAACGGATCAACAGAGGATCCTCAACATAATCGAAAAGACCACAGTCTGATGAAGTCACTGATTCCGAAGTGCCAGAACTCAACCTCAACAAAATCTCGACTAAATCGACTTTCCTCAAACCATCACATCGGAAACCGTGTACATCTTTCCCTCACAATAGCCTCGCCGCTGAGTGCAACACACTAAGCTCCTCACGGATATCTCGAGGCATATCAATCAGACTCCCTCTGATACTCAGGTTCAAACTCATCTCGAACCTCGTGCATAACTCCCTCTGAAGCCACATAACTCGTGCAAACATGAACTAACATGTGAACAATGCATCTCTGCCTCAGGTGGGTAAACACTCCACATTCAATTGCTGGATTGCCTGATAACACCATTACCGTATAAGCAACACCCTGCATGTGGGCCATGGAGTCGCAACCGGAACTCACACAATATTAACCCACCAAACACAACAATCTGACTCAAGCAAACATCACTGCCACAAATCTCAGCTCTGAGGCAACATATAGACGCTCATATACACATCCCCAGGTAAACCGTGCCACACAGTTCTCTGAACTCTGAATACTCATCCAAATCCACAATCTCTGGCAAATCGCGCGTCGATTGATCCTCAACAGGATCCACAACCGAAACGACACGGAAAGCACGTCAAGAGGCATCCTAATGAATACAATATCGTTCACAACAAGTGAAACATAATCATGGAACTTCAAATATTTGAAAGCATACAACACCCGGAATTTGATGATTATCCGCCGGCCGGTCGGGTCACCATTCCAGACATGCTGTACATTCTCAAATATCCTTAGTAAACACGACTACAGAAGTCTACAGAACCTATAACCTAATGCTCTGATACCAAGCTGAAAGGACCCAACCCCGATTTAGCTCCCTAAACCGGAGTCAAACCCCTTCGAAAACACGAACCAACAAAAACTTTTCGAAATTTTGGCAGAGTTTCGTTACTAACGTGGAATTACCATTACCTGCACGCTGAAAATACACTTCATCCTATGCCACAAAAAGCAAACCGTGGGCACCGATCCCATCCGGATTTCTCAATATATCAACAGTAAAGTAAATCAATAAATATATCTATACTTTACTGAAATCCGGGTAAAATCGTATAACATATTCAATAGGACGCTCAGAGCGACTTCTAATACATAATCATATACGCATACCACAGTAGGTAGAACAATAAACCTACTGGATGAAATAAAGTAGCTCGAGCACTATGCCTCCGACCACGACGTGCGACACCAGAGCCTGAACTGCAAACTGGGCACGGAAACCGAAAAGTCCAGGTGAAAGACAATAAACACGTTAGAGTGAGTGGACGAAAATAAATGTCTTTCACCAAATAATATATGTTATAAAACATATGCGAGTCAAAATATAATAAATCAAACCAAATAGTATACGAGGAGACGCTGACTCCAACTCGTAAACAGAGTATGCAAGTAAAATCTCACAGTCAGAACCACGGGGTCCCTAGCCCACACGTGATCCTAGCTGCAGCAGCACAGTCGGAACCACGGGGTCCCTAGCCCACACGTGATCCAGAACCACGGGGTCCCTAGCCCACACGTGATCCTAGCTGGTAACATCCTCGGGGATCAGCCGGGATGCAGTGTATCGATACAACCTCATAAACTACGACTGTACTCTGTGAAAACCAAATCATAAACAGTTCGGTGCAAATGCATGAAACAATATATCAATGTATGTATACTCGTATACGCATATCCGTATATGTATAATCGTAAAACATATGCTCGTAAAACCATAATCAATCTGCATGCTCAAGTTCGTAAATCATATATATAAAAGACTCGCAATCATTTCCGTGAAAAGAAATTGTCCACTCACTGACTGGCGTAACGCGTATCGCGTTAACCCTTGATCCGGCGGAATGCCCCTCGCCAATCAAACGATCACGAACACCTGAACAAACACAATGTCCAATACTCAAAGTCATAATCCGACAACTAAAATCAAATCACGAGAAACCACCGTTCTCGGAAACACACAATTCGAATACGACGAATCGTCGAAAATCCATATATACCACCTCAATACCTCGCTTTACGTTCAGACGCTCAACTCGAAAAACGAACCTCCCCACTGCGATCGGAGCGCGATTTCGAGTCAAATGACATGCAACTTGTCGAAAGTCAAAAAGTCAACCCGTTGACCGTTGACCGCCACCGGACGTGAAATTTCACGGCAGAGACACCCCTATTCCATGCAAAATCACCCACTGAGCAACTTTGTCAACTAC
This sequence comes from Geum urbanum, assembly GCA_946800695.1. Taxonomy (NCBI): domain Eukaryota; kingdom Viridiplantae; phylum Streptophyta; class Magnoliopsida; order Rosales; family Rosaceae; genus Geum; species Geum urbanum. Next base: position 43,445,015 of record OX326998.1, read on the forward strand.
AACAAAGGCCAATTCTCACTCTAACTAGCTCAATTTCATGCAAAACCGAATTGATACACAAATTTCAAATCCAAAATTCTCCATGTACACATCGAATTGAATCACCAAATTTACAGGGGAGCATCAAGGGGATGAAAGCTTCAAAGCCCACTCAAAGTTGTAGCTCAATTCGGCCGAAATCGGAGTTCACCATTAAACCCAAAAATTTGCAAACTTGGCCGGATTTTTCTCTCTCTCCGGCGAGCCTCGCCGCAAACGGTGGCCGGCACCACCACGAGGGAACCACGCCGAGCATAACTAGCCTTAGGCCGAAGCCTAGGGTGGCCGGAATCGATCCACCACCGTGGAGCCACCATGAAGCCAACGTGAAATCTCACTCTCCACCGAGTTGACCGAGTCAACTCGGTCAACACCCAAAAAGGAAAGGTCTGACCTGCCCAAAGTAGCAACTTCTATTTATAGACTTTCCATTTTTGGAAACTTCATAAATATCCTTTTCGACAAACTTTAAACACGCGTAACTCCTTCATCGTAATTCCGATTCCGATAATTCTCGCGGCCACAAAATCGTCTCAACATAATCTTCCAATATCACCAGAAGTCAAACACATCGGCCAAACGGATAAAAAGTCAACCCTTCGAACCAACACACATTAAAATCGACTAAACAGTCCACAATCGGAAATAATCATAACTAAATCTTCGTAACTCAAAATCATGCTCCGAAAGTTTCCACAAACTCAAAATTAAATTCTGAACAACTTCCATGAAGAAGCCGAAACCAAATTCTCGACCGGTAATTTAGTCGTTAAGTAGCTCGCCATATTATTCCGTTTCCGTCGAAACTTCAAATATTCATAACTAATTCCTCGGTCGTCCAAATAACGATCCGGAACTGCCCACGAACTCGTAATCACACGTACAACGACTCTCGAGAAGAGACCCGGCTCCAATTCTCGGCCAATAATTTAGTCGTTAACGAGTTCGGCGATTTAAACAGCTATCGTAAACCTGCGACTACGCAGTAACTCACGTACATAGCTGATCATACTGGTGATTCTGGTCCGGGTCGTCACAGCTACATAAAGAGGTATTAGGTCTGCAGACAACCCGAAACCTCTAACCATGACACTACAGTCTCTAAACACTAACCCCACTAAAACCATTTCACCGGTGGGATAAACCACTTGCCTCATTGATACACGCTTTTACTAAGTACTAAATAAACACTTAGCACTCAACAAAAACGCATAAGCAATTAAAACCCTTTGTTGTAGATGTAGCATTGGTAAATAGGGTATCGTTCTTAACCGGGGATTGAGGGTACTAAGCATGACAACGTTTGTAAACAGAAAATAAAAGGTATGGGGGGTTTGAAAGTTGGTTTATCTAATCTACGAAATTAAAAGACAAAAGATGGCAAGTAAACACACATAGAAATCCTAAGTTTTAACATGTTTCACTCATAGACAAGTAGAAACAATTAAAGAACATAAAATCCTAAACATCCTCACTAGACCGAAAATAAAAGGTTTATATACGTATATACAATGATCAACTCATTCCATACACCACGTCTTACTCACCTAGTCATGTTATATGCAACCTATTAATATCTAAGTCTTTAATCAAGTTGACATGTATGATCTTCATTAGTGCTCGGGAATTTGCCCTACGACACATACCAACTTGACAAGGAATTTGCCTTCACCTCAATTGATTCATTAAGTTCGACATGCTTGAATAAATTCTAAGATAAGAGTAAGTCACGAAAATAACACAAAGATGACAGGGAAGTGAACCGAAACAAACTTTATTTCAACTACAATATCAAAAGTCTACAAGAATGAAAATAGAAGGGATCGAAATACACTTTGCTCGGGAATTTTCCCTACGTCAAGGATGTAATCCGGCCTTCTAGGAGATGGAGAGCCTCTAAAGGAATTTGCCTTCTAGTCGACTCGGTGGAGGAGTTCTTGATGAATGGAGAGGTTGCTTCTTGTAGGAATTTTGCTAAAGTGGTGGAGAGGAGTGTTTGGCAGAGCTTTTGGTGTCTTGAATGAGTGATGATCATGAATGAGTCGAGCTCCCCAATTTATAGAAGAAGATTAGGATTTTTCCTACCAAAATAAGACTTTCCTTGTGTACCCGGGCAAATCTGACAGTCTGTCTTCAAACGCGTTTTCCCTGAGTTTTAGATCTTGGAAAATTCTGATTCTTGTTTCATTGGAAAGCTTACTCAAAGGGCTATAAAATCAATATAAGGAACGCCATATTGTAATTGAATTGGATTTACTGCGGATTTTAGAAGTTACGTGACCTGGCTGCCCTGTTTTCTTCTTCTTCAAGGGAAAGGAAATCTTCATATCTTCAAATCTTGCATTCCTTATTCCCTAATAATTCTTGGCCGAATATACCATATATTTTAACATATTTTGGCCCTCAAATCAAGTATTTATCTTCATGGAATATCCTCCCAAAATTCGTTCATTATTTGCTCCATATATTCCGCCATATTCCCTCTTTCCTGGGTCGCGCAGGAGAAATGTCTTCATCTTCTTGTCCACCATTTTGGTATCCATTTGCATTTGGCATTTGGTTTCCAATTCTTGACACCATGTGGGAATGCATCTTCGTAACCATTTTGAAGACCATTTCTTCTTCGGAATTAGGAACTTCCTCCTTAACACGCTTTTAGCTCATTTCTGCCTCCTTTATTGATCTCCTTTATTCAAAACCTAAAAACAACAAAGTAAGAAATGATAATACTAAGGTCAAAACAAAGCTAAATGTAAAGAGAAAGACGTTAAGAATCAAGCATAAAATGCGTAGATCACTCATCACCGGTAAGGGAGTGGCTCGTACGTTAACTATTGATGCTAATCTCACAGAGATAAAAGAATGTGTCGCCCCCTAATCTATTAAAATATAAACAGCATAACCAAAAAAATATAACATACCGATAATTACATTTGGAGCTGCTCTGCCCTCATGTCATATGGTGAAGTCGGGCCAATCCAATCTATGCATGCGGTCGCCCTTTCTGGCTCCAGTCCTGATAAGCTGGCTGTCTAGGTGGCGGTGGTGCTGTAACCCCTGTAGTGGCTCCCTCATTACCACCAGAACCCTACACCGAAATCCACTTGAGGAGTCTCTTTGTGGACACTCCCTCGCAAAGTGACCCATCTTGCCACAATAGAAACAAGCTGAAGACCTAGCCTGACACTACCTGAGATGATGCTTGTGACACCTGTCACATAGAGGGAATTCCCTGGGTGCTGATGGAGTAGGACGATAACTACTAGCTCCTCTGGAACTGGCATCGGATCCCTGCTTCTAGGGTCTATTCCTCCTCATCCATCTCTAATAATGACTCGGATGACGTGCGTGAAGAGCTGGAGCGAAAGATTTCTCACCAGAAGATGAAGTAGAACCTGAAGTGCTTGAGCTTCTCCTCTTTAAAGGACCTTGACTGGGCCCACCTTGCTCGAATCGTCGAGTTTGGCCCCGCTCAGATCGAAGCCTATCCTCGAAATATCAGTTCACAAACCCTTATAAACTCATCAAAATCAGCACATGACACACTTGATAGGTATGGGGAAATATCAGTTCACAAACCCTGCTCAAACGTCCAACACTTCTCCTTCACTAACCTGACAGAATTTGGTGCTAAATGGGCCAAGCGGGTGAAACAATCTCGGTACTCCATCACTGACAACTCCTTATACTTTCGCTTCTCAGAAGCCTTGCTAAAGAAATGACTCATGAACAATTTTGTAAACTCTGTCTAGGAAGTGAGAGCTACATTCCTCTTAGTACTCTGCCAGCAACGATAAGCATGGTCTTGTAACAAACCTATGGCTACCTCAGTCCTCTGCTCAGAGGTCAACTGTGGACGCAAACGTTCACAAACTTGACTGATTTCAACTAGCCAGTTCTTGCTAGTCTCAGGGTCATGGGAACCCGTAAAAGAAATGGCTCCTACCTTCCTAGCCTTACTAACTAAATCCTCATGATCCTCACGTGGTACTGGCATCATGTGTCAAATTAACTCATGCATCTGCTGAGCCAAGGATTGTGTATCATCACGTTGGGCTGGATTTCGAGGCATACCGACTAACCTACGAGTCCAAAAACAAATTAGCTCACTGAAAGAATTCACAAACTGGATCGACTAAGAAACTCTAAGCATCTGACAATGCAAAACACTTGGAATAATGGGCATCCGCTGGCTGGTCAGGCCATCCTTCAAAAAGTGTCGTACATTCTCAAATGCCTGTACTGACATGATCAGAAGAGTTTGATACCATACTGAAAGGACCCAACCATAGATTAACTAGTAACCTATGATCAAACCCTAACGATTGTCCATAATTTATGAAATTCTGTAATTTTTTTTGACATAACTCCCCTTAAAGCTGAGACAACAAAAAACCTGCAGGAAGAATGACACTCTACAAATAAATCCCACAAACAAACCGTGGACCACAGATCTCCATCTGGATTTCTCAACATATAGTAGAAACTAAACAATATGTAAAACTCAAGATTAAAAACATTGAAAGAACCCGACTCCGATTTAGTTGCCTAAACCGAAATCAAACCCCTTTGAAAACATGACCTTAAATTTTTTTTTTGCCAGAGTTTGCTTTGTAATATGTGAACCATTATTAGAACATGCAAAGAAATACACTTCGAATATTTCACAAAAGCCAAATCGTGGGGCTCCGTTCCCCATCTAGATTTCTCAACATCATACATATAATAAACAAAAAGGTTTACAAGAAATCCAGAACATTCAGGAGTAAACTCAACTGAAAACAAACAGAAGTATCTAGAGCGACGCCTATATACATCATTTACATCAAGTAGGTTGAACAAGAAACCTACAAAACTGAAATGTGATCCGAACTCTATGCCTCCACAGTCGACGCGCAACTCTGGAACCCAAACTGCAAACTGGGCAAAGGAAACCGAAAAGCCCAAGGGAAGACAAATAAAATCGTTAGAGTGAGTGGACGAAAATAATAATATGTCTTTCCTAAGTATATGCTCATAAAAGCATAAAGCGAGTCAATGCATATAAAAATCCCGACCAGGTACATTTTCTCTGATCCATAAATATGCACGTAAAATCCTGCGGGGTTACTCATGGACTCCTCCGCATAGTACAGTCTAATCACGGGATCCCAGACCAACACATGATTAATATAAGTCTGAAAGGTCTCGGGTCAGGATATCTGTTCCCCCCCAGAGCATCTCGGGGATCAGCCGAGAAGCCAAAACATCAATTCATACCTCTATATTCGAGACTGTACTATGTGTAAACCAAATCATAAATCCTTTCCATGCACATGCATAATCGTAAAATGCATAATTATAAAATGTATACTTATATGTGCATAATTGTAACTGCATACATAAATGCGTAATCATAAATATATATCCATAAATGCATAAATCAAGACTCGCAATTCAACTGTGAAAATAAAATGTCCACTCAAAGTACGGAGCTAACTCTGAGGTCCGACGGAATATCCCTCGCCAAACACTCGATCTCGATCACTTGAATAACAGGGATACGATCAATATATATTGAAACACAACATATGGAGCTAATACGTCAAGAACCCCGTGTTCTCGAAAGACGTATCGCTCGAAATATCGACGAAGATAACAAAATTTCTAAAATATACCCAATTAACCCTCATCCCAAAATAGAACACTCAAATCAACTCAAAAACCTCACCATTGCGTTTGGCACGCGAAAACAGGCGAAACGACATAAAACTTGCCAAAAATCCACCTCACCAGAAATCTGCCGCGCACGGCGGTGCGTGGGGCCGCCGCCACCGGTCGCTGGAAAATCCACCAACCCAGAAATCTTCGACCTATACATCTGTTTGAAGATCTTGAAATTTCCATCAAATTTGTAGTTCAATGCTAAGACCAATTTTAACCGGAAAAGGTCCAAAACTCACCATGAAGTTCAAAAACCTCGTCAGAATTCAATTTCTCCGATCGGCCACCACCGGGCACGACAAGAGCTGAAACCACTTAGAATAGACTCACCTCCGCATGGGATGCAAAACCCCCAGAACCTCAACCCCCATCACCGCCGTCCGAGCCTCATTCGACCACTGCCGATTACCGCCAGAATTCTCCATAATTTGACAACCCATAACTTCTTCATCCGACAACCAAATTGAGTGATCCACCTATCAAAAGAAAGATGAGCTCAAGCCTAACAACTTTCATGAAGGAACCACGGCCAAAAGATGCCGGAATAAGGCACAACGACGCTGAGAAACTCACAGCCCAAAACGGATCAGTTTTGATCCGTGGGTCAACGCGGGTCAACGGATATTTCTAAAAATAGAAAGTTTTCCAATTTATTTTGTATTTATACTGTATATATACCATACACATACCATCCCCAAATCAACGACAATAATTGAATCTGATCCAAAGCGGACGGTCACGACTAAATCCACATTCACCAACCGACTTCAAAACTTGATAAAACATTGCTCACTTACCCGAAAAATTCCCCGAAAATTCTCACAATCTCGAAATTAAATCCTCTACAGTTCCCGCGAAGGAACTCAAACCAAATTCTAGCCCGATAATTAAGTTGTTAACAAACCCACGAGTACGTTTAATTCACAATAATCATGGCTCGGATCAATATGTGCACATTCCACGGTTTGAGTCGTTACAAATCTACCCCCCTAACAAAAATTTTGTCCTCAAAATTTACATACCGGCTAGGAGAACGAAGCTACTACTCATACAAACTGTTCTGGCTGCTACGTGACTACCTTTACTGTATGATTTCTGTACAAACACAAACGCCGACACTAACAGAAAATTTTTGTTCCAGAGAATCTACTATCGACAATTAAGAACATCCAACGGTTCCACAACCTGAACTGAATTACAATTGAAAATGTCTACAACGAAAAATTTCTGAGGCATGCTAACATCAGAGAATTAGGAATATACGTCCATAACCACGATGCATAAAATACGTCAAACCATATGCCAGCCCTGATAATACTTTTCAAATGATAAACCATAACACTCATATCTTTACTTACATGCATAACTTACCGCGGTAACAACTGTTCATAACTCATTTCCATGGCAATAGCTAGAAAGATACTCAATTACCACAGTATACTCTGACTAACATTCGCGCAAACGTTTCTGATAATTTGACAACGTTAATCTATTAAGAAAATCTGCATGTTATCTGTCATCTCTGGGCACACATAATCTCCCCCTGAACATCAAAGTGCCATCACTCCTCATCCGAAACTCGGTCGGTACGCTATTCTGAATCAAATTCTTCTTGCTCAGCAGATAGACATCTGAATCTTGAGCTTCACGAACTTGATCAAGTAACACCGAACGAACTTGAAAACTGGCTAACAATACCCCATCATCATTCCACTCTAACTCTGCTCCCATTGCTCGTAACTCTATCAAAAGTGATGCTCTAGCCACACGTACATGGAATAGAGAAGCACCATGTTTCCGACTGAGAGCATCAACAACCACGTTAGCCTTCCCTGGATGATACTCGAAAGTGCAGTCATCATCGTTAATCTGTTCCATCCATCTCCGCTGCCTCATGTTCAAATCTGGTTGTGTACGCAAGTAGGTAAAACTTTTGTGATCGGTGAAAATCTTGCACTGTGCTCCGTACAAGTAGTGTCTCCAACTCTTCAATGCTAACACAAGGGCAGCTAACTCTAGATCATGAGTAGGATAGTTAACTTTGTGTGGTTTCAACTGTCTCGAACCATATGCCACCACCTTTCCATGCTGCATCAAAACACAACCCAGGCCTAATTTTGAAGCATCACTGTACACCATAAACTCACCGTTATCGTCAGGTAGAGTCAACACCGAAGCAGTAGTCAACCTTTCCTTCAAAGTTATGTAGCTTTCCTTGCAAGCATCTGACCATTCAAACTTAACCTATTTCTTTGTCAAATGGGTAAGCGGTGTCGCTATCCGTGAAAAGTCTTATACGAATCAGCGATAATAGCCTGCTAAGCCCAAGAAATTCTGTATCTCTGCCACGTTAGTAGGTATGCTCCAATTCAACATGGCATCATTTTTATCAGGATCCACGCTGACTCTCTCAGCTGATATCACGTGACCCAAAAACTGTACACTGTCTAGCCAAAATTGACATTTGCTGAACATGGCGTACAACTGAGAGTCTTGCAAAGTCTGCAAAACTGGATGCAAATGTTTCTTATGCTGCCCCACACTCCTGGAATAGATCAAGATGTCATCGATGAACACAATGACAAATTTATCCAGATAACGTCTGAAGATCCGATTCATCAGGTTCATGAAAACAGCTGGCGCATTGGTCAACCCAAACAACATAACATGGAACTCGTAGTGCCCATAACGTGACCGAAACGCCGTCTTGTCCACATCGGACTCCCGAATCCGTAACTGATGGTATCCAGACCTGAGATCAATCTTCGAGAAAACAAAAGCTCCTTTCAGCTGATCGAACAAATCATCAATCCGTGGGAGCGGATACTTGTTCTTCACCGTAACCTGATTCAACTTCCGATAATCAATGCATAGCCTCATCGAACCATCATTCTTCCTCACAAACAACACTGGAGCACCCTAAGGTGAAACGCTAGGTTGAATGAAGCCTTTCTCAATCAATTCCTGAAGTTGACTCTGCAATTCCCTCAACTCTGCTGGTGCCATACGACAAGATGTCTACGAAATAGGTTCGGTTCACGGAAGTAACTCGATGGTGAAATCGATCTCCCTGACTGGAGGAACACCGGGTAAGTCCTCGGGAAACACATCTGGATACTCGCAAACCACCGCAATATCACCAATGTCCGGTACATGAACACTCGTATCAATCACATGTGCAAGGTAAGTCTCACAACCCTTCCTCATCATCCGATTAGCCTTCATTGTTGAAATCAAACAAGGCAAAGTAGTATTCTTTTCACCCCGGAACAAGATTTCCGGCATGCCTGGACTCCTGAATACAGCCACCTTCTTGTGACAGTCAAGAATAGCCCAATGGTTCTCCAAGAAATCCATGCCCAAAATCACGTCAAATCCACAATATCCAATAGCATCAAGTCTGCGGCTAACCCATAACCTCCAATAAAAATCTACAATCTCTATATACCCACCCGACACACACTACCTCCTCGCCAGATGGATACAACACTCGCCACAAACTAGGGAGTGGAGATGCAGGTATGCTAATGATGCTAATCTATATGACATGAATGAATGTGTAGCCATTGGACCTAGTAAAGTAAGAACTGGATGACCAAAAATGTACAACGTACCGATGATAACCATTGGAGAAGCTCTGCCCTCACGTAAAGACATGGCATGAACTCGAGCTTGTCCTGCTGGTCGTCCACGCTTACCTCGATTATGCTGACCACCCTGTCCAGAAGGCTGTGTTGCATGATCACTAGAAGCAGTACCCTGATCTCGTCTAGTACCCTGATCTGCAACACCACTAAAAGTGCTAAGCTGATGACACTCCATCGCAAAGTGACCCACTTGGCCACAACAGTAACAAATAGAGGTGCCATATTAACACTAACCAAAGTGATATCTGTGGTAGTTGTTGCACAATGAAGATTCCCTCGGTGTAGCTGGTGTGCCAAAGGAAGGTCGAGGATAACTCGATCCACTAGAATTCCCACTCAACTGCTGCCTCTGCGGTCGATTCCTCCTCCATCTATAACTCTGCCTAGGAGTGCTAGTAGGATGTCTGTAAGGTCCACTACCCGAAGATGATGCTGATCCAGAAGTACCTGAACTCAACCTCTTTGAAGCACCCTGACTAGGTCCACCCTCTTCAAATCGACGCGTCTGAATCTGCATCTGTCTCTCCCTCTCGAAATCCTCACCTCTGAGTACGACACTAACAAACTCATCAAAGTTATCTCAAGGCATAGTGGTCAAAGTCCCCTTGATATTCAGATTCAGACCCAACTCAAACCTCCTGCACTTTGCTTCCTCTGATGCTACCATATCATATGCAAACCGAGACAAACGAGTGAACTTATCTCGATACTCAAGCATTGACATATTCCCCTGCTTCAGGTTGGTAAACTCCTCATATTTCTGCTGCTGAGTAGCTGGATTGAAATACCGACGCATGAACATCTCTTTGAATATCGGCCAAGGAGTATCAATAGGAACTCTTTTTGTACCAATCCACCAAAAGTAGGCATCTGACTCAAGCAAACCCACTGCAGCTACAGTTTTCTGTTCAAAAGTAAAATGCAGGCGCTCACAAACATGCTCAACCTGAACCACCCAAGCTTCACACACCTCAGGATCAGAGGAACCAGAGAAAATAGTTACTCCCGCTGTCCTAGCCTTAGCGACTGGGTCAATAGGTTCCTCCAAACACATCACTCGCATAAGCAAGTCACGCGTACGTTGATCCTCAATAAAATCCCCAGTCCGTTCAGCACGGACTCCACGTCGAGGAGGCATCCTATGGATAAACGAAATTAGTCATAGGACAGAAATGATGTAATCATGAAACATCAAATGTTTGAAAGCATACAACACTCTAGAGCATTGATGATTATCCGCCGGCCGGTCGAGTCATCGCTCCGGAAATGCTGTACATTCTCAAATACCCTTAGTAACATTACTACAAGAGTCTACAGAACCTAAAATCTAATGCTCTGATACCAACTGAAAGGACCCGACTCCGATTTAGTTGCCTAAACCGAAATCAAATCCCTTCGAAAACATGACCTTAAATTTTTTTTTGGCCAGAGTTTGCTTTGAAATACGTGAACCAATATTAGAACCTGCAAAGAAATACACTTCGAATATTCCACAAAAGCCAAACCGTGGGGCTCCGTTCCCCATCCGAATTTCTCAACAACATATGTATAATAAACCAAAAGATTTACAAGAAATCCAGAACATTCAGGAGTAAACTCAACTGAAAACAAACATAAGTATCTAGAGTGACGCCTATATACATCATTTACATCAAGTAGGTCAAACAAGAAACATACGGAAACTGAAGTGTGATCCAAACTCTATGCCTCCACAGTCGACTCGCAACACTGGAACCCAAACTGCAAACTGGGCAAAGGAAACCAAAAAGCCCAGGGGAAGACAAATAAAATCGTTAGAGTGAGTTGACAAAAATAATAATATATTTTCCCAAGTAAATGCTCATAAAAGCATAAAGCGAGTCAATGCATATGAAAATCCTGACCAGGTACATTTTCTCTGATCCATAAATATGTACGTAAAATCCTGTGGGGTTGTTCATGGACTCCTCCGCATAGTACAGTCTAATCACAGGATCCCAGACCCACACGTGATTAATATAAGTCTGAAAGACCTCGGTTCAGGATATCTGTCCCCCCTCGGAGCATCTCGGGGATCAGCCGAGAAGCCAAAGCATCGATGCATACCTCTATATCCGAGACTGTACTCTGTGTAAACCAAATCATAAATCTTTTCCATGCACATGCATAATCGTAAAATGCATAATTATAAAATGTATACTTATATGTGCATAATTGTAACTGCATACGTAAATGCACCATCATAAATATATATATATATATCCATAAATGCATAAATCAAGACTCGCAATTCAAGTGTGAAAATAAAATGTCCACTCACAGTACGGAGCTAACTCTGAGGTCCGGCGGAAGATCCCTCGCCAAAAACTCGATCCCGATCACCTGAATAACAGGGATACGATCAATATATATTGAAACACAACATACAGAGCTAATACGTCAAGAACTCTGTGTTCTCGAAAGACGTATCACTCGAAATATCGATGAGGATAACAAAATTTCCAAAATATACCCAATTAACCCTGGTCCCAAAATAGAACACTCAAATCAACTCAAAAACCTCACCATTGCGTTCGACACGCGAAAACAAGCGAAACAACATAAAACTTGCCAAAAATCCACCTCGCCGGAAATCAGTCGCGCATGGGACCGCTGCCGCCGCCACCGATCGCCGAAAAATTCACCAACCCAGAAATCTTTGACCTATACATCAATTTGAAGATCTCGACATTTCCAACAACATTGTAGTTCAATGCTAAGGCCAATTTTAACCGGAAAAGGTCCAAAACTCACCCTTGAAGTTCGAAAACCTCGTCAGCAATTTCTCCGATCGGCCACCACCGAGTACGGAAAGGGCTGAAACCACTTGGAATAGACTCACTTCTCCATGGGATGCAAAACCCCCATAACCTCAACCCCCATCACCGCCGTCCGAGCCGCCTCCGACCACCGCGGATTACCGCCGGAATTCTCCATACTTTGACAAGTCATAACTTCTTCATCCGGCAACCAAATTGAGTGATCCACCTATCAAAAGAAAAAGAAGCTCAAGACCAACAACTTTCATGAAAGGAACCTCAGCCAAAAGATGCCGGAATAAGGCACATCGACGCCGAGAAGCTCACGGTCTAAAATGGGTCAGTTTTGACCCGTGGGTCAACGCGGGTCAACGGGTATTTCCAAAAATAGAAAGTTTCCCAATTTGTTTCGTATTTATATTGTATACATACCGTACACATAGCATCCCCAAATCAACAACTATAATTGAATCTGATCCAAATCGGACGGTCACGATTAAATTCACATTCACCAACCGACTTCAAAACTTGATAAAACATTGCTCACTTATCTGAAAATTCCGCCGAAAATTCTCATGATCTCGAAATTAAATCCTCTACAATTCCCACGAAGGAACTCAAACCAAATTCTTGCCCGATAATTAAGTCGTTAACAAACCCACGAGTACGATTAATTCACAATAATCACGGCTCTGACCAATATGTGCACATTCCACGGTTAGGGTCGTTACAAACATACTTTACAAAGTACTAGTTCTAAATACAAAAAGAAGCAAACTCGATTACTACTCGAGTAACAACCTATTCACAAGAGTCTCACTGTAACAACATATAAAAACTGGTATCCAGAGCGGCATCTATATACAAATGATACAAACTGACAGTGAGCTCGAACCTACTGATGAGAAGATGACTGGCGGACTCGGAGCTCTCGGTGATACCAAGCACGCTCAGGAATAACATTGCAACCTGGGCAACGGAAACCGAAAACCTAGGGAAAGGCATTTAAAATATAAAACGTTAGCGTGAGTGAAAAAAAATAATATAATAATTTTTGTAAATCGCTAAACTGTAATTTCATGCCTTTTCTCTTTTTCTGTGAAATAATGCGAGTTCTAAATTAAATAATTGAAATAGAAATGGAGGTGCTCTCCCAGGCCACCTAACCTGAGGCGTTAAACTGAAATAAAAAATATGCAAATAAGTGACGGGATCGTCCCCAGGCCACCTAACCTGAGTCAATATGGGTTCGACGAGGCCACCTAACCTCCCCTAATCAACTAATCGGAGTTCCGCCGAATAGCTAGAGCATTGATGAAACTAAACAAACCATCATTAAGCAAGCCTCTGAATAAATGCTTTAAAAATATACCGTAAAGCGTACTGCGTTAAAATAATGAACTCGCAATCAAGTGTGAAAATAAAGGTCCAATCACAAGTCTGCGGCTACTGCTGGGGTCTCGCGGAATCTTTTTTGCTGCTAGAGTTGTGATCTCGATGTCCTGTAAATATGAATCATTTGATATCAAAATATGCGTAAAACTTGAAAATCGACTTTAAAAACCCCGGAAGTCCCATCGATAATTCTTGAAATCTGACTAGCTGGAGAACCACCATGGATGGAGGTGCATGAGCCACAAGCACTTCCCGGCCGAATAGCTCCAATGGGAGCGCTCGACACCACGTTGGAAATCTGCTGCCATGAGCAACAATTTTTCAAACCACAACCTTGACCAATTTTTCAACGCCGTTTTGCTGGAAAATACTTCGAAAGCCGTCGACTTTCAGCAAGGTTTTCGGGCTCAATCGTCGGCTATGGCGCATGTCGGACCTCAAGACTATGGGGGTTTGACTCCTGGGATGAAACCCAGTCGATTCCAACTACCTTCATCGACGGAACACCGCCATCCGTTAACCACAAAATCCAGCCGGCTAACTACATCGATTCAAATGAAAAATCAACCTAATACCCATTAACACATACACCAAATGAAAGAGGAGGATGAGAGCTTTCTAACCCTACCTGAAATGTTGTAGGAGGTGGCTGGAATTGGCGGTACGATCGGGTCTACGGAAATGTGTTGGCGTATGAAAATACGGGTTAGGTTTCTACAATACAACTTCCAAATTTGGAAACTTTCAAAAAATAACACGTATACAACACTTCGGGGAGGGGTGTTCTGAGCGGCTGGTGGATCCCCATCACTTCTAAGTATTGTGCATTATTAAGTGTTCAGAGTCTTCTAGTTGAGCCAGTTTTCTTGGTCTGGCTTATGGCCTAATTAGTAGTGGTAGACTTGTAGATCATTATGCCTCAAGAACCAGCTCTTCAGGATGAGGCGCAGTCATTAGCCAGCTGATGCGTGAGCTATTCACATGCATGATATCAGTGCCATGAAAGGACCATGACGATCTTGTTAATTGGGCCAATAAGGTAGGTGTTATGCCTTTCCCTAGTTCTCACGACCTGGTGGTGTGTGAGAACTAACTTATTGAGATCGGTCGAGTTTGAGACCATATGGATCCTCAACTGACACCTGAGCAGAGGACAAAGTTAATTGTCGATCTACTACAGAACCATGACTATCGTTGGTGGACGTGCACTGAAAGGCAGGAAGTTGCAACCTCATGGGCCAAGATCAGTGATGTTTGGTGGTGTCGCTTTCCAATAAGGCGGATGTGGTGAGGAAGCATGCAAAGTTCGTGAATCTGTGGCGAGAAAATTTGTTAGCTATAGTGTATCGAGACTGCTTTTATTGCCCGTTCTGATTTGTATTATGTTCTGTCGAAACAGTGAAGGAGAAATGCTGGTGGTCTGAGCAAGGTTTGTGACCTTTAATTTCATCATTTTTGGCGAGCGCGCCATACACGGACTTCGTTGAATGTGACTGTGTTGCGGTTTAATGTGAGATTTAACCTCAATTTTTGCGGGTGTTATTCGATGATTGAGTAAGGTGGACCTCGCCAGGGATATTCTTTGGGTGGAGGTTACAACACTTTCGGTTCCAGATCATCTTCTGGCAAGAGATTTCATACCTCAGGTCCTAGTGCCTATCGTTCGAGTTGTTTTCCGTGATGGGGGAGGAGCCGACGCCAGAGTCAGAAGTTTTGAATGAGCTCCGATGGATCTAGATTTGTATCTCCAGCACCCAGAGATCCTCTTTTATGTAACATTTTCCATAAGTGTTGTTTTGGGTAGTGTTGGTTTGGGATTTTAGTAAGTTACCGCTGTGGTCAGGTGGACCATTTTGTGAGGGAATGTACATAGAGGGACACTTTTGTTGCAATTCTAGCTCTAAGTTCTGGTGGCGACCAGAGAATTACTTCTGGAGTCAGATCTATGCTATCTCCTCGACCACCAGCATACTAGGACCGATGTTAGAAGGACGACTGACAGGATTGTCTGGTTAGACTCGCCTTCACCGAATGATTCTGCGGGATCCCCGAGCATCGTTGGAGGCAAATTACTTGAACGTTGAATGTTTTCGATTATGTTGTTTATATTTTGTTTGACCTGGTGGGTGACATATTCATTATAGCGATATGGCTAGTGTGTATAGTCAACGTACCTATCACATTTTCTCCGTAATTATGGTGAGTAAATTTATCCCTCTTGCGAGGTGATGTAAGTTAAATTATTTTACGGAGTTGACGTGTAATGTTTGGAGGTTTTGGTTTTTCTACCGATCTAACGCTTCTGGATATAATAGAATTTGTCTTAATCTTAGGCATGGACTTCTTGAGCCACCATCAGGCGTTGGTAGATGGTTATTGGGAAGTGGTGTTTTGAAGTCCGGTTCGCCTGAGATTTTGCTTTGTGGTGAGGTAAACGTGTTATTTTTTGCCTGGGTTCAACCATGATGGTTGTTATGATGTTGCGGGAGGAATGTACCGCATAATTGGCACATTTCATGAAAATTCATGTCCCTACTTCTTGTACTAATTCAATTGAAGTAGTTAGTGTGTATTCAAATTTCTTTCCCGAGAAGTTACCAGGTTTACCTACGGTTCAGGTGAGATTTTGTTGTTGAGTTATTATCGAGAACTGATCCTATAACTCAAGTATCTTATCTTATGACTCCAGCTGAATTGCGAGAGTGGCAGACTCAGTATCTAGAATTGATCGACGAGAATTTTATCAGTCCCAGTATTTCATTGTAGGGAGCCCCCATATTATTGGTGAATGTGAATGATGGTTCAATGAGGTTACGCATCGCTTATTTGGGAAAGAAAAAAAGTCCATTACCAGGGGGTCGATGATTTATTTAATCTTGATATTCCTTCTTTGAAACTCATTCATTCTTTGAGAAATTTCAGTAATTCAGTTCTGTTAACCTAAAATATTTTTACTTGTGTTTTTCTTGTATTCACTATGTTCTTTTTTTGTCATGAACACATTTCTTTTTGAAAGGATACCATTTGTTTCGTTTCACTGACTTGGAAATGTATTTCTTCTAGTTATTAATCACATGAGTCCGCGGAGGAAAATATATTGTATTAACATTCAACTGGTGGGGTGTATCTTATGCTGCATATATTAAATTGTTTCAGCTCAATGTCAGATATGGATTTACAAGCGTTACGGGTCTACATGGAGGTTAGTAGCAAATGAGTATGATTTGAAATTTGTATGTTGTATGATTTTTCGGATTTCTCCTAGACGTGATTTGGAGCATCTTATTGCTAACTCAGCGTCTATCACATGCAAAAGTATATGAGGATTTTATCACTACAAGAAAACATCACTTAGACCACGGAAACGTAATTGTTCCGTGGTCCAAGTGACACCTGGACGACGGAAATGACTCCGTCGTCCAAGTACCACCTGGACGACGGAGAATACCATCTCCGTCGTCCAGGTGGTCAGCTGGACCACGAAGTCTTTTTCGTCGTCCAGGTGATCACCTAGACGACGGAGACGGCATTATCCGTCGTCCAGGTAATCACCTGGACCTCGGAGTCTTCTCCGTCCTCCAGGTGATCACCTGGACGACGGAGAATTCCGTCTCCGTCGTCCAGGTGATTACCTGGACAACGGACCGACACGCCGTCGTCCGAGTATACGAAATGTACTTCCACTTAGATGACGTACTGACACCTCCGTCGTCTAAGTGAAGCATTATATAAGCTCGATGCCAAACTGATCGAATTCATTCCTCGATCGATCTATTCATTCCATTTGAAGAAGAATTGAAGGAGAAGGGAGAATGAGAAGCTAGGGAGCTAGCTAGCTAGAAGCTAGGCCGAGAAGAATCAAGATCGATAAGGGATCTCCGCTGACTAGCTAGTTAGCTTAATTAACGTACAAATATCGAGAAGGCCAGCAGGTACGTACGTACGCAGTTAAAATTTGCTTAATTAATTAATATATATTTAGTGAAAACGTACGTACATATATACATGCAAGGATGTTAGCTGATGTTAGCTATATATATATATGTACAGATCGATTAAATTACGTACGTACATAATTGATGGATCGATGTAGATCGAGTACGTATAATTAAGCGTAAATTAATTGACAAATATATATATGTAATAATTAATTAATTATAATATTTTGTAGCAGTATGGACAAGAGTTGGATGAAGTTGAAGAATAGATGTGATGTCCGGTATATGGATGGAATTAGCGAATTTGTGAATTTTGCGATAGAACATGGTCAGGGAAAGAAACGTTTCAGGTGTCCGTGTCAGAAATGTCTTAATTGTCAGTATGCGGAGGTTAATGTTATGGTGCAACACTTGTACGAAAATGGTATGATGTGGAGTTACACTATATGGAGCGAGCATGGTGAAGCAGTAGAGTTCAGCGCAGCAGACTTCAGCTCAGGGTACAGTTACCATGGTGCCTCATCCAGCTGCAGTGGTGCCGGACCCCCAGCTTGTAACCCAACTGCAGATTTGGTCCATGATGCGTTTCCGGGATGTAGTCATGGTGGACACCAACACCAAGATGGAGGTTACAGTACCACTTATGAGCATGATGACACATTCCCCGCAGCTAGCTTGGCCACTGACACCAGTGAGATGAAAAAGTACAACCGGATACTACTTGAAGCGCAGACCCCGGTGTTCCCTGGATGTCGAGAGAATGTGTTGCAATATGTGATGGAGCAAATGAAGATAAAAGTGAAGCACAAAATGTCAGTGAGTGCTTTTGACGAAATTCAGGAGCAAATATGTAAGTTGCTTCCTGATGATCACAATCTTCCTAAATCTCATTATAAGGTTAGAAATATCTTGAGCAGCCTCGGCCTAAAGTACAGGATAATTGACGCATGTCCGAATGATTGTGTGCTATTTTACAAAGAGTATAAAGAGTTGGACTATTGTCCCGTATGTGGCCAGTGCAGATTCCAGTTGAATAGGAAGAGTTCGAAAAAGAGAATTCCTGTGAAAGTTGTTCGATATTTGCCCTTGATTCCCAGATTGCAGCGCCTGTACATGTCTCTACACACAGCAGAGGCGATGCGATGGTACGCAGAAAAGAGAATAGATGACGATGTCCTGCGACACGCCGCGGATGGGGAGGGTTTCAAACATTTCGACAGAGAATTTGGAGACTTTGCTTCAGAGGTTAGAAATGTTAGACTCGGCCTATCTACAGACGGATTCAATCCTTGGGGAAGTAATAGCTCCGTCGTCAGCACTTGGCCAGTTATTCTGATGCCGTACAACTTGTCTCCGTGGATGTGCATGAACAAGGAATTTAATTTCCTTACCGTACTAATTCCAGGTCCTAAATCTCCATCGAAGTGCTTAGATGTCTACCTCAGACCTTTGATCGACGAGCTGAAACTGTTGTGGGAAAATGGAGTCCCAACTTATGACAAATTCACTGACACGATGTTCACGATGAGGGCTGCCGTAATGTGGACGATCAGCGATTTTCCAGCTTATGGGATGTTGGCAGCTTGCAGGACAAAATGATATAATGGATGCCCTATATGTTTGGACGACGTGAACTCTAGTTGGCACGCGGGGAAGGTGTGTTACTTAGGTCACCGTAGATGGCTTCCTCACGACCACCCGTGGCGACAGGATGAAGCTCATTTCGACGGTACGGTAGAGAACAATCCTAAACCCCGTAGTTGGTCGGGCGAAGAGATTTTAGAGAGGTTGAGCTATTTCGACTTTGGTGTGTTGAGCAATGACGCGGATGTAAAGAAATGCAATCCAATTCCTCCACATGATCTAAGCTATTGGGATCACAAGAGTATATTCTTTGAACTCCCTTACTGGTCGAAGTTGAAGCTGAGGAACAACTTGGACGCGATGCACATAGAAAAGAATGTGTGCGACAGCGTGGTGGGAACAATTCTCGGTATTAAGTTCAAGACTAAAGATACTCCCAAAGCGCGCAAAGATTTGGAATCAATGAATCTACGTCGTCCCTTGTGGTTGAGGAGGGATAGGAAATGAGTGTACAACAAGATGCCAGATGCACCTTACACAGTGAAGCCGACGCTTAGACGTTCTGTATTTCACTGGTTTAAGGGTGTTCGTTATCCGGCTACGTATGCAGCTACTATAACTGGAGCAGTGGACGAGGTGCAACACAAGTTTGTTGGTCTAAAGACACATGACTATCAGGTTATGCTGTAACGTCTGATTCCAGTGGTAATTCGACCATACTTGCCTCGGGACGTCGTAGAACCAATAGTGGCATTGTGCAGGTGGTGGCAGAGGTTATGTGCCAGAGAATTAAAGAAGTCAGATGTGGTGGAATTGCAACAACAAATTGTGCACATCATTTGCAAACTAGAGAGGATTTTCCCCCCTGCTTTCTTTGACATCATGATTCACCTAATGATCCACCTGCCCGAGCAGGTGCTCATTTCTGGTCCGGTCCAGTACACTTGGATGTATCCTCAAGAAAGGTATGTACAACTAATTAATTAATTTGTTCCACTGGAGATTATATATATACTAGCTAGCTAGCTATATGTACTTATGTAATGTGTACGTTTGATTTTGTAGACAGCTTGGACAGTATAAGTCATTCGTCAAAAACAGGTCGGCCCCGGATGGCTCCATAGCAGAGACATACCTAATGCATGAGTGTGTTACTTACTGCAACAGGTACCTCAAAGATCCACCCCCTCCCACTGCCTCCGATCGCAGTGCCCTCATCAATCTTTCTGTCGTCACCAATGTCGTCCGACCGTTTAGAGGAGTATTAAAGGAATCGTTAACACGGGGAGAACTTATTGAGGCACATTGGGTAGTGTTGCGAGACTGTGACGAAGTTGAGCCGTACATGTTGTCATACAGGGAGAGGCTTCAGGCGTTAAATCAAAACAAGAGTTCGGCGTGGATTGAGAAAATGGTTAAGAAGAAGTTTCCTGATTATTTCTTCCAATGGGTACGTACGTACGACTCGGTATTAATTATTTAAATACATATCGCTCATGTTTGTAGAAAGTAAACCCTTATATTAATTTGCCCTTTTTCGCAGATGATTGATCTGCAAAAATCTGATAACCACGGAGGGTGGTGGTCATGGCCAAAGCACTTGCTAGCAGGGAAGCTGATTAAACACTATATTTATCTCGGATGTTTTGTCAACGGTGTTAAGTTCCATTGATTGGCCCGAGACGAAGGAAGAAGAACACAAAACAGTGGGGTAGCGGTTGGGAAAGACAATGATCTATATTACGGGGCTATTGTATACGTGGTTCAAGTATGTTACGGGAATGATGTGAACGTTTTCCTATTCAAGTGCAGATGGTTCAAGCGTACAAAGGAAGACCTGGGACTATTATCAGTCGATACAAACTCTCACTGGTATGAGGATGAGCCTTTCGCTCTCGCCACCTTAGTTCGGCAGGTGTTCTATCTCGACGATCCGAAAGCCGGTGAAGGGTAGAAAATAGTGAACCATATCTCTCACAGAGGAATATGGAATACAGAGACAATTGAAGGGACACCGGCGACGACTAAAGATGCTGCTGAACCAGAAAGAGACATTCTTGCCTATCAAGAGCCTAATATTTCTATGGTCCGCTCCGATATAATGGACCTGGTTCAAGATGGTGAACGGTTACCCATGCCTGATGGTTGTACAGATCTAACTGAAGATGAGATTATCGATGAGGTAGATGAAGAAGACGAGCAGGAAGAGGACGGGGACGAGGACTCAGGTTATTCGTCGGACGATGTTGAGTACGATGACGAGGATGAGCCGTCGACTAACGGGGATGAGGACGATGATGATTATGACGAAGAGTACGGTCATACGACAAGGGAGATTAATTGGTAATTAATTACTGTAATTATTGTAATATATATATGATCGATGCCGGTTTACGGTAAGAAATTAATCTGAATTATATATCCTGGCCAACGGAGAAATTAATAAATATTGGCGCCAAATCTCAATCTCATATAAAACGTACCCTAGCTAAATCCTTGACCCTAAATCTAGCAGTTCGATCGGATCGATCGATAAATTTTTTAATTATATTTTTGAATCAGAATAATTGAACGGACACGTACACAAATGACCGGGGACGACCTAAACCGTAATCCCTAAGGCCCTAACCCCTGAAATCGGGGTCTATGTACCTGGACGACGGATAATGGTCATTATCCGTCGTCCAGGTACACACTAGGATGACGGAGATGGTAATTTTCCGTCGTCCAAGTTCAGAAACCCTAAACCCTAAACAGTAAGGCCCTAACCCCTGAATTCAGGGTCTATACACCTGGACGACGGAGAACGTCATTCTCTGTCGTCCAGGTTAGAACCTGGACGACGGATAAATTCATATCCGTCGTCCAGGTATAAACCTGGACGACGGAAACCCTCATATCCGTCGTCCAGGTGCAGATATCGTAATTTTTTCTAAGACAACGACCATCTAGACCTTCTTCCAATGCATTTTCTTTTCATCAAGACTTTAGAGTAAACAATTCTTGGTGTGTGAGCTTCGACGGTTCGAAAATCGGAGTTGCGAAATGCCTTGTATCCACGTTTCCGGTTTGTGAAATTATTGGTTTTGCGGTTGACTGTGCCGATCAAACCCTTCCCGAACTTATTATTTTATGGTCCTTTGAAGACAATTATATATTATGTTACGACGAACATATCCAACGGTTGTTTTGTCCAAATTCAATTTCGTTAATACTCTGCTGCAAATGAGCGTCTACTCATGAACACTTAAGTCGTAAAGATTAGTCGATACTTAACATGTTTCAATACGTAAAATTAATCGGCGGTTCAAATTTAACTGTTCATATATACGATGCGTTCATCGATATTGTATGACTATTTCACTCGAATGACAGATCGCTAAATTCCTAGCGAATTATTTTTTAAATTTTTTTTTACGTAATTTGAACCTGGACGACGGAGATGGTCATTTTCCGTCGTCCAGGTGTTAACCTGAACGACGGAGAATGACCATCTCCGTCGTCCAGGTTCAAAAATCATGGCGGTTCAAATTTTTTTTTGTTTAATTTTTTCATGTAATTTTCACTTGGACGACGGAAACTTACCATCTCCGTCGTCCAAGTCCAAATTTATGGCAGTTCAATTTACCGCTTCCGTTTTTGGGACCGCTTGAATTTTCACTTAGACGACGGAGAATTAATTCTCCGTCGTCTAAGTCCAAAATCATGGCGGTTCAAAACGTCCCGCCCCTTAATTACGCGCCGTTTCAAAATTTTGAAACCGCCACCTGGAAGACGGAGAACATTGTTTCCGTCGTCCAAGTGCACTTAGACGACGGAGAATAGTGCTCCGTCGTCTAAGTGAAACTCTATAAATAGAGTACGGCTCATCTTCTTTTCCTCATCACTTACAATCCTATCTCTCCTCTCCTCTCTCTCTCTCAAATTCCGGCGATTCTCCTCCGGCGACGACGCTCCGACAACACAACTCCGGCGTGGTTCGATCCTCCTCTCCGACGACACAACTCCGACGATATTCCCGAAAACTCCGATTCGGTAAATTTCTATTTTTCCCTTATTTAAATAATTTTCATTTTATTAATTAATTAAATTCTAAATATAATTAATTAGTAGAAATTAATTTAGTAATTAGTTTTAAATATTTAATAAATGATTAATTGTTGTTATTAATTAATTAAATCATAATTATTGTTATTTAATACTAATTAAATGAATAATTGTAAATTTATTGTTATTAATTAAATAAATAATTAATTATTGTTATTAATTAATTAAATAAATAATTATTGTTATTAATTAATTAAATGGTTAATTATTGCATGCTAAATGGAAAATAAATTATTGCATGTAATTACGTGTATTTTTTAGTAAATTAATTAGTAGTACGTGTTCGATTTAAATTTAGTACATAGGCTTGGTGTAATTAAGTCGCACTCTTTGGAATAGATGGCGCCTCTTTTCCTTGCTTATCTCCTTAACCCCTCGTGATGTGTGGATTTCATCACCGCACACCATAACCTAAGTGAAGTTATGGACACGAGGTTGAGGGCGGAGTTTGCAAAGGACTTGAGGGAGTGTAAATTTTCGAAAAATTGGCCGAATGTCGGACATGGTGTCTAGAAACGGGTTATGACTGGTGACAGGATTTGGACTAAGAAAGACTTTTGTCGAAATTAGTCCTGCCTCTCGCGTTATCTCTATCCCTAACTGGCCATGTTTTTCGATTTAACCAAGGTTGATTAATTGAAAATTTACACTTTATCGCGCGGGTCGCACATCCATTGAATGACCGAAAATGCCAAGCTAGTGTACTGTATTTAAATCTTAAACGTACTTAATTAATTAGCGTAAATTTTTAAGTTGTAATTATTATGGTAAGTAGGTATTTTAACACCGTACTCTTAGGTTTAAATGGCTCCGCCAAAGACGACATCCGACAAGAAGAAAGCCCAACAAGAGGCAGAAAATGCCATGCTCCGCCGCTTGGCGGACCAAGTCGGTTGGGAATTACCACCGGAGGGCAACAACGCTCTCAATCCGGACGGATCATCTGGTCCGTCCGTAGCGCCCTCTGGGGAAATTCCCGCTCCCCCATTCATCTCGAGCGGTGATGACGTCGACCCCTTCCAATCTCCGACGCCCGGTACCCATTCAACGGGAAGTACTCAGGCGTCCTCGACCGCCGAATCAATCATGTACAGCGCCCGCCGTAGGCAAAGGAGGGCCCCCACTGACCCGGAACCGAAAAGGACTCGGGGTCTCGTTAAAGGGGGCAAAGCGGAGCGTATTTGCAAGGCGACCGGTAAAAAGATCGACTTGCCGTACGACGAATTCACCGATGGCCCTCCCACAGCTCAGCTAGCAAGTCTCTCGGCGCATGGGATAGGGTCAATCATCCGTAACCGGGTTCGTATCACTGCCCCTACTTGGAAGGAGGCGCCGGATCATGAGAAGGCGAAAGTCTTCAAAGATCTTTCGGTACGTAATATGTTCAATTTAGTTATTATATAATATTGTTAATCTCGGCCTAAAATTTCATAATATATACGATTATAATTTTCTATTTATTTTTGATAGGAACAATTTGACGTGGATCCGACACCGGCTATATTGAGGCATATCAACCAAACTGCCAACTCCATCTACAAAGATTGGAAGTACAGGCTCCATAAGTACTTCAAAGATGTCGGTCCCGTGCCTCCCCCGGTAGAGCTGCAAGGGGAGAGAGAAGATGAGTGAGAGTGGTTGTGTAACCACTTTGCCGATGAACAATTTAAGGTATTAATTAATTTATTTTTATTTCAATTAAGATAATTGAATTATTTAAATTGTAGTTATTCATTTTTTAATGATTTAATTATGTTGTGTAACAGAAATTTTCCGGTGTCAACAAAGCCAACCGGGGGAAAAAGGAGAAACACCATACTACCGGCGCCAAGCAGTTCATTCAAATAGCCAAGGAGCACAAGGATAAGGGCTCCAAACACCCTTATCTTGATGCAAGCGTAAGCGCGTACGTGACGCCAGGGCTCGATAATGAAGCGAGTCAATGCGGCGTAAGTGATATATATATGTGCTTTTAATTATAGTAATTATTATTTAAATATGATTTCATTATAATAAATTAATTATTCTTTTGTAGGCAAGGGCGATAGAGCGTGCGCATGAAGAGTTGGCTAACACTCAGCTTGCGTTCCCAGATGTGCCGCCGGAAGACCTGCCTCCTCTATCCTTAGAGAGCCAAATTGCAATCGCGGATGAGGTCTACGGTCGTAGAGCTGGCAAGGAGGTTAGGCACTTTGGGCCTAGGGTGGTACGAGATTTGTCGACGACCTCCGGCTCATCATCTACAGGAGGTTCGGGGCAGCGGAGAAGGAGTCAGGCTGCGGTCGTCGAAGCAGCCATTCAAGAGGCTCGACTGGCACGAGAGGAGAATGAGTCAATGCGGCAAAGACTTGACGAACAACAAGCACAAATAGCCCAACTCATCGCCCTCATGCAACAAAATCGAGAAGTATGTCAACCTCCTCCGAACCCACACCCCGACGACAACGACCCGGCTGGAGGCGGAGGACTCGGCGGCGCATCTGCTCCTCCAGTGTATTAGCTAGCTAGTAGTTTATTATCTCGTATCTTTCCGCATTCCGAACAATATTTTAAATTTTAATTTATGGGTTTTTTCGATTATTCATGTATGTACAAATTAATTTAATTTAATTATTTAATAATTAAGTAATATTCAAATTTTAGTTTATTTAATTAATTTTAGCATTTTTCATTATTTAAATTAAATTAATAATAAATTAAATTAATAATATTTAATTTCAATTTTTTTTAAAATTAAATATTCACATGGACGACGGAGATTATGTTCTCCGTCGTCCAGGTGCATAAACCCTAAACCTAACCCTAAACCCCTAACCCCAAACCCCTAACCCCTAAACCCTGCCGTTCTTCGTGGCCCAGGTGTTCACCTGGACGACGGAGAATTAGTTATCCGTCGTCCAGGTGAACACCTGGGCCACGGAGAAGCTAGCATTATCCGTGGCCCATGTATGCACCTGGACGACGGAAACGCTAATTCTCCATCGTCCAGGTGAACACGTGGGCCACGGAGAAACGAGCAATGTCCGTGGCCCATGTAGTCATCTGGACGACGGAGAATTAGCCTTTCCGTCGTCCAGGTGTCTTCCTGGGCCACGGATAATGTCCGCGGTCCAAGTGAACTTGGACGACGGATCACTAAATCTCCGTCGTCCAGGTGCTTGGACGACAGCACTTGGAGCACGGACCTTGGACGACGGAGATTCCGTCGTTTAAGTACTTAGACGACGGAAAACTGCACCTAGACGACGGAAATGCTCCGTGGTCTAGGTGCAATTTTCTTGTAGTGTATCCACTAGCGTGAATTCCGACTAGGGTTATGCTTGGCGACAATGATTTAATTTATTTCTTCCAGCTTTATAAAATTCAAATATCTACTGCTGCATGTTATCGAGAACTGTCGCATTTCTTGGATTTCACAGTACTCTGATCTTTTGATTAATTTTTATAAGTTGATGCTCCTGTGTCAGAGGAATTATAATATCTAATATGGTACAACATGGAAGGTTGCAGCAATTCGATTATTCAATCAAGATGATACGCTTGTATGAGTTTGACGTCTCTATAATATATTATTTTCAATGGACTGATTGTGTCGCCATGCATATATATGTATTGGTGGCATATGCCTAATTTTCTAGAGTTTGTTGGCTCGTGTCAGCAGTAGTTTTGTTCTTGTGCGAGCCATATGGGTGAATTGTTGAGGTGCAGTTTTATAGATGCTTAGTTTTCAATTTGAGTATTTGAGCTCCGGGAATGGTTAAGTGTTTTCTGACGTTTTGGTTATGCTTTGATATTTGTTCAGATTGCGGAAATATTAGATATTAATGACTTAATAGTGGCGACTATTCAGGAACTTCAGATGGAATGTCGAGTTTATATCTTCTATAGTGGCGACTATTCAGGAACTGCGATATAAGTTTGACTTTCTCGTTTTTGCCCTTGGTTTGGGTTTATTTGAGGCTGACTATGAATGTTTTCTTTTGCGCCTCTTTATATGGATATTTATTATGGTAGTATGCTTTTGGGAGTGACGAATTGTGGACATTCATGGTTTGTGAAATCATTATAATTCGTGAATTCAGTCAGATAGTAGTGATTTATGTTTGGTGTATAGCTCTGTTAATTTGTAAGTAATCCGTTTGGGATGTCAGACCCACAGTTTATATTCTTGAGTTGAGATTATTGGAATGCTTTTGTTATACAGGTTTTGGGTTTCTTAAGTTTTAGAGGAGGTTATGCCCAATTTTTTGTAAGTAATTTCGAGAATTGTATTTCATTTTGAGTTCGTTGCTGATTTGCCAATTACCCATGTTGGATACGATTTTTTAAACAGGTTTGTTGGATCCCCTATTTGTGATCTTGGTGGTTTTAATATCGACCTTATGGGGGAATGTCCATGGTTGGACATGTCAGTCATTGTTCGGTGTTGGGTTCTGATGGCGATTTGTGTGCCACTTCTGTGTTGTAACCGCATCACTACCTATGTAGTCACCTTGGTGGGACCTTGGTCTCGAAATCTTCAGGTATATCTAGCCGATAGATTTAGAATATGTTGGTAAATTTGGCCATTAGTTTTGGCATGGATATCAGAAGCTTTTAAGTATGCACATTATTGAATTTAAATTATATCGCTCTTAGTATCAGATATTTTTTTTGAAGTGGTTATTATGACTTCAAATTTAATGAGCGTGACCTGCTGAGGAGATGTTGATTTAGTAACAAGGTTGTGGATCATTCTGTTAGCTGTGGTTGAGCTTGAAGTCGTTGGTTAGAACAATAATTTGAAAATTCTTCCGTTGTACGTTTATGCGTAAATTTTGAGGGAAATTTTTTTGTATGGGGGTAGATTGTTACGACGCAGAACAATATTACACGATAATTGGAACTTAGGCAGTTAGTCGCTAATTAATTACGTTAATCGTCGAGGGTAATTAGTTTCTACTATCAGTAAGTTTTGTTGGCGTTTCGTCGAGATTTTATCGATTATGTTTTTTTCAAGAAATTTCTTTGGATAAGATTGTAGAGTTTGTCGATATGAGTTCGTGGCCACGTCAAGTGTTGAAATCAGAGATACGACGAAGAAGTTATGGTCAACAGATATTTTACGAAAATATCAGAAAAACGTTTTATCGCAAAAAATAGCGGGTATCAATACGGGTTTCCATTTTGGGAAAGTCAAAAGTTTCCATTTTTGGTTGACCCGCGTTGACCGGGCTTACCGACTGAGTTTCGCCACTGTGGGCAATGGCGACGATGACGGCGTGACGTTTTTCGGCCACCGTTGGTCGTGAAACTAGTTGGGTTCTGTTTGGCTTGAACCCCTCTACCTTTTGGTGGTAACATCTCCGATGTTGGTGGCTAGAGGACGACGAATCGAGGTGAAGAAATTGGCCGAATTCGGGTGGAATTTCATGGCGACGATGGCGGTGGTTGCGGCGGCGTTGGATGTTGAACCCAGAGGGGTTTTGAAGTCTCGGGCAAGACGAGTCGAACGCGACACATCTCGGCCTTTGCCGTGGCTGGATGCTGGTGGACAGAGGATATGAAATTTCCAGTGCGTTTTTGGTTTTCTGGCAATTTTGTGTCTTTCCATTTAGAATTTGGCATTGTATTCTTCATGAATGTTGTTGGGCATGCTGAAATGAAAAATTTGATGTGTAGGTCGTTCAGTTTGGTGCTGATAATATTTCGACCCCCGCTGGCCCGACAATGGTCGTGGCCCCACGCGCAGTCGTGAACGGTTGAGCTTTGGTGAGGTGAAATTTTTAGAAAACTTTTATGCCGTTCTACTCATAATTTTGTGATGAACGCAATGGTGAGGCTCTTGTTTTGATCTGGATTTGATTAATTTAGACATGTATTTAATTAGGTAATAATTAATTGATTTCACGATATTTTTAACGGACGATCCGACTATCGATTTAAATTTGAGTCGCTCGATAGCTGAGATTTTTATTGCGACTCTAAAATTTAGATATAATGAAGGAATGCAAGGAACTAAATTTAGAATTTGATTAAGTACGTTTTTAGTCGAAAAATACGTTATTCGAGAATGTGAGATTCTCGACATTATTGCTCATAGGATTACGAGATTAGCTATTCAATATCGACTAGTAGATATTAATTATAATTGTGTTTTCAAGATTTTGAATTAGCGAGCCATGTCAGATGATTATTGCACCGATTAGCAGGTTACGGCTTTATGAATATCCCGACATAGTAGGGTGAGTGGACCTTAATTTTCATAGTTCTAGCGAGTTCTTATTTCATACAACATGCTCTATAGTTTTATTTTAGAGCTTTTAAATTTAGAGGTTTATTGTGATGGTTTATTTTATTGCATCGATGCTTTAGCTATTTGGCTGATCACTAGATAGTTTAGTCAGGGGAGGTTAGGTGGCCTAGTCTTACCCAGATTGACTCAGGTTAGGTGGTCTGGGAACTATCCCGTCACATTTATTTTATTTATTTTCTTACAACTATTCGACTTAGGTTAGGTGGCCTGGGCGACGCCTCCATTGTTTTCAATTTACAATTTTCGTTGAACTCATTGTATTTCTCAGTAAACAGCGGAAAGGCACATAAAGAATATTTTATTGTTTTACACTTGTTATGACTTTTTTTCCTCTCACGCTAACATTTTTATGTTTTTATCTGCATTTCCTTGAACCTTTCAGTTTTCCGTGCCCAGATTGGAGTGCTTCTCTTAAGCTGGATTTTGGATCTCCCGAGGCTTTGAGTCCACCGGGTTATCATACCATCCTGTAGGTTTCGACCACTAGTAATGTATTTTCATATGTTTTATTCTGCTCCTAGAAGTCGCCCTGAACACTAGTGTTGTAAATATTTTTCGATGTTGGTAGTAAAATTGTTAGTATTGCTGGATCATGAATTTTCAGTTCTCGTGTTATTATTCCAGCATTTTAATTAATTTAGTTTCCGCACATTATTGAGAAATCCAGATGGACATCGGTGGTCCACGGTATTGTTTGTCGGAAATTCGAAGTGTAATTTTCTTGCAAGTTTCTGGTAGTTCACTTCGTAGTGGAAGTTATGTCAATTTTTTTTTTTTTTACAGAAATCCATAGTTTAGGTCTTGTCGTTAGGGTGTTATCCTAGATTACTAGTTTATCTAGGATTGGGTCCTTTCGATCCCATACATCTGGGCAGTACAAAAATATTTCGAACACTTAAAGCTTATTACTGGTGGCGTAACATGAAAAGAGAAATAGCAGTGTATGTGAGCAAGTGCCTTATTTGCCAATAGGCAAAGGTGGAAAGGCAGAAACCTGCTGGAAGGTTGCAACCATTAGAGATTCCGGTTTGGAAGTGGGAGCATATTTCCATGGACTTTGTATATCAGCTACCTCGTACATCTAATGGTATTACCGGTATTAGGGTAATTGTTGATTGTCTTACGAAATCATCTCATTTCCTAGCTTTTCCAGGAAAACTCTCTGTGAGTAAATTAGCAAAGTTATATATGGCGGAGATTGTGAGGTTGCAACAGAGTGCCTGTGTCTATAGTTTCTGATCGGGATACTCAGTTTACATTTTAGTACTACCTTGCAAAAGGTGTTGGGTACCAGATTACATTTTAGTACACCCTTCCACCCT
The DNA here is from genome assembly GCA_946800695.1 of Geum urbanum. Lineage (NCBI taxonomy): Eukaryota > Viridiplantae > Streptophyta > Magnoliopsida > Rosales > Rosaceae > Geum > Geum urbanum. Next base: position 43,475,822 of record OX326998.1, read on the forward strand.
CAGACTTATGGCTAATCAGAGAGAACCATTCAGACTTTGGAGGATATGTTGTGATCCTATGTTCTGTAGTTCAAAGGAAATTAGGATCAACAGCTTCATCTGATTGAATTTGCTTACAACAACAGTTATCAGGCCAGCATCGGGATGACTCCATATGAAGCTTTATATGTGAAACAATGTCAAACTCCATTGTGTTGGAGTGAAGTAGGGGAAATGTGGCTTATTGGTCTTGACATAGTAAAAGACACTGCAGAGAACATTCAAATTATTAGAGACAGATTGAAAGTTACATAAGACCGACAAAAAAGTTATGCTGATGTAAGGAGAAAAGACTTCAAGTTTGAGGTTGGTGATTGGGTATTTTTGAAATTATCTCCTTAGGTAGGTGTTGTGCATTTCGGAAAATATGGCAAACTTCGCCCACGTTATATCGATCTATATGAGGTTATTGGACAAGTAGGTGTGGTGGCGTATAAGTTAGCACTACCTTCTGAGATGGCTAGGGTGCATGATGTGTTCCATGTGTTTATGTTGCGGAAGTATATTTCTGATCCGTCTCATATTTTGACACCTTATTAGCTCCCTATATGGTAGGATTTGACTTATGTGGAAGAGTCAATCCAGATTGATCAGAGAGTGCAGGAACTACGTCACAAGAACATTACACTTGTAAAGGTCTTGCGGAGAAACCATGCAATTGAGGAGGCCACTTGGGAACCAGAGAAGCAGATGTGAGAGAAGTACTCCTATCTCTTCGATTAAATAGTATGTAAATTTTGAGGAATTTTTTTATTAGAGGGGTAGATTGTAACAAGCCGAACCAAAAATTACGTACAAATCGGCATGAATTAGAGTTATCGTGAATTAAGCGTATTGTGTGGTTTGTTAACGAATGTTTCACTGAGCAAGAATTAGACTTTATTTTCTTCACAAAAGTCGTAACGTACTTTATTTCGAGCTTGTAGGAATTTTCGGACAATTTTTTGGATAAGCGAGCTTTTTCTTTTATGATTTTCGGAAGTCTGCATGAGGAAAATATTAAAAAGTATTTTATTTAAGTCGGTTTGATCTAGAACGTTGGATCCTAATCAGATCAAATTTGGGCCGATAATCTGATCAGGTGCTTTAGGGGTATAAAGACAATATTTATACTTTAAAAATAATTCAAAAAATCAGAAATACCTCAGCTCGACCAATATTGCTCAACGACCCGTATCACCGTCCGACCCGACCCTATTTCGAAACTGCCGAAAAACACTACTATTGTCATGATTGTTGTTATGGTTTTGAAGCTCCTGCTTCCCTCTTTCATTTCATATAGGTATTGTTGATTTTTGGGTTGATTTTGGGTGCGAATCATTGAGATTTATAGGTTAGGTTTCGGGTGTACCCGTCGGTGGTGCCCCGACCACTTTCCAGCGACAGCGAGGGATGGAAGTGGTTGGGTTTCATCCCAAGTGTTGAATACCTTTGGTTTTGGGGGACTAAGGAGCGACGACAACGTCAAAATCGACCGAAAATATTTTTCGGCAATTTTTCGGGCCGTGGGTTTTCGGGCCAATTTTTGGTTAAACGATGGCGAGTTGGGTTTTAGGCTAGTTAGGAAAGTTGTAGGTCTCATTGAGATCTTTCCAAAGAGGGTCAAATGTTCCCATCAGAGCAGTTTTTACTGGATGCGCGTGTGACTCATGCGCTGTCGCCTATGAAGCCACGTGCCGTCATCCACGACGAGGGTCAGGCGAGGAAAAAATCCAAAATTGACCGGGGGATTTCCAGGATAGTTTCTAAGTTGATTTTTGCACGTTTTATCAAATTTCAGTATTAAATGAATATGTTATGCGAGGGGACTTCCTGGAGACTGTGATCGAGATTTTGGCGAGGGGACTTCCGCCGGACCACCTAGAATACTGTGTACTGTGAGTGGACACTTTATTTTCACTGTCAGTTTGCAAGTCTATAATTTGGCCGCCTTCACTCCCATTGGCCGCCTTCACTCCCGTTTTTATAATTATGCATTTGTAGTTATGCATTTTTCAGTTATACAGTTTACAGTTATGCATTTACGATTATGCATTTGCATGGAGACACATATGATTTGGTTTTACACAGAGCATAGTATAGTTTATGCATTGGCTTCTTGGCTGATCCCTGAAACGCTCCGGGAGGGCTAGGGACTTCACCCGAGGATTTACACAGTACTCAAGAGGGTTAGGACAAACACGTGACCTGGACATGCTTTTAACTTTGAGGAAAATGAATTCAAGTTATTGCCTCCATACATTACATAGTATCCAGGAGGGTTAGGACAAACACCTGACCTGGGCTTGTATATTTTTAGACTCACTTTTTTTTGGTGCATTTATAGTGAAAGACATATTATTTATAGTTTTTAGTTTAAAGTGAAATATTATTTTCGTCCACTCACTATAATAGGTTTATTATTTTATATGTCTTTCCCTGGGCTTTTCGGTTTCCTCTGCCCAGTTTGCATTTTGTATCCTGAGATTGCACGTCATCGATGGAGGCATAGAGTTCGTGCACTGTACTCATCTAGTAGGTTCCTAGCTTAACCTGCCAATCCTATGTATTATAAAAATTAGAAGTCTCTCTGAATACTGTATAGAGTTTACTTCCGTTGTGTTGTATTTCCATTTCAGCCTCCAGATTTCTTATCACCTTCTGTAAACAGTTTATATTTCTAGTGGATTCAATGTTTAATTGATTTGAAATCCGGATGGGATTTGACCACCCACGGTTTGTTTTTGTGGATATTTTAGAAGTGTGTTTTCTTTACAGGTTTTTTGGTTTCTTGATTTTAGAAGAAACTCTGGCAAAGTTTTTTTAGATTATGATGTCGTTAAGGGCTAATGTCGGTTTAGGCAACTAAATCGAGATCAGGTGCTTTCAGCACCCAAGTGTATATGCATTACAAAGACATATACCTCCACTCTCCAAATGTAGCAGACGTCACTCGACTTCTAAGGAGGGCCAGACATCGAGGATTTCCCAGTATGATTGGAAGCATCAATTGTATGCACTGGGAATGAAAGAACTACCAAATATCTTGGCATGAGGCATTCTCAAGGGGAAAGAAGCGTTCCACTATTATCTTAGAGACGATGTGTGATGACCCGAACCAGAATCAGATGTGTGTTTGGCACGATTCTCGAGATTTGGTTATAGTCGTAGTTTTACGATATTGTGTGGTTTGTCGATTCGATTCACAACTATGTTTTCAGTCGAGAATTTGAGTTGGGTGTCTTCACGGAAATTGTTGAGTACGTGATTTCGAGCTCGTGGACGGCTCCGGAAGATTTTTTCGATAACCGAGGAATATTTTATGATTATTTGAAGTTTCGGATTTCGACGAGTTTATCCGATTGTTTCGAGCTTATCCGAATCATTTCGTATATTCGTTTTGGACCGTCGATCGACCCGAGGCTCGAGTATAAATAGCGAAATAGTCGAGAATTAGTCGTAAAACATTGTTTTCCCGATTTGGTAAGTTGACTGCGTTGACTTGAGGGGGAGAAGTTTCCCGATTTGGTGACTGTCCGACGACCTATTTTTCGGCAACCTTTGGCTTCGAGAAAGGTATAATCAGCTTCCTTGTTTGATTTCGAGTAGGTTTGCACTTTGAAATGTGGAAATTGATGGAGATTTGTGGAGGTACGATTAAGGCCGAACGGGTTGGAATCGCCGGAGTTGGTTGGCCGTGTTCCGGCGAGCCTCGGTGGCGGTATGGTTCGACTCCCCTTGGTCTAGGGATGCTTCCCATGTAATTAGTTTTGGAATTGGTTAGGTTTTAGCTCGAACCCGAATGGGTTTTCTGGTGGGTTTTTCCGGTTGGATTTCGATGAAATTGAAGGTGTTAGGGAGAGAATTGGCTTAAGAGGTAGAAGGGAAAGTGATTCGAAATGAGGAGAGCTTGAAATCTGGAGATTTTGGCCGTGTGATTCCACCGTTGACGGCGCGCCGCCGGCGGCGGCGGCGGTCAACGGCCGGAAAGTTGACTTTTCAAATTTCGATAATTTTAATGTCGTTTTTCTCGTAATCGCGCCCTGATAATCGTCCAGAGGTTTTTGGGTCGATTTGGTTAGCCGATTTTCAGTCAAGATTTCGAGTGGGGATTTCGGGATTTCCGTAATTCATTTTGTATTGCATTTCGTATTTCCGGGAACGGTTGGTTTCTGTGCATCAATACAGTGTTGTGGATTACGATATTGATCGGAGATGTTTTATGAATATGTTCAGGAGATCGAGATCGAGATTGGGATCGTGATCGTGCTTCAGGCGAGGGAACTTCCGCCAGACCACGAGATTAGCGCGAGTTCGCGCTAGCTGATCTGTGAGTGGACAAGTTTCTATTTTCACTGTTGATTTTGCGAGTTCGTGGATTTATTGATTTCCGTATTTAATTATACGACGTTGTGATATATGTTGTTTCCGGAGGTATTGATATATGTGTTTATTTGTGATGGCATTTAATACATCGATGTACCAGAGTTGAGAGATTCCTCTGGGCGGGGTTGAGTGGTCCCTTGCGTGCCGCCAGGGTTGAGTGGTCCCCTGGCCTATCACTGTCAAGTTTGAGCGATTCACCTGACGTCGGGTTTGAGAGGTCGCCCGACAACCTCCGTATATATATATATATGTGTGTGTGTTGTGTTTTTCCGAACTCGCACTGTTTTATATGAGAATGTGTATAAACTGGTGAAAGGCATATGTTTATTTTCGTCCACTCACTCTAACGTTTTATTTGCCTTTCCCCTGGGCTTTTCGGTTTCCGTGCCTAGTTTGCAGTTCGGATTCTGCTGTTTCACGTCGCGGTTTGGAGGCTAGTGATCAGAGCTATCTGTGTTTTTCAGTAGGTTCTTGTTTCACCTACTGATGTATATATTGTATATGTTTTACTTTAGAGGTCGCTCTGATACATTCTGATACTTGTTATGCGGATTTTCACGGATACATTATATATGGTACAGTACTATTTACTGTTTATGATTCATATATTGATGTTGAGAAATCCGGATTGGATTGGTGCCCACGGTTTGCTTTTTGTGGCATAGGACGAAGTGTTAATTTCTGGGTGCAGGTTATGGTAATTCTACGCTAGTAACGAAACTCTGCCGAAATTTTGAAAATTTTTTGTTGGTTCGTATTTTCGAAAGGGTTTGATTCCGGTTTAGGTAACCGATGTGACGACCCGAAACGGAATTAGCAGTTAAGTCGCATAGTCGTAGAGTTATGACAGTGTTGAAATCGCCGAACCTTCTTAACGACTTAATTATTGGCCAAGAATTGGAGCTGGGTCTCTTCTCGAGAGTCGTTCTACATGTTATTACGAGTTCATGGGCGATTCCTGATCATTATTTGGACGACCGAGGAATTAGTTATGAATATTTGAAGTTTCGACGGAAACGGATTTAAATGGCAGGTTTGTTCGCGACTAAATTATCAGACGAGAATTTGGTTTCGGCTTCTTCACGGAAGTTGTTCAGAATTTAATTTCGAGCTTGTGGGAACTTCCGGAGCATGATTTTGAGTTACGAAGATTAAGTTGTGATTATTTCCGTTTGTTGGTTATTTTGTCGATTTAATATGTGTTGGTGTGAACCGTTGACTTTTTATCCGATTGGCCGATGTGTTTGACTTCGGGTGATTATTGAAGAGTATGTCGAGATGAGTTTGTGACCGCGAGAATTATCGGAATCGGAGTTACGACGCGAAAGTTACGGGTGTTCAAAGTTCGTCGAAATGGATAATTACGAGTTTCCTTTTTGGGCAAGCTATAAATAGTAAGGTTTCTATTTTGGGAAGTCAACATGAACCATTTAATTGGGTTGACTGGGTCAACCCAGTTTGACCGAGGGGTTGCGACACCCACGGTGCTCCGTGGCGGTTCGCCGGCGACGATTCCCTTCCGGCCTTCTCCGGCCACGGGGAAGGAAGCTTCCGACTCGCCTCAACGTCCTCTATTCATTCCTGGCCTCACTTTCCGGCAAGCCTCACGGTGGAGAGAGAACCATTGATCCAAAGTTTGGTAATTTTGGTGTTAATGGTGGTTTGTGATTTTGGCCGAATTGAGCTACATCAAGTACTGGGTTTTGTAGCCCTCATCTCCATGATTCTAACCATATAGTTATGGAAGTTGCTCAGTGATACGTGCAAAACATGCATTCACGTTAACTTAAAAACACAGATTACGCGCATTGCAATTTAAACCCTTCTTTTGTCATTTGTAATATTGGCGAGTAGGGATCGTTCTTTATCCGGGGAATTAAGGGCGCATGCATGGTTTCGTTAATAAGCGGAAATATAAATGTTGGGGGGATTGGAAGTTGGTTGTTTAATCTACGAAATTAAAGTACAAAAACATGCAAACACAACTAAAACTCTTAGGCATCTAACATGTTTTACTCATAGACAAGTTTCAACAATCAAGAAACTTAAAGTCTAATTATGCTTGCTAAAAATAAGAAGTTACACTACTAATTACATGTGATCATCTCATCTTATTAACCTACCATTTTCATGCATCAAACCTTTTTGTAAGTTACGAAATTCATAACTTCTAACTAAATACACATGCTTAATAATTGAGTAGGAATGCAACTTAGCGTATAAACATCCTAAACAACATACGATCATCGAAACATGCGAAAGAGAGGGACTTAGCGTATTTTCTAACACATGCATTCGAAGCTTTAAGATTGTATCAAACATGCATAAAAGGCTAGAAATCATAAACACATGCATATTACAAATCTGTTTAAGAGCATAAAACACAAATCTAAACTTGTTCTTCATTTGATACATAAATGTATTCCAATACATCAAAAGGTTCAAATACAAAACAAAAGAAATGAAAGTGAAGATCATGGTTACACTTTTTGTCTTGAGTGCTTGATGATCTACGGTGGAGATGGATTTCCTTAACAAGGGACTTAGCGTATTGTGTTGGATGGATGGATGCTTTGCTTCGGCTTGGAAGGAGGAACCTTGCTTGCTTCGGCTTGGATGGAGGAAGGATGATACTTCGGCTTGGAAATGAACCTTGCTTGTGTTTATGGTGGAGGAGTATTTGTGCAGAGTTTTTGTTTGTAAAATGAGAGATGATCCTTGAATGGTTTGGCCTCCTTGTATTTATAGGCAAGGAATGGTGCTTCTCACTCTTCCACCTTGCCTCCCTCCATTTAATGCATGTAATGATCAATATGGCAAGTCATCCCCTTAGTCACCCTTGTGATCATCATTTGTGAACCCTAAGCAAGAGTCACCATGCTTAGTCACACCCTTAGTCACCATTGTGATGATCAAAGGCAAGAGTCACCAAGCTTAGTCACCTTTTGTGATCATCATTTGTGAACCCTAAGCAAGAGTCACCATGCAAGTCACCATTTATAAACCCTAAGCAAGAGTCATCATGGCAAGTCATCTTTTATGATCATTAGCTTGATAACTTGGACTTTTCAACTTCACCAAAAGGCTTCCATGCCGAATTGAATGTGTTTGGGCCATATAATGGGCCGAAACAAGAGTTGAGAATTCGGCCCACAATTTGCTTTTTGGGCCGGCCCATTTTCGGAGGTCCAAAATCGCAAAAATCGCAAAATCGCCGAAATTCCTCCGAATTGCGTCGTTATTAATCTCCACCGTAAATATCTTCAAAATAACAATTTAAATAAGGAAAACATAAAACTAAGATAATAACATAGCTAAACGTAAAGGGAAATGCGTTAAGAAACGAGCATAAAATGCGTATATCACTCAGTGCAGGATTTTGAGTGGAATAGGTGCATCTCCGCCGTGAAATTTCATGTCCGGCGGCGGTGCCGCCGTGGACGGCGGTCAACGGTCAATGGGTTGACTTTTTGGACTTTCGACAAGTTGCATGTCATTTGACTCGAAATCGCGCCCCGATCGCAGTGGGGAGGTTCGTTTCTCGATTTGAGCATCCGAAAGTAAAGCGAGGTATTGAGGTGTTATATATGGATTTTCGACGATTCGTCGGCTTTAAGTTATGTGTTTCCGGGAACGGTGGTTTCTCGTGGTTTGTTTTGCATTATCGAGATGTGATTTTGAGATATGGATTTTGTGAATATTTAGGTGTTCGTGATCGTTCGTTTGGCGAGGGACTTTCCCCCGGATCACAGGTTAACGCGATACGCGTTACGCCAGTCTGTGAGTGGACAATTTATTTTCACGGATTGATTGCGTGTCTTCTATTTGATTTATGAACTTGAGCATGCGTATGAGATTTCGGATTACATGAGCATATGTTTTACGATTACACGATTATACTTATACGGAAATACGTATACGAGTATACATATACTTATATGCTGTTTCATGCATTTGCATCGAAATGTTTATGATTTGGTTTACACAGAGTACAGTCGTGGTTACGTTGTTGTATCGATACACTTGCCTCTCGGCTGATCCCCGATGGTAGGCTTTATTGCCAGGGGAGGCTGTGACTCCTGACCCGAGGTCTTTACCGGGGGGAGGCAGACCTCTGACCTGAGGCCTTTCTGGCTAGAGTCACGTGTGGGTCTGGGATCCCGTGATTCGGATTGTACTAGCACGGAGGTGTCCATGAGTGACCCCGTGGGATTTTTACTTGCATGCTCTGTACACTGGAGGAGTGTGAGTTTTACCTCGTGTACTATGTTGTTTTTATTTACCTGGACTCGCATATGTTTTTATAACATATATATTAAATGGTGAAAGACATTTATTTTCGTCCACTCACTCTAACGTATTTCGTGTCTTTCCCCTTGATTTTTCGGTTTCCGTGCCCAGTTTGCAGTTCAGGCTCTGGTGTCGCACGTCAAGGTCGGAGGCATAGTGCCCGAGCAATCTTATTTCATCCAGTAGGTTAATTGTTCTACCTACTGTGGTATGCGTATATGATTATGTATTAGATGTCGCTCTGAGCTTTCTGTGGTATATGTTAAACGATTTTATACCGGATTTCAGTAAAGTATATATATATTTATTGTTTTACTTTACTGTTGATATATTGAGAAATCCGGATGGGATTGGTGCCCACGGTTTGATTTTTGTGGCATAGGATGAAGTGTATTTTCCGCGTGCAGGTAATGGTAATTCCACGCTAGTAACGAAACTCTGCCCAAATTTCGAAAAGTTTTTGTTGGTTCGTGTTTTCGAAGGGGTTTGATTCCGGTTTAGGGAGCTAAATCGGGGTTGGGTCCTTTCAGCTTGGTGTCAGAGCATTAGTGTGACGACCCGGACCAGAATTAGCAGTGGAATCAGCTTGATTGATGAGTTACTGCGTAGTCGCAGTTGTCCGACAGTTATTGGAATCGTCAGAGTTCTTAACGACTTAATTATTGGCCGAGAATTGGAGCTGGGTCTCTTCTCAAGAGTCGTTCTACATGTGATTACGAATTCGTGGGCGGTTCCGGATCATTATTTGGACGACCGAGGAATTAGTTATGAATATTTGAAGTTTCGACGGAAACGGATTTAAATGGCAGGTTTGTTCGCGACTAAATTATCAGACGAGAATTTGGTTTCGGCTTCTTCACGGAAGTTGTTCAGAATTTAATTTCGAGCTTGTGGGAATTTACGGAGCATGATTTTGAGTTACGAAGATTAAGTTGTGATTATTTCCGTTTGTTGATTAATTAGTCGATTTAAATGAGTGTTGGTTCAAAGGGTTGACTTTTTATCCGTTTGGCCGATGTGTTTGACTTCGAATGATTATTGAAGAGTACGTCGAGATGAGTTTGTGGCCACGAGAATTATCGGAATCGGAGTTACGATGGAAAAGTTACGGGTATTCAAAGTTCGTCGAAAAGGATAATTACAAAGTTTCCATATTGGGAAAGCCTATAAATAGAAGTTTCCTGTTTGGGAAACCTGCCATAAAAGGAAGCTGGGTTGACCCACGTTGACCCACGGGTCAAGAATAACCCGTTTGGAGGCCGAAATGGATCGCCGAAATTGAGGCCGATTCCGGCCAGTTTTGGGTACGACTTCTTCACGAGATTTGTTGGGCTCGAGCTCCTCTTCGGATTAGTAGGTGGATCGTCCCGTGGGGTGGCCGGAGGAGAGAGAATCGAATCGGCAAAGTTATGGATTTTCCGGCGAGTTTTGTGGTGTTCGGGTGGCGGCGTGGAGGCCGAGGTGGTGGCTCCTCTTTGGGGGGTTTTGTTAGCCTCGAGCTAAGGAAGCTTTTCCAAGTGGTCTTGAGGGTTGCCGTGGCCGGAGGAGAGAGATCTGTTGAATTGAAATTCCGGTAAGGGTTTGGAACTTTGAATTGATTTTTGGAGGTTTTCCGGTCAAAATTGGCCTTAACTTATAACTGGAAAGTTGTTGGAATCGTCGAGATCTTTGAAACCATGTGTAGCACGAAATTTTCTGGGCAGGTTTGGATTTTCCGGCGACTGTGGCAGCGGCGACGGCGGCGGCGATTTTTCGCCCGGAGTAGTTTTCGACGAATTGCATGTCATTTGACTCGAAATCGCGCCCCGATCGCTGTGGGGAGGTTCGTTTTTCGAGTTGAGCGTCCGAACGTAAAGCGAGGTATTGAGGTGTTATATACGGATTTTCGACGATTCGTCGACTTTGAATCACGTGTTTCCGAGAACGGCTGTTTCTTGTGATTTGTATTGTATTGTCGGATTATGACTTTGAATATTGGACGTTGTGATTATTCAGGGGTTCGTGATCGTTTGTTTGGCGATGGACTTTCCGCCGGATCACGGGTTAACGCGTATCGCGTTACGCCAGTCTGTGAGTGGACAATTTATTTTCACGGAATGATTGCGAGTCTTTTATATACATTTTATGAACTTGAGCATGCAGCATGTTTATGGTTTTACTGGCATGAGATTTCTTACGAGATTATGTTTAATATGAGCATGTGTTACGATTATACGATTATATATATACGGATATACGTATATGAATATACATACACTTATATGCTATTTCATGCATTTGCATCGAAATGTTTATGATTTGGTTTACACAGAGTACAGTCGTGGTTACGTTGTTGTATCGATACACTTGCCTCTCGGCTGATCCCCGATGGTAGGCCACCAGGAGGGGCAGTACCCCTACCTGACCGGCGAGGGGCAGTACCCCGGAACCGAGGCCTTTCTGGCTATGAATCACATGGTAGTCAAGGACTCCGTGATTCTGACTGTACTAGCACGGACGTGTCCATGAGTGACCCCGTGATACTTTCTATGCATGCTCTGTTTACGAGTTGGAGTCAGCGTCTCCTCGTAAACTATTTGATTTGATTTATTTATATTTCGACTCGCATATGTTTTTATAACATATATATCAACTGGTGAAAGACATTTATTTACGTCCACTCACTCTAACGTGTTTATTGTCTTTCCCCTGGGCTTTTCGGTTTCCGTGCCCAGTTTGCAGTTCAGGCTCTGGTGTCGCACATCGTGGTCGGATGCATAGTGCTCGAGCTACTTTGTTTCATCCAGTAGGTTTATTTTTCTACCTACTGTGGTATGCGTATATGATTATGTATTAGAAGTCGCTCTGAGCGTCCTATTGTATATGTTATACGATTTTACACCGGATTTCAGTAAAGTATAGATATATTTACTGATTTATTTTACTGTTGATATATTGAGAAATCCGGATGGGATTTTTGGTGCCCACGGTTTGCTTTTTGTGGCATAGGATGAAGTATATTTTCCGCGTGCAGGTAATGGTAATTCCACGCTAGTAACGAAACTCTGCCCAAATTTTGAAAAGTTTTTGTTGGTTCATGTTTTCGAAGGGGTTTGATTCCGGTTTAGGGAGCTAAATCGGGGTTGGGTCCTTTCAACCGAATCAGGATTGGGTTCTTTCACGATGGCTTCATATGACACGTGGATATAACACAGCTTCTTCGGGGGTTTCTGGAGCACAAAATGATATCAACGTGCTCCACCAATAAGATATCTTCGATTCACTCCTTACCGGAAGAAGCCCGCTACAGACTTATAAAGTCAATGGCATAACGTACCATAACACTTATTATCTAGCTGACGAAATATATTTGATGTACTCCTCATTTGTCAAAACAACTCCTAAACCCCAGAAGCTACCACAGAAGCTATTCACAAAGAAACATGAGGCATACCACAAAGATGTGGAGAGGTTCTTTGACATCTTACAATCTAGTTGGGGCATTATTCGTCCTGTAGCTCCATGTCACCACACATCGACATTTAAAATGATCATGTTCCCTTGCATCATAATGCATAACATGATTTTTGAGGAAGAATTTGTGGAGGACAAATTTGAGGAAAATGAAGAAGAAGATCTACAAAACCTATCGAGTGATTTCACAGTTTATGATGGATCAGTGGATGGACAAGGTAATCGAATTCCTTTTGAGCTAGTTGGAAGAGATGAAATGAATGAACAATGGTTTAGAGACCGTTTTGTAGATATCCTATCTTCTTATATCCATGGAGAGATTTAGAAGGACTTAGTAAAGCATAACTGGTTTAATTGAAACCGGTGAACATCTCTAAATTTGTTGTTTTTATTATATGTGTTTGCATTATGTGTGTTGAATTTTGTGTCTTTGTATTTTATGTTGTTTGATTTTAATTTACTATATTTTTATGTATGTGTTTGAATTTTATCTAAATAAAGAAACCAACGTTTTTATTTTTTGAAAATTTAAATTACATAAGGACAAGGCAAGCCTAGATTTATTACAAAAATAAACTAAACTAATCACTAAAATCAAGTAGGTGTGGGTGATAACAGTTTGAAAATGTTACATCGCTATCTTCTCCTTCATTGTCATCTACTGCTTAAGGATTTTCGATTTCCTCGTCGTGAAATACCCTTTTGAATTTGGGGTCATAGCCTCCATATTTATTGTCATGATCCTTGTTTATTCCGCTAAGGCCTTCAATTTGTAGATTTTTTTTTGAAAGGTGAGTTGCGCTTTGTGTAAAGTAAGGTCACTATCCTTACTTGCCTTTTGTTCAGCGAGCCCAATTTTTTGATTAGCCACAATGATTTTCAAAGCCACATCGCGTACCTCATTTGTAGGAGTCATGACTTTTTTCCCTCTTTTCTCTTGCTTCCTTGGCCGCCTTCACTCCCATTGGTCTAATAGGACCAATGGGAGTAAAGGCTACTTTGTGGTGTTGGAACCACTTTATCCTCATCCAAAATTGATGGTGGAAGATATTTTGCTAACGGGAGGAGTAGCTTCAAAGTTGGGATGGTAAGAAGGTGGAGTACTGGTTCGATGGAGATAAAATAAGAATGCTTCTTGACCACTTCCCAACACTCAAAGTTCCTAAACACTTTCTTTTTTTGAGACACAAACCATGATTGAGCTTGTTTTAACTATAAAAAAATAACAATTTTCTATGTCACAATAATATCAAATAAAATTGAGATGACCAACATAATTAAGGACTTACCTCATCTTGCAAATTTGTGTCGAATTGTGGATTCCTTCGTGCGAAACTAAGAGCACCATCCCAAAGTTTCAATTTGGCTTCAACTTAGCAAAACGAGAAGTAAGTGCATTTTGGTTCATAGCGTTCGGTCTCGATTCACCATGAGCCATCTCCCAATTTTTCTTATATTCGGCATAAAATTTTTCCAATAATTTGTTGACTTTTTGTTTGCTACCGGTGAGAGGATCAACGCTATAACGACAATAAGATATGCACAATTGTACATTTTCAGAAAGAAGCCAAGTGGTAGCCATTTTTAAAAAAAAAATAATTCAAAGGATTGAGAGAAGAGATGGAGAGAGATGATAAATTTGTAGTGCACAAATTTGTGTGAGATATGAATAAAATGAAGGTAGTGCATAAATTTATAGGAAAATGGTAGAGGATTATTTGTAATTTTTTAGGATTTTTATTTATAATTTTTAGGTATTTTTATGAAAATATTTGAGTTTTGTCCGTTTTTTACAAAAAAATAGCCGTTTTAACTGAACCTGAGCCGTCAAATTGAAATTTCAAATCTAAACCAACGACCCAGATTAATTTACCCGTTATAAAGTAGGTGACAAACAGCCTCGCCATGTGACAGGCTGCCTTTGTTTTGTAAACAAAATTGATAGTTTTATGATGCGCGTAATACATGCATGCGCTAGACTTAAAATAAAGGGGAGGCACCATGGCGTCACCCATGTGCGTGAGCTCTACTAGGAGTGACCATCCTCTGTCTCGATCGATTTCCAATCGACTTTGAGATCGTCCTCTCAATCCACGATTGGTTTGCGTTGCCATACAGCACCGCTGCATCATTTTCAGGCCGAGAACGTCCAATCCGCAACGAAATGCAGCCTCGTTGTAGATGCTCTTAGAGGATTTGGATTAGATAACTTGAATGGGCTGACAGCCCATAGATAACTTGAATGGTCCAAATCCAATTGCTAGTAAGAGAATTTCGATTGTCTTGTATAAATTAGGAGGAGGAGGAACTCCAAAGGGTATTGTCTCCACGAAACGACATTACTTTCTTGCTCAAGAAAATGGCCCCCAAAGAAGGTGAACGTGTGAAGAAGAGAGGTAGGTCAGATGGTGATGATGAAGGAAAGGAGTATAATTGGCATCAGAAGCCGAAGAAGAAGAAGAGCTAGTTGACGGAGAAGAAGATTAAGCTCAAGCTTAAGTAGAGTGAGTCGAGGAGCAACAAGTCACTGTACGTATGTAGCCTTGAGTACCACGATGGGGGATGCGTGTCGTATGCTGTCCGGGCCATCTGATTGTCGGATTTGTTGTCCTCTAGTGATGATGATGATGATGGTGTACAATTGCGGCAAGTAACCTATAAGTCTAACACACATCTTTCGGGAATTGTGCGTTGTGGTGTTATGGGCGCTCTCAAATTGTCTTCGTCGGTGGTGAAAAACCCAGTGTGGGCAATCCCGACTCAGTTTTACATAAAGATATGTATGACTTTGAAACCAATTCCAATTTCGATGAAGAAACTGAAATTATCAGAAAGGTGGATGGTTGTTGTTTACATGGGCGGGAAACTCTATGCCCTTTGCTATACGGGCGTGGAAGCTCCAGCATTTGAGGTATTGGACCCAAAACTCCAAACTTGATCTGCTTTCCCTCTTCCTCCATTTTTCCAAGCTGGCACCAAATTGTTTGTTTCTTATGAATGATCTCCGGTCTTCTGCTTTGATTTCTCAAAACTAGACTCTGATTGGAGACAAGTTCCCACTATGTGCCTAGGCGGCCCTTTTCCATTTTTCGGCAATGCTTTAGTCCTCAACCTCCACAACAACTACATTAAGATAGTGTTTGGCTTTGATTGTGAGCGCGCTTCAGATCTGCAAGTTTATCTTATGCCGGGGCTTGGTGAAAATGAAGAATCCATCACACAAACTGGGGAATTCAAATTCCCAATATAAAGGATCTAAGAGCCATGCCTGAATTAAATATGGCAATTTTTGCAACTGTATAAGCCTTCACATGCAAGGAATCAGACATAGGGTCTTATATAAATTTGACTATTTACAATAATAGTGATTGATCAAAAGTTACAGATTTGATTTGTTAGAGCTAAAGCTGCTTCAGCAAGTCTGGATGGTTTAACATACAATATGCTGTTGCCATATTGATACTTCGGACCAATGACTGAAGAAGATGGGCTAAGAGCACCTGCAGCGCGAGCTGCTCGAGCAGGTGGAGCAGCCCTCCGACGGTGGACCCCAGGCGGCGGTAGCACGAGCAGCGACGTTGAGGACGTGCAGCGAGGGAGATTGATCTCCTTGACTGCTCGTTGACCGGAGGCACGAGCAGCTGCTCGTCCTACTGCTCGTGCTGGTGCTGACATCATCCACGCGCGTGGGTGACGTCAGCAGGGTTATTTTTTTTTCTACCAGGCGCGTGGCGCGTAAAAAAAAAAGTTACCGGCCAATAGGATTGTTACACGTGGCAGCCCGGGTTAAAAAAAAAGTAACGGTCAGATTGATCTGGACCGTCCATTTCAAATCAAAAAATCTGATAGGACGGTCCAGATTCAACCGAAACGGTAACCTGATTTTTTTCTGATTTTTCTGATTTTTTCTGCCATTTTGTAAAATAACCCCTAAAAAATTGCAAAAAAATCCCTAAAAATTCTAAAAGATTGCAAATAACACCCTAGTATTTTTCTATAAATACTACATCAATTTCATTCACATCTCACACAAATTTATCCTCTCCTTCCTCTTCTCCTTCTTCCTGCTCACAAAATGTCCAATTGGCTTGATTCCGAAGATTTGCAACTTTGTATTTCTTATTGTCGCATTAGCGTTTGCCCAATTACCGGCAACATGCAAAAGTCCGACAAATTGTGGGAAAAAGTCTATGCCGATTATAAGGAAAATTGAGAGCTTGCGCATGGTGAATCAAGGTCGGAGCCTAGGACCCAAACCGCGGTTTCTTCTCGTGTTACAAAGTTGAAGCCGAGTTTTAGAACTTGGGGTGCCGCTCTTGCATATGCACGAAGGAATGTACAATCCGGCTCAAATTTGCAAGATGAGGTAAGTGTTAATAATTTTGTCGTAAAGCTCATCTATTACATTTATTTTAATCAATGTTGACATCTCCATTTCCTAGATATTATTTTGACATACAAATTTTTGGCACCTTAGATAAGAAAAGCTCAATCATGGTACGTGGCACAAAAAAAGAAACAGTTTACCAAGTTTGATTGTTGGGAAGTGATGAAAAACCATCCAAATTTTCGGGCCGTCGAACCTACTATACAACCTCCTTCATATTCCAACTCCGCAACTACTCCTCCTTTTACCTCAATGCCTCCCCCCGTCGAAGAATGCATCTCGCCGGGCAAAAAGAAACTGATGCCACTGAACTAGCTTTGTACCAAAAACAACTCGCCCTTAAGGAGAAGGACTACAAATTGAGGGCCGAAGCGGAGGATTCAAGGATAATGGCAATGGATACGGATGCTATGACCCCAAATTTGCAAGATGAGGTAAGTGTTAATAATTTTGTCGTAAAGCTCATCTATTACATTTATTTTAATCAATGTTGACATCTCCATTTCCTAGATATTATTTTGACATACAAATTTTTGGCACCTTAGATAAGAAAAGCTCAATCATGGTACGTGGCACAAAAAAAGAAACAGTTTACCAAGTTTGATTGTTGGGAAGTGATGAAAAACCATCCAAATTTTCGGGCCGTCGAACCTACTATACCACCTCCTTCATATTCCAACTCCGCAACTACTCCTCCTTTTACCTCAATGCCTCCCCCCGTCGACGTGGAGGATGATGAAGTCATTCCAACACCACAAAGCAATGAAGAAGAAGTGTACTCTAGTCCGGTTAGACCAATCAGAGTGAAGGCGGCCAAGGAAGCCAAAAGAAAGGGGAAAAGAGCATGCTCATCT
Source organism: Geum urbanum (assembly GCA_946800695.1). Taxonomy (NCBI): domain Eukaryota; kingdom Viridiplantae; phylum Streptophyta; class Magnoliopsida; order Rosales; family Rosaceae; genus Geum; species Geum urbanum. The sequence goes on from OX326998.1 coordinate 43,493,210, forward strand.
TCAAATGAGGTAAGAGATGAGGTTTTGAAAAGCATGATGAAAAATCAAAGAATGCATCTCGCCGGGCAAAAAGAAACTGATGCCACTGAACTAGCTTTGTACCAAAAACAACTCGCCCTTAAGGAGAAGGACTACAAATTGAGGGCCGAAGCGGAGGATTCAAGGATAATGGCAATGGATACGGATGCTATGACCCCAAAATCGAAGAGGTATTTTTCGAAGAAAAAAGAGAGTATCCTAAAGAAAATGGAGGAAGAGGAAGGAGATGGTAGCGATGAAACATTTTCAAATTGTTATCGCCCACTGTTTCAGTAGTTTGGTATTTGTTTTTCCATTATGAAATTATGTACTTTAAATTTCCAATAATTCTAGGGTTTGATTGAAATTATGTACTTTAAATTTCCAAGTAATAAAAACGCACTTTTCTTATTCCATCAAAGCTCACGCACAGTACAACAACACATAATGACTTAAAATCAAACACACATCACTCAAACAACTAAAAGGAAAAACAAATAAAGCAAACATGTTGCAAACCAGGTTAATTAAAATTACACACCCACATCATTTAAAGTCGTTCGCCGGTCTCTAGATACCAGTTGTGCTTAACTAAGTCCTTTTGCAACTCTCCATGGATGTACGCAGATTGGAGATCTACAACACGGTCGGCAAATCGTTGTTCATTTTGTGCATCCCTTCCAACAGGCTCAAAAGGAATACGATTACCTTGTTCATCTACTGTCCCATCATAAACATTGAAAGCAGTTGATGGGTTTTGAAGATCTTCTTCTTCCAACTCCTCGAATTCCTCCTCCACAAATTCTTCTTCGACAATCATGTTATGCATTATAATGCAAGCCAACATGATGCTCTTCAATGTCGATTGGTGATGACACCTAGCTGCATGCCGAATAATTCCCCAACGAGATTACAAAATTCCAAAGAACCTCTCTACATCTTTGCGGTATGCCTCTTGTTTCTTGGCAAACAGTTTCTGTGGAAGCTCTTGGGGATTGGAGATTGTTTTCACAAACGAGGAGTACCTGGGATATATACCGTCAGCTAGATAGTAAGTATTGTGGTAAGTCATACTGTTGACTTTATAGGTTGCACTCGGACTGTTTCCGGCAAGGAGCGAATCAAATATGTCCGATTGGTGGAGCACGTTGATGTCATTTTGTGATCCGGGTACCCCAAAGAAGCTGTGCCATATCCACGTGTCATATGAGGCCACCGCCTCTAAAATAATAGTTGGATGCTTCTTTCGGCCCGAGAATGCTCCTTGCCAAGCTGTGGGGCAGTTCTTCCACTCCCAGTGCATGCAGTTAATGCTTCCGATCATACCAGGAAATCCGCGCTGCCTTGCTCTCTTTAGAAGTCGGGATAAGTCTGTGGCATTTGGAGCGCGGAGATAGAGGTCACCGTAAAGCTCGTAGATATGCATACACTACTTCTTCATGCATTGTAGTGTTGTGGATTCACCCATCCTTGTTATTTCAGCACACTGATTTGCGGCTGCGCCGTACGCCAACATACGAAGAGCGCCTGTCATCTTTTGTTGTGGAAGAAGTCCAACCAATCCGACGGCGTCAGCTCTTTGGTGCCAAAATTGGTCGTGGTTGCAGAGATCCGTCATTATACGGTTGAATAAATTGGTACTCATTCGATACATTCGACGAAAGTCTTGTTCGTTGAAGACGGGGCGTTCGATGAAGTAATCCTCCATCAGATTATGTCCCCTTGACTCCCTCATTCTTTCTTCATTTGGTCGGCGGCGAGGTGGTTCGTCATCGAACATTGCATCGACCACGACCGCTTCAGTGATGAAAGCATTAGCAATTTCGGCATTTCGCCGACGTTGCTGTCGCCTCCTCCGGAAAAAATTCTCAAAACTAAAAGGATTCATCTTATCGGAATGTGGAATATATGGTTGGTTTTGGTGTGAATGAACGATGAGCACCGATGAACAAATATATAGCCGAGTGTAGATGAAGTGATTAGATAAGCTGATGACACGTGTCGGCTTTCCATTGGTCGGAAATCTCTCCGAGAATCTTATACAATTATTAGAGCCGATCATGAAAAGTGGACATGACACGTGTTGCCTCGTGATTGGTTGAAAATCTTATCGGAAATTTTGTACAATTATTTACCCGATAACCTTCTGTCGGCGTGGCACGTGTCAACTCGTCATTCGTCGGAAATCTTACCCGAAATCTTATTCAATTATTCATACGACAATGACACGTGTCATTTATGGATTGGTTGAAGAATATTAAAAAAAAAATTTTATTCAATTTTAATTTATGAACAGTAATAGCACGTGCTATTTTTTAACACCGCTGCGCGAAAAACAGAAACTGCACCTCCTATTCGATGAACAGTGACTGCTCCTCCTATTCTAAATTACCCATGCGGGTGCTCTAATAGAAGCAATCTGCATGCCTTGCCCTTTTTTGATCATGCCTTATGTTGGCCTGATGATGGTAACGCAGGCAGGAACTTTGATGCTTCACAATTTGTTTATTTATTTTTTTTTTGGAAAAGAATCACTTCATTAAAAGCCATTAACAGCAAAGAGGAGCAGAATTTTTTTTGCTTTTGAGAATAGTACACATGATTTTCACAATAGGAAAATTGTATCTCAAACCTATACCACTAGGATTAAGGAAAAGACAGTAACCCTAACAAATAAAAGAAAAATATTTAAAATCTAAACTACTACTGTGACCATCACCGTGTTGCATTGCCACAAGCTGCCCCACGATGATCAACGAAGTTGTCGTCAAAGAAGTCAAAATCATGGAATATAATCTGTGTCGATGCCAATAATATCCAAAAATATACCTCAATAGATTCTATATCCGTGAGCACTCGTAATCTCCGGCGAGGAAGCTCCAGTTCTCAAAATCACCTCAAGCCCAACCATTTTCTCAACTACCATAAAGTCCAATTCTCACCGGAACCTCTCCAATTCATCTTGAAACCAAAACGGAATCCAACTCCGGCAACCACCACGGGTTCACCGGAAAACTCATCCTCAACTCAATTAAACCATATGGGAAGCATCCCTGGGGCAAGGGGAGTCGAAACCCCCACCTCCCCGCCACCGTAGCTCGCCGGAGGACCACCTCCCGTCACCGGCGAAAACCCCAGAACCGACCCGATTCGTTCTCAACCAAAACACAACCAATTTCCATAATTCCAAACACAAAACAACTTAGAAACTTTAGAGGAAGAGAATTATACCCCTCACGTGGCCGGAGGTGGCTGGAAAATCCAAGTCGGCCGGCGAAAATCCAAACGGGAAAGTCTCCCTCTCGGTCAACGGGTCAAACTGCCCAAAATGGAAAGTCAACGTCTGGTCAAATCTAAAACAATGTTTTCGACAATTTTACGACTATTCGCGTCTCGGGACGATCAATTGTCCAAAACGGATAACAATTACGATTCGTATAGATTCGAAACGAACGGATAAACTCGTCGATAAACCGAAACTTCAAATAATCATATTATATTCCTCGGTTATCAGAAAATTCATCCGGAACCGTCCACGAGCTCGAAATCACGTGCTCTACAACTTCCATGAAGAAACTCAATTCAAATTTTCGGCCGATAATTAAGTCATAAACTAAATCGGTAAACCACACAATTAACAACTAACCGCGATTACGCACAATCTCGTGAATCGTACTGATTACTCTACTGATTCTGATTCTGATTCGGGTCGTCACAAATCTACGCCCCTTAAAAAAATTTCGACCTCGAAATTTACATATCTGTCAAGTGAACAGATGAGGATACTGTTCCCGTATACGTTGCTCAATGTCCCAGGTGGCCTCCTCAATCGAGTGATTCTGCCACAAGACCTTCACTAGCGGGATCACACGGTGTCTCAGCTCTTGCTCATGACGATCGAGAATCTGCACAGGCTCCTCCACGTACGTCAAATCCTCTCGGATCGGTAACTGCTCTGGGGCTAACACATGTGAAGGATCTGAAATATACTTCCGCGACATTGAAACATGGAAAACATCATGAACACGAGCCATCTTAGTTGGTAACTCAAGTCTGTAAGCAACAGCTGGAACCCTCTCGGTGATCTCATACGGACCAATGTATCGTGGTCGAAGCTTGCCACGCTTCCCAAAACGCACAACTCCCCTCCACGGAGATAGTTTCAGGAAGACCCAGTCACCTACATCAAACTCGAGGCTCTTCCTCCTCACGTCCGCATAACTCTTCTGACGATCCTGGGCGATCTTCAATCTATCCCGGATAATCTGGACGTCCTCCATAGTGCTCTTTACCAGATCAGGGACAATAAGCCATCGCTCGCCCACCTCACTCCAACACAACGGAATGCGACACTGCTTCCCATACAGAGCCTCGTACGGTGCCATCTCAATACTGGCCTGATAGTTATTGTTGTAGGCGAACTCTATCAAATGTAGCTGCTGGTCCCAATTCCCCTGGAACTGCAATACACAAGACCACAACATATCCTCAAGTGTTTGGATAGTCCGCTCAGACTGCCCGTCAGTCTGAGGGTGAAAAGCTGTACTGAATCGCAACCTCGTGCCCAAGGCTCGCTGCAATGCCTGCCAAAACTCAGAGGTGAACTGACTGTCTCAGTCAGAAACAATAGACACAGGCACACCGTGCAGGCGAACAATCTCTGATAAGTACAACTTGGCCAATCTGCCCACTGATATCTTTCCCGGAAGTGCGAGAAAATGAGTGGATTTCGTCAGTCGATCCACAATAACCCAAATACCAGTATTACCTTCCGAAGTACGCGACAACTGATAGACGAAATCCATCGTAATGTGCTCCCACTTCCAAACCGGAATCTCTAGTGGCTGTAGTTTCCCTGCAGGTTTCTGTCTCTCCATTTTAATCTGCTGGCAGATCAAACATCGACTCACATATGCGGCAATCTCCCGCTTCATGTTGCGCCACCAGTAATACCCTCGAAGTGTACGAAACATCTTCGTACCTCCGGGATGCATCGCATACGCTGAACTGTGAGCTTCATCAAGAATCTCCTTCTTCAGGCTCTCGTCTCTGGGCACACATAACCTGCCTTTAAAAAAGAACGTATCGTCGTCGCTTAATCGAAACTCTGTAGGCACACCATTCCGTATCATGGTCTTCTTGCCCAACAGGTAGGAATCTGAATCCTGGGCCTCTCATACCTGATTAACCAATACGGGTCGAACCTGAAAACTGGCCAACAAAGCTCCCTCATCATCCCACTCGAACTTGGCACCCGTAGCCTGAAGCTCGGCTAACATCGACACTCTGGCCACACACATATGAAACAACGAGGCTCCAGATTTTCGGCTAAGTGCATCAGCTACAACATTGGCCTTCCCCAGATGGTACTCGAAAGTGCAGTCGTAGTCGTTGATCAACTCCATCCACCGGCGTTGCCTCATGTTCAAATCCGGCTGCGTCCGCAAATAGGTAAGACTTTTGTGGTTGGTGTAGATCTTACACTGAGCTCCATATAGGTAATGTCTCCAAGTCTTTAATGCTAACATAATAGCGGCTAACTCCAAATCATGTGTCGGATAGTTGACCTCGTGTGGTTTCAACTGCCTGGAACCGTAGGCTACAACCCTGCCATGCTGCATCAACACACATCAACACACAGCCAAGTCCTTATTTCGACGTATCACTGTACACTACAAACTCACCGCTGTCGCCTGGCAATGTCAAAACCGGTGCAGTAGTCAACCTTTCCTTCAGGCAAATAACTCTCCTCACATGCATCGGACCACTCAAACTTGACACTCTTCTTTGTCAATCTGGTCAGTGGTGTAGCAATCCGAGAGAAATCCTGTACAAACCACCGGTAATAGCCTACTAAACCCAAGAAACTCCGGATCTCCGGTACAGTAGTAGGTCTACTCCAGTTCAGCACGGCCTCGATCTTGTCAGGATCAACACTGACTCCCTCAGCCGATATTACGTGGCCCAGAAACTTCACACTATCCAGCCAAAACTCGCACTTGCTAAACTTCGCAAACAACTGATGGTCCCGCAAAGTTCGCAACACCGCTGGCAAATGCTTCTTATGCTGGCCGACACTCCTGGAGTAGATCAAAATATCATCGATGAATACAATCACGAACTTGTCCAGAAACCGTCTGAATACCCGATTGATCAAGTCCATGAAAGCTGCGTGGGCGTTGGTCAACCCAAACGACATAACCAAAAACTCATAATGCCCATACCGCGACCTGAAAGCTGTCTTGGCCACATCAGAGTCTCGAATCCTCAACTGGTGATATCCGGATCGAAGGTCAATCTTCGAAAAGACTGAAGTTCCCTTGAGCTGATCGAACAAATCATCAATCCGTGGTAACGGATACTTGTTCTTCACCGTAACCTGATTCAGCTTCCGGTAGTCGATGCACAAACGCATAGATCCATCATTTTTCCGCACAAATAACACCGGGGCACCCCATGGCGAAACACTGGGTCGAATAAAACCCTTATCCAGCAACTCCTGGAGCTGAATCTGCAACTCTTTCAACTCCGCTGGCGCCATACGATACGATGTCTGGGAGATAGGTCCAGTGCCTGGTAACAACTCAATAGTAAAGTCAATCTCCCGAACAGAAGGTATGCCCGGTAACTCTGCTGGAAATACATCCGGGAACTCAGAAACAACCTCAATACTACTTAGGTCCGGCACAGCTGCTGTAGTGTCCACAATATGGGCTAAATACGCAACACAACCTTTCTTCATCAACCGATCCGCCCTCATCGCGGAAATCAAACATGGTAGTGAAGTTTTCTTCTCGCCGCGGAACAGTATCTCGGGAAAGCCTGGTCGTCGAAACGCGACCTCCTTCTTGTGACAATCAAACATGGCCCAGTGCGTCTCTAAGAAGTCCATACCCAAGATCAGATCAAAATCAACAATGTCAAGCAACAGTAAATCTGCGGCTAATCCATGGCCTCCAATAAACACCTCACAGTCTCTGTATACCCAACCGATACTCACAATCTCGCCTGACGGATATAACAGTCTCCACAACCCCGGAAGTGGAGATGAAGGTACCGTAGCTAATGATGATAGTCTATATGACATGAATGAATGCGTGGCACCTGGATCAAACAATGTAAGTACTGGAATACCAAAGACATGTAACGTACCGATAACGACCTCTGGTGAAGCTCGGCCCTCTCGTAAAGTCATCGCATGAACCCTCGCCGGCCCGGCTGGTCGTCCACGCTGAGGTTGTCCCTGCTGTCTACCCTGGCCTGCAAACTGTACTGGTCGAGCTCTAGAAGTGGCACCTCGCTCAGCTCCAGAACTCTGGGCTGCCTGTCCTTCAACACCAAACAACTGAGGACACTCCCTCGAATAGTTACCCACCTGGCCACAACGATAACAAGTGACAGGACTCCACTGACATGGACTAAGGTGATGTCTGTTGCAGAAGCTGCACAATGGATACTCTCTCGGCACAGGAAATGTGCCACCGGTACGCCGAGGATAACTAGAACCGTTGGAACCCCCACTAGCCTGTGGTCGCTGCGGTCGATCTCTCCTCCATCTCGGTCTCTGTCTTGACGTACCAGCTGTTGGTCTATATGGTCCATTACCCGAGGATGAAGCCGAACTAGAAGTATCAGAACTCTGCCTCTTTGAAGGCCCCTGACTCGGTCCACCCTCCTCAAATCGTCTAGGATGGTACCTCTACTACCTCTCCTTCTCGATATCCTCACCCCGGAGTGCTGCACTGACAAACTCATCGAAGTTGTTCCGAGGCATCGTAGTCAGAGTTCCCTTGATATTCAAGTTCAAACCCAGCTCAAACCTGCGACACTTGGCTTCCTCAGTAGCCACCATATCACGCGCAAAACGAGATAAACGGGTAAATCTGTCCCGATACTCAAGCACAGACATACTGCCATGTCTCAAGTTCGTGAACTCCTCATATTTGCGCTTCTGGTTAGCCTGATTGAAGTATCTCCGCATAAACAAATCACGGAACAAAGTCCACGGAGTATCAACTGGAACTCTGTCGGTGCTAACCCACCAAAAGTATGCATCAGACTCAAGTAATCCGACTACTGCCACTGTCATCTGCTCAGGGGTAAAACGCAGACGCTCACAAACACGTTCAACCTGAACCACCCATGCCTCACATATCTCTGGATCAGCTGAACCTAAGAACACAGTCGCACCAGCAGTACGAGCTTTGACCACAGGGTCAAAACGCTCTTTCAAACGCAGCACTCGCATTCGCAAGTTGTGCGTCTGGCGATCCTCATCAGGATCCGCTTCCCGATCAACACGGGGACCACGTCAAGGAGGCATACTATTGATACAAGACAAGCATTAGGTACAAGCAGAAAGAACATAATCATGAGACCACAAATATTTGAGAACACACAACACCCGAAGTATTGATGAGTATCGCTGGCCAGTCGGGTCATCACTCCAGTCATGCTTTACAAACTCAAATACCCTAAGCGTCACAACTACAAGAGTCTACAGAATCTGACAACCTAATGCTCTGATACCAAGCTGAAAAGACCTAACCCCGATTTAGTTGTCTAAATCAGAATCGAACCCCTTCTGAAAATGTGAACCAACAAAAACCATTCAAAATTTCAGCAGAGTAACGTTACTAACGCGGAATTGCATTAACCTGCACCCGAAAAATAACACTTCATCCTATGCCACAAAAGCCAAACCGTGGGCACCAATCCCATCCGGATTTCTCAATATCATTTCAATATCAATAAACGGAAAACATAATTGTAATATATATTATATCCGAGAAAATCCACATAAAACATGTATCAGAATATATCAGAGCGACCTCTAGTGTAAATATATACAATATATACATCAGTAGGCGAAACAAGAACCTACTGGAAAACACAGGTAGCTCGAATCACTAGCCTCCAACCGCGACGTGAAACACCAGAACCTGGACTGCAAACTGGGCACGGAAACCGAAAAGTCCAGAGGAAAGACATGAAAACCGTTAGAGTGAGTGGACAAAAAATAATTGTCTTTCGCCGAATAATATATATGTTATAAAAATATATGCGAGTCAGGATGCATAAATAATCAAATAGTACACGAGGGAGACTCTAACTCCTCACGCGTACAGAGCATGCATAGAAAATCCCACGGGGTCGCTCGTGGACACATCCGTGCTAGTGCAGTCCGAATCACGGGATCCCAGACCCACACGTGATTCTAGCCAGAAAGGCCTCAGGTCAGAGGTCTGCCTCCCCCCGGTAAAGGCCTCGGGTCAGGAGTCACAGCCTCCCCCGGTACACATCATCGGGGATCAGCCGGGATGCGAGTGTATCGATACAACAACATATACTGAGACTGTACTCTGTGTAAACCAAATCATATATAGTTCGATGCAAATGCAATAAACAATATATAAATGTATATACGTAATATATACTGGTATAGGCATAATTGTATAACACATGCTCATGTAAAACATAATCTCGTATGCATGCTCAAGTTCGTAAAATGTGTATAAAGACTCGCAATCAATCCGTGAAAAGAAATTGTCCACTCACAGATGAGCAAAACGCGCTAATCTCGTGGCTCGGCGGAAGATCCCTCGCCCGAAGCACGATCTCGATCTCGATCCCCTGAATAATCATAAAACACATCTGATCAAAATCATAGCCCACAACTCTGTACTTAACCACGGAAACCAACCGTTCCCGGAAACATATTAAACTGTATAAAACAATCGACTGAATTTCCGAAATCTCTACTCGAAACCTTCGACTGAAAATCCGCTACCCAAATAAATACGAAAACCTCAAGGCGATAATCAGGGAGCGATTACGAGAAAAATGACATTAAAATCATCGAAAACTGAAAAGTCAACTTTCTCGCCGGAGCGCCGGCGGCGGCGGCGGCGCGCCGTCAATGGAGAGTTTCTCCGGCGAGGAACCTCCAGTTCTCAAGATCACCTCAAGCCCAACCATTTTCTCAACTAACCCCTCCAATTCAGCTTGAAACCAAAACGGAATCCAACTCTGGCAACCACCACGGGTTCACCGGAAAACTCATCCTCAACTCAATTAAACCTTATGGGAAGCATCCCTGGGGCAAGGGGAGTCGAAACCCCCACCTCCCCGCCACCGTAGCTCGCCGGAGGACCACCTCTCGTCACCGGCGATAACCCCAGAACTGACCCGATTCGTTCTCAACCAAAACACAACCAATTTCCATAATTCCAAACACAAAACAACTTAGAAACTCAAGAGGAAGAGAATTATACCCCTCACGTGGCCGGAAAATCCAAGTCGGCATGCGAAAATCCAAACGGGAAAGTCTCCCTCTCGGTCAACGGGTCAAACTGCCCAAAATGGAAAGTGAACGTCTGGTCAAACCTCAAACAGTGTTTTCGACAATTTTACGACTATTTCCGATATTTATACTCGCGTCTCGGGACGATCAACGGTCCAAAACAGATAACCATTACGATTCGGATAGATTCGAAACGAACGGATAAACTCGTCGATAAATTGAAACTTCAAATAATCATATTATATTCCTCGGTTATCGAAAAATTCATCCGGAACAGCCCACGAGCTCGAAATCACGTGCTCTACAACTTCCATGAAGAAACTCAATTCAAATTTTCGGCCGATAATTAAGTCGTAAACTAAATCGGTAAACCACACAATTAACGACTAACCGTGATTACGCACAATCTCGTGAATCGTACTGATTACTCTACTTATTCTGATTTGGGTCGTCACAGTGAACGCCACTACGCCATGTACCAAAATCACATTCGAAGTCTTAGAGTGCTTATTGATGTTTCCTTGTGGGGGTGCCAAATAAGTATCATGGAAGACCCTCAAGGCTTTGAGTAATTTAAGTGTTTGGAGGATTAATTTGAAATGGTTGGTTAGTGTATTTTTCATGTTTATGCCCTCCCATCAACCGAATCTACACACTCTAACTTCAAGCTCGCCATTCATTTTGTGGAGATCTAATTTAGGTTTCGATAAAGTGGCTCCGAGTAAAGAGAGTTCGAGTACTAGTAGTGAAGAAGAGGTGGTATTCCGTTGTTGACGGTAGAGAACCAAGAAGAACTTGGGAATTTGTTTGACATAGTCGTAGAGGCTAGACACGAGAATGCAACACTTGGAGCTCGTGTCTTTCGTATTGAAGTGGATCCATAAATTGAGCTAGAGGTTGTGCCTCTAGTACAAGAGAAAACTGTCATGAAAAATGAAGTATGGAAGACCATTGAGGGAATGTGCCTTACCCTTTTTGGCAACACATACCAGGTGCATTGTTGTACAATCTTTGGTGGGGGAGTTATTTGAGATTAAGCTGAGTTTCTTCCAAACTTTCCCCATCTTCTTGGGTCATGCTAACTCCGACCCTTACTCACATCTTTTGGAGTTTGAGGAAGCATGTGCAAGGTTGAACATAAGGAATATAGATGTGGGGCAATTGAGACTACGAGTCTTCCCCTTAAGTTTGAGAGACAAAGCAAAGGAGTGACTTAACAAGCTTCCACCTAACTCAATCAATTCTTTAGAGACCTTTCAAAGGAAGTTCATCACCAAGTACTTCCTTCCAGGTAAGATCAATGAAAGAATAACAAGCTTGATGACTTTTAGAGAAGAGGATGGAGAGTTGTTTTGTGATGCATATGAGTGTTTCAAGGATCTTTAGCTTGGTTGTCCTAACAATGGCCAAACTCAAGATATGTTCATGTCTCTCTTCTATCAAGGCTTGAGCACAGAGATAAGGAGGAAAGTAGACAATGCATGTGGATGTGATTTCATGGACAAGACCGCCGAAGAGGCACACATTTTTCTTGAGAAGTTGGCATAGGTTGGTCTTATGGGATGTGAACCCAATTGTAAGGAAGCCGGAGGTTTCCATGGGAAAGGCTACCCAAGTTAACCAGAGCGGTATTTATAAAGTTGAGGGAGCCCATGTCCAGAGGAAGACATCAAGGGGCTTGAGGAGACTATGAACAAAAATTTTGACTTCTTGATAAAGCAAAGTCCTAATGGAGCTCAAGTACACTAAGTCAGAGATTAGTGTGGAGCCGGTCACTTGCATGATTTGTGAGAGCGTGGTACATGAGATCCTTAGTTGCCCTCACCAAGAAGACTACCCAGAAATAATTGAAGAATGCAAGGGACTCTTTTATAATCAACCAAATAACGATCCTTACTCTTACACTTACAATCCGGATGAGAGTAACCACCATAACTTCCCATGGGATGGTCAAGGCCAAAACCACCAAGGAGGTTAAGGTGGTATGCATAGACCTAATAGAGGTTTCCAATGTCAAGGTGGAAGATACACTCAAGGCGGTGGTTACAATAACCAAGGAAATAATTAAGGGGGAAACCAAGGAAATTTTGGTACTTCGGGAAGTGGAAGCAAGGGTTTCTCAAATTATCAAGGAGCTCCCCGATTCATACCAAGACCGAATGGTGGATTTGCCAATGCTTTATGTGGTAACACTTACCAGCTGAGAGCGCCCTTTGTGTCTAGAGCTTAGCAACCACCATTGCATTGCATCTTGCCGATCAAAGTGTGATGCATCCGAGGGGTATAGTTGAAGATGTGTTAGTCGTGATTGGTGAACTTGTGATACTGGCCGACTTCGTGATACCTAACATGGAGGAGCCTAGAGGATACGAAGATCTTCCTATCATCTTCAAAAGAGTCTTTATGGCTACGGCCGGAACAAAGATAGATGTTAAGGAGGTTGTGCTCACCATGATGGTCGTCGAGAAGACCGAGACATTCAAGATCTTCAAGGACTCAAAGCTAATTTAGACTCTAAAAGCCATGAGCGTGGTAGTTATGGATGATGAAGCCGATAAGAAGGAAGATGAGGAGGCATTGACCAAGGGAATGAGCCATGGAAAGAAAAGGTTGAGGTCGAACAAGCCAGTCATCAAAAGCTAAGTCACCTCGAAGAACTCCGACCCCTCAAGAGATACATACTACAAACTACTTGAGATTTTCCTAAATGGAGTAGTGCAATTAATGAACTTGAAGAATGAGAAATCTTTAGAGCTTCATAGAGAGCTAGTGGAGGCTTTGAAGGAGGACACAAGAATGTGGAATAGGGAGGTCTATCACTTTAAGGACCCGACCATGGTGCTTTGAATACCTAGCTTCCATCATCTGACTGTGTTAACATCGTTAAACTTGAACTGGGGATGGTCAGACACCATTGGTATGCAAAATAATAAGTGTGAGGTTGGGGGAGCATCGGGCATGATATAATGACCCGTACCTTGATTAATACGTTAATCATCACTAGTCGGACTTAATGAGCTAGGCATCATACATCACATTTATTAAGGTTCGTTGCGATTAAAAAGTTTTTTTTATAAATTGTGAATTTAGACTCGTTTCCTTCACAGCAATTTTAGAGGATTTTATTGCGAGTTCGTGCATATTGTTTTTTTTTCCGGAGGTCCGACCAATTAGTTATGAATTTTTGATGTTTCGGAAGTAGAAAATTAAATTAGAAAATCAATTATTGATGAATTATTTTTGTCTGCCAGATCTCTGAATGGATTGATCTGGACCGTTGATTCACTTTAACTTAAGGTAGAAAATTTAAACAATTCTACCCGGATTAGTAGAACCCGTTTGCGCAACCCGGATGGTCAGCCGACGGTGCACCCGATTGGATCGTCGTTGTCCGGCCATCTCGGCTCGCCACACCTGGCCAAATCGCTTCCTCTTCTCCTCCTCGACCTTCCCCCACCCTCAAAACCGCCATCAGTTATCACTCAGAGCATATTTGAATCAATGAAGTTCTCGAGTTTTCTCAATGTTCGTGACAGCGTTTCAGCGACCGGCGGGTGGCACAATGTTAGGGGTTCTCCTCCTCAGCCCTCCCGAAATAGATTGAGATTCATCTTAAGTTGCATCACGGTCGTCGGCATCAGCCTGACTCGAACCAATTCCGGCAAAATCTGCCTATTTTTGAGGTATATTTCGGCCACTTCTGGCCAGTATCTGGTGTAGGTTGTTTTGTAAATATTGTTGGGCTTTAAGAGAGCTTTGCATTGGTGTATGATGTGTAGGGATTGGTAGTGATTGTTCTAGCAGCGCATGGCCCTCGACAGTGGTGGCGCGTGGGCCCTACGGGAAATTTTTTACGGGAAAATTTTAAGTCAATTTTATAGTCATTTTCACGTAGTTTCATGTCTTTTTACATATTTAGTAATACCTTAGTGGTGACTCGATATTTCGACGCGGTTAAGAGTCATCTGTCGAGTCGAGGCTCATCTTCGGTCGTGTTGGTTTGCAAGGCACGACGAGTAGGATCAAGCTTAGGGTTCATCAATACGTGGAGTTTGGGTAGCGTCTCCCATTTATCGAAATGGAAATGTGAGTTTCTGATTGACATTCTGTCTCTGATTATTTTATCTACTTTGGTTTTACTGCAGAACTTCCATTAATTAATTAATTTTGATTTATGATTTATCTTAGGAGGATCGAGTACCATTTATGAGTTGAGGATCGATTATGATTCTACAGATGGTCCAGGTGAGTGGACACTTTGGTTTTCTTTGTTGTTAGTGAGGTTAGATTATACATGTTTATGATTTATATTACATATTTTTATAACACAACATGTTATACATTTTATATTTATGCATGGAGGTACTGCATGATATTTCACAATTTTTATGCACTTCACGTGAAAGGACCCGACTCCGATTTAGTTGCCTAAACCGAAATCAAACCCCCTCGAAAACACGACTTTAATCTTTTTTTTTCCAGAGTTTACTTTGAAAACACATAAACCATTCTTAGAACCTGCAAAGAAATACACTTCGAATATTCCACAAAAGCCAAACCATGGGGCTCTGTTTCCCATCCGGATTTCTCAACAACATATATATAATAAACTCAAAGGTTTACAAGAAATCCAGAATCATTCAGGAGTATACTCAACTGAAACACAGTATAAGTACTCAGAGCGACGCCTATATACAACATTTACAACGAGTAGGTCAAACAAGAAACCTACGGAAACTGAAGAGTGATCTGAAATCTATGCCTCCACAGTCGACGCGCAACACAGGAACTCAAAATGCAAACTGGGCAACGGAAATTGAAAAGCCCAGGGGAAAGGTGAATAAAATTGTTAGAGTGAGTGGCCAAAAATAAACATATGCCTTTCACCATTTATATAGTCATAAAATAATGCGAGTTCGCAAATGGATAAAATACACCACTCCGGCGGGTTGCCCTGCAAGAGTAGCAAGTCCGGTGAATCTCTCAAACCCGATGGTGATAAACTAGGCGAATCTCTCAAGCCTAGTCGACATATCAAGCGAATCTCTCAAGCCTGATAGATGAACTACCGGTGATTAGCCGCGTAGCCAATGCATCGATGCTAAATAAATAAATGCCATCACCAATAAAATAAACAATACTTTTCAAACGATAAATAATCTGAACATTCTACTGAAAACAAATAATGAAATCAAGAACTCGCTACAACAGTGTAAATAAATGTCCACTCACATAGCAAAGCTAGCCCTGAGGTCCGGCGGAAGATCTCTCGCCAAACGCTCGATCTCGATCACCTGAATAACAGGGATACGATCAATACATAAAGAATCACAATATACAGAGCTAATACGTCGAGAACCTCACGTTCTTGAAAGATGTACTGCTCGAAATATCGACGAGGATTACAAAATTCATAAAATATACCCAATTAGCCCTCGTCCCAAAATATAATACTCAAATCAACCCAAAAACCTCAAGACTAGGCTCGGGGTGCGATTACGAGCAAAACGGTATAAAACTTCCAAAAAATCCCAAAAAGTCAACCTCGCCGGAGCTCCGCCGTTGACCGCCGTCGCCGCGGCGTCAACTGTGACCCATTCCGGTGAAAATTTCCAGAACTCATCTACTCCTCGAGCCTAACAACTTCCTCTTCTACACCATACTCCAATTTGAAACACATCAGCCGGAATCAAGCCCGAAACCTACGGCCTCCATAGATTCCGGCGAGCCCCAAACGGCGTCCAATCTCAAAATTCTTTCACCCAAAGCATCTATGGGTTGAGGGGAACCTTTCCCCCCACCTCCCCGACAACAAAAATCGCCAGAAAACGCCACCCAATTCCGGCAAAAATCCCTAATTTCACCGAGCTCGTTCTCCCTCAATTCTCAATCAATTCTCACGAAATCAAGTTCTAAACCATAGGAAATCACGAGAGGATTCTAACCATACCAAATTGTGGCCGGAGGTGGCTAGAATCGCCAGGTCGGATGGTGACAGTTCGTGGGTCGCGGTGGAGCTCGGTTAACACGGGTCAACGTGGTCAACGACGGTCAAACTTCCCAAATGTGACTTTTTGACAATTTTACAATTATTTCGATATTTATACATGCGGCCCGAGATGATCAACGGTCCAAAATGAAACGAAACCAAACTGATAAACACGATTAAATCTAACAGTCGGAAATATTCATAACATATTCATCGAACATCGGAAAAATCCTTGGAAAACTTCTATGATCTCAAAATCATAAACTTTACAACTCTCGTGAAGGAACTCATATCAAATTCATTACCGAAAATATCATTGTGAACTAACCTGCCATATTAACCAATTACGACTAAACCACGACTAATCGCGAAACTCGCAAATCAAGCCAGTTAACTACCATTTTTGGTTCAGGTTGTCACATCACATACACGATTATGCATCGATGCATTGGCTGCTCGGCGGATCACTGAGTATGCTCTGAGTGGGCTAGGAATTCCTTACTTGATGATTCATACACTTGCACGGTTTTGCGTCCACACACTGTGATGACCCGGAACAGAATCAGAAGTGTAATCAGTTTAGTTCGTGAGTCAGCGCGTAATCGCAGTCCTCCGATAATTGATTGAATCGCTGGTCTTGAAGCGTAAATGGAATGATTATCGACTTGATTTGCGAGTTTCGCGATTTGTTGTGATTTTGGCATAATCTGTTAATATGGCGGCTTCCTTAGCAACTAAATTATTGGGTGAGAATTTGATTTCGGATCCTTCGTGGAAGTTGTAGAGAAATTAATTTCGAGCTCGTGGGAACTTCCGGAGAATTTTTCCGAGTTACGAGGAATAAGTTATGAATATTTTCGTCCGTCGAATATTGTCGTATTTATCCGTTTGGGGTTCGATACGCGTACAGTATAAATACGGAAACGATACATGCCGTTTTTGGAAACTTTCTAAAAAGAGAAACTTGGGTGTTGACTGGGTTGACCACGGGTGGGTTGACCCATTTTGGAGGCCGAATGGGTTTGCTAGAAATTGAGGCCGATTCCGGCCATATTTGGGCAAGGTCTCTTCATAGGAATTGTTGGGCTTGTGTTGCTCTTCAACTTGGTAGTTGGTTCCCCTCCTATGGTGGTCGGAGGAGGAAGAATTGCGGCGGCGAACCTAGACGATTTCCGACGAGATTTTGTTGAATTCGGAGGTGACTTTTCCGGCGGTTTTGGAGCTTGGGGTTTGGGGCTTTTGTTAGCCTTGAGCCAAGGAAGCTATTCCAAGTGGTCTTGAGGGTTGCCGTGGCCGGAGGAGAGAGATCCGTCGATTTGAAATTCTGGTAAGGGTTTGGAACTTTGAGTTGATTTTTGGTGGTTTCCCGGTCAAAATTGGCCTTAACTTATAACTGAAAAATTGTTGGAATCGTTGAGATCTTTGAAACCGTGTGTAGCATGAAATTTTCTGGGCAGATCTGAAATTTCGGCGGCCGGCGGCGACTTTTTGTCCGACGTGTTTTTCGACGAGTTATATGTCATTTCACTCGGAATCGCGTCCCGATCGCAGTGATGAGGTTTGTTTTTCGAATTGAGCATCGAAAATTATAGCGAGGTTTTGTGGTGTGATTATCGAATTTTCACGATTTCGTCGTTATTGAATTATATGTTTCCGGGAACGGTTGTTTCTCGTGATATGATTTGAGGTGTCGAGTTATGAATTTGAGCAGTGGATTTTATGATTATCCTGGAGTTCGTGATCGTTCGTTTGGTGAATGATTTTTCGCCGGATCACGGGATTAACGCGTATTGCGTTACGCTCACTTGTGAGTGGACAATTTCTTTTCACTGATATTCGCGAGTCTTTATATTACATTTTACAAGAATGAGCATACGTTTGTGATTATGACTTATTCGAGCATGTGTTTTACGATTATGCTTTATACATTTGCATGAAACTATTTATGATTTGGTTTACACATAGTATAGTCTTAGTATATGTGGTTGTATCGATACACTTGCATCCCGGCTGATCCCCGAGGATGTCTACCAGGGGGGAACTGTACCTTGTGCCGATGCATTTCCGGGTGGGTACAGATTTTTGTTTCTGGTGCCGATGTATTTCCGGGTGGGAACAGATACCCTCACCTGAGGCCTTTCTGGCTAGAATCACGTGTAGGTGTGGGATCTCGTGATTCAGACTGTACTAGGACAGATGTGTCCATGAGCGACCCCGTGGGATTTTTACATGCATGCTCTGTACGCTGGAGGGGTTTGTGTTCACCTCGTGTACTATATCATATTCTTTCAATTTGATTCGCATATGTTTTTATAACATATATTATTCGGTGAAAGATATTTATTTTCGTCCACTCACTCTAACGGTTTATATGTCTTTCCTCTGGGCTTTTTTGTTTCCGTGCCCAGTTTGCAGTTCGGACTCTGGTGTCGCACATCGTGGTCGGAGGTATAGTGTTCGAGCTACCTTGTTTCATCCAGTAGGTTTCCTGTTCTACCTGCTGTGGTATATTTATATAATTATAAACTAGAGGTCGCTCTGAGCATTCTGATGTTATATTTTTCACACGATTTTTTCCCGGATTTCTGTAAAGTATAGTTATATTTATTACTTTACATTACTGTTATGATATTGAGAAATCCGGATGGGACTGGTGCCCACGGTTTGATTTTTGTGGCATAGGATGAAGTGTTATTTTCCGGGTGGAGGTAATGGCAATTCCGCGTTAGTAGCGTTACTCTGCCAAAATTTCGATGCTTTTTGTTGGTTCGTGTTTTCAGAAGGGGTTTGATTCCGGTTTAGGAAACTAAATCGGGGTTGGGTCCATTCAGCTTGGTATCAGACCATTAGGTTTTAGGTTTTGTAGACTTCTGTAGTCGTGTTTACTAAGGATATTTGAGAATGTACAGCATGTCTGGAGTGATGACCTAACCGGCTGGCGGATACTCATCAATACTCCGGGTGTTGTATGCTTTCAAATATTTAAAGTTCCATGATTACGTTCTATTTGTTGCGAACAATGTCTTATTCATTAGGATGCGTCCTTGACGTGCTTTCCGTGTCGGTACGGTTGTGGATCCTACTGAGGATCAGTCGACGCACGATTTGACAATGAATTGTGGGTTTGGATGAGCAATTTGAATTCAGAGATATGTGTGGCATGGTTTGTCTAGTTGTGCGTGTATGGGGGTGTACATGTTGCCTCTTAGCAGAGAATCGTGACAGTTGATGTTTGCCTGAGTCAGATCGTTGCATTTGGTGGACTAGTATTGTGTGAGTTCCTATTGCGACTCCATGGCCTACATTTGGGGTATTGTTTATACGGTAATGGTTTAATCAGGCTACCTAACAACAGAAATATGGAGTGTTTATCCACCTGAGGCATTGATGTATTATTCATATGTTTGTTTCCATTTGCACGTGTTATGTGGCTTCAGAGGAAGCAGTGCACGAGGTTTGAGATGAGTTTGAACCTGAGCATCAGAGGGATTTTGACTGATATGCCTCGGGATAACCATGATGAGTTTGATGTGCTGCACTCAGAGGCGTGGCTATTGAGAAGGAAAGGCGTACGCAGTTTCCAATATGTTAGTTGAGAAAAGGTGAATTTAGTCGAGATATTTGATAAGGTTGAGTTCCGGCACCGTTTGGTGGTGGTCGAGATCACGGAGTAGTGGACTTGTTCCTGTGGAATGAGTTTGGGTAATCGTTGGTGATCCTTCCACACAGCAGGCGTCGCTGTGATTTGTGTCCGTGGGGCACTCTCGGATGCTATTGTGGTGGCCAGGAGGGTCACGTTACGAGGGAGCATCCTCAGCTAGCTGTTTTAGTGATTCGACAGCTCAGGGTTCACGAGGAACTTGTGATGCTATTTCTGGAGTTTGACCAACGTAGCCTTTTAGGCGAGTCAATTTGAATGTCGCAATCGACGTGAGCAGCTAGTTGGGCATGTCAAAGTTTGTGCCACAACCTTGTATGAGGACGAAGTTTCTTTGAGATTACTTTCGCTTAGCATCCATGGCTATTGTGCCTGCATATCCACTTCCGAGGTTTTGGAGAGTGTTGCATCCATACGGGAGGTTGCGGGATCTTTGTTGGAGATTATGAGTTAGCCACAGATCTATTATTGTTGGACATCGTTGATTTTGATGTGATTATGGGTATGGACTTCTTGATGATTCATTGGGCTATGTTTGATGGTCACAAGAAGGAGGTTGTGTTTCGACGACCCGGACTTTCCCCGAGATACTGTTTTGCGGTGAGAAGAATATTTTATTGTCATGTGTGATTTCAGCGGTGATGGTCGAGCAGATGGTGTAAACGGGTTGTGTTGTTTGCTTAGCTCATGTTGTGGATACTACGGTTGCTGTGCCAGACATTGGTGATATTGAGGTGGTTGCAGAGGTTCCAAGTGTGTTCTGGAGGAGTTACCAAGTATTCCTCCAGTTTGGGAGACCGACAACACCATTGAGCTTTTACCGGGCGCTGGACTCATATCACCGGTATCTTGTTGTTCGGTGCCAGCGAAGCTGTTGGAACTACAGGTTCAACTTCAGGAGTTGCTGGAGGAGATTTCGTGCGACCCAGCGTATCATTGTGTTGTGCTCTTGCATTATTTGTGTGAATGTAGGATGGTTCGACAAGGTGGTGCATCGACTACCGGAAGCTGAATCAGGCTTCAGAGAAGAGTGAGTATCCTCCGCTTCAGATTAGCGACTTGTTTAATCAGCTCACGGGAGCTTCAGTCTTTTCGAAGATCGATCTCAGGTCCGGATACCATCAGTTGAGGATCGATGAGTCGGATGTGGCTAGGACGACTTTCGGATCATGGTACGAGCACTATGAGTTCTTGGTCATGCCTTTTGGGTTAACTAATGCCCCCGCATCTTTTACGGACTTGATGGACCAGGTGTTCAAAGGGTTTCTGGACAACTTTGTTGTCGTGTTCGTCGGCAACATCCTGATTTACTCCAGGAGTGTGGGTCAGCACCTGAAGTAATTGCGAGTGATTTTGCGGACTTCGCGAGATGGTTAGTTGTTTGCAAAGCTCAGCAAGTGAGAGTTTTGGTTGATTAGCATGAAGATTTTGGGCCACGTAATGTTATCCGAGGGAGTCGGCGTGGATCCTAACCAAATTGAAGCCGTGTTGATTCGGAGTTTACCTACCATTATACCAGAGATCAGGAGTCTCTTGGGTTTAGCAGGTTACTATCGACGCACTGTGCAAGATTTTCTCGGATTGCCACTTCACTTTCCGGACTGACGAAGAAAGCGTCAAGTTCGAGTGGTCCGATACGTGTGAGATGAATTACTTACTCCCGAAGGAAGGTTGACCATTGCACTAGTTTTGGTTCTACCTGACGACCGTGACGAGTTCGTGGTTTATGGCGACGCATCGAGATTTAGATTTGGTTATGCTTTGATGCAGCATAGCAGAGCGGTGGCTCATGGTTTCAGGCAGTGGAAACTTTATGGAGTTACGTATCCTATGTATGATTTAGGAGTAGCTTTCTTTATGTTAGCACCGAAGAGTTGGAGACACTACTGCTACGGCGTGCCACGCAGTGTAAGATGTACATTGATCACTTGAGTTTCATCTACTTGCATATTCAGTCAGATTTGAGTTTGAGGCAACGTAGATGTATGGGGTCAACTAACGACTATGGCTGCACATTTGAGTTTATCCGAGAAAGGCTAGTAGTTGTACTTTGACTATCCATCTGGGATGTTATTGCTGATGCATTCAATCGGGAGTCGGGAGCTTCATTGTTTCACATGTGTGTGGCTCGGGTTTCTGTGTTAGCCGAGTTGCGAGTTACGTGAGCTGAGTTAGAATATGATGATGTTGGAGCTCATTTTTTTGTGTGCGTTATGCACTAGTGGTATGGAGATGTATCTGATACTTCGAGTCTACTACTCGTGATGCAACATAAAGAGTATTATAGCAGCTTGTGTGTGCAGATGCCACATTTGTCGACAGGCGATGGTAGAGAGGCAGAGACTTGCCAGGAAGTTACAGCCATTGGAGATTTTCGATTAGAAGTTGGAACTTGTCACTGTGGATTTTGTGTGCCAGTACGCACTTCGGTTTGTGGTACCAGTTGTCGGGTCTTTGTGGACCATTTGATGAACTTAGTTATTTTCCTTGTACTTTCGGAAAAGATTTCAGTGGCAGGCTGACATAGTTGTATTTAACAGAGGTTGTTTATTTTCGTGGTGTACCTGTGTCCCAGATTGCTGATCGAGATAATCAGTTACAACAGAGTGTTGGCAAGCATTGCAGTGAGCATTGGGGACCAGATTACAGGTTAGTACCGTTTCTTATCCTCAGATTGGTGGGCGATCTTTGAGGACTATTCAAACCTTGGAGGGCATATTGTGGTCTTGTGTATTGCAATTCCGAAGGATTTGGGACCAGCAGTTTCATTTATTCGAGATTACATGCAGTACCAGTTTGTAGACCACTATGATTCTGACGTTGCATGATGTCGTTTTTGAGGAACGATGTTGTACTCCATTGTGCTGGAGTGAGTTTGGTTTGAGCTGACGTTTGATTTTGATTTAGTGGAATATGCTACCACAGACTTTCGGATTAGCGGAAACAGGTTGATAATTGCTCGAGTTCGACGTTAGAGTTATGTTGATGTGAGCATGTTGAGTTGTGAATTTGCCATGTTATTTTGGTCTGTATGTGATCATGGGGCGAATTTGTGTTGTGCTGTATAGTTTGGCATTGCCTATAACATTGGCCTTTGTGTGTGTATGGTATTCTGTGTGGTGGAACTACATTTTAGATCTGTTGCGTGTTTTATACCCTATCAGTTCCTTATACAGGAAGACTTGGCATTTGTGAGGAGCCAGTTCAGATTTGAGATTTGAGGTCGACATAGACAGTGTCCGTACTTTTCAGTTGACAGACTTGGCAGAGACAGTGTCCCTACTTTTCAGTTGAAAGACTTGGAAATTTCGAGGTTGAATTTTTTTTTAAGGGGGGTAGATTTGTGACAACCCGGAACAGAATGAGAAGTGTAATCAGTTTAGTTCGTGAGTCAGCGCGTAATCGCAGTGCTCCAATAATTGATTGAATAGCTGGTCTTGATCACGACTTAATTATTGGTCGAGAATTTGAGTTGAGTCTCTTTTCGAGAGTTGTTGTACGCGTGATTTCGAGTTCGTGGGCGGTTCCGGATTATTATTTTGACGACCGAGGAATATAATATGAATATTTGAAATTTCGGAATATTGTCTAGTTTATCCGTTCGTGTTCGAGTCTATCCGAATTGTGATTGTGATCTGTTTTGGACCAATGATCGACCCGAAGCGTAAATGGAATGATTATCAACTTCATTTGTGAGTTTCGCGATTTGTTGTGAGTTCGGCATAATCTGTTAATATGGCGGCTTCCTTAGCAACTAAATTATTGGGCGAGAATTTTATTTCGGATCCTTCGTGGAAGTTGTAGAGAATTTAATTTCGAGCTCGTGGGAATTCCGGAGAATTTTTCCGAGTTATGAGGAATAAGTTGTGAATATTTTCGTCCGTCGAATATTGTGGTATTTATCCGTTTGGGGTTCGATACGCGTACGGTATAAATAGGGAAACGATACATGCCGTTTTTAGAAACTTTCTAAAAAGAGAAACTTGGGTGTTGACTAGGTTGACCACGGGTGGGTTGACCCATTTTGGAGGCCGAATGGGTTTGCCAGAAATTGAGGTCGATTCCGCCCATATTTGGGCAAGGTCTCTTCATAGTAATTGTTGGGCTTGTGTTGCTCTTCAACTTGGTATTTGGTTTCCCTCCTATGGTGGCCGGAGGAGGAAGAATTGCGGCGGCGAACCTTGACGATTTCCGGCGAGATTTTGTTGAATTCAGAGGTGACTTTTCTGGCGGTTTTAGAGCTTGGGGTTTGGGGGCTTTTGTTAGCCTTGAGCCAAGGAAGCTATTCCAAGTGGTCTTGAGGGTTGCCGTGGCCGAAGGAGAGAGATCCGTCGATTTGAAATTCCGGTAAGGGTTTGGAACTTAGAGTTGATTTTTAGAGGTTTTCCGGTCATAATTGGCCTTAACTTATAACTGGAAAGTTGTTGGAATCGTCGAGATATTTGAAACCGTGTGTAGCATGAAATTTTCTGGGCAAATCTGCAATTCTGGCGGCCGGCGGTGACTTTTCGTCTTATGTGTTTTTCGACGAGTTATATGTCATTTCACTCGAAATTGCGCCCCGATCGCAGTGATAAGGTTTGTTTTTCGAATTGAGCATCGGAAATTATAGCGAGGTTTTGTGGTGTGATTATCGGATTTTCACGATTTCGTCGTTATTGAATTATATGCTTCCGGGAACGGTTGTTTCTCGTGATATGATTTGAGGTGTCGAGTTATGAATTTGAGCAGTGGATTTTATGATTATCCAGGAGTTCGTGATCGTTCGTTTGGCGAGGAATTTTCCGCCGGATCACGGGATTAACACGTATTGCGTTACGCTCACCTATGAGTGGACAAGTTCTTTTCACTGATATTCGCGAGTCTTTATATTACATTTTACGAGCATGAGCATACGCTTGTGATTATGACTTATACGAGCATGTGTTTTACGATTATGCTTTATACATTTGCATGAAACTATTTATGATTTGATTTACATAGAGTACAGTCTTAGTATATGTGGTTGTATCGATACACTTGCATCCCGGCTGATCCCCGAGGATGTCTACCAGGGGGGAACTGTACCTTGTGCCGATGTATTTCCGGGTGGGTACAGATTTCTGTTCCTTGTGCCGATGTATTTCCGGGTGGGAACAGATACCCTGACCTGAGGGCTTTCTGGCTAGAATCACGTTTGGGTTTGGGATCCCGTGATTCAGACTGTACTAGCACGGATCTGTCCATGAGCGAACCCGTGGGATTTTTACATGCATGCTCTGTACGTTGGAGGGGTTTGTGTTCACCTTGTGTACTATATCATATTCTTTCAATTTGACTCACATATGTTTTTATAACATATATTATTCGGCGAAAGACATTTATTTTCGTTCACTCACTTAACAGTTTATATGTCTTTCCCCTGGGCTTTTCGGTTTCCATGCCCAGTTTGCAGTTCGGGCTCTGGTGTCGCACGTCGTGGTCAGAGGCATAGTGTTCGAGCTACCTTGTTTCATCCAGTAGGTTTCTTGTTCTACCTGCTGTGGTATATTTATATAATTATACACTAGAGGTCGCTCTGAGCATTCTGATGTTATATTTTTCACACGATTTTTTCCCGGATTTCTGTAAAGTATAGTTATATTTATTACTTTACATTTCTGTTATGATATTAAGAAATCCGGATGGGATTGGTGTCCACGGTTTGATTTTTGTGGCATAGGATGAAGTGTGATTTTCTGGGTGCAGGTAATGGCAATTCCGCGTTAGTAGCCTTACTCTGCCGAAATTTCGATAGTTTTTGTTGGTTCGTGTTTTCCGAAGGGGTTTGATTCCAGTTTAGGAAACTAAATCAGGGTTGGGTCCTTTCACACACTTGCATTACTTTTATTTAGACTTGCTCAGTTTTATTTTTTATTTTTGGTGAAAGGCATAAACTTACGTTTTACGATTTCTAAGACTATTTCTTTTTCGTCCACTCACTTTAACGCTTTTCATGTTTTTATATGTCTTTTTCCTGGGACCTTCGGTTTCAAATGCCCAGGTTGCTCAGTCTCAGCTGAGTTTGGGTGCGCACATAAATCGATGCATAGAAATATCTGTCATAGGATCCAGGGTTGATCCTACGAGTTAGCAACTTAGTCACCATAGGTAGTTTAGAGAGTCTAGTAGCTTTGGTGTGATAATTGGTTTTAGATTCTGTTGTTATGAGTTGTTTCTAGAATTTAGTCTCTTTAAATTATGATTTTCAGATTATTTAATTTCCCTTCGGTTTTCTTTTGGTCTAGCATGTTCAGCTTTTCATGATCATTAGGGCCTAATCCCAGTTTTGGTAACTAAATCAGGGTTGGGTCCTCACTCGTGAAGAATGGAGCATTGAGGACATGGACTTCAGGCTTAAATTCTTGGAATTTTCAATCGATCGAAGGTCCTTCTCAACCCGTTGACTGCACGCTACTGTCCAGTCTGGGTCACTCCTGTTGAGGGAATCTCTCGACCCGTCGTGGAGTGTCTTGCCACAATTAACTTTTGAAGACCAAAGAACTTGAGGCCAAGACAAGTCCTAGAGCACCATTTGAGGATCATGGCCAAGCCTATGCAACCTTGGGGCTTGGCGGCAGTCTTCAAAGCATTTGCATTTGTTTCTCCCTACTCTTCTTACTTCCTAGCTTTAAGTTGGTTACATTTTAAGTATGATGCTATATTAGGGTGCTTAGGGATCATCTCCCATCCCCAAGGGTTGTTAACCTTGGCTAATCTTGATGGATCATAGTGCATGATGAGAGAGATACCAAATTACCATTAGTATATTATTTGGAGTCGTGTTAGAGTGTTGTAAGCTTGTGTAATACATGTGAGATACTTCACTACCAGAATAAGTACTATATCCGACGAAATGACGAAAAACAGGCCAATGACTTTTGATGTCGTCGGGTATACTATAGCATACTCCACAACAAAAATGTTTTGTTGCCAATAGTTTTCGGTCATCGGGCATAGTACTATAGCCGACGTCCGAAAAAACGTCGCCAGTGTTTGTGCCAGGATCGTCGTCGACTATAGTGTTTGACAAACACCGACAACATTTTTCAACTATAGCCTATGCCATTATTAAGTCGTCGGCTATAATTCTTTATTACAGATTGATATGGGCAACAACTCAATCAATCAAAAAATATTCGGTGAGAAAAACTGAAACGCTCAGAAATCATTGAGTGTTGTCGGAAACTTTCCAAAATAGGTTCATGAAGCTATATATAGGTACGTATATATATATACATATAAGTGTGTGTTGATTTTTGATTTAGAGTTGATTATTGATTTTAAGTAATTGATTGTTGATTTTGAGTAATTGATTTTGAGTTGATTTTGAGTTGTGTTCGATGAATATATATATATAATTATATGTAAATTTTTGATATATATGTGTTAATTTGTAATTAGGGAGTAGAAGAATTAAATTATGTAATTTATAGTTTAAAGATTGATATATATAGATATAATAATGAATTTTTAATTAAATAGAGCATATATATATACAGTTGGAATTTTCAGGATAGACAAGAGTTAGATATGCCTTCCAAAATGAGATGTAAGATATCACCATAGAATTAGAAGTTTTGTGGGATATGTGAAGGTTAATTATGGAGGGATGACAATTCATTATTGCCCGTGTACGAAATGTCAGTGTTGTAGTGAACGATATCGTTTTCTCATTGATAAAGTATTGGAGCACCTGAAGAAAAACGGGTTTTGGAATAAGTACACATGTTCAATTTATCACGGTGAAACATCATTAGCGGGTCAACATGATCATGGGCAATTTCTTGAAAGGGCCAGTACATCCAATGATCCAACAACGAGGTTGATCAATGATGTGTTTCCTTATGAGAGCGGTGTATTTGCTCAAGCACCAGATATCCCTCCCGCCATTGGGGGTTCCCTCATATTGAATGTGACGACCCGAACTAGAATCAGTTGAGTAAACGGCTTAATACACGAGATTATGCGTAATCACTGTTTTTCATATATTAGTTGATTAACCGGTTTTAATCACGACTTAATTATCGGCCTAGAATTTGAGTTGGGTCTCTTCTCGTGAGTTGTTGTACACGTGATTTCGAGTTCGTGGGCGGTTCCGGATGAATATTTCGACGACTGAGGAATATAATATGAATATTTGAAGTTTCAGAATATCGTCGAGTTTATCCGAATTGTAATGGTTATCCGTTTTGGACCATCGATCGTCTCGAGACGCGAATATAAATATCGGAAATAGTCGAAAATTGTCGAAAAACACTGTTCGGGAAGTTTGACCGGTGTTGACCGAGCTGTTGACCGTTGACCGTAGAGGAATTTTCGGACCATTTGGATTCTCCGGCGGACCTGCGGATTCCGGCCATTTCAGGCCACGACTTTGGAAGGTAAAATGTTCTCCTCGTGATTCTAAACTGTTTAGAACTTGAAATTTCTTGATTTGGTTGAGAATTGAGGGAGAAATGTTGATTTGAAAACGGTGGAATTCCGGCCGGTTTTGGGTTTTGTGGACGGAGGTGCTCCGGCCACGGTGGTGGCTGGAGAGTTGGGGGTTTCTACTCGTGGGGCCACGGCGGTTCTTTTGGGAGTGGTCTCGAAGGCCGCCGTGCGCCGTGGACGGAGAACGGAGGAGATCGGAGATCGCCGGCGGTGGAGGATACCCGTGGGTTTCGAGCAGATTTCCGGCCAATCCCGCCGGAATTGACCCTTGTCACAGTTGAGAGATGTGTTGTACTCATCCAGATGAAGGTTCGGTAAGCTTGGCCGCCAGAAAATCTGTCCGGTTGACGGCGTGCCGCCAGCTGCGGCGGCGGTAAACGGCGGAGCTCCGACGACCGTTGACTTTTTTGGAAGTGTGTCGAGTTATATGTCGTTTTGCTCGTATTCGTGCCCCGATCGTCGCCTTGAGTTTTTCGAGTTGATTTGGGTATCGGATTTTCAGTTGAGGGTTTTGAGTGGAGATTTCAGGAATTTCGTTGATTATTTTTGTTTCAGTTATACGTTTCCGGGAACGGTTGGTTTCCAAGGTGTGGTACATTGTTGTGAATTGTGATTTTGATCAGATATATTTTATGATTATTTTATGAATTGTGCCGGACCACGTGATTAGCGCAAGTGCGCGCTTTGCTTATCTGTGAGTGGACACTTTTATATTTTCACAGTCGTTGCGAGTTCGTGATTTTCCGTATTTGTTTATATACGATGTTGAGTTTATTTATTATTTTCGGAGGCATTATTTTATGTTTTATGGTGATGGCATACTTGCATTGATGCTTCGGCTACTCGGATGATCACCGCTAGTCTGACCAGAGTTGAGAGATTCTTCTGGACCAGAGTTGAGAGATTCCTCTGGGTAGGGTTGAGAGATTCCCCTGTTATGCCGCTGGGGTTGAGAGATTCCCCTGGCCTATCACCGTCGGGCTTGAGCGATTCGCCTGACCGTCGGGCTTGAGAGATTCGCTTGGCACCTCCATATATATATATTTTTCGAACTCGCTGTACTTGTTTATTGTATATGAAATTGGTGAAAGGCATATGTTTATTTTCGTCCACTCACTCTAACGTTTTATTGCCTTTCCCCTGGGCTTTTCGGTTTCCGTGCCCAGTTTGCAGTTCGGATTCTGGTGTCTCACGTCGCGGTCGGAGGCTAATTATTCGAGCTACCTGTCTTTTCCAGTAGGTTCCTTGTTTCGTCTACTATTGTATATTTTGTATATATACACTAGAGGTCGCTCTGATACGATACTGATACATGTTTTTATATGGTTTTTCCCGGATTTTCTATATTATACAGTTATGTTTACTGTTTATTGCTATTGTTATGATATTGAGAAATCCGGATGGGATTGGTGCCCACGGTTTGGCTTTTGTGGCATAGGATGAAGTGTTATTTTCCGGGTGCAGGTTAATGGCAATTCCGCGTTAGTAGCGTTACTCTGCCGAAATTTTATTTGTTTTTGTTGGTTCTTGTTTTCAGAAGGCGTTTGATTCCAAATTAGGAAACTAAATCGGGGTTGGGTCCTTTCAGCTTGGTATCAGAGCATTAGGTTGTCAGATTCTGTAGACTCTTGTAGTTGTAACGCTTAGGGTATTTGAGTTTGTACAGCATATCTGAAAGGATGACCCAACTGACCAGCGGTACTCATCAATGCTTCAGGTGTTGTGTGTTCTCAAATATCTGAGGTCTCATGATTACGTTCCTTCTGCTTGTACCTAATGCTTGTCTTGTATCAGTAGGATGCCTCCTCGACGTGGTCCCCGTGTTGATCGGGAAGTGGATCCTGATGAGGATTGCCAGACGCACGACTTGCTGATGCGAGTGTTGCGTTTGGAGTAGCGTTTTGACCCTGTGCTCAAAGCTCGTACTGCTGGTGTGACTGTCTTTTCGGGTTCAGCTGATCTAGAGATGTGTGAGGCATGGTTGGTTCAAGTTGAACGAGTTTGTGAGCGTCTGCGTTTTACCCCTGAGCAGATGACAGTGGCAGCAGTCGGATTACTTGAGTTAGATGCATACTTCTGGTGGGTTAGCACCGATTGGGTACTAGTTGATACTCCGTGGGCTTTGTTCCGAGATTTGTTTATGCGGAGGTACTTCAACCAGGCTACCGAGCAGCAGAAGTATGAGGAGTTCACGAAATTGAGGCAAGGCAGTTTGTCTGTGCTTGAGTATCGGGACAGATTTACCCGCTTATCTCGTTTTACGTGTGACATGGTGGCTACTGAGGAAGCCAAGTGCCGCAGATTTGAATTGGGTTTAAACTTGAACATCAAGGGGACTCTGACTACGATGCCTCAGTACAACTTTGATGAGTTTGTCTGTGCAGCACTCCGAGGTGAGGATATCGAGAAGGAAAGGCAGATGAGGTACCAGCCTAGACGGTTTGAGGAGGGCGGATCGAGTCAGGGGCCTTCCAAGAGGCAGAGTTCTGATACTTCCGGTTCGGCTTCATCCTCGGGCACTGGACCATATGAAATGACCCAACCCCGATTTAGTTGCCTAAACTGGAATCGAACCCCTTCGAAAACACAAACCAACAAAAACCAACAAAATTTCGGCAGAGTTTCGTTACTAACGTGGAATTACCATTACTTGCACGCGGAAATACACTTCATCCTATGCCACAAAAATCAAACCGTGGGTACCAATCCCATCCGGATTTCTCAATATATCAACAGTAATGTAAAATAATAAATGTATCTGTACTTTACTGAAATCCGGAGTAAAATCGTATAATATATACAATAGAATACTCAGAGCGACTTCTAATATATAATCATATAAGTATACCACAGTAGGTAGAACAATAAACCTACTGGAAGAAACAAGGTAGCTTGAGCACTATGCCTCCGACCACGACGTGTGACACCAGAGTCCGAACTGCAAACTGGGCACGAAAACCGAAAAGCCCAGGGGAAAAACATGAAAACTGTTAGAGTGAGTGGACGAAAATAAATGTCTTTCACCACGTAATATATACACGTATAAAAACATATGCGAGTCAAATGCATGAAAATCAAGTGGTATGTGAGGAGACGCTGATTCCAACCCACGTACAGAGCATGCAACGTAAATATATCGTGGAGTCTCTCGTGGATTACCACGCTATAGCACAGTCTGAATCACGGGATCCCAGACCCACACGTGATTCCTAGCCAGAAAGGCCTCGGGTCAGGATATCTGTCCCCCCCGGAGCGTACTCGGGGATCACCCGAGAAGCCAACATGTATCGATACAACCCTGATAACTGAGACTGTACTCTGTGTAAACCAAATCATAAATCTTTTCCATTCACATGCATAAAACATAATATGTACGTATGTATATTCATATACGTATATTCGTATATGCATAATAGTAAAACACATGCTCGTAAAATCATGATCAAACTACATGCTCAAGTTCGTAAATCATTTATAAAGGACTCGCAATCAATCCGTGAAAAGAAATGTCCACTCACAGACTAGTGTAACGCAGTTCGCGTTAACCCGTGATCAGGCGGAAAGTCCATCACCAAACGAACGATCACGAACCCCCTGAATAATCACAAAGTCCATTACTCAAAGTCATAACTCGACAATTCAAAAAAAATCACGAGAAACCACCGTTCTCGGAAACACATAATCCGATTACGAAAAACTGGCGAAAATCCGAAAATCACACCTCAATACCTTACTGTAATTTCGGACGCTCAATTCGAAAAACGAACCTCCCCACTGCGATCGGGGCGCGATTTCGAATGAAATCACATGCAACTTGTCGAAAACCCCAAAAAGTCAAAGTTGACCACCGTTGACCGCTGTTGACCACCGCCGGCGGCAGCGTCACCACTAACCGTGAAATTTCTCGGTGGAGCAACCCCTATTCCATGCAAAATCACCCACTGAGCAATTTCCATAACTGCACCGAAGTCCAATTCTCACTCTAACTAGGTCAATTTCATGTAAAACCGAATGTTCACACAAATTTCAATTCCAAAATTCTCCAAGCACAAGCAAAATTAGAACTCCATACTTACATGGTTAGAATCATGGTGAGGAGAGCTTCAAAGCCCACTACAAATTGTAGTTCAATTCGGCCGAAATCGAAATCAACCAAAACCCCAAGTTTCTTCTATTCTTTGGACGAAATTTCCTCTCTTTCCGGTGAGCCACGCCGTGAAAGGTGGCCGGGGATAGACTCGGGAGGCCGAGGCGAAGAGGAAGGGACAAGCCCCGTGCCATGGGGTGGCCAGAATCTTCACGCCGCCGTGGAGCTCGCCCTTGCCGTCGTGAATCTCTCAACAATATAAATGGCAAGGTTTGACTTGCCCAAACAGGCAACTTCCATATATAGACTTACCCAAAATGGAAACCAACAAACACACTTTTCCGCAAACTTCAAGTACCTGTAACTTTCTCGTCGTAACTCCGATTCCAATAATTCTCGCGGCAACAAACTCGACTCGACGTATTCTTCAATTATCACCCGAAGTCAAACACATCGACACATCCGATAAAAAGTCAACTGTTCAACCCAAACACATTCTTAAACCGACTAAATAATCAACAATCGGAAATATTCAGAACTTAATCCTGGTAACTCGGAATAATGCTCCGGAAGTTCCCACGAGCTCGAAATTAAATTCTCAACAACTTCCGTGAAGAAGCGGAAACCAAATTCTCGTCCGGTAATTTAGTCGCTAACAAATCTGACATATAAAACCGATTAAATCAAAACTTCAAATATTCGTAGTATATTCCTCGGTCATCAAAATAATGATCCGGAACCGCCCACGAACTCGAAATCACACGTATAACGACTCTCGAGAAGAGACCTAGCTCCAATTCTCGACCAATGATTTAGTCGTTATCAAGTCCGGCGATTCAAACAACTGTCTAAAATCTGCGATACCACGCGAGCTCGTAGATTAAGCTGATTCCATTGCTGATTCTGTTCTGGGTCGTCACAAATCCACCCCCCTTAAAAAAATTTCGACCTCGAAATTTCCGAGTCTGCCGACTAAAAGTAGGAGTACTGCCTCTGCATACTGCTCAACTCACCAGTGACAACATTAACTGAACAACTCTAACAACAAACTCCACAATAGGAGATAGCTCCGTGCTGAAATCTCTGTACCCTCAAATCTTGAATTTGAACTGGCTCCACACAATCGCCAAGTGTTCCTGCATAAGGAATAGATAGGGTACACAACACGTAACAAACCTAAAACATAGTTCCGCCACAAAGAACACAACACACACAAAAGCTAATGATATAGGCGACGCCGAACTATACGGCACAACACAAACTCGCCTATGACCACATACAGGTCAAAACAACATGGGAATTCACAACTCAGCCTACACACATCAACATAGCTCAAACATCAAACTCGGGCAATTATCAACCCATTTCCGCTAATCTGACAGTCTGTGGTAGTACATTCCACAAAATCCGAATCAAATGTCAGCTCACATCGAACACGCTCCAGCACAATGGAGTACAACATCGTTCCTCAAAACGACATCACGCAACGTCAATATCACAATGGTCAATAAACTGGTACTGCATGCAATCTCGAACAGCTGAAACTGCTGGTCCCAAATCCTCCGGAACTGCAATACCGAGGTTCACAATATGCCCTCCAAGGTCTGAATAGTCCTCAAAGATCGCCCACCAATATGAGGATAAGAATCAGTACTAACTTGCAATTTTGTCTCCAATGCTCGCTGCAAAGCTTGCCAACACTCTGTTGTAGCTGATTACCTCGATCAGCGAACTGGAACACAGGCACACCACGTAAATGGACAATCTCCGCCAAACACAACTATGCCAATCTGCCACTGAAATCGTCTCCGAAAGTACAAGGACATGTATTGAGTTCGTCAAATAGTCCACAATAGCCTAACAACTTGTACCACAACCGAAGTGCGCACAAACACACACAAGATCACTACGACAAACGCCATGTCTAACCGGACATCTCATATGGCTGACACATCTCGGCAAGTCTCTGCCTCCTAGCCATCGCCTGTCGACAAATGTGGCATCTGCACACACAAGCTGCTACATTACTCTTCATGTTACGTTACGAGTAGAAAACTCGGAGTATCTGATACATCTCCGCATCACTAGCGCCAAATGCGCGCGAAACAATGAGCTTAAACATCATCACACTCAAACTCAGCTCCCGAAGCTCGCAACTCAGCTAACACGGAAACTCGAGCCACACACACATGAAACACTGAAGCTCCCGACATTCAATTGAATGCATCAGCAACAACATCCCAGACGGATGATCAAAGTTCAACCTCGACCCCATCCATCTACACTGCCTCAAGCCCAAATCTGGCCGAAAATGCAAGTGGATGAAACTCAAGTGATCAGTGTACATCCTACACTGCGCTGCACACCGTAGCAGTAGTATCTCCAACTCTCTGATGCTAACATAAGGTCAGCTACACCCAAATCATACATAGGATAAGTAGCCCCATAAAGTTTCCACTACCCGTAATCATGAGCCACTGCTCTGCTACACAGCATCAAAATACAACCAAATCTAAACCTTGATGCATCGCCATAACCCATGAACTCATCACGATCATCAGGTAAGGTCAAAACCGAAACAACGGTCAACCATCCTGCAGGAGTAAGTAACTCTCCTCGCGTGCATCGAACCACTCGAACTTGACACCTTCCTCGTCAATCCGAAAAGTAGAGTGGCAATCCAGGAAAATCCTGTACAGGCCATCGGTAATAACCTGCCAAACCCAAGAGACCCCTGATTTCTGGTACAATGGTAGGGAAATCCCCAAATCAACACGGCTTCTATCTGGTCAGGATCCACGCCAACTCCCTCGGCTACATCACACAGCCCAACATCTTCACGCTAATCAACCATAACTCACACTTGCTGAGCTTTGCCAACAACTGATCATCTCGTAAGGGCCGCAAAACTGCTCGCAATTATTTCAGGTGCTGGCCCACACTCCTGGAGTAAATCAGAATGTTGCTGACGGACATGACCGCAAACTCATCCAAAAATCGTCAGAACACCTGGTCCATCAAGTCCGTAAAAACTACGGGGCATTGGTCAACCAATGACGTGACCAAGAACTCCTGATGCCCGCACTGAGATCCGAAAGCTGTACAGACCACATCTGACTCATCGATCCTCAACTGATAGTATCCGGACCCGAAATCAATCTTCGAAAAAACTGAAGCTCCGGCACGTTGATACTCGTCAATCCGAAGCGGAGGATACTCGCTCTCCTCTGAAGTGAATCAGGCTTCCGATAGTCAATGCACCACCTCGTCGAACCATTCAACATCCGTACAAACAATGCAAGAGCACACCACGCAAATACGCGGGGTCGCATGAAATCTCCTGAAACCTCCTCCAGCAACTCCTGGAGTCGAAACTGTAGCTCCATCAGCTCCGCTGGCTCCGAACGACAAGATGCCGGTAAAATGAGTCCAGGGCCCGGTACAAGCTCAAAGGTGTAGTCGGTCTCCCGAACTAAAGGAACACCTGGTAACTCCTCCGAAACACACCTGGAAATTCGGGAACCACCTCAATGTCGCCAATGCCAAGCACAGCAACCGTAGTATCCACAACATGAGCTAAGCAAACAACACAACTCGTCTCCACCATCCGCTCAACCAACACCGCGAAATAGTATCTCGGGGAAAATCTGGTCGTCGAAACACAACCTCCTTCTCGAGGCACTCGAACACAGCCAAATGTATCGTCAGTAAGTCCATACTCACAATCACACCAAAACCACAACGTCCAGCTATAACAGATCCGTGGCTAAGCCATATCCTCCAACAAGGATCTCGCAACCTCCGGATGGATGCAACATTCTCCAAAAACTCGGAAGTGGAGATGCAGGTACAACAGCCATGGATATCAAACAACAGTAACCTCGGAGAAAAGTCTATCCTCAAACAAGGTCATGGCACGAACTCCAACATGCCCAACTAGCCGCCCACGACAATTGCGACTTGCTGAATAACTCATCAAAAGGGTACATTGGTCAAACTTCAGGAATAGCATCATGACCTCCTCGTGAACTCTGAGCTACCAAACCGCTAGAACAGCTGGCTAAGGGCGCTCCCTCGTACCGTGACCCTCCTGGTCACCGAAACAGCAACTGAGAGTGCTCCACGAACACCAGTCATAGCGACACCTGCTGCGTGAAAGGATCACCAACAATCACCCCAAACTCATACCACAGGAGCAAGTCTGCTACACTATGATCTCCGCCATCGTCAAACGGATCCTCTGCTTGATCTGATGACCCTCAACATAATCGAAAAGGCCACAGCCTGATGAAGTCACTGATCTCGAGGTGCCTGAACTCAACCTCATCACAACATCTCGACTAAGTCCACTTTCCTTAAACCATCACATCGAAAACCACGTACGTCTTTCCTTCTCAATAGCCTCGCCACTGAGTACAGCACACTAAGCTCCTCACGGCTATCTCGAGGCACATCAATCAGATTCTCTCTGATGCTCAGGTTCAAACTCATCTCGAACCTCGTGCATCGCTTCCTCTAGAGCCACATAACTCGTGTAAACAGGGATAAACATGTGAACAATACATCTCTGCCTCAGGTGGGTAAACACTCCTCATTCGAATGCTGGGTAGCCTGATAAAACCATTACCGTATAACAACACCCTGAATGTAGGCCATGGAGTCGCAACAGGAACTCACACAATACCAGCCCACCAAATACAACAATCTGACGCAGGCAAGGCACCAACTACCACAATTCTCAGTTCTGAGGCAACATGTAAACGCTCATACACACACAACCAGGCAAACCGTGCCACACAAACTTCTGAATCTAGAATACTCATCCAAACCCACAATCCTCTGGGAAGTCGCGCGTCGATGGATCCTCAATCGGATCCACAACTGAAACGACACGGAAAGCACGTCAGGGAGGCATCCTAATGAATAAAACATCGTTCACAACAAGTAGAACGTAATCATGGAACTTCAAATATTTGAAAGTATACAACACCCGGAATATTGATGAGTATCCACCGGTCGGTCGGGTCACCATTCTAGACATGCTGTACATTCTCAAATATCCTTAGTAAACACGACTACAGAAGTCTACAGAACCTATAACCTAATGCTCTGATACCAAGCTGAAAGGACCCAACCCCGATTTAGTTTCCTAAACCGGAATCGAACCCCTTCGAAAACACGAACAAACAAAAACCAACAAAATTTCGGTAGAGTTTCGTTACTAACGTGGAATTACCATTACCTGCACGCAGAAATACACTTCATCCTATGCCACAAAAATCAAATTGTGGGCACCAATCCCATCCGGATTTCTCAATATATCAACAGTAATGTAAAATAATAAATGTATCTGTACTTTACTGAAATTCGGAGTAAAATCGTATAATATATACAACAGAATACTCAGAGCGACCTCTAATATATAATCATATAAGTATACCACAGTAGGTAGAACAATAAACCTACTGGAAGAAACAAGGTAGCTCGAGCACTATGCCTCCGACCACGACGTGCAACACCAGAGTCCGATAGAGGATGGTTCTCATTCACAAGGGACTTAGCGTATTGTGAATGATCCGATGGCTTCGGAGGCTGGAATGCTTCGGCTTGGAGAGGATCCTTGAAGTGTTTATGGAGGAGAGGTATTTGTGTAGAGCTTTGGCAAGTAAAATGAGAGATGATGTTGGTAAGGCTGGCCTCCCTCTTATATATAGGCAAAGGAATTGCATATCTCTCTCTTCCACCTTGCCTCTTCATTAAATGCACCCTTAGTCACCATGGCAAGTCACACCCTTAGTCATCCTTTGTTATCATCACAAGCAAGAGTCACCTAGGCTAGTCACACCCTTAGTCACCCTTTGTGATGATCACAAGCTTAGTCATCAAGCCTAGTCACCCTTTGTGATGATCACAAGCTTAGTCACCAAGCCTAGTCACAAAGCTTGCCAAACTTGACTTTTCCTCTTCACCAAGAGGCAAGCTTGCCGAAATTAATGGGCTTGGGCTTGGTTTTGGGCGGAAAAAGACTTTGACAAATGGGCCCAAAAAAAATGCTTTATGGGCCGGCCCATTTCCGATGCTCCGAAATCGCAAAAATCGCAAAATCGCAAAAATTTCTCCGAAGTGCGCCGATATTCATCTCAACCGTAAATAACCTAAAAATAACAACTAAATAAAAAAACATAAAAACTAAGATTATAACATAGCTAAACGTAAAGGGAAATGCATTAAGAATCGAGCATAAAATGCGTATATCACCCGGTATGTGGTAAGGATAGGTATAAGTTGACTCCTACAGGGAACAAGAAAGCTATGAAGATACTTCGGTATTTCCCACTGATGGAATGGTTGTTCATGTGTGCACACACGGCCGAAGCTATGAGATGGTGGACTAAGAGGAATTTGCCTGACAATGATACCCTTATATATTCTGCTGAGGGAGAGTCTTGGAAGTACATGGTCTGGGAGTTTTCTCATTTTGCATCAGAGGTCCGAAATGTTTGACGGAGGCTCTCATCTGACGGATTCAATCCTTTTGGCAACATGAGTCTTCAATACAATATATGTCTAGTACAACCTTTCTCCATGGATGTGCATAAAGAAATAATACAATATGCTTACTCTCTTAATTCCAGAGCCAGGTTATCCAGGAAATTGTCTCGATGTGTATTTGATACCCTTGATTGAGGAACTTAAGTACTTGAGTGAGCATGGCCATCCCACTTATGACAAGTACAAAATGAGATATTCCAGATGCATGCCCTGCTTGTTGGCACCATTAGTGATTTTCCTGCCCGCGGGATGTTGTCGCACAACGTTACCAGGGGATACAAGGCTTGTTTAGAGTGCATGACTATTGAGTGCTGCAGACATCATTGCAGGAAGATTGTCCATATGCGTCACCGTTGTTGGCTTCCACATGATTACCCATTTCGGGAGGATAAGGAGGCATTTGATGGGACTATATAAACAAGTGTGCAACCCTAGAGATGGACAGGGGATGAAGTTTTGGAAGTGCTGAATGAATATGATTTTGGGCTGTTGAGCCATCATCTTAAAATAGTAGCGTCAATACCTGACACACCCGATAAGTATCAATTCTGAACACACAAAAGCATATTCTGGGAACTCCCGTACTTGTCCAAGTTGCCGATCAGGCACTACCTAGATGTCATGTATATAGAGAAGAATGTGTGCGAAACTGTGGTGGGTACAATGCTAAATTGGGAGGGAAAAACTAAAGATGACCCTAAGGCACGCATTGATATGAAAAGAATGGGATTCACTACCAGATTAAAACCCATTAAGTCGCCGGCCATGTATTTTCTCTCGCCGGCAATGCCGTCGCCAGAAATTGCCCTCCGGAGATAGCATTACCGGCGACTCATTTTCACGTCGCCGGTAATGTCCTACACATCACCGGCGACTCAAGTCGCCGGCAATGTCAATGACATTACTGGTGACTTGAGTCGCCTGCAATGTTTGCGCCGCCGTGGCCGGAATTTGTAGTCATTGTCGGCGACTTAGGTTCATGTCGCCGGCAATGGTTGGAAAAATTTTGAAAAAAAAGCCGGTTCTGGATTGGGCCCAATTCCAGAACCTGCATTGAAAGACATAAACCGTACAATCATACAAGTTCAACAGTACACACATAAATGTCCAACGTACAGTACAAATAGCAACGATACGAAAATTAACTACAACTACACGTCAGGGTCGAGGAACTTGCGGGTCAGGGTCGAAGAAATCCATGTACTCATTTGAACTCCGGTGGCTACCCTGGTCTTGCTGTGGCGGTGACTGGTGCGGTGGTGGTGGTGGATAACTGGGGAACACAGGGACCGGGGGTGGTGTGGGGAGCGGTTGTCCGGTAGTCTGAGCCGCGTACATCATCTGCATCCAAGTGAACATTTGTGTCTGCTGCTGGACAATGAGTCGGTGTTGCTCGATCATCCCCCGGTACTCG
The DNA here is from genome assembly GCA_946800695.1 of Geum urbanum. NCBI lineage: Eukaryota > Viridiplantae > Streptophyta > Magnoliopsida > Rosales > Rosaceae > Geum > Geum urbanum. Next base: position 43,533,685 of record OX326998.1, read on the forward strand.
GCATCTCTGACTGCCTGCTGCTCGGCTATCTGCCTCCTTTGCTCCTCCAACTCCCTCTGCATCCTATGAAGCTCCGCTGCGAGGTTATGACTTGAAGTTGAACTTCTTGACCCGGTAGAGTATTCTGAAGTGTTCTTCAATACTCCTTCGCCCGCCGAGCCCATTCCACTACAGTAATAGGTATTCTTTCCAGTCCCGCACGCTTTTGCCATGATCTGAGCCGCTATAGGGCGATCAAGCGGATCGATCTAAGAGGCATACTGGGTGACTTCTTCCTCGGAGCAGTCAGGATGGTTATTCCGAGCTATATTCATGGTCACTTATGTGGTCGCCTCATCCACTCTCGCCTAATTGAAAAGCGAAAATGAATAACGTATTATCTAACAAAATAAATTAATATCGAAAAATAGTTTTATTAACACATGGAGAGGCGAAAGACTTACCGCTTCTTCAGGGCACTGCGGATAGAACTTCTGATGAATATACACCAACGGGTTCACTTCTTGTTGTTGCTGCGCCTTACTCGACCAACCAAAATAGTTGAGTGAACCTGCATGATGGGCCCTGGTGTTATTCAATCTATTCGCCCGGTTCGTCTTCGAAATCGCCTTGTTTGATAAACATATGTAAAAAATTTAGTAACTAACTATTTGAATGTGATACGATACATTAGGCTTGTAAGATATGTTCAGGATGCATACCTTCGCTTTGGGGTGCTCGAAGTGGGCTATCAGCCACAGCCACTCGTACTCCCTAAACCAGAATTCGCTAGGGGTAGAACCTCGGCCTAGCTCTTTGTATACAGTGTAATGTGAAGAAAGCTCGTTCTTCCACTCTTTATATCTATATTAACACCAGGAAAAAAAAGTTAGAGATATTAAAACACTTGATAAACAAAAATCTAACTCGATATATACTCAAATAACTCGAAGCACATCACCTCATATGTAGTTGACGCTCTACCCACATGTGAATAAGGCATTCATCCACGTCAAACCACTCATGCAATATGAATATATAAACGGTAAAATTATATATTTATTCGGACTTAATTAATAAATGTAAAATTTACGTAATGAAAATACGATTTAACTCACACTCAGTGCATTATGCACTTGCATCTTCACGTAGATAGGCACAGATTCCCAATCTGGCCAAAGCATTGGGACCTTGTCCCGCACGATCGCCCCGGCCATGCTGACATATTTTCGCGTGGTGTTAAATGCCTCGATCACCTCTCCATCCTCATTGGCCCTAATGGGCATTTTCCTTCCCCCGGTGGCCTGCTCAAGTCTCTTCCCGGTGCAGGTGCCTCTAGCCCCTTTCCGTTTTCCAGTACCATTAACGAAATTGCCTAATAATACAATGTCAACAAATTGATATCATTAATTGAACCTATCGTAAGTCTTAAGTAATAATTAAGTAATCAATCTGATGTTAAATAAAATTTACCTGCATCGTCCGTTTGTTGGTTGGTGCACCTCACACTCCAAAGATACACGGGGTCGAACGGGATGAAGTTGTACGCTTCCTCCACGCTCAAGAACTCCGGCCGTCCTTCAACATAAATAGGCATCCTCCTATCATCGAATTCAGGGATCACAGGAATCTCGTCGGGTAGGAAGAGACCGGACGGTGGAGATAGACGAGGCCTGGACGATGAGGAGGCAGCACCATCTGCCACAGATGATTCCCGTGAAACGAGAGTAGGCACCGGGCGAATAGGGGGCATTCGGATGGAGGGAGTTTCTGATGCCCCCGTTGACTGTCGCTCGTCTGAGGGTCTACTGACGGAGGGATGTTTGCTAACTGAGCGTCTGCTGACTGAGGCTCGACTTCCGGTTGCACGGCTCCGGATCGTGCAGCTTCCTCCTCTGCTCGCGCAGCTAGCATGGCTTGTGTGCGAGCATTCATCATTGGCCCACTGCGCGTGTTGTTGACTACGGCTGAGGAGGAAGCTTGACTACTGCTCCCTCCACTATTTCGGGAACCTCTCCGTTTGATGCCTCCAAGCCAATTTGCCGCAAAACCTCCTGCACACCATAATAGTCATGGATTCGGTTCTATAACAAATCGGAACCGGAACCAAATGTAACTGGAACCGGGCGAAACCAGAACCGTTTGGAACTGGAACCGTTCGGTTTCAAACGGTTCCGGTTACAAACAGTTCCGGTTCCAAACGGTTTCGGTTCCACGCGGTTCCGGTTTAATACCGTTCTGATTCCGATTTTTCACCTTAATTTATACGTTAAATTAACAACTATATCACCTTAATCCAAACACGTTAAATGCCGATTCCAATTTTTCACCTATTATACGTTAAATTAACAACTATATCACCTAAATTAACATATATACATACATCATTTTCGACTTAAAATTTTTCACATATATATATACATCATGCATCTTAATTAAATTTAATTTTCACACATATATATATATACATCACATATTCATCCAAATCACGCACCCTAATTAATTTTCCACATTTTTCACACATATATATACATCATGCATCTTAATTAAATTTAATTTTCACATATATATATATATATACATCACATATTCATCCAAATCACACACCCTAATTAATTTTCCACATTTTTCAAACATTACCAGTATATATATACATTGCATATAAATTAATCCAAATCACCCTAATTAAATTTAATTTCCACATACATATATATATACATTGCCACATACGTACATACGTACATACGTGTATATATATGCATAAAAATAAATAAAAATTGAGAGAGAGAGAGAGAGTGAGCTTGCATGCACCTGCCATGGTGGAGTTCGAGGTGATTTTCCGGCTCCACGGGATACATCCAAGTGTAGTGTACGGGACCGATAAGCAACAATTGTTCGGGAAGATGGATCATCAGGTGAGGCATGATGTCGAAAAAATTTGGGGGAAATATCCTCTCAAGCTTGCACATGATAAAAATGATGTCATCTTGCATCTCCATGAGATCTGATTTTTTAACTTCCCTGGTGCATAACTTCTGAAAGAATCTTGACAAGGCCACCAACGGCTCCACCACCTCTTTGGGCAGGTACCCTCGAATGAAAATAGGGAAAAGGCGTTGAAGCAGTACATGGCAGTCATGACTCTTTAATCCGTACATCTTATTGTCCCGGAAGTTAACACACCTGTTTGTATTTCCTGCATAGCCATAAGGATACCTGCATATATATATATAGCCATAGGCAACAATTATATTTCTCGCATATAACCATAATCCGGTAAAAATTTAAGGCCAAATTCCTACATAGCCATAAGAATATATACCTGACATTACTCAGCCACCGAAAAATTTCATGCTTATGCTTCGGCTTTACGGTGTAAGGAGCTTGTGGCATTTTTCTCTTACCATCTCTTAACCACAAATGTTTCCGCAGTCCCATAGCTTTCAGATCAATGAGTGCCTTAGGGATGTCTTTTGTTTTCCCCTCCAAGTTAAGAACTGTGCCCACCACACTTTCACACACATTCTTCTCTATGTGCATGACGTCTAGGTAGTGTCTAATAGGCAACCTGAGCCAGTAGGGGAGTTCCCAGAATATGCTTTTGTGTGTCCAAAACTTATACCTTTCGGGCTTGTCTGGAATTGACGCCACTATGTCAAGATGATTGCTCAGTTGGCCAAAATCATATTCATTCAACACTTCCAAAATTTCTTCCCATGTCCATCGCCTGGGTGCCACACCTGTTTCCACAGTCTCATCAAACGCGTCTGGATCCTGCCTAAATGGGTGATCATATGGAAGCCAACAACGGTGACGCATCTGAACAATTTTATTGCAATGAGGACTGCAACAATCAACCGTCATGCACTCTGAACAAGCCGTGTAACCCCTGGTAACGTTGCCCGACAACATACCGCGGGCAGGAAAATCACTGATGGTGCCAACAAGCATGGCATGCATCTAGAACATCTCATTTTTGAACCTATCGTAAGTGGGGTGGCCACACTCACTCAGGTACTTAAGCTCCTCAATCAAAGTCCTCAAATACACATCGAGACACTTTCCTGGATAACCCGGGCCCGGAATTAACAGAGTGAGCATATTGTATTCCTTCTTCATGCACACCCATGGTGGAAGGTTGTACGGTACCAAAATAACTGGCCATATACTGTATTGAAGACTCATGTTGCCAAAAGGGTTGAATCCGTCAGATGAGAGCCCTAGCCAAACATTTCGGACCTCTGCTGCAAAATGATCAAACTCCCTGACCATGTGCTTCCAAGCCTCTCCGTCGGAAGGGTGTATAAGGGTGTCATCGTCAGGCAAATTCCTCTCAGCCCACCATCTCATTGCTTCGGCCGTGAAAGCACACATGAACAACCGCTCCAGCCTATCCATAAGCGAGAAATATCGAAGTATCTTCACAGCTTTCTTGTTGCCTGCAGGAGTCAACTTATACCTTTCTGTAAAATATACCGGGCAGGCTTCAAGGTCTTCAAGATCTTTTCCCCAGAAGAGAATACAATCATATCTGCATGCATGGATTTTGATGTAGGAAAGCCCAAGATCTTTCAGGATATGTCGCACCTTATGATGAGTGGTAGGAAGACGATGACCGGGTGGCAGTAGCGAAGCAGTCCACTTCAGCCAAGAATCAACAGCTTTGACAGACATTTTGTTCTCCATTTTGAGCTGCATTACTCCCATCACACTTTCAAGAACAGTCTTACTACAACCGTCGTGCAACGGAGTCTGTTGCAATGCAATCAGGTTGTTGTACTTATCCATACCGTTTGTGTTGACATGAGCTCCAGGTAATGGCTCGTTTGGCTCAATATGGGGGAAACCCTCAACGACGTGAGGGACATTTGGTGCTTCATCAGCAAATACACCGCTCTCATGGGGAAACATATCATTGATTAACATCGATGTTGGATCATAGGATGGACTGCCCCTCTCAGCAAAATCTCCATGATCATAGCGTGGACTGGCCCTCTCACCAAATTGTCCATGATCATGCGGACCCGCTAACGATGTTTCACCGTGATAAATCTAACAAGTGTACTTATCCCAAAACCCGTATTTACTCAGGTGCTTCTGAACTTTATCAATGGGAAAACGAAATCGATCGATGCGACACTTACATTCTTTACACGGGCAATAATGAAGTGTAGTGTCTCCACAATTAGCCTTCACAAAATTCACAAAACTCCTAATTCTCTGGTGATATCTCACATCCCATCTTTCGAGGCTCATCCAACTCTTGTCCATCCTGAAAATTCTAACAATATTACGATCTCAATTCAACGTACTCTAACAATATTACGATCTCAATTCAACTCTAACAATATATATATACACATTCACTACTAATAATTGACACGATATCTCAATTCAACTCTAATTAAATCAACACATGCATGCATATATATATATATATATCGATCTAATTAGATCGATCAACACACACACACATATATATATACATACACATATACGTATATATACGTACCTATATATATATATAGCTTCCCGAGTGATCGAGTTTTCGACCCGCGCCTTAATTTTGACAATACGTACCGAATGATCGATTTCAGAGCGTTTTCCTTCTTTCGATTTCACCGGATTTTTTTCGATCCAAATGAATGAGCTGCTGTGATCTGCATCTAATATAAGAGGCATTGCCGGCGATTCATTAAATCGCCGGAAATGGAGACATTGCCGGCGAAATTCCGGCGACCTACTCCGTCGCAGGTAATGTCAAGCCAACCATTGCCGGGGATTTTCCAGCCGGAATTTCGCCGGCAATGGTTGGCTTGACATTGCTGGCGACGGAGTAGGTCGCCGGTAAACATTACCGGCGACTTTGAGGACACATTACCGGCTACGGAGTAAGTCGCCGGCAATGATGATCATTACCGGCGACTTTCCCGGTCGCCGGCCTTGTTTTTCCAAATTTCGCCGGTAATGTTTCAAAACGTGGTAGTGATTGCAAAAACATTTGTGGTTGAGAGATGGGAAAAAAAATGCCTCAAACTCCTTACACCGTTAAGCCTTACCAGAAGAATGAAATTTTTGGATGGATGGTAATGTCAGGTATCCTTCAGGCTATGCAGAAAATATAGGCCGGTGTGTTAACTTCAATGAAAATAAGGTGTACAGAATAAAGAGTCATGACTGTCATATGATGCTTCAACGCTTCTTTCCTGTTTTCATTCGAGGGTACCTGCCCAAAGAGGTGGTGGAGTCGTTAGTGACGTTGTCAAAATTCTTTAAAAAGTTATGCACCAGAGAAGTGAAAAAAATTAGACCTTTGGGAAATACAACAGGACATCATTTTTATCATGTGCAAATTTGAGAGGATATTTTCCCCAAATGTTTTTGACATCATGCCTCACTTGATGCTTCATCTTTCCGAACAATTGTTGCTTACAGATCCAGTACACTACACTTGGATGTATCCTATGGAAAGGTACATAAGATTCAACATTTGAATCTGGCCGGGTTTTTTAATTATATATAAATAATTATGTTTCAATAATTATAACATGCACTTTGCAATAGACAACTGGGGGACTATAAAGACTATGTGATGAATAAATCCGCACCTAAAGGGTATATCGCTAAAGTATATCTTGCGCACGAGTGCATAACGTATACCAAGTTGTATTTGGAAGCGTTGGAGGACCCTCCATAACATATGCTGATAGATGAACCACAGTTCAACTTTTCTATCATCTCCAATGATGTTGAAGTATCTGGAAAGTTTCCTAACTCGTACGAGTTGGAGCTATATGAGCTAGTCATTGCCCATTGGTCGGTATTGATTAATTTTCCAGAAGTGCAATACTGGAAAAATATCCATGTTTACTGCCCTGCTATTGCGGGTGATGTTGAGTACCATAACAAGACGTTTGCAAACTATTTTGGCAAATGGGTACGTATATGGATATATTTACTTTTATATATATATAAATTATGCTATCAATGTTCATATTTAAAGTTAATGGTTGTACACATGATTTATTTTTTTTCAGATGAACCACGTAAAAGATGATGGTATCCCTCAGTGGTCACACGAATTGAGACTCTTGATGCAGAAACCGCTAACTTCAAGAATTTATCCGATGTGTAAGATAAATGGCGTGCAATTTATATGTGAACATAGAGACGTCAGACGGAGAACACAGAATTCTGAAGTAATGGTACATGGTGGGCAAAATGGCATTGACTATTACGGTGTTCTCCATTCAGTGGTTGAACTAATTTATGGATAATGCATGACAGTGGACTTGTTTAAGTATAGATGGTTTGATACTGACCCTGAGAACACATGGACCGATCAGTACAAAATATTTTCAGTGAATACTGCTACAAGCTGGTATGAAGATGACCATTTTGTTTTTGACACAGCGGTAAAACAATTGTTTTATTTTGATGATCTTGTGCACAAAGGCGCGTGGAAAGTAGTTAACCATGTTGTTCATAGAAACATATACAATGCTGCTACACTTGGTGAGACCGCAAATAATGAAGAAGTTACTGCATACCAAGAGCTTAACACAATTGGGATTCCAGAATCTTCTACAATTTTCCTTAATAATGTGATACAGGGTAGTGAGGTTTGAATTCTTCGAGTAGAACTTATTGATGTTAATCCAAATGAAGATAATGAAGACTTAAGTGACGAGGAGTGGCACATCTTACCAGAAATTAATTCAGACACCGAGTCAGACTCAAGCAATGATTCTGATTATGAGCCTTAGTTAAAATTGTATTTGAGTATAAACGTGTATGTTTGTTGGTCATATGAGCCTAATACTTTTAAGTATTTTCACACTTCTAGATATAACAATGATTTAGACTATATTCTTTAACTAGTTAAACAGGTATTTGTGGGAAACGTGTTGCCACATGAGTCTACTCTGTAACAAAAAGTTAACACTATAGTCGACGACATAAACTCATGTCGTCGGTTATACTAACTATACCCAATGATATAAGTGTATTATCGTCGGCTATAGTTATTGACTTTATATGCCCATCCCGCATCGCCCAGCCCGAACCAAAACGAGCAAAACCTTAAAAAATCAATTTCTGATGGAATTTCACGCAGTTCGCTACACACAGCTCGCTGCCGCCGAAGTCTCTTTCTCTCTCTCTCTCTCTCTCTCTCTCTCTCTTAAACATGTGAGAATTTGGTACTATTTTTGTGAGATTGCTACTATTTTTACTACTGTGATGTGAGATTGCTACTATTTTTATTCTTCAGATTAAGCGATGATTGATGTGAATAATTTGATTGGTACTGTTTCTGTGAGATTGGTACTGTTTTTGTGAGATTAGGGTTATATTATGGTTGATTGAATGTTAGGGTTTAGGTACAAAAACAGATTAGGGTTTTGAAAGGACCCAACCCCGATTTAGCTCCCTAAACCGGAGTCAAACCCCTTCGAAAACACGAACCAACAAAAATCGTAGAAATTTTGGCAGAGTTTCGTTACTAACGTGGAATTACCATTACCTGGACGCGGAAAATACACTTCATCTTATGCCACAAAAAGCAAACCGTGGGCACCAATCCCATCCGGATTTCTCAATATATCAACAATAATGTAAAGTAGTAAATATATCCGTACTTTACTGAAATTTGGTGTAAAATCGTATAATATATACAATAGAATACTCAGAGCGACCTCTAATGTATAATCATATAAGTATACCACAGTAGGTAGAACAATAAACCTACTGGAACAAACAAGGTAGCTCGAGCACTATGCCTCCGACCACGACGTGCGACACCAGAATCCGAACTGCAAACTGGGCACGGAAACTGAAAAGCCCAGGGGAAAGACATAAAACCCGTTAGAGTGAGTGGACAAAAATAAATGTCTTTCACCAAATAAAATATACGTTATAAAAACATATGTGAGTCGAATGTATAAAAATCAAATGGTACACGAGGGAGACTCTAACTCCTCACGCGTACGGAGCATGCATAAAAATCTCACGGGGCCACTCGTGGACACATCCGTGCTAGTACAGTCAGAATCACGGAGTCCCAGACTTCCACGCAATTCTAGCCAGAAAGGCCTCAGGTCAGAGGTCTGCCTCCCCCCGGTAAAGGTCACAGGTCAGGAGTCACAGCCTCCCCCGGTAAACATCCTCGGGGATCAGCCGGGATGCGGGTGTATCGATACAACATATATAACGACTGTACTCTGTGTAAACCAAATCATAAATAGTTCAATGCAAATGCATGAAACAACATATAAGTGTATGTATACTCGTATACGCATATCCATATATGTATAATCGTAAAACACATGCTCATGTAATCCGAAATCTCATATGCATGCTCAAGTTCATAAAACGTGTATAAAGACTCGCAAACAATCCGTGAAAAGAAATGTCCACTCACAGACTAGCGTAACGCGATACGCGTTAACCCGTGATCCGGCGGAAAGTCCCTTGCCAAAAGAACGATCACGAACCCCTGAATAATCATAAAATCCATTTCTCAAAATCATAATTCGACAATTCAAGACAAATCACGAGAAACCACCGTTCTCGGAAACACGTAATCCGATTACGACAAACTGTCGAAAATCCGAAAATCACACCTCAATACCTCACTGTAAGTTCGGACGCTCAACTCGAAAAACGAACCTCCCCACTGCGATCGGGGCGCGATTTCGAGTAAAATGACATGCAACTTGTCGAAAACTCCAAAAAGTCAAACTTTGACCGCCGTTGACCGTTGACCGCCGTCCACGGTGGCACCGCCACCAACCTGAAAATTTCTTGGTGGAGCAACCCGTGTTCCACTCAAAATCATCCACTGAGCAATTTTGTCAACTGCATCGAAGGCCAATTCTCACTCTAACTAGTCCAATTTCATGTAAAACCGAATTGATACACAAATTTCAAATCCAAAATTCTCCATCCACAAATTGAATTGAAACTCCAAACTTACATGGTTAGATTCGTGGAGATGAGAGCTTCAAAACCCAGTCCTTGGTTAAGCTCAACTCGGCTGGAATCGGAATCCACCATTAACCCCAATTTTCACAAACTTTAACCGGAAAAATACCCTCCTTCCGGCGACCTACGCCGTCGACGGTGACCGGGGATGGGTTCGGGAGGCCGAGCCGAGTTGGATGGACCACACGCCGTCCCCGGAGGTGGTCGGACGGGCCTCGTCGCCGGTGGCCGTGGAGCACCGCGTCGCACCTCTCTCCTCCATGCAAAGTTGACCGGTCAACACACAATAAAGACCAACTTTGACTTTCCCTAAATGGCAACCCCCCTTTAAATACTTGCCAAATAAGGAAACTTCCAAAAATACCTTTTACGACAAACTTCGAATCCACGTAACTTCCTCCTCGTAATTCCGATTCCAATAATTCTCGCGGCAACAGATTGGTCTCGACATGTTCTTCAATTATCACCTGAAGTCAAACACATCAACCAAACGGATAAAAAAGTTAAAACTGTTCAAACCAACCATATTTAAACCGACTAAATAATCAACAATCGGAAATATTCACAACTTAATCTTCGTAACTCAGAATATTGGTCTGGAAGTTCCCACGAGCTCGAAATTAAATTCTTAACAACTTCCGTGAAGAATCCGAAACTAAATTCTCGTCCGATAATTTAGTCGTTAAGAAGGTCGCCATTTAAATTCGATTATGCCGAAACTTCAAATATTCATAACTTATTCCTCGGTCGTCCAAATAATGATCCGGAACCGCCCACGAACTCAAAGTCACACGTACTACGACTCTCAAGAAGAGACCCAGCTCCAATTCTCGGCCAATAATTAAGTCGTTAACAAATCCGGCGATTCAAACACTGTCGGAACTCTGCGACTATGCAGTAACCTCGTAGATCAAGCTGATTCCACTGCTGATTCTGTTCTGGGTCGTCACAGGTTTCTTGATTGAATTTTTGTTAAAAGATTGTAGTTGTTAAGATTGAATGTGAGAATATGTGAAATTGAATGTGAGAATGTGAGATTGAATGTGAGATTGAACTTCTAAAAAATGTGTATATTTGTGTATGTTGGTGTTTATTGGTGAATAATGGTGTTTATTGATGTATATTGGTGAATAAAATTTCAAATAATTTTTTTTTGGGTGAATATATTTTGGTTGTTAATAAAATGATGTGATTAGATGAATTAGATGAATTATAAGACGTTAGGAATGATTAGGGTTTGTGAAATTGATAATGATATATGAAGTTCATTTTGTGTGTGAAATTGATTATGGTAGGTAAATTGATTAGAAATGATGAATTGGTTAAACTGCGGTAATTCGCCGAGATCCGAGTCGAGATCCAAAGGTGGAAATGGGACTAGCGCTTGTCACTCTGGGTCTGCCTCTATTGAGAACATTTATAGCGGCCCTCCCAGCTCTCGCAACCTTCAACTACTAGGTCAGGGGGCAACGCTGAACCAAGAAGTAGTGGCCCGCCAACCCTCCTGCGCGAGAAGGCTCTACAACGACAACTGCATGCTCTCAATGGATAGTGCGACTCAATCCTCTGTCCATATGCCAGACATTCACTGGCCGGAGCCTTCTCCCTCTATGGCTAAGACTCTTCATCATCTGAGGTTGGTGCTTGTTGGAAGAATTACACCCCTACTCATAAGTATAAGAATGGTCCCGCAAGTATACAAGGACAAGTAATAGTATAAAAAGGAAATCGAGTGTCAAACCCACGAGGATTAAACACTTATATTCCTTAGCTCGGAAATGAAAGCACAAAGATTACTAAAAGGAAATAAAATGAGAAAGTGAATCTCACCCTACTAAGTCCTTTGGAGACTTAGCACTGCGAGGGATGGTGAAATTAATATGAGTGATTAATGAAGGTTGATTGGTTAGTTATTACACTAGAATGCGGAAACTAAATAACACAAATTCAAGATAAGGAAAGTATGTTGGCTAGGGGAGTTCTGCTAACCACATGATGTTTCAAACAATGTCCCAGTTTATCTATGGATTAAGTCCGTTCACATAAGGTATTGTCCAAATCGTGACCTTGTGAGTCACGATTGGTTTTGAACTGAAATTCCTAGGTCACCTCGGACGCTAGAAGACTTAAACCCTACATTAAAGTGTTTGATGAATCGAGATCAAGGCATAAGTCATTACGGGCTTATACCTCAACTGCATGTCACGTTGTGAAGCTAACAAGTAAATCGTGTGATAGATATGAAAAGGTTCCCCTCTCGAATATCGATTGGAGAATCCGAGAGGACGTCCAGTTGAATCCCTCAACTCATACCTAATAAGTTACGAGCCAATAGACTCCACAATGTGCCACAATAACCCTTTTTAATCAATGTGTGCTTGACTAGAGTCCCTAAACTCTAAGGAGACTCAGGAGGCTCTAATCCATGCTAAGTGCTAGGGAACCAAATCTTAAGATAAATCTCATAGATAATACCCTAATCATGTTCACATGCTCATTTATCCTTAAGTGAGTAGCTAATTCATTCAAGGGTCATTTTTAAGTCATTTAACACATACATCAACCTTGCTAGAGTCAATACATGCATATAAGAATTTATACAACAAGATCAAGCATATAAACATACCACAATCACATAATAAACTCATTCACAACATAAATCTTCATAACATACACTAAAACCATGAAATAAACATAGTCCAAGACATGTTCATCACATCACATGGCTAGGGTTTGCCCAAAATCTACTACTCACTACCCATAACAAGTAGGGAGCTTAGATACATGATTGAAAGACAAAATAGGATGAGAAATAACCAAGAGTCCCCAAAAGTTCCAAGGTCTTCTACCTATTCTTTCCTCATTGCTCCAACTTTGCTCCAAAACTCCTTGATGTTGAGTCACCCACCTAAGGCTCGAGAGATGGTGGTGTAGTGGAAGGTATTGTGGTGGTGACAGAGATTTCTAGGCCTTAGATGATAATTATGGGTGTGTTTTGGTGGAGGAGATGGTTCTTTCCAATAGGTATTGATGTAGACAGCTAAAACTTGAGAAATCTGAAAAATGAAGTATGTTCTATGTATCCTTAGATGATACATAGATGATGAGGATGCAAATATGGACCCTTAGATGATAGTAAATGGTGAGATGGAAGATCTAAAGGTTAACTTTAAATTAGGGAGACCATGATCCACTATTTTACGCTATGGATGACTAAGCTCCAAAATTGTTACATCATGTGGTCCAACTTCTTCTCTTTCTCTCCAAATCAGATTGGTAAGTATAGAAAGGCTCAATGGGCCTCCATTGGGCTGGACTCCATGTGATTAGACCGGCCGGCTATCGCAAATTCCGGCGGGCTTGGGCAACTTCCGACAACCTCTGGTGAAGCTATTTCGTCATTTTCTGAAAGTTTCTCCAAATTTTCTCTTGACCTCAAAAATGTATACGTCTTCTCCAATATGTATCTAATTCTTCATATTTAATACATTTCCGAGCCAACTCCGCATTTCCTAGCAAGAATAGGAAACATCATAAGAATAATGTTTTACTCATAGAAAATAAGCTATAAGCTTAAAGTTAGGAGCGTAATAGACACATAATTATGGTCCTAACAACTACGTCACACTTAAGGTTTGCTTGTCCTCAAGCAAACTAAGAAGAAAAGAATTAAGCTAAACTAGACTCGAAGCATTAAAACACACAAGTGTCCCAAATGGTAGATTGTTTTCGCTCAAAGAATCATGGCTAGATGGATTGAACTACTTTTGAGAAACACTTTTATAACATAAAATTAATGCATATGTAATAAGCCTAAATGAGATATGCTAAGCCAAATGCATCACAATGAGATGTATTCAAATTGATATGTTTCCTAACCATCAAACTCATTAGATATCACTCAATGCACACAAGTGTTTGAGGGTTAGTGTTTGCACTCATAAATTGCATCAATCACATGTTCTCCATAGGCTCGATTTTCAACCAATGCTCCAAAAATCCAAAAACATAAGCATTTCAAATCAAGAGGACTTTTATTAGGGTTGAAACAACGTTTAAGTAAGGGGTTTAATGAAAGAAGGGTATAGGAATTCAAGAACCATGCAACCTAGCAAGCAACTCACATGTCGAAGTTCCTAACATACTCTAGGTGCTACTAGCTTTCCCTTTTTCATACAAACCATGTCCTAAAACACTTATTCTTTATATACACTACCATATTTTTGTGGAATTTTTTCTCTTTTTTTTTTCTTCTTTGAAACTCTTTTTTTTTCTTTTTTCTTTTGAATAAACATAACACAAGTGAATCATCACAACGTCCTCCTCCACCTCACACTTATCTCTTTTGCCAAACTTCCCAATAAGCACAACTGTAAGCACGTCCTAATAGGATTTCATTATCGCTTGCTTGATTGCCTAGTTAAGGGTAGGAGTAAGTGTTTAAGGTTGGTAAGGATTTGTGGTGTTCACAAATAAAAAGGCTAAATAATATAAGGCTCAAATTGGCTCACTAAAGGATATATGTATCACAGGGTTCAAAAGCAATCTAGACATGGTGGTAATCCTAATGCCTCTATCATTTTTGAAAATAACTCATGATTTGAAAAATGTTTTACATGGTTTTAAAGGAAGTTCTAGATTACACAATAATTGATCGACATCACACATGAAAGAATAGGTGCACAATGTAGATATGTATGCACAATAAGGCTCAAAAATCTCACATGGGCATGGATAGCTTTGAAAACATATCAATCCTTCTTTTTCTCATGTGAATTTATTTTGAATGTCATATGCTCTTTTCAAACTGACTAAACATGCATTGTTTTCTCTTTTTAAACATGCTTAAAATCATGCAATCAACTAGCCCTTAGTTCAAGTCTCATCATTGGGAGTGGTTATTCGGAACACAAACATACCAAAAATACACATATTTTTGCATTGCATTTTCTCAAAAAAATTTCAATTTTTATGGTTTTTCAGATAAGGAGTGAAAATGACTTAACCGCCTATCTCACACTTTAGATTCAAATTGTCCTCAATTTGCATAAAACCACATAATAACCAAAAGTGTAGACAAGATAGCAAGGCATCATCAATTCACAAAATTATTCACCTAACACATGTTTTCCTTCGAAGCTAGTCCCTAGGTTTGTGTAAGCAGGCCAATTTTGATGGATCAAGGAAAACCTTCGATCCATCGAAGCTAGCTCACAGATTTTTGCTGAAGGAGAGCCTGAATTTTGCAGAAAATTGCCTCAAGTCCCATTCCATTCCCTACATCCAAAAGACACACCAAATACAACAAAACTAAACAAACACACATAAACGTGGTTGGTCAACACATCCCACTGCGCATCAAAGTTACAAATAGGCACACAAGCAATCAAAACATGCATAAAAGTGAGAGTGAGGTAAGAGGTGAGAAGAGCTCCATCTTGAAAACCAAAAACATAACGTTCAAAGTCACCGACAATCACCAACATGCAAGTCTAAGGTTGGTCTTGCCTTCCATGCTAGGCACTACGCTTCTTCGGGTCACATACCAAATCTTCTACCACACACTTTATTTCAAGGAACCTTTTCCTATGGACTACGGCCATTACGGGTTGTAGTTTTTACGGATGTAAACATGGTCCGGCGAAAAGATCATCACATCATTGTGGTATGGGGAAGGTGCAAGAAATTCACCTTCACATATTGTGCAGTCGGTGGGACTCCTACATAAGGCTTGATACGATGGCCCTTAACCTTGAAGGTACTCCCATCTCTCAAATTTCTCAAGGTAACCGCACCATGAGGGAATGTCTCAACCATCTCAAACATGCCACTCCACCTTGATTGTTAAATCCTCCATTTGGTCTTTGAAAACCACATTGATATCCTCCCATTTGCCTTGGGGATCCTCCTTGATTGCCTTGCCCTTGTCCACCCCAAGAGAAATTATGGTGGTTTCTCCATCCCGGGTTGTAGGAGTTGGCATAAGGATCATTCTTTTGAGGTTGGTCATAGATTACCCCCTTGCACTCTTCAATAATCTCTGGATAATCCTTTTGATGAAGACATTGCAAGGTTTCATGAACCATACTCTCACAAATCATACAAGTAACCGGCTCCACACTTATTTTCGATACTTGATTGACTTGCCCTTAACTTCGGTGTTGCCTCATGAATAAGTAGTAACTTCTTGTTCATGGATTCCTCTAGCTTCTTAATGGCGTCCTCTTAAACATGATTGCCCTTTACTTCATAGATACCACTGCGGTTAGCTTGTGTAGCTTATCTCAAGAAGATTGTTGGCTTCTTCACATGAGACTTAATGTCTCATAGCGCCGAGCGCTCCACCAATTTCTCTAATATGGTGTGGGCTTCCTCTGTGGTCTTATCCATGAAATCACAACCATATGCATTGTCCACCTTCCTTTTAGTCTTTATGCTAAGCCCTTGATAGAATAAAGACATTAACATATCTTGAGATTGACTATAGTTGGGACAACCAAACTCTAGGTCTTTAAACCTCTCCCATTCATCCTCTTCTCAGAATGTCATCCAGCTTGTCCTCCTCTCATTGATCTTCCCCGGTGGGAAGTATTTGGTAATGATTCTTTGGAGTGCCTCCCATGAATTGATGGAGTTTGGAGGAAGCTTATTAAGCCAATCGTTGGCCTTATCACTCAAACTTGATGGAAATACCCTCAACCTCAATTGACTTGGGTCCATGTTGCAGATATTTAGCCGGGCGCACGCCTCCTCGAATTCTAGTAGATGTGAGTAAGGATCCGAATTGGCGTGGCCAAGGAACAATGGTAAAGTTTGCAAGAAACTCGGTTTGATCTCGAACGACTCACCTACCAAAGGTTGAAGAACAATGCATCCGATATGTGCCGCCAAAGAGGGAATGGCATACTTCCTTCATAGATACCATCGTCTCCCATAGCTATTTGTTCTACGGAAGGTACACTTTCTCCTTCGGATGATAAGTCTTCTTCGTGTTCGCTAGCTTCTTCAAAAGATTTCGGATCAACTTCGATTGTGAACACTCGGCCTCCACAAGATGGATTTTCTCATTGAGCTTCTAGAGCAGGATCAAACAAACTTCTTAGGGCTTCTCGATTACTAATCCTCAACACCGGTACACCAACCCCTTCTTCACTAATTGTGCTACCTCCCTCACTTGTAGGAGCCACGTTGTCCAAACCCAAATTAGTCCTCAACAAAATGGGTGACGAACTCGAAGATGGAGTGTGCAGACATGTGTGACGCCAGGGCATAAATCCGAAAATACACTAGGCGACCAATAGATATTAGGCCTAAACTCTCAAAGTACTCGAAGCCTTGATGGTCTTCCATGGTGCTTCTTTGACACCCCCCTCAAGGAAACATCAATGAGCACTCTGAGAGTTTAAATGGAATTCCAGTACGTGGCACAATGGCATTCAATGTGCTATGGACACCGAGGTGAACCAAGGTAAAGGATTGTGTGACCCAATATACCGAAATTGTCGAATAAAGTCCTAAAAATCTAGGGTTTAACGGAAATTAAGTTTCCTAAATCTAGATACACACTAGTTACAATACATAAAAATAAGACTCAATTGAAATGTGCTTCAAAGTGATATAGATAAGTAAGGAAAGAGATGAAAGATTGAGCGAAACAACCTCAAGAATCTGCCCTAATTCGATGGATAGAAGAATATACCTTCGATGGGTCAAAGCAATCTCCCGGGTTTCATTGACTGAAGAAATTTCGATGGATCGAAGCAGCTCCTCAGACTTTAGATGCAGCCTAAATTCGATGGATCGAGAGATAATTTTGATGGATGGAAATGTGTCCTCTAACCAAGGTTAGAGCACAATTCCTAACACCCTTTTACCCCAACAAACCTACCAAAGTATCCTTATGAAGCAAAGATAATCGAAATAAGATTCTAAGTGATAAATTGAAAGAAATCAAAAGCAAAACAAACAACCATCAAGCAATAATGTCCGGATGATCCGCAATCAAAGCCTAACCGGCGAAGGAATTAAGATAAACTTACTCCCCGGCAACGTCGCCAAAAACTTTTTGAAAGAATTACACCCCCACACTTAGTAAGTTATTGGCTAACTCATAAGTATAAGAATAGTCTTCGCACGCAAGTTTACGGGGATAACTAATAGTATAGAAAATAAATTAAGTGTCGAACCCACGAGGATTAAGAACTTATAATCCTTAGCTCGGAAATGAAAGCACAAAGATTACGACTCACTAGACACTACAATACTTGACACTAAAAGCAAATAAAATGTGAAAGTGAATCTCATCCTACTAAGTCCTTTGAAGACTTAGCATTGCGAGGGATGGTGAAATTAAGATGAGTGACTAACGAAGGTTGATTGGTTGGTTATTACACTAGAATGTGGAAACTAAATAACACAAATTCAAGATAAGGAAAGTATGTCGGCTAGGGGAGTTCTGCTAACCGCATAATGTATCAAACAATGTTCGGTTTATCTATTGATTAAGTTCATTCACACAAGGTATTGTCCAAATCGTGACCTTGTGAGTCACGATTGGTTTTGAACTCAAATTCCTAGGCCACCTCGAACGCTAGAAGACTTAAGCCCTACATTGAAGTGTTTGATGAATCGAGATCAAGGCATAAGTCATTACGGGCTTATACCTGAACCGCATGTCACGTTGTGAAGCTAACAAGTAAATCGTGTGATAGATGTGAAAAGGTTTCCCTCTCGAATATTGATTGGAGAATCCGAGAGGACGTCCAGTTGAATCCCTCAACTCGTACCTAATAAGTTACGAGTTAAGAGATTCTACGAGGTGCCACAATAACCCTTTTAAATCAATATGTGCTTGACTAGAGTCCCTAAAGTCTAAGAAGACTAAAGAGGCTCTAATCCATGCTAAGTGCTAGGGAACCAAATCTTAAGATAAATCTCATAGATGATACCCTAATCATGTTCACATGATCATCTATCCTTAAGTGAGTAGCTAATTCATTCAAGGGTCATTTTTAAGTCCTTTAACACATACATCAACCTAGCTAGGGTCAACTCATGTATATAACAATTTATACAACAAGATCAAGCATATAAACATATCACAATCACACGATAAACTCATTCACAACATAAATCTTCATAACATACACTAAAACCATGAAATATATATAATCCAAGGCATGTTCATCACATCACATGGCTTGGGTTCAAACCCTAGCCTCCCAAAATCTACTACTCACTACCCATAACAAGTAGAGAGCTTAGATACATTATTGAAAGACAAAATAGGATGAGAAATAACCAAGAGTCCCCAAAATCTCCAAGGACTTCTAGCTATTCTTTCCTTCTTGCTTCAACTTTGCTCTAAAGCTCCTTGATGTTGAGTCACCCACCTAAGGCTAGAGAGATGGTGGTGTAATGGAAGGTATTGTGGTGATGATGGAGATTTCTAGGCCTTAGATGGTGATTATGAATGTGTTTTGGGGGAGGAGATGGCTTTTTACAATAGGTATTGATGGAGAGGATTTCTAGAGAGCTAAAACTTGAGAAATATGAAAAATGAAGTATGTTCTATGTGGGTGTCAAGGGGAGCTCGATTTTGGGCTAAATGGGGAGGTAAATATGAACCCTTAGATGATATTAAATGGTGAGATGGAAGATCTAAAGGTTAACTTTGAATTAGGGAGACCATGATCCACTATTTTACGCTATGGACGACTAAGCTCCAAAATGGTGACATTATGTGGTCTAACTTCTTCTCTTTCTCTCCAAATCAGATTGGTAGGCATAGATGGGCGCAATGAGCCTCCTTTGAGTTGGACTTCATGTGATTAGGCCGGCCAGCTGTCGCAAATTCCGGCGGGTCTGGGCAACTTCTGGTGAAGCTATTTCGTCATTTTCTGAAAGTTTCTCCAAATTCTCTCTTGACCTCGGAAATGTATACGTCTTCTCCAATAAGTATCGAATTCTTTATATTTAATACATTTTCTAGCCAACTCCGCATTTCCTACCAAGAACAGGAAATGTCATAAGAACAATGCTTTATTCATAGAAAACAAGTTATAAGCATAAAGTTAGGAGCGTAATAGGCACATAATTATGGTTCTAACAGTGCTTCAGGTACTTCCTCGGTCGGGGACACGATTATGTCTGATGTCTACTCTTTTCTTGCCCCTGGAGATACCTACCATACATGTCGTCGATGACACAGGAATGCATATTCCTAGACAGAAAGGTTTCACTACCCTGGAACAAGCATAGGTTAATGTACCGTTTGAGAAACCTCTCTGGAGTGCGAGGGTTCCGAGACAAGCTACGGAAAAATTGAGTAAATATTAATTAACAACTTTGGTTCTTTAATTTTAAACTTATTAATAATATGTAAATTAAATTGGGTGCTTATGTTTTAATATTTTCACCATGTCCTGGGCGAAATCATTGTTGGAGGCAAAGAAAGAAAGACCAGATGCCCTATCATCGGCAAGTTACTGGACAAGGCAATCAAAGGTGGTGGGAAAGTGGTCATTCAAACCGGGGACGGAGGCGAGGTGATCGAGGGAAAGATTACGCGAAAGTATACCGACATGGTGGGAAGCATCATATGGAATAGAGTCCCAAAGTTGTGGCCAGATTGGAATTTTGTGTCCCACTACGTGAAATACGAATTGAATAATGCATTTTCGGTGAGTTATATTTTATATTCATTATGTACCTTTTCCACTTATTAATCAAGTCTGAATATATATACAATTTTTACCATTTATATATACATTGCAGAGGTGGTTTCACGTGCAGAATGTGCTCAAACCCACGCGGGCAGATGAGGTGCAAGGGGGCAGGTGATGTGATTCAAGTTATATTGTATATATCGAGTTAGATTTTTTTGATCAAGTGTTGTCAATTTCTAACATTTTAATTGCATTAATATAGGTACAAGTGTGACGACCCGAATCAGAATTAGCACGATAATCGGCTTAATCCACGAGTTTGCGAGTAATCACAGTTTATCGTAAATTAATTGAATTGGCGGTTTGGTTCACGACTTAATTATCGGTTGAGAATTTGAGTTGAGTCTCTTCACGAGAATTGTAGTATGTGTGATTTCGAGTTCGTGGGCAGTTTCGAATAATTGTTTCGATAACCGAGGAATATGTTATGAATATTTGAAATCGCGTGATTTCGTCGTGTTTATCCGTTTGTGTTTGAGTTATCCGAAACGTGGATGTGATTCGATTTGGACCGTTGATCGTATCGAGCCGCGATTACAAATATCGGAATAGTCAAAAAATTGTCGAAAAACACTATTTGCGAGTCAGACTTCACGATTCCGGCCACCTCCGGCCTTGATTTTGGTATGGTTAGAATCCTCTCTTGATTTCCTATGGTTTAGAACTTAGAATTGTGGAAATTGATTTCATTTTGAGGGAGAACGAGCTCGGGCAAATCTAGGTTTTTCACCGAAATCGGGTGCGGTGCTCCGGCGACAGTTGAGGTCGGGCGTGTGGGGGGAAAGGTTCCTCTCATCCTTGTGAAGCTTTTAGGTGAAGGGATTTCAGTTTGGTTGAGGTTTGGGAGCTCGCCGGAAACTCACCAGAATCCATGGATTCCTTGAGTTTCGGGCTCAATTCTGGCCGGTGGGCTTGGAATTGGGTCTCGATGTGAAAGAGGGAGTTTTTGGGGTTGAGGAGGACTTGTGATCTGGAGATTTTTGCTGGAATCCGTCACCGTTGACGCCACGCCGTTGCCGGCGGCAGCGGTCAACGACGGCGCACCGGCGAGGGCGTTGACTTTTTGTATTTTGAAGAGTTTTATGCCGTTTTGCTCGTAATCACGCCCTAATCATCGCCTTGAGGTTTTCAAGTTGATTTGGCTATCGGATTTTAAGTCGACGGTTTATGTGGAGAGTTTGGGGGTTTTCGTCGATTATTCTGTATCCGAGTTATATGTTTCCGGAAATTGTTGGTTTCCGAGGTGTGGTACAGAGTAATGAATTGTGATTTTGATCAGTTATATTTTGTGATTATTCAGGGGATCGAGATCATACTTTGGGCGAGGGATCTTCCGCCGGATCTCGGGATTAGGACGTTTGCGCGCAGTGCTTGTCAGTGAGTGGACATTTCTTTTCAATGATTAGTTGCGAGTCTTTATTACACGTTTTACAAGCATGAGCATGCATATGAGATTATGATTTATATGAGCATGTGTTTTACGATTATGCATTTGCGAATACGCATCGACGAATATGCTTATACAATTATATATTACGTATATGCATTTAAATTATGCTTTATACACTTGAATAGAACTATTTATGATTTGGTTTACACATAGTACAGTTCAGTATATATTGTTGTATCGATACACTTGCATCCCGGCTGATCCCCGAGGATGTTTACCGGGGGAGGCTGTGACCCCTGACTCGTGGCCTTTACCGGGGGGGGGGGGGGGGGCAGACCTCTGACCTGAGGCCTTTCTGGCTAGAATCACATGTGGGTGTACTATATCATATTCATTCATTTAGACTCGCATATGTTTTTATAACATATATTGTTCGGCGAAAGACATTTATTTTTCGTCCACTCACTCTAACAATATATATGTCTTTCCCTGGGCTGTTTGTTTTCAATGCCCAGTTTGCAGTTCAGATTCTGGTGTTGCACGTCGTTGTTGGAGGCTTAGTGTTTGTGCTACCTTTCTTTCCAGTAGGTTTCTTGTTTTGCCTAATGTTGTATATTTATGTATATATACACTAGAGGTTGCTCTGATTACTCAGATGTTATACTTTTATATGTTTTTCCCCGGATTTTTGTAAAGTACAGTTTTACCTATTACTTTACATTACTGTAATGATATTGAGAAATCCGGATGGGATTGGTGCCCACGGTTTGGCTTTTGTGGCATAGGATGAAGTGTTATTTTCCGGGTGCAGGTTAATGGCAATTCCGCGTTAGTAGCATTACTCTGCCGAAATTTTATTGGTTTTTGTTAGTTAGTATTTTCAGAAGGGGTTTGATTCCGATTTAGGAAACTAAATTGGGGTTAAGTCCTTTCAGCTTGGTATTAGAACATTAGGTTGTCAGATTCTGTAGACTCTTGTAGTTGTGACGCTTAGGGTATTCGATTTTGTACAGCATGTCTGGAGCGATGACCCGACTGGCCAGCGGTACTCATCAATGCTTCGGGTGTTGTGTGTTCTCAAGTATCTGAGGTCTCATGATTACGTTCCTTCTGCTTGTACCTAATGCTTGTCTTGTATTAGTAGGATGCCTCCTCGACGTGGTCCCCGTGTTGATCGGGAAGTGGATCCTGATGAGGATCGCCAGACGCATGACTTGCTTATGTGAGTATTGCGTTTGGAGGAGCGTTTTGATCCTGTGGTCAAAGCTCGAACTGCTAGAGCGACTGTTTTCTCGGGTTCAGCTGATCCAGAGATTTATGAAGCATTGTTGGTTCAGGTTGAACGAGTTTGCGAGCGTCTGCGTTTCACTCCTGAGACAGTGGTAGCAGTTGGTTTACTTGAGTTAGATGCATACTTCTGGTGGGTATGTACTGATAGAGTTCCGATTGATACTCCGTGGACTTTGTTTTGAGATTTGTTTATGCGGAGATATTTCAACCAGGTTACACAACAGCGGAAGTATGAGGAGTTCACTAATTTGAGACAGAGTAGTATGTCAGTACTTGAGTGCCGGGACAGATTTACACGCTTATCTCGATTTGCTCGTGACATGGTAGTTATTGAGGAAGCCAAGTGCAAAAGATTTGAGCTGGTCTTGAACCTGAATATCAAGGGGACACTGACTGCAATGCCTCGGAATAACTTTGATGAGTTCGTGAGTGCTGCACTTCGAGGCGAGGATATCGAGAAGGAAAGACAAATGAGATTCCAGTCTCGAAGGTTTGAGGAGGGTGGACCGAGTCAAGGACCTTCCAAGAGGCTGAGTTTAGGCACTTCCGGATCAGCATCATCATCTAGCAGCGGACCATATAGACCACCGGGTAGTTCAGCTAGACAGAGGCAGAGATGGAGGAGGGATCGGCCACAGATACCACAGTCTAGTGGGGGTTATAGCAGATCCAGCTATCCTCGATGTACCAGTGGCACTTTTGCTATACCGCGGGAGTATCCATTGTGCAACTTCTGCAACAGGCATCATTATGGTCCTTATCAGCGAGGCACTACCAGCTGCTATCACTGTGGCCAGGAAAGTCACTATGCGATGGAGTGTCTCCAGCAGGTGGGTGTTGGTGGACAGGCAGCTCAAAGTTCTGGAGGAGAGCGAGGTACCACTTCTGGGGCTCGACAAATACAATCTTCTAGTCAGGGCGGACAGTAGAGTCACTCTCAGCGTGGACGACCAGCCGGGCAGGCCAGGGTTCATGCCATGTCATTGCCTGAGAGCAGAGCTTCACCAGAGGTTGTTATTGGTACGTTGCATGTTTTTGGCTATCCAGTACTTACTTTGCTAGATCCAGGTGCTACGCATTCATTCATATCATATAGATTATCATCTTTAGCTACTATGCCTGCATCTCCACTTCCGGGGTTGTGGAGAGTGTTGTATCCATCCGAAGAGATTGTGAGTATTGGTTGGGTGTATAGGGATTGTGAGATTTTTGTTGGAGGTTATGGTTTAGCCGCGGATTTGTTATTGTTGGATATCGTCAACTTTGATGTGATTTTGGGTATGGACTTCTTGAAGACACATTGGGCTATGTTCGATTCTCACAAGAAGGAGGTTGTGTTTCGTCGACCAGGCTTTCCAAAGATACTGTTTCGCGGTGAGAAGAATACTTCATTGCCATGTGTGATTTCGGCAATGAAGGCCGAGCGGATGATGAAGAAGGGTTGTGTTGCATACTTATCTCATGTTGTGGATACTACGGCTGCTGTGCTGGACATTGGTGATATTGAGGTGGTTTCCGAGTTTCCAAATTTGTTTCCGGAGGAGTTACCGGGTATACCTCCAGTTCGGTAGATCGATTTTACCATTGAGCTTTTACCTGGCACTGGACCCATATCTCAGGCACCTTATTGTATGGCGCCAGCGGAGTTGAAGCAGCTATAGATTCAACTACAAGAGTTGCTGGAGAAAGGTTTCATACGACCCAGTGTATCACCGTGGGGTGCTCCTGTACTGTTTGAGCAGAAGAAGGATGGTTCAATGCGGTTTTGTATTGATTACCAGAAGCTGAATCAGGTCACCGTGAAGAACAAGTATCCATTGCTGCGGATTGATGACTTGTTTGATCAACTCAAGGGAGCTTCAGTCTTTTTGAAGATTGATCTCAGGTCCCGATACCATCAGTTGAGGATCAGAGACTCAGATGTGGCCAGAACAGCTTTCAAATCACGGTACGGGCATTACGAGTGTTTGGTTATGTCATTTGGGTTGACCAATGCCCCCGCAGCTTTTATGGACTTGATGAACTGGGTGTTTAGACGATTTCTAGACAAGTTTGTGATCGTGTTCATTGATGACATCCTGATTTACTCCAGGAGTGTGAGCCAGCACAAGAAGCATTTGCGAGCTGTTTTGCGGACTTTGCGGGACAATCTGTTGTTTGCGAAGTTCAGCAAGTGTGAGTTTTGGTTGGATAACGTGATGTTTTTGGGTCACGTGATATGAGCTGAAGGAGTTAGCGTGGATCCTGACAAGATAGAAGCCGTGTTGAATTGGAGTAGACCTACCACCGTACCGGAGATCAGGAGTTTCTTGGGTTCGGCAGGTTATTATCACTGCTTTGTGCAGGATTTTTCATGGATTGCCACTCCACTTACTAGAATGACGAAGAAAGGCGTCAAGTTCGAGTGGTCTGACGCATGTGAGGAGAGTTACTTGCTCTTAAAGGAGAAGTTGACTACTGCACCGGTTCTGACTCTACCTGACGACAGTGGAGAGTTTGTGGTTTATAGCGATGCATCGAAATTGGGACTTGGTTGTGTTTTGATGCAGCATGACAGAGTGGTGGCCTACAGTTCCAAACAGCTGAAACCACATGAAGTCAACTATCTTACCCATGATTTGGAGTTGGCTGCTATTGTATTAGCCTTGAAGAGTTGGAGACACTACTTGTACAGAGCTCAATGCAAGATATACACAGATCACAAGAGTCTCACCTATATGCGCATGCAGCCAGACTTGAACATGAGACAGCGTAGATGGATGGAGTTGATCAATGATTATGATTGCACTTTTGACTATCATCCAGGGAAGGCTAATGTCGTTGCTGATGCACTCAGTTGGAAATCTGGAGCCTCATTATTTCATGTGTGTGTGGCCAGAGTTTCCATGTTAGCCGTGTTACGGGCTACAGGAGCTGAGTTTGAGTGGGATGATGATGGAGCTTTGTTGGCTAGCTTCCAGGTCCGACCAGTGTTGGTTGATCAGGTTCAGGAAGCTCAGGATACAGATTCCTATCTGTTGGACAAGAATACCATGATTCGAAATGGTGTGGCAACAGAGTTCCGGTTGAGCGATGATGGTACATTGCTATTCAGAGGTAGATTGTGTGTACCCAGGGACGAGGGTTGTACAAAGATGTTTTGTACACTCCGAGCTTATTATTGGTGGAAAAATATGAAGAGGGAGATTGCCGCATACGTGAGCAGATGTCTTATTTGTCAGCAGGTCAAAGCAGAGAGGCTGAAGCCTGCGGGAAAGCTACAGACCTTAGAGATTCCGGTTTGGAAGTGGGAGCACATTACCATGAATTTCGTGTATCAATTACCACGTACTTCGGCTGGTAATACTGGTATTTGGGTTATCATAGACCGTTTGACGAAATCCGCTCATTTCCTTGCACTTCCTGGGAAGATTTCAGTGGGCTGATTGGCAAAGCTGTATTTGGCGGAGATCGTTCGTCTTCATGGTGTGTTTGTATCTATTGTATCTGACTGAGACAATCAGTTTACTTCAGAGTACTAGACGAGATCAGGGTACTGCTTCTGGTGATTGTGCAATACAGTATCCTGGATAGGGTGGTCAGCAGAATCGCAACCAATGTGAACGACCAGCTGGGCAGGCTTGAGTTCATGCCATGTCTCTACGTGAGGGACCAGCAGAACTTCCCCAGAGGTTATCATTGGTATGTTGTACATTTTTGGTCATCCAGTTCTTAATTTACTAGATCCAGGGGCTACGCATTCATTCATATCATATAGATTAGCATCATTGGCTACTATATCTGCATCTCTACTTCCTAGTTTGTAGCGAGCGTTGTATCCATCAGGCGAGGTAGTGTGTGTCGGGTGGGTATATAGAGATTGTGAGATTTTTATGGGAGGTTATGGGTTAGCTGTGGACTTGATGCTGCTGAATATCGTGTATTTTGATGTGATTTTGGGTATGCCTTTCTTGGAGAACTATTGGGCTATTCTTGACTGTCACAAGAAGGAGGTTGTATTCAGGAGTCCAGGCATGCCAGAAATCTTGTTTCGGGGTGAAAAGAATACTACTTTACCTTGTTTGATTTCAGCAATGAAGGCTGATCGGATGATGAGGAAGGGTTGTGAGACTTACCTTGCACATGTGATTGATACGAGTGTTCGTGTGCTGAACATTAGTGGTATTGCGGTGGTTTGTGAGTATCCAGATATATTTCCCGAGGATTTACCCAGTGTTCCTTCAGTTCGGGAGATTGATTTCACAATCGAGTTACTTCCAGGTACCGGACCTATTTCGCAGACACCCTATCGTATGGCACCCGTAGAGTTGAGGGAGTTGCATATTCAACTTCAAGAGTTGATGGAGAAAGGCTACATTCGACCTAGTGTTTCACCTTGGGGTGCTTTGGTACTGTTTGTGAGGAAGAAGGATGGTTCGATGAGGCTACGCATTGATTATCGGAAGTTGAATCAGGTTACGGTGAAGAACAAGTATCCGCTACCACGGATTGAGGATTTGTTCGATCAGCTGAAAGGAGCTTCAGTTTTCTCGAAGATTGATCTCAAGTCTGGATACCATCAGCTACGGATTCGGGAGTCCGATGTGGACAAAACGGTGTTTCAGTCACGCTATGGGCACTATGAGTTTCTTGTTATGCCGTTTGGGTTGACCAATGCGCCAGCTGCTTTCATGGACCCGATGAATCGGATTTTCAAACGTTATCTAGACAAGTTCGTCATTATATTTAGCGACGACATCCTGATCTATTCCAGGAGTGTGGGGCAGCACAAGAAACATTTGCACGTAGTTTTGCAGACTTTATGAGACGCTCAGTTGTACGCCAAGTTCAGCAAATGTGAATTTTGGCTAGATAGTGTAAAGTTTCTGGGTCACGTGATATTACCTGAGGGAGTCAGCGTGGATCCTGATAAGATTGATACCGTGTTGAATTGGAGCAGACCTACTAACATGGCAGAGATACAGAGCTTCTTGGGCTTAGCAGGCTACTATCGCCTATTTGTACAGGACTTTTCATGGATAGCGACACCGCTTACCCGTTTGACGAAGAAAGGAGTCAAGTTTGAATGGTCAGATGCTTGCGAGGAAAACTACTTAACTTTGAAGGACAGGTTGACTACTGCATCGGTGTTGACTCTACCTGACGATAGCGGTGAGTTTGTGGTGTACAGTGATGCTTCGAAGTTAGGCCTGGGTTGTGTTTTGATGCAGCATGGAAAGGTGGTGGCATATTGTTCAAGACAGTTGAAACCACACGAAGTTAACTATCCTACCCATGATCTAGAGTTAGCTGCCATTGTGTTAGCATTGAAGAGTTGGAGACACTACTTGTACGGAGCGCAATGCAAGATTTACACCGATCACAAAAGTCTTACCTACTTGCGTACGCAGCCAAATTTGAATATGAAGCAGCGGGGAAAGATGGAGCTGATTAATGACTACGATTATACTTTCGAGTATCATCTAGGAAAGGCTAACGTGGTTGCTGATGCTCTTAGTCAGAAACACGGTGTTTCTCTTTTCCATGTTCGTGTTGCAAGAATATCACTTTTGACGGAGTTGCGAGCAACGGTTGCAGAGTTGGAGTGGAATGTAGATGGAGCATTGTTAGCCAGCTTCCAAGTTCATTCGATGTTACTTGATCAAGTTCGTGAAGCTCAAAATTCAGAGGCCTATCTACTGAGCAAGAAGAATTTGATTCAGAATAGTGTACCGACAGAGTTTCGGATGAGGAGTAATGACACTTTGGTGTTCAGAAAGAGATTATGTGTTGCCAGAGATGACAGATAACATGCAGAATTTCTTAACAGATTAAAGTTGTCGGATTATCAGAAAAGATTGCACGTATGTTAGTCAGAGTATAGTGTGGTAATTGAGTATCCTTTTAGCTATTGCCATGGAAATGAGTTATGAACAGTTGTTAGCGCGTGTGCCTCAGAAATTTCCGTTCTAGACAGTTTCAACTGCAGTTCAATTCAGGTTGTCGAAACTTTGGATGTTCTTAATTGTCGAGAGTAGATTCTCTGGAACAGAAATTTTCTGTTAGTGTCGGCGTTTGTGTTTGTATAGAAATCATACAGTAAAGGTAGTCACGTAGCAGCCAGAACAGTTTGTATGAGCAGTAGCTTCGTTAAGGTGGTTGTACCTGATGTTCGTGATATTGAGGTTATTTGTGAGAATCTAAATGTTTTCCAGAGAATTTATCAGAGTTGAGGGAATTGCAGATTCAACTTCAGGAACGATTTGAGAAATGTGTCATTTGATTTAGTGTTTTACCTTGAGGTGTTCCAGTATGTTTTATGAGGATAAAGGAGGGTTCGATGGGGTTGTGCATCGACTTTCGGAAGCTGAGTCAGGTTTCAGAGAAGAGCAAGTATCCTCCACTTCGGATTGATGGCTTGTTTGATCAGCTTATTGGAGCTTCAGTTTTCGGAGATTGATTTTAGATGTGAGTATCATCAGTTTCGATCAGAGGGTCAAGTTTGAAATGGTCAGGAACCTGTGAGGAGAGTTACATGTGGTGGTTAGAGGAGAGGTTGATTACTGCGCCGGTGTTCACATTATGTGATGTCGGTGAAGTGTATGTTATGTATAGTGATGTTTCGAAACTAGATTTTGGTTGAGTTGGCCTGCAGCAGGGAAATATGATGGTATATGGTTCCAGGTAGTGGAAGCTTTATGAAGTTATGTATCCTATGTATGATTTGGGAGTAACTGTCTTTGTGTTAGCATCGAAGAGTGGGAGACACTACTGGTACGGCGTGCAGCGCAGTGTAGGATGTACACTGATTACTTGAGTTTCATCTACTTGCATATTCAGCCAGATTTGAGCATGAGGCAGCGTAGATGGATGGGGTTGATTAACGATTTTGGCCGCTATTGTGGTTGAGTTCATCCAGGGAAGGCTATTGTGGTTGCACTTTGAATATCATTAAGGGATGTTGTTGCTAATGCACTTAGTCGGGAATTTGGAGTTTCTATGTTTCATGTACGTGTTGCAAGAACCTCATTATTAGCTGAGTTGCAAGCTACGAGAACTAAGTTAGAGTGAGATGATGGAGCATTGTTGGATAGTTCCAGGTTCGACCTTTGTTACTTGATCAAGTCTGTGAGGCTCAGGGCGCGGATTCCTACTGGTTGGACAAGAAGAATGCGATTCAGAATGGTGTTCCAGTAGAGTATCAGTTAAGGAATGTTGGCACTTTATCGTGCAGAGTGAGGCTAGGTAGGTCCGGAGACAATGATCTGAAGAGGAAGATGCTTATTGAAGCTCATTGTTCTACGTATGTTATGCATTAGTGGTATGAAGATGTATCAGATACTTAGAGTTTACTACTTGTGGCGCAACATGAAGAGGGAAATAGTACCTTATGTGAGCAGATGCTTCATTTGTTGGCAGGTGAAGGCAAAGAGATAAAAACTTGCTAGGAAGTTACAGTCATTACAGATTCCTGATTAGAAGTGGGAGCATATCACTATGGATTTCGTGTATCAGTTATCGCGTACTTCAGATGGTAATACTAGTTATTGGGTCATTGTGGAGCGTTTGACGAAATCAGTTATTTTCCTTGTACTTCCAGGAAAGATTTTAGTGGGCAGGCTGGCAGAGTGGTATTTGGCGGAGGTTGTTCATTTGCATGGTGTGCCTGTGTCCCGGGTCTCTAATCAAGATAATCAGTTACAATAGAGTTTTGGCAAGCATTGCAGTGAGCATTGGGGACCAGATTACAGTTTAGTACAATTTTTCATCCTCAGATTGGTGGGCAATCTGAGACGATTATTCAGACTTTGGAGGACATGTTGTAGTCCTGTGTATTGCAGTTCCGAGGGATTTGGGACCAGCAGTTTCATTAGTTCAAGATTTCTTGCAGTATTAGTTTGCAGACCAGTATTGTTATGACATTGTATGAAGTTGTATATGAGGAACAATGTTGCACTCCATGGTGTTGGAGCGAGTTAGGAATGAGATGGCTTTTGGTCCTGATTTAGTGGAATGCGCTACTCTAAACCTTCGGATTAGTAAGGAAAGGTTGATAATTTCTCGTGATCGGCAGAGAAGTTATGTAGATGTGAGTAGGTTGAGTCATGAGTTTACCACGTTATTTTGGTCCGTATGTGATCATGGGGCGAGTTTGTGTTGTGACGTATAGTTTGGCATTGCTTGTAGCGTTGGCCAGTGTGTATGTTGTATTCCATGTGGTGGAACTACATTTCAGATGTATTGCATGTTTAATACCCTATCAGTTCCCTATACAGGAAGACTTGACATTTGTGAAGGAGCTAGTTCAGATTCTGGATTTGAGGATGTAGGGATTACAGCACAGAAATATTTCTTATTGTGAAAGTCTGATGGCAGAGTCATTCTGTTGAAGTAGTCACATGGGAGGTTGAGCAGTATGTAGAAATGGTGTCCCTACTTTTCAGTTGGTAGGCTTGGAAATTTCGAGGTCGAAATTTTCATAAGGGGGGTAGATTTTTGACAACCCGAACCAGAAATGGTATGTTTATTGGCTTGATTTGCGAGTTTCGCGATTAGTCGCGATTTTGTCGTAATTGGTTGTGATGGCGGGTGTGTTAACGACTAAATTATTAGGCAAGAATTTGATTTGAGTTCATTCACGGAAGATGTAGAGAATTTAATTTCGAGCTCGTGGAAATTTTTGGAGGATTATTTCGAGTTACAAGGAATAAGTTATGAATATTTTCGGCCGTAAGATTTTGTCATATTTATCCGTTTGGTTTCGATACGTGTACGGTATACATACAGGTGAATACGTAACGATTTTAGAAAGTTTCCCAAAATGGAAATCTGGCCCGTTGACCACTTTGACCCGTGGGTCAAAACTGACCCATTTCAAGCCGAGTTTTGTTTGCCTTCGATGTGCCTTTATTACGGCGTCTTTTAGCCATGGTTCCTTCATGAAAGTTGTTGGGCTTGAGCTCCTCTTTCTTTTTATACGTCATTCACTCAATTTGGTTATCGAATGAAGAAGTTATGGCTTGTCAAACTTCGGGAAAATTCGTGGGTTTTCTGGCGAAATCACCGGCGGCGGTGGAGGCTGAGATGGGGGTCGACCCTATAAGGGTTTTGAAGCCCATGGAGAGGTGAGTTGAACCCAAGTGGTCTTGCACCTTGCCGTGGCCGGAGGAGGCCGATCGGAGTTAATGAATTCCGGCGAGGGTTTTCGTTTTCAATGTGAGATTTGAACATTTTCCAGTCAAAATTGGGCTTAAATTTGAACTAGAAAGTTGTTGGAAATGTCAAGATCTTCAAATCCATGTGTAGGTTGAAATTTTCTGGGCCGATGGAATTTTTCGGTGGCGGCGGCAGATTTCCGGCCGAGGTGATTTTCGACAAGTTTTATGTCGTTTTACTTGGAATCGCGCACCTATCGCAGTGGTGAGGTTAATATTTTGAATTGAGCATCGGAATTTGTGGCGAGGTTTTATAGCGTGTTTATTGGATTTTTGACAATTTCCTCAATATTGAGTTATATGTTTTCGGGAATGGTTGATTCTCAAGATGTGATTCAAGGTTGTGAATTGTGATTTTGAACAGTAGTATTTATGATTATTCAGGGGATCGTGATCATCCGTTTGGCGAGGGACTTTCCGTCGGATCACAGGATTATCGCGTTTTGCGTTGTGCTAGTCTGTGAGTGGACATTTATTTACACTGTCGTAGCGAGTTCTTGGCTGATCACTGGTAGTCCAGTTCCAGGCTTGAGAGATTCGCCTGTAAATTATGAAAGGCATATGTTTATTTTCGTCCACTCACTCTAACGATATTATTTGCCTTTCCCCTGGGCTTTTTGGTTTCCGTGCCCATTTTGCAGTTCGAATTCTGGTGCCGCACGTCGCAGTTGGAGGCATAGTATTCGAGCCACTTTTCCTTTTTTAGTAGGTTTCTAGTTTGGCCTACTGTTGTATATTTATGTATATACTAGAGGTCGCTCTGAATACTCTGATGTTTATATTTTCATATGTTTTTTCCGGATTTCTGTAAAGTTACAGTTTTTCTTATTGCTTTATATTATGATATGATTTTGAGAAATTCGGATGGGATTGGTGCCCACGGTTTGGCTTTTGTGGCATATGAGGAAGTGTATTTTCAGGTACAGGTTAATGGTAACTTCGCGGTATAGTGAAACTCTACCGAAATTTCTATGGTTTTTGAAAGTTCGTGTTTTCAGAAGGGGTTTGATTCCGGTTTAGGAAACTAAATCGGGGTTGGGTCCTTTCACGAGCTACGAGAACTGAGTTAGAGTATGATGATAGAGCATTGTTGGCTAGTTCCAGGATCGACCTGTTTTACTTGATCAGTTCTGTAAGGCTCAGGATGCGGATTCCTACTTGTTGGACAAGAAGAATGCGATTCAGAATGGTGTTCTAGTAGAGTATCAGTTGAGTAATATTGGCACTTTATCGCGCAGAAGGAGACTATGTGCGCCCAGAGACGATGAATTGAAGAGGGAGATGCTTATTGAAGCTCATTGTTTTACGTACGTTATGCACCTTAGCGGTACGAAGATGTATCAGATACTTAGAGTTTACTACTACTCGTGGCGCAACATAAAGAGGGAAATAGTAGCTTATGTGAGCTGATGCCTCATTTTTCGGTAGGTGAAGACAGAAAGACAGAAACTTGCGAGGAAGTTACAGTCATTAGAGATTCCCGATTAGAACTGGGAGCATATCACTATGGATTTCGTGTATCAGTTACCGAGTACTTCAGCTGATAATACTTGTATTTTGGTCATTGTGGACCGTTTGACAAAATCAGTTCATTTCCTGGTACTTCCAGGAAAGATTTCAGTGGGCAGACTGGCAGAGTAGTATTTGGCAGAGGTTGTGAAAGGACCCAACCCCGATTTAGCTCCCTAAACCGGAATCGAACCCCCTCGAAAACACGAACCAACAAAAAAATTTTGAAATTTTGGCAGAGTTCCGTTACTAGCGTAGAATTGCATAACCTACACCCTGAAAATAACACTTCATCCTATGCCACAAAAGCCAAACCGTGGGCACCGATACCATCCGGATTTCTCAATATCAATATATGAATCATAAACAGTACTGTAGTATATATATATATATATCTGAGAAAATCCATATAAACAAGTATCAGAATGTATCAGAGCGACATCTATAGTAAAATATATACAATATACACATCAGTAGGCGAAACAAGAACCTACTGGAAAGCACAGGTAACTCTGATCACTAGCCTCCAAACCGCGACGTGAAAACACCAAAACCTGAACTGCAAACTGGGCACAGAAACCGAAAAGCCCAGGGAAAGACATGAAAATCGTTGGAGTGAGTGGACGAAAATAAATGTCTTTCACCAGTTGATATATATGTTTAAAATAACATATGCGAGTCCAGGTAAATAAAAATAATAAAATACGCGAGGTAAAAATCATACTCCTCTAGCGTACTGAGCATGCAAGTAAAAACCTCACAGTTAGAACCACGGGGTCCCTAGCCCACACGTGATCCTAGCTGGGTAGTACAGTCAGAACCACGGGGTCCCTAGCCCACACGTGATCCTAGCTGAAGCAGTACAGCCAGAACCACGGGGTCCCTAGCCCACACGTGATTCCAGCCCGTAACATCCTCGGGGATCAGCCGGGATGCAGTGTATCGATACAACAACGAAACTGAAACTGTACTCTGTGAAAATCAAATCATAAACAGTTCGATGCAAATGCATGAAACAACATATAAGTGTATGTATACTCGTATACGTATATCCGTATAAGTATAACCGTATAATCGTAAAACACATGCTCAAGTAATCCGAAATCTCATACGCATGCTCAATTTCATAAATCATATAAAAGACTCGCAAGATTTCCGTGAAAAGAAATTGTCCACTCACAGGTGAGCAAAACGCGCACTCGCGCTAAACTCGTGGTCCGGCGGAAGATCCCTAGCCTATAGCACGATCACGATCCAGATCTCGATCTCGATCTCCTGAATATTCACAAAAACATAACTGATCAAAATCGTAGTCCACAACCCTGTACTGAATCACGGAAACCAACCGTTCCCGGAAATATGCAATGCGGTACAAAATGAATAACGGAAATTCTGAAATCCCCACTCGAAACCTAGACTGAAAACCAAATCAACCCGAAAACCTCTGGACGATAACCAGGGCGCGATTTCGAGAAAAACGAGACTAATTTCATCAAAATCTGAAAAAGTCAACTCCTCCGCCGTTGACCGCCGCCGCCGGCGGCGGCGCGCCGTCAACGGCGAGATTCACCGGCGAAGAACTTCCAGTTCACAAGGTCTCAATCATCCGAACACTTTTTATAATTGGCACACATGCGAATTCACACCAGAACTAGGCCAATTTCAACCAAAACCAAATCGGAAAACCCACCGGAAAACCTAATCGGGTTCGAGCCAAACCTTAACCAATCCCAAAATAAATCACATGGGAAGCTTCCTTGGGGCAAGGGGAGTCGAAGCCCTCAACCCTCCGCCACCAAGACTCACCGGAAAACCTCCCCCCGTTAATGGCGAATTCCGGCGACCTAACCCGATTCGGGTTCACCCAATATCAAACCAATTTCCACAAATCCAATTACCATTCAACTCGAAATCATTCAAGGATGCAAACCATACCTTCCTCGAGGTCTAAGGTGGCCGGAAAATAGGTCGTCGGATGGCAACTCCCAAACGGGGAAACTTTCCTCTTTTGGTCAA
Source organism: Geum urbanum (assembly GCA_946800695.1). Taxonomy (NCBI): domain Eukaryota; kingdom Viridiplantae; phylum Streptophyta; class Magnoliopsida; order Rosales; family Rosaceae; genus Geum; species Geum urbanum. The sequence continues at coordinate 43,569,774 of OX326998.1, forward strand.
CGGTCAACTTACTATTTTTGGAAAGTCAACGTCAGTCAATGCCCGAAATGAAATTCTCGACTATTTCTCGACTATTCTGATATTTATACTCGCGCCTCGGGTCAATCGACGGTCCGAAATGAATATACGAAATGATTCGGATAAACTCGAAACAATCGGATAAACTCGTCGGAAACCGAAACTTCAAATAATCATAAAATATTCATCAGTTATCGGAAAAATTTTCCGAAACCGCCCTCGAGCTCGAAATCATGTACTCTACAATTTCTGTGAAGACACCTAACTCAAATTCTCGACCGAAAACATAGTCGTGAATAGAACCGGCAAACCACATATACGACGTAAAACTGCGACTAAACAGAATCTAGTGAATCGTGCCGAATACACAACAGATTCTGGTTTGGGTCGTCACAGGTTGTCCATTTGCATGGTGTGCATGTGTCCCCGGTCGCTGATTGAGATAATCAGTTACAACAGAGTTTTGGCAAGCATTACAGTAAGCATTGGGGACTAGATTACAGTTTAGTACAGTTTTTCATCCTCAGATTGGTGGGCAATCTGAGAGGACTATTCAAACTTTGGGGTTGTGGTCCTGTGTATTGCAGTTCATGGGAATTTGGGATCAACAGTTTCATTTGTTCGAGTTTGCTTGCAGTATCAGTTTGTGGACCAGTGTTGTTATGACATTATATGAAGTTGTATATGAGGAACACTGTTACACTCCATGGTGTTGGAGCGAGTTAGGGATGGGATGACTAGAATGGGTTACTGTAGACCTTCGGATTAGCAGGGACAGGTTGATAATTGCTCGTGATTGGTAGAGACGTTATGCATATGGGAGTAGGTTGAGTCATTGAGTTCAAGGTTGGTGACTAAGGTTTCCTTGGAAATGTGTGATTTGTTTTGGGAGTTGTGGTATACTTTGCCACGTTATTTTGGTCTGTATGTGATCATGGGGCGAGTTAGTGTTGTGACGTATAGTTTGGCATTGTCTGTAGCGTTGGCCAGTATGTATGTTGTATTCCATGTGATGGAACTACATTTTAGATTTATTGCATGTTTAACACCCTATCAGTTCCCTATACAGGAAGACTTGACATTTGTGGAGGAGCCAGTTCAGATTCTGGATTTGAGGGTGCAGGGATTACAGCACAGGGATATTTCCTATTGTGAAGCCTGAGGGCAGAGTCATTCAGTTGAAGTAGTCACTTGGGAGGTTGAGCAGTATGCAGAGGCATTACCCCTACTTTTCAGTTGGCAGACTTGGAAATTTCGAGGTCAAAATTTTTGTAACGGGGGTAGATTTGTGACAACCCGAACCGAAAATAGTATGTTTATCGACTTGATTTGCGAGTTTAACGAATAGTCGCGATTTTGTCATAATTGGTCGATATGGTGGGTGTGTTAACGACTAAATTATCGAGCAAGAATTTGATTGGAGAACCTTCACGAAAGTTGTAGAGAATTTAATTTTGAGCTCGGGGGAACTTCTGGATGATTATTTTGAGTTACAAAGAATAAGTTATGAATATTTTCGGCCGTTGGATTTTATCGTATTTATCCATTTAGTTTCGATACGTGTACGGTATAAATATGGAAAGAGTACGTGACGAATTAGGAAACTTTCTAATTTTGGAAACTGGGTGTTGACCCATGTTGATCCGTGGGTGGTTGTGACCCATTTCGGGCCGTGGGTTCTTTGCCGTCGTTGAGCTCGATTCCGGCCTCTTTTGGCCATGGTGACTTCATAAAAGCTGTTGGGCTTGAGATCCTCTTTCTTTTGATAGTTCATTCACTCAATTTGGTTACCGCATGAAGAAGTTATGGCTTGTCAAAATTTGGGAATTTCGGTGGTATTTCGGTGAGTTTTGGCGACGATGGTGGCGGCGGAGGCCGCCGAGTTGGGGTCAGCTTGTTAGGGGTTTTGTAGCCCTTGGGGAGAGGAAACTTTTAGAAGTGGTCTTGCACCTTGCCGTGGCCGGAGGAGGGAGATCGGAGTTAATGAATTTCGGTGAGGGTTTTCGACTTCAAGGTAAGATTTGGACCTTTTCTGATCAAAATTGGGCTTAATTTTGAACTAGAAAGTTATTGGAAATGTCGAGATATTCAAATCCTTGTGTAGGTAGAAATTTTCTGGGCCGAAGGAATTTCCCGACCGCGGCCAGCGTGCCGCCATGCACTGCGGCGGTTTTCCGACCGAGGTGATTTTCGACAAATTTTATGTCATTTTGCTCGGAATAACACACCAATCGCAGTGGTGAGGTTTATATTTTGGTTTGAGGATCAGAATTTGTGGCGAGGTTTTATAGTGTGTTTATTGGATTTTCGACGATTTCGTCGATATTCGGGTTATATGTTTTCGGGAATGGTTGGTCCTCGAGATGTGGTTCAGGGTTTTGAATTGTGATTTTGAACAGTGGTATTTGTGATTATTCAGAAGATCGTGATCGTTCGTTTGGCGAGGGATTGAAAGGACCCAACCTCGATTTAGCTTCCTAAATCGGAATCAAACCCCTTCGAAAACATGAACCAACAAAAACTTTTCGAAATTTGGGCAGAGTTTCGTTACTAGCGTGGAATTACCATTACCTGCACGCAGAAAATACACTTCATCCTATGCCACAAAAATCAAACCGTGGGCACCAATCCCATCCGGATTTCTCAATATATCAACCGTAAAGTAAACAATACATATGTGATACGCGCAAAACATGCATTTAACGTTAACACAAAGTAGACCCTAAAAACACCGATTACGCGTATTGCAATTTAAAACCCTTCTTTTGTCATTATAATATTGGCGAGTAGGGATCATTCTTTATCCGGGGAATTAAGGGCGCATGCATGGTTTCGTTAATAAGCGGAAATATAAATGTTTGGGGGGATTGGAAGTTGGTTGTTTAATCTACGAAATTAAAGTACAAAAACATGCAAACACAACTAAAACTCTTAGGCATCTAACATGTTTTACTCATAGACAAGTTTCAACAATCAAGAAACTTCAAGTCTAATTATGCTTGCTAAAAATAAGAAGTTACACTACTAATTACATGTGATCATCTCATCTTATTAACCTTACCCTTTTCATGCATCAAACCTTTTTGTAAGTTACGAAATTCATAACTTCTAACTAAATATACATGCTTAATAATTGAGTAGGAATGCAACTTAGCGTATAAACATCCTAAACAACATACGATCATCGAAACATGCGAAAGAGAGGGACTTAGCGTATTATCTAACACATGCTTTCGAAGCTTTAAGATTGTATCAAACATGCATAAAAGGCTAGAAATCATAAACACATGCAACTTATAAATCGGTTTAAGAACATGAAACACAAATCTAAAATTGTTCTTCATTTGATACATAAAAGTATTCCAATACATCCAAGGGTTCAAATACAAAGTAAAAGAAATGAAAGTGAAGATCATGGTTACACTTTTTGTCTTGAATGCTTGATGATCTACGGTGGAGATGGCTTTCCTTCACAAGGGACTTAGCGTATTGTGTTGGATGGAGGAGGATTGCTTCGGCTTGGATGGAGAACCTTGCTTCGGCTTGGAATGGAGGAGATGTGCTTCGGCTTTGCTTGAGAATCCTTGAAGTGTTTATGGTGGAGGAGTATTTGTGTAGAGCTTTGGCTTGTAAAATGAGTGATGGTTTAATTATGTTCAGCCTCCTTGGTATTTATAGGCAAGGAATGCTTGCCTTCTCTCTTCCACCTTGCCTCCCTCCATTTAATGCAAGCAAGAGTCACCATGCAAGTCATCCCCTTAGTCACCAAGTGTGATCATCATTTGTGAACCCTAAGCAAGAGTCACCATGGCAAGTCACTCCCTTAGTCATCTTTTCATTTAATGCAAGCAAGAGTCACCAAAATGAGTCACAAAGCTTGATATTGTTGACTTTTCTTCTTCAAAGGTTGCAAAACTTGACTTTTCCTCTTCACCAAAAGCCTTCCATGTCGAATTGATTGTGTTTGGGCTTGATAATGGGCCGAAACAAGAGTTGAGAATTCGGCCCATAATTTGCTTTTTGGGCCGGCCCATTTTCGGAGGTCCAAAATCGCAAAAATCGCAAAATCGCCGAAATTCCTCCGAATTGCGTCGTTATTAATCTCCACCGTAAATATCTTCAAAATAACAAATTAAATAAGGAAAACATAAAAACTAAGATAATAACATAGCTAAACGTAAAGGGAAATGCGTTAAGAAATGAGCATAAAATGCGTATATCAAATTCCCCCACACTTAGACTTTGCTAGTCCCTTAGCAAACACTAAGTTAAACTAAGACTCTCTAAGAATTTAAAACAAAGGAAATAACATAACTAAGCCCTTAGCTAAAATTTGTCTCAGAATTTTCATAAGTATATGGCGATGTCTCACATGATTTTCAACTTTGTATGCTCAACGAATTCAAGAGATAATTGCTATATAATTATGTAATGAACAAGTAAGACATAGAGAAAACGATGGTTATGTTATAGCTGTGCATGCTTTGAATAAAGGTTTAATCAACTCACAAGGATGCACTCATCATATTTTTCACTCATGATAAGGGTTTACTTAAGGTGTATATGAATTGAAATAAAAACCACATGAATGAAGTTAATTACTTGCACAAATGAACCAAAACCATAAGCTTACTCATGCAACTTACTCTACTAATTGAAAGCTACTCATTTTAAGGATCATAAAGGACTTTTAGTGAGGTTGTAATGGGGTTAAGGCTAAGGCATTCGAATTTTAGCTATGTGGTGATAAAAACGTTCCAACGACTTAGTCTAGCACCATATTCATTCCTCCATATCCATTTGAATGTTACCATGTATACTTCAAGCTAATCTACCCTTTGAGCTTTTCGGACAGGACAAAGGCCATATTTTGTTCTATTTTTGGGCCTTCAATTTATCGTAATCTCCAAATCCGCAAATAAGGGGGACGTTAATCCAATTGGTTTCTACTTTAGAACAACATATTGCCATGAGAGATAATAATTTTTTTTTTTTCTTTTCATTCTCTCAAATATAATTTTTTCTTTTCTTTTTGGCAATCTCATACTTTTTAAGTTAATTGGACAAGTCTTTCCCCTTACTCATATTAACTCTTTCAATCTTTCTTACCAAACCATCATATTATGTGCTAGTTTCGAAAAATTCTCACCAAGTTTCCGGAACAAAGGTAAGGATATTCTATACTAAGGTAAGTGTTTAGGTATATATGGTGATGAAAGAAAAGCTTAACGTGGGCTCAATTGGTTTATCTAGGGATGTCGCAACTTGTGCGTACAAATGGGATACATGGATATTTGGCAATGTGGTGGAAAAATCCTAAATGCCTTTAATCATTTCCAAAATCAAAGTATGTATCAACTTAAAAGCTTTGCAAATTGACATGAGTAAGTTCTAGTATTCTCTAGTTCATTAAAATCTATGGCAAGCAATTGAATGAGGCATATATAAGCTAGTAGCTACGAAATGGATGCATATTCACTCGAATAAAGAACAGATAGCTCAAAAGCTCACATAGGGTTCATATGATTAAAAACTTATTCAAGCATGCGATTTTCTGTACCATGTTTTGCAATTCATATCTACTACATGTTAAAAACATATAGAATATCTCAATTAGCACAAGAATTCGATGCATGTGATTCATACGCCATGTGTTCGTATCGGTCAAATTTCATCATCGACTAGTTAAGGGCATCCTAAAGACTCTGAAAAACACTAATTTAGACACAATTAAATTGTAAACCCTTCCCCCACACTTAAACTCTACATTGCCCTCAATGTACTAAAGTAGAAGTATAGAATTAAAAATGGAGTATAGGGTCTACGAAAATTTTAATTCGAATACGCAAAAAGCCATTAAATTAATTAAAAGGGGAGAAGAAAACAAATCTGTTGTCTCCCTATTGGGTTGCCTCCCAATGAGCGCTCGTTTTACGTCGTTAGCTTTGGACGTGATGCATCATTTTGTTTTTGAAATGGCCGGTTCTTGGAGTTGCATCTCCTCTACGGTGTGCTCCGCAAATGCCTCAAAATAGGGCTTCAAGCGATGGCCATTTACTTTGAACTCACTACCTTTGCCGATAGATCGAATGAGAACTGCTCCATGAGGTAGAACTTGAGAAACTATGAATGGCCCCATCCATCGAGAGCGAAGCTTTCCCGGAAAGAGCTTAAGTCTTGAATTGAAAAGCAATACTTTCTGCCCAGGTTCAAAACTCTTCCCTCGAATCATCTGATCGTGGATCTTTTTCGTCTTCTCTTTATAAATCCACGCATTATCGAAAGCATCATTTCTGATTTCTTCTAGTTCACATAGTTGTAGCTTCCGATGCAAGCATGCGGCATCTCGATCGATGTTGAATTTCTTCACGGCCCACCATGCCTTGTGCTCCAATTCAATCGGAAGATGGCACGTCTTCCCATAAATTAATCAGAAAGGTGACATACCAATGGGGGTCTTGTAGGCAGTCCTGTAAGCCCACAATGCATCGTCTAAGCATTGACTCCAATCTTTCCGGTTGGGGCGGACGGTTCGTTCCAAAATCTTCTTGATCTCACGGTTGGAAACTTCAGCCATTCCATTTGTTTGAGGGTGGTATGGTGTGGAAACCTTGTGCTTTATGCCATACTTCCTCATCAGTGCTTCCACCGTGCGGTTGCAAAAGTGACTTCCTCCATCGCTAATTAGAACGCGTGGCATTCCAAATCTACTGAAAATGTTAGTTCGTAGGAAATCTGCAACAACTCGCGAATCATTAGTACGGGTGGCCTTTGCCTCCACCCATTTAGAAACATAATCTACTGCGAGTAAGATATAAGTAAAACCATTGGAGGGAGGAAATGGTCCCATAAAATCAATACCCAACACATCAAAAATTTCGACATTAAATATGTAGTGTTGTGGCATTTGATCTCTAGGCCCTAAATTACCGAATCTCTGGCACTTATCACATGCAGCACAATATGCATGAGCATCGCGAAATAAACTAGGCCAAAAGAAACCGCAATCTAAAATCTTAAGGGCTGTCCTCCTTGAACCAAAATGTCCCCCACATGCTTCATTGTGACAAAAGTCTAGAATAGGCTTAAATTCACTATCCGGGATACATCTCGTAATTACTAAATCGGAGCATTGTTTCCATAAATAAGGCTCATCCCAGATAAAGGTTCTAGCATTATGCTTAAGTTTGTCACGTTGAAATTTATGCATGGTAGACGGAAACTCACCGGTAACTAAGTAATTTACGATATCTGCATACCATGGAGTTTCCGGAACAGTTACCTCAATTCCGAAGAGTTTTTCATCCGGAAAAGTGTCCTCAATTTCAACAGCCTCATTCTCACCGATCAAGCGTGATAGGTGGTCAGCGACAACATTTTCTACTCCCTTCTTATCCTTGATTTCGACGTTGAATTCTTGGAGTAGAAGTATCCATCTTATAAGCCGTGGTTTTGCGTCCTTCTTTAGCATTAGATACTTCAAAGCTGCATGATCAGTATACACAGTTACTTTAGTTTGAAGTAAATAAGACCGAAATTTATCTAAAGCAAAAACCACTGCAAGAAACTCCTTCTCGGTTGTAGTATAATTTCTTTGTGCTTCATCAAGCGTCCGAGAGGCGTAATAGATTACGCAAGGCTTCTTGTCCTTCCGCTGACCCAAGACGGCTCCTACGGCATAATCTGAGGCGTCGCACATGAGTTCAAATGGCAGAGACCAATCAGGGCTGCATAAAATAGGAGCGCTCGTGAGAAGCTCCTTCAACTTGTTGAAGGCAGCGGTGCATTCTTCATCAAAGACGAACGGGGTCTCCTTTTGCAGCAATTTACACAACGGGCGCGAGATGTGGGAAAAGTCTTTGATAAACCTACGATAAAATCCTGCGTGTCCAAGAAAAGAACGAATCTCTCTAACCGAAGTTGGAGAGGGTAAGTGACGCACAAGATCTACTTTAGATTTATCAACTTCTAACCCTTTTTCAGAAATAATATGACCTAACACTATCCCTTGCGTAACCATGAAATGGCACTTCTCCCAATTAAGCACCAAGTTCGTTTCAACGCATCTTTGTAAAATAGTTTCTAAATTGTTTAAGCATGCATCGAAATCACTCCCAAATACACTAAAGTCGTCCATGAATACTTCAATAATTTTTTCAATGTACTCGGAGAAAATTGAGAGCATGCAACGTTGAAATGTACCTGGTGCATTACACAGTCCAAATGGCATTCGGCGGTATGCAAACGTTCCGAAAGGGCATGTGAACGTTGTCTTTTCTTGATCTTCCTCCGCAATGCTAATTTGGTTGTAGCCGGAGTATCCGTCGAGAAAACAATAAAATGCATGGCCGGCTAATCTTTCCAGCATTTGGTCGATGAATGGTAATGGAAAATGATCCTTGCGGGTCGCGGCGTTGAGCCTCCGGTAATCAATGCACACTCGGTGTCCAGTGATCGTCCTTTGTGGCACAAGTTCATTTTCCAGATTCTCGACGACGGTGATTCCCGATTTCTTGGGTACTACCTGCACAGGGGAAACCCAACGGCTATCAGAAATAGGGTAAATAACTCCACAGTCCATGAGTTTAATTACCTCCTTTTTTACCACCTCCATCATCGGAGGGTGGAGCCGACGTTGTGCTTCCCGCATAGGCTTGGTGCCTTCTTCAAGGAAAATCCTATGCACACATGTTGCTGGATTTATTCCCTTGATGTCCGCAAGTGTCCAGCCTATTGCGGGTTTGTACCTCTTGAGCACACTCACGAGCTTCTCCTCCTGTTCCTCTTCTAGCGCGGACGAAATAATGACCGGTAAAGTTTCATTCTCGCCTAAGTACGCATACTTCAGATGGTCCGGTAGTAGCTTGAGTTCTAAAACTGGAGCTTCTACGATGGAAGGAACCATTTTATTAGTACCAAAAGTAATTGGTAAAGGAGGAGAAAAGCTTACTTTTCGTGGTGCGGCATTTAGGGCCATGGCCATGTCTTGAATTCGAGGTTCAAGCTCTAGCAAGGCCTCGAGAAGGCCGTCATGCCCAAGTTGAATGGCCATGTCGAGTTCATCCTCATTGATGGTGTCGAGGTAGCCTTGTGCTAAGGTATCCACAGGATCGTATGTCGAAATGGCAGCTACGCTCGACATTGGAAACTTCATCCCGTCCAGGATGTTGAACTCGATTCTTTCTCCATCAATCTCCATAGAGAAAGTGCCTTGAAACACATCGATCTTCGTTCTCGCAGTCCGCATGAAAGGTCGCCCAAGCAGCAGCGGCGTGGTGTTCAGTGGACTCTCTTCCATGTCAACTATATAGAAATCGGCTGGGAATATTAAGTTGTTGACTTGCACGAGTACGTCTTCTACGTATCCCCTCGGATACTTGTGTGTGCGATCGGCTAATTGGATGACAACACCATCTTGCTTGAGATCTCCAAGCTCCATTGATTCGAAAAGATAGTAAGGCATGACGTTGATGGAAGCTCCAAGATCAAGCATCACGTCTTCGAAGTGGGTGTCACCGATTACGCAGGGAACTGCAAAGCTCCCTGGGTCCTCCAGTTTTGGGGGTAGCCGACGCTGCAAAACCGCCGAAACGGTTGCGTTCACCTTCACAACCTCCTTCTCTCGAGTTTGCCTCCTCTGTGTGCATAATTCTTTGAGAAACTTTGCGTATATTGGCACTTGTTTTATGCACTCGATCAAGGGCAAATTCACTTGCACCTTTCAGAAGATGTCCAAAATATCTTCATATTGAGCATCCTTCTTCTTTGATTTTGATAATCTGCTAGGGAAAGGTGCAACAGCAAACGGAGAATTAGTAATAACTGTATTTGAAGGAATAGGGCTTTTACCTTTGATTGGGGTAGGTTGTGGAGGGGATTGTGCCTTGGTGACATTAGGCGTCACCTTCTTTTTCTCGGCCTCTTGAGTTGCCGGATCGATCTCATCTTCGTCTTCGTTGGTGATGTCCTCGATGGTGACTTCATCAAGATGAGATCGCTTGGTCTTTGGCTCTTCAAGTGTCTTCCCACTCCTTGTGACTATAGCATTCACGTTTCTTTGATTAGGAGTGGTTTGAGGTGGAAGCCGACCAGTTTCTTTGATTTGGCCCATGAAATCAACAAGTTGGCCAAGCTGTTTCTTCACTTCGGTGATGTCGCGGCCATGTGAGCCAAGTGTCTCCTTTGTCTTCGATTGTCCGTCGAGGAGAACTTGAGTTGAGGCCGAAAGTTGCGACAACATCTTGTCGTAATCCGGGTTGGTGAAGGATTGCGATGACGAACCATGCTGCATCGGTGGCCTTGGTTGAAATGGAGGGCGTTGGTAGCTTTGTTGAGGTGCTGGAGGGTTCAAAGTTCCCTCGTTGCTGCTCCATCTAAAACCTGGATGATCACGGTTGACATAATTGTTATAATTGTTATACCGTTGTCCTCCCTGATATCCGCCGATGGCGTTAGCGTGCTCCGGCTCGCTAGCTTGCTCTGGCACCTGTGGGCATTGGTCGTTGTGGTGACCTTGTGATTGACATATGCCACAAACAGGCCGTTGAGTTGCCCTGGCTCTTGTCGTCTCGAGATCTAAAACCTTCTCTAGCATATGAGCTAGTTTGTCGTATTTTTCGTCCGCGTCAGATTTAGAACTCGCTTCACCGACTGCTCGTCTGTTGGACATTCCATATTGTGCATCATTATTCGCCCGATTTTCTAGAAGAGTTCTAGCTTCGGTTTCGGTTAAGTCCATGAATGCACCGGTAGCTGCTGCATCCAGCAATTCCCTATCAATCGGCTTGAGACCATCGTAAAAGTAATTCATGAGATTGGTCTCGGAAAATCCATGCGATGGGCAAGTGGCACACAAAACCTTGAATCGGTCGTAATATTGGCCGAAGGTCTCGTCCAATTTCTGTGTGATGCCAGTGATTTGCTTTCTCAAGATGGTGATCTTTGAGGCCGGGAAGTACTTCGCTAGGAACATATCCGCAAGTTGCTTCCATGAGGTAATATGGTTCGGCGATAGTTCCATAAGCCAAGACTCGGCCCTGTCGACTAGGGTGAATGGGAATGCCTTCAGCTTGAAGAGCTCCGTATCAGCATCGGCTGGCTTCATGCTGTTACAAACAAATTGGAATTGTTTGAGATGCTTGTTTGGATCTTCATTGGAAAGTCTGTGAAAAATGGGTAGTCGGTGGAGGAAACCACTCTTCAGCTCGACTTCTTTCATGTTTTCCCCCGGTGGTGGAAAAGCAATGCTTGAAGGTCCGCTGCTCCATTCGGTTGAGCAGGTGCGCTGACGAAGAGACTGTCCTGCATTGGCCATGTTGATTTCTTGTGCTTCTGCTTCTGAATTGTGGTCAGTTGATGAGGCTAAAGTATGGTCGGTTGATGAATGTGAAGACTCGGAACCTTCCTCGATGATGGGATGATCCAGGATGTCTGTTTGAGCTTTAAGTCTCGCTATTCTCTCTGCGATTTCCTCAAACTTTGTTCTAGATGGTCCAGGATTCCGATCGGACATTCATTAGCCTGAGCATCCACCAAAGACCAAGTGTTAGTATCAACAAAGAATATGAGATGAATATAGGAATACTAACCAAAATTGTAAGGCATATTTAGAAAACAAAGCGATAACAAATAAAATAGTAAAACTATCAAAGCAAACATAAATACTCACAAATACTAAAAAAAACTACTAATAACACTCAAAATTTATAATACTTAAGACACTAAATGTAATTTACTAAGTAATGCAAATGATTTAATCAATTTAAGGGCTATGCAAAAGAATGTAATAGACTAAGACACATGTTTTCTGCAAATTGACACTATATAATGCTAAACCTAAGAATTTAGTTAGAATATATATAAACAAGGTTCCAATGCAAGCAAACAATAATTCACATTGAATTTATGCACAACACACTTTTTTTTTTCAATAAAATGCATTTAAACAACAATCCTACGTGAAAGATGGAGTGAATGCATAAGAGAAAACGTTAGAACCTACAGAAAACACACGAGTTACGTGCTTAAATATGAATGCAAAAGAATGACCTCTTCTTCGGTCTTATGTCCCTAACTTCACTTAGGTTAGGGTACTCGGTAGTGAAATCCGAGTATCATAAAGCCTTAGAGAGGTTATGCAAGCTAAGTAACGTTTGTTAGTCCTTTACAGTTTTTAATGCACAAACAAACACACAAATTTGACTAAGTTTTATTTATTTCCTTTGGCCCCGATGGTACGTGGTGCAGAGGCTCTCGACTGTGCAATGGGTCTCGTTCATCCGAAGATGAAGTCTGATTCCAGGAGGTCTAAGCATGCATAATCCGATATACCATCTATTTAAAGGATTATGTCGTATTTATTTAGTTCGTATTTAACCGTATTCATATGCACTTATGATTTACAGAGAGTACGCGAAATGATCATTCGGTAAATTTCTTGGACGTGCGGCCCGCGCGAAAATGTATACCGACCACAATTCAGCTTAGTTACGTTTAGAAATGGCAAGTAGGAATAGAGATAACGCGAGAGGTAAGGACTAATATTTAGAACAACCCGAGGCTTACTCGTAAGAGTATATACTCCAATGTTGTTCCTAGAGACACCCCGAGGCTAAGCAGTTACGGTATATACTCCAATAGTGTTCTATTGCTTAGATCCGAAACCCGGCACCAATCATAAACCCACTCACCATATCCAACAATCAGCCAAATTTGTGAGATAGTATATAATCTCAAGTCCTTAGTAAACTCCGCCCACAACCTCGTGCCCATAACTTCACTTAGGTTATGGCGTGTGGTGATGAAATCCACACTTCACGAGGGGTTAAGGAGATAAACCAGAAAAAGAGGCACCACCTATTCCATAGAACGAAACTAAATAACCAATACTCGTAATCAATGTAAATCAATTTAAGTACGTCTACGTTTTGATTGCGCCTATGATTTAAAAGGAATACACGACTTAGTTATTGAATGAATCTCTTGTCCGTGCGGCCAGCGCGAAAATGTATACCAACTATCGTTAATTCTCGTAATTGTTGGAAATGACCAGTTGGGATAGATGTAACGCGAGAGGTGAGAACTAATTTCTAGGAACAACCTGAGGCTAACTCGTAAGAGTATATACTCCATTGTTGTTCTTAGAAACACCCCGAGGCTTACTCGTAAGAGTATATACTCCAATGGTGTTCTGTTTTCTTAGTTCAAAACCCGTCACCATTCATAACCCTTCTAGACATCATAACCAATTATTACTCGAATTCACAAGATAGTATACAATCTCAAGTGTTTGTAAACTCCGCCCACAACCTCGTGTCCATAACTTCACTTAGGTTATGGCGTGTGGTGATGAAATCCACACTTCACGAAGGGTTAAGGAGATAGACAAACAAAAGAGGCACCACCTATTCCATAGAGATTTATTTAATAACTAAGTGCTAGTACTCAAATTAAATCAAAGACTATCCTTTAACATGAAAATAAATTATGCAAGTGTAAAAACTAAGTATAAATAAATTCGTATATGTAAAAGTATGCATTGTAAACATGTATATAAATTTCTATAAGTATAAACAAGTATGAACAAGTATAAACAAGTATGCATCTCGAAAATTTAGACATGCTTTTAATTACAAATGTACAACGAAATCATACAAAAACATTCTAATTCCCCGGCAACGGCGCCAAAAATTGATACGCGCAAAACATGCATTTAACGTTAACACAAAGTAGACCCTAAAAACACCGATTACGCGTATTGCAATTTAAAACCCTTCTTTTGTCATTATAATATTGGCGAGTAGGGATCGTTCTTTATCCGGGGAATTAAGGGCGCATGCATGGTTTCGTTAATAAGCGGAAATATAAATGTTTGGGGGGATTGGAAGTTGGTTGTTTAATCTACGAAATTAAAGTACAAAAACATGCAAACACAACTAAAACTCTTAGGCATCTAACATGTTTTACTCATAGACAAGTTTCAACAATCAAGAAACTTCAAGTCTAATTATGCTTGCTAAAAATAAGAAGTTACACTACTAATTACATGTGATCATCTCATCTTATTAACCTTACCCTTTTCATGCATCAAACCTTTTTGTAAGTTACGAAATTCATAACTTCTAACTAAATATACATGCTTAATAATTGAGTAGGAATGCAACTTAGCGTATAAACATCCTAAACAACATACGATCATCGAAACATGCGAAAGAGAGGGACTTAGCGTATTATCTAACACATGCTTTTGAAGCTTTAAGATTGTATCAAACATGCATAAAAGGCTAGAAATCATAAACACATGCAACTTATAAATCGGTTTAAGAACATGAAACACAAATCTAAACTTGTTCTTCATTTGATACATAAAAGTATTCCAATACATCCAAGGGTTCAAATACAAAGTAAAAGAAATGAAAGCGAAGATCATGGTTACACTTTTTGTCTTGAATGCTTGATGATCTACGGTGGAGATGGCTTTCCTTCACAAGGGACTTAGCGTATTGTGTTGGATGGAGGAGGATTGCTTCGGCTTGGATGGAGAACCTTGCTTCGGCTTGGAATGGAGGAGATGTGCTTCGGCTTTGCTTGAGAATCCTTGAAGTGTTTATGGTGGAGGAGTATTTGTGTAGAGCTTTGGCTTGTAAAATGAGTGATGGTTTAATTATGTTCAGCCTCCTTGGTATTTATAGGCAAGGAATGCTTGCCTTCTCTCTTCCACCTTGCCTCCCTCCATTTAATGCAAGCAAGAGTCACCATGCAAGTCATCCCCTTAGTCACCAAGTGTGATCATCATTTGTGAACCCTAAGCAAGAGTCACCATGGCAAGTCACTCCCTTAGTCATCTTTTCATTTAATGCAAGCAAGAGTCACCAAAATGAGTCACAAAGCTTGATATTGTTGACTTTTCTTCTTCAAAGGTTGCAAAACTTGACTTTTCCTCTTCACCAAAAGCCTTCCATGTCGAATTGATTGTGTTTGGGCTTGATAATGGGCCGAAACAAGAGTTGAGAATTCGGCCCATAATTTGCTTTTTGGGCCGGCCCATTTTCGGAGGTCCAAAATCGCAAAAATCGCAAAATCGCCGAAATTCCTCCGAATTGCGTCGTTATTAATCTCCACCGTAAATATCTTCAAAATAACAAATTAAATAAGGAAAACATAAAAACTAAGATAATAACATAGCTAAACGTAAAGGGAAATGCGTTAAGAAATGAGCATAAAATGCGTATATCAATATGGTAGCTTCATGGTGATGAGGGCTACAAAACCCAGTCCTTTTTGCAGCTCAATTCGGCCGGAAAAGTTGAACCCGAAATCACCCAAAGTTTCTTCATTTTCTTGCCGGAATTTCTCCTACCACCGGCCACCTCACCGTGAAAGGCGACCGGAAGTGAGACCGGGAGGCCGAGGCGCACCAAACAGGTCCTATCTCAAGCATTGGGGTGGCCGGAAACACCACGCCGCCATGGAGCACCGTGGCTTCCCGTCGCCTCCCTCCCCCACCGAGTTGACTCAATCAACTCGGTCAACAACAAAAATGGCAAGTGTTGACTTGCCCGAAATAGCAACCTTCTATTTATAGGCCTTCCATTTTTGGAAACTTTCAAACACCCTTTTCGGCAATCTTCGAATATCCGTAACTTTCTCGTCGTAATTCTGATTCCAATAATTCTCGCGACAACAAACTCGACTCGACATGATCTTCAATTATCACCCAAAGTCATACACATCGGCAAATCCGATAAAAAGTCAACTGTTCAACCCAAACACATTCTTAAATCGACTAAATTATCAACAATCGGAAATATTCACAACTTAAACTTCGTAACTCGGAATAATGCTCCGGAAGTTCCCACAAACTCGAAATTAAATTCTCAACAACTTCCGTGAAGAAGCCGAAACCAAATTCTCGACCGGTAATTTAGTCGCTAAGAAATCCACAATTTAAACCCGATTATATCGAAACTTCAAATATTCATATTTTATTCCTCGGTCGTCCAAATAATGATCCAGAACCGCCCCCAAACTCGAAATCACACGTACAACGACTCTCAAGAAGAGACTCAGCTCCAATTCTTAGCCAATAATTTAGTCGTTATCAAATCTGGTGATTCAATCATCTGTCGAAATCTGTGATTACGCAGTAACTCATGAAGTAAGCTAATCACACTGCTGATTCTGTTCTGGGTCGTCACAAATCCACCCCCCTTAAAAAATTTCGACCTCGAAATTTCTGAGTCTGCCGACTAAAAGTAGGAGCACTAACTCTGCATACTGCTCAACTGCCTAGTGGCTACGTCAACTGAACAACTTTGATAACAGACTCCACAATAGGAGATAGCTCCGTGCTGAAATCCCTGTACCCTCAAATCACAAATCTGAACTGGCTCCACACAATCGCCAAGTGTTCCTGCATAAGGAACCGATAAGGTACACAACACATAACAAACCTGAAACATAGTTCCACAACACGGAACACAACACACACAAAAACCAACACTATAGGCGATGCCGAACTATACGGCACAACACAAACTCGCCTACGACCGCATCTGGATCAAAACAATATGGCAAATCACAACTCAGTTTACACACACCAACATAACTCACACACTTATATCAACATAGCTCAAACATCGGACTCGGGCAATTATCAACCCCATTCCGCTAATCTGACAGTCTGTGGTAGCACATTCCACAAAATCAGAATCAAACATCAACTCAAACTTAAACCAAACTCGCTCCAGCACAATGGAGTACAACATCGTTCCTCAAAACGACATCAAGCAACATCAAAATCATAGTGGTCAACAAACTGGTACTGCAAGCAATCTCGAACAGCTGAAACTGCTGGTCCCAAATCCTCCGGAACTGCAATACCGAGGTCCACAATATGCCCTCCAAGATCTGAATAGTCCTCAAAGATCGCCAACCAATTTGAGGATAAGAACTGGTACTAACTCGTAATCTGGTCCCCAATGCTCGCTGCAAAGCTCGCCAACACTTTGTTGTAGCTGATTATCTCGACCAGCAAACTGGGACACAGGTACACCACGTAAATGGCCAATCTCCGTCAAACACAGCTATGCCAGCCTACCACTGAAATTTTTTCTGGAAAGTACAAGTAAACGTACCAAGTTCATCAAATGGTCCACAATGGCCTGACAACTGGTATTACAAACCGAAGTGCGTACTGGCACACAAAATCATAGTGACAAGCTCCAACTTCTAATCGGAAATCTCCAATGGCTGTAACTCTTCGACAAGTCTCTGTCTCGCTGCCATCGCCTGTCGAGAAATGTGGCATCAATGGTGAACAACGCACGTAAAACAATGAGCTTCATCATTATCACACTCGAACTCAGCTTCTGTAGCGCATAACTCGGCTAACACGGAAACTCGAGCCACAAACACATGAAACACTGAAGCTCCTGACTCTCGACTGAATGCATCAGCAACGACATCCCAGACGAATGATCAAAGTACAACCTCTAGCCTTCTCGAACAAACTCAAAAGTGCAGCCATAGTCATTAGTCGACCCCATCCATCTACACTGCCTCAAGCCCAAATCTGGCCGAAAATGCAAGTGGATGAAACTCAAGTGATCAGTGTACGTCCTACACTGTGCTGTACGCTGTAGCAGTAGTGACTCAAACTCTCTGATGCTAACACAAAGACAGCTACACCCAAATCATACACAGAATATGCAACTACATAAGGTTTCCACTGCCTGAAACCATGAACCACCGCTCTGCTACACAATATCAAAACATAACCAAATTTAAATCTCGATGCATCGCCATAACCCACGACCACGAATTCACCACGATCGTCAGGTAAGGTCAAAATCGAAGCAACGGTCAACCATCCCTCAGGAGTAAGTAACTCTCCTCGCGTGCATCGAACTACTCGAACTTGACACCTTATTCGTCAATCCGGAAAGTAGAGTGGCAATCCGGGAAAATCCTACACAAAGCCGTCAGTAAAAGCCTGCCAAACCCAAGAGACTCCCGATCTCTGGTATAATAGTAGAGCAATCCCCAAATCAACACGGCTTCTAACTGATCGGAATCCACACTGACTCCTTCAGCTAACATCACGTGGCCCAAAATCTTCACGCTAATCAACCAAAATTCACACTAGCTGAACTTCGCAAATAGCTGATCACCTTGCGAAGACCGCAAAACCGCTCACAATTGCTTCAGGTGCTGGCCCACACTCCTGGACTGAATCAGGATATTGCCAACGAACATGACCGCAACTCGTCCAGAATCGTCTGAACACCTGGTCCATCAAGTCTGTAAACACTACGGGACATTAGTCAACCAAACAGCGTGACCAAAAACTCCTGATGTCCGCACCGAGATCCGAAAATCGTCCAAGCCACATCTGACTCATCAAACCTCAACTGATGGTATCCGGACCCGAAATCAATCTTCGAAAAGACTGAAGCTCTCGCGAGCTGATCAAACCAATCGTCAATCCAAAGCGGAGGATACTCGCTCTCCTCTGAAGCAAATCAGGCTTCCGGTAGTCAATGCACCATCTCGTCGAACCATCCATCATCCATACAAACAATGCAAGAGCACACCACACAAATACGCGGGGTCACATGAAATCTCCTGAAACCTCCTCCAGCAACTCCTGGAGTCAAAACTATAGCTCCATCAGCTCCGCTGGCTCCGAACGACAAAATGCCGGTAAAATGAGTCCAACGCCCGGTACAAGCTTAATGGTGTAGTCGGTCTCCCGAACTGGAGGAACACCTGGTAACTCCTCCGGAACACACCAGAAAACTTGGGAACCACCTCAATGTCACCAATGTCGGGTACAGCAACCATAGTATTAGCAACAAGAGCCAAGCAACAACACAACTCTTTTCATCATCCGCTCGACCATCACCGCGAAACAGTATCTCGGGGAAACCTGGTTGTCGAAACACAACCTCCTTCTCGAAGCACTCGAACATAGCCAAATGCATCGTCAGTAAGTCCATACTCGCAATCACACCAAAACCACGATGTCCAGCTATAACAGATCCGCGGCTAACCCATATCCTCCAACAAGGATCTCGCAACCTCCGGATGGATACAACACTCTCCAAAACCTCGGAAGTGGAAATGCAGGTACAATAGCCATGGATATCAAACAACAGTAACCTCGGAGAAAAGTCTGTCCTCAAACAAGGTCATGGAACAAACACGAACTCCAACATGCCCAACTAGCCGCCCACGTCAATTGCAACTTGCTGAATAACTCGTCTAAAAAGCTGCGTTGGTCACTCCAGAAACAGCATCATGACCTCCTCCTGAACTCTGAGCTGCCGAACCGCTAAAATAGCTGGCTAAGGGCACTCCCTCGTAATGTGACCCTCCTGGCCACCGAAACAGCAACTCAAAGTGCTCCACGAACACAAGTCACCGCAACACCTGCTGCGTGATAGGATCACCAACGATTGCCCAAACTCATACCACATAAGCAAATCCGCTACTCCGTGATCTCCACCATCGCCAAACGGTCCTCTGCTTGATCTGATGACCCTCAACGTAATCAAAAATATCACAGCCTGATGAAGTCACTGATTCTGAGGTATCGGAACTCAACCTCATCAAAACCTCGACTAAGTCCACTTTCCTCAAACCATCACATCAGAAACCGCGTACAACTTTCCTTTTCAATAGCCTCGCCACTGAGTGCAGCACACTAAGCTCCTCACGGCAATCTCGAGGCACAACAATCAAGATCCCTCTGATGCTCAGGTTCAAACTCATCTCGAACCTCGTGCATTGCTTCCTCTGAAGCCACATAACACGTGCAAACAGGAACAAACATGTGGACAACGCATCTCTGCCTCAGGTGGCCAAACACTCCACATTCGATTGCTGGGTAGCCTGATAAAACCATTACCGTATAAACAACACCCTGAATGTAGGCCATGGAGTTGCAACAGGAACTCACACAATAACAGCCCACCAAATACAATCTGACTCAGGCAAGACACCAACTACCACAATTCTCAACTCTGAGGCAACATGTGGACGCTCATACACACACAACCAGGCAAACCGTGCCACACAAGTCTCTGGCAAATCACGCGTCGTTTGATCCTCAATAGGATCCACAATCGTATCGACACGGAAAGCACGTCAGGGAGGCATCCTAATGAATAATACATCGATCACAACAAGTGGAACGTAATCATGGAACTTCAAATATTTGAAAGTATACAACACCCGGAATATTGATGAGTATCCACCAGCCGGTCGGGTCACCATTCCAGACATGCTGTACATTCTCAAATATCCTTAGTAAACACGACTACAGAAGTCTATAGAACCTATAACCTAATGCTCTGATACCAAGCTGAAAGGACCCAACCCCGATTTAGCTCCCTAAACAGGAATCAAACCCTTTCGAAAACACGAACCAACAAAAACCGTAGAAATTTTGGCAGAGTTTCGTTACTAACGTGGAATTACCATAACCTGCACGCGGAAAATACACTTCATCCTATGCCACAAAAATCAAACCGTGGGCACTAATCCCATCAGAATTTCTCAATATATCAACAGTAAAGTAAAACAATAAATATATCTGTACTTTACTGAAATCCGGTGTAAAATCATATAGTATATACAACAGAATACTCAGAGCGACCTCTAATGTATAATCATATACGTATACCACAGTAGGTAGAACAATAAACCTACTGGAAGAAATAAGGTAGCTCGAGCACTAAGCCTCCGATCACGACGTGCGACACCAGAGTCCGAACTGCAAACTGGGCATGGAAACCGAAAAGCCCAGGGGAAAGACATGAAAACTGTTAGAGTGTGTGGACGAAAATAAATGTCTTTCACCAAGTAATATATACATATAAAATCATATGCCAGTCAAATGCATGAAAATCAAATGGTACGTGAGGAGACGCTGACTACCACCCACGTACAGAGCATGCAACGTAAATATATCGCAGAGTCTCTTGTGGACTACAACGCGATTGCACAGTCTAAATCATGGGATCCCAGACCCACACGTGATTCCTAGCCAGAAAGGCCTCGGGTCAGGATATCTGTCCCCCCCGGAGCGTACTCGGGGATCAGCCGAGAAGCCAATGTGTATCGATACCACAATATATACTGAGACTGTACTCTGTGTAAACCAAATCATAAATCTTTTTCATGCACATGCATAAAACATAATATGTACGTATATATATATTCGTATACGTATATTCGTATAAGCATAATCGTAAACACATGCTCGTAAAAATCATGATCAACTGCATGCTCAAGTTTGTAAATCATATATAAAAGACTCGCAATCAATCCGTGAAAAGAAATTGTCCACTCACAGACTAGCGTAATGTAGTTCGCGTTAACCCGTGATCCGGCGGAAAGTCCCTCGCCAAACGAACGATCACGAACCCCTGAATAATCGCAAAATCCAATTCTCAAAATCATAACTCGATATTTCAAATCAACTCACGAGAAACAACCGTTCTCGAAAACACATAATCCAATAACGACGAATCGTCGAAAATCCGATATTTACACCTCAATACCTCGCTGTACTTTCAGACGCTCAATTCGAAAAACGAACCTCCCCACTGCGATCAGGGCGCGATTTCGAGTGAAATGACATGCAACTTGTTGAAAACCCCAAAAAGTCAAAGTTTGACCGTTGACCGCCGCCGGCGGCGCCACCACCAATCTAAACTTTTCCCAGCGGAGCAACCCCTATTCCATGCAACCCACTGAGCAACTTTCACAACTGCATCGAAGGCCAATTCTAACTCTAACCATGTCAATTTCATGAAAAACCGAATGTTCACACAAATTTCAATTCCAAAATTCTCCATGTACAAGATGAATTGGAACACCAAACTTACATGGTAGCTTCATGGTGATGAGGGCTACAAAACCCAGTCCTTTTTGCAGCTCAATTCGGCCGGAAAAGTTGAACCTGAAATCACCCAAAGTTTCTTCATTTTCTTGCCGGAATTTCTCCTACCACCGGCCACCTCGCCGTGTGACGACCCGAAACAGAATCAGCAGTTAAGCCGCATAGTCACAGAGTTACGACAGTGTTGAATCGCCAAGCTTCTTAACGTCTTAATTATTGGCCGAGAATTGGAGCTGGGTCTTTTCTCGAGATTCGATGTACATGTGATTACGAGTTCGTGGGCGATTCCGGATCGTTATTTGGAAGACCGAGGAATTAGTTATGAATATTTGAAGTTTCGACGGAAATGGATTAATATGGCGAGCTACTTAGCGACTAAATTATCGGACGAGAATTTGGCTTCGGCTTCTTCACGGAAGTTGTTCAGAATTTAATTTCAAGTTCGTGGGAACTTCTGGAGCATGATTTTGAGTTACGGAGTCTATGTTGCGAATATTGCCGTTTGTTGATTGTTTGGTTGATTTAATTATATGTTGATTGGAACAGTTTACTTTTTATGCGTTTGGCTGATATGTTTGACTTTGGGTGATTATTGAAGAGTACGTCGAGACGAGTCTGTGGCCGCGTGAATTATCAGAATCGGAGTTACGACGCAAGAGTTATGGATATACGAAGTTGTCGTAATTAATTGGGAAAGTTTCCATATTTGGCATGTATATAAATGGAAGGTTACCATAAGAGGAAAGTCAACATCTTTCATTTATAACTTTGACCGGTCAAACTGGTTTGACCGAGCTGAAATAGAGAGATGCGACGCCGTACGGTGCTCACCGGCGTTAGGATTTTTCCGGCCACCCCACGGCCTATACCATACACCAATCAACTCGCCTAGCTTCCCTTATCTTGTTTCCGGTCTCATTTTCCGGCATATCTCACGGTGGAGAGAGAATTAACCGGCCAAAGTTCAAGGTTTTTGGGTTTAATGGTGACTTTCGTTTCGGGCCGAGTTGAGCTCAAACAAGGACTGGGTTTTGTAGCCCTCATCTCCATGATTCTAACCATATAGGTATGGTGTTCCAATTTGATTTGTGTGTGGAGAATTTTGGGATTGAAATTTGTGGAACAATTCAGTTTTTCGTGAAATTAGGTGAGTTAGAGTTTGAATTGGACTTTGTTGCAATTATGAAAGTTGCTCAGTGCAGAATTTTGAGTTGAATAGGTGCAGCTCCGCCGTGAAATTTCACGTCCGGCAACGGCGGCGGTCAACGGTCAATGGGTTGACTTTTTGGAGTTTCGACAAGTTGCATGTCATTTGACTCGAAATCGCGCTCTGATCGCAATGGGGAGGTTCGTTTTTCGAGTTGAGCGTCAGAAAGTAGAGCGAGGTATTGTGGTGTACATATATGGATTTTCGACGATTCGTCGTGTTCGAATTGTGTATTTCCGAGAACGGTGGTTTCTCGTGATTTGTATTGTATTGTCGGATTATGACTTTGAATAATGGACTTTGTGAATAATCAGGGGTTCGTGATCGTTTGTTTGGCGAGGGACATTCCGCCGGATCACGGGTTAACGCGCTACGCGTTACGCCAATCTGTGAGTGGACAGTTTATTTTCACGGAATTATTGCGAGTCCTTTATATACGTTTTATGAACTTGAACATGCTGTATGATTATGGTTTTACGAGCATGAGTTTTCGTACGAGATTATGTTTATATTGAGCATGTGTTATACATTATACTTACATGTTGTTATATGTCTACGTGTGGCCCCGTGTGATTTATACACATGCTCTGTACGCGTGAGGAGTTAGAGTCTCCCTCGTGTTTATGTACGTGAGGAGTTAGAGTCTCCCTTGTACTTGTATGCGTGAGGAGTTAGAGTCTCCCTCGTGTACTCGGACGCGTGAGGAGTTAGAGTTTCCCTCGTGTACCATTTGATTATTTATATTTTCGACTCGCATATGTTTTTAATATATATATATATTACTTGGTGAAAGACATTTATTTTCGTCCACTCACTCTAACGTGTTTATTGTCTTTCCCCTGGGCTTTTCGGTTTCCGTGCCCAGTTTGCAGTTCAGGCTCTGGTGTCGCACGTCGTGGTCGGAGGCATAGTACTCGAGCTACTTTGTTTCATCCAGTAGGTTTATTGTTCTACCTACTGTGGTATGCATATATGATTATGTATTAGAAGTCGCTCTGAGTTTCCTATTGAATATGTTATACGATTTTACCCGGATTTCAGTAAAGCATATATTATATGTATTGTTTACTTTACTGTTGATATATTGAGAAATCCAGATGGGATTGGTGCCCACGGTTTGCTTTTTGTGGCATAGGATGAAGTGTATTTTCCGCGTGCAGGTAATGGCAATTCTACGTTAGTAGCGAAACTCTGCCCAAATTTCGAAAAGTTTTTGTTGGTTCGTGTTTTCGAAGGGGTTTGATTCCGATTTAGGAAGCTAAATCGGGGTTGGGTCCTTTCAGCTTGGTATCAGAGCATAGGTTATAGGTTCTGTAGACTTCTGTAGTCGTGTTTACTAAGGATATTTCAGAATGTACAGCATGTCTGGAATGGTGACCCGACCGGCCGGCGGATAATCATCAAATTCTGGGTGTTGTATGCTTTCAAATATTTGAAGTTCAATGATTACGTTCCACTTGTTGTGAATGATATTGTATTCATTAGGATGCCTCCTGACGTGTTTTCCGTATCGTTTCGGTTGTGGATCCTGTTGTGAATCAATCGACGCGCGATTTTCCAGAGAACAGTGGATTCGGATGAGTATTCAGAGTTCAGAGAATTGTGTGGCACGGTTTGCCTGGGGATGTGTATATGAGCATCTATGTGTTGTCTCAGAGCTGAGAATTGTGGCAGTGATGTTTGCCTGAGTCAGATTGTTGTGTTTGGTGGGATGATATTGTGTGAGTTCCAATTGCGACTCCATGGCCTACATTCAGGGTGTTGTGTATATGGTAATGGTTTTATCAGGCTAACCAGCAAGTGTTATGTGGAGTGTTTACCCACCTGAGGCAGAGATGAAGTGTTCATGTGTTTGTGCCCGTTGCACGAGTTATGTGGCTTCAGAGGGAGCTGTGTATAAGGTTCGAGCTGAGTTTGAACCTGAGTATCAAAGAGAGTCTGATTGATGTGCCTCGAGATATCCGTGAGGAGCTTAGTGTGTTACACTCAGCGGCGAGGCTATTGTGAGGGAAAGATGTGTACGGTTTTCGATGTGACGGTTTGAGGAAAGTGGACTTAGTTGAGATTTTGATGAGGTTGAGTTTCGACACTTCGGGATCCAGTGACTTCATCAGGCTGTAGTGTTTTTGATTGTGTTGAGGGTCATCAGATCAGGCAGAGGATCCGTTTGACAGTGGCGGAGATCACAGTGTAGTGGACTTGCTCCTGTAGCATGAGTTGGGCGATCGTTGGTGATCCTTTCACGCAGCAGGTGTTGTGGCGATTTGTTTTCGAAGAGTACCCTCAGTTGTTGTTTCGGTGGCCAGGAGGGTCACGTATTGAGGGAGCGCCTTAGCCAGCTGTTCTAGCGGTTCGGTAGCTCAGGATTACGAGGAGATCCTCATGTTGTTCCTGAAATCTGATCAATGTACCCTTTTGACGGATCCTTCAGCAAGTCGCATATGACGTGGGCGACTAGTTGGGCATGTTGGAGTCCGTGCCATGACCTTGTTTGAGGACAGACTCTTCTCCGAGGTTATTGTTGCTTAATATCCATGGCGATTGTACCTACATCTCCACTTCCGAGGTCTTGGAGAGTGTTGCATCCATCCGGAGGTCGTGAGATCCTTTTCTGAGGTTATGGGTTAGCCGCGGATTTGTTGGTTCGTGTTTTCGAAGGGGTTTGATTCCGATTTAGGAAGCTAAATCGGGGTTGGGTCCTTTCACGCCATGAAAGGCGACCGGAAGTGAGACCGGGAGGCCGAGGCGCACCAAACGGGTCCTATCTCAAGCCTTGGGGTGGCCGGAAACACCACGCCGCTGTGGAGCACCGTGGCTTCTCGTCGCCTCCCTCCTCCACCGAGTTGACTCAGTCAACTCGGTCAACAACAAAAATGGCAAGTGTTGACTTGCCCGAAATAGCAACCTTCTATTTATAGGCCTTCCATTTTTGGAAACTTTCAAACACCATTTTCGGTAATCTTCGAATATCCGTAACTTTCTCGTCGTAATTCCGATTTCGATAATTCTCGCGGCAACAAAGTCGACTCGACATGATCTTCAATTATCACCTGAAGTCAAACACATCGGCAAATCCGATAAAAAGTCAACTGTTCAACCCAAACACATTCTTAAATCGACTAAATTATCAACAATCGAAAATATTCACAACTTAATTTTCGTAACTCGGAATAATGCTCGAGAAGTTCCCATAAACTTGAATTTAAATTATCAACAACTTCCGTGAAGAAGCCGAAACCAAATTCTCGACCGGTAATTTAGTCGCTAAGAAATCCACCATTTAAACCCGATTATATCGAAACTTCAAATATTCATATTTTATTCCTCGGTCGTCCAAATAATGATCTAGAACCGCCCACAAACTCGAAATCACACGTACAACGACTCTCGAGAAGAGACTCAGCTCCAATTCTCGGCCAATAATTTAGTTGTTATCAAATCTGGCGATTCAATCATCTGTCGAAATCTGTGATTACGCAGTAACTCATGAAGTAAGCTAATCACACTGCTGATTCTGTTCTGGGTCGTCACACTGATGATCTAGGAAATATAAAAAACTTTGTTTATGATAAAGCTCTTGCTAGAAAAGAAGCTACGGATTTTGTCGTAAGAGTTGGATTGCCTTTTACACATGTTGAAAGACATGATTTCAAAGGCATGATTCAAAGAGCATTTGGTCCTCAGTATGTTAAAATGTCATCCACTACATGTAAAAGAGATGTGATGAAATCTTTTAGTAAATTAAAAAGATGAGTGATTTTCAAGGCTAGAATGGACACCAGAAGGTGGAAATGAAGTTGATAGTGAAGGAGAGTGTGAGATTCAAAATGAGAGTGAGATATTTGGAGACTAGACCTAATTTGGGATGGATTGTAATGTTGTGTACCATGGGAGTGAGAACTGCAAATGATGGATAGCCGTGTGGGCGCCAACCTAGTTGGGATGTGCACGTTCTATAGTGATGCAGACCCTCACCTCTCTTTTGAGTTTAAAAGTGAGTAATTATATATTGATATGTTATTTTTTTCATGATTAGCTCCTATTTTGTTTCTTTTATTTAATTAATATCATGTCTGCAGTTATGACTAGCCATGGAGCTGGTGGCTTATCTTTCATATTCTTGTGTATCTATTATATGTTTGTAACTGATTCAGAATATAAACTGATATAAAGTCCTATCTATCAAAAAGCTACACTCTATACTTGTCTGAATAGCTCATATATGTACAAATTTGGAACCTAAACTGAGCTAGTTTCTTCCTTATGACTTGCTTATTTTTTTTCATATTAGTGGAACTTTTATGTTACTGGCACTTATATGCGCTTCTTTGGAATCAAGCTAAAGTGAGCTGGTTTCTCTACATTTATATGTGGAATTTAGAATCTAAACTTAGCTTGTTTCTTCCTTATGACTTGCTTAACTTATTTTATGTTTCTGAGCCTTTTATAGTTCAGGTGAGTACATAACACTTTCAATTCAGTGATTTGCTTTCATTTTGGCTTTGCATGGCTTGCTGATTTAAGTGGCTAATGTAGTGGCGGAAGCTGAGTGAGTATATGAGTCCTTAAAGTTATATGTAATAAAGGGTGTTAGATTAGTTTGTACAATCTGTTAGATCAGCTAATGTAACATAAACGATATAAAGATCAGATTGATCAGTTGTATGTTAACTTGTGTATTTCGACTAAACTTTTTTTTACTTTATGTTTTTCTCAGATCCCCCATCTGTTAAATTACTAGTCACTCAATTAAAGTGAAAAAAAATTTCTCAGGTTTTAGTTGTTAAATATAAAATGCCCAGTTGGCCCGGCCCTATGGGCTTGGCCTTGAAAGCCCGGCCCATGGGCTGTAAATTTATTGAAAAGTCCTGTTCTACCCGCCTAGACTTTTGAGGAATAGTGTATAAGTTCGGCCCGTCTTGGCCAGGCCCCAGCCCATTGCTGAGGCCTACCGTATACTTGTGGTTTTAGAATAATTACAATATTTATCTTAGCTAATACCATATATAGTTAAGATTAGAGGGGAATAATTTCTTTTAACACCCGCCATCTTGTTCTCACAAGAAATTGTCACCCGCGGCAGACACCGAATCGAAACCAATCGAAATTGATTTTGATTTCATCGGTCAATAATGTAAATAGTACTCACACAAAAACAATACATAAAGGAGCTTACAGGCTCTCGATTCATACATAAATTGTGGTCTGAGAAGTCTTTGGCGACAGCGACGAAAAAACCCAAAACCCTAAACTTTCACACCTTTGATTCTCTCACCAGATCCTTCATTTGCCAAAATTGAAGCTTGCCGGAGGTAGAAGACACTGAGCCAGTTCAATTCCAACAAGAGGTGTCGCCGGAAAGTGGCCAGACAGCATCGCACTGCTGGCCGACTGCCACATCCCTTAAAATGACTTTCTCTCTCCACGAGAGAGAAGGTTGACCTCGGTCAACCCAAACCCAGACTCCTCTGACTTTCCAAAATAGGAAAAGTCCCTAATATATTCTTCCATTTACGGATAGGTAAATCCCGATAAACTTCTGTTGACCATAACTTTCAATTCATAACTATGTTTTTGACATTTCTCACATCTACGAAGTCATCTCGACAAATTCTATGACTTCCACACGAAGTCAACCAATATCATCAATTTGATAAAAAGTGAAATAGAGACCTCTAAATATTTTTTGACGGTAAAAACAATTTATCGCAGCCATTTAATCATACTCAAATTATCTAGAAATGGTAGACATTATATAAAAAGGTCGGGGTATTACAGAGATAAATTTTTCTAACATTCTATTTTAGAGATTAAGTTTATAAACTTAATTTCTGCAGCACCCTAAAAATTAGGTTGTTTATTGCTTTAATATTATATTGTGAATTGAGAGAAGGGGATTTCATCAGCACTTTGATCTAAAAGTTTGAATTAGTGATGGTCCTGGAGGAGTCATGCAACAAAAAATAAAAAAATAAATCAATTACAAGTGATTGATTATGAATATCACAGTTTCTGGATGTGGTATGAAGCCACCGTTTATCGAGCATCAATTTTTGTGACCATACATCATGGATTGTGTTCTTATTCCCTGAACTTGATATTAATAATAGTGGTTTCGATACTAATTATCTTTTTTGTCTCATTTTTAGATGACTAGGACTAAAGCCGATTAGGCCAGAGTTTGACATCCACTACCAGAAAAACACTTTAGCCGACGAAAAAAATTTGTTGACTTGTTAGACATTTTCGTCGGCTAAAGTAAAAGCCAACGAACGTTCGTTGGCTATTGTGTCATTGGCTAAAGGTCATCGGTGATACTTTAGCCAACGACAATAGTAGCAGCCATTAGTTTAAGTGTGGATTTTAGCCGACGACAAATTTAGTCGTCGACATAAAGTTTGGAGTTTAACCGACGAAGTTGTACACTTTTGTCGACGAAATGTCGTCTGCCAAAACTTCCCCGCTAGTCAAAATGGTTGACCCGAACTGGACTTTAGCCGACGACTGGTAAAGAATGTCGTCGGCTAAAGTTTTTGCTCATCGTCGGCTTACATTTGAAACTCATCGGCTAAAGTATGAAACTCGTCGACTTAAGTTTGCACTTTAGCCGATGACTTTGACTATTTCCATTAGCTAAGGTTGCTAATTTCTGGAAGAAAAAAAATTGCATATTCTAGTTTCTATTCGCAGAACCTGCCAATTCCACAATTTTATTTCTAGAATAGCCAACAACACATAAAATGAAAACAAAACACATATTCACCAACAAATCCACATTACACCTAAACTAAGGGTTATCCAAATCTATGTTCCAGAAAATAGATGGGGTACTACCATCATCTTGCGAATCCTCCTAGTGATGTGGAGCATAAAAAATGAGCTAGATTGATGGAAACGGAGGTGGGACCGGGAGTCCGGAAGCCTAAAATTGTTCACACCACGCCTGATACCAGGAAGACATCTGAGCCTGTTGGGCAGCAACGTAAGCACAGGTCTGACCTTCATGCACTAATCTCGCCTGCTCTATCTAAGTCTATTGGGTGGCCATGATAGCATGGGTCTCAGCCTCCTGCACTAATCTTACTTGCTCCATCGCTTCCATTTGTCTCTGATGCTTCATCGTCTGCCTATGCAGTTGCTCCTGTAACTGAGTAGCCTTGGAAGATGTCGACTTGCGTGAGAAACAAAGAGTGTTCGTCAAGACCCCATCGCCCTGCTGTCCTAGACCCTTACAGTAGTAATTGTTCCCTTGTGGAAGGAAAGCGTGACCCATTATCCTCGCCCCTATTGTCACATTAGATTGATCAATCTAAGAGATAGTCTGGGGGAGGTCCTCATCTTGCGTCTCTGGCCATTGCTCTCTCACTATCTGAGTCAACACTATTTCAATCCCTTCCTTCAATCTCGCCTGATTGACAAGAAAAAAATATAACATATTAGTAAATATATATATATATAAAATGAGTGAAAATACCACTATAAACAAATATGTTAATTAAGTTATAAGGGCATAAGACTTCAAATATCTTCGATGGACTGATGATACACTTTCTCGTATGTATACACATACAGGTTGACTTCAGGGTGTTCGATCGCCTCCTCCATCCAACTCGCAAACGTTCTAGACGCGGCATGACGGTTACTCTTGTTGCGCCCCCGGTTTGCCACATTTATTGTAGAAATGGCCTTGTTGGATAAACATATATTAAAAAAATATTAGGAAACTAATTTCACCAAAATAGGACACAAGTAAACACAAATATGATGTTACATACCTCATATTCTGGGTTGTTGAACTGGACTAGAAGCCACTGTCACTCATACTCCCTATACATAAACTCGATAGGGGTACTCGAACGATTGTTGCCATGCGTCTTCCAGTGATTATAGAGCTCATTTTTTCACTTCTTGTACCTATATATGCAACAAAAATGTTATAAAGTGATAATACATGATCAACAAAATATCTCAATATATAAAATATAACTCCCACCACCTTTTTCCTTGCGTGTCATTTGCCCACATGGATTTAACGTGCTCTGGAACAACAAACTACACCTGCAATGGTAATATATATATATATATATATTTATTAGGAATTAATTAATATAGGTAGACATACATAATGTATATCTAACATACTCACCGACATAGCATTGTTCACCATATCCTTCACACATTGTGGCACCGAGGACCATTCCCCCTATAGAAAACGCACTTTATCCCGTATGATACATCCTACTTGGCTGGAGTACTTGAGCGTCTTTCCCCCCAACTCACCGATCCATTCTCCGTGGTCTCTATGACCAATGGCCAACTGTTCTTGACAGTCTTGCCAAGACCCTTATCGGTGACGGGGCCTCTGGTATTTGTTTTTTTGCCTTCGACGTCTGTCACATAAAACAAAGTAAAAAGATTAAAACATAAGCACCCAATTTAATATATAATTTATTAATAAGTTATAAATTGAATAACCAAGGTATTTAATATTTATCTGATTCTGACGTCGATGTGTTTGTTACCCTCACATTAACAAGAGGTGTATCAAATGACACATAGATGTATATTTGTTGCGGGGTAATGTAACTAAGCTGTCCTAGAATAGGCACTCCCCGCTCATCGATAGCAGGTATGGTAGGTACGCTCTAGGGCATGAAAAGGTGAGGCGACGACATTTGTACCCCCGAGGACGAGCTACCTGAAACACCAGCCTGACAGGTAGAAGGAGCTCAAGCCGTTGAGGGAAAAGGCTCTGGCCAGTTAATGGGACGCATACGAACACTTAAAGGAGCAAAACCTGTAAAGTTGGCCGGTGAGGGCATGGGGTAGCGGTCTTGTGTGAAATGCTACCTCATACTCTGTGGTCAATGGTAGATGCCCACTACATTCTGTTGTAGTGGCTGATCAAGTAGTTAACGATGTCAAGAGTTCAGAGGGCCGCGAAATGTGGTGTGAGGGTTGTTGTGCATAGAGGTGGCCTCGGAACTGTCGACGCTAGATTGTTGTCCCTTAGATCCCTTCTTGGACTTGAAGATATTCATGATACCTACAATAAAAACCACCTATAAATCACACAAATACATATAATCTACAATTACCAATACCAATCTGTTTATCCAATATGCAATATCATTACCAATCTGCAATACATATAATCAATACATATAATATGTCTACCGATACAAATCTGCAATACCAATACCAATACCATAACCAATTGTACACAATACATATCCAATCTGAAATTGCAGGTGAGAGTGAGAGAGACATACATTAACCGTATATCACATTCCATTACATGCATTCAACCAATTCATCAATGCCCTAATCAATAACACATTAACCACACATCAACCAATTCAAAGGAATAACTAAATTTTTCAAAAGCACAACCCTTAATCATCACATAACCACACCCCCATCATCACATCGCAGGCCTAATTAATCTTCACTTATCCACAGCCATTATCCAATTCACAACCCTAATTAATCATCACTTACCCACAACATAAACAAAATTAATTCACAACCCTAATTAATCATCACTTGCCCACAACACAAACAAAATTAATGTTAGTCGACCCCATACATCTACGCTGCCTCAAGCTCAAATTTGGCTGAATATGCAAGTAGATGAAACTCAAGTGATCAATGTACATCCTACACTGCACTGCACACCGTAGCAGTAATGTCTCTAACTCTCTGATGCTAACATAAGGACAGCTACTCCCAAATCATACATAAGATATGCAACTACATAAAGTTCCACTGCCTGAACCCATGAGCCACTGCTCTGCTACACTGCATCAAAACATAACCAAATCCAAAATTCGATGCCTCGCCATAAACCACAAACTCACCACGATCTTCAGGTAGGGTCAAAACCGGTACAATGGTCAACCTTCCTTCAGGAGTAAGTAATTCATCTCACATATATCCGACCACTCGAACTTGACGATTTTCTTTGTCAATCTGGTAAGTGGCGTAACAATCCGAGAGAATCCTGTACAAAGCACCCATAATAACCTGCTAAACCCAAGAGACTCCTGATCTCTGGTATAATGGTAGGTCAACTCCAAATCAACACGGCTTCTATCTGGTCAGAATCCATGCCGACTCCCTCGGCTGACATCACATGGCCCAAAATCTTCACGCTAACCAACCAAAATTCACACTGGCTGAACTTTGCAAGCAGCCAATCATCTTGTAAAGTCTGCAAAATAGCTCGCAAATTCTTCAAGTGTTGGCCCACACTCCTGGAGTACATAGGGATGTTGCCGACAAACACGACCGCAAACTCGTCCAGAAATCGTCTGGACACCCGGTCCATCAAGTCCGTAAAAGATGCGGGGGCATTGGTTAATCCAAACGGCATGACCAAGAACTCGTGATGCCTGCCCCGTGATCCGAAAGTTGTCCTGGCCACATCTGACTCACCGATCCTCAACTGATGGTATCCGGTCCTGAAATCAATCTTCAAAAAGACTGAAGGTCTCGTGAGCTGATCAAACCAATCGTCAATCCGAAGTAGAGGATACTTGCTCTCTTCTGAAGCCTAATTCAGCTTCCGGTAGTCCATGCACCACCTCGTCGAACCATCATATAATCGCACGAATAATGCAAGAGCACACCACGTAGATACGCTCGGTCGCATGAAATCTCCTCCAACAACTCCTGGAGTTGAACCTGTAGCTCCATCAACTCCGCTGGCACCGAACGACAAGATGTCGGTGATATGAGTCTAGCGCCCGGTACAAGCTCAATGGTGTAGTCGGTTTCCCGAATTGGAGCAATACCTGGTAACTCCTCCGGAACACACCTGGAAACTCGGGAACCACCTCAATGTCGCCAATGTCGGGCACAACAACCGTAGTATCCACAACATGAACCAAGCAAACAACACAACCTGTTTCCTCCGCTCGACCATCACCGCTGAAATCACACATGGCGATAACATATTCTTCTCATCGCGAAACAATATCTCGAGGAAAGCCTGGTCGTCGAAACACAATCTCCTTCTCGAGACACTCGAACATAGCTCAATGTGTCATCAAAAGTTCATACCCAACATCATAACAAAATCAACGGTATCCAGCTATAATAGATCCGCGGCTAACCCAAGACCTCCATCAAAGATCTCACAACCTCTCCGGATGGATGCAACACTCTCCAAAACCTCGAAAGTGGAGATGCAGGTATAATAGCCATGGATATCAAGCGACGGTAACCTCAAAGAAAATCTGTCCTCATACAAGGTTGTGGCACGATCTCCGGCATGCCCAACAAACCGTCCCCGTCGATTGTGACTTTGCTGATTAACTCGTCTAGAAGTCTGCGTTGGTCAAACTCCAGAAATAGCATCATGACCTCCTCGTGATCTCTGAGCTGTCGAACCACTAATACAGCTGGTTGAGTACGCTCCCTCACAGCGTGGCCCTCCTGGCCACCACAATAGCAACTGAGAGTGTTTCTCGGACACAAATCACAGCGACGCCTACTGTGAGAAAGGATCACCAACGATCACCCAAACTCATGCCACAGGAACAAGTCCGCTACTCTGTGATCTTCATCACCACCAAACGTATCATCTGCTTGATCTGATGACCCTCAACATAATCGAAAAGGCCACAGCCTGATGAAGTCACTGATCCCGAGGTGCCTGAACTCAACCTCATCAAATATCTCGACTAAGTTCACCTTCCTCAAACCAACATGTCGGAAACCACGTATAACTTTCCTTCACGATGTCCTCGCCTCTGAGTACAGCACATCAAGCTCCTCACAGTTGTCTCGAGGCATAACAGTCAAAATCTCTCTGATGCTCGGGTCCAAACTCATCTCGAACCTCGTGCACTGCTTCCTCTGAAGCCACATAACACGTACAAACGGAAACAAACACATGAACAATATATCTCTGACTCAGGTGGGTAAACACTCCATATCTCCGTTGTTGGATAGCCTGATTGAACCATTACCGTATAAACAATACCCCGAATGTAGGCCATGGAGTCGCAACAGGAACTCACACAATACCAGCCCACCAAATGCAATGATCTGACTCAGGCAAACACCAACTGCCACGATTCTCTGTTCTGAGGCAACATGTAGACGCTCATACACGCACAACCAGGCAAACCATGCCACACAAATCTCTGAATCCTGAATGCTCATCCGAACCCACAATTCACTGTCAAGTCACGCGTCAACTTATCCTCAATAGGATCCACAACCGTACCAACACGGAAAGCACGTCAAGGAGAAATCCTAATGAATAAGACATCGTTCATAACAAGTAGAACGTAATCATGGAACTTTAAATATTTGAAAGCATACGACACCCGGAGTATTGATGAGTATCCACCGGCCGGTCAGGTCACCACTCCAAACATGCTATACATTCTCAAGTATCCTTAGTAAACACGACTACAGAAGTCTAGAGAACCTAAAACCTAATGCTCTGATACCAAGCTGAAAGGACCCAACCTCGATTTAGTTTCCTAAACCGGAATCAAACCCCTTCTGAAAACACGAACCAACAAAAACCATCAAAATTTCGGCAGAGTAACGCTACTAACGCAGAAATTGCCATTAACCTGCACCCGGAAAATACACTTCATCCCATGTCACAAAAATCAAACCGTGGGCACCAATCCCATCCGGATTTCTCAATATCATAACAGTAATGTAAAGTAATAAATATAACTATACTTTACAGAAATCCGGGGAAAAATCGTATAAAAGTATACATCAGAATATTCAGAGCAACTTCTAGTATAGATAAACAAATAGTAGGCCAAACTAAGAACCTACCATAAAGGAAACATCGCTCGAATACTATGCCTCCGACCACGACGTGCGACACCAGAATCTGAACTGCAAATTGGGCACGGAAACCGAAAAGCCCAGGGGAAAGACATGAAAACCGTTAGAGTGAGTGGACGAAAATAAATGTCTTTCGCCAGATGATATATGTTATAATAACATATGCGACTCTAGATAAATAAATATAATAAAGTACACGAGGTAAACTCATACTCCTCCAGCGTACTGAGCATGCATGTAAAAATCCCACGGGGTCGCTCATGGACACATCTGTGCTAGTACAGTCCGAATCACGGGATCCCAGACCCACACGTGATTCTAGCCAGAAAGGCCTCGGGACAGAGGTCTGCTCCCCCCCCCCCCCGGTAGAGGCCTCGGGTCAGGGGTCACAGGCTCCCCCGGTAAACATCACCGGGGATCAGCAGGGATGCAAGTGTATCGATACAACAACACATACTGAGACTGCTGTGTAAACCAAATCCTAAATAGTTCGATGCAAATGTTTAATGAAATAAATAAATGCATATACGTAATATATACTGGTATAGGCAGAATCGTATAACACATGCTCATATAAACCATAATCTCGTATGCATGCTCATGCTCGTAAAACGTGTATAAAGACTCGCGATTATCAGTAAAAAGAAATTGTCCACTCACAGGTGAGCGTAACGCGATACGCGTTAATCCCGTGATCCGGCGGAAAATCCCTCGCCACATGAACGATCACGAACCCCTGAATAATCATAAAATCCATTTCTCAAAATCATAACTCGACACCTCAAATCAAATCACGTGAAACAACCGTTCCCGGAAACGTATAATCCAATAACGACGAATTGTCGAAAATCGGATAATCACCCATAAAACCTCGCTATAATTTCCGGTGCTCAAATCGAAAAACAAACCTCACCACTGCGATCGGGGCGCAATTCCGAGCGAAACGACATACAACTCGTCGAAAATCCCAAAAAGTCAACTTTGACCGGAGGACCGCCGTTGACCACCGCCGGCGGCGGCGGGGCCACCCAAACGTGAATTTCTCCGGCGAACCAAGACTTATTCCACTCAAAATCATCCAACAAACAACTTCCATAACTACACCAAAGATCAATTTTGACTCTAACTAGTCCAATTTCAAGCAAAACTGAAATCACATCAAACTTTCAATCCAACAATTCTCCATGTACAAGCAAATTGAAAGGCCATAGACATATAGGTAGACTCGTGGTGATGAGAGCTTCAAAGCCTAGTACTTCATGCCTCACGATTTGGCCGGAAAAGGGATCGACCAAAAACTCCAAAATTCACCAATTTTTAACCGGGATTTCTCCCTCCTCCAGCGTCCTTGCCGTGAATGGTGGCCAGAAACACCATAGGGAAGCTGAGGCGCGTCGAACAGGACCTAGGCCGAGGCCTGGGGTGGCCGGACGGCAGTTCACCACCGGCAAGCTTCCTCCACCGTCGCACTCCATCTCCTCCCTCGCGTTGACTCAGTCAACAACATCAATGCACAAGTTTGACTTACCAAAAATAGCAACCCACTTAAATACTTTCCCTTTTAGGAAACTTCCATAATTAACTTTTCGACATACTTCAAACACACGTAACTTTCGCGTTGTAAATCCGTTTTCAATAATTCTTGCGTCAACAAACTTATCTCGACAAATTCTTCAATTTCCACCCGAAGTCAAACACTTCGAAAAATCCGATAAAAAGTCAACGGTTCAATCCATCACAAGGTTATCCGATTAAATGATCAACAGTCGAAATATTCACAACTTATTCCTCGTAACTTGGAAAATCCTCTGGAAGTTCCCACAAGCTCGAAATTAAATTCTCTACAACTTTCACGAAGGATCCCAAATCAAATTCTCGCCCGGTAATATAGTCGCTAATAAGGCCACCATATTAGCAGATTATGTCGAAATCACGACAAATCACGAAACTCATAAATCAAGTCAATAATCATTCCATCTACGGCTTGGGTCGATCAACGGTCCAAAACGGATCACAATCACGATTCAGATAGACTCGAAAACGAACGGATAAACTCGACAATATACCGAAATTTCAAATATTCATATTATATTCCTCAGTCGTCCAAATAATAATCCCGAACCACCCACGAACTCAAAATCATGTGTACAACAACTCTCGAGAAGAAGCTCAACTCAAATTCTCGGCCAATAATTTAGTCGTGATCAAAGCCGACGATTCAATCAATTATCGGAAATCTGCAATTATGCGCTAACCTCATGGATAAAGCTGATTACTCCACTGATTCTGTTCCGGGTCGTCACAGTTAGTATCAAACCATCTACACTTAAACAAGTGCACTGTCATGCCTTCTCCATAAATTAGTTCAACCACTGAATGGAGAATACCGTAATAGACAATGTCATTCTGCCCACAATGCACCAGTACCTTAGAATTTTGTGTTCTCCATCTGCCATCTCTATGTTCACATATAAATTGCACGCCATTGACCTTACACATCGGATAAACTCTTGAAGTTATCGGTTTCAACGCCAAAATCCTCAATTCGTGTGACTAGTTTAGGTGACCATCAAATTGTATATGGTTCATCTGAAAAACTATCGCAACCATTAACTTTAAATATGAACATTGATATTTATATATATATATATAGTAAATATATATATAGACGTACCCAACCGCTAAAATAGTTTGCAAACTCCCTATTGTGGTACTCAAGATCACCAGCAACTTTATGATAGTAAAGATGTGGATATGATTGAATAAAAACAGGGAAAATACGTTGAAGCAGTATATGGCAGCCATGGCTCTTTAATCTGTACATCGCATTGTCCCAGAAGTTAACACATCGACCTATATTTTCTACATAGTGTGAAGGATACCTAACATTACCCATCTACCTAAAAATTTCATTCTTCTGTTCAGGCTTGACGGTGTAAGGAGTTTGAGGCATTTTTTTCTTCCCTTTTTTCAACCACAAATGTTTTCGTAAACCCTTTCTTTTCAGATTAATGTGTGCCTTAAGGCCATCTTTAGTTTTCCCCTCCCAATTCAGCACTGTGCCCACCACACTTTCGCACACATTCTTTTCTATGTGCATGACATCTAGGTAGTGCTTGATCAACAACTTACTCTAGTATAGGAGTTCCCAGAATATGCTTTTGTGTGTCCAGAATTTATACTTATCGGTTCTATCAGGTATTGTTACCACTATAATAGGATGATTGCTTATCTGCCCAAAATCATATTCATTCAGCACTTCCAAAATTTCATCCCCGTCCATCTCCTGGGTTGCACATCCTGTTCTACCGTCCCATCAAATGCCTTGTCATCCTCCTGCCATGGGTGATCAAATCCAAGCCAATAATGGTGACGCATCTAGACAATCTTCCTGCAATCAAGTCTGCTGCACTCATCAGTCAAGCACTCTGGACAAACCCTGTATCCCTTAACAACGTTGCCCGACAACATCCCACAGGAAGGAAAATCACTGATGGTGCCAATAACCATGGCACGCATCTGGAATATCTCGTGATTCTACTTGTCATAAGTGGGATGGCCAACGATCCACAGAAACATAAGCTTCTCAATCAAGGGTCTCGAATACACATCCATACACTTTCCTGGATAACCTGACCCTAGAATTAACAGAGTCAGCATATTTTATTCTTTTTTCGTGCACATCTATGGAGGAAGTTTGTACGGTACCAAAATAACTGGCCATATACTATATTGAAGACTCATGTTTCCAAAATGGTTGAATTTGTCAAATGAGAGCCCGAGCCAAATATTTCGGACCTCAAATGCAAAATCAGGATACACTCTA
The DNA here is from genome assembly GCA_946800695.1 of Geum urbanum. Classification (NCBI taxonomy): domain Eukaryota; kingdom Viridiplantae; phylum Streptophyta; class Magnoliopsida; order Rosales; family Rosaceae; genus Geum; species Geum urbanum. The sequence goes on from OX326998.1 coordinate 43,609,554, forward strand.
CTGGCATGCTTCCAAGTCTCCGTCAGCAAGGTGTATAAGGGTATCATCATCAGGCAAATCCCTCTGAGCGTGTCGTCTCATAGCTTTGGCCGTGTGTGAAGATATGTACAACCGTTTCAGCCTATCCCTCAGCAGAAAGTACCAAAGTATCTTCATAGCTTTCTTATTCCCTACAGGAGTCAACTTATACCTATCCGTGTGATATACCGGACATGCATCAAGGTTTTCAAGATCATTCCCTTCAGGATCTTTACCCTAGAAGAGAACGCAATCATATCTGCATGCATGGATTTTGATGTAGGTAAGGCCAATATCTTTCGAGATATGTCGCACTTTACGATGAGAGGTAGGAAGGCGATGACCGGGGAGGGGGGGATAGCATCGAAGCAGTCAACTTCAGATAATCATCATTAGCCTTGACACTCAACTTTGTTTGTCCACTTTGACCTTTATTACTCCCATGACTATTTCAAGAACAGTCTTATTAAACCCGTTGTACAACGGAGTCTGTTGGAAGGCAATCAACTTGTTTTACTTGTTAATATCGCCAGTGTTGACACCTCTAGGGATATCTTGTACTTGAGAAAATACACCACTGTCATAAGAAAACACATCGTTGATCAACCACGTTGTTGGATCATTGGATGTACTGGCTCTCTCTAGAAATTGCCAATGATCATGCTGACCCGTTGATGATGTTTCACCATGGTAAATCCAACATGTATACTTATCTCAAAACTCGTTATTCTTCAGGTCCCCGCATACTATATCAATGGAAAAATGATACAAATCGCTGCGACACTGAAATTTCGTACAAGGGAAATAATTAATTATATTCCCCTTAACATTAGCCTTCGCATATTCCATAAAATTTCACATTCCAACAGCATATCTTCGATCCCATTTTGGAAGGTAAATCCAACTCTTGTCCATCCTGAAAATATATATATATATACATGCAATAATTAAAAATTTATCATTATATTTATATATAACTTTAAACTACAAATTACATTAATTCTTCTCCTACTTAATCACAAATTAACACATACTATATATATGCATAATATCAACAATTAACATATAATTATATATATATATATATTTTCATCGAAATCAACTCAAAATCAACAACTAATATATATAATAATTCAACTCAAAATCAACTCAACTCAAAATCAACAATCAACACACATATATATACTTACCTATATATATATGTAGCGGGATATAGCTTCACGAACTCATTTTGGACAACTTCAGACAACACCCTACGATTTAAGAGCGATTTGTATTTTTCTCTCGTATTCTTTTTCGAATGAATGAGTTGTTGCCCAGATCTATAAAAATAAAAAACTTTAGCCGACTTTATTATTTTTTCATTGGCTGAAAGACATAATTTTCATCGGCTTTACCCTAAATTTTTTGTCGGCAAAAGTCACACTTTAGCCGACGATTATTTTCGGGTAAAGCCGACGACATTTTTTTCCCTATTGGCTACAACACTTTAGCCGATGAGTAAAAACTTTAGACGAGGACACAAAGTTATCGTTGGCTAAAGTATAGTATAGCTGACGAAAAAAAATGTTGGCAGCGTGTTTGTCTTACTTTCGTCGGCTAAAGTGTTTTTGTGAAATCTCGATATTTTTAATCTTATTTACTAATAATTCGAGTTTGATTTGATGTCGCGGTAAAAGATTTTAACCATCGATAAGTACTGAGGTATCTCAGTTTTACTTTTTATCAAATTGACAAAGTGGATTGACTTTTGGTGAAAATCATAGAATTTGTCGATATGAGTTCATAGACGCGAGAATTGTCGAAATTAGAGTTACGACGAGAAAGTTATGATCAACGGAATTTTTCGGAAGTAAATTACCATAAATTTCAAAGTATAAGTAGATTTTTCTATTTCGGGAAGAGGGGAGGGGACTTGCCATTTTGGGCCAGACAGGGTTGACCATCATTGACCGACTCTCCACGGGGAAAATCGTCGGTGAGTTCGGCTCCGGCGAGGCCATTCCGTCCGGTCACTATATCGGACGACCCATATATTAAAATGTTTAGCTCGAGTCCCTCTATCTTTTCCCCATAGTCTTCGACCCCGATTTGATCGGAGCAAGCTGCAATTTCAATTGAAAGTAGTCGGAAAAATCTAGGTTTTGAATCTTGGCATTTTTGGCAAGTTGGCCATCGAGATAGGTAAGGTTCGAATAGTCTTGATCTATTGATTGTGTTTGTGTGTGAAAGAATTTGGTTGCAGGTGTTTATCATCAAAATCGAACCGATTCCAATCAGATTATTTCAGCCACCGCCGTGTACGGCGTTGCCGACGGTTTTGGCTGGTGAGGGGAGAAGGGTTGTGCTCCCCTCACACTACCAGAAATGGAGACATTACCGGCGACCTGCCGTCGCCGGCCTTGTCTTTTTTTTTCGCCGGAATTGACATTACCGGCGACTTGTCGCCGGCAATGACGTCGCCGGTGATTCCCCGCCGGTGTTGACATTGCCGGCGACGAGAAACGCCGTCGCCGGTAATGTCCGAGACATTGCCGGCGACTCAAGTCGCCGGTGATGTCTCGGACATTGCCGGCGACTCAAGTCGCCGGTGATGTCTCCGACATTGCCGGCGACGCCGTCGCCGGTGATGTCTCCGACATTACCGGCGACTTGTAGTCGCCGGCAATGGCAGCGCCGCCGTGGCCGGAATTTGAGACATTGCCGGCGACTCGAGTCCATGTCGCCGGCAATGTGGGAAAAAATTTTGAAAAAAAAAACGCGGTTCTGGATTGGGCCCAATTCCATAACCTGCATTGAACCGGATAAACCGTACAATCATACAAGTTCAACAGTACACGTAGCAAAGACAGTCATACAAGTTCAACATAAATGTCCAACGTACAGTACAAATAGCAACGACGATAAAAAAATTAACTACAACTACAGGTCAGGTCCAGGAACTTGCGGGTCATCAGGGTTGAAGTAAGCCATGTACTCATTTGAATTCCGGTGGCTACCTTGGTCTTGCTCTGGCGTTGACTGGTGCGGTGGTGGTGGTGGATAGCTAGGGAAGGGAGGGACCGGGACCGGGGGAGGTGTGGGGAACGGTTGTCCGGTAGTCTGAGCCTCGTACATCGTCCGCATCCATGTGTACATCTGAGCCTGCACCTGTGTCTGCTGCATTTGGTACTCGGCCATCTGCCTCTTTTGCTCCTCCAACTCCCTCTGCGTCCTATGAAGCTCCGCTGCGAGGTTACGACTAGAAGTTGAACTTCTTGACCCGGTAGAGTATTCTGAAGTGTTCTTCAATACTCCTTCACCCGCCGAGCCCATTCCCCTGCAGTAGTAGGTATTCTTTCCAGTCCCGCACGCTTTTGCCATGATCCGAGCCGCTATCGGGGGATCAAGCGGATCGATCTGAGAGGCATACTGGGTGACTTCTTCCTCGGAGCAGTCAGGATGGTTTGTCCGAGCTATACTCATGGTCACTTCTGCGGTCGCCTCCTCCACTCTCGACTAATTGAAAAGGGAAAATGAACAACGTATTAGCTAACAAAATCTATTTCCATCTTCAAAAATAGTTTTATTAACACATTGAGAGGCGAAAGACTTACCGCTTCTTCAGGGCACTGCGGGTAGAACTTCTGATGAATATACACCAACGGGTTCACCTCTTGTTGTTGCTGCGCCTTAGTCGACCAACCCATGTAGTTGAGTGAACCTGCATGATGGGCCCTGGTGTTTTCAATCTATTCGCCCGGTTCGTCTTCGAAATCGTCTTGTTTGATAAACATATGAAAAAAAATTAGTAACTAACTATTTCAATCTGATACGATACTTTAGGCTTGAAAGATATATTAAGGATGCATACCCGAGCTTTGGGGTGCTCGAAGTGGGCTATCAGCCACAACCACTCGTACTCCCTAAACCGGAATTCGCTAGGGGTGGAACCTCGGCCTAGCTCCTTGTATACAGTGTAATGGGAAGAAAGCTCGTTCTTCCACTCTTTATACCTATATTAAAAGAAGGAAAAAAAGTTAGAGATAGTAAAACACTTGATAAACAAAAATCTAACTCGATATATATTCAAATAAGTCGAAGCACATCACCTCATATGTAGTTGACGCTCTACCCACGTGTGAATAAGAACTTCATCCACGTCAAACCACACCTGCAATATGAATATATAAAAGGTAAAATTATATATTTATTCAGACTTAATTAATAAATGTAAAATTTACGTAATAAAAATACGATTTTACTCACATTGAGTGCATTATGCACTTGCATCTTCACGTAGATAGGCACAGATTCCCAATCTGGCCAAAGCATTGGGACCTTGTCCCGCACGATCGCACCGGCCATGCTGACATATTTGCGCGTGGTGTCGAATGCCTCGATCACCTCGCCATCCTCATTGGCCCTTATGGGCGTTTTCCTTCCGCCGGTGGCCTGCTCAAGTCTCTTCCCGGTGCAGGTGCCTCTAGCCCCTTTCCGTTTTCCAGTCCCATTAACGAAATTGCCTAATAATACAATGTCAACAAATTGATATCATTAATTGAACCTATCGCAAGTCTTAAGTAATAATTAAGTAATCAATCTGATGTTAAATAAAATTTACCTGCATCGTCCGTTTGTTGGTTGGTGCACCTCACACTCCAAAGATACACGGGGTCGAACGGGAGGAAGTTATACGCTTCCTCCACGGTCAGGAAATCCGGCCGTCCTTCAATATAAACAGGCATCCCCCTATCATCGAATTCAGGGATGACAGGAATCTCGTCGGGTAGGAAGAGACCGGACGGCGGAGATAGACGAGGCCTGGACGATGAGGCGCCAGCACCACCATGTGCCTCAGATGATTCCCGTGAAACGGGAGTAGGCACCATCCGAATATGGGGAATTCGGATTGAGGGAGTTTCTGATGCCCCCGTTGACTGTCGCTCGTCTGAGGCTCTGCCACCGGAGGGACGTCTGCTGATTGAGCGTCTAGAGACTGAGGCTCGAGCCTCGAATTCCGGTTCCACGGCTCTTGATCGTGCAGCTTCCTCCTCAGCTCGCGCCTCTAGCAAGGCTCTCGTGCGAGCAGTCATCATTGGCCCACTGGGCGTGTTGCTAACTGCGGGCGAGGAGGAAGCTTGACTACTGTTCCCTCCACTATTTCGGGAACCTCTCCGAAGCCAATTAGCCGCAAAACCTCCTGGACATCGTAATAGTCATGGATTCGGTCCAATAACAAATCGGAACCGGAACGGTGTGGAACCGGAACCGTTTGAAACCGGAACTGTTTGTAATCGGAACCGTTTGTAACATAACGGTTCCGGTTACAAACAGTTCCGGTTCCAAACCGTTCCGGTTCCACACCGTTTCGGTTCTATAACAAATCGGAACCGGAACGGTTTGGAACCGGAACCGTTTAAAACCGGAACTGTTTGGAACCGGAACCGTTTGTAACATAACGGTTCCAGTTACAATAAGTTCCAGTTCCAAACCGTTTCGGTTCTATATCAAATCGGAACCGGAACGGTTTGGAACCGGAACCGTTTGAAACCGGAACTGTTTGGAACCGGAACCGTTTGTAACATAACGGTTCCAGTTACAATAAGTTCCGGTTCCAAACCGTTTCGGTTCTATAACAAATCGGAACCGGAACGGTTTGGAACCGGAACCGTTTGAAACCGGAACCGTTTCTAACATAACGGTTCCGGTTACAAACAGTTCCGGTTCCAAACCGTTCCGGTTCTATAACAAATCGGAACCGGAACGGTTTGGAACCGGAACCGTTTGAAACCGGAACTGTTTGGAACCGGAACCGTTTGTAACATAACGGTTCCAGTTACAATAAGTTCCGGTTCCAAACCGTTTCGGTTCTATAACAAATCGGAACCGGAACGGTTTGGAACCGGAACCGTTTGAAACCGGAACTGTTTGTAACCGGAACCGTTTGTAACATAACGGTTCCAGTTACAATAAGTTCCGGTTCCAAACCGTTCCGGTTCCAAACCGTTCCGGTTCCAAACCGTTCCGGTTTAAAACCGTTCTGGTTCTAAACCGTCCCGATCCCGATTTCCACCTTCATTTATACGATTAATTAACAACTATATCACCTAAATTAACGACTATACATATTCGATGTGTATATATATATACATCATGCATCTTAATTAAATTTATCCATCACATATTCATCCAAATCACAAACCCTAATTAATTTTCCACATTTTTCACACATATATATATCATGCATCTTAATTAGGTTTAATTTCCACATATATATACATCACATATTCATCCAAACCACATTTATACATAATTTTCACATATATATATACATCACTTCATATTCACATACCTAAATATATATACACATCACATATATACATACATGCTAATTTAGAACTTATCACCCTAATTTTCAACTTAGCACCCTAATTAATTTACACATACACATACACATGCACATACACATACACATACACATACACATACACATACACATACACATGCAAAAAAATAATTAAAAATTGAGAGAGAGAGAGAGAGGGAGAGAGAGAGGATCGGACCTGCCATGAATTTCCACCTACAATGGTGAGGGGAGGAGAGGAGGGGAGGAGGAGATTTTCGGAGGAGGAGAGGAGAGGGGATCGGTGGAGAGGAGGAGAGGGAGAGGAGGAGTAGAGGATAAGGAGGAGGAGTGGGAGAGGAGGAGGAGGAGCACATACACTCACCGGACCGATTTGGGAGGAGGAGAGGGAGAGGAGAGGGAGAGGAGGAGGAGAGGGAGAGGAGGAGAAATGAAAGGCTCGGGCTCGATATGGGGGAAACATGAAAACATTACCGGCGAGTTGCTTATAACTCGTTGGTAATGTCATTACCAACGACTTCAAGTCGTTGGTAATGACATTACCAACGAGTTATAAGCAACTCGTTGGTAATGACATTACCAACGACGAGTTAACTCGTGGGTAATGTCATTACCAACGAGTTGCTTATAACTCGTTGGTAATGTCATTACCAACGACTTCAACTCGTTGGTAATGTCATTATTTCCCGAAGAATATCCGACAACATTTTCCGTTTACGATTTCCGGCTACATTTTCCGACTACAATTTCGATTATCAATTTCCGTATCCGTACGATTAATGACTACATTTTCCGTCTACATTTTTGATTAATGATTTCCGTATACGTACGATTAACGACTACATTTTCCGTATACGTACGATTAACGACTACATTTTCCGTATACGTACGATTAACGACTACGATTAACGACTACGATTTCCGTATACAATTTCCGACTACAATTTCCGACTACAATTTCCGACTACATTTTCCGTATACGTACGATTTCCGACTACAATTTTCCGACTACAATTTCCAACGTACTAAGGATGATAATCGTAATCATCTTCATCACTTGAGTCTGACTCGGTTTCATAGGTAACCTCTGGCAATATGTGTCGCTCCTCGTCATCTGAATCAGCGTCAACTTCATATGGATTAACATCGAGAAGTTCTGCTCCAGTAATTCGAACCACACTCCCAGATCTCACATTATTAAGGCGAATCGTAGATGATTCCGGAATGTCAAAAGCGTTCGGCTCTTGGTATGCAGTAACTTCCTCATCATCTGCGGTATCACCAAGTGTGGCAGCACTGTATATGTTTCTATGAGCAACATGGTTAACCACCTTCCACGGGACTTTGTTAAGAAGATCGTCCAGGTAAAACACTTGTTTTACTGATGAGGCAAGAACGAAAGGGTCATCTTCATACCAGGTAGTAGCAGTATTCACCGAAAATGTTCCGTACTGATCGGTCCTTGTGTTCTCCGGGCTAGTATCAAACCATCTACACTTGAACAAGTGCACTTTCATGCGGTTCCCATAAATTAGTTCAACAACTGAATGAAGGACACCGTAATAGTCAACGCCATCCTGCCCACCATGGACCATCACCCCACAATTCTGTGTTTTCAGTCGGTCGTCTCGATTTTCACATATAAATTTCACGCCATTGACCTGACACATCGAGTAAACTTTTGAAGCAATCGGTTTCATCGCAAGGACCCTCAATTCGTTTGACCACTCTGGGCAACCATCATCTGCTACATGGTTCATCTGAAAACGTCCATATATTAATACGTACAGAAGAAATTATGTCATCTTGAAACCACAAAAGCACGTACATACATACATGCTATGTAAGGATATATATATTAAAATAGACATATACACATATACTTACCCATTGACCAAAGTAGTTTGCAAACGTCTTGTTGTGGTAATCAACATTTCCGGCAATAGCAGGGCAGTGAAGATGATAGTTTTTCCAATATTGTACTTCTTGACAGTTAATCAGTACCGACCAGTGGGCAATGGCTACCTCATTTCCATCCAACTTGTATGACTTTGGCAAGCTTCCCTGTACTACCACGTCACTGGAGATGATAGAAAGGTTGAACTGGGGTTCATCTATCGGCATATGTTGTTGGGGGTCCTCTACATTTTCGAGGTACACTTTGGTGTACGTTACACACTCGGTTGCAAGATATGCTTCAGCGATACACCCTTCAGGTGCATATTTATTCTTCACATAGTCCTTGTAGGCTCCCAATTGTCTACAAGTTAACAAGTACATGTTAACTTACTTAACCAGAAGTCATTACATATAAAAACCATAGGCAAACCAAATTTATGAATCATTTGTACCTTTCCATGGGATACATCCAAGTGTAGTGTACGGGACCGGTAAGCAACAATTGTTCGGGAAGATGGATCATCAGGTGCGGCATTATGTCGAAAAAATTTGGGGGAAATATCCTCTCAAGCTTGCACATGATAAAAATGATGCCATCTTGCATCTCCCTCAGGTCTGCTTTTTTAACTTCCCTGGTGCATAACTTCTGAAAGAATCTTGACAAGGCCACCAACGGCTCCACCACCTCTTTGGGCATGTACCCTCGAATGAAAATAGGCAAAAGGCGTTGAAGCAGTACATGGCAGTCATGACTCTTTAATCCGTACATCTTATTGTCCCGGAAGTTAACACACCTGCTTATATTTCCTGCATAGCCATAAGGATACCTGCATATATATATAGATGAAGCCATATATATGGACCAATTATATTTCTCGCATATAACCATATATACTCCGCTAAAAATTTAAGGACAAATTCATACATAGCCATAAGAATATATACCTGACATTACTCAGCCACCGAAAAATTTCATGCTTATGCTTCGGCTTTACGGTGTACGGAGCTTGCGGCATTTTTCTCTTACCATCTCTTAACCACAAATGTTTCCGCACACCCATTGCTTTAAGATCAATGCGTGCCTTAGGGATGTCTTTTGTTTTCCCCTCCAAGTTAAGAACTGTGCCCACCACACTTTCACACACATTCTTCTCTATGTGCATGACATCTAGGTAATGTCTGATAGGCAACCTGGGCCAGTAGGAGAGTTCCCAGAATATGCTCTTGTGTGTCCAAAACTTATACATTTCGGGCTTTTCTGGAATTGACGCCACTATGTCAGGATGATTGCTCAGCTGGCCAAAATCGTATTCATTCAACACTTCCAAAATTTCGTCCCCTGTCCATCGCCTGGGTGCCACACCAGTTTCAACAGTCCCATCAAACACGTCTGGATCCTGCCTAAATGGGTGATCATATGGAAGCCAACAACGGTGACGCATCGAGACAATTTTACTGCAATGAGGACTGCAACAATCAACCGTCATGCACTCTGAACAAGCCCTGTAACCCCTGGTAACGTTGCCCGACAACATACCGCGGGCAGGAAAATCACTGATGGTGCCAACAAGCATGGCATGCATCTGGAACATCTCCTTTTTGAACCTATCGTAAGTGGGGTGGCCACACTCACTCAGGTACTTAAGCTCCTCAATCAAAGGCCTCAAATACACATCGAGACACTTTCCTGGATAACCCGGGCCCGAAATTAACAGAGTGAGCATATTGTATTCCTTCTTCATGCACATCCATGGTGGAAGGTTGTACGGTACCAAAATAACTGGCCATATACTGTATTGAAGACTCATGTTGCCAAAAGGGTTGAATCCGTCAGATGAGAGCCCTAGCCAAACATTTCGGACCTCTGCTGCAAAATGATCAAACTCCCTGACCATGTGCTTCCAAGCCTCTCCGTCGGAAGGGTGTATAAGGGTGTCATCGTCAGGCAAGTTCCTCTCAGCCCACCATCTCATTGCCTCGGCCGTGAAAGCACACATGAACAACCGCTCCAGCCTATCAATAAGCGGGAAATATCGAAGTATCTTCACAGCTTTCTTGTTGCCTGCAGGAGTCAACTTATACCTTTCTGTAAAACATACCGGGCAGGCTTCAAGGTCTTCGAGATCTTTTCCCCAGAAGAGAATACAATCATATCTGCATGCATGGATTTTGATGTAGGAAAGCCCAAGATCTTTCAGGATATGTCGCACCTTATGATGAGTGGTAGGAAGACGATGACCGGGTGGCAGTAGCGAAGCAGTCCACTTCAACCAAGAATCAACAGCTTTGACAGACATTTTGTTCTCCATTTTTAGCTGCATCACTCCCATCAGACTTTCTAGAACAGTCTTACTACAACCGTCGTACAACGGAGTCTGTTGCAATGCAATCAGGTTGTTGTACTTGTCCATACCGCTTGTGTTGGCATGACCTCCAGGTAATGGTTCGACTGGCTCGATATGGGGGAAACCCTCAACGACGGGAGGGACATTTGGTGCTTCATCAGCAAATACACCGCTCTCATGAGGAAACATATCATTGATTAACATCGATGTTGGATCATAGGATGAACTGCCCCTCTCAGCAAAATCTCCATAATCATAGCGTGGACTGGCCCTCTCACCAAATTGTCCATGATCATGCGGACCCGCTACCGATGTTTCACCGTGATAAATCCAACAAGTGTACTTATCCCAAAACCCGTATTTACTCAGGTGCCTCTGGACTTTATCAATGGGAAATCGAAATCGATCGCTGAAACACTTACATTCTTTACACGGGCAATAATGAAGTGTAGTGTCTCCACAATTAGCCTTCACAAAATCCACAAAACTCCTAATTCCCTGGTGATATCTGACATCCCATCTTTCGAGGCTCATCCAACTCTTGTCCATCCTGAAAATTCTAACAATTTTACGTATTAGTTATATATATACACACACATTCACTACTAATAATCGACGTGATCTCTCAATTCAACTCTAATTAAATCAACACATGCATGCATATGTATATATATCGATCTAATCTCTGAATTCGATTCAGTACTCGATGATAGTATTCTCCTTTTTTCAATTCAAAACGTAATTGACTGGGTAGGAGGAGGCTCTGTTAAGCCTGGCTCCGATAACAATACGATAATACCAGTCATTGATTCAGACACAAGATTAACTACAACCTGTTTTCTCGTTTCGGTGACCGTACATCAACAACATTTCATATATATCTCACGAATTGGATTTGATCAACACACACACACACATATATATATACCACATATACGTATATATACACCTACGTACCTATATATATAGCTTCCTGAATGATCGAGTTTTCGACGCGCGCCTTAATTTTGACAATATACCGAATGATCGATTTCAGAGCGTACGTTTTCCTTCTTTCGATTTCTTTCGATTTTTTTCGCTCAAAATGATTGAATGATCGAGCTGCCCCATCCGGCATCAAATATAAGACACATTGCCGGCGACGGAGTAAGTCGCCGGAAATGAAGACATTACCGGCGACTTTACGCCGGAATCTCGCCGGTAATGTGGCCTAGACATTACCGGCGACTCCAACCGTCGCCGGCAATGTCTAGGGCACATTACCGGCGAGATTCCGGCCGGAAAATCGCCGGTAATGTGCCTTAGACATTGCCGGCGACTTTTCCGGTCGCTGGCCTTGTTGGCCGGAATCTCGCCGGTGATGACTCATTTTCTTGTAGTGTCACTACTATGAGTCGATTGGGACCAATCTCAAGCTCTGTCGTGGCTTGACGACGGAGATCGGAGCCGGAGTTCAATTTTGGGTAGTTGGCGTTCGAGGCCAATTCCAACCAATTCGGACGAAATTTCGTATAAGTTGTTTGGAAGAAGTTAATAGACTCGAGGAGAGCTTTCCTTCAACGTATCATTTGTCGCCGCCAGTGGTGGCGTGTGATCGGAGAAATTGACCAAAAAATATTTTTCGGAAATGGGTCGAGTTATATGTCATTAGAATTGTTTCGACGTTGTGATTGTATTCGCGACATTTAATTTGAGTTTAGAGATCGTTGACCCACTGAGTGGGCGGTCGGTCGACAGAATAATCTAGTGTGTCCCACTTATCGATAAATAAAATTATTCGAACAAATTATCTAAGAGAATTACGATGAGAATTATTATAATTAAATATTAGTCAAAATTTACCAGAAATTAGTTGAATTTTTAAATTTATAATTTTTTTTAAAATGTTTGATATTATAGTTAACTGAATTTATGAAAATTAAGTAGGATGGGTCATTACAAATGGTATCAGAGCGAGGTTCAACTCTTGGACCAAGCTAACATTGCGCACTTGTATATTATAAATTGTTTAGCATAGTATGAATAGTCGTATCGAGATTTAAATTGATGATTGTGTTCTAATTGAATACCGATTATTGACACCATTAATTTGTATTTGATTTTGTCGGTAAAATTTTATCCTTGTACTATGCGATCATCGTGCGCGCGGCGAATCGAGGTGGTTAACAATGAGCCGAGGAAAAGGAGATCAAAGGTGTCAAAAATATTTTTTTAAGGAACATGAGGTACGCATATTTTCTAGATCACTTTAATAAGTTATTAAACAATTATCGATATTCTAGTTCATGAGATATTAGGTTATTATTGTATCAGAATTTAGAATTATTTAGATTTCTTGATATTTGTGACTTTCATATTGTGTAGAAAAACCTCTTTATGTCTTTATTGTTTAAAAATAACATGTTTCCGCATTTGTGCGGAATGACATAAGTAGATGAATTCCTAAATTGTTTGAAATGATTACATTTCGCCAAGAATGCGGCTTGAGAATAGATCCAAAATCTCATCATGCAGACATGAATATTTGTGGTGTAAATATGTAGAATACTCGTATGGTTACACTATTATATCGCCGATAAAAGAGTGATAATATATGTTAGTGTTTTGGGATCAAGCTTAGGGTTTAGTGATACGAGTTGTTTGGGTAGCGTCTCCTGTTTATCAAAATAGAATTGTGAGTTTCCGAATGACTTTCTGTCTCAAATTATTTTATCGAAAGTAGTTGTACGGTAGAACTTCAATTAATTAATTTAGATTTATGGTTTGGCTTAAGAGAACCGAGTACTATTACGAATTTGAGGATCAATTATAATTTTACAGGTGGGTCCAGGTGAGTGGATTTTATCTTTTACTGTTATGTAGCGAGTATATTTTATGCATATGATGGATTTTATGTGTATGCTTACGCATCAAAGGTTAGATTATATGTTTTATGATTATGCTTCTACGATACGATATATGATATATTTACGATTATGATTTTATGACATTACATGATTACACGTGCTATGATTATGTTTTTATGATACGTGTAATATGTTTCATAGTTATGCTTATATGATATGATCTGTGATATACCTATGATTCCGTATTATGATATCACATGATTAGACGAGCAATGATTATGCATAGAGGCACTGCATGTATTTTATGTTTTTTATGCATGACAAGGATACGATAATGCATCGATGCATCGGCTACTCAGCTGATCACTGAGTGGGCGCCATGAAGGACCAAGAATGCCTTACCCGATGAATTTGCCAAGAAGGACCAAGAATGCCTTACCTGATGATTCTGCCGGGAAGGACCAAAAATGCCTTACACGATGATTTTTCCATGAAGGACCAAGAATGCCTTACCTGATGATTCTATCGGGAAGGACCAAGAATGCATTACCCAATGATTTTTTCGGGAAGGACCAAGAATGTCTTACCCGATGATTCGTCCGAGAGGACAAAGAATGTCTACCCGTTGACTTTTTACTTTTTGCCTCCATACGTATTTGAGTTTGATTATAGTTTGTGATATATTATTGATGAGTTTTATTGGCTATGATTCTTGATATCAGTTGGATTTGATTCGTATATAGATGTGTGAATAAAAATTGCTATGACTTTGAGTGTGGATTCAAGGAATGAACGCTTATGTGCTTATTTGTGTTATACGGTGATGTGATATGAGTTCGAGGGATGAGCTTTGAGATTTTTGATTTCAGATCACAAGTTGGGCAATATAATATGACTTGATTGTGATAATTGTCCGCGTGAGGGACCTGATGACTACTATATTCACTCACGAAATGAGCATATAAACACGAGATGATTTGAAAATAATATTTTACTCATGCGACAAGTATGATTATATAATTTGGACTCATTTGATGAGTACGAGAATATGATTTGATTTGAACTCGTAAAACATCTACAAGTGTTTATTATATTATTGTATTCCGTGTTTACGCGATAACATGATGATTTAAAAAATTTGAAACAATTATTTAGTAATTTTTATCGCAACGAGATATGTCGCTTATTAGAGATTATGAAATGTTCATCGAGTTACAGACTTGTTTAATATTTACATATTATTCTGTCTGATTTATTTTCTTAGCATTTGAGATTTATTTTGATGAAATTTATTGAGTTTGTTTATACTTGAGCAATTATTGATATGTGTTATTAGAGAAATCTGAACAAGCATTGGTGGCTCGCGGTATAGGTTGGGAATTCTATTGTAATTATAGAGGTGTAACTAGTTATTTGTAGGTTTTTGGGTTTCCTGCACGATAGAGGAGACTGTCCGATTTTCTGCAGAAGTTTTCTGCAATTTTAGTTTTGTAGTTTTGTGAACAAAATTATTTTAATGGGGTAGATTGTGAACTTTTGATATTTATAAACTTATTTACGAATAATTCAAGTTCGATTTTATGTCGTGGTAAAAGATTTTGACCATCGGTAAGTACCGAAGTGTCGCGGTTTAACTTTTTATTGAATTGTAGAAGTCAGTTGACTTTTGGTGAAAATCATAGAATTGGTCAACACGAGTTCGTAGACATGAGGATTGTCAAAATCAAAGTTACGACGAGAAAGTTATGATCAACAGAATTTTATCGAAAATACATTACCGTAAATGTCGGAGTATAAATAGAGTTTTCCATTTCGAGAAGGGGGGGGGGGAACTTGTCATTTTGGGCCAGACAGGGTTGATCCGCGTTGACTGACTCTCTATGACGAAAATCACCGGCGAGTTCGGCTCTGGCGATGAAAAGACTCGACCCCGATTTAGTTGCCTAAACCGAAATCAAATCCCTTCTGAAAACATGAACTTTCAAAAATCATAGAAATTTTGGCAGAGTTCCACTATATCGCGTAGTTACCATTAACATGCAGCGGAAAATACACTTCATCCTATGCCACAAAAGCCAAACCGTGGGCACCAATGCCATCTGGATTTATCAAAAACATAACATAACGTAAAGCAATACACAAAACCGTAGCTGTACAGAAATCCGGGAAAATCATGTGAAAATATAAACATAATAGTATTTAGAGAGACCTCTAGTATATACATATGTACACAACAGTAGGCCAAACTATAAACCTATTGAGAAAGCAAAAGTAGCTCGAATACTAAGCCTCCAACCTTGACGTGCGGCACCTGAATCCAAACTGCAATCTGGGCATAGAAAACAAAGAGACCAGGGAAAGACATATAAACTGTTAGAGTGAGTAGACGAAAATAAATGTCTTTCGCCGAATAAATATATATGTTTATAAAACATATGCGAGTCTAGATGCATAAAAATCATATGGTACATGAGGGAGATTCTAACTCCTCACGAGTACATAGCATGTATTGGAAATCCCGCGGGGTCACTCATGGACACATCCGCGCTAGTATAGTCTGAATCACAGGATCTCTGATTCTCATGTGATTCCAGCCAGAAAGGCCACAGGTCAGGGTATCTACTCCCCCCGGTAAAGACCTCGGGTCAGGGTAACAGTCCCACCCAGTAAACATCCTCGGGGATCAGCCGGGATGCAAAGTGTATCGATACAACTACTACTGAGACTGTACACTATGTAAACCAAATCATAAATGTTTCCATGCAAATGCATAAAGCGTAATGTAAAAGCATACTCATAATGCATAATTATAAAAGCATATTTGTAAATGCATAATCATAAAACACATGCTCATATAGTTCGTAATCATAACTGCATGCTCATGCTCGTAAAACGTATATAAAAGACTCGCAACCAACAGTGAAAAGAAATGTCCACTCACAGACAAGCACAACGCAAAAACGCGTTAATCCCGTGATCCGGCGGAAGTTCCCTCGCCAACCGTACGATCCCGATCTCCTGAATAATCACAAATACCACTGATCAAAATCAAAATTCAAAACTTTGAACCACACCTCGAAAACCAACCATTTCCGGAAACATATAACTCGAATAACAACGAAATCGTCGAAAGTCCCATAAATACTCTACTTATCCCATGACACAAAATTCACCACCCAAATCAACTCAATAACCTCAAGACTACGCTTGGGACGCGATTACGAGCAAAATAGTATAAAACTTCCCAAAAATCCCAAAAAGTCA
Organism: Geum urbanum; assembly: GCA_946800695.1. Taxonomy (NCBI): domain Eukaryota; kingdom Viridiplantae; phylum Streptophyta; class Magnoliopsida; order Rosales; family Rosaceae; genus Geum; species Geum urbanum. Next base: position 43,626,272 of record OX326998.1, read on the forward strand.
ACCTCGTCGAAGCTCTGCCATTGACCGCCGCCGCCGCCGGCACGGCTTTATTGGTGGCCAAATCCGGTCAAAATTTCCGTATCACATCTACTCCTAAAGCCCAACAACTTTTCCTTCTACACCAACCTCCAATTCGAAACCCACTGGCCGGAATCAAGACCGAAAAGTTCCAATCTCCATTGATTCCGGCGAGCTTCAAATGGCCTCCAATTCCAAAATTATTTCACCCAAAAGCATCTATGGGTTGAGAGGAACAAAGCCCCCAACCCCATCGACCCCAAAATTGGCTGGAAAAGCCCACCCGATTCAGGCAAAAATTCGAAACTTTAACAAGTCGGTTCTCCCTCAAAACTCAACCAAATTAACTCAAACCAAGTTCAAAACAATAGGAAATCACGAGAGGAAGCTAACCATACCCAGCTTGAGGTCTGAATTGGCTGGACTTAAAAATTCGATCGGTGGTCAAAGGCGGTGCAATTCCTCTTTGGTCAACGCGGGTCAAACTTGGTCAACGGTCCAATTTTGGTCAACTCAGCGCAAATGTGACTTTTCGACAATTTTACGACTATTTCGATATTTATACTCGCTACTAAAATGATCAACGGTCGAAAACGAATCGAATCCAAAAGAATAAACACGATTAAATCCAACGGTTGGAAATATTCTGAAAGGACCCAACCCCGATTTAGCTCCCTAAATCGGAATCAAACCCTTTCGAAAACACGAACCAACAAAAACTTTTCAAAATTTGGGCAGAGTTTCGTTACTAACGTTGAATTACCATTACCTGCACGCGAAAAATACACTTCATCCTATGCCACAAAAAGCAAACCGTGGGCACCAATCCCATCCGGATTTCTCAATATATCAACAGTAAAGTAAATCAATAAATTTATATATACTTTACTGAAATCCGGTATAAAATCGTATAGCATATTCAACAGGAAGCTCAGAGCGACTTCTAATATATAATCATATACGTATACCACAGTAGGTAGAACAATAAACCTACTGGAAGAAACAAAGTAGCTCGAGCACTATGCCTCCGACCACGACGTGCGACATCAGAGCCTGAACTGCAAACTGGGCACGGAAACCGAAAAGCCCAGGGAAAGACAATAAACACGTTAGAGTGAGTGGACGAAAATAAATGTCTTTCACCAGTTTATATATACGTATAAAATCACATATGCGAGTCCAGGAAAATAAAAACAACATAGTACACGAGGTAAAACTCATACTTCTCCAGTGTACTGAGCATGCAAGTAAAATTCCACGGGGTCACTTATGGACACACACCGTGCTAGTACAGTCCGAATCACGGAGTCCCAGACTTCCACGCGATTCTAGCCAGAAAGGCCTCAGGTCAGAGGTCTGCCTCCCCCCGGTACACATCCTCGGGGATCAGCCGGGATGCGAGTGTATCGATACAACAACATATAACGACTGTACTCTGTGTAAACTAAATCACAAACATTTCGATGCAAATGCATGAAACAGCATATAAGTGTATGTATATTCGTATACGTATATCTGTATAAGTATAATCGTATAATCGTAAATCATATGCTCATGCAAATCCGAAATCTCATACGCATGCTCAAGTTCATAAATCAAATAAAAGACTCGCAAGATTTTCCGTGAAAAGAAATGTCCACTCACAGACTGGCGTAACGCGTATCGCGTTAACCCGTGATCCGGCGGAACGTCCCTCGCCAAACGAATGATCACGAACCCTGAATATACACAATGTCCAATATTCAAAATCACAATCCGAAAATACAAATCAAACCACGAGAAACCACCGTTCTCGGAAACAGATAATTCAAAGTCGACGAATCGTCGAAAATCCGTATATACCACTTCAATACCTCGCTTTACGTTCGGACGCTCAACTCGAAAAACGAACCTCCCCACTGCGATCGGAGCGCGATTTCGAGTCAAACGACATGCGACTTGCCGAAAGTCAAAAAGTCAACCCGTTGACCGTTGACCGCCGTTGACCGCCGCCCACGGCGGCGCCACTGTTGACCGGAGAGTTTCACGGCGGAGCTGCACCAATTCCACTCAAAATCATCCACTGAGCAACTTCCATAACTACACCGAAGTCCAATTCTCACTCTAACCATGTCAATTTCAAACAAAACCGAATTGGTACACAAATTTCACATTCAAAATTCTCCAAGCTCAAGCAAAATTAGAGCTTCAAACTTACAGGGTAGCATGTAGGTGAGGAGAGCTTCAAAGCCCACTAAGAATTTCAGCTCGAATCGGCCCCAAACATGGAACCCGAATTCACCATATTTTCTTGAATTTTGGCCGGAAAACTCTCTCACTCCGGCGAGCTTCGTCGTGCATGGAGGCCGGGAAGGTGAAGAGGGCAACTAGGCGAGTTGAACAAGACCAACCCCGCCCCACGGGGTGGCCAAACGGAGCCATGCCGCCGGTGGCCGTGAATCACCGTCGAACCCACTCTCTCTCCACCGTGTTGACTGGTCAACACACCAGTCAACCCAAAAATGCTTCAGTTGACTTTCCAATTATAGTAAGATCACTATTTATAGTTTCCCAAAAAGGAAACTCAAGCTTATCCATTTCGGCAAACTTGAAACACGCATAACTTTCTCGTCGTGATTCCGATTCCGATAACTCTTGCGGCCACATACTCGTCTCGAAATATTCTTCCAATATTACCTGAAGTCAAACATATCGGCCAACTGAATAAAAAGTCAACCATTCAACCCAAACATATATTAATTCGACTAAATAACCAACAAACAGAAATATTCGCAACTAATTCCTCGTAACTCCAAATCATGCTCCGGAAGTTCCCACGAACTCGAAATTAAATTCTGAACAACTTCCGTGAAGAAGCCGAAACCAAATTCTCGTCCGATAATTTAGTCGTTAAGTAGCCCACCATTTAAATCCGAACTTCAAATATTCATAACTAATTCCTCGGTCGTCCAAATAACAATCCGGAACCGCCCACGAACTCGTAATCACATGTAGAACGACTCTCGAGAAGAGACCCAGCTCCAATTCTCGGCCAATAATTAAGTCGTTAACAAGCTCGGCGATTCCAAACAACCGTCGGATACCAGTGACTACACGGTAACTCACGTACATAGCTGCTTGTACTGCTGATTCTGGTTCGGGTCGTCACAAATCCACCCCCCTTAGAAAAATTTCGACCTCGAAATTTCCAAGTCTGCTGGCTAAAAAGTAGGAGTACTGCCTTTGCATACTGCTCAACTGCCCAGTGGCTACATCAACTGAACAACTCTGGCAACTGATTCCACAATAGGAGATAGCTCTGTGCTGGAATCTCTGTACCCACAAATCACAAATCTGAACTGGCTCCACACAAGCGCCAAGTGTTCCTACATAAGGAACAGACAGGGTACACAATGCAAAACCAATTGAAATACAGTTCCGCCACACGGAACACAACTCGCACAAAAGCCAATGCTATAGGCAATGCCGAACCACACGGCATAACATAACCTCGCCTATGACCACATATGGATCAAAACAACATGGCAAAATCACAACTCCAACTACACACATCAACACAGCACAAACATCGAACTTAGGCAATTAACATCCTGTTTCCGCTGATCTGACAGTCTGTGGTAACAAACTCCACAAAATCGGAAACAAACATCAACTCAAATTCAAACCAAACTCACTCCAACACAATGAAGTACAACATCGTTCCTCAAAACAACGTCAAACAATATCAAAATCACAGTGGACAACAACCTGGTATTGCAAGCAACCTCGAATAGCTGAAACTGCTGGTCCCGAATCCTCCAGAACTACAATACCGAGGTCCACAACATGCCCTCCAAGGCCTAAATAATCCTCGAAGATCGCTCGCCAATCTGAGGATAAGAACCGGTACTAGCTCGTAATTTGGTCTCCAATGCTCGCTGCAAAGCTTGCCAACACTATGTTGTAGCTGATAACCTCGACCAGCAAACTGGAACACAGGTACACCACGTAGATGGCCAACCTCCACCAAACACAACTATGCCAGCCAACCCCTGGAATCATCTCCGAAAGTACAAGTAAACATACCAAGTTCATCAAACTGTCCACAAAGACCTGACAACTGGTATCACCAACCAAAAATGCATATAACACACACAATCACAGCAACAATCGCCACGTCTTAACCGGAAATCTCTAATGGCTGACACTTCTCGGCAAGTCTTTGCCTCCTAGCCATCACCAGTCGACAAACGTGGCATCCGCACACTCAAACTGCTACTTGCTCTTCATGTTGCGTCACGAGTAGTAAACTCGAGGTATCTGATACATCTCCACATTACTAGCGCCAACCGTGCGCAAAACAATGAGCTTCAACATTTTCACACTCGAACTCAGCTTCCGTAGCTCATAACTCGGCTAACACGGAAACTCGAGCCACACTCACATGAAACACTGAAGCTCCCAATTCTCGTCTAAAAGTATCAACAGCAACATCCCAAATGGATAATCAAAGTACAACTACTAGCCTCTCCCGAACAAACTCAAAGGTGCAGCCATAGTCGTGAGTCGACCTCATCCATCTACACTGCCTCAAGCCCAAATCTGGCCGAAAATGCAAGTGGAGGAAACTCAAATGATCAGTGTACGTCCTACACCGCGCTGTACATCATAGCTGTAGTGTTTCGAACTCATCAACGCTAACATACGGACAGCTACACCCAAATCATACATAGGGTACATAGCCACATAATGTCTCCACTGCCCGTAACCACGAGCCACTGCTCTGCCACACAGCATCAAAGCATATGCAAATCCAGATCTCGATGCATCGCCATAACTCACGAACTCGTCGCGGTCGTCAGGTAAGGTCAAAACCGAAGCAACGGTCAACCATCCTCAGGAGTAAGTAACTCTCCTCGCGTTCATCGAACCACTCGAACTTGACACCTTCTTCGTCAATCTGAAAGGTAGAGGGGCAATCCAGGAAAATCCTGCACAAAGCCGTCGGTAGAAGCCTGTCAAACTCAAGAGACTCCCGATCTCTGGTATAATAGTAGGGCAATTCCCAAATCAACACGGCTTCCATCTGGTCAGGATCCACACCAATCACTCGGACAGCATCATGCAGCTCAAAATCTTTGCGCTAATCAGTCAAAACTCACACTGACTAACCTTCGCAAACACCTGGTTGCCTCGCTAAGTCCGCGAAACCGCTCACAATCGCTTCAGGTGCTGGCCCACACTCCTGAAGTACATCAGGACGATGCCAACATACATGACCACAAACTCGTCCAGAAACCGTCTGAACACCTGGTCCATCAAGTCCACACGACTTACGGGCATTGGTCAACCAAACAGCGTGACCAAAAACTCCTGATGTCCGCACCGAGATCCGAAAGCTGTCCAAACCACAACTGCCTCATCGAACCTCAACTGATGATATCCAAAACCAAAATCAATCTTCAACATGATTAAAGCTCTCGCAAACTGATCAACCAGTCGTCAATCTGAAGCGGAGGATACTCGCACTCCTCTGAAGCAAATCGAGCTTCCGGTAGTCAATGCACCACCTCATCGAACCAACCAACATCCGTACACACAATGCAAAAGCACACCACGCAAATACACGGGGTTGCACGAAATCTCCTGAAACCTCCTCCAGCAACTCCTGGAGTCGAAACAAATAGCTCTATCAGCTCTGCTGGCTCCGAACGACAAGACGTCGGTAAAATGAGTCCAGCGCCTGGTACAAGCTCGATGGTGTAGTCAGTCTCCCGAACTGGAGGAACATCTGATAACTCCTCCGGAACATGCCAGGAGATTCAGGAACCATCTCAATGTCACCTACGCCGAGCACAGCAACCATTGTATCCACAACATGTGCTAAGCAAACAACATAACTCGTCTCCATCATCCGCTCAACCATCACCGCGAAACAGCATCTCGGGGAAATCTGGTCGTCGAAACACAACCTCCATCTCGAGGCACTCGAACACAGCTAAATGCGTCGTCAATAAGTCCATACTCATGGTCACATCAAAACCATAATATCCAGCTATAACAGATCCGCGGCTAACCCATAACCTCAAACAAGGATCTCACGACCTCCGGATGGATGCAACACTCTCCAAAACCTCGGAAGTGGAGATACAGGTACAATAGCCATGGATATCAAGCAACAGTAACCTCGGAGAAAAGTCCGTCCTCAAACAAGGTCATAGCACGAACTCCAACATGCCCAAACTAGCCGTCCATGTCAAATGCGACTTACTGAATAACTCGTCAAAAGGGTACATTGATCAGACTGCAGAAACAACATGAGGATCTCCCTGTAAACTCTGAGCCGTCAAACCGCTACAACAGCTGGCTGAGGCGTTTCCTCATAACGTGACCCTCCTGGCCATCGAAACAGCAACTGAAAGTGCTCCTCGAACACAAATCACCGCAACACCTGCTGCGTGAAAGGATCGCCAATGATCACCCAAACTCATGCCACAGGAGCCAGTTCGCTACTCTGCGATCTCCGCCATCGTCAAACGGATCAGCAGAGGATCCTCAACATATTCGAAAAGACCACAGTCTGATGAAATCACTGATCCCGAAATATCGGAACTCAACCTCATCAAAATCTCGACTAAGTCCACTTTTCTCAAACCATCGCATCGAAAACCGCGTACATCTTTACCTCACAATAACCTCGCCGCTGAGTGCAACACACTAAGCTCCTCACGGATATCTCGAGGCACGACAATCAACTCTCTCTGATGCTCAGGTTCAAACTCACCTCGAACCTCGTGCATAGCTCCCTCTGAAGCCACATAACACGTGCAAACAGGGACAACATGTGAACAATGCATCTCTGCCTCAGGTGGGTAAACACTCCACATTCGATCGCTGGATAGCCTGATAAAACCATTACCGTGAATACAACACCCTGAATGTAGGCCATGGAGTCGCAACCGAAACTCACACATTAACAGCCCACCAAACACAATGATCTGACTCAGGCAAACATCAACTGTCAAAATTCTCAGCTCTGAGGCAACATGTAGACGTCCATATACACACAACCAGGCAAACCGTGCCACACAATTCACTGAACTCTGAATACTCATCCCAATCCACTGTTCTCTGACAAATCGCGCGTCGATTGATCCTCAATAGGATCCACAACCGAAACGACACGGAAAGCACGTCAGGAGGCATCCTAATGAATAAAACATCGTTCACAACAAGTGGAACGTAATCATGAAACCGCAGATATTTGAGGACACACAACACCCGAAGTATTGATGAGTACCGCTGGCCAGTCGGGTCATCACTCCAGTCATGCTGTATCAACTCAAATACCCTAAGTAAACACGACTACAGATGTCTACAGAACCTATAACCTAATGCTCTGATACCAAGCTGAAAGGACCCAACCCCGATTTAGCTCCCTAAATCGGAATCAAACCCTTTCGAAAACACGAACCAACAAAAACTTTTCAAAATTTGGGCAGAGTTTCGTTACTAACGTTGAATTACCATTACCTGCACGCGAAAAATACACTTCATCCTATGCCACAAAAAGCAAACCGTGGGCACCAATCCCATCCGGATTTCTCAATATATCAACAGTAAAGTAAATCAATAAATTTATATATACTTTACTGAAATCCGGTATAAAATCGTATAGCATATTCAACAGGAAGCTCAGAGCGACTTCTAATATATAATCATATACGTATACCACAGTAGGTAGAACAATAAACCTACTGGAAGAAACAAAGTAGCTCGAGCACTATGCCTCCGACCACGACGTGCGACATCAGAGCCTGAACTGCAAACTGGGCACGGAAACCGAAAAGCCCAGGGAAAGACAATAAACACGTTAGAGTGAGTGGACGAAAATAAATGTCTTTCACCAGTTTATATATACGTATAAAATCACATATGCGAGTCCAGGAAAATAAAAACAACATAGTACACGAGGTAAAACTCATACTTCTCCAGTGTACTGAGCATGCAAGTAAAATTCCACGGGGTCACTTATGGACACACACCGTGCTAGTACAGTCCGAATCACGGAGTCCCAGACTTCCACGCGATTCTAGCCAGAAAGGCCTCAGGTCAGAGGTCTGCCTCCCCCCGGTACACATCCTCGGGGATCAGCCGGGATGCGAGTGTATCGATACAACAACATATAACGACTGTACTCTGTGTAAACTAAATCACAAACATTTCGATGCAAATGCATGAAACAGCATATAAGTGTATGTATATTCGTATACGTATATCTGTATAAGTATAATCGTATAATCGTAAATCATATGCTCATGCAAATCCGAAATCTCATACGCATGCTCAAGTTCATAAATCAAATAAAAGACTCGCAAGATTTTCCGTGAAAAGAAATGTCCACTCACAGACTGGCGTAACGCGTATCGCGTTAACCCGTGATCCGGCGGAACGTCCCTCGCCAAACGAATGATCACGAACCCTGAATATACACAATGTCCAATATTCAAAATCACAATCCGAAAATACAAATCAAACCACGAGAAACCACCGTTCTCGGAAACAGATAATTCAAAGTCGACGAATCGTCGAAAATCCGTATATACCACTTCAATACCTCGCTTTACGTTCGGACGCTCAACTCGAAAAACGAACCTCCCCACTGCGATCGGAGCGCGATTTCGAGTCAAACGACATGCGACTTGCCGAAAGTCAAAAAGTCAACCCGTTGACCGTTGACCGCCGTTGACCGCCGCCCACGGCGGCGCCACTGTTGACCGGAGAGTTTCACGGCGGAGCTGCACCAATTCCACTCAAAATCATCCACTGAGCAACTTCCATAACTACACCGAAGTCCAATTCTCACTCTAACCATGTCAATTTCAAACAAAACCGAATTGGTACACAAATTTCACATTCAAAATTCTCCAAGCTCAAGCAAAATTAGAGCTTCAAACTTACAGGGTAGCATGTAGGTGAGGAGAGCTTCAAAGCCCACTAAGAATTTCAGCTCGAATCGGCCCCAAACATGGAACCCGAATTCACCATATTTTCTTGAATTTTGGCCGGAAAACTCTCTCACTCCGGCGAGCTTCGTCGTGCATGGAGGCCGGGAAGGTGAAGAGGGCAACTAGGCGAGTTGAACAAGACCAACCCCGCCCCACGGGGTGGCCAAACGGAGCCATGCCGCCGGTGGCCGTGAATCACCGTCGAACCCACTCTCTCTCCACCGTGTTGACTGGTCAACACACCAGTCAACCCAAAAATGCTTCAGTTGACTTTCCAATTATAGTAAGATCACTATTTATAGTTTCCCAAAAAGGAAACTCAAGCTTATCCATTTCGGCAAACTTGAAACACGCATAACTTTCTCGTCGTGATTCCGATTCCGATAACTCTTGCGGCCACATACTCGTCTCGAAATATTCTTCCAATATTACCTGAAGTCAAACATATCGGCCAACTGAATAAAAAGTCAACCATTCAACCCAAACATATATTAATTCGACTAAATAACCAACAAACAGAAATATTCGCAACTAATTCCTCGTAACTCCAAATCATGCTCCGGAAGTTCCCACGAACTCGAAATTAAATTCTGAACAACTTCCGTGAAGAAGCCGAAACCAAATTCTCGTCCGATAATTTAGTCGTTAAGTAGCCCACCATTTAAATCCGAACTTCAAATATTCATAACTAATTCCTCGGTCGTCCAAATAACAATCCGGAACCGCCCACGAACTCGTAATCACATGTAGAACGACTCTCGAGAAGAGACCCAGCTCCAATTCTCGGCCAATAATTAAGTCGTTAACAAGCTCGGCGATTCCAAACAACCGTCGGATACCAGTGACTACACGGTAACTCACGTACATAGCTGCTTGTACTGCTGATTCTGGTTCGGGTCGTCACAAATCCACCCCCCTTAGAAAAATTTCGACCTCGAAATTTCCAAGTCTGCTGGCTAAAAAGTAGGAGTACTGCCTTTGCATACTGCTCAACTGCCCAGTGGCTACATCAACTGAACAACTCTGGCAACTGATTCCACAATAGGAGATAGCTCTGTGCTGGAATCTCTGTACCCACAAATCACAAATCTGAACTGGCTCCACACAAGCGCCAAGTGTTCCTACATAAGGAACAGACAGGGTACACAATGCAAAACCAATTGAAATACAGTTCCGCCACACGGAACACAACTCGCACAAAAGCCAATGCTATAGGCAATGCCGAACCACACGGCATAACATAACCTCGCCTATGACCACATATGGATCAAAACAACATGGCAAAATCACAACTCCAACTACACACATCAACACAGCACAAACATCGAACTTAGGCAATTAACATCCTGTTTCCGCTGATCTGACAGTCTGTGGTAACAAACTCCACAAAATCGGAAACAAACATCAACTCAAATTCAAACCAAACTCACTCCAACACAATGAAGTACAACATCGTTCCTCAAAACAACGTCAAACAATATCAAAATCACAGTGGACAACAACCTGGTATTGCAAGCAACCTCGAATAGCTGAAACTGCTGGTCCCGAATCCTCCAGAACTACAATACCGAGGTCCACAACATGCCCTCCAAGGCCTAAATAATCCTCGAAGATCGCTCGCCAATCTGAGGATAAGAACCGGTACTAGCTCGTAATTTGGTCTCCAATGCTCGCTGCAAAGCTTGCCAACACTATGTTGTAGCTGATAACCTCGACCAGCAAACTGGAACACAGGTACACCACGTAGATGGCCAACCTCCACCAAACACAACTATGCCAGCCAACCCCTGGAATCATCTCCGAAAGTACAAGTAAACATACCAAGTTCATCAAACTGTCCACAAAGACCTGACAACTGGTATCACCAACCAAAAATGCATATAACACACACAATCACAGCAACAATCGCCACGTCTTAACCGGAAATCTCTAATGGCTGACACTTCTCGGCAAGTCTTTGCCTCCTAGCCATCACCAGTCGACAAACGTGGCATCCGCACACTCAAACTGCTACTTGCTCTTCATGTTGCGTCACGAGTAGTAAACTCGAGGTATCTGATACATCTCCACATTACTAGCGCCAACCGTGCGCAAAACAATGAGCTTCAACATTTTCACACTCGAACTCAGCTTCCGTAGCTCATAACTCGGCTAACACGGAAACTCGAGCCACACTCACATGAAACACTGAAGCTCCCAATTCTCGTCTAAAAGTATCAACAGCAACATCCCAAATGGATAATCAAAGTACAACTACTAGCCTCTCCCGAACAAACTCAAAGGTGCAGCCATAGTCGTGAGTCGACCTCATCCATCTACACTGCCTCAAGCCCAAATCTGGCCGAAAATGCAAGTGGAGGAAACTCAAATGATCAGTGTACGTCCTACACCGCGCTGTACATCATAGCTGTAGTGTTTCGAACTCATCAACGCTAACATACGGACAGCTACACCCAAATCATACATAGGGTACATAGCCACATAATGTCTCCACTGCCCGTAACCACGAGCCACTGCTCTGCCACACAGCATCAAAGCATATGCAAATCCAGATCTCGATGCATCGCCATAACTCACGAACTCGTCGCGGTCGTCAGGTAAGGTCAAAACCGAAGCAACGGTCAACCATCCTCAGGAGTAAGTAACTCTCCTCGCGTTCATCGAACCACTCGAACTTGACACCTTCTTCGTCAATCTGAAAGGTAGAGGGGCAATCCAGGAAAATCCTGCACAAAGCCGTCGGTAGAAGCCTGTCAAACTCAAGAGACTCCCGATCTCTGGTATAATAGTAGGGCAATTCCCAAATCAACACGGCTTCCATCTGGTCAGGATCCACACCAATCACTCGGACAGCATCATGCAGCTCAAAATCTTTGCGCTAATCAGTCAAAACTCACACTGACTAACCTTCGCAAACACCTGGTTGCCTCGCTAAGTCCGCGAAACCGCTCACAATCGCTTCAGGTGCTGGCCCACACTCCTGAAGTACATCAGGACGATGCCAACATACATGACCACAAACTCGTCCAGAAACCGTCTGAACACCTGGTCCATCAAGTCCACACGACTTACGGGCATTGGTCAACCAAACAGCGTGACCAAAAACTCCTGATGTCCGCACCGAGATCCGAAAGCTGTCCAAACCACAACTGCCTCATCGAACCTCAACTGATGATATCCAAAACCAAAATCAATCTTCAACATGATTAAAGCTCTCGCAAACTGATCAACCAGTCGTCAATCTGAAGCGGAGGATACTCGCACTCCTCTGAAGCAAATCGAGCTTCCGGTAGTCAATGCACCACCTCATCGAACCAACCAACATCCGTACACACAATGCAAAAGCACACCACGCAAATACACGGGGTTGCACGAAATCTCCTGAAACCTCCTCCAGCAACTCCTGGAGTCGAAACAAATAGCTCTATCAGCTCTGCTGGCTCCGAACGACAAGACGTCGGTAAAATGAGTCCAGCGCCTGGTACAAGCTCGATGGTGTAGTCAGTCTCCCGAACTGGAGGAACATCTGATAACTCCTCCGGAACATGCCAGGAGATTCAGGAACCATCTCAATGTCACCTACGCCGAGCACAGCAACCATTGTATCCACAACATGTGCTAAGCAAACAACATAACTCGTCTCCATCATCCGCTCAACCATCACCGCGAAACAGCATCTCGGGGAAATCTGGTCGTCGAAACACAACCTCCATCTCGAGGCACTCGAACACAGCTAAATGCGTCGTCAATAAGTCCATACTCATGGTCACATCAAAACCATAATATCCAGCTATAACAGATCCGCGGCTAACCCATAACCTCAAACAAGGATCTCACGACCTCCGGATGGATGCAACACTCTCCAAAACCTCGGAAGTGGAGATACAGGTACAATAGCCATGGATATCAAGCAACAGTAACCTCGGAGAAAAGTCCGTCCTCAAACAAGGTCATAGCACGAACTCCAACATGCCCAAACTAGCCGTCCATGTCAAATGCGACTTACTGAATAACTCGTCAAAAGGGTACATTGATCAGACTGCAGAAACAACATGAGGATCTCCCTGTAAACTCTGAGCCGTCAAACCGCTACAACAGCTGGCTGAGGCGTTTCCTCATAACGTGACCCTCCTGGCCATCGAAACAGCAACTGAAAGTGCTCCTCGAACACAAATCACCGCAACACCTGCTGCGTGAAAGGATCGCCAATGATCACCCAAACTCATGCCACAGGAGCCAGTTCGCTACTCTGCGATCTCCGCCATCGTCAAACGGATCAGCAGAGGATCCTCAACATATTCGAAAAGACCACAGTCTGATGAAATCACTGATCCCGAAATATCGGAACTCAACCTCATCAAAATCTCGACTAAGTCCACTTTTCTCAAACCATCGCATCGAAAACCGCGTACATCTTTACCTCACAATAACCTCGCCGCTGAGTGCAACACACTAAGCTCCTCACGGATATCTCGAGGCACGACAATCAACTCTCTCTGATGCTCAGGTTCAAACTCACCTCGAACCTCGTGCATAGCTCCCTCTGAAGCCACATAACACGTGCAAACAGGGACAACATGTGAACAATGCATCTCTGCCTCAGGTGGGTAAACACTCCACATTCGATCGCTGGATAGCCTGATAAAACCATTACCGTGAATACAACACCCTGAATGTAGGCCATGGAGTCGCAACCGAAACTCACACATTAACAGCCCACCAAACACAATGATCTGACTCAGGCAAACATCAACTGTCAAAATTCTCAGCTCTGAGGCAACATGTAGACGTCCATATACACACAACCAGGCAAACCGTGCCACACAATTCACTGAACTCTGAATACTCATCCCAATCCACTGTTCTCTGACAAATCGCGCGTCGATTGATCCTCAATAGGATCCACAACCGAAACGACACGGAAAGCACGTCAGGAGGCATCCTAATGAATAAAACATCGTTCACAACAAGTGGAACGTAATCATGAAACCGCAGATATTTGAGGACACACAACACCCGAAGTATTGATGAGTACCGCTGGCCAGTCGGGTCATCACTCCAGTCATGCTGTATCAACTCAAATACCCTAAGTAAACACGACTACAGATGTCTACAGAACCTATAACCTAATGCTCTGATACCAAGCTGAAAGGACCCAACCCCGATTTAGCTCCCTAAATCGGAATCAAACCCTTTCGAAAACACGAACCAACAAAAACTTTTCAAAATTTGGGCAGAGTTTCGTTACTAACGTTGAATTACCATTACCTGCACGCGAAAAATACACTTCATCCTATGCCACAAAAAGCAAACCGTGGGCACCAATCCCATCCGGATTTCTCAATATATCAACAGTAAAGTAAATCAATAAATTTATATATACTTTACTGAAATCCGGTATAAAATCGTATAGCATATTCAACAGGAAGCTCAGAGCGACTTCTAATATATAATCATATACGTATACCACAGTAGGTAGAACAATAAACCTACTGGAAGAAACAAAGTAGCTCGAGCACTATGCCTCCGACCACGACGTGCGACATCAGAGCCTGAACTGCAAACTGGGCACGGAAACCGAAAAGCCCAGGGAAAGACAATAAACACGTTAGAGTGAGTGGACGAAAATAAATGTCTTTCACCAGTTTATATATACGTATAAAATCACATATGCGAGTCCAGGAAAATAAAAACAACATAGTACACGAGGTAAAACTCATACTTCTCCAGTGTACTGAGCATGCAAGTAAAATTCCACGGGGTCACTTATGGACACACACCGTGCTAGTACAGTCCGAATCACGGAGTCCCAGACTTCCACGCGATTCTAGCCAGAAAGGCCTCAGGTCAGAGGTCTGCCTCCCCCCGGTACACATCCTCGGGGATCAGCCGGGATGCGAGTGTATCGATACAACAACATATAACGACTGTACTCTGTGTAAACTAAATCACAAACATTTCGATGCAAATGCATGAAACAGCATATAAGTGTATGTATATTCGTATACGTATATCTGTATAAGTATAATCGTATAATCGTAAATCATATGCTCATGCAAATCCGAAATCTCATACGCATGCTCAAGTTCATAAATCAAATAAAAGACTCGCAAGATTTTCCGTGAAAAGAAATGTCCACTCACAGACTGGCGTAACGCGTATCGCGTTAACCCGTGATCCGGCGGAACGTCCCTCGCCAAACGAATGATCACGAACCCTGAATATACACAATGTCCAATATTCAAAATCACAATCCGAAAATACAAATCAAACCACGAGAAACCACCGTTCTCGGAAACAGATAATTCAAAGTCGACGAATCGTCGAAAATCCGTATATACCACTTCAATACCTCGCTTTACGTTCGGACGCTCAACTCGAAAAACGAACCTCCCCACTGCGATCGGAGCGCGATTTCGAGTCAAACGACATGCGACTTGCCGAAAGTCAAAAAGTCAACCCGTTGACCGTTGACCGCCGTTGACCGCCGCCCACGGCGGCGCCACTGTTGACCGGAGAGTTTCACGGCGGAGCTGCACCAATTCCACTCAAAATCATCCACTGAGCAACTTCCATAACTACACCGAAGTCCAATTCTCACTCTAACCATGTCAATTTCAAACAAAACCGAATTGGTACACAAATTTCACATTCAAAATTCTCCAAGCTCAAGCAAAATTAGAGCTTCAAACTTACAGGGTAGCATGTAGGTGAGGAGAGCTTCAAAGCCCACTAAGAATTTCAGCTCGAATCGGCCCCAAACATGGAACCCGAATTCACCATATTTTCTTGAATTTTGGCCGGAAAACTCTCTCACTCCGGCGAGCTTCGTCGTGCATGGAGGCCGGGAAGGTGAAGAGGGCAACTAGGCGAGTTGAACAAGACCAACCCCGCCCCACGGGGTGGCCAAACGGAGCCATGCCGCCGGTGGCCGTGAATCACCGTCGAACCCACTCTCTCTCCACCGTGTTGACTGGTCAACACACCAGTCAACCCAAAAATGCTTCAGTTGACTTTCCAATTATAGTAAGATCACTATTTATAGTTTCCCAAAAAGGAAACTCAAGCTTATCCATTTCGGCAAACTTGAAACACGCATAACTTTCTCGTCGTGATTCCGATTCCGATAACTCTTGCGGCCACATACTCGTCTCGAAATATTCTTCCAATATTACCTGAAGTCAAACATATCGGCCAACTGAATAAAAAGTCAACCATTCAACCCAAACATATATTAATTCGACTAAATAACCAACAAACAGAAATATTCGCAACTAATTCCTCGTAACTCCAAATCATGCTCCGGAAGTTCCCACGAACTCGAAATTAAATTCTGAACAACTTCCGTGAAGAAGCCGAAACCAAATTCTCGTCCGATAATTTAGTCGTTAAGTAGCCCACCATTTAAATCCGAACTTCAAATATTCATAACTAATTCCTCGGTCGTCCAAATAACAATCCGGAACCGCCCACGAACTCGTAATCACATGTAGAACGACTCTCGAGAAGAGACCCAGCTCCAATTCTCGGCCAATAATTAAGTCGTTAACAAGCTCGGCGATTCCAAACAACCGTCGGATACCAGTGACTACACGGTAACTCACGTACATAGCTGCTTGTACTGCTGATTCTGGTTCGGGTCGTCACATATTCATAACATATTCATCGGACATCGGAAAACTCCTCGGAAAACTCCTACGAGCTCGAAATCATAACCTCTACAACTCTCGTGAAGGAGCTTATGTCAAATTCTCTGAAAGGACCCAACCCCGATTTAGTTTCCTAAACCTGAGTCGAACCCCTTCTGAAAACATGAACTTGCAAAAACCATAGAAATTTCGGTAGAGTTTCACTATATCGTGGAATTACCATTAACCTCCACCCCAAAACACACTTTAACCTATGCCACAAAAGTCAAACCGTGGGCACCAATCCCATCCGGATTTCTCAATATCATAACATAATGTAAAGTAATAAACAAAAGCTGTAACTTTACAGAAATCCGGGGAAAATCATATGAAAATATAACATCAGAGTATTCAAAGCGACCTCTAGTATATATATACATTAATACACAACAGTAGGCTAAACAAGAACCTACTGGAACAGAAAAGTAGCTCGAATACTAAGCCTCTGACTGCGATGTGCAACACCAGAATCTGAACTGCAAACTGGACATTGAAAACAAAGAGCCCAGAGAAAGACATATAAACCGTTAGAGTGAGTGGACGAATATAAATGTCTTTCGCCGAATAATATGTTAAAAAAACATATATGAGTCTAAATGAATGAATATTATATAGTACACGAGGGAGACTCTAACTCCTCACGCGTACAGAGCATGCATCGTAAAACTCTGCGGGGTCACTCATGGACACGTCTGCGCTAGTACAGTCCAAATCACGAGATTTCAGACCCACACATGATTCTAGCCAGAAAGGCCTTAGGTCAGAGGTCTGCACCCCCCCACCCCCCACCCCCGGTAAAGGCCTCGGGTCAGGGGTCACAGCCTCCCCCGGTAAACATCCTCGAGGATCAGCCGGGATGCAGGTGTATCGATACAACAATATATACTGTGGCTTTACTCTGTGTAAACCAAATCATAAATAGTTCATGCAATGTATTGAGCATAATATAAATGCGTATTCGTAATATATAACTATATAAGCATATTCGTCGATGCATAATCGTAAAATACATGCTTGAATAAATCATAATAGCATATGCATGCGCATGCTCGTAAAACGTGTAATAAGGACTCGCAACTAATAAGTGAAAAGAAATGTGTCCACTCACAGACAAGCACAGCGCGCAAACGCGCTAATCCCGAGATCTGTCAGAAGATCCCTCTCCGAATGTACGATCTCGATCCCCTAAATAATCACAAAATATAACAGATCAAAATCACAATTCATTAGTCTGTACCACACCTCGGAAACCAACCATTTCCGGAAACATAAAACTCGAATACAAAATAATCGACGAAAACCACCAAATACTCCACATAAACACTCAACTTAAAATCCGGTATCCAGATCATCTTGAAAACCTCAAGGCGATCATCGGGGCGCGATTACGAGCAAAACGACATAAAACTTGTTAAATTTCAAAAAGTCAATGCCTTCGCCGGAGCGCCGCCACTGTGGCGGATTTCGGCCAAACTTTCCAGATCACAAGTAGTCCTGAAGCCCAACACATTTCTCTTCTACCATAACCTCCAATCCAGGCCCACCGGCCGGAAATCGCCTCGAAACTCATGGAATCCATGGATTCTAGTGAGTTTTCCGGCGAGCTTCAAACCTCAACCAATCTAAAATTCCATCACCCAAAAGCTTCACAAGGTTGAGGGAACCTTTCCCCCCACATCCCCGACCCCAAATGTCGCCGGAACGCCGCCCCCGACGACGGCAAAACCCACGGATTTCACCGAACTCGTTCTCCACTTATACCTCACCAAATCACATGAATTGAAGTCCTAAACCATAGGAAATTAAGAGGAGAAGCTAACCATACCCAAATTTTAGCCGGAGGTGGCCTGAAACTTCAAGACCGACGGCGAGTCAACGACGGTTCGGTTTGAACTCGGTCAACGCGGGTCAACGGGTCAAACGACGGTCAAACTTCCCAAACGGTGATTTTCGACAATTTTTCGACTATTCCGGTATTTATACTAGCGGCTCGATACGATCGACAGTCCAAAAAGAATCACATCCACGTTTCGGATAACTCAAACTTAATCAGATAAACACGACTAAATTACGCGATTTCAAATATTCATAACATATTCCTCGTTATCGAAACAATTATCTGAAATCGCCCACGAACTCGAAATCACACATACTACAATTCTCGTGAAGAGACTCAACTCAAATTCTCGACCGATAATTTAGTCGTGAGTAAGGCCGTTAAAACTGCTCAATTACGACAAATAGTGATTACTCGTAAACTCGCGGATTAAGCCGATTAACGTACTAATTCTGATTCGGGTCGTCACAAATCTATCCTCCTTAAAAAAAAATTTCGACCTCGAAATTTACGTACCTACTAGGTGAACAGATGAGGATACTGCTCCCGCATACGCTGCTCGGTCTCCCTGGTGGCTTCTTCAACTGAATGATTCTGCCATAAGACCTTCACAAGCGGTATGACTCGGTGCCTCAAATCATGCTCACGTCGATCGAGAATCTGTACCGGCTCCTCTACATATGTCAAATCTTCCCGGATAAGAAGCTGATATGGTGTTTACACATGTGATGGATCAGGAATGTATTTTCGCAACATCGAAACATGGAAAACATCGTGTACTCGAGCCATCTTAGAAGGCAACTCTAATCTATAAGCCGCGGCACCAACTCTCTCTGTAATCTCATATGGACTGATATACTGTGGTCGAAGCTTGCCGCGCTTCCCGAAACGCACAACTCCCCTCCAAGGAGACAGTTTCAGGAAACCATGTCGCCCACCTCGAATTCGAGACTCTTTCTTCTCACAACTGCATAACTTTTTTGGCGATCTTGGGCAATCTTCAGTCTGTCCCGAATAATCTTAATAGCCTCTGTAGTGCTCTTCACCAAATCACGACTAATAAGCCATCGCTCGCCTACCTCACTCCAACATAATGGAGTACGACACAGTTTTCCGTATAGAGCCTCATACGGTGTCATGTCCATACTTGCCTGATAGCTGTTATTGTAAGCAAACTCGATCAAATGCAGTTGCTGGTCCCAATTTCCTCTAAACTGCAATACACATGACCGCAACATATCCTTGAGGGCCTGAATAGTCCGCTCAGACTGCCCATCAGTCTGGGGATGGAAAGCTATATTGAAATGCAATCTAGTCCCCAAGGCTCGTTGCAATGCCTGCCAGAACTATGAAGTAAACTGACTGTCTCGGTCAGAAACAATGGATACAGGCACGCCATGCAAACGAACGATCTCCGCCAAATACAGCTTTGTTAACCTGCCCACAAAAATCTTCCCTAGAAGTGCACGGAAATGAGCAAATTTCGTCAATCGGTTTACAATAACCCAAATACCAGTATTACCAGCCGAAGTATGTTGTAACTGATACATGAAATCCATGGTAATGGGCTCCCACTTCCAAACCGGAATCTCCAAGGGCTGTAGCTTTCCCGCAGGCTTCTGTCTCTCTGCTTTAACCTGCTGAAAAATAAGACAGCTGCTTACATATGCGGCAATCTCCCTCTTCATATTTCGCCACCAGTAATAAGCTCGGAGTGTACGAAACATCTTCGTACCGCCGGGATGCATCGCATAAGCAGAATAATGAGCTTCGTCTAAAATCTCTTTCTTCAAACCCTCGTCCCTGGGTACACACAATCTGCCTCTGAATAGTAATGTACCATCATCACACAACTGAAACTCTGTTGGCACACCATTCCGAATCATGGTCTTCTTATCCAACAGATAGGAATCCGCATCTTGAGCTTCTCGAACCTGATAAACTAATACCGGTCGAACTTGGAAGCTAGCCAATAAGGCTCCATAATCATCCCACTCAAACTCAGCTCCCGTAGCCCGTAACTCTACTAACATGGATACTCTAGCCACACACACGTGAAATAATGAGGCTTCAAATTTTCGACTGAGTGCATCAACAACGACATTAGCCTTCCATGGATGATACTCAAAGGTGAAATCATAATCATTGATCAACTCCATCCATCTGCGCTGTCTCATGTTCAAGTCTGGTTGCATGCGCAAATAGGTGAGACTCTTGTGATCTGTGTATATCTTGCATTGGGCTCCGTACAAGTAGTGTCTCCAACTCTTCAAGGCTAATACAATGGTGGCCAACTCTAAATCATGCGTAGGATAGTTGACTTCATGTGGCTTCAACTGCCTGGAACCGTAAGCCACCACTCTACCATGCTGCTTCAAAACACAACCAAGTCCCAATTTCGATGCATCGCTGTAAACCACAAACTCTCCACTGTCGTCAGGTAGGGTCAAAACCGGTGCAGTAGTCAACTTTTCCTTCAAGAGCAAGTAACTCCCCTCACATGCATCGGACTACTCGAACTTGACACCTATCTTCGTCAATTTGGTAAGTGGAGTGGCAATCAGTCAAAAATCCTGCACAAAGCGCCGATAATAACCTGCCAAACCCAAGAAACTCTTGATCTCTGGTACGATGGTAGGTCTACTCCAATTCAACACGGCTTTTATCTTATCAGGATCCAAGCTGACTCCCTTAGCAGATATCACGTGACCCAAAAACTTCACGCTATCCAACCAAAACTCACACTTGCTAAACTTCGCAAACAACAGATTGTCTCGCAAAGTCTGCAAGACAGCTCGTAAATGCTTCTTGTGCTGGCCCACACTCCTGGAGTAAATCAGGATGTCGTCGATGAACACAATCACAAACTTGTCCAGAAACCTTCTAAACACCTGGTTCATCAAGTCCATGAAAGCTGCATGGGCATTGGTCAACCCAAACGGCATAACCAAGAACTCATAATGCCCGTACCGTGATCTGAAAGCTGTCCTGGCCACATCTGACTCTCTGATCCTCAACTCATGGTATCTAGACCTGAGATCAATCTTCAAAAAGACTGAAGCTCCCTTGAGCTGATTAAACAAGTCGTCAATCCGCGGCAACGAATACTTATTCTTCACAGTGACCTGCTTTAGCTTTCGGTAATCAATACATAACCGCATGGAACCATCCTTCTTCCGCACAAACAGTACAGGAGCACCCCACGGTGATACACTAGGTCGTATGAAACCTTTCTCTAGCAACTCTTAAAGTTGAATCTGTAACTCTTTCAACTCCGCTGGCGCCATACGATAAGGTGCCTGTGATATAGGTCCAGTGCCTGGTAAAAGCTCAATGGTGAAATCTATTTCTCGAACAACCTGGTAATTCATCCGGAAATACATCTGGAAACTCAGAAACAACCTCAATGTCACCAATGTATGGCACAACAGCCGTATTATCCACAACATGAGCTAAATATGCAACACAATCCGTCTTCATCATCTGCTCGGCCTTCATCGCTGAAATCACACATGGCAATGAAGTATTCTTCTCACTACGAAACAGTATCTCTGGAAAACCTGGACGTCGAAACATAACCTCTTTCTTGTGACAATCGAACATAGCCCAATGTGTCTCCAAGAAGTCCATACCCAAAATCACATCAAAGTCGACGATATCTAGCATTAACAAATCTGCGGCTAAACCATAACCTCCAACAAAGATCTCACAATCCCTATACACCCAACCAGTACTCACAACCTCACCGGATGGATACAACACTCTCCATAACCCCGAAAGTGGAGATGCAGGCATAATAGCTAAAGATTACAATTTATATGATATGAATGAATGTGTAGCACCTGGATCTAGCAAAGTAAATACTAGATAGCCAAAAACATGCAACGTACCAATAACAACCTCCGGTAAAACTCTGCCCTCACGCAATGACATAGCATGAGCCCTGGCCTGTCCGGCTGGTCATCTACGCTGAAGGTGACTCTGCTATCCACCCTGACCCGAAGATTGTATTGGTCGAGCCCCAGAAGTGGTACCTCGCTCTCCTCCTGAACCCTGAGCTGCCTGTTCACTAACACCCATCTGCTGGAGACACTCCCTCGCAAAATTACCCTCCTGGCCACATCGATAGCAACTGGTAGTGCCATGCTGACAAGGACCATAATGATGCCTGTTGCAGAAGTTGCATAGTGGATACTCCTTCGGTATAGCAAAACCGCCACTGGTACGTCGAGAATAGCTGGATTCACTAGAACCCCCACTGGACTGTGATCTCTGTGGTCGATCCCTCCTCCATCTCTATCTTTGTCTAGCTGTACTACCCGATGGTCTATATGGTCCACTGCCAGAGGATGATGCCGATCCTGATGTTCCTGAACTCAGCCTCTTGGAAGGTCCCTGACTCGGTCCACCTTCCTTAAATCGTCGAGACTGAAATCTCATCTGTCTTTCCTTCTTGATATCCTCGCCTCGAAGTGCGGCACTCACAAACTCATCAAAGTTGTTCCGAGGCATCGTAGTCAGTGTCCCCTTGATATACAGGTCCAAGCCCAACTCAAATCTCCGACACTTGGCTTCCTCTGTTGCCACCATGTAACGAGCAAATCGGGATAAGCGAGTAAATATGTCCCGGTACTCAAGTACTGACATGCTACCCTGTCTCAGGTTGGTAAACTTCTCATACTTCCGCTGCTGTGTAGCCTGGTTGAAGTACCTTCGCATAAACAAATCCCTAAACAATGTCCATGGAGTATCAACCGGAACTCTATCGGTGCTAACCCACCAGAAGTATGCATCAGACTCAAGTAAACCAACTGCTGCCACTGTCATCTGCTCATGAGTGAAACGCAGACGCTCACAAACTCGTTCAACTTGAACCAACCATGCTTCACAAATCTCTGGATCAGCTGAACCCGAGAAAACAGTCGCTCCAGTAGTTCGAGCTTTGACCACAGGGTCAAAACGCTCCTCCAAATGCAATACTCGCATAAGCAAGTCATGCGTCTGGAGATCCTCATAAGGATCCACATCCCAATTAACATGGGGACCACGTCTAGGAGGCATCTTAATGATAAGAGAAAATCATTAGTCACAAGGCACAAGGAATTTAATCATGAAACTTCAGACATTTGAACACATACAACACCCGAAGCATTGATGAGTAACCGCTGGCCAGTCGGGTCATCGCTCTAGACATGCTGTACCTACTCAAATATCCTTAGTATCACAACTATAGAAGTCTACAAAACCTGAAACCTAATGCTCTGATACCAAGCTGAAAGGACCCAACCCCGATTTAGTTTCCTAAACCAGAGTCGAACCCCTTCTGAAAAGACGAACTTGCAAAAACCATAGAAATTTCGGCAGAGTTTCACTATATCGTGGAATTACCATTAACCTGCACCTGAAAACACATTTCAACCTATGCCACAAAAGCCAAACCGTGGCCACCAATCCCATCCGGATTTCTCAATATCATAACACAATGTAAAGTAATAAACAAAAGCTGTAACTTTATAGAAATTCGGGGAAAATCATATGAAAATATAACATCAAAGTATTCAGAGCGACCTCTAGTATATATATATACATTAATACACAATAGTAGGCAAAACAAGAAACCTACTGGAACAGAAAAGTAGCTTGAATACTAAGCCTCTGACTGCGACGTGCAACACCAGAATCTTAACTGCAAACTGGGCATTGAAAACAAAGAGCCCAGGGAAAGACATACAAATCGTTAGAGTGAGTGGACGAAAATAAATGTCTTTCGCCGAATAATATATGTTATAAAAACATATGCTAGTCTAAATGAATGAATATGATATAGTACATGAGGGAGACTCTAACTGAAAGGACCCAACCCTGATTTAGTTTCCTAAACCGGAATCAAACCCCTTCTGAAAACACGAACATGCAAAAACCATAGAAATTTCGGCAGAGTTTCACTATATCGCGGAATTATCATTAACCTGCAACCAAAAACTCACTTCATCCTATGCCACAAAAGCCAAACCGTGGGCACCAATCCCATCCGAATTTCTCAAATACATATCATAATGTAAAGTAATAAACAAAATTGTATTCAGAGCGAATTCTAGTATGTACATATATACAAATAGTAGGCCAAACTAAGAACCTACCATAAAAGAAATATAGCTCGAATACTAAGCCTCCAACAGCGACGTGCGACACTAGAATCCAAACTATAAACTGGGCACGGAAACCGAAAAGCCCTGGGGAAAGGCAAATAAAATCGTTAGAGTGAGTGGACGAAAATAATCATATGCCTTTCACCATTTATACAATATAAAAACAATGCAAGTTCTTAAATTAAATAGAGGTGTCAAGCGAATCTCTCAAGCTCGACGGTGATAGACTAGGCGAATCTCTCAAGCCTAGTGGGCACATTAGGGGAATCTCTCATCCCTGGAATTGGGCTACTAGTGATCAGCCGAGTATCCAATGCATCAATGCTAAGTAAATGCCATCACCAATAAAATATAAAACAATACCTCCAAAAATAATAAATAATCTCAACACTGTACTGGAAATAAAAACTGAAATCAAGAACTCGCTACGACAGTGTAAATAAAAGTCCACTCACAGATAAGTATGACGCAAAACGCGTTAATTCTGTGATCCAGCGGAAAATCCCTCGCCAAACGAACGATCACGATCCCCTGAATAATCAAAAATACCACTGTTCAAAATCACATTTCAAAATCCTGAACCTCATCTCGAGGACCAACCATTCCCGAAAACATATAAACTGAATATCGACGATGTGACGACCCGAACCAGAATCTGTTGCGTATTCGGCACAATTCTCGAGATTGAGTTTAGTCGCGGTTTTATGTCGTATATGTGATTCGTCGGTTCGATTCGCGACTATGTTTTCGGTCGATAATTTGAGTTGAGTATCTTCATGGAAATTGTAGAGTACGTGATTTCGTGTTCGTGGGCGGTTCCGGAAGATTTTTCCGATAACTGGGGAATATTTTATGATTATTTGAAGTTTCGGTTTCCGATGAGTTTAACCGTTTGTTTCGAGTTTATCCTAATCGTGATGGTTATCCATTTCGAATCGTCGATCGACCCGAGGTGCGAGTATAAATAGCAGAATAGTCGAGAATTAGTCGTAAAACACTGTTGGACCGTTGACCGAACTCTGACTTTCCAAAAATAGCAAGTTGACCTGTTTGACCGAAGAGGAAGTTTCCCGTTTGGGAATTGCCGTCCGACGACCTACTTTCCGGCCACCTCCGGCCACGGGACAGGTATAATTAGCTTCCTTGTATGATTTCAAGTTGATTGGTGTATGAATTCCTGGAAATTGATGGGGATTTTACGGTGCCCGAACTGGGCCGAGCTGGGTTTCGTCGCCGGTAACGGTTGGCCGTTTTCCGGCGAGATTTGAGGGTGATGGTTGGGGGGGGGGGGGGGGGTTCGACTCCCCTCGACCCTCTGAGTCTCATGGTATGTATAATTTAAGCTATGGATGAGGTTTTGATGGTCACCGGTTAGGTCACCGGAATTAGGATTCCGATCTGTTTCGAGGGGAAATTGACATGGTTCCGGTTTGATTCGAGGTTTGTGGTAGTTATGGAAGTGGTTCGCCTTGATGTGATCTTGTGATCTGGAGTTTTCCGCCGTGAAATTCCACCATTGACGGCGCGCCGCCGCCGCCGGTGGAGCTCCGGCGAGGGTTGACTTTTTCAGATTTCGACGTTTTTAGTGTTGTTTTTCTCGAAATCACGCCCTGGTTACCGTCCAGAGGTTTTCGGGTTGATTTGGTTAGCCGATTTTCAGTCGAGGTTTCGAGTGGGGATTTCGGAATTTATGTTATACATTTTGTACCGCATTGCATATTTCCGGGAACGGTTGGTTTCCGTGAATCAGTATAGGGTTGTGGACTATGATTTTGATCAGTTATATTTTTGTGAATATTCAGGAGATCGAGATCGAGATCGAGATCGGGATCGTGATCGTGCTTCGGGCGAGGGATCTTCCGCCGGACCACGAGTTTAGCGCGAGTGCGCGTTACGCGAGTCTGTGAGTGGACATTTCTTTTCACGGATTGATTGCGAGTCTTTTATAAATGATTTACGAACTTGAGCATGCGGATTGATTATGATTTTACGAGCATGTGTTTTACGATTATGCTTATACGATTATACGTATACGAATATATACATATACGTACATATTATGTTTTAAGCATGTGCATGGAAAAGATTTATGATTTGGTTTACACAGAGTACAGTCTCAGTATATGTTGTGGTATCGATACACATTGGCTTCTCGGCTGATCCCCGAGTACGCTCCGGGGGGGACAGATATCCTGACCCGAGGCCTTTCTGGCTAGGATCACGTGTTGGTCTGGGATCCCGTGATTCAGACTGTGCTATCCCGTGGAAGCCCACGAGAGTCTCCGCGATATGTTTTACGTTGCATGCTTTGTACGTGAGTGGTAGTCAGCGTCTCCTCACGTACCATTTGATTTTCATGCATTTGACTCGCATATGATTTTATACGTATATATATTACTTGGTGAAAGACATTTATTTTCGTCCACTCACTCTAACGTGTTTATTGTCTTTCTCCTGGGCTTTTCGGTTTTCGTGCCCCGTTGCAGTTCAGGTTTTGGTGTTTTCATGTCGCGGTTTGGAGGCTAGTGATCAGAGTTACCTGTGCTTTCCAGTAGGTTCTTGTTTCGCCTACTGATGTGTATATTGTATATGTTTTACTTTAGAGGTCGCTCTGATACATTCTGATACATGTTTATACGGATTTTCTCGAATATACATATATACATAGTATAGTTTGTTTACTGTTATTGATTATATTGATGTTGAGAAATCCGGATGGGATTGGTGCCCACGGTTTGGCTTTTGTGGCATAGGATGAAGTGTTATTTTCAGGGTGCAGGTTTATACAATTCCACGCTAATAACGAAACTCTGCCGAAATTTTGAAAAATTTTTGTTGGTTCGTATTTTTAGAAGGGGTTCGATTCCGATTTAGGTAACTGAATCGGGGTTGGGTCCTTTCAGCTTGGTATCAGAGCATTAGGTTGTCAGATTCTGTAGACTCTTGTAGTTGTGACGCTTAGGGTATTTGACTCGATACAGCATGACTGGAGTGATGACCCGACTGGCCAGCGGTACTCATCAATACTTCGGGTGTTGTGTGTCCTCAAATATCTGCGGTTTCATGATTACGTTCTTTCTGCTTGTACCTAATGCTTGTCTTGTATCAGTAGGATGCCTCCTCGATGTGGTCCCCGTGTTGATCGGGATGAGGATCTTGATGAGGATCGCCGAACGCGCGACTTGCTGAAGCGAGTGCTGCGTTTGGAATTGCGTTTTGACCCTGTGGTCAAGGCTCGCACTGCGGGTGCTACTGTGTTTTCGGGTTCAGTTGATCCAGAGATATGCGAGGCATGGTTGGTTCAGATTGAACGTGTTTGTGAGCGTCTGCAGTTTACTCCTTAGCAAATGACAGTAGCCGCAGTTGGTTTACTTGAGGGTGATGCATACTTTTGGTGGGTTAGCATCGACAGAGTTCCAGCTGACACTCCGTGGACATTGTTTCGTGATCTGTTTATGCGGAGGTATTTTAATCAGGCTACCCAGCAGCGCAAGTACGAGGAATTTACGAACTTGAGGCAAGGCAGTTTGTCTGTACTTGAGTATCGAGATCGGTTTACCCGTTTGTCTCATTTTGCGCGGGATATGGTGGCTACAGAGGAAGCCAAGTGTCGTAGGTTTGAGCTGGGATTGAATCTGAACATCAAGGCGACACTGACTATGATGCCTCGGAACAACTTTGATGAGTTTGTTAGTGCTGCACTCCGAGGCGAGGACATTGAGCAAGAGAGACAGCAGATGTATCGGCCGAGACGGTTTGAGGAAGGTGAACCGAGTCAGGGGCCTTCGAAGAGACTGAGTTCTGATACTTCTGGCTCAGCTTCATCTTCAGGTGGTGGGTCATATCGACCACCAGCTAGTGTACCGAGACGGAGGTCGGGATGGAGGAGAGATCGACCGCAGCGACCACAGGCTAGTGGGGATTCCAGCGGTTCCAGTCATCCTCGACGACCTTTCGGCACTTTTGCTACACCGAGGGAGTATCCGTTGTGCAACTTGTGCAATAGGTATCATGTTAGTTCGTGTCAGCGAGGCACCCTCAACTGTTATCATTGTGGCCAGGTGGGTCACTATGTGAGGGCGTGTCCTCAGTTGGTTGGTGCTGGTGATCAGGCAGCTTAGAGTTCCGGAGGAGAGCGAGGTGCTACTTCGGGAGCACGACCAACACAGTTTGCAGGCCAGGGTAGGCAGCAGGGACAGCCCCAGCGAGGACGACCAGCCGGACAAGCGAGGGTTCACGCTATGACTATACGTGAGGGCAGAGCATCACCGGAGGTCGTTATCGGTACGTTACATGTTTTTGGTATTCCTGTACTTGCATTGTTAGATCCGGGCGCCACACATTCATTCATATCATTTAGACTGTCATCATTGGCTACGGTACCTGCATCTCCACTTCCGGGGTTGTGGAGAGTGTTGTATCCGTCAGGTGAGGTTGTGAGCATCGGATGGGTTTACCGAGATTGTGAGGTGTTTATTGATGGCCATGGCTTAGCCGCAGATCTGTTACTGCTTGATATAGTGGATTTTGATTTGATATTGGGTATGGACTTTTTGGAGTCGCACTGGGCCATGTTTGATTGCCACAGGAAGGAGGTCGCGTTTCGTCGACCAGGGTTACCTGAGATACTGTTCCGTGGCGAGAAGAACGCTTCACTACCGTGTTTGATTTCCGCGATGAGGGCAGATCGGTTGATGAAGAAGGGTTGTGTTGCTTACTTAGCCCATGTTGTGGACACTATAGCTACAGTGCCGGATCTTGGTAGTATTGAGGTTGTGTCTGAGTTTCCAAATGTGTTTCCAGTGGAGTTACCTAGTATACCCCTTTTGCGGGAGGTTGATTTTACCATTGAGTTATTGCCAGGTACTGGACCAATTTCCCAGACACCGTATCGTATGGCGCCTGCGGAGTTGAGGGAGTTGCAGATTCAGCTCCAGGAGTTGTTAGAGAAGGGATTCATTCGACCGAGTGTTTCTCCGTGGGGTTCCCCAGTGTTGTTTGTGCGGAAGAAGGACGGGTCCATGCGGTTGTGCATCGACTATCGAAAGCTGAATCAGATTATAGTGAGGAACAAGTATCCGTTGCCACGGATTGATGACTTGTTCGATCAGCTGAAGGGAGCAGTAGTCTTTTCGAAGATTGACCTTCGATCCGGATATCACCAGTTGAGGATCCGAGACTCTGACGTAGCCAGGACAGCTTTCAGGACGCGGTATGGGCACTATGAGTTTTTGGTTATGCCGTTTGGGTTGACCAACGCCCCCGCAGCTTTTATGGACTTGATGAATCGAGCGTTTAGACGGTTCCTGGACAAGTTCTTGATTGTATTCATTGATGATATCCTGATCTATTCCAGGAGCGTGGGCCAGCACAAGAAGCATCTGCGTGCAGTATTGCGGACTTTGCGGGACCATCAGTTGTTCGCGAAGTTTAGCAAGTGCGAGTTCTGGTTGGATAGTGTGAAGTTTCTGGGCCACGTGATTTCGGCCGAGGGAGTCAGTGTTGATCCTGACAAGATCGAGGCCGTGCTGAACTGGAGTAGACCCACTACTGTGCCGGAGATTCAGAGTTTCCTGGGGTTAGCAGGTTATTATCGACGGTTTGTACAGGATTTCTCCCGGATTGCTACACCACTGACCAGATTCACAAAGAAAGGCGTCAAGTTTGAGTGGTCTGATGCGTGTGAGGAGAGTTACTTGCTCCTGAAGGAGAGATTGACTACCGCACCAGTTCTGACGTTGCCAGACGACAGTGGTGAGTTTGTTGTATACAGCGATGCGTCGAAATTTGGACTTGGCTGTGTGTTGATGCAGCATGGTAGAGTTGTGGCATATGGTTCCAGGCAGCTGAAACCGCATGAGGCCAACTATCCGACGCATGATTTGGAGTTAGCCGCTATCGTGTTAGCCTTGAAGAGTTGGAGACATTACCTGTATGGTGCTCAGTGCAAGATTTTCACTGATCACAAGAGTCTCACCTACATGCGGACGCAGCCGAATCTGAATATGAGGTAGCGCCGATGGATGGAGTTGATCAACGATTACGATTGCACGTTTGAGTACCATCCGGGGAAAGCCAATGTTGTGGCGGATGCACTTAGCCGGAAATCTGGAGCCTCGTTGTTTCACATGTGTGTGGCCAGAGTATCGATGTTAGCCGAGCTTCGAGCTACAGGTGTTGTGTTTGGGTATGATGATGATGGAGCTTTGTTGGCCAGTTTTCAGGTTCGACCCGTATTGGTTGATCAGGTACGAGAGGCTCAGGATTCGGATTCTTACCTGTTGGGCAAGAAGACCATGATACGGAATGGTGTGCCTACAGAGTTCCGATTGAGCGACGACGGTACGTTGTTGTTCAGAGGCAGGCTATGTGTACCCAGAGACGAGGATTTGAAGAAGGAGATTCTGGATGAGGCCCACAGTTCAGCGTATGCGATGCATCCCGGAGGTACGAAGATGTTTCGTACACTTCAAGCGTACTATTGGTGGCGCAACATGAAGCAGGAGATTGCCATGTGAGTCGATGTTTGATTTGTCAGCAGGTGAAGGCGGAGAGGCAGAAACCTGCAGGGAAACTACAGCCACTTGAGATTCCGGTTTGGAAGTGGGAGCACATTTCGATGGATTTCGTCTATCAGTTGCCGCGTACTTCGGCGGGCAACACTGGCATTTGGGTTATTGTTGACCGATTGACGAAATCCGCACACTTTCTTGCACTTCTAGGGAAGATATCAGTGGGCAGATTGGCCAAGTTGTACTTATCCAAGATTGTTCGCTTGCATGGTGTGCCTGTGTCGATTTATTCTGACCGAGATAGTCAGTTCACTTCTGAGTTTTGGCAGGCGTTGCAGCGAGCGTTGGGCACGAGATTGCGATTTAGTACAGCTTTTCATCCTCAGACTGACGGGCAGTCCGAGCGGACCATTCAGACTCTTGAGGATATGCTGAGATCATGTGTGTTGCAGTTTCGCGGGAAGTGGGATCAACAGTTACACTTGATTGAGTTCGCCTACAACAACAGCTATCAGGCCAGTATTGAGATGGCACCGTACGAGGCCCTGTACGGGAAGCAGTGTCGCACTCCATTGTGTTGGAGTGGGGTGGGCGAGCGTTGGCTTATTGGTCCAGATTTGGTGAAAACCACGATGGAGGACATACAGGTTATCCGGGATCGATTGAGGATCGCCCAGGATCGGGAGAAGAGTTACGCAGATGTGAGGAGGAAGAGTTTAGAGTTCGAGGTTGGTGATTGGGTCTTCCTGAAACTATCTCCGTGGAGGGAGTTGTATGTTTCGGGAAGCGTGGCAAGCTTCGACCGCGGTACATTGGTCCGTATGAGATTACGGAAAGGGTTGGAGCTGTTGCTTACAGACTTGAGTTACCGGCTGAGATGGCTCGTGTGCATGATGTCTTCCATGTTTCGATGTTGCGGAAGTACATCTCAGATCCTTCACATGTGTTAGCCCCATAACAGTTGCTGATCAGAGAGGATTTATCGTATGTTGAGGAGCCAGTGCAGATTCTCGATCGTCGTGAGTAGGAGTTGAGGCACCGTGTGATTCCGCTGGTGAAGCTCTTGTGGCAGAACCACTCGGTTGAGGAGGCCACCTGGGAGACCGAGCAGCGTATGCGGGAGCAGTATCCTCATCTGTTCACTTGACAGGTATGTAAATTTCAAGGTCAAATTTCTTTAAGGGGGGTAGATTTGTGACGACCCGAACCAGAATCTGTTGTGTATTCGGCACGATTCTCGAGATTGAGTTTAGTCGCGGTTTTATGTCGTATATGTGATTCGTCGGTTCGATTCGCGACTATATTTTCGGTCGAGAATTTGAGTTGAGTGTCTTCACGGAAATTGTAGAGTACGTGATTTCGTGTTCGTGGGCGGTTCCGGAAGATTTTTCCGATAATCGGGGAATATTTTATGATTATTTGAAGTTTTGGTTTCCGACGAGTTTAACCGATTGTTTCGAGTTTATCCGAATCGTGATGGTTATCCATTTCGAATCGTCGATCGACCCGAGGTGCGAGTATAAATAGCGGAATAGTCGAAAATTAGTCATAAAACACTGTTGGACCGTTGACCGAACTCTGACTTTCCAAAAATAGCAAGTTGACCTGTTTGACCGAAGAGGAAGTTTCCCGTTTGGAAATTGTCGTTCGACGACCTACTTTCCGGCCACCTCCGGCCACGGGACAGGTATAATTAGCTTCCTTGTATGATTTCAAGTTGATTGGTGTATGAATTCCTGGAAATTGATGGGGATTTTACGGTGCCCGAACTGGGTCGAGCTGGGTTTCGTCGCCGGTAACGGTTGGCCGTTTTCCGGCGAGATTTGAGGGTGGTGGTTGGGGGGGTGTTCGACTCCCCTCGACCCTCTGAGTCTCATGGTATGTATAATGTAAGCTATGGATGAGGTTTTGATGGTCACCGGTTAGGTCACCGGAATTAGGATTCTGATCTGTTTCGAGGGGAAATTGACATGGTTCCGGTTTGATTCGAGGTTTGTGGTAGTTATGGAAGTGGTTCACCTTGATGTGATCTTGTGATCTGGAGTTTTCCGCCGTGAAATTCCACCATTGACGGCGCGCCGTGAGATAATCACTTTGTTGTAACTGATTATCTCGATCAGCGATCAGGGACACAGGCACACAATGCAAATGGACAACCTCTGCCAAATACCACTCTGCCAGCCTGCCCACTGAAATCTTTCCTGGGAGTACAAGGAAATGAACTGATTTCGTCAAACGGTCCACAACGACCAAAATACCAGTATTACCATCCGAAGTACGCGGTAACTAATACACGAAATCCACAGTGATATGCTCCCACTTCTAATCGGGAATCTCCAATGACTGTAACTTCCCAGCAATTTTCTGCCTCTCTGCCCTCACCTGCCGACAAATCAGGCATCTGCTCCCATAGGCTGATATTTCCCTCTTCATGTTGCGCCACCAGTAATAAACTCTAAGTATCTGATACATCTTCGTACCACTAGTGCATAATATACGTAGAACAATGAGCTTCAATAAGAATCTCCCTCTTCAACTCATTGTCTCTGGGCCCACAAATTCTCCTTCTGTACGATAAAGTGCCAACATTCCTCAATTGATACTCTGCTGGAACACTATTCTGAATCGCATTCTTCTTGTCCCACTAGTAGGAATCCGCAACCTGAGTCTCACAGACCTGATCAAGTAACACAGGTCGATCCTGGAACTAGCCAACAATGCTCCATCATCTCACTCTAACTTAGTTCTCGTAGCTCGCAACTCAGCTAACAATGAGATTCTTGCAACACGTACATGAAACATAGAAACTCCAAATTTTCGACTAAGTGTATTAGCAACAGTGTTGGTCTCCCCTGAATGATATGCAAAGTACACTCACATTAGCCTTTCCCGGATGAACTCAAATGTGCGGCCATAGTCGTTAATCAACCCCATCCATCTACGCCGCCTCTTGCTCAAATCTGGCTGAATACGCAAGTAGATGAAACTCAAGTGATCAGTGTACATCCTACACTGCGCTGCACACCATAGCAGTAGTGTCTCCAACTCTTCGATGCTAACACAAAGAAAGCTACTCCTAAATCACACATAGGATAAGTAACTTCTTAATGTTTCCACTGCCTGGAACCATATACCATCATATTGCCGTGCTGCAGCCCAACACGACCAAAATCTAGTTTCGAAACATCACTATACATAACATACTCCTCACTAACATACTCCACCATAGGTAACTCACATCACAAGTATCTGGCCATTTCAAACTCGACCCTCTGATCGAAACTAATGATACTCCAATTTGAAATCAATATCCGAAAACTGAAACTCCAATAAGCTAATCAAACAAGCCATCAATCCGAAGTGGAGGATACTTACTCTTCTCTGAAACCTGATTCAGCTTCCGGTAGTCGATACACAACCTCGTCGAACCATCTTACATCCTCATAAAACATACTGGAACACCCCAAGGTAAAACACTGAATCAAATGAAGTCTTCCTCAAACAATTCCTGAAGTTAAATCTGCAACTCCCTCAACATTGATAAATTCTCTGAAAAACATCTGGTTACTCACAGATAACCTCAACATCATGAACATCAGGTATAACAACCTCAACATCACAAACATGTGCCAAGTACGCCATACATCCTCGCTTCATCATCAATTCAGCCACATTGCTGAAACCACACATAGTAGAGAAACATTTCTTTCACCTCTAAACAAGATCTCTAGCATGACTGGACGTCAAAGGACTACAACATTCTTGCGACGAACAACCACTCCGCAGCTAGTCCACAACCTCCTGCAAACCTCATAGTCTCGATACCCCACCTGATACACACGATCTCATCAAATGGATATAGCATTCTCCACAAACCCAGAAGTGAAGATGCAAGCATAATAGCCATGGTTGTCAAGCAACGGTAACCTCAGGGAAACTCTGCCCCCACACAGGGTCGTGGCATGAACTCTGGCATGTCCAACTAACCTTCCACGTTGATTGCGACTTTGTTGATTGACTTGTCTAAAAGTCTGCGTGGGTCAAACTGAAAGGACCCAACCCCGATTTAGCTCCCTAAATCGAAATCAAACCCCTTCGAAAACACGAACCAACAAAAACTTTTCAAAATTTGGGCAGAGTTTCGTTACTAGCGTGGAGTTACCATTACCTGCACGCGGAAAATACACTTCATCCTATGCCACAAAAAGCAAACCGTGGGCACCAATCCCATCCGGATTTCTCAATATATCAACAGTAAAATAAATCAGTAAATATCTCTATACTTTACTGAAATCCGGTGTAAAATCGTATAGCATATACAATAGGACGCTCAGAGCGATTTCTAATACATAATCATATACGCATACCACAGTAGGTAGAACAATAAACCTACTGGTTGAAACAAAGTAGCTCGAGCACTATGCCTCCGACCATGACGTGCGACACCAGAGCCTGAACTGCAAACTGGGCACAGAAACCGAAAAGCCCAGGGGAAAGACAATAAACACGTTAGAGTGAGTGGACGAAAATAAATGTCTTTCACCAAGTAATAAATACAATAAAAACATATGCGAGTTGAAAGCATAAATAATCAAAGGGTACACGAGGGAGACTTTAACTCCTCACGTGTCCGAGTACACGAGGGAGACTCTAACTCCTCACGTATACGGAGCATGCATAAAATCCCACGGGGTCACTCGTGGACACACCCGTGCTAGTACAGTCAGAACCACGGAGTCCCTGACTTCCACGTGATTCTAGCCGGAAATGGCCTCAGGTCAAAGGTCTGCCTCCCCCCGGTAAATACCTCGGGTCAGGAGTCACAGCCTCCCCTGGAATAAAGCCTACCATCGGGGATCAGCCGAGAGGCAAGTGTATCGATACAACAACGTAACCACGACTGTACTCTGTGTAAACCAAATCATAAACATTTCGATGCAAATGCATGAACAACATATAAGTATATGTATACTCGTATACGTATATCCGTATAAGTATAATCGTATAATCGTAAAACACATGCTCATGTAATCCGAAATCTCATATGCATGCTCAAGTTCATAAAACGTATATCAAGACTCGCAAATAATCCGTGAAAAGAAATGTCCACTCACAAACTGGCGTAACGCGTATCGCGTTAACCCGTGATCCGGCGGAAAGTCCCTCGCCAAAACAACGATCACGAACCCCTGAATATTCACAATGTCAAATATTCAAAATCATAATCCGACAATATAAATCAAACCACGAGAAACCACCGTTCTCGGAAACACGAAATCCAAAGTCGACGAATCGTCGAAAATCCGTATATGTATACCACGATACCTCGCTTTACTCCTGATGTCCACTTTCCTCAAACCATCACATCAAAGACCGTGTACATCTTTCCATCACACTAGCCTCGCCGCTGAGTGCAACACACTAAGCTCCTCACAGATATCTCGAGGCACATCAATCAAACTCTCTCTGATACTCAGGTTCAAACTCATCTCGAACCTCGTGCATAGCTCCCTCTGAAGCCACATAACACGTGTAAACAAGAACAAACACGTGGACAAAGCATCTCTGCCTCAGGTGAGTAAACACTCCACATATGATTGCTGGATAGTCTGATTAAACCATTACCGTCAAAACAACACCCTGAATGTAGGCCATGGAGTCGCAACCGGAACTCACACAATATCAACCCACCAAACACAACAATCTGACTCAAGCAAACATCACTGCCACAAATCTCATCTCTGAGGCAACATATAGACGCTCATATACACATCCCCAGGTAAACCGTGCCACACAATTCACTGAACTCTGAATACTCATCCGAATCCACTGTTCTCTGGCAAATCACGCGTCGTATGATCCTCAACAGGATCCACAACCGAAACGACACGGAAAGCACGTCAGGAGGCATCCTAATGAATACAATATCGTTCACAACAAGTGGAACGTAATCATGGAACTTCAAATATTTGAAAGCATACAACACCCGGAATTTGATGATTATCCGTCGGCCAGTCGGGTCACCATTCCAGACATGCTGTACATTCTCAAATACCCTTAGTAAACACGACTACAGAAGTCTACAGAACCTATAACCTAATGCTCTGATACCAAGCTGAAAGGACCCAACCCCGATTTAGCTCCCTAAATCGGAATCAAACCCCTTCAAAAACACGAACCAACAAAAACTTTTCAAAATTTGGGCAGAGTTTCGTTACTAGCGTGGAGTTACCATTACCTGCACGTAGAAAATACACTTCATCCTATGCCACAAAAAGCAAACCGTGGGCACCAATCCCATCCGGATTTCTCAATATATCAACAGTAAAATAAATCAGTAAATATCTCTATACTTTACTGAAATCCGGTGTAAAATCGTATAGCATATACAATAGGACGCTCAGAGCGACTTCTAATACATAATCATATACGCATACCACAGTAGGTAGAACAATAAACCTACTGGATGAAACAAAGTAGCTCGAGCACTATGCCTCCGACCACGACGTGCGACACTAGAGCCTGAACTGCAAACTGGGCACAGAAACCGAAAAGCCCAGGGGAAAGACAATAAACACGTTAGAGTGAGTGGACGAAAATAAATGTCTTTCACCAAGTAATAAATACAATAAAAACATATGCGAGTCGAAAGCATAAATAATCAAATGGTACACGAGGGAGACTCTAACTCCTCACGTGTCCGAGTACACGAGGGAGACTCTAACTTCTCACGTATACGGAGCATGCATAAAATCCCACAGGGTCACTCGTGGACACACCCGTGTTAGTACAGTCAGAACCACGGAGTCCCTGACTTCCACGTGATTCTAGCCGGAAATGGCCTCAGGTCAAAGGTCTGCCTCCCCCCGGTAAAGACCTCGGGTCAGGAGTCACAGCCTCCCCTGGAATAAAGCCTACCATCGGGGATCAGCCGAGAGGCAAGTGAATCGATACAACAATGTAACCACGACTGTACTCTGTGTAAACCAAATCATAAACATTTCGATGCAAATGCATGAACAACATATAAGTATATGTATACTCGTATACGTATATCCGTATAAGTATAATCGTATAATCTTAAAACACATGCTCATGTAATCCGAAATCTCATATGCATGCTCAAGTTCATAAAACGTATATCAAGACTCGCAAATAATCCGTGAAAAGAAATGTCCACTCACAAACTGGCGTAACGCGTATCGCGTTAACCCGTGATCCGGCGGAAAGTCCCTCGCCAAAACAACGATCACGAACCCCTGAATATTCACAATGTCCAATATTCAAAATCATAATCCGACAATACAAATCAAACCACGAGAAACCACCGTTCTCGGAAACACGAAATCCAAAGTCGACGAATCGTCGAAAATCCGTATATGTATACCACGATACCTCGCTTTACGTTCGGACGCTCAACTCGAAAAACGAACCTCCCCACTGCGATCGGGGCACGATTTCGAGTCAAATGACATGCAATTCATCGAAAACCATGCCGGACGAAAAGTAGCCGCCGCTGGCGGCGGCGCCACTGCCGTCGCCGCTGCCACAGTCGCCGGAAAACTCCAATCTGCCCAGAAAAATACATGGCATACATGGTTTCAAAGATCTCGACGAGCCTAACAACTTTCCAGTTATAGGTTAAGGCCAATTCTCACTCTAACTAGCTCAATTTCATGAAAAACCGAATTGTTCCACAAATTTCAAATCCAAAATTCTCCTTCCACAAACAAAATTAGGATTCCAAACTTACATGGTAGCTTGCTAGTGATGAGAGCTACAAAGCCCAGTACAAATTTCAGCTCGAATCGGCTTGAAACATCAAACCCGAAATCACCAAGTTTTCTTGAATTTTGGCCGGAATTTTCCTCTCTCTCCGGCGAGCTAGGCCGTGCGTGGTGGCCGGGGTTAGGTTCGTGGCATCAAGGAGGAGGGAAAGAGCCCAAGTTCAAGCCGTGGGGTGGCCGGAATCCACCGCCACCATGGAAGCCGTGAGCCACCGCCGTGAGTTTCATCTCCTCCATCGGTCAACCAAGGTCAAACCAGCAATGAATAGTCCTCCCTTCCTAAAATGGAAACCTTCTATTTATATACATGCCAAATATGGAAACTTTCCCAATTGATTTCGACAAACTTCGAATATCCATAACTTTCTCGTCGTAATTCCGATTCCGATAATTCTCGCGGCCACGAACTTGTCTCGACATATTCTTCCAATATTACCCGAAGTCAAACATATCGGTCAAATGAATAAAAAGTCAACCCTTGAATCAACACCCATTTAAATCGACTAAACCATCAATAATCGGAAATAATCACAACTAAATCTTCGTAACTCAAAATCATGCTTCGGAAGTTCCCACAAACTCGAAATTAAATTCCGAACAACTTCCGTGAAGGAACCGAAACCAAATCCTCGCCCGGTAATTTAGTCGTTAATTAGCTCGCCATATTAGTCCGTTTCCGTCGAAACTTCAAATATTCATAACTAATTCCTCGGTCGTCTAAATAACAATCTGGAACCTCCCACGAACTCGTAATCACATGTAGAACGACTCTCGAGAAGAGACCCAGTTCCAATTCTCGGCAAATAATTAAGTCGTTAAGAGCTCTGACGATTCCAATAACTGTCGGACAACTGCGACTACGCAGTAACACATCGATCAAGCTGATCATACTGCTGATTCTGTTCCGGGTCGTCACACAAACTTCAGAAATGGCACCTTGACCTCCTCCTGAACTCTGAGCTGCCGAGCCACTAAAACAACTGACTGAGGACATTCCCTCGTAACGTGACCCTCCTGGCCACCATAATAGCAACCAAATGGATCCTTCGCCTTGTCCAATTGACCCTCAACATAATTGAAAGGACAACAACCTGATGAAGACACTAATCCCGTGGTGCCTGAACTCAACCTCATCAAAGTATCTCGACAAAGTTCACCTTCCTCAAACCGACATGTCTGAAACTGCATAAGCCTTTCCTTCTCAATGTCTTCGCCTCTGATTGCAGCACGACAAACTCATCACAGTTGTCTCAAGGCATAATAGTCAAAATCCCTTTGATGCTTAGGTTCAAAGTCATCTCGAACCTCCTGCATTGCTTCCTCTGAAGCCACATAACATGTACAAACTGGGACAAACATGTGAACAATACATCCCTGCCAGTAGCCTGACTGAACCATTACCGTATAAAATACTCTGAATGTACGTCATGAAGTCGCAACAAGAACTCACACAATATCAACCCACCAAATGCAATGATCTGACTCAAGTAAACCATCAGCTACTACAATTCTCTGCTCTGAAGCAACATGTAGGCACCCATAAACGCACAACCGGGCAAACGATGCCACACATATCTCTGAACCCAGAATGCTCATCCAAACCCACAACTCATTATCAAGTCGCGCGTCGACTGATCCTCAACAGGATCCACAACCTTACTAACACGGAAAGTGCATCAAGGAGGCATCCTAATGAATAAAACGTTGTTCACAACAAGCTGGACGTAATCATGGAACTTCAAACATTTGAAAGTATACAACACCCAGAGCATTTATGAGTATCCGCCGGCCGGTCGGGTCATTGCTCCAGACACGCTGTACATTCTCAAATGTACTTAGAAAACACGACTACAGAAGTTTACATAACCTAAAACCTAATGCTCTGATACCAAGCTGAAAGGCAACCCCGATTTAGTTTCCTAAACCAGAATCAAACCCCTTCTGAAAACACCAACTTGCATGCAAAAACCATAGAAATTTCGGCAGAGTCTCACTATATCGCGGAATTATCATTAACCTGCACCCGAAAACACACTTCATCCTATGCCACAAAAGTCAAACCGTGGACACCAATCCCATCCGGATTTCTCAAATACATATCATAATGTAAAGTAATAAACAAAACTATACTTTACTGAAATCCGAGAAAATCATATGAAAATATAAACATATCTAGTATTCAGAGCAACTTCTAGTATGTACATATATACAAATAGTAGGCCAAACAAAGAACCTACCATAAAAGAAATATAGCTCGAATACTAAGCCTCCAACAGCGATGTGCAACACCAGAATCCGAACTGCAAACTAGGCACGAAAACCGAAAAGCTCAGGGGAAAGGCAAATAAAATCGTTAGAGTGAATGGACGAAAATAATCATATACCTTTCACCATTTATACAATATAAAAACAATTCAAGTTCTTAAAATAAATTGAGGTGTCAGGCGAATATCTCAAGCCCGACGGTCTGGTGAATCTCTCAAGCTCGACAGTGATAGACTAGGCGAATCTCTCAAGCCTAGTGGGCACATCAGGGGAATCTCTCAACCCTGGAATTGGACTACTTGTGATCTGCTGAGTAGCCAATGCATCGATGCTAAGTAAATGCCATCACCAAAAAATATAAAACAATACCTCCAAAAATAATAAATAATCTCAATATTGTAATGGAAATAAATACTAAAATCAGGAATTCGCTACGACAATGTAAATAAAAGTCCACTCACAGATAAGTATGACGCAAAACGCGTTAATCCTGTGATCCGGCGGAAAATTCATCGCCAAACAAACAATCACAATCCCCTGAATAATCACAAATACCACTATTCAAAATAACATTTCAAAATTCTGAACCTCATCTCGAGGACCAACCATTCCCAAAAACATATAACCCGAATATCGACGAAATCGTCAAAAATCCAAGAATCACACTATAAAACCTTGCCACAAATTTCGATGCTCAATTCAAAATATAAACCTCACCACTGCAATCGGTGCGCGATTCCGAGCAAAACAACATAAAAATTGTCGAAAAACACCTCGGCCAGAAAACCGCAGCCGGAAAATTCCTTTGGCCCAGAAAAATTCAACCTACACATAGATTTGAAGATCTCAACATTTCGAACAACTTTCTAATTCAAAGTTAAGCCCAATTTTGGCCGGAAAAGGTCCAAATCTCACCTTGAAGTCAAAAACCCTCGTCGGAATTCTCCACCTCCGATCTCCCTCCTCCGGCCACGGCAAGGTGCAAGATCACTTGGGTTCAACTAACCTCACCATGGGCTTCAAACCCCTATAGGTTCAACCACCATCTCGGCCACCATCGCCGCCACCCAAGCCGCCGATTTCCGCTGGAATTCCTTGATCTTTGCCGTGTCGATTCTCTCTCCTCTGGCCACCATAGAGGGCGATCCACCTACCGATTTGAAGAGGAG
Organism: Geum urbanum; assembly: GCA_946800695.1. Classification (NCBI taxonomy): domain Eukaryota; kingdom Viridiplantae; phylum Streptophyta; class Magnoliopsida; order Rosales; family Rosaceae; genus Geum; species Geum urbanum. The sequence goes on from OX326998.1 coordinate 43,668,684, forward strand.
CACGAGCCTAACATTTTCCGTCAAGAGACCATGGTGAACCGTGGCCGGAATCGAACACAAACACAACAAGAACCGCTCGGCCTCAAACGGGTCGAAACCCACCTGCGGTCAACGCGGTCAACATCCAGTTTCCATTTTTGGAAAATTTCCCAATTCGTCACGTACTCCTTCCGTATTTATACCATACACGTATCGAAACTAAATGGATAAATATGACTAAATCCAATGGCCGAAAATATTCATAACTTATTCCTCGTAACTCGAAAGAATCCTCCGGAAGTTCCCACGAGCTCGAAATTAAATTCTCTACAACTTCTGTGAAGGATCTCAAATCAAATTCTTGCCCAATAATTTAGTCATTAACAAGCCCGCCATATTGATCAATTACGAAAAAATTGCGACTATTCATGAAACTCGCAAATCAAGCCGACAAACATACCATTTTCGGTTCGGGTTGTCACACTAACTCCTCACACGTATAGAGCATGCATCGTAAAACTCCGCGGGGTCACTCATGGACACGTCCATGCTGTACAGTCTGAATCACGGGATCCCAGACTCACATGTGATTCTAGCCAGAAAGGCCTCAGGTCAGAGGTCTGCACCCCCCCTCACCCCGGTAAAGGCCTCGAGTCAGGGGTCACAGCCTCATCCGGTAAACATCTTCGGGGATCAGCCGAGATGCAGGTGTATCGATACAACAATATATATTGTGACTGTACTCTGTGTAAACCAAATCATAAATAGTTCATGCAATGTATTGAGCATAATATAAATGCGTATTCGTAATATATAACTATATAAGCATATTCGACGATGCATAATCGTAAAATACATGCTCGAATAAATCATAATCGCATATGCATGCTCATGCTCGTAAAACGTATAATAAGGACTCGCAACCAATCAGTGAAAAGAAATGTGTCCACTCACAGACAAGCACAGCGCGCAAACGCGCTAATCCCGAGATCCGACGGAAGATCCCTCGCCCAATGTACGATCTCGATCCCCTGAATAATCACAAAATATAACTAATCAAAATCACAATTCATTACTCTGTACCACACCTCGGAAACCAACCATTTCCGGAAACATAAAACTCGGATACAAAATAATTGACGAAAACCCCCAAATACTCCACATAAACCCTCGACTTAAAATCCGGTATCCAAATAATCTCGAAAACCTCAAGGCGATGATCGGGGCGCAATTACGAGCCAAACAACATAAAACTCGTCGAATTTCAAAAAGTTAACGCCTTCGCCGTGGCGGATTCCGACCAAACTTTCCAGATCACAAGTACTTCTTAAGCCCAACACATTTCTCTTCTACCACAACCTTCAATTTCAAGCCCACCGACCGGAAATCGCCTCGAAACTCACGGAATCCAAGGATTCCGGTGAGTTTTACGGCGAGCTTCAAACCTCAACCAATCTAAAACTCCTTCACCCAAAAGCTTCACAAGGTTGAGGGGAACCTTTCCCCCCATACCCCCGACCCCAAATGTCGCCGTAGCGCCGCCCCTGACGACGGCAAAATCGACGTATTTCACCAAACTCGTTCTCACTTATACCTCACCAAATCACATGAATTCAAGTCCTAAACCATAGGAAATCAAGACGAGAAGCTAACCATACCCAAATTGTAGTCGGAGGTGGCCAGAAACGCCAAGTCCGACAGCGAGTCAACGACGGTCTGGTTTGAACTCGGTCAACGCGGGTCAACGGGTCAAACGACGGTCAAACTTCCCAAACGGTGATTTTCGACAATTTTTCGACTATTCCGATAGTTATACTCGCGGCTCGATACAATCGACGGTCCAAAACGAATCATATCCACGTTTCGGATAACTCAAACTTAATCAGAAAAACATGACTAAATCACGCGATTCATAACATATTCCTTGGTTATCGAAACAATTATCTGAAACCGCCCACGAACTCGAAATCACGCATACTACACTTCTTTTGAAGAGACTCAACTCAAAATCTCGCCCGATAATTTAGTCGTGAGTAAGGCCGTTAAAACTGCTCAATTACGACAAACAGTGATTACTCGTAAACTCGCGGATTAAGCCGATTAACGTACTAATTCGGATTCAGGTCGTCACATTCTCGCCCGATAATTTAGTCGCAAACAAGATCGCCAAATGGATTAATTACGACAAACTACGATTATACGTGAACCTCGCAAATTAGCCGATTAACTACCATTTACGGTTCGGGTTGTCACAAAGGCATGTCATTCGGTCACTATATTGGCCGACCCATATATGAAAATGTTCAACTTGAGTCCCTCTATCTTTTCCCGATAGTCTCCGACCCCGATTTGACCGAAGAAAGCTGGAATTTCTATCAAAAGTAGCCGAAAAAATCTAGGTTTTGGGTCGTGGCATTTCTGGCGAGTTGCCGTCGAGACATGTAAGGCTTGAAACATCTTGATCTATTGATTGTTTTTGTGTGTGAAAGAATTCGGTTGCATGTGTTTATGGTCGAAATCGAACCGATTCCGATCGGATTGTTTCGTCCACCGCCGTGTACAGCATTGCCAGCGGTTTTGGCCGGTGGAGGGAGAGGGTTTTGCTCCTCTCACTGCTGCGAAACGATTGGAACCAGTCTCGAGCTCTGTCATGGCTCGACGGTGGAGGTTGGGACCGGATTTCAATTTCGAGTCGTGGGCGTTTGGGGCCAATTCCAACCAATTTGGCCAGAATTTCGTATAGTTTGTTTAGAAGATGTTAATAGGCTCGAGGAGAGCTTTCCGTCGATGTATAATTTATTGCTGTAGGCGGTGGTCGTCGGTTGTGGCGCATGGGTGGCGCATGGTCGGAGAAATTGACCGGAAGTTATTTTTTTGAAACGGGTTGAAAGAACCCAACCCTGATTTAGTTTCCTAAACCGGAATCAAACCCCTTCTGAAAACACGAACTTTCAAAAAACCATAGAAATTTCGGCAGAATTTCACTATATCGCGGAATTACCATTAACCTGCACCCAAAAACACACTTCATCCTATGCCACAAAAGCCAAACCGTGGGCACCAATCCCATCCGGATTTCTCAAAATCATAACATAATATAAAGCAATAAGCAAAAACTGTAACTTTACAGAAATACGGGAAAATCATTTGAAAATATAAACATCAGAGTATTTAGAGCGACCTCTAGTATATACATATATACACAACAGTAGGCCAAACAAGAAACCTACTGAAAAAGGAAGAGTGGCTCGAATACTATGCCTCCAACCGCAACGTGTGACACCTGAATCCAAACTGCAAACTGGGCACGGAAACCGAAAAGCCTAGGAAAAAGGCAAATAAAATCGTTAGAGTGAGTGGACGAAAATAAACATATGCCTTTCACCATTTACATAACATAAAAATAATGCGAGTTCATAAAATAAATGGAGGTGTCGGGCGAATCTCTCAAGCCCGACGGTGATAGACTAGGCGAATCTCTCAAGCCTAGTGGACACATCAGGCGAATCTTTCAAGCCTGGAACTGGACTATCGGTGATCAGCCGAGTAGTCAATGCATCGATGCCAAGTAAATGCCATCACCAATTAAACATAAAACAATACCTCCAAAACAATAAATAATCTCAATACTGTACTGGTAATAAATACTGAAACCAAGAACTCGCTACGACAGTGTAAATAAATGTCCACTCACAGACTAGCACAACGCAAAACATGTTAATCCTGTGATCCGATGGAAACTCCCTCGCCAAACGGACGATCACGATCCCCTGAATAATCATAAATACTAATGTTCAAAATCACAATTCACAACCTTAAATCACATCTTGAGAATCAACCATTCCCAAAAATATATAACTCAATATCGACGAAATTGTCAAAAATCCAATAAACACACTATAAAACCTCGCCACAAATTCCGATGCTCAATTCAAAATATAAACCTCACCACTGCGATCGGTGCGCGATTCCGAGCAAAACGACATAAAACTTATCAAAAATCACCTCGGCCGGAAAACTGCTGCAGAAATATTCCATCGGCCCAGAAAATTTCAACCTATATATGGATTTGAAGATCTCGACATTTCCAACAACTTTCTAGTTCAAAGTTAATCCCAATTTTGATCGGAAAAGGTTCAAATCTCACATTGAAGTCGAAAACCCTCGCCGAAATTCATTAACTCCGATCTCCCTCCTCCGGCCACGGCAAGGTGTAAGACCACTTCTAAAAGTTTCCTCTCCCAAAGGGCTACAAAACCCCTAACAAGTTGACCCCCAACTCGGCCGCCTCCGCGGCCACCATCGTCCCCAAAACTTGTCGGAATACCACTGAAATTCCCAAACTTTGAGAAGCCATAACTTCTTCATCCGACAACCAAATTGAGTGAATGACCTATCAAAAGAAAGAGGAGCTGAAGCCCAACAACTTTTATGAAGACACCACGGCCAAAAGAGGCTCGAATCGAGCTCAAAGACGGCGAAGAACCCACGGCCCGAAACGGGTCAAAACCACCCACAGGTCAACATGGGTCAACACCCAGTTTTTAATATTAGAAAGTTTCCTAATTCGTCGCGTACTCCTTCCGTATTTATACCGTACACATATCAAAACTAAACGGATAAATACGACAAAATCCAGCGGCCGAAAATATTCATAACTTATTCCTCGTAACTCGAAATAATCCTCCGGAAGTTCCCACGAGCTCGAAATTAAATTCTCTACAACTTTCGTGAAGGAACTCGAATCAAATTCTTGCCCCATAATTTAGTCGTTAAGAAGCCCGCCATATTAACCAATTACGACAAAATCACGACTAATCACGAAACTCGCAAATCAAGCCAATAAACATACCATTTCCGGTTCGGGTTGTCATAAATCTACCCCCCTTACAAAAATTTTGACCTCGAAATTTCCAAGTCTGCCAACTGAAAAGTAGGGATACCGCCTCTGCATACTGCTCAACCTCCCAAGTGACTACTTCAACTGAATGACTCTGCCATCAGGCTTCACAATAGGAAATATCTCTGTGTTGTAATCCCTGCACCCTCAAATCCAGAATCTGAACTGGCTCCTCCACAAATTTCAAGTCTTCCTGTATAAGGAACTGATAGGGTGCTAAACATGCAATAAATTTGAAATGTAGTTCCACCACATGGAATACAACATACATACTGGCCAACGCTACAGACAATGCCAAACTATACGTCACAACACTAACTCGCCCCATGATCACATACAGACCAATATAACGTGGCAAATTCATGACTCAACCTACTCACATCTACATAACTTCTCTGCCGATCACGAGCAATTATCAACTTGTCCTTACTAATCCGAAGGTTAACAGTAGCGCATTCCACTAAATCAGGACCAAAAACCATCTCATTCCTACCTCGCTCTAACACAGTGGAGTGCAATACGGTTCCTCATACACAACTTCATACAATGCCATAATTAACAATACTGGTCTGCAAACGGATATTGCAAGCAATCTCGAACAAATGAAACTGCTAGTCCCAATCTGAACTGCAATACACAGGACCACAACATGTCCCCCAAAGTCTGAATAGTCCTCTCAGATTGCCCACCAGTCTGAGGATGAAAAACTGCACTAAACTGTAATCTAGTCTCCAATGCTCACTGCAATACCTGCCAAAACTTTGTTGTAACTGATTATCTCGATCAGCGACCAGGGACACAGGCACACCATGCAAATGGACAACCTCAGCCAAATACCACTCTGCCAGCCTGCCTACTAAAATCTTTCCTGGAAGTACCAGGAAAAGAACTGATTTCGTCAAATGGTCCAAAACGACCAAAATACCAATATTACCATCCGAAGTACGCGGTAACTAATACAAGAAATCCACAGTGATATGCTCCCGGTTCTAATCGGGAATCTCCAATGTCTGTAACTTCCCAGCAAGTTTCTGTCTCTCTGCCCTCACCTGCCGACAAATCAGGCATCTGCTCCTATAGGCTGCTATTTCCTTTTTCCATATTGCACCACCAATAGTAAACTCTAAGTATCCGATACATCTTCGTACCACCAAGGTGCAAAACGTACATAGAACAATAAGCTTCAATAAGCATCTCTCACTTCAATTCATTGCCTCTGGGCCCAGATAGTGAAAGGACCCAACCCCGATTCAGTTACCTAAATCGGAATCGAACCCCTTCTGAAATACGAACCAACAAAAAAATTTTCGAAATTTCGGCAGAGTTTCGTTACTAACGTAGAATTGCATAACCTGCACCCTGAAAATAACACTTCATCCTATGCCACAAAAACCAAACCGTGGGCACCAATCCCATCCGGATTTCTCAACATCATAATATAATCAATAACAGTAAACATACTGTACTATATATATAGTATATCCGTGAAAAATCCGTATAAACACGTATCAGAATATATCAGAGCGACCTCTAGTATAAAATATATACAATATACACATCAGTAGGCGAAACAAGAACCTACTGGAAAGCACAGATACCTCAGATCGCTAGCCTCCAAACTGCGACGTGAAACACCAAACTTGAATTGCACTGGGCATGGAAACCGAAAAGCCCAGGGAAAAGACATGAAACACGTTAGAGTGAGTGGACGAAAATAAATGTCTTTCACCAGTATATATATATGTTTAAAATAACATATGCGAGTCCAGGTAAATAAAAAACAACAAGTACACGAGGTAAAATCATACTCCTCCAGCGTACTGAGCATGCAAGTAAAATCCCACAGGGTCACTCATGGACACATCCGTGCTAGTACAGTCAGAATCATGGAGTCCCAGACTTCCACGCAATTCTAGCCAGAAAGGCCTCAGGTCAGAGGTCTGCCTCCCCCCGGTAAAGGTCACGGGTCAGGAGTCACAGCCTCCCCCGGTAAAAGCCTACCATCGGGGATCAGCCGAGAGGCAAGTGTATCGATACAAAAACATATAACGATTGTACTCTGTGTAAACCAAATCATAAACATTTCGATGCAAATGCATGAAACAGCATATAAGTGTGTGTATATTCGTATACGTATATCCGTATAAGTATATTCGTATAATCGTAAAACACATGCTCATGTAATCCGAAATCTCATACGCATGCTCAAGTTCATATATCATATAAAAGACTCACAAGATTTCCGTGAAAAGAAATTGTCCACTCACAGGTGAGAAAAACGCGCACTCCCGCTAATCTCGTGGTCAGGCGGAAGATTCCTCGCCTGAAGCATGATCACGATCCCGATCTCGATCTCCTGAATATTCACAAAAACATAACTGATCAATATCATAGTCCACAACCCTGTACTGAACCTCGGAAACCAACCGTTCCCGGAAATATGCAATGCAGTACAAAATGAATAACGGAAATTCCGAAATCCCCACTCGAAACCTCAACTGAAAATCGGCTAACCAAATCAACCCAAAAACCTCTGGACGATAATCAAGCCGCGATTACGCGAAAAATGACATTAAGAACGTCGAAATCCAAAAAGTCAACTTTTGGCCAGAGCTCCGCCGTTGACCGCCGCCGCCGCCGGCGGCGCGCCGTCAACTGTGAAATCTCACGGGAAGATTCTCCAGATCGGACGTTCTCCACGAGCCCAACCTAACCTCTAACTGGCACAAGACCCAATTCAGACCGGAACTTCACCAAAACCGATGAAATCCAAACGGAAAACCACCTCCGGCAACCCATTCGGGTTCACAAAAAAACTCAACTAAACCCCAATTAAATCACATGGAAAGCTTCCTTGGGGTAAGGGGAGTCGAAGCCCTCACCCCACCGCCACCAAGGCTCACCGGAAAACCTCCCCCCGTTAATGGCGAATTCCGGCGACCTAACCCGATTCGGGTTCATACAATACCTAACCAATTTCCACAAACGCAATTACCATTCAACTCGAAATTACACAAGGAAGCGAACCATACCCTTGCCGAAGTCGGAGGTGGCCGGAAAATGGGTCGTCGGACGTCAAAGCTCAAAGGGGAAACTTTCCTCTTCGGTCAACTGGTCAACTTTCCAAAACGGGAAAGTGAAAGCTGGTCAAACTCAAACAGTGTTTTTTCGACGATTTTACGACTATTCTCGATATTTATACTCGCGCCTCGGGTCAATCGACGGTCCGAAATGAATATTCGAAATGATTCGGATAAGCTCGAAACAATCGGATAAACTCGTCGGAAACCGAAACTTCGAATAATCATAAAATATTCCTCGGTTATCGGAAAAATCTTCCGGAACTGCCATCGAGCTCAAAATCACGTACTCTACAATTTCTGTGAAGACACTCAACTCAAATTCTCGACCGAAAACATAGTCGCGAATAGAATCGGCAAACCACATATACGACGTAAAACTGCGACTAAACAGAATCTCGTGAATCGTGCCGAATATTCGACTGATTCTGGTTCGGGTCGTCACAGATAGTCTCCTTCTGCGCAACGAAGTGCAAACATTCCTCAACTGATGCTCTGCTGGAACACCATTCTGAATCGCATTCTTCTTGTTCCAACTGTAGGAATCCGCATCCTGAGCCACACAGACCTAATCAAGTAATACAGGTCGATCCCGGAACTAGCCAACAATGCTCCATCATCATCTCACTCTAACTCAGCTCCCGTAGCTCGCAACTCAGCTAACAATGAGATTCTTGCAACACGTACATGAAACATAGAAACTCCAAATTTTTGACTAAGTGCATCAACAACAACGGTGGTATCCCCTGAATGATATTCAAAGTACAACCACATTAGCCTTTCCCGAATGAACTCAAATGTGCACCCATAGTCGTTAATCAACCTCATCCATTTACGCTGCCTCATGCTCAAATCTGGCTGAATACGCAAGTAGATGAAACTCAAGTGATCAGTGTACATCCTACACTGTGCTGCACGCCATAGCAGTAATGTCTCCAACTCTTCGATGCTAACACAAAGACAGCTACTCCTAAATCAGACATAGGATACGTGACTTCATAAAGCTTCCACTATCTGGAACCATATACCATCATATTGCCATGATACATCCCAACACGACCAAAATCTAGTTTTGAAACATCATTATACATAACATACACTTCACCGACATCGCATGATGTAAACACTGGCGCAGTAATCAACCTCTCCTCTAACCACCAAATGTAACTCTCATCACAGGTATCTGACCATTTCAAACTCGACCCTCTGATCGAAACTGATGATACTCAAATCTGAAATCAATATCTAAAAATTGAAACTCCATTAAACTGATCAAACAAGTCATCAATCCGAAGTGGAGGATACTTGTTCTTCACTCAGACCTGATTCAGCTTCTGATAGTCGATGCACAATCTCATCGAACAATCCTTCTTCCTTACAAACAATACAGGAGCACCCCACGGTGATACACTGGGTCGTATGAAACCTTTCTCCAGCAACTCTTGAAGTTGAATCTGTATCTCCTTCAACTCCACTGGCGCCATATGATAAGGTATCTGAGATATAGGTCCAGTGCCTGGTAAAAGCCCAATGGTGAAATCGATTTCTCGAACTGGAGGAACACCTGGTAACTCCTCCGGAAACACATCTCAAAACTCGGAAACAACCTCAATGTCACCAATGTCTGGTACAACAGCTTTTGTATCCACAACATGAGCTAAGTACGCAACACAACCCTTCTTCATCATCCGCTCGGCCTTCATTGCTGAAATCACACATGGTAGAGAAGCATTTCTTTCACCTCTAAACAAGATCTCTAGCACGACTGGACGTCAAAGGACTACAATATTCTTGCGACGAACAACCACTCTGCAGCTAGTCCACAACCTCCTGCAAACCTCATAGTCTCGATACCCCACCTAATACACACAATCTCATCAAATGGATACAACATTCTCCATAAACCTGGAAGTGAAGATACAAGCATATTAGCCATGGATGTCAAGCAACGGTAACCTCTGGGAAACTCTGCCCTTGCACAGGGTCGTGGCATGAACTCTGGCTTGTCCAACTAATCGTCCACGTTGATTGCGACTTTGCTGATTGACTTGTCTAGAAGTCTGCGTTGGTCAAACTCCAGAAATGGAACCTTGACCTCCTCCTGAACTCTGAGCTGCAGAACCACTAAATCAGCTGACTGAGGACATTCCCTTGTAACGTGACCCTCATGGAAACCACAATAGCAATTGAGAATGCCCCTCGGACGCAAACCATAGTGACGCCTGCTGTGTGGAAGGATCACCAACGACCACCCTAACTCATGCCACAGGAACTAGTCCACTACTCTGTGATCTCCTTCTCCACCAAACAGATCTTCCGCTTTGTCTAAATGACCCTCGACATAATCGAAAAGGCCACAGCCTGATGACGATACTGATCCCGAGGTGCCTGAGGGCAGCACAACAAACTCCTCACGGTTGTCTCGAGGCATAACAGTCAAAATCCCTTTGATGCTCAGGTTCAAACTCATCTCGAACCTCTTGCATAGCTTCCTCTGAAGCCACATAACACGTGTAAACTGGGACAAACATGTGAACAACACATTCCTACCTCAGGTTGGTAAACACTCCATATTTCCATTGTTGGGTAGCCTAATTGAACCATTACCGTATAAATAATACCCTGAATGTATGTCATGGAGTCGCAACAGGAACTCACACAATACCAACCCACCAAATACAATGATCTGACTGAAGCACACAATCAACTACCATAATCCTCTGTTCAAAAGAAACATGTAGGCACCCATACACGCACAACCAGGCAAACCATGCCACACATATCTCTGAACCCAAAATGGTCATCCAAACCCACAACTCATTATCAAGTCACGCGTCGACTGATCCTCAACAGGATCCACAACTCTACTGACATGGAAACCATGTCAAGGAGGCATCCTAATGAATAAGACATTATTCACAACAAACAGGACGTAATCATGGAACTTCAAACATTTGAAAGCATACAACACCCAGAGCATTAATGAGTATCCGTCGGCCGGTCGAGTCATCACTCCAGACATGCTGTACATTCTCCAATATCCTTAGTAAACACGACTACAGAAGTCTACATAACCTAAAACCTAATGCTCTGATACCAAGCTGAAAGGACCCAACCCCGATTTAGTTTCCTAAACTGGAATCAAACCCCTTCTAAAAACACGGACTTTCAAAAAACCATAGAAATTTCGGCAAAATTTCACTATATCGTGGAATTACCATTAACCTGCACCCGGAAACACACTTCATCCTATGCCACAAAAGCCAAACCGTGGGCACCAATCTCATCCGGATTTCTCAAAATCATAACATAATATAAAGCAATAAGCAAAAACTGTAACTTTACAGAAATCCGGGAAAATCATATGAAAATATAAACATCAGAGTATTCAGAGCGACCTCTAGTATATACATATATACACAACAGTATGCCAAACAAGAAATCTACTGAAAAAGGAAGAGTGGCTCGAATACTATGCCTCCAACTGCGACATGCAACACCTGAATCCAAACTGCAAACTGGGCACGGAAACCGAAAAGCCCAGGGAAAAGGCAAATAAAATCGTTAGAGTGAGTGGACGAAAATAAACATATGCCTTTCACCATTTACATAACATAAAATAATGCGAGTTCTTAAAATAAATGGAGGTGTCGGGTGAATCTCTCAAGGCCGACGGTGATAACCTAGGCGAATCTCTCAAGCCTAGTGGGAACATCAGACGAATCTCTCAAGCCTTGAACTGGACTACCGGTAATTAGCCGAGTAGTCAATGCATCGATACCAAGTAAATGCCATCACCAATAAAACATAAAACAATAAATAATCTCAATACTGTACTAGAAATAAATACTGAAACCAAGAACTCACTACGATAGTGTAAATAAATGTCCACTTACAGACTAGCACAACGCAAAACGCGTTAATCCTGTGATCCGAAGGAAAATCGCTTACCAAACGGACGATCACGATCCCCTGAATAATCATAAATACTACTGTTCAAAATCACAATTCACAACCTTGAATCACATATTGAGAATCAACCATTCCCGAAAACATATAACTCAATATCGACGAAATTGTCAAAAATTCAATAAACACACTATAAAACCTCACCACAAATTTCGATGCTCAATTCAAAATATAAACCTTACCACTGCGATCGGTGCGCGATTCCGAGCAAAACAACATAAAACTTGTTGAAAATCACCTCGGCCGGAAAACCACCGCCGAAAAATTCCATCGGCCCAGAAAATTTCAACCTACACATGGATTTGAAGATCTCGACATTTCCAACAACTTTCTAGTTCAAAGTTAAACCCAATTTTGACCGGAAAAGGTCCAAATCTCACATTGAAGTCGAAAACCCTTGCCAGAATTCAATAACTCCGATCTCCCTCCTCCGGCCATGGCAAGGTCCAAGACCACTTCTAAAAGTTTCCACTCCCAAATGGCTAAAAAACTCTTAACAAGTTGACCCCCAACTCGGCCGCCTCCGCCGCCACCATCGTCCCCAATACTCGCCGGAATACCACCAAAATTCCCAAACTTTGACAAGGCATAACTTCTTCATCCGGAAACCAAATTGAGTGAATGGCCTATCAAAAGAAAGAGGAGCTGAAGCCCAACAACTTTTATGAAGACTTCACGGCCAAAAGAGGCCGGAATCGAGCTCAACGACGGCGAAGAACCCACGGCCCGAAACGGGTCAAAACCACCAACAGGTCAACATGGGTCAACACCCAGTTTTTAAAATTAGAAAGTTTCCTAATTCGTCACGTACTCCTTCCGTATTTATACCGTACACATATCGAAACTAAACGGATAAACACGACAAAATCCAGCGGCCAAAAATATTCATAACTTATTCCTCGTAACTCGAAATAATTCTTCGGAAGTTCCCACGAGCTCGAAATTAAATTCTCTACAACTTTCGTGAAGGAACTCGAATCAAATTCTTGCCCAATAATTTAGTTGTTAACAAGCCCGCCATATTAACCAATTACGACAAAATCACGACTAATCACGAAACTCGCAAATCAAGCCAATAAACATACCATTTCCTGTTCGGGTTGTCACACGGGTCGACTTATGTCATTAGAATTGTTTTGACGTTTTGATTGTATTCGTGATGTTTAATTTTTATTTAGAGATCGTCGCCCCAGTGGGTGGGTGATGGTGACGGGGTTCGCCACTAAAGGCGATGCAATCAACAGAATAATCTAGTGTGTCCCACTTACTGATAAATGAAATTTTCGGAACAAGTTATCTATTAAAATTATGATGTGAATTATTATTATAGATAAATATTAGTCGAAATTTACCAGGAATTAGTTGAATTATTATTACTGATAATTGAATTTATGAAAATTAAGTAGGATCAAGTCGTTACAGTTTTTTCAGGTAGTTCCTTGATCCAAAAGGAACAGTGTATCATCATTGGGTCTCTATTGTAGAAAGCACATTCATTCTAAAGAGATACACCAACACCATCTTCCCACCAATACGACCTAATGCGGTCCTCTCAAGGGAGGAAATTAAAGCTCAAGTCCTCATGTTTTTTAGGCATCATATCCATCTAAGTCCAAGAAGTAGTACTTAAAGAAAATAGATCCCAAGGATTTATGGGACATTCTAAAACAACGCTTCAGTAATGTGCATGATGCATAGCTTCCAGAATTGACATAAAGATGGAAAATCATCCATTTATTAGACTATCCAAAGGTTTATGCTTACAACCAAGTTATGTTGGAACTAAAATTCGAGCTTAGTTTCTGTGAAACTTGAAAAGACTGATCAAGATATGATCGATAAGTTGTTGAACACCTTCCCTTCTTCCATGAGTATCCTTGCTCATCAGTACCGCTTGGGTATGAATATGGAAGAATAATGATTTTTAGTGATCTCATGAATATCGTGGCCAAAAAAGGAGAGGCATCATGAGATAATTCTCAACAACAACTCAATGCTGGCTGGAACCAAGAAAACACCTGAGAATTATAACATTGGAGGGAAGGCATGTAAGGAAAAGAAGAACAATCGTTTAGAGCCTTACAACCGTGGAGGGCATGCTCCACATGGTAGGAGAGGAGGGCATGGCGATGGTAGATCTGGGCGCCAACTCCAACAAGAATTAGTCATGTTCCGAGAATGAAAGCAATTCTTCACACTTTTCTCCATCTGAAAAGTATCTATGTTTTAAATGTGGCTCTACTAAGAATATACACAAGCAAGGAAATTTAGAATAATTACAAGAGACACGAGCAATAATTGGCACAAGATGTTAACTTTACTGTGGGAGACTATAAGATGGAAGGAGACGTTGATGTCAATCTCATTGTATCACATAACAAGAAAGAGAGTCTTGAGACTCTGCATTTTGATTAGTCTATGTATTGTGTTGTTATCTCTGCTATGTAATCTTTCAAGTTTAGTTTTTGGCTTGTTCAGTCATGTTTATGAGATTTTGTTTTCAGTCGTTTTGGAATAAGACATCTTTGATGTAATTCAGTTGGCAAGTAATAAAATTTCTCTATTTTTTGGTCATATGAAAGTGTTGAAAATTTTATTTAGTTTCATAATGCATGAATGGTTTGTAACATACAATATTCTATAGTACTATGACATCGAAAAACTGAAAAACAAGACAAAAAATGAGGTAGTTCTATTTTCAGACATTTCAACCCATCGAGAAAAATTCTCGACACATAGAATCGATCACCCTGGAACGTTTTGACATATATATTTCGACCCGTTGAAAATTCTGCCTTAATTTCTTCGACCTGTTAAGATGTTCCTCGACACGTCGAGCCAGATTCCCTAGACTCGAAGTCGACCAATTAAGGCTTATGGATGGGTTAGGCTAGACTGGTGTTGGTCAATTATCTAGCAACCAAAAGATAGCTAAATACAAAAAATGAAACCCTGCAAATGCATATATCTTAACGTAGTATAAAAAGTCAGCAGTAGTCGAATCCATAGAGACTTTCAATCAATTTGCAATTACCTTTTAAAAAAAATAAACCAACCAACAAACTTCTCACTCACACGCACGCACAATGTGGAGGTTTTAGTTGAGTCTTGGAAACATGAACAAAGAAAAAGAAAACAATAACAAAAGGAAACACTAATTTAAGATTGTCACTTTAACTTGGCAAGCAATGACACGAACTAGTTAGGACTCATTTCCACCACCAAACATCCATCAACCATAATGAGAATGAAAAGTCAGAATATATATGCATATGATGAAGACATTCACCACTAGGTTATAACATCTAACACTAGTTATCTAATTCTCTCTTAGTTCACACAATTTGCATATGACATCTATGACAGAATTCATATTCCCAATTGAACTTAGCATGGCATCGACTTAAGTTTAGCAACTGAAAACTCACTAAGCACGAAGAGAATTTGAAGGCCACAAGAACCTTAATTTTTGTGTCATAAGAACCTCATCTGTAAGCAAAGTTCAAGACTTGATTTCCTAATGAATGCTACAAACGATCCAATTGTTGCGAAACAGAGCATAAATAGCATGGATAATTAATTATACCCTTCAACATGTAAATCTAATTCAAGCTTCTAAGATGCGTCCATACAAAACTGCAAATTAATCCAGGGAAATCAATTCCATCAACTATACATAAACTGAAATTCATCTCAATTATAAATTGGAAAACATGTTTGGGGCTTCAAGCAAAGCCCTAACAACAAAAGAGTTTAGCTACTCATGTCTACAATGATTCAAAAAAAATAAATGAGAAATTGAAAGATAGAGCAGAAGAGAAAACCTAAAACTCCTCAAAGTTGTGCCTCTGCTTCCTTGTTCTCGTCTGTTTTCTTTTTTCTTTCCCTCAATCTACTTTCAAACAAGTTGTAGTGCATAGAGTGGAGTACAGGAATGGTGTAATTGCAACTTAACTCTCCATAATTTTCCATGTAGTGAGTTGCCAATATTCAGTTCTACTTCTTCAATTTCGTCAGTTACAGACCACTTCTCTCTTCTCTTTTTCTGTCTTTTAATCGACTAAATCAATCAATGATAAGCTAAAGAGGGTTGCGCATGTGAAAGAGAGGGTTGAGCATGTGAGTTGTTTCTAATTAGAAAGATTTGTGGACTGAAGCCCAAGTCTTGAATTCCCGCATAAAATGTTTGAGTGTTTCAAAAGCATTGACCTTGAGTGTTTCAAAAGCATTGACCTTTGAGTGTTTCAAAAGCATTGACCTTGAGTGTTTCAAAAGCATTGACCTTTGAGTGTTTCAAAAGCCATAATTTTGTCTAGAAAACTTTGAATTGCAAACCATAAAATGTTCTAAAAATTTTACATCCTTATCTTTCAAACAGTGTAAGGCTCATTCGCTAATTCTTTCTAGACTGCTCCCAGTAATTCAGCGAAGTTAGTTGTCCAAAATGGCTAGATTCTCACAAATGGTTCTTTTTGGCTCTTTTTATGTTTTTGACTACACAAACACTACAAAACATTAAAAACATAAATTGCTTAAGAACATTCATAAGTCCAAGAATTAGAGCACTTAGATGTGTCAAATAATGAACACATCAACTTGACTGGGTCAAAGTCAAACTACAGTTGAGTTGTGCTGGGCTTGGTCGAGGCTACAATATAACAGCCCTTACTGCCCATTAGCGTTTGACCACATTGGCTAACGAGGCTGGGTAGGATGGCCTCTATGGGTTGGGCTGGACTGGGCCGTCAAAATCACTAAACATTCGAACTAAAGAAAAATAAAATCTTAGTAAATGTTCAATATAAAATAAAGTTATAGTATGACACAAAAACATACGTTTCAAATTAAAATTTGTTGAAGGAGAAAAGTAAATACATAAGCAATAGACTAAAACTGTACTTTATTCATTGATAGATGGTCTTAAAAACACATTACAATCTGTGACAATTATTATCCCTATAAATCAGGGATTGAGAGGATATCTAATTCTACTCTAATAGAGATTGAGAGGATATCCCTATAAATTAGTATCCCAACTTCATTTGTTTAATGCAAGCCGTATTGTCCTCAAATATGCAAGTTAGTGTTGTTATAGGAGATGGTAATCCACTAGACCCTTAACTATGGAGTATAACTAATCTATGCCCAACACTCCTTAACCGCTTCAAGTAAAGCTATAATCTCAGAATGATTAGAGGAAGTAGCAATAAGGGTTTGCTTTATTGATCTCCAAGAAATCATTAGGTTCCCCATCGTAAATATATAACCTATTTGGGAACGTCATTTATGTGGGTCAGAGAGATACCTAGCATCAACAAAACCAACCAGGACATCACATGATGTCTCAGAGTAGGGGACCACACTGAATTGAGGTACAATGCTTGCAGCTAGAACATCCTTCGACGGGTCGAAGATTTCTCTTGATGGGTTAAGAGACAAGTTCTGATTGATCCAGAGGCTACCATTCGAGAAATCCACTCAACGAGTCAAAAATTTCAGAATCTGAATGTTGCGATTCAACAATCCATTTTTCAAGAATTTTAAGCTTTTCTCTATATTCTTTGTAGGGAAAGAACAAGCCCAAGTTAATGGAACCTTTCAAGTACCTGAAGATGTGTTTTACACCATTCCAATGACGTTCTGTTGTCACAGAACTAAACTGTGTTAACTAGTTCACAGAGAATGCAATATTTGGATGAGTGCATTGAGCTACATACTGCGAACAACCATTGGTGTGCTAAGAGATTGTGCTTTGTCTAGGTAAAATTGCTTGAGCATCTTTTGGACATGAGTAGACTAGTGAAGAAGTATTTCACCAACTCGATATTTCAGCTCTAAACCAAGACAAAATCAAGTCCTACCAAAGTCTTTCATCTCAAACTCAGATTTTAAGTACCCAGCTATCTCATTGATTTCATCAAGAGACCTAATGATAATTATATCATCAACATAGATCGCTACAATGGAAAATCCTGAACTTGTTCTCTTAATGAAGACACATGGGCACAAATCATCTTTCTTGTATCCCTTCCCAATCGAGTAGTCACTTAGGTGTGTGTACTACATCCTATCATATTCTTTCAATCCATATAGTGAACGTGGATCTCAATCTAATCACATGAGCACTCCGTCGTTTAGAGTTACTTGAATTAGGTGTGACAAATCCTTCTGACACTCTCATGTATATCTCGGAATCAAGGTTTATATAGAGATATGTTGTAACCACATCCATCAGTCGCATTCTTAGTTTTTCGGACACTACCAAACTGACAAGGTAGCAGAAAGTAATAATGTCCATGACCAAAGCGTATGTCTCCTCATAATCAATGTTAGGGCATTGAGAGAATCCTTGTGCCACATGTCTAGCTTTATATCGCATGACTTTATTCGTCTAATTACGCTTCAAAAAAGACCCATTTATGTCTTACCATCTTAACATTCAATAGACTTAGAACTACCGGACCGAAAATATGCCTTTTCTTCAAAGAGTCTAGTTCAGCCTACATTACTTCTTTCCATTTCAGCAATCCGCTCTTTGCTGAAATTCAGCAACCGAGCAAGGTTCTACTTTATCGTTGTCAATAATCTTTAGAGTGACAGAATAAGCAAAAACATCATCAACTACCTTGGATGATCTATCCATAATAATGCGTGCATCATTGTTAGTTAGTGAGATTTCACAGTTCTCTGACATCACATATGGGTTTGAAGCGTCCTCAATAGAAGCCATTTGTGATTCTATGGCATAACTGTAGTCAAGAACAATCTTATATGAAGGATGATGATAGGATCATTATATGCCTGGATGGCCTATCATTTCATCGGCAGCTCATCTGTAGACTTTCTTGGTCTCCCCATTTACCTGGAGGGAGCCGAGACCAACACTACTCCTTCCACATGAGCATGAGCAATGTTTCCCTGCCCTAGAGTAGAGTTAATCCGCCCCTTTTTGGAGACTTCCAACCTTATAGGAACATTTCAGCAGGTATATCTGATCTCCTTACTTTGGGAATATCAACAACGGAGTTAAGCATTGAGTCTGCTACCTTCTGATGATCAAGAATTTGTTACACTTCAATCTCACTTTGAGATGTGAATGGATTCTCTTAAAATATAGTGGGAGTATACCACGTCAATTCCTGACGTTCCATCGGAATGAAGGCATTCATATCTCCCCTAACGTCGGGAATGTGTAACAACCCAAATAAAAAAGACGTAATTAATAACTAATATTAGTTTTAACGTAAAGTAGTGATAGAGTAAAACATGCATCAAATATTAACACAAAGGAGACAATCAACACATAGTTCACACGTATGCAATTTAAAGCCCTTCTTTATAGATGTAGCATTGATAAGTAGGGATCGTTCTTAACCGGGGATTGAGGGTACTACGCATGACAACGTTTGTAAACATAAAATAAAAGGTATAGGGGCTTTGAAAGTTTGGTTATTAATCTACGAAATATAAAGACAAAATATGGCAGAAAACACATAAAGAAACCCTAAGTTCTATCATGCTTCAACTTATAGACAAGCTAAATAAACAAGAACATAGAATCCTAAACATGCTTTCTAAACCAAAAATAAAATCTAAGACTAACATATATACAACTGATCATCACATGCTAACAACCTAGCATATTTATCCAATTAATCCTAAGTGTCAACGAAATCTATAACTTCAATCAAAACACATACAAATGCTTATATTGAACAAGACAGCAACCAAATCGAGCTAACTATCTAATCCAATTTTATCTTTGTTATTAGTTCATGAAACATGCTCAAAGAAGAACCAAATCGAGTATCTACTAAAAACAGTTTCAAACATTAAGAACAACATAAGTTAGTACATGCATTTGAATAAAAACTATAAACACATGGAAGAAACTTAGTAAAAACCAGAAATAAATAGCCTTATATCAAAACTTAGTCTTGTCATACAAAAGTAGAGAAAACTACACAAAATTGAAAACAAATACAAATGGGTCATGTTACACTTTTGATTCCGTGCAATCGCACCGCAAATCTTGATGTAGCAGCTCCTTTGATGGATGGAAGACACAAATATCCAAGGTCAAATCGAGCCAAGAACACTTGTGGATGGATGAGGGATTTCTAGGAGGTGGTGTTTAGTGGTGTTTCGACCTTGGGAGGAGTCCTTCTTCTTTTGGATGCAAGGAGGTGATTTAGGCAGAGCTTTTGCTTTTCAAATGTGAGATATTTATGTTCATGGCTGAACTCCCCTTTTATAGGAAAAAGAGATGGTATTTGCCTCTTCCTTCAAGGGAAGAAAACCTCTTCCTATGACGACCCGGACCAGAATCAGCAGTATGATCAGCTGTATACGTGAGTTATCGCATAGTCGCAGATTGCCGACAGCTGATTGAATCGCCAGGCTCGTTAACAACTTAATTATTGGCCGAGAATTGGAGCTGAGTCTCTTCCCGAGAGTCGTAGTACATGTGATTTCGAGTTTGTGGGCGGTTTCGGATCGTTATTTGGACGACCGAGGAATTAATTATGAATATTTGAAGTTTCGACGGAATTAGATTATAATGGCGATCTTCTTAAAAACTAAATTACTGGACGAGAATTTGGTTTCGGCTTCTTCACCGAAGTTGTTCAGAATTTAATTTCGAGTCCGTGGGAACTTCCGGAGCATTATTCGGAGTTACGAAGATTAAGTTGTGAATATTTCCGATTGTTGATTATTTAATCGATTTATTATGTGTTGGTTTGAATAGTTGACTTTTTATCGGATGTGCTGATGTGTTTGACTTTAGGCGATAATTGATGAACATGTCGAGACAAGCTTGTGGCCGCGAGAATTATCGGAATCGGAATTACGACAAGAAAGTTACGGGAGTTTAAGTTTGTCGTAATTAATTGGGAAAGTTTCCATATTTGGCATGTATATAAATAGAAGGTTACCATGAGGGGAAAGTCAACATTTCATTTATTATCCTTGACCCGGTCAACTCGGTTTGACCGAGGTGGTGGTGATGCTCTCGGCGGTTCACGGCGGCTCGCCGGCGACGGTGCTTTTCCGGCCACCCTAGGGTGTGTGGCTTATCATGTTCGGAGCGCCTCGGCCTCCCGAGTTCCTTTCCGGCCACCCCTCACGGTGAGGGTGGCGGTGGAGAGGAGGAATTCCAATCAAAAAAGGGGGAAATTATGGTGAATTCGGGTGCATGGTTTTAGACCGATTCGAGCTGAATTTTTGGTTGGGCTTTGTAGCTCTCATCCCCTTGATGCTACCCTGTAAGTTTGGTGATTCAATTCGATGTGTACATGGAGAATTTTGGATTTGAAATTTGTGTACCAATTCGGTTGATCATGAAATTGGACTAGTTAGAGATTGAATTGGCCTTTGTTGCAGTTATGAAAGTTGCTCAGTGGATGATTTTGAGTGGAGTGAGGGTAGCTCCTCCGTGAAATTTCCCGGTCAGTGGCGGCGTTGCCGTGGGCGACGGTTAACGGCAGCTTTTTGGGATTTTCGACAAGTTGCATGTCATTTCACTCGAAATCGCGCCCCGATCGCAGTGGGGAGGTTCGTTTCTCGATTTGAGCATCCGAAAATACAGCAAGGTATCAAGGTGTGATTTCCGGATTTCCGACAGTTTGTCGTAATCGGATTCCGTGTTTCCGAGAACGGTGGTTTCTCGTGATTTGTCTCGTATTGTCGAATTATGATTTTGAGAAATGGTTATTGTGATTATTCAGGTATTCGTGATCGTTCGTTTGGCGAAGGACTTTCCGCCGGATCACGGGTTAACGCATATCGCGTTACGCTAGTCTGTGAGTGGACAATTTATTTTCACGGATTGATTGCGAGTCTTTTATATATACGTTTTACGAACTTGAGCATGCAGCATGATTATGGTTTTACGAGCATGAGATTTCATACGAGATTATGTTTAATATGAGCATGTATTTTACGATTATACGATTATACATATACGGATATGCGTATACGAATATATATACACTTATATGTTGTTTCATGCATTTGCATCGAATTGTCTATGATTTGATTTACACAGAGTACAGTCTCAGTTACGTTGTTGTATCGATACACTTGCCTCTCGGCTGATCCCCGATGGTAGGCCACCAGGAGGGGCAGTACCCCTACCTGACCGGCGATGGGCAGTACCCCGGAACCGAGGCCTTTCTGGCTATGAATCACGTGGAAGTCAGGGACTCCGTGATTCCGACTGTACTAGCACGGAGGTGTCCATGAGTGACCCCGTGAGATTTTTCCATGCATGCTCTGTTTACGAGTTGGAGTCAGCGTCTCCTCGTATACTATTTGATTTATTTATATTTCGACTCGCATATGTTTTTATAACATATATTACTCGGTGAAAGACATTTATTTTCGTCCACTCACTCTAACGATTTTCATGTCTTTCCCCTGGGCTTTTCGGTTTCCGTGCCCAGTTTGCAGTTCTGGCTCTGGTGTCGCACGTCATAGTCGGAGGCATAGTGCTCGAGCTACCTTGTTTTTTCCAGTAGGTTTATTATTCTACCTACTATGGTATACTATATGTTTATACATTAGAGGTCGCTCTGAGTAATCTGTTGTTTATGCTATACGATTTTACTCCAGATTTCAGTAAGTACTATTATATTTATTGTTTTACTTTACTGTTGATATATTGAGAAATCCGGATGGGATTGGTGCCTACGGTTTGATTTTTGTGGCATAGGATGAAGTGTATTTTCCGCGTGCAGGTAATGGTAATTCCACGTTAGTAACGAAACTCTGCCAAAATTTCTACGATTTTTGTTGGTTCGTGTTTTTGAAGGGGTTCGATTCCGGTTTAGGGAGCTAAATGGGCTGATATTGTGTGAGTTCCTGTTGCGACTCCATGGCCTACATTCAGAGTGTTGTTTATACGGTAATGGTTTTATCAGGCTATCCAGCAATTGAATGTGGAGTGTTTACCCACCTGTGGCAGAGATGCATTGTTTAGATGTTTGTCCCTGTTTCCACGAGTTATGTGGCTTCAGAGGAAGTGGTGCACGAAGTTCAAGATGAGTTTGAACCTGAGTATCAGAGAGAGTCTGATTAATGTGCCTCGAGACATATGTGAGGAGTTTAGTGTGTTGCACTCAGTGGCGAGGTTATTGTGAGGGAAAGATGTACGCGGTTTTCGATGCGATGGTTTGAGGAAAGTGGACTTAGTCGAGATTTTGATGAGGTTGAGTTCTGGCACCTCGAGATCAGTGACTTCATCAGGCTGTGGCCTTATCGATTATGTTGAGGGTCATCAGATCAGGCAGAGGATCTGTTTGACGATGGCGGAGATTACAAAGTAGCGGACTTGCTCCTGTGGCATGAGTTTGGGTGATCGTTGGTGATCCTATCACGCAGCAGATGTTGCGGTGATTTATGTTCATGGAGCACTTTCAGTTGCTGTTTCGGTGGCCAGGAGGGTCACGTTACGAGGGAGCGCCCTCAGCTAGCTGTGTTAGCGGTTTGACAGCTCAGAATTCAGGAGGAGATCCTCATGTTGTTCCTGAAGTTTAACCAATGTATCCTTTTGATGAGTTAATCAGCAAGTCGCATTTGACGTGGGCGGCTAGTTGGGCATGTTGGAGTTCGTGCCACGACCTTGTTTGAGGACAGACTTTTCTCCGAGGTTACTGTTGTTTGATAGCCGTGGCTATTGTACCTGCATCTCCACTTCCGAGGTTTTGGAGAGCGTTGCATCCATCCGGAGGTTGCGAGATCCTTGTTGGAGGTTATGTGTTAGCCGTGGACCTATTATAGCTGGACATCGTGGTTTTGATGTGACTATGAGTATAGACTTTTGACGACGCGTTTGGTTGTGTTTGAGTGCCTCGAGAAGGAGGTTGTGTTTCGACGACCAGACTTTCCCCGAGATATTGTTTCGTGGTGATGGTCGAGCGGACGATGAAGACAAGTTGTGTTGCTTGTTTAGCCATGATGTGGATACTACAGTTGTTGTGCCCGACATTGTTGATGTTGAGGTGGTTCCAGAATTTCCAGGTGTGTTCCGGAGGAGTTACCATGTATTCCTCCAGTTCGGGAGACCGATTACACCATCGAGCCTGTACCGGGCGCTGGACTCATTTTACCGGCATCTTGTCGTTCGGAGCCAGCGGAGCTGATGGAGCTACAGTTTCGACTCCAGGAGTTGCTGGAGGAGGTTTCAGGAGATTTCATACGACCCCGTGTATTTGCATGGTGTGGTCTTGCATCAGTTGTGCGACTGTTTGCATGGTTTGACGTAGTGGTGCGTTGACTACCGAAAGCCTGATTCGCTTCAGAGGAGAGCGAGTATTCTCCGCATCGGATAGAAGATTGGTTTGATCAGCTCACGAGAGTTTCAGTCTTTTCGAAAATTGATTTCGGGACCGGATACCATCAGTTGAGGATCGATGTGTCAGATGTGGTTTGGACGGCTTTCGGATCTCAGTGCGGGCATCAGGAGTTTTTGGTCACGCTGTTTGGTTGACCAATGCCCCCGTAGATCGTGTGGACTTGATGGACCAGGTGTTCAGACAGTTTCTGGACGAGTTTGCGGTCATGTTCGTTGGCAATGTCCTGATGTACTCCGGGAGTGTGGACCAGTACCTGAAACGATTGTGAGCGGTTTTGCGGACTTCGCGAGACGGTCAGTTGTTTGCGAAGTTAAGCCAGTGTGAGTTTTGGATGGTTAGCGTGAAGATTTGGGGCTGTGTGATGTTATCCGAGGGAGTTGGCGTGGATCCTGACCAGATTGAAGCCGTGATGATTCGGAGTTTGCCCTACCATTGTACCAGATATTGGGAGTCTCTTGGGTTTATTAGGCTATTACCGACGGCTTATGCAGGATTTTCCCGGATTGCCACTGTACTTTCCGGATTGACGAAAAAGGTGTCAAGTTCGAGTGGTTCGATGTACGCGAGGAGAGTTACTTACTCCTGCAGGATGGTTGACCGTTGCTTCGGTTTTGATCTTACTTGACGACCGCGACGAGTTCGTGAGTTATAGCGACGCATCGAGATTTGGATTTAGTTATGTTTTGATGCTGTGTAGCAGAGCGGTGGCTCATGGGTTCAGACAGTGGGAAACTTTATGTAGTTACGTATCCTATGTATGATTTGGGTGTAGCTGTCCTTATGTTAGAATCAGAGAGTTGGAGATACTACTACTACGACGTGCAGCACAGTGTAGGACGTACACTGATCACTTGAGTTTCATCCACTTGCATTTTCAGCCAGATTTGGGCTTGAGGCAGTGTAGATGGATGGGGTCGATTCGCGACTATGGCTGCACCTTTGAGTTTATTCGGGAAAAGCTAGAGGTTGTACTTTGACCATCCGTTTGGGATGTTGTTGCTGATGCATTCAGTCAAGAATCGGGAGCTTCAGTGTTTCATGTGTGTGTGTGGCTCGAGTTTCCGTGTTAGCCGAGTTTTGCGCTACGGAAGCTGAGTTCGAGTGTGATGATGTTGAAGCTCATTGTTTTGCATGCGTTTGGCACTAGTGATGCGGAGATGTATCAGATACTCCGAGTTTTCTACTCGTGACGCAATATGAAGAGCAATATAGCAGCTTGTGTGTGCAAATGCACATTTGTCAACAGGCGATGGCTGCGAGGCAGAGACTTGCCGGAGAGTTGCAGCTATTGGGGATTTTCGATTAGTAGTTGGAGTTTGTCGCTGTGATCTTGTGTGTGTTTGTATGCATTTTGATGTGTGATACCAGTTCTCAGGCTATTGTGGACCATTTGACGAACTCCGTACATCTCCCTGTACTTTCGGAGATGATTTCAGTGGCAGGCTGGCATAGTTGCGTTTGACTGAGGTTGTTCATTTTCGTGGTGTACCTGTGTCCCAGTTTGCTGGTCGAGGTAATCAGCTACAACAAAGTGTTGACGAGCTTTGCAGCGAGCATTGGGGACCAAATTACAGTTAGTACCGGATCTTATCCTCGGATTGGCGAGCGATCTTTGAGGACTATTCAGGCATTGGAGGGCATATTGTGGACCTTGGTATTGCAGTTCCGGAGGATTTGGGACGAGCAGTTTCAGTTGTTCGAGATTGCATGCAGTACCGGTTTGTTGACTACTATGATTTTGATGTTGCATGATGTCGTTTTGAGGACGATGTTGTACTCCATTGTGCTGGAGCGAGTTTGGTTTGAGTTTGAGTTGATGTTTGATTCTGATTTTGTGGAATGTGTTACCACAGACTGTCAGATTAGCGGAAATGGGTTGATAATTGCTTGAGTTTGATGTTTGAGTTATGTTGATGTGTGTAGATTGAGTTGTGATTTGCTATGTTATTTTGATCCGTGTGTGGTCATAGGCGAGTTTGTGCTGTGCCATATAGTTCAGCATCGCCTATAGCATTGGCTTTTGTGTGTGTTGTGCTCCGTGTGGCGAAACTACGTTTCAGGTTTGTTACATGTTGTGTACCCTACCTGTTCCATATGCAGGAACACTTGGCTATTGTGTGGAGCCAGTTCAGATTCGAGATTTGTGGGTACAGGGATTTCAGCACAGAGTTATCTCCTATTGTGGAGACAGTTGTCAGAGTTGTTCAGTTGACGTAGCCACTGGGCAGTTGAGCAGTATGCAGAGGCCGTACTCCTATGTTTTGTTGGCAGACTCAGAAATTTCGAGGTCGAAATTTTTTAAGGGGGGTGGATTTGTGACGACCCGGACCAGAATCAGCAGTATGATCAGCTGTATACGTGAGTTATCGCATAGTCGCAGATTGCCGACAGTTGATTGAATCGCCAGGCTCGTTAACGACTTAATTATTGGCCGAGAATTAGAGCTGAGTCCCTTCTCGAGAGTCGTAGTACATGTGATTTCGAGTTTCTTGGCAGTTCCAGATCGTTATTTGGACAACCGAGGAATTAATTACGAATATTTGAAGTTTCGACGGAATTAGATTATAATGGCGATCTTCTTAACGACTAAATTACCAGACGAGAATTTGGTTTCGGCTTCTTCACGGAAGTTATTCAGAATTTAATTTCGAGTCCGTGGGAACTTCCAGAGCATTATTCGGAGTTACGAAGATTAAGTTGTGAATATTTCCGATTGTTGATTATTTAATCGATTTATTATGTGTTGGTTTGAATAGTTGACTTTTTATCGGATTTGCTGATGTGTTTGACTTTGGGCGATAATTGATGAACATGTCGAGACGAGCTTGTGGCCGCGAGAATTATCGGAATCGGAATTACGACAAGAAAGTTAAGGGAGTTTAAGTTTGTCGTAATTAATTGGGAAAGTTTCCATATTTGGCATGTATATAAATAGAAGGTTACCATGAGGGGAAAGTCAATAGGTTTATTGTTCTACCTACTGTGGTATACTATATGTTTATACATTAGAGGTCGCTCTGAGTAATCTGTTGTTTATGCTATACGATTTTACTCCAGATTTCAGTAAGTACTATTATATTTATTGTTTTACTTTACTGTTGATATATTGAGAAATCCGGATGGGATTGGTGCCCACGGTTTGATTTTTGTGGCATAGGATGAAGTGTATTTTCCGTGTGCAGGTAATGGTAATTCCACGTTAGTAACGAAACTCTGCCAAAATTTCTACGGTTTTTGTTGGTTCGTGTTTTCGAAGGGGTTCGATTCCTATTTAGGGAGCTAAATCGGGGTTGGGTCCTTTCACTTCCTCTTATCTTTCCACCTAGTTGCACAGCCTTAGTCACCTCTTTAGTCACCAAGCTAATCCTTAGTCACCAAAGATATTTTAGCAATTTGCATCACCAAGTTGCTTGCTTGATCATTTTGGACGAAATAATTGATTCAGAGCTTCCTTCTTGGCTAACTTGGACTTTAATAAATGGGCCCAATGATTTGCTTAATGGGTCGGCCCATCTCCGTTGTCTAGAAACGCAAAAATCCTCCGAAGTGCACTTTTCACGGTTATTGACATTTTCAGCTCCATTTTGCTCCATTTGTCCATCCTCCTTTATTCTTCTACCTAAAAACATAAAGTAAGTTAGAAACGTATTCACTAAGCTCATATCATAGAAAAATGTAGAGAGAGTTACATTAATAATCAAGCATAAAATGCGTAGATCAAGTAGTCGTGAGTGTTAGATCATTAAACGAATTCTTAATCTGTTTAATCCACTTGGAAAACTCAAATTTTGCCGACGTTCTTGGTATGGTTTTGAAGCCCTTAATCTTCTTTTTCATTTTCTGGGTGTATGGTGTGTTTTTGGGTGCGAATCGATGAGGTGAACTTGTCGGATTTCGAGTGCGACGGACAGTGGTGCTTAGACGAGTTTTAGAGATTAGGGATAAGGGGTTTTGGTAGTCCTTATCCTCCTAAGAATTTTGGGTATAGTCCTTATCCTTAAGGCTCGGAGGTGCTGCGACGCTAAAACCTTAATCGGTGATTTCAGTTGTCGTGGCTTTCATGGTTCATGGTGGCCGACTGTCATCGAATTGGAGTGCGTGGATAGGCGGGTTGGTTAGGCTTGGAGTAAGGAGCAATTTGCAGGGATGGATGTCGCCATTGGTGGCAGTCGCCAAAAGTCAGAAATCACAGCAGTGGTGGAAATTTTGACCCTAATGTAGTCTAATTTCCCTCCAGCGAAGAAGGAAAAGTTGTTTAGAATTACAAGAGGAAGCTAAACATGAAATTTGGGGTCATTGGAGTAGGTCGTCGAGGTGGCGCGTGGCGGCCATGCACCGTCGTCCACAGCAAAGCTCCAGCGAGGTAGAAACACAGTTTGTTTAGCGAGTTGGTGGGAAAGTTTTTAAGAAAGTTTCACGTACTTTATTGAATTAGCGTATTGAGTGATTTCGTTATTGGTTATTCAGGAAACGATGATTGAGATTTGGGTGAGGAGACTTCCACCGGACCTTGGAGCTAGTTGTTTATTATGAGTGGATAGTTTGAGATTTTAGTATTCTGTATATATTTTTGGAGGCTAGTTTCAGTTAGTTTTGCATCGACCCATTGGTTACTCAGCTGATCCCCAAGAGCCTCCAGGGAAGGAACATCACTTCCCCCATGGAATTCACGACGTGTTTATGTATAGAGTCACCATACGATTTTAGGTGGCCTGAGGTCCAAGAACTCTAGTCATCACCTCTATTAGCACATGATACTCGAGAAGGGTCAGGTGTCCCACTTGAAGTATCTTTTATTTTATTTTATTTTTACAGTATCTTTGACTTGCTACTTTTTATACCTTTATCAACAGTAAGGCCTATTGTATAATTTTCTCTTCGCGTATTCGATTATTAGATTTTGTCCACTCACTCTAACGGTCTTCTTGTTTTATATGCCTTTCCCTAGGCTTTTCAGTTTCTCGTTGCCCAGTTTGCAGTTTCTATCATGTGGTTGCACGTCATCATCGAAGGCATAGAGTTCAAGTCACTCTCCTTCCCTAGTAAATCCTTAGCTTAGCCTACTAGTCTGTATATTATGTAAATTAGTAGTCGCACTAAATACCATGTATTAGTTTACTTCCGCTTGTGTTTGATACCTAAATGGTCATCGAATTTCTTGCATATTTCTGAATTCAATATAGTACAGTATGTAGTTTGTTAAGTTGAGAAATTCAGATGAGCATTGGTGGCTCTCAGTTTGGTTTATGGAATTTTTGTTTAGAAGTTTTTTTTTTCCAGTGCGGGTTTTTATTTTTTAGTCTTTAGTTTACTGAGGGAGGTTATACCGAATTTTTGGTAGAATTTCTTGAATTTCTTTTGAGTCATTAGGACTTGATTCCGGTTTACTAATTAAATCAGGATTGGGTCTTTTCAATTGGTATCAGAGCATTAGGTTATAAGTTCTGTACACTTCTGACAATGGTGTTACTAAGGACATTTGAAGCCGATGGCCCGACCGGCCGGCAGATCCCCATCAATGCTCACGGTGTTATGTGTTTTTAAATATTTGAGGTTTCATGACTGTATCCTTTGTATTTTGTGACTAATCTATTTTTTTCATAAGAATGACTCCTCAACGTGGAGCCCGAGCCAATAAGGCTGAAGATCAGGATGAGGACCATCGAACGCGAGAGTTACTCGCCCAAGCTTTACGTTTAAATGAGAATTTTGATCCTATAATAAAGGTAAAGAAAGCTGAACCAAACAATTTTCGTGGTTTCACTAATCCTGAAGCATGCAAGGCTTGGATAGATTAGATTGAGCGAGTATATGAGCATTTGCACTTCACTCATGTGCAGAGGGCTGTGGGAGCTGTTGGGTTACTTGAGTCAGATGCTTATTTCTGGTGGGATAGTACTAAGAGACTTCTTGTTGACACCCATGGCCTAAATTCATGGAATTGTTTATGCGCCGATATTTCAATCAGGCTACTCAATAGCGAAAATATGAGGAGTTCACAAACTTTAGGCAAGGGGGGATGTCAATGCTTGAGTATCGAGACAAGTTCACCCATTTGTCTCGATTTTCACATGATATGGTTGTGACTAAAGGAGCCAAATGCAGATGGTTTGAGATGGGTTTAAATTTGAGCATCAAGGGGACCTTGACAAGCATGCCTTAGAATAATTTTGATGAGTTTGTTAACGCAGCACTCAGAGGTGGGGATGTTGAGAGGGAGCAATAGTTGTAGTTTTAGAATCACCGTTTTGAGGAAGGTGAACCAAGCCAGGGTCCTCCGAAGAGGTAAAGCTCAGATACGTCGGGGTCAGCATCTTCTTCCGGCAATGGCACTTTCATATTTTCTCATGATACATTTGGATAGAATTAGAAAAGGAACCGATCGCAGAGACAGAGACATATTAATGGAGTTAGTTCTAGTGGTTCTAGTCAAAGGGGTTGTCGCTACAATCCTCCTGTAAAGCTAGAGTTTCCATTGTGTGGTAATTGGAATCAGTACCATTTGGGGTAGTGTCATCAAACTTAACTCCTTTTCTTGTGAATCTTGTAAGAGGTGATGCATTTCGTGAAAAGTTTTGCACAAATCGATGGTAGTAACCAGCTAGACCCAGAAAACTTCTGATATCTGGCACACTTGCAGGTTTGTTCCAATTCAACACCGTATCCACCTTGTCAGGATCAACACTAACACCATCTGCCGAAATTACATGGCCAAGAAATTTTAAATTATCCAACCAGAACTCGCATTTATTGAACTTGGATAATTGAGACTGCCTCAATGTCTCCAAAACTACATGTAGATGCCTCGCATGCTTCCTCGCATCCTTTGAGTAAATCAGGATATCGTAAATAAATACAATGATGAACTTATCAAGATAAGCCTGAAATACTAGATTCATCAATGCCATGAAGGCATCAGGTGCATTCGTCAAAGCGTTTTGATGACAATCAACCAAAGCTTGGTGATTACTCAAAAAGTCCATACCCAAAATCAAATCAAAATCCGCAACATCAAGAGGTATCAGGTCGGTTGACAACCCAAAACCTCCAACCATAATACTACAGCCTCTATAAACTTACCCGACTAAAACCACCTCACCAGACGGATAAGTCACTCGCCACATCACCGATAAGGAAGTAGTAGGTACGTTAATTATTGTTGCTAATCTCACGGAGATAAAAAAAAGTGTGTCGCCCCCGGATCAATTAAAGTATAAACAGTAGAACCAAAAACATATCACGTATTGATGATCAAATTTGGAGCTACACTGCCCTCTTGAAGAGTCATATGATGAAGTCAGGTCTATCCAGTCTGACCACACGGTCGCCTTCTCTGGCTTCAGTTCTGATAAGCTGACAGTTTAGATGGCGGTGCGGCTCTAACCTTGGAAGTGGCTCCTTGATCACCATCAGAACTCTGCACCGAAAATCCACCTGAGGGGTCCCTCTGCGGATACTCCCTAGCAAACTGACTCGTCTGGCCACAACTGAAACAAGCTGAAGTCCCAAACTAACATTGCCCGAGATGATCCTTGTGACATTGATTGCATAAAAGGAAATCTTTGGGTGTTGATGGAGTAAAACAAGACCCACTAGATCCACTAGAATTGGCCCCAGACCCTTGCCTCTGAGATCAATGATTCCTCATCCATCTCTGAAAATGACTCAGACAACGTGCAAGAGAAGCATGAGTGTGAGATCCCTCGCCTGAAGATATAGTGGAACCAGAAGTACTTGAACTTCCCCTCTTTGATAGACCTTGACTAGGTCTAACTTCGTCAAATCATCGAGTGTGGCCCCGCTCAGATTAAAGCCTATCCTCGCATCTTACTGCAGTATTAACAAACTCATCAAAATCAACACGTGGCATACCATACAAATCCAGGGAAAACTCTGACCACAAACCTTGCTCAAACCTTTAACACTTCTCTTTCACCATATAAATGAAACAATCCCGATACTCCATCATAGACATGTCTCCCTGCCGGAGATTCATAAATTTCCCATACTTCTGCCGCTCCGATGCTTCGTTGAAGAAGCGACTCATGAACAATTTTGTGAACTCTGCCCACATAGTGATGGCTTCATTCCTTCTAGTCCCCTACTTTCAGCAATATGCATAGTCCTGCAAAAGTTCTGCAACTACCTCAGTTCTCTGCTCAGAAGTCAACTAGGGATGCAAACGATCACAAACTCATCCAATCTCAACAAGCTAATTCACACTAGTCTCAGGTCATACAAGCCAATAAAAGGAACTGCTCCAGCCTTCCCCTGATAATGAGATCCTTACGATCCTCTTGTGGTCTTGGCATCATGCGTGAAATTAACTTACGCATCTTGTGAGCCAAGGACCGCATATCATCATGTTGGGCTGGTTGTCGAGGCATAATGATCTATAAGTCCAAAAACAGATTAACACACTGAAAAAAGTCACAACTAGCTCTACTAAGAGACTCTAGATATCCAACAATGCATAACACTTGGAGTAATAGGGATCCACCAGCTGGTCGGGCCATCCTCCCGGGAGTGTTGTACATTTTCAAATGCCTGCACTAACATGACTGAAAGAGTCTACAGAATCTGTGACCTAATGCTCTGATACCAAACTGAAAGGACTCAACCCTAGTTTAGCTAGAAAACTAAGATTAAGCCCTAATGATTAACCATAATCTAGAAAATTCTACGAAAAGGTTGATATAATCTTTCCTGAAACTGAGACAACTAAAAACCTGCATGAAGATAACACTTCAGAGGAAAAATCCCACAAACAAACCATGGACCACCATGTCCATTCAGATTTCTCGACATAAGTCATAAACAAAACCAGAACTCAACTCAAGAATTTAAAAGCATATTTACCAGGTACTGGTTCTGAATACAAAGGAAAATAACTTAACGACCACAAGAGAAACTGACTCAGCTATCTACATGAACATCACTGGAAGTAACATAATACAAACAATATTTAGAGCAACTTCTACTAGAATATACTACATATGATACAAACCGACAGTGAACTGAGACATACTGCTGAAAAGTTGACTTGTGGACTCAAAGCCTTCGACGATACCAAGCACTCCCAAGATATACACTGTTGCCTGGGTGACGGAAACCGAAAAACCCAGGGAAATGTATTAAAATATAAAACATTAGTGTGAGTGAAAAAAAAAATATAATCAACGTAAATCAATAAAATTGATCTATCATGCATTTTCGCTGATTTCCATGAAATTATGCAAGTTCAAATCTAATAAACAGAAATGCAATGGAGGACCGTTCATGGTGTTTGTCCTAATCCAAAACAATCTAGGTCAGGCAGGGTGTTTTTCCTAATTTGGTCCGACCGGTTATCCGGTGATCAGTTGAATAGCTAGGGCATCAATGCTACTAAATAAAACCATCACAAAATAAACCTCTAAATAAATGCTATGAAAACATACCGTAAAGCGTAATGCATAAAAATGTGAACTCTCTATCGACTGTGAAAATAAAGTCCACTCACATGTCTGCGACTACTGCTAAAGTCTAGCGAAATTCTCCTCGATGAGGTCGCGATCACGATGTCCTTTCCCAAAAGATCACGTAATATCATAATAGATAAAACTATGGATATCGGCTCCAAAATTAACCCTGAAAATCCCGTCGCAAAATCCTATAACCTTCCTTGTCGGAGCTCCGCCATGGACGGCGGTACAAGGCCCTCACGCGCCTCCACAGGCGGTGGCGCATGGGGTCTCATGCCTCCGGCCAAAGTGCTATAATGCCAAAGGATTGTTGGAAAGCTCTCAACGAGGCCAACCACTTATTTAAAATAGGTCAAAAAGCTATTTCTTGCGGCCGCCACTAATGGCGGAGATTAACCCCTCAAAACACTCCTCTCTTCAAGACCAACCTAACTCTTAAACTCACGCACCCTCACTCGACCTCATGTGGCCGGAATTGCCCTCGAAAGCTACAGCCCGAAATTGGCCAGAAAGCTTTGCGGCAATGCAGCTCTACCGTGGAGCTTCGTCGATCCACACGACTATCCCATATAGACTCAATAGGAGGAGAGCTTTAAAAGCCAAGCCCCCCACCCACGACCCCCAAAACTAGCAGGAGCACCGCCACCGATGATGACGACTCCCATAGAATAAACTCGATTCGGGTGACCTCCAAACACCTGCAAATCCCAATAATATCTACACTAAACAATCAAGGAAGCTTCAAGCTTCATTTCCCCACCTGTTTAGTTGGCGGAGGTTGCCGGAATCAGAAAATTTTGTTAAGTCGGGTCAACGGCGGTGCACGAGTCAATTTTAGGTAAAACGGGTTAAGCTCGATAGATTTCTGATTTTGGGTTTTTCAGAAATGCCTATTTATACCCCTAAGCTCCTCGAAAGATTGACGGCCCAAATTCAATCTCATCGTGATCAAACGGTCGAGATTAAACAGACTAAAAATTATTATTTTTTATTTATTTCTCTCCCCGACTTCCGTTAAACATAAAAATTAGCTTGCTTATCCGAAAAATCTCCCAAAAATTCCTACGAGCTCAAAATTAAACACTCTACCACTTTCACAAAGAAAGTCAAATCAAATTCTCTCCCAGTGAAAAAATCGTTAACAACTTTGATAATGCGACTAATCCACGATAAAGCTTAATACGATTCGATATGTGCGTAATTTTTGTTCAGGTCATAACATTAAAGGTGAAATTTTGGTGATTGGAGGACAAAATTTGAACGGTCAAATGAAAACCAGGAAAAATTTTGAAGGGTCAAAAAAATGCCAAAATCGATCTAGTAGGGTTGTCTTTGATGGGTAGAGAGTCTTGATGAATCAAAAATTCTTTGAGATCAAACCATCTTCTCTTTTTGTCTCATTTTTATGGTATTTTGGTGTCATAGTGCCATAGAATATTGTATATTTCAAACCATTCAAGCAATATGTATGAAAATAACCATTCTTAACGTTTTCATATACCAAAAGGAAGAAATTTTATTAACATGCCAACACAAAAACTTACATAAAAGATTGTCTTATTCCAAAACAATGATTAAAAACAAAGTAAAACACAAATCTAAACTTGATTACATAGTAGAAACATGAGTCTAATACATATATAAATCAAAATTCGTAGTCTCTAGATTTTCTTTTGTGTTATCTGCTACAATAATCGGCTTCACCGCCATCTTCCATCTTACCGCCATTCATTGATAGGTGACCTTAAATATGCATTACAATCTGTTACAATTATTATCCATATAAATCAGGGATTGAGATGATATATACTTCCACTCTAATTAGGATAAGACACATACCGAAATACCAGGAACATTATTCTCTTCAACAAACTTTTGATTAAATAGATATTTAGTTGCACTCATACAAAATCATTCAAATGCCAATAGTCTAAATGTCGTTACAACCTACAAATATTTGTGTAACTTAGATAATAGTCCAACTATACATCAAATTATTATTACATGACATCGAAACAAAATAAGATTTTAAAATGTGGTTCTTCGTTTATGTTTCTTATTTGTATTTGATAGGTATGAAAAGAAGAGTTCAAAAAGAAAAATAATTATTGACATAACGATAATGATATTCTCACGACCATTCAATTTTACAAATAGTTTCATATATATTTTTCCACTTTGTCTGAATTCTGTATTATTTTAATTAAATATGGGGCCATGATGAACTTTAGAGGCTCAAATGGGCCATGAATCGGAATAAGCTTCAATTCTGCGGCCTAGACTTACCCTATTTCCGGAGAGACTAAGCCAACCGGCACAACATAAAGCTAGGCGTAGGTTCATGCCTATAGGTTGGACGGGCTTTGAAGATGGTGGCCATAAGTTGGGCCGGCCTGAACGGCCTGAACCTACCCCTGCTCCAAGTTATAATGAAAAAGAAAACCTGGACCTATATATAAATGCGCAACAAATTTGACGTCGTTTTTGGGTGTGTGTTTGTCTTCTTTCCTCCTTACTGTAGACGCCGCTCTCTTCTTCTCTTCACTTGACTCGTTTGCTCCACCCTTGAAACCGATCTTCGGCTCTCTCTTGGTCTTAATCATCCATCAGCTGGGCGAGTCGTAATCATAAGCTGGGCGAGTTCCTTTTAATTTCTAAGTAGACGCTCTCACCGCTTTGTTTAATCTTGTTTTTTTTTGGTAATTTAGTTCAAATTTTACGATTCAGG
Organism: Geum urbanum; assembly: GCA_946800695.1. Lineage (NCBI taxonomy): Eukaryota > Viridiplantae > Streptophyta > Magnoliopsida > Rosales > Rosaceae > Geum > Geum urbanum. The sequence continues at coordinate 43,705,160 of OX326998.1, forward strand.
TTTAGGGTTTAGGGTTTAGAGGGCCTTAGAATAGGGTAGAAATTTTGAGAATCTGTGAACCTTGTTGTAAACACTGTAACAGATGTACTATGTTTGCTTGAGAAATCCCATTGTTTCCTGTCCGTTTTGATAACAATGACTTCATTTGCTGGGTTGGGTTGGGATGCCGTGTTATTATTGATAGTGGGTCTAGTATTATGTCCTGGCTGTGTAGATTTCTCCCTAAACTTTGATGTTTTTTTTATCAAACGGGAGTGACATTTGAAGCTGTGCTATTTTCAGGAAGGAGAAGTATGAATTTCAAGAACGTTAAGGTCCCTAAGGTTCCAGGTGGTGGTCCAACTTCTGCCTTGGTTAAGGCGGGAATCGTTGCTGGGCTCGGGTTGTATGGAGTTGCAAACAGTCTATACAACGTCGAGGGAGGGCATCGAGCCATTGTTTTCAACCGTATCATTGGAGTTAAAGACAAGGTTATTCTTCTCACGATTACCACAGTGTCTATATTGCTTGATAAGTTCAAGTTATCTGCTTTTCAAGTCAATTGTTACTTGTATGTATGTTTTTAACTTTCTGAAAGTCTGTTCTTCTTCTGTAAAGGTGTTATCTATTTTACGATGGTCTAAGTAGGAATCTCATGGTGCACATGCACTCAATGTGAGATTTGAAACTTAAACATCCTTATCTTTAAGAAAAAAGAAAAAAAACCTGAGACCCCTCAACGTAGTTGGTTTTTTAAGGGCCATGAAATGCATTCAGTCTGTTCAAACCAGAGCGATACATGGCCTTATATATATCAATTTTGGTCAGCAGCGCTATTTTATCCATGATAAGGTTATCCAATTTGTAAAATCAAAAAACGGTTTATCACAGTATTTGTAGCTGAAGTTACATCAGTAGGGTGGACTTCAAGTCCTAGGAGTGAGTGTTGATGTAAACCACATATTTGTGCAATATACCATCTTATGTGTTTACTGTTTATTTAGGATATTCTTTTTTGCTTGTACATTTACATATGTATCAGTATTGCACATTAATATTGCATTGCTTGTGTAGGTTTATCCAGAGGGCACTCACCTTATCCTTCCATGGTTTGAGAGGCCAGTCATTTATGATGTTCGTGCCCGACCTCATCTGGTGGAGAGCACTTCTGGTAGCCGTGATCTCCAAATGGTTAGTACAGTCATTATCACTTTTGTTTCTGCGACAAGGAATTTTTCAACTGCATGATTTTTGCTCAAATGAATTGGTTAATGCTGTAGTGTATAATGGATTCGACATTTGCTAACTTGATATACTTTTTGTCCCCATCTGTCTCTGTTGCGGAACAAAAAAACAATGGTTCTTGAGTATATGTAGAAGCAGGTCTTGAGCTGCTCAAATCTTAGAGAAGTTTAAAAAGAGAGTCCAAGCGGAAGATAAAACAAAAATGGGGTAGGAGTCGAGAAACCGAAGCAGTTGGGCTTCAGTAAAACTCAGTTAGATTTTACTCGGAATCTTCCACTGCTCACATTACATAGACATAGTATAGGCTCTAGACTCAGTGAAGAATGAAAGACATCACGACAGATGAAAGACAAGTTACTAATTGATTACCTTGTAGAGGAACCGTTACTGTACTCATTAGAAATTATTATGATTTAGACCAGTGGGCTACTAGAGACACTTCACTTTGTACCAAAACGGGGTTTGCTTAGTCTTAGGCTCCCAAATAGGGAGATAGATTTTTTCAATCAACGGTTGTGAGACCCACTTTTCAATCATGTTTCAGCAAATGAACTGCTATGGAGGCCCTTCTTAGAGCCTTTCCCTTCTTTTGTAACCAAGTTATGGCTAGTTTCTTATGGCTACTCCCTTAAGTACCCAGAATCTCATGGAGGTTGCAGCAAGTAGAATACAGTCACAATTTCAGTTTGCCATTTTCTGGCATAAGCTGTCCACCTGTAGAAGTGACACTGGCATCCCAGAAGTCTCCTTATGTCATTTAAATAGCTAGCAACAGTTATTATTTATTTTGTTTTCTCACATTCGTGTTTGTCCAGGTGAAAATCGGGCTTCGTGTTCTTACTCGCCCAATACCAGACCAGTTGCCGACGGTTTATCGAACTCTTGGAGAGAATTATAATGAGAGAGTCCTTCCTTCTATTGTTCATGAAACTTTGAAAGCTGTTGTGGCACAGTATAATGCTAGCCAGCTCATTACTCAGAGAGAGGTAGGGGTCAACACTTGTTTGTAAACATTTTATTATTTATATGTGTGTAAAGACACAGGAACTAATTTGGAATTTTCTTTCTGCATGTACTTGCTTATTAGGCTGTTAGTAGGGAAATAAGGAAGATCTTGACTGAAAGGGCTATGAATTTCAACATTGCTTTGGATGATGTATCAATTACTAGCCTCACGTTTGGGAGGGAATTCACTGCTGCTATTGAGGCCAAACAGGTGGCTGCACAAGAAGCTGAGAGAGCCAAGTTTGTTGTGGAAAAGGCTGAGCAAGACAAGAGAAGTGCTATAATCAGGGCACAGGTAGGTTCAAACAGATTCTTTGAATAGATGACTGCTTTTAGACATTGTGTGGACAATCATGTTTTGGAAATTCCCTTGGTTTATTAGGAGCCCTGATTGGAAATCCTTGTCATGGTTGACTAATATTAGTAACTTTTAGAAACCATCTTGTTGTTCAGGATACTAGACTTTGTTAGTAAAATTGAAAAAAAGGGTCAATCTTTCCTAGAACTTGGGTGAAAACTTTGATGGTTATTGAATGTACTAAGAGCAGTTTGCAGTTTGCTTGACAAGATTATTTCTATGGTAAACAGGGAGAGGCCACAAGTGCCAAGCTGATTGGTGAAGCTATTGCAAACAATCCGGCATTTATAACATTGAGGAAGATTGAAGCTGCAAGAGAAATAGCGCATACCATCTCAAATGCAGCAAACAAAGTTTACTTGAGCTCAGATGATCTGTTGCTGAACCTTCAGGATATGAACTTGGAGGTGAACAAGAAGAAGTAGACAGCAGGTTGAACATGTAATCATTTCATTCAGGTTTGATAAAATTGTGGAAACATTTGCTTTAAAAGTTGACCACCAGAGACCTTTAAATGTGCCCGTGTTTTTGTTGCACGGCTATTCTGGGATGGCAACCTTTTGTCGGAGTTCCAATTCTGGTCACTGGATGAAATTGTCGAGACACTATTACTGATAGGTATTTAAGATGTTATGACATTACTTTTATGTTGACCTGCGCACTGTCCTTGTAATATCATTTCATCTTGGTTTCACTGTTCAAGAATAATTTGCAGTCAGGGATGCAGATGAGTCCTCTAAGGGCTTTGTACTGATCCGTTGTTGGTGATGCGCTGATGCTTCAATCAACTTCGGAGATCGAAAACTGATCCACTCATGAACTTTTTCCATGTTCTTGAATCTTTCAAGAATTAAAAATGAATCTTTATAACTTTCTCGCTGCCACTATACATGTAATGAATCTATGTTATAGCTAGAAAACGGGTGTATCATATTGCCCTTGTGATGTGAACCTTGCTTCCTATTGCGATTTCCTAATATGTGGCAATTAGTTTTAACTTTTGTTATTTTTCTAAGCGTATGTAGTGTTGGCATATGTCCAGGGGACTAATGTCTTTTGCTGCTGAGCAACGTCTATATTAGCTATAATGACTCAGTGAAAACAATCATAATTTCCTTTTTGCAGTTTTCCTCTCTTTTCCATTTCTCTCTTTGTGTTCATACCATTTCCTTGTAAAATTATAGCTAGGTCTAAGGATCGCATCATCTGGTATTTAGAGGTAGGTTACAATGGTGGTGTCTCGTTCTAAATCAGCTACTACTCTTAGCTCGGAGGAGGCGACAAGCTTAGAGGCACAGATTGTGGCTACTAGGGAAGAATCAACCCACCAGTCCAGGAAGATTTGTGGTTTGAAGGATACTCTCTCTGAGTTCATGGCTGAGATGAGAGCTTTAAAGGCTAGCATTCCAACCTCAGGTACCGGTCCACCTCTCATGTCAACACCAAACCATACTAGTAACCTTAGTAGAGCTTTGGATCTGAGGCCTTAACACTCAGCTTCAGGTAGTTACTATGCCCAGAAATTTTTCAAATTCCCCACATGTTATGATCTAGATAGGAGATAAAGAGATAGATATGTCTGTTTTACCACTATTCTCAAGCTATATGGCAAAATTTCTGAAACATAACCATTTAGTAGCTGGACTTAGTGCTATGGATTATGCTAGTCACCAGAGAGTCACATTTGAGCAATAAGCCCCTTGCTTTGACAGATTTATACCTATTGAGAGCACTGTTAGAAGTTCTGGTGCAACTTCTTCTGAAATGGATCTAAGACTAATGGCACAACAAGGTGCTTCTTCCTCAAGCAACCCCATTTCTAGATGTCCTAACTCAAACAGTACCATAGCCTCTATTCCACCTGGTTTTTCATGCCCAAATTTTTCTGCTCCATCTTCATTTTCTACTACACCCACCACCCCTACTTCTCCATCCATGCCCTTCACTACACCTACTCAGAACCATAACCCCTTTACTAGTGCCTTTATTAACCCAAACTATCCATTTTTCCAAACACAAAACCACACCTACTATCATAATCCATATACTCACTAAGAGCAAGGTGGTGAACCATTTACTCCTTCCATGAAACAGATGCAGCTTGGTTTTCCTTCCTTTGATGGAACATATCCCATGGAATGGTTGAGTATGACAGAACAATATTTTTAACTATACTAGGTTTTTAATGAAAAGAAAGTGAAGATTGCCTCCTTTCATCTTACTGGGTTAGTAGCTAGTTTATGGCTATTGTTCTGTCAAGATAATGAGGGCTCTAGGACAAACCTAGTACAGTTGATGCTGCAACAATTTGGGGGCCATGATAAGGTTCAATATCAGGTAGCCTTGGCTAAAATGAGACAAGAGAGCACTGTGGTAGATTTCATTGATAAATTCACCAAAATGTGTGTCAAAGCTCTAGGGTTCTCTCCTGAGCTCCGACTTGCTTGTTTTTGGGGTGGCTTGAAACGAGACATCAAGGCAGAATTATTGGATGTTTTGGGGTGGCTCAATATTGCCAAGACTTCCAGAGCTCTACCACAGCAGTATACAAGGTTTGCTCAGTCTCAGAAAAACCTTGTACAAAATCCACTTGCCACAACCTCAAACCAACCTGCCACAGCCTCAAACCAACCTACAAAACCTAAGCCAAGCAATGAGAAAATTTGGACTCAAAGTGAGTTCAGAGAAAAAATGAACGATGGCAAGTGTTGGTACTGTTCTGACCCATACCACAGAGGTCATAAATGTAAGAAAAAAGAGGGGCAAGCTCATTGCCTACATGGTTTTACCATTAGAGAAGTGGATGATGAGGTCTGTGTTGAAACTGTTACACAGGAAGCCACTAGTGATTTATTAACTGGTGATGATAGCTCAGAAAAGGAAGAGATTCCACTAATTAATTTGCATTCCATGGAGGATATGGAGAGTGTGGAAACCTTGCAACTTAAGGGTTCAGTCTCAGGGAAAACAATGCATATTTTGGTGGATGGGGGTGCAAGCCATAACTTCATTCATCCAAGCCTTCTGCATTACTTTAAGGGTAAATTTTTAAAGGACAAGCCAATGAGAGTTAGAATTGTCAGTGGAGAAGTGTTACACACCAGAGGAAGAGTGGTTAATTTGAAGATTACTATTCAAAACCAGGGAAATAATGCTAATTTCTAAATACTTCCCATCTCTGGGTGTAGTGTGATATTAGGAGCAGCATGGTTAAAGACCATGGGAGATATAATCTAGAATTTTGAAAAAGCTATACATGAAGTTATTCAAGGAAGGAAAGCTACACTCCTTCAAGGGCATTGAAAGTGTGGATTGTGATATATTTTCTGGTGATCAGATGCTGCATACTTTGCAAAAAGAGAGGGAAGCTATATTTTTGGATATTAAACATGTTGGTACTGGAGAAAAGCAGTCCTACATTCATCCTAAATTACAAACATTGGTGGCAGAACATGGTGACCTATTTCAACCTCCTACATCTCTCCCTCCCCCAAGAAAGCATGACCATAAGATTCCTCTCATTCCTAACCGCTCTCATGTGAATGTTAGAGCTTACAAACAGGCTCATTACAAGAAACATGAGATTGAGAGGTAGGTGAAGGAACTGCTTAAGGAGGGAACTATTTAGATGAGTGAAAGTGCATTTTCATCTCCTGTTATTATGGTGAAGAAAAACGATGGGACTGCTAAGATGTGTGTGGATTTTAGGGCCCTCAATGCCATCATCATCAAAGACAGATATCATATTCTCCTTATTGATGAGTTGATGGATGAAGTAGGTGGAAAAACCAAAGTAGAATGAAAGTAGAAGATGTGCCTAAGACTGCTTTCAAAACTCATGATGGCCATTATGAGTATGTAGTTCTTAGTTATGCCTTTTGGCTTAACTAATGCTCCTCTAACATTTTAGTCTGTAATGAATGATACCTTCAGAGATATGTTGAGGAAATTTGTCCTACTATTTTTTTTTATGATATTATGATTTACAGCAAAACTCTTGAAGACCATTTGCAGCACCTACAACTAGTAGTTCAAAGACTCATGGAACATTGTTTCAAGTTAAAAGTGTCCAAATGTACTTTTGGAGCTAAAAGTGTTGAATACTTGGGACACATTATTTCTGGTGCAAATATAGCAGTTGATCCAGCCAAAGTCAAAAGTATAGCTCAATGGGAGAGACCAAAAACCATAAGGGGACTAAGAGGGTTTTTAGGACTTGCAGGTTATTATAGAAAATATGTGAAAGTTTTTGGCATTATTGCCAAGCTTCTCACTGCCATGCTAAAAAAGAATAGCTTTGCTTGGTCACCTGACTCTGAAAAGGCTTTTGAGAAATTGAAGTTAGCTTTCACAACTACACCAATACCAGCCTTGCCAAATTTCTCAAAGGAATTCACCAGAGTGTGATGCATCTGACGAGGGTATTAGAGCTGTTTTGCTACAAGAAGGACACTCTATTGCTTTTTACATCAAGGCCTTGGCACCAAAATATAGAGCTTACTCAGTCTATGATAAAGAGATGCTTGTTGTGGTATCTGCAGTGCAGCAATGGAGAGCTTATTTGTTGGGAAATCATTTCAATATTGTAACTGATCACAAGAGCATTCCATATTTCCTAGACCAAAAGATTACTACTTATACTCAACAAAAGTGGCTTTTGAAGTTGCTAGGATACAACTATATTGTCAAGTACAGAGTTGGAAAACACAATGCAATAGCTGATGCCATGTCCAGAAAAACTCATCTTCAAGCTTTAACAGGTATATCTACATTTGTCTCTCAATTTGTTCTAGATATGCATAATGATGTGCTTGCAGACCCTGAGGCATCTTTGATCAAAAATGAGCTTGAGCTTGGAAATTGTCACAAAAAGAACTATGCCTTTGTAAGGAATGAACTTCACTACAAAGGTATAGTGTATGTTCCTTTTGTTAATAATTAGAGGTCCAAGATTTTCAAAGACAGCCATACTGGTGTCACGGGTGGGCATTCTGGATTCTTAAGAACTTATAAAAGGTTAACAAGGACCTTTATGTGGCCTGGTGTAAAGAAGGAGGTCAAGAAAATGGTAGCTGAATGTGAAGTCTACCAAAGAAACAATTATGAAGCTATGCATCCCCCTAGTCTGTTGATGCCACTTCAAATTCCCAATGGTGCTTGGAAAAGCATCTCTATGATTTCATAGAGGGTTTACCCAATGATCATGGAAAGTCAGTCATATAAGTAGTAGTGGACATGTTTTCCCTGTATGCCTATTTTGTACTTGTAGCACACCCCTATTCTGCAAAAACTATAACAGAACTGTTTGTTATGGAGATTTTCAAGCTACATGGAATGCCTGAATAAATTGTTTCTGATAGAGATCCTGTGTTTCTTTCCAAATTCTGGGAATCCTTTTTCAAGCTTCAAGGCATTGAACTCAACAAAAGCACTGCTTACCATCCTGAAAGTGATGGCCAAACAGAAAACTTGAACAAAACTCTAGAGCATTATTTGAGATGCTTGGTGACAGAATAGGAGACAGGTTGAGTATCATTATTGCCTTGGGCTGAATGGTGGTATAACACAAGTTACCATTCAGCTCTCAAGTCTACTCCATTTGAGGTGTTGTATGGCTATTCTCCACCTAAAATTTTAGCTTACCTCCCTAGTTCCAGCAATGTGCATGATGTGGATCAAGAACTTAACTCTAGAGATCAGATTTTGGCTAGAACCAAGCAGAATTTGGAGCAAGCATAGAACATAATGAAATTATCGGCTGACAAAAACAGGCCAGAGAGGATTTTTGAAGTCAATGACTGGGTATATTTGAGGTTACAGGCATACAAGCAACAATCTATGGAATACAAAAGCAAACACAAACTGACTCCCAAGTTTTTTGGTCCTTTCCAGGTCATTGCAAAAATCAACCCAGTGACATACAAGCTAGCCTTGCCTGAAGATTGCAAAGTTCATCCAGTGTTTCATGTGTCCCTCCTCAAAAAGAAAATTAGTGAGCATATCACAACACAACCCAAATTTCCACCTACTCTTGATCCCTTAAACCCTCATTGGTACCCTACAAAATTCCTAGCTAGAAGTGTGCTTAAGAAAGGGAATGTTGCTGGCACAAGGTGGTTAATACAGGGGGAAGGTACTTCTGTTGGGGATGCAACTTGGATTGATACAGATGAAATTTGAACTAATTTTTCAGATTTCTCAGAGGATTGAGAAGATTTTGAAGGGAGGGCTGATGATGTGAACCTTGGTACCTATTGCGATTTCCTAGTTTTATTAGGATGAGTACGAATAGGTGGTAATTAGTTTTAACTTTTGTTATTTTGCTGAGCGTCTGTAGTGTTAGCACATGTCCAGGGGACCAATGTCTTTTACTGTTGAGCAACTTCTATATTAGCTATAATGCCTTAGTTGAAATTATCAATGAAAACAATCACAATTTTCTTTCTGTAGTTTTTTCTCTCTTTTCCATTTCTCTCTCTCTATGTTCATAAAATTTCCTTCTAAAATTATAGCTGGGTCTAAGGATTGCATCACCTTCTTCCTCCTTGTATTTCAGTATAATTTCCTATATAATAACCGTGGGTTCTACTGTTTAACTTAGGATGTTTTCGTCAAATTTTGCTCACGTGCTCGGCACCTAACCAAGGCACTGACCTTATCTCCTTCTCCGCCACCCATTAGAGCATCCACACTCATGAGCAGAGCAAGAAGCAAAGAAAGAGCAAATTTTGCTTCAAGCAAAATATATCCAAGATTTGCTCAAGCAAATCAAGTTTTGCACACACCCATTTACTATTTGCTTCAAGCAAATTAGCTTTGTCATGTTGTGAAATGTTTAAAAATGATTTACCGGATAGATTTACCACCAATAATAATGTGACACGTGTCTTTATCGGTAGTAATTATACAAGATTTCTGAAAAGATTTTAAACTAATTAAAATTGACACGTGTCACCGCCATGTGTCAATGTTGGTAAATTAATTGGACTAGATTTCCGATGAGATTTTTAACCAATGGCGATCCAACATGTGTCGCTTGATACGCGCAAAACATGCATTTAATGTTAACACAAAGTAGACCCTAAAAACATAGTTCACACGTAAAGCAATTTAAAACCCTTATTTTGTCATTATAATATTGGCGAGTAGGGATCGTTCTATCTGGGGAATTAAAGGGCGTATGCATGGTTTCGTTAATAAGCGGTATCTAAAGGTTTGGGGGGATTGAAAATTGGTTAATTAATCTACGAAATTAAAGTACAAAAATATGCAAACACAACAAGAACTCCTAGACTTCTAACATGTTTTACTCATAGACAAGTTTAACAATCAAGAAACCTTAAAGTCTAATTATGCTTACTAAAAATAAGAAGCTACACTACTAATTACAAGTGATCATCTCATCTTACTAACCTTACTCTTTTTCATGCCTCAATACTCTAAGTAAGCTACGAAATTTATAACTTCCAACTAAATATACATGCTTGATATTTGAGTAGGAATGCAACTTAGCGTCTAAACACCCTAAACAAAGTACGATCATCAAAACATGCGAAAGAGAGGGACTTAGCGTATTATCTAACACATATTTTCGAAGCTTTAAGATTGTATCAAACATGCATAAAAGGCTTGAAATCATAAACACATGCAATTTACGAAAAGGCTTAAGAACATATAACTCAACTCCAAACTTGTTCTTCATTAAATACATCAAAGTGATCCAATACAAAGCAAAAGACAAGAGATTGAAGATCATGGTTACACCTTTTGTCTTGAATGCTTGATGACTTCTTGAAGGTGGTTCTCATTCACAAGGGACTTAGCGTATTGTGAATGATCGATGGCTTCGGAGGATGGATTGCTTCGGCTTGTAAAGGACCCTTGAAGTGTTTATGGAGGAGAGGTATTTGTGTAGAGGTTTGGCTTGTAAAAATGGGAGATGATCTGTATTATGGCTGACCTCCCTCTTATATATAGGCAAAGGAATTGCCTACCTCTCTCTTCCACCTTGCCTCTTCATTAAATGCTAGCATTAATCACCAAGGCAAGTCACTCCCCTAGTCATCATTTGTGATCATCACAAACAAGAGTCACCAAGCCTTGTCACACCTTTAGTCACCATTGTGATGATCAAAAGCAAGAGTCACCAAGCCTTGTCATCCTTTGTGATGATCACAAAGCAAGAGTCATGAGGCCTAGTCACAAAGCTTGACAACTTTGACTTTTCCTCTTCCCCAAGTGGCTTCCTTGCCGAAATTAATGGGCTTGGGCTGGTTTTTGGGCCGAAACAAACTTTGAGAAATGGGCCCACAAAATGGTTTTTGGGCCGGCCCATTTCCGGTGGTCCAAAATCGCAAAATCGCCGAAATTCCTCCGAATTGCGCCGTTATTCATCTCCACCGTAAATGACCTAAAAATAACAAATTAAATAAAAAAAACATAAAAACTAAGATTATAACATAGCTAAACGTAAAGGGAAATGCGTTAAGAATCGAGCATAAAATGCGTATATCATCGCTACAAGATATCGTTGTTGACCAAATAATTCAACCAGATATCCGGTAAAATTTTCGACCAATTACGATGCGACACGTGTCACTGCGAGATAGCGTCGTCGACAAAATAATTGTACCAGATTTCCGGTAAGATTTTCAACCAATTACGATGTGACTCGTGTATTCATCTTTGATGATCAGATTATCTACAATTGCCTATAAAACTTTCATCTTTCACTGATAGTTGCCTCACACCATCTACAAGAATCCGAGTAGATAAATCATCTCTCTAAACACTTAGCAACATTTCCTTGTTCATCACTGTGATGGATCCTTTCAGCTTCCCTAATTTTTTCAGGAGGAGACAACGTCAACAAGAAGAGGATGACTATATGGAGTAATCATTCATCAATCAGGTGGTCATGGAGGAAGCACAAGACGACGATGAACCCTCACGACTGAGCGGTTCACGTCGCGGTAAAAAACCAAATCATCCACGACAGAGGCTATCTAGGGGACGCAATCTCATGGCTGATTACTTCATCGAACGTCCTAACTTCGAGGCGGCAAAATTTCGCCGGCGGTATAGGATGAGCAGAAACAGATTCAACATTTTCATGATGGATCTCTGCAACTACCACCAATCTTGGCATTAAAGACCAGACGCGACTAGATTGCTAGGGCTTCTTCCCAAACAAAATCTAACCAGTGCTCTGCGAATGTTGGCGTACGGGGCGGCTACAGATCAGTGCATTGAAATTACAAGGATGGGGGAATTGACTACCCTGGAATGCATGAAGGATTTTTGTAGCCAAGTGTATCAAATTTATGGTCCAAAATACCTCCGCAGTTCCACATCGGCAGACCTCACGCGACTCCTAGCTAAAGGCCAACGCCGAGGCTTTCCAGGCATGATTGGAAGTATCGACTGCATGCACTGGGAATGGAAGAACTGCCCAACCGTCTATCAGGGGGAGTACTCAGGTTGAAAGGGTCGCCCAACTATTATTCTAGAGGTGGTGGCCTCGTATGATACGTGGATATGGCACAGCTTCTTCGGGTGTCCTGGAGCCAAAAATGACATTAATGTGCTCCACCTATCGAATGTGTTTTCAGAGGTCCTTGCAGGAAGAGGCCCAACTGTCATCTATGAAGTCCATGGAGAGAGGTACAACCACGCTTATTATTTGGCTGATGAAATATATCCAAGGTACTCTACATTCGTTAAAACTATTTCTAATCCCCAGAAACCACAAGATAGCAAGATAAACTTTTTGCAAAGAAACAAGAGGCATACCGGAAAGATGTGGAGAGGGCCTTTGGCATCTTACAATCTCGATGGGCAATTATTTGTCATAGTTGTACATTGCACCACAAATCGGTAATGACTACCATCATGTTAGCTTGCATCATATTACATAACATGATTGTTGAGGAAGAGTACGTGGAGGATGAGGATGAGGATGAGGAAGAAGAAGACGTGCAAAATCTATCGAGGGCTTTCTGGGTTTATGATGGGCCAGTAGATGAACAAGGGAATCGAATTTATTTTGAGTCAATTAGTAGAGATGGAGCCAATATACAACAGTTTCACAACCGTGTTACCGATCTTGAATCTGGTTACATCCATAGAGAGCTTCAAACGAACTTGGTGAAGCACAATTGGAGGTTGGAAACCGGTGAGATACTCTAAATATTATTAAGCTTGTGTTTAATTTTAGTTTAATTTTTGTATGTGTGTTTAATTATTAAGCTTGTGTTTTAATTTAATGTGTATTTCAATTTCATCTTAATAAATAAATTGCATCTTTATTTCTTGAAAATTTAAATTACATAAAATTTAAATTGCATAAAATGACGAGCCAAACCCAGATTTATTTTTTGTACAATACTATAACTTCTATGGAAAGATCAAGCGATTTAGGTGATAACAATCCGAATATATTTCATCGGTAGGTTGATCTTGACTAGGTTCTCCTTCATTAAGGATGGCTAATTTTCTCTTTGTAAAATATCTTTTTGAGATTGGGGTCATTGCCTCCAAATCCATTGTCATGATCCTCATTTCCTCCTCTTGTTTCTTCAATCGTAACTCTTTATCTGCCCTTGCTTCATTCCGGCTTTGAATTTATATGTACTCCATGTAATAATTAAGCTCACTTTCATTATGCGCTATCCTCTTGGATTGCCACGATGCTTGGTCACTAGCAATGGTATGCAAAACCTCAACTTGTTGCTCAATAGGAGTCTTACCTTGTTTCTTTTGTCGCCTCGCTTCCTTTGCCGCCTTCGTTCCCATTGGTCTAGGCGGACTCGAGGGAGCGGCCACGTGGCTTTGAGGTGTGTCATTCACTTCTTCGTCATCCAAATTAATGGTTGGAGATGATTCGGCGGCGGAAGGAGAAGGTTGGTAACTACTTGCATATGGAGATGGAGTACTTGGTAGCACCGAAATGAAAGATAGATGATTCTTAACCACTTCCCAACATTCAAAGTGTGTAAACACTTTCTTCTTTTCCTTATAGTAACATGATTGAGCTTGCTTGACCTAATAAAATAATTATATTAGCTATTTCACCATGCTACATATTTTATTCAAATTACATATATAAATTATGCTACAAATAAATTAATGTATGCTACAAAAAAATAATGTATGCTACCAAAAAGTAATGTATGCTACATAATTTAATTCATCATTATGCTACAAAAAAATAATTAATGCTACCAAAAAATAATGTATGCTACATAATTTAATTCATCATTATGCTACAAAAAAATTTATATAATGTATGCTACAAAAAATAAACTTACTTCATCCATTAGCGAAGTACCGCTAGCTATACGTTGCCGTGCCGCGTAGAAACATACGCCCCATTTTTGCAAGAGTAGCTTGAACTTGTTGTAGTGAGACGCAAGCGCGATTTGGGTCCTTGGCTCTTTCGGAGGATCACCTTGTGTTGGCTTCCAATTTTTCACATAATCCCCATGAATTGTCTCCCATAATTTCTCCCTCTTTTGTTTGTTGCTGTCGTATTCATCAACGCTATGAAGCACAAAAGAGATACACAATTGTAAATTTTCGGAAGGAAGCCAATGTGTGCCCATTGTTTTAGAAGAAAAGCTTAACGAAATGATAGAGGAGATGGAAGGAGAAGTGCAATTTGTTGTGCACAAATTGGTGTGAGTTGAGCAAAAATTGAAGTAGTATTTTTAGGCAAATATTTGGGAGAGTTGGAGAATTTTTGGGATTTTTTTACTATTTTTTGGGATTATTTCCGTTCTGATTTGGAAGTAGCCGTTTCATTCAAATATTAGTCGTTGGATTGCTTCAAACTGATTCAAAATGATTAGTGCAGATGGATCAGACCGTTGGAATTTGATTTACCAGCGGTAAGCCACGTGTCAGCATATGATTGGTCCGTTAATATTTTTTTTTAACTTTTTACCATAAAAAAAAACAGTCGCCTGGCGTCACCCACGTGCCGTGGGATCCGCCAGGGTGTCGAGCAACCACCGGAGCAGCTCTTGCTCGAGCGTTTGTCGGAGCAAATCATCAACGACGACTACTGCTCGGCTTCGTGCTCGCCGGTGCGCGCTCCAAAACCCAGACGATCGAGCAACTCCGTGCGGCCCCACCTTATGCTCGAGTAAAATCGGTGCCAGTGCTGCCCGGTGCAGTTGCTCTTAGAGTCTCTCATCGGGAATCGCTCTCTCCCCGACTCTGACCACCGTATCATCTCCTTTCACCACTCATCGCAATCTCACACTCATACCCGATCAAAGAAACTCTTATCACACACTATATCCACCTCACCGATTCCTTGCTTCTATTCTTCCAGCCTTGCGCTTCGATCTGAGGTTCGGTGTGCTCTGAAATCGTTTGGGTTCAAGGGTCTCTAGCGATCTCCATCTCCGTCGATCCATCTCCATTGCCGGAGTTCTTCGTTTTACATAAGGTCTGTTTCCGATTTCTTTCTTCGTTTTCTTCAATTATGTTTGATAAATCAGAGCTACACAAACATGAAATTGTGGTCGAGAAGGTCCTTTAGTTGTTGTTTTAGTTTTAAAGTATGCCATGTGATATGGGTTCAATACAATTCTGTGGGTTACCTAACTAAATTCGCACCAATGGGACAGCATTTGGGAAAGATTATGAATGATTTAGTAACCCACCAGGAGATGATTAAAGGTTTGGATTTGGATACGTTTTGTACATTTCTTATCATGAAATGCGATTTTGTCATTTCTATTTTCAATTTTGGGAAACCTGTAGGAACTGAATGTCAAGCAATTAAGTGATTAATTAAACAATGATGAAATTGAGGAAGAGTTTAACAGCAGCTTACGACAGCTAGCTTGGTCCTTATTTTACTTTTGTATGTGCTTACATTTTAAACTAAATCATAATCCAGTCGTATACAGCATAACCGATCGGTACATTGAATTTGAAAGCCATGCTAGGGATATATATAACCTGGTCAAGTACTTTTTTTAATTTTTATCATGGGGATGATGGAGTATGTAACTGCCATGAGACTATATGGAGGGTGGTGGGGAACCAAATCGTTTTTGTTTTGATAATATGTGGTTCTGACTGAAAGAGGTATATAACTATATATGGATGTATGTATCTATGTATCACTAATGGAAAAGCTAAAAATAGACAAAAACTGACCGAGTGACTGACTTGTGTGTCATATCCCAGAGGCAACTAAGAGAAGAAGCTGTGAGCATTAGAAGTTACAAACGACTTTGATCCAGCTAACAAGCTTGGAGAGGGAGGATTTGGACCTGTGTATAAAGTAAGTTCTTATTTTTATCAAAGATTAACGATACATGCTTTGATGTCAATGCATGAATTTAGTCCATGGCATCCTTATAAGTCATACTGTTTCTTTCTGTTTTCTGATTTATCTGTAAAATTTTATTCTTCGGCTCCCATAACTTATGACATCTTTATGGTTATGACATTTTTATGGCTTTGATGTCAATGCATGAATTTAGTCCATGGAATCCTCATACATCATACTGTTTCTTTCTGTTTTCCGATTTATGTGTAAAATTAGAAAACATATAACTTATGACATCTTTATGGTTATGACAAGAAAACAAAAGATGAACGTTTTTGTTCTACACCACTCTCTTTCAATCTTTCTAAATCCAAAAAAAAAAATAAATCGGTTTCTTCGAAGCCACTCTTGGAGCCTTTAAGTTTTTATATATATATATATATATATATATATATATATATGCTGATATGCACACATCCCTTTTGGATAATATGTTGTCACAAACAAAAAAAACCTTCGTATTCAAGCCATAGATTAGAAACATACTTAGGAGAATATCCTCGATCTTGAAATTGGGAAAGCAGTTCATATTACCACACTAGGTTTGTATACAAAAGAATTACAGTATCTTTGGTATCCATTTTATTAAATGTCCATTATCATATCCATTTTATTAAATGTTCATTATCTTGGTATCCATTTTATTAAATGTCCAATTTGTTCTAATATATAACATCACGATAGAATAATTATTTTGTCACATTAATCAGATTTAAAACACTCATGATTTGTTTATTAGTTAGAGTGTCGTACTCAGGTATAGGACCAAAAAGAAATTCAAGCACTACAAGTAAGAGAAAACGATATTTTCAATTGAATTTTAGACAACCATTGATAAGCCATGAGACAACGATGCAAGCAGTAGAGGACATTTAAGAGCTTGGTTCTTTTACACATGTTTGTCAATCAGTGTTTTAAATATAGTGATATGTGTTAGGTTTTTCTTATGCTTTTGCAGGTTTAATATATATCTGCATGATCGATCTTTAAAATATGAAATATAAATGTTAAATCACTTTGCATCTCAATATATACAAGTAGTTTGTTGTTTGTACTACCTACACTTGATTGTTTCATTACAATTAATCAAAATATTGATGCCTTTCTCTATTAGACTTAGGCTACAATCTGATTCATTGCTCCATTGGGTTTATTAGGTTGTATGATAATTCAGATGATTATTTGATTTAATCTAACCATAGTTTTTTTTCTGTGAATCACAAGTGTTGATGGAGGAATTTATGAGAAGGCATCATATCAACGAAGCTGCGTAGGTGAGAACAAACTTTAATATTAATTATCAATTAATAAAACTTCATTGTCAATCATTAGTCATCTAATTTACATTTTTATGATGCAATCAAAGGAGTCATTGTGGATTATAATGACTCCGATGATGATGCTTATACATGTAAACACTATGCTACACTTTTTTAGTTAGATGAAGCATTAAAAAAAACCGATCGATTTACACATTATTTTGAAAAAGGACAAGTTCAACTTTTGATGTCATATCCAACTCCAGCTTTTCTTAATGAACTGTTAAATCTAGTTAATGGTCAAAAAAGTGTGTTATTTTGTGAAAATATTAGAGTTTATAATTCCATATTTACATTTACTTCTATGGGGGTTAAAACTGAATATCACATAAATAATGGAACAACTTCTTATGTATTTAAAACGTGGACAAGTGCATCATTTAATCGGTTCAGTTTTACCTTTCGAAGGAGAAAGTCATAAATATGCTCGATCAACTATATGTGTATGACACTCAGAATGAAATTTTAAATCGTATAACTATTATTGATCCAAATAACGCAAACAATAATATTGATGCTACTATTGTTAAAGGATTAATAGAATTGTTGGATGAGTGTAATGAATTAACCAAAACATATCGATTTGTCAGAGATAATTTTGAAAATCATTCGTTGCCCAATTTTGATGTCACTATATTTAATCTTGAAAAAACTAATAATAAACAATACGAATTATCTTCTTCTTCTAAAATTGATGGATTGATTGTGGGTGATATAAGTGAATTTAGTTTCATTAGAGACATAATTATTCGATTAAACAATGGACCGTTGAAACGAATATTTAAAATTCATCCAAAATTAATATCATTACAATATCCGCTTCTTTTTCCATATGGAGAAGATGAATTTAAAATAAATATCAAATTAAAATAAATTGCAGGAAAAATGTGACAATAAAGATAGAAAAATGACAATGAACAAATTTGTATGTTACTAAATACATGATAGAAAAAGTCAATCGAATACTTTGTTGAAAAGTGAAAGATTATTTTAACAGTATTTAGTCGATACATATACAACCGTCGAAGAATATCGGTTAGAATATATAAGGAATCATCAACCAAATATGAGGTCTGAAACATAGAATAATATATCTACGTTTGTTTCGAGTGGAATTGTTCAAGGCTCAGATGTCGAAATTTTTTCTTTTTTGTTCTCACAAGGGTAGTCCAAGAGATATGATTAATAATTATCAAGATGCAATGGCAATTTGTAAAGAATACGGTAATCCTAATTTGTTCATTACTTTCACGTGCAATGTGAATTGTCCAGAAATTTTGAGATATTTTGAAAGAAAAATCAGGATATAAACCAGAAGATCGTCCTGGTATTGTTTGTCGAATTTTTAAAATAAAATTAGATGATATAATTTTCAAATTAATTCTCCATGTATGCGAGACAAACAATGTACAAAATATTTTTCTAAAATAATTTATTATTAACATGATTTTTCAAGCAATTAAGACTCCTTAATATAAATGTCGCGATGATGAATCACATTTTGTAGTTAAAAAAGGAGTTCATATTGGTAATAATTATTTTATTCTTTACAATGCTAATTTTTTGTTAAGATATAATACTCATATAAATGTTGAATCTTGTTCTTAATCTATGTTAATAAAATATTTATTCAAGTATCTAAATAAATGACCTAATAGGGCGCGCGTGTTGGTTCGTGACAATATAAATGATAAGATCCAAAATTATCTAAATTGTTGATATTTAACTCCTCATAAGTCTGTATGACTTTTATTTGAATTTTCCATTCATTCTAGATTTCATGCAGTTCAATATTTAAAAATTCATTTGCCCAAATAACAAACTATTTATTTTCTTCAAATTAATTCTCTTGAAAATGTGTTAAATTATCTGAATATAGAAACTACTATGCTAACTGCTTAGTTTCAAGCAAATAAGATTTATAAAAAGGAAAATAAATTAATATATATATATATATTCAATTTTTCACTAAATTTATTTGGAATGATAATAAGAATTAATTATGGACCCAAAGGAAATAATATCGCATACTCGGTAGGATAGTACATGTGCCACCAATTACAAGTGAATTGTATTTTCTTAAAATACTTTTGAATATTCAAAAAGAATGTACAATTTTTGATTCAATAAAAACAGTCAATGATATAATATACTCTACGTACGTATTAAGAAGCATGTCGAGCCGTTGGATTGCTGTAATGTTAAAAAAAGGGTAAAAGTGTTGTTGGAATTTATTTTTACTACCATTTCATCTTAATTTTGTTATTTATTTGTTACGATTATTTTATTTTGTAATGTCTCAGATGCTCGAGTTTTACTTAATGCATATTGGATTTCTAGAATTTTTTTTTATGGAATACTATAATTTCTAGATTAAGATCTGAAGGAAAAATTCTTTTGGTCGTTGCTTCATCAGGCATTGCTTCATTATTATTTCAGATAGGCATAACAGTTCATTCACATTTCAAAATAAAACTAATTATAGATAAAGATTAAAATTGTAATATAAATAAACAAATCAATCTTTCTAATTTAATTGAAAATGCTAAATTAATCGTTTGTGATGAAGCTCTCATGTGTAATAAATGGTGTATTGAATCAGTAGATAGAACACTGCGTGATATTTTGTCAAAAAAGAAGAACCGTTTGGAGGAAAGACTATTTTATTCGGTCAACGTTTTAGATAAATATTGTCGGTTATACAAGGTGGTCGTAAATAACAAGTTATTTAAGCATTGTTTAATAATTCATATTTTTTGGCCTAGCATTACAGTATTTCATCTAACTGAAAATATGAGGTTATCGACGATTGGTTTAACTAGCATAGAAAGAAATGAAATTAAAGATTTTGCTGAATGGATACTACAAATAAGAGAAGGTTAATTAGAATCAAAATTTCTTACAGGTGATCCTAATATAAGTTGGATTGATATACCAGAAAAGTTACTTATTAATCCTACAGTTCATCCTATAGAATTAATTTTTCAAGCCACCTATCCCAATTTTTAAAGCAAATATAGTGATACAAACTATTTAAGAGAGCATGCTATAGTGATTCCAAAAAATATAATTGTTCATGAAGTAAATAATTATGCAGTTAAATTATTACCCAGCGATAACAAATCATATTTTAGTTCGGATTCAATTTCATAAAATTCAGGTAATAGTGATAATATCAATCTTTTATATCCCATGGAATTTTTGAACAAAATTTAACTTAGTGGATTGCCTACGCATAAACTTATATTGAAAATTGGTATGCTTATTATGTTATTAAGAAATTTAGAGCAGATACGTGGTCTGTGTAACGACATGAGGTTGATTGTGAAATTTTTTTTTGAAAGACTAATTGAGACAAAAATATTTACGGGAAACAACATGGGAGAAAAAAGTTCATATTTCAAAGATAGAATTATATGCAACGGAAACTAAATGGTCGTTTACGTTTAAAAAACGTCAATTTATGTCACACCGTGTTACGCAATGACGATAAACAAGAGTCAAGGTCAGTCATTAAACCAAGTAGGAATATATTTATTAGAACTAGTTTTTACTCAGACAATTATATCTAACGCTATCTACAGTTACGTCGAAGAAAAGTCTTAAAATTTATATAAACAATGGCGACGACATACCTAATAATTGTACAAAAAATATTGTTTATAAGGATGTGTTGCAAGATATATAACACTATATTTTGGGATAGAATATACACATTTTAACTACTGCAACTGCTTTAAATATACATTTTTCATAGCTATCTCTATTTTTTTTTCTACAATTTGGATATATTGATTGATGGCCATTAACAATCAATATATATTACTAATTTCTTTATACATATATATACAAATATATCCTACTGCTGAAGGTGGTCACACTCACATTAACATCCGGAGCCTTAATTGAGGTAAAGCTTTAGTTGTCACACTGCTACTGCAGCTTCCTTTTCTTTTCATCACATCTATAATATGATATTCTTAAAAGTCACAACAAGTATAAATTACAAATAATATTTTAGAGTATCTTTATTAATTTATCTCAGTGGTTTTGAAGATAAATCTAGGAGCTAGATTTATTGGGATTCTTGATACAGAATCTGCAGAAAATCTAAGAGGAATTATGGTCGAAGTTTATTGGGTGCAGAATGTTTCTGGTGTCCTCTGTATTTCAGGCTACTCACAGAAAACTCTAATACCACAGCCGGCCAGCCCACCGTGGCCGGCCCAATCACATAGAGTCCAGC
Organism: Geum urbanum; assembly: GCA_946800695.1. NCBI lineage: Eukaryota > Viridiplantae > Streptophyta > Magnoliopsida > Rosales > Rosaceae > Geum > Geum urbanum. Next base: position 43,726,660 of record OX326998.1, read on the forward strand.
CTAATAGAGGTCCATTTAGCCCATTTTTGCTTACCAATCTGATTTGGAGAGAAAGAGAAGAAGTTGGACCACATGATGTCACTAATTTGGAGCTTAACCTTTCAAAGCCTAAAATAGTGGATCATGGTCTCCCTAATTCAAAGCTTAGATCTTCCACCTCCTCTTTTAATATCATCCTATGGTCGAAATGAAGCGTCCCAACTCAGCCAAGTTCGAGCTCCCTTCTCCCCACTCATCCAACTCACCTCATTTTCACATTTTCCATAGTTTTACACTCTCTCTAGACCCCTTATCTTTAAACCAACCGTCTAGCACTCTCTTTTACCTCTCCTCCACCCTTTCTAGGCAAAAATATCTCCACAACCACCACTACTAGAGACCTAGCTTTTCCCTCTCTTGGATAGAGCCGAACCTCACCACCATATCACCACCACTTTGGCTTAGTTTGGGTATTTCTCATCTCATCCTCGCCTCCTAAGGTTTGGCTCATCTTTTAATGTTCAAAGGAGTGGGAAGTAAGCTATCTTCGATCCCCTTGATTCTTGGAATCCTAAGGTTTTACCTTACCTCATCTTGAAGACTTGGTACTTGTTGAAGAGAAGAAGTGGAGCTAGAAGGCTTGGAGTCACTTGGTGAAGCTTTGGCTAGGGGACCCTTGGTTATTTCTACTCTCTTCCTATTTTAAGCATGCATGTATGAAATCTTGTATTTAGTTATGTGTAGTGAGTAGTTTTATTTGGGAGGCTAGGGTTAGAACCCATGTGATGAACAAAAGATGTCTTAGATTATCTATGATTTTTGGTTTTAGTGTATGTTGTGTGATTGTGTGATGTGAATGAGCAATTGTGTGATTGTGGATGTTTATTGTGCTTGAGCTTCATGTCTAGTTCACTTATGCATATGTTGACCCAAGCTAATTTAATGTATGTGTAAAGAGACTAAAAATGGTCCTTAATTGAATTAGCTACTCACTTAAGGCTAGATGAGCATGTAAACATGATTAGGGTATTTTCTAAGAGGTTTACCTTGAGACTTGGTTGCCTTAGCACTTAGCATGGACTAAAGCTCATTTGAGTCTTAATAGACTTGAGGGACTCTAGTCAAGCGCACATTAAATCTAAAAGGTTATTGTGGCTATTAGTAGATTCTCTTGACTCATAACCCAATAGGTGCGAGTTGGGGGAATCACATAGACTTTCTCTCGGATTCTCCAATAGAGATTCGAGAAGGGAAACCTTCCACATATATCACATGATATTCTTATTAACTTTACAACGTGACATACGATCGAGATGCAAGCTCGAAATGGATTGGGGTCTTTGTTCCAGCTCACTAAATACTTCAATGTTGGGCTCAAGTCATTTAGAGTTCGAAATGACTTAAGAACTTAGGTTCAAAACCAAACGTGACCCAAAAGTTCATGATTTGGACATTAACTTGTGTGAACAGACTTTAATATAATATATAAATTGGGACAATGTTTGATCATATGGTTAGTTGAAATTTCCCTAGTCGACCATCTCTCCTTATATTGAATTTGTTTACTATTTTCGTTTGCTCATTGTAGTGTAATCAACTAACCAATCAAACTCGTATAACCACTCATTGTAATTCAATCACCCCTCATTTTGCTAAGTCCCCAAAGGACTTGGTAGGGTGAGATACACACATCCGCATTTTACTTTTCATTTAGTGTCAAGTTAGTGTCTAGTTGTGACCGTAGTCTAAGCATTAATCATTCGAGCTAGGGAGTTATAATGGCTAATCTTCATGGGTTTGACACTCAACTTCCTATAAATGCTATAACTTGCCTCGTATACTTGTGGGTAGGGAAATACTTTACATTTATGAGTTAGTTCTTAATTCAATAAGTGTAAAGGATCTATTTTTCTCTAACAAGTTTTTGGCGCCGTTGCGGGAGGTTACGTTTATCTTAATTCCGTAGCTTCGGTTAGCCCTTGATTGCGGATTATCCGGACACTTTGGCTTGATGTTTGTTTTCTTAGCTTTTAATTCTCTTCAATTTATCACTTAGAACTTTGTTTTTCTTGTCTTTGTTCCATAGGATACTTTGGTAGGTTTATTGAGGTGAAATTATGTTAGAATTTGTGCTCTAACCTTTGCTACAAGACAATTTTTGATCTATCGAAAGGTACATTTCAACCCATCAAAGATTGTTTGCAAGACGGTCTAGAGTGCCTCCTTCGATCCATCAAGAATTTTTCTCATAAGGTATTCAGTCAGTCTTACAGGGTAGCTTCTTCTATCCATCAAAGGCATACCTTCGCCCATCAAAACTGGGATGTGCTTGAGGTTGTTTCACTTGATCTCTTATCTCTTTCCCTTGATTATCTATATCCCTTTGGGGAATATTTCAATAGTGTCTTACTTTTACGCATTGTAGTTAGTGTGTATCTAGATTTAGCAAACTTAATTTTTGCTACACCTTAGATTCTTAGGACTTTATTCAGTAATTCTAGTATATTGGATAACACACGCCTTTACCTCGGTTCACCTCGGTATCCATAGCATAGTGAATGTCACTGAGCTATGTACCAGATTCTCATTCGAACTCTTAGAGTGCTTATTGATGTTTCCTTAAGGGGGGTGTCAAAGAAGCACCATGGAAGACCCTCAAGGTTTTGAGTACTTTGAGAGTTTGGAGGTTTAATATCAAGTGGTTGCTTACTGTGATTTTTAGTTTTATGCCCTTTCATCATCCACGTTTACACACGTCATCTTCTAGTTCATCATCCGTTTTTTGGAAGACCAATTTGGGGTTTGACATTGCAGCTTCGTTAAGAGAAGGATCAAACACTAGTAGTGAACAAGAGGGTAGTATACCAGTGTTGAAAGTGCATAACCAAGAAGCACTTCGGAGTTTGTTTGATCTTGCCGTAGAGGCACAACGTGAGAATCTAGGTTGCGCACCTCGGGTGTTTAAAATTCAAGTCGATCCTCAACTTGAGGAAGAAGAAGATCCACCACTTGAAAATCCACCATTTGAAGATGAGGAGGAACCGCAAGTAGAGCGAATCACTATGAAGGAATTAAGGGAGACCATTGAGGGAGTGTTCTCTTCCCTCTTTGGTGGCTCACAAGGGTGCATCATGCTACAACTATTAGTGGGCGAGTCGTTTGAGATCAAGCCGAGTTTCTTGCAAACTCTTCTGTTGTTCTTTGGCCACGCCAATTCGGACCCTTACTTGCACTTATTAGAGTTCGAGGAGGTATGTGCCCACCTAAACATCCGTAATATTGACCCCGGATAATTGAGGTTGAGGGTCTTTCCATCAAGCTTGCAGGACAAGGCAAAAGATTAGCTCAACATGCTCCCTCCTAACTCTATCAACTTATGGGAGGGCCTCCAAAGTAAATTCATCACTAAATACTTTCCTCTGGGCAAAATTAATGAGAGAAGAACAAGCTTGATGACCTTTCGAGAAGAAGATGGTGAGCTATTTTGTGAGGCTTGGGAACGATTCAAGGACTGACAGCTTGGTTGTCTGAACCATGAGCAATCTTAAGATATTCGTATGCCCCTTTTCTACCAAATGCTAAATACGGAGACAAGGTGAAAGGTCAACAATGCATGTGGTAGAGATTTCATGGACAAGACAGCGGAAGAAGCCCACATCTTGTTTGAGAAGTTAGCGAAAAGGTCGGCGTTGTGGGATATTAAGCCTAGTATAAAGAAGCTGACGGTATCAATGAGGGATGCCACCCAAACCAATAGGGGTGCTATCTATGAAGTCAAGGGATCCCATCAACAAGAAGATGCTATTAAGCGGCTTGAGGAATCAATGAATAGGAAGTTCGAGCTCTTAATGAACGAAAGTAGAAGTGGAGGCCAAGCCTATCAAGTGTCAGAAATTTGTGTAGAGCCGGTCACTTGTTTGATATGCGAAAGCACGGTGCATAAGACTTTAAGTTTTCCTCATCAAGAGGATTATCTAGAAATTATCGAAGAGTGCAAATGAGTCTTCTATGACCAACAAAAGAATGATCCAGATTCCAACACCTATAATCCAGGATGAAGGAACCACTATAACTTCTCATGGGGTGCTCAAAATCAAAATCAAGGAAACCAAAGTAATCAAGGATGGTTGCGAAGGCCGAATAGTGGTTTTCAAGGAGGTTTTCAATGATCAAAGAGAGGATACAATAATCAAGGTGGAGGTTAAGGCAATTGTGGTGCTTCGGAAAGTGGAAGCAAAAAAGTCTCTACTTATCTAGGAGCTCTTGGATTCACACCAAGAACTAGTGGGGGTTTTGCTAATGCCTCGGGTGGTAACCCTTACCCACCATAAGCGCCATTTATTCCACTAACTCAACAACAATCTTTGCTACAAGCGCCAATTTCTCGACCATAATTAGAGGCGCCCAAGTGTAACGCAGACAAATTGCTTGCGAAGCTTGTCAATAATCAAGAGGAGGACAAGAAGATGTATCTTGACATTTTCATGAGTATGAAGAATGAGAATCAAGTCCTCTGCAATGAGAGCCAAAACGCCTTCCATAAGTTGGAGACTCAAAAGCAATCACCACTCAAAGGAATAACAAATCCCATGAGTTTCCCTCCACAACCAAGAAGAACCCTAAGCACCAAGTCAACGTAGTCAAGGCGGTGTTGAGATCCGGAAGGGGATTTGAAAACTATGATGATGCTTCTATTGTGGAAAGCAATGATGAAGATGACTTAGACACCTTATTGGTGTCAAGGCCACAACTCCGGATGGAGAAAGGTACTTCAAGTAAGGACAAGGTGGTGAAGTTCAAAGAGGATACCGTGTTGATACCATATGAAGATGATGAGTCGGATGACGAAGAAAACGACTTTGTGAATGAGAGAACGGGCACTAAGATGGGTATAAGTCGCCGTGTGAACGCCGAAAAGGGTCAAGAAGGTAGAGAGGTCAGTGGAGAGCATTTCGGGGAAAGTTTGAAAAAGAATGGAGGTAGCAGCTCTATTCTTTCGATGGATTGAGAGAATTATTCGACCCATGGAATCCAGCTCCCTGGTTCAAATGCAAGAAATTCTCGATAGATCGAGAAAAACCTTCGACCTATCGAAGGCTCAATTCAGGGGACTTCCGAGAAGGGTTCAAGTAATGACAAAATGTACCTACCCTTCCCCCAAGTAAGGAACAAGGAAAGGGCTCAAGTAAACTTGGATCAAAAAACCAAGGAGTGTTTGGATGTCTTCAAGAAGGTTGAGATTAATATCCCCTTCTTTACATCATTCAAACTATTCATATGTACTCCAAGTTCTTGAAGGACTTATGTACTAACCGCTGATTAAAGAACAAGCTACAAGGGGAGGAAAGGATCGAGAAGGTGAAGCTCAATGCCACAGTGTCGACTATCATATAAAGGAAGGTGTCCAAGAAGTTGAAAGATCCGGGAAGCTTCACCGTGCCATGCACTATCGGGATGAAGTACTTTGAGAGAGCTTTGAAGGACCTTGGATCTTCCATTAACTTGATGACATATTTGGTATACAAGTCCATTGGCTTAGGAAAGTTGAAGCTGGTAAGCATGTCGTTATAACTAGCGGATATGAGCATTGTTCACCCAAGGGGCATAGTTGAAGATGTACTCGTCATGATCGAAGACCTCATAGTGTCGGCTGACTTCGTGATTCTTGACATGGAGGAACTGAGAAGGTATGATGATTTACCCTTGATCTTCAGAAGAGCTTTTATGGCTACGATGGGTACCAAGATTGATGTTAAAGCCGGCGAGCTCACCAAGACCATGTTTGACAAGACAAGGGAATTCAAGATATTTGACAAATCAGTAAAGATCCCTTCCCTACAATCCATGAGAATTAAGGTTGTAGGTGTTAAAGCTGATGATGAAGATGTAGGCTACACGAAGCCAGAAGCCGATTAGTTGAGTGTAGAAGAGGAGACGACACCGGATGAGGTCAAGGGTTATGAAAAGAAGAGATTGAAGCCGAGAAATCTTGTCATTGGAAGCAAGGTCAACTTGAAGAACTCCGACCCTTCAAGAGATGCATGATACAAATTGCTTCAGATATGTCCACATGGGTTAGTGCATTTGAGAAACGTGACGAATGGAAGAATATTACAGCTTCATAGAGAGCAAGTGGAGGCCTTGAAGGAGGCACCGAGAAAGTGTAATGGGACGATCTATCATTCTAAGGACCCAACCATGATGATGTGACATTCTCTTCCATGGATGGACCATGTTTACGTCCATAAACTACAACCCGTGATGACCAGACACCATTAAATATGATTAAGGAATAAAAGTGTATGGTAGATGTGATGACCCGGACCAGAATCAGCAGTATGATCAGCTATATACGTGAGTTACTGCGTAGTCGCAGAGTTCCGACAGTATTTGAACCGCCAGATTTGATAACGACTTAATTATTGGCCGAGAATTGGAGCTGAGTCTCTTCTCGAGAGTCGTTGTACGTGTGATTTCGAGTTCGTGGGCGGTTCCGGTGAAAGGACCCAACCCCGATTTAGCTCCCTAAACCGGAGTCAAACCCCCTCGAAAACACGAACCAACAAAAACCGTAGAAATTTTAGCAGAGTTTTGCTACTAACGTGGAATTACCATAACCTGCACGCAGAAAATACACTCCATCCTATGCCACAAAAAGCAAACCGTCGGCACCAATTCCATCCGGATTTCTCAATATATCAACAGTAAAGTAAAACAATAAGTATATCTATACTTTACTGAAATCCGGTGTAAAATCGTATAACGTAAACAACAGATTTCTCAGAGCAACCTCTATCGTATAAACATATATGTATATCACAGTAGGTAGAACAATAAACCTACTGGAAGAAACAAGGTAGCTCGAGCACTATGCCTCCGACCACGACGTGCGACACCAGAGCCTGAACTGCAAACTGGGCACGGAAACCGAAAAGCCCAGGGGAAAGACATGAAAACCGTTAGAGTGAGTGAACGAAAATAAATGTCTTTCACCAGTTAATATATATGTTTAAAATAACATATGCGAGTCCAGGTAAATAAAAATAACAAGTACACGAGGTAAAATCATAATCCTCCAGCGTACTGAGCATGCAAGTATAAATCCCACGGGGTCACTCATGGACACACACCGTGCTAGTACAGTCCGAATCACGAGGTCCTTAGTCCTCGTGATTCTAAGCCGGAAATGGCCTCGGTTCCGGGGAAACGCCCCTCACCGGTCAGGTCGGGATAACGACGTCCCTCCTGGCGGCCTACCATCGGGGATCAGCCGAGAGGCAAGTGTATCGATACAACAACGTAACTGAGAGTGTACTCTGTGAAAACCAAATCATAAACAGTTCGATGCAAATGCATGAAACAACATATAAGTGTATGTATATTCGTATACGTATATCCGTATAAGTATAATCGTATAATCGTAAAACACATGCTCATGTAATCCGAAATCTCATACGCATGCTCAAGTTCATAAAATGTATATAAAGACTCGCAAACAATCCGTGAAAAGAAATGTCCACTCACAGACTAGCGTAACGCGATATGCGTTAACCCGTGATCCGGCGGAAAGTCCCTCGCCAAAAGAACGACCACGAACCCCTGAATATTCACAAAGTCCATTATTCAAAGTCATAATCCGACAATACAAGACAAATCACGAGAAGGCACTTTTCTCGGAAACACATAATCCGAATACGACGAATCGTCGAAAATCCGATATGTACACCACAATACCTCGCTATACTTCCGGACGCTCAACTCAAAAAACGAACCTCCCCACTGCGATCGGAGCGCGATTTCGAGTGAAATGACATGCAACTTGTCGAAAATCCCAAAAAGTCAAAGTTGACCGCTGTTGACCACCGCCCACGGCGCCGCCGCCACTGACCGGAACATTTCACGGCGGAGCAACCTCCACTTCATGCAAAATCACCCACTGAGCAACTTTGTCAACTGCAACAAAGGCCAATTCCATCTCTAACTAGCTCAATTTCAAGGAAAACCGAATTGGTACACAAATTTCAAATCCAAAATTCTTCTTCCACAAATCGAATTAGAACTCCATACGTACATGGTTAGAATCCTTGAGAGGAGAGCTACAAAACCCAGTCAATTTTGTAGTTCAATTTGGCCAAACATCATGAACCCGAATTCATCCAAATTCACACCGTTTCTTGCCGGAAATTCCACCACCTACGGCGTCCCACGCCATGAGAGGAGGTCGGAGCCGAGACCAGGAGGCCAAGGCGCACCGATTTCCACCTCCCCCGTGGTCGGAGACAGTCGATCGGCAACTCGCCGTCGCCACCGTGCAGCACCGTCGCGATTCTCCTCCAAGGCCGAGTTGACTCGGTCAACTCACCAGTCAAAGACATAAATGGTAAGGTTTGACTTCCCAAACATGTAACCTTCTATTTATAGACTTTCCCAAAATGGAAACCACATAATTCAATTTTCGGCAAACTTCAAATACCCGTAACTTTCTCGTCGTAATTCCGATTCCGATAATTCTCGCGGCAACAAACTCGACTCGACATATTCTTCAATAATCATCCAAAGTCAAACGCATCGACCAAACGGATAAAAAGTCAACGGTTCACACCAACACATATTAAATCGACAAAATAACCAACAATCGGTAATAATCGCAACTTAATCTTCGTAACTTAGAATAATGCTCCGGAAGTTCCCACAAGCTCGAAATTAAATTCTGAACAACTTCCATGAAGAAGCCAAAACCAACTTCTCGTCCGGTAATTTAGTCGTTAAGTAGCCTACCATTTAAATCCGAACTTCAAATATTCATAATTAATTCCTCGGTCGTCCAAATAATGATCCAGAACCGCCCACGAACTCGAAATCACACGTACAACGACTCTCGAGAAGAGATCTAGCTCCAATTATCGGCCAATAATTTAGTCGTTAACAACTCTGGCGATTCCAATAACTGTTGAAAATCCGCGACTACGCTGTAACTCACGAATCAAGCTGATTATACTTCTGATTCTGGTCCGGGTCGTCACATCCGGATCGTTATTTGGACGACTGAGGAATTAATTATGAATATTTGAAGTTCGGATTTAAATGGTGGTGCTCTTAACGACTAAATTATCGGTCGAGAATTTGGTTTCGGCTTCTTCACGGAAGTTGTTCAGAATTTAATTTCGAGCTCGTGAGAACTTCCGGAGCATTGTTCTGAGTTACGGAAATTAAGTTGTGAATATTTCCGATTGTTGATTGTTTAGTCGGATTATGTATGTGTTTGGGTTGAATGGTTGACTTTTTATCCGATTGGTCGATGTGTTTGACTTCGGGTGATTATTGAAGAACATGTCGAGTCGAGTTTGTTGCCATGAGAATTATCAAAATCGGAATTACGACGAGAAAGTTACGGGAGTTTAAAGTTTGTCGCAAAATGTATTTTGGAAGTTTCCAAATTGGGAAAGTTTTAAATGACTATTTATTGTGACTTTCCCCTTTGGGAAAGTCAAACCTGGGATTAATGGCGTTGACCGATCAGTTTAGGCAAGGAGGAGGGTGCGCGACGGTGGTGCGTCGGCCACGGCGGTGGCTCGCCGTTCGGCCCCCCTACACCTCGACCTTAGTGTCCTTCAACTCGCCTTGGAGCCCTCGACTTGATTCCGGCCTCCTCTCACGGCGTGGGACGCCGGAGGAGGAGGAATTTCCGGCCAAAAATGGAAGGATTTTGGGGGTAATCGGGTTCAACTTTTCCGGCCGAATTGAGTTGTGATTTGGACTGGGTTTTGTAGCCCTCCTCACCTACAAGCTACCATGTAAGTTTGGTGTTTCAATTCGATGTGTACATGAAGAATTTTGGATTTGAAATTTGTGTACCAATTCGGTTTTGCATGAAATTGACCTAGTTAGAGTGAGAATTGGCCTTCGTTGCAGTTGTGAAAGTTGCTCAGTGGATGATTTTGAGTGGAACATGGGTTGCTCCGCAGAGGAATTTCATAGTTGGTGGTGGCGCCGCCGTGGGCGGCGGTCAACACGGCGGTCAACGGTCAAAGTTTGACTTTTTGGGATTTTTGACAAGTTGCATGTCATTTCACTCGAAATCGCGCCATGATTGCTGTGGGGAGGTTTGTTTTTCGAGTTGAGCGTCCGAACTTACAGCGAGGGGTTCGTGAGCGTTGTTTTGGCGAGGGACTTTCCGCCGGATCACGGGTTAACGCATATCGCGTTACGCTAGTCTGTGAGTGGACAATTTCTTTTCACGGAATTCTTGCGAGTCTTATATATGATTTTCGAACTTGAGCATGCGTATTGAGATTTCGGATTACATGAGCATGTGTTATACGATTATACTTATACGGATATACGTATACGAATATACATAAACTTATATGCTGTTTCATGCATTTACATCGAACTGTTTATGATTTGATTTTCACAGAGTACAGTTTCAGTTACGTTGTTGTATCGATACACTGCATCCCGGCTGATCCCCGAGGATGTTACCGGCTAGAATCACGTGTGGGCTAGGGACCCCGTGGTTCTGAATCACGTGTGGGCTAGGGACCCCGTGGTTCTGACTGTACTACCTCAGCTAGGATCACGTGTGGGCTAGGGACCCCGTGGTTCTGACTGTACTACCTCAGCTTGGATCACGTGTGGGCTAGGGACCCCGTGGTTCTGACTGTGAGATTTTTACTTGCATGCTCAGTACGCTGGAGTATGATTTTACCTCGTGTACTTTGTTGTTTTTATTTACCTGGACTCGCATATGTTATTTTAAACATATATATCAACTGGTGAAAGACATTTATTTTCGTCCACTCACTCTGACGATTTTCATGTCTTTCCCCTGGGCTTTTCGGTTTCCGTGCCCAGTTTGCAGTTCGAACTCTGGTGTCGCACATCGTGGTCGGAGGCATAGTGCTCGAGCTACCTTGTTTCTTCCTGTAGGTTTATTATTCTACCTACTGTGGTATACTTATATGTTTATACATTAGAGGTCGCTCTGAGTAATCTGTCGTTTATGTTATACGATTTTACTCCGGATTTCAGTAAGGTAAAGATATATTATTTATTTTACATTACTGTTGATATGTTGAGAAATCTGGATGGGATTGGTGCCCACGGTTTGATTTTTGTGGCATAGTATGAAGTGTATTTTCCGCGTGCAGGTAATGGTAATTCCACGTTAGTAACGAAACTCTGCCGAAATTTCGAAAAGTTTTTGTTGGTTCGTGTTTTCGAAAGGGTTTGATTCCGGTTTAGGGAACTAAATCGGGGTTGAGTCCTTTCATAGAGGTGGTGATCATATGACCTGGATGAAACCAATTTGAAGAAAGTCAAGGATTCCTAGCGTGGAAGGCAAGACAAATCATGGTTTTGCATGTTGGTGATTGATAGTGACTTGGGAGAAAATAGTTTCGGTCTTCAAGAGGGAGCATTCGTAATCTGTTACCTCACTTTGAATTTCATTGCTTGTTCATGCATCTGTGTATTAAATTGTTAGCTTTGTGTCTATGAGTTTTGTGATGTGAGGATGGATTGAAGACTTAGCGTTCCTTATTTGTTTTATGTGCTTTTAATTTCTAACCCCTCTTATTTCATAACCTTGTAGGACTTATTGTTATTTTGGACCCCTTTGAACATCGTTGACTCTTTGTGTTGTTGTCAAATTGGTACCTTGTTTAGTTTGTGTTTTGTGTGGATGGATGCATCATTTGATTGCATGTGTGTGATTAGATGATGATTTGTTGAGTAATTAGATGTGCATCTCACCATCTAAAAATGTGTTTAGCTTGTGTTGTGTGGTTTATGTGTGTGTGAAGGTCCATTTTTGGTGTAGGGAATGGCTTGAACTTGAATAGATATTGGCATTATTTTACTCACCTTCATAGGGACATTCAGGATACTTGCCTCGATGGATCGAAGGGTTTCTCTCGATCCATCAAAGCTTTATATCATATCGATAAAGGGTGCTTGCCTCGATTGATCGAAGGGTTTCCCTCGATCCACCAAACAAGATTGGCTAGTTGGATCCAAGGGCACTGCCTTGATGGATCGAAGAGTTTCCTTCGACTCATCAAAGGCCATTCCTGATTCACACTTTTCAAGCCTCTTCCGGAGTCCGAATGCTATGGCCTTGACCAAAGACCACATTGAGCTTTCAAATGCTATCAATTTCAACACGAGGGCGACGTTTGCTAGTTCTTACTTCACTCATGCAACATTTGCATAGCGAGGCCTAAGTTGACCTTCGTTGGTTTACATGTTCATACATTTGGATCTAGGAGCCGATCTTCAAATCGTTTGCACCTTCTTTATCCATACTCTCTTTATTTCCTTGCTTCGTATGGATATGTTTAAGAATGATGCTAAGTGTAGATTTGATTCGTGTTAGAATGTGGCAATCTTTGTGTGATACATGTTGTGATACTTATTTCTATGGACTAAATACCTTTATAGGTTTCCGATCATTCCATGCTAAGGTGTTCAAGTTCTAAGTATGAGGTCCCCTCGTGTTACATGCTAGATTACAATGTGGTTTTCCTTTGAAATGTGATTAATATGCATGCCCCCATTGTGGTTGATAGGACTCTAGTAACTTCATTATTTCTTAGAGACTATATGACCCTTTAAATGCGAATGCATGTTAGTTTCTATGCCTAGGAGAACATCTGTTAGGTGAATAAATTTGTGAAATGATGATGTCTTGCTATCTTGTCTACACTTTTGAGAATTACTTCTAAAGGATGATCACCACTTTTGCCAAATTGCTTTTAAACCATATGATGCATACATCCTTTAGATAGCCAATTTGAGCCTTATATTATTTAGCCATTTAATTCTTGAATACGACAAATCCTTACCAAGCCTAAACACTTACTCCTACTCTTAACTAGGCAATCGAGCAAGCGATAATGAAGTCCTTTTAGGATGTGATCAGAGTTGTGCTTATTGTGAAGTTTGGAAAAAGATTAAGTATGAGGTGGAGGAGATTGTTGTGATGTTCATTAGTATTGTGTTTTGTTCAAAAAGAAAAAGAAAAAAAGAAAGAGAAAAAAAACGTACCAAAGAAAAGAAAAGAAAAAAGAGAAAAATAGAAAACAGAAAAGGGATCCACAAAAAGATGGTAGCGCATATAAAGAGCAAGTGTTTTGAGAAATGGTTTGTGTAAAAAAGGGAAAGCTAGTAGCACCTAGAGTATGTTTGGAACTTCAACATGTGAGTTGCTGATAGGTTGCTTGGTTCTTGAACTCATATACCCTTCTTTCATTTAAATCCCTTCCTTAAGCCTCGTTACAACCAGAATAAAAGTCATCTTCATTTGAAATGCTTATATTTTTTGGATTATTGGTTGAAAATCGAGCCTATGAAGAACATGTGATTGATCCAATTTATAAGTGCAAACACTAACCCTCAAATATTTGTGTGCATTGAGTGATATCTAGTTAGTTTGATGGTTAGGAAATATATCAATTTGAATACATCTCATTGTGATGCATTTGGCTTAGCATATCTCATTTTGGCTTATTACATATGCATTGATTTCATGTTTTAAAAGAGTTGCTCAAAAGTAGTTCAATCCATCTAGCCATAGTTCTTTAAGGGATATTGATCACTAAGTCCGGACACTTACATACTTGTACATGCTTTGTGTGTTTTTGTGCTTTGAGTCTAGCTTAGCTTATTTCTTTTCGTCTTAGTTTTCTTGAGGACAAGCAAAGCTTAAGTTTGAGGTAGTTTTTAGGACCATAAGTATGTGACTATTACGCTCCTAACTTTATGCTTATAGCTTGTTTTCTATGAATAAAGCATTGTTGTTATGATGTTTCCTATTTCTGCTAAGAAATGTAAAGTTGGCTTTGAAATGCATTAAATATGAAAAATTAGATACTTATTAGAGAAGACATGTACATTTGCGAGGTCATGAGAGAATTTGGAGCAACTTTGAGAAAAGAATGAAATAGCTTCATCGAAAGTCGTCGAAAGTTGCCCGGAACCTGCCGAAATTTTTGACAGGTGGGCCGACCAAATCATATGGAATCTAGCCCAATGGAGGCCCATTCAGCCAATTTATGCTTACCAATCTGATTTGGAGAGAAAGAGAAGAAGTTGGACCACATGATGTAACTAATTTGGAGCTTAGCCTTCCAAAGCCTAAAATAATGCATCATGGTCTCCCTAATTCAAAGCTAACTCTTAGATCTTCCACATCCTCTTTTATTATCATCCTAGGGTCGAAATGGAGCCTTCCAACTCAGTCAAATTCGAGCCCCCCTCTCCCCACTCACCTCATTTTCAGATTTTCCATAGTTTTACATTCTCTAGACCACTTATCCTTATACCAACTCTCTAGCACTCTCTTCTACCTCTCCTTGTCCTTTTCTAGGAAAAAAATACCTCCATAACCATCACTACTAGAGACCTAGCTCTTCCCTCTCTTGGGTAGAGCCAAATCTCACCACCATATCACCACCACTTTGGCTTAGTTTGGGTATTCCTCCTCTCATCCTCACCTCCTAAGGTTTGGCTAAGCTTTCAGAGTTCAAAGGAGTGAGAAGTAATCCTTCTTCCCCTTGCTTCTTGGAATCCTAATGATTTACCTTACCTCCTTTTTGGCTTTAATTTTTTTCCAGTCAGGTTGCTGCAAATTAAGTGGTCACAAACTGTCTCTTTTTGTGTCCGTAGTTGTTGTTTTTCTATGTGTGAGGTGTGCCACTGCTGAGGGAAGAATGTTGTTGTGTCGTACGCCACGTAATCTCTGCTTCTTATCAGGCGATTAGAGTGTGGAGAGCACCAACCTCACTTGTTGAGTCCTACTTGTCTTGATACAAGACGTAAGCTTCGTGTCTCTCTGCTAAGGCACAAAGAATCGATACTTTACACCCTCGGGCAAGTATACAGCAAAGCAATCCTATGGACGTAGTGTTGAGAACACCGGATAGTGTGACTTCATAGATCTTAAGAATCCCCACGCTCTGTCGAGTGGCCTAGACTCCGTTGATTGCCGTCGTCATAGCTTGAGTGAATCTTTGAATCCCTATACTCTATCGGGTGGCCTAGATCCTGAATTCGCTGTTGCCGATTGGTTAGCTTGAGTGAACCTTCGAATCCCCACGCTCTATCGGGTGACCTAGATCCTGAGCTTGCTGATCGCTGGTTGTCTACTCGCAGTGGAGTAAGATTTCCTGGTGCGTAAATTGTGTATGAGTGTAGAGGTCAACGAATCTGCTTTGCTTTACCTATTTATAGAGATAGGTACTCTAATCCTCCTTGCTTGACAAGGTAACATTTATTGATTAGGAATAATATCTTGCCCTTAGATTCCTCTAGATTATGTAGGAATCGCATAGATATCTTTCTCGATTCGCAGCTCAAATCAGGCCACACATGGCTGGTCCATTTTATCTTCAAGGCCCAAAGTATCAGATTAAACGTTAAGTGTATTTTGGGCACCGCCCAAACATTGCCCCTAGACCTCGAGATTAACTCGTGGACAATCAAAGGGGTCTTGATGTGACGTGTCACTTTTCAGTTAGCGGTTTTTGAAATAGCCACGCACTAGGCTACTCAAGTGTTTTCTTTCGAAAAATTGCGTCGTCTGTTTTCAACCCTTTTAAGCCTCTTCAGTCGCTTTCCCTTTTCACCTTCTCTCTGAAGTTTCCTCAATCCAAGATTTTGAATTTTCAATTACTCCCTAAACTCCGATTTTCATCCTTCTCCTTGCAAATGGCTCCTTATCAAAAGTTCTACCCAGACATTTCTAAGAAGGATGTAGAAGCCTTCCGCAACCATATGGACCAGTGCCACCATCGGGATCAAGATAATCCCTATTCGTGGGTCGACCTGACAGAGGGGGATGAGGTTATACTAGGTCTAACTACCAACATAACGAAGGTCTCTCCCGTTCTTGATTCGGCTGTGCGGCGTCCTCCTTTAATTGCGCGAGGTGAAGCCGCTGCTCCTTTCCAGTGGGATCAGAAGAAGCTTGACATGAAATTAGGGAAATGGCCCAATAATCAAGCTGAAGAGCTTCAATGGTACCAGGAGCGGAAGTCACTTGACGAGGAGCTTTGGCAACAAGTTAGTATCTCTGATTCTTTGGATTTATGTTTCCATCTTCCCAAAGGTGGGAACCGTGCTACCGTTGTCGCTGCCTTGTGCTATTGGGAGACCAGTAGCAATAGTTTTGTCCTCCCATTTAGGAATTTAGGGATTACTCTTCTTGATGTTGTCACTATTATCGGCTTGCCCACTACAGATGGGCCATTTCTTCCCAGTGCTTTAGATAGCAAGTCTTTCCCCTTTTCTACAGATCCTGCTCACTCAACTATCAGCACTACCTATTCAAATTGGCGCAAACATTATAACACGGAAGAGTTTCAGGTTACTTCTGCCTCTGATGATCAACGAGTGAAAAACGTCTATGGTGGCATTGCCTTTTTGGAATTTTGGGTCTGTCGCTACGTATTCTATGTTACTGTAGACAAGATTACTAATACCTTCACTAAGGTGGCTGAGGCGCAGTATAATGGCCATTTCCTTGGCCTTGTGCAACCCGCATTGGGTGCCCTATACCGTGGGCTTGGGTGGATTTCATTAAACATATTCAAGTTGAAATTTGCAGGGCCTATTTGGATTTTGTCTTTGTGGTTACAGATTTACTTCCCTGAATTTCGCAGCCCACACCACAAGGAATTTACCTCTAAGGAGGTGTTACGAAAGTCCTTGGCTCTCGCTGGGGAAACAGAATTTTTGAGCTACTCGGAGTGCTTCAACTATCTTTGGGGCCAGAAATTATTCCCCAAGGACATGGCCAAATTCGTAGTAACGAGAAGATTTCCTGATGAATTATCCACTGGATTCGTAGTGACCCTCTGTCAAGCCCTTGCTGCGAGAAAGCTCTCTGCCTAGTGTATCACTTGTGCGGACATCATTGTCCCTAATGTGGTTTTGTGGATAGAGCTATATGCACCCAACCACTTTGCTCGTCAACTTGGATGTAAGCAAGGTCTTTCCTACCCCCTAATAGAATCCTGCAATGGTTATACTTCGTGGAGAACCTGTGTGGAGAAACCTTCTGCATCGATCCTTCAAGCTCTTGCTACTCCAACTTTCCCTTTAGTGGACCTATCAGAGTTCCACTGGCATTCCCGCCGCATAACTTATTCTACTGTTGAAGAATATCATGAGTGGAATAGGCGCCATTATGGCAATATCTAGGTGCAGTCCAAATTTGATGTCTTTCGCACCATCTTTCCAGCCACTTTTCTTGATTATTTCAAGAGGACGGTGGATAGGAAGGCTGCAGGCTCCAATTAATGTCCAAAAGAAGGTGGGCCATAAAAGGCAAGAGCGAGAGATTAGTTCTTCTACCCCTTCAGTCTCAAAACGCAATAAGCTTATGGGTGCGAGCCTCGCGACTGCTTCCCCTGTTGGGAAGAAGGTTGTGAAGATGGCTGCTGCCAAGAAAAAGAAGAAGGAAGCCGTTGAAGCATGGGACTATGAGGATGGAGATTCCAACAAAGAGGTTCCACTGGTATGGTTTCTACTTGTCCCAAGATTTTTAACTCTTTTAGAATCTTCTGCCTTCTAAACTTCAACCCTGCTCCTTTATAGTTCAGACTCGCCGCTCCCGTCGTCAAGTTGTTAAGGAATGCAGGCGGCTATTAGAAGATGAGCTAAGTGATAAATCTCCCTCTATTAAGCTGATGCCTGACAGTAAGCCTTCAGAGGAAGCCTTGCTCTTTCAAGCTGCGCGAACCAAAGGCAAGTGTGCACAGCCAATTGCCACTCCTGAGCCCTTTTATAGTTCCATGACTGCGTCTAGGGAACCCCCACTTCCTAGACCTCTGGACATAGCTCTTTCCAATGCTGTAAACGAAGAAACTCGGCGTAGGGAACTTCTCGAGTAGGTCTATGATAAACCTTTTGAGCAATTACTTTCCACTGCTGCGACCGCCATTGTGGAGGGGATCACTACCACCGCAGTTGATGAAGAGCCTCTGAAACAGGCTGCTAAGCCCAAAGGAGGTATTGAAGCTTCTGACGCTGCTTTTGTACATACTTCTTCTGCTGCTGAGGTATCTGTTCTGACTTTATCTTCCCTGGAATACTTGTGTTTTCTAACCATTGTTTTTGGTTATGCGATCCCAGGAAACTGTTCAAGAGGCACATGCACCTGGTCCTGCTGCTGCGGATGTAACTCTTGTGCCTGCAAGTGGAGAACAACCCTGTGTTCTGGATGCTCCCTCCATCACTCTGGCTGCTGAGACTAGTCATGTGGAGTCTACCATATTTCACTTCTCTCAAACTGCTGAATCTAGTTTACTTATTTTCCAATAGAGTTTAACTTCTACTTATCCTTCGTAGTTCGCAGCTGAAGTGCCTTTTCCTCCCTATATCAACACTGCTTTGTATGATGACCTCTTCTTCATCTATCTCACCTTTATATTCTGACCTTGCTCGTGTAAGTTCTCGTTGTGTAAGTACTAAGAGCCTTTCATAACTCCCTAAGTATAGTTTTTCTCGCAGAAGGATCCAGGTACTGAGGAATTATCTCTTACCGAGGGTCAACAGAGGCTTGGAGAATATTCTGACGTTATCCATGGCTACAACAAGACTGCTGCCCCCCAGGCTACGATTCCAGCCCTTCTAGCCCCTCCAAGGGGTAGTGAGGGAATGGCTAAGTGTAACGATCAAAACCAAAAGTTACGCTAAACTCTACGATTTAGGTTTTCCGCGAATTATGCACCTTGTAAAATCTTGTTAACGAGTCTTCTTTCGGGTGAGAATTTGATCCGAATTTCTTCATGGAAGTTGTAGAGTATTTAATTTCGTACACACGTAAGAATTTCCAGGGAATTTTTCGGGTTATCGAGCTATTTCTTTCAATTTTTGGAAGTTTGTATGTGAAATTATGTATTTTAAAATATTTTCCTTGGCGGTTTACTTTGGGCCGTTGGATCTTGATCAGATCAACTTGTGGCCGTTGATGTGATCAGAAATGTTTGGTATAAATACTGAATTTTTGGTAGAAATATGGATTATTTTATAGAAATACAGAAAATTTGTACATGTACGTACGCCACAGTTTCTGGCGTATACTGATTTTGGCCCATTTGGATTGCCGATTTCGACCCACTAGAAAACGCCACAGTTTCTGGTGTTATTGGTATATATTTAAAGCTCTTCCTCTCCTCTTTCGATTCATGTATTCACTTGTGAATTTTAGATAGGTTTTGTGGCTGAAAAATGGCCGGGAACACGCCGGAATCCGGGTGGATTCAGTGGCGGCGTTCTGGTCGTTTTTCAGAATAGTTTTTTGGTGGGTTCAGT
This sequence comes from Geum urbanum, assembly GCA_946800695.1. Lineage (NCBI taxonomy): Eukaryota > Viridiplantae > Streptophyta > Magnoliopsida > Rosales > Rosaceae > Geum > Geum urbanum. The sequence goes on from OX326998.1 coordinate 43,745,956, forward strand.
TTTTGGTCCAAGGGTCAAAATCCCTTTGGTTTTGGGGACTGTGGTGCGTCGCCGGCGTCGGAATTGACCGAAAAAGTTTTTCGGCGATTTCGGCCATCGTGGGCTTTCGAGCTCAACTTCGGCTAATCGCCGTGGAATTGGGTCTTGGTTCAATTAGGAAAGTTGTTGGGCTCATTGAGATCTTTCCAAAAAGTGGTCAAACGCCCCCATCGGAGTTGTTTGCGCCTGAGGCACGTGTGGTTCACGCACCATCGCCGGTGGTGGTGCTTGATGGCCACGCGCCATCGCTCGCGGCGGAGCTTCGGCGAGTCGAAAATCGTATTTTTCCCGTGGAGTTTCCGGAATGATTTCTGAGTAGTTTTTTGCACGTTTTATCGAATTCTATAATTAAATGAATTATTATTTATTCAAGAAACCACGAGAAAGATTTTGGCGAGGAAACTTCCGCCGGGCCTCAGGGCTAACTATTTACTGTGAGTGGACACTTTTATTTTCACAGTTGGTTCGCAAGTCTATGATAATGCTTTTACGATTATGCATTTACGGGTATGCATTTGTGATTATGCATTTTATAAGCATACATTGGTTCGGAGGCACATATGATTTGTTTTTACACAGAGTAAGGTTATTATGGATGCCTCGATGCTATGGCCTCTCGGTTGATCCCCGAGATTCTCTGGGAGGGTTATGACAAACACCTAATCCGTGATTACACAGTACCTAGGAGGGTTAGGACAAGCACCTGACCTGGGCATGTTTATAACTCGAAGGAAACGTACTCAAGTTATTGCCTCCACACGTTACACAGCACCCAGGAGGGTTAGGAAAAACACCTAACATGTGCTTGATTGTTTTGACTCGCATGATTTCGATGTGCATTTATTGTGAAAATCATGCTAGATTTATATTTCTGATTTATGTGATATATTATTATTTTCGTCCACTCACTCTAACGGTTTTATTATTTATATGCTTTTCTCTGGGCTTTTCGGTTTCCTTCTTGCCCAATTTGTTGTTTCTATCATGTGGTTGCGCGTCGTCGTTGGAGGCCTAGAGTTCAAGTCACCATTCTTTTCTAGTAGGTTCTCGGTTTAACCTACTAGCTTTGTATATTTGTAAATTAGAAGTCGCTCTGAGTACTGTGTTAGTTTATTTTCCCTTGTAATGCTTTTCGAGTACTTACTAGATTTTTAATAATAAGTGTAAAGAAATACTTTTTCTGTTATTCAGTAGTATGTGAACTTGAGAAATCCGGATGGGAATTGGCGTCCCACGGTTTGGCTTTTGTGGACTATTTGGAAGTGTGTTTTCATTCATGTTTTTGCTTTACTCATTTTATAAAGTAAACTCTGGCGAAATTTTTTTAAAAAGGTTGTAGTGTTGTTAGGGTCTAATTTTGATTTAGGCAACTGAATCAGGGTTAGGTTCTTTCAGTTGGTATCAGAGCATTAGGTTTCAGGTTGTGTAGACTTTTGCAGTTATGTTACTAAGGACCTTTGAGAATGTACAACATTTTCGGAGCGATGACCAGACCAGCCGGCAGATAATCATCAATGCTCTAGCTGTTGTATGCTTTCAAATGTTTTAGGTATCATTATTGCATCTTGTTGGTTTTGGTGACTATTGTTCTGTTTTCTTAGGATGCCTCTCCGACGTGGAGCCCATGTTGATAGGGCTGGGGATCCTGATGAGGATCAGCGAAGGCACGACTTGCTTATGGGATTTTTTGTGACGACCCGGAACAAAATCATAAGCGTAATCAGCTTAATTCGTGAGTTAGCGTATAATCGCAGATTTCCGATAATTAATTGAATCGCCAGCTTTGATCACGACTAAATTATTGGCCGAGAATTTGAGTTGAGTTTCTTCTCGAGAGTTATTGTACGCGTGATTTCGTGTTCGTAGGCGATTCCAGATCATTATTTGGACGACCGAGGAATATAATATGAATATTTGAAATTTTGGTATATTGTCGAGTTTATCCTTTCGTGTTCGAGTCTATCCAAATTGTGATTTTGATCCATTTTGGACCGTTGATCGACCCGATGCGTAGATGGAATGATTATTGACTTGATTAGCGAGTTTCACGATTTGTTATGATTTCGGCATAATCTGTTAATATGGCGGCCTTTTTAGCGACTAAATTATCGTGTGACTACCCGAACCAGAATCTGTTGCGTATTCGGCACAATTTTTGAGTTTGTGTTTAGTCGCGGGTTTTTGTCGTGTGTGTGGTTTGTCGATTCGATTCGCAACTTTGTTTTTGGTCGAGAATTTGAGTTGGGTGTCTTCACGGATATTGTAGAGTACGTGATTTCGAGTTCGTGGGCGGTTCCGAAAGATTCTTCCGATAACCGAGGAATATTTTATGATTATTTGAAGTTTTGGGTTCCGATGAGTTTAACCGATTGTTTCGTGCTTATCCAAATCATTTCGTATATTCATTTTGGACCGTCAATTGACCCGTGGCGCGAGTATAAATATCGAAAAGTCGAAAAATAGTCGAGAAATTGTCGAGAATTTCATTTCGGGCGTTGACCAGACTTTGACTTTCCATTTTGGGAAAGTTGACCGTTGACTAAGGAAAGGTTTCCCGTTTCGGCTTCACCGTCCGACGACCACTTTCCGGCCACCTCCGGCCACGAGACAGGTATAGCTAGCTTCCTCTTTTGATTTCGAGTCTGATGGTGATTGGTTTGATGTGAATTGGTTTCGTTTTGGATGAGTTCGAATCGAGCCGAGTTCCTCGATTTCGCCGGTGACAGTTGGCCGTTTCTGGTGAGGTTTGGAGGTGGGGGTTAGGGGGGTTAGACTCCCCTTGCTCCTCTGAGTCTCGTGGTGTTTTCAGTTTGGTCTGAGATCGAGTTTTGAAAGGAGTTCGATTAGGTCACCGGAGCTGTGAATCGCCGAACTGTTTCGGGTTAATTGGCATGGTTATGGATCAAATTGGACTTCGTACCAGTTATAGGAATGGTTCGCCTTGGTGAGACCTTGAATTCTGGAGCTTCCCGCCGTGTGATTTCACAGTTGACGGCGTGTCGCCGCCGGCGGCGGCGGTCAACGGCGAGGAAAAGTCAACTTTTCAGATTTCGACAATTTTAATGTCATTTTTCTCGTTGGGATTTGGTTAGCCGATTTTCAGTCGAGGTTTCGAGTTGGGATTTCGGGAATTTTGTTTATCGTTTTGTACCGCATTACATATTTCCGGGAACGGTTGGTTTCCGTGCATCAGTTCAGGGTTGAGAAATATGATTTTGATCAGTTATGTTTTTGTGAATATTCAGGAGATCGAGATCGTGACCTGGATCGTGATCGTGCTTCAGGTGAGGGATCTTCCGCCGGACCACGAGTTTAGCGCGAGTGCACGTTACGCGAGTCTGTGAGTGGACATTTCTTTTCACAGATTGATTGCGAGTCTTTTATAAATGATTTACGAACTTGAGCATGCGTAATGATTATGATGTTACGAGCATGTGTTTTACGATCATGCATATACGAATATACGTATACGAGTATACATGTATATATATTATATTTTAAGCATGTGCATAGAAAAGATTTATGATTTGGTTTACACAGAGTACAGTCTCAGTATATGTTGTGGTATCGATACACATTGGCTTCTCGGCTGATCCCCGAGTACGCTCTGGGAAGGACAGATATCCTGACCCGAGGCCTTTCTGGCTAGGAATCACGTGTGGGTCTGGGATCCCGTGGTTCAGACTGTGCTATCGCGTGGTAGTCCATGAGAGATTCCGCGATACATTTACGTTGCATTCTCTGTACGTGAGTGGTAGCTGATGTCTCCTCACGTAACATTTGATTTTCGTGCATTCGACTCGCATATGATTTTATACGTATATATATTACTTGGTGAAAGATATTTATTTTCGTCCACTCACTCTAATGTGTTTATTGTCTTTCCCCTGGGCTTTTCGGTTTCCGTGCCCAGTTTGCAGTTCAGGTTTGGTGTTTTCACGTTGCAGTTTGGAGGCTACTGTTCAGAGTTACCTGTGCTTTCTAGTAGGTTCTTGTTTCGCCTACTGATGTGTATATTGTATATGTTTTACTTTAGAGGTCGCTCTGATACACTCTGATACTTGTTTATACGGATTTTCTCTGATATACATATATACATAGTACAGTTTGTTTACTGTTATTGATTATATTGATGTTGAGAAATCCGGATGGGATTGGTGCCCACGGTTTGGCTTTTGTGGCATATGATGAAGTGTTATTTTCTGGGTGCAGGTTATGGCAATTCCACGCTAGTAACGAAACTCTGCCTAAATTTTGAAAATTTTTTGTTGGTTCGTATTTTCGAAAGGGTTTGATTCCGGTTTAGGTAACTGAATCGGGATTGGGTCCTTTCATATCGGGCGAGAATCTGATTTCGGATCCTTCGTGGAAGTTGTTGAGAATTTAATTTCGAGCTTGTGGGAACTTCCGGAGGATTTTTTTCCGTGTTACGAGGATTATGTTATGAATATATCGACCGTTGATTATTTAATTGGATAAGCATGTGATGGATTGAACCGTTGACTTTTTATAGGATTTTTCGAAGTGTTTGACTTCGGGTGGAAATTGAAGAACTTGTCGAGATGAGTTTGTTGCCATGAGAATTATTGAAAACGGATTTACGACGCGGAAGTTACGGGTATTTAAAGTTTGTCGAAAAGTGTATTTTGGAAGTTTCCGAAAAGGGAAAGTATTTAAGTGGGTTTCCTCTTTTGGAAAGTCAAAGCTAGCAATTATTTTGGTTGACCGAGTCAACTCGGTGGAGGAGGGAGGGTGCGACGTGCACCACGGCTCGTCGGCGGTGGCACGCCGTCCAGCCACCCCAGGGCTCGGCCTAGGTCTCTTTCAACTCGCCTTGGCCTTCCCAAGGTGACGCTGGCCACCTTTCACGGCGTGGGACGCCGGAGGAGAGTGATTTTCCGGCCAAAGTTTGATGAAATTTGGGGTTTTAGGGTCGATCTTCTTCCGGCCAAATTGAGCTACAAGAAGTACTGGGTTTTGAAGCTCTCATCACCATGAATCTAACCATGTAAGTATGGAGTTCCAATTCGATTTGTACATGGAGAATTGTTGGATTAAAGTTTATGAGTGATTTCGGTTTTGCATGAAATTGAGCTAGTTAGAGTTTGAATTGATCTTCGGTGTAGTTATGAAAGTTGCTTGTTGGATGATTTTCAGTGGAATAGGCTTTGGTCCGCCGGGAAATTTCATGGTTGTCAACGGCGGTCCTCCGGTCAAAGTTGACTTTTTGGGGTTTTTGTCGAGTTGTATGTCGTTTCGCTCGGAATCGCGCCCCGATCGCAGTGGTGAGGTTTGTTTTTCGATTTGAGCATCGGAAATTATAGCGTGGTTTTGTGGTGTGATTATTGGATTTTCGACAATTTTTCGTAATTGAATTATGTATTTCCGAGAACAGTTGTTTCTCGTGATATGATTCGAAGTACTGAGTTATGATTTTGAGAAATGGATTTTATGATTATTCAGGGGTTCGTGATCGTTCGTTTGGCGAGGGATTTTCCGCAGGATCACGGGATTAACGCGAACTGCGTTACGCTAGTCTGTGAGTGGACAATTTCTTTTCACTGATAATCACAAATCTTTTTACACGTTTTACCAGCATGAGCATGCATACGAGATTATGTTTTATATGAGCATGTGTTATACGATTATGCTTATACCATTATACATTACGTATATACATTTAAATATTGCTTTATGCATTTGCATCAAACTATTTATGATTTGGTTTACACAGAGTACAGTCTCAGTATATGTTGTTGTATCGATACACTTACATCTCGGCTGATCCCTGATGGATGCCTACCAGGAGGGGCAGTACCCCGGAACCGAGGCCTTTCTGGCTATAATCACGTGTGGGTCTGGGATCCTATGATTCGGACTGTACTAGCACAGATGTGTCTATGAGCGACCCAGTGAGATTTTCCATGCATGCTCTATACGCGAGTTGGAGTCAGCGTCTCCTCGTGTACCATTTGATTTTTATGCATTTAGACTCGCATATGTTTTTATAACATATATTATTCGGCGAAAGACATTTATTTTCGTCCACTCACTCTAACAGTTTTCATGTCTTTCCCCTGGGCTTTTCGGTTTCCGTGCCCAGTTTGCAGTTCAGATTCTAGTGTCGCACATCATGGTCGGAGGCATAGTATTCGAGCGATGTTTCTTTTATGGTAGATTCTTAGATTGGCCTACTATTTGTATATCTATACTAGAAGTCGCTCTGAGTATTCTGATGTATATTTTCATACGATTTTTTCCCGGATTTCAGTAAAGCATAATTATATTTATTACTTTACATTACTGTTATAATATTGAGAAATCCGGATGGGATTGGTGCCTACGGTTTGATTTTTGTGGCATAGGATGAAGTGTATTTTTCCGGGTGCAGGTAATGGCAATTCCGCGTTAGTAGCGTTACTCTGCCGAAATTTTGATGGTTTTGTTGGTTCGTGTTTTCAGAAGGGGTTTGATTCCGGTTTAGGAAACTAAATCGGGGTTGGGTCCTTTCAGCTTGGTATCAGAGCATTAGGTTTTAGGTTATGTAGGCTTCTGTAGTCGTGTTTACTAAGGATATTTAAGAATGTACAGCATGTCTGGAGTGGTGACCCGACCGGCCGGCGGATACTCATCAATACTCCGGGTGTTGTATACTTTCAAATATTTAAAGTTCCATGATTACGTTCTACTTGTTACGAACGATGTTTTATTCATTAGGATGCCTCCTTGACGCCGTGTCGGTACGGTTGTGGATCCTTGACGTGCTTTCCGTGTCGGTACAGTCGTGATTGATACTGATGTTTGTGTGCCGAATATTTGAGATATCTCTATAGTTTGTGAGTACCTAGATGTGTTTTAGACTCAGTTACAGGAGACGATTGAGAAAGGCTTGCAGAGGTTAAAGAGTTACAGACTTAGTTGCATGAGATGATTGAGAAAGGCTTCATCCGACCTAGTGTTTCACCATGGGATGCTCTAGTGTTGTTCGTAAGAAAAAAGAATGGTTCTATGAGATTGTGTATTGATTATCGAAAGCTGAATCAAGTCACAATAAAGAACAAGTATCCAATGCCATGGATTGATGATTTGTTTGATCAACTTAAGGGAGATACAGTATTCTCAAAGATTGATTTGAGGTCTAGATACCATCAGCTGCAGATTAAAGAATCTGATGTTCCCAAAACAGCTTTTCGATCATGATATGGATATTATGAGTTTCTTGTTATGCCTTTCGGTTTAACAAATGCCCCAACTGCTTTTATGGATCTCATTAATCAAGTTTTCAGGCGTTATCTGGATACGTTCGTGATTGTATTCATCGATGATATCCTAATTTATTCCCGAAGTGTGAAGCAGCATATGAAGCATCTGCGGGCCGTCTTGCAAACTTTGCGGGATACACAGTTGTACGCGAAGTTTAGTAAGTATGAATTTTGGCTGGATCAGGTGAAATTTTTGGGTCATGTGATTTCGGCTGACGAAGTTAGCATTGATCCTGACAAGATTGATGTAGTGTTCAATTGGAGCAGACCTACTTGTATCCGAGATAAGAAGCTTTCTGGGCTTAGCAGGATACTATCGCCTTTTTGTACAGGACTTTTAGCAGATTGCGACTCCACTTACTCGATTGACGAAGAAAGGAGTTAAATTTGAGTGGTCTGATGTCTGTGAAGAAAGCTATCTGACATTGAAAGAGAAGTTGACTACTGTACCGATGTTGACTTTACCTGACGACAGTGTGGAATATGTCATTTACAGTGATGCTTCGAAGTTGGGTCTTGGTTGTGTTTTGATGCAGCATGGCAAGGTGGTGGCATACGATTCCAGACAATTGAAGCCTCATGAAGTTAATTACCCCACGCATGATCTTGAGTTAGCTGCCATTGTGTTAGCATTGAAGAGTTGAAGACACTACCTATATGGAGGATAGTGCAAGATTTTTACCGATCACAAGAGTCTTACTTATTTGCGTACTCAACCAGACTTGAACATGAGACAACAAAGGTTGATGGAGTTGAAAGGACCCAATCCCGATTCAGTTACCTAAACCGGAATCGAACCCCTTCTAAAAACACGAACCAACAAAAATCTTTCAAAATTTCGGCAGAGTTTCGTTACTAACGTGGAATTGCATAAACCTGCACCCTGAAAATAACACTTCGTCCTATGCCACAAAAGCCAAACCGTGGGCACCAATCCCATCCGGATTTCTCAACATCATAATATAAACAATAAACAGTAAACACACTGTACTATATATAATATATCCGAGAAAATCCGTATAAACACGTATCATAATGTATCAGAGCGACCTCTAGTGTGAATATATACAATATACACATCAGTAGGCGAAACAAGAACCTACTGGAAAACACAGGTAGCTCATATCACTAGCCTCCAACCACGACGTGAAACACCAAAACCTGAACTGCAAATTGGGCACGGAAACCGAAAAGCCCAGGGGAAAGACATGAAAACCATTAGAGTGAGTAGACGAAAATAAATGTCTTTCACCAAGTAATATACGTTATAAAACATATGTGAGTCTAAATGAATAAATATAATAAAATACGCGAGGTAAACACATACTCCTCCAGCGTACAGAGCATGCAAGTAAAAATCTCACGGGGCCACTCATGGATACGTCCGTGCTAGTACAGTCCGAATCACAGGATCCCAGACCCACACATGATTCGAGCCAGAAAGGCCTCAGGTCAAGGTATCTGTTTCCACCCGGAACTGCATCGGCATAAGAAACAGACAACTGTACCTACCCGGAAATACATCGGCACAAGGTACTGAAACCAGTACCCACCCGGAACTACATCGACATAAGGTACGGTACCCCCCTGGTAGGCACCCTCGGGGATCAGTCGGGATGCGTGTGTATCGATACAACAACATGAACTACAACTGTACACTGTGTAAATCAAATCACACATAATCCGATGCAAATATAATAAACAGCATATGAATGCATATACGTAATATAATCGTAGAACACATGCTCATAATAATCATAATCTCATAAACATGCTCAAATTCATAAAACGTGTATAAAGACTCGCAATCAATCCGTGAAAAGAAATTGTCCACTCATAGGTGAGCAAAATGCGCACTCGCGCTAATGTCGAGGACCGGCGGAAGATCCCTCGCCTGAAGCACGATCTCGGTCTCGATCTCAATCTCCTAAAAATTCATAAACATAACTGATCAAAATCATAGTCCAACACTCTGTACTGAAGCACGAAAACCAACCGTTCCCGGAAATATACAATGCAGTACAAAATAATTAACGGAATCCCCGAAATCTCCACTCGAAACCCTCGACTGAAAAGCGGCTATCCGAATCAATCCGAAAACCTCTGGATGATAATCAGGGCGCGATTACGAGAAAAACGACATTAAAAACACTAAAATCCAAAGAGTCAACCCCTCGCCGGAGCTCCGCCGTTGACCGCCGCCGTCGGCGGCGGCGCATCGTCAACGGTGGAATTTCATGGCGAAAAGCTCCAGATTACAAGATCTTTCCAAGCCCAATCATTTCCTCTTCTACCACGAAGTCCAATTCATAGTCTAAACCATCCAAAAACAGCTTAAACCAAACGAAATCAACCTCCGGCAACCACCACGGGTTCGCCGGAAAACACCCTCTCGTTCCAAATTAACCACACCATAAGCATCTATAAGGTTAGGGGAGTTGAAACCCCAACCTCTCCACCTACACAACTCGCCGGAGCATAGATCCCCGTCACCGACGAAAAACCCCAGTCGGCCTCGAATCGAACCCTCTCAAAACCTCATCAATTTCCATCAATCCAAACATCAATCAACTCGAAATCAAAAGGAGAAGCGAACCTTACCCTTCACTTGGCCGGAGGTGGCCGGAAAATGGACGTCGGACGGCAAGAACCAAAACAGAAAGCTTTCCACTTCGGGTCAACGGTCAAATTTCCAATTTTGGAAAGTCAACGGTCTGGTCAACGTCAAACAGTGTTTTACGACTATTTCTCGACTATTTCCGATATTTATGCTCGCGCCTCGGGTCGATCGACGATTCGAAATGGATAACCATCACGATTCGGATAAACACGAATCAATCGGATAAACTCGTCGAAAACTGAAACTTCAAATAATCATATTATATTCCTCGGTTATCGGAAAAATCTTCTGGAACCATCCTCAAGCTCGAAATCACGTACTCTACAACTTCCGTGAAGACATGCAACTCAAATTCTCGGCCAAAAATATAGTCGCGAATAGAATCGACAAACCACATATATAACGTAAAACTGCGACTATGGCCAATCTCGGGAATCATGCAGAATACACAACTGATTCTGGTTCGGCTCGTCACAGGAGCTAATTAATGATTATGATTGTACGTTTGAGTATCATCTAGGAAAAGCTAATGTTGTTGCTGATGCCCTTAGTCGAAAATCTGGAGCTTCCCTATTTCATGTACGTGTAGCAAGAGTATCACTATTGGCTGACTTGCGAGCTACAGGAGCGGAATTGGAATAGGATGATGATTGAGCATTGTTGGCTAGTTTTCAAGTTCGACCAGTATTGTTGAATCAAGTTCGTGAAGCTCAGGATGTAAACTCTTATCTATGAAGTAAGAAGAACATGATTAAAAATGGTGAACCAACAAAGTTTCATTTGAAGACGGATGGCACATTAATGTTCAGAGGGAGATTATGTGTACCAGGTGATGCAAAATTGAAGAAAAATATACTTGACGAAGCTCATTGTTCTGCTAATGCCATACATCCAGGTGGTACAAAGATGTTTCAGATGCTTAAAGCTTATTACTTGTGGCGCAATATGAAGAGAGAAATAGCAACCTATGTGAGAAAATGCCTTATTTGTCAACAAGTGAAAGCAGAGCGATAGAAACCTGCGGGGAAACTGCAACCATTAGAGATTCCAGTGTGGAAATGGGAAACAATCTCCATGGATTTTGTATATCAGTTGCCTCGTACATCTAATGATAATACTGGGATTTGGGTAATTGTTGATCGTCTTACGAAGTCAGCTCATTTCCTTGCATTTGCTGGAAAAGTTTCTACGAGCAGATTAGCAAAGCTGTATATGGCTGAGATCGTTTGATTGCATGAAGTGCTTGTGTCAATTGTGTCAAATCAAGATACTCAGTTTACTTTTGAATTTTGGCGGGCATTGCAGAAAGCATTGGGGACTAAATTACAATTTAGTACAACTTTCCACCCTCAGTCTGATGGCCAATCAGAAAGGACAATTCAAACTCTCGAAGATATGTTGCGATCATGTGTGTTGGGAAATTGGGATCAACAGTTACATTTGATTGAGTTTGCGTACAACAACAGTTACCAGAACAGTGTCATTATGGCTCCATATGAAGCTGTGTATGGTAGACAGTGTCTGTGACAACCCGAACCAGAAATGGTATGTTTATCGGCTTGATTGGCGAGTTTCGTGATTAGTCGTGGTTTTGTCGTAATTGGTCGATTTGGCGGGTTTGTTAAAGACTAAATTATCGGGAAAGAATTTTATTTGGGTTCCTTCACGAAAGTTGTAGAATATTTAATTTTGAGCTCGTGGGAATTTTCGGAGGATTATTTCGAGTTACGTGGAATAAGTTATGAATATTTTCGGCCGTTGGATTTAGTCGTGTTTATCCGTTTGGTTTCGATAAGATTTGGACAATACGTGTACGGTATATATATGGAAGGAATACGTGACGAATTAGGAAACTTTCTAATTTTAGAAACTGGGTTGTTGACCGCGGGTGGGTTTTGACCCGTTTTGAGTCCGAAGCTTTATGGCCGTCGTTGTGCCGGATTTCGGCCACGGTTGGCCGTGGTTCCTGGAAGAAAAGTGTTGGGCTCATGCTCCTCTTAAGTTTGGTAGGTGGATCGTCCCCTATGGTGGCCGGAGGACGGAGAAACGACGCGGCAAATTTAGAGAATTTCCGGCGAGATTCGGCAGCGATGGAGGAGGTGGAGGCGGCCGAGTTTGAGGTCGACCCTATAGAGGTTTTGAAGCCCATGGGGAGGCGATTTGAACCCAAGTGGTCTTGCACCTTGCCGTGGTTGGTGGTGGTAGATCGGATTTAATGAATTCCGGCGAGGGTTTTCGACTTCAAGATGAATTTTGGGTGTTTTCCAGTTAAAGTTGGGCTTAGCATTGAACTACAAAGTTGTTGGAAATGTCATTTTGCGTTGTGCACATTTTGCGTTGTGCTAGTCTGTGAGTGGACACATTTCTTTTCACTGATTGATTGCAAGTCTTTATTATACGTTTTATGAGCATGAGCATGCGTATGCGATTATGATTTATTCGAGCATGTAATTTATGATTATGCATTTATGATTTTGCATTTACGAATATGCATCTACAAATATGCTCTTATAATTATGTATTACGAATATGCATTTACATTATGCTTTATACATTTGCATGAAACTATTTATGATTTGGTTTACACAGAGTACAGTCTTAGTATATATGGTTGTATCGATACGCTTAGCATCCCGGCTGATCCCCGATGATGTTTACTAGGGGGGACTGTTACCCTGTGCCGAAGTATTGTCCGGGTGGGAACAGATACCCTGACCTGAGGCCTTTCTGGCTAGAATCACGTGTGTGTCTAGGATTCCGTGATTCAGACTGTACTAGTGCGGATGTGTCCATGAGTGACCCCGCGGGATTTTCGATGCATGCGCTGTACGCGCGAGGACTTAGAGTCTACCTCATGTACCATATGATTTTTCATACATTTAGACTCACATATGTGTTTATAAACATATATATTATTCAGTGAAAGATATTTATTTTTGTCCACTCACTCTAACGGTTTACATGTCTTTCCCTGGGCTCTTCGTTTTCTTTGCCCAATATGCAGTTTGAATTCGGGTGTCGCACGTCGCAGTTGGAGGCTTAGTATTCGAGCTATATTTCTTTTATGGTAGGTTCCTAGTTTGGCCTACTATTTGTATATATGTATATACTAGAGGTCGCTCTGAGTACTGTTTATGTTTATATTTTCAAATGATTTTTTCCGGATTTCTATAAAGCTACAGTTGTGTTTATTGTTTTACATTATGATATGTTTTTGAGAAATCCGGATGGGATTGGAGCCCACGGTTTGGCTTTTGTAGCATAGGATGAAGTGTATCTTTCGGGTGTAGGTTAATGGCAACCGCGCGTTATAGAGGAAACTCTGTCGAAAGGGTTTTTTGAAAGTTCACGTTTTTAGAAAGGGTTTGATTCCGGTTTAGGAAACAAAATCGGGCTTGGGTCTTTTCAGCTTAGTATCACAACATTAGGTTTTAGGTTCTGTAGACTTCTGTAGTCGTGTTTACAGAGGATATTTGAGAATGTACAGCATGTCTAGAGCGATGACCTGACCGGCCGACGGATACTCATCAATACTCTGGGTGTTGTATGCTTTCAACTATTTGAAGTTCCATGATTACGTCCTGTTTAGAGTGAACAACGTTTTATTCATTAGGATGCCTCCTAGACGTGGTTTTCTGTGTCAGTAAGGTTGTGGATCCTATTGAGGATCAGTCGACGCGTGACTTGATAATATGAGTTGTGGGTTTGGAAGAGCATTTTGGGTTCAGAGATATGTCATGGTTTGCCCGATTATGCGTGTATGGGTGCCTACATGTTGCTTCAGAACAGAGTATTGTGGTAGTTGATGGTTTGCTTGAGTTAGATCATTGTATTTGATGGGTTGGTATTGTGTGAGTTCCTGTTGAGACTCCATGACCTACATTCAGGGTATTGTTTATTCGGTAATGGTTCAGTCAGGCTACCCAACAACGGAAATATGGAGTGTTTACCAACCTGAGGCAGGGATGTATTGTTCACATGTTTGTTCCAGTTTGCACGTGTTATGTGGCTTCAGAGGAAGCAATGTAGGAGGTTCGAGAGGAGTTTGAACCAGAGCATCAAAGGAATTTTGACTGTTATGCCTCGAGACAACCGTGAGGAGTTTGTTGTACTGCACTCAGAGGCGAGGACATTGAGAAGGAAAGGCATATGCGGTTTCAGACATGTCGGTTTAAGGAAGGTGAACTTAGTCTGGATACTTTTATGAGGTTGAGTTCAGGCACCTCGGAATCAGTAACTTCATCAGGCTGTGGCCTTTTCGATTATGTTGACGGTCATTTGGATAAGGCGGAAGATCCGTTTGGTGGAGAAGGAGATCAAAGAGTAGTTGACTAGTTCCTGTGTCAGGGCAGAGTTTCCCTGAGGTTACCATTGCTTGACACCCATGGCTATTATGCTTGCATCTTCACTTCTAGGTTTGTGGAGAATGTTGTATCCATTTGATAAGATTGTGTGTATCAGGTGGGGTATCGAGACTATGAGGTTTGCAGGAGGTTGTGGACTAGCTGCGAAGTGGTTGTTCGTCGCAAGAATGTTGTAGTCCTTTGACGTTCAGTCATGCCAAAAGATCTTGTTTAGAGGTGAAAGAAATGTTTCTCTACTATGTGTGGTTTCAACAATGAGGCTGAGCTGATGATGAAGCAAGGATGTCTGCCGCACTTGGCACATGTTCATGATGTTGAGGTTGTTGTACCTGATGTTCATGATCTCATTGTTTCTATGAGTATCCAGATGTTTTCCAGAGAATTTATCAGAGTTGAGGGAGTTGCATATTCAACATCAGGAATTGTTTGAGGAAGACTTCATTTCATTCAGTGTTTTACCTTTTGAAAGGACCCAACCCCGGTTTAGCTGCCTAAACCGGAATCAAACCCCTTCGAAAACACGAACCAACAAAAACCGTAGAAATTTTGGCAGAGTTTCGTTACTAACGTGGAATTACCATTACCTGCACGCGGAAAATACACTTCATCCTATGCCACAAAAAGCAAACAGTGGGCACCAATCCCATACGGATTTCTCAATATATCAACAGTAAAGTAAAACAATAAATATAATAGTATTTTACTGAAATCCGGTGTAAAATCGTATAACATAATCAACAGATTACTCAGAGCGACCTCTAATGTATAAACATATAAGTATACCACAGCAGGTAGAACAATAAACCTACTGGAAGAAACAAGGTAGCTCGAGCACTATGCATCCGACCACGACGTGCGACACCAGAGCCTGAACTGCAAACTGGGCACGGAAACCGAAAAGCCCAGGGGAAAGACATGAAACACGTTAGAGTGAGTGGACGAAAATAAATATCTTTCACCAAGTAATATATACATATAAAATCATATGCGAGTCAAATGCATAAGTAAAGGAAATGGTACACGAGGGAGACTCTAACTCCTCACGCGTACAAAGCATGCAACGTAAAATATATCGTGGAGACTCTCGTGGGCTTCCACGCGATAGCACAGTCTGAATCACGGGATCCCAGACCCACACGTGATTCCTAGCCAGAAAGGCCTCGGGTCAGGATATCTGTCCCCCCCGGAGCGTACTCGGGGATCAGCCGAGAAGCCAATGTGTATCGATACCACAACATATACTGAGACTGTACTTTGTGTAAACCAAATCATAAATCTTTTCCATGCACATGCATAAAACATAATATGTACGTATATGTATATGTTCGTATATGTATAATCGTATAAGCATAATCGTAAAACACATGCTCGTAAAATCATAATCAAACTGCATGCTCAAGTTCGTAAATCATTTATAAAAGACTCGCAATCAATCCGTGAAAAGAAATGTCCACTCACAGACTAGCGTAACGCGATATGCGTTAACCCGTGATCCGGCGGAAAGTCCCTCGCCAAACGAACGATCACGAACACCTGAATATTCACAAAATCCATATCTCAAAATCATAACTCGACAATACAAGACAAATCACGAGAAACCACCATTCTCGAAAACGCGTAATTCGAATACGACGAATCGTCGAAAATCCATATATAACACCTCAATACCTCGCTTTACGTTCGGACGCTCAACTCGAAAAACGAACCTCCCCACTGCGATCGGGGCGCGATTTTGATTCCAATGACATGCAACTTGTCGAAAATCTAAAAAGTCAAACCGTTGACCGTTGACCGCCGCCGTTGATCACCGTCCACGGCGGCGCCGCTGCCAAAATGAAAATCTTCTAGCAGAGCAACCCTTATTCCACTCAAAATCATGCACTGAGCAACTTTGTCAACTACATCGAAGGCCAATTCTCACTCTAACTAGGTCAATTTCGTGATAAACCGAATTGGTACACAAATTTCAAATCCAAAATTCTTCTTCCACAAATCGAATTAAAGCTTCATACTTACATGGTTAGAATCCTTGAGAGGAGAGCTTCAAAACCCAGTGCTTGATTAAGCTCAATTCGGACAAAAATAGGGAACCCGAATTCATCCCAAAATCCTCCATTTTTAATGCCGGAAAACTCACTCTCCGGTGAGCTACGCCGGGAAAGGTGGCCGGATTCCTCACCAGGGGCCCTAGACGCGTCGAACAAGGCCTGCCCCGAGCCTTGGGGTGGCCAGAAAGTGCACCACCGCCAAAGGCCGAGCGCCACCGTCGCACTCACCATTTCCAGCCGAGTTGACCGGTCAAGACTTAATGAATGGTTGACTTTCCCCTTATGGTAACCTTCTATTTATATACATGACAAATATGGAAACTTTCCCAAAATGGAAACCCTAAAATTCGTATTTCGATAAACTTCAAACACACGTAATTTCCTCGTTGTAATTTAGATTATGAAAATTCTCACGGCAACAAACTCGACTCGACGTACTCTTCAATTATCACCTGAAGTCAAATACATCGACCAAACGGATAAAAAGTCAACTGTTCAAACCAACACATATTTAAATCGACAAAATAACCAACAATCGGAAATAATCACAACTTAATTTTCGTAACTCAGAATAATGCTTCGGAAGTTCCCACAAACTCGAAATTAAATTCTGAACAACTTCCGTGAAGAAGCTGAACCCAAATTCTCGACCGGTAATTTAGTCGCTAACAAACCTGCCATTTAAATCCGTTTCCGTCGAAACTTCAAATATTCATAATTAATTTCTCGGTCGTCCAAATAACGATCCGGAACCGCCCACGAACTCGAAATCACATGTACTACGACTCTCGAGAAGAGACTCAGCTCCAATTCTCGGCCAATAATTAAGTCGTTAACGAGCCTGGCGATTCCAACAACTGTCGGAAACCTGCGACTACGCAGTAACTCACGTATATAGCTGATCATACTGCTGATTCTGGTCCGGGTCGTCACACCTTTGGGTGTTCCAGTATGTTTTATGAGGATGTAGGATGGTTCAATGAGGTTGTGCATCGACTACCGGAAGCTGAATCAGGTTTCAGAGAAGAGCAAGTATCCTCCACTTCAGATTGATGGCTTGTTTGATCAGCTTATTGGAGCTTCAATTTTCGGAGATTGATTTCAGATTTGAGTATCATCAGTTTCGATCAGAGGGTCGAGTTTGAAATGGTCAGATACCTGTGATGAGAGTTACATGTGATGGTTAGAGGAGAGGTTGATAACTGCGCCAGTGTTCACATTATGTGATGTCAGTGAGGATTATGTTATGTATAGTGATGTTTCGAAACTAGATTTGGGTCGTGTTGGGATGCAGCATGGCAATATGATGGTATATGGTTCCAGGCAGTGGAAGTTTTATGAAGTTACGTATCCTATGTATAATTAGGGAGTAGCTGTCTTTGTGTTAGCATCGAAGAATTGGAGACACTACTGCTATGGAGTGCAGTGCAGTATAGGATGTACACTGATCACTTGAGTTTCATCTACTTGCGTATTCAGCCAGATTTGAGCATGAGGCAGCGTAGATGGATGGGGTTGATTAACGACTATGGCTGCACATTTGAGTTCAAGTAGGAAAGGCTAATGTGGTTACACTTTGAATATCATTCAAGGGAGACCAACGTTGTTGCTGATGCACTTAGTCGGAAATTTGGAGTTTCTATGTTTCATGTACGTGTTGCAAGAATCTCATTGTTAGCTGAGTTGCGAGCTACGGGAGCTGAGTTAGAGTGAGATGATGATGAAGCATTGTTGGCTAGTTCCTGGATCGACCTTTGTTTCTTGATCAGGTCTGTGAGGCTCAGGATGCGGATTCCTACTTGTTGGACAAGAAGAATGTGATTCAGAATGGTGTTCCAGCAGAGTATTAGTTGAGGAATGTTGGCACTTTATCGTGCAGTGTGAGGCTAGGTGGGCCCAGAGACGATGAATTGAAGAGGGAGATGCTTATTGAAGCTCATTATTCTACATATGTTATGCACTAGTCGTACGAAGATGTATCAGATACTTAGAATTTACTACTCATGGCGCAACATAAAGAGGGAAATAGCAGCTTATGTGAGCAGTGCCTCATTTGTTAGCAGGTGAGGGCAAAGAGACAGAAACTTGTTGGGAAGTTACAACCATTAGAGATTCCCGATTAGAAGTGGGAGCATATCACTATGGATTTCGTGTATCAGTTACCGCGTACTTCGGATGGTAACACTAGTTATTGGGTCATTGTGGACCATTTGACGAAATCAGTTCTTTTCCTTGTACTTCCAGGAAAGATTTTAGTGGGCAGGCTGGCATAGCTGTATTTGGCAAAGGTTGTTCATGGTGTGCTTGTGTCCCGGGTCGCTGATCGAGATAATCAGTTACAACAGAGTTTTGGCAGGCATTGTAGTGAGCATTGAGGACCAGATTACAGTTTAATGCAGTTTTTCATCCTCAGATTGGTGGGCAATTTGAGAGGACTATTCAGACTTTGGAGGACATGTTGTAGTCCTGTATATTGCAGTTCAGAGGGATTTGGAACCAGCAGTTTCATTCGTTCGAGATTGCTTGCAGTATCAGTTTGCAAACTAGTATTGTTATGGCATTGTATGAAGTTGTGTATGAGAAACAGTTTAGTGATATGATGGCTTTGGTCCTGGTTTAGTGATATGCGCTACTGTAGACTTCCAGATTAGCAAAGATAGATTGATAATTGCTCGAGTTCGACAAAGAAGTTATGCAGATGTGAGTAGGTTGAGTCATGAGTTTGAGGTCGATAATTAAGGTTTCCTTGGAAATGTGTGATTTGTTTTGGGAGGTGTGGTTTACTTTGCCACGTTATATTGGTCCGTATGTGATCATGGAGCGAGTTATTGTTGTGACATATAGATTGGCATTTCCTGTAGCGTTGGCCAATGTGTATGTTGTATTCCATATGGTGGAACTACATTACATATTTATTGCATGTTTAGCACCCTATAAGTTCCCTATACAGGAAGACTTGACATTTGTGGAGGTGCCAGTTCAGATTCTGGATTTGAGGGTGTAGGGATTACAGCATAGAAATATTTCTTATACGTAAGTCTGTTGGCAGAACCAATCAGTTGAAATAGTCACTTGGGAGATTGAGCAGTATGCAGAGGCGGTATCCCTACTTTTCAATTGGCAGGCTTGAAAATTATGAGGTCAAAATTTTTGTAAGGGGGGTAGATTTGTAACAACCCGAACCGGAAATGATATGTTTATCGGCTTGATTTGCGAGTTTCGTGATTAGTCGTGGTTTTGTCGTAATTAGTCGATATGGCAGGTTTGTTAACGACTAAATTATCAGGCAAGAACTTTATTTGGGTTCCTTCACGAAAGTTGTAGAGAATTTAATTTCGAGCTTGTGGAAATTTTCGAAGGATTATTTCGAATTACGTGGAATAAGTTATGAATATTTTCGGCCGTTGGATTTAGTCGTGTTTTTCCCTTTGGTTTCGATACGATTTGGTCGATACGTGTACGGTATATATACAGAAGGAATACGTGATGAATTAGGAAACTTTCTAATTTTGGAAACAGGGTTGTTGACCGCGTTGATCGCGGGTGGGTTTCGACTCGTTTTGAGGCCGAAGCTTTATGGCTGTCGTTGTGCCAGATTCCGGCCACGGTTGGCCATGGTCCCTTGATGAAAAGTGTTGGGCTCGTGCTTCTCTTCAGTTTGGTAGGTGGATCGTCCCCTATGGTGGCCGGATGAGGGAGAAACGACGCGACAACGTAAGAGAATTTCTAGCGAGATTCGGCGGCGGAGGCGGCCGAGTTACAAGTCCACCCTATAGGGGTTTTGAAGCCCACAGAGAGGTGAGTTGAACCCAAGTGGTCTTGCACCTTGCCATGGTCGGTAGTGGTCGATCGGAGTTAATGAATTTCGGCGAGGATTTTCGACTTCAAGGTGAGTTTTGGGTATTTTCAGTTCAAAATTGGGCTTAGCATTGTACTACAAAGTTGTTGGAAATCTCGAGATCTTCAAATCCATGTGTAGGTTGCAATTTTTTGGGCCGATGAAATTTTTCAGCGGCGGTCCGGCGCGCCGCCGTGCACGACGGTTTTCCGGCCGAGCTGATTTTCAACAAGTTTTATGTCGTTTTGCTCGAAATCGCGCACCGATCGCAGTGGAGATCGTGATCGTTCGTTTGGCGAGGGATTTTCTGCCGGATCATAGGATTAACGCATTTTGCGTTGTGCTAGTCTGTGAGTGGACACATTTCTTTTCACTGATTGGTTGCAAGTCTTTATTATACGTTTTACGAGCATGAGCATGTGTATGCGATTATGATTTATTCGAGCATGTGTTTTACGATTATGCATTTACGAATATGCATCTACGAATATGCTCTTATAATTATGTATTACGAATATGCATTTACATTATGCTTTATACACTTGCTTGAAACTATTTATGATTTGGTTTACACAGAGTACAGTCTTAGTATATATGGTTGTATCGATACGCTTAGCATCCCGGCTGATCCCTGAGGATGTTTACCGGGGGGGGGACTGTTACCCTGTACCGAGGTATTTTCTGGGTGGGAACAGATACCCTGACCTGAGGCCTTTCTGGCTAAAATCACGTGTGGGTCCGGGATTCCGTGATTCAGACTGTACTAGCGTGGATGTCTGCATGAGTGACCCGCTGGATTTTCGATGCATGCGCTGTACGCGGGAGGAGTTAGAGTCTCCCTCGTGTACCATATGATTTTTCATACATTTAGACTCGCATATGTTTTTATAAATATATATATTATTCAACGAAAGACATTTATTTTCGTCCACTCACTCTAACTGTTTACATGTCTTTCCCTGGGCTCTTCGTTTTCTTTGCCCAGTTTGCAGTTTGAATTCGGGTGTCGCACGTCGCAGTTGGAGGCTTAGTATTCGAGCTACAATTCTTTTATGGTAGGTTCCTAGTTTGGCCTACTATTTGTATATATGTATATACTAGAGGTCACTCTGAGTACTATTTATGTTTATATTTTCAAATGATTTTTCTCGGATTTTTATAAAGCTACAGTTGTGTTTATTACTTTACATTATGATATGTTTTTGAAAAATCCGGATGGGATTGGAGCCCACGGTTTGGCTTTTGTGGCATAGGATGAAGTGTATCTTTTGGGTGCAGGTTAATGGCAACCGCGCGTTATAGAGGAAACTCTGTCGATATTTTTAGTTTTTGAAAGTTCACGTTTTTAGAAAGGGTTTGATTCCGGTTTGGGAAACTAAATCGGGGTTAGGTCCTTTTAGTGTCGAACTCCGTTGTGTTAGAGTGAAGTATGGGAAAGATGGCTTCTCGGTCCTGATTTGGTGAAAAATACTACTGAAGACTTTCAGATTATTCAGGATAGATTGAAAGCTGCACAAGATCGACAAAAGAGTTATGCTGATGTGAGAAGAAAAGATCTGGAATTCGAAGTTGGTGATTGGGTGTTTTTGAAATTGTCTCCTTGGAAAGGTATTGTACGGTTTGGGAAATTTGGTAAACTCCTCCCGCGTTATGCTGGTCCGTATGAGATTACTCAGCCAATGGTGCTGTGGCGTACAGGTTAGCACTACCCTCTGAGATGGCCAGGGTTCATGATGTATTCCATGTATCTATGTTGCGGAAGTACATTTCTGATCCGTCTCATGTGTTAGCACCTTATCAGCTTCCTATTCGGGAGGATTTGAGTTATGTGGAAGAGCCAGTTCAGATTATTGATTCGATGGTTTAAGAACTTCGTCACAAATCTATTCCTCTTGTGAAAGTCTTGTGGAGAAATCATGTAGTTGAGGAAGCCACCTGGGAAACCGAGCAGCATATGCAGGAGCAGTACCCTTATCTTTTTAACTAACAGGTGTGTTAAATTTCGAGGGCGAAATTTTTTAAGGGGGGCAGAATTGTAATGATCCAAACCAAAAGTTACGCTAAACTTTACGATTTAGGTTTTCCGCGAATTATGCACCTCGTAAAATCTTGTTAACGACTTTTCTTTGGGGCGAGAATTTGATCCGACTTTCTTCGCGGAAGTCGTAGAGTATTTAATTTCATGCATGTAGGAATTCTAAAGGAATATTTCGGGTTATCGAGCTATTTCTTTCGATTTTTGGAAGTTCGTATGTGAAATTATGTATTTTAAAATATTTTCCTTGGCGGTTTACTTTGAGCCATTGGATCTTGATCAGATCAAATTGTGGTCATTGATCTGATCAGAAATTTTTGGTATTAATACTGAATTTTTGGTAGAAATATGGATTATTTCTTAGAAATACAGAAAATTTGTACGTGTACGTACACGACCTGTATACCGATTTTGGCCTGTTTGGATTGCCGATTTCGACCCACCGGAAAACGCCACGGTTGGCGGCGTTCTTGGTATAGATTTAAAGCTCTTCCTCTCATATTTTGATTCATGTATTCATTTGTGAATTTTGGATAGGTTTTGTGGCCGAAAAATGGCCGGGAACCCGCCCGAATCTGGGTGGCCGGATTCGGTGACGTTCCGGTCGTTTTCCGGCGTAGTTTTTGAGTGTTTGGTCCAAGGGTCAGAACCCCTATGGTTTGGGGGACTTTGGTGCGTCGCCGGCGTCGAAATCGACCGGAAAAGTTTTCCAGCGATTTCGGCCACCGTGGGCTTTCGGGCTCAAATCCTGCCAATCGTCGTGCAATTGGGTCTTGGTCCAGCTAGGAAAGTTGTTGGGATCGTTGGTATATTTCCAACAAGTGGTCAAACGCCCCCATCAGAGTTGTTTGCACCAGAGGCACGTGAAGCCACGCGCCGCCTCTCGCGGCGGAGCTCCGGTGAGTCGAATATCCTATTTTTCCCGTGGGGTTTCCGGGATGGTTTCTGAGTTATTTTTCGCGCGTTTTATCGAATTCTGAAATTAAATGAATTGTTATTTATTCAGGAAACCGCGTGAAAGATTTTTGCGAGGGAACTTCCGCCGGGCCTCAGGGCTAGCTGTTTACTGTGAGTGGACACTTTGATTTTCACAGTTGGTTTGCAAGTTTATGATAATGCTTTTACGATTATGCATTTACGGGTATGCATTTGTGATTATGCATTTTATGAGCATACATTGGTTCGGAGGCGCATATGATTTGTTTTTACACAGAGTATGGTTATTGTGGATGCATCGATGCTATGGCCTCTCGGCTGATTCCCGAGATGCTCTGGGAGGGTTATGACAAACACCTAATCCGTGATTACACAGTACCCAGGAGGGTTAGGACAAGCACCTGACCTAGGCATGTTTATAACTCGAAGGAAACGTACTCAAGTTATTGCCTCCACATGTTACACAGCACCCAGGAGGGTTAGGACAAACACCTAACATGCGCTTGATTGTTTTGACTCGCATGATTTCGATGTGCATATATTTATTGTGAAAATCATGCTAGATTTATATTTCCGATTTATGTGATATATTATTATTTTCGTCCACTCACTCTAACGGTTTTACTATTTATATGCTTTTCTCTAGGCTTTTCGGTTTCCTTCTTGCCCAGATTGCTGTTTCTATCATGTGGTTGCCCATCGTCGTTTGAGGCCTAGAGTTCAAGTCACCATTATTTTCTAGTAGGTTCTTGGTTTAACCTACTAGCTTTGTATATTTGTAAATTAGAAGTCGCTCTAAGTACTGTGTTAGTTTATTTTCCTTTGTAATGCTTTTCGAGTACTTACTGGATTTTAAAAAATAAGTGTAAAGAAATACTTTTTCTGTTATTCAGTAGTTTGTGAACTTGAGAAATCCGGATGGGAATTGGCGTCCCACGGTTTGGCGTTTGTGGACTATTTAGAAGTGTGTTTTCATTGAAAGTTTTTGGTTTACTGATTTTATAAAGTAAACTCTGGCGAAATTTTTTTTAAAAGGTTGTAGTGTTGTTAGGATCTAATTTTGATTTAGGCGACTGAATCGGGGTTTGGTTCTTTCTGAAAAAGATCCTACCTTCGTGATCTATGGACTCTAAATTTTGAGAATGAGTTTGTTCTTCAAGAGCTAGTTGTCCATGTTCAAACAGCTGGCCATGCTGTGGAGGGAGTATATCATGCTATTTTGAACAACATGGAGAAACTGCTGCGAAAACTCCCCATCCTTTATGACACTGTAGTCTCGGCAACTTAAGAGTGTAACAAAGTTATTTCCCATCGTGTAGATCATAACCGCAGGTGGAAACCTGACTTAGAGAAAATCACGACGATGGGGAAGAGCTATGAAGGTGAATGGGTAGACATTTTGTCCATTCATGCGGAGATCACAAAGCTGTAGGCTAAGCTGCATGAAAAGGAAGAGGAATTTTTCGGAAAGGAGCAGGTCGTTATCTCTCTTCTCAATGCCGAGAAGACTCTCTCTGAAAGAGTGTTCATCAAACTTGCGCTGCAGCTGCAGATGCTGATAGAGCTTGGGCCACTGCACATGCCCGGTATCTCCAAGTAAAGACTAGTCTGCGAGCTCTCGGCAGCTCCATTGTGAAGTTCTAGATTTTTGTTGACCAAGCCCAACATTTGGGCTTTATATTTTATTATGTATAAATTTCTGGTTAGTTTAATTTATGCTTTATGGCCCATGACCTTAATCGCCTACTGTGCGTCTCTACCACAAAATAACTTCGCGCCTCCAAAGATCACGCCGGACCTTGGAATAACTGCCTACCTTTAATGGCTCCTAACTCTATATCTTGAAACGGCAAGTCTTAAGTTTTTACGAGATACGCAAATCGGTAATTGAATGTTGAACCCCCTTAACTGCTATATTGAATCGATGCAATGCTCCGGGTCCTTTTATTCAAAGCCTCTTAGAGTTTTTAGGCCTATAAATAGCTTGTCACTTCTCCTTCATTCCACAAGATCTCTTAGTAGCAAAAGATGGCTTCTTGAGTTCATAGTTTGTTCATTTCTTTCTTTAAGGCAAAGCCTCCAGATCTTGTAGTTTACTAGACGTTTCTAAGACGAAATACTAAAGCTCAAATCTGGCTTAGGTCGTAGTACCAAAACTCAGGTCCTTCGTTTCTAGACTAATTCTCAAACCTTTGAGAATTAGCAGACGGATATGGGCACTCACTAACCCCATCCCAGAAACTGGTCATCCTAGTCTGGTGCATGCTCCCACTCACTTCCGCTGTAGCTCTCCTTACTTTCTGAGTTGACCGCCTAAGATCATGATCAGGGGGACGGCTTTGTTGAGCCGTAAATGTTGGGCGAGTGCAAGTACCCCAAAGTCTTCCGGAACCGAAGGTAGATCTAGTCTCTAATCAATGCTCGTCCACCGGTGCAACCTGAGGACCTCATTGTGGCTAGTTGGGATAGATCTAAACCACTTCGTACGATTGGTTTTTAGCAAGAGATTGTTCATTCGATGTATGGTATCAGAGCGTCTCATATTGTACCCTTTATTTTGATCAAATGATATTGTTGTACTTTTACTGCTCTTGTTTTCCTTTGTAACAGCGAAAATACCATCTCCATTGATTTGACCATTGGAATATGGTCGTAAGCAATTTGTAACACTTGAAAGAATCACATAAACTATATTCAATGTCAAAAATTTGAAAGTTTGTAATATTTTGGCCACATGAATTGGCTTTGGACATACTAGTTGCCCCCCTAGTTTTACATGAAGAGCAAGCCTTTGTGGTAGGCTGCGAATGAATGCAAAACTAAGTTGTTGATCTTTTTTGTGCCTCGTACTCCCAAACTGGTTGTCGATACTTCTTCAAAAATCGACCATTGATTGGGTGACGATGTACCTCACCGTCAAAGTCGCGTAGGTGAAAAGCTCCCTTGCCTAAAATTTTGTCGATGATGAAGGGTCCTTCCCTCTTCGCCGACTATTTACCACGTCCTTCTTGCTTTTCTCCCGAAGGCAATACTGTTTTCCGAACCAGTTCTCCTTCTGTAAAGCTAAGTCCACGAGTACATTGATCATAACAGTGAGCCACCTTCTGTTTCTCTACGAGAAGGTTAGTCAAGGCATTGACACGCTTATCGTCCAAATCCTTTAACTCTTACCACATCGCTTGTACATAATCCTCGCCAATCAACTGGTGTTTATCCATGATCCGTAGTGACTGAACATTGATCTCTAGTGGAAAAACTGCATCATGTCCAAACATCAGCGCATATGGGGTAGTCCATCTGGGACTACGTTTGGAAATGCGGTAGGCCCACAGAGTGTTGAACAACTCTTCATGCCAAAGTCTTGGGTTGTCTGCGAGCATGCGCTTAAGGATGTGGATGATCAATTTGTTGCTTGCTTCAGCCTGGCCATTAGACTGTGCATAATATGTGAAGAATGCAAGAACTTAATCCCAAATTTCGTCATTAATTCTTCTACTTCATAGGACATGAATGCGGTGCCTCGATCGGAAACGAAGCATTCCGGAATCCCAAATCGGCAAATGATATCCTCATATAGGAACTGCCTAATCACGACGGCAGATGCCACTTTCAAAGGCCTCACTTCTACCCACTTGGTGAAGAAATCTGTAGCAACAATGATGAACTTGTGCTATATGGAAGAATGAGGATGTATTAGACCGATCAGATCCAATACCCATCCTCGTGTTGGCCACGACTTGATGATTGGTTGTATAGGAATATTTGGGATATGGTTGACAGGCCCATGAGCCTAACAATCCTCACACCCTTTTGCAAAAGTGATACATTCTTTTAACATTAAAGGCCAGAAATATTTGTGCCTCCGCAAGAGCCACCTCATTTTCGGGCCAGATTGGTGAGCCCCGCAAAAATATACAAACCAAGTCCACTCCCTCTTCACCTCGTCTGAATAAGGTATTCTCCCCGGAGTATGTAATTCGTAGTAAAGTACCTTATCCTCTTGTCTACCATAGAGCTAAGATCCTTTAAGTATGTCATAATCGGCTGCCTCCAACCATCATTGATGGTTCCTAGAGCTGCGACGTACCACTCATCCTTTTCTTCCTTTCTAGTCATGAAGCAAGGGAGCGTACGAACTTCTCCCTTCATTAGGCGCTCATGTACATCATCGACCAACTCTATCCCTGTAGCAAGTTGAGCTAACTCATTTGCTGCAAAGTTCTCTCCTCGTGGGATATGAGTCAGGGTCACCACTGTGAATAATTCCAACAACCCGCTAGCCCTTTTCATGTACGGCTCGAGAACTAGACCTGTTTTGAATGTGGCTTGCAGCTGTCTGATAACAAGTAGCGAGTCTCCCCAAACTTGTATATCTGTAGCACCAAGGTCCCATAAAATTTCTAATCTGGTGATTAAGGCTTCATATGAAAGGACCCAACCCCGATTTAGTTTCCTAAACCGGAATCAAACACCTTCTGAAAACACGAACCAACAAAAACCATTAAAATTTCGGCAGAGTAACGCTACTAACGCGGAATTGCCTTTACCTGCACCCGAAAAATAACACTTCGTCCTATGCCACAAAAGCCAAACCGTGGGCACCAATCCCATCCGGATTTCTCAATATCATAACGATAATAATAAACAGTAAACATAACTGTATAATATAGAAAATCCGGGAAAATCCACATAAAACATGTATCAGTATCGTATCAGAGCGACCTCTAGTGTATATATACAAAATATACAACAATAGGCGAAACAAAGGACCTACTGGAAAACACAGGTAGCTCGAACAACTAGCCTCCGACCGTGACGTGAGACACTAGAATCCGAACTACAAACTGGGCACGGAAACCGAAAAGCCCAGGGGAAAGGCAATAAAAACGTTAGAGTGAGTGGACGAAAATAAACATATGCCTTTCACCAATTTCATATACAATAAACAAGTATAGTGAGTTCGGAAAATATATATATATATGGAGGTGCCAGGCGAATCTTTCAAGCCCGACGGTCAGACGAATCTCTCAAGCCCGACGGTGATAGGCCAGGGGAATCTCTCAACCCCGGCAGCATAACAGGGGAATCTCTCAACCCTGCTTAGAGGAATCTCTCAACTCTGGTCCAGAGGAATCTCTCAACTCTGGTCCAGAGGAATCTCTCAACTCTGGTCAGACTACCGGTGATCAGCCGAGTAGCCGAAGCATCGATGCAAGTAATGCCATCACCATAAAAATATAAAATAATACCTCCAAAAATAATAAATAATCTCAACATCGTATATAAATAAATACGGAAAATCACGAACTTGCAACGACTGTGAAAATATAATGTGTCCACTCACAGGTGAGCAAAGCGCGCACTCGCGCTAATCGCGTGATCCGGCGGAAGATCCTTCGCCCGAAGCACGATCACGATCCCCAGAATAATCATAAAATATAACTGATCGAAATCATAGCTCACAACACTATACCACACCTCGGAAACCAATCGTTACCGAAAACGTATAACTGATACAAAAATAATCAACGAATGTGACGACCCGGAACAGAATCAGAAGTGTAATCAGCTTAATTCGTGAGTTAGCGTGTAATCGCAAATTTTCGATAATTGATTGAGTCGTCGGCTTTGATCACGACTTAATTATTAGACGAGAATTTGAGTTGAGACTCTTCTTGAGAGTTGTTGTACGCGTGATTTCGAGTTCGTGGGCGGTTCTGAATTATTATTTGGACAATCGAGGAATATAATATGAATATTTGAAATTTTGGAATACTGTCGAGTTTATCCGTTTGTGTTCGAGTCTATCCGAATCGTGATTGTGATCCGTTTTGGACCGTTGACCAACCCGAACTGTAGATGGAATGATTATTGACTTAATTTGCGAGTTTCGCGATTTGTCGTGATTTCGACATAATCTGTTAATATGGCGACCTTGTTAGCGACTAAATTATCGGGCGAGAATTAGATTTGGGATCCTTCGCAGAAGTTATAGAGAATTTAATTTCGAGCTCGTGGGAACTTCCGGAAGATTTTTCCGAGTTACGAGGATTAAGTTACGAATATTTTCGACCGTTGATCATTTAATCGGATAAACTTGTGATGGATTGAACCGTTGACTTTTTATCGGATTGGTCGATGTGTTTGACTTCGTGTGAAAATTGAAGAATTTGTCGAGATAAGTGTGTTGACGCGAGAATTGTTGGAAACAGAATTACGACGCGAAATTTACGTTTGTTCGAAGTTTGTCGAAAAGTATGTTTGGAAGTTTCTAAAAAGGGAAAGTATTTAAACTGGGTTACTATTTTGGGTAAGTCAAACTATGCATTTATTGGGTTGACCGAGTCAACTCGGCAGGGAGGAGGAGTGCGACGGTGGGAGCTGGGCTCGCCGGCGGCGAGCTGCCGTCCGGCCACCCCAGGCCTCGGGGTTGTTCCCATTCGACTCGCCTTGGTGTCCCCATGGTGTTTCTGGCCACCATCGACGGTGAGGACGCCGGAGGAGGAGGAAAATTCCTATTGAAATTGGAGAAAAATAGGGGTTTTGGGTCGACACTTTTCCGGTCAAATCGAGAGGCATGAAGCACTGGGCTTTGAAGCCCTCATCACCACGAAGCGACCTATGTATGTATGGCCTTTCAATTTTGCTTGTACATGGAGAATCGATCGATTGAAACTTTGATGTGAATTCGGTTTTGCTTGAAATTGGACTAGTTAGAGTCAAAATTGATCTTTGGTGTAGTTATGAAAGTTGCTTGTTGGATGATTTTGAGTGGAATAGGTCTTGGTTCGCCAGAGAATTTCACGTTTGGGTGGCGCCGCCGCCGCCGGCGGTGGTCAACGGCGGTCCTCCGGTCAAGGTTGACTTTTTGGGGTTTTCGACGAGTTGTATGTCGTTTTGCTCGGAATCGCGCCCCGATCGCAGTGGTGAGGTTTGTTTTTCGATTTGAGCATTGGAAATTATAGCGAGGTTTTGTGGTGTGATTATCGGATTTTCACGATTTCGTTGTTATTGGATTATATGTTTCCGAGAACGGTTGTTTCTCGTGATATGATTCGAGGTACCAAGTTATGATTTTGAGAAATGGATTTTATGATTATTCAGGGGTTCGTGATCGTTCGTTTGGCGAGGGATTTTCTGCCGTATCACTGGATTAACGCGAATTGCATTACGCTCACCTATGAGTGGACATTTCTTTTCACGGATTGACTGCGAGTCTTTTATATACGTTTTACGAGCATGAGCATGCAGTTATGATCATGATTTAAATGAGCATGTGTTTTAAGATTATGCATTTACGAATATGCATCTATGAACATATATACATATATATTAAGTTTTATGCATGTGCATGGAAAAGATTTATGATTTGGTTTACACAGAGTACAGTCTCAGTGAACAGGGTTGTATCGAAACACATGGCTTCTCGGCTGATCCCCGAGTACGCTCCAGGGGGGACATATATCCTGACCCGAGGCCTTTCTGGCTTGGAATCATGTGTGGGTCTAGGATCCCGTGATTCGGACTGTACTAGCGCGAGGGAGTCCATGAGTGACCCCGCGGTATTTACGATGCATGCTCTGTACGCATGAGGAGTTAGAGTCTCCCTCGTGTACCATTTGATTTTTATGCATTTAGACTCGCATATGTTTTTATAACATATATTATTTGGCGAAAGACATTTATTTTCGTCCACTCACTCTAACGGTTTTCATGTCTTTCCCCTGGGCTTTTCGGTTTCCGAGCCCAGTTTGCAGTTCAGATTCTGGTGTCGCACGTCGTGGTCGGAGGCATAGTATTCGAGCGATGTTTCTTTTATTGTAGGTTCTTAGTTTGGCCTACTATTTGTATACATATACTAGAAGTCGCTCTGAGTATTCTGATGTATACTTTTATACGATTTTCCCCTGATTTCTGTTAAATATAGTTATATTTATTACTTTACATTACTGTTATGATATTGAGAAATCCGGATGGGATTGGTGCCCACGGTTTGATTTTTATGGCATAGGATGAAGTGTTATTTCCCGGGTGCTGGTAATGGCAATTCCGTGTTAGTAGCGTTACTCTGCCAAAATTTTTATGGTTTTTGTTGGTTCGTGTTTTCAGAGGGGGTTTGATTCCGGTTTAGGAAACTAAATCGGGGTTGGGTCCTTTCACGAAACTCCTGAAATCTTCGCTCAAAACCCTCGACTAAAAATCCGGTACCCAAATCAACTCGAAAACCTCAAGGCGATGATCGGGGCGCGAATACAAGCAAAACGACATATAACTCATCGAAAACCAAAAAGTCAACGCCCTCCCCGGAGCGCCGCCGTTGACCGCCGCCGGAGCGCCATCAACGGAGGAATTCTTCGGCGAGGAAAGCCCAGTTCTCTAGCTTACCTCAAGCCCAACACAATTTACATGTACCACAAGTCTCAATTATTACCTAATTAACCGGAAAACAGCTCGGAAAACATATCGAAATCCAGCTCCGGCAACCACCACGGGTTCCACCGGAAAACCATCCTCGTCCAAAATCAACTACCCAGGGAGCATCAACGGTGCAAGGGGAGTCGAAACCCCATCACCCCCGTCACCACAGCTCGCCGGAGCTCCTCCCCCGTCACCGGAAAAAACCGTAAACTTAACCCGATTCGAAACCATTCAAATCTCAACCAATTCGCATAAATTCAAACACAAATCAATAAAGGAGCTCAGGAGGAGTCTATCCATACCAAAGGCGTGGCCGAAGGTGGCCAGAAAGTCCGGGTCGGCCGGCGAGTCACAAGCGGGTCGGGTTTCTTCACGAGTCAACGAGTCAACAGTAAAAGTCAATGCCGGTCAAACTTCCAACAGTGTTTTCGATAATTTTTCGACTATTTCCGATATTTATACTCACGTCTCGGGACGATCGACGGTCCAAAATGAATAACCATTACGATTCGGATAAACTCGATACGAACGGATAAACTCGACGATATTCTGAAACTTCAAATATTCATATTATATTCCTCGGTCGTCGAAATAATCATCCGGAACCGCCCACGAACTCGAAATCACGTGTACAACAACTCTCAAGAAGAGACTCAACTCAAATTCTCGGCCGATAATTAAGTCGTGATTAAAACTGGCAAATCAATCAATTATCGGAAAAATAGTAATTACGCGCTAACTCATGTATTAGGCTGATTACTCTACTAATTCTGTTCCAGGTCGTCACATCATATTCCGCTGCATTGTCGGAACAATTGTATTCGAGCCAGAAGGAATAGGCAAATGTTTCACCTTGTGGGTTGACCAACGCTATCCCGGCGCCTACGAAAGAACTCGTGCTGGAACCGTCGAAATAGAGCTTCCAAGGATCTAATGAGATGTGTGATAATTCTAACTCCTTCTGATCTAGGATTTCCGCCGTAGGATGATGTGCAAGGAAATCAGCCACTGCCTGGCCTTTTACTGCCTTCTGCGGAACATATTGTATTGAAAACATGGACAGTGCGAGAATCTACTTCCATATCCGTCCTCAAAGTATGGGTCGGGCTAACATATATTGAACCAGGTCTGTCTGTGCAATGACGCACGTCATAAAGGATAGCATATAATGCCTTAATTTGCAGCCAGAGAAATGAAGAGCAAGGCATAATTTTTCCATCGATGTATATCTACTCTCGCATTCCGTGAGGGTTCTGCATAAGTAGAATATTGCTCTTTCCACCTTCACCTCATCGCCTTGTGCCAATAAGCTACCTATACAGAATTCTATCGCTAAAATGTAGAGCTTTAGTGGCACACCTTTCCGCGGTGGTACCAAGATTGGTGGGTTAACTAGGTATTTCTTGATCATGTTAAACGCTTCTTAGTGAACCAGCTCCCATACAAACTCCTTCTCGCCCTGTAATTTGAGTAAAGGTGTGAAGGGTTTAGTTTTTCCCGTAGCGTTTGCAATGAACCTCCTCAAGAAGTTGATTTTCCCGAGTAACTGCTAAAGCTCATGCTTATTCTTTGGAGGGGAAGCTCTAAGCACCGCTTCCTTTTTATCATCCGGGACCTCTATTCCTCGCTGATGTACCAAGAAACCAAGGAAATCTCCCACTTGTACTCCGAAAACACACTTGGCAGGATTCATTTTAAGCTGATGCTTCCTCATTCGCATGAATACCTATCACAGATCCTCCACATGAGTCGACCTCTACTTTGATTTGACCACAACATTATCAATGTAGACCTCCATTGTATCACCTGCTAGGTCATGGAAGATATAGTGCATTACTCGCTGATATGTTGCTCCTGCATTCCTCAACCCGAATGGCATATTGACGTATTCAAACACTCCTAACACCTCTGGGCATCTAAATGCAGTTTTGTGCCTATCTTCCTCAGTGACTGGGATTTAATGATATCCCGTTGTGTCGTCCATGAATGAGAGCATCTCATGTCTCGCAACTGCAACAATGAGTAGACTAGCGACCGACATTGGGTAAGCATCCTTCGGAGTAGCTTGGTTTAGGTCTCTATAGTCCATGCATACTCTGATTTTTCCGTTCTTTTTTCGTACTGGGACTATGTTTGATATCCATTCTATGTATTTAGCCACTTGGATGACTCTGGACTTCAACATCTTTTCGATTTCTTCCTTGACCAGTGTTGCTGTATCCGGATTCATTCTCCGTATCTGCTGCTGGACTGGCTTTCTTCGTTCTGCGATTGGAAGCTTGTGGACAACCAGCTCTGGTGAAAGTCTTGGCATATCCTCAAATTTCTCTACAAAGCAGTCTTTATACTCGAATAAGAGGTCAACGAGCCTCTTTCTTTCTTCAGGCTCTAGAAAGGTACTGATAGCCACCTACATTGGCTCAGCGATAGTTCCAAGGTTAATCTTCTCAGTTGGATCTTCAACTTTAGGTGATGTGTCATCCAAGGCTGCAGGTGCGAGCCAGATGATATCCTCCCTTATCTCTTCCTGTTCGACGTCTTCGTTGATACACTCTGTCGTGGCTATGGTTGGCAGACAATCATAGGCTTGCGACTCAATCATATAGGTTTGTAATCTTGCATATAGAGAAGCACAAGCCTCTGCCTCTTTGTTTTTGGACAGACATATCATTGATGGCTTGTGGAGGCTAGCTCCAGGAAATAAGGTCGTGCTTTTTCTTCTCTTGCTTACACTATTCCCCATCGAGCTAGTTTTGAGATTATGACCCCAACAGGTAGGCTCTTCTTATCGACGCCGCATACTTCCAATGGCCGAAGATTCCCATTGTAGTAATTGGCATCCAGCGCATTTGCAGAGATTGAATATGTTCACGGATTGACATTGACTATATGTGACTCTGATGTCTCCATATCCCATATAAGGAGTTGTTGATGAAGCGACAAAGGCACGCAATAACTCCTATGGATCCAATCTCTACCCAATATTGCACTTAAAGGTGAATTGCATTTGATGACAACGAAACTGTGCACCCCTATGACAAGTCAAACCTTGACTTCTATGAATAGCAACCCTAGTGTCTGCGAGACGGGCCCTGCAAAGTTTTTGATCATCATGGATGTCGCTTGAATAGCTAATCTTGGAATACTCAACAGCGTCATTGCTCAAGTAGTCAAGACATTCACCGCTGCACCAGTATCCACCATGACCTTGCTAAGTTAGACGCCTCCCATGCACGCAGTGATGTACAATGGTCTCATGGTGGGATAAGGGCCATGGACTTTGAGCCCTATAGAGATTTCTCGCTCAAACAAGAGCAACAGCGAAGCGCTAACATTGAACGGATTCTAAACAACATGGAGGTTAGCGACAGGATAGTGTCCAGAGTTCAGAACATGCTTGAGACCTTTTACGAGGCTCGAGAGGTTGAGTGTGCCGATAACAGTAAAAAGTTTGATACTCTCACAGAAGCTCTCGCAAACCTCACCAATATTATGACAGCCAGCTTCACGCTGATCAACGACAACTTGGGGGAGCGAGAACCTCTTTTTCATGATGATGAGGAATTCAAAGATGATGATGTACCAGCTTCACCTCCTCCGCAGACAAACCCTGAGCGAGAGTTGGAAGAAAGGATTAATCACATCATCAATCAGAGGTTGCCGAGCGCGGGAGGAACTCTGATAACCTATAACGACCCCTTCTCACCACCGCCGTTCAATTGGAAGTGGCCAAAGGGTTATCAATCCATCTCGTTTACTCGCTTCAACGGTGAGGGAGAAGAGCCAGCAGCCACCTACATTGCTCGATTCTGGGTCGAGTATGGACCATAAGGTAGACTCAGCGAATTCAAACTAAGGGTCTTTGCGTCCTCGCTATCAAGTGCACCATTGCATTGGTACCCAAACTTACCACAGGGCTCGGTTAGTGATTGGGCGATGATGGAAAGATTGTTTACTGAACACTTTGGCGGGTCAGAACCGGCTGTGAAGCTTGGCAAGTTGTGCCAAATGGTGCAGATGCCAAAGGAATCTCTAGTGGCATACCTACACCGATTC
Organism: Geum urbanum; assembly: GCA_946800695.1. Taxonomy (NCBI): domain Eukaryota; kingdom Viridiplantae; phylum Streptophyta; class Magnoliopsida; order Rosales; family Rosaceae; genus Geum; species Geum urbanum. Next base: position 43,781,572 of record OX326998.1, read on the forward strand.
CAAACCGAGTACACCAAGAGCAGAACTTCATGCACTATGGAAGAATTGGTGGACATCGCGGTAGGAGGACTCAAAGAAAGATTACATATGAAGTACGTAGATGCAAAGTTCACATCGTTGAACACCCTCATTGATGCTGCAGCATAGACTCATGCTGCGTATGAAGAAGTCGATAATAGGTGTAATGTATCTAGGGGAACATACACTCCAAAAACTCCATATCGAGAGTGCCCTAAAATGATTGTAGCTGTGCAAGAATAAGAGGAGTCTGATGGATATCAGTCAGACGATGCAACGGTGGCTTGTCCTTTTATTGCTTCATAATACTGGTCAACGTCAAACAGTGATTTTCGACGATTTTACGACTATTTCCGATATTTATACTCGCGCCTCGGGTCAATCGACAGTCCAAAACGAATAAGCAAAATGATTCGGATAAACACGAAACAAACGGATAAACTCGTCGAAAGCCGAAACTTCGAATAATCATATTATATTCCTCGGTTATCGGAAAAATCATCCGGAACCGTCCTCGAGCTCGAAATCACGTGCTCTACAACTTCCGTGAAGAAACTCAATTCAAATTCTCGGCTGAAAATCAAGTCGTGAATCAAATCGGCAAATTACACAATTAACGACTAACCGCGATAACGCATATACTCGTGAATCGTGCCGACTACATTACTGATTCTGGTTCGGGTCGTCACAAATCTACCCCCCTTAAAAAAAATTCGACCTCGAAATTTACATACCTGTCAAGTGAACAGATGAGGATACTTTTCCCGCATACGCTGCTCAGTCTCCCAGGTGGCCTCCTCAACTGAGTGGTTCTGCCACAAGACCTTCACTAGCGGGATCATACGGTGCCTCAACTCCTGCTCACAACGATCGAGAATCTGCACAGGCTCCTCCACGTATGTCAAATCCTCTCTGATCGGCAACTGCTGTGGGGCTAACACATGTGAAGGATCTGAGATGTACTTCCGCAACATCGAAATATGGAAGACATCATGAACACGAGCCATCTCAGCCGGTAACTCAAGTCTGTAAGCAACAGCTCCAATCCTCTCTGTAATCTTGTACGGACCAATGTATCGTGGTCGAAGCTTGCCACGCTTCCCGAAACGCACAACTCCCCTCCACGGAGATAGTTTCAGGAAGACCCAATCGCCTACCTCAAACTCGAGACTCTTCCTCCTCACGTCCGCATAACTCTTCTGGCGATCCTGGGCGATCTTCAATCTATCCCGAATAATCTGGATGTCCTCCATAGTGCTCTTCACCAAATCAAGGCTAATAAGCCATCGCTCGCCCACCTCAATCCAACACAACGGAGTGCGACATTGCTTCCGGTACAGGGCCTCGTACGGTGCCATCTCCATACTAGCCTGAAAGCTGTTGTTGTAAGCGAACTCTATCAAATGTAGCTGCTGATCCCAATTCCCGCGGAACTGCAACACACATGACCGCAACATATCCTCAAGTGTCTGGATAGTCCGCTTAGATTGCCCGTCAGTCTGAGGGTGAAAAGCTGTACTGAATCGCAACCTCATGCCCAAGGCCCGCTGCAATGCCTGCCAAAACTCAGAAGTGAACTGACTGTTTCGGTCAGAAACAATCGATACAGGTACACCATGCAATCGAACAATCTCAGATAAGTATAACTTGGCCAATCTGCCCACTGATATCATCCCCGGAAGTGCAAGAAAATGAGCGAATTTCGTCAGTCGATCCACAATAACCCAAATACCAGTGTTGCCAGCCGAAGTACGCGGCAACTGATAGACGAAATCCATCGTAATGTGCTCCCACTTCCAAACCAGAATCTCCAGTGGCTGTAGTTTCCCTGCAGGTTTCTGCCTTTCCGCTTTAACCTGCTGACAGATCAAACATCGGCTCACGTACGCGGCAATCTCCCGCTTTATGTTGCGCTACCAGTAATACGCTCGAAGTGTATGAAACATCTTCGTACCTCCGGGATACATCGCATACGCTGAACTATGGGCCTCATCCAGAATCTCCAACTTCAGGCTCTCGTCTCGGGGCACACATAACCTGCCTCTGAACAACAACGTACCATCATCGCTCAATCGGAACTCTGTAGGCACACCATTCCGTATCATGGTCTTCTTGCCCAACAAGTGGGAATCTGAATCCTGAGCCTCTCGTACCTGATCAACCAACACGGGTCGAACCTGGAAACTGGCCAACAAAGCTCCCTCATCATCCCACTCGAACTCGGCACCCGTAGCCCGAAGCTCGGCTAACATTGACACTCTGGCCACACACATATGGAACAACGAAGCTCCAGATTTCCGGCTAAGTGCATCAGCTACAACATTGGCCTTCCCTGGATGGTACTCGAATGTGCAATTGTAGTCGTTGATCAACTCCATCCACCGGCGTTGCCTCATGTTCAGATCCGACTGCGTCTGCAAGTTAGTGAGACTTTTATGGTCGGTGTAAATCTTACACTGAGCTCCATACAGGTAATGTCTCCAACTCTTCAACGCTAACACAATAGCGGCAAGCTCCAAATCATGCGTCCGATAGTTGACCTCATGCGGTTTTAGCTGCCTGGAACCATAGGCCACAACTCTACCATGCTGCATCAACACACAGCCAAGCCCCAATTTCGACGCATCACTGTACACTACGAACTCACCACTCTCGTCTGGCAATGTCAGAACCGATGCAGTAGTCAATCTCTCCTTCAGGAGCAAATAACTCTCCTCGCATGCATCAGACCACTCAAACTTGACGCCCTTCTTCGTCAATCTGGTCAGTGGTGTAGCAATCCGGGAAAAATCATGTACAAACCGTCGGTAATAGCCTGCTAACCCCAAGAAACTCTGGATCTCCGGTACAGTAGTAGGTCTATTCCAATTCAGCACGGCCTCGATCTTGTCAGGATCAACACTGACTCCCTCAGCCGATATCACGTGGCCCAGAAACTTCACACTATCCAACCAAAACTCGCACTTGCTAAACTTCGCGAACAACTGATGGTCCCGCAAAGTCCGCAATACTGCTCGCAAGTGTTTCTATGCTGGCCCACACTCCTGGAATAGATCAGAATATCGTCAATAAACACAATCACGAACTTGTCCAAAACCGTCTGAACACCCGATTCATCAAGTCCATGAAAGCTGCGGGGGTGTTGGTCAACCCAAACGGCATAACCAAAAACTCGTAATGCCCATACCGTGACTTGAAAGCTGTCTTGGCCACATCGGAATCTCGGATCCTCAACTAGTGATATCCGGATCGAAGGTCAATCTTCGAAAAGACTGATGCTCCCTTGAGCTGATCGAACAAATCATCAATCCGCGGTAACGGATACTTGTTCTTCACCGTAACCTGATTCAGCTTCCGGTAGTCGATGCACAATCGCATGGATCCATCTTTCTTCCGTACAAACAAAACCGGAGCACCCCACGGAGAAACACAAGGTCGAATAAAACCCTTCTCCAGCAACTCCTGGAGCTGAACCTGCAACTCTTTTAACTCCACTGGCGCCATACGATATGGTGTCTGTGAAATCGGTCCTATACCTGGCAACAACTCAATAGTGAAATCAATCTCCCGCACAGGGGGTATACCCGGTAACTCCGCTGGAAACACATCCGGAAACTCAGAAACAATCTCAATACTACCAAGATCTGGTACAACAGCTGTAGTGTCCACAACATGAGCAAAATAAGCAACACACCCTTCTTCATCAACCGATCCGCCCTTATCGCAGAAATCAAACATGGTAGTGAAGTGTTCTTCTCGCCGCGGAACAGTATCTCAGGTAACCCTGGTCGTCGAAATGCGACGTCCTTCTTGTTACAGTCAAACATGGCCCAGTGCGTCTCCAAGAAGTCCATACCCAAGATTAAATCAAAATCAACGATATCAAGCAACAACAAATCTGCGGCTAAACCATGGCCTCCAATAAACACCTCACAGTCTCTGTATACCCAACCGATACTCACAATCTCACCTGACGGATATAACACTCTCCACAACCCCAGAAGTGGAGATGCAGGTACTGTAGCTAATGATGATAGTCTAAATGACATGAATGAATTTGTCGCACCTGGATCTAACAATGCAAGTACTGGAATACCAAAGACATGTAACGTACCGATAACGACCTCCGGTGAAGCTCTGCCCTCACGTAAAGTCATGGCATGAACCCTCGCCTGTCCAGCTGGTCGTCCACGTTGAGGCTGTCCTTGCTGTCTGCCCTGGCCTGCATACTGTACTGGCCGAGCTCCCGAAGTGGCGCCTCGCTCTCATCTGGCGTGGCTGTAGGGTTAGGTACGTACACGATGCCTGCTTTGATCAAGTTCTCTAGGATTTCACCCATCCTATCACTACACAACGTGTCGATGGACTTTGGCTTTATCAGCTCTACTGCTCCTACTGAAGTTTTTTGAAAGGTTACCGATCAAGTAGAGTAATTTGTGATGTTGTATCAATCGCAAGATTCCCTTCTTTAATCCACCTATGGATTTGATCCTTCAGCTTGATGCAATCATTACTTATGTGATTCCACATGTTGTGAAATATGCAATACTGCTTTCCTTTTAGCTGTTCTGCAGTGGGGAATGCTCAAAAGTCTGACTTGGTCAACTTCCTATCAATCAAATCTTCTATGATCTCGTGCGCTGCATTTGCATCATAAGTATAGGATTCGAATTCTGGTTTTGTGAACGCACTAGTCAAAACCCGTACTGGTCCCTTCGAAGGAATTATCTTTTTTGACTTGACTATAATCTTGGCTATTAATTCCAGACCCGCCACCGTTGCATCGTCTGACTGATATCCATCAGACTCGTCTTATTCTTGCACAGCTACAATCATTTTAGGGCACTCTCGATATGGAGTTTTTGGAGTGTATGTTCCCCTAGATACATTGCACCTATTATCGACTTCTTCATACGCAGCATGAGTCTATGCTGCAGCATCAATTAGGGTGTTCAACGATGTGAACTTTGCATCTACGTACTTCATATGTAATCTTTCTTTGAGTCCTCCTACCGCGATGTCCACCAATTCTTCCATAGTGCATGAAGTTCTGCTCTTGGTGTACTCGGTTTGGAATCGGTGTAGGTATGCCACTAGAGATTCGTTTGGCATCTGCACCATTTGGCACAACTTGCCAAGCTTCACAGCCAGTTCTGACCCGCCAAAGTGTTCAGTAAACAATCTTTCCATCATCGCCCAGTCATTGACCGAGCCCTGTGGTAAGTTTGGGTACTAATGCAATGGTGCACTTGATAGCGAGGACGGAAAAACCCTTAGTTTGAATTCGCTGAGTCTACCCTATGGTCCATACTCGACCCAGAATCGAGCAATGTAGGTAGCTACTGGCTCTTCTCCCTCACCGCTGAAGCGAGTAAACGAGATGGATCGATAACCCTTTGGCCACTTCCAATTGAACGGCGGTGGTGAGAAGGGGTCGTTATAGGTTATCAGAGTTCCTCCCGCGCTCGGCAACCTCTGATTGATGATGTGATTAATCCTTTCTTCCAACTCTCGCTCAGGGTTTGTTTGCGGAGGAGGTGAAGCTGGTAGATCGTCATCTTTGAATTCCTCATCATCATGAAAAAGAGGTTCTCGCTCCCCCAAGTTGTCGTTGATCAGCGTGAAGCTGGCTGTCATAATATTGGTGAGGTTTGCGAGAGCTTCTGTGAGAGTATCAAACTTTTTACTGTTATCGGCACGCTCAACCTCTCGAGCCTCGTAAAAGTTGTCAAGCATGTTCTGAACTCTGGACATTGTCCTGTCGCTAACCTCCATGTTATTTAGAATCCGTTCAATGTTAGCGCTTCGCTGTTGCTCTTGTTTGAGCGAGAAATCTCTATAGGGCTCAAAGTCCAAGGCCCTTATTTCTTAGATGTTCCTAAGTTCTGACGATGATGATGATAGACCCATAGTCGTCATTTCACCGAACCTCTGTAGTACTTCCACATTGCTTAAACCCATGTAGGTGGCTGAGTTGTGTTCTCAAAACGCACGTGCTGGATGCTTAACGCAACTCATGAAAGTTATGCAGTACAGATCAATGATTGTAAGACACTAAACCTGGGTCCCACTGGGCATGCCAAAATGTTTGGCTTTCAATTTTCTCCAGTCAGGCTGCTACGAATGGAGTGATCGCAAACTGTCTCTTTTTGTATCCGCAGTTGTTGTTGTGCTGTGTGCGAGGCGTGCCACTGCCAAGGGCAGAATGTTGTTGTGTAGTGCGCCGTATTATCTCTGCTTCTTGTCAAGCGATTGGAGCGAGGAGAGCACCAACCTCGCTCGTTGAGTCTTACTTGTCTTGATACAAGATGTAAGTTTCGTGTCTCTCTGCTAATGAAAGGACCCAACCCTGATTCAGTTACCTAAATCCGAATCGAACCCCTTCTGAAAACGTGAACCAACAAAAATCTTTCAAAATTTCGGCAGAGTAACGTTAATAACGTGGAATTGTATAAACCTGCACCCTGAAAATAACACTTCATCCTATGCCACAAAAGCCAAACCGTGGGCACCAATCCCATCCGGATTTCTCAATATCATAACATAATCAATAAACAGTAAACATACTGTAATATATATAATATATCCGAGAAAATTCGTATAAAACATGTATCAGAATGTATCAGAGCGACCTCTAGTATAAATATATACAATATACACATCAGTAGGCGAAACAAGAACCTACTGGAAAACACAGGTAGCTCGGATCACTAGCCTCCAACCACGACGTAAAACACCAGAACCTGAACTGCAAACTGGGCACGAAAACCGAAAAGCCCAGGGGAAAGACATGAAAACTGTTAGAGTGAGTGGACGAAAATAAATGTCTTTCACCGTATAATATATGTAATAAAAACATATGCGAGTCAAATGCATGAAAATCAAATGGTACGTGAGGAGACGCTGACTCCAACCCACGTACAGAGCATGCATCGTAAATATCGCGGAGTCACTCATGGACTTCCACGCGATAGCACAGTCTGAATCACGGGATCCCAGACCCACACGTGATTTCTAGCCAGAAAGACCTCGGGTCAGGATATCTGTCCCCCCCCCCCCCCTCCCCTGGAGCGTACTCGGGGATCAGCCGAGAAGCCAATGTGTATCGATACAACCCTGATAACTGAGACTGTACTCTGTGTAAACCAAATCATAAATCTTTTCCATGCACATGCATAAAACATAATATGTATGTATATATATTCGTATACGTATATTCGTATATGCATAATCGTAAAACACATGCTCATCAAATCATGATCAAACTGCATGCTCAAGTTCGTAAATCATATATAAAAGACTCGCAATCAATCCGTGAAAAGAAATGTCCACTCACAGGTGAGCAAAACGCGCACTCGCACTAATCTCGTGGCCCAGCGGAAGATCCCTCGCCTGAAGCACGATCTCGATCTCGATCCCCTGAATAATCATAAATACATCTGATCAAAACCATAGTCCACAACACTGTACTTAACCACGGAAACCAACCGTTCCCGGAAACATATTAAACTGTACAAAATAATCAACTGAATTTCTGAAATCTCCACTCGAAACCTTCGACTGAATATCTGATACCCAAATCAATACGAAAACCTCTATGCGATAATCAGGGCGCGATTACGAGAAAAATGACATTAAAAACGTCGAAAACCAAAAAGTCAACCCCTCGCCGGAGCTCCGCCGGCGGCGGCGCGCCTTAAACGGTGGAATTCCACGGCGAAGAAGCTCCAAAAATGAAGCTCTCCTCAAGCCCATCCTCTTCTTCAACTGTCACAAAGCCCAAATCAAAACATAACCCATCCAAAACAGCTCGAAACCGAGCGAAATCCCAACTCCGACAACCATATCGGGTTTCTCCAAAACCACCACCTCAGCTCAAATTAAACACAGGGGAAGCTCCCTTGGGGCAAGGGGAGTCAAACCCCCCTAACCACCACCACCGTGGCTCGCCGGAAAACGGCAAACCAACACCGGCGATATCCAAGAAACCGACCCGATTCGGGTTACCACAAATCCCCATCAATTCACACAAATCAACTCAAAATCATGAGAGGAAGCGATTCATACCCTCAACAAGGTCAGAGGTGCCCGGAAAATGGAAGTCGGACGGCGAAGCCCAAACGGGAAACTTCCCTCTTCGGTCAACGGTCAACAGCTTCCATTTTTGGAAAGTAAACTCTGGTCAACGTCAAACAGTGATTTTCGACGATTTTACGACAATTTCCAATATTTATACTCGCGCCTCGGGTCAATCGATGGTCCAAAAAGAATAATCGAAATGATTCGGATAAACACGAAACGAACGGATAAACTTGTCAAAAACTGAAACTTCGAATAATCATATTATATTCCTCAGTTATCGAAATCACGTGCTCTACAACTTCTGTGAAGAAACTCAATTCAAATTCTTGGCCGAAAATCAAGTCGTGAATCAAATCGGCAAATTACACAATTAACGACTAACCGCGATAACGCATATACTCGTGAATCGTGCTGACTACATTACTGATTCTGGTTCAAGTCGTCACAGCTAAGCCACAAAGAATCGATACTTTACATCCTCAAGCAAGTACAAAGCAAAGCAATCTTATAGACCTGTTGAGAACACCAGATAGTGTTGAAAGGACCCAACCCCGATTTAGTTGCCTAAATCGGAATCGAACCCCTTCTGAAAACGTGAACCAACAAAAATCATTCAAAATTTTGGCAGAGTAACGTTACTAACGTGGAATTGCATTACCTGCACCCTGAAAATAACATTTCATCCTATACCACAAAAGCCAAACCGTGGGCACCAATCCCATCTGGATTTCTCAATATCAATAAACAGTAAACATACTGTAATATATATAATATATCCGATAAAATCCGTATAAAACATGTATCAGAATGTATCAGAGCGACCTCTAGTGTAAATATATACAATATATACATCAGTAGGCGAAACAAGAACCTACTGGAAAACACAGGTTGCTCAAATCACTAGCTACCAACCGCGACGTGAGACACCAGAATCCGGACTGCAAATTGGGCATGGAAACCGAAAAGCCCAGGGGAAAGGCAAATAAAAACGTAAGAGTGAGTGGACGAAAATAAACATATGCCTTTCACCAGTTATATACATAATCAATGTAAAACAGTGCGAGTTCGGAAAATATATATATATATGGAGGTTGTCGGGCGAATCTCTCAAGCCCGACGTCAGGTGAATCGCTCAAACCCGACGGTGATAGGCCAGGGGAATCTCTCAACCCCAGCGGCATACAGGGGAATCTCTCAACCCTGCCCAGAGGAATCTCTCAACTCTGGTCCAGAGGAATCTCTCAACTCTGGCGGACTACCGGTGATCAGCCAAGTAGCCGAAGCATCGATGCAATAATGCCATCACCAATAAACATAAAACAATACCTCTGAAAATAACATATAACTCAACATCGTATAAAGTAAATACGAAAAATCACAATAAATCACGAACTCGCAAACAACTGTGAAAATATAAACATGTCCACTCACAGATCAGCAAGCGCGCACTCGCGCTAATCTCGTGGCCCGACGGAAGATCCCTCGCCCGAAGCACGATCACGATCCCCTGAATAATCATAAAACATAACTGATCAAAACCATAGTCCACAACTTTGTACTTAACCACGGAAACCAACCGTTCCCGGAAACATATAAACTGTATTAAATAATCGACTGAATTTCCGAAATCTCCACTCGAAACCTTCGACTGAAAATCCGATACCCAAATCAATACGAAAATCTTAAGATGATAATCAGGGCGCGATTACGAGAAAAATGACATTAAAAACATCGAAATCTGAAAAGTCAACGGTCTCGCCGGAGTGCCGCCGCCGCCGCCGGCGCGCCGTCAACAGAGACTTTCTCCGGCGAGGAAGCTCCAGATTTGAAGTCCTCCTCAAGCCCAACCACTTTTACAACTACAACAACCCTCAATTCAAACCACAACACCTTCAATTTCACTCGAAACCCAAATCGGAGAGAACTTCGGCAACCCCCCACGGTTTACTTCAAAACCCAACCTTTGCCAAAATTAAACACATAGAGAGCCTCACTGGGGCAAGGGGAGTCGAACCCCCCTAACCCCCACCACCGTGGCTTGCCGGAATACCACAAACCAATACCGGCGAAATTCATAAAACGGACCCGAATCGGGTTCAACCAAAACCTCACCAATTCAAACAAACTCAAACATAAAACAGTAAAGGAACTCAAGAGGAATCGATTGGTACCCTCAGCGTGGCCGAAGATGGCCGGAAAAATCGGGTCGGCCGGCAAGCACAAACGAGTCGCATTCTCACCTTCACGGGTCAACGGTCACTTTCCAAAAATAGAAGGTCAACGTATGGTCAACGTCAGTCAAACCTCAAACAGTGATTTATGACTATTTCTCGACTATTTCCGATATTTATACTCGTGTCTCGGGACGATCAACGGTTCAAAACGAATAACCAAAACGATTCAAATAAACACAAAACAAACGGATAAACACGTCGATAAACCGAAACTTCAAATAATCGTATTATATTCCTCGGTTATCAGAAAAATCATCCGGAATAGCCCACGAGCTCGAAATCACGTGCTCTACAACTTCCATGAAGAAACTCAATTCAAATTCTCGGCCAAAAATTAAGTCGCGAACTAAATCAGCAATTCACACAATTAACGACTAATCGTGATTAAGCTTAATCTCGTGAATCGTACTGATTACTCTACTGATTCTGGTTCGGGTCGTCACAAGTGTGACTTCGTAGATCTTAAGAATCTCCACGCTCTGTCGAGTGGCCTGGACTCCGTTGATTGTCGTCGTTGTAGCTCGAGTGAATCTTCGAATCCCCACACTCTGTCGGGTGGCCTAGATCCTGAATTCACTGTTGCCGGTTGGTTAGCTTGAGTGAACCTTCGAATCCCCACGTTCTATCGGCTGACCTAGATCCTGAGCTCGATGATCGTTGGTTGTCTACTCGTAGTGGAGTAAGATTTCTTTATGCGCAAATTGTGTATGAGTGTAGAGGTACGCAAATTTAATTTGCTTTGCTTTGCCTATTTATAGAGATAGGTACTGTGATCCTCCTCGTGTGACAAGGTAACATTTATTGATTAGGATTAATCTCTTACCCTGAGATTCCTCTAAATTATGTAGGAATCGCATAGATATCTTTCTCGATTCGCAGCTCTAATCAGGCCACACTTGGCGGGCCCATTTTATCTTCAAGGCCCCAAAAGTATCAGAATAAACGTTAAATTTATTTTGGGCCCAAACACCTCTTCTTGAAGACTTGGTGCTTGTTGAAGAGAAGAAGTGGAGCTAGAAGGCTTGGAGTCACTTGGTGAAGCTTTGGCTAGGGGACCCTTGGTTATTTATACTCTCTTCCTATTTTAAGCATGTATCAACTCTTGTATTTAGTTATGTGTAGTGAGTAGTTTTATTTGGGAGGCTAGGGTTTTGATGAACAAATGATGTCTTGGATTATGTATGATTTTTTATTTTAGTGTATGTTGTGTGATTATGTGATGTGAATGAGCAATTGTTTGATTGTGGACGTTTATTGTGTTTGAGCTTCATGTCTAGTTAACTTATGCATGTGTTGACCCTAGCCAAGTTAATGTATGTGTAAAGAGATAAAAATGGTCCTTAATTGAATTAACTACTCACGTAAGGCTAGATGAGCATGTAAACATGATTAGGGTATTTTCTAAGCGGTTTACCTTGAGACTTGGTTGCCTTAGCACCTAGCATGGACTAAAGCTTCTTTGAGTCTCAATATACTTGAGGCACTCTAGTCAAGCACATATTAAATCCAAAAGGTTATTGTGACTAATAGTATATTCTCTTGACTAGTAACCCAACATGTGCGAGTTGGGGGAATCACATAGACTTTCTCTCGGATTCTCAAATAGAGATTCGAGAAGGGAAACCTTCCACATATATCACATGATATACTTGTTGACTTCACAACGTGAAATACAATCGAGATGCAAGCCCTAAATGTCTTGGGGTCTTGGTTCTGGTTCACTAAAAACTTCAATGTTAAGCTCAAGTCATATAGAGTTCGGAATGACTTAGGAACTTGGGCTCAAAATCATACGTGACCCAAAAGGTCACGATTTGGACATTAACTTGTGTGAACGAACGTTAATATAATACATAAATCGGGACAATGTTTAATGCATCATATGGTTAGTGGAGATTTTCCTAGTCGACCATCTCTCCTTATATTGAATTTGTTTGCTATTTTTTGTTTGCGCATTGTATTGTAATCATCCAACCAATCAAACTCGTATAACCACTCATCATAATTCAATCACCCCTCATAATGCTAAGTCTCCAAAGGACTTGATATGGTGAGATACACACATCCACATTTTACTTTTCATTTATTGTCAAGTTAGTGTCTAGTTGTGTTTGTAGTCTAAGCATTAATCATTCGAGCTAGGGAGTTATAGTGGCTAATCCTCGTGGATTTGACACTCAACTTCCTATAAATACTATAACTTGCTCCGTATACTTGCGGGTGAGAAAATACTTTACATTTATGAGTTAGTTCTTAATTCAATGAGTGTAAAGGGTCTATTTTTCTCTAACAGTGCCCACTTCTATATTTTATTCAGTTTATTATTTTGAACTCGGATGATTTCACAAAACTCAACGGAAAGGCACATATAGAATATTTTATTGTTTTACACTGATTGTGAGTTTTTGTCCACTCATGCTAACGTTTTTATGTTTTTATCTGCCTTTCTTTGAGTCTTTCATTTTTTCGTGCCCAGGCTGCAGTACTTATCTTGAGCTGGATTTTGATCCCCATAGGCTTTGAGTCTACCGGATTGTCATACCTTTCTGTAGGTTTCGACCCACTAGCAGTGTATTTTCCTATGTTTTATTCTGCTCCTAGAAGTCGCTCTTAACATTAGTGTTGTAAATATTTTTTTAGTGTTGGTTGTGAATTGATAGTATTGCTGGATTATGAGTTTTCAGTTCTTGTAATATTGTTCTAGCATTTTAATTAATTTACGTTCCGCACTTTATTGAGAAATCCATATGGACATCGGTGGTCCATGGTATTGTTTGTGGGAAATCCAAAGTGTGATTTTCTTCAAGATTTCTAGTAGTCCACTTCATAGAGGAAACTATGTCAAAAAAAATTACAGAAATCCGTGATTTAAGTCTTGTCATTAGGGCGTGATCCTAGATTACTAGTTAATCTAGGGTTGGGTCCTTTCAACCAAGCTTTTTACCCGGTTGACGTCCCATAATGGAAACAATTATATGACAAATAGGAAGTTCTTCCAACATAAGAAGCTATGTACTGACAGCAATGAGCTAACATTTAGTGGTTGGTGCATGGCGATAGGAATACCTAGTATCATTAGCAGAGGGCCACAAACCGACGTTGAAAGAATACCAGTACATGACTTTTTGATAGCCAGGAGGTTTGGCATGAAAGCCCGAGTGGCATTGGGTCAGTGGTTGTTGATTACTACAAGGATCTATTCAGTTCGGCTGACAGTATTGTGGATCAGGTATGGGCTATAGCTTTTTATATCAAACTGGTGGTTATTGCTGAGATGGAAGCTTCTCTGATGGCTCCATATACTGCGTAGAAGGTGAGAGTGGCGTTGTTCCATCAAAATCACCTGGCCCCAAATAGTATACTACATTTATTTTTCCAGCATTATTAAGATATTGTTGGTGTGATGTTGTGGCTACTGTACAGGATTTGTTGAGGAGTAGACAGATTTTTCAGCAGTGAACTTTACCAATGTCATGCTTATTTCGAAAGTCCGAAATCCAAAAAAGGTTATGGACTATCATCGGAATGATTTATGCAATGTTGTGTACAAGATTGTAGCAAATAGCGGTGGCAAATAGGCTGAAACCTTTACTAGAGTCTTTATAGATCCGTCACATAGTTCTTTTATCTCTTGTAGACTAATTGCATACAACAAATTAGTTGACAATGAAGTTGCTTATCATTTGTGAACTCAGCATAGTGGTACACAACAACAGATGGCCTTGAAACTGGATGTTAGTAAGGCCTATGATAGAATGGAGTGGTCTTATCTGAGAGTTGTTATGTTGAGGTGATATACGCATTTTATGCTCGTTTCTTAACGCATTTCCCTTTACGTTTAGCTATGTTATTATCTTAGTTTTTATGTTTTTCTTATTTAATTTGTTATTTTGAAGATATTTACGGTGGAGATTAATAACGACGCAATTCGGAGGAATTTCGGCGATTTTGCGATTTTTGCGATTTCGGACCACCGGAAATGGGCCAGCCCAAAAAGCATTTTTTGGGCCCATTTCTCAAAGTTTGTTTCGGCCCATTATCAAGCCCAAACTCATCTAGTTCGGCAAGGAGACCACTTGGTGAAGTTGAAAAGTCAAGCTTGTCAAGCTTTGTGACAAGGCTTAGTGACTAAGCTTGTAATCATCACAAAAGATGACTAAGTGTGTGACTTGCCATGGTGACTCTTGCTTAGGGTTCACAAATGGTGAGTTGCCATGGTGACTCTTGCTTTGTGATGATCACACTTGGTGACTAAGGGAGTGACTTGCCATGTGACTAAGGCTTGCATTAAATGAAGGGAGGCAAGGTGGAAGAGAGATGAAGGCATATGCTTGCCTATAAATACCAAGGGAGGCCGGCCTTACAAAGGATCACATAATTTCACAAGCCAAAACTCTATACACTTTACTACTCTTCCATACACAACCGAAGTCCTCCCGAAGTCGAAGTCCTCCGCCACCTCCGGATCAAGAACGTAGAGTGCGTCATTCGTGTTCTTGAGAACCACCGCTAGTAGATTGGTGCGTCACCTCTATAAAAGTGTAACCATGTACTCTAAACTCCATCTTCATCTTTGTAATACTTTTGGTTATGTAATGAAAGAAATTCTCCATGTTCTTCTCTTATTTCGATTCTTCCATGTGTTCTTGATTTTATTAGTTTGGATGCATGTGCTAGCTTTAAATTCTTAATGCTTTGAGTATGATTTAGGATAGGGTGCGTCACTTATTGTCCTAAATTATACCTCATTGATTCGGCAAAGAAGCTATTGTTTTAAGTTGTTATGCGTCATGACATTCTTATTCAACGAAAGCATGTGTATGTATCTCGACTAAAATTAAGGATTTCGTAGATGATAAATAAGGTAAAAGCAAAGGAGTAGGTTCGGTTAGTGAATATGTTGATCACTTGTAATTAGTAGTGTAACTTCTTATTTTTAGCAAGCATAATTAGACTTGAAGTTTCTTGATTGTTAAAACTTGTCTATGAGTAAAACATGTTAGATGCCTAAGAGTTTTAGTTGTGTTTGCATGTTTTTGCACTTTAATTTAGTAGGACATTTATTCAACCAATTTCCACTCCCCCCAAACCTTTAGATTTCCGCTTATTAACGAAACCATGCATGCGCCCTTAATTCCCCGGATAAAGAACGATCCCTACTCGCCAATATTATAATGACAAAAGAAGGGTTTTAAATTGCATTGCGCGTAATCTGTGTTTTTAGGGTCTACTTTGTGTTAACGTTAAATGCATGTTTTGCACGTATCAATTTTTGGCGCCGTTGCCGGGGATCTAAAATGTTTTTGTATTTATCCGTATTCATATGCACTTATGATTTACAGAGAGTACACGAAATGATCTTTTAGTAAATTTCTTGGACGTGCGGCTCGTGCTCAAATGTATACTGACTCTCGCTAATTCAGCTTAGTTACGTTTAGAAATGGCAAGTAGGAATAGAGATAACGCGAGAGGTAAGGACTAATATTTAGAACAACCCGAGGCTTACTCGTAAGAGTATATACTCCAATGTTGTTCCTAGAGACACCCCGAGGCTAACCAGTTACGGTATATACTCTAATGGTGTTCTATTGCTTAGATCCGAAACCCGGCACCAATCATAAACCCGCTCACTATATCCAACAATCAGCCAAATTTTTGAGATAGTATATAATCTCAAGTCCTTAGTAAACTCCGCCCACAACCTCGTGCCCATAACTTCACTTAGGTTATGGCGTGTGGTGATGAAATCCACACTTCACGAGGGGTTAAGGAGATAAACCAGAAAAAGAGGCACCTCCCTATATTCAAAGAACGAAACTTAAAACCAATACTCGTACTCAATGTAAATCAATTTAAGTACGTCTACGTTTTGATTGCGCCTAAGATTTAAAAGGAATACACGATTTAGTTATTGAGTAAATCTCTTGTCCGTGCGGCCCGTGCGACAATGTATACCAACTATCGTTAATTTTCGTAATTGTTGGAAATGACCAGTTGGGATAGATGTAACGCAAGAGGTGAGAACTAATTTCTGGGAACAACCTGAGGCTAACTCGTAAGAGTATATACTCCATTGTTGTTCTTAGAAACACCCCGAGGCTAACTCGTAAGAGTATATACTCCAATGGTGTTCTGTTTTCTTAGTTCAAAACCAGTCACCATTCATAACCCTTCTAGACATCATAACCAATTATTACTCGAATTCACAAGATAGTATACAATCTCAAGTGTTTGTAAACTCCGCCCACAACCTCATGCCCATAACTTCACTTAGGTTATGGCGTGTGGTGATGAAATCCACACTTCACGAAGGGTTAAGGAGATAGACAAACAAAAGAGGCACCACCTATTCCATAGAGATTTATTTAATAACTAAGTGCTAGTACTCAAATTAAATCAAAGACTATCCTTTAACATGAAAATAAATTATGCAAGTGTAAATACGAAGTGTAAATAAATTTGTATAAGTAATAAGTAAGAATTGTAAACATGTATGTAAATTTCAATAAGTTTATACAAGTATGTATTTCAAAAATTATAGACATGCATTTATTTACCTATTTTTACATATATACAACGAAATCATACAAAACTTAGTAAATACGACATAATCCTTTAAAAGATGGTATATAGGATTATGCATGCTTACACTTCTTGGAATCAGACTTCATCTTTTGATGAACGAGACCCATTGCACAGTGGAGAGCCTCTGCACCACGTACCATCGGGGCCAAAGGAAATAAATAAAACTTAGTCAAACTTTTGTGTTTGTTTGTGCATTAAAAACTGTAAAGGACTAACAAACGTTATATTTAGCTTGCATAACCTCTCTAAAGCTTTATGATACTCGGATTTCACTACCGAGTACCCTAACCTAAGTGAAGTTAGGGGCATAAGACCGAAGAAGAGGTCATTCTTTGCATTCATATTTTAAGCACGTAACTCGTGTGTTTTCTGCAGGTTCTAACATTTTCTCTTATACATTCACTCCATCTTTCACATAGGATTGTTGTTTGATGCATTTTATTGAAAAAATGTGTGGTGCATAAATTCAATGTGAATTATTGTTTGCTTGTAATTGAACCTTGTTTATATATGTTCTAACTAAATTCTTAGGTTTAGCATTATATAGTGTTAATTTGCAGAAAACGTGTGTTTTAAGTTTATTACGTTCATGTGCATAGCCCTTAAAATTGATTAAATCATTTGCATTACATAGTAAATTACATTTAGTGTCTTAACTATTATAAATTTTGTGTGTTTTAGTAGTTTTTAAGTATTTGTGAGTGTTTATAGTTTGCTTTGATAGTTTTACTATTTTATGTGTTATCGCTTTGTTTTCTAAATATGCCTTATGATTTTGGTTAGTATTCCTATATTCATCTCATATTCTTTGTTGATACTAACACTTGGTCTTTGGTGGATGCTCAGGCTAATGAATGTCCGATCGGAATCCTGGACCATCTAGAACAAAGTTTGAGGAAATCGCAGAGAGAATAGCGAGACTTAAAGCTCAAACAGACATCCTGGATTATCCCATCATCGAGGAAGTTTCCGAGTCTTCACATTCATCAACCGACCATAGTTTAGCCTCATCAACCAACCATACTTCAGAACAGGAAGCACAAGACGTCAACATGGCCAATGCAGGACAGTCTCTTCGCCAGCGTACCTGCTCAACCGAATGGAGCAGCGGGCCTTCGAGCATTGCTTTTCCACTACCGAAGGAAAACATGAAGGAAGTCGAGCTGAAGAGTGGTTTCCTCCACCGACTACCCATTTTTCACGGACTTTCCAATGAAGATCCAAACAAGCATCTCAAACAATTCCAATTTGTTTGTAACAGCATGAAGCCATCCGATGCTGATACGGAGCTCTTCAAGCTGAAGGCATTCCCATTCACCCTAACCGACAGGGCCGAGTCTTGGCTTATGGAACTACCGCCGAACCATATTACCTCATGGAAGCAACTTGCGGATATGTTCCTAGCGAAGTACTTCCCGGCCTCAAAGATCACCGTCTTGAGGAAGCAAATCACTGGCATTACACAGAAACCGGACGAGACCTTCGGCCAATATTACGACCGATTCAAGGTTTTGTGTGCCACTTGCCCATCGCATGGATTTTCCGAGACCAACCTCATGAATTACTTTTACGATGGTCTCAAGCCGATCGATAGGGAATTACTAGATGCAGCAGCTACCGGTGCATTCATGGACTTAACCGAGACCGAAGCTAGAACTCTTCTAGAAAATCGGGCGAATAATGATGCACAATATGGAATGTCCAACAGACGAGCAGTCGGTGAAGCGAGTTCTAAACCCGACGCGGACGAAAAATACGACAAACTAGCTCATATGCTAGAGAAGGTTTTAGAGCTCGAGACGACAAGAGCCAAAGCAACTCATGGGCCTGTTTGTGGCATATGTCAAGTACAAGGTCACCATAATGACCAATGCCCTCAAGCGCCAGAGCAAGCTAGCGAAATGGAGCAAGCTAACGCCATCGGCGGATATCAAGGAGGCCAACGGTACAACAACTACAACAATTTTGGCAACCGAGATCATCCAGGTTTTAGATGGAGCAGCAACGAGGGAACTTTGAACCCTCCAGCACCTCAACAAAGTTACCAACGCCCTCCATTTCAACCAAGGCCACCGATGCAGCATGGTTCGTCATCTCAATCCTTCACCAACCCGGATTACGACAAGATGGTATCGCAACTTTCGGCCTCCACACAAGTTCTCCTCGACGGACAATCGAAGAC
Source organism: Geum urbanum (assembly GCA_946800695.1). Classification (NCBI taxonomy): domain Eukaryota; kingdom Viridiplantae; phylum Streptophyta; class Magnoliopsida; order Rosales; family Rosaceae; genus Geum; species Geum urbanum. Next base: position 43,800,673 of record OX326998.1, read on the forward strand.
AAAGGAGACACTGGACTCACATGGCCGAGACATCACCGAAGTGAAGAAGCAGCTTGGCCAACTTGTTGATTTCATGGGCCAAATCAAAGAAACCGGTCGGCTTCCACCTCAACCCACTCCTAATCAACGAAACGTGAATGTCATCGTCACAAGGAGTGGGAAGATACTTGAAGAACCAAAGACCAAGCGATCTCATCTCGATGAAGTCACCATCGAGGACATCACCAACGAAGACGATGATGAGATTGATTCGGCAACTCAAGAAGCCGAGAAGAAGAAGGTGACGCCTAATGTCACCAAGGCACAATCCCCTCCACAACCCACCCCAATCAAAGGTAAAGACCCTATTCCTTCAAATACGGTTATTACTAATTCTCCTTTTGCTGTTGCACCTTTCCCTAGCAGATTATTAAAATCAAAGAAGAAGGATGCCCAATATGAAGATATCTTGGACATCTTCGGAAAGGTGCAAGTGAATTTTCCCTTGATCGAGTGCATAAAACAGGTGCCGATATACGCGAAGTTTCTGAAAGAATTATGCACGCAGAGGAGGCAAACTCGAGAGAAGGAGGTTGTGAAGGTGAACGCAACCGTTTCGGCGGTTTTGCAGCGTCGGTTACCCCCAAAACTGAAGGACCCAGGGAGCTTTGCAGTTCCCTGCGTAATCGGTGACAACCACTTCGAAGACGTGATGCTTGATCTCGGAGCCTCCATCAACGTCATGCCTTACTATCTTTACGAATCGATGGAGCTTGGAGATCTCAAGCAAGATGGTGTTGTCATCCAATTAGCCGATCGCACACATAAGTATCCGAGGGGATACGTAGAAGACGTGCTCGTGCAAGTCAACAACTTAATATTCCCAGCCGATTTCTATATAGTTGACATGGAAGAGAGTCCACTGAACACCACGCCGCTGCTGCTTGGGCGACCTTTCATGCGGACTGCGAGAACGAAGATCGATGTGTTTCAAGGCACTTTCTCCATGGAGATTGATGGAGAAAGAATCGAGTTCAACATCCTGGACGGGATGAAATTTCCAATGTCGAGCGTAGCTGCCATTTCGACATATGATCCCGTGGATACCTTAGCACAAGGCCACCTCGACACCATCAATGAGGATGAACTCGACATGGCCATTCAACTCGGGGATGACGCCCTTCTCGAGGCCTTACTAGAGCTTAAACCTCGAATTCAAGACATGGCCATGGCCCTAAATGCCGCACCACGAAAAGTAAGTTTTTCTCCTCCTTTACCAATTACTTTTGGTACTAATAAAATTGTTCCTTCTATCGTAGAAGCTCCAGTTTTAGAACTCAAGCTACTACCGGATCATCTGAAGTATGCGTACTTGGGCGAGAATGAAACTTTACCGGTCATTATTTCGTCCGCGCTAGAAGAGGAGTAGGAGGAGAAGCTCGTGAGTGTACTGAAGAGGTACAAAACCGCAATAGGCTGGACGCTTGCGGACATAAAGGGAATCAATCCGGCAACATGTGTGCATCAGATTTTCCTCGAAGAAGGCACCAAGCCTACGCGGGAAGCACAACGTCGGCTCCACCCTCCGATGATGGATGTGGTAAAAAAGGAGGTAATTAAACTCATGGACTGTGGAGTTATTTACCCTATTTCTGATAGCCGTTGGGTTTCCCCAGTGCAGGTAGTACCCAAGAAATCGGGAATCACCGTCGTCGAGAATCTGGAAAATAAACTTGTGCCACAAAGGACGATCACTGGACACCGAGTGTGCATTGATTACCGGAGGCTCAACGCCACAACCCGCAAGGATCATTTTCCATTACCATTCATCGACCAAATGCTGGAATGATTAGCCGGCCATGCATTTTATTGTTTTCTCGACGGATACTCCGGCTACAACCAAATTAGCATTGCGGAGGAAGATCAAGAAAAGACAACGTTCACATGCCCTTTCGGAACGTTTGCATACCGCCGAATGCCATTTGGACTGTGTAATGCACCAGGTACATTTCAACGTTGCATGCTCTCAATTTTCTCCGAGTACATTGAAAAAATTATTGAAGTATTCATGGACGACTTTAGTGTATTTGGGAGTGATTTCGATGCATGCTTAAACAATTTAGAAACTATTTTACAAAGATGCGATGAAACGAACTTGGTGCTTAATTGGGAGAAGTGCCATTTCATGGTTACGCAAGGGATCGTGTTAGGTCATATTATTTCTGAAAAAGGGTTAGAAGTTGATAAATCTAAAGTAGATCTTGTGCGTCACTTACCCTCTCCAACTTCGGTTAGAGAGATTCGTTCTTTTCTTGGACACGCAGGATTTTATCGTAGGTTTATCAAAGACTTTTCCCACATCTCGCGCCCGTTGTGTAAATTACTGCAAAAGGAGACACCGTTCGTATTTGATGAAGAATGCAACGCTGCCTTCAAAAAGTTGAAAGAACTTATCACGAGCGCTCCTATTTTAAGCAGCCCTGATTGGTCTCTGCCATTTGAACTCATGTGCGACGCCTCGGATTATGCCGTATGAGCCGTTTTGGGTCAGCGGAAGGACAAGAAACCCTACGTAATTTATTACGCCTCTCGGACGCTTGATGAAGCTCAAAGAAATTATACTACAACCGAGAAGGAGTTTCTTGCAGTGGTTTTTGCTTTAGATAAATTTCGGTCTTATTTACTTCAAACTAAAGTAACTGTGTATACTGATCATGCAGCTTTGAAGTACCTAATGCTGAAAAAGGACGCAAAACCACGGCTTATCAGATGGATACTTCTACTCCAAGAATTCAACGTCGAAATCAAGGATAAGAAGGGAGTAGAAAATGTCGTCGCTGACCACCTATCACGTTTGATAGGTGACCATGAGACTATTGAAATTGAGGAAACTTTTCCGGATGAAAAACTCTTCGGAATTGAGGTGAGTGCTTCGGAAACTCCTTGGTATGCCGATATCGTTAATTACTTAGTTACCGGTGAGTTTCCATCTACCATGCATAAATTTCAACGTGACAAACTTAAAAATAATTCTAGAACTTTTATCTGGGATGAGCCTTATTTATGGAAACAATGCTCCGACTTAGTCATTAGGAGATGTATCCCGGATAGTGAATTTAAGCATATTCTAGAATTTTGTCACAATGAAGCATGCGGGGGACATTTTGGTTCAAGGAGGACAGCCCTTAAGATTTTAGATTGCGGTTTCTTTTGGCCTAGTTTATTTCGCGATGCTCATGCATTTTGTGCTGCATGTGATAAGTGCCAAAGATTCGGTAATTTAGGACCTAGAGATCAAATGCCACAAACTTATATGTTTAATGTCGAAATTTTTGATGTATGGGGTATTGATTTTATGGGACCATTTCCTCCCTCCAATGGTTATACGTATATTTTACTCGCAGTAGATTATGTTTCTAAATGGGTGGAGGCAAAGGCCACCCGTACTAATGATTCGCGAGTTGTTGCAGATTTCCTACGAACTAACATCTTTACTAGATTTGGAATGCCACGCGTTCTAATTAGTGATGGAGGAAGTCATTTTTGCAACCGCACGGTGGAAGCATTGATGAGGAAGTATGGCGTAAGACACAAGGTTTCCACACCATACCACCCTCAAACAAATGGAATGGCAGAAATTTCCAACCGTGAAATCAAGAAGATATTGGAGCGAACCGTCCGCCCAAACCGGAAAGGTTGGAGCCAGTGCTTAGATGACGCATTATGGGCTTACAGGACTGCCTACAAGACTCCCATCGGTATGTCACCTTTTCGACTAGTTTATGGGAAGGCATGCCATCTTCCGATAGAACTGGAGCATAAAGCATGGTGGGCTGTTAAGAAGTTCAACATGGATCGAGATGCGACTGGACTGCATCGAAAGCTACAACTTTCTGAGCTCGAGGAGATACGAAATGATGCTTTCGACAACGCATGGATTTACAAAGAGAAAACCAAGATGATCCATGACAAGATGATTCGTGGCAAGAGTTTTGAACCGGGGCAAAAAGTCCTACTTTTCCATTCAAAGCTCAAACTCTTTCCCGGTAAATTACGATCAAGGTGGAATGGGCCTTACACGGTTGTTCAAGTTTTCCCCTATGGAGCCGTCACAATTCAATCTTTGGATAGCGGGAACTTGTTCAAAGTTAATGGCCACCGTTTGAAGCCTTATCGTGAAGCACTCACAGATCAAATCGTGGAGGAAGAATCGCTGGAAGAGCCGGCCACCTCAAACACGTGAAGGGAGACAACAGATTTGTTTTCTTCTCCCCATTTAAATTAATTTAATGGCTTTTTGCGTATTACATTAGAATTTTCGTAGATCCTATACTTCATGCTTAAAATCTATACTTTTACTTTAGTACATTGAGGGCAATGTAGAGTTTAAGTGTGGGGGAAGGGTTTACAATTTAAGTGTGTCTAAATTAGTGTTTTTCAGAATCTTTAGGATGCCCTTAACTAGTCGATGATGAAATTAGACCGATATGAACACATATGGCGTATGAATCACATGCATCGAATTCTTGTGCTAATTGAGATATTCTATATGTTTTTAACATGTAGTAGATATAAATTGTAAAACATTGTACAGAAAATCGCATGCTTGAATAAGTTTTTAATCATATGAACCCTATGTGAGCTTTTGAGCTATCTGTTCTTTATTCGAGTGAATATGCATCCATTTCGTAGCTACTAGCTTATATATGCCTCATTTGATTGCTTGCCATAGATTTTAATGAACTAGAGAATGCTAGAACTTACTCATGTCAATTTGCAAAGCTTTTATGTTGATATATACTTTGATTTTGGAAATGATTAAAGGCATTTAGGATTTTCCACCACATTGCCATATATCCATGTATCCCATTTGTACGCACAAGTTGCGACACCCCTAGATAAACCAATTGAGCCCACGTTAAGCTTTTCTTTCATCACCATATATACCTAAACACTTACCCTAGTATAGAATATCCTTACCTTTGTTCCGGAAACTTGGTGAGAATTTTTCGAAACTAGCACATAAGATTATGGTTTGGTAGGAAAGATTAAAAGAGTTAATGTGAGTAAGGGGAAAGACTTGTCCAAATAACTTAAAAAGTTTGAGATTGCCAAAAAGAAAAGAAAAAAATTATATTTGAGAGAATGAAAAGAAAAAAAAATTATATATATCTCTCATGGCAATATGTTGTGTTCTAAAGTAGAAACCAATTGGATTAACGTCCCCCTTATTTGCGGATTTGGAGATTACGACAAATTGAAGGCCCAAAAATAGAAAAAAATATGGTCTTTGTCCTGTCCGAAAAGCTCAAAGGGTAGTTTAAGATTGATGTTTACATGATATTAGTTACGGTGGAGATGGAGGACGAATTTGGTGCTAGACTAAGTCGTTGGAACGTTTTTATCACCACATATCTAAATTTCGAATGCCTTAGCCTTAACCCCATTACAACCTCACAAAAAGTCCTTTATGATCCTTAAAATGAGTAGCTTTCAATTAGTAGAGTAAGTGGCATGAGTAAGCTTATGGTTTTTGTTCATTTGTGCAAGCAATCAAACTTCATTCATGTGGTTTTCATTTCAATTCATATACACTTTAAGTGAACCCTTTTCATGAGTGAAAAACATGATGACTGCATCCTTGTGAGTTGATTAAACCTTTATTCAAAGCATGCACAGCTATAAACATAACCACTGTTTTCTCTATATCTTACTTGTTCATTACATAAATTATATCGCAATTATCTCTTGAATTCGTTGAGCATACAAAGTTGAAAATCATGTGAGACATCGCCATATACTTATGAAAATTCTGAGACAAATTTTATATCAAGGGCTTAGCTTTTTATATCAAACTGGTGGTTATTGCTGAGATGGAAGCTTCTCTGATGGCTCCATATACTGCGTAGAAGGTGAGAGTGGCGTTGTTCCATCAAAATCACCTGGCCCCAAATAGTATACTACATTTATTTTTCCAGCATTATTAAGATATTGTTGGTGTGATGTTGTGGCTACTGTACAGGATTTGTTGAGGAGTAGACAGATTTTTCAGCAGTGAACTGTACCAATGTCATGCTTATTTCGAAAGTCCGAAATCCAAAAAAGGTTATGGACTATCATCCGAATGATTTATGCAATGTTGTGTACAAGATTGTAGCAAATAGCGGTGGCAAATAGGCTGAAACCTTTACTAGAGTCTTTATAGATTCGTCACATAGTTCTTTTATCTCTTGTAGACTAATTGCATACAACAAATTAGTTGACAATGAAGTTGCTTATCATTTGTGAACTCAGCATAGTGGTACACAACAACAGATGGCCTTGAAACTGGATGTTAGTAAGGCCTATGATAGAATGGAGTGGTCTTATCTGAGAGTTGTTATGTTGAGGTGATATACGCATTTTATGCTCGTTTCTTAACGCATTTCCCTTTACGTTTAGCTATGTTATTATCTTAGTTTTTATGTTTTTCTTATTTAATTTGTTATTTTGAAGATATTTACGGTGGAGATTAATAACGACGCAATTCGGAGGAATTTCGGCGATTTTGCGATTTTTGCGATTTCGGACCACCGGAAATGGGCCAGCCCAAAAAGCATTTTTTGGGCCCATTTCTCAAAGTTTGTTTCGGCCCATTATCAAGCCCAAACTCATCTAGTTCGGCAAGGAGACCACTTGGTGAAGTTGAAAAGTCAAGCTTGTCAAGCTTTGTGACAAGGCTTAGTGACTAAGCTTGTAATCATCACAAAAGATGACTAAGTGTGTGACTTGCCATGGTGACTCTTGCTTAGGGTTCACAAATGGTGAGTTGCCATGGTGACTCTTGCTTTGTGATGATCACACTTGGTGACTAAGGGAGTGACTTGCCATGTGACTAAGGCTTGCATTAAATGAAGGGAGGCAAGGTGGAAGAGAGATGAAGGCATATGCTTGCCTATAAATACCAAGGGAGGCCGGCCTTACAAAGGATCACATAATTTCACAAGCCAAAACTCTATACACTTTACTACTCTTCCATACACAACCGAAGTCCTCCGCCACCTCCGGATCAAGAACGTAGAGTGCGTCATTCGTGTTCTTGAGAACCACCGCTAGTAGATTGGTGCGTCACCTCTCTAAAAAGTGTAACCATGTACTCTAAACTCCATCTTCATCTTTGTAATACTTTTGGTTATGTAATGAAAGAAATTCTCCATGTTCTTCCCTTATTTCGATTCTTCCATGTGTTCTTGATTTTATTAGTTTGGATGCATGTGCTAGCTTTAAAGTTCTTAATGCTTTGAGTATGATTTAGGATAGGGTGCGTCACTTATTGTCCTAAATTATACCTCATTGATTCGGCAAAGAAGCTATTGTTTTAAGTTGTTATGCGTCATGACATTCTTATTCAACGAAAGCATGTGTATGTATCTCGACTAAAATTAAGGATTTCGTAGATGATAAATAAGGTAAAAGCAAAGGAGTAGGTTCGGTTAGTGAATATGTTGATCACTTGTAATTAGTAGTGTAACTTCTTATTTTTAGCAAGCATAATTAGACTTGAAGTTTCTTGATTGTTAAAACTTGTCTATGAGTAAAACATGTTAGATGCCTAAGAGTTTTAGTTGTGTTTGCATGTTTTTGCACTTTAATTTAGTAGGACATTTATTCAACCAATTTCCACTCCCCCCAAACCTTTAGATTTCCGCTTATTAACGAAACCATGCATGCGCCCTTAATTCCCCGGATAAAAAACGATCCCTACTCGCCAATATTATAATGACAAAAGAAGGGTTTTAAATTGCATTGCGCGTAATCTGTGTTTTTAGGGTCTACTTTGTGTTAACGTTAAATGCATGTTTTGCACGTATCATGAGGATGGAGTTCTTGGAGATCTAGGTGGACAATGGGATGACTTGTGTCACCTTTGTCAGGTATGCCTTTCTGATTAATGGCTCACCAAGAGGATATGTAGCTCTTAGCTAGGTCTTCGGCAAGGGGACCCTTTACCTCTATATTTTTTCTTGTTTTGAAAAGAGAGATTGTCGACCTTTGGCTTGCACTTGAGACCAGAGTTTTGGAGGGTATTAGTGTATGTCCATGGGAACCAGTTCTATCCCATTTGTTCTTTAATTATGGAAAAAGTAGTGTTTGCTTTAGTCAAAATTTGGTAGAAGAGAAACAGGGAAATCATGCTTCACTATTGCATTTGTCACTGGTACCGAATCATGATCACTATTTAGGGTTGCCTATTCATATAGGACAGAGCAAGAAAGAGACTTTTGCCTATATAAGGATAAGTCGCGGGATCGGTTAAAGGGATGGAAATGGTCACTGCTTATTGTTGTTGGCCGTGAGCTTATGGTTAAAATAGTGACTTAATCTCTCCATACTTATGCCATGAATTTTTTTTTGTTATCCAAAGAATTTTGTGAAGACTCACAATAGGTATGTGCGAACTTCTTTTGGGGAGATAATGTTGAAAAGACAAAGATACACTAGTGTAAATGGAATAGTCTGTCTAGGCCGAATGACAGAGGAGCTTTTGGATTCCAGAACTTTCAAGCTTTTAATCTTACTTTGTTGGCTACGCAGTCTTGGACGCTTATTATCCGACTAGACTCTTTGATGGGATAGGTGTACAAGGCCTGGTATTATGTGCAGGGTTCCTTTTTGGATGCTCAGGTTGGTACTTCTCCTTCTTATACGAAGTTTTATGCATTGTAGAAAGTTGTTGGAGGCATGCAGTAGGTGGCAGGTAGGCCGACGAAATCATATAGGTTTTGGGAGGACAGATGACTTGTGACGACCCGAACCAGAATCAGTTGCGTATTCGGCACGATTCTCGAGATTTGGTCATAGTCGCAGTTTTACGATATTGTGTGGTTTATCGACTTTATTCGCGACTATGTTTTCGGTCGAGAATTTGAGTTGAGTGTCTTCACGGAAATTGTAGAGTACGTGATTTCAAGCTCGTGGGCGGTTTCGGAAGATTTTTCTGATAACCGAGGAATATTTTATGATTATTTGAAGTTTCGGTTTCCGACGAGTTTATCCGATTGTTTCGTGTTTATCCGAATCGTGATGGTTATCCATTTCGAATCGTCGATCGACCTGAGGCGCGAGTATAAATATCGGAATAGTCAAGAATTAGTCGTAAAACACTGTTGAAGTTTGACCGGACCGTTGACTTTCCAAAAATAGTAAGTTGACCCGTTGACCGAAAAAGGAAAGGTTTCCCGATTGGGTGTTGTCGTCCGACGACCTATTTTCCGGCCACCTCCGGCCAAACGAAGGGTAAGGTTTTCTTCCCCTCTTGATTTCGAGTGGTTTAGTGTTTGGTTTGGTAAAAATTGATGGTGTTTTCATCGAGTTCGAATCGGGCCGAAATGTGGTGGTTCGACGGTGATGGTGACGGTGGTTCCGGTGAGTTTCGAGGGTGGATTTGTTGGGGTTTCAGTTCCCCTAGCTTAAGTGATGCTCCTGGGATGAGTGATTTTGGGATTTGAAGAGTTTTTGGGGTGCTCCGATTAGGTCACCGGAGATATGTTTTCCGTTCGGGTTCATGAGAAATTGGTTGGGTTCCAGTGTGAATTGGCATTCATGGTAGTTGAGAAAGTGGTTCGTATGGTTGTGACCTTGAATTCTGGAAGTTTTGGCCGTGGAATTCCACCGTTGACTGCGCGCCGCCGCCGCCGCTGGCGGTCAACGGCGGAGCTCCGGGCAAAAGTTGACTTTTTGGATTTTGATGAAATTAGTGTCGTTTTTTCTCGAAATCGCGCCCTGATTATCGTCCAAAGGTTTTCGGGTTGATTTGGTTAGCCGATTTTCAGTCGAGGTTTCGAGTGGGGATTTCGGAATTTCCGTTATTCATTTTGTACTGCATTGCATATTTCTGGGAACGGTTGGTTTCCGTGATTCAGTACAGGGTTGTGGACTATGTTATTAATCAGTTATATTTTGTGAATATTCAGGAGATCGAGATCGAGATCGTGACCGTGCTTCTGGCGAGGAATCTTCCGCCGGTCCTCGAGATTAACGCGAGTGCGCGTTTTGCTCACCTGTGAGTGGACAATTTCTTTTCACAGAATTCTTGCGAGTCTTTTATATGATTTACGAACTTGAGCATGCTTATTGAGATGTCGGATTACATGAGCATGAGTTTTACGATTATACATATACAAATATACGTATACGATTATACATACACTTATATGCTGTTTCATGCATTTGCATCGAACTGTTTATGATTTGGTTTACACAGAGTACAGTCTCAGTTACGTTGTTGTATCGATACACTTGCCTCATCGGCTGATCCCTGATGGAAGGCCGCCAGGAGGGGCGTTACCCCGACCTGACCGGTGAGGGGCGTTTCCTCGGAACCGAGGCCATTTCTAGCTTAGAATCACGTGTGGGTCTGGGATCCCGTGATTCGGACTGTACTAGCACGGAGGTGTCCATGAGTGACCCCGTGGGATTTTTACTTCCATGTTCAGTACACTGGAGGAGTATGAGTTTTAACTCGTGTACTTGTTATTTTATTTACCTGGACTCGCATATGTTATTTTATATATATATCAACTGGTGAAAGACATTTATTTTCGTCCACTCACTCTAACGAGTTTTATGTCTTTCCCCTGGGCTTTTCGGTTTCCGTGCCCAGTTGCTGTTCAGGTTTTGGTGTTTTCACGGCGCGGTTTGGAGGCTAGTGATCTGAGCTACCTGTGTTTTCCAGTAGGTTCTTGTTTCGCCTACTGATGTGTATATTGTATATATTTTACACTAGAGGTTGCTCTGATACATTCTGATACTTGTTTATACGGATTTTCTCGGATATATATATATACTATAGTACTGTTTACTGTTTATGATTCATATATTGATGTTGAGAAATCCGGATGGGATTGGTGCCCACGGTTTGGCTTTTGTGGCATAGGATGAAGTGTTATTTTCAGGGTGCAGGTTTATGCAATTCCACGTTAGTAACGAAACTCTGCCGAAATTTTGAAAAGTTTTTGTTGGTTCGTATTTTCAGAAGGGGTTCGGTTCCGGTTTAGGTAACTGAATCAGGATTGGGTCGTTTCATGACTGCCGAGACCAGAGTGATTTCGGCCACAGTAGCAGTTAACAACTCTGACTACACTCTTTCGAGTTTCTCATTTTATTACACCTTAGCGATGTTAGGATATTGAGTTGTTACAAAAGTCTCTTACTCCTGCTAAAGTGGACCTAGTTCGAGGAATTCTATTGAGTCGGAGGACGACATCTGATTGGATGGTGTGGCATTTCACAAGAAAGGGGGACTTCACAGTTAGTAGTGCCTATTAGTTAGCTCTTAATCTGTTTGGTCCTCCCATAGATGGTGGCCTCAGATCCTCACAGAGCACTGTGGGGGGTACAGACGACACTTGTAACCAAGATGTGTGCTTGGAAAGCATGTTAGGTGTTAGGACCATAATTATGTGCCTATTACGCTCCTAACTTTATGCTTATAGCTTGTTTTCTATGAATAAAGCATTGTTCTTATGATGTTTCTTGTTCTTGCTAGGAAATGTGGAGTTAGCTCGGAAATGTATTAAATATGAAGAATTAGACACTTATTAGAGAAGATGTATACATTTCCAAGGTCAAGGGAGAATTTGGAGCAACTTTGGGAAAAGGACGAAACAGCTTCACCGAAGGTCGCCGGAAGTTGCCCGGAACCAGCCGAAATTGGCCACAGCCGGCCGGCCCATCTTGTCGGCCCAATCACATGAAGTCCAGCCCAATAGAGGCCCATTAGAACCATCTAAGATTACCAATCTGATTTGGAGATAAAGAGAAGAAGTTGGACCACATGATGTCACTATTTTTGGGGCTTAGCCTTCCATAGCCTAAAATAGTGGATCATGGTCTCCCTCATTCAAAGTTGACCTTTAGATCTTCCATCTCACCATTTCCTATCATCTAAAGGTCCATATTTGCCTCCTTAACCAGCCCAAATTCGAGCTCCCCCTTGGCACCCAACATACCACACTTTATTTCACTCATTTTACAAGTTTAGAGCATCTTTTCTCTCTAGTTTTCTCTCTAGCTTCTCTCTAGGGTTCTTGGTAAGTTCTCTAGAGAGAAGCTAGATTTCTCTACCCTTAATTCTTTCCTCCAACCCTCTACAAATCCAAGAGACCTAGCCTTGAATTCCTTGGCCGAACCTCTTCCACTCTCCCTCATCACCATCCTTCACTTCCTCCTCTCATCTTTGCCTCTAAGGAGTGTGTGATTCTCTAGAGCTTGAAGAAGTGGGAAGTAATCTCTCTTCCCCTGATATACGCATTTTATGCTCGATTCTTAACGCATTTCCTTTTACGTTTAGCTATGTTATAATCTTAGTTTTTATGTTTTTTTCATTTAATTTGTTATTTTTAGGTTATTTATGGTGGAGATGAATAACGGCGCGATTCGAAGGAATTTCGGCGATTTTGCAATTTTTGCGATTTCGGACCACCGGGAATGGGCCGGCCCATAAAGCATTTTGTGGGCCCATTTGTCAAAGTTTGTTTTGGCCCAAAATCAAGCCCAAACCCATTCAATTCTGCAAGCAAGCCACTTGGTGAAGAGGAAAAGTCAAGTTTGGCAAGCTTTGTGACTAGGCTTGGTGACTAAGCTTGTGATCATCACAAAGGGTGACTAGGCTTGGTGACTAAGCTTGTGATCATCACAAAGGGTGACTAAGGGTGTGACTAGCCTAGGTGACTCTTGCTTGTGATGATCACAAATGGTGACTAAGGGTGTGACTTGCCATGGTGACTAAGGGTGCATTTAATGAAGAGGTAAGGTGGAAGAGAGAGGTAGGCAATTCCTTTGCCTATATATAAGAGGGAGGCCAGCCATAATACAGATCATCACACAATTTCACAAGCCAAAGCTCTATACAATTCACCTCTCTTCCATACATAACCAAGGTTCTTCCAAAGTCGAAGCTCTCCACCACCTCCGGATCAAGAACGTAGAGTGCGTCATTCGTGTTCTTGAGAATCACCGCTTGTAATTGGTGCGTCACCTCTCTAAAAGTGTAACCATGTACTCTAAACTCCATCTTCATCTTTGTAATAATTTCGGTTATGTAATGAAAGAATTTCTCCATGTTCTTCTCTTATTTCGATTCTTCCATGTGTTCTTAATTTTATTAGTTTGGATGCATGTGCTAGCTTTAAGTTCTTAATACTTTGAGTATGTTTTAGGATAGGGTGCGTCACCAATCTTCCTAAAAGATATCTCAATGATTTCGGCAACGTAGCAATTGTTTTAAGATGTTATGCGTCATAGCATTCTTATTCAACGAAAGCATGTGTATGTATCTCAACTAAAATTAAGGATTTCGTAGATGATAAATAAGGTAAAAGCATAAGAGTAGGCTAGGTGAGTGAAATAAGTTGATCACTTGTAATTAGTAATCTAGCTTCTTATTTTTTTGTAAGCATAATTAGAATTTAAGGTTTCTTGATTGTTAAACTTGTCTATGAGTAAAACATGTTAGAAGTCTAGGAGTTCTTGTTGTGTTTGCATGTTTTGTACCTTAATTTCGTAGGACATTAATCAACCAATTTTCAATCCCCCCAAACCTTTAGATTTCTGCTTAAACGAAACCATGCATGCGCCCTTTAATTCCCTGGATAGAACGATCCCTACTCGCCAATATTACAACGACAAAATAAGGGTTTTAAATTGTATATGTGTGGACAATGTTTTTAGTGTCTACTTTGTGTTAACATTGAACGCATTTTCGCGCGTATCAATTTTTGGCGCCGTTGCCGGGGAATTATAAAGTTTTTGTGTGATTTCGTTGTATATATGTAAAAATAGGTAAATGAAAGCATGTCTATAATTTTCGAAATTCATACTTGATTATACTTATAGAAATATACATACGTGTTTACAATTCATACTTATTACTGATACGAATTTATTTACACTTCTTATTTACACTTGTATAATTTATTTTCATGTTAAAGGATAGTCTTTGATTTAATTTGAGTACTAGCATTTAGTTATCAAGTTTCGCTCTTCGGATAGGGAGGTGCCTCTTTTGTTTGTCTATCTCTTTAACCCTTCATGAAGTGTGGATTTCATCACCACAAGCCATAACTTAAGTGAAGTTATGGGCATGAGGTTGTGGGCGGAGTTTACAAACATTTGAGATTGTGTACTATCTTGTGATTTCGAGTAATAGTTGGTCATGATGTCTAGAAGGGTTATGAATGGTGACAGGTTTTGGACTAAGAAAATAGAACACCATTGGAGTACATACTCTTACGAGTTAGCCTCGGGGTGTTTCTAAGAATAACAATAGAGTATATACTCTCACGAGTTAGCCTCAGGTTGTTCCCAGAAATTAGTCCTTACCTCTTGCGTTACATCTATCCCAACTGGTCATTTCCAACAATTACGAGAATAAACGAGAGTCAGTATACATTTTCGCGCGGGCCGCACGACGAAGAGATTTACTCAAACAACTAAATCGTGTATTCCTTTTAAATCCTAGGCGCACTCAATTTGTAGACGCACTTAAATTGATTTACATTGAGTACGAGTGTTGGTTATTAAGTTTCGTTCTTTGGAATAGGGAGGTGCCTCTTTTTCTGGTTTATCTCTTTAACCCCTCATGAAGTGTGGATTTAATCACCACACGCCATAACCTAAGTGAAGTTATGAGCATGAGGTTGTGGGTGGAGTTTACTAAGGACTTGAGATTGTATACTCTCAAAAATTTGGCTGATTGTTGGATATGGTGAGCGGGTTTATGATTGGTGCCGGGTTTCGGATCTAAGCAATAGAACACCATTGGAGTATATACCATTATTGGTTAGCCTTAGGGTGTCACTAAGAACAACAATAGAGTATATACTCTAACGAGTTAGCCTCAGGTTGTTCTAAAAATTAGTCCTTACCTCTCGCGTTATCTATATCCCTACTTGCCATTTCTAAACGTAACTAAGCTGAATTAATGAGAGTCAGTATACATTTTCGCGCGGGCCGCACGTCCAAGAAATTTACCCAAAGATCATTTTGAGTACTCTCTTTAAATCATAAGTGCATATAAATTCGGACAATACATGAACTTAATAAATACGACATAATCCTTTAAAATATGGTATATAGGATTATGCATGCTTACACATTTGGAATCAGACTTCATCTTTTGATGAACGAGATCCATTGCACAGTGGAGAGCCTCTGCACCACGTACCATCGGGGCCAAAGGAGAATAAATAATACTTAGTCAAATTTGTTGTTTTTTTAAAAAAAAAATCTGTAAAGGACTAACAAAACGTTACTTTTAGCTTGCATAAACTTTCCAGAGGTTTTGTGATGCTCGGATTTCACTACCGAGTACCCTAACCTAAGTGAAGTTAGGGGCACAAAATCGAAGGAGAAGTCATTCATTCTTTGCATTCATATTTTAGCACGTAACTTGTGTGTTTTCTGCAGGTTCTAACATTTTCTCTTATGCATTCACTCCATCTTTCACATAGGATTGTTGTTTGATGCATTTTATTTAATGAGAATGTGTTGTGCATAAATTCAATGTGAATTATTGTTTGCTTGCATTTGAACCATGTTTATATGTGTTCTAACTAAATTTGTAGCTTTTGCATTATATAGTGTTAATTTGCAGAAAACGTGTGTCTTAGTTCATTACATTCATTTGCATAGCCCTTTAAATCGGTTAGATCATTTGTATTACTTAGTAAATTACACTTAGTGTCGTAAAAACGTCATAAATTTTGTGTTTTTAGTAGTTTTCAAGTCTTTGTGAGTTTTTAAAGTTTGTTTTGGTAGTTTTACTGTTTTATTTGTTTTTTGTGTTTTGCTTTGTTTTCTTTATATGTTTTACGTTTTTGGTTAGTATCCCTATATTCATTACATATTCTTTTTGATACTAACACTTGGTCTTTGGTGGATGCTCAGGCTAATGAATGTTCGATCTGAATCCTGGACCATCTAACACGAAGTTTGAGGAAATCGTAGAGAGGATAGCAAGACTTAAAGCTCAATTAGAACCGCTGGATTATCCAATCATTGAGGAATGTTCCGAGTCTTCACATTCATCAACTGAGCATAATTCTGAGCCGGAAGAACAAGAAGTCATAATGGCCAATGCAGGACAATCCCTTCGTCAGTGCACCTGCTCAACCGAATGGAGCAGCGGGCCTTCAAGCATTGCTTTTCCACCACTGGGGGAAAACATGAAGGACATCGAGCTAAAAAGTGGTTTCCTCCACCGACTGCCCATTTTTCACGGACTTTCGAATGAAGATCCGAATAAATATCTCAAGCAATTCCAGTTTGTTTGCAACAGCATGAAGCCATCTGATGCAGATACGGAGATTTTCAAGCTTAAGGCATTTCCGTTCACATTAACAGACAGGGCCGAGTCTTGGCTCAAGGAACTACCGCCAAACCACATTACCACATGGAAGCAACTCGCGGACATGTTCCTGGCGAAGTACTTCCCGGCCTCAAAAATCACCGTCTTGAGGAAGCAAATTACTGGCATTACACAGAAACCGGACGAGACTTTCGGCCAATATTATGACCGATCCAAGGTTTTGTGTGCCACCTGCCCATCTCATGGATTTTCTGAGACTAATCTTATGAATTATTTTTATGATGGTCTCAAGGCGATCGATAGGGAATTGCTCGTCGCAGCAGCCACCGGAGCATTCATGGACTTGAACGAGACCGAAGCTAGAACTCTTCTAGAAAATCGGGCAAACAATGATGCACAATACGGAATGTCTACCCGGAGAGCAGTCGACGAAGTGTGTTCCAAACCTGAAGCGGATGAGAAGTACGACAAGCTAGCTCTTATGCTAGAGAAGGTTTTAGAGCTCGAAACGACAAGAACCAAGAAAGCTCAAGGGCTCGTTTATGGACTTTGTCATGTGCAGGGACACCATACTGAGCAATGTCCAACGTTGGGAGACCATAGCGAAGGTCAACCCAGAGATATGGAGTTGGAGCAAGCCAGTGCACTTTGTGGATATCAAGGAGGACAACAGTATAACAATTATAACAACTATGTCAACCGTGATCATCCAGGTTTCAAGTGGAGTAGCAATGAGGGATGTCTAAACCCTCTGATACCTCAACAAACGTATCATCGTGCTCCCTTCCAACCGAGGCCTCCTATGCCTCATGCTCCCAAGCACCCAACGCAACAAGCACCCCCGGTCCAACATTTCACCAATCCAGACTACGAAAAAATGCTTTCTCAAATGTCTGCTTCAACACAAGTTCTTCTGGATGGACAAGCCAAGACGAAGGAGACATTGGATACTCATGGCCATGATATCGGTGAAATAAAGAAGCAGATGGGCCAACTGGTGGACTTCATGGGCCAAATTCGGCAAACCGGCCAACTACCACCTCAAACCACTCCTAATCAACGGAATGTCAATGCCATTATCACTAGGAGTGGAAAGATACTGGAAGCACCAAGGACCACGAAATCTCATCTCGATGAAGTCACCATTGAGGACATCACCAACGAAGACGATGATGAGATTAATCCGGCAACTCATAAGGCCGAAAAGAAGAAGGTGACACCTATTGTCACCAAGGCACCATCCCCTCCACAACCCACCCCAATCAAAGGTAAAAACCATATTCCTTCAAATACGGTTGTTACTAATTCTCCGTTTGCTATTGCACCTTTCCCAAGCAGATTATCAAAATCAAAAAATAAAGATGATCAATACGAAGATATCTTGGACATCTTTCGAAAGGTGCAAGTGAACTTTCCCTTGATCGAGTGCATTAAGCAAGTGCCAATATATGCAAAGTTTCTAAAAGAGTTATGCACCCAGAGGAGGCAAACGCGAGAGAAGGAGGTTGTGAAGGTAAATGCAAGCGTTTCGGCGGTCTTGCAGCGTCGGCTACCCCCAAAATTGAAGGATCCAGGGAGTTTTTCAGTTCCCTGCGTAATTGGTGACAGAAGGTTCGACGATGTAATGCTAGACCTAGGTGCATCAATAAATGTAATGTCGTATCATTTATATGCATCTATGAATCTAGGTGAACTAAAAACTGATAATGTCATCATACAATTAGCCGATCGCACTAATAAGTACCCTAGGGGGTACATTGAGGATGTTCTTGTGCAGGTCAATCAACTCATTTTTCCAGCTGATTTCTACATCATGGACATGGAGGAGAGCACTCTAAACACCACGCCATTGTTGCTAGGGCGTCCCTTCATGCGGACCGCAAGAACTAAAATTGACGTTTTTGAAGGAACTCTCTCAATGGAAATTGATGGAGAGTTGGTCGAGTTCAGCATCATTGATGCTATGAAATACCCTTCTTCAAGTTTAAATACTTGTTATTCAATTGACATTCTTGACTCTATTTCACAGGAGCATTTGGACACCATTGGAGAAGACGAACTCGACATAGCCATACAACTTGGGGATGAAGCCCTTTTTGATGCTTTAATAGAGCTTTTGGAGCCTCGAATTCAAGAAATGGCTATGGCATTAAATAAAGCTCCACGTTATGTAAGTAATCCTCCTCCAATTCCAATTATTTTTGGTACCAATGAATTGGTTCCTTCCATTGTTAAGGCACCCGAATTAGAACTTAAGGTGCTACCGGATCATCTGAAATACGTCTACTTGGGAGACAATGAGACACTTCCGGTAATCATCTCAGCCATATTAGAAGTGGACCAAGAGGAGAAGCTTATTCGAATGCTTCAAAGATACAAACCTGCCATAGGTTAGACGCTAGCGGACATTAAAGGAATCAATCCAGCAACATGTGGTCATCGGATTTTTTTAGAAGATGGCGCCAAACCTACTCGTGAAGCCCAAAGACGACTCCATCCTCCGATGATGGAAGTCGTTAAAAAGGAAGTAATCAAACTTCTTGATTGTGGAGTTATCTATCCGATTTCGGACAGCCGATGGGTCTCACCCGTTCAAGTTGTTCCTAAGAAATCCGGGATCACATTTGTGAAGAATGCGGAAAACGAGCTCATACCTCAACGAACAATCAGACATCGTGTTTGCATCGACTATAGGAAGCTCAATTCCGCCACGCGAAAGGACCATTTTCCTCTACCATTCATCGATCAAATGCTAGAGAGATTGGCTGGCCATGCATTCTATTGCTTCCTGGACAGATACTCCGGGTACAACCAAATAAGCATCGCGGAAGAGGATCAAGAAAAAACCACGTTCACCTGCCCATTTGGAACGTTTGCCTATTGTCGCATGCCATTTGGTCTTTGCAATGCACCAGGTACCTTTCAACGTTGCATTTTATCTATTTTTTCTGATTACGTCGAAAATATCATAGAAGTCTTTATGGATGACTTTAGCGTTTTTGGAAATAATTTCGATGCATGTCTAGGAAATTTAGAACTCATTTTGAAAAGATGTGTTGAAACGAACTTGGTTCTTAATTGGGAAAAATGCCATTTCATGGTTACACAAGGGATAGTTTTGGGACATATCATTTCAAAAAAGGGTTTAGAAGTTGATAAATCGAAAATAGATCTTGTGCGTTACTTACCCACTCCAACTTTGGTTAGAGAGATTCGTTCCTTCCTTGGACACGCAGGTTTTTATCGACGATTTATCAAGGACTTTTCCCACGTCTCCCGCCCTTTGTGCAAATTACTACAAAAAGATATCCCTTTCGAGTTTTATAGTGATTGCAAAGCAACCTTTTTAAAAGTTGAAGGAACTCCTGACATGTGCTCCTATCCTATGCCCTCCGGATTGGTCCTTACCGTTCGAATTAATGTGTGATGCTTCCGACTATGCGGTTGGAGCTGTTTTAGGACAACGGAAGGACAAGAAGCCATATGCAATTTATTACGCCTCAAGAACTCTGGATACCGCCCAATCTAATTACACCACCACCGAAAAGGAATTTCTCGCAGTAGTTTTTGCCCTTGATAAATTCCGTTCTTATTTACTTCAAACCAAAGTTATCATTTATACTGACCATGCAGCTTTGAAGTACTTAATGACGAAGAAGGATGCAAAACCAAGGCTAATTCATTGGATCCTCTTACTCCAAGAATTCGACATCGAAATAAAAGACAAGCAGGGAGTGGACAACATAGTGGTTGACCACCTTTCTCGGTTGGTGAAAGAAAAAGAAGCCGTGGTCATCGAGGAGAATTTTCCGGATGAACAGCTCTTCGAAATTCAATCAAATGCTTCTGAAACTCCATGGTATGTGGATATAGTCAATTATTTAGTAGCCGGTGAGTTTCCATCCTCTATGCATAGTGTTCAACGTGAAAAACTTAGGAAGAATTTAAGTCAATTCGTAGGTGTGTTCCGGATAGTGAATTTAAGTCAATTCTTGAGTTTTGTCACAATGAAGCATGCGAGGGACATTTTGGTTCTAGGAGGTGTGTTCCGGATAGTGAATTTAAGTCAATTCTTAAGTTTTGTCACAATGAAGCATGCGAGGGACATTTTGGTTCTAGGAGGACAGCCCTAAAAATTTTAGATTGCGAATTCTTTTGGCCTAGTTTATTTCGCGATGCTTATACATTCTGTGCTGCATGTGATAGGTGCCAAAGATTCGGTAATTTAGGACCTAGAGATCAGATGCCATAAACTTATATGCTTAATGTCGAAATTTTTGATGTTTGGGGCATTGATTTTATGGGACCTTTTCCTCCATCGAACGGTTTTACTTACATTTTACTCGCAGTAGATTATGTTTCTAAATGGGTGGAAGCAAAAGCCACCCGAACTAATAATTCTCGAGTTGTTGCAGATTTTCTGAAGGCTAACATTTTTTTCAAGGTTCGGAATGCCACGCGTTCTAATAAGCGATGGAGGTAGCCATTTTTGCAACAGGACGGTAGAAGCTTTAATGAGGAAGTATGGAGTTACACATAAGGTTTCGACACCTTATCATCCTCAAACAAACGGAATGGCTGAAGTTTCCAACCGTGAGATCTAGAAGATCTTGGAGAGAACCGTTCGTCCGAATCAAAAGGATTGGAGCCAGTGTTTAGATGATGCATTATGGGCTTACAAGACTGCCTACAAGACTCTCATCGGCATGTCACCTTTTCGATTAGTTTATGGGAAGGCATGTCATCTTCCGGTAGAACTGGAGCATAAAGCATGGTGGGCTGTTAAGAAGTTCAACATGGATCGAGATGCGGCTGGACTGCATCAAAAGCTACAACTTTCTGAACTCGAGGAGATACGAAATGATGCTTTCGACAACGCATGGATTTACAAAGAGAAAACCAAGATGATCCATGACAAGATGATTCATGGAAAGAGTTTTGAACCAGGGCAAAAAGTTTTACTTTTCCATTCGAAGCCTAAACTCTTTCCGGGCAAATTACGATCACGATGAAATGGGCCTTACACTGTTGTTCAAGTTTTCCCTTATGGAGCCGTCACAATTCAATCTTTGGATAGCGGGAACTTGTTCAAAGTTAATGGCCACCGTTTGAAGCCTTATCATGAAGCATTCAAGGATCAAATCGTGGAGGAAGAATCTCTTGAAGAACCGACCACTTCAAACACGTGAAGGGGGAGGCAACCCAATCGAGAAGAAGACAACAGATTTGCTTTCTTCTCCCTTTTTCCTTAATTTAGTTGCTTTTGCATATTTAAATTGGAATTTTCGTAGATCCTTTGCTTCATGCTTAATTTTATACTTTTACTTAAGTACATTGAGGGCAATGTAGAGTTTAAGTGTGGGGGAAGGGTTTACAATTTAATTGTGTCTAAATTAGTGTTTTTCAGAGTCTTTAGGATGCCCTTAACTAGTCGATGATGAAATTGGACCAATACGAACACTTATGGCGTATGAATCACATGCATTGAATTCTTGTGCTAATTGAGATATTCTATGTGTTTTTAACATGTAGTAGATATGATTTGCAAAACATGGTACAGAAATCGCATGCTTGAATAAGTTTTTAATCATATGAACCTTATGTGAGCTTTTGAGCTATCTGTTCTTTATTCCTTGAGTGAATATACATCCATTTCGTAGCTACTAGCTTATATATGCCTCATTTGATTGCTTGCCATAGATTTTAATGAACTAGAGAATTCTAGAACTTACTCATGTCAATTTGCAAAGCTTTTAAGTTGATACATACTTTGATTTTGGATATGATTAAAGGCATTTAGGATTTTCCACCACTTCGCCAAATATCCATGTATCCCATTTGTATGCATGAGTTGCGACACCCCTAGATAAACCAATTGAGCCCACGTTAAGCTTTTCTTTCATCACCATATATACCTAAAACACTTACCCTAGTGTAGAATATCCTTACCTTTGTTCCGGAAACTTGGTGAGAATTTTCGAAACTAGCACATAAAGATGATGTTTTGGAGAGGAAGTTTGAAGAGTTAATGTGAGTAAAGGGAAAGACTTGTCCAAGTAGCTTAAAAAGTATGAGATTGCCAACAAGAAAAAAAGAAAAAAAATATAGAGAATGAAAAAAAAAATTATATATCTCTCATGGCAATGTGTTCTAAGTATAAACCCTTTGGATTAATGTCCCCCTTATTTGCGGATTTGGAGATTACAACGAATTGAAGGCCCAAAAATAGAACAAATATGGCATTTGTCCTGTCCGAAAAGCTCAAAGGGTAGTTTAGATAGAAGTATACATGGTAACATTCGAGTGTAGATGGAAGATGAAATCAAAAAAGATTCGAAAGTGCTAGACTAAGTCGTTGAAACGTTTTTATCACCACATATCTAAATTTCGAATGCCTTAGCCTTAGCCCATTACAACCTCATTAAAAGTCCTTTATGATCCTTAAAATGAGTAGTTTTCAATTAGTAGAGTAAGTTGCATGAATAAGCTTATGATTTTGGTTCATTTGTGCAAGCAATTAACTCCATTCATGAGGTTTTCGTTTAAATTCATATACACTTTAAGTGAACCCTTTTCATGAGTGAAAAATATGTTAAGTGCATCCTTGTGAGCTGATTAAACCTTTATTCAAAGCATGCACAGCTATAACATAACCATTGTTTTCTCCATGTCTTACTTGTTCATTACATAGTCATATCTCAATTATCTCTTGAATTCGTTGAGCATACAAGTTGAAAATCATGTGAGCCATCGCCATACACTTATGAAAATTCTGAGACAAATTTTAGCTAATTAAGGGCTTAGTTGTGTTCTTTCTTTTGTTTTAATTCTTAGAAAGTCTTAGTTTAACTTAGTGTTTGCCAAGGGACTAGCAAAGTCTAAGTGTGGGGGAATTTGATATACGCATTTTATGCTCGATTCTTAACGCATTTCTCTTTACGTTTAGCTATGTTATAATCTTAGTTTTTATGTTTTTTTCATTTAATTTGTTATTTTTAGGTTATTTACGGTGGAGATGAATAACAGCGCGATTCGGAGGAATTTTGGCGATTTTGCGATTTTTGCGATTTCAGACCACCGGGAATGGGCCGGCCCATAAAGCATTTTGTGGGCCCATTTGTCAAAGTTTGTTTCGGCCCAAAATCAAGCCCAAGCCCATTAAATTCTGCAAGCAAGCCACTTGGTGAAGAGGAAAAGTCAAGTTTGGCAAGCTTTGTGACTAGGCTTGGTGACTAAGCTTGTGATCATCACAAAGGGTGACTAAGGGTGTGACTAGCCTAGGTGACTCTTGCTTGTGATGATCACAAATGGTGACTAAGGCTGTGACTTGCCATGGTGACTAAGGGTGCATTTAATGAAGAGGCAAGGTGGAAGAGAGAGGTAGGCAATTCCTTTGCCTATATATAAGAGAAAGGCCAGCCATAATACAGATCATCACACAATTTCACAAGCCAAAGCTCTATACAATTCACCTCTCTTCCATACATAACCAAGGTTCTTCCAAAGTCGAAGCTCTCCACCACCTCCGGATCAAGAACGTAGAGTGCGTCATTCGTGTTCTTGAGAATCACCGCTTGTAATTGGTGCGTCACCTCTCTAAAAGTGTAACCATGTACTCTAAACTCCATCTTCGTCTTTGTAATAATTTCGGTTATGTAATGAAAGAATTTCTCCATGTTCTTCTCTTATTTCGATTCTTCCATGTGTTCTTAATTTTATTAGTTTGGATGCATGTGCTAGCTTTAAGTTCTTAATGCTTTGAGTATGTTTTAGGATAGGGTGCGTCACCAAGCTTCCTAAAAGATATCTCAATGATTTCGGCAACGTAGCAATTGTTTTAAGATGTTATGCATCATAGCATTCTTATTCAACGAAAGCATGTGTATGTATCTCAACTAAAATTAAGGATTTCGTAGATGATAAATAAGGTAAAAGCATAAGAGTAGGCTAGGTGAGTGAAATAAGTTGATCACTTGTAATTAGTAATCTAGCTTCTTATTTTTTTGTAAGCATAATTAGAATTTAAGGTTTCTTGATTGTTAAACTTGTCTATGAGTAAAACATGTTAGAAGTCTAGGAGTTCTTGTTGTGTTTGCATGTTTTGTACCTTAATTTCGTAGGACATTAACCAACCAATTTCCAATCCCCCCAAACCTTTAGATTTCTGCTTAAACGAAACCATGCATGCGCCCTTTAATTCCCCGGATAGAACGATCCCTACTCGCCAATATTACAACGACAAAATAAGGGTTTTAAATTGTATATGTGTGGACAATGTTTTTAGTGTCTACTTTGTGTTAACATTGAACGCATTTTCGCGCGTATCAATTTTTGGCGCCGTTGCCGGGGATCGAACCCGGGTCACCCGCGTGACAGGCGGGAATACTTACCACTTTGCTTCTTTGAGTCCTAGAGGTTACCTCTCCTCCTCTTAAAGACTTTGTGCTTGTTGAAGAAGAAGAAGTGGATCTAGAAGAGCTTAGAGTCACTTGGAGCTTTGCTAAGGACCCTTGGTTATTTCTACTCTCTTTTACCTCTTAAACATGTATCAAATCTTGTATCTAATTATGTTTAGTGGGTAGTCTCTTTTGGGAGGCTAGGGTTAGAACCCTAGCCATGTGATGTGATGAACATGTCTTGGATTATGTATGTTTCATGGTTTTAGTGTATGTTATGCAAACTTGTGTTGTGAATGAGTTTATTGTGTGATTGTGGTATGTTTATATGCTTGAGCTTGTGGTATAAATTCTTATATGCATGTGTTGACTCTAGCTAAGTTGAAGCATGTGTTAAAGGACTTAAAATAACCCTTGAATGAATTAGCTACTCACTTAAGGATAAATGAGCATGTAAACATGATTAGGGTATTATCTAAGAGATTTATCTTAAGATTTGGTTCCCTAGCATTTAGCATGGATTAGAGCCTCTTGAGTCTCCTTAGACTTGAGAGACCTTAGTTAAGCACAAATTGATTTAAAAGGTTATTGTGGCACCTCGTAGAATTTTTTGGCTCGTAATTTAATAGGTACGGGTTGAGGGATTTAACCGGACATTCTCTCGGATTTTCCAATCAATATTCGAGAGGGGAGCCTTTCCACATCTATCACACAATTTACTTGTTAGCTTCACAACGTGACATACGGTTGAGGTATAAGCTCATAATGACTTATGTCTTGATCTCGATTCACCAAACACTTCAATGTAGGGCTTAAGTCTTCTAGTGTCCGAAGTGACCTAGGAATTTGAGTTCTAAACCAACCGTGACTCATAAGGTCACGACTTGGACAATACTTTGTGTGAACGGACTTATTCTATACTTGAACCGGGACATTGTTTAATGCATCATATGGTTGGTGGGGATTTCCCTAGTTGACCTATTTTCCCTTATATTGGATTTGTGTCATTTAGTTTGCATTTAGTGTAATCAATCAACCATCAATCAACTCGGTAATCACTTACCGTAATTGCATCATCCCTTGCAATGCCAAATCTCCAAAGGATTTGGTAGTGTGAGATACACTTCCACATTTTATTTCCTCTAGTGTCAAGTAGTGTAGTGTCTAGTGAGTCGTAATCTTTGTGTTTTCATTTCCGAGCTAAGGAATCTAAGTGCTCAATCCTCGTGGGTTTGACACTCGATTTCCTTTCTATACTATTATTTGTCCCCTTACACTTGCGAGTGAAGACTATTCTTGTACTTATGAGTTAGCCAATAGCTCACTAAGTGTGGGGGTGTAAGTCTTCCAACATTAGGCTATCTCCCATTCTCCCTACAAGACTCACACTACATCGGCATATAGTGAATGTAGATGGGGTGTGTTTATTGTGCAAGTAGGAGTCGGAGACTGAGTTACAGTTGTTCAGAGACTATAATGTGGTGCCACCAGTCATTGCCTTAGTCGCTCCATGTGTGGGTCTGCAGGCTAATTCATGCAAATTAATAGTATTTATCTGATTCATTTGGAAAGGCAAAAATGATAAGTTGTAGAGTAAGAAGTCTATTGAGAAACAGACTCTACAAGTGATGGCAAGAGCTTGGTAGGATCATTTTGCGATGCTGAATAGGACCCTGGACCGCCTAACTTGACTACCTCAGATATGGAGTAAACCCCTATTGGTTCAGTATTATGTGTGTAGATAGAGCTTTCGATATTGTTTAACACCGTGGAGGTGTTCATAGTGTGGTGTGCGACTGGTCCGGCTGATGTATCAAGGACCTAGCTTGTAGAGTGGAGAGGTATTTTCCCCACTGATTATTGAGATAACTGTGATGACCCGAATCAGAAGTATAATCAGCTTGATTCGTGAGTTACTGCTTAATCGCGGACTTTCGACTGATTATTGAGTTGACAGCTTTGATAACGACTTAATTATTGGCCGAGAATTGGAGTTGGGTCTCTTCTCGAGAGTCGTTCTACGTGTGATTTCGAGTTTGTGAGCGGTTCCGGATCGTTATTTGGACGAACGAGGAATAAGTTATGACTATTTGAAGTTTCGACGGAAACGGATTTAAATGGTGAATTTCTTAACGACTAAATTACTGGTCGAGAATTTGGTTTTGGCTTCTTCACGGAAGTTGTTCAGAATTTAATTTGGAGTTTGTGGGAACTTCCGGAGCATTATTCCGAGTTACGAAGATTTAGTTGTGAATATTTCCATTTGTTAATTGTTTAGTCGATTAAATGTGTGTTTGTGTGACGACCCGAACCAGAATCTGTTGCGTATTCGGCACGATTCTCGAGATTGAGTTTAGTCGCGGTTTTATGTCGTATATGTGGTTTGCCGATTCGCGACTATGTTTTCGGTCGAGAATTTGAGTTGAGTGTCTTCACGGAAATTGTAGAGTACGTGATTTCGAGCTCGTGGACGGTTCCGGAAGATTTTTCTGATAACCGAGGAATATTTTATGATTATTTGAAGTTTCGGATTCCGACAAGTTTATCCGATTGTTTCGAGTTTATCCGAATCATGATGGTTATCCATTTCGAATCGTCGATCGACCCGAGGCGCGAGTATAAATATCGGAATAGTCGAGAATTAGTCGAAAAACACTGTTGAAGTTTGACCGGGCCGTTGACTTTCCAAAAATAGCAAGTTGACCTGTTTGACCGAGGAGGAAGTTTCCCGTTTGGGAGTTGCCGTCCGACGACCTATTTTCCGGCCACCTCCGACTTCGGCAAGGGTATGGTTAGCTTCCCCTTTCAATTTCGAGTTGATTAGTGTTTGAGTTTGGGAAAATTGGTTGTGTTTTTGGTGAGGACCATTAGAGGCCGAATTGAGTTTTTCGCCGTGATCGGAGGAGACTCTCCGGCGAGCCACGGAGGCTAGGATGTTGGGGGTTTTCCTCCCCTTGGCTTGGTGAAGCTATTCCTAAGCTTTGATTGGGCTGTAATGGAGTTTTCCGGCGAACCCGATTCGGTTGCCGGAGGTGAAATTCAATTCGGGTCCGTGCCGTTTTGGACGAGTTAGACCGTGAATTGGACCTCGTGACTGTTGAAGAAGAGACTCGGCTCGAGATGAGCTTTAATTCTGGAAATTTTGGCCGTGAAATTCCACCATTGATAGCGCGCCGCCGCCGGCGGTGGCAGTCAACGGCGGGAAAGTTGACTTTTTCAGATTTTGTTAAAATTAGTGTCGTTTTCCTAGAAATCGCGCCCTGGTTATCGTCCAGAGGTTTTCGGGTTGATTTGGTTAGCCGATTTTCAGTCGAGGTTTCGAGTGGGGATTTCGGAATTTCCGTTATTCATTTTGTACCGCATTGCATATTTCCGGGAACGGTTGGTTTCCGTGATTCAGTACAGGGTCGAGAACTATGATTTTGATCAGTTATGTTTTTGTGAATATTCAAGAGATCGAGATCGAGATTGGGATCGTGATCGTGCTACAGGCGAGGGATCCACCGCCGGACCACGAGCACGAGATTAGCGCGAGTGCGCGTTTTGCTCACCTGTGAGTGGACAATTTCTTTTCACGAATTGTTTGCGAGTCTTTTATATGATTTACGAACTTGAGCATGCGTATGAGATTTCGGATTACATGAGCATGTGTTTTACGATTATACGATTATACTTATACGGATATACGTATACGAGTATACGTACACTTATATGTTGTTTCATGCATTTGCATCGAACTGTTTATGATTTAATTTTCACAGTGTACAGTTTCAGTTTCGTTGTTGTATCGATACACTGCATCCCGGCTGATCCCCGAGGATGTTACCAGCTGGAATCACGTGTGGGCTAGGGACCCCGTGGTTCTGAATCACGTATGGGCTAAGGACCCCGTGGTTCTGACTGTACTACCCAGCTAGGATCACGTGTGGGCTAGGGACCCAGTGGTTCTAACTGTGAGATTTTTACTTGCATGCTCAGTATGCTGGAGGAGTATGATTTTTACCTCACGTATTTTATTATTTTTATTTACCTGGACTCGCATATGTTATTTTAAACATATATATCAACTGGTGAAAGACATTTATTTTCGTCCACTCACTCTAATGTGTTTCATGTCTTTCCCCTGGGCTTTTCGGTTTCCGTGCCCAGTTTGCAGTTCAGGTTTGGTGTTTCTCGTCGCGGTTTGGAGGCTAGTAATCAGAGTTACCTGTGCTTTCCAGTAGGTTCTTGTTTCGCCTACTGATTGTATAGTGTATATATTTTACTTTAGACGTCGCTCTGATACATTCTGATACTTGTTTATACGGATTTTCTCGGATATATATATAAGCTACAGTACTGTTTACTGTTTATGATTCATATAATGATGTTGAGAAATCCGGATGGGATTGGTGCCCACGGTTTGGCTTTTGTGGCATAGGATGAAGTGTTATTTTCTGGGTGCAGGTTATGGTAATTCCACGTTAGTAACGAAATCTGCCGAAATTTTGAAAAATTTTTGTTGGTTCGTATTTTCAGAAGGGGTTCGGTTCCAGTTTAGGTAACTGAATCGGGATTGGGTCCTTTCAGCTTGGTATCAGAGCATTAGGTTGTCAGATTCTGTAGACTCTTGTAGTTGTGACGCTTAGGGTATTTGAGTTGATACAGCATGACTGGAGTGATGACCCGACTGGCCAGCGGTACTCATCAATACTTCGGGTGTTGTGTGTCCTCAAATATCTGCGGTTTCATGATTACGTTCTTTCTGCTTGTACCTTATGCTTGTCTTGTATCAGTAGGATGCCTCCTCGACGTGGTCCCCGTGTTAATCGGGATGATGAGCCTGATGAGGATCGCCGAACGCGCGACTTACTGATGCGAGTGCTGTGTTTGGAAGAGCGTTTTGACCCTGTAGTCAAGGCTCGTACTGCTGGTGCTACTGTGTTTTCAGGTTCAGTTGATCCAGAGATATGCGAGGCATGGTTGGTTCAGATTGAGCGTGTTTGTGAGCGTCTGCATTTTACTCCTGAGCAGATGTCAGTAGCCGCAGTTGGTTTACTTGAGGATGATGCATACTTTTGGTGGGCTAGCACCGACAGAGTTCCAGCTGACACTCCGTGGACATTGTTCTGTGATCTGTTTATGCGGAGGTATTTTAATCAGGCTACCCAGCAGCGCAAGTACGAGGAGTTTACGAACTTGAGGCAGGGCAGTTTGTCTGTACTTGAGTATCGGGATCGGTTTACCCGTTTGTCTCGTTTTTCGCGGGATATGGTGGCTACAGAGGAAGCCAAGTGTCGCAGGTTTGAGCTGGGATTAAATCTGAACATCAAGGCGACACTGACTACGATGCCTCGGAACAACTTTGATGAGTTTGTTAGTGCTGCACTCCGAGGCGAGGACATTGAGCAGGAGAGACAGCAGAGGTATCAGCCGAGACGGTTTGAGGAAGGTGGACCGAGTCAGGGGCCTTCGAAGAGGCTGAGTTCTGATACTTCCGGTTCAGCTTCATCCTCAGGTGGTGGATCATATCGCCCACCAGTTGGTGTACCGAGGCAGAGGCCGAGGTGGAGGAGAGATCGATCGCGGCGACCTCAGGCTAGTGTTGATTCCAGTGGTTCTAGTTATCCTCGGCGTACTGGTGGCACATTTCCTGTTCCGAGAGACTATCCATTGTGCAGCCTCTGCAACAAGCATCACCTTGGACCATGTCAGCGGGGTCCTATCATATGTTATCGTTGTGGCCAGGTGGGTCATTATTCGAGGGAGTGTCCTCAGTGGTATGGTGCTGGTGATCAGGCGGCTCAGAGTTCCGGAGCTGAGCGAGGTGCCACTTCGGGAGCACGACCAGCACAGTTTGCAGGTCAGGGCAGACAGCAGGGACAGCCCCAGCGAGGACGACCAGCCGGACAGGCGAGGGTTCATGCTATGACTCTACGCGAGGGCAGAGCATCACCGGAGGTCGTTATCGGTACGTTACATGTTTTTGGTATTCCTGTACTTGCATTGTTAGATCCGGGTGCCACACATTCATTCATATCATTTAGATTGTCATCATTAGCTACGGTACCTGCATCTCCACTTCCGGGGTTGTGGAGAGTGTTGTATCCATCAGGTGAGGTTGTGAGCATCGGATGGGTTTACCGAGATTGTGAGGTGTTTATCGATGGCCATGGACTAGCCGCAGACTTGTTACTACTTGATATTGTGGATTTTGATTTGATATTGGGTATGGACTTTTTGGAGTCGCATTGGGCCATGTTTGATTGCCACAGGAAGGAGGTCGCGTTTCGTCGACCAGGGTTACCTGAGATACTGTTCCGTGGCGAGAAGAACACTTCACTACCGTGCTTGATTTCCAGGATGAGGGCGGATCGGTTGATGAAGAAGGGTTGTGTCGCGTACTTAGCCCATGTTGTGGACACTACAGCTGCAGTGCCAGATCTTGGTAGTATTGAGGTTGTGTCTGAGTTTTCGGATGTGTTTCCAGCGGAGTTACCTGGTATACCCCCTGTACGGGAGATTGATTTTACCATTGAGTTATTGCCAGGTACTGGACCGATTTCCCAGACACTGTACCGGATGGCGCCTGCGGAGTTGAAGGAGTTGCAGATTCAGCTCCAGGAGTTGTTAGAGAAGGGATTCATTCGACCGAGTGTTTCTCCATGGGGTGCTCCAGTGTTGTTTGTGCGGAAGAAAGATGGGTCCATGCGTTTGTGCATCGACTATCGGAAACTGAACCAGATTACAGTGAGGAACAAGTATCCGTTGTCGTGGATTGACGACTTGTTTGATCAGCTGAAGGGAGCAACAGTCTTTTCGAAGATTGACCTTCGATCCGGATATCACCAGTTGAGGATCCGAGACTCTGATGTAGCCAGGACGGCATTTAGGACGCGGTACGGGCACTATGAGTTTTTGGTTATGCCGTTTGGGTTGACCAACGCCCCCGCAGCTTTCATTGACTTGATGAATCGGGTGTTTCGACGATTCCTAGACAAGTTCATGATTGTATTCATTGACGATATCTTGATCTATTCCAGGAGTGTGGGCCAGCACAAGAAGCATTTGCGGGCAGTGTTGCAGACTTTGCGGGACCATCAGTTGTTCGCGAAGTTTAGCAAGTGCGAGTTCTGGTTGGGTAGTGTGAAGTTTCTGGGCCACGTGATTTCGGCCGAGGGAGTTAGTGTTGATCCTGACAAGATCGAGGCCGTGCTGAATTGGAGTAGACCCACTACTGTGCCGGAGATTCGGAGTTTCTTTGGGATTAGCAGGCTATTATCGACGGTTTGTACAGGAGTTCTCCCGGATTGCTACACCACTGACCAGATTGACGAAGAAGGGCGTCAAGTTTGAGTGGTCTGATGCGTGCGAGGAGAGTTATTTGCTCCTGAAGGAGAGATTGACTACCACACCGGTTCTGACATTACCAGACGACAGTGGTGAGTTTGTTGTGTACAGCGATGCGTCGAAGTTGGGACTTGGCTGTGTGTTGATGCAGCATGGTAGAGTTGTGGCATATGGTTCCAGGCAGCTGAAACCGCATGAGGTCAACTATCCGACGCATGATTTGGAGTTAGCCGCTATCGTGTTAGCGTTGAAGAGTTGGAGACATTACCTGTATTGTGCTCAGTGTAAGATTTTCACTAATCACAAGAGTCTCACCTACTTGCGGACGCAGCCGGATTTGAACATGAGGCAGCGCCGATGGATGGAGTTGATCAATGATTATGATTGTACGTTCGAGTACCATCCGGGGAAGGCCAATGTGGTAGCAGATGCACTTAGCCGAAAATCTGGAGCCTCGTTGTTTCATATGTGTGTGGCCAGAGTATCGATGTTAGCCGAGCTTCGAGCTACAGGTGCTGTGTTTGGGTATGATGATGATGGAGCTTTGTTGGCCAGTTTTCAAGTTCGACCCCTATTGGTTGATCAGGTACGGGAGGCTCAGGATTCAGATCCTTATTTACTGGGCAAGAAAACCATGATACGGAATGGTGTGCCTACAGAGTTCCGATTGAGCGACAACGGTACGTTGTTGTTCAGAGGCAGGCTATGTGTACCCAGAGACGAGGACTTGAAGAAGGAGATTCTAGATGAGGCCCACAGTTCAACGTATGTGATGCATCCCGGGGGTACGAAGATGTTTCGTACACTTCGAGCGTACTATTGGTGGTGCAATATGAAGCGGGAGATTGCCGCGTACGTGCGTCGATGTTTGATTTTTCAGCAGGTGAAGGCGGAGAGGCAGAAGCCTGCAGGGAAACTACAGCCACTTGAGATTCCAGTTTGGAAGTGGGAACACATTACGATAGATTTCGTCTATCAGTTGCCGCGTACTTCGGCGGGCAACACTGGCATTTGGATTATTCTTGACCGATTGACGAAATCCGCACACTTTCTTGCACTTCCAGGGAAGGTTTCAGTGGGCAGATTGGCCAAGTTGTACTTATCAGAGATTGTTCGCTTGCATGGTGTGCCTGTGTCGATTGTTTCTGACTGAGATAGTCAGTTCACTTCTGAGTTTTGGCAGGCTTTGCAGCGAGCGTTGGGCACGAGGTTGCGATTTAGTACAGCTTTCCATCCTCAGACTGACGGGCAGTCCGAGCGGACCATTCAGACTCTTGAGGATATGTTGAGATCGTGTGTGTTGCAGTTTCGCGGAAACTGGGATTAGCAGTTGCACTTGATTGAGTTCGCCTACAACAACAGCTATCAGGCCAGTATTGAGATGGCACCGTACGAGGCCCTGTACGGGAAGCAATGTCGCACTCCATTGTGTTGGAGTGAGGTGGGCGAGCGTTGGCTCATTGGTCCTGATTTGGTGAAAACCACGATGGAGGACATACAGATTATCCGGGATCGATTGAAGATCGCCCAGGATCGGCAGAAGAGTTACGCGGATGTGAGGAGGAAGAGCTTAGAGTTCGAGGTTGGTGAATGGGTCTTCCTGAAACTATCTCCGTGGAGGGGAGTTGTGCATTTCGGGAAGCGTGGCAAGCTTCAACCGAGGTACATTGGTCCGTATGAGATTACGGAGAGGGTTGGAGCTGTTGCTTACAGACTTGAGTTACCGACTGAGATGGCTCGTGTTCATGATGTCTTCCATGTTTCGATGTTGCGGAAGTACATCTCAGATCCTTCACATGTGATAGCCCCACAGCAGTTACCGATCAGAGAGAATTTATCGTATGTAGAGGAGCCAGTGCAGATCCTCGAACGTCATGAGAAGGAGTTGAGGCACCGTGTGATTCCGCTGGTGAAGGTCTTGTGGCAGAACCACTCAGTTGAGGAGGCCACCTGGGAGACCGAGCAGAGTATGCGGGAGCAGTATCCTCATCTGTTCACTTGACAGGTACGTAAATTTCGAGGTCGAAATTTCTTTAAGGGGGTTAGAATTGTGACGACCCGAACCAGAATCTGTTGCGTATTCGGCACAATTCTCGAGATTGAGTTTAGTCGCAGTTTTATGTCGTATATGTGGTTTGCCGATTCGATTCGCGACTATGTTTTCGGTCGAGAATTTGAGTTGAGTGTCTTCACGGAAATTGTAGAGTACGTGATTTCGAGCTCGTGGACGGTTCCGGAAGATTTTTCCGATAACCGAGGAATATTTTATGATTATTTGAAGTTTCGGATTCCGACGAGTTTATCCGATTGTTTCGAGTTTATCCGAATCATGATGGTTATCCATTTCGAATCGTTGATCGACCCGAGGCGCGAGTATAAATATCGGAATAGTCGAGACTTAGTCGAAAAACACTGTTGAAGTTTGACCGGGCCGTTGACTTTCCAAAAATAGCAAGTTGACCTGTTTGACCGAGGAGGAAGTTTCCCGTTTGGGAGTTGCCATCCGACAACCTATTTTCCGGCCACCTCCGAGTTCGTGCCGTTTTGGACGAGTTAGACCGTGAATTGGACCTCGTGACTGTTGAAGAAGAGACTCGGCTCGAGATGGGCTTTAATTCTGGAAATTTTGGCCGTGAAATTCCATCGTTGACGGAGCGCCGCCGCGGCCGGCGGCGGTCAACGGCGGGAAAGTTGACTTTTTCAGATTTTGTTAAAATTAGTGTCGTTTTCCTAGAAATCGCGCCCTGGTTATCGTCCAGAGGTTTTCGGGTTGATTTGGTTAGCCGATTTTCAGTCGAGGTTTCGAGTGGGGATTTCGGAATTTCCGTTATTCATTTTGTACCGCATTGCATATTTCTGGGAACGGTTGGTTTCCGTGATTCAGTACAGAGTTGAGAACTATGATTTTGATCAGTTATGTTTTTGTGAATATTCAGGAGATCGAGATCGAGATCGGGATCGTGATCGTGCTTCAGGCGAGGGATCCACCGCCGGACCACGAGATTAGCGCGAGTGCGCGTTTTGCTCACCTGTGAGTGGACAATTTCTTTTCACGGATTGTTTGCGAGTCTTTTATATGATTTACGAACTTGAGCATGCGTATGAGATTTCGGATTACATGAGCATGTGTTTTACGATTATACGATTATACTTATACGGATATATGTATACGAGTATACGTACACTTATATGTTGTTTCATGCATTTGCATCGAACTGTTTATGATTTGATTTTCACAGAGTACAGTTTCAGTTTCGTTGTTGTATCGATACACTGCATCCCGGCTGATCCCCGAGGATGTTACCAGCTGGAATCACGTGTGGGCTAGGGACCCCGTGGTTCTGAATCACGTATGGGCTAAGGACCTCGTGGTTCTGACTGTACTACCCAGCTAGGATCACGTGTGCTTGGGACCCCGTGGTTCTAACTGTGAGATTTTTACTTGCATGCTCAGTATGCTGGAGGAGTATGATTTTTACCTCGCGTATTTTATTATTTTTATTTACCTGGACTCGCATATGTTATTTTAAACATATATATCAACTGGTGAAATACATTTATTTTCGTCCACTCACTCTAACGTGTTTCATGTCTTTCCCCTGGGCTTTTCGGTTTCCGTGCCCAGTTTGCAGTTCAGGTTTGGTGTTTCTCGTCGCGGTTTGGAGGCTAGTAATCAGAGTTACCTGTACTTTCCAGTAGGTTCTTGTTTCGCCTACTGATGTGTATAGTGTATATATTTTACTTTAGAGGTCG
This sequence comes from Geum urbanum, assembly GCA_946800695.1. NCBI lineage: Eukaryota > Viridiplantae > Streptophyta > Magnoliopsida > Rosales > Rosaceae > Geum > Geum urbanum. Next base: position 43,836,478 of record OX326998.1, read on the forward strand.
CTCTGATACATTCTGATACTTGTTTATACGGATTTTCTCGGATATATATATATAAGCTACAGTACTGTTTACTGTTTATGATTCATATAATGATGTTGAGAAATCCGGATGGGATTGGTGCCCACGGTTTGGCTTTTGTGGCATAGAATGAAGTGTTATTTTCTGGGTGCAGGTTATGGTAATTCCACGTTAGTAACGAAATCTGCCGAAATTTTGAAAAAATTTTGTTGGTTCGTATTTTCAGAAGGGGTTCGGTTCCGGTTTAGGTAACTGAATCGGGATTGGGTCCTTTCAGTTTGGTTGAACAGTTGACTTTTTATCGAATTTGTCGATGTGTTTGACTTCAGGTGATAATTGAAGAGTACGTCGAGATGAGCTTGTGGCCGCGAGAATTATTGGAATCAGAATTACGACGAGGAAGTTACGGGTATTCGAAGTTTGTCGCAAATTAATTGGGAAAGTTTCCTTATTTGGTAAGTCTATAAATAGTAGGTTGCCATTTGTGGAAAGTCAAAAGAGGCATTAATGTGTTGACTGTGTTGACTGGTCAACACGGTGGAGATGAAGGTGTTCGACGGTGGCCACGGCATCCATGGCGGCGAAGTGTTTCCGGCCACCCCACGGTGCGGCACCGGTCCCATTCTCTTCGTCTCACCTCCCTCATCATGTTTCCGGCCAAAAGTTTGGGAATTTTTGAGGTTATTCGGGTTCCATGATTTCGGTGGAATTGAACTACAAAATGGACTGGGTTTTGTAGCTCTCCTCACCTACAAGCTACCATGTAAGTATGGAGTCCTAATTTGATTTGTGGATGGAGAATTTTGGGATTGAAATTTGTGTGAACATTCGGTTTTTCATGAAATTGACATGGTTAGAGTGAGAATTGGCCTTTGTTGCAGTTGACAAAGTTGCTCAGTGGGTGGTTTTGCATGGAATAGGGGTTGCTCCGCCGAGAAATCTCACGTTTGGTGGCGGCGCCGCCGTGGGCGGTGGTCAACGGCGGTCAACAGTTTGACTTTTTGGGTTTTCGACAAGTTGCATGTCATTTCACTCGAAATCGTGCCCCGATCGCAGTGGGGAGATTCATTTTTCGAGTTGAGCGTCCGAAAGTATAGCGAGGTATTGAGATGTACATATCGGATTTTCGACGATTCGTCGTATTCGGATTATGTGTTTCCGAGAACGGTGGTTTCTCGTGATTTATTTTGAATTGTTGAATGATGATTTTGAGGAATGGTTATTGTGGTTATTCAGGGGTTCGTGATCGTTGTTTGGCGAGGGACTTTCCGCCGGATCACGGGTTAACGCATATCGCGTTACGCTAGTCTGTGAGTGGACAATTTTTTTTCACGGATTGATTGCGAGTCTTTTATATATGATTTACGAACTTGAGCATGCAGTTTGATTATGGTTTTACAAGCATGTGTTTTACGATTATACATATACGGATATGCGTATACGAGTATACATACATATATACTATGTTTTATGCATGTGCATGAAAAGGATTTATGATTTGGTTTACACAGAGTACAGTCTCAGTTACGTTGTTGTATCGATACACACTGGCTTCTCGGCTGATCCCCGAGTACGCTCCGGGGGGGACAGATATCCTGACCCGAGGCCTTTCTGGCTAGGAATCACGTGTGGGCCTGGGATCCCGTGGTTCAGACTGTGCTATCGCGTGGTAGTTCATGAGAGACTCCGCGATGTATTTACGATGCATGCTCCGTACGCGTGAGGAGTTAGAGTCTCCCTCGTGTACTCGGACGCGTGAGGAGTTAGAGTCTCCCTCGTGTACTCGGACGCGTGAGGAGTTAGAGTCTCCCTCGTGTACCATTTCTTTACTTATGCATTTGCATTTAGACTCACATATGTTTTATAACATATATATATTATGTGGTGAAAGACATTTATTTTCGTCCACTCACTCTAACAGTTTTCATGTCTTTCCCCTGGGCTTTTCGGTTTCCGTGCCCAGTTTGCAGTTCGGACTCTGGTGTCGCACGTCGTGGTTGGAGGCATAGTGCTCGAGCTACCTTATTTCTTCCAGTAGGTTTATTGTTCTACCTACTGTGGTATACGTATATGATTATACATTAGAGGTCGCTCTGAGTAATCTGTTGTTTATGTTATACGATTTTACACCGGATTTTAGTAAAGTATAAATATATTTATTGTTTTACTTTACTGTTGATATATTGAGAAATCTGGATGGGATTGGTGCTCATGGTTTGCTTTTTGTGGCATAGGATGAAGTGTATTTTCCGCGTGCAGGTAATAGTAATTCCACGTTAGTAACGAAACTCTGCCAAAATTTCTACGGTTTTTGTTGGTTCGTGTTTCTGAAGGGGTTTGATTCCGGTTTAGGCAACTAAATCGGGGTTGGGTCCTTTCAATAACTGCTGCTTGGGAGGCTTTATGGGCTATCATGGAGTTTGGCTTCAACCCAGCATGATTTAGCTCTGATTCTTTGAGTGTGGTGCAGGGAATGGCTGATCCTTTGACATCTCCTACCATATTCAAACTCTTGTCACGAGTTACATGATCGTTTCCGAAATTTCGCTAATTCTCGATTTGTACACTCAAGTAGAGAGGCTAATGTAGTGGCACATAAGTTTACAAAATGGGCATTACACAATGCTCAGGTTGCTACTACCTTTCCGACCACTCCTTTCCTATCGAGGTTTTGTTAATTGTACTGATTGAGATTATCGATATATTCTATCTTTTCACTTCAAAAAAAATAAAAATATATAAATAAAGGACAATTGACTAGTCAAGTACGTTTTATTGCGAAAATGAATCAAGGAAGAACGGGATAGGAGACGAAGGAATAGTCCATGGCATTCAGGCATTGGTGGTGGATGTGGTGATAATGGGTGGATGACTTTCAAGCATAATAATGTTAAAGTGCATGCTACATGCGAATGAATAAGGTAAAGCAATTATAACTCAACTATTTCAAGATGTTAACTCAACACGGATGATTTGGCAACGTAAAAGAGTTAAAAGAAAAAAGAAAGAAAAAAACAATGGTTATGCTCCTCTACCATGCCAGAGATGCCAATAAAGCAAACCTGAGAAATAGTTGTAATATGGCCTACTGATAAGGACGAGGGAATGATAAAAACAGATGTTATAATCCAACACTTCAACACTCTACATAGGATATGTTCCACAATTATCAAATTATTATTACATGAAACTCCTCGGCATCATATGAAGGATTATAGAATATTTCGGCCACCGTTCTAAAAACATAAAATTAGTCTTGAACAAGATACCGACACCAACACCTTGTACTCGCAACATATCTACTCGTAGGGCAGACAGATCTCGAATCTACCATCTTATTCCAATATGAAGTATCATATCCAACAACCTGTCCAACAAGAGCTCTCCAAAGCATGTCGCAAGGAAAAAAGCACTAAAGTAGAATTACATACTATCACCTCCAAGCTGATTAAATATCGAAAGCAATATACGCTTCAACAGTTCACTAGAGAATCAGTACACCAATTTATTACTCCGTTTTGCAGGAGCAAAAGCCCCGAAACCAACAGATGATCTTATCAACACGTTCTATCCACCTCAAGTAACCAGACAAGGCATTTACTTCTTAGGAACTTCGCACTATGAAACATGTATCCATATTTCTCATCCCCGGGCTGGAGAGCTAGGTAAAACCTGCAGTGAACAAAATTGGAGTTTAAAGAAAACTCCCTGCTGACTGACACATGCAAATTCATGACTCAAGTCTAGCCGCTTGAAAGTAAATTTACATGCAAACTGCTATTGATCATGCTCGAGTACAACCACCCATCCAATTTTTTTAGGTAAAAGGTGACAGACTCCCAAATGGTACAAAAGGGACGATAACTCGACAAGTCGAGGAAGAAACCCACTATGCTCTAAGTAAACTAAAAGTAGGATGGGCTTCTATTCATAATGGAATTAACAAGCCAATCAATTATTGGACTCGGAAAAACAGCCTGAATAATCAATTCTGGTCTTGGGTGGGAGATGTAACTTTTAATGAGCACAAGCCTTGAATGAAGACAAACCTGGGTATTTGAAAGCGCCAGCAAGAAGCCAAGCCACCAATGCTCCAACAGAAAATTAACATTAACCAAGCTTCACAGTTGGAGTTTAAATTTGGTAGCAAAAGGCACTGTCGACATTCACCAGATCATCCTCAGAAACCTAAACATGAACAAAAAAGTCAACATCTACATAAATAACAGACCAAGAAAAATATTGCTATTCACGAAAATCATCAAGACCAAGAGATCAAACTCACCCATCAGAATTTTCAAAAAGAAATTATTGAGAAAATCGAAATCCCATAATCACACTCAAGATGGTACATTAGTTTGATCAATTATATTTTGTATCAAACTAAAATATGAAGAAAAAAAAAACAAAACAACATGAATGACAATGCTACGGATGATGAAAGGTAAAATATGGCTGGAAACCATTTCAAACATCTTTTCTTCATCATAGCCGAAAAGAGAGCAGAAAGAATCTGGAGGAGGCCAAGCTCTTTCAAGCCCAAGAAAAATAGATTAAAAATATTATAATGCTCAAATATGAAAAGACATAAATGAAAGGGCTCTTTCAAGCCCAAGATAAGACGATAGAAATTATTATAATGCTCAGATATGGAAAAGCATAAAAGAATTATGCATTACAAGAGCAATACGAAAACATAGTAAAATTTCTTACAGAAAAAGCATTTGAGTTTTCAATTCCAATAAAATAACATTGTCATATATGTCATCGAGCAGAATAGAAGGCGAATCTTACCATCAGATTGATACTGGCATCACACAAAATAACGACCTGTCCAAACAGACTGTCCTTGATATTGCTCAGATTGTGGGGTCAAGTGCTGATTTCCATTTACAAGCTGTTGATGTTGCTGTTGCTGCAGCTGCAATTCATGGTGATGTTTCAGATCATCAAGCATACAGAAATCTTGCCGATTGTGCTGGTTTTCTACTTGGAATGGCATAGATGGACCCTGTTTACCAGGAAATGGGAAGTTCACTGTTCCACTATGGCCATTGTCGTTAGAGACTCGACTGAGATTTGAAAGAGATGAGTGATTCATGGAACTACTGAGCATATTTCCTTTAGTTGAAGATGGCACCTGATATCCATCCAACCAGCTGTAGTCATCCATCAGTGGATTCTCACTCATCAACTCCGAACTATAAACAGGCTCATTTACTTGTTTAGCAGGAACAGGGCTAAAACCAGGTGGTGGGCCAAGGTGCCTCACAGGTCGACTAACTGGATTTTTACGGTTAGCAGCCAGCGAAGCTGATGACATCTTCAAACTCAACCCCTCAGAAATTGGCAGAGAAGATGCAATACTATCAAAATTAAACGGGAATGCAGCTTCCGGAGCCTTTGCATGGGTGTAAAACACATTACCAGTATTCACAGGCTGTTGGAATGGAACAGAATTTGGCACATGCTCAGGCTTCACTACTTGCTCATTCCCCATAAATCCCAAACTCTTTAAGTTGTTAGTCAGGGATATTTCTTCTGATTTAAAAGGTTCCACATGCTGGGGGATGGCCCATGTAGTGCCTACTACATCAGGTCTCTTCTCGGCCCCTATTGGCTTAAAAACTATTACTTCATCTTCATCATCCCTATCCAAGGTCAGCTCTGGCTTAGGAAACGCAACTCCCACATTTGTTGTCTTCTCAAAGGACTTTTCCTGCAAATTATCGTTGGTGTTAGCCCTGCCTAAAAGTGATGCAGGCATATAGTCACCCTTCATTGAAGGCTCAATCCCAATGAAAAACTTCTTTTTCTGGGCATCAAAATAAACTGTTTGCTGATCAACCTTGACCACATTAGCTAGAGCCCTGCCTGCTGCCAGGATCCTTTTGACTCGGGCTCCTTTTTCCTTGTGGCCATCACTTCCAAATGAATGCTTCCTTGAGAAATCCAATATTGTCTGTGCCGGGAGAAGTGGTAGGAATCCTCTCAACTCGAAATCCTCCCACAAAGCAAGTCGATTCTCAGTTTCCCCTTCTTCATATTTGCTCATGTTATTAAAGCAAGTTTCATCTCCATCGTCATCAATGGACATTGGCACAGATGACAGGAGATTATTCAACAAGAGTATCAAGAGATTCCAGAATTTTGATCTACCAATAGACTGTTTTTCATCAGCATCACTGCCGGCAGCTACATCGGGACAACATGCCAACCATTCTACAAATACTAGAATGCCTGGTAACAGGAAGCTTGAAGTTGGATCTCCCAGCTTCACACATCTCTCTAAGATGTGCCCCATCAACTCGAAGACAGCAGTAAATGCATTCTGCAGTAGAACAGCACGTTGTACAATTTCTGCATATGACTGACCTTCACTTTCCTTTTTCGAATTATGCACTGTGAATATCAATATGGAGACCAGTCTGGTAATAGCTAGTCCATTCTCAACAGTGTCAGCACCAAAACTTGGCTCCTCTTTCGCTCCAGAAGATAGAAGCTCACATAACCCACTACTTACGACAGAGAGAACTTCTGCAAATGTCTCCAGGCTGCAATAATGAAGTAACACAGCATAATTTAACTTCTAAGTAGAGAGACCAGTTTGATAACTTCTAACCAAATAACATAACAGCAAAAAATACCTAGTACGTGTAAAAAGGATGCCATTCAAACGGACAAACCGAGTTGAAAAAGATTTGTATTTCTCCCGATTACTGGATGATTTATCCTTAGCAAGGCCTGCTTCTGTCTTGTTATCTTTGGCAGCAGGAATTGCTTCTGCTTTCCCTCTACCTTTGGCTGTCAATCTTGCAGGCAACTCTTTAAGTGCAGGAGCATTAGCATTCCCAGACAGTTGAGAGTAAGTCTGACGATTCTACAGGGAAAGATGTAAATATATCATGCATCTATAATAGGTAATAAGTGAAGATCCAGATGACTTAACAGACACCAAAAACAAGGAAAGGACTGTAGCAATAGAGCAAAGATATCAATCAGTAATGCTAGCATGTAATGTGGCCTAGCATTACTCAATGATAAAACAGCCCTTTATTTTTTAGCATGAGGATCTATTGAAAAACATGGAACTATCTTCAAGAAAGGGCAAATCTAATGCAATACATTCTAAAAAGCTATAAATTTATTAGGGGGGAAACCACAGTAGGAGGTAGAGCTCAACAGCTACTACATAAGGGTTCAAGTAAAGACCTCATTGTCCAATGAGTAAATACAACTGGTACAATAGAAAATCAGCAAGGATAGTTTTTGACTATGATATCCAAACATAAAGCTAGGACTGGGCAAGCTGCCAAGGATCAGGACCACTATAAAAATTTGGTCCAACGTGAAAACTAATTTCCACATTTTTGGGTCAGGCTTGAACTAATTTAAGTCCGACCTCTTACTAGCATGAAAGATATGGGTAGAATAAGAACAAAAGGGTGAGTGATCATAGGCATACCTACATGGTCCCTGTAGCAGAATATTTGTAGCAGTGCAAGTGAAACATACGGAAAAATATCATATCATATTATTATTCTAGAACATAATGACAAGGTCTTGGCCCATTCACACCGAGGAATTAAGACAAGAGAACAGGAAGTCATTCATAGAGTTAACGATGATTTGGTGCATGATATTAAGCACACCAGCGTGCTCCCTGTCACGCAAATTCTATAAAGCAGTGCAAGTGAAGCATACAGAAACAGCACATAATATTTCAAAAACCAATCTAAACACATCCACTCTCCTGAAGTTTCTTTTGCATGGAAGAAAGTGCCGCCAGGTTATGTATGGAGAAGGTAACTTTAATTCACAAGTGAATTTTATGGAAAAAAGGAACATTTGAATTTATGCTATTTGAGCCCTCAATATTTTAAAATAGCAGCAAATTCTCTGCTTCCATTAGTACTTCCTGAAGGAACAATATAGCCTCTAATTAAGACAACTATCATAAAAAAATACAAAAAAATAAATCAAGACTTAAAATGCCGGAAAAGGCTAGAAGAATGTCATACTTTACACTACAAAGGCAATACCTTTTCAAATGCCACAATCAAGTTATCCCTAGCGGTTGAAAAGGGATTCTCCACCGCCAGGCTACGGAAATATCGATAAACAGTCACCAACTCATCCCCAGAATAGGAGGCTAATATAGCAAGCTGAAGTGCCAAAGATCACAGTGAAAACAAGAATCATAATTAACAGGCAGATCCACAAAAATAATGCAGCTGTAGTGTTTATCTAAGAAAATAACAAAATAAATACCTGATGATGGGGATTCCCGCTTGAAGGCAAACAAGAAGCAGCTTGCAAGTAGTAACTTGAGGCTGCAGCATACTCACGAGTTTTGGAGTCCCCCTCGCCATACAAGCCTTTGTAGCGTGCAAGGTCACCCAAATAAATCAAACAGCGGTGGCACGATATCAGTCCTTTCTTCATGTCAGCAGACTTCTTTCCATCCTTGTCCATAACAACTCGATTTTCAGAATCCTCAGAGTAGTAACCCAGAGGAAGCCCATACTTTGCTCTGATCTTAACTATTAAATCATGATAGAATCCAGTGGCCTCAGAAAGGAATGTTTTGAACTGCAATCTTATTTTTGTAATTCGATCAGGCCGAGTAAAGCCTTTCATAGCCTGTGATGAGTTTGGCACTGTAGGGGCCATAGCAGCACTGAAGTGTGTGCGCAACTCATCAATCCGCTTGTAATGCAACTGCCACAAAGCATACTCCACATTGTGCTGCTCTGAAAAGGCATGGTCCTCTAAGATTATAGCTTCATAATTCTCACGTATCTGTTGCCATGCATTGGGATCTGATGGAACTCGTGCTTGGGCAGACCTTCGCCGCCTACTCTCCAACTCAGTAATCTGTAAGAGCAAAATACAGTTACACAAAAGTAGATAATGGAGAGTGACCATGCAGAAAATAATTAGAGAACATGCATGCAGTCCAAAAACTGGTAAACCCAGAGAACAATAATTATTATGAGTGCAAGTCATCCAGTTCGATTAAGATACCATTAAGCAAGTCTAAATTTAGGTAGTTGAGCCGCGTACAATTTCCAAACTGTTGACCAGAATTTAATATTATGACACACAAAACTGAAGTAAAAAATGAAGCATGGACATGCAGAAAACCAAGTGAAAGCAGGAATGCTGGACAGACAGATACTTAGTAATTCTTCCAATTCAACGAAAATAAACTCGTTGTCCAAAACAAAAACAAAAACAAAATAAACTCTATTAAGGATGTGACAGAACTTAAGGTTTCTACACAAGTAATTACGACACTATTAAGATAATGAAGAGTAAGTTTTCTGCGGAGAAAAGACCAAAGATACCTTGTCATATAAGCGTTGAGCACGCTCCCATGATGGAGGAGCAGACATTTTATCCATCTGCGTAATCATCACCCATCAAATATGTTGCAAATAGCATTAAACCTGCAACAACGAAATAACTTGAGAATACAGACATCAAAATGAAGAAACCAGTACACATTCCAGATAACAAAAAATTTGCCCCCCACCACACACACACACAGAGAGAAACTTGAATTCACAAAAGCACCAAACCAGTCCTTTAATTCAAAGACCAGTCAGTCGACCACAAATTCACAATATAACTTGTTGAATATCAAATAAACATTCTTATCATCATAAAATTGACCTAAAATTACCAAATTTCATGAGAAGACCATGTCTGGTTTCAAAATGATATAATTCGAACAAACCCTAATTTAACATCATGGTTCAGACAAAACGGATGGGTTTAGTTTGGTGCGCTCATCTACTTATTTCCTTTCCTGGGTTTAGAAGGTGCAAAAAAAATTAACGCTAGAGTAAACCTAAAGAAAGGAGAAGTTTAGATCCGTCAAATCGAAATAGGATATCAAACTTTGCCCCAGATAAATAAATAAAAAGACCATGGAAAAAAATAATGAGAAGCCCATGGAAGACGCACCTGGGAAAACCGGATCCACCGTTACGATTTGTGCGATTAGGAAATTAGGGTACGAATTCGGGGCCTTGAATTGAAGAAGTCGTCGATTAGGGTTTGGTGGGAGAAAAAGAGAAACAGAGGAAGAAGAAGAAGAAGAAATAAGAAAGAAAAAAGGGCAGAGAGAGAGAGAGAGAGGCCACGGTGTGGTTTGGTTTCTTTTAGTTCTGTGGTTTTTGGGTTCAAACTAACGGGATGAGGTTAGACAGACCATTTTCTTATGTATTAACTAGCCTTCATGCACACGTGCGTATGAGGGTGTGTAAATATGATAGACAAAATGAATAACAAATAAACTCATAAATTGAAAACAGGTAAAATAGAACGAATAATGAAAGGGGTGAAGAAAGAAGGAGATAGAATTATTTAATGGAGGAGAAATAAATCATTTAGAACCATGTAAAACAGTAAAAGTTAAAACCTCTCATTTGTTGCTAATTTTCTTCGAATAGGTCTCTATTCATCGTCTCTCTTCTATATTGCTTCATTTGTTATCAATGGCTGCCAATGAGCTTCGTTAGTTAGGGGTCTGTGGTGCGTTGGTTGGTCTCACTAAATCTCCTCGTATGTGGTCGGGTGACCAAGTATGCAACAACTCGAATTTGCCCCCGCTACCTCGATAACACATAACCACCCAACCCCAACTCATCTCTAATTCCACTCCCATGTTGTTTCTCTCTCTCCTACACCATCAACAAAACCATCTATAACCAAATCTTATCACTTTTGTCAGGATTGAGAGGAATAGAGAATTTCCAATCTGAGAGCGACCACAGTGAATACGGGATAAACTGCAGCGACAAATCGCTCCTCTATTGTTTTTACTTTTTAGCCCTTTTATTTTTCAGATTCTAACATTGCGAGTATGTATGATGGAGGACAAATTTGGACATTTTAAAAATTTAAGCTTAAGCACTATTTGCATAATTAATAGAGAAAATTATTATTTTCTCAATTTATTTATTTAATCTAATTACTGTATATGTGTGCAAAACAACTTCAAGTAGGAGAAAGATAAAGGCCCTTTGACTGCTCCGACATTCCAAGAGCGACCAGGGTCCCTAGCTTACGCTAGGGTTTGTTCCGGTAGCGGCTTTAGTCGACCTCGATGTCGTTGAGATGTTGAGTTGTGTGGTGAACGTGACAGTGGGGCGTGCTACTTGAGATGGAGGTACAGTCTTGGGGATTGGATAAGGCAAAGAAGAGACTGTGGTGGAGGGGAGTTTGGCGGGGGCCTCTATTGTGCTCCGGTGCCGGTGGGAGTTGACAGAAGAGGAGGAGATGATAGAGGTCGGCCAGGTGATGACACCGTGAGCAATGTTACGTTGGGTAGTGGATGGATGTGAGGCCGACGGGGTTGGGGCTATTCCAACGCCAGTTCGGAGACCACCGAGGGCGAGGCTGTAGGAAATGGCGATGAAAGGTGAGTACAATCACGTCGATGGCCTCAAGCCGATGGGAAGCTGGGAACGGAGGCCATGGTATGTTGTCGTGAGGCAGCGTGAAAGAAGCCAACCTGGAATGGAAGCAGATCAAGGACGGCCCGCGTTGACTCTCTCTCTCTCTCTCTCTCTCTCTCTCTCTCTCTCTCTCTCTCTCTCTCTCTCTCTCTCTCTCTCTCTCTCTCTCTCTCTCTCTCTCTCTCTCTCTCTCTCTCTCTCTCTCTCTCTCTCTCAAGGCCAAACTTGTCAACAAGGGCTTAGGGTTAATTTTGGACCCTTGGGCCTGAATTGGTATGGATATTGGGCCTTTGTTGAATTATGCTGATTTTTGGGTCTTCTGGACCACTTTGACTTGGTGGTTTGGAGTGCAGAATGAGCCAATCGCAGTGCACCTGGTTTTGAATTCGGGAACTTGGTATTGTCCGCGAGAGTTTTCAGCATAACCCCACGCGTCAAAATCCGGTCTCACAGGGAATTGTGCAAGTCGATGGGTGGTACCTTATAAGGTTTAGGGTCTAGGGGTGCATAGTTAAATAGGAAGTGGGCCCCCGATTTTTTTAGTCTTTATGGTAGGTTTGTGCTAAGCATATTTTTAGTATAGGTTCATGTAGGGAGTTCTTTCTACCAAGTCAATAATCAGTGTTCTTCTTGTAACTTATCAACACAATCAATTATATCGTTCATCTAAATAAAAAAATAAAGAATACAACGTCTAGCTCGAATTTGGTTCATGTAGTGGTTGCTGGTCTGTTGTTGGACCATGCAGTGGTTGCCCGTGGCAGGGTTGTAACGACCTGAACCGTGGAATGTGCACATATTGGTCCGAGCCGTGATTATTGTAAATTAATCGTACTCGTGGGTTTGTTCATGACTAAATTATCAGGCAAGAATTTGGTTCGTGTTCCTTCGCGGGAATTGTAGAGGATTTAATTTCGAGATCATGGGAATTTTCAGAGAATTTTTCGGATAAGCGAGCAATGTTTCATCGAGTTTTGAAGTCGGTTGGTGAAAATATATAAAAGTGTTATTTTTATTGTTGATTTAATCGTGACCGTCCGATCTTGATCATATTTATTTTGAACCGTTGATTTGGGCATGTATGTGTATGGTATATATACGGTATTAATACGAGATAAACGCGGCGGAGCTTCAGCGATGTGAGATTTTTGGCAAGTTTTATGTCGTTTCGCTTGTTTTCGCGTGCCGAACGCAATGGCGAGGTTTTTGAGTCGAGTTGAGTGTTCTAATTTGGGACGAGGGTTGTTTTGGTGTATTTTGAGAATTTTGCTATCCTCGTCGATATTTCGAGCGATACGTCTTTCGAGAACGCCGGATTCTTGACGTATTAGCTCTGTATGTTGTGATTCTATATGTATTGATCGTATCCCTATTGTTCAGATGATCGTGATCGAGTGTTTGGCGAGGGATTTTCTGCCGGACCTCAGAGTTATCTTCGTACTATGAGTGGACACTTTGATTTTCACTGTCGATTTGCGAGTCTTGATTATGCATTTTATGTTATGCATTTTACGTGTATGCAATTATGATTATGCATTTATAATTATGTATTTTTACTTGGAGGCACATATATGATTTGTTTTACATGGATTATGGATATATAGATGCATCGATGCACTGGCTTCTCGGCTGATCCCCGAGATGCTCCGGGAAGGTTATGACAAACGCATGACCCTTGATTATATGGCTCCACGGAAGGTTATGACAAGCCCCTTACCTGGTTGAGCATGATTGTAACTTTGAGGAAAATGTACTTAAGTTACGGCCTCCACATTTTATTCGGTATCCAGGAAGGTTATGACAACCACATTTCCTGTGTTTGATGATTTTAGACTCGCATCATGATTTCATGTTTATATTGGTGAAAGGCATATTGTTATTTTCATTCACTCACACTAACGATTTTTCATTTGCCTTCCCCTGGGCTTTTCGGTTTATTTTGCCCAGTTTGCAGTTTGAATTCCAAGGTTGCACGTCGACGGTGGAGGCGTAGAGTTCAAGTCACACTTCAGTTCGTGTAGGTTCTCAGATCGACCTACTGGTTGTATATGATGTGTATAGGCGTCGCTTTTGAATACTTATGTTATGTTTTCAGTTAAGTTTACTCCTAAATATTTTCTGGATTTCTTATAAACCTTGTGGTTTATTGTTATATATGATGTTGAGAAATCCGGATGGGGAACGGAGCCCCACGGTTTGGGTTTTGTGGAATATTCGAAGTGTGATTCTCTTTGCAGGTTCTAATTTTGGCTAACGTATTTCAAAATAAACTCTAGCAAAAATTTAAAATCATGTTTTCGAAGGGGTTTGATTTTGGTTTAGGCAACTAAATTGGAGTCGGGCGCTTTCAAGGGTATTGAGAAAGATGAAGTTTTCGCTCAGTGGTTAGAGTATCGAGATCGTTTCCCCTATTTGGCGAGTTGACACAAAATTCGGGCAGGATAGAGAAAGTGAAGTGTTGAGGTTTTGAGCAGAGTTTGTAGTCTGATGTCGCTCCGTATCTATCGGGTATAATATGCGTTGTTTTAAATAGTTGTCAGTATTGCAGTTTGATGCAAGGTTAGACGCCAATCTGTGCGAGGAGAAACTCGGTGATTTGATGGTAGTGTACTTCGTCAGAGTCTTCAGTGTGAGAAGTTTGAGCATTTCAGTTTTCTATTATTTCTTCAGTCATAGAAGCTTACATTCCTACTCCTTGTTTATGTAGTCCGACTCATTTTCTGAATTGGGAAGAGTTGACTCTGATGGTGAGGGTCAGAAGCCAATATCAGTGAAATCAGCAGTTATTAAATTACTCTTTCTGTACGCGGAGATTTCTCTTTTGTGGCAGATACCACAAGTATTTCCGCGAACAGTGTCTGTTTGAGATTTAAGTTATTTTCGTTGTGTCAGTTGAGTTACTTTGGGAGGGTGTGTCCATACTGGGACCCCTCAGGTGGAGTTTTGGTGCAGAGTGCTTATGGTGATTCAGGGAGTCACTTCAGAGGTTAGAGCCGCACCACCACTCAGGCAGTCAGTTTAGCAGGATCAGAGATTGTGAAGATTGGACAGACTAGTCGAGCCGATTGCATTTTATAACTTTTGAAGGGGTGGTATATTTTTATCAGTAATTGTCGATGTGAAGCAGCGGAATACTGTGTAATGGTGCACTTCATATTTAGTTAACAATGTAAATACTTGTGTTTCCCCTCCTAATCTTGAAGAGATTGCAGTAGTCAAGGAATATCCTGATGTCTGTTCTGAAGAATTATTAGCTCTTCCTCCATTATGAGAAATTATTGACATGTATGAGCTATTCCAGGTATATGTCTCATTGCGTAGACGCTGTACCAAATGATTCCATATGTTTGTGTGATGTATGTCGATACCTGAACTGAGTTATCGTGAAGAGTAATTATCCACCGTTCGTTGGGATGATTGGTTAGACAATTTCAAAGGAGCTTCAATATTGCTTAAAATTGATTTTCGATCGTGTTTCAGTCAATGTTAATTTCGGGTGATGCAGTTTGTTTTACTGAACGCATCTATTGCTATATGAGTATAATGAATCGTGTGTACTGAGTATATTCAGATAAATCTGTTATCGATTGCATTGACGACATATTAGTTATTCTCAGGGATGTACAACAACAGGTGAGATATCAGATTTATTATCGATGGCTTTGTGAGAACTCTAGCTGTACATCAGATTTAGTAAGTACAAATTCTGATTTGTGGTGCTAGATTTCTCGGCAATGTATTATTACTAAAGCATGTCAGTATGGATCCGGATAAGGTTGAAGATGTGTCGATCTGGAGTAAACTTATTAATGTGGAAGTTATTCGGAGTTTTCTATGGTTAGTTTGTTTTTATCGCCGATTTATGTTAGACTTTTCACATATTACGGTGCTACTGACTTCATTGTTGAGAAAAAGAATTCGATTTTATTGCTGATGTATTTAGCTAGAAATCTGGTGTTACATTATTGCATATTTAGACATCGTGAATAATACTTCACTCAGAGATGCGTATTTAGAAGTGTGTTTTTTTATATTGCAGTTTTTGAACCAGAGGTTCTGTTATTAATTCCTAATTCGATCAGTTTCCTTTTTATCGAGTTCATGAACTCCAGAGTTCTGATCTTTCTTTAGTAAATTGTATGTTGATGAATTTCTTGATTTCTTGCAGATATGAGTTGAGATTGTTGTTAAATAAAGGTAGAATTTGTGTATGAGTTAAAGATTAGTCGAAAACAGAAGAATTCTGATGAGTTGTAGTGTTGTATATGGCAGTGTTATAAATGGCAGTGTTATATATCAATTGCAGGTTAACATAGTTTTCATCCCAGGCGGGGTGTCAGTTCGTGAGAACTACTCAGATTGTTATGGTATGCTAAGATTATGTGTATTACAGTTATTTTCTTATGAAGTGTCAGCATTTGGGCAGAACTCTCCTACGATTACAGTTTTCATTTGAATATCCAGATGCCGCTTTATTAAGCATTTTATGGTAAGTCAGGTAGTATTCGACTATGCTGATATAAAGTTAGTAAGGATATGGGCATTATGATTTACCATTTGAGAAATATTAGCAGCGCTGGTATATGTATATAACGTATTTCAGATATCATAATTGTGGATGTATATTCCTAATCCCCCTGATATTAGCGTGCTTCGGAGAATTTCTGTGGCAGGTAGTTTCAGTTCATGTTGTGGAACTGTTGGATGTTTTTGATTATCGAGAGTAGATTCTCTGGAACAAGAATATTCTGTTAGTGTCAGTGTTTGTGTTGGTACAGAAATCATACAGTAAATGTAGCCAAGTAGCAGCCAGAACAGTTTATGTGAGAAGTGGCTTCATTCTCCTATCAAGTATGTAAATTTCGAGGACGAAAGTTTTGTAAGGGGGGTGGATTGTGACAACCCAAACAAAAATCTATGTATTAATCAGCACGGAATTGAATTATCGCAGATTAGTCGTATAGTTAGGTTTGTTAATGACTTTTTCACTAGGCAAGAATTTGTATTGACTTCTTTCACGAGAATTGTAGAGTATTTAATTCCAAACTCGTAGGAATTTTCGGGGAATTTTTCAGATAAGCGAGCAATGTTTTATCGAGTTTTGAAGTCGGTTGGTGAGTATATTTAAAAGTTTTATTTTTATTGTTGATTTAATCGTGACCGTCCGATCTTGATCAGATTTATTTTGAACCGTTAATTTGGGCATGTATGTGTACGGTATATATATGGTATAAATACAAAACAAATTGGGAAAGTTTCCATTTTGGGGTTTTGTGGGTTTGACCGAATTGACCCACGAGTCAAATCGACTAGTTTTGTGACTGAATCTTCTCGTCAACAGTGTGCTCTTTTCCAGCCATATTTGGCCGTGGTTCCTTGATGACAGTTGTTGGGCTTGAGCTCCTCTTCAAATTGATAGGTGGATTGCCCTCGTTGGTGGCCGGAGAAGGAAGAACCGACGCGATGTAAAGGAGAGATTTCCGGCCGGAATCAGCGGAGTTGGTGGCGGAGATATCGGCGGCGATGAAGGTCAACCTTATGAGAATGGTGAGTTGATCCCAAGTGGTTTCGGCCCTTGCCGTGGCCGGTGGTGGCTGATCGGAGGAAATGATTCCGGCGAGGTTTTTGAATTTCACGGTGAGTTTTGGACGTTTTCCGGTTAAAATTGGGCGTAGCTTTGAACTAGAAAGTTGTTGGAAATGTTGAGATCTTCAAATTTATGTATAGGTTGAAGTTTTCTGGGTTGGTGGAATTCCGACAGCGGCGGCAGCGGTGCGCGGTTGATCTCCAGCGAGGTGAAATTTTCAACAAGTTTTATGTCGTTTCGCTCGTTTTCGCGTGCCGAACGCAATGATGAGGTTTATATTCGTATTTGAGTTTGTTAAATTCTGGCGAGTATTTAATCGGACAATTATCAGTTTAATTCACGACAATATTAAAGGACGCTTTGATTATCTGTTTATTTGCGAGTCATTTGATATTCGAGATTTGTTTGTGGCTCTTAAAAATGAGGGATTATAGGGAATTGAATTCAGTATTTGGTTGAGTCAGTGATTAAACAGGAAAATACGTTATTTGAGTATTCATGATTCTCGATGTTATTACTCACCAGATTATGGTCTTTGCTATTCAGTGTGAACTCTGATGATCAGATATTATTTTAATCGTGGTTACAGGATATTGAGTTAGCGGGAGTGCCAGATGATTAATTGTGCCGATCGACAGGGTTTCAGCTTTATGTTTATGTCGGCAACCTGTGAGTGGATATTTTGATTTTCATAGTTGATTTGCGAGTTTATGATTATGCTTTTTACGATTATGCATTTATGATTATGCATTTATGATTATGCATTTTTATGAGCATACATTGGTTTGGAGGCACATATGATTTATTTTTACACAAAGTATGATTATTATGGATGCATCGATGCTATGGCCTCTCGGCTGATCCCCGAGATGCTCAGGGAGGGTTATGACAAACACTTGACCCGTGATTACACAGTACCCAGGAGGGTTAGGAGAAGCACCTGACCTGTGCATGTTTGTAACTTGAGGGAAACGTACTCAAGTTACTACCTCCACACATACACAGTACTCAGGAGGGTTAGGACAATCACCTGATCTGGGCTTGTTTATTTTCAGTCTCGCATTATTTTATGTGCATTATTTATAGTTTCAGTTAAAAGTGAAATATTATTTTTGTCCACTCACTCTAACAGTTTTTATGATTTTATATGCCTTTTTCCTGGGCTTTTCAGTTTTCTTTGCCCAGATTGCAGTGTGTATCATGAGGGTGCTGGATGTCGTCGAGGGCATCGAGTCCACCAGTCAACTCCTTCAGCTGTAGGTCCTTGCTCACTGTCAGTTTGTCTTTTATGTTATTGAAGTCACCTTGAATACTAGTTCTGTAGTATCGTCTTTGCGAGACTCTTATGAATTGATTGTCACTCGTATAGTTATCGAGTTGAGTTTATTTGTTTGTGAATTGGTGTATTTACTGGAGTTATATTTTCCAATTCTGGATAGTCTATCAGTTTTGATTTCCAGTCTTATGTTGAGAAATCTGGATGGACATCGGTGGTCCACGGTATAGTATTGTGAGTTTATCTGCGGAGTGTCAGTTTTTCTTGCAGGTTTTTGGTTGTCTCTTTTATAAAGGAAGTTATATCAAAATTTTCACAAAAATTCGTAGGTTAGGGTCAGGCGTTAGGACTTGATTCTAGATTACTAGTTAATGTAGGGCGGGGCGGGTCCTCTCAGGTTCATAAATGAATATGAACTTACAAGAACAAAAAACTAACAACTAATGTTAAAGCTAGGCATGCAGCTACTACTGGAGGATCTAGATTTGCTATTTTGCATGAAGAAGCTACTGAGTTGGAAAATGTTGAAGGATCTGAAGTTGTGAAAAATGATTTGGGCACCAACAGTGTTGTAACTGTATCTAAAGGTGGCGTGATCACTGATAAACCTACTAAGGGCTCTGGTGCTGCAAGTGAAATAACTATTGAAACATTAAGGTTGTCTGCTTTGTAGAAACGCTTAGAAATGAAGACTCATAGTGGTTGTGAGAAAACTAAGGAGGACTTGGGGAAGGGAATTCAAAAAACTGATGTTGGTGGTATGTGTATTGTTAAGAGATTTATGTCCCCTAACCTTTTGACTATTAATTAGTCTAATGCTAAGTGAATTTTCCCTACCCGCAAGTATATAGGGTCAAGTAGTATATTTTGTATAGAAGTCGAGTGTCGAACCCACGAGGATTGACTAACCTGATTCCACAGCTTTTCCTAATTAAGTCCTTTAGTTTCGTGAAAACAAACAAGTGATGCGACAAAGAAACACAAAATATAAAAATGAATCTCACAACGTCAAGTCCTTTTGGGACTCAACATCGCAAGGGATGATTACACTACAGTGAATGATTTAACAAAAGGTTGATTGATAGTTTAGGACTAATGCAAAGATGGTAAATAGAAATGATCACAAATTCAAGAGAGAAGAATGATTAGCTAGGGATGCCCTCATTAACCATTTGATGCTCAAACAATATCAAATTTAAGGTCATGACTTGTTTAGTCTGGTTTATATGCTCAAATATCTTTTGAATCATAAGAACAAATCATTTCATTGTCCAAATCATGCTCTCTCGGGTCACACATGGTTATGGGTCGAAACTCCTAGGCCTTTTTGGGATTCTAGCAGATTTCGGTCCATCAATAAAGCACAAAGTAAACCAAGATTAGGAGCTAGACTTTTGGTGCTAGACTTCTAATGCATTTCATGCGTAATGAGTTTGGTTGCAAACACATGTGAAGATTGTGGATGGCTTCGCTTCCCAAGGATCTATTGGAGTACTTGGGAATGGGTTCTAATGAATCATCCCAACTCGCACCTATTGGGTTACAAGCCGAAAGAATCAACACTAGCTACAAAGCCTCTCGGTCCATTGTAAGCTTAACCGAAAACCCTTGAGTCACTTGGACTTCAAAAGTGTTTCGATTCATGCTCAAGCATAAGGAAACCAAATCCTAACCTTAACCTTTAGAGTCTAAACCTAAGTTATGTCATATGCTCATCTATTACCTAAGTGAATAGCTAGTTCTCTTAAGTGTCAATTCTTAGTCCCTTAGACAAATCCTAACTTAGCCAAAGCTAAGACATGCATAAGTAGATCTAATCATTAAGCACATACACACCAACATGCCACAATCATATTACACACATGATAAACTCATTCAATAGCACGAATCGCCCAAAACATACTCATTAACATAAATCAAAACTGAAAGGACCCAACCCCGATTTAGTTTTCTAAACCGGAATCAAACCCTTTCTGAAAACACAAACCAACAAAAACCATAAAAATTTCGGCAAAGTAACGCTACTAACGCGGAATTGCCATTACCTGCACCCGGAAAATAACACTTCATCCTATGTCACAAAAATCAAACCGTGGGCACCAATCCCATCCGGATTTCTCAATATCATAACAGTAATATAAAGTAATCAAGAAAACTATACTTTATCGAAATCCGGAGAAAATCGTATAAAAGTATAACATAAGAATGCTCAGAGCGACTTCTAGTATATATATACAAATAGTAGGCCAAACTAAGAACCTACCATAAAAGAAATATCGCTCGAATACCAAGACTCCGACCGCGACGTGCGACACCCGAATTTAAACTGCAAACTGGGCAAAGAAAACGAAGAGCCCAGGGAAAGACATATAAACCGTTAGAGTGAGTGGACGAAAATAAATGTCTTTCGCCGAACAATATATGTTATAAAAACATATGTGAGTCTAAATAAATGAATATGACATAGTATGCGAAGGAGACTTTAATTCCTCACGCGTATGGAGCATGCAGCGTAAAACTCTGCGGGGTCACTCATGGACACGTCCGCGCTAGTACAATCTGAATTACGGGATCCCAGACCAACACGTGATTCTAGCCAGAAAGGCCTCAGGTCAGAGGTCTGCCCCCCCTCGGGTCAGGGGTCATAGCCTCCCTCAGTAAACATCCTCGGGGATCAGCCGGGATGTAAGTGTATCGATACAACAACATATACTGTGACTGTACTCTGTGTAAACCAAATCATAAATAGTTCTATGCAAATGTATAAAACAATATGTAAATGCATATACGTAATGTATAATTGTATAAGCATAATCGTATAACACATGCTCATATAAATCATAATCTCATATGCATGCTCAACCTCGTAAAACGTGCATTAAAAACTCACAATTATCAGTGAAAAGAAATTGTCCACTCACAGGTGAGCGTAATGCGATACCCGTTAATCCCGTGATCCGGCGGAAAATTCCTCGCCAAACGAACGATCACGAACCTCTGGATAATCATAAAATCCACTGCTCAAAATCATAACTCGAAACTTCAAATCATATCACGAGAAACAACCGTTCCCGGAAACATATAATTCAATATCGACGAAATCGTCAAAATCCAATAATCACACCACAAAACCTCGCTATAATTTCCGATGCTCAATTCGAAAAATAAACCTCACCACTGCGATCAGAGCGCGATTTCGAGCGAAATGACATATAACTCGTCGAAAAACACGTCGCTGGAAAATCAAACCGGCCCAGAAATTTGCAACCTATACATGGATTTGAAGATCTCGACATTTCCAACAACTTTCCAGTTCAAAGTTAAGGCCAATTTTAATCGGAAAACCTTTAAAACTCACCTCAAAGTTCCAAACCCTTATCGGAATTTCAAACCGATCGATCTCTTTCCTCCGGCCACGGCAACCTCCCAAACCACTTGCAATAGCTTCCTCTACTCATGGCTAAAAAAACCCCTCAAAGAGGAGCCACCAATCGGCCTCCACGCCGTCACCCGAAGCCGTGAAAACTCGCCGGAATCCACCCAAAATTCCCAAACTTTGACAAGCCATAACTTCTTCATCCGGCAACCAAATTGAACAAATGACCTATCAAAAGAAAGAGGAGCTCAAGCCCAACAACTTTCATAAAGACACCACGGCCAAAAGAGGCCGGAATCGAGCTCAATGAAGGCAAACAAAATTCGGCCTGGAATGGGGAATAATGGCTGGTCAACTCGAGTTGACTCGGTCAACACCCAATTCTGACTTACCCAAAAAGGAAACCCACTATTTATACTTTCCATTTTTGGTAACTTCCGTATTTATTTTACGACAAACTTTGATCGAACGTAACTTTTGCATCGTAACTCCGTTTTCAACGATTCTCACGTCTACGAACTTATCTCGACAAATTCTTCAATTTCCACCTGAAGTCAACCAACTTCGACAAATCTGATAAAAAGTCAACGGCTTAATTAAACATAAGCTTATCTGATAAAACAATCAACAGTCTAAAATATTCACAACTTATTCCTCGTAACTCGGAATAATCCTCCGGAAGTTCCCACGAGCTCGAAATTAAATTCTCTACAACTTCCGCGGAGAATCCGAAATCAAATTTTTGCCCGATAATTTAGTCGTTAATGAAGCCGCCATATTAATCAATTACGTCAAAATCGCGACTAATCACGAAACTCTCAAATCAGTTCGATAACCATTCCAAATTCGGTTCGGGTCGATCGACAGCCCAAAACGGATCACAATCATGATTCAGATATACTCAAATACGAACGGATAAACTCGACGATATTCCGAAATTTCAAATATTCATATTATATTCCTCGACCGTCGAAATAATAATCCGGAACCGCCCACGAACTCAAAATCACGCGTACAACAACTCTTAAGAAGAGACTCAACTCAAATTCTTGGCCAATAATTAAGTCGTGATCAGAGCCGGCAATTCAATCAATTTACGGAAAACTGCGATTACGCGCTAACTCACGAATTAAGCTGATTACACTACTGATTCTGTTCCGGGTCGTCACAAATCTACCCCCCTTAAAAAAATTTCGACCTCGAAATTTCCAAGCCTACTAACTGAAAAGTAGGAACACTGCCTGTGCATACAGTTCAACTCCCAAGTGGCAACCTCAACTGAACGACTCTACCAACAGATTCACAATATGAAATATCTTTATGCTGTAATCTCTGTACCCATGAATCCTGAATCTGAACTGGCTCCCCACAAACTCCAAGTCTTCCTGTATAAGGAACTGATAGGGTACAAAACACGCAATAAATCTGAAATGTAGTTCCACCACACGGAACACAACACACACAAATGCCAATGCTATAGGCAATGCCAAACTATACGGCACAACACAAATTCACACCATGATCACATACAGACCAAAATAACGTGGCAAATTCATAACTCAACTTGCTCACATCAACATAACTCAAATATCGAACTCGAGCAATTATCAACTTGTTCCTGCTAATCCGAAGGTCAAACTCGAACAAATGAAACTGAGGGTCTCCAGTCCTTCGGAACTGCAATACATAGGACTACAACATGCCCTCCAAGGTCTGAATAGTCCTCAAAGATCGTCCACCAATCTAAGGATAAGAAATGGTACTAACCTGTAATCTGGTCCCCAATGCTCACTGCAATGCTTGCCAACACTCTGTTGTAACTGATTATCTCGATCAGCAATCTGGGACACAGGCGCACCACGAAAATGGACAACCTCCATCAAATACAGCTATGTCAGTCTGCCCACTGAAATCTTTTCCAAAAGTACAAGGAAAAGAACTAAGTTCATCAAATGGTCCACAAAGACCCGACAACTGGTACCCCTAACTGAAGTACACACCGACACACAAAATCCACAGTGATAAGCTTCAACTTCTAATCGGAAATCTCCAATGGCTATAACTTCCCAGCAAGTTTTTGCCTCTCTGCTTTCGCCTGTCGACAAATGTGGCATCTGCTCACACAAGCTGCTATATTACTCTTCATGTTGCGTCCTGAGTAGTAAACTCGAAGTATCTGATACATCTTTGTACCACTAGTGCATAATGCATGCAAAACAATGAGCTTCAACATCATCACACTCTAACTCAGCTCTCGTACCTCGCAACTCGGCTAACATGGAAACTCGAGCCACACACACATGAAATAATGAAGCTCCCGATTTCCGATTGAATACATCAGCAATAACATCCCAGAAAGATAATCAAAGTTCCACCACTAGCCTTTCTCGAATAAACTCAAATGTGCAGCCATAGTTGTTAGTTGACCCCATCCATCTACACTGCCTAAAGCTCGAATCTGACTGAATATGCAAGTAGATGAAACTCAAGTGATCAGTGTACATCCTACACTGCGCTGCACGCCGTAGCAGTAGTGTCTCCAACTCTCCGATGCTAACATAAAGACAGCTACTCCCAAATCATACATAGGATACGTAGCTTTATAAAGTTTCCACTGCCTAAAACCATGAGTCACTACTCTGCCATGCTGCATCAAAGCTGTCACACCCCCAAATCCGGAGCCAGTATTATACTGAAATATGGTGTAAGGATTTGTGATGTGAATAAGAAACCCAAATAATTTCAAAAATCAAGGTGTCTGAATAGTACATTTATTGAAAAGAGAAAGTGCTAATATTACAATACCGAAGTTTTTGAAAATAAAAGTCATTACATTTATTCAATTTAAAATACAAGTAGAAAATAATTCGTTTATTTAGTAGGCGACGTATCCCATTTTCCCCAAGCATTCTACTCATCACCTGAAAAGGATAAAGATGTAGTACCATGAGTCACACTGACCCAGTAAGTACAGCTTACAAGCATATACTAAATCATTTCTAAGAAACATCAAACTGAACAACCAATTCAAAAAGGTGAAATATTGAAACTGGTTATTCTTCCATACTTATACCTGTGTCTTTGTAATATATACAATTAGGTACATAATATATATATATACACATACTTGTATAACTTCATATCTACACGTAAACACGCCAAAACTTCCGAAGTGAATTCTTTTAGATTAACTGGTAATTACTCAAAAGAAATCATGTGCTTAGTCTCACAACACCAATACACATATAAAGCCACAACATTCTAAGGCCACCTGCCCAAGCATGTATACTCCTGGTTTGACACAATTCATTCCTTAGAGTATAATAGTGCACTATCTGTAAGGGACTAGGGCCCTTGGCTAACTCTCACAATAACAAAACAATTTATCAGCAATTCACTTAAGCACGAGTTAATTCGTACTATACACCCGACTTCACACTTCAACCATAACGATCACAACAAGTCTTTAATTAAGACTATGTATATAGATCATAGAGTATATATTTACATCATAATTTTGTAATGAATATATACGTAATAGAATTTGTAAAAGAAGAAAGATCAAACTTAAACGTATTTCATTAATTAACAATTTTGGTCCAAACGTTTCATTCGGCGGTAGTCCGCTCGAAATCCTCCATTTGTTCCAAATTATATTTGAGAGTAAATAGATAGAGCGATTAAGTAGATAAACCTGAAATAAAAATTAGTTATCATTGGTTCAAAAGTTTCATTCGGCGGTAGTCCGTCCGAAATCCTCCATTAGTCCCAAATCAAACTTAAGATATAAATAATGCGAGTAAGTAAATAAGAATAAAGTACAAATGCAGAAAATAAAAATATTAATCCTTGGACCAAAAGTATCATTCGGCGGTAATCCGTCCGAAATCCTCCATTTGATCCGTTTTATAATTAATCCATATTATGTCCAAATCAAAGAAGTGAGTATACCATCTCGAAGTGTTTTTCGAGAGGAATTCAATGGTAATAATCACAAAGTTCGGTAGGGAGTTCTCAAGTCCATAAACAAAAATGTTTAGCAACTGTCCAGAAATGGTTACGCTCGTTATTAAGCTCATTTGCACGAATTAATTAGTTATTAATTATTAATCAATGACTTTCAAACTTTCCAGATTGATAGTTGAACTCCTAAGCTTCATTTTGATATAAAGAACACTAAATTTGGTTAAGAAATGAGTGAGATATGAATATTTCAAGTTAAGAGCACATTAAGAGGTTTCTAACATGATTAAGGAAAAGATTAACAAAACTTGTTTTAGCCATAACTTTCTCATTACTTAACCTTTTTAAGTGATTCAAAAGCCAAAGTTGAATAACTTTTTGTGTAGAATCTGAATATGTATAAATATTTGACTAATTAAAACTTTAACAGAAACGAAAATATTAAATTTACACTAAGGCTCATTATTTCTCTTTTATTCTTAGCCATGCACTTTGATGTAATCTTAAAGATAAAGAAGTATAGGAATGTACTCATGTACTTACTCAAGAATTTCAGTAGGTGATGGAGGTATTTGATTAACTCAAGTGACCCTCTTGAAGCAAATGAATTAACTACTAAAGTACTTGGAAGAAATGTAGTTTGGTGTGGGATTTTAGGGGAGTTGCATTGCAACTTTTGGGAGGACTTCAAATCAGTACGTAAGGGAAAGATTGAAGTGGTGCAAAAATCAGATTGAACTCAAGGGTGATTTATATAGACATGGGAGGAGACATGGGAAATAAATTCATAACTATTTTTGTAGACTTTTGTAGACAAGTTGACAATGGAATAGTTGGGCTACTAATTCTAGGGTTAAAATTCACTTGTAAAAACAATAGTAATGTGGTTGGAAATCTGATTGAAATGTTGAAATGTGATTATGTATGCATGTGAATGTAATATGTAATATGATGTGTGAAAATGTATGGTTTTACTAATAAAGTGTAATATATATATATATATCAACCAATAATAATTAGCACCAAATTGATATATAAGCATGACCTCTAAAAGTATGAATTGCAATCTTAAAATACTAAGTTCGATTCAGAGAAGAGATTCGAATAAGGAAAATTTGGTTGTTTTGCTAAAATTCCATTTCCGAAAAATCGGCTAGTTGGAATTAGAGTTTCTTACCGTTTCTAACTGGAGTAAAAATATTTTTATTATTTTTACTAACCTATAAAATGGAATGTTTTTCACGATTCCAGCTCGTGGCCTCAAACCCAAGACCAGGGAGTACCTGACTTGAACTTGAGTATCCACTGGACCATTTGCCCTACTCCGTTAATATTTCTCTAAACCTCGTTTTTATACATTGTCTTCGCCGGACAATTATTTTATCGAATTTCTAAAACCTCTAAGGTCAAACTAAATTATGGTCATTTCTAAGTTTAATGAGTCATATGATAATCTAAACTATTAAACTAATTTTCGGGGTATTACAAAAGCATAACCAAATCTAAATCTCGATGCATCACTATAAACCACGAACTCGTCACGGTTGTCAGGTAAAGTCAAAACCGGTGCAGTGGTCAACTTATCCTTCAGGAGTAAGTAACTCTCCTCACAAGCATCGGACCACTCGAACTTGACGCCTTTCTTCGTCAATCTGGAAAGTGGCGTAGCAATTTGAGAAAACTCCTGCAAGAAGCGCCGATAGTAACCTGTCAAACCCAAGAAACTCCTGATCCCTGGTACAATGGTAGGTCAACTCCAAATCAACACGGCTTCTATCTGGTCAGAATCAACGCTGACTCCCTCAATTGATATCACGTGCCCCAAAAACTTCACGCTAACCATCCAAAACTCACACCTGCCGAACTTCGCAAACAGCTGATTATCTCGCAAAGTCCACAAAATAGCTCGTAAATGCTTCAGGTGCTGGCCCACACTCCTGGAGTAAATCAGGATGTTGCCGATGAACACGACCGCAAACTTGTCCAGAAACCGTATGAATACTCGGTCCATCAAGTCCGTAAAAGCTGCAGGGGCATTGGTCAACCCAAACGGCATGACCAAGAACTCGTAATGCCCGCACTATGATTTGAAAGCTGCACTGGCCACATCTGACTCTCGGATCCTCAACTGATGGTATCCGGTCCTGAGATCGATCTTTGAAAAGACTGAAGCTCCCGTGAGCTGATCAACCAAGTCGTCAATCCGAAGTGGAGAATACTTGCTCTTCTCTGAAGCCTGATTCAGTTTCCAGTAGTCGATGCACAACCTCGTCGAACCATACTTCTTCCGCACAAATAGTACAGGAGCACGTGGTCTTGTCTGTTCTTGCTCTTGACTAGCATGTCGTCCAATACACCTCCATCGTATCCCTAATCAATAGCTTGAACACCTTGTACACCAGCCTCTGGTACATTTAACCTGCATTCTTCAACCCGAAGGGCATTACTTTGTAAGCGTAAACTCCCTTCTCGGTCACAAATGCCGTCTTTGCTACATCTTCCTCTGCCATCTTGATCTGATTATAACCACCGTATGT
The DNA here is from genome assembly GCA_946800695.1 of Geum urbanum. Lineage (NCBI taxonomy): Eukaryota > Viridiplantae > Streptophyta > Magnoliopsida > Rosales > Rosaceae > Geum > Geum urbanum. The sequence goes on from OX326998.1 coordinate 43,864,703, forward strand.
ATCCATGAAGCTGAAGTTCATGATCTACAGTAGAGTCCACCAGTTGATCAATTTTAGGAAAAGGGAGACCGTCCTTGGGGCACGCCTTGTTGAGGTATGTAGAGTCGACACAAACCCTAAGTTTTCCGTTCTTCTTCTTAACAAGAACTACGTTAGAGAGCCATTCTGAATGTCGGACTTCCTTGATGAACCCATGCTAGCAATTTTTCCACTTCCTACTTAATTATCCTGTTACGCTTAGCAGTAAAGGTTCTCTTCTTCTTCGCCACGGGTCTCGCCTTAGGGTCCATATGAAGCTGGTGTTCGATCACTTTCCTGTCAATCCCTGGCATGTCTCATGCCGACCATGCGACCACATCCTTGTACTCCCTCGGCAAGTCCATCAGGTTTTTACACTCATTTTTGCCTAGGCCTGACCCAATCCTTGCACATTGATCAGGCCAACCTTGATCAAGGGGTTCGAGTACTACATCTTCCTCTGCCTTCTACTCGAAAGGCTGTTCCTGGGAGTCAAGCTCTATGTTTAACTCGTCAATCATGCCATCTCAACCCCTACTCTGTGATTGCTATAATGGCAGAGCTGGGGCCGCCGTGCCCTCAACTTCTCCCCTCGACTCCTTTTTCATGCCTCTGGTGGCTAGCACCATGCATAACCTTAATGCAGCTCTATCCCCTCTGATGAAGACAGGACCTTCTGGAGTCAGGTATTTAAGGACTTGATGGTAGGTCGATGTCACCGCCCTCATCCTATGGAGCCATGGCCTCCCCAGGATTGTATTATGGGGGGACGGGGCATCGATGACGGTGAACCACGTTGTTGGGTTGGTGAGGGGCGTCCCTACCTGGAGGAGAATGATCCCTAGGGTCCTTACCCTTAATCCTTCAAATCCCATGAGGGTTGTTTGATGATCTTGGATCGCCACCATCAAGCCCATTCTGTCCATAGCATCTTTGAATATAACGTTCACATAAGCTCTGTTGTCAACCAAGACCCTAGTCATTGTCATGTGGGCCATTCTAATGTTGACGACCAAGGCGTCGTCAACGTCTTTCTCCTCTTCAAGGAGGTCTGCATCTGAAAACTCGAGCATATTCTTTCTTGTTTTCACCTAGGGCTCGCCCCCAGCCTTGTGCCTCTTTGATTCGTGTTCCTTCTCTTTGAGGGTTGCTCCCAGTTCCTCAGCCTCTGCCATGATACAATTCAAGCCGAGGAAGATGGTGTCCTCGGGGTGCTCAGAGATCTGGAGGATATAGTTCAACACTGGGTACTTCTCCTCTTGGACCTTATGTGGTGGTGGTAAGGTTTTATTGTTCCTTTGATGCTTGCCATTATCTTGCAGCTTCAACGAATCTTTGTGTTTTTTCTTGTAATCCTCCGTTAGGTATTCCCAACAATACCTCTCATCTACCAACTCCCCAAAGTGCCATTTGAGGATACCACAATCGATCGTCTTATGCCCATTGGCCTTGTGGCAACCAAAAAAGTCCCTGGAGTCGCTCTTGCTCGTCATCAGTGGTGGCCTTTTAAGCCATTGTCGTTCTTGATATGGTGGAGTATGGTCGAAATCGGGATCATTGTGGGGGGAACGAACAATTTTCCACTCTGACTGGCTGGCTAGTGCCCCGAGGCCTTCCTCTCGTTATTGTAGCTGTTCCTCCCCTGGTTCGTTTTGTTGCTGCTCGTGTTCCTCTTTAAGCTGGTTCTGCCCCCGGACGCCTTCTTTGTTAGGGAATCCCTATTGTTGTAGGTTCTCATATCCTTTACTCGGGCGTAATCCAGGGCCTCATGATAGACCGTGGATAGGTCCTTAGTCTTTTTTCTGATCACCTTGCTAGCCAACTCTGAGTCCATGTCCAGTCCATTGATGAATGCCGTGGCTGCCACAATGGTGTCCTTGCAATCAACCGTCGCATACTCCTTCTTGAACCTCGTGACCTAATCCCTCAGGCCTTCTCCCCGCTTCATCTTGAGGGATGTGAGGTAGGTCACGTCCTTTGTTCCCTCGACATTGCTCTTGTACCTCTTAAAGAAGGCCGTTTTTAGACTTCCCTAATCCTCTATCGAACCTGGAGGGAGAGTTTCATACCACTGCAACGCATGGCCATTCAGGCTGGCCTGGAACATCTTGCACATATAAGCATCGTTCAATTGGCTAGTGGCCATTACCGACTGGTAGTTCCTCACATGCTGGTACGAGTCTGAATCCCCCGAGTACTTGTCAAACCTGGGGTGGCTCCACTTCTTAGGGGGCTCAACATCCTGGATGAACTGAGCTAGGGGGTTCTAAGACATTCTCCGAGCCCTCTGCTCTCCCTTTGATTCCTTCTTAGACATCCCTTCCTTTCTCAGCCTCTCAGTTTCTTGGTTGGTACTGATGTTATGAGCACCATGTGTCTCCATAAACTCCTCCATCATGTTCCTGAGGGTCGCGACCGTTAGGGTTTCTGTATCGGTTGCCACCTTCTGGTGGTTAGTCTGCTCGGACACTAGAGCTCTCTATACTTCTATAATGGGTGGGTTGGGCGTGACCAATTCGTGGTTCTTCAATAGTCCTACCAGATTCAGCAGAGTGGCTTGGACGACAGCTACGGTACCCACCAACTCGTTCGTGCTCCTGGCGGTCCCCTCAGTAGACTGCGGCAATGCAGCCATATCAATCCTTAGATTTGTGTATCGTTCCTTGGCCCGATGGAGGTCCTGACCTTGGCCCTCCATCCCCTGGCTCCCTCATTCTCTTGATCGAATCCTTCCTCTTCGCTCATGTGTCCCTCTTCCACAAGGTTTCTCGGCTGAACTTGGTGCGTGAGGGTGCTTCCACGCTTCGATGCCCCCGTGTCGAGAGTGACTTGGTTGTTTCCTGCTAGCGGGGTTGTCACCTTGTCATGCTGGTTACTCGCACCGGTGACATCTTCCATGTTCTTCTATTCACGAGAGTTAGCCTAGGGTTCTGTTCCCTCTGAAAGCACCAATTTGTGACGCCCCCAAGCTAGTGCCTTATGATTGAATGAAAGCACTAGATCATAGGGGTTGCCTATGCTCATTGAAGGTTAAGGCCCTCTTCCTCCAATTTAACGTTGCCGTAGATCCTTGATAAGTCGCTGTCCTCGAGCCGTCATTGAGTATTCTGTCCAAATGCCTACAAAACAAGTCCGAGAACGGGTGATACCGTGCTTAGACCCTCCGATGCTTAAGTTAGAACTTGTCTCAAGAATCAAGAAGTGATTAGGGCAGAGTTACGTTACCTGGGACCATGTATGAATGGCCTATATATTGAGATTGTGCTAGGTCTAAGCATAGTCCTTATTGAACCAGACTACTTTCTATGAGGAAAGGAAGAACTTATTAAGGAATGAATTTCCACATCCAGGGCCAATCAAATCTCATGATTACCACAGGCCCTTCAGCATAATCCTCTCAGATACACTGTAAATCTTACCTTACTCCTCTCTGATTCTGTCAATCCCCCCGAGGTCCGATCAAATGGTCCCTCATGGTCAGATTGCCTAGCCTCCTTGAGGTCTGATCTTACCTAAGGATTGTCATGCCATCGTATATTCCAGAAGCATCTACAACGTTTCAGATGCTTCTAGAAACCTCTAGATAATTTGTTCCTTAATCGAAACCTTAATCGTCCAAGCCCATGCCCATTATTGGCCTTATCGGGCCTCACCTTGAATCGAGTCACCCAAGCTCATCTTTTCCCAGCTCAGGGGGCCAAAACTGACTCCCACAACTTGTATGTGCTATTCATTTCACTTGAATTTGCATTTGCATTTTGCTTCAAAATATCTTCATGGTGGCTTGATGACTTGATCAAGAGTTGACCGTCAGAGTTCACCAGCGTTGACCTGCCGGAGTTGACTTTCGGTGACCGTAATCTTGGAATATTTCAGCAAAGCTCCGGTGACTATTTTTCGTCTTTTACCCAATATTATTCCATCTTCTCTTGCGGTCCCGTATATTTCTTCATCTTCATCGAAAAGCTCATAATCATCGTCTTTTAGCCCATTTCCTTGCCAAACCATGATTTTCTAGCAACAATAGGAAACGTCATAAGAATGATGTTTTATTCAAGAAAAACAAGCAATAAACCTAAACTTAGAAGTATATTAGACACATAATTATGGTCCTAATATGTATGAGTATTGGTAGTAATAGCTTTGGGAAGGCTGGAAAGAGGCTACCTATAAGGATGTATCCAACCAGGCTGGTGTGAAAACTAAACTTGGTACCACCTCCTAGTATCAGAGGAAGAATATGAATCTTTCTAAGAGGCTAAGAGGTCTAGTTCCAGGAATTCGACTGAATACCAACTTGTATTTAGGTTACTCACATTAAGGTTACTTGTACTTAATCTTTGGTCTAAGTCATTCTAATACGAGTCCTGCAGGATTCATCCCGGACTACGTGTTTATCTAGAACAGATTCTGTCAACTGGTATACGAGAATTAGGTTCCCAAATCCTGTCGATTATCTTATATGTTTAGTGATGCTTATAGTGTGATGGCCCATTTGCAGCGAACTCATCATATGCCTTTAAACATTTGTGTCACTAGAGACATAGGGTAGTCTTCTAAATCTCTCATCACTCTTATGCCATGCCTCATAAGTGTGGTCGACAATTTCAGTAGAGCCTGCCTCAATTAGTTTATGAGATGATTCAAAGTTATTTTCTTTATGTTCTACTTTTGAGATTTTTGCAACATTATAGAGTTGTGAGGTTGTTATGGGCAAATACAGATATTAGTTCTTTCCAATCCTATGGACTTAGTGTGGTCATATGAGAGGCGAGTGAGATGGTGTTCTCTTCTAAGTTGAAGAAGTAAGTGGATCAATTATAGCCCCTGTATTTAGGGTATGTTATAGGGGCGAACTTGGCACGGGACTAGGTGATTACGATTCTCGATTGAAATACGGTTCTGATATGATATGTCAATAGCCCTAGTGAGGTAGATTTTTGGTTACAGGTGTAGTAGCAACACTCGTGGACATAAGTGAAATTGTTATAAATATAGGTATTCTTTTGAGGACAAAAGTAGGTCCTCGCTAGTGTATGTATCGCTAGGGGGTTGAGCCAGATAAGCATCACTACATACTCCTTATTTAGTTGACGTTAAGGACATTATGGGAATTCAATGCCAATATATAGTTCATTCGGCTCTCACCTCGCAGGCATTGACTTAGATGTAGTCGTGTATATGAGGTTGTTTCCAGGGAAGATCTTCGGTGTTGCTTTTGTTGAACATGTTATGGCGATTGAGTACATTAACTTTTAGCCTTTCACACGTTTATTTCGTAATTTTTCTTTGACGTCGACCCTTAACATGTCATACATAGCATCTAAATTCTTGTTCGAGTGCAGGAGTTAAGTACCCTTATTCATTCCAGCTTGATGATTCCTCATCGTTTAAGGTTTATTCAAGCTACTTTTATGTCTTGTCCAATGAGAAAGGAGAGGTACTTGGAAAGTTAAGGAAGTTTGCTTCTTAGTACCTGTGCCACGGCTCTGGAACAACAATGCAACATTTTGTGATTGTATTGTAAATCCCAATAACTTATATGGGTATTTGTAACCCTCTTCCTAATGCTTATTTGGTTTGTTCTACTTTCGAGATTTATTTTTCCCAAGATAAGTCAAGCCATGAATTCGGATGCAGAGGAGGTGTTTTTCATAACAATTTTAGGAAGAAGAGTTTCCTTAATTGGAAAGGGATTTGGTAGTCAAGTAGTTCTTGATGGTATACATTTGGGTGATCAACCCTTGAGTTGGTGATTCCAGTGGCTTCAACATGTTGAAGCTGCGGGTTAACGTGTTTTCCTTTTTCATCTGGAAAAGTTGCAGTCCCATCATTATGGATGATATGAATTGAGTACCAAGGATATGACATAATCGTGAAATTATTGACAAAATTTATAGCAAAGGTCAAGTTGGTCCTATGATATTTTTTGATAATGAGTTTTATCAAGAATAAGTTATCTTAAGCCATATTTTTAGTTTTTGGCTTGACTTGTGTTGTTTTGTCCCAACCCAAATATCTGACGTGCCGCCATCTTTTTTGGCTGGAAATTAACCATCATCGTCGTTTAAGGTAGCATGTTGATGCTCTCTTCCTCCCGGTTCATTTTTTGTTTGGTTTGGTTTATGCATGTACCAACCAGAGTGAATCAAATAGATTTTTCTCTGTGGAGCCCTGCCACCATGTTCGGTGGTGCTTCGATCAATTGTTGATGCCGGGGGTAACCATATTCTAGTATAGTATGCAGCCAAAATTTACATAACTGTATTATGCGGCTATTGTTGTTACTTCTTGAGTGTACAACCTTGGTCAGATTTGCAATGAGAACTTCTCATCTTTTACAGCGGATTATGTCACTAGCTCGGGACTTCACATTACATCGCGTTTTGTGATGACTTCAGCTAGACACAATACTGTCGCGAGTGCATACTACTTACTTCATTTTAGGAGATCGATTGTCTTGTTTGACGTTATTACTTGGAGTGAGAACGTTATAGTTGTCTTGCATGGTCCATCATTTGACCACAACATGAAGTTTGATAAGACTAGCATTGCAGCTGCCTCAACTTTCGACGAATTTCAATCTAATGTCTATGATTTAAACTCATCCACGCTCATGTGAGTTTACCTATTCATATTTGTTTTCCAAGAATTGTGCCTTAAATCTCAAGTCCAACCTCTTTATGTCACATGATTTGGTCATCGCTTGTTCTATCCCTCTAACATTCTCCCCACTACAAAGGTGTCTTGAGCATTGTACAGCCAATCCGAGAATATGATTCATTCTATTATAAATCATGAGGACTCATTTGAGGTAAGGCATTTGTACCAAAATTCTGGTCGAGAGTACGTTGTGCATACTACGCTCTTATGATCGGAAAACCACCAAAGTGCGATAATCAACAAGGACAAGGATTGGTTACGAACACACTTGAGGGTAGAGAGAAAGGTGTCACTTGATATGACATGTGATGCACAATCTCCAAGTTTTTTCTAGAATAACTAAGAGGAGAAGCATCATTTAGACGAAGCAAACAATTATCATTTGGAGTATCGTATATCAGAGTAGCACATAAAAAGCGTAGTGGGAATGCAAAAGGCACTCTAATATTCTTCACCATTGAGCATTGTGAAGACTGTAGTAGTTCGTAAAATATCGTGATAACTTTCTGAGGACGTATGAGGTCTTCCTCCGATAAGGGAGATAATATCTCAAAAAGCATCTCTTGTTCACGGGACCTAATGCTCGTGTTTATTATAGAATGGCTTCAACAAGGTTGATTGAGTTATAGATTCAACTCAATGAGTTAAATGGATACATCAGTCTTAATGAATCTCTTAGCGTTGGACAATATCATAATCAACTATAGCTCACTAAAGGGTGCTTAAATTTTATGCAGTATTTGTTACAGATTAAGGTAGTTGATTTCTGAGAATAGCCACGTTTAGTTTTAAGACTTAAGTTATACACAATTAATTCTTTTCCATCTCAAACAGATGCACAACTTGACAAGGTTACTATAACCCCCATAGCCTCAGCCTTCATTTCTCAAAGATTAAGCCGTGGTTTTGAGGTGAATTGATGGTTGAATTGATGACATAAAACACTAAGTTTTAGGGGTGACGGTTTTGAGCTTGAATTGATGGTTGCGACCTACTGGAATTTAAAGCTCTCATCTCCACGAAGCTAAAAACAGCAAAATCAAGTTCTAATTCAACCGGAGCAATAAGTATCTAAGGATTGAAAATTTATGGAGTTTTCGGTTCAAAAGGTAATTCGACGAGTTTGAATTATAATTGGACTTTGGTGTAATTGAGGAAGTTTTTGTTGGGTTGATTTTGAACAAGTTGACTTTCAGTTCACTAGAAAAAGTCATTGGCGTCGCCATCGTCAGAGATGGTTCACGGCGGCGCATCGAGCAGAGGAATTTTCAGGGAAATTTTATACTGTTTTACTTGTAATTACTTATCTATTGTAATAAAGAGGTTATTGAATTGATTTGGACGTAGTTGATTAAGACGTGTGTTTAATTGGATATTAATTAAATGATTTTACGATAATGATGAATGGTTGAGTTAAACGTTGATTCAACCTCGAGTCGCGTAATGTTCAAGGAATGTGTTGCAATTTTAAAAATGATTCAATATTTTAGAAAAAGGAATTAGATTAAAGCTTGTTATAAGATCAGAAAGGACAATATTTGAGAATGCGATGTTCTCAGCGGTCTTGCTCTTCAAGGAACGAGCTTAGTTATTTTTTATGATTTTTTACGATTAGTTATTAAATATTAATCGTTGTTTCAGGACGACATGTTAGTAGCCAATGACAGATGTTTAGAAGCGCCAACAGATATGATTTGGCTTGATAGAAATTATGGCACTGTATTGTAAGTAGACGTTAATTTTCACTCTTGAATTATGAGTTCAGTTATTGTACATGAAGTTTATAGAAGAAGTCAAGTTGATCCTATCATATTTTATGGGATTATGTGCTTTATCGAAAGTACATTTTCTTGAGCCATATATATATTCTTTGGCTCGACCCTTCTCGCTCCGACCTGACCCAACCGACCCGTCACTATCTTTTATAATCGATCACCATTGTTGTCGTTTAAGAGGAAGCTTCCATCTCCTGATTCATGTTTTGTTTGGATTTGTTACATGTTGATACTAGTAAGAGGGAATCAAATAGATATATCTCCGGAGGTACTGGTGCCATGTTCATTTGTACTTCGGTTGGTCGTGGACATCAGGTAGTTACGAGTAACTATATTCTGGTATGGTATGCAACAACAATTTTATATCTAATAAGGTGGCTATTTTTGTTGCTTCTTGGGCAAGCAGCTTTAGTTAGCTCAACAGTGAGAACTCGTTGCTTATCGAGGATTGTGTCATTAGTTTTGAAACTTCACGTTTTACCATGTTTAGCGATGTCTTTAGTCAAAATTAATACCGCCGTGAGTGCATACTATTTACTTCATTACAGGCGTTTGATCTCTTTGCTTGACTATGTAGAGCAGGAATGTAGTAGTTAAATTGAATTGATCCTCATTTAACTACATTAAGGAGTTTGATAAGATCAGAATTATAGCTGTCTCGACTTTCAGTAAATTCTAAATTGTTGACAGCAATTTGAATTCATCCACCCACGTGTGAGTTTATTTATTCATCTTTGTTTTTCAAGAAATGACCTTAGATTTCAACTTTAAGATACTTTCATTATGTGAGTTGATAATCACTTATTGATACCACTAACAACGTGAAATAGCCAACTTGAGAATATATTTGATTAAATCCTCACCTTGGTCAACTCGTCATGTGGGGAATTTCAAATTGGCATTAGCAATGGAGATTCATTCTGTGACGACCCGAACCCGAATCAGTAGAGTAATCAACGTAATCCACGAGTTATCACGTAATCGCAGTTTTTCGTTATTGTGTGGTTTGCCGGTTTTGTTTACGACTTGATTATTGGCCGAGAATTTGAGTTGAGTCTCTTCTCGAGAGTTGTAGTTCACGTGATTTCGAGTTCGTGGGTGGTTCTGGATGATTTTTCCGATGACCGAGGAATATAATATGATTATTTGAAGTTTTGAAATATCGACGAGTTTATTCGTTCGTATCGAGTTTATCCGAATTGTAATGGTTATCCGTTTTGGACCGTCGATCGTCTCGAGGCGCGAGTATAAATATCGGAAATAATCGAAAAATTGTCGAAAACACTGTTTGGAAAGTTTGACCGTCGTTTGACCAAGGCTGACCGTTGACTTTTCGTTGACCGGTTCTCCACCGTGCTGCCGCCATCGGGTTTGGCGATTCCGGCCACCTCCGGCCGAGATATTGGTATGAATTGATTCCTCTTTCGATTTCCTACAGTTTAGAACTTGAAATTTTGGAATTTGAGTTTGATTTGAGGGAGAAATGTTGATTTGAAATCTTGGGGTTTTTGGCAGGAATCGGCCTCGACGGTGGGAGGTGCTCCGGTGACTTTCCGGGGTAGAACTTTGGTGGGTTTTGTTGGGCTTTGGACAGTGATCATTTTCCCTTTGGTTTGGAGGGACGAGGTGGAGCAACGGCGCCAGAATTGGCCGGGAAAGTTTTCCGGCAATTCTTGGCCGTGGCTCTTTCGAGCTATTTTCCGGCTACGGTAGTGGTTGGATGGTGATGATGCCCTGAGGAAAGTTGCTCGGCTTAAAGAGGAGAACAGTTTGGCAGCTCGGTCGCCGGGAAAACTCTCCGGTTGACGGCCCGCCGGCGGCGGCGGCGGCGGTCAACGCCGGAGCTCCGGCGACCCGTTGAATTTTTGGAATTTAGTGATTTTAATGTCGCTTTTCTCGTAATCGCGTCTTTATCGTCGCCTTGAGGTTTCCGAGTTGATTTGGGTATCGAATTTTCAGTCGAGGGATTTGAGTGGAGATTTCGGGAATTTCGTCGATTATTTTACACAGTATTATATGTTTCCGGGAACGGTTGGTTTCCGAGGTGTGGTACAGTGTTGTGGATTGTAATTTTGATCAGATATATTTTATGATTATTCAGGGGATCAAGATCGTGATTCGGGCGAGGGATCTTCCGCCGGGCCACGTGATTAGCGCGAGTGCGCGTTTTGCTCACCTGTGAGTGGACAATTTCTTTTCACTGATAATCACAAGTCTTTATACACGTTTTACGAACATGAGCATGCATACAAAATTACGATTTATATGAGCATGTGTTATACGATTATGCCTATGCAATTATACATTACGTATATGCATTTACATATTGCTTTATACATTTGCATCGAACTATTTATGATTTGGTTTACACAGAGTACATTCTCAGTATATGTTGTTGTATCGATACACTTGCATCCCGGCTGATCCCCGAGGATGTTTACCGGGGGAGGCTGTGACCCCTGACCCGAGGCCTTTACCGGAGGGGGGCATACCTCTGACCTGAGACCTTTCTGGCTAGAATCACGTGTGGGTCTGGGATCCCATGATTCAGACTGTACTAGCACGGATGTGTCCATGAGCAACCCCGTGGGATTTTTCTATGCATGCTCTGTATGTTGGAGTAGTTTGAGTTCATCTCATGTACATTATCGTTCGGCGAAAGACATTTATTTTCGTCCACTCACTCTAACGGTTTTCATGTCTTTCCCCTGGGCATTTCGGTTTTCGTGCCCAGTTTGCAGTTCGGATTCTGGTGTTTCACGTCGTGGTCGGAGGCTAGTTGTTTGAGTTACCTGTGTTTTCTAGTAGGTATCTTGTTTCGCCTACTGTTGTATATTTTGTATATATATACACTAGAGGTCGCTCTGATACGTTCTGATACATGTTTTATATGGATTTTCCCGGATTTACTATATATTACAGTTATGTTTACTGTTTATTACTATTGATATGATATTGAGAATCCGGATGGGATTGGTGCCCACGGTTTGGCTTTTGTGACATAGGATGAAGTGTTATTTTCCGGGTGCAGGTAAAGGTAATTCCGCATTAGTAGCGTTACTCTGCCCAAATTTTTACGATTTTTGTTGGTTCGTGTTTTCAGAAGGGGTTTGATTCAGGTTTAGGAAACTAAATCAGGGTTGGGTCCTTTCACATTCACTATCTTGTGATTCTATTAAATCAGTTTTGTTAGTCGTGATTAACCTTAATTTTCTCTACTCCAATCTCTTTAAGAATTGGTCGCGTATGTTCATTTTATGCTATGAATACGCTTTCCTCTATTAAGGTGTTTCAAGAGATGTGCAACTAGCTCGATAATGTAAGTCTCCCTGTTATGAATCCCAGGGGTTCACAAGGGTGAAGATGTTACGACCCGAACCGAGGAAATATGTTAATTACGTCGTTTTACGCTTAATCGTAACCTATTTGCGTTCTTAACGACTTTTTCCTCTATCGATAATTTGGTTTGACTTCCTTCGCAAATGTCATAGAGGATTTTATTGCGAGCTTGTAAGAATTTTCGGGAGATTTTTCGGATAACCGAGGTATTTTTAAGGCTTATCGAAAGTTTGCGGTAAAAAGGATAATTATGAAAATATTTTATTATTAATTTGGGCGGTTCAATCTGATCCATTGATTTTTGATTAGATTGAATCTCAGCCCTTGGATCAGTTTTTCCCAAAACAATAAATAGGTGGATTTTTTAAAAAGAATAAAATATGAAAATCTAAAAACTGTGACCCTTTTTCGACCTGGCAACCTGAACGGTGATCCGTTTTCCGACCCGACTTTTTCAGCCACCTCCGGCAACGGGGAAGGTATGTTTTGGAAGCTCACTACCCCATCTACCTGTTTGTATAATTAAATGAGAGTTTTGTTGGAGTTTGAGGTTTGGTTCGATTTTTCGCCGTCGTTGGTGGCGACGACCCAGCGAGTGTTGGAGGCCGTGGGGTTGGGGTTTCGACTCCCCTCAAGCTCGTGAAGTTTCCTGGGTGGTTGATTTTGGCCGAGTAAGCTCCACGGCGGAGTTTTGACTTTGAGGGCAAAACGAGAAGGAATCGCCACCATGGCTTTCGGGCCGTTTTCCGACCATGGTGGTGGTCTTTTGGGAAATGTTGTTGGGCTCGTTGGAAGCTTTCTATTTATATATGGAACGCTTCCATCAGAGCTGTCGCCACCGGGGCCACGCGCCGCCAACCACAATGGAGCTCCGGTGAGGTTTTTCGGGAAATGTTCATAGGGGGTTCCCGAGATTATTTTTGATGCCGATTTCAATAGTTTGAACTATATTAATGTTGTAGAATCCATTTTCAAGACATAGAGAGACCCTATAGTTACGGAACATACAAATCACATATTCCTGGACAGCAAGATCATAGAATTACCAGACATCTTGATTACGACCCCATTGAGGGCGAGTCCAGTGGTCCCCAGTAGTAGTCGCAGATTTGTGAGTGGACACTCTATTTTCATAGTCGATAGCGAGTTTAGTTATTTTATTACGCTTTCCAATATATTTTTTAAAGCGTTATTTTTGGAGGTTTGATTTGTGATGGTTTGTTTATTGCATCGATGCTCTAGCTATTCGGCTGATCACCGGATAGTTAGTTAAGGGAGGTCAGGTGGCCTCGTCTAACCCAGATCGACTCAGGTTAGGTGGCTTGGGGATGATCTCGTCACATATTGTATATTTTCTTTTTTAGTTTGATGCTTCAGGTTAGGTGGCCTGGGAGAGCACCTTCATTTAGACTTCAGTTATTCAAATTAAAACTCGCATTATTTCATGAAAAATAGCATAAAGGCATGAAATTACGTTTTAGCGATTTACGCAGATTATTATATTACTTTTGTCCACTCACGCTAACGTTTTATATTTTAAATGTCTTTCCCTGGGCTTTTCGGTTTTCCGTTGCCTAGGTTGCAGTGTTATTCCTGTGCATGCTTGGTATTGTCGAGAGCTCCGAGTCTACCAGTCATCCTCTCATCAGTAGGTTCCAGCTCACTGTCAGTTTTTTTTATATTTATATAGAAGTCGCTCAGGATACTAGTTTTCTTATGTTGTTACAGTGAGACGTGAATAGGTTGTTACTCGAGTAGTCATCGAGTTTTCGTTTCCTTGTATTTAGAACCAGTACTTTGTAAAGCATTTTTTTTAACCTTGAGTTATACATTTGGTTTAGTTTCTACTATATGTTGAGAAATCCGGATGGACATCGGTGGTCCACGGTTTTGTTTGTGGGATTTATCTGCGGAGTGTCATTCTTCTTGCAGGTTTTTGGTTGTCTCTGTTTTAAGGGGAGTTATGTCAAAAAATTTATAAATTTCATAGATTATAGTTAGTCCTTAGGGCTTGATCCTAGATTACTAGTTAATCTAGGGTTGGGTCCTTTTAGTTTGGTATCAGAGCATTAGGTCACAGATTCTGTAGACTCTTCTGGTCATGTCAGTACAGACATTTGAGAACGTACGACACTTTTGGAAGGATGGTCTGACCAGCCGGCGGATGCCCATTATTCCTAGTGTTGTGCATTGTCAGATGCTTAAAGTCTCTTAGTGGATCCAGTTTGTGACCTCTTTCAGTGAGCTAAATTATTTTTGGACTCGTAGGTCAGGTAGTATGCCTTGATAACCAGCCCAACGGGATGATACACAATCCTTGGCCCAGAAGATGCATGAGTTAATTTCACGCATGATGCCAGCACTATGTGAGGATCATGAGGATTTAATTAGTAAGGCTATGAAGGCAGGAGACGTTCCTTTTATTGGTTCCCATGACTCTGAGACAAGTGAGAACTTGCTAGTTGAAATCGGTTGAGTTTGTGACCATTTGCACCCACATTTGACCCCTGAGCAGAGGACTGTGGTAGCTACAGGTTTGTTGCGGGACCATGCTTATTGTTGGTGGCAGAGTACTGAAAGGAATGAAGCTCTTACTTCATGGACAGAGTTCACAGAATTGTTCATGAGTTGTTTTAGCGAGGCTTCTGAGTAGTGGATGTATGAAGAGTTTATGAGTCTTCTGCAGGGGGACATGTCAGTGATGGAGTACCGGGACCGTTTCACCCGCTTGGCCCGTTTTGCATCAAATTCCGTCAGGTCAGTGATGGAAAAGTGCTGGAGGTTTGAGCAAGGTTTGCAAACTGATATTGCCCCATACTTATCCAGTGTGTCACGTGCTCATTTTGATGGGTTTGTTAGTGCTGCTATTAGATGTAAGGATAAGTTTCAATCTGAGCAGGGCTGGACTCGAAAATTTGAGGAAGGTGGGTCCAGCCAGGGTTCTTCAAAGAGGGGAAGCTCAAGAACTTCAGGTTCTACTTCATCTTCTGGTGAAGGATCTTCCGCTGCAGCTCTTCCTGCACGTCATCCGAGTCATTTTCGAAGATGGGTGAGGAGGAATAGACCCCAGAGGCAGGGATCCCGTGTCAGTACCAGTGGAGCCAGTAGTTATCGTCCTACTCCATCAACATCCAGGGATTTTCCTCTATATGAGAGGTGTCACAAGCATTATCTCGGGTAATGTCAGGCTGGGTCTTCAGCTTATTTTCATTGTGGCTAGATGGGTCACTTTGCATGGGAGTGTCCACATAGGGACATCTCAGGCAGATTTTTGGTGCAGAGTTCTAGTGGTGATTAGGGAGCCACTTCAGAAGTTAGAGCAGTACCGCCACCTAGACAGCCAGTTTATCAGGATCGAAGCCAGAGGCCCCGGCGACCACTTGCACAGATTGGACATACCCGACTTCATCATATGACCTTACAGGAGGGCAAAGCAGCTCCAGATGTGATTCTCGGTATGTTATATGTTTTTAGTTATGCTGTTTATACTTTAATAGATCCGGGGGTGACACATTCGTTTATCTCCGTGAGATTAGCATCAATAGTTAATGCACCAGCCACTCCCTTACCGGTTATGTGGCGAGTGGTTTATCCTACCGGTGATATGGTTTTGGTGAGGTTAGTGTATAGAGACTGTAGTGTCATGGTTGGAGGTTTCGGGTTGTCTGCTGACTTGATACCTCTTGATGTCGCGGACTTCGATTTGATTTTGGGTATGGACTTTCTGGGCAATCACCAAGCTTTGGTTGATTATCATCGAAAAGAAATGATGTTTAGAAGTCCAGGGTTACCAGAGATTTTATTCTGTGGAGAAAGAAATGTTCTTTCTTCGTGCTTGATTTCAGTTGGACGAGCTAAAAAATTATTGCGAAAAGGGTGTACCGCCTACTTAGCACATGTTGTAAACACTCGTGTTTCCACTCCTAACCTTGAAGAGATTGTTGTGGTCAGGGATTACCCTGATGTGTTTCCTGAAGAATTACCAGGTCTCCCTCCAGAAAGGAAAATTGATTTCATGATTGAGCTTCTTTCAGGTACAGGTCCCATTGTGACGACCCGAACCAGAATTGGTATAGTAATCGGCTTAATTTGCGAGTTTTACGAGTAATTGAAGTTTATCATAATTAATCGGATATGCAAATTCGTTCACGACTTAATTTTCGAACACGAATTTGATTTGGGTTTGTTCATGGGAAATGTAGAGAATCTGATTTCGAGTCCGTAGGAGCTTTCCGAGGATTTTTCGGATAATCGAGGAATATAAAAAGAATATTTGAAATTATCGCCTAGTTAGTCGTGTTTATCCGTTTGAGTTTGAGTTATCCGAATTGCGGATAGAGTTGAGTCACGATGTATAAATAGCCGAATAGTCGTAAAGTTATCGAAAAGTTTGAAAATGGGCTGTTTGACCGAGTTGACTGATTCTGGCCGGGTTGACCGAAGCAACCCGTGTTGACTCAGTGAGTCACGAACTCGCCGTCGTGGTGGCTGCTGGAATACGGCGCAGTTGCCGAATTTCAAGGTAGGGAATTGAACCTTAGGATCTGTGCTTCCTTTTGATATATGTATTGTGTTGTATAGTGGAGATTTTGGGTTGAAATTTTTGAGGAGAAACGGTGAGATTTTGGGGCCGACGGATGGTGGTGCTCTGGCCACGGTGGTGGCCGGGGATTAAGGGGGAAAGGCTCAGTGGACCACAACGAGGCTTTTGGGAGTGGCCTCGAGGACCGCCGTGCGTCGTGGCCGGAGTTCCGGTGATGGACCGATCGCCGGCCGATTTGAAATCCTTGGTGGTTTCGAGCTGTTTTCCGGCGGATTACGATGGAATTAGTGGAAGTTGTAGTTGAGGAATGTATTGGGCTTGAGGAGGACTTCAATCCTGGGCTTTCCTCGCCGGAAAATCTCTCTGGTGACGGCGCACCGTTGGCGGCGACAGCGATCAACGGCGGAGCTCCGGCGGAGCGTTGACATTTTGGATTTTTTCAAGTTTTATGCCGTTTTGCTCGTAATCGCGCCCCAATTGTCGTCTTGAGGTTTTCAAGTTGATTAGAGTAGTCGATTTTAAGTCGAGGGTTTATGTGGAGTATTTTAGGATTTTCGGTGATTCTTTTGCTATCCGAGTTATATATTTTCCAGAAATGGTTGTTTTCTGAGGTGTGTTCAGAGTATTGAATTGTGATTTTGATCAGTGATATTTTGTGATCATTCAAGGGATCTAGATCGTACGCTTGGCGAGGGATCTTCCGTCGTGTCAATAGGGATGTGGATCCTGATGAGGATCGCCGGATGCATGACTTGCTTATGCGAGTATTGCGTTTGGAGGAGCATTTTGACCCTGTGGTCAAAGCTCGAACTGCTGGAGCGACTATTTTCTCGGGTTTAGCTGATCCAGAGATATGTGAGGCTTGGTTGGTTCAGGTTGAACGAGTTTGTGAGCGTCTGCATTTCACTCCTGAGCAGATGACATGCAGCGATTGGTTTTCTTGAGTCTGATGCATACTTCTGGTGGGTTAGCACTGATAGAGTTTCGGTTGATACTCTATGGACATTGTTAAGAGATTTTTTTATGCGGAGGTATTTCAACCAAGCTACACAGCAGCGGAAGTATAAGGAGTTCACCAACTTGAGACAGGGTAGTATGTCAGTACTTGAGTACCGGGATAGATTTACTCGTTTATCTCGGTTTGCTCGAGACATGGTGGCCTCATAGGAAGCCAAGTGCCGGAGATTTGAGTTGGGCTTGAACCTGAACATCAAGGGGACATTGACTACGATGCCTCGGAGCAACTTTGATGAGTTTGTGAGTGCTACACTCCGAGGTGAGGACATAGAGAAGGAGAAGCAGATGAAATTCCAGTCTCGACGATTTGAGGAGGGTGGAACGAGTCAGGGACCTTCCAAGAGGCTGAGTTCAGGTACTTCCGGATCGGCATCATCATCTGGCAGTGGACCATATAGACAATCAGTTGGTATGGCTAGACAGAGACAGAGATGGAGGAGGGATCGACCACAGAGACCACAGTCCAGTGGGAGTTCTAGCGGATCCAGCTATCTTCGACGTACCTGTGGCACTTTTACTATACCGAGGGAGTATCCATTGTGCAATTTCTGCAACAGGCATCACTTTGGTCCTTGTCAGCGAGGCCCTACCATTTGCTATCATTGTGGCCAAGAGGGTTTCCAGTCTACTGGTGTTGGTGGACAGGCAGCTCAGAGTTCAGGAGGCGATCGAGGTACCACTTCCGAGGTACAATCAGTTGGTACGGCTAGACAGACTTCTGGACAGGGCAGACAACAGAGTCACCCTTAGCGTGGACGATCAGCCGGGTAGGCCAGGGTTCATGCTATGCCATTACGTGAAGGTAGAGCATCACCAGAGGTTGTTATTGGTACGTTGCATATTTTTGGCTATCCAGTACTTACTTTGCTAGATCTAAGTGCTACGCATTCATTCATATCATATAGATTGTCATCTTTAGCTACTATGCTTGCATCTCTACTTCCGGGGTTGTGGAAGGTGTTGTATCCATCCGGTGAGGTTGTGAGTATTGGTTGGGTATATAGGGATTGTGAGATCTTTGTTGGAGGTTATGGTTTAGCCGTGGATTTGTTATTGCTAGACATTGTCGATTTTGATGTGATTTTGGGTATGGACTTCTTGGAGACACATTGGGCTATGTTTGACTGTCACAAGAAGGAAGTAGTGTTTCTAGATATTGTTTCGCAGTGAGAAGAATACATCCCTTCCATGTGTGATTTCAGCGATGAAGGCCGAGCGGATGATGAAGAAAGGTTGTGTTGCATACTTAGCTCATGCTGTGGATACAAAGGCTGCTGTACCAGACATTGGTGACATCGAGGTTGTCTCTGAATTTCCATATGTGTTTTCAGAGGAGTTACCAGGTGTTCCTCCAGTCCGAGAAATTGATTTCACCATTGAACTTTTACCAGGCATTGGACCTATATGTCAAGCACCGTATCGTATGGCGCCAGCGGAGTTGAAAGAGTTAACTTCAAGAGTTGCTAGAGAAAGGTTTCATACGACCCAGTGTATCACCGTGGGGTGCTCCTGTACTGTTTGTGAGGAAGAAGGATGGTTCCATGCGGTTGTGTATTGATTACCGGAAGCTGAATCAAGTCACTGTGAAGAACAAGTATCCGTTTGTGACGACCCGGACCAGAATCAGCAGTATGATCAGCTGTATACATGACTTATCGCATAGTCGCAGAATTGCCGACAGTTGATTGAATCGCCAGGCTTGTTAACGACTTAATTATTGGCTAAGAATTGGAGCTGGGTCTCTTCTCGAGAGTCGTTGTATGTGTGATTTCGAGTTCGTGGGCGGTTCCGGATCATTATTTGGACGACCGAGGAATAAGTTATGTATATTTGAAGTTCAGATTTAAATGGTGGGTTACTTAACGACTAAATTACCGGTCGAGAATTTGGGTTCGGCTTCTTCACGGAAGTTGTTCATAATTTAATTTCGAGTTTGTGGGAACTTCCGGACCATGATTTTGAGTTACGAAGATTTAGTTGCAAATATTTCCGTTTGTTGATTATTTAGTCGATTAAATATGTGTCGGGTTGAATGGTTGACTTTTTATCCGATTGGTCGATGTGTGTGACTTTGGGTGATTATTGAAGATCATGTCAAGACGAGTTTGTGGCCGCGAGAATTATCGGAATCAGAATTACGACGAGAAAGTTACGGATAAAAAGTTTGCCGAAAATGGTGTTTGAAAGCTTCCCAAAATAGAAAGTCTATAAATAGCAGTTGCCATATTGGGCAAATCAAACATTTCCATTTTGGGTGTTGACCGAGTTGACCGAGTCAACTCGGTGGAGGGAGAGAATTCCACGGCGGCTCGTCGGCGACGATGCTTATCCGGCCACCCCAAGGTGTGGGGCTGGTCCTAATCGACGCGCCTCGGTCCCCTTGAGGTGACGCCGACCTCCCTCCTCGGCGTGGCTCGCCGGAGGGGAAGAAAAATTCCGACCGAAATGGAGTTTTTTTGGGTTTAATGGTGAATCCCGATTTTGGCCGAATTGAGCTTAATCAAGCACTGGGTTTTGTAGTTCTCCTCTCAAGGATTCTAACCATGTAAGTATGGAGTTCTAATTCGATTTGTGGATGGAGAATTTTGGATTTGAAATTTGTGTGTACATTCGGTTTTTCGTGAAATTGGATGAGTTAGAGTTTGAATTGGCCTTTGTTTCAGTTGACAAAGTTGCTCAGTGGATGATTTTGAGTGGAATAGGGGTTGCTCCGCCGTGAAATTCTCCGGTCAGTGGCGGCGCCGCCGTGGGCGACGGTCAACAGCGGTCAATGTTGACTTTTTGGGATTTTCGACAAGTTGCATGTCATTTGACTCGAAATCGCGCCCCGATCGCAGATGGGAGGTTCGTTTTTCGAGTTGAGCGTCCGAACTTACAGCGAGGTATTGAGGTGTGATTTCCGGATTTCCGACAGTTTGTCGTAATCGGATTCCGTGTTTCCGAGAATGGTGGTTTCTCCTGATTTGTCTCGTATTGTCGAATTATGATTTTGAGAAATGGTTATTGTGATTATTCAGGTGTTCGTGATCGTTCGTTTGGCGAGGGATTTTCCGCCGGATCACGGGTTAACGCGTATCACGTTACGCTAGTCTGTGAGTGGACATTTTTTTTCACGGATTGATTGCGAGTCTTTTATAAATGATTTACGAACTTGAGCATGTAGATTGATTATGATTTTACGAGCATGTGTTTTACGATTATGCTTATACGATTATACGTATACGAATATATACATATACGTACATATTATGTTTTATGCATGTGCATGGAAAAGATTTATGATTTGATTTACACAGGGTACAGTCTTAGTATATGTTGTGGTATCGATACACATTGGCTTCTCGGCTGATCCCCGAGTACGCTCCGGGGGGGGGGGGACAAATATCCTGACCCGAGGCCTTTCTGGCTAGAATCACGTGTGGGTCTGGGATCCCGTGGTTCAGACTGTGCTATCGCGTGGAAGCCCACGAGAGTCTCCGCGGTATATTTTACGTTGCATGCTCTGTACGCGTGAGGAGTTAGAGTCTCCCTCGTGTACTATTTCCTTTATTTATGCATTTGACTCGCATATGATTTTATACGTATATAATACTTGGTGAAAGACATTTATTCGTCCACTCACTCTAACGTGTTTCATGTCTTTCCCCTGGGCTTTTCGGTTTCCGTGCCCAGTTTGCAGTTCAGGCTCTGGTGTCGCACGTCGTGGTCGGAGGCATAGTGCTCGAGCTACCTTGTTTCTTCCAGTAGGTTTATTGTTCTACCTACTGTGGTATATTTATATGTTTATACATTAGAGGTCGCTCTGAGAAATCTGTTGTTATTGTTATACGATTTTACACCGGATTTCAGTAAAGTATAAATATATTTATTGTTTTACTTTACTATTGATATGTTGAGAAATCCGGATGGGATTGGTGCCCACGGTTTGCTTTTTGTGGGATAGGATGAAGTGTATTTTCCGCGTGCAGGTAATGGTAATTCCACGATAGTAACGAAACTCTGCCAAAGTTTCTACAGTTTTTGTTGGTTCGTGTTTTCGAAGGGGTTCGATTCCGGTTTAGGGAGCTAAATCGGGGTTGGGTCATTTCACCATTGCCATGGAATGATGATTTGTTTGATCAGCTCAAGGGAGCTTCAATCTTTTCAAAAATTGATCTCTGGTCTGGATACCATCAGTTGAGTATCCGAGAGTCAGATGTGCCCATGATAGCTTTCAGATCACGGTATGGGCATTATGAGTTCTTGGTCATGCCGTTTGAGTTGACTAATGCCCCTGCAGCTTTCATGGATTTGATGAACAGGGTGTTTAGGCGGTTTTTGGACAAGTTTGTGATCGTGTTCATCGACGACATTCTGATTTATTCCAAGAGTGTGGGCCAACACAAGAAACATTTGCGAGCTATTTTGCGGACTTTGCGAGATAATCAATTGTTTGCGAAGTTCAGCAAGTGTGAGTTTTGGTTAAATAGCTTGAATTTTTTGGGTCACGTGATATCTGATGAGGGAGTCAACATGGATCCTAATAAGATTGAAGTCGTATTGAATTGGAGTAGACCTACCACCGTACCAGAGATCAGGAGTTTCTTGGGTTTGGCAGGTTATTAGCGACGCTTTGTGCAGGATTTTTCACGAATTGCCGCTCCACTTACCAGATTGACGAAGAAAAGCGTCAAGTTCGAGTGGTCTGATGCATGTGAGGAGAGTTACTTGCTCTTGAAGGAAAAGTTGACTACTGCATCGGTTCTGACCCTACCTGATGTTAGTGGAGAGTTTGTGGTTTAAAGCGACACATAGAAATTGGGTCTTGGTTGCGTTTTGATGTAACATGGCAGAGTGGTGGCTTAGGATCTGTGCTTCCTTTTGATATATGTATTGTGTTGTATGGTGGAGTTTTTGGGTTGAAATTTTGGAGGAGAAACGGTGAGATTTTGGGGGCGATGGACAACGGTGCTCCGGCCACGGTGGTGGCTGGGGATTAAGGGGGAAAGGCTCAGTGGACCACGGCGAGGCTTTTGGGAGTGGCCTCGAGGACCGCCGTGCATCGTGATCGGAGTTCCGGTGATGGACCGATTGCCGGCTTGGTTGAAATCCTTGGTGGTTTCGAGCTGTTTTCCGGCGGATTATGGTGGAATTGGTGGAAGCTGTAGTTGAGGAATGTATTGGGCTTGAGGAGGATTTGAATTCTAGGCTTTCCTCGCTGGAAAATCTCTTCAGTGACGGCGCGCCGCCACCGGCGACAGCGGTCAACGGCGTAGCGTTGACTTTTTGGATTTTGTCAAGTTTTATGCCGTTTTGCTCGTAATCGCGTCCCGATCGTCGTCTTGAGGTTTTTGAGTAGATTTGAGTAATGGATTTTAAGTCGAGGGTTTATGTGCAGTATTTTGGGATTTTCGTCGATTCTTTTGTTATCTGAGTTATATATTTTCCGGAAATGGTTGGTTTCCGAGGTGTGTTCAGAATATTGAATTGTGATTTTGATCAGTGATATTTTGTGATCATTCAGGGTATCGAGATCGTACGCTTGGCGAGGGATCTTCCGCCGGATCTCGGGATTAGCGCTTTTGCACGCTGTGCTTGTCTGTGAGTGGACACATTTCTTTTCACTGATTGGTTGCGAGTCTTTATATTACGTTTTACGAGCATGAGTATGCATATGCGATTATGATTCATTCGAGCATATGTTTTACGATTATTCATTTACGAATATGCATCGACAAATATGCTTATATATTTATATGTATTACGAATATGCATTTATATTATGCTTTATACATTAGCATGAAACTATTTATTATTTGGTTTACACAGAGTACATTAGTGTATTTGGTTGTATCGATACACTTGCATCTCGGCTAATCCCCGAGGATGTTTACCGGCGGAGGCAGTGACCCCTGACCCGAGACCTTTACTGGGTGGGGGGGGGACCTCTGACCTGAGGCCTTTTTAGCTTGAATCACGTGTGGGTCTGGGATCCTGTGATTCGGACTGTACTAGCGCGGATGTGTCCATGAGTGACCCCGCAGGATTTTACGATGCATGCTCTGTACACGTGAGGAGTTAGAGTCTCCCTCGGGTACCATATTATTTTCATGCATTTAGACTCGCATATGTTTTTATAACATATATTATTCGGCGAAAGACATTTATTTTCGTCCACTCACTCTAACGGTTTATATGTCTTTCCCTGGGCTCTTTGTTTTCAATGCCCAGTTTGCAGTTCGAATTCTGGTGTTGCACGTCACAGTCGGAGGCTTAGTATTCGAGCTTCTTTTCTTTCCCAGTAGGTTTCTTGTTTAACCTACTGCTGTGTATTTATGTATATATATACTAGAGGTCGCTCTGAATACTTTGATGTTTATATTTTCATATGATATTCCCGAATTTCTGTAAAGTTACAGTTTTTGCTTTTTACTTATTATTATGATATGATTTTGAGAAATCTGGATGGGATTGGTGCCCGCGGTTTGGCCTTTGTGGCATAGGATGAAGTGTGTTTTCGGGTGCAGGTTAATGGTAATTCTGCGATATAGTGAAACTCTGCCAAAATTTCCATTGTTTTTGAAATTCGTGTTTTCGAAGGGGGTTTGATTCCGGTTTAGGAAACTAAATCGGGGTTGGGTCCTTTCACCCATTGCTCAGGCGCCGTACTATATGGCTCCAGCTGAGTTAAAGGAGTTGCAAGTTCAGCTTTAGGAATTGATTGATAAAGGTTTCATCCGTCCTAGTATATCACCATGGGAGCTCCAGTTTTGTTTGTGAAAAAGAAAGATGGTTCTATACAGTTATGGTGTTCTCTAAGATTGATCTCCGATCGGGATATCATCAGTTGTGGGTTAGAGAGTATGATGTCTCTAAAACCACATTCCGATCGCGTTATGGGCATTATAAATTTCGGGTGATGCTGTTCGGTTTGACGAATGCACCTGTTGCCTTCATGGCTTTAATGAATCGGGTATTTCAGACTTATCTTGATAAATTCGTTATTGTGTTTATTGATGATATCTTGATCAGTGGCGAATCGATTTTGAGTCGTATAATGCTCTAGAATTGTGTTACGAACTTTAAAAAGGATTCAAGATTTAGAATATGGAATTAGATTAAAGCTTGTTTGTAGTTCAGGAAGCACAATATTCGAGAATGCGACGTTCTCGACGATATTGTTCGATAGGGGAATGAGCTTAGTTATTCAATATTATTCTCGACGATTAGTTGTTAAATATGAATTGTTGTTTCAAGACGACGTATTGGCAGCCAGTAGCAAATGTAAAGAAACGTCGACTAACAGGCATCGGTTTGGTAGAAATCACGGGACAGTGCTGTGAGTGGACACTTTATTTTAACTGTTGATTTATGAGTCTATGATTATGCATTTTACGATTATGCACTTTACGATTATGCATTTTACGAGTATGCATTTACGATTTTGCATTTGCATGGAGGCACATATGATTTCTTCTACACAGAGCATAGTCACAGTTGATGCATTGATGCACTGGCTTCTCGGCTGATCCCCGAGATCTCCGGGAGGGATAGGACAAACACCTGACACTCATTTACACAGTACCCAGGAGAGTTAGGAAAAACGCATGACCTGGGCATTCTTGTAACTTTGAGGAAAATATACTCATGTTACTATCTCCACACATTACACAGTACCAATGAAGGTTAGGACAAACACCTGACCTGAGCTTGTTTATTTTTAGACTCGCGTCATTTTTATGTACATTTATGGTGAAAAACATATTATTTATAGTTTTCAGTTTAAAGTGAAATATTTTATTTTTTGTCTACTCACTCTAACAAATTTATTATTTTATGACTTTCAACAATCGGAAAGTTCCTATTCATACTTGCAGAGTTACCGAAACGTAACTTTTCGACAAACTTCTTTTGACCAAAACTTCTTCGACATAACTCTAATTTCAATGATCTAAAAGTCCACGGATTCATATCCAAGAGCTTTACGATTTCACTAAGATAGTTTATCGGGTTATAAAAACAATAAATAGTTGATCAAAGAACTTCTAATAACTACAAACGGTGAAAATTATTTATTACCTTTGACTAAACCTTACTCGATATAAAAAGGTAAAGTTTAGATATGGGTTATCACACTAGCATTGCTTGAAATCCTTACAACACCAAAATTAGAAGATATCCACAAGTTCAAGGCATCACAATTAATCATAGAAGAATTCTGGAATGATACTGATTTATATTTAGTCTACCAAACAAGCACCATAAATATGTATAGCAACCAAATCAGGTGACAAACACATAAGTACCATGAGCGAAACAACTAAAGAAGCATTTGACGAAATGAAGAAAGAAAAGGTAAGAACTGGAAGAAATTTTGAGAAGAAATGCATAATTCTAAGAGGCATTGTTAGCCCCATAATTATTCCCTAATTATGTCCCTAACTTCATGCTTATTGCTTGCCCTTTATTAATAAAGCATCATTTTTATTATGTTTCCTTGTTATTCTAGGAAATGGAGAGATGATATGAAAATGTGCTTAAAGATGGAAACTAATATCTCTTTTACTCTATTAGGGTCAAACTCCCCCTTGCCTACACACATATCTTCCTTCACTTTTTCATTTCTCATCTCTCCATAGCCCCCATCCATACCCATACCCAAACCCTCGAGCTCTCTCCTCTACCACTAAAACTCACTATAGCAACACAAAAAGGCCTAGGAACCTTTATCACCACCACTATACTCTCATCTCCACCATGTTTACCCTAGCGTAATGTCACGAGCTTATTTTTCAGCTAGCACTCATGCGGCCTTAACACTTCCTTTATGCTAAGTCAGTCTAACTCTCGCGAATACTGAAAGGACCTAACCCCGATTCAGTTACCTAAACCGGAATCGAACCCCTTCTGAAAACGCGAACCAACAAAAATCTTTCAAAATTTCGGCAGAGTAACGTTACTAACGTGGAATTTCATTAACCTGCACCCTGAAAATAACACTTCATCCTATGCCACAAAAGCCAAACCGTGGGCACCAATCCCATCCGGATTTCTCAATATCATATTATAATCAATAAACAGTAAACATACTGTAATATATATAATATATCTGAGAAAATCCATATAAAACATGTATCAGAATGTATCAGAGCGACCTCAAGTGTAAATATATACAATCACTACCACAAATTGAGACATTGCCGGCGACTTTTATGTCGCCGGCAATGTTTTTGGACATTACCGGCGATTTTTGCCGGAAAAATCGCCGGCAATGTAATTTTTTTTTTAACATTACCGGCGACTTAAATGTAAGTCGCCGGTAATGTCTCGATGGTAATGACATTACCGGCGACTTACATTAAGTCGCCGGTAATGTTTTAAAAAAAAAAAAGACATTACCGGCGACTTAATGTAAGTCGCCGGTAATGTCATTACCATCGAGACATTACCGGCGACTTACATTTAAGTCGCCGGTAATGTTAAAAAAAATAAAAAAATTACATTGCCGGCGATTTTTCCGGCAAAAATCGCCGGTAATGTCCAAAAACATTGCCGGTGACATAAAAGTCGCCGACAATGGGTAAGAATGTTGTAGTGAATATACACATCAGTAGGTGAAACAAGAACCTACTGGAAAACACAGGTAGCTCGGATCACTAGCCTCCGACTGCGACGTGAAACACCAGAACCTGAACTGCAAACTGGGCACGGAAACCGAAAAGCCCAGGGGAAAGACATGGAAACTGTTAGAAGGGGAAGTTTGACGTTGAGGCGCGAGTATAAATATCGGAAATAGTCGAGAAATAGTCGTAAAACACTGTTTGACGTTGACCAGACCGTTGACTTTCCAAAAACAGTAAGTTGACCGTTGACCGCGAAAAGGGGAAGTTTCCCGTTTTGGCTTCGCCGTCCGACCTGCTTATTCCGGCCACCTCCGGCTACGCGAAGGGTATGGTTCTCATCCTCTCTTGATTTTAAGATGGTTTGTGCTTTGAATTGTGAGAATTGGTGGAGGTTTGTGGAAGAACGAATCGGGGCAGTTCTGGGTTTTTCGCTGGTGACGATTAGGGTGGTTCCGGCGAGTGGTGGAGGTTGGGTTGTTGGGGTTTTAGCTCCCCACACCTTGGTGATGCTCCATGGGTAGTTGGTTTTGGACGAGGTGATGGTTTTGGAGAAACCTGAATTGGTCACCGGTGAGGGATTCCGAATTGTTTCAGGCTGAAATTGACTTGGTTCCGGTGGGTTTTGGCCTTGATGCCAGTTGAAGAAAAGATTAGGCATGGGTTGAACTTCATTTCTGGAGAATCTCGCCGTGGAATTCACCGTTGATGGCGCGGCGGCGACGGCGGCGGAGCTCCAGCGAGGAGTTGACTTTTTGGTTTTCGACGTTTTTAATGTCGTTTTTCTCGTAATCGCGCCCTCATTATTGTTCAGAGGTTTTCGGATTGATTTGGGTAGCGGATTTTCAGTCGAGGGTTTCGAGTGGAGATTTCGGGAATTCGGTTAATCATTTTGTACTGCATTACATATTTCCAGGAACGGTTGGTTTCCGTGGTTAAGTACAGAGTTGTGGGTTATGTTTTGATCAGTTGTGTTTATGAATATTCAGGGGATCGAGATCGAGATCGTGATCATGCTTCAGGCGAGGGATCTTCCGCCGGACCACGAGATTAGCGCGAGTGCGCGTTTTGCTCATCTGTGAGTAGACAATTTCTTTTCACGGATTGATTGCGAGTCTTTTATATATGTTTTACGAATTTGAGCATGCAATATGATCATGGTTTTACGAGCATGAGATTGCATACGAGATTATGTTTATTATGAGCATGTGTTATACGATTATGCTTATGTCAGTATATGTATTACGTATATACATTCATATATTCTGCTTTATGCATTTGCATCGACTTGTTTACGATTTGGTTTACACAGAGCACAGTCTCAGTTACATTGTTGTTGAAAGGACCCAATCCCGATTCAGTTACCTAAATCGGAATCAAACCCTTCCGGAAATACGAACCAACAAAAATTTTTCAAAATTTCGGCAGAGTTTCATTACTAACGTGGAATTACCATAACCTGCACGCGGAAATTACCACTTCGTCCTATGCCACAAAAAGCAAACCGTGGGCACCAATCCCATCCGGATTTCTCAACATCAATATAATCAACAACAGTAAATAAACTGTACTATGTATATATGTATATCCGTGAAAATCCGCACAACATGTATCAGAATGTATCAGAGCGACCGCTAGAGTAAAACATATACAATATGTACATCAGTAGGCGAAATAAGAACCTACTGGAAAACACAGATAACTCTGATCACTAGCCTCCAAACCGTGACGTGAAACACCAAACTTGAACTGCAAACTGGGCACGGAAACCGAAAATCCCAGGTGAAAGACATTAAACACGCTAGAGTGAGTGGACGAGAATAAATGTCTTTCACCAAGTAATATATATGTTATAAAAACATATGCGAGTCCAGGTAAATAGAAACAATAAAGTACATGAGGTAAAACCATAATCCTCCAGCGTACTGAGCATGCAAGTAAAAATCCCACGGGGTCACTTATGGACACACACCGTGCTAGTACAGTCAGAACCACGGAGTCCCTGACTTCCACGTGATTCTAGCCAGAAATGGCCTCGGATCCGGGGAAACGCCCCTCACCGGTCAGTCGGGGATACGCCCCTCCTGGTATGGCCTACCATCGGGGATCAGCCGAGAGGCAAGTGTATCGATACAACAATGTAACCAAGAATGTACTCTGTGTAAACCAAATCATAAACATTTCGATGCAAATGCAAATAACAGCATATAAATGTATGTATACTCGTATACGTATATTCGTATAAGTATATCGTATAATCGTAAAACACATGCTCATATATCCGAAATCTCATAGGCATGCTCAAGATCGTAAATCATATAAAAGACTCGCAAACAATCCGTGAAAAGAAATTGTCCACTCACAGGTGAGCAAAAAGCACACACGCACTAATCTCGAGGACCGGCGGAAGATCCCTCGCCAGAAGCACGATCACGATCTCGATCTCGATCTCCTGAATGTTCACAAAACACAACTGATCAATATCATAGTTCTCAACACTTTACGGATGCACGGAAACCAACCGTTCCCGGAAATACGAAATGCAGTGCAAAATGAATTACGGAAATCCCGAAATCCCCACTCGAAATCTCGACTGAAAATCGGCTAACCAAATCAACCCGAAAACCTCCGTACGATAACCAGGGCGTGATTACGAGAAAAATGACAATAATTACATCGAAATCTGAAAAGTTGACTTTTTCCTCGCCGTTGACCGCCGTTGATCGCCGCCGCCGGCGACGGCGCGCCGTCAACGGTGGAATCACACGGTGGAAAGCTCCAGATCGGACCATCTCAACCTTGAGAACCTCTTTCCCTTCTATCACTAAGACCAATTCAAATCACAACCACCTCAAAATCAAGCAAAACCGAACGAAAATCCTTAACCAAATCCCTAATCGGGTTGCATCAAAAACTCTTCCTTAACCTCAATTGATCACACCAATAGACTCAGAGAGACGAGGGGAGTCGAATCCCCCTAATCTCCCCTTCCAAAACTCGCCGGAGCCAAGCTCCCCGTCACCGGCGATATCAACCCGATCGGCCTAACTCGGGCACCCCAAAAACCTCATCAAATCTCACCAATTAAAACATCAACCAACTCGAAATCATCGAGGGGAGCTAACTGTACCTTTCAATCAACCAAAGGTGGCCGGAATACGGTGGTCGGACGGGCAACCAAATCGGGAAACTCTCCCCCTCGAGTCAACGCAGTCAAACTTTCCAAAATGGGAAAGTCAACGCAAGTCAATGCAAATTCGTGTTTTTACGACTATTTTCCGACTTTTCGATATTTATACTCGTCCCACGGGTCGATCAACGGTCCGAAATGAATATACGATGTGATTCGGATAAGCTCGAAACAATCGGATAAACTCGTCGAAACCCGAAACTTCAAATAATCATAAAATATTCCTCGGTTATCGGAAAAATCTTCCGGAAACGCCTTCGAGCTCGAAATCACGTACTCTACAACTTCCGTGAAGACACTCAACTCAAATTCTCGACTGAAAACATAGTCGCGAATCGAATCGACAAACCACACAATATCGTAAAACTACGACTATATCCAAATCTCGAGAATCGTGCCAAACACACATCTGATTCTGGTTCGGGTCGTCACAGTTGTATCGATACACTTGCCTCTCGACTGATCCCCGATGGAGGCCTACCAGGAGGGGCAGTACCCCGGAACCGAGGCCTTTCTGGCTAGAATCACGTGTGGGTCTGGGATCCCGTGATTCGAACTGTACTAGCACGGACGTGTCCATGAGTGACCCCGTGAGATTTCCATGCATTCTCTATATACGAGTTGGAGTCAGCATCTCCTCGTATACTATTGATTTATTTATATTTCGACTCGCATATGTTTTTATAACATATATTACTCGGTGAAAGACATTTATTTTCGTCCACTCACTCTAACGATTTTCATGTCTTTCCCCTGGGATTTTCGGTTTCCGTGCCCAGTTTGCAGTTCAGGTTCTGGTGTTTCACGTCGTGGTTAGAGGCTAGTGATCTGAGCTACCTGTGTTTTCCAGTAGGTTCTTGTTTCGCCTACTGATGTGTATATTGTATATATTTACACTAGAGGTCGCTCTGATACATTCTGATACATGTTTTATGCGGATTTTCTCGGATATATATATATATACACACTACAGTATGTTTACTGTTTATTGAATATGATATGATGTTGAGAAATCCGGATGGGATTGGTGCCCACGGTTTGGTTTTTGTGGCATAGGACGAAGTGTTATTTTCAGGGTGCAGGTTTATGCAATTCCACGTTAGTAACGAAACTCTGCCGAAATTTTGAATGGTTTTTGTTGGTTCGTGTTTTCAGAAGGGGTTCGATTCCGGTTTAAGCAACTGAATCGGGGTTGGGTCCTTTCAAAACAAAACTGTAACTTTACAGAAATTCAGGAAACACATATGAAAATATAAATATCAGAGTATTCAGATTGACCTCTAGTATATACATATATACACAACAGTAGGCCAAACAAGAAACCTACTGAAAAAGGAAGAGTGGCTCGAATACTATGCCTCCAACCTCGACGTCCGACACCTGAATCCGAACTGCAAACTGGGCACGGAAACCAAAAAGCCTAGGGGAAAGACAAATAAAATAGTAAGAGTGAGTGGACGAAAATAAACATATGCCTTTCACCATTTATATAATCATAAAAACAATGCGAGTTTTTAAAATAAATGGAGGTATCAGGCGAATCTCTCAAGTCCGACGGTGATAGACTAGGCGAATATCTCAAGCCTAGTGGGCACATCAGGGGAATCTCTCAACCCTGGAACTGGACTACCGGTGATCAGCCGAGTAGTTAATACATCGATGCTAAGTAAATGCCATCACCAATAAAACATAAAACAATACCTCCAAAAACAATAAATAATCTCAATACTGTAATGGAAATAAATGCTGAAACAAGAACTCGCTACGACAGTGAAAATAAATCTCCACTCACAGATAAGCACAGCGCAAAACGCATTAATCCTGTGATCCGACAGAAAATCCCTCGCCAAACAAACGATCACGATCCCCTGAATAATCATAAATACCATTGTTCAATATCACATTACAAAACCCTATATCACATCTTGAGAACCAACCATTCCCGAAAACATATAACTCTTATATCGACGAAATCGTCAAAAATCTAATAAACACACTATAAAACCTCGCCACAAATTCTGATGCTCAATTCAAAATATAAACCTCACCACTGCGATCGGTGCGCGATTCCGAGCAAAATGACATAAAACTTGTCGAAAATCACCTCGGCCGGAAAACCGCCGCCGCTGCCGAAAAATGTCATCTTCCCAGAAAATTTCAACCTACATATGGATTTGAAGATCTCGACATTTCCAACAACTTTTTAGTTCAAAGTTAAGACCAATTTTGACCGGAAAAGGTCCAAATCTCACCTTGAAGTCGAAAATCCTCGCCGAAATTCTCCACCTCCGATCTCCCTCCTCCGGCCACAGCAAGGTGCGAGACCACTTGGGTTCAACTCACCTCACCATGGGCTTCAAAACCCCTATAGGGTCGACCTCCATCTAGGCCGCCATCGCCGCCACCAAAACCGCCGAAACTCGCCGGAAATTCATGGACTTTGCCGCTTCGATTCTCCCACCTCCGGCCACCATTCACGTCAATCTACCAACCAAACTGACGAGGAGCACGAGCCCAACATTTCTCGTCAAGGGATCACGGCCAACCGTGGCCAAAATCCGGCACGACGACGACAAGAACCAGTCGGCCCAAAAAGGGTCAAAACCCACCCGTGGTCCACGCGTTCAACACCCAGTTTCCAAAATTAGAAAGTTTCCTAATTCATCACATACTCCTTCCGTATTTATACCGTACACGTATCGAAACCAAATGGATAAATACGACAAAATCCAACAGCCAAAAATATTCATAACTTATTCCTCGTAACTCGAAATAATCCTCCGGAAATTCCCACGAGCTCGAAATTAAATTCTCTACAACTTTCATAAAGGACCTCAAATCAAATTCTTGCCCGATAATTTAGTCGTTAACAAGCCCGCCATATTGATCAATTACGACAAAATCGCGACTATTCGTGAAACTCGCAAATCAAGCCGATAAACATACCATTTCTGGTTCGGGTTGTCACAAACCTACCCCACTTACAAAAATTTTGATCTCAAAATTTCCAAACCTGCCAACTGAAAAGTAGGGACACCGTTTCTACATACTGCTCAACCTCCCAAATGACTACTTCAACTGAATGACTTTGCCAACAGACTTTCACAATAGGAAATATCTCTGTGCTGTAATCCCTGCACCCTCAAATCCAGAATCTGAACTAGCTCCTCCGCAAATGTCAAGTCCTCTTGTATAGGGGACGGATAGGGTGCAAAACATGCAATAAATCTGAAATGTAGTTCCACCACATGGAATACAACGTACACACTAACCAACGTTATAGGCAAGGCCAAACTATACGTCACAACACTTCCCATGATCACATACAGACCAATATAACGTGGCAAAGTATACCACACCTCCTAAAAAAATCACACCTTTCCAAGGAAACCTTAATCACCAACCTTGAACTCAATGACTCAACATACTCACATCTGCATAACTTCTCTGTCGAACTCAAGTAATTATCAACCTGTCCTTGCTAATTCGAAGGTCTACAGTAGCGCATTCCACTAAATCAGGACCAAAAGTCATCTCATTTCTAACTCACTCCAACACAATGGAGTGCAACACTGTTTCTCATACACAACTTCATACAATGCCATAAAAATCCTGGTTTGCAAACTAATACTGCAAGCAATCACAAACAAATGAAACTGCTGGTCCCAAATCCTTCTGAACTGCAATACACAGAACCACAACATGTCCCCCAAAGTCTGAATAGTCCTCTCAAATTGCCCACCAATCTGACAATGAAAAACTACACTAAACTGTAATCTGGTCCCCTACGCTCACTGCAATGCTTGCCAAAACTCTGTTTTAATTGATGATCTCGATCAGAGACCCAAGATACAAGCACACCATGAAAATGGACAACCTCTGCCAAATACAGCCATGTCAGCCTGCCCCCTGAAATCTTTCCAGGAAGTACAAGGAAATAACTGATTTCGTCAAACGGTCCACAATGACCAAAAAACCAGTATTACCATCCGAAGTACACGGTAACTAATACACGAAATCCATAGTGATATGCTCCCACTTCTGATCGGGAATCTCCAATAGCTGTAACTTCCCAGCAAGTTTCCGTCTCTCTGCCCTCACCTGCCAACAAATGAGGCATCTGCTCACATAAGCTACTATTTCCCTCTTCATGTTACACCACAAGTAGTAAATTCTAAGTATCTGATACATCTTCGTACAACCAAGGTGCATAACATATATAGAATCCGCATGTCTCTGGGCCCTATACAACCAAGGTGCATAACATATATGAGCTTCAATAAGTATCTCCCTCTTCAAATCATTGTCTCTGGGCCCACATAGTCTCCTTCTGCACGATAAAGTGCTAGCATTCCTCAACTGATACTTTCTAAATCGCATTCTTCTTGTTCAACCGGTAAGAATCCGCATCCTGAGCTTCACAGACCTGATCAAGTAACACAGGTCGATCCTGGAACTAGCCAACAATGCTCCATCATCTCACTCTATCTTAGTTCCCATAGCTCGCAACTCAGCTAACAATGAGATTCTTGCAAAACGTACATGAAACATAGAAACTCCAAATTTCTGACCAAGTGCATCAGCAACAACGTTGGCCTCCCCGGAATGGTAGTCAAAGTACAACTGTACAGTCACAGTCGTTAATCAACCCCATCCGTCTATGCTGCCTCATGATCAAATCTAGCTAAATACATAAGTAGATGAAACTCAAGTAATCAGTGTACATCCTGCTCTGCGCTGCACGCCATACCAGTAGTATCTCCAACTCTTTGATGCTAACACAAAGACAGCTACTCCCAAATCATACATAGGATACTTAACTTCATAAAGCTTTCACTGCCTGGACCATATACCATCATATTGCCATGCTGCAGCCCAACTCGACCAAAATCTAGTTTCGAAACATCACTATACATAACATACACTTCATCGATATCACATAATGTGAACACCGATGCAGTAATCAACCTCTCCTCTAACCACCACATGTAACTCTCCCAACAGGTACCTGACCATTTCAAACTCGACCCTCTGATCGAAATTGATGATGCTCACATTTGAAATCAATCTCCGAAAACTGAAGCTCCAATAAGCTGATCAAACAAGCCATCAATCCGAAGTGGGGGATACTTTCTCTTCTCTGAAACCTGATTTAGCTTCCGGCGGTAATCGATGCATAACCTCATTGAACCATCAGATAACCTCAACATCACGAACATCAGGTACAACAAC
Source organism: Geum urbanum (assembly GCA_946800695.1). Lineage (NCBI taxonomy): Eukaryota > Viridiplantae > Streptophyta > Magnoliopsida > Rosales > Rosaceae > Geum > Geum urbanum. The sequence continues at coordinate 43,900,079 of OX326998.1, forward strand.
CTCAACATCACGAACATGTGCCAAGTACGGCATACATCCTTGCTTCATCATCAGCTTAGCCTCATTGCTGAAACCACACATAGTAGAGAAGTATTTCTTTCACCTCTAAAAAAAAAAAACTTTTGGCACGACTGGACGTCAAAGGACTAAAACATTCTTGCGATGAACAACCACTCCGTAGCTAGTCCACAACCCCTTGCAAACCTCATAGTCTCGATACCCCACCTGATACACACAATCTCATCAAATGGATACAACATTCTCCACAAACTCAGAAGTGAAGATGCAAGCATAATAGCCATGGATGTCAAGCAACGGTAACCTCAGGGAAACTCTGCCCTCACACAGGGTCATGGCACGAACTCTGGCATGTCCAACTAACCGTCCACGTTGGTTGTGACTTTGCTGATTGACTTGTCTAAAAGTCTGCGTTGGTCAAACTCTAGAAATGGTACATTGACCTTCTCCTGAATTCTGAGATGCAGGACCATGAAAAGCAGCTAATTGAGAACATTCCTTCGTAACGTGACCCTCCTGACCACCATAATAGCAATTGAGAGTGCTCCTCGGATGCAAACCACAATGACGCCTACTATGTGGAAGGATCACCAACGACCACCCTGACTCATGCCACAGGAACTAGTCCACTACTTTGTGATCTCCTTCTCCACCAAACAGATCTTCCGCCTTGTCTAAATGACCCTCAACATAATCGAAATGGCCACCGCCTGATGAAGCTACTGATCCCGAGGTGTCTGAACTCAACCTCATCAAAGTATCTCGACTAAGTTAACCTTCCTCAAACCGACATGTCTGAAACCGCATATGCCTTTCCTTCTCAATGTCCTCGCCTTTGAGTGCAGCACATCAAACTCCTTACGATTGTCTTGAGGCATAATAGTCAAAATCTTTTTGATGCTCAGGTTCAAACTCATCTCAAACCTCTTGCATTGCTTCCTCTGAAGCCACATAACACGTGCAAACTAGAAGAAACATGTGAATAATTCATCCCTGCCTCAGGTTGGTAAACACTCCATATTTCCATTTTTGGATAGCTTGATTGAACCATTACCGTAAAAACAATACCCTGAATGTAGGTCATAGAGTCTCAACAAGAACTCACACAATACCAACCCACCAAATGCAATGATCTGACTCAAACACACCATCAGCTACCACAATTCTCTGCTATGAAGCAATATGTAGGCCCCCATACACGCACAACCGGGCAAACCATTCCACACATATCTCTGTACCCAGAATGCTTATCCAAACCCACAACTTATATTATCAAGTCGCGCGTCGACTGGTCCTCAACAGGATCCACAACCTTACTGACATAGAAAGCACGTCAAGGAGTCATCTTAATGAATAAGACATTGTTCACAACAAGCAAGACGTAATCATGGAACTTCAAACATTTGAAAGCACACAACACCCAGAGCATTAATGAGTATCCACCGAGCGGTCGGGTCATCGCTCCAGACATGCTTTACATTCTCAAATATCCTTAGTAAACACGACTACAAAAGTCTACAGAACCTAAAGCCTAATGCTCTGATACCAAGCTGAAAGGACCCAACCCTGATTTAGTTTCCTAAACCGGAATCAAACCCTTTCTAAAAACGTGAACTTTCAAAAACCAAAAAATTTCGAAAGAGTTTCCTCTATAACGCGCGGTTGCCATTAACCTGCACCCGAAAGATACACTTCAACCTATGCCACAAAAGCCAAACCGTGGGCACCAATCCCATCCGGATTTCTCAAAAACATATCATAATGTAAAGTAATAAACAAAATTGTAACTTTACAGAAATCCGGGAAAAACATATGAAAATATAAACATCAGAGTATTCAGAGCAACCTCTAGTATATACATATATACACAACAGTAGGCCAAACAAGAAACCTACTGAAAAAGGAAGAGTGGCTCGAATACTATGCCTCCAACCTCGACGTGCGACACTTGAATCCGAACTGCAAACTGGGCACGGAAACCGAAAAGCCCAGGGAAAAGGCAAATAAAATAGTTAGAGTGAGTGGACGAAAATAAACATATGCCTTTCACCATTTACATAATCATAAAAACAATGCGAGTTCTTAAGCCCAACAGTGATAGACTAGGCGAATATCTCAAGCCTAGTGGGCACATCAGGGGAATCTCTCAACCCTGGAACTGGACTACCGGTGATTAGCCGAGTAGTCAATGCATCGATGCTAAGTAAATGCCATCACCAATAAAACATAAAACAATACCTCCAAAAACAATAAATAATCTCAATACTGTAATGGAAATAAATGCTGAAACAAGAACTCGCTACGACAGTGAAAATAAATCTCCACTCACAGATAAGCACAGCGCAAAACGCGTTAATCCTGTGATCCGGCAGAAAATCCCTCACCAAACGAACGATTACGATCCCTTGAATAATCATAAATACCACTGTTCAAAATCACATTACAAAACCCTGTATCACATCTTGAGAACCAACCATTCCCGAAAACATATAACTCAAATATCGACGAAATCGACGAAAATCCAATAAACAAACTATAAGACCTCGCCACAAATTTCGATGCTCAATTCAAAATATAAACCTCACTACTGCGATCGGTGCGTGATTCCGAGCAAAACGACATAAAACTTGTCAAAAATCACCTCGGCCGGAAAACCGCCGCCGCTGCCCCCTCCGCCGGAAAATGTCATCGGCCCAGAAAATTTCAACCTACACATAGATTTGAAGATCTCGACATTTCCAACAACTTTCTAGTTCAACATTAAGCCTAATTTTGACCGAAAAATGTCCAAATCTCACCTTGAAGTCGAAAACCCTCACCGGAATTCTCCACCTCCGTTCTCCCTCCTCCGGCCACAGCAAGGTGCAAGACCACTTGGGTTCAACTCACCTCACCATGGACTTCAAAACCCCTATAGGGTCGACCTCCATCTCGGCCGCCATCGCCGCCATCAAAACCGCCGAAACTCGTCGAAAATCCATGGACTTTGCCGCTTCGATTCTCCCACCTCCGGCCACCATTCACGTTGATTTACCTACCAAACTGACGAGGAGAACGAGCCCAAAATTTCTTGTCAAGGGACCACGGCCAACCGTGGCCCGAATCCGGCACGTCGACGGCAAGAACCACTCGGCCCAAAACGGGTCAAAACCCACCCGCGGTCAACGCGGTCAACACCCAGTTTCCAAAATTAGAAAGTTTCCTAATTCGTCACGTACTCCTTCCGTATTTATACCGTACACGTATCGAAACAAAATGGATAAAAACGACAAAATCCAACGGCCGAAAATATTCATAACTTATTCTTCGTAACTCGAAATAATCCTCCAAAAATTCCCACGAGCTCGAAATTAAATTCTCAACAACTTTCATGAAGGATCTCAAATCAAATTCTTGCTGGATAATTTAGTCGTTAACAAGCCCGCCATATTGATCAATTATGACAAAATCGCGACTATTCGTGAAACTCGCAAATCAAGCCGATAAACATACCATTTCCGGTTCGGGTTGTCACACAAAGGGAGAAGAACTTTGAAAGTAAGAACTTGTATTGCTGAAAGAAAGCTTTACAAGAGTACTTGATAGCTTGTTGCCTGGATGCCTCAAATGGGAGGGGTGGTTCCCTATTTATAGCCTCCTTCTCTATGTCTAAGTGTTCTAGACTATTCTAGGTATGTACATGTAGAGAAAGTCCTAAGGAAATCTATACAGGTCTAAGTACTACCTTGATGGTTCTAGAGACTTCCAGAGTGGTCTTGAGCCTTGAACCTCACTAGGACTCTAGAGAGGTATTGAGTTGTCTAGCTGCCTCCAAATCCTTCTTGAGACTTCTGCAACCTTTTGCAATGATCCGCAGGCTTCTATGATTTGGAGGCTTCTATGACATTCTGGAGGCTTCTATGACCCTCTATAAAATTTCGGATGGTTCCGGGATGCTCCAAAACCTTCCTTGAGATATACTTGCCTCTCAAATGCTCAATGAAATTGCTGGAAAATTGGCGGGCTGTGACATTCTCCCCCACTTAAGCTCGTGATGCCCTCATCGGGCCTTCGTCACGGTAGCGCTAGATCTTGTCCTTAAATTGCCAAAGTGCGTCCTCGGACTCCTTGCTTGCTTTGGTGTCGGGCAGGCCTCTCCACCTTATGAGGTACTCTTTGTAACTTAGTACGCCTCGTCGTCATATCACCCTATCCGCGAGTACTTCATCCACTTCTTTGTCGAAAGAAGTGACTATCATTATTGGTGCCTGATATGATACTCCTCTTTATGGGTCTTCTATGTTTTCGTTATATGGCTTTAACATGCTCACATGGAAGACCGGATGAATCTTCAACTTGGCCGGCAAGATGAGCTTGTATGAAACTTTGCCTACGTGTTTGATCACTTCAAATGGTCCCTCATACTTGCGTATCAAGCCCTTGTGCACCTTTTTAAAGGGCTTGAATTGTTGTGGCAAGAGTTTCACAAGAACAAGGTCTCCTTCCTTGTACTCCATATGCCTCATCTTCTTGTCTGCCCATTTCTTCATCCTTGTAGCAGCCTTATACAACGATGCTCGAGCTAACTTAATTTGTTTGCTCATGCCAAGACTTGGTTAATTTGAACGCGGCAGGATTCTTCCCTTCGTAATGAGTGGCAAGGGATAAAGGGGTTATTGGTTGCTGTCCTATCACGATCTCAAAAGAACTCTTGTTGGTGGCCTCGCTTTGCTGCATGTTGTATGAAAACTGTGCCACATCAAGAACTTGGCCCAGTCCTTTTTGTTGGCACTCACATAGTGTGACGACCCGGACCAGAATCAGCAGTATGATCAGCTGTATACGTAAGTTACTGCGTAGTCGCAGGTTTACGACAGCTGTTTGAAGCGCCGAACTCGTTAACGACTAAATTCTTGGCCGAGAATTGGAGCCGGGTCTCTTCTCGAGAGTCGTTGTACGTGTGATTACGAGTTCGTGGGCGGTTCCGGATTGTTATTTGGACGACCGAGGAATTTGTTATGAATATTTGAAGTTTCGACGGAAACGGATTTAAATGGCGGGTTTGTTCGCGACTAAATTATCGGACGAGAATTTGGTTTCGGCTTCTTCATGGAAGTTGTTCAGAATTTAATTTCGAGTTCGTGGGAACTTCCGGAGCATGATTTGGAGTTACGAGGAATTAGTTGCGAATTTTGCCGATTGTTGATTGTTTGGTTGATTTAATTGTGTGTTGGTTCAAAGGGTTGACTTTTTGTCCGTTTGGTTGATGTGTTTGACTTTGGGTGATTATGAAAGATTATGTCGAGTCGAATTCATGGCCGCGAGAATTATCGGAATCGGAATTACGACGAAGAAGTTATGCGCGTTTGAAGTTCGTCGAAATGGATAAACATGAAGTTTCCGTTTTGGGAAAGGCTATATATAGTAACCTGCTATTTTGGGCAAGGGGAAGACTTTCCAGTTTGGGTGTTGACCGAGTTGACTCGGTCAACTCGGTGGAGAGTGAGATTTCACGTTGGCTTCATGGTGGCTCCACGGTGGTGGATCGATTCCGGCCACCCTAGGCTTCGGCCTAGGGCTAGTTATGCTCGGCGTGGTTCCCTCGTGGTGGTGCCGGCCACCGTTTGCGGCGAGGCTCGCCGGAGAGAGAGAAAAATCCGGCCAAGTTTGCAAATTTTTGGGTTTAATGGTGAACTCCGATTTCGGCCGAATTGAGCTACAACTTTGAGTGGGCTTTGAAGCTCTCATCCCCTTGATGCTTCCCTGTAAGTTTCGTGTTTCAATTCGATGTATACATGGAGAATTTTGGATTGGAAAATTTGTGTACAATTCGGGTTTCATTGAAATTGGATGTGTTAGAGTGAGAATTGGACTTCGGTGCAGTTGACAAAGTTGCTCAGTGGGTGATTTTGAGTGGAATAGGGGTGGCTCCGCCGTGAAATTTTCCGGTCAACAGTGGCGCCGCCGTGGACGGCGGTCAACGGTCAACGGGTTGACTTTTTGACTTTCGGCAAGTTGCATGTCGTTTGACTCGAAATCGCGCTCCGAACGCAGTGGGGAGGTTCGTTTTTCGAGTTGAGCGTCCGAACATAAAGCGAGGTATTGAGGTGGTATATACGGATTTTCGACGATTTGTTGACTTTGAATTGTGTATTTCCGAGAACGGTGGTTTCTCGTGGTTTGATTTGTATTGTCGGATTATGACTTTGAATATTGGACATTGTGGATATTCAGGGGTTCGTGATCGTTTGTTTGGCGAGGGACATTCCGCCGGATCACGGGTTAACGCGATACGCGTTACGCCAGTCTGTGAGTGGACAATTTATTTTCACGGATTGATTGCGAGTCGTTTATATACGTTTTATGAACTTGAGCATGCAGCATGATTATGGTTTTACGAGCATGAGATTTCATACGAGATTATGATTATATAAGCATGTGTTTACGATTATACGAATATGTTTATACGGATATACGTATACGAATATGCATACACTTATATGTTGTTTCATGCATTTGCATCGATTTGCTTGTGATTTGGTTTTCACAGAGTACAGTCTCAGTTACGTTGTTGTATCGATACACCTTGCCTCGTCGGCTGATCCCCGACGGAGGGCCGCCTGGAGGGGCGTTTCCCCAACCAGACCGGTGAGGGGCGTATTCCCCGGAACCGAGGCCATTTCTGGCTTAGAATCACGTGGTAGTCAGGGACTCCGTGGTTCAGACTGTACTAGCACGGAGGTGTCCATGAGTGACCCCGTGGGATTTTACTTGCATGCTCAGTACACTGGAGGAGTATGAGTTTTACCTCGTGTACTATGTTGTTTATATTTACCTGGACTCGCATATGTTTTTATAACATATTTATTATCTGGTGAAAGACATTTATTTTCGTCCACTCACTCTAACGTGTTTATTGTCTTTCACCTGGGCTTTTCGGTTTCCGTGCCCAGTTTGCAGTTCTGGCTCTGGTGTCGCACGTCATGGTCGGAGGCATAGTGCTCGAGCTACTTTGTTTCATCCAGTAGGTTGATTGTTCTACCTACTGTGGTATGCGTATACGATTATGTATTAGATGTCGCTCTGAGCTTCCTATTGAATACGTTATACAATTTTACACTGGAATTCGGTAAAGTGCATATATATTTACTACTTTACCTTACTGTTGATATATTGAGAAATCCGGATGGGATTGGTGCCCACGGTTTGCTTTTTGTGGCATAGGATGAAGTGTATTTTCAGCGTGCAGGTAATGGTAATTCCACGCTAGTAACGAAACTCTGCCCAAATTTCGAAAAGTTTTTGTTGGTTCGTGTTTTCGAAGGGGTTTGATTCCGATTTAGGAAGCTAAATCGGGGTTGGGTCCTTTCAGCTTGGTATCAGAGCATTAGGTTATAGGTTCTGTAGACTTCTGTAGTCGTGTTTACCAAGGATATTTGAGAGTGTACAGCATGTCTGGAATGGTGACCCGACCGGCCGGCGGATAATCATCAAATTCCGGGTGTTGTATGCTTTCAAATATTTGAAGTTCCATGATTACGTTCCACTTGTTGTGAACGATATTGTATTCATTAGGATGCCTCCTGACGTGCTTTCCGTGTCATTTCGGTTGTGGATCCTGTTGAGGATCATTCGACGCGTGAATTGCCAGAGAACAGTGGATTCAGATGAGTATTCAGAGTTCAGTGAACTATGTGGCACGGTTTACCTGGGGATGTGTATATGGGCATCTATATGTGGCCTCAGAGCGGTGAGTTGTGGCAGAGATGTTTGCCTGAGTCAGATTGTTGTATTTTGTGGGCTGGTATTATGTGAGTTCCGGTTGTGACTCCATGGCCTACATTCAGGGTGTTGTGTATACAGTGATGGTTTATCAGGCTACCCAGCATTCGAATGTGGAGTGCTTACCCACCTGAGGCAGAGATGCATTGTCCACGTGTTTGTTCTTGTTTGCACGTGTTATGTGTCTTCAGAGGGAGCTATGCACGAGGTTCGAGATGAGTTTGAACCTGAGTATCAGAGAGAGTCTGATTGATGTGCCTCGAGATATCCGTGAGGAGCTTAGTGTGTTGCACTCAGTGGCGAGGTTATTGTGAGGGAAAGATGTGTACGGTTTTTGATGTGATGGTTTGAGGAAAGTGGACTTAGTTGAGATTTTGATGAGGTTGAGTTCTGACACTTCGGGATCAGTGACGTCATCAGACTGTGGCCTTTTCGATTATGTTAAGGATCCTCTGCTGATCCGTTTGGCGAAGGCGGAGATCACAGAGTAGCGGATTTGCTCCTGTGGCATGAGTTTGGGTGATCATTGGCGATCCTTTCACGCAGCAGGTATTGCGGTGATTTGTGTTCGAGGAGCACTTTCAGTTGCTGTTTCGGTGGCTAGAAGGGTCACGTTACGAGGGAGTGCCCTCAGTCAGCTGTGTTAGCAGTTCGACGACTTAGAGTTACGAGGAGACTCTCATGTTGTTCCTACCGTCTGATCAATGTACCATTTTGACGAGTTATTCAGCAAGTCGCAATTGATGTGGGCGACTAGTTGGGCATGTTGGAGTTCGTGCCATGACCTTGTTTGAGGACAGACTTTTCTCCGAGGTTACTGTTGTTTGATGTCCATGGTGATTGTGTCTGTATCTCCACTTCCGAGGTTTTGGAGAGTGTTGCATCCATCCGGAGGTTACGAGATCCTTGTTGGAGGATATGGTTTAGCCGTGGATTTGTTGTAGCTGGATGTTGTGATTTTGGTGTGTTTGTGAGTATGGACTTACTGACGACGCATTTGGTTGTGTTCGAGTGCCTCGATGAGGAGGTTGTGTTTCGACGACCAGATTTCCCCGAGATACTGTTTCGTGGTGATGGTCGAGCGGATGGTGGAGACAAGTTGTGTGGTTTGTTTAGCCCATGTTGTGGATACTATGGTTGTTGTACCTTACATTGGTGACATTGAGATGGTTTCCGAGTTTCCAGATGTATTCCGGAGGAGCTACCAGGTGTTCCTCCAGTTCGGGAGACTGACTACACCATTTAGCTTGTACCAGGCGCTGGACTCATTTTACCGGCATTTTGTCGTTTGGAGCCAGCGGAGCTGATGGAGCTATAGTTCCGACTCCAGGAGTTGCTGGAGGAGGTTTCAGGAGATTTCATGTGACCTAGTGTATTTGCGTGGTGTACTTTTGCATTATGTGTACGGATGTTGGTTGGTTCGACGAGATGGTGCATTGACTACCGAAGCCTGATTCGCTTCAGAGGAGAGTGAGTATCCTCCGCTTTGGATTGACGATTGGTTGATCAGCTTGTGAGAGCTTCAGTCTTGTCGAGGATTGATTTCGGGACTGGATATTATCAGTTGAGGTTTGATGAGTCAGATGTGGCTGCGTTAGCTTTCAGATCGTGGTGCGGGCATTACGAGTTATTGGTCACGTGTTTGGTTGACCAATGCCCCGTAGATCGTGTGGACTCGATGGACCAGATGTTCAGGTGATTCTGGACGAGTTGCGGTCATGTTCGTCGACAATATCCTTATTCACTCCAGGAGTGTGGGCCAGCACCTGAAGCAATTGTGAGTGGTTTCGCGGACTTTGCGAGACGACCAAGTGTTTGCGAGGTTTAGCCAGTGTGAGTTTTGGTTGATTAGTGTGAAGATTTTGGGTTGTGTGACGTTATCCGAGGAAGTTGGCGTGATTCCTGACCAGTTAGAAGCCGTGTTGGTTTGGGGTTGCCCTACCCGTGTACCAGAGATCAGGGGTTTCTTGCGTTTGGCAGGCTATTACCGATGGCTTGTACAGTATTTTCCTGAATTGCCACTTCACTTTCCGGATTGACGAAGAAGGCGTCAAGTTCGAGTGGTTCGATGCACGCGAGGAGAGTTACTTACTCCTGCAAGATGATTGACCGTTGTTTCGGTTTTGACCTTACCTGACGATCGTGGTGAGTTCGTGGTCGTGAGTTACGGCGAGGCATCGAGGTTTGGATTTGGTTGTGCTTTGATGATGTGTAGCAGAACGGTGGCTCATGGTTTCGGGCAGCGGAAACCTTATGTAGCTACGTATCCTGTGTATGATTTGGGAGTAGCTATGTTTATGTTAGCATCAGAGAGTTCGAGACACTACTACTACGGCGTACAGCGCAGTGTAGGATGTGCACTGATCACTTGAGTTACATCCACTTGCATTTTCGGCCAGGTTTGGGCTTGAGGCAGTGTCGATGGATGGAGTCGATTAACGACTATGGCTGCACCTTTGAGTTTGTTCGGGGAAGGTTAGAGGTTGTACTTTGATCATCCGTCTGGGATGATGTTGTTGCTGATGCATTCAGTCGAGAGTCAGGAGCGTCAGTGTTTCATGTGTGTGTGGCTCGAGTTTCCGTGTTAGCCGAGTTGCGAGCTATGGGAGCTGAGTTCAAGTGTGAGATGTTAAAGCTAATTGTTTTGCGTGCGATGTGCACCAGTGGTACGGAGATGTGCCTGATATTCCAAGTTTACTACTCGTGACGCAACATGAAGAGCAATGTAGCAGCTTGTGTGTGCTGATGCCACATTCGTCGACTGGCGATGGCTAGGAGGCAGAGACTTGCCGAGAAGTGTCAGCCATTGAAGATTTCCGATTAGACGTGGCGATTGTTGTTGTGTTTGTGTATGTTGTTTGCACTTTGGTTCGTGATACCAATTGTTGGGCCTTTGTAGGTCGTCTGACGTACTCAGTACAGTTCCTTGTACTTTCGGAGATGGTTCCAGTGGTTGGCTGGCATAGCTATGTTTGACGAAGATTGGCTATTTACGTGGTGTATCTGTGTCCCAGTCCGCTGATCGAGATAATCAGCTACGACAGAGTGTTGGCAAGCTTTGCAGTAAGCATTGGGGACCAGATTACGAGTTGGTACCAGTTCTTATCCTCGGATTGGCGAGCGATCTTTGAGGACTATTCAGGCCTTGGAGGGCATGTTGTGGACCTTGGTATTGTAGTTCCGGAGGATTCGGGACCAGCAGTTTCAGCTGTTCGAGGTTGCTTGCAGTACCAGGTTGTTGTCCACTGTGATTTTGATATTGTTTGACGTCGTTTTGAGGAACGATGTTGTACTTCATTGTGTTGGAGTGAGTTTGGTTTGAATTTGAGTTAATGTTTGTTTCCGATTTTGTGGAGTGTGTTACCACAGACTGTCAGATTAGCGGAAATGGATTGGTTATTGCCCGAGTTCGATGTTCGAGCTATGCTGATATGAATATGTGAGATATATTGATGTGTGAACTGAGTTGTGATTGCCTTGATATTTTGATCCGTGTGTGGCCATATGCGAGGTTGTGTTATGCCGTGTGGTTCGACATCGCCTATAGTGTTGGCTTTTATGTGTGTTGGGTTCCGTGTGGCGGAACTGTGTTTCGGGTTTGCTATCTATTGTGCACCCTATCTGTTCATTATGTAGGAACACTTGGCGATTGTGTGAGCCAGTTCAGATTTGTGATTTGAGGGTACAGGGATTCCAACACGGAATTATCTCCTATTGTGGAGACGGTTGTCAGAGTTGTTCAGTTGAGGTTGCCGTTGGTGAGTTGAGCAGTATGCAGAGGCAGTGCTCCTACCTTGTAGTCGGCATACTCGGAAATTTCGAGGTCGAAATTTTTCTAAGGGGGGTGGATTTGTGACGACCCGGACCAGAATCAGCAGTATGATCAGCTGTATACGTAAGTTACTGCGTAGTCGCAGGTTTACGACAGCTGTTTGAAGCGCCGAACTCGTTAACGACTAAATTCTTGGCCGAGAATTGGAGCCGGGTCTCTTCTCGAGAGTCGTTGTACGTGTGATTACGAGTTCGTGGGCGGTTCCGGATTGTTATTTGGACGACCGAGGAATTTGTTATGAATATTTGAAGTTTCGACGGAAACGGATTTAAATGGCGGGTTTGTTCGCGACTAAATTATCGGACGAGAATTTGGTTTCGGCTTCTTCATGGAAGTTGTTCAGAATTTAATTTCGAGTTCGTGGGAACTTCCGGAGCATGATTTGGAGTTACGAGGAATTAGTTGCGAATTTTGCCGATTGTTGATTGTTTGGTTGATTTAATTGTGTGTTGGTTCAAAGAGTTGACTTTTTGTCCGTTTGGTTGATGTGTTTGACTTTGGGTGATTATGAAAGATTATGTCGAGTCGAATTCATGGCCGCGAGAATTATCGGAATCGGAATTACGACGAAGAAGTTATGCGCGTTTGAAGTTCGTCGAAATGGATAAACATGAAGTTTCCGTTTTGGGAAAGGCTATATATAGTAACCTGCTATTTTGGGCAAGGGGAAGACTTTCCAGTTTGGGTGTTGACCGAGTTGACTCGGTCAACTCGGTGGAGAGTGAGATTTCACGTTGGCTTCATGGTGGCTCCACGGTGGTGGATCGATTCCGGCCACCCTAGGCTTCGGCCTAGGGCTAGTTATGCTCGGCGTGGTTCCCTCGTGGTGGTGCCGGCCACCGTTTGCGGCGAGGCTCGCCGGAGAGAGAGAAAAATCCGGCCAAGTTTGCAAATTTTTGGGTTTAATGGTGAACTCCGATTTCGGCCGAATTGAGCTACAACTTTGAGTGGGCTTTGAAGCTCTCATCCCCTTGATGCTTCCCTGTAAGTTTCGTGTTTCAATTCGATGTATACATGGAGAATTTTGGATTGGAAAATTTGTGTACAATTCGGGTTTCATTGAAATTGGATGTGTTAGAGTGAGAATTGGACTTCGGTGCAGTTGACAAAGTTGCTCAGTGGGTGATTTTGAGTGGAATAGGGGTGGCTCCGCCGTGAAATTTTCCGGTCAACAGTGGCGCCGCCGTGGACGGCGGTCAACGGCGGTCAACGGTCAACGGGTTGACTTTTTGACTTTCGGCAAGTTGCATGTCGTTTGACTCGAAATCGCGCTCCGAACGCAGTGGGGAGGTTCGTTTTTCGAGTTGAGCGTCCGAACATAAAGCGAGGTATTGAGGTGGTATATACGGATTTTCGACGATTTGTCGACTTTGAATTGTGTATTTCCGAGAACGGTGGTTTCTCGTGGTTTGATTTGTATTGTCGGATTATGACTTTGAATATTGGACATTGTGGATATTCAGGGGTTCGTGATCGTTTGTTTGGCGAGGGACATTCCGCCGGATCACGGGTTAACGCGATACGCGTTACGCCAGTCTGTGAGTGGACAATTTATTTTCACGGATTGATTGCGAGTCGTTTATATACGTTTTATGAACTTGAGCATGCAGCATGATTATGGTTTTACGAGCATGAGATTTCATACGAGATTATGATTATATAAGCATGTGTTTACGATTATACGAATATGTTTATACGGATATACGTATACGAATATGCATACACTTATATGTTGTTTCATGCATTTGCATCGATTTGCTTGTGATTTGGTTTTCACAGAGTACAGTCTCAGTTACGTTGTTGTATCGATACACCTTGCCTCGTCGGCTGATCCCCGACGGAGGGCCGCCTGGAGGGGCGTTTCCCCAACCAGACCGGTGAGGGGCGTATTCCCCGGAACCGAGGCCATTTCTGGCTTAGAATCACGTGGTAGTCAGGGACTCCGTGGTTCAGACTGTACTAGCACGGAGGTGTCCATGAGTGACCCCGTGGGATTTTACTTGCATGCTCAGTACACTGGAGGAGTATGAGTTTTACCTCGTGTACTATGTTGTTTATATTTACCTGGACTCGCATATGTTTTTATAACATATTTATTATCTGGTGAAAGACATTTATTTTCGTCCACTCACTCTAACGTGTTTATTGTCTTTCACCTGGGCTTTTCGGTTTCCGTGCCCAGTTTGCAGTTCTGGCTCTGGTGTCGCACGTCATGGTCGGAGGCATAGTGCTCGAGCTACTTTGTTTCATCCAGTAGGTTGATTGTTCTACCTACTGTGGTATGCGTATACGATTATGTATTAGATGTCGCTCTGAGCTTCCTATTGAATACGTTATACAATTTTACACTGGAATTCGGTAAAGTGCATATATATTTACTACTTTACCTTACTGTTGATATATTGAGAAATCCGGATGGGATTGGTGCCCACGGTTTGCTTTTTGTGGCATAGGATGAAGTGTATTTTCAGCGTGCAGGTAATGGTAATTCCACGCTAGTAACGAAACTCTGCCCAAATTTCGAAAAGTTTTTGTTGGTTCGTGTTTTCGAAGGGGTTTGATTCCGATTTAGGAAGCTAAATCGGGGTTGGGTCCTTTCACATAGTGCCGCAAGTACAACTCCAAGAGAGCATTGATATGCTCCGTCTGACTGTCGCTTTGTGGATGGAAGCTTGTCGAAAAGTTCAAATCTAACTCCAACATCTTGAACAGCTCTATCTAATATCTCCCCATGAAGCATGGGTCTCGGTCGCTGACAATGTTCTTTGGAATGCCCCAAAGTCTTACCACATTGCGGAGAAATAGCCTTGTTGTCTCCTCCACAGTGCAATCTGCCGATGCGGCCATGAATGTGGCATACTTGCTAAACTTGTCTACCACAACTATTATGCTTCCGAACCCGTCAAACTTTGGTAGGCATGTCATGTAGTTCATAGAGACGCTTTGCCTTGGTCTCTCCTGGATGGTAAGAGGTTAAGCAAGCCCCCCGGCTGCTGTTGTACCACCTTGTCTTATTGGCAAACAAGACATGTCCTCACGTACTCTTCGACCCCGTCTCGCATCCTCGGCCAGTAATAAATGGCAAGTATGTGTCACATACCTGAATGGCCGGCCCATAAGGAATCATGGCATTCCCTAATCAACTATCTCCTTAAGTTGTCCCACATCGGTACATAGATGTGGTGTCCCTTGGTGTAGAGAATATCTTCGTCTAGCCAAAACCTCCACGTCTTGCCTTCTCTGGCCAAGGTAATGATGGTATGCCCTTGTGGATCTGCCTCAAGCCCCTCCTTGATTTGGCATAACAGTGGGCTTGTAGCTTGCGACATACTTGTGAACTCCGCCTTTCAGAGCTACCACATTCACTCTTCCTGGCTTATACTCCATGACATAGTCGAATTCAGCCAGGAAGTCTTGCCACCTTACTTGATTCAGACTCAGCTTTTTTATGTCTGAAAGTAGCTAGTTGCGACATTGTCGGTCATGATTGTGAACTTCGTTCCAAGCAAGTAGTGTTGCCACAATCTAAGGCAATGGATGATGGTCGTCATCTCTTTCTCTTGTATAGTGTAGCGTCTCTCTGCCTCATTGAGCTTCCGACTCTCGTAAGCTATAAGATGCCCTTCTTGCATAAGTACACCACCTATATCAAAGTCAGAAGCATCGGTGTATACCTCATATGGCTTGGTGTGGTAGGGTAGGCTGAGCACGGGCTCCTTGTAGATTGCCTTCTTTAAGTCTTTAAAGACCTTTTGACATTTCGATGTCCATTCTCATGCCTTGGTTTTCTTGAGAAGGTCGGTTAGTAGGGCAGCCCTCGCTAAATATCCCTGAATAAAGCGGCGGTAATAATTTACTAACCCAAGGAAATATCTCAACTCATGTACCTTGGTGGGTGGCTCCCAAGCTTGAATGGAATGCACCTTGCAGTCCTCCATCATAAGCTTGCCGTCCTTGATTTTGTGCCCCAAGAACAACACCTTTGGCTTAGCAAAGGACCACTTCTCCTTCTTGATGTATAGCTTGTTGTCACGCAACACCTTGAACACCTCCCTCAAGTGCTCTACATGCTCCTCCAAGGTCTTGCTATACACCACAATGTCGTCTAAGTAGACAACAACAAACTGGTCGAGGTAGGGCTAGAATAACTTGTCCATCAAGGTGCAAAATGTTGCCGGCGCATTGGTTAGACCAAAGGGCATAACCATGAACTCATAAGAACCATACCTAGTAATACATGCGGTTTTCGGTTCCTCTCCCTCGGCTATGCACACTTGATAGTATCCCGATCGTGGGTCTAACTTGGAGAAATAATGTGCATGTCTCAGCTGGTCAAACAGATCGGCAATGAGAGGGATGGGGTATTTGTTCTTTACCGTGACCTTGTTGAGTGCCCGATAGTCGTTGCACATGCGAAGAGACCCATCCTTTTTCTTTTGGAATAAAACTGGGGTACCAAATGGGGCTTTTCATGGTCGAATGAACCCGGCATCCAAAAGCTCCTTTGTTTACCTCCTCAGCTCCGCTGGTGGTTTGATCCCTAGTTTCAACTCGATCTGATGGTCTACTTCCCTCCTTGGTGGTAGTCTCTTTGGCAGCTCGGATGGTGAAACATCTTCGAACTCCTTAAGAACCGCAGCTACCTCCTTGGGCATGTTGTCGTGAGGCTTTAGATTTTCGTCATCGAACTTGCTAAGCATAGTCAAGTAGCTCACCTCGTCCCTCTTGATGCCTTTCTTGATCTGCAATGCCGACAACACCTTCATGTCATGCTTGGTGCCTCTGTTTGTTGGCACCATGCATGCTTTGTCGCCATCCATGATGCACATGCTCTTGGCGAATGGCATCGGGAATGCCTTGACTTGGTCGTGGAACGTCAACCCTAGGACGACTTTAAAGTCATCCATTGGAACAATCGAGAAGTCCAAGTTCCCACACACTACAAGAAAACAGCACTTAGACCACGGAAACGTAATTGTTCCGTGGTCCAAGTGACACTTGGACGACGGAGACTTTTCCGTCGTCCAAGTAACACCTAGACGACGGAGAATACCATCTCCGTCGTCCAGGTGATCACCTGGAGGACGGAGAAGACTCCAAGGTCCAGGTGTCCACCTGGACGACGGAGACGGTATTCTCCGTCGTCCAGGTGATTAGCTGGACGACGGAGAAGACTCCGAGGTCCAGGTGATCACCTGGACTACGGACAATACCGTCTCCGTCGTCCAGGTGGACACCTGGACCTCGGAGTCTTCTCCGTCCTCTAGGTGATCACCTGGACGACGGAGACGGTATTCTCCGTCGTCCAGGTGATCATCTGGAGGACGGACCGACACACCGTGGTCCGAGTACGTACGTAACTTCCACTTAGACGACGTACCGACACCTCCGTCGTTTAAGTGAAGCATTATATAAGCCCGATGCCAAACTCTCTTCATTGAATTCCATCCGATCCTCAATTAATTAATTCATTCCATTCGAAGAAGAATTGAAGGAGAAGGAGAATGAGAAGGGAGAAGGCCGAGAAGGATCAGGATCAGGGATATCCGCTGACTAGCTAGCTAGCTTAATTAACTGATATCGAGAAGGCCAGCAGGTACGTACGCAGTTAAAATTTGCTTAATATATATTTAGTGAAAACGTATGTACATACATGCATGGATGTTAGCTATATATACATATTAAATTACGTACGTACGTACGTAATTGATGGATCGAAGTAGATCGAGTACGTATAATTAAGCGTAAATTAATGGACTAATATATATATATGTAATAATTAATTAATTATAATATTTTGTAGCAGTATGGACAAGAGTTGGATGAAGTTGAAGAATAGATGTGATGTCCGGTATATGGATGGAATTAGCGAATTTGTGAATTTTGCGATAAAACATGGTCAGGGAAAGAAGCGTTTCAGGTGTCCGTGCCAGAAATGTCTTAATTGTCAGTATGCGGAGGTTAATGTTATAGTGCAACACCTGTACGAAAATGGTATGATGTGGAGTTACACTACATGGAGCGAGCATGGTGAAGCAGTAGAGTTCAGCGCAGCAGACTTCAGCTCAGGGTACAGTTACCATGGTGCCTCATCCAGCGGCAGTGGTGCCGGACCCCCAGCTTGCAACCCAACTGCAGATTTGGTCCATGATGCGTTTCCGGGATGTAGTCATGGTGGACACCAACACCAAGACGGAGGTTACAGTACCAATAATGAGCATGATGACACATTCCCCGCTGCTAGCTTGGCCACTGACACGAGTGAGATGGATAAGTACAACCGGATGCTACTTGAAGCGCAGACCCCGGTGTTCCCTAGATGTCGAGAGAATGTGTTGCAATATGTGATGGAGCAAATGAAGATAAAAGTGAAGCACAAAACGTCAGTGAGTGCTTTTGACGAAATTCAGGAGCAAATATGTAAGTTGCTTCCTGATGATCACAATCTTCCTAAATCTCATTATAAGGTTAGAAATATCTTGAGCAGCCTCGGCCTAAAGTACAGGATAATTCACGCATGTCCGAATGATTGTGTGCTATTTTACAAAGAGTATAAAGATTTGGACTATTGTCCCGTATGTGGCCAGTGCAGATTCCAGCAGAATAGGAAGAGTTCGAAAAAGAGAATTCCTGTGAAAGTTGTTAGATATTTTTCCTTGATTCCCAGATTGCAGCGCCTGTACATGTCTCTACACACAGCAGAGGCGATGCAATGGTACGCAAAAAAGCGAATAGATGACGATGTCCTGCGACACGCCGCGGATGGGGAGGGTTTCAAACATTTCGACAGAGAATTTGGAGACTTTGCTTCAGAGGTTAGAAATGTTAGACTCGGCCTATCTACAGACGGATTCAATCCTTGGGGAAGTAATAGCTCCGCCGTCAGCACTTGGCCAGTTATTCTGATGCCGTACAACTTGCCTCCGTGGATGTGCATGAACAAGGAATTTAATTTTCTTACGGTACTAATTCCAGGTCCTAAATCTCCAGGGAAGTGCTTAGATGTCTACCTCAGACCTTTGATCGACGAGCTGAAACTGTTGTGGGAAAATGGAGTCCCAACTTATGACAAATTCACTGACACGATGTTCACGATGAAGGCTGCCGTAATGTGGACGACCATCGATTTTCCAGCTTATGGGATGTTGGCAGCTTGCAGAACAAAAGGATATAATGGATGTCCTATATGTTTGGATGACGTGAACTCTAGTTGGCACGCGGGGAAGGTGTGTTACTTAGGTCACCGTAGATGGCTTCCTCATGACCACCCGTGGCGATAGGATGAAGCTCATTTCGACGGGATGGTAGAGAACAATCCTAAACCCCGTAGTTGGTCGGGCGAAGAGATTTTAGAGAGGTTGAGCTATTTCGACTTTGGTGTGTTGAGCAATGACGCGGATGTAAAGAAATGTAATCCAATTCCTCCACATGATCTGAGCTATTGGGATCATAAGAGTATATTCTTTGAACTCCCTTACTGGTCGAAGTTGAAGCTGAGGAACAACTTGGACGCGATGCACATAGAAAAGAATGTGTGCGACAGCGTGGTGGGAACAATTCTCGGTATTAAGTTCAAGATTAAAGATACCCCCAAAGCGCGCAAAGATTTGGAATCAATGAATCTACGTCGTCCCTTGTGGTTGAGGAGGGATAGGAAAAGAGTGTACAACAAGATGCCAGCTGCACCTTACACAGTGAAGCCGACTCTTAGACGTTCTGTATTTCACTAGTTTAAGGGCGTTCGTTATCCGGCTACGTATGCAGCTACTATAACTGGAGCAGTGGACGAGGTGCAACACAAGTTTGTTTGTCTAAAGACACATGACTATCACGTTATGCTGCAACGTCTGATTCCAGTGGTAATTCGACCATACTTGCCTCGGGACGTCGTAGAACCAATAGTGGCATTGTGCAGGTGGTGGCAGAGGTTATGCGCCAGAGAATTAAAGAAGTCAGATGTGGTGGAATTGCAACAACAAATTGTGCACATCATTTGCAAACTAGAGAGGATTTTTCCCCCTGCTTTCTTTGACATCATGATTCACCTAATGATCCACCTGCCCGAGCAGGTGCTCATTTCTGGTCTGGTCCAGTACACTTGGATGTATCCTCAAGAAAGGTACGTACAACTAATTAATTTGTTCCACTGGAGATTATATACTAGCTAGCTATATGTACTTATTCTTATTGTACGTTTGATTTTGTAGACAGCTTGGACAGTATAAGTCATTCGTCAAAAACAGGTCGGCCCCGGATGCCTCCATAGTAGAGACATACCTAATGCATGAGTGTGTTACTTACTGCAACAGGTACCTCAAAGATCCACCACCTCCCACTGCCTCCGATCGCAGTGCCCGTATCAATCTTTCTGTCGTCACCAATGTCGTCCGACCGTTTAGAGGAGTATTAAAGGAATCGTTAACACGGGAAGAACTTATTGAGGCACATTGGGTAGTGTTGCAAGACTGTGACGAAGTTGAGCCGTACATGATGTCATACAGGGAGAGGCTTCAGGCGTTAAATCAAAACAAGAGTTCGGCGTGGATTGAGAAAATGGTTAAGAAGAAGTTTCCCGATTATTTCTTCCAATGGGTACGTACGTACCTCTCGGTATTTAATTAGTAATTTATATACGTACATATCGATCATGTTTGGAGAAAGTCCAAATTAAACCCTTATATTAATTTGCCCTTTTTTGCAGATGATTGATCTGCAAAAATCTGAAAACCACGGGGGGTGGTGGTCATGGCCAAAGCACTTGCTAGCAGGGAAGCCGGTTAAACACTATATTTATCCCGGATATTTTGTGAACGGTGTAAAGTTCCATTCATTGGCCCGAGACGAAGGAAGAAGAACACAAAACAGTGGGGTAGCGGTTGGGAAAGACAATGATCTATATTACGGGGCTATTGTATAGGTGGTTCAGCTATGTTACGGGAATGATGTCAACGTTTTCCTATTCAAGTGCAGATGGTTCAAGCGTACAAAGGAAGACCTGGGACTATTATCAGTCGATACAAACTCTAGCTGGTATGAGGATGAGCCTTTCGCTCTCGCCACCTTAGTTCGGCAGGTGTTCTATCTCGACGATCCGAAAGCCGGTGAAGGGTGGAAAATAGTGAACCATATCTCTCACCGAGGAATATGGAATACAGAGACAATTGAAGGGACACCGTCGACGACTGAAGATGCTGCTGAACCAGAAAGAGACATTCCTGCCTATCAAGAGCCTAATATTTCTGTCATCCGCTCCGATATAATGGATCTGGTTCAAGATGGTGAACGGTTACCCATGCCTGATGGTTGTACAGATCTAACTGAAGATGAGATTATCGATGAGGTAGATGAAGAAGATGAGCAGGAAGAGGACGTGGACGAGGACTCAGGTTATTCGTCGGACGATGTTGAGTACGATGACGAGGATGAGCCGTCGTCTAACGGGGATGAGGACGATGAAGATTATGACGAAGAGTACAGTCATACGACGAGGATTATTAATTGGTAATTAATTATTGTAATTATTGTAATATTAATTCAGGGTCTATACACCTGGACGACGGATATGAGATATTCCGTCGACGTTTATATTAGGTCCCCCGCCATTTTCACCTTTGGCGCCCCGCCAAATCTCAATCTCATATAAAACCCTAAATCCTGGACCCTAAATCTAGCAGATCGGATCGATCGATCAATTTTTTAATTATATTTTTGAATCAGAATAATTGAACGGACACACAAATGACCGGGGACGACCTAAACCGTAAACCCTAAGGCCCTAACCCCTGAATTCAGGGTTTAGAACTTGGACGACGGAGAAGGTCATTTTCCGTCGTCCAAGTGTGTACCTGAACAACGGAGAATGACCTTCTCCGTCGTTCAAGTGTTAAACCCTATACCCTATACCCTAAGGACTCCTAACCCCTGAATTCAGGGTCTATACACCTGGACGTCGGAAATTCTCATATCCGTTGTCCAGGTGCAGATATCGTAAATTTTTCTAAGACAACGACCATCTAGACCTTCTTCCAATGCATATTCTCTTCATCAAGACTTTAGAGTAAACAATTCTTAGTGTGTGAGCTTCGACGGTTCGAAAATCGGAGCTGCGAAATGCCTTGTATCCACGTTTCCGGTTTGTTAAATTCTCGATTTTGCGGTTGACTGTGCCGATGAAACCCTTCACAAACTTATTATTTTATGGTCCTTTGAAGACAATTATATATTATGTTACGACGAACATATCCAACGGTTGTTTTGTCCAAATTCAATTTCGTTAATACTCTGCTGCAAATGAGCCTCTACTCATGAACACTTAAGTCGTAAGGATTAGTCGATACTTAACAACTTTCAAAACGAAAAATTATTCGTCGGTTCAAATTTAAATGTTCATATATACGATGTGTTCATCGATATTGGATGACTATTTCACTCGAATGACAGATCGCTAAATTCCTAGCGAATTAATTTTAAATTTTTTTTAACGTAAATTGAACCTGGACGACGGAGAATGACAAGATCTGTCGTCCAGGTTCAATTTACCATGGCGGTTCGATTATTTTTTTATTTTTTTCGATGAATATTTCACTTGGAAGACGGAGATGTAGTTCTCCGTCGTCCAGGTGTTCACCTGGACGACGGAGAACTACATCTCCGTCGTCCAAGTCGTAAAATCATGGCGGTTCGATTTACCGCCTCAATTTTCGGCGCCGCTTGAATTTCCACCTAGACGACGGAGAATCTATTCTCCGTCGTCTAAGTCCAAATTAATGGCGGGTGAAACGTCCCGCCCATTAATTACGCGCCGCTTCGAAATTTTTTAACCCTTCACTTAGACGACGGAAAACACTGTTTCCGTCGTCTAAATGCACTTAGACGACGGAGAATAGTGCTCCGTCGTCTAAGTGAAACTCTATAAATAGAGCCGCACCCCTCCTCTTTTTCTCATTCCATCTTCTCTCCTCTCCTCCGGCGAAGCTCCGACGATAATTTTTCCGGCGTGGTTCCTCCTCTCCGACGACTCAACTCCGGCTATATTCCCGATTACTCCGGCGAGGTAAATTTCTATTTTTTTCCTTATTAAAATTATTTTCATTTAATTAATTAAATTCTAAATATAATTTATTAATTAGTTTTAAATATTTCATTATTGTAATTATAATAATTTTTTGTGTTTAATTATTGTAATTAATAATTAATTAAATGCATAATTGTAATTAGTTGATAATTAATTATATGAATAAATTTATTATTGTAATTATTTATTATTAGTTGATAAATGAATAAATTTATTATTGTAATTAGTTCATAATTAATTAGTGGATAAATAATAATTTATTATTGTCATTATTTATTGTTTTACTTAAATTGATAATTACGTGTATTTTCTAGTAAATTGCATGGTAGTACGTCTTCGATTTAAATTTAGTACATAGGCTTGGTTTATTAAGTCGCACTCTTTAGAATAGATGGCGCCTCTTTTCCTAGCTTATCTCCTTAACCCCTAGTGATGTGTGGATTTCATCACCGCACACCATAACCCACTACAAGAAAAAGTGACTTAGACGACGGAGAATTTCCGTCGTCTAAGTGCCTATCTCCGTCGTCTAAGTACTTGGACGACGGAAAATCCGTCGTCCAAGGTACGTGCTCCAAGTGCTGTCGTCTAAGTACTTAGACGACGGAGAATTTAATCTCCGTCGTCCAAGTTCACTTGGACCGCGGAGAACGTCCGTGGCCCATGTAGGAACTTAGACGACGGAGATTAATGTCTCCGTCGTCTAAGTCACCACCTGGGCCACGGAGATTGTTAGCTTCTCCGTGGCCCAGGTGGTGACTTAGACGACGGAGATTAATGTCTCCGTCGTCTAAGTCCCTACATGGGCCACGGAGAAGCTAACAATCTCCGTGGCCCAGGTGGTGACTTAGACGACGGAGACATTAATCTCCGTCGTCTAAGTCCCTACATGGGCCACGGAGATTGTTAGCTTCTCCGTGGCCCAGGTGGTTACCTAGACGACGGAGATTAATGTCTCCGTCGTCTAAGTCACCACCTGGGCCACGGAGATTGTTAGCTTCTCCGTGGCCCATGTAGGGACTTAGACGACGGAGACATTAATCTCCGTCGTCTAAGTGAAAAATTAATTTAAAAAAAAAATTAAATTCAAAAATATTATTAATATTAATTGAAAAAAAATTAATTAAATTAATTAAATACACTAAATTAATAAAATAATTAAAATTAATTTGTACATACATAATCGAAAAAACCTATAATTAAAAATGAAAATATTGTTCGTAATGCGGAAATTAAGAAACGAAATAATGAACTACTAGCTAGCTAAAACACTGGAGGAGCAGATGCGCCGCCTCGTCCTCCGCCTCCAGCCGGGTCGTCGTCGTCGGGGAATGGGTTCGGAGGAGGTTGACATTGTCTTTGAGCTTGTTGCATAAGGGCGATGAGTTGGGCTATTCGCTCGTCTTGCTGGTCCATTCTTTGGCGCATGGCAATATTCTCCTCCCGTGCGATTCGAGCCTCTTCATAGGCTGCCGCAGCTTGAGAACTTCTCCGCCGCCCCGAACCTCCCGTAGATGATGACTCAGAGGTCGACAAATCTCGAACCACCTTAGGCCCGAAGTGCCTAACCTCCTTGCCAGCTCTACGACCGTAGACCTCATCCGCAATTGCTATTTGGCTCTCCACAGATAGAGGAGGCAGGTCTTCTAGCAGCACATCTGGGAACGCAAGCTGAGTGTTAGCCAATTCTTCCTGCGCACGCTCTATCACTCTTGCCTACAAAAGAATAATAAATTTATTATAATGAAATAATATTTAAATAATAATTACTATAATTATTAGCGCACACACATATATATATATATATGACTTACGCCGCGTTGACTCGCTTCATTATCGAGCCCAGGCGTCACGTACGCGCTTACGCTTGCATCGAGATAAGGGTGTTTGGAGCCCTTATCCCTGTGCTCCTTGGCAATTTGAATGAGTTGCTTGGCGCCGGAAGTATGGTGCTTGTCCTTCTTCCCCCGGTTGGCTTTGTTGACACCGGAGAATTTCTGTTACACAACATAATGAAATCATTAAAAAATTTATAAGTAACTAAAATTTAGAGTATTCAATTATCTTAATTGAAATAAAAAAAGTAAATTAACACCTGAAATTGCTCATCGGCAAAGTGGTTACACAACCACTCCCACTCATCTTCTCTATCCCCACGCAGCTCTTCTGGGGGAGGCACGGGACCGTTAATTCGGAAGTACTGATGGAGCCTGTACTTCCAATCTTTGAAGATGTTGTTGGCGGTTTGGTTGATATGCCTCAACATCGCCGGATCCGGATCCACCGCAAATTGTTCCTATCAGAAATAAATTGGAAATTATAATCGTATATATTATAAAATTATATATAACTAATATTAAAAATAGTATATAATAACTAAAATTGTACGTATTACGTACCGAAAGATCCTTAAAGACTTTCGCCTTCTCCGAATCCGGCACCTCCCTCCAAGTAGGGGCAGTGATACGAACCCGGTTACGAACAATCGACCCAATGCTATGAGCCGAGAGACTTGCTAGCTGAGGTGTGGGAGGGCCACCGGTGAATTCGTCGTAAGGCAAGGCGATCTTGCTCCCGGTCGCCTTGCAAATTTTCTCCGCCTTTCCACCTTTAACGAGACCCCGAGTCTTTTTCGGTTGGGGGTCAGTGGGGGCCCTCCTTTGCTTACGGCGGACGCTGTACATGATAGACTCGGCCGTCGAAGACGCCTGAGTACTTCCCGTTGAAGCGGTACCGGGCGTCGGAGTTGAAAAGGGGTCGACGTCATCACCGCTTGAGAGAAATGGGGCAGAGGGAATTTCCCCAGAAGGCCCCGGATTGAGGGCGTCTACCTGCGGTTGAACCCAACCGACTTGGGCCGCCAACATTTGGAGCATCTCATCTTCTGACTCCTGTTGGGCTTTCTTCTTCCCGGATGTGATCTTTGGCGGAGCCATTTAAACCTAAGAGTACGTACGGTGTTAAAATACCTACTTACCATAATAATTACAACGACGGAGAATTTACGCTAATTAATTAAGTACGTTTAAGATTTAAATAGAGTACACTAGCTTGGCATTTTCGGTCGTTCAATGGACGTGCGACCCGCGCGATAAAGTGTAAATTTTCAATTAATCAGCCTTGGTTAAATCGAAAAACATGGCCAGTTAGGGATAGAGATAACGCGAGAGGCAGGACTAATTTCGACAAAAGTCTTTCTTAGTCCAAATCCTGTCACCAGTCATAACCCGTTTCTAGACACCATGTCCGACATTCGGCCAATTTTTCGAAAATTTACACTCCCTCAAGTCCTTTGCAAACTCCGCCCTCAACCTCGTGTCCATAACTTCACTTAGGTTATGGTGTGCGGTGATGAAATCCACACATCACGAGGGGTTAAGGAGATAAGCAAGGAAAAGAGGCGCCATCTATTCCAAAGAGTGCGACTTAATTACACCAAGCCTATGTACTAAATTTAAATCGAACACGTACTACCATGCAATTTACTAGAAAATACATATAATTATCAATTAATTATTATTTATCATGCATTTAATAATAATTATTCATTTACCAATATAATCAATTATTATTATTACTATTATTTAATTTTAACTAATAATTATTCATTACCAAATAATTAACAACTAATAATGATTACTAAATAATAATAATAACAAGAAAATAATTATTATAATTACAACTATTTATTATTTAAAACTAATAAATTAAAAGTATTTAGAATTTAAATAATTAAACAAATAAAAAAATTGTTAAAGAGTTAAAATTTCGAATTATTACCTCGTCGGAATTTCGCCGGAATATTGGAAGAGTAGAGTCGTCGGAGAGGGGGAACCACGCCGGAAAGTTGGTCGTCGGAGCGTCGCCGGAGGAGGATCGCCGGAGTGAGAGAGAGAGGAGAGGAGAGTATAGAGGAGGAGATGGAATGATGAGAAAATGAGGGGGGGTGCTCCTCCTTATATAGAGTTTCACTTAGACGACGGAGCACTATTCTCCGTCGTCTAAGTGCACTTAGACGACGGAAACAGTGTTTTCCGTCGTCTAAGTGAAGAGTCAAATTTTTTCGAACCGGCGCCAAATAAATGGGCGGGCCGTTTCACCGCCATAAATGTTGACTTAGACGACGGAAACAGTGTTTTCCGTCGTCTAAGTGGAATTTCAAGCGGCGCCAAAAATTGAGGCGGCAAATCGAACCGCCATGTAAATATTGACTTGGACGACGGAAAACGACATATCCGTCGTCCAAGTCAATATTTACATCGAAAAATAATAAAAATTTTATTCGAACCGCCATGGTAATTTGAACCTAGACGACGGATACGGTCATTTTCCGTCGTCCAGGTGAACACTTGGACGACGGAAAATGACCGTATCCGTCGTCTAGGTTCAAATTATGCAAAAAAAAATATTTAAATTAATTCGCTAGGAATTTAGCGATCTGTCATTCGAGTGAAATAGTCGTACAATATCGATGAACGCATCGTATATATAAACAGATAAATTTGAACCGCCGAATAATTTTACGTTTTGAAAGTTGTTAAGTATCGACTAATCTTTAAGACTTTAGTGTTCACTTGTAGTTGCTGATTTGCAGCAGAGTACTAACGAAATTGAATTTGGACAAAACAACCGTTGGATATGTTCGTCGTAACATAATATATAATTACTATAAAGGACCAGGAAATAATAAGTTCGGGAAGGGTTTCATCGGCACAGTCAACCGCAAAACCGAGAATTTCACAAACTGGAAACGTGGATACAGGACATTTCGCAACTCCGATTTTCGAACCGTCGAAGCTCACACACCAAGAATATACTACTCTAAAGTCTTGACGAAAAGAATATGCATTCGAAGATGGTCTAGATGGTCGTTGTCTTAGAAAAAATTACGAAATTTACACCTGGACGACGGATACGACATTATCCGTCGTCCAAGTACACACCTGGACGACGGAGACGCTAATATCCGTCGTCCAGGTGTGTACTTGGACGACGGAGAATGTCGTATCCGTCGTCCAGGTGAATATACCCTGAATTCAGGGGTTAGGGGTCCTTAGGGTTTAGGGTATAGGGTTTGTCACTTGGACGACGGAGACAGTCATTCTCCGTCGTCCAAGTGTGTACCTAGACGACGGATAATGCCTGTCTCCGTCGTCCAAGTGTAAAAACCCCGAATTCAGGGGTTAGGGCCTTAGGGTTTACGGTTTAGGTCGTCCCCGGTCATTTGTGTGTGCGTTCAATTATTCTGATTCAAAAATATAATTAAAAAATTGATCGATCGATCCGAACTGCTAGATTTAGGGTCCAAGATTTAGCTAGGGTTTTATATGAGATTGAGATTTGGCGCCAAAGGTGAATCTGCAATTAATTTCTCCGTTCTCGGTTAGGGGTCCTTAGGTTTAGGGTATAGGGTTTAGGGTGAATATACCCTGAATTCAGGGGTTAGGGGTCCTTAGGGTTTAGGGTATCGGGTTTGTCATCTGGACGACGGAGACGACATTCTCCGTCGTCCTAGTGTGTACCTAGACGACGGAGAATGACTGTATCCGTCGTCCAAGTGTAAAAACCCTGAATTCAGGGGTTAGGGCCGTATGGTTTAGGGTTTAGGTCGTCCCCGGTCATTTGTATGTTCGTTCAATTATTCTCATTCAAGAATATAACTAAAAAAATGATCGATCGATCCGATCTGCTACATTTAGGGTCTAGGATTTAGGGTTTGAAGGGCTGCGTGAGCGAAATGTAGAGCAGCTTCAGCTTACTTTTAATAAGATCAGAGAATACACCGATGAAGTTGAAAGCAAAGAGAGGGGCCGGGACTAGAAAAACAGTCCAAAGACATTCAATTGAAACAGAGAGAAGTCGACTTAAAATCTGAGGAAGTTAAGCTGGCGGAGATCGATGTTAGTCCAGGTACAAACAACTTTTATATATATATACTACAATATTTGTGCTCTCAATAATACTATCACAAGTCAATATATATAATCATATATAGGGACCCATAATTAATCCAATTTATACATAAATAGTATTTAAAAACAATAAAACCAACCAAAGCTGGACGAGGAATCTTAAAGTCTCGACATAATAGAAATCTTTCACCTTTTTACGATGCATCGATCGATCATATATATATTACAATAATAAATTAGGGTTTACCAAGTAATGATCCTCGTCGTGTGACCGTACTCTTCGTCATAATCGTCATCATCATCATCACCGTTATCCGATTGCTCATCCTCCTCATCGTACTCAACATCGTCCGAGGAATAACCAGAGTCGTCGTCATCGTCCTCATCCTGCACGTCTTCTTCATCTACCTCAATGATCTCTTCTTCAGTTAGATCTGTACAACCATCAGGCATGGGTAACCGTTCACCGTCTTGAACCAGGTCCATTATGTCGGAGCGGATGACAGAAATATTAGGCTCTTGATAGGCAGGAATGTCTCTGTCTGGTTCAGCAGCATCTTCAGTCGTCGCCGGTGTCCCTTCAATTGTCTCTGTATTCCAAACTCCTCGATGAGAGATCTGGTTCACTATTTTCCACCCGTCACCAGCTTTCGGATCGTCGAGATAGAACACCTGCCTAACTAAGGTGGCGAGAGCGAAAGGCTCATCCTCATACCAGCTTGAGTTTGTATCGACTGATAAAAGTCCCAGGTCTTCCTTTGTACGCTTGAACCATCTGCACTTGAATAGGAAAACGTTGACATCATTCCCGTAACATAGCTGAACCACATATACGATCATTCCGTAATATAGATCAGGGTCTTTCCCAACCGCTATCCCACTGTTTTGTGTTCTTCTTCCTTCATCTCGCGCCAATGAATGGAACTTCACACCGTTCACAAAACATCCCGGATAAATATAGTGTTTAATCGGCTTCCCTGCTAGCAAGTGCTTTGGCCAAGACCACCACCCCCCGTGGTTTTCGGATTTTTGCAGATCAATCATCTGCGAAAATGGAAAAATGTAAGGGTTTACTTTCTACAAATTAAACATGCATGATCTCAATATGTATATAAATCACTAAATACGTACCCATTGGAAGAAATAATCGGGGAACTTTTTCTTAACCATTTTCTCAATCCACGCCGAACTCTTGTCTGGATATAACGCCTGAAGCCTCTCCCTGTATGACATCATGTACGGCTCAACTTCGTCACAGTCTCGTAACACTACCCAATGTGCCTCAATAAGTTCTTCCTGTGTTAACGTTTCCTTTAATACTCCTCTAAACGGTCGGACGACATTGGTGACGACAGAAAGATTGATGCGGGCACTGGGATCGGAGGCAGTTGGAGGTGGTGGATCTTTGAGGTACCTGTTGCAGTAAGTAACGCACTCATGCATTAGGTATGTCTCTGCTATGGAGCCATCCGGAGCCGACCTGTTTTTGACGAATGACTTATACTGTCCAAGCTGTCTACAAAATTAATCAAACGTACAATAAAAATAAGTACATGCATATAGCTAGCTAGTAATCTCCAGTGGAACAAATTATGAATCGAAAAACCTGTATAATTAATTAGTTGTACGTACCTTTCTTGAGGATACATCCAAGTGTACTGGACCGGACCAGAAATGAGAACCTGCTCGGGCAGGTGGATCATTAGGTGAATCATTATGTCGAAGAAAGCAGGAGGAAAAATCCTCTCTAGTTTGCAAATGATGTGCACAATTTGTTGTTGCAATTCCACGACATCTGACTTCTTTAATTCTCTGGCGCATAACCTCTGCCACCATCTGCACAATGCCACTATTGGTTCTACGACGTCGCGAGGCAAATATGGTCGAATTACCACTGGAATCAGACGTTGCAGCATAACGTGATAGTCATGTGTCTTTAGACCAACAAACTTGTGTTGCACCTCGTCCACTGCTCCAGTTATAGTAGCTGCATACGTGGCCGGATAACGAACGCCCTTAAACCAGTGAAATACAGAACGTCTAAGTGTCGGCTTCACTGTGTACGGTGCAGCTGGCATCTTGTTGTACACTCCTTTCCTATCCCTCCTCAACCACAAGGGACGACGTAGATTCATTGATTCCAAATCTTTGCGCGCTTTGGGAGTATCTTTAGTCTTGAACTTAATACCGAGAATTGTTCCCACCACGCTGTCGCACACATTCTTTTCTATGTGCATCGCGTCCAAGTTGTTCCTCAGCTTCAACTTCGACCAGTAAGGGAGTTCAAAGAATATACTCTTGTGATCCCAATAGCTCAGATCATGTGGAGGAATTGGATTGCATTTCTTTACATCCGCGTCGTTAGTCAACACACCAAAGTCGAAATAGCTCAACCTCTCTAAAATCTCTTCGCCCGACCAACTACGGGGTTTAGGATTGTTCTCTACCGTCCCGTCGAAATGAGCTTCATCCTGTCGCCAAGGGTGGTCGTGAGGGAGCCATCTACGGTGACCCAAGTAACACACCTTCCCTGCGTGCCAACTAGAGTTCACGTCGTCCAAACATATAGGACATCCATTATATCCTTTTGTCCTGCACGCTGCCAACATCCCATACGCTGGAAAATCGCTGATCGTCCACATTACGGCAGCCCTCATCGTGAACATCGTGTCAGTGAATTTGTCATAAGTTGGGACTCCATTTTCCCACAACAGTTTCAGCTCGTCGATCAAAGGTCTGAGGTAGACATCTAAGCACTTCCCTGGAGATTTAGGACCTGGAATTAGTACAGTAAGGAAATTAAATTCCTTGTTCATGCACATCCACGGAGGCAGGTTGTACGGCATCAGAATTACTGGCCAAGTGCTTACGGCGGAGCTATTACTTCCCCAAGGATTGAATCCGTCTGTAGATAGGCCGAGTCTAACATTTCTAACCTCTGCAGCAAAGTTTCCGAATTCTCTGTCGAAATGTTTGAAACCCTCCCCATCCGCGGCGTGTCGTAGGACATCGTCATCTATTCGCTTTTCTGCGTACCATCGCATCGCCTCTGCTGTGTGTAGAGACATGTACAGGCGCTGCAATCTGGGAATCAAGGGAAAATATCGAACAACTTTCACAGGAATTCTCTTTTTCGAACTCTTCCTATTCACCTGGAATCTGCACTGGCCACATACGGGACAATAGTCCAAATCTTTATACTCTTTGTAAAATAGCACACAATCATTCGGACATGCGTCAATTATCCTGTACTTTAGGCCGAGGCTGCTCAAGATATTTCTAACCTTATAATGAGATTTAGGAAGATTGTGATCATCAGGAAGCAACTTACATATTTGCTCCTGAATTTCGTCAAAAGCACTGACTGACATTTTGTGCTTCACTTTTATCTTCATTTGCTCCATCACATATTGCAACACATTCTCTCGACATCCAGGGAACACCGGGGTCTGCGCTTCAAGTAGCATCCGGTTGTACTTATCCATCTCACTGGTGTCAGTGGCCAAGCTAGCAGCGGGGAATGTGTCATCATGCTCATGAGTGGTACTGTAACCTCCGTCTTGGTGTTGGTGTCCACTATGACTAAATCCCGGAAACGCATCATGGACCAAATCTACAGTTGGATTGCAAGCTGGGGGTCCGGCACCACTGCCGCTGGATGAGGCACCATGGTAACTGTACCCTGAGCTGAAGTCTGCTGCGCTGAACTCTACTGCTTCACCATGCTCGCTCCATGTAGTGTAACTCCACATCATACCATTTTCGTACAGGTGTTGCACCATAACATTAACCTCCGCATACTGACAATTAAGACATTTCTGGCACGGACACCTGAAACGCTTCTTTCCATGACCATGTTCTATCGCAAAATTCACAAATTCGCTAATTCCATCCATATACCGGACATCACATCTATTCTTTAACTTCATCCAACTCTTGTCCATACTGCTACAAAATATGCAAAAAAAAATAATTATTACATATATATATATTAGTCCATTAATTTACCATTAATTATACGTACTCGATCTACATCGATCCATCAAATTACGTACGTAATTTAATCTGTATATATAGCTAATTAACATTCATGCATGTATGTACGCACGTACGGTTTCCCTAAATATATATATATTTAATCATGCAAATTTTAACTGCCTACGTACGTACCTGCTGGCCTTCTCGATATCTGCAGTTAATTAAGCTAGCTAGTGATCGAACACCGGAGATCCGATCCTTTAATTAATTTCTAGCCCCGGCCTAGCCTAATCCGGCCTTCTCCTTCTCCTTCGATCTCAAAAATTCCCCACGGGAGAAAATATAATGGAATGATCGAAGCTAAGAGAGTTTGGCATGGCCTATATATATAATGCTTCACTTAGACGACGGAGGTGTCGGTACGTCGTTTAAGTGGAACTTACACCACGACGTGTCGGTCCGTTGTCCAGGTGATCACTTCTCCGTGGTCCAAGTCACACTTAGACGACGGAGAATTACATCTCCGTCGTCTAAGTGTTACTTGGACCACGGAGATTTCTCCGAGGTCCAAGTAACACTTAGACGACGGAGATGTAATACTCCGTCGTCCAGGTGATAACCTGGACCACGGAGAAGTCTCCGAGGTCCAGGTTCTTACCTAGACGACGGAGAAATTTCACATCCGTCGTCTAAGTGTTACTTGGACCTCGGAGATTCCTCCGTGGTCCAAGTAACATTTAGACGACGGAGAATTACATCTCCGTCGTCTAAGTGTGACTTGGACCACGGAGAAATCTCCGAGGTCTAAGTGTAACTTAGACGACGGAACTAATACTGTTCCGTCGTCTAAGTCCTCTTTTCTTGTAGTGACCTAAGTGAAGTTATGAACACGAGGTTGAGGGCGGAGTTTGCAAAGGACTTGAGGGAGTGTAAATTTTCGAAAAATTAGCCGAATGTCGGACATGGTGTCTAGAAACGGGTTATGATTGGTGACAGGATTTGGACTAAGAAAGACTTTTGTCGAAATTAGTCCTGCCTCTCGCGTTATCTCTATCCCTAACTGACCATGTTTTTCGATTTAACCAAGGCTGATTAATTGAAAATTTACACTTTATCGCGCGGGTCGCACGTCCATTGAACGACCGAAAAAGCCAAGCTTGTGTACTCTATTTAAATCTTAACCGTACTTAATTAGCGTAAATTTTGCACTTGTAATTATTATGGTAAGTAGATATTTTAACAACGTACTCCTAGGTTTAAATGGCTCCATCCGGCAAGAAGAAAGCGCAACAGGAGGCAGAAGATGCCATGCTCCGAATGTTGGCGGACCAAGTCGGTTGGGTTCAACAGGAGGGCAACGATGCCCTCAATCCGGACCCTTCATCTGCTTCGGAGGCGGCGCCTATTGGGGAAATTCCGTCTGCCCCATTTATCTCCGGCGGTGATGACGTCGACCCTTTTTCAACTCCGACGCCCGGTACCGGTTCAACGGGAAGTACTCAGGCGTCATCGACTGCGGAATCAATCATGTACAGCGCCCGCCGTAAGCAAAGGAGGGCCCCCACTGACCTGGAACCGAAAAGGACTCGGGGGCTCGTTAAAGGGGGCAAGGCGGAGAAAATTTGCAAGGCGACCGGGAAAAAGATCGACTTGCCCTACGATGACTTCACCGGTGGCCCTCCCACAGCTCAGCTAGCAAGTCTCTCGGCGCATAGCATAGGGTCTATCATCCGTAACCGGGTTCTTCTCACTGCCCCTACTTGGAAGGAGGCGCCGGATAATGAGAAGGCGAAAGTCTTTAAAGATCTTTCGGTACGTAATACGTCCAATTTAGTTATTATATAATATTGTTAATATTAGTTATAATTTTATAATATATACGATTATAATTTTCTATTTATTTTTGATAGGAACAATTTGCGGTGGATCCGACACCGGCGATGTTGAGGCATATCAACCAAACCGCCAACTCCATCTACAAAGATTGGAAGTACAGGCTCCATCAGTACTTCCAAACTTACGGTCCCTCGCCTCCTCCCGTAGAGCTGCGTGGGGATAGAGAAGATGAGTGGGAGTGGTTGTGTAACCAGTTTGCTGATGACTCCTTTAAGGTGTTAATTTACTTTTTTTTTATTTCAATTAAGATAATTGAATTATTTAAATTTTAGTTATTAATTTTTTAATGATTTAATTATGTTGTGTAACAGAAATTCTCCGATGTCAACAAAGCCAACCGGGGGAAGAAGGACAAACACCATACCACCGGCGCCAAGCAGTTCATTCAAATAGCCAAGGAGCACAAGGATAAGGGCTCCAAACACCCTTATCTTGATGCAAGCATAAGCGCGTACGTGACGCCTGGGCTCGATAATGAAGCGAGTCAATGCGGCGTAAGTGATATATATATGTGCTTTTAATTATAGTAATTATTATTTAAATATTATTTCATTATAATAAATTAATTATGTGCTTGTAGGCAAGGGTGATAGAGCGTGCGCAGGAAGAGTTGGCTAACACTCAGCTTGCGTTCCCAGATGTGCCGGTGGAAGACCTGCCTCCTCTATCCTTAGAGAGCCAAATTGCAATCGCGGATGAGGTCTACGGTCGTAGAGCTGGTAAGGAGGTTAGGCACTTCGGGCCTAAAGTGGTACGAGATTTGTCGACCTCCGACTCATCATCTACGAGAGGTTCGGGGCGGCGGAGAATGACTCAGGCTGCGGCAGTCGAAGCAGCCATTCAAGAGGCTCGACTGGCACGAGAGGAGAATGAGTCAATGCGGCAAAGACTTGACGAACAACAAGCACAAATAGCCCAACTCATCGCCCTCATGCAACAAAATCGAGAACAATGTCAACCTCCTCCGAACCCACACCCCGACGACGACGACCCGGCTGGAGGCGGAGGACTCGGCCCCGCATCTGCTCCTGCAGTGTTTTAGCTAGCTAGTAGTTTATCATCTCGTTTCTTTCCGCATTTCGAACAATATTTTAATTTTTAATTTATGGGTTTTTTCGATTATTCATGTATGTACAAATTAATTTTAATTATTTAATAGTTAAGTAATATTCAAAATTTAGTTTATTTAATTAATTTTAGCATTTTTCATTATTTAAATTCAATTAATAATAAATTAAATTAATAATATTTAATTACAATTTTTTTTTAATTAAAAAGTCACCTGGACGACGGAAAATTAAATCTCCGTCGTCCAAGTGACTACCTGGGCCACGGAGAATGATACGTTCTCCATGGCCCAGGAAGTCACTTGGACAACGGAGAGTTAGTTCTCCCTCGTCCAGGTGACTTCCTGGGCCTCGGAGAACGTATCATTCTCCGTGGCCCAGGTAGTCACTTGGACGACGGAGAATAACCACCTGGACGACGGAGAACTTAATCTCCGTCGTCCAAGTGACTTCCTGGGCCTCGGAGAACGTCCGCGGTCCAAGTGAACTTGAACGACGGAGAACTAAATCTCCGTCGTCTAAGTTCTTGGACGACAGCACTTGGAGCACGGACCTTGGACGACGGAGATTCCGTCGTCTAAGTACTTAGACGACGGAAAACATCACTTAGACGACGGAAATGCTCCGTGGTCTAAGTCCGTTTTTCTTGTAGTGACACCATGCTCCTGCGCTGGTCTTGACTCCTCGAAGGACGTCATGAATGGGTCTAGTTGGCGAGTTTAGCACCTTGATGGAGCCCCCTCCATTGTTGCCTCTAAGTCCTAGCCTTTGTGCTTCTTCAATGGAAGTGAAGTTGTGAGTTACCCCCGTATCGAGCATTGTTGTCTTTGGCTTCTTACTGATGTTGATGTCAATAAAGAGTAACCCTTTGGCTTGGACTTTCGGTGTCAATTGGATAACATTGAGCAACTGCATAGACCCCGTGAGCGCACTACCGTTGGCCTCCTCGGCCTCTGTCTCACCCTGATGGCTCCTTAAGAGTGCACTTAGTGCCCTCCATTGTGGGCAGTCCCGAGCCCTGTGTGGTCCTTCATAAAGGAATCACTTGTTGTTGTTGGGCTTCCCCGAGCTCTTTGTATCTTTTTGTTTGCCCTTATCTCTACTCCGTGGCTGGTTGTCTTGGTGAGACTCACCCTTGCGCTGGCCTTAGTCTTCCCCACCTGTGGCTTGGATACTCCTCTTTTCCCTTGGCTTGGCTGGCTCCCTTAGACTGGTGTAGTCTATTAAGCTCTCAGCCATAGCTATAGCGGTGGCAAGGTCTTACACTCTCCGCCGCCTTAGCTCAGTCTTGGCCCAAGGCTGGAGTCCATCCATGAAGTTGAGAAGAGCATCATTGTTGGGCAAATCAGGAATCTCAAACACTAAGTTTGTGAAATCCTTGATATAATCGTGGACAGAACCTGAGTGCTTGAGCCTCCGTAAGCGAGCTCTTGCCTCATCCTCGGCATTCTCGGAATAAAATTGCCTCTTAAGCTCCTTTGTAAAATCATCAAAGGTAGAGATGGTGCACATACCTTTTTCGATGTCTGCTCGCCTTCGCCTCCTGCATAATATGGCTGTATCAGTGAGGTAAAGAGCCACCATAACATGGTTGTATCGGTGAGGTAAAGAGCCACAGTCTTAATCTTGGCGTCTTCCTCGGTGATGCCTACGACTCTAAAATATTAGTCTAGCCCCCATAAGAAATTATCAACTTCACGAGCATTGCGCAAACCCCCGAAACTCTTCGACTTTGGCACATCGATGCGCTTAGCCTCCACACACCCAGTGGTGCTTATCCCTGTCGATGCCAATGCACGCTTGCATAAGATCAAGTCCCCATGCATCTTCTTCATGCGTGCAAGCGTGCTGTTCGACTCCTTCTCGTGGACTTGACGCATTTTTGTGAGTTCTCCCATGAACTCCTCGCAAATCTTCCCCATCTCGCCCCGCAAGTTCTCCTCCAATTGGACTAGCATCCCCTTGATGGCAGTATGGATGGCGATATCCTCTGCCTCTAAGCCCTCCACTTATTGGCTTAGGTCCTCCACCTGGGCCCCTTGCCTGTCACGCCCTCCTCTACCTGAGCTACGCGTGAGTCGAGAGAAGAAAGCATGTTCTTTATAGACCTTTCTGGGTTGGCTAGCTTTTCGTGAACTTCCTCATGCGTAACCACAATGGAAGGGATGGACCCCGACGCACCTTTGGTGATGCAAAGCGATGCAGCTTTGCTGGCTGTTTGCTTCACCATTGTTGAATGAGGTTCCGAATAAACTTTTGCTCTGATACCAACTGTCACGAGCTTATTTTTTAGCTAACACTCGTGCGGCCTTAGCACTTCCCTTATGCTATGTCAGCTTAACTCTCGCGAACGCTTGGCTAGAATAACCGAAAGAACAAAGGGAAGAGAACTTTGAAAGTAAGAACTTGTATTGCTGAAAGAAACCTTTACAAGAGTACTTAATAGCTTGCTACCTAGTTGCCTCAAATGGGAAGGGTGGTTCCCTATTTATAGCCTCCTCCTCTATGCCTAAGTGTTCTAGACTATTCCAGGTATGTACATGTATAGAAAGTCCTAGAGAAATCTATACAGGTCTAAGTACTACCTTGATGGTTCGAGCGACTTCCAGAGTGGTCATGAGCCTTGAACCTCACTAGGACTCTAGAGAGTTTTTGAGTTGTCTAGCTGCCTCCCAATCCTTCTAAAGACTTCCGCGACCTTTTGCAATGATCCACAAGCTTGT
The DNA here is from genome assembly GCA_946800695.1 of Geum urbanum. Lineage (NCBI taxonomy): Eukaryota > Viridiplantae > Streptophyta > Magnoliopsida > Rosales > Rosaceae > Geum > Geum urbanum. The sequence goes on from OX326998.1 coordinate 43,938,340, forward strand.
ATGACATTCTGGATGCTTCTATGACCCTCTATAAGATTTTGGATGGTTCCGGGATGCACCAAAACCTTCCTTGAGATATGCTTGCCTTTCAAATGCTCAAGGAAATTGTTGGAAAATTGGCGGGCCGTGATACTAAGGTGAGCTCATCATCTTTGTTGGAGACAAGAAGCAAGAAATGAGCAAGAAGTGAAGAAAGGACTTGAAGAGCTTGGAGGCTTTGCTTAAGGGACTATTCGGTTATTTCTTGTACCTATTGTCTTCTATATATATATCTAGACTCCACTGTTGCTATGTGTAGTGAGTAGTTGCCTTTTGGAAGAGCCTTAGCTAATTTGATATACATACAATTATGTTTTGAGTTATGGAATTGGATTTGATTTAGTGTACTACATGTTATATATGTGTTTGATAGCTTGTGATGTGATTGTAGTATATTTTTATGTTTGGGCTTGATACAATGTTTTTATACTCATGTCTTAGCCATGACTAAGATGAGATGTGTGTAGGGAAGCTAAAAGTGAACCTAAGTGAACTAGTCACTCACCTAAGGAAGATAAATATGTAAACATAACTTAGGTTGCAGTTGAGAAAATAGGCTTAAGGTTTGGTTTTCATAGGGCTTGAGCATGGACTGAAGCCTTCTTGAAGTCTAAATGACTCAAGGAGCTTCGGTCAAGCTTACATTGACTCGAAGGGGGTTTGTAGCTAATCATTACTTCTTTTAGCTCATGTTCTAAAAGGTGTGGATTGGGAAAGTCATTAGAACATACTTTCATGTCCTCTAATAGGGACTTGAAGGAAATCCATTCACATTCATCATAAGTTAACACATACTGAACTCATTAGGCATGTGGTATGATTAGGATACGATTCGTAATTGAGTTGCATTCTAGTTTTGGTTTACTTTATATTTAAATGTTGGACTGGAACACTTCTAGTGCCCTAGTGGCCTAGGAAATTCGGTTCACAATCAATGGTGACTCGAAAGGATCATGAATTGGACAATAATGTGTGAATCGGACTAAACCCATAACTTGGACATATATTTTTGGTACATTGAGTTGGCTAGTGACGATATCTCTAGCCGACCAAACATTTTCAATTTTTGTTTTGTTTTACTTTATGTTTTCACTTCATTCAGTTAGTTAAACAATCATCAATCGGATAATCATTTATTATAGTTACACCGCCCCTTGCATAGTTAGGTTACCAAATGACTTAGCTAGGTAAGATACATTTCCACATTTTCATTTATTAGTTTTAGTATCATGTTTTATGTCTAGTTAATCCGTAATTTGAGTGCATAATCTAGTCAAGCTAAGGAGTTACAATGGTCAATCTTCGTGGGTTCGACACTCGACTTCTTATAAATATTATAACTTGACTTTGTATATTTGCAGGTAAGGGAAATTCACTTAGCCTTCGACTAATCAATAGTTAAAAGGTTAGAGGGATAAAACTCTTTGAACATGCATCTATGAGACAAACACAATTGCTGAATGCATTAGATGATGTAGAAGCCCACAACCTTGAAAATATAATGGAAGCATGATCAAAGGGTGAAGCATGAGAATTGTACATAATGAAACAAAATAAAATGAAGAGTTGTAGATAAGAAAGGAAAATGGGAAAGAAGAACAAGAAGAAAATGCATTAGATATGAATAAGGGATAAAGAGGAGAGAGCAAGAGGTGCAGTAAAGGAGAGAGCAAGAGCCTAGGTCCAGCAATTGTCACTTTCTGATCTACGTATTTTATGCCTGATTCTTAACGTATTTCTCTCTACATTTAGCTATATTTTAACCTTAGAACTATTATTACTTACTTTGTTGCTTTTAGGTTTTTAATAAAGGAGATGAATAAAGGAGGCAAAATGGAGCTAAAAACGTGCTAAGTGGAGATTTCCTACTTCAATTAGAAAAAATGGTCTCTTTCTACTCCGACTAGGAAAGTGTAGGAGTGATGCGAAATGATCTCCAAATGGTGCCAAGGAATAGCAACTCAAAATGACAAATGAAAATGATGCCAAATGGTAAAAATGAAGAAAGAAGACATTTCTCCTACTTAGAGTAGGAAATATGGTGGATGGAAAAATGGGACCATTTGAGGCCAACCTAAATGAAGACCAATATTATTCGGCATATATTCCTTGGAGAGGAAGAGATACAAGATATGGAAAGATGAAGATTTTCCTACTCTTAGTAGGAAGAGGAAATATGAACAACAGCTCAGCCAACTTCAAGAAATCACCGAAGATGCAAATCAACTCCAAACATAGTGATATTATATCTCTCTGGAAATATCTTGAAGTCCTCTTTCCAACGAATCTAAGATTATAATTTTCTAAGCTCTAAAACTCCCGGAATACTCGTTTGAAGACAGGTTGTCATGTTTACTCGGGTACACTAGAAAAACCTAGTTTTGAGAGAAAAAGCCATAATCTTCATCTATAAAAGAAAGTGTTAGGCTCCTCATTCATCATCTCTAATCTAGTAGCTAACCCTCTGCCCACAAACACTTGCTCTCCTCCAAAATTCCCGAGTTCTTCAAGAAGCGAACCTCCTCAACAATCCATTCAACCGGTCCTCCATCAACACTTTAGGCAATCCAAAGAGTGTTCTCTCCATCCATAGAAGGACATCTACACTAGTTACTAGAGTAATCTTGACAAAAAAAGTGTAACATGATTCCTTGTACCTTTTCTTTCTTCTTGTACGAATGTATGGTTTTTATGGAAAAATTTAAAGAAGTCTTTTGGTTATGTGATTCTAAGAAGTTTTTGTGATTTATTATATGTCTTAATATTTTTCTATGGATGTGTATTCTATGCTTAATGCTTGATTTAGGTGCGTGTAATCTTGGCCTAGGTTATTGATGTGTTTAAATGCGACCAATCTTGGTTTAAATACTTAATTGTGAGAGATGCATGAAAAACGTGCGTAGTAAGAAACTTAGATTCTATAATAGGTTGCATATAATTTGCTAGGTTCTAAAGAGATAGGTAAAAGGTGAGTCGATCACTTGTATATATGTCAGCTTACTGTTTTATTTTCGGTCTAGTAAGCATGTTTAGGATTCTATGTTCTTATTTTTTTGTCTTGTCTATGAGTTGAAGCATGACAGAGTCTAGGGTTTCTCAGTATGTTTTCTTGCCATGTTTTTGTTCTTATTTTCATAGGTAATTAAACAAACACTTATACACCTCCCTAAACTTAGCGTACTCATGCATGCACCCTCAATCCCCAGTTAAGAACAATCCCTACTTATCAATGCTACATCTACAAGAAAGGATTTAAATTGCATGCGTTATTGTTGATTATTAAGTGCATATTTGGTAGTTAGTTTTAACGTTATCAATTTTTGGCGCCGTTGCCGGGGAGTGAAAAGAATTGTGTGATTTCATTTGTGAAGATGTCACATTGTGTGAATAGAATACAAAAGCATGTTAATAGTTATGAAATTTATACACACTTGTATATAATACATATCTTTTCATACTTGCAATCTGTTTTGCAGCCATTTACACATGTTAAAGGAAGTCTTCGATTTACATTGAGTACATAAGCTTGGTTGATTAAGTCTCACTCTTCTGGAATAGATGGTGCCTCTTTTTCTTGTTTATCTCCTTAACCCTTTATGATGTGTGGATTTCATCACTGCACACGATAACCTAAGTGAAGTTATGGACATAAGGTTGATGGCGGAATCTACAAAGAACTTGAGGGTGTGTGTTTGTCTCAAAATTTTGGCTGATTGTTGGTCATGGTGTCTAGGCGGGTTATGACTGGTGAAAGATTTTGGATCTAAGAAAGAGAAACATCAATAGAGTATATACCATTCGCCTAGTGAGCCTTGGGGTATTTCTTCACTACTGGAAAAATTGTCTTAGACATTAGTTCAAAGACATTGGTCAGAAAAAACAATGATGTAAAATGGTTGTTTTGACATTAGATTGTGAAAAAGCGATGTCTTTGTGATTTATAGACATCGTTTTACATGCTCAAATGATGTCTATACTTTTTATTCTGAAAAATGAAAACACGCTAGCACACTAAATTTTACATTTGACGAATACGGGAACCAAATTTTCAGACTCTCAAGCACGCTATATTTTTTTTCTCTCTTTTTCTTCTCCGCTCCAAAAGTCCACCTCAAAAATTGATGGATTCTCTAGGGATTACAACAGCCGAGATTTCTAAATCCCAACCCACTCCAGGTCGCTTCCGCCGCTTACAACTCCTCTCAATGTGCCTTGTCAACCTGGGCTTGCCTAAATGTTGCCACTCTTGTGCCTCTCTTGCTCAGATCTGCACGGCGACCCCTTGTTATTCTCGCTAGCCTCGATCGTGAGAGTGGTAGATACAGCTTCACAGAGTCTGTCCTCGCCACGTGTCTCATCGACGCCCTCAAAATCTCTCGCGACTCCAATGACACCCTCTGCCTCATCAATTGGTGACTCCAAGACTACCCCCCACACCGCCAACTTCGCCCTCGTCTCCGCCGAGGTTAGGTACTTGGGGTTTTTGTGACGACCCGGACCAGAATCAGTAGTATGATCAGCTTGATCGATGACTTTGTGCATAGTCGCAGAGTTGCGACAGTTGATTTAATCGCCGAAGCTTCTTAACGACTTAATTATTGGCCGAGAATTGGAGCTGGGTCTCTTCTCGAGAGTCGTTGTACGTGTGATTACGAGTTCGTGGGAGGTTCCGGATCGTTATTTGGACGACCGAGGAATTAGTTATGAATATTTGAAGTTTCGACTGAAACGGATTTAAATGGCGGATTTGTTCACGACTAAATTACCGGACGAGAATTTGGTTTCGGCTTCTTCATGGAAGTTGTTCAGAATTTAATTTCGAGTTTGTGGGAACTTCCCGAGCTTGATTTGGAGTTACGAGGAATTAGTTGCGAATTTTGCCGATTGTTGATTGTTTGGTTGGTTTAATTGTGTGTTGGTTCGAAGGATTGACTTTTTATCCGTTTGGCCGATATGTTTGAGTTTGAGTGATTATTGAAGAATATGTCGAGACGAGTTTGTGGCCGCGAGAATTATCGGAATCGGAATTACGACGAGGAAGTTATGGATATTCGAAGTTCGTCGAAATGGATAATTATAAGTTTCCGTATTGGGAAAGTTTTAAATGACTATTTATTGTGACCTTCCCTTTTGGGAAAGTCAAACTTGGGATTAATGGCGTTGACCGACCTGTTTTGGCAAGAGAGAGAGTGTGCTCGACGGTGGCTCACGACTTGCCGGCGACGACGTGATTCCGGCGACCCCGTGGCTTGGGGCTTACTCTGTTCTGCTCGCCCCGACCTCCCGAGCCTCCCCCCGGCCACCACGCACGGCGTGGCTCACGGAGGAGGAAGGATTTTCCGATCAAAAAATGGAGGAAAATGAGGTAATTCGGGTTCTATGATTTTGGACGATTTGAACTGAAATTTTGGGTGGGTTTTGTTGCTCTCATCCCCTTGATGCTCCCCTGTAAGTTACGTGTTTCAATTCGATGTGTACATGGAGAATTTTGGAGTTGGAGATTTGGTACCAATTCGGGTTTTCATGAAATTGAGCTAGTTAGAGTTTGAATTGGACTTTGTTGCAGTTATGAAAGTTGCTAAGTGGGTGATTTTGAGTGGAATAAGGGTTGCTCCGCCTTGAAATTCTCCGGTTGGCGGTGGCGCCGCCGTGGGCGGTGGTCAACGGCGGTCCAGTTTGACTTTTTCTAGTTTTCGACAAGTTGCATGTCATTTGACTCGAAATCGCGCCCCGATCGCAGTGGGGAGGTTTGTTTTTCGAGTTGAGCGTCCGAACGTAAAGCGAGGTATTGAGGTGGTATATATGGATTTTCGACGATTCGTCGACTTTGAGTTATGTGTTCCCGGGAACGGTGATTTCTCGTGATTTGCCTTATATTGTCGAGATATGATTTTGAGATATGAATTTTGTGAATATTCAGGTGTTCGTGATCGTTCGTTTGGCGAGGAACTTTCCGCCGGATCACGGGTTAACGCGATACGCGTTACGCCAGTCTGTGAGTGGACAATTTCTTTTCATGGAAATCTTGCGAGTCTTTTATGTGATTTATGATCTTGAGCATGCAGCATGATTATAGTTTTACGAGCATGAGATTTCATACGAGATTATGATTATATAAGCATGTGTTTACGATTATACGAATATGTTTATACGGATATACGTATACGAATATGCATACACTTTTATATTGTTTCATGCATTTGCATCGAATTGTTTATGATTTGGTTTTCACAGAGTACAGTCTTGGTTACGTTGTTGTATCGATACACTTTGCCTCTCGGCTGATACCCGATGGTAGGCCACCAGGAGGGACGTCGTCATCCCGACCTGACCGGTGAGGGGCGTTTCCCCGGAACCGAGGCCATTTCTGGCTTAGAATCACGGGGACCAAGGACCTCGTGATTCGGACTGTACTAGCACGGTGTGTGTCCATGAGTGACCCCGTGGGATTTTACTTGCATGCTCAGTACACTGGAGGAGTATGAGTTGTACCTCGTGTACTATGTTATGTCTTTATTTACCTGGACTCGCATATGTTTTTATAACATATATATTAATTGGTGGAAGACATTTATTTTCGTCCACTCACTCTAACGTGTTTATTGTCTTTCACCTGGGCTTTTCGGTTTCCGTGCTCAGTTTGCAGTTCTGGCTCTGGTGTCGCACGTCGTGGTCGGAGGCATAGTACTCGAGCTACTTTGTTTCATCCAATAGGTTTATTGTTCTACCTACTGTGGTATGCGTATATGATTATGTTTTAGAAGTCGCTCTGAGTTTCCTATTGAATATGTTATACGATTTTACCCGGATTTCAGTAAAGTGTATATTATATGTATTGTTTACTTTACTGTTGATATATTGAGAAATCCGGATGGGATTGGTGCCCACGGTTTGCTTTTTGTGGCATAGGAAGAAGTGTATTTTCCGCGTGCAGGTAATGGTAATTCCACGCTAGTAACGAAACTCTGCCCAAATTTCGAAAAGTTTTTGTTGGTTCGTGTTTTCGAAGGGGTTCGATTCCGGTTTAGGAGCTAAATCGAGATTGGGTCCTTTCAGTTTTGCCATTACAAGCTAACAATGAAGTTTATGAAAATTGGAACGAAGCCCGACACCTTTTACATTGAAGAAGTTACCAGGTATCATGAGCCGTATTAACTTGTTAATCCTTTGATTCCCAGAGGAATATAAATGATTTAATGTACATATACAACATGAACTATTCGAACATTTACCTTTCCGCACAATAGATTTGAAGTTCTAGATTGTTTTTATGGAAGCAGAAGAATATGATAACTTAACTGGTATTACTCAACTATGTTATTATATCTACAGGATGTATTTTCAGATGTACCCAATGACCTCCTCATACAAATCAATAACACAAAATTTCTTCTCCATAAGGTATCCACCTATCCATTAGTTGTAATAAAAATAAATTGAATGGAATATTTGATGTACATGTCTATATTTACATGCCATCAGTTGAAGAATCAGATTATTCAGAGACTTAAGTAACTGTGCTTTTGTTAGCTGTAGTATCCATTAGTGCCAAAATGTGGGTTGTTGCGACGACTTTGCAGTGATTCTGGTGATTTGGAAAAGGTGAACTTAGAGCTTCATGAAATTTTTAGAGGCGAAGAAGCTTTTGAATTGTGTGCTAAGTTCTGTTACAGAATTAAAATAAATCTCAGTGCTTACAACTTTGTACCTGCATGTTGTGCTACTAAATTTCTTGGAATGACTGAAACTGTTAATTAGGGAAACTTTGTACTAAAGCTAGAAGCTTTCCTCAATTCACGGATACTAGAAGGTTGGAAAGACTCCATCGTCACTTTGCAAACCACTGTTAAGTTGCCTGATTGGTCTGAGAATCTAGGAATTATCATAAAGTGCATTGATTCAATTGTTGAGAAAATCCTTACACCCCTACTAAAGGTCATAAATTTCTTGTCCTTAATTTGTTTTAGAAAACTAGGTGGTTTATTTTTCTTTTCCCTTGTTTGCTAAGTCTACAGGCTTTGTATGCTGGTGATATGGTCCTAAACTTATACCAGACCTGGTTACAGAAAAAAAGGACCATCATTCAGTCCCCAAGGATTGGTGGACAAAAGATGTATCAAACCTTGATATTGATATGTTTTAATGTATAATTACTATGTTAGATCAACAATATGCTGTGATTTAGGGACTTAACTAGATTTTCATATGCTAATTGGTTGAATTTGATTATGAGGTGTTCATATTTTTGGCTGTTAATTGTGTGTATGAACACCTTTTTACCCCAATTTTGGTTCAGAGTTTGATTTTTGTTGAATTTTCATCAAATCCGTCTACCAAGGTATTATCGTTTCATTTTAGAACTTGTGTTTTTGATTGAATTTGAATTTGGAAGCAACTGAATTTGCATGATGAAAGCTTGTGATTCTGGATTATTGATTTTGATTATTAACTGGTTTTTGCAGAAAACAAATATGAGAAACTTCACTTCAAAGTTGTTGATATGGAAAAGAAGCTTGGTTGTCTCTCTGACTTTTCCAATGCAGTTATAGTAAATGAGCGGAGCTATAATGATGAGCTCAAGGAGGCTCGTAACACACTAATCAATGTATGTCAGTTTGATCTATCTGGTGTGATACTCACCATTACTAAGTACTAAATTAACACTTAACACTCAACAACAATGAGCCAATTAAAACCCGTTTTAGTAGATGCAACATTGGTAAATAGGGATCGTTCTTAACCGGGGATTGAAGGTGCATGCATAACTATGCTAGGTTTGTTTATGGGGGTGCGAGATTTGGTTTGTTTAACTAATAACCTACGAAATTTAAACCTAATTCTACTATGTACACGTGATCATCACATCATGTCTACCTCCACCGTTTTCATGCTTCACTTACCTAGTATCAACGAAATTCTTACCTTTCAACCTGCAATTTATACACATGCTTTTAAGAGTGCGACGAAGAGCGCCTACACCTTAATTTATCTAAGATTCATACAAAACATGCTAGAGAGGAACGAAGAGCGTATCACCCAACACATTAAGAAGCTTTAAGCATACAAGCATGCATACAAGCAAAGACCAAAAACTAAGAACACATGGAAGGTAACATAAGTAAGTAAAAACATATAGCCTTTATTAAACAAATCACAAGTCGTAAACCGAATTCTTTACAAGACAAAAGATGAGATAGAAGGTTTATGGTTACACTTTTGGAGTCTGTGAAGAGCACTAACAACGCCTCGAGTGGATGGATTCTCAAGAACAAGACGAAGAGCGCCGATTATTCTTGATCCGTGAGGAGGGAGCTTCGGCCTTGGAGGGAATTAGGCTTAGGACGACTTGGGAGGTTTTTTGGGAAGAGCTTTGGTGTCTATGATGTGTGATACTGAAACTCTAGTCGAGCCCTCTTTTATATAGGCCAAGCAAAGCCTAGTTCAACTCCTTTTAGAACTCTAACTACTCCACCCGGGTAACCTGACCCTACTCCACTAAAACAGAAATTTCTCTCGTTCTAGGACTCCAAATCGTTTGATTCCAGTTGCGTTGGAAACTAGACTTCTAGATCTTTCTAACCAAATGCTAAACGCATCTAGATTCATCCAGATATGTTCACAGTGGTCTTTCGAAGTGGGCTGATGTACAAAGGCTGATTTCTGATAATTCATTTTAATCCATCTTCTTTCTTTGGGCTTCTTTGGACATGCTTTTGGTCTTCAATTCTTGACACCATGTGGGAAAGCATTTTAGTAACTATTTTGAAGACCATTTCTTGTACCATTTCTTCTCTGGAATTAGGAACTTTTTTCCTTAGCCAACTTTTAGCTCCGAAACACCTCCTTTATTATTTCCTCATTTATTTTTACCTAAAAACATAAAGTAAGTTAGAAACATATTTACTAAGCATAAAACAAAGTTAAATATAGAGAGAAAGACATTAATAATCAAGCATAAAATGCGTAGATCAAATTCACTCACACTTAGACTTTGCTAGTCCCTAGCAAATACACAACAAAGCAATGGACTCGATAAAAGAAAAATAATAAAGGGAAAAACACAAAGGTAAACGTGACACTTACATACAAACATACTTAGATATTTCAACATTTCAAAGCCGCAAATTCTCATGTAATCATGTTTGAAAACGATAGAAATACTAAGTTGAACAAAACTAAGCCCTTACTCAAATTTGTCTTAGAAAATTCTTCAAGTCTATGGCGATGGAATCATAATGTTTTCACATGAATGTTCAATGAATTCAATAGATAATAGAGATATGATCATGTCATGAACAAGTAAGACGTGGAGAAAAATAATAGTGATGTTAAAGCTGTGCATGTTTCGAATAAAGTTCAAATAAACTCACATTGATGCACTCATCATATTTTCACTTATGCAAAGGTTTCACTCAAAGTGTTTGTTAATTTCAATGAAAATTCATGCATGGGAAGAGATACTTGTACAAATGAACCAAAACCATGTGCTTACTCATGCAACTTACTTCACAGATTGAAGGCTACTCATCTTAAGGATCAAAAAGGACTTTTAAGGGTTGTAATGAGGCTTAGGCTAAGGCATTCAAAAATATGGATATGTGGTGGTTAAGAACATTCAAAAGACTTAGTGAAAGCACCAAAAACGTCATAAATTTCGTTCATCCTCCTCTCACCAACATCACCATATGTAAAGTTTAAGTACACAGGCCAGATTTCATCTTGTTGGACCCTAACTTCATTTTAAACTTCCCTTGAGCTTTTGTAGACAAGACAAATGCCACATTTCTTCACTTTTGGGCATTCAATTCAATACAAACTCCAAATCCACAAGTATGGGGGACATTAATCCAAAATTTAACATCTAAATCACAATGCTGGAGAGCTTTTCTTTTTCTTCTCTTTTTTTTAGCTCTCGAATTTTTTTTCTTTTCTTCTTTCTATTTTCGGCAATTGCAAACTTTTTTCAAGGTATTTGGACAAGTCTATCCCCTTACACACATCTTCTCATGATGTTCACACCATCTCCATGATTCTAGCTTCAAAAATCCCCACCAAGTCTTTTGAACAAGGGTATGGATATTCTACACTAGGTTAAACTGTTTAGATATGTATGGTAATGAAATACAGGCATAATGTGGGCTCAAATGGGTTATCTAGGGGTGTCACAACTCGTGCGCACAAATGAGACACACTACAAGAAAACATCACTTAGACCACGAAAACATAATTGTTCCGTGGTCCAAGTGACACCTGGACGACGGAAATGACTCCGTCGTCCAAGTACCACCTGGACGACGGAGAATACCATCTCCGTCGTCCAGGTGGTCAGCTGGACCACGGAGTCTTCTCCGTCCTCCAGGTGGTCACCTGGACCACGGAGATTGTATTTTCCATCGTCCAGGTGATCACTTGGACCTCGGAGTCTTCTCTGTCCTCCAGGTGATCACCTGGACGACTGAGATGGTATTCTCCGTGGTCCAGGTGATTACCTGGACAACGGACCGACACGCCGTCGTCCGAGTATACGAAACGTGCTTCCACTTAGACGACGTACCGACACCTCCGTCGTCTAAGTGAAGCATTATATAAGCTGATCGAATTCATTCCTGGCCTCGATCTATTCATTCCATTTGAAGAAGAATTGAAGGAGAAGGGAGAAGGAGAAGCTAGGGAGCTAGCTAGCTAGAAGCGAGCTAGGTAGGCCGAGAAGAATCAGGATCGATAAGGGATCTCCGCTGACTAGCTAGTTAGCTTAATTAACGTACATATATCGAGAAGGCCAGCAGGTACGTACGTATACGTACGCAGTTAAAATTTGCTTAATTAATTAATTAATATATATTTAGTGAAAACGTACGTACATATATACATGCAAGGATGTTAGCTGATGTTAGCTATATATATATATGTACAGATCGATTAAATTACGTACGTACGTAATTGATGGATCGATGTAGATCGAGTACGTACGTATAATTAAGCGTAAATTAATTGACAAATATATATATATATGTAATAATTAATTAATTATAATATTTTGTAGCAGTATGGACAAGAGTTGGATGAAGTTGAAGAATAGATGTGATGTCCGGTATATGGATGGAATTAGCGAATTTGTGAATTTTGCGATAGAACATGGTCAGGGAAAGAAACGTTTCAGGTGTCCATGTCAGAAATGTCTTAATTGTCAGTATGCGGAGGTTAATGTTATGGTGCAACACCTGTACGAAAATGGTATGATGTGGAGTTACACTACATGGAGCGAGCATGGTGAAGCAGTAGAGTTCAGCGCAGCAGACTTCAGCTCAGGGTACAGTTACCATGGTGCCTCATCCAGCGGCAGTGGTGCCGGACCCCCAGCTTGCAACCCAACTGCAGATTTGGTCCATGATGCGTTTCCGGGATGTAGTCATGGTGGACACCAACACCAAGACGGAGGTTACAGTACCACTTATGAGCATGATGACACATTCCCCGCAGCTAGCTTGGCCACTGACACCAGTGAGATGGAAAAGTACAACCGGATACTACTTGAAGCGCAGACCCCGGTGTTCCCTGGATGTCGAGAGAATGTGTTGCAATATGTGATGGAGCAAATGAAGATAAAAGTGAAGCACAAAATGTCAGTGAGTGCTTTTGACGAAATTCAGGAGCAAATATGTAAGTTGCTTCCTGATGATCACAATCTTCCTAAATCTCATTATAAGGTTATAAATATCCTGAGCAGCCTCGGCCTAAAGTACAGGATAATTGACGCATGTCCGAATGATTATGTGCTATTTTACAAAGAGTATAAAGAGTTGGACTATTGTCCCGTATGTGGCCAGTGCAGATTCCAGTTGAATAGGAAGAGTTCGAAAAAGAGAATTCCTGTGAAAGTTGTTCGATATTTTCCCTTGATTCCCAGATTGCAGCGCCTGTACATGTCTCTACAGACAGCAGAGGCGATGCGATGGTATGCAGAAAAGCGAATAAATGACGATGTCCTGCGACACGCCGCGGATGGGGAGGGTTTCAAACATTTCGACAGAGAATTTGGAGACTTTGCTTCAGAGGTTAGAAATGTTAGACTCGGCCTATCTACAGACGGATTCAATCCTTGGGGAAGTAATAGCTCCGCCGTCAGCACTTGGCCAGTTATTCTGATGCCGTACAACTTGCCTCCGTGGATGTGCATGAACAAGAAATTTAATTTCCTTACCGTATTAATTCCAGGTCCTAAATCTCCATCGAAGTGCTTAGATGTCTACCTCAGACCTTTGATCGACGAGCTGAAACTGTTGTGGGAAAATGGAGTCCCAACTTATGACAAATTCACTGACACGATGTTCACGATGAGGGCTGCCGTAATGTGGACGATCAGCGATTTTCCAGCTTGTGGGATGTTGGCAGCCTGCAGGACAAAAGGATATAATGGATGTCCTATATGTTTGGACGACGTGAACTCTAGTTGGCACGCGGGGAAAGTGTGTTACTTGGGTCACCGTAGATGGCTTCCTCACGACCACCCGTGGCGACAGGATGAAGCTCATTTCGACGGTACGGTAGAGAACAATCCTAAACCCCGTAGTTGGTCGGGCGAAGAGATTTTAGAGAGGTTGAGCTATTTCGAATTTGGTGTGTTGAGCAATGACGCGGATGTAAAGAAATGCAATCCAATTCCTCCACATGATCTGAGCTATTGGGATCACAAGAGTATATTCTTTGAACTCCCTTACTGGTCGAAGTTGAAGCTGAGGAACAACTTGGACGCGATGCACATAGAAAAGAATGTGTGCGACAGCGTGGTGGGAACAATTCTCGGTATTAAGTTCAAGACTAAAGATACTCCCAAAGCGCGCAAAGATTTGGAATCAATGAATCTACGTCGTCCCTTGTGGTTGAGGAGGGATAGGAAAGGAGTGTACAACAAGATGCCAGATGCACCTTACACAGTGAAGCCGACGTTTAGACGTTCTGTATTTCACTGGTTTAAGGGTGTTCGTTATCCGGCTACGTATGCAGCTACTATAACTGGAGCAGTGGACGAGGTGCAACACAAGTTTGTTTGTCTAAAGACACATGACTATCACGTTATGCTGCAACGTCTGATTCCAGTGGTAATTCGACCATACTTGCCTCGGGACGTCGTAGAACCAATAGTGGCATTGTGCAGGTGGTGGCAGAGGTTATGCGCCAGAGAATTAAAGAAGTCAGATGTGGTGGAATTGCAACAACAAATTGTGCACATCATTTGCAAACTAGAGAGGATTTTCCCCCCTACTTTCTTTGACATCATGATTCACCTAATGATCCACCTGCCCGAGCAGGTGCTTATTTCTGGTCCGGTCCAGTACACTTGGATGTATCCTCAAGAAAGGTACGTACAACTAATTAATTAATTTGTTCCACTGGAGATTATATATATACTAGCTAGCTAGCTAGCTATATGTACTTATGTAATGTGTACGTTTGATTTTGTAGACAGCTTGGACAGTATAAGTCATTCGTCAAAAACAGGTCGGCCCCAGATGGATCCATAGCAGAGACATACCTAATTCATGAGTGTGTTACTTACTGCAACAGGTACCTCAAAGATCCACCCCCTCCCACTGCCTCCGATCGCAGTGCCCGCATCAATCTTTCTGTCGTCACCAATGTCGTCCGACCGTTTAGAGGAGTATTAAATGAATCGTCAACACGGGAAGAACTTATTGAGGCACATTGGGTAGTGTTGCGAGACTATGATGAAGTTGAGCCGTACATGATGTCATACAGGGAGAGGCTTCAGGCGTTAAATCAAAACAAGAGTTCGGCGTGGATTGAGAAAATGGTTAAGAAGAAGTTTCCTGATTATTTCTTCCAATGGGTACGTACGTACGACTCGGATGAGATTATTTAAATACATATCGCTCATGTTTGTAGAAAGTAAACCCTTATATTAATTTGCCCTTTTTCGCAGATGATTGATTTGCAAAAATCTGATAACCACGGAGGGTGGTGGTCATGGCCAAAGCACTTGCTAGCAGGGAAGCCGGTTAAACACTATATTTATCCCGGATGTTTTGTGAACTGTGTAAAGTTCCATTCATTGGCCCGAGACGAAGGAAGAAGAACACAAAACAGTGGGGTAGCCGTTGGGAAAGACAATGATCTATATTACGGGGCTATTGTATACGTGGTTCAGCTATGTTACGGGAATGATGTCAACGTTTTCCTATTCAAGTGCAGATGGTTCAAGCGTACAAAGGAAGACCTGGGACTATTATCAGTCGATACAAACTCGCACTGGTATGAGGATGAGCCTTTCGCTCTCGCCACCTTAGTTCGGCAGGTGTTCTATCTCGACGATCCGAAAGCCGGTGAAGGGTGGAAAATAGTGAACCATATCTCTCACCGAGGAATATGGAATACAGAGACAATTGAAGGGACACCGGCGACGACTGAAGATGCTGCTGAACCAGAAAGAGACATTCCTGCCTATCAAGAGCCTAATATTTCTATGGTCCGCTCCGATATAATGGACCTGGTTCAAGATGGTGAACGGTTACCCATGCCTGATGGTTGTACAGATCTAACTGAAGATGAGATTATCGATGAGGTAGATGAAGAAGACGAGCAGGAAGAGGACGCGGACGAGGACTCAGGTTATTCGTCGGACGATGTTGAGTACGATGACGAGGATGAGCCGTCGACTAACGGGGATGAGGACGATGATGATTATGACGAAGAGTACGGTCATACGACGAGGGAGATTAATTGGTAATTAATTACTGTAATTATTGTAATATATATATATGATCGATGCCGGTTTACGGTAAGAAATTAATCTGAATTATATATCCTGGCCAACGGAGAAATTAATAAATATTGGCGCCAAATCTCAATCTCATATAAAATGTACCCTAGCTAAATCCTTGACCCTAGCCGGCCTAAATCTAGCAGTTCGATCGGATCGATTGATAATTGAACGGACACGTACACAAATGACCGGGGACGACCTAAACCGTAATCCCTAAGGCCCTAACCCCTGAAATCGGGGTCTATGCACCTGGACGACGGATAATGGTCATTATCCGTCGTCCAGGTGCACACTAGGACGCCGGAGAATGGTCATTCTTCGTCGTCCAAGTTCACAAACCCTAAACCCTAAACAATAAGGCCCTAACCCTTGAATTCAGGGTCTATACACCTGGACGACGGAGAACGTCATTCTCCATCGTCCAGGTTCTAACCTGGACGACGGATAACTTCATATCCATCGTCCAGGTATAAACCTGGACGACGGAAACGCTCAAATCCGTCGTCCAGGTGCAGATATCTTAATTTTTTCTAAGACAACGACCATCTAGACCTTCTTCCAATGCATTTTCTTTTCATCAAGACTTTAGAGTAAACAATTCTTGGTGTGTGAGCTTCGACGGTTCGAAAATCGGAGTTGCGAAATGCCTTGTATCCACGTTTCCGGTTTGTGAAATTATCGGTTTTGCGGTTGACTGTGCCGATCAAACCCTTCCCGAACTTATTATTTTATGGTCCTTTGAAGACAATTATATATTATGTTACGACGAACATATCCAACGGTTGTTTTGTCCAAATTCAATTTCGTTAATACTCTGCTGCAAATGAGCGTCTACTCATGAATACTGAAGTCGTAAAGATTAGTCGATACTTAACATGTTTCAATACGTAAAATTAATCGGCGGTTCAAATTTGACTGTTCATATATACGATGCGTTCATCGATATTGTACGACTATTTCACTCGAATGACAGATCGCTAAATTCCTCGCGAATTATTTTTTAAATTTTTTTTTACATAATATGAACCTGGACGACGGAGATGGTCATTTTCCGTCGTTCAGGTGTTCACCTGAACGACGGAAAATGACCATCTCCGTCGTCCAGATTCAAAAATCATGGCGGTTCAAATTTTTTTTTGTTTATTTTTTTCATGTAATTTTCACTTGGACGACGGAGACTGACCATCTCCGTCGTCCAAGTCCAAAATTATGGCGGTTCAATTTACCGCTTCCGTTTTCGGCACCGCTTGAATTTTCACTTAGACGACGGAGAATTCATTCTCCGTCGTCTAAGTCCAATTCCATGGCGGTTCAAAATGTCCCGCCCCTTAATTACGCGCCGTTTCAAAATTTTGAAACCGCCACCTGGACGACGGAGAAGCCCGTTTCTGTCGTCCAAGTGCACTTAGACGACGGAGAATAGTGCTCCGTCGTCTAAGTGAAACTCTATAAATAGAGTACGGCTCATCTTCTTTTCCTCATCCCTTACAATTCTCTCCATCTCTCCTCTCCTCTCTCTCTCAATCTCATTCCGGCGATATTCTCCTCCGGCGACAACGCTCCGACGATACAACTCCGGCGTGGTTCGATTCCTCCTCTCCGACGACACAACTCCGGCGAAATTCCCGGAAACTCCGATTCGGTAAATTTCTATTTTTCCCTTATTTAAATATTTTTCATTTTATTAATTAATTAAATTCTAAATATAATTAATTAGTAGAAATTAATTTAATAATTAGTTTTAAATATTTAATAAATGATTAATTGTTGTTATTAATTAATTAAATCATAATTATTGTTATTTAATACTAATTAAATGAATAATTGTAAATTTGTTGTTATTAATTAAATAAATAAATAATTATTGTTATTAATTAATTAATAAATAATTATTGTTATTAATTAATTAAATGGTTAATTATTGCATGCTAAATGGAAAATAAATTATTGCATGTAATTACGTGTATTTTTTAGTAAATTAATTAGTAGTACGTGTTCGATTTAAATTTAGTACATAGGCTTGGTGTAATTAAGTCGCACTCTTTGGAATAGATGGCGCCTCTTTTCCTTGCTTATCTCCTTAACCCCTCGTGATGTGTGGATTTCATCACCGCACACCATAACCTAAGTGAAGTTATGGACACGAGGTTGAGGGCGGAGTTTGCAAAGGACTTGAGGGAGTGTAAATTTTCGAAAAATTGGCCGAATGTCGGACATGGTGTCTAGAAACGGGTTATGACTGGTGACAGGATTTGGACTAAGAAAGACTTTTGTCGAAATTAGTCCTGCCTCTCGCGTTATCTCTATCCCTAACTGGCCATGTTTTTCGATTTAACCAAGGCTGATTAATTGAAAATTTACACTTTATCGCGCGGGTCGCACGTCCATTGAACGACCGAAAATGCCAAGCTAGTGTACTCTATTTAAATCTTAAACGTACTTAATTAATTAGCGTAAATGTTTAAGTTGTAATTATTATGGTAAGTAGGTATTTTAACCCCGTACTCTTAGGTTTAAATGGCTCCGCCAAAGACAACATCCGACAAGAAGAAAGCCCAACAAGAGGCAGAAGATGCCATGCTCCGCCGCTTGGCGGACCAAGTCGGTTGGGAATTACCACCGGAGGGCAACGGCGCTCTCAATCCGGACGGATCATCTGGTCCGTCCGTAGCGCCCTCTGGGGAAATTCCCGCTCCCCCATTCATCTCGAGCGGTGATGACGTCGACCCCTTCCAATTTCCGACGCCCGGTACCCATTCAACGGGAAGTACTCAGGCGTCCTCGACCGCCGAATCAATCATGTACAGCGCCCGCCGTAGGCAAAGGAGGGCCCCCACTGACCCGGAACCGAAAAGGACTCGGGGTCTCGTTAAAGGGGGCAAAGCGGAGCGTATTTGCAAGGCGACCGGTAAAAAGATCGACTTGCCGTACGACGAATTCACCGGTTGCCCTCCCACAGCTCAGCTATCAAGTCTCTCGGCGCATGGGATAGGGTCAATCATCCGTAACCGGGTTCGTATCACTGCCCATACTTGGAAGGAGGCGCCGGATCATGAGAAGGCGAAAGTCTTCAAAGATCTTTCGGTACGTAATACGTTCAATTTAGTTATTATATAATATTGTTAATCTCGGCCTAAAATTTCATAATATATACGATTATAATTTTCTATTTATTTTTGATAGGAACAATTTGACGTGGATCCGACACCGGCTATGTTGAGGCATATCAATCAAACCGCCAACTCCATCTACAAAGATTCGAAGTACAGGCTCCATAAGTACTTCAAAGATGTCGGTCCCGTGCCTCCCCCGGTAGAGCTGCAAGGGGAGAGAGAAGATGAGTGGGAGTGGTTGTGTAACCACTTTGCCGATGAACAATTTAAGGTATTAATTTATTTATTTTATTTCAATTAAGATAATTGAATTATTTAAATTGTAGTTATTCATTTTTTAATGATTTAATTATGTTGTGTAACAGAAATTCTCCGGTGTCAACAAAGCCAACCGGGGGAAGAAGGAGAAACACCATACTACCGGCGCCAAGCAGTTCATTCAAATTGCCAAGGAGCACAAGGATAAGGGTTCCAAACACCCTTATCTTGATGCAAGCGTAAGCGCGTACGTGACGCCAGGGCTCGATAATGAAGCGAGTCAATGCGGCGTAAGTGATATATATATATGTGCTTTTAATTATAGTAATTATTATTTAAATATGATTTCATTATAATAAATTAATTATTCTTTTGTAGGCAAGGGCGATAGAGCGTGCGCATGAAGAGTTGGCCAACACTCAGCTTGCGTTCCCAGATGTGCCGCCGGAAGACTTGCCTCCTCTATCCTTAGAGAGCCAAATTGCAATTGCGGATGAGGTCTACGGTCGTAGAGCTGGCAAGGAGGTTAGGCACTTTGGGCCTAGGGTGGTACGAGATTTGTCAACGACCTCCGGCTCATCATCTACGGGAGGTTCGAGGCAGCGGAGAAGGAGTCAGGCTGCGGCCGTAGAAGCAACCATTCAAGAGGCTCGACTGGCACGAGAGGAGAATGAGTCAATGCGGCAAAGACTTGACGAACAACAAGCACAAATAGCCCAACTCATCGCCCTCATGGAACAAAATCGAGAAGTATGTCAACCTCCTCCGAACCCACACCCCGACGACAACGACCCGGCTGGAGGCGGAGGACTCGGCGGCGCATCTGCTCCTCCAGTGTATTAGCTAGCTAGTAGTATATTATCTCGTTTCTTTCCGCATTCCGAACAATATTTTAATTTTTAATTTATGGGTTTTTTCGTATGTACAAATTAATTTACTTTGATTATTTAATAATTAAGTTATTAATTAATATTCAAAATTTAGTTTATTTATTTAATTTTAGCATTTTTCATTATTTAAATTAAAATATTAATAAATTAAATTAATAATATTTAATTTCAATTTATTTTTTTAAAAAAATTAAATATTCACTTGGACGACGGAGATTATGTTCTCCGTCGTCCAGGTGCAGAACCCTAAACCCCTAACCCCTAACCCCTAAACCCTAAACCCTGCCGTTCTCCGTTGTCCAGGTGTTCACTTGGACGACGGAGACTTAGAGTTTCCGTCGTCCAGGTGGCTACCTGGGCCACGGATAATGTCCGAGGTCCTAGTGCACTTGGACGACGGATCACTAAATCTCCGTCGTCCAGGTGCTTGGACGACAGCACTTGGAGCACGGACCTTGGACGACGGAGTTTCCGTCGTCTAAGTACTTAGACGACGGAAAACTGCACCTAGACGACGGAAATGGTCCGTGGTCTAGGTGCAATTTTCTTGTAGTGACACATGACAATTTGGCAAAGTGGTGGATATCCTAAGTGCCTTTAATCACATCCAAAATCAGAGTATGTATCAACTATAAGCTTTGCAAATTGACATGAGTAAGTTCTAGTATTCTCTAGTTTATTAAGATCTATGGCAAGTGAGTATATGCATGATTTTGAGACCTATATCTAATATGCACGAAATTTCACTCAAAAGAAGTGTTTAAGGCTCAAAATGTCACTTAAGGCTCATATGATTCAAAACTTATTCTCATATGCGATTTCTGTACCAAGTTTTATCAAACCATATCTACTACATGTCATAACACTCAAAAGATATCTCAATTAGCACATGAATTCATCCTTAATGATATGCAACGCCATTTTTGTATTATTTTCGGCCCAATTTCATCGTAGACTAACGAAGGGCATCTTAAAGACTCTTTAAAACACTAAGTTAAACAAAAAGACTCACAATAATTTTTTTAGGGCATCATCCACCGGAAGGTTCCATTGTCCGCCCATTTTTACAATTTATGACTCAAATAAGTTGTAAACCCCTCCCCCACACTTAAACTCTACATTGTCCTCAATGTACTAAAGTAAAACATAGAATTAAGCATGAAGAATAGGATTTATGAAAAATCTAACTAAGAAAAGTAAAAGCTACAAAAATTAAAAAGAGAAAAAAGGAAGAGAAATCAAATCTGGTTTGTAGACTCCTCCATTGGGTTGCCTCCCAACAAGCACTTATTTTTTTTTTAATGTCTTACAGCCTAGACGTGTTGCTTTCTTTTATGCTCAATGAACAACTTGTCTTGGAGGTGCAACTCCTCCATTTTTGCCTTCCACTTTTCAGTTTCCATGTTCTGACCTCCGTGCTTTTGATCTTTAATTCCCAACAATTTAGAAATCAGAATTTTGTGATATTTATATGGATGGAAACTAGATGTCCAGAGCTTTCCAACCCTATAAAGAACTCCATCTAACTCCAACCGATCTGAAAGTTATGGCTTTTCGAATTTGACTGTTCTTTTTGGACAGAAGCTGCGAATTTATGAAAACACTTGGAGCACGTTCCTCCATCGTATCCTTCAAAACTCAACAAACATCAAATCCAATGGAAAAATGCATGAAATGCAGTGATGAAGATGATGCATGATGATGCAACTATGTAATGAATGACATGATATGCAAAGATGTATATGCATCCTAAATATTACAAAAATCGAGCAGCCTGAGCATGACTCCTTACATAATTTCTCTAGAATTAATTACATGTTGGAACTAACTGAAATTTTACGACAGTAAACTAGACACATATACAAACATGTCATAAAAGTTTCAGAAATTTCTGTGACATGAAACTATGTCAGATAAATCACAAAAAATAGCCTATTACCCAGCTCTGATTTGACTATCTAAAACTAAAAATAAAATTAACATTGTACAAAACATGAAATGATTAGAGTATGGTTAGTCTTCTTTGCAAAGTTCAATTTCGATAGTTATGCACAAGTAGTGTCCAAATTGAGTGCGTCAATGATTTAAAGAGAGTACACTAGCTTAATCTTTAGATCGTTCAATAGACGTGCGACCCGCGCGATAAAATATGAAATTTCAATCAAATGGCCTTGGTTCAATCGAAAAAAACATGGCCAGTTAGGGATAGAGATAACGCGAGAGGTATGACTAATTTCGAAAAAACACCCCGAGGCTAACCGGGCCAATGGTATATACTATATTGGTGTAAGTCTTTCTTAGGTCCAGAACCTGTCACCAGTCATAACCCATTCTAGACACCATGTCCGACATTCAGCCAAAATCTCAGAAATTCACACTCCCTCAAGTCATTTGTAGACTCTGCCCTCAACCTCATGTCCATAACTTCACTTAGGTTATGGTGTGCGGTGATGAAATCCACACATCATGAGGGGTTAAGGAGATAAACAAGGAAAAGAGGCACCATCTATTCCAAAGAGTGCGACTTAATCAACCAAATTTATATACTAAATTTAAATCAAAGACTACCTTTAAGGTGTACACATGGCTGCAAAAAAAATATATAATATGAACAAGTGTTAGTAACATAAATAATTACAAAATTTCGTTGCTTTTATATACATACTATATATTTGCACAATTTCACATATTTACAAACATAACACATGCAATTCCAGATTCGTGCAAACTTGAGTACAGCTGCTTGTCGATTTTTTCCAGAATTATTGGCTAGGCCGAATGTAACTAAATTTTACAACCACAAACTAGACGCGTAACCAAACAATCCTGCAAATTTTCAGATTTTTATGAGACTTATAGCTATATAAAATAATTTACACAAAACAGGGCAGTGTACAGTTCTGAAAACAGAAAAATATAAACATATTGTACAAGCATAATCACACAATTCTTTACAATCCCCGGCAACGGCGCCAAAATTGATACTCACAATTACTAAGTACTAAATTAACACTTAACACTCAACAACAATGAGTCAATTAAAACCCTTTTTAGTAGATGCAGCATTGGTAAATAGGGATCGTTCTTAACCGGGGATTGAGGGTGCATGCATAACTATGCTAGGTTTGTTTATGGGGGTGCGAGGTTTGGTTTGTTTAACTAATAACCTACAAAATTTAAACCTAATTATACTATGTACACGTGATCATCACATCATGTCTACCTCCACTGTTTTCATGCTTTACTTACCCAGTATCAACGAAATTCTTACCTTTCAACCTGCAATTTATACACATGCTTTTAAGAGTGCGACGAAGAGCGCCTACACCTTAATTTATCTAAGATTCATACAAAACATGCTAGAGAGGAACGAAGAGCGTATCACCCAACACATTAAGAAGCTTTAAGCATACAAGCATGCATACAAGCAAAGACCAAAAACTAAGAACACATGGAAGGTAACATAAGTAAGTAAAAACATATAGCCTTTATTAAACAAATCACAAGTCGTAAACCGAATTCTTTACAAGACAAAAGATGAGATAGAAGGTTTATGGTTACACTTTTGGAGTCTGTGAAGAGCACTAACAACGCCTCGAGTGGATGGATTCTCAAGAACAAGACGAAGAGCGCCGATTATTCTTGATCCGTGAGGAGGGAGCTTCGGCCTTGGAGGGAATTAGGCTTAGGACGACTTGGGAGGTGTTTTGGGCAGAGCTTTGGTGTCTATGATGTGTGATACTGAAACTCTAGTCGAGCCCTCTTTTATATAGGCCAAGCAAAGCCTAGTTCGACTCCTTTTAGAACTCTAACTACTCCACCTGGGTAACCTGACCCTACTCCACTAAAATAGGAATTTCTCTCGTTCTAGGACTCCAAATCGTTTGATTCCAGTTGCGTTAGAAATTAGACTTCTAGATCTTTCCAACCAAATGCTAACCGTGTCTAGATTCATCCGGATCTATTCACAGTGGTCTTTCGAAGTTGGCTGATGTACAAAGGCTGATTTCTGATAATTCATTTTAATCCATCTTCTTTCTTTGGGCTTCTTCGGACATGCTTTTGGTCTTCAATTCTTGACACCATGTGGGAAAGCATTTTAGTAACCATTTTGAAGACCATTTCTTGGACCATTTCTTCTCTGGAATTAGGAACTTTTCTCCTTAGCCAACTTTTAGCTCCGAAACGCCTCCTTTATTATTTCCTCATTTATTCTACCTAAAAACATACCTTTATTTCTACCTAAAAACATAAAGTAAGTTAGAAACATATTTACTAAGCATAAAACAAAGTTAAATATAGAGAGAAAGACATTAATAATCAAGCATAAAATGTGTAGATCATGGTGTAACTGCATGGCTATATTAAACTTGTGTATATGCATTTCTAACATATGTTCTTCCCTATGGATTATACTGAAATTAATTAGGATTAATATTCATGGAGCATATAAGTGCCTCTTGGCCATACTCCTTGATCTGCTAGTATAAATATGCATAATAAGTTTATCAGAAAGGTTGGAAAGCGTATATGTCATGGCAACGTGTCATACTTGGTGAATTAAATATACGATTAATATGCATCAAGCATTTTAGAGCCTCTTAGCCATACTTGTTGATTTTCTAGTATTGATTTGCATGTTGAAAGCATTGAATTGTAGCTGTAGTTCTAGTCTGATCTTTGTTATTTGCAGACATTGAGAAATTGTTCAAACTCTATTAGGGTGAAGCGAATGGGAGAGCTTGAGTTGAAAGAATTTCAAGTTGCAGCGAGTACAAAATGTTTTGCAGAAAAAGAGGCAATGGAGAGGGCAGCTAAATTATTCTCTCTGTAGGAGAATAACATTGGAGATCCTCATTGGTATCCCTTCAAGATGATCACAGATATGAGAGGAACGGACAAGGTACGTGATTGTAACATTAGTTTCCTGCCATTTTTTACTTGTACTCTGAACTTGTTGTTTTGCTTCCCAATGCCAACTAAGTTCTGTTTTACCCAAATGTCGTTGCGTGATATGAAAGCTTGTGATTCTGGATTATTGTATTGAATAGCTACATTGTCTGTGTATCTATAGGTTGAGGTAAAGGTGAGGTTGATCAAGGTAGTGGGGCATATCCTATAGCTAGGGTGGGAGAAGCTTGATTTATTTATGCCTATGTTCATTTCAGATTGTTTCTATGGGTATGTAAACCTTTGGGCATTAATTTTCTTTTACTTTTGTTTTCTGAAATGCAATAGAAGCTTGTGTAGTGATGGAACTTTCTAGCTTTTGTAGATATGTGAAATCTTGTTGTGGTAGATGCTTTAGTTGCAACATCATTAATTCACGTCGAATCAAAGCTAAAGTGTAAAGGTGGATTGCTTAGTGTTCACCTTAGAATTTGTAGCTATTCTTTGGGTTTGACATGAATATTTGAGTTAATGTAGTTTAGATTGCATGGTTTTCATTGTAATGATACATCATGTACCTAATATTTTGGTTTGAAATGAAAGTGTTCTAGTAGTGCATGATGGGGGACAATCATATTTCACATTAAGAAGAGATGGGTTGTTGGTATTCAAGAATCGACTATGTGTTACGAATAACGAGGAGTTGAAGCAGGAAATACTTGACGAGGCTCATTGTTCAGCTAATGCTATGCACCCAAGTAGCATGAAGAGGTATTTCACTCATAGAGAATACTATTGGTGGCGACTTACGTGAGTAAATGCCCTATTTGCCAATAGGTGAAGGCTGAGCGACATAAACCTTATGGTTTAATACAACGGCTGGAGATTCCAGTTTGGAAATGGGAGCATGTCACTTTGGATTTCGTATACAAACTACCTAGTTCATCCAAAGGTCATATAGGTGTTTGGGTGATCGTAGATCATTTTATAAAATCTGCACATTTTTTATCAGTCTCATAGAAGCTTTCGGTGAGCAAGCTAGCTATGTTTTATATCCAGATGATTGTGAAGCATCATGGTGTACCAATATCCATTATATCATATCGAGGTTCTCATTTTACTTCATAATTCTAGAGAGCTTTACATGAGGCTTTGGGAACCAAGTTAGGATTTAGTACAGCTTTTCTGTGACGACCCGGAACAAAATCAGTAGTGTAATCGGCTTAATCCACGAGCTTGCGCGTAATCGCAGTTTTCCGTAAATTGATTGAATTGCCGGTTTTGATCAACTTAATTATTGGCCGAGAATTTGAGTTGAGTCTCTTCTCGAGAGTTGTTGTACGCGTGATTTCGAGTTCGTGGGCAGTTCCGGATTATTATTTCGACGACCGAGGAATATAATATGAATATTTGAAATTTCGGAATATCGTTGAGTTTATCCGTTCGTATTTGAGTTTCTATCCGAATGGTAATTGTGATCCGTTTTGGACCATCGATCGAGCCGAACCGAAATTGGAATGGTTATCGACTTGATTTGCGAGTTTCACGATTAGTCGTGATTTTGACGTAATCGGTTAATATGGCGGCTTCGTTAGCGAATAAATTATCGGGAAATAATTTAATTTCGGATTCTTCACGGAAGTTGTAGAGAATTTAATTTCGAGCTCGTGGGAATTTCCGGAGAATTATTCCGAGTTACGAGGAATAAGTTGTGAATATTTTCGGCCGTCGGTTATTGTCGTATTTATCCGCTTGGGATTCTATACGCGTACGGTATAAATACGGGAGAATACTTGCCGTTTTTGGAAACTTGCCAAATCTGGAAACTGGGCCTTGACCCGCGTTGACCACGGGTCAAGGAGGCGACCCGTTTTGCCCATTTTCACCGCTCGGGTTTCTTGGTTTTTGAGCCCGATTCCGGCCACGGTTGGCCGGAGTCTCTTCATGGAGTATGTTGGGCTCGAGCTCCTCTTCGGATTGGTAGTTGGATCGACCCGTGAGGTGGCCGGAGGAGGAAGAATCAAATCGCCAAAGTATGGTGTTTTCCGGCGAGTTTTCATCGACTTTGGGTGACGGCATGGAGGCCGAGGTGGTGGCTCCTCTTTGAGGGGTTTTGTTAGCCATGAGGAGAGGAAGCTATTGGAAGTGGTTTGGGAGGTTGCCGTGGCCGAAGGAGAGAGATTTGTGATGTTGAAATTCCGGTAAGGGTTTGTGACTCTGAGGTGAGTTTTGGACCTTTTCCGGTCAAAATTGGCCTTAACTTTGAACTGGAAAGTTGTTGGAAATATCGAGATCTTCAAATACATGTATATGTTGCATTTTTCTGGGCCGGTGTGATTTTCCAGCGGCCGGCGGCAGCGGCGGCGATTTCCGTCCGACGTGTTTTATGTCATTTCGCTCCGAATCGCTTACCGATTGCAGTGGTGAGGTTTATTTTTCGAATTGAGCATCAGAAATTATAGCGAGGTTTCATGGTGTGATTATCGAATTTTTGAAAATTTCGTCGATATTAAATTATATGTTTCCGGGAACGGTTGTTTCTCGTGATGTGACTCGAGGTTTAGAGTTATGATTTTGAGCAGTGGATTTTATGATTTTGAGCAGTGGTTTAGAGTTATGATTTTCTCGTCGATATTAAATTATCGTTCGTTTGGCGAGGGATTTTCTGCCGGATCACGGGATTAACGCGTATCACGTTACGCTCATTTGTGAGTGGACTTTTCTGAAAGGTCCTAACCCCGATTTAGTTTCCTAAACCGGAATCAAACCCTTTCTAAAAACACGAACCAACAAAAACCATTAAAATTTCGGCACCACAAAAATCAAAACTGTGGGCACCAATCCCATCCAGATTTCTCAATATCATAATAGTAATGTAAAGTAATAAATAAAACTATACTTTACAGAAATCCGGGGAAAAAATCATAGGAAAGTATAACATCAGAGTGCTCAGAGCGACTTCTAATATATATATATATATATACAAATAGTAGGCCAAACTAAGAACCTACCATTAAAGAAACATCGCTCGAATACTAAGCCTCCGACCGCGACGTGCAACACCCGAATTCAAACTGCAAACTGGGCAAAGAAAACGAAGAGCCCAGGGAAAGACATATAAACCATTAGAGTGAGTGGACGAAAATAAATGTCTTTCACCAAATAATAAATGTTATAAAAACATATGCGAGTCTAAATAAGTGAATATAACATAGTATCGATACAACAATATATTCTGTGACTGTACTTTGTGTAAACAAAATCATAAATAGTTCTATGCAAGTGTATAAAGCAATATGTAAATGCATATACATAATATATAATTGTATATGCATAATCGTATAACACAAGCTCATATAAATCATAATCTCATATGCATGCTCAACCTCGTAAAACGTGTAATAAAGACTCGCGATAAATCAGTGAAAATGAATTGTCCACTCACAGATGAGCGCAATGCTATACGTGTTAATCCCGTGATCCGGCGGAAATTTCTCGCCAAACAAACGATCACGAACTCTTGAATAATCATAAAATTCACCGCTCAAAATCATAACTCGAAACCTCAAATCATATCACGAGAAATAACCGTTGCCGGAAACATATAATTCAATAATGATGAAATCGTCGAAAATCCGATAATCACACCACAAAACCTCGCTATTATTTTCGATGCTTAATTCGAAAAACAAACCTCACCACTGCGATCGGGGCGCGATTCCGAGTGAAACGACATATAACTCGTCTAAAAACACGTCGTCGATAAAATCGCCGCCGTCGCAGCTGCTGCCGGCCGCCGGAAATTCAGACCTGCCCAGAAAAATTCATGTTACACATGGTTTTCAACATCTCGACATTTCCAACAACTTTCCAGTTCAAAGTTAAGGCCAATTTTGACCGAAAAAGGTCAAAAACTCACCTCAAAGGTGCAAACCCTCGCCGAAATTTCAAACCGATCGATCTCTCTCCTCCGGCCACGGCAACCTCCCAAACCACTTGCAATAGCTTCCTTTCCTCATGGCTAACTAAACCCCTCAAAGAGGAGCCACCAAATCGGCCGGAAAAATCACCTCCGACCACCGCCGAATTCGCCGGAAAATCACAAACTTCAAAACGTCATAACTTCTTCATCCGGCAACCAAATTGAACGAATGACTAATCAAAAGAAAGAGGAGCTTAATCCCAACAACTTTCATGAAGACACCACGGCCAAAGAGGCCGGAATCAAGATCAACGAACGCAAACAAAATTCGTCCTGGAATCGAGAATAATGGCTAGTCAACCCTAGTTGACTCGGTCAACACCCAATTCTGACTTACCCAAAAAGGAAACCCACTATTTATACTTTCCATTTTTTGTAACTTCCATATTTATTTTACGACAAACTTCGAACAAATGTAACTTTCGTGTCGTAATTCCGTTTTCAACGATTCTCGTGTCTACGAACTTATCTCGACAAATTCTTCTATTTCCACCTGAAGTCAACCAACTTCGACAAATTCGATAAAAAGTCAACGGCTTAATTCAACATAAGCTTATGTGATAAAACGATCAATGATCTAAAATATTCACAACTTATTCCTCGTAACTCGGAACAAACCTCCGGAAGTTCCCACGAGCTCGAAATTAAATTCTCCATAACTTCCGTGAAGAATCCCAAATCAAATTCTTGCCAAAAAATTTAGTCGTTAACGTAGCCGCCATATTAACAGATTACGTTGAAATCGCGACTAATCGCGAAACTCACAAATCAAGTCGATAACCATTCCATTTACGGTTCGGGTCGATCGACGGTCCAAAACGGATCACAATCACAATTCGGACGGACTCGAATACAAACTGATAAACTCGACGATACTCCAAAATTTCAAATATTCATATTATATTCCTCGGTCGTCGAAATAATAATCCGGAACCGCCCACGAACTTGAAATCACGCATACAACAACTCTTGAGAAGAGACTCAACTCAAATTCTCGGCCAATAATTAAGTCGTGATCAAATCCGGCAAATCAATCAATTATGGAAAACTGCTATTACGCGATAACTCGTGAATTAAGCCGATTACAGTACTGATTCTGTTCTGGGTCGTCACAAATCTACCCCCCTTAAAAAAAATTTTGACCTCGAAATTTCCAAGTCTACCAACTGAAAAGTAGGAACATTGCCTCTGCATACAGTTCAACTCCCAAGTGGTAACCTCGACTGAACGACTCTGTCAACATATTTTCACGTAAGAAATATTTCTGTGTTGTAATCTCTGTACCCCCAAATCTCGAATCTGAACTGGTTCCCCCATAAATGTCAAGTCTTCCTGTATAAGGAACTGATAGGGTACAAAACACGCAACAAATCTGAAATGTAATTCCACCACACGGAATACAACACACACAAAGGCCAACGTTATAGGCAATGCCAAACTATACGGCATAATACAAACTCGCCCTATGATCACATATGGACAAAAATAACGTGGCAAATTCATAACTCAACCTGCTCACATCAACATAACTTCACTGTCGAACTCAAGCAATTATTAATCTGTCCCCGCTAATCCGAAAGTCAATCTCGAGCAAATGAAACTGCGAGTCTCAAATTCTTCGGAACTGCAATTCATAGGACCACAACATGCCCTCCAAGGTCTGAATAGTCCTCAAAGATTGGCCACCAATCTGAGGATAAGAAACTGTACTAAACTGTAATCTGGTCCCCAATGCTTACTGCAATGCTTGCCAACACTCTGTTGTAACTGATTATCTCGATCAGTAAACTGGGACACAGGCGCACCACGTAAATGGATAACCTCCGCCAAATACAGATATACCACCCTACCGCCGAAATCTTTTCCGAAAGTACAAGGAAAAGAACTGATACATAAAATCCATAGTGACAAGCTCCAACTTCTAATCGGAAATCTCCAATGGCTGTAACTTCCCAGCAAGTTTCTGCCTCACGCACTGCTATCGCCTGCCGACAAATGTGGCATCTGCTCACATAAGCTGTTATATTCCTCTTCACGTTGCGTCACGAGTAGTAAAGTCGAAGTATTTGATACATCTCCGTACCACTAGTGCATAACGCACGCAAAACAATGAGCTTCAACACTATCACACTCGAACTCAGCTCCCATAGCTCGCAACTCGGCTAACACGGAAACTTGAGCCACACACACATGAAACAATGAAGCTCCCGACTTCCGATTGAATGCATCAGCAACAACATCCCCAAATGATAGTTAAAGTACAACCACTAGCCTTTCTCGGATAAACTCAAATGTGCAGCCATAGTCGTTAATCGACCCCATCCATCTACGTTGCCTCAAGCTCAAATCTGGCCGAAACTTCAAGTAGATGAAACTCAAGTGATCAATATACATCCTACACTGCGCTGTCGCCACAATAATAGTGTCTCGAATTCTCCGACGCTAACATAAAGACAACCACTTCTAAATCATACACAGGATATGTAACTTCATAGAGTTTCCACTGCCTGAAACCATGAGCCACCGCTCTGCTATACTGTATCAAAGCATAACCAAATCCAAATCTCGATGCATCGCTATAAACCACGAACTCGCCACGGTCGTCAGGTAAAGTCAAAACCGGTGTAACGGTCAACTTTCCTTCAGGAGTAAGTAACTCTCCTCACGCGCATCGGACCACTCGAACTTGACGTCTTTCTTCGTTAATCTGGAAAGTGAAGTGGCAATCCGAGAAAAATCCTGCACAAAGCGTCGATAGTAACCTGCCAAACCCAAGAAACTCCTTATCTCTGGTACAATGGTAGGTCTACTCTAAATCAACACGGCTCTATCTGATCAGGATCCACGCTGACTCCCTCAGCTAACATCACATGGCCCAAAATCTTCACGCTAATCAACCAAAATTCACACTGGCTGAACTTTGCAAACAGCTGATTATCTCGCTAAGTCCGCAAAATAGCTCGCAAATGCTTTAGGTGCTGGCCCACACTCCTAGAGTAAATTAGGATGTTGTCGATGAATATGACCACAAACTTGTCGAGAAACTGTCTGAACACCCGGCACATCAAGTTCGTAAAAGTTGTGGGGGCATTGGTCAACTCAAACGGCAAAACCAAGAACTCGTAATGCCCGCACCGTGATCAGAAAGTTGTCCTGGCCACATCGGACTCTCTGATCCTCAACTGATGGTATCCGAACCTGAGATCGA
This sequence comes from Geum urbanum, assembly GCA_946800695.1. Classification (NCBI taxonomy): domain Eukaryota; kingdom Viridiplantae; phylum Streptophyta; class Magnoliopsida; order Rosales; family Rosaceae; genus Geum; species Geum urbanum. The sequence goes on from OX326998.1 coordinate 43,970,501, forward strand.
TCTTCGAAAAGACTGAAGCTCCCGTGAGCTGATCAAACAAGTTGTCAATTCACAGCAATGGATACTCGTTCTTCTCTGAAGCTTGATTCAGTTTCCGATAGTCGATGTACAAATAGTACAAATGTACCCCTCGGTGATACACTGGGTCATATGAAATCTCATCCAGTAACTCTTGAAGTTGAATCTGTAGCTTCATCAGCTCCGCTGGTACCGAACGACAAGATGTCGGTAATATGAGTCCAGTGCCCGGTAAAAGCTCTATGGTGTAGTCGGTCTCCCAAACTGGAGGAATACCCGGTAGCTCTTCCGGAAACACATCTGGAAACTCGGGAACCACTTCAATGTCGCCAATATCTGGCACAGCAGCCGTAATATCCACAACACGAGCTAAGTAAGCAACACAACCATTTTCATTTTCCGCTCGACCTTCATCATTGAAATCACGCATGGAAATGAAGTATTCTTTTCACCGCGAAAAAATATCTCGGGGAACCCGGGTCGTCGAAACACAACCTCCTTCTTGTGACAATCAAACATAGCTCAATGTGTCGCCAAGAAGTCCATACCCAACACCACATCAAAATCAACGATATCCAGCAATAACAGATCTGTGGCTAACCGATAACCTCCAACAAAGATCTCGCAATCCCTTCGGATGGATACAACACTCTCCAGAAGTCAAGATGCAGGCACAATAGCCATGAATGTCAAGCAACAGTAACCTCAGAGAAACTCTGTCCTTACACAGGGTCGCGGCACGAGCTCCGACATGCCCAACTAGCCGTCCACATCGATTACGACTTGCTGATTGACTCATCTAGAAGGTTGCAGTGGTCAAACTCCAAAAATGGCATCTTGACCACCTCCTAAACTTTGAGTTGCTGAACAGCTAAAACAGCTGACTGAGGACATCCCCTCGTAACGTGACCCTCCTGGCCACCACAATAGCAACTGAGAGTGCTCCTCGGATACAAATCACAGCGACGCCTGCTGTGTGGAAGGATCACCAACAATCACCCAAACTCATGCCATAGGAACAAGTCCACGACTCTGTGATCTCCATCACCACCAAACGGATCTTTTGCCTTATTCAGATGACCTTCAACATAATCGAAAAGGCCACAGCCTGATGAAGATACTGATCCCGAGGTGCCAAAACTCAACTTCATTAAATATCTCGACTAAGTTCACCTTCCTCGAACTGACATGTCAGAAAACGCGCATAACTTTTCCTTCTCAATATCCTCGCCTCTGAGTGTAGCACATCAAGCTCCTCATGGTTGTCTAGAGGCATAATAGTCAAAATCCCTCTGATGCTCAGGCTTAAACTTATCTCGAACCTCGTGCACTGCTTCCTCTGAACCCACATAACACGTGCAAACTGGAACAAACATGTGAACGATACATCCCTGCCTCAGGTGGGTAAACACTCCATATTTCCGTTGTTGGGTAGCCTGATTGAACCATTACCGTATAAACAATACCCTGGATGTAGGCCATGGAGCCGCAACAGGAACTCACACAATACCAACCCACCAAATGCAATGATTTGACTCAGGAAAAAAATCACCTACCACGATTCTCTATTCTGAGGCAACATGTAGATGCCCATACACGCATAACAGGGCAAACCATGCCACACATATCTCTGAATCCAGAATGCTCATCCAAACCCACAACTTATTTATCAAGTCGCGCGTCGACTGATCCTCAATAGGATCCACAACCATACCGACACGGAAAGCACGTCAAGGAGGCATCCTAATGAATAAAACATCGTTCGCAACAAGTAGAACGTAATCATGGAACCTTAAATATTTGAAAGCATACAACACCCAGAGCATTAATGAGTATCCGCTGGCCGGTCGGGTCATCGTTCTAGACATGCTATACATTCTCAAATATCCTTAGTAAACACGACTACAGAAGTCTATGAAACCTAAAACCTAATGCTCTGATACCAAGCTGAAAGGACCTAACCCCGATTTAGTTTCCTAAACCGGAATCAAACCCTTTCTGAAAAAACGAACCAACAAAACCCATTAAAATTTCGCCAGAGTAACGCTACTAACTCGGAATTGCCATTACCTGCACCCAAAAAATAACACTTCATCCTATGCCACAAAAATTAAGCTGTGGGCACCAATCCCATCCGGATTTCTCAATATCATAACAGTAATGTAAAGTAATAAATAAAACTATACTTTACAGAAATCAAGGGAAAAAATCATAGGAAAGTATAACATCAGAGTGCTCAGAGCGACTTCTAATATATATATATATACACACACACACAAATAGTAGGCCAAACTAAGAACCTACCATAAAAGAAACATCGCTCGAATACTAAGCCTCCGACCGCGACGTGCGACACCCGAATTCAAACTGCAAACTGGGCAAAGAAAACGAAGAGCCCAGGGAAAGACATATAAACCGTTAGAGTGAGTGGACGAAAATAAATGTCTTTCACCAAATAATAAATGTTATAAAAACATATGCGAGTCTAAATAAGTGAATATAACATAATACACGAAGGAGACTCAAATTCCTCACGCGTACGGAGCATGCAGCGTAAAACTCTGCGGGGTCACTCATGGACACGTCCGCGCTAGTACAGTCGGAATCACGGGATCCCAGACCCACACGTGATTCTAGCCAGAAAGGCCTCAGGACAGAGGTCTGCCCCCCCCCCCCCCCCCGGTAAAGGCCTCGGGTCAGGGGTCACAGCCTCCCCCGGAAACATCCTCGGGGATCAGCCGGGATGCAAGTGTATCGATACAACAATATATACTGTGATTGTACTCTGTGTAAACCAAATCATAAATAGTTCTATGCAAGTGTATAAAGCAATATGTAAATGCATATTCATAATATATAATTGTATAGGCATAATCGTATAACACATGCTCATATAAATCATAATCTCATATGCATGCTCAACCTCATAAAACGTGTAATAAAGACTCGCGATTAATCAATGAAAATGAATTGTCCACTCACTGATGAGCGTAATGAGATACACGTTAATCCCGTGATCCGGCAGAAAATCCCTCGCCAAACGAACGATCACGAACCCCTGAATAATCATAAAATCCACCGCTCAAAATCATAACTCGAAACCTCAAATCATATCACGAGAAACAACCGTTCCCGGAAACATATAATTCAATAACGACGAAATCGTCGAAAAACTGATAATCACACCACAAAACCTCGCTATTATTTCTGATGCTCAATTTGAAAAACAAACCTCACCACTGCGATCGGGGCGCGATTCCGAGTGAAACGACATATAACTCTTCGAAAAACACGTCGTCGAAAAAATCGCCGCTGCTGGAAATTCAGACCTGCCCATAAAAATTCATGCTACACATGGTTTTGAAGATATCGACATTTCCAATAACATTCCAGTTCAAAGTTAAGGCCAATTTTGACCGGAAAAGGTCCAAAACTCACCTCAAAGGTGCAAACCCTCGTCGGAATTTCAAACCGATCGATCTCTCTCCTCCGGCCACGGCAACCTCCCAAACCACTTGCAATAGCTTCCTTTCCTCGTGGCTAACTAAACCCCTCAAAGAGGAGCCACCAAATCGGCCGGAAAAATCGCCTCCGACCACCGCCGAATTCGCCGGAAAATCACAAACTTCAAAACGTCATAACTTCTTCATCCGACAACCAAATTGAACGAATGACCTATCAAAAGAAAGAGGGGCTCAAGTCTAACACTTTCCTGAAGACACCACAGCAAAAAGAGGTCGGAATCAAGCTCAACGAACGCAAACAAAATTCGGCCTGGAATGGAGAATAATGGCTGGTCAACTCGAGTTGACTCGGTCAACACCCAATTCTAACTTACCCAAAAAGGAAACCCACTATTTATACTTTCCATTTTTGGTAACTTCCATATTTATTTTACGACAAACTTCGAAAAAATGTAACTTTCGCGTCGTAATTCCGTTTTCAACGATTCTCGCGTCTACGAACTTATCTCGACAAATTCTTCAATTTCCACCTGAAGTCAACCAACTTCGACAAATTCGATAAAAAGTCAACGGCTTAATTCAACATAAGCTTATCTGATAAAACGATCAACGGTCTAAAATATTCACAACTTATTCCTCGTAACTCGGAACAATCTTCCGGAAGTTCCCACGAGCTCGAAATTAAATTCTCTACAACTTCCGTGAAGAATCCTAGATCAAATTCTTGCCCGATAATTTAGTCGTTAACGTGGCCGCCATATTAACAGATTACGTTGAAATCGCGACTAATCGCGAAACTCAGAAATCAAGTCGATAACCATTCCATTTACGGTTCGGGTCGATCGACGGTCCAAAACGGATCACAATCACGATTCGGATGGACTCGAATACAAACGGATAAACTCGACGATACTCCAAAATTTCAAATATTCATATTATATTCCTCGGTCGTCGAAATAGTAATCCGGAACCGCCCACGAACTCGAAATCACGCGTACAACAACTCTCGAAAAGATACTCAACTCAAATTCTCGGCCAATAATTAAGTCGTGATCAAATCCGTCAAATCAATCAATAACGGAAAATTGCGATTACGCGCTAACTCGTGGATTACGCCGATTACACTACTGATTCTAATCTGGGTCGTCATATTCTCTATTTTCACTGTCGTTGCGAGTTCGTAATTTTTCGTATTTTTTTATATACGATATTGAGATTATTTATTACTTTTGGAGGCATTATTTTATATTTTATGGTGATGGCATTACTTGCATCGATGCTTCGACTACTCGGCTGATCTCCGGTAGTCTGACCAGAGTTGAGAGATTCCTCTAGGCAGGGTTGAGACATTCCCCTGTTATGTCGCTGGGGTTGAGAGATTCCCCTAGCCTATCACCGTCAGGCTTGAGAGATTCGCCTGACCGTCGGGTTTGATAGATTCGCCTGGCACCTCCATATATACGTTCTGAACTCACATTGCTTTACATTGTTTTATGTATATGAAATTGGTGAAAGGCATATGTTTATTTTCGTCCACTCACTCTAACGTTTTTATTTACCTTTCCCCTGGGCTTTTGGGTTTCCGTTCCCAGTTTGCAGTTCGGATTCTGGTGTCACACGTCGCGGTCAGAGGCTTACTACTCGAGCGATATTTCTTTTATGGTAGGTTCTTAGTTTGGCCTACTATTTGTGTGTATATATATATATATACTAGAAGTCGCTCTGAGCATTCTGATGTTATATTTTTATACGATTTTTTCCCGGATTTCTGTAAAGTATAGTTTTATTGAATACTTTACATTACTGTTATGATATTGAGAAATCCGGATGGGATTGGTGCCCACGGTTTGATTTTTGTGGCATAGGATGAAGTGTATTTTTCGGGTGTAGGTTAATGGCAATTCCGCGTTAGTAGCGTTACTCTGCCGAAATTTTTATGGTTTTTGTTGGTTCGTGTTTTCAGAAGGGGTTTGATTCCGGTTTAGGAAACTAAATCGAGGTTGGGTCCTTTCATTTTCACCCCCAAACTGATGGCCAGTCTAAGAGAACTATCTAAACGCTTGAGGATATGCTGAGATCCAGTGTGTTGAAGTTTCCGGGGAAATGTAATAAGTATCTGTATCTGATGGAGTTCACGTATAATAACAGTTTCCACTCCAGCACGGGAATGTCGCCATATGAAGCTTTATACAGGAAACTGTGTAGGACCCAGCTATGTTGGAGTGAAGTTAGAGAAAGGAGCCTCATTGGTCCAGACATTGTTCAGGAAACTATAGAAAATATGCAGATCATTCGAGACAGACTAAAGATCACTCAAGATAGACAAAAGAGTTATGCCGATGTCAGACAAAAAGATCTTGAGTTTGAAATGGGTATTCTTGAAGCTGTCTCCATTGAAGGGGGTAATGCGTTTTGGGAATCGTGGTAAACTTCAACCCCATTACATTGGAACCCTATCAGATTATTGAGCATATAGGCATTGGGGCTTTGTTTGCTCAAAAATCTTCACAGCCAATATCATGACAGCTGATAGAATTCTGGTTCAAAGTGTCCTTCTAATTGACGCGAGGCGTGCCAACTCGCGGTCTATTGGCCAAGCAAGGTTTTGATAGGTTGCATTGGATTTGATTTCTTCAAGAAATTGACGGCCGAGGAAGGAACCCTCTCGGGCGTTGGTATGAATGCCTTGTACGAAAGGACTTGACTAAGGCTTTAATCTTGGTTCTCGTTCACGTCCAAGCTCTAAGTGAACTCAAAAGTGCGTGTGACCAAAGAGAAATCAATCAGGTTGATATACTCGCAAATCACAGTGAAGGTGAAGGTGAAATGGATTCAGTCATCAAATCTTTGTGAGGTGATGTGAGTGTGAATAATGAATCACATCGTGTGACGAGCCGAACCAGAATCGGTAGAGTAATCAGCGTAATTCACGAGTTAGCGCGTAATCGCAGTTTTTCGATAATTGTGTAGTATGTCGGTTTTGGTTACGACTTAATTATCGGTCGAGAATTTGAGTTGAGTCTCTTCTCGAGAGTTGTAGTACACGTGATTTCGAGTTCGTGAACGGTTCCGGATGATTATTTCGACGACCGAGGAATATAATATGAATATTTGAAGTTTCGGAATATCGACGAGTTTATCCGTTCGTATCAAGTTTATCCGAATCGTTATGGTTATCCGTTTTAGACCGTCAATTGTCCTGAGACGAGAGTATAAATATCGGAAATAGTCGAAAATTGTCGAAAATCACTATTCGGGAAGTTTGACCGTCGTTTGACCTTGGGTTGACCGTTGACTTCCGTTGACCGAGCTCCACCGCCGTTGTGCCGAATTGCCACCGTTGGGTTCTGATTTTCCGGCCACCTTAGACCTTGAAACCGATATGGTTAGCTTCCTCTCTTCATTTCCTATGGATTGGAACTTGATTTCGCTTGAATTGATGTTGACTTGAGGTCGAACGAGCTTGGAGAAAAATGGGATTTTTGCCGGATTCAGGTTAGGTGTTCCAGCGACAGTTGAGGTCGGGTCTTTGGGGGGAAAGCTTCCCTTCAAGCTCTAGATGCTTTGGGTAGAAGGAATTGATGGTTGGTTACCGATTTAAAGCTCGCCAGAAAGTCACCGGAATCCATGGATACCGTGACTTTCGTGGCATTTTCTGGCCACTGTGGTGGTTGGATGGAGGTGGTCCTTTGAGGGAAGTTGTTGGGCTTGGGGAGATGTACATTTTATGAAAATTTGACCGTGATTGGACGCCGTCGCCACCGTGCCGCGGCGAGGTCCGGTTTTTCGAGGTTTTTATGTGTTTTTGACTCGTTTTCGCGCTCCGAATGCAGTTGTGAGGTTTTCGAGTTGATTTGGGTATCAGATTTTCAGTCGAGGGTTTTGAGTGGAGATTTCAGGAATTTCGTCGATTATTTTGCACTGCATTATATATTTCCGGGAACGGTTGGTTTCCGAGGTGTGGTACAGTGTTGTGAATTATGATTTTGATCAGATATATTTTATGATTATTCAGAGGATCGAGATCGTGCTTCGGGCGAGGGATCTTCCGCCGGGCCACGTGATTAGCGCGAGTGCGCATTTTGCTCATATGTGAGTGGACAATTTCTTTTCACTAATAATCGTGAGTCTTTATACACGTTTTACGAGCATGAGCATGCATATGAGATTATGGTTTATATGAGCATGTGTTATACGATTATGGCTATACAATTATACATTACGTATATGCATTTACATATTGCTTTACACATTTGCATCGAACTATTTATGATTTGGTTTACACAGAGTACAGTCACAGTATATGTTGTTGTATCGATACACTTGTATCCCGGCTGATCCCTGAGGATGTTTACCGGGGGAGGCTGTAACCCCTAACCCGAGGCCTTTACCGGGGGGAGGGGGGGGGGCAGACATCTGACCTGAGGAATTTCTAGCTAGAATCACGTGTGGGTCTGGGATCCCGTGATTCGGACTGTACTAGCACGGATGTGTCCATGAGCGACCCTGTGGGATTTTTCCATGCATGCTCTGTACGCTGGAGGAGTTTGAGTTCACCTTATGTACTATATCATATTTACTCATTTTGACTCACATATGTTATTATAACATATATCATTCGGCGAAATACATTTATTTTCGTCCACTCACTTTGATGGTTTTCATGTCTTTCCCCTGAGCTTTTCGGTTTCCGTGCCCAGTTTGTAGTTCGGATTCTAGTGTCTCACGTCATGGTCGGAGGATAGTTGTTCGAGCTACCTGTGTTTTCCAGTAGGTTTCTTGTTTCGCCTACTGTGGTATATTTTGTGTATATATACAGTAGAGGTCGCTCTGATACATTACTGATACATGTTTTATACGGATTTTCCCAGATTTTATATATTATACATTTGTGTTTACTGTTTATTGCTATTGAAATGATATTGAGAAATCCAGATGGGATTGGTGCCCACGGTTTGGCTTTTGTGGCATAGGATGAAGTGTTATTTTCCGGGTGCAGGTAATGGCAATTCCGCGTTAATAGCGTTACTCTGCCGAAATTTTAATGGTTTTTGTTGGTTCACGTTTTCAGAAGGGGTTTGATTCCGGTTTAGGAAACTAAATTGGGGTTGGGTCCTTTCACATCGACCCAATCCTGACTGGCCGAAGGAGATCGATGAGTATAGAGTGCTAAGTTAACCAACTACTCCTAGGTGCAAGGAATCGAAGTGAAAAAAAACTAAAGAACATAAAATAAATTGCAAGAAAATAAATAACAAGAATGTAAATGGCGAGAAGTGAATGTATATTATCAAAGTAAAGGATGAACAAGGTAAAGTACCTAAGAATACAAAAGATAGAAACATTTGTAAGTAACTTTGTGTGTTTGGTGCAGGACATCTTACAATGTGCTATAAAGGTTTTATATATATAATTTGTACAAAACCCTAACCTTACCAACTTGTCCATCTAGCTAATGAATCCCAATAGAACTCGAACTCCTAGATTTCAGCCGAGTAAAACTTTTCTTATCTCGACCATCACTCGGTCACTCCTTGAATCGATGACCATCCGTCCATTAAAACTTGATCCGATCAAACACTATGATCTTTGCTTTAAAAGTAACCCTTATCTGAATGGCGCATTTCTATCAGTGGACTCGAATACAACTCATTCTCGGCCGAAGCCCAAAAAGTCATCTAACCAACTTACATTTAAGCTAGGCCCATTTTAGTCGCTCAACCCTTGTATGTCGGCCGTCTGGATCCCTCATGCCCAAATGATAAATACTTGGTTCTCTGGGTCAGACATTCCACTTGGCCCGTATGATAAAATGTTACTTTTATAGATCACCAAATGAATCACATTGGTCACAAAATGAGTTGGCGTTAGTCACCATGAGTGTCGGTCATAATAAGGCATTGGCCAAAATGACATCATTTCACCAATTAAAATGAGAGTCACCAAAGCAAAATGTTACTCACCCAAGTACTTAGTTGCCCAAGTACAATAAAAGTCTGTCGAGCAACTTGGTCACCCAAGCGAATTAAGCCGACGAAGTAAAACGAGTCGACCGAGTCATCCAAGTAAAACAAGTCAGCCGAGTGCATCGGCCAATCAAAATTAGAGACAGCCGAGTGCGTCGGCCACACAAATTAAAGTTGGCCAATTGGAAATTACAAGGCATTGGTCAAAATAACATTGGTCATCATAAACCACCTTTAACCTTCATTGGCTGACTACAAACATTCATCGGCCGATGAACCGCTTGCAATTACAAAATTGGGAACAAACATTGCCCCCTAGTCACATGAGCTTTATCACACAATTCGAATGGTTATAAGAATAAAGCGCAAAAATCAGCTTCACACTTGACCGTATGGTTAAGTCGCCAACTCACTCTTAACCATATGGTTAAAGTCACCAACTTACTCTTGACCATGTGGTTGAAGTCACCAACTTCACACTTGACCGTATGGCTAGATTTAAAGTTCACATTCGACCGTATGGTTAAGTAGTTAACCTCACATTTGACCATATGGTTGAATTGCAACCTTCACACTAGATCATACGGTTAAGTTGCGAGCTTCAGACTCAGTTGTACGGCTAAGTTGCAAACTTCACATTTGACCGTGTAATTAAGTTGATACAATCGAGTAGCCAATTTTATAGGTTATCATATGGTTGAGTTGCAACCTCCACACTCCACCGTATGGTTAAATGGCAACCTTCACACTCGACCGTATGGTTGAATTGTATCCTGATCCACCCATTTTATGCTTGATTATTAATGTCTTTCTCTCTATATTTAGCTTTGTTTTGTGCTTAGTAAATATGTTTTTAACTTACTTTATGTTTGTAGGTAAAAATAAAGGAGGAATCCGTAAAGGAGGCAGAAATGAGCTCAAAACCTACTAAGGAAGAAGTTCCTAAAAATGAGGAGGAAAGATGAAGAAGAATGGGCCACAATTTATAAAGAATGGATCAAAGATCACTAAGATGGGTCAATACCATGCTCATGTGTCCAAGAAGGTTCAAGATCATGTCAAGATTCGGCCACAAAGAAGCCCAAAAGAAGAAGATGGATCAAAAGCTAGAAATCAGGAAATCTGCCTGTGCAGATCAGCCCACTTCAACGGGCCACCGAAAATGGACCAGAAGGAATTATGATATGAATAATATGTTCCTGGAAAGCTCTAGAAGTCAACTTGCCAGATCAAAAAGAATCACTCCATTCGGACATATAAATCTCCGGGAATAACTGATTTAATGAAGAAATGTCAACTTACCCGGGTGGAGTTAATTCATTCCTAATTGGGGATGAACTAGGGTTTTTCATATCCTATTTAAAGGAGAGCTCAACCAAAACTAAATGATCACACAGACACCAAAGCTCTGCCCAAAACACCTCCCAACTCGTCCTAAGCCTAATTCTCTCCAAGGCTGAAGCTCCCTCCTCACGGATCAAGAATGATCGGCGCTCTTCGTCTTGTTCTTGAGAATCCATCCACTCGAGGCGTTGTTAGTGCTCTTCACAGACTCCAAAAATGTAACCATAAACCTTCTATCTCATCTTTTGTCTTGTAAAGAATTCGGTTTATGACTTGTGATTTGTTTAATAAAGGTTATACGTTTTACTTACTTATGTTACCTTCCATGTGTTCTTAGTTTTTTGTCTTTGACTTGTATGCATGCTTGTATGCTTAAAGCTTCTTAATGTATTGGGTGATACGCTCTTCGTTCCTCCCTAGCATGTTTTGTATGAATCTTAGATAAATTAAGGTGTAGGCGCTCTTCGTCACACTCTTAAAAGCATGTGTATAAATTGCAGGTTGAAAGGTAAGAATTTCGTTGATACTGGGTAAGTGAAGCATGAAAACGGTGGAGGTAGACATGATGTGATGATCACGTGTACATAATAGAATTAGGTTTAAATTTCGTAGGTTATTAGTGAAACAAACCAAATCTCGCACCCTCATAAACAAACCTAGCGTTGTCATGCATTAGTACCCTCAATCCCCGGTTAAGAACGATCCCTACTTATCAATGCTACATCTACAAAGAAGGGTTTTAAATTGCATACGTGTGAACTATGTGTTGACTGTCTACTTTGTGTTAATATTTGATACATGTTTTACACGTTATCAATTTTTGGCGCCGTTGCCGGGGATTGTAAAGAATTGTGTGATTATGCTTGTACAATATGTTTATATTTTTCTGTTTTCGGAACTGTGCACTTCCCTGTTTTGTGTAAATTATTTTACATAGCTACAGGTCTCATAAAAATCTGAAAATTTGTAGGATTGTTTGGTTACGTGTCTAGTTTGTGTCTGTAAACTTTCATTGCATTCGGTCGAGCCAATAATTCTGGAACAAATCGACAAGCAGATGTGCTCAAGTTTGCACGAATCTGGAATTGCATGTGTTCTTTGTAAATATGTGAAATTGTGTAAATATTAAGCATGTATATAAAACCCACGAATTTTTTGTTTATATTTGTGTACTAACACTTGTTCATATTGTATTTTTTCAGCCATGTATACACCTTAAAGGAAAGCTTTGGATTTACATTGAGTACATGAGCTTGGTTGATTAAGTCGCACTCATTGTGAATAGATGGCGCCTCTTTTCCTAGTTTATCTCCTAAACCCCTTGTGATGTGTGGAATTCATCACCACACACCATAACCTAAGTGAAGTTATGGACATGAGGTTGAGGGCGGAGTCTACTATGGAATTGAGGGAGTGTAAATTTTTGAAAGATTGGTTGAATGTCGGACACGGTGTCTAGAACGGGTTATGACTGGTGACAGGTTCTGGATCTAAGAAGGACTTGCATCAATGGAGTATATACCAATGATCCGGTGAGTGGATGAATACTTATCTTTTAGTAAGGTATCTTTAGTGACTTAGTGTTTAGAAGGTGACGGTTTCTATGACGGGTTCTGGATCCGAGATCTCAAATCGGTCCTACCTCTCGTGGTCTCTCTTGCTAACTGGCCAAGTTCATTAAAGTTGCCCAAAGAAGATAAGGACTAAATCTACTTTCCATGATCGGTAAGCCTCGGGATGCATTGTTGAAATTAGTCATGCCTCTCGCGTTATCTCTATCCCTAACTGGCCATGTTTTTTTGATTGAACCAAGACCATTCGATTGGAACTTTATACTTTATCGCGCAGGTCGCACGTCCTTTGAACGACCTAAAAATCAAGCAAGTGTACTCTCGTTAAATCCGAAGCGCACTCAAAATGACCTATACTTGTGCATAAAAACGTGGACATGTGTGTTGCGCCGAAATTTTGTAATTAAAGACTAATTAAAACGTTGCATTTAGTCTGCATAACCTTCTGGCGGCATTGTGATGCTCGGATTTTATCACCGGGTATCCTAACCTAAGTGAAGTTAGGGACATGAGGCCAAAAGATAGGTCACTTTGCATCATAAATTAGCACGTAACCTTTGTGTTTTCTGCAGGTTTCTAACACTTTTCTCTTATGCATTCACTCCATACTTCATCTAAGTTCTTGTTTGATATGTTTGGGCGACGATTTGAATATATGATGCATGAATTTGTTGAAGTATTGTTTGATTGCATTTGTGTAATTTATGTACATATGTGTGTTCCTTTAAACCTTACATCGGTTTATACACTAACCTCGTCTACTCTTGCAGGAAACCATGTAAATACGTGTGTTAACTTGTTCTAGATTGTTCATATTACGTTTCATATCATCTAGGATATTTAGAGCCCTTGCATTCATGCATTTATAACTTAGAACTTTTGAATTGTCGAGAAACTCTGTTTTTCGACCGGTCGATTATTCCATGCCTATTAATTTCGATCGGTCGATTTCCCTGTCTCAGTGTGCTCGTGTATTTTTATGTGTTTTTGTGTTTTGTGTACTTTTGTGTGATTTTCGTGTACTTATGTTTGTGCTTTGTTTTTGTTTCATTTTTGGCTTAGTATCTTGTTTTTCTTGTGTATTCTTTTGATACTAACACTTGGTCTTTGGTGGATGCTCAGATTTATGAATGACCAGACCTACTCCACGTGAAGTTCAACTCCGTAATCGCACTGTGATCATTTCTACCAACGCAGTAGAAGACCTTGACCGACCTATTATTGAGGACGACGTTGACTCACCAAGATCATCCCAGCACTCCGAGCATTTGATAATAGAAGAAGAACAAGAACAAGAGCAAGTACCAATGGCCAATGCAAACAATGCTCAACAATCACTTCGCCAACGTACTTGTTCTACTGATTGGAGTGCCAGCCCCTCATGCATCAGATTTCTGAAACCTCAAGAGGAGAAGAAGGACATTGAGCTAAAGAGAGGATTTCTCCATCGCCTACCTACCTTTCAAGGGATGGCATATGAAGATCCAAATATGTATTTGAGGCAATTCCAGTTTGTGTGCTCAAGTATGAAGCCTGCGGATGCTGATGAAGAACTCTTGAAACTCAAGGGGCGTTCCCTTTCACCTTGAAGGATAGAGCACAAACTTGGCTTATGGAGCTTCCACTGAATCACATCTGAAAGGACCCAACCCCGATTTAGTTTCCTAAACCGAAATTAAACCCCTTCTGAAAACACAAACCAACAAAAACCATCAAAATTTCGGCAGAGTAACGCTACTAACGCAGAATTACCATTACCTGCACCCGGAAAATACACTTCATCCTATGCCACAAAAATCAAACCGTGGGCACCCATCCCATCCGGATTTCTCAATATATCAACAGTAATGTAAAGTAATAAATATAACTATACATTACCGAAATCCGGGGAAAATCGTATAAAAATATACATCAGAATACTCAGAGCAACTTCTAGTATAGATATACAAATAGTAGGCCAAACTAAGAACCTACCATAAAAGAAACATCGCTCAAATACTATGCCTCCGACCACGACGTGCAACACCAGAATCTGAACTGCAAACTGGGCACGAAAACCAAAAAGCCCAGGGGAAAGACATGAAAACTGTTAGAGTGAGTGGACGAAAATAAATGTCTTTCGTCGAATAATATATGTTATAAAAACATATGCGAGTCAGAATGCATAAAAAATCAAATGGTACACGAGGAGACGCTGACTCCAACTCGCGTACAGAGCATGCATGGAAAATCTCACGGAGTCACTCATGGACACATCCGTGCTAGTACAGTCCGAATCACGGGATCCCAGACCCATACGTGATTCTAGCCAGAAAAGCCTCGGTTCCGGGGTACTGCTCCTCGCCGATCAGGTCGGGGTACTGCCCCTCCTGGTAGGCATCCATCGGGAATCAGCCAAGATGCAAGTGTATCGATACAACGACATATACTGAGGCTGTACTCTGTGGAAACTAAATCATAAATAGTTCGATGCAAATGCATAAAGCAATATTTAAATGTATATACGTAATGTATAATGGTATAAGGATAATCGTATAACACATGCTCATATAAAACATAATCTCGTATGCATGCTCATGCTCATAAAACGTGTATAAAGACTCGCGATTATCAGTGAAAAGAAATTGTTCACTCACAGACTAGCGTAACGCAGTTCGCGTTAATCCCGTGATCCGGCGGAAAATCCCTCGCCAAACGAACGATTACAAACCCCTGAATAATCATAAATTCAATTTCTCAAAATCATAAGTCAGTACTTCGAATCATATCACGAGAAACAACCGTTCTCAGAAACACATAATTCAATTACGACGAATTGTCGAAAATCCAATAATCACATCTCAAAACCTTGCTATAATTTCGGATGCTCAAATGGAAAAATGAACCTCTCCATTGCTATCGGGGTGCAATTCCAAGCGAAACGACATACAACTCGATGAAAACCCCGAAAAGTCAACTTTGACCGGAGACCGTCGTTGACCACCGTTGACAGCCGCCGCCGGCGGCGACACCACCCAACTTTGAATTTTCCCGGCGGACCAAAGCCTATTCCACTCCAAATCATCCAACAAGCAACTTTCATAACTACACCGAAGATCAATTCAAACTCTAACTAGCTCAATTTCATGCAAAACCGAAAAATCACACACAAACTTTAATCCAACAATTCTCCATGTACAAAACGAATTGGAACTTCATACCTACATGGTTAGATTCGTGGTGATGAGAGCTTCAAAGCCCAATACTTCTTGTAGCTCAAATCGGCTGGAAAAATTGTCAACCAAAACCCCAAAATTCCTCCAATTTCAAACCGGAAATTCTCTCTCCACCGGCGTCCCCGCCGTGAGTGGTGGCCGAAATCATCTTGGGGAGGCCAAGACGAGTTGAAAGAGTCCTAGGCCGAGCCCTGGGGTGGCCGGACGGCGTGCCACCGCCGGCGAGCCGTGGAGCTCCGTCGTGCCTCCCACCTTGCCAAGTTTGACTTTCCAATTATAGTAACCCAATTTAAATACCTTCCCCTTTAGGAAATCTCCATAATTATTTTTACGACAAACTTCGAATATCCGTAACTTTCGCGTCGTAAATCTGATTTGAATAATTCTCGCGGCAACAAACTCATCTCGACATGTTCTTCAATTTCAACTGGAAGTCAAACACTTCGACAAATCCGATAAAAAGTCAACGGTTCAAACCATCACAAACTTACCCGATTAAATAATCAACGGTCGAAAATATTCATAACATAATCCTCGTAACTCGGAATAATCTTCCGGAAGTTCCCACGAGTTCGAAATTAAATTCTCAACAACTTTCACGAAGGATCCCAAATCAAATTCTCGCCCGATAATTTAGTCGCTAAGGAAGCCGCCATTACGTCGAAACCACGACAAATCGCGAAACTCGCAAATCAAATCGATAATCACCCTATTTACGCTTCGGGTCGGTCAATGGTCCAAAACGGATCACAATCACAATTCGGATAGACTCGAACACGAACGGATAAACTCAAAAATATACCAAAATTTCAAATATTCATATTATATTCCTCAGTCGCCCAAATAATGATCCGGAACCGCCCACGAACTCAAAATCACGGGTACAACAACTCTTGAGAAGAGACTCAACTCAAATTCTCGGCCAATAATTAAGTCGTGATCAAGTCTGGCGATTTAATCAACCATCGGAAATCTGCGATTACGCATAACCTCATGGCTTAAGCTGATTAACACTACTAATTCTGTTCCGGGTCGTCACAAATCCACCCCCCTTAAAAAAATTTCGACCTCGAAATTTCCAAGTCTGCCAACTGAAAAGTAGGAACACTGCCTCTACATACAGCTCAACTCTCCAGTGGCTACTTCAACTGAACAACTCTGTCAATAAAAATATATCTCTGTACCCTCAAATCTCGAATCTGAACTGGCTCCTCACAATTGCCAAGTCTTCTTGCATAAGGAACTTATAGGGTACATAACACGCAACAAATCTGAAATGTAATTCCACCACACGGAACACAACACACACAAAAGTCAACGCTATAGGCAATGCCGAACTATACGGCACAACACAAACTCGCCCCATGATTACATACGGATCAAAATAACGTGGCCACTCACTCATCCTGCTCACATCAACACATCTGCACTGTCGAACTCGAGCAATTAGCATCCTGTTTCCGCTAATCCGAAAGTCTGTGGTAGCACGTTCCACTAAATTAGGATCCAACGTCAGCTCACACTAAACTTGCTCCAGCACAATGGAATACAACATCGTTCCTCAAAACGACATCATACAACGTCATAATCATAGTGGTCTACAAACTGGTACTGCATGCAATCTCTAACAGTCGAAACTACTAGTTCTGAATCCCTTGGAACTGCAATTCACAAGACCTCAACATGCCCTCCAAAGACTGAATAGTCCTCAAAGATCGCCCACCAATCTGAGGATAAGATCCGGTACTAACTTGTAATCTGGTCCCGAATGCTCACTGCAATGCAACCCAACACTCTGTTGTAGCTGATTATCTCGATCAGGGAATTGGGACACAGGCGCACCACGTAAATGGACAACCTCCGTCAAATACAGCTATGTCAGCTTGCCATCGAAATCTTTTCCGAAAGTACAAGGAAATGTACTGAGTTCATCGAATGGTCCACAAAGATCCAACAACTGGTACCACCAACCAAAGTGCGTATTAGCACACAAAACCACAGCGACAAACTCCAACTTCTAATCGGAAATCTCCAATAGCTGTAACTTTTCGGCAAGTCTCTGCCTCGCTGCCATCGTCTGGTGACAAATGTGGCATCTGCTCACACAAGCTGCTACATTCCTCTTCATGTTGAGTCACGAGTAGTAAACTCGAAGTATCAGATACATCTCCGTACCGCTAGTGCATAACGCACGCAAAACAACGAGCTTCAACATCATCTCACTCGAACTCAGCTCTCGTAGCGCATAACTCGGCTAACACGGAAACTCGAGCCACACACACATACAGGAAACAATGAAGCTCCCGACTTCTGATTGAATGTATCAGCAACAATATCCCAGATGGATAGTCAAAGTACAACCACTAACCTTTCTCGGATAAACTCAAATGTACAGCCATAGTCGTTAATCAACCCCATCCATCTACGTCGCCTCAAGCTCAAATCTGGCCGAAAATGCAAGTAGATGAAACTCATGTGATCAGTGTACATCCTACACTGAGTTGCACGCCGTAGCAGTAGTATCTTGAACTCTTCGATGCAATATAAAGACAACAACTCCCAAATCATACATAGGATACGCAACTTCATAAATTTTCCACTGCTTGAACCATGAGCCACCGCTCTGCTACACTGCATCAAAACATAACCAAATCTAAACCTCGATGCATTGCCATAACCCACGAACTCACCACGATCGTCAGGTAGAGTCAAAACCAGTACAATAGTCAACCTTCCTTCCGGAATAAGTAATTCATCTCATACACATCGGACCGCTCGAACTCGACGCTTTCTTCGTCAATCCGAAAAGTGATATGGCAATCCGAGAAAATCTTGCACAAAGCGCCGATAATAACTTGCCAAACCCAAAGAACTCCTGATCTCTGGTACAATGGTAGGTCAACCCCAAATCTGACTCGTAGTGCTCGCACCGTGATCCGAAAGTCGTCCTAGCCACATCTGACTCATCGATCCTCAACTGATGGTATCCGAACCCGAAATCGATCTTCGAAAAGACTGAAGCTCTCGTGAGCTGATCAAACAAGTCGTCAATCCGAAGCGGAGGATACTTGCTCTCCTCTGAAGCCTGATTCAGCTTCCAGTAGTCCATATACCATCTCGTCGAACCATCCTTCTTCTGAACAAATAATGCAAGAGCACACCACGCAGGTACGCTGGGTCGCCTGAAATATCCTCCAACAACTCCTAGAGTTGAACCTATAGCTCCAACAGCTCCACTGGCACCGAACGACAAATTGTCGGTGATATGAGTCCAGCGCCCGGTAAAAGCTCAATGGTGTAGTCGGTCTCCCGAACTGGAGGAATACCCGGTCACTCCTCCGGAGCACACCTGGAACCTCTGGAACCACCTCAACATCGCCAATGTCTGGTACAGCAGCCGTAATATCCACAACATGAGCAAAGCAAGAACACAACCCGTTTCCATCATCCGCTCGACCATCACCGCGAAACAGTATCTCGGGAAAAGTCTGGTCGTCGAACACAACCACCTTCTTGTGACCATCGAACATAGCCCAATGCGTCGTCAAGAAGTCCATACTCATAATCACACCAAAATCGACGATATCTAGCTATAACAGATTCGCAGCTAAGCCATATCCTCCAACAAGGATCTCGCAACCTCCGGATGGATACAACACTTTCCAAACCCTCGGAAGTGGAGATGCAGGTATAATAGCCATGGATATCAAGCGACGGTAACCTCAAAGAAACTCCATCCTTATACAAGGTCGTGGCACGAACTCCAACATGCCCAACTAGCCGCCCACGTCAATTGCGACTTGCTGATTAACTCGTCCAAAAAACTACATTGGTCAAATTCCAGAAATAGCATCATGACCTCCTCATGAACTCTGAGCTGCCGAACCGCTAAAACAGCTGGCTGAGGGCGCTCCCTCGCAACGTGACCCTCCTGGCCACCACAATAACAAGTGAGAGTGCTCCATGAACACAAGTCACAACGATACCTGCTGTGTGGAAGAATCATCAATGATCACCCAAACTTATACCACAGGAACAAGTCCGCTACTCCGTGATCTCCACCATCACCAAACGGATCCTCTGTGAAAGGACCCAACCCCGATTTAGCTCCCTAAACCGGAATCAAACCCTTCCGAAAACACGAACCAACAAAAACTTTTCGAAATTTGGGCAGAGTTTCATTACTAACGTGGAATTACCATTACCTGCACGCGGAAAGTACACTTCATCCTATGCCACAAAAAGCAAACCGTGGGCACCAATCCCATCCAGATTTCTCAATATATCAACAGTAAAGTAAAACAATAAATATAATAGTACTTTACTGAAATCTGGTGTAAAATCGTATAACATAAACAATAGAATACTCAGAGCGACCTCTAATGTATAAACACATAAGTATACCATAGTAGGTAGAACAATAAACCTACTGGAAGAAACAAGGTAGCTCGAGCACTATGCCTCCGACCACGACGTGCGACACCAGAGCCTGAACTGCAAACTGGGCACGGAAACCGAAAGGCCCAGGGGAAAGACATGAAAATCGTTAGAGTGAGTGGACAAAAATAAATGTCTTTCACCAAATAATATATACGTATAAAATCATATGCGAATCAAATACATGAAAATCAAATAGTACGTGAGGAGACGCTGACTACCACTCACGTACAGAGCATGCAAGGAAAATCTCACGGGGTCACTCATGGACACATCCGTGCTAGTACAGTCGAAATCACGGAGTCCCTGACTTCCACGTGATCCATAGCCAGAAATGGCCTCGGTTCCGGGGTACTGCCCCTCACCGGTCAGGTCGGGGTACTGCCCCTCTTGGCGGCCTACCATCAGGGATCAACCGAGAGGCAAAGTGTATCGATACAACAACGTAACTGAGACTGTACTCTGTGTAAACCAAATCATAAACAGTTCGATGCAAATGCATGAAACAATATATAAGTGTATATACGTACTATATACTGGTATAAGCATAATCGTGTAACACATGCTCGTAATAAACATAATCTCGTATGAAATCTCATGCTCGTAAAACCATGATCATACTGCATGCTCAAGTTCGTAAAACGTATATAAAAGACTCGCAATAATTCCGTGAAAATAAACTGTCCACTCACAGACTAGCGTAACGCGTATCGCGTTAACCCGTGATCCGGCGGAAAGTCCCTCGCCAAACGAACGATCACGAACCCCTGGATAATCACAAAATCCATTTCTCAAAATCATAACTCGACAGTACAAATCAAATCACAAGAAACCATCGTTCTCGGAAAGACGAAATCTGATTACATCAAACTGTCAGAAATTTGGAAATCACACCTCAATACCTCGCTATACTTTTGGATGCTCAAATCGAGAAACGAACCTCCCCACTGCGGTCGGGGCGCGATTTCGAGTCAAATGACATGCAACTTGTCGAAAGTCCAAAAAAGTCAAACCGTTGACCGTTGACCGTCGCCGGACGTGAAATTTCACGGCGGAGCCACCCCTATTCCACTCCAAATCGTCCACTGAGCAACTTTGTCAACTGCACCGAAGTCCAATTCTCACTCTAACACATCCAATTTCATGATTAACCGAATTATACACAAATTTTCAATCCCAAAATTCTCCAAACTCAAGCAAAATTAGAGCTTCAAACTTACATGAAAGCTTCAAGAGGATGAGAGCTATAAAGCCCACTAAAAAATTCAGCTCGAATCGGTCCGAATCCAAGAACCCGAATCACAAAGTTTTCTTCCATTTTTGGCCAGAAAATTGCTCCTCCTCTGTGAGCTTGGCCGTGCGTGGTGGCTGGGGTTGAGTAGAGGACCCCGAGATGAAGAGAACAACACCAAACTCAAGCCGTGGGGTGCTGGAAAATTCCTCGCCGCCGGCGAGCCAAAGTCGCCGTCGAGCTCTCTCTCCTCACCACGGTCAAACATGGTCAAACCATTAATTGAAGTCCTTGACTTTCCCAAAGGGGATACCCTCTATTTATATACATGACCAATATGGAAACTTTCCCAAAATGGAAATCTCAAAATTACATATTTCGACAAACTTTAAACTCCCGTAACTTCCTCGTCATAATTCCGATTCCGATAATTCTCACGGCCACAAACTCGTCTCGACGTACTCTTCAATAATCACCTAAAGTCAAACACATCGGCCAATCGGATAAAAATTCAACCGTTCAACCCAAACGTATATTAAATCGACAAAACAAACAACAAACGGAAATATTCCCAACTAATTCTCCATAACCCAAAATCAGGCTCCGGAAGTTCCTACGAACTCGAAATTAAATTCTGAACAACTTCCGTGAAGAAGCCAAAGCCAAATTCTCGTCCAATAATTTAGTCGCTAAGTAGCTCGCCATATTAATCCATTTCTGTCGAAACTTCAAATATTCATAACTAATTCCTCGGTCGTCCAAATAACGATCCGGAACCGCCCACGAACTCGTAATCACACATACAACGGCTCTCAAGAAGAGACCTAGCTCCAATTCTCGGCCAATAATTAAGTCGTTAAGAAACCAGGCAAGTAAATCTATTATTGGAAATCTGCTATTAACTCATAATCTGTCGGACCCAGCTCATAACACTGCTCAAACTGTTTCGGGTCGTCACATCTGCTTGATCTGATAATCCTCAACATAATCGAAAAGGCCACAGCCTGTTGAAGTCACTGATCCCAAGGTGTCTGAACTCAACCTCATCAAATATCTCGACTAAGTCCACTTCCTCAAACCAGCACATCGGAAACCGCGTATAACCTTTCCTTCTCAATAGCCTCGCCTCTGAGTGTAGTACATTAAGCTCCTCACAGTTGTCTCGAGGTATAACAGTAAAAATCTCTCTGATGCTTAGGTTCAAACTCATCTCGAACCTCGTGCACTGCTTCCTCTGAAGCCACATAATACGTACAAACGGAAACAAACATATGAACGATACATCCCTGAATGTAGGCCATGGAGTCGAAACAGAAACTCACACAATACCAGCCCACCAAATGCTGATCTGACTCAGACAAAACATCAACTGCCACGATTCTCTGCTCTGAGGCAACATGTAGATGCTCATACACGCACAACCAGGCGAACCATGCCGCACAAATCTCTGAATTCAGAATACTCATCCAAACCCACAATTCACTGGCAAATCGCGCGTCGATTGATCCACAATAGGATCCACAACCGTACCGACACGGAAAGCACGTCAAGGAGGCATCCTAATGAATAAAACATCGTTTCCAAAGAGTAGAACGTAATCATGGAACTTTAAATATTTGAAAGTATACAACACCCGGAGTATTGATGAGTATCCGTCGGCCGGTCGGGTCACCACTCCAGACATGCTGTACATTCTCAAATATCCTTAGTAAACACGACTACAGAAGTCTACAGAACCTAAAACCTAATGCTCTGATACCAAGCTGAAAGAACCCAACCCCGATTTAATTTCCTAAACCGGAATCAAACCCTTTCTGAAAACACGAACCAACAAAAACCATCAAAATTTTGGCAGCGTAACGCTACTAACGCGGAATTACCATTAACTGCACCCGAAAAATACACTTCATCCTATGCCACAAAAATCAAACTGTGGGCACCAATCCCATCCGAATTTCTCAATATATCAACAGTAATGTAAAGTAATAAATATAACTATACTTTACCGAAATGGTCCAAAACGGATCACAATCACAATTCGGATAGACTCGAACACGAACGGATAAACTCAACAATATACCAAAATTTCAAATATTCATATTATATTCCTCGGTCGCCCAAATAATGATCTGGAACCGCCCACGTACTCGAAATCACGCGTACAACAACTCTCGAGAAGAGACTCAACTCAAATTCTCAGCCAATAATTAAGTCGTGATCAAGTCTGGCGATTCAATCAACCATCAGAAATCTGCGATTACGCATAACCTCATGGCTTAAGCTGATTAACACTACTAATTCTGTTCCGGGTCGTCACAACATCACCACATGGAAACAACTAGCAGATGCTTTCTTAAGTAAGTACTTTCTGGCCTCAAAGATCACTGTTTTGAGGAAGAAGATCACTGGAATTGCACAGGCTGCGGATGAGTCTTTTGGCCAATACTATGACAGATTTAAGGTTCTCTGCGCCACCTGCCTATCACATGGATTCTCTGAGACCAACCTCATGAACTACTTCTATGATGGTCTCAAACCAATTGATTGAGAGCTTCTTGATGCCGCTGCAAATGAAGCATTCATGGATTTAACTGAGGTACAAGCTCGTGCACTTTTGGAGAATCGAGCCAACAATGATGCTCAATATAGGATGGCACCTCGCAAGACAGTAGCTAAAGTGAGTTCTAAGCCAACGCCGGATGACAAGTATGACAAACTCTCCAACTTGATGGAGCAAGTGCTTGAACTAGAGGTAAAGAGAGCCAAGGCAGCTCTGGGACCAGCATGTGGCGTTTGCCACCTTCAAGGGCATTTTAGTGAGCAATGTCCTACAACAATAGAGCCGCCTACTGAAGAACATGTCAACGCCATTGGTGGATATCAAGGAAGCCAGCGTTACAAAAATTTGGCAATCGTGATCATCTTGGTTTCAAGTGGAGTAGCCATGAGGGATGTCTTAACCCTCCAGCACCTCTACAACAATTCCAACGTGCTCCCTATCAACAAAGGCCACCAATGCCTCAAGCGCCCATGCAACCACAACAAGCTCTAATCGATGGACAATGCCTCCGGTCCAACAATTTACAAATCCGGGCTATGACAAGATGCTTGCTCAACTGTCCAACTCCACACAAGCTCTAATCGATGGACAAAACCAAACAAAGGCCACGTTGGAGTCTCATGGACAGGATATCTCTGAAATGAAGAAGCAAATGGGTCAACTTGTGGATTTCATGGGACAATTTAGGGCTTCCGGACAACTTCCATCTCAACCTCAACCACCACCAAGGAATGTGAGTGCGATTACAACAAGAAGTCGAAGGATTTTGGAGAGTCCAACGTTGGACGGATCTAAGCTGAAGGCAACACCATTAACTTATGATGTTGTGGAGGATGAAGATTTAGAAGAAGATCCGGCGACCAAAGATGCCAAGAACAAGAAGAAAGTGGCACCACTTTTGAGGCCACAATCACCAACGCCACCTACCCCAACCAAAGGTATTAACTCTATCCCTTCAAGTTCTGTTAATGCTAATGCTTCGTTTGCTCGTGCACCATTCTCATACAGATTATCAAAATCAAAGAAGGATGATCAATACGAGGAAATCCTGGACATCTTTCGGAAAGTGCATGTAAACCTACCCTTGATTGAGTGCATAAAGCAAGTGCCGATATATGCCAAGTTTTTGAAAGAGCTATGCACCCAGAGGAGGCAAACGAGAGCGAATGAGGTCGTGAAGGTGAATGCAACAGTTTTCGCTGTGTTGCAGCGTCGGTTACCCCCAAAATTGAAGGACCCTGGGAGCTTTTCTGTCCCTTGTGTTATTGGTGACACCAGATTTGAAGATGTCATGTTCGACTTGGGTGCATCAATCAATGTGATGCCTTACTATCTTTATACATCCATGGAGCTTGGCGAGCTTAAGCAAGATAATGTCATCATACAGTTAGCCGACCGATCTCATAAATATCCAAGGGGATATGTTGAAGATGTTCTTGTACAAGTCAACAACCTGATCGACACTGTGATTCAAGAAGGAGTTGAGTTGAACCGACTAGATGAAGAAGCTCTCTTGGATGCTTTGATCAAGATTTTTGAGCCTAGGGTGAAGGAGATGGCGTCACTCCTCAATGAGCAAGCCAACGTGATTTCCAAGGCAGCCCATATTCCCTTGGCTTATGGTGAAAACAAGCTAGTTCCCTCCATTGTTCGAGCACCGGAATTAGAACTCAAGGTGTTACCAGATCATTTGAAGTATCCTTACTTGGGAGACAATGACACTTTACCGGTTATCATCTCTTCATCTTTGGAGGAAGAACAAGAAGTGAAGTTAGTTCATATGCTTCAACAATACAAAACCACCATCGGTTGGACACTTGCGGACATCAAAGGTATCAATCCTGCAACTTGTGTTCATCGCATTTTACTTGAAGATCACTACAAGAAAACAGCACTTAGACCACAGAAACGTAATTGTTTCGTGGTCCAAGTGACACTTGGACGACGGAGACTTCTCCGTCGTCCAACAACCACCTGGACGACGGATAATACCATTTCCGTCGTCCAGGTGATCACCTGGACAACGGACCGACACATCGTGGTCCGAGTAACTTCCACTTAGACGACGTACCGACACCTCCGTCGTCTAAGTGAAGCATTATATAAGCCCGATGCCAAACTCTCTTCATTCCATCCTCTGTCCCACGGGAAATTTTAAAGATCGAAGAAGAAGGAGAATGGAGAAGGAGAAGGAGAAGGATCAGGATCAGGATCTCCGCTGACTAGCTAGCTAGCTTAATTAACTGATATCGAGAAGGCCTGCAGGTACGTACGCAGTTAAAATTTGCTTAATATATATTTAGTGAAAACGTACATACATGCATGGCTGTTAGCTATATATACAGATTAAATTACGTACGTAATTGATGGATCAATGTAGATCGAGTACGTATAATTAAGCGTAAATTAATGGACTAATATATATATATATGTAATAATTAATTAATTATAATATTTTGTAGCAGTATGGACAAGAGTTGGATGAAGTTGAAGAATAGATGTGATGTCCGGTATATGGATGGAATTAGCGAATTTGTGAATTTTGCGATAGAACATGGTCAGGGAAAGAAGTGTTTCAGGTGTCCGTGCCAGAAATGTCTTAATTGTCAGTATGTGGAGGTTAATGTTATGGTGCAACACCTGTACGAAAATGGTATGATGTGGAGTTACACTACACGGAGCGAGCATGGTGAAGCAGTAGAGTTCAGCACAGCAGACTTCAGCTCAGGGTACATTTACCATGGTGCCTCATCCAGCAGCAGTGTTGCCGGACCCCCAGCTTGCAACCCAACTGCGGATTTGGTCCATGATTCATTTCCGGGATGTAGTCATGGTGGATACCAACACCAAGACGGAGGTTACAGTACCACTAATGAGCATGATGACACATTCCCCGCTGCTAGCTTGGCCACTGACACCAGTGAGATGGATAAGTACAACCGGATGCTACTTGAAGCGCAGACCCCGGTGTTCCCTGGATGTCGAGAGAATGTGTTGCAATATGTGATGGAGCAAATGAAGATAAAAGTGAAGCACAAAATGTCAGTGAGTGCTTTTGACGAAATTCAGGAGAAAATATGTAAGTTGCTTCCTGATGATCACAATCTTCCTAAATCTCATTATAAGGTTAGAAATATCTTGAGCAGCATCGACCTAAAGTACAGGATAATTGACGCATGTCCGAATGATTGTGTGCTATTTTACAAAGAGTATAAAGATTTGGACTATTGTCCCGTATGTGGCCAGTGCAGATTCCAGGTGAATAGGAAGAGTTCGAAAAAGAGAATTCCTGTGAAAGTTGTTCGATATTTTCCCTTGATTCCCAGATTGCAGCGCCTGTACATGTCTCTACACACAGCAGAGGAGATGCGATGGTACGCAGAAAAGCAAATAGATGACGATGTCCTGCGACACGCCGCGGATGGGGAGGGTTTCAAACATTTCAACAGAGAATTTGGAGACTTTGCTGCAGAGGTTAGAAATGTTAGACTTGGCCTATCTACAGACGGATTCAATCTTTGGGGAAGTAATAGCTCGGCCGTCAGCACTTGGCCAGTTATTCTGCTGCCGTACAACTTGCCTCCGTGGATGTGCATGAACAAGGAATTTAATTTCCTTACTGTACTAATTCCAGGTCCTAAATCTCCAGGGAAGTGCTTAGATGTCTACCTCAGACCTTTGATCGACGAGCTGAAACTGTTGTGGGAAAATGGAGTCTCAACTTATGACAAATTCACTGACACGATGTTCACGATGAGGGCTGCCGTAATGTGGAGGATCAACGATTTTCCAGCGTATGGGATGTTGGCAGCTTGCAAGACAAAAGGATATAATGGATGTCATATATGTTTGGACGACGTGAACTCTAGTTGGCACGCGGGGAAGGTGTGTTACTTGGGTCACCGTAAATGGCTTCCTCACGACCACCCCTGGCGACAGGATAAAGCTCATTTTGACAAGACGGTAGAGAACAATCCTATACCCCGTAGTTGGTCGAGCGAAGAGATTTTAGAGAGGTTGAGCTATTTCGACTTTAGTGTGTTGACCAATGACGCGGATGTAAAGAAATGCAATCCAATTCCTCCACATGATCTGAGCTATTGGGATCACAAGAGTATATTCTTTGAACTCCCTTACTGGTCGAAGTTGAAGCTGAGGAACAACTTGGACGCAATGCACATAGAAAAGAATGTGTGAGATAGCGTGGTGGGAACAATTCTCGGTATTAAGTTCAAGACTAAAGATACTCTCAAAGCGCGCAAAGATCTGGAATCAATGAATCTACGTCGTCCCTTGTGGTTGAGGAGGGATAGGAAAGGAGTGTACAACAAGATGCCAGCTACACCTTACACAGTGAAGCCGACACTTAGACGTTCTATATTTCACTGGTTTAAGGGCGTTCGTTATCCGGCTACGTATGCAGCTACTATAACTGGAGCAGTGGACGAGGTGCAACACAAGTTTGTTGGTCTAAAGACACATGACTATCACGTTATGCTGCAACGTCTGATTCCAGTGGTAATTCGACCATACTTGCCTCGTGACGTTGTAGAACCAATAGTGGCATTGTGCAGATTGTGGCAGAGGTTATGCGCCAGAGAATTAAAGAAGTCAGATGTGGTGGAATTGCAACAACAAATTGTGCACATCATTTGCAAACTAGAGAGGATTTTTCCCCCTGCTTTCTTTGACATCATGATTCACCTAATGATCCACCTGCCTGAGCAGGTGCTCATTTCTGGTCTGGTCCAGTACACTTGGATGTATCCTCAAGAAAGGTACGTACAATTAATTAATTATACAGGTTTTTCGATTCATAATTTGTTCCACTGGAGATTACTAGGTAGTTATATGTACTTATTCTTATTGTACGTTTGATTTTGTAGACAGCTTAGACAGTATAAGTCATTCGTCAAAAACAGGTCGGCCCCAGATGGCTCCATAGCAGAGACATACCTAATGCATAAGTGTGTTACTTACAGCAATAGGTACCTCAAAGATCCACCACCTCCCACTGCCTCCGATCGCAGTGCCCGCATCAATCTTTTTGTCGTCACCAATGTCGTCCGACCGTTTAGAGGAATATTAAAGGAATCGTTAACACGGGAAGAACTTATTGAGGCACATTGGGTAGTGTTGCGAGACTGTGACGAAGTTGAGCCGTATATGATGTCATATAGGGAGAGGCTTCAGGCGTTAAATCAAAACAAGAGTTCGGCGTGGATTGAGAAAATGGTTAAGAAAAAGTTTCCCGATTATTTCTTCCAATGGGTACGTACGTACGTCTCGGTATTTAATTAGTAATTTATATACGTACATATCGATCATGTTTGGAGAAAGTAATTAAACCCTTATATTAATTTGCCCTTTTTCGCAGATGATTGATCTGCAAAAATCTGAAAACCACGGGGGGTGGTGGTCATGGCCAAAGCACTTGCTAGCAGGGAAGCCGATTAAACACTATATTTATCCCGGATGTTTTGTGAACGGTGTAAAGTTCCATTCATTGGCCCGAGATGAAGGAAGAAGAACACAAAACTGTGGGGTAGCGGTTGGGAAAGACAATGATCTATATTACGGGGCTATTGTATATGTGGTTCAGCTATGTTACGGGAATGATGTCAACGTTTTCCTATTCAAGTGCAGATGGTTCAAGCGTACAAAGGAAGACCTGGGACTATTATCAGTCGATACAAACTCAAGCTGGTATGAGGATGAGCCATTCGCTCTCGCCACCTTATTTCGGCAGGTGTTCTACCTAGACGATCCGAAAGCCGGTGAATGGTGGAAAATAGTGAACCATATCTCTCATCGAGGAATATGGAATACAGAGACAATTGAAGGGACACCGGCGACGACTGAAGATGTTGCTGAACCAGAAAGAGACATTCCTGCCTATCAAGAGCCTAATATTTCTGTCATCCACTCCGATATAATGGACCTGGCTCAAGATGGTGAACGATTACCCATGCCTGATGGTTGTACAAATCTAACTGAAGATGAGATTATCGATGCCATTAATGAAGAAGATGAAGAAGACGAGCAGGATGAGGACGCGAACGAGGACTCAGGTTATTCGTCGAACGATGTTGAGTATGATGAGGAGGATGAGCAATCGGATACCGGGGACGAGGATGATGACGATTATGATGATGACTACTTAACTAAGACGAGAAAAATTAATTGGTAATTAATTTATGTAATTATTGTAATATATGATCGATGCATCATCGATCAATAATTAATATAAATATTATAAGGAGGAGAATGTATATATGTACGTATATCTTCGACTTTTTGTACTTAATTAATTAAGTACACGCGTCCATGCTCGATCAGATCGGATCGACCGACGTACGTAAACTAAATAAATTAATTAATTAATCCGAATTATATATCCTGGACAACGGAGAAATTAATTGCAGACTGTCGCCTTTTGGGTATTTTGGCTATCTCCCTAAATCCTCGACCCTAAATCTAGCAAATCGGATCGATCGATCATTTTTTTAATTATATTCTTGAATCAGAATAATTGAACGGACACACAAATGACCGGGGACGACCTAAACCCTAAACCCTAAGGCCCTAACCCCTGAATTTAGGGTTTGTACACTTGGACGACGGAGATGGTCATTCTTCGTCGTCCAGGTACTCACTAGGACGACGGAGAAGGGAATTTGCGTCGTCCAAGCGCAAAACCCTAAACCTTAAACCCTAAAGCCCCCTAACCCCTGAATTCAGGGTCTCTGCACCTGGACTACGGAGATGATCTTCTGCGTCGTCCAGGTACACACCTGGACGACGGAGAAGCTCATCTCCGTCGTCCAAGTGCAGAGACCCTATGCCCTAAACAGTAAGGCCCCTAACCCCTGAATTCAGGGTCTCTTCACCTGGACGACGGAGAAGCTCATCTCCGACGTCCAGGTGCAGATTTCGTAATTTTTTCTAAGACAACGACCATCTAGACCTTCTTCCAATGCATATTCTTTTCGTCAAGACTTTAGAGTAAACAATTCTTGGTGTGTGAGCTTCGACGGTTCGAAAATCGGAGTTGCGAAATGTCTTGTATCCACGTTTCCGGTTTGTGAAATTCTCGGTTTTGCGGTTGACTGTGCCGATGAAACCCTTCCTGAACTTATTATTTTCTGGTCCTTTATTGTAATTATATATTATGTTACGCCGAACATATCCAACGGTTATTTTTTCCAAATTAAATTTCGTTAATACTCTGCTGCAAATGAGCCTATACTCATGAACACTTAAGTCGTAAAGATTAGTCGATACTTAACAACTTTCAAGACGTAAAATTATTCGTCGGTTCAAATTTAACTGTTCATATATACGATGCGTTCATCGATATTGTACGACTATTTCACTCGAATGACAGATCGTTAAATTCCTAGCGAATTAATTTTTAAATTTGTTTTACGTAATTTGAACCTGGACGACGGAGATGGTCATTCTCCGTCGTCCAGGTTCAAATTACCATGGCGGTTCATTTTAATTTTAATTTTTTTTTTCAATGTAATTTGCACTTGGACGACGGAGATGGTCAATCTCCGTTGTCCAAGTTGAAAATTATGGCGGTTCAATGTGCCGCCTCAATTTTTGGCACCGCTTGAAATTTCACTTAGACGACGGAGAATCAATTCTCCGTCATCTAAGTCCAAATTTATGGCGGGTGAAACATCCCGCCCATTAATTACGCGCCGCTTCGAAAAAAATTAACGTTCACCTAGACGACGGAAAAGCCCGTTTCCGTCGTCCAAGTGCACTTAGACGACGGAAAATAGGGCTCCGTCGTCTAAGTGAACGCCTATATATAGAACAGGATCCCCCCCCCTTTTCTCATTCCATCTCATCTCCTCTCCTCATCTCCTCTCCTCTCCTCTCCTCTCCTCCGGCGATTTTCCTCCTCCGGCGACTTAATTTCCGGCGTGGTTCCTCCTCTCCGACGACTCAAATCCGGCGATATTCCCGATTATTTCTATTTTTTACCTTTTTAACATTATTTTTATTTAATTAATTAATTTCTAAATATAATTAAATAATTAGTTTTAAATAATTAATAGTTGTAATTATAATAATTATTTAGTTGTTATTATTAATATTTAGTAACCATTTAGTTATTATAATTATTATAATAATCATTTAGTTGTTATCATTTAATTATTTAGTTATTATAATAGTTATTTGGTAAATAATAATTATTGTAATTAAATACTAGTAATAATAATTATTGTTAATAATAATTAATTATATTGGTAAATGAATAATTATTATTAAATGCATGATAAATAATAATTCATTATTGTCATTATTTATTGTTTTAATTAATTGATAATTACGTGTATTTTCTAGTAAATTGCATGGTAATACGTCTTTGATTTAAATTTAGTACATAAGCTTGGTTTATTAAGTCGCACTCTTTGGAATAGATGGCGCCTCTTTTCCTAGCTTATCTCATTAACCCCTCGTGATGTGTGGATTTCATCACCGCACACCATACCTAAGTGAAGTTATGGACACGAGGTTGAGGGCGGAGTTTGCAAAGGACTTGAGGGAGTGTAAATTTTTGAAAAATTGGCCGAATGTCGAACATGGTGTCTAGAAACGGGTTTTGTCAAAATTAGTCCTGCCTCTCGCGTTATCTCTATCCCTAACCGGCCATATTTTTCGATTGAACCAAGGCTGATTAATTGAAATTTTACACTTTATCGCGCGGGTCGTACGTCCATTGAACGACCGAAAAAGCCAAGCTAGTGTACTCTATTTAAATCTTAACCGTACTTAATTAGCGTAAATTTGAAAGGACCCAATCCCGATTCAGTTACCTAAACCGGAATCAAACCCTTTCGAAAATACGAACCAACAAAAAATTTTCAAAATTTCAGAAGAGTTTCGTTACTAACGTGGAATTGCTATAACCTGCACCCAGAAATTAACACTTCGTCCTATGCCACAAAAGCCAAACCGTGGGCACCAATCCCATCCGGATTTCTCAACATCAATATAATCAATAACAGTAAACAACTGTACAATGTATATATGTATATCCAAGAAAATCCGTATAAACAAGATTCAGAATGTATCAGAGCGACCTCTAAAGTAAAATATATACAATATACACATCAGTAGGCTAAACAAGAACCTACTGGAAAGCAAAGGTAACTCTGATCACTAGCCTCCAAACCGCGACATGAAACACCAAACCTGAACTGCAAACTGGGCACGGAAACCGAAAAGCCCAGGGGAAAGACATAAAACTCGTTAGAGTGAGTGGACGAAAATAAATGTCTTTCACCAAGTAATATATACTTTAAAAACATAAGCGAGTCGAAAGTATAAACAATCAAATGGTACACGAGGGCGACTCTAACTCCTCACGTATACATACACGAGGGAGACTCTAACTCCTCACGCGTATAGATCATGTGTATAAATCACACGGGGCCACTCGTGGACATATAACAACATATAAATATAATCACATAACACATGCTCAATATAAACATAATCTCGTACGAAAACTCATATTCGTAAAATCATAATCATACTACATATTCAAGTTCATAAAACGTATATAAAGGACTCGCAATAATTCCGTGAAAATAAACTGTCCACTCACAGACTCGCGTAACGCGCACTCGCGCTAATCTCGTGGTCCGGCGGAAGATCCCTCGCCTGAAGCACGATCACGATCCAGATCTCGATCTCCTGAATATTCATAAACATAACTGATCAACACACAAACTACAACACTGTACTGAATGCACGGAAACCAATTGTTCCCGGAAATATGCAATGCGGTACAAAATGAATTACGAAATTCCCGAAATCTCCACTCGGAACCTCGACTGAAAATCGGCTAACCAAATCAATCCAAAAACCTCTGGACGATAATCAGGGCGCAATTACGAGAAAAATGACATTAAAAACGTCGAAATCTGAAAAGTTGACTTTTCCTTGCCAGAGCGCCGCCATTGACCGCCGCCGCCGCCGCCGCCGCGCCGTCAACGGTGAAATCCCACTGCGAGATTCTCCAGATTCCAAGGTCTCATCAAGGCGAATCACTTCCTCTTCTACCTCACAAGCCGATTCAAACCACAACTCCTCCAATTCCGGCAAAAACCAAACGAAAAAAACCCACCGGAAAACCTAATCGGGTTTGAGCCAAATCACAACCAATCCCGAAACCAACCACATGGGAAGCTTCCTTGGGGCAAGGCAAATCAAAGCCCTCACCCCTCGGCCACCGAGACTCACCGGAAAACGTCCCCCCGTTAAGGCCGATTTCCGGCAACCTAACCTCAATCGGGTTTGCACAAAACCAAACCAATTTCTACAAAACTCAATTACCATTCAACTCGAAATTGCACGAGGAATCGAACCATACCCTCGCCGAAGTCGTTGGTGGCCGGAATCTAGGTCGTCGGACGGTAACTCCCAAACGGGAAACTTCCTCCTCGGTCAAACTAGTCAACTTGCCAAATATAGAAAGTCAACGTCTGGTCAACGAAAAACAATGTTTTACGACTAATTCTCGACTATTCCGCTATTTATACTCGAGCCTCGGGTCGATCGACGGTCCAAAATGAATATACGAAATGATTCGGATAATCTCGAAACAATCGGATAAACTCGTCGGATACTGAAACTTCAAATAATCATAAAATCTTCTTCGGTTATCGGAAAAATCTTCCGGAACCGCCCACGAACTCGAAATCACGTACTCTACAATTTTTGTGAAGACACCTAACTCAAATTCTCGACTGAAAACATAGTCGCGAATCGAATCGATAAACCACATATACGACAATAAACTGCGACTAAACTCAATCTCGAGAATCGTGCCGAATATGCATCAGATTTTGGTTCGGGTCGTCACAAAATTTTGCACTTGTAATTATTTTGGTAAGTAGGTATTTTAACAACGTACTCCTAGGTTTAAATGGCTCCATCCGGCAAGAAAAAAGTCCAACAGGAGGCAGAAGATGCTATGCTCAGCCGCTTGGCGGACCAAGTCGGTTGGATTGAATAGGAGGGCAACGACGCCCTCAATCCGGACCCTTCAACTGGTCCGGAGGCAGCGCCTTCTGGGGAAATTCCCGCTGCCCCATTTATCTCCAGCGGTGATGACATCGACCCATATTCAACTCCGACGCCCGGTACCGGTTCAACGGCAAGTACTCAGGCATCCTCGACCGCTGAATCTATTATGTACAGCGCCCGGCGTAAGCAAATGAGGGCCCCGACTGACCCGGAACCCAAAAGGACTCGCGGTCTCGTTAAAGGGGGCAAAGCGGAGAAAATTTGCAAGGCGACTGAGAAAAAGATCGACTTGCCCTACGACGAATTCACCGGTGGCCCTCCCACAGCTCAGCAAGCAAGTCTCTCGGCGCATAGCATAGGGTCAATCGTTCGTAGCCGGGTTCGTCTCACTGTCCCTTCTTGGAAGGAGGTGCCGGATGATGAGAAGGCGAAAGTCTTTAAAGAACTTTTGGTACGTAAGACGTACAATTTTAGTTATTATATAATATTGTTAATATTAGTTATAATTTCATAATATATACGATTATAATTTTCTATTTATTTCTGATAGGAACAATTTGCGGTGGATCCGACACCGGCGATGTTGAGGCATATCAACCAAACCGCCAACTCCATCTACCGTGATTGGAAGTACAGGCTCATTCAGTACTTCGAAAATATCGGTCCCGTGCCTGCCCCCGTAGAGCTGCGTGGGGATAGAGAAGATGAGTGGCAGTGGTTGTGTAACCACTTTCAGGATGACGAATTTAAGGTGTTTACTTTTTTTATTTCAATTAAGATAATTGAATTATTTAAATTTTAGTTACTTATTAATTTTTTAATGATTTAATTATGTTGTCTAACAGAAATTCTCCGAAGTCAACAAAGCCAACCGGGGGAAGAAGGACAAACACCATACTTCCGGCGCCAAGCAACTCATTCAAATAGCCAAGGAGCACAGGGATAAGTGCTCCAAACACCCTTATCTCGATGCAAGCATAAGCGCGTACGTGTCGCCTGGGCTCGATAATGAAGCGAGTCAATACGGCGTAAGTGATATATATATGTACTTTTAATTGTAGTAATTATTATTTAAATATTATTTCATTATAATTTTTTAATTATTATTTTGTAGGCAAGGGTGATAGAGCGTGCGCAGGAAGAATTGGCTAACACTCAGCTTGTGTTCCCAGATTTGCCGCGGGAATACCTGCCTCCTCTATCCATGGAGAGCCAAATTGCAATCGCGGATGAGGTCTACGGTCGTAGAACTGGCAAGGAGGTTAGGCACTTCGGACCTAAGGTGGTTCGACATTTGTCGACGACCTCCGACTCATCATCTACGGGAGGTTCGGGGCGGCGGAGAAGGACTCAGGCTGCGGCCGTCGAAGCAGCCATTCAAGAGGCTCGACTGGCATGAGAGGAAAATCAATCCATGCGTCAAAGACTTGATGAGCAACAAGCACAAATAACCCAACTCATCGCCCTCATGCAACAATCTCGAGGAGAATGTCAACCTCCTACGAACCCATACCCCGACGACGACGACCCGGCTGGAGGCGGGGGACTCGGCGGCGCATCTGCTCCTCCAGTGTATTAGCTAGCTAGTATTTTATTATCTCGTTTCTTTCCGCATTCCGAACAATATTTTAATTTTTATGGGTTTTTTCGATTATGTATGTACAAATTAATTTTAATTATTTAATTAAGTAATATTACAAATTTAGTTTATTTAATTAATTTTAACATTTTTCCTTATTTAAATTCAATTAATAATATATTTAATTATTAATATTTAATTACAATTTAATTTTTTTTTAAATTAAATAAGCACTTGGACGACGGAGAATTTATCTCCGTCGTCCAGGTGCTTACCTGGGCCACGGAGAATGTCCACGGTCCAAGTTCACTTGGACGACGGAGAATAAATTCTCCGTCGTCTAAGTGCTTGGACGACAGCACTTGGAGCACGGAACTTAGACGACGGAGGTTCCGTCGTCTAAGTACTTAGACGACGGGAAAACGCACTTAGACGACGGAAACGCTCCGCGGTCTAAGTGCATTTTTCTTGTAGTGGATAGAGCTAAGCCCTCTCGTGAA
This sequence comes from Geum urbanum, assembly GCA_946800695.1. Lineage (NCBI taxonomy): Eukaryota > Viridiplantae > Streptophyta > Magnoliopsida > Rosales > Rosaceae > Geum > Geum urbanum. The sequence goes on from OX326998.1 coordinate 44,007,438, forward strand.
GCTCAAAGAAGGCTTCATCCGCCTATGATGGAGGTTGTGAAGAAGGAAGTCATCAAACTCTTAGATTGTGAAGTTATCTATCCAATTTCGGATAGTCGTTGGGTCTCACCTGTGCAAGTTATTCATAAGAAATCTGGAATTACTGTTGTGAAGAATGCAGAGAATGAATTAGTGCCTCAACGAACCATCACTGGCCACAGGGTTTGTATTAACTATAGGAAGCTCAACGCCAGCACTCGAAAGGATCACTTTTCTTTGCCATTCATTGATCAGATGCTTGAGAGGTTGGCTGGTCATTCTTACTATTGCTTCCTTGATGGATATTCGAGTTACAACTAGATTAGCATTGTTGAGGAGGATCAAGAGAAAACAATGTTCACATGCCCTTTTGGAACATTTGCTTATCGTCGCATGCCATTTGGACTTTGTAACACCCCAGGTTCGTTTCAACGATGCATGCTCTCTATCTTTTCCAATTACATTGAGAAAATAATCGAGGTTTTTATGGATGATTTTAGTGTATTTGGGAGGGATTTCGATGCATGTTTAGACCATTTAGAATTAATCTTGCAAAGATGCGTTGAAACGAACTTGGTACTTAATTGGGAGAAGTGCCATTTTATGGTCACTCAAGGGATTGTCTTAGGTCACATTGTTTCGAAAAAGGGTATAGAAGTTGATAAATCTAAGGTAGATCTTGTGCGGTACTTACCCTCTCCGACTTCGGTTAGAGAGATTCGTTCTTTTCTTGGACACGCAGGTTTCTACAGGAGGTTCATCAAGGACTTTTCCCACATCTCACGTCCCTTGTGCAAGCTGCTTTAGAAGGACACTCCCTTTGTTTTTGATGAAGAATGTGGCGTTGCATTTGAGAAGCTTAAGGAGTTATTGACAAGTGCCCCTATTCTTTGTGCTCCGGATAGGTCTCAACCATTTGAACTTATGTGTGATGCATCGGATTATGTTGTTGGAGCTGTATTGGGACAACGGAGAGATAAGAAGCCATACGCCATTTATTATGCTTCTAAGACACTTGATGATGTTCAAGCCAACTACACAACAACCGAGAAGGAGATGTTGGTGGTGGTGTTTGCATTGGACAAGTTCTGATCCTATTTACTTCAAAGTAAGGTTATAATTTACACTGATCATGCAGCTTTGAAGTATTTGATGCAGAAAAAGGATGCAAAACCGAGGCTCATACGTTGGATACTACTTCTACAAGAGTTTTATGTGGAAATCAAGGACAAAAAGGGAGTAGAGAACCTGGTAGCCGATCACCTCTCTAGGATTGTTAAAGAGAAGTCCAACATTGCAATTGAAGAGAATTTTCCGGACGAACAACTCTTCGGACTTCAGGTAAGTGCCTCTGAAACTCCTTGGTATGCGGATATTGTAAACTATTTAGTTACCGGTGAGTTTCCATCATTTATGCACAAGGCTCAACATGACAAACTTCGAAGTAATGCTAGGACTTTTATTTGGGATGAACCTTACTTGTGGAAACAATGTGCTGATTTAGTGATTAAAGGGTGTGTTCCGGATGATGAGTTTGCATCTATTCTTGAGTTTTGTCACAATGGTGCATGTGGAGGTCACTTTGGTTCGAAAAAAACAGCCCTTAATGTGTTAGATTGTGGTTTCTTTTTGCCCAACTTATTTCGTGATTCTAATGACTTTTGTGCTAAGTGTGATAGGTGCTAACGATCCGGAAATATTGGTGCTAGAGATCAAATGTCGCAGTTCTATATATTGAATGTCGAAATTTTTTATGTTTGGGGCATTGATTTTATGGGACCTTTTCCTCCATCTAATGGTCTCACTTACATTTTACTCGTTGTTGATTATGTTTCGAAATGGGTGGAAGCAAAAGCCACCCGTACTAATGACTCACGAGTTGTTGCAGATTTCCTCAAGACTAACATATTCTCAAGGTTCGGAATGCCGCGCGTTCTAATCAGTGATGGAGGGAGTCACTTTTGCAACAAGACAGTTGAGGCGTTTATGAGGAAATATGGAGTCAAGCACAAAGTTTCTACACCTTATCATCCACAAACAAATGGCATGGCGGAGGTCTCAAATAGAGAAATCAAGAAGATCTTGGAGCGTACTATCAAGCCAAACCGCAAAGACTGGAGCCAGTGTTTGGATGATGCTTTGTGGGCATATAGAACAGCGTACAAGACCCCTATAGACATGTCACCATATTGACTTGTTTATGGGAAGTCTTGTCATCTTCGAGTGGAGCTAGAGCACAAAGCTTGGTGGGCGGTGAAGAAATTTAACATGGACAAGGATGAAGCTGGATTGCATCAAAAATTGCAGTTATGTGAGTTAGAAGAAATCCGGAACGAGGCATTTGAGAATGCATGGATCTACAAGGAGAGGACAAAGCGCATTCATGACAAGATGATCCGTACAAAGCGTTTTAAGGTTGGGCAAAAGGTTTTACTATTTCATTCAAGACTTCGACTCTTTCCCGGCAAGCTGTGTTCGAGATGGATTGGTCCGTACATTGTGGTGCAAGTTTTTCATCATAGAGCCATAGAAATCATGTCCTTAGAATCCGGAAAAGTGTTCATGGTGAATGGCCAACGGTTGAAGCCATATTATGACAATTTTGAGGAGCACAACGTTGAAGAAGACAAACTCATGGAGCCATCACCTTCAACCACATGAAGAATGCATCACGTCTAGGCTGGAAGACGTTAAAAAACAAGCGCTACTTAGGAGGCAACCCAATGGAGGAGTCATCAATAGATTTGCATTCTCTTCCCCTATCTTTTTTTTTAATTTCCTTACTTTCATTTAAATAAGTAGAATTTTCGTGAGTCATTCCTTCATGCTCGAATTCTATGCTTTACTTTAGTACATTGAGGACAATGTAGAGTTTAAGTGTGGGGGAGGGGTTTACAACTTTATTTGAGTCATAAATTGAAAAATCGGGCGGACAATGGAACTTTCCAGTGGATGATGCCCTAAAAAAAAAATTTGTTTTGAGTCATACTTAGTGTATTTTGTATGTAATTTAGTGTAGTGAATGAAAACTCGTCTTTGAGTAAGAGATCCGAGATGATTTGGTGTCTAGAAGGGGATGGTTTCTAGGACGGGTTTTGGATGTGAGAAAAGACAAGTTCGAAAATCACTCCTACCTCTCTTGGTCTCTCTCGCCAACTGGCCAATTCATTAAGGTTGCCCAAAGAAGATGAGGACTAAATTCACGCTTGTTTGAGAGTCATTGAAATTTTCCTAAATTTTGGTCTTTCGGCCAGTCAAAATTTTCTTCATAGGATTTTTCGACCGGTCGATTCCTCTGTTCCGTTTAAATTTTTCTATTTTTGTGTGTTTTTGAAATTTTAGTGTTTTTAATGAGTCTTTAGGATGCCCTTAGTTAGTCAATGATGAAAATGGACCAAAATAAACATCCTATGGCGTTGCATATCATAATCATAAGGAATTCATGTGCTAATTGAGATATCTTTGAGTGTCATGACATGTAGTAGATATGATATGATAAACTTGGTACAGAAATCGCATATGAGAATAAGTTTTGAATCATATGAGCCTTAAGTGAGATTTTGAGCCTTAAATACTTCTTCTTGAGAGAAATTTCGTGCATATTAGAACAGGCCTCAAAATCATGCATATACTCGCTTGCCATAGATCTTAATGAACTAAAGAATACTAGAACTTACTCATGTCAATTTGCAAAGCTTATAGTTGATACATACTCTGATTTTGGATGTGATTAAAGGCACTTAGGATATCCAGCACTTTGCCAAATAGCCATGTGTCCCATTTGTGCGCACGAGTTGCGACACCCCTAGATAACCCATTTGAGCCCACATTATGCCTTTCTTTCATTACCATGCATATCTAAACACTTTAACCTAGTGTAGAATATCCCGTACCCTTGTTCAAAAGACTTGGTAGGGATTTTTGAAGCTAGAATCATGGAGATGGTGTGAAGATCATGAGGAGATGTGTGTATGGGGATAGACTTGTCCAAATACCTTGAAAAAAGTTTGCAATTACCTAAAATAGAAAGAAAAAAAGAAAAAAAATCGAGAGCAAGAAAAAGAAAAGAGTAAAAAGAAAAAAAATCAAAAGCTCTCCGGCAATAGGTTTTTAGTGTACATTGTTTGGATTAATGTCCCCCATACTTGTGGATTTGGAGTTTGTATTGAATTGAAGGCCCAAAAGTGAAGAAATATGGCCGTTGTCCTGTCTACAAAAGCTCAAAGGGAGTTTAGAATGAAGTTAGGGTCCAACAAGATGAAATCTGGCCCGTGTACGTAAGATTTGACCATGGTGACATTGGTGAGAGGAGGATGAACGAAATTTATGAAGTTTTTGGTTCTTTGACTAAGTCTTTTGAATGTTCTTAACCACCACATATCCATATTTTTGAATGCCTTAGCCTAAGCCCCATTACAACCCTTAAAAGTTCTTTGTGATCCTTAAGATGAGTAGCCTTCAATCTGTGAAGTAAGTTACATGAGTAAGCATATGGTTTTGGTTCATTTGTGCAAGTATCTCTTCCCATGCATGAATTTTCGTGGGAATTAACAAACACTTTGAGTGAAACCTTTGCATAAGTGAAAATATGATGAGTGCATCCATGTGAGTTGATTTGAACTTTATTCGAAACATGCACAGTTTTAACATCACCATTGTTTTCTCCACGTCTTACTTGTTCATGACATGATCATATCTCTATTATCTATTGAATTCATTGAACATTCATATGACATTATGATTCCATCACCATAGACTTAAAGAATTTTCTGAGACAAATTTGACTAAGGGCTTAGTTTTGTTCAACTTAGTATTTCTATCGTTTTCAAACATGATTACATGAGAATTTGCGGCTTTAAAACGTTAAAATATCTAATTATGTTTGTATATAAGTGTCACGTTTACCTTTATATTTTTCCCTTTATTATTTTTCTTTTATCGAGTCCATTGCTTTGTTGTGTAGTTGCTAGGGACTAGCAAAGTCTATGTGTGGGGGAATTTGATCTACGCATTTTATGCTTGATTATTAATGTCTTTCTCTCTATATTTAGCTTTGTTTTGTGCTTAGTAAATATTTTTTTAACTTACTTTATGTTTGTAGGTAAAAATAAAGGAGGAATCCGTAAAGGAGGCAAAAATGAGCTCAAAACCTACTAATGAGGAAGTTCCTAAAAATGAGGAGGAAAGATGAAGAAGAATGGGCCACGATTTATAAAGAATGGATCAAAGATCACTAATATGGGTCAAGACCATGCTCATGTGTCCAAGAAGGTCCAAGATCATGTCAAGATTCGGCCACAAAGAAGCCCAAAAGAAGAAGATGGATCAAAAGCTAGAAATCAGGAAATCTGCCTGTGCAGATCATCCCACTTCAATGGACCACCGAAAATGTACCAGAAGGAATTATGATACGAATAATATGTCCCTGGAAAGCTCTAGAAGTCAACTTGCCAGCTCAAAAAGAATCACTCCATTCGGACATAAAAATCTCCGAGAATCACTGATTTAATGAAGAAATGTCAACTTACCCGGGTGGAGTTAATTCATTCCTAATTGGGGATGAACTAGGGTTTTTCATATCCTATTTAATGGAGAGCTCGACCAGAACTAAATGATCACACATCATAGACACCAAAGCTCTGCCCAAAACACCTCCCAAGTCGTCCTAAGCCTAATTCTCTCTAAGGCCGAAGCTCCCACTACCGGCATAAACATTATACCCGACGACATGGCAAAAAACAGACCGACGAGAACCCTTGTCGTCGGGTATAGTGAACTATAACCGACGACTAGGGTACATTGTTGGTTATAGTTTTTTTAACCAACGATGTATTGTAGTTGTCAGTTATAGTAGCCGGAAAATCGTCGGGTATAGTTTTCCACTATTACCGACGATTTTTTTAATTATTACCGACGATTTTGTGGTATCGTCGGCTATAGATTCTTATTTCAGATCCATTCTGGGCAGCAGCTCTGTCATTCAAAAAAAATCTCCCGCGAAAACTGAAAATGCTCTGAAATCATTGGGTGATGTCGAAAACTGTCAAGAATGAGTTCGTGATTCATTATATATAGGTACGTACGTACGTACTTAATATTATATATATATGTGTGTGTGTTGATCGATTGTTGATGTTGATTTTGAATTGATCGATCGCGTTAATTGATTGTTGAGTTTGAGTAATTGATGGTTGATTTTGAGTACGTGATTGATAGTTAAGTTGGAGTAGTACGTAATTGTTGTACGTGTTGATTATTGTGAATATATATATCTAGGGTGATTAATTTATTTAATTGATTATATATTGTGATTATTATAGAATTAATTGTGATTATTAATTATGGGTATAATATATATTGTGATTATTGTGACGTTTCGGTTAATTGTGATTAATTATAGTGTGGTTATATATATATTTAGATTTTTGTGATCGATTATATATAGTTAGGGTGTGTATATATATATTAAAATTATGGGAATTATAATAATATATATTTATATTAACTGATTGATCGAATGTTGATTTTGATCGAGTTAAATTAGACGAAATTATATATATATATATATATGAATAATTATGGATCGAGTAGAATAATTAGACGACTATATATATATGTTCCTTTGTAATTAATTAGCTAGCTAGTTAGGGATCGAGTAGAATAATTAAATTATGTAATTTATAGTTTGAATATCGATATATATATATATATAGATATATATATATATATCAATGAAATTTTAATTAATAAGATCATGGGTATATATACATGCTGTTATAATTTTCAGGATGAACAAGAGTTGGATGTGTCTTCCAAGATGGGATGTAAGATATCACCGTGGAATTAGAAGTTTTGTGGAATATGTGAAGGTTAATTGTGGATGGATGACAATTCATTATTGTCCGTGTATGAAATGTCAGTGTCGCAGCGAGCGATATCGTTTTCACATCGATAAAGTATTGGAGCACTTGAAGAAAAACGGGTTTTGGGATAAGTACACATGTTGGATTTATCACGGTGAGAGCTCATCAGTTGGTCAACATGATCACGGACAATTTTTTGAGAGTGGCAGTACATCCAATGATCTAACAATAAGGTTGATCAACGATATGTTTCCTCATGAGAGCGGTATATTTGCTCAAGCACCGGATATCCCTCCCGCCGTTGGAGACTTCCCTCATATTGAGCCAGTCCAGCAATTACCTACAGCTGTAAACACTGCTGGTATGGACAAGTACAACAACCTCATTTGTGGCATGTTGAATTGGGCTGATCTGCATCGACAGATTTCTGGATTTCTAACATTCGGTCCATCTTCTTCTTTTGGGCTTCTTTCTCTCCAATTCTTCATTGGCCGAAAATACCATGTAATTGCACATATTTTGGGCTTTAAATCATATCCAAATCATCTTGGAATATTCTCCACAAATGTGGCCCAAGTATCCTCCATGAATTCGGCAAGAACATGCTTTCCATGATCGCGCAGGAGAAATGTCTTCATCTTTATTTGCACCATTTTCATTTGTCACATGGTTTCCAATTCTTGATGGAATTTGAGAATACGTTTTAGAAACCATTTGAAGACCATTTCTCGTACCATTTCTTCTCCGGATTTAGGAACTTTGTCCTTATCCCGCTTTTAGCTCCGAAACGCCTCATTTATTGTTCCACCTTTATTTTCTACCTAAAAACATAAAATAAGTTAGAAACATATTTACTAAGCTCATAACAAAGCAAAATGCAGAGAGAAAGACATTAATAATCAAGCATAAAATGCGTAGATCAATTTTCTCCAAACTTTTTCGACATCATGCCTCACCTGATGCTCCATCTTCCGGAACAATTGTTGCTTACTGGTCCAGTACACTACACATGGATGTATCATATGGAAAGGTACGTAATGCATCTCTAAATCTGGCTATATATGTCTTTAATATTATTTATTCACTTATTTTACAATATTCATAACATGCTCTGTAATTACCAATTTTATAGACAATTAGGGGACTACAAAGACTATGTGATGCACAAATCTGCACCCGAAGGGTGTATCGCTGAAGCATATATTGTGCACGAGTGCGTAACGTACACCAGACTGTATTTGGGAGCGTTCGAGGACCCTCCACAACATATGCCAGTAGATGGAGCACAGTTCAACCTTTCAATTAACTCCGATGATGTTGAAGTTTCGGGAAAGTTGCCCAACTCGTACAATTTGGAACCATATGAGCTAGTCATTGCCCACTGGTCGGTATTGATTAACTGTCCAGAAGTTCAATATTTGAAAAATATGCACTTTTACTGCCCTGCCATTTCCGGTGATGTTAACTACCACAACAAGACGTTCGCAAACTATTTTGGCAAATGGGTACGTATATAGATATATTGACTTGTATATGAATTTAATTGCATCTCTCGTATCATATTTATAGTTAAGTTAATAAATGATTATTTTCAGATGAACCATGTACAAGATGATAGTATCCCTCAGTGGTCACACGAATTGAGGCTCTTGGCGCAGAAATCGGTAACTTCTAGAGTTTATCCTATGTGTAAGGTAAATGGCGTGCTATTTCTTTGTGAACATAGAGATGTTAGACGAAAAACACAGAATTCTGGGGTAATGGTGCATGGTGGGCAAAATGGAGTTGACTATTACGGTGTTCTCTATTCAGTTGTCGAATTTATATATGGGGAAGGCATGACCGTGCACTTGTTTAAGTGTAGATGGTTTGATACCGACCCTCATAACACAAGGACCGATCAATACGGCATATTTTCGGTGAATACTGCTACAAGCTGGTATGAAGATGATCCGTTTGTTTTGGCCACGGCGGTGAAACAATTGTTCTATCTTGATGATCTTGTGCATACAGGCGCGTGAAAAGTGGTTAACCATGTTCTTCCAAGAAACATATACAGTGCCTCCACCCTTGGTGTGACCTTGGATAATGAAGAAGTTAGTGCATACCGAGAGCCGAACGCAACTGGTATTCCTGAAACCTCAACAATTCGCCTTAATAATGTGATACAGGGCAGTGTGGTACGAATTCCTCAACCGAATTTTATTGATGTTAATCAAAATGAAGACAATGAAGACTCAAGTGACGAGAGCTTACACATCTTACCTGAAATTAACTCGGAAACCGAGTCAGACTCAAGCGATGATTCTGACTTGATGTATGTATATATATATATATGTTAATTTGAGTTTGAACGTGCAATGTAAAATGATGTGTACGAAGATGATCGACTTTAACTTAATTAGATCGATGTAATTAAAGTAGATACTTTGTTTAAGGAGCATTTTTTATAAGTTAGGAAAAAAAAACTCATAGCCTTTTTGTATAAATATATAATGCATATGAAAAAAAAAATGAAACAAACTATAACCGACGATATTCATAATAAATATCATCGGTTATACTATAGCCGATGATAATACTTATATCGTCGGCTATAGTTTTCGGGTTATAACGCCCAGCGCAGCCGTTTTGGGCAGAATGAAACTGCCCAAAACATTTCTTCTCCTCTACCGATTCGTTTCCGCCGCCGCCATACGTCAAGCAAGAGCAAGGTCGCTCATCCTCAACCGTCGTCCATCATCAAGCCAACATACATCGATTCTAAACCCAAAAAAAAGGTTCTAAATCCCTAAATCCCTAATTAAATCCCCAATTTCGATTTTTTTTTTATTTAGGTTAGATTTTAATTTGTTTAGTTTGTTTATCGATAATGTGGATGTTTGGATGAATTGTGTGAATATATATCACTACAAGAAAATTGCACCTAGACCACGGACCATTTCCGTCGTCTAGGTGCAGTTTTCCGTCGTCTAAGTACTTAGACGACGGAAACTCCGTCGTCCAAGGTCCGTGCTCCAAGTGCTGTCGTCCAAGCACCTGGACAACGGAGATTTAGTGATCCATCGTCCAAGTGCACTTGGACCTCGGACATTATCCGTCGTCCAGGTGCATACATGGGCCACGGACAAACGAGCAATGTCCGTGGCCCAGGTGTTCACCTGGACGACGGAGAACGGCAGGGTTTAGGGTTTAGGGGTTAGGGGTTAGGGGTTTAGGGTTCTGCACCTGGACGACGGAGAACATAATCTCCGTCGTCCAAGTGAATATTTAATTTTAAAAAAAAAAATTGAAATTAAATATTATTAATTTAATTTATTATTATTTTAATTTAAATAATGAAAAATGCTAAAATTAAATAAATAAACTAAATTTTGAATATTAATTAATAACTTAATTATTAAATAATCAAAGTAAATTAATTTGTACATACGAAAAAACCCATAAATTAAAAATTAAAATATTGTTCGGAATGCGGAAAGAAACGAGATAATATACTACTAGCTAGCTAATACACTAGAGGAGCAGATGCGCCGCCGAGTCCTCCGCCTCCAGCCGGGTCGTTGTCGTCGGGGTGTGGGTTCGGAGGAGGTTGACATACTTCTCGATTTTGTTCCATGAGGGCGATGAGTTGGGCTATTTGTGCTTGTTGTTCGTCAAGTCTTTGCCGCATTGACTCATTCTCCTCTCGTGCCAGTCGAGCCTCTTGAATGGCTGCTTCTACGGCCGCAGCCTGACTCCTTCTCCGCTGCCTCGAACCTCCCGTAGATGATGAGCCGGAGGTCGTCGACAAATCTCGTACCACCCTAGGCCCAAAGTGCCTAACCTCCTTGCCAGCTCACGACCGTATACCTCATCCGCGATTGCAATTTGGCTCTCTAAGGATAGAGGAGGCAGGTCTTCCGGCGGCACATCTGGGAACGCAAGCTGAGTGTTGGCCAATTCTTCATGCGCACGCTCTATCGCCCTTGCCTACAAAAGAATAATTAATTTATTATAATGAAATCATATTTAAATAATAATTACTATAATTAAAAGCACATATATATATATATCACTTACGCCGCATTGACTCGCTTCATTATCGAGCCCTGGCGTCACGTACGCGCTTACGCTTGCATCAAGATAAGGGTGTTTGGAACCCTTATCCTTGTGCTCATTGGCAATTTGAATGAACTGCTTGGCGCCGGTAGTATGGTGTTTCTCTTTCTTCCCCCGGTTGGCTTTGTTGACACCGGAGAATTTCTGTTACACAACATAATTAAATCATTAAAAAATGAATAACTACAATTTAAATAATTCAATTATCTTAATTGAAATAAAATAAATAAATTAATACCTTAAATTGTTCATCGGCAAAGTGGTTACACAACCACTCCCACTCATCTTCTCTCTCCCCTTGCAGCTCTACCGGGGGAGGCACGGGACCGACATCTTTGAAGTACTTATGGAGCCTGTACTTCCAATCTTTGTAGATGGAGTTGGCGGTTTGATTGATATGCCTCAACATAGCCGGTGTCGGATCCACGTCAAATTGTTCCTATCAAAAATAAATAGAAAATTATAATCGTATATATTATGAAATTTTAGGCCGAGATTAACAATATTATATAATAACTAAATTGAACGTATTACGTACCGAAAGATCTTTGAAGACTTTCGCCTTCTCATGATCCGGTGCCTCCTTCCAAGTAGGGGCAGTGATACGAACCCGGTTACGGATGATTGACCATATCCCATGCGCCGAGAGACTTGCTAGCTGAGCTGTGGGAGGGCCACCGGTAAATTCGTCGTACGGCAAGTCGATCTTTTTACCGGTCGCCTTGCAAATACGCTCCGCTTTGCCCCCTTTAACGAGACCCCGAGTCCTTTTCGGTTCCGGGTCAGTGGGGGCCCTCCTTTGCCTACGGCGGGCGCTGTACATGATTGATTCGGCGGTCGAGGACGCCTAAGTACTTCCCGTTGAATGGGTACCGGGCGTCGGAGATTGGAAGGGGTCGACGTCATCACCGCTCGAGATGAATGGGGGAGCGGGAATTTCCCCAGAGGGCGCTACTGATGGACCAGATGATCCGTCCGGATTGAGAGCGTCGTTGCCCTCCGGTGGTAATTCCCAACCGACTTGGTCCGCCAAGCGGCGGAGCATGGCATCTTCTGCCTCTTGTTGGGCTTTCTTCTTTCCGGATGTCGTCTTTGGCGGAGCCATTTAAACCTAAGAGTACGGGGTTAAAATACCTACTTACCATAATAATTACAACTTAAAAATTTACGCTAATTAATTAAGTACGTTTAAGATTTAAATAGAGTACACTAGCTTGGCATTTTCGGTCGTTCAATGGACGTGCGACCCGCGCGATAAAGTGTAAATTTTCAATTAATCAGCCTTGGTTAAATCGAAAAACATGGCCAGTTAGGGATAGAGATAACGCGAGAGGCAGGACTAATTTCGACAAAAGTCTTTCTTAGTCCAAATCCTGTCACCAGTCATAACCCGTTTCTAGACACCATGTCCGACATTCGGCCAATTTTTCGAAAATTTACACTCCCTCAAGTCCTTTGCAAACTCCGCCCTCAACCTCGTGTCCATAACTTCACTTAGGTTAGGGTGTGCGGTGATGAAATCCACACATCACGAGGGGTTAAGGAGATAAGCAAGGAAAAGAGGCGCCATCTATTCCAAAGAGTGCGACTTAATTACACAAAGCCTATGTACGAAATTTAAATCGAACATGTACTACTAATTAATTTACTAAAAAATACACGTAATTACATGCAATAATTTATTTTCCATTTAGCATGCAATAATTAACCATTTAATTAATTAATAACAATAATTATTTATTTAATTAATTAATAACAATAATTATTTATTTATTTAATTAATAACAACAAATTTACAATTATTCATTTAATTAGTATTAAATAACAATAATTATGATTTAATTAATTAATAACAACAATTAATCATTTATTAAATATTTAAAACTAATTACTAAATTAATTTCTACTAATTAATTATATTTAGAATTTAATTAATTAATAAAATGAAAATTATTTAAATAAGGAAAAAATAAAAATTTACCGAATCGGGGTTTTCAGGAATTTCGCCGGAGTTGTGTCGTCGGAGAGGAGGAATCGAACCACGCCGGAGTTGTATCGTCGGAGCGTTGTCGCCGGAGGAGAATATCGCCGGAATGAGATTGAGAGAGAGAGGAGAGGAGAGATGGAGAGAATTGTAAGGGATGAGGAAAAGAAGATGAGCCGTACTCTATTTATAGAGTTTCACTTAGACGACGGAGCACTATTCTCCGTCGTCTAAGTGCACTTGGACGACGGAAACGGGCTTCTCCGTCGTCCAGGTGGCGGTTTCAAAATTTTGAAACGGCGCGTAATTAAGGGGCGGGACGTTTTGAACCGCCATGGAATTGGACTTAGACGACGGAGAATGAATTCTCCGTCGTCTAAGTGAAAATTCAAGCGGTGCCGAAAACGGAAGCGGTAAATTGAACCGCCATAATTTTGGACTTGGACGACGGAGATGGTCAGTCTCCGTCGTCCAAGTGAAAATTACATGAAAAAAATAAACAAAAAAAAATTTGAACCGCCATGATTTTTGAACCTGGACGACGGAGATGGTCATTTTCCGTCGTTCAGGTGTAGATTTTTAAAAAATAATTCGCTAGGAATTTAGCGATCTGTCATTCGAGTGAAATAGTCGTACAATATCGATGAACGCATCGTATATATGAACAGTCAAATTTGAACCGCCGATTAATTTTACGTATTGAAACATGTTAAGTATCGACTAATCTTTACGACTTCAGTGTTCATGAGTAGACGCTCATTTGCAGCAGAGTATTAACGAAATTGAATTTGGACAAAACAACCGTTGGATATGTTCGTCGTAACATAATATATAATTGTCTTCAAAGGACCATAAAATAATAAGTTCGGGAAGGGTTTGATCGGCACAGTCAACCGCAAAACCGATAATTTCATAAACCGGAAACGTGGATACAAGGCATTTTGCAACTCCGATTTTCGAACCGTCGAAGCTCACACACCAAGAATTGTTTACTCTAAAGTCTTGATGAAAATAAAATGCATTGGAAGAAGGTCTAGATGGTCGTTGTCTTAGAAAAAATTACGATATTTGCACCTGGACGACGGATTTGAGCGTTTCGGTCGTCCAGGTTTATACCTGGACGACGGATATGAAGTTATCCGTCGTCCAGGTTAGAACCTGGACAACGGAGAATGACGTTCTCCGTCGTCCAGGTGTATAGACCCTGAATTCAAGGGTTAGGGCCTTACTGTTTAGGGTTTAGGGTTTGTGAACTTGGACGACGGAGAATGACCATTCTCCGTCGTCCTAGTGTGCACCTGGACGACGGATAATGACCATTATCCGTCGTCCAGGTGCATAGACCCCGATTTCAGGGGTTAGGGCCTTAGGGATTACGGTTTAGGTCGTCCCCGGTCATTTGTGTACGTGTCCGTTCAATTATCAATCGATCCGATCGAACTGCTAGATTTAGGTCGGCTAGGGTCAAGGATTTAGCTAGGGTACGTTTTATATGAGATTGAGATTTGGCGCCAATATTTATTAATTTCTCCGTTGGCCAGGATATATAATTCAGATTAATTTCTTACCGTAAACCGGCATCGATCATATATATATATATATATATATATATATATTACAATAATTACAGTAATTAATTACCAATTAATCTCCCTCGTCGTATGACCGTACTCTTCGTCATAATCATCATCGTCCTCATCCCCGTTAGTCGACGGCTCATCCTCGTCATCGTACTCAACATCGTCCGACGAATAACCTGAGTCCTCGTCCGCGTCCTCTTCCTGCTCGTCTTCTTCATCTACCTCATCGATAATCTCATCTTCAGTTAGATCTGTACAACCATCAGGCATGGGTAACCGTTCACCATCTTGAACCAGGTCCATTATATCGGAGCGGACCATAGAAATATTAGGCTCTTGATAGGCAGGAATGTCTCTTTCTGGTTCAGCAGCATCTTCAGTCGTCGCCGGTGTCCCTTCAATTGTCTCTGTATTCCATATTCCTCGGTGAGAGATATGGTTCACTATTTTCCACCCTTCACCGGCTTTCGGATCATCGAGATAGAACACCTGCCGAACTAAGGTGGCGAGAGCGAAAGGCTCATCCTCATACCAGTGCGAGTTTGTATCGACTGATAATAGTCTCAGGTCTTCCTTTGTACGCTTGAACCATCTGCACTTGAATAGGAAAACGTTGACATCATTCCCGTAACATAGCTGAACCACGTATACAATAGCCCCGTAATATAGATCATTGTCTTTCCCAACGGCTACCCCACTGTTTTGTGTTCTTCTTCCTTCGTCTCGGGCCAATGAATGGAACTTTACACCGTTCACAAAACATCCGGGATAAATATAGTGTTTAACCGGCTTCCCTGCTAGCAAGTGTTTTGGCCATGACCACCACCCTCCGTGGTTATCAGATTTTTGCAGATCAATCATCTGCGAAAAAGGGCAAATTAATATAAGGGTTTACTTTCTACAAACATGAGCGATATGTATTTAAATAATCTCATCCGAGTCGTACGTACGTACCCATTGGAAGAAATAATCAGGAAACTTCTTCTTAACCATTTTCTCAATCCACGCCGAACTCTTGTTTTGATTTAACGCCTGAAGCCTCTCCCTGTATGACATCATGTACGGCTCAACTTCATCACAGTCTCGCAACACTACCCAATGTGCCTCAATAAGTTCTTCCCGTGTTAACGATTCCTTTAATACTCCTCTAAACGGTCGGACGACATTGGTGACGACAGAAAGATTGATGCGGGCACTGCGATCGGAGGTAGTGGGAGGGGGTGGATCTTTGAGGTACATGTTGCAGAAAGTAACACACTCATGCATTAGGTATGTCTCTGCTATGGAGCCATCCGTGGCCGACCTGTTTTTGACGAATGACTTATACTGTCCAAGCTGTCTACAAAATCAAACGTACACATTACATAAGTACATATAGCTAGCTAGCTAGTATATATATAATCTCCAGTGGAACAAATTAATTAATTAGTTGTACATACCTTTCTTGAGGATACATCCAAGTGTACTGGACCGGACCAGAAATAAGCACCTGCTCGGGCAGGTGGATCATTAGGTGAATCATGATGTCAAAGAAAGCAGGGGGGAAAATCCTCTCTAGTTTGCAAATGATGTGCACAATTTGTTGTTGCAATTCCACCACATCTGACTTCTTTAATTCTCTGGCGCATAACCTCTGCCACCACCTGCACAATGCCACTATTGGTTCTACGACGTCCCGAGGCAAGTATGGTCGAATTACCACTGGAATCAGACGTTGCAGCATAACGTGATAGTCATGTGTCTTTAGACCAAAAAACTTGTGTTGCAGCTCGTCCACTGCTCCAGTTATAGTAGCTGCATACGTAGCCGGATAACGAACGCCCTTAAACCAGTGAAATACAGAACGTCTAAGCGTCGGCTTCACTGTGTAAGGTGCATCTGGCATCTTGTTGTACACTCCTTTCCTATCCCTCCTCAACCACAAGGGACGACGTAGATTCATTGATTCCAAATCTTTGCGCGCTTTGGGAGTATCTTTAGTCTTGAACTTAATACCGAGAATTGTTCCCACCACGCTGTCGCACACATTCTTTTCTATGTGCATCGCGTCCAAGTTGTTCCTCAGCTTCAACTTCGACCAGTAAGGGAGTTCAAAGAATATACTCTTGTGATCCCAATAGCTCAGATCATGTGGAGGAATTGGATTGCATTTCTTTACATCCGCGTCATTGCTCAACACACCAAAGTCGAAATAGCTCAACCTCTCTAAAATCTCTTCGCCCGACCAACTACGGGGTTTAGGATTGTTCTCTACCGTACCGTCGAAATGAGCTTCATCCTGTCGCCACGGGTAGTCGTGAGGAAGCCATCTACGGTGACCCAAGTAACACACCTTCCCCGCGTGCCAACTAGAGTTCACGTCGTCCAAACATATAGGACATCCATTATATCCTTTTGTCCTACAGGCTGCCAACATCCCATAAGCTGGAAAATCGCTGATCGTCCACATTACGGCAGCCCTCATCGTGAACATCGTGTCAGTGAATTTTTCATAAGTTGGGACTCCATTTTCCCACAACAGTTTCAGCTCGTCGATCAAAGGTCTGAGGTAGACATCTAAGCACTTCGATGGAGATTTAGGACCTGGAATTAATACGGTAAGGAAATTAAATTCCTTGTTCATGCATATCCACGGAGGCAAGTTGTACGGCATCAGAATAACTGGCCAAGTGCTGACGGCGGAG
Source organism: Geum urbanum (assembly GCA_946800695.1). Classification (NCBI taxonomy): domain Eukaryota; kingdom Viridiplantae; phylum Streptophyta; class Magnoliopsida; order Rosales; family Rosaceae; genus Geum; species Geum urbanum. Next base: position 44,024,668 of record OX326998.1, read on the forward strand.
CTATTACTTCCCCAAGGATTGAATTCTTCTGTAGATAGGCCGAGTCTAACATTTCTAATATCTGAAGCAAAGTCTCCAAATTCTCTGTCGAAATGTTTGAAACCCTCCCCATCCGCGGCGTGTCGCAGGACATCGTCATCTATTCGCTTTTCTGCGTACCATCGCATCGCCTCTGCTATCTGTAGAGACATGTACAGGCGCTGCAATCTGGGAATCAAGGGAAAATATCAAACAACTTTCACAGGAATTCTCTTTTTTGAACTCTTCCTATTCAACTGGAATCTGCACTTGCCACATACGGGACAATAGTCCAACTCTTTATACTCTTTGTAAAATAGCACACAATCATTCGGACATGCGTCAATTATCCTGTACTTTAGGCCGAGGCTGCTCAGGATATTTCTAACCTTATAATGAGATTTAGGAAGATTGTGATCATCAGGAAGCAACTTACATATTTGCTCCTGAATTTCGTCAAAAGCACTCACTGACATTTTGTGCTTCACTTTTATCTTCATTTGCTCCATCACATATTGCAACACATTCTCTCGACATCCAGGGAACACCGGGGTCTGCGCTTCAAGTAGTATCCGGTTGTACTTTTCCATCTCACTGGTGTCAGTGGCCAAGCTAGCTGCGGGGAATGTGTCATCATGCTCATAAGTGGTACTGTAACCTCCGTCTTGGTGTTGGTGTCCACCATGACTACATCCCGGAAACGCATCATGGACCAAATCTGCAGTTGGGTTGCAAGCTGGGGGTCCGGCACCACTGCCGCTGGATGAGGCACCATGGCAACTGTACCCTGAGCTGAAGTCTGCTGCGCTGAACTCTACTGCTTCACCATGCTCGCTCCATGTAGTGTAACTCCACATCATACCATTTTCGTACAGGTGTTGCACCATAACATTAACCTCCGCATACTGACAATTAAGACATTTCTGACACGGACACCTGAAACGTTTCTTTCCCTGACCATGTTCTATCGCAAAATTCACAAATTCGCTAATTCCATCCATATACCGGACATCACATCTATTCTTCAACTTCATCCAACTCTTGTCCATACTGCTACAAAATATTATAATTAATTAATTATTACATATATATATATTTGTCAATTACTTTACGCTTAATTATACGTACGTACTCGATCTACATCGATCCATCAATTACGTACGTACGTAATTTAATCGATCTGTACATATATATATATAGCTAACATCAGCTAACATCCTTGCATGTATATATGTACATACGTTTTCACTAAATATATATTTATTAATTAATTAATTAAGCAAATTTTAACTGCGTACGTATACGTACGTACCTGCTGGCCTTCTCGATATCTGTACGTTAATTAAGCTAACTAGCTAGTTAGCGGAGATCCCTTATCGATCCTGATTCTTCTAGGCCTACCTAGCTCGCTTCTAGCTAGCTAGCTCCCTAGCTTCTCCTTCTCCCTTCTCCTTCAATTCTTCTTCAAATGGAATGAATAGATCGAGGCCAGGAATGAATTCGATCAGCTTATATAATGCTTCACTTAGACGACGGAGGTGTCGGTACGTCGTCTAAGTGGAAGCACGTTTCATATACTCGGACGACGGCGTGTCGGTCCGTTGTCCAGGTAATCACCTGGACGACGGAGAATACCATCTCCGTCGTCCAGGTGATCACCTGGAGGACGGAGAAGACTCCGAGGTCCAGGTGATCACCTGGACGACGGAAAATACAATCTTCGTCGTCTAGGTGACCACTTGGAGGACGGAGAAGACTCCGTGGTCCAGCTGACCACCTGGACGACGGAGATGGTATTCTCCGTCGTCCAGGTGGTACTTGGACGACGGAGTCATTTCCGTCGTCCAGGTGTCACTTGGACCACGGAACAATTATGTTTCCGTGGTCTAAGTGATGTTTTCTTGTAGTGTATTGGATTATTGTTGAATTTTGTTGATTGTGGGAATTATTGTTAATTTTTTGGATTTATTGGATTATATATATATATAGAGGAGCTTAATTAATTATTGGATTATATATTGGATATTATTGTTGAATTTTGTTGATTGTAGGAATAATGCTTACACATTTTTTTGGATTTATGGAATTATTAGATTATATATATAGAGGAGTTTAATTAATTTTTGGATTATATATATATATATATTTTTGGAGTTTAATTATTGGAATTATTCGAATTTTTGGATTACGAATTCGAATTTTTGGATGAATTAGGAATTATTTTGAATTTTTGTAATTTAATGGAATTTTATATGAAGGAATATATAATGAAATTTGTTGAACAATTAGGAAATTTTATGTGAGTGGAGGGATTTTTAATGAATTTTTGTAATTCACTGAAATTTTTTTGAATTGTTGTAATTTGTGGATTATTATTATGAACATATATATATATATATGAATTCATTTGAATTTTTAGTAATTGATGGAATTATTGTGAGTTAAATATGGAAATATGTGAATTAATATATTCTGACATTTGGTAGATGAATGTGAATTAACTTTAATTTTATTGTTGATTTTAAAAACTGTATAAAATTGAGTATGTTACGTAACTTTTATAGCAACGATGAATTGGTTGAATTGATGTGCTTCGTGAGGGGGTCGAGGGGGAGATCGAGAGGGAGAGGGAGATCGGGACGTGGGGATGAGGGCACCGGAAGTCGGTCTGCATCAGGATCCGCTAGTATCGACAACACTTACAGCATTCCTCCCACCTCTCGGCATCGTACACTTCTAGGTGAGGGACAACCTCAGCAGCAGCAGGTCGAGCCTCCTCGACCCTATTCTTACCCTTGGAAATCCCGACGATACCTCTCGTCGATTCCACAGGGATGCCTGTTCCAGGACAGCTAGGGTTCATTACCCCGGACCAGGCATACGCGTATGTACCCTTCCCGGAACCTCTCTAGAGTGTGAGGATTCCGGGACAACGCACCGACGAATCAGGTAAATATTAATTAGTGATATCTTTTTACTTAGTAATATTTAAATTCAATTAGGTTTTGATTTTTAAAAAATCGTCTACATATGTGATAGGCGAGATCGTGCCCGGTGACAAACAAAAGAGAACCAGAGGCGCCGTCGTCGGCAAGTTACTGGACGACGCCATTCAAGCTAGCGGTGGTGGGCAAGTTATAATTCCGACTGGGGATAGAGGCCAGGTCATCGAGGGAAAGGTCACTTGAAAGTACGCAGGGATGGCGGGCAGCATCATACGGGATAGAGTCCCAATGTTGTGGCCAGATTGGAATTCAATGCCGCAATCCGTCAAATATGAGCTGAATAATGCGCTGTCGGTCAGTAGAATTGTATATTCATTATGTATATTTTCTATAAAAAAATTTAATATTATTGATATATATATATGCATAATTAATTAGGATATATATATATGCCAAAAACACAAAAAATCATCATGCCAGTTCCAGATCATACTCGGGTTGGATCGAGGAGGCGGCCAACCACCCAAAAGTCCCTCCGCTTGTCTATACGATGCAGCACGCGTATCCGCAGTCCCCCGAAGATGCTGTAAGTGTCCTTATAACAAAATAAACATATTTCTTATTTTTTTTAGATTGTTTACATTAATTAACATTTTATTTTTCTTTGTCAATTAGGCGAGACTTCAGGAGGTCATTCCAGAGGTGTTGACTCAAGTGGCGAGAGAGCGCTATCCCAACACCCCCGATGCGGAACTCCCGATTGATCAGAATGACCAATCTGATCCGATCGTAGCGGCCAGGATTATGTCAACTGTGATCCCTCCAGGCAAGAACACTTTCTACTGCAGGGGGCTCGGAAAGTGGGGTCAATGGCTGCTGAAGAAGACCCCTGAATTCTCTCACGGATCGGGATCATCTTCAAAGGCTAATGAGCTACAGGAGCAGCTTCATAGGCAAGCGATTGAGATGGAATCTCAACGGCGTCGGATGGAGGAGATGGAGCAGGCGCGAGCCGCAGAGCATAATCGGGTTGCCGAACAGCAGCAGATGATGGGGACATGGATGCAGCACTGTTATACACAGTTGAATACATCTGGAATCCAAATAGCTCCCCCGCCCATTTTTGGTGCGCCACAGCCACAGCCACAGCCACAGCCACAGCCTCAGCCTCAGCCGCAGGCGCCAGACCAAGACCAACCAAGTTTTGACGATCCGTTTGACCACATAAACTTAGGAAACCCGTAGTACGTAGTACGAATATGTATATAGATTTGAACGATTTCGGTTTTTTATTTTATTTACTACTATAGTTTCAATAGTTCTTGATTTTCAATGTGAACAATATTGGTGACTTTTTGGGAATGCAGGTTCTGGGATAAAACCCAGAATCTGTAAAAAAAAATAAAATCATATACACTATAGTCGACGATATAAACTAATATCGTCGGCTATAGTTTCCTCCATGGTCAACCAGTTTGACCAGGGGAGGAACTATAACCGACGATGAAGTCATCAGTTATAGTATGGAACTATAACCGACAACTTAATATCGTTGGCTATAGATCCATACTATAACCGACGACAACCCTAACTTGTCATCAGTTATAGTATCACCGACGGTGCAACACCGACGATACTATAGCCGACAACTCATCATCGGTTATAGACTATAACCGATGAGATAATGGGATAGACCGATGACATAGTATCGTCGGCTATAGTAAGACTTCCGGTAGTGTCCCTCCTCACGAATCAAGAATAATCGGCGCTCTTCGTCTTGTTCTTGAGAATCCATCCACTCGAGGCGTTGTTAGTGCTCTTCACAGACTCTAAAAGTGTAACCATAAACCTTCTATCTCATCTTTTGTCTTGTAAAGAATTCGGTTTATAACTTGTGATTTGTTTAATAAAGGCTATACGTTTTTACTTACTTATGTTACCTTCCATGTGTTCTTAGTTTTTTGTCTTTGACTTGTATGCATGCTTGTATGCCTAAAGCTTCTAAATGTGTTGGGTGATACGCTCTTCATTCCTCCCTAGCATGTTTTGTATGAATTTTAGATAAATTAAGGTGTAGGCGCTCTTCGTCACACTCTTAAAAGCATGTGTATAAATTGCAGGTTGAAAGGTAAGAATTTCGTTGATACAAGGTAAGTGAAGCATGAAAACGGTGGAGGTAGACATGATGTGATGATCACGTGTACATAATAGAATTAGGTTTAAATTTCGTAGGTTATTAGTGAAACAAACCAAATCTCACACCCCCATAAACAAACCTAGCATTGTCATGCATTAGTACCATCAATCCCCGGTTAAGAACGATCCCTACTTATCAATGTCACATCTACAAAGAAGGGTTTTAAATTGCATACGTGTGAACTATGTGTTGAGTGTCTACTTTGTGTTAATATTTGATGCATGTTTTACGCGTTATCACAACCTCTACACTCGACCGTATTGTCAAGTTTCTTACTTCACACTCGACCATATTGTTGAATTGCAACCTTTACACTCGACCATATGGTCGAGTTGTGTCAGGCTAATGAATAGAGTCGGCGGAGCTCTAGCGAGGCAGTTGGTGGAATTCTTTGACGAAACTTTCGGGGTTATTTCCAGAACTTATTTCCATAGTTTTACCTATTCTAATATTATGTAGTCCATATAGGTAGGACATCGTGAATCATGAACTTGTGAGTGGACCTTTATTTTCACAGTTGATAGCGAGTTCATGATTTTATACATTATGTTTTACGGTATATTTTCAGAGCATTTATTTGGAGGTTTACTTTGTGATGGTTTATTTAGTCACATTGATGCCCTAGCTATTCTATTGATCACCGAATAGCCGGTCGGACTGGGTTAGGACAAACACCCTGCCCGATCCAAATTGTCTCAGGTTAGGACAAACACTCTAAACGATCTCATCACCTTACTTTTCATTGTTACAGGCATTCTGGGTTAGGACAAACACCTTGAACGATCACCTCCATTGCATTTCAGTTTATTAGTTTTGAACTCGCATTATTTTACGGAAATCAGTGAAAATGCATGATAGACCAGTTTTATTGATTTACGCTAATTATATTATTTTTTCCACTCACCTAACATTTTATATTTTAGTGCCTTTTCCTGAGCTTTTCGGTTTTCGTTGCCCAGGCTGCAGTTTATATCCCGAGTGTGCTTGGTAGCATCAAAGGCTTTGAGTTCACCAGTCATCCCTTCAACAATATGTCTCATCTCACTGTCTATTTATGTCATTTGTAGCTTTTGTATATAGAAGTCGCTTTGAATACTAGTCGTAATGATGTTATTTCTGTAGGGCTCATGTAAATAGAGTGTATATGTAAATAGCTGAGTCGGCTTCTCAAGTTATCATAGAGTTATTTGCCTTTGTATTCAGAACTAGTACCTTGTAAAATACTTTTAATTTTTTGAGTTGATTTTTTGGTTTTGGTTATGATATTTGTTGAGAAATCTGGATGGACATTGGTGGTCCACGGTGTGTCTGTGGAATTAGTTTGTGAAGTGTCTCTTCCTACAGGTTTTTTATAGTCTCAGTTTCAGTGAAACTTATGTTAAAAAATTTGTAGAAATTCTTAGTTTATGTTATGTCGTTAGGGCTTAATCTTAATTTACTAGTTAAACTAGGGTTAGGTCCTTTCATACTAACCCTTCAAACTCTTGAGTGAATTGAGTGATATCTTGTGAGTTTGATGATTATAAACATGTTGGTTTGAATACATCCCATTGTGATGCATTTGGCTTGGCATGTCCATTTTTGCTTATTAACCATGCATTGATTTCATGTTCTAAATTGTTGCTCAAAAGAAGTTCAATCCATTAAGCCATGGTTCTTTGAGGGAAATGTTTACCAATTCGGGGAACTTGCATACCTTTGTGTGATTGTGTGTTTCCTTTGTTATGTTTCGAGTCCTAGCTTAGTTTTGTTTTCATTTCTTTTATATTTACTTGGGGACAAGCAAAGTTTAAGTAAGAGGTAGTTTGTTAGGTCCATAATTGTATTCTTATTATGTCTCAAACTTCACGTTTATTGCTTGTTTTCATGAATAAAGCATCATTCTTATGACGTTTCTCATTCTTTCTAGGAAATCATGGTTTCACTCGGAAATACATTAAAGAACAAAAATTACACACTTATTTGAGAAGGTGTAGGCACTTCCGGGGTCACTAGAGAAGATAGAGCAACTTTGGCTACAAGATGAAAAAGGATCGCCAGAGACTCAGCAGAATATTCCAAGATTTTGGTGGTCAATGCCGGTTAATAGAGTTCAATGTCAGACAAGGTCTTGTTCAACACTTTAACCACACATGGAAGATATTTTGGGGCCAAATGCAAATGAAATTCTTGTGGGATGAAGGCACATGACATATACATGGAAGGTGAGTCACATATGTGACACCTCACCTTAGAACTACATTTATTCCTAAAATTGTGGATCATGTTCTAACATTTTCTCACATTTGAAATTCAAATTAAACCAAAAACTATCTTCCTTTGCCTTATATTTTCGAGCTCCCGTCTCACACCATACATTGGACACACTTCACTTTTCACATTTTCAAGTTTTAGCTCTCCCTAGTTCTCTCTTCAACCCTCTTCCTCTCCTCTTTCTTGGCAAATTCCAACCTTCATCACCACCATAAAGAGACCTAGCCTCCTCAAAGTAGGCTGAACCTCTTCTCCTCCAACACCCTACATGGCCAAGTTCTTTCCTCTTCCTCTTCTCATCTTTTCCTCCAAGGTGTAAGTGCTTCTCTAGAGCTCAAAGAAGTGAGAAGTAATCTCTTTTTCCCTTAGTTTCTTGGAGTCCTAGAGGTTTTCTACTCCTCCTCTTCAAGATTTGAAGCAAGCTAGAAGTGAAGGTGTGGAGGTTGAAGGCTTAAACTGCTTTGGGTGAAGCTTTTCTATTTTGATAGAGCTAGCTTGGGGACCCTTCGATTATCTCTTTGCTCTTTCATCACCTAGCATGTATTCAAACTTTATTGTAGATATGATTAGTGAGTAGTCTTTGTCTAGAAGGCTAGGGATCGAACTCTGGCCACTTGATGTGAACAAATGATTCTTGATTTATGATATGTGACAACCCGAACCAAAAATTGTATGTTTATCGGCTTGATTTGCGCGTTTCGCGATTAGTCGAGATTTTGTCGTAATTGATCAATATGACGGTCTCGTTAATGACTAAATTATCGGGCAAGAATTTGATTTAAGTTCCTTCAACGAAGTTGTAGAGGATTTAATTTCGAGCTCGTGGGAACTTTCCGAGGATTATTTCGAGTTACGAGGAATAAGTTATGAATATTTTCGGTCGTTGGATTTAGTCGTATTTATCCGTTTAGTTTCGATACGTGTACGGTATAAATATGGGTGAATACCTGACGAATTAAGAAACTTTCTAATTTTGGAAATCTGGCTCGTTGACCATGTTGACCCGTGGGTCAAAACTGACACATTCCAGGCCGAGTTTTGTTTGGCTTCGATGTGCCTTATTCCTGCATTTTTTGGCCGAGATTTCTTCATGAAAGTTGTTGGGCTTGAGATCCTCTTTCTTTTGATAGGTCATTCACTCAATTTGGTTGTCGGATGAAGAAGTTATGGCTTGTCAAAGTTCGGGATTTGGGTGAGTTTTCAGGCAAAATCGCCGGCGATGGAGGCAGCGGTGGTGGCTGAGATGGAGGTCTACTTGTTGGGGGTTTTGTAGCCCTTGGGGAGAGAAATATTTTAGAAGTGGTCTTGCATCTTGCCGTGGCCGGAGGAGGCCGGAGGAGGTGGAGAATTCCGGCGAGGGTTTTTGACTTCAATGAGAGATTTGGACCTTTTCCGGTCAAAATTAGGCTTAACTTTGAACTAGAAAGTTGTTGGAAATGTCGAGATCTTCAAATCCATGTGTAGGTTGAAATTTTCAGGGCCGATGACATTTTTCGGCGGCGGAGGCAGCTGTAGTGGTTTTTCGGCCGAGGTGTTTTTCGACAAGTTTTATGTCGTTTTGCTCGGAATCGCGCACCGATCGCAGTGGTGAGGTTTATATTTTGAATTGAGCATCAGAATTTGTAGCAAAATTTTATGGTGTGTTTATTGGATTTTCAACGATTTCGTCAATATTCGAGTTATATGTGTGACGACCCAGAACAGAATTAGCAGTGTAATCAGCTTAGTCCATGAGGTTATGCGTAATCGCAGATTTTTGACAGATAATTGAATCGCCAGACTTGATCACGACTTAATTATTGACCGAGAATTTGAGCTGCGTCTCTTCTCAAGAGTTGTTGTACGCGTGATTTCGAGTTCGTGGGCGGTTCCGGATCATTATTTGGACGATCGAAGAATATAATATGAATATTTGAAATTTCGACATAATCGGTTTAAAATGACAGCTTCGTTAGCGACTAAATTACCAGGCGAGAATATGATTTCGGATCCTTCATGAAAGTTGTAAAGAATTTAATTTCGAGCTCGTGGGAACTTCTGGAGGATTTTTCCGAGTTACGAGGATTAAGTTACAAATATTTTCGATCGTTGATTATTTAATCGGATAAGCTTGTGATGGTTTGCACCGTTGACTTTTTATCGGATTTGTCGAAGCGTTTGACTTCGGGTGGAAATTGAAGAACGTGTCGAGATGAGTTTGTTGCTGTGACAAATATTGAAATCGGATTTACGACGCGGAAGTTACGGGTATCTAAAGTTTGTCGAAAAGGGTAATTATGGAAGTTTCCTACTATGGCAAGTATTTAAACAGGTTACTATATCAGGAAAGTCAAAGTTAGCAATTAAGGCTGTTGACTGGTCAACTCGGCAAGGTGGGGGTGGCGCGATGGTGGTCACGGCTTGCCGGCGGTGGCTCGCTGTCTGGCCACCTCCGGGCTCGGCTTAGGGTCCATTCAACTCGGCTCGGCCTCCCGGTCTCACTTCCGGCCACCATTCACGGCGTGGGACGCCGGAGAAGAGCAATTTTCTGGCCAAAGTTTGATGAAATTCGGGGTTTCCGGTTGAACTTTTTCAAGCCAAATTTAGGGGCATGAGGTAGTGGGCTTTGAAGCTCTCATAACCATGAGTCTAACCATGTAAGTATGGAGTTCTAATTTTGCTTGTACATGGAGAATTGTTGGATTGAAAGTTTGGTTTGAATTCGGTTTTGCTTGAAATTGACCTAGTTAGAGTGAGAATTGGACTTTGGTGTAGTTATGGAAGTTGATTGTTGGATGATTTTGAGTGGAATAGGTGTTGCTCCGCCGGGAAATTTCAAGTTTGGGTGGCGCCGCCGCCGCCGGCGGTGGTCAAGGCGGTCAACGGTGGTCAAAGGTTGACGTTTCGGGGTTTTCGGCAAGTTGCATGTCGTTTCGCTTGGAATCGCGCCCCGATCGCAGTGGTGAGGTTTGTTTTTCGATTTGAACATCGAAAATTATAGCGAGGTGTTGAGGTGTGATTATTGGATTTTCGACAATTCGTCGTATTTGAATTATGTGTTTCCGAGAACGGTTGTTTCTCGTGATTTGGTTTGAGGTATCGAAATATGATTTTGAGAAATGGATTTTGTAATTATCCAGGGGTTCGTGATCGTTCGTTTGGCGAGGGATTTTCGGCCGGATCACGGGATTAACGCGAACTGCGTTATGCTAGTCTGTGAGTGGACAATTTCTTTTCACGGATTGATTGCGAGTCTTTATACACGTTTTACGAACTTGAGCATGCATACGAGATTATGTTTATATGAGCATGTGTTATAGGATTATGCTTATACCATTATACACTACGTATATACATTTAAATATTGCTTCATGCATTTGCATCGAACTATTTACAATTTAGTTTACACAGAGTACAGTCTTAGTATATGTTGTTGTATCAATACACTCGCATCCCGGCTGATCCCCGAGGGTGCTTACCAGGGGGAACTGTTTCTTGTGCCGATGTAGTTCCGGGTGGAAACAGATATCCTGACCTGAGGCCTTTTTGGCTAGAATCACGTGTGGGTCTGGGATCCCGAGATTCGGACTGTACTAGCACGGATGTGTCCACGAGCGACCTAGTGAGATTTTCCATGCATGCTCTGTACGCATGAGGAGTTAGAGTCTCCCTCGTGTACCATTTGATTTTTATACATTTGACTCGCATATGTTTTATAACATATATTATTGGCGAAAGACATTTATTTTCGTCCGATTTTCATGTCTTTCCCCTGGACTTTTAGGTTTCCGTGCCCAGTTTGCAGTTCAGATTCTGGTGTCGCACGTCGTGGTCGGAGGCATAGTATCCGAGCGATGTTTCTTTTATGGTAGGTTCTTAGTTTGGCCTACTATTTGTATATCTATATTAGAAGTCGCTCTGAGTATTCTGATGTATATTCTTATACGGTTTTCCCCGGATTTCGGTAAAGTATAGTTATATTTATTACTTTACATTATTGTTGATATATTGAGAAATCCGGATGGAATTGGTGCCCACTGTTTGATTTTTGTGGCATAGGTTGAAGTGTATTTTCCGGGTGCAGGTAATGGTAATTCCGCGTTAGTAACAAAACTCTGCCGAAATTTTGATGGTTTTTGTTGGTTCGTGTTTTCAGAAGGGGTTTGATTCCGGTTTAGGAAACTAAATCGGGGTTGGGTCCTTTCAGCTTGGTATCAGAGCATTAGGTTATAGGTTCTGTAGACTTCTGTAGTCGTGTTTACTAAGGATATTTGAGAATGTACAGCATGTCTGGAGTGGTGACCTGACCGGCCGGCGGATACTCATCAATACTCCGGGTGTTGTATGCTTTCAAATATTTAAAGTTCCATGATTACATTTTACTTGTTGTGAACGATGTTTTATTCATTAGGATGCCTCCTTGTCGTGCTTTCCGTGTCGGTACGTTTGTGGATCCTATTGAGGATCAATCGACGCGCGATTTGCCAGTGAATTGTGGGCTTGGATGAGCATTCTGAATTCAGAGATTTGTGTGGTATGGTTTTCCTGGTTGTGCGTGTATGAGCGTCTACATGTTGCTTTAGAGCAGAGAATTGTGGCAGTTGATGTTTTTGCCTGAGTCAGATCATTGCATTTGGTGGGCTGGTATTGTGTGAGTTTCAGTTGCGACTCCATGGCCTATATTCAGAGATGTATTGTTCACATGTTTGCTCCGTTTATACGTGTTATGTGGCTTCAGAGGAAGCAGTGCACGAGGTTTGAGATGAGTTTGAACCTGAGCATCAGAGAGATTATGACTGTTATGCCTCGAGACAACCGTGATGAGCTTAGTGTGCTGCACTCAGAGGCGAGGCTATTGAGAAGGAAAGGTGTACACGGTTTTTGATGTGTTGGTTTGAGGAAAGTGGACTGAGTCGAGATATTTTGATGAAGTTGAGTTCAGGCACCTCGGAATCAGTGACTTCATCAGACTGTGGCCTTTTTGATTATGTTGGGGGTCATTAGATCAAAGCAGAGGATCCGTTTGGTGGTGATGGAGATCGCGGAGTAGCGGACTTGTTCCTGTGGCATGAGTTTGGGTGATCGTTGGTCATCCTTTCACGCAGCAGGTGTCGCTGTTACTTGTGTTCGTGGAGCACTCTCAGTTGCCATTGTGGTAGCCAGGAGGGTCACGTTGCGAGGGAGCGCCCTCAGCCAGCTGTTTTAGAGGTTTGGCAGCTCAGAGTTCACGAGGAGGTCATGATGTTATTTCTGGAGTGACCAACGCAGCCTTCTGGACGAGTTAATCAGTAAGTCGCAATCAACGTAGGCGGCTAGTTAGGCATGCCGGAGTTCGTGCCACGACCCTGTGTGAGGGCAGAGTTTCTTTGAGGTTACTGTTGCTTGACATCCATGGCTATTGTACCTGCATCTCCACTTCCAAGGTTTTGGAGAGTGTTGCACCCATCCAGAGGTTGCGAGATCCTTGTTGGAGGATATGGCTTAGCCGCGGATCTGTTATTGTTGGATACCGTTGATTTTGTTACGATGTTGAGCATGGACTTTTGGCGACAGATTTGAGCTATATTCGATGGTCACGAGAAGGTGGTTGTGTTTCGACGACCAGGTTTCCCCGAGATACTATTTCGCGGTGATGGTCGAGCGGATGGTGGAAACAGGTTATGTTGTTTGCTTAGCTTATGTTGTGGATACTATGGTTGCAGTGCCGACATTGGCGACATTGAGGTGGTTCCCAAGTTTTCAGGTGTGTTCCGGAGGAGTTACCGGTTATTCCTCTAGTTCGGGAGACCGACTACATCATTAAGCTTTTACCAGGCGCTGGACTCATGTCACCGGCAATTTGTTGTTCGGAGCCAGCGGAGCTGATGGAGCTAGATATTCAACTTCGAGAATTGCTGGAGGAGATTTTGTACGACCCAGCGTATCATCATGGTGTACTTTTGTGTTGTTTGTGCGGAAGATGGTTGGTTCGACGAGGTGGTGCATTGACTACCCGAAGCTGAATCAGGCTTCAGAGGAGAGCAAGTATCCTTTGCTTCAGGTTGACGATTGGTTTGATCAGCTCAAGGGAGCTTCAGTCTTTTCGAAGGTTGATTTCAGGTCCGGATACCATCAGTTGAGGATCGATGAGTCAGATGTGGTTTGGACAGCTTTCGGATCTCTGTGCGGGCATCAGGAGTTCTTGGTCACGCCATTGGTTGACCAATGCCCCCGTAGATCTTATGGACTTGATGGAGCAGGTGTTCAGATGATTTTGGACAAGTTTGCGGTCATGTTCGTTGGCAACATCCTGATTTACTCTAGGAGTGTGGGCCAGTACCTGAAGCAATTGTGAGTGGTTTTGCAGACTTCACGAGATAATCTGTTGTTTGTGATGTTCAGCCAGTGTGAATTTTGGTTGGTTAGCGTGAAGATTTTGGGTCACGTGATGTTAGCTGAAGGAGTTAGTGTGGATTTGGGGTTGACCTACCATTGTACCAGAGATCAGGAGTCTCTTAGGTTTAGCAGGCTATTATCGGTGCTTTGTACAAGATTTTCCCGGATTGCCACTCCACTTTCCAGATTCACGAAGAAGGCTTCAAGTTCGAGTGGTTCGATGCACACGAGGAGAGTTACTTACTTCTGAAGGATGGTTGACCGTTGCTGCGGTTTTGACTCTACCTGACGATCGTGGTGAGTTCGTGGGTTGTGACGAGGCATCGAGTTTTGGATTTGGTTATGTTTTGATGATGTGTAGCAGAGCAGTGGCTCATGGTTTTAGGCAGTGGAAACCTTATGTAGTTGCATATATTATGTATGATTTGGGGGTTGTTGTCCTTATGTTAGCATCGAAGAGTTCGAGACACTCCTGTTGCGGCGTGCAGCGCAGTGTAGGACGTACACTGATCACTTGAGTTTCATCCACTTGCATTTTCAGCCGGATTTGAGCTTGAGGCAGTGTAGATGTATGGGGTCGACTAACGACTATGGTTGCATATTTGAGTTTATCCGAGAGTGAGGCTATTGTTATTGCTGATGCATTCAGTCGAAAGTCGGGAGCTTCAGTGTTTCATGTGTGTGTGGCCCGAATTTCCGTGTTAGCCGAGTTGCGAGCTATGGGAGCTGAGTTCGAGTGTGATGATGTTGAAGCGCATTGTTTTGCGTGCGTTATGCACTAGCGGTACAGAGATGTGTCTGATACTTCGAGTTTACTACTCGTGATGCAACATGTAGAAGAATGTAGCAGCTTATGTGTGCAGATGCCACATTTGTCGGCAGGCGATGGCTAGGAGGCAAAGACTTGCCGGTGAGTTACAGCCATTGAAGATTTCCGATTAGAAGTTGGAGCTTGTCACTGTGGATTTTGTGTGCCAGTACGCACTTCGGTTTGTGGTACTAGTTATTGGGTCATTATGGACCATTTGTTGAACTCAGTTCTTTCCCTTGTACTTTCGGAAAAGATTTCGGTGGCAGGCTGGTATAGCTATGTTTGGTAGAGATTATCCATTTTCGTGGTGTACCTGTGTCCCAGTTCGCTGACCGAGATAATCAGCTACAACAGAGTGTTGGCAAGCGTTGCAGTGAGCATTGGGGACCAGCTTACAGTTTCTTATCCTCAGATTGGCGGGCAATCTTTGAAGACTATTCTGACCTTGGAGGGCATGTTATGGTCTTGTGTATTGCAGTTCCGAGGGATTTGGGACCGGTAGTTTCAATTGTTCGAGATTGCTTGCAGTACCAGTTTGTCGACTACTATGATTTTGATGTTGCATGATGTTATTTTGAGGAACGATGTTGTACTCCATTGTGTTGGAGCGAGTTTGATGTGAGCTGATGTTTGATCCTGATTTTGTGGAATGTGCTACCACAGACTTTCGAATTAGCGGAAACAGCTTGATAATTGCCCGAGTTCGACGTTTGAGTTATGTTGATGTGAGGAGGCTGAGTTGTGAATTGCCACATTATTTTGATCCGTATATGATCATAGGCGAGTTTGTGTTGTGCCGTATAGTTCGGCATTACCTATAGCGTTAGCTTTTGTGTGTGTTGTGTTCCGTGTGGTGGAACTACATTTCAGATTTGTTGCGTGTTTTGTACCCTATCAGTTCCTTATGCAGGAAGACTTGGCATTTGTGAGGAGCCAGTTCAGATTCGAGATTTGAGGGTACAGGGATTACAACACGGAGCGTTGAACTGAAGAGTTGTTCGGTTGACGTAACCACTGAAGAGTTGAACTGTATGCAGAGGCAGCGTCCCTATTTTTCAGTTGGTAGACTTGGAAATTTCGAGGTCGAAATTTTTTTAAGGGGGGTGGATTTGTGACGACCCAAAACAGAATTAGCAGTGTAATCAGCTTAGTCCATGAGGTTATGCGTAATCGCAGATTTTCGACAGATAATTGAATCGCCAGACGTGATCAAGACTTAATTATTGACCGAGAATTTGAGTTGCGTTTCTTCTCGAGAGTTGTTGTACGCGTGATTTCGAGTTCGTGGGCGGTTCCGGATCATTATTTGGACGATCGAAGAATATAATATGAATATTTGAAATTTCGACATAATCGGTTTAAAATGACAGCTTCGTTAGCGACTAAATTACCGGGCGAGAATCTGATTTCGGATACTTCGTGAAAGTTGTAGAGAATTTAATTTCGAGCTCGTGGGAACTTCCGGAGGATTTTTCCGAGTTACGAGGATTAAGTTACGAATATTTTCGATCGTTGATTATTTAATCGGATAAGCTTGTGATGGTTTGAACCGTTGACTTTTTATCGGATTTGTCGAAGCGTTTGACTTCGGGTGGAAATTGAAGAACGTGTCGAGATGAGTTTGTTGCTGCGAGAATTATTGAAATCGGATTTACGACACGGAAGTTACGGGTATCTAAAGTTTGTCGAAAAGTGTAATTATGGAAGTTTCCTACTATGGCAAGTATTTAAACAGGTTACTATATCAGGAAAGTCAAAGTTAGCAATTAAGGCTGTTGACTGGTCAACTCGGCAAGGTGGGGGTGGCGCGATGGTGGTCACGGCTTGCCGGCGGTGGCTCGCCGTCCGGCCACCTCCGGGCTCAGCTTAGGGTCCATTCAACTCGGCTCGGGCTCCCGGTCTCACTTCCGGCCACCACTCACGGCGTGGGACGCCGGAGAAGAGCAATTTTCCGGCCAAAGTTTGATGAAATTTGGGGTTTTTGGTTGAACTTTTTCCGGCCAAATTGAGGGGCATGAGGTAGTGGGCTTTGAAGCTCTCATCACCATGAGTCTAACCATGTAAGTATGGAGTTCTAATTTTGCTTGTACATGGAGAATTGTTGGATTGAAAGTTTTGTTTGAATTCGGTTTTGCTTGAAATTGACCTAGTTAGAGTGAGAATTGGACTTTGGTGTAGTTATGGAAGTTGATTGTTGGATGATTTTGAGTGGAATAGGTGTTGCCCCGCCGGTAAATTTCAAGTTTGGGTGGCGCCGCCGCCGCCGGCGGTGGTCAACGATGGTCAAAGGTTGACTTTTCGGGGTTTTGACAAGTTGCATGTCGTTTCGCTCAGAATCGCGCCCCGATCGCAGTGGTGAGGTTTGTTTTTCGATTTGAGCATCAGAAATTATAGCGAGGTATTGTGGTGTGATTCAATGATTTTCGACAATTCGTCGTATTTGAATTATGTGTTTCCGAGAACGGTTGTTTCTCGTGATTTGGTTTGAGGTATCGAAATATGATTTTGAGAAATGGATTTTGTGATTATCCAGGGGTTCGTGATCGTTCGTTTGGCGAGGGATTTTCGGCCGGATCACGGGATTAACGCGAAATGCGTTACGCTAGTCTGTGAGTGGACAATTTCTTTTCACAGATTGATTTCGAGTCTTTATACACGTTTTACGAACTTGAGCATGCATACGAGATTATGTTTATATGAGCATGTGTTATACGATTATGCTTATACCATTATACACTATGTATAGAAATCTTTTCGACGTCTAAGGATGCCATAGAGATCTATCAGCCGCTAGACCGATCCAAAACCCTGTGAATAATGAATCAAAAGCTTAACATCATACAATAAATTTATGTGATACTCCACTCGCATCCTATCGCCCAAATGTTGCCCGCACTAGAGACTTCCTAACAAATATCCACTCTCCAAATATAGTGTATCCATGTAGTCCATATCATGCATCTTAGTATCACTCGAAAACACAAATTTATTCGGACGTAAATTAGCCAAAACACACTTTACAACTTCTATAATATATTCATTATTTAACCTTGGTAGTTCCAAAACAAGACATCCATCACGTGGCATTTGAGGAGAGGTGTTTTGCAAACCCTAGAAAAACCTAACAATCACGACTTTTAACAAAATTAAGTTATTTTGTAGACCTTTTTGGGCCTAATATATAACCAACAAAAGGAAGAAAAAAAACTCGTATAAAACTCACACATTTTGTAGAGATAATAAAGTAGACATAAAACTTGAAATTGTCACTCAAGTTTGTCACAATTAACGTCACAGTCAAATTAAAAGGTACTTCAGTCTTGCAAGACAAGGATCAGTAACCAATAAAAATCTATCCAAAAAAACAGAACTAAAATTGCATTAATACGGTTCATGTGATTGTTGTAATTAAAGCAACAAGACGACCTGTTTGTGAAGCAGTTATTCACATGAACATGGGAAATTAGTTATACAAATATCTAAGAATATCAATGCAGCTTCTGGAAGTAAGATAGTAACAATAATTAAAGCTCATTGTTTTTGCTAAATAAATTAATGTGATTTACCCTCGGATATTGCATTGCAGAATCAATTAGCAACAACTCGGAGTCAGAAGAAGGCCCGGCTACCATAGAAGACCCTTGAACCATCCTTTTTTTTCTCAAGCTCTAAATTGCTGTTGTGGTTTGGTGTCACTTCCCCACGGCCTTCACATTCGGGTTTACCAATATTCATTGGGAGCTTCATGTTTGCCAGAGACTCAGTAAATTGTTGCATACTTCTCAAGTACATGTCGACAATTTGTTGCTGCATCACAGACTGCTCAGCCTCTGTATTCATATTCCCATGCGGAGCTGAAAAAACTTGGCCAAACGAAGTGGAAACAAGATTGTGTTGCTTCATCTCCTCTTCCTCGTCCTCTTCCTTGCCTAATAAGCTCGACTTTTCGTCTCCTGAAGAAGCTTCTGTTCCCTTTGTTGAGGTTGAAGTGTCTGGACAAGCAGCACAACCTTGATTATATACTCCATTAGTGACAGAAGCAGCACAACTCTTTTTCTCGATTGAATCAGCAGAGTTTTTGTTTCGGTCATCACTCAACCTTGTTGTGGTCGAACTTAAGAAGCCAGAGTTGTGGAGGCTCTCATTAGGAGATGAACTTATCATCATTTCATAGTCATGATCAGGAGAAGCACCAAGATGAAGAAATGAAGCAACTAATCCTTCAGAACCATTCCTGTGCTTTGCCAAGTCGAAGTACTCTGTCACCATTTGCTGATTCTGACTTGCTACATTGATATCAGGAAATTCGATCCTCGAGTACTCAGTTGGGCTGAGCATTACATATTCTGATATCTTTCTATCAAGCAATACTACGTCGGAAGTTATGGATGAGTTAGCGGATGGTTTGATAGGCAAAGATGAGATGAGAGAAAGAGTCAGTTGGACCGTTCCAGCTGGGGAATGAAAGAGGTCAGTGGAAGAAAGACTATAATCTCGAGTCAGCTGTCCTTTCCCAATCATCTGTGATATTGGGACCAAAGTGAATCCCAAGAGCTGGTCTTCCATATAGTTTCTTGCCCTGCTAAGCATCCAAATCTCACATTTGAGAACAGCATCCATCTGAGTGATTTTCATACTCAAGCTTTCATTGAATTCCGGATTCTTGCCGCCTCCATTGATGACTCTAGTTGAGAGGGTCTCGTCTGGATTGTAAGTAAGAGAAAACTTTGCATAGACATCTTGGTTTTCATAGATACATATGTTGTGAATGTTCCTAGCATGATGAGCATAGATCTCCAGAATCCCTGAAAACTCAGGTGCATCATCTTCGCCATTTGCATTTAGTCTGTTAGAATTCAGGTTGTACAGGAATCCAGTAGCCTGACTGAATGGTTCCATATTTCGTGTTAATGTATAACACTAGTTTCTGTTTGGTAGCAAAAATATGTACAACAACTGAGCAACATTTTATAGTAGTACTTTTTTCATTCTAGAAACGTGATGGTTTTCGAAGAAATGTTGGGAGAGAGACAGAGAAACAGAGATAGCAAATTGACATACTAACCAAAATATAAACTGAAAGCCTTGCTTCTACAACTGCTATGTTTCCATAAGCACTGAACTTGCCAGCAAAGGATTTTTCCCAAACAAAAATGAAGAAGCCAGTTGAGCTGCAAGAGAGACAGAGAGACTTACAGTAGAATTATGGATGTGGCTGGTGGATGTGGTAGTAGGTGGTGGGATGAAAGGAAAGGAAAAAAATCAAAGGAGAGTTGAGAAGAAAAGGAATTTAATGATGAATGATGATGATCATGTTAATATATGCTTGTTTCCTTGAGCACCTTTTTCTCATGGGGCACTTTATTTTGTGAGGTGGTGGGTGAATGATAGTGATTTCTTGCAATGAAATTCTCATCCTCCACTTTCAATGGATATTCGGGCACTACGAAAACTCACTGGTCACTGAAAAGTCCTAGTAAACAAAAATGGAATAGCAGATTTTGTCGCAACTATGTGTTCAAAAAGTCTTCTGCAGCAAATATAGCCTGCCTTACAGACTAAATGAGGAGGTTTGGATGTTACTTGAAAATTGGATGTAGCTTCAAAACTAAGAAAGATGTATTGGAAGTGATACAATACACCAAGGGTGTCTCGACCCTACGGCAAGTCTCTGATGTCTAAAGTCATCGGCTTCTTGTTGTCTTTGTCTAAGTGGAAGGCCAGCTATGCCAGCCTGTTTTCGGAACTGCTACTATACCTGTTGTCTCCATGTCATTTTAGTTTCTGTTGACATCTATCTGCAAAGACTAAACAAAGCAAAAGACTAAATCCAAGTACGGCTGTGTGGAAATCATCCACATTCAACGACATAGGGCTTAGTAGGAAACAGAAGCAGAAAGTGGATTTCTGAGTAGTTAAAGGATAAAATGGAGTACCAGTCGGTAATTATTTGACGGTATCCTCTTTCTTTTTCAATTCTTCTTTTTTCTTGATCACTTAGTGTTACACTATTTCACATACTTGAAAAATACGTAAAAGGAAAAACGTCGAGGAAATCTGTACAGGAGAATATGGGTAAGGGATGATATCGCATGTAGCCTGTGATTTTGATAAGATCACTTCCGGCCCAACCTTGCCAAATGCAGCTCATGTTTTGCTGCAGCAGCCTTATCTGCAGCTTCACGCTTGAGTGCCCTCTTTGCTCTTCTCCCGGTTTTATCAATTGCAGCCTCTTTCTTTCTAGGTTCACGAGACGAACTAGCACCTGTTTCCTGGATATTTGATCTGTGGACAGGCCTTGCTTCTTGCCGTCCAGCACTCACGTACCCATTATCACCCCACCTTCGATTACCAATACGGATACTTGATGACCTGCCGAAGTAAGCTTCATCTAGGTCATCCTCTTCATCTTCGTAGAGATAATAATCTTCAGGATCATCATATGCATACACATCCTCTCGATCATCCACAACCAGAGGATGAAACCACGTGGCTCTGAGAAGTACACACACGCTCTCCTCGAACATATAATCATGTATGCTGTCAATCCAACATATATTGTGATTAAGATGATAGCATGTCAACTGATTACTACCAAATAACATGTCCTAGTACTTTGTGAATAACCACAAAACTCTTTAACCTAGGCAATCGCAAGTTGAGCTAAACCTTGACAATTTCCTGAGACTCAATTTAAATTGTCTATGAACACTACATACCAGCTAACTAATATTGACATCAAATTCCCATCACAAGAGTTCATAAATATTCTTCTCCATTCGCTAGACAGGACAAAAATATTAAAGAGCAACAGTCTCCATACCTGCCATCAAGGGATCGATGGACATTCAGGAACTCAAATGGATGTTTGCACTGTGGGCAGGTTGGAGATTTGCTGTATGTCACCCAACGAAGGATGCAAGTCGCACTGCACAGTACCGTAATGAGAAATCATTACACCAGGTGAAGTTCAATGGCTTATAACAAAAACAAAACCAGACGAATTGGGAGGAGGGTGGTTTTATGAACATGCAGTCTTCAATAGTCTTGAACTCCTTCAATAGAGGGACTAGGAGCAACTATTTGAACTTGGTATATTTGAATACATAACTAGTATTAGCTTTTTACATTCAATTACAAACATTGCCACGTCTTACCGTATTACCCTCTTTTTAAATGCTTCATGAAGCTCAAACTACAGCCAATATTATATATCTTTGAACTAAATAGCTCCGAAAAGATTGTAGTGAGGTAAAAGCTACCATTGTTCTGAGTCTGAATCAGTAAATGATTCAGTAAAATAAATGAAGGTGTTATTTTAAAGGTACATCCAAAGATGACTGAAGGATACATAGATCAAATAAAAGGTACCTTCCTCCTTGCACACAATCAATTCAACATTTCCAGTCAACTTACAAGTTACTTTTATATGTTGAACACCAAGGAAAATTTTTGACAGCATGACAGGAGGAATTACAATCAAAGTTGCATTTCCTTTTTCTATTCTTACGAGCAAAATTGTGATACTAATGATTCAATGATATCACTAGAGACGTACATGATCAATATAAAAGAATACTAAAGGGAACCAATAATTGGACAACTATCATATAGAGCAGTACAGCCACCAGATAGATCAAAACCAACAAGAAGACCATAATTAATAAAAGTAGATTGTCGTAATAACAAACTTAGAAAATCAAAGATATAAGGACCTTCCAGTCAAATGACATTTCATGCTTTGTAAATCAAAACAAGAGGATTATCTCCTGCAATTGTTAGCCATACCAAAGGACTTTGGTAAAGATCAGGAAGTATTATCAAGCAATGAGCTTCAAAAAAATAGACAAACTAGTAACTACAGGCCTTATCATTGATCAGCTGAATCACTGACAAACCCAATTATTGGACACTGATTATTTCTAATGTCACATCCAGTGCAGGAACTTGGTAGGAAACTTGAATTTATCACAATTTACCAGAAAGTAGCGCACACAGAATAACGTTATTAACAGTAGGTCTTCTCCAAAACAAAATACAACAGCAACAGACTAGCCTTCATCATCAAACTTGCTGAGACAGTAAACCATTGTTTACAACATTGATAACTACATTGAAATCACAGAGCCTAGCAAGTCCAGTTCTACACCCATAGATAAGCAAAAGGAGAAGCACAGCCATTAAATCAAACTTAGAGACCCTCTACGAATCTACACAGGCAAAGAACCACATCCAAAACTCCACAAATCCATTTAAGAACGAATGGGCTTCTTTGATACTAAAATGTATGAATGATCCAAAGCGAAAAAGCAACATCTTCATATAAACTTAGGAAAATGAAATTGAAAAAAATAGAAAAATGGAGGAGAATAATAAGACAAACCAGTAGGCATGCTCGCAACCTTTTACAAGAGCAGTTTCCTGCAGCATAATCTCATCCAAACAAATTGCACACATCCCACCACATTCCTTCTCACTAGTCATATTTATATTCACACCTCTACTTTCCATTTCTCCCTGCAAATTCATCATTTCAAGTCTCCGAAATAAATTAAACAAAACTTCATAACCAACAACATACAAAATTAAATTAAAAATAAAATAATCCAAATTAAAAACACATGAATCAATTGAACTGGATCTGATTGGCGAAAAAGATGAAGGAGAGGTACCTGGCGATCGTGGATGGAAGAATTGAAAAGAGCGTTGGATAGCTGATCATGGCTTTCGACGCAGATGAAGGAAGTCATGATCGGATTTCTAAAAAATTCTACTAAGCGATCTAGCTTTAAAAAAAATCAAAATCAAATGCTGCCTGAGAATTTATAT
Organism: Geum urbanum; assembly: GCA_946800695.1. NCBI lineage: Eukaryota > Viridiplantae > Streptophyta > Magnoliopsida > Rosales > Rosaceae > Geum > Geum urbanum. The sequence goes on from OX326998.1 coordinate 44,048,075, forward strand.
GCAGAATTATTATAGAATATTAAAGAGATGCTAGAAAATTATTCTGATTCCTCTATACTACATATATGTTATTAATATTACTGATAATACAGAAGTTTTTTTTTTTTTGAAAGAATAATACAGAAGATTTGAGAGAAGGAGAAGAGAGGGAGAGAGATGAAGGCCCTTCAAACAATAAAAAAACGGAGCACGAGTTTGTGGATGACATAAATAGTTTTTGCTAGAAAGGAAAAATTGAAGAAAAACATATATTAAAACGTATAATGTAATGTTCCGATGATTTGGGATTGTGGCCGGCCACGGGTCAAGGACAATATTGACACGATGAGATGAGGAAGACTCCACCGTGTTTAAATGTTTGCTGTTGCAAATTTTCTTCTTTGTTTGTTTTTCAAATAAATGCGGAGTCTCTAACTTCGTCATAAGTACCGTAAAATTTTTATAAATAAATAATTTTAAGACTTGATAAAATTATTATTTTAATAAATTTATTATTTTATTAATAAATAATTAATTAATTTATTGATAAATTAATAATTTATTCATTTATTGAGACTTTAATGAGGTTATTACTTTTGGATTATCCTAATAAAAACGACATGCGATGAAATCGCCTACTGATGATGTGATCATTGAAAGAATGATGAATCCGCAGGCTGAAGATGATCATGATTCAAATGACAGTTCTGTTATACCAATAATTTCTCATGAAGAGACATTTAAGACACAATTTACTTTGAATAACTGTTTACTACAAAATGAAAAAATTTTATCAAATCTGGTGCACGTATTGCAAAAGATCAAAGACAAAGTTAAATTTGATCTCGATGTAAAAAAAACAGGCTGCATTAAAGTCTTTTTTCAAGAAACAGCTAAAGTGCTCGAGAAAATATAAATTCACAACTGAAAATTTAATTTTTATATATTTTAATATATTTTTAATTAAAATTATTACTTTATATATTCATATGGACCTAAAGAAATTAAACAAAAGTTATTATCTTATAAATTTAGTGAGGTTGCCAGTAATATGAACTGGTCTTGAGTCGAGACCGAGAGAAAACATTACTTTAGCGAGATTATTAATTTATAGAATATAAATTTATCGAGGTTTTACTGTATATTGTTGGACAGAATCAAATTTATTTTTTTATAAATATTATTATTACATAGAAGTGTATTTAGAAATTAGTTCACCTTGGTCGTACCCAAAATTATAAACAAAAGCTCAAAGTAAACAAGAGGCCTCCTCCATGGCGATTTCCTTCGCTATAGGGTTTCGTTTCCTTGCTCTCTTGGCGCAGCATCTCTTTGTTTCCTCCATGAAAATTCTAGCTTGGATTTGCAGGGACTGAACTACGAAGCGGCAGTGCTTCAACGGGCTGTGTGCCGACACAAACCTGACCTCGTTTCCATTAGTGAAACCAAGGTCGATGACATGAATTATTTGGGATTGTGAGGGCAAATTGGCATGTTCAATGCGGAGGTGGTGTCAAGTGTTGGCCAATCGGGAGAATTGGTTTTGTTTTTGGGCGATAGATTGGATATTTGAATCCGTAGAAAGTTGACTAATCACATTGATGTTGAGGTTCACAGACATGATTGTTCAGGGGAAGCATGGATACTTATTGCCTTCTATGGACATCTGGTTACCACAGGAAGACACCAAACTTGGGAGTTGATGCGAAACTCGAGGGACGAATCTTTGTTGTCTTGTGTGATTATCGGTGACCTAAACGAACTGCTTCATAGGGGTGAGACTGAAGGCGGAGCAGTAAGAAGTGAGCAATAAAGGCAACTGTTCCGGGATGCCTTGTCCTACTCGGTTGGTAGATCTAGGATTTATAGAGGAGTCGTTCACATGGTTTAATAGAAGGCTGTGAAGTCGACTAGATAGAGCAGTTGCTTCAACATCGTAGAGTGACATCTTCCCAACCTCAGCTGTGGAGAATCTACCGCCTTTCATTGGTAATCGTGTACCCCTTATGAAAGAACCCAATCTCAATTTAGTTTCTTAAACTGGAATCAAACCCCTTCTGAAAACACGAACCAACAAAAACCATTAAAATTTCGGCAGAGTAACGCTACTAACGCGGAATTGCCATTACCTGCACCCGGAAAATAACACTTCATCCTATGCCACAAAAGCCAAACCGTGGGCATCAATCCGATCCGGATTTCTCAATATCATAACAATAACAATAAACAGTAAACATAACTGTATAATATAGAAAATCCAGGAAAAACCACATAAAACATGTATCAGTATCGTATCAAATCGACCTCTAGTGTATATATACAAAATATACAACAGTAGGCGAAACAAGGAACCTACTGAAAAAGACAGGTAGCTCAAACAACTAGCCTCCGACCGCGACGTGAGACACCAGAATCCGAACTGCAAACTGGGCACGAAAACCGAAAAGCCCAGGGGAAAGGAAATAAAACGTTAGAGTAAGTGGACGAAAATAAACATATGCCTTTCACCAATTTCATATACAATAAACAAGTATAGCGAGTTCAAAAAATATATATGGAGGTGTCAGGCGAATCTCTCAAGCTCGACGGTGATAGGCCAGGGGAATCTCTCAACCCCAGCGGCATAACAGGGGAATCTCTCAACCCTGCCCAGAGGAATCTCTCAACTCTGGTCCAGATGAATCTCTCAACTCTGGTCAGACTACCGGTGATCAGCCGAGTAGCCGAATCATCAATAGAAGTATGCCATCACCATAAAAATAAAATAATACCTCCGAAAATAATAAATAATCTCAACATCGTATATAAATAAATACGGAAAATCACAAACTCGCAACGACTGCGAAAATATAAAAGTGTCCACTCACAGGTGAGCAAAGCGCGCACTCGTGCTAATCACGTGGTCACGTGGTCCGGCAGAAGATCCCTCGCCCGAAGCACGATCTCGATCCCCTGAATAATCATAAAATATATCTGATCAAAATCACAATTCACAACACTGTACCACACCTCGAAAACCAACCGTTCCCGGAAACGTATAACTGATACAAAAATAATCAACGAAACACCCAAAATCTTCACTCAAAACCCTCGACTGAAAATCTGGTACCCAAATCAACTCGAAAAACTCAAGGCGACGATCGGGGCGCGAATACGAGTAAAACGACATTAAAATCATCAAATTCTATAAAGTCAACGGGTCGCCGGAGCTCCGCCGTTGACCGCCGCCGCTAGCGGCGACACGCCGTCAATCGGAGAGATTTTCCGGTGGCCAAGATCACCGTAGCTTCTCCTCCTCGATCCTAACACATCTCACAACTACATCAAAAGCCAAATCGGATGGCAAGTAGCTCAAAATTAGCTTGAAAGTCCAAAATCCCTAACCGGCCGGAAATTGCTCCTCCGTCCAATTCCGTCACCGTGAGGCCATCCTGGCCTCCCAACCTCAAGAGTCCACCAACCTACCTCAAACCCAACAATTTCCAACACAAACCCCCCTCGGAAAGTCGCCGGAACACCTCCCCCCGTCGAAGCCGATTCCGGCTAAAATCCCCAAAATTTCAAATCGACATTTCTCCCTCAATTCATCACTAAATCAAGCAATTCCAAGTTCTAATCAACTAGAAATCAAGAGAGGAATCGAAATATACCAATACCTCAGCCGGAGGTGGCCAGAAAATGAAGGTCGCCGACGAGTCAAGCGGGGGTGAAGTTTTCTTCTCCGGTCAACGCAGGTCAACGCGTCCAATATGGTCAACGCCGGTCAAACTTCCTAAAACAGTGTTTTTCGACAATTTTTGACTATTTCTGATATTTATACTCGCGTCTCAGGACGATCGACGGTCCAAAACGGATAACCATTACGATTCTGATAAACTCGACACGAACCGATAAACTCGACGATATTCCGAAACTTCAAATATTCATATTATATTCCTCGGTCGTCGAAATAATCATCCGGAACCGCCCACGAACTCAAAATCACGTGTACAACAATTCTCGAGAAGAGACCCAACTCAAATTCTCAGCCAATAATTAAGTCGTGATTAAAACCGACAATTCAATCAATTATCGGAAAACAGTAATTACGCGCTAACTCGTGAATTAAGCTGATTACTCTACTTATTCTGTTCCGGGTCGTCACACCTTATCCTCCATGCACGCAAGTGGAAGCTAGAACCGAGACAAGATCGAAAACATCTATTTCTGATTTGAGAGTTTTTAGACGGCACACGAGAGCTTTCTAGCTGCCATTAATGAGGGTTGGTGAAAACCTGTAATGGGGAATGTGATGTTGTTAGAGAAATTATTCCCTCAACCTTTTGAACTATGGATTAGTCTAAGGGTAAGTAAAACTCTCTAAAATCACAAGTGTACTGTGTCAAGCTTTAGTATAGAGATAGGAAGTCAGATGTGGAATCCACAAAGATTGACTATCCTAATTCTATAGCTTTTTCGATTAATTGTGTGATAAGCAAACAAATAATGCAATAAAGAAACACAAAATGCGAAGTGAATCTCGCATGATTAAGTCCTTTGGTGATTCAATATTGCAAGGGATGATGTGATTATGATGAGTGATTAACGATTTATTGATTGGTTAGTGACAATATTCAAAAACAGAAAATGGTTACGATTTCAATTCAATGATAAAAAGGATGGTCGGTTAGAGATTTCACAACTAGCCAACTTAATGCTCCAACAATGTCCGACTCATAATGATGCGTAGTTTTAGTTTGGTTCACAGTCAACAATGTCCAAATCGTGACTTTATGGATCACGTTTGGTTTTGGATTGAAACTCCTAGTCCATGTAGGATTCAGTTTCGGCCCAACCATAAAGTACAAAGTAAACCGAGCTGAGAGTCTAGGTTTTTGTTACCTAAACCCTAAACATATGTAGTGCAAAAAACAAATTCAAGAGTTAGTCATACGAGTGATGTGGATGGTTCCATTTCCCTAGCCTTTAGTGAAGGACCTAAGAGAGAGTTCTAAGTGATTCTCCCAATCCGTAAGTATTGAGATACGAACCGGAAGAATCCAACATTAATACAAAGAAATTTAGGTCCATGTAAGTTTGAACAGAGTCCCTTAAGTTCATTGGGATTTAACACTGCTCTGGTCCTTGCTAGTACACAAGGAAACCAAATCTTATGGCTTAACCTCATTAGAGTTAACCTAAGTCATGTTTACATGCTCATCTTTCCTTAGGTGAGTAGCTAATTCATCCAAGGTCCATTTTTAGTTTCTTAACACATACACTAGATTTTCTAAGGCCAACACATGTGTAAAGGAAACCATTCATTGAGCACAAACACATAAACATGCCACAATCGCATCCCAAACACATCAAACTCATTCATACATAACATACACTAAAACATACTTCATCTCATAGATCAAAACATCATTGTTCTACATCAAGTGGCTAGGGTTTGACCCCTAGCCTTCCATACAAGTTTCTATGCGACCCTATCCATCCTTAGATTTCAAAGCTTGTCAAAATGATGAGTGGCCGGCCAAGAAGCTCTGTAGCACCGACACTCCATTGTAGTGCCGTATCACGTGTCCGACACTTATGTACACTTCGACGCTTGGGGACACTTGGGGACGCCATGCCCAAAGTGCCATGTGGCGTATCAAAAAGTATTCCTTTTTGAACATTTAAAGACGCTCCACGGATGCTCGAGGACACTTTAGCGTTTTAAATAATATATATTTTTAAATAAGAATCCTATTCATATATATTATATGTATATATATATATGTGTGTATTAGGAAGTGCAAATGTTCTTGTACTTGCAAATATTTCTCTAAACAAACCAACAATAGAGGGCGTATTATTTGGAACCTTAGATTTATGGCAACGAGGTGTAACTAATCATCACACCATGAAGTCACATGATCTTTATGTTTTGTTTGGATGTTTCGTATATTTTTATAATGACATATAGATTTTTTAGTTTGTTATTGATTTTTAAGTTACATGATCTTTATATTTAATTATGCATAATTTTGATATTTTACTCGGTTAATTTTTATTATATTTAATAAATATTTTAATTTATATTTAATTAAATTGTCGTGTCCCAACCGTGTCCATGTTCTATTTTTTAAGATTTTGTCGTGTCTCGTGTCCCCACATGTCCATGTCCACGTGTCTATGTCTGTGTCCATGCAACATAGCCAAGAAGAGAGCTATTGAATGATATTTAGGAGCTGTTTTGGTTGTAGTAAGAGGAGGAAGGCTTAGTTGCACAAAGAGGGATACACAACCAAGTGAGGATGAAGAGGAAAGAGTAAGAAACCTCAAGGGCAGCTATAAAGCTTGACCTTCAGGGGCTGTTTAGTGGTGGTAGAGAGGGTGGTTAAGGTGGAGAAGAGTGGATGATGAGAGGTTCTAAGTCTAGAGAGATGGTAAAGCTCCAAAACTAGATAGTGTAAAATTGCACCATTTGAAAATTTGTCTTTGCTAGGGATAGGGGTGGTCGAATTTGGCTGGCTAGGGAGAGCAATTTCCAGCCCTTAAATGATAAGAAATGACAAGGTGGAAGATCTAAGGGTTGGCTTCAAACATAGGGAACCATGATCCACAATTTTAAGTTTTGTAAAGCTAAAATCCGAAATGTGTAACATTATGTGGTCCATCTTTTTACTCTTCACTTCAAATCAGCTTGACTTAGGTGTGGGCCTCATTTGGGCTGGAAAAAAAGTGATTGGGTCATACATGGTGGTCCAGCCGACTATGGAGAATTCCGGCGCACTCTGGACAACTTCCGACAACTTCCAATGACGTTATTTTGTCATTTTCACAAAGTTGCTTCACCTTCTCTCATAACTCCAAAAATGTATGAATATGCTCAAATAAGTGTGTAAATGTCGTTCTTTAGCATATTTTCGAGTAAAACCATAATTTTCTGGCAAGAACGAGAAACATCATAACAGTGATGCTTTATTCATTAAAAACAAGTAAGAAGCGTAAAGTTAGGAGCATTATAAGAATATAATTATGGACCTAATAGATGTGTCATACTTGGAACAAGATTACCAACATGCTGTTTGCATTGTCGACCTCGTAAAAATTGACATTTGGGAATAAGTAGAGGGAAATTAATCAAATTAGGCATCATCTTGCTACTTTACTCTCACTACCTTTGATAGTGAATTCCAGTAGGAAAGTGTTGTGTTAAATTTGAAGTTAGAGGACTTGTTGACTGCTAAGAATGAGGACTACAAACAACGTGTGAAGGTGCAATGGTTAATGGAAGTGGATTAGAATTTGAAATATTTGATTGTAGGCTTCTAACCGACGGACTAAGAACACGTTGAAGAACCTATTTGACGCCAAGGGAGCTTGGCAAGAATCTGAGGTAGGTGTGGAAACTATGGTAATATATTGTTTTGATTATATGTTCAAGGGTTCCCCAATAGATTATGCTAGGTATAGGGAGGTGGTGGAATTGATACAACCCCAGGTTTCAGATGAAATGAATGAAGCACTATGCTTGTCCTATACTTCGACTGAGATTCATGCTACTATTTTTGAAATGTATCCTACTAAAGCTCTAGAACCAAATGGGATGCCCCCATTGTTCTATCAGAAACATTGGGAGACAATTGGAGACGGTGTAGCTACTACTACTTAATCATTCCTTCACACTGGCCACCTACTAGGTGTGATGAATTTTACACATATCGGTCGGGCATTCTGAAGGTACCTAAGCCTACTTTTATTGCTGACTTAAAACTTATACCTCTTTGTAATGTGATTTATAGAATTTTCTCCAAGACAACTGCCAATAGATTGAAAAAGATCCTGGATGGTCTGATTTCTCCTTTCCAGAGGGCGTTCATGTATGGGCGTCTGATTATTGATAACACACTTATTGCAAATGAAGTGACACATTTTCTCCATAATTGGCAGTAGAGTACGGATGGAGTTTTTTCTTTAAAATTGGCCATGTGTAAGGCATATGATAGAATGGAATCGAGCTTCTTAAAAGAGGCTCTATTACGTATGGGTTTTGTTGAGTTTTGGGTGCAGCTGATCATGCAATGTGTCTCTATAGTGAAATACTCATTTATGCTTAATGTTAAGCTGAGAGGGTATATGATCCGTACTCGTGACCTACGATAAGGTGATCACCTCTCACCTTATCTATTTCTGTTATGTACTAAAATATTCACTGCCTTGCTTGAGAGAAAGTCCTTCAAGAATTGTTTACAAGGGATTTAGGTATGTCTGGAAGCTCCGGTGATCCATCATTTGTTCTTTGCAGATGACAGTTTACTTTTTGGGAAGGCAACAATGTCTCAGTGTATGCATATCAAGGATGTTCTGCAAGAGTATGAGGCAGCTTTTAGTCAATTGACTAATCTATTAAAAAGTAGTATTGTGTTCAACAAGAAAGTCTCATAGGCCATAAAGAAGGAAGTTGGTTGATTTTCTCGATGTTCAGATTAAGGAAAAGCATTGACAATATTTGTGCTTCCTACATATGTAGAGAGGAATAAGGTAGAAACTTTTTCATTTATTAGAGAAACATTGCGCAAGAAACTTGATGGGTGGAAAGGTAAGATGTTAAGTGGAGTTGGGAAGAACATTCTGATCCGGGTGGTTGCACAATTACTACCTACCTACTCTATGAGTTATTTCCTATTTCCCTAACATCAATGTGATTCCTCGCTACAGATGTATGCCAAGTTTTGGTGAAGCAGTCATCCGAAGAATAAGAATATTCATTGGCTTTCACGGCACAACTTTGTACTCCTAAGGAGAAAGGAGGAATGGGTTTTCGGGATCTACATGCTCACAATCTAACTTTATTAGTGAAGTAGGGGTGGATGATTCATAACAACCCACAATCACTGGTGGCTAGGCTATATAACGCCAAGTATTATCCCGGACACTGATTTCATGTCTGCAACATCTACGGGATCACTTTTTGCATGTTCAAGAGCTATTTTGGAGGGTAGGTCAGTCATGAGAAGGGGAATGCATTTATAAATGCGGAATGGGCAGCCTTTTCGCCCTATGATTGGCCCATAGATCCCTAATCCTTTCTCTTTTAGGCCTAGAATTTGAAAAGACAATATTCTAGATTTGTTGAGTTCTTTTATCACTCATACACGTACATATGGGATGTTACAATGTTATCTGATTGTTTTGAAGGAGAGGATGCATAGTTTATATGTTGTATTCCCATTGGTACTCAAAATGGGGAGGATCGTTGGATGAGGCATTTTGACAAGAGGGGTCGTTTTACTATGAAGTCAGCTTACATGGTTGTTAGAGAACTCATCCATCCCTTGATAGGAAGTAATTTGATTCCAGTAGGAGCAAAGAGAGGTTGGAGTGTGCTTTGGAAGTCAAAGGTGCTTGGAAAAATAAAAATTTATTTATGGACATGTTGCTCTCTAGCAGGATCCCTCTTTCTAATGGGGATGTTGCTTCTGTAATGATGAACAGAAGACAATTAGACATGTTTGCTTAGATTTCCCTTACACTTGTGATGTCTTTAGAGTTTTCCCAGAGTTGTTAGGAAATCTACTGTCCAACGAGCTTATGGAGCTTAGTGAATGGTTATTTTACATTGGATAGGTGTTATCCTAAGAAGATTTTACTCTACTGTTGGTAATTATGTGAAGCATATGGAAGGAAAGGAACTCACATGTTTGGCCTAGCAAGTTTAAAATGTTTACTTAGGTTGGTTTCTAGACTAAGCTTTATCACTTTACTATTTGGAATATGCATTGCTCTAAACGTAATTGGATTCCTAGGTTGTTACAGTGTGGGAAAAGCCACAAATGGGAGTGTTGAAATCCAACACGGATGGTGCCTTTAATGATGCCTTAAGCTCGGAGGGTTTGGAAGTGGTCATTCATGATTCTGATGGGTTGGTGGTAGGTAATACAACCTAGTTTGTCAATCATGTGTTTAGTCCAGGTATGATTGAGGCACTAGCTCTTCGCGCTGCCACAGATTTGGTTCACCAACTTAGCATGTCTCCAACACTTTTTTAGTATGATAACAGTACTTTGGTTCATTATGTTGGTTCTACAGATGAAGATAACTCAGGGTTTGGCAAGATTGTGGAGGATATTGTGATGTCCTTTCAACTATGCCGGCATCAAAGCTGTCTCATTTCTATAGAGAGGGTAATACTGCAACACACAAGGTAGCTAAGTTGAGTTTAAGCTCCAAATTGAATGTGAGTTGGTGGGGCATCTCCCGATAGAACTACAAGTCTTTATGGCTAACTTATGTACTCCTTAGTCCTCTTTGGAATAAATTTGCACGTTTTCGATTAAAAAAAATTATTTCACAAATATCAAGAAAATAATTTATTTGCGATAACAATTTTAAACCGTAAATATAAATTATACGATACCCGCAAATGTAAATATGTGATAATAACTATAAAGCATAGATCATCACATCAGTTTACTATATAAACATATTTTATTCTACTGTAAAAAAATGTATTTTATTCTTTCTTAAAACACATTTTCTTAAATCACATTATGTTTTCTTATCATTGAAAATTATTACTACATGGAGGCAATTTTTCTATGCAGAAGTGATCTACACATTAGAAATTAAAATTTGAACAGTCGAGATGTCAAAATATGATCTAAGAGTTGGTGTAATGCCTTATACCTGAAAATTGGACCCAAAAAAGGATACTTGAGGGAAGGGGACTGTGTGTGTGTGTGTGTGTGTGTGTGTGTGTGTGTGTGTGTGTGTGTGTGTGTGTGTGTGTGTGTGTGTGTGTGTGTGTGTGTGTGTGTGTGTGTGTGTGTGTGTGTGTGTGTGTGTGTGTGTGTGTGTGTGTGTACCAGGAACCAGCAGAAGGATACATAAAAATGGAACTAAAACTGAGAATAAGATGACTGCATTAATTTTAAAACTGAATTACAAAATTTGAAATACAAGTAACTGAAACTTACTAAACTAAACCAAGAATGCATGAAGTTGGTTTACTGATTACAAAGGGGAAGGGATGAACTATACTATGATGAAGGCTTCTCAACACATGAGTTCCTTCATTTCTTAAACTGGAGAGAAACTTGGGGAAAAAGAACTTGGAGGTGACTGAATGAGGGGAGCTCCTTATATAGGACTTGTGAGATTGATCTTTACTGGCCGTAAATCACTGAAGAATCTTCAATTTTCTGGAGTGGGGGACAAAAACAGGAAGCAACACTAATTAGCTGTGTTTTTGCCCCTTTTACCCGGTGATGAACAGTAAAAAGTGACTTTAATAGTGATTTTTGTTGCTTTTGATGTATAATGATGATTCTGATGAGGTGACTAAAGATGCTTGCTTTTACTTAGGTGACTTTTGATGCCTTTTATGTGTACATAACTGAAGGTGGTTGTCTAATTATTCATATGGGTCTTTAATGTCTTGATACTATCTTGCCATAGTTTTTGACTGACTATCGGATGAGGAGGAGGATTTTGATGAGGTTTCTTCTTCTTGTAACTCTACTTCTGACTTTGTGTCTAAACTATTTGAGGTAGCTTGAAGAAGAAGCTGTCGAGCTGATTCTTTTAATTCGGCCAACCTTGATGACTTGGATGATGAAGATTTGGACTTGGTCTTCTTGGTGGATTTGGAAGATGAGGGTAATTCTTGAGATGCTGACATGATTACTTAATACTTGACTATTGATGGGGCGACTGTTGAGGAAGCAGTGTTGTAATAACTACCGGCCTTACGGAAGAAGGATGGTGCAAGGTGACTAGGAATTCTTCAAAGAATTGGGATAAGACTGTCAGTTTTTAATTTATCCCACCATTTGACTAATATGTGTCTTGACAATATATGGTTATTGAGCTCATAATGTTATTTAAAGATCCATGACACTTTGTATTTGGCCATAAAGTGAAGAGTAATTGGGAAATTCTGCTCATGATTGGAAAACTTCATGACTGTCGAAAATCGGGTGACTGCTTCTTTGAATGACTGATGAAGGATGTCATATGGACAACCATAGGAACCCCACCACCGAATGAACCACATTAGGAAATGTCTTTTGAAGTTTTTATCAAAATTCAAGAACCAAGAGTGGCTAAAATCGTCGATTTGATGGAGAAAAATCTTCATTCATGCATCCATGTAATCCAAATAGGTGAATGATAAATCTTCGCATTTGTGGTAATTATAGGGCTAATCACCCCAATATTCCAGGGAAATAATTTGCACTATATAAAGAGAATGGTAGAGTAAATTAGTTGGATTTTGTTTGTCATAAATGGGTTTAATTGTGATAGATTGGGTTTAGATCAAAATATCCTTGTAAAACTTGAGTGACTGAGAAGGATGACTAGGAATAAAATGGAAATTAGGGGGAAATTATTCTTTGACTAAAGGAGGTTTTTGAGATGACTATGGGGAGGTTCGATATAAAAGAGGTTATAACTAGCTTGGTGAAAATACGAAGATAATTTTGGGTAATAGGTTTGGACTGGAAAGTCAAATTTTGAAAGGATCATATTAAGTGACTAGGGCTGATTGAAATTTAGGGCATACTTGACCAAGTGTACTCCCGACGGTGTTGAATCTTTGATTGACTGGAATTAGTTGTTACCCTGGGAAAGGCACAAGACTAGAAAATAACTCTTGTTTGATTGAAGATGGTTTGAGTGACTCTTTTTTTACTGAGGCTAACTTATTTTTTAATTCATTTTCTAACTTTTCCAAATTTTGGGTGGTTTGTTGCATGTAGAGTTTTGGATCTCGAGGGGCTCCTGGGCAGAGAGCAAATTGTGGAGAACCAGGGGGATTCAATTGAGCTAATCCTGAGAGGTTTGATTTGGACGATTTGGTCATTCTGGGCTTTATTTTGTGGCACCCTGTAAATATTCTCTCGTTAGGAAATCTGGGATATGATTGTCACTGCCTTTAATGAATGCAAATTAAAAATCAAAAATACTCAAAATGGCTTGTCATCTGGTAAAAATTTGTTTGTTTACTGGCAATATTTTGAACATCTCTTTCTAAAACTTCTTTTGCACTATTGCAATCAACTCTAATCAAAAAAATTTGATGTAATAAATCATCTTAAAATTTGTTAATACATAAAACAATAGGTAAATTTTCTTTTTTAATAGTACTATAGTTTCTTTGCATTGTGATTGAGACCAAGTTCCAAAATGAAATCAAACAATTTGCTCGAGATGAGCAGGAGAAATTTGTTGTTTTAAAATAACTCCCTAGCCTATTTCAGAGGCATCAGTCTCAACAATTTAAAAAAAAAATATCAGAAATAGGAATGTCAAGACATGGCAGGGTTTTTACATAAGTTTTAATTTCTTTTACTAAAGAGGTATGCATATTAGTCCGAGGAGGAGGATTCTTTTGGAGTCTATCAAATAAAGATTTGCATTTTTTCCTAAGATTTTGGTAGAATTCTGCCACATAATTTAAAGATCCTAAGAATCTTTGTAATTGAGTTTTATCTAAAATTATGTTTGGGAATTTGTGAGCAAATTGAAGGACTTTGTCAATTAGGCTTATTTGTGGATGATGGATGTTAAACCCTAAGAATCTGATATTAGTCTGAAATAGTTTGATTTTAGAAGCCAAAACTACTAAGCCATTATGATGACTGATAGTAAAAAAATGGTGTAGGTGTTTCCAATGTTGGTCTATAGATTGAGAGAACATGAGTATGTCATCTATATATACTATGATGAAATGACTACATGGGTTGAATATATCATTCATAATATTTTGGAATTCACTGGGGGCATTCTTGAGCCCAACTGGCATTACGTTCTATTCATAATGGCCAAATGGTGTAACAAATGCTGTTTTGTATCTGTCTGACTCATGGATTTGAATTTGCCAGAATCCTGATTTTAAATCAAATTTAGAGAAGATGACAGAATTTTGTAGTTTATTAATAATATCCATTTTATTAGGAATTGGATATCTTATCAATTCCAAAATTGTATTAAGAGATTTGTAGTTAATGACTAGGCGTGGAGTGCCTCATTCGAGTTCGACATTTTTCTGAGCATAAAAAGCAGGACATGACAATGGGGATTTACTAGATCGGATGATTTTTTGGTGAGTAGATCTTTTATTTCTTTTTTATAAAATTCCATGACTTCATGATTTACTTGGATTGGTTTGACTTTGGTAGGGATGTTATGATTTCAAAATATTTAGAGGTTATTAGATCTTCTTGAATACAGTTTAAGTCCTCTTCGGAATGAGGGCAATGGTGTTTAATTCAAAATCTTTAATTTTGATTTGTACAGAGGTGTATCATTTTCTCAATTGGATTTGTTTAATGGTGTTGACTGCTAAGTTTTGGGATGTTTCTTCAAGGTGATTAGGAGGGATATCTGGTTATTGGACTGGTGAGAATTGGATGTTCATTTTTAATATATTTAAATCTCTTTTGATTTCATCATTTTCTTGAACCAGTTGTTGGTGAGTTTTATGTAAAGATTGAATTTGTGTTTTAATAGTTTTTATCTCTTGGTGAAGATCTTGGATAGTTATCTCTTTTTTACTGACTTGAAAGTTTTGAAATGTTCAAGACAAATCTTTGGTTGTGATGTATTTACTATATTTTCTTGTGTGATTAATTTTTTAATTTTTTTAAGGTATCTGCTTTTAAATCTGGATCATTAATTTTACTAATTAAATCGATTAATAGTAGTTCTTCTTGTTCTTTCTATTTAGAAAGAACATTCATTGTTTTGGTGCAACAACCATCATTGCAATGAAAAGTATCGCTGCAACCGAAAGTTACATGCGGCAAGGAACTGTTATCAGAAACATCTGATGAAGTTTCTATCAGATTGCTATCAGTTGGTGTTGAAGAGTTTTCTTCTTCAGATTCAGTATTTCTTAATTCTAAAAGATTGAATAATTTTTCTCGTTCTTCTTGACTAATTTTTAATTGGTTGATGGTGTTTTTTACAGGACATCTATTTTCAAAATGGCAAGGTTTATTGCATTTAAAACATTTGCCTTTGTTGTCAATAGATTTTCTTTGAGAGTGAATTGGTTTTTTTGGGTTGTAATTTTTGGAATTTATTTTTAGAGTAAAATTTGTTTGGTTCAAACTTGTGTTTTGAATAGAATTTATTTCAGTTAAAAGTTATTTTTTGGTATTAACTGGACTCAATATTCTTTTGACTTTCTTCTGGAGGGAGGTAGAGATGGAAGACCATATTGTTCACAAAAGTTTCCTAAGTCATATTGGGCCGTTTCTTATCTATCTTTACTTGGGGATTTTTTTTTGAATCTATACACATTTTGAGACCTTATTTTTGGAAGACTGTGATAATTTGGGCATAGGTAAATGAATCGTAATTTATTTGATCTAATTCATTACTTAATACTTGTCTAATTTTATAGGCAAAAAGATTGGGGAGACCATTTATAAACTTTTCTTTCCAAAAAGCTTGGTTACTATCATCTCTAAGCATAACTCTAGAGATGAAAATATCTTTATACCATTTAAAATCACTGAGTGTCGGACATCTGAGGTTACTAAGTCTATCGTGAATTCTGGAGGTAATGTGACTGGGTGTGCCTATGAAATGTTGGATTATGGTGTAAAATAGAGTGTTTACTGCATCAGGAATTCTCATTCCCATATCTTCATCGAAGATTGGTGAACCTTCTATGTCATGCTTGACTGCACGTTTGATTGATTCTTTAGATTCGGGGGTGAGGTGTTTTTCCCACTAGGAATGAAGCATTCCTATGAATCCTGATGGGAGGATTTCAACGACTTCTAGTTGGAAATAATTATGGACGGTAACATAACTGTTAGCTGTCATGGACATGTAGTATAATTTATCAATATTTCATTCATAGGTCTTATCCGCAGAAATAAAAAATTGATTAAAGGAATTATTGCTTGGTTGGATGTCAACCGGCAAAGGACGTTCCTTCCAATTTTTGGAAGGTCTTTTGTTTGAATGGCCGATTTTGTTTAATTGTAGTTCTTGGAATTTTTGGTTTATTTTGGATATTGTACTGGAATTATCATCTGAAGAATCAGAAGATGATTCATGGGTATGAATGACTGTAATTTTGCTAGGTTTGGGTTTTAATTTTCTAGTTTTGAATTTTAAATCTTTCAACATTTGTTCTATTTTTTGCGTGGTAGAAATGGATTTATGAGCAGATTTACTTAAATCATTGAAATGAATTAAGGGTGATTTTTTTTCGGACAAGGTGAAATTGTAGCAAAGATATTGTCGACTGTAGTTTCTATTTTATCCAATTGGTTACCTATAGTTATTAAACTTTGGTTTGTATAATTATTTTGTTCAATTATTTTCTTAACATCTGGATTGTCTGTAAGTGGTATTTTAAAAGGGGAAGCTGCTATAGATGGTTGAAGGTGGTCAAGAATTATTCTTTCGGCTGGGGGATGACTAGAGGAAATGAGGGTATAATTGGATGTTTTCCATCTTGATTTGTTAGAGATTGAACATTTTTTGATTAATTTGGTCGATGAAATCAAGAAAGAATATTTCTGAATGAATTTCAAGCATAAAAGCTTTCTATTCCTGAAATAATTTTAGTCTTTGTTTTTTCGAAGGGTATTGCCTCCTGCAAGCATTTTTACTAGGGAATATTTTCCTTAGCTTGAGTATGTTGATCTAATTTGGGATAATCAATTGTAAATGGTTTATTAAGTGTGGTTAATTGGGAATTTATAGGAGGGACAACCTCAAAGTCAGTTGTTATGGGAGAAATTTGTTCGTCATCAGTTTCCTGATGAGGATTTACTTCCACATAACTAGGATAGGTAACTTGAGAGGTAGACTTTATGTTTTTAGTTTTTAATTTTTGTAGCTCTTCTTCTAATTCTTTTATCCTAATATTTTTTATTTCTTTATCTAGGTCACAATCTCTCCTTGACATATTTTCAGTAGGACTGGAACCAGCAAATGAATGCCTGGAAGATTGACCTAATTCATGTACTCTGGGATTATTGCGAAAATTGACTCTTATTGTGCCATCATTGAATTGATGGATCACAGTTTAAATCACTTTGATTATGTTGTATGTTGATTAGTTGATTTTCGTTGGTGAGAGACCATTTCGAAGAGAGATGGACATTTGACCATTTGATCGCATGAGGGACTCTAACATTGGCATTTTTTCACTACTTTGGATTAATAGGGTTTGGTCCTTTGGACTTTTACTTACAGCTTGGAAATTTATGTTTGTACCTGTGACTTTATAGTGGACTCTATAGATTAAGGTTAAAGGTTTTGATCATTCAAGGACATTATAACCAGAAGTTTTATTATTTAAGGTTAGGGTTTTTAATATTTGAGGCTCACTGAGACTGACTGTGAAATCTGGGTAACAATCAAAATGTATTGAACGATTAAAAAGACTTAATTCGATTATTCCAAGAGTGTTGTCATTGAAGTCGGTAAATCGAGCATCACGAAGGCATAGGAGGACTGAGGCATTTAGGCCTCTTCGTGTTAGGGGTTTTACCCTTATTTGGATTAATCCGATATAGAGGAAGTTGTGACAAAAAAATTTATGTTTTCGAATTGACTCAAGACTAAAAAGTTGGCAGGTTTCGTGCTGTGAACTGACAGCATAAATCTGCTTAGCAGTTTTAATATGGTGTTCACTTCTAAAAGAAGTAATGGAGCATTTTTTTTCTATAGATTTCATTACTAGGAACTCTTGGAATATTCCTATCATTCCTATCTATGTTATTATTTGACTGGATTTCAATTTGTTCTTCATTGACTATGTTTGGGATTGTATTGATAGAAGATCTAGACGAACTGGAGGTGATTGAGTTAGATTTGAATAAACTACTCATTTTTGGAAAGAAGAATGGTAGGCTAGACTCAATATTGTAAGATTTAAAGTAAAATACTTTAACTTAATTCCTTAAACTACAATATTCTCTGCTCCACTCACGCCACATCCGCTCATGCCTCTCCCGGGACTTATTGTTTGGAGCTAGCCTTATTGTTTGGTTTAGAGAAAAACTCAGAACTAAGGGGGATAAGAGAAAGTAAGTGTACTAAGAATCTTAAATTCTTGACTCAAGGAACCCAAAATTCTTTAACAAAATAGAATAGAAAATAAAATCTTAACTCAATTACCACGTACACCTTGACGGTAGTCCACCACCTGGGGATTGAGTAATTTTGAAGCACGTAATTGTGTATATCATCTCAGATACCACGCCTAGGTGGTAATTCGCCACTTGGGGTCTGAGAAGTTTTAATAATTAACATTTTAAGGTCTCACCCTTGAATGGTTGACTAGATTGTCGAACCCTTTCTTGGATCATCAACCCTTATAGCTCTAATAATTAACATATATACGCCATATGTGTGTATATATATACACACATATATATCCAACAAGAAAATGGTATTCAGCGACAAACGGGGTTTCGACAACCATGAATTCGTCATTGAAAGTCAGTATAAGCGAGAAAATTCCAAGTCATCGCAATTAATCATATCAATAACGATCATTTCCTCGCTGAATAGTAAATATGCGACAACTTGTAAAAAATCGTAACTTCATATTTCAGCGATGACTCAATTTCGTCGCTAAAGACATATTTAGCGACGATTTTTATGAGTCGTCGCTAACGATATATGTTGTAATAACCCATAACAAAATTATTAATTAATTATTTCGTGTAATTTAATTTCTTTAAGTATTGAGTTTTTTTTGTTCTTTAGAAAATAAATATTTATAATTAGAATTATTATATAAATCTGGTTTAGGCCAATTAGTTTGATTGAGGTATTAAACTTAATCATTTAAGCCCACTTGTGTGAGAGAAAAAAAAACAAAGGAGGAAAACGTAACTAAACAAAGGTTCTACCTCTCTTTAGCGAACAAAGAGGAGGGAAAAAATGTGAGAGAGAACTGCGCCGTACCAAGTTGTTTGAGCCGAGTTTCGAGTTCACCGGTGGCAAAGTCACGAACCAGTCGAAGCTTACATTAGACTCTTCTCTCCTTTCTTCTCATTCTGAGCAGTGGACACGCTAAGAGCAAACTGTACGGAGGTGAGGATTTCTTTCTAGGTATGAGGTTTTTGTGATTGTTAAAAATTTCAATTAAGGAAATTGGGTTGGGTGATTGTTCTTACCGTGAGGTTGGAACTGTAAAGGAAATTGGTTTGATTTACGTAAGCAGGCTGAAAATGGATTAATTAATCACTATTACACAGGATGCATCATACAACTGGTAAATATCATAGCGAACATGCACTGAATACCGTTGTGTTACTACATGTTGTGTGATTGAATCATTAGACGACGGGTATTTAACGGTTGTGTAACAACTCCTACAACGATATTTATTTAGAACTTGTTGTGTAATATTGAACATACCAGTTTGCTTGCGACACAGTGCGAGGTTTGCATTCAACATGGTATTCAACGCACACATGACATTCCACATGGCATTGCATTCAGACGAAAAAATTCAGTGAAGAAAATGGCATCACTCAATGTTTTTAGACGTTATACCGTTATAAAACTTTGTTAATTGTTCAGACATCATTATAATCATAAATACCGTTTGAGATTTCTTCATTTATGTGTATCTAGGAAAAACATACAACAATTTACTTTATGAAACCATTGTGTAATTTTATATTAAACAATTGTTTGATTATATCGTTGTGCGAGTTATGCTTATAAGGTATATATACTACATCAAACGTCTCTTATAGTTGTGTGAAGCTTTATTTGCATATCCTCATACAACAAATTATAGGACTGCTATGATGTATATTTTGAATTCAAAATATACCAAATGACATTACAATAAAGCCATACCATATCAGAAATCAAAATCATTTGCATTCATATTGAAACTGTTATTGATTACATAAACTTAGCCCATAACTCTATCGATTCATATTTCTAGTAATATGTAACCTGCTACAGAATATTGACTATGGTCAATGAAGACCATCGGCTACTGCACATCAATTTATAGCTTCTTGTTCTCAACATGAAAAATAGACATTGAATCATCTAAATTGGCAGTCCTCGAAAGCTAGTTGCACGGTTGTGTATAAAATGCAATCCAGCTCAGGCCTTGCATCTTGTGTTGCAAGCACAACCGCGTAAGTAGAAGACTAATCTCTGTCAACTTTCACCCTCGTGCCACTTGCACAACCAAATAAATGAATCAATATTACCACATGAACAAACAAAGCAAAAGTTTTAGCTTCCATTTGATTATAGAAGAAATGATCACAAGATCACAATAAGGGAGCTAAAGCTACTGGGTTACCACTGCAGAGTACAAACTAAAACTGAATGATCTGCTAAGTAGCATCATGATAGCAAAGCAGCAGCCTCTACAAATAGAAAAGTGTTAAACTATTCATCCTTATCATGAAATACATCATAATTTCAGTAAGAAAAGAACAAAAATCGATAAACCGAAATCCTAAGTATAGAGGATCAAATCTGACCTCTTCGAATTGCACAATTTCTAAAGCTGGCATAGCCAATGTGTCGACCTTCAATATTCTGAAATTCAATGATAACATTCAATACTGCAAACATCATATGCCATCAGTCAAAAGCTGCTTATTTTAAGGACCTCCAAGCTCATATTAACACTTCAATTTACGGATAGCCAACAATTCCAGATCTCAAATCAGTCTAATTTGTAGTAAATCTAAACATCAGAGCCCGATCGATCTACCACCATAATAATACACACACAGAGAAAATACACAAAACCTACATTCATAAATAGCTATATATACAAGAAATCAAGAACAAGCTCCGTCAAAGTACAAGATTAGTATGCCAATCACTACCTGTAACTCAGAGCTATCTCCAACACCAACAATACTATTATCAATCTCAGCATCTGAAATAGATTCCTTGTATGTACAATTGAGGCAGAAAGCCCAGAACTGTCATGTTCAGAAAGGAAATTATACATCAGAATCCACAAGGGATGTAACACAAGTATAAGTGTAGTTTCAATACCTTTTGGTTTAACATGCGCTTCCTCATATACAAGTCACCAGGTGTGAATTCTGCCTATTACAATGATCAATAAAGCAATGAGTATGTCACCACCTCAGAAACAAAAGTAATTGTCTATAGCCATAAGAAAACCATTCAAAAGTCACATAAGAATTTATCACCTTCTTAAAAGGAGTTAGACCCAGCAACTGGAACAACGTCGGGAGAGGATGAACCACTGTTTTCTCATTTGAATTACCGGCTGCCTTAAGTGAGGTCTGCTTCCTCTTAACAAACATTGCACTATTGATATACACTCTGAAACAAAAAGAAGATGTTCCACATTCATCGACTATACGAGTTGTTATATTCTTAAAAAAACTGTCATTTGTTCTCCAGTAGTGTGTGTACCTTACCGACAAATCAATGGTGTCCATGATGCTCAAGACATCCAGAGCAGTCTTACAATGCCCCTCGATTTTAACCTTCTTATCCCTCACAAGTGGCAACAGACACCGAGCCCATTCCTTTGGTATCCTCCCAATCTATTCAAAACCATGTTGATATAAAACCAAAATACATCAAATCATTAAATTCAAAGCTCTCAAAGTCCAGAACATGAGCCAATTAAGCAGGAAAAATATGAATAGGACTACCTCTCCGAACTCCGGCATTGAGAACCTCACTATCTCTGAACAGGCCGCCGTGGCCCGTCGCCCCCTTCCGAAAGCTTTACCCGCGGAAGACGGCGAGATCTTCGTCGGAAAGGTGAACTCCACTCTATCCCCAGCCTTAATTGTATCGGCTTAGACGAGTCGGAGCTCCCTTGAAAGAAAATTGATTAAATTCAAGCATTCAAAACAAATTAACAGAAAAGGACGTCAAATTTTTGTTGCTATAGATAACAGAGCTATGGAGAAACACATACTGAGGAGGTTTATGGGTTTTCAGGTCGGGAGGATGAGTTTGCGCTGGAGATAGGCCCTGTCGACATCGAGAGACGAGAGCGCGAGCGAGTTCGTAGACCGAAGAATCAGAAAGCCTAGTGTCCTCCGCCCGGTGGCGGCGGTGGTATCGAGCGGGGCGATGTCGAGAGAGAATCTAGGGTTAGAGGAGTAATTGGTTTTGGTGAGGATGGAGGCATGGAGCGGATGAGGATGGAGAGGTAGGGCCTCTGTTTGATTTTGGGGTCGGATTTGTGGGACTCGCTGTCGGAGAAGCGGTGAGACTTGGCGAGGCAGCGGACGGGGAGGTCTTGGGTGTAGTGGAGAGGGTCGGGGAGGAGTAGTGTTCGGAGATTGAGAGTAGATTTCGAGGGCTTTTTCTGGGTTGTGTTCAGCTTCGACTTCTTATTTTGTTAGTGTCCAGAAGATGAAGGGAGAAACTAGGCCGAAATGAATTTTTCTGTTCTTTTTTGACAATGTTTTTTACTCTTTTCTTCTTCTGAGAAATTGACTAAAGTCAATGTTGTTCATCAAATTTATATAACTTATCGAAGTTCAAAATTTGGTGGTACACGAAAGAGTAATTATTTTGTAAAACTAATCTTTGGATTTGAGGATCGAAATAATTTATGCACATTATAAAAGAAAATATTTTTTTGTTTAAATTTAACATCGATCTATGTGTCCCAAAATTGTGACCTAGTGTCTCAACGACTAAAAAGAGTGTACAAGTCTTTCACAAATATTGTTTGACTTCATTGACTCATATCTAAAAGGACTTTGATCAGGCTAAAATTTTCCAATGTTGTATATTCTTATAAGGTGAATGCACGTGTATTTTCCAATGTTATATTCCTCGTTAAACCATTTCGATTTCTCTTATTACTCAAATTCACTATATGACTGAGTACTATTATTGTTGACTTTGTTTATTGGTTATATGAAAATGTAAACCTTTGTGAAACTCAATAATGAATAAATAATAATTTTTCAAAATTGACTGTTAGATGCGACAACCAAAATGATCTAAGCACACTGTAAAAAAAATTAGAATTTTTTGACTTCAATATGCTTTCGATTCGTGTGTCCAATGATTATGAACATAGTGCCCTTACGACTAAACGTAGTTTTTCATTCCGTAAAAAATAATTTGAGATCAAACCTTGTACACACAATCTTGTGGGAATCATTTCTATCTCATAATGTAAAAAAACATGACAATAAAAATTATTTAGCTACTCCTCCCAAAGGAAAATGAGAAAAATATAAACAACGGTATTTTAGTCTTTTCACACATATTGTTTAACTTCATCGACGGAGATCTAAACGTACTCTGGCGAGGCTTATTGTTTGACTTCATTGACTGAGATCTAAACGTACTCCAGCGAGGCTAATTTTTACATACGGTGTCTATTACTACAAAGTGAACTCTTCTATATGTCCTCGTTTATCATTAGAACATTTTTAATTCTCATATTGCTTGAATTCTCCATATGTACATATATTGTTGTTAACTTTGTTCAATAGTTATATGGAATAAAAGAATTTTGCAAAGCTTAATCAATAATGTTTAATCATTTTACAAAATTGACTGTTTGATTGATTTGTCGGAATATTCTAAGCACGGCATTAAAATTTTATAAATTTTGGACTTGATTTCGACCTCGATCTATGCATTTTTTCAAAAGTGACCGTAGTACCCTTATGACTAAAATATAAATTACCCCTCCCTAAAGTGATTTTTAGACCAAATTTTGGACACGCATTCTTGTGTAATTCATATCTATCTCATAATGTCAAAAAAATTGAAATAAAAACTTGATTTACTTAGTTCCCCCATAGGAAAATAAGCAAAATATAAGAGAAAGATATTGAAATCATTTCACACAAAATCAATTATAATCTCACCATTGAAAATTATCAAATCTAATCTGAACCATCTAATTATTGTTTAATTTTTTACTTTATAGGGTAATTGGTGCAAAAAAAAATATTACCTAAAGTAAATGAAACCTTAAACCCTTCCATACCCTAAACTTCAAACCCCTAAATCCTAAACCCTAAACAATGATAGAATAGTAAAATAGATACATAACGCAATGTTAGAACCTCTGTTGTGTGATTGTTTCAACATAATAAGAAGCAAATGGCAACAAATTGATTGTTGACAATCATTTCAATCACACAGAAATTTGATATGACTTTGTTGTTTGAAAGAACGAGATTAAGAGGATGCCAATTGACATCCAAAGTTTGGCACACCCATTTTATTCACACCACAGTGTTATTATATTTCGTTGTGTGAAAAATGAGACACTTGACATGGGATAACAAAATGACATACAAACTTTGGCTCCATGTTGTCTTCACACATATGTATATGTGTTTTGTTGTATGAAAAAAGACACATGTGAGGGATGCATACTCACATCTACAGTTTGACACCAACATTTTGATCAGACAATAACTTGCTATATGCTTTGTTGTATAAGTAAAGAGAATTTTTGGGGGAGCAAAACTGACATTCAAAGTTTGGCTTTCACACAACATTGTAGTATATGTTCTGTTGTATGACAAAAATGAATGTCAATTGACTGGTAGAGGTTAAAACCAAAATGTTCGCCACAGAACCAATGTATATATAATCTGTTGTGAGAAAAAAAATTACATGTGAGAGATCCTTACTGGTATGTATAGTTTGACAACAACATTCCCATCATACAACATTTTGTTATAAGCATGGTTGTGTGAATAAAGATGGCATACAGAATGACATACAAACTTTTGTGCCACATTCTTCATACAATGAAATGTGATAATATGTGTTGTATGATAGTTCTAAGATTATAGAAGTTCAAGAAATTGAAGGGGCAGGGAGGGGATGTGATTTTCAGACTCATTTGACACCTAACAATTGATGTAGAATTGTAAGTCATTTATTAATGATCATACAACAATTATATCACAGACCGTTGTTTGAATATGATTTTATTTTTTACAGACAATGATCTTTAATATATCGACCGATGTATGATAAAATTTATTCATTTTTTTTCTCTCACACAACATATTTTTTAAAATCTTTGTGCATCAAGTGTTGTATAAAACACTTTTTGTAGTAGTGGAGAAGGTGCTTCATGTTTATGAGTTTCACGTTTAGATGTATAAGAGGTGAGCATTGTGGGAGGGGGGTTTGATGCAAAGAATTAGTGATATGAGGTTTGTTCTTTTGGTTAGGAAAAGTGTGACAACCCGAACCGAGATTACGCGCTTATTAGAGATATTAAGCTTTATGCGAATTAGTCGCATTATCGAGTTTTTTAACGAATTTTCCACTGGGCGAGAATTTGATTTGACTTTCTTTGTGGAAGTTTTAGAGTATTTAATTTCAAGCTCATAGAAATTTTTAAGGAAGTTTTTTGATAAGTGAGCTAGTTTTTATGTCATTGGAAGTTGGCGTGAGGAATTATTTTAAAGGAAATTATTTTTAGTCGGTTAATTCTCGACCGTTTGATTGCAAAAAGATTGATTTTGGGCCGTCAATCTAATCATATTTTTGGGGTATAAATAGGGGAATTTAAAAATTTTATTTTCAGAAAATCAGAAAATTTCACCAGGTTAGACTCGATTTCCTCCCCACCGACCCGTGCCGCTTCCCGTTTCAATCCGCCTTTTCTGGCCACCTCCAGCGATGTTTAAGGTAGGGAATTGAAGCCCATGGATTCCTTAATTGCTTGGTGTGCATATTTTTGGAAATTATGCAAGTTTTGGTGCCACTCGAATCGGGTTTAACCGTGGGAGTCGTCGCCATTGGTGACAGTGCTCCGACGAGTTTTGGAGGTCGAGGGTGAGGGTCTTTTGAAGCTCTCCCCTTCCTGAGTCAAACTAGGTAGGCTACGAGCTCTAACGAAGTTCCACGGCGGAGCTTTGTTGTCTCGAAGTTTTTTGACCAATTTCGGGCGTAACTTTTGAGAGCAATTCTGGCCACATGAGGGCAAGTTGGAGCGCGTAGGTCTAGGGGATAGGTTGGGCTCGAGAAAAGGAATATTTTGAGGGGTCATTCACCAACGATGGCGGTGGCCGCCAGAAATTGGTTTTCCGGCCTGTTTACTCTATTTTCGGCGAAATCACTACCAAAAAAAGTCTATTTAGGCGACAAAATCTCTACGGTTTCGTTGCCTAAAGTTCACTTAGGCGACAAACATTAACTTGGTCGCCTAAGTTATACCTTGGACTACGAAACACTTATTTCGTCGCCTAAGTGACCTCTTAGATGATGAAACTATCATTTTGTCGCCTAATAAGAAACCTAAAATGATGTAATGTCAGTGACTTAGACGACGACAGTGTGGTAGTCGCCTAGGTCGTCACTTAGGCGACGACATACTCTTTTCGTCGCCTTAGTGGACACCTAGGCGTCGACAGTGTAGTCGTTGCCTAAGTGGCCACTTAGGCGACGAAACTGATCAATTATTAGCTCAATCAGTTTATTTTCCCCTCGCGCTATCTCACCTTCTCCTCTCACTCTCTTTCTCTTCACTCTACCCAGCAGACCGATCCCGGCTGGGAAAAAATCATCACGAAATATCGATCAATTGATTGCGATTTTTCATCAACTTCTGCTCTCCTTCTAGGTGAAGGTACGTATTAACTCGTTTCCCATGAATTATTTATTTGAATTTAACACCTTACATGTGACGACCCATAACATAATTAGCAGTGTAATCAGCTTAATTCGTGAGGTTATGCGTAATCGCGGATTTCCGATAATTGTTTGAATCGCCAGACTTGATCACGACTAAATTATCGGCCGAGAATTTGAGCTAAGTCTCTGCTCGAGAGTTGTTGTACGCGTGATTTCGAGTTTGTGGGCGGTTCCGGATCATTATTTGGACGACCGAGGAATAAAATATGAATATTTGAAATTCTGGCATAATCGGTTTATAATGGCGGCCTTCTTAGCGACTAAATTACCGGACGAGAATTTGATTTCGGCTTCTTCATGGAAGATGTAGAGAATTTAATTTCGAGCTTGTGGGAACTTCCGGATGATTTTTCCGAGTTGCAAGGATTAAGTTACGAATATTTATGATCGTGGATTATTTAATCGGATAAGCATGTGTTGGATTGAATCGTTGACTTTTTATTGGATTTTTTGAAGTGTTTGACTTCGGGTGGAAATTGAAGAACATGTAGAGATGAGTTTGTTGTCGCGAGAATTATTGAAATCGGATTTACGACGCGGAAGTTACGGGTGTTTAAAGTTTGTCGTAAAGTGTATTTTGGAAGTTTCCAAATCAGGAAGGTATTTATTGAGGTTTCCTCTTTTGGCAAGTCAACTATTCATTAATGGGCTTGACTCGGTCAACGCGGGGAGAGAAGGTGGCGGGACGTGCTCCACGGCTGTCGGCGGTGGCTCGCCGTCCGGCCACCACCGGGCTCGACTTAAGACCCTCTCGACTCGGCCTAGCTTCCCCATGAAGATTCCGGCCTCCTTTCACGGCGAGGTTGCAGGAGGAGAGAGCTTTTTCCGGCCAAAAAATGGAGAAATTTTGGGGTTTTGGTTGATTTTAATTCCGGCCGATTTGAGCTACAAAAAGTATTGGGCTTTGAAGCTCTCATCACCATGAGTCTAACCATGTAAGTATGGAGTTCTAATTTTGCTTGTGCTTGGAGAATTCTTGGATTGAAATTTGTGTGGGATTTCGGTTCTTCATGAAATTGACCTAGTTAGAGTGAGAATTGGACTTCGGTGTAGTTATGGAAGTTGCTTGTTGGGTGATTTTGAGTGGAATAGGTGTTGCTCTGCCGAGAAATTTCACAGTTGGTGGCGCCGCCGCCGTCAACAGCGGTCAACGGTGGTCAAAGTTTGACTTTTCGGGGTTTTCGACAAGTTGCATGTCGTTTCGCTCGGAATCGCGCCTCGATCACAGTGGTGAGGTTTGTTTTTCGATTTGAGCATCGGAAATTATAGCGAGGTATTGAGGTGTGATTATTGGATTTTCGACGATTCGTCGTTATTGAATTATGTGTTTCCGAGAATGGTTGTTTCTCGTGATTTGATTCGAGGTACCGAATTATGATTTTGAGAAATGGATTTTATGATTACTCAGGGGTTCGTGATCGTTCGTTTGGTGAGGGATTTTCCGCCGGATCACGGGATTAACGCGAACTGCGTTACGCTAGTCTGTGAGTGGACAATTTCTTTTCACAGATTGATTGCGAGTCTTTATACACGTTTTACGAACTTGAGCATGCATACGAGATTATGTTTTATATGAGCATGTGATATACGAATATGCCTATATCAGTATACATTATGTATATGCATTTTTATATTGTTTCATGTATTTGCATCGAACTATTTATGATTTGATTTACACAGAGTACAGTCTCAGTTCACGTTGTTGTATCGATACACTTGCCTCTCGGCTGATCCCCGATAGAGGCCTACCAGGAGGGGCAGTACCCTGACCTGACCGGCGAGGGGCAGTACCCCGGAACCGAGGCCTTTCTGGCTAGAATCACGTGTGGGTCTGGGATCCCGTGATTCGGACTGTACTAGCATGGATGTGTCCACGAGCGACCCCGTGGGATTTTTATGCATGCTCTGTACGCGTGAGGAGTTAGACTCTCCCTCGTGTACCATTTGATTTTTATACATTTGACTCGCATATGTTTTTATAACATATATTAATTGGCGAAAGACATTTATTTTCGTCCTCTCACTCTAACGATTTTCATGTCTTTCCCCTGAGCTTTTCAGTTTCCGTGCCCAATTTGCAGTTCAGATTCTGGTGTCGCACGTCGTGGTCGGAGGCATAGTATTCGAGCGATGTTTCTTTTATGGTAGGTTCTTGGTTTGGCCTACTATTTGTATATGTATACTAGAAGTCGCTCTGAGTGTTCTGATGTATATTCTTATACGATTTTCCATGAATTTCTGTAAGGTATAGCTATATTTATTACTTTACATTACTGTTATGATATTGAGAAATCCGGATGGGATTGGTGCCCACGGTTTGATTTTTGTGGCATAGGATGAAGTGTATTTTCCGGGTGCAAGTAATGGTAATTCTGCGTTAGTAACGAAACTCTGCCGAAATTTTGTTGGTTTTTATTGGTTCACGTTTTTAGAAGGGGTTCGATTCTGATTTAGGCAACTAAATCGGAGTTGGGTCATTTCATTACGTACGTATGTAACTCCGGTGAAATATTCCGGCGAATACATAGTTTCCGGCGATCTTAAGTAGCTTAATTACTAGCTTCTTAAGCGACGAAATTCACTCTGTTTGTTGCCTAAGTCATACCCTACATACCCTAAACACTTAAACCCTTTTCCCCTAAACCCTAAACCCTTTCCCCTAACCCCTAAACCAGCTGTGTTCGTTGCTTAAGAAGAAGCTTAGGCGATGAAAATAACTAATTTTGTCGCCTAAGTCATAGTTTCACAATCTGATCTCTAAGAGCATGACCATGCATACCATATTCAAATATAAATTTTTTTTCCTTCGGGGCATAGAGTAACCAATTCTTGGACTGTGAGTGTCAACGGTTCGAAAATCGGAATTATAAAGATTCGCATATCAACGTTTCCGTTTCGTTGAAATTTCGGTTTTATGGTTGACTACGCCGATCAAACCCTTATAGAACTTTGTTTTCAATAAAAATTCATGAACTTACATATTATGTTATGATCAATATATCCAACAACTGTTTTGTCAAAATTCAATTTCGTTAATGTTCACGTGTAGTAAATATAGACATATGAACCCTTAAGTTATACAACATTAGTAGATATATCAAAAAAATTTAATCTCTAATAAATTTTGGCTATTAAATTTCAATTAAATTTTTTTTAGTTGATAAATTAAGTTTGCCCATCCGTTTGCAGAAACGTGTGAATCTAGATGGTAAAAAGAAGGCAGAAATGGTGAGGAATATCCATGAGAAGGCACGGTTAAATATGGAGCGGAGGACAGAACAATATGCCCGTCAAGCCAACAAAGGGCGCAAGAAGGTCGTTTTTGAACCCGGAGATTGGGTGTGGTTGCATTTTAGGAAGGAAAGATTTCCAGCAAAAAGGAGTTCAAAGCTGTTACCGCGGGGTGATGGACCATTCCAAGTGTTGGAGAGGATCAATGATAATGCTTACAAACTTGATCTACCATGTGAGTATGGTGTAAGTGCTAGCTTTAATGTTACTGACTTATCTCCATTTGATGTAGGCGAAGATTTGAGGACAAATCCTTTTCAAGAAGGGGAGAATGATGCAAACCTAGATGATTATGGAAATGAACATGGGCATGGCGGCAATGTGGATCATGCACGTGGACATGGAGCTAAGGATGCCGTGGAATCTTTATCATTACCAAGTGGCCCAATTACAAGAGCTAGGGCCCGGAAGTTCCAGGAAGCACTCAATGGGCTGATTCAAGAGAGTGGAGATAATTCTGAAATTATCAAAGAGGAAGCTAAATTTGTGCATGTCATGGAGGTCATCATGAAGGGCAACAATTAAGGAGCACGAATTAAGGGAGAATAATTAAGGAGAGAATAAAGGGAGCATTGATCTGATCTTTATTCTCAGATTTTATGATCAGTTTTATTTCTTATTTTATGATCAGTTTTATTTCTTAGCATTATGGGCCTTAATTAGCAATTAAAGGCCATAACTTCTAATTTTCTGTTTTGATTTTTGTTCTCTCCTATATTCCTTTATAAGGAGAGCTTTGCTTTGTTTGTAATCAGATTATCATAGATGAAAATTGTGAGAACTTGTGTTCTTCTTGGTTCTTATTAGAACTCTTTCTGAGCTTATCAAGGTAAAACTTGTGGCGCTCAAACCCAAGCTTCCCACTTAGAAATTAGTGGGTGCATTTCTCTGTGTGGCGCTTGTCCATTTCGTAGTCTTAGGTTCCCATCTCTTTAGGTGTGGGGTCTAGACTCAACAAGCTTTGTTTTCGCGTTCTTGGTGTTCGGTCCACTTTTATCGGGTTTCATCACAGTTGTTGGTGAGGTTCGTATCACAACTCCTTCTAAGAGAACGAATACTTCAAACTCTTATGATTAGAAAAGAGTTCAAACTTCCCACCATACTAATAATGCCTCCAAATCTTCAAAGCAAACACAACTGCAACAAGCTCAAAATCATGAGTGGGGTAATTCCTCTCACTACAAGAAAAATGCACTTAGACCGCGGAGCATTTCCGTCGTCTAAGTACTTAGACGACGGAGGCTCCGTCCTCCAGGTTCCGTGCTCCAAGTGTTGTCGTCCAGGCACTTGGACGACGGAGAATTTAATCTCCGTCGACCAAGTGCACTTGGACCGCGGATATTTTCCGCGGTCCAGGTAAGAACCTGGACGACGGAGAATGTCATCTCCGTCGTCCAAGTGTTTACTTGGACCGCGGAGAATGTGACATTCTCCTTGACCCAGGTAAGCACCTGGACGACGGAGAATTTAATCTCTGTCGTCCAAGTGGTTATTTAATTTTTTTTAAAAAAATTAAATTGTTATTAAATATTAATAATTTAATTTATTATTAATGAAATTTAAATAATGAAAAATGTTAAAATTAATTAAATAAACTAAATTTGTAATTACTTAATTAAATAATAAAATTAAATTGTACATACATAATCGAAAAACGCATAAAAATTAAAATATTGTTCGGAATGCGGAAAGAAACGATATAATAAACTACAGGCTAAAACACTGGAGGAGCAGATGCGCCGCCGAGTCCCCCGCCTCCAGCCGGGTCGTCGTCGTCGGAGTATGGGTTCAGAGGAGGTTGACATTCTCCTCGAGCTTGTTGCATGAGGGCGATGAGTTGGGTTATTTGTGCTTGTTGGCCATCAAGTCTTTGACGCATGGATTGATTTTCCTCTCGTGCGAGTCGAGCCTCTTGAATGGCTGCTTCAATGGCCGCAGCCTGAGTACTTCTCCGCCCCGAACCTCCCGTAGATGATGAGTCGGAGGTCGTCGACAAATCTCGAACCATCTTAGGTCCGAACCCCCTAACCTCCTTGCCAGCTCTACGACCGTAGACCTCATCCGCAATTGCAATTTGGCTCTCCATGGATAGAGGAGGCAGGTCTTCCGGCGGCAAATCTGGGAACGCAAGCTGAGTGTTAGCCAATTCTTCCTGCGCACGCTCTACCACCCTTGCCTACAAAAGAATAATTAAAAAATTATAATGAAATAATATTTAAATAATAATTACTACAATTAAAAGCACACATATATATATATATCACTTACGCCGTATTGACTCGCACTACCGGATTTTTACCCATTGCCGGCAACTTTTATGTCGCCGGTAATGTTTTTGGACATTGCCGGCGATTTTTGGACATTACCGGCGACTTTTAAGTGAGTCGCCGGTAATGTCTCGATGGTAATGACATTACCGGCGACTTAAATTAAGTCGCCGGTAATGTTTAAAAAAAAAAAAAAGACATTACCGGCGACTTAATTTAAATCGCCGGTAATGTCATTACCATTGAGACATTACCGGCGACTCACTTAAAAGTCGCCGGTAATGTCTCGAAAAAAAAAAAAATTACATTGCTGGCGATTTTTCCGGCAAAAATCGCCGGCAATGTCCAAAAACATTACCGGCGACATTAAAGTCGCCGGCAATGGGTAAAAATCCGGTAGTGTCGCTTCATTATCGAGCCCAGGCGTCACGTACGCGCTTATGCTAGCATCGAGATAAGGGTGTTTGCAGCCCTTATTCTTGTGCTCCTTGGCTATTTGAATGAGTTGTTTAGCGTCGGAAGTATAGTGTTTGTCCTTCTTCCCCCGGTTGGCTTTGTTGACTTCGGAGAATTTCTGTTAGGCAACATAATTAAATCATTAAAAAATTAATAAGTAACTGAAATGAAAATAATTCAATTATCTTAATTGAAATAAAAAAAGTAAACACCTTAAATTCTTCATCTTGAAAGTGGTTACACAACCACTGCCACTCATCTTCTCTATCCCCACGCAGCTCTACGGGGGTAGGCACGGGACCGATATTTTCGAAGTACTGATGGAGCCTGTACTTCCAATCACGGTAGATGGAGTTGGCGGTTTGGTTGATATGCCTCAACATCGCCGGTGTCGGATCCACCTCAAATTGTTCCTATCAGAAATAAATAGAAAATTATAATCGTATATATTATGAAATTATAACTAATATTAACAATATTATATAATAACTAAAATTGTACGTATTACGTACCGAAAGTTCTTTAAAGAGTTTCGCCTTCTCATCATCCGGCACCTCCTTCCAAGTAGGGGCAGTGAGACGAACCCGGCTACGAAGGATTGACCATATGCTATGCGCCGAGAGACTTGCTAGCTGAGCTGTGGGAGGGCCACCGGTGAATTCGTCGTAGGGCAAGTCGATCTTTTTCCCGGTCGCCTTGCAAATTTTCTCCGCTTTGCTGCCTTTAACGAGACCGCGAGTCCTTTTCGGTTTCGGGTCAGTCGGAGCCCTCCTTTGCTTACGCCGGGCGCTATACATGATAGATTCAGAGGTCGAGGACACTTGAGTACTTGCTGTTGAACCAGTACCGGGCGTCGGACTTGAATAGGGGTCGTCATCACTGCTCGAGATAAATGGGGGAGCAGGAATTTTCCCAGAGAGCGCTACCGACGGACCAGATGAAGGGTCCGGATTGAGGGCGTCATTGCCCTCCTGTTCAACCCAACCGACTTGGTTCGCCAAGCGGCGGAGCATAGCATCTTCTGCCTCCTGTTGGACTTTTTTCTTGCCGGAGGGAGCCATTTAAACCTAGGATTACGTTGTTAAAATACCTGATTACCATAATAATTATATAAAAAAATTTACGCTAATTAAGTGGGGCTAAGATTTAAATAGAGTACACTAGCTTGGCTTTTTGGGTCGTTCAATAGACGTGCGACCCGCGTGATAAAGTGTAAATTTTCAATTAATCAGCCTTGGTTAAATCGAAAAACATGGTCAGTTAGGGATAGAGATAACGCGAGAGGCAGGACTAATTTCGACAAAACACCCCGAGGCTAACCAAATGAATGGTATATACTCTATTGGTGTCGTCTTTCTTAGATCCAAAACCTGTCACCAGTCATAACCCGTTTCTAGACACCATGTCCGACATTCGGCCAATCTTTCGAAAATTTACACTCCCTCAAGTCCTTTGCAAACTCCGCCCTCAACCTCGTGTCCATAACTTCACTTAGGTTATGGTGTGCGGTGATGAAATCCACACATCACGAGGGGTTAGAGAGATAAACTAGGAAAAGAGGCGTCATCTATTCCAAAGAGTGTGACTTAATAAACCAAGCTTATATACTAAATTTAAATCAAAGACGTACTACCATGCAATTTACTAGAAAATACACATAATTATCAATTAATAATTTTTAATTACATGCAATAATAATCACAAATTATACTATTAATTAAAACAATAAATAATGAAATATTATTTATCGCCCATTTAATAATAATTATTCATTTACGAATATAATTAATTATTATTAACAATAATTCAAAATTCAAAATTACTAATAATTATTATTATTAATTACTAATTATTTAAAACTATTATAATTACTAATTATTATAATTACAACTATTAATTATTATTTACTTATTAATAATAACATCTAAATAATTATTGTAATTACTAATTATTAATAATAACAACTAAATAATTATTATAATTACTAATTATTAATAATAACAACTAAATAATTATTATAATTACCACTATTATATATAACAACTAAATAATTATTATAATTACTAATTATTTAAAACTATTTACCAATTAAATAATGACTTAAATAAGAATAATGTTAATTAATTAAAAAATAGAATTATTACCTTGCCGAATAACCGTCGGAATATCGCCGGAGTAGAGTCGTCGGAGAGGGAGAACCACGTCGGAATTTGAGTCGTCGGAGCGTCGCCAGAGGAGGAAGGCCGGAGGAGAGGAGAGGAGAGGAGGAGAGGAGAGGAGATGGAATGAGAAAAGGGGGGGGGGGGTTCCTGTTCTATATATAGGCGCTCACCTAGACGAAGGAGCGCTGTTTTCCGTCGTCTAAGTGGACTTGGACGACGGAAACGCGTTTTTCCGTCGTCTAGGTGACCGTTTCAAAATTTTGAAACGGTGCCCAATTAATCGGCGGGACGTTTCAAACCGCCATAAATTTGAACTTAGACGACGGAGAATTGATTCTCCGTCGTCTAAGTGAAATTTGAAGCGGCGCCAAAAATTAAGGCGGCACATCGAACCTCCCGATATTTTCAACTTGGACGACGGAGAATGACCATCTCTGTCATCCAAGTGCAATTTACATGAAAAAAAAATTAAAAATTAAAATGAACCGCCATGTTTTTTGGACCTGGACGACGGAGATGGCCATTCTCCGTCGTCCAGGTGTAGACCTAGACGACGGAGACGGTCATTCTCCGTCGTCCAGGTGCAAATTACGTTAAAAAAAGTTTTAAAATTAATTCACAAGGAATTTGGCGATCTGTCATTCGAATGAAATAGTCGTAAAATATCGATGAACGCATCGTATATATAAACAGTTAAATTTGAAACGACGAATATAATTTTACGTCTTTAAACTTGTTAAGTATCTACTAATCTTTACGACTTAAGTGTTATTAAGTATAGGCTCATTTGCACCAGAGTATTAACGAAATTGAATTTGGACAAAACAACCGTTGAATACGTTCGCCGTAACATAATATATTACAATAATTTTCAGAAAATAATAAGTTCGTGAAGGGTTTCATCGGCCCAGTCAACCGCAAAACCGAGAATTTCACAAACCGGAAACGTGGATACAAGACATTTCGCAACTCCGATTTTCGAACAGTCGAAGCTCACACACCAAGAATTGTTTACTCTAAAGTCTTGACGAAAAGAATATGCATTGGAAGATGGTCTAGATGGTCGTTGTCTTAGGAAAAATTTCGAAATCTACACCTGGATGACGGAGATGAGCTTCTCCGTCGTCCAGGTGCAGAGACCCTGAATTTAGGGGTTAGGGGGCCTTACTGTTTAGGGTATAGGGTGTCCAAGGTCATTTGTGTGTCCGTTCAATTATTCTGATTCAAGTCGATAATTAAAAAAATTATCGATCGATACGATCTGCGACATTTAGGGTTTAGGGTTTAGGGAGATAGCTCAAGGTATTTATGTATGAACTTTCCTTCTGGCATGATATATAGATTTAACGCCGTAATTAAAACAACATATACGTAGTTCGTGTTCACAATAATACTATCACATGACATAATCAATCATAGAATAATATAGTATAATTTTTGAAACATTTATTTCATTCATCTCTCGCAATAATCATAGGGACCCATAATCCAATTTACACATAAATATTATTTAAAAACAATTAAGCGAACGAAAGCTTCTTGAGGAAGCTTCTTGGACATAATAGAAAACTTTCATCTTTTTGACTATCCAAAGCCCAAAATACCCAAAAGGCGAAACCTGGATTTAATTTCTTGGACGCATGTAATTAATTAATTAAGTACAAAAATATTAAGATCTACATACATATATACATTCTCCTCCTTATAATATTTATATTAATTATTGATCAATGATGCATCGATCATATATTACAATAATTACATAAATTAATTACCAATTAATTTTTCTTGTCTTAGTTAAGTAGTCATCATCATAATCGTCATCATCCTCGTCCCCGGTATCTGATTGCTCATCCTCCTCATCATACTCAACATCGTCCGACGAATAACCTGAGTCCTCGTCCGCGTCCTCATCCTACTCGTCTTCTTCATCTTCTTCATTAATGGCATCGATAATCTCATCTTCAGTTAGATCTGTACAACCATCAGGCATGGGTAACCGTTCACCATCTTGAACCAGGTCCATTATATCGGAGCGGATGACAGAAATATTAGGCTCTTGATAGGCAGGAATGTCTCTTTCTGGTTCAGCAGCATCTTCAGTCGTCGCCGGTGTCCCTTCAATTGTCTCTGTATTCCATATTCCTCGATGAGAGATATGGTTCACTATTTTCCACCATTCACCGGCTTTCGGATCGTCGAGATAGAACACCTGCCTAACTAAGGTGGCGAGAGCAAAAGGTTAATCCTCATACCAGCTTGAGTTTGTATCAACTGATAATAGTCCCAGGTCTTCCTTTGTGCGCTTGAACCATCTGCACTTGAATAGGAAAACGTTGACATCATTCCCGTAACATAGCTAAACCACATTTACAATAGCCCCGTAATATAGATCATTGTCTTTCCCAACCGCTACCCCACTGTTTTGTGTTCTTCTTCCTTCATCTCGGGCCAATGAATGGAACTTTACACCGTTCATAAAACATCCAGGATAAATATAGTGTTTAATCGGCTTCCCTGCTAGCAAGTGCTTTGGCCATGACCACCACCCCCCGTGGTTTTCAGATTTTTGCAGATCAATCATCTGCAAAAATGGGCAAATATAAGGGTTTACTTTCTACAAACATGATCAATATGTATATAAATTACTAAATACCGAACTCTTCGTACGTACGTACCCACTGGAAGAAATAATCGGGAAACTTCTTCTTAACCATTTTCTCAATCCACGCCGAACTCTTGTTGATTTAACGCCTGAAGCCTCTCCCTGTATGACATCATGTACGGCTCAACTTCGTCACAGTCTCGCAACACTACCCAATGTGCCTCAATAAGTTCTTCCCGTGTTAACGATTTCTTTAATACTCCTCTAAACGGTTGGACGACATTGGTGACGACAGAAAGATTGATGCGGGCACTGGGATCGGAGGCAGTGGGAGGTGGTGGATCTTTGAGGTACCTGTTGCAGTAAGTAACACACTCATGCATTAGGTATGTCTCTACTATGGAGCCATCCGGGGCCGACCTGTTTTTTACGAATGACTTATACTGTCCAAGCTGTCTACAAAATCAAACGTACAATAAGAATAAGTACATATAGCTAGCTAGTAATCTCCAGTGGAAAAAATTATGAATCGAAAAACCTGTATAATTAATTAGTACGTACGTACCTTTCTTGAGGATACATCCAAGTGTACTGGACCGGACCAGAAATGAGCACCTGCTCGGGCAGGTGGATCATTAGGTGAATCATGATGTCAAAGAAAGCAGGGGAAAAATCCTCTCCAGTTTGCAAATGATGTGCACAATTTGTTGTTGCAATTCCACCACATCTGACTTCTTTAATTCTCTGGCGCATAACCTCTGCCACCATCTGCACAATGCCACTATTGGTTCTACGACGTCGCGAGGCAAATATGGTCGAATTACCACTGGAATCAGACGTTGCAGCATAACGTGATAGTCATGTGTCTTTAGACCAACAAACGTGTGTTGCACCTTATCCACTGCTCCAGTTATAGTAGCTGCATACGTAGCCGGATAACGAACGCCCTTAAACCAGTGAAATACAGAACGTCTAAGTGTCGGCTTCAATGTGTAAAGTGCAGCTGGCATCTTGTTGTACACTCATTTCCTATCCTTCCTCAACCACAAGGGACGACGTAGATTCATTGATTCCAGATCTTTGCGCTCTTTAGGAGTATCTTTAGTCTTGAACTTAATACCGAGAATTGTTCCCACCACGCTGTCGCACACATTCTTTTCTATGTGCATCGCGTCCAAGTTGTTCCTCAGCTTCAACTTCGACCAGTAAGGGAGTTCAAATAATATACTCTTGTGATGCCAATAGCTGAGATCATGTGGAGGAATTGGATTGCATTTCTTTACATCCGCGTCATTGGTTAACACACCAAAGTCGAAATAGCTCAACCTCTCTAAAATCTCTTCGCCCGACCAACTACGGGGTTTAGAATTGTTCTCTACCGTCTTGTCAA
Source organism: Geum urbanum (assembly GCA_946800695.1). NCBI lineage: Eukaryota > Viridiplantae > Streptophyta > Magnoliopsida > Rosales > Rosaceae > Geum > Geum urbanum. Next base: position 44,086,856 of record OX326998.1, read on the forward strand.
AATGAGCTTTATCCTGTCGCCAGGGGTGGTCGTGAGGAAGCCATTTACGGTGACCCAAGTAACACACCTTCCCCGCGTGCCAACAAGAGTTCACGTCGTCCAAACATATATAACATCCATTATATCCTTTTGTCTTGCAAGCTGCCAACATCCCATACGCTGGAAAATCGTTGATCCTCCACATTACGGCAGCCCTCATCGTGAACATCGTGTCAGTGAATTTGTCATAAGTTGAGACTCCATTTTCCCACAACAGTTTTAGCTCGTCGATCAAAGGTCTGAGGTAGACATCTAAGCACTTCCCTGGAGATTTAGGACCTGGAATTAGTACAGTAAGGAAATTAAATTCCTTGTTCATGCACATCCACGGAGGCAAGTTGTACGGCATCAGAATAACTGGCCAAGTGCTGACGGCGGAGCTATTACTTCCCCAAGGATTGAATCCGTCTGTAGATAGGCCGAGTCTAACATTTCTAACCTCTGCAGCAAAGTCTCTAAATTCTCTGTCGAAATGTTTGAAACCCTCCCCATCCGCGGCGTGTCGCTGACATCGTCATCTATTCGCTTTTCTGCGAACCATCGCATCGCCTCTGCTGTGTGTAGAGACATGTATAGGCGCTGCAATCTGGGAATCAAGGGAAAATATCGAACAACTTCCACAGGAATTCTCTTTTTTGAACTCTTCCTATTCACCTGGAATCTGCACTGGCCACATACGGGACAATAGTCCAAATATTTATACTCTTTGTAAAATAGCACACAATCATTCGGACATGCGTCAATTATCCTGTACTTTAGGCCGAGGCTGCTCAAGATATTTTTAACCTTATAATGAGATTTAGGAAGATTGTGATCATCAGGAAGCAACTTACATATTTTCTCCTAAATTTCGTCAAAAGCACTCACTGACATTTTGTGCTTCACTTTTATCTTCATTCGCTCCATCACATATTGCAACACATTCTCTCGACATCCAGGGAACACCGGGGTCTGCGCTTCAAGTAGCATCCGGTTGTACTTATCCATCTCACTAGTGTCAGTGGTCAAGCTAGCAGCGGGGAATGTGTCATCATGCTCATGAGTGGTACTGTAACCTCCATCTTGGTGTTGGTGTCCACCATGACTAAATCCCGGAAACGCATCATGGACCAAATCTGCAGTTGGGTTGCAACCTGGGGGGCCGGCACCACTGCCGCTGGATGAGGCACCCTGGTAACTGTACCCTGAGCTGAAGTCTGTTGACCTGAACTCTATTGCTTCACCATGCTCGCTCCATGTAGTGTAACTCCACATCATACCATTTTCGTACAGGTGTTGCACCATAACATTAACCTCCACATACTGACAATTAAGACATTTCTGGCACGGACACCTGAAACGCTTCTTTCCCTGACCATGTTCTATCGCAAAATTCACAAATTCGCTAATTTCATCCATATACCGGACATCACAGCTATTCTTCAACTTCATCCAACTCTTGTCCATACTGCTACAAAATATTATAATTAATTAATTATTACATATATATTAGTCCATTAATTTACGCTTAGTCCAGCTAGCTAGTCCATTAATTTACGCTTAATTATACGTACTCGATCTACATCCATCAATTACGTAATTTAATATGTGTAGCTAACATCCATGCATGTATGTACGTTTTAACTAAATATATATTAAGCAAATTTTAACTGTGTACGTACCTAGCTAGCTGCGCGCTGGCCTTCTCAATATCAGTTAAGCTAGCTAGCTAGTCAGCGGAGATCCTTCTTCTTCTTCTTCGATCTTTAAACTTTCCCGGGAGAGGAAGAGAGTTTGGCATCGGGCTTATATAATGCTTCACTTAGACGACGGACGTGTCAGTACGTCGTCTAAGTGGACGTTACTCGGACCACGGCGTGTCGGTCCGTTGTCCAGGTTCCCACCTGGACGACGGAGAATACCATATCCGTCGTCCAGGTCATCACCTGGACCTCGAAGACTTCTCCATCGTCCAGGTGCTCACCTGGACCTCGGAGACTTATCCGTTGTCTAGGTGGGAACCTGGACGACGGAGAATACCATCTCCGTCGTCCAGGTGTTACTTGGATGACGGAGACTTCTCCGTCGTCCAAATGTCACTTGGACCACGGAACAATTACGTTTCCGTGGTCTAAGTGATGTTTTCTTGTAGTGTCTCATACACCTTCAACTTCCTAGAACCATAAGCAACCACTCCACCATGATGCATCAACACACACCCCAAATCTAGAAAAGATGCATTTGTATAAACACCAAACCACCCCACCTGTGGGAATGACCAAAACAAGTGTCGTGGTCAAACACATCTTCATTTCATTAAAAGCTTTCTCACATTCCTCAATCCATACAAACTTGACATCCTTTCTAGTCAACCTAGTTAAAGGAAAGGCAACACTGGAGAACCCCTCAATGAATCTCCTATAATACCCAACCAAACCATGAAAACTATGAATTTCTGTAGCTGTAGTAGGTTGTTTCCAACTTTTCATTGCCTCAACCTTAGCTGGATCCACATATACTCCATTTCTCGACACCACATGGCTAAGAAACTTCACTTCCTCTTGCCAGAACTCACATTTCTCAAATTTAGCATACAACTTATTCCCTCTCAAAGTCTGTAATACAATCCGGAGGTATCTCTCATGATCCTCCTTTGACTTGGAATAAATCAAGATATCATCAACAAACACCATTACAAACTGATCAAGGTATCAGTTCATCAAATCCATAATAGCTGCAGGTGCATTGGCTAACCCAAAAGGCATGACAACAAACTCATAATGTCCATATCTAGTGCTGAAAGTAGTTTAAGGAATGATCTGCTCCCTCACCCTCAACTAGTGATAACCTGATCTCAAGTCAATCTTAGAGAACATCGTTGCTCCTCTAAGTTGGTCGAACAAGTCTTCAATCCTAGGTAATGGGTACATATTCTTGATGGTCACCTTATTCAACTCTCGATAATCCACACTCAGTCGAAGTGAATTATCCTTTTTCTTAACAAACAACACCGGTACACCCCAAGGAGAAGTACTGGTCTAATAAAACCTTGTCCTAGTAAAGCCTCAAGTTGAGTCTTTAACTCCACAAGATCGGATGGTGCCATCTGATATAGTGTCTTGGATATAGGTGTACCTAACACCACCTCTATAGCAAAATCTACTACCCTTGTCGGAGGCAAACCCAGTATCTCCTCAAACACATCTCAAAAATTTGAAACAACATCAATATGAGAAATCAGAGTGCTACCACTCTTTAACTCCACATTTGCCAACATCCCAGCTCCTACAAAAATATCTCTCCTAAGACACTGATAATAAAACACTAGCTGCCCATGAATACTAAAAAAGACTACATTCTCAAAACAATCAATCATGCATGATTTGGTCTCAACTAATCCATAACCAATATCACATCATAAATATCATCATAAAGCATAATCAAATAGGCAAAGAAATCCCTACCACAAATAATAATAGGATATGCTTCACAAATCAAAGAGAACTCAGCAGAAGTGCCCATAGGAGAAGTGAAACACATAGATCTAACTGTACGAACAGGAATCAAGCCCAACACATCAACCACCAAACTAGATATGAAAGGAACTACATGATCCAATATCAAACAACCCTCTAGCAAGGTAGTTAAAGATTGACAAAGTATCTTCCATACCCACATTATGTTTACCAACTGCAAACATTCTAGCTTGCACCGAAGGTAGTTAGTGTCTCTGATGGTTACCCTGACCTCTACGAGGTAGAGTGCAATCCCTTGAAATCTGTTCTGCCTGACCACAGTTGTATCATGTTCATGTCTTCTAGCTATTAATAGTAGTAGCAATAGTTAGTATAGAATCTCGTTGGATGACCCAACTTTTTACACCTACAACATCTCATAGGTGTAGCCTGCCTATTAGTCTCCCCTGTTGCAAGTACTGCTACTACTTTAGTCTTAGCTAGTTGATGCGTTTTCTACCTCTTCCATGACTTATCCTGAATGTCAGTTGGACTATTACTCACTGCAGGTGTCTTCCCCTTGTTTTGATGTCTTTCTTAGCCGTCATGTGCTTATGATATAGCAACTTATCATGTTCTGTAGCATCTGCATTATCCAAAATCGTCGCCACATTGGGAAGATGAAGAGTAACCACTAATTTCCTGATATGAGAATTTAATCCCCGTTCAAACTTTCGAGCCATAGTGTGAGCATTCATCGGCTTCACAAAACGGTATAACTCCTGAAATCGTGCATCATACTCTTGAACAATCATATTACTTTGGATCAAATCCAAAACCTGAATCTCCAGTTGCTCTCTCACATAAGACAGAAAATAATTCTCTCTGAAGAGCCTTTCAAAAGTCTCCCAATCCATGTCAATAACATCTCTGGCTCTCTTAACTAATTTCCACCACTAGCGAGCTTTACTTTGTAGCTAGAACACAACAATCTTTACCTTCTCAAAATCTGTGAGTTCCAGCATCTCATAGCAACCCTAAAGATCATCCATCCATTTATTATCTAACATAAACTTTGTGCCACCTTGAAGTGCTTTAGTGCCAAGCTTATCTGCAGATGCAAGCTGCTTGGATAGTGGAATAGCAGGTACAACAGGCTCATCCTCAGAGACCTGATCAATGGGATTAGGATGCCTTCCTCTACCTTTGCCTCCACCACCATAGCCTCTACCTCTGCCTCTAAGAGCATCCATCCCCTAAGAATCATTGCACTAATCAGTTAAAATTACTTGTATGAATCTTAAGCACAAACATAAATCAATTAAATGCACTAATCAACTGGTATCCAACTTCTTAGACTCTATCTCAAGGTAAGAATCAATCATTAGTGATATGTAAGCTCTAACGCGAACCCCCACTATCACTTAACTGTCTCGTGTACTTGATTCCTGTCTAGCACCGAATAGCATATGTTGGTGATCCGCTGAGGACGGGTCATCACTCGGAGAGCACTAGACATTCCTCAAGCACTCAAGATAGCAAAGTACAACCTACGCTCTAATACTAAACTGTCACGCCCCAATTTTTTAATTTATAAATTACATAAATAAACCAAATTTATGGACATGAATAACCCAAAGCACTTGGTAATTTTTTTTTTTAAAGAATGACCAACTACAATTAAACAAATGTAAAATAATGAAATTTGATATTCCGTATCTCTTATTACATATGTCCAATAAATTGTCAATTTGAATGTAAACTAAACAATAAATGCTTATAAAGAGAATTGATACATTGTGGAAGTCTAAAATAACTCAAAATAAATCATCACTTGATTCCCATCTAGCCAACCCTGCGAAGTCCCAACTCCTGATGTTACGCGCAAACACACTAACCCGCAGGATTAACCCATACACCATTTATTGGTACACCGGGTTATTATAAACAAATCCGGTAAGCTCTGAAAGCTCGTATGAGTAATCAAGATTGATAATAGTAAATGAGAAGATAAATATATAATCTTATAGTTTACTTTTTTTATTCTCCCAAACACACAAATACATTATTCACATCACATAGTATTGATAAAGAAAGATTGCATAATCAACTCTTTTCAACTTTTTAACACACAATGGATACTAGTACAAAAGTAACCACACAAATGTAGACAGACTATTGCTCTAACTTCTACATTACAATTAAAAAGATTCGACCACGAAAGTCTAAACATTTGCAATTACACGCAATTCACAGTGCACTAAAAGTAAACCATCACAAGCCACACATAACAACATCTCAACTCAACAAGAATTTTTAAATCATAAAATAAACTAGTTTACTTACCCATGAACCGTAGTTGATCAACTTCATATATTTAAAGATAGTTAGTTTAAAAGGAAATGATTTTAAAAAAACCAGAATATTCAACATCAACACAATGAATTTCATTCACTCAACAAAGTGTGAGAATTACTCACCTCAAGTCCATCTGCATCCACAATCTACTGAATTAAACAACAACAACACACTAACGAATTCGTCTCGTCAATCACCTAAACAAATCATAGTTCTCACATAGCAACATAATTCAAATTGTCCTAAGTGTACTGTTAACGAATTGCCCAGTACCTTATTAAAACCCCATTTCCCTATAAAATGACTTAACCATATCTCCTTAAAACCCATCTATAAGCCATTGTTTTAAATTTGGATATCTGGTGGACTACCAAACAAGATATAAGAACAACTCTAGCCATCTTATTTTACCAATAACCAATTATCAAAACTAACGTGAAACCCAATGTATCACTCAGAACCATTTATATCAATCATTAATACATTTTTTTGAAAGGACTCAACCCTAGTTTAACTAGTAAACTAAGATTAAGCCCTAACAACTAATCATAATCTAGGAAATTCTACAAAATTTTTGACATAACTTCCCCTGAAACTGCGACTACCAAAAACTGCAAGAAAATATACTTCAGAGACTAAATCCCACAAACAAATTGTGGACCACTAATGTCCATCCGGATTTCTCAACATATATTATGAACAAAACCAGAACTCAACTTAGGAATTTAAAAGCATTTTACAAGGTATTAATTTTGAATACAAAAGAAAGTAACTTTATGATAACATGAAAAGCTAACTCAGCTATTTACATGAACACTTTATTTACACGAGCCCTACAAAAATAACATCGTATGACTAGTAATCAAAGCGAATTCTATTTACAAAAGCTACAAATGACAAAAACCGACAGTGAGTTGAAACATACTTCTGAAGGGATGGCTGGTGGACTCAAAGCCTTCGACGATATCAAGTACTCTCGGGATATAAACTGCAGTATGGGGGACGGAAATAAAAATCCCAAGAAAATGCAATAAAATATAAAACGTTAGCGTGAGTGGACAAAAATAATACAATCTACGTAAAACAATAAAACTGCCATATCCTGCCTTTCCGCTGATTTCTGTGAAATAATGCGAGTTCAAAAACTAAAAAACGGAATATAAATGGAGGTGCTCGCCCAGATCACCTAACCTCAGTCAGATAGCTGTAAGAAAAATATATAAATATGACAGGATTATCCCTAGGCCACCTGAGCCGATCTGAGTCAGACGAGGTCACCTAACCTCCCATGACTAAACTATCCGGTGATCAACCGAATAACTAGAGCATTGCTGCAACTAAACAAACCATCAAAAATAAACCTCCAAATTTAAAAGCTCTTAAATAAATGTAGAGCATACTAAATAAAAATATGAACTCGCTACGATTGTGAAAATAAAAGGTCCACTTATAAGTCTGCGAGTACAGCTGGGGTCCAGCGAAATTTCCTTCATTGCTAGGATCACGATCTCGCTATTATGTAAATAAGGATCATACGATATCATAATATGTGTAAAACTATGGAAATCGACCCTGAAAATAACCCTGAAAGTCCCGTCAAAGAATCTCTCAAACAGCCTCGCCCGGAGCTCTACTATGGAAGGCGGTGTATGGCCCTCACGCGCCTCCATAGATGGCGGAGCGTGGGTCACATGCACCTCTAGTGAAATATCTCCAATGGGGGAATTCCACCCCGCATTGGAAAGATCTCCAAGAGCTCTATCACTTTCATCACTGGACCGAAGTCCAACTCACCGGCATTCACTATAAGAAAAACATACTTAGGCGACGAAACATTTTCACCGCCCAAGTTTCGTCACCTAAGAATTTTCGCCTAGGTACCTAGACGACGAAACTGATTCATTTTGTCACCTGAGTACCATCTTAGGCGACGAAAAGTAGTGCGTCATCTAAGTACTTGGGCATCAAAAAATTGTCCCTCTGAACCACAAAATGTGTCCGTCGTCTCAGAGACCTCTTAGACGACGAAATATGTTCGTCGTCTAAGAGAACACTTCAACGACGACGACGTTCTGTCGTCTAAGTACCCTACTTATACAAAGCCACATATTCCGCCGCTGCCGGTCTGATTGTCGTCGTTGGGCTCGTAAGGAAGGGGGGAGGACAAGAGTCCTCGGGAACAGGCAACCCATGCGTGCACACATCGCGAAGAAGCCGGCCATCCTTTAGTTTTGCACGTCTAGCTGCCCCTGCATGGACCTAGTATGCTCCCCACCCCGATCGGTCGACTCTTGTGCCAATCGAGCCTGCTCTTGTACGGCTCGGACCACCTCGGGATCGACCTCACCTCGCCTACTGGACAACGATCCGGAGGGCTAGGATGAAAAATCTCTGTGGACCCTCCATCCAACCCCACGAACCTCTTTGCCAGCTCAACGACTGTAAACAACATTGGCGATGGCGATCTGGCTCTCCACTGATAGAGGGGCACCTCTTCTGGCGTCATACCCGGGTTTTCTAGCTAGGTGTTCACCAACTGCTCCTGGGTCATTTCTATCAACCGTGCCTGAAATTAAAAATGCAATTACCATTATAGTAAATTTCGATACATTTTGGAAGTATGATTAAATTGAATTGAGTTAGGCAAGATGAGTCACTTACCCCTTATTGACTCACTTCATTGTTAACCCCAGGCCTGACATAAGCCGAGACGCTGGCATCCAAGAGAGAATGCTTCGAACCTGCATCCTTGTGCTCTTTTGTGATGAACATGAAGCCTTTGGAGCCCAAAGTATGGTGTTTATCATTCTTCACACGGTTTGCCTTGTTGTCATTCGACCTAACCTGTTGACAAAAAATCATTAAACAATAAATAAATGGTTAAAAATAATAAATTATTTAATTTTCTTAATTTAAAGGAAATAAAGACGAACCTTATACTTGTTGGACTCAAAGTGTCCGACCAACCATTCCCACTCCTGTTCCCTTTCGTTCTGCAGCTCATGTGGGACAGGCATGGCGCCATGTCATAGATAGTACTTTTGGAAGTCGTACTTTCAATCCTTGAAAATGTTCTTGGCCACGGTGTTGATGTGCTCCATCATCTCCGGCGTGCCGTTGATATCGAAATGTGTCTAAAAAAAATAAAACTTAGAACCTAAACATTATGCCTAGTTTCGTGGTTGGTAATTAATTATAAAAATATTTAAAAATTAAACAGTATTACCAAGAGTTCGCGGTACACCCTCAACTTCTCGGATTTAGGCAGCTTGTTCCACGATGCGGCAACTATACGGATGTTGTTCTGTATGATTGAGCTGATGGTGTGCGACGTGAGGCTGTCGAGTTGCGAAGACGGAGGGCCTCGGGTGAAATCGTCGAACGACACTGGTATCTTCTTCCCGGTCGACCTGACTATGCGCTCAGTTTTCGTGGCCTTCCCAAGTCCCCGACTCCGTTTGTGGACCTCATCTGATGGCTATCTCCTCGTCATACGCCATGCGCTGTAGTGAACGAAGTCATCGACCGACTCCATGGGACCTTCAGATGTTGCTGCTGAAGCGATGAAGGATGGGTTGTCGGTATGGGTAATTCTGCCTCATTTGGAGCATGAAGGATTGGGCCAGTCGGCATACCCAAATGATTCGGAGGAGCCGAAACGGTCTCCTCCGACTCAGTTTGGCTCCAACCCATTGCTTGTGCAATGGATTGGAGTTCGGCTTCCCTATCTTCTTGTGATCGTCTCTTCTTTGGCTCCATCGATCGTAATTAATGAAGCTAGAAACATTATTTATTAACAATATATATATATCCAAATTAATTCATCCAAATTAATCCAAATTTTCACCAAATTTCATCAAATATAAATATATCCAATTTATCAAAATTTCAAAAAAAAAATTGAATTTATCCAAATTTCACAAATAACATCAAAATATGTATGATTAAATTCAATTCGATATATATTACCAATTTACGAATAAATTCAATTCGATATATATTACTAATTTACCATCCAAATTTCACAAATATATCCAAATTTATCTAATTTATTCAAATCTCACTAATTTAATTATCCAATTTATTTCGTGGTATTTATATTACCAATTTATATTACAAATTTATATTAACAATTTATTTATCCAATTTATATTACCAATTTATCAAATAATTAACATCAATATACTCAAAACTATATCTGTACATTATATATACAATACTAAATACATGCATTACCAAATATATACACACACACAAAATATACACAATTAATATTTTATTTATTAATTAACAATGTATCCAAATATATATATAAAAAATATATATACACAATATATATAATATATATACACAATATATATATGAATTACGTACACAACATGTATTATACGTACATATATATATATAGAGAGAGAGAGTGAGAGATATACCGACGGCGGCGCAGGCGATCGATGGGAGGCGGCAGGGAGGAGGGTGGGCCGGTGGCCAGGAGGAGGGCAGTCTGAGAGGAGAGGATGAAGTACGTACGTACGTGATCGAGGAGGAGGAGGAGTGGTGGGGCCAGACGGCGAGAGAGGGAGAGGAGAGGCGGGGAGGCAGTGGCGACGTTGCAGGAGGAAGAGGTGGGGACGAGAGAATAGAGAGAGAAAGAGAGAGAGAGAGAGAGAGTAGATCATAGAGAATGAGAGAGAATGGAGAGAGAGAGACTGGTTCAAAATGAGTATCAATTTATGGATATAGACATTCAATTAGGCGACGAACTGATAGTTTTCGTCGCCTAAGTGCGTTTAGGCGACGAAAATCATCGGTTCGTCGCCTAAGTGGAATTTAATATGGCCAAAAAAATAAGGTGCACAGAAAAATAAACCCCACTTAAATGACAAAAGGATTTGTTTTATCGCCTAAACCCTAAAATTAGGCGACGAAACCAACCCTGTCGTCGTCTAAGTGATATTCAAACGTGGCCCAAAAAATAGGTGCTCAAGAAAGTGAACCGCCAAAATTTTGGTCTTAGGCGACGAACATGAGGTATTTCGTTGCCTAAGTCGTTCTTATTTCTGGCTTGAAAATTTTGGCACACGAAACGAACCACCAAAAAATTGGTCTTAGGCGACGAACCAAGGTGTTTTCTTCGCCTAAGTAAATATTTTTTAAAAATTATATGAAAAATATTTGTGTGTAGTTACTTATAAATTAAAAAAATGAACCGTTAAATATAACCATTATATTTGTACAATATTTTTAAAAAATTGAACATAATTCGGATTAATTTAGGTTTCGATCGAATGAATTTAGTGATTATCGAGTCCCGCATAATGGATTAAAGCCATAAAAAATCTCAAATGGGGAAAACTTAGTTGCTGAATGCATGCTTCTATTGTAAGCAAACTCTACATGTGGCAAACATTCTTCCCAAGTTTTCAAATTCTTCTTAATGATTGAACGCAATAAAGTTGACAATGTTCTATTCACCACTTCAGTTTGCCCATCCGTTTGAGGATGACAAGTAGTAGAAAATAATAACTTTGTCCCCAATTTTCCCCACAAAGTTTTCCAAAAGTAACTCAAAAACTTTGCATCACGATCTGAAACAATGGTATTAGGCATGCCATGCAACCTAACAATTTCTCTAAAGAACAAATCAGCTATATGAGATGCATCATCAGTCTTATTGCACGCAATGAAATGTGCCATTTTTGAAAATCTATCCACAACCACAAAAATCGAATCTTTTCCCTTCTTGGTCCTGGGTAAACCTAAAACAAAATCCATAGAAATATGAGTCCAGGGTTCACAAGGTATGGGCAAAGGGGTATATAGACCATGTGGGTTCGGCTTAGACTTAGCATGCCTACATGTTATGCACTTTTCACATATTCGCTCAACATCTCTTTTCATATGAGGCCAAAAGAAATGCTCATGTAAAATTCCTAAAGTCTTAGCAATACCAAAATGACCCATCAATCCACCTCCATGAGCTTCTCTCACAAGTAATTCTCTCAAAGAACAAACAGGAACACATAATTTATTTTCACAAAACAAGTATCCATGGTCCCTATAAAACTTGCCAAAGGTCACTCTTTCACACGCATTGAACACTTCACCAAAATCAGGATCTTGTGCATATAAATCTTTAATGTATTCAAAACCAAGCAACTTTGTTTCTAAGGTGTTGAGTAAAACATACCTTCTGGACAGTGCATCAGCAACAATATTTTCCTTACCTTTCTTGTACTTGATCACATAAGGAAATGTTTCGATGAACTCTACCCATTTTGCATGACGTTTGTTCAACCTTTGCTGCCCTTTCAAATGCTTCAATGATTCATGATCCGTATGGATCACAAACTCCTTTGGCCAGAGATAATGCTGCCAATTCTCCAATGCTCTTACCAAAGCATACATCTCCTTGTCATACGTTGGATATTTCAAGGCCGCTCCACTTAACTTCTCGCTGAAATAGGCAACTAGTCGGCCTTCTTGCATCAAAACAGCTCCAATTCCTATTCCTGAAGCATCACACTCAATTTCAAAAGTCTTAGAAAAATTAGGTAAAACAAGTAAAGGCGCATTAGTTAATTTCTCCTTTATTAAATCAAATGCCTTCTTTTGTTCCTTTCCCCACTTAAAATGCGCATTTTTCTTGATGACTTCTATGAGAGGGGCGGCAATGCTACTGAAATCACGCACAAACCGCCTATAGAAGCTCGCCAATCCATGGAAGCTCCTCACTTGACTGATTGTTGTAGGTGTTGGCCACTCTTGGATTGCTCTCACCTTTTCTTCATCCACCTCAATTCCTGCCTTTCCAACAACAAACCCAAGAAATACAAGCTTATCCGTGCAAAATGTACATTTCTTAAGGTTAGCAAACAACTTTTCTTTTCTCAAAGCATCCAAAACAGATTTAAGATGCATCACATGTTCTTCCAAGGTTTTGCTATAGATTAAGATGTCATCAAAATACACAACAACAAATCTACCTATGAATGCTCGTAAAACATGGTTCATTAATCTCATGAATGTGCTCGGAGCATTAGTTAAGCCGAAAGGCATTACTAACCACTCATAAAGATCATATTTAGTTTTAAAAGCAGTTTTCCATTCATCTCCTTCTTTCATCCTAATCTGATGATATCCACTTTTAAGATCAATTTTTGAAAACACACAAGCACCATGTAGTTCATCAAGCATATCATCTAACCTAGGAATAGGGTGACGATACTTTACCGTTATGTTGTTGATTGCACGACAATCAACACACATCCTCCAGGTGCCATCCTTCTTAGGAACCAATATTACCGGGACCACACAAGGACTCAAGCTTTCCCTTACATACCCTTTCTCCAACAGCTCACCCACTTGCTTTTGTAACTCTTTTGTCTCCTCGATGTTTGTTCTGTAAGTAGGTCTGTTTGGAATTGATGCACCGGGTATGAAATCAATTTGATGTTCAATCCCTCGAATTGGTGCCAGTCCACATGACACTTCCTCGGGAAAGACATCATCAAATTCCTGCAAAAGAGAAACAATATTGCTTGGCAAAGATCCGACAAGGTCATTAGTGCAATATAGAGCCTCTTTGTACATGAATACAATCAGGGGCTGATGTGAAACTAAAGCTCTCTTAATCTCACTTTTTCTTGCCATGTAACTGTATTTTCTCTCTCTTTCTCTCACCATGGCTGAATTTTTTTCTTTTTCACTCTCAGCTTTTGTTTTCTCTTTTCTCTCCTTTTCTTTTTCACTCTTCTCTTTCTTTTTTCTTTCAATTTCTTTTTCACTCTTTTCTTTTTCTCTCATTTTCTCACTGGAATTTTGTAAATGAAGTTGGTCCTCCATGACCTGCTTGGGAGTTAAAGGAACAAGAGTAATAGGTTGCTTTCTAAGGGTGAAAGAATACCTATTTGTGTACCCATCATGTGTGACTCTTCGATCATACTGCCATGGTCTCCCCAACAGTATGTGGCATGCTTGCATCGACACCACATCACAAAGTACTTCATCTTCATACTTGCCAATGCATAATGACACCACTACTTGTCTCGTCACCTTTATATCACCATAGTCATTCAACCATTTCAATCTGTAGGGTCTGGAATGCTTCAAGGTTGTTAGTCCCAACTTCTCCACCATATAATTTCTCGCAACATTCGTGTAACTTCCTCCATCAATGATAACGCTGCACACTTTCTTATTCACCAAGCATCGAGTATGGAATAGGTTCTCCCTTTGGTTACTCTCATCCGGCTTGACTTGTGCATTGAGAGCTCTTTTTGTTACCAACAAGTCCCCAACAATAGGAATTTCTGCGTCACTGCCATCCTCATAAGTTGGAATGACCTCGTCCTCTTCTTCCTCCTCCGACTCTAAATCGCCTTGGGAGTTTATCGCCATCACCCTTTTGTTTGGACATTGGCTGGATATGTGACCTCTTCCCTGACATTTAAAACACATTATATCATGAGATTTAGAAGTAGAAACATTGCTATTACCATATGTGTTTGCCGCTGCTGGTTTAGTAATTTTTGAAGCCTCAAACTTTGGCTTGTTTTATTGTGGCTCATCTCTCCTTGGGGCTGGTTTCCAAGGATTAGTGGAACCCGTAGTTGTTCCTCTCCTTGCAAGACTTTTCCGCCTTAGTCGTGCCTCCACTTTTATGGCTTGATGTACCATATCAGATAACTCCACGTAGTGTTGCAGCTCCACAATGTCTGCAATATCGCTATTTAAGCCATGCAAGAATCTTGCCATGGTGGCTTCTTCGTCCTCCTCTACATTAGCTCGAATCATTGCGACCTCCATCTCCTTGTGGTACTCATCCACACTTTTGTACCCTTGAGTCAATCGTTGTAGCTTCTGGTATAAACTTCGATAATAATGGCTGGGCACAAATCGCTTCCTCATCAATCTCTTCATCTCCTCCCATGTGCCTACTGGTAGCTCTCTATTCCTTTGCCTATTGACAATCAACTGATCCCACAAAATTATAGCATAATCAGTAAATTCAATAGCAGCCAATTTTACCTTCTTCTTTTCGGAGTAGTTGTGACAATCAAACACCATTTCCATCTTAGTCTCCCATTCCAAATATGCTTCTGGATCGTTCTTTCCTTGGAATGATGGAATTTTCACTTTTATGCTCCCCATGTCGTTATCACGTCTAGGCCTCATATTCCTACCTCCACCTTCTTGCTCTTCTGGATCTGATCCTTTTTCCTCATCGTGTCTATTTCGTGGTCGTCTCATAGGCGCTGCTTGCTCTACTTCATCCAACCTTACGTGCAAAGGTTCCATCTCTGCCCGCATTATACGCCTCATCTCTGCTAATAATCCATCTAGTTGGAACGTTGGAATTTGTATTGGAGTTTCTTCATCTCTGGGATCATGTGCCATGATTAAATCTGCAAAATGGAGTTAGAAATCCTCGCAAACACTCCCTCACGTGTTTCACTCAAACAATGATACACTCACACTCGTGTTTCTCTCTAAATGGCTTTTACCCTCTGATATTCTCACACACTCTTGCCTTTTACCACTCTTTGTGTTTTTCTTCAGTTCTTAATCAAACTCAATGAACATTCAAGAAATAAAATCAAGCAGCAATCAAGATTGTATGTAAACACCCAAAACTTAACAAGACTTTCTGGTATGAATCAAAGGTATACTAATTCTCAAATGGAATAACTATTTTGATTGAGAATTTCTGTAATTTCTGGAACGACAAAAGAAACTTTGGAACTTTCACTTTTTTTTTTCGCACCTCTTTTTCTTTCTGTGAGTTTTTTTTTTCTTCTAATAAACTCGAAAATAAAGGATAGTCAAACTTGCCTTGGAGCCGAAGCTCTGATAGCAAACTGATATGAACCTCACCAACAACTGTGATGAAACCCGATAAAAGTGGACCGAACACCAAGAACGCAAAGACAAAGCTTGTTGAGTCAAGACCCCACACCTAAAGAGATGGGAACCTAAGACTACGAAAGGGACAAGCGCCACACAGAGAAATGCACCCACTAATTTCTAAGTGATAAGCTTGGGTTTGAGCGCCACAAGTTTTACCTTGATAAGCTCAGAAAGAGTTCTAATAAGAACCAAGAAGAACACAAGTTCTCACAATTTTCATCTATGATAATCTGATTACAAACAAAGCAAAGCTCTCCTTATAAAGGAATATAGGAGAGAACAAAAATCAAAACAGAAAATTAGAAGTTATGGCCTTTAATTGCTAATTAAGGCCCATAATGCTAAGAAATAAAATTGATCATAAAATAAGAAATAAAACTGATCATAAAATCTGAGAATAAAGATCAGATCAATGCTCCCTTTATTCTCTCCGTAATTATTCTCCCTTAATTCGTGCTCCTTAATTATTGCCCTTCATGATGACCTCCATGACATGCACAAATTTAGCTTCCTCTTTGATAATTTCAGAATTATCTCCACTCTCTTGAATCAGCCCATTAAGTGCTTCCTGGAACATCCGGGCCCTAGCTCTTGTAATTGGGCCACTTGGTAATGATAAAGATTCTACGGCATCCTTAGCTCCATGTCCATGTGCATGATCCGCATTGCCGCCATGCCCATGTTCATTTCCATAATCATCTAGGTTTGCATCAAGCTGAATATGTGAGACAGAGAAGGTAGATGGAGCTTATCAATAACAATGATTTCACTCTAGAGTATTATCCTGGTAGGGCCAACGTACTGGCTGATGCTTAGAGAAGAATGCTAAGAGGAATCGTTGTTGCATCTACAATGGTTCAAGAATGGCGTATGTTGGAGGTTGTTTCCGAGTTTGATTAGTTGTCTTTAGGAGGCAAGTGTGAGGGCATGGTTGGTAGTATCATAATGCAGCCAACTTTGATCACTAAGATTGTTAAGGGACAAGCTCAGGTTGAGTTTTTGCCTGCGAAGTTGGCCGAGTTAGTGGCTGACTCAATTGATGATTGTTCTTCAAAGTGGACAGTTGGATCTGATGGTGGTTTGAGGTTTCGATCGAAGCTTTGTGTACCAAATTGTGCCAATATTAGGAGAGATGTTTTCCATAAGGAACATAGATCAAAGTATACTATGCATCCGAGTAGCATCAAGATCTATAAGGATCTCCAGAGATAATTTTGGTGGGATGGGATGAAGAATGATGTGAGAGATTATGTTTCTAAGTGTCTTGCTTATAAGCAAGCGAAGGCTAAGCACTAGAGACCCACAAGTGAGTTGAAGTCATTGACAATCCTTGTATAGAAGTGGGAGCGGATTACTATGGATTTTGTAACTGGGTTGCCTAGGTCCAAAAAGGGGCATGATGCCGTTTGGGTGATTCTTGACCGTCTGACGAAGTCGACACATTTTCTTCTTGTGTCAATTACGTACTCGGTTAATGCTTTGTGTCAGTTGTATGTGAAGAAAATAGTGACGCTTCATGGTGTACCTATGTCTATCGTTTCTGACTGACATCCACGTTTCACATTGAACTTCCGGGGCAATTTCCATAAAGCTTTAGGAACTACACTAGATATGAGTACTACATTTCATCCGCAGACTGATTGTCAGACTGAGCGAGTGAATCAGGTGATGGAGGATATGTTGAGGGTGTATGTGCAAGACTATAAAGGAAGCTGGGAGGATTATTTACATTTGATTGAGTTTGCCTATAACAACAGTTATCATACTAGCATCGGTGTGACACCATATGAGGCTCTGTATGGTAGACCGGGCAGATCACCTATTTGTTGGGCTGAGGCATGAGATGGAATGTTATTGGATCATCAAATTGTTCAAGAAACCACTAAGAAGGTCGAGATTACCAAGTATAGGATTCAGACAACACACACCCTCAAGAGTAGACATAAGAGTTATGCCGACTTGAAGAGGAGACATGTGGAATTTGCAGTTGACAACCATGTGTTCTTGAAGGTCTCACCTACAAAAGGGGTGGTGAGATTTGGTAAGAAAAGGAAGCTAGCATCGAGGTTTGTAGGACCATTTGAGATTCTGGAGAGAGTCAGAGACAAGGCCTACATACTTACTTTGCCTCCGAGTATATATGGTGTGCACAATGTTTTTCATGTGTTGATGTTAGGGAAATATGTTCAAGACGAGTCAAATGTGATAGATCATAGTACTATTGAGGTGGATGATGTCATGACCTTTGTTGTGTCTTCGATTCGTATCATGGATAAGTCAACAAAGCAACTGCGAAGGAAGGACATAAATTTTGTCAACGTATTGTGGACTCACCATGATAAAGGCGATGCTACTTGGGAGTTGGAGTCAGATATAAGAACTAGATATCTTCATTTGTCTGAGGAGCAATGTACATGAATTTCGAGACGAAATTCCTATAATATTGGTTAACTGTAATAACCTAAAAATTTTCACTAATTAATTATTTCGTGTAATTTAATTTCTTTGAGTATTGAGTTTTATTTTTGTTCTTTACAAAGTATATATGTATAATTAGAATTACTATATAAATCTAGTTCAGTTCGAATTAGTTTGATTGAGGTATTAAGCTCAATCATATAAACCCACTTGTGTGAGAAAAAAGGAGAGGAGGAAACCTAATTAAACAAAGGTTCTACCTCTCTTTAGAACAAAGAGGAGGGGAAAAAATGTGAGAGCGAACTGTGCCGCACCAAGTTGTTGGAGCCGAGTTTCGAGTTCACCGGTGGCAAAGCCATGAACCAGTCGAAACTTACATTAATTAGACACTTCTCTCGTCTCTTCTCATTCTGAGCCATGGACACGTTAGGATCAAAGGGAGGTGAGGATTTCTTTCTAGGTATGAGATTTTTGTGATTGTTAGAAATTTCAATTGAGGAAATTAGGTTTGGTGATTCTTCTTACCGTGAGGTTGGAACTATAAAGGAAATTGGTTTGATTTATGTAAGCAGGCTGAAAATGGATTAATTGATAAGGTGCTTCATGTTTATGAGTTTCACGTTTAGATGTATAAGAGGTGACCATTTTGGGAGGGGGGCTTGATGCAAAGAATTAGTGATACGAGGTTTGTTCTTTTGGACAGGAAAAGTGTATTAATGATTGGTAGAAATGATTCAGAGTGATACTTTGAGTTTTACGTTAGTTTTGATAATTGGTTGTTGGTAAAATAAGATGACTAGAGTTGTTCCTGTATCTTATTTAGTAGTCAACGAGATATCCAAATTTAAAACAATGGCTTATAGATGGGTTTTTAGGAGATATGGTTAAGTCATTTTATAGGGAAATGGGGTTTTAATAAGACACTGGGCAATTCGTTATGCTGTAGACTTAGGACAATTTGAATTATGTTGCTAAGTGAGAACTGTGATTTGTTTAGGCGATTGACGAGACGAATTCGTTAGTGTGGTGTTGTTGTTTAATTTAGTAGCTTGTGGACGCAGCTGGACTTAAGGTAAATAATTCGCATACTTTGTTGAGTGAATGAAAATCACGGTGCTGATGCTAAATGTTTTGGTTATTTTAAAATCGTTTAGTTTCAAACTAACTGTCTTTAAATATATGAACTTGATCAACTACAGTTCATGGGTAAGTTAAAATTAGTTTTGTTTTATGATTTAAAAATTGTGACCATGTCTTGTTGTGAGACGAAGTTGTTATGTGTGGCTTGTGATGGTTTGCTTTTAGTGCACTTTGAATTGTGTGTTATTACAAATGTTTAGACCTTTGTGGTCGGATCTTCGTGATTATAGTGTAGAAGTTAGAGATCTAGTCTCTCTTCATCTTTGTTTGGTTACTTCTGTACTGGTATCCACTGTTTGTTGAAAAGTTGAAAAGTTGAAAAGAGTTGATTATGCAATCTTTCTTTATCAATATTATGTGATTTGAATATTGCATTTCTATGTTTGAGATCACAAAAAAGATCTTATCATTTACTATTATCAATGTTGATTACTCATACAAGCTTTTAAAGCTTATCAAGTTTGTTTATAATAAATGGTGTAAGGGTTAATCCTGCAGGTTAGTGTGTTTGCGCATTGCATCAGGAGTTGGGACTTCGCAGAGTTGATTAGGTGGGAATCAAGTGATAATTTATTTTGATTTATTTTAGACTTCTGTAATGTTTTATTCTTTTTATGAGCAAGTTATTGTTTAGTTGACACTCGACTTGACAATTTATTGGACATATGTAATAAGAGATACGGAATTTTGAATCTCATATTTTTACATTTGTGAAATTGTAGCTGGGTATTCTTTTAAATAAAATTGACTGGCTAATTTGGGTTATTCATGTCCTAAGATTTGGTTTATATATATATATATTATGTATAAAGTGAAAAACTAGGGCGTGACATATGTCACAGTTTAGTTTTCCTTGCAGATTGCTTATTTGACAACGGTTTTTACGATTGGTCTATAAATATTTAATTGACAACTAAAATATCCTCGCAGATTACTTCTTTTGTGATGCTTTCTACGTTTTTTCGCCAAATGTTTATGCGATAACTACTGTTTCCTCGCAAAAGATTTATTTAGCGACGATAGACAAGATTTGTTGGTGATACATAATGCGACAGATATTCGTTCCTCGCAAAAGAACTATTTTGTGACGATTCACACAAGTTGTCGGTAAATATATATGTGATAACTAAAAATTCCTCACGGAAAACTCATTTGGCGATGAATTTTACTATTTGTCGCTAAGTTTTTATGCGACAACTACAGTTTCCTTGCAAAAGACGTGTTAGGTGACGACTAACAAGAATTGTCAGTGATACTTAATTCGACACACATTTATTCCTTGCCAAAGATCTATTAGGCGGCAACTAATACAGGTTGTCGCTAATATTTAATGTAACAAAAATTACTTCCTCACTGAATATCTTTTTGGCTACGATTTCTATGAGTGGTCGCTAAATATTTAGATGAAGAATAAGACTTCCTCGTAAAAAAAAAACTAGTAGGCAAAGACTACGATAAGTTGTCGCTAGCATTTAATATGGAAAATAGAACTTCCTTGCAAAAAATCTTATTCGGCTATAAGTTATGTTAGTTGTCACTGAACGTTTATACGACGAATAAGTCTTCATCGTGAAAAAACTATTAGGCAATAACTTATATGAGTTGTTGTTGACATATAATGCGACGAATAGAACTTCCTCGCATAATACCTATTCGGCGACAATTTCTATGATATGTCACTGAATGTTTATGTCAAATGTCATAAATACCCACCATATTAACTAAACTATATTCACTTAATATCATGTAGATCTAAGGAGGTTATTATAGTAAATACCATAAATTCAAATTCAAATTACATATGTGAGACCTGTAAGAGATGTACTAGAAAATTTATACTTTTTTTCGATAGTATCATATATACCCTAATATGAATTGATCGATTTATTACAAATCGGTGATCTAATCGGATTCATTAGTAGTTAAGATTGAGTGACTTGCCAATCTTAATTAAAAAAGAAAGAAAGTAATCAACCTACTTTTAGACACATCTTAGATATGTAATTTTAGCTAACTAAGATACATACGTCTAAATCTTATATATACATATATGTATGTAGCCACATGTAATCTAATGATCATCATGACTTTTAGCCTTAAGAATATAGAACTTAAAATGTAAATATAAAATTTTATTTTATGAACATAGGACCAGATACCATGTTTAGGGTTTACAATTTGAGATTATAGTTTAACGTTAAACAGATTGATCGTTACAGTACCACACAAGATAGTAGAGTTATGACTATTTGATCCCACAATGATCTACCTTGTACATATTACGGTAGTCTAGTTAAAGGCGTCCTAATTGAATTTTCAAAGAGAGTATCATACATATCTTTTCAAATGTCAGTGATATAATTCAGAGCCCAAGCATTTAAAGATGGACTACCATTTGACATCATTGAACACAAATAGACTGTGGTACAAACATAATCCTTATGTGCTTGAGAAACACGCTCATAAAGTATTTTATCTTGATGACTTAAAGTTGGGATATTCTTGGAAGGTCGTCCAGAAAATTGAGTATCGATATATATGGGACGTTTTAGGTATCAGAGTGGGTTCCTCTCCATCGTGTCTCGAGCACGATGTGCTCGAATTAAAATCTGAGCCAAACTAAATTGGTTTTAGCTGAATGAATGAATTAGGCCTTTAAAAATATGCATTAGTTCCTGCATGTACTTACACGTGCCAACGTACTAGTTAGGTTGCATGTGCAAGGGCGTGTTGGATTAGAGATCCTAGATGAATGAATCAGTCCTAATTATACCGAGACCTTTTGTGGATAAAACCCAATACTTTAAGATGGTTAAGTTGGGACAATATCGATACAATAAAAACCCTACGTGCCACAACTTGTCGTTATTCAACTATATATGCATGTGTTTTCTTTAATTAGAGTCATAGAATTTTGTTGGTAATTGGTGTTCGCATATGTTAATAAGCGAGTAGGATGAAGGAATAAGATGACCACATGTACATATTAATTTAGGTCTTCTCATTGAAATCACATCTTAGGCATCTAGAATTCAATATGTGTTTGCTTGTCGACTATTCGATATGTGTTTTCTTGTCGACTATGAGTCGATGCATGCTAAGGTTCTTGCTTCTTTACTTATGATGCCAATGTTGTTATTAGCCTAGATTAGTTAAAATTCGTAGATTTTAGATTCCACATTTAATTCTTCATCTTTCTTTACTTATTGTTTATACAAATTGCATGCATCCTTCAATCTCTAGTTAAGAACGATCCTTATTTACCAATGTTACATCTACAAAGAAGGGTTGGATTGTATGTGTGTTAAGTGTTTACTTAATGCATGATTTACTCATTTTCATATTATATTGGGTTTTATCGGTACATGTATACCCTTAACACACACACACACACATATATATATATATGCATGTGATTTACTCATGCTGCAAAAGTTTTTTTGCACGACAAGGTTTTTTAATATATATGAGACAACAAGAAAACGCCATGGAGTAGTTTATATCCAGAAGGAGCATCAAGTTATGTTTCGACAAGGTGGAGTGTTGAGATATTTTCAACAGTATATGGATATACATATATCAATGAGAATATGTATTAGATTATGTATAGGATTCACTTTTCACTACTAGAAAAAAAAATACTTTAAGGGACAATGAAATTAGGGACATATATGTATGGCATTGACTAATAGAGACTTTAATGAGTCCTTTATTGTGAATAGGAGATCTCAAAACTGGATGGGAACAAATGTTCGTCATGTGCATGGTGAAAACTCCGTGAAAAAGTTGGTTTCGTCAAAGCGGAGTAAGGAGAAGGTTAAGGATGATGGAGTTATCCATATCAAAACTAAATCGTATGGTTTTGTGGAAAGCTAATCTACACCTCTTTTCTCTTTGATCATCTATTCGCTAACACCCCCATCAACTCAGAAGCAACAGCTCGAGGACGAGCATTGAAGGCTAGCATGTCATTTTCCAGGTACTTGATCTTCCGGTCTTTCACATTTGGTTGGTTGGCTTTTATTAATTACTGATTGGTGTATACATTTCATGTACGAACCATTTAGGGAAATATTAGTCTCTACGAGTTTGAAGTTCATCTTTGTTTGAAATAAAACTCAAGAATCTTATTGATGTAAGCTTCAGTTTTTCTTTTTGTTTGATTTTGGTAAAGTTGGGGTTTCTATTGTCTTGATTTAGATCTCAGATTTTACATTGTATGCTCGATGAATGATTTACGCATTTTATGCTTGATTCTTAATGCACATATTTCACTATACATTGGGCTAAGTTATGACCTTAATATTATTATTTCTAATTTACTTTGTTGTTTTTAGGTCTAAATAAAGAAGATGGAATAAATGAGACAAAATGAGCTCAAAACGTGCAAGGAGGAAGTTTCCTATTTTGCTGAGAAAATGAGAAGAAATGGTTAGAAAAATGGTCTCCTAAATGGTGTCAATAATTAGTAACCAAATGACAAATCAAAATGATGTCAAATGGTGCAAATGAAGAACGAAGATATTTCTCCTACTTGAGCTAGGGATGAGGTGGTAGACTAAGCTTCAGGCCAACTCATTAGTGAAGATTAATTCGGCTCAAAATGAAGCCTAAATCAGGTGTACAAGACTTGGTAATTCGGCCAAGATCTTCCTTGGAGAAGAAGGTAAATAAAATCTAAAAAGAAGAAGGTTTTCAAAAATCAGGCCTGCAGACCAGCCAACTTCAAAGAAGTATTGAGAATGATTCCAAAGTCCAAACATATTTATATGATACCTCTTTTAAAATCTATTTGAATCCTCTTTCTAAAGCTATTTGTAGGTCTACAACTCCCTGAATGTTCATTTTAGTGGTCAAAGGTCGGTCTGCTTAGAAGAATTTCAGACCACCTAAAATGTATTTGGACTATGTATCATGGATAATTTCGAGCAGAATACATGGGCTAGGCCTTTGATATGTTTTCCTTACCCAACAAGAAGAAAGAAATCAGAAAAATCAAGCAACTTGGTGAGCAAGAAAAAGAAGCTTGCAAGAGAAGACACAATGGGAAAGAGATTTGTTTTCCTTGAAGGAAAATGCATGACTCTCTCTTGTGCATATAAATAGAGGATTTGAGGCTCTAATTCAGATTATTTCTCATTCTTGAAGCCAAAGCTCTGCTTAAAAACTCTCTTCTCTTCAAAAATCTAAGAATTCTCTAAGAAGGCAGCCTACCCCGTCCATCATCTTCATCCTCCTCCATCGACATATAGGCAATTCTTGAGTGTCTCCACCAAAGAAAAGTCATCTACACTTAGCATCCATAGAGCAATCCCGAAGATTAAAAAGTATAACATGATTCCTTCTTTACTTTGTAGCTTCTTCTTGTATGAATACTTGGTTTTTATGAATTCGTTTGAAAGTATTTCGGTCTTTTATAATTTACATAGATTTCAATAACCTTTCATGTGTTCTAGTCTTTTTGTTTTTAATAGACATGCTCATTTATGCTTAATGCTTTGGTTTAGATATAGAGAAATCCCAAGTTTAGATCAATGGTATATGTGTAGGGAAATCCCGAGTACTAAATATGAATATAAGCATGTGTTTTATAGAACTAAAATATTAAGATTTTGTTGGTTTTGTTTGATATGCATGTTATGAGTGAATGATGTGAAAAAGAATGAGAAGATCACATATAAATATTATATATAGGTTTATTTTTTGTTTGTAAGCATGATTTAGAGTTCTAAGGTTTATTTTCTGTTTGTAAGCATGATTTAGACTTCTAGAGTGGTTCTTGATTGTTTTTACTTGTCTATAAGTGAAGCATGTTAGAAGTCTAGGATTTCTGAATTATGGTTGCAAAGTTTTGTCTTTAATTTTCTTCGGTTGATAAAAAATCACTTTGAAAACCCCTCATACATTTACTTTATGTTCATAAATGTGATTCATGCTTAGTACCCTCAATCCTCAGTTAGAATGATCCATAATTGTCAATACTTTAATTACAAAGAAGGGTTTTTGATTGCTACGTGTGAACGATGTGTTGAGTGTTTAATTTGATGCTTAGTTTTAAGTGTATCAATGGAATGCATAAGCATTTGTTATGTCACTTATATAACAAAGAGAAATTTATGTATGATGTGTCAGTTTTGCCTATGGTATTCTAGTTTACTCCGCGATTGAATAAGTCAGAATGAAAAAAATAACTTATTTGAATTAGTTGAGTAAGTGTTAGTTTTATGAATACCATTTGGCAATAAATTAGTCGGGTGCATTGTTTGTAACTTTCTATTGTGATATGCCATTGTTATTGTGATGCAACCCTCCGGTGCACATATGATGCTAAGAACAAGAATCCAAGAGAAGTACCTCTTTGGTAATAATATTATACAATCACCAATATTGATCAACTTTCTGAAATACCTATGGTTAGATTCTTTGTTCAAAGGCAAAACATGTCCAATCGTATCAGTTTCTTCACAAAGTATAATGAGAGATCTGATTGCTGGTGTATGGTTTTCAGATTATGTTGGATCAAATTTTTCCTGAGTTGGCAATGGATATTAAGTAGTAAAGAATCTGCTGTCATATTATGTTGGAGAAAGTTGCTGAATTTCTCATTTGTGTCACCAAATTTGTCAATTATATCAAGAGCTGGATGAAAATCAACATGTTCTAGTATGTGAAATATAAGAGGATCATTGGCTTTGTGTATGTGATTTCATCAGCTGTGGAAGGTAAAGTTGCTTGATTAATTTACTAACTTTAATATCCACTTTCTTCAGAGCTTTAAATATGCATGTTTTACATATTTCCATACTTGGAACCATGTTATACAAAGTAAATTTGAACTTGATTGTAGTGCATGTATATTATTATGCTTTTAATTATTTAGTAAAATTTTTGTGAGACCATTGATTTTTTATTTATCAAATAGAGTTTGGTTGTTTTAGGTGTGTAAAACTAGGAAGAGTATATATGAGGGCTTTAAGTGGGATGGAACCAGCAATTTGATTGAAACGGATGGCAAGAGCAAATTCTAAAGGGTGATAGAGTCCTTGCATGTAGAGATGGATCAGAAGCCATCAAGCCAAGCCATCTACTAATTAATTGCTTTGTTAAGTTTTTTGGTGTGATTGTGTGTCGTAGTTTGTAGGGGTATGTGAATGTACCTTTATTTATTTATTTAATTTGTTTGAAGATGGAGATTGATATGTGTTTGTTTTGTGTATTGTATTTGTACAATGTATTCCTTACAATCGAGATTTGACATTTGCTCTTAAGTCTCTTATGAGCAATGGAAACCCCAACAATATAAACACATGAACTAAATGTTCATGCACTATCTCTAATGCTCTTCGGGGACTATTATGTGTTGTTGATGACCCTCTATAGGGACATAAATTTAAAAGTTGATGATGATCTTTTTTCTAGTAGTGTTCCTTGTTATGTAATCTAATATAGATATTATTATTTGTTGAAATCCACTATGTCTCTATATATGACTCTCCTATAAATAGGGTAACTGTCTATGGCTCTCCTACATATATATAGATTAGAGACATTCTCTATAAACAAAGGTGATGAACTTTTGTTCTCTAATTTATGTCTTGTTTTCAAACATATTCCAACAATATCGATTTATTGTATATATAGACTACATAGTTATAAATGAACAACGTTAAAATTAATTAGGTGATCAATTCAGTGACAACCATATAAAATTGCTTCTTTGCATGCCAAGTTCAATTGAATCCGCAAGTGATTCATTTACAGTTTTTGGTAAAGCAAAGTTACTTTTGTTGAATATTATGTTTTGGTTTATTCTTATTTGGTTAGAATTCGACTTAGTCTTTGTTAGGATTTATTTTCCTTGTTGGAAACTACTACTTTGGATGTTATTTTTCTATATAAACCTTGTGCTGGGATGAATAAAAACACATCTGAATTCCACACAAATATATTTTTCCAGTTGGTATCAGAGCAAACCCTGAAACCTACACACCACACCTACACCCACACACATAAATCAGAAATTCCGCTGCACATCTATATCTCATCATCATGGCCAACAATGATGCACAAGTTCCTCAACCAGTTCTTGAGATTGCACAAGTTCTTCCTCAGCCGGTGATAAATCAATATTACAACACCACTCAGGATATCTCTGCCTTTCCAATTGGTGTTCTTCTTACAGATTCTAATTATTCTTCTTGGCCTCCTGTCATGTACATGCGTATTGGAGCTAGGAAAAAAATTGGTCATCTTATTGGTAACACTCTTATACCTACTGCCAACACCCCGAAATATGATGTATGGCCCACTAATGATCTAAAGGTCAAAAGTTGGCTCATTGAAAACATGTCACCTGCTCTTGTCAATAGATATATTCGTCTACGCACTGCAAAAGATATCTGGGATGCCTTGGAGGCTACTTACTATAATGATTCTGATGAAACTCGTTTGTTTTAATTAAATCGTCTATGTTTTGGTGCCAAAGAAAATGGGCGATCTCTTGCAACTTACTACAATGAGCTATTAGGTTGGCTTCAAGAGAATCATCGCAAACTACAACACCTGAAGGCACTATTGCTATTGCAGCATATGTAGGCCGCCAATGAGTTCACATGTTTCTTAGCGGCTTGGATTCTGAATTTGACCAAGTTAGAGGCGCAACCTTAAGGAAAGATCCAAAGTTGGATCTAGCACACAGTTACTCATATGTTCGTCGTTTTCATACTGATTGTGTCACCTACTCCTAGAAGATGGAGCCTACTGTCATGACATCCATATATGCTCCTATGGTTCACCCATCTACTGTCATCACCAACCATGGCCCTTCCCATGCGTCATTTCCTCCTCGAAAACCGAATAGATTTGCTAAATGTGTGTGTCCTTTATGTGGTGAGAGTGGTCACACTAGGGAGCGTTGTTTTGAGACAATTGGCTATCCAGAATGGTGGGGTGATAGGCCCCGGAAGAACATCACCAAATCCACCGAAAAAGACGTCCCTACTGCTAATGTCATTAACTCAGGACTTTCTGACATCACAAGTCATGAGTTATGGTGTTAGACAATGGAGAACAACAGTGGCAGAAGTTCGTTACTTTACAAGCACACGCATAGGGGGGGGGGGTTGTTGAATATTATGTTTTTGTTTATTCTTGTTTGGTTAGGATTCGATTTAGTTTTTGTTAGGCTTTATTTTCCTTGTTGGAAACATATACTTTGGATGTTATTTTTCTATATAAACCTTGTGCTGGGATAAATAAAAACACATCTGAATTCTACGCCAATATATTTTTTCAGTACTTTGACGTCCTTTCCAATGTTATCCATGATCCTCAAGACTTTTATAGTTTTATAAGTATGTGTGCAAGATATAAGTACTTGATGATTAATTGAAAAACTATATAAAGAGAAATCAACTTAGCTAGTCCTTTTTTGTAATAATCGAATTGAATCATGAAATTCATTAAGTATTTATTTGATTTTAGGATTAATTACAAAAAATCATTATGGGGTCACTTTTAACTTCATACCCAAGTATCATTTTTTTTTTTGCATTTTCATACTCCATCATTGATTCCGTTAAGAAATAAGTACTCGGCTATATATATACATATATATAGAGAGAGAGATTAGAGTCATTGTCTCAAATTAGTATAGATAAATATTTTAATTTTTCTTGAATAATATTTTATATATTATTATTGACAATTATTACTATATGGAAGTAAGTTTTTTACATATGAGACCAAAAAGTCTTATAACTTATCACAATGCAGAGATTATTTTTATTTATAACTAGTCCTAAGTTAAAACCGATATTTTATATCACTATATAGAAATTATTCTTTTATATAATATTTTTAAATCGAGTTTTTACCCTATTTGGGATTAATTAACCTTCAAGGTTACAGTCTAAATGTTTATTGTCTTAAGAGATAATAAATAAAAAACAGAACAGCAGAGTTCATTAGCGAGCATGTGACCCAGTGAACGGTGTCCTTCCTTTTCACACATAGGGAGGGACGTTGGGAATTCGAGCTCTGGCGAGGGCTCTTTTATTGTAAAGTTCATTTTCATAGGCTTACGCTTATGGAAGGACAAAATTGCCCTTGTACATCAGATAACGAAGTGAGTTAACGGTAAGGTATCAATTTGTTGACGAAAGTAAATGTGGGGTGTGAAAATGTAAAAACAAAAAATGATACTTGGTATGAAATTAAAAGTCACCCCATTGTTCGGGGTCTTTTGTAATTAATCTTTGATTTTGATAAGTTAATAAAACATCATGGTCGAGTTTAATTTGTTCAACTGATGATCGAGTACGTTTGGAATTTTCGAAGAAAATAAGCAACTAACTCTCCAAATTTCAAAGTGGAGAGAGAGTCTCAGTTACAAAGTAAATTTGATTGTATCTTTACAAGTATACAAAGTATAAATAAATTCAATGAGCCCCAAATTCAATTCTTGAGTAATACTGATGAACAAAATGAAACTGCAGAAAGAATACACACATTTTTCTTTCTTTCTTTCTTTTGCTAAAAATTAAGAACACGTACAGTAATCGAATTCATTTTCTTCTAATTAACAACTAATCAACCTGATTTCATAATTAAGTCGCCTCAGCTATCTCCAAAAACTGTAAACGAAATTAGACTTGCATCTGTTTGGGTTTCCAGTACTCCAACGCTATGAGTCTGCATGGCGAAAGCCTAATCTTATGCTCCGAAATGGTTTCAAGCTTAGGAGACCACAGTTGCTCTCTGGAACCAACAAGCTGTTCGTAGTGCTTCTGCAGCTCAGGTGTGCTACAAAGATAACGATTGCTCGGACTACTAGTCCCTTCATCAGTTTCCTGACCTCTTGTAATCAGACTCATAACAAACTCGGGCACAACTTTGATCAAGACCTTTCCATTCGAACCCCTTATGTACTCGAAGGGGCTCTCCCCGAATTTGATCGGACAGTTCTTAGGGCTCGATGACGAGGAGCTCAAGGCGGCGATGGAAGAGGAGGAGAGGACGGTGCCAGAAAAGCGGTCGAGGGGAAGAACGAAGTAGGTCTGGCCGAGCATGAGCTCGTCGTCGATGGATAAGGCCGGAATGGGTTGGCCGATAAAGAATGAGTCTGCATGGCAAACCATTTGGTCAGGAAACTCGAACATGATCTCTCCGGCTACGTGTTTCCCTTTGAGGAGTCTTGTGATGCCTTGTTGGGAGAAGATTACTTTCACAGCAGAGTTCGGGTTGGGTTGAAAACATGGGGACGTCACTGCATTTCCCATTGGTAGTGATCGATTGTTGGAAAGGCTAACTGGGTTAGATTATGAATATAACTACGTATAGGGTTGGGTAAGGAGGGATCGGCGACGGAGGAGGAGGAGTGAGTTGGGGGGGGGGGGGGGGGGGGGGGGGGGGGGGGTTGTCGAGGTTTAAACAAAGTCTGAGGCCTGGCGGGGATGGGGATTTGACTTGGAGAAAGTCGTACGTACGGTACGTGGTTTTTTTCATAAGATAGAGAGCAAATATTTAGATCCATTTTGAGGAGGAAGTCGGTGGTCATCCATGTCGGCTAGCTAGCGTTGACAATCTCTATCTCCTTCATTCGCACAAATACGTAAATGATGAATGATATATTTGCCTAACATTTTAGTGAAAAATAATTTGCCCACTTATTACTTTTTCCAGATACATGAAGATATTACTATCACACTCGGAACGTTGTATGTGAATTTTAATGAGAATTCTTATATAAACGAAAGTCTCTACAAATGAATAACATGGGACCGAAGAAAAATATTTACAATTTAAGTGAGTTTATTATTTGATAGATAAATAAATAATTTATTGATAAAACTATAATTTTTTTGAAGAATAATAAATCCGTGGCAAAAATAATCATAATCTAGATTTTAGTTCTGTCATACCGGGAATTTCTCCAAAAGAGACATTTAAAGTGGTAGTATGAAGACTACATGCTGTAATTAAAGGAAATTAACGTGCCTTAATTAGGTCAAATGAAGGGTTTGGGGGTTTAATTTGGACAGTATTAAGTTTATACAATTTCGAGCTGGGTTTCCAACATGCATGTAAATTAACCAACAACTCGATCTGACTGGTAAGTTAATTATCCCGCGTTCCATTTACTCTCATTTTGAATACAAAGTCTAGAATGGACTTGGTTGATTGTTACTCTCATTTTGGATACATGCATGCATGCATTCTCGACTTCATAGTTATATCACTTATGTATATGTCTCAACCAAGTCATTCAATACGTACCGATAATAGCGATACCGTGACCTACAATTAATGCGCCCATTTTGGTAACTTTGCCCTAGTCACTAGCCAAACCGATCATATACGAAGACTGGCTTCGTTCAAATCTAGGGCCAACTTATAAACAATGTGTCTGCTATATACATATAAGATTTCACTATCTGAGCGCAATTGATAGGCACCCCACATAAGTTGACCCTCGATCTTTATCATGATTTAGATCATATTAAGAGCACCTGCACCGGTTGGTGTTCGAGCAGCTGCTCCCGAGCTCGTCAACGAGTGGTCGCCGACGACTTTGGCGGGCCCCCAGAGCTACTCGTGCTGAAAACCTCCTCCGGTGCAGGTGCTCTAATTATCCCGATCACATTAATTCTCCTAAAAAATGATTGATCATGTAAGTACGTATGCGTATATGGATGCACGTATAGGCGTACGTTTTGGTCTTTTTCTTTTCTTATATAGATGTCTGGCCGGCTCAAAGAATTTAGAGGCCTGTATGATTTCAAAATAATTGCCCTCTTATCTTCTATGGATAATCCACGATTTTTTTTCTCAAAATTATACTAGTTTATTTAATTGCTAAGAACCAAAGATAAATCATTGTTAGTTAGAAAGTCCTCAAACACAAAAAATTAATAATTAAATAGAGTAATAAAGGCCTCAAACAATAAAGAAAAAAATAATTAAAACTAACCACAAGAATTAAGGGAGGCAAAAAGAGGAAAGGAGTTTTAAAATCCAATGAATAGAGTAATGGAGAATGGCACTGATGTCATCCATGCAAGAATAACATAACAAAAATCACCCACAAAAATACTAAATAATTACAGATTATGAGACCTTTTTTATTGTACTTATTCACACAAAAGTCATCAACAGAGGCCCTAAAATTTGGGGCCATATTTTTGTGCAACTGTTGCCCTTGTGCAGAGCCGGGCTCTGATAGAAGCTAATATGTTAATTATTAGATGATATTTTTCCTCCAAATTTCCTATTGTCGTGTTTTAGCAGTTAGGCGAATAGTATGTACGTACACATGTAAATATGGACCATGTAGTTTTCAACAATTTAAAACGGTTGGCTACTACTCGTTCCTAATTACTTAATTAATTAATTAGTTAGATAATTATAAGCATGTGGCTTTTCTCATCATACACATAAAACCATACACGAACTGTGCGCGCAAAGATTCAAAGATTGAGTACAATGATGAACCATGCAAAGTTTCTTGACCACAAATGGTAATTAACACTACTACAATACGTAAAAAAGTCACATACAATTTTTCTTCCAAAAATAGAATAGTGGAGTCAGTTTTCATTATCATCAATATACCCATTATTATTATCAATATATCTATTATTGCCACAAATATATCCATTTTTATCATTATTATACTTATTCTTGTCATCAAAAATGTGAATTGTCACTCTCCTATTGACCACAAACAACATATTTGTGGCAACTTATTTTCAAGGCTTAATAGTCACTAATTTTGTTTGACACTCATTTATTGGCCACATATATGTGTGCGTCTATTGCCCTATATTCTAGTATCGTAAATAGCTTCATTGCATATTTTTGTTCACGAAGTCAAAATCTATAGACTTTCTGACGTCTAGGAACATGTAAAATCCCGATTATATTCATCGAGTATGAGATATTGAGCATTTTAGCTGGAACTCGATCACTTCAAAAAGTTCATAACAAGAAGAAGAAAAAACCAGTTAATATTTTTCTTGGAAGAAAACACCCCTAGCTAATTACATCAGGAAAAGAATTCCCACTAAACTTGGCTTGTTGTGGTACTCCTAGATTTCGAGATTGTCCAATAGTGAAAAGGAGTTAATTACGTCAATTTGTATAGGAGAATAAGGTAGATCAATGATTAGTTTCTTCTCTTTAGCTTGTCTAATGGTTCATGTGATAAGATTAGTCACAATAAGAATAGGTCGTACATATGACAAAGCTTAACAGCGACTGTACCAATATTTATAATATACGGGGGAGGACATGCGGTGTTCAGTTTGTATACTACATGCACATATGCCATATAGGCATGAGAATAGTTTGGTTCCAACCATAATTTTCAAGAATCGGAATTGAATCATTCGATGCATAAATAGTTCGGTTCCATATATTTAAAAGACAAAACTATTTAGAATCGAATAGGTTCAGAAACCGATTCGGTTCCACGGTTCCTCAATTTAGAAGCGAATTGAACCGAATTAAAATTTGTGATTATTATTTCTACTTTATACAAGTCTATACTTATCATCACACATTTACTAATTAACATTAATATACAAATATATTTCTTAGTTCTAGTGTTAAGTGACATAAACAAATAAAAATATCATATAACTTCATAAAAGAGGGTTGACCCATGATATAATGATCACTAAATAAGTCATCAGAGTGACATAAACAAAATAATAAATGACTTACCCATTATGTGATCGACAATCATCGACTTAGTGATTTGAGTGACAAACAAAATAACAAATTCTTCATATATAATGATATAATGACATATAATTATACTAGTTAGTTAAAATATGGATTATATACGGTTCTCGACGGTTCCTTGTAAAATAAAAACGAGGAACCAGAACCGAATCGAACTATTTCAATACAATTAGGTTCCTGACAAATTATATACTCTAAAATTTTGAAATCGAACCGAATTGTCCGGTTCCAATTCGATTTGAATCGATTTTACCATTCCCGATTCCAAAGTCCCAGGCCTACATGCACATACATTGGTGATCTTTTATCCTGATTTTGGCACATGATAAATATTTTCATAACCATTGTTAGACTTTTTTTTCTTCTGTTATGAACTATACAAATTAATTGTAGGTTTAATACGTACATTGGGGTCGACAACTACTTAAGAGATCAGAGATGGTTGATATACTACAGACAACATGCGTTCTTTATAAAAAAATATATTTCATTGGGTAGATTATTGTTGAAGAGATTTATCCCTTCAACTTTTTGACTATTGATTAGTCTAAGGCTAAGTGAATTTCTTTTACCCGCAAGTATACGGGGTCAAGTTATAGTATTTGTAAGGAAGTCGAGTGTCAAACCCATGAGGATTGACTACTTAAACTCCTTAGCTTGACTCGATTAAGCACTTGAAATCATGAATTAACTAGACACAAGACATGACACTAAAACTAAAGCAAGATGTGGAAGTGTCTCTCACAAGACTAAGTCCTCTAGAGAACTACCATTGTAAGAGATGGTTGAACTACGATGAATGAAAGACGATTGAAGGGCTGTTTAACTAACTAAATTAAGTGAAAACATAAAGTAAAACAAAACAAAATATAAATGTTTGGTCGACTAGAGATGTCGCAACTAGACAACTAAATGTATCGATAATATATGTCCAAGTTATGAGTTTAGTCCGATTCACACATGATTGTCCAACTTGTGATCTTTTGGAGTCACCATTGGTTGTGAACCGAATCTCCTAGTCCATTAGGGCACTAGAAATGTTCCAGTCCAACATTCAAATATAAAGCAAACCAAAACTAGAATGCAACTCAATTACGAATTGTATCCCAATCATACTACATACCTAATGAGTTCAATATGTGTTCAGTAATGATGAATGTGAATGGCTTTCCTTTCTAAGTCTCTATTAGAGGACATGAAAGTATGTTCTAATGAATTTTCTAACTCATACCTTTTAGAACATAAATTAGAAGAAGTAACGATTAGCTACAAAGCCCATTCGAATCAATGTAAGCTTGACCAAAGCTCCTTGAGTCATTTGGACTTCAAGAAGACTTCGGTCCATGCTCAAGACTAATGAAAACCAAAAATTAAGCCCATATTCTCAAATGAAACCTAAGTCATGTTTACATGCTAACCTTCCTTAGGTGAGTGACTAATTCACTTAGGTTTATTTTTAGCTTCCCTAAACATATCTTAACTTAGTCATGGATAAGACATGAATATGAAAACAATGAATCAAGCCCAAACATGCAAACATGCCAAAATCACATCACAAGCTATAAAACTCATTCACAACATGTAGTACACTAAATTAAATTTAATTCCATAACTCAAAACATAATTGTATGTATATCAAATTGGCTAGGGCTAAACCCTAACCTTCCAAAAGGCAACTACTCACTAAGGATAATGAAATAGAAGACTAGATACATGCTCAAAACAAGAAGAGAGTGGAAATAACTAAGGGTCCCCTAACCAAAGCTCTACCAAATCACTCCAAGGCTTCTAGCTCCACTTCTTCACTCCAAGCTAGCACTAAGTCTTCAAGAGGAGGTAATGATAGTCCTTAAGATTCCAAGAAGCCAAGGGGAAGATGGATTACTTCACACTCCTTTGAACTCTAAAGACCAAACCAAACCCTAGAGGCAAAGATGAGAGGAGGAACACCCAAAATATGCCAAAGTGATGGTGTGGTGGTGGAGAGGTTCGGCTCTACCCAAGAAAGGGAAGAGCTAGATCTCTAATGGTGGTGGTTATGAAGGTGTTTTGGCCTAGAAAGGGAGGATAAGAGGTAGAAAAGAGTGCTAAAGAGCCGGGATAAGGATAAGGGGTCTAGAGAGAGACTAAAAATATGAAAAATATGAAAATGAAGTAAGTTGTGTGCGGGAGAGGGGGAGCTCGAATTTGGGCTGACTAGGAGGGCTAATTTGCACCATTTGCTAATAGGAAATGGTGATATGGAAGATCTAATTAAATATTAGCTTTGAATTAGGGAGACCATGTTCTACTTATTTAGGCTTTGTAAGGTTAAAGTCCTAAATAAGTGACATCATGTGGTCCAACTTCTTCTCATTCTCTCCAAATCAGATTGGTAAGAACAAATGGGTTGATTTGGCCTCCATTGGGTTAGACTCCATGTGATTGGGCCGATAACAGTCGTCAGGTCGGCCATGGTGAATTCCGGCCACTTCTGGGCAACTTCCGGCCACTTCCGGTGAAGTTATTTTGTCATTTTCCTAAAGTTATTCCAAATTCTTTCATGACCTCGGAAATGTATACGTCTTCTCCAATTAAGCGTCTAATTCTTCATATTTAATGGATTTCCGAGCCAACTCCACCTTTCCTAGCAAAACAAGGAAATGTATTAAAAACGATGTTTTATTCCAAGAAGACAAGCATTAAGCATAAGGTTCGGCACATAATTAGAACGAAATTATGATCATAAAAAACTACGTCACACTTAAACTTTGCTTGTCCTCAAACAAACTAAGAAGAAATAAATGAAACTAAGCTAGACTCTAAGCACAAAAACACACAAGGCGTGTAAGTGTCCCAAATAGATGATTGACTTCCCTCAAAGAACCATGACTAGATGAATTGAACTAATTTTGAGCAACACTTTAAAGCTTGAAGTCAATGCATATGTAATAAGCCGAAATGGTTATGCAATATGCTAAGCCAAATGCATCACAATGAAATGTATTCAAATTAATATGTTTCCTAACCATCAAACTTACTAGATATCACTCAATGCACATAAGTGTTTGAGAGTTAGTGTTTGCACCCAAAAATCGCATCAATCACATGTTCTCCGTAAGCTCGATTTTCAACCAAATGCTCCAACAATCCAAAAGCACAAGCATTTCAAATCATGAGGACTTTTATTCAGGTTGTAACAGGGCTTAAGAAAGATTTTTAATGAAAGAAGGGTATAGGAATTTGAGAATCAAGTAACCTAGCAAGTAATTCACATGTCGAAGTTCCTTACTAAACATCTATGAGCCATTAACCTTTTTTTTTTTTTACACAAAACTACTTCCCAAAACTCTTATTCTTTATGTACAACTCATACTCTTTTTGTGATTTTTGTCTTTCTATTTTTTCTTTTCTTTTCTTTGATACTATTTTTTTTTTTTTTCATTTCATTTCTTTTTGAACAAAATACAACACAAATGGATAGCACAACGACCTCCTCCACCTCACACTTCAGATTTTTCTAAACTTTACAATAGGTACAAACTCTAAGAACATCCTAATATGACTTCATTATCGCTTGCTCGATTGCCTAGTTAAGGGTAGAAATAAGTGTTTAGGCTTGGTAAGGATTTGTGGTGTTAAAGAGTTAAAAGGATAAATAATATAAGGCTCAAATTGACTCACTGGAGGATATATGCATCATAGGGTTCAAAAGTAATTTGGCCATGGTAGTAATTCTAATGCCTCAATCATTTTCGAAAATAACTCATTATTCGAAAAATATTTTGCACGGTTTAAAGAAAGTTCTAGATTACACTATGATTGATCGATGTAACACATGAAGGAGTAGGTGCATAGTGTAGCTATGTATGCACAATAAGGCTAAAAAATCTCACATGGGCATGGATAGCTTCGAAAACATATCAATCATTCTTTTTCTCATGTGAATTCATTTTGAATGACATATGCATTTTTCAAACTGATTAAACATGCATTGTTTTCTCTTTTTAAACATGTTCAAAATTATACAATCTATTGGCCATTAGTTTAATCTCATCATAGAGAGTGGTTATTGGGATACAAAACATACCAAAACATACATATTTTTGTATTACATTTTCTCACATTTTTCAACTTTATAGATTTTCCAGATAAGGAGTGATAATGACTTAGCCGCATACCTCACACTTTAGAACCAAATTGTTCTTAATTTGCATAAAGCCACATACAAAACAAAAGTATAGACAAGATAGCAATGCATCATCATTTCACAAATTAAGTCGCCCAACACATGTTCTCCTAGGCATAATCACTAACATGCATTCACACTTAAGGGTCATATAGTCTCTAAGAAACAATGAAACTATTAGAGTCCTATCAACCATAATGGAGGCATGAATACTAATCACATTTCAAAGGAAAACCACATTGTAATCTAGCATGTAACACAAGGGGACCTCACATTTAGAACTTTAACACTTAGAAAGGCATTTTAGTTATAGTACCAAGTATCACAACATATATCACACCAAGACTACCACATGCTAACACGACGCAAACTATACACTAAGCATTATTGTTGAAAGGACCCAACCCCGATTCAGTTACCTAAATCGGAATCGAACCCCTTCTGAAAACACAAACCAACAAAAATCATTCAAAATTTCGGCAGAGTTTCGTTACTAACGTGGAATTGCATAAACCTGCACCCTGAAAATAACACTTCGTCCTATGCCACAAAAGCCAAACCGTGGGCACCAATCTCATCCGGATTTCTCAACATCATAATATAAACAATAAACAGTAAACATACTGTAGTATATATATATATATCCGAGAAAATCCGTATAAAACATGTATCAGAATGTATCAGAGCGACCTCTAATGTAAATATATACAATAAACACATCAGTAGGCGAAACAAGGACCTACTGGAAAACACAGGTAGCTCAGATCACTAGCCTTCAACCGCGACGTGACTCTAGCCAGAAAGGGCCTCAGGTCAAAGATCTGCCTCCCCCTGGTAAATGCCTCGGGTCAGGAGTCACAGCCTCCCCTGGTAAACATCCTCGAGGATCAGCCGGGATGCGGGTGTATCGATACAACAACATATATAAGGACTGTACTCTGTGTAACTCAAATCGTAAATAGTTCGATGCAAATGCATGAAACAATATATAAGTGTATATACGTAATATATATATACTGGTATAAGCATAATCGTATAACACATGCTCATGTAAATCGAAATCTCATATGCATGCTTAAATTCGTAAAATGTGTAATAAGACTCGCAAACAATCCGTGAAAAGAAATTGTCCACTCACAGATGAGCAAAACGTGCACTCGCGCTAATCTCGTGGTCTGGCAGAAGATCCCTCGCCTGAAGTACGATCACAATCTCGATCTCAATCCCCTGAATATTCACAAAAACACAACTGATCAAAATCATAGCTCACAACCCTGTACTTAACCACGGAAACCATCCGTTCCCGGAAAAACATATTAAACTGAACAAAATAACCGACTGAATTTCCAAAATCTCCACTCGAAACCCTCGACTGAAAATTCACTACCCAAATCAATCCGAAAACCTCTGGACGATAATCAGGGCGCGATTTCGAGAAAAATGACATTAAAAACGTCGAAATATGAAAAGTTGACTTTCTCGCCGGAGCGCCGCCGTTGAACGCCGCCGGCGGCGGCGGCGCGCCGTCAACGGAGACTTTCTCCGGCGGAGAAGCTCTAGATCGCAAGAGTTCCACAAGCCCAATCTTTTTCTTAACTACCACATAGCTCAAATCAGAACGGAACCTAACCAATTCCAGCTCGAAATAGATCGGAATTCAGTTTCCGGTGACCTAATCGGTCTCGATCAAAAATCCATCCTCAACCCAAAATAACTATAGGGAGAGCATCACTAAGGCATGGAGAAGTGAAACCCCAACATCTCCGCCTCCAAAACTTGCCGGAACCACCCTAACCGTCACCGGCGAATTTCATAAACTCGGCCCGACTCGAACTCACTCCAAACCTCATTAATTTTCATAAATTCAAGCATAGACCAACTCGAAATCACAAGGAGATGCGAGCCTTACCCTTCGCTTGGCCGGAGGTGGCCGGAAAAGGGTCGTCGGACGGCAAGAACCAAAACGGAAACTTTCCCCCTCGGGGTCAAGGGTCAACTTTCCAATTTTGGAAAGTCAATGTTCGGTCAACGTCAAACAGTATTTTGCGACTATTTTACGACTATTTCTGATATTTATACTCATGCCTCGGGTCGATCGACGATTCGAAATGGATAACCATCACGATTCGGATAAACACGAAACAATCGGATAAACTCGTCGAAAACCGAAACTTCAAATAATCACAATATATTCCTCGGTTATCGGAAAAATCATCCGGAACCGCTCTCAAGCTTGAAATCACGCACTCTACAACTTTCGTGAAGACACTCAACTCAAATTCTCGACCAAAAATATAGTTACGAATAGAATCGGCAAACCACACATATCTCGTAAAACGGTGACTACGCCCAATCTCGTGAATCGTGCCGAATATTCTACTGATTCTGGTTCGGGTCGTCACAATTGTTCACTATACACATGTCATGTGAAGAAGTAAAGAGAGAGTAGGGATAAAGAGGGTGTAAACGCTTTGAAGACCGACTCCTAGCTCCAAATGTATGAACATGTTAACCAATGAAGGCTAAGTTAGGTTTTGCCATTCAAAGGTTGCATGGGTGAAGTAAGAACCGGCAAATGGCTCCCTCGCATTGAAAGTAATGGCATTGGGAAAGCTCAAAGGGGTTTATGGGCAAGGCCATAGCATTCAAACTTCAGAAGAGGCTTGAAAAGTGTGCATCATGAATGGCCTTCGATGGGTCGAAGGAAACCCTTTGATCCATCGAGGTAGAGCCCCTGGATCACAAGTGAAAACAGGTTTCGATGGATCAAGGAAAACCTTTGATCCATCGAGGCAGGCATCCTGGTTCACACTACTTAAACATTTTCAGAAATTTTTACCCTTCTTCAAGTTCTTGACTTCCATGCCCCATTCCACTATATTCTACACTCCTCCAACCTTACACTTATTCTTCAAACATACCAACAGTGTCCGACCATCACGGGTTGTAGTTTAAGGACGTAAACATGGTCCATGAAGGGATGAGTAGGTCAAACCATCATGGTTGGGTCCTTAAAGTGATAGACCTACACACTCCACTTTGTGTTTGGCTCCAAAGCCTCAATTTGTGTCTCATGGAGCTTGAAAGTTCTCTCATTCTTTAAATTCATCAAATGGATGACTCCTTGAGGACATAGCTTAAGCAACTTGTAATTAGCACTCTTCAAGGGATTAAGGCTCTTCAAGGTGACCTTGCTACCAACTACCAATGTCCGTTTCTCAAGCTTGTTTGGCTTCAATTTCTTTTTCTTTTCGCGACTCATGCTCCTATCCGGTGCCTTGACTTCCTTAACATTATTGACCTTGCTTCCCACAAAATCAACACTATAGACTTGTAGTGCCGGAATCGAAGGAGCTTCATTGAATAACTTGAAAGGTTTTGCGTGACGGCTCATGATAGCTTGCGTTCTTCCTTTATAATTGGTTGAAGGAAAAGATAAGAACCTAAGTTCATCTGGGTTCACCTTAGTCTCAACTTGGGTCTTGATACCTTTATGTTTTCCCTTGGCTTCATTATCAAATTTGGGAGGTATGCTAAGTGCACCCGATGTGCCTACATCTTCTTCATCATCACTTTCACAATCGCTTTCTACCAAGGGAGCATTACCAAAATCATTACAACCTTTTCCGGTAGCCAACACCATATTGACCACTTGACCTTGATGCTTTTGGTCCTTCTTGGTGCAAGACTGGAATTCATTAGTCCTTCCACCTTGTTGAACTCGATGTGCATTTGTAAATTGACTTAATGGTTCCTTTATCTTCTGAAGTGCACATTCGTTCTCCTTCTGGATCTCTTTGTTCTCTTCCATTAAGCTTTTGAAGATTTCCAAGTATATATTCTTGTCTTCCCCTTGTTGAGCTTCCAATTTGCTTTGAAGAAGCATCTTATGTTGTGAAAATAGCTTGGTCATCAACTCCTCCAAGTTAGACTTTGACAATTCCCCTTGAGATGGAGGTGCTTGTTGAATTGGAGCTTGTTGTGGTTTTGGAGAGAAATATGTGTGTGGTTGACAAGAGTTGCCTCCCATAGTATTAAAATACTCTCCACTAGCCCTTGTAATTTCGGTAGCTCCATGCTTAAAATCTTGACCATTTGCTTGACCACAATGGTTGGTTGGATAAGATCATCCCATGAGAAAATTAGATTAGTATGCCACCCCGGATTACTCCTTTGTGCACCCAATGACATGTGCTTCCGCTCCTCAATAGTCTCCGGATTGTCTCCTTGATGTGGGCAACATGGAGCCTCATGCATCACACTCTTACAAATCATGCAAGGTGCCACACTAGTTTCTGCAATTTGATTAACATAGCCTCCATTCCAAGTTTTCTTCAACAAAAGGTCAAATTTCTTGTTTATGATCTCTTTAAGTTGCTTGATGAGATCCTCTTATACATATGCGGCTCCCTTGACTTCATTCCTACTTTTCCACTTTTCTCAGGTGGCTTCTCTCATTGACGTTGTCGATTTTTGAACATTGGGCTTGACATCTCATAAGGAAGACCATTTCGACATCTTTTCAAGTAGAACATATGCCTCCTCGGAGGTTTTGTCCATGAAATCTCCCCCGCTTGCATTGTCGACCTCCTTCTCATTTCCATGCACAATCCTTGGTAGAAGAGAGGCAATAACATGGCTTAGGTTAGACCGTGGTTAGGGCACCCAAGCTCTAGCTCCTTGAAATGCTCCCATGTCTCATAGAAAAACTCCCCATCTTCCTCACAATGTCATCAATCTTGTCCTTCGCTCATTGATCTTCCCCGGTGAAAAATACTTGGTGATGAACTTGCGTTGCATCGCCTCCCATGAGTGAATCGACTTAGGAGAAGCTTGTTGAACCACGTCTTTGTCTTATCCCACAAACTTGAAGAAAATACTCGAAGCTTCAATTGGCTTGGATCCATGTTCCGGATGTTGAATCCTGTACATACTTCCTCAAACTCCAACAAGTGAGAATAAGGATCGGAATGTGGATGTCCCATGAAGCTCGGTAAGGTTTGGAAAAAACTAGATTTGATCTTAAAGGATTTTCCCGCTAAAGGTTGAAGAACAATGTAACCGGTGTGCTTTGACAAAGATGGTAAAGCACTATCCTTCAAAGGTCCTGCTTTAATGATATCCTCATCCATGATGAATTCTTCTCCAAAAAGAGGATTTGAAGTCATGACACCTAAAATCATACTAAGCAATCGATAGATATTAGTCATACAAACTCTTAAAGTACTCAAAGCCTTGAAGTCCTTCCATGGTGCTTCTTTGACACCTCCCTCAAGGAAACATCAATGAGCAATATAAGAGTTCGAA
Organism: Geum urbanum; assembly: GCA_946800695.1. NCBI lineage: Eukaryota > Viridiplantae > Streptophyta > Magnoliopsida > Rosales > Rosaceae > Geum > Geum urbanum. The sequence goes on from OX326998.1 coordinate 44,130,371, forward strand.
TGGGATTCTAGTACGTGGTGCAGTGGCATTCGTTGTGCTATAGACACCGAGATGAATTGAGGTAAAGACATACATGATCAAATATACCGGAATCGCTAAATAAAGTCCTAAGAATTTAGGGTGTAGCGGAAATTAAGTTTGCTAGATCTAGAATCTCTAACTACAATGCTTGAAATAAAGACACTACTTAGATATGCCCCTAAGAATATAAATACTCGAGTTAAAAGAGGTAGATAGTAAGTGAAACAATCTTAAGCACATCACAATTTTTGATGGATCGAAACATAGGCTTCGATGGATCGAAGTCAAGCCCTAGGTAGGAATGATCAAATACCCTTCGATGGATCGAGAAAAACTCTTGATGGATCAAAGAAGGTACTGGCACCTTGGTCTCCTCTCCCAAACAATTTTCGATGGGTCGAAGGTAATTTTTGATGGATCAAAATACTATCCATGAAAAAGGTTAGAAGCACAAATTCTAGCACAATTTCACCTCAAAGTATCTACCAAAGTATCCTAGAGATCATAGACAAATTAAACAAAGACCTAAGTGATAAAACGAAGAAAACTACAAGCTAATATAAGAAACAAATATCAAACACATGTCTGGATACTCTACGATCAAAGGCTAACCATAGCTAAGAAATTAAAGTGAAATCAATCGTCGGCAACGGCGCCAAAAACTTGTTCGAGAGATTTATCCGCTCAACCTTTTGACTATTGATTAGTCTAAGGCTAAGTGAATTTCTCTTACCCATAAGTATACGGGGTCAAGTTATAGTATTTGTAAGGAAGTCAAGTGTCGAACCCACAAGGATTGACTACTTAAACTCCTAAGCTTAAATCGATTAAGCCCTTGAAATCACGGATTAACTAGACATAAGACATGACACTAAGGGAGTGGTTATTACTGAAATAAGGGAGAGTGACGAGGAAGATGATGAACCCCAAAAGAAAAGAAAACGGAATGCGGATGTCGATCCAAAATTCTACAAATGGAGGAAGGAGAAAAAGAAGATGGCACCTAGTCTCAGGATATCTAAGAAGCTTAGTGTGGGCTCTTCAAGTATGTCAAGTGTGGGAGACATAACTGATCAGAAAAAGAAAAAAACTGAGGAAAGATCAGAAGATGAAAAATCATGGGGAGGTTGACTTGGATACAACTATAAGCTCTATGAAAGGGACTGGGAAGAGATTTTTGAAGAGTGGTAAAGGAGAACTAACCAAACTCCAAGGCGATGGAAGCTGGCCGTCAACAGCTACTAACCATCAATGATACACCTCGCTTGGAACTATCAAGGACTGGGGCAACCCTTGACAGTTTGACACCTTCGGGAAATCACTCAATCCCATTGTCCTGATATTATTTTTTTAGTGAGACACATAATAGTATTTGATATGTGGATAAAATTAGAAGGAAGTTTGGTTATTTAAGGGGTTTTAATGTTGACCCAGTAGGGAAGGCTAGTTGATCCAGTGGGGAAAGCTGGATGACCCAGCTTAAGGTGGCATCCTACAGTGATTGTGGATGTCTTTAACTGGTCTAAATTTTTCATTAATACTTATGTTACACCATCGGGCACCCAGGCCAAGGTTAGAGTATCATGGATGTATGGTCCTCCTTACTATGAGGATGAGGAAGAATACTAGAGTTCTAGGGATATTGCAAATGATGGTGATAACTTCCATTGGGATTTAAATGAGCTTCTGTGGGAACAAGAAAAGGAGGGGGGAGCTTCTTGGAAACCTCATAGGCATGTACTTCTTCAAAAGTTTATGGATGATAACCAGCTCATGGATATTGGATGTATTGGTCCTTTGTTTACATGGGAAAAGAAAGAAAATGGGGAAATTGTTATGCTGAAAAGATTAGATAGAGGTTTGGTAAATGATGAGTGGATTATGAATTGGCCTGAGACTAGAGTCCATAATTTGCCTAGAATGGGCTCTGATCACTCTCCTTTACTCATGGAATGCTTTCTTATAACTACTAGGAGAATTAAGCAGTTTAGGTTTGAGGCCTACTTGGCTATTGATATTGAATGCCTTGAGGTTGTCAATGCAAATTAGAAGAGGGGTAGACATTTGGCAAATCAAGATATATGGACCTCAAACCTGAATGCTTGCCAAAAGAAGCTGCTGGAATGGTCCAAGGAAAAATATCTAGACAATCGAGTTGCTATTGAAACTTTTTTGGAAGATCTAAATGAGGTACAAAGTGATGGCATTGATGCAAGTGTTGCGAGACAGTCTAAGTTGACTGAGAAGTTGAATGAATTTTGGAGGATTGATGAGAAGTATTGGCATCAAGGGTCCAGAATAAACTGGCTAAATGTGGGGGATTCTAACTCGAGATTCTTCCATTTGATAACCATCCATCACTGTAAAAATAATAATTTGAAAGTCAAAAATAGTCAGGAGGTATGGGGTGAAGGGGATGAAGATGTTAGGGGCATCTTTGAAGACCATTTCAAGGAGGTTTTTAGCTCAAGTGGTTGGGGAGATTAGGGTGATGTGTTCAGTGGGGTACAAGGAGTTTTTACCAGGGAGATGAATGAAAATTTGATGGCACATTTTATCCTGGATGAAATTAAAGATGCAACTTTTCAGCTGGGAGCTCTAAAGGCCCCGAGACCCAATGGTTATCCTAGTCTATTCTCCTAACATTGCTGGGATGTTGTCAATGAGATTGTCAATGCCACTACTGGAGACTTTCTGGAGGATAAGGTAATTGTTGAACGGCTCAATCATACTCATATTGCACTTATCCCAAAGGTACCTTGCCCAAAAACTACTTCTCAGTTTTATTCGATTAGTTTGTGTAACAACTCATACAAGATTTTATTGAAGTTTTTAACTAACAGACTAAAGGTTATTATACTACACCTAATCTCTTGTAATCAGAATGTCTTTGTGCCGGAAAGATTGATACAAGACAACCCACTCATGAGGTTTTTCATTACCTCAAAATGAAGAAAGGAGGAGGAGATAATGAGTTGGGCCTAAAGCTTGATATGATGAAGGCGTATGATAGAGTAAAATGAGACTTTCTTGAGGAGACATTATAGAGATTTCGTTTTCGAAGGTATTGGATTAGACTCATTATGTTCTGTGTTACTAATGTGAGTTTCTCGATGGTTTTAAATGAGAATCCAGGGAAGTTTTTCAAACCTAATATAGGTCTCCATCAGGGAGATCCTCTATCTCCTTACTTGTTTCTAATTGTAAGTGAGATATTATCCTTGCAAATGAAGCATGCTTAGGTGACTAATGAAGTGAAAGGGATTAAAATCTCGAGGGGAGGTCCAACACTTACTCATTTATTTTTTGCTGATGATGCATTATATTTTCTACAAGCTACATTAGAAAACTGTAGCAATTTCATGGGGGCACTTCATTCCTATTGTGAGGCATCTGGAAAAGCTATTAACTGCTCTAAATCCAGTCTCTTTTTCGCTCCAAATACCCCTGAGCAAAACAAGACAATAATGAGTTTGTTGTTGTGCATCCTTGATACCACTGACCCTGGGAAGTACCTTGGACTTCCAATGATCTGGGGCACTCCCAGGGTTTCAGAGATTATGGATCCTATCTCAGCAACTTGGAAGTTGGAGAGAGTAGAGAATTTGTTACCAGAGGAAACAAAGTTACTAATTAAGAGAATGCCAATTAGTGATGGAGCTGATGGGGATAGAATGATATGGAAGTGGAGTAGGGATGGGCGTTATTTCAAATTCCATAAGGTGTCTTGACAAGACTGTTAGTTCCATAATTGTGTTCTAATTATGTTCTTAACTTCATGTTTATTGGTTGTCTTCTTTGAATAAAGCATCGTTCTTATAACATTTCTTGTTCATGCTAAGAAATTGGGAGTTGACACGGAAAGATGAAAATTAATCACTTTTGGAGAAGCCGAGCACATTTCCAAAATCACAAGAACATTTGGAGCAACTTTGAGAAAATGACAAAAAGTAGTCGTCGAAAGTTACCGAAATCTGTTGAAAAATCGCCAGAATTATCCATGGTTGACCAGACTATCAAGTATGGCCCAAACACTCCAAGCCAGGCCTAAGGGAAGACCCAAACCACCTAGATAGGAACCCTAGCTGATTTGGTTAGGGTGTCACACAATTTGAATTTTGGATCTATTAAGCATGGTTTGGACTCTAGCTAGAAACAAAGAAAAGAGGATCAGAAGTTGTGGCCCTTGGATCAAACTTTATGGCCACTCTAACACATCCAATGGCTCACAAAATACCCCATTTGCTTTCCTATTACTCCCCTTGGTCGAGCTCTCCCACACCATCATACATAACACACTTCATTTTACTTATTTTTCCTAGTTTTGAGCTCTTCTATCTAGTTTTCTCTCTAACTTTTCTCTAGGGTTCTTTATTGAGTTCTCTAGAGAGTTATCTTTCGTGGTCTTTGTCATCTCTAGCTAAATGATTTTGTACTATTTATCTAAACACCATTATCATTTTCAAGTTTCTAGGCTATATAAAAGCAACTCATGTTCTCATGAATCTTAGCAGAGTTCATTTTAGCTGGTGTCATAGGCTCGAGTCCCTTTTAATTCTTTCTCACTTGGATTTGAAGTAGAATAGGGTTCTTGGCTATGCTGAGATGACTGTTCTGATTTGGTTTGCTTGTTTGTGGATGCATGTAGTTCTTTATTTAAGCTCAGATTTGGTGAAAGATTTTGTTTTTTTTGTTTTTATCAAAACATAGATGACTTGTTTAGAGAACTCTATTGACACCCATATTATTTGAGCCCCTTTTTTTTTCTGGGGGGGGGGGGGGGAATTATGAAAGCAAACCTCGTCTTCAAAGGGTTTTGTGGACATTTTTCTAATTGGATCAATGTGCGTATGAATGTGTTAATAGAAAATGTTTCATCTCCCATTGATATCAATTTTGTTGTTCATATGCATGAACTAGTGTGGAGCTTCTTGATATTCTCATAGGTAATAAACTTCTCGGTGAATTTTTCAATGATTGTGTGACGACCCGAACCAGAATCTGTTGCATATTTGGCACGATTCTCGAGATTGAGTTTAGTCGTGGTTTTACGTCGTAAATGTGGTTTGTCGACCTTATTCGCGACTTTGTTATCGGTCGAGAATTTGAGTTGGGTGTCTTCACGGAAATTGTAGAGTACGTGATTTCGAGCTCGTGGGCGATTCCGGAAGATTTTTCCGATAAACGAGGAATATTTTATGATTATTTGAAGTTTCGGTCTTCGACGAGTTTATCCGATTGTTTCGTGTTTATCCGAATCATTTCGTATATTCATTTTGGACCGTCGATCGACCCGAGGCGCGAGTATAAATATCAGAATAGTCGAGAATTTCATTTCGGGCATTGACTGAGTTGACTTTCCATTTTGGGAAACTTTGACCGTTGACCCGTGGAGAAAACTTTCCGTTTTCGGCTTCAACGTCCGACAACCAATTTCCGGCCACCTCCGGCCTAGTGAAAGGTAGGGATCGCTTCCTTGTTTGATTTCGAGTAGGTTTGCACTTTGAATTATAGAAATTGATGGAGATTTGTGGAGGAACGATTCGGGGCAGTTTAGGGTGGTTCACCGGTGACGGGTGAGGTGGTTCCGGTGGGTGTTCGAGGCTGGGTTGATGGGGGTTTAGTTCCTTTTGCCCTTGGGATGCTTTCCCTTTGTTTAATTTGAGTTTTGTTGAGTTTTCCGGCGAACCCGTGGTGGTTGCCGGAAGTAAATTCCGTTCGGGTTTGCTTGGATTTGGAGAGGTTCCGTCATGAATTGGCTTTCGGGATAAAAGGGAAAGTGGTTTGCCTTGCTGTGAACTTGTGATCTGGAAGTTCTCCGCCGTGAAATTTCACGGTTGACGGCGCGCCGCCGCCGGCGGCGGCGGCCAACGGTGGTCAACGGCAGAAGAGTTGACGTTTTCAGAATTTGATGAAATTAATGTCATTTTTCTCGTAATCGCGCCCCGATTGTCGTCCAGAGGTTTTCGGGTTGATTTAGTTAGCCGTTTGTCAGTCGAGGTTTCGAGTGAGGATTTCGGAATTTCTGTTATTCATTTTGTACCGCATTGCATATTTCCGGGAACGGTTGGTTTCCGTGATTCAGTACAGGGTTGTGGACTACGGTTTTGATCAGTTATGTTTTTGTGAATATTCAGAAGATCGAGATCGGGATCGTGATCGTGATCGTGCTTCAGGCGAGGGATCTTCCGCCGGACCACGAGATTAGCGCGAGTGCGCGTTTTGCTCACCTGTGAGTGGACAATTTCTTTTCACGAAATACTTGCGAGTCTTTTATATGATTTATGAACTTAAGCATGCGTATTGAGATTACGAATTATTATGAGCATGTGTTTTACGATTATACTTATACGGATATACGTATACGAATATACATACATGTATATACTGTTTCATGCATTTGCATCGAACTGTTCATGATTTGGTTTACACAGAGTACAGTTTGTATATGATGTTGTATCGATACACTTGCATCCCGGCTGATCCCCGAGGATGTATGCCAGGGGAGGCTGTGACTCCTGACCCGAGGTCTTTACCGGGGGGAGGCAGACCTCTGACCTGAGGCCTTTCTGGCTAGAGTCACGTGTGGGTCTGGGATCCCATGATTCGGACTGTATTAGCACGGAGGTATCCATGAGTGACCCCGTGGGATTTTTACTTGCATGCTCAGTACACTGGAGGAGTGTGAGTTTTACCTCGTGTACTTGTTGTTTTTATTTACCTGGACTCGCATATGTTATTTTAAACATATATATCAACTGGTGAAAGACATTTATTTTCGTCCACTCACTCTAACGTGTTTATTGTCTTTCCCCTGGGCTTTTCGGTTTCCGTGCCCTGTTGCAGTTCAGGTTTTGGTGTTTTCACGTCGCGGTTTGGAGGCTAGTGATCAGAGTCACCTGTGTTTTCCAGTAGGTTCTTGTTTCGCCTACTGATGTACATATTATATATGTTTTACTTTAGAGGTCGCTCTGATACATTCTGATACTTGTTTATACTGATTTACTCGGATATATACATACATATTAGAGTATTTTTTCCTTTTATCATTCATATTGATGTTGAGAAATCCGGATGGGAATGGTGCCCACGGTTTGGCTTTTGTGGCATAGGACGAAGTGTTATTTACAGGGTGCAGGTATATGCAATTCCACGTTAGTAACGAAACTCTGCCGAAATTTTGAAAAGTTTTTGTTGGTTCGTATTTTCAGAAGGGGTTCGATTCCGGTTTAGGTAACTGAATCGGGGTTGGGTCCTTTCAGCTTGGTATCGGAGCATTAGGTTGTCAGATTCTGTAGACTCTTGTAGTTGTGACGCTTAGGGTATTTGAGTTGATACAGCATGACTGGAGTGATGACCCGACTGGCCAGCGGTACTCATCAATACTTCGGGTGCTGTGTGTCCTCAAATATCTGCGGTTTCATGATTACGTTCTTTCTGCTTGTACCTAATGTTTGTCTTCTATCAGTAGGATGCCTCCTCGACGTGGTCCCCGTGTTGATCGGGATGATGATCCTGATGAGGATCGCCGAACGCACGACTTGCTGATGCGAGTGTTGCGTTTGGAAGAGCGTTTTGACCCTATGGTCAAGGCTCGCACAGCTGGTGCTACCGTGTTTTCGGGTTCAGTTGATCCAGAGATATGCGAGGCATGGCTGGTTCAGATTGAACGTGTTTGTGAGCGTCTGTAGTTTACTCCTGAGCAGATGTCAGTAGCCGCAGTTGGGTTACTTGAGGGTGATGCATACTTTTGGTGGGTTAGTACTGACAGAGTTCCTGTGGATACTCCTTGGACATTGTTTCGTGATCTGTTTATACGGAGGTATTTTAATCAGGCTACCCAGCAGCGCAAGTACGAGGAGTTCACAAACTTGAGGCAGGGCAGTTTGTCTGTACTTGAGTACAGGGATCGGTTTACCCGTTTGTCTCGTTTTGCGCGGGATATGGTGGCTACAGAGGAAGCCAAGTGTCGTAGGTTTGAGCTGGGATTGAATCTGAACATCAAGGCGACACTGACTACGATGCCTCGAAACAACTTTGATGAGTTTGTTAGTGCTGCACTCCGAGGCGAGGAAATTGAGCAGGTGAGACAGCGGCAAAGGTACCAGCCGAGACAGTTGGAGGAAGGTGGACCGAGTCAGGGGCCTTCAAAGAGGCAGAGTTCTGATACATCCGGTTCAGCTTCATCCTCAGGTGGTGGATCTTATCGCCCACCAGTTGGTATGTCGAGACAGGGATTGAGAAGGTGGAGAGATCGACCGCAGCGACCACAGGCTAGTGGGAGTTCCAGCGGTTCTAGTTATCCGCGGCGTACTGGTGGCACGTTTGCTATACCGCGGGAGTACCCATTGTGCAGTTTCTGCAACAGGCATCACCTTGGACCATGTCAGCGAGGCCCTGTCACTTGTTTTCGCTGTGGCCAGGTGGGTCACTACGCGAGGGAGTGTCCTCAGTTGTATGGCGGTGATAGACAGGCGGCCCAGAGTTCCGGAGGAGAGCGAGGTGCCACTTCGGGAACTCGACCAGCATAGTTTGCAGGCCAGGGCAGACAGCAAGGACAACCTCAGCGAGGACGACCAGCTGGACAGGCGAGGGTTCATGCTATGACTCTACGTGAGGGCAAAGCATCACTGGAGGTCGTTATCGGTACGTTACATGTTTTTGGTATTCCTGTACTTGCATTGTTAGATCCGGGCGCTACACATTCGTTCATATCATTTAGACTGTCATCATTAGCTACGGTACCTGTGTCTCCACTTCCGGGGTTGTGGAGAGTGTTGTATCCGTCAGGTGAGGTTGTGAACATCGGTTGGGTTTACAGAGATTGTGAGGTGTTTATTGATGGCCATGGTTTAGCCGCAGATCTGTTACTGCTTGATATTGTGGATTTTGATTTGATTTTGGGTATGGACTTTTTAGAGTCGCACTGGGCCATGTTTGACTGCCACAGGAAGGAGGTCGCATTTCGACGACCAGGGTTACTCGAGATACTATTCCGTGGCGAGAAGAACACTTCACTACCGTGTTTGATTTCCGCGATGAGGGCGGACCGGTTGATGAAGAAGGGTTGTGTTGCTTACTTAGCCCATGTTGTGGACACTACAGCTGTAGTGCCAGATCTTGGTAGTATTGAGGTTGTGTCTGAGTTCCCGGATGTGTTTCCAGCGGAGTTACCTGGTATACCCCCTGTACGGGAGATTGATTTTACCATTGAGTTATTGCCGGGTACTGGACCGATTTCCCAGACACCGTACCGGATGGCATCTGCGGAGTTGAGGGAGTTGCAGATTCAGCTCCAGGAGTTGTTAAAAAAGGGTTTCATTCGACCGAGTGTTTCTCTGTGGGGTGCTCCAGTGTTGTTTGTGCGAAAGAAGGACGGGTCCATGCGATTGTGCATCGACTATCGGAAGCTAAATCAGATTACAGTAAGGAACAAGTATCCGTTGCCGCGGATTGACGACTTGTTCGATTAGCTGGAGGGTGCAGCAGTCTTCTCGAAGATTGACCTTCGATCCGGATATCACCAGTTGAGGATCCGAGACTCTGACGTAGCCAGGACAGCATTCCGGACGCGGTATGGGCACTATGAGTTTTTGGTTATGCTGTTTGGGTTGACCAATGCCCCCGCAGCTTTCATGGATTTGATGAATCGGGTGTTTCGACGATTCCTGGACAAATTCGTGATTGTATTCATTGACGATATCCTGATCTATTCCAGGAGTGTGGGTCAGCACAAGAAGCACTTGCGAGCAGTGTTGCGAACTTTGCGGGACCATCAGTTATTCGCGAAGTTTAGCAAGTGTGAGTTCTGGTTGGATAGTGTGAAGTTTCTGGGCCACGTGATTTCGGCCGAGGGAGTTAGTGTTGATCCTGACAAGATCGAGGCCGTGCTGAATTGGAGTAGACCCACTACTGTGCCAGAGATTCGGAGTTTCTTGGGTTTAGCAGGCTATTATCGACGGTTTGTACATGATTTTTCCCGGATTGCTACACCACTGACCAGATTGACGAAGAAGGGCGTCAAGTTTGAGTGGTCTGATGCGTGCGAGGAGAGTTATTTGCTCATGAAGGAGAGACTGACTACCGCACCGGTTCTTACATTGCCAGACGACAATGGTGAGTTTGTTGTGTATAGTGATGCGTCGAAGTTGAGCCGTGGCTGTGTGTTGATGCGGCATGGTAGAGTTGTGGCATATTGTTTTAGGCAGCTGAAACCGCATGAGGTGAACTATCCGATGCATGATTTAGAGTTAGCCGCTATCGTGTTAGCGTTGAAGAGTTGGAGGCATTATCTGTATGGTCCTCAGTGTAAGATTTTCACTGATCACAAGAGTCTCACCTACTTGCGGACGCAGCCGGATCTGAACATGAGGCAGCGCCAATGGATAGAGTTGATCAACGACTACGATTGCACGTTTGAGTACCATCCGGGGAAGGCCAATGTTGTGGCAGATGCACTTAGTCGGAAATCTGGAGCCTCGTTGTTTCACATGTGTGTGGCCAGAGTATCGATGTTAGCCGAGCTTCGAGCTACGGGTGCTGTGTTTGGGTATGATGATGATGGAGCTTTGTTGGCCAGTTTTCAGGTTCGACCCGTACTGGTTGATCAGGTATGAGAGGCTCAGGATTCAGATTCTTACTTACTGGGCAAGAAGACCATGATACGGAATGGGTTGCCTACAGAGTTCCGATTGAGCGACGACGGTACGTTGTTGTTCAGAGGCAGGCTATGTGTACCTAGAGACGAGGACTTGAAGAAGGAGATTTTGGACGAGGCCCACAGTTCAACGTATGCGATGCATCCCGGAGGTACGAAGATGTTTCGTAGACTTCGAGCGTACTATTGGTGGCGCAACATGAAGTGGGAGATTGCCGCGTACGTGAGTCGATGTTTGATTTGTCAGCAGGTGAAGGCGGAGAGGCAGAAACCTGTATGGAAACTACAGCCACTTGAGATTCCAGTTTGGAAGTGGGAGCATATTACGACGGATTTCGTCTATCAGTTACCGCGTACTTCGGCGGGCAACACTGGCATTTGGGTTATTGTTGACTGATTGACGAAATCCGCACATTTTCTTGCACTTCCAGGGAAGATTTCAGTGGGCAGATTGGCCAAGTTGTACTTATCCGAGATTGTTCGCTTGCATGGTGTGCTTGTTTCCATTGTTTCAGACCGTGATAGTCAATTTACTTCTGAGTTTTGGCAGGCTTTACAGCGAGCCTTGGGCACGAGGTTGCGATTTAGTACAGCTTTTCATCCTCAGACTGACGGGTAGTCCGAGCGGACCATTCAGACTCTTGAGGATATGCTGAGATCGTGTGTGTTGTAGTTTCGCGGAAACTGGGATCAGCAGTTGCACTTGATTGAGTTCGCCTACAATAACAGTTATCAGGCTAGTATTGAGATGGCACCGTACGGGAAGCAGTGTCGCACTCCATTGTGTTGGAGTGAGGTGGGCGAGCGTTGGCTCATTGGTTCTGATTTGGTGAAAACCACGATGGAGGACATACAGGTTATCCGGGATCGGTTGAAGGTCACCCAGGATCGGCAGAAGAGTTATGCAGATGTGAGGAGGAAGAGTTTAGAGTTCGAGGTCGACGATTGGGTCTTCCTGAAACTATCTCCGTGGAAGGGAGTTGTGCGTTTCGGGAAGCGTGGCAAGCTTCGACCGCGGTACATTGGTCCGTATGAGATTACGGAGAGGGTTGGAGCTGTTGCTTACAGACTTGAGTTACTGGCTGAGATGGCTCGTGTGCATGATGTCTTCCATGTTTCGATGTTGCGGAAGTATATCTCAGATCCTTCACATGTGTTAGCCCCACAGCAGTTGCCGATCAGGGAGGATTTATCGTATGTTGAGGAGCCAGTGCAGATTCTCGATCGTCGTGAGCAGGAGTTGAGGCACCGTGTGATTCCGCTGGTGAAGGTCTTGTGGCAGAACCACTCAGTTGAGGAGGCCACCTGGGAGACTGAGCAGCGTATGTAGGAGCAGTATCCTCATCTGTTCACTTGACAGGTACGTAAATTTTGAGGTCGAAATTTCTTTAAGGGGGGTAGATTTGTGACGACCCGAACCAGAATCTGATGCATATTCGGCACGATTCTCGAGATTGAGTTTAGTCGCAGTTTATTATCGTATATGTGGTTTATCGATTCGATTCGCGACTATGTTTTCAGTCGAGAGTTTGAGTTGGGTGTATTCACGGAAATTGTAGAGTACTTGATTTCGAGCTCGTGGGCGGTTCCGGAAGATTTTTCCGATAACCGAGGAATATTTTATAATTATTTGAAGTTTCGGTCTTCGACGAGTTTATCCGATTGTTTCGTGTTTATCCGAATCATTTCGTATATTCATTTTGGACCGTCGATCGACCCGAGGCGCGAGTATAAATATCGGAATAGTCGAGAAATAGTCGAGAATTTCATTTCGGGCATTGACTGAGTTGACTTTCCATTTTGGGAAACTTTGACCGTTGACCCATGGAGAAAACTTTCCGTTTTCGGCTTCAACGTCCGACGACCAATTTCCTTGTTTGATAGTGAAAGGTAGGGATCGCTTCCTTGTTTGATTTCGAGTAGGTTTTCACTTTGAATTATGGAAATTGATGGAGATTTGTGGAGGAACGATTCGGGGCAGTTTAGGGTGGTTCGCCGGTGACGGGGGAGGTGGTTCCGGTGGGTGTTCGAGGCTGGGTTGATGGGGGTTTAGTTCATTTTGCCGTTGGGATGCTTTCCCTTTGTTTAATTTGAGTTTTGTTGAGTTTTCCGGCGAACCTGTGGTGGTTGCCGGAAGTAAATTCTGTTCGGGTTTGCTTGGATTTGGAGAGGTTCCGTCATGAATTGGCTTTCGGGATAGAAGAGAAAGTGGTTTGCCATGCTATGAACTTGTGATCTGGAAGTTCTCCGCCGTGAAATTTCACGGTTGACAGCGCACCGCCGCCGCCGGCGGCGGTCAACGGTGGTCAACGGCAGAGGAGTTGACGTTTTCAGAATTTGATGAAATTAATGTCATTTTTCTCGTAATCGCGCCCCGATTGTCGTCCAGAAGTTTTCGGGTTGATTTAGTTAGCCGTTTGTCAGTCGAGGTTTCGAGTGGGGATTTCAGAATTTCTGTTATTCATTTTGTACCGCATTGCATATTTCCGGGAACGGTTGGTTTCCGTGATTCAGTACAGAGTTGTGGACTACGGTTTTGATCAGTTATGTTTTTGTGAATATTCAGAAGATCGAGATCGGGATCGTGATCGTGCTTCGGGCGAGGGATCTTCCGCCGGACCACGAGATTAGCGCGAGTGCGCGTTTTGCTCACCTGTGAGTGGACAATTTCTTTTCACGAAATACTTGCGAGTCTTTTATATGATTTATGAACTTGAGCATGCGTATTGAGATTACGAATTATTATGAGCATGTGTTTTACGATTATACTTACACGGATATACGTATACGAATATACATACATGTATATACTGTTTCATGCATTTGCATCGAACCGTTCATGATTTGGTTTACACAGAGTACAGTTTGTATATGATGTTGTATCGATACACTTGCATCCCGGCTGATCCCCGAGGATGTATGCCAAGGGAGGCTGTGACTCCTGACCCGAGGTGTTTACCGGGGGGAGGCAGACCTCTGACCTGAGGCCTTTCTGGCTAGAGTCATGTGTGGGTTTGGGATCCCGTGATTCGGATTGTACTAGCACGGAGGTGTCCATGAGTGACCCCGTGGGATTTTTACTTGCATGCTCAGTACACTGGAGGAGTGTGAGTTTTACCTCGTGTACTTGTTGTTTTTATTTACCTGGACTCGCATATGTTATTTTAAACATATATATCAACTGGTGAAGGACATTTATTTTCGTCCACTCACTCTAACGTGTTTATTGTCTTTCCCTTGGGCTTTTCGGTTTCCGTGCCCAGTTGCAGTTCAGGTTTTGGTGTTTTCACGTCGCGGTTTGGAGGCTAGTGATCAGAGTCACCTGTGTTTTCCAGTAGGTTCTTGTTTCGCCTACTGATGTACATATTGTATATGTTTTACTTTAGAGGTCGCTCTGATACATTCTGATACTTGTTTATACGGATTTACTCGGATATATACATATATACTACAATACTGTTTACTGTTTATGATTCATTTTGATGTTGAGAAATCCGGATGGGAATGGTGCCCACGGTTTGGCTTTTGTGGCATAGGACGAAGTGTTATTTACAGGGTGCAGGTATATGCAATTCCACGTTAGTAACGAAACTCTGCCGAAATTTTGAAAATTTTTTGTTGGTTCGTATTTTCAGAAGGGGTTCGATTCCGGTTTAGGTAACTGAATCGGGGTTGGGTCCTTTCAGATTGATCTCTCTTTTGATGACTTTCACCAACAATAGTTATCTTAATGCTTAAATGTCTACTGCCTAAATAACTTTCAAGTTTTGTATTTTTGTTTACTTGAGCTGTAAATGGTGTGTGATTTTGTGTAGGGGATATTGCCATCCTAAATCATGTTACATAATCCTAAATGATAGTAATGCGTAAAGTTAAACTTATTAAATAATAATGAAAAACTTCAACATGCCCTTTCAACAAACACACACCTACTTTTATTTGACTGCAATTATCTTTTTTGTTTTGTCTTTATATTAGTAAATGTGAAAAAAGCAAAATGGGAATAGACTATAAATCAGAAGTACCATTATTTTCTATTTTGTCTTTATATTACTAAATATGAAAAGAGAAGAATAGAAACAGACTGTAAATTAGGAGTACCAATTTGGGATAAAAAAAGAGTACAGACTTTTAAATTACGTGGTTTGTTTTGGTTTAATTTGCTTTCTGGGTATTTGGTTTATGATTTGATCATAGCTACAAGGTGAGAAAGAGTACCAATGTTTGAATTTGATTATTGCTAGGAGGCGATTCCTTACAAATTTTAGTCAGAAAAAATTGTTATGATAGGATATTTGAAAATAGGTGATCCAATAAATTATGAGTTTTGTTTTTACCGTGTATTCAATGTATGCATATTACATGTATCAGTTTACGACTTTGGTGATTGCTGACTTGCTAATGTGAGGTATTGATTTTTGTATTTTTTTCGTTTCTCAATTTTGTGCGATTGTATACATGAGTTTGCTAAGGTGAGGATTATTTTAGATGTAACACAACCTGTTAAATTGGTTTAGAAACTTCTAATTCTTTGGTATACCATGAAAAGTCATTGGAGGAATGCATTCAATCCCAAATTAAGGCCTTGTTATTTTTGAAGGTGGTTCTTTATAGAGTTATTCAAATCCTTGGTCAATAGTAGGTAAAATATTCTCACATTTCATATGCACTCGCTGTTTTATTTTCTTTCTCATTTCATTCTGATGACTCTTTATGATGTACTTTATGTTTGCAGTTACTGTTTTTCGGAGACCAGAGTATTGTTATAAAGGTATTGACAATCTTTTACAAGCCTGTTTTTCTTATGTATCTGTAATAATTTTGGCAAGCATGAATATATAACTTAAACTAGTTGTAAATTACAAACATAGATTGTCGGTGAATGAAAGTTGATTGGATATTCAAAGTATGAAATTGAGGGACAATGAGAGAAAAAATAAATTAACATGTTGATATTTTGGTGACGCTACTCAGTTTTTCAATATGAATTTTAACTATGTTTTCTTTTGTTTCATCATCTTATCTATATAATTATATTCAACTTGGGGGTCGAGTTAAAAGAAAAATCGATTGTTGTTTTTGAAAAAAGATGGAAAAAACTTTCCTTGAAAAATCTTAATTTCATGTGTCAGCTGAAGACTCTGTTGGCTTAGTTGATATGGTTCCTGTTTCGGTGTCTATTGTAGAATTGGTTAGGGAGGGGCATTCCTCGCTCCCGGGTTGTGGTGGCTGGCCTCATACAGCCACAAGGGATCAATGATACACCTGATTACATGGAACTGTCAAGGTCTTGGTCGTCCCTTGACGGTTCAGTACTTGGGTGAAATCACCTGTAAGCACGACCCTTCGATTGTATTCCTCAGTGAGACTAAACAATCGAAGTATAGAGCTTCTCGCCTTAGATGTCAATTGGGTTAATACAAAGGCACTACTGTTGACCCAGTGGGTAATGCTGGTGGACTTGCTCTATGGTGGCGTTCGGATGTTAATGTTCAAGTGTTGTCAAAATCAAAATTTCTTATTGATACTATTGTTACTGTCATTGTTGAGGGTATCTCCTTTTGAGCTGCTTGGTTCTATGGCCCTCCCTATAGGGATGACAAGGCATTGTTCTGGAACTCCCTATCATTGTTTGGAGACTTGAGTGACCTTCAATTATTATGTGCTGGAGATTACAATGAAACTGTTTCAGCGAAAGAAAAGTTTGGTGGCATTCCCTTTTCTTGGCACTACCCTCGGTACCTTAGGGACTTCATGTACCATAATGGTCTCATGGTTTTGATGTTCTATGGCTCCAAGTTTACTTGGTCCAATAACCGTGAAGGGGATGAGTTGGTACTTGAGTGTCTGGATAGAGTTGTTTGTGATGTTGCTTGGTTGGAAAGATGGCTGAATACGTTGGTGGAACATCTTGTACGTGCGGGTTTAGATCACTCTCTGCTTCTTATTTGTCCTGTTCCAAGAGCTACTATAGGAGGCAAGAGCTTTAAGCTTGAAGCTTTCTGGTTTAAGGATGAGGAATTTGATAATATTATTAGTCATGCTTGGAACAGTTTTAATTCTTCTAATCCTTTCTCTGATTGGAATAAAAA
Source organism: Geum urbanum (assembly GCA_946800695.1). Taxonomy (NCBI): domain Eukaryota; kingdom Viridiplantae; phylum Streptophyta; class Magnoliopsida; order Rosales; family Rosaceae; genus Geum; species Geum urbanum. Next base: position 44,147,141 of record OX326998.1, read on the forward strand.
CCTCCAAAGGTGCAAACGATCTCTAATTCCTTGGAGCAAGGCGAAGTTTGAGAATAATCATATTGCAATGGGCCTCTTGAAAGACGAACTTGCTTCTATCCAAGCTGCCCAAATTCTGGATATTCCTAGAGAGAAGGCAATTTGCTCAGCCCTTGAACCACAAGTTTTGGAGAGAGAGAACTCATACTGGCAACAACGCTTTAGGATCTGCTGGTTACTCTCGGGGGACAGAAACTCTACCTTTTTTCACTTATCTACGATGCAACAAAGAATTACAAACAAAATCTCTAAGTTATCAATTGGGAGTGAACTTTTTATTTCTGATGAGGCTGCTATCCGATGAGAGTTTGACAAGTACTTTTTCAATCTTTTCACTTCTTCGGGGACTAGAGATTGGGGTGGTGCTCTGGATAGTGTGTCTCAGGTTATTAGCCCGGAAAAAAATGTATACTTGCTTGTGAAAGAACCCAACCCCGATTTAGTTGCCTAAATCAGAATCGAACCCCTTCTGAAAACGTGAACCAACAAAAACCATTCAAAATTTCGGCAGAGTAACGTTACTAACGCGGAATTGCATTAACCTACACCCTGAAAATAACACTTCATCCTATGCTACAAAAGCCAAACCGTGGGCACCAATTGTGACGACCCGAACCAGAATCAGATGTGTGTTTGGCACGATTCTCGAGGTTTGGTTTTAGTCGCAGTTTTGCGATGTTATGTGGTTTGCCGATTCGATTCGCGACTTTGTTTTCGGTCGAGAATTTGGGATGAGTGTTTTCACGGAAATGGTAGAGTACGTGATTTCGAGCGCGTGGGTGGTTTCGGAAGATTTTTCCGATAGCCGAGGAATATTTTATGATTATTTGAAGTTTCGGGTTCCGACGAGTTTATCCGATTATTTCGAGCTTATCCGAATCATTTCGTATTTTCATTTTGGACCGTCGATCGACCCGAGGGACGAGTATAAATATCGAAAAGTCGGAAAATAGTCGTGAAATAGTCGAGAATTTATTGTGGGAGTTGACCAACCGTTGACTTTCCTATTTTGGAAAGTGGAAGAGCTGCCGAGAAGGGAAAGTTTCCCGAACGGGAAAGTGAATTCCGGCGACCATTTTCCGGCCATTTCTGGTGTCGGCATGGGTAAGGTCTCCTTCCCCTCTTGATTTCGAGTAGTTGTGTGTTTGAAATTATGAGATTTGATGGTGTTTGGTGGAAACCCGAATCGGGTTACGGTGCCGGATTTCGCCGGTGGCGGTGGTGTTGTTTCCGGCGGGTTTCGTGGGACGTGAGGTTGGGGGTTTTGCTTCCCATGCCTCGTAGATGCTTCCTAGGTGATTGGGTTTGAACGAGATGAGGTTTGGAGTTGAACCCGATTGGGTTTTCCGGCAAGGTTTTAGTTTCGGTTTTGCTTGATTTTGGAAGGGATTAAGTTGGAATTGGCTTATGTGCTAGAAGGAAAAGATGTTCGTGAGGTTGTGATGGTTCGATCTGGAAGTTTTGGCCTTGTAATTCCTCCGTTGACGGCGCGCCGCCGCCGGCGGCGGCGGTCAACGGTGGTCAGAAAGTCAATTTTTCAGATTTCGATGTAATTAGTGTCATTTTTCTCGTAATCACGCCCTGATTATCGTTCAGAGGTTTCCGGGTTGATTTGGTTAGCCGATTTTCAGTCGAGATTTCGAGTGGGGATTTCGGGATTTCCGTAATTCATTTGCACTGCATTTTGTATTTCCGGGAACGGTTGGTTTCCGTGCATCCGTACAGTGTTGTGGATTATGATATTGATCAGTTATGTTTATATATATATTCAGGAGATCGAGATCGAGATTTGGATCGTGATCGTGCTTCAGGCGAGGGAACTTCCGCCGGACCACGAGTTTAGCGCGAGTTCGCGCTAGCTGATCTGTGAGTGGACAAGTTTATGTTTTCACTGTTGATTTGCGAGTTCGTGGATTTTATGATTTCCGTATTTAATTATACGATGTTGTGATATATGTTGTTTCCGGAGGTATTATTATATGTGTTTAATTGTGATGGCATTTAATACATCGATGTACCAGAGTTGAGAGATTCCTCTGGGCGGGGTTGAGTGGTCCCCTGCGTGCCGCCAGGGTTGAGTGGTCCCCTGGCCTATCACTGTCAGGTTTGAGCGATTCACCTGACGTCGGGTTTGAGAGGTCGCCCGACAACCTCTGTGTATATTTATATGTGTTATGTTTCTTCCGAACTCGCACTGTTTTATATTGAGTATGTGTATAACTGGTGAAAGGCATATGATTATTTTCGTCCACTCACTCTAACGTTTTATTTGCCTTTCCCCTGGGCTTTTCGGTTTCCGTGCCCAGTTTGCAGTTCGGATTCCGCTGTTCACGTCGCGGTTTGGAGGCTAGTGATCAGAGTTGTCTGTGTTTTCCAGTAGGTTCTTGTTTCGCCTACTGATGTACATATTGTATATATTTTACTCTAGTGGTCGCTCTGATACATTCTGATACATGTTGTGCGGATTTTCACAGATATACATATATACATAGTACAGTTTATTTACTGTTGTTGAGTATATTGATGTTGAGAAATCCGGATGGGATTGGTGCCCACGGTTTGATTTTTGTGGCATAGGACGAAGTGTTATTTTTCCGCGTGCAGGTTATGGTAATTCAACGTTAGTAACGAAACTCTGCCCAAATTTCGGAAAAATTTTGTTGGTTCGTGTTTTCAAAAGGGTTCGATTCCGGTTTAGGTGGCTAAATCGGGGTTGGGTCCTTTCACCAATCCCATCCGGATTTCTCAATATCATAACATAATCAATAAACAGTAAACATACTGTAATATATATATATATATATATCCGAGAAAATCCGTATAAAACATGTATCAGAATGTATCAGAGCGACATCTAGTGTAAATATATACAATATACACATCAGTAGGAGAAACAAGAACCTACTGGAAAACACAGGTGGCTCGGATCACTAGCCTCCCACAACGACGTGAAACACCAGAACCTGAATTGCAAACTGGACACGGAAACCGAAAAGCCCAGGGGAAAGACATGAAAACTGTTAGAGTGAGTGGACGAAAATAAATGTCTTTCACCATATAATATATATGTTATAAAAACATATGCGAGTAAAATGCATGAAAATCAAATGGTACGTGAGGAGACGCTGACTCCAACCCACGTACAGAGCATGCATCGTAAATATCGCGGGGTCACTCATGGACTCCCTCGCGATAGCATAGTCTGAATCACGGGATCCCAGACCCACACGTGATTCCTAGCCAGAAAGGCCTCGGGTCAGGATATCTGTCCCCCCCAGAGCGTACTCGGGGATCAGCCGAGAAGCCCATGTGTATTGATACAACCCTGATAACTGAGACTGTATTCTGTGTAAACCAAATCATAAATCCTTTCCATGCACATGCATAAAACATAATATATATGTATGTATATTCATATACGTATATTCGTATATGCATAATCGTAAAACACATGCTCATAAAATCATGATCAAACTGCATGCTCAAGTTCGTAAATCATATATAAAAGACTCGCAATCAATCCGTGAAAAGAAATGTCCACTCACAGGTGAGCAAAACGCGCACTCGCGCTAATCTCGTGGCCCGGCGGAAGATCCCTCGCCCGAAGCACGATCTCGATATCGATCCCCTGAATAATCATAAAACATAACTGATCAAAACCATAGCCCACAACTCTGTACTTAACCACGGAAACCAACCGTTCCCGGAAACATTTTAAACTGTACAAAATAATCGACTGAATTTTTGAAATCTCCACACGAAACCTTCGACTGAAAATCTAATACCCAGATCAATACGAAAACCTCTAGGCGATAATCAGGGCGCGATTACGAGAAAAACGACATTAAATTCATCGAAAACCAAAAAGTCAACCCTCTCGCCGGAGCGCCGCCGTTGACCGCCTCCGCCGGCGGCGGCGCACCGTCAACGGTGACTTTCTCCGGCGAGGAAGCTCCAGTCCTCTAGTTCTCCTCAAGCCCAACATAATTCCCAACTACCATCAAGGCCAATTCTCAACGGAACCATCCCAATTCTGCTCGAAACCCAAACAGAATTCAATCTCCGGCAACCTAATCGGGTTCCCCCAAAAACTCCATTTCAGCCCAATTCAAGCATAGGGTAAGCTTCAGTAGGCCAAGGGGAAGTGAAACCCCCACCTCCCCGCCACCGTGGCTCGCCGGAAAGCCCCAACCGACACTGGCGAAACCCACGAAATCAACCCGATTCGTTCTCCACAAAAACTCAATTAATTCACACAATTCCAATTGCAAATCAACTTAAAATCTTAAGGGGAAGAGAACCATACCCTCAACGAGGTCGGAGGTGGCCGGAAAATGCAAGTCGGCTGGCGAAGCTCAAACGAGAAAGTCTCCCTCCTCGGTCAACGGGTCAAACTTCCAAAAATGGAAAGTCAACGTTGGTCAACTTCAAATAGTGTTTTTCAACGATTTTACGGCTATTTCCGATATTTATACTCGCGCTTCGGGTCAATCGACGGTCCAAAAAGAATAATCAAAACGATTCGGATAAACACGAAACAAACGGATAAACTCGTCGATAAACTGAAACTTCAAATAATCATATTATATTCCTCGGTTATAGGAAAAATCTTCCGGAACCGCCCTCGATCTCGAAATCACGTGCTCTACAACTTCCGTGAAGAAACTCAATTCCAATTCTCGGCCGATAATAAAGTCGCGAACTAAATCGACAAACCACACATATAACGTGAAACCGCGACTATACGCTAACTCGTGAATTGTGCCGACTACATTACTGATTCCGGTTCGGGTCGTCAAAGCTTGTCCCCTTTTTGATGGTGGAAATCAGGAAAGCCATTAAGCAACTTGGTAATTTGAAAGCTCCTAGACCGGATGGTTTTCAAGGCTTGTTCTATGAGAAAATGAATGACCTGATTTTTGATTCAACAACTCAGGCTACTTTGTTCTTTCAAGACTCGGATCAACCTATTGATACTCTCAACATTATAAATATTTCTCTGATTCCGAAGACCCTCAAACCTGACTCTATTGCTCAATTTTGCCCTATTAGTCTGTGTAACTCTTTGTACAAGATCATTGTTAAGTTACTAGCTAATTGGTTGAAGCCTCTTCTCCCCTCTTTGATCTCTGAGCATTAGAACGCGTTTGTTCTGAGTCGCCAGATACAAGATAGTATCATCTTAGCCCATGAGGCGTTCCACTACTTATGTTCTAAGAAGAAATCAAAGAAGTATGAGTTGGGGCTAAAAATCGACATGAATAAAGCCTATAATCGTGCTGAATGTGATTTCTTGAAAGCTATTCTTCTCAAATTAGGGTTTGATGACAGTTGGGTCTCTCTAATTATGAAATGTGTGTGCTCTGTCTCTTTTGTAATTCAAATCAATGGTAAGGTTGGAAGATCATTTAGGCCATCAAGAGGATTGAGACAAGGAGACCTCATCTCCCCTACCTTTTCCTTATTGTTTGTGAGGTTCTCTCAAAGAATGTGTCCAATGCCATCTCGGAGAGGCAATTGTCCGGTCTTAAAGCGTAGTCGTCACTCCCCGGGAGTTTCTCACATTCTTTTTGCTGATGACTCTTTATTCTTCCTTAAAGCTTCTGTGGAGAATTTACAAAAGCTTATGGACATAATCATTCAGTACTGCAAGGCATCTGGTCAGCTTGCTAACAAGGAAAAGTCCTCCTTGCTATTTACAAATTATACCCCGGATCAGGTGAAATTGGATATCGCTGTTGTGTTTGGTATTAGTGTAGAATCAGCTCCGGGGAGATACCTTGAACTCCCTATCCTTTGGGGGAGATCTAAAAAAAGAAGCATTGGCTTATGTTAGAGAAAGAGTCTGCGATAAGATTAAAGGCTGGAAATCTAATTATCTAACTCTTGCTGGAAAAGAGACCTTAATCAAGGCAGTTGCCACTGCCGTGCCGTCTTATCCAATGGCGTGCTTTAGGATGCCGGTTACTTTTGTTGGGATATTAATGAGGATATTGCAAGATTTTGGTGGGGAACAAAGGAGCACTCTGACAAGATTCGTTGGCATTCTTAGTCAAAATTATACTCTGCTAAATCTAAGGGAGGACTTGGTTTCAAAGAATTAGAAAGTTTCAACATTGCTTTACTTGCTAAGCAGTGTTGGAGAATTGTGAAGAATCCAAATGCTTCATGGGTCAGAGTTTTGAAGGCGAGATACTTTGAGAACGTGGATTTCTTCCAGGCCAAAAAAGGCTCCAAGGCATCGTGGGTGTGGAGCAGTGTTCTTGCAGGATGTTAGGACCATAATTGTGTTCCAATTATGTACCTAACCTTATGCTTGAAGCTTGCCTTATTGAAATAAAGCATTGTTTTTAATACGTTTCCTTGTTATACTAGGAAATGGAGAGTTTGCGAGGAAACGAGCTAAAATATGAAGATTAATCACTTTTTGAAGAAGCCAAGCAAGTTTCCTAAGCATTTGGAGAAGAATGAGCAAAACCGGGAAGAAGACAAAAAGCCAACTGTCAGTTAACAGTCAACTCCGACCGGTCAACGGTCAACTCTGGTGACCCCTTGCCAGAATGTTTTAAGGCCCAAGAATTCCAAATCCAAGCCCACAAGCCCAAGAGAGAAGATATTTTGGTAGAGACATGTGCCACTCACATGCTTGGTGAGTTATCTTTAGACCACTAAGTAATGCCTAAAATTGTGGATCATGTCCAACCTTAATTTTGAAATATTTGATCCCAAAATATCCCATCCAAAGCTATAGGGGTCGAGCTCCCCACTACATCCACGTATAACACACTTCATTTCTTAGTTTTTCATAGTTTTAGTCTCTCTCTTAAGCCTCCATCCATACCCAACCTATATAGTCATCTCTTTCACCTTTCAAACACCCATTAGCACCACCAAAAGGCTTGAAAACCTCTATCACCACCACCATACTTTCATTTACAAAATCTTCTCCTAAGCCTAAAGTGGGTGACTCAAGTTCTTGGAGCATATGAGCATATTTGGAGCAAGAAGGGAATGAGAGCTTGAAGAGCTTGGAGCTTTTGGGACTCTTTGGTTATCTCTTCTCCTATTTGTCTTTAATTTATGTATTTATTCTCTATCTTAGCTATGGGTAGTCAGTAGTTATCTTTTGGAAGGTTAGGGCTTAGCCCTAGCCAATTTGATGTACATACAACTATATTTTGAGTTATATATTTGAATTTGGTTTAGTTTATTACATGTTGTGAATGAGTTTGATAGCTTGTGATTTGATTGTGGTATGTTTGCATATTTGAGCTTGATTCAATGTATGTCTTGGCCATGACTAAGTTGAGATGTGTTTAAGGAAGCTAAAAATGAACCTAAGTGAATTAGTCATTCACCTAAGGAAGATAAGCATGTAAACATAACTTAGGTCTACACTGAAGAGGATAAGCTTAAGGTTTGGTTTTCATTCGGCTTGAGCATAGACCAAAGGCTTCTTGAAGTTTAATTGACTCAAGGAGATTTGGTCAAGCTTACATTGACTCAAAGAGCTTTGTAGCTAATCATTACTTCTTCTAATTCATATTCTAAAAGGTATGGATTAGAAAAGTCATTAGAACATACTTTCATGTCCTTTAATAGGGACATTAGAAGGATAGTCATTCACATTCATCATAAGTGAACACATATTGAACTCATTAGGCATGTGGTATGATTAGGATACGATTCATAATTGAGTTGCATTCTAGTTTCGATTTATTTTATACTTGAATGTTGGACCGAAACACTTCTAGTACCCTATGACCCAGGAGATTCGGTTCACAAGATCAAATATTGGACAAACGCATGTGAATCGGACTAAATTCATAACTTGGACATTGTTGGTACATTGAGTTGGCTAGTAGCGATGCCTCTAGCTGACCACACATTTCCTTTAATTTGCTTTACTTAATGTTTTCACTTTATTTAGTTAGCTAATCAACCAATCAACTCGTATAATCACTCATTGTAATTGCATCATCCCTCGCAATGCTGTCTCCAAAGGACTTGGTAGTGTGAGATACACTTTCACATTTTATTTCCTTTTGATGTCAAGTATTGTCTAGTGAGTCGTAATCTTTGTTCTTTTCACTCCGAGCTAAGAAATCTAAGTGCTTAATCCTCGTGGGTTTGACACTCGATTTCCTTTTCTATACTATTACTTGTCCCCGTATACTTGTGGGTGAAGATCACTCTTTATGCTTATGAGTTAGTCCATAATTAAATAAGTTTTAGAGGGGTATAAATCTTCCAACAAGTTTTTGGCATCGTTGCCAGGAATAAGTTTATCTTAATTCTTTCGCCGGGTAGCCTTTGATTGCTTAATGCTTGTTTGTTTTGCTTTTGATTTCATTCTATTTATTACTTAGAAACTTATTTCGCTTATCTTTGCTTCATAAGGATACTTTGGTCGGTTTGTTGGGGTAAATGGGTGTTAGGAATTATGCTCTAACATTGGTTGTAGGACACATTTTGATCCATCGAAATTAGCTTTTGATCCATCAAATTCAGGCTGCATCAAAAGTCTGAGGAGCTGCTTCGATCCATCGAAGAGTATTTTTGATCCATTGAAAGTTCTTCAGTCAGTGAAACCCGGGAGATTGCTTCGATCCATCGAAGGTATATCCTTCGATCCATTGAATCTGGGCAGATTCTTGAGGTTGTTTCGCTCGATCTTTCATCCCTTTCCTTACTTATCTATATTCCTTTGAAGCACATTTCAATTGAGTCTTATTTTTACGTATTGTAACTAGTGTGTGTCTAGATTTAGTGAACTTAATTTCCGCTACACCCTAGATTCTTAGGACTTTATTTGGTAATTCCAGTATATTGGATCACACACGCCTTTACCTCGGTTCACCTCGATGTCCATAACACAGTGAATGCCGCTGCGCCATATACCGGAATCACATTCAAACTCTTAGAGTGCTCATTGTTGTTTCCTTGAGGGGGGTGTCAAAGAAGCACCGTGGAAGGCCCTCGAGGCTTTGAGTACTATAAGAGTTTAGGCCTAATATCTATTAGTTGCTTAGTGTGATTTTAGGTGTCATGCCTTCGAATCCTTTTTTCGAAGAAGAACCCATCATGGACGAGGACCTCATTGAAGTAAGACCTTGAGGGATAGTGCTTTGCCAACTTTTTTTAGGCATATCGGTTGCATTGTTCTTCCACCTTTAGCGGGCGAATCCTTTGAGATCAAGTCTAGTTTTGTCCAAACCTTACCAATGTTCATGGGGCCTCCACATTCCGATCTCTATTCTCACTTGTTGGAGTTCGAGGGAGCATGTACAAGGTTCAACATCCGGAACATGGATCTGGGATAATTGAAGCTTCGAGTATTTCCTTTAAGTTTGCCAGGTAAGGCAAAGACGTGGTTCAACAAACTTGTTCCTAACTCGATTTACTCATGGGAGGCGATGCAACACAAGTTCATCACCAAGCATTTTCCACCAGGGAAGATCAATGAGCGAAGGACAAGGTTGATGACATTTTGTAAGGAAGATAGTGAGTTGTTCTATGAGACTTGAGAGCGTTTCAAGGAGCTTGAGCTTGGGTGTCCTAACCATGGTTAAACCCAAGACATGTTATTTTCTCTCATTTACCAAGGATTATGCATGGAGACGAGAAGGAAGGTCGACAATGCATGTGGAGGAGATTTCATGGACAAAACCACGGAGGAGGCGCATGTTTTACTCGAAAAGATATTGGAACGGTCTTCCTTATAGGATGAACAACTGGCACTATCATTGAGAGAAGTCACCCAAGCCAACTGGGGAAGTAGGTATGAAGTTAAGGGAGCTGCATATGTGCAAGAGGATGTCATCTAGCGACTCTTGAAGTGACCATGAACAAGAAATTTGACTTTTTGTTGAAGCAAACTCGGAATGGAGGCTATGTTAACCCAATTGCAGAGACTAGTGTGGCACCTTGCATGATTTGTAAGAGTGTGATGCATGAGGCTCCATGATGCCCACATCAAGGGGACTATCTGGAGACTATTGAGGAGTAGAAGCATATATCATTGGGTGCACAAAGGAGTAATCCAAGTTGACATACAAATCCTATTTTCTCATGAGATAATCCTAGACAAGCCAACCATTGTGGTCAAGCAAATTGTCAAGACTTTAAGCATGGAGCTACCGGAGTTACACGGGCTAGTGGAGATTTTGTTAATATTATGGGAGACAACTCTTGCCAACCAAAAGCATGTTTCTCTCCAATACCACAACAAGCTTTGATGCCAGAAGCACCCCCACCTCGAGGGGAATTGCCAAAGTCTAACTTGGAGGAGTTAATGACCAAGCTATTTTCACAACATAAGATGCTTCTTCAAAGAAAATTAGAAGCACAACGAGTGGAGGACAAGAAGATGTATTTGGATATCTTCAAGAGCTTAATGGAAGAGAACAAGGAGATCCGGAAGGAGAACCAATGTGCACTCTGGAAGATAGAGGAACAAATAAGTCAATTTGCAAAGGCACATCAAGTTCAACAAGGCAGAAGAACGAATGAATTCTCGTCTTGCATCAAAAAAGATCCCAAGCATCAAGTTAAAGTGGTGAATGCGATAGTACAACCCGGGAAGTGCTTCACCAACTATGATGATGCCCCCTTGGTAGAAAGCAAATGTTAAAGTGACGATGAGACACTACAAGAAAATGAAATATTACCGGCGAGATTCCGGCCAACAAGGCCGGCGACCGGAAAAGTCGCCGGTAATGTCCATCATTACCGGCGACTTACTCCGTCGCCGGTAATGTCGCCGGAATCTCGCCAGTAATGTTCCAAAACATTACCGGCGACTCCAACCGTCGCCGACAATGTCAAGCCGAACATTTCCATCGATTTTTCGGCTGGAATTTTGCCGGAAATGTGTGGCTAGACATTGCCGGCGACGGTTGGAGTCGCCGGTAATGTTTTGGAACATTACCGGCGAGATTCCGGCGTAAAGTCGCCGGTAATGTCTTCATTTCCGGCGACTTACTCCGTCACCGGCAATGTGTCTTATATTAGATGCCGGGTGCGGCAGCTCGATCATTCAATCATTTTGATCGAAAAAAATCCAGAGAAATCGAAAGAAGGAAAACGTACGCTCTGAAATCGATCATTCGGTATATTGTCAAAATTAAGGCGCGCGTCGAAAACTCGATCACTCGGGAAGCTATATATATAGGTAGGTGTATATATACGTATATGTGGTATATATATATATGTGTGTGTGTGTTGATCAAATCCAATTCGTGAGATATATATGAAATGTTGTTGATGTACGGTCACCGAAACGAGAAAACAGCTTGTAGTTAATCTCGTGTCTGAATCAATGACTGGTATTATCGTATTGTTATCGGAGCCAGGCTTAACAGAGCCTCCTACCCAGTCAAATACGTTTTGAATTGAAAAAAGGAGAATACTATCATCGAGTACTGAATCGAATTCAGAGATTAGATCGATATATATATATATATATATGCATGCATGTGTTGATTTAATTAGAGTTGAATTGAGATATCACGTCGATTATTAGTAGTGAATGTGTGTATATATATATAATTAATACGTAAAATTGTTAGAATTTTCAGGATGGACAAGAGTTGGATGAGCCTCGAAAGATGGGATGTCAGATATCACGAGGGAATTAGGAGTTTTGTGGATTTTGTGAAGGCTAATTGTGGAGACACTACACTTCATTATTGCCCGTGTAAAGAATGTAAGTATTTCAGCGATCGATTTCGATTTCCCATTGATAAAGTCCAGAGGCACCTGAGTAAATACGGGTTTTGGGATAAGTACACTTGTTGGATTTATCACGGTGAAACATCGGTAGCGGGTCCGCATGATCATGGACAATTTGGTGAGAGGGCCAGTCCACGCTATGATCATGGAGATTTTGCTGAGAGGGGCAGTTCATCCTATGATCCAACATCGATGTTAATCAATGATATGTTTCCTCATGAGAGCGGTGTATTTTCTGATGAAGCACCAAATGTCCCTCCCGTCGTTGAGGGTTTCCCCCATATCGAGCCAGTCGAACCATTACCTGGAGCTCATGTCAACACAAGCGGTATGGACAAGTACAACAACCTGATTGCATTGCAACAGACTCCGTTGTACGACGGTTGTAGTAAGACTGTTCTTGAAAGTGTGATGGGAGTGATGCAGCTCAAAATGGAGAACAAAATGTCTGTCAAAGCTGTTGATTCTTGGTTGAAGTGGACTGCTTCGCTACTGCCACCCGGTCATCGTCTTCCTATCACTCATCATAAGGTGCAACATATCCTGAAAGATCTTGGGCTTTCCTACATCAAAATCCATGCATGCAGATATGATTGTATTCTCTTCTGGGGAAAAGATCTCGAAGACCTTGAAGCCTGCCCGGTATGTTTTACAGAAAGGTATAAGTTGACTCCTGCAGGCAACAAGAAAGCTGTGAAGATACTTCGATATTTCCCGCTTATTGATAGGCTGGAGCGGTTATTCATGTGTGCTTTCACGGCCGAGGCAATGAGATGGTGGGCTGAGAGGAACTTGCCTGACAATGACACCCTTATACACCCTTCCGACGGAGAAGCTTGGAAGCACATGGTCAGGGAGTTTGATCATTTTGCAGCAGAGGTCCGAAATGTTTGGCTAGGGCTCTCATCTGACGGATTCAACCCTTTTGGCAACATGAGTCTTCAATACAGTATATGGCCAGTTATTTTGGTACCGTACAACCTTCCACCATGGATGTGCATGAAGAAGGAATACAATATGCTCACTCTGTTAATTCCGGGCCCGGGTTATCTAGGAAAGTGTCTCGATGTGTATTTGAGGCCTTTGATTGAGGAGCTTAAGTACCTGAGTGAGTGTGGCCACCCCACTTACGATAGGTTCAAAAAGGAGATGTTCCAGATGCATGCCATGCTTGTTGGCACCATCAGTGATTTTCCTGCCCGCGGTATGTTGTCGGGCAACGTTACCAGGGGTTACAGGGCTTGTTCAGAGTGCATGACGGTTGATTGTTGCAGTCCTCATTGCAGTAAAATTGTTCAGATGCGTCACCGTTGTTGGCTTCCATATGATCACCCATTTATGCAGGATCCAGACGCGTTTGATGGGACTGTGGAAACAGGTGTGGCACCCAGGCGATGGACAAGGGAAGAAATTTTGGAAGTGTTGAATGAATATGATTTTGGCCAGCTGAGCAATCATCCTGACATAGTGGCGTCAATTCCAGACAAGCCCGAAAGGTATAAGTTTTGGACACACAAGAGCATATCCTGGGAACTCCCCTACTGGTCCAGGTTGCTTATCAGACATTACCTAGATGTCATGCACATAGAGAAGAATATGTGTGAAAGTGTGGTGGGCACAGTTCTTAACTTGGAGGGGAAAACAAAAGACATCCCTAAGGCACGTATTGATCTGAAAGCTATGGGACTGCGGAAACATTTGTGGTTACGAGATGGTAAGAGAAAAATGCCGCAAGCTCCTTATACCGTCAAGCCGAAGCATAAGCATGAAATTTTTTGGTGGCTGAGTAATGTCAGGTAAATATTCTTATATATGACTATGCAGTACGGAAATTGGTTTGCCTTTAATTTTTACCGGATTATGGTGATATGCGATAAATATAATTGTTGCCTATGGCTATATATATATATATATATATATATATATACATGCAGGTATCCTTATGGCTATGCAGGAAATATAAGCAGGTGTGTTAACTACCGGGACAATAAGATGTACGGATTAAAGAGTCATGACTGTCATGTACTGCTTCAACGCCTTTTCCCTATTTTCATTCGAGGGTACCTGCCCAAGGAGGTGGTGGAGCCGTCGGTGGCCTTGTCAAGATTCTTTCAGAAGTTATGCACCAGGGAAGTTAAAAAATCAGATCTCAGGGAGATGCAAGATGACATCATTTTTATCATGTGCAAGCTTGAGAGGATATTTCCCCCAAATTTTTTCGACATCATGCCTCACCTCACGATCCATCTTCCCGAACAATTGTTGCTTACCGGTCCCGAACACTACACTTGGATGTATCCCATGGAAAGGTACATTTGGTTTGCCTCTGTTTTTATATGTAAAGTCTTAGTTTTACCCCTTTTAACATGCACTTGTTAACTTGTAGACAATTGGGAGCCTACAAGGACTATGTGAAGAATAAATATGCACCTGAATGGTGTATCGCTGAAGCATATGTTGCGCACGAGTGTGTCACGTACACCAAAGTGTATTTGGGAGCGCTTGAGGACCCCCAACAACAGATGCCGATAGATGAACCTCAGTTCAACCTTTCTATCATCTCCAATGACGTTGTAGTACAAGGAAGCTTGCCAAAGTCGTACAAGTTGGATGAAAATGAGGTGGTCATTGCCCACTGGTCGGTACTGATTAACTGTGAAGAAGTACAATATTGGAAAAACTATCATCTGCACTGCCCTACTATTGCCGGAAATGTTGATTACCACAACATGACGTTTGCAAACTACTTTGGTCCATGGGTAAGGGTATATGTGTATATGTCTTTTTTTTATTGCCATTTTCCTTATATAGCATGTGTGTACGTACGTGGTTTTGTGGTTTCTATGTTCATAATGTCTTGTGTGGTTTCTTATCGTTTTCAGATGAACCATGTAGCAGATGATGGTTACCCAGAGTGGTCAAACGAATTGAGGGTCCTTGCGATGAAACCGATAGCTTCAAAAGTTTACTCGATGTGTCAGGTCAATGGCGTGAAATTTATATGTGAAAATAGAGACGACCGACTGAAAACACAGAATTGTGGGGTGATGGTCCATGGTGGGCAGGATGGCGTTGACTATTACGGTGTCCTTCATTCAGTTGTTGAACTAATTTATAGGAACCGCATGAAAGTGCACTTGTTCAAGTGTAGATGGTTTGATACTAGCCCAGAGAACACAAGGACCGATTAGCACGGAACATTTTCGGTGAATACTGCTACTACCTGGTATGAAGAAGACCCTTTCGTTCTTGCCTCATCAGTAAAACAAGTGTTTTACCTGGATGATCTTCTTAACAAAGTCCCGTGGAAGGTGGTTAACCATGTTGCTCATAGAAACATATACAGTGCTGCCACACTTGGTGATACCGTAGATGATGAGGAAGTTACTGCATACCAAGAGCCGAACGCTTTTGACATTCCGGAATCATCTACGATTCGCCTTAATAATGTGAGATCTGGGAGTGTGGTTCAAATTACTGGAGCAGAACTTCTCGATGTTAATCCATATGAAGTTGACGCTGATTCAGATGACGAGGAGAGGCACATATTGCCAGAGGTTACCTATGAAACCGAGTCAGACTTAAGTGATGACGATGATTACGATTATCATCCTTAGTACGTTAATGATGTAGTCGAAAATTGTTGTCGGAAATATGATGTAGTCGGAAAATGTAGTCGAAAGTGTAGAAGGAAATTGTAGTCGTTAATCGTACGTAGACGGAAATTGATAATCGAAATTGTAGTCGGAAAATGTAGTCGTTAATCGTACGTATATGGAAATTGATAATCGAAATTGTAGTCGGAAAATGTAGCCGGAAATCGTCTACGGAAAATGTTGTCGGATATTCTTCGGGAAATAATGACATTACCAACGAGTTATAAGCAACTCGTTGGTAATGACATTACCAACGAGTTAACTCGTCGTTGGTAATGTCATTACCAACGAGTTAACTCGTTGGTAATGTCATTACCAACGAGTTGAAGTCGTTGGTAATGACATTACCAATGAGTTATAAGAAACTCGCCGGCAATGTTTTCTGGATAGAAACCCAGTCGAGCCCGAGCCTTTCATTTCTCCTCCTCTCCCTCTCCTCCTCCTCTCCCTCTCCTCTCCCTCTCCTCTCCCTCTCCTCCTCCCAAATCGGTCCGGTGAGTTCAAAGTAGCTCACCTCCTCCTCCTCCTCTCCCACTCCTCCTCCTTATCCTCTACTCCTCCTCTCCCTCTCATCCTCTCCACCGATCCCCTCTCCTCTCCTCCTCCGAAAATCTCCACCTCCCCTCCTCCCCTCCTCTCCTCCCCTCACCATTGTAGTCGGCAAAGCATTGTAGGTGGAAATCCATGGCAGGTCCGATCCTCTCTCTCTCCCTCTCTCTCTCTCTCAATTTTTAATTATTTTTGTGTATGTGTATGTGTATGTGTATGTGTATGTGTAAATTAATTAGGGTGCTAAGTTGGAAATTAGGGTGATAAGTTCTAAATTTATATGCAATGGAAATATATGTGATGTATATATATATATTTAGGTATGTGAAAATTAAGTGATGTATATATATGTGAAAATTATGTATATATGTGGTTTGGATGAATATGTGATGTATATATATGTGGAAATTAAACCTAATTAAGATGCATGATATATATATGTGTGAAAAATGTGGAAAATTAATTAGGGTTAGTGATTTAGATGAATATGTGAAAATTAAATTTAATTAAGATGCATGATGTATATATATACATCGAAAAAGTATATATGTTAATTTAGGTGATATAGTTGTTAATTAATCGTATAAATGAAGGTGGAAATCGGGATCGGAACGGTTTAGAACCAGAACGGTTTTAAACCGGAACCGCGCGGAACCGGAACCCTTTGGAACCGGAACTGTTTGTAACCGGAACCGTTATGTTACAAACGTTTCCGGTTACAAACAGTTCCGGCTTCTAACGGTTCCGGTTCCAAACCGTTCCGGTTCCGATTTGTTATAGAACCGAAATGGTTTGGAACCGGAACCGTTTGGAACCGGAACTGTTTGTAACCTTTCCCGTTATGTTACAAACGGTTTCGGTTACAAACAGTTCCGGTTACAAACAGTTCCGGTTTCTAACGGTTCCGGTTCCAAACCGTTCCGGTTCCGATTTGTTATTGAACCGAATCCATGACTATTACGGTGTCCAGGAGGTTTTGCGGCTAATTGGCTTCGGAGAGGTTCTCGAAATAGTGGAGGGAACAGTAGTCAAGCTTCCTCCTCGCCCGCAGTTAGCAACACGCCCAGTGAGCCAATGATGACTGCTCGCACGAGAGCCTTGCTAGAGGCGCGAGCTGAGGAGGAAGCTGCACGATCAAGAGCCGTGGAGCCGGAAGTCGAGGCTCGAGCCTCAGTCTCTAGACGCTCAATCAGCAGACGTCCCTCCGGTGGCAGAGCTTCAGACGAGCGACAGTCAACGGGGGCATCAGAAACTCCCTCAATCCGAATGCCCCATATTCGGATGGTTCCTACTTCCGTTTCACGGGAATCATCTGAGGCACATGGTGGTGCTGGCGCCTCATCGTCCAGGCCTCGTCTATCTCCGCCGTCCGGTCTCTTCCTACTCGACGAGATTCCTGTCATCCCTGAATTCGATGATAGGGGGATGCCTGTTTATGTTGAAGGACGGCCGGAGTTCCTGACCGTGGAGGAAGCGTATAACTTCCTCCTGTTCGACCCCGTGTATCTTTGGAGTGTGAGGTGCACCAACCAACAAACGGACGATGCAGGTAAATTTTATTTAACATCAGATTGATTACTTAATTATTACTTAAGACTTGTGATAGGTTCAATTAATGATATCAATTTGTTGACATTGTATTATTAGGCAATTTCGTTAATGGGACTGGAAAATGGAAAGGGGCTAGAGGCACCTGCACCGGGAAGAGACTTGAGCAGGCCACCGGCGGAAGGAAAACGCCCATAAGGGCCAATGAGGATGGCGAGGTGATCGAGGCATTCGACACCACGCGCAAATATGTCAGCATGGCCGGTGCGATCGTGCGGGACAAGGTCCCAATGCTTTGGCCAGATTGGGAATCTGTGCCTATCTACGTGAAGATGCAAGTGCATAATGCACTCAGTGTGAGTAAAATCGTATTTTCATTACGTAAATTTTACATTTATTAATTAAGTCCACTTAAATATATAATTTTACCTTATATATATTCATATTGCAGGTGTGGTTTGACGTGGATGAAGTTCTTATTCACACGTGGGTAGAGCATCAACTACATATGAGGTGATGTGCTTCGACTTATTTGAATATATATCGAGTTAGATTTTTGTTTATCAAGTTTTTTAATATCTCTAACTTTTTTTCCTTGTTTTAATATAGGTATAAAGAGTGGAAGAACGAGCTTTCTTCCCATTACACTGTATGCAAGGAGCTAGGCCGAGGTTCTACCCCTAGCGAATTTCGGTTTAGGGAGTACGAGTGGCTGTGGCTGATAGCCCACTTCGAGCACCCCAAAGCTCGGGTATGCATCCTTAATATATCATACAAGCCTAATGTATCGTATCAGATTGAAATAGTTAGTTACTAATTTTTTTCCATATGTTTATCAAACAAGGCGATTTCGAAGACGAACCGGGCGAATAGATTGAAAAACACCAGGGCCCATCATGCAGGTTCACTCAACTACATGGGTTGGTCGACTAAGGCGCAGCAACAACAAGAAGTGAACCCCTTGGTGTATATTCATCAGAAGTTCTATCCGTAGTGCCCTGACGAAGCGGTAAGTCTTTCGCCTCTCCAAGTGTTAATAAAACTATTTTTCGATATTAATAGATTTTGTTAGTTAATACGTTGTTCATTTTCGCTTTTCAATTAGGCGAGAGTGGAGGAGGCGACCGCAGAAGTGACCATGAGTATAGCTTGGACTAACCATCCTGACTGCTCCGAGGAAGAAGTCACCCAGTATGCCTCTCAGATCGATCCGCTTGATCCCCCGATAGCGGCTCAGATCATGGCAAAAGCGTGCGGGACTGGAAAGAATACCTACTACTGTAGGGGAATGGGCTCGGCGGGCGAAGGAGTATTGAAAACCACTTCACAATACTCTACCGGGTCAAGAAGTTCAACTTCTAGTCGTAACCTCGCAGCGGAGCTTCATAGGACGTAGAGGGAGTTGGAGGAGCAAAAGAGGCAGATGGCCGAGTACCAAAACATGGTCCAGTAGCAGACACAGATGCAGGCTCAGATGTACACATGGATGCGGACGATGTACGAGGCTCAGACTACCGGACAACCGTTCCCCACACCTCCCCCGGTCCCGATCCCTCTGTTCCCTAGCTATCCACCACCACCACCGCACCAGTCAACGCCAGAGCAAGACCAAGGAAGCCACCGGAATTCAAATGAGTACATGGATTACTTCGACCCTGACCCGCAAGTTCCTCGACCCTGACCTGTAGTTGTAGTTAATTTTCGTATCGTCGTTGCTATTTGTACTGTACGTTGGACATTTATGTGTACTGTTGAACTTGTATGATTGTACGGTTTATGTCTTTCAATGCAGGTTCTGGAATTGGGCCCAATCCAGAACCGCGTTTTTTTTTCAAAATTTTTCCAGACATTGCCGGCGACATGGACCTCAGTCGCCGGCAATGTCTGAGATTCCGGCCACGGCGGCGCTGCCATTGCCGGCGACGCCGTTTCCCGCTGCCGGCAATGTTAACACCAGCGGGGGATTTCCGGCGACGTCATTGCCGGCGACTTGTCGCCGGTAATGACAATTCTGGCGAAAAAAATAGACAAGGCCGGCGACGGGAGGTCGCCGGTAATGTCTCCATTTCTGGTAGTGAGAAAGACGTAGGCACATTGGGTGTACCTAGCATACCTCCCAGATTTGAGAATGAAGCCAAGAGGAAGCACGAAGATGTCAAGACCTAAGGAGAGACTAAGGTGAAATCGGATGCGTTTGAGTTTCTACCATTTCCTCCATCCAATACCAAAGGAAGGACACAATCTATGATTGACCGAAAGGCAAAAGTTTTCAAGATATTCAAAGAGTCTCTATCGATTCCGGCACTATAAGCTTATAGTGTTGATGTTGTGGAAAACAAGGCTAGTGTTGTTGAAGAAGTGAAGGCACCGGATAGAGGTAAGAGCCATGAAAAGAAAAATAAATTAAAGTCAAACAAGCTTGAAAAACCGGCATTAGTAGTTGGTAGCAAGGTCACCTTGAAGAGCCTTAATCCCTTGAGGACTGCTAATTACAAGTTGCTTAAGCTATGTCCTCAAGGAGACATCCATTTGATGCATTTAATGAATGGGAGAATTTTCAAGCTCCATGAGACACAAATTAAGGCTTTCGAGCCAAACACAAAGCGGAGTACAGAGGTCTATTACTTTAACGACCCAACCATGATGGCTTCACCTCCTAATCTCTTCATGGACCATGTTTACTTCCTTAAACTACAACCTTTGATGGTCGGACATTATTGGTATGTAGAAGAATAAGTGTGAGGTTGAAGGAGTGTAGAACATTATGGAATGGACAAGGAAGTCAAGAACTTGAAGAAGAGCCAAAATTCTGAAAATGCTAACGTAGTGCAAATCTGAGGCACTCCTTCGACCCATCGAAGACCAATTTTCTACCCATCGAAGCTAACCCGAGGCTCTGCTTTGATGGATCAAAGGATTTCCTCGACCCATCGAAAGCTAGTGGTAGTTTTGCATCTGAGGCCTTGCTTTGATGGATCGAAGCATGTCTTCAATCCATTGAAGGTCTCTTACCATTTCAAGCTTTTCAAGCCTATTTTGAATACCAAGAGCTTGGGACTTTGAGGCATGGAGCATAGAGTAATCCCTTGAGGCCAAGACAAGTCCAAGAGCATTGTTGGAGACTCATAACCAACCCGTATGCAACCTTTGGATGTCAAGGACTAACTTGGCATTTGTTGGTTTACATACTCTTACACTTAGAGCTAGGAGTCGATCGTCAAAGCGTTTGCACACACTCTTTCCCTACTCTCTCCTTATCCCTTTGCATGACACGTCTTTATTAAGAATGATGCTTAATGTCTAATCGAGTCGTGTTCGCATTTGGTAGGCTTAATGTGATGCATGTTGTGATGCTCTTTACTTTGAACTAAATGCCTTAATAAGTTGTCCGATTATTCCATGCTAGGGTGTTCAAGTTCTAAGTGTGAGGTCCCCTCGTGCTAAATGTTAGACTACATTGTCGTTTTCTTTTAAAATGTGATTAGTATGCATGCTCCCATCGTGGTTGATAGGACTTTAATAGCTTCATTACTTCTTAGAGACTATATGACCCTTTAAGTGTGAATGCATGCTAGTTACTATGCCTAGAAAAACATGTGTTAGGTGAATAATCTTGTGAAATGATGATGCCTTGCTATCTTGTGTACACTTTTATTTACTACGTGCCTTTCTGCAAATTGAGGACAATTTGATTCTAAGTATGAGGTAGGCGGCTATGTCAATTTCACTTCTTATCCGAAAATTCATAAAAAAATTGAAAAATTTGAAAAAATGTAACACAAAAATATGTGTGCTTTGTGTGTGTTTTATGTCCCAATAACCACTCCCAATGATGAGATTGAATTAATGGCTAATAGATTGCATTATTTTGAGCATGTTTGAAAAGAGAAAAGAATGTATGTTTAATCGGTTTGAAAAGTGCATATGTCATTCAAAATGCATTCACATGAGAATAAGAAGGATTGACATGTTTTTGAGCTATCTATGCCCTATGTGAGATTTTGAGCCTTATTGTGCATGCATAGCTACATTATGCATCTATTCTTTCATGTGCGATATCGATAAATTATTGTGTAATCTAGAACTTGCCTTAAACCATGTAAAACATTTTCCAAAACATAAGTTATTTTGAAAATGATAGAGGCATTAGGATGATCACCACTTTGGCTAAATTTCTTTTGAACCCTATGATGCATACATCCTTAGTAAGCCAATTTGAGCCTTATATTACTTAGCCTTTCATTTCGTGAGCACCACAAAATCTTACCTAGCTTAAATACTTATCTTACCCCTAACTCGGCAATTTAGCAAGCACTGATGAATTCCTATTAGGATGTGCTTCAAAGTGTGTGCTTGTTGTGAGAAATGCCAAAATGATAAGTGTGAGGTGGAAGAGTTTGTTGTGATGATCAATTTTGTTGTGTTTTTGTTCAAATAGAAAAGAAAAAAAATTGAGAAAAGAGTACCAAAGAAAATAAAAAGAGAAAAATAGAAAGAGAAAAGAGTTTCACAAAAAGATTGTAGTGTACATAGAGAATAAGTAATTTGCGAAATGGTTTGTGTGAAGAAAAATAAAAAGTTAGTAGCACCTAGAGTTATGTTTGGAACTTCAACATGTGAGTTGCTTGCTAGGTTGCTTGGTTCTTGAATTCTTATACCCTTCTTTCATTAAACCCTCATTCCTTAAGCCCCGTTACAACCCGAATAAAAGTCCCCTTGATTTGAATGCTTATGTTTTTGGATTGTTGGAGCATTTGGTTGAAAATCAAGCTTATGGAAAACATATGATTGGTGCGATTTTTGAGTGCAAACACTAACCCTCAAATACTTGTGTGCATTGAGTGTTATCTCGTGAGTTTGATGGTTAGGAAACATATCAATTTGAATACATCTCATTGTGATGCATTTGGCCTAGCATATCTCATTTCGGGTTATTATATATGCATTGATTTCATGTTTAAAAGTGTTGCTCAAAAGTAGTTCAATCCATCTAGTCATGAGTTTTTGAGAGAAAACAGTCTACCATTTGAGACATTTACATACTTGTGTGTTTTAATGCTTATAGTCTGGCTTAGCTTAATTCTTTTATTCTTAGTTTGCTTGAGGACAAGTAATGTTTAAATGTGAGGTAGTTTGTTATGACCATAATTGTGTTTCAATTATGTACCTAACCTTATGCTTGAAGCTTGCCTTCTTGGAATAAAGCATCAATTTAAATACATTTCCTTATTATACTAAGAAATGGAGAGTTTGTGAGGAAACGAGCTAAAAGATGAAGATCAATCACTTTTTGAAGAAGCCAAGCAAGTTTCCTATGTATTTGGAGAAGAATGAGAAAAACCGGGAAGAAGACAAAAAGTCAACCGCCGGTCAACATTCAACTCCGGCCGGTCAACGGTCAACTCCAGCGGTCAACTACAGCAACCCCTTACCGGAATGTTTTCAGTCCCAAGAATTCCAAGTCCAAGCCCACAAGCCCAAGGGAGAAGATATTTTAGTAAAAACTTGTGCCACTCATGCTTGGTGAGTCATCTTTGGACCACTAAGTAAAGCCTAAAATTGTGGATCATGTCCAACCTTAATTTTGAATTATTTGATGCCAAAATATCTCATCCAAAGCTAGAAGGGCCGAGGTCCCCACTACACCCACATACAACACACCTCATTTCGTAGTTTTTTTTTATAGTTTTAATCTCCCTCTTAGGCCTCCATCCATGTGACGACCCGAACCAGAATCTGTTGCGTATTCGGCACGATTCTTGAGATTGAGTTTAGTCGCAGTTTTATGTCGTATATGTGGTTGGCCGATTCGATTTGCGACTTTATTTTCAGTCGAGAATTTGAGTTGGGTGTCTTCACGGAAGTTGTAGAGTACGTGATTTCGAGCTCGTAGGCGGTTCCGGAAGATTTTTCCGATAACCGAGGAATATTTTATGATTATTCGAAGTATCGGTTTTCGACAAGTTTATCCGATTGTTTCGTGTTTATCCGAATCATTTTGTATATTCATTTCGGACCGTCGATCGACCCGAGGCGCGAGTATAAATAGCGGAATAGTCGAGAATTAGTCGTAAAAACATTGTTTGACGTTGACCGGTTGTTGACTTTCCAAAAATAGAAAGGTTGACCGTTGACCCGAGGGGGTGAGTTTCCGTTTTCGGCTTCACCGTCCGACGACCATTTTCTGGCCACCTCCAGCCACGGGAAAGGTACAGTTAGCTTTTCCTTGTGATTTCGAGTAGATTAGTATAAGAATTTGTGAGAATTGATAAGGTTTTGTGGGGTTTCGAATTGGGCCGAGCTGGGTTTCGTCGCCGGAAACGGTTGGCCGTTTTCCGGCCAGATTTGAGGGTGGTGGTTAGGGGGGTTCGACTCCCCTCGACCCTCTAAGTCTTATGGTATGTATGATTTAAGCTATGGATGAGGTTTTGATGGTCACCGGTTAGGTCACCGGAATTAGGATTCCGATCTGTTTCGAGGGGAAATTGACATGGTTCCGGTTTGATTCAAGGTTTGTGGTAGTTATGGAAGTGGTTCGCCTTGATGTGATCTTGTGATCTGGAGTTTTTCGCCGTGAAATTCCACCGTTGACGGCGCGCCGGCGGCGGCGGCGGCGGTCAACGGCGGAGCTCCGGCGAGGGTTGACTTTTTCAGATTTCGACGTTTTTAATGTCGTTTTTCTCGAAATCGCGCCCTGATCGTTGTCCAGAGGTTTTTGGGTTGATTTGGTTAGCCGATTTTCAGTCGAGGGTTTCGAGTGGGGATTTCGGAATTTCTGTTATACATTTTGTACTGCATTGCATATTTCCGGGAACGGTTGGTTTCCGTGATTCAGTACAGGGTTGAGAACTATGATTTTGATCAGTTCTGTTTTTGTGAATATTCAGGAGATCGAGATCGAGATCGAGATCTGGATCGTGATCGTGCTTCAAGCGAGGGATCTTCCGCCGGACCACGAGTTTAGCGCGAGTGCGCGTTACACGAGTCTGTGAGTGGACAGTTTATTTTCAGGGAATTATTGCGAGTCTTTTATATACGTTTTATGAACTTGAGCATGCAGTATGGTTATGGTTTTACGAGCATGAGTTTTCGTACGAGATTATGTTTATATTGAACATGTGTTATACGTTTATACCTATATGTTGTTATGTGTCCACGTGTGGCCCCGTGTGATTTATACACATGCTCTGTACGCGTGAGGAGTTAGAGTCTCCCTCGTGTTTATGTACGTGAGGAGTTAGAGTCTCCCTCGTACTTGTATGCGTGAGGAGTTAGAGTTTCCCTCGTGTACTCGGACGTGTGAGGAGTTAGAGTCTCCCTCGTGTACCATTTGATTATTTATACTTTCAACTCGCATGTGATTTTATAAGTATATTTTATTTGGTGAAAGACATTTATTTTCGTCCACTCACTCTAACGAGTTTCATGTCTTTCCCCTGGGCTTTTCGGTTTCCGTGTCCAGTTTGCAGTTCAGGTTTGGTGTTTTCACGTCGCAGTTTGGAGGCTAGTGTTCAGAGTTACTTGTGCTTTCCAGTAGGTTCTTGTTTCGCCTACTGAGGTGTATATGTTGTATATATTTTATACTAGAGGTCGCTCTGATACATTCTGATACATGTTTATACGGATTTTCTCGGATATACATATATACATAGTACAGTTTGTTTACTGTTATTGATTATATTGATGTTGAGAAATCCGGATGGGATTGGTGCCCACGGTTTGGCTTTTGTGGCATAGGATGAAGTGTTATTTTCTGGGTGCAGGTTATGGTAATTCCACGTTAGTAACGAAACTCTGCCGAAATTTTGAAAATATTTTGTTGGTTCGTATTTTCAGAAGGGGTTCGGTTCCGGTTTAGGTAACTGAATCGGGATTGGGTCCTTTCAGCTTGGTATCAGAGCATTAGGTTGTCAGATTCTGTAGACTCTTGTAGTTGTGATGCTTAGGGTATTTGAGTTGATACAGCATGACTGGAGTGATGACCCGACTGGCCAGCGGTACTCATCAATACTTCGGGTGTTGTGTGTCCTCAAATATCTGCGGTTTCATGATTACGTTCTTTCTGCTTGTACCTAATGCTTGTCTTGTATCAGTAGGATGCCTCCTCGACGTGGTCCCCGTGTTGATCGGGATGAGGATCCTGATGAGGATCGCCGAATGCGCGACTTGCTGATGTGAGTACTGCGTTTGGAAGAGCGTTTTGACCCTGTGGTCAAGGCTCGCACAGCTGGTGCTACTGTGTTTTCGGGTTCAGTTGATCCAGAGATATGCGAGGCATGGTTGGTTCAGATTGAACGTGTTGGTGAGCGTCTGCAGTTTACTCCTGAGCGGATGACAGTGGCCGCAGTTGGTTTACTTGAGAGTGATGCATACTTTTGGTGGGTTAGCACCGACAGAGTTCCAGCTGACACTCCGTGGACATTGTTTCGTGATCTATTCATGAGGTGGTACTTTAATCAGGCTACCCGGCAGCGTAAGTATGAGGAGTTTACAAACTTGAGGCAGGGCAATTTTTCTGTACTTGAGTATCGGGATCGGTTTACCCGTTTGTCTCGTTTTGCGCAGGATATGGTGACTACTGAGGAAGCCAAGTGTCGCAGGTTTGAGCTGGGATTGAATCTGAACATCAAGGCGACATTGACTACGATGCCTCGGAACAACTTTGATGAGTTTGTTAGTGCTGAACTCCGAGGCGAGGACATTGAGCAGGAGAGACAGCAGAGGTATCGGCCGAGACGGTTTGAGGAAGGTGAACCGAGTCAGGGGCCTTCGAAGAGGCAGAGTTCTGATACTTACGGTTCAGCTTCATCTTCAGGCGGTGGATCTTATCGCCCACCAGTTAGTGTATCGAGGCAGAGATCGAGGTGGAGGAGAGATTGACCGCAGCGGCCACAGGATAGTGGAGGTTCCAGCGGCTCTCCAGTGGTAAGTAGCTTCACCGTAGCTTCTCCTCCTCGAGCCTAACACATCTCTCAACGTAGCTTCTCCTCCTCGAGCCTAACACATCTCTCAACTACACCAAAGGCCAAATCGGACGGCAAGTAGCTCAAAATCAGCTCGAAAGTCCAAACTCTCTAACCGGCCAGAAATTGCTCCTCTATCCAATTTCGTCACCGTGAGTCCATCCCGGCCTCCCAACCTCAAGGGTCCACCAACCTACCTCAAACCCAACAATTTTCAACGCAAACTCCCCTCGGAAAGTCGCTGGAACACCTCCCCCCGTTGAAGCCGATTCTGGCCAAAATCCCCAAAATTTCAAATAAACATTTCTCCCTCAATTCATCACTAAATCAAACAATTCCAAGTTCTAATCAACTAGAAATCAAGAGAGGAATCGAAATATACCAATGCCTCAGCCAGAGGTGGTCGTAAAATGAAGGCCGCCGGCAAGTCAAGCGGCGGTGAAGTTTTCTTCTCCGGTCAACGTGGGTCAACGCGTCCAAAATGGTCAACGGCGGTCAAACTTCCCAAAACTGTATTTTTCGATTATTTCCGATATTTATACTCGCGTCTCGGGATGATCGACAGTCCAAAACGGATAACCATTACAATTTGGATAAACTCGATACGAACGGATAAACTCGACGATATTCTGAAACTTCAAATATTCATATTATATTCCTCGGTCGTCGAAATAATCATCCGGAACCGCCCACGAACTCGAAATCACATGTACAACAACTCTCGAGAAGAGACTCAACTCAAATTCTCGGCCGATAATTAAGTCGTGATTAAAACTGACAAATCAATCAATTATCAGAAAACAGTGATTACACACTAACTCGTGAATTAAACTGATTACTTTACTGATTCTGTTCCGGGTCGTCACAAATCTACCCCCCTTAAAAAAATTTCGACCTCGAAATTTATGTACCTATCAAGTGAACAGATGAGGATACTGCTCCCGCATACGCTGCTCAGTCTCCCAGGTGGCCTCCTCAACCGAGTGATTCTGCCACAAGACCTTCACCAGTGGTATAACACGGTGCCTCAACTCCTGCTCACGCCGATCGAGAATCTGTACCGGCTCCTCCACATATGTCAAATCTTCTCTGATAGGTAGCTGCTGTGGCGCTAACACATGTGATGGATATGGAATATACTTCCGCAACATCGAAACGTGGAAAACATCATGAACACGAGCCATCTCAGAAGGAAACTCTAACCTGTAAGCCACGACACCAACTCTCTCTGTAATCTCATACGGACCAATGTACCGTGGTCGAAGCTTGCCACGCTTCCCGAAACGCACAACTCCCCTCCACGGAGATAGTTTCTGGAAGACCCAATCGCCCACATCGAACTCGAGACTCTTTCTCCTCACATCCGCATAACTCTTCTGGCGATCCTGGGCAATCTTCAATCTGTCCCAGATAATCTGGATGTCCTCCATGGTGCTCTTTACCAGATCAGGGCCAATAAGCCATCGCTCGCCCACCTCACTCCAACACAACGGAGTAAGGCACTGCCTCCCGTATAGGGCCTCGTACGGTGCCATCTCGATACTGGCCTGATAGCTGTTGTTGTAAGCGAACTCTATCAAATGCAGTTGCTGGTCCCAATTTCCACGAAACTGCAACACACAAGACCGCGACATGTCCTCGAGAGTCTGTATAGTCAGCTCAGACTGCCCGTTAGTCTGAGGATGAAAAGCTGTACTGAAATGCAACCTCGTACCCATGGCTCGCTGCAATGCCTGCCAAAACTCGGAAGTAAACTGACTGTCTCGGTCAGAAACAATAGATACAGGCACACCGTGTAGACGAACAATCTCTGACAAATACAGCTTGGCCAATCTGCCTACTGATATCTTCCCCGGAAGTGCGAGAAAATGAGCGAATTTCGTCAGTCGATCCACGATAACCCAAATACCAGTATTACTCGCTGGAAGTACGCGGCAACTGATAAACGAAATCTATGGTAATATGCTCCCACTTCCAAACCGGAATCTCCAGTGGCTGTAACTTTCCCGCAGGCTTTTGCCTCTCCGCTTTAACCTACTAGCAGATCAAACATCGGCTCACATATGCGGCAATTTCCCGCTTCATGTTGCGCCACCAGTAATACGCTCAAAGTGTACGAAACATTTTTGTACCACCAGGATTCATCGCATACACCGAACAATGAGCCTCGTCCAGAATTTCCTTCTTCAGACTCTCGTCCCTAGGCACGCACAACCTGCCTCTAAAAAGCAACTTACCATCATCACTCAACCGAAACACTGTTGGCACACCATTCTGTATCATGGTCTTCTTGTCCAACAGGTAGGAATCTGAATCCTGAGCTTCTCGAACTTGATCAACCAACACGGGTCGAACCTGAGAACTGGCCAACAAAGCTCCCTCGTCATCCCACTCGAACTCCGGCACCCATAGCCCGAAGCTCGGCTAACATAGATACTCTGGCCACACACACGTGAAACAACGAAGCTCCAGATTTTTGACTGAGTGCATCGGCAACAACATTGGCCTTCCCTGGATGGTACTCAAAAGTGCAATCATAGTCGTTGATCAACCCCATCCACCTGCGCTGCCTCATGTTCAAGTCTGGCTGCGTCCGCAAGTAGGTGAGACTCTTGTGATCGGTGTAAATCTTACACTGGGCTCCATACAAGTAGTGTCTCCAACTTTTCAACGCTAACACAATAGCGGCCAACTCCAAATCATGGGTCGGATAGTTGACTTCATGTGGTTTCAGCTTCCTGGAACTGTAGGCTACAACCCTGCCATGCTGCATCAGCACACAACTAAGTCCCAACTTCGACACATCACTATAAACCACGAACTCACCGCTGTCGTCTTGTTAAGTCAGAACCGATGCAGTAGTCAACTTTTCCTTCAGGAGCAAATAACTCTCCTCACACGCATCGGACCACTCAAACTTGACGCATTTCTTCGTCAATCTGGTCAGTGGAGTAGCAATCCAGGAAAAATCCTGTACAAATCGTCGATAGTAGCCTGCCAAACCCAAGAAACTCTGGATCTCCGGCACGGTGGTAGGTCTACTCCAATTCAACATGACCTCGATCTTGTCAGGATCAACGCTGACTCCCTCAGCTGATATCACGTGCCCCAGAAACTTCACGTTGTCCAGCCAAAACTCGCACTTGCTGAACTTCACATACAATTAATTATCCGGCAAAGTCCGCAACATTGCTCACAAACGCTTCTTGTGCTGGCCCACACTCCTGGAATAAATCAGGATGTCATCGATAAACACGATCACGAACTTGTCCAGAAACCGTCTTAACACCCGGTTCATCAAGTCCATAAAAGTTGCGGATGTGTTGGTCAACCCAAACGGCATAACCAAAAACTAGTAGTGCTTATACCGAGATCTGAAAGCTGTCCTGGCCACATCAGACTCTCGGATCCTCAACTGATGATATCCGGACCTGAGATCAATCTTCGAAAAGACCGAACCTCCCTTGAGCTGATCAAACAAATCGTCAATCCGCGGCAACGGATACTTGTTCTTTACAGTGACTTAATTCATCTTCCAGTAATCGATGCACAACCGCATGGATCCATCCTTCTTCCGCACAAACAAAACCGGGGCACCCCACGGCGAAACACTGGGTCGTATGAAACCTTTCTCCAGCAACTCTTGGAGTTGAATCTGCAGCTCTTTCAGCTCCGCTGGCGCCATACGATACGGTGCCTGTGATATAGGTCCAGTGCCCAGCAACAGCGTAATGGTGAAATTGATCTCCCGAACTGGAGGTATACTCGGTAACTCCTCTGAAAAAACATCTGAAAACTCGGAGACAACCTCGATATCACCGATATTCGGCATAGCAGCTGTAGTGTCCACAACATGAGCTAAATAAGCAACACAGCCCTTTTTCATCATCCGGTCCGCCTTTATCGTGGAAATCATACATTGCAGTGAAGTGTTCTTCTCGCCGCGAAACAATATCTCGGGGAGGTCTGGTCGTCGAAATGCAACCTCCTTCTTATGACAATCGAACATAGCCCAATGTGTCTCCAAGAAGTCCATACCCAAGATTAGATCAAAATCGACGATATCCAACAACAACAAATCCGCGGCTAGACCATGGCCTCCAACAAAAATCTCACAATCTCTGTAAACCCAGCCAATACTCACAACCTCACCGGACGGATACAACACTCTCCACAACCCCGGAAGTGGAGACGCAGGTACAGTAGCTAAAGATGATAGTCTATATGATATGAATGAATGCGTAGCACCTGGATCTAACAATGTAAGTACTGGAATACCAAAGACATGCAACGTATCGATAACAACCTCCGGCGAAGCTCTACCCTCACGCAAAGTCATGGTATGAACCCTGGCCTGCCCAGCTGGTCGTCCACGCTGAGGCTGTCCCTGTTGTCTGCCGTGGCCCGCAAACTGTACTGGTCGAGTCCCCGAAGTAGCTTCTCGCTCTCCTCCGGAACTCTGGGCCGCCTGTCCACCAGTACCATCAAGCTGGAAACACTCTCTCGCATAGTGACCCACATGGCCACAACGAAAACAAGTGACAGGGCCCCGCTGACAAGGACCATAATGATGCCTGTTGCAGAAGTTGCATAGTGGATACTCTCTAGGTACGGCAAACGTGCCACCGGTACGCCGAGGATAACTGGAACCGCTAGAACCCCCACTAGCCTGTGGTCGCTGCGGTCAATCTCTCCTCCATCTCTGTCTCTGTCTCGGTGCACTAGCTGGTGGTCGATATGGTCCACTGCCTGAGGATGAAGCAGATCTGTAAGTATCAGAACTCAGCCTCTTGGAAGGCCCCTAACTCGGTCCACCCTCCTCAAATCGTCTAGGCTGGTATCTCATCTGCCACTCCTTCTCGATATCCTCACCTCGGAGTGCTGCACTGACAAACTCATCGAAATTGTTCTGAGGCATCGTAGTCAGAGTTCCCTTGATGTTCAAGTTCAAACCCAGCTCAAATCTGTGGCACTTGGCTTCCTCAGTAGCCACCATGTCAAGTGCAAAACGAGATAAGCGGGTAAACCTGTCTCGGTACTCAAGCACAGACAAACTGCCCTGCCTCAAATTCGTGAACTCCTCATACTTCCGCTGCTGGGTAGCCTGATTGAAGTATCTCCGCATAAACAAATCTCGGAACAAAGTCCACGGAGACACCAGAATTTGAACTGCAAACTGGGCACGGAAACCGAAAAGCCCGTTAGAAAGACATGAAAACCGTTATAAAAACATATGCGAGTCTAAATATATGAATATGACATAGTACACGAAGGAGACTCAAATTCCTCACGCGTACGGAGCATGCAGCGTAAAACTCTATGGGGTCACTCATGGACACGTCCGCGCTAGTACAGTCCGAATCACGGGATCCCAGACCCACATGTTATTCTAGCCAGAAAGGCCTCAGGTCAGAGGTCTGCCCCCCCTCCTCCCGGTAAAGGCCTCGGGTCAGGGGTCACAGCCTCCCCCGGTAAACATCATCGGGGAACAGCCGGGATTCAAGTGTATCGATACAACAACATATACTATGATTGTACTCTGTGTAAACCAAATCATAAATAGTTCTATGCAAGTGTATAAAGCATAATATAAATGCATATACGTAATGTATAATTTTATAGGCATAATCGTATAACACATGCTCATATATATAAATCATAATCTCATATGCATGCTCAAGCTCGTAAAATGTGTATTAAAGACTCGCGATTAATCAGTGAAAATGAATTGTCCACTCACAGGTGAGCAAAACGCGCACTCGCGCTAATCACGTGGTCCGGCGGAAGATCCCTTGCCCGAAGCACGATCTCGATCCCCTGAATATTCATAAAATATAACTGATCAAAATTCCCGAAATCTCTACTCAAACCCTCGACTGAAAATATGGTACCCAAATCAATTCGAAAACCTCAAGGCAACGATCAGGGCGCGAATACGAGTAAAATGACATTAAAATAATCAAATTCTAAAAAGTCAACGGGTCGCCGGAGCTCCGCCGTTGACCGTCGTCGCTGCCGCAGGCGCGCCGTCAACTGGAGAGATTTTCTGGCAGCGAGGCTCACCGTAGCTTCTCCTACTCGAGCCTAACACATCTCTCAACTACACCAAAGGCCAAATCGGACGGCAAGTAGCTCAAAATCAGCTCAAAAGTCCAAACTCTCTAACCGGCCGGAAATTGCTCCTCCGTCCAATTTCGTCACCGTGAGGCCATCCCGGCCTCCCAACCTCAAGGGTCCACCAACCTACCTCAAACCCAACAATTTCCAACACAAACTCCCATCGGAAAGTCGCTGGAACACCTCCCCCCGTTGAAGCCGATTCCAGCCAAAATCCCCAAAATTTCAAATCAACATTTCTCCCTCAATTCATCACTAAATCAAGCAATTCCAAGTTCTAATCAACTAGAAATCAAGAGAGGAATCGAAATATACCAATGCATCGACCGGAGGTAGTCGTAAAATGAAGGTCGCCGGCGAGTAAAGCGGCGGTGAAGTTTTCTTCTCCGGTCAACGTGGGTCAACGCGTCCAAAATGGTCAACGTCGGTCAAACTTCCCAAAACATTATTTTTCGACAATTTTCGACTATTTCCGATATTTATACTCGCCTCTCGGGACGATCGACAGTCCAAAACGGATAACCATTACAATTTGGATAAACTCGATACGAATGGATAAACTCGACGATATTCTGAAACTTCAAATATTCATATTATATTCCTCGGTCGTCGAAATAATCATCCGAAACTGCCCACGAACTTGAAATCACATGTACAACAACTCTCGAGAAGAGACTCAACTCAAATTCTTGGCCGATAATTAAGTCGTGATTAAAACCGACAAATCAATCAATTATCGGAAAACAGTGATTACACACTAACTCGTGAATTAAACTGATTACTCTACTGATTCTGTTCCGGGTCGTCACAAATCAACCCCCCTTAAAAAAGTTTCGACCTCGAAATTTATGTACCTATCAAGTGAACAGATGAGGATACTGCTCCCGCATACGCTGCTCAGATTCCCAGGTGGCCTCCTCAACCGAGTGATTCTGCTACAAGACCTTCACCAGCGATATAACACGATGCCTCAACTCTTGCTCACGCCGATCGAGAATCTGTACCGGCTCCTCCACATATGTCAAATCTTCTCGGATAGGTAGCTGCTGTGGCACTAACACATGCGATGGATCTGGAATATACTTCCGCAACATTGAAACGTGGAAAACATCATGAACACGAGCTATCTCAGAAGGAAACTCTAACTTGTAAGCCACGACACCAACTCTCTCTGTAATCTCATACGGACCAATGTACCGTGGTCGAAGCTTGCCACGCTTCCTGAAACGCACAACTCCCCTCCACAGAAATAGTTTCTGGAAGACCCAATCGCCCACATCGAACTCGAGACTCTTTCTCCTCACATCCGCATAACTCTTCTGGCGATCCTGGGCAATCTTCAATCTGTCCCAGATAATCTGGATGTCCTCCATGGTGCTCTTTACCACATCAGAGCAAATAAGCCATCGCTCGCCCACCTCACTCCAACACAACGGAGTGAGGCACTGCCTCCCGTATAGGGCCTCGTACGGTGCCATCTCGATATTGGCCTGATAGCTGTTGTTGTAAGCGAACTCTATCAAATGCAGTTGCTGGTCCCAATTTCCACGAAACTACAACACAGAAGGCCGCAACATATCCTCGAAAGTCTGTATAGTCAGCTCAGACTGCCCGTCAATCTGAGGATGAAAAGTTGTACTGAAATGCAACCTCGTACTTATGGCTCGCTGCAATGCCTGCCAAAACTCAGAAGTAAACTGACTATCTCGGTCAGAAACAATAGATACAGGCACACCGTGCAGATGAACAATCTCTGACAAATACAGCTTGGCCAATCTGCCTACTGATATCTTCCCCAGAAGTGCGAGAAAATGAGCAGATTTCGTCAGTCGATCTACGATAACCCAAATACCAGTATTACCCGCTGAAGTACGCGGCAACTGATAAACGAAATCCATGGTAATGTGCTCCCACTTCCTAACCGGAATCTCCAGTGGCTGTAACTTTCCCGCAGGCTTTTGCCTCTCCGCTTTAACCTGCTAACAGATCAAACATCGGCTCACATATGCGGCAATTTCCCGCTTCATGTTGCGCCACCAGTAATACGCTCGAAGTGTACGAAACATTTTCGTACCACCAAGATGCATCGCATACGCCGAACAATGAGCCGGGATGCAAGTGTATCGATACAACAACATATACTGAGACTGTACTCTGTGTAAACCAAATTGTAAATAGTTCGATGCAGATGCATGAAACAATATATCAATATATATGCGTAATATATACTAGTATATGCATAATCATATAACACATGCTCATGTAAAACATAATCTCGTATGCATGCTCAAGTTCGTAAAACGTGTATAAAGACTCGCAATCAATCCGTGAAAAGAAATGTCCACTCACGGGTGAGCAAAACGCGCACTCGCGCTAATCTCGTGGCCCGGCGGAAGATACCTTGCCCGAAGCACGATCTCGATCTCGATCCCCTGAATAATCATAAAACATATCTGATCAAAATCATAGCCCACAACACTGTACTTGACCACGGAAACCAACCATTCCCGAAAACATATTAAACTGTATAACACAACCGACTGAATTTCCGAAATCTCCACTCAAAACCTTCGACTGAAAATCCGATACCCAAATAAATACGAAAACCTCAAGACGATAATCAAGGCGCGATTATGAGAAAAATGACATTAAAAATACCAAAATCTGAAAAGTCAACCCTCTCGCCGGAAACAGAGACTTTCTCCGGCGAGGAAGCTCCAGATTTGAAGATCTCCTCAAGCCCAACCTTTTCTTCAACTGTCACAAAGTCCAATTCAAAGCCTAGCACCTCCAAAACAGCTCGAAACCGAAATGAATTCAAACTCCGGCAACCAATTCGGGTTCACCGGAAATCTCAACCAAACCTAAATTAAACCATAGGGGAAGCATCACTAGGCCAAAGGGAGGCGAAACCCCCACCTCCCCACCACCAAAGCTCGCCGGAAGTCCACCCCCCAACTCCGGCGAACTCTAGCAACCTAACTCGATTCGGGTGTGACGACCCGGACCAGAATCAGAAGTATAATCAGCTTGATTCGTGAGTTACAGCGCAGTCGCGGATTTTCGACAGATATTGGAATCGCCAGAGTTCTTAACGACTAAATTATTGGCCGAGAATTGGAGCTGGGTCTCTTCTCGAGAGTCGTTCTACGTGTGATTACGAATTCTTGGGCGGTTCCGGATCGTTATTTGGACGACCGAGGAATTAATTATGAATATTTGAAGTTCAGATTTAAATGGTGGGCTACTTAACGACTAAATTACCGGTTGAGAATTTGGTTTCGGCTTCTTCACGGAAGTTATTCAGAATTTAATTTTGAGTTCGTGGGAACTTTCGGAGCATGATTTGGAGTTACAAGGAATTAGTTGTGAATTTTGCCGTTTGTTGATTATTTAGTCGATTTAATGTGTGTTGCTTTGAAGGGTTGACTTTTTATTTGGTTGGCCGATATGTTTGACTTTGAGTGATTGTTGAAGAGTACGTCGAGACGAGTTTGTGACCGCGAGAATTATTGGAATCGGAATTACGACGAGGAAGTTACCCGCGTTTGAAGTTTGCCGAAATGGATAAGCTTGAGTTTCCGTTTTGGGAAACTATTAAATGAAGTATAAGTAGTGGACTTGCCTTATTGGGAAAGTCAAAAGGTGAATTTATTGTTTGACTGTGTTTGACTCGGTTTGACCGAGCTTGGGAGGTGTACTCGACGGTGACCGGCGGCCATGGCGGTGGCTCGCCGTCCGGCCACCCCACGGCTTGGGGCTGGTATCATCCCTCTCGCCTCGACGTCCCGGACTTGATTCCGGCCACCACGCACGGCCTAGGCCACGGTGGAAAGAGATGTTTCGACTTGAAATGGAGGATTTTGGGATGGATTCGGGTTCATTGATTTCGGATGAGTTGAGCTATGAAATGGATTGGGCTTTGAAGCTCTTCACTCCACGAATCTAACCACGTAGGTTTGGAGTTTCAATTCGGTTTGAATTGGGAGAATTCTTGATTTGAATTTTGTGTTCTATTTCGGTTTATCATGAAATTGACCTAGTTAGAGTGAGAATTGGCCTTTGTTGTAGTTGACAAAGTTGCTCAGTGGATGATTTTGCATGGAATAGGGGTTGCTCCGCCGAGAAATTCTCCGGTCAGTGGTGGCGCCGCCGTGGGCGGCGGTCAACGGTGGTCAACGGTGGTCAACGGTCAACGGGTTGACTTTTTGACTTTCGGCAAGTCGCATGTCATTTAACTCGAAATCGCGCCCCGATCGCAGTGGGGAGGTTCATTTTTCGAGTTGAGCGTCCGAACGTAAAGCGAGGTATTGAAGTGGTATATACGGATTTTCGACGATTCGTCGACTTTGAATTATCTGTTTCAGAGAACGGTGGTTTCTCGTGGTTTGATTTGTATTGTCGGATTATGATTTTGAATATGGGACATTGTGAATATTCAGGGGTTCGTGATCGTTGTTTTGGCGAGGGACTTTCCGCCGGATCA
The DNA here is from genome assembly GCA_946800695.1 of Geum urbanum. Taxonomy (NCBI): domain Eukaryota; kingdom Viridiplantae; phylum Streptophyta; class Magnoliopsida; order Rosales; family Rosaceae; genus Geum; species Geum urbanum. The sequence continues at coordinate 44,184,232 of OX326998.1, forward strand.
CGGGTTAACGCGATACGCGTTACGCCAGTCTGTGAGTGGATACTTTATTTTCACGGATTGATTGCGAGTCTTTATTTATGATTTATGAACTTGAGCATGCGGATTGATCATGATTTTACGAGCATGTGTTTTACGATTATGTTTATACGAATATACGTATACGAATATATACACATACGTACATATTATGTTTTAAGCATGTGCATAGAAAAAGATTTATGATTTGGTTTACACAGAGTACAGTCTCAGTATATGTTGTGGTATCGATACACATTGGCTTCTCGGCTGATCCCCGAGTACGCTCCGGGGGGGACAGATATCCTGACCCGAGGCCTTTCTGGCTAGAATCACGTGTGGGTCTGGGATCCCGTGATTCAGACTGTGCTATCGTGTGGAAGCCCACGAGAGTCTCCGCGATATGTTTTACGTTGCATGCTCTGTACGTGAGTGGTAGCCAGAGTCTCCTCACGTAGCATTTGATTTTCACGCATTTGACTCGCATATGATTTTATATGTATATATTACTTGGTGAAAGACATTTATTTTCGTCCACTCACTCTAACGTGTTTATTGTCTTTCACCTGGGCTTTTCGGTTTCCGTGCCCAGTTTGCAGTTCAGGCTCTGGTGTCGCACGTCGTGGTCGGAGGCATAGTGCTCGAGCTACTTTGTTTCATCCAGTAGGTTTATTGTTCTACCTACTGTGGTATGCGTATATGATTATGTATTAGAAGTCGCTCTGAGCGTCCTATTGAATATGTTATACGATTTTACCCGGATTTCAGTAAAGTATATATATTATATGTATTGTTTACTTTACTGTTGATATATTGAGAAATCCGGATGGGATTGGTGCCCACGGTTTGCTTTTTGTGGCATAGGATGAAGTGTATTTTCAGCGTGCAGGTAATGGTAATTCCACGCTAGTAACGAAACTCTGCCCAAATTTCGAAAAGTTTTTGTTGGTTCGTGTTTTCGAAGGGGTTTGATTCCGATTTAGGAAGCTAAATCGGGGTTGGGTCCTTTCATCGGGTTCCCTCCAAACCTCATCAATTCTCACAATTTCAAACACCAAACAACTCAAAATCACAAGAGGAAGAGAACCATACCCTTAACGTAGCCGGAGGTGGCCGGAAAACCCAAGTCGGCCGGCGAAACCAAACGGGAAAGTTTTCCTCCCTCGGTTAACGGTCAAACTTCCAAAAATGGAAAGTCAACGTCAGTCAACATCAAACAGTGTTTTTACGACTATTTCTCGACTATTTTCGATATTTATACTCGCGCCTCGGGTCGATCGACGGTCCAAAACGAATAACCAATACGATTCAGATAAACACGAAACAAACGGATAAACTCGCCAAATACTGAAACTTCAAATAATCGTATTATATTCCTTGGTTATCGGAAAAATCATCCAGAACCGCCCTCGAGTTCGAAATCACGTGCTCTACAACTTCCGTGAAGAAACTCAATTCAAATTCTCGGCCGAAAATTAAGTCGCGAACTAAATCAGCTATTCACACAATTAACGACTAATCACAATTAAGCTTAATCTCGTGAATCGTACTGATTACTCTACTGATTCTGGTTCGGGTCGTCACAAATCTACCCCCCTTAAAAAAGATTTCGAGCTCGAATATTACATACCTGTCAAATGAACAGATGAGGATACTGCTCCCGCATACGCTGCTCAGTCTCCCAGGTGGCCTCCTCAACTGAGTGATTCTGCCACAAGACCTTCACTAGCGGGATCACACGGTGTCTCAGCTCCTGTTCACGACGATCGAGAATCTGTACAGGCTCCTCCACGTACGCCAAATCCTCTCTGATTGGCAACTGCTGTGGGGCTAACACATGTGAAGGATCTGAGATGTACTTCCGCAACATCGAAACATGGAAAACATCATGTACAGGGGCATCTCAGCTGGTAACTCAAGTCTGTAAGCAACAGCTCCAATCTTCTCTATGATCTCGTACGGACCAATGTACCGTGGTCGAAGCTTGTCACGCTTCCCGAAACGCACAACACCCTTCCACGGAGATAGTTTTAGGAAGACCCAATCACCTACACCAAACTCGAGGCTCTTCCTCCTCATGTCCGCATAACTCTTCTGACGATCCTGGGCGATCTTCAATCTATCCCGGATAATCTGGACGTCCTCCATAGTACTCTTTACTAGATCAGGGCCAAGAAGCCATCGTTCGCCCACCTCACTCCAACACAACGGAGTGCGACAGTGCTTCCCATACAGAGCCTCGTACGGTGCCATCTCGATACTGGCCTGATAGCTGTTGTTGTAGGCGAACTCTATCAAATGTAGCTGCTGGTCCCAATTCCCGCGGAATGGCAACACACAAGACCGCAACATATCCACAAGTGTCTGTATAGTCCGCTCAGACTGCCCGTCGGTCTGAGGATGAAAAGCTATACTGAATCGCAACTTCGTGCCCAAGGCTCGCTGTAATGCCTGCAAAAACTCAGAGGTGAACTGACTGTCTTGGTCAGAAACAATGGACACAGGCACACCGTGCAGGCGAACAATCTCTGATAAGTACAACTTAGCCAATCTACCCACTGATATCTTCCCCGGAAGCGCAAGAAAATGAGCGGATTTCGTCAGTCGATCAACAATAACCCAAATACCAGTATTGCCTGCCGAAGTACGCGGTAACTGATAAACGAAATTCATCGTAATGTGCTCCCACTTCCAAACTGGAATCTCTAGTGGCTGTAGTTTCCCTGCAGGTTTCTGCCTCTCCGCCTTAACCTGCTGACAGATCAAACATCGACTCATGTATGCGGCAATCTCCCGCTTCATGTTGCTCCACCAGTAATACGCTCGAAGTGTACGAAACATCTTCGTACCTCCGGGATACATCGCATACGCTGAGCTATGGGCCTCATCTAGAATCTCCTTCTTCAGGCTCTCGTCTCTGGGCACACATAACCTGCCTCTGAACAACAACGTATCGTCATCGCTCAATCGAAACTCTGTAGGTACACCATTCTGTATCATGGTCTTCTTGCCCAACAAGTAGGAATCTGAATCCTGAGCCTCCCGTACCTGATCAACCAATACGGGTCGAACCTGAAAACTAGCCAACAAAGCTCCCTCATCATCCCACTCGAACTCGGCACCCGTAGCCCAAAGCTCGGCTAACATCGATACTCTGGCCACACACATATGGAACAACGAAGCTCCAGATTTCCGGCTAAGTGCATCAGCTACAACATTGACCTTCCCTGGATGGTACTCGAAAGTGCAATCGTAGTCGTTAATCAACTCCATCCACCGGCGTTGTCTCATGTTCAGATCCGGCTGCGTCTGCAAGTAAGTGAGACTTTTATGGTCGGTGTAGATCTTACACTGAGCTCCATACAGATAATGTCTCCAACTCTTCAACGCTAACACAATAGCGGCTAACTCCAAATCATGGGTCGGATAGTTGACCTCATGTGGTTTCAGCTGCCTGGAACCGTAGGCCACAACTCTACCATGTTGCATCAACACACAGCCAAGCCCCAACTTCGACGCATCACTACGAACTCACCGCTGTCGTCTGGCAATGTCAGAACCGGTGCAGCAGTCAACCTCTCCTTTAGGAGCAAATAACTTTCCTCACATGCATAGGACCACTCAAACTTGACGCCATTTTTCTTCAATCTGGTCAGTGGTGTAGCAATCCGAGAGAAATCCTGTACAAACCGGCGGTAATAGCCTGCTAATTTCAAGAAACTCCGGATCTCCGGTACAGTAGTAGGTCTACTCCAGTTCAGCACGGCCTCGATCTTGTCAGGATCAACACTGACTCCCTCAGCCGATATCACGTGGCCCAGAAACTTCACACTATCCAACCAAAACTCGCACTTGCTAAACTTCGCGAACAACTGATGGTCCCGCAAAGTCCGCAACACCGCTCGCAAATGCTTATTATGCTGGCCCACACTCCTGGAATAGATCAAGATATCGTCGATAAACACAATCACGAACTTGTCCAGAAACCGTCTGAACACTCGATTCATCAGGTCCATGAAAGCTGCGGGGGCGTTGGTCAACCCAAATGGCATAACCAGAAACTCGTAATGCCCATACCGCGACCTGAAAGCTGTCTTGGCCACATCGGAGTCCCGGATCCTCAACTGGTGATATCCGGATCGAAGGTCAATCTTCGAAAAGACTGATGCTCCCTTAAGCTGATCGAACAAATCATCAATCCGTGGTAACGGATACTTGTTCTTCACTGTAACCTGATTCAGCTTCCGATAGTCGATGCACAACCGCATAGATCCATCCTTCTTCTGCACAAATAACACCGGGGCACCCCATGGAGAAACACTAGGTCGAATAAAACCCTTCTCCAGCAACTCCTGGAGCTGAACCTGTAACTCTTTCAACTCCGCTGGCGCCATACGATACGGGGTCTGTGAAATCGGTCCTATACCCGGCAACAGCTCAATAGTGAAATCAATCTCCCGCACAGGGAGTATACCAGGTAACTCTGCTGGAAACACATCCGGGAACTCAGAAACCTCAATACTACCAAGATCCGGCACAATTGTTGTAGTGTCGACCACATGAGCTAAGTAAGCAACACAACCCTTCTTCATCAACAGATCCGCCCTCATCGCGGAAATCAAACACGGTAGTGAAGTGTTCTTCTCGCCGCGGAATAGTATCTCGGGAAAACCGGGTCGTCGAAACGCGACCTCCTTCTTTTGACAGTCAAACATGGCCCAATGCGTCTCCAAGAAGTCCATACCCAAGATCAGATCAAAATCCACGATATCAAGCAACAACAAGTCTGCGGCTAATCCATGGTCACCGATAAAAATCTCACAGTCTCTGTACACCCAACCAATACTCACAATCTTCCCTGACGGATACAACACTCTCCACAACCCCAGAAGTGGAGATGCAGGTACCGTAGCTAATGATGATAGTCTATATGACATGAATGAATGCCTGGCACCTAGATCTAATAATGTAAGTACTGGAATACCAAAGACATGTAACGTACCGATAACGACCTCCGGTGAAGCTTTGCCCTCTCGTAGAGTCATGGCATGAACCCTCGCCTGTCCGGCTGGTCGTCCACGCTGAGGCTGTCCCTGCTGCCTACCCTGGCCCGCAAACTGTGCTGGTCGAGCTCCCGAAGTGGCACCTCGCTCGGCTCCGGAACTCTGGGCCGTCTGTCCGTCAGCACCAAACAACTGAGGACACTCCCTCGAATTGTGACCCACCTGGCCATAACGATAACAAGTGACAGGGCCCCACTGACACGGACCAAGGTGATGTCTGTTGCAAAAACTGCACAATGGATAGTCTCTCGGAACAGGAAATGTGCCACCAGTACACCGAGGATAACTAGAACCGCTGGAACCCCCACTAGCCTGTGGCCGCTACGGTCGATCTCTCCTCCATCTAGGTCTCTGTCTCGATACACTAGCTGGTGGTCGATAAGATCCACCGCCCGAGGATGAAGCCGAACCGGAAGTATCAAAACTCTGCCTCTTTGAAGGCCCCTGACTCGGTCCACCCTCCTCAAACCGTCTAGGCTGGTACCTCTGCTGCCTTTCCTGCTCGATATCCTCACCTTGAAGTGCTGCACTGACAAACTCATCAAAGTTGTTCAAACCCAGCTCAAACCTGCGACACTTGGCTTCCTCAGTAGCCACCATATCACGCGTAAAACGAGATAAGCGGGTAAACCTATCCCGGTACTCAAGCACAGACATACTGCCCTGTCTCAAGTTCGTAAACTCCTCATACTTGCGCTGCTGGGTAGCCTGATTGAAGTATCTCCGCATAAACAAATCTCGAAACAAAGTCCACGGAGTATCAACTAGAACTCTGTCGGTGCTAACCCACCAAAAGTATGCATCACCCTCAAGTAATCCGACTGCTGCCATTGTCATTTGCTCAGGAGTAAATTGCAGACGCTCACATACACGTTCAACCTGAACCACCCATGCCTCACATATCTCTGGATCAGCTGAACCCGAAAACACAGTAGCACCAGCAGTACGAGCTTTGACCACAGGGTCAAAACGCTCTTCCAAACGCAGCACTCACATCAGCAAGTCGTGCGTCTGGCGATCCTCATCAGGATCCGCTTCCCGATCAACACGGGGACTACGTCGAGGAGGCATCCTACTGATACAATACAAGCATTAGGTACAAGCAGAAAGAACGTAATCATGAGACCGCAGATATTTGAGAACACACAACACCCGAAGTATTGATGAGTACCACTGGCCAGTCGGGTCATCACTCTAGTCATGCTGTACAAACTCAAATACCCTAAGCGTCACAACTACAAGAGTCTACAGAATCTGACAACCTAATGCTCTGATACCAAGCTGAAAGGACCCAACCCCGATTTAGTTGCATAAATCAGAATCGAACCCCTTCTGAAAACGTGAATCAACAAAAACCATTCAAAATTTTGGCAGAGTAACGTTACTAACGCGGAATTACATTAACCTGCACCCTGAAAATAACACTTCATCCTATGCCACAAAAGCCAAACCGTGGGCACCAATCCCATCCGGATTTCTCAATATCATAACAATATCAATAAACAGAAAACATATCTGTAATATATAATATATCCGAGAAAATCCGCATAAAACATGTATCAGAATGTATCTTAGCGACCTTTAGTGTAAATATATACAATATATACAATATAAACATCAGTAGGCGAAACAAGAACCTACTGGAAAACACAGGTAGCTCGGATCACTAGCCTCCAACCGCGACGTGAAACTGGGCACGGAAACCGAAAAGCCCAGGGGAAAGACATGAAAACTGTTAGAGTGAGTGGACGAAAAATAATTGTCTTTCGTCGAATAATATATATGTTACAAAAACATATGCGAGTCCAGATGCATAAACAATCAAGTAGTACACGAGGGAGACTCTAACTCCTCACGCGTACAGAGCATGCATAAAAATCTCACGGGGTCGCTCGTGGACACATCTGTGCTAGTACAGTCCGAATCACGTGTGGGTCTGGATCCCAGATCCATACGTGATTCTAGCCAGAAAGGCCTCAGGTCAGAGGTCTGCCTCCCCCCGGTAAAGGCCTCGGATCAGGAGTCACAGCCTCCCCTGGCACACATCCTCAGGGATCAGCCGGGATGCGAGTGTATCGATACAACAACATATACTGAGACTGTACTCTGTGTAAACCAAATCGTAAATAGTTCGATGCAGATGCATGAAACAATATATCAATATATATACGTAATATATACTGGTATATGCATAATCATATAACACATGCTCATGTAAAACATAATCTCGTATGCATGCTCAAGTTCGTATAACGTGTATAAAGACTCGTAATCAATCCGTGAAAAGAAATGTCCACTCACAGGTGAGCAAAACGCGCACTCGCGCTAATCTCGTGGCCCGGCGGAAGATCCCTCGCCTGAAGCATGATCTCGATCTCGATCCCCTGAATAATCATAAAACATATCTGATAAAAATCATAGCCCACAACACTGTACTTGACCACGGAAACCAACCGTTCCCGAAAACATATTAAACTGTATAAAACAACCGACTGAATTTCCGAAATCTCCACTCGAAACCTTCGACTGAAAATCCGATACCCAAATCAATACGAAAACCTCAAGATGATAATCAGGGCGCGATTACGAGAAAAATGACATTAAAAACACCAAAATCTGAAAAGTCAACCCTCTCGCCAGAGTGCCGCCGTCAACGGAGACTTTCTCCGGCGAGGAAGCTCCAGATTTGAAGATCTCCTCAAGCCCAACCTTTTCTTCAATTGTCACAAAGTCCAATTCAAAGCCTAGCACCTCCAAAACAGCTCGAAACCGAAATGAATTCAAACTCCGGCAACCAATTCGGGTTCACCGGAAAACTCAACCAAACCCAAATTAAACCATAGGGGAAGCATCACTAGGCCAAGGAGAGGCGAAACCCCCACCTCCCCACCACCAAAGCTCGCCGGAAGTCCACCCCCTAACTCCGGCGAACTCCGGCAACCTAACCCGATTCGGGTTCCCTCCAAACCTCATCAATTCTCACAATTTCAAACACCAAACAACTCAAAATCACAATAGGAAGAGAACCATACCCTTAACGTAGCCGGAGGTGGCCGGAAAACCCAAGTCGGCCGGCGAAACCAAACGGGAAAGTTTTCCTCCTTCGGTCAACGGTCAAACTTCCAAAAATGGAAAGTCAACGTCAGTCAACATCAAACAGTGTTTTTACGACTATTTCTCGACTATTTTCGATATTTATACTCGCACCTCAGATCGATCGACGGTCCAAAACGAATAACCAATACGATTCGGATAAACACGAAACAAACAGATAAACTCGTCGAACACCGAAACTTCAAATAATCGTATTATATTCCTCGATTATCGGAAAAATCATCCGGAACCGCCCTCGAGTTCGAAATCACGTGCTCTACAACTTCCGCGAAGAAACTCAATTCAAATTCTCGGCCGAAAATTAAGTCGCGAAGTAAATCAGCAATTCACACAATTAACGACTAATCGCGATTAAGCTTAATCTCGTGAATCGTACTGATTACTCTACTGATTCTGGTTCAGGTCATCACATTGTTTTTCATAAAGGCCACAACTTTTGTCTCTGATGCTGACAAATTCATTAAAATCCCCAATGAAAATACAAAGCAACTTAACTTTTCCAGCAAGTTCCTGAAAATATTGCCATAAGGTAGTTCTAGCAGTATTGAATGGACTAGCATACAAGGCACTCAACATCCAGCACCCTATACCATCCAGAAATACCTTTATGGAAATAAACTGAAAATGGTGGTGAATATACTCCAACCTTACTTGATCAGATCTCCAAAGCAACCATAGGCCCCGAGAGAAACCATTGGCTTCAACAATAATAAATTCATTGAATTCAAGCTTCAACAAAGTCTCCTTACCTTTAGAGAAATAAACTCTAGGCTCACAAACCATTAAGACATCAATCTTATTCATCTTCATAAGATCATTAATAGTAGATACAAATTTCTCACTACCAGCTCCTTTAACATTCCAAAAAAGAAATTTTAACATTTGGAAAAATAAAGGAAATGAGGGCTTGAGACCCTATTAATCAGTAGCTTGATCTCTCACAAAGGTAGAGACAGATCAACATCCATATCAAAAGGGTTGTTTTCAACAAATGTGTTTTCAACAAACTGCTAAGAAACATTATCAAAATCTAACTTCACACCACCACCAAATATTTTACCACCACTAGAATCCATCGTTATGCCAAATATATCATCTGGAGGTTTGCGTCCAAAGGAATCACATAGGAACGTTAACATGATCAAAGGATAGTTTTTTAGATATGTCAGTCTCTCTAACAGTTTGGTCATTAGAAGCACCAACAGATCTCCTAGAGTACTTGAAGCTACATTTTAACCCAAATTTGGACACATTGCCACTTGCTTTGGCCACATTACTACTTATTTTGGCCACACTGCCATTAGATACATCATGCATAGGAAGTTAGGAACTTTATTAGTACTCTTCACCACATGACCTGAACCAGCTGATTTTACAACATTGTTCTCACTTTTGCCTTTAGTTAATGAAGGCTTTTTATTTACCACAACCCTAGCAGATTTGCTACTAAAATCAGTGTTAGGTTGTGTGGTATTAAAGTTCTCATATAGCTTAGCCAAATTGAAATCAAACACAGATGTACTAGTATTACTATGTTTTGACTCCACACTTGGATTGGTAGAATAGTTGCCCCAAAAACAGTCACATTCTTAGTCTCATTCACCTTTGCCTGCTTATGCTATTCACCATTGTCATTTTCAAGCACAGAAAATCTAGACCCAGAGTTGGTCTTGGTTTTGTTGTTAGACATACCAACACCTCTCTTCTTGTTCTTATAATTAATTAACATCCAGGAACCAAACTCCTCCTTTTTGATCTTATTGTTCTTCATAATCCTGTCACACCCAGCTTGAGCACTAGAATTATCACAACTATTATCCACACCAACAAGAACAATTGCAGTGATAGGTTCATTAACATGATCCACATACATATCAGGAGTAAGAGTGTGAAACACAGTAGGACAAGCATCTTTGGAATGCCCATAACATCCATATTCAAAGAAAATCAATGCCATACCTTCATAAATCACATGGTAAGAAATATCCTCAACTTCAACAAAGGCTTCAGTGTTGACTCAGGTCAACCTCTACACAGATTCTAGCAAACAGCCCTCTAGCTTATCCTAAGGTCACCGGGTCAATCTTCACCATCTCCCCAAGCAAACGCACAATCTTTTTTAGTGGAAGATCTTTGAAGAACTTCACAGGAAGTTCAGCAATCCTGACCCAAACGGCCATGCTTCCAATATGGTCAGATCTGGGGTTGAAAACAAGAGTCTCTCCAGTCAAAATTTGGACGGACTCTTGTTGTCAAGAGATAGAGACCAGATGTGCAATCAGAACACTCATATCAACATCTTCCATGGACAGTCTTAAGATCAGCACTCACATCACCACCGACTTTCGAATGCTTCATCTGGATACTGAGCAAACCATCTTCTCCGCCACTCCCCTTAGGAGGGAGGAGAATATGAAAAGGACGACGACGCCACATACATAACGCCGAAATCAGATTGGAAAGCAGCAAAGATATGGTAACCCAATCAGTGAATAGAACCAGCAACGATACGAAAGTTTTAGAAATTTGCCGCGCGTGAGGTGCGTTCACCAAAACTCTCCCTTTTTAAATTTGGAAGATTTTTTGTACTCTCTTTCTTGCAGGAAAAACTTTTTTTTTTTTACTTTTTTTAAAATATTTTTATTTAGTGGAGAGAAGATTTATTTGGATGAACCATTTGTTGTTGTCTCTGAGGAAAACATGCCCAAGGTTAAGTGTATAGTTTGTTGCCTCAATTCACAAGCCCAAGCCAATTGAATGCCCTTTCCCTTATTCAGGTCGATAATAAAAGTCGATCAAAACGAATTACAGAGAATCTCTCTCGCACCATGGAAGAAGGTACTGTTGATTGATTTTTGGGATGTGGGATTTTCGATTCTCTAATTCAATTGCTTGCATTCGATTGTTTGTGTCATTCATTCATAATTGGGTTTTGCATGGAGAATCTGTTGTGATGCAACAGAGGTCATCCTGATTTTGAGTATTGGGTGGTTGGTTTGTTCTAACAAACTGAGCCAAAGTTAGAAGAAACCTATCATTTCTGTCCTAAGGTGTCCTGACTTGTAAAGATTCAGGAATCTGAAGCTGGCTCTATACCATATTAAACATCCCTTCCGAATTTTCCAATTCGAATCTGGGATTCGGGGTGTTACAAACACACTAGAATGATATAAACTAATTGAAATGCAAAACCATTTGCGTGATCTAGAGTTTTATGATTTTAGGAGCTCAAAGTGATAGCATTGGGTGACTGCGGCTTCATGACTTGTGAGTACAGTTAGGCATAGTAATAACTGCTGCTGTATTCCCTTTAGTTGAGGAAGAGCTCAACCTTAAATGGGCAGGCATTTGATCGGTCTATCAAGTGAGTAGAGTTTTGTTTTCTCATTTGATCAAATGGACAGGTATTTGATAACGGTGTTTGAAGATGTGTTGTGCCAAAATCAGTATCATTAATTCAGATTTGAATTTATGGCACTGAGTCTGGTACTCCAGAACAATATTATAAGATGGGTTATGGTTTTATAGAGGGAATTTGGTGAAATGATCCTTTAGATAAAGCAGCTGTAGAAATTTCTTGATAAATTGAATTTAACAATAAATATACTAGCCTCTCATCAGAAGATGAAACACACAGCAATTTGCTCCTTTTCATTATACTGTATTTTATTTTTGTATGTAAAAGTAATGCTGTTTGAGTTTGTTCGTTAATGTCTCCAAAAGAGTTTGTGTGATGATAATTTTTTTTGGCTTATTCTGTTTATAACTAACCAATGGCTACTGATGAATTCATATCAATTTTTAAAGAAAAAATAATTCTGGTGTTAATAAGAAAAAAAGGTGCAGTTCTGCCTTTTGCAGCTTCAAAAATTTACCGTCATGTTCTTCTTTTATTAAATTACAGATCCATAGATCTTATTTATAAGGCGAATAATTCTCAGAATGTTAACTATTATGCCTTATTGGTCTCATCGATACTCTGATAAGAAGGAGAATCAGTAGTGTTTGGAATGGTCGATGTTATAACCTTTGGGCATAATTTTAGCAATAAAAATGAGGTTTCATGGGATTTATTTCCATTTATGCACATTTCTGATAGCTTCTGTAGTATTTGGCTGGAAACTGTGCTACCACCACATTACTCATTTTGTTTTACATAACTCATATGTACGAACTGAATTGTGTTTATTTTATTTAATTATGATTTCAGTCTTTGTCTATTATGCTTTTGATTTTGTGGTTGATGCGTAGATTCAAATGAAATGCATTCTGAAGAGAATAAAGCTTCTCTCGATAATAATAAGAAAAGAGTACTCAAGACACCAGCCCAGCTGATGGCTTTGGAAATTTTTTATAATGGTGAGAGAATATTCTGTTTCCGTACTGTTAGCCTCATTTTCTGAAACTTCAGTTTTTTCAGTGCAAATTGTTTTGGTTTTCTCCAGAGCATAAGTATCCCACAGAGGAAATGAAATCACAACTCTCGGAGGAGTTAGCACTGTCAGAAAAGCAGATATCTGGATGGTTTTGCCACAGACGGTTAAAGGACAAAAGATTGTCTAGAGATGAAACTTGTGCTAATGTACGGCAAGATCGTTCAAGTGGTGTTATTCAAGATCGGGCTAGTGGACTTGGGCAAGACTCATGTGGTAGCACTAAACATGGAGATTATAGATATGTTGATCCTAGGGAGGTTGAAAGTCGAAGGCCTTCTGGGTATGATTTCCCTGCCCTAGATCTCACTCGTGAGCAGCGGACTCATTATACAGAACAAGTTAGCATGGATGATACATCATCAGAAAGTAGTTCATCCTTACAAGATAGGTTTCTTGATATGGAAACTTCTAGATATGTAAATGATATTGGAGTCTTTTCACCGTCAAATTCCAGGGGGACTGAAAATATGGGCTATAAGCCCTCAGGGTATTTGAAAGTAAAAGGAGAAATAGGAAATGCTGCTATTAAAGCTGTTAAGAGGCAACTCGGGAGGCATTATCATGAGGATGGTCCTCCATTAGGTGTAGAATTTGATCCACTTCCTCCTGGTGCATTTGAATCCCCAATAAGGGATCCAATACATGGTAAGTCATAATATATATTTGTATTTACTGGAATAACTTTCTCTTTGTATGCTGGAGTACTATATTTTCAGATTTTGCTGCTTAACTATTGATGAAGTTGTATTTCTCTTATTTTGCTTTTTGTTTGCTTCAAAAATTATTATAATACAATTTGATAGTAAACATATATATATATATATGTATATATATAGACATACAATTAATTATCATGTGCTCCTTGCAGAGAATATGGCTTTAATTTTTTTTTCCCAGCCTATGATAAAAGCTTAGTGATCATTATGTAGGTTTTATTTTCACTAGAAAGTTGGTTAATTTGCTTTGTGCATTGATAATTTATACATTTTTTGTCTATTTATGTGAAAGCTTTTTAACATGGTTTTTGGACTGTGTGATTTGTTATAGGATGAGACTTTAATGACGATTCTGCAAACTGTTATATATGGAAGGCTGATGCTAAAATTAATCCTTCTGGCCTAGCTTTCAGTTTAAACTTGAAATTTCGTAGCTTTAACAGTATTATTTTCTTCTTCTTCTTCGATTGTCTGCTTTGGTTCACTTTTGTTCTTGTAGGTTTTGCTCATTCTGTTGACTATATGGCTCACAATTTGCAAATTTTCTCAGTTTGTTGTGACATAACCTTTAACTTTGGGCTTCTGGAGCAGTGATAATAGTTACTTTAACCTAGCTTTTGGATCTGTGATAGCATAAATATTTCATCTCACAGAGTATTTAACTTTGCTCTCCTTTACTGTATCAATCTTAACACATGGGTAATTTCGAGGATATTGGAGTAATTGCAGGTAGATTCAGAGTTGAGTGGCTTTAGTGTTACACAGCAATTACTCTTGAGTTGAATCCAGGACCTCCCATGCACAGAGAATAGTCTTATTTCACTACACTGAATGGTCATGAGCACTGGTGTTTACCATTAGTCTGTAACATAATGGACTAAACTATCCTTGTAGGATAGGGTCTGGAGACAGTGGAGAGTATAGGACTAATAGGAGGTATAGTTTTGAAGGCAACATCTCATCTGTATATGCAGATAATATAATTCTTCAGTAAGCAGACTTTTGTCCTTGCTTTTCTTGATACGTGAGCTGAGATATTTCATTCATTGCTGACTACTTTTGTGCCTTGTATGGGTTAACAAATTTTCCTTTTTCTTCGTTAAAGTTGAATTTAGAAAAAAAAATTAATAGAAATTTTCCTTATTGGGCATTTAAGTTGGAAAAGAGCATAATGGAGATATTAGAAAGACACTGGGACGTATGCAACACCATGCTTATGAAACCGTGAAGTCTCCATTGCAAAAATAAGACCGTTCATGAACTTTACTTAACTTTTGCAGTTGGTTTTGTTGGGATTTAGATCTATGGGTTGGATATCTATGAATTGTACGGGTATTCAGTAGGCGATGAAAAGGTGTGACCCGAGAAAGATATATCAAAGGAATGTTCTGAAACAAAGTATCTTTAGCACGGAAGAAGCCTAAGCATTTTTAGTAATTTTGTTTTTTGTTTTTAATGCAAGGGAGATTGGGGGGGGGGGGGTGGGTTATGAACACCTAAGCAAGTTTTAGTTACCAGATGTGTACAGGGGTAAAACCAACCAGTACAAGTTGAGCCGGATAGTGTCCACTTTATGGCATGTTGGATGGAATTCTTGCTCTTATTTTGTAGCTGCGTTGTCTCTTTTTCGGATATGGTTGTGCGAAAAACGTAGAAATGAAAGAAATGTTCTGAAAGGCTCTTATTTTCTATGGGGGGTGTTGTGGTGAGTGAGTAATGTCATTTCAATTTCTATCTGTAAGCATGCCTACAATCTTTGTTTTTGTTCAGAAGTCCGTGGTGGCTTCAAAATTGGAAAACTTGATAAGTAATTTTTTTGTTTGCTGGGGTAGAGGAAGACAGTACTGCACTTTTGTTTAGTGGGCAGGCAAATGCTTATTTCAATAGAATTGAGTTGCAGGATAGTCTTTAGAAAGAAACAGGAGTTTTTAGAGCCTCTTTTGATCAGTGACTTTTGAAATTTCTTTTGAAAAGAGTACTTGGGTATGCGGTAAATTGAAAAATGGCTGGAAGCAAAAATAGTTAACATTGAGTTGAAATCAGGGAAGATGTTCCCCAATTCTGGGGCACTCCTGATTGTAAAAAGCAGTTACGGCTTCAGAAGTTCCTTTTGGAAAGAGAACATGATGTGATTCAGGATAAATTTGACTATTGAATGGGCTGCATGATTATGATAGAAACAAACAAATCAACGGAACATATATTCTTCTTCCGGGTGTCAGTTGATATTAGAAAATATAGTCATACGGATATTTTGTACAGTTTTGGAGGAGTTAAGTCGTGAAAAATTTGGTCCATAGCCTACAGAATTTGGCTACGTATCACAGTTCTACAATGCTAGCTTTGTTGATTTCCTTTACCCCATAATTTGTGATTTTGGTTTTGGTTTTGGGTGGAGTATAATTGATGCTTGTAATGGGCGAACCATCCTCAACGATGTTCCATTTAGCTACATAATGCTAGAAGCTGGAGGCTAGAATTTGTATGATTTTTTCCTTAAAATTGAAGATTGCCTTCCTCATGGGTGCATTACGTGTAGGTTGTAGTGCGGGCCAATATTGATCATTAGTGTGAGTTGGCTGGTTCCATTATGCCAAAATTTTCTTTCTGGTTGGACAAAAGGTTTTAGTATTGGTCATTTTTTTCTATGTTGCCCAATCGCTTTTAGTCAATTGGAAGTTGCTTAGTGCAAAGACTGTGCAAGTTGGCTGGTTACATTGTGTCATGCTTCTCCTTTTCTATTTGACAAAAAAAACACAAAGGGTTCTAGTTTGTTTAGAAGGCTCAGCTTCTCTGGGAATCCATGATGCTAGTTGTGCATGTATTAGTCTGACTGGGAAATAACAACAGAATTTCTGAAGATCTTGGCTTGGACCCTACGAGCTTTAGGGAAAGCTAGATTCAGCCTTCGTGTGGCTTCGATCTCTTCAGAATTGTAGATCTGTTTTACTTATTCTTGTCTTCTATGTTTGCAGAAGCTGGATGCTGATCAGATTTGAATTGTATTAGATCAGCAACTTTTTGTATGTATGTTAATACATCTACATATGTATAATGCACATATTTACACTTGTTAGTTCCTGCTCAGTAGTCTTATATTCTGTTTTGTTCGATGCTATTGCAGAACCATTAATTGGTGAGGATGCTGATGTTTTCCATTCTCATGACACACCTGGAGTTAAAAGGCAATCAAGTCTAAGCAATGTTAGTGGACAATTCTTACATATATGCCCTATATTTTGTTATATGAACTAGGGAAAACTCTGTTGACTTGTAAATTTCTTGAGCTGATTTTTAAATGGAACACATAGTAACAGTCTTGACATTGTAGGGCTCTCCCTTTTCTAATTGATATTATTTTTTTTGGCCTTTCAGAGATATGATGTGTATAATTCCAAGTTGAGTTCCCAGAGTTTGTATATGCAGGAGGATAATCATCCTATCATGCATGGGGTTGATATGCTGGAAAGGAAGTCTTGTAAAAAATCAAGACGAAAGGCAACTTTCCTCAACGATGCCATTTCTTCTGCTGGTCAAAACTCTCCCTTGGATATGTATGATAAATCTCCTGGAGTAAAATCTGATCATAACAGTAATAAGAAGCACAGAATGAGCTCTAAGCTTGGCCACCATGGTAGGAAAATCACTAGTAAGCCTACTGAGCCAACAGAGTTGTGGTCAAACAAGTTTGATAAAGCTTGTAGCTCCATTGGCCAAAGAAACGATTACTTTAAGTCAAAGACTTCAAATTCTCTTACTAAGCATCCTGAAATTAGTGACATGGAGAGGGTCTACACAATGATTACACCGGTACACCTCTATTCCTTGCAATAATATATGAAGTACTAAACTTGTTACTATTTCACTAATGCCTACATATGCTAGGATGAGAAAGTTGATGGAGAGGCCGTGAAAGACTATCACAATCCAGCTAGAGTCACGACGACAGATGGAATGGCGGTGAGTGTCAAATTTGAAGGGACAATGTTAAATATCATTATGTGTATGCATGACACAATGATACTTTTACGCTTCTGTGTCTACAGATGCATACCACGCTGTTGTTTGTATTTTCCTTTTATTTTAATTTTATCAAAACTGAAGTAACTTGCTACGAGAATCTCCTTTTCATATATAACAATCAATCAAACTGGAACAAGAAACTTAAAAGCCAAATACAATTTTGAGACATTGGTTTGCTTTTCCTTAACAGCTTCTATTTCTTTTTTCTTTACTGATGAAGGTTGCAAAACGAGGAAGAGTTGATATCCCTCAACGTGACTATGGAACCAATCTTTCTCAAATTCCAGACTGTAAAATTCCAATTAAAGGGTTGGTTTATCCATTCGTCATCCTTCTAATTACATGTCTGCATATTGTGTACTGTGTGCTTGTTCTTCCATCAATCTGTGCCCTCTGTTTTATTTTCTCTTTAAATTCAGTAGGATCTGTATATGAGTTCAAGTCTGCTAACATATCTGTTAGAACACATTTAAGCTGTCATCTTTTTATATTTAGCTACTAATTTTTATGTCTCAAGGTTTTACATTTTTGTAGGATAGATGACAAGGGAGGTAAGCATACAAGATTGGGTTGTTATAAGCATTCATGATTGAACTTTACTTTCTTGGTATAGTGAGTGGCATTTACCGTTACCATGATGACATGCTAATTTAGCAATAAATTCAAGGTATTTTGACTGTTATAACATCAAACAGACTCCCTTCAGAGCTTTAAATTTGATGAGTTGATTTAATCCCTGTTGGTTTTCACACACAGAGATCTCTAACTGATTGGAATACACATGTATTACTATAGCTTACACAAATATAAGTGCAGTAGATTCATGTTTGAGGAATGTCCTACGTCGTCAGTAATATCCCAGAATAAAAAATAATAATTTGTTTATTTTCACTGTTATATTTCAAAAATTTAACCGAGCAGAGGATCATCCTCTCTATTTTGTGAGCACCAGTAGTTTTGGTGGGCTCACATATTATAAGCAGTATTAACATGAACGAAAAAAAAATTAAATCCTGCATTAACTAAACATGGCTATTCACTTCTGACTCTGTTGTGTACTTATCAGAAGTCCCATGGAGATGCCATCTAGCTTTAGTGAGGATGAAACCGCAGAGACCAGCTCTACTGTTGATTGAGAATCCCACTTCATGGGTGATAAGTGTGAAGGGGGGCTTCGCAACTCCATAGAGATGTACAGTAGTAGAGATTTATTAACTCATGTACATTGGAATTTGAAAATATTCAATAACCACTTTTCCCATCTGTTTGGTCGACTGTAATTTGTGTAACATTATATTCTTTTTCTCATTCACTTGTTCATTCTTTCAAGATAAGATAAAACGGATGGCAGTAACAAAAGGAGAGCAGCACCAAGTTTCAACTGCCACTGTTTTTTATTTTGGTTGTAAATCTACTTCTACTAATTTGGCTTTGCCTTGATGCTAAATTTGGAAGAGGTTGACACTTAATAGTGATGTAGACATATGCTTTTAGATTTGCTAGGTGTTTTGGATGGAAATTTGGCTGTAGAGGGTGGTCATTGAATGTAAAGGATCTTTGTTAGTTCTGATATTTATCTGTTTGGCCAGTTGAGTAGCTGATAGTTTTATACAAATACATGGCTTTAATCCATCGTTTCTTTATATATTCATAGTTTGGAAAGTTATGCTTTGCGTGTGGCCACTGTTAAACATATTCAAGGAACATGGGATGTCTCTTCCTAAACCCTTCACTACCTTTTTTTTTCTTTGTTTTCCTTGTCCAGTTCTTGTTTCATAGAATGCTAGAATTTCCTGATACTGTTGGTTTGTTGCTTAAAATTGCTTAAAAGAAGTGCTTGGATTAGCTGGTCAATATGTTTCCTGGCATAAGATTTACTTTGTTTTACTCCTAGAGATTCAACAGAAATGACTGAACATACCAGGAAACAAATTGACCAGCAAATCCATGCAATTCTTGTAAGCAATTTTAAGCAACAAACCAACAGTATCAGGCAATTCTAGCAATCTATGAAACATGAACTGGTCAAGGCTGATACATAATAATACAGTCTCCTATATGTTAATTTCATCTGGTTTAACAACTTAACTACTTAAGGCTGCCTTTTAACTGTTTTGATACGCTGTCACCTACTCCAGTTCCTCCAATCTTTTGAGAAAGAGCCTTCTTATTTTTAGGCCACCGTACTGTTAGCATAAGCGCTTCGTACATACTTGACTGATAATAGGAAACCGAGAGCGTGCAAATAAGAGAAAACTTAAGTGCATCGAGAGCAAGTATAAAGGTAAATCATTTATTATCGAATTAAGTTAAGTAATAACTCATGTCTGAAGCTCATCTTCACTTTCGCCTCTTCATCTTTCATAAACATAACCTTACTTAAGCATTAGAGTGTGATAAATAGGCCAACCCGTATTCACATCTGACGCTCCCTTGGTATCTTAGTAGCCAGGTAGCAATTAGGCGAAACATACCGCTCGTGGTCTAGATACATCCTTAATTGTGTTTCACCAGGTTCCTGTTCGAAATTCGGTTGAAAAATTTGGCGCCGTCTACGGGTTCTTTCTCATCCGCATCAGCAAAATTTTGTTCGGTCTTCCCAAAGCTATGGAGCTGGCCATTGCTCTCAGCTTCACTACTCCAACTACCTAACATCTAGGAATTCCGAACATCGACATCTCATCCAGTTCGCCCCTACCAACTCTAGCAGCCCCTGAAAAGGCAAGCGAGGACATCTCAACCCGCCTGCTTCAGGAGCTGGAGCTCCTACGACACGAGCACGACACAGAATGCTCAGCTAGGCAAGAACTTTAGAGCGCTTTAGACACCTTACGTCGGGAACGCTCCGAGCAAGGCCCAGCTTTGCATTACGCCCAGACTCTTCGAGAACCCCTGATCAACCAGATAACGACTCAACTTCTCAACCCACTTTTTCCTGGTCCACCTCCTCCCCCAGAGGCCGCTACATAGGACGCGGCCGCTCAGATTTTCTTTCGCTTAGCAGAGTTGGAGGGTGAAATTTGGCATGGGCGCCTGACACAGCAACACAGAACAAACACGGTCTACACGCCCCACAACACTCCCTTTCCTTCGTCCATCACACGCATTGGGTGGGACCCTCATGAAAAGGCCCCCAAAGATTTACAATACTCTGGGCGGAACGACTCGAGTGTCCATTTGGATGAGTTCCTATCCGCGACAGCATGACATCACCTCAATGACGCCACCATGTGCTCTCTTTTCCTCGAAACCCTGACGGGCGAATCATTGAAGTGGTTCTTTGAGCGACCTGAGGGCTCTATTGACTCTTTTGTTGACTTTGCAGATGCCTTTCTCAAGTGGTACAGGTTGCTGAGCAAATATGGTACTACCGACCCCTTATTTGCTATCTTCCAGGTGGAGAATATATGAACCCTTATCCACCTTCATTGCCAAATTCAGATTGGCCGCTCAGCTTTGTCATCATTTGGACAAGAAAATAGTTGTCGCCCCTTTGATCCAAGGTTTAGCATCTGCCCTATTCAAAGAGAAAATCGTCAAGTGCCAACATTCCTTGGACTATAAGGACCTTATTGATATGATTGTCGAGAATGCACAAATTCATAAGTTTGTATATGGAGGTTGACCCCACCCCTCCCCCTCACCCAAGGGACGATTACACCACCCCTGCCTCACAAGACAAAGTCCAACATTCCTACCAATCAAAGCGACATAAATTCAACCATAATGAGTGTTATGACACTCACTCAGCCCGGGACGAAAATCCTCACCACAGAAAAAATTCCATAACTGACAGTAACAAGAAAACATGGCAACACCCCCCCCCCCCCCCCCCCCCCCCCCCCCCGCCCAAATGATATTCACTGTGGCAAATGCCATGTACACAAAAATTCTGGTCAACATTAAGGTGCTCATCCTGGACAACCCCCCCCCCCCCCCGATGCTGCACCACTCCAGTCCGCAACACATGCAAATGATGCGAGTCTAATGAATCCCATAATACTAAGGAATGTTTAACATTGAAGAAATTAATTTAGAAGTTGTTTGATAAAGGTAAGCTAGACCAATACAAGGCAGGCGGCCCACCCCACCACACCAAGTCTCGCCCATAGAACCCTGAGGAAGGATAATCACTATCTTCGGCGGAAAACGGAAAACATGCACTCCTACAAAAGTGTTAGTGTCTCCTCTAAAAGCGGTACCAAAGCCTAAAGAAGATCATGTGACCCTATCACTTTCTTAGAAGCGGACGAGGGCAATGCTCGTCTAACCGATACACCTTTTGTCATCGACGCCTTAGTCGACCACTTCAATATTCAGTGCGTTCTAATTGATTCTAGAGTTGCTGCGAATATAATGTTTTTTCCTGCCTACAAACAATTACATCGCCCACAAAGTAAATTGATACAGGACAACAAAAATCATATGGATTTTCGGCGACGTCATGTACCCTTTAGATAGTGACTCCATGAGCTTGGGTTTGGGAACGCCAGGGATGGCCCAAAGAGAGGTTACCACGAATTTCGTCATTGTTGACTTGCCCTCTTCCTACAATATCATCTTGGGGCGCTATTAGGAGATTTATCCCATCAACCTTTTGACTACTAATTAGTTGATATATGCATTTTATGCTCGATTCTTAACGCATTTTTCTTTACGTTTAGCTTTGTTATTTTCTTAGTTTTTATGTTTTTACCTTAGTTTACCTTTTTTAGGTCAAATACAAAGTAAAAGAATAATCGGTGGACTTCAGAGAATTTTTGCGATTTCAGAGCATCGGAGATGGGCCGACCCATAAACCAATTTTTAGGCTCATTTGTCAAAGTTTATTTCGGCCCAAAGTGGAGGCCCAAGTCATGTAATTCGGCAGCCCTAGCCACTTGGTGAAGAGAAAAAGTTAAGAATGACAAGCTTAGTGACTAGGCATGGTGACTCAAGCTTGGTGACTCATTCTTGATGACTAAGGGGATGACTGAAGGCTTATCTTGGTTATTCTTAGCTGATCTTGATGACTAGGGGCATGACTCATTCTTGATGACTAAGGGAGCATTAATGGATAAACCAAGTTGGAAGGAAGAGGCAAGGCAATCCCTTGGCCTATATATAAGGGCTAGCTAGCTAAGAAGAGGGCATCACTCATTTCACTTGCCAAAGCTCTACACAAATACCTCTCCTCCACAAACACATCAAGGATCCCCTCTAAGCCGAAGCACTCCATCCTCTACAGGCATTGGATCATTCACAATACGCTAAGTCCCTTGTGAATGAGAAGCATCCTCCAAAGAAGTCATCAAGCACTCAAGACAAAAAGTGTAACCATGATCTTCAATTTTCATTCTTTTGCTTTGTATTAGATCATTTTGATGTATTTAATGAAGAACAAGTTTGGATTTAAGTTATATGTTTTAAAGCCTTTTCGTAGCTTGCATGTGTTTATAATTTCAAGCCTTTTATATATGTTTGATACAATCTTCAAGCTTCGAAACCATGTGTTAGATAATACGCTAAGTCCCTCTCTTTTGCATGTTTCGATGATCGTACTTTGTTTAGGGTATTTATATGCTAAGTTGCACTCCTACTTAATAATCAAGCATGTATACTTAGTTATAAGTCATAAATTTCGTAGCTTACTTAGAGTTTTAAGACATGAAAAAGGGTAAGGTCAATAAGATGAGATGATCACTTGTAATTAGTAATTTAGAACTTATTTTTCGGTGTAGAAAGCATGTTTAAGAGGTTCTTTGATTCTTGTTGTTTTGCTTGTCTATGAGTTGGAGCATAATAGAGTTATAGGTTTCTGAAATATGTTTACTTGCCATCTTTTGTCTTTATTTTTGTAGGACATTAATCAACCAATTTCCAATCCCCCCCATACCTTTAAATTTCTGTTCATGAACGAAACCATGCATGCACCCTCTAATTCCCCGGATAGAACGATCCCTACTCACCAATGCTACATCCACAAAAAAAGGGTTTTAAATTGCATACATATGAACTATGTGTTGAGTGTCTACTTTGTGTTAATGTTTGATGCATGTTTTGTGCGTATCATTAGTCTAAGGCTAAGTGAATTTCTCTTACCCGCAAGTATATGGGGTCAAGTTATAGTATTTATAAGAAGTCGAGTGTCCAACCCACGAGGGTTGACCACAATAACTCCTTAGCTTGACTCGATTAAGGACTCAAATTACGGATTAACCAAACACTAAACATGACACTAAAACTAAAGTAAAATGTGATGGGGTGATTGAACTATAATGAACGATTAAACAAAGGTTGATGAATTGATTATAACTAATGCAAAGATGAAAAATAGAAATAATCACAAATCCAAGATAAAAGTATGGTTTGCTAGTGATGCCCCCGTTAACCATTTGATGCTAAAAAAATATTCAATTTTAGGTCAAGAGTTATTTAGTCCGGTTTACATGCTCAAATGTCTTTTGGATCATAAGAATGAATCATTTCATTGTCCAAATCAAGTCCTCTCGGGTCATGCTTGGTTAGTTATAAGCCGAAACTCTTAGGTCTTTTGGGATTCTAGAAGGTTTCGGTCCATTCATGTAGCACAAAGTAAACCAAGATTAGGAGCTACACTTTTGGTGCTAGGCTTTTAATGTAGTTTATGCCTAATAAGTTTGGTTGCAAACACATGTGAAGGTTATGGATGGCTTCCCTTCCTAAGGCTCTTTTGGAGCACTTGGGAACGGGTTCTAATGAATGCTCCCTACTCTCACATTTTGGATTACGAGTCGAAAGAATCAACACTAGCTATAAAGTCTCTCGGTTCAATGTAAGTCTAACCAAGAACCCTTAAGTCACTTGGACCTCAAGAGTGTCTCAATTCATGATCAAGCATAAGGAAACCAAATCCTAAGCTTAATCTTTTAAGTCTAAGCCTAAGTCATGTTATATGCTTCTCTATTTCCTAAGTGAATGACTAGTTCCCTTAAGAGTCATTTCCTAGTTCCTTTAAATAAATCCTAACTTAGCTAAAGCTAAGACATGCATAGGATAAACTAATCAATAAGCTCAAGCATACCAACATGCCAAAATCACATCATACATAATATAGACTCATCCAATGGCATAGAACACTCAAAACATACTCATAAACATAAATCAAACATCATTGTTTACATCAAATGGCTAGGGTTTAAACCCTTGCTTTCCAAATAGACTACTTACTACTCATAACTAAAATCAAGTTTAAATACATCAATAGAGTAAATAGGATGAAGAAACAACCAAGGAATCTTCCCAAAGCAAGCCAAGCTTCTTCAAGTCCACCCTTATGCTTCTAACTTCATATTCTTTGCTCCAAAGTGTCTTCAAGCTTGTAAAGGAGGAAATTAAGGGTAACCTCTAGGACTCAAAGAAGTCAAGGGGAGGAGGGATTACTTCCCACTTCTTGAAGCTCTAGAGAGAATCACCCAAACCTTGAAGGCAAGGATGAGATGAGGAAGTGATAGATGGTGGTGAGGGAGAGTGGAAGAGGTTCAGCCAAGGCTTGCAAGGCTAGGTCTCTTGCATTTGTAGAGGGTTGGAAGAGAAGAAGAGAGGAAGAGAAATCTAGCTCCTCTCTATAGAACTCAAATGAGAACCCTAGGGAGAAGTTAGAGAGAAAACTATAGAGAAAAGAGCTCAAAACTTGCAAAAATGAGTAAAATGAAGTGTGGTGTATATGTGGGTGAAGGGAGCTCGACCTTAGCTATATATGTGAGATATTATGGTGTTTGAAATTCAAAATTAGATGCTTAGACATGACCCCAAACTTAAGGCTTTTAGGTGGTCCAAATGTATGACTCATCCCAAGTCATGTGACTTGCATGTGCATTCATCTCTCAAAATATCTATCTCGTGGGATTGGAATCTTAAGGCCACTACCAGAAAATCACACTTAGACGACGAAAAAAATTTTCTTTGGCCAAGTGACAATTTCGTCGTCTATTCTGACGAAATTTATTTTCGTCGCCTAAGAAATATCTTAAATGACGAAACATTTGTTTTTGTCGTCTACAATCTGATTTAGACGACAAAAATAAATTTTGTCCTCTAAGTACAATATCTTAATGTCTTCGTCATCTTAGAAGACACACTTAGAAGACTAAAACATAATTTGTCGTATAATTTTGCACTTAGACGACGAATATTTTCATTTTGTCGTCTAAGAACATATCATAAACCTAAACCCTAACCCTAAATCCTAAGCCTTAAACTCTTTCTCCTAAATCAGGAAAATCTTAGGCGACAAAATCCATTTTTTGTCGTCTAAGTAGTACTTAGACGATAAAATTCAGCCACTTTTGTCGTCTAAGTTGAGTTTCACAATTTGACATCTATGAGTACGACGATGTATGCCATCTTAAAATACATATTTTTTTCATCGAGGGTCTAGTAAAAAATTCTTGGACTATGAGTGTAGACGGTTCGAAAATCGGAATTACAAATATTCGTATATCAACGTTTCCATTTCATTGAAATTTCGGTTTTATGGTTGACTACGCCGATCAAACCCTTAATAAATTTTGTTTTGAATGAAAATTCATCCTCATACATATTATGTTATGATGAATATATCCTACGGTTGTTTTTTTTCGAAATTCAATTTCGTTAATGTTGACGTGGAGTGAATATAGACATACAAACACTTAAGTTATACAACATTAGTAGATACGTAACAAGTTTTTAGTCTTAAATAATTTTTTTATGTCAAATTTCAATTAATTTATATTTAGTTGATAAATTAAGTTTTTACGACAAGACAAACACTCATAAATTCAGAAACGGGTCTATGAATTATTTTTTACGACAGTTTTTGTCTTTTAACTATTTTTCGATAATAACTAAATTCATTAGATCGAATCCTAAACCAATCCGAATTAGGTTGAATTTTTTTATACAATATTGTATAAATGTAATGGGGTTACATCTGATAGTAAATTTTTGATGATTTTTAAGCAACTATCCAAAATTAGTTTGCATATATTTTTAAAAAAATAATTCACTTAGGCGACGAAAACTATTAGTTTCGTCACCTAAGTAAATTTTGTAAAAAATAAAATAAAATAACATTAAAAAAATTTCGTCACCTAAGTGAAATTTATTTTTTAATTTAATTTAATTTAATTTTAATTTTAATTTTTTTTTAAAAAAAAATTACTTAGGCGACGAAACCAGGTTTCATCGCCTAAGTGAAATTTATTTTATTTTTGTAAATAATAATAAACAATAATTTACTTAGGTAACACAACAAAATAGTTTTGTCGCCTAAGTGAAATTTAATTATTTATTTATTATTTTATTTTTTAAAAAATTATTTAGACGACGAAACTAGAAGTTTTTGTTGCCTAATTAAGTCCAAAATTTTGGCAATTTTTTTTCCGACAATTGTTTTACCAAAATTAAAAATCACTTAGGCAACAAAACTTTTTGGTTTCGTTGCCTAAGTTTAAATTTTTACCAAAAATTTAAGTCACTTAGGCGACGAAACAAACATGTTTCGTCGCCCAAGTGATGGCCCAAAATTTCATCCCCTATTCTTCACAATCTCTTAATCTCTCCAAATCTTTCTCTTTCTCTCAAACCATACACACCACTGCCACCACCATACACACCACCACTATCACAATCTCTCTCTCCAAATCAATAGTTTCATCATCTAAGTTGTTTATTTAATTTTTTTAATTAAATTTACCACTTAAACGATGAAAAACCTTCGTCATCTAAGTGGATTATTTATTTATTTTAAAAAAATTGACACTTAGGCGACGAATTGTGAATTTCGTTGTCTAAGTTCTCACTAAAAAGACGAAAATTTTTCATTTTTTTTCATTAATTTTTCATCCTACAAAAACCTAGATGGCGAAGTTTATTTTGTCTTTTAAGTGGTTACTTAGACGACGAAAAACAAAAATTTCGTCGTCTAAGTACATAGGCTACGATTGTTAGGCGACATAAGTTTTGTCACCTAAATACTTAGGCGACGAAAAAAACCACGTAGACGAAAATACTTCGTCGCCTAAGTGTGTTTTTCTGGTAGTGGGCCTTGACCCAACTTGACTTGACCTTGCTATTGACCGGTGATGACAACCCGGCGTTGACCGTTGACCGATGTTGACTTTTTGTCCTTTTTCTGTTTTTGCTCCATCTTCTCCGTGGGCTTCAGAAATGCGCTCGACTTCTCCAAAAAGTGATTAATTTCCATATCTTATAGCGTTTCCGTACCAACTCCCACTTTCCTAGCATAACAAGGAAACATTATAAAAATGATGCTTTATTGATAAAAGACAAGCAATAAACATGACGTTAGGGACATCAT
This sequence comes from Geum urbanum, assembly GCA_946800695.1. Lineage (NCBI taxonomy): Eukaryota > Viridiplantae > Streptophyta > Magnoliopsida > Rosales > Rosaceae > Geum > Geum urbanum. The sequence continues at coordinate 44,211,920 of OX326998.1, forward strand.
TGACACATAATTATGGGACTAACAGGCGCCCATCCTTGACGAAACTTAAAGTAATCCTGGCTACACACATGCTTTACGTGCAATTTTCAGCTGACTTTGGAACAAGTTTTGTGCGGGGCTATCAATTTGTTGAGCGCCTAGTTAATTCTCTTACAAGGGAGGTCGTTCGCCATGAAATTTGAAGCTCTTAAAGACAAGGACGATGATGAAAAAGCTCCAGACATTCCACGAGACGACATTAATTCCATCCACCCAGCTATCAATAAGGAAAGTTTGATCGGGGTACAAATCGATCCAGATCATCATGAGCGAAAAATCAAGATAAGCGCCCAATTGAACCCAAAGGTTGCCAAAGATCTTACCGCTCTCCTCTAATAATTCTGAGAAGTCTTTGCCTGATCGTACGCCGACATGGCTGGCCTCTCTGTAGATTTGATTTCTCACAAGCTCAGCATAAATCCAGGTGCATGCCCAGTAAAACAAAAAAGGCACGCCTATGATAAGGAAAGATACGCTGCTATGCAAGACGAGGTCGAACGCCTGCTCAAAATTGATTTCATCTGCCCAGTGAATTACCCAAAATGGATATCCAATACAGTGATAGTTAAGAAAAGCACTGAAGTACAACCTAACTAACAAGTGTGAAGTACAATGAACGCTAGAATGTGAGTTAGCTTTTTCAAATCTGAAGCACCACTTCACCTCCATTCTTACTCTGTCCCACCCAGTGAAAGGAGAAATCTTATTTATGTACCTTACCACTTCACTAACTGTTGTAAGCTTCACTATGTGCAATACATGGATGTAAAGCAAACAAAAAACAAAAGGCGAAAAGAATAATCTGTCATGACTTCAATCATATGAAACTTAATGCAAACATACGGAGATTATATGTACCTAGTAAGAAGGCCCGAAAGCAATCCCAGTAACTTTAGCCTGGTCTTCCCTCGGCCGATTCTTCATAAACTCATCTTGCTTAACCTAAACTATTTTAGTTGGAACATCATTCCTCCTTCTCTTCCTACTCCCTTTGAATTCAACTAGGGCCGCCACAACCATGGGCCCATCAGCCCATTCACTCCCACTGTAACCCCTGTAATTCCCATAGCTTGAACCATCCCCGCTAAATCTTGCTTGTAATTGAGCCTCACCAGACTCCATTGTAATTGAGCCCATTCACTCCCATTGTAACCCCCTGTAATTCCCAAAATGGCCAAGTTTCTAGGCGCTGGAATCGAAGACAAGAATGACATCACAGACGGAGGCTGTGACGATGGCATGAGATCGAGGTCGAGGTCAAGATCGAGATCGCAGTTGAGGGGCTGCGGAGCTCGAGGTCTCTGTGGTAGAAGAAGGTGAGAGAGAGCAGCGTACGGTGTGACAAACCGAATTGTAATCACACGTTTATCGATTTGTGTTATGCGTTATTGCATATTAGTCGCGTAATTGGGTTTGTTAACGACTATTTCACCAAGCAAGAATTTGGGTTGACTTCCTTCACGATAATTGTAAAGAATTTAATTCTGAGCTCATGGGAATTTTCGGGGAATTTTTCAGATAAGCGAGCAATTATTTAACGAGTTTTGAAGTCGGTTGGTGAAAGTATTTAAAAAGTATTATTTATATTGCTGATTTAATTGTGATCGTCCCATCTTGATCAGAATTGTTTTAAACCATTGATTTGGGTTGGTATGTGTACGATATGTCTATGGTATAAATTAATATGAGTCAAATAAGGAAAGTTTCCATTTTTGGGATGTTGGATTTGATCCGCGTTGACCACGGGTCAAACCGACCCATTTTGGCCACCGAACTTCTCGCCGGCGGTGAGCTCGATTCTGACCACCTTTGGCTGTGATTCCTTGATGGGAAATTTTGGGCTCAAAACCGCCTCTTTCATTTGGTAGGTGGATCACCGGGGTTGGTGACCGGAAAACGGCGGTGGAGGGCCACGAAATCCAGCCAGAATCGGTGGTTTTCGGCGACCATTGGTGGCAGCACAAACAACGGTTTTGAGGGTTGAATTCATGGGGGTTTTGAAGCCCTTGGGATTCTAAGTGTATCCCAAGTGGTTTCGGCCCTTGCCATGGCCGGTGGTGGCAGATCAGAGGAAATGAATTCCGTCGAGGTTTTTGAACTTCACGGCGAGATTTCTATGTTTTTCGGTTAAAATTGGGCTTATCTTTGAACTGGAAAGTTGTTGGAAATGTCGAGATCTTCAAAATGATGTATTGGTCAAAGAATTTTAGGCCGGTGAGATTCCAACGGCGGCGGCCCCATGCACCGCCGTGTGCGGTAGTGCTCCGACGAGCTGGAATTTTTGACAAGTTTTATGTCGTTTCACTCATTTTCGCGTGCCGAACATAATGATGAGGTTTATATCCAAATTTGAGTTTTTTAAATTTGGGCGAGTATTTAATCAGACAGTTATCAGTTTAATTCACGACATTATTTAAGGACGCTTTGGTTATCCGTTTAATTGCGAGTTGTTCTATATTCGGGATTGGTTTACGAATCTTAATAGTGAAGGATTACAGGGAATTGAAATCAGATATTATTTTTACGTGGTTTCAGGATATTGAGTTAGTGGGCATATCAGATGAATAATTGTGCCGATCGACAGGGTTTCAGCTTTATGTTTATCCCGACAATCTGTGAGTGGACCCTTTATTTTAACAGTCGTAGCGAGTTCTTATTTTATTAGCATGCTCTACAGTTTATTTTAGAGCTTTTAAATTACGCTTTCCAGTATATTTTTTTAACCGTTATTTTTGAAGGTTTATCTGTGATGGTTTGATTAGGTGCATCTATGCTCTATCTATTCTGTTGATCACCAAATAGTTTAGTCAGGGGAGGTTAGGTGGCCTCGTCTGACTCAGATCAACTCAGGTTAGGTGGCCTGGGAACGATCCCGTCACATTTATTTTATTTATGTTTTCTATAGATGGTCGTACCGGGTGAAAGGCTCAGAGCGACTATCCCTCCATTGCATATCAGTTATTTATTTTGAACTCGCATTATTTCCAGAAAATAGCGGAAAGGCATGAAATTACAGTTTAGCGATTCATGTAGATCATTATATTTATTTTTGTCCACTCACGCTAACGTTTTAACGTTTTATTTGTCTTTCCTTGGGCTCTTCGGTTTATTGATGCCCAGATTGCAGTGTGTATCATGGGGATGCTGAATGTCATCAAGGGCGTTAATTTCACCAGTCAATTCCTTTAGCTGTAAGTCTCAGCTCATTGTCAGTATGTCTCTTGTGTTATTGAAGTCACCTTTGATACTAGTTTTGTAGTATTGTCTTAGTGAGACTCTTGTGAATAGGTTGTCACTCATATAGTTGTCGAGTTGAGCTTCTTTGTATGTGAATCCGTACTTACTAGAAGTATGTTTTCGAATTCTAAATAATGTATCAGGTTTAAATTCCAGTTTTATGTTGAGAAATCAAGATGGACATCAGTGGTCCACGGTATTGTTTGTGGATTTATCTGCGGAGTGTCAGTTTTCCTCGCAGGTTTTTGGTGGTCTCCTTTTTAGGGGAAGCCATGTCAAAATTTTCGCAGAAAATCGTAGATTATGATCAGTCGTTAGGGCTTGATTCTAGTTACTAGTTAATCTAGGGTCGGGTCCTCTCATACGGTAAGGTTGATGAGATCGGTGAGAGAACAGCGTATGGTGAGGTCGATGAGGTCGATGAGCTCGGCACGAGGCCGAGAGCAGTGTACGACGAGGTCGATGAGCTCGGCACGAGGCCGAGAGCAGTGTACGACGAGGTCGATGAGCTCGGCGCGAGGCCGAGCCAGTCGCTATGGCACGCAAGGTCGAATCCATCACTATGGTGTGGTGAAGCGAGGCTCGATGACATCACCGATAAGGCTTTAAGGCAAATAGCTTAATATTGAGGGAGAATGGAGAAGTGATGGGAAGGTGGACGACGTAGGCAGTGAGTGAGGCTTAAAGGAGAGAGAAGGAGGAGTTTTCTAATTTTGTTTTTGAGAGATGCGGTGAGTGTGAGAGATTGAGAGAGGCAAGGTCAACAAATGAGTAAACCTAATAACCTAATAAGTCAACAAATTCATTTCAAACAAAAATAAGTCAACAAATGACTTTCTTTATTTTTTAAATTTTTTAGGGTTTATGGTGTCTTCAGATAATTTGTGTGCGATGTTCCCAAAGTTATTCCTGGGGCTCGATGTAGTTAGGATAGAACGACTATAAATCTTGGCATCAACGTCATCAATAATATTCATAGTCCGTAAGTTTGGTGATCAATCGCCTTGATGCATATTTTCAAGGATGTAACATAAAAGAATAGAAAGAACTGACATAGAATGCCTCGAAACTACATGACACAAATAGAAATGAAACGGAGTATTAAAGTGATTCACCTTCACAAAAATAATAAGTGGGGCACAGCAAAAGTTTCTCTAGTCTTCCAAATAAATACAATCAATTATATGTCCAACATGCGATTCACACCCTAAAACCATTTCTAGACTTATGCGTGCCATCCATGCACAGGGGCCATGTAAATCTTCTCTGTGTCAATCCAAGTTTATCAGATGTCCCTGAAGGTACCTCATAATCAATAGGGTAATCCATATAGTTCCTCGTCCAATAGCTTTTCAACCCACATGAGGTAACTAAACATGTAGCATAAAGCTGGGAAGTTAAACACGAAATGGAAAGCTGGAAAGCTGAACAAGACCATTGAAGCTTTTAGCTGAATAAGACAAAGGAGGTTGCAAAGCTAAACATGGAAAAAGGAAGGAAATTTCCATGCATGATTCATCAACATAGCTAGTAATTTACTAATTTGATGCTACACCCTGGCTAGTGAGATATCGATGCAATCAATAATCACTAATGATCTTGCCATGACGCTCCTCATAATATGTGACTTGACATAGCTCATATAATTTACCAAAAATTTGACATAATCCCGTAACTTAAAGATCAATTAAAAACCTACAGAAAGATCCACACTCCAAATATGATAAGTCCATAAAACAGATGACAAGCCACAGTACCTCAGTCGGATTTCTCATCATTTAAATCGCATAGCTGATATAAAATCACAAGTCATCTCAAGAAAACAAAAGTGTCACAAGATTTTCTACAACTATAATCGGTGTAAATTTTGACTAGCGTATTTAGAATGCGCCCGAAAATCAATAACCATCATACATATAACCCTGCCACCTTAAGGATCGACATACAAAAATCTTATCTTCTGGAGAGACGTAGTTCAACATTTTTCCACATCTGGAACAAACTTCGCAATGAACGTAATAGACTAACTTAGATGTCACATACACTGTTCCACTTAAAACTCTAATGTAATTAACATATAATTACGTTAATTATATGCCCTTCCATATAATTAACGTAATAGACTATCAAATCAAGATTTTTTTTTAAAAGTACCGCGAAAATGTTTTACCTTAGAGTTACGAGGAGAGAAATTGAGATAGACGCACACAAGGCATAACGAGTTGGGTATAATGACTCACAGGCTATGTTAGTACTCGCTCACATTCACCACATATTCGACGATGTTCAACACCTTGAGTATTTGAGTATTCGATAGGGATTCGTCGGCTAGTCGGGCCATCACTTAGGAGATGTTGAGCATAATCGAACACGAATGCGAAAACCACTTAGTATGGTCTATAGAACCCATGACCTAATGCTCTGATACCAAATGAATGGACCCGACCTTGATTTAGTTGCCAAAATCGGGATTAGACCCTAATAACCATTAGAACCTAAACATGCTAATCTAACAAAAATCTGAAAGGAAAATCAATAATCTGAAAATCATTAGTTAAATAAACTATTTTCTAATCTCGACTCACGGCTGCCTAATACTAAGAACATAAAACTGATTATGGCATCGGAGCAGCTAGACTTCTAAACTAACTATGATGACAGAAATACTAATCCGTAAGATCCAAGATAATTCAACGGTGGATACTATTATTCCTCGATCTACGTGTACACGACCTCCACAGAAACTCTGCAACCTGGGCGATTAAAACCAAAAGGTTCAGGAAAAAGACATATAAAACATGGAAATCATTAGAGTGAGTGGACAAAAATAAAGTTTCGTAAGAAAATCCGTAAAACATATCTTAATGTCTTTCACCAAAATATATATACGTAAAGAAAAACATAGTGAGTCTAAGTAGTAAACATGTATCATGAATGTGTGTGGAAGTGTGAACAACATAATTACAGGTTGGGTGTTTGTCATGACCTTCTCGAAGTACCTTGGTGATCAGCCAACCTAGATGCATCGATGCAACATACATAGACATAACGTGCATAATAACATAAAATCATATCACAGGTGTCTTCGTGCATAAACATGAACATATCGTAGTTTACATATACATATGTATAAGAAATCATGAATAAAATAGACTCGCTAACGATAGTGAAAAGCAATGTGTCCAATAACTAGCTAGTCTGCTGATCCACTAACTTAGAAAGTCTACTCGGTGATCCTAAAGTAACTCGTAGATCTAAATCGATTAATAGAAGTTCATGCAACTAATATGAATAAAGGAAACCGAGATGTAATATCGATTGAAAACTTACATTATTTCACACAACTAATGAACACTACCATAACTCATCCTTGTACACAACAAAATGCATCATCATCCTAATCATTGTACCATACCACTCAAGCTCCATAAAAAGTCCGTGTAGACTCGACATACAACAATCGACAATTATCGAATGTTGAGTCACCTCGAAACCTATTTGTAGTGTGAAACATTACAAAAATCGATCAAATTATAAGAAGTTATACCAAAAATCAACATAAATCGGATAAGGAAACTTCCCATAAAGAACTAAACTTTCTGGTTAGCGGAGCTCCGCAACGCACGACGGTGGCCACGTGCTGCCGAAGACTAGGCAACTCTAAATCTTGCAAATGACACACCACTTCAAAGCTCTCAACATGTAGAACAACTTTTGTAACAGTGAGTACATAAAAAACATATTGGAAGTGGTCAAAAACTACCTCGAAAGTCGGCGAGAAACGTCAAAATTTGACGTCGGTCAGCGAGCTTCAATTTGACATCTTGGTCCCTGAAAGAAATGCCAATAAATAGTTAAGAGCGAGGGGTTCCTAACCCAGGTGGTCCAGCGGTGCCCAAGACCTTGTTGGCATCAGACGGTTTTGGCAAAATCATCGCCACCAACTCTCCCACGATTCGTGCCAATCATGTCATGCATGCCAAAATTGAGAGACGAAAAAGGAATATGAGGGAAAGAGCATGTTTTTATTACCGGCTTAGAAGGGCGATATGGTCAAACAATGAAATTCCGGCTAGGTTGAAATTTTGGGTCGGGCTTGGCTTCTAGGTTTCGATCCGGCTCGAAGGAAAAGGGTTCTCACCTAATCGGTTGAAATTTTAAAATATATACCCTAGGTTAACACGAATCAACGGTTTAGATTAAACTACCATCTAATCTGACGGCCAATAATAATTGACCACTGGTAAGTTTTAAAATAATTACTTAAATGCTCTCAACTCCAAAAGTTCATAACTAATTGCTCGGTCCTCTAAAAAAAATACACATGAACTTTTAGTAGTATCCTCTACAACTTTTGTGAAGAAGGTGAATTCAAATTCATAATTTATATAAAGTCAAGTTTTGGTTGCGACGAATCTCGATAAACGTGACGTATGATGCTTAACTCGTTAATTATCGCGACTATCGATGATTAACTAACTAATCTAGGTTTGGGTCATTACAATGGAGCTTTCAATGATGACCAATGTTCTTGGAAGGTGACTGACAGCGCTCGGGAGTGTGAGACCTTGCTCGATTCTGCCGTGTACGGTAACAAGGAGGGGAGACACATTTTGAGGCGAGCGGTGTAGCATGCCTAGAATTAGTGGTGGTCAGACATGTCCTGGCAGATTGTGAGCTTTATGACCATAAACCTTGTATTAGACGTCTTTCTTCTTGACAATCATGATGATAACCTTCTTGTATGACAAGTAGTCGTGCTTGATTATCTTCTCTTTGAACGACAAAGACAATCACTACCACATTTTCCATCATTACCGGCGAGATCACCGGAGACAAGGCCGGCGACCGGAAAAGTCGCCAGTAATGTTCATCATTACCGGCGACTTACTCCGTCGCCAGTAATGTCGCCGGAAAATTGCGACTCCAACCGTCGCCGGCAATGTCAAGCCGAACATTTCCGACGATTTTCCGGCCGGAATTTCGTCGGAAATGTGTGGGTCGACATTGCCGGCGACGGTTGGAGTCGCCGGTAATGTTTTGAAACATTACCGGCGATTTTCCGGCGTAAAGTCGCCGGTAATGTCTTCATTTCCGGCGACTTACTCCGTCACTGGCAATGTCTCTTATATTAGACGCAGATTGCAGCAGCTCGATCATTCATTCATTTTGATCGAAAAAAATCCAGAGAAATCGAAAGAAGGAAAACGTATGCTCTGAAATCGATCCTTCAGTATATTGTCAAAATTAAGGCGCGCGTCGAAAACTCGATCACTCGGGAAGCTATATATATAGGTACGTGTATATATACGTATATGTGTATGTATATATATATGTGTGTGTGTGTGTGTTGATCAAATCCAATTCGTGAGATATATATGAAATGTTGTTGATGTCACCGAAACGAGAAAACTGCTTGTAGTTAATCTTATCTTGTGTCTGAATCAACGACTGGTATTATCGTAGTGTTATCGGAGCCAGGCTTAACAGAGCCTCCTACCTAGTCAAATACGTTTTGAATTGAAAAAAGAAGAATACCATCATCGAGTACTGAATCGAATTCAGAGATTAGATCGATATATATATATATATATATATATGCATGCATGTGTTGATTTAATTAGAGTTGAATTGAGATATCGCGTCGATTATTAGTAGTGAATGTGTGTATATATATATAATTAATACGTAAAATTGTTAGAATTTTCAGGATGGACAAGAGTTGGATGAGCCTCGAAAGATGGGATGTCAGATATCACTAGGGAATTAGGAGTTTTGTGGATTTTGTGAAGGCTAATTGTGGAGACACTACACTTCATTATTGCCCGTGTAAAGAATGTAAGTGTTTCAGCGATCGATTTCGTTTTCCCATTGATAAAGTCCAGAGGCACCTGAGTAAATACGGGTTTTGGGATAAGTACACTTGTTAGATTTATCATGGTGAAACATCGTTAGCGGGTCCGCATGATCATGGACAATTTGGTGAGAGGGCCAGTCCACGCTATGATCATGGAGATTTTGCTGAGAGGGGTAGTTCATCCTATGATCCAACAACGATGTTAATCAATGATATGTTTCCTCATGAGAGCGGTGTATTTGCTGATCAAGCACCAAATGTCCCTCCCGTCGTTGAGGGTTTCCCCCATATCGAGCCAGTCGAGCCATTACCTGGAGCTCATGTCAACACAAGCGGTATGGACAAGTACAACAACCTGATTGCATTGCAACAGACTCCGTTGTACGACGGTTGTAGTAAGACTGTTCTTGAAAGTGTGATGGGAGTGATGCAGCTCAAAATGGAGAACAAAATGTCTGTCAAAGCTGTTGATTCTTGGTTGAAGTGGACTGCTTCGCTACTGCCACCCGATCATCGTCTTCCTACCACTCATCATAAGGTGCAACATATCCTGAAAGATCTTGGGCTTTCCTACATCAAAATCCATACATGCAGATATGATTTTATTCTCTTCTGGGGAAAAGATCTCGAAGACCTTGAAGCCTGCTCGGTATGTTTTACAGAAAGGTATAAGTTGACTCCTGCAGGCAACAAGAAAGCTGTGAAGATACTTCGATATTTCCCGCTTATTGATAGGCTGGAGTGGTTGTTCATGCGTGCTTTCACGGCCGAGGCAATGAGATGGTGGGCTTAGAGGAATTTGCCTGACGATGACACCCTTATACACCCTTCCGACGGAGAGGCTTAGAAGCACATGGTCAGGGAGTTTGATCATTTTGCAGCAGAGGTCCGAAATGTTTGGCTAGGGGTCTCATCTAACGGATTCAACCCTTTTGGCAACATGAGTCTTCAATACAGTATATGGCCAGTTATTTTGGTACCGTATAACCTTCCACCATGGATGTGCATGAAGAAGGAATACAATATGCTGACTCTGTTAATTCCGGGCCCGGGTTATCCAGGAAAGTGTCTCGATGTGTATTTGAGGCCTTTGATTGAGGAGCTTAAGTACCTGAGTGAGTGTGGCCACCCCACTTACGATAGGTTTAAAAAGGAGATGTTCCAGATGCATGCCATGCTTGTTGGCACCATCAGTAATTTTCCTGCCCGCGGTATGTTGTCGGACAACTTTACCAGGGGTTACAGGGCTTGTTCAGAGTGCATGAAGGTTGATTGTTGCAGTCCTCATTGCAGTAAAATTGTTCAGATGCGTCACCGTTGTTGGCTTCCATATGATCATCCATTTAGGCAGGATCCAGACACGTTTGATGGGACTGTGGAAACAGGTGTGGCACCCAGGCGATGGACAGGGGAAGAAATTTTGGAAGTGTTGAATGAATATGATTTTGGCCAACTGAGCAATCATCCTGACATAGTTGCGTCAATTCCAGACAAGCCCGAAAGGTATAAGTTTTGGACACACAAGAGCATATTCTGGGAACTCTCATACTGGCCCAGGTTGCCTATCAAACACTACTTAGATGTCATGCACATAGAGAAGAATGTGTGTGAAAGTGTTGTGGGCACAGTTCTTAACTTGGAGGGGAAAACAAAAGACATGCCTAAGGCACGCATTGATCTGAAAGCAATGGGTCTGCGGAAACATTTGTGGTTAAGAGATTGTAAGAGAAAAATGCCGCAAGCTCCTTACACCGTAAAGCCGAAGCATAAGCATGAAATTTTTCGGTGGCTGAGTAATGTCAGGTATATATTCTTATGGCTACACAGGAATTTGGCCTTAAATTTTTACCAGATTATGGTTATATGCGAGAAATATAATTGTTGCATATGGATATATATATATATATATATATGCAGGTATCCTTATGGCTATGCAGGAAATATAAGCAGGTGTGTTAACTTCCGGGACAATAAGATGTACGGATTAAAGAGTCATGACTGCCATGTACTGCTTCAACGCCTTTTCCCTATTTTCATTCGAGGGTACTTGCCCAAAGAGGTGGTGGAGCCGTTGGTGGCCTTGTCAAGATTCTTTCAGAAGTTATGCACCAGGGAAGTTAAAAAATCAGACCTCAGGGAGATGCAAGATGACATCATTTTTATCATGTGCAAGCTTGAGAGGATATTTCCCCCAAACTTTTTCGACATCATGCCTCACCTGATGATCCATCCTCCCGAACAATTGTTGCTCACCGGTCCTGTACACTACACTTGGATGTATCCCATGGAAAGGTACAAATGATTCATACATTTGGTTTGCCTATGTTTTTATATGTAAATTCTTATTTTTTAAGTAAGTTAACATGCACTTGTTAACTTGTAGACAATTGGGAGCCTACAAGGACTATGTGAAGAATAAATATGCACCTGAAGGGTGTATCGCTGAAGCATATGTTGCGCACGAGTGTGTAACGTACACCAAAGTGTACTTGGGAGCGCTTGAGGACCCCCAACAACAGATGCCGATAGATGAACCCCAGTTCAACCTTTCTATCATCTCCAGTGACGTGGTAGTACAGGGAAGCTTGCCAAAGTCGTACAAGTTGGATGGAAATGAGGTAGCCATTGCCCACTGGTCGGTATTGATTAACTGTCAAGAAGTACAATATTGGAAAAACTATCATCTTCACTGCCCTGCTATTGCCGGAAATGTTGATTACCACAACAGGACGTTTACAAACTACTTTAGTCAATGGGTAAGGGTATATGTGTATATGTGTATTTTTATATATATCCTTATATAGCATGTATGTATGTACGTGGTTTTGTGGTTTCAAGATGACATAATTTCTTGTGTACGTATTACTGGACGTTTTCAGATGAACCATGTAGCAGATGATGGTTGCCCAGAGTGGTCAAACGAATTGAGGGTCCTGGCGATGAAACCGATAGCTTCAAAATTTTACTCGATGTGTCAGGTCAATGGCGTGAAATTTATATGTGAAAATTGAGACGACCGACTGAAAACACAGAATTGTGGGGTGATGGTCCATGGTGGGCAGGATGGCGTTGACTATTACGGTGTCCTTCATTCAGTTGTTGAACTAATTTATGGGAACCGCATGAAAGTGCACTTGTTCAAGTGTAGATGGTTTGATACTAGCCCGGAGAACACAAGGACCGATCAGTACGGAACATTTTCGGTGAATACTGCTACTAGCTGGTATGAAGATGACCCTTTCGTTCTTGCCTCATCAGTAAAACAAGTGTTTTACCTTGACGATCTTCTTAACAAAGTCCCGTGGAAGGTGGTTAACCATGTTGCTCATAGAAACATATACAGTGCTGCCACACTTGGTGAGACCGCAGATGATGAGGAAGTTACTGCATACCAAGAGCCGAACGCTTTTGACATTCCGGAATCATCTACGATTCGCCTTAATAATGTGAGATCTGGGAGTGTGATTCGAATTACTGGAGCAGAACTTCTCGATGTTAATCCATATGAAGTTGACACTGATTCAGATGACGAGGAGCGGCACATATTGCCAGAGGTTACCTATGAAACCGAGTCAGACTCAAGTGATGAAGATGATTACGATTATCATCCTTAGCACGTTGGAAATTGTAGTCGGAAATTGGAGTCGGAAATTGTAGTCGGAAATTGTAGTCGGAAATCGTGTCGGAACGTTGTCGGAAATTGTAGTCGGAAAATGTAGTCGGAAATTGTAGTCGGAATTTGTACGTAGTCGGAAATCGTGTTGGAAATTGTGTTGGAAATCGTGGTCGGAAATTGTCAAAAGAAATTGTAGTCGGAAATCGTGTTGGAAATCGTAGTCAGAAATCGTAGTCGGAAATTGTAGTTATATATGGTCGGAAATGTTGTCGGAAATTATTTAGTCGGAAATTGGTCGGAAATAGGTCGATCGGATAATTTTCGAGAAATAATGACATTACCAACGAGTTGATAAGCAACTCGTTGGTAATGACATTACCCACGAGTTAGCAACTCGTTGGTAATGACATTACCCACGAGTTAGCAACTCGTTGGTAATGTCATTACCAACGAGTTACCATGTAACTCGCCGGCAATGGTGGCGGTATTTCCAGACCATGCAGCTCGAGCTGCTCCCCATTTCTTCCTCTCCCTCTTCCCTCTCAAACCCTAAAACCTCTCAAAATTCAAAACCTCTCAAACCCTAAAACCCATCTCTCTTCATCTCAACCCTCTCCTCAATCCTCTCTTCCTCTCCTCCCCTCAATCCTCTCTTCCTCTCCTCCCCTCTCCCCTCTCTTCCTCTCCTCCCCTCTCTCCTCCCCTCTCCTCCCCTCTCTCCTCCTCCCCTCCTCCTCTTCCTCCCCCCCTCACCTCCGTCACCGGACAACAGTTGGGTCGAGCTCCACCATGACAGGTAATAGCTCACTCTCTCTCCCTCTCTCTCTCCCTCTCTCTCTCTCATTCCACATTTTATTTTTATGCATTTTGATTAATAAATGATAATTGTGGGATGTATGTATGCATGTGGAAAATATTTGTAAAATGTAATTAAGGTATGTTTTAAAATTGTGGGAAATTAATGTGGATAATTGTGGGGTGAAGGAGAAATATATGTGATGTATATATGTGAAAAATTAATTAATTTATATGGAATGTATATAAATACGTATGTTTGAAAAATGTGGAAAATTAATTAGCTAGGGTGATTTGGATTAATATGTGATGTATATATATATGTGTGTGAAAATTAGGTGAAATTAAGATGCATGATCGATGTATACAAAGTGTATATGTGATGTATATATATGTGAAAAGTTTAAAGCCGGAAATGATGTATGTATATATGTTAAGTTAGGTGATATAGTTGTTAATTTAACGTATAATAGGTGAAAAATCGGCTTCAAAATTTAACGTGTTTGGATTAAGGTGATATAGTTGTTAATTTAACGTATAAATTAAGGTGAAAAATCGGAATCGGAACAGTTTGGAACCACAACGGTTTGAAACCGGAACGGTTTGAAACCGGAACTGTTTGTAACCGGAACCGTTTGTAACATAACGGTTCCAGTTCCAAACGGTTCCAGGTACAAACGGTTCCGGTTCCGATTTGTTATAGAACCGAAACGGTTTGGAACCGGAACGGTTTGGAACTGGAACTGTTTGTAACCGGAACCGTTATGTTACAAACGGTTCCGGTTACAAACAGTTCCGGTTTCAAACGGTTCCGGTTCCAAACCTTTCCGGTTCCGATTTGTTATAGAACCGAAACGGTTTGGAACCGAAACGGTTTGGAACCGGAACTGTTTGTAACCGGAACCGTTATGTTACAAACGGTTCCGGTTACAAACAGTTCTAGTTTCAAACCGTTACGGTTCCAAACCGTTCCGGTCCCGATTTGTTATAGAACCGAAACGGTTTGGATCCGGAACTGTTTGGAACCGGAACCGTTTGTAACATAACGGTTCCAGGTTCAAACGGTTTCGGTTCCAAACCGTTCCGGTCCCGATTTGTTATAGAACCGAATCCATGACTCTTACGGTGTCTAGGAGGTTTTGCGGCTAATTGGCTTCGGAGAGGTTCCCGAAATAGTGGAGGGAACAGGAGTAAAGATTCCTCCTCGCCCGTAGTTAGCAACACACCCAGTGGGCCAATGATGACTGCTCGCACGAGAGCCTTGCTAGAGGCGCGAGCTCAGGAGGAAGCTGCACGATCAAGAGCCGTGCAACCAGAAGTCGAGGCTCGAGCCTCAGTCTCCAGACGCTCAATCAGCAGACGTCCCTCAGGTGGCAGAGCCTCAGACGAGCGACAGTCAACGGGGGCATCAGAAACTCCCTCAATCCGAATGACCCATATTCGCCCGGTGCCTACTCCCGTTTCACGGGAATCATCTGAGACACATGGTGGTGCTGGCGCCTCATCGTCCAGGCCTCGTCTATCTCCGCCGTCCGGTCTCTTCCTACCCGACGAGATTCCTGTGATCCCTGAATTCGATGATAGGGGGATGCCTGTTTATGTTGAAGGACGGCCGGAGTTCCTGACCGTGGAGGAAGCGTATAACTTCCTCCCGTTCGACCCCGTGTATCTTTGGAGTGTGAGGTGCACCAACCAACAAACGGACGATGCAGGTAAATTTTATTTAACATCAGATTGATTACTTAATTATTACTTAAGACTTGTGATAGGTTCAATTAATGATATCAATTTGTTGACATTGTATTATTAGGCAATTTCGTTAATGGGACTGGAAAACGGAAAGGGGCTAGAGGCACCTGCACCGGGAAGAGACTTGAACAGGCCACCGGCGGAAGGAAAACGCCCATAAGGGCCAATGAGGATGGCGAGGTGATCGAGGCATTCGACACCACGCGCAAATATGTCAGCATGGCCGGTGCGATCGTGCGGGACAAGGTCCCAATGCTTTGGCCAGATTGGGAATCTGTGCATATCTACGTAAAGATGCAAGTGCATAATGCACTCAGTGTGAGTAAAATCGTATTTTCATTACGTAAATTTTACATTTATTAATTAAGTCCGAATAAATATATAATTTTACCTTTTATATATTCATATTGCAGGTGTGGTTTGACGTGGATGAAGTTCTTATTCACACGTGGGTAGAGCGTCAACTACATATGAGGTGATGTGCTTCGACTTATTTGAATATATATCGAGTTAGATTTTTATTTATCAAGTGTTTTAATATCTCTAACTTTTTTTCCTTGTTTTAATATAGGTATAAAGAGTGGAAGAACGAGTTTTCTTCCCATTACACTGTATACAAGGAGCTAGGCCGAGGTTCTACCCCTAGCGAATTCCGGTTTAGGGAGTACGAGTGGCAGTGGCTGATAGCCCACTTCGAGCACCCCAAAGCTCAGGTATGCATCCTGAATATATCTTACAAGCCTAATGTATCGTATCAGATTGAAATAGTTAGTTACTAATTTTTTTCCATATGTTTATCAAACAAGGCGATTTCGAAGACGAACCGGGCGAATAGATTGAAAAACACCAGGGCCCATCATGCAGGTTCACTCAACTACATGGGTTGGTCGACTAAGCCGCAGCAATAACAAGAAGTGAACCCCTTGGTGTATATTCATCAGAAGTTCTATCCGCAGTGCCCTGACGAAGCGGTAAGTCTTTCGCCTCTCCATGTGTTAATAAAACTATTTTTCGATATTAATTTATTTTGTATCCTTAGTACGTTATTCATTTTCGCTTTTCAATTAGGCGAGAGTGGAGGAGGCGACCGTAGAAGTGACCATGAATATAGCTCGGACTAACCATCCTGACTGCTCCGAGGAAGAAGTCACCCAGTATGCCTCTCAGATCGATCCGCTTGATCGCCCTATAGCGGCTCAGATCATGGCAAAAGCATGCGGGACTGGGAAGAATACCTACTACTGTAGGGGAATGGGCTCGGCGGGCGAAGGAGTATTGAAGAACACTTCAGAATACTCTACCGGATTAAGAAGTTCAGCTTCTAGTCGTAACCTCGCAGCGGAGCTTCAGAGGACGCAGAGGGAGTTGGAGGAGCAAAAGAGGCAGATGGCCGAGTACCAAAACATGGTCCAGCAGCAGACACAGATGCAGGCTCAGATGTACACATGGATGCGGACGATGTACGAGGCTCAGACTACCGGACAACCGGACAACCGTTCCCCACACCTCCCCCTGTCCCTCCGTTCCCTAGCTATCCACCACCACCACCGCACCAGTCAACGCCAAAGTAAGACCAAGGTAGCCACCGGAATTCAAATGAGTACATGGATTACTTCGACCCTGACCCGCAAGTTCCTGGACCCTGACCTGTAGTTGTAGTTAATTTTCGTATCGTCGTTGCTATTTGTATTGTACGTTGGACATTTATGTGTACTGTTGAACTTGTATGATTGTACGGTTTATGTCTTTCAATGCAGGTTCTGGAATTGGGCCCAATCCAGAACCGCGTTTTTTTTTCAAAATTTTTCCAGACATTGCCGGCGACATGGACCTAAGTCACCGGCAATGTCTCACATTCCGGCCACGGTGCCGGCGACGGAAGTCGCCGGTAATGTCCTACACATCACCGGCGACGTTAAACTCCGTCGTCGGCAATGTTAATACCGGCGGGAAATTTCCGGCGACGTCATTGCCGACGACTTGTCGCCGGTAATGACATTTCCGGCGAAAAAAATGGACAAGGCCGGCGACGGCAAGTCACCGGTAATGTCTCCATTTCTGGTAGTGTATATTCCTTTGATCAAGGCATACAAGGCCGTTTGCTTATCCAGATTTCTGCAATGCTGGGTGGTTATGCTGAAGCAATTGATATAGGTGGAAAGAGCCTCAGTTACGCCCTAGAGGATGGCAAATAACTAATTAGCAATGTTGTGGCGGCCATGCAACCTATAACGCTTAGGAAAGAGTCAGAGAAATTGAAGAAAGAGTCGATAGAGTAAGGCGTTAGCTTAAAAAAGTAGTTGAGTGATTCCCCCATGAGCGTTTTGAGGAACATATAGTGCAGCGAAGCATCATCGTGTTAGCGCCCCATCATTGCGTCTAGAAATTTTTCGACGTTCATTCCAGAGTCACCGCGCCTTGAGTAGCGGTCATCCTTCAATGACTTTGCATGCCTGTCACTCCCCACATGTGTAATATGATGAGAAAATGGGGTCGTATGGGGAGTGTATGGGAGGTTAGCGTTGGCGGGATGACTCACGTGGTAGATTTCCCCCTCGATATTGGCCATACGAGCCAAAATTTGTGTTGTGGCGCCAGGTGCTCGTTGCTAACACTCGAGGAAGGTGGTGGTCCCAGGAGGTGGGGCTCAATGAGCGAAGCATTCACATGGAAGGTATAGTGGTGCTCATCCTGACTAGTAGGTGTCTGCTATTAGGACTGCAAGGTGGACAGTGTTTCATGCAGGAACTGGTTAGCCAGCCGCTCTGCGTCACGCTCCAAGTGGACTTGGTTCAGCTCTTCGAGCAACCGTGCGCTGTCATCTCCGCAAGGTTTCTACCGAAATCCATTAGTGAATTCTGCTAGAAGAGCAATGGATATTGTAGCGAGATCGCTCCCAAGCCCTCGGGCATTTGCCTTTCACTCTTTCGCTTAGGCTATAAAACACAAGACGGGTGTTACGAAGTTGAGATGGGATTGGCCCGCCTTAAAGAGGGAAAATTGAAGTGAGAATATTTTATGGCTTTGGATCAAAAATCATGGCCATCATCAACGTCTTCCCCAATTACCTTTCTTCGCAATTTACGTATCATTTGGAAGCCCTCGAGCTTCTGTATATGTCTATGTATTGAGTTTGGTGACTACAAGTACCAAATAGGAAAATCGAATAGATATCTCCTCAAAGTTTCTTCGTTGAATCGCTATCGTGGTTTTGGAAGCCTGGAGTCCTGTTAAGATTCGACAATGGCATTACGTCGCTGATTACATCAGTTAAGATTTTTGAGAAGTTTTGGTTTATGGCCAAGTTCAGCTTCTAAACGTTCTAATTAAGATTCGGTATGTGTAGTTAGATAGTTGGTTGGGCTCGCTGAGAGCTTTCCTATGGTGTCTTAACCTCTGCAGACGGCAGCTACGACTGGTTGAGGTGCTTAAGCTGCACGCACCACTGTAGATGGCCATTTCTCTGACCTAGGAAAAGCTTTCTAGAACTTATAGTATTATGTGTAGTTAGGTTTGTCTCGATGATACAAACATAGTCATAAAGTTTAATTGGCGTTTAGACTTTAAAGAAGCATTGAGTGGACAACAGTGATGTGTAGAGTCATCTGTTGCCGCTAGTAGCGGTGCGGCCGACGAAATCGTTGACCATTTCATCGTAATGGGCTAGACGAAAAGATTTTTGACTCGATTCATCGAAATTAATTTTAATTCAAGAGATGTCAAGATTTATGTTAATATTTATCAATATTACTGTATTAAAGTAGGATAGGATCATCAGTCATTACATATTTACCGTTGATAAATGTTGAGTGGTTGTGAAAGGATCCAACCCTGATTTAGTTTCCTAAACCGAAATCAAACCCTTTCTAAAAATGTGAACTTTCAAAAACCGAAAATTTCGACAGAGTTTCCTCTATAACGCGCAGTTGCCATTAACCTGCAGCGGAAAATACACTTCATCCTATGCCACAAAAGCCACACCGTGGGCTCCAATCCCATCCGGATTTCTCAAAAACATATCATAATGTAAATCAATAAATAAAACTGTAGTTTTATAGAAATCCAAAAAAATCATGTGAAAAATATAAACATAATAGTACTCAGAGCGACCGCTAGTATATACATATATACACAACAGTAAGCCAAACTAGAAACCTACTGAGAAAAGAAAAGTGGCTCGAATACTATGCCTCCAACCTCGACGTGCAACACTTGAATCCAAACTGCAATCTGGGCATTGAAAACAAAGAGCCCAGGGAAAGACATATAAACTGTTAGAGTGAATGGACGAAAATAAATGTCTTTTGCCGAATACATATATATTTTAATAAAAATATATGCGAGTCTAAATGCATAAAAATCATATGGTACACGAGGGAGACTCTAACTCCTCACGCGTACAGAGCATGCATCAAAAATCCCGCGGGGTCACTCATGGACACCCGCGCTAGTACAGTCTGAATCACGGGATCCCTGATCCTCACGTGATTCCAGCCAAAAAGGGCCTCGGGTCAGGGTATCTGCTCCCCCCCCCCTCCCGGTAAAGACCTCGGATCAGGGTAACAGTCCCCCCCTGGAAAACATCCTCGGGGATTAGCCAGGATGCTAAGTGTATCGATACAACCATACATATTGAGACTGTACTCTGTGTAAACCAAATCATAAAGGTTTCCATGCAAATGCATAAAGCGTAATGTAAAAGCATACTCGTAATGCATAATTATAAAAGCATATTCGTAAATGCATTATCATAAAACACATGCTCATATAATTCATAATCATAACTGCATGCTCATGCTCGTAAAACGTATATAAAAGACTCGCAACCAACAGTGAAAACAAATGTCCACTCACAGACTTATACATCGCAAAACGCGTTAATCCTATGATCCGGCGGAAAATCCCTCGCCAAACGAACGATCACGATCTCCTGAATAATCATAAATACCACTGTTCAAAATCACAATGCAAAACCCTGAACCACATCTCGAGAACCAACCATTCCCGGAAACATATAACTCGAATATCGACGAAATCGTCGAAAATCCAATAAACACACTATAAAACCTCACCACAAATTTTGATGCTCAATTCAAAATATAAACCTCACCACTACGATCGGTGCGCGATTCCGAGAAAAACGACATAAGACTTGTCGAAAACCACCTCGGACAGAACTCTGCCACGCACGGTAGCGCGCCGGCCGCCGAAAAACTCATCGGCCTAGAAAATTGCAACCTACACATGGATTTGAAGATCTTGACATTTCCAACAACTTTATAGTTCAAAGCTAAGCCCAATTTTAACCGGAAAACCTCCAAAACTCACATTGAAGTAGAAAACCCTCGCCAGAATTCATTAACTCCGATCTGCCACCACCAGCCACGGCCAGGTGCAAGACCACTTCTAAAAGTTTCCACTCCCCAAGGGGTATGAAACCCCTAACAAGTCGACCCCCATCGCCGCCGTCTCCACCACCTCCGTCGCCGGCGAAATTCACCGGAATTCCCCAAACTTTAACAAGCCATAACTTCTTCATCCAGCAACCAAATTAAGTGATCCACCTATCAAAAGAAAGAGGAGCTCAAGCCCAACAACTTTAATGAAGAAACCACGGCCAAAAGATGCCGGAAAATGGCACATCGACGGCAACAAAGGCTCAGCCCAAAACGGGTCAGTTTTGACCCGTGGTCAACGCGGGTCAACGGCCCAGTTTTCCCAAATTGGAAAGTTTTTTTAATTGTCACATATTCATACTGTATTTATACCGTACACGTACTGTCCAAAACGAATCGAAACCAAACGGATAAACACGACAAAATCCAACTGCCGAAAATATTCATAACTTATTCCACGTAACTCGAAATCATCCTCCGGAAACTCCCATGAACTTGAAATTAAATTCTCTACAACTCTCGTGAAAGAACTCATCACAAATTCTTGCCCGATAATTTAGTCGTTAACAAACCCGTCATATCGACTAATTATGACAAAACCGCGACTAATTATGACAAAACCGCGACTAATCGCGAAACTTGCAAATCAAGCCGATAAACATACAATTTTCGATTCGGGTTGTCACAAATCTACCCTCCATACAAAAATTTCGACCTCAAAATTTTCAAGCCTACCAACTGAAAAGTAGGGATACTACCTCTGCATACTGCTCAAACTCCCAAGTGGCTACATCAACTGAATGACTCTACCAACAGACTTTCACATAGGAAATATTTCTGTACTGTAATCCCTGCACCCTCAAATCCAGAATCTGAACTAGCTCATCCACAAATGTCAAGTCTTCCTGTATAGGGAACTGATAGGGTGTTAAACATGCAATAAATCTAAAATGTAGTTCCACCACATGGAATACAACATATACACTTGCCAACGCTATAGGCAATGCCAAACTATACGTCACAACACTAACTCGCCCCATGATCACATACGGACCAATATAACGTGGCAAAGTATACCACACCTCCCAAAACAAATCACACATTTCCAAGGAAACCTTAGTCACCAACCTTGAACTTAATGACTCAACATACTCACATCTGCATAACTTCTCTGTCGAACTCGAGCAATTATCAATTTGTCTTTGCTAATCTGAAGGTTTACAGTAGCGAATTTCATTAAAGCAGGACCAAAAGCCATCTCATTCCTAACTCGCTCCAACACAATGGAGTGTAATACTGTTCCTCATATACAACTTCATACAATGTCATAACAATACTGGTCTGCAAACTAATACTGCAAGCAATCACGAACAAATGAAACTGCTGGTCCCAAATCCTTCTGAACTGCAATACATAGGACCATAACATGTCCCCCAAAGTTTTAATAGTCCTCTCAGATTGCCCACCAATCTGAGGATGAAAAACTGCACTAAATTGTAATCTGGTCCCCAATGCTCACTGCAATGCCTACCAAAACTCTGTTGTAACTGATTATCTCGATCAGCGACCCGAGACACAAGCACACCATGCAAATGGACAACCTCTGCCAAATACCACTCTGTCAGCCTGCCCACTGAAATCTTTCCTGGAAGTACAAGGAAATGAACTGATTTCGTCAAACGGTCCACAATGACCCAATAACTAGTATTACCATCCAAAGTACGTGGTAACTGATACACGAAATCCATAGTGATATGCTCCCACTTCTAATCGGGAATCTCCAATGGCTGTAATTTCCCAGCAAGTTTCTGTCTCTCTGCCTTCACCTGCTGACAAATGAGGCATCTGCTCACATAAGCTGCCATTTCCCTCTTCATGTTGCGCCACGAGTAGTAAACTCTAAGTATCTGATACATCTTCGTACCACTAGTGCATAACAAACGTAGAACAATGAGCTTCAATAAGCATCTCTCTCTTCAGTTCATCATCTCTGGGCCCACATAGTCTCATTCTGCATGATAAAGTGCCAACATTCCTCAACTGATACTCTGCTGGAACACCATTCTGAATCGCATTCTTCTTGTCCAACCAGTAGGAATCCGCATCCTGAGCCTCACACACTTGATCAAGTAATACAGGTCGATTCTGGAACTAGCCAACAATGCTCCATCATCTCACTCTATCTCAGTTCCCGTAGCTCGCAACTCAGCTAACAATGAGATTCTTGCAACACGTACATGAAACATAGAAACTCCAAATTTCTGACTAAGTGCATCAACAACAACATTGGTCTCCCCTAAATGATAGTCAAAGTACAACCACGTTAGCCTTTCCCGGATGAACTTAAATGTGTGGCTATAGTCGTTAATCAACCCATCCATCTACGCCGCCTTATGCTCAAATCTGGCTGAATACGCAAGTAGATGAAACTCAAGTGATCAGTGTACATCCTACACTGCGCTGCACGCCATAACAGTAGTGTCTCCAACTCTTCGATGCTAACACAAAGACAGCTACTCCCAAATCATACATAGGATACGTAACTTCATAAAGCTTCCACTGC
Source organism: Geum urbanum (assembly GCA_946800695.1). Lineage (NCBI taxonomy): Eukaryota > Viridiplantae > Streptophyta > Magnoliopsida > Rosales > Rosaceae > Geum > Geum urbanum. The sequence continues at coordinate 44,235,172 of OX326998.1, forward strand.
CTGGAACCATATACCATCATATTGCCATGCTGCAGCCCAACTCGACCAAAATCTAGTTTTGAAACATCACAATACATAACATACACTTCACCGACATCACATAATGTGAACACTAGCGCAGTAATCAACCTCTCCTCTAACCACAACACGTAACTCTCCTCACAGGTACCTGACCATTTCAAACTCGACCCTCTGATCGAAACTGATGATACTCACATCTGAAATCAATCTCCGAAAACTAAAACTCCATTAAGCTGATCAAACTAGCCATCAATCTGAAGTGGAGGATACTTGTTCTTCACTAAAACCTGATTCAGCTTCCAGTAGTCGATGCACAACCTCATTGAACCATCATACATCCTCATAAAACATACTGAAACACCCCAAGGTAAAACACTAAATCAAATGAAGTCTTCCTCAAACAATTCCTGAAGTTGAATCTGCAACTCCCTCAACTCTGATAAATTCTCTTAAAAACATCTGGATATTCATAGATAACCTCAACATCACGAACATCAGGTACAACAACCTCAAGATCACGAACATGTGTCAAGTACAGCATACATCCTTGCTTTATCATCAGCTCAGCCTCATTGTTGAAACCACACATAGTAGAGAAGCATTTCTTTCACCTCTAAACAAGATCTTTTGGCACGATTGGACGTCAAAGGATTACAACATTCTTGTGACGAACAACCACAGTCCAATGAGTCACTAAGAAGTCCATCCCCCAAATAAACATAACAAAATCCTCAATGTCCAGTAACAACCACTCCGCAGCTAGTCCACAACCTCCTGCAAACCTCATAGTCTCAATACCCCACCTGATACTCACAATCTCATCAAATGGATACAGCATTCTCCACAAACCCAGAAGTGAAGATGCAAGCATATTAGCCATGGATGTCAAGCAACGGTAACCTCAGGGAAACTCTGCCCTCACACAGGGCCGTGGCACGAACTCTGGCATGTCCAACTAACCGTCTATGTTGGTTGCGACTTTGCTGATTGACTTGTCTAAAAGTCTACGTTGGTCAAACTCCAGAAATGGTACATTGACCTCCTCCTAAACTCTGAGCTGTAGGACCATGAAAAACAGCTAACTGAGGACATTCCTTCGTAACGTGACCTTCCTGGCCACCATAATAGCAACTAAGAGTGCCCCTCTAACACAAACCATAGTGACACCTGCTGTAAAAGTTGCACAATGGAAACTCTTGTTGTGTGGAAGGATCACTAACGACCACCCTGACTCATACCACAGGAACTAGTCCACTACTCTGTGATGTCCTTCTCCACCAAACGGATATTCCGCCTTGTCCAAATGACCCTCAACATAATCGAAAAGGCCATAGCTTGATGAAGATACTGATCCCGAGGTGCCTGAACTCAACCTCATCAAAGTATCTTGACTAAGTTCACCTTCCTCAAACTGAAAGGACCCAACCTCGATTTATTTGCCTAAATAAGAATCGAACCCCTTCCGAAAACATGAACAAACAAAAACCATTAAAATTTCGGCAGAGTAACGCTACTAACGCGGAATTGCCATTACCTGCACCCGGAAAATAACAGTTCATCCTATGCCACAAAAGCCAAACCGTGGGCACTAATCCCATCCGGATTTCTCAATATCATTTTAATAACAATAAACAGTAAACATACTGTAATATATAGTATATCCGAGAAAATCCGTATAAAACATGTATCAGAATGTATCAAAGCGACCTCTAGTGTAAATATATACAATATATACATCAGTAGGCGAAACAAGAAACCTACTGGAAAACACAGGTAGCTCGAATCACTAGCCTCCAACCGCGACGTGAAACACCAGAATCCGAACTGCAAACTGGGCACGGAAACAGAAAAGCCCAGGGGAAAGGCAAATAAAACGTTAGAGTGAGTGGACGAAAATAAACATATGCCTTTCACCAGTTACATACATAATCAATGTAAAAAAATGCAAGTTCGGAAAGTATATATATGGAGGTTGCCAGGCGAATCTCTCAAACCCGACGGTCAGGTGAATCGCTCAAACCCGACAGTGATAAGCCAGGGAATCTCTTAACCCCGGCGGCATACAGGGGAATCTCTCAACCCCGGCGGCATACAGGGGAATCTCTCAACCCTACCCAGAGGAATCTCTCAACTCTGGTCCAGAGGAATCTCTCAACTCTGGCAGACTACCGGTGATCAGCCGAGTAGCCGAAGCATTGATGCAGTAATGCCATCACCAATAAATATAAAATAATACCTCCGAAAAATAACATATATCTCAACATCGTATAAAGTAAATACGGAAAATCATGATAAATCACGAACTCACAAACAACTGTGAAAATATAAAATGTCCACTCACAGATCAGCAAGCGCGCACTCGCGCTAATCTCATGGTCCGGCGAAAGATCCCTCGCCTGAAGCATGATCACGATCCCCTGAATAATCATAAAACACATCTGATCAAAATCATAGTCCACAACTCTGTACTTAACCATGGAAACCAACTGTTCCCGAAAACATATTAAACTGTATAAAACAATCGACTGAATTTCCGAAATCCCCACTCGAAACCCTCGACTGAAAATCTGATATCCAAATCAATTCGAAACCTCAAGGCGACGATCGGGGCGCGATTTCGAGAAAAACGACACTAAAATCATGGAAAACCAAAAAGTCAACTTTCTCGCCAGAGCGCCGCCATTGACCGCAGCCGCCGCCGCCGACGCGCCGTCAACGGAGAGTTTCTCCGGTGAGGAAGCTCCAGTTCTCAAGATCTCCTCAAGCCCAACACAATTTCCAACTACCACAAGACCCAATTCTTACTGGAACCTCTCCAAAACAGCTCGAAATCAAATCGGATCAATACTCTGGCAACCACCATGGGTTCACTGGAATCCACCTCCTCGTTCAAAACCAACCACCCAGGAAGCATCACGGCAGCAAGGGGAGTCGAAACCCTCACTCCCCCGCCACCGTGGCTCACCGGAACACCTTTCCCCGTCACCGGCGAAAACCGGATACCAAACCCGATTCGAACTCAATTCACAACCAAATCACAAAATTCCAATTACCAAACAACTCTAGAACTCAAGAGGAAGAGATTTATACCCTAAACATGGCCGGAGGTGACCGAAAAATCCAAGTCGGCCGGCGAAAATCCAAACGGGAAAGTTCTCCTTCACGGTCAACGGTCAAACTGCCCAAAATGGAAAGTCAACATCTGGTCAAACCTCAAACAGTGTTTTCGACTATTTTCGATATTTATACTCGCGGCTCGGAATGATCAACGGTTCAAAACGGATAACCATTACGATTTGGATAAATACGAGACGAACGGATAAACTCGTCGATAAACTGAAACTTCAAATAATCATAATATATTCCTCGGTTCAGATTTCCATCTAAGTGCATTAGCTACAACATTGGCCTTCCCTGGATGATACTCGAAAGTACAGTCGTAGTCGTTAATCAACTCCATCCACCGGCGTTGCCTCATGTTCAGATCTGGCTGCGTCCGCAAGTAGGTAAGACTTTTGCAGTCGGTGTAGATCTTACACTGGGCTCCATACAGGTAATGTCTCCAACTCTTCAACGCTAATACAATAGCGGTTAACTCCAAATCATGCATCGGATAGTTGACCTCATGTGGTTTCAGCTGCCTGGAACCGTAGGCCACAACTCTACCATGCTGCATCAACACACAGCCAAGCCTCAACTTCGACGCATCACTGTATACTACGAACTCACCGCTGTCGTCTGGCAATGTCAGAACCGGTGCAGTAGTCAACTTTTCTTTCAGGAGCAAATAACTCTCCTCACATGCATCGGACCACTCAAACTTGACGCCCTTCTTCGTCAACCTGGTCAAAGGAGTAGCGATCCGAGAGAAATCCTGTACGAACCGCCGATAATAGCCTGCTAAACCCAAGAAACTCCAGATCTCCTGTACAGTGGTAGGTCTACTCTAGTTCAGCACGGCCTCGATCTAGTCAGGATCAACACTGACTCCCTCAGCGGATATCACGTGGCCTAGAAACTTCACACTATCCAGCCAAAACTCACACTTACTAAACTTCGCAAACAACTGATGGTCCCACAAAGTTCGCAACACCGCTCGCAAATGCTTCTTATGTTGGCCCACACTCCTGAAATAGATCAAAATATCATCGACGAACACAATCACAAACTTGTCCAGAAACCGTCTGAACACCCGATTCATTAAGTCCATGAAAGCAGCGGGGGCATTGGTCAACCCAAACGGCATAACCAGAAACTCGTAATGCCCATACCGCGACCTGAAAGCTGTCTTGGCCACATCCGAGTCCCGAATCCTCAACGGGTGATATCCAGATCGAAGGTCAATCTTCGAAAAGACTGATGCTCCCTTAAGCTGATCGAATAAATCATCAATCCGCGGCAACGGATACTTGTTCATTATCGTAACCTAATTCAGCTTCCGGTAGTCGATGCACAAACGCATAGATCCATCCTTCCTTCGCACAAATAACATCGGAGCACCCCATGGTGAAACATTGGGTCGAATAAAACCCTTCTCCAGCAACTCCTGGAGCTGAACCTTCAACTCTTTCAACTCTGCTGGCGCCATACGATATGGTGTCTGTGAAATCGGTCATGTACCCGGTAACAACTCAATAGTGAAGTCAATCTCCCGAACAGGAGGTATGCCCGGTAACTCTGCTGAAAACACATCCGGGATCTCAGAAACAACCTCAATACTACCAAGATCTGGCACAACTACTGTAGTGTCCATAACATGGGCTAAATAAGCAACACAGCCTTTCTTCATCAACCGATCCACCCTCATTGTGGAAATCAAACACGGTAGTGAAGTATTCTTCTCGCCGCGAAACAGTATCTCGGGAAAGCCTGGTCGTCGAAACGCGACCTCCTTCTTGTGACAATCAAACATGGCCCAATGCATCTCAAAGAAGTCCATACCCAAGATCAGATCAAAATCAACGATATCAAGCAACAACAAATCTGCGGCTAACCCATGGCCTCCAATAAAAATCTCACAGTCTCTGTACACCCAACCGATACTCACAATCTCGCCTGATGGATATAACACTCTCCACAACCCCGGAAGTGGAGATGCAGGTACCGTAGCTAATGATGATAGTCTATACGACATGAATGAATGTGTGGCACCTGGATCTAACAATGTAAGTACTGGAACACCAAAGACATGTAACGTACCGATAACGACCTCTGGTGAAGCTCGGCCCTCTCGTAAAGTCATCACATGAACCCTCGCCTGCCCGGCTGGTCGTCCACGATGAGGCTGTGCTTGCTGTCTGCCCTGGCCCGCAAACTGTGCTGGTCGAGCTTCCGAAGTGGCACCTCGCTCAGCTCCGGAACTCCGGGCCGCCTGTACATCAACACCATCAAACTGGTAACACTCCCTCGCATAGTGACCCACCTGGCCACAGCGAAAACAAGTGACAGGGCCTCGTTGACATGGACCAACATGATGTCTGTTGCAGAGACTACACAACGGGTACTCCCTCGGTACAGCAAATGAGCCACCAGTAAGCCGAGGATAACTGGAACCGCTGGACCCCCACTAGCCTGTGGTCGCTGCGGTCGATCTCTCCTCCATCTCGATCTCTGTCTCGGTACACCAGCTGATGGTCGATATGGTCCACTGCCCGAGGATGAAGCCGAACCAGAAGTATCAGAACTCTGCCTCTTTAAAGGCCCCTGACTCGGTCCACCCTCCTCAAACCGTCTAGGCCGGTACCTCTGCTGCCTCTCCTTCTCGATATCCTCGCCTCGGAGTGCTGCACTGACAAACTCATCAAAGTTGTTCCGAGGCATCATAGTCAGAGTCCCCTTGATGTTCAGATTCAAACCCAGCTCAAATCTACAGCACTTGGCTTCCTCAGTAGCCACCATATCACGCGCAAAACGAGATAAGCGGGTAAACCTGTCCCGATACTCAAGCACAGACATACTGCCCTGTCTCAAGTTCGTAAACTCCTCATACTTGCGCTACTGGGTAGCCTGGTTGAAATACCTCCGCATAAACAAATCTCGAAACAAAGTCTACGGAGTATCAACTGGAACTCTGTCGGTGCTAACCCACCAAAAGTATGCATCAGACTCAAGTAATCCGACTGCTGCCACTGTCATCTGCTCAGGAGTAAATCGCAGACGCTCACATACACGTTCAACCTGAACCACCCATGCCTCACATATCTCTGGATCAGCTGAACCCGAAAACACAGTCGCACCAGCAGTACGAGCTTTGACCACAGGGTCAAAATGCTCTTCCAAACGCAACACTCGCATCAGCAAGTCGTACGTCTGGCGATCCTCATCAGGATCCGCTTCCCGATCAACACGGGGACCACGTCGAGGAGGCATCCTACTGATACAAGACAAGCATTAGGTACAAGCAGAAAGAACGTAATCATGAGACCGCAGATATTTGAGAACACACAACACCCGAAGTATTGATGAGTACCGCTGGCCAGTCGGGTCATCACTTCAGCCATGCTGTATAAACTCAAATATCATAAGCGTCACAACTACAAGAGTCTGAAGAATCTGACAACCTAATGCTCTGATACCAAGCTGAAATGACCCAACCCCGATTTAGTTGCCTAAATCAAAATTGAACCCCTTCCGAAAACGTGAACCAACAAAAACCATTAAAATTTCGGCAGAGTAACGCTACTAACGCGGAATTGCCATTACCTGCTCCCAGAAAATAACACTTCATCCTAAGCCACAAAAGCCAAACCGTGGGTACCAATCCCATCTGGATTTCTCAATATCATTTTAATAACATTAAACAGTAAACATACTGTAATATATAGTATATCTGAGAAAATCCATATAAAACATGTATCAGAATGTATCAGAGCGACCTCTAGTGTAAATATATACAATATATACATCAGTAGGCGAAACAAGAAACCTACTGGAAAACACAGGTAGCTCGAATCACTAGCCTCCAACCGCGACGTGAAACACCAGAATCCGAACTGCAAACTGGGCACAAAAACAGAAAAGTCCAGGGGAAAGGCAAATAAAACGTTAGAGTGAGTGGACGAAAATAAACATATGCCTTTCACCAGTTATATACATAATCAATGTAAAACAATGCGAGTTCGGAAAGTATATATATGGAGGTTGCCAGGCGAACCTCTCAAGCCCGACGGTCAGGTGAATCGCTCAAACCCGACAGTGATAGGCCAGGGGAATCTCTCAACCCCGGCGGAATACAGGGGAATCTCTCAACCCTGCCCAGAGGAATCTCTCAACTCTGGTCCAGAGGAATCTCTCAACTATGGCGGACTACCGGTGATCAGCCGAGTAGCCGAAGCATCGATGCAATAATGCCATCACCAATAAATATAAAATAATACCTCCGAAAAATAACATATATCTCAACATCGAATAAAGTAAATACGGAAAATCATGATAAATCACGAACTCGCAAACAACTGTGAAAATATAAAAATGTCCACTCACAGATCAGCAAGCGCGCACTCGCGCTAATCTCGTGGTCCAGCGGAAGATCCCTCGCCTGAAGCACGATCACGATCCCCTGAATAATCATAAAACACATCTGATCAAAATCATAGCCCACAACTCTGTACTTAACCACGGAAACCAACCGTTCCCGAAAACATATTAAACTGCATAGAACAATCGACTGAATTTCCGAAATCCCCACTCGAAACCCTCGACTGAAAATTCGATACCCAAATCAATTCGAAAACCTCAAGGCGACGATCGGGGCGCGATTTCGAGAAAAACGACATTAAAATCATCGAAAACCAAAAAGGCAACTTTCTCGCCGGAGCGCCGCCGTTGACCGCCGCCGGTGCGCCGTCAACGGAGAGTTTCTCCGGCGAGGAAGCTCCAGTTCTCAAGATCTTCTCAAGCCCAACACAATTTCCAACTACCACAAGACCCAATTCTCACTACAACCTCTCCAAAACAGCTTGAAATCAAATCGGATCAACACTCCGTCAACCACCACGGGTTCACCGGAATTCACCTCCTCGTTCAAAACCAACCACCCAGGAAGCATCATGGTAGCAAGGGGAGTCGAAACCCTCACTCCCCCGCCACCGTGGCTCGCTGGAACACCTCTCCCCGTCACCGGCGAAAACCGGATACCAAACCCGATTCGAACTCAATCAATTCACAACCAAATCACAAAATTCCAATTACCAAACAACTCTAGAACTCAAGAGGAAGAGATTTATACCCCAAACATGGCCGGAGGTGGCCAGAAAATCCAAGTCGGCCGGCGAAAATCCAAACGGGAAAGTTCTCCTTCACGGTCAACGGTCAAACTGCCCAAAATGGAAAGTCAACGTCTGGTCAAACCTCAAACAGTGTTTTCGACAATTTTTCGACTATTTTCGATATTTATACTCGCGTCTCGGAACGATCAATGGTTCAAAACAGATAACCATTACGATTTGGATAAATACGAGACGAACGGATAAACTCGTCGATAAACCGAAACTTCAAATAATCATATTATATTCCTCGGTTAACGGAAAAATCATCCAGAACCGCCCACGAGCTCGAAATATTGTGCTCAACAACTTCCGTGAAGAAGCTCAATTCAAATTCTTAACCGATACTTAAGTCGCGAACTAAACTGACAAACCACTCTATTAACGATTAATCGCGATTAAGCATAATCTCGTGAATCGTACTGATTACTCTACTGATTCTGGTTCGGGTCGTCGCACAAACCGACATGTCTGAAACCGCATATGCATTTCCTTCTCAATGTCCTCGCCTCTGAGTGCAGCACAACAAACTCATCATGGTTGTCTCGAGGCATAACAGTCAAAATCCCTTAGATGCTCAGGTTCAAACTCATCTCGAACCTCCTACATTGCTTCCTATGAAGCCACATAACACGTACAAACTGAGACAAACAGGTGAACAAGAACTAACATACATCCCTGCCTCAAGTTGGTAAACACTCCATATTTTCGTTGTTGGGTAGCCTGATTGAACAATTACCGTATAAACAATACCCTAAATGTAGGTCATGGAGTCGCAACAGGAACTCACACCATACCAACCCACCAAATACAATGATCTGACTTAAGCACACCATCAGCTACCATAATTCTCTGCTCTGAAGCAACATGTAGGCACCCATACACACACAACTGGGCAAACCATGCCATACATATTTTTGAATCCAGAATGCTTATCCAAACCCACAACTCATATTATCAAGTCGCGCGTTGACTGATCCTCAACATGATCCACAACCTTACTGACACGGAAACCACGTCAAGGAGGCATCCTAATGAATAAGACATTGTTCACAACAAGCAAGACGTAATCATGGAACTTCAAACATTTGAAAGCATACAACACCCAGAGCATCGATAAGTATCCACTGGCCAGTCGGGTCATCGCTCCAGACATGCTATACATTCTCAAATATCCTTAGTAAACACAACTACAGAAGTCTACAGAACCTAAAACATAATGCTCTGATACCAAGCGAAGAGGACCCAACCCCGATTTAGTTTCCTAAACAGAAATCAAACCCTTTCTAAAAAAGTGAACTTTCAAAAACCGAAAATTTCGACAGAGTTTCCTCTATAACGCGCGGTTGCCATTAACTTGCAGCGGAAAATACACTTCATCCTATGCCACAAAAGCCAAACCGTGGGCTCTAATTCCATCCGGATTTCTCAAAAACATATCATAACGTAAAACAATAAACAAAACTGTAGCTTTATAGAAATTCGGAAAAATCATGTGAAAATATAAAAATAATAGTACTCAGAGCGACCTCTAGTATATACATATATACATAACAGTAGGCCAAACTAGAAACCTACTGAGAAAGGAAAAGTGGCTCGAGTACTATGCCTCCAACCTCGACGTGCGACACCTGAATCCAAACTGCAATCTGGGCATTGAAAACAAAGAGCCCAGGGAAAGACAAATAAACTGTTAGAGTGTGACGACCCAGAACAGAATTAGCAGCGTAATCAGCTTAGTCCATGAGGTTATGCGTAATCGCAGATTTCCGACAGATGATTGAATCGCCAGACTTGATCACGACTAAATTATTGGCCGAGAATTTGAGCTGAGTCTCTTCTCGAGAGTCGTTGTACGCGTGATTTCGAGTTCGTGGGCGGTTCCGGATCATTATTTGGACGACCGAGGAATACAATATGAATATTTGAAATTTCGGCATAAACGGTTTAATATGGCGGCCTTGTACGCGACAAAATTACCGGGTGAGAATTTGATTTCGGATTCTTCACGAAAGATGTAGAGAATTTAATTTCGAGCTTGTGGGAACTGCCGGAGGATTTTTCCGAGTTACGAGGATTATGTTATGAATATTTCGACCGTTGATTATTTAATCGGATAAGCATGTGTTGGATTGAACCGTTGACTTTTTATCGGATTTATCTAAGTGTTTGACTTCGGGTGGTAATCGAAGAACTTGTCGAGATGAGTTTGTTGCCGCGAGAATTATTGAAATCGGAATTACAACGCGGAAGTTACAGGTGTTTAAAGTTTGTCGTAAAATGTATTTTGGAAGTTTCCAAATCAGGAAGGTATTTATTGAGGTTTCCTCTTTTGGCAAGTCAACTATTCATTAATGAGTTGACTCGGTCAACACGGAGGAGAAGAAGGTGGCGCGATGGTGCACAGCTCGCCGGCGGTGATCCTCCGTCCTGCCACCCTAGGGCTCGGCCTAGGGCTTGTTCGACTCGCCTCGGTACCCTCGTCCTCGTGCCGACCACCGTTCACGGCGAGATTGATGGTGCAGAGAGAATTTTCCGGTGGAAGTTTGAGATTTTTGGGGGTTTTGGTTGATTTCAATTCCAGCCGATTTGAGCTACAAAAAGAAGTGGGCTTTGAAGCTCTCATCACCATGAGTCTAACCATGTAAGTATGGAGTTCTAATTTTACTTGTGCTTGGAGAATTCATGGATTGAAAGTTTGGTTTGAATTCGGTTTTACTTGAAATTGACCTAGTTAGAGTGAGAATTGGTCTTCGGTGTAGTTATGGAAGTTGCTTGTTGGGTGATTTTGAGTGGAATATGGGTTGTTTCGCCGGGAAAATTTCAAGTTGGGTGGCACCGCCGCCGCCGCCGGCGGTCAATCGTGGTCAACAGTTGACTTTTCGGGGTTTTCGACAAGTTGCATGTCGTTTCGCTCGGAATCACGCCCCGATCGCAGTGGTGAGGTTCGTTTTTTGATTTGAGCATCGGAAATTATAGCGAGGTATTGAGGTGTGATTATTGGATTTTCGACGATTCGTCGTTATTGAATTATGTGTTTCCGAGAACGGTTGTTTCTCGTGATTTGGTTTGTGGTATCGAGATATGATTTTGAGAAATGAATTTTGTGATTATTCAGGAGTTCGTGATCGTTCGTTTGGCGAGGGATTTTTCCGCCGGATAACGAGATTAACGCGAACTGCGTTACGCTAGTCTGTGAGTGGACAACTTCTTTTCACTGTTGATTGCGAGTCCTTATACACGTTTTACGAACTTGAGCATGCATACGAGATTGTGTTTTACATGAGCATGTGTTATACGATTATGCATATACCAGTATATATTACGTATATGCATTTATATATTGTTTCATGCATTTGCATCGAACTATTTATGATTTGATTTACACAGAGTACAGTCTCAGTTCACGTTGTTGTATCGATACACTTGCCTCTCGGCTGATCCCCGATGGAGGCCTACCAGAAGGGGCAGTACCCTGACCTGACTGGCGAGGGGCAGTACCCCGGAACTGAGGCCTTTCTGGCTAGAATCACGTGTGGGTCTGGGATCCCGTGATTCGAACTGTATTAGCACGGATGTGTCTACGAGCGACCCCGTGAGATTTTCCATGCATGCTCTGTAAGCGTGAGGAGTTAGAGTCTCCCTCGTGTACAATTTGATTTATATGCATTTGACTCGCATATGTTTTTATAACATATATTATTCGGCGAAAGACATTTATTTTCGTCCACTCACTCTAACGATTTTCATGTCTTTCCCCTGGGTTTTTCGGTTTCCGTGCCCAGTTTGCAGTTCAGATTCTAGTGTCGCACTTCATGGTCGGAGGCATAGTATTCGAGCAATGTTTCTTTTATGGTAGGTTCTTATGTGACGACCCGAACCAAAATCAGTTGAATATTCGGCACGATTCACGAGATTGTGTATAGTCGCAGTTTTACGATAATGTGTGGTTCGTCGACTCTATTCGCGACTATATTTTCGGCCGAGAATTTGTGTTGAGTGTCTTCACGGAAGTTATAGAGTACGTGATTTCGAGCTCGAGGGCGGTTCCGGAAATTTTTTTCGATAACCGAGGAATATTATACGATTATTCGAAGTTTCGGTTTTCGACGAGTTTATCCGATTGTTTCGAGCTTATCCGAATCATTTCGAATATTCATTTTGGACCGTCGATTGACTCGAGGCGCGAGTATAAATATCGGGAATAGTCGTAAAATCGACGAAAATCACTATTTGGCGTTGACCATCGTTGACTTTCCTAAAATGGCAGTTTGACCCGTTGACCCGTTGACCCGTTGACCCGTGGGGGAAAACTTTCCCGATTGGTTTTGCCGTCCGACGACCCATTTTCTGGCCACCTCTGACTTCGGCAAGGGTAAGGATAGCTTCCTCTCTTGATTTCGAGTTGAATGGTACTTGAATTTATGGAAATTGGTTATGATTTGTTGGGTTTCGATTCGTGGCCGATCAGGATTTTTCGCCGGTGATGGGGAGCTGTGCTCCGGTGAGTTATGGAGGTGGGGAGGTTGGGGTTTCAACTCCCCTAGCCTCATAGATGCTTGTGGAGTGATTAATTTGGAGCGAGAGTGTGTTTTCCGGCGAACCCGTGGTGGTTGCCGGAGGAGGAATCCGATTTGGATTTGTATGAAATTGACTTGGTTTCGGTTTGAATTTGCCTTAATGGTAGTTGAAGAAGATGTTGGGTTGGAGGAGAGCTTCATTTCTGGAGCTTCCTCGCCGGAAAATGTCACCGTTAACGGCGCGCCGCCGCCGGCAGTGGCGGTCAACGGCGGAGCTCTGGCGAGGGGTTGACTTTTTAGATTTCGGTGTTTTTAATGTCGTTTTTCTAGTAATCGCGCCCTGATTATCGTCCAGAGGTTTTCGGATCGATTTGGGTAGCCGATTTTCAGTCGAGGGTTTCGAGTGGAGATTTCGGAAATTTAGTCGGTTATTTTGTTCAGTTTAATATGTTTCCGGGAACGGATAGTTTCCGTGGTTAAGTACAGGGTTGAGAGCTATGATTTTGATCAGTTGTGTTTTTGTGAATATTCAGGGGATCGAGATCGTGATTGTGCTTCTGGCGAGGAATCTTCCGCCGGGCCACGAGTTTAGCGCGAGTGCGCGTTACGCGAGTCTGTGAGTGGACAATTTATTTTCACGGATTGATTGCGAGTCTTTTATATACGTTTTACGAAGTTGAGCATGCAGCATGATCATGGTTTTACGATCATGAGATTTCATACGAGATTATGTTTATCATGAGCATGTGTTATACGATCGTGTGTATACCAGCATATAGTACGTATATGCATATATACATATTGTTTCATGCATTTGCATCGAACTGTTTATGATTTGATTTACACAGAGTACAGTCTCAGTTACGTTGTTGTATCGATACACTTGCCTCTCGGCTGATCCCCGATGGTAGGCCCACCAGGAGGGGCAGTACCCCAACCTGACCGGTGAGGGGCAGTACCCCGGAACCGAGGCCTTTCTGGCTATGAATCACGTGGAAGTCAGGGACTCCGTGATTCTGACTGTACTAGCACGGACATGTCCATGAGTGACCCCGTGAGATTTTCCATGCATGCTCTGTTTATGAGTTGGAGTCAGCGTCTCCTCGTATACTATTTGATTTGATTTATTTACATTCAGACTCACATATGTTTTTATAACATATATTACTTGGTGAAAGACATTTATTTTTGTCCACTCACTCTAACGAGTTTTATGTCTTTCCCCTGGGCTTTTCGGTTTTTGTGCCCAGTTGCAGTTCAGGTTTGGTGTTTCACGTCGCGGTTGGAGGCTAGTGATCTGAGCTACCTGTGTTTTTCAGTAGGTTCTTGTTTCGCCTACTGATCTGTATATTGTATATATTTACACTAGTGGTCGCTCTGATACACTCTGATACGTGTTTATACGGATTTTCACGGATATACTATATATAGTACAGTACGTTTACTGTTTATTGTTTATATTATGATGTTGAGAAATCCGGATGGGATTGGTGCCCACGGTTTGGCTTTTGTGGCATAGGACGAAGTGTTATTTTCAGGGTGCAGGTTTATGCAATTCCACGTTAGTAACGAAACTCTGCCGAAATTTCGAAAAGTTTTTGTTGGTTCGTATTTTCAGAAGGGGTTCGATTCCGGTTTAGGTAACTGAATCGGGGTTGGGTCCTTTCATCTTAGTTTGGCATACTGTTTGTATATGTATACTAGAAGTCGCTCTGAGTATTCTGATGTATATTTTTATACGATTTTCCACGGATTTCTATAAAGTATAGCTATATTTATTACTTTACATTATTGATATGATATTGAGAAATCCGGATGGGATTGGTGCCCACGGTTTGATTTTTATGGCATAGGATGAAGTGTATTTTCCGGGTGCAGGTAATGGTAATTCCGCGCTAGTAACGAAACTCTGCCGAAATTTTGATGGTTTTTGTTGGTTCGTGTTTTTAGAAGGGATTTGATTCCGGTTTAGGAAACTAAATCGGGGTTGGGTCCTTTCATAGAGTGAGTGGACGAAAATAAATGTCTTTTGCCAAATATATACATATGTTCATAAAAACATATGCGAGTCTAAATGCATAAAAATCATATGGTACACGAGGGAGAGTCTAACTCCTCACGCGTACAGAGCATGCATCAGAAATCTCGCGGGGTCACTCATGGACACATCCGCTCTTGTACAGTCTGAATCACGGGATCTCTGATCCTCACGTGATTCCAGCTAGAAAGGGTCTCGGGTCAGGGTATCTGCTCCCCACCTCCCGGTAAAGACCTCGGGTCAGGGTAACAGTCCCCCCCTGGAAAACGTCATCGGGGATCAGCCGGGATGCTAAGTGTATCGATACAACCATACATACTGAGACTGTACTCTGTGTAAACCAAATCATAAAGGTTTCCATGCAAATACATAAAGCGTAATGTAAAAGCATACTCGTAATGCATAATTATAAAAGCATAATCGTAAATGCATAATCATAAAACACATACATACTGAGACTAGGTATATTAGTAAATGCTAAGTGTATCGATACAACCATACATACTGAGACTGTACTCTGTGTAAACCAAGTCATAAAGGTTTCCATGCAAATGCATAAAGCGTAATGTAAAAGCATACTCGTAATGCATAATTATAAAAGCATATTCTTAAATGCATAATCATAAAACACGTGCTCGTATAATTCGTAATCGTAATTGCATGCTCATGCTCGTAAAACGTATATAAAAGACTCGCAACAAACAATGAAAAGAAATATCCACTCACAGACTTGCACATCGCAAAACACGTTAATCCTGTGATCCGGCAGAAAATCTCTTACCAAACGAACGATCACGATCTCCTGAATAATCATAAATACCACTGTTCAAAATCACAATTCAAAACCCTGAACCACATCTCAAGAACCAACCATTCCCGGAAACATAGAACTCGAATATCGACGAAATCGTAGAAAATCCAATAAACACACTATAAAACCTTGCCACAAATTCTGATGCTCAATTCAAAATATAAACCTCACCACTGCAATCGGTGCGCGATTCCGAGCAAAAACGACATAAAACTTGTCGAAAACCATCTCGGACGAAACTCCGCCGCCGCCGAAAAACTCATCGGCCCAGAAAATTTCAACCTATATATGGATTTGAAGATCTCGACATTTCCAACAACTTTGTAGTTCAAAGCTAAGCCCAATTTTAACCGGAAAATCTCCAAAACTCACCGTGAAGTCGAAAATCCTCGACGGAATTCATTAACTCCGATCTGCCACCACCGGCCACGGCAAAGTGCAAGACCACTTCTAAAATTTTCCTTTCCCAAAGGGCTATAAAACCCCTAACTAGTCGACCCCCATTGTGACGACCCGGACCAGAATCACCAGTATGATTAGCTTGGTTCGTGAGTTACTGCATAATCGCAGGTTTCCGACTGATGATTGAATCGCCAGGTTTGATAACGACTTAATTATTGGCCGAGAATTGGAGCTGGGTCTCTTCTCGAGAGTCGTTCTACGTATGATTTAGAGTTCGTGGGAAGTTTCGGATCGTTATTTGGACGACCGAGAAATTAATTATGAATATTTGAAGTTTCGATATAATTGGGTTTAAATGGCAGGTTTGTTAACGACTTAATTACTAGTCAAGAAATTGGTTTCGGTTTCTTCACGGAAGTTGTTCAGAATTTAATTTCGAGCTCACGGGAACTTCTGGAGTATTTTTTTGAGTTACGGAGATTAAGTTATGATTATTTCTGATTGTTGATTGTTTAGTCGGATTATTTATGTGTTTGGGTTGAATGGTTGACTTTTTATCAGTTTGGTCGATGTGTTTGGCTTCGGGTGATAATTGAAGAGTACATCGAGTCGACTTTGTTGCCGCGAGAATTATCGGAATCGGAATTACGACGCGGAAGTTACGGGAGTTTAAAGTTTGTCGCGAAATGTATTTATGGGGGTTTGCTTTTTGGGAAGGGCTATAAATAACAGGTTGCCGAAAAAGGAAAGTCAAATGTTGGAGTTAATTGGGTTTGACCAAGTTTGATCGAGTCAAACTCGGTGGAAGAAGGCTCACGACGGCGACTTCGGCCTTGCCGGCGACGGTGCCGTCCAGCCACCACGGAGCTCGGCTCAGGTCCCATTCACCTCGCCCTGACCCCCTTGTTCTAACCCCGGCCACCACGCACGGCGTGGCTGAAAGGACCCAACCCCGATTTAGTTGCCTAAACCGGAATCAAACCCCTTCGAAAACACAAGCCAATAAAAATTTTTCGAAATTTGGGTAGAGTTTCGTTACTAACGTGGAATTACCGTTATCTGCACGCGGAAAATACACTTCATCCTATTCCAAAAAAAGCAAACCGTGGGCACCAATCCCATCTGGATTTCTCAATATATCAACAATAACGCAAAGTAGTAAATATATATGTACTTTACTGAAAATCCGGAGTAAAATCATATAACATATTCAATAGGAAGCTCAGAGCGACTTCTAATACATAATCGTATACTCATACCACAGTAGGTAGAACAATAAACCTACTGGATGAAACAAGACTGCTCGAGTACTATGCCTCCGACCACGACGTGCGACATCAGAGCCTGAACTGCAAACTGGGCACGGAAACCGAAAAGCCCAGGGGAAAGACAATAAACACGTTAGAGTGAGTGGACGAAAATAAATATCTTTCACCAAGTAATATATATATTAAAAACATATGCGAGTCGAAAGTATAAATAATCAAATGGTACACAAGGGAGACTCTAACTCCTCACGCGTCCGAGTACACGAGGGAGACTCTAACTTCTCACGTATACGGAGCATGCATAAAAATCTCACGGGGTCGCTCGTGGACACACCCGTGCTAGTACAGTCAGAACCACGGAGTCCCTGACTTCCACGTGATTCTAGCCGGAAATGGCCTCAGGTCAAAGGTCTGCCTCCCCCTGGTAAAGACCTCGGGTCAGGAGTCACAGCCTCCCCTGGAATAAAGCCTACCATCGGGGATCAGCTGAGAGGCAAGTGTATCGATACAACAACGTAACCACGACTGTACTCTGTGTAAACCAAATCATAAACATTTCGATGCAAATGCATAAAATAGCATATAAGTATATGTATACTCGTATACGTATATCCGTATAAGTATAATCGTATAATCGTAAAACACATGCTCATGTAATCCGAAATCTCATATGCATGCTCAAGTTCATAAAACGTATATCAAGACTCGCAAATAATCCGGGAAAAGAAATGTCCACTCACAGACTGGCGTAACGCGTATCGCGTTAACCCGTGATCCGGCGGAAAGTCTCTCGCCAAACGAACGATCACAAACACCTAAATATTCACAAAATCCATATCTCAAAATCATATCTCGACAATGCAAGACAAACCACGAGAAACCACCGTTCCCGGAAACACACAACTCAAAGTCGACGAATCGTCGAAAATTCGTATATGTACACCACAATACCTCGCTTTACGTTCAGACGCTCAACTCGAAAAACGAACCTCCCCACAGCGATCGGAGCGCGATTTCGAGTCAAATGACATGCAACTTGTCGAAAGTCAAAAAGTCAACCCGTTGACCGTTGACCGCCGCCAGACGAAGAATTTCACGGAGGAGCAACCTTTAATCCACTCAAAATCGTCCACTGAGCAACTTTGTCAACTGCACCGAAGTCCAATTCTCACTCTAACACATCCAATTTCAAGTAAAACCGAATTGAACCACAAAATTCAATCCCAAAATTCTCCAAACTCAAGCAAAATTAGAGCTTCAAACTTACATGGTAGCTTCAAGAGGATGAGAGCTACAAAGCCCACTAAAAACCCATATATAGACTTACCCGAAATAGAAACTTGTAATTATCCGTTTCGACGAACTTCAAACCCACGTAACTTTCTCGTCATGATTCTAATCCCGATAATTCTTGCGGCTACAAACTCGTCTCGACGTACTCTTCAATAATCACTCAAAGTCAAACACATCGGCCAAACGGATAAAAAGTCAACCCTTTGAACCAACACACATTTAAATCGACTAATTAATCAACAAACGGCAATATTCATAATTAAATCTTCGTAACTCAAAATCATGCTCCGAAAGTTCCCACGAACTCGAAATTAAATTCTGAACAACTTCCGTGAAGAAGACGAAACCAAATTCTCGACCAGTAATTTAGTCGCGAACAAACCTGCCATTTAAATCCGTTTCCGTCGAAACTTCAAATATTCATAACTAATTCCTCGGTCGTCCAAATAACGATCTGGAACCGCCCACGAACTCGTAATCACACGTACAAAGACTCTCAAGAAGAGACCCAGCTCCAATTCTCGGCCAATAATTTAGTCGTTAACAATCCCTGGCGGTTCAAACCTTGTCGTCAATCTGCAGCTATGCAGTAACTCATGTATACAGCTGATCATACTGCTGATTCTGGTCCGGGTCATCACAAATCCACCCCCCTTAGAAAAATTTTGACCTCGAAATTTCCAAGTCTGCTGACTAAAGGTAGGAGCACTGCCTCTGCATACTGCTCAACTGCTCAGTGGTAACGACAACTGAACAACTCTGATAACAGACTCCATAATAGGAGATAACTCCGTGCTGGAATCCCTGTACCCTCAAATCACAAATCTGAACTGGCTCACACAATCGCCAAGTGTTCCTACATAAGGAATAAATAGGGTACACAACACATAGCAAACCTGAAACACAGTTCCGCCACACGGAACACAACACACACAAAAGCCAACGCTATAGGCGATGCCGAACTATACGGCATAACACACACTCACCTAATAATCACATACGGATCAAACAACGTGGCAAATCACAATTCAACATACTCATATCAGCATAGCTCAACATCGAACTCGGGCAATAATCAACCCCATTTCTGCTAATCTGACAATTTGTGGTAACACATTCCACACAATCAGATTCAAACGTCAACTCAACTCAAACCAAACCTGCTCCAGCACAATGGAGTACAACGTCGTCCTCAAAACGACATCAAGCAACATCAACACCATAGCGGACCACAAACTGGTACTGCAATCAATCTCGAACAAGTGAAACTGCTGGTCCCGAATCCTCCAGAACTGCAATACTGAGGTCCACAATATGCCCTCCGAGGCCTGGATAATCCTCGAAGATCGCTCGCCAATCTGAGGATAAGAACCGGTACTAACTCGTAATCTGGTCCCCAATGCTCGCTGCAAAGCTCGTCAACACTTTGTCGTAGCTGATTGTCTCGATCAGTGAACTGGGACAAAGGCACATCACATAGATGGCTAAACAACGGGTACCACAAACCCAAATGCGTACAAACACACACAATCATCGCAGTAACCGCCACGTCAAATGACTAACACATCTCAGCAAGTCTCTGCTTCCTAGCCATCGCCAGTCGACGAATGTGGCATCTACACTCACAAGCTGCTACATTGCTCTTCATGTTGCGTTATGAGTAATAACTCGAAGTATCAAACACATCACTAGCGCCAAATGTGCACAAAACCACGAGCCTCAGCATCATCACACTCAAACACAGCTTTCGTAGCCCACACTCGGCTAATACGGAAACTCGAGCCACACACATACATGAAACACTGAAGCTTCTGACTCTCGACTGAATGCATCAGCAACAACATCCCAGACGAATGGTCAAAGTACAACCACTAGCCCTCTCAAACAAACTCAAAGATGCAACCATAGTCGTGAGTCGACCCCATATATCTACACTGCCTCAAGCCCAAATCTGGCCGAAAATGCAAGTGGATGAAACTCAAGTGATCAGTGTACGTCCTACACTGAGCTGCACGCCATAACAGTAGTGTCTCAAACTCTTCGATGCTAACATAAGGACAGCTACATCCAAATCATACATAGGATACGTAGCTACACAACATCAAAACATAACCAAATCCAAACCTCGATGCATCACCATAACCCACGAATTCGTCACAATCGTCAGGTAAGGTCAAAACCGAAGCAACGATCAATCATCCTGCAGGAGTAAGTAACTCTCCTCGCGTGCATCGAACCACACGAACGTGACACCTTCTTCGTCAATCCGGAAAGTAGGGTGGCAATCCGGAAAAATCCTGTACAAGCGGTCGGTAATAGCCTGCCAAACCCAAGAGACCTCTGATCTCTGGTACAATGGTAGAGCAATCCCCAAATCAACACGGCTTCTAACTGGTCAGGATCCACGTCAACTCCCTCGGATAACATCACACAACCTAAAATCTTCACGCTAACCATCCAACACTCACACTGGCTGAACTTGGCAAATAGCTGATCGTCTCGCGAAGTCCGCAAAACCACTCACAATTGCTTCAGGTACTGGCCCACACTCCTAGAGTACATCAGGAAGTTGTCGACGAACATGGTCGCAATTCGTCCAGGAACCGTCTAAACACCTGGTCCATCAAGTCCACACGATCTACGAGGGCATTGGTCAACCAATGAAGTGACCAAGAACTCCAAATGCTCGCACCAAGATTCGAAAGCTAACATAATCATATCTGACTCATCAAACCTCCACTGATGGTATCCGGATCCGTAATTAATCTTCGAAAAGACTGAAACTCTCGCAAGCTGATCAACCAATCGTCAATCCGAAGCGGAGGATACTCGCACTCCTCTGAAGCAAATCAGGCTTCCGGTAGTCAATGCACCACCTCAAC
This sequence comes from Geum urbanum, assembly GCA_946800695.1. Taxonomy (NCBI): domain Eukaryota; kingdom Viridiplantae; phylum Streptophyta; class Magnoliopsida; order Rosales; family Rosaceae; genus Geum; species Geum urbanum. The sequence continues at coordinate 44,256,671 of OX326998.1, forward strand.
TAACCATCCATCATTCGTACACACAATGCAGGAGTACACCACGCAAATACGCGGGGTCGCACGAAGTCTCCTAAAACCTCATCCAGCACCTCCTGGAGTCGACACAATAGCTCCATCAGCTCCGCTGGCTCCGAACGACAAGACGTCGGTAAAATGAGTCCAGCGCCCGGTACAAACTCAATGGTGTAGTCGGTCTCCCAAACTAGAGTAACACCTGATAACTCCTCCGGAACACACCTGAAAACTAGGGAACCACCTCAATATCACTAATGTCAGGTACAGCAACCTTAGTATCCACATCATGAGCTAAGCAACAACGCAATCTGTTTCCATCATCCGCTCGACCATCACCGCGAAACAGTATCTCGGGGAAACCTGGTCGTCGAAACACAACCTCCTCCTCGAGGCACTCGAACATCGCCACATACGTCGTCAGTAAGTCCATACTCACAAGCACACCAAAACCACAATGTCCAGCTATAACAGGTCTGCGGCTAACACATAACATCCAACAAGGACCTCACAACCTCCGGATGGATGCAACACCCTCCAAGACCTCGGAAGTGGAGATGCAGGTACAATTGCCATGGATATCAAACAACAGTAACCTCGAAGAAAAGTCTGTCCTGAAACAAGGTCATGGCACGAACTCCATCATGCCCAACTAGTCGCCCACGTCATATGCGACTTGCTGAAGGATTCGTCAAAATGGTACATTGGTCAGACTTCAGAAACAACATAAGGATCTCCTCGTGATCTCTGAGCTGTCGAACTGCTACAATAGCTGGCTGATGCGTTCCCTCATAACGTGACCCTCCTGGCCACCGAAACAGCAACTAAAAGTGCTCCACGAACACAAATCACCGCAACACCTGCTGCGTGAAAGGATCACTAACGATCGCTTAAACTCATGCCACAGGAGCAAATCCGCTACTCTGTGATCTCCGCCATCGCCAAACGGATCCTCTGCATGGTCTGATGGCCCTCATCAATATCGGAATGACCACAACCTGATGAAGTCACTGATCCCGAGGTGTCGGTACTCAAACTCATCACAACATCTCTACTGAATCCATTTGCCTCAAATCATCACATCGAAAACCGTGTACGTCTTTTCTTCTCAATAGCCTCGCCACTGAGTGCAGCACACTAAGCTCCTCACGGATATCTCGAGGCACATCATTCAAACTCTCTCTGATACTCAGGTTCAAACTCATCTCGAACCTCGTGCACTGCTTCCTCTGAAGCCACATAACATGTGCAAACATGGACAAATATGTGAACAGTGTATCTCTGCCTCAGGTGGGTAAACACTCCTCATTCGAATGCTGGGTAGCCTGATAAACCATTACCGTATAAACAACACCCTAAATGTAGGCCATGGAGTCGCAACCGGAACTCACACAACACCAGCCTACCAAATACACTGATCTGACTCAAGCAAACATCAACTGTCACAATTCTCATCTCTGAGGCAACATACAGACGCTCATACACACAAAACCAGGCAAACTGTGCCACACAGTTCACTAAACTCTGAATACCCATCCAAATCCCCAATCTCTGGCAAATCGCGCGTCGATTGATCCTCAATAGGATCCACAACCGAAACGACACGAAAAGAACGTCATGAGGCATCCTAATGAATACAATATCGCTCACAACAAGTGGAACGTAATCATGGAACTTCAAATATTTGAAAGCATACAACACCCGGAATTTGATGATTATCCGCCGGCCGGTCGGGTCACCATTCCAGACATGTTGTACATTCTCAAATATCCTTAGTAAACACGACTACAGAAGTCTACAGAACCTATAACCTAATGCTCTGATACCAAGCTGAAAGGACCCAACCCCGATTTAGTTGCCTAAACCGGAATCAAACCCCTTCGAAAACATAAGCCAATAAAAACTTTTCGAAATTTGGGCAGAGTTTCGTTACTAACGTGGAATTACCGTTACCTGCACGTGGAAAATACACTTCATCCTATGCCACAAAAAGCAAACCGTGGGCACCAATCCCATCCGGATTTCTCAATATATCAACAATAACGTAAAGTAGTAAATATATATGTACTTTACTTAAAATCCGGAGTAAAATCATATAACATATTCAATAGGAAGCTCAGAGCGACTTCTAATACATAATCGTATACTCATACCACAGTAGGTAGAACAATAAACCTACTGGATGAAATAAGACTGCTCGAGCACTATGCCTCCGACCACGACGTGCGACATCAGAGCCTGAACTGCAAACTAGGCACGGAAACCGAAAAGCCCAGGGGAAAAACAATAAACACGTTAGAGTGAGTGGACGAAAATAAATGTCTTTCACCAAGTAATATATATTAAAAACATATGCGAGTCGAAAGTATAAATAATCAAATTGTACACGAGGGAGACTCTAACTCCTCACGCGTCCGAGTACACGAGGGAGACTCTAACTCCTCACGTATACGGAGCATGCATAAAAATCTCATGGGGTCACTCGTGGACACACCCGTGCTAGTACAGTCAGAACCACGGAGTCCCTGACTTCCACGTGATTCTAGCCGGAAATGGCCTCAGGTCAAAGGTCTGCCTCCCCCCGGTAAAGACCTCGGGTCAGGAGTCACAGCCTCCCCTGGAATAAAGCCTACCATCGGGGATCAGCCGAGAGGCAAGTGTATCGATACAACAACGTAACCACGACTGTACTCTGTGTAAACCAAATCATAAACATTTCGATGCAAATGCATAAAACAGCATATAAGTATATGTATACTCGTATACGTATATCCGTATAAGTATAATCGTATAATCGTAAAATACATGCTCATGTAATCCGAAATCTCATATGCATGCTCAAGTTCATAAAACGTATATCAAGACTCGCAAATAATTCGGGAAAAGAAATGTCCACTCACAGACTGGCGTAACGCGTATCGCGTTAACCCGTGATCCGGCGGAAAGTCCCTCGCCAAACGAACGATCACGAACACCTAAATATTCACAAAATCCATATCTCAAAATCATATCTCGACAATGCAAGACAAACCACGAGAAACCACCGTTCCCGGAAACACATAACTCAAAGTCGACGAATCGTCGAAAATCCGTATATGTACACCACAATACCTCGCTTTACATTCGGACGCTCAACTCGAAAAACGAACCTCCCCACAGCGATCGGAGCGCGATTTCGAGTCAAATGACATGCAACTTGTCGAAAGTCAAAAAGTCAACCCGTTGACCGTTGACCGCCGCCGGACGAAGAATTTCACGGCGGAGAAACCTTCAATCCACTCAAAATCGTCCACTGAGCAACTTTGTCAACTGCACCGAAGTCCAATTCTCACTCTAACACATCCAATTTCAAGTAAACCGAATTGAAACACAAAATTCAATCCCAAAATTCTCCAAACTCATGCAAAATTAGAGCTTCAAACTTACATGGTAGCTTCAAGAGGATGAGAGCTACAAAGCCCACTAAAAAATTCAGCTCGAATCGGTCCGAATCCAAGAACCCGACTCACAAAGTTTTCCTCCATTTTTAGCCGGATTTCTCTCACTCTCCGGCGAGCCTTGCCGTGAAAGGAGGCCGGAGTCACCATCACGGGACCAAGACGCATCGAATGGGACCAACCCCGTCCCACGGGGTGGCCAAAATCCATCGCCACCATGGAAGCCGTGAGCCACCGTCGTGAGCTCCTCCACCACTCGGTCAACACCAGTTGACCGGGTCAACTCCCTAAATGGCAAGGTTTGACCTGCCCAATAAGGAAACTTCCATATATAGACTTACCCGAAATAGAAACTTGTAATTATCCGTTTCGACGAACTTCAAACCCACGTAACTTTCTCGTCATGATTCCAATCCTGATAATTCTTGCGGCTACAAACTCGTCTCAATGTACTCTTCAATAATCACTCAAAGTCAAACACATCGGCCAAACGGATAAAAAGTCAACCCTTTGAACCAACACACATTTAAATCGACTAATTAATCAACAAACGGCAATATTCATAATTAAATCTTCGTAACTCAAAATCATGCTCCGAAAGTTCCCACGAACTCGAAATTAAATTCTGAACAACTTCCATGAAGAAGCCGAAACCAAATTCTCGACTGGTAATTTAGTCGCGAACAAACCTGCCATTTAAATCCGTTTTCGTCGAAACTTCAAATATTCATAACTAATTCCTCGGTCGTCCAAATAACGATCCGGAACCGCCCACGAACTCGTAATCACACGTACAACGACTCTCGAGAAGAGACCCAGCTCCAATTCTCGGCCAATAATTTAGTCGTTAACAATCCCTGGTGGTTCAAACCTTGTCGTCAATCTGCAGCTATGCAGTAACTCATGTATACAGCTGATCATACTGCTGATTCTGGTCCGGGTCGTCACAGTGGCTCAAGGTGGAGGGAGATATTCCGGCATGAAAATGGAAGGTTTTGATTGAATTTGGGTTCATCGATTTCAGCCGAATTGAACTTCAAGATGTACTGGGTTTTGTAGCTCTCCTCTCAAGGATTCTAACCATGTAAGTATGGAGTTCTAATTTGATTTGTGGAAGGAGAATTTTGGATTTGAAATTTGTGTACCAATTCGGTTTTTCATGAAATTGGATGAGTTAGAGTGAGAATTGGCCTTTGTTGCAGTTGACAAAGTTGCTCAGTGGATGATTTTGAGTGGAATAGGGGTTGCTCCGCTGTGAAATGTTCCGGTCAGTGGCGGCACCGCCGCGGGCGGTGGTCAACGGTGGTCAAAGTTTGACTTTTTGGGATTTTCGACAAGTTGCATGTCATTTGACTCGAAATCGCGCCCCGATCGCTGTGGGGAGGTTCGTTTCTCGATTTGAGCGTCCGAAAGTATAGCGAGGTATTGTGGTGTACATATCGGATTTTCGACGATTCGTCGTATTCGGATTATGTGTTTCTGAGAACGGTGGTTTCTCGTGATTTGTCTTGAATTGTCGAATTATGATTTTGAGAAATGGTTATTGTGATTATTCAGGGGTTCGTGATCGTTCTTTTGGCGAGGGACTTTCCGCCGGATCACAGGTTAACGTATATTGCGTTACGCAAGTCTGTGAGTGGACAATTTCTTTTCACGGAATTCTTGCGAGTCTTTTATATGATTTACGAGCTTGAGCATGCGTATTGAGATTTCGGATTACATGAGCATATGTTTTACGATTATCCTTATACGAATATACGTATACGAGTATACATACACTTATATGTTATTTCATGCATTTGCATCAAACTGTTTATGATTTGGTTTACACAGAGTACAGTCTTGGTTACATTGTTGTATCGATACACTTGCTTCTCGGCTGATCCCCGATGGTAGGCCATACCAGGAGGGGCGTATCCCCGACTGACCGGTGAGGGGCGTTTCCCCGGATCCGAGGCCATTTCTGGCTAGAATCACGTGGAAGTCAGGGACTCCGTGGTTCTGACTGTACTAGCACGGTTGTGTCCATGAGTGACCCCGTGGGATTTTTACTTGCATGCTCAGTACGCTGGAGGATTACAGTTTACCTCGTGTACTATGTTGTTTTTATTTACCTGGACTCGCATATGTTATTTTAAACATATATATTAACTGGTGAAAGACATTTATTTTTGTCCACTCACTCTAACGGTTTTCATGTCTTTCCCCTGGGCTTTTCGGTTTCCGTGCCCAGTTTGCAGTTCAGGCTCTGGTGTCGCACATCGTGGTCGGAGGCATAGTGCTCGAGCTACCTTATTTCTTCCAGTAGGTTTATTTTTCTACCTACTGTGGTATACTTATATGTTTATACATTAGAGGTCGCTCTGAGAAATCTGTTGTTTACGTTGTACGATTTTACACCGGATTTCAGTAAAGTATAGATATATATTTATTGTTTTACTTTACTGTTGATATATTGAGAAATCCGGATGGGACTGGTGCCCACTGTTTGCTTTTTGTGGCATAGGATGAAGTGTATTTTCCGCGTGCAGGTAATGGTAATTCTACGTTGGTAACGAAACTCTGCCAAAATTTCTGCGGTTTTTGTTGGTTCGTGTTTTCGATTGGGTTTGATTCCGGTTTAGAAAGCTAAAACGGGGTTGGGTCCTTTCACCCATCGCTGCCGTCTCCGCCACCTCCGTCGCCGGCGAAATTTGCCGGAATTCCACAAACTTTAACAAGCCATGACTTCTTCATCTGGCAACCAAATTGGGAGATCCATCTATCAAAAGAAAGAGGAGCTCAAGCCCAACAACTTTAATGAAGGAACCACTGCCAAAAGATGCCAGAAAATGGCACATCGATGGCAACAAAGGCTCGGCCCAAAACGGGTCAGTTTTGACCCGTGGTCAACGCGGGTCAACGGCCCAGTTTTCCCAAATTTGAAAGTTTCCTTAATTTTCACGTATTCATACTGTATTTATACCGTACATGTACCGTCCAAAACGAATCAAAACCAAACGGATAAACACGACAAAGTCCAACAGCCGAAAATATTCATAACTTATTCCACATAACTCGAAATCATCCTCCGGAAACTCCCACGAACTCGAAATTAAATTCTCTACAACTCTCGTGAAAGAACTCATCACAAATTCTTGCCCGATAATTTAGTCGTTAACAAACCCGCCATATCGACTAATTATGACAAAACCGCGACTAATCGCGAAACTCGCAAATCAAGCCGATAAACATACAATTTCTTGTTCGGGTTGTCACAGCTTGCAGGTGGAGCCACCTAAGCTACACAAGTCACCATCTGTGGCGGCGCGTGTGCCATGGAAATATTTCTGAATTCCTGTCGTGTTATATATTGTTAGGTCTTTGATGATGTTTCAAATATAGCCGTGAGGTTGAAATAATGTGTAGCATTCACCGCCCAAGTAGGTAGGTGGTGGCAACACATGTTGTCATCGATGGCCATGCGACCAACGGAGAAATAAGGCATTGTAATACCGGCTCTATCAAGAAGATTATCAACTCAATTCATCAAAGTTAAATTTGGATTCAAGTAATTACTCGATTTATATTAAAAATATATCAATTTTATGATATTCAAGTAGAGTCGGGTCGTTATAGGCTACCTCACGTACTCTTTAACACTTTACTATCTATAATAGGCTCATTTGGCCTAACCTCTAACTTCTTTAATTCTGACTTTTTTCTCGTAAGCTTGACAGCCTCACCAACTTCATCTGTTTTCTTCGGCTTGGTCCTAGAACAATGCAGCCTTCCTCTCTTGCATTTCATCGATGCGATATTGATAATGTCGTTATCATTAGGAATGCCAAACTCATACCCCAAGTCAACACGGCCCCCTCCACTGACAGACCTAAAGTCTTTTAGGCTAATGAACCAGCTCTGACCCATGACATCGACCCAATAAAAGAATACATGCATGCTTCTCATGATCTAGACATGTTGTCACTTCAACTTCCTCTTTTGAGTTCCCCGCAACCACCGTGGTTATCGCCTTGTCTCAACCGAGATACATGCCAGGTCTGACACCGAGAATTCCTCCACTGTGAATATGTTCAGGGTCACCACTATTAACACACTAAAAATGTTTGTTCTTCACTACCACCTCAAGGGTTTTAAGGTTAAAAGTTCCTTGCCCCATGCATTGCCACACTCTACATAATAGGACGCGCTCCTTCTGCAAACAAACGGTGTTATAGTTGTATCCTTATAGATTAACAACATGTCATAGCCAGCCACATAGTGAGAGAGAAACTGACATCCCTAACTAAGCCCTTTAACCTTATCATCCCGGAGCTCGACCCATACTGCCACCATATAAGCAAAGTCGTAAACCCTACACAACCACAATCAATACCAAGTATCCAACAATCTTCCCCTTCTGGTCAACAACACTCTCACACAATGTAACATGATTAGGCCTCAGAACTGGTCAACAGAGTTTCCTATATGCTGGAGAGATTCCTTCATTCTCAAATGCAATGGCAGCCCTCACACCACCACCCACGTTTCCAACTCAAACAAGGGAAACTCCTCCAAATCCCCAATGCCATACTTCGCTAAGAAAAGCATCTTGCTTTTCACATGTAAGACTACCATACAAGATCTTGTTACACTCATGCAACCGTTGAAACAAAAAAAGAAAGTACGCTCCCTCTTTGAGATAGATCGACAATCGATCTCCAAGACCCCACATGATACATGTGTACTATCCTCACCATACTTATTCTAGTTACCGAATTTTTTTTATATAATCATTAATATTTATGGATACTTCTAGATTGGATTTAGCGGAAGCAGTAAATAATTTTAAAGTCGGTAAATTTTTCGTGAGCTATGGTTGACTTTTAATGAGTTGATCATATGACTTGTATTTGTTAATATTTGGATGAAAGTCATAGAAGTTTGCAGAGAGAAAGAGAAAGAGAGAGAGAGAGAGAGAGAGAGAGAGAGAGAGAGAGAGAGAGCACTTCGCCCCTAAAAGTTAATGGTAACTTGGTAAGTGAACTTCAAGCATGTCGGGTGTATATGTAGATTGATTAATATTACATGAAACAAGTTTTATCTCCCTATGAATGTAATTTATGTATACATACGGTGTAGTTCATGTAACCTACTGTGTGTATTTATATGTAGTTCAAAAAGGCAAAACTTTGACAAGGTTCATTAATAATGTCTTGGAGATGACCATGCAATGGACAAGATCAACTTTCTTGTATTCAGTCAGACTCTGAAGTACCAAAGAGTTCACTTGCTGGAAAATCGATTCTCATCATGTGAAATGCTCAAGTAAAGTATATTGAAAATCACGACACTTTCTGTTGCATTTAATTTTTAGCCTTTTAGGTGAACCTCTTGTAACCACCAACCAATAAGGTCCAGATCTTGTGGATGAACTATCTGGACAGACACATGCTTAAGATTGACCTTTGTCTTTGTCCATATATGACGCTCATTCTTGGAAAGACTCTAAAGATCACATGTAAGCTACATGAAACTTTTCAATGGAAATCCTTTGACCGCATATTTATCTTATTTCTTTATTCTTGTTAACCCTCTTGTAACTTCCAACCTAGCGACATTGTCCATATATTGAGGTAATTGTGAGGTCTTCATAGGATTTCTTTCTTTTGTTTTTCATAATGTGCGTCATCTGTATCAACACTTGCTTGCAACCTTTTTCATTGTATATAGATTACACATGTTCTTAAAAATCTATTAAAAACCTCATTTAAGCTAATGTGGATCTTTTCGACGAATTTCTTTGGCCGCACTTGTACCCTATTTTCCTTATTCATGTCATTCTTTGTAGAGTTGTACTTTCTTAGTGTTTTTGGTGTGAAAATAGGCTTCTAATTATATTTGCTTTTAGATTCTGAGAAGATCCAACATAAAATGGAGCAACTGACATTTTTGCATTCGAAGTTGTTGACGTGGTCATGGATGAAATATCTACAAAAGAACTTCATTATCAATATATATCACTGAGCGACGTAGATGAATTACATTTAGGATAAACTATTGAGGACTCAAGTAAGTTATTGTGAAACTCGTTAATGAAGTCTTTTGGCTGAGATAAGTTTGCTTAATAATTGTATGTACTACAGAACCTCATTTGATATTGTATAACAAAGTTTTGTGGAAAATGTGTAGATAATCCTGGTGAGATTGTAAATGAACGAGATAATCTGTCTTTTTTCAAAATATCTCTAGTTTGAAAAATGTTTGATTTTATGGATGAATTTAAAAAGGTTTCCCTAAAGGCAACATTTCAAGCTCTTACTGAGCATGATAATATAAGCCATGAAGGAATAGCCCTTGGACACATGCACACGTTGTCCCATTTGGTCGTGTGCACTTTACAACTTGAACTTGATGATCCATAAAATGACATCCGGGAAACTCTAGTTGAACTGGTACAACGGGGATTTGATGTCGAGTCATTGAAGAAGCATATGAATCATTTTCTAGACATTAAACTCAAGCTCAAAAGGCCTAAAGCTAAGATCACAAGCCATAGAAATGAAAGTAGCCAATTCTTTGAAGTGCTCAACGAGTTGGAAAATGAGATCAGGGGCTTATGTGATAAATAGGCAATGATTACGTCATAGTTGCAAGAAAAAAATAACACAATTAAAGCACAACAATACGAAGTAAATGCTTCCGCAGAAGCCATTAAGAACATACAATAGGAATTTAAAAACTACAAATGATTTCCTATTGTCTAATCTTCTAGATTGTTGTTCTCATAAGCGTGTATTTTAGAATTTACATTTTCATGACATTGATAATGTAACTGTCTCCAATTATTATTATTTTATTTTTTATTCCATTTGGATGGTCAACAATCATAGTGATATTTTTTGAATAGTCAACATACATTAGAGGCACTAACCTACTTAGCAAAAGCCTCAAGGCATTGTGCACCACTATTTATGAACATACCTCCAAACCTCTATTGTTTGAATCCCGGAATGACCCCTCAATGCTAACCTTTCTCTATCCATTTGGTGGAGCTACCCATGTCATTCGGATATACTTAGGAGCCTTTAGTATCAACTTTGAAAGAGCTTTGCACTTATTAAAGAGAAGCTTTGTACTACACCATTTTTGGCTCTACTTGATTTTCACAAGATATTCGAGGTCGAATGTGATGCTAGTCTTGATGAAGTTGGGGTTGTTCTGTCTCAAGAGAAAAAAGAAGTTGCAATCTTGAGTGAGAAATTAAGTGAGGCTCACGAAAAATGGAGTATTTATGATCAAAAGTTCTATGCTATAATAAGGGTTTGAAGACGATATATATGAGCACTATCTGATTCAGTGGGAGTTTGTCCTATTCACTGATCACTAGACTATGAAGTTTATGAACAACTAAAAACATATGAATAAGATGCATATTAGATGAGTGACGCTTTTGCAGAAATTCCTTTTTTGTGATCAAACATAAATCTTGAACTCTAAACAAGGTGGTAGATGGATTAAGCAAGCTAGCGAGTTTGCTGGCTACTTTATCTAAAGAGGTAATTAGTTTTGAGTTTTCGAAAGAGTTACATGAAGCAAATGATGATTTCAAACATATTTGAAGCAATGCGTGAGCAAGAAATAACCACTTGTTGGTTTCTTTCTTAATGAAGGATATCTATTTTAAGGTATTCAGTTGGTTATTCCTTTATCATCTCTGGAAGAGAAGCTAATTTTTGATTTTCATGGAGGATGTCTAAGTGGTTATTTGGAAAGAGATAAGACAATTGCAGACATGGAAGAGCATTATTACTAGCTACAGTTGAAGTGAGATGTCAACAATATTGTGAGAAAGTGTTATACTTATAAGGTTTCTTAGGTTAGTCCCAAAATATTGGTCTTTATAAGACGTTACCTTTTTATGATGATATTTTGCAAGATGTTTATGTGGATTTTGTGTTTGGACTACCTAGAAGCCAAAGAGAAGTTGATTCTATTTTTGTTGTGGCATATACGTTCTCAAAGATGACTCGTTTTATTACTCATAAGAAGACTGCAGATGCTACAAACATATTCAAATTATTTTTCAAGCAGGTTGTTCATTTTCATGGAGTGCCTAAGTCTATTACTTCTTATTGATTTACAAAATTCCTAAGTTACTTCAGCATCACATTGTGTAAGCAGTTTAGGACAACTTTAAAGAGGAGTACTCCATCTCATCCGCGGACAGCAGGTCAAACTGAGGTTACAAACAAGGTCTTTGGAAAATATGATTAGAAGTGTATGTAGGGATAAACCGAAGTCGTGAGATATTGCTTCACCTCGTATCGTGTTAGCTTACTATATTTGTTGTGGTTTATACTTTTGTTTCTTAACATGTAGTTAATTTGGTCAAGCTATTAAAGTGACATACTGTTAGTGATGTTGTTATTGAGATGGTTGAAGATGTTGAAAAAGTTCGAGAAGAAATCAAAGCAAAGCTGGAGAAGACAAACACAATGTATAGAGTTATTATTGACTTACACATGCATGTGAAGGTGTTCAAGGAAGGAGATTAAGTGATGGTGATTTTGAGGAGGGAGAGGTTTCTGGTTGGAACCTACAGCAAGTTGTAGCCCAAAAGATATGATCATTTCAAGATACTAAAGAAGATTAATGATAATGCTTATGTTATTGATCTTCATGCTTCTACGATGATTTCAAATGCTTCTAATGTTGCTAATCTACACGTTTATATGAGGATGAGTGCTTTTATGATAATAATAACTCGGGGTCGAGTTCTTCTGAAGTGGAGGAGAATGATGTAGAACAGATGACGATAAGGATTCAAGGACAGATGGATTGTCGCAACAAAGGCAAGTTTGGTACTATTCATGACACTGTTCATGTCTGTTCTACAAATTCAAAAAAGAGAACGACGCCAAATATAATACTCTTAGGTTTGCTAAGAGCTACAAACTTTTTCGACATCCAAGGTCAATTAGGCCCTTAAAAAAATAGTTTTTAGTGTTTTCTGAATTTGCGTTGGATATTATTCTTTTTGAACTTGATTTTATTTTAACCCATGCACTTGACTGAGTCTTTTGTTAGTACCCTAGGATTTTTTTTGTAGAAAATAAGGGCGGTGCGGCAGCCCTCAAACCTTGATTAATGAAGCTGTCGCGTATATAGGGGGAACATAAAACCTAAACTCTATATTACAATAGGCTCGCATAGAGTACACCGAATAATAAAAGAACACCCTACTAAAACTATGTAACCAACGACGTACCATTTAGTAGAGAGTGCAATATAAGCTACTATATCCGCTTTCCTAAGATGCTGACACACTAGAAAGGAAAAACTTCTTTCTCGTCAAAAGCATCCTAGGGTTTGTTTCAGTATTAAAGTGTCATCTTTAATGGATTTCAACATGTTATAATTTCAGCTACATCACAAGTCTACTATTATCAAATATATATATTTATTTTTTGAAAGTCGAAAATATATTTCTAGACATCAACAATTACTAATGTGAATCATACCTTGAATCTTAAATACAATCTCTTTATTGAACTCCTCAAAATTGATTACCAAGTAAGCGACTGATGTGCTGAACCTAAAACCACACTAGATAAAAGTGGGAAAACTGAATCTTCTAATTTGCGGATCTTCTTCTTGCATTTTGAAGCCTTTAGAACCCTCTTTAGGGTCTCAAGTCTTGGTTGGCGCATCACCAGCTTTGGCGTGCCGCGACTTGGGAAGCGGCGAAATACTATTAGAAGGCTCAACTAATACATTATGCGAACGTTTGTTTTATAAGATTGGCTTGCATTTTCTTAAATAAGGGGTATTAAAATTGTGTCCCATGTTTGTTACCACCCAATACAACAATTAATGGTACAGTCCTAAACATGTGTTTTGGCTCCAACCTTCTTAGCTGGTGTTATACTGAATATTAATTCCAGTATGGTGTCTCATAATAATACCTTTGAATCCCTTGCTCTTGTTTTCTCAACATCTCATCTCTTTCCATGTTTCCATGCTTCTTCTACTCAAATATTTTATCTATTCATTTTATGTCTTTGCTAGAAAAGTGGACTTGGGCTATATGCATGTGGAGATGGACAAAAATAGACAAAAAAATTGGGTTGATTGATGGGTGATTTGCAAAGAGAAACCATCCACCACAACAATCTAGTTGTGCTCAAAAGTTTAATCTGTTAATATTGGGTCTTTTTTCTACTGTTATGTTCAAATAAATCTTGGGTTTTTTTAGCAATCTTGAGAAGAAGAAGATTTTTAGGTTTCCAACAAATTTGACAAGAATATTATCTATGTTAGAGATTGATAAGATGATGGATGTTATGATTAATTCCCATGAAATTTGGCTCGTTACTACTAGACTGGATTGATTTGAAGCTTGGTTTCGTTCTTATAAATCTTCTTGATTAGAGGAGGTTGAAGGAGGAAGGAGGATCATTGTTCTCTTATCTAGTCCTTCTGCACCAAATATGCCTCATTGTAACGAATGTTAAGCCAACCTTAGCTTCACCACGATTAGTATTAGCAATAAGGAGGTGCATGTCAGTATGGAGAAACAAACGTCTTCTATATCCTAAATTGCACTAATTAGCAAAGAGCGTAATACTTGGCTGCTCCATTTGTTTTAATAGAATTGCGACACAGTAACGTAAAAATAACACAATAACGACGACACATCAATTCACTTTGAAATACTTTCCAATTATGTTGTCGAATAAAACTTTTGTCGATATTGCATCTCATCATATTACGAAGAGGAAGGGTGCACCCGCTCGATACAAAACAATTCCGACATAGAACAAACAAAGCACTAAAAGCTTACAGTCCCGGATAAAATCCACTTCTAAATAACTATAATTAGGATTTTATTTTTGACATAAACTGAAAAGTTAAACTTAATTATAACTGAAAATAAAATAAACTCATTGCACTAATAAACTGGCCGGGGCCTAAATACTCTTTTGTTAATTCTTTTTCGATACAATTTTTTTTCCTCTTACTAGAACCTCTCTGTTTAGTTCTCAAAATAATAATAAAAAAAATAGAAACCTCTGTCTAAAAATGAAATAAAATCTGTTAATATCTCTCTCTCTCTCTCTCTCTCTTTCTCTCTGTGTAAAGTAAAAAGCTGTTTCTCTCTCTTCTGCAACTCAGAATCAGATCATACCTCACCTGGAATCTCTCTCACCTTTTACCCACAAGATTCTTCGGCACCGTGCCGACGCCTCAGTAACTCGGCGGCGCCTCCGCAATTACCGGAATATCGAACTAAATCCTCGCTTCATTCCACTCTTGGTGTCATTCACACTGGACTTGAGCTCGCGGATTTGTGAGGCAGCTGAAAGCGAGCTCAGCTAGGCTTTGAGTTATTGCAATGATAGATTCAAGCGCCGGCGAAGATTCGAAGCTGTTTGCTATGTGTTTGGACTCGGAGACTGAGTTGAGAATAGGCGAGTGGAGGACGCAGTGTTTGGTTGTGAGAATTAACGCGAGTTAGGGTTTTGTGTGGAGAAGGAGAAATGTCGCGGACCGATAGGATGACTTCTGATCTCAGCAGGACTGGTCCGGTTGAAAGAGACATCGAGCAGGTATTCGATTTTGATTTCTACTATCATCACTGATTTCTGTTGGTTTTAGTTTGATATGCTGCTCGGAGTTGCTAGGACTTTCATGTATTACAAGATATATATTGTAACTTTGATTAGGTCGAATAGTCTCGAAGAAATGTGGTTGTAGGATTAGCGGAACATTGGTTGCTCTAAGTTTAGGAAATAGGGACTTCACTCTGTAAGTAAGCCAGTGATCAGGTTGCAGATACTTAGTTAACAATGATGGACAGGCTGAGCGAGTTTTTCCACCGATTACATGTATGCTGGTACTCTACGCAACAATTTGGTATGGGTTATGCAAAAAAGGAAGATAGATGGTAATAATTGGGGGTTAGTTCGATAGGATTGTCTAGAACTATTGTATAATGTTTCTGCATCCCTATTCATTGCTGATATGTTTTGCTCTAGTCCAATCAGATATACTGTATTCAGAACTTTGTAATGCAATGTGATTCTCCATTGGGAAAACATAATACACCTAATCTGTGATAGTATGGATCACATGATATCTTGTTAAGCTACTCAATTCTGGATTCATTAAAATAGCGAAAAGTTGAAATCCAGTGTAAAATGGTTGAGGGGGTCCTAATAACATAACACATTTTAAATGACTGCTTATATGTATTTTGATGCATTTCCACTGTACAATCTAGACATTCTATTCACATTGTTAATATAACGAGATAGTGCATTTTAAAATCTTTACTCGATGATTATCTTTCCAAGAAATGGGCTGAAAATTCTTAAGTTGGATTCGTGGTTGATATCTTGAACAGGCTGTTATTGCTTTGAAGAAAGGAGCACACTTGCTCAAGTATGGAAGAAGGGGAAAACCCAAGTTCTGCCCCTTCCGTCTTTCTAATGTAAGTTTCTGTTGAATATCTTTTTATCTTTCTTCGTTTTGTTCAGATAGCAAATGAAACTTTTATAGCAGACAATTGGAAAAGAATACAGACAGAGTATAGATACTGAAACATTCTTAAAAAGTTCCTTGAAACGGCGAGGCTAAACTATGGCAGATGAACGTTCCACTCGTTCAGATCATACAACATAGCAGCATTACAGTCCAACAATTAAGTAGATACCAATAATGATGCCAAAATGTGAACCCTTTCCCATAAGTGCCACCATTGATGACATCTATGCCTCACTAAACTGCAACAATTTCATCTCATTCATTCATTGTTTACAAATACGTTTCTTGTATTCATAAACCTATAAATTTCGGTTGTTGTGCGGTCATCGCTGCAGTAGTTTCAGGTCACTGCATCTAATTTTTCCACACAATTCTCTTTGTTATTAGGTTGTAATTGCTATTGCATTCTTACCCTCAGGATGAGTCCGTTCTAATATGGTTCTCAGGGAAGGAGGAAAAGCATCTTAAACTAAGCCACGTGTCTAGAATTATTTCTGGCCAACGTACTGTAAGTTACTCTCAACTCCGTAGATAAAACACCTATTTTATCTGTAATTACATTGTTAATACTCTATTTAAACATTTCCATGTTGGGAGTACACGAAGAATTAATTGTCATTGTTATGTCATTGCCCTTGCTGCTTAAGTTTGTATATGGTTCTTACAACAATTCTTTACTTTTTTTTTCTTTCATTTTAGTGGTAGTTGGCATAGAAACACTTCCATCTATAGTTGCTACCACCGTTTCAGTGATTGAGTTTTTTTTATTTATTGTTGTGCATTGCCAACTGATAGTTTTGTTGTAATATTTTTCATGTCTTTGAATTTCAATAACCTTGTGTTAAGATTGATGTTGTTATTTTATGTCCTGACCAAGCATGTATGTATTTCCTCCAGCCAATCTTTCAGAGGTATCCACGACCTGAGAAGGAGTATCAGTCATTTTCGCTGATATATAATGATAGATCACTGGATTTGGTAAGAATACCTGTTAGATTTTGATGTCATTTTCTGACACATGCTTTTATAAGTTTTCCTTCATATTAGCATTTTTATTATGTTCTTGTCAAGTTTACCGTATGTAGTGATGGTTCTTATTTACTAGATTTGCAAGGATAAAGATGAAGCTGAGGTATGGTTTAGTGGTTTAAAAGCATTAATATCACGCAGCCATCATCGAAAATGGAGAACAGAGTCAAGGAGTGATGGAACTCTCTCTGAAGCAAATAGTCCTAGAACTTATACTCGGAGAAGTTCTCCTCTGCATTTCCCATTTGGAAGTAATGATAGCTTACAGAAGGTACAGTTCCGATCTACCTTAAATAATTCCATTACTGGTGTTGAAATGATGAAGTTATATACTCTTTGTGGTTGAATTCAGGACAGTGCAGATCACATTCTCCTTCATAGTCCATATGAAACTCCTCCTAAACATGGTCTGGATAAGGAACTCTCAGACGTGATACTTTATGCTGTTCCACCCAAGGGTTTTTTCCCTACTGATTCAGCTTGTGGCTCAGTACATTCTGTATCATCAGTAGGCTCGGAAAGTATACACGGTCAGATGAAGGCAATGTCAATGGATGCTTTTAGAGTTAGTCTATCTAGTGCTGTTAGCTCGTCAAGCCAAGGTTCTGGTCATGATGATGGTGATGCCTTAGGAGATGTTTTCATTTGGGGGGAAGGCACAGGAGATGGTGTTGTGGGAGGCGGTTCTCATAGAGTTGGAAGTTGTAGTGCTGCGAAAATGGATTCTATGTTGCCCAAACCTTTAGAATCAGCAGTTGTTCTCGACGTCCAGAACATTGCCTGTGGTGGACGACATGCAGCTCTAGTTACCAAGCAAGGAGAGATTTTTTCGTGGGGTGAGGAATCTGGGGGCAGGCTTGGTCATGGTGTAGATGTTGACGTTTTGCATCCAAAGCTTATTGATGCCCTTAGTAGTGTGAACATTGAGCTTGTTGCTTGTGGTGAATACCATACAAGTGCTGTTACCCTATCTGGTGATCTGTACACATGGGGTGACGGCACTTACAATTTTGGTTTACTTGGACACGGTAATGAAGTGAGTCACTGGGTGCCCAAAAAAGTAAATGGGCCCTTGGAGGGTATACATGTCTCTTCTATATCATGCGGACCCTGGCACACAGCTGTTGTAACCTCTGCTGGGCAGTTGTTTACTTTTGGAGATGGTACATTTGGTGTTCTGGGCCATGGAGATCGAAAGAGTGTTTCAATTCCCAAGGAAGTGGATTCTCTCAAGGGTCTTCGTACTGTGCGAGCAGCTTGTGGTGTGTGGCATACTGCTGCTGTTGTAGAAGTCATGGTTGGCAATTCAAGTTCGAGCAGCTGTTCTTTAGGGAAGTTATTCACCTGGGGAGATGGTGATAAAGGTAGACTTGGGCATGGTGACAAAGAAGCAAAACTTGTGCCAACTTGTGTTGCTGCTCTTGTTGAACCCAACTTTTGTCAAGTTGCCTGTGGACATAGTATGACGGTTGCACTTACTACATCTGGCCATGTATACACAATGGGCAGTCCTGTTTATGGCCAGTTAGGAAACCCTCAAGCTGATGGGAAGCTTCCCAGCCGGGTCGAGGGAAAGCTCTCGAAGAGTTTTGTGGAAGAAATTGCTTGTGGTGCATATCATGTTGCAGTTTTAACTTCAAGAACTGAGGTTTATACATGGGGGAAAGGGGCAAATGGTCGTTTAGGTCATGGGAACATTGATGATAGAAATTCTCCCACGTCAGTTGAAGCTCTGAAAGATAAACAAGTCAAAAGTATTGCGTGTGGTGCTAATTTTACTGCAGCTATCTGCCTTCATAAATGGGTTTCAGGAGTTGATCAATCAATGTGTTCGGGTTGCCGCCTTCCATTTAATTTTAAAAGAAAACGTCACAATTGTTATAATTGTGGGCTAGTTTTTTGTCACTCTTGCAGCAGTAAGAAGTCGCTGAAGGCTTCTATGGCACCAAATCCCAACAAACCATACCGTGTCTGTGACAATTGTTTTAGTAAATTGAGAAAAGCAGTTGAAACTGATTCTTCATCTCAGTCTTCTGTGAGCAGAAGAGGAAGTATCAACCAGGTGTCAAGTGACAACCTTGATAAAGATGACAAATTGGATTCAAGATCTCATGTGCAACTTGCTAGATTTTCTTCGATGGAATCTCTGAAGCACGTAGAAACCCATTTAAAGAAAAATAAGAAACTAGAATTTAATAGTAGTAGAGTCTCGCCTGTACCAAATGCAGGTTCGCAGTGGGGAGCTCTTAATATCTCAAAGTCATTTAATCCAGTATTTGGGTCATCCAAGAAGTTCTCAGCTTCTGTTCCTGGATCAAGAATTGTGTCTCGAGCAACATCCCCGATTTCAAGGCGCCCCAGCCCACCTCGCTCTACAACACCAACTCCAACTCTGGGAGGGCTTACATCACCAAAAATTGCTGTCGATGATAGTGCTAAAAGGACAAATGAAAGCCTCAGCCAGGAGGTTATCAAGCTAAGAGCACAGGTACCCACGTTTACTTTTCGTCGCATAGAGCTCAGTAACAAGTGTCTCTTAGTGAAACTAATCAAATTAGAAACTTATCTTAGAGAATCTGTTCAATACTGGTAAGGACACTCCTACATATTTATCCTATCTCAAACAAATGCATGCCAAGTTTAAAGAGTCGCTGGAAAGTTGGTACATGGTATACAATGGAAGGAAAGGTTAGTGACGATTTTTTTTATCAGAAACAACTCCGGCATGAATTCCATTGTAATAGATATATTGTTGGTTTATATATGTAGGAGTTTGAACGTTTGGTCTTGGCTTTTAATCATCTTAGTTTTGTGAATACGTTGTCTTTTCTCATCTTGTTTGGTTGGGCTGGGTATTTTTTGCATGTTCTAGTCACTGAATTTATGATAGAAATGGAATCTTTGATATCAACCACTGCTTCAACAGAATTCATTTTGACAGGTAAAATTAGTGCCCTGGTCAAACCACTCCTAAATAAGCTAGATTGAAACAGATTTTTGCAGGCGAAGAAAGAAAAACTAGGTATCATGATTTGGATAGTTCGTGATAACATGTAGTTGAAGAGCAATTTATGACTTTCTAAGCTTTGGTGAGTAGCAAATATTGAGAAACGTCCGAATGCATTAAGGTTAAGGGAAGAGTGAAGTTAAAAAGCACCGTTTTACTTCCTCAGTTATTAGCAAAATCAGTGTTCACTATGCAATTGATGATAATCATGCTATGAGTAAACTTTGAAAGTGATGTCGGTGACATCATCACCTTTCCTTTTCAGGATCAGATTTTATCTTAGACTTCTCTATTTTCTCGTTGTTCTTTTTACTGACTAATTTAATCTCTTAGGCTGAAAGTCTTGCACGAAAAGCCCAACAACAGGAAAGGGAGCTGGAACGAACAACTAAACAGCTAAATGAAGCAATAGCTATTGCAGGTGCAGAGACTACAAAATGCAAAGCCGCAAAGGAAGTGATCCAGTCACTCACTGCCCAAGTAAGATGAATGCTTATGTGATTGGTTATTTTAACTGTTCGATTGACTTTTTGGGTGGATCTTGCAACTTGAAAAGTCTTGTTTATGAATGGAAAAGTTGTTTACGTACATTTGGAGAAAATCCTCAAAATAAATATAGTTATTTCAATAATAATAACAATTTTAGAGTTACTATCTGGTTTGAATCGCAAATGAACCTTTTTTGGTTTGTAGTAACCTTTTTCTTGTCTCTGTTTTGTTCCAAATAACATAGGTGGAGGAAGTTAGATTTTTAAATCTATAGGATCATCTATACTCCTTATAATTTTTATTTATTTTTATTCAAACGAACTTTTTTTTTAACTCATGATTCTAACCTGTTTATATCTGATAAAGCACAACCGTTACGACAAACATAGTCTCTTTAGAATAAATTTCAATGGCTCCTTTTTCTGTATGATCGTGAGCTCTGGAATAGACTGATTCAATTGTACAGTACCGACAAATGGTGATTGGATGTGTCCATCTGTCTCTGGATGATTCTAAGTTCTTTACTCATAGCAAATGTGTGTCAGCATATTCCCCTCATGGGAGTTCCTATGTTTTACTGTCACAGTAGATTGCTCATTATGACATGCACCAAGTGATAATCTATATGCTGTGGCTTGTCTGTAGCTGTAATTGTTCCTTTTTCAGATCAGTTTTGTTTCTTAACAAAATTTCAAGTTAAGCTTACTTGGGGCACTCGTTACACTCTTGCTAATGATCACCGTTGTTCTGTATATCTTTTGATCAGTTGAAGGACATGGCTGAAAGACTGCCTGTTGGAGCCGCTCAAAATATCAAATCACCCTCTCTTACTTCATTGGGTTCTGATCCTTCTAATGACGTTTCTAGTGCTTCTCTTGATCCATGCCAAGGACCAGACTCCAATGGATCAAACAGGCAGTTGCTTTCTAATGGAGCGAGTACCACCAGCGACCACAACTCAGGTCACAACAAACAAGGGAATCCAGTCTTAGCAACCAAAAATGGGAACAGAACCAAAGAAAGTGAATCTTGTACTGAGACTGAATGGGTGGAGCAAGATGAGCCTGGTGTATATATTACCCTCACCTCCCTACCAGGAGGTGTCAAGGATCTCAAGAGAGTTCGCTTCAGGTATGTCATACTACATTAGGATATCGACGCATAATTTTTTTTTGTTAGATTTGTTGGATGTGTATTTGCGCATATACATGTAAGTGTGTCCGTGTTCGTACATATGTAAAAAAGGCTAAAGATAAATAATATAAATTTTAAATCTAAGTGCATTAAATCTTGGAACAAGCATAAGATTAGGTTTATCTTATTAGACCATTTCCCCTCTTATAAATGACATGGGTCCGGAGATGTAAGTCAGACCTTGGTAAATTTTTTTTTTGAACGTTAACTAAGACCTAAAGAGGTGCCGCTACTGTCAGAGTTCTCCTAGGGTTGGAGAGCAAGCACATAATTTAGATTTTAAAAGACAAAAATAGACATTGGTAAATATTAGTTTGTTCTGTAAATTGCGCACATGTTTTTGTCCTTTTACGTTTTCGACCTATATGCTGGCCGACAAAGATTTAAATGGATATCTATTTATATGAAGTTTCATATCACTTTTTGTTGTTGTTGAGGATTATAAGAGTTTGAAATAAGTGATGATGAGCTATTGTAGATTCAGCAACAGTTGAGAACAATGAGAAAATTTAAAAAATCATGTTGCAATCTAAAGATATTGAGCTTGTACGTGTTATGCTTATGGATCAATTTATTGTTGAATGCAGTCGCAAGCGATTTAGTGAGAAACAAGCAGAACAGTGGTGGGCAGAGAACCGGGCAAGAGTTTATGAACAATACAATGTGCGTATGGTAGACAAGTCTAGTGTAGGTGTTGGGAGTGTAGACTTGGCTCATTGACATGTGGATACAATCAATTGTACATGAAATTGGTTTTTGCCAGATTCAAGTTTGGGTCATCGTGGTTGAAGTGGTTAATTAGAGTTTCCTTTCATTCCTAACAAAGACTGAGGGAGCGGAGGCTTGGTATAGGAGAGATTTGTAAAGGGTTTGCTTGTTTTGTATTCCTCTTTTCTTATATATATTCTTTTTCTTTCAACTTGATTTTCCGATGTACTTGTGTGGGGTATGAGGGTAAGAAATGTAAATCTGTAGTAGGTCGCTGGCTCTTTTGGAAAGCAGCTGCCATGTAAATTCCGTAAGTGAATGCATCTGCATATAATTTCTCATTCTGACCAGTTTATAAATTTGGTCAAGCAATGATACGAGCAGCTAGTGTTTATTTTCAGCAGTTAGATATCCCGATTAATAATTGAAGCAAATACTGAATGAGAGAAACCAAAATACCCAAAATTTGCACAGAAGTTAGAAGCCATGAATTTGAAGTTGAAAGGAAGGTGACGAATTCGTATCGTAGAGTTTTGTCGTACTAGAGAATCTTGAAACCATGAAAGAAGGTGACTTGTATTGTATATACCTGTGGAAGTTGAAAGCTTCTGGGATTGAAGAAGAAACGAAGGAATCAAAGCCTACCCTTGTAGAATCATCGCACCTGAAACGTGTAGCTCAAGAGATTAAACGCGCAGACCAAGAAAAGGAGACGATTGAGCATTTATTCCGTTATTCGTGCAGCAGGGACAGCTTCGACGTTGCCAGCTCCAGCTCCTCAAGGGACTATTGTGGTTCTGGTGGTTTCGGAGGAGAAATATGAAGTGTCTGTAGGGGATACGTTCCAGTGAGATGGTCAGTCCCTAAACCAGTTATTTGGCTTAGTTACTTGGTCAGTTATATCAATATGACCTGTGCAGGTGAAAAGACATAACCGTTACTTGGCCAGTCAATTTACCAAATGGAGAAATATATAATAGGGGCACGAGTTTAAATTGGAAAACCATACATATAGTTTCTCATCTCATCCATGAGTTCATTTCCAAATAATTGTGGGATCTTTTTATTCAGATCAACTTTCATTGCTAACAATGAGACTAGTGTAACCAATACAGCATAAAGTAGTAGCAGAATTATGCAATTACATGAATACTTTATATGCTACTCCAAAGGGCTTGACTTGCTAACTATTACGCTTCTACAACATCGGTCCACAGTTTTGCCATACCCCATAAGCTGATTAAACTGCGCAAAGACTCGGAAAGGGGCTTCCCTGTGAATCATAACAATTGAGCATTCTCCATGGCTGAAAACACCAAATGTGCAATCACCAAAAGTAAATTGCCAAAAAGAGAGTTACACCAACTGGGTGCTGTCCACAAGATATAGATAAGACATATACATAGACTAGGGGTCGGCAAAAAGCCTGGCCCGGCCCGGCCCGGCCCATGTATAGCCGGCACGGGCCGGGCCGGGCCGGGCCGGGCTTTATCTTTTATATAAGGATCCGGGCCCGGCCCATTCAAGCGGGCTTTGCGGGCTTTTGCGGGCCGGGCCTTTGCGGGCTTTTACGGGCCGGGCCTATCGGGCTTTAATTATTAAAAAATTAAGACATTTCAAAATAAACGTAACCTTCATCCATGCACCGGGGTTTAAACGTACTCCGACGAGTCTAAATTTTACGTACGATGTTTATCACTATAAGATGAAGTTTTCTACATGTCCTCGTTTATTATTAAAACATATTTAATTCTTATATTGCTTGAATTCTCCATATGTATATTAATGTTCTTACGTTTGTTCATTTGTTATATGGAATGAAATACTTTTGTGAAACTTAATCGGACATGTTTAATTATTGTATAAAATTGACCGTTAGATTGATTGGTTAGAATATTATAACCATGCCTTTAAAATTTTATAAATTTTGGACTTGATTTAGACATCGATCCATGTATTTCGCCAAATGTGACCATAGTACTCTTACAACTAAAACGGAAATTACCCCTCCCGAAAATAATTTTTTAACATCAAATTTTGGACACATATTCTTATGGAATACATATCTATCTCATAGTGTCAAAAAAATTGACATAAAAAATTGATTTATCTACTCCCCCCATAGGAAAATAAGGAAAATAAGATAAGTGTATTTTAGTGTTTTCACAAATTTTGTTTAATTGTATTGACTGGGATCCAAACGTACTTCGATTAGGCTAATTTTTACGTACGGTGTCTTTTATTACAATGTGAACTGTTATATATGGCATTCTTTATTGTTAAAACATTTTTAATTCTTATATTGCTTGAATTCTCTACATGCACACTAATGTTCATACCTTTATTCCTTGGTTATATGGGTTGAAAGACCTTTGTGAAACGTAATCGATCATGTATCATCATTTTACAAAACTGACTATCAGATTGGTTGTTCATAATATTCTAAGCATGCCGTTAAAAATTTATAAATTTTGGACTTGATTTAGACCTACATCTATGAGTTTCGCTAAATGTGACCGTAGTACCCTTACAACTAAAATGTAAATTACCCATCCCTAAAGGAATTTTTTAAGATCAAAATTTTAACACACATTCTTGTAAATTACATATCTATCTCATAGTGGTAAAAAAAATTGACATAAAAATTTAATTTATCTAGTTTCTCCATGGAAAAATAAGCAATATATAAGAGAAGGGTATTGATGTCATTTCACACTCTCAATTAAACTCTCACCATTGAAAAATTACAAGATCTAATCTGAACTATCTATTATATTTACTGTTTTACACTTTTACTGTGTAAATCGATAAAAAAAATTACAATGAAACCCTAAACCCTAAACCCTAACCCCTAACCCCTAACCCCTAAACCCTAACTTACTCTAAACCTCAAAATTCCTAAAACCTAAAATCTAACTTACTCTAAATCTCAAAATTCCTAAACCTTAACTTACCATAAATCTCAATCCCCTAAACCCTAACTTACCTTAAACCTAAACCCTAACTTAATTATCCTAAACTCTAAACAATGATTTAATAGTAAAATAGATACACAAATATAACTATATATGGAATTCCAATATTTGATCAATATATGTATATGTAATATATTAATATAGACATACACAAATATAAAAAATATATATATATAGTACTAGTCACTATATTATATATATAAGTGTAGGTATAATGATATATGTACTACTATCTTATATATATAAAAAATTGACTGTTGGATTGGTTGTTCATAATATTATAAGTAGGCCGTCCCTAATTTTTATAAATTTTGGACCTAAACCCTAAAACCTAAACCCTAAACCCCAAACCCTCCTAAAAAAATTACAATAAAATCCTTGAACCGGAACCCTAACTTACCCTAAACCTCAAATTCCTAAACCTTAACTTACCATAAATCTTAATCTCCTAAACCCTAATTTACCCTAAACCTAAACCCTAACTTATGCTAAACTTTAAATAATGACTTAATAGTAAAATAGATACACAAATTTAATTATATATGGAATTCGAATATTCAATCTATACATGTATATGTAATATATTAATATATATACACAAATATAAAATATAAAATATATATCTATATAGTATTAGTCTATTACACTACTAGTCACTATATCATATATATATATATATATATGTCAATATGTGTGTAGGTAAACTTTAACTAGGTATAAATTGTATAATGATTAAAATTCATTAAATGATTTAATGATATATGTCAATATGTGTGCGGGCTTTGACGGGCCGGGCCTAACGGGCTTTGACGGGCCGGGCCTAACGGGCCTTGCCGGGCTTTTGGCGGGCCGGGCCGGGCTTTAGATCTCTAAACCATGGTCGGCCCACCAACCACCTTGGCGGGCTTTTTTGCGGGCCGGGCCGGGCTTTTAGCCCACGGGCTTGCGGGGCTCCACCGGCCCACGAGGCCCACGGGCCAAATGATGACCCCTAACATAGACTATGAAAAGCAAAGGTGATCTATGACATCCTGAGTTGAACAAAAGATGGGTATATAAGTTTCAACTCCCAATATAAGTAATGGAAATTATACACTAGAGATGAAATAGTACATTTTGTAAGCCAACATTACCAAATGGACAATTAAAAAGCATACATTTGAGATGAAATTGTACCTTCTGTAAGCTAACATTACCAAATAGAGAAATCAGAGAAGAATTTATGAGTGTAAGTTCTAGGACTGATTGTTTCTGACAGGATCTCATCATCACTCCTTGACTATGTCCGTTTCGGCGATGGCTGCAGGATATCAATACATTTAAAACAATGAAAAGACTTAAGGAGGAAGAACAATGACATCACAGTAACAGCTTTGAATTCTTCCTGTATGGGCAACACAACAATTTCTTGTATTAGTTGTATAATAGTGTAAGCAGAGATAAAAAGAGGTAGAATTTCACAAAGAGACCCTCACGACATGTTCCATGAAAGTGATAGTAGAAATTTGACTTGGATAAAGGTTATTCTTCCTCTTCACTAATATCCAAAATTAGATCTAACTCATCCTCACATATTTTGTTGTGTATAACATTTCAGTAAAAGTTATATATATATATATAGAGAGTTCTTATCAAGTGCGAAGCTCCGCACTGAAACTTCGGATGTGAAGTTCATTTTAACATAAAATCGACAAAATGATTTGATCATTGGAATCAATCAGATTTTAGATACATATGGAAGGATCGTGCCTGCAAAATTTCAGCCCAATCGGAGATGTTTTGACAATTTGATCAGACATTCAAAATTTGAGCTAAATCAGACAACTTATGTGCAGTGTTAAACAATGCAACGATCAAATGGTTAAAACATCTCCGATTAAGCTGAAATTTTGCAGACATGATCCTTGCATATGTATCTAAAAGATGATGGACTTCAATTATAGAATCACATTATCGATTTTGTGTAAAATGCAACTTCACACAGAAGTTTCAGTGCGAAGCTTCACACTTGATAAGAACTGTGTGTGTGTATGTATGTATGTATGTATGTATGTATGTATGTATGTATGTATGTATGTATGTATGTTACACAAACTTTTAGATTATATTTTGACATCTCCACCATTCAGATTTTAGTTTCTAATCTGTAGGTCACTTATGCAAATTTTCAGCCAAATTGATTATTTTAAAGCATTAAAAACTACAATTGAAATTTATCAGTATGAACGGTTCAGGTTTGACAGATTTGGTCCGTTCCTTGATTTAATCTAGTTCGATACCTTAACGATCACCATTTTGGCTGAAAATTTACAAGAATGATCTACTCATATAGTCCTAATAATTAGACGGTGGAGATATTAAAATATGATCTAAAAGGTTGGTGTAATGCTCTGTACCTGATTATAGAAAAAAAAGGGATACTTGAGTAGAAGGGCCATATATATATATATATATATATATATATATATATATACACACTCCCTTCTCCTCAGGCATACCTTAGTCCATTTACAGGTATAAGGCATTACACCAACTTTTAGATTATATTTTGATATCTCCACCATTCCGATTTTAGTTTCTAATATGTAGATAACTCCTGAAAATTTTAAGCCAAATTGATTATCATCAAGGCATTAAAAATTGCAATTGAAATTTATAAGTATGAATGGTTCAGGTTAAACAGAATTGGTCCGTCCCTTGATTTAATCTAGTTCTATACTTTAATGATTACCATTTTGACTAAAAATTAATAAGAATGAGCTACGCATCTAGTCCTAATAATTGGACGGTGGATATGTTAAAATGTGATTAAAAAGTTGGTGTAATGCCCTGTACCTGATTATAGACAAAAAAGGGGATACTTTAGTAGAAGGCCCCCTCTATATATAAATCCCTTCTCCTAACGTATGCCTTTTTTTTATCCATTTTAAGGTACAAGGTGTTACGCGACCTTTTAGATTATATTTTGACATCTCTACAATTCAGATTTTAGTTTCTCATTTGTAGATGACTTTTGCAAATTTCAGCGAAATTAATTATTACTAAGGAATTAAAAACTGCAATTAAAATTTATAAGTATGAACTGTTCAGGTTTGACAGATTTGGTCTGTTCTTTGATTTAATCTAGTTCGACACCTTAACGATCACCATTTTGGTTGAAAGTTTACAAGATTAAGCTACCCATATAGTCCTAATAACTGGATGATGGAGATGTTAACATGTGATCGAAAGGTTGATGTAATGCCCTGTACCTTATTATAGACAAAAAAATGGATACTCGAGTAGAAGAGCCCTCTATATATATAAGCCCCCTTCTCCTCAGGAATCCCTTTTTTGTCCATTTTATCAGGTATAAGGGATTACACCAACTTTTAATTACATTTTGACATCTCCACCATTTATAGATAACTTTTAATTATTTCCTAATTTGTAGATAACTGTGACGACCCGAAACAGAATCAGTTGTGTATTCGGCACGATTCTCGAGATTTGGTCATAGTCGCAGTTTTACGATATAGTGTGGTTCGTCGACTTTATTCGCGACTATATTTTCGGTCGAGAATTTGAGTTGAGTGTCTTCACAGAAATTGTAGAGTACGTGATTTCGAGCTCGTGGGCGATTCCGGAAGATTTTTCCGATAACCGAGGAATATTTTATGATTATTTGAAGTTTCGGTTTCCGACGAGTTTATCCGCTTTTTTCGTGTTTATCCGAATCATTTCGTGTATTCATTTAGGACCGTCGATCAACCCGAGGCGTGAGTATAAATATCGGAATAGTCGAGAATTAGTCAAAAACTTCATTTTGGGCTTTGACTGACGTTGACTTGCTTTGACTTTCCAAAACTGGAAAGTTGACTGTTGACCGAGTAAGGGAGAAGTTTCCCGTTTCGGCTTGCCGTCCGACGACCCACTTTCCGGCCACCTCCGGCCTCGTGAAAGGTATTGTTAGCTTCCTCTAGTGATTTCGAGTCGGTTTGTACTTTGAATTGTGAAAATTGATGGAGGATTGTGGAGGAACGAATCGGGGCAGTTTTGGGTGGTTCGCCGGTGACGGTTGGGGTGGTTCCGGTGGGTGTTCAAGGCTGGGTTGTTGGGGGTTTGGCTCCTTTTGCCCTTGGGATGCTTTCCCTTTGATTTGATTTGGGTTTTGTTGAGTTTTCCGGCGAACCCGTGGTGGTTGCCGGAGGTAAGTTCCGTTTTGTTTCGAGCTAGTTTTGGAGGGTTTAAACCGTGAATTGGACTTAGTGGCAGAAGAGGATTGGGTTTGGATGGTCGAGACCTTGTGATCTGGAATTTCTCCGCCGGTGAATCTCGCCGTTGACGGCGCCGGCGGCGGTCAACGGCGGAGGAGTTGACTTTTTCAGATTTTGGTGTTCTTAATGTCATTTTTCTCGTAATCGCGCCCTGATTATCGTCCAGAGGTTTTCGGGTTGGTTTGATTAGCCGAATTTCAGTCGAGATTTCGAGTGGAGATTTCGGGGATTCCGTTTATTATTTTGTACCGCATTGCATATTTCCGGGAACGGTTGGTTTCCGTGATTCAGTACAGGGTTGTGGACTATGATTTTGATTAGTTATGTTTTTGTGAATATTCAGGAGATCGAGATCGAGATCGTGATCATGCTTCAGGCGAGGGATCTTTCGCCGGACCACGAGATTAGCGCGAGTGCGCGTTTTGCTTACCTGTGAGTGGACAATTTCTTTTCACGGATTGTTTGCAAGTCTTTTAATATGATTTTCGAACTTGAGCATGCATACGATTTTTAGGTTTATACGAGCATGTGTTAGACGATTATAGTTATATCACTATACGATACGTATATGCATTTATATGTCGTATATTGCATTTGCATTGAAATGTTTATGATTTGATTTACACTGAGTACAGTTGTAGTTCATGTTGTTGTACCGATACACACGCATCCCGGCTGATCCCCGAGGGTGCCTACCAGGGGGGTACCGTACCTTATGCCGATGTAGTTCCGGGTGGGTACTGGTTTCTG
Source organism: Geum urbanum (assembly GCA_946800695.1). Classification (NCBI taxonomy): domain Eukaryota; kingdom Viridiplantae; phylum Streptophyta; class Magnoliopsida; order Rosales; family Rosaceae; genus Geum; species Geum urbanum. The sequence continues at coordinate 44,287,056 of OX326998.1, forward strand.
TATCTTGTGCCGATGTATTTCCGGGGGGAAGGTACAGATGTATGTTTCTTATGCCGATGCAGTTCCGGGTGGAAACATATACCTTGACCTGAGGCCTTTCTGGCTCGAATCATGTGAGAGTCTGGGATTCCGTGATTCGGACTGTACTAGCACGGACGTGTCCATGAGTGGCCCCGTGGGATTTTTACTCGCATGCTCTGTACGCTGGAGGAGTATGAGTTTACCTCGCGTATATTATTATATTTATTCATTCGACTCGCATATGTTTTTATAACATATATATTACTTGGTGAAAGACATTTATTTTCGTCCACTCACTCTAACGATTTTCATGTCTTTCCCCTGGGCTTTTCGGTTTCCGTGCCCAGTTGCAGTTCAGGTTTTGGTGTTTTCACGTCGCGGTTTGGAGGCTAGTGATCTGAGCTACCTGTGTTTTCCAGTAGGTTCTTGTTTCGCCTACTGATGTATATGTTGTATATATTTTACACTAGAGGTCGCTCTGATACATTCTGATACATGTTTATACGGATTTTCTCGGATATATATATACTACAGTACTGTTTACTGTTTATGATTCATATATTGATGTTGAGAAATCCGGATGGGATTGGTGCCCACGGTTTGGTTTTTGTGGCATAGGATGAAGTGTTATTTTCAGGGTGCAGGTTTATGCAATTCCACGTTAGTAACGAAACTCTGCCGAAATTTTGAAAAATTTTTGTTGGTTCGTATTTCCAGAAGGGGTTCGGTTCCAGTTTAGGTAACTGAATCGGGATTTGGTCCTTTCAATAACTTTTACAAATTTTCAGCCAAATTGATTATCGTTAAGACATTAAAAATTGCAATTGAAATTTATAAGTATGAACAATTCAGGTTTGACAGATTTTGTTCGGCCCGTGATTTAATCTAGTTTGATACCTTAGCGATCACTATTTTAGTTGAAAATTTAAAAGAATGAGCTACTCATATAGTCCTAATAACTGGACGGTGGAGATGTTAAAATGTGATCGAAAAGTTGTGTAATGTCCTATACCTGATTATTGACAAGAAAATGGGTACTTGAGTAGAAGTGCCCTCTATATGTATAAACTCCATTCTCCTCAGGTATCCTTTTTTTTTTGTCCATTTTAAGGTATAAGGCATTATAAGACATTTTAGATTATATTATGTCATCTTCACCATTCAGATTTTAATTTCTTATTTGTAGATAACTTTTGCAATTTTAAGCCAAATTAATTATTATTAAGGCATTAAAAACTGCAATTAAAATTTATAAGTATGAACGGTGACGGTTTGACAGATTTGGTCCACCCTTTAATTTAATCTAGTTCGATACCTTAACGATCACCATTTTTGCTGAAAATATACAAGAACAAGCTACTCATATAGTCCAGATAACTGGACGGTGAAGATGTTAAAATGTGATTGAAAAGTTCGTGTACTGCCCTGTATCTGATTATAGACAAAAAAAAGGGATACTTGAGTAGAAGGGCCCTAATCTCCCCAGGAATCCATTTTTTTGTCCATTTTCAAGTATGGCATCACACCAACTTGAAATTATATTTTGACATCTCCACCATTTATTTTTTAGTTTCTAATTTGTAGACAACTTTTGTAAATTTTAAGCTAAATTAAATATCGTTAAGGCAATAAAAACTGCAATTGAAATTTATAAGTATGAACAATCCAGGTTTGACAGATTTGGTCCGCCCCTTGATTTAATCTAGTTTGATACCTTAACGATCACCATTTTGGCTGAAAATTTATAAAAAGGAGCTACTCATATCGTGCTAATAATTGGACGGTGGAGATGTTCAAATGTAATCGAAAAGTGGGTCTAATGCCTTGTACCATATTATAAACAAAAAAAATGGATACATGAGTAGAAGGGCCCTATATATATAAACTCCCTTCTCCTCAAGTATCTCCTTTTTTGTTAATTTTAAGGTATAAGGCATTACACCACCTTTTAGATTATATTTTGACATCTCCACCATTCAGATATTAGTTTCTTATTTGTAGATAACTCTTGCAAATTTTCAGCCCAATTGATTATTTTTAAGGCATTCAAAACTTCAATTGAAAGTTATTAGTATGAACGGTTCAGGTTTGACAGATCTGTTTCGTCCCTTGGTTTAATCTAATTCGACCCCCCTTAAAAAAATTTCGTCCCTTGGTTCCGTCCCTGCAATTGAAAGATTATATTTTGACATCTTCAAAACTGCTGATTCTGGTCCGGATCATCACAAATCCACCCCCCTTAAAAAAATTTCGACCTCGAAATTTCTGAGTCTGTCGACTGTAAGTAGGAGCACTGCCTCTGCATACTGCTCAACTTCCCAATGGTAACCTCAACTGCATGACACTGTTAACAAACTCCACAATAGGAGATAACTCCGTGCTGAAATCTCTGTACCCTCAAATCTTGAATCTGAACTGGCTCTACACCATCGTCAAGTGTTCCTGCATAAGGAACTGATAGGGTACACAACCCGCAATAAACCTGAAATATAGTTCCGCCACACGGAACACAATACACATAAAAGCCAACACTATAGGCGACGTCGAACTATATGGCACAACACACACTCGCCTATGACCACATACGGATCAAAACCACATGGCAAATCACAACTCAGCATACTCATATCAACATAGCTCAAACATCGAATTCAAGCAATTATCAACCTGTTTCCGCCAATCTGACAGTCTGTGGTAACACATTCCACAAAATTAGAATCAACGTCAACTCACATCAAACTCGCTCCAACACAATGGAGTACAACATCGTTCCTCAAAATGACATCAAACAATGTCAATACCATAGTGGTCCACAAACTGGTATTGCATGCAATCTCAGTCAAGTGAAACTGCTGGTCCCAAATCCTTTGGAACTGCAATACCGAGGTCCACAATATGCCCTCCAAGGTCTGAATAGTCCTCAAAGATCGCCAACCAATCTGAGGATAAGAACCGGTACTAACTCGTAATCTGGTCCCCTATGCTCGCTGCAAAGCTCGTCAACACTTTGTTGTAGCTAATTACCTCGACCAGCAAACTGGGACACAGGTACACCACGTAGATGGACAATCTCCGTCAAACACAGCTATATCAGCCTGCCACTAAATTCATCACCGAAAGTACAAGGAACTGTACTGAGTTCGTTAAATGGTCCACAAAGGCCTAACAACTGGTATCACAAACCAAAATGCATACAATCACACACATACAAGATCACAGCAACAAACGCCACGTCTAACCGGAAATCTCAAATGGCTGATACTTCTCGGCAAGTCTCCGCCTCCGAGCCATGGCCAGCTGACAAATGTGGCATCTGCACACACATGCTGCGCACACACAAGCTGCTATATTGCTCTTCATGTTGCGTCTCGAGTAGTAAACTCGGAGTATCAGACACATCTCCGCACCACTAGCGCCAAATGCGCGTAAAACAATAAGCTTCACATCATCACACTCGAACACAGCTCCCGTAGCTCGCAACTCGGCTAACACGGAAACGCGAGCCACACACACACATGAAACACTGAAATCCTGACTCTCGACTGAATACATCAGCAACAACATCCCAAATGGATAGTCAAAGTACAACCTCTAGCCTTTCCTGAACAAACTCAAAGGTGCAGCCATAGTCGTTAGTCGACCTCAACCATCTACACTGCCTCAAGCCCAAATCTGACCGAGAATGCAAGTGGATGAAACTCAAGTGATCAGTGTACGTCCTACACTATGCTGCACGCCATAGCTGTAGTGTCTCGAACTCTTTGATGCTAACATAAAGACAGCTACACCCAAATCATACACAGGATACATAGCTACATAAAGTTTCCACTGGCAGAAACATGAGCCACTGCTCTGCTACACAGCATCAATACACAACCAAATCCAAACCTCAATGCATCGCCATAACCCACGAACTCGTCGCGGTCGTCAGGTAAAATCAAAACTGAAGCAACGGTCAACCATTCTGCAGGAGTAAGTAACTCTCCTCGCATGCATCGAACCACTCGAACTTGACACCTTCTTCGTCAATCCGGAAAGTGAAGTGGCAATCCGGGAAAATCCTGTACAGGCCGTTGATAATAGCCTGCCGAACCCAAGAGACCCCTGATCTCTGGTACCATGGTAGGGCAATCCCCAAATCAATACGGCTTCTAACTGGTCAGGATCCATGCCAATTCCCTCGGCTGACATCACACAGCTCGAAATCTTCACGCTAATCGGCCAAAACTCACACTGGTTGAACTTCGCAAACAGCTGATCATCTCGCGAAGTCCGCAAAATCGCTCGTAATTGCTTCAGGTACAGGCTCACACTCCTGGAGTACATCAGAATGTTGCCGACGAACATGACCGCAACCTCGTCCAGAAACCTTCTAAACGCATGGTCCATCAAGTCCACACGATCTACGGGGTATTGGTCAACCAAATGGCGTGACCAAGAACTCTTGACACCCGCACCGAGATCCGAAAGCTGTCCAAACCACATCTGATTCATCAAACCTCAACTGATGGTATCCGGATCCGAAATCAAACTTCGAAAAGACTGAAGTTCTCGCGAGCTGATCAAACCACTCGTCAATCCGAAGCGGAGGATACTCACTCTCCTCTGAAGCGAATCAGGCTTCCGGTAGTCAACGCACCACCACGTCGAACCATCCAACATCCGTACACACAATGCAAAAGCACACCACGCAAATACGCGGGGTCACATGAAATCTCCTGAAACCTCCTCCGGCAACTCCCGGAGTCGAATCTGTAGCTCCATCAGCTTCGCTGGCTCCGAACGACAAGATGCCGATAAAATGAGTCTAGCGCCCGGTACAAGCTCAATGGTGTAGTCGGTCTCCCGAACTGGAGGAACACCTGGTAATTCCTCCGGAACACACCTGGAAACTCGGGAACCACCTCAACATCACCAATGTCGGGCACAGCAACCGTAGTATCCACATCATAAGCTAAGCAAGCAACACAACTCGTCTCCACCATCCGCTCGACCATCACCGCAAAACAGTATCTCGGGGAAATCTGGTCGTCGAAACACAACCTCCTTCTCGAGGCACTCGAACACAACCAAATGCGTCGTCAGTAAGTCCATACTCACCATCACACCAAAACCACAATGTCCAGCTATAACAAATCCGCGGCCAACCCATATCCTCCAACAAGGATCTCGCGACCTCCGGATGGATGCAACACTCTCCAAGACCTTGGAAGTGGAGATGCAGGTACAATAGCCATGGATATCAAACAATAGTAACCTCGGAGAAAAGTCTATCCTCAAACAAGGTCATGGCACGAACTCCAACATGCCCAACTAGCCGCTCACGTCAATAGCGACATTGCTGATTAACTCATCAAAAGGCTACATTGGTCAAACTTCAGGTACAACATGAGGATCTCCTCGCGAACTCTGAGCTGTCAAACCTCAAACACAGCTGGCTGTGGACACTCCCTCGTAACGTGACCCTCCTGGCCACCGAAACAGCATCTGAAAGTGCTCCACGAACACAAATCACCGCAACACCTGCTACGTGATAGGATCACCAATGATCGCCCAAACTCATGCCACTGGAGCGAGTTCGCTACTCTGTGATCTCCGCCATCATCAAACGGATCCTCAGCTTGATCTGATGACCCTCAACATAATCGAAAAGACCACAGCCTGATGAAGTCACTGATCCCGAAGTGTCGGAACTCAACCTTATCAAAATCTCGACTAAGTCCACTTTCCTCAAATTAACACATTGAAAACCGCGTACACCTTTCTTTCTCAATAGCCTCGCCACTGAGTGCAGCACACTAAGCTCCTCACGGTTATCTCGAGGCATATCAATCAGACTCTCTCTGATGCTCAGGTTCAAACTCATCTCGAACCTCATGCACTGCTTCCTCTGAAGCCACAATACATGTGCAAAACGGAAACAAACATGTGGACAATGCATCTCTGCCTCAGGTGGGTAAACACTCCTCATTCGATTGCTGGATAGCCTGATTAAACCACTACCGTATAAACAACACCCTGAATGTAGGCCATGGAGTCGCAACCGGAACTCACACAATATCAGCCCACCAAATACACTGATCTGACTCAGGCAAACATCAACTGCCATAATTCTCAGCTCTGAGGCAACATGTAGACACTCATACACAACAACCAGGCAAACCGTGCCACACAGTTCGCTGAACTTGGAATACTCATCCAAATCCACAGTTCTCTGGCAAATCGCGCATCGATTGATCCTCAATAAGATCCACAATCGAAACAACACGGAAAGCACGTCAGGAGGCATCCTAATGAATAAAACATCGTTCACAACAAGTGGAACGTAATCATGGAACTTCAAATATTTGAAAGTATACAACACCCGGAATATTGATGAGTATCCGCCGGCTGGTCGGGTCACCATTCCAGACATGCTGTACATTCTCAAATATCCTTAGTAAACACGACTACAGAAGTCTACAAAACCTATAACCTAATGCTCTGATACCAAGCTGAAAGGACCCAATCCCGATTTAGCTCCCTAAACCGGAATAAAACCCTTTCGAAAACATGAACTAACAAAAACCATAGAAATTTTGGCAGAGTTTCGTTACTAACGTGGAATTACCATTACCAGCATGCGGAAAATACACTTCATCCTATGCCACAAAAAGCAAACCGTGGGCACCAATCCCATCCGGATTTCTCAATATATCAACAGTAAAGTAAAATAGTAAATATATATGCTCTTTACTGAAATCCGGAGTAAAATCGTATAAATATACAACAGAATACTCAGAGCGACCTCTAATGTATAATCATATACGTATACCACAGTAGGTAGAACAATAAACATACTGGAAGAAACAAGGTAGCTCGAGCACTATGCCTCCAACCACGACGTACGACACCAGAGTCCGAACTGCAAACTGGGCACGGAAACCGAAAAGCCCAGGGGAAAGACATGAAAATCGTTAGAGTGAGTGGACAAAAATAAATGTCTTTCACCAGTTGATATATATGTTATAAAAATATATGCGAGTCGAAAGTATAAATAATCAAAGGGTACACGAGGGAGACTCTAACTCCTCACGCGTCCGAGTACATGAGGGAGACTCTAACTCCTCACGCATACAAGTACAAGGGAGACTCTAACTCCTCACGTACATAAACACGAGGGAGACTCTAACTCCTCACGCGTACAGAGCATGCATAAAAATCTCACGGGGCCACACGTGGACACATAACAACATATAAGAGTATATACGTAATATATATACTGGTATAAGCATAATCGTATAACACATGCTCATAATAAACATAATCTCGTATGAAATCTCATGCTCGTAAAACCATAATCATACTGCATGCTCAAAATTCGTAAAACGTATATAAAAGACTCGCAATCAATCCGTGAAAATAAATTGTCCACTCACAGACTGGCGTAACGGGATATGCGTTAACCCGTGATCCGGCGGAAAGTCCCTTGCCAAAACAACGATCACGAACCCCTGAATAATCACAATAACCATTCCTCAAAATCATCATTCAACAATTCAAAACAAATCACGAGAAACCACCGTTCTCGGAAACACATAATCCGAATACGACGAATCGTCGAAAATCCGATATGTACATCTCAATACCTCGCTATACTTTCGGACGCTCAACTCGAAAAACGAACCTCCCCACTGCGATCGGGGCGCGATTTCGAGTGAAATGACATGCAACTTGTCCAAAACCCAAAAAGTCAAACTGTTGACCGTCGTTGACCACCGCCCACGGTGGCGCCGCCACCCGAACTGAAAATTCCACGGCGGAGCAACCTCTATTCCATGCAAAATCACCCACTGAGCAACTTTGTCAACTACAACAAAGGCCAATTCTCACTCTAACTCATCCAATTTCAAGCAAAACCGAATTGTTCCCAAAATTTCAAATCCAAAATTCTCCAAGCACAAATCGAATTAGAACACCATACCTACATGGTTAGAATCATGGAGAGGAGAGCTTCAAAGCCCACTACAAATTGTAGCTCAATTTGGCCGAAATCAATGAACCCGAATTCACCAAGTTTTCTCCATGTTTTTGCCGGAATTTCCTCTCACTCCGGTGAACCTCACCGTGCATGGTGGCCGGAGACGTGATGGGGACGCCGAGACGCTTCGATGGGGTCCTTCCCCAAGGCAGGAGGTGGCCGGACGAGCGCCGTCGCCGGCAAGCCGTCGATCACCGTCGAGAAGCCACTCCTCCACCGAGTTGACTCGGTCAACTACCAAAGTGGTAAGTTTTGACTTGCCCAAAACAGCAGGCTTCTATTTATAGGCCTTCCATTTTTGGAAACTTCGTAATTATCTCTTCGACAAACTTCGAATATCCGTAACTTTCTCGTCGTAATTTCGATTCCGATAATTCTCGTGGCAACAAACTCGACTCGACATGTTCTTCAATTATCACCCAAAGTCAAACACATCGACCAATCGGATAAAAAGTCAACTGTTCAAACCAACACACACTTAATCAACTAAATAACCAACAATCGGATATATTCACAACTAAATCTTCGTAACTCAGAATAATGCTCCGGAAGTTCCGACGAGCTCGAAATTAAATGCGCAACAACTTCCATGAAGAAGCCGAAACCAAATTCTCGTCCGGTAATTTAGTCGTTAAGAAATCCGACAATTAAATCCGATTATGTCGAAACTTCAAATATCCATAACTTATTCATCGGTCGTCCAAATAACGATCCGGAACTGCCCACGAACTCGAAATCACACGTACAATGACTCTCGAGAAGAGACCTAGTTCCAATTCTCGGCCAATAATTAAGTCGTTATCAAACCTGGCGATTCAAATAATGTCGGAACTCTGTGACTACGCAGTAACTCATGTATATAGCTGATCATACTGCTGATTCTGGTCCGGGTCGTCACAAAATTTTCAAGAATGAGCTGCCCATATAGTCCAAATAATTGGACGGTGAAAATGTTAAAATGTGATCGAAAAGTTAGTGTACTTCCCTATACTTGAGTATAGACAAAAAAAATGGATACTTGTCTAGAAAGGCCCTATATATATATAAACTCCCTTCTCCTCAGGTATCCCTTTTTCTGTCCGTTTTAAGGTATAAGGCATTACATGATCTTTTAGATTATATTTCGACATCTCCACCATTTAGATTATAGTTTCTTAGTTTTAGATAACTTTTGCAAATTTTCAGCCATAATAATTATTATTAAGGCATTAAAAACTGCAATTGAAATTTATAAGCAAGAACGGTTATGGTTTGACATATTTGGTCCGCTTCTTAATTTAATCTAGTTCGATACCTTAACGATCACCCTTTTTACTGAAAATATAAAAAAATGAGCTACTCATTTATTCTTAATAACTCGACGGTAGAGATGTTAAAATGTGATCTAAAAATTGGTGTAATGCCCTGTACCTTATTATCGGAAAAAAAGGGATACTTGAGTAGAATGGCCCTCTATATATATATATAAGCCCCCTTCTCCTAAGGAATCCCATTTTTTGTCCATTTTTTAGGTATAAGGCATTACACCAACTTGAAATTATATTTTGATATCTCCACCATTTTTATTTTAGTTTCTAATTTGTAGATAACTTTTGTAAATTTTCATCTAGTTGATTATTGTTAAGGCATTAAAAACTGCAATTGAAATTTATAAGTATGAACAGTTAATGTTTGACGGATTTGGTCCACCCCGTGATTTAATCTCGTTCGATACATTAACGTTCATCATTTTGACTGAAAATTTACAAGAATGAGCTACTCATATAGTTCTAATAACTAAAAATAAATATGTTAAAATATGATCAAAAAGATGGTGTCATGCGCTGTACTTGATTATAGACAAAAAAAAGGATACTTGAGCAGAAGGGCCCTCTATATATATAAGCTCCCTTCTCCTCAGGAATCCTTTTTTTTGTCCATTTTTTCAAGTATAAGGCATTACACATACTTGAAATTCTATTTTGACATCTCCACCATATATATTTTAGTTTCTAATTTGTAGATAACTTTTGTAAATTTTCAGCAGAATTGATTATCGTTAAGGCATTAAAAACCGCAATTGAAATTTATAAGTATGAACGGTACAGGTTTGACGGATTTGGTCCGCCCCTTGATTTGATCTAGTTTAATGCTTTAACGATCACCATTGTCACTGAAAAACTACAAGAATGAGCTACTCATATAGTCCTAATAACTGGATGGTGAAGATGTTAAAATATGATCGAAAAGTTGGTGTAATGCCCTGTACCTGATTATAGACAAAAACTTAAGTAGAAGGACCCTCTATATATATCAACTCCCTTCTCCTTATGTATCCCCTTTTTCGTTCATTTTAAGGTATAAGACATTACACGACCTTTTAGATTATATTTTGACATCTCCACCATTCATATATTAGTTTCTTCTTTGTAGATAACTCTTGCAAATTTTCAGTCAAATTTATTATTTTTAAGTCATTCAACACTGTAATTGAAAGTTATTAGTATGAACGGTTCAGGTTTGACAGATTTGGTCTATCCCTTGATTTACTGTAATTCGATCACCATTTTGGATGAAAATTTTCAAGAATGAGTTGCCCATATATTCCAAATAATTGGACGGTGGAGATGTTAAAATGTGTTCGAAAAGTTCAGGTACTTCCCTGTACTTGAGTATAAAAAAAGGGATACTTTAGTAGAAGGGCCCTCTCTATATATAAACTCTATTCTCCTCAGGTATACCTTTTTTTGTCCATTTTAAGGTATAAGGCATTACACGACCTTTTAGATTATATTTTGACGTCTCCACCTTTCAGATTTTAGTTTCTTATTTGTAGATAACTTTTACAAATTTTCAGCCAAATTAATTATTATTAAGGCATTAAAAACTGCAATTGAAATTTATAAGTATGAACGGTTACGGTTTTACGGATTTGGTCCGCTGCTTAAGTTAATCTAGTTCGATACCTTATGATTACCATTTTTGATGAATATAAACAAAAAATGGGATACTTGAATAGAAGGGCCCTTTCTATATATCAACCCCCTTCTTCTCAGGAATCCCATTTTTTGTTCATTTTTCAGGTATACGACATTACACAAACTTTTAGATTATATTTTGACATCTCCACCATTAAGATATTTGTTTCTAATTTGTAGATAACTTTTGTAAATTTTCAGCCAAATTGATTATCGTTAAGGCATTAAAAATTGCAATTGAAATGTATAAGTATGAACGGTCCAAGTTTGACAGATTTGGTCCGCCCCTTGATTTAATGTAGTTCAATACCTTAATGATCACCGTTTTGCCTGAAAATTTACAAGAACGAGCTACTCAAATAGTTCAAATAATTGAACGGTGAAGATGTTAAAATATGATAGAAAAGTACCTGATTATAGGCAAAAAAAAGGATACTTGAGGAGAAGGGCCCTATGTATTTATCAACTTTGATCCATTCTTCTCATGTATCCTTTTTTGTGTGTCCATTTTATAGTATAGGGCTTTACACAAACTTTTAGATTATATTTTGACATCTCCACCACTCAGATTTTAGTTTCTAAATTGTAGATAACTTTTGCAAATTTTTAGCCAAATTGATTATCGTTAAGGCATTAAAAATTGCAATTGAAATTTATTAGTGAGAATGGTTCATGTTTGACAAATTTAGTCCATCCCTTGATTTAATCTAGTTTGATACCTTAATGATCACCATTTTCGCTGAAAAATTTACAAGAATGAGCTACTCATATAGTCCTAATAACTGGACGGTGAAGATGTTAAAATATGATCAAAAAGTTGGTGTAATGCCTTGTACCTGATTATAGACAAAAAAAAAAGGATACTTGAGTAGAAGGGCCTTATATATATATCAACTCCCTTCTCCTCATGTATCCCTTTTTTGTCCATTTTAAGGTCTAAGGCATTACACTGACGTTTAGATTATATTTTGATATCTCCACCACACAGATTTTAGTTTTTAATTTGTAGATAACTTTTTCAAATTTTCAGCAAAATTGATTATCGTTAAGGCATTAAAAGTTGCAATTGAAATTTATAAGTATGACTGTTCATGTTTGACAAATTTGGTCCGCCCCTTGATTTAATCTAGTTTGATACCTTAACGATCACCATTTTGGCAAAAAATTTACAAGAATGAGCTACTCATCTAGTCCTAATAATTAGACGGTGGAGATGTTAAAATATGATAGAAAAGTTGGTGTAATGCCCTGTACACTACAAGAAAAATGCACCTAGACCACGGACGATTTCCGTCGTCTAGGTGCAATTTTCCGTCGTCTAAGTACTTAGACGACGAAATTTCCGTCGTCCAAGCTCCGTGCTCCAAGTGCTGTCGTCCAAGCACTTGGACGACGGAGATGGAGAATTCCGTCGTCTAAGTGAGACTTAGACCGCGGACATTCTCCGGGGTCTAAGTGTCCACTTAGACGACGGAGATGACAATCTCCGTCGTCTAAGTGGTGATTTTGTAAAAAAAAATTAAATTAAAAATTCATAAAATGCTAATTAATAATTTAATAATTAGCATTTAATGAATTTTTTGTTTAATTTTTTGTATATCAATATTCATAATATTGCAAAATTGATTGAATATTAATTATTAATAATATATAATACGTACAAAATTCATAATGAATAAATAATTTAAATTATTATGGATTTAAATACAATGAATACAAAATTCATAATATAATAAAGTAAATTAATCTAGCCTAAATAAACAAAATTAAGCTAAAACTAAACTAATTATAGGCGGCGGTGGTGGTGGCGGCGCCGGTGGTGTTGGCCGGAATGTGGAGGCCGGTGGTGGAGGTGACAATGTAGGCGGTAGCTAGTGGTGTGTGGTGGTGGTGGAGGCGACGTTGTAGGTGGTGGTGGTGTGTGGTGGTGGCAGCGACGGTGGTGATGCCGATGATGGCGGCAACGGTGGTGATGTCGGTGGTGGTGGTGATGATGATAGTGGATGGTGATGGTGATGATATATGGTGGGTGGTTTGATTGGGGGGGGGGAGAGATGGAGAGGGAGAGAGGGAGAGGGAGAGTGGATTGAGGGAGAGGAAAAAATGAAGAGAGATTGAGAAAATGATGAATTTATAGAGTTTTAAAACACTTAGACGACGAAAAATCAGTATTTCCGTCGTCCAAGTGATTTAAATTTTTGCCAAAATTTTAGCGGGAAAAGAATACCGCCAATTATTTTTCACTTAGACGACGGAAAATCAGTATTTCCGTCGTCTAAGTGGATTTAAATTTTTGCCAAATTTTTAGTGGGAAAAACACCGCCAGAAATTAAAAATTCAAAATTTCACTTAGACGACGGAAATGTCTTTTTATTAAAAATAATTTTTAATAACGCGGAATTGCCATTAACCTGTACCCAAAAAATAACACTTCATCCTATGCCACAAAAATCAAACCGTGGGCACCAATCCCATCCGGATTTCTCAATATCATAATAGTAATGTAAAGTAATCAATAAAACTATACTTTACAGAAATCCGGGGAAAAATCGTATAAAAGTATAACATCAGAATGCTCAGAGCGACTTCTAGTAATATATATATACAAATAGTAGGCCAAACTAAGAACCTACCATAAAAGAAACATCGCTCGAATACCAAGCCTCCGACCACGACGTGCGACACCAGAATCTGAACTGCAAACTGGGCACAGAAACCTAAAAGCCCAGGGGAAAGGCAATAAGACGTTAGAGTGAGTGGACGAAAATAAACATATGTCTTTCACCAATTTCATATACAATAAACAATGTAAAGTATAGCGAGTTCAGAAAATATATATGGAGGTGCCAGGCGAATCTCACAAGCTCGACGGTGATAGGCTAGGGGAATCTCTCAACCCCAGCGGCATAACAGGGGAATCTCTCAACCCTACCCAGAGGAATCTCTCAACTCTGGTCTAGAGGAATCTCTCAACTCTGGTCAGATTACTGGTGATCAGCCGAGTAGCCGAAGCATCGATGCAAGTATGTCATCACCATAAAAATATAAAATAATACCTCCAAAAATAATAAATAATCTCAACATCGTATATAAATAAATACGGAAAAATCACGAACTCGCAACGACTGTGAAAATATAAAACTGTCCACTCACAGATGAGCGTAACACGATACGCGTTAATCCCGTGATCCGGTGGAAAATTCCTCGCCAAACGAACGATCACGATCCCCTGAATAATCATAAAATCCACTGCCCAAAATCATAACCCAAAACCTTGAATCACATCATGAGAAACAACCGTTCCCGGAAACAAATAATTCAATATCAACGAAATCGTCAAAATCCGATAATCACAACACAAAATCTCACTATAATTTCTGATGCTCAATTCGAAAAACAAACCTCACCACGCGATCGGTGCGCGATTCCGAGCGAAACGACATATAACTCGTCGAAAAAGTCGCCGTCGCGGACGGCGGCGCCGTTGCCGCTGACCGCCGGAAAATCACACCGGCTCAGAAAAATGCAACCTACACTTGGATTTGAAGATCTCGACATTTCCAACAACTTTCCAATTCAAAGTTAAGGCCAATTTTGATCGGAAAAGGTCCAAAACTCACCTCAAAGTCTCAAACCCTTACCGGAATTTCAACATCACGGATCTCTCTCCTCCGGCCACGGAAACCTCCCAAACCACTTCCAATAGCTTCCTCTCCTCATGGCTAACAAAACGCCTCAAATAGAAGCCACCACCTCGGCCTCCATGCCGTCACCCGAAATCGAAGAAAACTCGCCGGAAAAAGCCGATTTTCGCCGCCACATTTCTTCCTCCCCTGGCCACCCCACGGGTCGATCCACCTATCAAGTTGAAGAGGGCCACGAGCCCAACAAGTTCCATGAAAGGACCCCGGCCAATCGTGGCCGAAATCGGCTTCAACTCCGGCGAAATAAACTCGGTACGAAATATGTCACACTTGACCCGTGGTCAACGCGGGTCAACCCAACTTTCTGATTTGGAAACTTTCGAATTTATACCATACACGTATCAAATCCCAAACGGATAAATACGACAATATCCGTCGGCCGAAAATATTCACAACTTATTCCTCGTAACTCGGAATAATCCTCCGGAAGTTCCCACAAGCTCGAAATTAATTTCTCTACAACTTTCATGAAGAATCCCAAGTGAAATTCTTGCCCGATAATTTAGTCGTTAAGGAAGCCGCCATATTAATCAATTACGTCAAAATCGCGACTAATCGCGAAACTCGCAAATCAAGTCGATAACCATTCCAATTTCGGTTCGGATCGATCGACGGTCCAAAACGGATCACAATCACGATTCGGATAAACTCGAATACGAACGGATAAACTCGACGATATTCCAAAATTTCAAATATTCATATTATATTCCTTGGTCGTCAAAATAATAATCCGGAACCGCCCACGAACTCGAAATCACACGTACAACAACTCTCGAGAAGAGACTCAACTCAAATTCTCGGCCAATAATTTAGTCGTGATCAAAACCGGCAATTCAATCAATTTACAGAAAACTGTGATTACGCGCAAGCTCGTGGATTAAGCCGATTACTCTACTGATTCTGTTCTGGGTCGTCACAAATCTACCCCCCTTAAAAAATTTCAACCTCGAAATTTCCAAGTCTGCCAACTGAAAAGTAGGAACACTGCTTCTGCATACAGTTCAACTCCCAAGTGGCAACCTCAACTGAACGACTCTGTTAATAGAAAATATCTCTGTACCCTCAAATCCCGAATCTGAACTGGCTCCTCCACAAATGCCAAGTTTTCCTGCATAAGAAACTGATATGGTACAAAATACGCAACAAATCTGAAATGCAATTCCACCACACGGAATACAACACAGACAAAGGCCAATGCTATAGGCAATGTCAAACTATACGGCACAACACTAACTCGCCCCATGATCATATACGAACCAAAATAACGTGGCAAATTCATAACTCAACCTGCTCACATCAATAGAACTCAAATATCGAACTCGAGCAATTATCAACCTGTTCCTGCTAATCCGAAGGTCAATCTCGAACAAATGAAACTGCGGGTCCCAAATCCCTCGGAACTGCAATACACAAGACCACAATATGCCCTCCAAGGTCTGAATAGTCCTCCAAGATCGCTCACCAATTTGAGGATAAGAAACTGTACTAACCTGTAATCTGGTCCTCAATGCTCACTGCAATGTTTGTCAACACTCTGTTGTAACTGATTATCTCGATCAGCAATCTGAGACACAGGCGCACCACATAAATGGACAACCTCCGCCAAATACAGCTATATCAGCCTGCCATTGAAATCTTTTCCGGAAGTACAAGGAAAAGAACTGATACATAAAATCCACAGTGACAAGCTCCAACTTCTAATCGGAAATCTCCAATGGCTGTAAATTCCCAACAAGTTTCTGCCTCACAGCCCTCACCTGCAACCAAATGTGGCATTTGCTCACATAAGCTGCTATATTCCTCTTCATGTTGCGTCATGAGTAGAAAACTCGAAATATCTAATACATCTCCGTACAACTAGTGCATAACGCACGCAAAACAATGAGCTTCAACATAATCACACTCTAACTTAGCTCTCGTAGCTCGCAACTCGGTTAACACGGAAACTCAAGCTACACACACATGAAACAATGAAGCTCCCGATTTCCGACTGAATGCATCAACAACGACATTAGCCTCTCTCGGATAAACTCAAAATGTGCAGCCATAGTCGTTAATCGACCCCATCCATCTACACTGCCTTAAGCTCAAGTTTGGCTGAAAATGCAAGTAGATGAAACTCGAGTGATTAGTGTACATCCTACACTGCGCTGCATGCCACAACAATAGTGTCTCGAACTCTTTGATGCTAACATAAACACAGCTACTCCTAAGTCATACACAGGATACGTAACTTCATAAAGTTTCCACTGCCTAAAACCATGAGTCACCGCTCTGCTATGCTGCATCATATATAACCAAATCCAAATCTCGATGCATCGCTATAAACCACAAACTCACCATGGTCGTCAGGTAAAGTCAAAATCGGTGCAGTGGTCAAGCTTTTCTTCAGGAGTAAGTAACTCTCCTCACACGCATCAGACCACTCGAACTTGATGCCTTTCTTCGTCAATCTGATAAGTGGAGTGGCAATCCGAGAAAAATCTTGCACAAAGCGCCGATAGTAGCCTGCCAAACCCAAGAAACTCCTGATCTCTGGTACGGTGGTAGGTCTACTCCAAATCAACACCGCTTCTATCTGGTCAGAATCCACGCTGACTCCCTCAGCTGACATCACGTGGCCCAAAATCTTCACGCTAATCAACCAAAACTCACACTTGCTGCACTTCGCAAACAACTGATCATCTCACAAAGTCCGCAAAACCGCTCGCAAATGCTTCTTGTGCTGGCCAACACTCCTAGAGTAAATCAGGATGTTGCCGATGAACATGATCACAATCTTGTCCAGAAACCGACTGAACACCCGGTCTATCCAGTCCATAAAAGCTGCAGGGCATTGGTCAAACCAAACGGCATGACCAAGAACTCGTAATGCCCGCACCTTGATCTGAAAGCTGTCCTGGCCACATCTGACTCTCTAATCCTCAACTGATGGTATCAGGACCTGAGATCAATCTTCAAAAAGAGCTGTCCTGGCCACATCTGACTCTCTAATCCTCAACTGATGGTATCCGGACCTGAGATCAATCTTCAAAAAGACTGAAGCTCCCTTGAGCTGATCGAACAAGTTGTCAATCCGCAGCAACGGATACTCGTTCTTCACGGTGACTTGATTCAGCTTCCGGTAATCGATGCACAACTTCGGCGAACCATCCTTCTTTCGCACAAATAGTACAAGAGCACCCCACGGTGATACACTGGGTCGTATGAAATCTTCTCCAGCAACTCTCGAAGTTGAATCAGTAGCTTCTTCAACTCCGTTGGCGTCGTACGATAAGATGCATGTGATATGGGTCCAGTGCCCGATAATAGCTCAAAGGTGAAATCGATCTCCCGAACTGGAGGAATACCTGGTAGCTCCTCCGGAAACACATCTGGAAACTCGGGAACCACCTCAATGTCATTAACGTATGGCACAGCAGCCGTAATATCCATAACACGAGTTAAGTATGTTACACAACCCTTTTTCATCATTCGCTCGGCCTTCATCGCTGAAATCACACATGGTAATAAAATATTCTTCTCACCACGAAACAGTATCTCTGGGAACCCTGGTCGTTGAAACACAACCTCTTTCTCGTGACACTCGAACATAGCCCAATGTGTCGTCAAGAAGTCCATAACTAAAATCACATCAAAATCGACGATATCCAACAATAACAGATCCGCGGCTAACCCGTAACTTCCAACAAAGATCTCACAACCTCTCCGAATGGATACAACACTCTCCAACCCTGGAAGTGGAGATGCAGGTACAATAGCCATGGATGCCAAGCAACAGTAACCTCAGAGAAACTCTGTCCTCACACAGGGTCGTGGCACGAACTCTGGCATGTCCAACAAACCGTCCACGTCGATTGCGACTTTGCTGATTGACTCGTTTAGAAGGCTGTGTTGGTCAAACTCCAGAAATAGCATCTTGTCCTCCTCCTAAACTCTGAGCTGCCGAACCACTAAAACAGCTGACTGAGGACGTTCCCTCGCAACGTGACCTTCCTGGCCACCAAAATAGCAACTGAGAGTGCTCCACGAACACAAATCACAGCGACGCCTGCTGTGTGGAAGGATCACCAACGACCACCCTGACTCATGCCACAGGAACAAGTCCACTACTCTGTGATCTCCATCACCACCAAACGGATCTTATGCTTATTCAGATGACCCTCAACATAATCGAAAAGGCCACAGCCTAATGAAGATACTAATCCCGAGGTGCCTGAACTTAACCTCAACAAAATCTCAACTAAGTTCACCTTCCTCAAACTGACATGTCGGAAACCGCGTAAGCCTTTCTTTCTCGATGTCCTCGCCTCTGAGTGCAGCAAATCAAACCCCTCACGGTTGTTTTGAGGCATAACAGTTAAAATCCCTCTGATGCTCAGGCTCAAACTCATCTCGAACCTCGTACATTGCTTCCTTTGAAGTCAAATAACACATGCAAACTGGGACAAACATATGAACGATATATCCCTGCCTCAGGTCGGTGAACACTCCATATTTCTGTTGTTAGGTAGCCTGATTGAACCATTTTCGTATAAACAATACCCTGAATGTAGGTCATGGAGTCACAACAGGAACTTACACAATACCAGCCCACCTAATGCAATGATCTGACTCAGGCAAAACATCAACTACTATAATTCTCTGCTATAAGGCAACATGTAAACGCCCATACACGCACAACCAGGCAAACCATGCCACACAAATCTCTGAATCCAGAATGCTCATCCAAACCTACAACTCACTACCAAGTCGCGCGTCGACTGATCTTTAATAGGATCCACAACCATACCGACACGGAAAGCACGTCAAGGAGGCATCCTAACGAACAGGACATTATTCACAACAAACTAGACGTAATCATGGAACTTTAAACATTTGAAAGCACACAACACCCGGAGCATTGATGAGTATCCGCCGGCCGGTCGGGTCATCACTCAAGACATGCTGTACATTCTCAAATATCCTTAGTAAACACGACTACAGAAGTCTACAGAACCTAAACCCTAATGCTCTGATACCAAGCTGAAAGGACCCAACCCCGATTTAGTTTCTTAAACTGGAATCCAACCCTTTCTGAAAAGGTCCAAAACTCACCTCAAAGTCCTAAACCCTTACCGAAATTTCAACATCACGGATCTCTCTCCTCCGGCCACGGCAACCTCCCAAACCACTTCTAATAGCTTCCTCTCCTCATGGCTAACAAAACCCCTCAAAGAGGAGCCACCACCTCGGCCTCCACGTCGTCACCCGAAATCGAAGAAAACTCGCCGGAAAACGCCGATTTTCGCCGCCACATTTCTTCCTCCTCCGGCCACCCCACGGGTCGACCCACCTACCAAGTTGAAGAGGGCCACAAGCCCAACAAGTTTCATGAAGGGACCCCAGCCAATCGTGGCCGGAATCGGCCTCAACTCCGGCGAAATCAACTCGGCGCAAAACGGGTCACACTTGACCTGTGGTCAACGCGGGTTAACCCAACTTTCCTAATTTGGAAACTTTCCCAATTGTCACGTATCACTTCCGTATTTATACCGTACACGTATCGAATCCCAAACGGATAAATACGACAATATCCGCCGGCCGAAAATATTCACAACTTATTCCTCCTAACTCGGAATAATCCTCCGAAAGTTCCCACAAGCTCGAAATTAAATTCTCTACAACTTTCCTGAAGGATCCCAAGTCAAATTCTTGCCCGATAATTTAGTCATTAACGAAGCCGTCATATTAATCAATTACGTCAAAATCGCGACTAATCGCGAAACTCGCAAATCAAGTCGATAACCATTCCAATTTCGATTTGGATCGATCGACGGTCCAAAACGGATCATAATCACGATTCAGATAAACTCGAATACGAACGGATAAACTCGACGATATTCCGAAAGTTCAAATATTCATATTATATTCCTCGGTCGTCGAAATAATAATCCGATCAACGGTCCAAAACAGATCACAATCACGATTCGGATAGACTCGAACACGAACGAATAAACTCGACAATATACCAAAATTTCAAATATTCATATTATATTCCTCGGTCGTCCAAATAATGATCCGGAACCGCCCACGAACTCGAAATCACGCGTACAACAACTCTCGAGAAGAGACTCAACTCAAATTCTCGGCCAATAATTTAGTCGTAATCAAAGCTGGCGATTCAATTATCTGTCTGAAATCTGCGATTACGCATAACCTCATGGATTAAGCTGATTAACACTACTGATTCTATTCTGGGTCATCACAAATCCACCTCCTTTAAAAAAATTTCGACCTCGAAATTTCCAAGTCTGCCGACTAAAAAATAGGAGCACTGCCTCTGCATGCAGCTCAACTATCCAGTGGCAACCTCAACCGAACAACTCTGTCTACGGAAAATATCTCTGTACCCTCAAATCTAGAATCTGAACTGGCTCCACACAAACGCCAAGTATTCCTGCATAAAGAACTGATAGGGTACACAACACGCAATAAGTCTAAAATGTAGTTCCACCACACGGAATACCACACACACAAAGGCCCAAGCTATAGGCAATGCCGAACTATACGGCATAACACAAATTCGCCTCATGATCACACACGGATCAAAATAACGTGGCAATTCACAACTCAACCTACTCACACCAACATAACTCAAACGTCGAACTCGGGAAATTATCAACCTGTTACCGCTAATCCGAAAGTCTGTGGTAGCACATTCCACTAAGTCAGGATCTAACGTCAGCTCACACCAAACTCGCTCCAACACAATGGAGTACAACATCGTTCCTCAAAACGACATCATGCAATGTCAAAATCATAGTGGTCTACAAACTGGTACTGCATGCAATCTCGAACAGTTGAAACTGCTGGTCCCAAATCCCTTGGAACTGCAATACACAAGACCACAACATGCCCTCCAAGGTCTGAATAGTCCTCATAGATCGCCCGCCAATCTAAGGATAAGAAACTGTACTAAACTGTAATCTGGTCCCCAATGCTCTCTGCAACGCTTGCCAACACTCAGTTGTAACTGATTATCTCAATCAGCAAACTGGGACGCAGGCGCACCACGTAAATGGACAACCTCTGTCAAATACAGCTATGTCAGCCTGCCATCGAAATCTTTTCCGAAAGTACAAGGAAATGTACTGAGTTCATCGAATGGTCCACAAAGATCCAACAACTAGTACCATAAACCGAAGTGCGTACTGGCACACAAAACCACGGCGACAAACTCCAACTTCTAATTGGAAATCTCCAATAGCTGTAACTTTTCGGAAAGTCTCTGCCTCGCTGCCATCGCCTGTCAACAAATGTGGCGTCTGCTCACACAAGCTGTTACGTTCTTCTATGGGTTGCGTTACGAGTAGTAAACTCGAAGTATCAGACACATCTCCGTACCACTAGTGCACAACGCACGTAAAACAATGAGCTTCATCATCATCACACTCTAACTTAGCTCTCATAGCTCACAACTCGGCTAACACGGAAACTTGATCCACACAAACATAAAACACTGAAGCTCCCTACTTCCGACTGAATGCATTAGCAATAACAATACCCTCTCTCTCGGATAAACTCAAATGTACAGCCATAGTCGTTAGTCGACCCCATACATCTACACTGCCTCAAGCTCAAATCCGGCTGAATATGCAAGTGGATGAAACTCAAGTGATCAGTGTACGTCCTACACTGCGCTGCACGCCGTAATAGTAGTGTCTCGAACTCTTTGATGCTAACATAAAAACAGCTACCTCCAAATCACACATAGGACACGTAGCTTCATAAAGTTCCACTGTCTGAACCCATGAGCCACCGCTCTGCAATGCTGTAACAAAGCATAACCAAATCCAAATCTCAATGCATCGTCATAAACCACGAACTCGTCACGGTCGTCAGATAACATCAAAACCGAAGCAATGGTCAACCTTCCTTCAGGAGTATATAACTCTCCTCGCGTGCATCGGACCACTCAAACTTGACACCTTTCTTCGTCAATCCGAAAAGTGGAGTGACAATCCGAGAAAATTCTGCACAGAACACCGATAGTAACCTGCTAAACCCAAGAGACTCCTGATCTCTGGTACAATGGTAGGTCAACCCCAAATCAACACGACTTCAATCTGGTCAGGATCCATGCCAATTCCCTCGGCTGACATCGCGTGGCCCAAAATCTCCACGCTAATCAACCAAAATTCACACTGGCTGAACTTTGCAAACAGCAGATTATCTCGCGAAGTCCGCAGAACCGCTCACAATTGCTTCAGGTACTGGCCCACGCTCTTGGAGTAAATCAAAATATTGTCGATGAACACGACTGTAAAAACTTGTCCAGAACCGTCTGAACACCTGGTCCATCAAGTCCGTAAAAGCTGTGGGGCATTGGTAAACCAAATGGCGTGACCAAGAACTCCTGATGCCTGCATCGTGATCCAAAAATTATCCTGGCCATATCTGATTCGCCGATCCTCAACTGATGGTATCCGGACCCGAAATCAATCTTTGAAAAGACTGAAGCTCCCTTGAGCTGATCAAACCAATCGTCAATCCGAAGCAGAGGATACTTGCTCTCCTCTGAAGCCTGATTCAGCTTCCGGTAGTCAATGCACCATCTCGTCAAACCATCCTATAATCGTACAAATAATGTAAGAGCACACCACGTAGATATGCTGGGTCGCATGAAATCTCCTCCAGCAACTCTCGAAGTTGAACCTGTAGCTCCAACAACAAGATGCCGGTGATATGAGTCCAGCGCCCGGTAAAAGCTCAATGGTGTAGTCGGTCTCCCGAACTGGAGGAATACCTGGTAACTCCTCCGGAACACACCTGGAAACTCGGGAACCACCTCAATGTCGGGCACAGCAACCGTAGTATCCACAACATGAGCTAAGCAAACAACACAACCCGTTTCCACCATCCGCTCGACCATCACCGCGAAACAGTATCTCGGGGAAACTTGGTCGTTGAAACACAACCACTTACTCATGACCATCGAACATAGCCCAAATGTGTCGCCAAAAGTCCATACTCAACATCATAACAAAATCAACGGTATCCAGCAATAACAGCTCAGCGGCTAAGCCATATCCTCCAACAAGGATCTCGCAACCTGATACTCACCATTACTAAGTACTAAATTAACACTTAACACTCAACAATAATGAGTCAATTAAAACCCTTTTTAGTAGATGTAGCATTAGTAAATAAGGATCGTTCTTAACCGGGGATTGATGGTGCATGCATAACTATGCTAGGTTTGTTTATGGGGTTGCGAGATTTGGTTTGTTTAACTAATAACCTACGAAATTTAAACCTAATTCTATTATGTACACGTGATCATCACATCATGTCTACCTCCACCGTTTTCATGCTTCACTTACCCAGTATCAACGAAATTCTTACCTTTCAACCTGCAATTTATACACATGCTTTTATGAGTGCGACGAAGACCGCCTACACCTTAATTTATCTAAGATTCATACAAAACATGCTAGAGAGGAACGAAGAGCGTATCACCCAACACATTAAGAAGCTTTAATCATACAAGCATGTATACAAGTCAAAGACCAAAAACTAAGAACACATGGAAGGTAACATAAGTAAGTAAAAACGTATAGCCTTTATTAAACAAATCACAAGTCATAAACCGAATTCTTTACAAGACAAAAGATGAGATAGAAGGTTTATGGTTACACTTTTGGAGTCTATGAAGAGCACTAACAACGCCTCGAGTGGATGGATTTTCAAGAACAAGACGAAGAGCGCCGATTATTCTTGATCCGTGAGGAGGGAGCTTCGGCCTTGGAGGGAATTAGGCTTAGGACGACTTGGGAGGTGTTTTGGGCAGAGCTTTGGTGTCTATGATGTGTGATACTGAAACTCTAGTCGAGCCCTCTTTTATATAGGCCAAGCAAAGCCTAGTTCAACTCCTTTTAGAACTCTAACTACTCCACCCGGGTAACCTGACCCTTCTCCATTAAAATTGGAATTTCTCTCGTTCTAGGACTCCAAATCATTTGATTCCATTTGCGTTGGAAACTAGACTTCCACTACTACATTTTTAACAATTGCCGGCGATTTTTAAATCACCGGCAATATTTTTTATCATTACCGGCGATTTTTTCCCCAAAAATCGCCGGCAATGTTTTTTTTTTTTTTTATTATTGCCGGCGATTTTTCCGGCAAATCACCGGCAATAGTCTGCCGGTAATTTAAAAAAAAAAAGACATTGCCGGCGACTTCCATGTAAGTCGCCGGCAATGATAAAAAAAAGAAGAAGACATTAACGGCGACTTGCATGGAAGTCGCCGGCAAATTTTTTTTTTTACCGGCGGACTATTGCCGGCGATTTGCCATAAAAATCGCCGGCAATGATAAAAAAAGAAGAAGACATTACCGGCGATTTTTGGAAAAAAAATCGCCAGTAATGATAAAAAAAATTGCCGGCGATTTAAAAATCGTGGGCAATGGTTAAATATGTAGTAGTGTTCTAGATCTTTCCAACCATATGCTAACCGCGTCTAGATTCATCCGGATCTGTTCACAGTGGTCTTTCGAAGTGGGCTGATATACAAAGGCTGATTTCTGATAATTCATTTTAATCCATCTTCTTTCTTTGGGCTTCTTTGAATATGATTTTGGTCTTCAAATCTTGACACTACGTGGGAAAGCATTTTAGTAACCATTTTGAAGACCATTTCTCGGACCATTTCTTCTCTGGAATTAGGAACTGTTCTCCTTAGCCAACTTTTAGCTCCGAAACGCCTCCTTTATTTCTACCTAAAAACATAAAGTAAGTTAGAAACATATTTACTAAGCATAAAACAAAGTTAAATATAGAGAGAAAGACATTAATAATCAAGCATAAAATGCGTAGATCAAATTCCCCCACACTTAGACTTTGCTAGTCCCTAGCAAATACACAACAAATCAATGGACTCGATAAAAGAAAAATAATAACGGGAAAAACACAAAGGTAAACGTGACACTTATATACAAACATACTTAGATATTTCAACATTTCAAAGCCGCAAATTCTCATGTAATCATGTTTGAAAACGATAGAAATACTAAGTTGAACAAAACTAAGCCCTTACTCAAATTTGTCTCAGAAAATTCTTCAAGTCTATAGCGATGGAATCATAATGTTTTAACATGAATGTTCAATGAATTCAATAGATAATAGAGATATGATCATGTCATGAACAAGTAATAGGTGGAGAAAAATAATGGTGATGTTAAAGCTGTGCATGTTTTGAATAAAGTTCAAATCAACTCACATGGATGCACTCATCATATTTTCACTTATGCAAAGGTTTCACTCAAAGTGTTTGTTAATTTCAATGAAAATTCATGCATGGGAAGAGATACTTGCACAAATGAACCAAAACCATATGCTTACTCATGCAACTTACTTCATAGATTGAAGGCTACTCATCTTAAGGATCAAAAAGGACTTTTAAGGGTTGTAATGGGGCTTAGGCTAAGGCATTCAAAAATATGGATATGTGGTGGTTAAGAACATTCAAAATACTTAGTCAAAGCGCCAAAAACTTCATAAATTTTGTTCATCCTCCTCTCACCAACGTCACCATGTGTAAAGTTTAAGTACACAGGCCAGATTTCATCTTGTTGGACCCTAACTTCATTCTTAACTTCCCTTGAGCTTTTGTAGATAGGACAAAGGCCACATTTCTTCACTTTTGGGCATTCAATTCAATACAAACTCCAAATCCACAAGTATGGGGGACATTAATCCAAAATTTAACATCTAAATCACAATGCTGGAGAGCTTCTTTTTTTCTTCTCTTTTTTTTTTAGCTCTCGAATTTTTTTTCTTTTCTTCTTTCTATTTTCGGCAATTGCAAACTTTTTTCAAGGTATTTGGACAAGTCTATCCCCATACACAGATCTCCTCATGATGTTCACACCATCTCCATGATTCTAGCTTCAAAAATCCCCACCAAATGGGTTATCTAGGGGTGTCGCAACTCGTGCGCACAAATGAGACACATGGCAATTTGGCAAAGTGGTGGATATCCTAAGTGCCTTTAATCACATCCAAAATCAGAGTATGTATCAACTATAAGCTTTGCAAATTGACATGAGTAAGTTCTAGTATTCTCTAGTTCATTAAGATCTATGGCAAGTGAGTATATGCATGATTTTGAGACCTATATCTAATATGCACGAAATTTCACTCAAAAGAAGTGTTTAAGGCTCAAAATCTCATTTAAGGCTCATATGATTCAAAACTTATTCTCATATGCGATTTCTGTACCAAGTTTTATCAAACCATATCTACTACATGTCATAACACTCAAAAGATATCTCAATTAGCACATGAATTCATCCTTAATGATATGCAACGCCATTTTTGTATTCTTTTCGGTCCAATTTCATCGTAGACTAAAGAAGGGCATCCTAAAGACTCTTTAAAACACTAAGTTAAACAAAAAGACTCACAACAATTGTTTTAGGGCATCATCCACCGGAAGGTTCCATTGTCCGCCCATTTTTACAATTTATGACTCAAATAAGTTGTAAACCCTTCCCCCACACTTAAACTCTACATTGTCCTCAATGTACTAAAGTAAAACATAGAATCAAGCATGAAGAATAGGATTTACGAAAAATCTAACTAAGAAAAGTAAAAGCTACAAAAATTAAAAAGAGAAAAAGGGAAGAGAAAGCAAATCTGGTTTGTAGACTCCTCCATTGGGTTGCCTCCCAACAAGCCCTTGTTTTTTTAACGTCTTACAGTCTAGACGTGTTGCTTTCTTTTATGCTCAATGAACAACCTGTCTTGGAGGTGCAACTCCTCCATTTTTGCCTTCCACTTTTCAGCTTCCATGTTCTGACCTCCGTGCTTTTGATCTTTAATTCCCAACAATTTAGAAATCAGAATTTTGTGATATTTATATGGATGGAAACTAGACGTCCAGAGCTTTCCAACCCTATAAAGAACTCCATCTAACTCCAACCGAGCTGAAAGTTATGGCTTTTCGAATTTGACTGTTCTTTTTGGATAGAAGCTGCGAATTTATGAAAACACTTGGAGCACATTCCTCCATCGTTTCCTTCAAAACTCAACAAACATCAAATCCAATGGAAAAATGCATGAAATTCAATGATGAAGATGATGCATGATGATGCAACTATGTAATGAATGACATGATATGCAAAGATGTATATGCATGCATCCTAAATATTACAAAAATCGAGCAGCTTGAGCATGACTCCTTGCATAATTTCTCTAGAATTAATTACATGTTGGAACTAACTGAAATTTTACGACTGTAAACTAGACACATACAAAAATGTCAAAAAAGTTTCAGAAATTTCCGCGACATGAAACTATGTCAGATAAATCACACAAAATAGCCTATTACCCATCTCCGATTTGACTATCTAAAACTAAAAATAAAATTAACATTGTACAAAACATGAAATGATTAGAGTATGGTTAGTCTTCTTTACAAAGTTCAATTTTGATATTTACGCACAAGTAGTGTCCAAATTGAGTGCGTCAATGATTTAAAGAGAGTACACTAGCTTAATCTTTAGATCGTTCAATGGACGTGCGACCCGCGCGATAAAGCATGAAATTTCAATCAAATGGCCTTGGTTCAATCGAAAAACATGGCCAGTTAGGGATAGAGATAACGCGAGAGGTAGGACTAATTTCGACAAAACACCCCGAGGCTAACCGGGCCAATGGTATATACTCTATGGTGTTAGTCTTTCTTAGATCCAGAACCTGTTACTAGTCATAACCCGTTCTAGACACCATGTCCGACATTCAACCAAAATCTCAAAAATTCACACTCCCTCAAGTCATTTGTAGACTCCGCCCTCAACCTCATGTCCATAACTTCACTTAGGTTATGGTGTGCGGTGATGAAATCCACACATCATGAGGGGTTAAGGAGATAAACAAGGAAAATAGGCGCCATCTATTCCAAAGAGTGCGACTTAATCAACCAAACTTATGTACTAAATTTAATCAAAGACTACCTTTAAGGTGTACACATGGCCGCAAAAAAAAATATAATATGAACAAGTGTTAGTAACATAAATAATTACAAAAAATTTCGTTGCTTTTATATACATACTATAAATTTGCACAATTTCACATATTTACAAACATAACACATGCAATTCCAGATTCGTGCAAACTTGAGTACAGCTGCTTGTCGATTGTTTCCAGAATTATTGGCTGGGCCGAATGTAATGAAATTTTACAGGCACAAACTAGACACGTAACCAAACAATCCTGAAAGTTTTTAGATTTTTATGAGACCTATAGCTATATAAAATAATTTACACAAAACAGGGAAGTGTACAGTTCCGAAAACAGAAAAATATATACATATTGTACAAGCATAATCACACAATTCTTTACAATCCCCGGAAACGGCGCCAAAATTGATACTCACCATTACTAAGTACTAAATTAACACTTAACACTCAACAACAATGAGTCAATTAAAACCCTTTTTAGTAGATGTAACATTGGTAAATAGGGATCGTTCTTAACCGGGGATTGAGGGTGCATGCATAACTATGCTAGGTTTGTTTATGGGGGTGCGAGATTTGGTTTGTTTAACTAATAACCTACTAAATATAAACCTAATTCTACTATGTACACGTGATCATCACATCATATCTACCTTCACCGTTTTCATGCTTTACTTACCCAGTATCAACGAAATTCTTACCTTTCAACCTGCAATTTATACACATGCTTTTAAGAGTGCGACGAAGAGCGCCTACACCTTAATTTATCTAAAATTCATACAAAACATGCTAGAGAGGAACGAAGTGAAAGGACCCAACCCCGATTCAGTTACCTAAACCGGAATCGAACCCCTTCTGAAAACACGAACCAACAAAAACCATTCAAAATTTCGGCAGAGTTTCATTACTAACGTGGAATTGCATAAACCTGCACCCTGAAAATAACACTTCGTCCTATGCCACAAAAGCCAAACCGTGGGCACCAATCCCATCCGGATTTCTCAATATCATAACAATATCAAATAATAGACAACATATCTGTATAATATAATATATACGAGAAAATCCGTATAAAACATGTATCAGAATGTATCAAAGCGACCTCTAGTGTAAATATATACAAAATACACATCAGTAGGCGAAACAAGAACCTACTGGAAAACACAGGTAGCTCAGATCACTAGCCTCCAACCGCGACGTGAAACACCAGAACCTGAACAGCAACTGGGCACGGAAATCGAAAAGCCCAGGGGAAAGACATGAAAATCGTTAGAGTGAGTGGAAGAAAATAAATGTCTTTCACCAGTTGATATATATATTTTAAAATAACATATGCGAGTCCAGATGTATAAATAAACAAATAGTACACGAGGTAATACATACTCCTCCAGTGTACTGAGCCTGCAAGTAAAAATCCCACGGGGTCACTCATGGACACGTCTGTGCTAGTACAGTCTGAATCACGGGATCCCAGACCCACACGTGATTCGAGCCAGAAAGGCCTCAGGTCAGGGTAACTGTTTCCACCTGGAAATGCCTCGGCACAAGAAACAGATTACTGTACCTACCCGGAAATACATCGGCACAAGGCATAGTTCCCCCTGGTAGGCACCCTCGGGGATCAGCCGGGATGCGTGTGTATCGATACAACAACATAAACTACGACTGTACTCTGCGTAAACCAAATCATAAATATTTCGATGCAAATGCAATAAATAGCATAAGAATGCATATGCGTAACATAATCGTATAACACATGCTCATAATAATCATAATCTCGTAAACATGCTCAAATTCGTAAATCATATAAAAGACTCACAATAATTCAGTGAAAAGAAATTGTCCACTCACAGGTGAGCAAAACGCGCACTCGCGCTAATCTCGTGGTCCGGCGGAAGATCCCTCGCCTGAAGCACGATCACGATCTCGATCCCCTGAATATTCATAAAACACAACTGATCAAAACATAACCCACAATTCTGTACTTAACCACGGAAACCAACCGTTCCCGCGAACATATTAAACCGTACAAAATAACCAACTGAACCGACTGAATTTCCGAAATCTCCACCCGAAACCCTCGACTGAATATCCACTACCCAAATCACTATGAAAACCTCTGGACGATAATCAGGGCGCGATTACGAGAAAAACGACATTAAAAACACTAAAATCCAAAAAGTCAACTCCTCGCCGGAGCTCCGCCGTTGACCGCCGCCGGCGGCGGCGACGTGCCGTCAACGGTGGAATTCCACGGCGAGATTCTCCGGATCAGAAGATCTCCACGAGCCCAATCCTTTCCTCTTCTACCACGAAGTCCAATTCAGAACCCAACCCTCTCAATTTCCACCAAAACTAAACGGAAAATTTCCTCCGGTGACCTATTCGGGTTCCACCAAATATTCAACCTCAACCCAAAATAAACACATGGGGAGCATCACCAAGGTGTGGGGAGGTGAAACCCCAACAACCTCACCTCAACAACTCGCCGCAACCTCCCTAACCAATACCGGCGACAACCGTGAAACCGACCCGATTCGGGTCATCACAAAACCTCAATAATTCCCACAAAATCGAACATCAATCAACTCGAAATGACAAGGAGAAGCTATACATACCCTCAGTGAAGTTGGAGGTGGCTGGAATAAGCAAGTCGGCCGGCAAGAACCAAAACGGAAACTGTCCTCCCTCGGTCAACGGTCAAGCTTTCCAAAATTGGAAAGTCAACGGTGGTCAACGCCAAACAGTGTTTTTCGACGATTTCACGACTATTTCCGATATTTATACTCGCGCCTCGGGTCAATCGACGGTCCAAAATGAATATTCGAAATGATTCGGATAAACACGAAACAAACGGATAAACTCGTCGGAAACTGAAACTTCAAATAATCACAATTTATTCCTCGGTTATCGGAAAAATCATCCGGAACCGCCCTCGAGCTCGAAATCACGTACTCTACAACTTCCGGGAAGACACATAACTCAAATTCTCGGCTGATAACATAGTCGTGAACAGAATCAACAAACCACACAAATATCGTAAAACTACGACTATAACCAATCTCGTGAATCATGCAGAATACACAACTGATTCTGGTTCGGGTCGTCACACGAAGAGCATATCACCCAACACATTAAGAAGCTTTAAGCATACAAGCACGCATATAAGTCAAAGGCGAAAAACTAAGAATTTCTCTTGTTCTAGGACTCCAAATCGTTTGATTCCAGTTGCGTTGGAAACTAGACTTCTAGATCTTTC
This sequence comes from Geum urbanum, assembly GCA_946800695.1. Lineage (NCBI taxonomy): Eukaryota > Viridiplantae > Streptophyta > Magnoliopsida > Rosales > Rosaceae > Geum > Geum urbanum. The sequence continues at coordinate 44,319,021 of OX326998.1, forward strand.
CAACAATATGCTAACTGCGTCTAGATTCATCCGGATCTGTTCACAGTGGTCTTTCGAAGTGGGCTGATATATAAAGGCTGATTTCTGATAATTTATTTTAATCCATCTTCTTTCTTTGGGCTTCTTTGGACATGCTTTTGGTCTTCAATTCTTGACACCATGTGGGAAAGCATTTTAGTAACCATTTCTCAGACCATTTCTCGGACCATTTCTTCTCTGGAATTAGGAACTTTTCTCCTTAGCCAACTTTTAGCTCCGAAACGCCTCCTTTATTATTTCCTCCTTTATTCCTACCTAAAAACATAAAGTAAGTTAGAAACATATTTACTAAGCATAAAACAAAGTTAAATATAGAGAGAAAGACATTAGTAATCAAGCATAAAATGCGTAGATCACAACCTCCGGATGAATACAACACTCTCCAAAACCTCAGAAGTGGAGATGCAAACACAATAGCCATGGATATCAAACGACGGTAACCTCGGAGAAAATTCTGTCCTCATACAAGGTCGTGGCACGAACTCCAACATGCCCAACTAGCCGCCCACGTCAATTGCGAGTTGCTGATTAACTCATCAAAAAGGCTACATTGGTCAAACTCCAGAAATAGCATCATGACCTCCTCGTGATCTCTGAGCTATCGTACCACTAAAACAGCTGGCTGAGGGTGCTCCCTCGCAACGTGACCCTCTTGGCCACCACAATAGCAACTGAGAGTGCTCCATGAACACAAGTCACAATGACACCTGCTGCGAGAAAGGATCACCAACGATCACCCAAACTCATGCCACAGGAACAAGTCCGCTACTCCGTGATCTCCACCATCACCAAACAAATTCTCTGCTTTGATCTGATGACCCTCACATAATCAAAAAGACCACAGCCTGATGAAGTCATTGATCCCGAGGTGCCTGAACTCAATCTCATTAAAATATCTCGACTAAGTCCACTTTCCTCAAACCAACACATCAGAAACCGTGTAAGCCTTTCCTTCTCGATGTCCTCGCCTCTGAGTGCAGCACATCAAGCTCCTTATGGTTATCTTGAGGCATAACAGTCAAAATCTTTCTGATGTTCAGGTTCAAACTCATCTCGAACCTCGTGCACTACTTCCTTTGAAGCCACATAACACATACAAACGGAAACAAACATATGAATGATACATCCCTGAATGTAGGTCATGGAGTCGCAACAGGAACTCACACAATACCAGCCCACCAAATGCAATGATCTAACTAAGACAAACATCAACTGCCATAATTCTCTGCTCTGAGGCAACATGTAGACACTCATACACGCACAATCAGGTAAACCATGCCACACAAATCTCTGAACTCAGAATGCTCAACCAAACCCACAACTCACTGGCAAATCGCGCGTCGATTGATCCTCAATAGGATCCACAACCATACCGACACGGAAAGCACGTGAAGGAGGCATCCTAATGAATAAAACATCGTTCGCAACAAGTAGAACGTAATCATGGAACTTCAAATATTTGAAAGCATACAACACCTGGAGTATTGATGAGTATCCGCCGGCCGGTCGGGTCACCACTCCAGACATGCTGTACATTCTCAAATATCCTTAGTAAACACGAGTACAGAAGTCTACAGAACCTAAAACCTAATGCTCTGATACCAAGCTGAAAGGACCCAACCCCGATTTAGTTTCCTAAACCGGAATCAAACCCCTTCTGAAAACATGAACCAATAAAAACCATAAAAATTTCGGCATAGTAATGCTACTAACGCGGAATTACCATTACCTGCACCCGGAAAATACACTTCATCCTATGCCACAAAAATCAACCCGTGGGCACCAATCCCATCCAGATTTCTCAATATCATAACAGTAATGTAAAGTAATAAATATAACTATACTTTACAGAAATCCGAGGAAAATCGTATGAAAATATACATCAGAATACTCAGAGCGACTTCTAATATAGATATACAAATAGTAGGCCAAACTAAGAACCTACCATAAAAGAAACATCGCTCGAATACTATGCCTCCGACCACGACGTGCGACACCAGAATCTGAACTGCAAACTGGGCACGGAAACCGAAAAGCCCAGGGGAAAGACATGAAAACCGTTAGAGTGAGTGGACGAAAATAAATGTCTTTCGTCGAATAATATATGTTATAAAAACATATGCGATTCTAAATGCATAAAAATCAAATGGTACACGAGGAGACGCTGACTCCAACTCGCGTACAGAGCATGCATAGAAAAATCTCACGGGGTCACTCATGGACACATCCGTGCTAGTACAGTCCGAATCACGGGATCCCAGACCCACACGTGATTCTAGCCAGAAAGGCCTCAGGTCAGGGTATCTGTTCCCACTCGGAAATACATCGGCACAAGGTACAGTTCCCCCTTGGTAGACATCCTCGGGGATCAGCCGGGATGCAAGTGTATCGATACAACCACATATACTAAGACTGTACTCTGTGTAAATCAAATCATAAATAGTTTCATGCATACGTATAAAGCATAATGTAAATGCATAATCGTAAAGCACATGCTCATAAAAATCATGATCATACTGCATGCTCAAGTTCGTAAAACGTATATAAAAGACTCGCAATCAATCCGTGAAAAGAAATGTCCACTCACAGGTGAGCGTAACGCAGTTCGCGTTAATCTCGTGATCCGGCGGAAAATCCCTCGCCAAACGAACGATCACGAACCCCTGAATAATCATAAAATCCATTTCTCAAAATCATAACTCGAATCCTCAAATCAAATCACGAGAAACAACCGTTCTCGGAAACACATTTCTCAAATTCAATAACGACGAATTGTCGAAATTCCGATAATTATACCACACAACCTCGCCATAATTTCGGACGCTCAATTCGAAAAACAAACCTCACCACTGCGATCGGGGCGCGATTCCGAGTGAAACGACATACAACTCGTCGAAAACCCCGAAAAGTCAACTTTGACCGGAGACCGCCGTTGACCGCCGGCGGCGGCGGCGGCGCCACCCAAACTTGAATTTTCCCGGCGGGCCAAAGCCTATTCCACTCAAAATCATCCAACAACCAACTTCCATAACTACACCAAAGATAAATTCAAACTCTAACTAGCTCAATTTCATGCAAAACCGAAATCCCACACAAATTTCAATCCAACAATTCTCCATGTACAAAACGAATTGGAACTCCATACTTACATGGTTAGACTCGTGGTGATGAGAGCTTCAAAGCCCAGTGCTTCTCGTAGCTCAAATCGGCCGGAAAAAGAACGACCAAAAACCCCCAATTTTCACAAACTTTCAACCGGCAAATCTCTCTCCACCGACGTCCCCGCCGTGAGTGGTGGCCGGAACCACCAAGGAGAGGCCAAGCCAAGTCGAACAAGACCTAGGCCGAGGCCGGAGGTGGCCGGACGGAATGCCACCGCCGGCGAGCTCCTCCACCGTCGCGCCTCCTCTTCTCCTTGCCGAGTTGACTCGGTCAACCATCATCAATGCTAGCTTTGACTTTCCCAAAACAGCAATCCATTAATATACTTGCTATTTTAGGAAACTCCCATAATTAAATTTACGACAAACTTCGAATACCCGTAACTTTCGCGTCGTAAATCCGTTTTCAATAATTCTTGCGGCAACAAACTCATCTCGACAAGTTCTTCAATTTTCACCCGAAGTCAAACACATCGACCAATCCGATAAAAAGTCAATGGTTCAAACCATCACAAGCTTATCCGATTAAATAATCGACGGTCGAAAATATTCGTAACTTAATCCTCGTAACTCAAAAAAATCCTTCGGAAGTTCTCACAAGCTCGAAATTAAATTCTCAACAACTTTCATGAAGGATCCCAGATCAAATTCTCGTCCGGTAATTTAGTCGCTAACAAGGCGCCATATTAGCAGATTATGCCGAAATCACGACAAATCGCGAAACTCGCAAATCAAATCGATAATCATTCCATCTACGGTTCGGGTCGATCAACGGTCTAAAACGGATCACAATCACGATTCGGATAGACACGAACACGAACGGATAAACTCGACAATATACCGAAATTTCAAATATTCATATTATATTCCTCGGTCGTCCAAATAATGATCCGGAACCGCCCACAAACTCAAAATCACACGTACAACAACTCTCGAGAAGAGACTCAACTCAAATTCTCGGCCAATAATTTAGTCGTGGTCAAAGCTGGCGATTCAATTATCTGTCAGAAATCTGCGATTACGCATAACCTCATGGATTAAGCTGATTAACAGTACTGATTCTGTTCCGGGTCGTCACAAATATATCTAGACTCACAATGACAGTGAAAAATAAAGTATCCACTCACCTGGATCGTCGTAAACATAAGTTGATTCAATAACTCGTAGAAAATACTTAACGTTCCTAGGCAAATTAAACATCTATATTAAATAATTTGATATTCTAATTGTGAAATAGTTAAGGACTCCAAGTCGATTCATATCTCAAATACTTACATTTCGTTTTCGATAACGAACGTCGCTATTTTGCCACACCGCGAATTTAAATACATCCGACAAACTTTGACTTCCTAAGTTTCAGAGGAAGGTTAGCTCGACTTCACATATGATGAAAGATCACGTCAAGCATGTCGAGTAACGTCAAAATATTACTACACTATCGAATCGCACAAAAACTTCGTGTAATTCAATCATAAATGGGCTTAGGAACTTCCTATGAGAAAATCGGTTATTCTGGTCACCAGAGCTTTGTCGGTGGCAGCCAAAATTTGACCAACCCAAAACACTCTGACCTGTACACAAAAATGCTCATCTCAACATTCCCAACAACTTTCATAAACATCACAAAGCCCAATTTGCAAAGGATAGGCCGAAATTACCTTGGAAAATCTGAAATACTCTCAGTTTTTGGCGATGCATGTATGCCGTCCACCGGCCAAGATGGGCCACTAGAGAGGGGTGGTGTTCGACTCCATTAAGGGTGGGCTTCAAAAGCCCTCAAGATTTGCAGCGGTTCAACGTCGGTGTTGTCGCCGACGATGGAGGCCGAAAAACCTAGAACTTCCTGTCGATTTCCGGCTTCAATGGCTAAGAGTTAAAGGTTGCTATGTTGGGGAAAGAGAAGAGGAGACCGAGGTGAGAGTTTGAGAACGAGAACGACCAATTTTGTGGTCGGCCGGAGATGGGTCGTCTATACCAAGGGGAGAGAAAGTTGTTGGGCCTTTTACCCAACCCAGTGAAATACTTACATTATCTTAATCAAATGGACGGCCTAGATTAAACCTAAGGATGATCGAACAGTCCACAAAATTACCCTATAGTAGATTTCTGATTTAATTACTTTTAACTTGAAACTTCTAATATTCGTAGAAATTAGGTCGAACCTCCAAAAAGTCCAATCAAAGTATCGAAATAATTTCCTCTACAAATTTTGTGAAGAGAGTGAGTCCAAAATCATAATTTATAAAAAGATAATTTTTAGTCGTGACAAATCTAAACGTGACATATGATACTTAGCTCAGTAATTAGCACGATTAACGATGATTAACACATTAATTAAAGTTCGGGTCGTTACACACACACACACTCTCTCTCTCCCCCGGTTTAGGGTTTATGCTTTTGCTTCTCATTGTATTTATTAACACTGAATTTTAATTTGTTATTTGCAAGAATATTGAAAGATTGATTTCAAAATCAGATAGATGTGAGGGCGTTTTTGAAACATATTTTAGAGTTTTCTGAAAATAAAATAGGTATGAACTAAACTCTGGACATCACAGTAATTTCAAATTCATTTTCATTTGCATTCAGATAGGCAAATATGTTGACAAGTGTATTGTGTTGAATCACTTATGATTTTCCATACCTTGCTTCAAACTATGCTATCACATGTGAAAATAAATAAGAGATATCAAATGCTTTTTTGCTATTGTTTTTGTCATCTATTCATTATCATTTACAGATTCTTATTGATTTGTTGTTGCCTCATGTGATTCTTTGTTTTAGTGTACTTGCCTCTACATTTCGATTCAAAGTGAGAGTAAAAATATTCCATGGAATCAATTATAATGTAGTAACTGCAAGCTACTAATGTAGTAACCTATATATTTAAGAGTTTTTCTACAAGGACATCCAGTTTGCTCAATTGACCACTTTTTATTTTTAATTTAATAATTACACAATTATCTTTATATCTTTGTAAAAAATGATAGATAAGGACTTGAAAAATCTTAATCTAGTATCTGATTCAACCTCCTGCTTTAACTTTTTTCTTTTCTGAAATGTTAATAAATTCAATTTCGCACGACACTGTTTTCATCCTCTGTTCTTGATATGAATATGCAATGATCATATAAACCTACCAAATCGATAGGTAATTCCAAAGTTTTTTTTTCCGGTAAATATCTCTACAAATTGTGCAGTTTCTTTCAATTTTGGATTTTCGGTAATGTAGTACTCATCTTTAATTAGTTTGTTTGTAACCTCTGTTTTAATTTTTTGATCTTTTTCTAATTAACAATAAAATAAAGAAGTATATAATATTAACAAGTATTTGTAAGGGGAAATTCCCATCAGCTGATCGGTCGATCGCCTGCCGATTTCGGCGAGCTTTTGAGGTAATTTCAACGGGTTTCGGTCAGTTTTTGATATACGTTGTTTCATTGATGTTGTTGGCCTTCACTACTGGCATAAACACTATACCCGACGACATGGCAAAAAACAGACCGACGAGAACCCTTATCGTCGGGTATAGTGAACTATAACCGACGACTAGGGTACATCGTCGGTTATAGTTTTTTTTAACCAACGATGTATTGTTGTCGTCGATTATAGTCGCCGAAAAATCGTCGGGTATAGTTTTCCACTATTACCGACGATTTTGTGGTATCATCGGCTATAGATTCTTATTTCAGATCCATTCTGGGCAGTAGCTCTGTCATTCAAAAAAAATCTCCCGCGAAAACTTAAAATGCTCTGAAATTATTGGGTGATGTCGAAAACTGTCAAGAATAAGTTCGTGATTCATTATATATAGGTACGTACGTACGTACTTAATATTATATATATGTGTGTGTTGATCGATTGTTGATGTTGATTTTGAATTGATCGAGTTAATTGATTGTTGAGTTTGAGTAATTGATGGTTGATTTTGAGTACGTGATTGATAGTTGAGTTGGAGTAGTACGTAATTGTTGTGTTGATTATTGTGAATATATATATAGCTAGTGTGATTAATTTATTTAATTGATTATATATTGTGATTATATATTATAGGATTAATTGTGATTATTAATTATGGGTATAATATATATTGTGATTATTGTGATGTTTCGGTTAATTGTGATTAATTATAGTGTGGTTATATATATTTATATTTTTGTGATCGATTATATATAGTTAGGGTGTGTGTGTATATATATATATTAAAATTATGGGAATTATAATAATATATATTTATATTAATTGATTGATCGAATGTTTTGATTTTGATCGAGTTAAATTAGACGAAATTATATATATATGAATAATTATGGATCGAGTAGAATAATTAGACGACTATATATATATATTCATTTGTAATTAATTAGCTAGCTAGTTAGGGATCGAGTAGATCGAATAATTAAATTATGTAATTTATAGTTTGAATATCGATATATATATATATATATCTATGGAATTTTAATTAATAAGATCATGGGTATATATACATGCAGTTATAATTTTCAGGATGGACAAGAGTTGGATGTGTCTTCCAAGATGGGATGTAAGATATCACCGTGGAATTAGAAGTTTTGTAGAATATGTGAAGGTTAATTGTGGAGGGATGACAATTCATTATTGTCCGTGTATGAAATGTCAGTGTCGCAGCGAGCGATATCGTTTTCACATCGATAAAGTATTGGAGCACTTGAAGAAAAACAGGTTTTGGGATAAGTACACATGTTGGACTTATCACGGTGAGAGCTCATTAGTTGGTCAACATGATCATAGACAATTTTTTGAGAGTGGCAGTACATCTAATGATCCAACAACAAGGTTGATCAACGATATGTTTCCTCATAAGAGCGGTATATTTGCTCAAGCACCGGATATCCCTCCCGCCGTTGGAGACTTCCCTCATATTGAGCCAGTCCAGCAATTACCTACAGCTGTCAACACTGCTGGTATGGACAAGTACAACAACCTCATTGCCTTCCAACAGACCCCATTGTACAACGGGTGTAATACGACTGTTCTTGAAAGTGTTATGGGAGTAATGAATCTCAAAGTGGAGAACAAAATGAGTGTGAAGGCTGTTGATGATTGGCTGAAGTGGTCTGGTTCGTTGTTGCCCCCCGGTCATCGTCTTCCTACCACTCATCGTAATGTGCAATAGATCCTGAAATATCTTGGCCTTTCCTACATCAAAATCCATGCTTGTAGATATGATTGTGTTCTCTTTTGGGGTGAAGATACTTATGGGAATGATCTTGAATCCCTTGATGAATGCTCGGTATGTGGTACAGATAGGTATAAGTTGACTCCTCCCGGAAACAAGCAAGTTGTTAAGATACTTCGGTATTTTTCGCTGATAGATAGGCTAGAACGGTTGTTCATGTGTGCACACACGGCTGAAACTATGAGATGGTGGGCCGAGAAGAATTTGCCCGACGGTGATACGCTTATACACCCTGCTGACGGAGAGGCTTGGAAGCACATGGTGAATGAGTTTTCTTATTTTGCATCAGAGGTTCGAAATATTTGGCTAGGGCTTTCATCTGACGGATTCAACCCTTTTGGTAACATGAGTCTTCAATACAGTATATGGCCAGTTATTTTGGTACCGTACAACCTTCCTCCATGGATGTGCATGAAGAAAGAATAAATATGCTCACTATGATAATTCCAGGGCCAGGTTATCCAGGAAAGTGTCTCGATGTGTATTTGAGACCTTTGATTGCAGAGCTTAAGTACTTGAGTGAGCATGGTCATCCCACTTATGACAAGTTCAAAAATGAGATGTTCCAGATGCATGCCATGCTTGTTGGCACCATTAGCGATTTTCCTGCACGCGAGATGTTGTCGGGCAACGTCACCAGGGGATACAAGACTTGTCCAGAGTGCATGACTGTTGAGTGTTGCAGACTTCATTGCAGGAAGATTGTACAGATGCGTCATCGTTGTTGGCTTCCACATGATCACCCATTTCGGGAGGATATGGAGGCATTTGATGGGACTGTGGAAACAGGTGAGCAACCGAGGAGATGGACGGGGGATGAAATATTGGAAGTGCTAAATGAATACGATTTTGGGCAGCTTAGCAATCATCCTGAGATAGTGGCGTCAATACCTGACAAACCCGACAGGTATAAATTCTGGACACACAAAAGTATTTTCTGGGAACTTCCGTATTGGTCCAAGTTGCTGATCAGACACTACTTAGATGTCATGCACATAGAGAAAAATGTGTGCGAGAGTGTGGTCGGCACAGTGTTGAATTGGGAGGGAAAAACTAAAGACGGCCCGAAGGCACGCATTGATCTTAAAAGAATGGGACTGCGAAAACATTTGTGGTTGAGAGATGGGAAGAAAAAAAATGCCACAAGCTCCTTATACCGTCAAGCCTGCCCAGAAGAATGAAATTTTTGGCAGGATGGGTAATGTTAGGTATCCTTCAGGCTATGCTGGAAATATAAGTCGATGTGTTAACTTCAAAGACAATAAGATGTACGGACTAAAGAGTCATGACTGTCATATACTGCTTCAACGTCTCTTCCCTGTTTTCATTCGAGGGTACCTACCCAAAGAGGTGGTGGAGCCGTCAGTGGCTTTGTCAAGATTCTTTCAGAAGTTATGCACGAGAGAAGTGAAGAAATCAGACTTGTTGGAAATGCAACAGGACATCATTTTTATCATGTGCAAATTTGAAAGGATATTTCCTCCAAACTTTTTCGACATCATGCCTCACCTGATGCTCCATCTTTCGGAACAATTGTTGCATACTGGTCCAGTACACTACACATGGATGTATCCTATGGAAAGGTACGTAATGCATCTCTGAATCTAGCTATATATGTCTTTAATATTATTTATTCAGTTATTTTACAATATTTATAACATGCTTTGTAATTACCAATTTTATAGACAATTAGGGACTACAAAGACTATGTGATGAACAAATCTGCACCCGAAGGGTGTATCGTTGAAGCATATATTGCGCACGAGTGCGTAACGTACACCAGACTGTATTTGGGAGCGTTCGAGGACCCTCCACAACATATGCCAGTAGATGGAGCACAGTTCAACCTTTCAATCATCTCCGATGATGTTGAAGTTTCCGGAAAGTTGCCCAACTCGTACAATTTGGAACCATATGAGCTATTCATTGCCCATTGGTCGGTATTGATTAACTGTCCAGAAGTTCAATATTGGAAAAATATGCACCTTTACTGCCCTGCCATTTCCGATGATGTTAACTACCACAACAAGACGTTCGCAAACTATTTTGGCAAATGGGTACGTATATAGATATACTGACTTGTATATGAATTTAATTGCATGTCTCGTATCATATTTATAGTTAAGTTAATAAATGATTATTTTTAGATGAACCATGTACAAGATGATGGTATCCCTCAGTGGTGACACGAATTGAGGCTCTTGGCGCAGAAACCAGTAACTTCCAGAGTTTATCATATGTGTAAGGTAAATGACGAGCTATTTATTTGTGAACATAGAGATGTCAGACGAAAAACACAGAATTCTGGGGTAATGGTGCATGGTGGGCAGAATGGAGTTGACTATTACGGTGTTCTCCATTCAATTGTCGAATTAATATATGGGGAAGGCATGACCGTACACTTGTTTAAGTGTAGATGGTTTGATACCGACCCTCAGAACACAAAGTCCAATCAATACGGTATTTTTTCGGTGAATACTGCTACAAACTGGTATGAAGATGATCCGTTTGTTTTGGCCACGACGGTGAAACAATTGTTCTATCTTGATGATCTCGTGCATAAAGGCGCGTGGAAAGTGGTTAACCATGTTCTTCCAAGAAACATATACAGTGCCTCCACCTTTGGTGTGACCTCGGATAATGAAGAAGTTAATGCATACCAAGAGCCGAACGCAACTGATATTCCTGAAACCTCAACAATTCGCCTTAATAATGTGATACAGGGCAGTGTGGTACGAATTCCTCAACCGAATCTGATTGATGTTAATCAAAATGAAGACAATGAAGACTCAAGTGACGAGGGCTTACACATCTTACCTGAAATTAACTCGGAAACCGAGTCATACTCAAGCGATGATTCTGACTATGCGCCTTAGTGTATGTATATATATATATATATATATATGTTAATTTGAGTTTGAACGTGCAATATAAAATGATGTGTACGAAGATGATCGACTTTAACTTAATTGGATCGATGTAATTAAAGTAGATACTTTGTTTAAGGAGCATTATTTATAAGTTAGGAAAAAAAAACTCATAGCCTTTTTGTATAAATATATAATGCATATGAAAAAAAATGAAACAAACTATAACCGACGATATTCATAATAAATATCGTCGGTTATACTATATCCGACGATAATACTTATATCGTCGACTATAGTTTTCGGGTTATAATGCCTGGTGCAGCCGTTTTGGGCAGAACGAAACTGCCCAAAACATTTCTTCTCCTCTATTCCGATTCGTTTCCGCCGCCGCCGTCCGTCAAGCAAGAGCAAGGTCTTCTCCTCAATCCGTCGTCTATCATCAAGCCAACATACATTGATTCTAAACCCAAAAAACAGGTTTTAAATCCCTAAATCCCTAATTAAATCCCCAATTTCGATTTTTTTTTATTTAGATTAGATTTTAATTTGTTTAGTTTGTTTATCGATAATGTGGATGTTTGGATGAATTGTGTGAATATATATTGGATTATTTTTGAATTTTGTTGATTGTGGGAATTATTGTTAATTTTTTGGATTTATTGGATTATATATATATATATATATAGAGGAGCTTAATTAATTATTGGATTATATATTGGATATTATTGTTGAATTTTGTTGATTGTAGGAATTAATAATGCTTACACATTTGATTGGATTTATGGAATTATTGGATTATATATATAGAGGAGTTTAATTAATTTTTGGATTATATATATATATATATATTTTTGGAGTTTAATTATTGGAATTATTCGAATTTTTGGATTACGAATTCGAATTTTTGGATGAATTAGGAATTATTTTGAATTTTGTAATTTAATGGAATTTTATATGAAGGAATATATAATGAAATTTGTTGAACAATTTGGAAATTTTATGTGAGTGGAAGGATTTTTAATGAATTTTTGTAATTTACTGAAATTTTTTTGAATTATTGTAATTTGTGGATTATTATTATGAACATATATCTATATATGAATTCATTTGAATTTTCAGTAATTGATGGAATTATTGTGAGTTAAATATAGAAATATGTGAATTAATATATTCTGACATTTGGTAGATGAATGTGAATTAACTTTAATTTTATTGTTGATTTTAAAAACTGTATAAAATTGAGTATGTTACGTAACTTTTATAGCAACGATGAATTAGTTGAATTGCGGTGCTTCACGAGGGGGGTCGAGGGGGAGGTCGAGAGGGAGAGGGAGAACGGGACGTGAGGATGAGGGCACCGGAAGTCGGTCCGCATCAGGATCCGCCAGTATCGGCAACACTTACAGCATTCCTCCCACCTCTCGGCACCGTACACTTCTAGGTGAAGGACAACCTCAGCAGCAGCAGGTCGAGCCTCATCGACCCTCCAGCGCGAGGAGGCTTTATGAGGACAGTCACACGCCTTCAACAGATAGTGCGATTCAATCCTCGGTCCGAATGCCGGAGATTCATCGCGAGGACCCTTCCCCATCCACCGACCAGACTCCTCATTCTTCCGAGGAGGCTGGTGGATTGACTCAGTCCTCGGCCAGGATGCGACTATGCCCGCCGTCTACCCTATTCTTACCCTTGAAAATCCCGACGATACCTCTCGTCGATTCCACGGGGATGCCTGTTCCAGGACAGCTAGGGTTCATTACCCCGAACCAGGCATACGCGTATGTACCCTTCCCGGAACCCCTCTGGAGTGTGAGGATTCCGGGACAACGCACCGACGAATCAGGTAAATATTAATTAGTGATATCTTTTTACTTAGTAATATTTAAATTCAATTAGGTGTTGATGTCTAAAAAATCGTCTACATATATATGTGATAGGCGAGATCGTGCCCGGTGACAAACAAAAGAGAACCAGAGGCCCCGTCGTCGGCAAGTTATTGGACGACGCCATTCAGGCTAGCGGTGGTGGCTAAGTTATGATTCCGACCGGGGATAGAGGCCAGGTGATCGAGGGAAAGGTCACTCGAAAGTACGCAGGGATGGCGGGCAGCATCATACGGGATAGAGTCCCAATGTTGAGGCCAGAGTGTAATTCAGTGCCGCAATCCGTCAAATATGAGCTGAATAATGCGCTATCGGTGAGTAGAATTGTATATTCATTATGTATATTTTCTATATAAATTTTTAATATTATTGATATATATATATATGCATTGCAGAGGTGGTTCCGCGTGGACAATGACATTAGACCCACGTGGGCGAATGAAGTGCAGGGGAGCAGGTTACTAGATTCATTTGTTTCGATTTTTTCGTTTCTTTTGATTATGTTCATAAAATGTTGTAAGTTACTAACGATTGATTTTATTAATATAGGTATAAGGAGTGGAAGGGCGAGCTGAAAAAACATTGGAAAAAGTACGACGACGATCGTTCCGGTACCCTTAGCAAGTGTCGTTATAGGGAGTACGAGTGGCGATGGCTTGTGGTTCACTTCAACAACCCGAAATTGAAGGTACGCAACCTTCGATTGATTAAATTTTTGTTTTATCGTACTTCCCCCAAATTATTTGGCTAATATTTTTTTGATGTTGGATTAATCGAGCAGGCTATTTCTGAAGTCAACACAAGGAACCGGGCCAAAAACACAAAAAATCATCATGCCGATTCCAGATCATACTCAGGTTGGATAGAGGAGGCGACCAACCACCCAGAAGTTCCTCCGCTTGTCTATACGATGTAGCACGCGTATCCGCAGTCCCCCGAAGATGCTGTAAGTGTCCTTATAACAAAATAAACATATTTCTTATTTTTTAGATTGTTTTAATTAATTAACATTTAATTTTTCTTTGTCAATTAGGCGAGACTTCAGGAGGTGATTCCGGAGGTGTTGACTCAAGTGGCGAGAGAGCGCTATCCCAACACCCCCGATGCGGAACTCCCGATTGATCAGATTGATCAATCTGATCCGATCGTAGCGGCCAGGATTATGTCAACTGCGATCCCTCCAGGGAAGAACACTTTCTATTGCAGGGGGCTTGGAAAGTGGGGTCAAGGGCTGCTAAAGAAGACCCCTGAATTCTCTTATGGATCGAGATCATCTTCGAAGGCTAATGAGCTACAGGAGAAGCTTCATAGGCAAGCGATTGAGATGGAATCTCAACGGCATCGGATGGAGGAGATGGAGCAGGCGCGAGCAGCAGAGCAAAATCGGTTGGCTGAACAGCAGCAGATGATGGGGACATGGATGCAGCACTGTTGCATGCATCTGGAATCCAGATAGCTCCCCCGCCCATTTTCGGTGTGCCACAGCCACAGCCACAGCCACAGCCTCAGCCTCAGCCGCAGGCGCTAGACCAGGACCAACCAAGTTTTGACGATCCGTTTGACCACATAGACTTAGGAAACACGTAGTACGCATATGTATATAGATTTGAACGATTTCGGTTTTTTATTTTATTTACTACTATAGTTTCAATAGTTCTTGATTTTCAATGTGAACAATATTGGTGACTTTTTGGGAATGCAGGTTCTGGGATAAAACCCAGAACCTGCAAAAAAAATTAAAATCATATACACTATAGCCGACGATATAAACTAATATCGTTGGCTATAGTTTCCTCCATGGTCAACCAGTTTGACCAGGGGAGGAACTATAACCGACGATGAAGTCGTCGGTTATAGTATGGAACTATAAGCGACGACTTAATATCGTTGGCTATAGATCCATACTATAACCGATGACAACCCTAACTTGTCGTCGGTTATAGTATCAGCGACGGTGAAACACCGACGATACTATAGCCGATGACTCATCGTCGGCTATAGACTATAAGCGACATATAATGGGACAGACCGACGACATAGTATCGTCGGCTATAGTAAGACTTCCGGTAGTGTATTGAGATCTTTACAATGATATTGTAACGACCCAAACCTTGATTATTGAGTTAATCATTGTTAATCGTGCTAATTAATGAGTTAAGAATCACATGTCAAGTTTATTGAGATTCGTCACGATTAAAAATTGACGTTTTATAAATTATGATTTTGAACTTTCTCTCTTCACAGAAATTGTAGAAGAAATTATTTCAAGCATGTCGATACTTTGATTATATTTTGTGATGACCCGAAACAGTTTGAGCAGTGTTATCAGCTGGGTCCGACAGATTATGAGTTAATAGCAGATTTCCGATAATGGATTTACTTGCCTGGTTTCTTAACGACTTAATTATTGGCCGAGAATTGGAGCTGGGTCTCTTCTCGAGAGTCATTGTACGTATGATTACAAGTTCGTGGGCGGTTCTAGATCATTATTTGGACGACCGAGGAATTAGTTATGAATATTTGAAGTTTCGACGGAAATGGATTAATATGGCGAGCTACTTAGCGACTAAATTATCGGACGATAATTTGGCTTCGGCTTCTTCACAAAAGTTGTTCAGAATTTAATTTCAAGTTCGTGGGAACTTCCGGAGCCTGATTTTGAGTTACAGAGAATTAGTTGCGAATATTTTCGTTTGTTGTTTGTTTTGTCGATTTAATATACGTTTGGGTTGAACGGTTGAATTTTTATCCGATTGGCCGATGTGTTTGACTTCGGGTGATTATTGAAGAGTACGTCGAGACGAGTTTGTGGCCGCGAGAATTATCGGAATCGGAATTATGACGAGGAAGTTACGGGAGTTTAAAGTTTGTCGAAATATGTAATTTTGAGATTTCCATTTTGGGAAAGTTTCCATATTGGTCATGTATATAAATAGAGGGTTTCCCCTTTGGGAAAGTCAAGGACTTCAATTAATGGTTTGACCACGTTTGACCGTGGTGAGGAGAGAGAGCTCGACGGCGACTTTGGCTCGCCGGCGGCGAGGAATTTTCCGGCACCCCACGGCTTGAGTTTGGTGTTGTTCTCTTCGTCTCGGGGTCCTTTACTCAACCCCAGCCACCACGCACGGCCAAGCTCACGGAGGAGGAGCAATTTTTCCGCCAAAAATGGAAGAAAACTTTGTGATTCGGGTTCTTGGATTCGGACCGATTCGAGTTGAATTTTTTAGTGGGCTTTGTAGCTCTCATCCTCTTGAAGCTACCATGTAAGTTTGAAGCTCTAATTTTGCTTGAGTTTGGAGAATTTTGAGATTGAAAATTTGTGTACAATTCGGTTAATCATGAAATTGGATCTGTTAGAGTGAGAATTGGACTTCGGTGCAGTTGACAAAGTTGCTCAGTGGACGATTTGAAGTGGAATAGGGGTGGCTCCGCCGTGAAATTTCACTTCCGGCGGCGGTCAACGGCGGCGGTCAACGGTCAACGGTTTGACTTTTTTGGACTTTCGACAAGTCGCATGTCATTTGACTCGAAATCGCGCCCCGACCGCAGTGGGGAGGTTCGTTTCTCGATTTGAGCATCCGAAAGTACAGCGAGGTATTGAGGTGTGATTTCCGGATTTCCGACAGTTTGTTGTAATCAGATTTCGTGTTTCCGAGAACGATGGTTTCTCGTGATTTGATTTGTACTGTCGAGTTATGATTTTGAGAAATGGATTTTGTGATTATCCAGGGGTTCGTGATCGTTCGTTTGGCGAGGGACTTTCCGCCGGATCACGGGTTAACGCGATACGCGTTACGCCAGTCTGTGAGTGGATAGTTTATTTTCACGGAATTATTGCGAGTCTTTTATATACGTTTTACGAACTTGAGCATGCAGTATGATCATGGTTTTACGAGCATGAGATTTCATACGAGATTATGTTTATTACGAGCATGTGTTACACGATTATGCTTATACCAGTATATAGTACGTATATACACTTATATATTGTTTCATGCATTTGCATCGAACTGTTTATGATTTGGTTTACACAGAGTACAGTCTCAGCTACCTTGTTGTATCGATACACTTTGCCTCTCGGTTGATCCCCGATGGTAGGCCGCCAGGAGGGGCAGTACCCCGGAACCGAGGCCATTTCTGGCTATGGATCACATGGAAGTCAGGGACTCCGTGATTCCGACTGTACTAGCACGGATGTGTCCATGAGTAACCCTGTGAGATTTTCCTTGCATGCTCTGTACGTGAGTGGTAGTCAGCGTCTCCTCACGTACTATTTGATTTTCATGTATTTGACTCGCATATGATTTTATACGTATATATTATTTGGTGAAAGACATTTATTTTCGTCCACTCACTCTAACGATTTTCATGTCTTTCCCCTGGGTCTTTCGGTTTCCGTGCCCATTTTGCAGTTCAAGCTCTGGTGTCGCACGTCGTGGTCGGAGACATAGTGCTCGAGCTACCTTGTTTCTTCCAGTAGGTTTATTGTTCTACCTACTGTGGTATACTTATGTGTAAATACATTAGAGGTCGCTCTGAGTATTCTATTATTTATGTTATACGATTTTACACCGGATTTAAGTAAAGTACTATTATATTTATTGTTTTACTTTACTGTTGATATATTGAGAAATCCGGATGGGATTGGTGCCCACGGTTTGCTTTTTGTGGCATAGGATGAAGTGTACTTTCCGCGTGCAGGTAATGGTAATTCCACGTTAGTAACGAAACTCTGCCCAAATTTTGAAAAGTTTTTGTTGGTTCGTGTTTTCGGAAGGGTTTGATTTCGGTTTAGGGAGCTAAATCGGGGTTGGGTCCTTTCAGCTTGGTATCAGAGCAGTAGGTTATAGGTTCTGTAGACTTCTATAGTCGTGTTTACTAAGGATATTTGAGAATGTACAGCATGTCTGGAATGGTGACCCGACCGGCCGGCGGATTATCATCAAAATTCCGGGTGTTGTATACTTTCAAATATTTGAAGTTCCATGATTACGTTCCACTTGTTGTGAACGATATTGTATTCATTAGGATGCCTCTTGACGTGCTTTCCGTGTCGTATCGGTTGTGGATCCTATTGAGGATCATTCGACGCGCGAGTTACTAGAGAACTGTGGATTTGGATGAGTATTCCGAGTTTAGTGAACTGTGTGGCACTGTTTGCCTGGTTATGTGTGTATGAGCGTCTGCATGTTGCCTCAAAGCTGAGTATTGTGGCAGTTGATGTTTGCCTGAGTCAGATCATTGTATTTGGTGGGCTGATATTGTGTGAGTTCCTGTTGCGACTCCATGGCCTACATTCAGAGTGTTGTTTATACGGTAATGGTTTTATTAGGCTACCCAGCAATCGAATGTGGAGTGTTTACCCACCCGAGGCAGAGATGCATTGTTCCTATGTTTGTTTCGGTTTGCACAAGTTACGTGGTTTCAGAGGAAACAGAGCACGAGGTTCGAGGTGAGTTTGAACCTGAGCATCAGAGAGAGTCTGATTGTTGTGCCTCGAGATTACCGTGAGGAGCTTAGTTTGCTGCACTCAGTGGCGAGGCTATTAAGAAGGAAAGTTGTACACGGTTTTCGATATGATGGTTTGAGGAAATGAACTTAGTCAAGATTTGGATGAGGTTGAGTTCCGACACTTCGGGATCAGTGATTTCTTCAGGCTTTGGTTTTGTTTGATTGTGTTGAGGGCCATCAGATCAGGTAGAGGATCCGTTTGACGTGGTGGTGATCACAGAGTAGCAGACTTGCTCCTGTGGCATGAGTTGGGTGATCGTTGGTAATCTTTTCACGCAGCAGGTGTCGCTGCGACTTGTGTTTGTGGTACACTCTCAGTTGCTGTTTCGGTGGCCAGGAGGGTCACATTACGAGGGGGTGCCCTCAGCCAGCTGTTATAGCGGTTCGACAGCTCAGAGTTCACGAGGAGATCCTCATGTTGTCTATGAAGTTTGACCAATGTACCTTTTGATGAGTTAATCAACAATGTCGCGTTTGATGTGGGCGGCTAGTTGGGCATGTTGGAGTTCGTGCCATGTCCTTGTTTGAGGACAGACTTTTCTCCGAGGTTACTGTTGTTTGATATCCATGGCTATTGTACCTGCATCTCCATTTCCGAGGTTTTGGAGAGTGTTGTATCCATCCGGAGGTTGTGACATCCTTGTTGGAGGTTACGTGTTAGCCGCGGATCTGTTATAGCTGGACATTGTGGTTTTGGTGTGACTATGAGTATGGATTTACTGACGACGCATTTGGCTATGTGCGAGTACCTCGAGAAGGAGGTTGTGCTCGACGACCAGGTTTCCCCGAGACACTGTTTCGCGGTGATGGTCGAGTAGGTGATGGAGACGGATTATGTTGCTTGCTTAACGTATGATATCGAAACTTCGGTTGCTGTGCTCGATGTTGGTGACATTGAGGTGGTTCCTGAGTTTCCTAGCATGTTTCGGAGGAGTTACCAGGTGTTCCTCCAGTTTGGGAGATTGTCTACACCATAGAGTTTGTTTGGGCATTGGACTCATTTTACCAGGGTCTTGTCGTTCGGAGCCAGCGGAGCTGTTGGAGCTACATGTTCGACTCCAGGTGTTGCTGGAGGAGCTTTCAGCGGATTTCATGCGACCCCGTGCATTTGCGTGGTGTGCTCCTGCATTGTTTGTACGGATGATGGATGGTTCGTCATGGTGGTGCATTAACTACCGGAAACCTGATTCACTTCAGAGGAGAGTGAGTATCCTCCGCTTCAAATTGGTGATTGGCTTAATTAGCTCGCGAGAGCTTCAGTCTTTTTGAAGATTGATTTCGGGACCGGATACCATCAGTTAAGGATCGATGTGTCAGATGTGGTTTGGACAGCTTTTGGATCTCGGTGTGGGCTTCAGGAGTTCTTGGTCACGTTATTTGGTTGACCAATGCCCCGTAGATCGTGTGGACTTGATGGACCAGGTGTTCAGACGGTTTTTAGACGAGTTTGCGGTCATGTTTGTTGGCAATGTCCTGATATACTTCGGGAGTGTGGACCAGTACCTGAAGCAGTTGCAAGCGATTTTACGGACTTCGCGAGACGATTACCTGTTTGTGAAGTTCAGCCAGTATGAATTTTGATCGATTAACGTGAAGATTTTGGGCTGTGTGATGCTATCCGAGTGAGTGGCGTAGAATCTGACCAGTTAGAAGCCCTGTTGATTTGGGGATTGCCCTACCCTTGTACCAGAGATTGGGAGTCTCTTGGGTTTGGCAGGCTATTACCGACGGCTTGTGCAGGATTTTCCCGGATTGCCACTCTATTTTCCGGATTGACAATGAAGTGTCAAGTTTAGGTGGTCTGATGCACGCGAGGAGAGTTACTTACTCCTGCAGGATGGTTGACCGTTGCTTCGGTTTTGATCTTACCTGACGATCGTGATGAGTTCGTGGTTACGGCGATGCATCGAGGTTTGGATTTGGTTGTGCCTTGATGCTGTATAGCAGAGCGGTGGCTCATGATTTCAGGCAGAGGAACTTTGTATAGCTACGTATCCTATGTATGATTTGGGTGTAGCTGTCTTTATGTTAGCATCGAAGAGTTCGAGACACTACAGCTATGGTGTGCAGCACAGTGTAGGACGTGCACTGATCACTTGAATTTCATCCACTTGCATTTCCGGTCAGATTTGGGCTTGAGGTAGTGTAGATGTATGGGGTCGATTCACGACTATGGCTGCACATTTGAGTTTGTTCGAGGAAGGCTAGAGGTTGTACTTTGACCATCCGTCTGGATGTTGTTGCTGATGTGTTCAGTCTCGAGTCAGGATTTCAGTGTTTCATGTGTGTGTGAGTGACTCGAGTTTCTGTGTTAGCCGAGTTGCGAGCTACTGGAGCTGTGTTAGTGTGTGATGATGTTGAGGCTTGTGGTTTTGCGTACGTTATGCATTGTTGATGTGGAGATGTATTAGATACTCCGAGTTTACTACTCGAGACGTAACATGAAGAGCAATGTAGCAGCTTGTGTGTACTGGTGCCCCATCTGTCGACTAGCGTCGGCTAGGAGGCAGTGACTTGCCGAGCAGTATTGGCCACTTGAGATTTCCGGTTAGACGTGACGGATGTTGTTGTGATTGTGTGTGTTGGTACGCATTTTGGTTTGTAGTACCGTTGTTTAGCCATCTACGTGGTGTGCCTATGTCCCAGTTCACCGATCGAGGCAATCGACTACAACTGTGTGTTGGCGAGCTTTGCACCGAGCATTGGGGACCAGATTACGAGTTAGTACCAGTTCTTATCCTCGGATTGGCGGGCGATCTTTGAGGACTATTCAGACCTTGGAGGGCATATTGTGGACCTCGGTATTGCAGTTCCGGAGAATTCAGGACCAGCAGTTTCAACTGTTCGAGATTGCATGCGTACCAGTTTGTGGACCACTATGGTTTTGAGGTTGTTTGATGTTGATTTGAGATGTGATGCTGTACTCCATTGTGCTGGAGTGAGTTTGGTTTGAGTATGAGTTGATGTTTGATGCTGATTTTTGTGGAATGTGCTACCACAGACTGTCAGGTTAGCGGAAATGGGTTGATTATTGCCCGAGCTCGATGTTTGAGCTATGCTGATATGAGTATGTGAGTTGTATTGATGTGTGAACTAAGTTGTGAATTGACACGTTGTTTTGACTTGTATGTGGCCATAGGCGAGTTTGTGTATGCCGTATGGTTCGGCATCGCCTATAGTGTTGGCCTTTGTGTGTGTGTTGTGTTCCGTGTGGCGGAACTGTGTTTCAGATATGTTACGTGTTGTGTACCCTATTAGTTCCTTATGTAGGAACACTTGGCGATTGTGTGAGCCAGTTCAGATTTGTGATTTGAGGGTACAGGGATTCCAGCACGGAGTTATCTCCTATTGTGGAGACGATTACCAGAGTAGATCAGTTGAGGTTGCCGTTGGTAAGTTGAGCGGTATGCAGAGGCAGTGCTCCTACTTGTAGTCGGCAGACTCGGAAATTTCGAGGTCAAAATTTTTCTAAGGGGGGTGGATTTGTGACGACCTGAAACAGTTTGAGCAGTGTTATCAGCTGGGTCCGACAGATTATGAGTTAATAGCAGATTTCCGATAATGGATTTACTTGCATGGTTTCTTAACGACTTAATTATTGGCCGAGAATTGGAGCTGGGTCTCTTCTCGAGAGACGTTGTACGTGTGATTACGAGTTCGTGGGCGGTTCCGGATCGTTATTTGGACGACCGAGGAATTAGTTATGAATATTTGAAGTTTCGACGGAAATGGATTAATATGGCGAGCTACTTAGCGACTAAATTATCGGACGAGAATTTGGCTTCGGCTTCTTCACGGAAGTTGTTCAGAATTTAATTTCGAGTTCGTGGGAACTTCTGGAGCCTGATTTTGAGTTACGGAGAATTAGTTGCGAATATTTCCGTTTGTTGTTTGTTTTGTCGATTTAATATACGTTTGGGTTGAACGGTTGACTTTTTATCCGATTGGCCGATGTGTTTGACTTCGGGTGATTATTGAAGAGTACGTCGAGACGAGTTTGTGGCCGCAAGAATTATCGGAATCGGAATTATGACGAGGAAGTTACGGGAGTTTAAAGTTTGTCGAAATATGTAATTTTGAGATTTCCATTTTGGGAAAGTTTCCATATTGGTCATGTATATAAATAGAGGGTTTCCCCTTTGGGAAAGTCAAGGACTTCAATTAATGGTTTGACCACGTTTGACCATGGTGAGGAGAGAGAGCTCGACGGCGACTTTGGCTCGCCGGCAGCGAAGAATTTTCCGGCACCCCACGGCTTGAGTTTGGCGTTGTTCTCTTCGTCTCGGGGTCCTCTACTCAACCCCAGCCACCACGCACGGCCAAGCTCACGGAGGAGGAGCAATTTTCCGGCCAAAAATGGAAGAAAACTTTGTGATTCGGGTTCTTGGATTCGGACCGATTCGAGCTGAATTTTTTAGTGGGCTTTGTAGCTCTCATCCTCTTGAAGCTACCATGTAAGTTTGAAGCTCTAATTTTGCTTGAGTTTGGAGAATTTTGGGATTGAAAATTTGTGTACAATTCGGTTAATCATGAAATTGGATGTGTTAGAGTGAGAATTGGACTTCGGTGCAGTTGACAAAGTTGTTCAGTGGACGATTTGGAGTGGAATAGGGGTGGCTCCGCCATGAAATTTCACGTCCGGCGGCGGTCAATGGTCAACGGTTTGACTTTTTTGGACTTTCGACAAGTTGCATGTCATTTGACTCGAAATCGCGCCCCGACCGCAGTGGGGAGGTTCGTTTCTCGATTTGAGCATCCGAAAGTACAGCGAGGTATTGAGGTGTGATTTCCGGATTTCCGACAGTTTGTTGTAATCAGATTTCGTGATTCCGAGAACGATGGTTTCTCGTGATTTGATTTGTACTGTCGAGTTATGATTTTGAGAAATGGATTTTGTGATTATCCAGGGGTTCGTGATCGTTCGTTTGGTGAGGGACTTTCCGCCGGATCACGGGTTAACGCGATACGCGTTACGCCAGTGTGACGACCCGAACCAGAATCAGATGTGTGTTTGGCACGATTCTCGAGATTTGGTTATAGTCGCAGATTTACGTTATTGTATGGTTTGTCGATTCGATTCGTGACTATGTTTTCAGTCGAGAATTTGTGTTGGGTGTCTTCACGGAAATTGTAGAGTACGTGATTTCGAGCCCGTGGGCGGTTTCGGAAGATTTTTCCGATAACTGAGGAATATATTATGATTATTTGAAGTTTCGGGTTCCGACGAGTTTATCCAATTGTTTCGAGTTTATCCGAATCACATCGTATATTCATTTCGGACTGTTGATCAACACGGAATTGCTTTGACCAGTCATTTACTTTCCCAAATTGGAAAGTTGACCTGCTGCCCGAAAGGGAAAGTTTCCATTTTCAGCTTCACTTTCCGGCGACCGGATTCCGGCCACCTTGGACTTCGAGGAAGGTATGGTTAGAACCCTTAGGTGATTTCGAGCAGGTTTGTGTTTGAAATTATGCGATTTGATGGAGTTTGTTGGGAACCCGAATCGGGTTGCGATGCCGTGGTTCGCCGGTATCGGGGGGAGGACCTCCGGTGGGTTTTGGTGGTTGTGATGTTGGGGGTTTTGCTCCCCATACCTTGGGGAAGCTCACGGGGTGACTAGTTTTAGATGAGAGGTGGTTTTGGGACGAACTCGAGTAAGGCTCCGATTTGGAAATTTCGATCGGATTTCGTGAAATTGAGGTAGTTATGCTTTGAATTGAGTTTAGTAATAGAAGGGAAAGAGATTCGCATGGTTGAGTTGGTTTGATCTGGAGATTTTGGCCGTGTGATTCCACCGTTGATGGCGCGCCGCCGCCCGCGGCGGCGGTCAACGGCGAGGGAAAAAGTCAACTTTTCAGATTTCGACAATTTTAATGTCATTTTTCTCGTAATCGCGCCCTGGTTATCGTACAGAGGTTTTCGGGTTGATTTGATTAGCCGATTTTCAGTCGAGGTTTCGAGTTGGGATTTCAGGAATTTCGTTTATCGTTTTGTACCGCATTTCACATTTCCGGGAACGGTTGGTTTCCGTGCATCAGTACAGTGTTGAGAACTATGATTTTGATCAGTTATATTTTTGTGAATATTCAGGAGATCGAGATCGTGATCTGGATCGTGATCGTGCCTCAGGCGAGGGATCTTCCGCCGGACCACGAGTGTAGCGTGTGTGCGCGTTTCGAGAGTCTGTGAGTGGACACTTTATTTTCACGGATTGATTGCGAGTCCTTATTTATGATTTATGAACTTGAGCATGCGGATTGATTATGATTTACGAGCATGTGTTTTACGATTATGTTTATACGAATATACGTATACGAATATATACATGTACGTACATATTATGTTTTAAGCATGTGCATAGAAAAGATTTATGATTTGGTTTACACAGAGTACAGTCTCAGTATATGTTGTGGTATCGATACACATTGGCTTCTCGGCTGATCCCCGAGTACGCTCCGGGGGGGACAGATATCCTGACCCGAGGCCTTTCTGGCTAGAATCACGTGTGGGTCTGGGATCCCGTGATTTAGACTGTGCTATCGCGTGGAAGCCCACGAGAGTCTCCGCGATATGTTTTACGTTGCATGCTCTGTACGTGAGTGGTAGCCACAGTCTCCTCACGTAGCATTTGATTTTCACGCTTTTGACTCGCATATGATTTTATATTTATATATTACTTGGTGAAAGACATTTATTTTCGTCCACTCACTCTAACGTGTTTATTGTCTTTCCCCTGGGCTTTTCGGTTTCTGTGCCCAGTTTGCAGTTCAGGTTTGGTGTTTCACGTCGCAGTTTGGAGGCTAGTGATCAGAGTCACCTGTGTTTTCCAGTAGGTTCTTGTTTCGCCTACTGATGTACATATTGTATATGTTTTACTTTAGAGGTCGCTCTGATACATTCTGATACATGTTGTGCGGATTTTCACGGATATACATATATGCATAGTACACTTTATTTACTGTTGTTGATTATATTGATGTTGAGAAATCCGGTTGGGATTGGTGCCCACGGTTTGCTTTTAGTGGCATAGGACGAAGTGTTAATTTCTGGGTGCAGGTTATGGTAATTCAACGCTAGTAACGAAACTCTGCCCAAATTTCAAAAAAAAATTTTGTTGGTTCGTATTTTCGAAAGGGTTTGATTCCGGTTTAGGTAGCTGAATCGGGATTGGGTGCTTTCAGCTTGGTATCAGAGCATTAGGTTTTCAGATTCTGTAGACTCTTGTAGTTGTGACGCTTAGGGTATTTGAGTTGATACAGCATGACTGGAGTGATGACCCGACTGGCCAGCGGTACTCATCAATATTTCGGGTGTTTTGTGTCCTCAAATATCTGCGGTTTCATGATTACGTTCTTTCTGCTTGTACCTAATGCTTGTCTTGTATCAGTAGGATGCCTCCTCGACGTGGTCCCCGTGTTGATCGGGATGATGATCCTGATGAGGATCGCCGAACGCGCGACTTGCTGATGCGAGTGCTGCGTTTGGAAGAGCGTTTTGACCCTGTGGTTAAGGCTCGTACAGCTGGTGCTATTGTGTTTTCGGGTTCAGTGGATCCAAAGATATGCGAGGCATGGTTGGTTCAGATTGAGCGTGTTTGTGAGCGTCTGCAGTTTACACCTGAGCAGATGTCAGTAGCCGCAGTTGGTTTACTTGAGGGTGATGCATACTTTTGGTGGGTCAGCACCGACAGAGTTCCTGTGGATACCCCGTGGACATTATTTCGTGATCTGTTTATGCGGAGGTATTTTAATTAGGCTACCCAGCAACGCAAGTACGAGGAGTTCACGAACTTGAGGCAGGGCAGTTTGTCTGTACTTGAGTATCGGGATCGGTTTACTCGATTGTCTCGTTTTGCGCGGGATATGGTGGCTACAGAGGAAGCCAAGTGTCGCAGGTTTGAGCTGGGATTGAATCTGAACATCAAGGCGACCTTGACAACGATGCCTCGGAACAACTTTGATGAGTTTGTTAGTGCTGCACTCCGAGGCGAGGATATTGAGCAGGAGAGACAGCAGAGGTATCAGCCGAGACGATTTGAGGAAGGTGGACCGAGTCAGGGGCCTTCAAAGAGGCTGAGTTCTGATACTTCCGGTTCAGCTTCATCTTCAGGCGGTGGGTCATATCGACCACCAGTTAGTGTACCGAGACGGAGATCAGGATGGAGGAGAGATCGACCGCAGCGACCACAGGCTAGTGGGGATTCCAGCGGTTCTAGTCATCCTCGACGACCATTTGGCACTTTTACTACACCGAGGGAGTATCCGTTGTGCAACTTGTGCAATAGGTATCATGTTGGTTCGTGTCAGCGAGGCACCCTCAACTGTTACCATTGTGGCCAGGTGGGTCACTATGCGAGGGCGTGTCCTCAGTTATATGGCGGTGACGGACAGGCAGCCCAGAGTTCCGGAGTTGAGCGAGGTGCCACTTCTGGAGCGCGACCGGCACAGTTTGCAGGTCAGGGTAGGCAGCAGGTTCAGGCTCAGCGAGGACGACCAGCCGGACAGGCGAGAGTTCATGCTATGACTATGCGTGAGGGCAGAGCATCACCAGAGGTCGTTATCGGTACGTTACATGTTTTTGGTATTCCAGTAGTTGCATTGTTAGATCCAGGTGCCACACATTCATTCATATCATTTAGACTGTCATCATTGGCTACGGTACCTGCATCTCCACTTCCGGGGTTGTGGAGAGTGTTGTATCCGTCAGGAGAGGTTGTGAGCATCGGTTGGGTTTACCGAGATTGTGAGGTATTTGTTGATGGTCATGGTTTAGCTGCTGATCTGTTACTGCTTGATATTGTGGATTTTGATTTGATATTGGGTATGGACTTTCTGGAGACGCACTGGGCCATGTTTGACTGCCACAGGAAGGAGGTCGCGTTTCGACGACCAGGGTTACCTGAGATACTGTTTCGTGGTGAAAAGAACACTTCCCTACCGTGTTTGATTTCCGCGATGAGGGCAGATCGGTTGATGAAGAAGGGTTGTGTTGCTTACTTAGCCCATGTTGTGGACACTACAGCTGCAGTGCCAGATCTTGGTAGTATTGAGGTTGTGTCTGAGTTTCCGGATGTGTTTCCAGCGGAGTTACCTGGTATACCCCCTGTGCGGGAGATTGATTTTACCATTGAGTTATTGCCGGGTACTGGACCGATTTCCCAGACACCGTACCGGATGGCGCCTACAGAGTTGAAGGAGTTGCAGATTCAGCTTCAGGAGTTGTTGGAGAAGGGATTCATTCGACTGAGTGTTTCTCCATGGGGTGCTCCAGTGTTGTTTGTGCGGAAGAAGGACGGGTCCATGCGTTTGTGCATCGACTATCGGAAGCTGAATCAGATTACAGTGAGGAACAAGTATCCATTTCCACGGATTGACGACTTGTTCGATCAGCTCAAGGGAGCAGCAGTCTTTTCGAAGATTGACCTTCGATCCGGATATCACCAGTTGAGGATCCGGGATTCAGATGTGGCCAGGACAGCTTTCAGGACGCGGTATGGGCACTATGAGTTTCTGGTTATGCCGTTTGGGTTGACCAACGCCCCCGCAGCTTTCATGGACTTGATGAATCGGGTGTTTCGACGATTCCTTGACAAGTTCGTGATTGTATTCATTGATGATATTTTGATATATTCGAGGAGTGTGGGCCAGCACAAGAAGCACTTGCGAGCGGTGTTGCGGACTTTGCGGGATCATCAGTTGTTCGCGAAGTTTAGCAAGTGTGAGTTCTGGTTGGATAGTGTGAAGTTTCTGGGCCACGTGATTTCGGCCGAGGGAGTTAGTGTTGATCCTGACAAGATCGAAGCCGTGCTGAATTGGAGTTGACCCACTACTGTACCGGAGATCCGGAGTTTCTTGGGGTTAGCAGGCTATTATCGACGGTTTGTACAGGATTTCTCCCGGATAGCTACACCACTGACCAGATTGACGAAGAAGGGTGTCAAGTTTGAGTGGTCTGAGGCGTGTGAGGAGAGTTACTTGCTCTTGAAGGAGAGATTGACTACCGCACCGGTTCTGACATTGCCAGACGACTGTGGTGAGTTTGTTGTGTACAGCGATGCGTCGAAGTTGGGACTTGGCTGTGTATTGATGCAGCATGGTAGAGTCGTGGCATATGGTTCCAGGCAGTTGAAACCGCATGAGGCCAACTATCCGACGCATGATTTGGAGTTAGCCGCTATTATTTTAGCGTTGAAGAGTTGGAGACATTATCTGTATGGTGCTCAGTGTAAGATTTTCACTGACCACAAGAGTCTCACCTATTTGCGGACACAGCCGGATTTGAACATGAGGCAGCGCCGATGGATGGAGTTGATTAATCATTATGATTGCACGTTTGAGTACCATCCAGGGAAGGCCAACGTTGTAGCGGATGCACTTAGCCGGAAATCCGGAGCCTCATTGTTTCACATGTGTGTGGCCAGAGTGTCGATGTTAGCCGAACTTCGAGCTACAGGTGATGTGTTTGGGTATGATGATGATGGAGCTTTGTTGGCCAGCTTTCAGGTTCGACCGGTACTGGTTGATCAGGTACGGGAGGCACAGGATTCAGATCCTTACTTGCTGGGCAAGAAGACCATGATTCGGAATGGTGTGCCTACAGAGTTCCGATTGAGCGATGACGGTACGTTGTTGTTCAGGGGCAGGTTATGTGTACCCAGGGACGAGGACTTGAAGAAGGAGATTCTGGACGAGGCCCACAGTTCAGCGTATGCGATGCATCCCGGAGGTACGAAGATGTTTCATACACTTCGAGAGTATTATTGGTGGCGTAACATGAAGCGGGAGATTGTCGCGTACGTGAGTCGGTGTTTGATTTGTCAACAGGTGAAGGCGGAGAGGCAGAAACCTGCAGGGAAACTACAGCCACTTGAGATTCCAGTTTGGAAGTGGGAGCATATCACGATGGATTTCCTCTATCAGTTGCCACGTACTTCGGTGGGCAACACTGGTATTTGGGTTATTGTTGATCGATTGACGAAATCCGCACACTTTCTTGCACTTCCAGGGAAGATTTCAGTGGGCAGATTGGCGAAGTTGTACTTATCAGAGGTTGTTCGCTTGCATGGTGTGCCTGTATCGATTGTTTCTGACCGAGATAGTCAGTTCACTTCTGAGTTTTGGCAGGCTTTACAGCGAGCGTTGGGCACGAGGTTGCGATTTAGTACAGCTTTTCATCCTCAGACTGACGGGCAGTCCGAGCGTACCATTCAGACACTTGAGGATATGCTGAGATCGTGTGTGTTGCAGTTTCGTGGAAACTGGGATCAGCAATTGCACTTGATCGAGTTCGCTTACAACAACAGATATCAGGCCAGCATTGAGATGGCACCGTACGAGGCCCTGTACGGGAGGCAGTGTCGCACTCCATTGTGTTGGAGTGAGGTAGGCGAGCGTTGGCTCCTTGGCCCGGATTTAGTGGAAACCACGATGGAGGACATTCAGGTTATTCGGGATCGACTGAAGGTCGCCCAGGATCGGTAGAAGAGTTACGCGGATGTGAGGAGAAAAAGCTTAGAGTTTGAGGTTGGTGATTGGGTCTTCCTGAAACTATCTCCGTGGAGAGGAGTTGTGCGTTTCGGGAAGAGTGGCAAGCTTCGACCGCGGTACATTGGTCCGTATGAGATTACAGAGAGGGTTGGAGCTGTTGCTTACAGACTTGAGTTACCGACAGAGATGGCTCGTGTACATGATGTCTTCCATGTTTCGATGTTGCGGAAGTACATCTCAGATCCTTCACATGTGATAGCCCCACAGCAGTTGCCGATCAGGGAGGACTTATCGTATGTTGAGGAGCCAGTGCAGATTCTCGATCGTCGTGAGCAGGAGTTGAGGCACCGTGTGATTCCGCTGGTGAAGGTCTTGTGGCAGAACCATTCAGTTGAGGAGGCCACCTGGGAGACCGAGCAGCGTATGCGGGAGCAGTATCCTCATCTGTTCACATGACAGGTACGTAAATTTCGAGGTCGAAATTTCTTTAAGGGGGGTAGATTTGTGACGACCCGAACCAGAATCAGATGTGTGTTTGGCACGATTCTCGAGATTTGGTTATAGTCGCAGTTTTACGTTATTGTGTGGTTTGTCGATTCGATTCGCGACTATGTTTTCAGTCGAGAATTTGTGTTGGGTGTCTTCACGGAAATTGTAGAGTACGTGATTTCGAGCGCGTGGGCGGTTTCGGAAGATTTTTCCGATAACTGAGGAATATTTTATGATTATTTGAAGTTTCGGGTTCCGACGAGTTTATCCGATTGTTTCGAGTTTATCCGAATCACATCGTATATTCATTTCGGACCGTTGATCGACCCGAGGCTCGAGTATAAATATCGAAAAGTCGAGAAATAGTCGCAAAAACACGGAATTGCTTTGACCAGTCATTGACTTTCCCAAATTGGAAAGTTGACCTGCTGCCCGAAAGGGAAAGTTTCCATTTTCGGCTTCACTTTCCGGCGACCGGATTCCGGCCACCTTGGACTTCGAGGAAGGTATGGTTAGAACCCTTAGGTGATTTCGAGTAGGTTTGTGTTTGAAATTATGCGATTTGATGGAGTTTGTTGGGAACCCGAATCGGGTTGCGATGCCGTGGTTCGCCAGTATCGGGGGGAGGACCACCGGTGGGTTTTGGTGGTTGTGATGTTGGGGGTTTTGCTCCCCATACCTTGGGGAAGCTCACGGGGTGACTAGTTTTGGAAGAGAGGTGGTTTTGGGACGAACTCGAGTAAGGCTCCGATTTGGAAATTTCGATCGGATTTCATGAAATTGAGGTAGTTATGCTTTGAATTGAGTTTAGTAATAGAAGGGAAAGAGATTCGCATGGTTGATTTGGTTTGATCTGGAGATTTTGGCCGTGTGATGCCACCGTTGACGGCGCGCCGCCGGCGGCGGCGGCAGTCAACGGCGGTCAACGGCGAGGGAAAAAGTCAACTTTTCAGATTTCGACAATTTTAATGTCATTTTTCTCGTAATCGCGCCCTGGTTATCGTACAGAGGTTTTCGGGTTGATTTGATTAGCCGATTTTCAGTCGAGGTTTCGAGTTGGGATTTCAGGAATTTCGTTTATCGTTTTGTACCGCATTTCACATTTCCGGGAACGGTTGGTTTCCGTGCATCAGTACAGTGTTGAGAACTATGATTTTGATCAGTTATATTTTTGTGAATATTCAGGAGATCGAGATCGTGATCTGGATCGTGATCGTGCCTCAGGCGAGGGATCTTCCGCCGGACCACGAGTGTAGCGTGTGTGCGCGTTTCGAGAGTCTGTGAGTGGACACTTTATTTTCACGGATTGATTGCGAGTCCTTATTTATGATTTATGAACTTGAGCATGCGGATTGATTATGATTTACGAGCATGTGTTTTACGATTATGTTTATACGAATATACGTATACGAATATATACATGTACGTACATATTATGTTTTAAGCATGTGCATAGAAAAGATTTATGATTTGGTTTACACAGAGTATAGTCTCAGTATATGTTGTGGTATCGATACACATTGGCTTCTCGGCTGATCCCCGAGTACGCTCCGGGGGGGACAGATATCCTGACCCGAGGCCTTTCTGGCTAGAATCACGTGTGGGTCTGGGATCCCGTGATTCAGACTGTGCTATCGCGTGGAAGCCCACGAGAGTCTCCGCGATATGTTTTACGTTGCATGCTCTGTACGTGAGTGGTAGCCAGAGTCTCCTCACGTAGCATTTGATTTTCACGCTTTTGACTCGCATATGATTTTATATGTATATATTACTTGGTGAAAGACATTTATTTTCGTCCACTCACTCTAACGTGTTTATTGTCTTTCCCCTGGGCTTTTCGGTTTCCGTGCCCAGTTTGCAGTTCAGGTTTGGTGTTTCACGTCGCAGTTTGGAGGCTAGTGATCAGAGTCACCTGTGTTTTCCAGTAGGTTCTTGTTTCGCCTACTGATGTACATATTGTATATGTTTTACTTTAGAGGTCGCTCTGATACATGTTGTGCTGATTTTCACGGATATACATATATGCATAGTACAGTTTATTTACTGTTGTTGATTATATTGAAGTTGAGAAATCCGGTTGGGATTGGTGCCCACGGTTTGCTTTTTGTGGCATAGGACGAAGTGTTAATTTCTGGGTGCAGGTTATGGTAATTCAACGCTAGTAACGAAACTCTGCCCAAATTTTGTAAAAAAATTTGTTGGTTCGTATTTTCGAAAGGGTTTTATTCCGGTTTAGGTAGCTGAATTGGGATTGGGTCCTTTCAGCCAGTCTGTGAGTGGATAGTTTATTTTCACGGAATTATTGCGAGTCTTTTATATATGTTTTACGAACTTGAGCATGCAGTATGATCATGGTTTTACGAGCATGAGATTTCATACGAGATTATGTTTATTACGAGCATGTGTTACACGATTATGCTTATACCAGTATATAGTACGTATATACACTTATATATTGTTTCATGCATTTGCATCGAACTGTTTATGATTTGGTTTACACAGAGTACAGTCTCAGTTACCTTGTTGTATCGATACACTTTGCCTCTCGGTTGATCCCCGATGGTAGGCCGCCAGGAGGGGCAGTACCCCGACCTGACCGGTGAGGGGCATTACCCCGGAACCGAGGCCATTTCTGGCTATGGATCACGTGGAAGTTAGGGACTCCGTGATTCCGACTGTACTAGCACGGATGTGTCCATGAGTGACCCCGTGAGATTTTCCTTGCATGCTCTGTACGTGAGTGGTAGTCAGCGTCTCCTCACGTACTATTTGATTTTCATGTATTTGACTCGCATATGATTTTATACGTATATATTATTTGGTGAAAGACATTTATTTTCGTCCACTCACTCTAACGATTTTCATGTCTTTCCCCTGGGTCTTTCGGTTTCCGTGCCCAGTTTGCAGTTCAAGTTCTGGTGTCGCACGTCGTGGTCGGAGACATAGTGCTCGAGCTACCTTGTTTCTTCCAGTAGGTTTATTGTTCTACCTACTGTGGTATACTTATGTGTTTATACATTAGAGGTCGCTCTGAGTATTCTATTATTTATGTTATACGATTTTACACCGTATTTCAGTAAAATACTATTATATTTATTGTTTTACTTTACTGTTGATATATTGAGAAATCCGGATGGGATTGGTGCCCACGGTTTGCTTTTTGTGGCATAGGATGAAATGTACTTTCCGCGTGCAGGTAATGGTAATTCCACGTTAGTAACGAAACTCTGCCCAAATTTCGAAAAGTTTTTGTTGGTTCGTGTTTTCGGAAGGGTTTGATTCCGGTTTAGGGAGCTAAATCGGGGTTGGGTCCTTTCATATTTTTCGTAGGTTCAGGTTAATTTCTACGAATGTTAGATGTTTCAAGTCAAAAGTAATTAAATCAGAAAATTTACTATATGGTAATTTTTGTGGAATGTTCGATCATCCTTAGGTTTAATCTGAGCCGTCTATTTGATTAAGGTAATGTGGGTATTTTATTGGGTTGGGTAAAAGGCCCAACCACTTTCTCTCCCCGACTCTCTCTCTCGCCCTCCGGGTCGACAACGTCGGCAGCCCGTTATCGACTGACCACCAAATTGGTTGGTCTTGGTCTCAAAACCCTTATCTTGGTCACCTCTTCTCTTTCCCCAAAAGATTTCTCTCCAATTCGCATCCATGAAAGCCATATTTCAAAGGGAAAATCAAGTGGCCTCCACCGTCGGTGACGCCATGGGTGATTAACAGTACGAGTCGGGGGTGTGTTTGAAGGCCATCACAGCACGAGTCGAAACTGATCGGTTTTGGGTCACACTGTGGCCTGACGTCGACGATCAGTCACCAAGAAATTCGGCGAGGGTTCCATATTTCAACTGGTAATTTTGTTAGTTTCTGTCCAATTTTTTAAGTTGTTTTGTTCTGCAATGTTGTTGGGATCAATGTGAGGAATATTTGGATATGCAGGTTGATCGATTTAGAGCCAGTTGAATTCTGACCGCCACTGGTAGCGGTCAGAGGGCCCTACACACCGCTGTGCACGGCGGAGCTCTCGCGACCCAGATGACCATTTTTTCATGGGAAGTTTTGCTAGTCAATTTGTATTAGTTTTTGAGTAGTTTCATATATTTTTAGAATTTGTGTAATATTTCAATGTATGTATAGGATTCGGATGTGACTCGACACCTTCGACATTATCTTTCTTCGTGTGTCGAGTCGATGCGCACCATTCTATGGAACTTGGAGTAACAGCACGACGATTATGTTTTGTATCACGAGGGAGCGGAGTAACAATGCTTAGTAATCAAAATGGAATGTAAGTGCTTCAGATATGAATTGTATCAAGTTAGTTATCTACTCTAGTGTAGGGTTAGAATATTGCATTAATTAAATTAGATCTTTATCTGGCTTAGGAGCACTAAATATGTTTATCGAGTTAGTAGATTGACTCACGTTTCTAACAATCTAGGTAAGTGGGCTTTGTTTTTCACTGTCGTTAGCGAGTATTTATTATCTATGTTTTATGATTATGCATGGATCGGAGGCTCTGCATGTACTTTTATGCACGTCATGTACACGATTATGTATCGATGCATAGGCTACTTGGCTTATCACTGAGTACACCCTGGGGAGACTAGGAATGCCTTACCCGATAATTTATATGTTTCGCCTCCACACACTTAGATTACCATTATTTAGACCTGCTCAGTTTTATTTTATATTTTTGGTGAAAGGCATAAACTTACGTTTTATGATTTCTTAAAACGATTTATTCTTTGTCCACTCACTTTAATAGTTTCCATGCTTTATATGCCTTTCCCCTGGGCCCTTCATTTTCTGCTGTCTAGGTTGCAGGTTCTAAGCCTAGGTCAGGCGCGCACATAGATCAAGGTATAGCGGTATCCGTCGTAGGATCCAGGGTTGATCCTACGACTTAGCATCTTAGTCAGCATAGATAGTTTAGGGTGAACTATCCGACGCATGATTTGGAGTTAGCCGCTATTATTTTAGCGTTGAAGAGTTGGAGACATTATCTGTATGGTGCTCAGTGTAAGATTTTCACTGACCACAAGAGTCTCACCTATTTGCGGACACAGCCGGATTTGAACATGAGGCAGCGCCGATGGATGGAGTTGATTAATCATTATGATTGCACGTTTGAGTACCATCCAGGGAAGGCCAACGTTGTAGCGGATGCACTTAGCCGGAAATCCGGAGCCTCATTGTTTCACATGTGTGTGGCCAGAGTGTCGATGTT
Source organism: Geum urbanum (assembly GCA_946800695.1). NCBI lineage: Eukaryota > Viridiplantae > Streptophyta > Magnoliopsida > Rosales > Rosaceae > Geum > Geum urbanum. The sequence goes on from OX326998.1 coordinate 44,354,912, forward strand.
AGCCGAACTTCGAGCTACAGGTGATGTGTTTGGGTATGATGATGATGGAGCTTTGTTGGCTAGCTTTCAGGTTCGACCGGTACTGGTTGATCAGGTACGGGAGGCACAGGATTCAGATCCTTACTTGCTGGGCAAGAAGACCATGATTCGGAATGGTGTGCCTACAGAGTTCCGATTGAGCGATGACGGTACGTTGTTGTTCAGGGGCAGGTTATGTGTACCCAGGGACGAGGACTTGAAGAAGGAGATTCTGGACGAGGCCCACAGTTCAGCGTATGCGATGCATCCCGGAGGTACGAAGATGTTTCATACACTTCGAGAGTATTATTGGTGGCGTAACATGAAGCGGGAGATTGTCGCGTACGTGAGTCGGTGTTTGATTTGTCAACAGGTGAAGGCGGAGAGGCAGAAACCTGCAGGGAAACTACAGCCACTTGAGATTCCAGTTTGGAAGTGGGAGCATATCACGATGGATTTCCTCTATCAGTTGCCACGTACTTCGGTGGGCAACACTGGTATTTGGGTTATTGTTGATCGATTGACGAAATCCGCACACTTTCTTGCACTTCCAGGGAAGATTTCAGTGGGCAGATTGGCGAAGTTGTACTTATCAGAGGTTGTTCGCTTGCATGGTGTGCCTGTATCGATTGTTTCTGACCGAGATAGTCAGTTCACTTCTGAGTTTTGGCAGGCTTTACAGCGAGCGTTGGGCACGAGGTTGCGATTTAGTACAGCTTTTCATCCTCAGACTGACGGGCAGTCCGAGCGTACCATTCAGACACTTGAGGATATGCTGAGATCGTGTGTGTTGCAGTTTCGTGGAAACTGGGATCAGCAATTGCACTTGATCGAGTTCGCTTACAACAACAGATATCAGGCCAGCATTGAGATGGCACCGTACGAGGCCCTGTACGGGAAGCAGTGTCGCACTCCATTGTGTTGGAGTGAGGTAGGCGAGCGTTGGCTCCTTGGCCCGGATTTAGTGGAAACCACGATGGAGGACATTCAGGTTATTCGGGATCGACTGAAGGTCGCCCAGGATCGGTAGAAGAGTTACGCGGATGTGAGGAGAAAAAGCTTAGAGTTTGAGGTTGGTGATTGGGTCTTCCTGAAACTATCTCCGTGGAGAGGAGTTGTGCGTTTCGGGAAGAGTGGCAAGCTTCGACCGCGGTACATTGGTCCGTATGAGATTACAGAGAGGGTTGGAGCTGTTGCTTACAGACTTGAGTTACCGACAGAGATGGCTCGTGTACATGATGTCTTCCATGTTTCGATGTTGCGGAAGTACATCTCAGATCCTTCACATGTGATAGCCCCACAGCAGTTGCCGATCAGGGAGGACTTATCGTATGTTGAGGAGCCAGTGCAGATTCTCGATCGTCGTGAGCAGGAGTTGAGGCACCGTGTGATTCCGCTGGTGAAGGTCTTGTGGCAGAACCATTCAGTTGAGGAGGCCACCTGGGAGACCGAGCAGCGTATGCGGGAGCAGTATCCTCATCTGTTCACATGACAGGTACGTAAATTTCGAGGTCGAAATTTCTTTAAGGGGGGTAGATTTGTGACGACCCGAACCAGAATCAGATGTGTGTTTGGCACGATTCTCGAGATTTGGTTATAGTCGCAGTTTTACGTTATTGTGTGGTTTGTCGATTCGATTCGCGACTATGTTTTCAGTCGAGAATTTGTGTTGGGTGTCTTCACGGAAATTGTAGAGTACGTGATTTCGAGCGCGTGGGCGGTTTCGGAAGATTTTTCCGATAACTGAGGAATATTTTATGATTATTTGAAGTTTCGGGTTCCGACGAGTTTATCCGATTGTTTCGAGTTTATCCGAATCACATCGTATATTCATTTCGGACCGTTGATCGACCCGAGGCTCGAGTATAAATATCGAAAAGTCGAGAAATAGTCGCAAAAACACGGAATTGCTTTGACCAGTCATTGACTTTCCCAAATTGGAAAGTTGACCTGCTGCCCGAAAGGGAAAGTTTCCATTTTCGGCTTCACTTTCCGGCGACCGGATTCCGGCCACCTTGGACTTCGAGGAAGGTATGGTTAGAACCCTTAGGTGATTTCGAGTAGGTTTGTGTTTGAAATTATGCGATTTGATGGAGTTTGTTGGGAACCCGAATCGGGTTGCGATGCCGTGGTTCGCCAGTATCGGGGGGAGGACCACCGGTGGGTTTTGGTGGTTGTGATGTTGGGGGTTTTGCTCCCCATACCTTGGGGAAGCTCACGGGGTGACTAGTTTTGGAAGAGAGGTGGTTTTGGGACGAACTCGAGTAAGGCTCCGATTTGGAAATTTCGATCGGATTTCATGAAATTGAGGTAGTTATGCTTTGAATTGAGTTTAGTAATAGAAGGGAAAGAGATTCGCATGGTTGAGTTGGTTTGATCTGGAGATTTTGGCCGTGTGATTCCACCGTTGACGGCGCGCCGCCGGCGGCGGCGGCAGTCAACGGCGGTCAACGGCGAGGGAAAAAGTCAACTTTTCAGATTTCGACAATTTTAATGTTATTTTTCTCGTAATCGCGCCCTGGTTATCGTACAGAGGTTTTCGGGTTGATTTGATTAGCCGATTTTCAGTCGAGGTTTCGAGTTGGGATTTCAGGAATTTCGTTTATCGTTTTGTACCGCATTTCACATTTCCGGGAACGGTTGGTTTCCGTGCATCAGTACAGTGTTGAGAACTATGATTTTGATCAGTTATATTTTTGTGAATATTCAGGAGATCGAGATCGTGATCTGGATCGTGATCGTGCCTCAGGCGAGGGATCTTCCGCCGGACCACGAGTGTAGCGTGTGTGCGCGTTTCGAGAGTCTGTGAGTGGACACTTTATTTTCACGGATTGATTGCGAGTCCTTATTTATGATTTATGAACTTGAGCATGCGGATTGATTATGATTTACGAGCATGTGTTTTACGATTATGTTTATACGAATATACGTATACGAATATATACATGTACGTACATATTATGTTTTAAGCATGTGCATAGAAAAGATTTATGATTTGGTTTACACAGAGTACAGTCTCAGTATATGTTGTGGTATCGATACACATTGGCTTCTCGGCTGATCCCCGAGTACGCTCCGGGGGGGACAGATATCCTGACCCGAGGCCTTTCTGGCTAGAATCACGTGTGGGTCTGGGATCCCGTGATTCAGACTGTGCTATCGCGTGGAAGCCCACGAGAGTCTCCGCGATATGTTTTACGTTGCATGCTCTGTACGTGAGTGGTAGCCAGAGTCTCCTCACGTAGCATTTGATTTTCACGCTTTTGACTCGCATATGATTTTATATGTATATATTACTTGGTGAAAGACATTTATTTTCGTCCACTCACTCTAACGTGTTTATTGTCTTTCCCCTGGGCTTTTCGGTTTCCGTGCCCAGTTTGCAGTTCAGGTTTGGTGTTTCACGTCGCAGTTTGGAGGCTAGTGATCAGAGTCACCTGTGTTTTCCAGTAGGTTCTTGTTTCGCCTACTGATGTACATATTGTATATGTTTTACTTTAGAGGTCGCTCTGATACATGTTGTGCTGATTTTCACGGATATACATATATGCATAGTACAGTTTATTTACTGTTGTTGATTATATTGAAGTTGAGAAATCCGGTTGGGATTGGTGCCCACGGTTTGCTTTTTGTGGCATAGGACGAAGTGTTAATTTCTGGGTGCAGGTTATGGTAATTCAACGCTAGTAACGAAACTCTGCCCAAATTTTGTAAAAAAATTTGTTGGTTCGTATTTTCGAAAGGGTTTTATTCCGATTTAGGTAGCTGAATTGGGATTGGGTCCTTTCAGCCAGTCTGTGAGTGGATAGTTTATTTTCACGGAATTATTGCGAGTCTTTTATATATGTTTTACGAACTTGAGCATGCAGTATGATCATGGTTTTACGAGCATGAGATTTCATACGAGATTATGTTTATTACGAGCATGTGTTACACGATTATGCTTATACCAGTATATAGTACGTATATACACTTATATATTGTTTCATGCATTTGCATCGAACTGTTTATGATTTGGTTTACACAGAGTACAGTCTCAGTTACCTTGTTGTATCGATACACTTTGCCTCTCGGTTGATCCCCGATGGTAGGCCGCCAGGAGGGGCAGTACCCCGACCTGACCGGTGAGGGGCATTACCCCGGAACCGAGGCCATTTCTGGCTATGGATCACGTGGAAGTTAGGGACTCCGTGATTCCGACTGTACTAGCACGGATGTGTCCATGAGTGACCCCGTGAGATTTTCCTTGCATGCTCTGTACGTGAGTGGTAGTCAGCGTCTCCTCACGTACTATTTGATTTTCATGTATTTGACTCGCATATGATTTTATACGTATATATTATTTGGTGAAAGACATTTATTTTCGTCCACTCACTCTAACGATTTTCATGTCTTTCCCCTGGGTCTTTCGGTTTCCGTGCCCAGTTTGCAGTTCAAGTTCTGGTGTCGCACGTCGTGGTCGGAGACATAGTGCTCGAGCTACCTTGTTTCTTCCAGTAGGTTTATTGTTCTACCTACTGTGGTATACTTATGTGTTTATACATTAGAGGTCGCTCTGAGTATTCTATTATTTATGTTATACGATTTTACACCGTATTTCAGTAAAATACTATTATATTTATTGTTTTACTTTACTGTTGATATATTGAGAAATCCGGATGGGATTGGTGCCCACGGTTTGCTTTTTGTGGCATAGGATGAAATGTACTTTCCGCGTGCAGGTAATGGTAATTCCACGTTAGTAACGAAACTCTGCCCAAATTTCGAAAAGTTTTTGTTGGTTCGTGTTTTCGGAAGGGTTTGATTCCGGTTTAGGGAGCTAAATCGGGGTTGGGTCCTTTCATATTTTTCGTAGGTTCAGGTTAATTTCTACGAATGTTAGATGTTTCAAGTCAAAAGTAATTAAATCAGAAAATTTACTATATGGTAATTTTTGTGGAATGTTCGATCATCCTTAGGTTTAATCTGAGCCGTCTATTTGATTAAGGTAATGTGGGTATTTTATTGGGTTGGGTAAAAGGCCCAACCACTTTCTCTCCCCGACTCTCTCTCTCGCCCTCCGGGTCGACAACGTCGGCAGCCCGTTATCGACTGACCACCAAATTGGTTGGTCTTGGTCTCAAAACCCTTATCTTGGTCACCTCTTCTCTTTCCCCAAAAGATTTCTCTCCAATTCGCATCCATGAAAGCCATATTTCAAAGGGAAAATCAAGTGGCCTCCACCGTCGGTGACGCCATGGGTGATTAACAGTACGAGTCGGGGGTGTGTTTGAAGGCCATCACAGCACGAGTCGAAACTGATCGGTTTTGGGTCACACTGTGGCCTGACGTCGACGATCAGTCACCAAGAAATTCGGCGAGGGTTCCATATTTCAACTGGTAATTTTGTTAGTTTCTGTCCAATTTTTTAAGTTGTTTTGTTCTGCAATGTTGTTGGGATCAATGTGAGGAATATTTGGATATGCAGGTTGATCGATTTAGAGCCAGTTGAATTCTGACCGCCACCGGTAGCGGTCAGAGGGCCCTACACACCGCTGTGCACGGCGGAGCTCTCGCGACCCAGATGACCATTTTTTCATGGGAAGTTTTGCTAGTCAATTTGTATTAGTTTTTGAGTAGTTTCATATATTTTTAGAATTTGTGTAATATTTCAATGTATGTATAGGATTCGGATGTGACTCGACACCTTCGACATTATCTTTCTTCGTGTGTCGAGTCGATGCGCACCATTCTATGGAACTTGGAGTAACAGCACGACGATTATGTTTTGTATCACGAGGGAGCGGAGTAACAATGCTTAGTAATCAAAATGGAATGTAAGTGCTTCAGATATGAATTGTATCAAGTTAGTTATCTACTCTAGTGTAGGGTTAGAATATTGCATTAATTAAATTAGATCTTTATCTGGCTTAGGAGCACTAAATATGTTTATCGAGTTAGTGGATTGACTCACGTTTCTAACAATCTAGGTAAGTGGGCTTTGTTTTTCACTGTCGTTAGCGAGTATTTATTATCTATGTTTTATGATTATGCATGGATCGGAGGCTCTGCATGTACTTTTATGCACGTCATGTACACGATTATGTATCGATGCATAGGCTACTTGGCTTATCACTGAGTACACCCTGGGGAGACTAGGAATGCCTTACCCGATAATTTATATGTTTCGCCTCCACACACTTAGATTACCATTATTTAGACCTGCTCAGTTTTATTTTATATTTTTGGTGAAAGGCATAAACTTACGTTTTATGATTTCTTAAAACGATTTATTCTTTGTCCACTCACTTTAATAGTTTCCATGCTTTATATCCCTTTCCCCTGGGCCCTTCATTTTCTGCTGTCTAGGTTGCAGGTTCTAAGACTAGGTCAGGCGCGCACATAGATCAAGGTATAGCGGTATCCGTCGTAGGATCCAGGGTTGATCCTACGACTTAGAATCTTAGTCAGCATAGATAGTTTAGGGTGAAATAGTTTCGGTGTCAGAAAAAGTTTTATGCTTTTAGTAACGAAATTACATGTGCTATATTTGGAAATTAGCTTCTCTAACACACTTGAAATTCGGATTGCTGATAGTCTTTCCCTTTGACTTTCTTTTAGGATTAGCATGTTTTGGTTTAGGTTCTAATGGTCCTTAAAGCCTAATCCCAGTTCAAGCAACTAAATCGGGGTTGGGTTCTTATAGTTGGTGTCAGAGCTTTAGGTTATAGGTTGTGTAGATCATACTAGGCCACTTTTATTTTCATGTTCGATTATGCTCAACATCTCCCGAGTGATGGCCCGATCGGCCGGCAGATCCACATCAATACTCAACGTATTGAACGTCGTCGGATATGTAACGAATGTGACCAAGTACTTATCCCACCTTATGAGTCTATGCCCTCTAGTCCCTATGCCTCGTGTCCGCTGACCTCTTTGTTATGACCCGGAACAATATTAATTACTAATTAATTACGGTTAGTTACTAATTAATTACGTTAATCGTCAATAGTAATTAGCTTTTACCGTTGGTAACTTTCGCTGGTGATTTATCGAGAATTTATCAATTATAATTTTCAAGAAATTTCTTTTGATAAGATTGTAGAGTTTGTCAATACGAGTTCGTGGCCACGTCAAGTGTTGAAATCAGAGTTACGATGAAAAAGTTATGGTCAACGGAATTTTTATGGAAATATCGGAAAATGTTTTGTTGCAAAATCCAATGGGATTCTAGCCGCCGCCTGTGGTCGGCCACACGAGCCGCCGTGCCCGACGGAGCTCTTGCATGGTAGAATTTTTGACAATTTTATGTCGTTCTGCTCGTAATTTTGTGACGAACGCAATGGTGAGATTCTTGTTTAGATCTGAACTTGAATAATTTAGATATGTATTTAATCGTATAATAATTAATTAAATTCATGCTATTATTAACGGATGATCAATTATCGATTTAAATTCAAGTGGCTCAATGTTTGAGATTTATGTTGCTACTCTAAAATTTAGTTATGGTGAAGGAATGCAACGAACTGAATGCAAAATTTGATTAAGTGCGTTTTTAGTCAGGAATTACGTTATTGGAGAATGCGAGATTCTCTACATTATTGCTTATCGGATTATGAGATTATCTATTCAATATCGACGAGTAGATATTAATTATAATCATATTTTCAGGATTACGAGTTAGTAGACCGTGTCGGATGATTATTTCACCGATTAGTATGTTACGGCTTTATAAATATCCGAGCATTGTACGGTGAGTAGACACCTTTATTTTCACAGTTGATAGCAAGTTCATGGTTTTTATGCATTAGGCTTTACGGTAAGGTTTTTTTCCGCGCGTTTATTTGGAGGTTTGTTTGTGATGGTTTATTTAGTTGCATCAATGCTCTAGCTATTCAGTTGATCACTGAATAACTAGTTGGACTGGGCCAGGATCCCTGCCCGACCGTAATTCATCTTGGGTTAGACAACACCCTTGACGCTCCCATCTCGTTTATTTTTTGTTTATAGTCGTACCGGGTCAGGATCCCTGAACAACCACCTCTATTTCATTTCAGTTTATTTATTTTGAACTTGTATTATTTCACAGAAATTAGCGGAAAGGCATGTTAAATCAGTTTTATATAGATTATGTTATTTTGTCCACTCAAGCTAATATTTTTATGTTTTTATCTGCCTTTCCCTGGGCCTTTCGATTTTCCATGCCCAGATTGTAGTGCTTTTCCTGAGTTGAATTTTGGATCTACAGAGGCTTTGAGTCCACCGGGTTATCATATCTTCTTGTAGGTTTTGGCCACCAGGAGTGTATTTTCATATGTTTTATTGTGCTCCTAGAAGTCGCTCTGTACACTAGTAATGTAAATATTTTTCAGTATTGGTAGTGAATTGTTAATATTGCTGGATTATGAGTTTTCAGTTTCGTATTATTATTCGAGCAATTTAATTAATTTACTTTTCGCACTTTATTGAGAAATCTGGATGGACATTGGTGGTTCACGGTATTGTTTGTGGGAAATCTAAAGTGTGAATTTTATTGCCGTTTTCTAGTAGTCCACTTCGTAGGGGAAACTATGTCAAAAAATTTACATAAATCCTTAGTTTAGGTCTTGTCGTTAGAGCGTGACCCTAGATTACTAGTTAATCTAGGGTTGGGTCCTTTCAGTTGGTATCAGAGCATTAGGTTACAAATTCTATAGACTTTCTTGGTCATATCAGTTCAAACATTTGATAGTGTATAACACTCCCGGGAGGGGTGACCCGACCGGCCGATGGATCCCCATCACTTCCAAGTGTTGTGCATTGTTTATTGTTCAAAGTCTTCTAGTTGAGGCAGTTTTCTTGGTCTGGTTTTGATGCCTAATTAATGGTGGTGGACTCGTGGATCATTATGCCTAGACAACCAGCTCTTCAGGATGAGGCGCAGTCTTAGGCTTAGCTGATGCATAAGCTATTTGCACGCATAATATCAGCACCATGGGAGGACCGTGACGATCTTGTTAATCGTGCCAATAAGGTAGGTGTTTTACCTTTCCCTGGTTTTCACGATCTGGTGGTGTGTGAGAACTTGTTTATCGTGATCGGTCGAGTTTGTGACTGTATGTGTCCTTAGCTAATACCTGAGCAGAGGACAAAGTTAGTTGTCAGTCTACTACAGGATCATGACTATCGTTGGTGGATGAGCACCAAGAGGTAGGAAGTACTTTGTAATCTTGTGTGCCAAGATCAGCGAATTTTGAGGTGTCGCTTTCGAATAAGGCGGATGCGGAGAGGAAGCATACAGAGTTCATGAATCTACAGCGAGAAATTTGTCAGCTATGGTGTATCGAGACTGCTTTTATTGCCCGTTCCAATTTGTATTATGTTCTGTTGGAATAGTGAGGGAGAAATGCTAGTGGTCTGAGTAAGGCTTGAGACCTGTAATTCCTTTATTTATGGTGAGCGCACGATACACGAACTTCGATGAATGTGTGTGCTACGGTTTAATGTGAGATTTGACCTCGATTTGTGCAAGGTGTTAATTGATGATTTGAAGGAGCTGGACCTCGCCAGAGATATTCAACGAGTAGAGGTCACAGTATAATTGGTTCCACATCATCTTTTGGCATCAGATTTCATACCTCAGCTTTTAGTGCCCATCGTTCGAGTTGTTTCTGTAATGGAGGAGGAGCCGACGCCAGAGACGAGAGTTTTGGTTGAATTCTGGTGGATCTAGATTTGTATCTCCAGTACCCAGAGATCCTCTTTTATGTAACATTTGCCATAAATGTTGTTTTGCGTAGTCCCCGTTGGGGATATTAGTATGTTACTATTGTGGTCAGGTAGATCTGTTTGTGTAGGAATGCCTATAGAGGGACACCTCTGGTACATTTCTAGCTCTAAGTTCTTATGGCGATTAGAGAATTACTTCGGGAGTCAGATCTATGTCATCACCCTGGCCACCAGCATATCAAGACAGAGGTCAGGAGGACGGCTAGAAGGATTATCCGGTTAGGCTCGCTTTTACCGAATGATTGTGCGGGAGCCCCAAGCATCTTTGGAGGTCATTATTTGAACGTTGAATATTTTTTATTTTGTCGTTTATATTTCATTTGACCCGAAGGGTGACAGGTTCATTTATAGCGGTAAGGCTAGCATCTATAGTCAACGTACCTACCATATCTTCTTCGGAATTGTAGTGAGTAAATTAATTTATCCCTCTGGTGAGGTAATGTTAGTTAAATTATTTTAAGGAATTGAAGTGTAATGTTTGGAGGTTTTGGTTTTTCTACCAATTTAACACTTATGGATATAATAAAATTTGTGTTGATCTTAGGCATGAACTTCTTGGACCATCATCAGGCGTTGGTAGACGGTTATTGTGATGTGGTGTTTTGGAGCACGGTTTGCCTGAGATTTTGCTTTATGGTGAGGTAGATGTGTTATTTTGTGCCTGGGTTCGGCCGTGAGGGTTGTGATAATGTTACGGGAAGATTGTACCACATACTCGGCACATGTCGTGACAATTTGTGTCACTACTTTTTGTACTGATTCGATTAAAGTAGTTAATGTGTATCCGGATGTATTTCCCGAAGAGTTACCATATTTACCTACAGTTCGGAAGAGATTTAATTGTTGATTTATTATTAGGTACCGATTCTATAACTCAAGTATCTTTTTGTATGGCTCTAGCTAAGTTACTAGAGTGCCAGACTCAACATTAGGAATTGATGTACAAGAATTTTATCCGTTCCAGTATTTCATCGTAAGGAGCCCCAATATTATTTGTGAATGTGAATGATGGTTCAATGAGGTTAAACATCACTTATTGGAAACTGAAGCAAGTTTTGGGAAGGAACAAATGTCCATTACCAGGGGTCAATGATTTATTTAATCTTGATATTCCTTCTTCAAAACTCATTCATTCTTTGAGGAATTCCAATAATTCAATTTTTTTAATCAAAAATATCACTTATGTTGTTTCTTATCTTGTTGTGTTCATTTTATATCGTGAACACATTCCCTTGTGAAGGGGTACCATTGGTTTCATGCCACTAACTTGAAAATATATTGTATTAACATTGGATGTGTGGGGTGTATGTTATGTTGCATAGATTAAATTCTTTCAGCTGGATGTCAGATATGGGTTTACAAGCCTTACAGGTGTACGTGGAGATTAATAGCAGATGGGTATGATTTAAAATTTGTATGTTGTATGATTTCCAGATTTCTCCAAGACATGATTTAGAGCTTCCTATTAATAACTCAGCATTTATCACGTGTAAAAGTATATGAGAATTTTATCCACGAGCGTGAATTTCGACTAGGGTTACGCTAGGTGATGTTGATTTAATTTATTTCTCTCAGCTTTATAAAAAATTCGAATTTGTAACACTGCATGTTATCGAGAACTGTCGTCTTTCTTGGATTTCGTAGTACTCCCCTGACCTTCTGATTAATCTTTATAATTGATGATTTGGTGTCAGAGGAATCATAATATCTACGATGGTACAACATTGATGGTTGCAACAATTTGATTATTCAATCGAGATGATACCCTGGTGTGAGTTTGGCATCCCAATATTATATTACTCTTAATGGACTATTATTGTCAGCATACATGTATATGTATTTATGGCCTATGCCTAATTCATTTTGGTACGTTGGCTCGTGTCAGCAGTAGTTATGTTCTTGTGTGAACCATATGGGTGAATCATCGAGGTGCAGCTATGAGGACAATTAGTTTTAAAGTTTGAGTATTTGAGCTCCGGAAATCATCGAGCAAAGGCTGAGGTTTAAGTTATGCATTGTTAGTTGTTCTGTCTACGGAAATATTAGATATTATTGACTTAAAGGTGGCGACTATTCAAGAACATCAAATGAAATGCCGAGTTTATATCTCCAATTTGTAGTAAATTGCGATGTCGGTTTGACTTCCTTATTCTTGCCCTTGGTTTGGGTTTATTTGAGGCTTACTACGAATATTTTCTGTGACGACCCAGAACAGAGTTAGCAGTGGAATCAGCTTAATTCGCGAGTTAGCGCATCAGCGTGGATTTTCGATAATGGATTTACTCGCCAGATGTGTTAACGACTTAATTATTGGCCGAGAATTGAAGCTGGGTCTCTTCTCGAGAGTCATTCTACATGTGATTTCGAGTTCGTGGGCGGTTCCGGATCGTTATTTGGACGACCGAGGAATTAATTATGAATATTTGAAGTTCGGATTCAAATGATGGTGCTCTTAACGACTAAATTACCGGCCGAGAATTTGGTTTCGGCTTCTTTACGAAAGTTGTTTAGAATTTAATTTCGAGCTCGTGGGAACTTCCGGAAGATTATTTTGATTTACGGAGAATAAGTTGTGAATATTTCCGTTTGTTGTTTGTTTAGTCGATTTAAATATCTGTTGGATTGAACAGTTGACTTTTTATTGGTTTGGTCGATGTGTTTGACTTTGGGTGATTATTGAAGAATATGTCGAGACGAGTTTGTGGCCGCGAGAATTATCGGAATCGAAATTACGACGAGAAAGTTACGGGTGTTCAAAGTTCGTCGAAAAGGATAAGTATGAAGTTTCCTCTTTGGGAAAGGCTATAAATAGCAAACTTGCCAAATCAGGAAAGTCAAAAGACTGAATTAATGAGGTTGACTACGTTTGACTCGGTTTGACCGAGCTGTGGAGGTGGTGGCCGACGCCGTACGGCTCGTCGGCGGTGAGGGACTTTCCGGTGACCTTTGGGCTTGATCCTTACCTCTTTGGACTCAGCTTGGCTGCCCCGTGTGGATGCCGGCCACCGTTCACGGCGAGGTGGACGGTGGAGAGAGAAAGCTTGAACCAAAGTTTGTGAATTTTGGGTTTAATGGTGGTTTTCGATTCGGGCCGAGTTGAGCTCAAACAAGGACTGAGTTTTGTAGCTCTCCTCTCAAGGATTCTAACCATGTAAGTATGGAGTTCTAATTCGATTTGTGGATGGAGAATTTTGGATCTGAAATTTGTGTGTATATTCGGTTTTTCGTGAAATTGGATGAGTTAGAGATTGAATTGGCCTTTGTTGCAGTTGACAAAGTTGCTCGGTGGATGATTTTGAGTGGAATAGGGGTTGCTCCGCCGAGAGATTTTCAGTTTTGCGGCGGCGCCGCCGTGGGCGGTGGTCAACGACGGTCAACGGCGGTCAACTTTGACTTTTTGGGATTTTCGACAAGTTGCATGTCATTTGACTCGAAATCGCGCCCCGATCGCAGTGGGAAGGTTCGTTTTTCGAGTTGAGCGTCCGAACTTACAGCGAGGTATTGAGGTGTGATTTCCGGATTTCCGACACTTTGTCGTAAACGGATTATGAGTTTCCGAGAACGGTGGTTTCTCGTGATTTGTATTGAATTGTCGAGTTATGATATTGAGTAATGGTTATTGTGATTATTCAAGGGTTCGTGATCGTTCTTTTGGCGAGGGACTTTTCGCCGGATCACGGGTTAACGCATATCGCGTTACGTTAGTCTGTGAGTGGACAATTTCTTTTCACGGAATTCTTGCGAGTCTTTTATATGATTTACGAACTTGGGCATGCGTATGAGATTTCGGATTACATGAGCATGTGTTTTACGATTATACGATTATATTTATACGGATATACGTATACAAATATACATACACTTATATTCTGTTTCATGCATTTGCATCGAACTGTTTATGATTTGGTTTTCACAGAGTACAGTCTCAGTTACGTTGTTGTATCGATACACTTGCCTCGTCGGCTGATCCCTGACGGAGGGCCGCCTGGAGGGGCGTTTCCCCAACCAGACCGGTGAGGGGCGTATCCCCGGAACCGAGGCCATTTATGGCTTAGAATCACGTGGAAGTCAGGGACTCCGTGATTCCAACTGTACTAGCATGGAGGTGTCCATGAGTGACCCCGTGAGATTTTACTTGCATGCTCAGTACACTGGAGGAGTATGAGTTTTACCTCGTGTACTTGTTATTTTATTTACCTGGACTCGCATATGTTATTTTAAACATATATATCAACTGGTGAAAGACATTTATTTTCGTCCACTCACTCTAACGTGTTTCATGTCTTTCCCTTGGGATTTTCGGTTTCCGTGCCCAGTTTGCAGTTCAGGCTCTGGTGTCGCACGTCGTGGTCGGAGGCATAGTGCTCGAGCTACCTCGTTTCTTCCAGTAGGTTTATTGTTCTACCAACTGTGGTATACGTATATGATTATTCATTAGAGGTCGCTCTGAGTAATCTGTTGTTTATGTTATACGATTTTACACCGGATTTCAGTAAAGTACTATTATATTTATTGTTTTACGTTACTGTTGATATATTGAGAAATCCGGATGGGATTGGTGCCCACGGTTTTCTTTTTGTGGCATAGGATGAAGTGTATTTTCCGCGTGCAGGTAATGGTAATTCCACGTTAGTAACGAAACTCTGCCAAAATTTCTACGGTTTTTGTTGGTTGTGTTTTCGGAAGGGTTTGACTCCGGTTTAGGGAGCTAAATCGGGGTTGGGTCCTTTCATTTTCTTTTGAGCATCTTTATGGTTATATGAATATTTTTTTAGGTAGTATGCTTTTGGGAGTGATGAATTGTGAAGATTCATGGTTTGTGTAATCAATACTATTTGTGAATTCAGTCAAGTAATAGTGATTTATGTTTGGTGTATAGCTCTGTTAATTTGTAAGTATTCTGATCGGGGTGTAGAACCCACAGTTTATATTCTTAAGTAGAGATTATTGGAATACTTTCGATACGCAGGTTTTTGGGTTCCTTAAGTTTTAGAGGAGACTATGCCCAATTTTCTGTAAACAATTTCCAAAACGATATATGGTTGGAAGTTCATTGCAGATTGGCCTTGTACCCATATTTTTTGTGATTCTAAACTGTTTGGTTGGGTTCCCTATTTGTGATTTTGGTGGTTTTAGTATCCATCTTATGGGTGAGTGTAAGTGATTGGACATCTCAATTAGTTTTTGGTGCTCGGTTCTGATGGCGATTTGTGTGCCACTTCTGTGTTGGAACCATACCACTACCCATGTAGTTATCTTTTTGGGACCCTGGTCTGTGACTTTTTGAGTAAACTTGGCCATTAGTTTTGGCATGGTTATCGGAAGCTTTTAAGTATGCACGTTACCGAATTTGAATTATGTCGTACCTTTTATCAGATTTATATGGAGTAGTTATTATGACTTCAGATTTATTGAGCGTGACATATTGATGACAAGTTAGTTTAGTAATATGTTTTGGATCATTCTGTTACACTATAAGAAAAAAAAACCCTTAGACAACGAAGCTATTTCATCGTTTAGGTTTGAGTTTCCGTTGTCTAAGTACTTAGACCATGAAATTTCCATCATCTAACATCCGTCATTCAAGTGTTGTCGTCTAAGTACATTAGACGACGGAAATATATCATTCCGTCGTCTAAGTGACGGCTTAGACGATGCAATTGGTCTGTCGTCCAAGTGAAGGATTAGACGACGCAAATCACATTTGCGTCATCCAAGAACTACTTATACTACAAAATTGTTTCTTAGTCTAAGTCATTCCTTAGACCGCAAAATTTTTTCTTAGTTTAAGTCATTTCTTAGACCAATATCGACTCCTGCTCACGCCGATCGAGAATCTATATCGGCTCCTCCACATATGTCAAATCTTCCCGAATAGGAAGCTGATGTGGTGCCAAAACATGTGATGGATCTAGAATGTATTTCCACAACATCAAAACATGAAAAACATCGTGCACCCTCGCCATCTCCGGAGGCAACTCTAATCTGTAAGCCACGGCACCAACCCTCTCCGTGATCTCATATGGACTGATATACAGTGGTTGAAGCTTACCACGCTTCCCGAAACGAACAACTCCTCGCCAAGGAGACAATTTCAGGAAGACCCAATCGCCCACCTCGAACTCGAGACTCTTTCTTTTCACGTCTGCGTAACTCTTTTGGCGATCCTGGGCAATCTTCAATCTGTCTCTGATAATCTGAACATTCTCTGTGGTGCTCTTCACCAGATTAGGTCTAATAAGCCATCGCCCGCCTACCTCACTCCAACACAATGGAGTACGTCACTGCCTCCCGTATAGAGCCTCATACGGTGCCATATCAATACTGGCCTAATAACTGTTGTTGTAAGCAAACTCGATCAAATGCAGTTGCTGGTCCAATTCTCTCTAAACTGCAAAACACAAGACCCCAACATATCCTCGAGGGTCTGAATAGTCCGCTCAGACTCCCCATCAGTCTGAGGATGAAAAGCTGTACTGAAATGCAATCTGGTAACCAACGCTCGCTGCAATGCCCGCCAGAATTCTGAAGTAAACTGACTATCTCGGTCAGAAACAATGGATACAGGCACACCATGCAAACGAACGATCTCCGCCAAATACAGCTTTGCTAACCTGCCCCCAGAAATCTTCCCTGGAAGCACAAGGAAATGAGCTGATTTCGTCAATCGGTCCACAATGACCCAAATACCAGTATTACCAGCCAAAGTACGCGATAAATGATACACGAAATCTATGGTGATGTGCTCCCACTTCCAAACCGGAATCTCCAAGGGCTGTAACTTTCCCACAGGCTTCTGTCTCTCTGCTTTAACCTGCTGACAAATAAGACATCTGCTCACATATGCGGTAATCTCCTTTTTCATATTTCGCCACCAGTAATAAGCTCGAAGTGTACGAAACATCTTCGTACCGCCAGGATGCATCGCGTAAGCAAAAGAATGAGCTTCGTCTAAAATCTCTTTCTTCAAACCCTCGTCTCTGGGTACACATAATCTGCCTCTGAATAACAATGTACCATCATCACTCAACCGGAACTTTGTTGGCACACCATTCCGAATCATGGTCTTCTTGTCCAACAGATAGGAATCCACATCCTGAGCTTCACGAACCTGATCAACAAATACCGGTCGAACCTGAAAACTAGCTAACAAGGCTTCATCATCATCCCACTCTAACTCAGCTCCCGTAGCTCACAACTCTACTAACATGGAAACTCTAGCCGCACATACATGAAACAACGAAGCTCCCGATTTTCGACTGAGTGCATCAGCAACGACATTAGCCTTCCCTGGATGATACTCAAAGGTGCAATCATAATCATTGATCAACTCCATCCATCTGCGTTGTCTAATATTCAAGTCTGGTTGTGTGCGCAAATAGGTGAGACTCTTGTGATCTGTGTATATCTTGCACTGGGCTCCGTACAAGTAGTGTCTCCAACTCTTCAAGGCTAATACAATAGCAGCCAACTCTAAATCATGCGTAGGATAGTTGACTTCATGTGGTTTCAGCTGCCTGGAACCGTAAGCCACCACTCTGCCATACTGCATCAAAACACAACCAAGTCCCAATTTTGATGCATCGCTGTAAACCACAAACTCTCCACTGTCATTAGGTAGAGTCAGAACTGGTGCAATAGTCAACTTTTCCTTCAAGAGCAAGTAACTCTCCTCACATGCATCGGACCACTCAAACTTGACACCTTTCTTCGTCAATCAGGTAAGTGGAGTGGCAATCCGTGAAAAATCCTGCACAAAGCGTCGATAATAACCTGCCAAACCCAAGAAACTTCTTATCTCTGGTACGGTGGTAGGTCTACTCCAATTCAACATGGCTTCAATCTTGTCAGGATCCACGCTGACTCCCTCAGCAGATATCACGTGACCCAAAAGCTTCACGTTATTCAACCAAAACTCACACTTGCTGAACTTCGCAAACAGCTTATTATCTCGCAAAGTTCGCAAAACAGGCCAGCAAATGTTTCTTTTGCTGGCCCACACTCCTGGAATAAATCAGAATGTCGTCGATGAACACGATCACAAACTTATCCAGGAATCGTCTGAACACTCTGTTCATCATGTCCATGAAAGCTGCAGGGGCATTGGTCAACCCAAACGGCATAACCAAGAACTCATAATGCCCATATCGTGATCTGAAAGCTGTCCTGGCCACATCTAACTCTCTCATCCTCAACTGATGGTATCCAGACCTGAGATCAATCTTCGAAAAGACTGAAGCTCCCTTGAGCTGATCAAACAAATCATCAATCCGCATCAACGGATACTTGTTCTTCACGGTGACTTGATTTAGCTTTCAGTAATCAATACACAACCGCATAGAACAATCCTTCTTCCACACAAACAGCACAGGAGCACCCCATGGTGATACACTAGGTCGTATGAAACCTTTCACCAGTAACTCTTGAAGTTGAATCTGTAGCTCCTTCAACTCCGCTGGCGCCATACGATAAGGTGCCTGTGATATGGGTCCAGTGCCTGGTAAAATTTCAATGGTGAAATTGATTTCTTGAACTGGAGGAACACCTGGTAACTCCTGCGGAAACATATCTGGAAACTCGGAAACCACCTCAATATCACCAAGGTCTGGTACAACAGTCGTAGTATCCACAACATGAGCTAAATATGCAACACATCCCTTCTTCATCATCCACTCGGCCTTCATCGCTGAAATCACACATGGCAATGAAGTATTCTTCTCATCGTGAAACAGTATCTCTGAAAAACCTAGACGTCGAAACACAAGCTCCTTCTTGTGACAGTCAAACATAGCCCAATGTGTCTCCAAGAAGTCCATACCCAAAATCACATCAAAATCGACAATATCCAGCAATAACAAATCCGCAGCTAACCCATAACCTCCAACAAAGATCTCACAATCCCTATATACCCAACCGATACTCACAACCTCACCGGACGGATACAACACTCTCCACAACCCCAGAAGTGGAGATGCAGGCATAGTAGCTAAAGATGACAATCTATATGATATGAATGAATGCGTAGCACCTGGATCTAGCAAAGTAAGTACTGGATAGCCAAAAACATGCAACGTACCAATAACAACCTCCGGTGAAGCTCTGCCCTCACGCAATGACATAACATGAAGGCATGTCCAGCTGGTCGTCCACGCTAAGGGTAACTCTGCTGTCCGCCCTGCCCAGAAGACTGTATTGGTCGAGCCCCAGAAGTGGTACCTCGATCTCCTCTTGAACTCTGAGCTGCCTGTCCCCCAACACCAGCAGGCTGGAAACATTCCCTCGCATAATGACCTTCCTGGCCACAACGATAAGAAATGGTAGGGCCTCGCTGATAAGGACCAAAATGATGCCTGTTGCAAAGGTTGCACAATGGATACTCCCTCGGTACAGCAAAAGTGCCACCGGTACGTCGAGGATAACTGGATCCGTCAGAACTCCCACTATACTATGGTATCTATTGTCGATCCCTCCTCTATCTCTGTTATTGTCTAGCCGTACTAACTGGTGGTCTATATAGTCCACTGCCAGATGATGATGTCGATCCGGATGTGTCAGAACTCAGCCTCTTGGAAGGTCTCTGACTCGGTCCACCCTCCTCAAATCGTCGAGACTGGAATCTCATCTGCCTTTCCTTCTCTATGTCCTCACCTCGAAGTGTAGCACTCACAAACTCATCAAAGTTGTTCCGAGGCATCGTAGTCAATGTTCCCTTGATGTTCAGGTTCAAGCCCAACTCAAATCTTCGGCACTTGGCTTCCTCTGTGGCCACCATGTCACAAGTAAACCGAGATAAGCGAGTAAATCTGTCCCGGTACTCAAGTACTGACATGCTACCCTGTCTCAAGTTGGTGAAATCCTCATACTTCTGCTGCTGTGTAGCCTGGTTGAAATATCTCCGCAAAAACAAATTCCTGAACAATGTCCCTCGCCCAATGTACGATCTCGATCCCCTGAATAATCACAAAAATATAACTGATCAAAATCACTATTCATTACTTTGTACCACACCTCGGAAACCATCCATTTCCGGAAACATATAACTCGGATACAAAATAATCGTCAAAAACCCCCAAATACTCCTCATAAACTCTCGACTTAAAATCCACTACTCAAATCTACTCAAAACCTCAAGGCTACGATCGGGGCGCGATTACGAGCAAAACGACATAAAACTTCTCAAATTCCAAAAAGTCAACGCTTCGCCGGAGCTCCGTCGTTGACCACCGCCGGCGGCGGCAATGCGCCGTCACCAGAGAAATTTTCGGGCGACCAAGACCCTAAAATATTCCTCTCTTCAAGCCAAGCCTTTTTCCCCAAAGGATCACCACCGTCCAGCCAGCACCGTGGCCGAAAATCACCTCAAAAGTCATCAAAATTCAAATTGCCCGGAAAATTTCTCCAGCGAAATCCTCCACTGTGAGACCACCTCGGCCTCCCATCTTCAAGGGAATTCATCCCAAACACAAACCCAACCATTTCAACCTAAAATTTCCCTCAAAAAGCCGCCGGAAAACACTCCACCATTAAACCCGATTCCAGCCAGTTTCACCAACAAAATTGACCAAGCAAACCACCACCAAAACAGACCATATATACATCAATCGAAAGCCCAAACAACAAGCTTCAAAACCTTACCTTCCTTTCCGGCAACCGCGCCGTATTTCGGCGACCCTCTCGAGGGCGAGTCACGGACTCACTGAGTCAGCCACGGGTTGACTCGGTCAACTCGGTCCAGAACAATCAACTCGGTCAAACAACCCATTTTCGCACTTTTTCGATAACTTTACGACTATTCGGCTATTTATACGTCGCGACTCAGCTCTATCCACAATTTGAATAACTCAAACTCGAATGGATAAACACGACTAACTCGACGATAATTTCAAATATTCATTTTATATTCCTCGATTATCCGAAAAATCCTTGGAAAGCTCCCACGAACTCGAAATCAAATTGTCTACATTTTCCACGAACAAACCCAAATCAAATTCGTGTCCGAAAATTAAGTCGTGATCAAAACCGCTTAGCCAATTAATTACGATAAACCTTAATTACTCGTGAAACTTGCAGATTAAGCCACATACTATACCCATTCCGGTCTGGGTCGTCACAATAATTTTTTAGTCTAAATCATCACTTAGACTACGAAATCATATATTTTGTAGTCTATTTGAATTTAAAGTAAAATATTATTAAATTAACTAAAATAATAAATTTAATTTAAATATTAAAATAATTAAAAATTGTTCATACATTGATATCATTTGAAAAAAATAAAATATTAATAACTACGTATAAACTAAGTAAATACGGAAGGAGTAGGCGCACCGCCTCAGGTCATGCCGTCGTCGTCGGGTTGTGGGGTCGGAGCAGGACAACAATCTTCTGGAACCTTTGCTTGCATGAGGGAGAGAAGGTTGGCTTTCTGCACTTGTTGCTCATCAAGCCTTTGATGCATAGATAGCATTTCCGGCCGTGCGAGTCGAGCCTCCTCAAGGGCTGCTTGGACAACCGCATCCTGACTACTCTTCCTTGTCGACCATGCTGTAGACGAGTCAGATAAATCTTGCTTCACCTTGCGTACCAAGCCCCTAACTTCCTTGCCAGCTCGACGACCATATACCATCGGCGATTGCAATTTGGCTCTTTCTTGATAGACGAGGCAGGTCTTCCAGCGGCACATCCGGGTGTGCAAGTTGCGTGTTGGCCAATTCCTCATGCGCCAGTTATAGCACCCTTGCTTCAAAAATAATAATTAAAACTAAATAATTATAAATTTGTATGGGAGTGTAATAAATAATAAATATTAATTACATTAATTGAGAGGAAATATATATGACACTTACGCCACTTTGACTCGCTTCATTGTCGAACCCAGGCATCACGTAAGCGGTGACGCTGGCATCAAGATAAGGGTGTTTAGAGCCCTTATCTCTATGCTCCTTGGCAATTTGTATCATCTGCTTGGAGCCGGAGGTATGATGTTTGTTCTTCTTCTCCCAATTGGCCTTGTTTGCGTCTGATTTAGTCCGTTCAACAACATAAATCATTAAAAAACTAATAAATGACTAAAAAATAAATTATTCAATTTCGTCAATTTAAATAAAAAAAAAAAGACGAACCCGATACGATTCTTCTTCGAAGTGGTTAACCAACCACTCCCACTCATCTTCCCTATCCCCACACATCTCTAAGAGGTAGGCGAGTGGCCGAATTGGAGGTAATACTTGTGAAGTCTGTACTTCCAATCACGGTAGATGGCGTTAGCGGTGGTGTTATGTGCCTAAACATCTCTGGTGTGCCATCCACTGCATACTGTACCTACAAAAAAAGAATAAAAAATTTAAATCGTATATATTATGAAATTACGATTTTGATTGGTTATTAAAAAATGAATTTAAAATTGTATTACCGAGAGTTCTCTAAACACCTTCCCCTTCTCCAAGTCTGGCAACTCTTTCCAGCTTGACGCAACCATACGGATGTTGTAGTGAATAATTGCCCATATGAGTGTAATGCGAGACTAGCTAGCTGCGAGGTAGGATGGTCATCGATGAAATAATCTTACGGCAACTGGATCTGTAGCCTTGTCGCCTTGAACAACTTCTCGAATTTTCTGCCTTTTCTGAGTCCTCGGGTCTGTTTTGGTTGAGGGTCTGACGGGGCCCTCCTGACCTTGCGCCGCGCGTTGTAGATAATAAACTTGAAGGCCGACTCCTGGGCACCTTCTAACATAGATGATCGAGTGGAAGGGGTGTCATCGTCATAGCTCAGTATAACTGGGGCATTAAGAATTTTCACAGTCGCAGCAGTCGAGAGACCAGCAAAAGGGTCCGGAGGAGCCGTAACGGTGTCCTCCAAGCACCGCCAACCCACTTGGTCTGCCAAGTGTCGGAGCCGGGCATCTTCGCCCTCTCTCTGTATTTTTTGCTTACCCCATTGGGCCATTTTAACCTAAAAGTTGTAAAATTTAATTATTAAACTTATTTTACCCATATAATTATTTTACAATTTACTATTTTTCATATTTACCACAAAATTTATCATTTTTAATATTTATCATTATTTAATACTAGCTTAATCACCCGTGTGTACACACGTGTCAAATCAGATCAACCACTATTATATCAACTTCTATGACAGTTTTTGCTGGACAACACTGTTATTCACTTTTTTTTGTCTCCCGCCTGATTTTTCTTCTCTTATTCTTTTTTTTTCTGGTGCATTACAACAATGTCCTCCATTTATATATATATATATATTTTTTCTTGGGGATGCTTTTATTTTTTCATAGGGATATTTTCGGGTTTCCATAATTTGGTATGGGATGACACCAAAAGCCACTCTTGGCTTTATATTAGTAGAGATTTACCATTTCAAATATTTACTATTTTTAATTTTTACCTTTTTTAACAATTTACCATTTTCATTATTTACCATTTGGTTTTACCATGTTTTGATATTTACCATTTTTTGATATTTACTATTAATTTTTTCCATTTCTAATATTTACCTTTTAATATTTTTACCAATTTACAATATGTACCATTTTTTAAAAATTTATAATATTTACCTAAATACACATTATTATAATATTTATACACATTATTATACACCATATTATATGTAAATATCTATTATTATACGTAAATATATATTATTATACAATAATACATATTAAAAATAATTATACGTAAGTACGTAAAATTTAAAAATTTTGAATTTTACCGGCCGGCGGTGGGAAGGGCGGAGGGAGAGGGTCGGTGGTGGTGTCGGTGGGAGGCACCTGACGTTGTGTGAGGAGTTTAAGGGAGTGGGAGGTGGTGGAGGAGGAGGAGCCCATACGCGTATGAGGGGGGAGCCAGCGGAAGGAGGATATCGTGGAGGAGGTGGAGGGAGGTTAAAAGGCGGCGGAGGAGGAGGAGGAGGAGGTGGAGGCTGGTGGGAAGAGAAGTTTTAGAGAGAGAGAGAGAGAGAGAAAGATTTGTGTGTGTGTGAGAGAGAGTGATATCATGAAACTACTGGAAATTGTATATTTTGCAGTTTCACCTAGACGACGAAGGAGCCTATTTCCATCGTTTAGGTGAGGTGGATTTAACTTAGACGACGCAAACGCTATTTCTGTCGTCAAGGTGGCCACTTAGACGATGCACCTTTCGCCTTCGTCATCCAGGTGACCACTTAGAAGACGCAGACTTAGGCTCCGTCGTCTAAGTGCATCTCAGGTTTCTCCCCAAATTAATTGACCGGTGGAAGTTGACCGCCCAAAATTTGGACTTAGACGATGGACGAGGCATTTTCCATCGTCTAAGTCATTTGAACAGTTTCCATAATAAAAGGCGGTAAAATTTGGACCGCTTAAAACTTGGACTTAGATGACGGAGGAGGCCTTTTCCGTCATCCAGGTGATCACTAGGACTACGGAATACGCCGTTTTCGTCGTTTAAGTCATTTTGGGCGGTTCCCAAATAAATGGCAGTGAAATTTGGACCGCTCAAAACTTGGACTTAGACAACGGAGGATGTCTATTTTGTCATCCAGGTTTTGATCTGTCTTTCGATTTGTTTTATCGTAAAATACCAATTAAAAAATCGTACATATAAAAAGTAGGATTTAAGACAACAAATTAATTTACATGTTTAAATTTGTTAAGTATTTACTAATGTGTATAACTTAAGTGTTATTAAGTATAGGCTCACTGCATTTCAATATTAACGAAATTGAATTTGGACAAAACAACTGTTAGATAGATTCACCATAAGACAATATATAAGTAGAATAATTTTCAGTAAATAGTAAGTTCGTTAAGGGTTTCATCGACACAATCAACCGTAAAACCGAAATTTTAACAAAACGGAAATGTGGATACACGAAAATCCATAACTCCTATTTTTAAACCGTCGATGCTCACACTCCAAGAATTTTTTACTATATGCTCTCAAAAAAGAATATGCATTGGGACATGATCTACATGATCGTTCTCTTAGAGGTTAAATTACGATAACATGACTTAGATGACGAAGAGTTCACATGTTCGTCGTCTAACTGATTACTTGAACGACGAACACAATCATTTCGCCATGTAAGGTAAAGGGTTTAGGGTTTAGGTTTTAGATTTAGGATTTACTTAGATGACGAAATTACATGTTTTCGTCGTCTAAGGTAAAGGGTTTAGGATAATTGTGTTTACCTTGGATTACAAAAAGTCGCTCCGTCGTCTAGGTTTTAGGGTTTTGGGAAATGTGACACTTGGTCGTCCGGATTTCGTCGTCTAAGATCTTCACGTTTTATGGGTCGTCGAAGCAACCACTATAATTCATTTGAAGTTAATTATGTGAACAAGTTCAGAATTATAATTAATTAATAATTGTACTCCTCGTTCAAAAAAAGTTCAAAATAATTTTACTCCACATCATAATATAATTAATCATGTATCATTACCTCAAAAACATTTTATTATAATAATTAATTACCAATTAATATTCCTCGTCATAATTGTCATCATCCTCCTGACCACTGTTATCCGATTGCTCCTCCTCATCATCATACTCAACGTCGTTCGACGAATATCTTGAGTCCTCATCTTCATCCTGCGCCTCATCTTCACTGCCATCATTCTCTAGATCTTTAATCTCATCTTCAGTTAGATCCGTAGAGCCATCAGGCATGGTTAAGCGTTCACCTACTTGAACCATTTCCATTATGTCAGAGCGGATGACAAAAATATTAGGCTCCTGGTATGCAATAATGTCTCTTTGCGGTTCAGCATCTTCAGTCGCTGGCGTCCCTTCAGCTGTCGTGGTATTCCATATTCCTCGATGAGAGATATGCTTCACTATTTTCTACCCTTCACCAACTTTCGGATCATCAAGATAGAACACCTGCCTAACTAAGGTGGCAAGAGTGAAAGGCTCATCCTCATACCAGCTTGAGTTTTTATCGACTGATAAAAGGTCCAGGTCTTTCTTTGTATACTTGAACCATTTACACTTGAACAGAAAAACGTTGACATCATTCCTGTAACATAGTTGAACGACATATACAAGAGCCATATAATATATATTATCGTCTTCCCCAACCGCGACCCCACTGTTTTGTATTCTTCTTCCTTCATCTCGGGCCAATGAATGAAACTTTACACCGTTAACAAAATATCAGGGATAAATATAGTGTCTAATCGGCTTCCCTGCTAGCAAGTGCTTTGGCAAGGACCACCACCCCGGCCCCCGTTGTTATCGAATTTTTGTAGATCAATCATCTGTGAAAATAGGAAGAATATATATACAATTAAAGGGTTTAATTTCTATAAACATGTGTATAATTAAATAAGTAAACATACATACCCATTGGAGGAAATAATGGGGAACTTCTTCTTGACTACTACTTTTTCAAACCACGCCGAACTCTTGTCCGGATTTAACGCCTGAAGGTTCTACCTGTATGCCTTCATGTAAGGCTCGACTTCATCACAGTCTCGCAACACTACCCAATGCGCCTCAATAAGTTCTTCTCGTATTAATAATTCCTGTAATACTCCTCTGAACGGTCGTACAACATTTGTGATGACAAAAAGATTGATCTGGCCACTGGGGTCGGAGGCGGTGGGAGGTGGTGGATCCTTGAAGTACCTGTTGCAGTAAGAAACACTTATGCATTAGGTATGTCTCTACTATGGAGCCATCCAAGGCTGACCTATTTTTCACGAATCCTTTATTCTGTCCATGTTGTTTACAAAATTAATCGTTCAATTAATTAGTTATATAATAGGTACATATAGCTAGTAATCTCACGTGGAACAAATAATAGATCGAAAAACCTGTATAATTAATTAGTTGTACGTACCTTTCTTGAGGATACATCCAGGTGTACTGGACCATACTAGAAATGAGCACATGCTCAGGTAGGTGGATAATTAGGTGAATTATGATGTCAAAGAAAGCAGGGGGAAAAATCATCTCTAGTTTGCAAATGTGTGCACAATTTGTTGTTGGAGTTCCACCATATTTGACTTCTTTAACTCTCTGGCACATAACCTATGCCACCATCTGCACAATGCCACTATTGGTTCTACGACATCGCGAGGAAAATATGACTGAATCACCACTAGAATCAGACGTTACAGCATAACGTGATAGTCATGTGTCTTTAGACCAAAAAATCAGAGGGACCATGGGAAGCAAGATAGCTCCACCTTAAGGGGCTGATTTGGTGGTGATGGAGAGGGTGTTTGAGGTGAAGGAGAAAGCTAAAGGGATAGGGAAAGGTTGGAAGCTAAGGAAAGATGCTAAAAAAATGTAGAAGTGAGAAATAATGTGAGAAATGAGGTGTGATATGTGTGTGAGATGAGGGGAGCTCGACCCTATAGGCAATATAAAGATATTTTGGGTCTATGAAATTCAAAATAAGATGGTTAGACATGATCCTAAACTTTAGGCCTTTAGGTGGTCCAAATGTGTGACTCACCCCAAGTCATGTCACTTGATTATGCATCTATCTCTCAAAATATCTCCATGTGGGTTTGGACTCATGAGGCCTTGGCCCAAACTTGACTTGATCTCTCCATTGACCCGTGATGACTTGCCGAAGTTGATCGTTGATCGGCCGGAGTTGACCATTGACCGGCATTGGCTTTTTGTCCTTTGCCTGCTTTTGCTCCATCTTCTCCAATGGCTTCAAAAATGCACTCAACTTCTCCATGCCAACACCCACTTTTCTATCATAACAAAGATATATTATAAAAATGATGTTTTATTGATAAAACATAAACAATAAGTATAGTGTTCGGGACATAATTAGCACATAATTATGGATCTAACACTCACCGTCAAATGCGACGTTTCCTTATGCTTGTGGTTGGATGGGTTATCGAGTGTATTCTTTGAGGCGACACCATTAAAAAATTATCGAAAGGGCGTTGTGAAAGGACCCAACCCCGATTCAGTTGCCCAAATCGGAATCGAACCCCTTCTGAAAACACGAACCAACAAAAATCTTTCAAAATTTCGGCAGAGTTTCGTTACTAACGTGGAATTGCATAAACCTGCACCCTGAAAATAACACTTCGTCCTATGCCACAAAAGCCAAACAGTGGGCACCAATCCCATCCGGATTTCTCAACATCATAATATAAACTATAAACAGTAAACATACTGTACTATATATAGTATATCCGAGAAAATCCGTATAAACACGTATCAGAGTGTATCAGAGCGACCTCTAGTGTAAATATATACAATATACACAACAGTAGGTGAAACAAGAACCTACTGGAAAACACAGGTAGCTCGGATCACTAGACTCCCACCACGACGTGTAACACCAGAACCTGAACTGCAAACTGGGCACGGAAACCGAAAAGCCCAGGGGAAAGGCAAATAAAACGTTAGAGTGAGTGGACGAAAATAAACATATGCCTTTCACCAGTTACATACACAATCAATGTAAAAGAGTGCGAGTTCGGAGCACATATACATATGGAGGTTGTCGGGCGAATCTCTCAAGCCCGACGTCAGGTGAATCGCACAAACTCGACGATGATAGGCCAGGGGACCTCTCAACCCTGGCGGCACACATGGGACCTCTCAACCCTGCCCAGAGGAATCTCTCAACTCTGGTAGACTACCGGTGATCAGCCGAGTAGTCGAAGCATCGATGCAGTAATGCCATCACCAATAAATATAAAACAATGCCTCACTACCAACATAAACACTTTCGGCAACGAAATTGAAAACAACGCGCAACGACATGGGGAATTCGTTGCCTATAGTTGACAATAGGCAACGACATGAATTTTCGTTGCCTATTGTAAACTATAGGCAACGACATCTTTGCCTATAGTAGTAAAATCGTTGCCTAAAGTCCATTTTATAGCCAACGAAAAAAATCGTTGCCTATAGTTTTCGTTGCCTAAAGTATGGTTATAGGCAACGAAAAAATCGTTGCCTATAGTTTATAGGGAACGAAAAATAATTATAGGCAATGAATTACTATTTCGTTGCCTATAATTAGTATTATATCAGATCTAGCCAGCAGCTATTCAAATCAAAATCGGTGGAAAAATCTGAAACGTTCTGGAATCGCCAGTACATTTCAGGATGGACAAGAGTTGGATGAGGCTGGATAGAACTGATGCAAGATATGGGCAGGGAATTAGGAGATTTCTGGAATTTGTGGCGGCTAATTGTGGAGAGTTGCCAGTGCATTATTGTCCATGTAAACAATGTCGGTGTCGCGGCAATCGTTGTCCCATTGCTACATAGAAACGGATTTTGGAATAAGTACACCCGTTGGATTTATCACGGTGAAGCATCAGCAGCCGATCCGCATGATCATGGACAATTTGCTGATACTGCGAGGTCATCCAATTATGATCCCACCAGGAGGTTCATCGACGATATGTTTCCTCATGAGAGCGGTGTATTTCATGATTCTGAAGCACCCGTATATGTTCCTCCAGAAGTTGAGAATTTCCCTCACATTGAGCCAGTCCAGCCATTACCTAGAGTTTATGTCAACACACGTGGTATGGACAAGTACCACAACCTGATTCAGATGCATCAAACTCCGTTGTACCACGGATGTCCTAAGACAGTCCTTGAAAGTGTGATGGCAGTGATGCAGCTAAAAGTGGAGACCAAGAGCACCGTGGCAGCGGTCGATAGGTGGCTTCAGTTGACTGGTGATCTGCTGCCCCCCGGTCATCGTCTTCCCCCCACTCATCGTAAGATACGACATGTCCTCAAAGATCTTGGACTTTCCTACACCAAGATTCACGCATGCATGTATGATTGCGTTCTCTTTTGGGGTGTAGACGATGACGGGAAGGATCTATCGAAGCTTGAATACTGTCCGGTGTGTGGTACGGAAAGGTGGAAGTACACTCCTGCAGGAAACAAGAAAGCAGTGAAGATACTTCGGTATTTCCCACTTATTGATAGGCTGGAAAGGTTGTTCATGTGTGCATTCTGAAGCTCTATAATCAATGGCCTCATGTACACATCCAGACACTTTCCTGGATAACCCGGCCCTGGAATCAACAGAGTCAGCATATTATATTCTTTCTTCATGCACATCCACGGAGGAAGGTTGTACGGTACCAATATAACGGGCCATATGCTGTACTTCTGACTCATGTTGCCGAAGGGGTTGAATCCGTCAGTCGATAGCCCCAGCCAAACATTTCGGACTTCAGCTGCAAAATCAGAAAACACATTCACCAGGTGCTTCCAAGCCTGACCATCAGCAGGGTGTCTAAGGATATCATCGTCAGGCAAAGTCCTCTCAGCCCACCATCTCATAGCTTTCCCACAGTTGGTCATCCCACTTACGACAGGTTTAAAAATGAGATGTTCCGAATGCGTGCTATGCTTGTGGGCACAATCAGTGATTTTCCAGGTCGAGGGATGTTGTCGGGAAACCCAACCAAGGGGTACAGGGCCTGTCCAGAGTGCATGACTGCCATGTTTGGACAAGCTCATTGCTCGAAGATTGTCCATATGCGTCACCGATGTTGGCTTCCACGACATCACCCATTTCGCCAGGACGCCCAGGCTTTTGACGGCACTATAGAAGAAGGTCTGCAACCCATGGGATGGACTGGAGATGAAATCTTAGAAGTCCTGAATGAGTATAATTTTGGGCCATTGAGCAATCATCCTGAGGTTGTTGCGACTATACCGAAGATACCCGACAGGTATAAGTTCTGGACACACAAGAGCATCTTCTGGGAACTCCCGTACTGGCGGATGTTGCCTATCAGGAACTATCTAGATGTCATGCACATAGAGAAGAATGTGTGTGAAAGTGTGGTGGGCACCGTTCTAAATTGGCAAGGTAAAACCAAAGATGGCCCTAAAGCTCGCGTTGATTTGGAAAAAATGAAACTGCGGGAACATCTGTGGTTGAAAAAGAAGGGGAGAAAGATGCCCCAAGCTCCTTACACGGTCACGCGTGACGAGAAGCATGAAATTTTTGTGTGGATGGCTAACGTCCAGTATCCTTATGGGTTTGCTGGAAATATAAGTCGGTGTGTTAACTACAGGGACAATAAGATTTATGGATTAAAGAGTCATGACTGCCATGTACTACTTCAACGCCTCTTCCCTATTATGATTCGAGGGTACTTTGATGATGAGGTGGTAGAGCCGTTAGTGGCGCTGTCAAGGTTCTTTCAAAAGTTATGCACCAGAGAAGTGAAAATGTCAGACCTCGAAGAAATGCGAAAGGACATCATTTTTATCATGTGCAAGTTGGAGAGGATTTTCCCCCCAAATTTCTTCGACATCATGCCTCACTTGATGATGCATCTTCCCGAGCAATTGATGCTCACCGGTCCCGTTCACTACACTTGGATGTATCCAATGGAGAGGTATATACCCCGCATTTGTATGATGTTTGCTAATTAAGTCTTTATATATTAATTTATTCTTGTTCTACGTACAACAATAATAACAAGCTGTTTTCATCATTGTAGACAACTGGGAGAGTACAAAGGGTATGTACATAATACATCTGCACCTGAAGGGTGTATCGCCGAAGCATATCTTGCGAACGAGTGCGTAACGTACGTCAAACTGTATTTGGGAGCGCTTGAGGACCCACATTCGAATATGTCGGTAGATGAACCCCAGTTCAACCTTTCTGTAGTCTCTAATGATGTTTATCCACAGAGTAGGTTGCACGGGGAGTGGGAGTTGACACCATATGAGTTAGACATTGCACACTGGTGTGTACTCATTAATTGTAAAGAAGTTAAATATTGGAAAGACACACACCTTGGAAGTCCAGAGGTTCGCGGGGATGTTGCGTACCACAACCGGACCTTTGCAAATTTTTTTGGCACATGGGTGAGTATATATTCATTTAGTCATAATATATATGACGTGTAAAAGCAAATTGTGACGGTTATTTATATGAAATGTCGTATCTAATGTTGACGGTTATTTATTTCAGATGAACTATGTAGAAGATGATGGTTACCCACAATGGTCACACGCATTGAGGCTCTTGGCTATGAAACCTATATCATCAAAAGTTTACGCGATGTGTAGGGTCAATGACGTGAAATTTATGTGTCAAGAAAGAGACAATAGGGTGAAGACACAGAATTGTGGGGTAATGGTGCATGGTGGGGATAACGACCCTGACTACTACGGGGTACTCCATTCAGTGGTTGAACTCATGTATGGTGAGCGCATGAAAGTTTACTTGTTTAAGTGCAGATGGTTTGATACTCGTCCGGAGAACGTTCGCATCGATCAATATGGATACATTTCCGTGAATACTGCCACAAGTTGGTATGAGGAGGATCCTTTCGTTCTTGCCACATCGGTCAAACAAGTGTTTTACCTTGACGATCTTATGAACAGACCCCCCTGGAAAGTAGTAAACCATGTGCAAGCTAGGAATGTGTACAATGCTGCCACACTTGGTGAAAATGAAGATGACGAAGAAGTTGCAGCATACCAAGAGGGAAATGGAATTGACATTCCGGAATCCGATACAATTCGCCATTATAATGTTCGACCTGGTATTGTGGTTCAAAATTCTGGAGCAGCACTTCTAAATGTTAATCCAAATGACTTTGATGAAGACTCGAGTGACGAGGACGAGGAGCGACACCTATTACCAGACTTCAACTATCAAACTGCGTCAGACTCTAGCGATGATTCTGATTATCAGCCTTAGTTAGAGATGTAATTGAGTATAGTCTTCGAGCTTGTATTGAGTTGATTAACTCCTAAATGTATATATGTGTTGATCGAATCGAAGTTTACTTGTGTAATTTGATGGATTAGTTTAACGGTTATTTTCATGTATGTTGTGGAAAACATGTGAATTTCGTTGCTTATAAATTGAAGTTCGTTGCCTTTAACATTGATTTCGTTGCCTTTAACATTGATTTGGTTGCCTTTAACATTGATTTCGTTGCCTTTATCATGGATTTCGTTGCCTTTATCATGCATTTCGTTGCTCATAGTATACGCAACGAAAATTTCGTTGCCTATAGTATATGCAACGACATATTTCGTTGCCTTTAGGATCCAGTCGTTGCCTAAAGTATACGCAACGATACGCTTCGTTGCATAAAGTCTTGAATTCGTTGCCTAATGTATATGCAACGAAAAATTCGTTGCCTATAAGTCCTCCTCGTTGCCTATACTATAGGCAACGATGCCACCATTTCGTTGCCTATAAGTCCTGGAATATATTCCCAGCTCGCGACCAGCGCCGCCGCAACTAGCATTCTCTCCGCAAACCTCGCCGGATTTCTGCCCTCTCCGCAACCCGAAAAGTACGGTTCGCATTCTCCCTCTCTCCTTACTTGAATAAACAACGTGATTTTAGTTGGATTTGTGTTGGGTTGTTTGTTAGGTTGATTTTAGATGGATTTGTGTTGTGATTTAGGTTAGGTTGTGTTGGATTTGTGTTGGGTTGTTTGTTAGATTGATTTTAGTAGGATTATATTGTGGATTAGAGGATTATATTGTGGATTATATTGTGGATTAGGATTATATTGTGGATTGTGGATTAGGATTATATTGTGGATTATATTGTGGATTATATTGTGGATTAGGATTATATTTAGTTTATGTAATTAGAATTGGGAATAATTAGAATTGGGAATAATTAAGTGTGATTTTAGTTTGGTTATTTAGTTTAGGTAATTAGAATTGGCCGGGAATAAGTGTGATTGTTAGTTTGGGTTGTTCATTTTAGTTAGACAAAATTTAAATTTAGGTTATTGTTGCCTCAATTGTACGTAAGGTATTCATTATGTTATTTTGTTGTAGACATTAATAAAAATGTCCGTGTTCAAAAGATTGATTCCCGGGAAAAGTGGGAAACAAAAAGGAGCTTCCTCCTCGTCACCTCAAGGAGCGACACCTCAAATGTCCTCCGGGTTGAACCCTCAAGGACCCAGGAGTGGGTCTAGGTCCGTTGGTCAGAGTTCTGGAAGCACCGTACCGGACAGTCTTGAGACCGTCTATGTACATTCCAATCGTCATCTCCAACTATATACAGCATCCCAGGATCCCCAAGGTCCACGTCACTCGGTGTCTCATGAACGACCCTCCCGCAACAGCAGCCGAAACTCCACCACGGAATCCGGTCGTCACTCAGTCAGCGGCGAACGCCCAAATAGTACGAGGGTACTATGGCCAAACCAGCAGGACCCACCGCGTATGCCACCTCTTCCTCCCAATGCGGCGACGCCACAACCTAATTCCGGATCATCTGGGCCATCCGGCAGTGCATCCCGCACGGATTCTGTGCACTTATGCCCGCCAAGGGACTTGTTCTTCCCTACGGTTATTCCGAAGATACCTCAGCTCGACCCTAACAACGTGGCCGTCTATGATGAGGACCCGTTCACGACGCCTGAGGAAGCATACACATATGAGCCGTTCTCTCAACCTCTGTTGAGTGTGAGGGTTAAGGGTCAGCTCACTTACGAGAATGGTAAGTTTATGTTCATTTACTAGATACAGTACATTAAATTAGGTTCTATTTCTTAATTTCCTTCTTTTGTACCGTGTCTTAGGCACCGTCGTCAACCCTAAAGCTAAACAGAGCAGAGGTACCACAACCGGGAAGGGTATTGAAGATCGAGTTGGTGACAATCGGGCTCATATTGATTATGAAGATGATGGGGAGGCTATCGAGTATTCTGACAAAGGGATGTATGCTAGCCAAGCAGGATTTGTCATACGTGATTTCGTCCCGATGTTGTGGGACTCGTGGGGTTCAGTTGATGCTGAAGTGAAGGCCCGAGTGCATAATGCACTGTCGGTGAGTTAAATTTACATTAATTTGTCATAAAAATATACGTTCTTATATATTATTGTAAGGCACCAAACATACATATTTATGAGGCTAATTATGTATACGTGTATTGCAGCAATGGTTTATTATTGACGATCGGCTGAAGGAGCCCGGGGGGTGGTGTGAACGAAAGCTCACGTCTAGGTGATGTGATTTTGGATTTATATAAGGCTAAGTATCCTTATATGATTTGTGAATACGTTAGATTTGTGAATATAAAGTGTTGGTTATATGATATTTTTGTTGCATCAATATAGGTATCGAGAGTGGAAGTCCCACTTGAAGAAGTTCTGGGAGGAGAACATAGATAAAGGCCGAAATGGCACTCCAAGTGAGTTCAGATACCGGGAGTACGAGTGGAACTGGCTTATAGCCCACTGGAAGCATCCCAAGCTTGTGGTATGCACATGAATTGATTTGCGTACCTAAATCTAAACTAATATTATTATTATTAATTTACCTACATTTTATGTTAGTAGGTAAATCTCTATCTATGTTATTAATTTAATATGTAGGTAAATCTCTAATATATTGTGTAGGTAAATTAAATTATACAATTTACATTGTTTATACGAAGTAAAGATAGTGAACTGTATTAGTGATTGAGATGCTAGAAATTAAAACCAAAAATAACAAAGATTAAATTATTTCCCTGCAGAATAACATGAAAAAACCTAGAAATTAAAGGAAACAATTCTAGGTCAGAGGACTAAATATGTGAAAAATAAATGGGTTGGATTTTAATCAAAAAAATTAATGTTGCGAGGATATTCTCTAATTTATGCTATATATATAATTGGCTAATAATTGTGCACATTTTCTTATTCTACAAGCACATTTCGAAACAAAATGCTAAAAACCGAGCGCAGAACGTGAACCCACATCATTGCGGTTCCCGAACGTATGAGAGATGGACTCGACGTGGGGCAAGGTTGGAACCACAGACCGATCCTCTCGTGTATTCCATCCGACATGGGTATCCGAACAACCCTGAATATGTTGTAAGTATCTAATAAATATTTGTCCATATTTGATACATCTCATGTTTAATTAATTCTTGTATTTTACTCAATTATTAATGCGTCACCGATTTTGCATTGTCTATTAGGAGAGATTGGTTGAGTCGATCCCGAAGGTGCGTGCTAAAGTAGCTCGAGAGCTGCATCGGGGGTGCACGGAGGAAGAGGTGACCCAGTATGCATCTCAGGTTGACCACATGACGCCCATTAATGCGGCGAGGTGCGTGTCAGATGCAATTCCCGTTGGAAAGAACAAGTTTTGGGCCAAGGGGATGGGTTACAGAGGAAATGGAGTCTTGAAGATGACTCCAGAATTCTCCAGCGGGTCCAGCAATTCTAGGTCGTCCGGCGTACAAGAGCAGATTCGGAGGCAGGAGGAGCAGATTCGGAGGCAGGAGGAGGAGTTGGAGGAGATGAGGCGTGCCAGGGAAGCCATGGAGCAGGAAAGAGCCCGTGAGAAGGAGCAGCACGACCAAATGTGGGCATTCTTTCAATCTCAGCAACCTCGGGGGGCTTCGCAGCCGCACCCACAGACTCAGCCAAATCTGTTCACGCCTACAACACAGCCGCAGTATTTTGGGGGTCACCAGCAGCCGCCGTTATATGGGGACCACCAGCAGCCGCCGCAGCAGCATCAGTTTTGGACGGGTGCCGAGCAGCCGCCGCCTCCGCCGCCGCAGCATCAGTTTTACGGGGGTGACCAGCAGCCGCAGCTTCATCAGTTTTATGGGGATGACGACCAGCAGCACCAGGAGGGTTCACACGAGGACTTCCTCAATTCTGTTAACTTTGATCAGTAGCACGTAGCTAGTTTTTGATTTCGGTTGAAATGTGTACGCTGTTGTGGTTTGAACTCATGTAAATGTTGCAGATTCTGGAATTGGGCCCAATCCAGAATCAAGTATTTTTTTAAAAAATTACACACACTATAGGCAACGAAATGGACCAATTTCGTTGCCTATAGTTTGCCAGAAATGCAAAAATTCAAACTATAGGCAACGAAACTCTTAATTATAGGCAACGAAATCCTAAAGTATAGGCAACGACGTCGTTGCCTATAGTTTGAAAGGTGACCTGTTGTGTAGGGTTTAGGCAACGAAGAAATCGTTGCCTATAGTGAAACTATAGGCAACGATTTAAGCTGGTCGTTGCGTATTGTTGAAAACCCTAACCCCTAAACCCCGAACTATAGGCAACGAATGGGTTATTGATTTCGTTGCCTATAGTTTAGTCAACGATGTATAGGCAACGAAAGTATAGGCAACGAAAATTCGTTGCCTATAACTATAGGCAACGAATTTTGGACTATAGGCAACGATTTGAGATCGTTGCCTATACCTGTTATTCTGGTAGTGCCTCCGAAAATAAAACATATCACAATATCGTATAAAGTAAATACGAAAAATCATAAAATCCACGAACTCGCAAAACAACTGTGAAAATATAAACGTGTCCACTCACAGATGAGCAAAACGCGCACTCGCACTAATCTCGTGGTCCGGCGGAAGATCCCTCACCTGAAGCACGATCACGATCTCGATCTCGATCTCCTGAATATTCACAAAACATAACTGATCAAAATCATAGTCCACAACTCTGTACTGAACCACAGAAACCAACCGTTCCCGGAAATAAACAATGCAGTGCAAAATGATTACCAAAATTCCCGAAATCTCCACTCGAAACTCTCGACTGAAAATCGGCTACCCAAATCAATCGGAAAACCTCTGGATGATAATCAGGGAGCGATTACGAGAAAAATGACATTAAAAACGTCGAAAACCAAAAAGTCAACGCCTCGCCGGAGCACCACCGTTGACCGCCGCCGACGGCGGCGGCGCACCTTCAACGGTGACTTCCTCCGGCGAGGAAGCTCCAGAAATGAAGCCCAACCCAAGCCTAGCCTTTTCTTCCACAGTCACGAAGTCCAATTCCAAGCATAACTCCCTCAAATCAGCTCGAACCCGAGTTGAAATTCAACTCCGGCAACCGAATCGGGTTCGCCGGAAAACTCCATTACAGCCTATTCTAAGCATAGGGAAAGCTTCACCAGGCTAAGGGGAGGCGAAACCCCCACCTCCCCGCCACCGTGGCTTGCCGGAAAGCCACCCCCGTCACCGGCGAAATCCCACAACCTAACCCGAATCGTTCTCTCTCAAATCTCCATCAATTCACAAAATTCCAAACACAAACCAATTCAAAATCAAAGGAGGAAGAGAACTGTACCCTTCTCGTAGCCAGAGGTGGCCGGAAAACTCAAATCGGCCGGCGAGACCAAATGGGAAAGTTCCCCCTTTCGTGGTCAACGGTCAACTTTCCAATTTTGGAAAGTCAATGCTCGGTCAACGTTATACACTGTTTTCCGACTATTTTACGACTATTTCCGATATTTATACTCGCGCCTCGGGTCGTTCGACGATTTGAAATGGATAACCATCACGATTCGGATAAACACGAAACAATAGGATAAACTCGTCGAAAACTGAAACTTCAGATATTCGTATTATATTCCTCGGTTATCGAAAAAATCATCCGGAACCGTCCTCGAGCTCGAAATCACGTACTCTACAACTTCCGTGAAGACACTCAACTCAAATTCTCGGCCGAAAACATAGTCGCGAATAGAATCGACAAACCACACATTTTTCGAAAAACTGCGACTAAGCATAATCTCGTGAATCGTGCCAAATATTCTACTGATTCTGGTTCGGGTCGTCACAAATCTACCCCCCTTAAAAAATTTCGACCTCAAAATTTACGTACCTGTCAAGTGAACAGATGAGGATACTGTTCCCGCATACGCTGCTCAGTTTCCCAGGTGGCCTCCTCAACTGAGTGGTTCTGCCACAAGACCTTCACTAGCGGAATCACACGGTGCCTCAACTCCTGCTCACAACGATCGAGAATCTGCATAGGCTCTTCCACGTATGTCAAATCCTCTCTGATCGGCAACTGCTGTGGGGCTAACACATGTGAAGGATCTGAGATGTACTTCCGCAACATCGAAACATGGAAGACATCATGAACACGAGCCATCTCAGCTGGTAACTCAAGTCTGTAAGCAACAGCTCCAACCCTTTCCGTAATCTCATACGGACCTATGTACCATGGTCGAAGCTTGCCACGCTTCCCGAAACGCACAACTCCCCTCCACGGAGATAGTTTCAGGAAGACCCAATCACCAATCACCAACCTCGAACTCTAAACTCTTCCTCCTCACGTCCGCGTAACTCTTCTGCCGATCTTGGGCGATCTTCAATCGATCCCGGATAATCCGAGCATCCTCCATAGTGCTCTTCACCAGATCACTCCAACACAACGGAGTGCGACAATCACCAATAAGCCAACGCTCGCCCACCTCACTCCAACACAACGGAGTGCGACACTGCTTCCCGTACAGAGCCTCGTACGGTGCCATCTCAATGCTGGCCTGATAGCTGTTGTTGTAGGCAAACTCAATCAAATGTAACTGCTGATCCCAATTCCCGCGGAACTGCAACACACAAGATCGCAGCATATCCTCAAGAGTCTGAATGGTCCGCTCTGTCTGCCCATCAGTCTGAGGATGAAAAGTTGTACTGAATCGCAACCTCGTGCCCAACGCTCGCTGCAACGCCTGCCAAAACTCAGAAATGAACTGACTATCACGGTCAGAAACAATGGACACAGGCACACCATGCAAGCGAACAATCTCTGATAAATACAACTTGGCCAATCTTCCCACTGATATCTTCCCCGGAAGTGTAAGAAACTGAGCGGATTTCGTTAGTCGATCCACAATAACCCAAATGCCAGTGTTGCCAGCTGAAGTACGCGGCAACTGATAGACGAAATCCATCGTAATGTGCTCCCACTTCCAAACTGGAATCTCAAGTGGCTGTAGTTTTCCTGCAGGTTTCTGCCTCTACGCTTTCACCTGCTGACAGATCAAACATCGACTCACGTACGCGGCAATCTCCCGCTTCATGTTGCGCCACCAATAGTACGCTCAAAGTGTACGAAACATCTTCGTACCTCCGGGATGCATCGCATACGCTGAACTATGGGCCTCGTCCAGAATCTCTTTATTCAAGCTCTCGTCTCTGGGCACACATAACCTGCCTCTGAACAACAACGTACCATCGTCGCTCAATCGGAACTCTGTAGGCACACCATTCCGTATCATGGTCTTCTTGCCCAACAAATAGGAATCTGAATCTTGGGCCTCTCGTACCTGATCATCCAATACGGGTCGAACCTGAAAACTAGCCAACAAAGCTCCATCATCATTATACCCGAACTCAGCACCCGTAGCTCGATGCTCGGCTAACATCGACACTCTGGCCACACACACATGAAACAATGAGGCTCCAGATTTCCGGCTAAGTGCATCTGCTACAACATTGGCCTTCCTTGAATGGTACTCAAACGTGCAATCGTAGTCGTTGATCAACTCCATCCATCGGCGCTGCCTCATGTTCAAATCCGGCTGCGTCTGCAAATAAGTAAGACTTTTGTGGTCGGTGAAGATCTTACACTATGCTCCATACAAGTAATGTCTCCAACTCTTCAACGCTAACACAATAGCGGCTAACTCCAAATCATGCGTCGGATAGTTGACCTCATGTGGTTTGAACTGCCTGGACCCATAGGCTACAACTCTACCATGCTGCATCAACACACAGCCAAGTCCCAACTTCGATGCATCACTGTACACAACAAACTCACCACTGTCGTCTGGCAATGTCAGAACCGGTGCGGTAGTCAATCTCTCCTTTAGTAGCAAATAACTCTCCTCGCATGCATCAGACCACTCAAACTTGATGCCCTTCTTCGTCAATCTGGTCAGTGGTGTAGCAATCCGGGAGAAATCCTGTACAAACCGTCGGTAATAGCCTGCTAATCCCAAGAAACTCTGGATCTCCGGCACAGTAGTAGGTCTACTCCAATTCAACACGGCCTCAATCTTGTCAGGATCAACACTGACTCCCTCAGCCGAAATCACGTGGCCGAGAAACTTCACACTATCCAACCAGAACTCACACTTGCTAAACTTCGCGAACAACTGATGGTCCCGCAAAGTCCGCAACACTGCCCGCAAATGCTTCTTGTGCTGGCCCACACTCCTGGAATAGATCAAAATATCATCTATGAATACAATCACGAACTTATCCAGGAATCGCCTAAACACTCGATTCATTAAGTCCATGAAAGCTGCGGGGGCGTTGGTCAGCCCAAACGGCATAACTAGAAACTCATAATGCCCATACCGCGACCTGAAAGCTGTCTTGGTCACATCCGAATCCCGAATCCTCAACTGGTGATAACCGGATCGAAGGTCAATCTTCGAAAAGACTACTGCACCTTTCAGCTGCTCAAACAAATCATCAATCCGCGGCAACGGATACTTGTTCTTTACTGTTACCTGATTCAGCTTCCGATAGTCGATGCACAAATGCATGGACCCATCCTTCTTCAGCACAAATAACACTGGGGCACCCCACAGAGAAACACTCGGTCGAATGAAACCCTTCTCTAACAACTCCTGGAGCTGAATCTGCAACTCCTTCAACTCCGCAGGCGCCATACGATACGGTGTCTGGGAAATCGGTCTTGTACCCGGCAACAACTCAATAGTAAAATCAATCTCCCGTACAGGGGGTATACCAGGTAACTCCGCTGGAAACACATCCGGAAACTCAGACACAATCTCAATACTACCAAGATCTGGGACAACTACTGTAGTGTCCACAACATGGGCAAAGTAAGCGACACAACCCTTCTTCATCAACCGATCTGCCCTCATCGCGAAAATCAAACACGGTAGTGAAGTGTTCTTCTCGCCACATAACAGTATCTCGGGTAACCCTGGTCGTCGAAACGCGACCTCCTTCTTGTGACAGTCAAACATGGCCCAGTGCGTCTCCAAGAAGTCCATACCCAAGATCAGATCAAAATCCACAATATCAAGCAGTAACAGATCTGCGGCTAATCCATGACCACTAATAAACACCTCACAATCTCTGTAAACCCAACCGATGCTCACAACCTCTCCTGACAGATACAACACTCTCCACAACCCTGGAAGTGGAGATGCAGGTACCGTAGCTAATGATGACAATCTAAATGATATGAATGAATGTATGGCACCTGGATCTAACAATGCAACTACTGGAATACCAAAGACATGTAACGTACCTATAACGACCTCCGGTGAAGCTCTGCCCTCACGTAGAGTCATAGCATGAACTCTCGCCTGTCCGACTGGTCGTCCTCGCTGAGGCTGTCCCTACTGTCTGCCCTGGACCGCAAACTGTGCTGGTCGAGCACCCGAAGTAGCACCTCACTCAGCTCCGGTACTCTGGGCTGTCTGTCCATCAGTACCAAACAACTGAGGACACTCCCTCAAATAGTGACCCACCTGGCCACAATGATAACAAGTAACAGGACCTCGCCGACATTGACCAACATGGTGTCTGTTGCAGAGACTACACAACGGATATTCCCTCGGTACAGCAAAAGTGCCACCAGTACGCCGAGGATAACTGGAACCGCTGGAACCTGCACTAGCCTGTGGTCGTTGCGGTCTAACTCTTCTCCACCTCGGCCTCTGTCTCGATGCACCAGCTGCTGGTTTAAAGGATCCACCACCTGAGGATAAAGCGGAACCGGAAGTATCAGAACTCTGCCTCTTTGAAGGCCCCTGACTCGGTCCACCGTCCTCCAACTGTCTCAGCTGGTACCTCTGCTGCTGTCTCTCCTGCTCAATGTCCTCACCTCGGAGTGCTGCACTGACAAACTCATCAAAGTTATTCCGAGGCATCGTAGTTAGAGTCGCCTTGATATCTAGATTCAATCCCAGCTCAAACCTGCTACACTTGGCTTCCTCAGTAGCCACCACATCCCGCGCAAAATGAGACAAACGGGTAAACCTGTCCCGATATTCAAGTACAGACAAACTGCCCTGCCTCAAGTTCGTAAACTCCTCATACTTGTGCTGCTGGGTAGCCTGATTAAAGTACCTCCACATAAACAGATCACGGAACAAAGTCCACGGAGTATTAGCTGGAACTCTGTCGGTGCTAACCCACCAAAAGTATGCATCACCCTCAAGTAAACCAACTGCTGCCACTGTCATCTGCTCAGGAGTAAACTGCAGTCGCTGACATACCCGTTCAACCTGAACCAACCATGCCTCACATATCTCTGGATCAGCTGAACCCGAAAACACAGTAGCACCAACTGTACGAGCCTTGACCACAGGGTCAAAAAGCTCTTCCAAACGCAGCACTCGCAACAGCAAGTCGCGCGTTTAGCGATCCTCATCAGGATCCGCTTCCCGATCAACACGGGGACCACGTCGAGGAGGCATCCTACTGATAAAAGACAAGCATTAGGTACAAGCAGAAAGAATGTAATCGTGAAACCGCAGATATTTGAGAATACACAACACCTGAAGTATTGATGACTACCGTTGGCCAGTCGGGTCATCACTCCAGTCATGCTGTACAAACTCAAATACCCTAAGCGTCACAACTACAAGACTCTACAGAATCTGACAACCTAATGCTCTGATACCAAGCTGAAAGGACCCAACCCCGATTCGGTTGCCCAAATCGGAATCGAACCCCTTCTGAAAACACGAACCAACAAAAATCTTTCAAAATTTCGGCTGATTTTCGTTACTAACGTGGAATTGCATAAACCTGCACCCTGAAAATAACACTTCGCCCTATGCCACAAAAGCCAAACCGTGGGCACCAATCCCATCCGGATTTCTCAACATCATAATATAAACCATAAACAGTAAACATACTGTACTATATATAGTATATCCGAGAAAATCCGTATAAACACGTATCAGAGTGTAACAGAGCGACCTCTAGTGTAAATATATACAATATACACAACAGTAGGCGAAACAAGAACCTACTGGAAAACACGGGTAGCTCGGATCACTAGCCTCCCACCACGACGTGAAACACCAGAACCTAAACTGCAAACTGGGCACGGAAACCGAAAAGCCCAGGGGAAAGGCAAATAAAAAGTTAGAGTGAGTGGACGAAAATAAACATATGCCTCTCACCAGTTATATACACAATCAATGTAAAACAGTGCGAGTTCGGAGCACATATACATATGGAGGTTGTCGGGCGAATCTCTCAAGCCCGACGTCAGGTGAATCGCTCAAACCCGACGGTGATAGGCCAGGGGACCTCTCAACCCTGCCGGCACACAGGGGACCTCTCAACCCTGCCCAGAGGAATCTCTTGTGGACTACCGGTGGACTACCGGTGATCAGCCGAGTAGTCGAAGCATCGATCCAGTAATGCCATCACCAATAAATATAAAACAATGCCTCCGAAAATAACACATATCACAATATCGTATAAAGTAAATACGAAAAATCATAAAATCCACGAACTCACAAAACAACTGTGAAAATATAAACGTGTCCACTCACAGATGAGCAAAACGCGCACTCGCGCTAATCTCGTGGTCCGGTGGAAGATCCCTCGCCTGAAGCATGATCACAATCTCGATCTCCTGAATATTCAAAAAACATAACTAATCAAAATCATAGTCGACAACTCTGTACTGAACCGCGGAAACCAACCGTTCCCGGAAATAAACAATGCAGTGCAAAATGAAAAACAGAATTCCCGAAATCTCCACTCGAAACTCTCGACTGAAAATCGGCTACCCAAATCAATCCGAAAACCTCTGGACGATAATCAGGGCGCGATTACGAGAAAAATGACATTAAAAACGTCGAAAACAAAAAAGTCAACGCCTCGCCGGAGCACCGCCGTTGACCACCGCCGCCGCCTCCGGCGAGGAAGCTCCAGAAATGAAGCCCAACCCAAGCCTAGCCTTTT
Organism: Geum urbanum; assembly: GCA_946800695.1. NCBI lineage: Eukaryota > Viridiplantae > Streptophyta > Magnoliopsida > Rosales > Rosaceae > Geum > Geum urbanum. The sequence continues at coordinate 44,399,379 of OX326998.1, forward strand.
CTTCCACAGTCACGAAGTCCAATTCCAAGCATAACTCCCTCAAATCAGCTCGAACCCGAGTTGAAATTCAACTCCGGCAACCGAATCGGGTTCGCCGGAAAACTCCATTACAGCCCATTCTAAGCATAGGGAAAGCTTCACCAGGCCAAGGGGAGGCGAAACCCCCACCTCCCCGCCACCATGGCTTGCCGGAAAGCCACCCCCGTCACCGGCGAAATCCCACAACCTAACCCGAATCGTTCTCCCTCAAATCTCCATCAATTCACAAAATTCCAAACACAAACCAATTCAAAATCAAAGGAGGAAGAGAAATGTACCCTTCTCGTAGCCAGAGGTGGCCGGAAAACTCAAATCGGCCGGCGAGACCAAATGGGAAAATTCCCCCTTTCGTGGTCAACGGTCAACTTTCCAATTTTGGAAAGTCAATGCTCGGTCAACGTTAAACACTATTTTCCGACTATTTTACGACTATTTCAGATATTTATACTCGCGCCTCGGGTCGTTCGACGATTCGAAATGGATAACCATCACGATTCAGATAAACACGAAACAATCGGATAAACTCGTCGAAAACTGAAACTTCAGATATTCGTATTATATCCCTCGGTTATCGGAAAAATCATCTGGAACCGCCCTCGAGCTCGAAATCACATACTCTACAACTTCCGTGAAGACACTCAACTCAAATTCTCAGCCGAAAACATAGTCGCGAATAGAATCGACAAACCACACATTTATCGAAAAACTGCAACTAAGCATAATCTCGTGAATCGTGCCAAATATTCTACTTATTATGTTTCGGGTCGTCACGCGTTGAATGCGATTTATTAATTGGTGGATCGATTATGATTCTTATGGCGATCTAGGTCTAGGTGAGTAGATATTTGATTTTCTCTGTTGTAGTGAATCGTCATTATTTTCAATAATTTATGTGCAAGTGTTTCCGTTTCAGTTCAATGTTCAGTTTTAGTTCTAGTGTTAAGGCTTATGTGCATATTTTATTTCATTGCATTGATGCATAGGTACTCGCTTTCGAGGGCCCCAGGATGAGTTAGACACTCTGACCTGGCACTTATATATTAGCTACTCATTTAAGAGGTCCCCAAGATGGGTTAGAGGCCCTGACCTGACATTTACATTTTAGCTACTCAGCTTCCAAGGGCCCCAGGATGGGTTAGAGGCCCTGACCTGGCACCATCTTACACATACAGTGTCGTCTCGTGTTAGAGGTCCCTAGACGATGCCTCCACACCATTTGAACATTAAGAGTTTACTCTCGACATGTTTATCGTTTTATTTTCAGTTATTTTGTGGAAATGAATAAACTATCTTTTTTTTTTTCACGTATACTCGATTTTTATTTTTGTCCACTCATTCTAATGATTTTCTTGTTTTTAGATGCCTTTCCTAGTGCATTTCATTTTCAAATGCCCAGATTTACAGATTGCAGTGGAGGTCGGACCTACACGTGGATCGAGGCATAACAGTACCCGTCATAGAATCTGATGTTGATTCTACATGCTAGTTGTTTATTGATAATAGCTAGTTTCGTATGTCTAGTTTAGAAAATAGTTCAAGTGATCTATAGTTATGTGATTATTGATGTTCACTTCGATCTTTGGTTTAATATAAGTAGGCATTAATTATCATTTGTGACGACCCAGACCAGAATCAGCAGTATGATCAGCTTGATCTATGAGCTTGCGCGTAGTCGCAGTGTTGCGACAGTTAATTTAATCGCCGAAGCTTCTTAACGACTAAATTATTGGCCGAGAATTGGAGCTGGATCTCTTCTCGAGAGTCGTTCTACATGTGATTACGAGTTCGTGGGCGGTTCCGGATCGTTATTTGGATGACCGAGAAATTAGTTATGAATATTTGAAGTTTCGACGGAAACGGATTTAAATGGCAGGTTTGTTAGCGACTAAATTACCGGACGAGAATTTGGTTTCGGCTTCTTCACGGAAGTTGTTCAGAATTTAATTTCGAGTTTGTGAAAACTTCCGGAGCATTATTTTGAGTTACGAAGAATTAATTGTGATTATTTCCGATTGTTGGTTATTTTGTCGATTTAATATGTGTTGGTGTGAACCGTTGACTTTTTATCTGATTGGCCAACGTGTTTGACTTTGGGTGATCATTAAAGAATATGTCGAGACGAGTTTGTGGCCGCGAGAATTATCGGAATCGGAATTACGACGAGAAAGTTACGGATATTCGAAGTTTGCCGAAAAGGGTGTTTAAAGCTTCCCAAAATAGAAAGTCTATAAATAGCAGTTTCCATAACAGGCAAGTCAAACTTACCATTTTGAGAGGTTGACCGAGTTGACTGAGTCAACTCGGTGGAGGAAGAGATGGCGATGTACTCGACGGTGCTCCACGGTGGTGTTGGCTTCCGGCCACCCTAGGCCTCGGCCTAGGGCTAGTTCTACTCGGCTTGGCTGCCCCGTGTCGATGCCGGCCACCACGCACGGCGTGGCTCACGGTGGAGAGAGAAAACTTGGGATAAAGTTTGCAAAATTTTGGGTTAATGGTGATTTTCGATTCGGGCCGTGTTGAGCTCAAACAAGGACTGGGTTTTGTAGCTCTCCTCTCCATGATTCTATCCATGTAAGTATGGAGTTCTAATTCGATTTGTGGATGAAGAATTTGGGATTTGAAATTTGTGTACCAATTCGGGTTTTCATGAAATTTCTGGCTAGAATCACGTGTGGGTCTGGGATCCCGTGATTCAGACTGTGCTATCGCATGGAAGCCCACGAGAGTCTCCGCGATATGTTTTACGTTGCATGCTCTGTACGTGAGTGGTAGCCAGAGTCTCCTCACGTAGCATTTGATTTTCATGCATTTGACTCGCATATGATTTTATATGTATATATATTACTTGGTGAAAGACATTTATTTTTGTCCACTCACTCTAACGTGTTTTATGTCTTTCCCCTGGGCTTTTCGGTTTCCGTGCCCAGTTTGCAGTTCAGGCTCTGGTGTCGCATGTCGTGGTCGGAGGCATAGTGCTCGAGCTACCTTGTTTCTTCCAGTAGGTTTATTGTTCTACCTACTGTGGTATATTTATATGTTTATATATTAGAGGTCGCTCTGAGAAATCTGTTGTTATTGTTATACGATTTTACACCGGATTTCAGTAAAGTACTATTATATTTATTGTTTTACTTTACTGTTGATATATTGAGAAATCCGGATGGGATTGGTGCCCACGGTTTGCTTTTTGTGGCATAGGATGAAGTGTATTTTCCGCGTGCAGGTAATGGTAATTCCACGCTAGTAACGAAACTCTGCCCAAATTTCGAAAAGTTTTTGTTGGTTCGTGTTTTCGAGAGGGTTCGATTCCGGGGTTGGGTCCTTTCAGCTTGGTATCAGAGCATTAGGTTGTAGGTTCTGTAGACTTCTGTAGTCGTGTTTACTAAGGATATTTGAGAATGTACAGCATGACTGGAATGGTGACCCGACCGGCCGGCGGATAATCATCAATATTCCGGGTGTTGTATACTTTCAAATATTTGAAGTTCCATGATTGCGTTCCACTTGTTGTGAACGATGTTTTATTCATTAGGATGCCTCCTGACGTGCTTTCCGTGTCGTTTCGGTTGTGGATCCTATTGAGGATCAATCGACGCGCGATTTGCCAGAGAACTGTGGATTTGGATGAGTATTCTGAGTTTAGAGAGTTGTGTGGCACGGTTTGCCTGGTTGTGTGTATGAGCGTCTGCATGTTGCCTCAGAGCTGAGAATTGTGACAGCTGATGTTTGCCTGAGTCAGATCAGTGTATTTGGTGGGCTGGTATTGTGTGAGTTCCGGTTGCGACTCCATGGCCTACATTCAGGGTGTTATTTATACGGCAATGGTTTAATCAGGCTATCCAGCAATCGAGTGTGGAGTGTTTACCCACCTGAGGCAGAGATGCATTATTCATATGTTTGTCCCTGTTTGCACGGGTATGTGGCTTCAGAGGGAGCTATGCATGAGGTTCGAGATGAGTCTGAACCTGAGCATCAGAGAGAGTTTGATTGATGTGCCTCGAGATAACCGTGAGGAGCTTAGTGTGTTGTACTCCGAGGCGAGGCTATTGAGAAGGAAAGACGTACGTGGTTTTGATGTGATGGTTTGAGGAAAGTGGATTTAGTCGAGATTTTGATGAGGTTGAGTTCCGACACTTCGGGATCAGTGATTTCATCAGACTGTGGTCTTTTCGATTATGTTGAGGATCCTCTGCGGATCCGTTTGACGATGGCGGAGATCACAGAGTAGCGGACTTGCTCCTGTGGCATGAGTTGGGCGATCGTTGGTGATCCTTGCACGCAGCAGGTGTTGCGGTGACTTGTGTTCATGGTACACTTTCAGTTGCTGTTCGGTGGCCAGGAGGGTCACGTTACGAGGGAGCACCCTCAGCCAGCTGTTTTAGCGGTTCGACAGCTCAGAGTTCACGAGGAGATCCTCATGTTGTACCTGATGTCTGACCAATGTTGCCTTTTGATGAGTTATTCAGCAAGTCGCAATTGATGTGGGCGGCTAGTTGGGCATGTTGGAGTTCGTGCCATGACCTTGTTTGAGGACAGACTTTTCTCCGAGGTTACTGTTGCTTGATGTCCATGGCGATTGTACCTGCATCTCCACTTCCGAGGTTTTGTAGAGTGTTATATCCATCCGGAGGTTGCGAGATCCCTGTTGGAGGATATGGCTTAGCTGTGGATCTGTTATAGCTAGATATTGTGGTTTTTGGTATGTTTGTGAGTATGGACCTACTGACGATGCATTTGGTGGTGTTCAAGTGCCTCGAGGAGGAGGTTGTGTTTCAACGACCAGTTTTCCCCGAGATACTGTTTCGCGGTGATGGTCAAGTGCATGTTAGAGACGAGTTGTGTTGCTTGCTTAGCCCATATTGTGGATATTTCGGTTGCTGTAACCGACATTGCTGATGTTGAGGTGGTTTTCGAGTTTCCAGGTGTGTTCTGGAGGAGTTACCAGGAGTTCCTTCAGTTCGGGAGACTGATTACACCATTGAGCTTGTACCGGGCGCTGGACTCATTTTACCGACATCTTGTCGTTTGGAGCCAGCGGAGCTGATGGAGCTACAGTTTTGACTCCAGGAGTTACTGGAGGAGATTTCATGCGACCCCGCGTATCTGCATGGTGTTCTCTTGCATGGTGTGTACGGACGTTGGATGATTCGACGTGGTAGTGCATTCACTACCGGAAGCCTGATTTGCTTTTGAGGAGAGCGAGTATCCTCCGCTTCGGATCGTCGATTGATTTGATCAGCTTGTGAGAGCTTCAGTCTTTTCGTAGATCGATTTCGGATCCGGATACCATCAGTGGAGGTTTGATGAGTCAGATGTGACTATGCTAGCTTTCGGATCTCGGTGTATGCATCTGGAGTTCTTGGTCACTTCATTGGTTGACCAATGCCCCGTAGATCGTGTGGACTTGATGGATCAGGTGTTCAGACGGTTTCTGAACGAGTTTGCGGTCATGTTCGTTGACAATGTCCTGATGTACTCCGGGAGTGTAGACCAGTACCTGAAGCAATTGTGAGTGGTTTTTGCGGACTTCGCGAGACGATTAGCTGTTTGCGAAGTTCAACCAGTGTGAGTTTTGGCTGTTTAGCATGAAGATTTTGGGTTGTGTGATGTTATCCGAGGGAGTTGACGTGGATCCTGACCAGTTTGAAGCCGTGTTGATTTGGGGTTGACCTACCCGTATACCAGAGATCAGGGGTCTCTTGGGTTTAGCAGGCTTGTACTGACGGCTTGTGCAGGATTTTCCCGGATTGCCACTTCACTTTCCGGATTGACGAAGAAGGTGTCAAGTTCGAGTAGTTCGATGCACGCGAGGAGAGTTACTTACTCCTGCAGGATGGTTAACCGTTGCTTCGGTTTTGACCTTACTTGACGACCGCGACGAGTTCGTGGGTTATGGCGATGCATCGAGGTTTGGGTTTGGTTGTGCTTTGATGATGTATAGCAGAGCGGTGGCTCATGGTTCAGGCAGTGGAAACCTTATGTAGCTACGTATCCTATGTATGATTTGGGTGTAGCTGCCCTTATGTTAGCATCAGAGAGTTGGAGATACTACTGCTATGGCGTGCAGCACAATGTAGGATGTACACTGATCATTTGAGTTGCATCCACTTGCATCTTCGGCCAGATTTGGGCTTGAGGCAGTGTTGATGGTTGAGGTCGACTCATGACTATGGCTGCACCTTGAGCTTGTTCGGGAAAGGCTAGAGATTGAACTTTGACTACCCATTTGAGATGTTGTTGCTGATGCAGTCAGTCGAGAGTCGAGAGTCGGGAGCTTCAGTGTTGCATATGTGTATGTGGCTCGAGTTTCCGTGTTGGATGAGTTATGCGCTACGGAAGCTAAGTTCGAGTGTGATGATGTTGAGGCTCATAGTTTTGCGCATGTTTGGTACTAATGGTGCGGTAATGTGTCCGACACTCCGAGTTTACTACTCGTGACGCAACATGAAGAGCAATGTAGCGGTTTGTGTGTGTGCATATGCCACATTTGTCGACTGGCGATGGCTAGGAAGCAGAGATTGCTGAGATGTGTCAGCCACTTGAGATTTTCGGTTAGACGTGGCGGTTGCTGCTGTGTTTGTATGCACTTGAGTTATGATATCAGTTGTTAGGCCTTTGTGGACCATTTGATGAACTCAGTACATTTCCTTGTGCATTCAGAGATGATTTCAGTGGCAGGCTGGAATGATTGTGTTTGACGGAGGTTGTTCATTCCCGTGGTGTACCTGTGTTCCAGTTCGTTGATCGAGACAATCAGCTACAACTATGTGTTGGTGAGCTTTGCAGCGAGCATTGGGGACTAGGTTACGAGTTAGTATCGGTTCTTATCTTCGGATTGGCGGGCGATCTTTGAGGATTATTCAGACCTTAGAAGGTATGTTGTGGACCTCGGTGTTGCAATTCCGGAGGATTCGAGACCAGTAGTTTCAGCTGTTCGAGGTTGCTTATAGTACTAGTTTTTGGACCACTATGGTATTGATGTTGCATGCTGTCGTTTTGAGGAACGACGTTGTACTCCATTTTGCTGGAGTGAGTTTGGTTTGGTTTGAGTTTTGAGTTGATGTTTGTTTCTGATTTTGTGGAATGTGTACCCACAGATTGACAGATTAGCGGAAATGAGTTGATTGTTGCTCGAGTCCGATGTTTGAGTTGTGTACATATGAGTGTATGAGTTGTGATGATGTAAGCAGACTGAGTGGTGATCTGCCATGTGGTTTTGATCTGTATGTAGTTGTAGGCGAGTTTGTGTTGTGCCGTATAGTTCGGCATCGCCTATATTGTTGGCTTTGTGTGTGTGTTGTGTTCCGTGTGGCGGAACTGTGTTTCAGGTTGGTTTCGCATTGTGTACCCTGTCTGTTCCTTATGTAGGAACACTTGGCGATTGTGTGAGCCAGTTCAGATTTGTGATTTTTGGGTACAGGGATTTCAGCACGGAGCTATCTCCTATTGTGGAGTCGGTTATCAGAGTCGTTCAGTTGAGATTACCACAGGGCAGTTGAGCAGTATCCAGAGGCAGTGCCCTACTTTTAGCCAGCAGGCTTGAAATTTCGAGGTCGAAATTTTTCTAAGGGGGGTGGATTTGTGACGACCCGGACCAGAATCAGCAGTATGATCATCTTGATCTATGAGCTTGCGCGTAGTCGCAGTGTTGCGACAGTTGATTTAATCGCCGAAGCTTCTTAACGACTAAATTATTGGCCGAGAATTGGAGCTGGATCTCTTCTTGAGAGTCGTTCTACATGTGATTACGAGTTCATGGGCGGTTCCGGATCGTTATTTGGACGACCGAGGAATTAGTTATGAATATTTGAAGTTTCGACGGAAACGGATTTAAATGGCAGGTTTGTTAGCGACTAAATTACCGGACGAGAATTTGGTTTCAGCTTCTTCACGGAAGTTGTTCAGAATTTAATTTCGAGTTTGTGGGAACTTCCGGAGCATTATTTTGAGTTACGAAGAATTAATTGTGATTATTTCCGATTGTTGGTTATTTTGTTGATTTAATATGTGTTGGTGTGAACCGTTGACTTTTTATCTGATTGGCCGACGTGTTTGACTTTGGGTGATCATTAAAGAATATGTCGAGACGAGTTTGTGGCCGCGAGAATTATCGGAATCGGAATTACGACGAGAAAGTTACGGATATTCGAAGTTTGCCGAAAAGGGTGTTTGAAGCTTCCCAAAATAGAAAGTCTATAAATAGCAGTTTCCATAACAGGCAAGTCAAACTTACCATTTTGAGAGGTTGACCGAGTTGACTGAGTCAACTCGGTGGAGGAAGAGATGGCGATGTACTCGACGGTGCTCCACGGTGGTGTTGGCTTCCGGCCACCCTAGGCCTCGGCCTAGGGCTAGTTCTACTCGGCTTGGCTGCCCCGTGTCGATGCCGGCCACCACGCACGGCGTGGCTCACGGTGGAGAGAGAAAACTTGGGATAAAGTTTGCAAAATTTTGGGTTAATGGTGATTTTCGATTCGGGCCGTGTTGAGCTCAAACAAGGACTGGGTTTTGTAGCTCTCCTCTCCATGATTCTAACCATATAAGTATGGAGTTCTAATTCGATTTGTGGAAGAAGAATTTTGGATTTGAAATTTGTGTACCAATTCGGGTTTTCATGAAATTGAGCTAGTTAGAGTGAGAATTGGCCTTTGTTGCAGTTATGAAAGTTGCTCAGTGCATGATTTTGAGTAGAACAGGGGTTGCTCCGCCGGAAGATTTTCATTTTGGCAGCGGCGCCGCCGTGGACGGTGGTCAACGACGACGGTCAACGGTCAACGAGTTGACTTTTTGACTTTCGACAAGTTGCATGTCATTTGACTCGAAATCGCGCTCTGATCGCTGTGGGGAGGTTAATTTTTCGAGTTGAGCGTCCGAACGTAAAACGAGGTATTGAGGTGGTATATATGGATTTTCGACGATTCTTCGTATTCGAATTGTGTATTTCCGAGAACGGGGGTTTCTCGTGGGTTGATTTGTATTGTCGGATTATGACTTTGAATATTGGACATTGTGAATATTCAGGGGTTCGTGATCGTTTGTTTGGCGAAGGACATTCCGCCGAATCACGGGTTAACGCGATACGCGTTACGCAAGTCTGTGAGTGGACATTTATTTTCACGGATTTATTGCGAGTCTTTTATTTATGATTTACGAACTTGAGCATGTAGATTGATTACGATTTTACGAGCATGTGTTTCACGATTATGCATATACGAATATACGTATACGAGTATACATGTATATATATTACGTTTTTAGCATGTGCATAGAAAAGATTTATGATTTGGTTTACACAGAGTACAGTCTCAGTATTTGTTGTGGTATCGATACACATTGGCTTCTCGGCTGATCCCCGAGTACACTCCGGGGGGGACAGATATCCTGACCCGAGGCCTTTCTGGCTAGAATCACGTGTGGGTCTGGGATCCCGTGATTCAGACTGTGCTATCGCGTGGAAGCCCACGAGAGTCTCCGCGATATGTTTTACATTGCATGCTCTGTACGTGAGTGGTAGCCAGAGTCTCCTCACGTAGCATTTGATTTTCATGCATTTGACTCGCATATGATTTTATATGTATATATATTACTTGGTGAAAGACATTTATTTTCGTCCACTCACTCTAACGTGTTTTATGTCTTTCCCCTGGGCTTTTCGGTTTTCGTGCCCAGTTTGTAGTTCAGGCTCTGATGTCGCACGTCGTGGTCGGAGGCTTAATGCTCGAGCTACCTTGTTTCTTCCAGTAGGTTTATTGTTCTACCTACTGTGGTATATTTATATGTTTATATATTAGAGGTCGCTCTGAGAAATCTGTTGTTATTGTTATACGATTTTACACCGGATTTCGGTAAAGTACTATTATATTTATTGTTTTACTTTACTGTTGATATATTGAGAAATCCGGATGGGATTGGTGCCCACGGTTTGCTTTTTGTGGCATAGGATGAAGTGTATTTTCCGCGTGCAGGTAATGGTAATTCCACGCTAGTAACGAAACTCTGCCCAAATTTCGAAAAGTTTTTGTTGGTTCGTGTTTTCGAGAGGGTTCGATTCCGGTTTAGGCAGCTAAATCGGGGTTGGGTCTTCACAGTATCAGTTGATGAACCTATAGTCTAGAGACTTTGGCTGTCAACAATCAATGGCCAAAATCAACGGTCAACGATTTTTGTTGTCATCGGCTATAGTACAATATAGCCAATGATTTTTACACCAAGAAGCGTCGTCTATACGAAAAATCGTCGGCTATAGTCCTGTATGCTAAAAAGCGTCGGCAAAAGTATAACCGACGCTTTTTGTTGCAAAAATCGTCGGTTATAGTACTATAGCAGACAATTTTTGGTGTTGTCGTCGGCCTTTTTTTTCTTGATGTCGTCGGCTATAATAATTATTCTGGTAGTGAAGGTTGCTAGAATCCGGACACTGGTCATTGGAATTCGATCACAGGTCATCGGTCAACGTCGATGGTCAATGGTCATTGTCAACGGTCAGCGGTCATTGGTCAACAGAGAAAATATGGGAGAGTAATGACATGTAGTTATTTATACATTAAAGTAAGAGTATATTTGCCATAACGGGCTAGTGAGAATTAAAATTTTGTTCGTTGGCTAGTGGGAATTAAAAAAACTTATTTTAGGGCTAGTAGGAAAAAACCATTATTTGTAATTTTGGGTGAATAAATATGCTTAAGATCCATATTTGTATTCCTATGTTGTAAAAGTATACAATTTCACTTCAAAATAATTCGAGTTTGGTTATTATTTTATTGTTAAATAATGTGATGAGTGCTTTGTTCGGAGTAATAAAACATTTTGGGAACGAATCGTTGATGAAAATTTTATTTAGTTTTTTATCTGAAAAAAAAAATCAGAGGTATAGCAAGAAAATAAGAGATGTAGTGAGAAATTCGATGAGTTCTAGATCAATTTCACTAATAAGGTTAAAATTGGTATTTAATGAGAGGTCTAGTGAGCAATTTTATGTATTCAAAATAAAATTGGAGGTGTGAGGAGGTATAGTGAGAAAAATTGGAGGTCTCTATAGAAATCTTTTATATTTAAACTATGCCATCACATGTGAATAAAAATGAGAGATACATATATGAACCGAGGTAGTACCCGAATCATGTTTGTGTCTTTTACCTTCTCGTTCTGCTCATGGTAAAACCACCAAAACAATATGAATCAAGCTTTAAAGCTAGGTATTGATACCCAGCTGCCAATTACCTTTCTACACGTAGGTTGTCCTTAATGCATCAGATTTCCTATGTATCTATTTCTAACAGAGTGCTAGACACTTTATGAGATCCAAATGGTCAAAAGCAATGGAAGATGAGATGGAATCTCAACAGAAGAATAACACTTGGGAATTGATGGTGTTTTCCTAAAAGAAAATGGTTAGTGGGATGTAAATGGGTCTGTATATTCAAATATGATGTAGATGGTTCAGTTAATCGATACAAAGAGAGATTAGTCGCATAAGGGTTTACACAGTCAAATGGTGTAGACTATGATGAGAAATTTGCTTCCGTATCCAAGATCAATACTATCAGAGTGCTTTTCTGTTTTGCAATGAATCTTAATTGGCCTCTCAAGCAACTTGATCTGACAAAATTCTTTTCTACATAGAAATTTTGCTAAAGAACTATATATGAGTCTTTAATGGAGTGGATGTTGTGTGTATGTTGAAGAAGTCAGTCTATGGTTTGAAACAATATCTTGTACGTGGTTTGGGCGCTTTACTTGGTCCATGAAGCATTTTGGTTACAAATAAACCAACTTGGATCATACGCTTCTCCTTTAGCATTATAAGGGTAAAGTAACGGCATGAATCATTTATGTTAATGATATGGTGACTACGGGTGATGATCGAGAACAAATTAGGAGATTGCAGTAGTAGTTAACTTTAGATGAAAGATCTTGGTGACTTCAGATATTTCCTTGGAATGGTAGCCTGGGGAGTACTATCATCTTCTTATGCCAACAACATATGTTCTACACTTGTTAACAGAAACAAGCATGTTAGATTGCAGGCTAGCTGATACAAAATTGAGCAAAACCATCGGTTAACGAAGTATCCTAATCAAGTCCCAACTAACAGGGCGATGTATGAAATGTTAGTTGGCAAATTAAACTATTTAGGTTACACTAAACCTGAACTGGCATATGCAGTGAGTGTGGTGAGTCAATTCATACATAACTCAAGAGAGGACCATGTGGATGTAGTTATACAAATTTTGTGGTACTTGAAGAGTTCTCGTAGAAAGTAACTTATGTTCAATAAGCATCATTGTCTAGAGATGATATGAGCGGTTATATTGATGTTGATTAGGTTGGTTGTATTACTGACAGAAGATCAACTTCCCCAGGTTACTTTACGTTTGTTAGTAAACACGAGTATGATTAACCTGATAAGCCAAAGTCAATGTGCATTGAATCCGAGACATCAGGAACAACTTCTCCCAGTACAACTAGGAAATCACGTATCAATCAAAACTCTAAAACCTCTCACGGTTATGTTGTTAAGGATAGATAGTACTCCCATTGTAATTTGTAGCAATTTCATGTAACTAACACTTATCATGTATGATGTAAATCTCTATATAATGGAAGTACTACAGCCTCTGAATTCAAGCTGAACAAATCCTTCTTCATGTGTTTCTTTATGGTATCAAGAGCTTAAAGTCCCACGACCATTTTTTTTGGATCAACAATCCTACCATAAATGGTTGCCTCTTCTGAATCCTCTCTCGTCCCAAATCCTAATAACTCGGCCATTCTTCATCCTTTTGAAACTCACCCAAACTCCTGCATCTCCAACTTCTTGTCAATCAAACTTGATCTGAAAAACTATCCCTTATGGCTTTCTCAGATCACACCTCTCTTAAAAGATGTATTCTTCTCGACTATGTGGATGGGACTCTCACATGTCCTCCTTGTTTCAAAAACGATCTTAAGGGCCACCTCACAGATGAACTCAACCCAGCTTATGACGTTTAGATGGATAATGCTCAAATGATCCTAGGATGGATTGTAGCATCCCATCCCGAGAATTTTTCTTTTTATGGTTCATTTAAGGTTAATCAAGGAAGGTAGTTAGTTGTTTCACCGTTGGAAATTATTGGGATTTATTTAGTTGACTTTTTATCAGATTGTCGAAGTTGTCTGACTTCGGGTGGAAGTCATAGAAATTGTCGAGACGGGTTCATAGCCACGTTAAGTGTTTAAATCGAAGTTACGACAGAGAATTTACAGTCAGTGAAAGTTTTGTACTGTTTTACGGAATCGATTAGTCGCAATTCGCAAATATAAATATGACTTTCCGAAAATGGAAAGTCAAACACTTTCTATTTTAGTCAGTTTTCTTTCTTTTTTTCGTTTTTTCTTTTCTCACTCCTCTCCCATGCATCTCTATCTTCTCTCACACAATCGTGAGCTTGCTGGAAACGGAGCTCGCCAGTCCGGATACTAAAACCGGCAAGGCAGGTGTCAAAAGTTTCGTCTCCCTCTCCTCTTTCAAACCTTTAAGGTCTCAACCTCCATCTCTCCATGTTATAGCTGTGGTGTGACAATTTCGAGCTCAATTCGTTGGGGGTGACGATTTTGAGCTCAATTCGGCCATGGACACCTATAGGACTTTTTTGGCCTCATCAACATAAAGCTAAAGATACCAAGAACACGTTCTAATTCGACTGGAGCAAGGAGAATCGAAGGATTGGACTAGTTATAGGTTTAATTGGACTTTGGTGTAGTTGAGATAATTGTTGCTTGCAAAATTTTGGATGTTTTCAGGTTTCACTACAACATTTGGAGACATTGCCGGCGACTTTTAAGTCGCCGGCAATGTCTTTAGACATTACCGGCGATTTTCGCCGGAAAATCGCCGGTAATGTCTTTTTTTTTTTTTTTTTTTAACATTACCGGCGATTTTTGTCGCCGGTAATGTCCGTCGTCGGCAATCCCTCGATGGTAATGTAAAAAAAAAAAAAAAAAAAGACATTACCGGGTAATGTCTTTTTTTTTTTTTTTTTTTTTACATTACCGGCGACATGAATTTATGTCGCCGGCAATGTCTTTAGCTTCGAGACATTACCGGCGACATAAATTCATGTCGCCGGCAATGTAAAAAAAAAAAAAAAAAAAATTACATTACCGGCGACTTAAGTCGCCGGTAATGTCCAAAAATCGCCGGCCTTGTTTTTGGACATTACCGGCGACTTAAAAGTCGCCGGCAATGTGTAAAAATGTTGTAGTGTTTGGTGAAAGGACCCAACCCCAGTTTAGTTGCCTAAACCGGAATCAAACCCTATCGAAAACACGAACCAACAAAAACTTTTCGAAATTTGGGCAGAGCTTCGTTACTATCGCGGAATTACCATTACCTGCACGCGGAAAATACACTTCATCCTATGCCACAAAAAGCAAACCGTGGGCACCAATCCCATCCGGATTTCTCAATATATCCACAGTAAAGTAAAACAATAAATATATATATACTTTACTGAAATCCGGTATAAAATCGTATACACATACCACAGTAGGTAGAACAATAAACCTACTGGATGAAACAGGATTGCTCGAGCACTATGCCTCCGACCACGACGTGCGACACCAGAGCCTGAACTGCAAACTGGGCACGGAAACCGAAAAGCCCAGGGGAAAGACAATAAACACGTTAGAGTGAGTGGACGAAAATAAATGTCTTTCACCAGTTAATATATATGTTATAAAAACATATGCGAGTCCAGGTAAATGTAAACAACATAGTACACGAGGTAAAACTCATACTCCTCCAGTGTACTGAGTATGCAAGTAAAATCCCACGGGGTCACTCATGGACTCCTCCGTGCTAGTACAGTCAGAATCACGGGATCCCAGACCCACACGTGACTCTAGCCAGAAATGGCCTCAGGTCAAAGGTCTGCCTCCCCCCGGTAAAGACCTCGGGTCAGGAGTCACAGCCTCCCCTGGAAATAAAGCATACCATCGGGGATCAGCCGAGAGGCAAGTGTATCGATACAACAACGTAACCACGACTGTACTCTGTGTAAACCAAATCATAAACATTTCGATGCAAATGCATGAAACAACATATAAGTGTATGTATATTCGTATACGTATATCCGTATAAGTATAATCGTATAATCGTAAATTATATGCTCATGCAAACACGAAATCTCATACGCATGCTCAAGTTCATAAATCCAATAAAAGACTCGCAAACATTTCCGTGAAAAGAAATTGTCCACTCATAAACTGGCGTAACGTGTATCGCGTTAACCCGTGATCCGGCAGAAAGTCCATCGCCAAACGAACGATCACAAACACCTGAATATTCACAAAATCCATATCTCAAAATCATAACTCGAAAATACAAGTCAAATCACGAGAAACCACCGT
The DNA here is from genome assembly GCA_946800695.1 of Geum urbanum. Taxonomy (NCBI): domain Eukaryota; kingdom Viridiplantae; phylum Streptophyta; class Magnoliopsida; order Rosales; family Rosaceae; genus Geum; species Geum urbanum. The sequence continues at coordinate 44,414,811 of OX326998.1, forward strand.
TCTCGGAAACACGTAACTCAAAGTCGACGAATCGTCGAAAATCCGTATATACCACCTCAATACCTCGCTTTACGTTCGGATGCTCAAATCGAGAAACGAACCTCCCAACTACGATCGGGGCGCGATTTCGAGTCAAATGACATGCAACTTGCCAAAAGTCCAAAAAGTCAAACCTGTTGACCGTTGACCGCCGCTGCCGGACATAAAAATTCACGGCGGAGCTGCACCTATTCCACTCAAAATCCTGCACTGAGCAACTTTCATAACTGCACCGAAGTCCAATTCTCACTCTAACACATCCAATTTCATGATAAACCGAATTGTACACAAATTTTCAATCCCAAAATTCTCCAAACTCAAGCAAAATTAGAGCTTCAAACTTACATGGTAGCTCCAAGAGGATAAGAGCTACAAAACCCACTAAGAATTACAGCTCGAATCGGCCTCAAACATGGAACCCGAATTCACAAAGTTTCTTCCAAAGTTTGGCCGAAAATAACTCCTCTTCCGGCGAGCCTCGCCGTCGATGGTGGCCGGAAACAAGGTGAGGGAGCCAAGGCGCATTGAATGGGACCAACCCCGTCCCACGGGGTGGCCGGAATCGATCGCCACCTCAAGCCACCGTGGATGCTGCCGTGAAATCCTCCTCCACCGAGTTGACTCAGTCAACTCGGTCAAAACCCAAAATAGAAAGTCATTGACTTGCCCAGAATAGTAGGTTTCTATTTATAGTCTTTCCCAAAATGGAAACTTCATAATTATCCATTTCGACAAACTTCAAACGCGCGCAACTTTCTCGTCGTAATTCCGATTCCGATAATTCTCGCGGCTACAAACTCGACTCGACATAATCTTCCAACATCACCCAAAGTCAAACACATCGGCCAAATGGATAAAAAGTCAACCCTTCGAACCAACACACATTTAAATCGACTAATTAATCAACAAACAGAAATAATCACAACTAAATCTTCGTAACTCATAATCATGCTCCGAAAGTTCCCACAAACTCGAAATTAAATTCTGAACATTTTCCGTGAATAAGCCGAAACCAAATTCTCGACCGGTAATTTAGTCGCGAACAAACCTGCCATTTAAATCCGTTTCCGTCGAAACTTCAAATATTCATAACTAATTCATCGGTTGTCCAAATAACGATCCGGAACCGCCCACGAACTCATAATCACACGTACAACGACTCTCGAGAAGAGACCCAACTCCAATTCTCGGCCAATAATTTAGTCGTTAAGAAGCTTCTGCGATTAAAACAACTGTTGCAACTCTGCGACTACACCGTACCTCACGAATAGAGCTGATCATACTTCTGATTCTGGTCCGGGTCGTCACATTTGGGTCGCCAGAAAATTTCACCAGCGTCTCCATGCCGCCGGCACCATCCACGACGGTGCTCCAGTGAAGGGTATTTTGATGTAAGTTTTATGTTGTTTTGCTTGAAATATCGTACTAGTTGTAATGAAGAGGTTATTGAATTGATTTGGACATTGTTTATTAAGACGTGTGATTAATCGGATATTAATCAAATGATTTTACAAATATATCAAAGGGTTGAGTTGATAGTCAACTCATCCTCAAGTGCATAATGTTTAAGGTTTATGTTCCAACTTTATAAAGGATTTAAGAATTAGAATTTGGAATTTGTTTAGCTCGTCATTAATTCGAAAAGCACATTATTCAAGAATACGAGGTTCTCGATAATAATGCTCGTTGGCGAACGAGTTTAGTTATTTGATATGATTTTCGACGATTAGTTATTAAATAATAATCGTTGTTTCGGAACGACGTGTTAGTAGCCAGTGTCAGACGTATAGAAACACCGACAAGCAAGCTACGACTTGGTGGAAATCACGTCACAGTACTATGAGTGGACACTTTATTTTCACTGTCGATTTGCGAGTCTATGATTATGCCTTACACAATTATGCATTTTAGAAGTATGTATTTACGATTATGCATTTGCATGGAGGCACATATGATTTATTTTTACACAGAGCATAATCACAATTGTTGCATAGATGCATTGGCTTCTCGGCTAATCCCTCAGACACTCCGGGAGGACCAAGGACCTGACCCGAGGATTTACACAGTACCCAAAAGGGTTAGGACAAACACCTGACCTCTGTGTTCTTGTAACTTTGAGGAAAATAGACTCAAGTTACTGCCTCCACACATTACACGGTACCCAGGAGGTTAGGACAAACACCTGAACTGAGCTTGTACATTTTTAGACTCGCATCATTTCATTATATAATCTTTGAAGAAATGCATGATAGAGATTTTTTTTTCATTTTAAAAAGAAACATTATTTTCGTCCACTCACTTTAATAGTTTTATTATTTTATATGCATTTCCTTGGGTTTTTTGGTTTAAATTGCCTAGTTTTTTGAGTTCATTTGTTGTCGAGCGCGGGCGCAGTTCATGACATAGTAGTATCTACCATAGGACCCAAGCTTGATCCTGCAAGTTAGTATTTCATTTTACATAGTCAACTTAATTTGTCGAGCTGCTCTGATGTCGAAATCCGTTGTATATCTCTTATACTTTAATAGTGAATCAATATGTGGGAAATTTCTTTATTTCGCGAAATTTGAGTTTTGGATCTCAAGTTCGATTCTTGTGTAATTTGAGCAGACACTTTGATTAGTAGAGTCGTTGGGGTCTAATTTCAGTTTAGGCAACTAAATTGGGGTCAGGTTCTTTCTGTTGGTATCAGAGGATTATGTTATAGGTTCTGTAGACTACACTTGTTTTCTTCCATTGTCGTGTTCGATTATGCTCAACACCTTCAGAGTGATGACCCGACTGCAGTGGATCCCCATCGAATACTCACGATGTTGAACTTCATCGAATACATGGCGAATGTGACCAAGTACGAGCTTCAGCCTATGAGTCAATATGCCCTAGTCGCTATGCCTTGCGTGCGCCGACTTCAATCAGATTTATGGAAGTGTTCAAACATTTCTCCACGTTAAGTAGAACATGATGAAACAATTAGATATAATTTAGTTCCCAAGGAATGTAAGTTCTGTAGGGAGACATATGCAAACGTTAGGATTATATGGGGGCTGTGAAGTCAACTATTGGACCAGCTTCCTCACAATGTTCGAGTAGTATGGTGAACTCCTTGTATTCATTGTCCATCTCTTGTTTGTGTCCATTCTAGGATGGTACCAGCCGCATACTTCACCACTGTGATAGCATATCACGTGTTTTCATTCAGGTTTTAATTTTTTGTTTGTTTCCACATGTGTGTAAAGAATAAAAAGATATTGATCATCTGCATTGTTTCTTAGTTTTATGATTGCAACCTGAGTAGTACTACATACTTTTTCATCGGATCAATTGAGTGACACGATGAGAATTCAATGACAGTAGTTTGTCTAGTTATCGACCCGTAGCATCGACTCGAATGTTAGTCAAAATATGAGGTTGTTCTCTAGGGAGCAATACAACATTTTGTAGTTTTATAATCGTTTTCTCTCAGTTATGTGGTATCAACATCCCTATAACCTGTGTTCATTTCATCTTTTCCTTCATTCCAGATTTGTTTGGCTGATGTGAGTCATGGGTATTATTACTGTAGTAGACGAGGTGTTTATGGTGATAACTACGGGAAGTAAGGTTTCCTTAGGAATGGACTTAGCGATCGGTTTGCCCTCGATGGACATACTACAGACCTCAGAGTCATTGACCCTCGAGTTGGTGATTTCAGTAGCTTCAACATGAACTATTTTTGGTTAATGTGTTTTTTTTCCCATCGGGAAAATATGCAGTGTCATAGTTGTGGATGATGCGAAAGGAGTAGTAAGGATATGGTGTAATCGTGAAATTGAAGATGAAATTTATTGCAGAGCTCAAGTTGATCCTCTGATATTTTTGGGGGAAACATGTGTTTTATCAAGAGTAAGTTTTATCTAACCCTATTTTTACTCTCTAGCACAAACCGACTTAACTATCAACTCTTCCGTCATTTTTTTTTTGGTCAACCTCTATCAGTGTTTTAGATATCGTTCCGAGACTTCCTTCTCTTGATTCAATTTTTGTTGGGTTTGGTGCTTACAAGTATTAGTATAAGAGAATAGAGTAGTTTTCTCTCCAAGTAGCTTTATCACTAGATTCGGTGATGTGCTTCATGATGTGGTTGACGTCGGAGGTAAGGAGTAACTATATTATGCCTTAGCCAGCTTGTTACTTGGAAATGTTATTATGTATTATGTTATCATCCCATAACTTTGCATTTGGATTGCAATCTGCAATAATTTTACCCAGAATATATCGCTGGAGTGCGTACATATTTCATTTCAAACGTTCGATTTCCTTGTTTATTAGTTTTTCATTGAGCAAATTTGTAGTGCTCAAGTTTGATAGTTGCCTCAGACTACGTGAAATTTAATTAAATCACCACTGGTGACCTCGACGTGTAGAAAGTTTCTTATTGACGTCAGCAGTGGAGATCTATTCACTATCTTATGATTCTATCAATTTAGAATAGTTAGATAGGATTAACCTTAAGTTTCTCTACACCAATTTCTCCATGAGCAGGTCATGTTAATTTTTTTTGTCGTGAACACACTTCCCTTTATAAAGATATCTTTTGTGATTTGTAGCCAACTCATAAATATAATTTTTCTTGTTATGAATCACGAGGATGAAAATGTTGATATCAAGGTTCTAGATCAGAATTGTGCATTTTATGCTTGTACACCTAGGAAACACTAAGTTCAATAATCAGCAAGGAATTGTGTACATCATAAGCACGTGCTGAAATCAAAGAAAGATGAATATGACTTGTTTCGATATATGTTGCACAATCTTCGAATTCACGCTAGACTGGATAGAGGAGTATCGTGTAGGTTACCAAGCGTTCAATACTCACAGGAGCATATATAACAATTTTACATGAAAATGCAAACTTTCCACCAGTTTTAGATTTGTATTCAATGAAGATGTGGTTTATTGGCTTGATGAGGTATAAGTCTTATCATTAATTTTTACCAGAGCATTGTCACGTTTCTTAAACTTCATAGCATTCTCGTCCTCTGATTAGTTTTATTGGTTAAGCATCCAGTGTCAAGGAAAATCAAAAATTTTAGTAGTTGTATAATGAGTATAGTGGCATCAGTTCAGCTATTCAATTCGAGAGCAAGTCTGGATATGTAAATTAGCGCCTCTTTATTTTACCACCTTGAGTGGACAGATATTTTAAGCAAAGACATATCTATTTCCACCGAATTTTTTGACATTGGATAATATCCCATAAGCTATATGTGAGTCTTGTTATGAGCTAGTGATGCTCATCTTTCAGTGCGGTTTAGTTTACAGATTCGAATATTGGAATCCTAAGGATGATTACGATGAGTTTTAGCACATAAATTACACACCGACACTAATAGATGTATAGCTGAACATGATTAACCAAACTTTAGAGGAAAGGAGTTGATATCTCCATATTTGAGTGTGATTGGAGAGTATAGTTGGACTTGTTGCAGTCCGCCCATATTATTAGGAGTAGCGGAAGCAAAGGTCAAGTGATCCTTTATGAGCCTCATCACATTATAGTTATCGTTACTGGACTATGACTTTTGGAACTCAACTTACTCATCACAGATATATGCATAGCGTGTCAGCATTACTCAGACCTGAGATGGGATACTGAGTTCATATCTCCAGATTTGACAATGAATTAAGTTCATATGACTCTATGGAGTCCGCCCGTAGTTCTGAACGTATTAGAGGCAAATTTAAGGAGATTTCTTATGAGTCTCTCTACATTATAGTTATTGATTTTTGAGTTAGTCTTTACAATGTATCGAACTAGTGTTATTTGAAGCATGGAGATTTTTAGTATTACGATCCTGGTAAATCATAATTTCAGATGAGTATCTATGACTTATGTTCATAGTGTTTTGTATATTGATTATGAGAAATCCGGATGGGAATCAGTGCCCAAGGTTTGTTTGTGGGATTTGTTATTTGAAGTATTCTCTTCGTGCCGGTTTTCGTTTCCTTCAATTTTAGGGGAAACTATGCCATGCCTAATTTTTGGTAGAATTTTCAAGAATATGAGAACTGAGTAGGGTTAAAAGTTTGCTTGCAATGGGTCAAATAACCACTTATGTAACGAATTTAGAATGGTTAGTCTGGGTCCTCAAGTTGTTACCTTTATGGCCCGGAGGGTCACTTTATGTGCGTGTCCGCGGAGGGACACCTCAGTTAAGTTTTCGGTGCAGGGATCTTGCTGTGATCAGGGAGCCACTACAAGAGTTAGATTCGTACCACCATTCATATTATATCTTGTTAGGATCGTAGCTCAGGGGATGTCAGGATGGACTAAACGAATAGACCCAATTACCTTAGTCGAACTTACCACTAAGGTTGACAGGGGTACCTAATGTTTCTAGGTATTTATGTTACAGAGTTTGGATCAGGACATTCTCATGTATCAAGCTTATATTGATTAGTTGATTTAGACTCGAGATTAGAAGAGGCATACTTTGTAGCAAGATGATGGCATGGTGACAATTTTATGGATAATTCTCGTAACTGTTGATATTATGAGCGAGCAAAAAGAACTCATGCAAAAGCAATACCCATTGGTGTTTTATTCAAATATGCGGAAATTTCAAGGACGAAATTTTCTTAAGGGGGGTAGATCGTAACATCTCATCCCACGAATTTTCTTTTTATGATTTATTTAAGGTTAATCAAGGAAGGTAGTTAGTTTTATCACCGTCGATAATTATTGAGAGTTTTTTAGTTGACCTTTTATCTGATTGTCGAAGTTAGTTGACTTCGGATGGACGTCGTAGAAATTGTCGAGACGATTTCGTAGCCACACCAAGTGTTTAAATTGTAGTTACGACGGAGAATTTACGATCAGTGAAAGTTTTGTACGGTTTTACAGAATTAATTAGTCGCAATTTGCACATATAAATATGAATTTTCAAAAATGGAAATTCAAACACTTCCATTTCAGTTAGTTTTCTTTTTTTTTATTTTCTCTCTTCTCTCCTCCTCTCTCTTCCACATGTCTCTCTATTCTCTCACACGACCATGAGCTTGCCGGCGATGGAGCTCACCGTTCTGGCCACTAAAAGCGGTGAGGCTAGTGTCAAAAGTTTCATCTCCCTCTCCTCTTTCAAACCTTCAAGGTCTCAATCTCCATCTCTTAATGATGTAGCCGTGGTGTTGAGGAGAAGACTCGTCGGCGAACCAAAATCCTAAGCTTTGGAGAAGACTCACTGGTTTTGAGCTCAATTTCACCACGGAAACCTACGGGGCTTTGTAGGCCTCATAAATACAAAGCTAAGGATACCAAGAACACGTTCTAATCCTACCAGAGCAAGGAGAATCTAAAGATTGAAGTTTTTGGGGGATTAATTCAAATTTTAAGACGTGTGATTAATTGGATATTAATTAAACGATTAATCAATTATATCGAACGGTTGAGTCGATAGTCGGTGGATTAATTCAAATTTTGATGAAGACGTGTGATTAATCGGATATTAATTAAACGATTTTACAATTATATCGAACGGTTAATTAAACTTGAAGGACATCCGATTAATCATTTTGTTCATAATTTTAAGACGTGTGATTAATCGGATATTAATTAAACGATTTTACAATTATATCGAACGGTTGAGTCGATAGTCGATTCAACTTCAAGTTGCGTAATGTTTAAGGTTTATGTTGCGACTTTAAAAAGGATTTAAGAATTAGAATTTGGAATTTGTTTAGTTCGTCATTAATTCAGAAAGCATGTTATTCAAGAATGCAAGGTTCTCGATAATAATGCTCGTTGGCAAACAAGCTTAGTTATTCGATATAATTTTCGACAATTAGTTAGTAAATAATAATCATTGTTTCAGGATGACGTGTTAGTAGCCAGTGTCAGACATATAGAAATGCTGACAGACAGGCTACGGCTTGGTGAAAATCGCAGCACAGTACTGTGAGTGGACATTTTATTTTCATTGTCGATTTGTGACTCTATGATTATACATTTTATGATTATGCATTTTACCAGTATGTATTTACGATTATGTATTTGCATGGAGGTACATGTGATTTTTTTTACACAGAGCATAGTCGCAGTTGTTGCATCAATGCACTAGCTTCTTGGCTGATCCCCAAGACGCTCCGGGAGGGCCAGGGACCTGACCCGAGGATTTACACAGTACCCAGGAGGGTTAGGACAAACACCTAAGCTCGGCGTTCTTGTAACTTTGAGGAAAATGAACTCAAGTTACTGCCTTTATACCTTACACAATACCCAGGATGGTTAGGACTAACACTTGACCTGGGTCTGTACATATTTAGACTCACATCATTTTTTTATATACTCTTTGGAGAAAGGCATGATAGAGATATTTTTTTCATTTTAAAACGAAACATTATTTTCGTTTGCTTACTCTTACAGTTTTCTTATTTTATATGCCATTTTCCTAGGTGTTTCGGTTTAAATTGCCCAATTTGCAGAGTTTGTTTGTTGTCAAGCGCGTACGCATTTCATGACATAACAGTATCTATTGTAGGATCCAAGGTTGATCTTGTGAGTTAGTATTTCATTTTATATAGTTAGCTTAATTTGTCTAACTGCTCTAATGTCGAAATTTGTTGTATATCTCTTATACTTTAATAGTGAATCAATATGTGAGAAATTTATTTACTTCGCGAAATTTGAGTTTTGGATCTCTAGTTCGATTCTTGTGTACTTTGAGTAGACATTTCTATTAGTAGAGTCGTTAGGGTCTAATTCTGGTTTAGGCAACAAAATCGGGGTTAGGTCCTTTCATGGATCAACAACTCCCTAACTCCTACAGTTGTTGCAATAGTTTCCCTCTCCACCCTATCCTTCTATACGTGGACATCCTTAGCTCGTCACTTTGCCTCTAAATCCCATAATTGTATTCTCTAACTTCAAGGCGCGCTAATGAGAACCATGCGTGGTAACTTGAGCATCTCTGATTATCTTGATAAGGTTATCTCTATTGTTGATGATACGCGCAAAACATGCATTTAACGTTAACACAAAGTAGACCCTAAAAACACAGCTCACACGTAAAGCAATTTAAAACCCTTATTTTGTCCTTATAATATTGGCGAGTAGGGATCGTTCTATCCGGGGAATTAAAGGGCGCATGCATGGTTTCGTTTAAAGCTGAAATCTAAAGGTTTGGGGGGGATTGGAAATTGGTTAATTAATCTACGAAATTAAAGTACAAAAACATGCAAACACAACAAGAACTCCTAGACTTCTAACATGTTTTACTCATAGACAAGTTTAACAATCAAGAACCCTTAAAGTCTAATTATGCTTACTAAAAATAAGAAGTTACACTACTAATTACAAGTGATCATCTCATCTTATTAACCTTACTCTTTTTCATGCCTAAATACTCTAAGTAAGCTGCGAAATTTATAACTTCCAACTAAATATACATGCTTGATATTTGAGTAGGAATGCAACTTAGCGTCTAAACACCCTAAACAAAGTACGATCATCGAAACATGCGAAAGAGAGGGACTTAGCGTATTATCTAACACATGCTTTCGAAGCTTTAAGATTGTATCAAACATGCATAAAATGCTTGAAATTATAAACACATGCAATTTACGAAAAGACTTAAGAACATATAACTCAAATCCAAACTTGTTCTTCATTAAATACATCAAAGTGATCCAATACAAAGCAAAAGACAAGAGATTGAAGATCATGGTTACACTTTTTGTCTTGAATGCTTGATGACTTCTTGAAGGTGGTTCTCATTCACAAGGGACTTAGCATATTGTGAATGATCCGATGGCTTCGGAGGCTGGAATGCTTCGGCTTGGAGAGGATCCTTGAAGTGTTTATGGAGGAGAGGTATTTGTGTAGAGGTTTGGCTTGTAAAATGGGAGATCTGTATTATGGCTGGCTTCCTTGGTCTTATATAGGCAAGGGAAATGCTCACTCTCTCTTCCACCTTGCCTCTTTCATTAAATGCTAGCAATAATCACAAGGGCAAGTCACTCCCCTAGTCACCACTTGTGATCATCACAAGTAAGAGTCACCAAGGCTTGTCACCATTTGTGATGATCAAAAGCAAGAGTCACCAAGCCTTGTCACCCTTTGTAATGATCACAAAGCAAGAGTCACCAAGCCTAGTCACAAAGCTTGACAACCTTGACTTTTCCTCTTCCCCAAGTGGCTTCCTTGCCGAATTCAATGGGCTTGGGCTGGTTTGTGGGCCGAAACAAACTTTGAGAAATGGGCCCACAAAATGCTTTTTGGGCCGGCCCATTCCCAGTAGTCCAAAATCGCAAAATCGCCGAAATTCCTCCGAATTGCGCCGTTATTCATCTCCACCGTAAATAACCTAAAAATAACAAATTAAAAAATAAAAAAAAACATAAAAACTAAGATTATAACATAGCTAAACGTAAAGGTAAATGCGTTAAGAATCGAGCATAAAATGCGTATATCAGTTGACAATCTAGTTCTTGCAGGGAGTTGTCAATGATAATGACCTGGTCTTAATCATCATGAACAACATTGGAGCTGTGTTTGAAAATATTGTCGATTCTGCTCAGGCTAGGGACACTCTCATCACTTATGAGTCCCTCGAATCTCTTTTGATCTCAACTGAAAGCCGAATGCGTGATCACCAAGCAACTGCTGATGACATTAGCTTCATCACCACTGCTCTTTAAGCAACTCATGTCACTTCCAATCGTGGTCGAGGTCGGGGTCGTTCCACTTCAGGATCATTCATGCCTCGCAACAACAACTCTTCTTTTGGGAGGGGTTCCTCACTAAATAGAGGCTAAGGTAAATTTATTCTTGGACCTGCCCCAGCTTCTTTCAAAACTACATACGGGTCCAACCGTCCAACATGTCAAATATGCAATCGTGAAAGCCACACTGCTATTAATTGTTATCACAGAATGAATCATGCCTAGGAAAGCAGAATTCCATCACAGAAGCTGAGTGTCATGGCTATTTCCTAATCTACACCTCGGAATAACAACTGGTTGCTTGAAAGTGAGGGAGATGAATAACAACTTACTTTCTATCTCAAGGTTCACTCATGATAACAATTGTTACTTCCTCATATAACTTGGTTTTTTTTTTCATTAAGGAAATCCAGATGGGGAGGATCCTCTATAAAGGTCCCAATTAGAATGGCTTATACCCTCTTCGACTTCTTCATCTAAGTAGGGTTTTCGACTCCAAGTTGTTTGCTTTCTTAGACGCCAAGGTGTGTACTCAAATCTGGCATGCTAGATTAGGTCATACATCTTCTTGGACTTTCAAAAATTCTGTTAAATAAATCTGTGCCTCTAGCAGGAAGTAGGTCTCTTTCTTTTTGTTCTTCATGTCCGCTTGGGAAAAGTAACAAGCTTCATTTTATATTGTTTGATTCTATTTCATGTAAACCTTTGGCAGTAATTCAATCAGACGCCAGGTGTTGTTCCACCGCCTTTGTTCATGGTTTTAAGTACTATGTGGTTTTTGTTGATGATTATTCACGATATATATGGATCTATCCAATGAAGTTCAAAAGTGAAACATTACAATACTTCATCCAATTTCGTTTGGATGCTAAAAAATAATTTTGTACTTCTATTCAATCCTTTCAATGTGATGAGGGAGGGGAATACACTTCTAAAGTTGCCAAGACTTATCTTACCTCAAATGGTATTCATCAAAGGTTCTCTTGCCCTAAACATCCTGAACAAAATGATCTTGATGAGCGCAAGCATTGTCACATACTTGACACTGCCTTAACCATGCTAGCACACTCTCACATTGCATCCACCTACTGGCCTAAAGCATGCAACACCACCGTTTATATTATCAACCATCTACCTTATCCTATTCTCCATAATAATACACCATACTTTACCTTGTTTAAAAAGGAACCAAAATATGCCCTAACCATGCTAGCACACTCTCACACAGCATCCACCTACTGGCCTAAAGCATGCAACACCGCTGTTTATATTATCAACCATCTACCCTCTCCCATTCTCCATAATAATACTCCATACCTTACCTTGTTTAAAAATGAACCAAAATATTCTTTTCTGATAACCTTTGGTTGTGCATGCTTCCCCTTCCTCAGACCTTACAACAAATCCAAACTAGAGCTTAGTTTTAAGGAATGTGTCTTTCAAGGTTACTCACTTGATCATTCAGGTTACAAGTGTCTTGTTCTCTTTTCTCAGAGAACTTATCTCCCTTGACATTTTATGTTTGATGAAACTAGCTTTCCATTCTAAAAAAAAAACTACCTCTCATTCCCGAACTGGTATAGCTTCAAAAGCTCCTTATTTTGTGTCCATTGACACAGTTATTTCTTCTAATCTTCCTTCTCCACCTACACCACCACTGTCTCCTAGTCACAAGCACACTCATTCACCCATACAGATTGTTTCTCTGCTTCCACCTCCAATTTTCTCTCAAATACCTAATCTACTTCTCTCTATTGAAAATATTGAACCATCACACACCACATCTCACACTACATGCAACAATACCAATTCAACTTCAACTTCTTGTAATATCTCTTCGAATGCAGTGGATGTTTCAAATCAGGTACCTTCTTCTAATACACATACCATGCAAACACGTTTAAAGGATGGTATTGCCAAACCTAACCCTAAATATGCTATCAGTGTTTCTCTTGTTTATGATAATACAGGACCTAACATAAGCATTGGTGTACTGCCATGGAAGACAAACTCAACGCTTTGGACAAGAATCACACAAGGGACTTAGTTCCTTATACTTCCTCCATGAATGTACTACCTAAAAAATGGATTTACAAAATCAAATGAAAAGCAAATGGGAATGTTCAACGTTACAAAGCCAGGCACGTCGCAAATGGCTTCCATCAACGAGAGGGTATTAATTTCGTTGACACCTTCAATCAGGTTGTTAAACACTCCACCATCTGTCTCATCTTGGCCTTAGCTGTTACCAATGGTTGGCATGTGCGTCAACTAGACGTTCAAAATTCCTTTCTTCATGGCCATCTCATTGAGGAAGTCTACATAAAACAACCAACAGGGTTTGTTCACCCTCAATATCATTATCATGTGTGTAAGCTCAAGCGCTCTCTCTATGGACTTAAGCAAGCACCTCGAGCCTGGTTTCAACACTTTGCAAATTTTCTTGACAGTATTGGGTTTAAAGAATCATTCTCTGACTATTCCATGTTCACATATGCATAAGGTGGTGTGTTTCTTGTCTTTCTCTTTTATGCTGATGATATCTTACTTACTGGAAATAATACTTCTCATCTTTATCATCTTATTTCTGCACTTGGGACTGAGTTCTCTATGAAGGACCTTGGCCGACTGCACTATTTTCTTGGCACAGAAGCTTGTTATGTTGGGAATACACTATATCTTACATAAGAGAAGTATATTCTGGACCTTCTTCGCAAAACCAACATGCATGAATCTAAGCCATGTACCACTCCGGCTCCCTCTGGCTAGAAAATGAGTTTGAATTCTAGTAAGAAGCTTCATGATCCTACCAAATTCCAGAGTGTTTTTGGTGCTGTCCAATACCTCACACTCACACGGCCTGACATTTCTTATTCTGTGAATCAAGTGTGCAAATTCATGCATAGTCCTTCCTCTACCCTATGGATTGTAGTGAAACATATTATGCGATATCTCAAATTTACTATTGATCATGGCCTTCAATATAAACCAGGCTCATTGTTTCTTAGTGCCTACTTTAATGCTAATTATGCTGGGGGTCCGGATAACCGGTGTTCCATTATAGGCTATTGTGTTTATCTTGGGAATAATCTTATTTCATGGAGTTCGAAAATGCATCGCACAGTTTCGTGCTCTAGCACGGAGGCGGAGTACATGAAGCTTGCATTCACTGCAGCTGAGCTCTCATGGCTTTGAAGCATGTTCTATGACCTGAGGATATTTTTGCATTGTCCTAAAGTATGGTGTGAAAATTTGAGTGTTATTTCTATAGCATCTAATCCATTTTTTCATGCTACAGTTGATTTTCATTATATTAGGTAGAAAGTGGTTAACAAATAGCTTGATGTTCAATTCATCTCCACTACGCACCAGGTAGCTGACATTTTCACTAAGAGACTCTCTGTCTCTCACTTTCATTTCTTGGTATCCAAACTTCTAGTGCTTCCTCACCCCATCAGTTGGCGGGGAATGATAAGCCAAAGTCAATATGCATTGAATCTGAGACATCAGGAACAACTTCTCCTAGTACAAATCAAAACTCTAGAATCTCTCACGGTTATGTTGATAAGGATAGATAGTACTCTCATTGTATTCTGTAGCAATCTCATGTAACTAACACTTATCATGTATGATGGAAATCTCTATATAATGGAAGTACTACAACCTCTAAATTCAAGCTAGCTAAACAAATCCTTCTTCTTGTGTTTCTTTATAACCTAACTCAACAAAGCAACTAAATGAAGAAAGTTAGTGGTTATTGCGATTGCCACCGCCACCGCCTCATTCCTGATTTCCTCTTTGTACTTCTTAGAAAAGGGAGGAGGCTGATCATCTAGGCCCAAATGATACATCAGAAAAAGAGCCGAACACATCTCCAATATGAACCATATGAACTGAGATAGCAGTGTAAATGATCCAAAATAATCGAAAACAACATTTTCCATTCCATTTATGAATTGTGACAAACTCCCTCATCGTCAAACTACCCTACCAATCGATTCTAGCTAGCTTAGACCGTTGATTATAAGCATTGCGATGAAAAAAATAACTTTATTTTATTTTCGGTTCCTTAGTGCTTCTATAAGCAATACAACCTTCTCACGTTGATGCCAATAACAAGAAATCCAACTTCAAGGTTATCCCATATTGCTCCTATATCATCGACTCCTTCATAGGTATGGACCACAAAGTCTGCCAATGTGCCGACTCCCATCAAATTCCTTAATTAACATGGTTACCAAACGTGTGCCTCTATCAAAAACTGTGCCCTATTTTTGTTTTTGTAATACATTGCATAGCTTCATGCATCAAAGTCGCAATTCTTGACTTATATATGTGCATTTGAGGACATTTAATTTTAGATACAAGGACTTTTATAAAACGTCTTAGTAGGAATTTTAGGACGTTCATGCTATGTTCTAGTACCGTACCTACTACCATGCCCTGATACATGACGTTTTGACAAAAGGTCCTTAATTAAAAGTTTTCAAGGACGTCTTATGAAGTTCCTTAAATCTATTTTCTCTAGTAGTGTGTCGACCCGTCTTGACCACTTCTTCACCTTAGACATGAGACGTCTGAATTCACTTAAATTTGTAGCGTCCTTGATTTATCAAGGGTGTAGCATCACTGACCAGACCTCAAGAATTACAAGTAAATGATCCCGATAGAGGGTTAACAAGTTTGAAACCTTGAAAATAAGAAACAAGCCATGACTTTGAAGCCACTACACGATTTTGTCTACATTGTACTTGTGACGACCCGAACCAGAATCAGTAGAGTAATCAGCGTAATCCACGAGTTAGTGCGTAATTGCGATTAATCGATAATTGTGTGGTTTGCCGGTTTAGTTCGCGACTTAATTTTTGGCCAGAATTTGAGTTGAGTCTCTTCTCGAGAGTTGTAGTACACGTGATTTCGAGCTTGTGGGCGGTTCCGGATGATTTTTCCGATAACCGAGGAATATAATATGATTATTTGAAGTTTCGGTTTATCGACGAGTTTATTTGTTCGTATCGAGTTTATCTGAATCGTAATGGTTATCCGTTTTGGACCGTCGATCGTCCCGAGGCAAGAGTATAAATATCGGAAATAGTCGAAAATGCACTGTTTGGAAGTTTGACTGACGTTTGACCAAAATTGGTGAGTTGACCCGGGTTGACTGAGGGGGAGAAACGGCCACTGTTTGACTTGCCGGCGACTTTCATTTTCCGGCCATCTCTGGTGTTGATTTGGGTATGAATCGATTCCTTTCTTCATTTGCAACTGTTTAGAACTTGGATTTGAATGATTTGGTTGAGAATTGTGGGAGAAATTACGGTTTGAAATTTGAAGTTTTCCGGCCGGTTTTGGCGTTTCGGTGACGGAGGTGCTCCGGCCATGATGGTGGCCGGAGAGTTGAGGGATCCTACTCGTGGGGCCACGGCGGTCCTTTTGGGACAGGTCTCGAGGGCTGCCGTGTGCCGTAGACGGAGGAACAGCGGTGGACAGGTTCGCCGGAGGGGTTTGAACCACCGTGGCTTTCGAGCTGGATTCTGGCCACGGTGGTGGTTGGATGGTGGTGATCCCTTCATTAAAGTTGCTCGCCTTGTTGAGATGTTCGTTGTGGCAGCTCGGTCGCCGGGAAAACTCTTCGGTTAACTGCGTACCGCCGCCGCCGGCGGCGGTCAACGCCGGAGCTCCGGCGACCCGTTGACTTTTTGGATTTCAGTGTTTTTAATGTCATTTTTCTCGTAATCACGCCCCGATCGTCGCCTTGAGGTTTTCAAGTTGATTTGGGTATCGGATTTTCAGTCGAGGGTTTTGAGTAGAGATTTCGGGAATTTCGTCGATTATTTTGTACAATATTATATGTTTCCGGGAACGGTTGGTTTCCGTGGTGAAGTACAGTGTTGTGAGCTATGATTTTGATCAGATATATTTTATGACTATTCAGGGGATCGAGATTGTGCTTCGGGCGAGGGATCTTCCGCCGGGCCACGAGATTACCGCGAGTGCGCATTTTGCTCACCTGTGAGTGGACATTTCTTTTCACGGATTGATTGCGAGTCTTTTATATACGTTTTACGAACTTGAGCATGCAGTATGATCATGATTTTTATGAGCATGTATTTTACGATTATATATTTACGAATATGCGTATACGAATATACATACATATATATTATGTTTTATGCATGTGCATGGAAAGGATTTATGATTTGGTTTACACAGAGTACAGTCTCAGTTATCAGGGTTGTATCGATACACATCGGGTTCTCGGCTGATCCCCGAGTACGCTCCGGGAGGGAGGGGGGGACAGATATCCTGACCCGAGGCCTTTCTGGCTAGGAATCACGTGTGGGTCTGGGATCCCGTGATTCAGACTGTGCTATCGCGAGGGAGTCCATGAGTGACCCCGCAGTATTATGATGCATGCTCTGTACGTGGGTTGGAGTCAGCGTCTCCTCGTGTACCATTTGATTTTCATGCATTTGACTCGCATATGTTTTTATAACATATATATTATTCGGCGAAAGACATTTATTTTTGTCCACTCACTCTGACGGTTTTCATGTCTTTCCCCTGGGCTTTTCGGTTTCCGTGCCCAGTTTGCAGTTCAGGTTCTGGTGTTTCACGTCGTGGTTGGGGGTTAGTAGTTCGAGCTACCTGTGTTTTCCAGTAGGTTTCTTGTTTCGCCTACTGATGTATATATTGTATATATTTACACTAGAGGTCGCTCTGATACATTCTGATACATGTTTTATACAGTTTTTCCCGGTTATACTATATATTACAGTATGTTTACTGTTTATTGATGTTGATATGATATTAAGAAATTCGGATGGGATTGGTGCCCATAGTTTGGCTTTTGTGGCATAGGATGAAGTGTTATTTTCTAGGTGCAGGTAATGGCAATTCTGCATTAGTAGCGTTACTCTGCTGAAATTTTTAATGGTTTTTGTTGGTTCACGTTTTCAGAAGGGGTTTGATTCCGGTTTAGGCAACTAAATCGGGGTTGGGTCCTTTCACCTTGGTATGAGAGCATTAGGTTGTCAGATTCTGTAGACTCTTGTACTTGTGACGCTTAGGGCATTTGAGTTTTTACAGCATGACTGGAGTGATGTCCCAACTGGCCAGCGGTACTCATCAATACTTCAGGTGTTGTGTGTTCTCAAATATCTAAGGTCTCATGATTACGTTCTTTCTACTTGTACCTAATGCTTGTCTTGTATCAATAGGATGCCTCCTCGACGTGGTCCCCGTGTTGATCGGGAAGAGGATCCTGATATGGATCGCCAGACGCACGACTTGCTGATGCGAGTGCTGCGTTTGGAAGAGCGTTTTGACCCTGTGGTCAAAGCTCGTACTGTTGGTGCGACTGTGTTTTCGGGTTCAGCTGATCCAGAGATATGTCAGGCATGGTTGGTTCAGGTTGAACGTGTATATGAGCGTCTGCGATTTACCCCTGAGTAGATGACAGTGGCAGCAGTCGGATTACTTGAGTCAGATGCATACTTTTGGTGGGTTAGCACCGACAGAGTTCCAGTTGATACTCCGTGGACTTTGTTCCGTGATCTGTTTATGCGGAGATACTTCAACCAGGCTACCCAGCAGTGGAAGTATGAAGAGTTTACGAACTTGAGACAGGGCAGTATGTCTGTGCTTGAGTACCGGGACAGATTTACCCGCTTATCTCGTTTTACGCATGACATGGTGGCTACTGAGGAAGCCAAGTGTCGCAGATTTGAGCTGGGTTTGAACTTGAACATTAAGGGGACTCTGACTACGCTACCTCAGAATAACTTTGATGAGTTTGTCAGTGCAGCACTCCGAGGTGAGGATATCGAGAAGGAGAGGCAGCTGAGGTACCAGCCTAGACGGTTTGAGGAGGGTGGACCGAGTCAGGGGCCTTCAAAGAGGCCGAGTTCTGATACTTCTGGTTCGGCTTCATCCTCGGGTAGGGGACCATATAGACCAGCAGCTGGTGCACCGAGGCAGAGACCGAGATGGAGGGGAGATCGACCGCAGCGACCATAGGCTAGTGGGGGTTCCGGCGGTTCCAGTTACCCTCGACGATCTTTTGGCACTTTTGCTACACTGAGGGAGTATCCATTGTGCAACTTGTGTAATAGGTATCATCTTGGTTCATGTCAGCGGGGTACCCTCAACTGTTATCATTGTGGCTAGGTGGGCCACTATGCGAGGGCGTGTCCTCAGTTGGTTGGCCAGGCAGCCCAGAGTTCTAGAGGAGAGCGAGGTGCCACTTCGGGAGCTCGACCAGTACAGTATGTGGGCCATGGAGGACGGTAGGGACAGCCTCAGCGTGGACGACCAGCCGGGCAGGCGAGGGTTCATGCCATGACTTTACGAGAGGGCAGAGCTTCACCAGAGGTCGTTATCGGTACGTTGCATGTATTTGGTATTTCAGTACTTACATTATTAGATCCAGGTGCCACGCATTCATTCATGTCATATAGACTATCATCATTAGCTACGGTACATGCGTCTCCACTTCCGGGGTTGTGGAGAGTGTTGTATCCGTCATGTGAGATTGTGAGTATTGGCTGGGTGTACAGAAATTGTAATATTTTTATTGGAGGCCATGGGTTAGCCGCAGATTTGTTGTTGCTTGATATCGTTGATTTTGATATGATCTTGGGTATGGACTTCTTGGAGACGCATTGGGCCATGTTTGACTGTCACATTAAGGAGGTCGCGTTTCGACGACCAGCCTTTCCCGAGATATTATTTCGCGGCTAGAAGAACACTTCACTACCGTGTTTGATTTCCGCAATGAGGGCGGATCAGTTGATGAAGAAGGGTTGTGTTGCTTACTTAGCTCATGTGGTAGATACTACGGCTGCTGTACCGGACCTTGGTGGTATTGAGGTTATTTCTGAGTTTCCGGTTGTGTTTCCGGAGGAGTTACCGGGCATACCTCCAGTTCGGGAGATTGATTTTACTATTGAGTTATTGCTAGATACAGGACCGATTTCACAGACACCGTATCGTATGGCGCCAGCGGAGTTGAAAGAGTTGCAGGTTCAGCTCCAGGAGTTGTTGGAGAAGGGTTTTATTCGACCTAGTGTTTCACCATGGGGTGCCCCAGTTTTGTTTGTAGGGAAGAAGGATGGATCTATGCGGTTGTGCATCGACTATCGGAAGCTGAATCAGGTTACGGTGAAGAACAAGTATCCGTTGCCGCGGATTGATGATTTGTTTGATCAGCTCAAGGGAGCATCAGTCTTTTCAAAGATTGACCTTCGATCCGGATATCACCAGTTGAGGATCCGAGACTCTGATGTGGCCAGGACAGCTTTCAGGTCGCGGTATGGGCATTACGAGTTTTTGGTTATGCCGTTTGGGTTGACCAACGCCCCCGCAGCTTTCATGGACTTGATGAATCGAGTGTTCAGACGGTTTCTGGACAAGTTCGTGATTGTGTTCATCGATGATATTTTGATCTATTGCAGGAGTGTGGGCCAGCATAAGAAGCATTTGCGAGTGGTGTTGCGGACTTTGCGGGACCATCAGTTGTTTTCGAAGTTTAGCAAGTGCGAGTTTTGGCTGGATAGTGTGAAATTTCTGGGGCACGTGATATCGGCTGAGGGAGTCATTGTTGATCCTGACAAGATCGAGGCCGTGCTGAATTGGAGTAGACCTACCACTGTACCGGAGATCCGGAGTTTCTTGGGTTTAACAGGCTACTACCGACGGTTTGTACAAGATTTTTCTCGGATTGCTACTCCATTGACCAGATTGACAAAGAAGGGCGTCAAGTTTGAGTGGTCTGATGCATGTGAGGAGAGTTATTTGCTCTTGAAGGAAAAGTTGACTACTGCACCGGTTCTGACATTGCCAGACGACAGCGGTGAGTTTGTGGTTTATAGTGATGCGTCGAAGTTGGGACTAGGTTGTGTGTTGATGCAGCATGGCAGAGTTGTAGCCTATGGTTCCAGGCAGTTGAAACCATACGAAGTCAACTATCCGACCCATGATTTGGAGTTGGCCGCTATTGTGCTATCGTTGAAGAGTTGGAGACATTACTTGTATGGAGCCCAGTGTAAGATCTACACCGACCATAAGAGTCTTACCTACTTGCGGACGCAGCTAGATTTGAACATGAGGCAACGCCGGTGGATGGAGTTGATTAACGACTACGACTGCACTTTCGAGTACCATCCAGGAAAGGCCAATGTTGTGGCTGATGCACTTAGCCGGAAATCCGGAGCTTCGTTGTTCCATGTGTGTGTGGCTAGAGTGTCTATGTTAGCCGAACTTCGGGCTACGGGTGCCGAGTTCGAGTGGGATGATGAGGGAGCTTTGTTGGCCAATTTTCAGGTTCGACCCGTATTAGTTGATCAGGTGCGGGAGGCTCAGGATTCAGATTCCTACCTGTTAGGCAAGAAGACCATGATACAGAATGGTGTGCCTACAGAGTTCCGATTGAGCGACGACGGTACGTTGTTGTTCAGAGGCAGACTATGTGTGCCCAGAGACGAGAGCCTGAAAAAGGAGATTCTGGATGAGGCTCATAGTTCGGCATATGCGATGCATCCCGGAGGTACGAAGATGTTTCGTACACTTCGAGCGTATTACTAGTGGCGCAATATGAAGCGGGAGATTGCTACGTATGTGAGCCGATGCTTGATCTGTCAGCAGGTTAAAGCGGAGAAGCAGAAGGGAAGTTACAGCCCTTGGAGATTTCGGTTTGGAAGTGGGAGCACATTACTATGGATTTCGTTTATTAGTTGCCGCGTTCTTCGGCAGGCAATACTGATATTTGGGTTATTGTGGATCGACTGACGAAATCCGCTCATTTTCTCGCACTTCCGGGGAAGATATCAGTGGGCAGATTGGCCAAGCTGTATTTATCGGAGATTGTTCGTCTGCATGGTGTGACTGTGTCTATTGTTTCTGACCGAGACAGTCAGTTCACCTCTGAGTTTTGGCAGGCATTGCAGCGAGCCATGGGCACGAGGTTGCGATTCAGTACAGCTTTTCATCCTCAGACTAACGGGCAGTCTGAGCAGACTATCCAGACACTTGAGGATATGTTGTGGTCATGTGTGTTACAGTTTCGCGGGAATTGGGACCAGCAATTGCATTTGATAGAGTTCACCTACAACAACAACTATCAGGCCAGTATCGAGATGGCACCGTACGAGGCCCTGTACGGGAGGTAGTGTCGCACTCTGTTGTGCTGGAGTGAGGTGGGCAAGCGATGGCTTATTGGTCCTGATTTGGTGAAAAGCACTATGGAGGACGTCCAGATTATCCGGAACAGATTGAAGATCGCCCAGGATCGTCAGAAGAGTTACGCGGACATGAGGAGGAAGAGCCTCGAGTTTGATATAGGTGATTGGGTCTTCCTGAAACTATCTCCGTGGAGGAGAGTTGTGCGTTTTGGGAAGCGTGGCAAGCTTCGACCACGGTACATTGGTCCGTACGAGATCACCGAGAGGGTTGGAGCTGTTGCTTACAGACTTGAGTTTCCAGCTGAGATGGCTCGTGTTCATGATGTTTTCCACGTTTCGATGTTGCGGAAGTACATCTCAGATCCTTCCCATGTGTTAGCCCCACAGCAGTTACCGATCCGTAAGGATTTGACGTACGTGGAGGAGCCTGTACAGATTCTCGATCGTCGTGAGCAGGAGTTGAGGCACCGTGTGATCCCGCTAGTGAAGATCTTGTGGCAGAATCACTCGGTTGAGGAGGCCACCTGGGAGACTGAGCAGCGTATGCGGGAACAGTATCCTCATCTGTTCACTTGACAGGTACGTAAATTTCGAGGTCAAATTTTTTTTAAGGGGGGTAGATTTGTGACAACCCGAACCAGAATCAGTAGAGTAATCAGCGTAATCCACGAGTTAGTGCGTAATCGCGATCAATAGATAATTGTGTGGTTTGCCGGTTTAGTTCGCGACTTAATTTTCGGCCTAGAATTTGAGTTGAGTCTCTTCTCAAGAGTTGTAGTACACGTGATTTCAAGCCCGTGGGCGGTTCAAAATGATTTTTCCGATAACCGAGGAATATAATATGATTATTTGAAGTTTTGGTTTATCGACGAGTTTATCCGTTCGTATCGAGTTTATCCGAATCGTAATGGTTATCCGTTTTGGACCGTCAATCGTCCCGAGGCGCGAGTATAAATATCGGAAATAGTCGAAAATTGTCGAAAATGCTGTTTGGAAGTTTGACTGACGTTTGACCAAAATTGGTGAGTTGACCCGCGTTGACCGAGGGGGAGAAACGGCCACCGTTTGACTTGCCGGCGACTTTCATTTTCCGGCCATCTCCGGCGTTGATTTGAGTATGAATCGATTCCTCTCTTCATTTGCAACTGTTTAGAACTTGGATTTGAATGATTTGGTTGAGAATTGTGGGAGAAATTACGATTTGAAATTTGAAGTTTTCCGGCCGGTTTTGGCGTTTCGGTGACGGAGGTGCTCCGGCCACGGTGGTGGCCGGAGAGTTAAGGGATCCTACTCGTAGGGCCACGACGGTCCTTTTGGGACAGGTCTCGAGGGCTGTCGTGCACCGTAGACGGAGGAACAACGGTGGACAGGTTCGCCGGAGGGGTTTGAACCATGGTGGCTTTCGAGCTAGATTCCGGCCACGGTGGTGGTTGGATGGTGGTGGTCCCTTCATTAAAGTTGCTCACCTTGTTGAGATGTTCGTTGTGGCAGCTCGGTCGCCGGGAAAAATCTTCGGTTGACGGCGCGTCGCCGCCGCCGCCGGCGGTCAACGCCGGAGCTTCGGCGACCCGTTGACTTTTTGGATTTCAGTGTTTTTAATGTCGTTTTTCTCGTAATTGCGCCCCGATCGTCGCCTTGAGGTTTTCAAGTTGATTTGGGTATCGGATTTTCAGTCGAGGGTTTTGAGTAGAGATTTCGGGAATTTCGTCGATTATTTTGTACAATATTATATGTTTCGAGGAACGGTTGGTTTCCGTGGTGAAGTACAGTGTTGTGAGCTATGATTTTGATCAAATATATTTTATGACTATTCAGGGGATCGAGATTGTGCTTCGGGCGAGGGATCTTCCGCCAGGCCACGAGATTAGCGCGAGTGTGCATTTTGCTCACCTGTGAGTGGACATTTCTTTTCACGGATTGATTGCGAGTCTTTTATATACGTTTTACAAACTTGAGCATGCAGTATGATCATGATTTTTACGAGCATGTGATTTACGATTATATATTTACGAATATGCGTATACGAATATACATACATATATATTATGTTTTATGCATGTGCATGGAAATGATTTATGATTTGGTTTACACAGAGTACAGTCTCAGTTATCAGGGTTGTATCGATACACATCGGGTTCTCGGCTGATCCCCGAGTACGCTCCGGGGGGGGGGACAGATATCCTGACACGAGGCCTTTCTGGCTAGGAATCACGTGTGGGTCTGGGATCCCGTGATTCAGACTGTGCTATCGCGAGGGAGTCCATGAGTGACCCCGCAATATTTTGATGCATGCTCTGTACGTGGGTTGGAGTCAGCGTCTCCTCACGTACCATTTGATTTTCATGCATTTGACTCGCATATGTTTTTATAACATATATATTATTCGGCGAAAGACATTTATTTTCGTCCACTCACTCTAACGGTTTTCATGTCTTTCCCCTGGGCTTTTCGGTTTCCGTGCCCAGTTTGCAGTTCAGGTTCTGGTGTTTCACGTCGTGGTTGGAGGTTAGTAGTTCGAGCTACCTGTGTTTTCCAGTAGGTTTCTTGTTTCGCCTACTGATGTATATATTGTATATATTTACACTAGAGGTCGCTCTGATACATTCTGATACATGTTTTATATAGTTTTTCCCGGTTATACTATATATTACAGTATGTTTACTGTTTATTGGTATTGATATGATATTGAGAAATCCGGATGGGATTGGTGCCCACGGTTTGGCTTTTGTGGCATAGGATGAAGTGTTATTTTCTGGGTGCAGTGACAATTCCGCGTTAGTAGCGTTACTCTGCCGAAATTTTTAATGGTTTTTGTTGGTTCACGTTTTCAGAAGGGGTTTGATTCCGATTTAGGCAACTAAATCGGGGTTGGGTTCTTTCAGTACTCCACTCCTTGCCTTGTTTATATAATTCTATGAATATACTGATTCGCAATAAGAAATCCCATCACAAAAGTATTGCATTTTGGTATTTCATCAGAATGCCCCTCCCTCTTTTTCTCCATTGTGGAGGATCTTATCGAAGTCACCAATGTTAACCAAGAATAAAAAATAGACAAATCGTTCAAAATTCTCAAGTATGGATCCATTCTGAGATCTCTGGATGATCATAAAACCATGCTAGCCTCCATTGACTCGATCGATCATTTGGAAGCCACCACATTTTTTTTTTGGAAAGTCCACTTAGACCCTAAGACCTTGCTCATAAATTTTGAGAAATGCCCATTTTTTGAACACCAAATTGATTTTTAAACTTTTTTTTATATGAAAAGATGCATATATTGCATTTCAAAGTTATCAAATATAACAAAAATATCTAGAATAACCCTCGTTTGTAAGCGAGGTAAAACTAAACTAGACAGTTATGTATCTATAAACATTTGGAGCTCATATAAACTAGATTTAATCTATCAATGAATATTAGATGAAATTAGACCTAAACTACACCTCACTATCATTTCTTTTTTGCATTGTCTTCAGTAGAAAAGCCCTCTTTCTCCACCATCAGGTAAGCCAGTCATAGAGGACTAACAATTGGCAGCTTCTATTCCACATTCTTCTTCTTCTTCTTCTTCTTCTTGCTTCCTACTGGTCTTCCTTTCTTCTTACTTGCTTCTTTCTTTTTTTCCAGAGACTGTAGACCAAGACATGTCCTATCCATGAGAAGTTTTCCCAAAGATAGCGTAAGGCTAGGCTTCTTTGGGGAGACTGTTACCTCTCCCACTCTTTTTCTTCTACTACTCTTTGTCGGTGTGAGAAGCAGTGTTGCTTGCACCACGCTCCCCTCTAACATGTCCTCAGCTTGGGTGGGTTTGGTTCCTCTTCATTCCCTTTTTGAAAATCACAGCTTGGAATTAGGTTTTCTTCTTCCTCTCCTAATGCTTGTTGACTCCCAACGTTGGTAGCCTACTGTCATTCCTCATCAGCTTCACTTTCCCCTCCATTCACCAAAACAAGTTGCATTGTTCCATTCTCAACTGCAAGAGTATCAGTTGCTTTACCTTTGTTTTAGTTTGCAACTTTGCAATTAGTGCTCCCCCTTGGGCTCTCCTCTTCCACTCCCGTTTTACTCATTTCTTCCTCTTCTGGTTTTCGGCGGGCCGCTATCACTGGTCGCCTTCTAGCTTGGGTTGATTTTTGTTGCTGCATTAATGATATGGTGAACAATAAACCCTAATTCATGTTTCCCTGAGCAGTGTTCCTCAGTATCACTCCCTCGAAGCAAGGAGGAGGTATCCCGAAAACCCTAGTTTCAGGTTTATTGTTTCCTTCAAAATATGCACCAGTGAGTTCATCCAAAAATAAGTCTTGCCAAAGTGGTTAATTCTCCAACAACTAGGGTACTGACCTGTGAGATAGTCATAGTAGAAGCTTAGCTCTGGTTCCATCCCCATATCAAATCAAAATCTCCTCTTCATGTGAATCGGGCTTCCCACTACATGCTGGATTCGAACTCGGATAACTCCTCTATCAAATTCTTCATTGTCCATGTCTTCATACTATCCTAGAGTGGCTCTAAGCATGATGAAATTCTCCTTGGTATTAATATTTGGTATGATATTTAGGAGGGACATTTCCAAGCCAATTTTCTTCATAGGAACCTCGTCCATATCCTCTCTCCCTTCATATTTCACCATCTGAATTAGAGCTCGATCAAAGTCTCATGGTCATCCCTTGAGTATTGAATTTCGATCTTTCTCCTTCTCGAATGCCAATAAGTAGTGTTCATCATAATCTTATACCCCTATGCATCCCGACATACTCCAGAACCTAAAGAATTTTCTCACTAAAGCATCTAGATGGATTGAAGGAAAGCAAGCGAGTCACCGAGTAGCTCTTCCTAGTTTGGTTCAGTGAGGATTCACCCCCAGGATAGAGGTCTACCACTCCATCGTCCTCATCCAACGCCAATGCCAAGGCAAAACGAGCCACCAAGGCATCAACCTTCTTCATTGATTGAGAATTCTTGTTCATGGTTGTAGGTCTCGAGATCCTGGTGAATGATTTGATCGAAAGAGGAAGCACGACAAGTAAAATACTCGCCGCCTAGGATTTGCTCGAACTCGGGTTTTTTCACGCCACTAGAAAAACAACTTTTTAGTTAATTTGTAAGCTTGTTTTTTTTGTTTAGCTGACAAAAAGTCTATATTACCCTTAATGTGTCAAATAATTCTCTATGTTCAAGGTATGTACATCGATAATCTCTTTATTCTTCTTTCCTAAAATTATATTACAATTTATTGGTCTGATCAAAAGTTAAAGCTCAGAATTTCGATTATGATCTTGATGATCAAGAATCAATCAGGAAACATTTCTTAAAGAAACAAGTACTTGATGCACCAAACACAGACCTTTGGAAATAAATACAGACTGAGGTGAATACTATTTAGTTCAAACTCAAACTACAGACTGGAGTGCAAAACATGATTAGTTCAGACATAACAGCCAAGAGTCCTCTGTCCCTTTCCAGGCTTCTTTATTTCTATCCACGCAATTTTGCTCCAAGAGCTTTGTCTAACTTTTCAATTATCAGTTGGTTTGGAATAGCTTTCACATATTCATACTCTTAAATCACTTGGGGCTTCTCAATGATAATTTGAGGAAGCTAGCTGAGCCTGGGTAAGCTTCTTATCCATTCGGGATTGCATACTAGTTTTTTTAGCTCACTTGGAACACGTTCATGGGCAAGAACTTCTGTCTCCTCATCAAGCTTACTTGTGTATAGAAAATTGCTATTGGAGGCATCCCTATTAGATCCAGCCAGCAGTAGCTTTCTTGACGGTCTCGATCTCAGCGCCGACGCGGGGAACAGCGTTGGCGGCTTTCTCGTCCTTCTTGTGGGCGGCGTTGGGCGTCTTTTTCCTGATGACGACGATTCTTGACATGGCTACCGAGAGACATCGAGACATCAAGTGGTTTAAGGGAGTGGGCCGGGTTAGATTTCAAGTCTGTAAATTGCAAGGGTGTTGTTCGCTAAGCCGAGTTTAATATAGAGTTGGTTTAATACAATGATTGACATAAATTCTAGAAAGAAAAAAAATGTATGGTCGCACTCAGTATTACGAATTCAAAGTAAAAGAAGTTAGAGCACCCCAATCGGTGTTGTGCGATTGTTCGTGCTATTTAAGGAAGAGCAGTCATTGTTCATCGAATAAGAGGTGTAGTTTCTGTTTTTTGTGTAGCGGTGCCAAAAAATAGCATGTGCTATTACTGTTCATAAATTAAATTTTTATTAATTTTTTTTAATCATTTTCAACCAATCCATAAATGACACGTGTCGTTGTCGTATGAATAATTGAATAAGATTTCGAGTAAAATTTCCGACTAATGGCGCACTGACAGAACGTTATCGGGTAAATAATTATACAAAATTTCTGATAAGATATTCAACCAATCATGAGGCAACACGTGTCATGTTCACGTATCATTATCGTCCTAATAATTGGTATAAGATTCCCGGAGAGATTTCCGACCAATTGAAAGCCGACACATGTAATCATCTTATATAATCATAATATCTACACTCGGCTATAAATTTGTTGATCGGTGCTCATCGTTCATTTACACCGTTTTCAACCATATAATCTACATTTCGATAAGATGAATCCTTTTAGTTTTGAGAATTTTTGTAGAGTGCAGCTGCTCTTATAGAGTGCAATAAAGACTTTTTGTCCAGTTATTAGATCATTTGTCAACTAAAATTAAACTAAGGTTATAAATTATTTTGATGTTTAAAAAAGGTGCATTTCTCAAAATTTCTCGACCTTTCTAGACACAGCCAAAGGACAAGACCAAACACACCAGAAAAATAAGCTAAAAAATTTGAATCAACCTAAACTATAATACGGCAGAGCACTGAAACAGCTCAGCAAAATACACAAAAACTAAATACCATGGGACAGAGGCACCCGTCATTTCGAAAAATTTGAAGTTACACTACCACATTTGTGAACATTACCAGCGAGATCACCGGAGGCAAGGCCGGCGACCGGAAAAGTCGTCGGTAATGTTCATCATTACCGGCGACTTACTCCGTCGTCGGTAATGTCGCCGGAAAATCGCCGGTAATGTTTCAAAACATTACCGGCGAATCCAACCGTCGCCGGCAATGTCAAGCCTAACATTTCCGGCGATTTTCCGGCCCGAATTTCGCCGGAAATGTGTGGCTCGACATTGCCGGCGACTGTTGGAGTCGCCGGTAATGTTTTGAAACATTACCGGCGATTTTCTGGCGTAAAGTCGCCGGTAATGTCTTCATTTCCGGCGACTTACTCCGTCGCCGGCAATGTCTCTTATATTAGTCACAGCTCGATCATTCATTCATTTTGATCGAAAAAAATCCAGAGAAATCGAAAGAAGGAAAACGTACGCTCTGAAATCGATCATTCGGTATATTGTCAAAATTAAGGCGCGTGTCGAAAACTCGATCAGTCGGGAAGCTATATATATAGGTATGTGTGTATATATATATATACGTATAAATGAAGGTATATATATATGTGTGTGTTGATCAAATCCAATTCGTGAGATATATATGAAATGTTGTTGATGTTGTGTCTGAATCAACGACTAGTATTATCGTAGTGTTATCGGAGCCACGCTTAACAGAGCCTCCTACCTAGTCAAATACGTTTTGAATTGAAAAAAGAAGAATACCATCATCGAGTACTGAATCGAATTCAGAGATTAGATCGATATATATATATATATATATATATATGCATGTGTTGATTTAAGGCGAGTTGAATTGAGATATCGCGTCGATTATTAGTAGTGAATGTGTGTGTATATATATATAATTAATACGTAAATTTGTTAGAATTTTCAGGATGGACAAGAGTTGGATGAGCCTCGAAAGATGGGATGTCAGATATCACCAGCGAATTAGGAGTTTTGTGGATTTTGTGAAGGCTAATTGTGGAGACAATACACTTCATTATTGCCCGTGTAAAGAATGTAAGTGTTTCAGCGATCGATTTCGTTTTCCTATTGATAAAGTCCAGAGGCACCTAAGTAAATACGGGTTTTGGGATAAGTACACTTGTTGGATTTATCACGGTGAAACATCGTTAGCGGGTCCGCATGATCATGGACAATTTGGTGAGAAGGCCAGTCCACGCTATGATCATGGAGATTTTGCTGAGAGGGGCAGTTCATCCTATGATCCAACAGCGATGTTAATCAATGATATGTTTCCTTATGAGAGCGGTGTATTTGCTGATGAAGCACCAAATGTCCCTCCCGTCGTTGAGGGTTTCCCCCATATCGAGCCAGTCGAGCCATTACCTGGAGCTCATGTCAACTCAAGCGGTATGGACAAGTACAACAACCTGATTGCATTGCAACAGACTCCGTTGTACGACGGTTGTAGTAAGACTGTTCTTGAAAGTGTGATGGGAGTGATGCAGCTCAAAATGGAGAACAAAATGTCTGTCAAAGTTGTTGATTCTTGGTTGAAGTGGACTGCTTCGCTACTGCCACCCGGTCATCGTCTTCCTACCACTCATCATAAGGTGCGACATATCCTGAAAGATCTTGGGCTTTCCTACATCAAAATCCATGCATGCAGATATGATTGTATTCTCTTCTGGGGAAAAGATCTCGAAGACCTTGAAGCCTGCCCGGTATGTTTTACAGAAAAGTATAAGTTGACTCCTGCAGGCAACAAGAAAGCTGTGAAGATACTTCGATATTTCCCGCTTATTGATAGGCTGGAGCGGTTGTTCATATGTGCTTTCACGGCCGAGGCAATGAGATGGTGGGCTGAGAAGAATTTGCCTGACGATGACACCCTTATACACCCTTTCGACGGAGAGGCTTGGAAGCACATGGTCAGGGAGTTTGATCATTTTGCAGCAGAGGTCCGAAATGTTTGGCTAGGGCTCTCATCTGACGGATTCAACCCTTTTGGCAACATGAGTCTTCAATACAGTATATGGCCAGTTATTTTGGTACCGTACAACCTTCCACCATGGATGTGCATGAAGAAGGAATACAATATGCTGACTCTGTTAATTCCGGGCCCGGGTTATCCAGGAAAGTGTCTCGATGTGTATTTGAGGCCTTTGATTGAGGAGCTTAAGTACCTGAGTGAGTGTGGCCACCCCACTTACGATAGGTTCAAAAACGAGATGTTCCAGATGCATGTCATGCTTGTTGGCACTATCAGTGATTTTCCTGCCCGCGGTATGTTGTCGGGCAACGTTACCAGGTGTTACAGGGCTTGTTCAGAGTGCATGACGGTTGATTGTTGCAGTCCTCATTGCGGTAAAATTGTTCAGATGCGTCACCGTTGTTGGCTTCCATATGATCACCCATTTAGGCAGGATCCAGACGCGTTTGATGGGACTGTGGAAACAGGTGTGGCACCCAGGCGATGGACAGGGGAAGAAATTTTAGAAGTGTTGAATGAATATGATTTTGGCCAGCTGAGCAATCATCCTGACATAGTGGCGTCAATTCCAGACAAGCCCGAAATGTATAAGTTTTGGACACACAAGAGCATATTCTGGGAACTCCCCTACTGGCCCAGGTTGCCTATCAGACATTACCTAGATGTCATGCACATAGAGAAGAATGTGTGTGAAAGTGTGGTGGGCACAGTTCTTAACTTGGAGGGGAAAACAAAAGACATCCCTAAGGCACGCATTGATCTGAAAGCTATGGGACTGCGGAAACATTTGTGGTTAAGAGATGGTAAGAGAAAAATGCCGCAAGCTCCTTACACCGTCAAGCCGAAGAATAAGCATGAAATTTTTCGGTGGCTGAGTAATGTCAGGTAAATATTCTTATATATGACTATGCAGTACGGAAATTGGTTTGCCTTTAATTTTTACCGGATTATGGTGATATGCGAGAAATATAATTGTTGCCTATGGCTATATATATATACATGCAGGTATCCTTATGGCTATGCAGGAAATATAAGCAGGTGTGTTAACTACCGGGACAATAAGATGTACGGATTAAAGAGTCATGACTGCCATGTACTGCTTCAACGCCTTTTCCCTATTTTCATTCGAGGGTACCTGCCCAAGGAGGTGGTGGAGCCATTGGTGGCCTTGTCAAGATTCTTTCAGAAGTTATGCACCAGGGAAGTTAAAAAATCAGATCTCAGGGAGATGCAAGATGACATAATTTTTATCATGTGCAAGCTTGAGTGGATATTTCCGCCAAGGACTATGTGAAGAATAAATATGCACCTGAAGGGTGTATCGCTGAAGCATATGTTGCGCACGAGTGTGTAACGTACACCAAAGTGTATTTGGGAGCGCTTGAGGACCCCCAACAACAGATGCCGATAGATGAACCTCAGTTCAACCTTTCTATCATCTCCAATGACGTTGTAGTACAGGGAAGATTGCCAAAGTCGTACAAGTTGGATGAAAATGAGGTAGTCATTGCCCACTGGTCGGTACTGATTAATTGTGAAGAAGTACAATATTGGAAAAACTATCATCTTCACTGCCCTGCTATTGCCGGAAATGTTGAATACCACAACAGGACGTTTGCAAACTACTTTGGTCCATGGGTAAGGGTATATGTGTATATGTCTTTATTTTTATTGCCATTTTCCTTATATAGCATGTGTGGACGTACGTGGTTTTGTGGTTTCTATGTTCATAATTTCTTGTGTGGTTTCTTATCTTTTTCAGATGAACCATGTAGCAGATGATGGTTACCCAGAGTGGTCAAACGAATTGAGGGTCCTTGCGATGAAACCGATAGCTTCAAAAGTTTACTCGATGTGTCAGGTCAATGGCGTGAAATTTATATGTCAAAATCGAGACGACCGACTGAAAACACAGAATTGTGGGGTGATGGTCCATGGTGGGCAGGATGGCGTTGACTATTATGGTGTCCTTCATTCAGTTGTTGAACTAATTTATGGGAACCGCATGAAAGTGCACTTGTTCAAGTGTAGATGGTTTGATACTAGCCCGGAGAACACAAGGACCGATCAGCACGGAACATTTTCGGTGAATACTGCTACTACCTGGTATGAAGAAGACCCTTTCGTTCTTGCCTCATCAGTAAAACAAGTGTTTTACCTGGACGATCTTCTTAACAAAGTCCCGTGCAAGGTGGTTAACCATGTTGCTCATAGAAACATATACAGTGCTGCCACACTTGGTGATACCGCAGATGATGAGGAAGTTACTGCATACCAAGAGCCGAACGCTTTTGACATTCCGGAATCATCTACGATTCGCCTTAATAATGTGAGATCTGGGAGTGTGGTTCGAATTACTGGGGCAGAACTTCTTGATGTTAATCCATATGAAGTTGACGCTGATTCAGATGACGAGGAGAGGCACATATTGCCAGAGGTTACCTATGAAACCGAGTCAGACTCAAGTGATGACGATGATTACGATTATCATCCTTAGTACGTTAATGATGTCGTCGGAAATTGTAGACGGAAAATTTCGTCGGAAAATGTAGTCGGAAAATGTAGTCGGAAAATGTAGACGGAAAATGTAGACGGAAATCGTATACGGAAAATGTAGTCGCAAAATGTAGTCGCAAAATGTAGACGGAAATCGTATACGGAAAATGTAGTCGCAAAATGTAGTTGCAAAATGTAGACGGAAATCGTATACGGAAAATGTAGTCGGAAAATGTAGTTGGAAAATGTAGTCGGAAATCGTAGACGGAAAATGTAGTCGAAAAATGTAGTCGGAAATTGTAGTCGGAAAATGTAGTCTAAAAATGTAGACGGAAATCGTATACGGAAAATGTAGTCGCAAAATGTAGACGGAAATCGTATACGGAAAATGTAGTCGGAAAATGTAGTCGGAAAATGTAGTCGGAAATCGTAGACGGAAAATGTAGTCGGAAAATGTAGTCGGAAAATGTAGACGGAAATCGTATACGGAAAATGTAGTCGCAAAATGAAGTCGCAAAATGTAGACGGAAATCGTATACGGAAAATGTAGTCGGAAAATGTAGTCGGAAAATGTAGTCGGAAAATGTAGTCGGAAATTGTAGTCGGAAAATGTAGTCGGAAAATGTAGACGGAAATCGTGGACGGAAAATGTAGTCGGAAAATGTTGTCGGATATTTTTCGGGAAATGTCAATATTACCAACGAGTAATAAGCAACTCGTTGGTAATGACATTACCAACGAGTTAACTCGTCGTTGGTAATGTCATTACCAACGAGTTGAAGTCGTTGGTAATGACATTACCAACGAGTTATAAGAAACTCGCCGGCAATGTTGTCTTGATAGAACCATTCCCAGTCGAGCCCGAGCTTCATTTCTCCTCCTCCTCCTCTCCCTCTCCTCCTCCTTCGTTTGCCTCTACTCCTCCTTATCCTCTCCTCCTCCTATTTCTCGTCCTCCTCCTCTCCACCGATTCTCATCTCCTCTCCTCCTCTGATCCTCTCCTCCTCTCCTCCTCCCCTCCTCTCCTCCCCTCACCTCCGTCGCCGGCAAAGCAAATCGGACTCCACCATGGCAGGTCCGATCCTCTCTCTCTCCCTCTCTCTCTCTCTCTCAATTTTTAATTATTTTTGTTTATGTGTATGTGTATGTGTATGTGTATGTGTATGTGTAAATTAATTAGGGTGCTAAGTTGGAAATTAGGGTGATAAGTTGTAAATTTATATGCAATGTATATATATGTGATGTATATATATATATAGGTATGTGAAAATTATGTGATGTATATATATGTGAAAATTATGTATATATGTGGTTTGGATGAATATGTGATGTATATATATGTGAAAATTAAACCTAATTAAGATGCATGATGTATATATATGTGTGAAAAATGTGGAAAATTAATTAGGGTTTGTGATTTGGATGAATATGTGAAAATTAAATTTAATTAAGATGCATGATGTATATATATATACATCGAAAATGTATATATGTTAATTTAGGTGATATAGTTGTTAATTAATTGTATAAATGAAGGTGGAAATCGGGATCAGAACGGTTTAGAACCAGAACGGTTATAAACCGGAACCGCGCGGAACCGGAACCCTTTGGAACCGGAACTGTTTGTAACCGAACCCGTTATGTTACAAACGTTTCCAGTTACAAACAGTTCCGGTTTCTAACGGTTCTGGTTCCAAACCGTTCTGGTTCCGATTTGTTATAGAACTGAAACAGTTTGGAACCGGAACGGTTTGGAACCAGAACTGTTTGTAACCGGAACCGTTATGTTACAAACGGTTCCGGTTACAAACAGTTCCGGTTTCAAACGGTTCCGGTTCCACACCGTTCCAGTTCCGATTTGTTATTGAACCGAATCCATGACTATTACGGTGTCCAGGAGGTTTTGCGGCTAATTGGCTTCGGAGAGGTTCCCGAAATAGTGGAAAGAACAGTAGTCAAGCTTCCTCCTCGCCCGCAGTTAGCAACACGCCCAGTGGGCCAATGATGACTGCTTGCACGAGAGCCTTGCTAGAGGCGCGAGCTGAGGAGGAAGCTGCACGATCAAGAGCCGTGGAACCAGAAGTCGAGGCTCGAGCCTCAGTCTCCAGACGCTCAATCAGCAGACGTCCCTCCGGTGGCTGAGCCTCAGACGAGCGACAGTCAACGGGGGCATCAGAAACTCCCTCAGTCTGAATGCCCCATATTCGCCCGGTGCCTACTCCCGTTTCACGGGAATCATCTAAGACACATGGTGGTGCTGGCGCCTCATCGTCCAGGCCTCGTCTATCTCCGCCGTCCGGTCTCTTCCTACCCGAAGAGATTCCTGTCATCCCTGAATTCGATGATAGGGGGATGCCTGTTTATGTTGAAGGACGGCCGGAGTATCTGAGCGTGGAGGAAGCGTATAACTTCCTCCCGTTCGACCCCGTGTATCTTTGGAGTGTGAGGTGCACCAACCAACAAACGGACGATGCAGGTAAATTTTATTTAATATCAGATTGATTACTTAATTATTACTTAAGACTTGCGATAGGTTCAATTAATGATATCCATTTGTTGACATTGTATTATTAGGCAATTTCGTTAATGGGACTGGAAAACGGAAAGGGGCTAGAGGCACCTGCACCGGGAAGAGACTTGAGCAGGCCACCGGCGGAAGGAAAATGCCCATAAGGGCCAATGAGGATGGCGAGATGATCGAGGCATTCGACACCACGCGCAAATATGTCAGCATGGCCGGTGCGATCGTGCGGAACAAGGTCCCAATGCTTTGGCCAGATTGGGAATCTGTGCCTATCTACGTGAAGATGCAAGTGCATAATGCACTCAGTGTGAGTAAAATCGTATTTTCATTACGTAAATTTTACATTTATTAATTAAGTCCGAATAAATATATAATTTTACCTTTTATATATTCATATTGCAGGTGTGGTTTGACGTGGATGAAGTTCTTATTCACACGTGGGTAGAGCGTCAACTACATATGAGGTGATGTGCTTCGACTTATTTGAATATATATCGAGTTAGATTTTTGTTTATCAAGTGTTTTAATATCTCTAACTTTTTTTCCTTGTTTTAATATAGGTATAAAGAGTGGAAGAACGAGCTTTCTTCCCATTACACTGTATACAAGGAGCTAGGCCGAGGTTCTACCCCTAGCGAATTCCGGTTTAGAGAGTACGAGTGGCTGTGGCTGATAGCCCACTTCGAGCACCCCAAAGCTCAGGTATGCATCATTAATATATCTTACAAGCCTAATGTATCGTATCAGATTGAAATAGTTAGTTACTAATTTGTTTCCATATGTTTATCAAACAAGGCGATTTCGAAGACGAACCGAGCGAATAGATTGAAAAACACCAGGGCCCATCATGCAGGTTCACTCAACTACATGGGTTGGTCGACTAAGGGGCAGCAACAACAAGAAGTGAACCCCTTGGTGTATATTCATCAGAAGTTCTATCCACAGTGCCCTGACGAAGCGGTAAGTCTTTCGCCTCTCCATGTGTTAATAAAACTATTTTTCGATATTAATA
This sequence comes from Geum urbanum, assembly GCA_946800695.1. NCBI lineage: Eukaryota > Viridiplantae > Streptophyta > Magnoliopsida > Rosales > Rosaceae > Geum > Geum urbanum. The sequence continues at coordinate 44,451,652 of OX326998.1, forward strand.
GATTTTGTTAGTTAATACGTTGTTCATTTTCTCTTTTCAATTAGGCGAGAGTGGAGGAGGCGACCGCAGAAGTGACCATGAGTATAGCTCAGACTAACCATTCTGATCTACGCATTTTATGCCTGATTCTTAACGTCTTTCTCTTTACATTTAGCTTTGTCTTGACCTTAGTACTATCATTTCTTACTTACTTTGTTGTTTTTAGGTTTTGAATAAAGGAGTGCAATAAAAGAGGTGAAATGGAGCTTAAAACGCAGCAATTGGAGGTTTCCTAATTCGCTTAGGAAAAGTGGTATTTCCTACTTTGACTAGGATTCCTACTTGGGTTAGGAATGCAAATGGTTCGACAACTCGGAAAGTTTCGCGGAGCTAAAAAATGAAGTTTCCTAAATCAACTAGGAATGACGTGGCGAAATGTCCGAGACGCGCAAAATGGTTGAGAAATGGTATTCGTAAAAGTTACTAAAATGGTACGCACAAATGGTTTCCCAAATGAAGAACGAATGCATTTCTCCTACGTGGACCAGGAAGATCAAGTCGGCATGCATTTTTGGAAAGAAGTCATGGCCGAAATATTGAGATCATACTTGCCCTATTTGAAGACCAAATATCTTGAATATCTTAAAGAAATTCGGCAAGAAATATATTCCTTGGAGATCAAGAAAGAAATATCTAGAGTGGAATAAGGAAAGAAGATTTCAGAACAGACCTGTAACTTCAAGAGGCCACCGAAGTCGCAATTCAACTCCAAATATGGCGTTCCTTATATATATTTTATAGCTCTCTGAATAAGCTTTCCAACGAGTCCAAAATCATAATTTTCTGAGCTCCAGAACTCCCGAAAAAGACGTTTCAAGACAGGCTGTCAAAAGCTGGCATTTCTACCCGGGTAAACTAGGAATCCCTAGTTTGGAGAGGAAAGTTGGACTTCTTCACCTATAAATAAAAGGGCTCGGTTTCATTCTCATTCATCTCTCATCATACAAGCCGAGCTCTTGTCCACAACACTTTGTCTCCTCCAAAATCGAAAATTCATCAAGAAGCCGAAGCTCCCCACACTCCAACAATCGACATCCTCTATAAGAGCAACTTAGGCAATCCGAAGGTTTCTCTCCATCCACTAGAAGGCCATCTACATGTTTTGCAACTGCGTTCACGACCAAAATGTGTAACATGTTACCTTCTACTCTCTTTTTGTATGAACGATTGATTTTTAAGGAAGAGTTTAAATAAGAGTTTGTGGTTATATAATTCTAGCATGTTTTTGTAACTTGTTTCGAATCTGAGTTCTTTGCTATGCATGTATTTTCTATGCTTAATGCTTAACTTAAATGCGAGAGATCTTGGTTTATGTTATGATATGTCTAGAATGCGAGCAATCTTGGTTCGAAAACATTGTCATTCGAGAAATACATGAACAACATAGTAAAAGCTTAGATTTTAAATAGGTTGCATACAATATGATTAGGTTATAAAGGAATGAGGTGAGTATGATGAGTTGATCAATGTGTATATATGTAATTAAACTTTATTTTCGGTTTTTAGTAAGCATGTTTAGGATTCTATGTTCTTGTTTGTTTTGCTTGTCTATGAGTTTAAGCATGTTAGAACTTAGAAGCCAACGATGTGTTTGCCATGCCATATTTTTGTCTTTATTTTCGTAGATAATAAACAACCTTTATAAAATCCCCCCTTTTTACCATAGCGTAAATATGCATGCACCCTCAATCCCCAGTTAAGAACGATCCCTATTTATCAATGCTACATCTACACAAAAGGGTTTTAATTGTTTATGCATTTTTGTTGATTGTTAAGTGTTAATTTAATGGTTGCAAAGTCGTGTATCACATCCTGACTGCTCCGAGGAAGAAGTCACCCAGTATGCCTCTCAGATCGATCCGCTTGATCCTCCAATAGCGGCTCAGATCATGGCAAAAGCGTGCGGGACTGGAAAGAATACCTACTACTGTAGGGGAATGGGCTCGACGGGCGAAGGAGTATTGAAAAATACTTCACAATACTCTACCGGGTCAAGAAGTTCAACTTCTAGTCGTAACCTCGCAGCGGAGCTTCAGAGGACGCAGAGGGAGTTGGAGGAGCAAAAGAGGCAGATGGCCGAGTACCAAAACATGGTCCAGCAGCAGACACAGATGCAGGCTCAGATGTACACATGGATGCGGACGATGTACGAGGCTCAGACTACCGGACAACCGTTCCCCACACCTCCCCCGGTCCCGGTCCCTCCGTTCCCTAGCTATCCACCACCAGCACCGCACCAGTCAACGCCAGAGCAAGACCAAGGTAGCCACCAGAATTCAAATGAGTACATGGATTACTTCGACCCTGACCCGCAAGTTCCTCGACCCTGACCTGTAGTTGTAGTTATTTTTCGTATCGTCGTTGTTATTTGTACTGTACGTTGGACATTTATGTGTACTGTTGAACTTGTATGATTGTGCGGTGATTCGCGTCTTTTCAAGCACTTAATTAAACACTCAATCAAACACAAATACAATTAAAACCCTTCTTTGTTGATGTAGCATTGGTGAGTAGGGATCGTTCTTAACCGGGGATTGAGGGTGCATGCAAAACTATGCTAGGTTTGTTTAGGGGGGTGCAGAGTTGGTTTGTTTTCTAAGTTCCTACGAAAATTAAACCCTAATCTAATATGTACATGTGATCATCACATCATGTCAACCTCCACCGGTTTCATACTTCAACCACTTACCATCTACGAAATTCTCACCTTTCAACCTGCAAGTTATACATATGCTTTTAAGGTGGACGAAGCGCGCCAACACCTTATTTATTCTAAGGTTCATACAAAATATGCTAGGGAGGAACGAAGCGCGTATCACCCAACACATTAAGAAGCTTTAAGCATACAAGCATGCATACAAATCAAGATTAAAAACTAAGAACACATGGAAGATAAATAAATTAGTCAAAATGTATATCCTTAATTTAAACAAACTTCAATACAAAAACAAAGAATCCTTACAAAACCGAAGATGGGATAGAGAGTTTATGGTTACACTTTTAATTCTGTGAAGCGCACTGCGAACGCCAAGTGATGATTCTCAAGAACAAGACGAAGCGCGCCAATTATTCTTGATCCGAGGAAGATGGAAGCTTCGGCTTTGAGAGGGATTCGAAGTGTATGTAGGGAGGAGTGTTTAGGACAGCGTTTCGGCTTCTATGATGTGTGATCCACTTTTCTTCCCCCAAAGTTCTCTTTATATAGTAGTTGATTTTAGAACTTCGTTATTAGCAATTAAGCCTCATTCAAAAACTGTTTCAGCAATTAAGCCTCTGTTATTTGCCTATATATATAATCCGTTTCAGCTTAATTGCAATTATCCCTCCGTTACTCTCCAATTAAGCCTCCGTTATGCCCATTTGAAAACAGTTTTCAGCACCACTTGCTCCATGACGTTTCAGCAATTAAGCCTCCATTATTTGCAATTAAGCTCCCGTTACTCTCCATGCAATTATACATCCGTTTCAGCCATGCCATTAAGCTTACGTTTCAGCCATGTATATATCCACTTGCTCCATCCGTTTCAGCCATGTCAAGCCATTAAGCTAGCTCCATATATGCCATGCACCATGTAATTAAGCCATTCCATTGAAAACCATGCAATCCCATGCAATTAACCTTCTTTAGTCTCTAATTATCCTACAATTAAAAATATAACAAAAATAAGTAAAAGCTAATAAAATTAACAAAATTAAGTAGATAACAAAGTAAAAATGTGGAGAAAATATATTAATTAATACGCCAAAAATGCGTAGATCAAATTCCCCCACACTTAGACTTTGCTAGTCCCTAGCAAATACTAAACAAAACTACGGACTCAATAAAAGAAAATAATAAGGGAAAACGTTTTTACACAAAACACTAAGTAAACAAAAACTAAGCCCTTAATCAAGATTGTCTCAGAAATTTCTTTAAGTATATGGCGATGGAATCACAATGGTTTGAGAATGAATGTTCATCGAATTCAAGTGATAATAGAGACATGATCATGTTATGAATAAGTAAGACATAGAGAAAACAATGGTGATTTTAAGTCTATGCATGCTTCGAAAGAAGTTCAGATCAACTCACATGGATGCTCTCATCATATTTCCACTCATGCAGAGGTTTCACTCAAAGTGTTTAAGTATGCAACGAAATGGAAGTCAACTACTTGCACAAATGAACCAAAACCATATGCTTACTCATGCAACTTACTCCACAGATTGAAGGCTACTCATCTTAAGGATCATAAAGGACTTTCGAGGGTTGTAATGTGGCTGAGGCTAAGGCATTTGAAATTTAGATATGTGGTGGTTAAAAGCATTCAAAAGACTTAGTCAAAGCACCAAAACATCAACAATTCGAGTTCCAACTTAACCAAAACGTCACCATGTGTTTCTTTTAAGTCCACGGGCCAGATTTCATCTTTTTGGGCCCTAACTTCATTCTAAACTTCCCTTGAGCTTTGTGAACAGGACAAAGACCATGTTTTGCATTATTGGGCCTTCTTTTCGAAACAAACTCCAAACTCACAAGTACGGGGGACATTAATCCAAACTTAGAAACTTAGAACCTATTGCCGGAGAGCTTTTTGATCTTTCTTTTGTTCTTGCTCTCTAAATTTTCTTCTGTTTCATTCGGCAATCACACATATTACAAGTCATTTGGACAAGTCTATCCCCATACATACATCCCTTAACATCTTCACGCCATCTTCTTTGTTTTAGTTTCAAAAATCCCACAAAGTCTTTTGAACAAGGGTATGGATAATCTACACTAAGTTAAAGTGTTTAGATTCATATGGCAATGAAAGAAAGGCATAATGTAGGCTCAAATGGGTTCATCTAGGGGTGTCGCAACTCGTGCGCACAAAATGGGTCACATGGCAATTTGGCAAAGTGGTGGAATACTTAAGTGCCTTTAATCACATCCAAAATCAGAGTATGTATCAACTATAAGCTTTGCAAATTGACATGAGTAAGTTCTAGTATTCTCTAGTTCATTAATATCTATGGCAAGTAATCAAATGAAGCATATTTAGCTATGAACTACGAAATAAGATGGATTGATCAGATCACTCAAGAAATAAAGCACATATAGCTCAAAAGCTCACATAAGGTCATATGATTCAAAAACTTAGTCTAGCATGCGAATTTCTGTACCAAGTCTTGCAAACCATATCTACTACATGTCATAACACTCAAAAGATGTCTCAATTAGCACATGAATTCCATGTAATGTGATATGCAACTCCATAGGATGTTTATTTTGGTCCAATTTCATCATCGACTAACTAAGGGCATCCTAAGACTCTTTAAAAACGCTAAGTTAAACAAAAAGACTCAAAAATACACTAAGAATGACTCAAAAGTTTTTTTTTTTTAGGGCATCATCCGCCGGAAAGTTCCATTGTCCGCCCAATCTTTCAATTTTATGACTCAATAAAGTTGTAAACCCCTTCCCCCACACTTAAACTCTACATTGTCCTCAATGTAACAAAGTAAAGTCATAGAATTCAAGCATGAAAGAGAGATCTACGAAAATTCTATCTAAGAAAATTAAAAAGCAACGACAAAAATTAAAAAGAGAGGGAAGAGAATGCAAATCTGGTTTGTAGACTCCTCCATTGGGTTGCCTCCCAACAAGCGCTTGTTTTTTAAAGTCTTACAGCCTAGACGTGATGCTTCAATTTTGCTCTAAGAATGGCCTGAATTTTGAGGGCATCTCCTCCACGTTTAGGTCCTTCAATTTAGGGGTAGCCATCCATAATTACCGCGTCGGTTTTGTTCATCTAAACAACCTCCTTCTCTTGCGTTTGCCTCCTTGTTGTGCATAACTTTTTCATATTTTGGCACTTGTTTGATGCACTCAAGGGCATAAGAAATTTCTCCAAGTTGGACTCGTCAGTCCTACCTGAAAACAGTTCACGAGCAAACGTAGAATTAGCAACAACCAAATTTGAAGGAATAGGGTCATTACCTTTTGATGGGGCAAGTTGTTCAAACGAATGTGCCATTGTGGCCCTAGGTGCCACATTTTCAACCGAAGATGTGGTTGAACCTCTCTCAAAAAGAATGTGCACAAGTTAGTAAATTCATGTTACAAGTTAGAAATCGCAGAAAATGAGCACAGCTGCAAGAACAATTTATATAGAATTATTACCATGTCAAAATGCAACGAAATTTTACGAACAAGAACTAGACACATATATACAATAATCCGTAAATTTTCAGATTTTTCCGACACCTGCAGCTATGTCAAACAATTTTCACAAAACAGAAGAATGAGAAGTCTCGAAAATTTTATGAACAAGTATATGTGATTAATCCTTTACAAGTTTATATGCACAAACACACAATTTCGACATAGTATTATGTCCAAGCATGTCCAAATTGAGTGCGCCTAAGATTTAAAGAGAGTACACGAAAGTGGCCTTTAGATCTTTCAATGGACGTGCGACCCGCGCGATAAAGTATGCATTCTCAATCAATCGGCCTTTGATCAATCGAAAAACATGGCCAGTAGGGATAGAGATAACGCGAGAGGTAGGACTAATTTCGAGAAAACACCCCGAGGCTACCGTGATCAAGGGATATTACTCCAATGATGTTTCTCTTTCTTAGATCCAAAACCTGTCACCAGTCATAACCCAACTACACACCATGTCCGACGTTCAGCCAAAATTTCGAGAATGACACACTCCCTCAATTCCATAGTAGACTCCGCCCACAACCTTATATCTCGAATGAAATACAAAGGGTTAAGGAGATAAACTAGAAAAAGAGGCGCCATCTATTCCAAAGAGTGAGACTTAATCAACCAGCTCATGTACTCAATGTAAATCGAAGACTTCCCTTAACGTTTAATTGGCTGCAAAAACAACAATATGAACAAGTGTTAGTATAAATCTCGAAAATTTACAAGTATATATGAACAAAATTTGACAACTTTACAAAAAACACATGCAATTCCAGATTCTGCCAAACATGAGCACAGCAGCTTGTCGAATTTTTTTAGAATTATTGGCTCGGTCGACTGGGCTGAAATTTTTCAGGCACCAACTAGACACAAAACCAAACATTCCTACAAAATTTCAGATTTTTGTGAGTCCTTTAGCTATGTCAAATAATTTTCACAAAACCAGGAAGTGCAGAGCTCCGAAAAACAGAAAACTATTAACATAATGTACAAGCATAATCACACAATTCTTTTCAATCCCCGGCAACGGCGCCAAAATTGATTCGCGTCTTTTCAAGCACTTAATTAAACACTCAATCAAACACAAATACAATTAAAACCCTTCTTTGTTGATGTAGCATTGGTGAGTAGGGATCGTTCTTAACCGGGGATTGAGGGTGCATGCATAACTATGCTAGGTTTGTTTAGGGGGGTGCAGAGTTGGTTTGTTTTCTAAGTTCCTACGAAAATTAAACCCTAATCTAATATGTACATGTGATCATCACATCATGTCAACCTCCACCGGTTTCATACTTCAACCACTTACCATCTACGAAATTCTCACCTTTCAACCTGCAAGTTATACATATGCTTTTAAGGTGGACGAAGCGCGCCAACACCTTATTTATTCTAAGGTTCATACAAAATATGCTAGGGAGGAACGAAGCGCGTATCACCCAACACATTAAGAAGCTTTAAGCATACAAGCATGCATACAAATCAAGATTAAAAACTAAGAACACATGGAAGATAAATAAATTAGTCAAAATGTATATCCTTAATTTAAACAAACTTCAATACAAAAAACAAAGAATCCTTACAAAACCGAAGATGGGATAGAGAGTTTATGGTTACACTTTTAATTCCATGAAGCGCACTGCGAACGCCAAGTGATGATTCTCAAGAACAAGACGAAGCGCGCCAATTATTCTTGATCCGAGGAAGATGGAAGCTTCGGCTTTGAGAGAGATTCGAAGTGTATGTAGGGAGGAGTGTTTAGGACAGCGTTTCGGCTTCTATGATGTGTGATCCACTTTTCTTCCCCCAAAGTTCTCTTTATATAGTAGTTGATTTTAGAACTCCGTTATTAGCAATTAAGCCTCATTCAAAAACTGTTTCAGCAATTAAGCCTCTGTTATTTGCCTATATATATAATCCGTTTCAGCTTAATTGCAATTATCCCTCCGTTACTCTCCAATTAAACCTCCGTTATGCCCATTTGAAAACAGTTTTCAGCACCACTTGCTCCATGACGTTTCAGCAATTAAGCCTCCATTATTTGCAATTAAGCTCCCGTTACTCTCCATGCAATTATACATCCGTTTCAGCCATGCCATTAAGCTTACGTTTCAGCCATGTATATATCCACTTGCTCCATCCGTTTCAGCCATGTCAAGCCATTAAGCTAGCTCCATATATGCCATGCACCATGTAATTAAGCCATTCCACTGAAAACCATGCAATCCCATGCAATTAACCTTCTTTAGTCTCTAATTATCCTACAATTAAAAATATAACAAAAATAAGTAAAAGATAATAAAATTAACAAAATTAAGTAGATAACAAAGTAAAAATGTGGAGAAAATATATTAATTAATACTCCTAAAATGCGTAGATCATACGGTTTATGTCTTTCAACGCAGGTTCTGGAATTGGGCCCAATCCAGAACCGCATTTTTTTTTCAAAATTTTTTCAGACATTGCCGGCGACATGGACCTCAGTCGCCGGCAATGTCTCACATTCCGGCCACGGCGGCGCTGCCATTGCGTCGCCGGTAATGTCCGAGACATCACCGGGACATTGCCGAGTCGCCGGTGATGTCTCAGAAATTACCGGCGACGGCGTTTTCCGTCGCCGGCAATGTTAATACCGGCGGGGGATTTCCGGCGACGTCATTGCCAGCGACTTGTCGCTGGTAATGACAATTCCGGCGAAAAAAAAAAGACAAGGCCGGCGACGGCAAGTCGCCGGTAATGTCTCCATTTCTGGTAGTGTTACTTTAATAAAAATTTGACAGAGGCCTCATCCTTCAAATAAAGAGAAACCCCTCCATATTGCAGAGTCTTCAACCTTGGTCCCAGCAAAAGATCATCTGTTGCTGGCCGTGTTGATCGTCGTCTTCATCAACGCTTACATTGCAGAAACATTATAGATCTCACAACTTGCTTATTGCTTTCAATAATTTTTAACTTATTTATTTATTTTACTTTGTTAATAATTTATCCAAAGACTTTTTTGGTTGAGAACAAATTCTTCCATGTACGCAAAATGCTCTCATTGCATATGTATCGGAGCACAATTACATGACCATTTTAAACAGCTTCATATAACTTTTTGTCGAAACAAAAAAAAAAATTTAAGATTTTTTTTAAAAAGAGAATAGAAAAAGAAAATCAAAAAATTGTCTAAATAGTCACCCAACTATATCAAGATAGAAATTTTAGTAATCATCGTTTGGTACATATCAAAATGGTAACTCAAATTTGGTTTTCGTATATCAAAATGGTCACTCCGTCATCTTAGACATTAAAAAAAAGTTATGTGACTTGCATGTGCTTAAATTTACAAAGGTTCTCTCTCTCTCTCTCTCTCACCACCACTATAAAAATCGCAACTTCAATTTGCTTCAGTTTCGCCATAGCTCTATAAACCTAGGACCTCTTACCTCTCTTTCAAATAGTGAAGAACACAAAGTACAACAAAACAAAGTTTTTTTGACTTTTTTCTTTTGCCAAATAGGGATAAATTGAAAGGACCCAACCCCGATTTAGCTCCCTAAACCGGAATCAAAACCTATCAAAAACACGAACCAACAAAAACCGTAGAAATTTTGGCAGAGTTTCGTTACTAACGTGGAATTACCATTACCTGCACGCGGAAAATACACTTCATCCTATGCCACAAAAAGCAAACCGTGGGCACCAATCCCATCCGGATTTCTCAATATATCAACAGTAAAGTAAAACAATAAATATATCTATACTTTACTGAAATCCGGAGTAAAATCATATAGTATATACAACAGATTACTCAGAGCGACCTCTAATGTATAATCATATAAGTATACCACAGTAGGTAGAACAATAAACCTACTGGAGGAAACAAGGTAGCTCGAGCACTATGCCTCCGACCACGACGTGCGACACCAGAGTCCGAACTGCAAACTAGGCACGAAAATCGAAAAGCCCAGGGGAAAGACATGAAAACTGTTAGAGTGAGTGGACGAAAATAAATGTCTTTCACCACATAATATATATATGTTATAAAAACATATGCGAGTCGAAAGTATAAATAATCAAATGGTACACGAGGGAGACTCTAACTCCTTACGCATCCGAGTACACGAGGGAGACTCTAACTCCTCACGCATATGGAGCATGCATAAAAATCTCACGGGGCCACTCGTGGACACATCCGTGCTAGTACAGTCAGAATCACGGAGTCCCAGACTTCCACGCAATTTTAGCCAGAAAGGCCTCAGGTCAGAGGTCTGCCTCCTCCCGGTAAAGGTCACGGGTCAGGAGTCACAGCCTCCCCCGGTAAACATCCTTGGGGATCAGCCGGGATGCGGGTGTATCGATACAACAACATATATAAGGATTGTACTCTGTGTAAATCAAATCATAAACAGTTCGATGCAAATGCATGAAACAACATATAAGTGTATGTATACTCGTATACGCATATCCGTATATGTATAATCGTAAAACACATGCTCATGTAAATCGAAATCTCATATGCATGCTCAAGTTCGTAAAACGTATATAAAGACTCGCAATCAATCCGTGAAAAGAAATGTCCACTCACAGACTAGCGTAACGCAGTTCGCGTTAACCCGTGATCCGGCGGAAAATCCCTCACCATATGAACGATCACGAACCCCTGAATAATCACAAAGTCCATATCTCAAAGTCATAACTCGACAATTCAAAAAAAATCACGAGAAACCACCGTTCTCGGAAACACATAATCCGATTACGACAAACTGTCGGAAATCCGAAAATCACACCTCAATACCTCGCTGTAAGTTCGGATGCTCAATTCGAAAAACGAACCTCCCCACTGCGATCGGGGCGCGATTTCGAATGAAATGACATGCAACTTGTCGAAAATCTCAAAAAGTCAAACTTTGACCGCCGTTGACCACCGCCAACGGCGGCGCCGCCACCAAACTGAAATTTTCCCGGCGGAGCAACCACCATTCCATGAAAAATCACCCACTGAGCAACTTTGTCAACTACAACAAAGGCCAATTCTCACTCTAACTAGGTCAATTTCATGCAAAACCGAATTGGTACCAAATTTTCAAATCCAAAATTCTCCAAGCACAAATCGAATTAGAACTCCATACTTACATGGTTAGAATCATGGAGATGAGGGCTACAAAACCCAGTCCAAATTGTAGCTCAATTCAGCCAATAAAGCATAACCTGAATTCACTAATTTCCTTCCACCTTCTTGCCGGAAATTCTCCCTCCTCCGCCGTCCCACGCCGTGAGAGGAGGTCGGATTCAAGACCGGGAGGCCGAGGCGAGTTGGAAGACACTTGAGTCGCGCCCGGAAGTGGCCGGACGGCTCGCCCCCGTGAAGCATGCCGATCGCCGTCGCACATCGCCTCTCTCCACCGAGTTGACTCGGTCAACATCTTAAATGGCAAGTGTTGACTTGCCCGAAATAGTAACTTTATATTTATAGGCCTTCCATTTTTGGAAACTTCGTAATTATCTTTTCGGCAAACTTCAAATACCCGTAACTTTCTCGTCGTAATTCCGATTCCAATAATTCTTGCGGCAACAAACTCGACTCGACGTATTCTTCAATTATCACCCGAAGTCAAACACATCGGCAAATCCAATAAAAAGTCAACTGTTCAAACCAACACATATTTAAACCGACTAAATAATCAACAATCGGAAATAATCACAACTTAATCTTCGTAACTCAGAACAATTCTCCGGAAGTTCTCACGAGCTCGAAATTGAATTCTCAACAACTTCCGTGAAGAAGCCGAAACCAAATTCTCGACCGGTAATTTAGTCGCTAAGAGCACCACCATTTAAATCTAAACTTCAAATATTCATAATTAATTCCTCGGTCGTCCAAATAACGATTCTGAACCGCCCACGAACTCGAAATCACACATACAACGACTCTCGAGAAAAGACCCAGCTCCAATTCTCAGCCAATGACTTAGTCGTTAACAAATCTGGCGATTCAAACACTGTCGTAACTCTGCGACTACGCAGTAACCTCAAGAACCAAGCTGACCACACTGCTAATTCTGTTCCGGGTCGTCACAAATCCACCCCCCTTAAAAAAATTTCGACCTCGAAATTTCCGAGTCGGTCGGCTAAAAGGAGGAGCACTGCCTCTGCATACTGCTCAACTCGCCAGTGACAACGTCAACTGAACAACTCTGACAACAGACCCCACAATAGGAGATAGCTCCGTGCTGAAATCTCTGTACCCTCAATCTCGAATCCGAACTGGCTCCATACAATCGCCAAGTGTTCCTGCATAAGGAACCGATAGGATACACAACACGAAACAAACCTGAAACATAGTTCCGCCATACGGAACACAACACAACACACACAAAAGCCAACAATATATGCGTTGCCGAACCATACGGCATTACACAAACTCGCTTACGACTGCATCTGGATCAAAACAATATGGCAAATCACAACTCAGTTACACACATCAACATAACTCACACACTCATATCAACATAGCTCAAATAACGGACTCGGGCAATTATCAACCCCATTCCGTTAATCTGACAGTCTGTGGTAGCACATTCCACAAAATCAGAATCAAACATCAACTCAAACTCAAACCAAACCAAACTCTCTCTCCAGCACAATGGAGTACAACATCGTCCTCAAAACAACATCATGCAACATCAAAACCATAGTGGTCCACAAACTGGTACTGCATGCAATCTCGAACAATTGAAATTGCTGGTCCCAAGTCCTCCGGGACTGCAATACCGAGGTCCACAATATGCCCTCCAAGGTCTGAATAGCCCTCAAAGATCGCCCACCAATCTGAGGATAAGAACCGGTACTAACTCATAATCTGGTCCCCAAAGCTCGCTGCAAAGCTCGCCAACACTTTGTTGTAGCTGATTATCTCGATCAGCGAACTGGGACATAGGCACATCACGAAATGGACAACCTCCGTCAAACACAGCTATGCCAGCCTGCCACTGAAATCATCTCCGAATGTACAAGGAAATGTACTGAGTTCGTCAAATGGTCCACAATAACCTGACAACTGGTACCATAAACCAAAATGCATACAAACACACCAACAAACGCCACGTCTAACCAGAAATCTCAAATAGCTGACACTTCTCGGCAAGTCTCTGCCTTCTAGCCATCGCCTGTTGACAAATGTGGTATCTGCACACACAAACTACTACATTGCTCTTCATGTTGCGTCACGAGTAGTAAACTCGAAGTATCAGACACATCTCCGTACCACTAGCGCCAAACGCGCGCAAAATAATGAGCTTCAACATCATCACACTCGAACTCAGCTCCCGTAGCTCACAACTCGGCTAACACGGAAAATTGAGCCATACACACATGAACCACTGAAGCTCCCGACTCTCAACTGAATGCATCAACAAAAACATCCTAGATGGATAGTCAAAGTTCAACCACTAGCCTTTCTCGAAAAAGCTCAAAGGTACAGCCATAGTCGTTAGTCGACCCCATCCATCTACACTGCCTCAAGCCCAAATCTGGCCGAAAATGCAAGTGGATGAAACCCAAGTGATCAGTGTACGTCCTACACCGCGCTGCATGCCATAGCAGTAGTATCTCAAACTCTTTGATGCTAATATAAGGACAGTTACATCCAAATCATTCACAGGATACGTAGTCTCATAAAGTTTCCACTGCTCGTAACCACGAGCCACCGCTCTGCTACACAAAATCAAAACACAACCAAATCCAAACCTCGATGCATCGCTATAACCCACGACCACGAACTCACCACGATCGTCAGGTTAGGTCAAAACTGAAGCAACGGTCAACCATCCTTCAGGAGTAAGTAACTCTCCTCGCGTGCATCAAACCACTAGAACTTGACGCCTTCTTCATCAATCCGGAAAATGGAGTGGTAATCCGGGAAAATCCTGCACAAGCCGTCGGTAATAGCCTGCCAAACTCAAGAGACTCCCGATCTCTAGTACAATGGTAGGTCAACCCCAAATCAACACGGCTTCTATCTGGTCAGGATCCACGCCAACTCCCTCAGCTGACATAACGTGGCTCAAAATCTTCACGCTAATCGATCAAAATTCACACTGGGTGAACTTCGCAAACAGCTGATCATCTCGCGAAGTCCACAAAACCGATCGCAATCGCTTCAGATGCTGATCCACACTCCTAGAATACATCAGGATGTTGCCAGCGAACATGACCGCAACTCGTCCAGAATCATCTGAACACATGGTCCACCAAGTCCACATGATCTACGGGGCATTGGTCACACCAATTGGTTGACCAAAAACCCATGATGCATGCACCAAGATCCGAAAATCGTCCAAGCTACATCTGACTCATCAAACCCCAACTGATGGTATCCGGACCCGATATCAATCTTCGAAAAGGATGAAGCTCTCGCGAGCTGATCAAACCAACCGTCAATCTGAAGCGGAGGATACTCACTCTCCTCTGAAGCAAATCAGGTTTCTGGTAGTCAATGCACCACCTCATCGAACCATCCATCATCCGTACACACAATGTAAGAGCACATCACGCAAATACGCGGGGTCGCATGAAATCTCCTGAAACCTCCTCTAGCAACTCCTGGAGTCAAAACTGTAGCTCCATCAGCTCTGCTGGCTCCGAACGACAAGACGTCAGTAAAATGAGTCCAGCGCCCGATACAAACTCAATGGTGTAATCGATCTCCCGAACTAGAGGAAACCCTGGTAACTCCTCCGGAACACACCTGGAAACTCGGGAACCACCTCAACATCACCAATGTTTGGTACCGCAACCGTAGTATCCACAACATGAGCTAAACAAACAATACAACCCGTCTCCATCATCTGCTCGACCATCACCACGAAACAGTATCTCGGGGAAATCTGGTCGTCGAAACACAACCACCTTCTCGAGGCACTCGAACACAGCCAAATGCGTCGTCAGTAAGTCCATACTCACAAACACACTAAAGTCAACGGTATCTAGCAATACAGCTCAACGGCTAAGCATATCCTCCAACAAGGATCTCGCAACCTCCGGATGGATACAATACTCTCCAAAACCTCGAAAGTGGAGATGCAGGTACAATAGCCATGGATATCAAACAACAGTAACCTTGGAGAAAAGTCTGTCCTCAAACAAGGTCATGGCACGAACTCCAACATGCCCAACTAGCCGCCTACGTCAATTGCGACTTGCTGAATAACTCATCAAAAGGCTACATTGGTCAAACTTCAGGTACAACATGAGGATCTCCTCGCGAACTCTGAGCTGTCGAACCGCTAAAACAGCTAGCTGAGGGCGCTCCCTCGCAACGTGACCCTCCTGGCCACCACAATAGCAACTGAGAGTGCTCCACGAACACACATCACCGCAACACCTGCTGCGTGAAAGGATCGCCAACAATCGCCCAAACTCATGCCACAGGAGCAAATCCGCTACACTGTGATCTCCGCCATCGCCAAACGGATCCTCTGCCTGATCTGATGACCCTCAACATAATCGAAAAGGCCACAACCTGATGAAGTCACTGATCCCGAGGTGTCGGAACTCAACCTCATCAAAATCTCGACTAAATCCACTTTCCGCAAACCATCACATCAAAAACCGCGTACATCTTTCCTTCTCAATAGCCTCGCCACGGAGTACAACACACTAAGCTCCTCACGGTTATCTCGAGGCACAACAATCAAGATCCCTCTGATGCTCAGGTTCAACCTCATCTCGAACCTCGTGCATAACTCCCTCTGAAGCCACACAACTCGTACAAATAAGGACAAACATATGAACAATGCATCTCTGCCTCAGGTGGGTAAACACTCCTCATTCAAATGCTGGGTAGCCTGATAAAACCATTACCATATAGACAACACCCTGAATGTAGGCCATGGAGTCGCAACCGGAACTCACACAATACCAGCCCACCAAATACAACGATCTGACTCAGGCAAACATTAACTGCCACAATTCACAGCTCTGAGGAAACATGTAGACGCTCATACACACACAACCAGGCAAACCATGCCACACAATTCTCTGAACTCAGAATACTCATCCAAACCCATAATTCTCTGGCAAATCGCGCGTCGATTGATCCTCAATAGGATCCACAAATGAAATGACACGGAAAGCACGTCAAGGAGGCATCCTAATGAATAAAACATCGTTCACAACAAGTGGAACGTAATCATGGAACTTCAAATATTTAAAAGTATACAACACCCGGAATATTGATGAGTATCCGCCGGCCGGTCGGGTCACCATTCCAGACATGTTGTACATTCTCAAATATCCTTAGTAAACACGACTACAGAAGTCTACAGAACCTATAACCTAATGCTCTGATACCAAGCTGAAAGGACCCAACCCCGATTTAGCTCCCTAAACCGGAATCAAACCCTATCGAAAACACGAACCAACAAAAACCGTAGAAATTTTGGCAGAGTTTCGTTACTAACATGGAATTACCATTACCTGTACGCGGAAAATACACTTCATCCTATGCCACAAAAAGCAAACCGTGGGCACCAATCCCATCCTGATTTCTCAATATATCAACAGTAAAGTAAAACAATAAATATATCTATACTTTACTAAAATCCGGAGTAAAATCATATAGTATATACAACAGATTACTCAGAGCGACCTCTAATGTATAATCATATAAGTATACCACAGTACACTACCGGAAGAATTACTATGACCAACGACTTGGTGTCGTCGGTCTGTTTCCGTTTATCGTCAGTCATACCTATATCCGACGATGTTACTATGACCGACGACTTGGTGTCGTCGGTCTGTTTCCGTTTATCGTCGGTCATACCTATATCCGACGACACATCGTCGGATATAGTATCGTCGGTAATACACCGTCGGTAATACTATATCCGACGATGATTTAGGGTTATCGTTGGAAAATAGATACACTAAAACCGACGATAATTTATCGTCGGTCATAATTTAGACTATAACCGACGATGTCAACGTCGGATATAGTTTTCTCCATGGTCAAAATGGTTGACTCTGGAGAAAACTATATCCGACGAGATTGACACATGTCGTCAGATATAGTGAAAAAATTTAAATTTTTTTTGCAGGTTTTGGGTTTTATCCCAAAACCTGCATTCACAAAAAATCACGCTATCTATATATTGTTCAAATTGAAAATCAACAACCATTGAAACTAGAGTACGTAGTAAATAAATAAATTAATAAAAACCGAAATCGTTCAAATCTGTATACATATGCGTAGTAAATAATGAAAATAAAAATGAAACCGACAATTGTTCAAATGTAGGGGGGGTCCTGGTCCTAAGTCTATGTGGTCAAACGGATTGGAGAAAGTTGGTTGGTCCTAGTCTGGCTGAGGCTGAGGTTGCGGCTGAGGCTGAGGCTGTGGCTGTGGCTGTGGCGCACCGAAAATGGGCGGGGGGGGGGGGGGGGGGGGGGGAGCTATCTGGATTCCAGATGCTTGCAACTGTGCATAACATTGCTGCATCCATGTCCCTATTTGCTGCTGCTGTTCAGCCAACCGATTCTGCTCTGCAGCTTGCGCTTGCTCCATCTCCTCTATCCGCCGCCGTTGAGCTTCCATCTCAATTTATTGCCTATGAAGCCGGTCGTTTAGCTCATTAGTCGTCGAAGATGATGATGATGATCCCGATCTGCGAGACAATTCAGGGGTCTGCTTCAGCAGCCCTTGACCCCATTTTCCGGAACCCCTGCAGTAGAATGTGTTCTTCCCTGGAGGGATCGCAGTTGATGTAATCCTGGCCTTGACGATCGGATCAGATCGATCAATCTGATCAATCGGGAGTTCTGCATCGGGGGTGTTGGGATAGAGCTCTCTCGCCACTTGAGTCAACACCTCCGGAATCGCCTCCTAAATTCTCGCCTAATTGACAAATTAAAGAACAATAAAATATTAATTAAAAAAAATCTAAATAAATAAGAAATAAGTTTATTTTGTTATAAGGACACTTACAGCATATTCGGGATTCTGCGGATACGCGTGCTGCATCGTATAGACAAGGGGATCATCTTCTGGGTGGTTGGCCGCCTCCTCGATCCAACCCGAGTATGATCTGGTACCGGCATGATGATTTGTGGTGTTTTTGGCCCGGTTCCTTGCGTTGACTTCAGAAAGAGCCTGCGCGATTAAGTCAACATAAAAAAAACACTCATTAGCCAAATAATTTAAGGGAAGTACGATAAAACAAAAATTAAATCGATTGAAGGTTGCGTACCATCAATCGAGGGTTGTTGAAGTGAACCACAAGCCATCGCCACTCGTACTCCCTATAAAGAAACTCGCTAGGGGTACCCTCACGATCATCCCCGTACTTTTTCCAATGCTTCTTCAGCTCGGCCTTCCACTCCTTATACCTATATATACCCATAAAATCATGCGTTAGTAACTAACAACATTGTATGAACATAATCAAAAGAAACGAAAAAATTGAAACAAATGGTCGTCTGCAAACCTGCTCCCATGCACTTCATCCGCCCACGTGGGTCTAATGTCTTCATCCACGCGGAACCACCTCTGCAATGCATATATTTATATATATATATATCAATAATATTAAAAATTTATTATTGAAAATTTTCATAATGAATATACAATTCAACTCACCGACAACGCATTATTCAGCTGATGTTTGACGGCTTGTGGCACTGAATTCCAATCTTGCCACAACATTGGGACTCTATCCCGTATGAGGCTGCCCGCCATCCCCGCGTACTTTCGAGTGACCTTTCCCTCGATCACCTGCCCTCTATCCCCGGTCGGAATCATAAGTTGGCCACTACCGCTAGCCTGAATGGCTTCGTCTAGTAACTTGCCGACGACGGGGCCTCTGGTTCTCTTCTGTTTGGCACCGGGCACGATCTCGCCTATAACATATATATGTAGACGAATTTTTAAACATCAACACCTAATTGAATTTAAATATTAGGGAGTAAAAAGATATCACTAATTAATATTTACCTGATTCGTCGGTGCGTTGTCCCGGAATCCTTGCACTCCAGAGAGGTGACGGGAAGGGTATATACGCATATGCCCGCTCCGGGGTAATGAACCCTAGCTGTCCCGGAATAGGCATCCCGTCGGAATCGACGTGAGGTATCGTCGGGATTTCCAATGGTAAGAATAATGTAGGCGGCGGGCATAGTCGCATCCTCGCCGAGGACTGAGTGGATCCACCAGCCTCCTCGGAAGAATGAGGAGCTGTCTGGTGGATGACGGGGGAACCCTCCTCGCGATGAATGTCCGGCATTCGGACCGAGGATTGAGTCGCACTATCCGTTTCCGGCGTGCGACTGACCTGATGAACCCTCCTCGCGCTTGAGGATCGAGCTGGCTCGAGCTGCTGCTGCTGAGGTTGTCCATCGCCCATCAGCCGACGGTGTCGAGAGGTCAGCGGAAGACTGTAAGTGTTGGGGACACTGGTGGATCCTGATGCGGACCGACTTCCGGTGCCATCAGGATCCCCAGCTCCCGAGCCCTCATCCCCACGTCCCGATCTCCCTCTCCCTCTGGACCTCCCCCTCAAAGTACTCGATCGCGACTCGGCCCCTCGGGAAGGTCCGCAATTAAACCATTGCATCGTTGCTATAAAATTATAAAAATTAAAAATAATTCCTAATTCCTAATTCATCCATTAAATTATAAAAATTAAAAATAATTCCATAAAATCCACAATAATTACAATATATATATATAATCCAAATATAATTCATCCAATACATATATAATCCAATAATTTAACTATATATATCAATAATTCCAATAATCCAAATTCAACAATTATTCCAAATCCATTTAACCTAAAACTTAATAAAATTTAACCTAAAATTATTCCAAATCCAAATTTAACCTAAAATTCCAATATATTCCAATATATATCAATACATGCATAAAATTCCAATATTTTCCAATATACCAATTTAACCTAAAATTAGAATTAATTCCCCTATTTTTCAATATTTGAATTTAACCTAAAATTCTAAATTATTCCACTATATATCAATACATGCATAAAATTAACAAATTCCAGAACTATACATATACATGCATCCACATTATCGATCAACACATTCCACAACTTCAAATCTAACATAAATTAAAAAAAAAATCGAAAATTTGAAATTAGGGATTTCAAACCTGTTTTTTCACTAATTGACGAGGGATTTGGCTTGAGGATCGATGGAATAGCACTTGAGCTTCGATTCCTTGCTTCCAACACGAAGGAAACGGAGAATGAGGAGGCGGAGGCGACTGTTCCGGTTTGGGGCAGTTTCGTTTCTGCCCCAAATCGTACCCAGATACGATATAAAACATAACTATATCCGACGAGTTAAGTAATCTCGTCGGATATAGTTGAACCGAAACTATATCCGACGAGATTTCATATGCATGTCGTCGGATATAATTTCGGTTCAACTATATCCGACGAGATTTCATATGCAACTCGTCGGATATAGTTCCTCTATTTATTTTTCATTTATGCCGGTAATTAAACTAATTAAATATGTAGTGTATTAATATATATATTTATTAATAGTTAATAAGAAATATTAAAATTATTATTTAATAATACGATATTATTAATCGATCGGTACGTTGTATTTTTTTTCCGATCGATCTCTCGATCTCTCTCATTTATGATGGGGATCAATATATATATAGCAATTTCATCGATCGACACAATTTTGTCCATAATATGAATAAAATTCATTTTACATTGCACGTTCTAAGTCGAAATAACATACATATATATATACACTAATTACGGCGCATAATCAGAATCATCGCTTGAGTCTGACTCTGTTTCCGAGTTACTTTCAGGTAAGATGTGTATGTCCTCGTCACTTGAGTCTTCATTGTCTTCATTTTGATTAACATCAAGAAGATTCGGTTGAGGAATTCGTACCACACTGCTCTGTCTCACATTATTAAGGCAAATTGTTGAGGTTTCAGGAATACCAGTTGCGTTCGGCTCTTGGTATGCACTGACTTCTTCATTATCCGAGGTCACAATACCAAGGGTGGAGGCACTGTATATGCTTCGTGGAAGAACATGGTTAACCACTTTCCACGCGCCTTTATGCACAAGATCATCAAGATAGAACAATTGTTTCACCGTCGTGGCCAACACAAACGGATCATCTTCATACCAGCTTGTGGCAGTATTCACCGAAAAAATCCCGTATTGATCGGTCCTTATGTTCTGAGGGTCGGTATCAAACCATCTACACTTAAACAAGTACACGGTCATGTCTTCCCCATATATTAATTCGACAACTGAATGGAGAACACCGTAATAGTCAACTCCATTCTGCCCACCATGCACCATTACCCCAGAATTCTGTGTTTTTCGTCTGACATCTCTATGTTCATAAATAAATAGCATGGCATTTACCTTACACATAGGATAAACTCTGGAAGTTACCGGTTTTTGCGCCAAGAGCCTCAATTCGTGTGACCACTGAGGGATACCATCATCTTGTACATGATTCATCTGAAAATAATCATTTATTAAGTACGTATAAATTGGATGTGAGACATGCAATTAACATCGATCATATACAGGTCAATTTAAGTATCAACTTACCCAGTTGCCAAAATAGTTTGCGAACGTCTTGTTGTGGTACTCAACATCACCGGAAATAGCAGAGCAGTAAAGGTGCAAATTTTTCTAATATTGAACTTCTGGATAGTTAATCAATACCAACCAATGGGCAATGACTAGCTCATAAGGTTCCAACTTATACGAGTTGGGCAACTTTCCAGAAACTTCAACATCATCGGAGATGATCGAAAGGTTGAACTGCCCTCCATCTACGGGCATATGTTGTGGAGGGTCCTCCAACGCTCCCAAATACAACTTGGTGTACGTTACGCACTCATGCGCAATATATACTTCAGCGATACACCCTTCGGGTGCAGATTTGTTCATCACATAGTCTTTGTAGTCCCCCAATTGTCTGTAAATGGGTAATTACAGATCGAGAATGTTATGCTTATTGCAACAATATATAAGTGAATAAATAATATTAAAGATCGACATATATATAGCCAGATTCAGAGATGCATTACGTACCTTTCCATAGGATACATCCATGTGTAGTGTACTAGACCAGTAAGCAACAATTGTTCCGGAAGATGGAGCATCAGGTGAGGCATGATGTCGAAAAAGTTTGGAGGAAATATCCTTTTGAATTTGCACATGATAAAAATGATGTCCTGTTGCATTTCCAACAAGTCCGATTTCTTCACTTCTCTCGTGCATAACTTCTGAAAGAATCTTGACAAAGCCACTAACGGCTCCACCACCTCTTTGGGCAGGTACCCTCGAATGAAAACAGGGAAGAGGCGTTGGAGCAGTATATGACAGTCATGACTCTTTAGTCCGTACATCTTGTTGTCTTTGAAGTTAACACATCGACTTATATTTCCGGCATAGCCTGAAGGATACCTGACATTACCCATCCAACCAAAGATTTCACTCTTCTGGGCAGGCTTCACGGTATAAGGAGCTTGTGTCATTTTTTTCTTCCCATCTCTCAACCACAAATGTTTTCGCAGTCCCATCCTTTTAAGATCAATGCGTGCCTTCGGGCCGTCTTTATTTTTTCCCTCCCAATTCAACACTGTGCCGACCACACTCTCGCACACATTTTTCTCTATGTGCATGACATCTAAGTAGTGTCTGATCAGCAACTTGGACCAATAAGGAAGTTCCCAAAAAATACTTTTATGTGTCCAGAATTTATACCTGTCGGGTTTGTCAGGTATTGACGCCACTATCTCAGGATGATTGCTTAGCTGCCCAAAATCGTATTCATTTAGCACTTCTAAGATTTCATCCCCCGTCCATCTCCTCGGCTGCTCACCTGTTTCCACAGTCTCATCAAATGCCTCCATATGCTCCCGAAATGGGTGATCATGTGGAAGCCAACAACGATGTCGCATTTGTACGATCTTCCTACAATGAGGTCTGCAACACTCAACCGTCATGCACTCTGGACAAGCCCTGTATCCCCTAGTAACGTTGCCCGACAACATCCCGCGTGCAGGAAAATCGCTAATGGTGCCAACAAGCATGGCATGCATCTGGAACATCTCATTTTTGAACTTGTCATAAGTGGGATGACCATGCTCACTCAAGTACTTAAGCTCCTCAATCAAGGGTCTCAGATACACATCGAGACACTTTCCTGGATAACCCGACCCTGGAATGATCATAGTGAGCATATTGTATTCTTTCTTCATGCACATCCATGGAGGAAGGTTGTACGGTACCAAAATAACTGGCCATATACTGTATTGAAGACTCATGTTGCCAAAAGGGTTGAATCCGTCAGATGAAAGCCCCAACCAAAAATTTCGAACCTCTGATGCAAAATAAGAAAACTCCTTCACCATGTGCTTCCAAGCCTCTCCGTCAGCAGGGTGTATAAGCGTATCACCGTCGGGCAAATTCCTCTCGGCCCACCATCTCATAGCTTCAGCCGTGTGTGCAGACATGAACAACCGTTCTAGCCTATCTATCAGGGGAAAATACCGAAGTATCTTCACAGCTTTCTTGTTTCTGGCAGGAGTCAACTTATACCCATCTGTACCACATACCGGGCATTCATCAAGGGATTCAAGATCATTCCCATAAGCATCTTCACCCCAGAAGAGAACACAATCATATCTACAAGCATGGATTTTGATGTAGGAAAGGCCAAGATGTTTAAGGATCTGTCGCACCTTACGATGAGTGGTAGGAAGACGATGACCGAGGGGCAACAACGAACCAGACCACTTCAGCCAATCATCAACAGCCTTCACACTCATTTTGTTCTCCACTTTGAGCTTCATTACTCCCATAACACTTTCGAGAACAGTCTTATTACACCCGTTGTACAACGGGGTCTGTTGGAAGGCAATGAGGTTGTTGTACTTGTCCATACCAGCAGTGTTGACAGCTGTAGGTAATTGCTGGACCGGCTCAATATGAGGGAAGTCTTCAACGGCGGGAGGGATATTGATATCCGGTGCTTGAGCAAATATACCGCTCTCATGAGGAAACATATCGTTGATCAACCTTGTTGTTGGATCATTGGATGTACTGCCACTCTCAAAAAATTGTCCGTGATCATGTTGACCAACTGTTGAGCTCTCACCGTGATAAATCCAACATGTGTACTTATCCCAAAACCCGTTTTTCTTCAAGTGCTCCAATACTTTATCGATGTGAAAACGATATCGCTCGCTACGACACTGACATTTCGTACACGGACAATAATGAATTGTCATCCCACCACAATTAACCTTCACATATTCTACAAAACTTCTAATTCCACAGTGATATCTTACATCCCATCTTGGAAGACATATCCAACTTTTTTCCATCCTGAAAATTATATATATATAATGCAATATATTAATTAAATAAATTAATCACCCTAGCTAGCTAGCTAGTTATTGCTATATATATATTCACAATAATCAAATTAAAATTAACAACAATTAATATATATATATATTTACGATCAATCACGCGTACGTACTCAAAATCAACCATCGATCAATTACTCAAACTCCAGAATCAATTAATTAACTCGATCGATCAATATATATATATATATATATATATATATATATATATTCAAAATCAATTAATATCGATCGATCTATATATTCGATCAACCAATTAAGCACGACGTACCTAGCTATATATATAATGCGCATGCTCATCACGAACTCATTCTCGACATCACCCAAAGATCGATTTCAGAGCATTTTCAGAAAAAATGGAAAGTTTCTTGAATGACAGATCGAGCTGCTGCCCAGATCTAAAATAAGAAACTATAACCGACGATATTAAAAACTCGTTGGTAATAGTAAAAAAAATTCGTCGGACATTGTCGAAAACTATGACCGACGAGTTTCCGGCGACTATGACCGACGACGAGAAAATCTCGACGGTCAAAAAACTATAACCGACGAGATAATCATGTCGTTGGTTATAGTTTACTATATCCGACGAGATCCCTTCTCGTCGGTCGTTCTTTGAGGATCTCGTCGGATATAGTACTTCTTCTGGTAGTGGTAGGTAGAACAATAAACCTACTGGAGGAAACAAGGTAGCTCGAGCACTATGCCTCCGACCACGACGTGCGACACCAGAGTCCAAACTGCAAACTGGGCACGGAATCTCAAAAATCACACACCAGAGTCCGAAATGACATGCAACTTGTCGAAAATCTCAAAAAGTCAAACTTTGACCGCCGTTGACCACCGCCAACGGCGGCGCCGCCACCAAACTAAAATTTTCCCGGTGGAGCAACCACCATTCCATGCAAAATCACCCACTGAGCAACTTTGTCAACTACAACAAAGGCCAATTCTCACTCTAACTAGGTCAATTTCATGCAAAACCGAATTGGTACCAAATTTTCAAATCCAAAATTCTCCAAGCACAAATCGAATTAGAACTCCATACTTACATGGTTAGAATCATGAAGATGAGGGCTACAAAACCCAGTCCAAATTGTAGCTCAATTCGGCCAATAAAGCATAACCCGAATTCACTAATTTCCTTCCACCTTCTTGCCGGAAATTCTCCCTCCTCCGCCGTCCCACGCCATGAGAGGAGGTCGAATTCAAGACCGGGAGGCCGATGCGAGTTGGAAGACACCGGAGTCACGCCCGGAAGTGGCCGGACGGCTCGCCGCCGTGAAGCATGTTGATCGCCGTCGCACATCGCCTCTCTCCACCGAGTTGACTCGGTCAACATCTTAAATGGCAAGTGTTGACTTGCCCGAAATAGTAACTTTCTATTTATAGGCCTTCCATTTTTGGAAACTTCGTAATTATCTTTTCGGCAAATTTCAAATACCCGTAACTTTCTCGTTGTAATTCCGATTCCAATAATTCTCGCGGCAACAAACTCGACTCGACGTATTCTTCAATTATCACCCGAAGTCAAACACATCGGAAAATCCGATAAAAAGTCAACTGTTCAAACCAACACATATTTAAACCGACTAAATAATCAACAATCGGAAATAATCACAACTTAATCTTCGTAACTCAGAACAATGCTCCGAAAGTTCTCACGAGCTCGAAATTGAATTCTCAACAACTTCCGTGAAGAAGCCGAAACCAAATTCTCGACCAGTAATTTAGTCGCTAAGAGCACCACCATTTAAATCTGAAATTCAAATATTCATAATTAATTCCTCGGTCGTCCAAATAACGATTCGGAACCGCCCACGAACTCGAAATCACACATACAACGACTCTCGAGAAGAGACCCAGCTCCAATTCTCGGCCAATGACTTAGTCGTTAACAAATTTGGCGATTCAAACACTGTCGTAACTCTGCGACTACGCAGTAACCTCAAGAACCAACCTGACCACACTGCTAATTCTGTTCCGGGTCGTCACATAAATAGACAAAAATATCCCTAAAAATAAATGAAATATTCATTTTTTAACGTCTGTTAGTAAATAAGTGACTAAATTGATGGTCGAAAATTAAACTAAGTGACCATTTTAATATATGTCAAACGATAGTTACTAAAGTGTCTATTTTGACATAATTAAGTAACTATTTAGACAATTTTTTCCAAAAAAAAAATACAAACGGGGCAGAAACAATTAAAACAAAAAAATGGTTTTGTCTTAACCCCCACGCTT
Organism: Geum urbanum; assembly: GCA_946800695.1. Classification (NCBI taxonomy): domain Eukaryota; kingdom Viridiplantae; phylum Streptophyta; class Magnoliopsida; order Rosales; family Rosaceae; genus Geum; species Geum urbanum. The sequence continues at coordinate 44,478,552 of OX326998.1, forward strand.
TGCTGTTCAAGGTGCATCCCCGACACCTCGTTCCGCCGCGCAGCTATTTAGCCAAACTCAAAAAACACGTCGTCCCCGTTCACGTTGAAAATCGGATTTACACAAAGTTGGGTATGGCTAAGGATAGCTGTTTGTCTAGAATGGCCGCCGGCGCAGCAATCGGGGCCGCTGTTGGTTGTGCCGTTGGTAATCCATCCTCTCTAACCTAGTCTTCACTCTATCTCTTTTCGCTAGATTTTCCACTTGGGTATCTCTCGTTTTGTTTGTAATCCTAACAACTGTGTCGACTTAGCCAAAGGGATTCATGACAATTCAGGTTTTCAATTCGGGTTTTTTGGGAGGGTTTTGTTAAATACCATGTACTACTAATACACCCAGTTTCAAAATTTACAAGAAACCTGAATGTGTTAGCATGATGAGTTTTTGATGATTTATTCCTACTATGCAGCATTTGGTTTTGAGCACTTTTTCACGAGTCTTTTCAATCAAAAACATATATCTAGGATTATTTTTTCCTAACAAGTGAAAACTAGTATTAGTTTAAAAATCCGACCTTGATGAGGTATCTGACTATGTTTTTTGTATCCAGGTGTCATGTATGGGTCAGTTGAGGCTATAAGAATAAAGGTAAACTCCGAACATACTTGATGACTCATCTCTTATCTTTCTATATTCAAAGTACGTACTTGATTTGATGATCATCACTAATTGTGTGTTTAACATATTTGTTTTCTCTTCTTTTCTTTTAAGATGATAGTTTCTGTACTACAAAAGGATACTGGAAGTATAGTAGTATTGGCATTCTGTAAATATAGGCAATGTTTAATTGGAATGCTATATCCTAGTTGTTCGGGACTTATTCCTGCCTCACTATATATAAAGGCCTGATTATCCTTTAAAGGTCAGATATGACTTGATACATATTGAAAGCTTATGCTTCTCTCCGGTATGTGTGGTGCAACATACCTTAGGTGTGATGCCTAGAAATTCTAACTAGGATACTAGCAGTTCATCCCTTATTTCCTTGATTACGTAGTCAACCATAACCCTCAGCTATTAAAACCCTAGGCATCTACATTTGTCCTACATCATTTTCTCACAACTCACCCTTGCTTACTGACCATTAACAAACCCCATACAAAGGGTCCTCTATGATAGCCTTAGTGGCTTAGCCATAGATTGATCAGATGATAATTATTACTGTTATTATAAGAGCAGAGGTGCTATATTAAGAGCTATGAAAATTGCTTATGTCATCGCATACAATTTCCAATTGATCAAAGTAAGTATATTGATGTAAATCATTTCTTTCTTTCTTATTTAGTCCAAAATTATGAATTCATTAAGAAATATCAGCGTATTCACTAGATGGGAAATTTTTTATGGCATTGTTGGACTCTTGATCTCCCTGGGAAGCTGCAGTTCTGATACAGCTGCGGTAACATGGGTAGGAAAGAAGTACTCTCATGGATGAAGAAAGAACAAACAAGAACACATACTACAAACTAAATCCTCTAGGGCAACCTACACTGAGAACATCAAACTGAGCAGCTTGAAATGCAGAGAAAGAAAAGTCGTGATTCCAGCGATTGTCCATTACATGACCTAGGTTAGCCAGTGCATTTGTGACAAAGTTGGCTTCTCGCCATATATTCTTGAGTGAAATACTTACACAACACTCTTCAAATTTAATAATATCATGGCTAACTGACTTTAGCCTCCAGGAAGTAGCACACTTCCTTGTATGCTCTCTATTAGGATCTTAGAGTCGTCTTCCACCATGATTCATTTAAAGCCGTGGATCATTGCAGTTTGCATCCTGCTCGTAGACCTAGAGCTTCAGCCATATTGACATCAACATCCGGAAATTTCCTTGTAGAAGCTAGGATGGGAGCACCAGATTGGTCATAAATGACCAAGCCACCTGCTCCTTTATTAGAATGTTTGACTGGATCATAAAAGTTCAGTTTAAAATGGGATCTCTCTGAAGGGACCCACTAATGTTTTGGAAGGCGCGTCTATGACTTTGGTGTTTAGGATTAGCTTCCTGGTAGTTTCTTACCATAGTAACTACAAATTAAAATTTCTAGAAGCTACAAACTCACCATCATGGGGAAGTTTTCGGTTTCTTGCATACCAAGTTGAATCCTGAAGGGAAGAGATGTGTTCTAGCGAATCTATAAAATTGCCTGTTTAGGAGAGTAAAGGATGTTGCTAATGAACTAAGACATTAGTTATGAGCTTTCATGCTTGCATAACTACTTCTTGTTTATTGGAAAGTGAAACGATAACGCATTTGACATTTCACGTGTCTGTTTTGGCTGATGCAGGTGCCAGGGGTAGAGAAGATCAGGTTTGTTGGACAAAGGACAGTTGGTAGTGCAGCTGCTTTCGGTCTTTTCTTATGTGCTGGGTCGTTGATACATTGTGGAAAGTCATATTAAGCTCCTTTGCTTTCCTGTAGAATTACAAACAAATTTTGGCTTTACAATGACATGTTTTATATGGAGCTTGACAGTATGGAGATGATGATGTGTCGTGATAATAAAATTTCTGGTTTGTTAGTTAGTCTTAACGTTATGAACTTATGATTGTTATCTCTGCCCTGAAGTTTAAAATGTTCTTTTTTCCTCTTAAGGGGGTTTACATTTTTCACCCAAAATGTTTTACTTCGGTGGAATTCTTAATTTGGATTATGGAATATGAACTTCTAATATTGGTATTTTATTTTTATCAGAGTGATGTTGACTAGCGACAGTTGATTTCTTTTCCTATAATTTATCCAATTTTAAGTATTCCTGGTGGGAGGCAACCAGTAACGTGATATTCTTGATCAAACACTGTAACGTAAACAGGTTAGCTGATAGCAATGCTTAGGGGATCTTGGATTCCCAAACAATTACAACCGTGTAAGACTTTTTGTCTGATTTGGTGGTATATGTTTGGTTTGGTGGTGTTTGTTTGATCGGAGTTTTCTTGGGTTACTCTACATCTTTCAACTTCAGAGTAGTATATATATGCTGATTTTTTCTCATTTTGAGGAATACTTTGCGGCTTTAATTCATGTGGGCTACGGCTCTCATCTATTAAGTGGGATTGTTATTTTTTTTTTCATTCAATACAGATTGTTATTTATTTTTTTTAGTTAGATGAGAGGTCCAGAGCCCAACTCATGGTGGAATTTCTAATCCGTCTGGGAAAGGAGATACCATCCATATCATCCAAAAAAGCCTTCAAAGCATGGACAGGGGCTCTAAGAATATGATTAACCTCAACTCATTGAAGATGTTGTTCTTGGCAAGGCAGTCTGCTGTCATGTTCCTCTTTCTCACCACATGAGAGATCACAAACTGGTCCAAACTTTGCCAATCATTCTTGCATCCTGTAGTAAGAGACTCAAGGGGATGATGAGTCTGAGTATCTCCAGAAAGAAACAGGTTCACTAGAATAGCTGAATTAGACTCAATTTCCGTCAACCTGATGTTTTTTTTCCAGGATCAACTTCACTCCATAGTGCAGACCCCAAGCCTCGGCTTCAAGAATCTCACCTATACCAAGATTAATTTGAAATCCTGCAATCCAATTACCCCTACTGTCTCTAATAACTCTACCAGCCCCAACATGGCCTTACTACTTTTGGTACCATCAATGTTCAACTTGTACAACATATCATAAAGTTTAATCCTACTATCCAAGCAAAACGAGCAATTCCAAAGTTGCCATGGCTTCCCTTGTTGCTCTGAGCAGTAGACCATTCCAAAGCAGAATCAATAATATACTTCACATGATCAAAATGTATAGAGAAAGAACTGTCAAAAATGTGTTGATTCTTCCAATTCCATATGTCCCAACACGCATTAATGAACAACACATTCCAGCTCAAGTTGTACACAGTAGAAGAACAATGTAGCTAGGCATATATCCAAGGAATTAAAGATATTCCCAAGGATCTTCATGTCTCTCCAAATCTTTTTAAGTCTAGGACAATCCCTAAATAGATGTAGAAAGGATTCATCATGTTGATGGCAAATAGAACATAAGGCAACATTTGTGAGTCTCCTTCTCATTCTCTGCACATTAGTTAGGAGGTTGCCATGCAATAACACCCAACAGAAGGTCTTCTGTTTCGGAGGAATTTTCAGCTGCCACATGAAATTCCATACAGGATTAGAATTCTCAAAAACAAATATAGAGTTAAATGTACTCTTCACACTGAACCTGACATTAGAGGAGGTATTCCATATTTGAATATCTTTACCACATCCAGTAAAACCAGTTGGAACATTAATGATTTTCTGAACAACATGATCAGGCAAAACACTTGCAAACTTCTCCACATCCCAATCATGTTCATCCCAGTAATCAGCAACAACATCATTCATGTCAGTAGTGGAAAGGTTAAGGCAAACTTTGATCAAAGGAGAATCATCCATCCACTTATTGTTGACAATTATTGATATTTAGGATTCTTAGTGTAATTATAATTGATTTATTCATTATTGTAGATATTCTTTCCTATTAGGAATCTGTCATGTAAGTTGTATATATACCCAATTCGGGACTGAATGAATGTATTATTCAACCCTAAACACTTTTTACATATAGGTTTTTCTACTTGGTATCAGAGCCAACCCTGTAGACCTACCAACAAAATCCTATTTTTTGTCACCCACTACACCTTAATTCCGCTGCCATGGCGGAAGGATCCGACTCTGCTTTGATTTCTTCTCCTCTACCTCCACTTACATCTACATCCATCCATTACCATCAGGAAAACTTCTCTTTTCCCATTGGAGTTCTCCTGGATGACACCAATTACTCTACATGGGCTCCTACTATGCAGATGCGCATTGGAAGCCAGAACAAACATGGCTTTCTTACTGGTGCCTCGGTTGCTCCGCCTCCTGGAACCCGTGAACTTACTACTTGGGCGATTGACAATGAGAAGGTGAAGAGTTGGCTGATCGATAACATGTCTCCTGGTATCGTTCAACGTTATCTCCGTCTCAAGACCGCTACTGAAATTTGGAAGGCCTTGCAAATGACCTACTATGATGATCAAGATTTTACCCGGATCTAAGAGTTACACCACCTCTGCTTCACTGCCAAACATGCAGGACGACCTCTGTCTGTTTAATACAATGAGTTCGTCGCATGGCTTGAAGAATTGAATCAACCTGTGGTGTCTTTCTCTGATAACGTGGCTGAAATTGTTCAAGACATCAACTACAGGTCTATGCTTCGGGTTCACATGTTCTTGGGCGGTCTAGATCCCGAATTTGATCAAATTCGGGAGGAGCTTCTTCGTAGGGAGGAGTTATTGAGTCTTGACCGGATTTATGCTTGTCTTCGTCGTGCTCACACCGACCCTCTTACCTATTCTACTGGCATGAGTCAGCCTGCGGTCATGACCACCACTGTCTCTACACCACCACCACCGGCGCCGGTTCCCGATGCTCAAGCCGCTGTGGCTCAACGCCATTTTTCTTCTACCTCTCGGTCTGAGTCCTCTCGGCTTTTTTGCCCTCCCAATCCATATGTCAACTCTGTCTGCCCACTGCGCAAGGATAAGGGCCACTCTCTGGATAACTGTTTTGCCAAGATTAGTTATCTAGATTGATGGGGACCTCGCCCACGTAAGACCCTTACTCCCACCAATGCCTCTGCCAATATCGTCCAGTCAGGTATGTCTGGTAAGGCCTCTCTTGCTACATCTTGTGAGAATAATGCTTGGATAATTGACACTGGTGCATCAAATCATATGATTAATACCCCTAACTTACTTCAATCTCTTTACCCCTGTACTTTACGTAGTGTCTCTACTGCTAATGGTTCTCCTTTTCTGTTGTTGGTGAAGGCTCTGTTACTCTCTCTCCTACCCCCACTATTGATTCTATCTTAGTAGTCCCCGCTTTAGCATATAATCTCTTGTCTGTTAGCCAAATTACTATAACTCTTTCTTGTTCTGTCACGTTTTATCCCAACTATGGTGTTTTTAAGAACATCCTCACACGGAAGATTCTTGGTTATGGTACTAGATGGGGGAAGCTGTATTATCTTGATTTGACATCCAATGGAGAGCAGCAGTTGATTCAAGCCCACAGTATTAGCAGTTTAAATAAAGCCAAGGAGACCATTTGGTTATGGCATCGTCATTTGGGTAATCTTTCTTTTGGTTATATTAGGAAGTTACAACCCCATCTGTTTTTGGATGTTAATGAGTCTGAATTTAAATGTGATGTTTGTGAACTGGCCAAGAGCCACCGTGTTTCCTACCCCCAGAATTTGAATAAATGCTCTATTCCTTTTATGAAAATTCATTCTGATGTTTGGGGTCCTGCTAGAATTTCTACACCTACTGGGGCTCGTTACTTTGTTACTTTTTTTATTGATGAATGTACTAAGATGACATGAGTGTCATTGATGACCAACAAGAGTGATGTCTTCTCTCACTTTACTGAGTTTTATAAGATGGTGATGACCCAATTCCAGCAGTCTATTCGTGTTCTTCAATCTGACAATGGAGGTGAGTATGTTAATGACTTCATGACTTCATATATGGCCTCTCATGGGATCCGTCATCAAACTTTTGTTGCCTATACTCCTCAGCAGAATGGTTTGGCAGAACATATGAACCGGACATTACTCGAGGTTGTTCGTGCTTCGTTGTTTGGCATGAATGTCCCTTGATCTTATTGGGGCACTGTTGTTACCTCTGCCACTTACCTGATCAACTGTACTCCCTCTCGAGTTATGGATTTCCAAAGTCCACTTCAGAAGTTGCAAGAATCGTTGAATGTTCCTTCCCTTCCTAATCTTGAACCTTGCGTGTTTTGCATGGTTTATGCCCATGTTAATAAACAATTACGTGACAATCTTGATCCTTGTTATTTGAAATGCATCTTTATTAGCTATGTTGATTTTCAGAAAGGGTGTCTGTGTTATGATCCTCTCACCAAGAAGACTCATGTGTCCCTTGATGTCTCATTTCATGAGTTTGCCCCTTTTTACTAAGGGGGAGTTTCGGAGTCTTCCCTTCAAGGGGAGAGCGGTTGTGAAGGTAATACTCTTACTTTACCAGAATTTGATGATTTGGAATAGTTGGAGATGCGTTTTGCAAAACCAAGAACTTCTGAAAATACTGGATCGACAGATTTCGACCCGTTGAGAAAAACGGCTAGACTGGTCGAAAATAGTGCACTAAAGGGGAAGACTAATATCATCGACCGGTGGAGTAAGGATTCTCAACCCGTTGAAATTTTAGTGGCTGAGGAACAGGTTGATATCATCGACCGGTCAAATGAGGAGTCTCGACCGGTCGAAAATAGTGTGCTGGACGAACAGTTTGGGGTTCTCGACCGGTCGAGACATATGGCTCGACCCGTCGAAAATATTGCTGACAGAGAGTTTTCTTCAGTTTTACAACATCAAGATAGTACACTAACTACTGTCCCTTCGTCTACATTACCAGCTGAGATCTCCGTTCAGGATGCTCCACCTGAGGTACGTAAATCTAACCATATCACTAAAGGAGTTCCTAAGCAACAATATGAGCCTAGTATAGATGCCACAGCCAAATACTCAATTGCTAACTATATTTCCAACCATAGGCTGTCTGAGTCTCATGCACTTATTGTTTATGAATTATCTTCAGTATCTATTCCTAGCAATGTATAGGATGCCTTGACAGATCCCAAGTGGAAACAAGATATGAATAAAGAATTAGAAGTCCTGCAGAAGAATGAAACTTGGGACATGGTGCCTATGCCACTTGGTAAGAAGACTGTTGGATGTCGCTGGGTGTTTACTTTGAAGCTTAAAGATGATGGGAGCATTGATCGCTACAAAGCAAGGCTAGTTGCCAAAGGTTATATCAAGAAGTATAGAATGGATTACTAAGAGACTTTTGCACCTGTTGCCAAAATTAATACTGTAAGAATTCGTATTGCTCTTGCGGCCCGTTATGATTAGCCTCTACGTCAGTTTGATGTGAAGAATGCCTTCTTGAATGGTGACTTAGAAGTAGAAGTATACATGGATGCTCCACCAGGAGTCAGTTATAAACCAGGTAATGAAGGAAATGTGTGCTATTTGAAGAAATCTTTATATGGCCTAAAGCAATCACCTAGAGCATGGTTTGGGCACTTCTCCAAAGCAATGAAGAAGTTTGGATATCGCTAGTGCAATTCTGATCACACCTTGTTTGTTAAACGCAAGGATGGTAAGACTACTACCTTGATTGTGTATGTTGATGACATGGTGGTTACTAGAGATGATCCATGTGAGATGGCAAGTCTTCAGAAGCAGTTATTGCTAGAATTTGACATGAAGGATCTGGGAGACCTGAAATATTTTCTGGGAATTGAAGTTGCAAGGTCCAAGCAAGAGATTACATTGTCCCAAAGAAAGTATATCTTGGATCTTCTTCCTAAGATAGAACCGTTAGATTGCAAGCATGTTGTTACTCCTATTGAGCAGAATCACAGGTTAGAGCTTCTTCCAGATAAAGTACCAACGAATAAAGCCAGGTAGCAGCGCTTAGTTGAGAAACTTATGTACTTATCACAGACTAGACCTGATATTGCATATGTTGTTAGTGTGGTGAGTCAGTATATGCATAATCCTGAAGTAGATCATATGAGTGTAGTGCTACGTATTCTCAGGTATCTGAAGAGAACACCTGGTAAAGGTTTATTGTTTGCAAGAAATAGTGAGTTGTGTGTTTCTAGCAAGGTGTGTATTTCAGGCTTTAGTGATGCAGATTGGACTGGTGATCATACCAATAGGACATCTACTTCTGGTTACTTCACTTTTATTGGTGGAAGTTTAGTAACTTGGCGTAGTAAGAAACATAATGTAATTGTTCACTCTAGTGTAGAAGCTGAATATCGTAGAATGACGAATGGAGTATGTGAATTACTATGGATCAAGAATGTACTTAGAGAGTTAGGTTTTAGACTTCAGAAACTTATGGATTTACATTGTGAAAATACAAATGCTATTGAGATTTCTCATAACCCAGTACAGCATGACAGAACTAAACATGTGGAGGTAGATCGACATTTCTTAAGGGATAACCTGGACAAGAAGATTATTTAGTTTCCCTTTGTGTCATCCGAGGAGCAATTAGCCAATATATTTACTAAAAGATTATCACATGATGCCTTTAGTAAATGGATAGTCAAGTTGGGCATGATTGTCATCTACGCGCCAACTTGAGGAGGAGTGTTGACAATTGTTAATATTTAGGATTCCTAGTATAATTGTAATTTATTTATTTATTATTGTAGATATTCTTTTCTATTAGGAATCTATCATGTAAGTTGTATATATACCTAATTCGGGACTGAATGAATGAATGTATTATTCTACCCTAAACACTTTTTACATATACATTTTTCTACTCTTATCACTCCAAAATTTAACATGCTGCCCATCACCAATTCTCCATTTAATTTTTTTTCCTATATAAAGCAGCTCTATGCACAACACTCCTCCATGTGCTAGAACGATCAGCTGCAGCTTAATAATCCTCATCAAATAAATTCTTCTTTTGATAAATTTTCGCCCACAAACCTTGATCCTCCTAAAATATCCTCCAGCAAGATTTGGCCAGCATGGCTTGATTCATCTGACTGGTTGAGTTAAAACCCAAACCACCTAACTTCTTAGGGAGACATACAGAATCTCAATTGGCGAAATGAACTTTCTTCTGGTCACTTGTATCTTCCCATAAGAAGTCCCTATTCTGCTTGTCCATTTTATCACACAACTCAATAGGCAATTTTGCAATATTCATGGCATACACAGGAATGGAAGAAGTAACAGACTGGATCAGAGTGAGTCTACCAGTCATGCTTAAGTGCTTGCTCTTCCTACTTGCAAGCCTGCCTTGCACCTTATCAAAAATTCCTGCATATGTGTGCTTATTTATTCTAGAATGAATCAAAGACATTCCCAATTACTTATCAAATCTTTAGTCAAAGGTGAGCCACATATTCTACTGATATCATTAGCCACATTCTGAGAAGTATTAGGAGAGACAAATAAAAGGGACTTTTCATAGTTAACAACTTGGCCTGAGAGCTTGCAAAATAAATCAAGGCAACTCTTGAGCACAGAAGCTTGATACACATAAGCCTATGCAAATAACATCAAATCATCTGCAAAGAATAAATGGGAAACTCTAGGACAAGATTTGGGAGATTTCACAGACTTCCACCTTCCTTCTTCAACATTAGTATCAATTAGATGGTTCAACTTCTCCATACACAAGGCAAAGATATAAGGAGAGAGAGGGTCACCTTGCCCACTCCCTCTTCTAGCCATGAAGCTCTTTGATAATTCTTTATTTACAGCAATCTAGAAACTAGTACAAGTGATACAACTCATAATGAGTTTAACCAATCTCAAAAGGAGCTGAGCTTCATATAAAATAAACTCAATGAATCTCCCTGATAGCCTATCATAAGCTTTGGATAGATCTACTTTCCAGGCAAAGAAACCAAGTTGGCTAGATGATTTCCTGAACTTGAAAAGCATCTCTTGAGTTATCATGATATTATTAGAGTTTTGTCTACCTGGTATGTAACTAACTTGATTAGGACTAACCAAGTGTTGCATAAGGGGCCTAATTCTAGAGACAATCATCTTATAAATGTCCTTATATATAGTTGTACATAAACAAATAGGTAAAAATGAATCATATGTTGGGGGCCATCAATCTTGTGAATCAAGGTAATCAAAGTATGATTTAGACCATTATGAATGTTACCAGAACAGAAGACATCATGAGCAATTTGAAAAATCTCTTTGGAATTTAACTCCTAATGATGTTGGTAGAATATAGTTGGAAATCCATCATGCCTCGGTGCTTTAAGGCCTGTAATAGCAAATAGAGCAGTCTTTACTTCATTAATAGATACAGAACGGACCATGGAAGGAATTAAAGCAGGATTAATACAAGGAAACCTCCACGGAATGATAATTCTAATATCTTCATGCTCAATTTAGAAAACACGCTCTCAAAACACTTAACAATAACCTGCCTCATCTCAGAAGGGATGGTGATCCAGTTCTCCTCTTCATCAAACAATCCTCCAATCTTGTTCATTTCTTCTAACATTATATGGTGGCTAAAAGAAAAAATAAATAAAGATTGTTATTTGATTGGTAACAATTTTTCCGTTTAAATATATTTTTAGACAGATTTTTTTTAAAGTCATTTAGAATGTCACAGTCGACAAATTAGTCTCAGTCAAATATAACTCCATTGTTTAAGACATTAAAAACGACATGTGACAAGGATTATTTGGTTATTTTAGACTCTCTCTCTCTCTCTCTCTCTCTCTCTCTCTCTCTCTCTCTCTCTCTCTCTCAAGGCCAGCCATGCTAAAGTGGAGGCCCAGTGAGAAAATTAGAATGTGACCGATATTTTCTTATATACGTATCATTATATTATTTTTTTCTCAAAATTCAATTAATTTTCCTAGTTCTCTGTTGTAGCCTCAAACTGTTCCATACACTATTTATGATTGCAAAAAAAGAGGGGGGGGGGGTGTGATACCCGACCTTTTATATAATTTTTTATATTTACGAGTATTTCCAAATTCAATTTACCGAGTGTGGTAAATATTCATTACCGATAATAAGATTGTCAAGTTTACGGTTGATTTTTTCCTTGGTCGGCTATATCGGTTGACTTTAAGTGAAATTCATAGTAATCATCGAGACAATTTCGTAGACGGGAGAAATGGGGAAAATGGAGTTACGGTGGAAAAGTTACGATAAAAAGTTTGTCGTAAATCACTTTCCATGAATGGGGATTATATATAGAAGTTTCGTTTATGGGAAAGAGAGTTTTTTAATAAAGTCTAGGTTGAGTTTCAGTCAACCCTTTCTCTTGGTTAGAGAGACACCAAGTTCGACCCATTTAGGGTCCGGCGACGCCAGCCAGCGTCATGGCGCCATCCGGCCACCTTTGGCTACGATTCTAGTCGGTATCAAAAGTCCTCTTCTCCCTTGTTATGTTTCTGGTCTTGATTTCAGTGACGGAGCTTCAAGAAAGCCAAATCAAAGAGGTTAAAAGTCTAGGTTTTCGGGTGAACTCACCATCTTTGGCGTCAAACTTGGTATGTTTAGGAAGCTCTCTCCTTCTTCTATGTATTTTGTTGTTGTTTGCAGGTCAAGACCAAGGGAATCAAATTTATTCCCGTTTGTTTTCCGGTTCGGCCTCCACCATGAATGGAGGCTGTTAGTGCTCTTGGTCATCCAGGGTGGAAGGGTTTTGTTCCCCTCATCCTCGTGAGTCGATTGGGGCAGACCATGAGCCTTAGGGTGGGTCCACTTTGGAGTTGTGTCACCGACGAAGCTGTTTCGAGGTCAATTTTGGCCAAATAAGCCAGAATCAGGTGTAGGTCATCTGAGGAAAGTTTTTGGGCTCTTCAAGAGCTTTCCATTGATGTGATGGTCACCAGTGGTGGCGCGTTGCTGAAAATATTTCTAGAAAACTTGTCGAGTTATGTGTCATTAGGTTCGTATCGAGGATATGAACATAGTGGTGAGGTTTATTCAACGTTTATGATTTTTTGACCTAGTGAGTTGGCAGTGGTGACGAGGGTCGGGTCTCCACCAGCGGAGGTACGGCCGATGAAAAAAATAAATTTTTCATCTACCATTATGATCGCTTCATCGTAACAGATTTTTCGACTTGTTCCTTCGTTTAGATTAGTCGGAGTGGATTGTAGATCAAGTACTTCCTCGATCTACCTGTTTATTTATTAATTTGATGATTTTTGACAGGGGTCGGGTCGTTACAAATGGTATCAGAGCGCAGTTTAACTCTCAGATTTCAATTTCATTTTGTTTTATGTTTTAGAGTTTAGTCGTGAAAGTATAAGTCTAGAAATTTTGTGTTTGTGTTCCTGTGATCATCGCAAAGACGGTGATTACTGGTTTTGGACGAGAAGTGGTTATGCATTGCCGTTGCTGGGCTTGAGGTACGCGGTTCCTTACTTTGCTTCGTATTGTAAATTTGTGTATCCATTATCGATATTCATTTAACGATATATTATCCATATTCATTTATCGATATGTTTTTGGTATTCTCTTATTGATACATAATTGATATTTTATTTCTATTGTGTTAAAATGAACGATAATTGAAAAATGAAAACTGAGATCATTACAAAGTGGTAATGGAATGACAACATTGGTTGTCAAATGAAATGGAAATGAAATACTATTACAATGATAAACGATCAACGATACGAATTGAAACTTGGGATCGAAACAAAAACGAAAGGAGTTCTATCTTATTATACTTTTCATTATTTGTACAAATATACGAAATGATCATTTGCCTATCGATGCAAATATACGAATGATGATCATGATTAATGATCAATGTGACTTGTTTAAAATCCAACGGGATTCATTAAGATTCACAAAATTGGAGTTGTTACGAAACGATTATGATGATAAATGAGAATTATATTATATGAGAAACAGAAAGTTGACTATATTATACATATGATTATATATGAGATATATGGATTGGCTGCGAGAGATTGGTGGAGCCGGCAAGCTGCGACTTGGTTTAAAATCCTGATTGGGGTCCGTTTATGGGTGATACTTAAGTAGAGATTGTACCTCCCTGGGGTGAAGAGACCCAAAACTAATCAGGTGGTGTTCTCAATGTCTTAATTTAAGATATTGTGTATATGGGGCATCCTCAATGTCCTGAATTTGAAAGTATATTATATATGATTACCGTTGATAGTCGGGATGTTCTTGATGTCCTAAATTCAAGAGTATATTATATATGATTACCGTTGATAGACAGGGTGTTCTTGATTTCCTTAACTTGAAAGTATTTGATATATGATGATATGATTTGAAACGTAAGACGATAACGCAAAACGTGAAATGATTTATTGAGATATATAATTTTATTACTGTCGTTGGACGGATGATGATATGATGAGAACTCACGTGATGAGCATCGTTATTTATGAATTGAGAAATGTGATTTAACCTCACGAGATGAGCAATACGATATACAATATAACTTGAGCTCGCAATGTCAGCACTGCAACATGATATTTGTTCGCGTGGCAAAAATGACGATATAATATAATATTTGCTCAAGTAATGAGCATATGAATATGTGATGATTTGAATTTGAAATACGAGAATCATGAAACATTACATTTACTCATGCGACAAGTATAATAATATAATATAAACTCATTTGATGAGTATGAGAACACAAAATGATTTGAACTCGTGAAACGTGCACAAGTGTGAATATAATATTCTGTATTTACGCAGTAATACAATGATTTGCAAATTCGAAACATCCATTTAACGATTTTTATCGCAATGTGACTAGTGATTGTCAATTTTATCAAAACAACAAATAAAAAAATCATTATATTATTTAATGATACGACGATTTTATTATCATTCGTGACTACTACTGTTTAATTTGTTTCATTTTGACATGCAATCTCAATGTTTGACATGTTTCTTGAGAGGTAAAGTAAGTAATTCTATTAAAAGTTATGATTAACTCGAAATTGCTACATCCTTTCTGAATATTTAGCAACATTCGTAGGTAAAATAATTCACCTGCAACTGGTGGTACGTGCACAATTCTGCCAATGATGTCATACCATTTTTTCTTGGATTCTATGTTTTTCTATCTTTGTCCGAGACAAACTCAGAAGGAAACTGAGCATAAGTTAAATTAGGTGCGTCTTTGTTTTTTGCACTTGACTGGGTGGACAATTGACTGGAAGATAACTTCACTGGTGGTATAGGATATGATGAGCTAACTGAAGCTGTTAAGACTCCCCATTTGGGAAGCATTAATCATAACTCAATTGGATGTTTGTCTATTGAGAATGGAGGTAAGCCAAAGCTTGGAGATTGATCTTTCTTACAATGTTCACATGAAACCAAGCAATCAACATAATATATTCATTATTCGGATTCTCCACAACTTGTTCAAGAGATTGACCTTCATTGGAAAAAACTGTTTGCTCGTTTGGTAAATGAATTTTTAAGTACTGCACCATAGGATATCTGGAATGAATGAAAAATTCAAACAATTGCCACACAGATTCATAAGAAATTAAATATCGGCAATTCAAATAATTTTGAATTTTATCATTCACATCATTCTGAACTAACACTTGAGCTTTATCTGAAAATTTATTTATATACTTGAATAAATATTGTTTTCTACATGAATTGATAGAATGATTCAACATTTATGTGTATGTTATACCTCAACAACAAAATTGGATTACATGGAACAACAAAATTAATGTGAACGTGAATTCCATTTTTATGTAAACTTTGAATCATCATCACGTCTTCTATATTGAGGAGCCTTGATTGAATGAAAAATAGTGTCAAAAATATATGGTTTTGGAAATGATTTTATATATTTACCATCTTGCATGCATGGTGAATTTCGATTCAATCGTCCGCAAGGCCCATGTATCATCAATTGACTAACTATGTCAAAAAGTTATGGATCAATGTTCTTATCTGATAATTCAGCAGAAATAATAGAATCTATATTTGATGATGTATAGCACTTGTATCCTTTCTGAATCCCAAAAAGTAAACGAGCATGGGATAACCCTCATTTTTGAATTCAATTATACAAACATGTGCATGAATAAGTCCAAAAGGTTCTCCGAATTTAACGAATTCAATCATATCATCCACTTTAATTTTAAAAATTCTACAAACAATATCGGGTCTGTCTTCCACTTTGTACCCACGTTTTATTTTTCTAAAATATCTAACAATCTCCGGCCATTTAACATTGCGAGTGAAGCTTATGAACAAATCTAAATTTCCGTAATATGTACAAATTGACATCGCATCCTGATAATTATTTAACATATCTCTGTTGAGCAGTAAAAAAAAATTGTGGAAGCACAACAAAATAAAAAATAATAATTGAAATGCATTATATGATAATTTTTTCATCTGGGCCCATAGGACAAATTCATCTGATCCAATCACAAGTCTCTAGCCCATTTACATGTCTACTGAGCAGAAAATATCTAGTGAAAAATGCCAACAAAGACCTAGTCCTCAACCGAATGAGAACTCTGAAGCAGAAGAAAGGCAAGCTGAAAATGTTGGCTAAGTAATCGACCAAGTCTACCCACAAAAATAGCAACTGATATAGTGAAGTACATTATTCAACTCTGATCAGCAAGCAAAGGAGTCAAAATCTTCATCTCTGTATCGGGAATTTTAATTTGAAATTCAACAATACACTCATCCTTCTATGCTCCTCATGACCTCTATATAAAGAGGGGCTTCAAGACTGAAAAAAGGAGAGAGAGGAGTAAACATAGAGCGCATGTAGAATTGATAGAGAGAGAGAGAGAGAGAGAGAGAGAGAGAGAGAGAGAGAGATAGACACTTTGAGAAAAAATTATGGGTAAGTAAAGTGTGTTACCTTGAAATTTCAGAGTTACAGGTCTTCATCATCAGGTCCTTTCGATCCTTGTTTCTTACTTCATCTCTCACCTTTCTAATTCTTTATGAAAATGAATTTTTTACCTCTATTACAAAAACTGCTCTCAAAGCCAGTATATCTGTTGTTTTCTGTATCTTTTATTGCTCTTGGATTTTAGTCAAACAGAAAAAGATAAACCTTTTTACTTTTCTGGTCTTGGTTTATGGTCTTGAAAATCCTTTGATTCCTTACTCAAACAAGACATCCTAAATACCATTTGTACACCAAAATGTCAAGAAAATCTCAAGTAGCCTTCCTGTCATCTTTCTCATCCAAAAACATACACAGTTTGCTATATTTTCTTTAAACTGACAAAATATGCAGAATATACAAACATCTTCGGTAAATGCAAGCCTTGGAATAAGAGAAGTATATGAGGAGAAATTTTACCTTTGAAAGAGCCTGAAATGCGAGAAGGAAGAAGTGACAAAATTTTGTTTCAATTATGTGGCAAATAGTCAAAAGAAAGGAAGAATGCTCAGATATCGTTGTATAGTTTACAAAAGAGATGATCAGTTTTTTTTCAAAAGAAAGGAAGGATGGATAGATGTATAGAATGGTCATATATTACACAGTTTTGAAAGAATGACCAGAGTTGTCAAGCAGTTTTTAAAGTCTTTTCGGAAACTTCTATATGTTCAGATTGTACCTATAGTAGCACTATACCACAGATGGCACTGAAATCTAGATCAAAGAATGAAAGTAGACAGTCGTTGGCTTATAGTTTTAGCTCTGTAAACCTTCATAGTTGCTTTCCGAAATCAGTCATTTGCCTGCATCATAGAATAATAATGAGCTGCTGGGAATGGTCCAAATACAAAGTTTCATCAAGTGGCAGAAACAAGTAGATTTGCATAATTGAAGAAAGAAGTCTGTGGTATCAAAGAGCTTTGAAGAATTGCAGATGAACAGATAAAGAATTGTGGACAGATTTTTACTGGTGGCCTTATCGAAAAACATATGAGTTTCTTATTGAAACTCATATGGGTTGCCTTGCCAAAAAAATCAAAACTGGTTGCCTATGTCATTTAAAACTTTGTCCTTACCATGTACAAAGTTGTTGGCTAGGCTACTGTTTATAATCATTATTTGTTTTAAAACTAAAGCAAATTAATGTTTGGAAACATGACGATAATGGCTCTTATATCTCGTACAGATTACCAAGTCGTATCAAGAGTGAATTAAGTTCTAGTGATGATTAAGTTATAAACAAAGAAGCAAATTACCAGTGATGGTAAGTTGATTATGGGCGCAGAGATGATAAATAAAGCATTAGACAAGGTAAGAGGAAGGGTTCATTCATGTGAAGGCAGAGCTGCAAGGAACTAAGTCTCCTGACATACAAAAATCTCCAGGAAGGCAATTTTTTGTATAAAGCTTTATAATCACTGTTTGGTTTTGAAACTAGAGCATATTAATGTTTACTAGTGAGTGAGCTTCATTTGCATGAAAAGATTTCACAAATAGTATGCAAACAACAATCAGTGACTTTGGATATCATGTGTAAATAAACGTTCGCGTGAAACAATTTCAGTCGGCAAGGAAGAAACAGACATAAGACTTCACTTTAAAATGCCTAAAGTTGAAGTGATTTCAAATGTGTGCGAATGATTGAAGAGAGAAACAAGCACCTACTCACATTTCAAATTCACACATTTTGAATCTAAATGATAGATATACTCACAATCAACTACTCATTAAAGTCTTTGAATCCCAATTCCGTGGTGCACACAAAGACGAAGATGCATCAAAGCCCAGCTTCGAGAATAATCAAATCACATTCAAAATGGTCAGTGCCTCTTCTTTTCTACATGGGATATAAATAAAGAGGTCCAGTGTTACTTACAATCCGTTGCAAACCAAATTAGGCCAAGAAAGGAGTAACTTGACACAACTCCGCCGATCAGTCTCTTCGAAGCAAAAGGAAGTTCTTTACTCACTCGAATGAAATGGCGCAAAGAAATTGAGTTTCTCTCTTTTATATGTGTAGTGATATTCAAAATCCTCTTCCAATTGGGACTCTAAATTTTGATACTCATCTCAAACAAACTCAATAATAATTTCCAGAGATAAAAACGGTGTTGAACTCAACAGAGGAGTCTTGGATGTATATAGAGAATAAGAGGAGAAAAGAAGGTCAGTGTGTTTAGATAAGAACAAAGAGGAAGAAAGCTACGGGCTAGCAAAAAGTGAGGAAGAAGAGAGAGAGAGAGAGAAGAGAGATAGAAAGAAAAGAAAAAAAAAAAGAGAAGAAAAGAAATGGGCCAGGTAGCCCAACAGGAAAAGAAGAAGAAGAAGAATAAAAGGGAGTTGGGCCTTGGGCTATATTAATTCAAAGAACTCCATAAATTCATGATTATTCTTAGTTTCAAATTCAATTTTGGTACAAAGTCAGTAACGCATCAAGCTCATATATAAAGCCCAAACATGATATGAAGTCCAAATTTATTCATGAAGTCAGAGTCACAAAGATTAACACGACAAGCACTTCAAATTTCAATTCCAAGTGAATATTTGTAAGTTCCGAAAGGAGAAATGTAACTCAAATTTGTAAACAAAAATTCTCACGGCTCAAAGCCTAAACCCTTTTTCTTAAGAACTACAATGGTTTGATCCTATCAAACGGTATGTAGGTAATCCGGCATAAAATCAGGATGCAACCACAAAATACATTTGAATCTCTAGTTATCTCGAAACCAAATTCACAACACCACTCGAAAGAACTATGATGGTTTGATCCCTCTCAAAAAGATACGTAGGCAATCTAGCGACCTACTAGATGCAAGGGTCATTTCAAACAGAACGCATGATTCTACCACTCAAATTCGGCCAGCATAAAAGTGAACATCTAGCCATACATCTTTAGCACCACAAAGAGCCAAGCCGATCCAAAATTCCCAAATTATTTGAACTACGAGTGACTTGATCCCTTCCGGGGTACGTAGGCAGCCCCCCTTGGGTGCAGTTACAAAAATACAAAAATCCCACACATTCAAGTTTGTTTACTTCATATTTGGAATCAAAGGGTTTTCTCTTAAATTTAAGAGTTGTAATTAAAAGATTTCCTTTTTATCTTGAATAGATCGAACTCAAATAATAAAACTTCATTTCCTTCAATGAGATGGAGTGAGATTATGTCGACTAAATATTTTTATAATTTTTACCCAACAATCTCTAGGATTGCCAGTGTGAGTACTTGGAAAAAAAAATTATTTTTCCTACATCAGAACATCGAGTAATACCATCCAAAGCAAAAGTACATATGAAAGGACCCAACCCCGATTTAGCTCCCTAAACCGGAATCGAACCCCTCCGAAAACACGAACCAACAAAAACCGTAGAAATTTTCGCAGATTTTCGTTACTAACGTGGAATTACCATTACCTGCACGCGAAAACACACTTCATCCTATGCCACAAAAAGCAAACCGTGGGCACCAATCCTATTAGGATTTCTCAATATATCAACAGTAAAGTAAAACAATAAATATATCTATACTTTACTGAAATCCGGTGTAAAATCGTATATCGTAAACAACAGATTTCTCAGAGCGACCTCTATTATATAAACATATAAGTATACCACAGTAGGTAGAACAATAAACCTACTGGAAGAAACAAGGTAGCTCGAGCACTATGCCTCCGACCACGACGGGCGACACTAGAGTCCGAACTGCAAACTGGGCACGGAAACCGAAAAGCCCAGGGGAAAGACATGAAAACCGTTAGAGTGAGTGGACGAAAATAAATCTCTTTCACCAAGTAATATATGTTATAAAAATATATGCGAGTCGAAATATAAATAAATCAAATCAAATATCATACGAGGAGACGCTGACTCCAACTCGTAAACAGAGCATGCATGGAAACTCTCACAGTTAGAACCACGGGGTCCCTAGCCCACACGTGATCCTAGCTGCAGTAGCACAGTCGGAACCACGGGGTCCCTAGCCCACACGTGATCCAGAACCACGGGGTCCCTAGCCCACACGTGATTCTAACCGGTAAACATCCTCGGGGATCAGCCGGGATGCAGTGTATCGATACAACATCACAACTACGACTGTACTCTGTAAAAACCATTTCATAAACAGTTTGATGCAAATGCATGAAACAATATATCAGTGTATGTATACTCGTATACGCATATCCGTATATATATAATCGTAAAACACATGCTCGTAAAATCATAATCAAACTGCATGCTCAAGTTCATAAATCATATAAAAGACTCGCAAGAATTCCGTGAAAAGAAATTGTCCACTCACAGACTAGCGTAACGCGATACGCGTTAACCCGTGATCCGGCGGAAAGTCCATCGCCAAACGAACGATCACGAACCCTTGAATAATCACAAAGTCCATTTCTCAATATCATAATTCGACAATACGAATCAAATCACGAGAAACCACCGTTCTCGGAAACACGTAATTCAAAGTCGACGAATCGTCGAAAATCCGTATATGTACACCTCAATACCTCGTTATACGTTCAGATGCTCAACTCGAAAAACGAACCTCCCCACTGCGTTCGGGGCGCGATTTCGAGTGAAATGACATGCAACTTGTCGAAAATCCCAAAAAGTCAAACTGGACCGCCGTTGACCGTTGGCCGCCGCCGCCACCGAACGTGAAATTTCTCGGCGGAGCAACCTTTATTCCATGCAAAATCACCCACTGAGCAACTTTGTCAACTGCATCGAAGGCCAATTCTCACTCTAACTAGGTCAATTTCAAGCAAAACCGAATGTACACACAAATTTCAAATCCAAAATTCTCCTTCCACAAATCGAATTAAAACTCCATACTTACATGGTTAGAATCCTTAAGAGGAGGGCTACAAAACCCAGTCCTTGTTTGACCTCAACTCGGCCCGAAACAAAAATCACCATTAACCCCAAAAATCTTGAACTTTGGCCGGTTAATTCTCTCTCCACCATGAGATATGCCGGAAAATGAGATCGGAATCGAGATGTGGGAAGCTAGGCGAGTCGAACGGTGTATGGCATAGGCCGTGGGGTGGCCAGAAGAACACCGTCGCCGGCGAGCCATACGGCGTCGCACCACCACTCGGTCAAACCGAGTTGACCGGGTCAAAGCCACCTTGCATGCATGTTTGACTTTCCCCTTTTAGTAAGTTACTATTTATAGCTTCCCAAAATGGAAACTCCAAAATTCAAATTTCGATAAACTTTAAACTCCCGTAACTTCCTCGTCGTAATTCCGATTCTGATAATTCTCGCGGTCACAAACTCGACTCGACATTCTCATCAATTATCACCCAAAGTCAAACACATCGACCAAACCGATAAAAAGTCGACCATTCAACCCACTACATATTTAAACCGACTAAACAACCAACAAACGGAAATATTCGTAACTTAATCTTCGTAAGTCAAAATAATGCTCCGGAAGTTCTCACAAACTCGAAATTAAATTCTGAACAACTTCCGTGAATAAGCCGAAACCAAAATCTCGACCGGTAATTTAGTCGTTAAGTGCACCACATTTAAACCCGAACTTCAAATATTCATAATTAATTCTTCGGTCGTCCAAATAACGATCCGGAACCGCCCACGAACTCGAAATCACATGTACTACGACTCTCGAGAAGAGACCCAACTCCAATTCTCGGCCAATAATTAAGTCATTATCAAACCTGGCGATTCAATCATCAGTCGGAAACCTGCGATTACGCAGTAACTCACGAATCAAGCTGATCATACTGGTGATTGTGGTCCGGGTCGTCACAAATCCACCCCCCTTAAAAAAATTTCGACCTCGAAATTTCCGAGTCTGCCGACTGCAAGGTAGGAGCACTCTGACGACCTAGAACAGAATTAGCAGTGGAATCAGCTTGATTGAGGAGCTTGCGCGTAGTCGCAGAGTTGCGACAGTTGTTTTAATCGCCGAAGCTTCTTAACGAATAAATTATTGGCCGAGAATTTGAGCTGGGTCTCTTCTCGAGAGTCGTTGTACGTGTGATTACGAGTTCGTGGGCGGTTCCGGATCATTATTTGGACGACCGAGAAATTAGTTATGAATATTTGAAGTTTCGACGGAAATGGATTTTAAATGGCAGGTTTGTTCACGATTAAATTACCGGACGAGAATTTGGTCTCGGCTTCTTCACGGAAGTTGTTCAGAATTTAATTTCGAGCTTGTGGGAACTTCCGGAGCATGATTTTGAGTTACGAAGATTTAGTTGTGATTATTTCCGTTTGTTGATTAATTAGTCGATTTAAATGTGTGTTGGTTCAAAGGGTTGACTTTTTATCCGTTTGGCCGATGTGTTTGACTTCAGATGATAATTGAAGATGATGTCGAGACGAGTTTGTGGCCACGAGAATTATCAGAATCGGAGTTACGACGAGAGAGTTACGAGGGTTTAAAGTTCGGCGGAATGGATAAACATGAAGTTTCCTAATTGGGAAAGGCTATAAATAGCAGGTTGCCGAAAAGGGAAAGTCAAAGGTGGCACTCGGTGGCTCACGGCGAGGAGGATTCTGGCCACCCCAGGCCGTGGGGTTGGTCCCTTTGGACTCGCCTTGACATCCTCGACGCGTTCCCGGCCACCTCTCACGGCGTGGGACGCCGGAGGTAGAGAGAATTCCGGCCAAAAGTTAGAGGAATTTTGAGGTAATCGGGTTCATTGATTTCAACCGAATTGAACTTCGAGATGTACTGGGTTTTGTAGCCCTCTTCAATGTGATTCTAACCATATAAACATGTTGTTCTAATTCGATTTGTGGATGGAGAATTTTGGGTTTGAATTTTGTGTTCTAATTCGGTTTTACTTGAAATTGGATGTGTTAGAGTGAAAATTGGACTTCGGTGCAGTTGACAAAGTTGCTCAGTGGACAATTTTGGGTGGAACAGGGGTTGCTCCGCCGTGGACGGCGGTCAACGGGTTGACTTTTTGGACTTTCGACAATTTGCATGTCATTTGACTCGGAATCGCGCCCCGATCGCAGTGGGGAGGTTCGTTTTTCAAGTTGAGCGTCCGAACGTAAAGCGAGGTATTGAGGTGTTATATATGGATTTTCGACGATTCGTCGACTTCGGATTATGTGTTTCCGAGAACGGTGGTTTCTCGTGATTTGTGTTGAATTGTTGAATTATGATTTTGAGAAATGGTTATTGTGATTATTCAGGGGTTCGTGATCGTTCTTTTGGCGAGGGACTTTCCGCCGGATCACGGGTTAACGCATATCGCGTTACGCTAGTCTGTGAGTGGACATTTCTTTTCACGGATTGTTTGCGAGTCTTTTATAAATGATTTACGAACTTGAGCCCGCGGATTGATTATGATTTTACGAGCATGTGTTTTACGATTATGCATAAACGAATATACGTATACGAATATATTCATACGTACATATTATGTTTAAAGCATGTGCATAGAAAAGATTTATGATTTGGTTTACACAGAGTACAGTCTCAGTATATGTTGTGGTATCGATACACATTGGCTTCTCGGCTGATCCCCGAGTACGCTCCGGGAAGGACAGATATCCTGACCCGAGGCCTTTCTAGCTAGGATCACGTGTGGGTCTGGGATCCCGTGATTCAGACTGTGTTATCGCGTGGAAGCCCACGAGAGTCTCCGCGATATGTTTTACGTTGCATGCTCTGTACGTGAGTGGTAGCCAGAGTCTCCTCACGTAGCATTTGATTTTCATGCATTTGACTCGCATATGATTTTATATGTATATATATTACTTGGTGAAAGACATTTATTTTCGTCCACTCACTCTAACGTGTTTCATGTCTTTCCCCGGGGCTTTTCGGTTTCCGTGCCCAGTTTGCAGTTCAGGCTCTGGTGTCGCACGTCGTGATCGGAGGTATAGTGCTCGAGCTACTTTGTTTCATCTAGTAGGTTTATTGTTCTACCTACTGTGGTATGCGTATATGATTATGTATTAGAAGTCTCTCTGAGCTTCCTATTGTATATATTATACGATTTTACTCCGGATTTTCAGTAAAGTACATATATATTTACTACTTTACGTTATTGTTGATATATTGAGAAATCCGGATGGGATTGGTGCCCACGGTTTGCTTTTTGTGGCATAGGATGAAGTGTATTTTCCGCGTGCAGGTAATGGTAACTCCACGATAGTAACGAAACTCTGCCGAAATTTCGAAAAGTTTTTATTGGTTCGTGTTTTCGAAGGGGTTTAACTCCGGTTTGGGGAGCTAAATCGGGGTTGGGTCCTTTCAGCTTGGTATCAGAGCATTAGGTTATAGGTTCTGTAGACTTTTGTAGTCGTGTTTACTAAGGATATTTGAGAATGTACAGCATGTCTGGAATGGTGACCCGACCGGCCGGCGGATAATCATCAAATTCCAGGTGTTGTATGCTTTCAAATATTTAAAGTTCCATGATTACGTTCCACTTGTTGTGAACGATATTTTATTCATTAGGATGCCTCCTGACGTGCTTTCCATGTCGTTTCGATTGTGGATCCTATTGAGGATCAATCGACGCGTAATTTGCCAGTGAACTGCGGATTTGGATGAGTATTCAGAGTTCAGGGATTTGTGTGGCACGGTTTGCCTGGTTATGTGTGTATGAGCGTCTATATGTTGCCTCAGAGCTAAGATTTGTGGCAGTTGATGTTTTGCCTGAGTCAGATTGTTGTATTTGGTGGGCTGATATTGTGTGAGTTCCGGTTGCGACTCCATGGCCAACATTCAGGGTGTTGTTTACGGTAATGGTTTTATCAGGCTATCCAGCAATAGAATGTGGTGTGTTTACCCACCTGAGGCAGAGATGCATTGTCCATATGTTTGTCCCTGTTTGCACGTGTTATGTGGCTTCAGAGGGAGCTATGTATGAGGTTCGAGATGAGTTTGAACCTGAGCATCAGAGAGAGTCTGATTGTTTTGCCCCGAGATAACCGTGAGGAGCTTAGTGTGTTGCACTTCGTGGCGAGGCTATTGAAAAGGAAAGATGTATGCGGTTTCCGATGTGATGGTTTGAGGGAAATGGACTTAGTCGAGATTTTGATGAGGTTGAGTTCCGACACCTCGGGATTAGTGACTTCATCAGGCTGTGGCCTTATCGATTATGTTGTGGGTCATCAGATCAAGCAGAGGATCCGTTTGACGATGGCGAAGATCACAGTGTAGCGGACTTGCTCCTGTGGCATGAGTTTGGGCGGTCGTTGGTGATCCTTTCACGCAGTAGGTGTTGCAGTGACGTGTGTTCGAGGAGCATTCTCAGTTTCCATTGTGGAGACCAGGAGGGTCACGTTACGAGGGAGCGCCTCAGCCAGCTGTTTTAGCGGTTCGGCAGCTCAGAGTTACGAGGAGATCCTCATGTTGTTCCTGAAATCTGATCAATGTACCCTTTGATGAGTTATTCAGCAAGTCGCAATTGACGTGGGCGACTAGTTGGACATGTTGGAGTTCGTGCCATGACCTTGTTTGAGAACAGACTTTTCTCCGAGGTTACTGTTGCTTGACATCCATGGCTATTGTATCTGCATCTCCACTTTCGAGGTTTTGGAGAGTGTTGTATCCATCCGGAGGTTGCGAGATCCTTGCTGGAGGTTATGTGTTAGTCGCAGATCTATTATAGCTGAACACCATTGGTTTTGTTATAATGTTGAGTATGGACTACTGACGACGCTTTTGGCTATGTGCGAGTGCCTCGAGAAGGAGGTTGTGTTTCGACGACCAGACCTTTTTCGAGATATTGTTTCGCGGTGATGGTCGAGCGTATGGTGGAGACGAGTTGTGTTGTTTGCTTAGCTCATGTTGTGGATACTACGGTTGTTGTGCCCGACATTGGTGATGTTGAGGTGGTTCCTAGCCATCGCCAGCTGACAAATGTGACATCTGCACACACACAAACCGCTACATTGCTCTTCATGTTGCGTTACGAGTAGTAAACTCGAAGTATCCGATACATCTCCGTGCCACTAGCGCTAAATGCGCGCAAAACCATGAGCCTCAACATCATCACCCTCGAACTCAGCTCTCGTAACCCACAACTCGGCTAACACGGAAACTCGAGCCACACATACACATATGCTATACAAAAGCACCTGACTCTTGATTGAATGCATCAGCAGCAACATCCCAGACGGATGGTCAAAGTACAACCTCTAGCCTTTCCCGAACAAACTCAAAGGTGCAGCCATAGTCGTTAGTCGGCCCCATCCATCTACACTGCCTCAAGCCCAAGTCTGGCCGAAAATGCAAGTGGATGAAACTCAAGTGCTCAGTGCACGTCCTACACCGCACTGCACGCCATAGCTGTAGTGTCTCGAACTCTCTGACGCTAACACAAAGACAGCTACATCCAAATCATACATAGGATACGTAACTACATAAAGTTTCCACTGCCTGATATCATGAGCCACCGCTCTGCTATACAGCATCAAAGCACAACCAAACCCAAACCTCGATGTATTGCCATAACCCACGAACTCGTCGCGGTCGTCAAGTAAAGTCAAAACCGAAACAACGGTCAACCATCCTGCAGGAGTAAGTAACTCTCCTCGCGTGCATCGAACCACTCGAACTTGACACTTTCTTCGTCGATCCTGAAAATGAAGTGGTAATCTGGGAAAATCCTGCACAAGCCGTCGGTAATAGCATGCCAAACCCAAGAGACTCCTGATCTCTGGAACAATGGTAGGGCAAACTCCGAATCATCACGGCTTCAATCTGGTCAGGATCCACGCCAACTCCCTCGGATAACATCACACAGCCCAAATCTTCACGCTAACCATCCAAAACTCACACTGGCTGAACTTCACAAACACCTGATCGTCTCGCAAAGTCCGCGAAACCGCTCACAATTGCTTCAAGTGCTGGTCCACACTCCTGGAGTACATCTGGACGTTGCCATCGAACATGACCGCAACTCGTCCAGAAACCGTCTGAACACCTGGTCCGTCAAGTCCACGCAATCCACAGGGGCATTGGTCAACCAAACAGCGTGACCAAGAACTCGTGATGCCCGCACCATGATCCGAAAGCTGTCCAAACCACATCCGACTCATCAAACCTCAACTGATGGTATCGGGATCCGAAATCAATCTTCGACAAGACTGAAGCTCTCACAAGCTGATCAAACCAATTGTCAATCCGAAGCAGAGGATACTCGCTCTCCTCTGAAGCGAATCAGGCTTTCGATAAATAATACACCACCTCGTCGAACCATCCAACATCCGTCCAAACAATGCAAGAGCACACCACGCAAATACGCGGGGTCGCATGAAATCTCCTGAAACCTCCTCCAGTAACTCCTGGAGTCGAAATTGTAGCTCCATCAGCTCCGCTGGCTCCGAATGAAAAAATGCCGGTAAAATGAGTCCAACGCCTGGTACAAGCTCAATGGTGTAGTCGGTCTCCCGAACTGGAGGAACACCTAGTAACTTCTCCGAAACACCCCTGGAAACTCGGGAACCACCTCAATGTCACCAATGTCGGGCACAGCAACCGAAGTATCCACAATATGAGCTAAGCATACAACACAACTCGTCTCCACCACCCGCTCGATCATCACCGCGAAACAGTATCTCGGAAAAACATGGTCGTCAAAACATAACCTCCTTCTCGAGGCAATCGAACATAACCAAATGCGTCGTCCGTAAGTCCATACACATAGTCACATCAAAAACCACAATGTCCAGCTATAACAGATCCGCGGCTAAGCCATATCCTCCATCAAGGATCTCGCAACCTCCGGATGGATGCAACTCTCTCCAAAATCTCGGAAGTGGAGATACAGGTACAATCGCCATGGATATTAAGCAATAGTAACCTCGGAGAAAAGTCTGTCCTCAAACAAGGTCATGGCACGAACTCCAACATGCCCAACTAGTCGCCCACGTCAATTGCGACTTGCTGAATAACTCATCAAAATGGTACATTAATCAAACTTCAAGAAAAACATGTGGATCTCCTCGTAAACTCTGAGCTACCGAACCGCTAACACAACTGGCTGAGGGCGCTCCCCCGTAACGTGACCCTTCTGGTCACCGAAACAGCAACTGAGAGTACTCCACGAACACAAGTCACCGCAACACCTGCTGCGTGAAAGGATCACCAACGATCGCCCAAACTCATGCCACAGGAGCAAATCCGCTACTCTGTGATCTCCGCCATCGTCAAACGGATCCTCTGCTTGATCTGATGACCCTCAACACAATCAAAAGGACCACAGCCTGATGAAGTCATTGATCCCGAAATGTCGGAGCTCAACCTCATCAAAATCTAGACTAAGTCCACTTTCCTCAAATCAACACATCGAAAACCGCGTACACCTTTCTCTCTCGGTAGCCTCGCCACTGAGTGCAGCACACTAAGCTCCTCACGGATGTCTCGAGGCACAACAATCAGACTCTCTCTGATGCTCAGGTTCAAACTCATCTCAAACCTCGTGCATTGCTTCCTCTGAAGCCACATAACACGTGTAAACAGGGGTAAACATGTGAACAACGCATCTCTGCCTCAGGTGGGTAAACACTCCACATTCGATTGCTGGGTAGCCTGATAAAACCATTACCGTATAAACAACACCCTGAATGTAGGCCATGGAGTCGCAACCGAAACTCACACAATAACAGCCCACCAAAAACAATAATCTGACTCAGGCAACATCAACTGCTACAATTCTCAGCTCTAAGGCAACATATAGATGCTCATACACTCACAACCAGGCAAACCGTGCCACACAGTTCACTGAACTCTGAATATTCATCCAAATCCACAGTTCTCTGGCAAATCGTGCGTCGATTGATCCTCAATAGGATCCACAACCGTAATGACACGGAAAGCACGTCAGGAGACATCCTAATGAATACAATATCGTTCACAACAAGTGGAACGTAATCATGGAACTTCAAATATTTGAAAGCGTACAACACCCGGAATATTGATGAGTATCCGCCGGCCGGTCGGGTCACCATTCCAGACATGCTGTACATTCTCAAATATCCTTAGTAAACACGACTACAGAAGTCTACAGAACCTATAACCTAATGCTCTGATACTAAGCTGAAAGGACCCAACCCCGATTTAGCTCTCTAAACCGGAATCGAACCCCTCCGAAAACACGAACCAACAAAAACCGTAGAAATTTTGGCAGAGTTTCGTTACTAACGTGGAATTACCATTACCTGCACGCGGAAAACACACTTCATCCTATGCCACAAAAAGCAAACCGTGGGCACCAATCCCATCCGGATTTTTCAATATATCTACAGTAAAGTAAAACAATAAATATATCTATACTTTACTGAAATCCGGTGTAAAATCGTACAACGTAAACAACAGATTTCTCAGAGCGACCTCTATTATATAAACATATAAGTATACCACAGTAGGTAGAACAATAAACCTACTGGAAGAAACAAGGTAGCTTGAGCACTATGCCTCCGACCACGACGTGCGACACCAGAGTCCGAACTGCAAATTGGGCACGGAAACCGAAAAGCCCAGGGGAAAGACATGAAAACCGTTAGAGTGAGTGGACGAAAATAAATGTCTTTCACCAAGTAATATATGTTATAAAAACATATGTGAGTCAAAATATAAATAAATCAAATCAAATATCATACGAGGAGACGCTGACTCCAACTCGTAAACAGAGAATGCATGGAAAATCTCACAGTTAGAACCACGGGGTCCCTAGCCCACACGTGATCCTAGCTGCAGTAGCACAGTCGGAACCACGGGGTCCCTAGCCCACACGTGATCCAGAACCACGGGGTCCCTAGCCCACACGTGATTCTAGCCGGTAAACATCCTCGGGGATCAGCCGGGATGCAGTGTATCGATACAACATCACAACTACGACTGTACTCTGTAAAAACCAAATCAAAAACAGTTCGATGCAAATGCATGAAACAATATATCAGTGTATGTATACTCATATACGCATATCCGTATATATATAATCGTAAAACACATGCTCGTAAAATCATAATCAAACTGCATGCTCAAGTTCATAAATCATATAAAAGACTCGCAAGAATTCCGTGAAAAGAAATTGTCCACTCACAGACTAGCGTAACGCGATACGCGTTAACCCGTGATCCGGCGGAAAGTCCATCGCCAAACGAACGATCACGAACCCCTGATTAATCACAAAGTCCATTTCTCAATATCATAATTCGACAATACAAATCAAATCACGAGAAACCACCATTCTCGGAAACACGTAATTCAAAGTCGACGAATCGTCGAAAATCCGTATATGTACACCTCAATACCTCATTATACGTTCGGACGCTCAACTCAAAAAACGAACCTCCCCACTGCGATCGGGGCGCGATTTCGAGTGAAATGACATGCAACTTGTCGAAAATCCCAAAAAGTCAAACTGGACCGCCGTTGACCGTTGACCGCCGTCCACGGCGCCGTCGCCGCCGAACGTGAAATTTCTCGGCGGAGCAACCTTCATTCCATGCAAAAGTACCCACTGAGCAACTTTGTCAACTGCATCGAAGGCCAATTCTCACTCTAACTAGGTCAATTTCAAGCAAAACCGAATGTACACACAAATTTCAAATCCAAAATTCTCCTTCCACAAATCGAATTAGAACTCCATACTTACATGGTTAGAATCCTTGAGAGGAGGGCTACAAAACCCAGTCCTTGTTTGAGCTCAACTCGGCTAGAAACGAAAATCACCATTAACCCCAAAAACCTTGAACTTTGGCCGGTTAATTCTCTCTCCACCGTGAGATATGCCAGAAAATGAGACCGGAATCGAGATGAGGGAAGCTAGGCGAGTCGAACGGTGTATGGCATAGGCCGTGGGGTGGCCGAAAGAACACCGTCGCCAGCGAGCCGTACGGCGTCGCACCACCACTCGGTCAAACCGAGTTGACCGGGTCAAAGCCACCTTGAATGAATGTTTGACTTTCCCCTTTTAGTAAGTTACTATTTATAGCTTCCCAAAATGGAAACTCCAAAATTCAAATTTCGATAAACTTTAAACTCCCGTAACTTCCTCGTCGTAATTCCGATTCCGATAATTCTCGCGGTCACAAACTCGACTCGACATTCTCATCAATTATCACCCGAAGTCAAACACATAAACCAAACCAATAAAAAGTCAACCATTCAACCCAACACATATTTAAACCGACTAAACAACCAACAAACGGAAATATTCGTAACTTAATCTTCGTAACTCAAAATAATGCTCTGAAAGTTCTCACAAACTCGAAATTAAATTCTGAACAACTTATGTGAAGAAGCCGAAACCAAATTCTCTACCGGTAATTTAGTCGTTAAGAGCACCACATTTAAACCTGAACTTCAAATATTCATAATTAATTCTTCGGTCGTCCAAATAACGATCCGGAACCGCCCACGAACTCGAAATCACATGTACTACGACTCTCGAGAAGACACCCAGCTCCAATTCTCGGCCAATAATTAAGTCGTTATCAAACCTGGCGATTCAATCATCAGTCGGAAACCTGCGATTACGCAGTAACTCACGAATCAAGCTGATCATACTGGTGATTCTGGTGGATTATTTTTTATATATTTCAAACGATTTTCTTCAACAGCTGTATATGCATCAACCAAATATCGTTGAAATAATCTCCAACCTTTCAGTAACGTCCCAGAATCATTTGATCTATCATGGATTTGATAACGAACAAATTTTTTCATCGTCAATTTTATTCTTTTCCTCTAACGCTTTTGTCCATCACACTCTAATAGCATATATGTTCTGGACCCGTCCTCACCATACAGAAAAAGCAATGGATATTGCAACGACATCAATTTTGGATGCATGTTGAATATTTGTTTCATAAGTCCATCAAAAGATCGTGCAATGATATCTTTGCTGGAATGAAACTATCCAATATCACCAACAATCAAACCACAAATTTCATCAGCACTCGGTAATTCATATTACTTTCCATCTGTTGGTTGCTAATCAAATAGAATCATATTCAAATTAGGCAATGAACCACTTTCATATTCATCCCTGACTGATCGATATTTCTTTGCCAAATCATTGACCGCATCAAGAATATTTGTTAAATCAACTACAATGGCAGCATCAATTTTCTTATTCGCATTATTGGGATTAACAACATTAATATGATTTGTAATCTCATTAGCCGTATGGTAAACATACAATTGTGCAAACTTTGGACATTTAGTTTGGGAAGGTAAAACTGATCCCATCAAATGACAGAATGATCTACTGAAAAGACCCAACCCCGATTTAGTTTCCTAAACCAGAATCAAACTCCTTCTGAAAACACGAACTAACAAAAACCATTAAAATTTCGGCAAAGTAATGCTACTAACGCGGAATTGCTTTTACCTACACCCGGAAAATAACATTTCATCTTATGCCACAAAAGCCAAACCGTAGGCACCAATCCCATCCGGATTTCTCAATATCATATCAATAACACAAAACAGTAAACATAACTGTACTATATAGAAAATCCGGGAAAAACCATATAAAACATGTATCAGTAACGTATCAGAGCGACCTTTAGTGTATATATATACAAAATATACAACAGTAGGAAAAACAAGGAACCTACTGGAAAAGAAAGGTAGCTCGAACGACTAGCCTCTGACTGCGATGTGAGACACCAGAATCCGAATTGCAAACTAGGCACGGAAACCAAAAAGCCGAGGGGAAAGGCAATAAAACGTTAGAGTGAGTGGACGAAAATAAACATATGCCTTTCACCAATTTCATATACAATAAACAAGTATAGCGAGTTCGGAAAATATATATGGAGGTGCCAGGCGAATCTCTCAATCCCGACGGTGGTAGGCCAGGGGAATCTCTCAACCCCGGCGGCATAACAGGGGAATCTCTCAACCCTGCCCAGAGGAATCTCTCTACTCTGGTCAACTCTGGTGAGACTACCAGTGATCAGCTGAGTAGTTGAAGCATTGATGCAAGTATGCCATCACCATAAAATATAAAATAATACTTCCAAAAATAATAAATAATCTCAACATCCTATAAAAATAAATACGGAAAAATCACGAACTCGCAACGACTATGAAAATATAAAAATGTCCACTCACAGGTGAGCAAAGCGCGCACTCGCCCTAATCACATGGTCCAGCGGAAGATCCCTCGCCTGAAGCATGATCTCGATCCCCTTCCAAGGTCGTGGCCTGAAACGACCAGAATCGGCCAGTCTGCCAGAGGAATTCAAACTGTCCGAAATCTCCACGGTGAACGGTGGTCAACACCTCCAAACTCGGTAAACGCCGGTCAAACTTCCCGAACAGTTCTTTTGACAATTTTTCGACTATTTCCAATATTTATACTCGCGTCTCAGGACGATCAACGGTCCAAAATGGATCACCATTAAAATTCGGATAAACTCGATACGAACGGATAAACTCGACGAGATTCCGAAACTTCAAATATTCATATTATATTCCTCGGTCGTCGAAATAATTATCCGGAACCGCCCACGAACTCGAAATCACGCGTATAACAACTCTCGAGACTCAACTCAACTCAAATTCTTGGCCTATAATTATGTCGTGATTAAAACCGGCAAATCAATCAATTAAAACTGGCAAATCAATCAATCAATCAAACCGGCCTATAATTAAGTCGTGATTCACGCTAACTCGTGAATTAAGCTGATTACTCTACTGATTCTGCTTCGGTTCGTCACATCTACAAATTTAAAATACATAAGGCACTGTACCACTTTTTATCTTGTAATTAATATTTACACGCATAGATGTAACAGCAATCATGGAATGTAAACTTGGATGTTCTCATGAAAAAGCTTGTTTTCATGGCCATTCATTGGATTTAATAATTGTTCAAGAATAACAAGAGTAAGTTTTGATAGTGGAATTTGAACTTTTCCTTTTTGGCAACAATTCGTATAAACATATTGATTTTTTATTTTTCTCTTCAAAGCCTCATCCAACCAAAACGAAGCACGGCAGTAGTTGCACATGTATGAGTCATCTCCCAAGTCCAAGTAATTTACAACCACACTTGAATGACAAATTATTCAGTTAGTTGATGATAAAAATTTGTGACAATATTTATTACTAAAAAATATAGTGTAAAAGTTATTCACCTCGACGACTAAGTTGGTACGTTGCTTGACCAAATATAGATGAATGTGAGACTGCATCATTTGTAGGCCAAAAATATTGCGTTGCTTGACCAAATATAGATAAATGTTTGCTTATTGTCACAACTGTGATGACCCAAACCAGAATCTGTTGCGTATTCGGCACGATTCTCGAGATTCAGCTTAGTCGCAGTTTTATGTTGTATATGTGGTTTGCCGATTCGATTCGCGACTATGTTTTCGGTCAAGAATTTGAGTTGAGTGTCTTCACGGAAATGGTACAGTACGTGATTTCGAGCTCGTGGGCAGTTCCGGAAGATTTTTCCGATAACCGAGGAATATTTTATGATTATTTGAAGTTTCGGTATCCGACGAGTTTATCCGATTGTTTCGAGCTTATCCGAATCATTTCGTATATTCATTTTGGACCGTCGATTGACCCGAGGCTCGAGTATAAATATCGGAATAGTCGAGAAATAGTTGAGAATTTCATTCCGGGAGTTGACCAGAGTTGACTTTCCATTTTTAGAAAGTTGACCGTTGACCTGTGGGGGGAGAGTTTCCCGATTGGGCTTGCCGTCCGACGACCTAGATTCCGGCCACCTCCAATCAAGTGGAAGGTATGGTTCGCTTCCTTGAGTGATTTCGAGTTGGTTGGTAATTGGTTTGAGTGAAATTGAAGCTGTTTTGGTTGAACCCGAATCAGGTTATGTACTTGGATTTCGACGGTGGTGGTTCACGGTGTTCCGGCGAGTCTCGGTGGTGGGGGTGTGAGGGCTTTGCCTCCCCTTGCCTCTAGGTTGCTCCCTATGTGTTTTAATTGAACTGAAAATGGATTTTCCGGTGAACCTGATTGGGTCACCAGAGTTGGATTTTCGATCGATTTCGGGGGAATTTGGAGGACTTTCGGTGGATTTTGGCCTTCGGGGTAGTAGAGTAAGTGATTCTCCTTGTGATGGTCTTCAATTCTGGAAACTTTCGCCGTGAAACTCCACGGTTGACGGCGCGTCGCCGCCGGCGGCGGCGGTCAACGGCGGAGCTCCGGCCAAAAGTTGACTTTTTGGATTTCAACGCTCTTAATGTCATTTTTCTCGTAATCGCGCCCTGATTATCATGCAGAGGTTTTCAGGTTGATTTGGTTAGCCAATTTTTTGTCTAGGTTTCGAGTGGGGATTTCGGAAATTTCGTTAATTATTTTGTACTGCATTGCATATTTCCGGAAACGGTTGGTTTCCGTGATTCAGTACAGGGTTGTGGACTATGATTTTGATCCGTTGTGTTTTATGAATATATTCAGGAGATCGAGATCGAGATCGAGATCTGGATCGTGATCGTGCTTCAGGCGAGGGATCTTCTGCCAGACCACGAGTTTAGCGCGAGTGCGCCTTACGCGAGTCTGTGAGTGGACAGTTTATTTTCACGGAATTATTGCGAGTCCTTTATATACGTTTTACGAATTTGAGTATGCAGTATGATTATGGTTTTACGAGCATGAGATTTTATACGAAATTATGTTTATTACGAGCATGTGTTATACGATTATACTTATATGTTGTTATATGTCCACGAGTGGCCCCATGTGATTTATACACATGCTCTGTACGCGTGAGGAGTTAGAGTCTCCCTCGTGTTTATGTACGTGAGGAGTTAGAGTCTCCCTCGTACTTGTATGCGTGAGGAGTTAGAGTCTCCCTCGTGTACCCGGACGCGTGAGGAGTTAGAGTCTCCCTCGTGTACCATTTGATTATTATTACTTTCGACTCGCATATGATTTTATACGTATATTTTATTTGGTGAAAGACATTTATTTTCGTCCACTCACTCTAACGAGTTTTATGTCTTTCCCCTGGGCTTTTTGGTTTCCGTGCCCAGTTTGCAGTTCAGGTTTGATGTTTTCACGTCGCGGTTTGGAGGCTAGTGATCAGAGTTACCTGTGCTTTCCGGTAGGTTCTTGTTTCGCCTACTGATGTGTATATTGTATATGTTTTACTTTAGAGGTCGCTCTGATACATTCTGATACTTGTTTATACGGGTTTTCTCGGATATATATATATACTACAGTACTATTTACTGTTTATTATTCATACATTGATGTTGAGAAATCCAGATGGGATTGGTGCCCACGGTTTGGCTTTTGTGGCATAGGACGAAGTGTTATGTTTAGGGTGCAGGTTTATGCAATTCCACGTTAGTAACGAAACTCTGCCGAAATTTTGAAAATTTTTGTTGGTTCGTATTTTCAGAAGGGGTTCGATTCCGATTTAGGTAACTGAATCGGGGTTGGGTCCTTTCAGCTTGGTATCAGAGCATTAGGTTGTCAGATTCTGTAGACTCTTGTAGTTGTGACGCTTAGGGTATTTGAGTTGATACAGCATGACTGGAGTGATGACCCGACTGGCCAGCGGTACTCATCAATACTTCGGGTGTTGTGTGTCCTCAAATATCTGCGGTTTCATGATTACGTTCTTTCTGCTTGTACCTAATGCTTGTCTTGTATCAGTAGGATGCCTCCTCGACGTGGTCCCCGTGTTGACCGGGATGATGATCCTGATGAGGATCGCCGAACGCGCGACTTGCTGATGCGAGTGATGCGTTTGGAAGAGCGTTTTGACCCTGTGGTCAAGGCTCGCACTGCGGGTGCTACTGTGTTTTCGGGTTCAGTTGATCTAGAGATATGCAAGGCATGGTTGGTTCAGATTGAACGTGTTGGTGAGCGCCTGCAGTTTACTCCTGAGCAGATGACAGTGGCCGCAGTTGGTTTACTTGAGAGTGATGCATACTTTTGGTGGGTTAGCACCGACAGAGTTCCAGCTGACACTCCGTTGACATTGTTTCGTGATCTGTTCATGCGGAGGTACTTTAATCAGGCTACCCGGCAGCGCAAGTATGAGGAGTTTACGAACTTGAGGCAGGGCAGTTTGTCTGTACTTGAGTATCGGGATCGGTTTACCCGTTTGTCTCGTTTTGCGCGGGATATGGTGGCTACAGAAGAAGCCAAGTGTCGTAGATTTAAGCTGGGATTGAACCAGAACATCAAGGGGACACTGACTACAATGCCTTGGAACAACTTTGATGAGTTTGTCATTGCTGCACTCCGAGGCGAGGACA
Source organism: Geum urbanum (assembly GCA_946800695.1). NCBI lineage: Eukaryota > Viridiplantae > Streptophyta > Magnoliopsida > Rosales > Rosaceae > Geum > Geum urbanum. Next base: position 44,516,278 of record OX326998.1, read on the forward strand.
TTAAGCAGGAGAGACAGCAGAGGTACAAGCCGAGGCGATTTGAGGAAGGTGGACCGAGTCAGGGGCCTTCAAAGAGGCAGAGTTCTGATACTTCCGGTTCAGCTTCATCCACAGGCGGTGGATCATATCGCCCATCAGTTAGTGCACCGAGGCGGAGACCGATATGGAGGAGAGATCGACCGCAGCGACCACAGGATAGTGGAGGTTCCAGCGGTTCTAGTTATCCTCGGCATACTGGTGGCACATTCCCTATTCCGAGAGACTACCCTTTGTGCAACCTCTGCAACAGATATCATTTGGGCCCATGTCAGCGGGGTCCTGCTGCTTGTTATCGTTGTGGCCAGGTGGGTCACTTTTCGAGGGAGTGTCCTCAATTGTATAGTGTTGATGGACAGGCGGCCCAGAGTTCCGGAGGAGAGTGAGGTGCCACTTCGGGAGTTCATCCAGCACAGTTTGCAGGACAGGGCAGACAGCAGGGACAGCCCCAGCGAGGACGACCAGCCGGACAGGCGAGGGTTCATGCTATGACTCTACGTGAGGGCAGAGCATCACCGAAGGTCGTTATTGGTACGTTACATGTTTTTGGTATTCCTGTACTTGCATTGCTTGATCCAGGCGCTACACATTCATTCATATCATTTAGACTGTCATCATTGGCTACGGTACCGGCATCTCCACTTCCGGGGTTGTGGAGAGTGTTGTATCCGTCATGTGAGGTTGTGAGCATCGGTTGGGTTTACCGAGATTTTGAGGTGTTTATAGATGGCCATGGTTTAGCCGCAGATCTGTTACTGCTTGATATTGTGGATTTTGATCTGATCTTGGGTATGGACTTCCTAGAGTTGCATTGGGCCATGTTTGATTGCCACAGGAAGGAGGTCGCGTTTCGACAACCAGGGTTACCCGAGATACTGTTTCGTGGCGAGAAGAACACTTCACTGCCGTGTTTGATTTCCGCGATGAGGGCGGATCGATTGATGAAGAAGGGTTGTGTTGCTTACCTAGCCCATGTTGTGGACACTACAGTTGCAGTGCCGAATCTTGGTAGTATTGAGGTTATGTCTGAGTTTTCGGATGTGTTTCCAGCGGAGTTACCTGGTATACCCCCTGTGCGGGAGATTGATTTTACCATTGAGTTATTGCCGGGTACATGACCAATTTCACAGACACCGTATCGTATGGCGCATGCGGAGTTGAAGGAGTTATAGATTCAGCTCCAGGAGTTGTTAGAGAAGGGATTCATTCTTCCGAGTGTTTCTCCGTGGGGTGCTCCAGTGTTGTTTATACGGAAGAAGGATGGGTCCATGCGTTTGTGCATCGACTATCGGAAGCTGAATCAGGTTACAGTGAGGAACAAGTATCTGTTGTCGCGGATTGATGACTTGTTTGATCAGCTAAAGGGAGCAGCAGTCTTTTCGAAGATTGACCTTCGATCCGGATATCACCAGTTGAGGATCTGAGACTCTGATGTAGCCAGGACAACATTCAGGACGCGGTATGGGCACTATGAGTTTTTGGTTATGCCGTTTGGGTTGACCAACGCCCCCGCAGCTTTCATGGACTTGATGAATCGAGTGTTTAGACGAATCCTGGACAAGTGCGTGATTGTATTCATTGACAATATCCTGATCTATTCCAGGAGTGTGGGCCAGCACAAGAAGCATCTGCGTGTACTGTTGCGGACTTTGCGGGACCATCAGTTGTTCGCAAAGTTTAGCAAGTGTGAGTTCTGGTTAGATAGCGTGAAGTTTCTGGGCCACGTGATTTCGGCCGAGGGAGTTAGTGTTGATCCTGACAAGATCGAGGCCGTGCTGAACTGGAGTAGACCCACTACTGTGCCGGAGTTTCGGAGTTTCTTGGGTTTAGCAGGCTATTATCGACGGTTTGTACAGGATTTCTCCCGGATTGCTACACCACTGACCAGATTGACGAAGAAAGGCGTCAAGTTTGAGTGGTCTGATGCGTGCGAGGAGAGTTATTTGCTCCTGAAGGAAAGATTGACTACCGCACCGGTTCTGACATTGCCAGACGACAGTGGTGAGTTTGTTGTGTATAGCGATGCGTCGAAGTTGGGGCTTGGCTGTGTGTTGATGCAGCATGGTAGAGTCGTGACATATGGTTCCAGACAGCTGAAACCGCATGAGGTCAACTATCCGACACATGATTTGGAGTTAGCCGCTATCGTGTTAGCGTTGAAGAGTTGGAGACATTACCTATATGGTGCTCAGTGTAAGATTTTCACTGACCACAAAAGTCTCACCTACTTACGGACGCAGCCAGATCTGAATATGAGGCAGCGCCGACGGATGGAGTTGATCAACGATTACGATTGCACTTTCGAGTACCATCCGGGGAAGGCTAATGTTGTGGCAGATGCACTTAGCTGGAAATCGGGAGCCTCGTTGTATCACATGTGTGTGGCCAGAGTATCGATGCTAGCCGAGCTTCGAGCTACATGTGTTGTGTTTGGATATGATGATGATGGAGCTTTGTTGGCCAGTTTTCAGGTTCGACCCGTACTGGTTGATCAGGTACGAGAGGCTCAGGATTCAGATTCTTACTTGTTGGGCAAGAAGACCATGATACGGAATGGTGTGTCTACAGAGTTCCGATTGAGCGACGACGGTACATTGTTGTTCAGAGGTAGGTTATGTGTACCCAGAGACGAGGACTTGAAGAAGGAGATTCTGGACGAGGCCCACAGTTCAGCGTATGCGATGCACCCCGGAGGTACGAAGATGTTTCGTACACTTCGAGCGTACTATTGGTGGCGCAACATGAAGCGGGAAATTGCCGCGTACGTGAGTCGATGTTTGATTTGTCAGCAGGTGAAGGCGGAGAGGCAGAAACCTGCAGGGAAACTACAGCCACTTGAGATTCCGGTTTGGAAGTGGGAGCATATTACGATGGATTTCGTCTATCAGTTGCCGCGTACTTCGGCGGGCAACATTGGCATTTGGGTTATTATTGACCGACTGACGAAATCCGCACACTTTCTTGCACTTCCGGGGAAGATTTCAGTGGGCAGATTGGCCAAGTTGTACTTATCCGAGATTGTTCGCTTGCATGGTGTGCCTGTGTCGATTGTTTCTGACCGAGATAGTCAGTTCACTTCTGAGTTTTGGCAGGCTTTACAGCGAGCGTTGGGCACGAGGTTGCGATTTAGTACAGCTTTTCATCCTCAGACTGACGGACAGTCCGAGCGGAGCATTCAGACTCTTGAGGATATGCTGAGATCATGTGTGTTGCAGTTTCGTGGAAACTGTGATCAGCAGTTACACTTGATTGAGTTCGCCTACAACAACAGCTACCAGGCCAGTATTAAGATGGCACCGTATGAGGCCCTGTACGGGAAGCAGTGTCACACTCCGTTGTGTTGGAGTGAGGTGGGCGAGCGTTGGCTCATTGGTCCTGATTTGGTGAAACCACGATGGAGGACATACAGGTTATCCGGGATCGATTGAAGATCGCCCAGGATCGGCAGAAGAGTTACGCAGATGTGAGGAGGAAAAGTTTAGAGTTCGAGGTTGGTGATTGGGTCTTCCTGAAACTCTCTCCGTGGAGGGGAGTTGTGCGTTTCGGGAAGCGTGTCAAGCTTCGACCGTGGTACATTGGTCCGTATGAGATTACGGAGAGGGTTGGAGCTGTTGCTTACAGACTTGAGTTACCGTCTGAGATGGCTCATGTTCATGATGTCTTCCATGTTTCGATGTTGCGGAAGTACATCTCAGATCCTTCACATGTGTTAGCCCCACAGTAGTTGCCGATCAGAGAGGATTTATCGTATGTAGAGGAGCCAGTGCAAATTCTCGATCGTCATGAGCAGAAGTTGAGGCACCGTGTGATTCCGCTAGTGAAGGTCTTGTGGCAGAACCACTCTGTTGAGGAGGCCACCTGGGAGACCGAGCAGCGTATGCGGGAGCAGTATCCTCATCTGTTCACTTGAGGGGTACGTAAATTTCGATGTGGAAATTTCTTTAAGGGGGGTAGAATTGTGACGACCCGAACCAGAATCTGTTGCGTATTCAGCACGATTCTCAAGATTCTGCTTAGTCATAATTTTATGTTGTATATGTGGTTTGCCGATTCGATTCGCGACTATGTTTTCGGTCAAGAATTTGAGTTGAGTGTCTTCACGGAAATGGTAGAGTACGTGATTTCGAGCTCGTGGGCGGTTCCAGAAGATTTTTCCGATAACCGAGGAATATTTTATGATTATTTGAAGTTTCGGTATCCGACGAGTTTATCCGATTGTTTCGAGCTTATCTGAATCATTTCGTATATTCATTTTGGACCGTCGATTGACCCGAGGCTCGAGTATAAATATCGGAATAGTCGAGAAATAGTCGAGAATTTCATTTCGATCGTTGACCAGAGTTGACTTTCCATTTTTAAAAAGTTGATCGTTGACCCGTGGGGGGAGAGTTTCCCGATTGGGCTTGCCGTCTGACGACCTAGATTCCGGCCACCTCCGATCAAGTAGAAGGTATGGTTCGCTTCCTTCAGTGATTTCGAGTTGGTTGGTAATTCGTTTGAGTGAAATTGAAGCTGTTTTGGTTGAACCCGAATCAGGTTATGTACTTGGATTTCGACGGTGGTGGTTCACGGTGTTCCGGCGAGTCTCGGTGGTGGGGGTGTGAGGGCTTTGCCTCCCCTTGCCTCTAGGTTGCTCCCTATGTGTTTTAATTGAACTGAAAATGGGTTTTCCGGTGAACCCGATTGGGTCACCAGAGTTGGATTTTCGATCGGTTTCGGTGGAATTTGGAGGACTTCTGATGGGTTTTGGCCTTCGGGGTAGTAGAGTAAGTGATTCGCCTTGTGATGGTCTTCAATTATGGAAATTTTCGCCGTGAAACTCCACGGTTGACGGCGCGCCGCCGGTGGCGGCGGCGGTCAACGGCGGAGCTCCGGCCAAAAGTTCACTTTTTGAATTTCGACGTTCTTAATGTCATTTTTCTCGTGATCGTGCTTTCGGAAATTTCGTTAATTATTTTGTTAATTATTTCCTTCAGTCGAGGTTTCGAGTGGGGATTTCGGAAATTTCGTTAATTATTTTGTACTGCATTGCATATTTTCGGAAACGGTTGGTTTCCGTGATTCAGTACAGGGTTGTGGACTATGATTTAGATCCGTTGCGTTTTATGAATATATTCAGGAGATCGGGATCGAGATCTGGATCGTGATCGTGCTTCAGGCGAGTGATCTTCCGCCAGACCACGAGTTTAGCGCGAGTGCGCGTTACGCGAGTCTGTGAGTGGACAGTTTATTTTCACGGAATTATTGCGAGTCCTTTATATACATTTTACGAATTTGAGTATGCAGTATGATTATGGTTTTACGAGCATGAGATTTTATACGAAATTATGTTTATTACGAGCATGTGTTATACGATTATACTTATATGTTGTTATATGTCCACGAGTGGCCCCATGTGATTTATACACATGCTCTGTACGCGTGAGGAGTTAGAGTCTCCCTCGTGTTTATGTACGTGAGGAGTTAGAGTCTCCCTCGTACTTGTATGCGTGAGGAGTTAGAGTCTCCCTCGTGTACCCGGACGCGTGAGGAGTTAGAGTCTCCCTCGTGTACCATTTGATTATTATTACTTTCGACTCGCATATAATTTTATACGTATATTTTATTTGGTGAAAGACATTTATTTTCGTCCACTCACTCTAACGAGTTTCATGTCTTTCCTCTGGGCTTTTCGGTTTCCGTGCCCAGTTTGCAGTTCAGGTTTGGTGTTTTCACGTCGCGGTTTAGAGGCTAGTGATCAGAGTTACCTGTGCTTTCCAGTAGGTTCTTGTTTCGCCTACTGATGTGTATATTGTATATGTTTTACTTTAGAGGTCGCTCTGATACATTCTGATACTTGTTTATACGGGTTTTCTCGGATATATATATATATATATATATACTACAGTACTGTTTACTGTTTATGATTCATGTATTGATGTTGAGAAATCCGGATGGGATTGGTGCCCACGGTTTGGCTTTTGTGGCATAAGACGAAGTGTTATTTTCAGGGTGCAGGTTTATGCAATTCCACGGTAGTAACGAAATTCTGCCGAAATTTTGAAAATTTTTGTTGGTTCATATTTTCAGAAGTGGTTCGATTCCGATTTAGGTAACTGAATCGGGGTTGGGTCCTTTAAACAACAGACAAATACTTCTATATGTCTAGAATTACCTGGTAAATTTTCATAGACCACATCTAGTGTCTGATAAAACTCACCATCTATTTCCTTACTTTTGGTTTGTTAATCAAATAATACTTTTATAATTTATCTTAGTAATTAATTTCCCTGGTTGTAAAACACACAAGGTCTTAGGCAAACATAGCCAATCGGGTAATAAAGAATTGTCATCACGGTTCGAGCTCCACGAAGATTACCTACCTTGTAAGGGCTCACAAAGATAAGGGTTCGAAGCATCTGCATCTCTGCGCCTCCATGCATGCTTACAATAGGCCCGACCAAGAAGAAGATGTCAAGACTCAAAACACCGTAAGTAACAGTTATTCCGAAATATAATGAGTTAATTAATATTGTTGGTTTGAAGTAATTGAATTATGATCATGACATTTAATTAGGTTAATTGTTGTTGTTGTTGTTGTTGTTGCTGCTGCTGCAGTTGGTGTTGTTGTTCTTCTTATTTTCTTGAATTTTAGTATAGCTGGCTATATTAAATGAGATTATTAAGTTGCATTGAGAAATCCGGATGGAAGTCGGTTCCTAAGGTATATTATTTTGGAAATTGAGATGTTATTCGAAGTGTTTTCTTCCATACAAGTTTTTGGTTTCCTAAATTTTTAGGAGAAATTATGTAATTATTTTTTTTAGAAAGCAATGTTCATATGGTTTTCACGATATCCATTTCAGGCAAGAGTGTAATAAATGACCGCCGAGGCAGTGGCGCAGATGCAGGAAGAGAACCCGAGGTTGACGGTGGAAGAGTTACCTCCGCTGCCCTTGAAGACTGAGATCGCTATTGCCAATACAATTTTCGGTTTCTATTCTGGGAAGGACGTTCGAGGCCTCGGACGGGATGTCCATCTAGATCTAAGTCAGGTTTCAGCGACAAGGTGAGCGAGTAGAGCAGCGGGCTCTAGCTGTAACGACCGGAACCAAATTAGGAAATTAATCATCATTAATCGCATTAATTAAGGAGTTAAGTATCGTACGTCACGTTTTATGAGATTCATCGCGATTTAAAAATAGACTTTTCATAATTAAGATTTTGGACTCGTTTTTTTTATGGAACTTGTAGAATATTCTGTTACGAGTTTTGCATTTTTTTTCCAGAGGCTCGAGCAATTAGTTATGAAGTTTTGAGTATTTTAGTGCATTATTGGAAACTACCTTTGTTCAAATTTTTCTGACCGTTGGATCAAACAATATATTGATTATCCACCATTAATCTCAGTTTGGTCCTTGGGTATAAATACCCGGCTGTCACCTGGGGTGAAAAAGCTTATCCAGTTGACCCGAATCATTGATTTGATAACGGACCCGACCCGTTTCACCAATCGGATCGGACCTTCGCCGTCTGGCCACCTCTGCTCACCGCACCACTTGGAATCAGAAGCTTTCCTCTTCCTCGACCTATTTCAACCCTCAGATTGGCCATACAACGCCTCAGGTTTGTGAATCGAAGTCGAAAAGGTTTGAAATCTCCTTCATTTCGGTCTGTCGCCGATGGCGGCGTTCCGACCACTGTTGGATGACGAGGGTAAGGGGATTCTACTCCACGCACCTTCAGGAGTCGAGCACGACCTCTCTCGAGTCTCGCTGTGGCTGGAGGTGATCGGCCAGACACTGACCGATTCTGGCGAATCTCAATGCTTTTTGAGGTGATTTTCAGCTCCTTCTGCTATGTTTTTGGTGTTGTGATACTCGGAAAATTTGTCCTATGAGTTGAGATCTTCAATTTCATATGCAGGTCGGAGTGATCTGGGCTGGTCGGATTCTGGCCACCGCCTACAGTTGCGCGGTGGAGCTCCGGCAACCAGAACATCGAATTCGTCACAAGAAGTTTTCTTATCTAAATTTTGATGTATTTTGATGTAGCTTTGCGTAATTCGAGCAATTTTTGTAATCTTCCACGTTCCACGAAGGTTTTTGGGTGACTTGACCTTCGATAGTGTCGATTTTCGTATGTCGAGGCTATGCAGACCTTATATTAAGCACTAAGTGGTACGTTACGATGAATAGGATGATGTGGGGTCTAGTCGATTACACGGACAATTAAAGTAGAAATTCATGAACTTTGGAAGGTAGTTTCTCCGATCGATATTATATTTCAGAATGCATTATCCACTGTAGCAACGTGATGAAAATATTGTGAATTAATCTAGATTTTATTTTATTAGGAGTATTAAGTACGTTTATCGGGTTAGTGGATCGACTTACGTTTAGCGATCCAGGTGAGTGGAAATTATTATTTCACTGTCGAATAACGAGTCTAGGTTTTATGTTTATGAAGTTTTATTTCCGCTTATGCATATGATTTAAGTTACAATTACTTTCGATAATCCTTTGTGCATATGTAACTTACAAGATGTTTATGATTATGCATATGATTTCCATTTCATACGTATGCATACGTGTACGTAATATGTTATGATATGAGTACCTTTATGCACGGAGGCTATATGTTATGATTTCATGTCACACACACACTTGTGCTAATTTTTTTATGAATGCATCGATGCATTTGCTGCCTGGCTGATCACCGAGTACGCTCTTGGTGGGACACGAAAACACCCGACCAAATGACTATGTTATGCACTCCTCCGCACACGACTATGATATGTTTTTAATTTGACTCGCTACGTTTTTTGTATATGATTTAGGTGAAAGGCATACAAATATATTTTAAAATTTTTCCTACAAGATTTTACTTTTCGTCCACTCACTCTAACGGTTTTCCTGTTTTATATGCCTTTCCCTTGGGCCCTTTAGTTTCCAATGCCCAGGTTGCAGAGTTTGTTGAGGTCGGGCGCACGCAAATCAAGGCATATCAGTATCTGCCATAGAATCCAAAGTATATCCTACGAGTTAGCCACTAAGTTAGTATAGGGAGTTTCGAGAATCTCGTAGTCTTGAAGTCCTAAATGCTTTAAGATTTTGTTTCTATGAGTTGCTTTCCTTGAAATTCAGTTCCTTTACTTTATGATTTTCAGTTTATTAGTTTTCCTTCTGTTTTCTTTCGAACTAGCATGTATAGATCTATTGGCCTTTGTGAGCCTAATCTTGGTTTACGAAACTAAAACAGGGTCGGGTTATCACACTTGCGGTCGAGGCAGTGGCCCAAGCAGCAACAATGTAAGCTCAAGCGGTGATCGCACGGACAGATGCGTTACAGGATAAGCTAGATAAGTTACTCCAATTCCTCAATGTTCTGGATGTTGCTGAAAGGACCCAACCCCGGTTTAGTTGCCTAAACCGGAATCAAACCCCTTCGAAAACACGAACTAACAAAAACCGTAGAAATTTTGGCAGAGTTTCGCTACTAACGTAGAATCACCATTACCTGCACGCGGAAAATACACTTCATCCTATGCCACAAAAATCAAACCGTGGGCACCAATCCCATCCGGATTTCTCAATATATCAATAGTAATGTAAAATAATAAATATATCTGTACTTTACTGAAATCCGGAGTAAAATCGTACGAAATATACAACAGAATTCACAGAGCGACCTCTAATGTATAATCATATAAGTATACCACAGTAGGTAGAACAATAAACCTACTGGAAGAAACAAGGTAGCTCGAGCACTATGCCTCCAACCACGACGTGCGACACCAGAGTCCGAACTGCAAATTGGGCACGGAAACCGAAAAGCCCAGGGGAAAGACATGAAAACTGTTAGAGTGAGTGGACGAAAATAAATGTCTTTCGCCAATTAATATATGTTATAAAAACATATGCGAGTCCAGATGCATAAATAATCAAATAGTACACGAGGGAGACTCTAACTCCTCACGCGCACAGAGCATGCATAAAAATCTCACGGGGTCACTCGTGGACACATCCGTGCTAATACAGTCAGAATCACGGGGTCCCTAGCCCGCACGTGACTCTAGCCAGAAAGGGCCTCAGGTCAAAGGTCTGCCTCCCCCCGGTAAAGACCTCGGGTCAGGAGTCACAGCCTCCCCTGGTAAACTTCCTCGGGGATCAGCCGGGATGCAGGTGTATCGATACAACAACATATATAACGAGTGTACTCTGTGTAAAGCAAATCATAAATAGTTCGATCCAAATGCATGAAACAACATATAAGTGTATATACATAATATATATACTGGTATAGGCATAATCGTATAACACATGCTCATGTAAATCGAAATCTCGTATGCATGCTCAAGTTCGTCAAACATATAAAAAGACTCGCAAACAATCCGTGAAAAGAAATTGTCCCATTTCTCAAAATCATAACTCAACAACTCAAATCAAATCACGAGAAACAACCATTCTCGGAAACACATAATTCAATGTCAACGAACTGTCGAAAATCCGATAATCACCCCTCAATACCTCCCTACAATCTCGGTCACTCAATTCGAAAAACGAACCTCCCCACTGCGATCGGGGCGCGATTTCGAGTGAAATGACATGCAACTTGTCGAAAACTCCAAAAAGTCAAACTGTTGACCGTTGACCGCCGTTGACCAACGCCGGCGGCGGCGGTGCCACCCGAACGGGAAATTTCTCGGCGGAGCAACCTTTATTCCACTCCAAATCACCCACTGAGCAACTTTCACAACTGCATCGAAGGCCAATTCTCACTCTAACCATGTCAATTTCATGATAAACCGAATTGTCACCAAAATTTCAAATCCAAAATTCTTCATGTACAAGATAAATTGGAACACCAAACTTACATGGTAGCTTCTAGGTGATGAGAGCTTTAAATCCCACTCCAAATTACAGCTCAATTCGGCCGGATTCATTTCGACCCGAAACCCCCAAAATCCTCCATTTTTGGCCGGAAAAATCTCCTCTCCACCGCCACTCTCGCCGTGAGGGGTGGCCGGAAATAGACTCGGGATGCTGAGGCGCACCGTTTGGGACCAACGGCGAGCTCGGAGGTGGCCGGAACATGTCTCGCCGCCGGCGAGCCGTGGAGGTGTCGCGCCACCTCTCCTCCACGTGTTGACCGAGTCAACACAGTCAACTCCCATAATGGCAAGGTTTGTTCCCCAAACAGGCAACTTCCTTATATAGACTTACCCAAAATGGAAACCTCCATAATTCACTTTTCGATAAACTTCAAATGCACATAACTTTCGCGTCGTAAATCCGATTCCAATAATTCTCGCGGCAACAAACTCGACTCGACGTATTCTTCAATTATCACCTGAAGTCAAACACATCAACCAAACTGATAAAAGTCAACGGTTCAACCCAAACACATACTTAAACCGACTAAATAATCAACAATCGGAAATATTCACAACTTAATCTTCGTAACTCGGAATAATGCTCTGGAAGTTCCCACAAGCTCGAAATTAAATTCGCAACATCTTCCATGAAGAATCCGAAACCAAATTCTCGCCCAAAAATTTAGTCGCTAAGAGAGCCACCAATTTAACCCGATTCCGTCGAAACTTCAAATATTCATAATTTATTCCTCGGTCGTCCAAATAATGATCCAGAACCGTCCACGAACTAGAAATCACACGTACAACGACTCTCGAGAAGAGACTCAGCTCCAATTCTCGGCCAATAATTTAGTCGTTATCAAACCTGACGATTCAAACAACCGTTGGAAATCTGTGATTACGCAGTAACTCATAAAGTAAGCTGATCACACTGTTGATTCTGGTCCGGGTCCTCACAAATCCACCCCCCTTAAAAAAATTTCAACCTCGAAATTTCCGAGTCTGCCGGCTAAACATAGGAGCACTGCCTCTGCATACTGCTCAACTCTCCAGTGACAACATCAACTGAACAACTCTGACAACAGACCCCACAATACGAGATAGCTCCGTGCTGAAATCCCTGTACCCACAAATCTCAAAGCTGAACTGGCTCCATATAGTTACCAAGTGTTCCTGCATAAGGAACAGATAGGATACACAACATGTAACAAACCTGAAATATAGTTCCATCAAACGGAACACAACACATATAAAAGCCAACGCTATAGGCGATGCCGAACTATACGGCACAACACAAACTCGCCTATGATCACACACATATCACAATAACGTGGCAAATCACAACTCAGTCTACACACACCAACATAACTCAAACATCAAACTCGGGCAATTATCAACCTGTTTCCGATAATCAAAAGTCTGTGGTAACACATTCCAAAAAATCAGAATCAAACGTCAACCCACATCGAACACGCTCCAGCACAATGGAGTACAACATCATTCCTCAAATAGACATCATGCAACGTCAAAAATCATAGTGATCAACAATCTGGTACTGCATGCAATCTCAAATAAGTGAAGCTGCTGGTCTCAAATCCTCCGGAACTGCAATACCGAGGTCCACAATATGCCCTCCAAGGTCTGAATAGTCCTCAAAGATCTCCCACCAATCTGAGGATAAGATCCGGTACTAATTGTAATCTGGTCCCCAATGCTCGCTGTAAAGCTTGCCAACACACAGTCGTAGCTGATTACCTCGTTTAGCGAACTAGAACACAGGTGCACCACGTAAATGGACAACCTCCGCCAAACACAACTATGCCAGTCTGCCACTGAAATCGTCTCCGAAAGTACAAGGAACTGTACTGAGTTCGTCAAATGGTCCACGATGGTCCAACAACTGGTATCACAACCAAAGTGCGTACTGGCACATAAGATCACAGTGACAAACGCCACGTTTAACCGAAAATCTCTAATGGATGATACTTCTCGGCAAGTCTCCGCCTCCTAGCCATCGCCTGCCAACAAATGTGGGATCTACACACACATGCTGCTACATTGCTCTTCATGTTGCGTCACGAGTCGTAAACTCGACGTATCAGACACATCACCGTACCACTAGCGCCAAACGCGCGCGAAACAATGAGCTTCAACATCATCACACTCGAACTCAGCTCCCATAGCTCGCAACTCGTCTAACACGGAAACTCGAGCTACACACACACATGAAACACCGAAGCTTCCGACTTCCGACTGAATGCATCAACAACAACATCCCAGACGGATGGTCAAAGTACAATCTCTAGCCTTTCCGAACAAGCTCAAAGGTGCAGCCATAGTCGTTAATCGACCCCATACATCTGCACTGCCTCAAGCCCAAATCTGGCCGAAAATGCAAATGGATGAAACTCAAGTGATCAGTGTATGTCCTACACCGCGCTGCACGCCATAGCTGTAGTGTCTCGAACTCTTCGATGCTAACATAAAGACAGCTACACCCAATACCATACACAGGATACATAGCCTCATAAAGTTTCCACTGTCTGAAACCATGAGCCACCGCTCTGCTACACAACATCAAAACATAACCGAATCCAAATCTCGACGCATCGCCATAACTCACGAACTCGTCGCGGTCGTCTGGTAAGGTCAAAACCGAAGCAACTGTCAACCATCCTGCAGGAGTAAGTAACTCTCCTCGCGTGCATCGAACCACTCAAACTTGACACCTTCTTCGTCAATCCGGAAAGTGAAGTGGCAATCCGGGAAAATCCTGCACAAAGCACCGAAAGTAGCTTGCTAAACCCAAGAGACTCCTGATCTCTGGTACAAGGGTAGGGCAATCCCCAAATCAACACGGCTTTTAACTGGTCAGAATCCACACTGACTCCCTCAGATAACATCACACAGCCCAATATCTTCACGTTAATCGATCAAAATTCACACTGGCTGAACTTCACAAACAGCTTATCATCTCGCTAAGTCCGCAAAACCGCTCGCAATTGCTTCAGGTGCTGGTCCACACTCCTGGAGTAAATCAGGTTGTTGCTGACAAATATGGCCGTAACTCGTCCAGAAACCGTCTGAACACCTGGTCCATCAAGTCCGTAAAAATTACGGAGCATTGGTCAACCCAAACGGCGTGACCAAGAACTCCTGATGTCCGCACCGAGATCCGAAAGCTGTGTCGAAACCACATATGACTCATCGATCCCCAACTGATGGTATCCATACCCGAAATCAATCTTCGAAAAGACTGAAGCTCTCGCGAGCTGATCAAACCAATCGTCAACCCGAAGCGGAGGATACTCGCTCTCCTCTGAAACGAATCAGGCTTTTAGTAGTCAATGCACCACCTCGTCGAACCATCCAACATCCGTACAAAGAACACACCACGCAAATACGCTGGGTCGTATGAAATCTCCTGAAACCTCCTCCAGCAACTCCTGGAGTCGAAACTGTAGCTCCATCAGCTCCGCTGGCTCCGAACGATAAGATGCCGGTAACATGAGTCCAGCGTCCGGTACAAGCTCAATGGTGTAGTCAATCTCCCGGACTGGAGGAATACCTGGTAACTCCTCCGGAACACACCAAGAAACTCAGGAACCACCTCAACATCACAAATGTCGGGCACAGCAACCGTAGTATCCACAACATGAGCTAAACAAACAACACCACCCGTCTCCATCATCCGCTCGACCATTACCGCGAAACAGTATCTCGGGAAAATCTGGTCGTCGAAACTCAACCTTTTTCTCGAGGCACTCGAACACAGCCAAATGCGTCGTCAGTGAGTCCATACTCACAATTACACCAAAACCACGATGTCTAGCTATAACAGATCCACGGCTAAACCATATCCTCCAACAAGGATCTCGCAACCTCCGGATGGATACAACACTCTCCAAAAACCTCGGAAGTGGAGATGTAGGTACAATAGCCATAGATATAAAATAGTAACCTCGGACAAAATTCTGTCCTCATACAAGGTCATGTCACGAACTCCAACATGCCCAACTAACCATCCACGTCGATTGCGACTTGCTGATTAACTCATCAAAAAGGCTACATAGATCAAACTCCAAGAATAGCATCAAGACCTCCTCGTGAACTCTGAGCTGTCGAACCGCTAACAGCTGGCTGAGGGCACTCCCTCGCAACGTGATCCTCCTGGTCACCACAATAGTAACTGAGAGTGCTCCACGAACACAAGTCACAGCGACATCTGCTGCGTGAAAGGATCACCAATGACCACCCAAACTCATACCACAGGAACAAGTCCGCTACTCCGTGATCTCCACCATCACCAAACGGATCCTCTGCTTGATCTGGTGACCCACAACATAATCGAAAAGGCCACAGCCTGATGAAGTCATTGATCCCGAGGTGCCTGAACTCAACCTCATCAAATACTTGACTGAATCCACTTTCCTCAAACCAACACATCGGAAACCGCGTACAACTTTCCTTCTCAATAGCCTCGCCACTGAGTGCAGCACACTAAGCCCCTCACGGCTATCTCGAGGCATAATAATCAGACTCTCTCTGATGCTCAGGTTCAAACTCATCTCGAACCTCGTGCACTGTCTCCTCTGAAGCCACATAACACGTGCAAACAGGGACAAACATATGAACAATGCATCTCTGCCTCAGGTGGATAAACACTCCTCATTCGAATGCTGGGTAGCCTGATTAAACCATTACCGTATAAACAACACTCTGAATGTAGGCCATGGAGTCACAACAGGCACTCACACAATACCAGCCCACCAAATACAATGATCTGACTCAGGCAAACATCAACTGCCACAATTCTCTGCTCTGAGGCAACATGTAGATGCTCATACACACACAACCAGGAAAACCGTGTCACACAATTCTCTAAACTCAGAATGCTCATCCAAATCCACAATCCTCTGGGAAGTCACGCGTTGATTGGTCCTCAATAGGATCCACAACCGTACCGATACGGAAAGCACGTCAAGGAGGCATCCTAATAAATGAAACATCGTTCACAACAAGTAGAACATAATCATGGAACTTCAAATATTTGAAAGTATACAACACCCGGAGTATTGATGAGTATCCGCCGGCCGGTCGGGTCACCATTCTAGACATGCTGTACATTCTCAAATATCCTTAGTAAACACGACTACAGAAGTCTACAGAACCTATAACCTAATGCTCTGATACCAAGCTGAAAGGACCCAACCCCGGTTTAGTTGCCTAAACCGGAATCAAACCCCTTCGAAAACACGAACCAACAAAAACCATAGAAATTTTGGCAGAGTTTCGCTACTAACGTAGAATTACCATTACCTGCACGCGGAAAATACACTTCATCCTATGCCACAAAAATCAAACCGTGGGCACTAATCCCATCCGGATTTCTCAATATATCAACAGTAATGTAAAATAATAAATATATCTGTACTTTACTGAAATCTGGAGTAAAATCGTACGAAATATACAACAGAATTCTCAGAGCGACCTCTAATGTATAATCATATAAGTATACCACAGTAGGTAGAACAATAAACCTACTGGAAGAAACAAGGTAGCTCGAGCACTATGCCTCCAACCACGACGTGCGACACCAGTCCGAAATGCAAACTAGGCACGGAAACCAAAAAACCCAGGGGAAAGACATGAAAACTGTTAGAGTGAGTGGACGAAAATAAATGTCTTTTGCCAATTAATATATGTTATAAAAATATATGCGAGTCCAGATGCATAAATAATCAAATAGTACACGAGGGAGACTCTAACTCTTCATGCGTACAGAGCATGCATAAAAATCTCTTGGGGTCACTCGTGGACACATCCGTGCTAGTACAGTCAGAATCATGGGGTCCCTAGCCCGCACGTGACTCTTGCCAGAAAGGGTCTCAGGTCAAAGGTCTGCCTCCCCCCGGTAAAGACCTCGGGTCAGGAGTCACAGCCTCTCCTGGTAAACATCCTCGGGGATCAGCCAGGATGCAGGTGTATCGATACAACAACATATATAACGACTGTACTCTGTGTAAACCAAATCATAAATAGTTCGATGCAAATGCATGAAACAACATATAAGTGTATATATATACGTAATATATATACTGGTATAGGCATAATCGTATAACACATGCTCATGTAAATCGAAATCTCGTATGCATGCTCAAGTTCGTAAAACATATAAAAAGACTCGCAAACAATCCGTGAAAAGAAATTGTCCACTCACAGACTAGCGTAACGCAGTTCGCGTTAACCCGTGATCCGGCGGAAATCCCTCGCCAAACGAACGATCACGAACCCCTGAATAATCATAAAATCCATTTCTCAAAATCATAACTCAACAACTCAAATTAAATCACGAGAAACAACCATTCTCGGAAACACATAATTCAATGTCGATGAACTGTCGAAAATCTGATAATCACACCTCAATACCTCGCTACAATCTCGGTCGCTCAATTCAAAAAACGAACCTCCCTACTACGATCGGGGCGCGATTTCGAGTGAAATGACATGCAACTTGTCGGAAACCCAAAAAAGTCAAATTGTTGACCGTTGACCACCGCCGGCGGCGGCGGTGCCACCCAAACGGGAAATTTCTCGGCGGAGCAACCTCTATTCCACTCCAAATCACCCACTGAGCAACTTTCACAACTCCATCGAAGGCCAATTCTCACTCTAACCATGTCAATTTCATGATAAACCGAATTGTCACCAAAATTTCAAATCCAAAATTCTCCATGTACAAGATGAATTGGAACACCAAACTTACATGGTAGCTTCTAGGTGATGAGAGCTTCAAAGCCCACTCCAAATTACAGCTCAATTCGGCCGGATTCATTTCGACCCGACACCCCCAAAATCCTCCATTTTTGGCCGGAAAAATCTCCTCTCCACCGCCACCCTCGCCGTGAGGGGTGGCCGGAAATAGACTCGGGATGTCGAGGCGCACCGTTTGGGACCAACGCCGAGCTCGGAGGTGGCCGGAACGTGTCTCGCCGCTGGCGAGCCGTGGAGGTGTCGCGCCACCTCTCCTCCACATGTTGACCGAGTCAACACAGTCAACTCCCATAATGGCAAGGTTTGACTTGCCCAAACAGGCAACTTCCATATATAGACTTACCCAAAATGGAAACCTCCATAATTCACTTTTCGATAAACTTCAAATGCACGTAACTTTCGCGTCGTAAATCCGATTCCAATAATTCTCGCGGCAACAAACTCGACTCGACGTATTCTTCAATTATCAGCCGAAGTCAAACACATCGACCAAACCAATAAAAGTCAACGGTTCAACCCAAACACATACTTAAACCGACTAAATAATCAACAATCGAAAATATTCACAACTTAATCTTCGTAACTCGGAATAATGCTCCGGAAGTTCCCACAAGCTCGAAATTAAATTCGCAACATCTTCCGTGAAGAATCCAAAAACCAAATTCTCGCCCGAAAATTTAGTCGCTAAGAGAGCCACCAATTTAACCCGATTTCGTCGAAACTTCAAATATTCATAATTTATTCCTCGGTCGTCCAAATAATGATCCGGAACCGCCCACGAACTCGAAATCACACGTACAACGTCTCTTGAGAAGAGACTCAGCTCCAATTCTCGGCCAATGATTTAGTCGTTATCAAACCTGGCGATTCAAACAACCGTTGGAAATCTGTGATTACGCAGTAACTCATGAAGTAAGCTGATCACACCGCTGATTCTGGTCCGGGTCGTCACAGTTGCCAGCCGTGTTTCCCTTTGCGACTGCCCCGGCCCAATAATGACGATCTGAGCACCGAAGGACTCAACAGGGCCTAAACTTCGACATGTGGGTCTTTTTGTTTAGTTTCAGTTTCTACGTAGAGTACACGTGCATTTGGATGGGTACAACTTTTTATTTAATATATAAAATTAAGGTTAAATTCATATTTTTCTTACTTTAATATTTTATTTAAATTTAAATATTATTTATGGAAATAATTTTAAAAAAAAATTACACAACTTAGGCGAGGAAATCGTCAGATTGAAATTATGACAACCCTAAGTCCTATATTCAAATTCATCCTCGTACTTGACCAACCACGTTCACGATCCCAAATGGTGCGTTTTGGTACACATGTACAACAAAAAGTGAGACATGACTTCAGACTCGACGGTCGATCACGTCGAACTGTTGAGTCATTTCGATTCCTACGAATAAGCCAAGAATGTAACGAAATTCTCCGAACAATACGAAACTTCAGCGTATGGGCCCCACGCATCACCGCAATGGTAGCTGAGTTCGACAAATCCGATTCAGTCGACCTGCATATCAAAACGAAGATCACAACTAGCCCATTTATTCTTCTAGCTACACCGAACCAAAATATTGACTAGAACCGATAAGAAGTTACCTCGAACGTGCAAGCATTCGTCGATATTTCAATCCCACCAGCCGATGACGATAGGCCACGGTGTGACCCAAAAATGGCCATAATTGATTCATGGCTGCTGGGCATCGAAACCCCAACCCCCCCCCCCCCCCCCCCCCCCCCGGTGTAGCGATGCATCGCCTAAAACGCCGTCGTCGACGTTGAAACCCTAGAACTTGTCGACATTTATTTAAACTCGCCGCCGCTCCAATGATGCAATTTAGGGTAGGGAATAGGGAATTGATGAGGGGAGGGAGGCGAACCGAACGAGACCAGAATATTGGCCAGAAAAGGGTTGTCGGAGGCAACTTGCCGACGACAGTGACTAAGGAGGAGAGAGAGTGTTGGGAAGAGAGGAAGGGAGAGGAGAGAAAAATGTTGGGCTTTTTACTGGGTCCAGGTAAAATTTCCACATCACACTTAATCAAATGATTGGTTCAGATTAAACCTAAAGATGATCGAATGATCCACAAAATTCACCAAATAATAAATTTTTAATTTAATTACTTTTCACTTTAAACTTCTAAAATTCATAAAAAAGAATTTAGGTGGCTAATTTGCCTGTCAGCAATCACTCCAAAACCTAGCCTGAAGTGAGAGCTAAACAACAGACTGAGACCACACACGCCACTGAAACCAACCACGTCCCAGCAACCATCAACCACATCGACCTCCACCATCACGTCGATCACATCCAACTGTTAGGTAATACTCGCAGCTCTCCAATCTGATCAATCCCGAGGCCTACTCTATACCGACCAAAGCTCATCTTGCTTCAAAACCAAAATAACTGTAAACCCATATCCCGCAGCGACATACCCACCAACGATGAGGCAAGATGCTGATTTCAAGGAAGCAGGCGCCGGCAGACGAGCAGCATGACTCCCTCTTTCTTCTTTTCTCTGGTCGTTAGTTTTGCTTCTTTAAGCGAGAAGTATCTTTCTTTACAATGATTGAATAGATCGAAGGGAGTTTTTTAAGCCTTAACTGTAAAAGAAACTCTCACAGGATCACTTAAAACATTGATGTAACCCGTACTTTTTAATGTCTCTTTTACATTTTAATATGTTGGTTGGCTTTCTATTACTTTCGTGAGAAGGTGAGCCGAGCGCAAACACACAATCTCTATCCAAGTAAAGAACGATGAAAAAAGAAACTCTGGCACACACAGTTGCAGTAAGTCAGTGACATTGTTTATCCACCACCCTCTATGGGTCTCTGTAATTTCTTTCAAAAAAATTGCAAAACCAATCATCACTCGCTCGCTCGCTCGCTCGCCGCGTCATAATCAAATCCCCGAATATACCCTAAATTCTCAAACCCCAAACTCAGTCGACTCTTTTTACTCTCTCCTTAACTATTGAAGACATTGGGAGGGAAAAGAAAGTTAATTTGTCAAATTAGCAACTCATACTTGGAGTTGGAGGAATCTGTACATATTACATATTAGGTGCTTAGCTCACATGAACAATCCGTTGAACCTAATAATCCTATATATCTCCAAGTCAATGTGGTTCATTAATATTAGCAACTGATCGAAGCCAAAGCTCTATTGATAAAAAAAACAAGTTAGGGTTTTTCCGATTTACTAATTAAAGAGCTTAGCGAACTCTATGTCTCAGAGATACATATTTTCAGCAAATGCCTTAGCCTTAGTATTGTTAAAGCATGAGATCCGATCCTATAGTTTAGCAGCATCATATCAGCTAGAATCATGAGTTGATTGTAATTATCTAGTTACCTAAAATAGCTAGGGTAAACAGATCTTCTGTATGTATAAATACCTTGTAAACCGATTGCATAGAATAAGAACAATAGCTTCTTCTAGTATCAATTTCTATATGGTATCGAGAGCAAATCGATCCTTGGCCTAAAACTCACAAACACAAACTCTGCTAAACCTCGTTCAACATGACCAACGACACCGAGAAAGAACACAAGCTAGCCATACAGTTTTTGAAGGATGCCATCCTCAAAGAAGCTTCGACGTTCGGCCGTTCTCGCACAGAAGAACCTTGGGAACATCCCAACCATCAACTATACTTTCACTACACTGACCAACTAGGCGCAATACTCGTACCTGGGTTACTTGCTGAAGATAACTACTCAGAATGGAGCCAATCCATGACAAATGCCTTGACAATGAAGAACAAGGCTGGACTCGTGAACGGAAGCAGTTCCAGACCAACTGAAGAGAACAATGAGCAGATGCAATGGGATCGTGTGGACACGCTGGCTAGAACCTGGCTCACTGGTTCCATAACAAAAGAGATCTCGAAGAGTGTCAAACACTGCAAGTCGGCTCGAGACATTTGGCTTGAGCTCCAAGAGAGGTTTTCTCAAACCAATACTGTGCAATTATTCAATGTTGAAAATGCAATTCACGATTGTAAATAAGGAAACGAGACTGTCACAGCCTTCTACAACAAGCTGAAGGGTCTTTGGGATGAAAGGGATACCCTATGTGACTTGTCCACAGAAGATGTCAAAGTTCAAGACTACATCAAAACCCAAAAGACAATGCAGTTCCTCATGGGTTTGTAGGATAACTTTTCAGTCATTCGTGGAAGCAATGTGGCCATTGACCCTCTTCCGGCCGTGAACAAAGTGTTTTCCAGAGCACTCCGCCATGAGAAGCAAGCGGAGGCCATAACCGGCAGCAAAGGTCCTATACAGCCTGAAGGTGCTGCATTTGCAGCAAGCAGTGGCAGCAGTCGAGTTCCTATGAGCCTCGAGGGCGCGGCCTATGCGGCTTACGGTGGTTATCGAGCCCCTGCTCATGCCGAAGGTGCAGGCAGTGCAATGCAGCAGTATGCAGCACAACAAGATGTTCAAGAAGGCAGGAGGAAGTGTGCTAAGTGCAACCAAGACACTCACTCCACCAAGAATTTCAAAGCGCACTTGAAATGAACATTTTGTGGGAAATGGAAACATGTAGTTGAAGACTGTAGAAAGAGAAATGCAACACTTGAGGAGCTACAATCACAGGTTTGAGGAAACCATACATCCTCAATGTTCAGCAAGGAAGGTAGTCCAATCAACTTCCCTTTCTTAAAGTCAGAATGCAACGAGATATATGAAATGCTCAACAAAAACCGCAATGCATCGGCAAATCATGCTGGTAATACCTCATCTTATGAGGAACTCTCAGGTAAAGCGTTTAGCTTTCGTAATAATGCAAAGACTAGTTCTGGATATTGGATAGTGGTGTCACCGATCACATGGTTTGTAATCCTTACTTACTCACCCGTGCAGTACCTACCTAAAACCGTCTTGTTAGACTTCCTGATGGTAGTCATGCTACCGTAACCCACATAGGCACAATGGTCTTCTCTCCTCAGTTTAAACTCCAAAATGTTCTATGTGTTCCAATGTTCTACCTGAATCTTATTTCTATCAGTAAACTAGCCCATGATTCATTTTGTGTCACCATATTTCTCAAACAAGTTTGCTTTGTACAGGACCTACGATCGGGGAAGACGATTGGGACGGGTCATGAGAGAGGAGGATTATACTTCCTCAACGAAATAGTGCAAGGAACATGTCATGCAGTCAGCAGTTCATCACCCAGTGTCTGGCACCAGCGTTTAGGACATCACTTTAGCCGTGTCTTTTCTTTATTTCCATTCCTGTCAAATAAATCTTGCAATACAAGTAAGTGTCCAGTTTGTCCACTAGTAAAACAAACAAGAAGTCATTTTTCGTTAAGTACTACTTCAAGTGAGTCATCGTTTTCTTTAATTCATGTTGACATTTGGGGAGGATATCATGAACCCTCACTTTCTGGAGCCAAATATTTTCTTACAATTGTTGACGATTTTACTCGATGCACTTGGGGTTATTTGATGGTACAAAAGTCTGAAGCTAGACAACTTCTTATCAATTTCATTCGTCTAGCTGAAACACAGTTTGAAAAGAAAGTCAAAATTGTGCGTAGTGATAACGGGTCAGAATTTAAAATGGATGATTTTTATTCTTCAAAGGGTATTGTGCATCAAACGAGTTGCGTCAACACATCACAACAAAATGGTGTTGCTGAACGCAAACATCGGCATCTACTCAATGTAGCTCGTGCACTTCTTTTTCAAGCAAGCTTACCAAAATCCTTTAGGGTGATGCCATTCTCACTTCTTGTTACCTGATAAACCGCACACCGTCACCTGTACTTTCTGGAAAAACACCATTTGAGAAATTATTTGACAAACCTCCCACATACACTCATCTCAAAGTATTTGGTTGCTTATATTTCCCATCTACCCATCCTCACAAACCTCCAAAGTTTGTGCCTCGAGCAACCAAGTGTGTCTTTCTTGAGTATCCAAATGGAAAGAAGGGCTATTGGGTTTATGATTTGGAGACAGAACAGGTGTTCGTCTCGCGGGATGTCACGTTCCATGAAGCATTTTTCCCTTTCGAAACACAGTCTCTCCATACATCTCCTAACCCTAGTCAAAGTCAGGTTGCTTCCCAGCCAAGTAATCCTCTTCCACTTATGAACACGGGTCAACTCGGGTGTCCCTCTTTGTCAAAGATTTCAGATCCTATTCCTACATCTAGGGTTTTCGATGATGGTCCTCACTCTTCTTCAAGTTCCACATCTTCTCCTACTCGTCTTCCGCTCAATCAAAACACGTCTAACCCAACCGAAACAGACACACAAACCCTACCCATCACTGAAGCCCTACCACCAAAAAACCCAACCAATCCTCCATCACCTCCACAATCTGGACCTCCACTACGCCGGTCTTCAAGACCAACTCAGGTGCCTACATTCTTACAAGATTTTCACGTTGAGGCAGCACTTCCCTCTCGGTCTACTCCATCGTCTTCAACGTCGTCAAGTACTTCTCACTCTCTCGCTACTGTCCTCTCTTATAATCATCTCTCACCTTCGCATAGAGTTTTTGTTGCTAACCTTTGCACACACAAAGAACCTACTTCATTCTCACAGGCTGTCCAACATCCGGAATGGAAAGCTACCATGCGTGCAGAAGTTGATGCACTTCAGAGGAATGGGACTTGGAGTTTGGTTCCTTTGCCATCACATAAGACACCTATTGGCTGCAAATGGGTATACAAGATCAAACTGAAATCGGATGGGAGTGTATAACGGTACAAGGCAAGGCATGTTGCAAAAGGCTACAGCCAGATAGAAGGCGTTGATTACAGAGAGACCTTTACTCCTGTTGCCAAACTCATAACAGTTCGGGTCCTTCTTATTGTTTCTTCCATCCAAGGCTGGCATCTTCACCAACTTGACGTGAATAATGCTTTTCTGAATGGTGATTTGCATGAAGAGGTGTATATGAAACTTCTACCTGGTTTCAGTGGAAAGGGGGAGACAAGAGTTTGCAAGCTACATAAGAGTTTGTACGGTTTAAAGCAGCCTAGCAGACAATGGTTCATCAAGTTGTCAATGGCAATAAAAGCAGCTGGCTTTCATCAGTCCTGGGCTGATTATTCATTGTTTGTTCGAACCAATGAAAGTAATTAAGTTTACTGCTTTACTTGTTTATGTGGATGACGTGATCCTAGTAGGAAATAGTCTGGCCGGCATCACTGCCACTAAAACATTCCTATCTAATCGATTCAAGCTTAAGGATCTTGGAAGACTCAAGTACTTTCTGGGAATAGAAGTGGCACATTCAAAGAATGGAATTGCACTATGTCAAAGGAAGTATGCCCTTGAGATACTAGAAGACACAGGCTTCCTAGCTGCAAAGCCATCCTTATATCTCGTCGATCATAACCTCTCTTTAACACAAGGTAATGGTGAGTTGCTTAGTGATCCCTCACAGTATAGACGACTAGTTGGAAGGTTGATTTATCTAACTATCACGAGGCCGAACCTAGTATATGGAGTGCATATCTTGAGTTAATTCATGGATAAACCACGTGAACCACATTTGATAGCAGCGCATCAAGTATTGCGTTACATAGAGAGGACACTAGGACAGGGCATTTTTCTACCCTCTACAGGGAATATCGAACTCATAGCATACTGTGACGCAGATTGGGTTTGTTGCAAGGACACAAGAAGATCTATAACAGGTCATTGTGTTATGTTGGGAAATGCATCAGTGTCGTGGAAAACTAAGAAGCAAACCATAGTGTCTCGATCTATTACTGAGGCTGAGTACCACTCTATGGCTACAACGAGTTTTGAAGTCACATGGCTTAAAAGTTTACTCAATGATTTGCAAGTCAAACAGTTGCAACCTATTAAGCTGTACTGTGAAAATCAAGCAGCACTTCATATAGCAAACAATCCGGTATTTCATGAACGCACCAAGCACATCGAGATTGATTGCCATGTTGTCAGAGAAAAGATTCAAAGAGGTATGATTAAAACCATGCATGTTCGAACCAAAGAACAACCAGTAGACCTCTTCACAAAACCACTCGGATCCGCACAGTTTGGAGCTTTGCTTAGCAAGTTGGGTGTCATCAATATCCATTCCAACTTGAGGGGGAGTGTTAAAGCATGAGATCCGATCTTATAGTTTAGTAGCATCATATCAGCTAGAATCATGAGTTGATTGTAATTATCTAGTTACCTAAAATAGTTAGGGTAAATAGATCCTCTGTATGTATAAATACCTTGTAAACTGATTACATAGAACAAGAATAATAGCTCACTGCAAGAAAACTGCACTTAGCCCACGGAACCGTAAAGGTTCCATGGTCCAAGTAGAACTTGGACGACGGAGATTATTTTCTCCGTCGTCCAGGTGAACACTTGGACAACGGAGTATTCTCCACGGTCTAAGTGTTCACTTGGACGACAGAGAGTGACTATTCCGTCGTCCAGGTGTACACTTGGTCAACGGACCGACACGCCGTGGTCCGAGTTGCCACTTAGACGACGAGCCGACACCTCCGTCGTCTAAGTGAAGCATTATATAAGGCCCATGCCGAACTCTCTTCCTCGATCTCTGCTCACTCGTCTCTCAACTGATCATAATCTCTTCCTGTCTTGATCAACGCCTCACGCGTACATGCAATTCAAACGACATCCTAGCTAGCTAGATACATAGCTAGATAGCACTATATATATCTTCGGCTCCGACCATCGATTAATTCGCCATATATCGGAGAAGGCTAGGTATGTACGTAGTTAATTTTCCAACACCATATATTAACGTAGGTTTATATATATATAATTAATTGTACGTTTGATTGATTGCATTGTTAATAATTAATTAGTACGTCTAATATATATTTATATATAATATATTAAGTAAGGAAATTGATGATATATATATATATATTAGTTAATTATAGACCTGTAGTACATATATATGTATGGATGTTTTAAAATTTGGTTAATATTTAGTTAAAACGTACGTACATGCATGTTAGCTAGACATATTAAAGTAATTGATATAGAGTACGTACTTACGTATGTACAACTATAATTAATAAATGTAGCTAAATGTAATTATATATTGATCGTATTGAATTAATAATTTTTTTTAATTAAGGTAGTTGAATATTTGTGTATATATATAATAGTTTAATTAATAATTACTCGAAATTTATATATATAGAATTAATAGTTAATTGACTAATATGTAATAATTAATTAATTATAAAATTTTGTAGAAGTATGGACAAGAGTTGGATGAAGTTGCAGAATAGATGTGATGTCCGGTATATGGATGGAATTAGTGAATTTGTGAATTTTGCGATAGAACATGGTCAGGGAAAGAAGCGTTTCAGGTGTCCGTGCCAGAAATGTCTGAATTGTCAGTATGTGGAGGTTAATGTTATGGTGCAACACCTGTATTAAAATGGTATGATGTGGAGTTACACTACATAGAGCGAGCATGGTGAAGCAGTAGACTTCAGCTCAGCAGACTTCAGCTCAGGGTACAGTTACCAGGGTGCCTCATCCAGTGGCAGTGGTGCCGGCCCCCCTGCTTACAACCCAACTACAGATTTGGTTAATGATGCGTTTCCGGGATTTAGTCATGGTGGACACCAACACCAAGATGGAGGTTACAGTACCACTCTTGAGCATGATGACACATTTTTCGCTGCTAGCTTGGCCACTGACACTAGTGAGATGGATAAGTACAACAGGATGCTACTTGAAGCGTAGACCCCGGTGTTCCCTGGATATCGAGAGAATGTGTTGCAATATATGATGGAGCAAATGAAGATAAAAGTGAAGCACAAAATGTCAGTCAGTGCTTTTGACGAAATTCAGGAGCAAATATGTAAGTTGCTTCCTGATGATCACAATCTTCCTAAATCTCATTATAAGGTTAGAAATATCTTAAGCAGCCTCAGCCTAATTAAAGTACAGGATAATTGACGCATGTCCGAATGATTGTGTGCTGTTTTACAAAGAGTATAAAGATTTGGACTATTGTTCCGTATGTGGCCAATGCAGATATGAGCTGAATAGGAAGAGTTCGAAAAAGAGAATTCCTGTGAAAGTTGTTCGATATTTTCCCTTGATTCCCAGATTGCAGCGCCTGTACATGTCTCTACACACAGCAGAGGCGATGCGATGGTAAGCAGAAAAGCGAATAGATGACGATGTCCTGCGACATGCCACAGATGGGGAGGGTTTCAAACATTTCGACAGAGAATTTGGAGACTTTACTGCAGATGTTAGAAATGTTAGACTCAGACTATCTACAGACGGATTCAATACTTGGGGTAGTAATAGCTCCGCCATCAGCACTTGGCCAGTTATTCTCATGCCGTACAACTTGCCTCCGTGGATGTGCATGAACAAGGAATTTAATTTCCTTACTGTACTAATTCCAGGTCCTAAATCTCTGGGGAAGTGGTTAGATGTTTACCTCAGACCTTTAATCGACGAGCTGAAACTGTTGTGGCAAAATGGAGTCCCAACTTATGACAAATTCACTGACACGATGTTCACGATGAGGGCGGCCGTGATGTGGACCATCAGCGATTTTCCAGCGTATGGGATGTTGGCAGCGTGCAAGACGAAAGGATATAATGGATGTTCTATATGTTTGGACGACGTGAACTCTAGTTGGCACACTGAAAAGGTGTGTTACTTGGGTCACCGTAGATGGCTTCCTCACGACCACCCGTGGCGACAGAATGAAGCTAATTTCAACGGGACGGTAGAGAACAATCCTAAACCCCTTATTTGGTCGGGCGAAGAGATTTTAGAGAGGTTGAGCTATTTTGAGTTTAGTGTGTTGACCAATGACGCGGATGTAAAGAAATGCAATCCAATTCCTCCACATGATCTCAGCTATTGGCATCACAATAGTATATTCTTTTAACTCCCTTACTGGTCGAAGTTGAATCTGAGGAACAACTTAGACGCGATGCACATAGAAAAGAATATGTGCGATAGCGTGGTGGGAACAATCCTCGGTATTAAGAGACTAAAGATACTCCCAAAGCGCGCAAAGATTTGGAATCAATGAATCTACATCGTTTCTTGTGGTTGAGGAGGGATATGAGAGGAGTGTACAATAAGATGCCAACTGCACCTTACACAGTGAAGCCGACACTTAGACGTTCTGTATTTCACTGGTTTAAGGGCGTTCGTTATCCGGCTACTTATGCAGCTACTATAATTGGAGCAATGGACGAGGTGCAACACAAGTTTGTTGGTCTTAACACAAATGACTATCACGTTATCCTGCAACGTCTGATTCCAGTAGTAATTCGACCATATTTACCTCGTGACGTAGTAGAACCAATAGTGGCATTGTGCAGATGGTGGCAGAGGTTATGCGCCAGAGAATTAAAGAAGTCAGATGTGGTGGAATTGAACAACAAATTGTGCACATCATTTGCAAATTACAGAGGATTTTTCCCCCTGCTTTCTTTGACATCATGATTCACCTAATGATTCACCTGCCCGAGCAGGTGCTCATTTCTGGTCCGGTCCAGTACACTTGGATGTATCCTTAAGAAAGGTACGTACAATTTCTTAATTATACAGGTTTTTTGATTCATAATTTGTTCCACTGGAGATTACTAGCTATATGTACGTACTTATTCTTATTGTACAATGTATTAATTGTACGTTTGATTTTGTAGACAACTTGGACAGTATAAATGATTCGTAAAAAACAAGTCGGCCCCAGATGGCTCCATAGCCGAGACATACCTAATGCATGAGTGTATTTCTTACTACAACAGGTACCTTAAAGATCCACCACCTCCCACTGCCTCCGATCCCAGTGCCCGCATCAATCTTTCTGTCGTCACAAATGTCGTCCGACCGTTTAGAGGAGTATTAAAGGAATCGTTAACACATGAAGAACTTATTGAGGCACATTGGGTAGTGTTGCGAGACTGTGACAAAGTTGAGCCGTATATGATGTCATACAGGGAGAGGCTTCAGACGTTAAATCTAGACAAGAGTTCGGCGTGGTTTGAGAAAATGGTTAAGAAGAAGTTTCCTGATTATTTCTTCCAATAGGTACGTACGTACGTATGTCTCAGTATTTAGTAAATTATATACATATCAATCATGTTTGTAGAAAGTAAACTCTTAAATTTTCCCATTTTCGCAGATGATTGATCTACAAAAATCCAAAAACCACGGGGGGTGGTGGTCCTGGCCAAAGCACTTGCTAGCAGGGATGCTGATTAAACGCTATATTTATCCGGGATGTTTTGTGAACGGTGTAAAGTTCCATTCATTGGCCCAAGATGAAGGAAGAAGAACACAAAACAGTGGGGTAGCAGTTGGGAAAGACAATGATCTATATTACGGGGCTATTGTATATGTCGTTCAGCTATGTTACGGGAATGATGTCAACGTTTTCCTATTGAAGTGCAGATGGTCCAAGCATACAAAGGAAGACCTGAGACTTTTATCAGTCGATACAAACTCAAGCTGGTATGAGGATGAGCCTTTCGCTCTCGCCACCTTAGTTAGGCAGGTGTTCTATCTCGATGATCCAAAAGCTGGTGAAGGATGGAAAATAGTGAACCATATCTCTCATCGAGGAATATGGAATACAGAGACAATTGAAGAGACACCGACGACTGAAGATGCTACTAAACCAGAAAGAGACATTCCTGTCTATCAAGAGCCTAATATTTCTGTCATCTGTTCCGATAGAATGGACCTAGCTCAAGATGGTGAACGGTTACCTATGCCTGATAGTTGTATAGATCTAACTGAAGATGAGACTATTGATGCAATTAATGAGGTAGATGAAGAAGACATGTAGGATGAGGACGAGAACGAGGACTCAGGTTATTTGTCGGATGATGTTGAGTATGATGAGGAGGATGAGCAATCAGATAACGGGGATGAGAATGATGACGATTATGACGAAGAGTACAATCTTGTAGTGATGAGGGGTGTTAATTGGTAATTTATTATTGTAATTATTGTAATATAATATAAGATGCTTCATCGATCAATAGTTAATATAAATATTATGAGGAGGAGTACGTACGTATGTAGAACTATTAATTTTGTACTTAATTAATTATATGCGTTGCATGGTCGGTTCGACCGACGTACGTAAATTAAAATTAATTAATTGATCCGGATCGATCGAGGATCAGATCGGATCGATAGAGGATCGGATCAGATCGATTGATAATTTTTTCGATCGATCAGAAGAATTGAAGGGACACACTTGGACGACGGAAACTCCATTTTTGCGTCGTCCAAGTCAAGCCCAACCCTAAACCCTAAACAGTTAGGCCCTAACCCCTATAATCAGGGTTTTAACTTGCACGACGGAGATGAAGGTTTTCAGTCGTCCAAGTGAGTACTTGGACGATGGAGACGCTAATTTCCGTCGTCCAAATTCAGATTTCGTAATTTTATCTAAGATAACGATCATCTAAACCATCTCCCAATGCATATTCTTTTCGTCAAGACTATAGAGTAAACAATTCTTGGTGTGTGAGCTATGACGGTTCCAAAATAAGAGTTACGAAATTTCTTGTATCCACGTTTTCGGTTTGTCATAATCTTAGTTTTGCGGTTGACTGTGCCGATGAAACCCTTCACGAACTTATTATTTTCTGAAAATTATTCTAATTATATATTATCTTATGGCGAATGTATCCAACGGTTGTTTTGTCCAAATTCAATTTCGTTAATATCGATATGCAAATGAGCCTATACTTAATAAAACTTAAGTCATAAAGATTAATTAGTAGATACTTAATAAGTTTAAAGACGTAAAATTATTCGTCGTCTCAAATTCAATTATTTATATATACGATGCGTTAATCGATATTTTACGACTATTTCATTCGAATGAAAAATCGGCAACTTCCTTGCGAATTATTTTTAAAAATTAATTTTACGTAAATTTAACTTGGACCACGGAGATTGACCATCTCCATCGTCCAGGTGCACACTTGGACGACGGAGATGGCCGTTTCCCGTCGTCCAGGTGGCCACCTGAACGACGGAGATTGTCTTCTCCGTCGTACCATGGCGGTTGATTGTACCGCCTTAAATTTGGGCACCGTTTCAAATGTTGACTTAGATGACGGAGAATACCATCTCCGTCGTCTAAGTCAACATTTGAAACGGTGCCCAAAATTAAGGCAGTTAACACCGACCCGCCGATTAATTGGGCGCCGCTTCAAAATTTTGAAACGGTTCACTTTGATGACGGAAACGCCATTTTCCGTCGACTAAGTGCACTTAGACGACGGAAAATAGGGCTCCATTGTCTAAGTGAAATTCTATATATAGGCCACTGCTCATTCTCTATTCCTCATCCCATATCATTCTCCTCCTCTCCTCTCACTCTCTCTCAAAAGCTCCGGCCTACCTCCTCTGGCGACCAAAATTCGGGCGTTTCCCTCTCTCCGGCGACTCTCCACTCCGGCGACTCATCTTTTAGGTAATAGTTATATTTTTTAACATCATTATTATTAAACTAATTAATAAATTTGTAAATTGGTAAATTAATTAGTAATATATTAGTAATAATTATTATTAGTAAAGGAATAATTATTAGTAATAATTAGTAATATATTAGTAATAATTATTATTGGTAATAATAATTAATTATATTAGTTAATGAATAATTATTATTGTAAATGCATGCTAAATAATAAATCATTATTATAATTAAATATTGTTTTAATTAATAGTATAATTGGTGATTATTATTGCATGTAATTATAATTTGTAAATATTGTTGTAATATTGTAAATTAGTAGTAAATATGGTAAATTACTGAATTATTAAAAATAATAAATTAGTAATTATGACAATTTTGTAGTAAATTGGTAGTCTTTGATTTAAATTTAGTACATAATTAAGTTTGGTTTATTAAGTCGCACTCTTTGGAATAGATGACTCCTCATTTCCTAGTTTATCTCCTTAACTCCTCGTGATGTGTGGATTTCATCATCGCACACCATAACCTCAGTAAAGTTATGGACACGAGGTTGAGGGCGGAGTTTGCAAAGGACTTGAGGGAGTGTAAAATTTCAAAAGATTGGCTGAATGTCGGACATGATGTCTAGAAACGGGTTATGACTGGTGACAGGTTTTGAATCTAACAAAGACGACACCAATAAGGTATATACCATTGATTTAGTTAGCCTCAGGGTGTTTTGTCAAAATTAGTCCTGCCTCTCGCGTTATCTCTATCCCTAACTGGCCATTTTTTCGATTGAACCAAGGCTGATTTATTGAAAATTTAAACTTTATCACGCGGGTCGCACGTCCATTGAACGACCCAAACACCAAGCTAGTGTACTCTATTTAAATCTTAGGCGCACTCAATACTAAGGTGTAATTTTCATAATTTTTTTACATAATTATTATGGTAATCAGGTATGTTAACAACTCATACGTTTAAATGGCTCCATCGGGAAAGAAAAAGGCCCAACAGGAGGCCGAAGATGTTATGCTCCGACGCTTGGTGGAGCAAGTGTGACGACCCGGAACAGAATCAGTAGTGTAATCGGCTTAATCCACGAGCTTGCGCGTAATCGCAGTTTTCCGTAAATTGATTGAATTGCCTGTTTTGATCACGACTTAATTATTGGCAGAGAATTTGAGTTGAGTCTCTTCTCGAGAGTTGTTGTACGCGTGATTTCGAGTTCGTGGGCGGTTCTGGATTATTATTTCGACGACCGAGGAATATAATATGAATATTTGAAATTTTAGAATATCGTATAATTTATCCGTTCGTATTCGAGTTATTCGAATCGTGATTGTGATCCGTTTTGGACCGTTGATCGACCCGAACCGAAAATGGAATGATTATCGACTTGATTTGCGAGTTTCGCGATTAGTCGCAATTTCGTTGTAATCGGTTAATATGGCGGCCTCGTTAATGACCAAATTATCGGGCAAGAATTTGATTAGAGATCCTTCACGAAAGTTGCAGAGAATTTAATTTCGAGCTCATGGGAATTTCCGGAGCATTATTCCAAGTTACGAGGAATAAGTTGTGAATATTTTTGGCTGTTAGATTTTGTCGTATTTATTCGTTTGAGATTCGATACGTGTGAAAGGACCCAACCCCGATTTAGTTGCCTAAACCGGAATCAAACCCCTTCTGAAAACGTGAACCAACAAAAACTATTAAAATTTCGGCAGAGTAACGCTACTAATGCGGAATTGCCATTATCTGCACCCGGAAAATAACACTTCATCATATGCCACAAAAGCCAAACCGTGGGCACCAATCCCATCCGGATATCTCAATATCATAATAACATCAATAAACAGTAAACATACTGTAATATATAGTATATCCGAGAAAAACCGTATAAAACATGTATCAGAATGTATCAGAGCGACCTCTAGTGTAAATATATACAATATACACATCAGTAGGCAAAACAAGAAACCTACTGGAAAACACAGGTAGCTCGAACTACTAGCCTCCAACCATGACGTGAAACATCAGAACCTAAACTGCAAACTGGGTAAGGAAACCGAAAAACCCAGGGGAAAGACATGAAAACCGTTAGAGTGAGTGGACGAAAATAATGTATTTCGCCGAATAATATATGTTATAAAAACATATGCGAGTCAGAATGCATAAAAAATCATATGGTACACGAGGGAGACTCTAACTCCTCACGCGTACAGAGCATGCATGGAAAATCTCACGGGGTCGCTCGTAGACACATCCGTGTTAGTACAGTCCGAATAACGGGATCCCAGACCCACACGTGATTCTAGCCAGAAAAGCCTCAGGTCAGGATATCTGTTTCCACCCGGAAATACATCGGCACAAGAAACAGTTCCCCCCTGGTAGGCACCCTCGGGGATCAGCCGGGATGCGAGTGTATCGATACAACAATGTATACTAAGACTGTACTCTGTGTAAACCAAATCATAAATAGTTCGATGCAAATGCATAAGGTAATATTTAAATGTATATACGTAATGTATAATGGTATAAGCATAATCGTATAACACATGCTCATATAAAACATAATCTTGTATGCATGCTCAAGTTCGTAAAACGTGTATAAAGACTCACAATCATTCCGTGAAAAGAAATTGTCCACTCACAGGTGAGCAAAATGCGCACTCTCGCTAATCTCGTGGCCCGGCGGAAGATCCCTCGCCCGAAGCACGATCTCGATCCCCTGAATAGTCATAAAACATATCTGATCAAAATCATAGCTCACAACACTGTACTTCATCACGGAAACCAACCGTTCCCGGAAACATATAAAACTGTATAAAACAAACAACTGAATTCCCGAAATCTCCACTCGAAACCCTCGACTGAAAATCTGATACCCAAATCAATTTGAAAACCTCAAGGTGACGATCGGGGCACTATTTCGAGAAAAATGACATTAAAATCATCGAAAACCAAAAAGTCAACGTTCTCGCCGGAGTGCCGCCGTTGACCGCCGCCGCCGCCGGCGGCGCGCCGTCAACGGAGAGTTTCTCCGGCGAGGAAGGTCCAGTTCTCAAGATCTCCTCAAGCCCAACACAATTTACAACTACAACAAGTCCCAATTATCACTCAATTTACCAGAATTTAGCTCGAACCCGAATTGAATTCAACTCCGGTAACCACAACGGTTACGCTGGAAAAACCCACCTCGTTCAAAAACAACCACCCAGGAAGCATCACAGAAGCAAGGGGAGTCGAAACCCTCACACCCCCGCCACCATGGCTCGCCGGAACACCTCACCCCGTCATCGGCGAAACCCGGATACCAAACCCGATTCGAACCCAACCAATTCATAACCAAATCACATAATTCCAATTACCAAACAACTCTAGAACTCAAGAGGAAGAGAATTATACCCCAAACGTGGCCGGAGGTGGCCGGAAAATCCGGGTCGGCCGGCGAAATTCAATAGGGTCAATTCTCCTTCACAGATCAACGGTCAATAGCCCAAAATGGAAAGTCAACGCTTGGTCAACGCCTCAAACAGTGTTTTCGACAATTTTTCGACTATTTCCGATATTTATACTCGTGCCTCGGGACGATTAACGGTCCAAAACGGATAACCATTACGATTCGGATAATTACGAAATGAACGGATAAACTCGTCGATAAATCGAAACTTCAAATAATCATACTATATTCCTCGATTATCGGAAAAATCATCCGGAACCTCCCACGAGCTCAAAATCACGTGTACTACAATTCTCGAGAAGAGACTCAACTCAAATTCTTGACGGAAATTCAAGTCGCGAACTAAAGCGGCAAACCACACAATTAACGATTAACCGCGATTACGCATAATCTCGTGAATCAAACTGATTACCCTACTGATTCTGGTTCGGGTCGTCACAACATGTACGGTATAAATACGGGCGAATA
The DNA here is from genome assembly GCA_946800695.1 of Geum urbanum. NCBI lineage: Eukaryota > Viridiplantae > Streptophyta > Magnoliopsida > Rosales > Rosaceae > Geum > Geum urbanum. The sequence goes on from OX326998.1 coordinate 44,552,324, forward strand.
CGTGACGAATTGGGAAAATTTCCATTTTGGGAAATCTGGCTCGTTGACCAGTTTGACCCGTGGGTCAAAACTGACCCATTCCAGGCCGAGTTTTGTTTGCCTTTGTTGAGCTCGATTCCGGCCTCTTTTGGCCATAGTGTCTTCATGAAAATTGTTAGGGCTGAGCTCCTCTTTCTTTTGATAGGTCATTCGTTCAATTTGGTTGCCAGATGAAGAAGTTATGGCTTGTCAAATTTAGAAATTTTGGGTGGTATTCGGGCGAGTTTTGGCAACGTTGGTGGCGGTAGAGGCGGCCGAGATGGAGCTTAGGGTTTGAGGGGTTTTGTTAGCCTTGGAGAGAGGAAGCTTTTAGAAGTGGTTTCAAGTCTTGCCGTGGCCGGAGGAGGGAGATCGGGGAAGTTGAAATTCCGATAAGGGTTTGTGACTTTGAGGTGAGTTTTAGACCTTTTCCGGTCAAAATTGACCTTAACTTTGAACTGGAAAGTTGTTGGAAATGTCGAGATCTTCAAATCCATGTGTAGGTTGCATTTTCTGGGCCAGTGAGATTTTCCGGCAGCCGGCGGCGACTTTTCGGCCGTGGTGTTTTTTGACAAGTTGTATGTCGTTTTGCTCGGAATCGCGCATCGATCGCAGTGGTGAGGTTTATTTTTTTGAATTGAGCATCGAAAATTATAGCGAGGTTTTATGGTGTAATTATCGGATTTTGAAGATTTCGTCGATATTGAATTATATGTTCCGGGAACGGTTGTTTCTCGTGATGTGATTCGAGGTTTCGAGTTATGATTTTGAGCTGTGGATTTTATGATTATCCACGGGATCATGATCATTCGTTTGGCGTGGGATCTTTCGCCGAATCTCGGGATTAGCGCGTTTGCGCGCTGTGCTTGTCTGTGAGTAGACCTTTCTTTTCACTGATTGATTGCGAGTCTTTATATTACATTTTACAAGCATGAGCATACGTTTTTGATTATAACTTATACGAGCATGTGCTTTACGATTATGCATTTAGATTATGCTTTATACGTATGCATGAAACTATTTATGATTTGATTTACACAGAGTACAGTCTTAGTATATGTGGTTGTATCGATACACTTGCATTTTTGGGTATGTCTACCAAGGGGGAACTGTACCTTGTGCCGATGTATTTTCGGGTGGGTACAGATTTCGGTTCCTTGTGCCGATGTATTTCCGGGTGAGAACAAAGACCCTGACCTGAGGCCTTTCTGGCTAGAATGACGTGTGGGTCTGGGATCCCGTGATTCGGACTGTACTAGCACGGATGTATCCATGAGTGACCCCATGAAATTTTTCTATGCATGCTCTATACGCTGGAGGAGTTTGGGTTCACCTCGTGTACTATATCATATTCATTCATTTTGACTCGCATATATTTTTATAACATATATTATTCAGCGAAATACATTTATTTTTGTTCACTCACTCTAACGGTTTTCATGTCTTTCCCCTGGGCTTTTCGGTTTCCGTGCCCAGTTTGCAGTTCGGATTCTGGTGTTGCACGTCGCGGTCGGAGGCTTAGTATTCGAGTGATGTTTCTTTTATGGTAGGTTCTTAGTTTGGCCTACTATTTGTATATATATATATATATATATATATATATATATATTAGAAGTCGCTCTGAGCACTCTGATGTTATACTTTCCTATGATTTTGCCCCGGATTTCTGTAAAGTATAGTTTTATTTATTACTTTACATTACTATTATGATATTGAGAAATTCGGATGGGATTAGTGCCCACGGTTTGATTTTTGTGGCATAGGATGAAGTGTATTTTCAAGGTGCAGGTTAATGGAAATTCCGCGTTAGTAGCGTTACTCTTCCGAAATTTTTATGGTTTTTGTTGGTTCATGTTTTCAGAAGGGTCTTGATTCCGGTTTAGGAAACTAAATCGGGGTTGGGTCCTTTCAGCTTGGTATCAGAGCATTAGGTTTTAAGTTCTGTAGACTTCTGTAGTCGTGTTTACTAAGGATATTTGAGAATGTATAGCATATTTGGAGTGATGACCCGACCGGCCGACGAATACTCATCAATGCTCCGGGTGTTGTATGCTTTCAAATGTTTAAAGTTCCATGATTACGTTCTACTTGTTGTGAACAATGTCTCATTCATTAGGATGCCTCCTTGACGTGCTTTCTGTGTCGGTAAGGTTGTGGATCCTAATGAGGATCAATCGACGCGCAACTTGGCAGTGAGTTGTGGGTTTGGATAAGCATTCTAGATTCAGAGTTATGTGTGGCATGGTTTGCCCGATTGTGCGTATTTGGGCACCTACATGTTGCTTTTGAGCAGAGAATTGGGGCAGTTGATGGTGTGCCTGAGTCAGATTATTATATTTGGTGGGTTGGTATTGTGTGAGTTCTTGTTGTGACTCCATGGCCTACATTTAGGGGTGTATCGTTCACATGTTTGTTCCAGTTTGCACATGTTATGTGGCTTCAGAGGAAGCAATGCATGAGGTTCGAGATGAGTTTTATCCTAAGTATCAGAGGGATTTTGATTGTTATGCCTTGAGAAAACCGTGAGGAGCTTGATGTGCTGCACTCAGAGGCGAGGACATCGAGATGGAAAGGTTACGCGGTTTTCGACAAGTCAGTTTGAGGAAGGTGAACTTAATCGAGAGATTTTGATGAGGTTGAGTTCAGGCACCTCGGAATCAGTATCATCATCAGGCTGTGGCCTTTTCGATTATGTTGAGGGTCATCTGATTAAGCAGAAGATCCGTTTGGTGGTGATGGAGATCACAGAGTAGTGGACTTGTTCTTGTGGCATAAGTCAGGGTGGTCGTTGGTGATCCTTCCACACAGTAGGCGTGGCTGTGATTTGTGTTCGTGGAGCACTCTTAGTTGCTATTTTGGTGGCCAGGAGGGTCATGCTACGAGGGGACATGCTCAGTCAGCTGTTTTAGTGGTTCGGTAGCTCAGAGTTCAGGAGAAGGTCAAGATGCCATTTCTAGAGTTTGACCAACGCAGACTTCCAGGCGAGTCAATTAGCAAAGTCGCAATCGACGTGGATGATTTGTTGGGCATGCTAGAGTTCGTGCCACGACCCTGTGTGAGGATAGAGTTTCTCTGGGGCTACTGTTGCTTGACATCCATGACTTATGTGCCTGCATCTCCATTTTCGATGTTTTGGAGAGTGTTGTATCCATCCAGAGAGGTTGTGAGATCTTTGTTGGAGGTTATGGGTTAGCCGCAGATCTGTTATTGCTGGATATCGTCGATTTTGATGTGATTTTGGGTATGGACTTCTTGACGACACATTGGACTATGTTCGAGTGTCACAAGAAGGAGGTTGTGTTTCGACGACCAGGGTTCCCAGAGATACTGTTTCGTGGTGAGCAGAATATTTCATTGCCATGTGTGATTTTAGCGATGAAGGCCGAGCGGATGATGAAGAAGGGTTGTGTTGCTTACTTAGCTCGTGTTGTGGATATTACGACTGCTGTGCCAGACATTGGTGATATTGCGGTGGTTCCCGAGTTTCCAGATGTGTTTTCGGAGGAGTTACCGGGTATTTCTCTAGTGTGGGAAATCGATTTCACCATTGAGCTATTACTGGGCGTTGGACCCATATCACAGGCATCTTATCGTTTGGCGCCAGCAGAGTTGAAGGAGCTACAAATTCAACTTCGAGAGTTGTTGGAGGAGATTTCATATGACCCAGTGTATCACAGTGGGGTGCTCTTGTACTATTTGTGCGAATGTAGGATGGTTCGATGAGGTTGTGCATCGACTACCGAAAACTGAATTAGACTTCAGAGAAGAACGAGTATTCGTTGCCGCGGATTGACGACTTGTTTGATCAGCTCACGGGAGTTTCAGTCTTTTCGAAGATCGATCTCAGGACCGGATACCATCAGTTGAGGATCAGAGAGTCAGATGTGGCCAGGATAAATTTTGGATCACGGTGCGGGCATTACGAGTTCTTGGTTATGCCGTTTGGGTTGACCAATGCCCCCGCAACTTTTATGGACTTGATGAACCGGGTGTTCAGACGGTTTCTTGACGAGATTATGATCGTGTTCATCGGCAATATTCTGATTTACTCTAGGAGTGTGGGCCAGCACAAGATGCATTTGTGAGCGGTTTTGCGGACTTTGCAAAATAATCAGCTGTTTGCGAAGTTCAACAAGTGTGAGTTTTGGTTGATTGGCGTGAATTTTTAGGGCACGTGATATCAGCTGAGGGAGTCGGCGTGGATCCTGACCAGATAGAAGCCGTGTTGATTTGGAGTAGACCTACCACCGTACCAGAGATCAGGAGTTTCTTGAGTTTGGCAGGTTACTATCGGCGCTTTGTGCAGGATTTTCTTGGATTGTCACTCTACTTTCCGGATTGACGAAGAAAGGCATCAAGTTCGAGTGGTCTGATGCGTGTGAGAAAAGTTACTTACTCCTGAAGGAAAGGTTGACCACTGCACCGGTTTTGACTTTACCTGACGATAGTGGAGAGTTCCTGGTTTACGGCGATGCATCGAGATTTGGATTTGGTTATGCTTTGATGCAGCATAGCAGAGCGATGGCTCATGGTTTCAGGCAGGGGAAACTTTATGAAACTACGTATCCTATGTATGATTTAGGAGTAGCTGTCTTTATGTTAGCATTGGAGAGTTCGAGACACTACTGCTATGGTGTGCAGCGCAGTGTAGGATGTACACTGATCACTTGAGTTTCATCTACTTGCATATTAAGCCAGATTTGAGCATGAGGCAACGTAGATGGGTATGGTCGATTAACGACTATGGCTACACATTAGAGTTTATCTGAGAAAGGCTAGTGGTTGTACTTTGACTATCTTTCTGGGGTGTTCTTCCTGATGCATTCAGTCGGAAATCCGGAGCTTCATTGTTTCATGTGTGTGTGGCTCGAGTTTCCGTGTTAGCCGAGTTGCGAGCTATGGGAGCTAAGTTCGAGTGTGATAGTGTTGAAGCTCATTATTTTGTGTACGTTATGCACTAGTGGTACGAAGACGTATCAGATACTTCGAGTTTACTACTCGTGACGCAACATAAAGAGGAATATAGCAGCTTATGTGAGCAGATGCCACATTTGTCGGCAGGTGATGGCTGTGAGGCAGAGACTTGCTGAGAAGTTATAGCCATTGGAGATTTCCGATTAGAAGTTAGAGCTTGTCACTGTGGATTTTGTGTATCAGTTATCGCATACTTTGGTTAGTGGTACCAATTGTCGGGTCTTTGTGGACCATTGGATGAACTTAGTTCTTTTCCTTGTACTTCCAGAAAAGATTTTAGTGGGCAGGCTGATATAGCTGTATTTGGCAGAGGTTGTCCATTTTCGTGGTGCGCCTGTGTCCCAGATTGCTGATCTAGATAATCAGTTACAACAGAGTGTAGGCAAGCATTATAGTGAGCATTAGGGACCAGATTACAGTTTAGTACAGTTTCTTATCCTCAGATTGGTGGGCGATCTTTAAGGACTATTCAGACATTGAAGGGCATGTTGTGGTCCTCTGTATTGCAGTTCTGAAGGATTTGAGACCCGCAGTTTCATTTGTTCGAGATTGACCTTCGGATTAGCAGGGACAGGTTGATAATTGCTTGAGTTCGACATTAGAGTTATGTTGATGTGAACAGGTTGAGTTATGAATTTGCCACATTATTTTGGTTCGTATGTGATCATAGGGTGAGTTTGTGTTGTGCCATATAGTTTGACATTGCCTTTAGCGTTGGCCATTGTGTGTGTTGTATTCCGTGTGGTGGAATTACATTTCAGATTTGTTGCGTGTTTTGTACCCTATCAGTTCCTTATACAGAAAGACTTGGTATTTGTGGAGGAGCCAGTTCAGATTCGGGATTTGAGGGTGTAGAGATATTTTCCATTAACAGAGTCGTTCAGTTGAGGTTACCACTGGAGAGTTGAGCTGTATACAGAGGCAGTGTTCCTACTTTTCAGTTGGCAGACTTGGAAATTTCGAGGTCGAAATTTTTTTAAGGGGGGTAGATTTGTGACGACTCAGAACAGAATCAGTAGTGTAATAAGCTTAATCCACGAGCTTGCACGTAATCGCAGTTTTCCGTAAATTGATTAAATTGCTGGTTTTGATCACGACTTAATTATTGGCCGATAATTTGAGTTGAGTCTCTTCTCGAGAGTTGTTGTACGCGTGATTTCGAGTTCGTGGGTGGTTCCGGATTATTATTTCTACGACCGAGGAATATAATATGAATATTTGAAATTTCGGAATATCGTCGAATTTATCCGTTCGTATTCGAGTTATCCGAATCGTGATTGTGATCCGTTTTGGACCGTTGATCGACCCGAACTGAAAATGGAATGATTATCGACTTGATTTGTGAGTTTCGCGATTAGTCGCAATTTTGTCGTAATCGGTTAATATGGCGGCCTCCTTAACGACTAAATTATCGGGCAAGAATTTGATTTGAGATACTTCACGAAAGTTGTAGAGAATTTAATTTCGAGCTCGTGGGAACTTCCGGAGGATTATTCCGAGTTACGAGGAATAAGTTGTGAATATTTTCAGCCGTTGAATTTTGTCGTATTTATCCGTTTGAGATTCGATACGTGTATGGTATAAATACGGGCGAATACGTGACGAATTGGGAAACTTTCCATTTTGGGAAATCTGGCCCGTTGACCAGTTTGACTCGTCGGTCAAAACTGACCCATTCCAGGCTGAGTTTTGTTTGCCTTCGTTGAGCTCGATTCCGGCCTCTTTTGAACATGGTATCTTCATGAAAGTTGTTTGGCTTGAGCTCCTCTTTCTTTTGATAGGTCATTCGTTCAATTCGGTTGCCGGATGAAGAAGTTATGGCTTGTCAAAGTTTGGGAATTTTGGGTGGTATTCCGGCGAGTTTTGTCGACGTTGGTGGCGGCGGAGGCGGCCGAGATAGAGTTCGGGGTTTGAGGGGTTTTGTTAGACTTGGAGAGATGAAGCTTTTAGAAGTGGTTTCAAGTCTTGCTGTGGCAGGAGGAGGGAGATCGGAGAAGTTGAAATTCCGGTAAGGGTTTGTGACTTTGAGGTGAGTTTTGGACCTTTTACGGTCAAAATTGGCCTTAACTTTGAACTTGAAAGTTGATGGAAATGTCGAGATCTTCAAATCCATGTGTAGGTTGCATTTTCTGGGCCGGTGAGATTTTCCAGGGGCCGGCGGCAGCGGCGGCGACTTTTCGGCCGTGGTATTTTTCGACAAGTTGTATGTCGTTCCGCTCAGAATCGCGCACCGATCGCAGTGGTGAGGTTTATTTTTTCTAATTGAGCATTGAAAATTATAGCGAGGTTTATGGTGTGATTATCGGATTTTGACGATTTCGTCGATATTGAATTATATGTTTCCGGGAACGGTTGTTTCTTGTGATGTGATTCGAGGTTTCGAGTTATGATTTTGAGCAGTGGATTTTATGATTATCCAGGGAATCATGATCGTTCGTTTGGCGAGGGATCTTTCGCCAGATCTCGGGATTAGCGCGTTTGCGCGCTGTGCTTGTCTGTGAGTGGACCTTTCTTTTCACTGATCGATTACGAGTCTTTATATTACATTTTACAAGCATGAGCATACATTTGTGATTATGACTTATACGAGCATGTGCTTTACGATTATGCATTTACATTATGCTTTATACGTATGCATGAAACTATTTATGATTTGATTTACACAAAGTACAGTCTTAGTATATGTGGTTGTATCGATACACTTGCATCTCGGCTGATCCCTGAGGATGTCTACCTGGGGGCAATTGTACCTTGTGCTGATGTATTTCTGGGTGGGTACAGATTTCTGTTCCTTGTGCCGATGTATTTCCGGGTGGGAACAAATACCCTAACCTGAGGCCTTTCTGGCTAGAATCACGTGTGGGTCTGGGATCCCGTGATTCAGACTGTACCAGCACATATGTGTCCATGAGTGACCCCGTGGAATTTTTCTATCCATGCTCTGTACACTGGAGGAGTTTGGGTTCACCTCGTGTACTATATCATATTCATTCATTTTGACTCGCATATATTTTTATAACATATATTATTCGGCGAAAGAGATTTATTTTCGTCCACTCACTCTAACGGTTTTCATATCTTTCCAATGGGCTTTTCGATTTCCGTGCCCAGTTTGCAGTTCGGATTCTGGTGTCGCACGTCGCGGTCGGAGGTTTAGTATTCGAGCAATGTTTCTTTTATGGTAGGTTCTTAGTTTGGCCTACTATTTGTATATATATATATATTAGAAGTCGCTCTGAGCACTCTGATGTGATACTTTCCCATTATTTTTTCCCGGATTTCTGTAAAGTATAGTTTTATTTATTACTTTACATTACTGTTATGATATTGAGAAATACGGATGGGATTGGTGACCACGGTTAGATTTTTGTGGCATAGGATGAAGTGTATTTTCAGGGTGCAGGTTAATGGCAATTACGCGTTAGTAGCGTTACTCTGCCGAAATTTTTATGGTTTTTGTTGGTTCGTGTTTTCAGAAGGGGTTTGATTCCGGTTTAGGAAACTAAATCGGGGTTGGGTCCTTTCAGCAAGTCGGTTGAGATTTAGAAGAGGGCAACGACGCGCTAAATCCGAACCCTTCAGCTGGTCCGTCGACAGTGCCCACTGGGGAAATTCTCGCTGCGCCAGTTATCCCGACCAGTGACGACGACACCCATTCCGGTCGGACGCCCGGTTCGGCAGAAAGTACTCAGGCGTCGTCGACCTCGACCTCCTCTGAATCAATCATTTATAGCGCCCGACGCAAACTCAGGAGGGCCCCGACTGACCTGGAACCCAAAAGGACTCGCGGTCTCGTCAAATGCGGAAAATCCGAGAAAATTTTCAAGGCGATCGGGAAAAATATCGAGTTGCCGTACGACGAATTCACCGGTGGCCCTCCCACATCTCAGCTAGCTAGTCTGTCAGCGCACAACATAGGGTCAATCCTTCTCAACAGGGTTTGTATGACTGCCCCTACTTGGAAGGAGTTGCCGGATGAAGAGAAGGCGAAACTGTTTAAAAAACTTTCGGTACGTAATACGTACAATTTTAAATTATTTTCTAATAACCAATAAAAATCGTAATTTCATAATATATGCGATTATAATTTTTTATTCATTTCTTATAGGAACAATATGAGGTGGATCCCACACCGGCGATGCTTAGGCATATCAACCAAACCGCCAACTCCATCTATTGTGATTGGAAGTATAAACTTCATGTGTATTATGACAATATCGGCGCCGTGCCTACCCCTGTAGAGCTGCGTGGGGATAGGGAAGATGAGTGGCAGTGGTTGTGTAACCACTTCGATGAAGAATATAAGGTGTTTACTTTTTTATTTAAATTAAGAGAATTGAATTATTTTTATTTTAGTTACTGATTAATTTTTTAATGATTTATGTTGTCAAACAGAAATTCTCCGAAATCAACAAGACCAACTTGGGGAAGAAGGGCAAACACGATACCTGCGGTGCCAAACAAGTGATTCAAATAGCCAAGGAGCACAGAGATAAGGCCTCCAAACACCCTTATCTCGATGCTAGCATCAGCGTATACGTGACGCCTGGGCTCGAACATGAAGCGAGTCAATACGGCGTAAGTGATATATATGTGCTTTTAATTAGCGTAGTTATTATTTAATTATTATTTATTAAATTTTCGTACAAATTTATAATTATTTTATTTTTTTTACTTTTTTTCGGGCGAGGTTGGTATAACGGGCGCAGGAGGAATTAGCCAACACTCAGCTTGCACACCCTGATTTGTCGCCCGAAGACCTGCTTCCTCTATCGATGGAGAGCCAAATTGCAATTGCCAATGATGTATATGGTCGTAGAGCTAGAAGGGAGGTTAGGGGGATGAGACCTAAGGTGATGCGAGATTTGTCCTCCGACTCATCTACAGGAGGTTCGGCGAGGAAAAGTACTCAGGCTGAGACCGTCCAAGCAGCCTTTGAAGAGGCTCGACTCGCACGGGAGGAAAATCAATCTATGCGTCAAAGGCTTGATCAGCAAGAAGCGCAGATAGCCCAACTCGTCGCCCTCATGCAAAATCAGACTCGACAACAGTGTCAACCTCCTTCAAACCCATTCTCCGACGACGACGACCTAGCTGGAGGCGGGAGACTCGGCGGCGCATCTGCTCCTCCAGTATTTTAGTAGTTTGTGTAATTTATTATATCGTTTTTTTCCGATTCCGAACGATATTTAACTTCATGTATGTACAAATTAAATTAATTTTTATTATTTAAGTAACAATTTATTATATTTAATTAATTTTAACATATTTAATTATTTAAATGAGAATGGAGTATTTTAATTAAATTACAAATATTTTACTATAAATTAAAATTTAATTTAAAAAAATAAATAAATAATCACTTAAACCACGGAGAATTGATCTCCGGGGTCCAAGTGAGTACTTAGACCGCGGAGATTTCTCCTTGGTCTAAGTGTGTACTTAGACCGCGGAGAAATTCCAAAAACTCCGCGGTCTAAGTACTCACTTAGACCGCAGAGAAATCCCAAAAACTCCGTGGTCCAAGTACTCACTTGGACGACGGAGAATTGATCTCCGTGTCCAAGTGAGTACTTAGACCGCGGACATTCTCCGTGGTCCAATTCTCCGTCGTCCAAGTGAATACTTGGACGACAGAAAATCTCACCTAGACGACGGAAACGGCCCGTGTTCTAGGTGAATTTTTTTGTAGTGGCTTCTTCCAGTATCAACTTCTATAAGTATAATAATTCTACAGCGGTTATTGCACAAACTGATTGGTCTTAACCGTCCAACAAATTCAAGACTATCTAGCTACTTTAAAAATTAAAACAATATTTGGATGATACGTTAATTTCAGACATGCCATCCTTTAAAAAAGTCATAGGGATTAAACTTGTCTTTGCCTCATCATATATATTCATAGTTGTAGAAGCAAAGTCTCCAATGCAATGGTAGTCTTCCATAAAGTAATTACTGCATTTACTTAACTACCCAATACATGGAGAGGAAGTGAAAACATATAGCTGAAGATTCAATCTAGTCATGTAAACACATCAATATTGTGCTATAGGGGACAAAAGCTTACCAACACCATTTAGAGAGTGTCATTGTCTTGAGCTTGGTCTTTTGTTCTCTTCTTCTTTAGCTTCTTGAATGGGATTAGGTGTTAAATTCTATGTGCGGAGAAAACAGGAACAAGTCTCACATATATATAGAGATGCAACAAGAGCCTTGCCCATTAAAGAAAAGAAAATTTGTTGGACTCAAACACATATTACACTGAACATGTGATCATATCCGTATATAAGATGAATTCCTATTCCAGTGTAAACAGTATATATATGCTTAATCACATTGATACGTACAAAGATTAACTTTAAATTATGACTCATTATACAATCATAAGTTCAATACAATACTAATGTTACATAAATAACTACTGTATAACTCCATTCTTTCAGGAAGAAGACTTAAATTAAAGACAATAAATCTCATCTATACTCGCAAAAATCTCACCTATCGAAATTGAGTGTATGCAGAAGGTACAGATGAAGCAGACAGGGTGGCGGCCGCCTGTCCACAATACAAGTCTGTAGGTATTTACTGTGCACCAAGTCAGCTAGCTTCCTTGTTCATGAAGATTTGGATGGAGCCATACAGAGGCATGTGACCGATCGGCTTCTATATACAGTCCACAACCTTCATGTTCATTATAAGACCATGGTCCTCGCAACACTTCACTTCACTTCTCTTCATATGATCTGAGAATATGTGATTGGTTTACTGATCGATCAAATGTCCACCTGCTGCAGGCATGAGATTTATTGCTTCCATGCCAATTATTTTGGTCGTCACAAAATTGAACGGAGATGATGATTATTTCAGTTGGCATTTGTTCATTGCGGGTTGTATATATGACGGAGGCTATCTAGGTACATGCATGTACGTACGTTTAGCTAGCTTTCTCCCATGTTCTTGTTTTGATAGAAGTCGCTTCGATGGATCATATCACTTGTGCATGTATATATGTAGTTGCATGTAGTACTGATCGAGTACTTGTGTATGTATTGATGACTATGAGTTATGGCCTAAATGTAGGTGCAGTGCCCAGAACCTCCCAAACCGTCTACAATAAAGAAAGGCATGCATGCAGGTCGGCTTGCATGTTCTAACCTTGACTATTGAAACACCGGCCATGTCATGCCATACGGGTGATACGGGCCATGCCTTCAGCTGATTCAGCTCGATGCCATGTGCCAAATGAGCTCTGAGTACTCAAATTAATATGAAATATAACAAAAATAGCATAGGGTAGCTACTATATATCTATACACACACACAATGCTATATACTCCAAGCGCCTGCCTGAAACTTTATTTGATCTTAGCTAGCAAATTAAACTAGGGTCAGTTAATCGGTATAAATAGTTTGGTTATTAGGCTGAAAGAAAAATCGAATCGTATTTTTTAATCGATTCGATTATCTTAATTTTTTTAAAAAAAATCGACTACAATTGTTTGGTTCGGTTCGATTCGTTTTTTTTTAAAAAATAAAGAACATTTCTTTCTTTCTAAAAAAAATATTGTTTCTTTCGATTAGTGTTGAAAATTTGAAGCAGATCTTTATTAGCTACATTTTTCAATAACTTTTTACCGAAACTTTATGTCAAATCGAATCAAACTACAACAAATATAATTAGTCACAAATCACACATTCAATGTTTCAAACCATAGCAAATGCTTAGCGAATATTTACATCACAAATTCAAAGTTTCAAATATCACCAAACATAAACCAAAGTCCACACTCCACAGTCCGAGTTTAAAACAGTCTACAGTCCATCCAAATAAAAATACAATCCAAATATCACATAAAAATACTCAACTGAATCCATTCTCAAACTATACTCACACTACAAGAAAATGAGTCATTACCGGCGAGATTCCGGCAAACAAGGCCGGCGACCGGAAAAGTCGCCGGTAATGTCCATCATTACCGGCGACTTACTCCGTCGCCGGTAATGTGGCCGGAATCTCGCCGGTAATGTTCCAAAACATTACCGGCGACTCCAACCGTCGCCGGCAATGTCTAGGTACACATTTCCGGCGATTTTCCGGCCGGAATTTCGCCGGAAATGTGTGCCTAGACATTGCCGGCGACGGTTGGAGTCGCCGGTAATGTTTTGGAACATTACCGGCGAGATTCCGGCGTAAAGTCGCCAGTAATGTCTTCATTTCCGGCGACTTACTCCGTCGCCGGCAATGTGTCTTATATTAGATGCCGGATGGGGCAGCTCGATCATTCAATTATTTTGAGCGAAAAAAATCCAGAGAAATCGAAAGAAGGAAAACGTACGCTCTGAAATCGATCATTCGGTATATTGTCAAAATTAAGGCGCGCGTCGAAAACTCGTTCACTCGGGAAGCTATATATATAGGTACGTAGGTGTATATATACGTATATGTGGTATATATATATATGTGTGTGTGTGTTGATCAAATCCAATTCGTGAGATATATATGAAATGTTGTTGATGTACGGTCACCGAAACGAGAAAACAGGTTGTAGTTAATCTTGTGTCTGAATCAATGACTGGTATTATCGTATTGTTATCGGAGCCAGGCTTAACAGAGCCTCCTCCTACCCAGTGAAATACGTTTTGAATTGAAAAAAGGAGAATACTATCATCGAGTACTGAATCGAATTCAGAGATTAGATCGATATATATACATATGCATGCATGTGTTGATTTAATTAGAGTTGAATTGAGAGATCACGTCGATTATTAGTAGTGAATGTGTGTATATATATATAACTAATACGTAAAATTGTTAGAATTTTCAGGATGGACAAGAGTTGGATGAGCCTCGAAAGATGGGATGTCAGATATCACCAGGGAATTAGGAGTTTTGTGGATTTTGTGAAGGCTAATTGTGGAGACACTACACTTCATTATTGCCCGTGTAAAGAATGTAAGTGTTTCAGCGATCGATTTCGATTTCCCATTGATAAAGTCCAGAGGTACCTGAGTAAATACGGGTTTTGGGATAAGTACACTTGTTGGATTTATCACGGTGAAACATCGGTAGCGGGTCCGCATGATCATGGACAATTTGGTGAGAGGGCCACTCCACGCTATGATCATGAAGATTTTGCTGAGAGGGGCAGTTCATCCTATGATCCAACATCGATGTTAATCAATGATATGTTTCCTCATGAGAGCGGTGTATTTGCTGATGAAGCACCAAATGTCCCTCCCGTCGTTGAGGGTTTCCCCCATATCGAGCCAGTCGAACCATTACCTGGAGGTCATGTCAACACAAGCGGTATGGACAAGTACAACAACCTGATTACATTGCAACAGACTCCGTTGTACGACGGTTGTAGTAAGACTGTTCTTGAAAGTGTGATGGGAGTGATGCAGCTCAAAATGGAGAACAAAATGTCTGTCCAAGCTGTTGATTCTTGGTTGAAGTGGACTGCTTCGCTACTGCCACCCGGTCATCGTCTTCCTACCACTCATCAAAAGGTGCGACATATCCTGAAAGATCTTGGGCTTTCCTACATCAAAATCCATGCATGCAGATATGATTGTATTCTCTTCTGGGGAAAAGATCTCGAAGACCTTGAAGCCTGCCCGGTATGTTTTACAGAAAGGTATAAGTTGACTCCTGCAGGCAACAAGAAAGCTGTGAAGATACTTCGATATTTCCCGCTTATTGATAGGCTGGAGCGGTTGTTCATGTGTGCTTTCACGGCCGAGGCAATGAGATGGTGGGCTGAGAGGAACTTGCCTGACGATGACACCCTTATACACCCTTCCGACGGAGAGGCTTGGAAGCACATGGTCAGGGAGTTTGATCATTTTGCAGCAGAGGTCCGAAATGTTTGGCTAGGGCTCTCATCTGACGGATTCAACCCTTTTGGCAACATGAGTCTTCAATACAGTATATGGCCAGTTATTTTGGTACCGTACAACCTTCAACCATGGATGTGCATGAAGAAGGAATACAATATGCTCACTCTGTTAATTCCGGGCCCGGGTTATCCAGGAAAGTGTCTCGATGTGTATTTGAGGCCTTTGATTGAGGAGCTTAAGTACCTGAGTGAGTGTGGCCACCCCACTTACGATAGGTTCAAAAAGGAGATGTTCCAGATGCATGCTATGCTTGTTGGCACCATCCGTGATTTTCCTGCCCGCGGTATGTTGTCGGGCAACGTTACCAGGGGTTACAGGGCTTGTTCAGAGTGCATGACGGTTGATTGTTGCGTCACCGTTGTTGGCTTCCATATGATCACCCATTTAGGCAGGATCCAGACGCGTTTGATGGGACTGTGGAAACAGGTGTGGCACCCAGGCGATGGATAGGGGAAGAAATTTTGGAAGTGTTGAATGAATACGATTTTGGCCAGCTGAGCAATCATCCTGACATAGTGGCGTCAATTCCAGACAAGCCCGAAAGGTATAAGTTTTGGACACACAAGAGCATATTCTGGGAACTCTCCTACTGGCCCAGGTTGCCTATCAGACATTACCTAGATGTCATGCACATAGAGAAGAATGTGTGTGAAAGTGTGGTGTGCACAGTTCTTAACTTGGAGGGGAAAACAAAAGACATCCCTAAGGCACGCATTGATCTTAAAGCAATGGGTGTGCGGAAACATTTGTGGTTAAGAGATGGTAAGAGAAAAATGCCGCAAGCTCCGTACACCGTAAAGCCGAAGCATAAGCATGAAATTTTTCGGTGGCTGAGTAATGTCAGGTATATATTCTTATGGCTATGTAGGAATTTGGCCTTAAATTTTTAGCGGAGTATATATGGTTATATGCGAGAAATATAATTGGTCCATATATATGGCTTTATCTATATATATGCAGGTATCCTTATGGCTATGCAGGAAATATAAGCAGGTGTGTTAACTTCCGGGACAATAAGATGTACGGATTAAAGAGTCATGACTGCCATGTACTGCTTCAACGCCTTTTCCCTATTTTCATTCGAGGGTACATGCCCAAAGAGGTGGTGGAGCCGTTGGTGGCCTTGTCAAGATTCTTTCAGAAGTTATGCACCAGGGAAGTTAAAAAAGCAGACCTGAGGGAGATGCAAGATGACATCATTTTTATCATGTGCAAGCTTGAGAGGATATTTCCCCCAAATTTTTTCGACATAATGCCGCACCTGATGATCCATCTTCCCGAACAATTGTTGCTTACCGGTCCCGTACACTACACTTGGATGTATCCCATGGAAAGGTACAAATGATTCATAAATTTGGTTTGCCTATGTTTTTATATGTAAATTCTTGTGGTTAAGTAAGTTAACATGTACTTGTTAACTTGTAGACAATTGGGAGCCTACAAGGACTATGTGAAGAATAAATATGCACCTGAAGGGTGTATCGCTGAAGCATATCTTGCGCACGAGTGTGTAACGTACACCAAAGTGTACCTCGAAAATGTAGAGGACCCCCAACAACATATGCCGATAGATGAACCCCAGTTCAACCTTTCTATCATCTCCAGTGACGTGGTAGTACAGGGAAGCTTGCCAAAGTCGTACAAGTTGGATGGA
The DNA here is from genome assembly GCA_946800695.1 of Geum urbanum. Classification (NCBI taxonomy): domain Eukaryota; kingdom Viridiplantae; phylum Streptophyta; class Magnoliopsida; order Rosales; family Rosaceae; genus Geum; species Geum urbanum. Next base: position 44,568,870 of record OX326998.1, read on the forward strand.
AATGAGGTAGCCATTGCCCACTGGTCGGTACTGATTAACTGTCAAGAAGTACAATATTGGAAAAACTATCATCTTCACTGCCCTGCTATTGCCGGAAATGTTGATTACCACAACAAGACGTTTGCAAACTACTTTGGTCAATGGGTAAGTATATGTGTATATGTATATTTTTATATATATCTTTATATAGCATGTATGTATGTACGTGGTTTTGTGGTTTCAAGATGACATAATTTCTTCTGTACGTATTAATATATGGACGTTTTCAGATGAACCATGTAGCAGATGATGGTTGCCCAGAGTGGTCAAACGAATTGAGGGTCCTGGCGATGAAACCGATTGCTTCAAAAGTTTACTCGATGTGTCAGGTCAATGGCGTGAAATTTATATGTGAAAATCGAGACGACCGACTGAAAACACAGAATTGTGGGGTGATGGTCCATGGTGGGCAGGATGGCGTTGACTATTACGGTGTCCTTCATTCAGTTGTTGAACTAATTTATGGGAACCGCATGAAAGTGCACTTGTTCAAGTGTAGATGGTTTGATACTAGCCCGGAGAACACAAGGACCGATCAGTACGGAACATTTTCGGTGAATACTGCTACTAGCTGGTATGAAGATGACCCTTTCGTTCTTGCCTCATCAGTAAAACAAGTGTTTTACCTGGACGATCTTCTTAACAAAGTCCCGTGGAAGGTGGTTAACCATGTTGCTCATAGAAACATATACAGTGCTGCCACACTTGGTGATACCGCAGATGATGAGGAAGTTACTGCATACCAAGAGCCAAACGCTTTTGACATTCCGGAATCATCTACGATTCGCCTTTATAATGTGAGATCTGAGAGTGTGGTTCGAATTACTGGAGCAGAACTTCTCGATGTTAATCCATATGAAGTTGACGCTGATTCAGATGACGAGGAGCGGCACATATTGCCAGAGGTTACCTATGAAACCGAGTCAGACTCAAGTGATGAAGATGATTACGATTATCATCCTTAGTACGTTGGAAATTGTAGTCGGAAATTGTAGTCGGCAAATGTACGTAGTAAAATGTACGTAGTAAAATGTTTAAGGAAATTGTAGTCGGAAAATGTACTCGGAAATTGTATGTAGTCGGAACCGGAACCGTTGTCGGAAATTGAACGTAGTCGGAAATTGAACGTAGTCGGAAATTTAACGTAGTCGGAAATCGGAAATCGGAAATTGGAACCGTAGTCGGAAATCAGAAATTGAACGTAGTCGGAAATCGGAACCGTAGTCGGAAATTGAACGTAGTCGGAAATCGGAAATTGAACGTAGTCGGAAATCGGAACCGTAGTCGGAAATTGAACGTAGTCGGAAATCGGAACCGTAGTCGGAAATTATACGTAGTCGGAAATTATGTAGTCGGAAAATGGTCGGAAATTGGTCGATCGGATAATAGTCGACAAATAATGACATTACCAACGAGTTAGCAACTCGTGGGTAATGTCATTACCAACGAGTTGCTTATCAACTCGTTGGTAATGTCATTACCAACGAGTCAAGTCGTTGGTAATGACATTACCCACAACGTACGTCGTTGGTAATGTCATTACCCACGACGTTGACCTACCTCACCGGCAATGGTGGCGGTATAGGCAGCTCGAGCTCGATCTCCTCCTCCCCATTTCTCTTCGGCCTATTTCTCTTCTCTCTTCCCTCTTCCCTCCCTAAACCCGAAATTCTCACCTCTCCCCTCTCCTCAATCCTCTCTTCTCTCTTCCCTCTCCCCTCTTTTCCTCTCCTCCCCTCTCTCCTCCCCTCTCTCCTCCTCCCCTCCTCCTCTTCCTCCTCCCCTCACCTCCGTCGCCGACACGGTATAGCTCGAGCTCCACCATGCCAGGTTTGAGCTCTCTCTCTCCCTCTCTCTCTCTCTCATTCCACAATATTTTTTGTGTGTATTTTAATTAATTAATTTTTGATAATTGTGGGATGTATATATGTATGCATGTGGACATTATTTGTAAAATGTAATTAAGGTATGTATGAAAATTGTGGGAAAAAAATGTGGATAATTGTGGGGTGAAGGAGCAATATATGTGATGTATATATGTGAAAAATTAATTAATATATATGGAATGTATATATATACGTATGTTTGAAAAATGTGGAAAATTAATTAGCTAGGGTGAATTGGATTAATATGTGATGTATATATATATGTGTGAATTAAGGTGAAATTAAGATGCATGATCGATGTATATATGTGTGAAAAATTTAAAGCCGGAAATGATGTATGTATGTATGTTAAGTTAGGTGATATAGTTGTTAATTTAACGTATAATAGGTGATATTGGAACCATACCAAATCGGAACCGGAACGTTTTCAAACCGGAACTGTTTATAACCGGAACCGTTTGAAAACAAACGGTTCCGGTTTCAAACGGTTTCGGTTTCAAACGGTTCCGGTTCCAAACCGTTCCGGTTCTGATTTGTTATAGAACCGAAACGGTTTGGAACCGGAACTGTTTGTAACCGGAACCGTTATGTTACAAATTGTTCCAGTTACAAACAGTTCCGGTTTCAAACGGTTCCGGTTCTGATTTGTTATAGAACCAAAACGGTTTGGAACCGGAACCGTTTCGAACCGGAACTGTTTGTAACCGGAACCGTTATGTTACAAACGGCTCCGGTTACCAACGGCTCCGGTTACAAACAGTTCCGGTTTCAAACGGTTCCGGTTCCAAACCGTTCCAGTATTTCTGATTTGTTATAGAACCGAAACGGTTTGGAACCGGAACCGTTTGGAACCGGAACTATTTGTAATCAGAACCGTTTGTAATATAACGGTTCCAGGTTCAAACGGTTCCTGTTCCAAACCGTTCCGGTTCCGATTTGTTATAGAACCCCAGTTCCCATGACTATTACGGTGTCCATGCCAGGAGGTTTTGCGGCTAATTGGCTTCGGAGAGGTTCCCGAAATAGTGGAGGGAACAGTAGTCAAGCTTCCTCCTCCCCCGCAGTTAGCAACACGCCCAGTGGGCCAATGATGAGTGCTCGCACGAGAGCCTTGCTAGAGGCGCGAGCTGAGGAGGAAGCTGCACGATCAAGAGCCGTGCAACCGGAAGTTGAGCCTCGAGCCTCAGTCTCCAGACGCTCAATCAGCAGACGTCCCTCTGGTGGCAGAGCCTCAGACGAGCGACAGTCAACGGGGGCATCAGAAACTCCCTCAATCCGAATGCCCCATATTCGCCCGGTGCCTACTCCCGTTTCACGGGAATCATCTGAGACACATGGTGGTGCTGGCGCCGCCTCATCGTCCAGGCCTCGTCTATCTCCGCCGTCCGGTCTCTTCCTACCCGACGAGATTCCTGTCATCCCTGAATTCGATGATAGGGGGATGCCTGTTTATATTGAAGGACGGCCGGAGTTCCTGAGCGTGGAGGAAGCGTATAACTTCCTCCCGTTCGACCCCGTGTATCTTTGGAGTGTGAGGTGCACCAACCAACAAACGGACGATGCTGGTAAATTTTATTTAACATCAGATTGATTACTTAATTATTACTTAAGACTTGCGATAGGTTCAATTAATGATATCAATTTGTTGACATTGTATTATTAGGCAATTTCGTTAATGGGACTGGAAAACGGAAAGGGGCTAGAGGCACCTGCACCGGGAAGAGACTTGAGCAGGCCACCGGCGGAAGGAAAACACCCATAAGGGCCAATGAGGATGGCGAGGTGATCGAGGCATTCGACACCACGCGCAAATATGTCAGCATGGCCGGTGCGATCGTGCGGGACAAGGTCCCAATGCTTTGGCCAGATTGGGAATCTGTGCCTATCTACGTGAAGATGCAAGTGCATAATGCACTCAGTGTGAGTAAAATCGTATTTTCATTACGTAAATTTTACATTTATTAATTAAGTCCGAATAAATATATATATAATTTTACCTTTTATATATTCATATTGCAGGTGTGGTTTGACGTGGATGAAATTCTTATTCACACGTGGGTAGAGCGTCAACTACATATGAGGTGATGTGCTTCGACTTATTTGAATATATATCCAGTTAGATTTTTGTTTATCAAGTGTTTTAATATCTCTAACTTTTTTTCCTTCTTTTAATATAGGTATAAAGAGTGGAAGAACGAGCTTTCTTCCCATTACACTGTATACAAGGAGCTAGGCCGAGGTTCCACCCCTAGCGAATTCCGGTTTAGGGAGTACGAGTGGCTGTGGCTGATAGCCCACTTCGAGCACCCCAAAGCTCGGGTATGCATCCTTAATATATCTTTCAAGCCTAATGTATCGTATCAGATTGAAATAGTTAGTTACTAATTTTTTTCCATATGTTTATTAAACAAGGCGATTTCGAAGACGAACCGGGCGAATAGATTGAAAAACACCAGGGCCCATCATGCAGGTTCACTCAACTACATGGGTTGGTCGACTAAGGCGCAGCAACAACAAGAGCTGAACCCGTTGGTGTATATTCATCAGAAGTTCTACCCGCAGTGCCCTGAAGAAGCGGTAAGTCTTTCGCCTCTCCATGTGTTAATAAAACTATTTTTCAAGATGGAAATAGATTTTGTTAGCTAATACGTTGTTCATTTTCCCTTTTCAATTAGTCGAGAGTGGAGGAGGCGACCGCAGAAGTGACCATGAGTATAGCTCGGACTAACTATCCTGACTGCTCCGAGGAAGAAGTCACCCAGTATGCCTCTCAGATCGATCCGCTTGATCCCCCGATAGCGGCTCAGATCATGGCAAAAGCGTGCGGGACTGGAAAAAATACCTACTACTGTAGGGGAATGGGCACGGCGGGCGAAGGACTATTGAAGAACACTTCAGAATACTCTACCGGGTCAAGAAGTTCAACTTCTAGTCGTAACCTCGCGGCGGAGCTTCATAGGACGCAGAGGGAGTTGGAGGAGCAAAAGAGGCAGATGGCCGAGTACCAAATGCAGCAGACATAGGTGCAAGCTCAGATGTACACATGGATGCGGACGATGTACGAGGCTCAGACTACCGGACAACCCTTCCCACACCTCCCCCGGTCCCTCATATCCCTACCTATCCACCACCACCACCGCACCAGTCAACGCCAGAGCAAGACCAAGGTAGCCACCAGAATTCAAATGAGTACATGGATTACTTCAACCCTGATGACCCGCAAGTTCCTGGACCTGACCTGTAGTTGTAGTTATCTTATATTATCGTCGTTGCTATTTGTACTGTACGTTGGACATTTATGTTGAACTTGTATGACTGTCTTTGCTACGTGTACTGTTGAACTTGTATGATTGTACGGTTTATCCGGTTCAATGCAGGTTATGGAATTGGGCCCAATCCAGAACCGCGTTTTTTTTTCAAAATTTTTCCCCACATTGCCGGCGACATGGACTCGAGTCGCCGGCAATGTCTCAAATTCCGGCCACGGCGGCGCTGCCATTGCCGGCGACGGCGTTTCCCGTCGCCGGCAATGTCAACACCGGCGGGGAATCTCCGGCGACTTCATTGCCGGCGACAAGTCGCCGGTAATGTCAATTCCGGCGAAAAAAAAGACAAGGCCGGCGACGGCAGGTCGCCGGTAATGTCTCCATTTCTGGTAGTGAAACCTACATGAACCCCAATTTCCGATTTCCGATTTCCGACCACGTTAAATTTCCGACTACGTTAAATTTCCGACTACGTTAAATTTCCGACTACGTTCAATTTCCGACTACGTTCAATTTCCGACAACGGTTCCGGTTCCGACTACATACAATTTCCGAGTACATTTTCCGACTACAATTTCCTTAAACATTTTACTACGTACATTTGCCGACTACAATTTCCGACTACAATTTCCAACGTACTAAGGATGATAATCGTAATCATCTTCATCACTTGAGTCTGACTCGGTTTCATAGGTAACCTCTGGCAATATGTGCCGCTCCTCGTCATCTGAATCAGCGTTAACTTCATATGGATTAACATCGAGAAGTTCTGCTCCAGTAATTCGAACCACACTCCCAGATCTCACATTATTAAGGCGAATCGTAGATGATTCCGGAATGTCAAAAGCGTTTGGCTCTTGGTATGCAGTAACTTCCTCATCATCTGCGGTATCACCAAGTGTGGCAGCACTGTATATGTTTCTATGAGCAACATGGTTAACCACCTTCCACGGGACTTTGTTAAGAAGATCGTCCAGGTAAAACACTTGTTTTACTGATGAGGCAAGAACGAAAGGGTCTTCTTCATACCAGCTAGTAGCAGTATTCACCGAAAATGTTCCGTACTGATCGGTCCTTGTGTTCTCCGGGCTAGTATCAAACCATCTACACTTGAACAAGTGCACTTTCATGCGGTTCCCATAAATTAGTTCAACAACTGAATGAAGGACACCGTAATAGTCAACGCCATCCTGCCCACCATGGACCATCACCCCACAATTCTGTGTTTTCAGTCGGTCGTCTCGATTTTCACATATAAATTTCACGCCATTGACCTGACACATCGAGTAAACTTTTGAAGCAATCGGTTTCATCGCCAGGACCCTCAATTCGTTTGACCACTCTGGGCAACCATCATCTGCTACATGGTTCATCTGAAAACGTCCATATATTAATACGTACAGAAGAAATTATGTCATCTTGAAACCACAAAACCACGTACATACATACATGCTATATAAAGATATATATAAAAATATACATATACACATATACTTACCCATTGACCAAAGTAGTTTGCAAACGTCTTGTTGTGGTAATCAACATTTCCGGCAATAGCAGGGCAGTGAAGATGATATTTTTTCCAATATTGTACTTCTTGACAGTTAATCAGTACCGACCAGTGGGCAATGGCTACCTCATTTCCATCCAACTTGTACGACTTTGGCAAGCTTCCCTGTACTACCACGTCACTGGAGATGATAGAAAGGTTGAACTGGGGTTCATCTATCGGCATATGTTGTTGGGGGTCCTCTACATTTTCGAGGTACACTTTGGTGTACGTTACACACTCGTGCGCAAGATATGCTTCAGCGATACACCCTTCAGGTGCATATTTATTCTTCACATAGTCCTTGTAGGCTCCCAATTGTCTACAAGTTAACAAGTACATGTTAACTTACTTAACCACAAGAATTTACATATAAAAACATAGGCAAACCAAATTTATGAATCATTTGTACCTTTCCATGGGATACATCCAAGTGTAGTGTACGGGACCGGTAAGCAACAATTGTTCGGGAAGATGGATCATCAGGTGCGGCATTATGTCGAAAAAATTTGGGGGAAATATCCTCTCAAGCTTGCACATGATAAAAATGATGTCATCTTGCATCTCCCTCAGGTCTGCTTTTTTAAATTCCCTGGTGCATAACTTCTGAAAGAATCTTGACATGGCCACCAACGGCTCCACCACCTCTTTGGGCATGTACCCTCGAATGAAAATAGGGAAAAGGCGTTGAAGCAGTACATGGCAGTCATGACTCTTTAATCCGTACATCTTATTGTCCCGGAAGTTAACACACCTGCTTATATTTCCTGCATAGCCATAAGGATACCTGCATATATATAGATAAAGCCATATATATGGACCAATTATATTTCTCGCATATAACCATATATACTTCGCTAAAAATTTAAGGCCAAATTCCTACATAGCCATAAGAATATATACCTGACATTACTCAGCCACCGAAAAATTTTATGCTTATGCTTCGGCTTTACGGTGTACGGAGCTTGCGGCATTTTTCTCTTACCATCTCTTAACCACAAATGTTTCCGCACACCCATTGCTTTCAGATCAATGCGTGCCTTAGGGATGTCTTTTGTTTTCCCCTCCAAGTTAAGAACTGTGCCCACCACACTTTCACACACATTCTTCTCTATGTGCATGACATCTAGGTAATGTCTGATAGGCAACCTGTGCCAGTAGGAGAGTTCCCAGAATATGCTCTTGTGTGTCCAAAACTTATAACTTTCGGGCTTGTCTGGAATTGACGCCACTATGTCAGGATGATTGCTCAGCTGGCCAAAATCGTATTCATTCAACACTTCCAAAATTTCTTCCCCTGTCCATCGCCTGGGTGCCACACCTGTTTCCACAGTCCCATCAAACGCGTCTGGATCCTGCCTAAATGGGTGATCATATGGAAGCTAAGAACGGTGACGCATCTGAACAGTTTTACTGCAATGAGGACTGCAACAATCAACCGTCATGCACTCTGAACAAGCCCTGTAACCCCTGGTAACGTTGCCCGACAACATACCGCGGGCAGGAAAATCACTGATGGTGCCAACAAGCATAGCATGCATCTGGAACATCTCCTTTTTGAACCTATCATAAGTGGGGTGGCCACACTCACTCAGGTACTTAAGCTCCTCAATCAAAGGCCTCAAATACACATCGAGACACTTTCCTGGATAACCCGGGCCCGGAATTAACAGAGTGAGCATATTGTATTCCTTCTTCATGCACATCCATGGTGGAAGGTTGTACGGTACCAAAATAACTGGCCATATACTGTATTGAAGACTCATTTTGCCAAAAGGGTTGAATCCGTCAGATGAGAGCCCTAGCCAAACATTTCGGACCTCTGCTGCAAAATGATCAAACTCCCTGACCATGTGCTTCCAAGCCTCTCCGTCGGAAGGGTGTATAAGGGTGTCATCGTCAGGCAAGTTCCTCTCAGCCCACCATCTCATTCCCTCGGCCGTGAAAGCACACATGAACAACCGCTCCAGCCTAGCAATAAGCGGGAAATATCGAAGTATCTTCACAGCTTTCTTGTTGCCTGCAGGAGTCAACTTATACCTTTCTGTAAAACATACCGGGCAGGCTTCAAGGTCTTCGAGATCTTTTCCCCAGAAGAGAATACAATCATATCTGCATGCATGGATTTTGATGTAGGAAAGCCCAAGATCTTTCAGGATATGTCGCACCTTATGATGAGTGGTAGGAAGATGATGACCGGGTGGCAGTAGCGAAGCAGTCCACTTCAACCAAGAATCAACAGCTTTGACAGACATTTTGTTCTCCATTTTGAGCTGCATCACTCCCATCACACTTTCAAGAATAGTCTTACTACAACCGTCGTACAACGGAGTCTGTTGCAATGTAATCAGGTTGTTGTACATGTCCATACCGCTTGTGTTGACATGACCTCCAGGTAATGGTTCGACTGGCTCGATATGGGGGAAACCCTCAACGACGGGAGGGACGTTTGGTGCTTCATCAGCAAATACACCGCTCTCATGAGGAAACATATCATTGATTAACATCGATGTTGGATCATAGGATGAACTGCCCCTCTCAGCAAAATCTCCATGATCATAGCGTGGAGTGGCCCTCTCACCAAATTGTCCATGATCATGCGGACCCGCTACCGATGTTTCACCGTGATAAATCCAACAAGTGTACTTATCCCAAAACCCGTATTTACTCAGGTGCCTCTGGACTTTATCAATGGGAAATCGAAATCGATCGCTGAAACACTTACATTCTTTACACGGGCAATAATGAAGTGTAGTGTCTCCACAATTAGCCTTCACAAAATCCACAAAACTCCTAATTCCCTGGTGATATCTGACATCCCATCTTTCGAGGCTCATCCAACTCTTGTCCATCCTGAAAATTCTAACAATTTTACGTATTAGTTATATATATATACACACATTCACTACTAATAATCGACGTGATCTCTCAATTCAACTATAATTAAATCAACACATGCATGCATATGTATATATATCGATCTAATCTCTGAATTCGATTCAGTACTCGATGATAGTATTCTCCTTTTTTCAATTCAAAACGTATTTCACTGGGTAGGAGGAGGCTCTGTTAAGCCTGGCTCCGATAACAATACGATAATACCAGTCATTGATTCAGACACAAGATTAACTACAACCTGTTTTCTCGTTTCGGTGACCGTACATCAACAACATTTCATATATATCTCACGAATTGGATTTGATCAACACACACACACATATATATATATACCACATATACGTATATATACACCTACGTACCTATATATATAGCTTCCCGAGTGAACGAGTTTTCGACGCGCGCCTTAATTTTGACAATATACCGAATGATCGATTTCAGAGCGTACGTTTTCCTTCTTTCGATTTCTCTGGATTTTTTTCGCTCAAAATAATTGAATGATCGAGCTGCCCCATCCGGCATCTAATATAAGACACATTGCCGGCGACGGAGTAAGTCGCCGGAAATGAAGACATTACCGGCGACTTTACGCCGGAATCTCCCCGGTAATGTTCCAAAACATTACCGGCGACTCCAACCGTCGCCGGCAATGTCTAGGCACACATTTCCGGAGAAATTCCGGCCGGAAAATCGCCGGAAATGTGTACCTAGACATTGCCGGCGACGGTTGGAGTCGCCGGTAATGTTTTGGAACATTACTGGCGAGATTCCGGCCACATTACCGGCGACGGAGTAAGTCGCCGGTAATGATGGACATTACCGGCGACTTTTCCGGTCGCCGGCCTTGTTTGCCGGAATCTCGCCAGTAATGACTCATTTTCTTGTAGTGTTTATTCATTTCGGTTAAACAATTTGGTTCGATTTTTTTAAAACCAAAAATCGAAATCGAACCAAATTTTTCGGTTCGGTTCGGTTTTTTTGTTTTTCGGTTCAGTTTTTGTTCGGTTTAAGTTTTTTCGAATAAGGATTGATTTCGGCTCGATTTTTTTGTTTTGTTTTCGGTTCAAGTTTAACAGCCGTAAATTAAACTATATTAGGAAGAAGCTGGTGAAGTGATAGGAACAAAGTATAATGAAAGACCTCCCAAGAAAAAGACTGCATGTATGTGAGGCTAAAGAGCTATTATAATTAATTGACCATCGAAAGTATGAAGCCCCACATTCTTCCAGAGGCACCGATGAGACACACAATTAATTCAGATAGGATTTGCCATTTGGCCTCAAAGTCTTTAGTCTCGTTTTAGCCCGCCTGACCCATAAGTCGACAGGTCGGCCTATCTAATTCATTAAAATTAGGGTAGGGTTTGGGCTATATAAGTGAAGTCAGGCCTTTTTGAGGCTTAGATGTCAAGCCTAGCCCGGCCCGGCCCATTTTATATTAGTCCATTTTATTTAAAAATGACATGTATTATATAATTTTTATCATATTTTATTATTTTTTTCATAATTTTTCTTTTATTCTCCCCACTCTTCTCAACTTACAAACATATTTTAAAAATAAATATCATAAATTAATAATTATAATACCTTAAACGTTTTAAATATTATTCTTTTCTTTAATTTAAGGGCCATCTTAACCCGGCCCGGCCTCTTTAGTCTTTTTGGCCTAGCCTTAAGGGGCGGGCTGCGGTTTTCAAATTGTGGCCTCGACTTGGCTCGACTTTGTTCTATTTGACTTTTGGTCAAACTCAGTTCAGCCTAGCCCTATACCTTAAATTTAGGACCGATGGAGGCCAACCTAACCCATAGTGATATCTAAATTCACACCTCAAACTTGATCGATCTGCAAAATATCTTTAACATTATGAAAGAGCTAATGAAGGGTTCCAATTATTTCCATCGTGCAAAACTACATATAACACGTACATCTATCGATGCCATTGTATGTACATGATTTAGAAAAACTACTACGTGAACACTAGGGTTTATCTTTCTTTTTATACAGTTAATTTACGTACAGGGTTTAGAAAAATAAATATAAATTTATAGGACAAAATTGCAGGATATTCATGATTCGGTAAAAAAAAAGGTGTATGAAAGAAACACAAAAGCATGGACAGTGACTAGATAAAAAAAAACTGTATAAAAAGAAAATAAAAAAATATTTTGACAAGACAAACCCTATAAAAGTAAAAGAAAAATAAGGATTTTAATAACACACTACCACATTAAGTACCATTGCCGACGACTTTAAGTCGCCGGCCTTGTTTTTTTTTTCGCCGGAAATGACATTACCGGCAACAAGTCGCCGGTAATGATGTCGCCGGAAATTGGCCGCCGGAGATAGCATTGCCGGCGACTTATTTTTCAAGTCGCCGGCAATGAGAACGACATTACTTGAGTCGCCGACAATGTTTGCGCTGCCGTGGCCGGAAAATGAGGTCATTGCCGGCGACTTTGGTCCAAGTCGCCGGCAATGGTTGGAAAAATTTGTAAAAAACAAGCCAGTTTTGGATTGAGCCCAATTCCAGAACCTGCATTGAAAGACATAAATCGTACAAATACAACTTCAACAGTACACACATAATTGTCCAACGTACAGTACAAATAGCAACGATACGAAAATAAACTACAACTACACGTCAGGGTCGAGGAACTTGCGGGTCAGGGTCGAAGAAATCCATGTACTCATTTGAACTCCGGTGGCTACCCTGGTCTTGCTGTGGCGGTGACTGGTGCGGTGGTGGTGGTGGATAACTGGGGAACACAGGGACCGGGGGAGGTGTAGGGAGCGGTTGTCCGGTAGTCTGAGCCGCGTACATCGTCTGCATCCATGTGAACATTTGTGTCTACTGCTGGACCATGAGTCGGTGTTGCTCGATCATCCCCCGGTACTCGGCATCTCTGACTGCCTGCTGCTCAGCCATCTGCCTCATCTCCTCCATCTGCCTCCTTTGCTCCTCTAACTCCCTCTGCGTCCTCTGAAACTCCGCTGCGAGGTTACGACTAGAAGTTGAACTTTTTGACCCGGTAGAGTATTTTGAAGTGTTCTTCAATACTCCTTCGCCCGCCGAGCCCATTCCCTTGCAGTAGTAGGTATTATTTCCAGTCCCGCACGCTTTTGCCATGATTTGAGCCGTTATAGGGCGATCAAGCGGATCAATCTGAGAGGCATACTGGGTCACTTCTTCCTCCGAGCAGTCATGATGGTTGTTCCGAGCTATATTCATGGTGACTTCTGTGGTCGCCTCCTCCACTCTCGCCTAATTGAAAAGCAAATATGAATAACCCAACGGGTTCACTTCTTGTTGTTGCTGCGCCTTACTCGACCAACCCAAATAGTTGAGTGAACCTGCATGATGGGCCCTGGTGTTTTTCAATCTATTCTCCCGGTTCGTCTGCGAAATCGCCTTGTTTGATAACATATGTAAAAAAAATTAGTAACTAACTATTTCAATGTGATACGATACATTAGGGTTGTAAGATATATTCAGGATGCATACCTTCGCTTTGGGGTGCACGAAGTGGGCTATCAGCCACAGCCACTCGTACTCCCTAAACCGAAATTCGCTAGGGGTAGAACCTCGGTCTAACTCCTTGTACTGTGTGTAATGTGAAGAAAGCTCGTTCTTCCACTCTTTATACCTATATTAACACCAGGAAAAAAAAGTTAGAGATATTAAAACACTTGATAAACAAAAATCTAACTCGATATATACACAAATAACTCGAAGCACATCACCTCATATGTAGTTGACGCTCTACCCACGTGTGAATAAGGCATTCATCCACGTCAAACCACACCTGGAAGATGAATATATAAACGGTAAAATTGTATATTTATTCGGACTTAATTAATAAATGTAAAATTTACGTAATGAAAATACGATTTAACTCACACTCAGTGCATTATGCACTTGCATCTTCCCGTAGAGAGGCACAGATTCCTAATCTGGCCAAAGCATTGGGACCTTGTCCCGCACGATGGCCTCGACCATGCTGGGATATTTTCGTGTGGTGTCAAATGCCTCGATCACCTCGCCATGCTCATTGGCCCTAATGAGCGTTTTCCTTCCCCCGGTGGCCTGCTCAAGTCTCTTCCCTGTGCAGGTGCCTCTAGCCCCTTTCTGTTTTCCAGTGCCATTAACGAAATTGCCTAATAATACAATGTCAACAAATTGATATCATTAATTGAACCTATTGTAAGTCTTAAGTAATAATTAAGTAATCAATCTTGTTAAATAAAATTTACCTGTATCGTCCGTTTGCTGGTTGGTGCACCTCGCACTCCAAAGATACACGGGGTCGAACGGGATGAAGTTGTACGCTTCCTCCACGCTCAGGAACTTCGGCCGTCCTTTAATATAAATAGGCCTCCCCCTATGATCGAATTCAGGGATCACAGGAATCTCGTCGGGCAGGAAGAGACCGGACGGCGGAGATAGACGAGGCCTGGACGATGAGGCGCCAACACCATCTGCCTCAGATGATTCCCTTGAAATGGGAGTAGGCACCGGGCCAATAGGGGGCATTCGGATGAAGGGAGTTTCTGATGCCCCCGTTGACTGTCGCTCGCCTGAGGGTCTGCTGACGGAGGGTCTGCTGACTGAGGCTCGAGGCTGGACTGGGGGTTGCACGGATCCGGATCGTGCAGCTTCCTCCTCTTCTCGCGTAGCTAGCAACATTTGTGTGCGAGCATTCATCATTGGCCCACTGCGCGTGTTGCTGACTGCGGCTGAGGAAGCTTGACTACTGCTCCCTCCACTATTTCTAAAAGCTCTCCGTTTGATGCCTCCAAGCCAATTTGCAGCAAAACCTCCTGCACATCCAACAATTAGTCCTGGATTCGGTTCTATGAACATTAAGGAACCGGAACCGTTTGGAACCGAAACCTTTCGATTTCAAACAGTTCCGGTTACAAAAAGTTCCGGTTACAAATAGTTCCAGTTCCAAACGGTTCCGGTTCCAAACGGTTCCGGTTCCGATTTCATGAGGTTCCGGTGCCAAACAGTTATCGGTTCCAACAATGAGTCATGGATTCGGTTCTATGACAAATCGGAACCGGAACTGTTTGGAACCGGAACGGTTTTGAACCGGAATGGTTTGAACCCGGAACCGTTCGGTTTCAAACGGTTCCGGTTACAAAAATTTCCGGTTACAAACAGTTCCTGTTCCAAACGGTTCCGGTTACAAACAGTTCCTGTTCCAAACGGTTCCGGTTCCAAATAGTTCCGGTTCCAAACGGCTCTAAATGCGGTTATGATATGGTACATTAAATTAAACATTAAACATTAAATTAAATTGCATCATATCATCTCGATCATTACGAATATAATTATCAAAATATCAATTAATTATTACCCAAATGCTTATTTAACCAATTAATATACGACTACAAATATACCTTAAATTATCAACTATATCAATTAATCCAAATCACCTTAATTTGCCTAACACCCTAAATTACCCACCAATTACCTATATCAATGAATCCAACCCCTAAATTAATTTGCCCATATATGCAACACCTTAAAAATACGACTAGAATTTCCGAACTATAACCCTATATCAATTAATCCACCCAATTAACTCACCTTAAATTACCTAAATTAATTCCACATATATACATCACCTTAAATTATCAAAAATTATCATATATATATATACATCACATATATATACATCACCATATACATATACATCACATATATATACACATCACATATATATATACATCACCATATACATCATCTTAATTCAATTTTCCACATATATATTCCACATATATACATCACCTTAGTTAAATTTTCCAAATATTTTCCACATACATACATCACATATATATATACATCACCTTAAATTATCAAAAATTAATTAATCAAGTTAATTAAAATGCATAAAAATAAAATTAAAATTGAGAGAGAGAGAGAGGGAGAGAGAGTGAGCTTGCATGCACCTGCCATGGTCGAGCTCGAGTATAATTTCCGGCGACGGAGGTGAGGGAAGGAGGTAGAGGAGGAGGGGAGGAGAGGAAATTGAGATTTGAGGTTTTTTTGTGTGGAGAGGGGAGAAGGGAGAGGAGGTGAGGGGAGGGGAGAGGGGAGGAGAGGAAGAGAGGTTTGAGGAGAGGGAGGTGGGCTTCGAAGGGGAGGAAAAAATGGGGTTTTAGGGTTTGAGAGGGAAGATGAAGATGAAGAAATGATGAGCAGCTCTAGCTGCCTCCTGGAAATACAAAGGACATTATTGGCGAGTTACGATTTAACTCGTTGGTAATGACATTACCAACGAGTTGATAACTCGTGGGCAATGTCATTACCAACGAGTTGCTTATCAACTCGTTGGTAATGTCATTATTTCCCGAACAATATCCGACCAATTTCCGACCTATTTCCGACCATAATTTCTGACGAATTTCCAACTATATAATTTCCGACCATATATAATTTTCGACTATAATTTCCGACTACAATTTCCGATTATAATTTCTGACCTATTTCCGACCATAATTTCCGACCAATTTCCGACTAAAATTTCCGACTAGAATTTCCGACTACGATTTCCGACTACAATTTCCGACTAGAATTTCCGACTATAATTAAAATACGCACATCATTAACGTACTAAGGATGATAATCGTAATCATCTTCATCACTTGAGTCTGACTCGTTTTCATAGGTAACCTCTGGCAATATGTGCCGCTCCTCGTCATCTGAATCAGCGTCAACTTCATATGGATTAACATCGAGAAGTTCTGCTCCAGTAATTCGAACCACACTCCCAGATCTCACATTATTAAGGCGAATCGTAGATGATTCTAGAATGTCAAAAGCGTTCGGCTCTTGGTATGCAGTAACTTCCTCATCATCTGCGGTCTCACCAAGTGTGGCAGCACTGTATATGTTTCTATGAGCAACATGGTTAACCACCTTCCACGGGACTTTGTTCAGAAGATCGTCAAGGTAAAACACTTGTTTTACTGATGAGGCAAGAACGAAACCAGCTAGTAGCAGTATTCACCGAAAATGTTCCGTACTGATCGGTCCTTGTGTTCTCCAGGGTAGTATCAAACCATCTACACTTGAACAAGTGCACTTTCATGCGGTTCCCATAAATTAGTTCAACAACTGAATGAAGGACACCGTAATAGTCAACGCCATCCTGCCCACCATGGACCATCACCCCACAATTCAGTGTTTTCAGTCGGTCGTCTCGATTTTCACATATAAATTTCACGCCATTGACCTGACACATCGCGTAAACTTTTGAAGCTATCGGTTTCATCGCTAGGACCCTCAATTCGTTTGACCACTCTGGGCAACCATCATTTGCTACATGGTTCATTTGAAAACTATAAGAAACCATACAAAAATTATGAACATAGAAACAACAAAACCACGTACGTACACACATGCTATATAAGGATATATATAAAAATAGACATATACACATATACCCTTACCCATTGACCAAAGTAGTTTGCAAACGTCCTGTTGTGGTAATCAACATTTCCGGCAATAGTAGGGCAGTGAAGATGATTGTTTTTCCAATATTGTACTTCTGGACGGTTAATCAGTACCGACCAGTGGGCAATGGCTACCTCATTTCTATCCAACTTGTACGACTTTGGCAAGCTTCCCCGTACTACCACGTCATTGGAGATGATAGAAAGGTTGAACTAGGGTTCATCTATGGGCATCTATTGTTGGGGGTCCTCAAGCGCTCCCAAATACACGTTGGTGTACGTTACACACTCGTGCGCAATATATGCTTCAGCGATACACCCTTCAAGTGCAAATTTGTTCTTCACATAGTCCTTGTAGGCTCCCAATTGTCTACAAGTTAACAAGTGCATGTACGTTATGATACTTAAAAATTAAGAATTTACATATAAAAACCAAATGTATGAATCATTTGTACCTTTCCATGGGATACATCCAAGTGTGGTGTACGAGACTGGTAAGCAACAATTGTTCGGGAAGATGGATCATCAGGTGAGGCATGATGTCAAAAAATTTGGGGAAAATATCCTCTCAAGCTTGCACATGATAAAAATGATGTCATCTTGCATCTCCCTGAGATCTGATTTTTTAACTTCCCTGGTGCATAACTTCTGAAAGAATCTTGACAATGCCACCAACGGCTCCACCACCTCTTTGGGCAGGTACCCTCGAATGAAAATAGGGAAAAGGCGTTGAAGCAGTACATGACAGTCATGACTCTTTAATCCGTACATCTTATTGTCCCGGAAGTTAACACACCTGCTTATATTTCCTGCATAGCCATAAGGATACCTGCATATATATATAGCCATAGGCAACAATTATATTTCTCGCATATAATCATATATAAGTAAAAATTTAAGGCCAATTTACTGCATAGCCATAAGAATATATACCTGACATTACTCAGCCACCCAAAAATTTCATGCTTATGCTTCGGCTTTACAGTGTAAGGAGCTTGCGGCATTTTTCTCTTACCATCTCTTAACCACAAATGTTTCCGCAGTCCCATAGCTTTCAGATCAATGCGTGCCTTAGGGATGTCTTTTGTTTTCCCCTCCAAGTTAAGAACTATACCCACCACACTTTCACACACATTCTTCTTTATGTGCATGACATCTAGGTAGTGTCTGATAGGCAACCTGGGCCAGTAGGGGAGTTCCCAGAATATGCTCTTGTGTGTCCAAAACTTATACCTTTCGGGCTTGTCTGGAATTGACGCCACTATGTCAGGATGATTGCTCAACTGGCCAAAATCATATTCATTCAACACTTCCAAAATTTCATCCCCTATCCATCGCCTGGGTGTCACACCTGTTTCCACAGTCCCATCAAACGCGTCTGGATCCTGCCTAAATGGGTGATCATATGGAAGCCAACAACGGTGACGTATCTGAACAATTTTACTGCAATGAGGACTGCAACAATCAACCATCATGCACTCTGAACAAGCCCTGTAACCCCTGGTAACGTTGCCCGACAACATACCGCGGGCAGGAAAATCACTGATGGTGCCAACAAGCATGGCACGCATCTGGAACATCTCATTTTTGAACCTATCGTAAGTGGGGTGGCCACACTCACTCAGGTACTTAACCTCCTCAATCAAAGGCCTCAAATACACATCGAGATACTTTCCTGGATAACCCGGGCCCGGAATTAACAGAGTAAGCATATTGTATTCCTTCTTCATGCACATCCATGGTGGAAGGTTGTATGGCACCAAAATAACTGGCCATATATTGTATTGAAGACTCATGTTGCCAAAAGGGTTGAATTCGTCAGATGAGAGCCCTAGCCAAACATTTCGGACCTCTACTGCAAAATGATCAAACTCCCTGACCATGTGCTTCCAAGCCTCTCCGTCGGAAGGGTGTATAAGGGTGTCATCGTCAGGCAAATTCCTCTCAGCCCACTATCTCATAGCTTCGGCCTTGAAAGCACACATGAACAACCACTCCAGCCTATCAATAAGCGGGAAATATCGAAGTATCTTCACAGCTTTCTTGTTGCCTGCTGGAGTCAACTTATACCTTTTTGTAAAACATACCGGGCAGGCTTCAAGGTCTTCAAGATCTTTTCCCCATAAGAGAATACAATCATATCTGCATGCATGGATTTTGATGTAGGAAAGCCCAAGATCTTTCAGGATATGTCGCACCTTATGATGAGTGGTAGGAAGACGATGACCGGGTGGCAGTAGCGAAGCAGTCCACTTCAGCCAAGAATCAACAGCTTTGACAGACATTTTGTTCTCCATTTTGAGCTGCATCACTCCCATGACACTTTCAAGAACAGTCTTACTACAACCGTCGTACAACGGAGTCTGTTGCAATGCAATTAGGTTGTTGTACTTGTCCATACCGCTTATGTTAACATGAGCTCCAAGTAATGGCTCGACTGGCTCAATATGGGGGAAACCCTCAACGACGGGAGGGACATTTGGTGCTTCATCAGCAAATAGACCGCTCTCAAGAGGAAACATATCATTGATTAACATCGATGTTGGATCATAGGATGGACTGCCCCTCTCAGCAAAATGTCCATGATCATAGCGTGGACTGGCCCTTTCACCAAATTGTCCATGATCATGCAGACCCGCTAACGATGTTTCACCGTGATAAATCCAACAAGTGTACTTATCCCAAAACCCGTATTTACTCAGGTGCTTCTGGACTTTATCAATGGGAAAACGAAATCGATCGCTGCTACAATTACATTCTTTACACGGGCAATAATGAAGTGTAGTGTCTCCACAATTAGCCTTCACAAAAATTCACAAAACTCCTAATTCCCTGGTGATATCTCACATCCCATCTTTCGAGCCTCATCCAACTCTTGTCCATCCTGAAAATTCTAACAATATTACGTACTATATATATATCTATACATTCACTACTAATTATAAAATAAATCATTATTTCCTACATTCGAATTCATCCGATTAATTAAAAAAAGTCGACCCATACGTGCATATAAATTAAAAATATATATGTGACGACCTGAACCAGAATCAGTTGTGTATTCTGCACGATTCCCGAGATTGGTCATAGTCGCAGTTTTACGCTATATATGTGGTTTGCCGATTCTATTCGCGACTATGTTTTCGGTCGAGAATTTGAGTTGAGTGTCTTCACGGAAGTTGTAGAGTACGTGATTTCAAGCTTGTGGGCGGTTCCAGAAGATTTTTCCGATAACCGAGGAATATAATACGATTATTTGAAGTTTCGGTTTCCGACGAGTTTATCCGATTGTTTCGAGCTTATCCGAATCATTTCGAATATTCATTTCGGACCGTCGATTGAACTGAGGCACGAGTATAAATATCGGAAATAGTCGTAAAATCGTCGAAAATCACTATTTGGCGTTGACCGTTGTTGACTTTCCAAAAATAGCAAGTTTGACCATTGACCCGAGGGAAAAACTTTCCCGTTTCGGCTTCGCCGTCCGACGACCCATTTTCCGGCCACCTCTGACCTCGGCAAGGGTATGAATCGCTTCCTCTCTTGATTTCGAGTCGATTGGTACTTGGTTTTGGGAAAAATGATTGGGTTTTGTGGTGACCCGAATTGGGTCCGATTTGAGAAATTCGCCGGAGTTTGTTTTCGGTTTTCCGGCGAGTTTTGATGGTGGTGATTGGGGGGATTCGACTCCCCTTGTTCCTCTGAGTCTATTGGTGTGCTTAATTGTAGTTAAGGTTGAGTTTTTATGGGAGACAGATTAGGTCACCGGAAAACTAGAATTCCGATCTGTTCGAGGTGATTTGGCCTTGTTCCGGTGAGATTTGGACTTCGTGGTGGAAGAGAAAAGGGTTAGGCTTGGAATAATCTTGAGTTCTGGAAATTTTTGCCGTGGGATCTCACCGTTGACAGCGCGCCACCGCCGGCGGCGGCAGTTAACGGCGGTCCACTGTGGAGGGTTGACTTTTTCAGATTTCGACGTTTTTAATGTCGTTTTTCTCGTAATCGCTCCCTGATTATCGTCCAGAGGTTTTCGGATTGATTTGGGTAGCCAATTTTCAGTCGAGGATTTCGAGTGGAGATTTCGGGAATTTCGTTAATCATTTTGTTTTGCATTGCATATTCCCTGGAACGGTTGGTTTCTGTGGTTCAGTACAGAGTTGTGGATTATGTTTTTATAACGTATATTACTTGGTGAAAGATGTTTATTTTCGTCCACTCACTCTAACAGTGTTCATATCTTTCCCCTGGGCTTTTCGGTTTCCGTGCCCAGTTGCAGTTCAGGCTTGTGTTTCACGTCGCGGTTGGAGGCTAGTGATCTGAGCTACCTGTGTTTTCCAGTAGGTTCTTGTTTCGCCTACTGATGTGTATATTGTATATATTTACACTAGAGGTTGCTCTGATACATTCGGATACATGTTTATACGGATTTTCTCGGATATATATATATACATAGTACAGTATGTTTACTGTTATTGCTTATATTATGATGTTGAGAAATCCAGATGGGATTGGTGCCCACGGTTTGGCTTTTGTGGCATAGGACGAAGTGTTATTTCAGGGTGCAGGTTTATGCAATTCCACGATAGTAACGAAACTCTGCCGAAATTTTGAAAAGTTTTTGTTGGTTAATGTTTTCAGAAGGTGTTCGATTCCGATTTAGGTAACTGAATCGGGGTTGGGTCCTTTCAGCTTAGTATCAGAGCATTAGGTTGTCAGATTCTGTAGACTCTTGTAGTTGTGACGCTTAGTGTATTTGAGTTGATACAGCATGACTGGAGTGATGACCCGACTGGCCAGCGGTACTCATCAATACTTTGGGTGTTGTGTGTTCTCAAATATCTGCGGTTTCATGATTACGTTCTTTCTGCTTGTACCTAATGCTTGTCTTGTATCAGTAGGATGCCTCCTCGACGTGGTCCCCGTGTTGATCGGGATGACGATCCTGATGAGGATCGCCGAACGCGCGACTTGCTGATGCGAGTGCTGCGTTTGGAAGAGCGTTTTGACCCTGTGGTCAAGGCTCGTACAGCTGGTGCCACTGTGTTTTCGGGTTCAGTTGATCCAGAGATATGCGAGGCATGGTTGGTTTAGATTGAACGTGTTTGTAAGCGTCTGCAGTATACTCCTGAGCAGATGACAGTGGCCTCAGTGGGATTACTTGAGGGTGATGCATACTTTTGGTGGGTTAGCACCGACAGAGTTCCAGCTGACACTCCGTAGTCATTGTTCCGTGATCTGTTTATGCGGAGGTACTTTAATCAGGCTACCTAGCAGCGCAAGTATGAGGAGTTTACGAACTTGAGGTAGGGCAGTTTGTCTGTACTTGAGTACCGGGACCGGTTTACCCGTTTGTCTCGTTTTGCGCGAGATATGGTGGCTACTGAGGAAGCCAAGTGTCGCAGGTTTGAGCTGGGATTGAATCTGAATATTCAGGCGACTCTGACTATGATGCCTCGGAACAACTTCGATGACTTTGTTAGTGCTGCGCTCCGAGGCGAAGATATTGAGCAGGAGAGACAGCAGAGGTACCAGCCGAGACGGTTTGAGGAAGGTGGACCGAGTCAGGGGCCTTCAAAGAGGCAGAGTTCTGATACTTCCGGTCCAGCTTCATCTTCAGGCGGTGGATCTTATCGTCCACCAGTCGGTGCACCGAGGCAGAGACCGAGATGGAGGAGAGATCGACCGCAGCGACCACAGGCTAGTGGGAGTTCCAGCGGTTCCAGTTATCCGCGGCGTACCGGTGGCACGTTTGCTGTACCGCGGGAGTACCCATTGTGCAGTTTCTGCAACATGCATCATCTTGGACCGTGTCAGCGAGGCCCTGTCACTTGTTATCATTGTGGCCAGGTGGGTCACTATTCGAGGGAGTGCCCCCAGTTGTTTGGTACTGACGGACAGGCGGCCCAGAGTTCCGGAGTTGAGCGAGGTGCCACTTCGGGAGCTCGACCACCACAGTTTGCAGGTCAGGGTAGGCAGCAGGGATAACCCCAGCGAGGACGACCAGCCGGACAGGCGAGGGTTCATGTTATGACTCTACGTGAGGGTAGAGCTTCACCAGAGGTCGTTATCGGTACGTTACATGTCTTTGGTATTCCAGTAGTTGCATTGTTAGATCCAGGTGCCACACATTCATTTATATCATATAGACTGTCATCATTAGCTACGGTACCTGCATCTCCACTTCCGGGGTTGTGGAGAGTGTTGTATCCGTCAGGTGAGGTTGTGAGCATCGGTTGGGTGTACAGAGACTGTGAGGGGTTTATTGATGGTCATGGATTAGCTGCAGATTTGTTATTACTTGATATTATGGATTTTGATTTGATCTTAGGTATGGACTTTTTGGAGTCGCACTGGGCCATGTTTGACTGTCAGAGGAAGGAGGTCGCGTTTCGACGACCAGGGTTACCCGAGATACTGTTTTGTGGCGAGAAGAACACTTCACTACCGTGTTTGATTTCCGCGATGAGGGCGGATCGGTTGATGAAGAAGGGTTGTGTCGCTTACTTAGCCCATGTTGTGGACACTACAGCTGCAGTGCCGGATCTTGGTAGTATTGAGGTTGTGTCTGAGTTTCCGGATGTGTTTCCAGCGGAGTTACCTGGTATACCCCCTGTGCGGGAGATGGATTTTACTATTGAGTTATTGCCGGGTACAGGACCGATTTCCAAGACACCGTACCGGATGGCGCCGGCGGAGTTGAAGGAGTTGCAGATTCAGCTCCAGGAGTTGTTGGAGAAGGGCTTCATTCGACTGAGTGTTTCTCCGTGGGGTGCTCCGGTGTTATTTGTGCGGAAGAAGGACGGGTCCATGCGTTTGTATATCGACTATCGGAAGCTGAATCAGATTACAGTGAGGAACAAGTATCCGTTGCCGTGGATTGATGACTTGTTCGATCAGCTTAAGGGAGCATCAGTATTTTCGAAGATTGACCTTCGATCCGGATATCACCAGTTGAGGATCTGTGACTCTGATGTAGCCAGGACGGCATTCAGGACGCGGTATGGGCACTATGAGTTTTTGGTTATGCCGTTTGGGTTGACCAACGCCCCTGCAGCTTTCATGGACTTGATGAATCGGGTGTTCAAACGGTTCTTGGACAAGTTCGTGATTGTATTCATTGACGATATCTTGCATTGATCTATTCCAGGAGTGTGGGCCAGCACAAGAAGCATTTGCGAGCAGTGTTGCGGACTTTGCGGGACCATCAGTTATTCGCGAAGTTTGGCAAGTGCGAGTTCTGGTTGGATACTGTGAAGTTTCTGGGCCACGTGATTTCGGCCGAGGGAGTCAGTGTTGATCCTGACAAGATCGAGGCCGTGCTGAATTGGAGTAGACCCACTACTGTGCCGGAGATTCGGAGTTTCTTGGGGTTAGCAGGATATTATCGACGGTTTGTACAGGATTTCTCCCGGATTGCTACACCACTGACCAAATTGACGAAGAAAGGCGTCAAGTTTGAGTGGTCTGATGCGTGCGAGGAGAGTTATTTGCTCCTGAAGGAGAGACTGACTATCGCACCGGTTCTAACATTTCCAGACGACAGTGGTGAGTTTGTTTTATACAGCGATGCGTCGAAGTTGGGGCTTGGTTGTGTGTTGATGCAGCATGGTAGAGTTGTGGCATATGGTTCCAGGCAGCTGAAACCGCATGAGGTCAACTATCCGACGCATGATTTGGAGTTAGCCGCTATCGTGTTAGCGTTGAAGAGTTGGAGACATTACCTGTATGGTGCTCAGTGTAAGATTTACACTGATCACAAGAGTCTCACCTACTTGCGGACGCATCCGGATCAGAATATGAGGCAGCGACGATGGATGGAGTTGATCAACGATTACGATTGCACTTTCGAGTACCATCCGGGGAAGGCCAATGTTGTAGCAGATGCACTTAGCTGGAAATCTGGAGCCTCGTTGTTTCACATATGTGTGGCCAGAGTATCGATGTTAGCCGAGCTTCGAGCTACGGGTGCCGTGTTCGGGTATGATGATGAGGGATCTTTGTTGGCCAGTTTTCAGGTTCGACCTGTATTGGTTGATCAGGTACGAGAGGCTCAGGATTGAGATTCTTACCTGTTGGGCAAGAAGACCATGATACGGAATGGTGTGCCTACAGAGTTCCGATTGAGCGACGACGGTACGTTGTTGTTCAGAGGCAGGCTATGTGTGCCCAGAGACGAGAGCTTGAAGAAGGAGATCTTGGATGAGGCCCATAGTTCAGCGTATGCGATGCATCCCGGAGGTACGAAGATGTTTCGTACACTTCAAGCGTACTATTGGTGGCGCAACATGAAGCGGGAGATTGCCGCGTACGTGAGTCAATGTTTGATCTGTCAGCAGGTGAAGGCGGAGAGGCAGAAACCTGCAGGGAAACTACAGCCACTTGAGATTCCGGTTTGGAAGTGGGAGCACATTACGATGGATTTCGTCTATCAGTTGCCGCGTACTTCGGTGGGCAACACTGGCATTTGGGTTATTATTGACCGACTGACGAAATCCGCACACTTTCTTGCACTTCTGGGGAAGATATCAGTGGGCAGATTGGCCAAGTTGTACTTATCCGAGATTGTTCGCTTGCATGGTGTGCCTGTGTCCATTGTTTCTGACCGAGATAGTCAGTTCATTTCTGAGTTTTGGCAGGCGTTGCAGCGAGCTTTGGGTACGAGGTTGCGATTTAGTACAGCTTTTCATCCTCAGACTGACGGACAGTCCGAGCGGACCATTCAGACTCTTGAGGATATGCTGAGATCATGTGTGTTGCAGTTTTGTGGAAACTGGGATCAACAGTTACATTTGATTGAGTTCGCCTACAACAACAGCTATCAGGCTAGTATTGAGATGACACCGTACGATACCCTGTACGGGAAGCAGTGTCGCACTCTATTGTGTTGGAGTGAGGTGGGCGAGCGTTGGCTCATTGGTCCTGATTTAGTGAAAATTACGATGGAGGATATACAGGTTATCCGGGATCGATTGAAGATCGCCCAGGATCGGCAGAAGAGTTACGCGGATGTGAGGAGAAAGAGTTTAGAGTTCGAGGTTGGTGATTGGGTCTTCCTGAAACTGTCTCCATGGAGGGGAGTTGTGCATTTCGGGAAGCGTGGCAAGCTTCGACCACGGTACATTGGTCCGTATGAGATTACGGAGAGGGTTGGAGCTGTTGCATACAGACTTCAGTTACCAGCTGAGATGGCTCGTGTGCATGATGTCTTCCATGTTTCGACGTTGCGGAAGTACATCTCAGATCCTTCACATGTGTTAGCCCCATAGCAGTTGCCGATCAGGGAAGATTTGACGTATGTGGAGGAGCCAGTGCAGATTCTTGATCATCGTGAGCAAGAGTTGAGGCACCGTGTGATCCCGCTAGTGAAGGTCTTATGGCAGAACCACTCTGTTGAGGAGGCCACCTGGGAGACTGAGCAGCGTATGCGGGAACAGTATCCTCATCTGTTCACTTGACAGGTATGTAAATTTCGAGGTCGAAATTTTTTAAAAGGGGGTAGATTTGTGACGACCCGAACCAGAATCAGTTGTGTATTCTGCACGATTCCCGAGATTGGTCATAGTCGCAGTTTTACGCTATATATGTGGTTTGCCGATTCTATTCGCGACTATATTTTCGGTCGAGAATTTGAGTTGAGTGTCTTCACGGAAGTTGTAGAGTACGTGATTTCGAGCTCGTGGCCGGTTCCGGAAGATTTTTTCGATAACCGAGGAATATAATATGATTATTTGAAGTTTCGGTTTCCGACGAGTTTATCCGATTGTTTCGAGCTTATCCGAATCATTTTGAATATTCATTTCGGACCGTCGATTGAACCGAGGCGTGAGTATAAATATCGGAAATAGTTGTAAAATCGTCGAAAATCACTATTTGGCGTTGACCGTTGTTGACTTTCCAAAAATAGCAAGTTTGACCGTTGACCCGAGGGGAAAACTTTCCCGTTTCGGCTTCGCCATCCGACGACCCATTTTCCGGCCACCTCTGACCTCAGCAAGGGTATGAATCGCTTCCTCTCTTGATTTCGAGTCGATTGGTACTTGGTTTTGGGAAAATTGATTGGGTTTTGTGGTGACCCGAATTGGGTCCGATTTGAGAAATTCGCCGGAGTTGGTTTTCGGTTTTCCGGCGAGTTTTGATTGTGGTGATTGGGGGGATTCGACTCCCCTTGTTCCTCTGAGTCTATTGGTGTGCTTAATTATAGTTAAGGTTGAGTTTTTATGAGAGATTGATTAGGTCACCGGAAAACTGGAATTCCGATCTGTTCAAGGTGATTTGGCCTTGTTCCGGTGAGATTTGGACTTCGTGGTGGAAGAGAAAAGGGTTAGGCTTGGAATAATCTTGAGTTCTGGAAATTTTGGCCGTGGGATTTCACCGTTGACAGCGCGCCACCGCCGGTGGAGGGTTGACTTTTTCAGATTTCGACGTTTTTAATGTCGTTTTTCTCGTAATCGCGCCCAGATTATCGTCCAGAGGTTTTCGGATTAATTTGGGTAGCCGATTTTCAGTCGAGGATTTCGAGTGGAGATTTCGAGAATTTCGTTAATCATTTTGTTTTGCATTGCATATTCCCGGGAACGGTTGGTTTCCGTGGTTCAGTACAGAGTTGTGGATTATGTTTTTATAACATATATTACTTGGTGAAAGACGTTTATTTTCGTCCACTGACTCTAATAGTGTTCATGTCTTTCCCCTGGGCTTTTCGGTTTTCGTGCCCAGTTGGAGTTCAGGTTTGGTGTTTCACGTCGCGGTTGGAGGCTAGTGGTCTGAGCTACCTGTGTTTTCCAGTAGGTTCTTGTTTCGCCTACTGATGTGTATATTGTATATATTTATACTAGAGGTTGCTCTGATACATTCTGATACATGTTTATACGGATTTTCTCGGATATATATATATATACATAGTACAGTATGTTTACTGTTATTGCTTATATTATGATGTTGAGAAATCCGGATGGGATTGGTGCCCACGGTTTGGCTTTTGTGGCATAGGACGGAGTGCTATTTTCAGGGTGCAGGTTTATGCAATTCCACGATAGTAACGAAACTCTGTCGAAATTTTGAAAAGTTTTTGTTGGTTTGTGTTTTCAGAAGGGGTTCGATTCCGATTTAGGTAACTGAATCGGGGTTAGGTCCTTTCAATATATATATATATATATATACCAACAATTAACAATTACAAATTAACATGCCTGTATATATATATATATAGACATATTAACAATTAATATTCACAAAATCATTTTATATCCATACATATATATATATACACAAATTAACATATTTTCATCGAAATAATCTCGATCAAATCCACTCAAAATCAACAGTCAATCACTCGAAAGCAACAATATATCCACTCTATTTGCGTAGTATCAAACCAATAATCGATGAGATATCTCAACTCTAAATCAACACATGCATATATATATATATATCGATCTAATTAAATAGATCAACACACACACACACACATATATATATACATACGTATATACGTACCTATATATATATATAGGTTCCCGAGTGATCGAGTTTTCGACGCCTTTTGACAATACCGAAGGATTTCAGAGCGTTTTCCTTCTTTGGATTTCACCGGATTTTTTTCTATCCAAATGAATGAGCTGCTGCGATCTGCATCTAATATAAGAGGCATTGTCGGTGATTTAATGAATCGCCGGAAATGGAGACATTGCCGGCAAAATTCCGGCGAAAAGTCGCCGGCAATGTGTCAAAACATTGCCGGCGACCTATTCCGTCGCCGGCAATGATTGGGCAACCATTGCCGGCAATTTTCTGGCCGGAATTTCGCCGGCAATGGTTGCTCAATCATTGCCGGCGACGGAATAGGTCGCCGGCAATGTTTTGACACATTGCCGGCGACTTTTCGGACACATTACCGGTGACGGAGCAAGTCGCCGGCAATGATGATCATTACCGGCGACTTCCCCGGTCGCCAGCCTTGTTTTTTAAAAAATCGCCGGCAATGGTATCGAATGTGGTAGTGACACTCAGGTTCGATCCTAGGTTTGCCATAAAAAAGCCCAATGCCTTGCCAATACATTAAGTTAATTTCTGTGTATTCTATGGCTTCTCATCCAACATCTCGCTAATGCAACCGAACCTACTAGAGTTTTACATCTACAACCAAAGAGAGAACTAAAATGGAAACAGCTCGCTCCACAAGCACCGTACTGGAGCCGAGTTTCCTTGTTCCACCAAGAATTTAATCAAGTGGTTAGGAGTAGTAGGTGATCGAATCTTCATACTTGAGAAGTTTATATGATACATTTTAATATTCTAGCGAAGCAAATAATTGACGTTTCTAACACATAGAAAATCAAATTTAAATTGAGTAATTTGTTTGTTATTCCCGCACTTTATTTTTCTCTCTCTTCTTTATTTTATTATTATTTTTAATTGTAATTTTTTTGTTTACCAAAACAACTCTTGAATAAATAAGTTGATGAGAGAAATATTAAGGATAGTTTGGTATATGATTGGTAAATAAATAGTATAATAAAAGGGAGAGAGAAAAGTGGAGTGTGCGAATAAACATGAGAGAGAAAAATGGAGTGTGAGAATAACTCTCCTTTTTATAATAAGGATATATAGTGCGACAGTCCTCAACCATGTTGCACACAGATACAAATACGGGTATAGGGACACGGCAAAATCTTAAAAAGTAGAACACGGACATAGTAAGGACACGACAATTAAATAAATATAAATATTTAATATATAATATATAATAAACTAAAATTAAGTTAATTAATCAAGATTATTCCTAAATATAGCTTTAAAAATCTATGTCATTAAAAAAATATACACATTGAACCAAATAAGAAGGTAGAGACAATATCCAAGTACGGGTTCGAATGATTTTCTTAGTGTATGAAAACTTTTAACACTAATACAACTATATATAGAATACACTTACATCTCCAACTTAATCTCCTAGTTCTTTAATGAATATGAATCCTACATAATTTCTATATATATATATCAATCCCTATCCAGAGTGGAGCTCTGCTTTAAAATATACTGAAAGGACCCAACCCCGATTCAGTTACCTAAACCGGAATCGAATCCCTTCTGAAAACACGAACCAACAAAAACCATTCAAAATTTTGGCAGAGTTTCATTACTAACGTGGAATTGCAATAACCTGCACCCTGAAAATAACACTTCGTCCTATGCCACAAAAGCCAAACCGTGGGCACCAATCCCATCCGGATTTCTCAACATCATATCATAATCAATAAACAGTAAACATACTGTAGTATATATATATATATCCAAGAAAATCCGTATAAAACATGTATTAGAATGTATCAGAGCGACCTCTAGTGTAAATATATACAATATATACATCAGTAGGCGGAACAAGAACCTACTGGAAAACACAGGTAGCTCAGATCACTAGCCTCCAACCGCGACGTGAAACACCTGAATCCGAACTGCAAACTGGGCAAGGAAACCGAAAAGCCCAGGGGAAAGGCAAGTAAAACGTTAGAGTGAGTGGACGAAAATAAACATATGCCTTTCACCAGTTATATACATAATCATATAAAAACAGTGCGAGTTCGGAAAGCACATATATATGGAGGTTGTCGGGCGAATCTCTCAAGCCCGACGTCAGGTGAATCGCTCAAACCAGACGGTGACAGGCCATGGGAATCTCTCAACCCCGGCGGCATACAGGGGAATCTCTCAACCCTGCCCAGAGGAATCTCTCAACTCTGGTCCAGAGGAATCTCTCAACTCTGGCGGACTACCGGTGATAAGCCGAGTAGCCGAAGCATCGATGCAATAAATGTCATCACCAATAAACATATAATAACACCTCCAAAAATAACATATATCTCAACATCGTATAAAGTAAACATGAAAATCATAAAATCCACGAACTCGCAAATCAACTGTGAAAATAGAAACTTGTCCACTCACAGATCAGCAAGTGCGCACTCGAACCGCGGAAACCAACCGTTCCCGGAAATATATAGTGCAGTACAAAATGATTAACGAAATTCCCGAAATCTCCACTCGAAACCCTCGACTGAAAATCCGCTAGCCAAATCAATCAGAAAACCTCTGGACGATAATCAGGGCGCGATTACGAGAAAAATGACATTAATTTCATCGAAATCCAAAAAGTCAACTCCTCGCAAAAGCTCCGCCGTTGACCGCCGCCGCAGGCGGCGACGCTCCGTCAACGGTGGAATTCCACGGCGAAATCCTCCAGAAATGAAGTTCAACCCATGCCTAATCTTTTCTTCAACTAGCATCAAGTCCATAACCCACCGGAACCATGTCAATTTCAGCCCGAAACAATTCGGAATCTCCTCTCCGGTGACCTATTCAGGTATCAACCAAACCTCCACCATACCACAATTAAAACACATGGTTAGCATCCCTAAGCCAAGGGGAGTCAAACCCCTAACCTCACAGCCACCGTGGCTCGCCGGAGAACCACCCCCCGTCACCGGCGATATCCACGAACTCGGCTCGATTCGAACCCACACAAATCCTTATGAATTTCCACAAAATCAACCACCAATCAACTCGAAATGACAAGGAGAAGCGAACCATACGTTCAACAAGGTCGGAGGTGGCCGAAAAATGAACGTCGGACGGCAAAGCCAAAACGGGAAACTTCTCCCCTCGGTCAACGGTCAAATGCTTTCCAAAATGGGAAAGTCAACGGTGGTCAACGCCAAACAGTGTTTTTCGACGATTTTACGACTATTCCCGATATTTATACTCGCGCCTTGGGTAAATCGACGGTCCGAAATGAATATTCAAAATGATTCGGATAAACACGAAACTAACGGATAAACTCGTCAAAAACTGAAACTTCAAATAATCACAATATATTCCTCGATTATCGGAAAAATCATCCGGAACCGCCCTCAAGCTTGAAATCACGTACTCTACAACTTCCGTGAAGACACTCAACTCAAATTCTAGGGCGAAAACATAGTAGCAAACAGAATCATCAAACCACACAAATATCGTAAAACTGCGACTATAACCAATCTCGTGAATCGTGCAGAATACACAACTGATTCTGGTTCGGGTCGTCACAAATCTAAACCCTTAAATAAATTTCGACCTCGAAATTTACGTACCTGTCAAGTGAACAGATGAGGATATTGTTCCCGCATACGCTTCTCCGTCTCCCAGGTGGCCTCCTCAACTGAGTGATTCTGCCACAAGACCTCCACTAGCGAGATCACACGGTGCCTCAACTCCTGCTCATGACGATCGAGAATCTGCACAGGCTCCTCCACGTACGTCAAATCCTCTCTGATCGGCAACTGCTGTGGAGCTAACACATGTGAAGGATCTGAGATGTACTTCCGCAACATCGAAACATGGAAGACATCATGAACACGAGCCATCTCAGCTGGCAACTCAAGTCTGTAAGCAATAGCTCTAACCCTCTCTGTAATCTCATACGGACCAATGTACCGTGGTCGAAGCTTGCCACGCTTCCCGAAACGCACAACTCCCCTCCACGGAGATAGTGTCAGGAAGACCCAATCGCCTACCTCAAACTCGAGGCTCTTCCTCCTCACGTCCGCGTAACTCTTCTGCTGATCCTGGACGATCTTCAATCGATCCCGGATAATCTGAACATCCTCTATAGTGCTTTTCACCAGATCAGGGCCAATCAGCCAATGCTCACCCACCTCACTCCAACACAACGGAGTGCGACACTGCTTCCCGTACAGGGCCTCGTACGATGCCATCTCTATACTAGCCTGGTAGCTATTGTTGTAGGCGAACTCAATCAAATGTAGCTGCTGATCCCAATTCCCGCGGAACTGCAACATACATGATCGCAGCATATCCTCAAGTGTCTGAATGGTCCGCTCGGACTGCCCGTCAGTCTGAGGATGAAAAGCTGTACTGAATCGCAACCTCGTGCCCAAAGCTCGCTGCAACGCCTGCCAAAACTAAAAAGTAAACTGACTATCTCGGTCAGAAACAATGGACACAGGCACAGCATGCAAGCAAATAATCTCTGATAAGTACAACTTGGCCAATCTGCCCACTTATATCTTCCCCGAAAGTGCAAGAAAGTGAGCTGATTTCGTCAATCGATCCACAATAACCCAAATGCCAGCGTTGCCTGCCGAAATACGTGGCAACTGATAGACGAAATCTATCGTAATGTGCTCCCAGTTCTAAACTGGAATCTCAAGTGGCTGTAGTTTCCCTGCAGGTTTCTGTCTCTCCGCTTTTACTTGCTGACAGATCAAACATCGACTCACGTACGCGGCAATCTCCCGCTTCATGTTGCGCCACCAATAGTACGCTCGAAGTGTACGAAACATCTTCGTACCTCTGGGATGCATTGCATACGCTGAACTGTGGGATTCATTTAGAATCTCCTTCTTCAGGCTCTCATCTCTGGGCATACATAACCTGCCTCTGAATAACAATGTACCGTCGTCACTCAATCGGAACTCTGTAGGCACACCATTCCGTATCATGGTCTTCTTGCCCAAAAAATAGGAATCTGAATCCTGAGCCTCTCGTACCTGATCAACCAATACGGGTCGAACCTGAAAATTGGCCAATAAAGCTCCCTCGTCATTATACCCGAACTCAGCACCCGTAGCTCGAAGCTCGGCTAACATCGACACTCTGGCCACACACATATGAAACAACGAGGCTCCAAACTTCCGGCTAAGTGCATCAGCCACAACGTTGGCCTTCCCTGCATGGTACTCAAACGTGAAATTATAGTCTTTGATCAACTCCATCCATCGGCGCTACCTCATGTTCAGATCTGGCTGCGTCTGTAAGTAGGTAAGACTCTTGTGATCAGTGTAAATCTTACACTGGGCTCCGTACAGGTAATGTCTCCAACTCTTCAACGCTAACACAATAGCGACTAACTCCAAATCATGCGTCGGATAGTTGACCTCGTGTGGTTTTAGCTGCCTGGAACCGTAGGCCACAACTCTACCATGCTGCATCAACACACAGCCAAGCCCCAACTTCGACGCAATACTGTACACAAAAAACTCACCACTGTCGTCTGGCAATGTCAGAACCGGTGCGGTAGTCAATCTCTCCTTTAGGAGCAAATAACTCTCCTCGCACGCATCAGACCACTCAAACTTGACGCCCTTCTTCGTTAATCTGGTCAGTGGTGTAGCAATCCGGGAGAAATCCTGTACAAACCGTCGGTAATAGCCTGCTAATCCCAAGAAACTCCGGATCTCCGGTACAGTAGTAGGTCTACTCCAGTTCAACACGGCCTCGATCTTGTCCGGATCAACACTGACTCCCTCAGCCGAAATCACGTGGCCCAGAAACTTCACACTATCTAACTAGAACTCGCACTTGCTAAACTTCGCGAACAACTGATGGTCCCGCAAAGTCCGCAACACTGTTCGCAAATGCTTCTTGTGCTGGCCCACACTCCTGGAATAGATTAAAATATCGTCAATGAATACAATCACGAACTTGTATAGGAACCGTCTGAATACTCGATTCATCAAGTCCATGAAAGCTGCAGGTGCATTGGTCAACCCAAACGGCATAACCAGAAACTCATAATGCCCATACTGCATCCTGAATGCCGTCCTGGCTACATCAGAGTCTCGGATCCTCAACTGGTGATATCCGGATCGAAGGTCAATCTTCAAAAAGACTGCAGCTCCCTTGAGCTGATCAAACAAATCATCAATCCACGGTAACGAATACTTGTTCTTCACCGTCACTTGATTCAACTTCCGATAGTCGATGCACAAACGCATGGACCCATCCTTCTTCCGCACAAACAAAACCGGAGCACCCCATGGAGAAACACTCGGTCGAATGAAACCCTTCTCTAACAACTCCTGGAGCTGAATCTGCAACTCTTCAACTCCGTTGGCGCCATACGATACGGTGTCTGGGAAATCGGTCATGTACCCGGCGACAACTCAATAGTGAAATCAATCTCCCGTACAGGGGGTATACCAGGTAACTCCGCTGGAAACACATCTGGAAACTCAGACACAACCTCAATACTACCAAGGTCTTGTACAACTGTTGTAGTGTCCACAACATGAGCTAAGTAAGCGACACAACCCTTCTTCATCAACCGATCTGCCCTCATCGCGGAAATCAAACAAGGTAGTGAAATGTTCTTCTCGCCACGGAACAGTATCTCGGGTAACCCTGGTCGTCGAAATGCGACCTCCTTCTTGTGACAGTCGAATATGGCCCAGTGCGTCTCCAAGAAGTCCATACCCAACATCAAATAAAAATCCACAATATCAAGCAATAACAAATCTGCGGCTAATCCATGACCACCAATAAACACCTCACAATCTCTGAAAACCCAATCGATACTCACAATCTCCCCTGATGGATACAATACTCTCCACAACCCCGAAAGTGGAGATGCAGGTAGCGTAGCTAATGATGATAGTCTGAATGATATGAATGAATGTGTGGCACCTGGATCTAACAATGCAAGTACTGGAATACCAAAGACATGTAACGTACCAATAACGACCTCCGGTGAAGCTCTGCCCTCACGTAGAGTCATGGCATGAACTCGCGCATGTCCGGCTGGTCGTCCATGCTGAGGCTATCCTTGCTGTCTGCCCTGGCCTACAAACTATGCTGGTCAAGCTCCCGAAGTGGCAGCTCGCTCTCCTCCGGAACTCTGGGCCGCCTGTCCACCGATACCATCATAGTGATAACACTCCCTCGCATAGTCACCCACCTGGCCACAGCGGAAACAAGTAACAGGATCTCGTTGACATGGACCTACATGATGTCGGCTGCAGAGACTACACAACGGGTACTCCCGTGGTATAGCAAAAGTGCCACCAGTACGCCGAGGATAACTAGAACCGCTGGAACCCCCACTAGCCTGTGGTCGCTGCGGTAGATCTCTCCTCCATCTCGGCTTCTGTCTCAGTACACCAACTGGTGGGCGATAAGATCCACCGCCTGAGGATGAAGTTGAACCGGAAGTATCGGAACTCTGCCTCTTTGAAGGCCCTTGACTCGGTCCACCCTCCTCAAATCGTCTCGGCTGGTACCTCTGCTGCCTCTCCTTCTCTATGTCCTCACCTCGGAGTGCTGCACTGACAAACTCATCAAAGTTGTTCCGAGGCATTGTCGGCATAGTCCCCTTGATATTCAAGTTCAAACCCAACTCAAACCTGCGACACTTCCTCAGTAGCCACCATATCACGCGCAAAATGAGATAAACGGGTAAACCTGTCCCGATACTCAAGCACAGACAAACTGCCCTGCCTCAAGTTCGTAAACTCCTCATACTTGCGTTGCTGGGTAGCCTAATTAAAGTACCTCTGCATAAACAGATCACGGAACAAAGTCCACGGAGTATCAACTGGAACTCTGTCGGTGCTAACCCACCAAAAGTATGCATCACCCTCAAGTAATCCGACTGCTGCCACTGTCATCTGCTCAGGAGTGAATTGCAGACCCTCACATACACGTTCAACCTGAACCAACCATGCCTCGCATATCTCTGGATCAACTGAACCCGAAAACACAGTAGCACTAGCAGTACGAGCCTTGACCACAGGGTCAAAACGCTCTTCCAAATGCAGCACTCGCATCAGCAAGTCGCGCGTTCGGCGATCCTCATCAGGATCCGCTTCCCGATCAACACGGGGACCACGTCGAGGAGGCATCCTACTGATACAAGACAAGCAATAGGTACAAGCAGAAAGAACGTAATCATGAAACCGCAGATATTTGAGAACACACAACACCCGAAGTATTGATGAGTACTGCTGGCCAGTTGGGTCATCACTCCAGTCATGGTGTACGAACTCAAATACCCTAAGAGTCACAACTACAAGAGTCTACAGAATCTGACAACCTAATGCTCTGATATCAAACTGAAAGGACCCAACCCCGATTCAGTTACCTAATCCGGAATCGAATCCCTTCTGAAAACACGAACCAACAAAAACCATTCAAAATTTCGGCAGAGTTTCATTACTAACGTGGAATTGCAATAACCTGCACCCTGAAAATAACACTTCGTCCTTTGCCATAAAAGCCAATTCGTGGGCACCAATCCCATCCGGATTTCTCAACATCATATCATAATCAATAAACAGTAAACATACTGTAGTATATATATATATATCCAAGAAAATCCGTATAAAACATGTATCAGAATGTATCAGAGCGACCTCTAGTATAAATATATACAATATATACATCAGTAGGCGGAACAAGAACCTACTGGAAAACACAAGTAGCTCAAATCACTAACCTCCAACCGCGACGTGAAACACCTGAATCCGAACTGCAAATTGGGCACGGAAACCGAAAAGCCCAGGGGAAAGGCAAGTAAAACGTTAGAGTGAGTGGACAAAAATAAACATATGCCTTTCACTAATTATATACATAATCATATAAAAACAGTGCGAGTTCGGAAAGCACATATATATGGAGGTTGTCGGGCGAACTCTCAAGCCCGACGTCAGGTGAATCGCTCAAACCCGACGGTGATAGGCCAGGGGAATCTCTCAACCCCGGCGGCATACATGGGAATCTCTCAACCCTGCCCAGAGGAATCTCTCAAC
This sequence comes from Geum urbanum, assembly GCA_946800695.1. Lineage (NCBI taxonomy): Eukaryota > Viridiplantae > Streptophyta > Magnoliopsida > Rosales > Rosaceae > Geum > Geum urbanum. The sequence goes on from OX326998.1 coordinate 44,606,548, forward strand.
TCTAGTCCAGAGGAATCTCTCAACTCTGGCGGACTACCGGTGATCAGCCGAGTAGCCGAAGCATCAATGCAATAAATGCCATCACCAATAAACATATAATAACACCTCCGAAAATAACATATATCTCAACATCGTATAAAGTAAACACGAAAATCATAAAATCCACGAACTCGCAAATCAACTGTGAAAATAGAAACTTGTCCACTCACAGATCAGCAAGCGTGCACTCGCGCTAATCTCATGGTCCCCTGAAGATCCCTCGCCTGATCAAAACATAACCCACAACTCTGTACATAACCACGGAAACCAACTGTTCCCGGAAATATACAGTGCAGTACAAAATGATTAACGAAATTCCCGAAATCTCCACTCGAAACCCTCGACTGAAAATCCGCTACCCAAATCAATCCGAAAACCTCTGGACGATAATCAGGGCGTGATTACGAGAAAAATGACATTAATTTCATCGAAATCCAAAAATTCAAGTCCTCGCCGGAGCTCCGCCGTTAACCGCAGCCGGCGGCGGCGGCGGGCCTTTAACAATGGAATTCCACGACGAAATCCTCCAGAAATGAAGTTCAACCCATGCCTATTCTTTTCTTCAACTAGCATCAAGTCCAAAACCCACCGGAACCATGTCAATTTCAGCCCGAAACAATTCGGAATCTCCTCTCCGGTGACCTATTCGAGTATCAACCAAACCTCAACCATACCACAATTAAAACACATGGTTAGCATCCCTAAGCCAAGGGGAGTCGAACCCTTAACCTCACAGCCACCGTGGCTCGCCAGAGAACCACCCCCCGTCACCGGCGATATCCACAAACTCGGCTCGATTCGAACCCACACAAATCCTTATCAATTTCCACAAAATCAACCACCAATCTACTCGAAATGACAAGGAGAAGCGAACCATACCTTCAACAAGGTCGGAGGTGGCCGGAAAATGAACGTCGGACGGCAAAGCCAAAACGGGAAACTTCTCCCCTCGGTCAACGGTCAACAGCTTTCCAAAATGGGAAATTCAACGGTGGTCAACGCCAAACAGTGTTTTTCGACGATTTTAAGACTATTCCTAATATTTATACTCGCGCCTCGGGTAAATCGACGGTCCGAAATGAATATTCAAAATGATTCGGATAAACTCGTCGAAAACCGAAACTTCAAATAATCACAATATATTCCTCGGTTATCGGAAAAATCATCCGAAACCGCCCTCAAGCTCGAAATCACGTACTCTACAACTTCCGTGAAAATACTTAACTCAAATTTTCGGCTGAAAACATAGTCGGGAACAGAATCAACAAACCACACAAATATCGTAAAACTGCGACTATAACCAATCTCATGAATCGTGCAGAATACACAACTGATTCTGGTTCAGGTCGTCACATATACTACCAAAAACCCGCACTCGATGTGTGTAAAGCGACATAAATAGGAGTCTCGGATAGTATAAACATATTTATAGAAGTTATCTTTCATTTTTCTGGTTTTCTTTTTACTTTTTTATTTTTTCATTTAATACTAATGGCAATTTTTGAAATTTAATTTTTGGTATGTTTGTGAAAGGACCCAACCCCGATTTAGTTGCCTAAACCGGAATCGAACCCCTTCTGAAAACGTGAACCAACAAAAATCATTCAAAATTTCGGCAGAGTAGCTAACGCGGAATTGCATTACTTGCACCCTGAAAATAACACTTCATCCTATGCCACAAAAACCAAACCGTGGGCACCAATCCCATCCGGATTTCTCAATATCATATCATAATCAATAAACAGTAAACATACTGTAATATATATAATATATCCGAGAAAATCCGTGTAAAACATGTATCAGAATGTATCAGAGCAACCTCTAGTGTAAATATATACAATATACACATCAGTACGCGAAACAAGAACCTACTGGAAAACACAGGTAGCTCGGATCACTAGCCTCCCACCACAACGTGAAACACCAGAACCTGAACTGTAAACTGGGCACGGAAACCGAAAAGCCCAGGGGAAAGACATGAAAACTGTTAGGGAGAGTGGACGAAAATAAATATCTTTCACCATATAATATATATGTTATAAAAATCTATGCGAATCAAATGCATGAAAATCAAATGGTACGTGAGGAGACGCTGACTCCAACCCACGTACAGAGCATGCATCATAATACCGCGGGGTCACTCATGGACTCACACGCGATAGCACAGTCTGAATCACGGGAACCCAGACCCACACGTGATTCCTAGCCAGAAAGGCCTCGGGTCAGGATATCTGTCCCCCCCGGAGCATACTCGGGGGGGGAACAGCCGAGAAGCCAATGTGTATCGATACAACCCTAATAACTGAGACTGTACTCTGTATAAACCAAATCATAAATCCTTTCCATGCACATGCACATGCATAAAACATAATATATATCTATGTATATTCATATTCGCATATTCGTATATGTATAATCGTAAAACACATGCTCATAAAAATCACTATCAAACTGCATGCTCAAGTTCATAAAACATATGTAAACGACTCGCAATCAATCCGTGAAAAGAAATGTCCACTCATAGGTGAGCAAAACGCGCACTCGCGCTAATCCGTGAAAAGAAATGTCCACTCATCGGCGGAAGATTCCTCGCCCGAAGCACGATCTCGATCTCGATCCCCTGAATAATCATAAAACATATCTGATCAAAATCATAGCCCACAACACTGTACTTAACCACGGAAACCAACCGTTCCCGAAAACATATTAAACTGTATAAAACAACCGACTGAATTTCCGACAAAAATGACATTAAAAACATCGAAATCTGAAAAGTCAACGGTCTCGCCGGAGCGCCGCCGCTGACGGCGGCGCGCCGTCAATGGAGACTCTCTCCGGCGAGGAAGCTCCAGATTAGAAGATCTCCTCAAGCCCAGTCTTTTCCTCAACTACCACAAAGTCCAATTCAAAGCCTAGCACCTCCAATTCAGCTCGAAACCGAAATGAAATCAAACTCCGGCAACCAATTCGGGTTCACCGGAAAACTCAACCAAACCCAAATTAAACCATAGGGGAAGCATCACTAGGCCAAGGGGAGGCGAAACCCCCACCTCCCCGCCACCGTGGCTCGCCGGAAAACCCCAACCGTCACCGGCAAAAATCTCAAACCAAACCCGATTTGTTCTCCTTCAAATCTCCATCAATTCCCATAATTTCAATTGCAAAACAACTTAAAATCACAAGAGGAAGAGATTCATACCCTTCACGTGGCCGAAGGTGGCCGGAAAATGCAAATCGGCCGGTGAAGCTCAAACGGGAAAGTTTCCTCTTCGGTCAACGGTCAAACTTCCAAAATTGGAAAGTCAACGCTCTGGTCAAACTTCAAACAGTGTTTTCGACAATTTTACGACTATTTCTGATATTTATACTCGCGTCTTGAAACGATCAACGGTTCAAAACGGATAACCATAACAATTTGGATAAATACGAAATGAACGGATAAACTCGTTGATAATCCGAAACTTCAAATAATCATATTATATTCCTCGGTTATCAGAAAAATCATCCGGAACCACCCTCGAGCTCGACATCACGTGCTCAACAACATCCGTGAAGAAACTCAATTCAAATTATCGGCCGAAAATTAAGTCGCGAACTCAATCAACAATTCACACAATCAATGACTAATCGCGATTAAGCTTAATCTCGTGAATCGTACTGATTACACTACTGATTCTGGTTCGGGTCGTCACAAATCTACCCCCCTTAAAAAAAATTTCGACCTCGAAATTTACATACCTGTCAAGTGAACAGATGAGGATACTGCTCCCGCATACGCTGCTCAGTCTCCCAGGTGACCTCCTCAACTGAGTGATTCTGCCACAAGACCTTAACTAGCGGGATCACACGGTGTCTCAGCTCCTGTTAACGACGATCGAGAATCTGCACAGGCTCCTCTACGTACGTCAAATCCTCTCTGATTGGCAACTGCTATGGGGCTAACACATGTGAAGGATCTGAGATGTACTTCCGCAACATCGAAACGTGGAAAGCATCATGAACACGGGCCATCTCAGCTGGTAACTCAAGTCTGTAAACAACAGCTCCAATCCTCTCTATGACCTCGTACGAACCAATGTACCGTGGTCGAAGCTTTCCACTCTTCCCGAAACGCACAACACCCCTCCACGGAGATAGTTTCAGGAAGACCCAATCACCTACATCAAACTCGAGGCTCTTCCTCCTCACGTCCGCATAACTCTTCTAACGATCCTGGGCGATCTTCAATCTATCCCGGATAATCTGGACATCCTACACAGTACTCTTTATTAGATCATGGCCAAGAAGCCATCGCTCGCCCACCTCACTCCAACACAACGGAGTGCGACACTGCTTTCCGTACAGGGCCTCGTACGGTGCCATCTCAATACTGGCCTTATAGCTATTGTTGTAGACGAACTCTATCCAATATAGTTGCTGGTCCCAATTCCCGCGGAACTGCAACACACATGACCGCAACATATCCTCAAGTGTCTGTATAGTCCTCTCGGACTGCCCGTCGGTCTGAGGATGAAAAGCTGTACTGAATCGCAACTTCATGCCCAAGGCTCGCTGTAATGCCTGCCCAAACTCAGAAGTAAACTGACTATCTCGGTCAGAAACAATAGACACAGGCACACCGTGCAAGCGGACAATCTCTGATAAGCAAAGCTTGGCTAATCTGCCCACTGATACCTTCCCCGGAAGTGCGAGAAAATGAGCGGATTTAGTCAGTCGATCCACAATAACCCAAATACCAGTGTTGGCAGCCGATGTACGCGACAACTGATAGACGAAATCCATCGTAATATGCTCCCACTTCCAAACCGAAATCTCTAGTGGTTGTAGTTTCCTTGCAGGTTTCTGCCTCTCCGATTTAACTTGCTGACAAATCAAACATCGACTCACATATGCGGCAATCTCCCGCTTCATGTTGCGCCACCAGTAATACGCTCGAAGTGTACGAACCATCTTCGTACCACCGGGATGCATCGCATACGCTGAACTATAGGCCTCATCCAGAATCTCCTTCTTCTGGCTCTCATCTCTGGGCACACATAACCTGCCTCTGAACAACAACGTACCGTCGTCGCTCAATCGAAACTCTGTAGGCACACCATTTCGTATAATGGTCTTCTTGCCCAACAGGTAGGAATCTGAGTCCTGGGCCTCTCGTACCTGATTAACCAATATGGGTCAAACCTGAAAACTGGCCAACAAAGCTCCTTCATCATCCCACTCGAACTCGGCACCCGTAGCCCGAAGCTCGGCTAACATCGATACTCTGGCCACACACACATGAAACAACGAAGCTCCAGATTTCCGGCTAAGTGCATCAGCTACAACATTGGCCTTCTGTGGATGGTATTCGAACGTGCAATCGTAGTCTTTGATCAACTCCATCCACCGGCGTTGCCTCATGTTCAAATCCGGCTGCGTCTGTAAGTAAGTGAGACTTTTGTGGTCGGTGTAGATCTTACACTGAGCTCCATACAGATAATGTCTCCAACTCTTCAATGCTAACAAAATAGCGGCTAACTCCAAATCATGCGTCGGATAGTTGACCTCATGTGGTTTCAGCTGCCTGGAACCATAGGCTACAACTCTACCATGCTGCATCAACACACAGCCAAGCCCCAATTTCGACGCATCATTGTACACTACGAACTCACCGTTGTCGTCTGGCAATGTCAGAACCGGTGCAGTAGTCAATCTCTCCTTTAGGAGCAAATAACTCTCCTCACATGCATCTGACGACTTAAACTTGATGCCCTTCTTCGTCAATCTGGTCAGTGGTGTAGCAATCTGAGAGAAATCCTGTACAAACCGCCGGTAATTGCCCGCTAACCCCAAGAAACTCCGGATCTCCGGTATAGTGGTAGGTCTACTCTAGTTCAGCACGGCCTTGAAATTGTCAGGATCAACACTGACTCCCTCAGCCGATATCACATGGCCCAGAAACTTCACACTATCCAACCAAAACTCGCACTTGCTAAACTTCACGAACAACTGATGGTCCCGCAAAGTCCGCAACACCGCTCGCAAATGCTTCTTATGCTGGCCCACACCGGGGCACCCCACGGAGAAACACTAGGTCGAATAAAACCCTTCTCCAGCAACTCCTGGAGCTGAACCTGCAACTCTTTCAACTCCGTTGGTGCCATACGATACGGGGTCTGTGAAATCGGTCCTGTACCCGGCAACAGCTCAATAGTAAAGTCAATCTCCCGCACATGGGGTATACTAGGTAACTCTGCTGGAAACACATCCGGGAACTCAGACACAACCTCAATACTACCAAGATCCGGCATAGCTGTTGTAGTATCGACCACATGAGCTAAGTAAGCAACACAACCCTTCTTCATCAACCGATCCGCCCTCATCGTGGAAATCAAACACGGTAGTGAAGTGTTCTTCTCGCCGCGGAACAGTATCTCGGGAAAGCCTGGTCGTTGAAAGGCGACCTCCTTCTTGTGACAGTCAAACATGGCCCAATGCGTCTCCAAGAAGTCCATACCCAAGATCAGATCAAAATCCACGATATCAAGCAACAACAAGTCTGCAGCTAATCCATGATCACTGATAAAAATCTAACAGTCTCTGTACACCCAACCAATACTCACAATCTCCCCTGACGGATACAACACTCTCCACAACCCCGGAAGTGGAGATGCAGGTACCATAGCTAATTATGCTAGTATATGTGACATGAATGAATGTGTGGCACCTGGATCTAACAATGTAAGTACTAGAATACCAAATACATGTAACGTACCGATAACGACTTCCGGTGAAGCTCTGCCCTCACGTAGAGTCATGGCATGAACTCTCGCATGCCCGGCTGGTCGTCCACGCTGAGGATGTCCCTGCTGTCCGCCCTGGGCCGCATACCGTACTGGTCGAGCTCCCAAAGTGGCACCTCGCTCTCTTCCGGAACCCTGGGCTGCCTAATCACCAGCACCAACTAACTGAGGACACGCCCTCGCATAGTGGCCCATCTGGCCGCAATGATAACAACTGAGGGTACCTCGCTGACATGAACCAAGATGATACCTATTGCACAAGTTACACAATGGATACTCCCTCGGTGTAGCAAAAGTGCCAAAAGGTCGTCGAGGGTAATTGGAACCACTGGAATCCCCACTAGCCTGTGGCCGCAGCGGACGATCTCTCTTCCATCTCGGTCTCTACCTCGATGTATTAACTTGTGGGCGATAAGATCCACCGCCTGAGGATGAAGCCGAACCGGAAGTATCAGAACTCTGCCTCTTTGAAGGCTCCTGACTCGGTCCACCCTCCTCAAATCGTCTAGGCTGGTACCTCCGCTGCCTCTCCTTCTCGATATCCTCACCTCAGAGTGGTACACTGACGAACTCATCAAAGTTGTTCCGAGGCGTCGTAGTCAGAGTTCCCTTGATATTCAAGTTCAAACCTAGCTCAAACCTGCGACACTTAGCTTCCTCAGTAGCCACCATATCACGCGCAAAATGAGATAAGCGGGTAAACCTGTCCCGGTACTCAAGCACAGACATACTGCCCTATCTCAAGTTCGTAAACTCCTCATACTTGTGCTGCTGGGTAGCCTGATTGAAGTATCTCCCCATAAACAGATCACGGAACAAAGTCCACGGAGTATCAGCTGGAACTCTGTCGGTGCTAACCCACCAAAAGTATGCATCAGATTCAAGTAATCCGACTGCTGCCACTGTCATCACCTTAGGAGTAAACCGCAGAAGCTCACATACACGTTAAACCTGAACCACCCATGCCTCACATATCTCTGGATCAGCTGAAACCGAAAACACAGTAGCACCAGCTGTACGAGCTTTGACCACAGGGTCAAAACGCTCTTCCAAACGCAGCACTCGCATCAGCAAGTCGTGCGTCTGGCGATCCTCATCAGGATCCGCTTCCCGATCAACACGGCGACCACGTCGAGGAGGCATCCTACTGATACAAGACAAGCATTAGGTACAAGCACAAAGAACGTAATCATGAAACCGCAGATATTTGAGAACACACAACACCCGAAGTATTGATGAGTACCGCTGGCCAGTCGGGTCATCACTCCAGTTATGCTGTACAAACTCAAATACCCTAAGCGTCACAACTACAAGAGTCTACAGAATCTGACAACCTAATGCTCTGATACCAAGCTGAAAGGACCCAACCCCGATTTAGTTGCCTAAACCGGAATCGAACCCCTTCTGAAAACGTGAACCAACAAAAATCATTCAAAATTTCGGCAGAGTAACGCTACTAACGCGGAATTGCAATAACTTGCACCCTGAAAATAACACTTCATCCTATGCCACAAAAGCCAAACCGTGGGAACCAATCCCATCCGGATTTCTCAATATCATATCATAATCAATAAACAGTAAACATACTGTACTATATATAATATATCTGAGAAAATCTGTATAAAACATGTATCAGAATGTTTCAGAGCGACCTCTAGTGTAAATATATACAATATACACATCAGTAGGCGAAAAAAGAACCTACTGGAAAACACAGGTAGCTCGGATCATTAGCCTCCCACCACGACGTGAAACACTAGAACCTGAACTGCAAACTGGGCACGGAAACCGAAAAGCCCAGGGGAAAGACATGAAAAATGTTAGAGTGAGTGGACGAAAATAAATGTCTTTCACCGTATAATATATATGTTATAAAAACATATGCGAGTCAAATGCATGAAAATTAAATGGTACTTCAGGATATCTGTCCCCCCCGGAGCGTACTCGGGGATCAGCCGAGAAGCCAATGTGTATCGATACAACCCTGATAACTGAGACTGTACTCTGTGTAAACCAAATCATAAATCTTTTCCATGCACATGCATAAAACATAATATATACGTATGTATATTCATATTCGCATATTCGTATATGTATAATCGTAAAACACATGCTCATAAAAATCACGATCAAACTGCATGCTCAAGTTCATAAAACATATGCAAACAACTCGCAATCAATCCGTGAAAAGAAATGTCCACTCACAGGTGAGCAAAACGCACACTCAAAACGCGCCCGGCGGAAGATCCCTCGCCCGAAGCACGATCTCGATCTCGATCCCCTAAATAATCAAAAAACATATCTGATCAAAATCATAGCCCACAACACTGTACTTAACCACGGAAACCAACCGTTCCCAAAAACTTATTAAACTGTATAAAACAACCGACTGAATTTCCGAAATCTCCACTCGAAACCTTCGACTGGAAAACCTATACCCAAATCAACACGAAAACCTCTAGGCGATAATCAGGGCGCGATTACGACAAAAATGACATTAAAAACATCGAAATCTGAAAAGTCAACGGTCTCGTCGGAGCGCCGCCGCCGACGGCGGCGCGCCGTCAATGGAGACTTTCTCCGACGAGGGAGCTCCAAATTAGAAGATCTCCTCAAGCCCAGTCTTTTCCTCAACTACCACAAAGTCCAATTCAAAGCCTAGCACCTCCAATTCAGCTTGAAACCGAAATGAAATCAAACTCCGGCAACCAATTCGGGTTCACCGGAAAACTCAACCAAACCCAAATTAAACCATAGGGGAAGCATCACTAGGCCAAGGGGAGGCGAGACCCCCACCTCCCCGCCACCGTGGCTCCCCGGAAAACCCCAACCGTCACCGACGAAAATCTCAAACCAAACCCGATTCGTTCTCCTTCAAATCTCCATCAATTCCCATAATTTCAATTGCAAAACAACTTAAAATCACAAGAGGAAGAGATTCATACCCTTCACGTGGCCGGAGGTGGCCGAAAAATGCAAATCGGCCGGCGAAGCTCAAACGGGAAAGTTTCCTCTTCGGTCAACGGTCAAACTTCCAAAATTGGAAAGTCAACACTCTGGTCAAACTTCAAACAGTGTTTTCGACAATTTTACGACTATTTCTGATATTTATACTCGCGTCTCGGAACGATCAACGGTTCAAAATAGATAACCATAACAATTCGGATAAATACGAAACGAACGGATAAACTCGTCGATAATCCGAAACTTCAAATAATCATAATATATTCCTCAGTTATCGAAAAAATCATCCGGAACCGCCATCGAGCTCGAAATCACGTGCTCAACAACTTCCGTGAAGAAACTCAATTCAAATTATCGGCCGAAAATTAAGTCGCAAACTAAATCAACAATTCACACAATCAACGACTAATCGCGATTAAGCTTAATCTCGTGAATCGTACTGATTACACTACTGATTCTGGTTCGAGTCGTCACAGTTTGATGGCACCAAACCCCTAAGGCTTGTCTTTATTATAGTAGTTGTATATTATTTGATGTGCGAAAGGTGTCCCCAAGAGTCAAATAAGTTTTTTCGAGTGTCTAAGCAGTGTCCTCACACTACCAGAATACGTAACTTAGACGATGAAACGGATTCGTCATCTAAGAGATCAATTTCGACGGCTAAAAACGTAAACGACGAAGCTTTCGTCTTCTGAGACTATTCGCGATAGGTGTTAGACGACGAAAAAAAATATTATTCTTCGTCTTAAAATATTGTTAAACGAAAAATAATACATCGTCGTCTAACATTCATTACAAGAATAATGACTATAGCCGACGACTTCGAGAAAACCAATCGTCGGTCTTTGTCAAGGGAAAGTCATCGGGTATAGTTACGACTATAACCGACGACTTTTTTAACTATAGTCGGCGACATTATTAAGTCGTCGGCTATAGTGCTTTAATACAGATCTGGACAACACCTCAATCATTCAAAAAAAATCGGTGAGAAAAACAAAAAACGCTCTCACATCGTTGGGTGTTGTCGAAAGCTGTCCAAAATGAGTTCGTGAAGCTATATGCCGCTACATTCATATATATAGGTACGTACGTGTGTGTGTGTTGATATTGTTGATTTAGAGTTGATTAATTGTTGATTTTGAGCTGCTTTTGAGTTGAGTTGAGTTGATTTTGAGTTGAATTCAATGAAAATGTATACTATATATTTACATATAGTATGTATATATATATATCTGTGTGTGTGTGTGTTAATGTATAATTAAGGAGTAGAAGAATTAATGTTGTGACGACCCGAACCAGAATCAGTTGTGTATTCTGCACGATTCACGAGATTGGTCATAGTCGCAGTTTTACGATATATGTGTGGTATGTTGATTCTATTCGCGACTATATTTTTGGCCGAGAATTTGAGTTGAGTGTGTTCACGGAAGTTGTAGAGTACGTGATTTCGAGCTCGAGGGCAGTTCCGGATGATTTTTTCGATAACCGAGGAATATAATATGATTATTTGAAGTTTTAGTTTTCGACGAGTTTATCCGATTGTTTCGTGTTTATCCGAATCGTGATAATTATCCATTTCGAATCGTCGATCGACCCGAGGCGTGAGTATAAATATCGAAAATAGTCGAGAAATAGTCGTAAAACACTGTTGAAGTTTGACCGGACCGTTGACTTTCCAAAATCGGAAACTTGACCGTTGATCCGAAGTGGAAAGTTTCCCGATTGGTCTTCGTCGGTCGACCTGTAATTTCCGGCCACCTCCGGCTAAGTGAAGGGTAAGGTTAGCTTCCTCCCATGATTTTGAGTTGTTTAGTGTTTGAATTTGTGGAAATTAATGGAGTTTTGGAGGAGAACGGTTTGAGGCCGAACTGGGTTTATCGCCGATGATGGTTTTCAGTTTTCCGGTGAGCCACGGTGGTGGTGGTTAGGGGGGTCCGACTCCCCTTGCCCCTCTGAGGCTCATGGTGTGTTTATTTTGGGCTGAGATTGAGTTTTGAGGGCAACCCGATTAGGTCACCGGAATTTGGATTCCGATCTGTATCGAGGCGAAATTGAGTGGGTTATGGTTCGAATCGAGACTGGTGGTAGTTGAGGAAGTGACTCGGCTTGAGGTGAGCTACAGTTCTGGAGCTTCCTCGCCGAAGGAAGTCACTGTTGACGACGCGCCGCCGCCGACGGCGGCGGTCAACGTTGGTGCTCCGGCGAGGAGTTGACTTTTTGGTTTTCGACATTTTTAATGTCGTTTTTCTCGTAATCGCGCCCTGATTATCGTCCGGAGGTTTTTGTAGTGATTTGAGTATCGGATTTTCAGTCGAGGGTTTTGAGTGGAGATTTCGGAAATTCCGTTAATCATTTTGTACTGCATTGTATATTTCCGGGAACGGTTGGTTTCCGTGGTTAAGTACAGAGTTGTGGGTTATGTTTTTGATCAGTTATGTTTATGAATGTTCAGGAGATCGAGATTGTGCTTCTGGCGAGGGATCTTCCGCCGGGCCTCGAGATTAGCGTGAGTGCGCGTTTTGCTCACCTGTGAGTGGACAATTTCTTTTCACGGAATGATTGCGAGTCTTTATATACGTTTTACGAACTTGAGCATGCATACGAGATTATGTTTTACATGAGCATGTGTTATACGATTATGCCTATACCAGTATATATTACGTATATGCATTCATATGCTGTTTATTGCATTTGCATCGGATTATTTGTGATTTGGTTTACACAGAGTACAGTCGTAGTTTATGTTGTTGTATCGATACACACGCATCCCGGCTGATCCCCGAGGGTGCCTACCAGGGGGGAACTGTACCTTGTGCCGATGTATTTCCGGGTGGGTATAGTTATCTGTTTCTTGTGCCGAGGTATTTCCGGGTGGAAACAGTTACCCTGACCTGAGGCCTTTCTGGCTAGAATCACGTGTGGGTCTAGGAACCCGTGTTATTCGGACTGTACTAGCACGGACGTGTCCATGAGTGACCCCGTGTGATTTTTACTTGCATGCTCAGTACGCTGGAGGAGTATGTCTTACCTCGTGTACTATTTGTTTATTTATACATCTGGACTCTCATATGTTATTTTAATATATATATCAACTGGTGAAAGACATTTATTTTCGTCTACTCACTCTAACGATTTTCATGTCTTTCCCCTGGGCTTTTCGGTTTCCGTGCCAAGTTGCAGTTCAGGTTCTGGTGTTTCACGTCATGGTTGGAGACTAGTGATCTGAGCTACCTGTGTTTTCCAGTAGGTTCTTGTTTCGCCTACTGATGTGTATATTGTATATGTTTACACTAGAGGTCGCTCTGATACATTCTGATACATGTTTTATACGGATTTTCTCGGATATATTATATTATACATATATGTTTTCTGTTATTTGATATTGTATGATATTGAGAAATCCGGATGGGATTGGTGCCCACGGTTTGGCTTTTGTGGCATAGGACGAAGTGTTATTTTCAGGGTGCAGGTTTATGCAATTCCGTGTTAGTAACGTTACTCTGCCGAAATTTTGAATGATTTTTGTTGGTTCGTGTTTTCAGAAGGGGTTCAATTCCAGTTTAGGCAACTGAATCGGGGTTGGGTCCTTTCAAATGTAATTTGTAGTTTAAAATAATGATGAATTTTTAATTCGTGCTTGTATGTGTGTGTGTGTGTGTGTGTGTGTGTATATATACACAAATGGAAGTTTTAGGATGCATAAGAGTTGGATTCCTTCCAAAATGGGATCGAAGATATGACATTGGAATGTGGAGTTTTGTGAAATATGTGAAGGCTAATGCTAACGGGAATACAATTCATTATTGCCCATATACGAAATGTCAGTGTCATAGCGATTTGTATCATTTTCCATTGATATAGCATGTGAGCACCTGAAGAAGAATGGGTTTTGGGATAAGTACATATGTTGGATTTATCACAGTGAAACATCATCAGCGGGTCAGCATGATCATGGGTAATTTTTTGAGAGGGCCAATACATCTAATGATCTAACAACGAGGTTGATCAACGATGTGTTTCTTTATAAGAGCAATGTATTTGCTCAAGCACAAGATATATCTCCCACCGTTGAAGGTTTCCCTCTTATAGAGGCGGTCCAACAATTACCTAGAGCTGTCAACACTGCCGGTATTGACAAGTACAACAAGCTGATTGCTTTCCAACAGACCCCGTTGTATAACGGGTGTAATAAGACTGTTCATGAAAGTGTCACGAGAGTAATGAAAGTCAAAGTTGAGAACAAATTGAGTTTCAAGGTTGTTGATGATTATCTGGCGTTGACGGCTTCGATGCTTCCCCCCGGTCATCGCCTTCCTACCACTCCTCGTAAGGTGCGACATATCCTGAAACATCTTGGCCTTACCTACATCAAAATCTATGCATGTAGATATGATTGCTTTCTCTTATGGGGTGAAGATGCTGAAGGGAATGATCTTGAAAACCTTGATGCATGTCCGGTATGTCACACAGATAGGTATAAGTTAACTCCTACAAATAATAAGGAAGCTGTGAAGGTATATCGGTATTTCCCGTTGATTGATAGGATGGAATGGTTGTTCATGTCTGCACATATGGTCAAAGGTATGAGACGGCAATCTAAGAGGGATTTGCCTGACGATACCCTTATACACTCTGCTAACGGAGAGGCTTGGAAACACATGGTTAGGGAGTTTTCTCATTTTGCATCAGAGGTCCAAAATATTTTGCTCGGGCTCTCATATGACGGATTCAACCTTTTTGACAACATGAGTCTTCAATATAGTATATGACCAGTTATTTTGGTACCGTACAAGCTTCCTCTATGGATGTACATGAAAAAGGAATACAATATCCTAACTATGTTAATTTCAGGGTCGGATTATCCAGGAAAGTGTCGAGATGTGTATTTGAGACCCTTGATTGAGGAGCTTAAGTACCTGAGTAACGTTGGTCATCTCACTTATGACAAGTGCAAAAACTAGATGTTCTAGATGCCTGAAAGGACCCAACCCGGATTTAGTTTCCTAAACCAGAATCAAACCCCTTTTGAAAACGCAAACCTTCAAAAACCATAGAAATTTCGGTAGAGTTTCACCATATCGCGGAATTACCATTAACCTGCACCCGAAAACACACTTCATCCTATGCCACAAAAGCCAAACCATGGGCACCAATCCCATCCAGATTTCTCAAAATCATATCATAATGTAAAGTAATAAACAAAACTATACTTTACTGAAATCCGGGAAAATCATATGAAAATATAAACATCAGAGTATTCAGAGCGACCTCTAGTATATATATACATAAATATACAGTAGTACGCTAAACAAGAAACCTAATGAAAAAGAAATGTAGCTCGAATATTAAGCCTTTGATTGCGACGTGGGACACCAGAATATGAACTGCAAACTGGGCACGGAAACCGAAAAGCCCAGGGGAAAGGCAAATAAAATCGTTAGAGTGAGTGGACGAAAATAAACATATGTCTTTCACCATTTACATAACATAAAAATAATGCGAGTTCTTAAAATAAATGGAGGTGTCGGGTGAATCTCTCAAACCCGACGGTGATAGACTAGGCGAATCTCTCAAGCCTAGTGGGCACATCAGGCCAATCTCTCAAGCCTTGAACTGGACTACCGGTGATCAGCCGAGTAGTCAATGCATCGATGCCAAGTAAATGCCATCACCAATAAAACATAAAATAATACCTCCAAAACAATAAATAATCTCAATACTGTACTGAAAATAAATACTGAAACCAAGAACTCGCTACGACGGTGAAAATAAATGTCCACTCATAGATAAGCACAGCGCGCAGATGCTCTAATCCTGAGATCCGGCGGAAGATCCCTCACCCATCGTACGATCTCGATCCCCTAAATAATCACAAAATATCACTGATCAAAATCACAATTCAATACTCTGAACTACACCTCAGAAACAAACTATTTCCGGAAACATACAACTCAAATAACAACAGAATTGCCGAAAACCCAAAGTATACTCCACAAAACCTTCGACTAAAAATCCACTACTCAAATCAACTTGAAAACCTCAAGGCGACGATCGGGGCGCGATTACGAGTAAAACGGTATAAAACTTGTCAAAATCCAAAAAGTCAACGGGTCGTCGAAGCTCTACCGTCACCGGAGAGATTTTCCGGCGACCAATACCACCACAACTTCCTCTCCTCAATCCAAGCCTAAAACTCTTGTTCACCAAGACCCAATTCGGCCGGCAACCTGTCCAAAATCTCCCCGAAAATCCCACGGCCAAGAATCACCGAAAAATTTTCCCGGCCGATTCCGGCGCCGTCACGCCACCAAAATACCTCAAACAAAGGTGGTTTTCACCCTTGGCTCGAGCCAAGTCCGTTCCACCCCAAAAACCAACTGGAAACACGCCGGAGCACCTCCCACCATTAAACCCGATTCCGGCAACTTTCCTCTCCGAAAATCTCCAACTAAACCGCCACCAAATCACACCATATATATCAATCGAAAGCCCATAAGACAAGCTTCAAAACCATACCTTAAACTCCGGCAACTGTGCCGTATTCCGGCAGCCACCACGATAGCGAGTCGTGACTCACTGAGTCAACACGGGTTGACTCGGTCAACTTGGCCAGAATCAGTCAACTCGGTCAAATAGCCCATTTTTCAAACTTTTCGATAACTTTACGACTATTCGGCTATTTATACGTCGCGAATCAACTCTATCCGTAATCAGGATAACTCAAACTCGAACAGATAAACACGACTAACTCGACGATAATTTCAAATATTCATTTTATATTCCTCGATTATCCGAAAAATTCTCGGAAAGCTCCTAAGGACTCGAAATTAAATTCTCTACATTTCCCATGAATAAACCCAAATCAAATTCGTGTCCGAAAATTAAGTCGTGAATTAAGTTGCATATCTGATTAATTACGATAAACCTCAATTACTCGTAAAACTCGCAGATTAAGCTGATTACTATTCCAATTCCGGTCCGGGTCGTCACAAATCTACCCCCCTTAAAAAAATTTCGACCTCGAAATTTATGTACCTGCTAACTGAACAGATAAGGATACTGCTCCCGCATATGCTGCTCGGCCTTCCAAGTGGCTTCCTCAACCGAATGATTCTGCCATAAGACCTTCACAAGCGAAATCTCTCTATTCCTCAATTCCTGTACACGCCGATCGAGAATCTGTACTGACTCCTCCACATATGTCAAATCTTCCCGGATAGGAAGCTGATATGGTGCTAACACATGTGATAGATCTAGAATGTATTTCCACAACATCGAGACATGGAAAACATTGTGTACTCGAGCCATTGTGGAAGGCAACTCCAACCTGTAAGCCACGGTACCGACTCTCTTTGTAATCTCATACGGACCGATATACCGTGGTCGAAGCTTGCCTCGCTTCCGGAAACGCACAACTCCTCTCCAAGGAGACAATTTCAGGAAGACCCAATCACCCACCTCGAATTCAAGACTTTTTCTTCTCACGTCTACATAGCTTTTCTATCGGTCTTGGGAAATCTTCAATCTTTCTCGGATAATCTGAAAATCCTCTGTGGTGCTCTTCACCAGATCAAGACCAATACGCCATCGCTCGCCTACCTCACTCTAACACAATGGAGTACGACACTGCCTCCCGTATAAAGCCTTATACGGTGCCATATCAATACTGGTCTGATAACTATTATTATAAGCAAACTCGATCAAATGCAGTTGCTAATCTCAATTTCCTCTAAACTGCAATACGCAGAACCACAACATATCCTCGAGGGTCTGAATTGTCCGCTCAGACTGCCCATCAGTATAGGGATGGAAAGATATACTGAAATGCAATCTGCTCCCCAAGGCTCACTGCAATGCCTGCCAGAACTCTGAAATAAACTGACTGTCTCGGTCAGAAACAATGGATACAGGCACACCATGCAATCGAACAATCTCGGTTTGCCAATCTGCCCACTGAAATCTTCCCTGGAAGTGCAAGGAAATGAGCTAATTTCGTCAAACGAACTATAATAATCCAAATACCAGTATTATCAGCCGAAGTACGCTGTAACTGATACACGAAATCCATGGTGATGTGCTCCCACTTCCAAACCGGAATCTCCAAGGGCTGTAACTTTCCCGCATGCTTTTGTCTCTCTGCTTTAACCTGCTGACAAATAAGGCATCTGCTCATATATGCTGCAATCTCCCTCTTCATATTTCGCCACCAGTAATAGGCTCTAAGTGTACGAAACAACTTCGTACCGCCGGGACGCACAGCATAAGCAGAACAATGAGCTTCGTCTAAGATCTCCTTCTTTAAACCTTCATCTTGGGGTACACAAACTCTGCCTCTGAACAGCAACATACCATTATCACTAAACCGAAACGTTGTTGGCACACCATTCCGAATCATGGTCTTCTTGTCCAACATATAGGAGTCCGCATCCTGAGCTTCCGAACTTGATCAACCAATAACGGTTGAACCTGGAAGCTAGCCAACAAGGCTCCATCATGAACCCACTCTAACTCAGCTCCCGTAGCCCTTAACTCTGCTAACATGGAAACTCTGGCCACACACACATGAAATAATGAGGCTCTGGATTTCTGACTAAGTGCATCAGCAATGACATTAGCCGTCCCTGGATGATACTCAAAGGTGCAATCATAGTCATTGATCAACTTCATCCATCTGCGCTGTCTCATGTTCAAGTCATGCTGCATGCGCAAATAAGTGAGACTCATGTGATCTCTATATATCTTGCACTGAGCTCTATGCAAGTAGTGTCTCCAACTCTTCAAGGCTAATACAATGGCAGCCAACTCCAAATCATGCGTAGGATAATTGACTTCATGTGGCTTCAACTGCCTGGACCCGTAAGCCCCCACTCTGCCATGCTCCATCAAAACACAACAAGGACACAATTTCGATGCATCGCTGTCAACCACAAACTATCCATTGTCATCAGGTAGGGTCAGAACTGGTGCAGTAGTCAACTTCTCCTTGAAGAGCAACTAACTCTCCTCACATGCATCAGACCACTCGAACTTGATGCCTTTCTTCGTCAGTCTAGTAAGTGGAGCGACAATCATTGAAAAATCCTGCACAAAGCGCTGATAGTAACCTGCCAAACCCAAGAAACTCCTAATCTCTGGTACGGTGGTAGGTCTACTCCAATTCAACACGGCTTCAATCTTGTCAGGATCCATGCTGACTCCCTCAACAGATATCACGAGACCCAAAAACTTCACGCTATTCAACCAAAACTCACACTTGCTGAACTTTGCAAACAACTGATTATCTTGCAAAGTCCGCAAAACAGCTCGCAAATCCTTATTGTGTTGGCCCACACTCCTAGGAGTAAATCAGAATGTCGTCGATGAACATGATAACAAACTTGTTTAGGAATCGCCTAAACACCCGGTTCATCAAGTCCATGAAAGCTGCAGGGGCATTATTCAACCCAAACGGCATAACCAAGAACTCATAATGCCTGTACCATGATCTGAAAGCTGTCCTGTGCACATCCTACTCTCTGATCCTCAACTAATGGTATCCGGCCCTGAGATCAATCTTCGGAAAGACTGAACCTCCCTTGAGCTGATCAAACAAATTATCAATCCGCGGCAACGGATACTTGTTCTTCACGGTGACTTGATTCAACTTCTGGTAATCCATACACAACCGCATGGAACCATCATTCTTCCTCACAAACAGTACAGGAGCACCCTACAGTGATACATTGGGTCGTATGAAACCTTTCTCCAGCAACTCTTGAAGTTGAATATGTAATTCTTTCAACTCCACTAGTGCCACACGATAAGGTGCCTGAGATATAGGTCCAGTGACTGGTAAAAGTTCAATGGTGAAATCTATTTCTCGGACTGGAGGAACACCTGGTAACTCCTCCGAAAACACATCTGGAAACTCAGAAACCACCTCTATATCACTAATGTTTGGTACAACAGCCTGTGTATCCATAACATGAGCTAAATATGCAACACAACCCTTCTTCATCATCCACTCGGCCTTCATCGCTGAAATCACACATGGCAATGAAGTATTCTTCTCACCGCGAAACAGTATCTCTGGGAAACTTGGGTGTCGAAACAAAACCTCCTTCTTGTGATAGTCAAACACAACCCAATGTGTCTCCAAGAAGTCCATACCCAAAATCACATCAAAATCGACAATATCCAGCAATAACAAATCTGCGGTTAAACCATAACCTCCCATAAAGATCTCATAATCTCTATATACCCAACCAATATTCACAACCTCACTAGATGGATACAACACCCTCCTCAACCTCGGAAGTAGAGATGCAGACATAGTAGCTAAGGATGATAATCTATATGATATGAATGAATGCGTAGCGCCTGGATCTAGCAAAGTAAGTACTGGATAGCCAAAAATATGCAACGTACTAATAACAACCTTCAGTGAAGCTCTGCCCTCACGCAATGACATGGCATGAACCCTGGCTTGTCCAGCTAGTCGTCCACGCTGATGGTGTCTCTGTTGTCCGCCCTGTCCAGAAGACTGCACTGGTCGAGCCCCAGAAGTAGCACCTCGATCTCCTCCTGAACTCTGAGCTACCTGTCCACCAACACCAGTAGACTGGAAACATTCTCTCGCATAGTGACCCTCTTGGCCACAACGATAATAAATGGTAAGGCCTCGCTGACAAGGTCCAAAGTGATGCTTATTGCAGAGATTGCATAATGGATACTCCCTCGGTACAGCGAAAGTGACATTGGTACGTCGAGGATAGCTAGATCTGCTAGAACTCCCACTAGACTGTGGTATCTGTGGCCGATCCCTCCTCCATCTCTGTCTCTGTCTAACCGTACTAACTGGTGGTCTAAATGGTCCACTGCCAGATGATGATACCGATCCGGAAGTGCATGAACTCAGCCTCTTGGAAGGTCCCTGACTCGGTCCATCCTCCTAAAATCATCGAGACTGGAATCGCATCTGCCTTTCCTTCTCTATGTCCTCGCTCTGGAGTGCAGCACTCACAAACTCATCAAAGTTGTTCCAAGGCATCGTAGTCAATGTCCCATTGATGTTCAGGTTCAAGCCCAACTCAAATCTCCGGCACTTGGCTTCCTCTGTAGCCAACATGTCGCGAGCAAACCGAGATAAACGAGTAAATCTGTCCCGGTACTCAAGTACTGACATGCTTTCTTGCCTCAAGTTGGTGAACTCCTTATACTTCCGCTGCTATGTAGCCTGGTTGAAATATCTCTACATAAACAAATCCCTGAACAAAGTCCATGGAGTATCAACCGGAACTCTATCAGTGCTAACCCACCAGAAGTATGCGTCAGACTCGAGTAAACCAACCGCTGCCACTATCATCTACTCAGGAGTGAAAAGCAGACGCTCACAAACTTGTTCAACCTGAACCAACCATTCCTCACATATCTCGGGATCAGCTGAACCCCAAAAAACCATCGCTCTAGTAGTTCGAGTTTTGACCACAGGGTCAAAACGCTCATCCAAACGCAATACTCGCATAAGCAAGTCATGCGTCTGGTGATCCTCATCAGGATCCACATCCCCATTGACACGGGAACCATGTCTAGGAGGCATCCTAATGATAAGAGAAAAGCATTAGTCACAAGGCACAAGGAATATAATCATGAAACATCAGACATTTGAAAACATACAACACCTGAAGCATTGATGAGTTACTACTGGCCAGTCAGGTCATCGCTCAAGACATGCTGTACACTCTCAAATACCCTTAGTATCACAACTACAGAAGTCTACAGAACCTGAAACCTAATGCACTGATACCAAGCTGAAAGGACCCAACCCCGAATTAGTTTCCTAAACCGGAATCAAACTCCTTCTGAAAACACGAACTTGCAAAAACCATAGAAATTTCGACAGAGTTTCACTATATCGCGGAATTACCATTAACCTGCACCCGAAAACACACTTCATCCTATGCCACAAAAGCCAAACCGTGGGCACCAATCCTATCCAGATTTCTCAAAATCATATCATAATGTAAAGTAATAAGCAAAACTGTACTTTACTGAAATCCGGCAAATCATATGGAAATATAAACATCAGAGTATTCAAAGCGACCTCTAGTATATATATACATAAATACACAACAGTTGGCTAAACAAGAAACGTACTGGAAAAGAAGAGTAGCTCGAACACTAAGCCTCTGAATACGACGTGCGACACCAGAATTCGAATTGCAAACTGGGCACGGAAACCGAAAAGCCCAGGGGAAAGGCAAATAAAATCTTTAGAGTGAGTGGACGAAAATAAACATATGCCTTTCACCATTTACATAACATAAAAATAATACGAGTTCTTAAAATAAATGTAGGTGTCGGGCAAATCTCTCAAGCCCGACGGTGATAGACTAGGCGAATCTCTCAAGCCTAGTGGGTACATCAGGCGAATCTCTCAAGCTTGGAACTGGACTACCGGTGATCAGCCGAGTAGTCAATGCATCTATGCCAAGTAAATGCCATCCCCAATAAAACATAAAACAATACGTCCAATACAACAAATAATCTCAATAATGTACTGAAAATAAATACTGAAACCAAGAACTCGCTACGACGGTGAAAATAAATGTCCACTCACAAAAAAGCACAGTGTGTAGACGCGCGAATCCCGAGATCCGACGGAAGATCCCTCGCCCAACGTACGATCTCGATCCCCTGAATAATCATAAAATATCACTGATCAAAAACAAAATTCAATACTTTGAACCGCACCTCGGAAACCAACCATTTTTGGAAATATACAACTCGAATAACAACATAATTGCCGAAAACCCAAAATATAATCCACAAAACCTTCGACTAAAAATCCACTACTCAAATCAACTTGAAAACCTCAAGGCGACGATTGCGGCGCGATTAAGAGTAAAACGGCATAAAACTTGTCAAAATCCAAAAAGTCAACGGGTCGCCGGAGCACCGCGTCACCGGAGAGATTTTCCGGCGACCAAGACCACCACAGCTTCCTCTCCTCAATCCAAGCCTAAAACTCTGGTTCACCAAGACCCAATTCGGCCGACAACCTGTCCAAAACCTCCCCGAAAGTCCCACGGCCAAGAATCTCCGGAAAACTTTCCCGGCCGATTCCGGCGCCGTCACACCACCAAAATACCTCAAACCAAGGAGGTTTTCACCCTTGGCACGAGCCCAGCCCGTTCCACCCCAAGAATCAACCGGAAACACGCCGGAGCACCTCCCACCATTAAACCCGATTCCGGTAACTTTCCTCTCCAAAAATCTCCAACCAAACCGCCACCAAATCACACTATATATATATATATCAATCGAAAGCCCATAAGACAAGCTTCAAAACCATACCTTAAACTTCGGCAACCGCGCCAAAATCTGGCAGCCACCACGGTGGCGAGTCGTGACTCACTGAGTCAACATGGGTTGACTCGGTCAACTCGGCCAGAATCAGTCAACTCGGTCAAACAGCCCATTTTTCGAACTTTTCAATAAATTTACGACCATTCGGCTTTTTATACGTCGCGAATCAACTTTATCCGCAATTCAGATAACTCAAACTCGAACAGATAAACACGACTAACTCGGCGATAATTTCAAATATTCGTTTTATATTCCTCGTTTATCCGAAAAATCCTCGGAAAGCTCCCATGAACTCGAAATCAAATTCTCTACATTTTCCACGAACAAACTCAAATCAAATTCGTGTCCAAAAATTAAGTCGTGAACGAAATTGCATATCCGATTAATTACGATAAAACTCGCAGATTAAGCCAATTACTATACCAATTTCGGTTCGGGTCGTCACAAATCTACCCCCCTTAGAAAAATTTTGACCTCGAAATTTACGTACATGCTAAGTGAACAGATGAGGAGACTACTCCCGCATATGCTGCTCGGTCCCCCAAGTGGCTTCCTCAATCGAATGATTCTGCCATAAGACCTTCACAACCGGAATCTCTCTGTGCCTCATTTCCTGTACACGTCGATCGAGAATCTGTATCGGCTCCTCCACATATGTCAAATCTTCCCGGATAGGAAGCTGATATGGTGCTAACACATGTGATGGATCTGGAATGTATTTTCGCAACATCGAGACATGAAAAACATCGTGTACTCGAGCCATCTCGGAAGGCAACTCTAACTTGTAAGCCACGACACAAACTCTCTCTGTAATCTCATACAGACCGATATACCATGGTCGGATTCCCCGGCAACGGCGCCAAAATTGATACACGGATTTTACTAAGTACTAAATAAACACTTAACACTCAACAAAAACGCATAAGCAATTAAAACCCTTGTTTTTTGATGTAGCATTGGTAAATAGGGTATCGTTCTTAACCGGGGATTGATGGTGTATGCGTGACTATGCTAGGTTCAAAATGGGGGGATTTAAAAGGTTGTTTTTTTACTAATTCCTACGAAATTAAAGACAGGAAATGGTTAGTAAACGCATAGAGAAATCCTAGGTTCTAACATGCTTCACTCATAGACAAGTAGAAAACAAACAAGAACAAAGAACCCTAAACATGCTTACTAGACCAAAAATAAACACTAAACTACAATATACAAGTGATCAACTCTTTCCTTCATCCTTTGCCGTTTCATACCTAGACTGCCTAAGTGTCAACGAAATTCCTAACTCTAATCAAAACACATACACATGCTTATAACTGAACAAGACAGCAACCAAATCATCTAGTTAACTTCCTAGTCCAATTTTATCTTTGTTATTAGTTCGTGAAACATGCTTAAAGAAGAACCAAATCGAGTATCTATTAAAAACAGTTTCAAGCATTAAGAACATATAAGCACGCACATGCATTCTAATCAAAGCTAAAAACACATGGAAGAAACTTAGAAGAATTTAGAAATATAAAGCCTTTTATCAAAACTTGTTCTCAAAATACAAAGAAAGGAAATCCAAACAAAAACCGAAACAGAATACAAAGGGGTCATGTTACACTTTTAGACTCTGTGAAATCGCACCGCAAATCCTCAAGTGTAGCTACTCCTTTGTTGGTGATGAGCCCAAGAATTCCCAGCCAAATCGAGCAAAGTCCTTCTTGAGGTGGATGGGAGTGTTGGTGGGAGGCAGTTCGGTGGTGTTTTGTGTTTTAGACGATGGCCGAGTGTTTGGAGTTTGAGGAGATGATCTTTGGCAAGCTTAGGTGTCTAGAATGAGTGATTCTTGAGAATGAGGCCGAGCTCTTGTATTTATAGGTGAAAAATTCCAACTTTCCTCTCCAAACTAGGGATTCCTAGTGTACCTGGGTAGAATTGACAGCCTGTGACAGCCTGTCTTGAAACGCCTTTTTCAGGAGTTTTAGAGCTCAGAAAATTATGATTTTGGATTCATTGGAAATATCAGCTCGAGGGCTTGAAGAAGACATACATGATCACTATATTTGGAGTTGAAATGAAGATTCTGTGATCCGTTGAAGATTGATGAGCTGGCAGGCATATCTTCCTCTTCCTACTAGGAGTAGGGAAATCTTGATCTTTCCATATCTTGTATTTCTTGAGCTCCAAGTCATTTTGGCCGAACCTACCATATACTGTAGGATATGTTGATCTTCAAATAAGGCAATTTTGAGATATACTTAATACTTTTGATCCTCCATCTATTCGGTAATATCTCCTTGCTTGATTTTGCAAAAATGCTTACCGATTTTCGATCCACCTTTTGAAATGTCTTCATTTTGCCTTGCGTCATTTTAGTAACTTGAGAAGACCATTTCGGATCCATATTTTGCTACGTCATTCCTAGTTGATTTAGGAAACTTCTCCACTTAGGTCATTTTATGCTCCAAATCACCTCCTTTATTGTACTTCTTTATTAGAAACCTAAAAACAATAAAATAAGTAAGAACTGAGAATACTAAGCTCAAAACAAAGTAAAATGTAGAGAGAAATGCGTTAAGAATCTAGCATAAAATGCGTTGATCAAATTTCCCCACACTTGGACTTTGCTAGTCCTCAGCAAAAAACTAAATACAAGAAAGACAAGAAATAAGAAAACACACAAAACAAATGTTGGAGCTAGTCTCCACGTTGGGAAAAGTCTAATAAAATAATCAGATTTTGAAACACTTCTAAGCCCTTAACTAAATTTGTCTCAGAAATTTCTTTTAAGTATATGGTGATTGAGTCACAAGATTTCATAATGAAAAGTTCAAAAATTTCGAGAGATAAGAGAAATATGATCATGTTATGAACAAGTAGGACTTGGAGAAAACAATGGTGAAGTTAAAGTTATGCATGTTTCGAATAAGGTTAAATCAAGCTCACATGGATGCACTAATCATATTTTCACTCATGAAAGGGGTTCACTCAAAATGTATAAATTTAATTGAAAATCTCATAATTACTTGCACATTTGAACCAAACCATATGCCTACTCATGTAACTTACTCAACCAATTGAAGGTTACTCATCTTAAGGATCATAAAGGTCTTTAGAAAGGTTGAAATGGGGCTAACGCTAAGGCATTCAAAATTTAGATAAGTGGTGGTTAAAAATGTTCCAAAGACTTAGTCTAGCACTTAGAATTCTCAAATTTCGTGGCCCATCCTTTCTACACTTCTTCTTGTGTCAAACTTCAGAATCGGGAGTCAAATTTCATCTTTTTAGGCCCTAACTTCATTCTGAACTTCACTTGTCCAAAATTTTACATTTAGAACATTTGTCGGAGAGCTTAACTATTTTTTTTCTTTCTTTCTTTTTCTTTTCATGCTCTCGAATTTTCTTTCTTCTTTTTATTTTCTTTTCGGCAGTCACACTTTTTTTTTCAAGCTTTTGGACAAGTCTTCCCTCTTTTTGTATTCTTTCATCATTCTCACGCCACTTTTATTGTGTTAGCTTCGAAATCTCTTCACCAAGTCTTTGAAAGCAAGGGTTGGCACTACAAGAAAAATGCACTTAGACCACGGAACCTTAAAGGTTCCGTCGTCTAAGTAACACTTAGATCACGGAAACTTCTCCGCGGTCTAAGTGAACACTTAGACGACGGAGATGTCTTTTTCCGTCGTCTAAGTTAAACTTAGACCGCGGAGAAAATTTCCGCGGTCTAAGTGTAACTTAGACGACGGAAAAAGACTTCTCCGTCGTCTAAGTGAAATTTCAAAAATTTAAAAATTTCACTTAGACCGCGGAGAAAGTTTCCGCGGTCTAAGTTTTCACTTAGACGACGGAAATGTCTTTTTCTGTCGTCTAAGTGAATTTTTTAAAATTTTTAATTTTTTTTAAAAAAATAAAAAAAAAAAATTTTAAAATTAAAAATTAAAAAATTCACTTAGACCACAGAGATGGTCATCTCCGTGGTCTAAGTGAATTTTTTAATTTTTAATTTTTTAAAAAAAAATAAAAAGATTTAAAAAAATTTTAAAAAAAATTTAAAAATTATTTTAATTAAAAAAAAAAATTTTAAAAAAAAATTTAAAAATTCACTTAGACGACGGAAATACTCATCTCCGTCGTCTAAGTACTGTAACCCTAAACCCTAAGGCCCTATCCCCTAAACCATGTTTTTACTTAGATGACGGAAATGTGCATTTCCGTCGTCCAAGTAAGAACTTAGACGACGGAAATGTGCATTTCCGACGTCTAAGTGAAAATTTCGTAATTTCACCTAAGACAACGACCATCTAGACCATGTCCCAATGCATATTCTTTTCGTCGAGACCATAGAGTAAACAATGCTTGGAGTGTGAGCGTCGACGGTTTTAAAATAGGACATACGGATTTTCGTGTATCCAGGTTTCCGTTTTGTAAAAATTTTGGATTTGCGGTTAACTGTGCCGATGAAACCCTGAACGAACTCAGTATTTAGTGGAAATTATTCTACTTATATATGGTGTTATGGTGAGTATATCCAACGGTCGTTTTTTCCAAATTCAATTTCGTTAATATCAATGTGCAATGAGCCTATACGTACCGACACTTAAGTTATACATAGTAGTAGATACTTAACAAGTTTGAATACGTAAATTAATTCATCGTCTTAAATCCCACTTTTTATATATACGATTCTTTAATCGATATTTTACGACAATTCCATTCAAATTACAGGTCCAAAAATTCATTACAAATTATTTTTAAAAAATAATTTTACGGAATTTTCACTTAGACCACGGAGATGGTCATCTCCGTGGTCTAAGTGAATTTTTAAATTTTTTAAAAAAAATAAAAAAAAAAATTTAAAAAATTTAAAAATTCACTTAGACCACGGAGATGACCATCTCCGTGGTCTAAGTGAATTTTTAAATTTTTATTTTTTTAAAAAAAAAATAAAAAAATTATTTTAATTAAGTGAAATTTTGAATTTTGAATTTCTGGCGGTGTTTTTCCCACTAAAAATTTGGCAAAAATTTAAATCCACTTAGACGACGGAAATTTGTCATCTCCGTCGTCTAAGTAAAAATAATTGGCGGTATTCTTTTCCCGCTAAAATTTTGGCACAAATTTAAATCACTTGGACGACGGAAATACTGATTTTCCGTCGTCTAAGTGAAAAATTGGCGGTATTGTTTGAAAATTTAAAGCACTTAGACGACGGAAATACTGATTTTCCGTCGTCTAAGTGTTTTAAAACTCTATAAATTCATCATTTTCTCAATCTCTCTTCATTTCTTCCTCTCCCTCAATCCACTCTCCCTCTCCCTCTCTCCCTCTCCATCTCTCCCCTCCCCAATCAAACCACCCACCATATATCATCACCATCACCATCCACTATCATCATCACCACCACCACCGACATCACCACCGTTGCCGCCATCACCGGCATCACCACCGTCGCTGCCACCACCACCTACAATGTCGCCTCCACCACCACCACACACCACTAGCTACCGCCTACATTGTCACCTCCACCACCGGCCTCCACATTCCGGCCAACACCACCGGCGCCGCCACCACCACCGCCGCCTATAATTAGTTTAGTTTTAGCTTAATTTTGTTTATTTAGGCTATATTAATTTACTTTATTATATTATGAATTTTGTATTCATTGTATTTAAATCCATAATAATTTAAATTATTTATTCATTATGAATTTTGTACGTATTATATATTATTAATAATTAATATTCAATCAATTTTGCAATATTATGAATATTGATATACAAAAAATTAAACAAAAAATTCATTAAATGCTAATTATTAAATTATTAATTAGCATTTCATGAATTTTTAATTTACATTTTTTTTAAAAAAAATAAAATTATTTTTTTTTGATAAAAAACGTAAAAATTCACTTAGACGACGGAGATGACAATCTCCGTCGTCTAAGTGGACACTTAGACTCCGGAGAATGTCCGCGGTCTAAGTCTCACTTAGACGACGGAATTCTCCATCTCCGTCGTCCAAGTGCTTGGACGACAGCACTTGGAGCACGGAGAATTGCACCTAGACGACGGAAAGGCTAGGTGTTTAGATATGTAAGTGGTAAATGAAAGAAAAGGCTAAACGTAGGCACAAAGGGGTACTCTAAGCGTGTCGCAGCTCGTGCGCACAATGGGACACATGGTTTTTTGGTTTAAGTGGTGGTAACCTAATTTGCCTTTAATCATATCCAAAATCAGAGCATATATCAACTTAAAAGCGTTGTAAATCTACATGAGTAAGTTCTAGTAATCTCTACTTCATTAAAATCTATGGCAAGTAATTAGATGAAGCATGTTTTGTTCTTGAAAACCATATTCACGAAATTCACTCTCAAAGGGAATAATGTAGGCTCACAAACTCATTTTTAAGGTTTGTATGATTTAAAACTCATTCTAACATGCGAAATCTATACCATGTTTAAGCATACCATATCCACTACATTTCATGACAATCAAAATATCTCACTTAGCACAAGAAATCAGTTTGGTGCTTATTCAACGCCATATGTATTCTTTTTCGGTCCATTTTCATCATAGACTAACTAAGGGCATCCTAAAAATGAAAAAGACTCTCAAACAAGCGTAGATTTAGTGTTTGTCTTCTTTGAGCAGCCTTAGTAAAATGGCCAGTTGGCGAGAGAGACCAAGAGAGGTAGGAGTGATTTTCGAGCTTGTCTTTTCTCACATCCAAAATTCGTCTTAGAAACCGTCCCCTTCTAGACACCAAATTACAAGGATTTCTTACTAAAAGACAAGTGTTCATCCACTACACTAAATTTCAACGAAAATACACTAAGTATGACTTAAAATAATATATATATTTTTTTTAGGGCATCATCCGCCGGAAAGTTCCATTGTCCGCCCGGTTTTTATGATTTTATGACTCAGATAAAGTTATAAACCCCTCCCCCACACTTAAACTCTACATTGTCCTCAATGTATTTAAAGGAAACATAGAACTAAGTATGAAGAGAGAGAGACCCACGAAAATTTTAGCTAAGGAAAGTAAATAAGCAATGAAATTAAAAAGATAAGGGAAGAGATAACAAATCTGAGCTGTAGACTCCTCCATTGGGTTGCCCCCCAACAAGCGCTTTTTTTTAGCGTCTTACAGCCTAGACGTAAGATTTCTTCATGTGTTTGAAATGATGGGATCCTCAAGCGTCTTTTCTTCAATGTCATGCTCTTGAAAACTCTTGTAGTAAAGCTTCAACCGCTGGCCGTTCACTTTGAATACTTTGCCGGACTCTAAAGACATGATCTCCATGGCTCTATGTTGAAAAACTTGGACAACAACGTAGGGACCGATCCATCTTGAGCATAGCTTGCCCGGAAAAAGTCCAAGTCTTGAATGAAAGAGTAAAACCATCTGGCCGGCTTCGAATTTCTTCCCACGGATCATCTTGTCATGAATTCTCTTGGTTTTCTCTTTATAGATCTATGCATTATCGAAAGCATCATTCCTTATCTCCTCAAGTTCACACGGTTGTAGCTTTCGATGAAGACCAGCCTCATCTCGATCCATGTTAAATTTCTTGACAGCCCACCATGCCTTGTGTTCGAGCTCCACCGGAAGATGACATGCTTTCCCATAAACTAATCGAAAAGGTGACATTCCAATGGGAGTTTTGTAGGCAGTACGGTACGCCCATAATGCATCATCTAAGCATTGGCTCCAATCTTTCCGGTTTGGCTTAACGGTTCTCTCTAAAATCTTCTTGATCTCACGGTTGGACACTTCAGCCATTCCATTTGTTTGAGGATGGTACGGTGTAGAGACTTTGTGCGTGACACCATATTTCCGCAATAATGCTTCCACCGTCTTGTTGAAAAAATGACTCCCTCTATCGCTGATTAGAACACGAGGCATTCCAAACCTTGTGAAGATATTAGCTTTAAGGAAATCTGCAACAACTCGCGAATCATTAGTACGGGTGGCTTTTGCTTCCACCCATTTCGAGACATAATCAACGGCGAGTAAAATGTAAATGTAACCGTTAGACATGGGAAATGGTCCCATAAAATCTATGCCCCAAACATAAAAAAGTTCAACATTTAGCACATACTTTTGTGGCATTTGATCTCGTGGTCCAATGTTTCCGGATCTTTGGCACCTATCACACTAGGCACAAAATTCATGAGAGTCACGAAATATATTAGGCCAAAAGAATCCACAATCTAACACTTTTAGTGCTGTTTTCCAAGAACCAAAATGACCTCCACATGCATCGTTATGACAAAACTTAAGAATGGACTCAAATTCACTATCGGGGACACACCTACGAATTACTAAGTCAGAGCATTGTTTCCATAAGTAAGGTACATCTCAAATGAAATGTTTAGCATTTAGTCTAAGTTTATGGCATTGGACACTATGCATGTGAGGTGGAAACATATCGGTGACTAAATAATTTACTATATCCGCATACCTAGGAGTTTCTGAAGCACTTACCTGGATTCCAAAGAGTTGTTCATTCGGAAATATTTCCTTTATTACCACCGCCTCTTGTTCATGTACAATTCGAGACAAGTGGTCAGCCACCACATTTTCTACTCCCTTTTTGTCCTTAACTTCAATGTCGAATTCTTGGAGTAGAAGTATCCAACGAATGAGTCGTGGCTTGGCATCCTTTTTCGCCATGAGATACTTCAATGCAGCATGGTCCGTGAAGACAATCTCCTTGCTTTGTAACAAGTATGATCGAAACTTGTCAAGTGCAAATACTACAGCGAGCATCTCCTTCTCCGTTGTTGTATAATTGCTTTGAGCATCATCTAATGTTCGAGAAGCATAGTAGATGGTGTAGGGCTTCTTGTCCTTCCTTTGCCCTAAAACAGCTCCAACGGCATAATCAGAAGCATCACACATAAGTTCAAACGGCTGAGACCAATCCGTTACATAAAGGATAGGAGCACTCGTGAGAATCTCCTTCAATTTGTGAAATGCAGCTCGGCATTCATCATCAAACACAAAGGGAGTTTCTTTTTGCAGAAGCTTGCACAAGGGAAAGTCCTTGATAAACAGCCTGTAAAAACCTGCATGGCCAAGAAAAGAACGTATCTCTCTAATCGAAGTCGGAGAGGGTAAGTACCGCACAAGATCTACCTTAGCTTTATCAACTTCTATTCCCCTTTTCGAAACTATGTGACCCAAAACTATCCCTTGAGTAACCATGAAGTGGCATTTCTCCCAATTAAGCACTAGGTTTGTTTCAACGCACCTTTGTAAAATTAACTCTAAGTTGTCTAGGCATGCATCAAAATCCCTCCCAAATACACTAAAGTGAAATGACCCAATCCCGATTCAGATACCTAAACCGGAATCAAACCCTTTCGAAAATACGAACCAACAAAAAAATTTTAAAATTTCGACAAAGTTTCGTTACTAGCATAGAATTACCATAACCTGCACCCAGAAATTAACACTTCGTCCTATGCCACAAAAAGCAAACCGTGGGCACCAATCCCATCCGGATTTCTCAACATCAATATAATCAACAACAGTAAATGAACTGTACTCTGTATATATGTATATCCGTGAAAATCCGCACAACATGTATCAGAATGTATCAGAGCGACCACTAGAGTAAAACATATACAATATGTACATCAGTAGGCGAAACAAGAACCTACTGGAAAAACACAGGTGACTCTGATCACTAGCCTCCAAACCGCGACGTGAGACACCAAACCTGAACTGCAAACTGGGCATGGAAACCGAAAAGCCCAGGGGAAAGACAATAAACACGTTAGAGTGAGTGGACGAAAATAAATGTCTTTCACCAAGTATATATGTTATAAAAACATATGCGAGTCGAAAGTATAAACAATCAAATGGTACACGAGGGAGACTCTAACTCCTCACGCGTCCGGGTACACGAGGGAGACTCTAACTCCTCACGTATACGTACACGACGGAGACTCTAACTCCTCACGCGTACAGAGCATGTGTATACATCACACGGGGCCACACGTGGACACATAACAACGTATAAATAATAATCACGTAACACATGCTCAATATAAACATAATCTCGTACGAAAACTCATATTCGTAAAACCATAATCATACTGCATATTCAAGCTCATAAAACGTATATAAAGGACTCGCAATAATTTCGTGAAAATAAACTGTCCACTCACAGACTCGCGTAACGCGCACTCGCGCTAATCTCGTGGTCCGGCGGAAGATCCCTCGCCTGAAGCACGACTATGATCCAGATCTCGATCTCGACCTCCTGTCCCGTGGCCGATGGTGGCCGGAATCCGGTCGCCGGAAGTGCAAGACCGAAACGGAAACTCTCCTCCCACGGTCAACCAGTCAAACTTTCCAAAATGGGAAAGTCAACGATGGTCAATGCAAATTCGTGTTTTTGCCACTATTTCTCGACTATTTTTCGACTTTTTGGTATTTATACTCGTCCCTCGGGTCGATCAACGGTCCAGAATGAATATACAATGTGATTCGGATAAGCTCGAAACAATCGGATAAACTCGTCGGAACCCGAAACTTCAAATAATCATAAAATATTCCTCGGTTATCGGAAAAATCTTCCGAAATAGCCCACGAGCTCGAAATCACGTACTCTACAACTTCCGTGAAGACACTCAACCCAAATTCTCGACCAAAAACAAAGTCGCGAATCGAATCGACAAACCACCTAATATCGCAAAACTGCGACTATAACCAAATCTCGAGAATCGTGCCAAACACACATCTGATTCTGGTTCGGGTCGTCACAAATCTACCCCCCTTAAAGAAATTTCGACCTCGAAATTTACGTACCTGTCATATGAACAGATGAGGATACTGCTCCCGCATACTCCACTGAATGATTCTGCCACAAGACCTTTACCAGCGGAATCACACGGTGCCTCAACTCTTGCTCACGTCGATCGAGAATCTGCACTGGCTCCTCAACATACGATAAATCCTCTCTGATCGGCAACTGCTGTGGGGCTAACACATGTGAAGGATCTGAGATGTACTTCCGCAACATCGAAACATGGAAGACATCATGTACACGAGCCATCTCTGTCGGTAACTCAAGTCTGTAAGCAACAGCTCCAACCCTCTCCGTAATCTCGTATGGACCAATGTATCGCGGTCGAAGCTTGCCACGCTTCCCGAAACGCACAACTCCCCTCCACGGAGATAGTTTCAGGAAGACCTAATCCCCAACCTCGAACTCTAAACTCTTCCTTCTTACATCCGTGTAACTCTTCTGCCGATCCTGGGCGATCTTCAGGCGATCCCGAATAACCTGAATGTCCTCCATCGTGGTTTTCACCAAGTCAGGACCGATGAGCCAACGCTCGCCCACCTCACTCCAACACAATGGAGTGCGACACTGCTTCCCGTACAGAGCCTCGTACGGTGCCATCTCAATACTGGCCTGATAGCTGTTGTTGTAGGCGAACTCGATCAAGTGTAACTGCTGATCCCAGTTTCCGCGAAACTGCAACACACACGATCTCAGCATATCCTCAAGTGTCTGAATAGTTCGCTCGGACTGCCCGTCAGTCTGAGGATGAAAAGCTGTACTAAACCGCAACCTCGTGCCCAAAGCTCGCTGTAAAGCCTGCCAAAACTCAGAAGTGAACTGAGTATCACGGTCAGAAACAATCGACACAGGCACACCATGCAAGCGAACAATCTCGGATAAGTACAACTTAGCCAGTCTGCCCACTGAAATCTTCCCTGGAAGTGCAAGAAAGTGTGCGGATTTCGTCAGTCGGTCAACAATAACCCAAATGCCAGTGTTGCCTGCCGAAGTACGTGGCAACTGATAGACGAAATCCATCGTGATATGCTCCCACTTCCAAACCGGAATCTCAAGTGGCTGTAGCTTTTCTACAGGTTTCTGCCTCTCCGCCTTCACCTGCTGACAAATCAAACACCGACTCACGTACGCGGCAATCTCCTGCTTCATGTTGCGCCACCAATAGTACGCTCGAAGTGTACGAAACATCTTCGTACCTCCAGGATGCATCGCATACGCTGAACTGTGGGCCTCGTCCAGAATCTCCTTCTTCAAGTCCTCGTCCCTGGGTACACATAACCTGCCCCTGAACAACAATGTATCGTCGTCGCTCAAACGGAACTCTGTAGGCACACCATTCCGAATCATGGTCTTCTTGCCCAGCAAGTAAGGATCTGAATCCTGTGCCTCCCGTACCTGATCAACCAACACTGGTCGAACCTGGAAACTGGCCAACAAAGCTCCATCATCATCATACCCAAACACAGCACCCGTAGCTCGTAGCTCAGCTAACATCGATACTCTGGCCACACACATGTGAAACAACGAAGCTCCAGATTTCCGGCTAAGTGCATCTGCCACAACATTGGCCTTCCCCGGATGGTACTCAAACGTGCAATCGTAATCGTTAATCAACTCCATCCATCGGCGCTGCCTCATATTCAGATCCGGCAGCGTCCGCAAGTAGGTGAGACTCTTGTGATCAGTGAAAATCTTACACTGAGCACCATACAGGTAATGTCTCCAACTCTTCAACGCTAATACAATAACGGCTAACTCCAAATCATGCATCGGATAGTTGACCTCGTGCGGTTTCAGCTGTCTGGAACCATATGCCACGACTCTACCATGCTGCATCAACACACAACCAAGGCACAACTTCGACGCATCGCTGTACACAACAAACTCACCACTGTCGCCTGGCAATGTCAGAACCGGTGCGGTAGTCAATCTCTCCTTCAGAAGCAAATAACTCTCCTCGCACGCATCAGACCACTCAAACTTGATGCCCTTCTTCGTCAATCTGGTCAGTGGTGTAGCTATCCGGGAGAAATCCTGAACAAATCATCGATAATAGCCTGTTAACCCCAAGAAACTCCGAATCTCCGGCACAGTAGTGGGTCGACTCCAATTCAGCACGGCCTCAATCTTGTCAGGATCAACACTAACTCCCTCAGCCGAAATCACGTGGTCCAGAAACTTCACACTATCTAACCAGAACTCACACTTGCTAAACTTCGCGAACAACTGATGGTCCCGCAAAGTCCGCAACACTGCTCGCAAGTGCTTCTTGTGCTGGCCCACATTCCTCGAGTTTATCAAAATATCATCAATGAATACTATCACGAACTTGTCCAAGAATTGCCTGAACACCCGATTCATCAAGTCCATGAAAGCTGCGGGGGCGTTGGTCAACCCAAACGGCATAACCAGAAACTCATAGTGCCCATACCGCGTCCTGAATGCTGTCCTGGCCACATCTGAATCCCGGATCCTCAACTGGTGATATCCGGATCGAAGATCAATCTTCGAAAAGACTGCTGCTCCCTTCAGCTGATCGAACAAGTCATCAATCCGTGGCAACGGATACTTGTTCCTCACTGTAATCTGATTCAGCTTCCGATAGTCGATGCACAAATGCATGGACCCGTCCTTCTTCGGCACGAACAACACTGGAGCACCCCAAGGAGAAACACTCGGTTGAATGATTCCCTTCTCTAACAACTCCTGAAGCTGAATCTGCAACTCCTTCAACTTTGCAGGCGCCATCCGGTAAGGTGTCTGGGAAATCGGTCCAGTACCTGGCAACAACTCAATGGTAAAGTCAATCTCCCGCACAGGAGGTATACCAGGTAACTCCGCTGGAAACACATCTGGAAACTCAGACACAACCTCAATACTACCAAGATCCGACACTGCAACTGTAGTATCCACAACATGGGCTAAGTACACAACATAACCCTTCTTCATCAACCGATCCGCCCTCATTGCGGAAATCAAACACGGTAGGGAAGTGTTCTTCTCGCCACGAAACAGTATCTCAGGCAACCCGGGT
The DNA here is from genome assembly GCA_946800695.1 of Geum urbanum. NCBI lineage: Eukaryota > Viridiplantae > Streptophyta > Magnoliopsida > Rosales > Rosaceae > Geum > Geum urbanum. The sequence continues at coordinate 44,643,521 of OX326998.1, forward strand.
CGTCGGAACGTGACCTCCTTCCTGTGGCAATCAAACATGGCCTAGTGCGACTCCAAAAAGTCCATACCCAATATCAAATCAAAATCCACAATATCAAGCAATAACAGATCAGCGACTAAACCATGGCCATCAACAAACACCTCACAATCTCGGTAAATCCAACCGATGCTCACAACCTCACCTGACAGATATAACACTCTCCACAACCCCGGAAGTGGAGATGCAGGTACCGTAGCTAATGATGACAGTCTAAATGATATGAATGAATGTGTGGCACCTGGATCTAACAATGCAACTACTGGAATACCAAAAACATGTAACGTACCGATAACAACCTCTGGTGATGCTCTGCCCTCACGTAGAGTCATAGCATGAACCCTCGCCTGTCCGGCTGGTCGTCCTCGCTGGCCCTGTCCCTGCTGCCTGCCCTGGCCTGCAAACTGTGCTGGTCGAGTTCCCGTAGTGGCACCTCGCTCAACTCCGGAACTCTGAGCTGCCTGATCACCAGCATACAACTGAGGACACTCCCTCGAAAAGTGGCCCACCTGGCCACAACGATAACAAGCACCAGGACCCCGCTGACATGGGCCCAAATGATACCTATTGCAGAGGTTGTACAAAGGGTAGTCTCTCGGAACAGGAAATGTACCACCAGTACGCCGAGGATAACTAGAGCCGCTGGAACCTCCAATATCCTGTGGCCGCTGCGGTCGATCTCTCCTCCATCCTGGCCTCCGTCTAGGTACACCAGCTGGTGGTCGATATGACCCACCACCTGAAGATGTAGCTGAACCTGAAGTATCAGAATTCTGCCTCTTTGAAGGCCCCTGACTCGGTCCACCTTCCTCAAATCGCCTCGGCTGGTACCTCTGCTGTCTCTCCTGCTCAATATCCTCGCCTCGGAGAGCTGCGCTGACAAACTCATCAAAGTTGTTCCTCGGCATCGTAGTCAATGTCGCCTTAATACTCAGATTCAATCCGAGCTCAAACCTGCGACACTTGGCTTCCTCTGTAGCCACCATATCCCGCGCAAAACGAGATAAACGAGTAAACCGATCCCGATACTCAAGTACAAACAAACTACCCTGCCTCAAGTTCGTAAACTCCTTATACTTGCGCTGCTGGGTAGCCTGATTAAAATACCTCCGCATAAACAGATCACGAAACAATGTCCACGGAGTATCCACAGGAACTCTGTCAGTGCTGACCCACCAAAAGTATGCATCACCCTCAAGTAAACCAACTGCGGCTACTGACATCTGCTCAGGTGTAAACTGCAGACGCTCACAAACACGCTCAATCTGAACCAACCATGCCTCGCATATCTCTGGATCAACTGAACTCGAAAACACAGTAGCACCCGCAGTGCGAGCCTTGACCACAGGGTCAAAACGCTCTTCCAAACGCAGCACTCGCATCAGCAAGTCGCGCGTTCGGCGATCCTCATCAGGATCATCATCCCGGTATTTGAGGAGGCATCCTACTGATACAAGACAAGCATTAGGTATAAGCAGAAAGAACGTAATCATGAAACCGCAAATATTTGAGGACATACAACACCCGAAGTATTGATGAGTACCGCTGGCCAGTCGGGTCATCACTTCAGTCATGCTGTATCAACTCAAATACCCTAAGCGTCACAACTACAAGAGTCTACAGAATCTGACAACCTAATGCTTTGATACCAGGCTGAAAGGACCCAATCTCGATTCAGATACCTAAACCGGAATCAAACCCTTTCGAAAATACGAACCAACAAAAAATTTTTAAAATTTCAGCAAAGTTTCGTTACTAGCGTAGAATTAGCATAACCTGCACCCAGAAATTAACACTTCGTCCTATTCCACAAAAAGCAAACCGTGGGCACCAATCCCATCCGGATTTCTCAACATCAATATAATCAACAACAGTAAATGAACTGTACTATGTATATATGTATATCCGTGAAAATCCGCACAACATGTATCAGAATGTATCAGAGCGACCACTAGAGTAAAACATATACAATATGTACATCAGTAGGCGAAACAAGAACCTACTGGAAAAACACAGGTGACTCTGATCACTAGCCTCCAAACCGCGACTTGAGACACCAAACCTGAACTGCAAACTGGGCACGGAAACCGAAAAGCCCAGGGGAAAGACAATAAACACGTTAGAGTGAGTGGACGAAAATAAATGTCTTTCACCAAGTATATATGTTATAAAAACATATGCGAGTCGAAAGTATAAACAATCAAATGGTACACGAGGGAGACTCTAACTCCTCACGCGTCCGGGTACACGAGGGAGACTCTAACTCCTCACGCGTACAGAGCATGTGTATACATCACACGGGGCCACACGTGGACACATAACAATGTATAAATAATAATCACGTAACACATGCTCAATATAAACATAATCTCGTACGAAAACTCATATTCGTAAAACCATAATCATACTGCATATTCAAGCTCATAAAACGAATATGAAGGACTCGCAATAATTTCGTGAAAATAAACTGTCCACTCACAGACTCGCGTAACGCGCAGTCGCGCTAATCTCGTGGTCCGGCGGAAGATCCCTCGCCTGAAGCACGACTACGATCCAGATCTCGATCTCGACCTCCTGTCCCGTGGCCGATGGTGGCTGAAATCCGGTCGCCGGAAGTGCAAGACCGAAACGGAAACTCTCCTCCCACGGTCAACCAGTCAATCTTTCCAAAATGGGAAAGTCAACGATGGTCAATGCAAATTCGTGTTTTTGCGACTATTTCTCGACTATTTTTCGACTTTTAGATATTTATACTCGTCCCTCGGGTCGATCAACGGTCCAGAATGAATATACAATGTGATTCGGATAAGCTCGAAACAATCGGATAAACTCGTCGGAACCCGAAACTTCAAATAATCATAAAATATTCCTCGGTTATCGGAAAAATCTTCCGAAATAGCCCACGAGTTCGAAATCACGTACTCTACAACTTCCGTGAAGACACTCAACCCAAATTCTTGACCAAAAACAAAATCGCGAATCGAATCGGCAAACCACCTAATATCGCAAAACTGCGACTATAACCAAATCTCGAGAATTGTGCCAAACACACATCTGATTCTGGTTCGGGTCGTCACATAAAGTCATCCACAAAAACTTCTATGATTTTCTCTATGTAATCAGAAAAAATTGAAAGCATGCAACGTTGAAATGTACCTGGTGCATTGCAAAGTCCAAATGGCATCCGTCGATATGCAAACGTTCCAAAAGGGCATGTGAACGTTGTCTTCTCTTGATCTTCTTCGGCGATGTTGATTTGGTTGTAACCGGAATATCCGTCTAGGAAGCAATATTAAGCATGACCCACCAACCTCTCAAGCATTTGATCGATGAAGAGCAAGGGGAAGTGGTCCTTGCGAGTGGTGGCATTGAGCTTCCTATAGTCAATACAAACTCTATGGCCGGTTACAGTTCTTTGTGGCACTAATTCATTTTCCGCATTCTTCACCACAGTGATTATGGACTTCTTAGGGACAATTGCACGGGTGAGACCCATCGGCTTTCCGAAATCGGATATATGACGCCACAATCCAAGAGTTTGATTACTTCCTTCTTCACGACTTCCATCATAGGTGGATGGAGTCTCCTTTGAGCTTCTCTCGAAGGTTTAGCCCCCTCTTTGAGTAGAATTCGATGCACGCAAGTGGCCGGATTGATGCCTTTGATGTCGGCAAGGGTCCATCCAATTGCTGTTTTATGACGTTTAAGCATGTTGATGAGCTTACCCTCTTGTTCTTCCTCCAACGATGATGAAATGATAACCGGCAAAGTGTCATTCTCTCCCAGGTTAGCATACTTCAAATGAGCCGGTAACACTTTGAGTTCTAACTCCGGTGCCTTGATTACGGATGGAACTAACTTGTTTTCTCCATAGGCTAACGGAATAGGAGGTGGCCTATTGACAATCTGTGGAGCCTCATTGAGTGCCATAGCCATCTCAAGGATCCTTGGCCCTAATATGTCGATTAGTGCATCAAATAGGGTGTCATCCCCAAGTCGGGTCAACCCTGCTCCTTCTTGTATGGCAATGTCTAGCTTATCCTCTCCGATGGTGTCTAAGTGTTGTTGAGCTGCCTCTTCCACCATGTCCATCAATTTACACTTGTCGTGGGAACCTTCATGGCATCTAGGATGTTAAACTCAATCTTTTCTCCATCAATCTCCATGGGCGTTCCCTCAAAAACATCTATCTTTGTTCTTGCAGTCCTCATGAAAGGTCATCCAAGAAGCAATGGCGTAGTGTTCAAAGGACTCTCCTCCATGTCAACAATGTAAAAATCTGTGGGAAAAATCAGGTTGTTGACTTGCACAAGAACATCTTCAACGTATCCCCTAGGATACTTATGCGACCGGTCGGCTAGTTGACTGATGACATTGTCTTGTTTGAGCTCTCCTAGATCCATGGATGCATACAAGTGATAAGGCATTACATTGATGGATGCACCAACGTCTAGCATAACATCTTCGAATTTGTTGTCACCAATTACACAAGGAATAGAAAAGCTCTCCGGATCCGTCAATTTGAGGGGTAACCGACGCTGTAAAACCGCTGAAATGGTTGCATTCACCTTCACAACCTCCTTTGCTCTCGTTTGCCTCTGGGTGCATAATTCTTTGAGAAACTTTGCATAGATAGGCACTTGCTTTATACACTCGATCAAGGGCAGATTTACTTACACCTTCCGAAAGATGTCCAAGATGTCTTCGTATTGATCATCCTTCTTAGATTTCGTCAACCTATGTGGGAATGGTGCACGAGCAAACGAAGCATTAGTATTAACCGAACTTGAAGGGATAAAGTTAATACCTTTGTTTGGGGCAGGTTGCGTGGTGACTTGTGCCTTAGTGGCGTGAGGAGCCACACTCTTCTTTGTCTCGGCTACCTTAGTGGCCGGATCTTCTTCTAAATCCTCCTCCTCATAAATGGCGTGAGGAGGTGTCTTGCTTTTCGTTGGCAAAGGAGATGCCAAAGTTCTCCCACTCCTGGTAACAATTTCACTCACACTCCGATTTGGTGGTTGAGATTGAGAAGGGAGATGGCCGGAGTCTCTAAATTGGCCCATATGTTGGCCCATTTGCTTTTTGATTTCGGTGATGTCTCGGCCATGTGTTTCCAACGTCTCCTTTGCTTTTGCTTGTCCCTCCAAGAGAACTTGTGTTGAAGCGGAAAATTGAGTGAACATTGGCTGCCTTGGTTGAAATGGAACACGTTGGTAGCCTTGTTGAGGTGCCGGAGGGTTTAAATATCCCTCATTGCTACTCCACTTGAAACCCGGATGATCTCGGTTGCCAAAATTGTTGTTGTTGTAATTATTGTAACGTTGGCCTCCTTGATATCCTCCAATTGCATGAACATGCTCCGGATCTCCATTGCCTTGCTCCTTCATGTTAGGACATTCATCATTGTAGTGCCCTTGCATATTGCAAACGCCACAAACAGGTCCTAAGTTTGCCTTGGCTCTTTTCGTCTCGAGTTCAAGCAGTTGCTCTAACATGGAAGTTAGCTTGTCATACTTCTCGTCCTTAACTTGCGTTGAACTAGCTTCATTTATTTGTCTTCGTGGAGCCATCCCATACTGAGAATCATTATTGGCTCAGTTTTCCAACAAGGTACGAGCTTCCGTCTCATCTAGATCCATGAATGCTCCGCTGGCAGCGGCATCAAAAAGCTCTCTATCAATCGGTTTCAAACCATCATAGAAGTAGTTCATGAGGTTTGTCTCAGAAAAACCGTGGGAGGGGCAAGTGACACATAAGACTTTAAATCGATCATAATACTGGCCAAAGGACTATTCCGATGCTTGTGTAATTCATGTAATCTTCTTCCTCAAAACAATGATCTTTGAGGCCGGAAAGTACTTAGCCAAGAACAGGTCCGCAAGTTTCTTCCATGTCGTGATGTAATTTGGTGGAAGTTCCAACAGCCAAGTTTGAGCTCTATCCGTCAACGTAAAGGGAAAAGCTTTGAGTTTGAAAAGTTCTTCATCGGCATCCGAAGGCTTCATACTCATGCAAATGAACTGGAATTGCTTAAGATGCATGTTGGGATCTACATTTGACAGCCCATGGAAGATTGGTAAACGGTGTAGGAAGCCACTCTTCAGCTCAATGTCCTTCTTATCCGCTTGAGGTTCCGGAAATGCAATGCAAGAAGGACCATTACTCCATTCCGTGGAGCAAGTACGTTGGCGAAGAGATCGCCTCTCATTGTGGTTGATGTTGAGAGGGTTAGGAGGGTTGTTACGTGCCATTTCTTGCTCTTCTTCTTGTGAGTGCTCGGTGGAGTGATGGGATGAGTGCGGAGAGTCCAAATACTCCTCAATGAGAGGGTGCTCGAAATCTTGGTCCCTTGGGACAGTTTGAGACTTCAAGTGAGCTAAACGATCCGTGAGTGCTTGAAGATTGATCTTAGAAGTTAGATGGGAGCTGGACATTCAAGATTAGCCTTTGAAAATTGCTCAAATATCAAGTGTTAGTATCGAAAGAATACACAAGGAATGCAAGATACTAACCAAATTTGTAAAAACACAAGAAAAACACACTAAACACATCAAAACACAAGAAAACGAATCACATAAAGAAGAACAAGGTACAAACACACGAAAGCTTGTAAAAACACTAAGTTAAGACACTACAAGAATTGTAAACGTGAATGCAAGGTTTTAGACACCTTAGAATGAATGCATAGATAAGTTAGGACTCAATTTACATGTTTTCTGCAAAATTAGGCATATTTACAATGCACAGACTTAGAAACATATATATACAAGTAGAGTAATGCAAGCACACCACGTTTCATTCAAATTCATGCTCAAAACACTTAAATCGTCATTCAAATGAATTAAACAAGAGCCCAAGTGAGAAATGACGTGAATGCATAAGAGAAAACGTTAGAACCTGCAGAAAACATACAAAGTTACGTGCTAAATACATGATGCAAACGTGACCTTTCTTTTGGCCTCATGCCCCTAACTTTACTTAAGTTAGGGTGTGTGGTGATGAAATCCACAAATCACAAAGCCGCCAGAAGGTTAATGCAATCTACAAATGCAAGTGGTTAATCCTTTACAAGTTATGAGTATATAAGTATATACAAAACACACGAAATATGTATAGTAATATGCACAAGTATTTTGTTTATTGGGTTTTTCTTTTTCGTCTCTCTTCAAAGGAAATGAACATATTTGATCTTTCGGTCGTTCATTGGACGTGCGACCCATGCAATAAAGTATAAACTCTCAATTAATCGGCCTTGGTTCAATCGAAAAAAATGGCCAGTTAGGGATAGAGATAACGCGAGAGGTAGGACTAATTTCGACATAACACCCCGAGGCTAACCGGGTCAATGGTATATACTCCATTGATGTTAGTCTTTCTTAGATCCAAAACCTGTCACTAGTCATAACCCGTTTCTAGAAACCATGTCCAACATTCAGCCAATCTTTCGAAAATTTACACTCCCTCAAGTCCATAGCAAACTCCGCCCTCAACCTCATGTCCATAACTTCACTTAGGTTATGGTGTGCGGTGATGAAATCCACACATCATGAGGGGTTAAGGAGATAAGAATGAAAAAGTGGCGCCATCTATTCCAATGAGTGCGACCTAGTGAACCAAACCGATCCACTCTTTCAATTTAAGACACCTTTAACGTGGTAATTATCTACATGGCTGCAAAAACAGATTTGTTAATATGAACAAGTATTGGTCACATATAGAATTATAAACAAGTATAAAAATTTCGAAGTTATTTACATGTTTTTGAAAATATTCACACATTTTCACACATGTACAAACGAAATCACACACTTACTTTACAATCCCCGGCAACGGCGCCAAAACTGATACACGGATTTTACTAAGTACTAAATAAACACTTAACACTCAACAAAAGCGCATAAGCAATTAAAACCCTTGTTTGTTGATGTAGCATTGGTAAATAGGGTATCGTTCTTAACCAGAGATTGAGGGTGTATGTGTGACTACGCTAAGTTTAAAATGGAGGGATTTAAAATGTTGTTTTTTTACTAATTCCTACGAAATTAAAGACAGGAAATGGTTAGTAAACGCATAGAGAAATCCTAGGTTCTAACATGCTTCACTCATAGACAAGTAGAAAACAAACAAGAACAAAGAACCCTAAACATGCTTACTAGACAAAAAATAAACACTAAACTACTATATACAAGTGATCAACTCTTTCCTTCATCCTTTGCCGTTTCATACCTAGACTCCCTAAGTGTCAACGAAATTCCTAACTCTAATCAAAACACATACACATGCTTATAACTGAACAAGACAGCAACCAAATCATCTAGTTAACTTCCTAGTCCAATTTTATCTTTGTTATTAGTTCGTGAAACATGCTTAAAGATGAACCAAATCGAGTATCTACTAAAAACAGTTTCAAACATTAAGATCATATAAGCTCGCACATGCATTTGAATCAAAGCTAAAAACACATGGAAGAAACTTAGAAGAATTTAGAAATATAAAGCCTTTTATCAAAACTTGTTCTCAAAATACAAACAAAGGAAATCCAAACAAAAACTGAAACAGAATACAAAGGGGTCATGTTACACTTTTAGACTCCGTGAAATCGCACCGCAAATCCTCGAGTGTAGCTACTCCTTTGTTTGTGACGAGCCCAAGAATTCTCAGCCAAATCGAGCAAAGTCCTTCTTGAGGTGGAGGAAAGTGTTGGTGGGAGGCAGTTTGGTGGTGTTTTGTGTTTTAGAGGATGGCCGAGTGTTTGGAGTTTGAGGAGATGATCTTTGGCAAGCTTAGGCGTCTAGAATAAGTGATGCTTGAGAATGAGGCCGAGCTCTTGTAGTTATAGGTGAAGAATTCCAACTTTCCTCTCCAAACTAGGGATTCCTAGTGTACCCGGGTAGAATTGACAGCCTGTGACAGCCTATCTTGAAACGACTTGTTCGGGAGTTCTAGAGCTCATAAAATTATGATTTTGGATTCGTTGGAAAGATCAGCTCGAGGGCTTGAAGAAGACATATATGATCACTATATTTGGAGTTGAATTTTAGATTCTGTGATCCGTTAAAGATTGATGAGCTTGCAGGCATATCTTCCTCTTCCTACTAGGAGTAGGGAAATCTTGATTTTTCCATATCTTGTATTTCTTGAGCTCCAAGTCATTTTGGCTGAACCTACTATATATTGTAGGATATTTTGATCTTCAAATAAGGCAATTTTGAGATATACTTAATACTTTTGATCCTCCATCTATTCGGTAATATCTCTTTGCTTGATTTTGCAAAAATGCTTACTGATTTTCGATCCACCATTAAACCCGATTCCGGTAACTTTCCTCTCCAAAAATCTCCAACCAAACCGCCACCAAATCACACTATATATATATATATCAATCGAAAGCCCATAAGACAAGCTTCAAAACCATACCTTAAACTTCGGCAACCGCGCCAAAATCTGGCAGCCACCACGGTGGCGAGTCGTGACTCACTGAGTCAACATGGGTTGACTCAGTCAACTCGGCCAGAATCAGTCAACTCGGTCAAACAGCCCATTTTTCGAACTTTTCAATAAATTTACGACCATTCGGCTTTTTATACGTCGCGAATCAACTCTATCCGCAATTCAGATAACTCAAACTCGAACAGATAAACACGACTAACTCGGCGATAATTTCAAATATTCGTTTTATATTCCTCGATTATTCGAAAAATCCTCGGAAAGCTCCCACGAACTCGAAATCAAATTCTCTACATTTTCTACGAACAAACTCAAATCAAATTCGTGAACGAAATTGCATATCCGATTAATTACGATAAACCTCAATTACTCGTAAAACTCGCAGATTAAGCCAATTACTATACCAATTTCGGTTCGGGTCGTCACAAATCTACCCCCCTTAGAAAAATTTTGACCTCGAAATTTACGTACATGCTAAGTGAACAGATGAGGAGACTACTCCCGCATATGCTGCTCGGTCCCCCAAGTGGCTTCCTCAATCGAATGATTCTGCCATAAGACCTTCACAACCGGAATCTCTCTGTGCCTCATTTCTTGTACACGTCAATCGAGAATCTGTATCGGCTCCTCCATATATGTCAAATCTTCCCGGATAGGAAGCTGATATGGTGCTAACACATGTGATGGATCTGGAATGTATTTTCGCAACATCGAGACATGAAAAACATCGTGTACTCGAGCCATCTCGGAAGGCAACTCTAACTTGTAAGCCACGGCACAAACTCTCTCTGCAACGGCGCCAAAATTGATACACGGATTTTACTAAGTACTAAATAAACACTTAACACTCAACAAAAACGCATAAGCAATTAAAACCCTTGTTTGTTGATGTAGCATTGGTAAATAGGGTATCGTTCTTAACCGGGGATTGAGGGTGTATGCGTGACTATGCTAGGTTCAAAATGGGGGGATTTAAAAGGTTGTTTTTTTACTAATTCCTACGAAATTAAAGACAGGAAATGGTTAGTAAACGCATAGAGAAATCCTAGGTTCTAACATGCTTCACTCATAGACAAGTAGAAAACAAACAAGAACAAAGAACCCTAAACATGCTTACTAGACCAAAAATAAACACTAAACTACTATATACAAGTGATCAACTCTTTCCTTCATCCTTTGCCGTTTCATACCTAGACTCCCTAAGTGTCAACGAAATTCCTAACTCTAATCAAAACACATACACATGCTTATAACTGAACAAGACAACAACCAAATCATCTAGGTAACTTCCTAGTCCAATTTTATCTTTGTTATTAGTTCGTGAAACATGCTTAAAGAAGAACCAAATCGAGTATCTATTAAAAACAGTTTCAAGCATTAAGAACATATAAGCACACACATGCATTCTAATCAAAGCTAAAAACACATGGAAGAAACTTAGAAGAATTTAGAAATATAACCTTTTATCAAAACTAGTTCTCAAAATACAAAGAAAGGAAATCCAAACAAAATCCGAAACAGAATACAAAGGGGTCATGTTACACTTTAAGACTCTGTGAAATCACACCGCTAATCCTCAAGTGTAGCTACTCCTTTGTTGGTGATGAGCCCAAGAATTCCCAGCCAAATCGAGCAAAGTCCTTCTTGAGGTGGAGGGGAGTGTTGGTGGGAGGCAGTTCGGTGGTGTTTTGTGTTTTAGACGATGGCCGAGTGTTTGGAGTTTGAGGAGATGATCTTTGGCAAGCTTAGGTGTCTAGAATGAGTGATGCTTGAGAATGAGGCCGAGCTCTTATATTTATAGGTGAAGAATTCCAACTTTCCTCTCCAAACTAGGGATTCCTAGTGTACCTGGGTAGAATTGACAGCCTGTGACAGCCTGTCTTGAAACACCTTTTTCAGGAGTTTTAGAGCTCACAAAATTATGATTTTGGATTCATTGGAAAGATCAGCTCGAGGGCTTGAAGAAGACATACATGATCCCTATATTTGGAGTTGAATTGTAGATTCTGTGATCCGTTGAAGATTGATGAGCTGGCAGGCATATCTTCCTCTTCCTACTAGGAGTAGGGAAATCTTGATCTTTCCATATCTTGTATTTCTTGAGCTCCAAGTCATTTTGGCCGAACCTACCATATATTGTAGGATATGTTGATCTTCAAATAAGGCAATTTTGAGATATACTTAATACTTTTGATCCTCCATCTATTCGGTAATATCTCCTTGCTTGATTTTGCAAAAATGCTTACTGATTTTCGATCCACCATTTGAAATGTCTTCATTTTGCCTTGCGTCATTTTAGTAACTTGAGAAGACGATTTCGGATCCATATTTTGCTACGTCATTCCTAGTTGATTTAGGAAACTTCTCCGCTTAGCTCATTTTATGCTCCAAATCACCTCCTTTATTGTACTTCTTTATTATAAACCTAAAAACAATAAAATAAGTAAGAACTGAGAATACTAAGCTCAAAACAAAGTAAAATGTAGAGAGAAATGCGTTAAAAATCTAGCATAAAATGCGTTGATCACTCACCCACCTCACTCCAACATAATGGAGTATGACACAGTTTCCCATATAAAGACTCATACGGTGCCATATCAATGTTGGCCTGATAACTGTTATTATTTGCAAACTCGATCAAATGCAGTTGCTGATCCCAATTCCCTTTAAACTGCAAAGGAATTAGAATCCATGGTGATGTGCTCCCACCTCCAATCCGGAATCTCCAAGGGCTGTAACTTTCCCACAGGCTTCTGTCTCTCTGCTTTAACCTGCTGACAAATATTACATTTGCTCATATATGCTGCAATCTCCCTTTTCATATTTCACCACCAGTAATAGACTTTAAGTGTACGAAACATCTTCGTACCGCCGGGATGCATAGCATAAGAAAAACAATGAGTTTCGTCTAAGATCTCCTTCTTTAAGCCTTCGTCTCGGGGATCACAAAGTCTGCCTCTGAATAGTAACGTACCATCATCACTCAACTGAAACGCTGTTGGCACACCATTCCGAATCATGGTCTTCTTGTCCAACATATACGAGTCCGCATCCTAAGCTTCCCGAACCTGATTAACCAATATCGGTCGAACCTGGAAGCTAGCCAACAAGGCTCCATCATCATCCCACTCTAACTCAGCTCCCGTAGCCCGTAACTCTGCTAACATGGAAATTCTGGCCACACACACATGAAATAATGAGGCTCCGGATTTCCGACTAAGTGCATCAACAATGACATTAGCCTTCCTTGGATGATACTCAAAGGTGCAATCATAATCATTGATCAACTCCATCCATCTGCGCTGTCTCATGTTCAAGTCTGGCTGCATGCACAAATAAGTGAGACTCTTGTGATCTCTATATATCTTGCACTAAGCTCCATGCAAGTAGTGTCTCCAACTTTTCAAGGATAATACAATGGCAGTCAACTCCAAATCATGCGTAGGATAATTGACTTCATGTGGCTTCAACTGCCTAGACCAGTAAGCCACCACTCTGCCATGCTGCATCAAAACACCACAAGGACCCAATTTCAATGCATCGCTGTCAACCACAAACTATCCACTGTCATCAGGTAGGGTCAAAACCGGTGCAGTAGTCAACTTCTCCTTCAAGAGCAAGTAACTCTCCTCACATGCATCAGACCACTCGAACTTGATGCCTTTCTTCGTCAATCTGGTAAGTGGAGTGACAATCTATGAAAATTATGCACAAAGCGCCGATAGTAACCTGCCAAACCCAAGAAACTCCTGATCTCTGGTATGGTGGTAGGTCTACTCCAATTCAACACGGCTTTAATCTTGTCAGGATCCACGCTGACTCCCTCAGCAGATATCACGTGACCTTAAAATTTCACGCTATTCAACCAAAACTCACACTTGCTGAACTTTGCAAACAACTAATTATCTCGCAAAGTCCGCAAAACAGATCGCAAATACTTCTTGTGTTGGCCCACACTCCTGGAGTAAATCAGAATGTCGTCGATGAACACGATAATAAACTTGTCTAGGAATCGCCTAAACACCCGGATCATCAAGTCCATTAAAGCTGCAGAGGCATTAGTCAACCCAAACGGCATAACCAAGAACTCATAATGCCCGTACCGGGATCTGAAAGCTGTCTTGTGCACATCCGACTCTCTGATCCTCAACTAATGGTATCCGGCCCTGAGCTCCAAGTCATTTTGGCTGAACCTACCATATATTGTAGGATATGTTGATCTTCAAATAAGGAAATTTTGAGATATACTTAATACTTTTGATCCTCCATCTATTCGGTAATATCTCCTTGCTTGATTTTGCAAAAATGCTTACTGATTTTCGATCCACCATTTGAAATGTCTTCATTTTGCCTTGCGTCATTATAGTAACTTGAGAAGACGATTTCAGATCCATATTTTGCTACGTCATTCCTAGTTGATTTAGGAAACTTCTCCGCTTAGCTCATTTTATGCTCCAAATCACCTCATTTATTGTACTTCTTTATTATAAACCTAAAAACAAAAAAATAAGTAAGAACTGAGAATACTAAGGTCAAAACAAAGTAAAATGTAGAGAGAAATGCGTTAAGAATCTAGCATAAAATGCGTTGATCACTCACCCACCTCACTCCAACATAATGGAGTATGACACAGTTTCCCATATAAAGACTCATACGGTGCCATATCAATGTTGGCCTGATAACTGTTATTATATGCAAACTCGATCAAATGTAGTTGCTGATCCCAATTCCCTTTAAACTACAAAGGAATTAGAATCCATGGTGATGTGCTCCCACCTCCAATCCGGAATCTCCAAGGGCTGTAACTTTCCCATAGGCTTCTGTCTCTCTGCTTTAACATGCTGACAAATATTACATTTGCTCATATATGCTGCAATCTCCCTTTTCATATTTCACCACCAGTAATAGACTTTAAGTGTACGAAACATCTTCGTACCGCCGGGATGCATAGCATAAGAAAAACAATGAGTTTCGTCTAAGATCTCCTTCTTTAAGCCTTTGTCTCGGGGCACACAAAGTCTGCCTCTGAATAGCAACGTACCATCATCACTCAACCGAAACGCTGTTGGCACACCATTCCGAATCATGGTCTTCTTGTCCAACATATACGAGTCCGCATCCTAAGCTTCCCGAACCTGATTAACCAATATCGGTCGAACCTGGAAGCTAGCCAACAAGGCTCCATCATCATCCCACTCTAACTCAGCTCCCGTAGCCCGTAACTCTACTAACATGGAAATTCTGGCCACACACACATGAAATAATGAGGCTCCGGATTTCCGACTAAGTGCATCAACAATGACATTAGCCTTCCCTGGATGATACTCAAAGGTGTAATCATAGTCATTGATCAACTCCATCCATCTGCGCTGTCTCATGTTCAAGTCTGGCTGCATGCGCAAATAAGTGAGACTCTTGTGATCTCTATATATCTTGCACTAAGCTCCATGCAAGTAGTGTCTCCAACTTTTCAAGGATAATACAATGGCAGTCAACTCCAAATCATGCGTAGGATAATTGACTTCATGTGGCTTCAACTGCCTAGACCCGTAAGCCACCACTCTGCCATGCTGCATCAAAACACCACAAGGACCCAATTTCGATGCATCGCTGTCAACCACAAACTATCCACTGTCATCAGGTAGGGTCAAAACCGGTGCAGTAGTCAACTTCTCCTTCAAGAGCAAGTAACTCGCCTCACATGCATCAGACCACTCGAACTTGATGCCTTTCTTCGTCAATCTGGTAAGTGGAGCGACAATCCGTGAAAAATTATGCACAAAGCGCCGATAGTAACCTGCCAAACCCAAGAAACTCCTGATCTCTGGTATGGTGGTAGGTCTACTCCAATTCAACACGGCTTTAATCTTGTCAGGATCCACGCTGACTCCCTCAGCAGATATCACGTGACCCAAAAATTTCACGCTATTCAACCAAAACTCACACTTGCTGAACTTTGCAAACAACTGATTATCTCGCAAAGTCCGCAAAACAGCTCGCAAATACTTCTTGTGTTGGCCCACACTCCTGGAGTAAATCAGAATGTCGTCGATGAACACGATAACAAACTTGTCTAGGAATCGCCTAAACACCCGGATCATCAAGTCCATTAAAGCTGCAGAGGCATTAGTCAACCCAAACGGCATAACCAAGAACTCATAATGCCCGTACCGGGATCTGAAAGCTGTCTTGTGCACATCCGACTCTCTGATCCTCAACTAATGGTATCCGGCCCTGAGATCAAACAAATCATCAATCCGCGGCAACGGATACTTTTTCTTCACGGTGACTTGATTCAGCTTCCGGTAATCCATACACAACCACATGGAACCATCATTCTTCCTCACAAACAGTACAGGAGCACCCAACAGTGATACACTGGGTCGTATGAAACCTTTCTCCAGCAACTCTTGAAGTTGAATCTGTAATTCTTTCAACTCCTCTGGCGCCATACGATAAGGTGCCTGAGATATAGGTCCAGTGCCTGGTAAAAGTTCAATGGTGAAATCAATTTCTCGGACTGGAGGAACACCTGGTAACTCCTCCGGAAACACATCTGGAAACTCGGAAACCACCTCTATATCACCAATGTCTGGTACAACTTCCTCTGTGTCCACAACATGAGCTAAATATGCAACACAACCCTTCTTCATCATCCACTCGGCCTTCATTGCTGAAATCACACATGGCAATTCTTCTCACTGCAAAACAGTATCTCTGGGAAACCTGGGCGTCGAAACATAACCTCCTTCTTGTGACAGTCAAACACAGCCCAATGTGTCTCTAAGAAGTCCATGCCCAAAATCACATCAAAATCGACAATATCCATCAACAATAAATCCGCGGCTAAACCATAACCTACCACAAAGCTCTCACAATCCCAATACACCCAACCTATACTCACAACCTCACCGGATGGATACAACAATCTCAATGACCCCGGAAGTGGAGATGCAAGCATAGTAGCTAAGGATGACAATCTATATGATATGAATGAATGTGTAGCACCTAGATCTAGTAAAGTAAGTACTGGATAGCCAAAAACATGCAACGTACCAATAACAACCTCTGGTGAGCTCTCACCTCGCGCAATGTCATAGCATGAACCTTGGCTTGTCCAACTAGTCGTCCACGCTGATGGTGACTCTGTTGTCCGCCCTGTCCAGAAGACTGCACTGGTCGAGCCCCAGAAGTAGCACCTTGATCTCCTCCTGAACTCTGAGCTGCCTGTCGACCAACACCAGTAGACTGGAAACATTCTCTCGCATAGTGACCCTCTTGGCCACAACGATAACAAATTGTAGGGCCTCGCTGACAAGGTCCAAAGTGATGCCTATTGCAGAGATTGCATAATGGATACTCCCTCGGTACAGCGAAAGTGCCACTGGTACGTCGAGGATAGCTAGATCCGCTAGAACTCACACTGGACTGTGGTCTCTGTGGCCGATCCCTCCTCTATCTCTGTCTCTGTCTAACCGTACTAACTGGTGGTCTAAATGGTCCACTGCCAGATGATGATGCCGATCCGGAAGTGCCTGAACTTAGCCTCTTGGAAGGTCCCTGACTCGGTCCACCCTCCTAAAATCGTCAAGACTGGAATCGCATATGCCTTTCCTTCTCTATGTCCTCGCCCCAGAGTGCAGCACTCACAAACTCATCAAAGTTATTCCGAGGCATCGTAGTCAATGTCCCCTTGATGTTCAGGTTCAAGCCCAACTCAAATCTCCGGCAAACAGAGATAAACGAGTAAATCTGTCCCGGTACTCAAGTACTGACATCCTACCCTGTCTCAAGTTGGTGAACTCCACATACTTCAGCTGCTGTGTGGTCTGGTTGAAATACCTCTGCCTAAACAAATCTCTGAACAATGTCCATGGACTATTAACCAGAACTCTATCGGTGCTAACCCACAAGAAGTATGCATCAGACTCGAGTAAACCAACCGTTGCCACTGTCATCTGCTCAGGACTGAAACGCAGACGCTCACAAACTCATTCAACCTGAACCAACCATTCCTCACATATCTCGGGACCAGCTGAACCCGAGAGAACAGTCGCTCCAGCAGTTCGAGCTTTGACCACAGGGTCAAAACGCTCCTCCAAACGCAATACTTGCATAAGCAAGTCATGCGTCTGGCGATCCACATCTGTATCCACATCCCCATTGATATGGGAACCACGTATAGGAGGCATCCTAATGATAAGAGAAAATTATTAGTCACAAGGCACAAGGAATATAATCATGAAACTTTAGACATTTGAAAACATATAACATCTGAAGCATTGATGAGTTAGTGCTGGCCAGTAGGGTCATCGCTCTAGACATGCTATACATTCTCAAATACCCTTAGTATCACAACTACAAAAGTCTACAGAACCTGAAACTTAATGCTCTGATACCAAGCTAGAAGGACCCAACCCCGATTTAGTTTCCTAAACCGGAATCAAACCCCTTCTGAAAACACAAACTTGCAAAAATCATAGAAATTTCGGCAGAGTTTCACTATATCGCGGAATTACCATTAACCTGCACCCGAAAACACACTTCATCCTATGCCACAAAAGCCAAACCGTGGACACCAATCCCATCCGGATTTCTCAAAATCATATCATAATGTAAAGTAATAAGCAAAACTGTACTTTAATGAAATCCGGGAAAATCATATGGAAACATCAGAGTATTCAGAGAGATCTCTAGTATATATATACATAAATACACAATAGTTGGCTAAACAAGAAACGTACTGGAAAAGAAGAGTAGCTCGAATACTAAGCCTCCGACTGCGACATGCGACACCAGAATCCGAACTGCAAACTGGGCATGGAAACTGAAAAGCCCAAGGGAAAGGCAAATAAAATCGTTAGAGTGAGTGGACGAAAATAAACATATGTCTTTCACCATTTACATAACATAAAAATAATGCGAGTTCTTAAAATAAATGGAGGTGTTGGGCGAATCTCTCAAGCCCGACGGTGATAGACTAGGCGAATTTCTCAAGCCTAGTGGGTACATCAGGCGAATCTCTCAAGCCTGGAACTGGACTACCGGTGATCAGCCGAGTAGTCAATGCATCAATGCCAAGTAAATGCCATCACCAATAAAATATGAAACAATACCTCCAAAACAATAAATAATGTCAATATTGTACTGAAAATAAATACTGAAACTAAGAACTCGCTACAACGGTGAAAATAAATGTCCACTCGCAGACGCGCTAATCCCGAGATCCGACGGAAGATCCCTCGCCCAACGTACGATCTCAATCCTCTGAATAATTACAAAATATCACTGATCAAAATCAAAATTCAATACTCTGAACAACACCTCAGAAACCAACCATTTTCGGAAATAAACAACTCGAATAACAACAAAATTGCCTAAAACCCAAAATATAATCCAAAAAACCTTCGACTAAAAATCCACTACTCAAATCAACTTGAAAACCTCAGGGCGACGATTGGGGCGCGATTACGAGTAAAATGACATAAAAATTGTCAAAATCCAAAAAGTCAACGGGTCGCCGGAGCTCCACTGTTACCGGAGAGATTTTCCGGCGACCAAGACCACCACAGCTTCCTCTCCTCAATCCAAGCCTAAAACTCTTCTTCACCAAAACCTAATTTGGCCGGCAACCTGTCCAAAACCTCCCCGAAAGTTCCACTGCCAAGAATCGCCGGAAAACTTTCCCGGCCGATTCCGGCGCCGTCACGCCACCAAAATACCTCAAACCAAGGTGGTTTTGACCCTTGGCTCGAGCCAAGCCCGTTCCACCCCAAGAACCAACCGGAAACACGTCGGAGCACCTCCCATCATTAAACCCGATTCCGGCAACTTTCCTCTCCAAAAATCTCCAACCAAACCGCCACCAAATCACACCATATCTATATATATATATATATATATCAATCGAAAGCCTATAAGACAAGCTTCAAAACCATACCTTAAACTCCGGCAACCGCGCCGTATTCCGGCAGCCACCACGACGGCAAGTCGTGACTCACTGAGTTAACACGGGTTGAATCAGTCAACTCGACCAAACAGCCCATTTTTCGAACTTTTCAATAACTTTACGACCATTCGGCTATTTATACGTCGCGAATCAACTCTATCCGCAATTCGGATAACTCAAACTAGAACAGATAAACACGACTAACTCGGCGATAATTTCAAATACACGTTTTATATTCCTCGATTATCCGAAAAATCCTCGGAAAGCTCCCACGAACTCGAAATCAAATTCTCTACATCTGACTCTCTGATCCTCAGCTGATGATATCCAAACCTGAGATCAATCTACGAAAAGACTGAGGCTCCCTTGAGCTGATAAAACAAATCATCAATCCGCAGTAACGGATACTTTTTCTTCACGGTGACTTGATTCAGCTTCCGGTAATCGATACACAACCGCATGGAACCATCATTCTTCCTCACAAATAGTACAGGAGCACCACACAGTGATACACTGGGTCGTATGCAACCTTTCTCCAATAACTCTTGAAGTTGAATTTGTAATTCTTTCAACTCCGCTAGCGCCATACGATAAGGTGCCTGAGATATAAGTCCAATGCCTGGTAAAAGCTTAATGGTGAAATGGATTTCTCGGACTGGAGGAACACCTGGTAACTCCTCTAGAAACACATCTGGAAACTCAGAAACCACCTCAATATCACCAATGTTTGGTATAGAAGCCTGTGTATCCACAACATGAGCTAAATATACAACACAACCCTTCTTCATCATCCGCTCGGCCTTCATCGCTAAAATCACACATGGCAATGAAGTATTCTTCTCACCGCGAAACAATATCTCTGGGAACCCTGGACATCGAAACACTACCTCCTTCTTATGATAATCAAACATAGCCCAATGTGTCTCCAAGAAGTCCATACCCAAAATCATATCAAAATCAACAATATCCAACAACAACAAATCCGCGGCTAAACCATAACCTCCCACAAAGATCTCACAATCCCTGTACACCCAGCCAATACTCACAACCTCACTCGATGGATAAAACACTCTCCATAACCCCAGAAGTGGAGATGCAGGTATAGTAGCTAAAGATGACAATCTATATGATATGAATGAATGCGTAGCGCCTGGATCGAGCAAATTAAGTACTGGATAGCTAAAAACATGCAACGTACCAATAACAATCTCTGGTGAGCTCTGCCCTCACGTAATGACATAGCATAAACCCTGACCTGTCCAGCTGGTCGTCCACGCTGGTGGTGACTCTACTGTCCACCCTGTCTAGAAGACTGTACTGGTCATGCCCTAGAAGTGGTACCTCGATCCCCTCCTGAACTCTGAGCTGTCTGTCCACCAGCACCAGTAGATTGGAAACATTCCCTCGCAAAGTGACCCTCTTGGCCACAACGATAATAGATGGTAGGGCCACGCTGACAAGGACCAAAGTGATGCATATTGCAGAGATTACACAATGGGTACTCCCTCGGTACAGCAAAAGTGCCATCGGTACGTCGAGGATAGCTAGATCCGCTAGAACTCCCACTAGACTGTGGTCTCTGTGGCCGATACCTCCTCTATCTCTGTCTCTGTCTAACTGTAATAGCTGGTGGTCTAAATGGTCCACTGCCAGATGATGATGCCGATCCAGAAGTGCCTGAACTCAGCCTCTTGGAAGGTCTCTAACTCAGTTCACCATCCTCAAATCGTCGAGACTGGAATCTCATATGCCTTTCCTTCTCTATGTCCTCGCCTCGAAGTGCAGCACTCACAAACTCATCAAAGTTGTTCCGAGGCATCGTAGTCAATGTCCCTTTGATGTTCAGGTTCAAGCCACACTCAAATCTCCGGCATTTGGCTTCCTCTGAGGCCACCATGTCAAGAGAAAACCGAGATGAATGAGTAAATTTGTCCCGGTACTCAAGTACTGACATACTACCCTGTCTCAAGTTGGTGAACTCCACATACTTCAGCTGCTGTGTGGTCTGGTTGAAATACTTCCGCCTAAACAAATCTCTGAACAATGTCCATGGAATATTAACCAGAACTCTATCGGTGCTAACCCACAAGAAGTATGCATCAGACTCAAGTAAACCAACTGCTGGCACTGTCATCTGCTCAGGAGTGAAACGCAGACGCTCACAAACTCGTTCAACCTGAACCAACCAAGCCTCACATATCTCTGGATTAGCTGAACCCGAGAAAACAGTTACTCCAGCAATTCGAGCTTTGACCACAGGGTCAAAACGCTCCTCCAAACGCAATACTCGCATAAGCAAGTCATGCGTCTGGCGATCCACATCAGGATCCACATCCCTATTGACACGGGAACCACATCTAAGAGGCATCATAATGATAAGAGAAAAGCATTAGTCACATAGCACAAGGAACGTAATCATGAAACTTCAGACATTTGAAAACATACAACACCCGAAGCATTGATGAGTAACCGCTGGCCAGTCGGGTCATCATTGCAGACATGTTGTACATTCTCAAATATCCATAGTATCACAACTACAGAAGTCTACAGAACCTGAAACCTAATGATCTGATACCAAGCTGAAAGGATCTAAGCCCGATTTAGTGTCCTAAACCGGAATCAAACCCCTTCTTAAAACACGAACCTTCAAAAACCATAGAAATTTCGGCAGAGTTTCACTATATCACGGAATTACCATTAACCTGCACCCGAAAACACACTTCATCCTATGCCACAAAAGCCAAACCGTGGGCACTAATCTCATCTGGATTTCTCAAAATCATATCATAATGTAAAGTAATAAGCAAAACTGTACTTTACTGAAATTCAGGAAAATCATATGAAAATATAAACATCAGGGTATTCAGAGAGACCTATAGTATATATACATAAATATACAACAGTAGGCTAAACAAGAAACCTACTGAAAAAGAAATGTAACTCGAATACTAAGCCTCCGACTGCGACGTGCGACACCAGAATCCGAACTGCAAACTGGACACGTAAATCGAAAAGTCTAGGGGAAAGGCAAGTAAAATCGTTAGAGTGAGTGGACGAAAAATAAACATATGCTTTTCATCATTTACATAACATAAAAATAACGCGAGTTCTTAAAATAAATGGAGGTGTCGGGCAAATCTCTCAAGCCCGACGGTGATAGACTAGGCGAATCTCTCAAGCCTAGTTGGCACATCAGGCGAATCTCTCAAGCCTGGAACTGGACTACCGATGATCAGCCGTGTAGTCAATGCATCGATGCTAAGTAAATGCCATCACCAATAAAACATAAAACAAAACCTCCAGAAAAATAAATAATCTCAATACTGTACTGGAAATAAATACTGAAACCAAGAACTAGCTACGACAGTGTAAATAAATGTCCACTCACAGATAAGCACAACGCGCAGACGCGCTATTCCTGAGATCTGGCTGAAGACCCCTCTCCCAAAGTACGATCTCGATCCCCTGAATAATCACAAAATATCACTGATCAAAATCACAATTCAATACTCTGAACCACACCTCGAAAACCAACTATTCCGGAAAATATATAACTCGGATAACAGAAAACTCGTCGGAGTACCACCCACCATTAAATCCGATTCCGGCAACATTCACCCTCAAAAATCTCCTACCAAACCTTAACCAAAACTCACCATACATATATCAAACGGAAGCCCAAACAACAAGATTTTCAAATCCATACCTTGAAATCCGGCAATCGTGCCGTATTTCGGAGGCCACCTCGACGGCGAGTCACTACTCACTGAGTTAACCACAGGTTGACTCGGTTAACTCGGCCCAGCTCAGTCAACTCGGTCAAACAACCCATTTTTCAAACTTTTTCGATAACTTTACGATTATTCGGCTATTTATAAGTCGCGAATCAACTTTATCCACAATTCGGATTACTCAAACTCGAACAGATAAACACGACTAACTCGGTGATAATTTCAAATATTCTTTTTATATTCCTCGATTATCCGAAAAATTCTTTGAAAGCTCTCACGAACTCGAAATTAAATTCTCTACATTTTCCATGAACAAACTCAAATCAAATTCGTGTCCGAAAATTAAGTCGTGAACGAAATTGCATATCCGATTAATTACGATAAACCTCAATTACTCGTGAAACTCGCAGATTAAGCCGATTACTACACCAATTTCGGCTCAGGTCGTCACAATGCCTTCCATGCTTGTTGGCACCATTAGTGATTTTCCTGCCCACGGGATATTTACGGGTAATGTTACCAGGGCATACAGGGGTTGTCCAGAGTGCATGATTGTTTATTGTGGGAGATTTCATTGCGGGAAGAATGTGCAGATGCGTCATCGTTGTTGGCTTGGACTTGATCACCCATGGCGGGAAGATAACTAGGCATTTAATAGGACTGATGTGCAACCCAGGAGATGGACGAGGGATGAAATTTTAGAAGTGCTGAATGAATACGATTTTAGGTAGCTGAGAAATCATCCTGATATAGTGGCGGCAATACCTAACAGACCCGACAGGTTTAAATTCTGGATCGCAAACTCATACTCTGGGAAATCTCGTACTGGTCCAAATTGTCGATCAGGCACTACCTAGATGTCATGCACATAGAGAAGAATGTGTGCGAAATTCTGTTAGGCACATTGCTGAATTGAGAGGGGAAAACTAAAGATGGCCTCAAGACACGAATTGATCTGAAAAGAATGGGTATATGAAAACATTTGTGGTTGAGAGAGGGGATGAAAAAATACCTCAAACTTCTTACACCGTCAAGCCTGACCAAAAGAATGAAATTTTTAGGTGAATGGCTAATGTTAGGTATCCTTCACGCTATGCAGAAAATATAGGCCAGTGTCTTAACTTCCAGGACAATAAGATGCACAAATTAAAGAGTCATGACTGCTATATATTGCTTCAATGTGTCTTCCTTGTTTTCATTCGATCATATTTGTCCCGTCAGGTGGTGGAGCCATTAGTAGCTTTGTCAAGATTCTTTAAGGAGTTATGCACTAGAGACATGAAAAAATCAGACTCAGGGCGATGAAAGAGGACATCATTTTTACATGTGCAAATTTAAGAGGATATTTTTGTGACGACCTGGACCAGAATCAGCAGTATGATCAGCTGTATACGTGAGTTACTGCGTAATCGCAGATTTCCGACAGTTGTTTGAATCGCCAGAATTGTGAGCGACTTAATTATTAGCTGAGAATTGGAGCTGAGTCTCTACTCGAGAGTCGTTGTACGTGTGATTTCGACTTTGTGGGCGATTCCAGATCGTTATTTGGACGACCGAGGAATTAATTATTAATATTTGAAGTTCGGATTTAAATGGTGGTGCTCTTAACGACTAAAGTACCAGACGAGAATTTTGTTTCGACTTCTTCACGGAAGTTGTAAAGAATTTAATTTTGAGCTCGTGGGAACTTCCGGAGCATTTTTCTGAGTTACGAAGATTAAGTTATAAATATTTCCGATTGTTGATTATTTAGTCGGATTATGTATGTGTTTGGGAGAACCGTTGACTTTTTATCTGTTTGGTCGATGTGTTTGACTTTGGGTGATAATTGAAGAACATGTCGAGTCGAGTTTGTTGCCGCGAGAATTATCGGAATCGGAATTACGACGAGAAAGTTACGGATATTCGAAGTTTGTCGAAGAGATAATTACGAAGTTTCCAAAAATGGAAGGCCTATAAATAGAAACCTGCTGTTTTGGGCAAGTCAAAACTTACCATTTTGGGAGTTGATCGAGTTGACCGAGTCAACTCGGTGGAGGAGTGGCTTCTCGACGGTGATCGACGGCTTGCCGGCGACGACGCTCGTCCGGCCACCTCCGACCTTGGGAAAGGACCCCATCGAAGCGTCTCGGCGTCCCCATCACGTCTCCGGCCACCATGCACGGTGAGGTTCACCGGAGTGAGAGGAAATTCCGGCAAATTGAGCTACAAATTTTAGTGGGCTTTGAAGCTCTCATCTCCATGATTCTAACCATGTAAGTATAGAGTTCTAATTCGATTTGTGCTTGGAAAATTTTGGATTTGAAATTTTGGAGAGAATTCGATTTTGTATGAAATTGAGCTAGTTAGAGATTGAATTGGACTTTGTTGCAGTTATGAAAGTTGCTCAATGGATGATTTTGAGTGGAATATAGGTTGCTCCGCCGGGAAAAGTTCAGTTAGGTGGGGGCGCCGCCGTGGGCGGCGGTCAAAGTTTGACTTTTTGGAGTTTTCGACAAGTTGTATGTCATTTCACTCGAAATCGCGCCCCGATCGCAGTGGGGAGGTTCGTTTCTCGATTTGAACATCCGAAAGTACAGTGAGGTATTGAGGTGTAAATATCGGATTTTCGACGATTCGTCGACATTGAATTACATGTTTTCGAGAACGGTGGTTTCTCGTGATTTGTCTTGTACTGTCGAGTTATGATTTTGAGAAATGGGTTTTGTGAATATTCAGGGATTCGCGATCGTTCGTTTGGCGAGGGACTTTCCGCCGGATCACGGGTTAACGCGTATCGCGTTACGCTAGTCTGTGAGTGGACATTTCTTTTCACGGATTGTTTGCGAGTCTTTATATACGTTTTATGAATTTGAGAATGCAATATGATCATGGTTTTACTAGCATGAGATTTCATACGACATTATGTTTATTACGAGCATGTGTTATACGATTATGCCTATACCAGTATATAGTACGTATATACACTTATTTATTGTTTCATGCATTTGCATTGAACTGTTTATGATTTAGTTTTCACAGAGTATAGTCTCAGTTACGTTGTTGTATCGATACACTTGCCTCTCGGCTGATCCCCGATGGTAGGCTGCCAGGAGGGGCGTCGTCACCTCGACCTGACCGGTGAGGGGCGTTTCCCCGGAACCGAGGCCTTTCTGGCTTAGAGTCACGAGGACTAAGGACCCCATGAATCGGACTGTACTAGCACGGATGTGTGCATGAGTGACCCCGTGGGATTTTTACTTGCATGCTCAGTACGCTGGAGGATTATGGTTTTACCTCGTGTACTTTGTTATTTCTATTTACCTGGACTCGCATATGTTATTTTAAACATATATATCAACTGGTGAAAGACATATATTTTCGTCCACTCACTCTCACAGTTTTCATGTCTTTCCCCTGGGCTTTTTGGTTTCCGTGCCCAGTTTGCAGTTCACACTCTGGTGTCGCACGTCGTGGTCGGAGGCATAGTGCTCGAGCTACCTTGTTTCTTCCAGTAGGTTTATTGTTCTACCTACTGTGGTATACTTATATGATTATACATTAGAGGTCGCTCTGAGTATTTTTTTGTGTATACTATATGATTTACTCCGGATTTCAGTAAAGTATAGATATATTTATTGTTTTACTTTACTGTTGATATATTGAGAAATCCGGATGGGATTGGTGCCCACGGTTTGATTTTTGTGGCATAGGATGAAGTGTATTTTCCGCGTGTAGGCAATGGTAATTCCACGTTAGTAACGAAACTCTGCCAAGATTTTTACGGTTTTTGTTGGTTCGTGTTTTCGAAAGGGTTTGATTCCGGTTTAGGGAGCTAAATCGGGGTTGGGTCCTTTCAGCTTGGTATCAGAGCATTAGGTTATAGGTTCTGTAGACTTCTGTAGTCGTGTTTACTAAGGATATTTGAGAATGTACAGCATGTCTGGAATGGTGACCCGACCGGCCGGCGGATACTCATCAATATTTCGGGTGTTGTATACTTTCAAATATTTGAAGTTCCATGATTACGTTCCACTTGTTGTGAACGATGTTTTATTCATTAGGATGCCTCCTGACGTGCTTTCCGTGTCGTTTCGGTTGTGGATCCTATTGAGGATCAATCGACGCGCGATTTGCCAGAGAACTGTGGATTTGGATGAGTATTCTGA
The DNA here is from genome assembly GCA_946800695.1 of Geum urbanum. Taxonomy (NCBI): domain Eukaryota; kingdom Viridiplantae; phylum Streptophyta; class Magnoliopsida; order Rosales; family Rosaceae; genus Geum; species Geum urbanum. The sequence goes on from OX326998.1 coordinate 44,670,832, forward strand.
ATGCAGAGAATTGTGTGGCACGGTTTGCCTGGTTGTGTGTGTATGAGCGTCTACATGTTGCCTCAGAGCTGAGAATTGTGACTGTTGATGTTTTGCGTGAGTCAAATTGTTGTATTTGGTAGGCTGATATTGTGTGAGTTCCTGTTGCGACTCCATGGCCTATATTCAGGGTGTTGTTTATACGGTAATGGTTTTATCAGGCTACCCAGCATTCGAATGTGGAGTGTTTAACCACCTGAGGTAGAGATGCATTGTTCACATGTTTGTCCTTATTTGCACGAGTTATATGGCTTCAGAAGAAGCGGTGCACGAGGTTCGAGATGAGTATGAACCTGAGCATTAGAGAGAATGTCTGATTGTTGTGCCTCGAGACATCCGTGAGGAGCTTAGTGTGTTGCACTCAGTGGCAAGGCTATTGAGAAGGAAAGGTGTACGTGGTTTCCGATGTGATGGTTTGAGGAAAGTGGACTTAGTCGAGATTTTTATGAGGTTGAGTTCCGACACTTCGGAATTAGTGATTTCATCAGGCTGTGTTTTTTTCGATTATGTTGAGGGTCATCAGATCAAGCAGAGGATCCGTTTGGTGATGGTGGAGATCACAGAGTAGCGGATTTGCTCCTGTGGCATGAGTTTGGGCGATTGTTGGTGGTCCTATCACGCAGCAGGTGTTGCGGTGACTTGTGTTCGAGGAGCACTCTCAGTTACTATTGTGGTGGCCAGGAGGGTCACATTGCGAGGGAGCGCCCTTAGTCAGCTATTTTAGCGGTACGACAGCTCAGAGTTCAGGAGGAGTTCATGATGCTGTTTCTGGAGTGACCAACGTAGCCTTTTTGGATGAGTTATTCAGCAAGTCGCATTTGACGTGGGCGGCTAGTTGGGCATGTTGGAGTTCGTGCCATGACCTTGTTTGAGGATAGACTTTTCTCCGAGGTTACTGTTGTTTGATACCCATGGCTATTGTACCTGCATCTCCACTTCCGAGCTGTTGGAGAGTATTGTATCCATCCGGAGGTTGCGAGATCCTTGTTGGAGGTTATGACTTAGCCGCGGATCTGTTATAGCTGGACATTGTGGTTTTTGATGTGATTGTGAGTATGGAATTACAGACGACGCATTTGGCTGTGTTCGAGTGCCTCGAGAAGGAGGTTGTGTTTCGACGACCAGACTTTCCCCGAGAAACTGTTTCGCAGTGATGGTCGAGTGGATGATGGAGACGGGTGGTGTTGTTTGATTAGCTCATAATGTGGATACTACGGTTGCTGTGCCCGATATTGGTGATGTTGAGGTGGTTCCCGAGTTTCCAGGTGTGTTCCGGAGGAGTTATCAAGTGTTCCTCTAGTTTGGGAGATTGACTACACCATTGAGCTTGTGTCGAGCGCTGGACTCATTTTACCGGCATCTTGTCGTTCGGTGCCAGCGGAGCTGATAGAGCTACAGTTTCGACTCCAGGAGTTGCTGGAAGAGGTTTCAGGAGATTTCATGCGACCCCGCGTATTTGCGTGGTGTGCTCTTGCATTGTGTGTACGGATGATGGATGATTCGACGAGGTGGTGCATTGATTACCGAAGCCTGATTTTCTTCAGAGAAGAGTGAGTATCCTCCGCTTCGGATTGACGACTGGATTGATCAGTTCGCGAGAGCTTCAGTCTTTTTGAAGATTGATTTCGGATCCGGATACCGTCAGTTGAGGATCGATGAGTCAGATGTGGCTATGTTGGCTTTCGGATCTCGGTGCGGGCATCATGAGTTCTTGGTCACACTATTTGGTTGACCAATGCCCCGTAGTTTTTACCTATTTGATGGTCCAGGTGTTTAGACTGTTTATGGACGAGTTTGCGGTCATGTTTGTTGGTAACGTCCTAATGTACTCCGGGGGTGTGGGCCAGCACCTGAAGTAATAGTGAGCGGTTTTGCGGACTTTGCGAGATGATCAGCTATTTGTGAAGTTCAGCCAGTGTGAGTTTGGGCTGATTCGCGTGAAGATTTTGAGTCACATGATGTTATCCGATGGAGTTTGCGTGGATCCTGACTAGTTAGAAGCCGTGTGGACTTGGGGTTGACCTACCATTGTACCAGAGATCGGGAGTCTCTTGAGTTTGGCAGGCTTTTACCGACGGCTTGTGCAGGATTTTCCCGGATTGCCACTCTACTTTCCAGATTGACGAAGAAGGCATCAAGTTCGAGTGGTTTGATGCACGCGAGGAGAGTTACTTACTCCTGATGGATGGTTGACCGTTGCTTCGGTTTTGACCTTACCTGACGACCGCGACGAGTTCGTGGGTTATGGCGATGCATCGAGGTTTGGATTTGGTTATGTTTTGATGCTGTGTAGCAGAGCTGTGGCTCATGGGTTCAGGAAGTGGAAACTATATGTGGCTACATATCCTATGTATGGTATTGGGTATAGCTGACCTTAAGTTAGCATCAGAGAGTTCGAGACACTATTGCTATGGTGTGCAGCGCAGTGTAGGACGTACACTGATCACTTGAATTTCATCCACTTGCATTTTCGGCCAGATTTGGGCTCGAGGCGGTGTAGATGGATGGGGTTGACTAACGACTATGGCTGCACCTTTGAGCTTGTTCGGGAAGGTTTGAGGTTGTACTTTGACTATCCGTTTGGGATGTTGTTGCTGATGCGTTCAGTCGAGAGTCAGGAGCTTCGGTGTTTAATGTGTGTGTATGTGTGGTTTGAGTTTCCGTGTTAGTCGAGTTGCGAGCTACGGGAGCTGAGTTCAAGTGTGATGATGTTGAAGTTCATTGTTTGGCGTGCATTTGGCGCTAGTGGTGCGGAGATGTGTCCGACACCTCGAGCTTACTACTCGTGACACAACATGAAGAGCAATGTAACTGCTTGTGTGTGCAGATGCCACATTTGTCGATTGGCGATGGCTAGGAGGCAGAGACTTGCCGGAGAGTGTCAGCCATTAGAGATTTCCGGTTGGACGTGGCATTTGTCGCTGTGATCTTGTGTGTGTTTGTGTGCATTTTGATTTGTGGTACCTGTTGTCAGGCCATTGTGGACCATTTGACGAACTTAGTACATTTCCTTGTACTTTCGGAGATGATTTCAGTGGCAGACTGGCATAGCTGTGTTTGATAGAGGTTGGCCATTCACGTGATGTGCCTATGTCCCGGTTCGCTGATCGAGATAATTAGCTACAACTGAGTGTTGGCGAGCTTTGCAGCGAGCATTGGGGACCAGATTACAAGTTAGTACCGGTTCTTATCCTCAGATTGGTGGGCGATCTTTGAGGACTATTCAGACCTTGGAGGGCATATTGTGGACCTCGGTATTGCAATTCCAGAGGATTTGGGACCAGCAGTTTCACTTGTACGAGATTGCTTGCAGTACCAGTTTGTGGACCACTATGGTTTTGAGGTTGTATGATGTCGTTTTGAGGACGATGTTGTACTCCATTGTGTTGGAGCGAGTTCGATGTGAGATGATATTTGATTCGGATTTTGTGGAATGTGCAGCCACAGACTTTCGGATTAGCGGAAACATGTTGATAATTGCTTGAGTTCGATGTGTGAGTTATGTTGATGTATGTAGACTGAGTTGTGATTTGCCATGTTGTTTTGATCCAGGTGTGGTCATAGGCGAGTTTGTGTTGTGCCGTATAGTTCGGCGTCGCCTATATTGTTGGCTTTTATGTATGTTGTGTTGTGTTCCGTATGGCGGAACTACGTTTCAGGTTTGTTACGTGTTGTGTACCCTATCTGTTCCTTATGCAGGAACACTTGGCGCTTGTGTAGAGCCAGTTCAGATTTGTGATTTGTAGGTACAGGGATTTCAGCGCGGAGCTATCTCCTATCGTGGAGGCTGTTATCAGAGTTGTTCAGTTGATGTTGTCACTGGAGAGTTGAGGAGTATGCAGAGGCAGTGCTCCTACCTTGTAGTTGGCAGACTCAGAAATTTTGAGGTTGAAATTTTTTTTAAGGGGGGTGGATTTGTGACGACCCGGACCAGAATCAGCAGTATGATCAGCTGTATACGTGAGTTACTGCGTAATCGCAGATTTCCGACAGTTGTTTGAATCGCCAGAATTGTTAACGACTTAATTATTGGCCGAGAATTGGAGCTGAGTCTCTTCTCGAAAGTCGTTGTATGTGTGATTTTGAGTTCGTGGGCAATTCCGGATCGTTATTTGGACGACCGAGGAATTAATTATGAATATTTGAAGTTCGGATTTAAATGGTGGTGCTCTTAACGACTAAAGTACCGGACGAGAATTTGGTTTTGACTTCTTCACGGAAGTTGTAGAAAATTTAATTTCGAGCTCGTGGGAACTTCCGGAGCATTTTTCCGAGTTACGAAGATTAAGTTGTGAATATTTCCGATTGTTGATTATTTAGTCGGATTATGTATGTGTTTGGGTGAACCGTTGACTTTTTATCCGTTTGGTCGATGTGTTTGACTTTGGGTGATAATTGAAGAACATGTCGAGTCGAGTTTGTTGCCGTGAGAATTATCGGAATCGGAATTACGACGAAAAAGTTACGGATATTCGAAGTTTGTCGAAGAGATAATTACGAAGTTTCCAAAAATGGAAGGCCTATAAATAGAAACCTGCTGTTTTAGGCAAGTCAAAACTTACCATTTTGGGAGTTGACCGAGTGGACCGAGTCAACTCGGTGGAGGAGTGGCTTCTCGACGGTGATCGACGGCTTGCCGGCGACGGTGCTCGTCTGGCCACATCCGGCCTCGGGAAAGGACCCCATCGAAGCGTCTCGACGTCCCCATCACGTCTCTGGCCACCATATACGGTGAGGTTCACCGGAGTGAGAGGAAATTCTGGCAAAAACATGGAGAAAACTTGGTGAATTCGGGTTCATTGATTTCGGCCAAATTGATCTACAATTTGTAGTGGGCTTTGAAGCTCTCATCTCCATGATTCTAACCATGTAAGTATGGAGTTCTAATTCGATTTGTGCTTGGAGAATTTTGGATTTGAAATTTTGGGGACAATTCGGTTTTGTATGAAATTGAGCTAGTTAGAGATTGAATTGGACTTTGTTGCAGTTATGAAAATTGCTCAGTGGATGATTTTGAGTGGAATAGAGGTTGCTCCGCCGGGAAAAGTTCAGTTTGGTGGCGGCGCCGCCGTGGGCGGCGGTCAACGGTCAACGGCGGTCAAAGTTTGACTTTTTGGAGTTTTCGACAAGTTGCATGTCATTTCACTCGAAATCGCGCCCCGATCGCAGTGGGGAGGTTCGTTTCTCGATTTGAACATCCGAAAGTACAGTGAGGTATTGAGGTGTAAATATCGGATTTTCGACGATTCGTCGACATTGAATTACATGTTTCCGAGAATGGTGGTTTCTCGTGATTTGTCTTGTATTGTCGAGTTATGATTTTGAGAAATGGATTTTGTGAATATTCAGGGGTTCGTGATCGTTCGTTTGGCGAGGGACTTTCCGCCGGATCACGGGGTAACGCGTATCGCGTTACGCTAGTCTGTGAGTGGACATTTCTTTTCACGGATTGTTTGCGAGTCTTTATATACGTTTTATGAATTTGAGCATGCAATATGATCATGGTTTTACGAGCATGAGATTTCATACGAGATTATGTTTATTACGAGCATGTGTTATACGATTATGCCTATACCAGTATATAGTACGTATATACACTTATTTATTGTTTCATGCATTTGCATCGAACTATTTATGATTTGGTTTTCACAGAGTACAGTCTCAGTTACGTTGTTGTATCGATACACTTGCCTCTCGGCAAATCCCCGATGGTAGGCCGCCAGGAGGGACGTCGTCACCCCGACCTGACCGTGATGGGCGTTTCCCCGGAACAGAGGCCTTTCTGGCTTAGAGTCACGAGGACTAAGGACCCCGTGATTTGGACTGTACTAGCATGGAGGTGTGCATGAGTGACCCCGTGGGATTTTTACTTGCATGCTCAGTACGCTGGAGGATTATGGTTTTACCTCGTGTACTTTGTTATTTCTATTTACCTGGACTCGCATATGTTATTTTAAACATATATATCAACTGGTGAAAGACATTTATTTTCGTCCACTCACTCTCACAGTTTTCATGTCTTTCCCCTGCGTTTTTCGTTTTTCGTGCCCAGTTTGCAGTTCGCACTCTGGTGTCGCACGTCGTGGTCGGAGGCATAGTGCTCGAGCTACCTTGTTTCTTCCAGTAGGTTTATTGTTCTACCTACTGTGGTATACTTATATGATTATACATTAGAGGTCGCTCTGAGTATTCTGTTGTGTATACTATATGATTTTACTCCGGCTTTCAGTAAAGTATAGATATATTTATTGTTTTACTTTACTGTTGATATATTGAGAAATCCGGATGGGATTGGTGCCCACGGTTTGATTTTTGTGGCATAGGATGAAGTGTATTTTCCGCGTGCAGGTAATGGTAATTCCACGTTAGTAACGAAACTCTGCCAAAATTTCTACGGTTTTTGTTGGTTCGTGTTTTTGAAAGGGTTTGATTCCGGTTTAGGGAGCTAAATCGGGGTTGGGTCCTTTCAATTTTCCCCAAAAATTTTTAACATCGTGCCTCACCTGATGATCCATCTTCCTGAATAATTGTTGCTTACTGGTCTAGTACACTACACTTGGATGTATCCCATGGAATGGTACGTATTATTCAACATCTAAATTTTTAGTCTGTTTTTATAAAATTATATTTTTCTATAATAATCACATGCACTTAGCAATTTGATAGACAACTGGGGGATTACAAAGACTATGTGGCTAATAAATCCGCACCTGAAGGGTGTATAGCTGAAACATATATTGCGTAGGAATGCGTAACGTACACCAAGTTATATTTGGGAGTGTTGGAGGACTCTCTCCAATAGATGTCGGTAGATGAACCATAGTTCAATATTTCTATCCTCTCCAATGATGTTGAAGTATATGGAAAGTTGCAAAAGTCGTACGAGTTAGAACCATATGAGCTAGTCATTGCCCACTGGTGGGTATTGATTAACTTTCTAGAAGTTCAATACTGAAAAAATATCAATCTTTACTGTCATGCGGTTGCTGGTGATCTTGAATACCACAATAGAGAGTTTGCAAACTATTTTGGCAATGTCAGTGAGTTAATTATATATTCATTATTATGGTATTTATTCCCTTATTAATTAAGTCTAAATAAATATAGAAATATTATCATTTATATATACATTTGCAGGCATGGGTTATTGTGCCGGAGGAGCTCAAATGCATGTGGGCAAATGACGTGCAAGGAAAAAGGTGATGGGATCCGAATTATATTTTATATATTGAGTTATATTGTGTTTATAATTTATTGTGAATTTCTAACATTTCTGTTGGATTAATAAAGGTACAAGGAGTGGAAAGCTGAAATCAAAAAGCATTAGAAGAACCACGGCAACCTCCGTAAGGGTACCCCTAGCGAGTTTATGTATAGGGAGTACGAGTGGCAATGACTTCTTGCCCACTTCAACAACCCAAAATTTGGGGTATGCAACATTATATTTGTGTTTAATTACTTGTTTCATATTTGGCCAAAACAGTTTTCTAATTAATAGTCCTCCATTTAGAGTGTACGTTACAGTCCCCCGAAGATATTGTAAGTCTTATACCCTTATAACTTAAATAACATATTTGCTTATATATGTATTTTCTCTAAATTTGTTTACATATGATTACTAATATGTTATTTTATTTTCCTTGTCAAGTAGGCAAGAGTGCAGGAGGTGACTCCGGAGGTGTTGACTCAGATCGTGAGAGAACAATGGCTTGAGACCCAAGAAGAGGATCTCCCCTGGGCCATCTCTCAGATTGATCAATTCAACCAGATGGTAGTGGCAATGATCATGGGTCAGGTTTACCCACCCCGAGGAAACACCTACTACTGCAGGGGTCTAGGACAGAAGGGCGATGAGGTCTTGAACAACACTCCCGGTTTCTGACGCAAGTCGGGAACTTCCAGGCCTTCTCAGCTACAAGAACAGCTTCAAAGGCAGCTGACGGAGCATCAGAGGGAGTTAGAACATACTTGGAGACAGATGGAGGAGATGTAGCGGTCGTTGGGTTCTTAGTTTCAGGATTGGACTTCATAGTTAGACTTCTAGAATCTCGGTCCCGACCCCACCTCTGTTCCCTTTTGCTACTCCGCAGCCGCAAGAGGATTCGTAAAGTCCTGGTATTAAGGACACTGTTTTCGATAACATAGATTTAGATGACCCTTAGTGTACGTAGGTCTAATATGGATGAATATGTGTTTGTTGGTGAATATGTGTTGTTCACTATTGTGTAAATAAAATTATGCAATTGCAGGTTCTGAGAATAAAAATCCAGAATCTGCATTTTTTTTTTCTTCAGAAATCACCAACTATAGTCGACGACATTGGACAAAGTCGTCGGCTAAAGTGTTTTAAAAAATTATAGTTTTATACTATAGGCGACAGCGTGCATACTATAGCCGTCGACGTCCAAATACTATAGCCGACGATAATATTTTAAAGTCGTCGGCTATAGTCTTATTATAGTCAACCATTTTAACCACTAAGAAAGGTTTATCCGACGAAGTTGTCGGCAAAAGTCTTAAACTATAGCTGATGATAACAAAGTCATCGGGTATAGTTTAGGCTATACCCGACGACAGACATAACAAGTCGTCGGTTATTCTTTCACCAACTGCCTTTTTTCAATGAGTCTATAGCAGATGACTTGTCGTCGTCTATAATTATAGCCAACGACTTTTTCACTACAAGAAAAAACACACTTAAGCCACGAAGCATTTCCATCGCCTAAGTGGCGTTTTTCGTCGCCTAAGTACTTAAGCGATGAAATGTTCATCGCCTATGTTTCGTCGCCTAAGAATTGTCGCCTAGGTACATAGACGACGAAACTGATTCATTTTGTCGCTTGAGTACCTTCTTAGATGACAAAAAGTGGTGCGTCATGTAAGTACTTGGGCGTAAAAAAATTGTCCCTCTGAACGACAAAACGTCTCCGTTGTCTCAGAGACCTCTTAGACAACGAAATATGTTCTTCGTATAAGAGGGCACTGCGACGATGGAAACGTTTTATCATCTAAAAATCATTTCAACAACGACGAAGCATTTTCGTCGTCTAAGTGAATACACTTAAGCGACGAAACAAGTCTATTTCGTTGCCTAAGTTAATAATTTTTTTTTGAATTAAATAAATCATTAATAATACTTTTAAAAATTATGAAAGGACCCAATCCCGATTCAGTTGCCCAAATCGGAATCGAACCCCTTTTGAAAATACGAACCAACAAAAACTATTCAAAATTTCGGCAGAGTTTCGTTACTAACGTGGAATTGCATAAACCTGCACCCTGAAAATAACACTTCGTCCTATACCACAAAAGTCAAACCGTGGGCACCAATCCCATCCGGATTTCTCAATATCATAATATAAACAATAAACAGTAAACATACTGTACTATATATAATATATCAGAGAAAATCCGTATAAACATGTATCAGAATGTATCAAAGCGACATCTAGTGTAAATATATACAATATACACATCAGTAGGCGAAACAAGAACCTACTGGAAAACACAGGTAGCTCGGATCACTAGCCTCCAACAGCGACGTGAAATACCAGAACCTGAATAGCAAACTGGGCACGGAAACTGAAAAGCCCAGGGGAAAGACATGAAAATCGTTAGAGTTTGAATGCATAAATAAAGATAATTGTCTTTCTCCGGATAATATACAAGTTATAAAAATATATACGAGTCTGAATGCATAAATAAAGAAATGGTACACGAGGGAGACTCTAACTCCTCACGTGTACAGAGCATGCATAAAAATCTCACCGGGTCACTCGTGGACACATCCGTGCTAGTACAGTCTGAATCACGGGGTCCTTAGTCCACACGTGATTCTAGCCAGAAAGGCCTCGGTTTCGGGGAAACGCCCCTTGCCGGTCAGGTCTGGGTAACGCCCCTCTTGGTAGGCTTACCATCGAGGATCAGCCGAGAGGCAAGTGTATCGATACAACAACGTAACTGAGACTGTACTTTGTGTAAATCAAATCATAAATAGTTCGATGCAAATGCATGATACAACATAAAAGTGCATGTACGTAATATATACTAGTATAAGCATAATCGTATAACACATGCTCAAGTAAATTGAAATAACGTATGCATGCTCAAGTTCGTAAAACGTGTAATAAGACTCGCAAACATTCCGTGAAAAGAAATTGTCCACTCACAGGTGAGCAAACCGCACACTCGCGCTAATCTCGTGGTCCGGCTGAAGATCCCTCGCCTGAAGCACGATCTCGCTCTCGATCTCGATCTCCTGAACATTCATAACATAACTGATCAAAAATATAATCCACAACTCTGTACTTAACCACGGAAACCAACCGTTCCCGGAAATAAACAATGCAGTGCAAAATGATTAATGGAATTCTCGAAATCTCCACTCGAAACCCTCGACCGAAAATTGGCTACCAAAATCAGTCCGAAAACCTCTTGACGATAATCAGGGCGCGATTACGAGAAAAACGACATTAAGAACACTAAAATCCAAAAAGTCAACCCCTCGCCGGAGCTCCGCCGTTGACCGCCGCTGCCGCCGGCGGCGCGCCGTCAACGGTGGAATTCCACGACGAAAATTTCAAGAACTCAAGATCTAGACAAGCCTAACCTCTTTCACAACTACCACCAAGACCGAATCAAACCGGAACTACCCCAATTTCAGCTCGAACTGAACGGAATCCCAATTTCCGGTGACCTAATCGGGTTCAACCAAAAATCCATCCTCAGCCCAAAATAAACACATGGGAAGACTCACAAGGTCAAGGGGAGTCGAACCCCCCTAACCTCACCCACCGAGGCTCGCCGGAACACGGCCAACCATCACCGGCGACAAACTTCAAACCGACCCGATTCGGGTTCAAGCAAAATGCAACCAATTTCAACCAAACCAATTACAAAACGATAAAGGAGCTCAAGGTGAAGCTAATCATACCCTTTCCGAAGTCGGAGGTGGCCGGAAAAGGGTCGTCGGACGGCGAAACCAATCGGGAAAGTTTCCCCCTTCGCGGTCAACGGTCAAACTTCTATTTTTGGAAAGTCAACGGTCTGGTCAACGTCAAACAGTATTTTCGGCAATTTTTGCGACTATTTCCGATATTTATACTCGCGCCTTGGGTCGATCGACGATTCGAAATGGATAACCATCACGATTCGGATAAACACGAAACAATCGGATAAACTCGTCGAAAACTGAAACTTCAAATAATCGTATTATATTCCTCGGTTATCGGAAAAATCATCCGGAACTGCCCTCGAGCTCGAAATCACGTAATCTACAACTTCCGTGAAGGCACTCAACTCAAATTCTCGGCCGATAATATAGTCGCGAACAGAATCAACAAACCACACAAATATCGTAAAACTGCGACTATGACCAATCTCGGTAATCGTGCAGAATACACAACTGATTCTGGTTCGGGTCGTCACAAATCTACCCCCCTTAAAAAATTTCGACCTCGAAATTTACGTACCTGTCAAGTGAACAAATGAGGATACTGTTCCCGCATACGCTGCTCACTCTCCCAGGTGGCCTCCTCAACTGAATGGTTCTGCCACAAGACCTTTACTAGTGAAATCACACGGTGCCTCAGCTCCTGCTCATGACGATCGAGAATCTGCACAAGCTCCTCCACGTACATCAAATCTTCTCTGATCGGCAACTGCTGTGGAGTTAACACATGTGAAGGATCTGAGATGTACTTCCGCAACATTGAAACATGGAAGACATCATGAACACGAGCCATCTCAGCTGGCAACTCAAGTCTGTAAGCAACAGCTCCAACCCTCTCTGTAATCTCGTACAGACCAATGTACCGTGGTTGAAGCTTGCCACGCTTCCCGAAACGCACAACTCCCCTCCACGGAGATAGTTTCAGGAAGACCCAATCACCTACCTCAAACTCGAGGCTCTGCCGATCCTGGGCGATCTTCAATCGATCCCAGATAACCTGTATGTCCTCCATCGTACTCTTCACCAAATCAGGACCAATAAGCCAACGCTCGCCCACCTCACTCCAACACAATGGAGTGCGACACTGCTTCCCGTACAGAGCCTCGTACGGTGCCATCTCAATACTGGCCTGATAGCTGTTGTTGTAGGTGAACTCTATCAAATGTAACTGCTGATCCCAGTTTCCATGAAACTGCAACACACATGATCGCAACATATCCTCAAGAGTCTGAATGGTCCGCTCGGACTGCCCGTCAGTCTGAGGATGAAAAGCTGTACTAAATCGCAACCTCGTGCCCAAAGCGCGCTGTAACGCCTGCCAAAACTCAGAAGTGAACTGACTATCTCGGTCAGAAACAATGGACACAGGCACACCATGCAAGCGAACAACCTCTGATAAGTACAACTTGGCCAATCTGCCCACTGATATCTTCCCCGGAAGTGCAAGAAAGTGTGCAGATTTCGTCAATCGATCCACAATAACCCAAATACCAGTGTTGCCAGCCGAAGTACGCGGCAACTGATAAACGAAATCCATCGTAATGTGCTCCCACTTCCAAACCGGAATCTCAAGTGGCTGTAGTTTCCCTGCAGGTTTCTGCCTCTCCGTTTTCACCTGCTGACAGATCAAACATCGACTCACGTACGCGGCAATCTCCTGCTTCATGTTGCGCCACCAATAGTACGCTCGAAGTGTACGAAACATCTTCGTACCTCCCGGATGCATCGCATACGCTGAACTATGGGCCTCGTCCAGAATCTCCTTCTTCAAGCTCTCATCTTTGGGTACACATAACCTGCCTCTGAACAACAACGTACCATCGTTGCTCAAACGAAACTCTGTAGGCACACCATTCCGTATCATGGTCTTCTTGCCCAACAAATAGGAATCTAAATCCTGAGCCTCTCGTACCTGATCAACCAATACGGGTCGAACCTGAAAACTGGCCAACAAAGCTCCATCATCGTCATACCCAAACTCAGCACCTGTAGCCCGAAGCTTGGCTAACATCGACACTCTGGCCACACACATATGAAACAACGAGGCTCCAGACTTCCGGCTAAGTGCATCAGCCACAACGTTGGCCTTCCCTGGATGGTACTCAAACGTACAATCATAGTCGTTGATCAACTCCATCCATCGGCGCTGTCTCATATTCAGATCCGGCTGCGTCTGCAAGTAAGTGAGACTTTTGTGGTCGGTGTAGATCTTACATTGAGCTCCATACAGATAATGTCTCCAACTCTTCAACGCTAACACAATAGCGGCTAACTCCAAATCATGCATCGGATAGTTGACCTCGTGTAGTTTCAGCTGTCTGGAACCGTAGGCTACAACCCTACCATGCTGCATCAACACACAATCAAGCCCCAACTTCGACGCATCACTGTACACAACAAACTCACCACTGTCGTCTGGCAATGTCAGAATCGGTGCGATAATCAATCTCTCCTTCAGGAGCAAATAAATCTCCTCGCACGCATCAGACCACTCAAACTTGACGCCCTTCTTCGTCAATCTGGTAAGTGGTGTAGCCATTCGGGAGAAATCCTGTACAAACCGCCGATAATAGCCTGCTAACCCCAAGAAACTCCGGATCTCCAGCACAGTAGTGGGTCTACTCCAGTTCAACACGGCCTCGATCTTGTCAGGATCAACACTAACTCCCTCGGCCGAAATCACGTGGCCCAAAAACTTCACACTATCCAACCAGAACTCGCACTTGCTAAACTTCGCGAACAACGGATGGTCCCGCAAAATCCGCAACACTGCTCGCAAATGCTTCTTGTGCTGGCCCACACTCCTAGAATAGATCAAAATATCGTCAATGAATACAATCACGAACTTGTCCAGGAACCGTCTGAACACCCGATTCATCAAGTCCATGAAAGCTGCGGGGGCATTGGTCAACCCAAACGGCATAACCAAAAACTCATAATGCCCATACCGCGACCTGAAAGCTGTTTTGGCCACATCCGAATCCCGAATCCTCAACTGGTGATAACCGGATCGAAGGTCAATCTTCGAAAAGACTGATGCACCCTTCAGCTGATCGAACAAATCATCAATCTGTGGCAACGGATACTTGTTCTTCACCGTCACCTGATTCAGCTTCCGGTAGTCGATGCAAAACCGCATGGACCCATCTTTTTTCCGCACAAACAACACCGGAGCACCCCACGGAGAAACACTCGGTCGAATGAAACCCTTCTCTAACAACTCCTGGAGCTGAATCTACAAGTCCTTCAACTCCGCAAGCGCCATTTGATACGGTGTTTGTGAAATCGGTCCTGTACCTGGTAACAACTCAATAGTGAAATCAATCTCCCGCATAGGGGGTATACCAGGTAACTCTGCTGGAAACACATCCGGAAACTCGGATACAACCTCAATACTACCAAGGTCTGGTACGGCTGTTGTAGTGTCCACAACACGGGCTAAGTAAGCGACACAACCCTTCTTCATCAACCGATCTGCCCTCATCGCGGAAATCAAACACAGTAATGAAGTGTTCTTCTCGCCACGGAACAGTATCTCGGGTAACCTTGGTCGTCGAAACGCGACCTCCTTCTTGTGACAGTCAAACATGACCCAGTGTGTCTCCAAGAAGTCCATACCCAAGATCAAATCAAAGTCCACAATATCAAGCAATAACAGATCAGCGGCTAATCCATGACCACCAATAAACACCTCACAGTCTCTGTACACCCAACCGATACTCACAATCTCACCTGACGGATATAACACTCTCCACAACCCCGGAAGTGGAGATGCCGGTACCGTAGCTAATGATGATAGTCTAAATGATATGAATGAATGTGTGGCACTTGGATCTAACAATGCAAGTACTGGAATACCAAAGACATGTAACGTACCAATAACAACCTCCGGTGATGCTCTGCCCTCACGTAGAGTCATAGCATGAACCCTCGCCTGTCTGGCTGGTCGTCCTCGCTGAGGCTGTCCCTGCTGTCTGCCCTGGCCTGCAAACTGTGCTGGTCGAGCTCCCGAAGTGACACCTCGCTCAGCTCCAGAACTCTGGGCCGTCTTTCCCTCAGCACCATACGACTGAGGACACTCCCTCGAATAGTGACCCACCTGGCCACAACTATAACAAATGACAGTACTCCGCTGACATATACCAAGGTGACGCTTGTTGCAGAAGCTACACAATGGATAGTCTCTCGGAACAGGAAATGTGCCACCAGTACGCCGAGGATAACTGGAACCGCTGGAACCTTCACCAGCATGTGGTCGCTGCGGCCGATCTCTCCTCCATCTCGGTCTCTGTCTAGGTACACTAGCTGGTGGTCGATATGATCCACCGCTTGAGGATGAAGCTGAACCGGAAGTATCAGAACTCTGCCTTTTTAAAGGCCCCTGACTCGGTCCACCTTCCTCAAACCGTCTCGGCTGGTACCTCTGCTGCCTCTCCTGCTCAATATCCTCGCCTCGGAGTGTTGCACTGACAAACTTATCAAAGTTGTTCCGAGGCATCGTAGTAAGAGTCGCCTTGATATTCAGATTCAATCCCAGCTCAAACCTGCGACACTTGGCTTCCTCAGTAGCCACCATATCACGCGCAAAACGAGACAAACGGGTAAATCGGTCCCGGTACTCATGTACAGACAAACTGCGCTGCCTCAAGTTCGTGAACTCCTCATATTTGCGCTGCTGGGTAGCCTGATTAAACTACCTCCGAATAAACAGATCACGGAACAAAGTCCATGGAGTATCAGCTGGAACTCTGTACGTGCTAACCCACCAAAAGTATGCATCACCCTCAAGTAATCCGACTGCTGCCACTGTCATCTGCTCAGGAGTAAACTGCAGACGCTCACATACACGTTCAACTTGAACCAACCAAGCCTCGCATATCTCTGGATCAACTGAACCCGAAAACACAGTAGCACCAGCAGTACAAGCCTTGACCACAGGGTCAAAACGCTCTTCCAAACGCAGCACTCGCATCAGCAAGTCGCGCATTCGGCGATCCTCATCAGGATCCTCTTCCCGATCAACACAGGGACCACGTCGAGGAGGCATCCTACTGATACAAGACAAGCATTAGGTACAAGCAGAAAGAACGTAATCATGAAAGTGCATATACGTAATATATACTAGTATAAGCATAATCGTATAACACATGCTCATGTAAATCAAAATCACGTATGCATGCTCAAGTTTGTAAAACGTGTAATAAGACTCGCAAACAATCCGTGAAAAGAAATTGTCCACTCACAGGTAAGCAAAACGCACACTCGCGCTAATCTCGTTGTCCGGCGGAAGATCCCTCGCCTGAAGCACGATCTCGCTCTCGATCTCGATCTCCTGAACATTCATAACATAACTGATCAAAAATATAATCCACAACTCTGTACTTAACCACGGAAACCAACCGTTCCCGGAAATAAACAATGCAGTGCAAAATGATTAACGGAATTCCCGAAATCTCCACTCGAAACCCTCGACTGAAAATCGGCTACCCAAATCAATCCGAAAACCTCTGGACGATAATCAAGGCGCGATTACGAGAAAAACAACATTAAGAACACTAAAATCCAAAAAGTCAACCCCTCGCCGGAGCTCCGTCGTTGACCGCCGCCGCCGCCGCCGGCGCGCCGTCAACGGTGGAATTCCACGGCGAAAATTTCCAGAACTCAAGATCTCGACAAGCCTAACCTCTTTCAGAACTACCACCAAGACCGAATCAAACCGGAACTACCCCAATTTCAGCTCGAACTGAACAGAATCCCAATTTCCGGTGACCTAATCGGGTTCAACCAAAAATCCATCCTCAGCCCAAAATAAACACATGGGAAGACTCACAAGGTCAAGGGGAGTCGAACCCCCCTAACCTCCACCACCGAGACTCGCTGGAACACAGCCAACCATCACCGGCGACAAACTTCAAACCGACCCGATACGGGTTCAAGCAAAACGCAACTTATTTCAACCAAACCAATTACAAAACGATAAAGGAGCTCAAGGTGAAGCTAATCATACCCTTGCCGAAGTCGAAGGTGGCCGGAAAAGGGTCGTCGGACGGCGAAACCAATCGGGAAAGTTTCCCCCTTCGCGGTCAACGGTCAAACTTCTATTTTTGGAAAGTCAACGGTCTGGTCAACGTCAAACAGTACTTTCGGCAATTTTACGACTATTTCTGATATATATACTCGCGCCTCGGGTCGATCGACGATTCGAAATGGATAACCATCACGATTCGGATAAACACGAAATAATCGGATAAACTCGTCAAAAACTGAAACTTCAAATAATCGTATTATATTCCTCGGTTAACGGAAAAATCATCTGGAACCGCCCTCGAGCTCGAAATCACGTACTCTACAACTTCCGTGAAGGCACTCAACTCAAATTCTCGGCCGATAATATAGTCGCGAACATAATCAATAAACCACACAAATATCGTAAAACTGGGACTATGACCAATCTCGAGAATCGTGCCGAATACACAACTGATTATGGTTCGGGTCGTCACAAATTATAAATTAATATAAGAGTTAATTATATTAATAAAATATTCATTAAAGTAAATAAAATACCAGTTTAGTTTTTACAAATTAAAGAAAATACAAAACTAAACTAGGGGGGTTAAAAAGGCAACCTATTTTGCCGCCGCCGGTCTAATCGTCGTCGTTCGGTCCGTGAGGAGGGGGGGACGACAAGAGTCCTCGAGAACAAGCAAACCCATGCGTGCGCACAACGCAAAGAATTTGATCATCCTTTTGTTTTGCGTGTTCAGCTACCCCTACATCGACATGGTCTGCTTCCAGGCCCGATCGATGGACTCCTGTGCCAATCTAGCCTGCTCTTGTGCGGCTCGGACCGCCTCGATATCGACCCCACCTCGCCTATTGGACAACGATTCGAAGGGTTAGGATGACAAATCTCTATGGACCCTCCGTCCAATCCCACGAACCTCCTTGCCAACTCAGCGGCTGTAAACAGCATCGATGATGGCAAT
The DNA here is from genome assembly GCA_946800695.1 of Geum urbanum. Taxonomy (NCBI): domain Eukaryota; kingdom Viridiplantae; phylum Streptophyta; class Magnoliopsida; order Rosales; family Rosaceae; genus Geum; species Geum urbanum. Next base: position 44,688,808 of record OX326998.1, read on the forward strand.
CTGGCCCTCCACCGATAGAGGGGGCACCTCTTCGGGCGTTATACTCGGATTTTCCTGCTAGGTGTTCGCCAACTTCTCCAGGGCCATTTCTATCAACCGCGCCTAAAATTAAAATAAAATTACCGTTATAGTAAATTTCGATACATTTTGGAAGTATGATTAAATTGAATTGAGTTAGGCAAGATGAGTTACTTACCCCTTGTTGACTCCCTTCATCGTCGACCCCGGGCCTGACATAAGCCGAGACGCTGGCATCCAGGAGAGAATGCTTCGAACCCGCATCCGTGTACTCCTTTGTGATGAATATGAAGTGTTTGGAGCCGGAAGTATGGTGTTTATCCTTCTTCACACAGTTTGCCTTGTTGGTATCCAACCTAACTTCGTCACAAAAAAATTATTAAATAATAAATAAATGGTTAAAAATAAGAAATTATTTATTTTTCTCAATTTAAAGGAAATGAAGACAAACCTTATACTTGTCAGACTCAAAGTGTCCAACCAACCATTCCCACTCATGTTCCCTTTCGTTCTGCAACTCATGTGGGACAGGCGTGGCGTCGTGTCGGAGATAGTACTTGTGCAGGTTGTACTTCCAATCCTTGAAAATGTTCTTGGCCACAGTGTTGATATGCTCCATCATCTACGGCTTGCCGTCGATATCGAAATGTGTCCAGAAAAAAACAAAAACAAATATTAGAACCTAAACATTATGCCTAGCTTTGAGGTTGGTAATTAATTATAAAAATATAAAAAATTAAATAGTATTATCGAGAGTTCGCGGTACACCCCCAACCTCTCAAATTTAGGCAGCTTGTTCCACAAAGCGGTAATCATACAGATGTTGTTACATATGATTGAGTCGATGGTGTGCGACATGAGGCTGCCGAGTTGCGAGGACGGAGGGCCTCTGGCTAAATTGTTGAACGGCACCGGGATCTTCTTCCTGGTCAACCTGACTATGCGCTCGATTTTCGTAGACTTCCCAAGTCTCTGACTCCGTTTGGGGACCTCATCTGACGGTTGCCTCCTCGCCGTGCGTCGTGCACTGTAGTGAACGGAATCGTCGACCGACTCCATGGGACCTTCAGACATCGCCGCTGAAGTGGTGGCGGGTGGGTCATTGGTATGGGCAGTAGCCGCCTCATTTGGAGCATGAGGGATTGGGCCAGTCGGCAAACCCGAACGATTCGAAGGAGCCCAATGCTTGTGCAATGGAATGGAGTTCGGCTTCCCTCTCTTCTTGCGATCGCCTCTTCTTTGGCGCCATCAATCGTAATTAATGAAGCTGAAAAAATTATTTATTAACACTATATATATCCAAATTAATTCATCCAAATTAATCAAAATTTTCACCGAATTTCATCAAATATAAATATATCCAATTTATTTTAATTTCAAAAATTAATATATCAAATTTATCTAAATTTAAAAAAAAATCAAATTTATCCAAATTTCACAAATAACATCAATCTATGTACGATTAAATTCAATTCGATATATAATACTAATTTGCCATCCAAATTTTACTAAATTATCCAATTTAAATACATTTTACAAATTTATCCTAATTTATCTAATTTATTCAAATCGCACCTATTTAATTATCCAATTTATTTCGTGACATTTATATTACCAATTTATATTAATTACTAATTTATATTACAAATTTATATTAACAATTTATTTATTCAATTTATATTACCAATTTAACAAATAATTAACATCAATTAATATACTCAAAACTATATCTATACATTATATATACAATACTAAATACATTATACGTACTAAATACATGCATTACAAAAAAAAATATATATATATACAATATACATAATTAATATTTCATTTATTAATTAACAATATATCCAAAAATATATATATACAAATTAAATCTATATACACAGTAAATATGAAATACATACATAACATGTATTATACGTGTGTGTATATATAAAGTGAGAGATCGATACCAACGGCAACGTTGAGGGGAGGCGGTGGGGAAGAGGGTGGTCGGAGAAGAGATTGAGGAGGAGGAGGCGAAGTGAGGAGGTGGCAACGTTGCAGGAGAGGCGGCGGAGGAGAGTGGATCGGAGTGAGAGAATGAGAGAGAATGGGGGAGAGAGAGAGAGAGACTGGTTCAAAACGGGAACCATTTTCTGGATATATACATTGACTTAGGCGACGAACCGATGGATTTCATCGCCTAAGTGCACTTAGGCTACGAAATACGTCGGTTCGTCGCCCAAGTGAAATTTAATATGGCCCAAAAAATGAGGCGCACAGAAAACTGAACCCACTTCGACAATGAAACGATTTTTTTCCTCGCCTAAACCCTACTCTTAGGTGACGAAACAAAACCTATCGTCGTCTAAGTGATATTCAAACATGGTCCCAAAAAAAGGTGCTCAGGAAAGTGAACCGCCAAATTTTTGGTCTTAGGCGACGAACGTGATATATTTTGTCTCCTAAGTTGTAATTTTTTCTGGCCTGAAAATTTAGGCGCACAAACCGAACCAACAAAAAATTTGGTCGTAGACGATGAGCCATTGTGTTTTTGTCGCCTATGTGAGACCTCTGGCGACGAAAATACCTTGGTTTGTCGCCTAAGTGAATATTTTTAAAAAAATATTTTTGTGTAGTTACTTATAAGTTTTAAAAAATGAACCGTTAGATATAACCATTATATTTGTACAATATTAATTGTTAAAAAAACTGAACCTAATTCGGATTAATTTAGGTTTCGATCGAATGAATTTAATTAGTACGTACGTGATTATCGAAAAATAGTTAAAAAACGGACACTATCGTAAAAATAATTCGTAAATCCGTTTTCGAAGTTTTGGGTGTTGATCTGGTCGTAAAAACTTAATTTATCAACTACAAACATTTAATTGAAATTTAATAGCCAACGTTTGTAAGAGATTAAAAATTTGTGATATATCTACTAACGTTGTATAACTTAAGTGTTTGTACATCTATATTTACTCCACGTGAACATTAACGAAATTGAATTTTGACAAAATAGTCGTTGCATATATTGATCATAACATAATATGTAAGTTCATGAATTTTCATTGAAAACGAAGTTCATGCATTAAGGGTTTCATTGGCGTAGTCAACAATAAAATCAACATTTGAACAAAACGGAAACGTTGATATGCGAATCTTCGTAACTCCGATTTTCGAACAGTCGACACTCACAATCCAAGAATTGGTTACTTTACGTCCTGAAGGAAAAAAAATTATATTTGAAGATGGTATGCATGGTCGGGCTCTTAGAGGTCAGATTCTGAAACTATGACTTAGGCGACAAAAAAAGTTACATTTCATCGCCTAAGCTTACTTTTAAGCGACGAACACAACTAGGTTCATCGCCTAAGTAATTCTGAGTTAGGCGACAGGGTTTAGGGGTTAGGGTTAGGGGAAAGAGTTTAAGTGTTTAGGGTATGTAGGGTTTAGGGTATGACTAAGGCGACGAAAAGAGTTGCTCTCGTCGCTTAAAAAGTAACTTAGACGACGAAAAGAGATTGGTTCGTCGTCTAAGTACCTTCTTAAGCGACGAAATCAACTCTTCTCGTCGCCTAAGTCATACCCTACATATCAAAGTGAAATTTATGCGTCAAAGTATCATCCTCAGTAGACGCGAAGAAATACGATGTAAGGTTGTATACATACGATAATTGATAATTAATTAATTAATTAATTAATTAATTAATTAATTATTCAAATATATACAAATAATTCGTGATCGAGGCCGATTGATACGAACCAGTTCAATTCTGGATCTATTAGTTATGTTTGGAATGATAGAATAATTGTACTAGTACTCTGATCCTCATTCAAATTAAAAATCTTCGAATTCAGAATATTTATTATATTGTACTCATTGTCGATCATAATATAATTAATCATCATTACCTTGAAAAAGTGAGATTACAATAATTATTTACCAATTCATGTTGTAATCATCATCATACTCCTCTACACTATTACCCGATTGCTCCTCCTCCTCATCATACTTAACGTCATCTGACGAATATCCTGAGTCCTCGTCATCATCATGTGCCTCATCTTCACGATCATCATTCTCTAGATCTATAATATGATATTGAGTTAGATTTGTAGAGCCATCAGGCATGGTTAAGCGTTCAGCAACTCGAACCATTTGCATTATGTCGGAGCAGATGACAGAAATATTAGGCTCTTGATATGCAGGAATGTCTCTTTGCGGTTCACCATCGTCAGTCACCGTTGTTCCTTCAGTTGTCGTGGTATTCCATATTCCTCGATAATAGATATGGTTCACTATTTTCCACCTTTGACCAGCTTTTAGATCATCAAGATAGAACACCTGCCATACTAGCTTAAGTTTGTATCAACTGATAATAGGTCCAAGTTTTCCTTTGTACGCTTGAATCATTTGTACTTAAATAGGAAAACGTTGACATCATTCCCATAACAAAGCTGAACGACATATACAAGAGCCCCGTAATATATATCATCGTCATCCCCAACCGCGATCACACTATTTTGTGTTCTTCTTCCTTAATCTCAGGCCAATGAATCAAATTTTACATCATTCAAAAAATATCCGGGGTAAATATAGTGTCTAACCGGCTTCCCTGCTAGCAACTGCTTTAGCCAGGACCACCACCTCCCGTAGTTATCGAATTTTTGTAGATCAATCATCTGTAATAATTCGTATTAATTAAAATATAATTAATTAAAGTGTTTCATTTCTACAAACATGTATATAATTAAATAAGTAAACATATGTACCTATTGGAGGAAATAATCAGGGAACTTCTTCATAACCACTTTTTCAAACCAGGCTGAACTCTTATTCGGATGTAACGCCTGAAGTTTCTCCCTGTATGCTTTCATGTAAGGCTCAACTTCGTCACAGTCTTGCAACACTACTCAATGTGCCTTGATAAGTTCTTCTCTTATTAATGATTCCTTTAATACTCCTCTAAAGGTTCGTACGACATTTGTCATGACAGAAAGATTGATGCTGCCACTGGGATCAGAGGCGGTGGGAGGTGATGGATCATTAAGGTACCTGCTGCAGTAAGTAACACATTCATGCATTAGGTATGTTTATGCTATGGAGCCATCTAGGACCGGCCTATTTTTTACGAATTCTTTATACTGTCCAAGCTGTCTACAAAATCCAAAATTCAATTAATTAATTGTAGAATATGTACATATAGTAATCTCAAGTGGAACAAATAATTGATCGGAAAACCTGTATAATTAATTAATTGTAAGTACCTTTCTTGAGGATACATTCAACTGTACTGGACCAGACCAAAAATGAGCAGATGTTCAGGTATGTGGATTATTAGGTGAATCATGATGTCAAAGAAAGCAGGAGGGAAAATCCTCTCTAGTTTGCAAATGATGTGCACAATTTTTTCTTGCAGTTCCACCAATATCTGTCTTCTTTAACTCTCTGGCACATAACCTCTGCCACCATCTGCACAATGCCACTATTGGTTCTACGACGTGTCGAGATAAATATGGCCGAATTACCACTGGAATCAAATATTGCAGCATAACATGATAGTCATGTGTCTTTAGACCAACAAACTTGTGTTCCACCTCGTTCATTGCTCCAATTATAGTAGCTGCATACGTAGTTGGATAACGAACACTATTAAACTAGTGGAATACAGAACCTCTAAGTGTCGGCTTCACTGTGTAAGGTGCATCTAGCATCTTGTTATACACTCATTTTCTATCCCTCCTCAACCACAAGGGACGACGTAGATTCATAGATTCCAGATCTTTGCGCACTTTGGGAGTATCTTTAGTCTTGAACTTAATACCAAGAATTATTCCCACCACGTTGTCGCACACATTCTTTTCTATGTTCATCACATCCAAGTTGTTCCTCATCTTCAACTTCAACCAATAAGGGAGTTCAAAGAATATACTTTTGTGATGTCAACAACTGAGATCCTGTAGAGGTATTGGATTACGTTTTTGTACATCCTTGTCATTGGTCAACACACCAACATTGAAATAGCTCAACTTCTCTAAAATCTCTTCGCCAGACCAACTACGGGGTTTAAGATTATTCTCTACCATCCCGTCAAAATGAGATTCATCCTATCGTCACGGGTGATCGCCAGGAAGCCATCTACGGTGACCTAAGTAACACACCTTCCTCGCGTGCCAACTGGAGTTTACATCATCCAAACATATAGGACATCCATTGTATCCCTTCGTTCTGCAGGCTGCCAACATCCCATATGCTGAAAAATCACTGATCGTCCACATTACAGCTACCCTCATCATGAACATCGTGTCAATGAATTTTTCATAAGATGGGACACCATTTTCCCATAACAGTTTCAGCTTGTCGATCAAAGGTCTGAGGTAGACATCTAATTAAGCACTTCCCCGGAGATTTAAGACCTGGAATTAGCAGAGTAAGAAAATTAAATTCCTTGTTCATGCACATCCACGGAGGCAGGTTGTACGACATTTGAATAATCGGCCAAGTGCTGACGGCAGAGCTATTACTACCCCAAGGATTAAATCCATCTGTAGAAAGTCCGAGTCTAACATTTCGAACCTCTGCTGTAAAGTCTTCGAATTCCCTGTCGAAATATTTGAACGCCTCATCATCCATGGCATGTCTCAGCATATCGTTATCTATTCGCTTTTCTGTGTACCACCGCATCGCCTCTGCTGTGTATAGAGATATGTACAGATGCTGCAATCTGGGAATTAATGGAAAATATTGAAGAACCTTCAAAGGAATTTGGTTTTTCAAACTCCTTTTATTGCCCCGGTTCTCATATCTGCACTGGCCACATACAGGGCAATAGTTCAAATGTGCATACTCTTTGTAAAACAGCACACAATCATTTAGGCAGGCGTGAATTATCTTGAACTTTAGGCCGAGGCTTCTCAAGATCTTTCTAACCTTATAATGCGATTTCAGAAGATTGTGATTATCGGGAAACAACTTACAAATTTGCTCATGTATTACGTCAAAAGCACTATGTGACATTTTTTTCTTCACTTTTATCTGCATTTGCTACTTCACATATTGCAACACATTCTCTCGACATCAAGGGTACACTGGGGTCTGGGCTTCAAGTAGTATCTTGTTGTACTTATCCATCTCACTAGTTGATCTACGCATTTTATGCTTGATTATTAATGTCTTTCTCTCTACATTTTACTTTGTTATGAGCTTGGTAAATATGTTTCTAACTTGTTTTATGTTTTTAGGTAGAAAATAAATGAGAAATAATAAAGGAGGCGATTGGGAGCAAAATGTGTGCTAAGGAAGACGTTCCTAAATTCCGAAGAATAAATGGTCACGTGGAATTACATGGAGTTAATTGCATGAAGATGAGCTAAATTGGTGATGCATGATAATTGCATGGTTTTGAAGTGAACCTTAATTGCATGGAGCATGATGAAAGGATGTATAATTACATGCATGAGATGATGAGCTAACTTAATTGCTGCAAAGCTAATGATCAAAACGGACAGTAGCTAAATTTGAAAGTGTTTGGAACGGTGGTGATGATGATAAGCTAATGGAGCTTAATTAAGGCATGGAGCTAATGTATGAAACGGCATGGTGGAAATAACGGAAGTATAATTGCTATAACGGTGAGCTTAATTGCATGGACAAAACGGCATGGAGCTAATGTGCAAAACGGAGGCATAATTGCAGAACGGAAGCTTAATGGCAATGTATAAAACTGAGGTATAATTGCATGAAGGAGGTGAGCTTAATTGCTAGTTTATGAACGGGTGAGCTTAATTGCTAGTTTTTGAACGGAGTTCTCAAATCACTACTATATAAAGAGAGCTCTACGGAAGAAAAAAGGGGATCACACAATATAGAAGCCAAACCTCTGCCTCAAACACCTTTCCTCTCATACTTAGCAAATTCCTCCTCCAAGGCCGAGCGTCCATCTTCTCCACGGATCAAGTGTAATCGGCGCTCTTCGTCTTGCATTTGAGAATCACCACTTGGCGTTTGCAGTGCTCTTCACGGAACAAAAAGTGTAACCATGAGCTTCTCTACTTCATCTCTTCCTTGTAATAGATTTTGTTTAAGTATGATTGTAATAAAGTTTGACAAAAGGTTTTATGTTTCATATTTACTTTAGTATCTTCCATGTGTTCTTAGTTTTTAACTTTTAATTCGTATGCATGCTTATGTGCTTAAAGCTTCTTAATATGCTAGGTGATACGCTCTTCGTTCCTCTCTTGCATGTTTTGTATGATCTTTAGATGATTAAGTTGTTGCGCTCTTCGTTTACAATTTAAAAGCATGTCTATGTATTTTAGGTTGAAGATTAAGAATTTCGTTGACACTAAATATATATGAGCATGAATTGGCTAGGTGGATATAATGTGTCGATCACTTGTAAGTATATTAGTTAGTGTTTTATTTTCGGTTTAGCAAGCATGTTTAGGGTTCTTTGTTCTTGTTTGTTTTCTACTTGTCTATGAGTGAAGCATGATAGAATCTAGGATTTCTTAATATGTTTGCTTACCAATTTCTGTTCTTATTTTATTAGTTAATTAAACCAAACTTTCAAACCCCCCATACCTTTTATTTTATGTTTACAAACGTTGTCATGCAATAGTACCCTCAATCCCCGGTTAAGAACGATCCCTACTTATCAATGCTACATCTACAAAGAAGGGTTTTTAAATTGCATACGTGTGAGATATGTATTAAGTGTCTACTTTGTGTTAATATTTGATGCATGTTTTACGCGAATCACTAGTGTCAGTGGTTAAGCTAGTAGCGGGGAATGTGTCATCATGCCCATGAGTGGTATCGTAACCTCCCTCTTGGTGTTGGTGTCCACCATGACTAAATTTTGGAAAAGCATCATAGACCAAATCCATAGTTGGGGTCCACAAATAGGCGCCACTACCGCTTGATGAGACACCATGGTAATTAGAGTCTGGTCCTGAGCTTAAGTCTACTACTTCACCATGCTCGCTCCACGTAGTATAACTCCAAATCAAACCGTTCTCGTACAGGTGTTGCGACATAACATTAGTTGTCACAAACCATCAAGTTAAGATATTTTCTGCAAGGACACCTGAAATGCTTCTTTCCCTGACCATGTTCCATCGCAAAAACCACGAACTCTCTAATTCTGTCCATATACCACACATTACTTCTATTCGCCAACTGTATCCAACTCTTATCCATATTGCTTCATACGTAATAAGTTAACAATTATATATCATATTAATTATATTTTTTCAACCAATAACTAATTATTCTAATATACGTACAACTATATATATATAGTTATGTGTGCGCTATAATCTAGCTAACTAACGTACTATGTACCTAGCTTATATTAATCTATATATATACAGACTATATATATACACTATTAATTAATTAACTTTAACGTACTACCTAGCTTAATTAAACCATTAATTAGCGCGCTTATAGATTATCAATTAGCTTATTCTAGCTAGCTAACATGTTTTACTAATTATATATAATACATATTATATTATTACTTATTAACTAAATAACCAATTACCTTACAATTACGTACATTAACAATACAACATAATACAATACGTACAACAAGCTAGTAATTAATCTACCTAAGATCGCCGGAAACTATATATTTGTCGGAATATTTCACAGGATTTACGTACGTACGTACGTACGGTATTAAATTCAAATAAATAATTCATGGAAAACAAGTTAATACGTAACTTCACCTAGAAGGAGAGCAAGGATTGATGAAAAATAGCAATCAATATTTTGTGATGATTTTTTCCCGGCCGGTATTGGTTTGCTGGGTAGAGTGAGGAGAAAGAGAGAGACAAGTTGAGAGGAGAGAGTGAGATAGCCCGAGGGAAAAAAAACTGATTGAGCTAACAATTGATCAGTTTCATCGCCTAAGTCATAAGTTTCGTCGCTTAAGTGGCCACATAGGTGACGACCACACTGTCATCGCCCATGTGGCCACTTAGGTGACCAAAAGAGTATGTCGTCGCCTAAGTGACGACCTAGCGATGGCTACACTGTCGTTGTCTACGTCACTGACGTTACGTCGTTTCAGGTTTCTTCTTAGGTGACAAAATGATGGTTTTGTCGTCTTAGGCGACGAAATAACTGTTATGTTTCGTCATCTAAGGTATAACTTAGGCGACCAAGTGAATGTTTGTCGCCTAAGTAACCTTTAGGCGAAGAAACCGTAAAGATTTCGTCGCCTAAGTAAACTTTTCTGGTAGTGTTTCTAACAGGCCGAAGACTTTTAGTCGTCGGCTATATATAGTCATTATTCTTGTAGTGATTCTAAACTATGAAAATTTACAGTCTTAAACTACAAAATATTTCGTCGTAAAAGAATAACTTAGACGATGAAATTATAATTTCTTCGTCTAAATATAAACACTTAGACGACGACCAAAAAATAATTTATCGACTAGAGACTCGTTTTAAACAATGAAAATATTATAGTTTTCGTCGTTTAGTAATATTTTTTAGCCGAAGAATTATTATAATTTCGTCGTCTTAGACATGAAATTAATAAAAATAATTACAAATTTCAGAATATATTTAATAAATATAATATTTATTAAAATATCTACATTATCTACAAAATAGCTGATATCTAAACCAGTGTTTGGACCACAATCCCGCTACCGTCATCATCGTCGTTGTGCTCTTGGTCACGTGAATGCTGAAATGGTAGATACGAACTGCAAGTAGGCGGCGGTTGTAAGCCCATTCGTGACATCAAATCTTGAATCTGCGCCTCAGTCACCGCCTGCATCTCTCAAAGACGCTCCTTGTATCACATTCTCTTCTCTAGAATACGCGCTTCCGCCCGCTCCTCGGCCTCTTTGATGCGCTCATCGATCCCACTTTAATGAGATCGTGAGGTGGACATTGATGAGTCGGCTTAGATCTCGAATGCCATATCGACAAGACCCCGAATCTCCTTCCCAGGACGGATTCCAATCGCCATATCAAACATTTGGATTTGCATAGGTACATCCAGTGGAGGGAGCTGTTCACGTAGAGTGTCCAGGTATTGTGCCACCCTCTCGACCAATGCCTCCTCAGCGACCCACTACAAGAAAATGAGTCATTACCGGCGAGATTCCGGCAAACAAGGCCGGCGACCGGAAAAGTCGCCGGTAATGTCCATCATTACCGGCGACTTACTCCGTCGCCGGTAATGTGGCCGGAATCTCGCCGGTAATGTTCCAAAACATTACCGGCGACTCCAACCGTCGCCGGCAATGTCTAGGTACACATTTCCGGCGATTTTCCGGCCGGAATTTTGCCGGAAATGTGTGCCTAGACATTGCCGGCGACTGTTGGAGTCGCCGGTAATGTTTTGAAACATTACCGGCGAGATTCCGGCGTAAAGTCGCCGGTAATGTCTTCATTTTCGGCGACTTACTCCGTCGCCGGCAATGTGTCTTATATTAGATGCCGGATGGGGCAGCTCGATCATTCAATTATTTTGAGCGAAAAAAATCCAGAGAAATCGAAAGAAGGAAAACGTACGCTCTGAAATCGATCATTCGGTATATTGTCAAAATTAAGGCGCGCGTCGAAAACTCGTTCACTCGGGAAGCTATATATATAGGTACGTAGGTGTATATATACGTATATGTGGTATATATATATATGTGTGTGTGTGTTGACCAAATCCAATTCGTGAGATATATATGAAATGTTGTTGATGTACGGTCACCGAAACGAGAAAACAGGTTGTAGTTAATCTTGTGTCTGAATCAATGACTGGTATTATCGTATTGTTATCGGAGCCAGGCTTAACAGAGCCTCCTCCTACCCAGTGAAATACGTTTTGAATTGAAAAAAGGAGAATACTATCATCGAGTACTGAATCGAATTCAGAGATTAGATCGATATATATACATATGCATGCATGTGTTGATTTAATTAGAGTTGAATTGAGAGATCACGTCGATTATTAGTAGTGAATGTGTGTATATATATATAACTAATACGTAAAATTGTTAGAATTTTCAGGATGGACAAGAGTTGGATGAGCCTCGAAAGATGGGATGTCAGATATCACCAGGGAATTAGGAGTTTTGTGGATTTTGTGAAGGCTAATTGTGGAGACACTACACTTCATTATTGCCCGTGTAAATAATGTAAGTGTTTCAGCGATCGATTTCGATTTCCCATTGATAAAGTCCAGAGGCACCTGAGTAAATACGGGTTTTGGGATAAGTACACTTGTTGGATTTATCACGGTGAAACATCGGTAGCGGGTCCGCATGATCATGGACAATTTGGTGAGAGGGCCACTCCACGCTATGATCATGGAGATTTTGCTGAGAGGGGCAGTTCATCCTATGATCCAACATCGATGTTAATCAATGATATGTTTCCTCATGAGAGCGGTGTATTTGCTGATGAAGCACCAAATGTCCCTCCCGTCGTTGAGGGTTTCCCTCATATCGAGCCAGTCGAACCATTACCTGGAGGTCATGTCAACACAAGCGGTATGGACAAGTACAACAACCTGATTACATTGCAACAGACTCCGTTGTACGACGGTTGTAGTAAGACTGTTCTTGAAAGTGTGATGGGAGTGATGCAGCTCAAAATGGAGAACAAAATGTCTGTCAAAGCTGTTGATTCTTGGTTGAAGTGGACTGCTTCGCTACTACCACCCGGTCATCGTCTTCCTACCACTCATCATAAGGTGCGACATATCCTGAAAGATCTTGGGCTTTCCTACATCAAAATCCATGCATGCAGATATGATTGTATTCTCTTCTGGGGAAAAGATCTCGAAGACCTTGAAGCCTGCCCGGTATGTTTTACAGAAAGGTATAAGTTGACTCCTGCAGGCAACAAGAAAGCTGTGAAGATACTTCGATATTTACCGCTTATTGATAGGCTGGAGCGGTTGTTCATGTGTGCTTTCACGGCGGAGGCAATGAGATGGTGGGCTGAGAGGAACTTGCCTGACGATGACACCCTTATACACCCTTCCGACGGAGAGGCTTGGAAGCACATGGTCAGGGAGTTTGATCATTTTGCAGCAGAGGTCCGAAATGTTTGGCTAGGGCTCTCATCTGACGGATTCAACCCTTTTGGCAACATGAGTCTTCAATACAGTATATGGCCAGTTATTTTGGTACCGTACAACCTTCCACCATGGATGTGCATGAAGAAGGAATACAATATGCTCACTCTGTTAATTCCGGGCCCGGGTTATCCAGGAAAGTGTCTCGATGTGTATTTGAGGCCTTTGATTGAGGAGCTTAAGTACCTGAGTGAGTGTGGCCACCCCACTTACGATAGGTTCAAAAAGGAGATGTTCCAGATGCATGCCATGCTTGTTGGCACCATCAGTGATTTTTCTGCCCGCGGTATGTTGTCGGGCAACGTTACCAGGGGTTACAGGGCTTGTTCAGAGTGCATGACGGTTGATTGTTGCAGTCCTCATTGCAGTAAAATTGTTCAGATGCGTCACCGTTGTTGGCTTCCATATGATCACCCATTTAGGCAGGATCCAAACGCGTTTGATGGGACTGTGGAAACAGGTGTGGCACCCAGGCGATGGACAGGGGAAGAAATTTTGGAAGTGTTGAATGAATACGATTTTGGCCAGCTGAGCAATCATCCTGACATAGTGGCGTCAATTCCAGACAATCCCGAAAGGTATAAGTTTTGGACACACAAGAGCATATTCTGGGAACTCTCCTACTGGCCCAGGTTGCCTATCAGACATTACCTAGATGTCATGCACATAGAGAAGAATGTGTGTGAAAGTGTGGTGGGCACAGTTCTTAACTTGGAGGGGAAAACAAAAGACATCCCTAAGGCACGCATTGATCTGAAAGCAATGGGTGTGCGGAAACATTTGTGGTTAAGAGATGGTAAGAGAAAAATGCCGCAAGCTCCGTACACCGTAAAGCCGAAGCATAAGCATGAAATTTTTCGGTGGCTGAGTAATGTCAGGTATATATTCTTATGGCTATGTAGGAATTTGGCCTTAAATTTTTAGCGGAGTATATATGGTTATATGCGAGAAATTGAATTGGTCCATATATATGGCTTTATCTATATATATGCAGGTATCCTTATGGCTATGCAGGAAATATAAGCAGGTGTGTTAACTTCCGGGACAATAAGATGTACGGATTAAAGAGTCATGACTGCCATGTACTGCTTCAACGCCTTTTCCCTATTTTCATTCGAGGGTACATGCCCAAAGAGGTGGTGGAGTCGTTGGTGGCCTTGTCAAGATTCTTTCAGAAGTTATGCACCAGGGAAGTTAAAAAAGCAGACCTGAGGGAGATGCAAGATGACATCATTTTTATCATGTGCAAGCTTGAGAGGATATTTCCCCCAAATTTTTTCGACATAATGCCGCACCTGATGATCCATCTTCCCGAACAATTGTTGCTTACCGGTCCCGTACACTACACTTGGATGTATCCCATGGAAAGGTACAAATGATTCATAAATTTGGTTTGCCTATGTTTTTATATGTAAATTCTTGTGGTTAAGTAAGTTAACATGTACTTGTTAACTTGTAGACAATTGGGAGCCTACAAGGACTATGTGAAGAATAAATATGCACCTGAAGGGTGTATCGCTGAAGCATATCTTGCGCACGAGTGTGTAACGTACACCAAAGTGTACCTCGAAAATGTAGAGGACCCCCAACAACATATGCCGATAGATGAACCCCAGTTCAACCTTTCTATCATCTCCAGTGACGTGGTAGTACAGGGAAGCTTGCCAAAGTCGTACAAGTTGGATGGAAATGAGGTAGCCATTGCCCACTGGTCGGTACTGATTAACTGTCAAGAAGTACAATATTGGAAAAACTATCATCTTCACTGCCCTGCTATTGCCGGAAATGTTGATTACCACAACAAGACGTTTGCAAACTACTTTGGTCAATGGGTAAGTATATGTGTATATGTATATTTTTATATATATCTTTATATAGCATGTATGTATGTACGTGGTTTTGTGGTTTCAAGATGACATAATTTCTTCTGTACGTATTAATATATGGACGTTTTCAGATGAACCATGTAGCAGATGATGGTTGCCCAGAGTGGTCAAACGAATTGAGGGTCCTGGCGATGAAACCGATTGCTTCAAAAGTTTACTCGATGTGTCAGGTCAATGGTGGCGGTATAGCTCGAGCTCGAGCTCCTCCCCATTTCTCTTCGGCCTAATTCAATTCTCTCTTCCCTCTTCCCTCTCTTAGCACGAATTTCTGATATCTCCCCTCTCCTCAATCCTCTCTTCTCTCTTCCCTCTCCCCTCTCTTCCTCTCCTCCCCTCTCTCCTCCCCTCTCTCCTCCTCCCCTCCTCCTCTTCCTCCTCCCCTCACCTCCGTCGCCGGCAAAGTTGGGTCGAGCTCCACCATGGCAGGTTTGAGCTCACTCTCTCTCCCTCTCTCTCTCTCCCTCTCTCTCTCTCTCATTCCACAATATTTTTTTTGTGTATTTTAATTAATTAATTTTTGATAATTGTGGGATGTATATATGTATGCATGTGGACAATATTTGTAAAATGTAATTAAGGTATGTATGAAAATTGTGGGAAAAAAATGTGGATAATTGTGGGGTGAAGGAGCAATATATGTGATGTATATATGTGAAAAATTAATTAATATATATGGAATGTATATATATACGTATGTTTGAAAAATCTGGAAAATTAATTAGCTAGGGTGAATTGGATTAATATGTGATGTATATATATATATGTGTGAATTAAGGTGAAATTAAGACGCATGATCGATGTATATATGTGTGAAAAATTTAAAGCCGGAAATGATGTATGTATATATGTTAAGTTAGATGATATAGTTGTTAATTTAACGTATAATAGGTGATATTGGAACCATACCAAATCGGAACCGGAACGTTTTCAAACCAGAACTGTTTATAACCGTAACCGTTTGAAAACAAACGGTTCCGGTTCCAAACGGTTCCGGTTCCAAACCGTTCCGGTTCTGATTTGTTATAGAACCGAAACGGTTTGGAACCGGAACTGTTTGTAACCGGAACCGTTATGTTACAAATTGTTCCAGTTACAAACAGTTCCGGTTTCAAACGGTTCCGGTTCCAAACCGTTCCGGTTCTGATTTGTTATAGAACCGAAACGGTTTGGAACCGGAACCGTTTCGAACCGGAACTGTTTGTAACCGGAACCGTTATGTTACAAACGGCTCCGGTTACCAACGGCTCCGGTTACAAACAGTTCCGGTTTCAAACGGTTCCGGTTCCAAACCGTTCCGGTATTTCTGATTTGTTATAGAACCGAAACGGTTTGGAACCGGAACCGTTTGGAACCGGAACTATTTGTAACCGGAACCGTTTGTAATATAACAGTTCCAGGTTCAAACGGTTCCTGTTCCAAACCGTTCCGGTTCCGATTTGTTATAGAACCCCAGTTCCCATGACTATTACGGTGTCCATGCCAGGAAGTTTTGCGGCTAATTGGCTTCGGAGAGGTTCCCGAAATAGTGGAGGGAACAGTAGTCAAGCTTCCTCCTCCCCCGCAGTTAGCAACACGCCCAGTGGGCCAATGATGAGTGCTCGCACGAGAGCCTTGCTAGAGGCGCGAGCTGAAGAGGAAGCTGCACGATCAAGAGCCGTGCAACCGGAAGTTGAGCCTCCAGCCTCAGTCTCCAGACGCTCAATCAGCAGACGTCCCTCCGGTGGCAGAGCCTCAGACGAGCGACAGTCAACGGGGGCATCAGAAACTCCCTCAATCCGAATGCCCCATATTCGCCCGGTGCCTACTCCCGTTTCACGGGAATCATCTGAGACACATGGTGGTGCTGGTGCCGCCTCATCGTCCAGGCCTCGTCTATCTCCGCCGTCCGGTCTCTTCCTACCTGACGAGATTCCTGTCATCCCTGAATTCGATGATAGGGGGATGCCTGTTTATATTGAAGGACAGCCGGAGTTCCTGAGCGTGGAGGAAGCGTATAACTTCCTCCCGTTCGACCCCGTGTATCTTTGGAGTGTGAGGTGCACCAACCAACAAACGGACGATGCAGGTAAATTTTATTTAACATCAGATTGATTACTTAATTATTACTTAAGACTTGCGATAGGTTCAATTAATGATATCAATTTGTTGACATTGTATTATTAGGCAATTTCGTTAATGGGACTGGAAAACGGAAAGGGGCTAGAGGCACCTGCACCGGGAAGAGACTTGAGCAGGCCACCGGCGGAAGGAAAACACCCATAAGGGCCAATGAGGATGGCGAGGTGATCGAGGCATTCGACACCACGCGCAAATATGTCAGCATGGCCGGTGCGATCGTGCGGGACAAGGTCCCAATGCTTTGGCCAGATTGGGAATCTGTGCCTATCTACGTGAAGATGCAAGTGCATAATGCACTCAGTGTGAGTAAAATCGTATTTTCATTACGTAAATTTTACATTTATTAATTAAGTCCGAATAAATATATATATATATATAATTTTACCTTTTATATATTCATATTGCAGGTGTGGTTTGACGTGGATGAAGTTCTTATTCACACGTGGGTAGAGCGTCAACTACATATGAGGTGATGTGCTTCGACTTATTTGAATATATATCCAGTTAGATTTTTGTTTATCAAGTGTTTTAATATCTCTAACTTTTTTTCCTTCTTTTAATATAGGTATAAAGAGTGGAAGAACGAGCTTTCTTCCCATTACACTGTATACAAGGAGCTAGGCCGAGGTTCCACCCCTAGCGAATTCCGGTTTAGGGAGTACGAGTGGCTGTGGCTGATAGCCCACTTCGAGCACCCCAAAGCTCGGGTATGCATCCTTAATATATCTTTCAAGCCTAATGTATCGTATCAGATTGAAATAGTTAGTTACTAATTTTTTTTCATATGTTTATTAAACAAGGCGATTTCGAAGACGAACCGGGCGAATAGATTGAAAAACACCAGGGCCCATCATGCAGGTTCACTCAACTACATGGGTTGGTCGACTAAGGCGCAGCAACAACAAGAGGTGAACCCGTTGGTGTATATTCATCAGAAGTTCTACCCGCAGTGCCCTGAAGAAGCGGTAAGTCTTTCGTCTCTCCATGTGTTAATAAAACTATTTTTCAAGATGGAAATAGATTTTGTTAGCTAATACGTTGTTCATTTTCCCTTTTCAATTAGTCGAGAGTGGAGGAGGCGACCGCAGAAGTGACCATGAGTATAGCTCGGACTAACCATCCTGACTGCTCCGAGAAAGAAGTCACCCAGTATGCCTCTCAGATCGATCCGCTTGATCCCCCGATAGCGGCTCGGATCATGGCAAAAGCGTGCGGGACTGGAAAGAATACCTACTACTGTAGGGGAATGGGCACGGCGGGCGAAGGACTATTGAAGAACACTTCAGAATACTCTACCGGGTCAAGAAGTTCAACTTCTAGTCGTAACCTCGCGGCGGAGCTTCATAGGATGCAGAGGGAGTTGGAGGAGCAAAAGAGGCAGATGGCCGAGTACCAAATGCAGCAGACACAGGTGCAGGCTCAGATGTACACATGGATGCGGACGATGTACGAGGCTCAGACTACCGGACAACCCTTCCCCACACCTCCCCCGGTCCCTCATATCCCTACCTATCCACCACCACCACCGCACCAGTCAATGCCAGAGCAAGACCAAGGTAGCCACCGGAATTCAAATGAGTACATGGATTACTTCAACCCTGATGACCCGCAAGTTCCTGGACCTGACCTGTAGTTGTAGTTAATTTTTTTATCGTCGTTGCTATTTGTACTGTACGTTGGACATTTATGTTGAACTTGTATGACTGTCTTTGCTACGTGTACTGTTGAACTTGTATGATTGTACGGTTTATCCGGTTCAATGCAGGTTATGGAATTGGGCCCAATCCAGAACCGCGTTTTTTTTTCAAAATTTTTCCCCACATTGCCGGCGACATGGACTCGAGTCGCCGGCAATGTCTCAAATTCCGGCCACGGCGGCGCTGCCATTGCCGGCGACGGCGTTTCCCGTCGCCGGCAATGTCAACACCGGCGGGGAATCTCCGGCGACGTCATTGCCGGCGACAAGTCGCCGGTAATGTCAATTCCGGCGAAAAAAAAAGACAAGGCCGGCGACGGCAGGTCGCCGGTAATGTCTCCATTTCTGGTAGTGACCTATGCAATCTTCTTCTACAATAAAACAAACAATTGAAAATAAACAAAACTCAACTAACATGGATAATTCTACAGAAAATTTGACATAATTTCTCAAAAATATAAAGGAAACCAAAAACCTGAAACACACCTAAAATTGAACCATTGTAGCATACAAAACATGCTACAATCTCAATATAGAAACAAATAACCACATAAGTGTATTTCAATGCTCAGTAAACACTATTGTGGCAATCAAACCAACAACGCACATAAAGTGTACTCCAATCAAACAAACAACCCAGATAAAGTAAATTTCATCCAGTCACCATCTACTTTAACCTATGTGTATACCGGAAAGATGCTTCTAAGGTTTTGTCGCATAAACATTCACAACAAAATTAATTTCCGTTAGTTTCGAATTTAGTGGTTACTTACCACATTTCGAATCGCCTTCTCTTCCCCGGGCCTCACGTACGCATCTTTGTAAGCGTCTAAGAATGGCACCTACGAACCCTTCTCCATATGATCCATGACCAAGTAGTTGACCAAAGTTGAGCCAAAATGGTGGCTCTTATTCTTCTTTTCTCTTGTGTTCGCATCCAACCTTATATGTTACAGGAAACAAGAAGAAACAATTGAATAATAATAAATTATTCAAATAATAGACTTCATATTCGATATTTAAATCATTACATTAAATTTTTCGCTCTGGCCATGTGTCCAATTAAAGATATTAAAGTCATTTGTTATTTGGACACTTGCCCAACTGTCCAAATAACAATATTTTGAGACACCCCACATGGCACTTCGGACACAGTGTCCCCAAACATCCCCAAGTGTCGGAGTATTCCCAAGTGTCGAACATGTGACACGACACCAAAGTTATGTAACGGTGCTACATAGGTCCTCAAACTTCATGAATGAATGTACTGAATACATATTCAAGAAGGCTTTATGTCGATGACTCGTGTTACAATTAATAAACACGAACAAGCTTCTTAGATAATCATAAGACCACTTCTAAAATACTAGTTATGCATTCAAACACGCACAAATAAGCAGAGGCTACGATATCTACCTATCTGCTTTACCATAATGACAATACAACAACGAAAATATTAGTATATCACACAACTATTGCGATTCTTGGGTACAAATTGACAGGTATTGCTACCATGTTGAAGGGGAATCGTGTCTATTGAGAAAAAAGATAAACTTTTCTTAGAATATGTCTTAAGAGATTAATTAGGGAATCTATATATTGAAGATGATCTCTTAGATAAAATGATGATTGTAGTGAGGTGAAAGACGTAGAGCAAATGAAAATGTGACTACCTCAATGAAAATATGGCCTACTCAAATCGTATTAGGTGAAGACGTGACACAATTTCATTGAATGATGAATGTTCATCACGTTCACTAGTGTTTTGAGTTTTTACACAACTCTCCTCTTGTATTGCAAAAACTTAGAATATGAGATCTCTCGGTCAAACATAAAAATTGAGTTTCAATCATGACACCTTTACTAGACTACTTTAGGTCATAAAATTGGTGAAAATGGGTTTGCGGTAATAACAAAAACAAGTAGGGTTGAACAAAAGAAAATTTATCTGGATCGATGTACCCGTTTTAGTTATGGGAAGGTACGTGGTAACGTATTTCGAAACGATTGAAGACAAACAGACCCATCTTTTCTAGCCTCCATCGATAGCGATATAATATGAATTTGTAAACGTACTTGGATAGGGATAAAGTGAAGAGAGAGTTCCGTAATTGGAACTATATGACTGTATTTCTGACAATATAATAAAGCTTCTTCAATTTGGGTTGTTCGGGTATTAGCTCGAGGCTTCAATTCATGTTCACCTAAGCCACGCTAAGTTGATACTCCACCATTAAATTTCCTGGAGTTTCCAGCTGGTTGTTACTTGTATATCATATCATATGGGCATGATACTGACTACGTAAATGTACATATCTAGAACACCCGATGGTCATTATTTGTTTTGAATTGGTTGAGAGTGTAAAACTAAATGGTTTCACCTACCATGGCTTGACCAGCTATTAAATTTCCCAACCCCGCTCCTATATATGTAGTAAGAGTTTCTAAGCTGCTAGTAACGCGAATACTGGGTAAAGGCTTGGAGCTAGTAGAGTGTTGAGTGAGGGAGAGACAGAGAGACAGAGGGACAGGGAGAAAGAGAGAGATATGGGGATTCTGAAAGCATGGGTGGTCATTCTGATGACGCCTTGTGCTCATTTCTGGGGTCGGAAATGGAACTTACTTGACCTAGTCACTGCTGCCATGTTCATTACTATCCATGTCCTCGCTTTATTTGCGCCATTTCATTTCAGCTGGTCTGCGTTCAAACTCTTGGTTGGTCTCGGCTACGCCACTGGCTTTGGAGTCACTCTCTCTTACCATAGAAACCTTGCGCACAGAAGTTTCAGGCTTCCAAAGTGGCTCGAGTACTTGTTTGCCTATATTGCAGTTCTCTCAGCTGAGGTAACTACATACATAGTTTTTATTTGCAGATTTAACAACGTGTAAATATGCATGTGTATATCTACGTACGTACTCATAGATCTGTTGTTTTTTAACAGGGAAGTCCAATCGAATGGGTAAGCACACACCGTTACCATCACCAGTTTACAGATACAGAGAAAGATGCTCATAGCCCTCTCAAGGGTTTCTGGTATAGTCACATGGGTTGGATTCTAGATAGCAGTGCTCGCTTTGGAAGAGTACGTAACTCATTCATTTCTCTCTGTTTCAGCAACGTTAGAGAGTCTCAATGAGCTGTAATTCTCAATCTAACATGACATGACATGTCACCACAAATAATTTTTTTAATATTTTAATCTCTATATTTAAATACTACATCAAATTTTCAGAAAACCTATTCTATCCTTCTTACAAATGTTTAGATTATAATTTTTCAAAATTACCATAAAACAAAATAAACAAAAGATATCGAGTTAAATTCTCAATTCATATATATAGCTCTGATTTATAGAACCCTAAGATTCATCTCTCTCATATCTTGCTTAATCGACTATCCTCCTCTCATTTCCTCCTCACCCAACCCTACTGCACACATAATTGCACACATAATTGCACACATAATCGCAGTATGATCCTCTATCTTCCCTTTGTTTCTTTCTACCTTTAATTAATACGTGAATGATCGATTTATCTACATGATTCCCTCATTTATAATGTGTTTATTCAAATAAATATATACAAATGTGTGGAAAGAAGTTCGATTACCAAAGTTTCTTTTAGAGGAAGCGATAAGACCCAGATCTATTATACCAGGTTTTCATGTTTTAAAAGGAGATACAACATCTTCTATATCAACATATATACGTCTTTGTAACTTATTTTCTGCAATTGAGGAAAACGTCATAGACTCAGTTGAGGTTATGGTTTATATAGTACACCTATATATGTAAATGAATTTTTGGAGGGTAGACAAATCTCCATAATTATCTAAAGAGCTGCTTTGCTAAGTTTTCGACGATCTGAGATCTATTCATATTGAATTCAGATGATGATGATCGATGAGAATTGCAACTCTAACTTTACTATTAGTGTAGCTAAATACTAATCCTAAGTACTTCACTACTTCTGTGTGATATATATATATACATATACGGGGCTTTTCGGTTGCGGACGTCCGCACCGGAGAGTTTCGTGCGGATTCCGGCTTTTCGCCGGCGTCCCGGTCACCGAATCCGATCTTTACCGTTCAGATTATAGGTATGCGTGTGTTGATTAATCCTGTAAAATTTCATCCAATTCGGTGATCGTTTGATACCTCAAAATCGCGATTTACACGAACGGACAGAAATTAGTAAACCGGAACCGTTCGTATTCCAGTTGGTAAATCATGATTTTGATGTATCAAACGATCGCCGATTTGGATGAAATTTTATAGGGTTAATCTACACACGCATACCTATAATCTGAACGGTGGAGATCGGATTCGGTGACCGGGACACCGGCGAAAAGCCGGAATCCGCACGGAACTCTCCGGTGCGGACGTCCGCAACCGAAGAGCTCTGTATACATATATATATATATATATATATATATCATGGGTACCCATATATAAGAGCAATTCAAATTGTGTAAGTATATTGATCGTTAATTTTTTAAAAATATTTGATGAGGACGAGTCCTCCTAGATATAATGATCATGAAAGACATTTTTTGTTTATTGAGAGAATAAATATTAATCGTAAGATTTGGATGGGTACGATAGACTTTTTTAAAGATTGGCCTAGTAATCATATTATATGACTTAAAAATTAACTAATTATGTGTATATTACATGACATGTCACATATATTTGAGACCTCCACGGACTTATTGAGGCCACAAATTATCTTTTTCATAAATAACTAAATATGTGTAATCAATTAGATATTTTTGTTTAGTTGCATGATGTAAAATTGATTAATGAAAACCTAGCTACAATACGTATGTACATAAAATGAGCCGGCCCTGTGTCAAGGCGGGCTAGGCCCAAGCCTAAGGCCCCAATCCCAAGAGGCCCCAAAATCAAAACATATATATATTATGTATATTTATAAGAAGAAGAAAAAATCAAATCGGCTTAAATGCTTCTTAACTATCAACATCTGCATAGAAAGACTATTAAATATGTCAGTCAATCACACTATCTAAGGCAAACTTCAAAAAAAAAAAATTAAAATTCAACCCAAACCTGTGTTTTATTTTCACCTTCCGAAAAAAAAAATCCAAACTCTATGAGAGCTTGAGAGGACAAGTATTGGCGTGAGAATAAATCCCTTCCAACATATTTGAATGTTCCTTTTACAATTCTATACCAGATGAATGAAATGATAGAACTCCTCCCACCATATATATTAATCAAAGTTGTCGATCAACAACTCCTCCCACCATATTAGTTTTTTTTTCCTTGTTTTTTTAGTTAATTACTCAGTTCACTCATAATTTTCGATCAGTTCTACTTCTTTTTTTTATTATATGTTAATTTGTTTATATGTTAGTTTTTTGTACGTTCTCTTTTGCAAATTTACTTGGGAAGTTCGTATTTTATTGAAACACTTTGATCATGTAACTCCATAACAATATCTATTTTGATTGAAATATATTCGATCCATTGCTCAATTGATATACTATAGTATCTTTTCAAAAAAAATTCGATACATTGTTACTTTATTAAATACTATGTATATTTTTTGAAAGGTTAAGACCTCAAAAAAAATTTCTTCCTACGGCTCTCAATTTCTCAGGGCCGGCCATGTACATAAATGCACAACAAATACCCCACATACCATTAATTTCTACTACCTGAGATATTTTTTTTAATTCTATTAATTTAACTATATTTTGTATTGTGTTGAGAAGAAAAAACTAATTAATTAACCAAAATTACAGTATGGAGGACTGAAAAATGTTGAAGATTTGAAAAGGCAGCCATTCTATAGGTTTCTTCATCATACTTTCCTTCTTCACTCGTTTATTCTCGGAGGTGTTCTATACGCCATCGGTGGATTTCCTTACATTGTTTGGGGAATGGTATGTATTGAGATCATTGCTTCGATTAAATTGATCATATATTTCTTAAGCACTTCTTGAGTTAACCAATCTAATTTCAATAATTTCAGGGAGTGAGGATGGTAGTTGTTTTCCACAGCACTTTGCTAGTGAACTCGGCAGGTCACATATGGGGTTATCAAACATGGAATACCGGAGATCTATCCAAGAACCTTTGGTAATACCTAGTATTAATAATGATATTCTAATTCTTTGTATGTATCTTCATTATTAACTTTGTTAATTAATTACTTAATTAATTAGGTGGTTGGGATTGTTTGTACTCGGAGAAGGTTGGCACAACAACCACCATGCCTTCGAATACTCGGCTCGACAAGGCCTCGAGTGGTGGCAGATCGACGCCACTTGGTATCTCATAAGATTTCTGGAAGTTCTAGGGTTGGCAACTGATGTGAAACTACCATCCGAGGCTCATAAGAAACGTAAAGCTTTAGGGGCGAAGCCAACCATGATTTCTCATGAAATTAGCTACGCAGATTAATTAGTTTATGCTTGATTTGTATTTGATACGTACATATATTATGGACGTGTCTCCGTTCGTTTATAAAGACAATCTGATCGATTCTGGTGAAACAGATCAATGCAGGTATATATGTATGCATGGTCTTTGTGGATGCTACGCAATACTTGAATCAAACTCTAGCAAAACATGTATGTTCCATGGCTTCTAGATTTGACATTTTTTACTCCGTGCAGATCGGTGACCATATGCAAAAATAAAAAAATAGTCGTACCACAAATTATTAGAGGAAAAATTCCTCAATATAAATGGTTGGTCATGAGTTTGGAGCACTATCCAAATTAAGAAAGAAGTGTAACTTATATAATTAAATATAGAGCAATGTTATGGGCCTAAAATTTGTGGTCTTAATCCTAAGTAACATGACGTACATATCATTAAAATAAAATTTTATTTTAAATCCACATGATTAAACCATTGCTAATACAAAATTGGGATTTTTTCCCAACCCCAATAATAAGATTTTAAATTTCCATCAACTTAGCAAAGGATTAAAAATTCTCACTACCCAACTAATGAAGTAAAAAGACAAACTTACCCTCAATTTAATTAACAATATACCTAATATCATTACTCTCTCATAATCTTTTCATTGATCGTTGACTTGGCTCCGACGCGTTAACCATTGACCGATCACTGAATTTTGGCAACTTTGGCCAAAATCCGGCGACCGATGATCGTATTCCGGCAGTTTTGACCGTTGACTGTTGACTTTAACTGTTGACTTTAACTGTTGACTTTAACCATTGATTGTCAAAGTTTTTAGACTATAGGTTCATCAACTAATACTCAGTTGAGAGTGAACTGATACTCAGTTGAGTGTTAACTGATACTCAGTTGAAGGTAAACTGATACTTAATTGAGGGCAAGCTGATACTCAATTTAAGGTCAACTAAGTATCAATTTAGGGTCAACTGATATTCATTTTAACGTCTGGAACCACTTTTTGAACCTCTTTCAACTTGAATAATATAAATCACAAGAATCTACAACCACTTTAACATACAAATCGGGCTCTATTCTCATAAACTATTACATACAATACAAATACAAAAGAATAAAGAAAAGGAATATATCAAATACATTATGGGGCAGGTGATTCATTTACTCTTCATGGTCTATTGCAACAATAAGAAGAAGAAAAAATAAGCGATCCCAGAAGACAAAATTAGTAAGCAATGACTGTACGCTGAGGACACCGTCTAACTGAGGTCAGTTTCATGACTAAACTTATCTAACTAGTTACTATTCTTCTAGACTTGGGTAACATAAATCATAATAATAAGTTGAATCCCACCCTCTGACATTATATATGCTCTTAATTCTGATCTACTGAGAGGGGCTCCCATGACTTCAAGAATCTCGGCAGAAGTAGAAGCTAATTTAGGTCATAGAGGGGAATGACAATGCAAACAAGCTATATACTAGTCTAAGCTATAATGACAATGCCTTATATTTGCTAGTAAAGGAAAAACAAACAAGGTGGACAACCTCTAGAGCTGAATGTAAACCTCATACAACATAAAAATTACGAATGATATACATGATATAAATGAATCAATCATATATGGGAGAGCACATATAAAGTAATACTAACAAATTGTTTCATGTATAGGGCTGATACTCAGTTGACCCTAAACTGATACTCAATTTACCCTAAACTAATACTCAGCTGACGGTCAACTGATACTCAATTTAACGTCTACAACTACATATTCCAACTTAACTCACACAAATAGAATCAATCACCCTACATTTCTCATAAGTATTGTGGACATGATCATGAGCTTAAGCTGCAGAATAATTAGTTTCAATTTCATCAATCTAGTGTATGTCAAACCTCAATTCTTAATCAAGATACCTTGAAGTAAGGAATAGTCTTCTTCAAGAAGTCTAGTACTCGCTGAAATTTTCATCAAGATTGTGAAAAACTCATAATTCTTAACATAATTACAGCTCATATTTGTACCCTATGCGTATAAGATGATGTGTATACACTATAGGAGCACCCCTTTGCTGTCACTTCTGCACTTCAGCCTTGAAAGCAACTAAACATCTACATCGTCGGAGTCATCCTACACCTGCACAAGCATCCTCTTCCTTAGCCAGACCTTAACACACACCACCCCAATTGATTGATGGTACACCTGTACAACAAACCACATTGTCAATACTCTCTATTCATCATACCGACGAAACTTGATTGAATCTTGAAAAAGGATTAGAAGACCTACATCATCTTACCTCCCTCTCATTGCACATAGGAACCTGGACCAAGACTATGGGATAATCCTCCACATTGTCAACAACATCGGTGTCTCCATTGACATGGAGCCAATTAGCGTATACGATTTTGACTACCTCGGCGGACCATAGCAACGACAAAGAGAAATGCCAGCCCTTAAAGTAAGAGATGAGCTCCACACAGAGAAGAAAAAGTGTGAAGATTAGGAAGCGCTTGAAGACGCGGTAGAGGCGTGACATGGTGGAGTTGACGGTCGGAGCCGAGACGTGGCGGTTGGCGTTGTTGAGAGGGAGGCAAAGGATTTGGTGACAAAGGAAGACACTACCACATTAAGTACCATTGCCGGCGATTTTTAAAAAAATAAGGCCGGCGACCAATCATTGCCGGCGACTTGCTCCGTCGCCGGCAAAAGTTCGAAAAGTCGCCGGAAATGCTTCAAATCATTGCGTGTTCAGCTACCCCTACATCGACATGGTCTGCTTCCAGGCCCGATCGATGGACTCCTGTGCCAATCTAGCCTGCTCTTGTGCGGCTCGGACCGCCTCGATATCGACCCCACCTCGCCTATTGGACAACGATTCGAAGGGTTAGGATGACAAATCTCTATGGACCCTCCGTCCAATCCCACGAACCTCCTTGCCAACTCAGCGGCTGTAAACAGCATCGATGATGGCAATCTGGCCCTCCACCGATAGAGGGGGCACCTCTTCGGGCGTTATACTCGGATTTTCCTGCTAGGTGTTCGCCAACTTCTCCAGGGCCATTTCTATCAACCGCGCCTAAAATTAAAATAAAATTACCGTTATAGTAAATTTCGATACATTTTGGAAGTATGATTAAATTGAATTGAGTTAGGCAAGATGAGTTACTTACCCCTTGTTGACTCCCTTCATCGTCGACCCCGGGCCTGACATAAGCCGAGACGCTGGCATCCAGGAGAGAATGCTTCGAACCCGCATCCGTGTACTCCTTTGTGATGAATATGAAGTGTTTGGAGCCAGAAGTATGGTGTTTATCCTTCTTCACACAGTTTGCCTTGTTGGTATCCAACCTAACTTCGTCACAAAAAAATTATTAAATAATAAATAAATGGTTAAAAATAAGAAATTATTTATTTTTCTCAATTTAAAGGAAATGAAGACAAACCTTATACTTGTCAGACTCAAAGTGTCCAACCAACCATTCCCACTCATGTTCCCTTTCGTTCTGCAACTCATGTGGGACAGGCGTGGCGTCGTGTCGAAGATAGTACTTGTGCAGGTTGTACTTCCAATCCTTGAAAATGTTCTTGGCCACAGTGTTGATATGCTCCATCATCTCCGGCTTGCCGTCGATATCGAAATGTGTCCAGAAAAAAACAAAAACAAATATTAGAACCTAAACATTATGCCTAGCTTTGAGGTTGGTAATTAATTATAAAAATATAAAAAATTAAATAGTATTATCGAGAGTTCGCGGTACACCCCCAACCTCTCAGATTTAGGCAGCTTGTTCCACAAAGCGGTAATCATACAGATGTTGTTACATATGATTGAGTCGATGGTGTGCGACATGAGGCTGCCGAGTTGCGAGGACGGAGGGCCTCTGGCTAAATTGTTGAACGGCACCGGGATCTTCTTCCTGGTCAACCTGACTATGCGCTCGATTTTCGTAGACTTCCCAAGTCTCTGACTCCGTTTGGGGACCTCATCTGACGGTTGCCTCCTCGCCGTGCGTCGTGCACTGTAGTGAACGGAATCGTCGACCGACTCCATGGGACCTTCAGACATCGCCGCTGAAGTGGTGGCGGGTGGGTCATTGGTATGGGCAGTAGCCGCCTCATTTGGAGCATGAGGGATTGGGCCAGTCGGCAAACCCGAACGATTCGAAGGAGCCCAATGCTTGTGCAATGGAATGGAGTTCGGCTTCCCTCTCTTCTTGCGATCGCCTCTTCTTTGGCGCCATCAATCGTAATTAATGAAGCTGAAAAAATTATTTATTAACACTATATATATCCAAATTAATTCATCCAAATTAATCAAAATTTTCACCGAATTTCATCAAATATAAATATATCCAATTTATTTTAATTTCAAAAATTAATATATCAAATTTATCTAAATTTAAAAAAAAATCAAATTTATCCAAATTTCACAAATAACATCAATCTATGTACGATTAAATTCAATTCGATATATAATACTAATTTGCCATCCAAATTTTACTAAATTATCCAATTTAAATACATTTTACAAATTTATCCTAATTTATCTAATTTATTCAAATCTCACCTATTTAATTATCCAATTTATTTCGTGACATTTATATTACCAATTTATATTAATTACTAATTTATATTACAAATTTATATTAACAATTTATTTATTCAATTTATATTACCAATTTAACAAATAATTAACATCAATTAATATACTCAAAACTATATCTATACATTATATATACAATACTAAATACATTATACGTACTAAATACATGCATTACAAAAAAAATATATAAATATATACAATATACATAATTAATATTTCATTTATTAATTAACAATATATCCAAAAATATATATATACAAATTAAATCTATATACACAGTAAATATGAAATACATACATAACATGTATTATACGTGTGTGTATATATAAAGTGAGAGATCGATACCAACGGCAACGTTGAGGGGAGGCGGTGGGGAAGAGGGTGGTCGGAGAAGAGATTGAGGAGGAGGAGGCGAAGTGAGGAGGTGGCAACGTTGCAGGAGAGGCGGCGGAGGAGAGTGGATCGGAGTGAGAGAATGAGAGAGAATGGGGGAGAGAGAGAGAGAGACTGGTTCAAACGGGAACCATTTTCTGGATATATACATTGACTTAGGCGACGAACCGATGGATTTCATCGCCTAAGTGCACTTAGGCTACGAAATACGTCGGTTCGTCGCCCAAGTGAAATTTAATATGGCCCAAAAAATGAGGCGCACAGAAAACTGAACCCACTTCGACAATGAAACGATTTTTTTCCTCGCCTAAACCCTACTCTTAGGTGACGAAACAAAACCTATCGTCGTCTAAGTGATATTCAAACATGGTCCCAAAAAAAGGTGCTCAGGAAAGTGAACCGCCAAATTTTTGGTCTTAGGCGACGAACGTGATATATTTTGTCTCCTAAGTTGTAATTTTTTCTGGCCTGAAAATTTAGGCGCACAAACCGAACCAACAAAAAATTTGGTCGTAGACGATGAGCCATTGTGTTTTTGTCGCCTATGTGAGACCTCTGGCGACGAAAATACCTTGGTTTGTCGCCTAAGTGAATATTTTAAAAAAAATATTTTTGTGTAGTTACTTATAAGTTTTAAAAAATGAACCGTTAGATATAACCATTATATTTGTACAATATTAATTGTTAAAAAAGCTTAACCTAATTCGGATTAATTTAGGTTTCGATCGAATGAATTTAATTAGTACGTACGTGATTATCGAAAAATAGTTAAAAACGGACACTATCGTAAAAATAATTCGTAAATCCGTTTTCGAAGTTTTGGGTGTTGATCTGGTCGTAAAAACTTAATTTATCAACTACAAACATTTAATTGAATTTTAATAGCCAACGTTTGTAAGAGATTAAAAATTTGTGATATATCTACTAACGTTGTATAACTTAAGTGTTTGTACATCTATATTTACTCCACGTGAACATTAACGAAATTGAATTTTGACAAAATAGTCGTTGCATATATTGATCATAACATAATATGTAAGTTCATGAATTTTCATTGAAAACGAAGTTCATGCATTAAGGGTTTCATTGGCGTAGTCAACAATAAAATCAACATTTGAACAAAACGGAAACGTTGATATGCGAATCTTCGTAACTCCGATTTTCGAACAGTCGACACTCACAATCCAAGAATTGGTTACTTTACGTCCTGAAGGAAAAAAAATTATATTTGAAGATGGTATGCATGGTCGGGCTCTTAGAGGTCAGATTCTGAAACTATGACTTAGGCGACAAAAAAAGTTACATTTCATCGCCTAAGCTTACTTTTAAGCGACGAACACAACTAGGTTCATCGCCTAAGTAATTCTGAGTTAGGCGACAGGGTTTAGGGGTTAGGGTTAGGGGAAAGAGTTTAAGTGTTTAGGGTATGTAGGGTTTAGGGTATGACTAAGGCGATGAAAAGAGTTGCTCTCGTCGCTTAAAAAGTAACTTAGACGACGAAAAAAGATTGGTTCGTCGTCTAAGTACCTTCTTAAGCGACGAAATCAACTCTTCTCGTCGCCTAAGTCATACCCTACATATCAAAGTGAAATTTATGCGTCAAAGTATCATCCTCAGTAGACGCGAAGAAATACGATGTAAGGTTGTATACATACGATAATTGATAATTAATTAATTAATTAATTAATTAATTAATTAATTAATTATTCAAATATATACAAATAATTCGTGATCGAGGCCGATTGATACGAACCAGTTCAATTCTGGATCTATTAGTTATGTTTGGAATGATAGAATAATTGTACTAGTACTCTGATCCTCATTCAAATTAAAAATCTTCGAATTCAGAATATTTATTATATTGTACTCATTGTCGATCATAATATAATTAATCATCATTACCTTGAAAAAGTGAGATTACAATAATTATTTACCAATTCATGTTGTAATCATCATCATACTCCTCTACACTATTACCCGATTGCTCCTCCTCCTCATCATACTTAACGTCATCTGACGAATATCCTGAGTCCTCGTCATCATCATGTGCCTCATCTTCACGACCATCATTCTCTAGATCTATAATATGATATTGAGTTAGATTTGTAGAGCCATCAGGCATAGTTAAGCGTTCAGCAACTCGAACCATTTGCATTATGTCGGAGCAGATGACAGAAATATTAGGCTCTTGATATGCAGAAATGTCTCTTTGCGGTTCACCATCGTCAGTCACCGTTGTTCCTTCAGTTGTCGTGGTATTCCATATTCCTCAATAATAGATATGGTTCACTATTTTCCACCTTTGACCAGCTTTTAGATCATCAAGATAGAACACCTGCCATACTAGCTTAAGTTTGTATCAACTGATAATAGGTCCAAGTTTTCCTTTGTACGCTTGAATCATTTGTACTTAAATAGGAAAACGTTGACATCATTCCCATAACAAAGCTGAACGACCTATACAAGAGTCCCGTAATATATATCATCGTCATCCCCAACCGCGATCACACTATTTTGTGTTCTTCTTCCTTAATCTCAGGCCAATGAATCAAATTTTACATCATTCAAAAAATATCCGGGGTAAATATAGTGTCTAACCGGCTTCCCTGCTAGCAACTGCTTTAGCCAGGACCACCACCTCCCGTAGTTATCGAATTTTTGTAGATCAATCATCTGTAATAATTCGTATTAATTAAAATATAATTAATTAAAGTGTTTCATTTCTACAAACATGTATATAATTAAATAAGTAAACATATGTACCTATTGGAGGAAATAATCAGGGAACTTCTTCATAACCACTTTTTCAAACCAGGCTGAACTCTTATTCGGATGTAACACCTGAAGTTTCTCCCTGTATGCTTTCATGTAAGGCTCAACTTCGTCACAGTCTTGCAACACTACTCAATGCGCCTTGATAAGTTCTTCTCTTATTAATGATTCCTTTAATACTCCTCTAAAGGTTCGTACGACATTTGTCACGACAGAAAGATTGATGCTGCCACTGGGATCAGAGGCGGTGGGAGGTGATGGATCATTAAGGTACCTGCTGCAGTAAGTAACACATTCATGCATTAGGTATGTTTATGCTATGGAGCCATCTAGGACCGGCCTATTTTTTACGAATTCTTTATACTGTCCAACCTGTCTACAAAATCCAAAATTCAATTAATTAATTGTAGAATATGTACATATAGTAATCTCAAGTGGAACAAATAATTGATCGGAAAACCTGTATAATTAATTAATTGTAAGTACCTTTCTTGAGGATACATTCAACTGTACTGGACCAGACCAAAAATGAGCAGATGTTCAGGTATGTGGATTATTAGGTGAATCATGATGTCAAAGAAAGCAGGAGGGAAAATCCTCTCTAGTTTGCAAATGATGTGCACAATTTTTTCTTGCAGTTCCACCAATATCTGTCTTCTTTAACTCTCTGGCACATAACCTCTGCCACCATCTGCACAATGCCACTATTGGTTCTACGACGTGTCGAGATAAATATGGCCGAATTACCACTGGAATCAAATATTGCAGCATAACATGATAGTCATGTGTCTTTAGACCAACAAACTTGTGTTCCACCTCGTTCATTGCTCCAATTATAGTAGCTGCATACGTAGTTGGATAACGAACACTATTAAACTAGTGGAATACAGAACCTCTAAGTGTCGGCTTCACTGTGTAAGGTGCATCTGGCATCTTGTTATACACTCATTTTCTATCCCTCCTCAACCACAAGGGACGACGTAGATTCATAGATTCCAGATCTTTGCGCACTTTGGGAGTATCTTTAGTCTTGAACTTAATACCAAGAATTATTCCCACCACGCTGTCGCACACATTCTTTTCTATGTTCATCACATCCAAGTTGTTCCTCATCTTCAACTTCAACCAATAAGGGAGTTCAAAGAATATACTTTTGTGATGTCAACAACTGAGATCCTGTAGAGGTATTGGATTACGTTTTTGTACATCCTTGTCATTGGTCAACACACCAACGTTGAAATAGCTCAACTTCTCTAAAATCTCTTCGCCAGACCAACTACGGGGTTTAAGATTATTCTCTACCATCCCGTCAAAATGAGATTCATCCTATCGTCACGGGTGATCGCCAGGAAGCCATCTACGGTGACCTAAGTAACACACCTTCCTCGCGTGCCAACTGGAGTTTACATCATCCAAACATATAGGACATCCATTGTATCCCTTCGTTCTGCAGGCTGCCAACATCCCATATGCTGAAAAATCACTGATCGTCCACATTACAGCTACCCTCATCATGAACATCGTGTCAATGAATTTGTCATAAGATGGGACACCATTTTCCCATAACAGTTTCAGCTTGTCGATCAAAGGTCTGAGGTAGACATCTAATTAAGTACTTCCCCGGAGATTTAAGACCTGGAATTAGCAGAGTAAGAAAATTAAATTCCTTGTTCATGCACATCCACGGAGGCAGGTTGTACGACATTTGAATAATCGGCCAAGTGCTGACGGCAGAGCTATTACTACCCCAAGGATTAAATCCATCTGTAGAAAGTCCGAGTCTAACATTTCGAACCTCTGCTGTAAAGTCTTCGAATTCCCTGTCGAAATATTTGAACGCCTCATCATCCATGGCATGTCTCAGCATATCGTTATCTATTCGCTTTTCTGTGTACCACCGCATCGCCTCTGCTGTGTATAGAGATATGTACAGATGCTGCAATCTGGGAATTAATGGAAAATATTGAAGAACCTTCAAAGGAATTTGGTTTTTCAAACTCCTTCTATTGCCCCGGTTCTCATATCTGCACTGGCCACATACAGGGCAATAGTTCAAATGTGCATACTCTTTGTAAAACAGCACACAATCATTTAGGCAGGCGTGAATTATCTTGAACTTTAGGCCGAGGCTTCTCAAGATCTTTCTAACCTTATAATGCGATTTCAGAAGATTGTGATTATCGGGAAACAACTTACAAATTTGCTCATGTATTACGTCAAAAGCACTATGTGACATTTTTTTCTTCACTTTTATCTGCATTTGCTACTTCACATATTGCAACACATTCTCTCGACATCAAGGGTACACTGGGGTCTGGGCTTCAAGTAGTATCTTGTTGTACTTATCCATCTCACTAGTTGATCTACGCATTTTATGCTTGATTATTAATGTCTTTCTCTCTACATTTTACTTTGTTATGAGCTTGGTAAATATGTTTCTAACTTGTTTTATGTTTTTAGGTAGAAAATAAATGAGAAATAATAAAGGAGGCGATTGGGAGCAAAATGTGTGCTAAGGAAGACGTTCCTAAATTCCGAAGAATAAATGGTCACGTGGAATTACATGGAGTTAATTGCATGAAGATGAGCTAAATTGGTGATGCATGATAATTGCATGGTTTTGAAGTGAACCTTAATTGCATGGAGCATGATGAAAGGATGTATAATTACATGCATGAGATGATGAGCTAACTTAATTGCTGCAAAGCTAATGATCAAAACGGACAGTAGCTAAATTTGAAAGTGTTTGGAACGGTGGTGATGATGATAAGCTAATGGAGCTTAATTAAGGCATGGAGCTAATGTATGAAACGGCATGGTGGAAATAACGGAAGTATAATTGCTATAACGGTGAGCTTAATTGCATGGACAAAACGGCATGGAGCTAATGTGCAAAACGGAGGCATAATTGCAGAACGGAAGCTTAATGGCAATGTATAAAACTGAGGTATAATTGCATGAAGGAGGTGAGCTTAATTGCTAGTTTATGAACGGGTGAGCTTAATTGCTAGTTTTTGAACGGAGTTCTCAAATCACTACTATATAAAGAGAGCTCTAGGGAAGAAAAAAGGGGATCACACAATATAGAAGCCAAACCTCTGCCTCAAACACCTTTCCTCTCATACTTAGCAAATTCCTCCTCCAAGGCCGAGCGTCCATCTTCTCCACGGATCAAGTGTAATCGGCGCTCTTCGTCTTGCATTTGAGAATCACCACTTGGCGTTTGCAGTGCTCTTCACGGAACAAAAAGTGTAACCATGAGCTTCTCTACTTCATCTCTTCCTTGTAATAGATTTTGTTTAAGTATGATTGTAATAAAGTTTGACAAAAGGTTTTATGTTTCATATTTACTTTAGTATCTTCCATGTGTTCTTAGTTTTTAACTTTTAATTCGTATGCATGCTTATGTGCTTAAAGCTTCTTAATATGCTAGGTGATACGCTCTTCGTTCCTCTCTTGCATGTTTTGTATGATCTTTAGATGATTAAGTTGTTGCGCTCTTCGTTTACAATTTAAAAGCATGTCTATGTATTTTAGGTTGAAGATTAAGAATTTCGTTGACACTAAATATATATGAGCATGAATTGGCTAGGTGGATATAATGTGTCGATCACTTGTAAGTATATTAGTTAGTGTTTTATTTTCGGTTTAGCAAGCATGTTTAGGGTTCTTTGTTCTTGTTTGTTTTCTACTTGTCTATGAGTGAAGCATGATAGAATCTAGGATTTCTTAATATGTTTGCTTACCAATTTCTGTTCTTATTTTATTAGTTAATTAAACCAAACTTTCAAACCCCCCATACCTTTTATTTTATGTTTACAAACGTTGTCATGCAATAGTACCCTCAATCCCCGGTTAAGAACGATCCCTACTTATCAATGCTACATCTACAAAGAAGGGTTTTTAAATTGCATACGTGTGAGATATGTATTAAGTGTCTACTTTGTGTTAATATTTGATGCATGTTTTACGCGAATCAATTTTGGCGCCGTTGCCGGGGATTGAAAAGAATTGTGTGATTATGCTTGTACATTATGTTAATAACTTTTTGTTTTGCAGGGCTGCACACTGCCCAGTTTTGGGTAAATTTTTTGACGTAGCTACATGTCTCGGACTTTTCTGAAAATTTACAGAGTTTTGTATATATGTGTCTAGTTTTTGCTCGTAAATTTTCAGCCCCATCGGATTAACCAATAATTCTGCAGAAAATCGACAAGCAGCTGCGCGCAATTTGTGCGAATCTGGAATTTGTATGTGTCTTTTGTTTTGAAATTCGTACATGTTTGTAATTTTTAGTTTTTGTTCATACTAACCTCTGTTTTGCAGGTCACACTAACTCTAATTTACTAACATGAATTGACTAACATAACATTTTTTAACTCATTTTATATGAATATATAAATTTTGTGCATAATACATTAGTGTTCATAAATTTTCGAGATTTACTGACTGACAATTTTTCTGTTTTGTGAATTTTTTTTGACATAGCTACAGGTCTCGGAATTTTCTGAAAATTTACAGAGTTTTGTATATATGTGTCTAGTTTTTGCTCGTAAATTTTCGTTGCATTCTGAAGTACCATTAATTCTACATGAATTTTACTTGCAGCTGTGCTCATTTTGTACGATTTCTAACTTGTGATTATACGTTTTGTGATTACTAACTTGTGTACATTCTTCTTAAGAGCTCATTAAAGGACCAAACGTGGAGGAGATGCCCTCAAGATCAGGCTATTCGTAGAGCAAAAATGATGCATCAAGTCTAGGCTGCAAGACTTTAAAAAATAAGCGCTTGTTAGGAGGCAACCCAATGGAAGAGACGACAACAGATTTGCTTTCTCTTCCCTTTATCTTTTTATTTCAAAATTTCTAGTGTTTTTAGTTAGCTTAGTTTCATAAATCTTAGTTGAGTCATAAGTAGTGTATTTTGAGAGTCTAATTAGTGTAGTGGATGAATACTTGTCTTTGAGTAAGAAATCCTTGTGACTTGGTGCTAGAAGGGGACGGTTTCTAAGACGGGTTTTGGATGTGAGAAAGAACTTGTTCGAAATCACTCCTACCTCTCTTGGTCTCTCTCGCCAACTGGCCATTTCAATAAGGTTGCCCAAAGAAGATGAGGACTAAATCTACACTTGTTTGAGTGTCTTGAGTCTTTTTGTTTGACTTAGTGTTTTAAAGAGTCTTTAGGATGAATTTGAACCAGAAATGAATACATATGGCGTTTCAAGATTTCTTGTGCTAATAGAAGTATTTTGAGTGTCATCACATGTAGTAGATATGGATTTAAACTTGGTACAGATTTCGCATGTTAGAATAAGTTCTTAGATCATATGAACCTTAAAGTAAGTTTTTGAGCCTATACATTTCTTGAGAGTGAATTTCGTGCATATTAGTCTCAAAAATAGTCATATGCCTCATTTGATTACTTGCCATAGATTTTAATGAACTAGAGATTACTAGAACTTACTCATGTAAATTTGCAAAGCTTTTAAGTCAATATATACTCTGATTTTGGATATGATTAAAGGCACTTAGGTTTTCCACCACTTAGCCAAAATAGCCATGAGTCCCTTATGTGCGCACAAGTTGTGACACCCCTAGATAAACCATTTGAGCCCACGTTAAGCTTTCTTTCATCACCCGTAATACCTAAACACTTTGCCTAGTGTAGGACTTCTTTACCCTATGTTCTGCAAACTTGGTGTGAAGTAATGTCGACAAGAGGAGAAGATGACAATTTTGGTGATGTACATTGATTGTTATGATGTGTGTATGGGGATAGACTTGTCCAAATAGCTTTAAAAAAATTGTGTTATTGCCAAAAGAAAAAAAAAAGAATTTGAGAGAATGAAAAGAAAAAGAAAAAAAAAATGTGTAATCTCTCATGGCAATGTGTTCTGTTTTGTAAATGTTTGGATTAATGTCCCCCATACTTGTGAATCTGGAGTATGCCACGAATTGAAAGCCCAAAGAT
The DNA here is from genome assembly GCA_946800695.1 of Geum urbanum. Lineage (NCBI taxonomy): Eukaryota > Viridiplantae > Streptophyta > Magnoliopsida > Rosales > Rosaceae > Geum > Geum urbanum. Next base: position 44,727,775 of record OX326998.1, read on the forward strand.
GAAGAAATATGGCCTTTGTCCTATTCACAAAGCTCAATGGAAGTTAGAATGAAGTCAAGGCCAAAAATGATGCGATTAGGCCCCCGAAATAGAAATCTGACCATGGTAACGTGGGAATGAAGAAAAGTGACGAATTTGACAAAGATTTTTGTGCTAAACTAAGTCTTTTGGAACATTGTTACCACCACATATCTATATTCCGAATGCCTTAGCCTTAGCCCCATTACAACCACTTTGAAGTCCTTTATGATCCTTAAGATGAGTAGCCTTCGATTGGTTGAGTAAGTTGCATGAGTAAGCATATGGTTTGGTTCATTTGTGCAAGTATTTCATTCATGAGGTTTTCAATTACTTTTATCAATTTTGAGCGAAAATATGATGAGTGCATCCATGTGAGTTGATTTAAGTCTTGTTCGAAGCATGCACAGCTTTAACATCACCATTGTTTTCTCCACGTCTTACTTGTTCATGATATGATCATATCTCTATTGTCTCTTGAAATCTTGTGATTCCATCGCCATATACAAAAAAAAAAAAAAAAATCTTGTGATTTCATCTCTTTTAATGTGTAGAAAGTCTTTGTTTTGTTTAGTTTTGCTAGGGACTAGCAAAGTTTAAGTGTGGGGGAATTCAATTTCTCTCTACATTTGACTAAGTCATGGCCTTAGTTTTAGGTGTGGTCTTACTAACTTAGTGTTTTCAGCGTTTTAAACATGTTAACATGATGATATGCGGCTTTGAAACGTTGAAATGTTTTTCCCATTGTTATTTTTCCCTTTATTGTTTTTCTTTGAGTCCTTGTTTTGTTTTGTATTTGCTAGGGACTAGCAAAGTCTAAGTGTGGGGGAATTTGATCTACGCATTTTATGCTTGATTATTAATGTCTTTCTCTCTACATTTTACTTTGTTATGAGCTTGGTAAATATGTTTCTAACTTGTTTTATGTTTTTAGGTAGAAAATAAAGGAGAAATAATAAAGGAGGCGATTGGGAGCAAAATGTGTGCTAAGGAAGACGTTCCTAAATTCCGAAGAATAAATGGTCACGTGGAATTACATGGAGTTAATTGCATGAAGATGAGCTAAATTGGTGATGCATGATAATTGCATGGTTTTGAAGTGAACCTTAATTGCATGGAGCATGATGAAAGGATGTATAATTACATGCATGAGATGATGAGCTAACTTAATTGCTGCAAAGCTAATGATCAAAACGGACAGTAGCTAAATTTGAAAGTGTTTGGAACGGTGGTGATGATGATAAGCTAATGGAGCTTAATTAAGGCATGGAGCTAATGTATGAAACGGCATGGTGGAAATAACGGAAGTATAATTGCTATAACGGTGAGCTTAATTGCATGGACAAAACGGCATGGAGCTAATGTGCAAAACGGAGGCATAATTGCAGAACGGAAGCTTAATGGCAATGTATAAAACTGAGGTATAATTGCATGAAGGAGGTGAGCTTAATTGCTAGTTTATGAACGGGTGAGCTTAATTGCTAGTTTTTGAACGGAGTTCTCAAATCACTACTATATAAAGAGAGCTCTAGGGAAGAAAAAAGGGGATCACACAATATAGAAGCCAAACCTCTGCCTCAAACACCTTTCCTCTCATACTTAGCAAATTCCTCCTCCAAGGCCGAGCGTCCATCTTCTCCACGGATCAAGTGTAATCGGCGCTCTTCGTCTTGCATTTGAGAATCACCACTTGGCGTTTGCAGTGCTCTTCACGGAACAAAAAGTGTAACCATGAGCTTCTCTACTTCATCTCTTCCTTGTAATAGATTTTGTTTAAGTATGATTGTAATAAAGTTTGACAAAAGGTTTTATGTTTCATATTTACTTTAGTATCTTCCATGTGTTCTTAGTTTTTAACTTTTAATTCGTATGCATGCTTATGTGCTTAAAGCTTCTTAATATGCTAGGTGATACGCTCTTCGTTCCTCTCTTGCATGTTTTGTATGATCTTTAGATGATTAAGTTGTTGCGCTCTTCGTTTACAATTTAAAAGCATGTCTATGTATTTTAGGTTGAAGATTAAGAATTTCGTTGACACTAAATATATATGAGCATGAATTGGCTAGGTGGATATAATGTGTCGATCACTTGTAAGTATATTAGTTAGTGTTTTATTTTCGGTTTAGCAAGCATGTTTAGGGTTCTTTGTTCTTGTTTGTTTTCTACTTGTCTATGAGTGAAGCATGATAGAATCTAGGATTTCTTAATATGTTTGCTTACCAATTTCTGTTCTTATTTTATTAGTTAATTAAACCAAACTTTCAAACCCCCCATACCTTTTATTTTATGTTTACAAACGTTGTCATGCAATAGTACCCTCAATCCCCGGTTAAGAACGATCCCTACTTATCAATGCTACATCTACAAAGAAGGGTTTTTAAATTGCATACGTGTGAGATATGTATTAAGTGTCTACTTTGTGTTAATATTTGATGCATGTTTTACGCGAATCACTAGTGTCAGTGGTTAAGCTAGTAGCGGGGAATGTGTCATCATGCCCATGAGTGGTATCGTAACCTCCCTCTTGGTGTTGGTGTCCACCATGACTAAATTTTGGAAAAGCATCATAGACCAAATCCATAGTTGGGGTCCACAAATAGGCGCCACTACCGCTTGATGAGACACCATGGTAATTAGAGTCTGGTCCTGAGCTTAAGTCTACTACTTCACCATGCTCGCTCCACGTAGTATAACTCCAAATCAAACCGTTCTCGTACAGGTGTTGCGACATAACATTAGTTGTCACAAACCATCAAGTTAAGATATTTTCTGCAAGGACACCTGAAATGCTTCTTTCCCTGACCATGTTCCATCGCAAAAACCACGAACTCTCTAATTCTGTCCATATACCACACATTACTTCTATTCGCCAACTGTATCCAACTCTTATCCATATTGCTTCATACGTAATAAGTTAACAATTATATATCATATTAATTATATTTTTTCAACCAATAACTAATTATTCTAATATACGTACAACTATATATATATAGTTATGTGTGCGCTATAATCTAGCTAACTAACGTACTATGTACCTAGCTTATATTAATCTATATATATACAGACTATATATATACACTATTAATTAATTAACTTTAACGTACTACCTAGCTTAATTAAACCATTAATTAGCGCGCTTATAGATTATCAATTAGCTTATTCTAGCTAGCTAACATGTTTTACTAATTATATATAATACATATTATATTATTACTTATTAAATAAATAACCAATTACCTTACAATTACGTACATTAACAATACAACATAATACAATACGTACAACAAGCTAGTAATTAATCTACCTAAGATCGCCGGAAACTATATATTTGTCGGAATATTTCACAGGATTTACGTACGTACGTACGTACGGTATTAAATTCAAATAAATAATTCATGGAAAACAAGTTAATACGTAACTTCACCTAGAAGGAGAGCAAGGATTGATGAAAAATAGCAATCAATATTTTGTGATGATTTTTTCCCGGCCGGTATTGGTTTGCTGGGTAGAGTGAGGAGAAAGAGAGAGACAAGTTGAGAGGAGAGAGTGAGATAGCCCGAGGGAAAAAAAACTGATTGAGCTAACAATTGATCAGTTTCATCGCCTAAGTCATAAGTTTCGTCGCTTAAGTGGCCACATAGGTGACGACCACACTGTCATCGCCCATGTGGCCACTTAGGTAACCAAAAGAGTATGTTGTCGCCTAAGTGACGACCTAGCGATGGCTACACTGTCGTTGTCTACGTCACTGACGTTACGTCGTTTCAGGTTTCTTCATAGGTGACAAAATGATGGTTTTGTCGTCTTAGGCGACGAAATAACTGTTATGTTTCGTCATCTAAGGTATAACTTAGGCGACCAAGTGAATGTTTGTCGCCTAAGTAACCTTTAGGCGAAGAAACCGTAAAGATTTCGTCGCCTAAGTAAACTTTTCTGGTAGTGTTTCTAACAGGCCGAAGACTTTTAGTCGTCGGCTATATATAGTCATTATTCTTGTAGTGATTCTAAACTATGAAAATTTACAGTCTTAAACTACAAAATATTTCGTCGTAAAAGAATAACTTAGACGATGAAATTATAATTTCTTCGTCTAAATATAAACACTTAGACGACGACCAAAAAATAATTTATCGACTAGAGACTCGTTTTAAACAATGAAAATATTATAGTTTTCGTCGTTTAGTAATATTTTTTAGCTGAAGAATTATTATAATTTCGTCGTCTTAGACATGAAATTAATAAAAATAATTACAAATTTCAGAATATATTTAATAAATATAATATTTATTAAAATATCTACATTATCTACAAAATAGCTGATATCTAAACCAGTGTTTGGACCACAATCCCGCTACCGTCATCATCGTCGTTGTGCTCTTGGTCACGTGAATGCTGAAATGGTAGATACGAACTGCAAGTAGGCGGCGGTTGTAAGCCCATTCGTGACATCAAATCTTGAATCTGCGCCTCAGTCACCGCCTGCATCTCTCAAAGACGCTCCTTGTATCACATTCTCTTCTCTAGAATACGCGCTTCCGCCCGCTCCTCGGCCTCTTTGATGCGCTCATCGATCCCACTTTAATGAGATCGTGAGGTGGACATTGATGAGTCGGCTTAGATCTCGAATGCCATATCGACAAGACCCCGAATCTCCTTCCCAAGACGGATTCCAATCGCCATATCAAACATTTGGATTTGCATAGGTACATCCAGTGGAGGGAGCTGTTCACGTAGAGTGTCCAGGTATTGTGCCACCCTCTCGACCAATGCCTCCTCAGCGACCCACTACAAGAAAATGAGTCATTACCGGCGTGATTCCGGCAAACAAGGCCGGCGACCGGAAAAGTCGCCGGTAATGTCCATCATTACCGGCGACTTACTCCGTCGCCGGTAATGTGGCCGGAATCTCGCCGGTAATGTTCCAAAACATTACCGGCGACTCCAACCGTCGCCGGCAATGTCTAGGTACACATTTCCGGCGATTTTCCGGCCGGAATTTCGCCGGAAATGTGTGCCTAGACATTGCCGGCGACTGTTGGAGTCGCCGGTAATGTTTTGAAACATTACCGGCGAGATTCCGGCGTAAAGTCGCCGGTAATGTCTTCATTTCCGGCGACTTACTCCGTCGCCGGCAATGTGTCTTATATTAGATGCCGGATGGGGCAGCTCGATCATTCAATTATTTTGAGCGAAAAAAATCCAGAGAAATCGAAAGAAGGAAAACGTACGCTCTGAAATCGATCATTCGGTATATTGTCAAAATTAAGGCGCGCGTCGAAAACTCGTTCACTCGGGAAGCTATATATATAGGTACGTAGGTGTATATATACGTATATGTGGTATATATATATGTGTGTGTGTGTTGACCAAATCCAATTCGTGAGATATATATGAAATGTTGTTGATGTACGGTCACCGAAATGAGAAAACAGGTTGTAGTTAATCTTGTGTCTGAATCAATGACTGGTATTATCGTATTGTTATCAGAGCCAGGCTTAACAGAGCCTCCTCCTACCCAGTGAAATACGTTTTGAATTGAAAAAAGGAGAATACTATCATCGAGTACTGAATCGAATTCAGAGATTAGATCGATATATATACATATGCATGCATGTGTTGATTTAATTAGAGTTGAATTGAGAGATCACGTCGATTATTAGTAGTGAATGTGTGTATATATATATAACTAATACGTAAAATTGTTAGAATTTTCAGGATGGACAAGAGTTGGATGAACCTCGAAAGATGGGATGTCAGATATCACCAGGGAATTAGGAGTTTTGTGGATTTTGTGAAGGCTAATTGTGGAGACACTACACTTCATTATTGCCCGTGTAAAGAATGTAAGTGTTTCAGCGATCGATTTCGATTTCCCATTGATAAAGTCCAGAGGCACCTGAGTAAATACGGGTTTTGGGATAAGTACACTTGTTGGATTTATCACGGTGAAACATCGGTAGCGGGTCCGCATGATCATGGACAATTTGGTGAGAGGGCCACTCCACGCTATGATCATGGAGATTTTGCTGAGAGGGGCAGTTCATCCTATGATCCAACATCGATGTTAATCAATGATATGTTTCCTCATGAGAGCGGTGTATTTGCTGATGAAGCACCAAATGTCCCTCCCGTCGTTGAGGGTTTCCCTCATATCGAGCCAGTCGAACCATTACCTGGAGGTCATGTCAACACAAGCGGTATGGACAAGTACAACAACCTGATTACATTGCAACAGACTCCGTTGTACGACGGTTGTAGTAAGACTGTTCTTGAAAGTGTGATGGGAGTGATGCAGCTCAAAATGGAGAACAAAATGTCTGTCAAAGCTGTTGATTCTTGGTTGAAGTGGACTGCTTCGCTACTACCACCCGGTCATCGTCTTCCTACCACTCATCATAAGGTGCGACATATCCTGAAAGATCTTGGGCTTTCCTACATCAAAATCCATGCATGCAGATATGATTGTATTCTCTTCTGGGGAAAAGATCTCGAAGACCTTGAAGCCTGCCCGGTATGTTTTACAGAAAGGTATAAGTTGACTCCTGCAGGCAACAAGAAAGCTGTGAAGATACTTCGATATTTACCGCTTATTGATAGGCTGGAGCGGTTGTTCATGTGTGCTTTCACGGCGGAGGCAATGAGATGGTGGGCTGAGAGGAACTTGCCTGACGATGACACCCTTATACACCCTTCCGACGGAGAGGCTTGGAAGCACATGGTCAGGGAGTTTGATCATTTTGCAGCAGAGGTCCGAAATGTTTGGCTAGGGCTCTCATCTGACGGATTCAACCCTTTTGGCAACATGAGTCTTCAATACAGTATATGGCCAGTTATTTTGGTACCGTACAACCTTCCACCATGGATGTGCATGAAGAAGGAATACAATATGCTCACTCTGTTAATTCCGGGCCCGGGTTATCCAGGAAAGTGTCTCGATGTGTATTTGAGGCCTTTGATTGAGGAGCTTAAGTACCTGAGTGAGTGTGGCCACCCCACTTACGATAGGTTCAAAAAGGAGATGTTCCAGATGCATGCCATGCTTGTTGGCACCATCAGTGATTTTTCTGCCCGCGGTATGTTGTCGGGCAACGTTACCAGGGGTTACAGGGCTTGTTCAGAGTGCATGACGGTTGATTGTTGCAGTCCTCATTGCAGTAAAATTGTCTCGATGCGTCACCGTTGTTGGCTTCCATATGATCACCCATTTAGGCAGGATCCAGACGCGTTTGATGGGACTGTTGAAACTGGTGTGGCACCCAGGCGATGGACAGGGGACGAAATTTTGGAAGTGTTGAATGAATACGATTTTGGCCAGCTGAGCAATCATCCTGACATAGTGGCGTCAATTCCAGAAAAGCCCGAAAGGTATAAGTTTTGGACACACAAGAGCATATTCTGGGAACTCTCCTACTGGCCCAGGTTGCCTATCAGACATTACCTAGATGTCATGCACATAGAGAAGAATGTGTGTGAAAGTGTGGTGGGCACAGTTCTTAACTTGGAGGGGAAAACAAAAGACATCCCTAAGGCACGCATTGATCTTAAAGCAATGGGTGTGCGGAAACATTTGTGGTTAAGAGATGGTAAGAGAAAAATGCCGCAAGCTCCGTACACCGTAAAGCCGAAGCATAAGCATGAAATTTTTCGGTGGCTGAGTAATGTCAGGTATATATTCGATCTTATGGCTATGTATGAATTTGTCCTTAAATTTTTAGCGGAGTATATATGGTTATATGCGAGAAATATAATTGGTCCATATATATGGCTTCATCTATATATATATGCAGGTATCCTTATGGCTATGCAGGAAATATAAGCAGGTGTGTTAACTTCCGGGACAATACGATGTACGGATTAAAGAGTCATGACTGCCATGTACTGCTTCAACGCCTTTTCCCTATTTTCATTCGAGGGTACATGCCCAAAGAGGTGGTGGAGCCGTTGGTGGCCTTGTCAAGATTCTTTCAGAAGTTATGCACCAGGGAAGTTAAAAAAGCAGACCTGAGGGAGATGCAAGATGACATCATTTTTATCATGTGCAAGCGTGAGAGGATATTTCCCCCAAATTTTTTCGACATAATGCCGCACCTGATGATCCATCTTCCCGAACAATTGTTGCTTACCGGTCCCGCACACTACACTTGGATGTATCCCATGGAAATGTACAAATGATTCATAAATTTGGTTTGCCTATGGTTTTTATATGTAATGACTTCTGGTTAAGTAAGTTAACATGTACTTGTTAACTTGTAGACAATTGGGAGCCTACAAGGACTATGTGAAGAATAAATATGCACCTGAAGGGTGTATCGCTGAAGCATATCTTGCGCACGAGTGTGTAACGTACACCAAAGTGTACCTCGAAAATGTAGAGGACCCCCAACAACATATGCCGATAGATGAACCCCAGTTCAACCTTTCTATCATCTCCAGTGACGTGGTAGTACATGGAAGCTTGCCAAAGTCGTACAAGTTGGATGGAAATGAGGTAGCCATTGCCCACTGGTCGGTACTGATTAACTGTCAAGAAGTACAATATTGGAAAAACTATCATCTTCACTGCCCTGCTATTGCCGGAAATGTTGATTACCACAACAAGACGTTTGCAAACTACTTTGGTCAATGGGTAAGTATATGTGTATATGTCTATTTTTATATATATATATCCTTACATAGCATGTATGTATGTACGTGCTTTTGTGGTTTCAAGATGACATAATTTCTTCTGTACGTATTAATATATGGACGTTTTCAGATGAACCATGTAGCAGATGATGGTTGCCCAGAGTGGTCAAACGAATTGAGGGTCGTGGCGATGAAACCGATTGCTTCAAAAGTGTACTCGATGTGTCAGGTCAATGGCGTGAAATTTATATGTGAAAATCGAGACCACCGACTGAAAACACAGAATTGTGGGGTGATGGTCCATGGTGGGCAGGATGGCGTTGACTATTACGGTGTCCTTCATTCAGTTGTTGAACTAATTTATGGGAACCGCATGAAAGTGCACTTGTTCAAGTGTAGATGGTTTGATACTAGCCCGGAGAACACAAGGACCGATCAGTACGGAACATTTTCGGTGAATACTGCTACTACCTGGTATGAAGATGACCCTTTCGTTCTTGCCTCATCAGTAAAACAAGTGTTTTACCTGGACGATCTTCTTAACAAAGTCCCGTGGAAGGTGGTTAACCATGTTGCTCATAGAAACATATACAGTGCTGCCACACTTGGTGATACCGCAGATGATGAGGAAGTTACTGCATACCAAGAGCCGAACGCTTTTGACATTCCGGAATCATCTACGATTCGCCTTAATAATGTGAGATCTGGGAGTGTGGTTCGAATTACTGGAGCAGAACTTCTCGATGTTAATCCATATGAAGTTGACGCTGATTCAGATGACGAGGAGCGGCACATATTGCCAGAGGTTACCTATGAAACCGAGTCAGACTCAAGTGATGAAGATGATTACGATTATCATCCTTAGTACGTTGGAAATTGTAGTCGGAAATTGTAGTCGGAAATCGTACGTAGTCGGAAAATGTAGTCGAAATTGTAGTCGAAAATTGATAATCAAAATTTTAGTCGGAAAATGTAGCCGGAAATCGTAGACGGAAATTGTAGTCGTTAATCGTAGACGGAAATTGATAATCGAAATTGTAGTCGGAAAATGTGCATAGCTGGAAATGGTACGTACGTATACGGAAAATGTAGTCGTTAATCGTAGGGCTGGGATCGTTACGGGACGGGTCGGGATTCGACCTATCCCGATCCCGATCCCGAAAGTAAAATCGGGATCGGGACGGGTCGGGACGACATAATCTTAGAGGTGTATCCCGACCCGATCGGGACGGGATCGGGACGGGTCGGGTTCGGTATCGGGATTTCGGTATTGGATTCTCAGCCCTAGTTAATCGTACGTATACGAAAATTGTAATCGAAAATGTAGTCGGAAAATGTAGTCGTTAATCGTACGGATACGGAAATTGTAGTCGAAATTGTAGTCGGAAAATGTAGCCGGAAATCGTAGACGGAAAATGTTGTCGTTAATCGTACGTATACGGAAATCGTAGTTGTTAATCGTACGTATACGGAAATCGTAGTCGTTAATCGTAGTCGTTAATCATACGTATACGGAAAATGCCCTAGTTAATCGTACGTATACGGAAATCATTAATCGAAAATGTAGACGGAAAATGTAGTCATTAATCGTACGGATACGGAAAATGATAATCGAAATTGTAGTCGGAAAATGTAGCCGGAAATCGTAGACGGAAAATGTTGTCGGATATTCTTCGGGAAATAATGACATTACCAACGAGTTGAAGTCGTTGGTAATGACATTACCAACGAGTTATAAGCAACTCGTTGGTAATGACATTACCCACGAGTTAACTCGTCGTTGGTAATGTCATTACCAACGAGTTGCTTATAACTCGTTGGTAATGTCATTACCAACGAGTTAACTCGTTGGTAATGACATTACCAACGAGTTATAAGCAACTCGCCGGTAATGTTTTCTGGTTTCCCCCATATCGAGCCCGAGCCTCTCCTCTCCCTCTCCTCTCCCTCTCCTCCTCCTCTCCCTCTCCTATCCCTCTCCTCCTCCCAAATCGGTCCGGTGAGCCTCTCCTCTCCCTCTCCTCCTCCTCTCCCTCTCCTCTCCCTACTCCTCCTCTCCCTCTCCTCCTCTCCACCGATCCCCTCTCCTCTCCTCCTCCGAAAATCTCCTCCTCCCCTCCTCCCCTCCTCCCCTCCTCTCCTCCCCTCACCATTGTAGGTGGAAGAAAATGGCAGGTCCGATCCTCTCTCTCTCCCTCTCTCTCTCTCTCTCAATTTTTAATTATTTTTTTGCATGTGTATGTGTATGTGTATGTGTATGTGTATGTGTATGTGTATGTGTATGTGTAAATTAATTAGGGTGCTAAGTTGGAAATTAGGGTGATAAGTTCTAAATTAGCATGTATGTATATATGTGATGTATATATATATTTAGGTATGTGAATATGAAGTGATGTATATATATATGTGAAAATTATGTACGTATAAATGTGGTTTTGATGAATATGTGATGTATATATATACGGAAATTAAACCTAATTAAGATGCATGATATATATATGTGTGAAAAATGTGGAAAATTAATTAGGGTTTGTGATTTGGATGAATATGTGATGGATAAATTTAATTAAGATGCCTGATGTATATATATATACACATCGAATATGTATAGTCGTTAATTTAGGTGATATAGTTGTTAATTAATCGTATAAATGAAGGTGGAAATCGGGATCGGGACGGTTTGGAACCGGAACGGTTTGGAACCGGAACGGTTTGGAACCGGAACTTATTGTAACTGGAACCGTTATGTTACAAACGGTTCCGGTTACAAACACTTCCGGTTTCAAACGGTTCCGGTTCCAAACCGTTCCGGTTCCGATTTGTTATAGAACCGAAACGGTGTGGAACCGGAACGGTTTGGAACCGGAACTGTTTGTAACCGGAACCGTTATGTTACAAACGGTTCCGGTTACAAACAGTTCCGGTTTCAAACGGTTCTGGTTCCACACCGTTCCGGTTCCGATTTGTTATAGAACCGGAACGGTTTGGAACCGGAACTGTTTGTAACCGGAACCGTTATGTTACAAACGGTTCCGGTTACAAACAGTTCCGGTTTCAAACGGTTCCGGTTCCACACCGTTCCGGTTCCGATTTGTTATAGAACCGGAACGGTGTGGAACCGGAACTGTTTGTAACCGGAACCGTTATGTTACAAACGGTTCCGGTTACAAACAGTTCCGGTTTCAAACGGTTCCGGTTCCACACCGTTCCGGTTCCGATTTGTTATAGAACCGGAACGGTTTGGAACCAGAACTGTTTGTAACCGGAACCGTTATGTTACAAACGGTTCCGGTTACAAACAGTTCCGGTTTCAAACGGTTCCGGTTCCACACCGTTCCGGTTCCGATTTGTTATTGAACCGAATCCATGACTATTACGATGTCCAGGAGGTTTTGCGGCTAATTGGCTTCGGAGAGGTTCCCGAAATAGTGGAGGGAACAGTAGTCAAGCTTCCTCCTCGGCCGCAGTTAGCAACACGCCCAGTGGGCCAATGATGACTGCTCGCACGAGAGCCTTGCTAGAGGCGCGAGCTGAGGAGGAAGCTGCACGATCAAGAGCCGTGGAACCGGAATTCGAGGCTCGAGCCTCAGTCTCTAGACGCTCAATCAGCAGACGTCCCTCCGGTGGCAGAGCCTCAGACGAGCGACAGTCAACTGGGGCATCAGAAACTCCCTCAATCCGAATGCCCCATATTCGGATGGTGCCTACTCCCGTTTCACGGGAATCATCTGAGGCACATGGTGGTGCTGGCGCCTCATCGTCCAGGCCTCGTCTATCTCCGCCGTCCGGTCTCTTCCTACCCGACGAGATTCCTGTCATCCCTGAATTCGATGATAGGGGGATGCCTGTTTATATTGAAGGACGGCCGGATTTTCTGACCGTGGAGGAAGCGTATAACTTCCTCCCGTTCGACCCCGTGTATCTTTGGAGTGTGAGGTGCACCAACCAACAAACGGACGATGCAGGTAAATTTTATTTAACATCAGATTGATTACTTAATTATTACTTAAGACTTGCGATTGGTTCAATTAATGATATCAATTTGTTGACATTGTTTTATTAGGCAATTTCGTTAATGGGACTGGAAAACGGAAAGGGGCTAGAGGCACCTGCACCGGGAAGAGACTTGAGCAGGCCACCGGCGGAAGGAAAACGCCCATAAGGGACAATGAGGATGGCGAGGTGATCGAGGCATTCGACACCACGCGCAAATATGTCAGCATGGCCGGTGCGATCGTGCGGGACAAGGTCCCAATGCTTTGGCCAGATTGGGAATCTGTGCCTATCTACGTGAAGATGCAAGTGCATAATGCACTCAGTGTGAGTAAAATCGTATTTTCATTACGTAAATTTTACATTTATTAATTAAGTCCACTTAAATATATAATTTTACCTTTTATATATTCATATTGCAGGTGTGGTTTGACGTGGATGAAGTTCTTATTCACACGTGGGTAGAGCGTCAACTACATAATCGGTGATGTGCTTCCACTTATTTGAATATATATCGAGTTAGATTTTTGTTTATCAACTGTTTTAATATCTCTAACTTTTTTTCCTTGTTTTAATATAGGTATAAAGAGTGGAAGAACGAGCTTTCTTCCCATTACACTGTATACAAGGAGCTAGGCCGAGGTTCTACTCCTAGCGAATTCCGGTTTAGGGAGTACGAGTGGCTGTGGCTGATAGCCCACTTCGAGCACCCCAAAGCTCAGGTATGCATCCTTAATATATCTTACAAGCCTAATGTATCGTATCAGATTGAAATAGTTAGTTACTAATTTTTTTCCATATGTTTATCAAACAAGGCGATTTCGAAGACGAACCGGGCGAATAGATTGAAAAACACCAGGGCCCATCATGCAGGTTCACTCAACTACATGGGTTGGTCGACTAAGGCGCAGCAACAACAAGAAGTGAACCCCTTGGTGTATATTCATCAGAAGTTCTATCCGCAATGCCCTGACGAAGCGGTAAGTCTTTCGCCTCTCCATGTGTTAATAAAACTATTTTTCGATATTAATAGATGTTGTTAGTTAATACGTTGTTCATTTTCGCTTTTCAATTAGGCGAGAGTGGAGGAGGCGACGACAGAAGTGACCATGAGTATAGCTCGGACTAACCATCCTGACTGCTCCGAGGAAGAAGTCACCCAGTATGCCTCTCAGATCGATCCGCTTGATCCCCCGATAGCGGCTCAGATCATGGCAAAAGCGTGCGGGACTGGAAAGAATACCTACTACTGTAGGGGAATGGGCTCGGCGGGCGAAGGAGTATTGAAAACCACTTCACAATACTCTACCGGGTCAAGAAGTTCAACTTCTAGTCGTAACCTCGCAGCGGAGCTTCATAGGACGCAGAGGGAGTTGGAGGAGCAAAAGAGGCAGATGGCCGAGTACCAAATGCAGCAGACACAGGTGCAGGCTCAGATGTACACATGGATGCGGACGATGTACGAGGCTCAGACTACCGGACAACCGTTCCCCACACCTCCCCCGGTCCCGGTCCCTCCGTTCCCTAGCTATCCACCACCACCACCGCACCAGTCAACGCCAGAGCAAGACCAAGCTAGCCACCGGAATTCAAATGAGTACTTTGATTACTTCGACCCTGACCCGCAAGTTCCTCGACCCTGACCTGTAGTTGTAGTTAATTTTCGTATCGTCGTTGCTATTTGTACTGTACGTTGGACATTTATGTGTACTGTTGAACTTGTATGATTGTACGGTTTATGTCTTTCAATGCAGGTTCTGGAATTGGGCCCAATCCAGAACCGCGTTTTTTTTTCAAAATTTTTTCTGACATTGCCGGCGACATGGACCTCAGTCGCCGGCAATGTCACAAATTCCGGCCACGGCGGCGGAACCATTGCCGGCAACGGCGTCGCCGGCAATGTTAACACCGGCGGGAGATTTCCGGCGACGTCATTGCCGGCGACTCGTCGCCGGGAATGACATTTCTGGCGAAAAAAAAATACAAGGCCGGCGACCTCCCGTCGCCGGTAATGTCTCCTTTTCTTGTAGTGTACCACCCGGTCATCGTCTTCCTACCACTCATCATAAGGTGCGACATATCCTGAAAGATCTTGGGCTTTCCTACATCAAAATCCATGCATGCAGATATGATTGTATTCTCTTCTGGGGAAAAGATCTCGAAGACCTTGAAGCCTGCCCGGTATGTTTTACAGAAAGGTATAAGTTGACTCCTGCAGGCAACAAGAAAGCTGTGAAGATACTTCGATATTTACCGCTTATTGATAGGCTGGAGCGGTTGTTCATGTGTGCTTTCACGGCGGAGGCAATGAGATGGTGGGCTGAGAGGAACTTGCCTGACGATGACACCCTTATACACCCTTCCGACGGAGAGGCTTGGAAGCACATGGTCAGGGAGTTTGATCATTTTGCAGCAGAGGTCCGAAATGTTTGGCTAGGGCTCTCATCTGACGGATTCAACCATTTTGGCAACATGAGTCTTCAATACAGTATATGGCCAGTTATTTTGGTACCGTACAACCTTCCACCATGGATGTGCATGAAGAAGGAATACAATATGCTCACTCTGTTAATTCCGGGCCCGGGTTATCCAGGAAAGTGTCTCGATGTGTATTTGAGGCCTTTGATTGAGGAGCTTAAGTACCTGAGTGAGTGTGGCCACCCCACTTACGATAGGTTCAAAAAGGAGATGTTCCAGATGCATGCCATGCTTGTTGGCACCATCAGTGATTTTTCTGCCCGCGGTATGTTGTCGGGCAACGTTACCAGGGGTTACAGGGCTTGTTCAGAGTGCATGACGGTTGATTGTTGCAGTCCTCATTGCAGTAAAATTGTTCAGATGCGTCACCGTTGTTGGCTTCCATATGATCACCCATTTAGGCAGGATCCAAACGCGTTTGATGGGACTGTGGAAACAGGTGTGGCACCCAGGCGATGGACAGGGGAAGAAATTTTGGAAGTGTTGAATGAATACGATTTTGGCCAGCTGAGCAATCATCCTGACATAGTGGCGTCAATTCCAGACAATCCCGAAAGGTATAAGTTTTGGACACACAAGAGCATATTCTGGGAACTCTCCTACTGGCCCAGGTTGCCTATCAGACATTACCTAGATGTCATGCACATAGAGAAGAATGTGTGTGAAAGTGTGGTGGGCACAGTTCTTAACTTGGAGGGGAAAACAAAAGACATCCCTAAGGCACGCATTGATCTGAAAGCAATGGGTGTGCGGAAACATTTGTGGTTAAGAGATGGTAAGAGAAAAATGCCGCAAGCTCCGTACACCGTAAAGCCGAAGCATAAGCATGAAATTTTTCGGTGGCTGAGTAATGTCAGGTATATATTCTTATGGCTATGTAGGAATTTGGCCTTAAATTTTTAGCGGAGTATATATGGTTATATGCGAGAAATATAATTGGTCCATATATATGGCTTTATCTATATATATGCAGGTATCCTTATGGCTATGCAGGAAATATAAGCAGGTGTGTTAACTTCCGGGACAATAAGATGTACGGATTAAAGAGTCATGACTGCCATGTACTGCTTCAACGCCTTTTCCCTATTTTCATTCGAGGGTACATGCCCAAAGAGTTGGTGGAGCCGTTGGTGGCCTTGTCAAGATTCTTTCAGAAGTTATGCACCAGGGAAGTTAAAAAAGCAGACCCGAGGGAGATGCAAGATGACATCATTTTTATCATGTGCAAGCTTGAGAGGATATTTCCCCCAAATTTTTTCGACATAATGCCGCACCTGATGATCCATCTTCCCGAACAATTGTTGCTTACCGGTCCCGTACACTACACTTGGATGTATCCCATGGAAAGGTACAAATGATTCATAAATTTGGTTTGCCTATGTTTTTATATGTAAATTCTTGTGGTTAAGTAAGTTAACATGTACTTGTTAACTTGTAGACAATTGGGAGCCTACAAGGACTATGTGAAGAATAAATATGCACCTGAAGGGTGTATCGCTGAAGCATATCTTGCGCACGAGTGTGTAACGTACACCAAAGTGTACCTCGAAAATGTAGAGGACCCCCAACAACATATGCCGATAGATGAACCCCAGTTCAACTTTTCTATCATCTCCAGTGACGTGGTAGTATAGGGAAGCTTGCCAAAGTCGTACAAGTTGGATGGAAATGAGGTAGCCATTGCCCACTGGTCGGTACTGATTAACTGTCAAGAAGTACAATATTGGAAAAACTATCATCTTCACTGCCCTGCTATTGCCGGAAATGTTGATTACCACAACAAGACGTTTGCAAACTACTTTGGTCAATGGGTAAGTATATGTGTATATGTATATTTTTATATATATCTTTATATAGCATGTATGTATGTACGTGGTTTTGTGGTTTCAAGATGACATAATTTCTTCTGTACGTATTAATATATGGACGTTTTCAGATGAACCATGTAGCCGATGATGGTTGCCCAGAGTGGTCAAACGAATTGAGGGTCCTGGCGATGAAACCGATTGCTTCAAAAGTTTACTCGATGTGTCAGGTCAATGGTGGCGGTATAGCTCGAGCTCGAGCTCCTCCCCATTTCTCTTCAGCCTAATTCAATTCTCTCTTCCCTCTTCCTTCTCTTAGCACGAATTTCTGATATCTCCCCTCTCCTCAATCCTCTCTTCTCTCTTCCCTCTCCCCTCTCTTCCTCTCCTCCCCTCTCTCCTCCCCTCTCTCCTCCTCCCCTCACCTCCGTCGCCGGCAAAGCTGGGTCGAGCTCCACCATGGCAGGTTTGAGCTCACTCTCTCTCCCTCTCTCTCTCTCCCTCTCTCTCTCTCTCATTCCACAATATTTTTTTGTGTATTTTAATTAATTAATTTTTGATAATTGTGGGATGTATATATGTATGCATGTGGACAATATTTGTAAAATGTAATTAAGGTATGTATGAAAATTGTGGGAAAAAAATGTGGATAATTGTGGGGTGAAGGAGCAATATATGTGATGTATATATGTGAAAAATTAATTAATATATATGGAATGTATATATATACGTATGTTTGAAAAATGTGGAAAATTAATTAGCTAGGGTGAATTGGATTAATATGTGATTTATATATATATGTGTGAATTAAGGTGAAATTAAGACGCATGATCGATGTATATATGTGTGAAAAATTTAAAGCCGGAAATGATGTATGTATATATGTTAAGTTAGATGATATAGTTGTTAATTTAACGTATAATAGGTGATATTGGAACCATACCAAATTGGAACCGGAACGTTTTCAAACCAGAACTGTTTATAACCGTAACCGTTTGAAAACAAACGGTTCCGGTTCCAAACGGTTCCGGTTCCAAACCGTTCCGGTTCTGATTTGTTATAGAACCGAAACGGTTTGGAACCGGAACTGTTTGTAACCGGAACCGTTATGTTACAAATTGTTCCAGTTACAAACAGTTCCGGTTTCAAACGGTTCCGGTTCCAAACCGTTCCGGTTCTGATTTGTTATAGAACCGAAATGGTTTGGAACCGGAACCGTTTCGAACCGGAACTGTTTGTAACCGGAACCGTTATGTTACAAACGGCTCCGGTTACCAACGGCTCCGGTTACAAACAGTTCCGGTTCCAAACCGTTCCGGTATTTCTGATTTGTTATAGAACCGAAACGGTTTGGAACTGGAACCGTTTGGAACCGGAACTATTTGTAACCGGAACCGTTTGTAATATAACAGTTCCAGGTTCAAACGGTTCCTGTTCCAAACCGTTCCGGTTCCGATTTGTTATAGAACCCCAGTTCCCATGACTATTACGGTGTCCATGCCAGGAGGTTTTGCGGCTAATTGGCTTCGGAGAGGTTCCCGAAATAGTGGAGGGAACAGTAGTCAAGCTTCCTCCTCCCCCGCAGTTAGCAACACGCCCAGTGGGCCAATGATGAGTGCTCGCACGAGAGCCTTGCTAGAGGCGC
Organism: Geum urbanum; assembly: GCA_946800695.1. Taxonomy (NCBI): domain Eukaryota; kingdom Viridiplantae; phylum Streptophyta; class Magnoliopsida; order Rosales; family Rosaceae; genus Geum; species Geum urbanum. The sequence continues at coordinate 44,746,342 of OX326998.1, forward strand.
GAGTTGAAGAGGAAGCTGCACGATCAAGAGCCGTGCAACCGGAAGTTGAGCGTCGAGCCTCAGTCTCCAGACGCTCAATCAGCAGACGTCCCTTCGGTGGCAGAGCCTCAGACGAGCGACAGTCAACGGGGGCATCAGAAACTCCCTCAATCCGAATGCCCCATATTCGCCCGGTGCCTACTCCCGTTTCACGGGAATCATCTGAGACACATGGTGGTGCTGGTGCCGCCTCATCGTCCAGGCCTCGTCTATCTCCGCCGTCCGGTCTCTTCCTACCCGACGAGATTCCTGTCATCCCTGAATTCGATGATAGGGGGATGCCTGTTTATATTGAATGACAGCCGGAGTTCCTGAGCGTGGAGGAAGCGTATAACTTCCTCCCGTTCGACCCCGTGTATCTTTGGAGTGTGAGGTGCACCAACCAACAAACGGACGATGCAGGTAAATTTTATTTAACATCAGATTGATTACTTAATTATTACTTAAGACTTGCGATAGGTTCAATTAATGATATCAATTTGTTGACATTGTATTATTAGGCAATTTCGTTAATGGGACTGGAAAACGGAAAGGGGCTAGAGGCACCTGCACCGGGAAGAGACTTGAGCAGGCCACCGGCGGAAGGAAAACACCCATAAGGGCCAATGAGGATGGCGAGGTGATCGAGGCATTCGACACCACGCGCAAATATGTCAGCATGGCCGGTGCGATCGTGCGGGACAAGGTCCCAATGCTTTGGCCAGATTGGGAATCTGTGCCTATCTACGTGAAGATGCAAGTGCATAATGCACTCAGTGTGAGTAAAATCGTATTTTCATTACGTAAATTTTACATTTATTAATTAAGTCCGAATAAATATATATATATATAATTTTACCTTTTATATATTCATATTTCAGGTGTGGTTTGACGTGGATGAAGTTCTTATTCACACGTGGGTAGAGCGTCAACTACATATGAGGTGATGTGCTTCGACTTATTTGAATATATATCCAGTTAGATTTTTGTTGATCAAGTGTTTTAATATCTCTAACTTTTTTTCCTTCTTTTAATATAGGTATAAAGAGTGGAAGAACGAGCTTTCTTCCCATTACACTGTATACAAGGAGCTAGGCCGAGGTTCCACCCCTAGCGAATTCCGGTTTAGGGAGTACGAGTGGCTGTGGCTGATAGCCCACTTCGAGCACCCCAAAGCTCGGGTATGCATCCTTAATATATCTTTCAAGCCTAATGTATCGTATCAGATTGAAATAGTTAGTTACTAATTTTTTTTCATATGTTTATTAAACAAGGCGATTTCGAAGACGAACCGGGCGAATAGATTGAAAAACACCAGGGCCCATCATGCAGGTTCACTCAACTACATGGGTTGGTCGACTAAGGCGCAGCAACAACAAGAGGTGAACCCGTTGGTGTATATTCATCAGAAGTTCTACCCGCAGTGCCCTGAAGAAGCGGTAAGTCTTTCGCCTCTCCATGTGTTAATAAAACTATTTTTCAAGATGGAAATAGATTTTGTTAGCTAATACGTTGTTCATTTTCCCTTTTCAATTAGTCGAGAGTGGAGGAGGCGACCGCAGAAGTGACCATGAGTATAGCTCGGACTAACCATCCTGACTGCTCCGAGGAAGAAGTCACCCAGTATGCCTCTCAGATCGATCCGCTTGATCCCCCGATAGCGGCTCGGATCATGGCAAAAGCGTGCGGGACTGGAAAGAATACCTACTACTGTAGGGGAATGGGCACGGCGGGCGAAGGACTATTGAAGAACACTTCAGAATACTCTACCGGGTCAAGAAGTTCAACTTCTAGTCGTAACCTCGCGGCGGAGCTTCATAGGATGCAGAGGGAGTTGGAGGAGCAAAAGAGGCAGATGGCCGAGTACCAAATGCAGCAGACACAGGTGCAGGCTCAGATGTACACATGGATGCAGACGATGTACGAGGCTCAGACTACCGGACAACCCTTCCCCACACCTAGCCTCCCCCGGTCCCTCATATCCCTACCTATCCACCACCACCACCGCACCAGTCAATGCCAGAGCAAGACCAAGGTAGCCACCGGAATTCAAATGAGTACATGGATTACTTCAACCCTGATGACCCGCAAGTTCCTGGACCTGACCTGTAGTTGTAGTTAATTTTTTTATCGTCGTTGCTATTTGTACTGTACGTTGGACATTTATGTTGAACTTGTATGACTGTCTTTGCTACGTGTACTGTTGAACTTGTATGATTGTACGGTTTATCCGGTTCAATGCAGGTTATGGAATTGGGCCCAATCCAGAACCGCGTTTTTTTTTCAAAATTTTTCCCCACATTGCCGGCGACATGGACTCGAGTCGCCGGCAATGTCTCAAATTCCGGCCACGGCGGCGCTGCCATTGCCGGCGACGGCGTTTCCCGTCGCCGGCAATGTCAACACCGGCGGGGAATCTCCGGCGACGTCATTGCCGGCGACAAGTCGCCGGTAATGTCAATTCCGGCGAAAAAAAAAGACAAGGCCGGCGACGGCAGGTCGCCGGTAATGTCTCCATTTCTGGTAGTGACCTATGCAATCTTCTTCTACAATAAAACAAACAATTGAAAATAAACAAAACTCAACTAACATGGATAATTCTACAGAAAATTTGACATAATTTCTCAAAAATATAAAGGAAACCAAAAACCTGAAACACACCTAAAATTGAACCATTGTAGCATACAAAACATGCTACAATCTCAATATAGAAACAAATAACCACATAAGTGTATTTCAATGCTCAGTAAACACTATTGTGGCAATCAAACCAACAACGCACATAAAGTGTACTCCAATCAAACAAACAACCCAGATAAAGTAAATTTCATCCAGTCACCATCTACTTTAACCTATGTGTATACCGGAAAGATGCTTCTAAGGTTTTGTCGCATAAACATTCACAACAAAATTAATTTCCGTTAGTTTCGAATTGAGTGGTTACTTACCACATTTCGAATCGCCTTCTCTTCCCCGGGCCTCACGTACGAATCTTTGTAAGCGTCTAAGAATGGCACCTACGAACCCTTCTCCATATGATCCATGACGAAGTAGTTGACCAAAGTTGAGCCAAAATGGTGGTTCTTATTCTTCTTTTCTCTCGTGTTCGCATCCAACCTTATATGTTACAGGAAACAAGAAGAAACAATTGAATAATAATAAATTATTCAAATAATAGACTTCATATTCGATATTTAAATCATTACATTAAATTTTTCGCTCTGGCCATGTGTCCAATTAAAGATATTAAAGTCATTTGTTATTTGGACACTTGCCCAACTGTCCAAATAACAATATTTTGAGACACCCCACATGGCACTTCGGACACAGTGTCCCCAAACATCCCCAAGTGTCGGAGTATTCCCAAGTGTCGAACACGTGACACGACACCAAAGTTATGTAACGGTGCTACATAGGTCCTCAAACTTCATGAATGAATGTACTGAATACATATTCAAGAAGGCTTTATGTCGATGACTCGTATTACAATTAATAAACGCGAACAAGCTTCTTAGATAATCATAAGACCACTTCTAAAATACTAGTTATGCATTCAAACACGCACAAATAAGCAGAGGCTACGATATCTACCTATCTGCTTTACCATAATGACAATACAACAACGAAAATATTAGTATATTACACAACTATTGCGATTCTTGGGTACAAAGTGACAGGTATTGCTACCATGTTGAAGGGGAATCGTGTCTATTGAGAAAAAAGATAAACTTTTCTTAGAATATGTCTTAAGAGATTAATTAGGGAATCTATATATTGAAGATGATCTCTTAGATAAAATGATGATTATAGTGAGGTGAAAGACGTAGAGCAAATGAAAATGTGACTACCTCAATGAAAATATGGCCTACTCAAATCGTATTAGGTGAAGACGTGACACAATTTCATTGAATGATGAATGTTCATCACGTTCACTAGTGTTTTGAGTTTTTACACAACTCTCCTCTTGTATTGCAAAAACTTAGAATATGAGATCTCTCGGTCAAACATAAAAATTGAGTTTCAATCATGACACCTTTACTAGACTACTTTAGGTCATAAAATTGGTGAAAATGGGTTTGCGGTAATAACAAAAACAAGTAGGGTTGAACAAAAGAAAATTTATCTGGATCGATGTACCCGTTTTAGTTATGGGAAGGTACGTGGTAACGTATTTCGAAACGATTGAAGACAAACAGACCCATCTTTTCTAGCCTCCATCGATAGCGATATAATATGAATTTGTAAACGTACTTGGATAGGGATAAAGTGAAGAGAGAGTTCCGTAATTGGAACTATATGACTGTATTTCTGACAATATAATAAAGCTTCTTCAATTTGGGTTGTTCGGGTATTAGCTCGAGGCTTCAATTCATGTTCACCTAAGCCACGCTAAGTTGATACTCCACCATTAAATTTCCTGGAGTTTCCAGCTGGTTGTTACTTGTATATCATATCATATGGGCATGATACTGACTACGTAAATGTACATATCTAGAACACCCGATGGTCATTATTTGTTTTGAATTGGTTGAGAGTGTAAAACTAAATGGTTTCACCTACCATGGCTTGACCAGCTATTAAATTTCCCAACCCCGCTCCTATATATGTAGTAAGAGTTTCTAAGCTGCTAGTAACGCGAATACTGGGTAAAGGCTTGGAGCTAGTAGAGTGTTGAGTGAGGGAGAGACAGAGAGACAGAGGGACAGGGAGAAAGAGAGAGATATGGGGATTCTGAAAGCATGGGTGGTCATTCTGATGACGCCTTGTGCTCATTTCTGGGGTCGGAAATGGAACTTACTTGACCTAGTCACTGCTGCCATGTTCATTACTATCCATGTCCTCGCTTTATTTGCGCCATTTCATTTCAGCTGGTCTGCGTTCAAACTCTTGGTTGGTCTCGGCTACGCCACTGGCTTTGGAGTCACTCTCTCTTACCATAGAAACCTTGCGCACAGAAGTTTCAGGCTTCCAAAGTGGCTCGAGTACTTGTTTGCCTATATTGCAGTTCTCTCAGCTGAGGTAACTACATACATAGTTTTTATTTGCAGATTTAACAACGTGTAAATATGCATGTGTATATCTACGTACGTACTCATAGATCTGTTGTTTTTTTACAGGGAAGTCCAATCGAATGGGTAAGCACACACCGTTACCATCACCAGTTTACAGATACAGAGAAAGATGCTCATAGCCCTCTCAAGGGTTTCTGGTATAGTCACATGGGTTGGATTCTAGATAGCAGTGCTCGCTTTGGAAGAGTACGTAACTCATTCATTTCTCTCTGTTTCAGCAACGTTAGAGAGTCTCAATGAGCTGTAATTCTCAATCTAACATGACATGACATGTCACCACAAATAATTTTTTTAATATTTTAATCTCTATATTTAAATACTACATCAAATTTTCAGAAAACCTATTCTATCCTTCTTACAAATGTTTAGATTATAATTTTTCAAAATTACCATAAAACAAAATAAACAAAAGATATCGAGTTAAATTCTCAATTCATATATATAGCTCTGATTTATAGAACCCTAAGATTCATCTCTCTCATATCTTGCTTAATCGACTATCCTCCTCTCATTTCCTCCTCACCCAACCCTACTGCACACATAATTGCACACATAATCGCAGTATGATCCTCTATCTTCCCTTTGTTTCTTTCTACCTTTAATTAATACGTGAATGATCGATTTATCTACATGATTCCCTCATTTATAATGTGTTTATTCAAATAAATATATACAAATGTGTGGAAAGAAGTTCGATTACCAAAGTTTCTTTTAGAGGAAGCGATAAGACCCAGATCTATTATACCAGGTTTTCATGTTTTAAAAGGAGATACAACATCTTCTATATCAACATATATACGTCTTTGTAACTTATTTTCTGCAATTGAGGAAAACGTCATAGACTCAGTTGAGGTTATGGTTTATATAGTACACCTATATATGTAAATGAATTTTTGGAGGGTAGACAAATCTCCATAATTATCTAAAGAGCTGCTTTGCTAAGTTTTCGACGATCTGAGATCTATTCATATTGAATTCAGATGATGATGATCGATGAGAATTGCAACTCTAACTTTACTATTAGTGTAGCTAAATACTAATCCTAAGTACTTCACTACTTCTGTGTGATATATATATATATATATACATATACGGGGCTTTTCGGTTGCGGACGTCCGCACCGGAGAGTTTCGTGTGGATTCCGGCTTTTCGCCGGCGTCCCGGTCACCGAATCCGATCTTCACCGTTCAGATTATAGGTATGCGTGTGTAGATTAATCCTGTAAAATTTCATCCAATTCGGTGATCGTTTGATACCTCAAAATCGCGATTTACACGAACGGACAGAAATTAGTAAACCGGAACCGTTCGTATTCCGGTTGGTAAATCATGATTTTGATGTATCAAATGATCGCCGATTTGGATGAAATTTTATAGGGTTAATCTACACACGCATACCTATAATCTGAACGGTGGAGATCGGATTCGGTGACCGGGACACCGGCGAAAAGCCGGAATCCGCACGGAACTCTCCGGTGCGGACGTCCGCAACCGAAGAGCTCTGTATACATATATATATATATATATATATATCATGGGTACCCATATATAAGAGCAATTCAAATTGTGTAAGTATATTGATCGTTAATTTTTTAAAAATATTTGATGAGGACGAGTCCTCCTAGATATAATGATCATGAAAGACATTTTTTGTTTATTGAGAGAATAAATATTAATCGTAAGATTTGGATGGGTACGATAGACTTTTTTAAAGATTGGCCTAGTAATCATATTATATGACTTAAAAATTAACTAATTATGTGTATATTACATGACATGTCACATATATTTGAGACCTCCACGGACTTATTGAGGCCACAAATTATCTTTTTCATAAATAACTAAATATGTGTAATCAATTAGATATTTTTGTTTAGTTGCATGATGTAAAATTGATTAATGAAAACCTAGCTACAATACGTATGTACATAAAATGAGCCGGCCCTGTGTCAAGGCGGGCTAGGCCCAAGCCTAAGGCCCCCAATCCCAAGAGGCCCCAAAATCAAAACATATATATATTATGTATATTTATAAGAAGAAAAAAAATCAAATCGGCTTAAATGCTTCTTAACTATCAACATCTGCATAGAAAGACTATTAAATATGTCAGTCAATCACACTATCTAAGGCAAACTTCAAAAAAAAAAAATTAAAATTCAACCCAAACCTGTGTTTTATTTTCACCTTCCGAAAAAAAAAATCCAAACTCTATGAGAGCTTGAGAGGACAAGTATTGGCTTGAGAATAAATCCCTTCCAACATATTTGAATGTTCCTTTTACAATTCTATACCAGATGAATGAAATGATAGAACTCCTCCCACCATATATATTAATCAAAGTTGTCGATCAACAACTCCTCCCACCATATTAGTTTTTTTTTTCCTTGTTTTTTTAGTTAATTACTCAGTCCACTCATAATTTTCGATCAGTTCTACTTCTTTTTTTTATTATATGTTAATTTGTTTATATGTTAGTTTTTTGTACGTTCTCTTTTGCAAATTTACTTGGGAAGTTCGTATTTTATTGAAACACTTTGATCATGTAACTCCATAACAATATCTATTTTGATTGAAATATATTCGATCCATTGCTCAATTGATATACTATAGTATCTTTTCAAAAAAAATTCGATACATTGTTACTTTATTAAATACTATGTATATTTTTTGAAAGGTTAAGACCTCAAAAAAAATTTCTTCCTACGGCTCTCAATTTCTCAGGGCCGGCCATGTACATAAATGCACAACAAATACCCCACATACCATTAATTTCTACTACCTGAGATATTTTTTTTAATTCTATTAATTTAACTATATTTTGTATTGTGTTGAGAAGAGAAAACTAATTAATTAACCAAAATTACAGTATGGAGGACTGAAAAATGTTGAAGATTTGAAAAGGCAGCCATTCTATAGGTTTCTTCATCATACTTTCCTTCTTCACTCGTTTATTCTCGGAGGTGTTCTATACGCCATCGGTGGATTTCCTTACATTGTTTGGGGAATGGTATGTATTGAGATCATTGTTTCGATTAAATTGATCATATATTTCTTAAGCACTTCTTGAGTTAACCAATCTAATTTCAATAATTTCAGGGAGTGAGGATGGTAGTTGTTTTCCACAGCACTTTGCTAGTGAACTCGGCAGGTCACATATGGGGTTATCAAACATGGAATACCGGAGATCTATCCAAGAACCTTTGGTAATACCTAGTATTAATAATGATATTCTAATTCTTTGTATGTATCTTCATTATTAACTTTGTTAATTAATTACTTAATTAATTAGGTGGTTGGGATTGTTTGTACTCGGAGAAGGTTGGCACAACAACCACCATGCCTTCGAATACTCGGCTCGACAAGGCCTCGAGTGGTGGCAGATCGACGCCACTTGGTATCTCATAAGATTTCTGGAAGTTCTAGGGTTGGCAACTGATGTGAAACTACCATCCGAGGCTCATAAGAAACGTAAAGCTTTAGGGGCGAAGCCAACCATGATTTCTCATGAAATTAGCTACGCAGATTAATTAGTTTATGCTTGATTTGTATTTGATACGTACATATATTATGGACGTGTCTCCGTTCGTTTATAAAGACAATCTGATCGATTCTGGTGAAACAGATCAATGCAGGTATATATGTATGCATGGTCTTTGTGGATGCTACGCAATACTTGAATCAAACTCTAGCAAAACATGTATGTTCCATGGCTTCTAGATTTGACATTTTTTACTCCGTGCAGATCGGTGACCATATGCAAAAATAAAAAAATAGTCGTACCACAAATTATTAGAGGAAAAATTCCTCAATATAAATGGTTGGTCATGAGTTTGGAGCACTATCCAAATTAAGAAAGAAGTGTAACTTATATAATTAAATATAGAGCAATGTTATGGGCCTAAAATTTGTGGTCTTAATCCAAAGTAACATGACGTACATATCATTAAAATAAAATTTTATTTTAAATCCACATGATTAAACCATTGCTAATACAAAATTGGGATTTTTTCCCAACCCCAATAATAAGATTTGAAATTTCCATCAACTTAGCAAAGGATTAAAAATTCTCACTACCCAACTAATGAAGTAAAAAGACAAACTTACCCTCAATTTAATTAACAATATACCTAATATCATTACTCTCTCATAATCTTTTCATTGATCGTTGACTTGGCTCCGACGCGTTAACCATTGACCGATCACTGAATTTTGGCAACTTTGGCCAAAATCCGGCGACCGATGATCGTATTCCGGCAGTTTTGACCGTTGACTGTTGACTTTAACTGTTGACTTTAACCATTGATTGTCAAAGTTTTTAGACTATAGGTTCATCAACTAATACTCAGTTGAGAGTGAACTGATACTCAGTTGAGTGTTAACTGATACTCAGTTGAAGGTAAACTGATACTTAATTGAGGGCAAGCTGATACTCAATTTAAGGTCAACTAAGTATCAATTTAGGGTCAACTGATATTCATTTTAACGTCTGGAACCACTTTTTGAACCTCTTTCAACTTGAATAATATAAATCACAAGAATCTACAACCACTTTAACATACAAATCGGGCTCTATTCTCATAAACTATTACATACAATACAAATACAAAAGAATAAAGAAAAGGAATATATCAAATACATTATGGGGCAGGTGATTCATTTACTCTTCATGGTCTATTGCAACAATAAGAAGAAGAAAAAATAAGCGATCCCAGAAGACAAAATTAGTAAGCAATTACTGTACGCTGAGGACACCGTCTAACTGAGGTCAGTTTCATGACTAAACTTATCTAACTAGTTACTATTCTTCTAGACTTGGGTAACATAAATCATAATAATAAGTTGAATCCCACCCTCTGACATTATATATGCTCTTAATTCTGATCTACTGAGAGGGGCTCCCATGACTTCAAGAATCTCGGCAGAAGTAGAAGCTAATTTAGGTCATAGAGGGGAATGACAATGCAAACAAGCTACATACTAGTCTAAGCTATAATGACAATGCCTTATATTTGCTAGTAAAGGAAAAACAAACAAGGTGGACAACCTCTAGAGCTGAATGTAAACCTCATACAACATAAAAATTACGAATGATATACATGATATAAATGAATCAATCATATATGGGAGAGCACATATAAAGTAATACTAACAAATTGTTTCATGTATAGGGCTGATACTCAGTTGACCCTAAACTGATACTCAATTTACCCTAAACTAATACTCAGCTGACGGTCAACTGATACTCAATTTAACGTCTACAACTACATATTCCAACTTAACTCACACAAATAGAATCAATCACCCTACATTTCTCATAAGTATTGTGGACATGATCATGAGCTTAAGCTGCAGAATAATTAGTTTCAATTTCATCAATCTAGTGTATGTCAAACCTCAATTCTTAATCAAGATACCTTGAAGTAAGGAATAGTCTTCTTCAAGAAGTCTAGTACTCGCTGAAAATTTTCATCAAGATTGTGAAAAACTCATAATTCTTAACATAATTACAGCTCATATTTGTACCCTATGCGTATAAGATGATGTGTATACACTATAGGAGCACCCCTTTGCTGTCACTTCTGCACTTCAGCCTTGAAAGCAACTAAACATCTACATCGTCGGAGTCATCCTACACCTGCACAAGCATCCTCTTCCTTAGCCAGACCTTAACACACACCACCCCAATTGATTGATGGTACACCTGTACAACAAACCACATTGTCAATACTCTCTATTCATCATACCGACGAAACTTGATTGAATCTTGAAAAAGGATTAGAAGACCTACATCATCTTACCTCCCTCTCATTGCACATAGGAACCTGGACCAAGACTATGGGATAATCCTCCACATTGTCAACAACATCGGTGTCTCCATTGACATGGAGCCAATTAGCGTATACGATTTTGACTACCTCGGCGGACCATAGCAACGACAAAGAGAAATGCCAGCCCTTAAAGTAAGAGATGAGCTCCACACAGAGAAGAAAAAGTGTGAAGATTAGGAAGCGCTTGAAGACGCGGTAGAGGCGTGACATGGTGGAGTTGACGGTCGGAGCCGAGACGTGGCGGTTGGCGTTGTTGAGAGGGAGGCAAAGGATTTGGTGACAAAGGAAGACACTACCACATTAAGTACCATTGCCGGCGATTTTTAAAAAAATAAGGCCGGCGACCAATCATTGCCGGCGACTTGCTCCGTCGCCGGCAAAAGTTCGAAAAGTCGCCGGAAATGCTTCAAATTATTGCTGGCGACCTATTTCGTCGCCGGCAATGATTGGGCAACCATTGCCGGCGAAATTCCGGCCGGAAAATCGCCGGCAATGGTTGCCCAATCATTGTCGGCGACGAAATAGGTCGCCGGCAATAGTTTGAAGCATTTCCGACGATTTTTGGCCGGAATTTCGCAGGCAATAACTCAATTTCCAGCGATTCATTAAATCGCCGGCAATACCTCTTATATCAGATGCAGATTGCAGCAGCTCATTCATTTGGATAGAAAAAAATCCGGTGAAATCGAAAGAAGGAAAACGCTCTGAAATCTTTGGGTATTGTCAAAAGGCGTCAAAAACTTGCTCAGGAAGCTATATACGTAGCTATATATATGTACGTATATACGTATGTATATATATGTGTGTTGATTTAATTAGATCGATATATATATATATATGCATGTGTTGATTTAGAGTTGAGATATCGATTATTGGTTTGATACGCAAATAGAGTGGATATATTGTTGATTTCGAGTGATTCACTACAAGAAAAACTCACTTAGACGACGGAGCGTTTCCGTCGTCTAAGTGAGTTTTTCCGTCGTCTAAGTACAAATCTCCGTCGTCCAAGGTCCGTGCTCCAAGTGCTGTCGTCCAAGCACTTGGACGACGGAGAATTTACTCTCCGTCGTCCAAGTTCACTTGGACCGCGGACAATCTCCGTGGCCCAGGTGAGCACTTGGATGACGGAGAACTGAATCTCTGTCGTCCAGGTGCTTACCTGGGCCACGGAGAATGTTACAATCTCTGTGGCCCAGGTAAGCACCTGGACGACGGAGATTAAGTTCTCCGTCGTCTAGGTGCTCACCTGGGCCGCGGAGAAGTTAACAATCTCCGTGGCCCAGGTAAGCACCTGGATGACGGAGATTCAATTCTCCGTGGCCCAGGTAAGCACTTGGACGACAGAGAACTGAATCTCCGTCGTCCAAGTGCCTATTAATTTTTTTTTTAAAATTTAATTGTAATTAAATATTATTAATTTAATTTATTATTAATTTAATTTAAATAATAAAAAATAATAAAATTAATTAAATAAACTAAATTTTTAATATTACTTAATTATTAAATAATTAAAATTAATTTGTACATACACATCCAAAAAATCCATAAAAATGAAAATATTGTTCGAAATGCGGAAAGAAACGAGATAATTAATAAACTACTAGCTAATTAACACACTGGAGGAGCAGATGCACCGCCGCGTTGAAAGGACCGAACCCTGGTTTAGTTGCCTAAACCGGAATCAAACCCCTTCGAAAACACGAACCAACAAAAACCGTAGAAATTTTGGCAGAGTTTCGTTACTAGCGTGGAATTACCATTACCTGCACGCGGAAAATACACTTAATCCTATGCCACAAAAAGCAAACCGTGGGCACCAATTTCATCCGGATTTCTCAATATATCAACAGTAAAGTAAAACAGTAAATATAACTATACTTTACTGAAATCCGGAGTAAAATCGTATAACATAAACAACAGATTACTCAGAGCGACCTTTAATGTATAAACATATAAGTATACCACAGTAGGTAGAACAATAAACCTACTGGAAGAAAACAAGGTAGCTCGAGCACTATGCCTCCGACCACGACGTGCGACACCAGAGCCTGAACTGCAAACTGGGCACGGAAACCGAAAAGCCCAGGGGAAAGACATGAAAATCGTTAGAGTGAGTGGACGAAAATAAATGTCTTTCACCAGTTAATATATATGTTTAAAATAACATATGCGAGTCCAGGTAAATAAAAACAACATAGTACACGAGGTAAAACTCACACTTCTCCAGTGTACTGAGCATGCAAGTAAATATCCCACGGGGTCACTCATGGACACATCCGTGCTAGTACAGTCAGAATCACGGAGTCCCAGACTTCCACGCACTTCTAGCCAGAAAGGCCTCAGGTCAGAGGTCTGCCTCCCCTCGGTAAAGGCCTACCATCAGGGATCAGCCGAGAGGCATGTGTATCGATACAACAACATATAACGACTGTACTCTGTGTAAACCAAATCATAAACATTTCGATGCAAATGCATGAAACAGCATATAAGTGTATGTATATTCGTATACGTAAATCCGTATAAGTATAATCGTATAATTGTAAAACACATGCTCATGTAATCTGAAATCTCATACGCATGCTCAAGTTCGTAAATCATATAAAAGACTCGCAATCATTTCCGTGAAAAGAAATTGTCTACTCACAGACTAGAGTAACGCGATACGCGTTAACCCGTGATCCGGCGGAAAGTCCCTCGCCAAACGAGCGATCACGAACCCCTGAATAATCACAATAACCATTTCTCAAAATCATAATTCGACAATTCAAGACAAATCACGAGAAACCACCGTTCTCGGAAACACGTAATCCGATTACGACAAACTGTCGAAAATCCGGAAATCACACCTCAATACCTCGCTGTAAGTTCGGACGCTCAATTCGAAAAACGAACCTCCCCACTGCGATCGGGGCGCGATTTCGAGTGAAATGACATGCAACTTGTCGAAAATCCAAAAAGTCAAACTGTTGATCGCCGTTGACCACCGCCCATGGTGGCGCCGCCACCCGAACTGAAAATTCCACGGCGGAGCAACCTCTATTCCATGCAAAATCACCCACTGAGCAACTTTGTCAACTACAACGAAGGCCAATTCTCACTCTAACTCATCCAATTTCAAGCAAAACCGAATTGAAACACAAATTTCAAATCCAAAATTCTCCATCCACAAATCGAATTAGAACACCATACCTATATGGTTAGAATCATGGTGAAGACGGCTACAAAACCCAGTGCTTGATTAAGCTCAATTCGAACGAAATCAGGATTCACCATTAAACCCAAAAATCACAAACTTACACTCAACATTTCTCTCTCCACCATGAACTCCACCGTGAGAGGAGGCCGGCACGGAGACGGGGGCACCGAGGCGCACCAAATGGGACCAGTCTCGCCCCCAAAGGTGGCCGGAAAGACATCGTCGCCGGCGAGGCCGTGGACGTCGCACGCCACCATCTTCTCTCCACCGAGTTGACTCAGTCAACTCAGTCAACATCAGTAATTGCTTCCTTTGACTTTCCCATAATGGCAAGTTACTATTTATAGCTTTCCCAATTAGGAAACTTCGTAATTATCCTTTTCGACGAACTTCAAATACCCGTAACTTTCTCGTCGTCATTCCGATTCCGATAATTCTCGCGGCAACAAACTCAACTCGACATATTCTTCAATAATCACCCAAAGTCAAACACATCGACCAATCGGATAAAAAGTCAACTGTTCAAACCAACACATTTAAATCGACTAAATAATCAACAATCGGAAATAATCACAACTTAATCTTCGTAACTCAGAATAATGCCCCGGAAGTTCCCACGAGCTCAAAATTAAATTCTCAACAACTTCCGTGAAGAAACCGAAACCAAATTCTCGTCCGGTAATTTAGTCGTTAAGAACACCACCATTTAAATCCGAACTTCAAATATTCATAATTAATTCCTCGGTCGTCCAAATAATGATCTGGAACCGCCCAAGAACTCGAAATCACACGTACAACGACTCTCAAGAAGAGACCCAGCTCCAATTCTCGGCCAATAATTAAGTCGTTATCAAATCCGGCGATCCAAACGACTGTCGAAACCTGCGATAACATGCGAGCTCGTAGATTAAGCTGATTCCTCTTATTGAATCTGTTCCGGGTCGTCACACGCGTCCCCCGCCTCCAACAGGGTCGTCGTCGTCGCGGTATGGGTTCGGAGGAGGTTGACATATTTCTTGAGATTGTTGCATGAGGGCGATGAGTTGGGCTATTTGTGCTTGTTGCTCATCAAGTCTTTGCCGCATGGATTGATTCTCATCTCATGCCAGTCGATTCTCCTCTCATTCCAGTCGAGCCTCTTGAATGGCTGCTTCGACGGCCGCAGCCTGAGTCCTTCTCCGCTGCCCCGAACCTCCCGTAGATGATGAGTCGGAGGTCGTCGACAAATCTCGAACCACCTTAGGCCCGAAGTGCCTAACCTCCTTGCCAACTCTACGATCGTAGACCTCATCCGCGATTGCAATTTGGCTCTCCATGGATAGAGGAGGCAGGTCTTCCGGCGGCACATCTGGAAACGCAAGCTGAGTGTTAGCCAATTCTTCCTGCGCACGCTGTATCACCTTTGCCTACAAAAGAATAATTAATTTATTATAATGAAATAATATTTAAATAATAATTACTATAATTAAAAGCACATATATATATATATCACTTACGCCACATTGACTCGCTTCAGTATCGAGGCCAGGCGTCACGTACGCGCTTATGCTTGCATCGAGATAAGGGTGTTTGGAGCCCTTATCCCTGTGCTCCTTGGCTATTTGAATGAGTTGCTTGGCGCCGGAAGTATGGTGTTTGTCCTTCTTCCCCCGGTTGGCTTTGTTGACACCGGAGAATTTCTGTTAGACAACATAATTAAATCATTAAAAAATTAACAAGTAACTAAAATTTAAATAATTCAATTATCTTAATTGAAATAAAAAAAGTAAATTAACACCTTAAATTCGTCATCGGCAAAGTGGTTACACAACCACTGCCACTCATCTTCTCTATCCCCACGCAGCTCTACGGGGGGAGGCACGGGACCGATAGTTTCGAAGTACTGATGGAGCCTGTACTTCCAATCTTTGTAGATAGAGTTGGCGGTTTGGTTGATATGCCTCAACATCGCCGGTGACGGATCCACCGCAAATTGTTCCTATCAGAAATAAATAGAAAATTATAATCGTATATATTATGAAATTATAACTAATATTAATAATATTATATAATAACTAAAATTGTACGTATTACGTACCGAAAGTTCTTTGAAGACTTTCGCCTTCTCATCATCCGGCACCTCTTTCCAAGTAGGGGAATTAATTTGAACCCGGCTACGAACGATTGACCCTATGCTATGCGCCGAGAGACTTGCTAGCTTAGCTGTGGGAGGGCCACCGGTGAATTCGTCGTAGGGCAAGTCGATCTTTTTCCCGGTCGCCTTGCAAATTTTCTCCGCTTTGCCCCCTTTAACGAGACCCCGAGTCCTTTTCGGTTCCGGGTCAGTGGGGGCCCTCATTTGCTTACGGCGGGCGCTGTACATGATAGATTCAGCGGTCGAGGACGCCTGAGTACTTGCCGTTGAACCAGTACCGGGCGTCGGAGTTGAAAAGGGGTCGACGTCATCACCGCTGGAGATAAATGGGGCAGAGGGAATTTACCCAAAAGGGGCCACCTCCGAATCAGATGAAGGGTCCGGATTGAGGGCGTCGTTGCCCTCCTATTGAACCCAACCGACTTGGTCCGCCAAGCGGCGGAGCATGACATCTTCTGCCTCCTGTTGGGCTTTCTTCTTGCCGGATAGAGCCATTTAAACCTAAGAGTACGTTGTTAAAATACCTACTTACCATAATAATTACAAGTGCAAAATTTACGCTAATTAAGTACGGTTAAGATTTAAATAGAGTACACTAGCTTGGCTTTTTCAGTCGTTCAATGGACGTGCGACCCGCGCGATAAAGTGTAAATTTTCAATTAATCAGCTTTGGTTAAATCGAAAAACATGGCCACTTAGGGATAGAGATAACGCGAGAGGCAGGACTAATTTCGACAAAATACCTATTGGTCTCGTCTTTCTTAGATCCAAAACCTGTCACCAGTCATAACCCGTTTCTAGACACCATGTCCGACATTCGGCCAATTTTTCGAAAATTTACACTCCCTCAAGTCCTTTGCAAACTCCGCCCTCAACCTCGTGTCCATAACTTCACTTAGGTTATGGTGTGCGGTGATGAAATCCACACATCACGAGGGGTTAAGGAGATAAGCTAGGAAAAGAGGCGCCATCTATTCCAAAGAGTGCGACTTAATAAACCAAGCCTATGTACTAAATTTAAATCGAAGACGTACTACGTACCATGCAATTTACTAGAAAATACACGTAATTATCAATTAATTAAAATAATAAATAATGACAATAATGAATTATTATTTATCATGCATTTAATAATAATTTTTCATTTACCAATATAATTAATTATTATTAACAATAATTATTATTACTATTATTTAATTTTAACTAATAATTATTCGTTACCAAATAACTATTATAATTAAATGATAACAACCAAATATTAATTAGAATAATTATAATAACTAAATGATTACTAAATATTAATAATAACCACTAAATAATTATTATAATTACAATAATGAATTATTTAAAACTAATTATTAAATTATATTTAGAAATTAATTAATAAAATAAAAATAATGTTAATAAGGTAAAAAATAGAAATTTACCTCGCCGGAGTAATCGGGAATATCGCCGGAGTTGAGTCGTCGGAGAGGAGGAACCACGCCGGAAAATTAGTCGTCGGAGCGTCGCCGGAGGAGGAAAATCGCCGGAGGAGAGGAGAGGAGATGGAATGAGAAAAGGAGAGGGGTGCTGTTCTATATATAGGCGTTCACTTAGACGACGGAGCACTATTTTCCGTCGTCTAAGTGCACTTGGACGACGGAAACAGTGTTTTCCGTCGTCTAAGTGACGGTTTAAAAAAATTTGAAGCGGCGCCAATTAATCGGCGGGACGTTTGGAACCGCCATAAAATTGGACTTAGACGACGGAGAATTGATTCTCCGTCGTCTAAGTGAAATTTCAAGCGGTGCCAAAAAATGAGGCGATAAATCGAACCGCCATAATTTTCGACCTGGACGACGGAGAATGACATATCCGTCGTCCAAGTGCAATTTACATTGAAAAAAAATAAAAAATAAATTGAAACGCCATTGTAATTTGAACCTGCACGACGGAGATGGTCATTCTCCGTCGTCCAGGTGAAATACAGAACGTCTAAGTGTCGGCTTCACTGTGTAAGGTGCAGCTGGCATCTTGTTGTACACTCCTTTCCTATCCCTCCTCAACCACAAGGGACGACGTAGATTCATTGATTCCAAATCTTTGCGCGCTT
Organism: Geum urbanum; assembly: GCA_946800695.1. Lineage (NCBI taxonomy): Eukaryota > Viridiplantae > Streptophyta > Magnoliopsida > Rosales > Rosaceae > Geum > Geum urbanum. The sequence continues at coordinate 44,764,687 of OX326998.1, forward strand.
TGGGAGTATCTTTAGTCTTGAACTTAATACCGAGAATTGTTCCCACCACGCTGTCGCACACATTCTTTTCTATGTGCATCGCGTCCAGGTTGTTCCTCAGCTTCAACTTCGACCAGTAAGAGAGTTCAAAGAATATACTCTTGTGATCCCAATAGCTCAGATCATGTGGAGGAATTGGATTGCATTTCTCTACATCCGCGTCATTGGTCAACACACCAAAGTCGAAATAGCTCAACCTCTCTAAAATCTCTTCGCCCGACCAACTACGGGGTTTAGGATTGTTCTCTACCGTCCCGTCGAAATGAGCTTCATCCTGTCGCCACAGATGGTCGTGAGGAAGCCATCTACGGTGACCCAAGTAACACACCTTCACCGCTTGCCAACTAGAGTTCACGTCGTCCAAACATATAGGACATCCATTATATCCTTTTGTTCTGCAGGCTGCCAACATCCCACACGCTGGAAAATCGCTGATCGTCCACATTACGGCAGTTTCAGCTCGTCGATCAAAGGTCTGAGGTAGACATCTAAGCACTTCCCTGGAGATTTAGGACCTGGAATTAGTACAGTAAGGAAATTAAATTCCTTGTTCATGCACATCCACGGAGGCAAGTTGTACGGCATCAGAATAACTGGCCAAGTGCTGATGGCGGAGCTATTACTTCCCCAAGGATTGAATCCGTTTGTAGATAGGCCGAGTCTAACATTTCTAACCTCTGCAGAAAAGTCTCCAAATTCTCTGTCGAAATGTTTGAAACCCTCCCCATCCGCGGCGTGTCGCAGGACATCGTCATCTATTTGCTTTTCTGCGTACCATCGCATCGCCTCTGCTGTGTGTAGAGACATGTACAGGCGCTGCAATCTGAGAATCATGGGAAAATATCGAACAACTTTCACAGGAATTCTCTTTTTCGAACTCTTCCTATTCACCTAGAATCTGCACTGGCCACATACGGGACAATAGTCCAAATCTTTATACTCTTTGTAAAATAGCACACAATCATTCGGACATGCGTCAATTATCCTGTACATTAGGCCGAAGCTGCTCAAGATATTTCTAACCTTATAATGAGATTTAGGAAGATTGTGATCATCAGGAAGCAACTTACATATTTGATCCTGAATTTCGTCAAAAGCACTCACTGACATTTTGTGCTTCACTTTTATCTTCATTTGCTCCATCACATATTGCAACACATTCTCTCGACATCCAGGGAACACCGGGGTCTGCGCTTCAAGTAGCATCCGGTTGTACTTATCCATCTCACTGGTGTCAGTGGCCAAGCTAACAGCGGAGAATGTGTCATCATGCTCATTAGTGGTACTGTAACCTCCGTCTTGGTGTTGGTGTCCACCATGACTACATCCTGGAAACGCATCATGGACCAAATCTGCAGTTGGGTTGCAAGCTGGGGGTCCGGCACCACTGCCGCTGGATAAGGCACCATGGTAACTGTACCCTGAGCTGAAGTCTGCTGCGCTAAACTCTACTGCTTCACCATGCTCGCTCCATGTAGTGTAACTCCGCATCATACCATTTTCGTACAGGTGTTGCACCACAACATTAACCTCCACATACTGACAATTAAGACATTTCTGGCACGGACACCTGAAACGCTTCTTTCCCTGACCATGTTCTATCGCAAAATTCACAAATTCGCTAATTCCATCCATATACCGGACATCACATCTATTCTTCAACTTCATCCAACTCTTGTCCATACTGCTACAAAATATTATAATTAATTAATTATTACATATATATATATATATATTAGTCAATTAATTTACGCTTAATTATACGTACTCGATCTACATCGATCCATCAATTACGTACGTAATTTAATCTGTATATATAGCTAACATCCATGCATGTATGTACGTTTTCACTAAATATATATTAAGCAAATTTTAACTGCGTACGTACCTGCTGGCCTTCTCGATATCAGTTAATTAAGCTAGCTAGCTAGTCAGCGGAGATCCCTGATCCTGATCCTGATCCTTCTCCTTCTCCTTCTCCCTTCTCCTTCAATTCTTCTTCGATCTTTAAAATTTCCCGCGGGATAGAGGATTGGATGGAATGAAGAGAGTTTGGCAACGGGCTTATATAATGCTTCACTTAGACGACGGAGGTGTCGGTACGTCGTCTAAGTGGAAGTTACTCGGACCACGGCGTGTCAGTCCGTTGTCCAGGTGATCACCTGGACCTCGGAGACTTCTCCGTCCTCCAGGTGGTCACCTGGACGACGGAGATAGTATTCTCCATCGTCCAAGTGGACACCTGGAGGACGGAGAAGTCTCCGAGGTCCAGGTGGTCACCTGAACGACGGAGAATACCATCTCCGTCGTCCAGGTGACCACCTGGACCTCGGAGTCTTCTCCGTCCTCCAGGTGATCACCTGGACGACGGAAAAGTCTCCGTCGTCTAAGTGTCACTTGGACCACGGAACAATTACGTTTCTGTGGTCTAAGTGTTGTTTTCTTGTAGTGATTGACTGTTGATTTTGAGTGGATTTGAGATTATTTCGATGAAAATATGTTAATTTGTGTATATATATATGTATGGATATAAAATGATTTTGTGAATATTAATTGTTAATATGTCTATATATATATACATGCATGTTAATTTGTAATTGTGAATTGTTGGTATATATATATATTTTAATTTATATGCATGCATGGGTCGACTGTTGTTAATTACTCGAATGAATTCGAATGTAATTAATGATGATTTATTAATTAATTAGTAGTGAATGTGTATATATATATATTTATAGTACGTAATATTGTTAGAATTTTATGGATGGACAAGAGTTGGATGAGCCTCGAAAGATGGGATGTGAGATATCACCAAGGAATTAGGAGTTTTGTGAATTTTGTGAAGGCTAATTGTGGAGACACTACACTTCATTATTGCCCATGTCAAGAATGTAAGTGTCGCAGCGATCGATTTCGTTTTCTCATTGATAAAGTCCAGAAGCACCTGAGTAAATACGGGTTTTGGGATAAGTACACTTGTTGGATTTATCACGGTGAAACATCATTTGCGGGTCCGCATGATCATGGACAATTTGGTGAGAGGGCCAGTCCATGCTATGATCATGGACATTTTGCTGAGAGGGGCAGTCCATCCTATGATCCAACATCGATGTTAATCAATGATATTTTTCCTCATAAGAGCGGTGTATTTGCTGATCAAGCACCAAATGTCCCTCCCGTCGTGCAGGGTTTCCCCCATATTGAGCCAGTCGAGCCATTACCTGGAGCTCATGTCAACACAAGCGGTATGGACAAGTACAATAACCTGATTGCATTGCAACAGACTCCGTTGTACGACGGTTGTAGTAAGACTGTTCTTGAAAGTGTTATGGGAGTGATGCAGCTCAAAATGGAGAACAAAATGTCTGTCAAAGCTGTTGATTCTTGGCTGAAGTGGACTGCTTTGCTACTACCACCCGGTCATCGTCTTCCTACCACTCATCATAAGGTGCGACATATCCTGAAAGATCTTGGGCTTTCCTATATCAAAATCCATGCATGCAGATATGATTGTATTCTCTTCTGGGGAAAAGATCATGAAGACCTTGAAGCCTGCCCGGTATGTTTTACAGAAAGGTATAAGTTGACTCCTGCAGGCAACAAGAAAGCTGTGAAGATACTTCGATATTTCCCGCTTATTGATAGGCTGGAGCGGTTGTTCATGTGTGCTTTCACGGCCGAAGCTATGAGATGGTGGGCTGAGAGGAATTTGCCTGACGATGACACCCTTATACACCCTTCCGACAAAGAGGGTTGGAAGCACATGGTCAGGGAGTTTGATCATTTTGCAGCAGAGCTCCGAAATGTTTGGCTAGGGCTCTCATCTGACGGATTCAACCCTTTTGGCAACATGAGACTTCAATACAGTATATGGCCAGTTATTTTGGAACCGTACAACCTTCCACGATGGATGTGCATGAAGAAGGAATACAATATGCTCACTCTGTTAATTCCGGGCCCGGGTTATCCAGGAAAGTGTCTCGATGTGTATTTGAGGCCTTTGATTGAGGAGCTTAAGTACCTAAGTGATTGTGGCCACCCCACTTACGATAGGTTCAAAAATGAGATGTTCCATATGCATGCGATGCTTGTTGGCACCATCAGTGATTTTCTTGCCCGCGGTATGTTGTCGGGCAACGTAACCAAGGGTTACAGAGCTTGTTCAGAGTGCATGACGGTTGATTGTTGCAGTCCTCATTGCAGTAAAATTGTTCAGATGCGTCACCGTTGTTGGCTTCCATATGATCACCCATTTAGGCAGGATCCAGACGCGTTTGATGGGACTGTGGAAATAGGTGTGGCACCCAGGCGATCGACAGGGGAAGAAATTTTGGAAGTGTTGAATGAATATGATTTTGGCCAGCTGAGCAGTCATCCTGAGATAATGGCGTCAATTCCAGACAAGCCCGAAAGGTATAAGTTTTGGACACACAAGAGCATATTCTGGGAACTCCCCTACTGGCCCAGGTTGCCTATCAGACACTACCTAGATGTCATGCACATAGAGAAGAATGTGTGTGAAAGTGTGGTGGGCACAGTTCTTAACTTGGAGGGGAAAACAAAAGACATCCCTAAGGCACGCATTGATCTGAAAGCTATGGGACTGCGGAAACATTTGTGGTTAAGAGATGGTATGAGAAAAATGCTGCAAGCTCCTTACACCGTCAAGCCGAAGCATAAGCATGAAATTTTTGAGTGGCTGAGTAATGTCAGGTATATATTCTTATGGCTATGCAGGAAATTGGCCTTAAATTTTTACTTATATATGGTTATATGCGAGAAATATAATTGTTGCCTATGGCTATATATATATGCAGGTATCCTTATGGCTATGCAGGAAATATAAGTAGGTGTGTTAACTTCCGGGACAATAAGATGTACGGATTAAAGAGTCATGACTGCCATGTACTGCTTCAACGCCTTTTCCCTATTTTCATTCGAGGATACCTGCCCAAAGAGGTGGTGGAGCCGTTGGTGGCCTTGTCAAGATTTTTTCAGAAGTTATGCACCAGGGAAGTTAAAAAATCAGATCTCATGGAGATGCAAGATTACATCATTTTTATCATGTGCAAGCTTGAGAGGATATTTCCCCCAAATTTTTTCGACATCATGCCTCACCTGATGATCCATCTTCCCGAACAATTGTTGCTTACCGGTCCCGTACACTACACTTGGATGTATCCCATGGAAAGGTACAAATGATTCATACATTTGGTTAGCCTATGTAAATTCTTAATTTTTAAGTATCATAACATGCACTTGTTAACTTGTAGACAATTGAGAGCCTACAAGGACTATGTGAAGAATAAATCTGCACCTGAAGGGTGTATCGCTGAAACATATATTGCGCACGAGTGTGTAACGTACACCAGCGTGTATTTGGGAGCGCTTGAGGACCCCCAACAACAGATGCCGATAGATGAACCCCAGTTCAACCTTTCTATCATCTCCAATGACGTGGTAGTACAGGGAAGCTTGCCAAAGTCGTACAAGTTGGATGGAAATGAGGTAGCCATTGCCCACTGGTCGGTACTGATTAACTGTCCAGAAGTACAATATTGGCAAAACTATCATCTTCACTGCCCTGCTATTGCCGGAAATGTTGATTCCCACAACAGGACGTTTGCAAACTACTTTGGTCAATGGGTAAGGGTATATATATGTGTATATATCTATTTTTTATATCCTTATATAGCATGTGTCTACGTACGTGGTTTTGTGGTTTCTATGTTCATAATGTCTTGTGTGGTTTCTTATCGTTTTCAGATGAACCATGTAGCAGTTGATGGTTACCCAGAGTGGTCAAACGAATTAAGGGTCCTGGCGATGAATCCGATAGCTTCAAAAGTTTACTCGATGTGTCAGGTCAATGGCGTGAAATTTATATGTGAAAATCGAGACGACCGACTGAAAACACAGAATTGTGGGGTGATGGTCCATAGTGGGCAGGATGGCGTTGACTATTACGGTGTCCTTCATTCAGTTGTTGAACTAATTTATGGGAACCGCATGAAAGTGCATTTGTTCAAGTGTAGATGGTTTGATACTAACCCGGAGAACACAATGACCGATCAGTACGGAACATTTTCGGTGAATACTGCTACAAGCTGGTATAAAGAAGACCCTTTCGTTCTTGCCACATTAGTAAAAAAAGTGTTTTACCTTGACGATCTTCTGAACAAAGTCCCGTGGAAGGTGGTTAACCATGTTGCTCATAGAAACATATACAGTGCTGCCACACTTGGTGAGACCGCAGATGATGAGGAAGTTACTGCATACCAAGAGCCGAACGCTTTTGACATTCCGAAATCATGTATGATTTGCCTTAATAATGTGAGATCTGGGAGTGTGGTTCGAATTACTGGAGCAGAACTTCTCGATGTTAATCCATATGAAGTTGACGCTGATTCAGATGACGAGGAGCTGCACATATTGCCAGAGGTTACCTATGAAACCGAGTCAGACTCAAGTGATGAAGATGATTACGATTATCATCCTTAGTACGTTAATGATGTACGTATTTTAATTATAGTCGGAAATTATAGTCGGAAATTATAGTCGGAAATTCTAGTCGTAAATTGTAGTCAGAAATTGTAGTCAGAAATTGTAGTCGGAAATTGTAGTCGTAAATTGTAGTCCGAAATTGTAGTCCGAAATTGTAGTCCGAAATTGTAGTCCGAAATTATAGTCGGAAATTCTAGTCGGAAATTATAGTCGGAAATTATAGTCGGAAATTCTAGTCGTAAATTGTAGTCAGAAATTGTAGTCGGAAATTGTAGTCAGAAATTCTTTTGCCGGGAATCATTATCATTACCAACGAGTTATCAACTCGTGGACAATGTCATTACCAACGAGTTAACTCGTGGGTAATGACATTGCCCACGAGTTAACTCGTAACTCGCCGGCAATGGTGGCTTATATTCCAGATCAGGCAGCTCCTCCTCCCCTCACCTCATTTCTTCACATTTTCCTCTCAAACCCTAAAATCTCCCCCTCTCTTCCTCACCTCGCCCCCCAATTATATTCCTCCCCTCAAATCTCTCCTCCCCTCCTCCCCTCCCCTCCTCCCCTCTCCCCTCTCCACACAAACACCCAAAAACCCCAAATCTCCCCTACCTCTCCTCCCCTCCTCCTCTCCTCCTCCCCTCCTCCTCTACCTCCTCCCCTCACCTCCGTCACCGGAAGCCCACTTCAAGCTCGACCATGATAGGTTCTCCTCCCCTCTCTCCCTCTCTCTCTCTCTCTCTCTCTCTCTCTCTCTCTCTCAATTTTAATTTTAATTTTATTTTTATGCATTTTAATTAACTTGATTAATTAAGTTTTGGGTGATGTTTTAATTTTTGATAATTTAAGGTGATGTATATAAGTGATGTATGTATGTGGAAAATATTTGGAAAATTTAATTAAGGTGATGTATATATGTATATATGTGATGTATATAATTAAGTTTTGATAATTTTTGATAATTTAAGGTGATGTATATATGTGGAAAATATTTAGATAATTTAAGGTGATTTGGGTGGATTAATTGATATATATATATAGTTCATAATTATATTGTATTTTTAAGGTGTTGCATATATGGGCAAATTAATTTAGGGTTTGGATTCATTGATATAGGTAATTTAAGGTAATTTAGGGTGTTGGGCAAATTAAGGTGATTTGGATTAATTGATATAGTTGATAATTTAAGGTATATTTGTAGTAGTATATTAATTGGTTAAATAAGCATTTGGGTAATAATGTTTAATGTTTAATGTTTAATTTAATGTTTAATGTTTAATTTAATGTACGATATCATAACCGCATTTAGAACCGTTTGGATCCGGAACCGTTTGGAACCGGAACCGTTTGGTTTGGAACCGATAACCGCTACAACCGGAACCGAAACCGAACGGTTCCGGTTCCAAACGGTTCCGGTTGCAAACGGTTCCGGTTACAAACGGTTCCGGTTCCAAACCGTTATCGGTTCCAACTATTAGTCCTGGATTAGGTTGTATGAAAAACCGGAACCGGAACGGTTTGGAACCGGAACTGTTTGTAACCAGAACTATTTGAAACCGAACGGTTCCGGTTTCAAACGGTTCCGGGTTCAAACGGGGGCATCAGAAAAGGGGGCATCAGAAACTCCCTCCATCCGAATGCCCCCTATTGGCCCGGTGCCTACTCCCGTTTCACGGGAATCATCTGAGGCAGATGGTGCTGGCGCCTCATCGTCCAGGCCTCGTCTATCTCCGCCGTCCGGTCTCTTCCTGCCCGACGAGATTCCTGTGATCCCTGAATTCGATGATATGGGGAGGCCTATTTATATTGAAGGACGGCCGGTGTTCCTGAGTGTGGAGGAAGCGTACAACTTCATCCCGTTCGATCTCGTGTATCTTTGGAGTGCGAGGTGCACCAACCAGCAAACGGACGATGCAAGTAAATTTTATTTAACAAGATTGATTACTTAATTATTACTTAAGACTTACGATAGGTTCAATTAATGATATCAATTTGTTGACATTGTATTATTAGGCAATTTCGTTAATGGCACTGGAAAACGGAGAGGGGCTAGAGGCACCTGCACTGGGAAGAGACTTGAGCAGTCCACCGGGGGAAGGAAAACGCTCATTAGGGCCAATGAGCTTGGTGAGGTGATCGAGGCATTTGACACCACGCGAAAGTATGCCAGCATGGCCGGGGCCGTCGTGCGGGACAAGGTCCCAATGCTTTGGCCAGATTGGGAATCTGTGCCTCTCTACGTGAAGATGCAAGTGCATAATGCACTGAGTGTGAGTTAAATCGTATTTTCATTACGTAAATTTTACATTTATTAATTAAGTCCGAATAAACATATAATTTTACCGTTTATATATTCATCTTGCAGGTGTGGTTTGACGTGGATGAATGCCTTATTCACACGTGGGTAGAGCGTCAACTACATATCAGGTGATGTGATTGGAGTTATTTGAGTATATATCGAGTTAGATTTTTGTTTATCAAGTGTTTTAATATCTCTAACTTTTTTTTCTGGTGTTAATATAAGTATAAAGAGTGGAAGAACGAGCTTTCTTCACATTACACATAGTACAAGGAGCTAGGCCGAGGTTCTACCCCTAGCGAATTCCGGTTTAGGGAGTACGAGTGGCTGTGGCTGGTAGCCCACTTCGAGCACCCCAAAGCGAAGGTATGCATCCTGAATATATCTTACAACCCTAATGTATCGTATCACATTGAAATAGTTAGTTACTAATTTTTTTACATACGTTTATCAAACAAGGCGATTTCCAAGACGAACCGGAAGAATAGATTGAAAAACACCAAGGCCCATCATGCAGGTTCACTCAACTATTTGGGTTGGTCGAGTAAGGCGCAGCAACAACAAGAAGTCAACCCGTTGGTGTTTATTCATCAGAAGTTCTATCCGCAGTGCCCTGAAGAAGCGGTAAGTCTTTCGCCACTGTATTTTGTACTTCACATATGCATGTGTTAATAAAACTATTTTTTGATATTAATTTGTTTTGTTAAATAATACGTTATTCATATTCGCTTTTCAATTAGGCGAGAGTGGAGGAGGCGACCACAGAAGTCACCATGAATATAGCTCGGAACAACCATCCTGACTGCTCGGAGGAAGAAGTGACCCAGTATGCCTCTCAGATCGATCCGCTTGATCGCCCTATAGCGTCTCAGTCATGGCAAAAGCGTGCGGGACTGGAAAGAATACCTACTACTGCAGGGGAATGGGCTCGGCGGGCGAAGGAGTATTGAAGAACACTTCGGAATACTCTATCGGGTCAAGAAGTTCAACTTCTAGTCGTAACCTAGCAGCGGAGCTTCAGAGGACGCAGAGGGAGTTGGAGGAGCAAAGGAGGCAGATGGAGGAGATGAGGCAGATGGACGAGCAGCAGGCAGTCAGAGATGCCGAGTACCGGGGGATGATCGAGTAACACCGACTCATGGTCCAGCAGCAGACACAAATGTTCACATGGATGCAGACGATGTACGCAGCTCAGACTACCGGACAACCGCTCCTCACACCTCCCCCGGTCCCTGTGTTCCACAGTTATCCACCACCGCAGCAGTCACCGCCACAGCAAGACCAGGGTAGACACCGGAGTTCAAATGATTACATGGATTTCTTCGACCCTGACCCGAGAGTTCCTCGACCCTGATGTGTAGTTGTAGTTTATTTTAGTATTGTTGCTATTTGTACTGTACGTTGGACAATTATGTGTGTACTGTTGAACTTGTATTTGTACGGTTTATGTTTTTCAATGCAGGTTCTGGAATTGGGCCCAATCCAGAACCGGCTTTTTTTTGACAAATTTCTCCAACCATTGCCAGGGACTTGGACCAAAGTCGCCGACAATGGCCCTCATTTTCCGGCGACGGCGGAGCAATCATTGCCGGCGACTTGAGCATTGCCGGCGACTCAAGTCGCCGGCAATGATGAAGGCCATTACCGGCGACTTGAAAAATAAGTCGCTGGTAATGCTTTCACCGGCGCCCAATTTCCGGCGAAAAAAAAAAACAAGGTCGGCGACTTAAAGTCGCCGGCAATGGTACTTAATGTGGTAGTGAGAGGAGGCGGCAATTTGTGAGGAGCGAGCTGACATCTATGTGTTTTGTCGGTGGCGCCGATGCAAGGTCGAGGAGATCGAGCCAAGCGGTGGTCGATAATGGTGGCCTATGGCAAGATTTGGATGTCAACTACGATGCGGCGGTTGTCGATCGAGGTAGAGCACAGACCGAAGTGAGGCTGAAGGAGGTGCAAGAATGAGGTCGACTTGGTCGAGGCTAGGGTGGAGATTGAGGGTTCAACGATGATGGCACGATGAAGATGGAGAGGTCTTGAGCTTCAATCGAAAAAATAGAGTGACGAGCATAATTTAGGAATGAAAATATAAAAGAAAATGGAAAAGTTGGGTAAGTGGGAATAAATCTTTTAAGAGTGTTAGGTGGGTGGAAATTATACAATCTTATTTAGGCTAGTGGGTGTTTCTCAAAATCTAGGTGGATGGGAAAAACCTCTAAAAATTTTTCTTATCTAATTAACTGAATTTTATTATTTCTACTAATATAAAGCCAAGCATAGCTTTTAGTGTCATCCCATACCAAATTATGGAAATCCGAAAATACCCTTATGAAAAAATAAAAGCAGCCTCAAGAAAAAAAAACAGAAAAGAAAGAGAAAGAAAAGAAAAACCCACGGGAGAAAAAAAAAAAAGGTGAACCACAATTTTGCCCAACAAAAACTGTCATAAAAGTGGATAAAGTAGTGGGTGATCTGATTTAACACGTGTGTACACACGGGTGGTTAAGCTAGTAAGAAAGAAATCGATAAGATTTCTTCTTCACAACAAATGCTAAGAACCCTAGATGTTTACAACTCTTCTTTCTCCATACTATATTTCTCTTTCCCTTCACATTGATCAAATATGTACATAGATTAATCATATGGCTTTTTATTTGGATCAATATGATCAATATGCTAATTTCATGTATATGATTACTTATATATAAAAGTGGTCATCGATCAAGACATCAATGGTATCTAATCTAAAATCCGATATTTTGTTGAGAGACAACTGCAAATTATTTCTAATTCTATTTCAGACAAATTGGGTGAGAGCAACTCATTTAAAGATTATAAGGTTGTAAGTTTATTCTTTTCCAGAGATACTATAGGATATGAATAGCTTTGAGATTGATCGAAAGATCTTTAATCATTTTTTATCGAATTAGATTAGAAAGGAATTAAGATCGAAATTTGTTTTATTCATTTATAATGTCATCAAACTCTACTTGATATCTTTCTGAATATAATTTGATTGCAAAGAATATATGATTGGATGAAAAATTAAATTAAGAAACAAATTTATGATTATTTAGTAAATCAACTTTTTTGAAGTGGAAAATATGTGCTGATGTAGAATGACAGGGGCCGGGCCAATTTTTTTTCCATATATATGTTGCTTTGATGGCGATTTGCACTTCATGCAGTGGACCTAGCTAGCCTGCACTTCTAAATTAGTACGTACGTTCTTCATAAGCTAGGTCATCCTTAATAACTCGGGACCATTTGTAAGCTGCCGGCCAACCACTAACTACCAGAACCAACTAGCTACATACTCCAGTTAGCCAGGGTATGCAAAACACAGTGAATGAGAGGATCATTAGATTACTTATAGCTAGGCGCACGAAACATCCTGACCCGAAATTTATTTTGTTATTTTGATTAAATGTTAATTGGTAATGATAATTAATTTTTTTCGTTAATAATTATTATGGTTTTTATAAGAATTTTATCAATTAAGTTTTTCGAGAAATTGCTTTTGAAAAAATCCTAAAGTTTATCGAGACGAGTTCGTGGCCATGTCAAGTGTTCAAATCGGAGGTACGATGAAGTAGTTATAGTCAGTGAAAGTTTTTAACGATTTACATAGTTAGTTAGTCGCGAGTATAAATACAACTTTCCGAAAATGGAAAGTCTTTAGTCAGTTTCTTTTTCTCTCTCCTTTCTCTCTCCCTCTCTCCCGTGCTCTCTCTCTCTCCACTGTCGGTCTCACCGGCGACGAACTATCGACAGGCCACCAAATCCTGTCATCTTGGTGTCAACATGACCACGACGACCTCGTCTATCTTTTTCCAAACATCTTAAACCCTATTTCGAGACATAGCAGTAGTGAGAACGATTGAACGAAACCAGAAAACCTAGGATTCGGGTCGGTGATTTTCCAGCCAAATAGACTAGCGAGACATACTGTGCTTTGAAGCTCTCATCACCACGAAGCTAACCATATATGGATGATGTTCCAATTCAAACCGAGCAGGGAGAATCGATAATTTCAATTTTTTTTGTTCTTGACTTTAAAAGGTAATTCTATGAGTTTGAGTTAAAATTGAACTCTGGTGTAGTTGAAAAAGTTGTTGATGGGTTAATTTTTCACAAGATAAGTCTCGAATTGCCAAGAAAAGTCACCGCCGTCGGCGGGGCTACGACGGTACTCTGGCGAAGGGAATTTTGGCATAAATTTTATGTTGTTTTACTCGTAATTACATACCGAATGTAATGAAGAGGTTATTGAATTGATTTGGATATTGATGATTAAGAGGTGTGGTTAAGCGTCTATTAATTAAACGATTTTACAATAGTATTAAACGATTTTACGAGTTGCAAAACGTGTAAGGAATATGTTGCGAATTTAAAAAGGATTCAAGAATTAGAATTTAGAATTCGATTAAAGCTCGTCATTATTTTGGGAAGCACGTAATTCGAGAATACAAGGTTCTCGATAATAATGCTTGTTGGTAAATCGAACCAAAAAACCTAGGATTCAGGTCGATGGTTTACCGGCCCAATTGACCAGCGAGACCTATAGGGATTTTAAGCACTCAACACCACAAAGCTAACCATAGGAGGATGGTGTTCCAATTCAACCCGAGGAGGGAGAATCGACGATTTAAAATTTTTGGTGTTCTTGACTTCAAAAGGAAATTCAATGAGTTTGAGTTAAAATTGAACTTCTGTGTAGTCGAGAAAGTTTTTGATGGGTTGATTTTGCACAGGATGCATGTGTCTCGGGTAACTAGAAAAAGTCACCGCGGGCGGCGATGGTTTATGGTGGTGCTCCGGCGAAGGAAATTTCAGCATAAATTTTATGTTATTTTACTCGTAATTACGTACCGAATGTAATGAAAATGTTATTGAATTGATTTGGACATTGATGATTAAAATGTATGGTTAATCAGATATTAATTAAATGATTTTACGATATTAATAAACAGTTGAATCGATTGTCGATTCGACCTTGAGTCGCGTAAAATTTGAGGAATATGTTGCGAATTTAAAAAGGATTCAAGAATTAGAATTTAGAATTTAATTACACTTCATCATTAGTTTGGGAATTACGTTATTGGAGAATGTGAGGTTCTCGATAATAATGCTCGTTGGTAAACGAGCTTAACTATTCATTATAATTTTTGATGATTAGTTATTAAATAATAATAATTATTTTAGGACGATATGTTAGCAGTCAATGATTGATGAATAGATACGTCGTCAGACAAGCTTTGGTTATATGGATATCACAACATTGTACGGTGAGTAGACCCTTTTATTTTCACAATCGATAGCGAGTTCATTTTTCAGCATTTTAGTATTACAGTATATTTTATGGTATGTTTCAGAGCATTTTAATTTGGAGGCTTTTCTTTGTGATGACATTAGTTAGTTGCATCGTTGCACATACTGTTCGGCTGATCACCGGATAATCAAGTCAGAGGAGGTCAAGGTTGCTCGTTTGGCGCATCACCTACAGTTTTATACAGATAATCGACTTAGGTTAGGGAAAAACTCCTGAACGACCACTTTTATTTTAGTTCAGATTTATGATATTTGAACTTGCCTCATTTTATGGTAAACGGTAGAAAGGTATGAAATTATATTTTATCATTTTACGCAAATTATATGACATATTTTTTGTCCACCCAAGCTAACATTTTATGTTTTTAAATGCATTTCTCTATGCTCTTTGTTTTAATTGACCAGATTGCAGGTGAGCCGGTTGAAGTTGTTGTCATCCAGGGTATGAGGCATGACAGTCCATAACTTCTATTTTCTTAGTGTAGGTTCTCAGCTTAAGTGTAGAGTTGTTCGTGCTAAGGTAGCTAATATCGAATAAGCGGTGCTAGAGACCCTAATACAAGTCCCATAAAACTTATCCTAGATTATTATAGTAATCTAAAGTGGGTCTTGTTAGCGCGCTTGATGATATGATTGATATCAATAATAGGACGTGTATATGAGGGTATTCCAAACCCCTTGAGTACCAAAGTGCATGCATAGAATCCTAGTTCTCGGCCAACCACTAACTACGAGAACCAACTAGATAGCTACTCCAGTTAGCCAGGGTATGCAAAACACAATGAATGATAGGATCCTTAGATAACTCATGCCAAGGCGCGCTTGATGATATGATTAATATCAGTAACAGAACGTGTATACGAGGGTATTCCAAAGGGTAAATTACAAAAAAGGTCAGTCAGAAATTTTCTTTCGAAATAAGGTAAGTCCCTTTAAAATATCACCAAGAGAGAAGCTTCCTCTCCCTAGACTACATATCCTCAAAGTTCAAGATGTCAGAAAAGAGGCATGCATGCATGAAATAGTCTGTCACCTAGCAATCATATTTAGCCGTTGAGGCATGGCTCTTTGTCTTTTTCTTTCTTACCCATCTTTGCATGGCATATCTCTCTCTATAACAGAAGTCTAGATATAAGAGTATCAGTCAGTGTATACAGGGCATTAGAGACATATACATATCTTGCCTTCCGCTTTTTGTAATCTTTATTCCCGATCAATAAAATTTCCATCTTAATTATTATTGTCTCTCTACGAACACACTACTACAAGTACCTATTAGTTCTACTACCACTACTCTTATACACTACTATTATGTACATTTTCCATACATCATCAGTCATTGTATAAATCATGCATAGCCTTTTATCCATCAAAACAACAATAGAAGTTGTTCATAGTTGTAGTTATTCATCATCCACTACCACAAATTGAAACATTACCGGCGAGATTCCGGCCAACAAGGCCGGGGACCGGAAAAGTCACCGGTAATGTCCATCATTACCGGCGACTTACTCCGTCGCCGGTAATGTCGCCGGAATCTCGCAGGTAATGTTCCAAAACATTACCGGCGACTCCAACCGTCGCCGGCAATGTCAAGCCGAACATTTCCGGTGATTTTCCGGCCGGAATTTCGCCGGAAATGTGTGGCTAGACATTGCCGGCGACGGTTGGAGTCGCCGGTAATGTTTTGGAACATTACCGGCGATTTTCCAGCGTAAAGTCGCCGGTAATGTCTTCATTTCCGGCGACTTACTCCGTCGCCGGCAATGTGTCTTATATTAGATGCCGGATGCGGCAGCTCGATCATTCAATCATTTTGATCAAAAAAAATCCAGAGAAATCGAAAGAAGGAAAACGTACGCTCTGAAATCGATCATTCGGTATATTGTCAAAATTAAGGCGCGCGTCGAAAACTCGATCACTCGGGAAGCTATATATATAGGTAGGTGTATATATACGTATATGTGGTATATATATATGTGTGTGTGTTGATCAAATCCAATTCGTGAGATATATATGAAATGTTGTTGATGTCACCGAAACGAGAAAACAACTTGTAGTTAATCTTGTGTCTGAATCAACGACTGGTATTATCGTATTGTTATCGGAGCCAGGCTTAACAGAGCCTCCTACCCAGTCAAATATGTTTTGAATTGAAAAAAGGAGAATACCATCATCGAGTACTGAATCGAATTCAGAGATTAGATCGATATATATATATATGCATGCATGTGTTGATTTAATTAGAGTTGAATTGAGATATCGCGTCGATTATTAGTAGTGAATGTGTGTATATATATATAATTAATACGTAAAATTGTTAGAATTTTCAGGATGGACAAGAGTGGGATGAGCCTCGAAAGATGGGATGTCAGATATCACGAGGGAATTAGGAGTTTTGTGGATTTTGTGAAGGCTAATTGTGGAGACACTACACTTCATTATTGCCCATGTAAAGAATGTAAGTGTTTCAGCGATCGATTTCGATTTCCCATTGATAAAGTCCAGAGGCACCTGAGTAAATACGGGTTTTGGGATAAGTACACTTGTTGGATTTATCACGGTGAAACATCGGTAGCGGGTCCGCATGATCATGGACAATTTGGTGAGAGGGCCAGTCCACGCTATGATCATGGAGATTTTGCTAAGAGGGGCAGTTCATCCTATGATCCAACATCGATGTTAATCAATGATATGTTTCCTCATGAGAGCGGTGTATTTGCTGATGAAGCACCAAATGTCCCTCCCGTCGTTGAGGGTTTCCCCCATATCGAGCCAGTCGAACCATTACCTGGAGCTCATGTCAACACAAGCGGTATGGACAAGTACAACAACCTGATTGCATTGCAACAGACTCCGTTGTACGACGGTTGTAGTAAGACTGTTCTTGAAAGTGTGATGGGAGTGATGCAGCTCAAAATGGAGAACAAAATGTCTGTCAAAGCTGTTGATTCTTGGTTGAAGTGGACTGCTTCGCTACTGCCACCCGGTCATCGTCTTCCTACCACTCATCATAAGGTGCGACATATCCTGAAAGATCTTGGGCTTTCCTACATCAAAATCCATGCATGCAGATATGATTGTATTCTCTTCTGGGGAAAAGATCTCGAAGACCTTGAAGCCTGCCCGGTATGTTTTACAGAAAGGTATAAGTTGACTCCTGCAGGCAACAAGAAAGCTGTGAAGATACTTCGATATTTCCCGCTTATTGATAGGCTGGAGCGGTTGTTCATGTGTGCTTTCACGGCCGAGGCAATGAGATGGTGGGCTGAGAGGAACTTGCCTGACGATGACACCCTTATACACCCTTCCGACGGAGAGGCTTGGAAGCACATGGTCAGGGAGTTTGATCATTTTGCAGCAGAGGTCCGAAATGTTTGGCTAGGGCTCTCATCTGACGGATTCAACCCTTTTGGCAACATGAGTCTTCAATACAGTATATGGCCAGTTATTTTGGTACCGTACAACCTTCCACCATGGATGTGCATGAAGAAGGAATACAATATGCTGACTCTGTTAATTCCGGGCCCGGGTTATCCATGAAAGTGTCTCGATGTGTATTTGAGGCCTTTGATTGAGGAGCTTAAGTACCTGAGTGAGTGTGGCCACCCCACTTACGATAGGTTCAAAAAGGAGATTTTCCAGATGCATGCCATGCTTGTTGGCACCATCAGTGATTTTCCTGCCCGCGGTATGTTGTCGGGCAACGTTACCAGGGGTTACAGGGCTTGTTCAGAGTGCATGACGGTTGATTGTTGCAGTCCTCATTGCAGTAAAATTGTTCAGATGCGTCACTGTTGTTGGCTTCCATATGATCACCCATTTAGGCAGGATCCAGACGCGTTTGATGGGACTGTGGAAACAGGTGTGGCACCCAGGCGATGGACAGGGGAAGAAATTTTGGAAGTGTTGAATCAATATGATTTTGGCCAGCTGAGCAATCATCCTGACATAGTGGCGTCAATTCCAGACAAGCCCGAAAGGTATAAGTTTTGGACACACAAGAGCATATTCTAGGAACTCCCCTACTGGCCCAGGTTGCTTATCAGACATTACCTAGATGTCATGCACATAGAGAAGAATGTGTGTGAAAGTGTGGTGGGCACAATTCTTAACTTGGAGGGGAAAACAAAAGACATCCCTAAGGCACGTATTGATCTGAAAGCTATGGGACTGCGGAAACATTTGTGGTTACGAGATGGTAAGAGAAAAATGCCGCAAGCTCCTTATACCGTCAAGCCGAAACATAAGCATGAAATTTTTCGGTGGCTGAGTAATGTCAGGTAAATATTCTTATATATGACTATGCAGTACGGAAATTGGTTTGCCTTTAATTTTTACCGGATTATGGTGATATGCGAGAAATATAATTGTTGCCTATGGCTATATATATATATACATGCAGGTATCCTTATGGCTATGCAGGAAATATAAGCAGGTGTGTTAACTACCGGGACAATAAGATGTACGGATTCAAGAGTCATGACTGCCATGTACTGCTTCAACGCCTTTTCCCTATTTTCATTCGAGGGTACCTACCCAAGGAGGTGGTGGAGCCGTTGGTGGCCTTGTCAAGATTCTTTCAGAAGTTATGCACCAGGGAAGTTAAAAAATCAGATCTCAGGGAGATGCAAGATGACATCATTTTTATCATGTGCAAGCTTGAGAGGATATTTCCGCCAAATTTTTTCGACATCATGCCTCACCTCACGATCCATCTTCCCGAACAATTGTTGTTTACCGGTCCCGTACACTACACTTGGATGTATCCCATGGAAAGGTACATTTGGTTTGCCTCTGTTTTTATATGTAAAGTCTTAGTTTTACCCCTTTTAACATGCACTTGTTAACTTGTAGACAATTGGGAGCCTACAAGGACTATGTGAAGAATAAATATGCACCTGAAGGGTGTATCGCTGAAGCATATGTTGCGCACGAGTGTGTCACGTACACCAAAGTGTATTTGGGAGCGCTTGAGGACCCCCAACAACAGATGCCGATAGATGAACCTCAGTTCAACCTTTCTATCATCTCCAATGCCGTTGTAGTACAGGGAAGCTTGCCAAAGTCGTACAAGTTGGATGAAAATGAGGTAGTCATTGCCCACTGGTCGGTACTGATTAACTGTGAAGAAGTACAATATTGGAAAAATTATCATCTTCACTGCCCTGCTATTGTCGGAA
The DNA here is from genome assembly GCA_946800695.1 of Geum urbanum. Lineage (NCBI taxonomy): Eukaryota > Viridiplantae > Streptophyta > Magnoliopsida > Rosales > Rosaceae > Geum > Geum urbanum. Next base: position 44,784,043 of record OX326998.1, read on the forward strand.
ATGTTGATTACCACAACAGGACGTTTGCAAACTACTTTGGTCCATGGGTAAGGGTATATGTGTATATGTCTTTTTTTTTATTGCCATTTTCCTTATATAGCATGTGTGTACGTACGTGGTTTTGTGGTTTCTATGTTCATAATGTCTTGTGTGGTTTCTTATCGTTTTCAGATGAACCATGTAGCAGATGATGGTTACCCAGAGTGGTCAAACGAATTGAGGGTCCTTGCGATGAAACCGATAGCTTCAAAAGTTTACTCGATGTGTCAGGTCAATGGCGTGAAATTTATATGTGAAAATAGAGACGACCGACTGAAAACACAGAATTGTGGGGTGATGGTCCATGGTGGGCAGGATGGCGTTGACTATTATGGTGTCCTTCATTCAGTTGTTGAACTAATTTATGGGAACCGCATGAAAGTGCACTTGTTCAAGTGTAGATGGTTTGATACTAGCCCGGAGAACACAAGGACCGATCAGCACGAAACATTTTCGGTGAATACTGCTACTACCTGGTATGAAGAAGACCCTTTCGTTCTTGCCTCATCAGTAAAACAAGTGTTTTACCTGGACGATCTTCTTAACAAAGTCCCGTGGAAGGTGGTTAACCATGTTGCTCATAGAAACATATACAGTGCTGCCACACTTGGTGATACCGTAGATGATGAGGAAGTTACTGCATACCAAGAGCCGAACGCTTTTGACATTCCGGAATCATCTACGATTCGCCTTAATAATGTGAGATCTGGGAGTGTGGTTCGAATTACTGGAGCAGAACTTCTCGATGTTAATCCATATGAAGTTGACGCTGATTCAGATGACGAGGAGAGGCACATATTGCCAGAGGTTACCTATGAAACCGAGTCAGACTCAAGTGATGACGATGATTACGATTATCATCCTTAGTACGTTAATGATGTAGTCGGAAATTGTTGTCGGAAATATGATGTAGTCGGAAAATGTAGTCGAAAATGTAGTCGGAAATTGTAGTCGTTAATCGTACGTAGACGGAAATTGATAATCGAAATTGTAGTCGGAAAATGTAGCCGGAAATCGTAGACGGAAATTGTAGTCGTTAATCGTAGACGGAAATTGATAATGGAAATTGTAGTCGGAAAATGTAGCCGGATATCGTAGACGGAAATTGTAGTCGTTAGTCGTACGTATACAGAAATTGATAATCGAAATTGTAGTCGGAAAATATAGCCGGAAATCGTAGACGGAAAATGTTGTCGGATATTCTTCGGGAAATAATGACATTACCAACGAGTTATAAGCAACTCGTTGGTAATGACATTACCAACGAGTTGAAGTCGTTGGTAATGACATTACCAACGAGTTATAAGAAACTCGCCGGCAATGTTTTCTGGATAGAAACGCAGTCGAGCCCGAGCCTTTCATTTCTCCTCCTCTCCCTCTCCTCCTCCTCTCCCTCTCCTCTCCCTCTCCTCCTCCCAAATCGGTCCGGTGAGTTCAAAGTAGCTCACCTCTAGCTCACCTCCTCCTCCTCCTCTCCCACTCCTCCTCCTTATCCTCTACTCCTCCTCTCCCTCTCCTCCTCTCCACCGATCCCCTCTCCTCTCCTCCTCCGAAAATATCCTCCTCCCCTCCTCCCCTCCTCTCCTCCCCTCACCATTGTAGTCGGCAAAGCATTGTAGGTGGAAATCCATGGCAGGTCCGATCCTCTCTCTCTCCCTCTCTCTCTCTCTCAATTTTTAATTATTTTTGTGTATGTGTATGTGTATGTGTATGTGTATGTGTATGTGTATGTGTATGTGTATGTGTAAATTAATTAGGGTGCTAAGTTGGAAATTAGGGTGATAAGTTGTAAATTTATATGCAATGTATATATATGTGATGTATATATATATTTAGGTATGTGAAAATTAAGTGATGTATATATATGTGAAAATTATGTATATATGTGGTTTGGATGAATATGTGATGTATATATATGTGGAAATTAAACCTAATTAAGATGCATGATATATATATATATGTGTGTGAAAAATGTGAAAAATTAATTAGGGTTTGTGATTTGGATGAATATGTGAAAATTAAATTTAATTAAGATGCATGATGTATATATATACATCGAAAATGTATATATGTTAATTTAGGTGATATAGTTGTTAATTAATCGTATAAATGAAGGTGGAAATCGGGATCAGAACGGTTTAGAACCAGAACGGTTTTAAACCGGAACCGTTTGGAACCGGAACCCTTTGGAACCGGAACTGTTTGTAACCGGAACCGTTATGTTACAAACGTTTCTGGTTACAAACAGTTCCGGTTTCTAACGGTTCCGGTTCCAAACCGTTCCGGTTCCGATTTGTTATAGAACCGAAACGGTTTGGAACCGGAACCATTTGGAACCGGAACTGTTTGTAACCTTTCCCGTTATGTTACAAACGGTTCCGGTTACAAACAGTTCCGGTTTCTAACGGTTCCGGTTCCAAACGGTTCCGGTTCCGATTTGTTATTGAACCGAATCCATGACTATTACGGTGTCCAGGAGGTTTTGCGGCTAATTGGCTTCGGAGAGGTTCCCGAAATAGTGGAGGGAACAGTAGTCAAGCTTCCTCCTCGCCCGCAGTTAGCAACATGCCCAGTGGGCCAATGATGACTGCTCGCACGAGAGCCTTGCTAGAGGCGCGAGCTGAGGAGGAAGCTGCCCGATCAAGAGCCGTGGAACCGGAAGTCGAGGCTCGAGCCTCAGTCTCCAGACGCTCAATCAGCAGACGTCCCTCCGGTGGCAGAGCCTCAGACGAGCGACAGTCAACGGGGGCATCAGAAACTCCCTCAATCTGAATGCCCCATATTCGCCCGGTGCCTACTCCCGTTTCACGGGAATCATCTGAGGCACATGGTGGTGCTGGCGCCTCATCGTCCAGGCCTCGTCTATCTCCGCCGTCTGGTCTCTTCCTACCCGACGAGATTCCTGTCATCCCTGAATTCGATGATAGGGGGATGCCTGTTTATGTTGAAGGATGGCCGGAGTTCCTGACCGTGGAGGAAGCGTATAACTTCCTCCCGTTCGACCCCGTGTATCTTTGGAGTGTGAGGTGCACCAACCAACAAACAGACGATGCAGGTAAATTTTATTTAACATCAGATTGATTACTTAATTATTACTTAAGACTTGCGATAGGTTCAATTAATGATATCAATTTGTTGATATTGTATTATTAGGAAATTTCGTTAATGGGACTGGAAAATGGAAAGGGGCTAGAGGCACCTCCACCGGGAAGAGACTTGAGCAGGCCACCGGCAGAAGGAAAACGCCCATAAGGGCCAATGAGGATGGCGAGGTGATCGAGGCATTCGACACCACGCGCAAATATGTCAGCATGGCCGGTGCGATCGTGCGGGAAAAGGTCCCAATGCTTTGGCCAGATTGGGAATCTGTGCCTATCTACGTGAAGATGCAAGTGCATAATGCACTCAGTGTGAGTAAAATCGTATTTTCATTACGTAAATTTTACATTTATTAATTAAGTCCACTTAAATATATAATTTTACCTTTTATATATTCATATTGCAGGTGTGGTTTGACGTGGATGAAGTTCTTATTCACACGTGGGTAGAGCGTCAACTACATATGAGGTGATGTGCTTCGACTTATTTGAATATATATCGAGTTAGATTTTTGTTTATCAAGTGTTTTAATATCTCTAACTTTTTTTCCTTGTTTTAATATAGGTATAAAGAGTGGAAGAACGAGCTTTCTTCCCATTACACTGTATACAAGGAGCTAGGCCGAGGTTCTACCCCTAGCGAATTCCGGTTTAGGGAGTACGAGTGGCTGTGGCTGATAGCCCACTTCGAGCACCCCAAAGCGAAGGTATGCATCCTTAATATATCTTACAAGCCTAATGTATCTTATCAGATTGAAATAGTTAGTTACTAATTTTTTTCCATATGTTTATCAAACAAGGCGATTTCGAAGACGAACCGGGCGAATAGATTGAAAAACACCAGGGCCCATCATGCAGGTTCACTCAACTACATGGGTTGGTCGACTAAGGCGCAGCAACAACAAGAAGTGAACCCCTTGGTGTATATTCATCAGAAGTTCTATCCGCAGTGCCCTGACGAAGCGGTAAGTCTTTCACCTCTCCATGTGTTAATAAAACTATTTTTCGATATTAATAGATTTTGTTAGTTAATACGTTGTTCATTTTCGCTTTTCAATTAGGCGAGAGTGGAGGAGGCGACCGCAGAAGTGACCATGAGTATAGCTCGGACTAACCATCCTGACTGCTCCGAGGAAGAAGTCACCCAGTATGCCTCTCAGATCGATCCGCTTGATCCCCCGATAGCGGCTCAGATCATGGCAAAAGCGTGCGGGACTGGAAAGAATACGTACTACTGTAGGGGAATGGGCTCGGCGGGCGAAGGAGTATTGAAAACCACTTCACAATACTCTACCAGGTCAAGAAGTTCAACTTCTAGTCGTAACCTTGCAGCGGAGCTTCATAGGACGCAGAGGGAGTTGGAGGAGCAAAAGAGGCAGATGGCCGAGTACCAAAACATGGTCCAGCAGCAGACACAGATGCAGGCTCAGATGTACACATGGATGCGGACGATGTACGAGGCTCAAACTACCGGACAACCGTTCCCCACACCTCCCCCGGTCCCGGTCCCTCCGTTCCCTAGCTATCCACCACCACCACCGCACCAGTCAACGCCAGAGCAAGACCAAGGAAGCCACCGGAATTCAAATGAGTACATGGATTACTTCGACCCTGACCCGCAAGTTCCTCGACCCTGACCTGTAGTTGTAGTTAATTTTCGTATCGTCGTTGCTATTTTTACTGTACGTTGGACATTTATGTGTACTGTTGAACTTGTATGATTGTACGGTTTATGTCTTTCAATGCAGGTTCTGGAATTGGGCCCAATCCAGAACCGCGTTTTTTTTTCAAAATTTTTCCAGACATTGCCGGCGACATGGACCTCAGTCGCCGGCAATGTCTCACATTCCGGCCACGGCGGCGCTGCCATTGCCGGCGACGCCGTTTCCCGTCGCTGGCAATGTTAACACCGGCGGGGGATTTCCGGCGACGTCATTGCCGGCGACTTGTCGCCGGTAATGACAACTCCGGCGAGAAAAATAGACAAGGCCGGCGACGGGAGGTCGCCGGTAATGTCTCCATTTCTGGTAGTGATCCCTATCCATGCATACCTAGTAACAATCCATACCAGTAGTAATTCTTGTCCATACTTTTGAAGTAGTTCAGTTTTTGAGTTCATCATCCATGCTTGTCAACTTATAGCTGTATATAATCATGGTTGTTCATCTTCAAAGCAAGATCTTCCAAAAGCACCTGCATGTAAAGAAGCCGTGTTCATACCTTGCATTTCTAGTATCTATTCATACCTCCGTAGCTGATTACTTTCTAGAGCCTTGAAGAATCTCGACTTATTTTCCAACACCTTTTCATAGAAAATTGCATAGATTTCTGTGCTAGCAGACAACGGTAGATTTTGTCAACTTTTAATTATCTGGTTACTTTAGGCAACTTTTTGTTCAAAACAGGGAAAATTGGAATAATTATGTGATTATATAGCTAAACTAGCGATCATATTTTCTTTGACAACTTTTTATTATAATTGCATGCATGTCAAAATAATTTTTAGAAATTAAGTCAGGGGACCTCTAAGTACAAAAACCTTTGTTTCTGTCTTTTGTAGCCCTTGAATTGGTTTTTGTTGCAGTTTTAAGTTTTTGATCATGTTCAAGACCGAGTTTTTTATGATTATTTTGGCATCACAAGTATAACCGAACCAGCACTTTAAAATTTGGTATCAGATCCAAGTTTGGTTTTATAATCATATAGTTATTACAATAAAGTACCTTAAGGACAGAAGTCATAAACACAATCCGTGAGAGAAATCGTAAATAAAATTGAACTTGTTCTTGTATGTTCTTGCATGTGTGTTTACTTTGTTGAATGTGTATTTAATTATTAAAAAATAAAACAAAAAATTGTGTGCATCTTTGTTTTGAATTTGTTTGATAAATTATGAAAGGACATGCCCCCGATTTAGTTTCCTAACTAGAATCAAACCCTAACGACATGACTTACACGTAAAAATCTACTAAAAAATTGACATGATTTCCCTTAAAAACACATGAACCCAAAACTTGCATTTGAAAACCACATTTCTACAATACTTCTCAACATCATCTTTTTCTCAAAACTCTTGAAAACATAAGCATAACACTTGTACTTGATACTGCATAAAACAGAAGAAAAATATGACATGATTATCAGAGCGACTTCTACTTTACATAGTACAACCAGTAAGTGAAAATGGAACCTAGTCATGAATACTAGCGACTCAATCTCTAAGCTTCCGACAGTCTGACATGAACGGCAACTGCTAGATAAACATACTGCAACCTGGGCAACGTAAACCAAAAATTTCAGGGAAAGGCAAATAGAAAACATGAAACACCGTTAGTGTAAGTGGATAAAAATAACTGATTCTTAAGAAATTGCAAAACATATTTTATTGCCTTTCCACTATAAAAACATAATCATTCATAAAACTGTGTAAACCACCACTTGCTTGTCTGATCGTAATTCGTAAGAAATCATGAAAATAAAGATTGCCTGGGGATTTTTCCATAACCCGAAGATTGCTAAAAGACTCCTGGAGATAGCTACTAGAGTACTCCAACTTCTAAACTCTAAAATCACTAGGGGAGTTTTCTGTAGCCTAATGACGATTGCTAGGAGTTTTCCGGGGAGTTTTCTGTAGCCCATAAACAATTCATGGATTATCCGGGGAGTTTACCGTGGCCCAAGGACAATCTCATCCAGGGATTTTTACGTGTCCCAAGGATGATTCATAAATTATCTGGGGAGTTTTTCGTTACCCAAAGATGATTAGCGGCCGAGGGGGGGGGTGGTTGGTTTGCTGTGATCTAACCTAGAGCTACTTGGGGATCAATCGAGTAACTGATGCATCAATACGACTTGACATAACTGACAACTTAAAATACACAAACATAGCCTCTGTGTGAAAATTTTAAATGTATATCATATCTCACATGCATACAAGATCATAAATAACGTAACCTCCGACATCGACTATTAGATTAAAGCGTAGCTTCCAACATCGACTAACTAATTAGAACTAAAACGTAAAGACTTGTCCTCCTGCGAACATCGTGAAAATATGTTAAATTCTATCATCTAAACTTATATCGTAAGCGTATACGTATTCCATGTTGTAAAGGAAATCATAAGCGAAAGAAGTCTACCTTTGCGTGAAATTACTAATTCATAAACCAACTCATAACTCACCGTACACCATTTGCCTTGTACGGCGGAAGTTCCCTCGCCATCCTCATGACCATAATGTCCTAATCACATTAAATCATTCAGTATCATGAATCAACTAGTGAAAATAGCATAAAAAAGATCTCACAAACTCACTCGTAACATTATAGGTTTGGCCTCGCCGGAACTCCCCTCTGGACGGCGGCGAATGGCAGCCACACGCCACCACCGGCGACAACATCCAACCCACTGCTGGAAAGCTCAGTGTGAGCTCAACAACTTCTTCAACTATGCCGAACCCCAATTTGGCGACGTTGATGCCCTAACCACCGCAACAGGTGGCAGATCCATCATCGTCGACCGCCACCAACGGCAACGCCACATACCTCAATCAATAGCCCACATCAAACCCAACACAAAAAATAACTACAACACTAACCAAATCGGCAGTGATAAGCCGCCACAAGTTTTGAAAGCCGGCGGCCCAAAATTGTCGGCCGAGCATCCCAATGTTGTAGCTTCAATGTGGAGCCTCGACGGACATCAACACCTGCCCAAAACGACTCATGAGGAGGAGGACTTCAATAACCCTCAACTCCTGACCTCAAAATCACGTCAGAGCACCGCCGCCGCCGTAGACAGCTCCAAGGATTAATCCCGAATCGGGTTGCACCAAAATCAACTCAAATCCCAAAGTTAAACCCATAAACATAACCACCATAAAAGGACCTTCAATTCCCTACCTGAATCACCATCAAACATGGCCATTCAGCGTGGTTTTCCGGCGGGTTGAGTAACTGGGTCGGGTCAGGGAGGCACGGGTCTCACTTAGGCCAAACGGGTTGAGCCCGATCAAACTTCTATTAAGGGTTGGCCAAAAATTCCTCTATTTATACCTTAAGCATCTCACTTGATCCAACGGCCCAGGTTTGATCCTAGCTGAGATCAACTGTTGACATCAAACCACAAGAAATAACCCATTTTTCTTTTAATAAAAGCAACAACTTTGAAAATTCTTAACAATTAGTTCGGTTATCCAAAAAATTCATCAAAAAATCCCACAAGCTTAAAATAAAATTTTCTACAACTTTCGTGAATGAAGTGAAATTAAAATCTCGATGGATAAGAAAGTTGTTAATAAACCCTTACGTTTATCGTAAAAGCGATATTGCAAATTACGAGTCGATAAACATGACATCTTGGTTCGGGTCGTTACAGATTATCTTAATTTGGAAATAAGTAAGCATCAAAAAAGAAAAATAACTTTGGATCAAAATAATTTTATTTGTTATTTTTCACAAAAAAATCATAAGCATCTATTACATAGTGAAGAATTTTTTGTTATTAATAGTGTCGTTAATCTTAGAATTAGTCAAGCTGAGCGTATAAAGTTTGAGCAAATAAGCATAATACTACTTTACAATATTTGTTGGAGTATTTTCAGTAAAAATTCTCACAAGTTGTTCGAAAAAACTTGAGTTTTATTTGATCTCAATTAGAAGATAATCATTAAAATATACAGCATTTTCTTAATCAAAAAGAAATTAAAGAGCTTCTTGATTTTAATTTATTGATAGCAAGTCAAAGCAAGTTGAATTAAAATCTTTGAAAATTTTTGAAAATCTAAAACTTGAAGTAGCAAAAATACAATTAATACAAAAAGAATTAACTGAGCAAGTAGAGAAGTTACATAATAAAAATGATTGGAAATTTGGACTGGAAAAGTTTGTCCATTCTCTCAATCTGGTATGTATATGGAGCATCTTTTTGTACGGGTCCCTATTGTTGCATTATCATAAGCTAATGGGCGTATCATTTTAAGTGAATAAGCTATTGTAATCATAGTAGTTGCGGTCTCTATTGTTTTTAATGCAATTGGTCATAATCATAGTAGATACGGTCTCTATTGTTTACTGTTATAATGCAACCACATTTGTAACCTACTACTGTAATCATAGTAGATATAGTCTCTATTCTTAGTACAACATATTGTTAAATGTTGTGATACATCTTTATTGTTTCTTTGTGCGCAAAAGTGAAGAAACCATATACAAATGTTAATTAAAACAGTACTCAAACAATATCTGGGGCGAAATCCACAAATCTAACTTGCAATATCTGGACGGTAATCATATATATTTTTTTATGGGTTTTGTGAATAATAAATCAACAAATCCAGGGAATTTCGCTCGATCTGGCTTCGAAAAGTTTGTTCGATTTGCTATGTGGATCTCCGAATCCTTCTTCCGATTTCTTCTTATCTTTGTTGTTTGTCAAAGTTTTTTGTTTTATAGTAGATGTGTTTCCAATTCTTTTTTTTTATTTGTTCTATTTTGTTAACCAGTTGTTTAATTGGCAAGATAGGAAACTATATTGTGAACCAAGGTGAGTACTTGTTTAATGTTGTTCTTTGTTAGTTGGCTTAGGGAGCTTTTTTGTTTTGTTGTCTTAGTCAATATTTTGGCTACATCTCTCCTAATCCTCCTCAATTAACATCTAACCTTTTCTTTGCAAGTGTCGAGTTTATATTTGCTTACAGTGGTTCCTTTGTTTATTGTGCCAGTCTTTATGGTGGTGGTTAACTTCCAACATTTGTTGTTAACTTCTTCGGCTCAGGTTCTTCTGCCTCTCCTTCTTCAACCTAAGAGAGAAAGTGCTATAGGTACATTTATGATTCATTTCTTTATTGCTTGATTGATTGTGAATATGGTTATGATTTATCTTTATATTGTAATTGAATTGGCTTGGACATATATGGAATTTTGTTTTTAGAGGTTTGATTTTCTATGTTATTAGGTATACGGTTCTTTCGTATATGTAATTCAGAACCATGTTTTTTGTTCTATCAGGTATTGTTTTCACCCATTAGATCAACTACTATTAGGCCCCTTTTGAAATATGATTAAAGTGGTACTGGTGTTGCTCATCGGGGTGAGGGGAATGTAGTTTTGGATGCTTTATGCTCGATTTAACTTGAACTATCTTTGTTGGATGGTGCTGAAAGTTCGTGTTAATGGTTAGAATTATGTCATATATTTGTTGAGTTCCAAAACAGGACTTACTGGTTTGGATTTTTATCCAATGGCATAAAATGATCGTCTTGCTGTATTTTGGAATTCTTTGTTGTTGATTGCAATTTTATTTTATGAAGTCATTTATTAAATCTTTCCTTATCTTTGTTTTCAGCTTCAACTTCCTTGGTTGTGTTTGGCTTTTGTTCCCGAGTTTGTTTTCAGGTATAGTTATCCTTATCTTTGGTGATGAGAACCTTTGTTGAGCTCCTATGTTGATGCCTCTTAAATTTGATTTCAATGTGGTCCATGCATGGCTGTTAATTTTTCGGGTGAGATAATTGAAGTTCTAAATACTGTCTACGGCTTTTGCGGGTGTGTATGTTGTATAAAAAAAAATACTGGCGTGTTTCCTTGTGTTGTTGTTTGTCTTGCAATTGTTGTGCTTACTTTCACCTTCTCATCGATATTTGGGTATGTGTTGAAAGGACCCAACCCCGATTTAGTTTCCTAAACAGGAATCGAACCCCTTCTGAAAACACGAACTTGCAAAAACCATAGGAATTTCGGCAGAGTTTCACTATGACATGGAATTACCATTAACCTGCACCCAAAAAACACACTTCATCCTATGCCACAAAAGCCAAACCATGGGCACCAATCCCAACCGGATTTCTCATTATCATAACAATAATGTAATGAAATAAGCAAAACTGTACTTTACAAAAATCCGGGGAAAATCATATGAAAGTATAACATTAGAGTAATCAGAGCGACCTCTAGTACGTGTATATATACATAAATATACAACAGTAGGCTAAACAACACTACCAGTAGAACCATTATATCCGACGAGTTGCCAAAAAACAGACCGACGAGAAGGGATCTCGTCGGTTATAGTTTACTATAACCGACGACAGGATTATCTCGTCGGTTATAGTTTTTTGACCGTCGATATTTTCTTGTCGTCGGTTATAGTCGCCGGAAACTCGTCGGTCATAGTTTTCGACTATGTCCAACGATTTTTTTTGACTATTACCAACGATTTTTTTATATCGTCGGTTATAGTTTCTTATTTCAGATCTGGGCAGCAACTCGATCTGTCATTCAAAAAACTTTCCATTTTTTCTGAAAATGCTCTGAAATCGATCTTTGGGTGATGTCGAGAATGAGTTCGTGATGATTCATGCGCATTATATATATATAGGTACGTCGTGCTTAATTAATATATATATATGTGTTGTGCATGCATGTATTAATGCTTAATTTGTTGAATATATAGATCGATCGATATTAATTAATTGATTCTTGAGTTTGAGTAATTGATCGATGGTTGATTTTGAGTACGTACGCGTGATTGATCATAAATATATATTAATTGTTGTTAATTTTAATTTGATTATTGTGAATATATATATAGCAATAACTAGCTAGCTAGCTAGGGTGATTAATTTATTTAATTAATATATTGCATTATATATATTGTGATTATATATAGGATTAAATGTACACTAGCTAGCTAGCTAGTACGTGTACGTACGTGCATGGTTAACGTTATATATATATATATTTAGATTTTTGTGATCGATTATATATATTTATAGTTAGGGTGTACGTGTGTGTGTATATATATATTAAAATTATGGGAATTAAAATAATAAATATTTATATCTGGCTATGAAATTTGAATTAATAAGATCATGGGTATATATACATGCAGTTATAATTTTCAGGATGGACAAGAGTTGGATATGTCTTCCAAGATGGGATGTAAGATATCACCGTGGAATTAGAAGTTTTGTAGAATATGTGAAGGTTAATTGTGGAGGGATGACAATTCATTATTGTCCGTGTACGAAATGTCAGTGTCGCAGCGAGCGATATCGTTTTCACATCGATAAAGTATTGGAGCACTTGAAGAAAAACGGGTTTTGGGATAAGTACACATGTTGGATTTATCACGGTGAGAGCTCAACAGTTGGTCAACATGATCACGGACAATTTTTTGAGAGTGGCAGTACATCCAATGATCCAACAACAAGGTTGATCAACGATATGTTTCCTCATGAGAGCGGTATATTTGCTCAAGCACCGGATATCGATATCCCTCCCACCGTTGGAGACTTCCCTCATATTGAGCCAGTCCAGCAAGTACCTACAGCTGTCAACACTGCTGGTATGGACAAGTACAACAACCTCATTGCCTTCCAACAGACCCCGTTGTACAACGGGTGTAATAAGACTGTTCTCGAAAGTGTTATGGGAGTAATGAAGCTCAAAGTGGAGAACAAAATGAGTGTGAAGGCTGTTGATGATTGGCTGAAGTGGTTTGGTTCGTTGTTGCCCCCCGGTCATCGTCTTCCTACCACTCATCGTAAGGTGCGACAGATCCTTAAACATCTTGGCCTTTCCTACATCAAAATCCATGCTTGTAGATATGATTGTGTTCTCTTCTGGGGTGAAGATGCTTATGGGAATGATCTTGAATCCCTTGATGAATGCCCGGTATGTGGTACAGATAGGTATAAGTTGACTCCTGCCGGAAACAAGAAAGCTGTGAAGATACTTCGGTATTTTCCGCTGATAGATAGGCTAGAACGGTTGTTCATGTCTGCACACACGGCTGAAGCTATGAGATGGTGGGCTGAGAGGAATTTGCCCGACGGTGATACGCTTATACACCCTGCTGACGGAGAGGCTTGGAAGCACATGGTGAATGAGTTTTCTTATTTTGCATCAGATGTTCGAAATGTTTGGCTGGGGCTTTCATCTGACGGATTCAACCCTTTTGGCAACATGAGTCTTCAATACAGTATATGGCTAGTTATTTTGGTACCGTACAACCTTCCTCCATGGATGTGCATGAAGAAAGAATACAATATGCTCACTATGATCATTCCAGGGCCGGGTTATCCAGGAAAGTGTCTCGATGTGTATCTGAGACCCTTGATTGAGGAGCTTAAGTACTTGAGTGAGCATGGTCATCCCACTTATGACAAGTTCAAAAATGAGATGTTCCAGATGCATGCCATGCTTGTTGGCACTATTAGCGATTTTCCTGCACGCGGGATGTTGTCGGGCAACGTTACCAGGGGATACAGGGCTTGTCCAGAGTGCATGACGGTTGAGTGTTGCAGACCTCATTGCAGGAAGATTGTACAGATGCAACATCATTGTTGGCTTCCACATGATCACCCATTTCGGGAGGATATGGAGGCATTTGATGGGATTGTGGAAACAGGTGAGCAGCCGAAGAGATGGACGGGGGATGAAATCTTAGAAGTGCTAAATGAATACGATTTTGGGCAGCGAAGCAATCATCCTGAGATAGTGGCGTCAATACCTGAAAAAACCCGACAGGTATAAATTCTGGACACACAAAAGTATTGTTTGGGAACTTCCTTATTGGTCCAAGTTGCTGATCAGATACTACTTAGATGTCATGCACATAGAGAAAAATGTGTGCGAGAGTGTGGTCGGCACAGTGTTGAATTGGGAGGGAAAAACTAAAGACGGCCCGAAGGCACGCATTGATCTTAAAAGGATGGGACTGCGAAAACATTTGTGGTTGAGAGATGGGAAGAAAAAAATGCCACAAGCTCCTTATACCGTGAAGCCTGCCCAGAAGAGTGAAATTTTTGGCTGGATGGTTAATGTCAGGTATCCTTCAGGCTATGCCGGAAATATAAGTCGATGTGTTAACTTCAAAGACAACAAGATGTACAGGCTAAAGAGTCATGACTGTCATATACTGCTCCAACGCCTCTTCCCTGTTTTCATTCGAGGGTACCTGCCCAAAGAGGTGGTGGAGCCGTTAGTGGCTTTGTCAAGATTCTTTCAGAAGTTATGCACGAGAGAATTGAAGAAATCGGACTTGTTGGAAATGCACAAGACATCATTTTTATCATGTGCAAATTCGAAAGGATATTTCCTCCAAACTTTTTCGACATCATGCCTCACCTGATGCTCCATCTTCCGGAACAATTGTTGCTTACTGGTCCAGTACACTACACATGGATGTATCCTATGGAAAGGTACGTAATGCATCTCTGAATCTGGCTATATATATGTCGATCTTTAATATTATTTATTCACTTATATATTGTTGCAATAAGCATAACATGCTCGATCTGTAATTACCAATTTACAGACAATTAGGGGACTACAAAGACTATGTGATGAACAAATCTGCACCCGAATGGTGTATCGCTGAAGCATATATTGCGCATGAGTGCGTAACGTACACCAAGTTGTATTTGGGAGCGTTGGAGGACCCTCCACAACATATGCGAGTAGATGGAGGGCAGTTCAACCTTTCGATCATCTCCGATGATGTTGAAGTTTCTGGAAAGTTACCCAACTCATACAAGTTGGAACCTTATGAGCTAGTCATTGCCCATTAGTCGGTATTGATTAACTGTCCAGAAGTTCAATATTGGAAAAATTTGCACCTTTACTGCCCTGCTATTTCTAGTGATGTTGAGTACCACAACAAGACGTTCGCAAACTATTTTGGCAACTGGGTAAGTTGATACTTAAATTGACCTGTATATGATCGATGTTAAGTGCATGTCTCGCATCCTATTTATAGTTAAGTTAATAAATGATTATTTTCAGATGAATCATGTACAAGATGATGGTATCCCTCAGTGGTCACACGAATTGAGGCTCTTGGCGCAGAAACCGGTAACTTCCAGAGTTTATCCTATGTGTAAGGTAAATGGCGTGCTATTTGTTTGTGAACATAGAGATGTCAGACGAAAAACACAAAATTCTGGGGTAATGGTGCATGGTGGGCAGAATGGAGTTGACTATTACGATGTTCTCCATTCAGTTGTCGAATTAATATATGGGGAATGCATGACCGTGCACTTGTTTAAGTGTAGATGGTTTGATACCGACCCTCAGAACACAAGGACCGATCAATACGGGATTTTTTCGGTGAATACTGCCACAAGCTGGTATGAAGATGATCCGTTTGTGTTGGCAACGGCGGTGAAACAATTGTTCTATCTTGATGATCTTGTGCATAAAGGCGCGTGGAAAGTGGTTAACCATGTTCTTCCACGAAGCATATACAGTGCCTCAACCCTTGGTGTGACCTCGGATAATGAAGAAGTCAGTGCATACCAAGAGCCGAACGCAACTGGTATTCCTGAAACCTCAACAATTCGCCTTAATAATGTGAGACAGGGCAGTGTGGTACGAACACATCAACCGAATCTTCTGGATGTTAATCAAAATGAAGACAATGAAGACTCAAGTGACGAGGACATACACATGTTACCTGAAATTAACTCGGAAACAGAGTCAGACTCAAGCAATGATTCTGATTATGCGCCTTAATTAGTGTATATATATGTTTGTTATTTTGACTTAGAACGTGCAATGTAAAATGAATTTTATTTAGATTATCGACTGCCCATTGTGTCGATCGATGAAATTGCTATATCCGGCCCCATCATAAATGAGAGAGCTCGAGAGATCGATTGAAAAAAAAATACACAACCGTACCGATCGATTAATAATTATATCGTATTATTAAATAATAATTTAATAATTTGGTATTAACTATTAATAATTTCGTATTACCTATTAATAAATATATATATATTAATACACTACATATATAATTAGTTTACCGGCATAAATAAAAAATAAATAGAAGAACTATATCCGACGACATGCATATGAAAATCTCGTCGGATATAGTTGAACCGAAACTATATCCGACGATATGCATATGAAATCTCGTCGGATATAGTTTCGATTCAACTATATCCGACGAGTTTACTTATCTCGTCGGTTAGAGTTCTGTTTTATATCCTGATTTGGGTACGTTTTTGGCATAAACGAAACTGCCCCAAACTGCTCCAACGCCTCCGATCGATTTTCTCCGTTTCCTTCGTGCTACAAGCAAGCAATCGAAGCTCAAGTGGTATTCCATCGATCCTCAAGCCAAATCCCTCGTCGATTGGTGAAAAATCAGGTTTGAAATCCCTAAATTCAAATTTTCGAATTTTTGTAATTTAGGTTAGATTTTACGTTGTGGAATGTGTTGATCGATAATGTGGATGGATGTATTGATATAGTTGTGGAATTTGTTAATTTTATGCATGTATTGATATATATTAGAATAATTTTGAATTTTAGGTTAAATTTTGGTTAAATGTATGTTATTTTAGGTTAAATTTAGATTGAATTCCAATAAATAATATGTATGTTATTTTAGGTTAAATTTCAATTTTTTTGGAATTTTATGCATGTATTGATATATATTGGAATATATTAGAATTTTAGGTTAAATTTGGATTTGGCGTCGTATTATTTATATATATATATTGGAATTTGGATTTGGAATTTTAGGTTAACTTTGATTAAGTTTTTTGTTAATTGGATTTGGAATTATTGTTGAATTTGGATTATTGGAATTATTGATATATATATATAATTAAATTATTGGATTATATATGTATTGGATTTTATGGAATTATTGTTGATTTTTGTGGAATATTTATATATTGGAATATATATTGGATTATTGATATATATTGGAATATGCATGTGCTAGATTTTTTGGATGAATTAGGAATTATTTTTAATTTTAATAATTTTATAGCAACGATGCAATGGTTTAATTGCGGACCTTCCCGAGGGACCGGGTCGAGTACTTCGAGGGGGAGGTCCAGAGGGAGAGGGAGATCGGGACGTGGGGATGAGGGCTCGGGAGCTGGGGATCCTGATGGCACCGGAAGTCGGTCCGCATCAGGATCCACCAGCGTCCCCAACACTTACAGTCTTCCGCTGACCTCTCGACACCGTCGGCTGATGGAGGAGGGACAACCTCAGCAGCAGCTCGAGCCGGCTCGATCCTCAGGCGCGAGGAGGGTTCATCAGGTTAGTCGCACGCCGGAAACGGATAGTGCGACTCAATCCTCGGTCCGAATGCTGGACATTCATCGCGAGGACCCTTCCCCCGTCATCCACCAGACAGCTCCTCATTCTTCCGAGGAGGCTGGTGGATCCACTCAGTCCTCGGCGAGGATGCGACTATGCCCGCCGTCTACCTTATTCTTACCGCCGGAAATCCCGACGATACCTCACGTCGATTCCGACGGGATGCCTATTCCGGGACAGCTAGGGTTCATTACCCCGGAGCAGGCATATGCGTATTTACCCTTCCCGGCAGATCTCTGGAGTACGAGGATTCCGGGACAACGCACCGACGAATCAGGTAAATATTAATTAGTGATATCTTTTTACTCCCTAATATTTAAATTCAATTAGGTGTTGATGTTTAAAAAATCGTCTACATATATATGTGATAGGCGAGATCGTGCCCGGTGCCAAACAGAAGAGAACCAGAGGCCCCGTCGTCGGCAAGTTACTGGACGACGCCATTCAGGCTAGCGGTGGTGGCCAGGTTATGATTCCGAGGGGGGATGGAGGGCAGGTGATCGAGGGAAAGGTCACTCGAAAGTACGCGGGGATGGCGGGCAGCGTCATACGGGATAGAGTCCCAATGTTGTGGGAAAATTGGAATTCAGTGCCGCAAGCCGTCAAATATCAGCTGCATAATGCGTTGTCGGTGAGTTGAATTGTATATTCATTATGAAAATTTTCAATAATAAATTTTTAATATTATTGATATATATATAAATATATGCATTGCAGAGGTGGTTCCGCGTGGATGAAGACATTAGACCCACGTGGGTGGATCAAGTGCATGGGAGCAGGTTTGCAGACGGGCATTTGTTTCAATTTTTTCGTTTCTTTTGATTATGTTCATACAATGTTGTTAGTTACTAACGCTTGATTTTATGGGTATATATAGGTATAAGGAGTGGAAGGCCGAGCTGAAGAAGCATTGGAAAAAGTACGGGGACGATCGTGAGGGTACCCCTAGCGAGTTTCGTTATAGGGAGTACGAGTGGCGATGGCTTGTGGTTCACTTCAACAACCCGAAATTGAAGGTACGCAACCTTCAATCGATTTAATTTTTGTTTTATCGTACTTCCCTTAAATTATTTGGCTAATGAGTGTTTTTTTTATGTTGAATTAATCGCGCAGGCTCTTTCTGAAGTCAACACAAGGAACCGGGCCTAAAACACCAAAAATCATCATGCCGGTACCAGATCATACTCGGGTTGGATCGAGGAGGCGGCCAACCACGTACCCAGAAGAGGATCCTCTCATCTATACGATGCAACACGCGTATCCGCAGTCTCCCGAATATGCTGTAAGTGTCCTTATAACAAAATAAACTTATTTCTTATTTATTTAGATTGTTTTTTTTAATTAATATTTTATTGTTCTTTTTCAATTATGCGAGAATTCAGGAGGCGATTCCGGAGGTGTTGACTCAAGTGGCGAGAGAGCTCTATCCCAACACCCCCGATGCGGAACTCCCGATTGATCAGATTGATCGATCTGATCCGATCGTCAGGGCCAGAATTATGTCAACTGCGATCCCTCCAGGGAAGAACACATTCTACTGCATGGGTTCCGGAAAATGGGGTCAAGGGCTGCTGAAGCATACCCCTGAATTCTCTCGCGGATCGGGATCATCATCATCTTCGAGGACTAATGAGCTACACGACCAGCTTCATAGGCAATCAATTGAGATGGAAGCTCAACGGCGTCAAATCGAGGAGATGGAAGCTCAACGGCGTCGGGCCGAGGAGATGGAGCAAGCGCAAGCTGCAGAGCAGATTCGGTTGGCCGAACAGCAGCAGCAAATGGGGACATGGATGCAGCATTGTTATGCACAGTTGCAAGCATCTGGAATCCAGATAGCTCTCCCGCCCATTTTGACCATGGAGAAAACTATATCCGACGATGACATCGTCGGTTATAGTTTAAACTATGACCGACGAGAAACCATCGTCGGATATAGTGTCTCTATTTTCCAACGATAACCCTAAATCATCGTCGGATATAGTATCACCGACGGCGTATTACTGACGATACTATATCCGACGATTTGTCGTCGGATATAGGCTATGATCGACGATGAACGGAAACTGCCCGACGACACCAAGTCGTCGGTCATAGTAATTCTTCCGGTAGTGCAAGAAACCTTCTGGAAAAGAAAGATAGCTCGAACACTAAGCCTCCGACTGCGACGTGTGACACCAGAATCTGAACTGCAAACTGGGCACGGAAACCAAAAAGCTATGGGGAAAGGCAAATAAAATCGTTAGAGTGAGTGGACGAAAATAATCATATGCCTTTCACCATTTATATAATATAAAAATAATGCGAGTTCTTAGAATAAATTGAGGTGTCAGGCGAATCTCTCAAGCCCGACGGTCAGGCGAATCTCTCAAGCCCGACAGTGACAGACTAGGCGAATCTCTCAAGCCTAGTGGGCACATCAGGGGAATCTCTCAACCCTGAAACTGGACAACCAGTGATCAGCCGAGTAGCCAATGCATCGATGCTAAATAAATGCCATCACCATAAAATAAAAAACAATACCTCCAAAACAATAAATAATCTCAATACTGTACTGGAAATAAATACTGAAATTAAGAACTCGCTACGATAGTGTAAATAAAATTCCACTCACAGATAGCACAGCGCGCAAACGCGCTAATCACGAGATCCGGCGGAAGATCCCTCGCCCAACGTACGATCTCGATCCCCTGAATAACCAAAAAATATAACTGATCAAAATCACAATTCATTACTCTGTATCACACCTCGGAAACCAACCATTTTCGGAAACATATAACTCGGATACAAAATAATCGTCGAAAACCCCCAAATACTCCAAATAAACCCTCGACTTAAAATCTGGTATCCAAATCATCCCGAAAACCTCAAGGCGATGATCGGGGCGCGATTACGAGCAAAACGGCATAAAACTTGTCAAATTTCAAAAAGTCAACGCCTCGCCGGAGCTCCGCTGTTAGCCGCCGCCGCCGCCGCGTCAACCATGACGGATTCCAGCCAAACTTTCCAGATCACAAGTACTCTTCAAGCCCAACAACTTCCTCTTCTACACCGAGACCCAATTCCAAGCCCATCGGCAGGAAATCACCTCGAAACTCACGGAATCCATGGATTCCAGTGAGTTTTCCGGCGAGCTTCAAACCTCAACCAAACCAAAATTCCTTCACCCAAAAGCTTCACAAGGATGAGGGGAACCTTTCCCCCCACACCCCCGACCCCAAATGTCTCCGGAGCACCTCACCCGATTCCGGCGAACACCACGAACTTCACCCAGATCGTTCTCCTCCAAATCTCAACCAATTCAACTCAAATCAATTGCAAAACACTAGGAAATCAAGAGAGGAAGATAACCATACCAATGATTTGGTCTGAGGTGGCCGGAAACAGAAAATCGATCGGTGATCAAACGGTGGCGCGGTGCTCCTCCGGTCAACGCGGGTCAACGGTCAATATATGGTCAAACGACGGTCAAACTTCCCAAAACAGTAATTTTCGACAATCTACGACAATTCCGATATTTATACTCGCGGCTGATACGATCGACGGTCCAAATCGAATCACATCCACGAT
The DNA here is from genome assembly GCA_946800695.1 of Geum urbanum. Lineage (NCBI taxonomy): Eukaryota > Viridiplantae > Streptophyta > Magnoliopsida > Rosales > Rosaceae > Geum > Geum urbanum. The sequence goes on from OX326998.1 coordinate 44,804,876, forward strand.
TCGGATAACTCAAACTCAAACGGATAAACACGACGAAATCACGCGATTTCAAATATTCATAAAATATTCCTCGGTTATGGAAACAATTATCCGAAACCGCCCATGAACTCAAAATCACGCATACTACAATTCTCGTGAAGAGACTCAACTCAAATTCTCGCCCGATAATTAAGTCGTGAAGCAACCCGCCAATTTAATTAATTAATTACGATAAATCTCGATTACTCGCAAAACTCGCGGATTAAGCCGATTACTATACCAATTATGGTTCGGGTCGTCACCAATTCCGATTCGACCTCAAAATTTACATACTTGCTAGGTGAACAGATGAGGATACTGCTCCCGCATATGTTGCTCGGTCTCCCAGGAGGCTTCCTCAACTGAATGATTCTGCCATAAGACCTTCACAAGCGGTATGACTATGTGTCTCAACTCTTGCTCACGCCAATCGAGAATCTGTACCAGCTCCTCCACATATGTCAAATCTTCCCAGATAGGAAGCTGATGTGGTGCTAACACATATGATGGATCTAGAATGTATTTCCGCAACATCGAGACATGGAAAATATCGTGTACTCGAGCCATCTCAGAAGGCAACTCTAACCTGTAAGCCACTGCACCAACTCTCTCGGTATTCTCGTACGGACCGATATACCGTGGTCAAAGCTTGCCACGCTTCCCGAAACGCACAACTCCCCTCCATGGAGATAATTTCAGGAAGACCCAATCGCCCACCTCGAACTCGAGACTCTTTCTTCTCACGTCCGCATAACTTTTCTGGCGATCCTGGGCAATCTTCAGTCTGTCCTGGATAATCTGCATATCTTCCATAGTGCTCTTCACTAGATCAGGGCCAATAAGCCATCATTGACCCACCTCACTCCAACACAATGGAGTGCGGCACTGCCTCCTGTATAGAGCCTCATACGGTGCCATATCAATACTGGCCTGATAACTGTTGTTGTAAGCAAACTCAATCAAATGCAATTGCTGGTCCCAATTTCCTCTAAACTGCAAAACACACGACCGCAACATATCCTCGAGGGTCTGAATAGTCCGCTCAGACTGCCCATCAGTCTGGGGATGAAAAGTTGTACTGAAATGCAATCTGGTGCCCAACGCTCGCTGCAATGCCTGCCAGAACTCTGAAGTTAACTGACTGTCTCGGTCAGAAACAATGGATACAGGCATACCATGCAAACGAACGATCTCGGCCAAATACAGCTTTGCCAATCTGCCCATAGAAATCTTCCCCGGAAGTGCAAGGAAATGAGCGGATTTCGTCAAACGGTCTACGTTAACCCAAATACCCATATTACCAGCCGAAGTACGCGGTAACTGATACACGAAATCCATGGTAATGTGCTCCCACTTCCAACCGGAATCTCCAAGGGTTGTAGCTTTCCCGCAGGTTTCAGCCTTTCCGCTTTAACCTGCTGACAAATAAGACATTTACTCACGTATGCGGCAATCTCCCTCTTCATATTTCGCCACCAGTAATAAGCTCGAAGTGTACGAAACAACTTCATACCGCCGGGATGTATCGCATAAGCAGAACAATGAGTTTCGTCTAAAATCTCTTTCTTCAAACTCTCGTCTCTCGGTACACATATCTGTCTCTGAATAGCAATATACCATCATTACTCAACCGAAACTCTATTGGCACACCATTCCGAATCATGGTCTTCTTGTCCAACAGATAGGAGTCCGCATCCTGAGCTTCCCGAACCTAATCAACCAATACTGGTCGAACCTGGAAGCTAGCCAACAAGGCTCCACCATCATCCCACTCAAACTCAGCTCCCGTAGCCCGTAACTCGGCTAACATGGAAACTCTGGCCACACACACATGAAGTAATGAGTCTCCGGATTTCCGACTAAGTGCATCAGCAACGACATTAGCCTTCCCTGGATGATACTCAAAGGTATAATCATAATCATTGATCAACTCCATCCATCTGCGCTGTCTCATATTCAAGTCTGGCTGCGTGCGCAAATAGGTGAAACTCTTATGATCTGTGTATATCTTGCACTGAGCTCCGTACAAGTAGTGTCTCCAACTCTTCAAGGCTAATACAATAGCAGCCAACTCCAAATCATGGGTACGTAGGATAGTTGACTTCATGTGGTTTGAGCTGTCTGGAACCGTAAGCTACCACTCTGCCATGCTGCATCAAAACACAACCAAGTCCCAATTTCGATGCATCGCTGTAAACCACAAACTCTCCACTGTCGTCAGGTAGAGTCAGAACTGGTGCAGTAGTCAACTTTTCCTTCAAGAGTAAGTAACTCTCCTCACATGCATCGGACCACTCGAACTTGACACCTTTCTTCGCCAATCTAGTAAGTGGAGTGGCAATCCGTGAAAAGTCCTGCACAAAGCGCCGATAGTAACCTGCCAAACCCAAGAAACTCTTGATCTCTAGTACGGTGGTAGGTCTACTCCAATTCAACACGGCTTCAATCTTGTCAGGATCCACGCTGACTTCTTTAGCTGATATCATGTGACTTAAAAACTTCACGCTATCTAACCAAAACTCACACTTGCTAAACTTCACAAATAGCTAATTGTCTCGCAAAGTCTGCAAAACAGCTCGCAAATGCTTCTTGTACTGGCCCACACTCCTGGAGTAAATCAGGATGTCGTCGATGAACACGATCACAAACTTGTCCAGAAACCGTCTGAACACCCGATTCATCAAGTCCATGAAAGCTACAGGGGCATTGGTCAACCCAAACGGCATAACCAAGAATTCATAATGCCCGTACCGTGATCTGAAAGCTGTCCTGGCCACATCTGACTCTCTGATCCTCAACTGATGGTATCCGAACCTGAGATCAATCTTCGAAAAGACTGAAGCTTCCTTGAGCTGATCAAACAAGTCATCAATCTGCGGCAACGGATACTTGTTCTTCACAGTGACTTGATTTAGCTTCCTGTAATCAATACACAACTGCATGGAACTATCCTTCTTCCGCACAAATAGTACAGGAGCACCCCACGGTGATACATTGGGTCGTATGAAACCTTACTCCAGCAACTGTTGAAGTTGAATCTGTAGCTCCTTCAACTCCGCTGGCGCCATACGATAAGGTGCCTGAGATATAGGTCAAGTGCTTGGTAAAAACTCAATGGTGAAATCAATTTCCCAAACTGAAGGAATACCCGGTAACTTCTCTGAAAACACATCCGAAAACTCGGAAACAACCTCAATGTCACCAATGTCTAGTACAGCAGCTGTAGTATCCACAACATGAGCTAAATATGCAACACAACCCTTCTTTATCATCCGCTCGGCCTTCATCGCTGAAATCACACATGGCAATGATGTATTCTTCTCACCGCGAAACAGTATCTCTGGAAAACCTGGACGTCGAAACACAACCTCCTTCTTGTGACAATCGAACATAGCCCAATGTGTCTCCAAGAAGTCCATACCTAAAATCACATCAAAATCGACGATATTCAGCAATAATAAATCCGCGGCTAAACCATGACCTCCAACAAAGATCTCACAATCCCTATACACCCAACCAATACTCACAACCTCACCGGACGGATACAACACCCTCCATAACCCCGGAAGTGGAGATGCAGGCATAATAGCTAAAGATGACAATCTATATGATATGAATGAATGCGTAGCACCTGGATCTTGCAAAGTAAGTACTGGATAGCCAAAAACATGCAACGTACCAATAACAACCTCCGGTGAAGCTCTGCCCTCACTCAATGACATGGCATGAACCCTGGCCTGCCCGGCTGGTCGTCCACGCTGATGGTGACTCTGTTGTCTGCCCTGGCCAGAAGACTAACTGGTCGAGCACCAGAAGTGGTACCTTGCTCTCCTCCGGAACTCTGAGCTGCATGTCCACCAACACCAGCAGGCTAGAAACATTCCCTCGCATAGTGACCCTCCTGGCCACAACGATAGCAAATGATAGGGCATCACTGACAAGGACCAAAATGATGCATGTTGCAGAGGTTGCACAATGGATACTCCCTCGGTACAGCAAAAGTGCCACTGGTACGTCGAGGATAGCTGGATCCGCTAGAACCCCCACTGGACTGTGGTCTCTTTGGCCGATCCCTCCTTCATCTCTGTCTCTATTTAGCTGTACTAGCTGGTGGTCTATATGGTCCACTGCCAGATAATGATGCCGATCTGGAAGTGTCAAAACTCAGCCTCTTGGAAGGTCCCTGACTCGGTCCACCCTCCTCAAATCATCGAGACTGGAATCTCATCTGCCTTTCCTTCTCTATGTCCTCGCATCGAAGTGTTGCACTCACAAACTCATCAAAGTTGTTCTGAGGCATCGTAGTCAGTGTCCCCTTGATGTTCAAGTTCAAGTCTAACTCAAATCTTCGGCACTTGGCTTCCTCTGTAGCCACCATATCAAGAGCAAATTAGGATAATCGAGTAAATCTGTCCCGGTACTCAAGTACATACATGATGCCCTGTCTCAAATTAGTGAACTCTTCATACTTCCGCTGCTGTGTAGCCTGGTTGAAGTATCTCCGCATAAACAAATCCCTGAATAGTGTCCACGGAGTATCAACCGGAACTCTATCGATATAACCCACCAAAAGTATGCATCAAACTCAAGTAAACCAACTGCTACCACTGTCATCTGCTCAGGAGTGAAACGTAGATGCTCACAAACTCGTTCAACCTCAACCAACCATGCCTCACAAATCTCTGGATCAGCTGAACCCGAGAAAACAGGCGCCCCAGTAGTTCGAGCTTTGACCACAAGGTCAAAAGGCTCCTCCAAATGCAATACTTGCATAAGCAAGTCACGCATCTGGCAATCCTCATCAGGATCCACATCCCTATTAACACGGGAACCACGTCTAGGAGGCATCTTAATGATACAAGAAAAGCATTAGTCACAAAGCACAAGGAACGTAATCATGAATGTGACGACCCAGAATAGAATTAGCAGTGGAATCAGCTTAATCTACGAGCTTGCGCGTAGTCGCAGATTACCGACAGTTATTCGAATCGCCGGACTTGTTAACGACTAAATTATTGGCCAAGAATTGGAGCTGTGTCTCTTCTTGAGAGTCGTTGTACGTATGATTTCGAGTTCATGGGCGATTCCGGATCGTTATTTGGACGACCGAGGAATAAGTTATGAATATTTGAAGTTTCGACATGTTAGATTTAAATGGTGGTGCTCTTAACGACTAAACTACCGGATGAGAATCTGATTTCGGCTTCTTCACAGAAGTTGTTGAGAATATAATTTCGAGCTTTTGGGAATTTCCGGAGCATTATTCTGAGTTACGAAGATTAAGTTGAGAATATTTCCGATTGTTGATTATTTAGTCGGTTTAAATATGTGTTGGTTTGAACAGTTGACTTTTTATCCGATTTGTCGATGTGTTTGACTTCGGGTGATAATTGAAGAACATGTCGAGTCAAGTTTATTGCCGCGAGAATTATCGGAATCGGAATTACGACGTGAAAGTTACGGATATTCGAAGTTTACCGAAAAGGGTGTTTGGAAGTTTCCAAAAATGGAAGGCCTATAAATAGAAGGTTACCTGTTTGGGCAAGTCAACCTTGCCATTATGGGAGTTGACCGAGTTGACCGAGTCAACTCGGTGGAGGAGGAAACTTGCGACGGTGACCGGCGAGCTCCACGGTGGCGTGAAGATTTCGGCCACCCCTTGGCACGGGACTTGTTCCGTTCGGTGCGCCTTGACCTCCCGAGTCTATTTCCAGCCACCCCTAACGGCGAGGGTGGCGGTTGAGAGGAGATTTTCCGGCCCAAAAATTGAGGTTTTTGGGTGATTTCGGGTTCAACTTTTCCGGCCGAACTTAGCTGCGATTTGGACTGGGTTTTGTAGCCCTCATCACCTAGAAGCTACCATGTAAGTTTGGTGATCTAATTTTGATTGTGCTTGGAGAATTTTGGATTTGAAATTTGTGAGGCAATTCGGGTTTGCTTGAAATTGACCTAGTTAGAGTGAGAATTGGCCTTTGATGTAGTTGACAAAGTTGCTCAGTGGGTGATTTTGAGTGGAATAGAGGTTGCTCCGCCAAGAAATCTCATGGTTGGTGGCGGCGGTCAACGGTCAACTTTGACTTTTTGGGGTTTTCGACAAGTTGCATGTCATTTCACTCGAAATCGCGCCCCGATCGCAGTGGGGAGGTTCGTTTCTCGATTTGAGCATCCGAAAGTACAGCGAGGTATTGAGGTGTAAATATCGGATTTTCGACGATTCGTCGACATTGAATTACGTGTTTCCGAGAACGGTGGTTTCTCGTGATTTGATTTGAATTGTCGAGTTATGATTTTGAGTAATGGACTTTGTGATTATTCAGGGGTTCGTGATCGTTCGTATGGCGAGGGATTTTCCGCCGGATCACGGGTTAACGCGAACTGCGTTACGCTAGTCTGTGAGTGGACATTTCTTTTTACGGATTGATTGCGAGTCTTTTATAAATGATTTACGAACTTGAGCATGTAGTTGATTATGAATTTACGAGCATATGTTTTTACAATTATGCATATACGAATATACGTATACGAATATACATACGTACATATTATGTTTTATGCATGTGCATGAAAAGGATTTATGATTTGGTTTACACAGAGTACAGTCTCAGTATATGTTGTGGTATCGATACATATTGGCTTCACGGCTGATCCCCGAGTACGCTCCGGGGGGGGGGGGGGACAGATATCCTGACCCGAGGCCTTTCTGGCTAGGAATCACGTGTGGGTCTGGGATCCCGTGATTCAGACTATGCTATCGCGTGGTAGTCCATGAGAGATTCCGCGATATATTTACGTTGCATGCTCTGTACGTGAGTGGTAGTCAGCGTCTCCTCACGTACCATTTGATTTTCATGCATTTGACTCCCATATGATTTTATACGTATATATTACTTGGTGAAAGACATTTATTTTCGTCCACTCACTCTAACAGTTTTCATGTCTTTCCCCTGGTCTTTTCGGTTTCCGTGCCCAGTTTGCAGTTAGGATTCTGGTGTCGCACATCGTGGTCGGAGGCATAGTGCTCGAGCTACCTTGTTTCTTCTAGTAGGTTTATTGTTCTACCTACTGTGGTATACTTATATGATTATACATTAGAGGTCGCTCTGAGTATTCTGTTGTATATATTATACTATTTTACTCCGGATTTCAGTAAAGTACAGATATATTTACTACTTTACATTATTGTTGATATATTGAGAACTCCGGATGGGATTGGTGCCCACGGTTTGATTTTTGTGGCATCGAATAAAGTGTATTTTCAGGGTGCAGGTAATGGTAATTCCACGATAGTAACGAAACTCTGCCAAAATTTCTACGGTTTTTGTTGGTTCGTGTTTTCGAAAGGGTTTGATTCTGGTTTAGGGAGCTAAATCGGGGTTGGGTCCTTTCAGCTTGGTATCAGAGCATTAGGTTATAGGTTCTGTAGACTTCTGTAGTCGTGTTTACTAAGGATATTTGAGAATGTACAGCATGTCTGGAATGGTGACCCGACCGGCCGGCGGATACTCATCAATATTTCGGGTGTTGTATACTTTCAAATATTTAAAGTTCCATGATTACATTCCACTTGTTGTGAACGATGTTTTTATTCATTAGGATGCCTCCTTGACGTGCTTTCTGTGTCGGTACGGTTGTGGATCCTATTGAGGATCAATCGACGCGTGATTTGCCAGTGAATTGTGGATTTGGATGAGTATTCAGAGTTCAAAGATTTGTGTGGCACGGTTTGCCTGGTTGTATGTGTATGAGTGTCTACATGTTGCCTCAGAGTTGAGAATTGTGGCAGTTGATGTTTGCCTGAGTCAGATCCTTGTATTTGGTGGGCTGTTATTGTGTGTGTTCCGGTTGCGACTCCATGGCCTACATTCAGGGTGTGGTTTATACGGTAATGGTTTTATCAGGCTACCCAGCATTCGAATGTGGAGTGTTTACCCACCTGAGGCAGAGATGCATTGTCCACATGTTTGTTTCCGTTTGAACGTGTATGTGGCTTCAGAGGAAGCAGTGCACGAGGTTCGAGATGAGTTTGAATCTGAGCATCAAAGAGAGTCTGATTGATGTGCCTCGAGATAGCCATGAAGAGCTCAGTGTGCTGCACTCAGTGGTGAGGCTATTGAGAAGGAAAGGTGTACGCGGTTTCCGATGTGATGGTTTGAGGAAAGTGGACTTAGTCGAGATTTTGATGAGGTTGAGTTCCGACATCTCGGGATTAGTGACTTCATCAGGCTGTGGTCTTTTGATTATGTTGAGGGTCATCGGATCAAGCAGAGGATCCGTTTGATGATGATGGAGATCACAGAGTAGTGGACTTGTTCCTGTGGCATGAGTGTGGGCGATCGTTGGTGATCCTATCACGCAGCAGGTGTTGCTGTGACTTGTGTTCGTGGAGCACTTTTAGTTGCTATTTCGGTGACCAGGAGGGTCACGTTGCGAGGGAGCGCCCTCAGCCAGCTGTTTTAGCGGTTCGGCAGCTCAGAGTTTATGAGGAGGTCATGATGCTATTCCTGAAGTTTGACCAATATACCCTTTTGATGAGTTAATCAGCAATGTCGCATTTGACGTGGGAGGCTAGTTGGGCATGTTGGAGTTCGTGCCATGACCTTGTGTGAGGATGGAGTTTCTCTGAGGTTACTGCTGCTTGATATCCATGGCTATTGTACCTGCATCTCCACTTCCGAGGTCTTAGAAAGTGTTGCATCCATCCGAAGGTCGCGAGATCCTAGTTGGAGGATATGGCTTAGCTGCGGATCTGTTATAGCTGGACATTGTAGTTTTGATGTGACTATGAGTATGGACTTACTGACGACGCATTTGGTTATGTTCGAGTACCTCGAGAAGGAGGTTGTGTTTCGACGACCAAGTTTCCCCGAGATACTGTTTCGCGGTGATGGTCGAGTGGATGGTGGAGACGAGTTGTGTTGTTTTCTTAACTCATGTTGTGGATACTTCGGTTGCTGTACCCGACATTGGCGACATTGAGATGGTTTCTGAGGTTCCAGGTGTGTTCCGGAGGAGTTACCAGGTGTTCCTCCAGTTTGGGAGACTGACTACACCATTGAGCTTGTACTGAGCGCTGGACTCATTTTACCGGCATCTTGTTGTTCGGAGCCAGCGGAGCTGATGGAGCTATAGTTTCGACTCCAGGAGTTGCTGGATGAGGTTTCAGGAGATTTTGTGCGACCCCGCGTATTTGCGTGGTGTGCTTTTGCATTGTGAGTACGGATGATGGATGGTTAGACATGGTGGTACATTGAATACCGAAGCCTGATTCGCTTCAGAGGAGAGTGAGTATCCTCCGCTTCGGATTGACGAGTGATTTGTTCAGCTCAAGGGAGCTTCAGTCTTATCGAAGATTGATTTCGGGTCCGGATACCATTAGTTGAGGTTTGATGAGTCAGATGTGTTTTGAACAGCTTTTGGAACTCGGTGCGGACATCAGGAGTTCTTGGTTACGCTGTTTGGTTGACCAATGCCCCCGTAGATCTTATGGACTTGATGGACCATGTGTTCAGACGGTTTCTAGATGAGTTTGCGGTCTTGTTCGTCGGCAGCGTCCTGATTTACTCCAAGAGTGTGGGCCAGTACCTGAAGCAAATGCAAGCGGTTTTGCGGACTTCGCGAGACGATTAGCTGTTTGTGAAGTTCAGCCAGTGTGAGTTTTGGCTGATTAGCGTGAAGATTTTGAGCCACGTGATGTCAGCCGTGGGAGTTGGCGTGGATCCTGACCAGTTAGAAGCCGTGTGGATCTGGGCATTGATCTACCATTGTTGCAGAGACAGGCTATTACCGACGGCTTGTGCAGGATTTTCCCAGATTGCCACTGCACTTTCCGGATTGACGAAGAAGGCGTCAAGTTCGAGTGGTTCGTTGCACGCGAGGAGAGTTACTTACTCCTGCAGGATGGTTGACCGTTGCTTCGGTTTTGACCTTACCTGACGATCGTGACGAGTTCGTGGGTTATGGCGATGCATCAAGGTTTGGATTTGGTTGTGTATTGATGCTGTGTAGCAAAGCGGTGGCTCATGATTTCAGGCAATGGAAACTTTATGAGGCTACGTGTCCTATGTATGATTTGGGTGTAGCTGCCCTTATGTTAGCATCAGAGAGTTGGAGATACTACTGCTACGGCGTGCAGCGCGGTGTAGGACATACATTGATCACTTGAGTTTCATCCACTTACATTTTCGGCCAGATTTGGACTTGAGGCAGTGTAGATGGATAGGGTCGACTAACGACTATGGCTGCACCTTTGAGCTTGTTCGGGAAAGGCTAGTGATTATACTTTGACTATCCATCTGGGATGTCGTTGCTGATGCATTCAGTTGGAAGTCAGGAGCTTCAGTGCTTCAAGTGTGTGTGTGGCTCGAGTTTCCGTGTTAGCTGAGTTATGCGCTACGGAAGCTGAGTTCGAGTGTGATGATGTTGAAGCTCACTGTTTTGTATGCATTTGGCGCTAGTGGTGTAGAGTTGTGTCTGATACCTTGAGTTTACTATTCATGACGCAACATGAAGAGCAATGTAGCAGCTTGTGTGTGCAGATGCCACATTTGTCGACAGGCGATGGGTAGGAGGCGGAGACTTGCCGAGAAGTGTCAGCCATTGAAGATTTCCGGTTTGACGTGGCGTTCTCGCTGTGATTTTGTGTGCCAGTATGCACTTTGGTTGTGATACCAGTTGTTGGACTATTGTGGACCATTTGACGAACTCAGTACATTACCTTGTACTTTCGGAGACAATTTCAGTGGCAGGCTGGCATAGTTGTGTTTGACGGAGGTTGTCCATTCACGTGGTGTACCTGTGTCCCGGTTCGCTGATCGAGGTAATCAGCTACGATTGTGTGTTGGCAAGCTTTGCAGCGAACATTGGAGACCAGATTACAAGTTAGTCCCGGTTTTTGTCCTCAGATTGGTGGGCGATCTTTGAGGGCTATTCAGACCTTGGAGGGCATATTGTGGACCTCGGTATTGCTGTTCCGAGGGATTTGGGACCAACAGTTTCACTTGTTTGAGTTTGCATGCAGTACCAGTTTGTGGTCCACTATAATTTTGATGTTGCATGTTGTCGTTTTGAGGACGATGTTGTACTCCATTGTGCTGGAGTGTGTTCGTTGTGGGTTGACGTTTGATCCTGATTTTGTGGAATGTGCTACCACAAACTGTCAGATTAGCGGAAACAGGTTGATATTGCTCGAGTTCGATGTTTGAGTTATGTAGATGTGTGTAGACTGAGTTGTGATTTGCCATGATGTTTTGATTGGTATGTGGTCATAGGCGAGTTTGTGTTATGCCATATGGTTCGGCATCGCCTATATTGTTGGCTTTTGTGTGTTGTGTTCCGTGTTGTGGAACTACGTTTCAAGTTTGTTACGTGTTGTGTACCCTATGTGTACGTTCCTTATGTAGGAACACTTGACGATTGTATTGAGCCAGTTCAGATTTGTGATTTGAGGGTACATAGATTTCAGCACGGAGCTATCTCCTATTGTGGAGTCAGTTGTCAGAGTTGTTCAGTTGACATCGTCACTGGAAAGTTGAGCAGTATGCAGAGGCAGTGAAAGGACCCAACCCCGATTTAGCTCCCTAAATCGGAATCAAACCCCTTCGAAAACACGAACCAACAAAAACTTTTCAAAATTTGGGCAGAGTTTCGTTACTAGCGTGGAATTACCATTACCTGCACGCGGAAAATACACTTCATCCTATGCCACAAAAAGCAAACCGTGGGAACCAATCCCATCCGGATTTCTCAATATATCAACAGTAAAATAAATCAGTAAATATATCTATACTTTACTGAAATCCGGTGTAAAATCGTATAGCATATACAATAGGACGCTCAGAGCGACTTCTAATACATAATCATATACGCATACCACAATAGGTAGAACAATAAACCTACTGGATGAAACAAAGTAGCTCGAGCACTATGCCTCCGACCACGACGTGCGACACCAGAGCCTGAACTGCAAACTGGGCACGAAAACCGAAAAGCCCAGGGGAAAGACAATAAACACGTTAGAGTGAGTGGACGAAAATAAATGTCTTTCACCAGTTGATATATATGTTATAAAAACATATGCGAGTCGAAATATAAATAAATTAAATCAAATAGTTTACGAGGAGACGCTGACTCCAACTCGTAAACAGAGCATGCATAGAAAGTATCACGGGGTCACTCATGGACACGTCCGTGCTAGTACAGTCAGAATCACGGAGTCCTTGACTACCACGTGATTCATAGCCAGAAAGGCCTCGGTTCCGGGGTACTGCCCCTCGCCGGTCAGGTAGGGGTACTGCCCCTCCTGGTGGCCTACCATCGGGGATCAGCCGAGAGGCAAGTGTATCGATACAACAGCGTAACCACGACTGTACTCTGTGTAAACCAAATCATAAACATTTCGATGCAAATGCATGAAATAGCATATAAGTGTATGTATATTCATATACGTATATCCGTATATATATATAATCGTATAATCGTAACACATGCTCATATTAAACATAATCTCGTAAGAAATCTCATGCCAGTAAAACCATAAACATGCTGCATGCTCAAGTTCATAAAATGTATATGAAAGACTCGCAATCATTCCGTGAAAATAAAATGTCCACTCACAGACTGGCGTAACGCGATACGCGTTAACCCGTGATCCGGCGGAAAGTCCATCGCCAAACAAACGATCACGAACCCCTGAATAATCACAACGTCCAATATTCAAAGTCATAATCCGACAATACAATACAAATCACGAGAAACAGCCGTTCTCGGAAACACGTGATTCACAGTCGACGAATCGTCGAAAATCCGTATATAACACCTCAATACCTCGCTTTACGTTCGGACGCTCAACTCGAAAAACGAACCTCCCCACAGCGATCGGGGCGCGATTTCGAGTCAAATGACATGCAATTCGTCGAAAACTACTCCGGGCGAAAAATCACCGCCGTCGCCACTGCCACAGTCGCCGGAAAATCCAAACCTGCCCAGAAAATTTCGTGCTACACATGGTTTCAAAGATCTCGACGATTCCAACAACTTTCCAGTTATAAGTTAAGGCCAATTTTGACCGGAAAACCTCCAAAAATCAATTCAAAGTTCCAAACCCTTACCGGAATTTCAATTCAACGGATCTCTCTCCTCCGGCCACGGCAACCCTCAAGACCACTTGGAAAAGCTTCCTTAGCTCGAGGCTAACAAAACCCCCCAAAGAGGAGCCACCACCTTGGCCTCCACGCCGCCACCCGAACACCACAAAACTCGCCGGAAAATCCATAACTTTGCCGATTCGATTCTCTCTCCTCCGGCCACCCCACGGGACGATCCACCTACTAATCCGAAGAGGAGCTCGAGCCCAACAAATCTCGTGAAGAAGTCGTGCCAAAAAATGGTCGGAATCGGCCTCAATTTCGGCGATCCATTTCGGCCTCCAAACGGGTTATTCTTGACCCGTGGGTCAACGTGGGTCAACCCAGCTTCCTATTATGGCAGGTTTCCCAAACAGGAAACTTCTATTTATAGGCCTTCCCAATATGGAAACTTCGTAATTATCCTTTTCGACGAACTTTGAATACCCGTAACTTTTCCATCGTAACTCCGATTCCGATAATTCTCGTGGCCACAAACTCGTCTCGACGTACTCTTCAATAATCACCCGAAGTAAAACACATCGGCCAAACGGATAAAAAGTCAACCCTTTGAACCAACACTCATTTAAATCGACTAATTAATCAACAAACGGAAATAATCACAACTTAATCTTTGTAACTCAAAATCATGCTCCGAAAGTTCGCACAAGCTCGAAATTAAATTCTGAACAACTTCCGTGAAGAAGCCGAAACCAAATTCTCGTCTGATAATTTAGTCGCGAACAAACCTGCCATTTAAATCCGTTTCCGTCGAAACTTCAAATATTCATAACTAATTCCTCGGTCGTCCAAATAACGATCCGGAACCGCCCACGAATTCGTAATCACATGTAGAACGACTCTTGAGAAGAGACCCTGCTCCAATTCTCGGCCAATAATTAAGTCGTTAAGAACTCTGACGATTCCAATAACTGTCGGACAACTGCGACTACGCAGTAACTCATCAATCAAGCTGATTCCACTGCTAATTCTGGTCTGGGTCGTCACAAATCCACCCCCCTTAGAAAAATTTCGACCTCGAAATTTCCGAGTCTGCCGACTACAAGGTAGGAGCACTGCCTCTGCATACTGCTCAACTCACCAAGTGCAATCTCAACTGAACAACTCTGATCATAAACTCCACAATATGAGGCAATTCCGTGCTGGAATCCCTGTACCCTCAAATCACAAATCTGAAGTGGCTCACACAATCGCCAAGTGTTCCTACATAAGGAACAGATAGGGTACACAATGCAAAACCAACCTAAAACACAGTTCCGTCACACGGAACACAACACACATAAAAGCCAACAATATAGGCGACGCCGAACTATACGGCACAACATAATCTTGCCTATGACCACATCTAGATCAAACAACATGGCAAATCACAACACTACCTGCTCATACCAACGAAACTCAAGCATCGAACTCAAGCAATTATCAACCCATTTCCGCTAATCTGACAGTCTGTGGTAGCATATTCCACAAAATCAGAATCAAACATCAACTCAAACTCAAACCAAACTCGCTCCAGCACAGTGAAGTACAACAACATTCCTCAAAATGACATCACGCAGCATTAGAACCATAGTGGTCCACAAACTGGTACAACAAGCAAACTCAAACAAGTGAAACTGCTGGTCCCGAATCCTTCGGAACTGCAATACCGAGATACACAACATGCCCTCCAAGGCCTGAATAGTCCTCGAAGATCACTCGCCAATCCGAGGATAAGATCCGGTACTAACTCGTAATCTGGTCCCCAATGCTCGCTGCAAAGCTTGTCAACACTTTGTCGTAGCTGATTACCTCGACCAGCGATCTGGGACACAGGTACACCACGTAGATGGACAACCTCCGTCAAACCCAACTATGCCAGCCTGGCACTGAAATCTTTTCCCGAAAGTACAAGGAAATGTATTGAGTTCGTCAAACGATCCACAATGGCCTAACAACTGGTATCACAAACCAATGTGCATACAAACACACACACTCACAGCAACAAACGCCACATCCAACCGGAAATCTCAAATGGTTGACACATCTCGGCAATTTCTGCCTCCTAGCCATCGCCAGCCGACAAATGTGACATCTGCACACACATACTGCTACACTGCTCTTCATGTTGCGTCACGAGTAGTAAACTCGAAGTATCTGACACTTCTCTGCATCACTAGTGCCAAACACACGCAAAATCACGAGCCTCAACACCATCATACTCAAACTCAGTTCTCGTAGCCCACACTCGGCTAACACGGAAACTCGAGCCACACATACCCACATGCAATACTGAAACTCCTAACTCTCGACTGAATACATCACAACAACAACATCATCCCAAACGGATGGTCAAAGTACAACCACTTGCCTTCCTCGAACAAGTTCAAATGTGCAGCTATAATTGATAATCGACTCCCTCCATCTACACTGCCTCAAGCCCAAATCTGGCCGAAAATGCAAGTGGATGAAACTCAGTGGTCAGTGTACATCCTACACTGCGCTGCACGTCATAGCTATAGTGTCTCAAACTCTCTGATACTAACACAAATACAGCTACACCCAAATCAAACTCCGGATACGTAGCCTTATAAGTTTTCCATTATCCGTAACCATGAGCCACCGCTCTGTTACACAGCATCAAAGCACAACCCAAACCAAATCTCGATGTATCGCTATATCCCACGAACTCGTCGCGATCATCAGGTAAGGTCAAAACCGAAGCAACGGTCGATCATCCTGCAGGAGTAAGTAACTCTCCTCGCGTGCATCGAACCACTCGAACTTGACGCCTTCTTCGTTAATCCAGGAAGTAGAGTGGCAATCCGGGAATATCCTGCATAAGCCGTCAGTGATAGCCAGCCAAACCCAAGAGACTCCCGATCTCTGGTACAATAGTAGGGCAATCCCCAAATCGACACGGTCTCTAACTGGTCAGGATCCACGCCGACTCTCTCGGCTAGCATCACACAGCCCAACATCTTCACGCTAACCGGCCAAAACTCACACTGACTGTACTCCGCAAACACAAGATCGTCTCGCGAAGTCCTCAGACCCGCTTGTAACTGCTTCAGGTGCTGGCCTACACTCCTGGAATACATCAGGACAATGCCAACGAACAAGACCGCAAACTCGTCCAGAAACCGTCTGAACACATGGTCCATCAAGTCCACACGATCTACGGGGGCATTGGTCAACCAATAACGTGACCAAAAAAACTCCTGATGTCTGCACCGTGATCTGAAAGCCAACATAGCCACATCTGACTCATTGATCCTCAACTGATGGTATCCGAATCCGAAATCAACCTTCAAAAATACTGAAGCTCTCGCGAGCTGACCAAACCACTCATCAATCCGAAGCGGAGGATACTCACTCTCCTCAGAAGTAAATCAGGCTTCCGGTAGTCAATGCACCACCACATCGAACCAACCAACATCCGCACAAACAATGCGAGAGCACACCACGCGAATACGCGGGGTCGCATGAAATCTCCTGAAACCTCCTCCAGCAACTCCTGAAGTCGAAACAATAGCTCCATCAGCTCCGCTGGCTCCAAACGACAAGACGTCGATAAAATGAGTCCAGCGCCTGGTACAAGCTCAATGATGTAGTCAGTCTCCCGAATTTGAGGAACACCTGGTAACTCCTCCGGAATACACCTGGAAACTCGGGAACCACCTCAATATCACCAATGTCAAATACAACAACCACAGTATCCACAACATGAGCTAGGCAAATAACACAACTCGTCTCCATCATCCACTCGACCATCACCGCGAAACAGTATCACGGGGAAATCTGGTCGTCGAAACACAACCTCCTTCTCGAGCACTCGAACACAACCAAATGCATCGTCAGTAAATCCATACTCACAACTACACCAAAACCACAATATCCAGCTATAACAAATCCGCGGCCAACACATAATCTCCAACAAGGATCTCGCAACCTCCGGATGAATACAATACTCTCCAAAACCTCGGAAGTGGAGATGTAGGTACAATAGCCATGGACATCAAACAGCGGTAACCTCGGAGAAAAATCTGTCCTCAAACAAGGTCATGGCACGAACTCCAACATGCCCAACTAGCCACCCACGTCAATTGCGACTTTCTGAATGGCTCGTCTGGAAATCTGGGTTGATCAAGCTCCAGAAATAGCATCATGATTTCCTCGTAAACTCTGAGCTACTGAACCGCTACAACAGCTGGCTGGGGGCGCTCCCTCTCGAGTTCGATGTTTGAGTTATGTAGATGTGTGTAGACTGAGTTGTGATTTGCCATGATGTTTTGATCGGTATGTGGTCATAGGCGAGTTTGTGTTATGCCATATGGTTCGGCATCGCCTATATTGTTGGCTTTTGTGTGTTGTGTTCCGTGTTGTGGAACTACGTTTCAAGTTTGTTACGTGTTGTGTACCCTATGTGTACGTTCCTTATGTAGGAACACTTGACGATTGTATTGAGCCAGTTCAGATTTGTGATTTGAGGGTACATAGATTTCAGCACGGAGCTATCTCCTATTGTGGAGTCAGTTGTCAGAGTTGTTCAGTTGACATTGTCACTGGAAAGTTGAGCAGTATGCAGAGGCAGTGAAAGGACCCAACCCCGATTTAGCTCCCTAAATCGGAATCAAACCCCTTCGAAAACCCGAACCAACAAAAACTTTTCAAAATTTGGGCAGAGTTTCGTTACTAGCGTGGAATTACCATTACCTGCACGCGGAAAATACACTTCATCCTATGCCACAAAAAGCAAACCGTGGGCACCAATCCCATCCGGATTTCTCAATATATCAACAATAAAATAAATCAGTAAATATATCTATACTTTACTGAAATCCGGTGTAAAATCGTATAGCATATACAATAGGACGCTCAGAGCGACTTCTAATACATAATCATATACGCATACCACAGTAGGTAGAACAATAAACCTACTGGATGAAACAAAGTAGCTCGAGCACTATGCCTCCGACCACGACGTGCGACACCAGAGCCTGAACTGCAAACTGGGCACGGAAACCGAAAAGCCCAGGGGAAAGACATGAAAACTGTTAGAGTGAGTGGACGAAAATAAATGTCTAATTTTGATTGTGCTTGGAGAATTTTGGATTTGAAATTTGTGAGACAATTCGGGTTTGCTTGAAATTGACCTAGTTAGAGTGAGAATTGGCCTTTGATGCAGTTGACAAAGTTTCTCAGTGGGTGATTTTGAGTGGAATAGAGGTTGCTCAGCCGAGAAATCTCACGGTTGGTGGCGGCGGTCAACGGTCAACTTTGACTTTTTGGGGTTTTCGACAAGTTGCATGTCATTTCACTCGAAATCGCGCCCCGATCGCAGTGGGGAGGTTCGTTTCTCGATTTGAGCATCCGAAAGTACAGCGAGGTATTGAGGTGTAAATATCGGATTTTCGACGATTCATCGACATTGAATTACGTGTTTCCGAGAACGGTGGTTTCTCGTGATTTGATTTGAATTGTCGAGTTATGATTTTGAGTAATGGACTTTGTGATTATTCAGGGGTTCGTGATCGTTCTTATGGCGAGGGATTTTCCGCCGGAGCACGGGTTAACGCGAACTGCGTTACGCTAGTCTGTGAGTGGACATTTCTTTTCACGGATTGATTGCGAGTCTTTTATAAATGATTTACAAACTTGAGCATGCAGTTGATTATGAATTTACGAGCATGTGTTTTTACGATTATGCATATACGAATATACGTATACGAATATACATATGTACATATTATGTTTTATGCATGTGCATGAAAAGGATTTATGATTTGGTTTACACAGAGTACAGTCTCAGTATATGTTGTGGTATCGATACACATTGGCTTCTCGGCTGATCCCCGAGTACGCTCCGGGGGGGACAGATATCCTGACCCGAGGCCTTTCTGGCTAGGAATCACGTGTGGGTCTGGGATCCCGTGATTCAGACTGTGCTATCGCTGAAAGAACCCAACCCCGATTTAGCTTCCTAAATCGGAATCAAACCCCTTCGAAAACATGAACCAACAAAAACTTTTCAAAATTTGAGCAGAGTTTCGTTACTAACGTTGAATTACCATAACCTGCACGCGGAAAATAACACTTCGTCCTATGCCACAAAAAGCAAACCGTGGGCACCAATCCCATCCGGATT
This sequence comes from Geum urbanum, assembly GCA_946800695.1. Classification (NCBI taxonomy): domain Eukaryota; kingdom Viridiplantae; phylum Streptophyta; class Magnoliopsida; order Rosales; family Rosaceae; genus Geum; species Geum urbanum. Next base: position 44,824,163 of record OX326998.1, read on the forward strand.
TCTCAACATCAATATAATCAACAACAGTAAATAAACTGTACAATGTATATATGTATATCTGTAAAAATCCGCACAACATGTATCAGAATGTATCAGAGCGACCTCTAAAGTAAAACATATACAATATGTACATCAGTAGGCGAAACAAGAACCTACTGGAAAACACAAGTGACTCTGATCACTAGCCTCCAAACCACGACGTGTGATATACGCATTTTATGCTCGTTTCTTAACGCATTTCCCTTTTCGTTTAGCTATGTTATAATCTTAGTTTTTATGTTTTTCTTAATTAATATGTTATTTTGAAGATATTTACGGTGGAGATTAATAACGACGCAATTCGGAGGAGTTTCGGCGATTTTGCGATTTTTGCGATTTTGGACCTCCGAAAATGGGCCGGCCCAAAAAGCAAATTGTGGGCCGAATTCTCAACTTTTATTTCGGCCCATTATAAGGCCCAAACACATTCAATTCGGCAAGGATGCCCTTTGGGGAAGTTGAAAAGTCAAGCTTATCAAGCTAATCATCACAAATGGTGACTCTTGCTTAGGGTTAATAAATGATCATCACAAAAGATGACTTGCCATGGTGACTCTTGCTTTGGGCTTGTAAATGATGATCACACATGGTGACTTGCATGGTGACTTGCCATATTGATCATTGCTTGCATTTAATGGAAGGAGGCAAGGTGGAAGAGAGAAGGCAAACATCCTTGCCTATAAATACCAAGGGAGGCTGAACCATTCAAGACATCTCTCATTTTACAAGCCAAAGCTCTACACAAATACTCTTCCACCATAAACACTCCAAAGTTCATTACAAAGCCGAAGCACATCCTTTACCATTCCAAGCCGAAGCAAGCAAGGTTACTCCTTCCAAGCCGAAGCTATCAAGCCTCCTCCATCCAACACAATACGCTAAGTCCCTTGTGAAGGAAGTCCATCTCCACCGTAGTTCATCAAGCACTCAAGACAAAAAGTGTAACCATGATCTTCACTCTCATTTCTTTAGCTTTGTATTTGAATCTTTTGATGTATTGGAATAACAAGTTTAGAAAGTTTAGATTTGTGTATCAAATGAATAACAAGTTTAGATTTGTGTTTCATGTGCCTAAACCGATTTGTAATATGCATGTGTTTGTGATTTATAGCTTTTTATGCATGTTTGATACAATCTTAAAGCTTCGAATGCATGTATTAGAAAATACGCTAAGTCCCTCTCTTTTGCATGTTTCGATGATCATAAGTTGTTTAGGATGTTTATACGCTAAGTTGCATTCCTACACAATTATCACGCATGTGTATTTAGTTAGAAGTTATGAATTTCGCAAGTTACAAAAAGGTTTGATGCATGAAAAGGGTAGGTTAATAAGATGAGTTGATCACATGTAATTAGTAGTGTAACTTCTTATTTTTAGCAAGCATAATTAGACTTTAAGTTTCTTGATTGTTGAAACTTGTCTATGAGTAAAACATGTTAGATGCCTAAGAGTTTAGTTGTGTTTGCATGTTGTGTACTTTAATTTCGTAGATTAAAACAACCAATTTCTAATCCCCCCAAACATTTACATTTCCGCTTATTAACGAAACCATGCATGCGCCCTTAATTCCCCGGATAAAGAACGATCCCTACTCGCCGATATTATAAATGACAAAAGAAGGGTTTAAATTGCAATGCGCGTAATCTGTGTTTTTAAGTTAACGTGAATGCATGTTTTGCGCGTATCAATTTTTGGCGCCGTTGCCGGGGATCGAACCAGTGTCACCCGCGTGACAGGCGGGAATACTTACCACTATACTACAACGATATGGGCGGAGGTATAGTGGGCGGAGTGAAGTTATGGGCACGAGGTGAAGTTATGTGAAGTTATGGGCACGAGGTTGTGGGCGGAGTTTACAAACACTTGAGATTGTATACTATCTTGTGAATTCGAGTAAGAGTTGGTTATGATGTCTAGAAGGGTTATGAATGGTGACGGGTTTTGAACTAAGAAAACAGAACACCATTGGAGTATATACTCTTACGAGTAAGCCTCGGGGTGTTTCTAAGAACAACAATGGAGTATATACTCTTACGAGTTAGCCTCAGGTTGTTCCCAGAATTAGTTCTCACCTCTCGCGTTACATCTATCCCAACTGGTCATTTCCAACAATTACGATGATTAACGATAGTTGGTATACATTTTCGCGCGGGCCGCACGGACAAGAGATTTATTCAATAACTAAGTCGTGTATTCCTTTTAAATCATAGGCGCAATCAAAACGTAGACGTACTTAAATCGATTTACATTGTGCACGAGTATTGGTTATAAGGTTTCGTTCTTTGGAATAGGTGGTGCCTCTTTTTCTGGTTTATCTCCTTAACCCCTCGTGATGTGTGGATTTTATCACCACACGCCATAACCTAAGTGAAGTTATGGGCACGAGGTTGTGGGCGGAGTTTACTAAGAACTTGAGATTATATACTATCTCACAAATTTGGCTGATTGTTGGATATGGTGAGTGGGTTTATGATTGGTGCCGGGTTTCGGATCTAAGCAATAGAACACCATTGGAGTATATACCGTAACTGGTTAGCCTCGGGGTGTCTCTAGGAACAACATTGGAGTATATACTCTTACGAGTAAGCCTCGGGTTGTTCTAAATATTAGTCCTTACCTCTCGCGTTATCTCTATCCCTACTTCCATTTCTAAACGTAACTAAGCTGAATTGTAGTCGGTATACATTTTCGCGCGGGCCGCACGTCCAGGAACTTTACTTAATGCTCAATTCGCGTTCTCTCTGTAAATCATAAGTGCATACGAATACGGATAAATACATGAACTTAATACGACATAATCCTTTAAATAGATGGTATATCGGATTAAGCATGCTTAGACCTCTCGGAATCAGACTTCATCTTCGGATGAACGAGACCCATTGCACAGTTGAGAGCCTCTGCACCACGTACCATCGGGACCAAAGGAAATAAATAAAACTTAGTCAAATTTTTGTGTTTATTTGTGCATTAAAAACTGTAAAGGACTAACAACCGTTACTTAGCTTGCATAACCTCTCTAAGGTTTTATGATACTCGGATTTCACTACCGAGTACCCTAACCTAAGTGAAGTTAGGGGCATAAGATCGAAGAAGAGGTCATTCTTTTCATTCATATTTTAAACACGTAACTCGTTTGTTTTCTGCAGGTTCTAACGTTTTCTCTTATGCATTCACTCCATCTTTCACGTAGGATTATTGTTTAATGCATTTTATTGCAAGAAAATGTGTGGTGCATAAATTCAATGTGAATTATGGTTTGCTTGTATTTCAACCTTGTTTATATATGTTCTAACTAAATTTTTAGGTTTAGCATTATATAGTGTTAATTTGCAGAAAACATGTGTCTTAGTTTATTCATGTGCATAGCCCCTAAAATTGATTAAATCAATTGCATTACTTAGTAAAATACATATAGTGTCTTAACTATTATAAATTTTGTATAAATTTTGTGTGTATTAGTAGTTTTTAAGTATTTGTGTGTATTTATAGTATGCTTTGATAGTTTTACTATTTTATTTGTTATCACCTTGTTTTCTAAATATGCATTACAATTTTGGTTAGTATTCCTATATACATCTAAAAATTATTTGTTGATACTAACACTTGGTCTTTGGTGGATGTCAGGCTAATGAATGTCCGATCAGAATCCAGGACCATCTAGAACCACGTTTGAGGAACTCACAGAAAGACTAGCGAGACTTAGAGCTGACATCCTGGATCATCCCATCCTCGAAGAAGTTTCCGAGTCTTCACATTCATCATTCGAACATACTTTAGCCTCATCAACCGACCACAACTCAGAAGCAGAAGCACAAGAAGTCAACCTGGCCAATGCAGGACAATCTCTTCGCCAGCGCACCTGCTCAACCGAATGGAGCAGCGGGCCTTCGAGCATTGCTTTTCCACAACCGGAGGAAAACATGAAGGATATCGAGCTAAAGAGTGGTTTCCTCCACCGACTACCCATTTTTCACGGACTTTCCAATGAAGATCCAAACAAGCATCTCAAACAATTCCAATTTGTTTGTAACAGCATGAAGCCAGCCGATGCTGATCCGGAGCTCTTCAAGCTGAAGGCATTCCCATTCACCCTAATCGACAGGGCCGAGTCTTGGCTTATGGAACTACCGCCAAACCATATTACCTCTTGGAAGCAACTTGCGGATATGTTCCTAGCGAAGTACTTCCCGGCCTCAAAGATCACCGTCTTGAGAAAGCAAATCACTGGCATCACACAGAAACCGGACGAGACCTTCGGCCAATACTACGACCGATTCAAAGTTTTGTGTGCCACTTGCCCATCGCATGGATTCTCCGAGACCAATCTGATGAATTACTTTTACGATGGTCTCAAGCCGATCGATAGGGAATTGCTGGATGCAGCAGCCACCGGTGCATTCATGGACTTAACCGAAACCGAAGCTAGAGCTCTTCTAGAGAATCGGGCGAATAATGATGCACAATACGGAATGTCCAACAGACGAGCAGTCGGTGAGGCGAGTTCAACAACCGACGCGGACGAGAAGTACGACAAACTAGCTCATATGCTAGAGAAGGTGTTAGAACTCGAGACGACAAGAGCGAAGGCAACTCAACGGCCTGTTTGCGGCATATGTCAAACACACGGTCACCACAATGACCAATGCCCTTAAGCGCAGGAGCAGGCAAGCGAGCCGGAGCACGCTAACGCCATCGGCGGATATCAGGGAGGACAAAGGTATAACAACTACAACAACTATGTCAACCGTGATCATCCAGGTTTTAGATGGAGCAGCAACGAGGGAACTTTGAACCCTCCAGCATCTCAACCTCAACAAAGCTACCAACGCCCTCCATTTCAACCACGACCACCGATGCAGCATGGTTCGTCATCACAACCCTTCACCAATCCGGATTACGACAAGATGTTGTCGCAACTTTCGGCCTCAACTCAAGTTCTCCTCGACGGACAATCGAAGACAAAGGAGACACTTGACTCACATGGCCGCGACATCACCGAAGTGAAGAAGCAGCTTGGCCAGCTTGTTGATTTCATGGGCCAAATCAAGGAAACCGGTCGGCTTCCACCTCAAACCACTCCTAATCAAAGAAACGTGAATGCTATAGTCACAAGGAGTGGGAAGATACTTGAGGAACCAAAGACCAAGCGATCTCATCTTGATGAAGTCACCATCGAGGACATCACCAACGAAGAAGAAGATGAGATCGATCCGGCAATTCAAGAGGCCGAGAAAAAGAAGGTGACGCCTACTGTCACCAAGGCACAATCACCTCCACAACCTACCCCAATCAAAGGTAAAAGCCCTATTCCTTCAAATACGGTGATTACTAATTCTCCGTTTGCTGTTGCACCTTTCCCAAGCAGATTAGCAAAATCAAAGAAGAAGGATGCCCAATATGAAGATATCCTGGACATCTTCCGAAAGGTGCAAGTGAATTTGCCCTTGATCGAGTGCATAAAGCAAGTGCCTATATACGCCAAGTTTCTGAAAGAATTATGCACTCAAAGGAGGCAAACTCGAGAGAAGGAGGTCGTGAAGGTGAACGCAACCGTTTCAGCGGTTTTGCAGTGTCGGCTACCCCCAAAACTGAAGGACCCAGGGAGCTTTGCAGTTCCTTGCGTAATCGGTGACACCCATTTCCAAGATGTGATGCTTGATCTTGGAGCCTCCATCAACGTCATGCCATACTATCTTTTCGAATCGATGGAGCTTGGAGATCTCAAGCAAGATGGTGTTGTCATCCAGTTAGCCGATCGCACCCACAAGTATCCGAGGGGATACGTAGAAGACGTTCTCGTACAAGTCAACAACTTGATATTCCCAGCCGATTTCTACATAGTTGACATGGAAGAGAGTCCACTGAACACCACGCCATTGCTACTTGGGCGACCTTTCATGCGGACTGCGAGGACGAAGATTGATGTTTTCCAAGGCACTTTCTCCATGGAGATTGATGGAGAAAGAATCGAGTTCAACATCCTGGACGGGATGAAGTTTCCAATGTCGAGCGTAGCTGCCATTTCGACATACGATCCTGTGGATACCTTAGCACAAGGTTACCTCGACACCATCAACGAGGATGAACTCGACATGGCCATTCAACTTGGACATGACGGCCTTCTCGAGGCCTTACTAGAGCTTGAACCTCGAATCCAAGACATGGCCATGGCCCTAAATGCCGCACCACGGAAAGTAAGCTTTTCTCCTCCTATACCAATTACTTTTGGTACTAATAAAATGGTTCCTTCCATTGTAGAAGCTCCCGTTTTAGAACTCAAGCTACTACTGGACCATCTTAAGTATGCGTACTTGGGCGAGAATGAAACTTTACCGGTCATTATTTCGTCCGCGCTAGAAGAGGAACAGGAGGAGAAGCTCGTGAGTGTGCTCAAACGGTACAAGCCCGCAATAGGCTGGACACTTGCGGACATCAAGGGAATAAATCCAGCAACTTGTGTGCATAGGATTTTCCTTGAAGAAGGCACCAAGCCTACGCGGGAAGCACAACGTCGGCTCCACCCTCCGATGATGGAGGTGGTAAAAAAGGAGGTAATTAAACTCATGGACTGTGGAGTTATTTACCCTATTTCTGATAGCCGTTGGGTTTCCCCAGTGCAGGTAGTACCCAAGAAATCGGGAATAACCGTCGTCGAGAATCTGGAAAATGAGCTTGTGCCACAACGGACGATCACTGGACACCGAGTGTGCATTGATTACCGGAAGCTCAACGCCGCGACCCGCAAGGATCATTTTCCCTTACCATTCATCGACCAAATGCTGGAAAGATTAGCCGGCCATGCATTTTATTGTTTTCTCGACGGATACTCCGGCTACAACCAAATTAGCATTGCGGAGGAAGATCAAGAAAAGACAACGTTCACGTGCCCGTTCGGAACGTTTGCCTATCGCCGCATGCCATTTGGACTATGTAATGCACCAGGTACATTTCAACGTTGCATGCTCTCAATTTTCTCCGAATACATTGAAAAAATTATTGAAGTATTCATGGACGACTTTAGTGTATTTGGGAATGATTTCGATGCATGCTTAAACAATTTAGAAACTATTTTACAAAGATGCGTTGAAACGAATTTGGTGCTTAATTGGGAGAAGTGCCATTTCATGGTTACGCAAGGGATAGTGTTAGGTCATATTATTTCGGAAAAAGGGTTAGAAGTTGATAAATCTAAAGTAGATCTTGTGCGTCACTTACCCTCTCCAACTTCGGTTAGAGAGATTCGTTCATTTCTTGGACACGCAGGATTTTATCGTAGGTTTATCAAGGACTTTTCCCACATCTCTCGCCCCTTGTGTAAATTGCTGCAAAAGGAGACCCCGTTCGTCTTTGATGAAGAATGCAACGCTGCCTTCAACAAGTTGAAGGAGCTTCTTACGAGCGCTCCTATTTTATGCAGCCCTGATTGGTCTCTGCCATTTGAACTCATGTGCGACACCTCGGATTATGCCGTAGGAGCCGTCTTGGGTCAGCGGAAGGACAAGAAGCCTTGCGTAATCTATTACGCTTCTCGGACACTTGATGAAGCGCAAAGAAATTATACTACCACCGAGAAGGAGTTTCTTGCTGTGGTTTTTGCTTTAGATAAATTTCGATCTTATTTACTTCAAACTAAAGTAACTGTGTTTACCGATCATGCAGCTTTGAAGTATCTAATGCTCAAGAAGGACGCAAAACCACGACTTATCAGATGGATACTTCTACTCCAAGAATTCAACATCGAAATCAAGGACAAGAAGGGAGTAGAAAACGTCGTCGCTGACCACCTATCACGTTTAATAGGTGACCATGAGCCTGTCGAGATTGAAGAAACTTTTCCGGATGAAAAACTCTTCGGAATTGAGGTAACTATTTCGGAAACTCCATGGTATGCAGATATCGTAAATTACTTAGTTACCGGTGAGTTTCCGTCTACCATGCATAAATTTCAACGTGACAAACTTAAGCATAATGCTAGAACATTTATCTGGGATGAGCCTTATTTGTGGAAACAATGCTCCGATTTAGTAATTAGGAGATGTATCCCGGATAGTGAATTCAAGCCTATTTTAGACTTTTGTCACAATGAAGCATGTGGGGGACACTTTGGTTCTAGGAGGACAGCCCTTAAAATTTTAGATTGCGGTTTCTTTTGGCCTAGTTTATTTCGTGATGATCATGCATATTGCGCTACATGTGATAAGTGCCAAAGATTCGGTAATTTAGGACCTAAAGATCAAATGCCACAACACTACATATTTAATGTTGAAATTTTTGATGTGTGGGGTATTGACTTTATGGGACCATTTCCTCCCTCCAATGGTTTTACTTACATCTTACTCGCAGTAGATTATGTTTCTAAATGGGTGGAGGCAAAGGCCACCCGTACTAATGATTCGCGAGTTGTTGCAGATTTCCTACGAACTAACATTTTCAGTAGATTTGGAATGCCACGCGTTCTAATCAGCGATGGAGGAAGTCACTTTTGCAACCGCACGGTGGAAGCACTAATGAGGAAGTATGGCGTCAAACACAAGGTTTCCACACCATACCACCCTCAAACCAATGGAATGGCTGAAGTTTCCAACCGTGAGATAAAGAAGATCTTGGAGCGAACCGTCCGCCCCAACCGGAAAGATTGGAGTCAATGCTTAGACGATGCATTGTGGGCTTACAGGACTGCCTACAAGACCCCCATTGGTATGTCACCTTTCCGATTAATTTATGGAAAGGCGTGCCATCTTCCGGTTGAATTGGAGCACAAGGCATGGTGGGCCGTGAAGAAATTCAACATCGATCGAGATGCCGCAGGCTTGCATCGGAAGCTACAACTTAATGAACTAGAAGAAATCAGAAATGATGCTTTCGACAATGCGTGGATTTACAAAGAGAAGACGAAAAAGATCCACGATCAGATGATTCGCGGGAAGAGTTTTGAACCTGGGCAGAAAGTATTACTTTTCAATTCAAGACTTAAGCTCTTTCCGGGAAAGCTTCGCTCTCGATGGATGGGGCCATTCGTAGTTTCTCAAGTTCTACCTCATGGAGCAATTCTCATTCGATCTATCGACAAGGGTAGTGAGTTCAAAGTAAATGGCCATCGCTTGAAGCCCTATTTTGAGGCATTTGTGGAGCACATCGTGGAGGAGATGCAACTCCAAGAACCGGCCATTTCAAAACCAAACTAATGCATCACGTCCAAAGCTAACGACGTAAAACCAGCGCTCATTGGGAGGCAACCCAATAGGGAAACAACAGATTTGTTTTCTTCTCCCCTTTTAATTAATTTAATGGCTTTTTGTGTATTAGATTAAATTTTCGTAGATCCTATACTCCATTTTTATTCTATACTTCTACTTTAGTACATTGAGGGCAATGTAGAGTTTAAGTGTGGGGGAAGGGTTTACAATTTAATTGTGTCTAAATTAGTGTTTTTCAGAGTCTTTAGGACGCCCTTAACTAGTCGATGATGAAATTAGATCAACACGAACACATATGGCGTATGAATCACATGCATCGAATTCTTGTGCTAATTGAGATATTCTATATGTTTTTAACATGTAGTAGATATGAATTGCAAAACATGGTACAGAAATCGCATGCTTGAATAAGTTTTTAATCATATGAACCCTATGTGAGCTTTTGAGCTATCTGTTCTTTATTCGAGTGAATGTACATCCATTTCGTAGCTACTAGCTTATATATGCCTCATTTGATTGCTTGCCATAGATTTTAATGAATTAGAGAATGCTAGAACTTACTCATGTCAATTTGCAAAGCTTTTAAGTTGATACATACTTTGATTTCGGAAATGATTAAAGGCATTTAGGATTTTCCACCACATTGCCATATATCCATGTATCCCATTTGTACGCACAAGTTGCGACACCCCTAGATAAACCAATTGAGCCCACGTTAAGCTTTTCTTTCATCACCATATATACCTAAACACTTACCCTAGTATAGAATATCCTTACCCTTGTTCCGGAAACTTGGTGAGAATTTTTCGAAACTAGCACATAAGATTATGGTTTGGTAGGAAAGATTGAAAGAGTTAATGTGAGTAAGGGGAAAGACTTGTCCAAATAGCTAAAAAAGTTGTGATTGCCAAAAAGAAAAGAAAAAATTATATTTGAGAGAATGAAAAGAAAAAAAAAAAAAATTAGTATCTCTCATGGCAATATGTTGTGTTCTAAGAATAACCATTTGGATTAACGTCCCCCTTATTTACGGATTTGGAGTTTACGATAAATTGAAGGCCCAAAAATAGAACAAATATGGCCTTTGTCCTGTCCGAAAAGCTCAAAGGGTAGTTTAAATTGAAGTATACATGGTAACATTCGAGTGGAGATGGAGGACGAATTTGGTGCTAGACTAAGTCGTTGGAACGTTTTTATCACCACATATCTAAATTTCGAATGCCTTAGCCTTAACCCCATTACAACCTCACTAAAAGTCCTTTATGATCCTTAAAATGAGTAGCTTTCAATTAGTAGAGTAAGTTGCATGAGTAAGCTTATGGTTTTGGTTCATTTGTGCAAGTAATCAAACTTTATTCATGTGATTTTCATTTCAATTCATATACACTTTAAGTGAACCCTTGTCATGAGTGAAAAATATGATGAGTGCATCCTTGTGAGTTGATTAAACATTTATTCAAAGCATGCACAGCTATAAACATAACCACTGTTTTCTCTATGTCTTACTTGTTCATTACTTAAATTATATCGCAATTATCTCTTGAATTCGTTGAGCATACAAAGTTGAAATTCATGTGAGCATCGCCATATACTTATGCAAATTCTGAGACAAATTTTAGCTAAGGGCTTAGTTATGTTCTTTCCTTTGTTTTAAATTCTTAGGGAGTCTTAGTTTAACTTAGTGTTTGCTAAGGGACTAGCAAAGTCTAAGTGTGGGGGAATTTGATATACACATTTTATGCTCGTTTCTTAACGCATTTCCCTTTACGTTTAGCTATGTTATTATCTTAGTTTTTATGTTTTCCTTATTTAATTTGTTATTTTGAAGATATTTACGGTGGAGATTAATAACGACGCAATTCGGAGGAATTTCGGCGATTTTGCAATTTTTGCGATTTTGGACCTCCGAAAATGGGCCGGCCCAAAAAGTAAATTATGGGCCCATTTCTCAAAGTTTGTTTTGGCCCAAAAACCAGCCCAAGGCCATTAATTTTGGCATGGAAGCCTTTTGGTGAAGTTGAAAAGTCAACAATATCAAGCTTTGTGACTCATTTTAGTGACTAAGCTTTGTGATCATCACAAAAGATGACTTGCCATGGTGACTCTTGCTTAGGGTTTATAAATGGTGACTTGCATGGTGACTCTTGCTTAGGGTTCACAAATGATGATCACACTTGGTGACTAAGGGGATGACTTGCATGGTGACTCTTGCTTGCATTAAATGGAAGGAGGCAAGGTGGAAGAGAGAAGGCAAGCATTCCTTGCCTATAAATACCAAGGAGGCTGAACATAATTAAACCATCTCTCATTTTACAAGCCAAAGCTCTACACAAATACTCTTCCACCATAAACACTCCAAAGTTCATTACAAAGCCGAAGCACATCCTTTACCATTCCAAGCCGAAGCAAGCAAGGTTACTCCTTCCAAGCCGAAGCTATCAAGCCTCCTCCATCCAACACAATACGCTAAGTCCCTTGTGAAGGAAGTCCATCTCCACCGTAGTTCATCAAGCACTCAAGACAAAAAGTGTAACCATGATCTTCACTCTCATTTCTTTAGCTTTGTATTTGAATCTTTTGATGTATTGGAATAACAAGTTTAGAAAGTTTAGATTTGTGTATCAAATGAATAACAAGTTTAGATTTGTGTTTCATGTGCCTAAACCGATTTGTAATATGCATGTGTTTGTGATTTATAGCTTTTTATGCATGTTTGATACAATCTTAAAGCTTCGAATGCATGTATTAGAAAATACGCTAAGTCCCTCTCTTTTGCATGTTTCGATGATCGTAAGTTGTTTAGGATGTTTATACGCTAAGTTGCATTCCTACACAATTATCACGCATGTGTATTTAGTTAGAAGTTATGAATTTCGCAAGTTACAAAAAGGTTTGATGCATGAAAAGGGTAGGTTAATAAGATGAGTTGATCACATGTAATTAGTAGTGTAACTTCTTATTTTTAGCAAGCATAATTAGACTTTAAGTTTCTTGATTGTTGAAACTTGTCTATGAGTAAAACATGTTAGATACCTAAGAGTTTTAGTTGTGTTTGCATGTTATGTACTTTAATTTCGTAGATTAAATAACCAATTTCCAATCTCCCCAAACTTTTATATTTCCGCCTATTAACGAAACCATGCATGCGCCCTTAATTCCCCGGATAAAGAACGATCCCTACTCGCCAATATTACAAATGACAAAAGAAGGGTTTAAATTGCAATGCGCGTAATCTGTGTTTTTAAGTTAACGTGAATGCATGTTTTGCGCGTATCAATTTTTATACTATCTTGTGAATTCGAGTAAGAGTTGGTTATGATGTCTAGAAGGGTTATGAATGGTGACGGGTTTTGAACTAAGAAAACAGAACACCATTGGAGTATATACTCTTACGAGTAAGCCTCGGGGTGTTTCTAAGAACAACAATGGAGTATATACTCTTACGAGTTAGCCTCAGGTTGTTCCCAGAAATTAGTTCTCACCTCTCGCGTTACATCTATCCCAACTGGTCATTTCCAACAATTACGATGATTAACGATAGTTGGTATACATTTTCGCGCGGGCCGCACGGACAAGAGATTTATTCAATAACTAAGTCGTGTATTCCTTTTAAATCATAGGCGCAATCAAAACGTAGACGTACTTAAATCGATTTACATTGTGCACGAGTATTGGTTATAAGGTTTCGTTCTTTGGAATAGGTGGTGCCTCTTTTTCTGGTTTATCTCCTTAACCCCTCGTGATGTGTGGATTTTATCACCACACGCCATAACCTAAGTGAAGTTATGGGCACGAGGTTGTGGGCGGAGTTTACTAAGAACTTGAGATTATATACTATCTCACAAATTTGGCTGATTGTTGGATATGGTGAATGGGTTTATGATTGGTGCCGGGTTTCGGATCTAAGCAATAGAACACCATTGGAGTATATACCGTAACTGGTTAGCCTCGGGGTGTCTCTAGGAACAACATTGGAGTATATACTCTTACGAGTAAGCCTCGGGTTGTTCTAAATATTAGTCCTTACCTCTCGCGTTATCTCTATTCCTACTAACCATTTCTAAACGTAACTAAGCTCAATTGTAGTCGGTATATATTTTCGCGCGGGCCGCACGTCCAAGAAATTTACCGAATGATCATTTCGCGTACTCTCTGTAAATCATAAGTACATACGAATACGGATAAATATACGAACCCAATAAATACGACATAATCCTTTAAATAGATGGTATATCGGATTAAGCATGCTTAGACCTCTCGGAATCAGACTTCATCTTCGGATGAACGAGACCCATTGCACAGTTGAGAGCCTTTGCACCACGTACCATCGGGACCAAAGGAAATAAATAAAACTTAGTCAAATTTTTGTGTTTATTTGTGCATTAAAAACTGTAAAGGACTAACAACCGTTACTTAGCTTGCATAACCTCTCTAAGGTTTTATGATACTCGGATTTCACTACCGAGTACCCTAACCTAAGTGAAGTTAGGGGCATAAGATCGAAGAAGAGGTCATTCTTTTCATTCATATTTTAAACACGTAACTCGTTTGTTTTCTGCAGGTTCTAACGTTTTCTCTTATGCATTCACTCCATCTTTCACGTAGGATTATTGTTTAATGCATTTTATTGCAAGAAAATGTGTGGTGCATAAATTCAATGTGAATTATGGTTTGCTTGTATTTCAACCTTGTTTATATATGTTCTAACTAAATTTTTAGGTTTAGCATTATATAGTGTTAATTTGCAGAAAACATGTGTCTTAGTTTATTCATGTGCATAGCCCCTAAAATTGATTAAATCAATTGCATTACTTAGTAAAATACATATAGTGTCTTAACTATTATAAATTTTGTATAAATTTTGTGTGTATTAGTAGTTTTTAAGTATTTGTGTGTATTTATAGTATGCTTTGATAGTTTTACTATTTTATTTGTTATCACCTTGTTTTCTAAATATGCATTACAATTTTGGTTAGTATTCCTATATACATCTAAAAATTATTTGTTGATACTAACACTTGGTCTTTGGTGGATGTCAGGCTAATGAATGTCCGATCAGAATCCAGGACCATCTAGAACCACGTTTGAGGAACTCACAGAAAGACTAGCGAGACTTAGAGCTGACATCCTGGATCATCCCATCCTCGAAGAAGTTTCCGAGTCTTCACATTCATCATTCGAACATACTTTAGCCTCATCAACCGACCACAACTCAGAAGCAGAAGCACAAGAAGTCAACATGGCCAATGCAGGACAATCTCTTCGCCAGCGCACCTGCTCAACCGAATGGAGCAGCGGGCCTTCGAGCATTGCTTTTCCACAACCGGAGGAAAACATGAAGGATATCGAGCTAAAGAGTGGCTTCCTCCACCGACTACCCATTTTCCACGGACTTTCCAATGAAGATCCAAACAAGCATCTCAAACAATTCCAATTTGTTTGTAACAGCATGAAGCCATCCGATGCGGATACGGAGCTCTTCAAGCTGAAGGCATTTCCATTCACCCTAGTCGACAGGGCCGAGTCTTGGCTAATGGAACTACCGCCGAACCATATTACCTCATGGAAGCAACTTGCGGATATGTTCCTAGCGAAGTACTTCCCGGCCTCAAAGATCACCGTCTTGAGAAAGCAAATCACTGGCATCACACAGAAACCGGACGAGACCTTCGGCCAATACTACGACCGATTCAAAGTTTTGTGTGCCACTTGCCCATCGCATGGATTCTCCGAGACCAATCTGATGAATTACTTTTACGATGGTCTCAAGCCGATCGATAGGGAATTGCTGGATGCAGCAGCCACCGGTGCATTCATGGACTTAACCGAAACTGAAGCTAGAGCTCTTCTAGAGAATCGGGCGAATAATGATGCACAATACGGAATGTCCAACAGACGAGCAGTCGGTGAGGCGAGTTCAACAACCGACGCGGACGAGAAGTACGACAAACTAGCTCATATGCTAGAGAAGGTGTTAGAACTCGAGACGACAAGAGCGAAGGCAACTCAACGGCCTGTTTGCGGCATATGTCAAACACACGGTCACCACAATGACCAATGCCCTCAAGCGCAGGAGCAGGCAAGCGAGCCGGAGCACGCTAACGCCATCGGCGGATATCAGGGAGGACAAAGGTATAACAACTACAACAACTATGTCAACCGTGATCATCCAGGTTTTAGATGGAGCAGCAACGAGGGAACTTTGAACCCTCCAGCATCTCAACCTCAACAAAGCTACCAACGCCCTCCATTTCAACCACGACCACCGATGCAGCATGGTTCGTCATCACAACCCTTCACCAATCCGGATTACGACAAGATGTTGTCGCAACTTTCGGCCTCAACTCAAGTTCTCCTCGACGGACAATCGAAGACAAAGGAGACACTTGACTCACATGGCCGCGACATCACCGAAGTTAAGAAGCAGCTTGGCCAGCTTGTTGATTTCATGGGCCAAATCAAGGAAACCGGTCGGCTTCCACCTCAAACCACTCCTAATCAAAGAAACGTGAATGCTATAGTCACAAGGAGTGGGAAGATACTTGAGGAACCAAAGACCAAGCGATCTCATCTTGATGAAGTCACCATCGAGGACATCACCAACGAAGAAGAAGATGAGATCGATCCGGCAATTCAAGAGGCCGAGAAAAAGAAGGTGACGCCTACTGTCACCAAGGCACAATCACCTCCACAACCTACCCCAATCAAAGGTAAAAGCCCTATTCCTTCAAATACGGTGATTACTAATTCTCCGTTTGCTGTTGCACCTTTCCCAAGCAGATTAGCAAAATCAAAGAAGAAGGATGCCCAATATGAAGATATCCTGGACATCTTCCGAAAGGTGCAAGTGAATTTGCCCTTGATCGAGTGCATAAAGCAAGTGCCTATATACGCCAAGTTTCTGAAAGAATTATGCACTCAAAGGAGGTAAACTCGAGAGAAGGAGGTTGTGAAGGTGAACGCAACCGTTTCGGCGGTTTTGCAGCGTCGGCTACCCCCAAAACTGAAGGACCCAGGGAGTTTTGCAGTTCCTTGCGTAATCGGTGACACCCACTTCGAAGACGTAATGCTTGATCTAGGAGCTTCCATCAACGTCATGCCTTACTATCTTTTCGAATCGATGGAGCTTGGAGATCTCAAGCAAGATGGTGTTGTCATCCAATTAGCCGATCGCACACACAAGTATCCGAGGGGATACGTAGAAGACGTTCTTGTGCAAGTCAACAACTTGATATTCCCTGCCGATTTCTATATAGTTGACATGGAAGAGAGTCCACTGAACACCACGCCGCTACTGCTTGGGCGACCTTTCATGCGGACTGCGAGAACGAAGATTGATGTGTTTCAAGGCACTTTCTCCATGGAGATTGATGGAGAAATAATCGAGTTCAACATCCTGGACGGGATGAAGTTTCCAATGTCGAGCGTAGCTGCCATTTCGACATACGATCCCGTGGATACCTTAGCACAAGGCTACCTCGACACCATCAATGAGGATGAACTCGACATGGCCATTCAACTTGGGCATGACGGCCTTCTCGAGGCCTTACTAGAGCTTGAACCTCGTATTCAAGACATGGCCATGGCCCTAAATGCGGCACCACGAAAAGTAAGCTTTTCTCCTCCTTTACCAATTACTTTTGGTACTAATAAAATGGTTCCTTCCATCGTAGAAGCTCCAGTTTTAGAACTCAAGCTACTACCGGACCATCTGAAGTATGCGTACTTGGGCGAGAATGACACTTTACCCGTCATTATTTCGTCCGCGCTAGAAGAGGAGCAGGAGGAGAAGCTCGTGAGTGTGCTCAAGAGGTACAAACCCGCAATAGGCTGGACACTCGCGGACATCAAGGGAATAAATCCAGCAACCTGTGTGCATAGGATTTTCCTTGAAGAAGGCACCAAACCTACGCGGGAAGCGCAACGTCGGCTCCACCCTCCGATGATGGAGGTGGTAAAAAAGGAGGTAATTAAACTCATGGACTGTGGAGTTATTTACCCTATTTCTGATAGCCGTTGGGTTTCCCCAGTGCAGGTTGTACCTAAGAAATCGGGAATCACCGTCGTCGAGAATCTGGAAAATGAACTTGTGCCACAACGGACGATCACTGGACACCGAGTGTGCATTGATTACCGGAAGCTAAACGCTGCAACCCGCAAGGATCATTTTCCCTTACCATTCATCGACCAAATGCTGGAAAGATTAGCCGGCCATGCATTTTATTGTTTTCTCGACGGATATTCCGGCTACAACCAAATTAGCATTGCGGAGGAAGATCAAGAAAAGACAACGTTCACGTGCCCGTTCGGAACGTTTGCCTATCGCCGCATGCCATTTGGACTATGTAATGCACCAGGTACATTTCAACGTTGCATGCTCTCAATTTTCTCCGAATACATTGAAAAAATTATTGAAGTATTCATGGACGACTTTAGTGTATTTGGGAATGATTTCGATGCATGCTTAAACAATTTAGAAACTATTTTACAAAGAGCTGTTGAAACGAATTTGGTGCTTAATTGGGAGAAGTGCCATTTCATGGTTACGCAAGGGATAGTGTTAGGTCATATTATTTCGGAAAAAGGGTTAGAAGTTGATAAATCTAAAGTAGATCTTGTGCGTCACTTACCCTCTCCAACTTCGGTTAGAGAGATTCGTTCATTTCTTGGACACGCAGGATTTTATCGTAGGTTTATCAAGGACTTTTCCCACATCTCGCGCCCGTTGTGTAAACTGCTGCAAAAGGAGACCCCGTTCGTCTTTGATGAAGAATGCAACGCTGCCTTCAACAAGTTGAAGGAGCTTCTCACGAGCGCTCCTATTTTGTGCAGCCCTGATTGGACTCTGCCATTTGAACTCATGTGCGACGCCTCGGATTATGCCGTAGGAGCCGTCTTGGGTCAGCGGAAGGACAAGAAGCCTTGCGTAATCTATTACGCCTCTCGGACGCTTGATGAAGCGCAAAGAAATTATACTACCACCGAGAAGGAGTTTCTTGCCGTGGTTTTTGCTTTAGATAAATTTCGATCTTATTTACTTCAAACTAAAGTAACTGTGTTTACCGATCATGCAGCTTTGAAGTATCTAATGCTCAAGAAGGACGCAAAACCACGACTTATCAGATGGATACTTCTACTCCAAGAATTCAACATCGAAATCAAGGATAAGAAGGGAGTAGAAAACGTCGTCGCTGACCACCTATCACGTTTGATAGGTGACCATGAGCCTGTCGAGATTGAAGAAACTTTTCCGGATGAAAAACTCTTCGGAATTGAGGTAACTACTTCGGAAACTCCTTGGTATGCAGATATCGTAAATTACTTAGTTACCGGTGAGTTTCCGTCTACCATGCATAAATTTCAACGTGACAAACTTAAGCATAATGCTAGAACCTTTATCTGGGATGAGCCTTATTTATGGAAACAATGCTCCGATTTAGTAATTAGGAGATGTATCCCGGATAGTGAGTTTAAGCCCATTCTAGACTTTTGTCACAATGAAGCATGTGGGGGACACTTTGGTTCTAGGAGGACAGCCCTTAAGATTTTAGATTGCGGTTTCTTTTGGCCTAGTTTATTTCGCGATGCTCATGCATATTGCGCTGCATGTGATAAGTGCCAGAGATTCGGTAATTTAGGCCCTAGAGATCAAATGCCACAACACTACATATTTAATGTTGAAATTTTTGATGTGTGGGGTATTGATTTTATGGGACCATTTCCTCCTTCCAATGGTTTTACTTACATCTTACTCGCAGTAGATTATGTTTCTAAATGGGTGGAGGCAAAGGCCACCCGTACTAATGATTCGCGAGTTGTTGCAGATTTCCTACGAACTAACATTTTCAGTAGATTTGGAATGCCACGCGTTCTAATCAGCGATGGAGGAAGTCACTTTTGCAACCGCACGGTGGAAGCACTAATGAGGAAGTATGGCGTAAAACACAAGGTTTCCACACCATACCACCCTCAAACCAATGGAATGGCTGATGTTTCCAACCGTGAGATCAAGAAGATTTTGGAGCGAACCGTCCGCCCCAACCGGAAAGATTGGAGTCAATACTTAGACGATGCATTGTGGGCTTATAGGACTGCCTACAAGACCCCCATTGGTATGTCACCTTTCCGATTAATTTATGGGAAGGCATGCCATCTTCCGGTTGAATTGGAGCACAAGGCATGGTGGGCTGTGAAGAAATTCAACATCGATCGAGATGCCGCAGGCTTGCATCGGAAGCTCCAACTATGTGAACTAGAAGAAATCAGAAATGATGCTTTCGACAATGCGTGGATTTACAAAGAGAAGACGAAAAAGATCCACGATCAGATGATTCGCGGGAAGAGTTTTGAACCTGGGCAGAAAGTATTACTTTTCAATTCAAGACTTAAGCTCTTTCCGGGAAAGCTTCGCTCTCGATAGATGGGGCCATTCGTAGTTTCTCAAGTTCTACCTCATGGAGCAGTTCTCATTCGATCTATCGACAAAGGTAGTGAGTTCAAAGTAAATGGCCATCGCTTGAAGCCATATTTTGAGGCATTTGCGGAGCACACCGTGGAGGAGATGCAACTCCAAGAACCGGCCATTTCAAAAACAAAATGATGCATCACGTCCAAAGCTAACGACGTAAAACAAGCGCTTGTTGGGAGGCAACCCAATAGGGAGACAACAGATTTGTTTTCTTCTCCCCTTTTACTTAATTTAATGGCTTTTGCATTTTAAATTAGAATTTTCGTAGATCCTATACTCCATGTTTAATTCTATACTTTTACTTTAGTACATTGAGGGCAATGTAGAGTTTAAGTGTGAGGGAAGGGTTTACAATTTAATTGTGTCTAAATTAGTGTTTTTCAGAGTCTTTAGGACGCCCTTAACTAGTCGATGATGAAATTAGATCAACACGAACACATATGGCGTATGAATCACATGCATCGAATTCTTGTGCTAATTGAGATATTCTATATGTTTTTAACATGTAGTAGATATGAATTGCAAAACATGGTACAGAAATCGCATGCTTGAATAAGTTTTTAATCATATGAACCCTATGTGAGCTTTTGAGCTATCTGTTCTTTATTCGAGTGAATGTACATCCATTTCGTAGCTACTAGCTTATATATGCCTCATTTGATTGCTTGCCATAGATTTTAATGAATTAGAGAATGCTAGAACTTACTCATGTCAATTTGCAAAGCTTTTAAGTTGATACATACTTTGATTTCGGAAATGATTAAAGGCATTTAGGATTTTCCACCACATTGCCATATATCCATGTATCCCATTTGTACGCACAAGTTGCGACACCCCTAGATAAACCAATTGAGCCCACGTTAAGCTTTTCTTTCATCACCATATATACCTAAACACTTACCCTAGTATAGAATATCCTTACCCTTGTTCCGGAAACTTGGTGAGAATTTTTCGAAACTAGCACATAAGATTATGGTTTGGTAGGAAAGATTGAAAGAGTTAATGTGAGTAAGGGGAAAGACTTGTCCAAATAGCTAAACAAGTTGTGATTGCCAAAAAGAAAAGAAAAAATTATATTTGAGAGAATGAAAAGAAAAAAAAAAAAAAATTAGTATCTCTCATGGCAATATGTTGTGTTCTAAGAATAACCATTTGGATTAACGTCCCCCTTATTTACGGATTTGGAGTTTACGATAAATTGAAGGCCCAAAAATAGAACAAATATGGCCTTTGTCCTGTCCGAAAAGCTCAAAGGGTAGTTTAAATTGAAGTATACATGGTAACATTCGAGTGGAGATGGAGGACGAATTTGGTGCTAGACTAAGTCGTTGGAACGTTTTTATCACCACATATCTAAATTTCGAATGCCTTAGCCTTAACCCCATTACAACCTCACTAAAAGTCCTTTATGATCCTTAAAATGAGTAGCTTTCAATTAGTAGAGTAAGTTGCATGAGTAAGCTTATGGTTTTGGTTCATTTGTGCAAGTAATCAAACTTTATTCATGTGGTTTTCATTTCAATTCATATACACTTTAAGTGAACCATTTTCATGAGTGAAAAATATGATGAGTGCATCCTTGTGAGTTGATTAAACCTTTATTCAAAGCATGCACAGCTATAACATAACCATTGTTTTCTCTATGTCTTACTTGTTCATTACATAAATTATATCGCAATTATCTCTTGAATTCGTTGAGCATACACGTTGAAATTCATGTGAGCCATCGCCATATACTTATGCAAATTCTGAGACAAATTTTAGCTAAGGGCTTAGTTGTTCTTTCTTTTGTTTTAAATTCTTAGAGAGTCTTAGTTTAACTTAGTGTTTGCTAAGGGACTAGCAAAGTCTAAGTGTGGGGGAATTTGATATACGCATTTTATGCTCGTTTCTTAACGCATTTCCCTTTTCGTTTAGCTATGTTATAATCTTAGTTTTTATGTTTTTCTTAATTAATATGTTATTTTGAAGATATTTACGGTGGAGATTAATAACGACGCAATTCGGAGGAATTTCGGCGATTTTGCGATTTTTGCGATTTTGGACCTCCGAAAATGGGCCGGCCCAAAAAGCAAATTGTGGGCCGAATTCTCAACTTTTATTTCGGCCCATTATAAGGCCCAAACACATTCAATTCGGCAAGGATGCCCTTTGGGGAAGTTGAAAAGTCAAGCTTATCAAGCTAATCATCACAAATGGTGACTCTTGCTTAGGGTTAATAAATGATCATCACAAAAGATGACTTGCCATGGTGACTCTTGCTTTGGGCTTGTAAATGATGATCACACATGGTGACTTGCATGGTGACTTGCCATATTGATCATTGCTTGCATTTAATGGAAGGAGGCAAGGTGGAAGAGAGAAGGCAAACATCCTTGCCTATAAATACCAAGGGAGGCTGAACCATTCAAGACATCTCTCATTTTACAAGCCAAAGCTCTACACAAATACTCTTCCACCATAAACACTCCAAAGTTCATTACAAAGCCGAAGCACATCCTTTACCATTCCAAGCCGAAGCAAGCAAGGTTACTCCTTCCAAGCCGAAGCTATCAAGCCTCCTCCATCCAACACAATACGCTAAGTCCCTTGTGAAGGAAGTCCATCTCCACCGTAGTTCATCAAGCACTCAAGACAAAAAGTGTAACCATGATCTTCACTCTCATTTCTTTAGCTTTGTATTTGAATCTTTTGATGTATTGGAATAACAAGTTTAGAAAGTTTAGATTTGTGTATCAAATGAATAACAAGTTTAGATTTGTGTTTCATGTGCCTAAACCGATTTGTAATATGCATGTGTTTGTGATTTATAGCTTTTTATGCATGTTTGATACAATCTTAAAGCTTCGAATGCATGTATTAGAAAATACGCTAAGTCCCTCTCTTTTGCATGTTTCGATGATCGTAAGTTGTTTAGGATGTTTATACGCTAAGTTGCATTCCTACACAATTATCACGCATGTGTATTTAGTTAGAAGTTATGAATTTCGCAAGTTACAAAAAGGTTTGATGCATGAAAAGGGTAGGTTAATAAGATGAGTTGATCACATGTAATTAGTAGTGTAACTTCTTATTTTTAGCAAGCATAATTAGACTTTAAGTTTCTTGATTGTTGAAACTTGTCTATGAGTAAAACATGTTAGATGCCTAAGAGTTTAGTTGTGTTTGCATGTTGTGTACTTTAATTTCGTAGATTAAAACAACCAATTTCCAATCCCCCCAAATATTTACATTTCCGCTTATTAACGAAACCATGCATGCGCCCTTAATTCCCCGGATAAAGAACGATCCCTACTCGCCGATATTATAAATGACAAAAGAAGGGTTTAAATTGCAATGCGCGTAATCTGTGTTTTTAAGTTAACGTGAATGCATGTTTTGCGCGTATCAACGTGAAACACCAAACCTGAACTGCAAACTGGGCACGGAAACCGAAAAGCCCAGGGGAAAGACAATAAACACGTTAGAGTGAGTGGACGAAAATAAACGTCTTTCACCAAGTATATATGTTATAAAAACATATGCGAGTCCAGGTAAATAAAAACATAACATAGTACACGAGGTAAAACTCATACTCCTCCAGTGTACTGAGCATGCAAGTATAAATCCCACGGGGTCACTCATGGACACACACCGTGCTAGTACAGTCCGAATCACGAGGTCCTTGGTCCCCGTGATTCTAAGCCAGAAATGGCCTCGGTTCCGGGGAAACGCCCCTCACCGGTCAGGTCGAGATGACGACGTCCCTCCTGGATGGCCTACCATCGGGGATCAGCCGAGAGGCAATGTGTATCGATACAACAACGTAACCAAGACTGTACTCTGTAAAAACCAAATCATAAACAATTCGATGCAAATGCATGAAACAATATAAAAGTGTATGCATATTCGTATACGTATATCCGTATAAACATATTCGTATAATCGTACACACATGCTTATATAATCATAATCTCGTATGAAATCTCATGCTCGTAAAACCATAATCATGCTGTATGCTCAAGTTCATAAATCACATAAAAGACTCGCAAGATTTCCGTGAAAAGAAATTGTCCACTCACAGACACGTGAAATGCGCACTCGCGCTAAACTCGTGGTCCGGCGGAAGATCCCTCGCCAGAAGCACGCTCACGATCCAGATCTCGATCCCGATCTCCTGAATATATTCATAAAATACAACTGATCAATATCGTAATTCACAACACTGTACTGATGCACGGAAACCAAACGTTCCCGGAAATACGAAATGCAGTGCAAAATGAATTACGGAAATCCCGAAATCCCCACGCGAAACCTCGACTGAAAATTGGCTAACCAAATCAACCCGAAAACCTCCGTACGATAACCAGGGCGTGATTACGAGAAAAATAACACTAAAAACGTCGAAATCTGAAAAGTTGACTTTTTCTCCACCGTTGACCGCCGTTGACCGCCGCCGCCGGCGGCGGCGCGCCGTCAACGGAGGAATCCCACGGCGGAAAGCTCCAGATCGGACCATCACAACCTCACGAACATCTTTTCCTTCTAACACATAGACCAAAACAGCCCGGAACTACCTCAACCGACCAAAATCCGATCGAAAATTCCAACTCCGGCAACCCATTCGGGTTCACCGGAAAACTCCACCAATCCCAAAACCAACTACATGGGAAGCATCCCTAGACCAAGGGGAGTCAAACCCCTAACCAAACCGCCACCGAGGCTCGCCGGAACACGGCCAACGAACACCGGCGATTCCAACCCGTTCGGCCTAGCTCGGGTTACCTCAAAACTAGATCATTTCAACTCAAACCAAGTTCCATCACACTCGAAATCAAACAAGGAAGCGATTCCTACCTTTCACTTGGCCGGAGGTGGCCGGAATCCGGTCGCCGGAAGTTGAAGCCGAAAACGGAAAGTTTTCCTCACGGGTCAACAGTCAAAGTTTCCCAAAATGGAAAGTCAACGTCTGGTCAACCGAAAACAATGTTTTACGACTAATTCTCGACTATTTCGCTATTTATACTCGAGCCTCGGGTCGATCGACGGTCCAAAATGAATATACGAAATGATTCGGATAAGCTCGAAACAAACGGATGAACTCGTCGAAACCCGAAACTTCAAATAATCATAAAATATTCCTCGACTAACGGAAAAATCTTCCGAAACCACCCACGAAATCGAAATCACGTACTCTACACTTTCTGTGAAAATACCCAACTCAAATTCTCGACCGAAAACCAAGTCGCGAATCGAATCGGCAAACCACAATATATCGCAAAGCTGCGACTAAACTCAAATCTCGAGAATCGTGCCAAACGCACCTCTGATTCTGGTTCGGGTCGTCACAATCGCGTGGTAGTCCATGAGAGATTCCGCGATATATTTACGTTGCATGCTCTGTACGTGAGTGGTAGTCAGCGTCTCCTCACGTACCATTTGATTTTCATGCATTTGACTCGCATATGATTTTATACGTATATATTACTTGGTGAAAGACATTTATTTTCGTCCACTCACTCTAACAGTTTTCATGTCTTTCCCCTGGGCTTTTCGGTTTCCGTGCCCAGTTTGCAGTTCAGATTCTGGTGTCGCACGTCGTGGTCGGAGGCATAGTGCCTCGAGCTACCTTGTTTCTTCTAGTAGGTTTATTGTTCTACCTACTGTGGTATACTTATATGATTATACATTAGAGGTCGCTCTGAGTATTCTGTTGTATATATTATACGATTTTACTCCGGATTTCAGTAAAGTACAGATATATTTACTACTTTACATTATTGTTGATATATTGAGAACTCCGGATGGGATTGGTGCCCACGGTTTGATTTTTGTGGCATAGGATGAAGTGTATTTTCAGGGTGCAGGTAATGGTAATTCCACGATAGTAACGAAACTATGCCAAAATTTCTACGGTTTTTGTTGGTTCGTGTTTTCGAAAGGGTTTGATTCCGGTTTAGGGAGCTAAATCGGGGTTGGGTCCTTTCAATGAAACTTCGGACATTTGTGAGCACACAACACCCGAAGCATTGTTGAGTAACCGCCGGCCAGTCGGTTCATCACTCCAGACATGTTGTACAAACTCAAATATCCTTTGTATCACAACTACAGAAGTCTAAAGAACCTGAAACCTAATGCTCTGATACCGAGCTGAAAGGACCCAACCCCGATTTAGTTTCCTAAACCGGAATCAAACCCCTTCTGAAACCACGAACTTGCAAAAACCATAGGAATTTCGGCAGAGTTTCACTATGACGTGGAATTACCATTAACCTGCACCCGAAAAACACACTTCATCCTATGCCACAAAAGCCAAACCGTGGGCACCAATCCCAACCGGATTTCTCAATAACATAACAATAATGTAATGAAATAAACAAAACTGTACTTTACAAAAATCCGGGGAAAATCATATGAAAGTATAACATTAGAGTAATCAGAGCGACCTCTAGTGTATATATACATAAATATACAATAATAGGCTAAACAAGAAACCTACTAAAAAAGAAATGTAGCTCGAACACTAAGCCTCCGACTACGACGTGTGACACCAGAATCCGAACTACAAACTGGGCACGGAAACCAAAAATCCCAGGGGAAAGGCAAATAAAATCGTTAAAGTGAGTGGACGAAAATAATCATATGCCTTTCACCATTTATATAATATAAAAACAATGCGAGTTCTTAGAATAAATTGAGGTGTCAAGCGAATCTCTCAAGCTCGACGGTGATAGACTAGGCGAATCTCTCAAGCCTAATGGGCACATCAAGGGAATCTCTCAACCCTGGAACTGGACTACCGGTGATCAGCCGAGTAGCCAATTCATCGATGCTAAATAAATGTCATCACCATAAAATATAAAACAATACCTACAAAACGATAAATAATCTCAATACTGTATTGGAAATAAATACTGAAATCAAGAACTCGCTACGACAGTGTAAATAAAAGTCCACTCACAGATAGCACAGTGCGCAAACGCGCTAATCACGAGATCCGGCGGAAGATCCCTCGCCCAACGTACGATCTCGATCCCCTGAATAATCACAAAATATAACTGATAAAAATCACAATTCATTACTCTGTACCACACCTCGGAAACCAACCATTTCCGGAAACATATAACTCAGATACAAAATAATCGTCGAAAACCCCCAAATACTCCACATAAACCCTCGACTTAAAATCCGGTATCTAAATCATCCCGAAAACCTCAAGGCGATAATCGAGGCGCGATTACGAGCAAAACGGAATAAAACTTGTCAAATTTCAAAAAGTCAATGCCTCGTCGGAGCTCCGCCGTTGATCGCCGACGGATTATGGCCAAACAACTTCCTCTTCTACACCGTGACCCAATTTCAAACTCACTGGCCGGAAATCACCTCGAAACTCATGGAATCCATGGATTCAGGTGAGTTTTCCGGCGAGCTTCAAACCTCAACGAATCCAAAATTCCTTCACCCAAAAGCTTCACAAGGATGAGGGGAACCTTTCCCCCCACACCCCCGACCCCAAATGTCGTCGGAGCACCTCACCCAATTCCGACGAACACCACGAACTGCATCGAGTGCGTTCTCCTCCAAATCTCAACCAATTCAACTCAAATCAATTGCAAAACACTAGGAAATCATGAGAGGAAGCTAACCATACCAACGATTTGGTCTGAGGTGGCTGGAAACGGAAAATCGATCGGTGGTCAAACGGTGGCACGGTGCTCCTCCGGTCAACGCGGGTCAACGGTCAATTTATGGTCAAACGACGGTCAAACTTCCCAAAACAGTGATTTTCGACAATTTACGACTATTCCGATATTTATACTCGCGGCTCGATACGATTGACGGTCCAAATCGAATCACATCCATGATTCGGATAACTCAAACTCAAACGAATCACATCCACGATATTCATAACATATTCCTCGGTTATCGAAACAATTATCTGAAACTGCCCACGAACTCGAAATCACGCATACTACAATTCTCGTGAAGAGACTCAACTCAAATTCTTGTCCTATAATTAAGTCATGAACCAACCCGCCAATTTAATTAATTACGATAAATCTCGATTACTCGCAAAACTCGCGGATTAAGCCGATTACTATACCAATTCGGGTTGGTATGTGATTACGTGCTTCATTATTCAAATATGTTATTAATAGTTAGGTTATTATCTTTTGCTATTCCTTTTATAATTAATTATTAAAATTTTCTTTGTTTTTGTATTCAGCCATGGGGCAAAAGAAAAATATAGGCTCTAGAAGTAAAGAAACATCGATATGTCTTGACACAGCAGCAACAATATCTGGTAGTTTCTTGCGTACTATGTTCGTTTTAGTTTGTCAGCATGTGTGTTTGTTTTCCACTGATACATGTGTTTCGGAGTACTGAAAATGTTTTGTAGGAATTCAACAAGACGGGAGGTCTTTAACCAAAAGACGACGCTTCTTTGAAGCTTTTCCTGATGAATCATTCATAGAGACAACAACATACAACAGTGACAACGATGCAGATCGCCATGAAACTATTGCAAGTATTTTAATATTGTCAAAGTTCTTCATTTCAATTTTATGATGCTCGGACTTGATATTATTTTGTTTGTCATATAGAAATTTGTGTTTATATGGTCTTCATGAAGTTATCTCACATGGTGTAGAGAAAGAATGCCTTATTAGGGATAGTTCTGATGTATGTTATTTTTTGTCGATGTTGTTTAATGGAATTGGTTTTCATAACTCATGTTGATTTTTCAGATATGATGCAGAAAAGGAATCGTAACTTCGTTGACTATGTGATAGGGTTACACCAAGCGGAACCTTCTTTCACTTAAAGTCCATGCTTATTTCAATCTATTTTTCAAGAATGTTTATCATCCTATGAGTCAAAGACACAAGTACGAGATAACAGCGATGAGGAAGCACATGAGAATAACGACGATGAAGATGTTGATAGAGTTGTATCAAGTATTGGAGCACATCGTACTTCCTGTATCCTTTACATTTTTCCTTTAAATTATAATTGAGTTAAATTTTTATTTTCTGTGTCCTTAAATTTTTTCATGTATCCTCATCATTAGAATGTTGAGTTAAATTGATCACTTTACCTTGAGGGAAATTAGGCATGACACCATATAATCACTGTACGTCTGTACCTAACTAACACAGAACAATACAAGCTATTCCAGTAAAAAAATTGGTCTCAAGGATTTTCTTAAATACATGTAGTAGGAAAGTTCAGAAAGCTGCAAAAAGAGTCATCGATGCTTATAATAGTGTTAATACTAGTGCTTTTGTTAATACACATTAGATGATGGAATTATAGTAGACTTTATAAATATTGGACAGTCACAGTAAAATAATAGTAATATTTTACTGATAAACTGGCAAAATTATGGATGATATACATAGTACAGTCACAATAATAATATGAAGTTAGATGATAGAAGTACGTACTCATGTTTTTGTTGTTAGTTACTGATTTGTTTAGTTGAATTGTTGTTCCATTCTTTGAATGAATCTAAAACTATACAAAATAGTTTTCCGCTGTTATCAGCTCTTTGTTTTAGCTATATATTTTTGGCTGCACAAACTTCTCCATTTGATATAGGTTTATCAGATTGATCAGGTATCATCATTCAGTCATTTATATGAATCAATCTAAGTATAGTGCAAGAATTTTCGTACAGGCATCGTATCAATGAAGTCGTGCAGCTGAGGATAAACTTCAACATCAATTATTCATTACTAAAAATTCATTATCAATCATCATCAATCATTAATTATCTAACTTATATCTTTATGATTGTGATTACAAGTGTCATTGTTGATTATAATGACTCTGGTGATAACACTCATGAATGTAATCACTCCGCTGCCTTTTTTTTGTCAAATGAAGCTTTGAAAAAAAAATAACCAATTGATATATACTCATTGTTGTGAAAAATGCCGAGTGCAACTTCCGATGTCATATCCAACTCCGATTTTTCTTGATAAATTGTTAAATCTAGATAACGGTAGAAAAAGTGTATTATTTCATGATAATATTAGAGTTTATAATTTCATGTTTTCTTTTACTTCTATGGGAGATAAAATTGATCAGGTATCATCATTCAATTGATATATACTCATTGTTGTGAAAAAGGCCGAGTGCAACTTCCGATGTCATATCCAACTCCGATTTTTCTTGATGAATTGTTGAATCCAGATAATGGTAGAAAAAGTTTATTATGTCATGATAATATTAGAGTTTATAATTCCATGTTTGCTTTTACTTATATGGGAGCTAAAATTGAGCATCACATAAACAATGGTGGAGCTCCTTATGTGTTTAAAATATGTGGACGAGTACATCATTTGATGGGTTCAGTTTTACCTTTAAAAGGAGAATCTCCTAAATATGCTCAGTTATATGTATACGACACTCAAAATGAGATTTCAAATCGAATGACCAGTATTGATCCAAATAATACAAATAAGATTGATGCTGATATTGATAAAGGATTAGTGAAAATATTAGATCAATTTAATGAATTAACCAAACAGTATTGATTTGTGAGAGATGATTTTGAGAATCATTTGTTGCCCAATTTTGATGTGATTATACTTGATCGTCAAAAAATGACAGCAAACAATGTGAATTACCTCATGCTTCGAATTCTGAAACCGGTGGACTGATTTTGACGACCCGAACCAGAATCAGATGTGTGTTTGGCACGATTCTCGAGATTTGGTTATAGTCGCAGTTTTACGATATTGTGTGGTTTACCGCTTCGATTCGCGACTTTGTTTTGGGTCGAGAATTTGAGTTGGGTGTCTTCACGGAAAGTGTAGAGTACGTGATTTCGAGTTCGTGGGTGGTTCCAGAAGATTTTTCCAATAACCGAGGAATATTTTATGAATATTTGAAGTTTCGGGTTTCGACGAGTTTATCCGAATGTTTCGAGCTTATCCGAATCATTTCGTATTTTCATTTTGGACCGTTGATCGACCCGAGGGACGAGTATAAATATTGAAAAGTCGGAAAATAGTCGTAAAAACACGAATTTGCATTGACCATCGTTGACTTTCCTGTTTTGGAAAGTTTGACTGTTTGACTGTGGGAGGAGAGTTTCCGTTTCGGTCTTGCACTTCCGGCGACCGGATTCCGGCCACCATCGGCCACGGGACAGGTACAGATCGCTTCTCCTTGTGATTTCGAGCATGATGGTAATTGGTTTGAGTAGAATTGGTTCCATTTTGTTGGAACCCGATTAGGGCCGAATCGGTGTTGGTCGCCGGTGATGGGAGGAAGGATTCCGGCGAGTTTCTGGGGTTGGGTTGTTGGGGGTTTTGCTCCCCACACCTAGGAGAAGCTCACGGGGTAGCTAGTTTTGGAAGATGTGAGGTTTTGGGATGAACCCGATTAGGGATTCAGTTTGGGTATTCCGATTTGGTTTCGAAGAATTGAGGTAGTTCTGCTTGGAATTGGTTTATGAGGTAGAAGAGGAACTTGTTCGCCTTGATGAGACCTTGGGAACTGGAGTTTTCCGCCATGAAATTCCACCGTTGACGGCGCGCCGCCGCCGCCGGCGGCGGTCAACGGCGAGGAAAAAGTCAACTTTTCAGATTTCGATGTAATTAGTGTCGTTTTTCTCGTAATCGCGCCCTGATCGTCGTCCAGAGGTTTTTGGGTTGATTTGATTAGCCGATTGTCAGTCGAGATTTCGAGTGGGGATTTCGGGATTTCCGTAGTTCATTTTGCACTGCATTTCGTATTTCCGGGAACGGTTGGTTTCCGTGCATCAGTACAGTGTTGTGGATTACGATATTGATCAGTTATGTTTTGTGAATGTATTTAGGAGATCGAGATCGAGATCTGGATCGTGATCGTGCTTCAGGCGAGGGATCTTCCGCCGGACCACGAGTGTAGCGCGTGTGCGCGTTTCGAGAGTCTGTGAGTGGACAATTTCTTTTCACGGAAATCTTGCGAGTCTTTTATGTGATTTATGAATTGAGCATGCAGCATGATTATGGTTTTACGAGCATGAGATTTCATACGAGATTATGATTAAATAAGCATGTGTTTATGATTATACGAATATGTTTATATGGATATACGTATACGAACATGCATACACTTTTATGCTATTTCATGCATTTGCATTGAAATGTTTATGATTTGGTTTACACAGAGTACAGTCGTGGTTACGTTGTTGTATCGATACACTTGCCTCTCGGCTGATCCCTGATGGTAGGCCACCAGGAGGGGCAGTACCCCTACCTGACCGGCGAGGGGTAGTACCCCAGAACCGAGGCCTTTCTGGTTATGAATCACGTGGTAGTCAAGGACTCCGTGATTCTGACTGTACTAGCACGGACGTGTCCATGAGTGACCCCGTGATACTTTCTATGCATGCTCTGTTTACGAGTTGGAGTCAGCGTCTCCTCATAAACTATTTGATTTGATTTATTTATATTTCGACTCGCATATGTTTTTATAACATATATACTCGGTGAAAGACATTTATTTTCGTCCACTCACTCTAACGTGTTTATTGTCTTTCCCCTGTGCTTTTCAGTTTCCGTGCCCAGTTTGCAGTTCAGGTTTGGTGTTTCACGTCGCGGTTTGGAGGCTAGTGATCAGAGTCACCTGTGTTTTCCAGTAGGTTCTTGTTTCGCCTACTGATGTACATATTGTATATGTTTTACTTTAGAGGTCGCTCTGATACATTCTGATACATGTTGTGCGTATTTTCACAAATATACATATATACATAATACAGTTTATTTACTGTTGTTGATTATATTGATGTTGAGAAATCCGGATGGGATTGGTGCCCACGGTTTGCTTTTTGTGGCATAGGACGAAGTGTTAATTTTTGGGTGCAGGTTATAGTAATTCAACGCTAGTAACGAAACTCTGCCGAAATTTCAAAAAAATTTTGTTGGTTTGTATTTTCGAAAGGGTTTGATTCCGGTTTAGGTAACTGAATCGGGATTGGGTCCTTTCACTGATTGTGGGTGACATAGGTAAATTTAATTCTAATTGAGATATAATTATTCGGTCAAACAAATGACTACTAAAGAGAATCTCTAAAATTCATACAAAATTAATGTCATTACAATATCCGCTTCTTTTTTCATATGGAGAGGATAAATTTAAAATTAATATGAAATTAAAACCAATTACAAGCAGTAGTAACGATAAAGATAGAAAATTAACAATGAACAAATTTGTATGCTATCAAATTATTGATAGAGCAAACCAATCCAGTACTTTGTTAAAGGGTGGAAGATTATTTCAATAATATTTAGTCGATACATATGCAACTATCGAAGAAAATCGTTTAAAATATATAAGACATCAACAACCAGAACTAAGGTGTGAAATATAGAATAATATATCTACATTTGTTTCGGAAGGAATTGTCTAAGGTTGTATGGTCGAACAAAGAGTTTTTCTTCCTAGTTCTCACACTGCCAGTCTAAGAGATATGATAAATAATTACCAAAATACAATTGCAATTTGTAGAGAATATGGTAATCCCAATTTGTTCATTACTTTCACTTGCAATGTGAAATGGCCATAAATTTTGAGATATTTTGAAGAAAAATAATAGGCTACAAGCCAGAAGATTGTCCTGATATTGTCTGTCGAATGTTTAAAATAAAAGTAGATGATATGATTACTTATATTAAAAATGGAGAACCCTTTGAAGAAGTACATGCTCATGTATATACGATTGAATTCCAGAAGCGAGGGTTACCCCATGCTCATTTATTATTTTGGCTTAAAGATAAATACAAATGTTATACAGCAGATGATATAGATTCTATAATTTCAGCAGAATTACCTGATAAAAATACTAATCCTGAATTGTTTGAAATAGTTAGACAGTTTATGATTAATGGTCCTTGCGGTCAACTTAATCCATCTTCCCCATGTATGCGAGACAAATTATGCACAAAATATTTTCCAAAATCATTTATTCCTAACACAATTTTTAAAGCAATCAAATCTCCCGAATATAGACGTCATGATGATGATTCACGTTTTATAGATAAAAAGGGAGTTCATGTTGGTAATAATTAGGTTGTTCCATATAATGCTAATTTGTTGTTGAGCTATAATGCTCATGTAAATGTTGAATCATGTTCTCAGTCTATGTTAATAAAATATTTATTTAATTACATAAATAAAGGACCTAATAAAACTCGTGTATTAGTTCGTGACAATATAAATGATGAAATCTAAAATTATCTCAACTATAGATATTTAACTTCTTATGAGTCCGTATGGCGTTTATTTGAATTTTTCATTAATTCTATATTTCTTGCAGTTCAATATTTAAATATTCATGTACCGAATGAACAAACTATTTATTTCATCAAACTAATTCTCTTGATAATGTGTTACAAAATCCTGGTATAGAAACTACAATGCCAACTGCTTGGTTTACTACAGATAAGATTATAAGAAGGCAAGAAAATTAACATATACTACAATCCTGGTATAGAAACTACAATGCCAACTGCTTGGTTTACTACAGATAAGATTATAAGAAGGCAAGAAAATTAACATATACTCAATTTCCTAATAAATATGTGTGGAATAATAGTTATGGACCCGAAGGAAATAATATCACGTTCTTGGTAGAATTGCACATGTGCCGCCAAATGCAGGTGTTACAACCCTAATCGTAATCACACATTTATCGGATTGTGTTACCCGTTATCGCGGATTAGTCGCGTAATTGGGGTTTTTAACGACTTTTTCAACGGGTAAAATTTGTGTTTACTTTCTTCACGAACATTATAGAGTATTTAGTTTCGAGCTCATGGGAATTTTCGGAGAAGTTATTTGCATAAGCAAGCTATTTTTAACGAATTTTTGAAGTCAGTAGGTGAAAATATTTAAAATGTATTAATTTAATTACTGATTTAATTGTGACCGTCCGATCTTGATCAGATTAGATTTGAGCCGTTGATTTGAATTATGTATGTGTACGGGTTTTAACTGGAAAGTTTCCATTTTGGGAAGAAAATACGTACGTATACATACGAACCTGTATACCTCCTCAGCCCATCGATTTTCGGCCGCCTGACCCAATGATTCTAGCCACCTTCGGTGATGCCATAGGTACAATTTGAAAGACCTTTCCTTCCTCTATCAATTGGTATAGGTGTTTAAAAGTTTTGTTTGCGTTTTGGATGCAAATCCTAGAAGTTTTCCGGCCGGGTTTCGGGTTTATCGAACGGTGGAGCTCTGGCTGACGTTGGACGGCGGTTCGTTGGGGGTTTGGCTCCCCCCACTACTAGGAAACAATTGCCATTAGTCTCGAGCCACTCCGTGGCCAGACGGCGCCAATCAGCCGAAATGAATTTCCAGCCGAATTTCGTCGAATTTCAAGGTATTTTTTGACCACCTCCAGTTAGTTTTTCGGTTTATCACAGTTATGAAAGTTATTGGGCTTGTTATGAGCTTTCTAATGGTGTATCATTTGCAGGTTTTGGAGCCAGTTGATTCCGGCAGCGCGTGCCGAAAGTGGTGGCTGGGCATGGGCCCCACGAGCCGCCGTGCGCGACGGAGCTCTGGCGATGTTCTAGATTTCGGCCAAGTTATATGTCATTTTACTCATTTCTCGTGTTGAACGCAATGGTAAGGTCCATATTTGGATCAGAGCTTGATAAATTTTGACGGGTACTTAATCATACAATAATCAATTTATTTCATGATAATATTAAATGACGCTTTGACTATCAGTTTAATTGTGAGTTTCTTGATATTTGAGATTTGGTTGTAACTCTTAAAAGTGAGGGAATACAGAAAATTGAATTTAGAATTTGTTTGAGTTAGTAATTAGACAGAAAATACATTATTCAAGAATACGAGACTCTCGATATTATTACTCACCAGATTACGATCTTAACTATTCAGTATGAACCCCGATGATTAGATATTAATTATAATCGTGGTTTCAGGATTATGTGCTAGCATGGACCTTTTATGTATAAGATGAATAATTATGCCGACCAGTAGGTTTCAGCTTTATAATAATCACGGCATAATCTGGTGAGTGGACCTTTTATTTTCACAATCGATAGCGAGTTCAATTATTTATTACGTTTTCCAGTATATTTTTAAATCGTCATTTCTGGAGGTTTTATTTGTGATGATTTGTTTATTGCTTCGATGCCATAGCTATTCGGCTGATCACTAGATAGCTGGTTAAGGGACGTTAGGTGGCCTCATCTAACCTAGATTGACTCAGGTTAGGTGGCCTAGGGACGATCCTGTCACATATTTGCACATTTTTCTTTCAGTTTAATACCTCAGGTTAGGTGGCCTGAGAGAGCACCTCCATGATTATTTCAATATTTTAGCATTTCAGTATTTCAGTTTAGAACTCGCATTATTTTGTAGTAAACAGATGGAAGACAATTAAATTTCAGTTTATTGCATTATTTTTGTCCACTCATGCTAACATTTTAATGTTTTATTTATTTTTCCCTGGGCCCTTCGGTTTATCGATGCCCAGGTTGCAATGTGTATCATGAGGGTGCTGGATGTCGTCGAGGGCGTCGAGTCCACCAGTCAATTCTTTCAGCAGTAGGTTCCAGCTCACTGTCAGTATGATTCTTGTGTTATAGAAGTCACTTTGGATATTGCTTTAGTAGTTTTTGTATTAGTGAGACTCATGTGAATATGTTGTTACTCGTATAGAAGTCGAGTTGAGTTTCTTTGTATGTGAATCAGTATGTACTAGAAGTAGGTTTTCAAATTTTGAATAATGTATCAGGTTTGATTTTAGTTTTATGTTGAGAAATCTGGATGGACATCGGTGGTCTACGGTATTGTTTGTGGGTTTATCTGCGGAGTATCAGTTTCCCCTGCAGATTTTTGGGTGTCTCTTTTATAAGGAAATTTATGTCAAAAAATTTACAAAAACTCGTAGATTATGGTCAGTTGTTAGGGCTTGATTCTAGATTACTAGTTAATCTAGGTTTGGGTCCTTTCAGCGGGTGAATTATACTATCTTTGAATGCTTTTGAATGTTCAAAAAGGATGTATCAGTTTTAAAGCAATAATAAAGGTCAATGGGACAATATACTCTACTTATCAAGAAGCATATCGAGCTTTGGGATTACAAGGTGATGATAAAGAATGGCTCGAAGCATTGTTGGAATCTACTTTTACTGCCACTTCTCCGCAATTTTTTTTAGTTATTTGTTATGATTATTTTTTTTAGTTAATTATTTTATTTTGTAATGTCTCAAATCCTCGAAGTTTGTTTGATGCATATTGGATTAAGATGTCCGATGATATATCACATAAAACGAAATCAAACTTTAATATGCCAAATCTTATCATACCCGATGACGAATTAAATAATATTGTTCTACAGGAACTTGAAAAAATAAATTTAAATATGCCAAATGAAAGCTCAATTATTAGCATACTTGAAAGGACCCGACTCCGATTTAGTTGCCTAAACCGAAATCAAACCCCTTCGAAAACACGACATTAAATTTTTTTTTGCCATAGCTTACTTTGAAACAAGACATACCATTATTAGAACCTGCAAAGAAACACACTTCAAATATTCCACAAAAACCAAACCATGGGGCTCCGTTCCCCAACCGGATTTCTCAACATCATATATAATAAACTCAAAGGTTTACAAGAAATCCAGAATCATTCAGAAGTATACTCGACTGAAAACACAACATAAGCATTCAGAGCGACGCCTATATACAAAATTTACACCGAGTAGGTCAAATAAGAAACCTACAGAAACTGAAGAGTAACCCGAACTCTATGCTTCCGCAGTCGACGCGCAACACAGGAACCCAAACTGCAAACTGGGCAACGGAAACTGAAAAGCCCAGGGAATGACAAATGAAATCTTTAGAGTGAGTGGACGAAAATAATAATGTCTTTCCCAAATAAATGCTCATAAAAGCATAATGCGAGTCAATGTATATGAAAATCCCGACCAGGTACATTTTCCCTGATCCATAGATATGCATGTAAAATCCTGCAGGGTCACTCATGGACTCCTCCGCATAGTACAGTCTAATCACGGGATCCCAGACCCACACGTGATTAATATAAGTCTGAAAGACCTCAGGTCAGGATATCTATCCCCCCCAGAGCATCTCGGGGATCAGCCGAGAAGCTAAAGCATCGATGCATACCTCTATATCCGAGACTGTACTCTGTGTAAACCAAATCATAAATCTTTTCCATGCACATGCATAACCGTAAAGTGCATAATCATAAATGCATAACGTAAACGCATAATCAATAATGTATATGCATAATCGTAAATTTATACTCATAAAATGTATAAATCCATACTCACATATCCAACTGTGAAAATGAAATGTCCACTCACTGTACGTGGCTAATTTTGAGGTCCGGCAGAAGATCCTTCGCCAAACGCTCAATACCGATCACCTAAATTACAGGGATACGATCAATATATATTGAAACACAACATACGGAGCTAATACGCCGAGAACGTCGCGTTCTCGAAAGACGTATTGCTCGGAATATCGACGAGCTCCGCCGTTGACCGTCCGCCAAA
The DNA here is from genome assembly GCA_946800695.1 of Geum urbanum. Taxonomy (NCBI): domain Eukaryota; kingdom Viridiplantae; phylum Streptophyta; class Magnoliopsida; order Rosales; family Rosaceae; genus Geum; species Geum urbanum. Next base: position 44,862,412 of record OX326998.1, read on the forward strand.
AAGTCAACCATTCGCCGGTGCTCCGCGTTGACCGCCGGCGGCGGCGCGGCGCCAATTGTGAAATTTTCCGGCTACCAAGACCCCAAAACCTTTCTCTCCTTAAGCCCAACGTCTTTTCCTTCTAAACCATTACCCAAATCGACCGGCAACCAACCCAAAAACTCCTCGAAAGTCCACAGCCCGAAATCGCCAGAAAACTTCTCCGGCCGATTCCGACGTCGTCGCACCACCACGACCCTCCAAACATTAGGGGTTCCCTTCCCTAGCTCAAACCCAACATAATCAACCCCAAATCCCCACCGTATACTCGCCGGAAAACTCTCCCCCGATAACCCTGATTCTGTTCACCTTCATCATCACATTTCTCCAACAAATTCCACACAATACATACATCAATGGAAAGCCCAAGGGAAGAGCTTCATTCTCTACCTCAAACGCTGGCAACCGTGTCGTTTTCCGGCGATAAACTCGACGGTGAGTCACGGACTCAGGGGGTCAACTCAGTTGACTCGGTCAACTCGGTTCCTAGCTCGATTAACTCTGGTCAAACTGCCCAATTTCAACTTTTCGATAACTTTACGACTATTCTACTATTTATACGTCGCGAACCGACTCTATCCACGATTCGAATAACTCAAACTCAAATGGATAAGTACGACTAACTTGACGATAATTTTAAATATTCATTTTATATTCCTCGATTATCCGAAAACCTTCGGAAACCTCCTACGAACTCGAAATCACATCCTCTACAATTTTCGCAAAAGAACTCAAACCAAATTCGTGTCTGATAGTTAAGTCATGAACAAGGCCGCTTAACTGATTAATTACGACTAACAGCGACAAATCGTGAAATGTGCAAACCAAGTCGATTAACATACCAATTCTGATTCGGGTCATTACAAATCTACCCCCCTAACAAAAATTTCGCCCTCGAAATATACATACCTGCTAGTTGAAGAGATAAGGATACTGATCTCGCATGTGCTGGTCGGGCTCCCAAGTAGCCTCTTCAACTGAATGGTTCTGCCACAATACCTTCACAAGAGGAATGGCTTTATGCTGCAACTCTTGGACTTTCTGATCAAGTATCTGAATTGGTTCCTCCACATAGGTCAAGTCCTCCCGAATAAGAAGCTGATATGGTGTCAACACATGGGAGGGATCCGAAATGTACTTCCTCAGCATGGATACATGAAACACATCGTGGACCCTGGCCATCTCGGAGGGTAATGCCAATCTGTATGCCACCGCACCAACTCGCTCAGTGATCTCATAAGGACCTATATATCGCGGACGAAGATTACCGCGCTTCCCAAAACGAACAACACCCTTCCAGGGAGAAAGTTTTAGGAACCCAATCACCAACCTCGAACTCGGGATTGTTTCGTCGTATGTCAGCATAACTTTTCTGTCGATCCTAAGCAGCCCTCAATCTTTCCCGAATGATCTGAACTTCTTCCATGGTACTCTTTACCAACTCAGGGCCAAGAAGCCATTTCTCGCCAATCTCACTCCAACACAATGAAGTTCGACACTGTTTGCCATACAACGCCTCATAAGGTGTCATACTAATACTAGCCTGATAGCTATTGTTATACGCAAACTCAATCAAATGAAGTTGCTGATCCCAATTCCCTTTGAACTGCAAAACACAAGATCACAACATATCCTCCAGTGTCTGAATAGTCCTCTCCGACTGACCATTTGATTGAGGATGAAAAGTTATGCTGAAATGTAGTCTAGTCCCCATTGCCTTCCGCAATGCCTACCAAAATTAGGAAGTAAACTAACTATTCCGATCAGAAACTATAGACACAGGTACACCATGCAATCTCACAACCTCCTTCAGGTACAGCTTCGCCAATCTGCTCACGGGAAGCTTTCCTAGAAGTGCTAGGAAATGAGCTGACTTCCTAAGGCGGTCCACAATCACCCAAATACCAGTACTACCACCCGAAGTATGAGGTAACTGATACACAAAATCCATAGTGATATACTCTCATTTCCACACTAGAATCTCCAAAGGTTGTAGTTTACCTGCCGGTTTCTGACGCTCTGCCTTCAGTTGCTGACAAATCAGGCATCTGCTCACGTACATTGTTATTTCCCTCTTCATGTTTTGCCACCAATAGTGAGTTTTCAGTGTCCAGAACATCTTTGTACTACCCGGATGCATAACATATGCAGAACAATGGGCTTCGTCGAGTATTTCCTTCTTCAAATCTTCATCTCTAGGCACACATAATCTCCCCCTGAACATCAAAGTGTCATCACTCCGCATCCGAAACTCTGTCGGTACACTATTCTGAATCAAGTTCTTCTTGATCAGCAGATAAGCATCTGAATCTTGAGCCTCACGAACTCGATCAAGTAATACCGGACGGACTTGGAAACTAGCCAACAATGCTCCATCATCATTCCACTTCAACTCTGCTCCCGTTGCTCGTAACTCTGTCAAAAGTGACACTCTAGCAACATGTACGTGGAAAAGAGAGGCACCACATTTCCAACTGAGAGCATCAGCAACCACATTAGCTTTCCCTAGATGATACTCGAAAGTGCAATCGTAATCGTTGATCAACTCCATCCATCTCCGCTGCCTCATGTTTAAATTTGGCTGCGTACGTAAGTAAGGCAGACTTTTATGATCGGTGTAGATCTTGCATTATGCCCCGTACAAGTAATGTCTCCAACGCTTCAAGGCTAACACAATGGCAGCTAACTCCAAATCATGAGTAGGATAGTTGACTTTGTATGGTTTCAACTGTCTCGAACCATAAGCCACCACCTTCCCATGTTGCATCAAAACACAACCCAGGCCTAGCTTCGAAGCATCGTTGTACACCACAAACTCTCCACTATCGTCAGGTAGAGTCAACACAGGTGCAATAGTTAACTTTTCCTTCAAAGTCAAGTGGCTTTCCTCGCAAGCATTTGACCATTCAAACTTGACCCCTTTCTTCGTCAAACCGGTAAGCGGTGTCGCTATCCATGAAAAGTCCTCCACAAATCGGCGGTAATAGCCTGCTAAGCCCAAGAAACTCCGTATCTCTGCCACGTTAGTCGGTCTGCTCCAATTTAGCATCGCATCAATCTTATCTGGATCCACACTGACTCCCTCAGCTGATATCACGTGGCCCAAAAACGTTACACTGTCGAGCCAAAATTCACATTTGCTGAACTTGGCGTACAACTAAGCATCTCGTAAAGTCTGTAAAACTGCATGTAAATGCTTCTTGTGCTGCCACATACTCGTAGAATATATCAGGATGTTGTCGATGAACACAATGACGAATTTATCCAGATAACGTCTAAAAACCCGATTCATCAGGTCCATGAAAGCAGCTGGCGCATTGGTCAACCCAAATGGCATAACAAGGAACTCATAGTGCCCATAACATGACCGAAACCCCGTCTTGTCCACATCGGACTCCCAAATCCGCAACTGATGGTATCTAGACCTGAGATCAATCTTCGAGAAGACTGAAGTTCCTTTAGCTGATCGAACAAATCGTCAATCCGATGGAGTGGATACTTGTTCTTCACCGTAAACTGATTCAACTTCCGATAATCAATACATAGCCTCATCGAACCATCCTTCTTCCACACAAACAACACTGGAGTACCCCATGGTGAAACACTAGGTCGAATGAAACCTTTCTCAATCAACTCCTGAAGTTGACTCTGTAACTCCCTCAACTCTGTGGGTGCCATATGATAGGATGTCTGCGAAATAGGTCTGGTACCCTGAAGTAACTCGATAGGGAAGTCAATCTCTCTAACTGGAGGAACACTACAACATTTTTACCCATTGCCGGCGACTTTTATGTCGCCGGCAATGTTTTTGACATTACCGGCGATTTTTGCCGGAAAAATCGCCGGTAATGTCTTTTTTTTTTTTTTTTTTACATTACCGGCGATTTTTGTCGCCGGTAATGTCCGTCGCCGGCAATGCCTCGATGGTAATGTAAAAAAAAAAAAAAAAAAAAAGACATTACCGGCGACATAATTAATGTCGCCGGTAATGTCTTTTTTTTTTTTTTTTTTTTTTACATTACCGGCGACATAAATGTATGTCGCCGGTAATGTCGTTTTTTTTTTTTTTTTTTTTACATTACCATCGAGGCATTGCCGGCGACGGACATTACCGGCGATTTTTTGTCGCCGGTAATGTAAAAAAAAAAAAAAAAAAAAGACATTACCGGCGATTTTTCCGGCAAAAATCGCCGGTAATGTCCAAAAACATTGCCGGCGACTTAAAAGTCGCCGGCAATGGGTAAAAATGTTGTAGTGGAACACCGGGTAAATCCTCGAGAAACACATCTGGATACTCGCAAACCACCGTAATATCACCAATGTCCGGCACACGAACACTCGTATCAACTACATGTGCAAGATAAGTCTCACAACCCTTCCTCATCATCTGATTAGCCTTCACTACTGAAATCAAGCAAGGCAAAGTAGTATTCTTTTCACCCCGAAACAAGATTTCTGGCATGTCTAGACTCCTGAATACAACCTCATTCTTGTGACAGTCAAGAAAAGCCCAATGGTTCTCCGAGAAATCCATACCTAAAATCACGTCAAAATCTACAATATCCAGCAGCATCAAGTCCGCGACTGACCCATAACCTCCAATAAAAATCTCACAATCTCTATATACCCACCCGACACACACTACCTCGCCAGATGGATACAACACTTGCCACATAATAGGGAGTGGAGATGCAAGTATAGTAGCCAATGATGTTATACTATATGACATGAATGAATGCGTAGCCCCTGGATCAAGTAAAGTAAGAACTGGATGACCAAAAATGTACAACGTACCGATGGTAACCTCTAGAGAAGCTATGCCCTCACGTAGAGACATGGCATGAACCCGAGCCTGTCCTGCTTGTCGTCCACGCTGGCCACAATTCTGCTGACCGCCCTGTCAAGAAGGCTGTGTTGCATGATCACCAGAAGTAGTACCCTGATCTCGTCTAGTATCCTAATCTGCAACACCACCAAAAGTGCTAAGCTGAGGACACTCCCTCGCAAAGTGACCCACCTGGCCACAATGGTAACAAGTAGAGGTGCCATACTAACACTGACCAAAGGGATATATGTGACAGTTGTTGCACAATGGAGAGTCCCTTGGTGTAGCTAGTGTGCCAAAGGAAGGTCGAGGATAACTCGATCCACTAGAACTCCTACTCGACTGCTGCCTCTGCGGTAGATTCCTCCTCCATCTATAACTCTACCTAGGAGTGCTAGTAGAATGTCTATAAGGTCCACTACCCGAAGATGATGCTGATCCAGAAATACCTGAACTCAACCTCTTCGAAGCACCCTGGCTAGATCCACCCTCTTCAAAGCGACGCGTCTGAAACGGCATCTGTCTCTCCCTCTCAAAATCCTCACCTCTGAGTGCAATACTAACAAACTCATCAAAGTTATCCCGAGGCATAGTGGTCAAAGTCCCCTTGATATTCAGATTCAGACCCAACTCAAACCTCTTGCACTTTGCTTCCTCTGATGCCACCATATCACGTGCAAATTGAGACAACCGTGTGAACTTATCCCGATACTCAAGCACTGACATACTCCCCTGCTTCAGGTTGGTAAACTCCTCATATTTCCGCTGCTGGGTAGCTGGATTGAAATACCGACACATAAACATCTCTTTAAACACCGACGAAGGAGTATCAATAGGAACCTTGTATGTACCAACCCACCAGAACTAAGCATCTGACTCAAGCAAACCCACTACTGCTACTGTTTTCTGTTCAGGACTAAAATGTTGGCGCTCACAAACATGCTCAACCAGAACCACCCAAGCTTCACACACTTCAGGATTAGGGGAACTAGAGAAAACAGTTGCTCCCGCTGTCCTGGCCATAGCCACAGGGTCAATACGTTCCTCCAAATGCAATACTCGCATAAGCAAGTCACGCGTACGTTGATCCTCATCAGCATCCCCAGTCCGTTTAGCACGGACTCCACGTCGAGGAGGCATCCTAAGGATAAAAGATATTAGTCACAAGACAGAAAGGATGTAATCATGAAACTTCAAACGTTTGAAAGCATACAACACTCTAGAGCATTGATGATTATCCGCCGGCCGGTCCGATCATCGCTCCCGAAATGCTGTATATTCTCAAATGCCCTTAGTAACACAACTACAAGAGTCTACAGAACCTGAAACCTAATGCTCTGATACCAACTGAAAGGACTCGACTCCGATTTAGTTGCCTAAACCGAAATCAAACCCCTTCGAAAACACGACCTTAAAAATGTTTTTTCCATAGCTTACTTTGAAACAAGACATACCATTATTAGAACCACCAAAGAAACTGAAAGGACCCAACCCCGATTTAGTTTCCTAAACCGGAATCAAACCTCTTCTGGAAACACGAACCAACAAAAACCATCAAAATTTCAGCAGAGTAACGCTATTAACGCGGAATTACCATTACCTGCACCCGGAAAATACACTTCATCCTATGCCACAAAAATCAAACCGTGGGCACCAATCCCATCCGGATTTCTCAATATATCCACAATAATGTAAAGTAATAAATATAACTATACTTTACCGAAATCCGGGGAAAATCGTATAAAAATATACATCAGAATACTCAGAGCGACTTCTAGTATAGATATACAAATAGTAGGCCAAACTAAGAACCTACCATAAAAGAAACATCGCTCGAATACTATGCCTCCGACCACGACGTGCGACACCAGAATCTGAACTGTAAACTGGGCACGGAAACCGAAAAACCCAGGGGAAAGACTTGAAAACTATTAGAGTGAGTGGACGAAAATAAATGTCTTTCGCCAATTAATATATGTTATAAAAACATATGCGAGTCTAAATGCATAAAAATCATATGGTACACGAGGGAGACTCTAACTCCTCACGCGTACAGAGCATGCATCATAAATACCGCGGGGTCTCTCATGCACTCCCTCGCGCTAGTACAGTCTGAATCACGGGATCCCAGACCCACACGTGATTTCAAGCCAGAAAGGCCTCGGGTCAGGATATCTGTCCCCCCCCCCTCCGGAGCGTACTCGGGGATCAGCCGAGAAGCCAATGTGTATCAATATAACCCTGATAACTGAGACTGTACTCTGTGTAAACCAAATCATAAAATCTTTTCCATGCACATGCATAAAACATAATATATATATATGTATGTATATTCGTATACGCATATTCGTATATGTATAATCGTAAAACACATGCTCATAAAAATCATGATCATACTGCATGCTCAAGCTCGAAAAAACGTATATAAAAGACTCGCAGCCAATCCGTGAAAAGAAATGTCCACTCACAGACTAGCGTAACGCAGTTCGCGTTAATCCCGTGATCCGGCGGAAAATTCATCGCCAAACGAACGATCACGAACCCCTGGATAATCATAAAATCCATTTCTCAAAATCATAACTCAGTACCTCAAATCATATCACGAGAAACAACCGTTCTCGGAAACACATAATTCAATTACGACGAATTGTCGAAAATCCGATAATCACACTTCAAAACCTCGCTATAATTTCCGATGCTCAAATCGAAAAACAAACCTCACCACTGCGATCGGGGCGCGATTCCAAGAGAAACGACATGCAACTTGTCGAAAACCCAGAAAAGTCAACCTTGACCACTGTTGACCGCCGCCGCCACCCAAACTTGAAATTTCTTGGCAGAGCAACACCTATTCCACTCAAAATCATCCAACAAACAACTTCCATAACTACACCAAAGTCCAATTTTGACTCTAACTAGTTCAATTTCAAGCAAAACCGAATTCAAAACAAACTTTCAATCCATGAATTCTCCATGTACAAGCAAAATTGGAACACCAAACTTACATGGTAGCTTCTTGGTGATGAGGGCTTCAAAGCCCAGTGCTTTAAGCAGCTCAAATCGGCCGGAAAAAGTTTAACCAAAAACCCCAAATTTCTCCAAACTTTGGCCGGAAAAATCTTCTCCTCCGGCGTCCCACACTGTGAAAGGTGGCCGGAAAAGGAACAAGGAGGCCGAGGCGCATCAAACAAGACCAGCCCCGAGCCCTGGGGTGGCCGGACGGAGCTCGCCGCCGGCGAGCCGTGGCCTCTGCGTCGCACCTCTCCTCCTCCACCGAGTTAACTTGGTCAACTCCATCAATGCAAGCTTTGACTTGCCAAAAGTGGAAACCTCGTTAAATACTTTCCTGATTTGGAAACTTCCAAAATACACTTTTCGATAAACTTCAAACACCCGTAACTTTCGCGTCGTAAATCCGTTTTCAATAATTCTCGCGGCAACAAACTCATCTCGACATGTTCTTCAATTACCACCCAAAGTCAAACACATCGACCAATCCGATAAAAAGTCAACAGTTCAATCCAACACATGCTTATCCGATTAAATAATCAACGATCGAAATATTGATAACATAATCCTCGTAACTCGGAAAAATCTTCCAGAAGTTCCCACAAGCTCGAAATTAAATTCTCAACAACTTCCTCGAAGGATCCCAAACCAAATTCTCGTCCGGTAATTTAGTCGCTAAGGACGCCGCCAAAATAGCAGATTACGTCGAAATCACGACAAATCACGAAACTCGCAAATCAAGTCGATAAGCATCCCATCTACTGTTCGGATTGATCAACGGTCCAAAACGGATCACAATCACAATTCGGATAGACTCGAGTACAAATGGATAAACTCGACAATATACTGAATTTTCAAATATTCATATTATATTCCTCGGTCGTTCAAATAATGATCCGAAACCGCCCATGAACTCGAAATCACGCGTACAACGACTCTCGAGAAGAGACTCAACTCAAATTCTCGGCCAATAATTTAGTCGTGATCAAGTCTGGCAATTCAATTATCTGTCAGAAATCTGCGATTACGCATAACCTCATGGCTTAAGCTGATTAACACTACTAATTCTGTTCCGGGTCGTCACAGAAACACACTTCGAATATTCCACAAAAGCCAAACCGTGGGGCTCCGTTCCCCATCTGGGTTTCTCAACAACATATACAATAAACTCAAAGGTTTACAAGAAATCCAGAATCATTCAGGAGTATACTCGACTAAAAACACAACATAAGCATTCAAAGTGACGCCTATATACAACATTTACAACGAGTAGGTCAAACAAGAAACCTACAGAAATTCAAGAGTAACCCGAACTCTATGCTTCCGCAGTTGACATGCAACATAGGAACCAAAATTGCAAACTGGGCAACAGAAACCGAAAAGCCCATAGGAAGACAAATGAAATCGTTAGAGTGAGTGGACGATAATAATAATATGTCTTTCCCAAATAAATGCTCATAAAAGCATAATGCGAGTCAATGCATATGAAAATCCCGACCAGGTACATTTTCCCTGATCCATAGATATAAACATAAAATCTTGCGGGGTCACTCATGGACTCCTCCGCATAGTAGAGTCTAATCACGGGATCCTAGACCCACACGTGATTAATATAAGTCTGAAAGACCTCGGGTCAGGATATCTGTCTCCCCGGAGCATCTCGGGGATCAGCCAAGAAGCTAAAGCATCGATGCATACCTCTATATCCAAGACTGTAGTCTGTGTAAACCAAATCATAAATCCTTTCCATGCACATGCATAACCATAAAGTGCATAATCAATAATGTATACTCATAAAATGTATAAATTCAGACTCGCAAATCCAACTGTGAAAATGAAATGTCCACTCACTGTACGCGGCTAACTCTGAGGTCTGGCGGAAGATCCTTCGCCAAACACTCGATCCTGATCACCTAAATAACAGGGATACGATCAATATATATTGAAACACAACATACGGAGCTAATACGCCGAGAACCCCGCTCTCTCGAAAGACGTATCGCTCGGAATATCGACGAGGATAAGAAAATTCTCAAAATATACCCAATAAACCCTCGTCCCAAAATCGAGTACTCAAAACAACTCAAAAAACTCAAGACTACAACCGAGGCGCGATTACGAGCAAAATGGTATAAAACTCCCCAAAATTCCAAAAAGTCAACCCTTCGCCGGATTTCCGTCGTTGACCGCCGCCGCCGGCGTCGGCGCGGCGTCAACGGTGAAATTTTCCAGCGACCAAGACCCCAAAACCTTCCTCTCCTTAAGCCCAACATCTTTTTCTTCTACACCATTACCCAAATCGGCCGGCAACCAACCCAAAATCGCTGGAAAGCTTCTACGGCCGATTATGGCGTCGTCGCACCACCACGACCCTCCAAACCTTAGGGGTTCCCTTCCCTAGCTCAAACCCAACACAATCCACCCCAAATCCCCACCGGATACTCGCCGGAAAACTTTTCCCCGATAACCCCGATTCCGTTCACCTTCATCATCACATTTCTCAAACAAATTCCACACAAAACAACAAAATACATAAATCAATGGAAAGCCCAAGGGAAGTGCTTCAAATCCCTACCTCAAACGCTGGAAACCGTGCCATTTTTCGGTGACAAACTCGACGGTGAGTCACAGACTCAGCGGGTCAACTCAGTTGACTCAGTCAACTCTGGTCAAACTGCCCAATTTAACTTTTCGATAACTTACGACTATTCCGCTATTTATACGTTGCGAACCGACTCTATCCACGATTCGGATAACTCAAACTCAAACGGATAAGTACGACTAACTCGACGATAATTTCAAATATTCATTTTATATTCCCCGATTATCCGAAAAATCCTCGGAAACCTCCTACGAACTGGAAATCACATCCTCTACAATTTTTGCGAAGGAACTCAAACCAAATTCGTGTATGATAATTAAGTCGTGAACAAGGATGCTTAACCGATTAATTACGACTAACAGCGACAAATCGTGAAATGTGCAAACCAAGCCAATTAACATACCAATTCTGATTCGGGTCGTTACAATACTGGAGTTTTGTTTGATGCATATTGGATTAAGATGTTCAATGATATATCAGAGAAGACACAACAAATTGGATTATTTCATATTTGAAAAATTGTTTAACATGTCGTCCAGTAGTTTAAGCAACCATCAATTACTAATGCCAAAGACACAACAAATACATCAACTTGACAATAGGCTTATCAGAGAAGAACTAGATTTTGATTGTCAAGTGCTAAAACAAAAACATTCTGACTTAATCACTAAACTAAATAGCTCTCAAAAACTGATTTAAAATGAGGTGATTAAAGCCGTGGAACAAAAGAACCGAAAATCATTCTTTGCACTTGGTAGTGGAGGTACAAGAAAAACGTTTTTATGGAATACTATAATTTTCAGATTGAGATCTGAAGGCAAAATTATTTTGTCCGTTGCTTCATCAGGCATTGCTTCATTATTACTTTTGATAGGTAGAGCAGCTCATTCATGTTTCAAAATAAAATCGATTATAGATAAAGATTCAAAATGTAATATAGATAAACAAACAAATCTTTCTAATTTAATTGAAAAAGATGAATTAATCGTTTGGGATGAAGTTCCTATGTGTCATAAATGGTGTATTGAATCAATAGACAAAACATTGCATGATATTTTTTCTAAAAAAGAAGATCCGTTTGGAGGAAAGACAATTGTATTTGGTGGAGATTTTAGACAAATATTATGTGACGACCCGAATCGGAATTGGTATATTAATCGGCTTAATTCGCGGGTTATACGTATAATTGTGGTTTATCGTAATTAATTGGTTATGCGGCTTTGTTCACGACTTAATTATCGGACACGAATTTGGTTTAGGTTTGTTCGTGGGAAATGTAGAGAATCTGATTTCGAGTTCGTAGGAGCTTTCCGAGAATTTTTCGGATAATCGAGGAATATAAAAAGAATATTTGAAATTATCATCAAGTTAGTCGTGTTTATCCGTTTGAGTTTGAGTTATCCGAATCGCGGATAGATTTAATTCGCGACGTATAAATAGCCGAATAGTCGTAAAGTTGTCGCCACAGTTCGAAAATGGGTTGTTTGACCGAGTTGATCCGTTCTGGCCGAGTTGACCGAGTCAACCCGTGTTGACTCAATGAGCCGTGGCTCGCCTTCGTTGTGGCTGCCGGAAAACGGCACGATTGCCAGAAATAAAGGTAAGGAAATGAAGCTTAGGACCTATGCTTTCATTTGATGTATGTATTGTGATGTATGGTGGAGGTTTTGGGATGGAATTTTAGATGAGAAATGGAGGATTTTTGGGGGCGACGGATGGCGGTGCTCCGGCCAAGGTGGAGGCTGGGGTTTGAGGGGAAAGGTTGTGTGGACCACGGTGAAGCTTTTGGGAGTGGTCTTGTGAGCCGCCGTGCGTCGTGGCCGCAGTTCCGGTAGTGGATCGATCGCCGGCCAGTTTGGATTTCATGGAGTTTTCGAGCGAAATTTTGGTGGATAACGGGGGAATTGATGGATGGTGTAGAAGAAGTAAGTGTTGGACTCGAGGAGGAGTTGAATTCTAGGCTTTCCTCGCCGGAAAATTTCACCGGTGACGGCGCGCCGCCGCCGGCAGCAACGGTCACCGGCGGAGCTCCGGCAATGCGTTGACTTTTTGGATTTTGTAAAGTTTTATGCCGTTATACTCGTAATTGCATCTCGAACGTCGTCTTGAGGTTTTCGAATTGATTTGAGTGGTGGATTTTCTGTCGAGAAATATGTGGAGTATTTAAGGGATTTTCGACTATTTTCTTGTTATCCGAGTTATATATTCCAGAAATGGTTGGTTTCCGAGATGTGGTTCAGAGTATTGAATTGTGATTTTGATCAGTGATATTTTTTGATTATTCAGTAGATCGAGATCATACGCTTGGTCAGGGATCTTCCGCCGGATCTCGGAATTAGCGCGTTTGCGCGCTGTGCTTGTCTGTGAGTGGACACATTTCTTTTCACTGATTGGTTGCGAGTCTTTATTATACGTAATTACAAGCATAAGCATGCATATGCGATTATGATTTATACGAGCATGTGTTTTACGATTCTGCATTTACGAATATGCATCTACGATTATGCTCTTATAATTATGCAATACGAATATGCATTTGCATTACGCTTTATACATTTGCATAGAAACTATTTATGATTTGGTTTACACAGAGTATAGTCTTAGTATATATTGTTGTATCGATACACTTAGCATCACAGCTGATCCCCGAGGATGTTCACCGGGGGGGACTGTGACCCTGACCCGAGGTCTTTACCGAGAGGGCAGATACCCTGACCTGAGGCCTTTCTGGCTAGAATAACGTGTGGGTTTGGGATCCTATGATTCAGACTGTACTAGCGCGGATGTGTCCATGAGTGACCCCGCGGGATTTTCGATGCATGCTCTGTACGCGTGAGGAGTTAAAGTCTCCCTCGGCGAAAGACATTTATTTTCGTCCACTAACTCTAACGGTTTATATGCCTTTCCCTGGGCTCTTTGTTTTCAATGCCCAGTTTACAGTTCGGATTCTGGTGTCACACGTTAAGGTTGGAGGCTTAGTATACGAGCTACTTTTCCTTCTCATTAGGTTTCTAGTTTAGCCTACTGTCGTGTATTTATGTATATACTAGAGGTCGCTCTGAATACTCTGATGTTTATATTTTCATATGATTTTTCTGGGTTTCTGTAAAGTTACAGTTTTGTTTAATGCTTTACATTATGATATGTTTTTGAGAAATCCAGATGGGATTGGTGCCCACGGTTTGGCTTTTGTGGCATAGGTTGAAGTGTATTTTCGGGTGCAGGTTAATGGTAACTTCGCGATATAGTGAAACTCTGCCGAAATTTCTATGGTTTTTGAAAGTTCGTGTTTTCAGAAGGGGTTTGATTTCGATTTAGGCAACTAAATCGGGGTCGGGTCCTTTCAGCTTAGTATCAGAGCATTAGGTTTTAGGTTCTGTAGACTTCTGTAGTTGTGATGCTAAGGGTATTTGAGAATGTACAGCATGTCTGGAGCGATGACCCAACTGGCCAGCGGTTACTCATCAATGCTTCGAGTGTTGTATGTTTTCAAATGTCTGAAGTTTCATAATTACGTTCCTTGTGCTTTGTGACTAATGCTTTTCTCTTATCATTAGGATGCCTCCTAGAAGTTGCTCCCATGTCAATAGGGATGTGGATCCTGATGAGGATCGCCAGACACATGACTTGCTTATGCGAGTATTGCATTTGGAGGAGCGTTTTGACCCTGTGGTCAAAGCTCGAACTGCTGGAGCGACTGTTTTCTCGGGTTCAGCTGATCCGCAGATATGTGAGGCTTGGTTGGTTCAGGTTGAACGAGTTTGTGAGCGTCTGCGTTTCATTCCTAAGCAGATGACAATGGCAGCGGTTGGTTTACTTGAGTCTGATGCATACTTCTGGTGGGTTAGCACCGATAGAGTTCCAGGTGATACTCCATGGACAGTGTTCCGAGATTTGTTTATGCGGAGGTATTTCAAGCAGGCTACACAGCAGCGGAAGTATGAGGAGTTCAACAACTTGAGACAGGGTAGCATGTCACTACTTGAGTACCAAGACAGATTTACTCATTTATCTCGATTTATTCGTGACATGGTGGCCTAAGAAGAAGCCAAGTGCCAGAGATTTGAGTTGGGCTTGAACCTGAACATTAAGGGAACACTGACTACGATGCCTCGAAACAATTTTGATGAGTTTGTGAGTGGTGCACTCCGAGGCAAGAATATAGAGAAGGAAAGGCATATGAGATTCCAGTCTCGACGATTTGAGGAGGGTGGACCGAGTCAGGGACCTTCCAAGAGGCAGAGTTCAGGCAGTTCTGAATCGGCATCATCATCTGGCAGTGGACTATATAGACAACCAGTTAGTACAGCTAGACAGAGACAGAGATAGAGGAAGGATCGGCCACAGAGACCCCAGTCTAGTGGGAGTTCTAGAAGATTCAGCTATCCTCGACGTACCGGTGGCACTTTTGTTGTATCGAGGGAGTATCCATTGTGGAATTTCTGCAACAGGCATCACTTTGGTCCTTGTCAGCGAGGCACTACTATTTGTTATCGTTGTGGCCAGGAGGGTCACTTTGCGAGGGAATGTTTTCAGTCTACTGGTGTTGGTGGACAGGCAGCTCAGAGTTCAGGAGGAGATCGAGGTACTACTTCTGGAGTTCGACAAGTACAGTCTTCTGGACAGGGCGGACAGCAGGGTCACCATCAGCGTGGACGACCAGCTGGACAGGCCAGGGTTCATGCTATATCATTCAGTGAGGGCAGAGCTTCACCAGAGGTTTTTATTGGTACGTTGCATGTTATTGGCTATCCAGTACTTACTTTGCTAGATCCAGGTGCTACGCATTCATTCATATCATTTAGATTGTCATCTTTAGCTACTATACTTGCATCTCCACTTCCGGGGTTATGGAGAGTGTTGTATCCATCCGGTGAGGTTGTGACTATTGGCTGGGTCTATAGAGATTGTGAGATCTTTATGGGAGGTTATGGATTAGCCGCGGATTTGTTGTTGCTGGATATTGTTGATTTTGATGTGATTTTGGGTATGGACTTCCTGGAGACACATTGTGCTATGTTTGACGGTCACAAGAAGGAGGTAGTGTTTTGACGTCCAGGTTTCCCAGAGATATTATTTTGCGGTGAGAAGAATACTTCTCTGCCATGTGTGATTTCAGCAATGAAGGCCGAGCGGATGATGAAGAAGGGTTGTGTTGCATACTTAGCTCATGTTGCGGATACAAAGGCTACGGTACAAGACATTGGTGACATTGAGGTTGTTTCTGAGTTTCCAGATGTATTTCCGGAGGAATTACCAGGCGTTCCTCCAGTCCGAGAAATTGATTTCACCATTGAGCTTTTACCAGGCACTGGACCTATATCTCAGGCACCTTATCGTATGGCGCCAATGGAGTTGAAGGAGTTACATATTCAACTTCAAGAGTTGTTGGAGAAAGGTTTCATACGACCCAGTGTATCACCGTGGGGTGCCCCTGTATTGTTTGTGAGGAAGAAGGATGGTTCTATGCGGTTGTGTATTGACTACCGGAAGCTGAATCAGGTCACCGTGAAGAACAAGTACCCGTTACCACGGATTGACGATTTGTTTGATCAGCTCAAGGGAGCTTCAGTCTTTTCAAAGATTGATCTCAGGTCTGGATACCATCAGTTGAGGATCAAAGAATCAGATGTGCCTAGGACAGCTTTCAGATCACGGTACGGGCATTATGAGTTCTTGGTTATGCCGTTTGGGTTGACCAATGCCCCTGCAGCTTTCATGGATTTGATGAACAGGGTGTTCAGGCGATTCCTGGACAAGTTTGTGATCATGTTCATCGACGATATTCTGATTTACTCTAGGAGCGTGGGCCAGCACAAGAAACATTTGCAAGCTGTTTTGCGGACTTTGCGAGATAATCAGTTGTTTGCGAAGTTCAGCAAGTGTGAGTTCTGGTTGAGCAGTGTGAAGTTTTTTGGTCACGTGATATCTGCTGAGGGAGCCAGCGTGGATCCCGACAAGATTGAAGCCGTATTGAATTGGAGTAGACCTACCATCGTACCGGAGATTAGGAGTTTCTTGGGTTTGGCAGCTTACTATCGGCGCTTTATGTAGGATTTTTCACGGATTGCCACTCCACTTACCAAATTGACGAAGAAAGGCGTGAAGTTCGAGTGGTCCGATGCTTGTGAGGAGAGTTACTTGCTCTTGAAGGAGAAGTTGACTACTGCACCGGTTCTGACTCTACCTGACAATAGTGAAGAGTTTGTGGTTTACAGTGATGCATCGAAATTGGGTCTTGGTTGTGTCTTGATGCAGCATGGCAGAGTGGTGGCTTATGGTTCCAAGCAATTAAAACCACATGAAGTTAATTATCCTACGCATGATTTGGAGTTGGCTGCTATTGTATTAGCCTTGAAGAGTTGGAGACACTACTTGTATGGAGCTCAGTGCAAGATATATACATATCACAAGAGTCTCACTTATTTGCGCACGCAGCCAGATCTGAATATGAGACAACGCAGATGGATTGAGTTGATTAATGACTATGATTGCACCTTTGAGTATCATCCAGGGAAGGCTAATGTCGTTGCTGATGCACTTAGTCGGAAATCTGGAGCTTCATTGTTTCATGTGTGTGTGGCCAAAGTTTCCATGTTAGCAGAGTTATAAGCTACAGGAGCTGAGTTAGAGTGGGATGATGATGGAGTCTTATTGGCTAGCTTCCAGGTTCGACCAGTATTGGTTGATCAGGTCTATAAAGCTCAGGATGCGGATTCCTATCCGTTGGACAAGAAGACCATGATTCGGAATGGTGAGCCAACAGAGTTTCGACTGAGTAGTGACGGTACATTGTTGTTCAGATGCAGACTTTGTGTACCCAGAATCGAGGACTTGAAGAAGGAGATCTTAGATGAAACCCAATATTCTGCTTATGCTATGCATCCAGGCGGTACGAAAATGTTTTGCACACTTAGAGCCTACTATTGGTGGCGGAATATGAAGAGGGAAATTGCAGCGTATGTGAGCAGATGCCTCATTTGTCAGCAAGTCAAGGCAGAGAGACAGAAACCTGCGGGAAAGCTAGTCTTTAGAGATTCCATTTTAGAAGTTGGAGCATATCACTATGGATTTCGTATATCAGTTACCGCGTACTTCTGCTGGTAACACTGGTATTTGGGTTATTGTTCGTTTGCAAGGAAATCAGCTCATTTCCTTGCACTTCCAAGAAACATCTCAGTGGGCAGATTAGCGAAGCTGTATTTGGCTGAGATTGTTCGTTTGCATGGTGTGCCTGTGTCCATTATTTCTGACCGAGATAGTCAGTTCACTTCAGAGTTTTGGCAGGCATTGCAGCAAGCTTTGGGGACCATACTACATTTCAGTACAGCTTTCCATCCTCAAACTAATGGGCAGTCTGAGAGGACCATTCAAACCCTTGAGGACATGTTGTGGTCCTGTGTATTACCGTTTAGAGGGAATTGGAACCAGCATCTTCATTTGATCGAGTTTGCCTACAATAACAGTTATCAGGTCAGCATCGATATGGCACCTTGTGAGGCTTTATACGGGAAGCAGTGTCGTACTCCATTATGTTGGAGTGAGGTGGGTGAGCGTTGGCTAATTGGTCTTGATTTGGTGAAGAGCACCACTGAGGATATTCAGATTATCAGAGACAGACTAAAGATTGCCCAAGATCGTCAAAAGAGCTATGCCGATGTGAGGAAAAGTCTTGAGTTCAAGGTTAGCAATTGGGTTTTCCTGAAATTGTCTCCTTGGAGAGGAGTAGTTCATTTCGGGAAGCGTGGCAAGCTTCGGCCACGGTATATCGGTCATTATGAGATTACAGAGAGGGTTGGTGTTGTGGCATACAGGTTGGAGTTACCCTCAGAGATAGCTAGAGTGCACGATGTTTTTCATGTATCGATGTTGCGAAAGTACATCCCGGATCTATCGCATGTTTTAGCACCATATCAGCTTCCTATTCAGGAAGATTTGACTTATGTGGAGGAGCCAGTATAGATTCTTGATCGACGTGTGCAGGAGTTGAGGCACAGAGTTATTCCGCTTGTGAAGGTCTTATGGCATAATCATTTAGTAGAGGAAGCTACTTGGGAGACCGAGCAGCATATGCGAGAGCAGTATCCTCATCTATTCAGTTAGCAGGTACGTAAATTTCGAGGACGAAATTTTTGTAAAAGGGGTAGATTTGTGACGACCCGAATCGGAATTAGTATATTAATCGGCTTAATTCGCGGGTTATACGTATAATTGTGGTTTATCGTAATTAATCGGTTATGCGGCTTTGTTCACGACTTAATTATCGAACACGAATTTGGTTTGGGTTTGTTCATGGGAAATGTAGAAAATCTGATTTCGAGTTCGCAGGAGCTTTCCGAGGATCTTTCGGATAATCGAGGAATATAAAAAGAATATTTGAAATTATCGTCGTGTTTATCCGTTTGAGTTTGAGTTATCCGAACCGCGGATAGAGTTGATTCGCGACGTATAAATAGCCGAATAGTCGTAAAGTTGTCGCAACAGTTCGAAAATGGGTTGTTTGACCGAGTTGATTCGTTCTGGCCGAGTTGACCGAGTCAACCCGTGTTGACTCAGTGAGCCGTGGCTCGCCATCGTTGTGGCCGCTGGAAAACGGCACGATTGCCAGAAATAAAGGTAAGGAAATGAAGCTTAGGACCTATGCTTTCATTTGATGTATGTATTGTGATGTATGGTGGAGGTTTTCGGATGGAATTTTGGATGAGAAATGGAGGATTTTTGGGGGCGACAGATGGCGGTGCTCCGGCCACGGTGGAGGCCGGGGTTTGGGGGGAAAGGTTCTGTGGACCACAGCGAAGCTTTTGGGAGTGGTCTTGTGAGCCGCCGTGCGTCGTGGCCGGAGTTCCGGTGTTGGATCGATCGCCGGCCGGTTTGGATTTTTTTGAGTTTTCGAGCGAAATTCCGATGGATAACGGTGGAATTGAAGGATGGTGTAGAAGCAGTATGTGTTGGGCTTGAGAAGGAGTTAAATTCTGGGCTTTCCTCGCCGGAAAATCTCACCGGTGACGGCGACAGTCAACGTCGGAGCTCCGGCGATGCGTTGACTTTTTGGATTTTGGAAAGTATTATGCCGTTTTACTCGTAATTGCGTCCCGAATGTTGTCTTGAGGTTTTCGAATTGATTTGAGTGGTGGATTTTATGTCGAGAAATATGTGGAGTATTTATGGGATTTTCAACGATTTTCTTGTTATCCGAGTTATATATTCCGGAAATGGCTGGTTTCCGAGGTGTGCTTCAGAGTATTGAATTGTGATTTTGATCAGTGATATTTTGTGATTGTCTGTAAGTGGACACATTTCTTTTCACTGATTGGTTGTGAGTCTTTATTATACGTTTTTACGAGCATGAGCATGCATATGCAATTATGGTTTATACAAGTATATGTTTTACGATTCTGCATTTACGAATATGCATCTACGATTATGCTCTTATAATTATGCAATATGAATATGCATTTACATTACGCTTTATACATTTGCATAGAAACTATTTATGATTTGTTTTACACAGAGTACAGTCTTAGTATATAGTGTTGTATCGATACACTTAGCATCCCGGCTGATCCCTGAGGATGTTTACCGGGGGGGACTGTGACCCTGACCCGAGGTCTTTACCGGGTGGGCAGATACCCTGACCTGAGGCCTTTTTGGCTCGAATCATGTGTGGGTCTGGGATCCCGTGATTCGGACTGTACTAGCACGGATGTGTCCATGAGTGACCCCGCGGGATTTTCGATGAATACTCTGTACGCGTGAAGACGTAAAGTCTCCCTCGTATACCGCATTACTTCCATGCATTTAGACTCGCATATGTTTTTATAACATATATTATTCGGCGAAAGACATTTATTTTCGTCCACTCACTCTAACGGTTTATATGTCTTTCCCTGGGCTCTTTGTTTTCAATGCCCAGTTTGCAGTTCGGGTGTCACACGTCAAGGTTAGAGGCTTAGTATACGAGCTACTTTTTCTTTTCAGTAGGTTTCCAGTTTGGCCTACTGTTGTGTATTTATGTATATACTAGAGGTCGCTCTGAATACTCTAATGTTTATATTTTCATATCATTTTCCTGGATTTCTGTAAAGTTACAATTTTGTTTAATGTTTTACATTATGATATGTTTTTGAGAAATCCGGATGGGATTGGTGCCCACGGTTTGGCTTTTGTGGCATAGGTTGAAGTGTATTTTCGGGTGCATGTTAATGGTAACTTCGCAATATAGCGAAACTCTGTCGAAATTTCTATGGTTTTTGAAAGTTCGTGTTTTTAGAAGGGGTTTGATTTCGATTTAGGCAACTAAATCGGG
This sequence comes from Geum urbanum, assembly GCA_946800695.1. Lineage (NCBI taxonomy): Eukaryota > Viridiplantae > Streptophyta > Magnoliopsida > Rosales > Rosaceae > Geum > Geum urbanum. The sequence goes on from OX326998.1 coordinate 44,883,193, forward strand.
GTCGGGTATTTTCATATTATCGGTCATACAAAGTGGTAGTAAAGAACAAATCATTCAAGCGTCATTAAATAATTCATATATATGGCCAAGCATTACAGTATTTCATCTAACTTAAAATATAAGATTGTCGACGATTGGTCTAAGCAGCAAAGAAAAAAATGAAATTAAAGAATTTTTTGAATGGATCCTACAAATAAGAAAAAGTCAATTAAAATTGAAAATTCCTATAAATGATCCTGATGTAAGCTGGATTGATATACCAAAATAATTACTTATTGATCCTACAGTTCATCCTGTAGAATCAATTTTTCAAGCAACCTATCCCAATATAATGATACAAATTATATTTTTAAGCAAATATAATGATACAAATTATTTAAGACAACGTACGTGCTATAGTAGACTCCAAAAAATGTAGTTCTTCATAAAATAAATAATTATGTAATTAAATTATTACCCGGCGATAATAAATCATATTTTAGTTCAGATTCAGTTTCATACAATTCAGGTAATAGCAACAATATCAATGTTTTATATCCCATGAAATTTATGAACAAACATGAATTTTGTTTATTACCTACGTAGAACTTATATTAAAAATTGGCATATTCAATACGCTATGAAGAAATCTAGATCAGATACATGGTTTTGTAATGACGCGAGAGTGATTGTGACAAAGTTGTTTGAAAGACTAATTGAGGCAAAAATAATTACTGGAAACAACATGGGAGAAAAAGTTCATATTTCAAGGATAGTATTACATGCAACGGAAACTAAATGGTCGTTTACGTTTAAAAAACGTCAATTTTCTATCAGACCATGTTACGCAATGATGATAAACAAGAGTCAAGGCCAGTCATTAAACCAAGCAGGAATATATTTGTCAGAACCAGTTTTTACTCATGGACAATTATATGTAGCGTTATCTAGAGTTACGTCAAAGAAAGGTCTTCAATTTTTTATAAATAACGGTGACGACATCCCTAATAATTATACGAGAAATATTGTCTATAAAGATGTGTTGCAAGATATATAACACTTTGTATTTTGAGATAAAATATATAGATTTTAATTATTGTAATTTCTCTAAATATACAAGTTTTCGTAATTTTCTCCACCTTTTCACCACTAATTTCTCTATACATATTTATAATTTCGGAATTTTCTGTATGGCCAGTGCTCCCACGCTTCAGACGTGCGGGCTCCTTTTTTTACTTTTCTTTTTTTCTTTTTTTTTTTGGCAAGACATATATTCTTGATAAGTTTGTGGAGGTAGTTTTTCTCTCTCTCGCTCTCAACCTCCATTAATACTTATCCTCCCATCTCTATCCATTGCTCCCAACCTCAATTAATCCCTCCACAAATTTAGTTTCCATAAACCCAGCCTCCACCACAGTTTCCTAACTCAAACCTCTCTCTCTCTCTCTCTCTCTCTCTCTCTCTCTCTCAACCTAACCCAGCCTCTCGATCGAGATGTATGTTGCCTCTACTTTGTCAGACTCTACTCTCTCTATCTGGGTAAGATTTGTTCTTCCCCAAATTCAAATTCTTGATAAACCTTTCTCAGGCCTAATCATTTGGCCAGTTAATTATGAAAGATCATGAATTTCTGCAGATATGGAGTCACTCCATTTTCTCCATCTGATTCACATCTTTTCAAGCATTTAATTAAACACTCAATCAAACACGAAAACAATTAAAACCCTTCTTTGTTGATGTAGCATTGATAAGTAGGGATCGTTCTTAACCGGGGATTGAGGGTGCATGCATAACTATGCTAGGTTTAAATGGGGGTGCAAAGTTGGTTTGTTTAACTAATTTCCTACCAAATATAAGAACAAAACGTGGCAACCATACACAAATAGGAACCTTAGAATTCTAACATGCTTCACTCATAGACAAGCAAACAATCAAGAACCCTAAAAACCCTAAACATGCATAGTTGTCGAAAATCAATCTATATCTAATATTTACAAGATCAACTTATCAAGTTACCTATCCTTTAATAACCTAACCAATTTCATGCAACCTATTTGGTCTCTAAGTCATTAGCTATGTTTTACATGCATATCTCATAATTAAGTGCCAAACTCGGGAATTGCCCGATATTCAACACATCATAATCTAAACCGGGAATTGCCCTGCATTCAAATTAAGCATTAAGTGCCAACAAGCATGTGTAATTAAATTCAAAGAACACTAAATAAAATACAAGAAAAACATATTAGAATTATTTAACCAAAAGACTTCTTGGAACCAATCCATAATAACTGAAAATACATACAAGGAAGAATAAAGAGAAGAGGACATGATTACACTTTTAAATCAGGGAATTGCCCTAGACTAGCCGTGTAGATGCTCTTCAATGGAGAAGACGTTGACACCTTGGGATTGCCAAGCTATGCCTTCGGCTTCAATGGAGGGGACGACACCTTGGGATTGCCAAGCTATGCCTTCCTTGGGGAGGATGATGATGACGGTTTGTGGAGGAGGGCGGCTTCCTTGGATACTTTGAGTGTTTTGGAGAGTAAGAGGGTTCTTGGACAGGGGTTTGGCTATTTGATAAGTGATGATGAAACCCTAGTCGAGCTCTCTTTTATATAGGCCAAGCAAAGCCTAGTTCGACTCCTTTTAGAACTCTAACTATTCCACCCGGGTAACCTGACCCTTCTCCACTAAAATAGGAATTTCTCTCGTTCTAGAACTCCAAATCGCTTGATTCCAGTTGCGTTGGAAACTAGACTTCTAGATCTTTCCAATCATATGCTAATCGCGTCTAGATTCATCCGGATATGTTCACAGTGGTCTTTCGAAGTGGGCCAATGTACAAAGGCTGATTTCTGATAACTCATTTTAATCCATCTTCTTTCTTTGGGCTTCTTTGGACATGCTTTTGGTCTTCAATTCTTGACACCATGTGGGAAAGTATTTTAGTAACCATTTTGAAGACCATTTCTCGGACCATTTCTTCTCTGGAATTAGGAACTTTTCTCCTTAGCCAACATTTAGCTCCGAAACGCCTCCTTTATTATTTCCTCATTTATTTCTACCTAAAAACATAAAGTAAGTTAGAAACATATTTACTAAGTATAAAACAAAGTTAAATATAGAGAAAAAGACATTAATAATCACGCATAAAATACGTAGATCAAATTCCCCCACACTTAGACTTTGCTAGTCCCTAGCAAATACACAACAAAGCAATGGACTCGATAAAAGAAAAATAATAAAGGGAAAACCACAAAGGTAAACGTGACACTTATATACAAACATACTTAGATATTTCAACGTTTCAAAGCCGCAAATTCTCATGTAATCATGTTTGAAAACCATAGAGTACTAAGTTGAACAAAACTAAGCCCTTACTCAAATTTTTCTCAGAAAATTCTTCAAGTCTATGGCGATGGAATCATGATGTTTTCACATGAATGTTCAATGAATTCAATAGATAATAGAGACATGATCATGCTATGAACAAGTAAGACATAGAGAAAACAATGGTGATGTTAAAGTTGCGCATGTTTCGAATGAAGTTCAAATCAACTCTCATGGATGCTCTCATCATATTTCCACTCATGCAAAGGTTTCACTCAAAGTGTTTAAATCAATGAATGGAATGAATTACTTGCTCAAATGAACCAAAACCATATGCTTACTCATGCAACTTACTCCACAGATTGAAGGCTACTCATCTTAAGGATCAAAAAGGACTTTCATGGGTTTGTAATGGGGCTAAGGTTAAGGCATTCGAAATTTAGATATGTGGTGGTTAAGAACATTCTAAAGACTTTGCCAAAGCACCAAAACTTGATTAATTCTTGCTCCATCTTTAACCAAAATGTCACCATGCATGTCTTTAAAGTACAAAGGCCGGATTTCATCGTGTTGGGCCCTATCTTCATTCTAAACTTCCCTTGAGCTTTGTGAACAGGACAAAGGCAAAATCTTACATTGTTGGGCCTTCATTTCGAAACAAACTCCAAACTCACAAATATGGGGGACATTAATTCAAATAATGTACATTTAAAACCTATTGCCGAAGAGCTTTTGATTTTTCTTTTCTTTTCTTCTTTCTTGCTCTCGAAATTTTTCTCTTTTTCTTTCTTATTTTCGGTATTTACTACTTTAAAAGCTGTTTGAACAAGTCTATCCTCATACATACATTCTCCTTGTATTTCTCACGCCAATCTCACGTACTAAGCTTCGAAAATCCCACCAAGTCTTTAGAACAAAGGCAAGGACAATCTACACTAAGTTTAAGTGGTTAGATGCATATGGCAATGAAAGAAAGGCTTAATGTAGGCTCAAATGGGTTGTCTAGGGGTGTCGCAACTCGTGCGCACATATGGGATACATGGCATTTTGGCAAAGTGGTGGAAAACCTAAGTGCCTTTAATCATATCCAAAATCAGAGTATGTAACAATTATAAGCTTTGCAAGTCGACATGAGTAAGTTCTAGTATTCTCTAGTTCATTAAGATCTATGGCAAGTGAGTGTATGCATGATTTTGAGACCTATCATATGTAATGCACGAAATTCACTCTCAAAGAAGTAGTGTTTAGGCTCAAAATCTCACTTGTAAGGCTCATATGATTCAAAACTTATTCTCACTTGCGAATTTCTGTACCAAGTTTTGCAAACCATATCTACTACATGTCATAACACTCAAAGATGTCTCAATTAGCACATGAATTCCTTCTTTAGTGATATGCAACGCCATATGTATTCTTTTCGGTCCAATTTCATCGTAGACTAACGAAGGGCATCCTAAAGACTCTTTAAAACACTAAGTTAAACAAAAAGACTTCAAAAATACACTAAGTATGACTCAAAAGTTTTTTTTTTTTAGGGCATCATCCGCCGGAAAGTTCCATTGTCCGCCCCATTTTATAATTTATGACTCAATAAAGTTGTAAACCCCTTCCCCCACACTTAAACTCTACATTGTCCTCAATGTACCAAAGTAAAGTCATATAATTCAAGCATAAAAGAAGGAACTCACGAAAATCTAACTAATTAAACAAAAGTTACGAAAATTAAAAAGATAAGGGAAGAGAATGCAAATCTGTTGTAGACTCATCCAATGGGTTGCCTCCCAACAAGCGCTTGTTGTTTAACGTCTTACAGCCTAGACGTGTTGCTTTCTTTTATGCTCAATGAACAGCCTGTCTTGGAGGTGCAACTCCTCCATTTTTGCCTTCCACTTTTCAGCTTCCATGTTCTGACCTTCGTGCCTTTGAGCTTTAATTCCCAACAATTTCGAAATCAGAAATTTGTGATCTTTATATGGATGGAAACTAGACGTCCATAGCTTTCCAACCCTATAAAGAACTCCATCTAACTCCAACCGAGCTGAAAGTTATGGCTTTTCGAATTTGACTGTTCTTTTTGGACCGAAGCTGCAAATTTATGAAAACACTTGGAGCACGTTCCTCCATCGTATCCTTCAAAACTCAACAAACATCAAATCCAATGGAAAAATGCATGAAATGCAATGATAAATATGATGCATGATGATGCAACTATGTAATGAATGACATGATATGCAAAGATGTATATGCATCCTAAATATTACAAAAATCTAGCAGCCTGAGCATGACTCCTTGCATAATTTCTCTAGAATTAATTACATGTTGGAACTAACTGAAATTGTACAACTTTAAACTAGACACATATACAAACATGTCATAAAAGTTTCAGAATTTTCCGTAACATAAAACTATGTCAGATAAACCACACAAAATAGCCTATTACCCAGCTCCGATTTGACTCTCTAAAACTAAAATTAACAATTAACATATACATTGTAAAAAACATGAAATGATTAGATCGAGTATGGTTAGTCTTCTTTACAAAGTTCAATTTAGACATGTATGCACAAGTATTGTCTAAACTGAGTGCGCCAATGATTTAAAGAGAGTACACTAGCTTAATCTTTAGGTCGTTCAATGGACGTGCGACCCGCGCGATAAAGTGTACACTTTCAATCGAATGGCCTTGGTTCAATCGAAAAACATGGCCAGTTAGGAATAGAGATAACGCGAGAGGCAGGACTAATTTCGACAATACACCCCGAGGCTAACCGGGCCAATGGTATATACTCTATTGGTGTAAGTCTTTCTTAGATCCAGAACCTGTCACCAGTCATAACCCATTCTAGACACCATGTCCGACATGCAGCCAATCTTTCGAAAATTTACACTCCCTCAAGTCCTTTGTAGACTCCGCCCTCAACCTCATGTCCATAACTTCACTTAGGTTATGGTGTGCGGTGATGAAATCCACACATCATGAGGGGTTAAGGAGATAAACAAGGAAAAGAGGTGCCATCTATTCCAAAGAGTGCGACTTAATCAACCAAACTCATGTACTAAATTTAAATCAAAGACTACCTTTAAGGTGTACACATGGCTGTAAAAATACAATATGAACAAGTGTTTGTACACAAATATAAACAAAAATTTCGTGGCTTTTATATACATGCTGAATATTTACACAATTTCACATATTTACAAAGAACACATGCAATTCCAGATTCGTGCAAACTTGAACACATCTGCTTGTCGATTTTTTCCAGAATTATTGGCTCGGCCGAATGTAATGAAACTTTACAGACACAAATTAGACACGTAACCAAACAATCCTACAAATTTTCAGAGTTTTATGAGACTTGTAGCTATGTCAAATAATTTACACAAAACAGGGCAGTGCACAGTTCCGAAAACGGAAAAATATAAACATATTGTACAAGCATAATCACACAATTCTTTACAATCCCCGGCAACGGCGCCAAAATTGATTCACATCTTTTCAAGCATTTAATTAAACACTCAATCAAACACGAAAACAATTAAAACCCTTCTTTGTTGATGTAGCATTGATAAGTAGGGATCGTTCTTAACCGGGGATTGAGGGTGCATGCATAACTATGCTAGGTTTAAATGGGGGTGCAAAGTTGGTTTGTTTAACTAATTTCCTACCAAATATAAGAACAAAACGTGGCAACCATACACAAATAGGAACCTTAGAATTCTAACATGCTTCACTCATAGACAAGCAAACAATCAAGAACCCTAAAAACCCTAAACATGCATAGTTGTCGAAAATCAATCTATATCTAATATTTACAAGATCAACTTATCAAGTTACCTATCCTTTAATAACCTAACCAATTTCATGCAACCTATTTGGTCTCTAAGTCATTAGCTATGTTTTACATGCATATCTCATAATTAAGTGCCAAACTCGGGAATTGCCCGATATTCAACACATCATAATCTAAACCGGGAATTGCCCTGCATTCAAATTAAGCATTAAGTGCCAACAAGCATGTGTAATTAAATTCAAAGAACACTAAATAAAATACAAGAAAAACATATTAGAATTATTTAACCAAAAGACTTCTTGGAACCAATCCATAATAACTGAAAATACATACAAGGAAGAATAAAGAGAAGAGGACATGATTACACTTTTAAATCAGGGAATTGCCCTAGACTAGCCGTGTAGATGCTCTTCAATGGAGAAGACGTTGACACCTTGGGATTGCCAAGCTATGCCTTCGGCTTCAATGGAGGGGACGACACCTTGGGATTGCCAAGCTATGCCTTCCTTGGGGAGGATGATGATGACGGTTTGTGGAGGAGGGCGGCTTCCTTGGATACTTTGAGTGTTTTGGAGAGTAAGAGGGTTCTTGGACAGGGGTTTGGCTATTTGATAAGTGATGATGAAACCCTAGTCGAGCTCTCTTTTATATAGGCCAAGCAAAGCCTAGTTCGACTCCTTTTAGAACTCTAACTATTCCACCCGGGTAACCTGACCCTTCTCCACTAAAATAGGAATTTCTCTCGTTCTAGGACTCCAAATCGCTTGATTCCAGTTGCGTTTGAAACTAGACTTCTAGATCTTTCCAATCATATGCTAATCGCGTCTAGATTCATCCGGATATGTTCACAGTGGTCTTTCGAAGTGGGCCAATGTACAAAGGCTGATTTCTGATAACTCATTTTAATCCATCTTCTTTCTTTGGGCTTCTTTGGACATGCTTTTGGTCTTCAATTCTTGACACCATGTGGGAAAGTATTTTAGTAACCATTTTGAAGACCATTTCTCGGACCATTTCTTCTCTGGAATTAGGAACTTTTCTCCTTAGCCAACATTTAGCTCCGAAACGCCTCCTTTATTATTTCCTCATTTATTTCTACCTAAAAACATAAAGTAAGTTAGAAAAATATTTACTAAGTATAAAACAAAGTTAAATATAGAGAAAAAGACATTAATAATCACGCATAAAATACGTAGATCACCATCCTATCTTCATCAGCTTCTTCCTAGCTATAAGATATGATCCTCTTGACTTTATGACATCCGTTCAATATTTAGTATAACACATACGCCCATTTAATATTTGATATTTGTTAAATTTTAGATCCTGTGTAAATTTTATGATTGTAGATTAGAAACATGTCTGAGAAAGTTGCGTCATTTCAAATTGGTGGAGCTTTATAATTTAATGATCTCATGACTCCAGATAGCATGCTCATCCTTCCAATTCTGACAGCAATGACATTCTGGATCACAATTGAGGTAGGTTTTAAAAGTTTTGATTGATTTGCTTTTGCAAATTTGGCATTTGATTTCTCTTTGCAGGGTGCAATGTGTATACAATTCTCTTAGTACTTTTCTTTTAGTTATGAAAGATCATGAATTTCAACAATTATATATGGAGTCACTCCATTTGCTCCATTGAAAGATTTACTCATTCAATGTTCTATCTTCATCAGCTTCTTCCTAGCTGTAAGATATGATCCCCTTTACTTTATAGCATCTGTTCAATATTTAGTATAACACATACGTCCATTTAATATTTGATATTTAATAAATTTTAGATCCTATGTAAATTTTCTGATTGTAGATTAAAAACATGTCTGAGAAAGTTCTGTCGTTTCAAAATGGTGAAGCTTTATGGTTTATTAATCTCACAACTCTAGACAGCAATGACATTCTGGATCACGCTTAAGGTAGGCTTTAAAAGTTTTGATTGATTGTATTTTGCAAATTTGGTATTTGATTTCCCTTTGCAGGGTGCAATGTGTATACAATTATCTTAGTATTTTTCTTTCTATTTTGTTTTGGGTCTGTAATTATAGCACACATGTTTACCTTGTTATCCTAATTCTATTATGCATTCTGAAGCATCCACAATTATGTGATTGCCATTCTTTCCTCCTCAATGCAACATGCAGGAAGGTCTGGAAGGGAATCCTATTGCCCAAACTATGAAATCCTATTCAAGAATCTTTGTTGTCATTTCAGTTCCAGTTATGATGAGTTTCCCTAAGATAAGGGATCAAGTTTTCTGGATTTTATGTGCATGAGGACAATAAGGAGAAAGGGTACTTTGAGAATCGCAACAATTTCAATATTTTGCTACTTTGCAACCTTTTCAGGCTTTGTTCTATTATTGGCTTACCTCCAACATATTCTCCCTTGCATATGGATTAGGTGAGTTTTCCCTACAAATGAGTTACATTTAGTGTCATAATTTGAGAATTGAGCCAAGGGATTGTAGATTTATATGAGCTGATGAGATGCTCAAATGTTATGCATGCGTAATCTTCGAACATTCGTGATTTTCTTTAAGTAAGTTGGCAATGCTGCTCTCAATAATCATAAATTGTATACCCATTGATTGTGGCATGTTGGATGAACCGTGCCCGAACATAATATATGGTTTCCATTTCCCAAATATCTATAGGTTGATTATGCATTGGGGGAAAATTCGATGAGAATGAGTTATTTGGTCGACCATGTGGAATAACTATCCTTAGCAAGTGCACCATAGAGGATCCTCGATTCCAGTTGATGCAAACACCGGTTGTAGCGATGGGTTTAAATGGTTCTACTCGCTTGATCCAAATCCAAATGTAGCTGTTAGAGCTCTAGCTATATACATAGTTCATGGTGATGTCTTTGTAGCAAGATATCCAATGTCTCTAGCAAACTCCAAATTCAAGTATACACATGATTCATGATGATGTAATGGGTTATATGTCTTAGGATTGTGATATGGTGTAACTTCCATATCATTTGATACAATTTCAGTTAAACAATAATTCAGTGATGTATTGCATAAATTTCGATGCAAGTGAAGTTTATGTATGTTGTGATACCACTTTTCATGTTTAATGTTGTAACTTTCACCACTACTCAGAAATTAACTGGTTTAGAAATTGCAGTAACACAATGCTTAAAACCATGTATATTAACAACTTCTCTACTTTATTTTACAACAATTGAGATAAAAAGAGATCCGACATGATTTACCAAAGACTAATAGTATAGCAATCATGCTAAAACCACCCCAACGAGGCAGACAACCACCTAGTACTTTCAAAGTTGAGTAATCAACGTGTTCTTTTTTTACAAACTTGAGTGATCAAAGTTATAGTTTCATAAGTTAAATGAGCAAAGTGTCAAATACACCAAATTTAAGTGATTATTTTTAACTTTTTGCCAATGTCTAAAATATGTAACACTCGGAATTCTGTCCGAAGGCAAAGTAGGTAAAGGACTAGTGTGTGTTTCAACTTTCAACATTTCGAGCACTAATGTAATGTAAGACAAGTTGATGTCAACAGCTTGTAGTTACAAAAGACAGCCTATACCAACAGAAATTACGTATAAAACTGAAAATTTTGGAATGCAGCCACATTCTTGATGATATACTACTAGTAATTCATGTACATACAACTTTTCTCTACTAGCATCAGTTGCCTTAGAATTCCTTGAATAACTAAAACCCCATATTGGTAAGGAACATGCAAAAACTCAGTAAAAAGCTTCATCAAAAGTTAACAAAATAGAGTCCTCATAAAAAGTAGTAAAAAATAACTTAAATCTCATGACAAATAAAAAGGAGTCCGCAGCTCAAATGAAAAGTAATTTCTATCAAAGAAAAAATGTTCAAATGGTGTCTATACTTTCATTGTTAAGACAGTTTTGTACCTGGAGTTTCCAAGTTAATAGTTTAGTACCTGAACTTTAATATCGTCGACAACGGGGTATCTCCCATCTCTTCTCTGTTGATTATAATAACGAATCGTAGGTACTCATTCTACCATCATCAATACTCTATCTCATTCACAATCAAATCTTAACCAATAGTAGACATCTTGAATCGAAGTGTTTAGAGTTCGAAAAAGTTAGAAGAGTTAATTTTGATGCCGAAGTGTTTTGTGCGAGTTTAAGCCAATAGGTTTGAGTGCATATGCAACAGACCTTATTACCCTTCAATTTTGAAAAACATTCTAGACTAATCATCGACTAAACATCAAATAAACAGAAAGTTACAAAAGGTACTCGGATGTCAACAAAATCAAAGTCTAAGTACCAAACTATTAACTTTGAAACTCCAGATATCAATCTATCATGACAATGATGGTCTAGACACCATTTGAATATTTTTTTCCTTCTATCAATTTCCTGGCTTTAGAACTAAGTACTTATGGCAGCAGACTGCCAGAATCAAAACTAAGCAATTTGATCGTAGTCATTGTTACATAAAACTTCTTGTCAAGAAGATAAGAAAGGAGCAAGCACAATCCTATAACCATTACAACAATTCTCACTATCAGCTTGCCACATCGTAATGTCTGTTCATACAACCAATACAGATCCAGAACAAAAAGGATGAACACAACTCTAAATTTACAAAGACTCTGGACTTGTGGATGGTCTTATTCTTGAGGGCATTCGCATGGGTTTGTTTATTGCACCACCAAACCTATGATGTAATGAATCTTTTGGTGTGATTGACATTTTGTTCAATGCATTGTCAACCTCGTCAAAACCAAACTGTTGGTCATCTAAGGAATGCAAAATCTCATAATCCATAGCATTCTCCATATTAATCACTGCAATAGCTTCATCACCGTCTTCATCACTAGAACCTTCTTTGTCCTCGTCATAGGTTCGTTGAACCATTGACCAGTATATGAAATTTGGCCGTATGAATCTCCATATAGAGAAAATCTAGTGTTAGCAAAATGCAAAACAGCTAACTACAATGTGTGGTGGCTTACATAATATTAATTTAAATGGAAGGTCGGGAGTTCCAATCAACAAAAACCAATTTTCAGGAAATCCGAGTTTGTTTTTAGAACACATTATATTGTGATTCTTATGCTAATGTTTCTTAATGCTTCCAAAAAAAAGACTGTCGACCAGACGTGTTGCTGTGAAAAGTGGTGGTAGTCCAAAAATTTTGATAACTGAAACAGCATTTATCATCTCTATTTTGTTTGTCCAAACATGTCTCATTTAAAAAAAATTAATCTAAAACAATACAAACCTGTCGCTTCTTTTCAGCAAACATGGGTCAAATGGAAACAACTTATGAAGCTCTTCCTTCCCACCCCACGCCAAAGAATATTCTGATTCCGGACCATCATCGAAATCGAATTCCTCGGCTACAAATAAGCCAGCTGCATTTGCTTGCCATAAGAACTCCTTCACAATGGAAGGCACACACGCCTATTCAAAAGAACAAAATAGATTAGGCACCTGATTAAGAATGAAAAGGGATGAACTCGACCAAGAGCATAGCAAAATCAATCAAATATCAAGTATGCCTGTTCATTATCCAGCGTGTGACTGTACAACAATAAATATTTCTACTAATTTTTGAACTAGAGCTATATTGGAGTTTACCTTCAGTGGGCTAAAATTAATGCTCAAAATGGACTCTAAAGGTCGACGGGCAAGAAACAACTTCGATTGGGGATCATCCATCATTGATCTCATCCGGAAGCAAAGCGTATACATTATGGCCTAATGGACAAAAAAACATCATCACAACAGGAGACAATAAAACTATCAATGAAAAAATTACCATCTTACAAGATAATATATCACATTTGATAAAATAAAAAAAATATGATCAGCAGTATTATACTAGCACCCAGAACACACAAGAAAACTAATAAAAAGGATGTTGGTATAATAGTGCAGACAAATAAACCTCTCAAGTGAGACATACCTGACATGCAGAGTAATATAATTGATCGCTTTCTGGGTATATTCCACCTATCTTCCTTCTGACATAATTTGAACACCAATCCACCAATCTGGTACAAGAATAATTTAGTATCACTCTCCTCGTCAATTTTTTATTTTGCGAGTCTCAATAACTGTTCAATGGTAAAATCAGTAACTGGATTTGGATTGTTCTAGTTTGAACACAACCTTTTCAGCATTTGAGCAACTACAGAAGCTGACATAAACATTGCTCGAGACAAATAGCTAGCAAGATAAGCAACAGCTCTCATCCTGCAAAGATTCAATAGAAAATCTTAAACTTGAGAATGTTAATATCTCAAAAGTATCTGTGAATCTAAACTTACGAAATTAGAAAAGCACTTAAAAACACAACATATTCTCCTGATAACAGACATCAAAAGGAAACAAGAGAGGAGGTATGAAAGTGAACCCTATGCCAACCAGTTGCTTCGTTTAAAAAATAATAGATTTTGAACCATACAGTGTTGTTAAACCATATATTCACCCTCCAAAAAAAGTCATTAATTCTGGAATCAAGAACATGTGGGAGTAGTCAACATGTTGGATATGCCTCAAGTCTAAACTATGTTGTTTAGCACTCAGAATGGGTACCACACAACTCACAGGTGATCCTTAGTGAAGTATTAAAACATAAGACATCAACCCATTGGTCCCCGTACACAAGGTAGAATATCAATAAATCAAATAGTATATCTAATAAATCAAGTAGTGGGTAATAAACAATCCTAAAAGCAATATAGTGATTATTTTTTAAACAAATAATAAAGTATTAGAAAGCAAACACTGACAGTAGGGTATTAAATGCAGGCATATTACCTGAGACTTGTGAGGTTGGCATCGCAAGCAAAAATTTCCACAAGGGTCATCGCAAATTCCTCACCACAGTTAACGGGATCAAGAGCACAGGCATAGAACATCACAAACTGCATAAGGATATTACAACTAAAATTGAAATAAAAATTTATTGATGTCGCGAATTATAAAAGAACAAATAAACAGGTAAATATATAGATGAATATGCCTGCATCACCTGGACAAACTTTGACTTGCATGTGGTCAAAACTTTGTTCCTAAATGTCTCGAGAAGAGTTTTGAAGACCTAGAAAAAGCGTATAAGATGTAAATACTTGAACAATTCTTATAGAACATTTGTACAGGAAACAAAAACGAATACCTCGTTTAATCGGCCACCCCCTTCACAGGATTCAAGGTGCTCAAATGTTAGCAGCATCAAGCTGTCCAAGGTTTCAGCAAAACTCTTCAAAGTTACATCGTTTGAAGTTGCGTTTCTTGAGTGCTGTATCAATTTAAACTACTCATCAGTTTGCCATGAAGCTCATAGGAACTCTGGACAGATATTAGTGAACTACCAAAAGACACTATGTCGATAATTTATTTCTTAACAAACTTAATCATCTCTTTCCTTATAAATGTCAACCTTTTAAACAGATTTTTGTGAACATTGTTTGATATTAAAAAAGCACCTGCATTTTATACACTTCCACCTAACTATGGCAGCTCTGGATCTCAAACTATTTTGATTCAATTTTTAAACTTCCTCAGTTCCCCAATAACTATCTGGAACTCATAAAATGTTTCAAAGCATGTATGCATCAAATCAAATCATACCTCAATACCCTCATTCATAAAATCATCTGTAAAGTCATCCATATCTTCTAGCTCCATCTGAAATATTCCATTATCTTGTAAGACTTTGTCCCATGATCCCATTTCGACCTGTAGGAAGCCAGTGTCTTAATTAATCATGTCTATTTACTTTCAACCATTAGTTGTCTCGCAAAGAAACATTTAATCAAACTGGGCATGTAGCATACATACATCCAAATGTAACAGCAAGTCCACCAGTTTCGTAAGCATGGAAACTCGAACAAACTCACCAAGTGCACCACCTTCCAGTTTCAACATGTTCTCCACATATATCACAAGAGCAATTGTATTCTACAGGAACAAAAAAAAAGGCATATATTTCTCAAATTGAAATGTACAGATCAATGATCCGAACAAAGAGCAGGCATAGGAAGAAATTGCGGGAGAACAATACTTCCATAGAATGTCCAATTTGAAACCCCACTAGTTTTTATTTTTTGTGCCAACTCATATCTTATGTTTTCACAGGAAAATATCAACGGCTTTCCATGTCAAGAGCATTATAGTGCTAGAGGAAGTAGGCTTACAGTATCCTTGTTCTTACGAAATGACTCAAGGCGCTCAGAAACCATTATCACAGTTCTCGCAGGTGAAAGCGGCACTAAATCAGCTATATCTTTCAGAGCTGAATGTACACGAGTCAAAACTTGGTCCTTTTTTGCAAGACCGTACTGCATCTTCAATGTCTTCGTGACAAATGAGGGCATCTCGAAATGGCTCGTGAGCATAGAAAGGCACAAATCAAGATACTTTCCGCTCGAAGCCGCCTGCAGCATGATGACGAGTGAGAAAGTGAAAAAACAATCTAGATAAAAATATTTGACAAGTGCAAAACAGTAGAAAAACTCGGCATACCAATGAAACAATCAAGTCGATCAATGCATCCATCACCTCAGGCTCATAATGCCACAAACTCATCCCCGATATCTGAAATCCATTACAATCAATTGAGCCCTAAGCACGAAAAGGAAAAACCAAAACACAAAAGCTTGCTTACCCGAACCAGAAGATCACCGTGGATAGCACTGTCGATATAGGAAGCTGCTCCGGACAAACCCTTGAGAGAAAACTGCAACATCAAAAAACACAAACACAGTCAAATTCCGAAAAAGCTTCAGTGCCAGTGAATCGAATCAAATCAAACACACATAAGATACGACACATACCAGTAGGTCGGTAACCTCGTCGGGACAGTGGCGTTGTTCTTTTTGGTCGTAAAAGCGGTTAAGGAGGCCTTGGTAGTTAGCTACAGACTCAGGATCGCGCTGAGACGACAACACAACAGAAAAACAGTTAAGATAGTGAAATCATATAGAAGCCCTAAATCGAAACAGACAGACAAGACAGTAGAGAGAGAGAGAGAGAGAGTTACGGCCGACGAGTATGAGACAAGTACATCCTTGAACTGTTGAGCTAGACCGTCGTAGATTTCAAGGTGGTCTTCTTCTCTGAGTTCAACGCCCATGGCCGAGTTCCCCCGAAGGAAAAAAGAAGAAGAAGAGGGTTTTGCAAAAGGGCGGCGGAGGCTTCTCTTCTGCCCTCGTTCACTCGCTTCTTCGCTTCTTGTCTTGTCTTTAGACGCGGGAGACCCCTTTTCTTTTTCCCTTTGCTTTTACTCTACCTTGTTTATAAGTTTTTATTTTTTATTTTCTTACGGTAGGTATCATACTATCATTATTATATCCATCAGTTTTACTGGCACGAGCGAATGATCCGAGTCTGAGAGGTGGAGCTGTGGAGTCTCCTCAACGTTCCTCCACCAGGTCGGGTCCTCTCGCTCATTACCTACCAGGTATGTGATCCCGCGCGCGAGGTGCGGTGACCAGAAAGATATTAAAAAAAATATGAATAATGTCTCTGTATCATAATTTTTATTAAAAAATTGTATCATTGGTTCATTGTCCACTTGTAAAATGTAATTATGATTAATTTGATTATTTTTCAATTGATACTCATTTTTTTGTGAATTGAAGGGCCAAGAACCTGTGATCCAAGCAAATATATATGATACATTTATAATCAAGTGCATGTAAAGAATGGTGCCATAATTGATTCATTCAAAATAATGTATTTTTCAATAAAACATGTCTTCCTCCTTCCTAATGAATATGCAAAATAAAAGTTTTGCAGATGAAAAAAATTATGTCTAGTTACATATTAAATAGAACAAAATGATTGTGCTAAGATCCATCCAATCATAAATAAAAGTTGCAAAACTTTATAGTGATTCCATATAATATAAATTGGTTTTCAACAAAAGGCAACTTCTATCGATGACATGCACAGTATTCCTTCATAAACCGGCCTGTAAGTTTAATATACCTAATCAATCACACTTTTCAATAAGGTATGAGAAGAAAAGCAGAAATGATTAAGAGATTGTAATGTCACAAATATAATCTTTTATATATGCAATTGACAATTCTGTAATAATACATCAGAAACTATATTTTGAAAAAAATGTCAATTTTAAAAGCAAATCAGAGATAATACAGCTAATTTAAAATTGAAGATATTCAGGATTTCTCATTGAAGCAGTGATAAAGCAGGGATGTGATGAAGAATTATTGCATGATCTAAGAAAAATGAGGGCAGTTTGGCTCCTAGAATTTGATCATGTTCAAGCAAAAATACAAAATTTTAGAATTTGACTATATGGCTGATATTATATCATTTTGGATAGAAGCAGTTGTTGTCCCTTATTGTATACATATTTAAAACAAATGATGACTTTATAGGAATTGACAGTTCCTAGTTTTGAGGCTGGTTTTTTATAATGGGGCGATAATTTTGATATTGCATTATATGGAATAATAAGATATCACAATGTCTTTTTTTTTTAAAATATAAATATGGCAGAGCTATGTAGCGATAATTGATTTAAATGAGCAACTAAAATGGAAATTAAGGGTGATCTAGGTTTGAAGCCATGTTACGGAGCATTTGGTGCACCTTCCTTGCTGTATATACAGACCGAAGGCTTCAATGTACAATTTATGTAAATAAAATCAACATTAAATGAGATACCATATTACAAATTTACAATGGCAAATGAAACTCAATGCCACTCAATGCCCATAAACTAAATTTCATGTTATTGTTTTATAGACTTAAATTCACAGAGCAAACCCCATGTAGCCAAATAACATGTTTTGTAGAATCATATATGTGACTTTTCGTATATGATCAACATATAATTTGGTTATTTCTAATATAGTTGCGCCTTTTTCCTCTCTTATAGACAATATACACATTCAAAAGTTACTCCTGAATATTTTTATTTTCTTTGAGCAGAAAATCGATGACGTAGGCCTACAGATTGTCAAGTAGTATCACGTTCAGGTTTATACATCGACCCATAACAGAGTATCATCATATACTCAGAGATATCTTCCAGATTTTTCAAGTAAACATTAAAAATTAGAGTAAAAAGCTTTAAAGCACAGACAAAAGCCAAATAATTTGAAGCACGTGACAAATTAGATATACACAAAAAGCAAAGCCAATACAGATAACTTTTAATATATTGAAAACAGTTGAATATTCTTCCTAACTATTGAAAAGATTCAAATCTTTATGAGAAAATCTTATATTACTCACAAATGGGTTAAACTATTTATTTTACCGATCTCAGGAGGAATGATATCTTGCTGCTTATTCTATCTCAAGTTACTACAAAAAAAATAGCAACAATCAACAAAGGACCAAAGCAATACACACATCTATCAACCTAGTAATCTACCAACGCCATCAAAATGAGTTCTACTCCATGGAAAAACAAACTCAACAAAAATGAAGAAGCTTTACAATGTTTTGAGACACTTCAACCGTCCAATCTGAAGAGGGAAAAGCCAGGTAAACTTGTTATGAAGATCCCTATACAACGATAATAGTCAAATAGAGATATAGCACATTATATTATATGAAGTATTAAAATGTAAACTGAGGTAAATTATTGAAAGTGAGTAAATTTAAGAGGTGTTCTTGTGACGACCCGAACCAGAATTAGATGTGTGTTTGGCACGATTCTCGAGATTTGGTTATAGTCGCAGTTTTGCGATATTATGTGGTTTGTCGATTTGATTCGCGACTTTGTTTTCGGTCGAGAATTTGAGTTGGGTGTCTTCACGGAAATTGTAGAGCGCGTGATTTCGAGCGCGTGGACGGTTTCGGAAGATTTTTCCGATAGCCGAGGAATATTTTATGATTATTTGAAGTTTCGGGTTTCGACGAGTTTATCCGATTGTTTCGAGCTTATCCGAATCATTTTGTATTTTCATTTCGGACCGTCGATCGACCCGAGGGATGAGTATAAATATCGAAAATAGTCGTAAAATTGTAAAAAGTTGATTTTGGGCCGAGTTGACTGAAACAGGACCGTTGACCACGTTGACTTACGTTGACCGAGAGGAGAAACGGACCGTTTGGATTCTCTTGCCGGACCGGCCAATTCCGGCCACTTTAGGCCTCGACCTTTGAAGGTAAAGTGTTCCTTTTGTGATTCTATGCTGTTTTGCCTTTGGAATTGTGTGAATTGGTTAAGTTTGGAAGGAGAAATCACGGTTTGAAGTTGATGAGTTTTCCGGCCGGTGTGGGTTTCGGTGACGGTGGTGCTCCGGCCACGGTGGTGGCCGGAGGGTTAGGGGGTTTTGGTCAGGGAGGCGAGGTGATCCTTTAGGGACAGGTTTGGGAGTCAACCGTGCGCCGTGGACGGAGGATTGGAGGCGAACAGTTCGCCGGAGGAGATTTGACCACCGTGGCTTTCGAGCTAGATTCCGGCCACGGTGGTGGTTGGATGATGATGACTCCTTCATTAATGTTGCTCGCCTGGTTGAGGAGAGTATTGTGGTAGCTCGGTCGCCGGAAAAACTCTCCGGTTGATGGCGCTCCGCCGCCGCCGGCGGCGGTCAACGCCGGAGCTCCGGCGACCCGTTGACTTTTTGGATTTTGGTGTTTTTAATGTCGTTTTTCTCGTAATCGCGCCCTGATTATCGTCCAGAGGTTTTCGGGTTGATTTGGTTAGCCGATTGTCAGTCGAGATTTGGAGTGGGGATTTCGGGATTTCCGTAATTCATTTTGCACTGCATTTCGTATTTCCGGGAACGGTTAGTTTCCGTGCATCAGTACAGTGTTGTGAATTACGATATTGATCAGTTGTATTTTATGAATATATTCAGGAGATCAGGATCTAAATCGTGATCGAGCTTCTGGCGAGGGATCTTCCGCCGGTCCTCGAGATTAGCACGTGTGTGCGTTTTGCTCACCTGTGAGTGGACATTTCTTTTCACGGAAATCTTGCGAGTCTTTTATGTGATTTATGAACTTGAGCATGCAGCGTGATTATGGTTTTACGAGCATGAGATTTCATACGAGATTATATTTATTATGAGCATGTGTTTACGATTATACGAATGTGTTTATACAAATATACGTATACGAATATGCATACAGTTTATATATTGTTTCATGCATTTGCATCGAATTGTTTATGATTTGGTTTTCACAGAGTACAGTCTTGGTTACGTTGTTGTATCGATACACTTTGCCTCTCGGCTGATCCCCGATGGTAGGCCGCCAGGAGGGACGTCGTTATCCCGACCTGACCGGTGAGGGGCGTTTCCCCGGAACCGAGGCCATTTCTGGCTTAGAGTCACGGGGACTAAGGACCTCGTGATTCGGACTGTACTAGCACGGTGTGTGTCCATGAGTGACCCTGTGGGATTTATACTTGCATGCTCAGTACGCTGGAGGATTATGGTTTTACCTCGTGTACTATGTTGTTTTTATTTATCTGGACTCGCATATGTTTTTATAAAATATATACTTGGTGAAAGAAATTTATTTTCGTCCACTCACTCTAACGTGTTTATTGTCTTTCCCCTGAGCTTTTCGGTTTCCGTGCCCAGTTGCAGTTTGATCAACGCATTTCATACTTGATTCTTAACGCAATTCTCTCTACATTTAACTTTGTTTTATGCTTAATAAATATGTTTCTAATTTACTTTATGCTTTTAGGTAGAAATAAAGGAGAAAATAATAAAGGAGGAGTTTTGGAGCTAAAAGCGTATTAAGGAGGAAGTTCTCAAATCCGGAGAAGAAATGGTCCGAGGAATGGTCTTCAAATGGTTACTAAAATGCATTCCCATATGGTGTCAAGAATTGAAGACCAAATGCCAAAAGAAATGGATACCAAAATGGTGGACAAAAAGATGAAGACATTTCTCCTGCGCGACCCAGGAAAGAGCAAATATGGCGGAATATATGGAGCATATAATGGACGAATTTTGGAGGATATTCCATGAAGATAAATACCTGATTTGAGGGCCAAAATATGTGCAAGAATATGGTATATTCGGCCAAGAATTATTAGGGAATAAGGAATGCAAGATTTGAAGATATGAAGATTTCCTTTTCCTTGAAGAAGAAGAAAACAGGGCAGCCAGGTCACTTAACTTCTAAAATCCGTAGTAAATCCAATTCAATTCCAAATATGGCGTTCCTTATATGGATTTTATAGCCCTTTGAATAAGCTTTCCAATGAAACAAGAATCGGAATTTTCCAAGATCTGAAACTCCGGGAAAACGCGTTTGAAGACAGACTGTCAGATTTGCCCGGGTACATAAGGAAAGTCTTGTTTTGGTAGGAAAAGCCCTACTCTTCTCCTATATAAAGGGGAGCTCGACTCATTCATCCTCATCACTCATTCTAGACTTCTAAGCTTGCCAAAGATCAGCTCCTCAACCTCCAAACACTCGGCCATCCCCTCAAAACCCGAAACACCACCAAACTTCATCCCGTAAACACTCTCCTCCACCTCAAGAAGGACTTTGCTCGCTTTGGCTGGAAATTCTTGGGCTCGTCATCAACTAAGGAGTAGCTACACTTGAAGATTTGCGGTGCGCTTTCACGGAGTCTAAAAGTGTAACATGACCCCTTTTTATTTTGTTTCGGTTTTTGTTTGGATTTCCTTTGTTTGTATTTTGAGAACAAGTTTTGATAAGAGGCTTTATATTTCTAAATTCTTCTAAGTTTCTTCCATGTGTTTTTAACTTTGATTCGAATACATGTGTGTGCTTATATGTTCTTAATGCTTGAAACTGTTTTTAAGTAGATACTCGCTTTGGTTCTCTTTTAAGCATGTTTCACGAACTAATAACAAAGATAAAATTGGATTAGAGAGTTAGCTCGCTTTGGTTGCTGTCTTGTTCAATTATAAGCATGTGTGTGTGTTTTGATTAGAGTTAGGAATTTCGTTGACACTTAGGGAGTCTAGGTATAAAACGGCAAAGGATGAAAGAATGAGTCGATCACATGTATATAATAGTTTAGTGTTTATTTTCGGTCTAGTGAGCATGTTTAGGGTTCTTTGTTCTTGTTTGTTTTCTACTTGTCTATGAGTGAAGCATGTTAGAACTTAGGATTTCTCTATGTGTTTGCTAACCATTTTCTGTCTTTAAATTCGTAGGAATTAGTAAAAACCAACCTTTTCAAACCCCCCTTTCAAACCATAGCGTAAATATGCATGCACCCTCAATCCCCGGTTAAGAACGATACCCTATTTACCAATGCTACATCTACAACAAAGGGTTTTAATTGCTTATGCGTTTTTGTTGATTGTTAAGTGTTAATTTAATGGTTGCAAATGCGTGTATCAATTTTGGCGCCGTTGCCGGGGATTGTAAAGAATTGTGTGTTTATGCTTGTAAATATGTGAAATTGTGTAAATAGGTATATATATGTAAAGTGTCGAAAATTGTTATACATGTTCATAATAAGTTTCATTCTAACCTTTTGTTTTGCAGCCATGTAAATAGGTACATATTAAAGGAAGTCTTCGATTTACATTGAGTACGCAAGTTTGGGCGATTAAGTCTCACTCATTGGAATAGATGGCGCCTCTTTTTCTTGTTTATCTCCTTAACCCCTCGTGATGTGTGGATTTCATCACCGCACACCATAACCTAAGTGAAGTTATGGACATGAGGTTGAGGGCGGAGTCTACAAGAACTTGAGGGAATGTCTTTCTCGAGATTTTGGCTGAATGTCGGACATGGTGTCTAGAAACGGGTTATGACTGGTGACAGGTTTTGGATCTAAGAAAGACTTACACCATTGGAGTATATACCGGTTGGCCAGGTTAGCCTCGGGGTGTATCGTCGAAATTAGTCCTGCCTCTCACGTTATCTCTATCCCCAACTGGCCATGTTTTTCGATTGAACCAAGGCCGATTGATTGAGAATGTACATTTTATCGCGCGGGTCGCACGTCCAATGAAAGACCTAAAGGCTCAATGAACGTATTCTCTTTAAATCAAGGGCGAAACTCAATGAACAAAATACTTGTGCATATTACTTGTAAATTTCGTGTGCCTTTTAACTTGTAAAGAATTAACCACGTTGCATTTAGCTTGCATAACCTGCCGGCGGCTTTGTGATACTCGGATTTCATCACCGGGTACCCTAACCTAAGTGAAGTTAGGGGCATGAGGCCAAACGTATGGTCACGTTGCATCATGTATTTAACACGTAACTTTGTGTGTTTTCTGCAGGTTCTAACGTTTTTCTCTTATGCATTCACGTCATTTTTCACTTAGGCTCTTGTTTAATGCATTTGAATGACGATTTAAGTGTTTTGAGCATGAATTTGAATGAAACGTTATGTGCTTGCATTACTATATATGTTTCTAAATCTTTGCATTGTAAATATGCCTAATTTTGCAGAAAACGTGTAAATTGAGTCTTAACTTATTCTATAAACTTTGCATTCATTTTAGGGAGTCTAAAGCCTTGCATTCACGTTTACAATTCTTGAAGTGTCTTAACTTAGTGTTTTACAGCTTTCGTGTGTTTTTGGTTTGTTTTTCTTCGTATGATTTGTTTTGGTGTGATTTTGTGTGTTTTTATTGCTTTCTTTTACTTTTCAACGTTTTTGGTTAGTGTCTTGCATTACTTGTATATTCTTTTGATACTAACACTATTTTGAGGAGGAAGACTTAGAAAAAGATCCGGCTACTAAAGAAGCCGAGAAGAATGTGGCTCCTCACGCCACTAAGGCACAACCCTCATCATCACAATCTGCCCCAAACAAAGGTATTAACTCTATCCCTTCAAGTTTGGTTAATACTAATGCTTCGTTTGCTCGTGCACCATTCCCACATAGGTTGACGAAATCTAAGAAAGATGATCAATACGAAGACATTTTGGACATCTTTCGGAAGGTGCAAGTAAATCTGCCCTTGATCGAGTGCATAAAGCAAGTGCCTATCTATGCAAAATTTCTCAAAGATTTATGCACCCAAAGGAGGCAAACGAGAGCGAAGGAGGTTGTGAAGGTGAATGCAACCGTCTCAGCGGTTTTACAGCGTCGGTTACCCCCCAAATTGAAGGATCCGGGGAGCTTTTCTGTTCCTTGCGTGATTGGTGACAACAAATTCGAAGATGTTATGCTAGACCTTGGTGCATCCATTAACGTAATGCCTTATTACTTATATGCATCCATGGATTTAGGCGAGCTCAAACAAGATAACGTCATCATTCAGCTAGCCGACCGTTCGCATAAGTATCCTAGGGGATACTTTGAAGATATTCTTGTGCAAGTCAACAACCTGATTTTTCCAGCGGATTTTTACATTGTTGACATGGAGGAGAGTCCTTTGAATACCACGCCATTGCTTCTTGGACGACCTTTCATGAGGACTGCAAGAACGAAGATAGATGTGTTTGAGGGAACGTTTTCCATGGAGATTGATGGAGAAAAGATCGAATTCAACATATTAGATGCCATGAAGGTTCCCGCGGCAAGTGTACATGCCATATTTTCGATGGATATGGTGGAAGAGGCAGCTCAACAACACTAAGACATCATTGAAGATTCACGGCTTGAGGACCCAATTCCGTCAAACACAACATGAAGAACTATCACGTCTAGGCTGTAAGACGTTAAAAAACAAGCGCTTCTTGGGAGGCAACCCAATGGAGGAAATCGCCAAGGCTTTGTTCTCTCCTCCCTTATCTTTTTAATTTCATTGCTTATTTACTTTCCTTAGCTAAAATTTTCGTGGGTCTCTCCCTTCATACGAAATTCTATGATTCCCTTAAATACATTGAGGACAATGTAGAGTTTAAGTGTGGGGGAGGGGTTTACAACTTTATTTGAGTCTTAAAATCATAAAACCGGGCGGACAATGGAACTTTCCGGCGGATGATGCCCTAAAAAAAATTATTTTATGTCTTTCTATTTAGCTTAAGGTTTTTAAAGAGTCTTTTTTCATTTTTAGGATGCCCTTAGTTAGTCTATGATGAAAATGGACCGAAAAAGAATACATATGGCGATGAATAAGCACAAAACTGTTTTCGTGTGATAAGTGAGATATTTTGATTGTCATAACATGTAGTGGATATGGTTTGATTAAACATGGTATAGATTTCGCATGTTAGAATAAGTTTTAAATCATACAAACCTAAAAGTGAGTTTTTGAGCCTACATTACTTCATTTGAGAGTGAATTTCGTGCATATGGTGTCTCAAAAACAAAACATGCTTCATCTAATTACTTGCCATAGATTTTAATGAACTAGAGATTACTAGAACTTACTCATGTAGATTTACAACGCTTTTAAGTTGATATATGCTCTGATTTTGGATATGATTAAAGGCAAATTAGGTTACCACCACTTAAACCAAATGGCCTTGTGTCCCATTGTGCGCACGAGTTGCGACACCCCTAGATTAACCCATTTGAGCCCACGTTTAGCCTTTCTTTCATTACCACATTATATCTAAACACTTAGCCTAGTGTAGAGTTCCTACCCTTGTTCTAAAAGACTTGGTGAAGAATTTCGAAGCTAGCACAATAAAAGTGGCGTGAAGATGATGAAAAGATGTGTGTATAGGGATAGACTTGTCCAACAAATTTTGTATTTGAATGCCAAAATTTTCGAGATAAAAAAAGAAATAGAAGAAAAATGTATAAAGATCTCGAGGCATTGTGTTTAGATTGTATAAGTTTGGATTAATGTCCCCTATACTTATGAATCTGGAGATTGCTACGAATTGAAGGCCCAAAAGTGAAGAAATATGGCCTTTGTCCTGTTCATAAAGCTCAAAGGAAGTTGAGAATGAAGTTAGGGCCCAAAAAGATGAAAATTGGCCCCGATCTTGAAAATTTGACACATAAAGAAGTGTAGAAAGGATGAGCCACGAATTCAAGAAGTTTTAAGTGCTAAACTAAGTCTTTTGAACGTTTTTACACCACCACTTATCTAAATTTCGAATGCCTTAGCCTTAGCCCCATTACAACCTTTCTAAAGTCCTTTATGATCCTTAAGATGAGTAGCCTTCGATTGGTTGAGTAAGTTACATGAGTAAGCATATGGTTTGGTTCATTTGTGCAAGTAATTATGAGGTATTTCGATAAAATGCATATATATTTTGAGTGAACCTCTTTTCATGAGAGAAAATATGATGAGTGCATCCATGTGAGATTGATTTAAACTTTTTCGAAACATGCATAGCTTTAACTTCACCATTGTTTTCTCCAAGTCCTACTTGTTCATGACATGATCATATTTCTCTTATCTATCGAAAATTGTTGAACTTTAAATTCTAAAATCGTGTGATTCCATCGCCATATACTTAAGAAAATTTCTGAGACAAATTTTGCTAAGGGCTTAGAAGTTGTTTTTATTTTATTTGAGTCCATGAATTATGTTCAACGTAAAGGCTAGCCTCATCGTTGGAATTTTGTTGCTTGCCTTCTCGTTTCCTTTATTTTAAGTTTTTGCTAGGGACTAGCAAAGTTTAAGTGTGGGGGATTTTGATCAACGCATTTCATACTTGATTCTTAACGCAATTCTCTCTACATTTAACTTTGTTTTATGCTTAATAAATATGTTTCTAATTTACTTTATGCTTTTAGGTAGAAATAAAGGAGAAAATAATAAAGGAGGAGTTTTGGAGCTAAAAGCGTATTAAGGAGGAAGTTCTCAAATCCGGAGAAGAAATGGTCCGAGGAATGGTCTTCAAATGGTTACTAAAATGCATTCCCATATGGTGTCAAGAATTGAAGACCAAATGCCAAAAGAAATGGATACCAAAATGGTGGACAAAAAGATGAAGACATTTCTCCTGCGCGACCCAGGAAAGAGCAAATATGGCGGAATATATGGAGCATATAATGGACGAATTTTGGAGGATATTCCATGAAGATAAATACCTGATTTGAGGGCCAAAATATGTGCAAGAATATGGTATATTCGGCCAAGAATTATTAGGGAATAAGGAATGCAAGATTTGAAGATATGAAGATTTCCTTTTCCTTGAAGAAGAAGAAAACAGGGCAGCCAGGTCACTTAACTTCTAAAATCCGTAGTAAATCCAATTCAATTCCAAATATGGCGTTCCTTATATGGATTTTATAGCCCTTTGAATAAGCTTTCCAATGAAACAAGAATCGGAATTTTCCAAGATCTGAAACTCCGGGAAAACGCGTTTGAAGACAGACTGTCAGATTTGCCCGGGTACATAAGGAAAGTCTTGTTTTGGTAGGAAAAGCCCTACTCTTCTCCTATATAAAGGGGAGCTCGACTCATTCATCCTCATCACTCATTCTAGACTTCTAAGCTTGCCAAAGATCAGCTCCTCAACCTCCAAACACTCGGCCATCCCCTCAAAACCCGAAACACCACCAAACTTCATCCCGTAAACACTCTCCTCCACCTCAAGAAGGACTTTGCTCGCTTTGGCTGGAAATTCTTGGGCTCGTCATCAACTAAGGAGTAGCTACACTTGAAGATTTGCGGTGCGCTTTCACGGAGTCTAAAAGTGTAACATGACCCCTTTTTATTTTGTTTCGGTTTTTGTTTGGATTTCCTTTGTTTGTATTTTGAGAACAAGTTTTGATAAGAGGCTTTATATTTCTAAATTCTTCTAAGTTTCTTCCATGTGTTTTTAACTTTGATTCGAATACATGTGTGTGCTTATATGTTCTTAATGCTTGAAACTGTTTTTAAGTAGATACTCGCTTTGGTTCTCTTTTAAGCATGTTTCACGAACTAATAACAAAGATAAAATTGGATTAGAGAGTTAGCTCGCTTTGGTTGCTGTCTTGTTCAATTATAAGCATGTGTGTGTGTTTTGATTAGAGTTAGGAATTTCGTTGACACTTAGGGAGTCTAGGTATAAAACGGCAAAGGATGAAAGAATGAGTCGATCACATGTATATAATAGTTTAGTGTTTATTTTCGGTCTAGTGAGCATGTTTAGGGTTCTTTGTTCTTGTTTGTTTTCTACTTGTCTATGAGTGAAGCATGTTAGAACTTAGGATTTCTCTATGTGTTTGCTAACCATTTTCTGTCTTTAAATTCGTAGGAATTAGTAAAAACCAACCTTTTCAAACCCCCCTTTCAAACCATAGCGTAAATATGCATGCACCCTCAATCCCCGGTTAAGAACGATACCCTATTTACCAATGCTACATCTACAACAAAGGGTTTTAATTGCTTATGCGTTTTTGTTGATTGTTAAGTGTTAATTTAATGGTTGCAAATGCGTGTATCACAGTTCAGGTTTGGTGTTTTCACGTCGCGGTTGGAGGCTAGTGATCAAAGTCACCTGTGTTTTCCAGTAGGTTTCAGTTTCACCTACTGATGTACATATTGTATATGTTTTACTCTAGAGGTCGCTCTGATACATGTTATGCGGATTTTCACGGATATACATATATACATAGTACAGTTTATTTACTGTTGTTGAATATATTGATGTTGAGAAATCCGGATGGGATTGGCGCCCACGGTTTGCTTTTTGTGGCATAGGATGAAGTGTTAATTTCCGCGTGCAGGTTATGGTAATTCAACGCTAGTAACGAAACTCTGCCGAAATTTCGGAAAAATTTTTGTTGGTTCATAATTTCGAAAGGGTTTGATTCGGTTTAGGTAACTGAATTGGGATTGGGTCCTTTCAGGTTGGTATCAGAGCATTAGGTTGTCAGATTCTGTAGACTCTTGTAGTTGTGACGCTTAGGGTATTTGAGTTGGTACAGCATGACTGGAGTGATGACCCGACTGGCCAGCGGTACTCATCAATACTTCGGGTGTTGTATGTCCTCAAATATCTGCGGTTTCATGATTATGTTCTTTCTGTTTGTGCCTAATGCTTGTCTTGTATCAGTAGGATGCCTCCTCGACGTGGTCCCCGTGTTGATAGGGATGATGATCCTGATGAGGATCGCCGAACGCGCGACTTGCTGATGCGAGTGCTGCGTTTGGAAGAGTGTTTTGACCCTGTGGTCAAGGCTCGCACTGCGGGTGCTACTGTGTTTTCGGGTTCAGTTGATCTAGAGATATGCGAGGCATGGTTGGTTCAGATTGAGCGTGTTTGTGAGCGTCTGCAGTTTACACCTGAGCAGATGACAGTAGCTGCAGTTGGTTTACTTGAGGGTGATGCATACTTTTGGTGGGTCAGTACTGACAGAGTTCCTGTGGATACTCCGTGGATATTGTTTCGTGATCTGTTTATGCGGAGGTATTTTAATCAGGCTACCCAGCAGCGCAAGTACGAGGAGTTCACGAACTTGAGGCAGGGCAGTTTGTCTGTACTTGAGTATCGGGATCGGTTTACTCGATTGTCTCGTTTTGCGCGAGATATGGTGGCTACAGAGGAAGCCAAGTGTCGCAGATTTGAGCTGGGGTTGAATCTGAGCATCAAGGCGACACTGACTACGATGCCTCGGAACAACTTCGATGAGTTTGTTAGTACTGCACTCCGAGGCGAGGATATCGAGCGGGAGAGACAGCAGAGGTACCAGCCGAGGCGATTCGAGGAAGGTGGACCGAGTCAGGGGCCTTCGAAGAGGCTGAGTTCTGATACTTCTGGTTCAGCTTCATCCTCAGGTGGTGGATCATATCGACCACCAGTTAGTGTACCGAGACGGAGGTCGGGATGGAGGAGAGATCGACCACAGCGACTACAGGCTAGTGCAGGTTTCAGCGGTTCTAGTTATCCTCGACGTACAGGTGGCACTTTTGCTGTACCGCGGGAGTATCCCTTGTGTAGCTTCTGCAACAAGCGTCATCTTGGTGTATGTCAGCGGAGCACTGTTATTTGTTATAGCTGTGGCCAGGTGGGTCACTATTCAAGGGAGTGTCCTCAGTCGTATGGTGCTGGTGGACAGGCGGCTCAGAGTTCCGGAGGAGAGCGAGGTGCCACTTCGGGAGCTCGACCAGCACAGTTTGCAGGTCAGGGCCGACAGCAGGGACAGCCCCAGCGGGGACGACCAGCCGGACAGGCGAGAGTTCATGCTATGACTATGCGTGAGGGCAGAGCATCACCGGAGGTCGTTATCGGTACGTTACATGTTTTTGGTATTCCTGTAGTTGCATTGTTAGATCTAGGTGCCACACATTCATTCATATCATATAGACTGTCATCATTAGCTACGGTACCTGCATCTCCACTTCCGGGGTTGTGGAGAGTGTTGTATCCGTCAGGTGAGGTTGTGAGCATCGGTTGGGTTTACTGAGATTGTGAGGTGTTTGTTGATGGCCATGGTTTAGCCGCTGATCTGTTGTTGCTTGATATTGTGGATTTTGATTTGATATTGGGTATGGACTTTTTGGAGTCGCACTGGGCCATGTTTGATTGCCACAGGAAGGAGGTCGCATTTCGACGACCAGGGTTACCTGAGATACTGTTTCGTGGCGAGAAGAACACTTCCCTACCGTGTTTGATTTCCGCGATGAGGGCGGATCGGTTGATGAAGAAGGGTTGTGTTGCTTACTTAGCCCATGTTGTGGACACTACAGCTGCAGTGCCGGATCTTGGTAGTATTGAGGTTGTGTCTGAGTTTCCGGATGTGTTTCCAGCGGAGTTACCTGGTATACCCCCTGTGCGGGAGATTGATTTTACCATTGAGTTATTGCCGGGTACTGGACCGATTTCCCAGACACCGTACCGGATGGCGCCTGCAGAGTTGAGGGAGTTGCAGATTCAGCTTCAGGAGTTGTTGGAGAAGGGCTTCATTCGACCGAGTGTTTCTCCGTGGGGTGCTCCAGTGTTGTTTGTGCGGAAGAAGGACGGGTCCATGCGTTTGTGCATCGACTATCGGAAGCTGAATCAGATTACAGTGAGGAACAAGTATCCGTTGCCGCGGATTGACGACTTGTTCGATCAGCTGAAGGGAGCGGCAGTCTTTTCGAAGATTGATCTTCGATCCGGGTATCATCAGTTGAGGATCCGGGATTCAGATGTTGCCAGGACAGCATTCAGGACGCGGTATGGGCACTATGAGTTTTTGGTTATGCCGTTTGGGTTGACCAACGCCCCCGCAACGTTCATGGACTTGATGAATCGGGTGTTTCGACGATTCTTGGACAAGTTCGTGATTGTATTCATAGACGATATTCTGATTTATTCGAGGAGTGTGGGCCAGCACAAGAAGCACTTGCGAGCGGTGTTGCGGACTTTGCGGGACCATCAACTGTTCGCGAAGTTTAGCAAGTGTGAGTTCTGGTTGGATAGTGTGAAGTTTCTGGGCCACGTGATTTCGACCGAGGGAGTTAGTGTTGATCCTGACAAGATCGAGGCCGTGCTGAATTGGAGTCAACCCACTACTGTACCGGAGATCCGGAGTTTCTTGGGGTTAGCAGGCTATTATCGACGGTTTGTACAGGATTTCTCCCGGATAGCTACACCATTGACCAGGTTGACGAAGAAGGGCGTCAAGTGTGAGTGGTCTGATGCGTGCGAGGAGAGTTACTTGCTCCTAAAGGAGAGATTGACTACCGCACCGGTTCTGACGTTGCCAGATGATAGTGGTGAGTTTGTTGTATACAGTGATGCGTCGAAGTTGGGCCTTGGCTGTGTGTTGATGCAGCATGGTAGAGTCGTGGCGTACGGTTCCAGACAGCTGAAACCGCACGAGGTCAACTATCCGACGCATGATTTGGAGTTAGCCGCTATTGTGTTAGCGTTGAAGAGTTGGAGACATATCTGTATGGTGCTCAGTGTAAGATTTTCACTGACCACAAGAGTCTCACTTACTTGCGGACACAACCGGATTTGAACATGAGGCAGCGTCGATGGTTGGAGTTGATCAATGATTATGATTGCACGTTTGAGTACCATCCGGGGAAAGCCAATGTTGTGGTAGATGCACTTAGCCGGAAATCTGGAGCTTCGTTGTTTCACATGTGTGTGGCCAGAGTATCGATGTTAGCCGAGTTTCGAGCTACGGGTGCTGTGTTTGGGTATGATGATGATGGAGCTTTGTTAGCCAGTTTCCAGGTTCGACCAGTGTTGGTTGATCAGGTACGGGAGGCACAGGATTCAGATCCTTACTTGCTGAGCAAGAAGACCATGATTCGGAATGGTGTGCCTACAGAGTTCCGATTGAGCGACGATGGTACGTTGTTGTTCAGGGGCAGATTGTGTGTACCCAGGGACGAGGACTTGAAGAAGGAGATTCTGGACGAGGCCCACAGTTCTGCGTATGCGATGCATCCCGGAGGTACGAAGATGTTTCGTACACTTCGAGCGTATTATTGGTGGCGCAACATGAAGCGGGAGATTGCCGCGTACGTGAGTCGGTGTTTGATTTGTCAGCAGGTGAAGGCGGAGAGGCAGAAACCTGGAGGGAAACTACAGCCACTTGAGATTCCAGTTTGGAAGTGGGAGCACATTACGATGGATTTCGTCTATCAGTTGCCGCGTACTTCGGCGGGCAACACTGGCATTTGGGTTATCGTTGATCGATTGACGAAATCCGCACATTTTCTTGCACTTCCAGGGAAGATTTCAGTGGGCAGATTGGCCAAGTTGTACTTATCCGAGATTGTTCGCTTGCATGGGGTGCCTGTGTCCATTGTTTCTGACCGTGATAGTCAGTTCACCTCTGAGTTTTGGCAGGCTTTGCAGCGAGCGTTGGGTACGAGATTACGGTTTAGTATAGCTTTTCATCCTCAGACTGACGGGCAGTCCGAGCGGACCATTCAGACTCTTGAGGATATGCTGAGATCGTGTGTATTGCAGTTTCGCGGAAACTGGGATCAGCAGTTACACTTGATTGAGTTCGCCTACAACAACAGCTATCAGGCCAGTATTGAGATGGCGCCGTACGAGGCCCTGTACGGGAAGCAGTGTCGCACTCCATTGTGTTGGAGTGAGGTGGGCGAGCGTTGGCTCATTGGTCCTGATTTGGTGAAGACCACGATGGAGGACATTCAGGTTATTCGGGATCGACTGAAGGTCGCCCAGGATCGGCAAAAGAGTTACGCAGATGTGAGGAGGAAGAGTTTAGAGTTTGAGGTTGGGGATTGGGTCTTCCTGAAACTATCTCCGTGGAGGGGAGTTGTGCGTTTCGGGAAGCGTGGCAAGCTTCGACCGTGGTATATTGGTCCGTATGAGATTACGGAAAGGGTTGGAGCTGTTGCTTACAGACTTGAGTTACCGGCTGAGATGGCTCGTGTACATGATGTCTTCCATGTTTCGATGTTGTGGAAGTACATCTCAGATCCTTCACATGTGATAGCCCCACAGCAGTTGCCGATCAGGGAGGATTTATCGTATGTTGAGGAGCCAGTGCAGATTCTCGATCGTCGTGAGCAGGAGTTGAGGCACCGCGTGATTCCGCTGGTGAAGGTTTTGTGGCAGAACCATTCAGTGGAGAAGGCCACCTGGGAGACCGAGCAGCGTATGCGGGAGCAGTATCCTCATCTGTTCACATGACAGGTACGTAAATTTTGAGGTCGAAATTTCTTTAAGGGGGGTAGATTTGTGACGACCCGAACCAGAATTAGATGTGTGTTTGGCACGATTCTCGAGATTTGGTTATAGTCGCAGTTTTGCGATATTATGTGGTTTGTCGATTTGATTCGCGACTTTGTTTTCGGTCGAGAATTTGAGTTGGGTGTCTTCACGGAAATTGTAGAGCGCGTGATTTCGAGCGCGTGGGTGGTTTCGGAAGATTTTTCCGATAGCCGAGGAATATTTTATGATTATTTGAAGTTTTGGGTTTCGACGAGTTTATCCGATTGTTTCGAGCTTATCCGAATCATTTTGTATTTTCATTTCGGACCGTCAATCGACCCGAGGGATGAGTATAAATATCGAAAATAGTCGTAAAATTGTAAAAAGTTGATTTTGGGCCGAGTTGACTGAAACAGGACCGTTGACCACGTTGACTTACGTTGACCGAGAGGAGAAACGGACCGTTTGGATTCTCTTGCCGGACCGGCCAATTCCGGCCACTTTAGGCCTCGACCTTTGAAGGTAAAGTGTTCCTTTTGTGATTCTATGCTGTTTTGCCTTTGGAATTGTGTGAATTGGTTGAGTTTGGAAGGAGAAATCACGGTTTGAAGTTGATGAGTTTTCCGGCCGGTGTGGGTTTCGGTGACGGTGGTGCTCCGGCCACGGTGGTGGCCGGAGGGTTAGGGGGTTTTGGTCAGGGAGGCGAGGTGATCCTTTAGGGACAGGTTTGGGAGTCAACCGTGCGCCGTGGACGGAGGATTGGAGGCGAACAGTTCGCCGGAGGAGATTTGACCACCGTGGCTTTCGAGCTAGATTCCGGCCACGGTGGTGGTTGGATGATGATGACTCCTTCATTAATGTTGCTCGCCTGGTTGAGGAGAGTATTGTGGTAGCTCGGTCGCCGGAAAAACTCTCTGGTTGATGGCGCTCCGCCGCCGCTGGCGGCGGTCAACGCCGGAGCTCCGGCGACCCGTTGACTTTTTGGATTTTGGTGTTTTTAATGTCGTTTTTCTCGTAATCGCGCCCTGATTATCGTTCAGAGGTTTTCGGGTTGATTTGGTTAGCCGATTGTCAGTCGAGATTTGGAGTGGGGATTTCGGGATTTCCGTAATTCATTTTGCACTGCATTTCGTATTTCCGGGAACGGTTAGTTTCCGTGCATCAGTACAGTGTTGTGAATTACGATATTGATCAGTTGTATTTTATGAATATATTCAGGAGATCGGGATCGAGATTGTGATCGAGCTTCTGGCGAGGGATCTTCCGCCGGTCCTCGAGATTAGCGCGTGTGTGCGTTTTGCTCACCTGTGAGTGGACATTTCTTTTCACGGAAATCTTGCGAGTCTTTTATGTGATTTATGAACTTGAGCATGCAGCGTGATTATGGTTTTACGAGCATGAGATTTCATACGAGATTATATTTATTATGAGCATGTGTTTACGATTATACGAATGTGTTTATACAAATATACGTATACGAATATGCATACAGTTTATATATTGTTTCATGCATTTGCATCGAATTGTTTATGATTTGGTTTTCACAGAGTACAGTCTTGGTTACGTTGTTGTATCGATACACTTTGCCTCTCGGCTGATCCCCGATGGTAGGCCGCCAGGAGGGACGTCGTTATCCCGACCTGACCGGTGAGGGGCGTTTCCCTGGAACCGAGGCCATTTCTGGCTTAGAGTCACGGGGACTAAGGACCTCGTGATTCGGACTGTACTAGCACGGTGTGTGTCCATGAGTGACCCCGTGGGATTTATACTTGCATGCTCAGTACGCTGGAGGATTATGGTTTTACCTCGTGTACTATGTTGTTTTTATTTATCTGGACTCGCATATGTTTTTATAACATATATACTTGGTGAAAGACATTTATTTTCGTCCACTCACTCTAACGTGTTTATTGTCTTTCCCCTGAGCTTTTCGGTTTCCGTGCCCAGTTGCAGTTCAGGTTTGGTGTTTTCACGTCGCGGTTGGAGGCTAGTGATCAAAGTCACCTGTGTTTTCCAGTAGGTTTCAGTTTCACCTACTGATGTACATATTGTATATGTTTTACTCTAGAGGTCGCTCTGATACATGTTATGCGGATTTTCACGGATATACATATATACATAGTACAGTTTATTTACTGTTGTTGAATATATTGATGTTGAGAAATCCGGATGGGATTGGCGCCCACGGTTTGCTTTTTGTGGCATAGGATGAAGTGTTAATTTCCGCGTGCAGGTTATGGTAATTCAACGCTAGTAACGAAACTCTGCCGAAATTTCGGAAAATTTTTTGTTGGTTCGTAATTTCGAAAGGGTTTGATTCCGGTTTAGGTAACTGAATCGGGATTGGGTCCTTTCAGTTCTTACAGCCTAATGAGTTGTCACAACTTTAGGAAAAGGCCCAACGATAAAACAGCATAAACCTCTCTACAAATTTTGTGGAAAACAAAAAACGAATTCACTCTTAGCCAATCGAATTGAAATTGAAATTGGAATGCTTCAGGAGGTTTTGGCTTTACAACTCGGGGATGCGGAGAACAAAAAACGAATTCACCCTAAACATAATTCTAACACAACCTCTTAGCCAATCGAATTGAAATTGAAATGCTTCAGGAGATTTTGGCTTTACAACTCAGTGACGACTCGATAATCGCCTTGAGAAAGAAAAAGAAAAAGCCAAATTTTGATCCATTCCTTTGTTGGCCCTTACCCTTAGTTCTTCAACTTAAATGCAGCACATAGATTGGTTGAATTATGTATCAATACCTACATCTAATGTAATTGTGTGACGACCTAGAACAGAAACAGTATGAGAAATCAACAGTGAAATCAGATTAATCTACGAGCTCGCGTGTTATCGCAGAGTTCCGACAGAGTTTGAATCGCCAGATTTGTTAACGACTAAATCATTGGCCGAGAATTTGAGCTGGGTCTCTTCTCGAGAGTCGTTGTACGTGTGATTTCAAGTTCGTGGGCGGTTCCGGATCATTATTTGGACGACCGAGGAATAATTTATGAATATTTGAAGTTTCGGCATAATCGGTTTATAATTGTGGCCTTCTTAACGACTAAAGTACCGGACAAGAATTTGGTTTCGGCTTCTTCACGGAAGTTGTTGAGAATTTAATTTCGAGCTTGTGGGAACTTCCGAAGCATTATTCCGAGTTACGAAGATTAAGTTGTGCATATTTCCGATTGTTGATTATTTAGTCAGTTTAAATATGTGTTGGTTTGAACAGTTGACTTTTTATCCGATTGGTCGATGTGTTTGACATTGGGTGATAATTGAAGAACATGTCGAGTCGAGTTTGTTGTCGCGAGAATTATCGGAATCGGAATTACGACGAGAAAGTTACGGATATTTGAAGTTTATCGAAAATGGTGTTTGAAAGTTTCTATTTTTGGAAGGTCTATACATAGTAGTTACCTATTTGGGCAAGTCAAACATTTCCAGATTGGGAGTTGACCGAGTTGACCGAGTCAACTCGGTGGAGAGAGAGATTCACGACGGCAAGGGCGACCTCCACGGCGGCGATGGGATTCCGGCCACCCCACGGCTTGGCCTTGGGCCTGTTCTCTTCGCCTCGACCTCCTCGTCCCAACCCCGGCCACCTTTCACGGCGTGGCTCACCTGAAAGAGAGGAAATTCCGTCCAAAGAATGGAAGAAACTTGGGGTTTTTGTTGGTTTCAATTTCGGCCAAATTGAGCTACAAATTGTAGTGGGCTTTGAAGCTCTCCTCACCATGATTCTAACCATGTAAGTATGGAGTTCTAATTCGATTTGTGGATGGAGAATTTTGGATTTGAAATTTGTGTTTCAATTCGGGTTTTCATGAAATTGAGCTAGTTAGAGTTTGAATTGGCCTTCGATGCAGTTGACAAAGTTGCTCAGTGGGTGATTTTGAGTGGAATAGGGGTTGCTCTGCCGGGAAAAGTTCAGATTGGTGGTGGCGCCGCCGGCAGCGGCGGTCAACGGTCAAAGTTTGACTTTTTGGGGTTTTCGACAAGTTGCATGTCATTTCACTCGAAATCGCGCCCCGATCGCAGTGGGGAGGTTCGTTTTTCGAATTGAGCGTCCGAAAGTACAGTGAGGTATTGAGGTGTGATTATCGAATTTTCGACGATTCGTCGACATTGAATTGCGTGTTTTCGAGAACGGTGGTTTCTCGTGATTTGTTTTGAATTGTCGGGTTATGACTTTGAGTAATGGATTTTGTGAATATTCAGGGGTTCGTGATCGTTCTTTTGGCAAGGGACTTTCCGCCGGATCACGGGTTAACGCGAACTGCGTTACGCTAGTCTGTGAGTGGACATTTCTTTTCACGGATTGTTTGCGAGTCTTTATACACGTTTTACGAACTTGGGCATGCATATGAGATTTTGGATTACATGAGCATGTGTTTTACGATTATACATATACGGATATGCGTATACGAGTATACATACACTTATATGTTGTTTCATGCATTTGCATCGAACTATTTACGATTTGATTTACACAGAGTACAGTCCTTATATATGTTGTTGTATCGATACACCCGCCTCCCGGCTGATCCCCGAGGATGTTTACCGGGGGAGGCTGTGACTCCTGACCTGTGACCTTTACCGGGGGGAGGCAGACCTTTGACCTGAGGCCTCTCTGGCTAGAATTGCGTGGAAGTCTGGGACTCCGTGATTCTGACTGTACTAGCACGGATGTGTCCATGAGTGGCCCCGTGAGATTTTTATGCATGCTCCGTACAGGTGAGGAGTTAGAGTCTCCCTCGTGTACTCGGGCGCGTGAGGAGTTAGAGTCTCCCTCGTGTACCATTTGATTATTTATACTTTCGACTCGCATATGTTTTTATAACTTATATATATTATGTGGTGAAAGATATTTATTTTCGTCCACTCACTCTAACAGTTTTCATGTCTTTCCCCTGGGATTTTCGGTTTCCGTGCCCAGTTTGCAGTTCGGACTCTGGTGTCGCACGTCGTGGTCGGAGGCATAGTGCTCGAGCTACCTTGTTTATTCCAGTAGGTTTATTGTTCTACCTACTGTGGTATACGTAAATGATTATACACTAGAGGTTGCTCTGAGTATTCTGTTGTATATATTATACGATTTTACTCCGGATTTCAGTAAAGTACAGATATATTTACTACTTTACATTATTGTTGATATATTGAGAAATCCGGATGGGATTGGTGCCCACGGTTTGATTTTTGTGGCATAGGATGAAGTGTATTTTCCGCGTGCAGGTAATGGTAATTCCACGTTAGTAGCGAAACTCTGCCAAAATTTCTTCGGTTTTTGTTGGTTTGTATTTTCGAAGGGGTTTGATTCCGGTTTAGGCAACTAAATCGGGGTTGGGTCCTTTCAAATTGCTCATCAATCGTCTTGTAACATTATGCCTCTTCTAATAAAAAAAAGTTTTATTTTTTATCCCTTCCTTCAAAGCTTTAGACATAATATGATTCATACACACAAAGAAATATGATTTCACCTCGGAATCAAAAAAAATCACAAATACCAAACTGGGTACTCAAATAGAAAACTGTAGGCTAAGTAGAGAAGAACAACATCGACCAACTGAAAAATCAATACAACTCAAAAAGTTAAAAACTCAGAACCTATACTCAGGCCAACTATCAACAATCAAACGATGGGACTACCTAATACATTTTCAATAGGTAAACCCAAACACATAGACAATGTGTTCAGGTTGGAAACAATTGCAGAACGGTGTTACATGTACAAAACAAAATTCAATCCACAAATCGTACAAAACTAACTAAGGTCACTAAATATCAAATCCAACTAAATATCAAAAAAATTGCAGATGAACAATATTGTTTCACTTACTTTGTAAAAGATCTCTTCCTCGAGAGGAGCACATGAAAGAACAAAAATTAAGAACAGGAGAAGAAGAGCATGACCATCAGATAAGCATACATTCTGTTGCATTGAGAAAACACTAACGTTCAAAATCCACTGAGAGGACTATATACCTTCAATATTCTCTAATTTTCATAGCTTAGCAAAGCTATTAGTGTCAGTAATCCATACTGCAAGAAACATATGGTGGAATTAATAATTTCCCACCAATTAAGGTGTCACATACAGAACATCAATCATTAGCATGGTATTTGAATGCTGATGCAGTTGGTAAAAGTTAGAAAAACAAAACACTGCAAGCTAAAACCTCAATCTTATAAAGCAAAATCACCTATTACAGTCCGATCTGCGGCAATCACACACCAGCCTGATATCAATATCTGCACCCCAAAAAAATTTATATGTTCAAATGAAAAGATAGTTTATATATATGCCTGGCTTATAAGAAAAGTATCAAGTTGTGGCATTACTCAAAACTCAAAAATTCATACTGAAACAGAATCAAGACCCCACAAACTTACTGAAACAAACGTGGGCTGAATGACATCCCACAATTACAACAACTCAATCCCTCAACTAATCCCAGACACAAAACCTCCGACCCTTGCAAGAAAACAACATGCAAATTGTCAAGAGACTGATTCCAAATGCAGACCACTTACAGCAGCAAATTTAAGATTTAATTAGAAGAAGGTGTTAAACTTACTCAAGCTACATGCATATCTAACAAATTTAGATCACTTAAAGTTTGAAATTCCTTAGGCATTACATACCTACCATTTCAATTTTCCTCCTCTTTCTAGGAGCTATGCATAACCATTTCCCTAATGTAAGCAATATAAAAATGAAATGATAACATAGTGTTGGGCCAGAATCAAAGTAAATACCTGGTGCTTAGTGAGACGCCTCATGATGGCCCCTGAACAATGCCTATGAACAGGGCTCATGAAACAGGCTAGGAACTGTATGTCTCACCAGTTGTTAGCAAGCTATTACTTTTTTCTTCTCAAAAGTAAGGTCTACAAAATTCTTGCTAGCTTTTGATCGAAATAACAGTTCAAATGCTGATATACATATTCTCATACATGTATTACACTAATGCTAGACACAACCTCAGAGATACCCACCCAACCCAGCGTCAATAACAAAGTGAAATGCCACAGAAATTTCTATTTGTAAAACCTGCTTGAAACTTGGACTGCACCCAGACACTTGCCGATAATTCATTCACTTCAGATGCAGGATTTTCCTTTTTCTTCGGCGGCTCTTGAACTATCTGCAGAATAGCCTCTTGTTTGGAACTAACATTATAAACATGTTTCTGTCACTGAAGCTTTTGGCCTCCTCTATTGCAAGCTGCACATCAGGCATACAATTGAAGATAAATAACGTTGAACTGATCTCATGCAACAATTTACATTGTATATGCAACTTTGTTCATCATTTTATGCACGGATTAACATTAGTACCTCCCCAACTTCACTTTCAAAGCGTTTGAGAAGCTCGATAGCTTTATTCCATAACTCATTTTCACGACCTACAACATTTGATTATCAATATCAAAGAAGAGCAACAGAGTGTAGGACTATCGATCCAATGATATCCTTTGTTGATATAAAAGCACTCATTAGGAAGCTTAAGCAACCTACCTTATCCTCATCTTTCAAAAACTTCAGGGCGGCTCTCATACGTACAGAATAATCATGTTGCTCAATGTTGTATCTGTACAGATAATAAATAAATTAGCAACTTTATACATACATATGATATGGAACACGGTAATGGCAGAATTTTGAAGACTCAATGCAAATAATGAAAGAAAGAAGATTCAATATTTACCCCATTTTGAGTTCCTTCAAATCCATGCGACTGGCTAAATGATTTAAGAGAAGAATTTAGTCAATATCTTTCTTCACATGAGATTATGTTTATACATCAATCAGATAGGAAAAACAGCTCAACAGAAAAAAAAACTCTCACTTGTACTTTTCGCCTATGACACTCTTTTCTTTTATTATTGTTCATACCCATATTTACTGAGAAGAAGTAAAGTAGAGATTGTTAAATTAACCACATTATTGAACTAAAACTTCAAGGAAGAGCATAATATTTAGGTCCCGTTATGGCCACTATGTAATGAACACACTGATATTCGTCTTCCTAATTATCACTAATTATATTGTTCAAGTCCTAAATCCTAAACCCTAAATGATTAAACCAAAGAAAGAAAGAAAAAGCAGAATTCAACAAAGTATAGGAAAAGGAAGCTAGCAGTATTTACAAATCTTATTCAACCAAGTATAGTTCTTCATTTTGAATCAGCCAAACAAAATAAACTAACCCTTTCATTAACAAAAAAAGAACAACACGAATTAATCCATTTGAGAGCAATTAATTACTAGCTGAGTATTTTCAAAACCAAACAAAAAGCAAAGCAATTAAGTCATAGTTCTCTTCAAACAATCACACTCGCTCAAGAACCTAAAGCATTCTCAGACCCAGATAAAGCCTTTAAACTACAAATTTATGAATTCTGAAATTGAGATATTGTAGATTTGAAGAGTCACAACGTTCTATTGGAGAAAAATTAGAAAATAGGTTGATGAGAATATCAGTCGATATAGAAAGAGAACCGATTGAACAGATGAAAATTGAAACTAATGTCTAACAAAATGACAAGGAGAAGATGGTGAAATAAGAAGCTAAACGGGATAAGGAAGGAATGATTCCTTAGTACAATATTGAGCAATAATGTAGTGATCAAGTTGTTATAAGCAAACCACGCAAAAGCCACTGTCATTTCATGAAAAGCCTGTAGTGATTACCCAGAACTACCAGACAAACACCTATATGAATCAAAACTTCACAACATGAAACAAAATTAATCGAGCCCAACCAGATTACAAAGGAAATTAGAACAAAAACAAAGACGACCTACCAGGGGAAATCGATGAAATTCAAGCAAAATCAACAAACGAAATGGGAGTAGCATAGATGAGAGCTGATTTGATTAATTCATAGAGGTAATACGTAGTCCGTGATCTTGTTGCTTGCAGGCAAAGGTAATAGAGGTGACCTATTGATGGTGAGCCCGAGGCGGCGGTATGGTGATTTTGAAGCTTCGACTGTGACGACCCCAACCAGAATCGGTAGAGTAATCAGCGTAATTCACGAGTTAGCGCGTAATCGCAGTTTTTCGATAATTGTGTGGTTTGCCGGTTTTGATTACGACTTAATTATCGGCCGAGAATTTGAGTTGAGTCTTTTCTTGAGAGTTGTTGTACACGTGATTTCGAGTTCCTGGGTGGTTTCGGATGATTTTTCCGATGACCGAGGAATATAATATGAATATTTGAAATTTCGAAATATCGACGAGTTTATCCGTTCGTATCGAGTTTATCCGAATCGTTATGGTTATCCGTCTTGGACCGTCGATGGTCCCGAGAAGCGAGTATAAATATCGGAAATAGTCGAAAATTGTCGAAATTGCACTGTTTGGAAGTTTGACCGGCGTTTGACCATAATTGGAGCGTTGACCCGCATTGACCGGAGAAGAAAATCTCCACCGCCGCTGACTCGCCGGGAACCTTCATTTTCCTGCCACCTCCGGCCTTGTGGTTGGTATATTTCGAATCCTTGTTTGATTTCCTACTGTTTAGAACTTGGAATTTTGGAATTTGAGGTTGATTTGAGGGAGAACGGAAGAGATGAAGTTTGAGATTTTTCGGCCGGTCACGGCCTTGTTTGGAGGTGGCGCCCCGGTGACTTTCCGGGGTGGACTCTTGGTGGGTTTTGTTAGGTTTTGGATGGAGATCATTTCTCCTTTGGTTTGGAGGGACGAAGAGGCGTGACGGCGCCAGAATCGGCCGGGAAAGTTTTCCGGCGATTCTTGGCCGTGGCTCTTTCGAGCTGATTTCCGGCCACGGTGGTGGCTGGATGGTGGTGGTGTCTTGAGGAAAGTTGCTCGGCTTGAGGAGGAGAACAGTTTGGGAGCTTGGCCGCCGGGTAAACTCTCTGATTGACGGCGTGCCGGCGGCGGCGGTCAACGCCAGAGCTCTGGTGACCCGTTGACTTTTTAGAATTTGGTGATTTTAATGTCGTTTCACTCGTATTCGCGCCCCGATCGTCGCCTTGAGGTTTTCGAGTTGATTTGGGTATCGGATTTTCAGTCGAGGGTTTTGAGTGGAGATTTCGGGAATTTCGTCGATTATTTTGCACTGTGTTATATATTTCCGGGAACGGTTGATTTCCGAGGTGTGGTACAGTGTTGTGAATTGTGAATTTGATCAGATATATTTTATGATTATTCAGGGGATCGAGATCGTGCTTCGAGCGAGGGATCTTCCACCGGGCCACGTGATTAGCGCGAGTGCGCGTTTTGCTCGTCTGTGAGTGGACCTTTCTTTTCACTAATCGATTGCGAGTCTTTATATTACATTTTATGAGCATGAGCATACGTTTGTGATTATGACTTATACGAGCATGTGTTTTACGATTATGCATTTACATTATGCTTTTTATGTATGCATGAAACTATTTATGATTTGATTTACACAGAGTACAGTCTTAGTATATGTGGTTGTATCGATACACTTGCATCCCGGCTGATCCCCGATGATGTCTACCAGGGGGGAACTGTACCTTATGCTGATGTATTTCCGGGTAGGTACATATTTCTATTCCTTGTGCTGATGTATTTCCGGGTGGGAACAGATACTCTGACCTGAGGCCTTTTTGGCTAGAATCACGTGTGGGTCTGGGATCCTGTGATTCGGACTGTACTAGCACGGATGTGTCCATGAGCGACCCCGTGGGATTTTTCCATGCATGCTCTGTACGCTGGATGAGTTTGTGTTCACCTCGTGTACTATATCATATTCATTCATTTTGACTCGCATATGTTATTATAACATATATTATTTGGCGAAAGACATTTATTTTTGTCCACTCACTCTAACGGTTTTCATGTCTTTCCCCTGGGCTTTTCAGTTTCCGTGCCCAGTTTGCAGTTCGGATTCTGGTGTCTCACGTCGTGGTCGGAGGCTAGTTGTTCGAGCTACCTGTGTTTTCCAGTAGGTTTCTTGTTTCGCCTACTGTTGTATATTTTGTATATGTATACACTAGAGGTCGCTCTAATACATTACTGATACATGTTTTATGCGGATTTTTCTGGATTTTCTATATATTACAGTTATGTTTACTGTTTA
Organism: Geum urbanum; assembly: GCA_946800695.1. NCBI lineage: Eukaryota > Viridiplantae > Streptophyta > Magnoliopsida > Rosales > Rosaceae > Geum > Geum urbanum. Next base: position 44,927,769 of record OX326998.1, read on the forward strand.
TTGTTATTGATATGATATTGAGAAATCCGGATATGATTGGTGCCTATGGTTTGGTTTTTGTGGCATAGGATGAAGTGTTATTTTCCAGGTGCAGGTAAAGGCAATTCCGCGTTAGTAGTGTTACTCTACCGAAATTTTAATGATTTTTGTTGGTCCGTGTTTTCAGAAGGGGTTTGATTCCGGTTTAGGAAACTAAATCGGGGTTGGGTCTTTTCATCGACCGGATCATCATTGAAGCCGATTAGTTTGAGGTGTTGAAATCGGGGTCGATTCGGGGCGGTCGAGTCTCAACTGAAAGAGATGGGAAGAGAGAGAGCAGAATGAGAAAGAGAATATGGGAGCAAATATCTGAGAATGGGTCGGTCGATCTAACCTGGTCCTGGTCGGCGATGAGGGCGATGAGGTTTTGCTTGGCGAGGTGGGATTGGGCGATAACGGAGAAGGAGCAGGTGATTTTAGCTTTGTCGCCGCATGAAATCACTCTCCTGCGCCTTGGCTTGCCTGACTTGGTCTGGGTTTGGCCTCGGCCTGCCTGATTGCGATCTGCCTGCCTGAGGCCGACGATGCTGGAACTTAGGAAGAGAGAGTGAGATGGAGATGATAGATCAAAAATGGGGAGGAATGAGAGAGATGACCCACACGGTTTGCACGTACCAATTGTACAGTGAAATGTACAGTGCGATATATAGTGAAACCCTCAGAACTCACTTTTGTTATATAGTAAATATAACAATCGTGGGTTTCCTGTTCATAAGCCCTGTTCACTATTCTAGGCGTGTGAACCATGCGAGGATGCTGCTCTCTCTCTTACTTTACTCCCTCTCTCCCCGTACGTTTTGGATCAAACCCAAGCTCAACGTTATGGCTCTCCTCCTCTTCGATCTCTGGTGCTCTCTCAATCTCTCTCTATCTAAACTCTCCATAACTTTCCATGCACATCGCGTCAGGGACTCAGTGTGGTCGGTCGATCTGCTCCCCGATTTTGCTATCTTGCATATACTTTCCAAAAGTTTTCTCGACCTCGCTCCTCGCTCCTCTCTCCTCTGCGCGCTGTTCTCTCTCTGTCACGTTTTTGGTTTAGGTAAGTTCTTTGCTGATGGATATGCTTGGGTTTGATCGTTTTCAATTTATGTAGTCAAGTTTTGATATGGGTCATTGTTCTGGGTAGTTGAATTAATCTATCTACTTGAGTCCGATGAATTTGTCGTTCTGTGATATACAATCGTTGATTAAACATGTAAAGAGCATCTCATTCGGCTGACATGGGATATGGGTATATCATACCTTAACTAAAGCCCGATGGAGGAATGAACAATGTTCTTATAAACATCTCTCTTTGCTTTCGACAAAATGGATACCATATACTGTTCCTCAGATGACAACAATCGGATACAATTTCTGAACCCGGATCACGAAGCCCGAACCCGACCCATATTCCAAGGTAATGGATTTCTTGATTGATCGAATTGAATGAATTGATTGTGGTGGTTATTGACTGTTATGTGATTGCAGAGCCTGAGAATCATCGAAAAAACGGCGATCTTATTCAACATGCACAGAGACTTTTCGTTTCGCTGGGTAGATAGTTTTGGCCCCCCTAAGGTGTGTTAATTGCCTTGGTTTGGATCAGAGTTGGTAGAGAGTTAAATAACTGGGAGAGAGGGATCGAACCTGTAAACTGTGGAACCAATGTGTGATGAGTAGTGTGATTTGGTTGAAGAGGCAGAGACTCTAGAGGAACACCGAGCCTGTAAACTCCTTTTAGTCGAGCAGAAATAAATCTATTCGACCATGCATCAAGGTGTAGCTGGAAATAAGTGTTACTACAAAATGAACAGCCACTTGAGCAAGTCACGGAGAATCAGCTACCAGAAGAAAAAGATGGGCCAATTTTGAGGACAATGCTGAGGTATTACTATTACAGAATTGAGTTGAAGAACAATACTGGGAATTTGATTGTGTATTGAATTGAATTTTTTTGCTTAAACTGTTTCAGGATGGTTGTGATCAGAAAAGGTTTGAGGAATTAGGAAATGTGGAGGTAATTCGATTGAGACATCTGAAAGCTTTTCTAATTTCATTAGCCTCTGTTTTGATTATGTGGTATGTTATGTATCATATGATGCTTAGTAAGAACAAAACCAAAGCCCGTACACTCTCTCCGCCTCCCTTTCTCATCTGCAACTGCTGCCTACTTTGATCTCCTTTTCTCTGTCTCTTGCGATCAAGCTCTAGCTCCCTCAACCACTAATCGTCAATCTTTCTTGATCTATTTTCAATCCGAAACCGCCTACCCAATCATGTCGATGTTGTTCATAGGGGAAGCATAGTGTCCGTGTGTTACTCGATACTGTTCAACCCGCCTCCTCTTTCGAGTTTTCGAGATCTCCAATTAGGTATTGAACCAACTTCATTTCAATTTTGTGCTTCTGTTTCAATAATAAAAGAAGTATTTCAATGTCTATTGTGCTTGAGTTTGCCTAAAGTTTGGGTCTTTCGATATAAATTTGAGTGTTTGGTTGATGATTTGAAATTTTGGTTTAGGTTCAAGTTTGGGTCTTTAGATGGGTATTGATTTTCGTGTGCAAATTTTTGAGATTAATACAATCTCTACAAATTTGAAGTATTGATTTTTGGATGTTGTCTTTTCGGTCATTTGCTCTTTGGCTGTGTACACTATTGTCTTCCTCTGCAAATCTGTCTAAGTCCCTTAGCCTCACTTCTAATCTATCAGCGTGGCTGTGTGGGTTAAATTGATCGAGTTTAAGTTTTGACCAAGTGCTTTACAATGTTCATAAAATTAAAACATAGAAGCACGGGGAGATAAGAAATGTACAATCCAGGAATAAATTGTACTTATGATGTAAGTACAAAATGAATAGCTGATACAAATCGAGAGGAGAGTAATCTAGCATTGCATTAATAAGTCATCCTTGGTCGTAAACATGAAATTGCATTGTTGATTTGTCTGATATGATTTTACTCTCTAGCAAAAAGAAACTACATCTTTGTTTCATTTATCAAAGACAGAGAAAGAACAATCTTTGTGGAAAAACTATCTCCATGAAGGCAAAGTAACTGCTACATTACTGGCCTATATAAGGCAAAGTAATCTGGTTTACCAAAGTGAGTTTACTGCTACGCACAAACTAATACAACATTTTGCTCTGGCTGATTGTTTCTTTTACCTACGACTTTTAGATATTTCAGAATATTGACATTCATATATTAGGAGAGTAATCATAACTTTACTCTCTCTGCCCATGATACTTATGCGTGTATATATATACAAGTCAATCATAGAAGTCATCCTTTCTCTCTCTTTATCATTTTTACTTTAAGTACTTTTGATGTGTAATCTTTATATAAGCACGGAGAGAAATATGCCTAGTTGATACTGCATTGGTCAAACTTCATTCAATTGTACTTATGATGAGCTTCTATTATTACACCTCATTGTGTAATTTTTCAGTAATTACACCTTTCGATCGGTTCATCAATTCTGCCACATGTTTGTACAATATCTGGTTTACTTCTCTGTGCTTCCATCATCTTAATTTGCAATATCGGCTATGGCTCGATAAGTTAATTTTTCATTGTCTGATAATTAACTCCATTATTATATCAATATACACTATAATGAATGGCATATCCATTCGGCTCAGCAGCTTCCGTCTGGACTTCCACCACATGGTGCAGAGGTATGCGCAGAATGGTTTTTGTCATAGGATAACAAATTGCCTCCTTTTCAAATCATGTTGTAGAATCTGTTTCAAGCATTAATTCAAATATATTGTCTTTCCTACTAGGTTCATTTTTGTGATTCAGGGTGTTGTAACCTTTACCAATAGTTCTGGTACTAGCCACAAATAAATGGTACGAAAGCTGTAGTCCTCAGTGTGAAAGTGCTAGCTTTTGTTGATTAGTTAGTGTATTCTTAAAAAACTATTCATTATTATCTCACGTGCATGTGGATTCATATGTTTATTTTCCTCCTCTTTTTCACCAGTCCATAATTATTGGGTATTAGTGACGCCTTCTTGCTAGTTGTTATTCTTTAATTCCTTCGTTTACTGTGGTAGCCTCTGTGATTCATCGATAGTCTGATCAAGAGCCTCGATTTTGTCAGTTATTTGTCATGGGATTTTTGTATTGACTTTGTGGGTTTGATTATTTACTCTGGTGTAGTCACTAAAGTTGATGAAATTGAGCTTTAAAATTACTGATCAAGTGTTGTTTTTGTTTCAGCTTTATGCTTTGGGAATTTATACATGGAATTGATCGTTTTTGACCAAGTAAGTTCTCAAACTTTAGCTTTGTTTTTGGTTAATCTGAGTTACATACAAGAGTTGAATTGATAAGACGCCGCTCCAAATTGGAAATAATGGCATATTGATGGATTTAGGAGTATTGGTCTGTTTTTGAGATATGTAGGAATGTGTTTGAATGGATATTTTCATTATGAATATTGATTGGATATTTTCTCTTTTTGTATTGCCATTAAGGGTCTGAAATTTTATTCTGTATAAAGGATTGGGTAAGAAAGATACTTGCTTTTTGTAGATTCAAGTCAAACGTAAGGTTTAGGATATCACCATTTTTTAGAGATTTAGATGCAAATGGAGTAGGTATGCTTTTGTACATTTTGTATGATATAAAATGAACCACATAGCAATTTACTATATAACAAAAGTCGGTCGAAAGGTTTACTGTTGCTAAGGGCACTGTTCAAAGGGGGCATTTTCGTCTGAATTTTGGCACCCTTCTCCTCTCTCTCTCATTTCTCCCTTTTCATTCACCGTTCATTCTATCCTAATCGCAGCCTCTTATCTTCGTCTCCCTCTCTCTCTCTGTCTTTCTTTTCTTCCTCTCTCTCTGCTATCTCAACCATGAGACATGGTTGAAGGAACCAAGTCTTTTCTCTGTCTCAGATATTTGCTCCCATCTCTGCCGATCAATCTCAGCCTCCACGAATTTCTCCCCGAATCCCGTTTCCACAAACCCAGCCTCTACCGCTCACCAATACTCATGAAGAGCTCCTACCCTTTGCGGCCGCCGGAGTTGGTCTTCATGGGAGGGACTCGGGATCTGACATGACCTCCAGTTTCTGTTGCTATCGATTCTATCGGAGAGACTCGAGATCCGACATGTTGTTCTCCGATTCGTCGTCCACCGCGACGGCAACTATAAGAGCTTCAAGCAAATCACTGGCGATCGTGAGTCTGCTACTCACTTTTCATTTTCATTTCACTTCCAATATGAATTTGATGATTACAGTAATTAAATTTGTGTGTGCCATTTGGTTAAATTATTTTCTTTACTGAAAATTAATGGTGATTAGTAGATGGAAGTATATGGTAGAAGCTAGGATTTGAATAATGAAAAGTTCTGGAGAGTGAAATGATTATGGGATTGTCGATGAATATGAATTGCGCTAGCTAGCTGCTTGGGATGGTGTGAGAAATTTACCTTCCCATAGATGGTTAAGCCTAAAAAATAGATGATATGTAGTACAGTGCAGAAGCAACAATGCAGTAGAGGCCAGAATATTGTTTTTCAGATACACCGGCTTCTGCTTTTTGTTTTTTATTGAGTTAGTCAAATATGGGATTTTTATTTCACTGGCCTCATCAATCTCTCAGATAAAGTCTCAATTTCATATTTGGGCTGTGATTGGAGATTACACCGAAACGAGAAGGTGAAATAGAATAGAGAGCTCACAAAAAAAATTTGTTTGAGTGGGTTGGAGTTTCCTTATTACCATTTGATATGCATTTCAAATTGATATGGTTATCTTGAATTTGATTATGTCTTCTCATTTTGAGTTTCTCACATTTCTACTGTTTAGGGTCTGTAATTCATTGTATGATGTGTAATTCAAAGCACAAATGACATATTTAAAGGATAAAGTTTAAATTTTGATACAGAGTGTGATCCCAATTTAATGTTGTAGTTTATAGTGGTATTTTTTTTTGTTCGATACTGAAATGACTGTGAGTTTGTAGCTTTATTTGTGTGAAGGAAAGGGTATGAATTCTGAATGTGGTTACTTTAGATCATTTTATATTTTTTGATAGTTCGGGTAGATTGGTGTTCGAATCAGAATTAGTTTGTGAAGGCTTTGTCTTTGTGGGCTATTTTGATTGTGTCGTGATTGTCGAGCTTGATTGAGAAGGAACAACGATTAGGTCCTGCCAACTGAGTTCATTCCTCGATTACTCAATCTGCAATGGTGAGCTCTTAGATCTCTCATATTATCACTCTGTTGTTAACACTTCCTGAGTATTAGCATATTACTACTTGATTTTTTTCACAGTTACCATTTATGCATCTCTTTGAATGTCCTTGATTTCTATTGAATGAGTTTCGATTTATGTAGCTTCGTAGGCTGAGAATACAATAGAGGTGCTTGGACTGTTAACCGAAAAGGAATAAATCGAACTTCTGGACTTTTCATGATTCATTCCATTCTTGCCTCCCTTGGTAAGTGTTATATGAATACTCGACTTATATTGACTGATTGAAGTTAATCAAGGATTCAGTATCTTTCCAAATGCTTAAAGGTTAAAACTCTATGAATAGTGTTAATTACATGGTGGATTCATTGGTTGCAGACTTCAGGAAACCTGAAGCAGTATTATGCAGTTTGTTTTTCTCTTATTGCGGAAATCATCCTTTTTGGGGGCCTCCTACCACCTGCTGTAAGTTCTTTAATTATCAACTTACTGTGATTCGTAGCCATTACATTTCCGAAAGGTTTTTGATCTGACAACATACAAAAATTTACAAGAGAAAATGAGGTGTTATATCATTCAGTTTTGTCAATTTTTTGCCACCACGGATTCAGTTCTCTTTATTTGATATTTCAGCTAGAGTTAAGGCTGGAAATTGGAGGCATGTCATATGAAGATTTTATAAGTATGCATCTGCCAGTGTAGTTAAGACATGTGGAGTTTGACATACAATTGGTTTGGTAACATTATAGATGTTCCAATTTACCTGTCTCAATATGAATCTGCAATGGAGCAAATGTCATTTTAAGAATGAATGGAGCAAACATCTATAATATCTATAATGTTACGACGGGTTCACCTAATTCTGATCACATCTGGGATCTTGGTGAACTCTCTGCTATGGTCATCTATGCCTTTGGTTTGGGTCTGAGTTTTTTTATTTTTTATTTTGTGCATGCTTGATCCAAGTTTTAGGAGATTCACTTCTGTGTTTGATAGGTGAGATCAGCTGGGTTCTTTGAAATTCGTGAAGCAACTGCTTTCCTTCCTCTTTCAAAAAATAAACTTGAGAGTTCTTTGATTTTAGTTAAAGACTTAAAACTTAAATATCTGTTAGTTCATGAGCTTCCATGTATATGGGATATGCAAGTGTTCAATTTTGATTATAACAATGATCTCATGTGCTCATAATTAGGTTATCCTTCGTCATTGGCCCCTGTGTGTGTTCCATTTCCTTCACTATAGTTTGGTTTTGGTATATATTTTTTAGAATGGATTTATGTACTTAACTAGATAGCATTTTTATTTTTTCAGTTATTGAAGTTTATATGCAACAACAAATGTTGATTTTGAGTTTGTTATTTCTGAGTATTGGTTTCATCACTTCTTTTTGCGTCTTCTTTTTATAATTATAGAAACTCAGACAGACCCAAGATTTAAAAAATTTACTAGGCTTTACTCATTAAAATTGAACTGTGACTTAATCTTATAAAACACATACAGGGAGTTTACTTTATGGGCACTGAGTTTCATTATTTTCCATTGTAAATTTAAAATATATTGTCTCACCAAATGTTGCATTTATTTGCAAATATTGTATATTGATGCCTACGCCCTCTTCGACAGTTATGGTGATAGTTAGACTTTGTTCTATCAAAATATGTAATGCATCCATTTATTCACATATAATGAATAGCACATTAGTCTGTTGCGTGTGTTTGCTTCTATTTGAAAATACTTTACCAGTTCTAATACTGAGTTCTTTGTTATTGTGTCTTTTATAGGTAATAGAATGAGTGACTTGCAAGAGCTTGATATAGGTCAGTTATTGTGTGATTGAAGTTATTCATCAGTTACTTAATACATTATATCGTCAATTTGATACAAGAGCAATTTTTATATGAAAAAATGGAATATAATACCAGGACATTATGAACCTAATTATCTGGCACTTTCCAAGACTGAGAGATTGTCAAGTGTATCCACCAATCACCGAGAGTACTTATTTGTTGTATGATTAATATTGTGGTGGTTTAATCAAATTGCAATTTCAAATTTGATATGGAGTTCATATGAAATTATGGATACCGGCCAACTATATGATTTAGTAAGCCTCTGAACTGTGTGAGAAATTGTTATATGCTTCAAGTTGCTCACTATTTTATTAATCTCAGTGACCAAGGCTGCAAAGAACCAAATGCAAGAGTTAAGTCTATAAGTGAGTGAAAGCACATAAACATAAGTTTTATGTAGAAACTATGGTCTCTAATAACAGTAAACTCATTGAATTCAGTATGCAACTTCTTACTACTAAAGTACCACTTACAATGTATCTGTTATTTGGCATTTTATTACAATCTTATTTTTGATCTCAAAAATAGCATGTCATTCATAACACGAATACATGACAAGCAAGTTGGAGCATATGGGCATGGATATCTATTAGTACTAGCTCTTGGATGTTAGCTTTTTCTCAAAGCATTGAGACTTTAATCTTAGCTGTAGCAAGGATTCTTGCTTGATGAGTTTTGAACAAACACATAGAATGTTTTATCCCAACCTAGGTAATTATGCTACCAGAATTGAAGCTAAAGTTTCATTCAATAGGAATTCATGAGTAGTGTGATGCTTTTATTCTCATAAAAGGAAATATGTACAATGGATTCGTTGCATATTTGGTTTCTCTATGTATTTACATATTTGGTGCCTCTATTTTAGTCTCATGAGGAGAATCCCTCAAGGCATAAGAATTCGCTCCATATTAGGTGCCTATGTATTTCAGTAATATGTGGCAATATGACTAATTTCAGTTCTAGAGTAATTCCATATCAACCCAATTGAGATTTTGGTTGATACTACTTTTTGTGTTGGTGGACGAAATCGTCGAGTGATGCTAAGTGGTAAAGACGCAGTTTTTGGTTGATACAATGGATTCGTTGCATTGTCGAAAAGCTAATTATGGAAGTTTCCATTTTGGGCAAGTATTTAAAGTGGGTTTCCATATCAGGTAAGTCAACATCTGATCATTATTACATTGACTTGGTCAACTCGGTTTGACCGAGAAGGAGGAGAAATGTGACGGTGACCGGCGAGCTCCACGGCGGCGTGAGGATTCCGGCCACCCCACGGCTTGCTTCCGGTCCCGTTCGACTCGCCTTGGAGCCCTCGACCCCGTGCCAGCCTCCTTTCACGGCGTGGGACGCTGGAGGTGCATGATTTTTCCGGCCAAAGTTGATGAATTTTGGGTGAATTCGGGTTTCACTTTTCCGGCCGATTCGAGCTAAACCAAGGACTGGGTTTTGAAGCTCTCATCACCTAGAAGCTACCATATAGGTATGGTGATCTAATTTTGCTTGTGTATGGAGAATTTTGGAATTGAAATTTGTGTGAACATTCGGTTTTTCATGAAATTGACATAGTTAGAGTGAGAATTGGACTTCGATGTAGTTGTGAAAGTTGCTCAGTGGGTGATTTGGAGTGGAATAGAGGTTGCTCCGCTGGGAAAATTTCAGTTCGGGTTGCGTCGCCGCGGCCGGCGGTGGTCAACGACGGTCAACGGTCAAACTTTGACTTTTTGGGGTTTTCGACAAGTTGCATGTCGTTTCACTCGAAATCATGCTCCGATCGCAGTGGGGAGGTTCGTTTTTTCAAATTGAGCATCCGAAAGTACAGCGAGGTATTGAGGTGTGATTTTCGGATTTTCTACAGTTTGTCGTAATTGGATTTCGTGTTTCCGAGAACGGTGGTTTCTCGTGATTTGTTTTGAATTGTCGAGTTATGACTTTAAGAAATGAACTTTGTGAATATTCAGGGCGAGGGACGTTCTGCCGGATCACGGGTTAACGCGAACTGCGTTACGCTAGTCTGTGAGTGGACAATTTCTTTTCACGGATTGTTTGCGAGTCTTTATACACGTTTTACGAACTTGGGCATGCATATGAGATTTCGATTTACATGAGCATGTGTTATACGATTATGCCTATACCAGTATATATATTACGTATATACACTTATATGTTGTTTCATGCATTTGCATCGAACTATTTATGATTTGGTTTACATAGAGTACAGTCGTTATATATGTTGTTGTATCGATACACTCGCATCCCGGCTGATCCCCGAGGATGTGTACCGGGGGAGGTTGTGACTCCTGACCCGAGGCCTTTACTGGGGGGAGGCTGACCTCTGACCTGAGGCCTTTCTGGCTAGAATTGCGTGGAAGTCTGGGACTCCGTGATTCTGACTGTACTAGCACGGATGTGTCAACGAGTGGCCCCGTGAGATTTTTATGCATGCTCTGTATGCGTGAGGAGTTAGAGTCTCCCTCGTGTACTCAGACGCGTGAGGAGTTAGAGTATCCCTCGTGTACCATTTGATTATTTATACTTTCGACTCGCATATGTTTTTATAACATATATTACTTGGTGAAAGACATTTATTTTCGTCCACTCACTCTAACGGTTTTCATGTCTTTCCCCTGGGCTTTTCGGTTTCCGTGCCCAGTTTGCAGTTCGGACTCTGGTGTCGCACGTCGTGGTCGGAGGCATAGTGCTCGAGCTACCTTGTTTCTTCCAGTAGGTTTATTGTTCTACCTACGGTGGTATACTTATATGTTTATACATTAGAGGTCGCTCTGAGTAATCTGTTGTGTATATGTTATATGAGTTTACTCCGGATTTCAGTAAAGTATAGATATAATTACTGTTTTACTTTACTGTTGATATATTGAGAAATCCGGATGGGATTGGTGCCCACGGTTTGCTTTTTGTGGCATAGGATGAAGTGTAATTTCCACGTGCAGGTAATGGTAATTCCACGTTAGTAACGAAACTCTGCCAAAATTTTCTACGGTTTTTGTTGGTTCGTGTTTTCGAAGGGGTTTGATTCCGGTTTAGGCAACTAAACCGGGGTTGGGTCCTTTCAGCTTGGTATCAGAGCATTAGGTTGTCAGATTCTGTAGACTCTTGTTGTTGTGACGCTTAGGGTATTTGAGTTGATACAGCATGACTGGAGTGATGACCCGATTGGTCAGGGGTACTCATCAATACTTCGGGTGTTGTGTGTCCTCAAATATCTGGGGTTTCATGATTACGTTCCACTTGTTGTGAACGATGTTTTATTCATTAGGATGCCTCCTGACGTGCTTTCCGTGTCGGTACGGTTGTGGATCCTATTGAGGATCAATCGACGCATGATTTGCCAGTGAACTGTGGATTTGGATGAGTATTCAGAGTTCAGTGAATTGTGTGGCACGAGTTGCCTGGTTGTGTGTGTGAGAGTCTACATGTTGCCTCAGAGCTGAGATTTATGGCAGTTGATGTATGCTTGAGTCAGATCAGTGTATTTGGTGGGCTGTTATTGTGTGAGTACCGGTTGCGACACCATAGCCTACATTCAGGGTGATGTTTACACGGTAATGGTTTTATCAGACTATCCAACGATCGAATGTGGAGTGGTTACCCACCTGAGGCAGAGATGCATTATCCACATGTTTGTTTCAGGTTGCACGTGTTATGTGGTTTCAGAGGAAGCAGTGCACGAGGTTCGAGATGAGTTTGAACCTGAGCATCAGAGAGAGTCTGATTGATGTGCCTCGAGGTAACCGTGAGGAGCTTAGTGTGCTGCACTCAGTGGCGAGGCTATTGTGAGGGAAATGTGTACACGGTTTTCGATGTGATGGTTTGAGGAAAGTGGACTTCGTCGAGATTTTGATGAGGTTGAGTTTCGACACTTCGGGATCAGTGACTTCATCAGGCTGTAGCCTTTTTGATTATGTTGGGCGTCATTAGATCAAGCAGAGGACCCGTTTGACGATGGCGGAGATCATAGAGTAGCAGACTTGCTCCTGTAGCATGAGTTTGGGCAATTGTTGGTGGTCCTATTACGCAGCAGGTGTTGCGGTGATTTGCGTTCGAGGAGTACTTTCAGTTGCTGTTTCGGTGACCAGGAGGGTCACGTTGCGAGGGAGCGCCCTCAGCCAGCTGTGTATGTGGTTCGACAGCTCAGAGTACACGAGGAGATCCTCATGTTGTTCCTGAAGTTTGTCCAATGAACCCTTTTGATTAGTTATTCAGCGAGTCGCATTTGACGTGGGCGGCTAGTTGGGCATGCTGGAGTTCGTGCCATGACCTTGTTTGGGGACAGACTTTTCTCTGAGGTTATTGTTGCTTGATATCCATGGCTATTGTACCTGCATCTCCACTTCCGAGGTTTTGGAGAATGTTGTATCCATCCGGAGGTTGCGAGATCCTTGTTGGAGGATATAGTTTAGCCGCGGATCTGTTATAGCTGGACATCATGGTTGTGATGTGACCGTGAGTATGAACTTACTGATGATGCATTTTGGCTGTGTTTGATTACCTCGAGAAGGAGGTTGTGTTTCGACGACCAAATTTTCCCGAGATACTGTTTCGTGGTGATGGTCGAGCGGATGATGGAAACAGGTTGTGTTGTTGCTTAGCTCATGTTGTGGATATTACGGTTGCTGTGCCCGATGTTGGCGACATTGAGATGGTTCCCGAGTTTCCAGGTGTATTCCGGAGGAGTTACCAAGTGTTTCTCCAGTTCGGAAGACCGACTACACCATTGAGCTTGTACCGGGCGCTGGACTCATTTTATCGGGATCTTGTCGTTCGGAGCCAGCGAAGCTGATGGAGCTACAGTTTTGACTCCAGGAGTTGCTGGAGGAGATTTCAGGAGATTTCATGCGACCCCGCGTATTTGCGTGGAATGCCCTTGCATTGTTTATACGGATGTTGGATGGTTCGATGAGGTGTTGCATGGACTACCGAAAACCTGATTCGCTACAGAGGAGAGTGAGTATCCTCCGCTTCGGATTGACGATTGGTTTGATCAGCTTGTGAGAGCTTCAGTATTTTTGAAGATTGATTTCGGGTCCGGATATTATCAGTTGAGGATCGATGAGTTAAATGTGGTTTGGACAGCTTTCGGATCTCGGTGCGGGCATTAGGAGTTTTTGGTCACGCCATTGGTTGACCAATGCCCCGTAGATCGTGTGGACTTGATGGACCAGGTGTTCAAACGGTTTCTGGACGAGTTTGCGGTCATGTTCGTTGGCAATATCCTGATTCACTCCAGGAGCGTGGACCAGCACCTGAAGCAATTGCGAGTGGTTTTGCGGCCCTTACGAGATGATTGGTTGTTGTGAAGTTCAGCAAGTGTGAGTTTTGGCTGATTAGCGTGAAGATTTTGAGCTGTGTGATGCTGTCCGAGGGAGTTGGCGTGGATCCTGACCAGTTTGAAGCCGTGTTGATTTGGGATTGATCTATCATTGTACCAGAGATCAAGGGTCTCTTGTGTTTGGCAGGCTATTACCGACGACTTGTGCAGGATTTTCCTGGATTGCCACTCTACTTTCCGGATTGACGAAGAAGGCGTCAAGTTCGAGTGGTTCGATGCACGCGAGGAGAATTACTTGCTCCTGAAGGATGGTTGACCGTTGTTTCGGTTTTGACCTTACCTGACGATCGTGACGAGTTCGTGGGTTATGGCGATGCATCGAGGTTTAGATTTGGTTGTGTTTTAATGTTGTGTAGCCGAGCGGTGGCTCATGATTTCGGACAGTGGAAACCTTATGTAGCTATGTATCCGGAGTTTGATTTGGGTGTAGCTATCCTTGTGTTAGCATCAGAGAGTTTGAGACACTACAGCTATGGCGTGCAGCACAGTGTAGGACGTACACTGATCATTTGAGTTTCATCCACTTGCATTTTCGGCCAGATTTGGGCTTGAGGCAGTGTAGATGATTGAGGTCGACTAACGACTATGGCTGCACCTTTGAGCTTGTTCGGGAAAGGCTTGTAGTTGCACTTTGACCATCTGTCTGGGATGTTGTTGCTGATGCATTCAGCTGAAAGTCGGGAGCTTCTGTGTTTCGTGTGTGTGTGGCTCGAGTTTCTGTGTTAGCCGAGTTGCGAGCCATGAGAACTGAGTTAGTGTGTGATGGTGTTGAGGCTCGAGGTTTCATGCGCATTTGGCACTAGTGGTATGAAGATGTGTCTGATACTTCGAGTTTACTACTTGTGACGTAACCTGTAGAAGAATGTAGCAGCTTGTGTGTGCGCAGCATGTGTGTGCAGATGCCACATTTGTCGACAGGCGATGGCTAGGAAACAGAGACTTGCCGAGAAGTACCAGCCATATGAGATTTCCGGTTAGACGTGGCGTTTGTCGCTGTGATCTTGTGTGCCAGTACGCACTTTGGTTAGTGATACCAGTTGTTGGGCCTTTGTGGATCGTCTGACGTACTCAGTACATTTCCTTGTACATTCGGAGATGATTTCAGTGGCAGGCTGGCATAGCTGTGTTTGGTGGAGATTGTCCATTTCGTGATGTGCCTATGTCCCAGTTCGCTGATCGAGATAATCAGCTATGACTAAGTGTTGGCGAACTTTGTAGCGAGCATTGGGGACCAGATTACGAGTTAGTACCAATTCTTATCCTCAGATTTGCGGGCTATCTTTGAGGACTATTCAGACCTTGGAGGGCATGTTGTAGACCTCGGTATTGCAGTTCCGGAGGATTCGGGACCAGCAGTTTCAGCTGTTCGAGATTGCTTGCAGTACCAGTTTGTTGACCACTGTGATATTGACGTTGCGTGATGTCGTTTTGAGGGATGTTGTTGTACCCCACTGTGTTGGAGTGAGTTTGGTTAAGTTTGAGTTGCCGTTTGATTCTGATTTTGTGGAATGTGATACCACAAACTGTCAGATTAGCGGAAATGGGTTGATAATTGCCTGAGTTCGATGTTTGAGTTATGTTGATGTGTGTAAACTAAGTTGTGCTTTGCCATATTGTTTTAATCCAGATGCGGTCGTAGGCGAGTTTGTGTTGTGCCGTATAGTTCGGCGTCCCTTATAGTGTTGGCTTTTATGTGTGTTGTGTTCCGTGTGGCGGAACTATGTTTTAGGTTTGTTACGTGTTGTGTACCCCATATGTTCCTTATGCAGGAACACTTGGCTATTGTGTGGAGCCAGTTCAGATTCGAGATCGAGGGTACAGGGATTTCATCACGGAGCTATCTCTTATTGTGGAGTTGGTTATCAGAGTTGTCCAGTTGACGTAGCCACTGGAGAGTCGTTCAGTTAAGGTTGTCACTAGGCAGTTGAGCAGTATGCAGAGACAGTGCTCCTATGTTTAGCCGACAGACTTGGAAATTTCGAGGTCGAAATTTTTTTTAAGGGGGGTGGATTTGTGACGACCCGGACTAGAATCAGCAGTGAAATCAGATTAATCTACGAGCTTGCGCGTAGTCGCAGAGTTACGGCAGATGTTTTAATCGCCGAACTTGTTAACGACTTAATTATTGGCCGAGAATTGGAGCTGGGTCTCTTCTTGAGAGTCGTTGTACGTGTGATTTTGAGTTCGTGGACGGTTCCGGATCGTTATTTGGACGACCGAGGAATTAATTATGAATATTTGAAGTTTCGACAGAATCAGATTATATTGGCGATCTTCTTAACGACTAAATTACCGGACGAGAATTTGGTTTCGGCTTCTTCATGGAAGTTGTTCAGAATTTAATTTTGAGTTTGTAGGAACTTCCGGAGTATTATTCTGAGTTACGAAGATTAAGTTGTGATTATTTCCGATTGTTGTTTATTTAGTCGATTAAAGTGTGTGTTTGGGTGAACAGTTGACTTTTTATCCGATTGGTCGATGTGTTTGACTTTGGGTGATTATTGAAGAACATGTCGAGTCGAGTTTGTTGCCGCGAGAATTATCGGAATCGGAATTACGACGAGAAAGTTACGGGTATTTGAAGTTTGCCGAAAAGTGTGTTGTTGGTTTCCATTTTGGGTAAGGCTATAAATAGAAAGTTACTATTTCGGGCAAGTCAACACTTGCCATTTCAGATGTTGACCGAGTTGACCGAGTCAACTCGGTGGAGGGAGGAGGGGTGCGACGGCTCCACGACGGCGACGGAGGTTCCTGCCACCTCCGACCTCGGCTTTGGTCGGGTTCTCTTCGTCTCGGCCACCCGAGTCCACTTCCGGCCTCCTCTCACGGCGAGGTTGCCAGAGGAGGGAGGAATTCCGGCATGAAATTGGAGAAAAATGGGTGAATTCGGGTTATTTCATTTCGGCTTTGTTGAGCTCAATCAAGTAGTGGGCTTTGAAGCTCTCCTCACCATGATTCTAACCATGTAAGTATGGTGTTCTAATTCGATTTGTGGATGGAGAATTTTGGATTTGAAAATTTTGTACCAATTCGGTTTATCATGAAATTGGATGAGTTAGAGTGAGAATTGGCCTTTGTTGTAGTTGACAAAGTTGCTAAGTGGGTGATTTTGCATGGAATGAAGGTTGCTCCGCCGTGAAATCTTCCGGTCAGGTGGTGGCGCCGCCGTGGGCGGTGGTCAACGGCGGTCAACAGTTTGACTTTTTGGATTTTCGACAAGTTGCATGTCATTTGACTCGAAATCGCGCCCCGATCGCAGTGGGGAGGTTTGTTTTTCGAGTTGAGCGTCCGAAATTACAGTGAGGTATTGTGGTATGATTTCCGGATTTCCGACAGTTTGTCGTGATCGGATTATGTGTTTCCGAGTATGGTGGTTTCTCGTGATTTGTTTTGAATTGTCGAATTATGTTTGTGAGAATTGGACATTGTGAATGTTCAGGTGTTCGTGATCGTTCGTTGGCGAGGGACTTTCCACCGGATCACGGGTTAACGCAAACTGCGTTACGCAAGCGTGTGAGTGGACAAGTTTCTATTTTCACTGTTGATTTGCGAGTTCGTGGATTTTATGATTTTCGTATTTAAATTATACGATGATTGAGATATATGTTATTTTCGGAGGTGTTGTTATGTGTTTATGGGTGATGGCATTTATAGCATCGATGCTACCAGAGTTGAGAGATTCCTCTGAAGCAGGGTTGAGAGATTCCCCTGAGTGCCGCCGGGGTTGAGAGATTTCCCTGGCCTTTCACCGTCAGGTTTGAGCGATTCACCTGACGTCGAGCTTGAGAGATTCGCCCGACAACCTCCATATATATATGTGTTGTTGTGTTTTCTGAACTCGCACTGTTTTACATTGAGTATGTATATAAACTGGTGAAAGGCATATGTTTATTTTCGTCCACTCACTCTAATGTTTTATTTGCCTTTCCCCTGGGCTTTTCGGTTTCCGTGCCCAGTTTGCAGTTCGGACTCTGGTGTCGCACGTCGTGGTCGGAGGCATAGTGCTCGAGCTACCTTGTTTCTTCCAGTAGGTTTATTGTTCTACCTACTGTGGTATACTTATATGTTTATACATTAGAGGTCGCTCTGAGTAATCTGTTGTGTATATGTTATATGAGTTTACTCCGGATTTCAGTAAAGTATAGATATAATTACTGTTTTACTTTACTGTTGATATATTGAGAAATTCGGATGGGATTGGTGCCCACGGTTTGCTTTTTGTAGCATAGGATGAAGTGTAATTTCCCCGTGCAGGTAATGGTAATTCCACGTTAGTAACGAAACTCTGCCAAAATTTTCTACGGTTTTTGTTGGTTCGTGTTTTCGAAGGGGTTTGATTCCGGTTTAGGCAACTAAACCGGGGTTGGGTCATTTCATAAATATTAATAAATATTATTAAATATTTCCAAAAAAATTAAATGCCATTTTAATTTAATTAGGCTTTTAAATTATTTCGGTTTTTTTTTTCTAATAATTTTCGTATTATTAAATATTAATTAATAAATATTAAGTGCACTATATATAATAACCGGCATATGAAAAATAAATAAAAAAACTATAGCCGACGATATTCATATGAAATCTTGTCGGATATAGTTTCGGTTCAACTATGGCCGACGATATTACTTATATCGTCGGTTATAGTTCTGGTTTATATCCAGAACTGGGTATGTTTTGGGCAGAAACAAAATTGCCCAAAAGTTTGAACTCGCCTCCTCGCCTGAATTTGGGAACTTCCGGTGTGTTGGGAGCAACCAAGCTGCAGTCCTCAAGCCAAAGGTGTTCAATTCGATCCTCAAGCCTCTATTATTGGATTACAATCCCCAAAAACAGGTTAGAAACTAAATCCCTAATTTCCTAATTTCTCCATTTTTTTTATGTTAGATTTGAAGTTGTTTCGGTTGTTGATCGATAATGTGGATGCATGAATGAATTTGGTGATTATATATTGGATATTGTTGAATTTTATGGAATTATTGTTGATTTTTGTGGAATATTTATATATTGGAATATATATTGGATTATTGGATTTATATATTGGATTATTGCAATTTTTGTGGAATATTTATATATTGGAATATTAGAATTATATATCAATTTTATGGAATTATTGGAATTATTGTGGATTTTATGGAATTATTGTGCATTTTTGTGGAATATTTATATATTGGAATATATAGGGAGGATTATTGGATTTATATATATATTGGATTATTGGAATTTTTGTGGAATATTTATATATTGGATTATTGGAATTTTATATATTGGATTTTATGGAATTATTGGAATTATTGGATATATATTGGAATATTTATGTTTTGGATTATTGATATATATTGGAATATATATATATTGGATTTATGTTTAATTATTGGATTATATATTGGATTTATGGAATTATTGGATTATATATATAGAGGAGTTTAATTAATTAATTTTTGGAATTATTGGATTACGAATTCGAATTTTTAGATGAATTAGGAATTATTTTGAATTTTTGAAATTTTATAGCAACGATGAATTGGCTAAATTGCGGTGCTTCCTGAGGAGGGTCGAACTCGAGGGGGAGGTCGAGAGGGAGAGGGAGATCGGGACATGGGGATGAGGGCACCGGAAGTCGGTCCGCATCAGGATCCACGAGCGTCGGCAACACTTACAGTCTTCCGCAGACCTCTCGACACCGTGCACTGCTGGGCGAGGGACAACCTCAGCAGCAGCAGGTCGAGCCTGCTCGATCCTCAGGCGCGAGGAGGCTTCATGGGGTCAGTCGCACGCCGGAAACGGATAGTGCGACTCAATCCTCGGTCCGAATGGCGGAGATTCATCGCGAGGACCCTTCCCCCTTCATCCACTAGACAGCTCCTCATTCTTCCGAGGAGGCTGGTGGATCCACTCAGTCCTCGGCCAGGATGCGATTATGCCCGCCGTCTACCTTATTCTTACCGTTGGAAATCCCGACGATACCTCTCGTCGATTCCGATGGGATGCCTGTTCTGGGACAGCTAGGGTTCATTACCCCGGACCAGGCATATGCGTATGTACCCTTCCCGGAACCTCTTTGGAGTGTGAGGATTCCGGGATAACGCACCGACGAATCAGGTAAATATTAATTAGTGATATCTTTTTACTTAGTAATATTTAAATTTAATTAGGTGTTGATGTTTAAAAAATCGTCTACATATATATGTGATAGGCGAGATCGTGTCCGGTGACAAACAAAAGAGAACCAGAGGCCCCGTCGTCGGCAAGTTACTGGACGACGCCATTCAGGCTAGCGGTGGTGGCCAAGTTATGATTCCGACCGGGGATAGAGGGCAGCTGATCAAGGGAAAGGTCACTCGAAAGTACGCGGGGATGGCGGGCAGCCTCATACGGGATAGAGTCCCAATGTTGTGGCCAGATTGGAATTCAGTGCCGCAATCCGTCAAATATCAGCTGAATAATGCGTTGTCGGTGAGTTGAATTGTATATTCATTATGTAAATTTTCTAAATAAATTTTTAATATTATTGATATATATATATATATATATATATGCATTGCAGAAGTGGTTCCGCGTGGATGCAGACATTAGACCCACGTGGGCGGATGAAGTGCATGGGAGCAGGTTGGCAGACTGGCATTTGTTTCAATTTTTTCGTTTCTTTTGATTATGTTCATACAATGTTGTAAGTTACTAACGCTTGATTTTATTAATATATATAGGTATAAGGAGTGGAAGGGCGAGCTGAAGAAGCATTGGAAAAAGTACGGCGACGATTGTTCGGGTACCCCTAGCGAGTTTCGTTATAGGGAGTACGAGTGGCGATGGCTTGTGGTTCACTTCAACAACCCGAAATTGAAGGTACACAACCTTCGATCGATTAAATTTTTGTTTTATCGTACTTCCCTCAAATTATTTGGCTAATGATTGTTTTTTTTATGTTGGATTAATCGAGCAGGCTCTTTCGGAAGTCAACACAAGGAACAGGGCCAAAAACACCAAAAATCATCATGCCGGTTCCAGATCATACTTGGGTTGGATCGAGGAGGCGGCCAACCACCCAGAAGAGGATCCCCTTGTCTATACGATGCAGCACGCGTATCCGCAATCCCCCGAATATGCTGTAAGTGTCCTTATAACAAAATAAACTTATTTCTTATTTTTTTAGATTGTTTTTTTAATTAATATTTTATTGTTCTTTGTCAATTAGGCGAGAATTCAGGAGGCGATTCCGGAGGTGTTGACTCAAGTGGCGAGAGAGCTCTATCCCAACACCCCCGATGCGGAACTCCTGATTGATCAGATTGATCGATCTGATCCGATCGTCAGGGCCAGGATTATGTCAACTGCGATCCCTCTAGGGAAGAACACATTCTACTACAGGGGTTCCGGAAAGTGGGGTCAAGGGCTGCTGAAGCAGACCCCTGAATTCTCTCGCAGATCGGGATCATCATCATCTACGAGGACTAATGAGCTACAGGACCAGCTTCATAGGCAAGCAATTGAGATAGAAGCTCAACGGCGTCGGATGGAGGAGATGGAGGAGGCGCGAGCCGCAGAGCAGAATCGATTGGCCGAACAGCAGCAGCAGATGGGGACATGGATGCAGCACTGTTATGCACAGTTGCAGGCATCTAGAATCCAGATAGCTCCCCCGCCCATTTTTGGTGCGCCACAGCCACAGCCTCAGCCTCAGCCTCAGCCAGACCAGGACCAACCAACTTATGACGATCCGTTTGACCACATAGACTTAGGACCAGGACCCCCCTAGATTTGAACAATTGTCAGTTTTTTATTTTAATTATTTACTACGCATATGTATACAAATTTGAACGATTTCGGTTTTTTTTATTTACTACGTACTATAGTTTCAATGGTTGTTGATTTTCAATTTGAACAATATTGGTGATTTTTTGGGAATGCAGGTTTTGGCATAAAACCCAAAACCTGCAAAAAAAATTTAATTATTATTAACTATAACCGACGATATGTGTCAACATCGTCGGCTATAGTTTTCTCCACGGTCAACCATTTTGACCATGGAGAAAACTATAGCCAACGACTATAGCCGACGATGACATCGTCGGTTATAGTTTGAAACTATGCCCGACGATAAACCATCGTTGCCTTTAGTCTCCCTTTTTTCCAACGAAAAACCTAATTCATCGTCGGTTATAGTATCACCGACGGTGCATTACCGACGAGACTATAACCGACGATGAGTCGTCGGGTATAGGCTATACCCGACGATAAAGAGGAACAGTCCGACGACACCTCATTGTCGGGTATAGTAATTCTTCTGGTAGTGGTCATAAATCATACATTTGTTCATCATATGGCTAGGGTTCTAACCCTAGCCTCCCAAATAAAACCACTCACTACACATAATTAATATCAAGTTTAAATACATCAATAGAGTAAATAGGATGAAGAAATAACCAAAGAATCTCCTTAAAGCAAGCCAAGCTTCTTCAAGTCCACTCTTGTGCTTCTAACTTCACCTTCTTTGCTCCAAAGTTTCTTCAAGCTTGTAGACAAGAAAAGGGAGGAAGATCGAGAGATAAATCTAGCTTCTCTCTAAAGAACTCAATAAAGAACTCTAGAGAGAAGCTAGAGAGAAAACTATAGAGAAAAATGGCTCAAAACTTGAAAAAAAATTAGTGAAATAAAGTGTGGTGTGTGTTAGTGAGAGGGGAGATTGAATTTGGTTGAGTTGGGAGGCTCCATTTCTGCCCTAGGATGATAATAAAAGAGCAGGTGGAAGATCTAAGGGTTAGTTTTGAATTAGGGAGACCATGATCCACTATTTTAGGCTATGAAAGGCTGAGCTCCAAATTAGTGACATCATGTGGTCCAACTTCTCTTTCTCCAAATCAGATTGGTAATCATAAATGAGCTGAATGGGCCTCCATTGGGCTAGATTCCATGTGATTGGGCCGGTCGGTTGTGATAAATTTTGGCGGATTCCAAGTAACTTTTGGCGACTTCCGGTGAAGCTATTTCGTCATTTTCTCAAAGTTGCTCCAAATTCTCTCGTGACCTTGGAAATGTATATGTCTTCTCCAATAAGTATCTAATTCTTCATATTTAATGTATTTTCAACTCCACATTTCCTAGCAAGAACAGAAAACATCATAAGAACAATTCTTTATTCAAAAAAAACAAGCTATAAGCATAAAGTTAGGAGCGTAATAGACACATAATTATGGTCCTAACACGCAGTAAGAAGCAGAATGTGATTGCAACATTTTAGTACTGAAGTTGAATACCATGAAATGGCTAATAGAGTGTGTGAAATTTTATGGATGTGAAATGTATTGAAGGAATTGGGTTACAAGCACTACAAGAAAATCAACTTAGATAACGAAACAGCAAAGGTTTCATCGTCTAAGTGGACTTTAGATGACATAAATAAATTGCGTCGTCTTAAACATTTTTTCGTCGTCTAAGTCATATTTAGACGACGAAAATGAGGCTTTGTCGTCCAAGTGAGGTCTGAGACGACAAAAT
Organism: Geum urbanum; assembly: GCA_946800695.1. NCBI lineage: Eukaryota > Viridiplantae > Streptophyta > Magnoliopsida > Rosales > Rosaceae > Geum > Geum urbanum. The sequence goes on from OX326998.1 coordinate 44,950,694, forward strand.
TACACACAATTGTATTCCACAGTTGGGCCCAACAAGCCAAAGGTGAGGTTTCTAGGGCTATGGTTCCTATTGTTAGGTTTGAGCAGCGCCGTACCAGACATGCGTCACATGCAGATAGGGTGTCTCTGTATGCAGGTGGTGAGTCTTAACATGTAGGTGGGGTATCTCTACATGCAGATGGTGAGTCTCGGCTGAATGCATGGAATTCAGTCTTGAGAGGAAAGCGAGGGACTAGAGAGGAGACCCCAATATCGAACATAGCCTCAGGGAAGGCAGTGAGTGACTATGTAATAAGGGTGGACAAATAAGAGTCCCCGCAGAAGAAGGTGGCATTGGATCCAGCCGCTCTCGTGAAGACGTATGTTGAATAACGACGTTTATTGTTGCTATAGTTTGTGATGCATAGCTAGATAGGATGTGGGGCCCGTATTTTTTATATTTTTTTTCCCTACGTCTAACCCCTCTAGTTATGTAATGGTACTTATGCTGAGCATGTAATAGTACATGTTACTCTAGGAAATTCTTTCTATCAGATCGGTAATCGTTGTTCTCCTTGTAACTTATCAGACCTAATGAATTTCTACCTCTTTATCTCAAAATAATAATAATTAGCATATATCAAATACTCTAATTAACAACTCGTCGTTGAGTTGCAGTCCAGTGGTGAGGATTCATACTTTGATCACTAATGCCACATGTTTGAATCTCATTAGACACCAGTTGTCATCCAATAAAAAATAATATACAAAAAAAATTATCAAACAAAAAATAGTGCCTAGCGACTTTTTATCCTTAAACTTTAGTTTTCTTTGACAAAAACTTATTTATTAATTGAACGAGGGAAAAAAACAACAAAAAACAATTATTTATCCTCAAATGTTTAGTGATTCTAACGTTCATGTGATTGCAAGTTATTGCACACATAATGTCACTACAAAAGTCAATACACTTCCTATATATATCATGTTATTATTACGAATAGAATCAACATTTAGATTGATGGAAACTATTGTCACGATTATGGACTGGCTTTGGTTGATTTTGTTCGAATCTTTTGACGAAAAACAATTTAGTTTCTCGACTGTCGATAATTCAACAACCGAAATGATCAGTTAAGTTCAGTTTATTTACCAAATCAACCCAATCAAATTTAACGAAGAACTTTATGAAGGAAGTTGTGGGAGAAAGAATTTTCAATGAAAGGGGCCTGATGAAAATGGGCCAAAGAGTAACTTGGGGAAAGAGAGCACATGGGCTTGAGATACGGGCTCAAGGCTTTCCTTGATGCCCCAGAGGATGTCATCAGGAGTAACTTAGTCATGGGTGAGTAAGTTAGTCACGTGCCAACCAAAAAGAGAGTGGCATAATTTTTCAAGAGCTTCATCCGACGTGTCTTGAAGAGGAACTTCTATTGTTCGTTGGAATTTTCTTGCAGAAGTGAGAGAGTCAACTACGTTTTTCCCCGTCCATGGCAAATCGATGGCAATAGACATACCTAAGAATGATGACCAGACGTTACCCTATAACAAAGGCAACTAAACCAGTGGAGAATCTGAAGAGGGAGAAATCCTCGAAAGAAATGCTTAGAAAAGGAACAATGAGAGGCATGTATCTGAAGTCCAAGATGTAAGGGAGAATGAAAGTCCAAGAAGGCGAGCAAGCGAGGGAAGAGGAGTTACAAGGATCGAGACCTATCAGCCAGAGATGTTTAAGATATATGGCTGGAGCTAGAATATTACAAAAGAGAAGAGAAGGCGAGGGAAAAGAGAAAGACCAGATCATGGAGAGCACGATCGAATTCTTCGGACGATTATGCACCACCAGAAGATGAGGACATAATAGAGGACTATGGGAGGTTAAGAGTTAAACCCTAGCAATTTGATGTACACAATGATGCTTTGATTTATGTTAATGAGTATGTTTGAGGTGTTTTGTGCTATTGAATGGGTTTGTTGATTATGTGATTTTGTTGTGGCATATTGATGTGTTTGGACTCAATGACTAATTTTACTTATACATGTCTTAGCTCTAGCTAAGTTAGGATTTGTCTAAGTAGCTAAGAAATGACACCTAAGCGAATTAGCTACTCACTTAGGTAAAGATGGACATATAACATGACTTAGGCATAGACTTAAAAGGTTAAGCATAAGATTTGGTTACCTCGTGCTAGAGCATGGACCGAAACGCTCTTGAGCTCCAAAAGACACAATGAGTTTTGGTTAAGTTTACATTAAACTACGAGGCTTTGTAGCTATTGTTGATTATTTTGACTTGTAACCCAATATGTGCAAGTTGAATGGATTCATTAGAACCCATTCCCAAGTACTCCAATTGAGGCTTTGGAAGGGAAGCCATCCACAATCTTCACATGTGTTTACAACCAAACTCATTGTGCATAAAATACTTTAGGAGACTAGCACTAAAAGTCTAGCTCCTAATCTTGGTTTGCTTTGTGATTCATGGATGGACCAAAACCTTCTAGAATCCTGTTAGGACCATAATTATGTGCCCATTACGCTCCTGACTTTATGCTTATAGCTAGTTTTCTATGAATAAAGAATTGTTCTTATGACATTTTCTGTTCTTGTTAGGAAATGTGAAAATGGCTCGAAAATGCATTAAATATGAAGAAATTAGATACTTAATGGATAAGATGGATACATTTCCGAGGTCACGAGAGAATTTTGAGCAACTTTGGGAAAATGACGAAATAGCTTCCCCGGAAGTCGCCGGAAGTTTGCCACAGCCAGCCGGCCCACCTTGGCCGGCCCAATCACATGGAGTCTAGCACAATTGAGGCCCATTCAGCCCATTTAGTGCTTACCAATTTGATTTGGAGAGAAAAAAAGTTGGATCACATGATGTCACTAATTTGAAGATTAGCCTTCCATAGCCTAAAATAGTGGATCATGATCTCCCAAATTCAAAGCTAACCCTTAGATCTTCACCTCATCTTTTATTATCATCCTAGGGTCGAAATGGAGCCTCCCAACTCAGCCAAATTTGAAATCTGATCCCCTCTCCTCACTCACACATCTCACCTCTTTTTCATATTTTTCAAAGTTTTAGTCTCTCTCTAGACCCCTTATCCTTATCCCAACCCTCTAGCACTCTCTTCTACCTTTTCTCCCCCCTTTCTAGGCCAAAATACCTCCATAATCACCACCATTAGAGACCTAGTTCTTCCCTCTCTTCGGTAGAGCCGAGCCTTTCCACCACTGCACCATCACTTTGGCCTATTTAGGTGTTCCTCCTCTCATCTTTGCCTCTAGGATTTGGTTTGATCTTTTGAGTTCAAAGGAGTGGGAAGTAATCCCTCTTCTCCTTGGTTCCTTAAAATCCTAAGGACTATCTTTTCCTCCTGTTGAAGACTTGGCGCTATTTTGGAGTAAAGAAGTGGAGCAAGAAGCCTTGGAGTCATTTGGTGGAGCTCTGGCTAAGGGGACTCTTGATTATTTCTTTCCTCTTCTTATTTTGAGCATTTATCTAGTCTTACTTTATATTATGCTTAGTGAGTAGTTGCCTTTTGGAAGGCTAGGCTTAGCCCTAGCCAATTTGATGTATATACAACTATGTTTTGAGTTATGGATTTGAATTTGGTTTAGTTTACTACATGTTGTTAATGAGTTTGATAGCTTGTGATGTGATTGTGGTATGTTTACATGTTTCGGATTAATTCAATATTTTCATACTCATGTCTTAGCCATAACTAAGTTGAGATATGTTTAAGGAAGCTAAAAATGAACCTAAGTTAATTTGTCACTCACTTAAGGAAGATAAGCATGTAAACATGACTCAGGTTGCATTTGTGAAGATTATCTTAAGGTTTAGTTTTCATTGGGTTTGAGCATGGACCGAAGCCTCTTGAAGTTTAAATGACTCAAGGAGCTTCAGTCAATCTTACATTGACTCGAAGGGGCTTTATACCTAATCGTTACTTCTTCTAATTCATGTTCTGAAATGTATGGATTAGGAAATTCATTAGAACATACTTTAATGTCCTCTAATAGAGACTTAGGAAGGAAAACCATTCACATTCATCATAAGTGAACACATATTGAACTTATTAGGCATGTGGTATGATTAGGATACAATTCGTAATTAAGTTACATTCTAGTTTCGGTTTTCTTTAAATTTGAATGTTGGATCGGAACACTTCTAATACCCTAATGGCCTAGGAGATTTAGTTCACAACCAATATTGACACTAAAAGATCATGAATTAGATAATCACGTGTGAATCAGACTAAACTTATAACTTGGATATATATGAAAGGACCCAACCCCGATTTAGTTTCCTAAACCGGAATCAAACCCCTTCTGAAAACACGAACATTCAAAAACCACAAAAATTTTGGCAGAGTTTCGTTACTAACTCGGAATTGCCATTAACCTGCACTTGGAAAACACACTTCATCCTATGCCACAAAAGCCAAACCGTGGGCACCAATTCCATCCGGATTTCTCAATATCATAACAATAAAGTAAAGCAGTAATCAAAATTGTACTTTACTGAAATTCGGAGAAAAACATACAATAACATATCAGTAGTGTATCAGAGCGACCTCTAATGTATATATACAAAAATATACAACAGAAGGCAAAACAAGAAACCTACTGGAAAAGAAAGGTAACTCGAACGCTAAGCCTCCAACCGCGACGTGAGACACCAGAATTCGAACTGCAAATTGGACACGGAAATCGAAAAGCCCAGGGGAAAGGCAAATAAAATCGTTAGAGTGAGTGGACGAAAATTAACATATGCCTTTCACAATTTACATAAATCATAAAATCAAGCCCGATGGTGATAGGCTAGGCGAATCTCTCAAGCCTAGCGGGCACATCAGGGGAATCTCTTAACCCTGGATCTGACTACCGGTGATCAGCCGAGTAGCCAATGCATCGATGCTAAATAAATGCCATCACCATATAAAATATAAAACAATACCTCCAAAAGCAATAAATAATCTCAACATCGTATATAAATAAATGCGGAAATCACGAACTCGCTACAACAGTGAAAATATAAAAGTCCACTCACAGGTGAGCACAAAGCGCACACGCGCTAATCACGAGATCTGGCGGAAGATCCTCGCCCAATATATGATCTTGATCCCCTAAATAATCACAAAATATAACTGATCAAAATCACAGTTCAATACTTTGTACCACACCTCGGAAATCAACCATTTCCGGAAACATATAACTCAGTACAAAATAATCGACGTAAATTCCCAAAATCTCCACACAAACCCTCGACTAAAAATCCGGCTTCACCATTAACACAATCAACTCTCAACCAAAGCTAATTCACACATACATTCACACAATCAACTCTCAACCAAAGCTAATTCCCAATTTCTGAATTTCATGGTGCATGCATAACACTACTCTATCAATTTCAACAATTTCATGCATAAAAGTGGTAGAATCACACAACCCATAGTTCTAGAGCAAGGAATATAGCAACAAATTACTCAAAACACCATAAAATCACACCTTAATCACACAAAATTCAAATTTCAGATTCAAGAGTTCATGGAGAACAAACCTTAGTTAGAGAGCTCCTAAGCACTTAAAGCTTCACACCAAGCACTCCCAATGCAATAATAAGCAAGAAATTCACAATCTTGGAGAGATTTTTGAAGAGTTTGAGTGATTTGTATGTGTGAGAGTGTTTGGAGGTGCTTGAGGGGGAGAGAATAACACGGAGAGAAGAGAAAGCTGAAGAGAAAGGAGGCGAAAGGGAAGAAGAGGGAAATAGGGAAATAGGTGTTCATTAAAAGTCAACTTTCAGTCAATTCGGCCCAGACTGGTTTCGATCTGTCGAAATTTTTGAACTAAAATTTTTTGTCTGGTCGATGTGAATACACTGCCCCCTTTATGATCCTTTTTCGACCGGTCGAAAATTTTATCTAGAAAAATTTCGACCAACGATGCAAACAACCTACCTCCATTGTGTCCCTTTTTCTACCAGTCGAGGATTATGAACTATCATTCCTCTACCGGTCGAAAATCTCCAGATTTCACTTCTCAAAAGGACTCAACACTACGCATGCAAATGTACATAGTTCCTAACAAAATTTCACACAAACAAGGCGAGAATACAATACACACACATATTAAACAAGCATAAAAGTGAGAGTGAGGTAAGAGATAAGAAATGCTCCCCCTTGAAGACCGAAAACATAGCATTAAAAGTCACTGACAATCACCAACATGCAAGACCAAGGTTGGTCTTGCCTTCCATGCTATGCTCATTGCTTCTCCGGGTCACACCAAATCCGCTACCTCACACTTATTTCAACGAACATTTTCCTATGGACTCTGGCCATTACGGGTTGTAGTTTACGAACGTAAACATGGTCCGGCGAAGGTGATCATCACATCATCATGGTGTGGGGAAGGTGCGGGAATGTCACCTCTACACATTGTGCACTCGGTGTGACTCCTTGCCATGGCTTGATACGGTGGCCGTTAACCGTGAAGGTACTCCAATCTCTCAAATTTCTCAAGGTGACCGCACCATGAGAGAATATCTCCACAAGCTCGAAAGGGCCATTCCATCTTGAACGCAATTTCCTGGGATGCAAAGAAAGCTGGGAATTGTATAGAAGGACCTTTGTACCCACACAAAGCTCCTTGTGTCATAGTCGTGCATCGTGATACTTCTTCATCTTTTCTTTATATGGGCACTTTCATAGGTCTCAAGCCTTAACTCTTCAAGTTCCAAAATGTCTGGCTTCCTCTTGATGCCACTATCTTCCAAGCTCATATGCAACATAGAAATTGCCCATCGTGCCTTGTGCTCGATCTCAACCGGTAAGTGACATGATTTTCCGTAGACAAGTCGGTAAGGAGACATACCAATGGGGCTCTTGAAGGCGGTACGATATGCCCATAGTGCATCATCAAGCTTTTGACTCCAATCCTTGCGGTGAGCGTTCACAGTCTTCTCAAAAATGTGCTTGAGTTCTTGATTACTAATCTCCACTTGCCCGCTAGTTTGCGGATGATAGGGCATGGCTGAAAGAACCCAACCCCGATTCAGTTTCCTAAACCGGAATCAAAACCTTTCTAAAAACGTGAACTTTTAAAAACCAAAAATTTCGACAGAGTTTCCTCTATAATGCGCGGTTGCCATGAACCTGCACCCGAAAAATATACTTCAACCTATGCCACAAAAGCCAAACTGTGGGCACCAATCCCATCCGGATTTCTCAAAAACATATCATAATGTAGAGTAATAAACAAAACTGTAACTTTACAGAAATCCGGAAAAAACATATGAAAATATAAACATCAGAGTATTCAGAGCGACCTCTAGTATATACATATATACACAACAGTAGGCCAAACAAGAAACCTACTGAAAAAGAAAGAGTGGCTCGAATACTATGCCTCCAACCTCGACGTGTGACACCTTAATCTGAACTACAAACTGGGCGCAGAAACCGAAAAGCCCAGGGGAAAGGCAAATAAAATCGTTAGAGTGAGTGGACGAAAATAAACATTTGCCTTTCACCATTTACATAATCATAAAAACAATGCGAGTTCTTAAAATAAATGGAGGTGTCAGGCGAATCTCTCAAGCCTGACGGTGATAGACTAGGCGAATCTCTCAAGCCTAGTGGGCACATCAGGGGAATCTCTCAACCCTGGAACTGGACTACCGGTGATCAGCTGAGTAGTCAATGCATCGATGCTAAGTAAATGCCATCACCAATAAAACATAAAACAATACCTCCAAAAACAATAAATAATCTCATACTATAATGGAAATAAATGCTGAAACCAAGAACTCGCTACGACAGTGAAAATAAATGTCCACTCATAGATAAGCACAGCGCAAAACGCGTTAATCCTGTGATCCGGCGGAAAATCCCTCGCCAAACGAACAATCACGATCCCCTGAATAATCATAAATACCACTGTTCAAAATCACATTACAAAACCTTGTATGACATCTTGAGAACCAACCATTCCCGAAAACATATAACTCGAATATCGATGAAATTGTCGAAAATCCAATAAATACACTATAAAACCTCGCCAAAAATTCCGATGCTCAATTCAAAATATAAACCTCACCACTGCGATCGGTGCGCGATTCCGAGCAAAACGACATATAACTTGTCGAAAATCACCTCGGCCAGAAAACCGCCGCCGAAAAATGTCATCGGCCCAGAAAATTTCAACCTACAGTTGGATTTGAAGATCTCGACATTTCCAACAACTTTCTAGTTCAAAGTTAAACCCACTTTTGACCGGAAAAGGTCCAAATCTCACCTTGAAGTCAAAAACCCTCGCCGGAATTCTCCACCTCCGATCTCCCTCCCCCGGCCACGGCAAGGTGCAAGACCACTTGGGTTCAACTCACCTCACCATGGGCTTCAAAACCCCTATAGGGTCGACCTCCATCTCGGTCGCCATCGCCGCCACCAAAACCGCCGAAACTCGCCGGAAATCCATAGACTTTGGCACGTCGATTCTCCCACCTCCGGCCACCATTCACATCGATCTACCTACCAAACTGATAAGGAGCACGAGCCCAACATTTCTCGTCAAGGGACCATGGCCAACCGTGCCCGGAATCCGACACGTCGACGGCAAGAACCACTCGGCCCAAAACGGGTCAAAACCCACCCGCGGTCAACGCGGTCAACACCCAGTTTCCAAAATTAGAAAGTTTCCTAATTCGTCACGTACTCCTTCCGTATTTATACCGTACACGTATCGAAACCAAATGGATAAATATGACAAAATTCAACGACCGAAAATATTCATAACTTATTCCTCGTAACTCGAAATAATCCTCTGAAAATTCCCACGAGCTCGAAATTAAATTCTCTACAACTTTCGTGAAGGATCTCAAATCAAATTCTTACCCGATAATTTAGTCGTTAACAAGCCCGCCATATTGATCAATTACGACAAAATCGCGACTATTCGTGAAACTCGCAAATCAAGCCGATAAACATACCATTTCCGGTTCGGGTTGTCACAATGGCAACCTTGTGGCATACTCCATACTTGCGCAAGAGGGTCTTAAGCTTGGTGTTAACAAAATGAGAACCCCCATCACTAATTATGGCTCAAGGGGTCCCATGTCTTGTGAAGATGGCACTTTTAAGGAACTTCGTGACCACTTTCCGGTTATTAGTTGGACACGCCATGGCTTCTACCCATTTCAAAATGTAGTCCACCGCTATAAGTATATAGAGCATCCCATTGGACTTTGGGAAGGGTCCCATAAAGTCAATCCCCCACACATCAAAAATTTCGGTCTCAATGATGGTTTTCAAAGGCATGTGGTCTCACTTGCTTATCTTGCCGACCCTTTGGCATCGGTCACAACTCTTGATAAAGGCATGAGCGTCCCAAAATAGGTTCAGCCACCACAAACTCGCTTGCAAGACCTTGTACGCTGTCTTAGAGAGTCCATGGTGTCCCTCACATTCAAGTTCATGACAAAAGGAGAGGACACTATGTATTTCTTCATACATACCTCCTCAAGATGACATCTCGACCCTCTTTGTAGAGGTAAGGGTCATCCCAAATGAACTCCTTACTTATCCTCCTTAAGCGCTTGTGTTGATCACTAGTAAAGTGCATGGGGATGTAGATGCCTTGACTCGACAAGTAATTAGCAATATCGGCGAGCCACAGATAGGAAGAAGTAGTAAGAATCTCGTGGACTTGAAAGAGTTGCTCATCAGGAAAATCTTCATTTAATGCACCACCGTCTTCCTCTATTTGGAGCCTTGAAAGATGATTTGCTACCAAGTTGTGCCTTCCGGATTTATCTATAATTTCTAGATTAAATTCTTGAAGAAGTAGTACCCAATGTAGCAACCTTGCTCTTGACTCTGCCTTAGTGAAAAGGTACTTGAGTGCTGCATCATCGGTGTGGACTATCACCTTGGATCTCACTATGTAGCTTCTAAATTTCTCAAGAGAGAACACAATTGCAAGCATTTATTTCTCTGTAGTGGTATAGTTCCTTTGAGCCGGGTTAAACGCGCGGGAGGCATATTGTATTACCCCCAACACGTTATCCCTCCTTTGGCCGAGAATTGATCCTATAGAGTAATCACTTGCGTTACCCATAATCTCAAATTGTAGACTCCAATCGGGCTTCATGATCACTGGGGCTGAAGTAAGCGCGTTCTTAAGTGTCTCAAATGCCTCTTAAAGCGGTGGAGTGATGGAGTAGTACACATCCTTGGCGAGCATGTCCTTAAGTGGCTTTGCAATCTTGCTAAAGTCCTTTATGAATCTCCTTTATAAACCCGTATGCCTAAGAAAACTTCAGACGTCCTTGACAGTGATAGGAATAGGCAACCTCTCTATTACCTCAATCTTGGCTTTATCAACTTCGATCCCCTTCTTGGAAATACAATGGCCAAGCACGATACCTTCCCTCACCATAAAATGACATTTCTCCCAATTGAGGACCAAGTCTTTCTCCTTACATCTCGCTAGTACTTGATCCAGATTGTATAAGTAATTATCAAATGAATTCCCAAATAGGGAGAAGTCTTCCATAAAGACCTCAACGAATTCACCAATGATTCTGGCGAAGATGGATTGCATGCAACGTTGAAAGGTTGCGGGAGCATTGCATAAGCCAAACGGCATCAGGCAAAAAGCAAAGACGCCTTGAGGATATGTGAAGGCCGTCTTCTCTTGGTGCTCAGGATTTATTGCAATTTGGTTGTACCCATTATAGCCATCCAAGAAGCAATAATATTCATGCCTGGCTAGTCTCTCTAGCATTTGATCGATGAACGACAATGGAAAATGAACCTTGTGTGTTGCCGCATTCAACTTCTGGTAATCGATGCAAAATCTCCAACTATTCACAATCCGGGAAGGAATAAGCTCACCTTGAGCATTAGGTACTACGGGGAGACCCCCTTTCTTTGGCACCACTTGTGTTGGGGAGATCCATGGGCTATCTGATATAGCGTAGATAATACCATTAGCTTGTAGCTTTAAGACCTCATTCTTGACCACCTCTTGCATATTCGGATTTAATCTCCTTTGGGGTTGCCTAACCTACTTGACATCTGTTGTGGTATAGATGTGATGCTCACAAATGGTTGGACTAATCCCCTTGATGTCACTCAACGACCATCCAAATACTACCTTGTTTCTCCTCAATACCTCTAAGAACATACCCTCTTGTCTTTCCTCAAGCAATGATGATATGATTACCGGCTTCTTGTTCGACGCATCTAGGAACACATACTTCAACGTCTCCGAGAGTTGCTTAAGCTCTCCAAGTCCGGTATAATATGCCCTTGTTGAATGGTGAGCATGGTGTTATGTACATTGATCCGGTTCACCGTATTCTGAGAGTAGTAATTACCCTCTAATGCTCTAGCTCCCAAATCAGTGAACGGGAGAAGTTTATAGGAGATCCTCGGCCCATAAATATTTTGGGACGTCATGATGCAATTTAAGGCTGCGTGGCCATCAATAGTAGATTTCAAGAAGCACACTTCATATGGCACCACTAAAGCCGCTTCTACCTCTTCCTTGGGACTACCTTCCATGTAGATTTGAGTAGAGAGATCATCAATTTCTTCTTCTAGTTCCTCTTCAATCACCCTAACCATGAAAGCTTGGAGCTTAGAAATGGGACCATTGTCGTGGAAGATCTTGAAGGTCTCCATCTTGTCAAAGACCTCCATTGTAAGTACACCTCCTTTAACATCAATCATGGTTCCCTTCGTGGCTATGAAAGCTATCCCAAAGATGATGGGGAGGTCTTCAAACCCTCTCGGCTCCTCCATGTCTAAGATAACAAAATCGGCTGGGACTATAAGCTCACCAATCAGCACTAACACATCCTCCACAATGCCTCTTGGATGAACAACACTTCGGTCGGCAAGTTGCAATGACATGCTCGCCAACTTTATCTTCCCTAATCCTATCTCCTTGTAGATCGAATATGGCATCAAGTTTATAGAGGCACCAAGGTCCATCAACGTCCTCGGAAAATGCTTAGTGCCAATGGTGCACGGAACGGTGAAGCTACCCGGATCCTAAAGCTTCTTAGGTACTTTGCCTTGGATGATGGCCGATACCGTGGCATTGAGCTTGACCTTCTCCATATTTTCCTCTCCTTAGAGCTTGTTCTTCAACCTAAGGTTGGTGCACAAATCGTTTAAGAACTTGGAGTACATTGGGATGGTTTAGATGGCGTCAAGAAGAGGAATATTGATCTCAACCTTCTTGAAGACATCGAAGCACTCCTTGGTCTTCTGATCCAAGTTTACTTGTGCCCCCTCTTTGTTTCATACTTAGGGAAAGGGTAGACATGCTTCCACGTCAAGTCAAGTCTCATCGGAACCTTTCTTGGAATTCCTCTGACCCTGATTTTCGACGGGTCGAGGATTATTCTCGACCGGTCGAAAATGTGCTTCATTGTGGACAGTTTGCCATCGTCGACTGACCGAAGAATTGTCTCTACCAATCGAATTTTGGGCAGCATCTTCCCTTCTTGTATTCCTCAAATCTATCCTGACATGCTCTCTATTCACCTCCTTACCCTCTTGACTCTTTCTGGAGTTCCCATGGTGACCCAAATCAATCTTGGACCCCACTTGATCAATCTCTAACTCATCCTCCTCGTCATCTGACGCCTTAACATCCTTAAACGGAATCACTTCGGTTCTCGCTTGGAAACGCACCATCTTTTCTCTACTTCATCAACCATTCTCCACTCGGGGTTGTGGCCTTGACACCAATGGGGTGTCTAAGTCATCCTCATCATCACTCTCCACAATAGGAACATTATTATTGTTCTTAAATCCTTCTAGATCTCAACACCGCCTTGACCACGTTGACTTGGTGCTTGGGGTTCTCGGTTGTAAAGGGAAACTCATGGACTTTGCCATTCCCTTGAGTGGTGATTGCTTTTTCCAAATGACTAACTTGAGTCTCCAATTTATGAATGGCGCTTTGGCTCTTATTGTAAAGGACTTGATTCTCATTCTTCATGCTCATGAATATGTCAAGATACATCTTCTTGTCCTCCTCTTGATTCTTGATAAGCTTGGCAAGCAATTCGTCCATGTTGGACTTGGGTGCCTCCAATTGTGGTGGAGGAATAGGTTCTTGAATCATTGGTGGTTGTTGTTGTTGAGTTCTAGGCATGAAAGGTGTTCTCTCTTGGTAAGTATTACCATTCGAGACATTTGCAAATCCTCCACTGGGCCTTGGAACAAATCTAGGGGCTCCTTGATAGGTAGACACTCCCTTGTTTCCACTTCTCAATGCACCATAACTACCTTGACTTCCACCTTGATTGTTAAACCCTCCATTTGGTCTTTGAAAACCACCTTGATATCCTCCCATTTTCCTTGAAGGTCCTCCGTGATTGCCTTAACTTTGATTTTGACCACCCCAAGAGAAGTTAGGATGGTTCCTTCATCCCGGATTATAGCTGTTGGAGTATGGATCATTCTTTTATTGGTCATAGAAGACTCATTTACACTCCTCGCTAATTTCTGAATAATCTTCTTGATGAGGACATTGCAAGGTTTCGTGCACCGTGCTTTTGTATATCATACAAGTGACCGGCTCTACACAAATTTTTGACACTTGGTGGGCTTAGCCTCCACTTCTACTTTGCTTTATTAGGAGCTCGAACTTCCTATTCATCGATTCCTCAAGCTGGTTGATAGCATCTTCTTGTTATTGGGATCCCTTGACTTCATAGATACCACCCCTATGAGTTGGCTGACCTCTCCCATAGAGACCGCCGGCTTCTTCAAATGAGGCTTAATGTCCCACAATGCCTATCACTCCTCCAATTTCTCTAATAAGATGTGGGTTTCATCTGCGGTCTTGTCCATGAAGTTACCACCACATGCGTTGTCCACTTTTCTTCTAGTCTTCGTGCTAAGCCCTTGATAGAATAGGGACATTAGCATATCTTGAGATTTCCCATGGTTGGGACAACCAAGCTCTAGGTCTTTGAACCTTTCCCAAGCTTCGCAAAAATAATTCTCCAACCTTTTCTCGGAAGGTCGTCAAGCTTGACCTCCTCTCATTGATCTTCCCCGGTGGGAAGTATTTTGTAATGAACTTCCTTTGAAGTGCCTCCCATGAATTGATGGAGTTGGGAGGAAGTTTATTAAGCCATTCCTTTGCCTTATCACACAAACTTGATGGAAAGACCCTCAACCTCAATTGACTCGGGTCCATATTACGGATGTTTATCCAGGCACACGCCTCCTCGAACTCCAATAGATGCGAGTGAGGATCCGAATTGGTGTGACCAAGGAACAATGGTAGAGTTTGTAGAAAGCTAGGCTTGATCTCGAACGATTCACGCACCAACTGTTGGAGGATAATGCAGCCGGTATGTACCGTCAAAGAGGGAAGAACACACTCCCTCAATGGTCGTCCTTCATAGAGTTCTCCACCTTCTCCCATAGCTGTTGGCCCAATTCAAGGTACACTTTCACCTTCGGATGATGAGTCTTCCCCATGCTTACTAGCTTCTTCTTTAAGATGAGGATCAACTTTGATTGTGAACACTCGGCCTCCACAAGATGGATTTTCCCGTTGAGCTTCAAGAGCAAGATCAAACAAATTTCCAAATGCTTCTCGGTTACTAACCCTCAACACCGGTGCACCAACCACTTCTTAACTACTTGTACCAGCCCTCTCATTTGTAGGAGCCACGTTGTCGACAATCAAATTAGTCTTCCACAAAACGGGTGACGAACTCGAAGATGGAGTATGTACACGTGTGTGACGGAAGGGCATAAACCTAAAAACACACTAGGCAACCAATAGATGTTAGGCCTAAACTCTCAAAGTACTCAAAGCCTTAAGGGCCTTCCATGGTGCTTCTTTGACACCCCCTCAAGGAAACATCAATGAGCACTCTAAGAGTTTATAGAACTCCGGCACGTGGCGCAGTGGCATTCACTTTCCTCAAATCATCACATCGAAAACCACGTACACTTTTCCTTCACAATAGCCTCGCCACTGAGTGCAGCACACTAAGCTCCTCACGGCAATCTCGAGGCACATCAATCAGACTCTCTCTGATGCCCAGGTTCAAACTCATCTCGAACCTCGTGCACTGCTTCCTCTGAAGCCACATAACACGTGCAACCGGAAACAAACATGTGGATAATGCATCTCTGCCTCAGGTGGGTAACCACTCCACATTCGATTACTGGATAGCCTGATAACACCATCACCATTTACACAACACTCTGAATGTAGGCCATGGAGTCGCAACTGGAACTCACACAATAACAGCCCACCAAACACAATGATCTAACTCAGGCAAACATCAACTGTCAAAATTCTCAGCTCTGAGGCAACATGTAGACGCCCATACACACACAACTAGGCAAACTGTGCCACACAATTCACTGAACTCTGAATACTCATCCCAAACCACTGTTCTCTGGCAAATCGCGCGTCGATTGATCCTCAATAGGATCCACAACCGAACCGACACGGAAAGCACGTCAGGAGGCATCCTAATGAATAAAACATCGTTCACAACAAGTGGAACGTAATCATGAAACCGCAGATATTTGAGGACACACAACACCCGAAGTATTGATGAGTACCGCTGGCCAGTCGGGTCATCACTCCAGTCATGCTGTATCAACTCAAATACCCTAAGTAAACACGACTACAGAAGTCTACAGAACCTATAACCTAATGCTCTGATACCAAGCTGAAAGGACCCAATCCCGATTCAGTTACCTAAACCGGAATCGAACCCCTTCGAAAACACGAACCAACAAAACTTTTCGAAATTTGGGCAGAGTTTCGTTACTAACGTTGAATTACCATTACCTGCACGTGGAAAATACACTTCATCCTATGCCACAAAAAGCAAACCGTGGGCACCAATCCCATCCGGATTTCTCAATATATCAACAGTAAAGTAAACAATACATATAATATATACTTTACTGAAATCCGGGAAAAATCGTATAACATATTCAATAGGAAACTCAGAGCGACTTCTAATACATAATCATATACGCATACCACAGTAGGTAGAACAATAAACCTACTGGATGAAACAAAGTAGCTCGAGTACTATGCCTCCGACCATGACGTGCGACATCAGAGCCTGAACTGCAAACTGGGCACGGAAACCGAAAAGCCCAGGGGAAAGGCAAATAAAACGATAAACGTTAGAGTGAGTGGACGAAAATAACATATGCCTTTCACCAGTTTATAAACATACTCAATATAAAACAATGCGAGTTTGGAAAACACAACACACATATATATATGGAGGTTGTCGGGCGAATCTCTCAAGCCCGACGTCAGGTGAATCGCTCAAACTCTGCGACTACGTGCAAGCTCATCAATCAAGCTGATTCCACTGCTAATTCTGGTCCGGGTCGTCACATCCGAATCATGAATTTGGTCGGTTCACGACGTATAAATATCGAATAGTCTTAAAATTGTCGAAAAGTCACATTTGGACCGAGTTTGACCGAGTTGACTCGGGTTGACCCATTTTGTCCACTGACCCGTTTTCTTCCCGACGTCGGACCCGGCGATTCCGGCCACCTCCGGCCATGTTCTTGGTATGGTTGGAAAGCTCTCTTGATTTCCTATTTGTTCATGTATTTATTTGTGGAAATTGGTTGTGATTTGAGGTAGTTCGAGCTTGGTAAAGTTTGAGATTTTCGCTGGAAACGGGTGACGGTTTCCGACGAGTTTTGGTGTCAGGTTGGTGAGGGGTTTGGTTCCCCTCAACCCATTGAAGAGTTCTAGGCATTTTGTTTGGGAATTGAAGGTGGTACGTGGTGGTGACCGGAGAGGAAGATTCGGCGAGATTTTCGGCCGAAATTCCGGCTGGTGTGGTTTGAGTTGGCGTTGGTGGTAGAAGGGAAATGTATTAGGCTTGAGGAGAGGAAAAGTTTGAGGTAAGGGTCACCGTAGTTGTTCACTGTTGGTGCCGTGCCACCGTCAGCGGTAACGGTCAACGGCGGAGCTCTGGTGAGGTTGACTTTTTGGGATTTTTGGAGATTTTTATACCGTTTTACTCGTAATCGCTTCCCGATCGTAGTCGTGAGGTTTTTGAGTTGATTTGAGTATTCTATTTTTGGACTAGGGTGTTTGGGTATATTTTGGGAATTTTTCTATCCTCATCGATTTTTCGAGCGATACGTCTTTCGAGAACGCGGGGTTCTTGACGTATTAGCTCCGTATGTTGTGTTTCAATATGTATTGATTGTATCCCTGTTATTCAGGTGATCGTGATCTAGTGTTTGGCAATGGATCTTCCGCCGGACCTCAGAGTTAGTTTCGTACTGTGAGTGGACATTTTATTTTAACAGTTGATTTGCGAGTCTTGATTATTACATTTACGTTATGCACTTTATGATTATGCACGTACGAGTATGCATTTTATGATTTCATTTTACGGTTTTGCATGTGCATGGAAAATATTTATGATTTGGTTTACACAGAGTACAGTCTCAGATATAGAGGTAGCATCGATGCTTTGGCTTCTCGGCTGATCCCCGAGATGCTCCGAGGGGGACAGATATCCTGACCCGAGGTCTTTCAGACTTATAATCACGTGTGGGTATGGGATCTTGTGATTGGACTGTACTATGCGGAGGAGTCCGTGAGTGACCTCGCATGATTTTATGTACATCTTTATGGATCAGGGAAAATGTACCTGGTCGGGATTTTCATGTGCATTGACTCGCATTATGATTTTATAAGCATATATACTTATATGTTGGGAAGACATATTATTATTTTTGTCCACTCACTCCAAAGATTTTATTTGTCATCCCCTGGGCTTTTTGATTTTTTGCCCAGTTTGCAGTTTGAATTCCGGGGTTGCACGTCGAAGGTGGAGGCGTAGAGTTCAGGTCACACTTCCGTTCGAGTAGGTTCTTAGTTCGACCTACTGATTGTATATGATGTGTATAGGCGTCACTCTAAATACTTATGTTATGTTTTTAGTTCAGTTTACTCCTGAATGTTTTCTGGATTTCTTGTAAACCTTGTGGTTTATTATATATATGATGTTGAGAAATCCGGATGGGGAACGGAGCCCCACGGTTTGGCTTTTGTGGAATATTCGAAGTGTGATTCTCTTTGGAGGTTCTAATTTTGGCTTACGAATTCCAAACTAAACTCTGGCAAATATTTTTTAAGGTCATGTTTTCGAAGGGGTTTGATTTCGGTTTAGGCAACTAAATTGGAGTCGGGTCCTTTCACCAATATACCAGAATTTCTAAATAAAGTCCTAAAATCTAGGGTGAAGCAGAAATTAAGTTTGCTAAATCTAAACACACACTAGTTACAATACGTAAAAATAAGACTCAATTGAAATGTGCTTCAAAGGGATATAGATAAGTAAGGGAAAGAGTTAAGACAGTAAGTGAAACAACCTTTAGAGCAGCCCATTTTTTGACGGGTCGAAAATTTAAACGAGGAAAATTTCTATCGGTCGATACAACCAATCTGCTACGTTTGTGGAAACTTTTGATAGGTCGAAGCGGCCAACCTGCTACGTTTGTGGCAAATTTCGACTGGTCGAGGAGAATCCTCGACAGGTCGAAAATGTCCTGCAACAAAGGTTAGAAACAACAATTTTTGCCTGTCACGCGGGTGACCTGGGTTCGATCCCTCACTACCACATTTGTGAACATTACCGGCGACCGGAAAACTTGCCGGTAATGTTCATCATTACCGGTGACTTACTCCGTCGCCGGTAATGTCGCTGGAAAATCGCCGATAATGTTTCAAAACATTACCGGCGACTCCAACCGTCGCCGGCAATGTCAAGCCGAACATTTTCGGCGATTTTCCGGCCGGAATTTCGCCGGAAATGTGTGGCTCGATATTGCCGGCGACGGTTGGAGTCGCCGGTAATGTTTTGAAACATTACCGACGATTTTCCGGCGTAAAGTCGCCGGTAATGTCTTCATTTCCGGCGACTTACTCCGTCGCCGGCAATGTCTCTTATATTAGTCGCAGCTCGATCATTCATTCATTTTGATCGAAAAAAATCCAGAGAAATCGAAAGAAGGAAAACGTACGCTCTGAAATCGATCCTTCGGTATATTGTCAAAATTAAGGAGCGCGTCGAAAACTCGATCAGTCGGGAAGCTATATATATAGGTATGTGCGTATATATATATACGTATAAATGAAGGTATATATATATGTGTGTGTATTGATCAAATCCAATTCGTGAGATATATATGAAATGTTGTTGATGTTGTGTCTGAATCAACGACTGGTATTATCGTAGTAATATCGGAGCCACGCTTAACAGAGCCTCCTACCTAGTCAAATATGTTTTGAATTGAAAAAAGAAGAATACCATCATCGAGTACTGAATCGAATTCAGAGATTAGATCGATATATATATATATATATATGCATGTGTTGATTTAAGGCGAGTTGAATTGAGATATCGCGTCGATTATTAGTAGTGAATGTGTGTATATATATATAATTAATACGTAAATTTGTTAGAATTTTCAGGATGGACAAGAGTTGGATGAGCCTCGAAAGATGGGATGTCAGATATCACCAGGGAATTAGGAGTTTTGTGGATTTTGTGAAGGCTAATTGTGGAGACAATACACTTCATTATTGCCCGTATAAAGAATGTAAGTGTTTCAGGGATCGATTTCGTTTTCCTATTGATAAAGTCCAGAGGCACCTGAGTAAATACGGGTTTTGGGATAAGTACACTTGTTGGATTTATCACAGTGAAACATCGTTAGCGGGTCCGCATGATCATGGACAATTTAGTGAGAGGGCCAGTCCACGCTATGATCATGGAGATTTTTCTGAGAGGGGCAGTTCATCCTATGATCCAACAGCGATGTTAATCAATGATATGTTTCCTCATGAGAGCGGTGTATTTGCTGATGAAGCACCAAATGTCCCTCCCGTCGTTGAGGGTTTCCCCCATATCGAGCCAGTCGAGCCATTACCTGGAGCTCATGTCAACTCAAGCGGTATGGACAAGTACAACAACCTGATTGCATTGCAACAGACTCCGTTGTACGACGGTTGTAGTAAGACTGTTCTTGAAAGTGTGAAAGGACCCAATCCCGATTAAGTTACCTAAACCGGAATCAAACCCTTTCGAAAACACGAACCAACAAAAAATTTTCAAAATTTCGGCAGAGTTTCGTTACTAGCGTGGAATTACCATAACCTGCACCCAGAAATTAACACTTCGTCCTATGCCACAAAAAGCAAACCGTGGGCACCAATCCCATCCGGATTTCTCAACATCAATATAATCAACAACATTAAATAAACTGTACTATGTATATATGTATATCCGTGAAAATCCGCACAACATGTATCAGAATGTATCAGAGCGACCTCTAGAGTAAAACATATACAATATGTACATCAGTAGGCGAAACAAGATCCTACTGGAAAACACAGGTGACTGATCACTAGCCTCCAAATCGCGACGTGAAACACCAAACCTGAACTGCAAACTGGGCACGGAAACCGAAAAGCCCATGGGAAAGACAATAAACACGTTAGAGTGAGTGGACGAAAATAAATGTCTTTCACCAAGTAATATATACGTATAAAATCATATGCGAGTCAAATGCATAAGTAAAGAAATGGTACACGAGGGAGACTCCAACTCCTCACGCGTCCGGGTACACGAGGGAGACTCCAACTCCTCACGTGTACAGAGCATGCAATGTAAAATCGCGGAATCACTCATGGACTACCACGCGATAACACAGTCTGAATCACGGGATCCCAGACCCACACGTGATTCCTAGCCAGAAAGGCCTCGGGTCAGGATATCTGTCCTTCCCGGAGCGTACTCGGGGATCAGCCGAGAAGCCAATGTGTATCGATACAACAACATATACTGAGACTGTACTCTGTGTAAACCAAATCATAAATATTTTCTATGCACATGCTTAAAACATAATATGTACGTATATGTATATATTCGTATACGTATATTCGTATAAGCATAATCGTAAAACACATGCTCGTAAAATCATAATCAATCTGCATGCTCAAGTTCATAAATCATAAATAAAGAGTCGCAATCAATCCGTGAAAATAAAGTGTCCACTCACAGACTCTCGAAACGCGCACACGCGCTACACTCGTGGTCCGGCGGAAGATCCATCGCCTGAAGCACGATCACGATCCAGATCTCGATCTCGATCTCCTGAATATTCAAAAAAACATAACTGATCAAAATCGTAGTCCACAACACTGTACTGATGCACGGAAACCAACCGTTCCCGGAAAATCGAAATGCAGTACAAAATGAATTACGGAAATCCCGAAATCCCCACTCGAAATCTCGACTGAAAATCGGCTAATCAAATCAACCCGAAAACCTCTGGACGATAACTAGGGCGCGATTACGAGAAAAATGACATTAAAATTGTCAAAATATGAAAATGTCAACTTTCCGGCCGATGACCGCCGTTGACCGCCGCCGCCGGCGGCGGCGCGCCGTCAACGGTGGAATTTCAAGGCCAAAATTTCAAGATTTCAAGGTTTTGATGAGCTGAATCAGTTTCTCTTCTACCACTTAAGCCAGTTCACAAAGGAACTACCTCAATTCCACAAAACCCGATCGAAAATCCCAAACCTAAATCCTATTCGGGTTCTCCCCAAAACCTCCTCTCATCCAAAACCAGTTACCCAATAAGCTTCACCTAGGTGTGGGGAGCAAAACCCCCAACAAATCCCCTCTCAAATCTAGCCGGAGCACCACCTCCTAACTCCGGCGAAATCCGGCGAAACAACCCAGTTCGGGTTCCACCAAAACGACACCAATTCTACTCAAACCAATTACCATCATGCTCGAAATTACAAGGGGAAGCGATCTTTACCTATCCCGTGGCCGATGGTGGCCGGAATCCGGTCGCCGGTAGTTGAAGCCGAAACGGGAAACTCTCCTCCCACGGTCAACGGTCAACCTTTCCAAAAAGGGAAAGTCAAAGCCAAATCTGAAATTTCCGACAATTTACGAATATTTTCGATATTTATACTCGTCCCTCGGGTCGATCGACGGTCCAAAACGAATATACGAAATGATTCGGATAAGATCGAAACAAACGGATAAACTCGTCGGAACCCAAAATTTCAAATAATCATAAAATATTCCTCGGTTATCGGAAAAATCTTCCGGAACCGCCCATGAGCTCGAAATCACGTACTCTACAATTTCCATGAAGACACCCAACTCAAATTCTCGACTGAAAACATAGTCGCGAATCGAATCGACAAACCACACAATGTCGTAAAACTGCGACTATAACCAAATCTCGAGAATCGTGCCAAACACACACCTGATTCTGGTTCGGGTCGTCACAAAGTGTGATAGGAGTGATGCAGCTCAAAATGGAGAACAAAATGTCTGTCAAAGCTGTTGATTCTTGGTTGAAGTGGACTGCTTCGCTACTGCCACCCGGTCATCGTCTTCCTACCACTCATCATAAGGTGCGACATATCCTGAAAGATCTTGGGCTTTCCTACATCAAAATCCATGCATGCAAATATGATTATATTCTCTTCTGGGGAAAAGATCTCGAAGACCTTGAAGCCTACCCGATATGTTTTACAGAAAGGTATAAGTTGACTCCTGCAAGCAACAAGAAAGCTGTGAAGATACTTCGATATTTCCTGCTTATTGATAGGCTGGAGCGGTTGTTCATGTGTGCTTTCATGGCCGAGGCAATGAGATGGTGGGCTGAGAGGAATTTGCCTGACGATGACACCCTTATACACCCTTCCGACGGAGAGGCTTGGAAGCACATGGTCAGGGAGTTTGTGAAAGGACCCAACCCCGATTTAGCTCCCTAAACCGGAATCGAACCCCTTCGAAAATACAAACCAACAAAAATTTTCTGAAATTTCGGCAGAGTTTCGTTACTAGCGTGGAATTACCATAACCTGCACGCGGAAATTAACACTTCGTCCTATGCCACAAAAATCAAACCGTGGGCACCAATCCCATCCGGATTTCTCAACATCAATATAATCAACAAACAGTAACATATTGAACTATATATATGTATATCTGAGAAAATCCGTATAAACAAGTATCGGAATGTATCAGAGCGACCTCTAGTGTAAAACATATACAATATGTACATCAGTAGGTGAAACTGAAACCTACTGGAAAACACAGGTGACTCTGATCACTAGCCTCCAAACCGCGACGTGAAACACCAAACCTGAACCGCAAACTGGGCACGGAAACCGAAAAGCCCAGGGGAAAGACAATAAACACGTTAGAGTGAGTGGACGAAAATAAATGTCTTTCACCGAGTATATATGTTATAAAAACATATGCGAGTCCAGGTAAATAAAAACAATACATGGTACACGAGGTAAAACTCACACTCCTCCAGTGTACTGAGCATGCAAGTATAAATTCCACGGGGTCACTTATGGACACACACCGTGCTAGTACAGTCAGAATCACGGAGTCCCAGACTTCCACGCGATTCTAGCCAGAAAGGCCTCAGGTCAGAGGTCTGCCTCCCCCCGGTACAGGTCACGGGTCAGGAGTCACAGCCTCCCCCGGTACACATCCTCGGGGATCAGCCGGGATGCGAGTGTATCGATACAACAACATATAACGACTGTACTCTGTGTAAACCAAATCATAAACATTTCGATGCAAATGCATGAAACAGCATATAAGTGTATGTATACTCGTATACGTATAATCGTATAAGTATAATCGTATAATCGTAAAACACATGCTCATTTAATCCGAAAACTCATACGCATGCTCAAGTTCATAAATCATAGAAAAGACTCGCAATCGTTTCCGTGAAAATAAAATGTCCACTCACAGATCAGCTAGCGCGATCTCGCGCTAAACACGTGGTCCGGCGGAAGTACCCTCGCCCGAAGCACGATCACGATCCGAATCTCGATCTCGATCCCCTGAACATATATACACACAACTGATCAATATCGTGATCCACAACACTGTACCGATGCACGGAAACCAACCGTTCCCGGAAATACAAAATGCAGTGCAAAATGAATTACGGAAATCCCGAAATCCCAACTCGAAATCTCGACTGAAAATCGGCTAACCAAATCAACCCGAAAACCTCCGTACGATAACCAGGGCGCGATTACGAGAAAAATGACACTAATTACATCAAAATCTGAAAAGTTGACTTTTCCTCCACCGTTGACCGCCGTTGACCGCCGCCGCCGGCGGCGGCGCGCCGTCAACGGAGGAATCCCACGGCCAAACTCTCCAGTCCTCTAGGTCTCATCAAGGCGAACATGTTTCCCTTCTACCCCGAAGGCCAATTCAGCCCGGAACCACCTCAACTTCATGAAACCCGATCGAACATTCAAATCGGATCCTAACTCGGGTTCGACCCAAAACCTTCTCCCTTCCAAAACTAACCACCCCGAGAGCCTCCCCAAGGTGTAGGGAGCAAAAGCCCCAACAAATCCCCCCTCAAATCTCGCCGGAGCACCACCTCCCGTCTCCGGCGAAATCCGGCGACATCAACCACTTCGGGTTACACCCAAACGACATCAAATCCACTCAAACAACATACCATCAAGCTCGAAATCAAAGGAGGAACCTAACCATACCTGTCCCGAGGTGAATCGTTGCCGTAATCCGGTCGCCGGAATTCACTTTCCCGTTCGGGAAACCTCCCCTTCTCGGCAGCTCTTCCACTTTCCAAAATAGGAAAGTCAACCAAAAGTCAAAGCTTGGTCAAAGTTCACAATGAAGTTTCCGACAATTCACGACTATTTTTCGACTTTTCGATATTTATACTCGTCCCTCGGGTCAAACGACGATTCGAAATGGATAACCATCACAATTCGGATAAACTCGAAACAATCGGATAAACTCGTCGGAACCTGAAACTTCAAATAATCATAAAATATTCCTCGATTAT
Source organism: Geum urbanum (assembly GCA_946800695.1). Classification (NCBI taxonomy): domain Eukaryota; kingdom Viridiplantae; phylum Streptophyta; class Magnoliopsida; order Rosales; family Rosaceae; genus Geum; species Geum urbanum. Next base: position 44,975,631 of record OX326998.1, read on the forward strand.
CGGAAAAATCTTCCGAAACCGCCCACGAACTCGAAATCACGTACTCTACAACTTCCGTGAAGACACCCAACTCAAATTCTTGACCAAAAACAAAGTCGCGAATCGAATCGGCAAACCACATAATATCGCAAAACTGCGACTAAAACCAAATCTCGAGAATCATACCAAACACACATCTGATTCTGGTTCGGGTCGTCACAAATCTACCCCCCTTAAAGAAATTTCGACCTCGAAATTTACGTACCTGTCATGTGAACAGATGAGGATACTGCTCCCGCATACGCTGCTCGGTCTCCCAAGTGGCCTCCTCCACTGAATGATTCTGCCACAAGACCTTCACCAGCGGAATCACGCGGTGCCTCAACTCCTGCTAACGACGATCGAGAATCTGCACTGGTTCCTCAACATACGATAAATCCTCTCTGATCGGTAACTGCTGTGGGGTTATCACATGTGAAGGATCTGAGATGTACTTCCGCAACATCGAAACATGGAAGACATCATGCACACGAGCCATCTCAGCCGGTAACTCAAGTCTGTAAGCAACAGCTCCAACCCTCTCCGTAATCTCATACGGACCAATGTACCGCGGTCGAAGCTTGCCACGCTTCCCGAAACGCACTACTCCCCTCCACGGAGACAGTTTCAGGAAGACCCAATCACCAACCTCGAACTCTAAGCTCTTCCTCCTCACATCCGCGTAACTCTTCTGCCGATCCTGGGCAATCTTCAGTCGATCCCGAATAACTTGAATGTCCTCCATCGTGGTTTTCACCAAATCCGGACCAATAAGCCAACGCTCGCCCACCTCACTCCAACATAATGGAGTGCGACACTGCTTTCCGTACAGAGCCTCGTACGGTGCCATCTCAATACTGGCCTGATAGCTGTTGTTGTAGGCGAACTCAATCAAGTGTAACTGCTGATCCCAGTTTCCACGAAACTGCAACACACATGATCTTAGCATATCCTCAAGAGTCTGAATGGTCCGCTCGGACTGCCCGTCAGTCTGAGGATGAAAAGCTGTACTAAATCGCAACCTCGTGCCCAACGCTCGCTGCAACGCCTGCCAAAACTCAGAAGTGAACTGACTATCACGGTCAGAAACAATGGATACAGGCACACCGTGCAAGCGAACAATCTCTGATAAGTACAACTTGGCTAATCTGCCCACTGAAACCTTCCCTGGAAGTGCAAGAAAATGTGCGGATTTCGTCAATCGATCAACGATAACCCAAATGCCAGTGTTGCCCGCCGAAGTACGTGGCAACTGATAGACGAAATCCATCGTGATATGCTCCCACTTCCAAACTGGAATCTCAAGTGGCTGTAGTTTCCCTGCAGGTTTCTGCCTCTCCGCCTTCACCTGCTGACAAATCAAACACCGACTCACGTACGTGGCAATTTCCCGCTTCATGTTGCGCCACCAATAGTACGCTCGAAGTGTACGAAACATCTTCGTACCTCCGGGATGCATCGCATACGCTGAACTGTGGGCCTCGTTCAGAATCTCCTTCTTCAAGTCCTCGTCCCTGGGTACACATAATCTGCCTCTGAATAACAACGTACCGTTGTCGCTCAATCGGAACTCTGTAGGCACACCATTCTGAATCATGGTCTTCTTGCTCAACAAGTAAGGATCTGAATCCTGTGCTTCACGTACCTGATCAACCAACACAGGTCGAACCTGAAAGCTGGCCAACAAGGCTCCATCATCATCATAGTCAAACACAGCACCCGTAGCCCGTAACTCGGCTAACATCGATACTCTAGCCACACACATATGAAACAATGAGGCTCCCGATTTCCGGCTAAGTGCATCTGCCACAACATTGGCCTTTCCCGGATGGTATTCGAAAGTGCAATCGTAATCGTTGATCAACTCCATCCATCGACGCTGCCTCATGTTTAGATCCGGCTGTGTCCGCAAGTAGATGAGACTCTTGTGGTCAGTGAAAATCTTACACTGAGCACCATACAGGTAATGTCTCCAACTCTTCAACGCTAACACAATAGCGGCTAACTCCAAATCATGCGTCGGATAGTTGACCTCGTGCGGTTTCAGCTGTCTGGAACCATATGCCACGACTCTACCATGCTGCATCAACACACAGCCAAGGCCCAACTTCGACGCATCGCTGTACACAACATACTCACCACTGTCGTCTGGCAATGTCAGAACCGGTGCGGTAGTCAATCTCTCCTTCAGGAGCAAGTAACTCTCCTCGCACGCATCAGACCACTCAAACTTGACGCCCTTCTTCGTCAATCTGGTCAGTGGTGTAGCTATCCGGGAGAAATCCTGCACAAATCGTCGGTAGTAGCCCGCTAAACCCAAGAAACTCCGAATCTCTGGCACAGTAGTGGGTCTACTCCAATTCAGCACAGCCTCGATCTTGTCAGGATCAACACTAACTCCCTCAGCCGAAATCACGTGGCCCAGAAATTTCACACTATTCAACCAGAACTCACACTTGCTAAACTTCGCGAACAACTGATGGTCCCGCAAAGTCCGCAACACCGCTCGCAAGTGCTTCTTGTGCTGGCCCATACTCCTCGAGTATATCAAAATGTCATCAATGAACACAATCACGAACTTGTCCAGGAATCGACGAAACACCCGATTCATCAAGTCCATGAAAGCTGCGGGGGCATTGGTCAACCCAAACGGCATAACCAAAAACTCATAGTGCCCATACCGCGTCCTGAACGCTGTCCTGGCAACATCTGAATCCTGGATCCTCAACTGATGATATCCGGATCGAAGATCAATCTTCGAAAAGACTGCTGCTCCCTTCAGCTGATCAAACAAGTCGTCAATCCGTGGCAACGGATACTTGTTCCTCACTGTAATCTGATTCAGCTTCCGATAGTCGATGCACAAACGCATGGACCCATCCTTCTTCCGCACAAACAACACTGGAGCCCCCCACGGAGAAACACTCGGTCGAATGAATCCCTTCTCTAACAACTCCTGAAGCTGAATCTGTAACTCCCTCAACTCTGCAGGCGCCATCCGGTATGGTGTCTGGGATATCGGTCCAGTACCTGGTAACAACTCAATAGTAAAGTCAATCTCCCGCACAGGGGGTATACCAGGTAACTCTGCTGGAAATACATCCGGAAACTCCGATACAACCTCGATACTACCAAGGTCTGGCACTACAGCTGTAGTATCCACAACATGGGCTAAGTAAGCAACACAACCCTTCTTCATCAGCCGATCCGCCCTCATCGCGGAAATCAAACACGGTAGGGAAGTGTTCTTCTCGCCGCGAAACAGTATCTCGGGTAACCCTGGTCGTCGAAACGCGACCTCCTTCCTGTGGCAATCAAACATAGCCCAGTGCGACTCCAAAAAGTCCATGCCCAATATCAGATCGAAATCCACAATATCAAGCAACAACAGATCAGCGGCTAAACCATGGCCATCAATAAACACCTCACAATCTCGGTAAACCCAACCGATGCTCACAACCTCTCCTGACGGATACAACACTCTCCACAACCCCGGAAGTGGAGATGCAGGTACCGTAGCCAATGATGACAGTCTAAATGATATGAATGAATGTGTGGCACCTGGATCTAGCAATGCAACTACAGGAATACCAAAAACATGTAACGTACCGATAACGACCTCCGGTGATGCTCTGCCCTCACGTAGAGTCATAGCATGAACCCTCGCCTGTCCGGCCGGTCGTCCTCGCTGAGCCTGACCCTGCTGCCTGCCCTGGCCTGCAGACTGTGCTGGTCGCGCTCCCGAAGTGGTACCTCGTTCACCTCCGGAACTCTGGGCTGCCTGTCCTTCACCACCATACAACTGGGGACACTCCCTCGCATAGTGACCCACCTGGCCACAGCGGAAACAAGTGACAGGACTACGCTGACACGGTCCCAAGTGATGCATGTGGCAGAAATTACACAATGGGTACTCCCGCGGTACAGCAAAAGTGCCACCGGTACGTCGAGGATAACTAGAACCGCTAGAACCTGCACTAGCCTGCGGTCGCTGTGGTCTGTCTCTCCTCCATCCCGGCCTCCGTCTAGGTACACTAGCTGGTGGTCGATACGATCCCCCGCCTGAGGATGAAGCTGAACCGGAAGTATCAGAACTCTGCCTCTTCGAAGGCCCCTGACTCGGTCCACCCTCCTCAAACCGTCTGGGCTGGTACCTCTGCTGTCTCTCCCGCTCTATATCCTCGCCTCGGAGTGCAGCACTAACAAACTCATCGAAGTTGTTCCGGGGCATCGTAGTCAGCGTCGCCTTGATGCTCAGATTCAATCCCAGCTCAAACCTGCGACACTTGGCTTCCTCTGTAGCCACCATATCCCGCGCAAAACGAGACAAACGAGTAAACCGATCTCGATACTCAAGTACAGACAAACTGCCCTGCCTCAAGTTCGTAAACTCCTCGTACTTGCGCTGCTGGGTAGCCTGATTGAAGTATCTCCGCATAAACAGATCACGAAACAATGTCCACGGAGTATCCACAGGAACTCTGTCAGTACTGACCCACCAAAAGTATGCATCACCCTCAAGTAAACCAACTGCGGCTACTGACATCTGCTCAGGTGTAAACTGCAGACGCTCACAAACACGCTCAATCTGAACCAACCATGCCTCGCATATCTCTGGATCAACTGAACCCGAAAACACAGTAGCACCCGCAGTACGAGCCTTGACCACAGGGTCAAAACGCTCCTCCAAACGCAACACTCGCATAAGCAAGTCGCGCGTTCGGCGATCCTCATCAGGATCATCATCCCGATCGACACGGGGACCACGTCGAGGAGGCATCCTACTGATACAAGACAAGCATTAGGCACAAGCAGAAAGAACGTAATCATGAAACCGCAGATATTTGAGGACACACAACACCCGAAGTATTGATGAGTACCGCTGGCCAGTCGGGTCATCACTCCAGCCATGCTGTATCAACTCAAATACCCTAAGCGTCACAACTACAAGAGTCTACAGAATCTGACAACCTAATGCTCTGATACCAAGCTGAAAGGACCCAACCCCGATTTAGCTCCCTAAACCGGAATCGAACCCCTTCGAAAATACGAACCAACAAAAATTTTCTGAAATTTCGGCAGAGTTTCGTTACTAGCGTGGAATTACCATAACCTGCACGCGGAAATTAACACTTCGTCCTATGCCACAAAAATCAAACCGTGGGCACCAATCCCATCCGGATTTCTCAACATCAATATAATCAACAAACAGTAACATATTGAACTATATATATGTATATCTGAGAAAATCCGTATAAACAAGTATCGGAATGTATCAGAGCGACCTCTAGTGTAAAACATATACAATATGTACATCAGTAGGTGAAACTGAAACCTACTGGAAAACACAGGTGACTCTGATCACTAGCCTCCAAACCGCGACGTGAAACACCAAACCTGAACCGCAAACTGGGCACGGAAACCGAAAAGCCCAGGGGAAAGACAATAAACACGTTAGAGTGAGTGGACGAAAATAAATGTCTTTCACCGAGTATATATGTTATAAAAACATATGCGAGTCCAGGTAAATAAAAACAATACATGGTACACGAGGTAAAACTCACACTCCTCCAGTGTACTGAGCATGCAAGTATAAATTCCACGGGGTCACTTATGGACACACACCGTGCTAGTACAGTCAGAATCACGGAGTCCCAGACTTCCACGCGATTCTAGCCAGAAAGGCCTCAGGTCAGAGGTCTGCCTCCCCCCGGTACAGGTCACGGGTCAGGAGTCACAGCCTCCCCCGGTACACATCCTCGGGGATCAGCCGGGATGCGAGTGTATCGATACAACAACATATAACGACTGTACTCTGTGTAAACCAAATCATAAACATTTCGATGCAAATGCATGAAACAGCATATAAGTGTATGTATACTCGTATACGTATAATCGTATAAGTATAATCGTATAATCGTAAAACACATGCTCATTTAATCCGAAAACTCATACGCATGCTCAAGTTCATAAATCATAGAAAAGACTCGCAATCGTTTCCGTGAAAATAAAATGTCCACTCACAGATCAGCTAGCGCGATCTCGCGCTAAACACGTGGTCCGGCGGAAGTACCCTCGCCCGAAGCACGATCACGATCCGAATCTCGATCTCGATCCCCTGAACATATATACACACAACTGATCAATATCGTGATCCACAACACTGTACCGATGCACGGAAACCAACCGTTCCCGGAAATACAAAATGCAGTGCAAAATGAATTACGGAAATCCCGAAATCCCAACTCGAAATCTCGACTGAAAATCGGCTAACCAAATCAACCCGAAAACCTCCGTACGATAACCAGGGCGCGATTACGAGAAAAATGACACTAATTACATCAAAATCTGAAAAGTTGACTTTTCCTCCACCGTTGACCGCCGTTGACCGCCGCCGCCGGCGGCGGCGCGCCGTCAACGGAGGAATCCCACGGCCAAACTCTCCAGTCCTCTAGGTCTCATCAAGGCGAACATGTTTCCCTTCTACCCCGAAGGCCAATTCAGCCCGGAACCACCTCAACTTCATGAAACCCGATCGAACATTCAAATCGGATCCTAACTCGGGTTCGACCCAAAACCTTCTCCCTTCCAAAACTAACCACCCCGAGAGCCTCCCCAAGGTGTAGGGAGCAAAAGCCCCAACAAATCCCCCCTCAAATCTCGCCGGAGCACCACCTCCCGTCTCCGGCGAAATCCGGCGACATCAACCACTTCGGGTTACACCCAAACGACATCAAATCCACTCAAACAACATACCATCAAGCTCGAAATCAAAGGAGGAACCTAACCATACCTGTCCCGAGGTGAATCGTTGCCGTAATCCGGTCGCCGGAATTCACTTTCCCGTTCGGGAAACCTCCCCTTCTCGGCAGCTCTTCCACTTTCCAAAATAGGAAAGTCAACCAAAAGTCAAAGCTTGGTCAAAGTTCACAATGAAGTTTCCGACAATTCACGACTATTTTTCGACTTTTCGATATTTATACTCGTCCCTCGGGTCAAACGACGATTCGAAATGGATAACCATCACAATTCGGATAAACTCGAAACAATCGGATAAACTCGTCGGAACCTGAAACTTCAAATAATCATAAAATATTCCTCGATTATCGGAAAAATCTTCCGAAACCGCCCACGAACTCGAAATCACGTACTCTACAACTTCCGTGAAGACACCCAACTCAAATTCTTGACCAAAAACAAAGTCGCGAATCGAATCGGCAAACCACATAATATCGCAAAACTGCGACTAAAACCAAATCTCGAGAATCATACCAAACACACATCTGATTCTGGTTCGGGTCGTCACAGTTTGATCATTTTGCAGCAGAGGTCCGAAATGTTTGGCTAGGGCTCTCATCTGACGGATTCAACCCTTTTGGCAACATGAGTCTTCAATACAGTATATGGCCAATTATTTTGGTACCGTACAACCTTCCACCATGGATGTGCATGAAGAAGGAATACAATATGCTGACTCTGTTAATTCCGGGCCCGGGTTATCCAGGAAAATGTCTCGATGTGTATTTGAGGCCTTTGATTGAGGAGCTTAAGTACCTGAGTGAGTGTGGCCACCCCACTTACGATAGGTTCAAAAACGAGATGTTCCAGATGCATGCCATGCTTGTTGGCACCATCAGTGATTTTCCTGCCCGCGGTATGTTGTCGGGCAACGTTACCAGGGGTTACAGGGCTTGTTCAGAGTGCATGACTGTTGATTGTTGCAGTCCTCATTGCAGTAAAATTGTTCAGATGCGTCACCGTTGTTGGCTTCCATATGATCACCCATTTAGGCAGGATCCAGACGCGTTTGATAGGACTGTGGAAACAGGTGTGGCACCCAGGCGATGGACAGTGGAAGAAATTTTGGAAGTGTTGAATGAATATGATTTTGGCCAGCTGAGCAATCATCCTGACATAGTGGCGTCAATTCCAGACAAGCCCGAAAGGTATAAGTTTTGGACACACAAGAGAATATTCTGGGAACTCCCCTACTGGCCCAGGTTGTCTATCAGACATTACCTAGATGTCTTGCACATAGAGAAGAATGTGTGTGAAAGTGTGGTGGGCACATTTCTTAACTTGGAGGGGAAAACAAAAGACATCCCTAAGGCACGCATTGATCTGAAAGCTATGGGACTGCGGAAACATTTGTGGTTAAGAGATGGTAAGAGAAAAATGCCGCAAGCTCCTTACACCGTCAAGCCGAAGCATAAGCATGAAATTTTTCGGTGGCTGAGTAATGTCAGGTAAATATTCTTATATATGACTATGCAGTACGGAAATTGGTTTGCCTTTAATTTTTACCGGATTATGGTGATATGCGAGAAATATAATTGTTGCCTATGGCTATATATATATATATATATACATGCAGGTATCCTTATGGCTATGCAGGAAATATAAGCAGGTGTGTTAACTACCGGGACAATAAGATGTACGGATTAAAGAGTCATGACTGCCATGTACTGCTTCAACGCCTTTTCCCTATTTTCATTCGAGGGTACCTGCCCAAGGAGGTGGTGGAGCCATTGGTGGCCTTGTCAAGATTCTTTCAGAAGTTATGCACCAGGGAAGTTAAAAAATCAGATCTCAGGGAGATGCAAGATGACATCATTTTTATCATGTGCAAGCTTGAGAGGATATTTCCAATGACGTTGTAGTACAGGGAAGCTTGCCAAAGTCGTACAAGTTGGATGAAAATGAGGTAGTCATTGCCCACTGGTCGGTACTGATTAACTGTGAAGAAGTACAATATTGGAAAAACTATCATCTTCACTGCCCTGCTATTGCCGGAAATGTTGAATACCACAACAGGACGTTTGCAAACTACTTTGGTCCATGGGTAAGGGTATATGTGTATATGTCTTTATTTTTATTGCCATTTTCCTTATATAGCATGTGTGGACGTACGTGGTTTTGTGGTTTCTATGTTCATAATTTCTTGTGTGGTTTCTTATCGTTTTCAGATGAACCATGTAGCAGATGATGGTTACCCAGAGTGGTCAAACGAATTGAGGGTCCTTGCGATGAAACCGATAGCTTCAAAAGTTATCCCGATGTGTCAGGTCAATGGCGTGAAATTTATATGTCAAAATCGAGACGACCGACTGAAAACACAGAATTGTGGGGTGATGGTCCATGGTGGGCAGGATGGCGTTGACTATTATGGTGTCCTTCATTCAGTTGTTGAACTAATTTATGGGAACCGCATGAAAGTGCACTTGTTCAAGTGTAGATGGTTTGATACTAGCCCGGAGAACACAAGGACCGATCAGCACGGAACATTTTCGGTGAATACTGCTACTACCTGGTATGAAGAAGACCCTTTCGTTCTTGCTTCATCAGTAAAACAAGTGTTTTACCTGGACGATCTTCTTAACAAAGTCCCGTGGAAGGTGGTTAACCATGTTGCTCATAGAAACATATATAGTGCTGCCACACTTGGTGATACTCCAGATGATGAGGAAGTTACTGCATACCAAGAGCCGAACGCTTTTGACATTCCGGAATCATCTACGATTCGCCTTAATAATGTGAGATCTTGGAGTGTGATTCGAATTACTGGGGCAGAACTTCTCGATGTTAATCCATATGAAGTTGACGCTGATTCAGATGACGAGGAGAGGCACATATTGCCAGAGGTTACCTATGAAACCGAGTCAGACTCAAGTGATGACGATGATTACGATTATCATCCTTAGTACGTTAATGATGTCGTCGAAAATTGTAGACAGAAAATTTCGTCGGAAAATGTAGTCGGAAAATGTAGACAGAAATCGTATACGGAAAATGTAGTCGCAAAATGTAGTCAGAAAATGTAGTCTGAAAATGTAGACGGAAATCGTATACGGAAAATGTAGTCGCAAAATGTAGTCGCAAAATGTAGACGGAAATCGTATACGGAAAATGTAGTCGGAAAATGTAGTTGGAAAATGTAGTCGGAAAATGTAGTCGGAAATTGTAGTCGAAAAATGTAGTCGGAAAATGTAGACGGAATCGTATACAGAAAATGTAGTCGCAAAATGTAGACGGAAATCGTATACGGAAAATGTAGTCGGAAAATGTAGTCGGAAAATGTAGTCGGAAATCGTAGACGGAAAATGTAGTCGGAAAATGTAGTCGGAAAATGTAGTCGGAAAATGTAGACGGAAATCGTATACGGAAAATGTAGTCGCAAAATGTAGTCGCAAAATGTAGACGGAAATCGTATACGGAAAATGTAGTCGGAAAATGTAGTCGGAAAATGTAGTCGGAAATTGTAGTCGGAAAATGTAGATGGAAATCGTGGACGGAAAATGTAGTCGGAAAATGTTGTCGGATATTTTTCGGGAAATGTCAACATTACCAACGAGTAATAAGCAACTCGTTGGTAATGACATTACCAACGAGGTAACTCGTCGTTGGTAATGTCATTACCAACGAGTTGCTTATAACTCGTTGGTAATGTCATTACCACCGAGTTGAAGTCGTTGGAAGTCGTTGGTAATGACATTACCAACGAGTTATAAGAAACTCGCCGACAATGTTGTCTGGATAGAACCATTCCCAGTCGAGCCCGAGCTTCATTTCTCCTCCTCCTCCTCTCCCTCTCCTCCTCCTTATCCGAAAACTAGCTCACCTCCTCCTCCTCTCCCTCTCCTCCTTCGTTTGCCTCTACTCCTCCTTATCCTCTCCTCCTCCTATTTCTCCTCCTCCTCCTCTCCACCGATTCTCATCTCCTCTCCTCCTCCGATCCTTTCCTCCTCCCCTCCTCTCCTCCCCTCACCTCCGTCGCCGGCAAAGCAGATCGGACTCCACCATGGCAGGTCCGATCCTCTCTCTCTCCCTCTCTCTCTCTCTCTCTCAATTTTTAATTATTTTTGTGTATGTGTATGTGTATGTGTATGTGTATGTGTATGTGTATGTGTAAATTAATTAGGGTGCTAAGTTGGAAATTAGGGTGATAAGTTGTAAATTTATATGCAATGTATATATATATATATAGGTATGTGAAAATTATGTGATGTATATATATGTGAAAATTATGTATATATGTGGTTTGGATGAATATGTGATGTATATATATGTGAAAATTAAACCTAATTAAGATGCATGATGTATATATATGTGTAAAAAATGTGGAAAATTAATTAGGGTTTGTGATTTGGATGAATATGTGAAAATTAAATTTAATTAAGATGCATGATGTATATATATATACATCGAAAATGTATATATGTTAATTTAGGTGATATAGTTGTTAATTAATCGTATAAATGAAGGTGGAAATCGGGATCAGAACGGTTTAGAACCAGAACGGTTATAAACCGGAACCGCGCGGAACCGGAACCCTTTGGAACCGGAACTGTTTGTAACTGGACCCGTTATGTTACAAACGTTTCCAGTTACAAACAGTTCCGGTTTCTAACGGTTCCGGTTCCAAACCGTTCCGGTTCCGATTTGTTATAGAACTGAAACGGTTTGGAACCGGAACCGTTATGTTACAAACGGTTCCGGTTACAAACAGTTCCGAACATAACGGTTCCGGTTACAAACAGTTCCGAACATAACGGTTCCGGTTACAAACAGTTCTGGTTTCAAACGGTTCCGGTTCCACACCGTTTCGGTTCCGATTTGTTATTGAACCGAATCCATGACTATTACGGTGTCCAGGAGGTTTTACGGCTAATTGGCTTCGGAGAGGTTCCCGAAATAGTGGAGGGAACAGTAGTCAAGCTTCCTCCTCGCCCGCAGTTAGCAACACGCCCAGTGGGCCAATGATGACTGCTTGCACGAGAGCCTTGCTAGAGGCGCGAGCTGAGGAGGAAGTTGCACGATCAAGAGCCGTGGAACCGGAAGTCGAGGCTCGAGCCTCAGTCTCCAAACGCTCAATCAGCAGACGTCCCTCCGGTGGCAGAGCCTCAGACGAGCGACAGTCAGCGGGGGCATCAGAAACTCCCTCAGTCCGAATGCCCCATATTCGCCCGGTGCCTACTCCCGTTTCACGGGAATCATCTGAGACACATGGTGGTGCTGGCGCCTCATCGTCCAGGCCTAGTCTATCTCTGCCGTCCGGTCTCTTCCTACCCAACGAGATTCCTGTCATCCGTGAATTCGATGATAGGGGGATGCCTGTTTATGTTGAAGGACGGCCGGAGTTCCTGAGCGTGGAGGAAGCGTATAACTTCCTCCCGTTCGACCCCGTGTATCTTTGGAGTGTGAGGTGCACCAACCAACAAACGGACGATGCATGTAAATTTTATTTAACATCAGATTGATTACTTAATTATTACTTAAGACTTGCGATAGGTTCAATTAATGATATCCATTTGTTGACATTGTATTATTAGGCAATTTTGTTAATGGGACTGGAAAACGGAAAGGGGCTAGAGGCACCTGCACCGGGAAGAGACTTGAGCAGGCCACCGGTGGAAGAAAAATGCCCATAAGGGCCAATGAGGATGGCGAGGTGATCGAGGCATTCGACACCACGCGCAAATATGTCAGCATGGCCGGTGCGATCGTGCGGGACAAGATCCCAATGCTTTGGCCAGATTGGGAATCTGTGCCTATCTACGTGAAGATGCAAGTGCATAATGCACTCAGTGTGAGTAAAATCGTATTTTCATTACGTAAATTTTACATTTATTAATTAAGTCCGAATAAATATATAATTTTACCTTTTATATATTCATATTGCAGGTATGGTTTGACGTGGATGAAGTTCTTATTCACACGTGGGTAGAGCGTCAACTACATATGAGGTGATGTGCTTCGACTTATTTGAATATATATCGAGTTAGATTTTTGTTTATCAAGTTTTTTAATATCTCTAACTTTTTTTCCTTGTTTTAATATAGGTATAAAGAGTGGAAGAACGAGCTTTCTTCCCATTACACTGTATACAAGGAGCTAGGCCGAGGTTCTACCCCTAGCGAATTCTGGTTTAGGGAGTACGAGTGGCTGTGGCTGATAGCCCACTTCGAGCACCCCAAAGCTCAGGTATGCATCCTTAATATATCTTACAAGCCTAATGTATCGTATCAGATTGAAATAGTTAGTTACTAATTTTTTTCCATATGTTTATCAAACAAGGCGATTTCGAAGACGAACCGGGCGAATAGATTGAAAAACACCAGGGCCCATCATGCAGGTTCACTCAACTACATGGGTTGGTCGACTAAGGCGCAGCAACAACAAGAAGTGAACCCCTTGGTGTATATTCATCAGAAGTTCTATCCGCAGTGCCCTGACGAAGCGGCAAGTCTTTCGCCTCTCCATGTGTTAATAAAACTATTTTTCGATATTAGTAGATTTTGTTAGTTAATACGTTGTTCATTTTCGCTTTTCAATTAGGCGAGAGTGGAGGAGGCGACCGCAGAAGTGACCATGAGTATAGCTCGGACTAACCATCCTGACTGCTCCGAGGAAGAAGTCACCCAGTATGCCTCTCAGTTCGATCCACTTGATCCCCCAATAGCGGCTCAGATCATGGCAAAAACATGCGGGACTGGAAAGAATACCTACTACTGTAGGGGAATGGGCTCGGCGGGCGAAGGAGTATTGAAAAACACTTCACAATACTCTACCGGGTCAAGAAGTTCAACTTCTAGTCGTAACCTCGCAGCGGAGCTTCAGAGGACGCAGAGGGAGTTGGAGGAGCAAAAGAGGCAGATGGCCGAGTACCAAAACATGGTCCAGCAGCAGACACAGATGCAGGCTCAGATGTACACATGGATGCGGACGATGTACGAGGCTCAGACTACCGGACAACCGTTCCCCACACCTCCCCCGGTCCCAGTCCCTCCGTTCCCTAGCTATCCACCACCACCACCGCACCAGTCAACTCCAGAGCAAGACCAAGGTAGCCACCGGAATTCAAATGAGTACATGGATTACTTCGACCCTGACCCACAAGTTCCTCGACCCTGACCTGTAGTTGTAGTTAATTTTCGTATCGTCGTTGCTATTTGTACTGTACGTTGGACATTTATGTGTACTGTTGAACTTGTATGATTGTACGGTTTATGTCTTTCAATGCAGGTTCTGGAATTGGGCCCAATCTAGAACCGCGTTTTTTTTTCAAAATTTTTCCAGACATTGCCGGCGACATGGACCTCAGTCGCCGGCAATGTCTCACATTCCGGCCACGGCGGCGCTGTCATTGCCGGCGACGGCGTTTCCCGTCCCCAGCAATGTTAATACCGGCGGGGGATTTCCGGCGACGTCATTGCCGGTGACTTGTCGCCGGTAATGACAATTCCGGCGAAAAAAAAAGACAAGGCCGGCGACGGCAAGTCACCGGTAATGTCTCCATTTCTGGTAGTGCCTGACAACGGCGCCAAAAACTTGTTCGAAGATTTACTCTCCCACACTTAGTAAGCTATTTGCTAACTCATAAGTGCAAGAACGATCTTCACCCGCAAGTATACAGGGATAAGTAATAGTATAGAAAAGGAAATCGAGTGTCGAACCTAGGAGGAATAAGCACTTAGATTCCTTAGCTCGGGTGAAAAGCACAAAGACTACGACTGACTAGACAATACTTGACTAAAAAGAAATAAAATGTGAAAGTGAATCCCACACCACTAAGTCCTTTAGAGACTTAGCATTGCGAGGGATAGTGAGATTAAGATGAGTGATTAACGAAGTTTGATTGGTTGGTTACTATGCTAGAATGCGGAAACTAAATACTAAAAATTTAAGATGAGGAAAGTAGGCCAGTTAGGGAAATCTCTCTAACCATATGATGCATCAAACAATGTCCCGGTTTATGTAATAGATTAAAGTCCATTCACACAAGTTAATGTCCAAATCGTGACCTTTTGGGTCATGTTTGGTTTTGAACCCAAGTTCCTGGGTCATCTTGGACACTAGAAGACTTAAGCCCAACATTGAAGTATTTCGTGAATAGGAACCAAGACCCAAGTCATTTTGGAGCTCGCATCTCGATTATATGTCACGTTGTGAAGTCAATAAGCATATCGTGTGAATTATGTGGAAAGGTTCCTCTCTCGAATCTCTATTGGAGAGTCCGAGAGAAAGTCTATGTGATTCCCTCAACTCGCACCTAGTGAGTTACGAGTCAAGTGAGTCTACTATTTGTCACAATAACCTTTTGGGTTTAATGTGTGCCTAACTAGAGTCCTTCAAGTCTATAGAGACTCAAAGAAGCTGTAGTTCATGCTAAGTGCTAGGGAATCAAATCTTAAAATAAATCTCATAGATAATACCCTAATCATGTTTACATTCTCATCTTTCCTTAAGTGAGTAGCTAATTCATTCAAGGGTCATATTTAAGTCCTTTTAACATATACATCAACCTAGCTAGAGTCAACACATGCATATGAGAACTACACAACAAGCTCAAGCATATAAACATACCACAATCACACAATGAACTAATTCACAACACAAGTTTTCATAACATACACTAAAACCGTGAAACATACATAATCCAAGACATGTTCATCACATCACATGGCTAGGGTTCTAACCCTAGCCTCCCAAAATCTACTACTCACTACCCATAACAAGCATAGAGTTTAGATACATGATTGAAATACAAAGTTTTCTTAAATAACCAAGAGTCCCCAAAAAGCTCCAAGGTCTTCTAACTCTTCTCTCCTTCTTGCTCTAATCTTGCTCCAAAGCTCCAAGAGTTAAGTCACCCACCAAAAGCTAGAGGAATAGTGATGTAGATGAAAGTATGGTGGTGGTAATGGAGGTTTTCAAGCCTTTTGATGGTGCTATGGGTGTTTCAGAGGTAGAAAAGATATCAATGTGAATGGGAAATGGATGGAGGCTTAAGAGAGAGAGAGAGAGAGAGAGAGAGAGAGAGAGAGAGAAACTATGAGAATCTGAAAATTTAAGTGAGTTATGTTATGGTGTCCAAGGGAGCTCGACCCTAGGGGTTTTGGAGAGGTATTTTGGCTTTGAAATAAATCAAAAATATCTTAAGGCATGACCAACAATTTTAGGGGCATGTTGGTGGTCCAAAGATGACTCACCCAACATGTGAGTGGCACATGACTCCTCAAAATATCTTATCCAATTGGGCTGGTAGGCTTGGACTTGAAGTCTTGGGCCTTGACACCTTCCGGCAAGGATTCGCCGGAAATGACCGTTGACCGGTCGGAGTTGACTTTGGCCGGCGGTTGACTTTTTGTCATTTTCTCGATTTTGCTCGTTCTTCTCCAAATGCTTAGGAAACTTGCTTGGCTTCTTCAAAAAGTGATCAATCTCCATCTTTTAGCTCATTTCCTTGCAATCTCTTTATTTCCTGGCATAATAAGGAAACGTATTAAAAACGATGATTTATTCCAAAAAGGCAAGCTTTAAGCATAAGGTTAGGTACATAATTGGAACATAATTATAGTCGTAACAGGGTGTCAAAGAAGCATCGTAGAAGGCCCTCAAGGATTTGAGTACGTTAAAAGTTTGGAGGACTAATATATATTGGTTGCTTAGTGTGTTTTCAGGTTTCATGCCTTTGAATCATCTTTTCGAGGAAGAACTCATCATGGACAAGGACATCATTGTAGCAAGACCTTTGAGGGATAGTGCTTTACCATCTTTGTCAAAACAAGATTCAATGACCCGTATTCGATGTTAGCCAAAATCAACGACTGAGATCAAACCGCCACCAGGTAAATTTCTTTATAAATTTACTTCCTCTCAAACTTCAAAAACTCATAAAAATTAGCTCGAGTATCCGAAATATTCCCGAAAAATTTCTACAAGCTCCAAATAAAATCTCTAAACCTCTCGAGAAGAAACTTAAATAAAATTCTGAAAGGATTAAAAAGTCGTTTAATAATCTAATGCTTACAACTAATTCATGATAAAGCTAATACGAATTAATAAGTACGTTATTTTGGTTCGGGTCGTTACGGTCTACCCCCGTAATAAAAATTTCTCCCTCGAAATTTACATACTTGCTAATTGAAAAAACAAGGGTACTGCTCCCGCATTTGCTGATTAGGTTCCCATGTGGCTTCTTTAACCGCATGATTTCTCCATAAGACTTTTACTTGTTACTTAGTTCCTAGACTCTCCAATCAGGAATCTAGACTGGCTCTTCCACAAAAGTCAAGTTCTCACGCATAGGGAGTTGTTAGGGTCTATGGACAAGAGACGGATCAGATATATATTTTCGTAGCATAGATAGATGGAAGACGTTTACTCTAGCCATCTCGAATGGCAATGCCAATTTATACGCCACAACACTCATCTGATAATCTCATATGGGTCGATATAACGTGGACGGAGCTTGCCTTGTTTCCCAAAATGCATAAATCCATTCCGAGGAGACAATTTTAAAAATACGCAATCACCAACTTCTAACTCGAGATCATTCCTCCTCGTGTCAGCATAACCTTTTTGTCGGTCTTGTGCAACCTTCAGTCTCTCTCAAATAGTTTGAATATCCTCGGCTGTGTCTTTCACTAAATCAAGGACAACAAGCCACATTTTCCCTACTTCACTCTAACACAATTAAGTTTGACACTACTTACCATACAAAGCTTCATATGGAGCCATATCGATACTGGCCTGATTACTATTATTATAGGCGAACTCTATCAAATGTAGCTGTTGATCCCAATTCCCTTTAAACTACAGAACACATGATTGTGACGTATCTTCCAGAGTTTGAATCATCCTTTCTAATTGACCATCAGTCTGAGGGAGGAAAGTTGTACTGAAATATATTATGCTCATAAAAGCCTCCTACAATACTTTCCAAAATTCAGACGTAAATTTAGAATTCCGATCAGAAACGATAAACACCGGCACTCCGTGCAACCTCACAATCTCCTTCATATATAACTTTGCTAATTTACTCATTGTGAGTTTTCTTGAAATAGCTAGAGAGTGGGCAGATTTCGTGAGGCGATCAACAATTATGCAAATACCAGTATTACCATTTGATGAACGAGGTAATTGATACACTAAATCCATAGTAATGTGCTCCCACTTCTAAACTGAAATCTCTAATGGTTGTAATTTCCCATAAGGTCTCTGTCCCTCATCCTTCACTTGCTGACAAATAAGGCACTTACTCACATGGATTGCTATTTCTCTCTTTATATTTTGTCACCAATAATATTCTTTTAAGTGTCTGATACATCTTCGTGTTACTTGGATGCATGGCATGAGCTGAACAATGAGATTGATCGAGTATTTCCTTCTTTAATTCGTCGTTCCTTGGAAAACACAACCTTCCTTTGAACATTAATGTGCCATCATTTCTCAGTTAAAACTCCGATGGTTCGCCATTCCGAATTATGCCCTTTTTACTTAATAAATAGGAATCAACATCTGTGCTTCACGTACTTGATCAAACAACACAGATCAGACTTGAAAACTAGATAGAAGTTATGCATCATCTCACCATTCCAATTTTGCTCCAGTAGCTCGCAATTCAACTAAAAGTGATACCCTTGCGACACGTACATGAAATAGACAGGCTCCATATTTTATGTTAAGGGCATCAACTACAACATTGGCTTTTCCCGGATGGTACTCAAAAGTACAATCATAATCATTAATCAACTCCATCCACCTCCGTTGTCTCATATTAAGGTCCGGTTGAGTGTGTAAATAGGTAAGACTCTTTATGATCGGTAAAAATTTGGCATTGTGTTATGTATATGTAGTGTCTTCAACTCTACAATGCAAAAACAATAGCAGCCAATTCAAGGTCATACGTGGGATAGTTTTCTTCATGTGGCTTCAATTGTCTAGAACCATATGCAACAACATTGCCATATTGCATCAAAACGTAGCCTAAACCCAATTTCAAAACATCATTATAGATAGTATATTCCTTATTGTCGTCAGGTAGTGTCAACACTGGTGTTATGGTCAATCTCTCTTTCAACGTCAGAAAGCTCTCTTCACAGGCATCAAACCACTCAAATCTTGCCCCTATCTTCGTTAGTCGGGTAAGTAGAGTTGCAATCCGCAAAAAATCTTGTACAACTCTGCAATAATACCCGGATAGACCCAGTAATTTTGATATCAGTCACACTCGTGGGTCTACCCCAATTTAACACCGCTTTTATTTTATCCGGATCAACGCTAACTCTTTCAGCTGAGATCACGTTACCCAGAAATTTCACATTATCCAGCCAAAATTCACACGAGAACTACACAAAGTTTGCAAAATAGCAAGTAGATGTTTCCTGTGCTGCTTCACATTTTCAAAACAAATTAAAATGTCGTCAATGAACACAATGACGAACTTATCCAAGTATCGCCTGAAATTTTGATTCATGAGGTCCATAAAAGCTGTTAGGGCATTTGTCAAGCCAAAATGCATGACAAAAAATTCATAATGCCCATAGTGAGACCAGAAAGCAATTTTAGGGACATCTGATTCCCTAATCCGTAGCCAATGGTATCCCGACCTTAGATCAATCTTCGAGAAAACTGTTGCTCCCTTTAATTGATCGAACAAATCATCAATCCGTGACAAATGATACTTATTCT
Source organism: Geum urbanum (assembly GCA_946800695.1). Classification (NCBI taxonomy): domain Eukaryota; kingdom Viridiplantae; phylum Streptophyta; class Magnoliopsida; order Rosales; family Rosaceae; genus Geum; species Geum urbanum. The sequence continues at coordinate 44,995,122 of OX326998.1, forward strand.
TTACCATGAATCGATTCAACTTTCGATAATCATGCATAACCTCAGCGAACCATCATTCTTCCTCACAAACTATACTGGGGTACCCCAAGGTGAAACACTAGGTTGAATGAAGCCCTTATCGATCAATTCCTGTAGTTGAACATGCACCTCCTTCAACTATACTCGGGCCATTTGATAGGGTTCTTGGGAAATAGGACTTGTACCAGGAAATAACTTAATGGTGAAGTCAATCTCCCTCACTGGAGGAAAACCGGGTAAGTCCTCCGGAAATAGATTTGGATACTCAGAAACCATAGGAATGTCCCCAATATTCAGCATACACACATTTGTGTTGACCATATGTGCCAAGTATGCCTCACAACCTTTCCTTAACATCTTCTTTGCTTTTACTGCCGAAATCATACAGGGTGGAAACTTATTCCTTTCATCGCGAAACAAAATCTCTGAGATTTCTAGACTTCTAAAGACTACCTCATTCTTATGACCATTAAAGACTGCCCAATGGGTCTCAAGAAGTCCATCCCCAGATATATATATATATATCAAAGTGTACAATGTCAAGTAACATCAAATCCACGACCAACCCATAAGCTCCTATAAATATATCACAGTTTATATACACCCATCCGACATTCACAACCTCACTGAATGGATATATTACTCGCCACATTCACGAAAGGGGAGAGGCAGGTATAGTGGCCAATGATGCCAAACTATATGACATAAAGGAATGCATAGCCCCCGGGTCTAATAAAGTAAAAACTAGATTACCAAAAATATGTAATGTACCGATGATAACATTTAGGGGAGCTCTACCCTTACACAGGATCATGGCATGCACTCGGGCCAATCCAGTTAACTATCCTCATTGGTTATGGTTCTGCTGAGTAGTCTGCCCTGCAACTTGTCCCGAACAAGCTTTAAAAGTGGCACCCTGATCTCCACCAATACTCTAAGTTGCAACCCCAGCATAAGTGCCCATTTTTGGACATTCCCTAACATAATGACTGACGAGGCAGATAAACACCTCTCAAAGATACCCTATTCACGACTTGAATATATCAATGTAGTAAGATAAATAAGGGTTGTCGACCACAAGGAATTGGTGAAACTAAATCCTAACAAACTACTATGCTGACAGACTCGACTACAGTACACTAATGACAACGCAAACCTAAGCTAGAAAGACTCAAATACTACGAAATTTGGACACAGTAAACTAGACACAGTGGCAGACTACCACACAAAATTTGAGGGTTTTATGAGTTGATTTGGTTACCTAACTGAATCGGCTAAGCTACAGCTAATGCAGAAAACAATAAATTGCAGAAAGTAAATATGCTAATGAATGCATATGGATTTAAACTATATGATTAAAGAGTTAAGAGGAATGCTATCCACCACCGCCATTCCATCTATCTAACACATACTAAACCTAATGCACATATCCAATGAATGAAAGTTCCGAGAAAGAGTTGATCGTTATAACCACATCCTATTACCTAATCCTTATGCCTATGCAGGTTTGTCATGGACCTCCCCTACATCTCTCCCTCTATGAACCCATAGTCATGGACCCCCAAGGTTTACAAAGAAGAAAGCATTAAACTATAGAAAATTTTTCAGAAGCTACAAGGGTTCACAAGTACACTATGGGCGTATCTCGCTAGACCTATGGATTTCAATCTCCCGACGGTAAAATCGGCGTATCACTTTAGAGAATCCGGTGGAAGAAATTATCTTCAGTCGCCCGTATATCACGAAACTAGAACCCTAGCATGCATACTAAGTTGGCCACCAAAGCAAACATACAAGAATTCATACGGTGAATTATTCAGAGAAAGAAACCTCATTCAAAGAATATGCAAAACTAGATTAAAGTGTATGCATTAAAAAGACTTCATGTACGGGGCTTCAAGCAGCCCCTTAACAAAGGAAAATTAGCTACTTATAGTCTTAAATAATAACATCAAAGAATTCATAAAAGATAAACAAAAGAAGGAGAAAGAAGAACTCTTGGCGACGACGGGGTCGGGCTTTTCTTCATGCACAGAACTTCTTCTCCAACTCTTCTTTAATTTCTTCTCCCTTATTCTCTCTCTTCCTTTCTCTCCAAGCCGTCCTCCTCCTTTTAGCTAGCTATATATATATGAAACATAGCTAGGAAACCTAACAGCCCACGTGCTCCAGTTTCCCACTCCAAGTCAAACACCCATTCTTCAATTAAGCTATATATACATATATATAGCAAAAGCTAGGCTAATTATAAAAATTGCTGCTCACGTGCCAAGCATCTCCTCACCAAAGATTTCATTATTTATGTCTCCATTTCCAAAATCCAAGCAGCTCGCCAAACATATATATATCTCCTTTTTCTCTTAAACTCCCTCGCCAGGCAGTTCCTCACCAAGTAGCTTCAAAATATATTATTTAATCTCCTTTTCTTCATTACTCTCCAAAATACCTAAAATAAAATAAACATAATTAATTCACTCAATTAATAACAATAAACTAAATATAAGGAACAAATTAAATACCGAATAGACGCATAAATATGCGACTATCAAAATAAAGAAGAAAATAAAGAAGAATTGGAGAAGAAGTTCTGTGCATGAAGAAAAGCCCGACCCCGTCGTCGCCAAGAGTTCTTATTTCTCCTTCTTTTGTTTATCTTTTATGAATTCTTTGATGTTATTATTTAAGACTATGAGTCGCTAATTTTCCTTTGTTAAGAGGCTGCTTGAAGCCCTGTACATGAAGTCTTTTTAATGCATACACTTTAATCTAGTTTTGCATATTCTTTGAATGAGGTTTCTTTCTCTGAATGATTCACCGTATGAATTCTTATATGTTTGCTTTGGTGGCCAACTTAGTATGCATGCTAGGGTTCTAGTTTCATGAGATACGGGCGACTGAAGATAATTTCTTCCACCGGATTCTCTAAAGTGATACGCCGATTTTACCGTCGGGAGATTGAAATCCATAGGTCTAGCGAGACACGCCCATAGTGTACTTGTGAACCCTTGTAACTTCTCAAACCTTTTCTAGAGTTTAATGCTTTCTTGTTTGTAAACCTTGGGGTCCATGACTATGGGTTCATAGAAGGATAGATATAGGGGAGGTCCATGACAAACCTGCATAGGCATAAAGATTAGGTAATATGATGTGGTTGTAACGATCAACTCTTCCTGGGAACTTTCATTCATTGGATATGTGCATTAGGTTAAGTATGTGTTAGATAGATGGAATGGCGGTGATGTATTGCATTCCTCTTAACTCTTTAATCATATAGTTTAAATCCATTTGCATTCCATTAGCATATTTACTTTCTGCAATTTACTTATTTCTGTATTAGCTGTAGCTTAGCCGATTCATTTCGGTAACCAAATCAACTCATAAAACCCTCAAATTTTGTGTGGTAGTCCGCCACTGTGTCTAGTTTACTGTGTCCAAATTTCGTAGCATTTGAGTCTGTCCAGCTTAGGTTCGCGTTGTCATTAGTGTATTGTAGTTGAGTCTGTCAGCATAGTAGTTTGGTAGGATTTAGTTTCACCAATTCCTTGTGTTCGATAACCCCTATTTATCTTACTACATTGATATATCCAGGTTGTGAATATGGTATCTTTGAGAGGTGTTTATCCGACTTGTCAAATTTTGGCGCCGTTGTCGGGTCACCCGCGTGACAGGCGGGAATACTTACCCTCGAGGATCAGCCGAGTAACCAAAACATCGATGCAAGACTATCTGAAAATGTAACTAAATCTAAACTCCAATATATATGCTGAAATCTCAACTGAATATAAATAATAAAGTCTTGCTAATCGAATGTGAAAGTAAAAGTGTCCACTCACAGATTACTGCTATCTCTGTGGTCTGACGGATGTCCCCTTATCAAATTCTCGATCGTAGTCTACTGAATATATAACGAAGTCATTAATAAAGAAATATGATAAAGTGTGCGAAACCCAACTTAAAAGCTACCCCTGAAACCCATTGACAAAAACTAGATTTCTGCCTCGCTAGAACTTCGCCGTGGCTGGCGGCGTAGGGCCATCCAAAGGCGGTGGTGGTTTATACCCTACTCGAAAGCCCACAATTAGCACAACCTTTTCTTTCAAAAGGCCAAAACCTGAATCGGTCTAAATTAGCCGGAATCGACCCCAAAAGTCGGCGGCCCGAAATAGCCCTAAAACTTCTCGGTGTCGCAGTGTCGCCGTCGAGCAACCACGAAGCTTGAGGCTGGTTGCAAACAATGCAGAAGGAGGAAGACTACCAAAACCCCCAACCCTCGACAACCCAGACCGGTCGAAGCACTGTCGTCTGTCGCACTTGAATTTCGATGAGTTCACCTCGTCGATTCGCACACCACACACGGAAAAACTCAACAATGCATCCTAAAATGAAAGCACCATGAAAAGAGATTCAAAACCATACTTGAATCACCGTAAAAGGTGGTCGGCTAGTGTGTTTTTCCAGCGGGTTAGGTCAGGCGGCGCGGGTTTCACTTAACCAGACGAGTCGAGCACCAACGTGAAAAATGGCCTATGGTTTTCTCGAAAAACTCCTCTTTATACCAAAAGAAACTTACAAGATCCAACAGCCCAGATTCGATGTTAGCCAAAATTAACGGCTGAGATCAAACCCCCACCAGGTTAATTTCTTTATAAATTTATTCGCTCTCTAAATTCAAAAACTTTTAAAAATTAGCTCGGATATCCGAAAAATTGTCTAAATATTCCTACAAGTTCGAAATAAAATTCTCTACAATTCTCGAGAAGAAACTTAAATCAAATTCTATAAGGATTAAAAAGTCATTTAATGATCTAATACTTACGACTAATTCACGATAAAAGGTAATGCGAGTTAATAAGTACGTTATTTTGATTCATGTCGTTACATGCGGGATGACAAATAGAGGATAGGGAGGAGAAAAGAGAGAAGATATGTAGATGAAGAGAGACTTAGAGCATTAAAATAGAAAAAAAAAGGAAAAAAGAAGAAATGAGGAATTTGAGAAACTTAATTTATTGCATCGGTTACGCTGTTTGTTTGCGGATGGCTTAATAACAATGATCTAGATTTGAATACTCATACGCAGATTTGATGACGATGACAAAGATAACTAGGTAACATAAGAGATGATTAAAATCAAGTTCTCAATAAGTATTTTAATTGTGTATATAATAATATAATAACTAGTGTGTTATGAATCAATGTTATATATACGAGGTTGGAGGTTCGAACCCCATGCCTTTCAATTTTTGGGGGATTTTTTTTAACATTCAGTTAAAAACATAAAATTATAAAACTGTAAGTGAAAGAACCCGACCTCGATTTAGCTGGTTAAATCGAGATTAGGTCCTAATGACACAACTGACTGAGAAGTTCTCTAACATATATTATATAAAACTCAATACTGGAAACACGAATCTCAAAAATCATTTTGCTAAATTTCAATAATATGTTTGAAAGGATAAATTTTTTTATTTTCTGACATCAAAACAACTAAGTACTTCTAAAATTATCCAAGCTAACTGGCTATTAATTGATAGGATCGACTACAGATCCTATCGAAGGGAACACCGTTATGCCTCAAACCTCGTGTGCACCCGACCGTAGTTGAATACATGCAACCTGGGCATTTGAAACCAAAGAGCCTAGGGAAGGACATTCGAAAAACATAAAATTGTTAGAGTGAGTGGACAAAAATAGTTTAAAGTAAGAAAATGCAAAAAAAAAGGTTATGTCCTTCTACTGAAATTTTTGTGAAAAATTGTATGCAAGTGATGTAAAATATCATATTGTCCTCAACAAGTAAACGAAAACACAACTAGCTTTAAAGACGACAAAATTGACACGAAAAATGAAATCTAACTGAAGAGTGCTAAATCTAAAAACTTAAGATTTGAAACTTAAATAAATCAAATCTGGTAAGGACCCAAGGACGTAATATCACGAGTCATCCAATGTCGGTTAGGAGCCTAGCATCCATGGCGACATGTGACTAACATGAGACACTAAAACATCTGGAATAACTGTGAGAACAAGATGGCACTCAAGTAAGTGATAGCTCAAGCAATAAGGGTGTACCTAGGGGAGGCGGTGATCAAGCGGTCTAGCTAGCACCTATCACCTAATGTCGTATAAGGTCTAGCTAGCCTAGACAACATAAGTCACTCGATGTTCAATCGAGTGACTCGTATGAGCATACGTAACTGATCTGAACCGAGTTTCCAGGGTAATATCTATAAGAGCCATAAACTGAGATATTGTAAATTGAGATCCATCGGAACTGGACGCTTAACTTAGGGCATCATACAGTGAGACATATTTGAACTAGACACTTAATTGAGTGCGTTGTAAGATAAAACAACTGAAGTTAAAACAAACATGGTGGACTGAGAACGTAAAAGCGTAAACACCTTAATGACATAGGAAACCAACTAAGTTGCAAGACTGACTGATATATGAACTCAAAGCTATATATATCGATGTTCAAAAATAGACTAAACATAAACTCAAACTAGCTAACTAGGAGTGTAGAGCAGTGAATGCTAAAGAGATTTGACAATTAAGCTAAACTAAACTGAAGACATTGAAAACATAAAGAACTAGTTGAGCTAAAAACATAAACATTTAATGACTCGAGCTAACATAGCTGGATTCTAACAACATACTCGCTAAAACTAAATAGAATATGTAAACATAGTTTCAAAAATAAGACTCGCATACGCGACTGTGAGAAGCAAGAGTCCATTAACCTAGATTGCCTAAAAAGTAGTCATCGAGTAACTTGTTCAGAAAACATACTTGACGCTCATTCTGAACTCGGCAACAAAACATCAATATTCTGCCACATCATTATTTCAAACATAATCATCGTGCTGACTCCTAAGCTCCTTAGAAAAGGGGGCCATCGACTCGACACACAACGGAAAATCATGTCCAAAGTGTCGAGTCGCATTCGTATCCTATACATGCATTGAAACGTTATGCAAGTTCCCAAAATCTAAGAAACTACGTAAAAATCATGCAAAATTAGTTTAATAATCTTCCCGGTACAAAAATGGTTTTCTGGAAGTCGAAGATTCAGCATGCATGACAGTGTGTGGGGTCCATGCGCCACAACCAGGGGTTGCCGGAATCCGACTCGCTCCAAAAACTCATCTTGCATATCAAATTGAAGATCAGAGCAAACCCAACAACTTTCTAGTATAATTCGAAGTCAAATACTTGCTATAAGTTGTTGAAATCTAACCTTGAAAGTTTGGAACCAATCGGACATCGACCTCAGGCCACGGCTGGGTCTAAGACATGATGCGTTCGACTCCTAGGTGCATGAGCTTCAAAATTCCCATGTTTCCTTGACCCATCACCGATCGGAGCACCATCGTCGTCAATGACAGTGATTGAGAAACTTGATGACGTTTGTCACCTTGAATCTCACAATTTTGTTGATTCATGGGATAAATGAGGGTATGAGAGGGTAGAGGTAAGATAGAGGAAGAATTTTCGATTGGAAAGAAAGTGAGTGGTGGTGAGTCGGCGAAGTTCCTGACGGGTTGTCAATTCAGGTTTGATTAAACCGGTTCGCGTCATGGGTCTCCAGTTGGGTTGAGCCAAAATGGTTCTACCCCCTTTCAAGTGAATAATTTGAATTTATATCCCTAGGGTTAAAATTTGTCAACGGTATAGATCAATCCATTGAGAGATCTGACGGTCTACAATATTCCACCAGTGGTGGATTTCCATCAATCATAAAGATAATCGATCCAAACATCTGAAATTCATAACCATTAGCTCAGAACTATTAAAAATCCAATAAAAATACATATGAGCTCACAATATATTCTCCACAACTTCCGTGAAGAAAGTAAGTCTAAAATCATAACTTAAAAAAAGTTGATAATTAGATCCTGACGAATGATGAATCTTGATAAAGGTGCCATATGATGATTAGTTCATAAATTAACTCGAGTAATGAAGATTAACAAACTAATTTGCATTCGGGTCGTTACAGTAAGTGGTAGTTGATAAAATCGTAACCTAGTCAAATTCTATGTTTCAGTTTACTGACCGCTCTCGGTGTACTGGATTCGACTGCAATTGACATTGATTCGACTCAGAAATGACGAAGTTTGATAAAAAAAAAATTGGCTCAAAACGCCAGCCTTTGTTATTAAACATGTAATTTTCACTTACGTTCAGCAAAGGTACATTGGAGTTCTAACAATTTTTGACAAGCATGTATAGTGACGTTATATAGTGAGATAAAATATGACTTCCATATCACTAGACATTTAACTTATATCAGCATGAGTTTTCCACACAATTATAATTAGTCTCTAGTTGCATATTCGCCAAAGTTTAGACAACGGAATAATAGAGATTTTAGCAAGTTTTCACTATGAGGTCATCCTCTCTGCTAGGGATATTTAACCATGGAGGAGGTGAGTTTTTCATCATTGTCCTGACGCCTCCTTTTGAGTTGGAAGACCGAGATTTGGCTTCACCAACGCTCGTTTTGCTCCAATTCTGTCTAGACAGAGGAGGGGAAGAGTTTTAGTTGGGAAATAAGATGTTCGAGCTTGTTGCTCTGGCTGGCGACGGGGTCGGCAAGTGTTGGCTCGATCTAAATATAGTTGATCTCGGTCGAATGAGACAAACCGCAGTGGGAGGTGTTGCGATGATCAGTGTAGGTTTCACAAGGTGGAGGTCAAGCGTTATGGTCGTCATTTGGGACTGTGTTTGGCGGCGTGTTGTTGGACCCCGGGGATGGTGTGGCAGTAGCGCTTGACCAAGCCAGTGTAGGACTTGGATGTGATGTTTCCACCAATGCGGTCAGTTGAGGAAGGAAGCTGAACGGAGGGGTCTTGTTATCTTGTATCGGCGACACAAATGTAGAATCATATAGCGTTTGGACAGGGGAATAGTTTTTGGTTTTTGTTTGGCCATGGTGGATTGTTGGCTTTGGTCTATTCAAGTTAGGCTGAATAGTTTGGTTTGGATGGATTTTTTTTTGTTTTCTCTTGATTTTTGCATGGAGATTATGGATGATCCTATTCTAGCATTTGAGATTCTGGCATAGGAGAAGCATGTTCCGGTGATGCGCGTGGCGGTTTCAAAGTATACTATTTTGGAATAGTCGATGGAGATTTAATTGACATTGCCAATTATCTAATGAGTGCTTTTAGTATACATTGTTTGTTTGGGGCAATTCCTAGAGGCTTGGATGAGCTTCATGGAGATTAGACTAGTAGTGTTATCTCATAGTCTAGTTTCGAGTAAAAATCTTTGATAACATTTCTTTCTTCATTCTCTTGTGATGAAATATTTTTTGTACGATTGTTGATCAATGAATAAATGAATTGATATTTGAATAAAAAAAACTAATAATGAAAGTCTTATTATTTTTCAATTTACTATCTCAGCTCTTACAAATACATTACTATTTAGTTTTTATCCAAAAAAGTGCCAACATGCGTGGAGCTTACATGACACCTCCATGATAGAAACCAAAAACTACACAAGTTGAAGTAGAATATTCTTGAACGAACAAAAACGGTTATGTAATAACATGAAGATTACACACACCCCCTCATCGCAAATCCAATTTATTAGTATGAGGTCTCGTGAAAAACTTTTCCGTAAATAAATTATGAACGTGTTGAAGGATAAACATGATATGTAATAACTGTAGACTAAAATTATATCTTTATTTATTGATAAGAGATCTTAAATACATACATTACAATCAATAAAATCAATATTCCCGAATAATCAAGAATTACTAGAATCTCTATATCTAATCTAATTATGACAACACACACCAAAAGACATGGAATATACTTTAATTTCCTTAAACACTCCTTATTATGTCGAACACTTAATGTATGATGCATAACTTGTTATCTTACTAAAATCCTTGCCAAGTAAACAAAAATCTCATGGGCAAAACAAAGACTTTGTCGAAGGAAAGAAGATAGAGTCTAATGCATCAACTACAAATGATATTGCATGTGGTGTAGACTCCCCCTAATTGACAACTTAATCTCGGAGTTCAGAAAAACGTCACATGCCAATGTGTTTTACATGTTTCATAAATTTAGATTTTGGAAGTGACTTGGTGAACAACTCCGCAACAGTATCCGTAGAACCAATCTGGCTCACATGGATATTCAAGAACTGTTGCTGTTATTGATAGTAGAAGAACTTTGACAAAATGCGTTTCGTATTGTCACCCTTAATGAAACCCAAATTCATTTGTTCAATACAAGTTGTATTACCATCAAAGATGCAGGTTGATGCAGTCGTAGTAATTGGTAATGCAGTAAGCCCTTGAATATGGTGTATTACTGACTTAAGAAAGACACAGTCATTAATAACTTCATGCAAAGTAATGATCTCAGAATGATTCGAGGAAGTAGCAACAAGAATTTGCTTTGTAGATATCTAAGAAATCATCGTATTCCCAATGGTGAAAACATAACCAGTCTGGAAATGTCCTCTATGCGTATCAGAGAGACACCCGACATCAGCAAATCCTACTAACACATCATTCGGTGCCTCATAATAGATGACTACTATGAAAGACAATTCAGTGCTGCCAACTTTCAGCAGGTCAAGATCTTTTATCGACCGGTCAACTAACTATGGCAAATCCGTCCAGGGAACCTTGTTTGACGGGTCAAAATTTCCTGAATCAAATAGTAGCATTTCTAGTATTGCTTCTACTTGAATTTCTAGTTTCTCTCTTATTTTTTGTAGGGAAAGAATAAGCCTAAGCCAATGGATCTCTTCAAAGACCTGAAGATGTGTTTTACTCCATTCCAATGATGTTGCGTAGGCGCAGAGCTAAATCTAGCTAATAAGTTAACTGAGAAGGCAATGTTTGGACGTGTGCATTGAGCTAATTACAACAAAACTCCAATAATACTGAGATATCAAACATTTAGCTCCAAAGGTTCCACATCATTATCTTTTAGACGAAATATATCCTTTTTGGGTTCTAGACTACGAATAATCATTCATGTGCAAAGAGGGTGTGCCTTGTCTATATTAAATTGCCTAAGCATCTTTTGGACAAAAGCTTAGTGGTCAATAAGAATTCCACCAACTTGATGGTCTAGCTCTAATCGAGGTAAAATCGAGTCCTACCAAGGTCTTTCATCTCAAACTTGAATTTCAAGTAGTCAACTGTCTTATTCATCTCATCAAAAAACTCGATGTTGTTCATATCATCAACATAAACTTCTATAATGGAAAATCTTGAACTTGTTCGTTTAATGAACACGCATGGGTATTACTCATCATTCTTATATCCCTTCGCAACCAAGTAGTCAATTAGACGTGTGTACCACATCCGACTGGATTGCTTCAATCCATATAGTCAACGTCTCAATCTTATCACATGAGCACTCTGTGGTTTAGAGTTACTTGATTTAAGTAAAACTATCTGATTTGACATTCTCATGTGAATCAAGATTCCCATAAAGATATGTTGTAACCACATCCATAACCTACATACTCAATTTTATTGAAACTACAAGATTGATAAGGTAATGAAAAGTAAGGATGTCTATGACCAGAGAAAGCGTCTCCTCATAATATATTCCAAGGCATTGAGAAAATCATCGCGCCACTAGTCTAGCTTTATACTGCAAGACTTTATTATTCTTATTGTGCTTCTGAATAAAGACATATTCATGTTTATGTGGCTTAACATTCGATGAGTATAGTCCTACCCGACCGAAAACATTTCTTTTTGTAAGAGAGTTCAGTTCAGCATGGATTGCATCTTTCCATTTCGGCCAATCTGCTCTAAGTTGACAATATGCAATAGAGTGAGGTTCCACTTCATTCTCATCAATGATTTCCAAAGTGACGGAATGAACAAATTCATCATTAAATAAAATGGAAGATTTATCGATCACAACGCATGCACTTGTGTTATTTAGTGAGATTTCTTTGTTCTCTGACATCATCATTAACTCTGAAGCATCCTCGAGAATGTTAATTGGGATTCTAGGATAAAACTGTAGTCAGGAACAATCTCATGTGAACGATTCCCAGTGTTGATGAAAAATGAATCATTTTATGCCTAGATGGTCTGCCTTTTAACCGATGCCTCATATGTGGATTTTCTTCATCTCCCCCCTCATTTTGGTGGGAGCCGAGGCTGACGCCACACCTCCACCATGGACAAGAGGAACGTTTCCTTGCTGAGGCGTGACATTTACTTGCCTCTTACTGGGGACTTCCAACCTTACAGGAATGTTTGCAGTAGGTATTTCTGATCTCGTCACTTTTGTTTTATCAATAAAGAAGTCAGGCATCGAATATACTATTCCAAAGATCGAGAATATGTCACACTTCTATCTCACTTTGCGATGTGTGAGGATCATGATAAGACATAATAAGGTTTGACCATGTCAATTCCTGTCGTTCAACTGGAATATTACCATTACTATCTCTCCCTAATAATGGGAAGTATGTCTCATCAAAGTGACAATCTGCAAATCTAGTAATAAAGAGATCTCCACTTAAAGGTTCTAAATAGCGGATAATCGTTGGAGCTTTATAACCAACATTGATACCTAATCGTCTTTGAGGACCCATTTTTGTATGTAGTGGAGGCGTAATAGGCACATATATTGCACAACTAATGCGTAGATGTGAAATGTCAGGCTCATACCCAGTTACAAACTGGTACGCACTAAATGGTTGACATGCTATGGGTCTAAAATGTATAATCTAAGCTGCAATTAACACTGCATATCCCTACGCAGATACCGGTAAATTTGTGTGCATTACAAAAGATCTGGCCATAAGTTGTAACCACTTAATTTGTGCCTCTGCAAGATGATAGTCGCATATTTATGCGTCTATGTTATGTTTAATTGAATTCCTATCTTGGTTTATTTATATTAATTGAGTAATTTAATTATGTTTATTGTTTTATTAGGTTTTATGGAGAAATAAACAAAAAACGAGACAAAATAGGGATTCCTAGTGCAATAAGAAGAAAAGAAGGAGTTATGTGCAAATAAAGAAGTCTGGACCAATAAGAATTATGAAAGGTCAAACCAAAGAGTATATAAACTCAATTTACAGTTTTTGGAGAGGCTAATCAATAATTTTGAGAGCACACACTCGACCAAGGAGAGAGCAGCTACGAAGAGAATCCAGACGCCCATATTTCTTTTTCTTCATCACTCTTATTTGTATCAACTCCATGGATTGTTTTGATTATTTTAGTCTAACCATGAGTAGCTAAATACCATGTGAAGTGGCTACTTGAAGCCCCGTACATGAATTTTTTTTAATGCATACACTTTAACATAATTTTGTATATTCTTTTGAATAAGGTTTCTTTATCTATGTGATTCAGTGATGAATTATTATATGCTTTCTTCAGTGGTCAACTTAGTATGCATGCTAGGACTCTATTGTCATGAGTTACTAGAAACTGAGGATAACTTCCTCCACCGGATTCTCTACAGTGATACACCGGATAAATTATTTTGTCGGGTGATTAAAACCCTAGGTTTAGCAGGACATGCCCATGGTGTACTTGTGAACCCTTGTAACTTCTCAAACTATTTCTAGATCTTAATACTTTCATTTTTGTAAACCTTGGGGTCTACGACTATGGGTTCATAGAGGGATAGACGTAAATGAGGTTTTCATGACAAACCTGCATAGGCATAAGTATAAGGTAATATGATGAGGTTGTAATGATTAACCTTTCCTAGGAACTTTCATTCATTGGATATGTGCATTAGGTTAAGTATGTGTTAGAAAGCTGGAATGGCGGTGTAGATTGCATTCCATTAACTAATTCACCATATAGTTTAAACCTTTTACATTCATATATATATATATATTTAGTTTGCTGCATTTATTTTCTGCACGTAGCTCTATTTTGCCGAATTACTTGGGTACCCAAATCAACTTAGAAAACCCTCAAATTTTATTTGCTAGTCCACCACTGAGTCTAGTACTTTGTATTAAATTTTGAAGCATTTAGAATAGTATAAGTAAGGTCATGGTCTTTGTTTGTGTCCAGTGGTCGAAATTGCGAGCTTGTTGACTTTTGCATCTAATCAGTGTTTTAAAGTTTAGTTTCACCAATCCTCAGTGGGTAATGATGATTATTTACCAATTACTATATATATCTACTCAAGAATAATGTTTAGACCAGATTCTAGGCAGGAATTAGTGAAACAAGATTGAGGATGAAGTGCAAAGCTCTGAGCAACTCCTTTGCTCGATTGTTAACCTGACTGTTATGATAGACATAATGGGTGTCAGAAGTGAAGGTGGGGTGGCCCGCTGACAAGACCCAACCCAGATTACCGTAGTAATCTAGGAAGTCTTGCGGGACCTGCATTAGAGTATCTATCACTGCTTAATCGGTATCAATCATCCTAACACGAGCAACCTAACAGTTTAACTGAGAACCTACCCTGAGTAAATAGAAGTTGTAGACTATCATGCCTCGTACTCTGGACGATTAAGAATTCAACCGGTTAACCTGCAATATGGGAAATTTAAAACAAAGGGTCCAGGGAAAGGCATAAAACATAAAACGTTAGGGTTAGTTGACAAAATAATATAATCTACGTAAACCAATAAAACCTAATATAACATGTCTTTATGCTAATTTTTGTTAAATAAAGCGAGTTCAAATCTAATAAACTGAAATGCAATGGAGATGGTCGCTCATGGTGTTTGTCAAGAGTATGAGGCATGATAGTCCACAAGTTCTATTTACTCAGGGTAAGTTCTCAGTTAAAGTGTTGGGTTGCTCGTGTTAGGATAACTGGTACCAATTAGGCGGTGCTAGATACTCTAATACATGTCCCGCAAGACTTCCTAGATTACTACGGTAATCTGGGTTGGGTCTTGTCAGCGGGCCACCCCACCTTCACTTCTGACACCCATTCTCTCTATCATAACAGTCAGGTTAACAATCGAGCAAAGGAATTACTCGAAGCTTTGCACTTCATCCTCAATATTATGACTCAAAAGGTCACGATTTGGACATCAACTTGTGTGAAATAGACTTTCATAATCCACCTTCATGAATCGGGATATTGTTTGAGCATCATATGGTTAGCGGAGATTTTCCTAGTCAACCATTCTTCTTATATTGAATTTGTTGCTATTTTAGTTTCCTTTCTTTATTATAATCAATCAAACAACTTTCGTATAATCACTTACCGTAGTCTAATTACTCCTTATAATGCTAGGTCTCCAAAGGACTTAATAATGTGAGATACACATCCTCACATTTCATTTTAGTTTAGTATCGAATTAGTGTTTAGTTAATCCGTAATTTAAGTGCTTAATCGACTAAAGCTAAGGAGTTATAATGGTCAATACTTGTGAGTTCGACACTAGACTGTTTTTAAATACTATAACTTGACCTCGTTTACTTGCAGGTAAGAGAAAATTTATTTAGCCTTAGACTAATTAATAGTTAAAAGGTTAAGGGTCTAAATTTCTCCAACACCTACCCTGAGTAAACAAAAGCTGTGGACTGGCATGCCTCGTACTCTAGACAGTCACGACTTCAACCGGCTAATATGTAATCTGGGCAATTTAAAATAAAGAACCTATGGAAAGGCATAAAACATAAAATGTTAGCGTGAGTGGACAAATTAATATAATATGCATAAACCGATAAAAACTAATATAACATGCCTTTATGCTAATTTTCGTGAAATAAAGCGAGTTCAAATCTAATAAACTGAAATGAAATGGACGTGATCGTTCAGGATGTTTGTCCTAACCCAGAACACATGTATGTATAAATAGTAAGGTGATGGGATCTTCTTGGGCGTTTATCCTAACCCGAGACAATTTGGGTTGGGCAGAGTGTTTGTCCTAACCCAGTCCGACCGGATATTTGGTGATCAATCGAATTGCTAGGGCATCGAAGCTACTAAATAAAACCATCACAAAAAAAAACTCCAAATAAATGCTCTGAAAACATAACGAAAGCATAAAGCATAAAAATGTGAACTCGTTATTGACTGTGAAAATAAAAGTCCACTCACAATACTGTGTTGTATTTTCCACCAAGCCAAAGCCTATGTGTCAGCATTTCGATACGTTTGTCACTGGCTGCTAACATGTCATCCTCAATCAACGAGCAAAATTGCCGAGAAAGTTGCATTCTCGAATAACTTTCTTCCCGAATTAATTGACATTTTAAAATAAAATTCCCAATTCTAATTCTTGAATTCTTTTTAAAGTCGCAATGCATTCATCAAATGTTATGCGGTTCGAGGTTGAATCGGGTATCGACTCAACCGTTTAATATAATCGTAATATAACCGTTATCGACTGTGAAAATAAAAGTCTACTCACAATACTGTGTTGTATTTTCCACCAAGCCAAAGCCTATGTGTCAGCATTTCGATACGTTTGTCACTGGCTGCTAACATGTCATCCTCAATCAACGAGCAAAATTGCCGAGAAAGTTGCATTCTCGAATAACTTTCTTCCCGAATTAATTGACATTTTAAAATAAAATTCCCAATTCTAATTCTTGAATTCTTTTTAAAGTCGCAATGCATTCATCAAATGTTATGCGGTTCGAGGTCGAATCGGGTATCGACTCAACCGTTTAATATAATCGTAAAATCATTTAATTAATATCCGATTAACCACACGTCTTACACATGAATATCCAAATAAATTTAAAAATATCTTCATTACAATCCGTACGTGATTACGAGCAAAATGACATAAAACTTACATCAAAGAACACTTCGTCGGAACGCCGCCATGGACCACCGGCAGTGGCGGAGTGCCTTTTTTCTAGCGACCCAAAGCTTAAACTATGCAAAATCAGTCTAGCAACAACTTTTATAACTACACCAAAATCCAATCCTCAAGCCTAGAACACCAAAATCATCAAATCATCGATTCTCCCTCCACGGGTTGAATTGGAACTCCATCCATATATGGTTAGCTTCATGGTGTTGAGAGCTTCAATGCATACTAGGTATTGCCAGTCAAATTGGCAGGAAATGGAACGACCCAAAAACCCCAATTTTTCGTTCGGTTTAGGCCTCACCACGGTTATATCAATGAAAATTGACGTTTGAAACCATGGGGTTTTGAAAGAGAGGGAGAGGAAGAGATTGACACCTGCCTCGCCGGTTTTGGTGGCTGCCCGGCGGTCACGCCGTGGCGGAGAAAAAGAGATGCAGAAGAGAGAGAGAGAGGAAGAGGAGAGAGAAAGAAAGAAAGAAAAGGAAAAAAAACTGAAATGGAAAGTTTGACTTTCAATTTTCGGAAAGATACATTTATACTCGCAAGTTGCGACTAATTGCAATTCGTAAAATCATACAAAAATTTTATTGACCACAACTTCTGTGATGACCCGAACCAGAATCAGTTGAGTAAACAGCTTAATTCACGAGATTGTGCGTAATCACAGTTTTCCGTATATTGGTTGATTTACCGGTTTTAATCACGACTTAATCATCGGCCGAGAATTTGAGTTGAGTCTCTTCTCGAGAGTTGTGGTACACGTGATTTCGAGTTCGTGGGCGGTTTCGGATGATTTTTCCGATGACCGAGGAATATAATATGATTATTTGAAGTTGCAGAATATCGACTAGTTTATCCGTTCGTATATAGAGTTTATCCGAATCGTGATGGTTATCCGTTTTGGACCATCGATCATCCTGAGATGCGAGTATAAATATCGGAAATAGTCGAAAATTGTCGAAAATCACTATTCAGGAAGTTTGACCGAGCTGTGACCGTTGACCCGCGTTGACCGAAGGAGAAAATCTCCACCGCCGGCGACCTTCATTTTCCGGCCACCTCCGGCTTGGACCTTGGTACATTTCGATTCCTCTCTTGATTTCTAGTTGATTAGAACTTGGAATTGCTTGATTTGGTTAAGAATTGAGGGAGAAATGTGGATTTGAAAAATGGGGAAATTTGGCCAGAATCGGCTTCGACGGTGGGAGGAGCTCCGGCGACTTTCCAAGGGGGGTTTGTGATGGAAATTGTTGGGCTTGAGGTAGGTAGGTGGTCCCTTGAGGATGGGAGGACGTGATGGCCTCACGGTGACGGAATCGAGCGGCGGAGCATTTTTCGGCCGGTTTTGGATCCGTGGCTTTCGAGCTATTTTCCGGCGTGTGTGGCCGGAATTGGACTTAGCCATAGAAGAGAAATGTGTTGCACTCATCGAGATGAAGCTTCGGTGAGCTTGGTCCCTGGAAAATCTCTCCGGTTGACGGCGCGGCGGCGGCGGCGGCGGTCAACGCAGGAGCTCCGGCGACCCGTTGACTTTTTATAATTTGGTGATTTTAATGTCGTTTTACTCGTATTCGCGCCCCGATCGTCGCCTTGAGGCTTTCGAGTTGATTTGGGTATCGAATTTTCAGTCGAGAGTTTTGAGTAGAGATTTCGGGAATTTCGTCGATTATTTTGCACTGCATTATATATTTCCGGGAATGGTTGGTTTCAGAGTTGTGGTACAGTGTTGTGAATTATGATTTTGATCAGATATATTTTGTGATTATTCAGGGGATCGAGATCGTGCTTCGGGCGAGGGATCTTCCGCCGGACCACGTGATTAGCGCGAGTGCGCGCTCTGCTCATCTGTGAGTGGACATTTCTATATTTTCACAGTTGTTGCGAGTTCATGATTTTCTGTATTTACTTTTTACGATGTTGAGTTATTTATTATTTTCGGAGGTATTATTTTATATTTTATGGTGATGGCATTACTGCATCGATGCTTCGGCTACTCGGCTGATCACCGGTAGTCCGCCAGAGTTGAGAGATTCTTCTGGACCAGAGTTGAGAGATTCCTCTGGGCAGGGTTGAGTGATTCCCCTGTTATGTCGCTGGGCTCGAGAGATTCCCCTGGTTTATCACCGTCGGGTTTGAGCGATTCGCCTGACCGTCGGGCTTGAGAGATTCGCCTGGCACCTCCATATATACTTTCCGTACTCGCATTGTTTTACATTGATTATCTATATGAAACTGGTGAAAGGCATATGTTTATTTTTTGTGATGACCCAAACCAGAATCAGTTGTGTATTCGGCACGATTCACGAGATTCTGTTTAGTCGCAGTTTTACGTTATATACGTGGTTTGCCAATTCTATTCGCGACTATGTTTTCGGTCGAGAATTTGAGTTGAGTGTCTTCACAGAAGTTGTAGAGTACGTGATTTGGAGCTCGTGGGCGGTTCCGGAAGATTTTTCGATAACCGAGCAATATTTTGTGATTATTTGAAGTTTCGGTTTCCGACGAGTTTATCCGATTGTTTCGTGTTTATCCGAATCGTGATGGTTATCCATTTCGAATCTTCGATCGACCTGAGGCGCGAGTATAAATATCGAAAATAGTCGTAAAATTGTCGAAAACACTGTTGAAGTTTGGCCGGACCGTTGACTTTCCAAAAATGGAAATTTGACCGTTGACCCGAAGTGGAGAAAGTTTCCGTTTTGGTCTTGCCGTCCGACGACCCATTTTCCGGCCACCTCCGGTCAAGTGAAAGGTATAGTTAGCTTCTCCATTTGATTTCGAGTTGAATGGTATAAGAATTTGTGGGAATTGTTAAGGTTTTATCTGGGTTCGAATCGGGCCGAACTGGGTTTGATCGCCGGTGATGGTTGGCCTTTTTCCGGCGAGCTTTGGTGGTAGTGGTTAGGGGGGTTAGACTCCCCTTGCCCTGGTGAGTCTCCCCATATGCTTGGTTTGGGTGGAGGATGAGATTTTGGTGAAGTCCGATTAGGTCACCGAAATTGGGTTCTCCGTTCAGTTTCGAGCTGATTTGGGTGGCTTGTGGTTTGAATTGGGATTTGTGGTAGTTATGAAAATGGTTCGCCTTGATGTGGTCTTTAATTCTGGAGAATCTCGCCGTGGAATTCCACCGTTGACGGCACGCCGTCGCCGGCGGCGGAGGTCCGGCGAGGGTTGACTTTTTCAGATTTCGACGTTTTTAATGTCGTTTTTCTCGTAATCGCGCCCTGATTATCGTCCAGAGGTTTTTGGGTGGATTTAGTTAGCCGATTTTCAGTCGAGGGTTTCGAGTGGAGATTTCGGGAATTTCGTTAATCGTTTTGTATTGCATTGCATATCTCCAGGAACGGTTGGTTTCCGTGATTCAGTACAGGCTTGTAGACTATGATTTTGATCAGTTGTGTTTTATGAATATATTCAGGGGATCAAGATCGAGATCTGGATCGTGATCGTGCTT
The DNA here is from genome assembly GCA_946800695.1 of Geum urbanum. Classification (NCBI taxonomy): domain Eukaryota; kingdom Viridiplantae; phylum Streptophyta; class Magnoliopsida; order Rosales; family Rosaceae; genus Geum; species Geum urbanum. The sequence goes on from OX326998.1 coordinate 45,015,364, forward strand.
CAGGCGAGGGATCTTCCGCCGGACCACGAGTTTAGCGCGAGTGCGCGTTACGCGAGTCTGTGAGTGGACATTTCTTTTCACGGATTGATTGCGAGTCTTTTATAAATGATTTACGAACTTGAGCATGCAGTTGATTATGATTTTACGAGCATGTGTTTTTACGATTATGCATATACGAATATACGTATACGAATATATACATACGTACATATTATGTTTTATGCATGTGCATGGAAAGGATTTATGATTTTGTTTACACAGAGTACAGTCTCAGTATATGTTGTGGTATCGATACACATTGGCTTCTCGGCTGATCCCCGAGTACGCTCCGGGGGGGACAGATATCCTGACCCGAGGCTTTTCTAGCTAGGAATCACGTGTGGGTCTGGGATCCCGTGATTCAGACTGTGCTATCGCGTGGTAGTCCATGAGAGATTCCGCGATATATTTACGTTGCATGCTCTGTACGTGAGTGGTAGTCAGCGTCTCCTCACGTACCATTTGATTTTCATGCATTTGACTCGCATATGATTTTATACGTATATATTACTTGGTGAAAGACATTTATTTTCGTCCACTCACTCTAACGTGTTTTATGTCTTTCCCCTGGGCTTTTCGGTTTCCGTGCCCAGTTGCAGTTCAGGTTTGGTGTTTCACGTCGCGGTTTGGAGGCTAGTGATCTGAGCTACCTGTGTTTTCCAGTAGGTTCTTGTTTCGCCTACTGATGTGTATATTGTTTATATTTACACTAGAGGTCGCTCTGATACATTCTGATACGTATTTAACGGATTTTCATGGATATACTATATATAGTACAGTATGTTTTCTGTTTATTGTTTATAATATGATGTTGAGAAATCCGGATGGGATTGGTGCCCACTGTTTGGTTTTTGTGGCATAGGACGAAATGTTATTTTCAGGATGCAGGTTATGCAATTCTATGTTAGTAACTAAACTCTGCCGAAATTTTAAAAAGTTTTTGTTGGTTCCTATTTACAGAAGGGGTTCGATTCCAGTTTAGGTAACTGAATCGGGATTGGGTCCTTTCATTTTTGTCCACTCACTCTAACGTTTTATTGCCTTTCCCCTGGGCTTTACGGTTTCCGTGCCCAGTTTGCAGTTCAGATTCTGGAGTCTCATGTCGCGGTCGGAGGCTAGTTGTTCGAGCTACCTGTGTTTTCCAGTAGGTTCCTTGTTTCGCCTACTGTTGTATATTATATATATATATACATTAGAGGTCGCTCTGATACGTTCTGATACATGTTTTATACGGATTTTCCCGGATTTACTATATATTACAGTTATGTTTACTGTTTATTGCTATTATTATGATATTGAGAAATTCAGATGGGATTGGTGCCCACAGTTTGGCTTTTGTGGCATAGGATGAAGTGTTATTTTCCGGGTGCAGGTAATGGCAATTCTGCGTTAGTAGTGTTACTCTGCCGAAATTTTAATGGTTTTTGTTGGTTCGTGTTTTCAGAAGGGGTTTGATTCCGGTTTAGGAAACTAAATCAGGGTTGGGTCCTTTCAGCTTGGTATCAGAGCATTAGGTTGTAAGATTCTGTAGACTCTTATAGTTGTGACGCTTAGGGTATTTGAGTTTGTACAGCATGACTGGAGCGATGACCCGACTGGCCAGCGGTACTCATCAGTGCTTCGGGTGTTGTGTGTTCTCAAATATCTGAGGTCTCATGATTATGTTCCTTCTGCTTCTACCTAATGCTTGTCTTGTATCAGTAGGATGCCTCCTCGACGTTGTCCCTGTGTTGAACAGGAAGAGGATCCTGAGATGGATCGCCAGACGCACGACTTGCTGATGCGAGTGTTGCGTTTGGAGGAGCGTTTTGACCCTGTGGTCAAAACTCGTACTGCTGGTGCGACTGTATTTTCAGGTTTAGCTGATCCAGAGATGTGTGAGCCATGGTTGGTTCAGGTTGAACGGGTTTGTGATCGTCTGCGTTTTACCCCTGAGCAGATGACAGTGGCAGCAGTTTGATTACTTGAGTCAGATGCATATTTCTGGTGGGTTAGCACCGATCGGGTACCAGTTGATACTCCGTGGACTTTGTTCCGAGATCTGTTTATGCGGAGATACTTCAACCAGGCTACCCAGCAACGTAAGTATGAGGATTTTACGAATTTGTGGCAGGGCAGTTTGTCTGTGCTTGAGTACCGGGACAGGTTTACCCGCTTATCTCATTTTGCGCGTGACATGATGGCTACTGAGGAAGCCAAGTGCCGCAGTTTTGAGCTGGGTTTGAACTTGAACATCAAGGGGACTCTGACTACGATGCCTCGGAACAACTTTGATGAGTTTGTTAGTGCAGCACTCCGAGGTGAGGATATCGAGAAGGAGAGGCAGATGAGGTACCAGCCTAGACGGTTTGAGGAGGGTGGACCGAGTCATGGGCCTTCCAAGAGGCAGAGTTCTGATACTTCCGGTTCGGCTTCATCCTCGGGCAGTGGACCATATCGACCATCAGCTGGTGCATCGAGATAGAGATAGAGATGGAGGAGAGATCGACCGCAGCGACCACAGTCTAGTGGGGGTTCTAGTGGTTTCAGCTATCCTCGGCGTACCGGTGGCTCTTTTGCTGTACCAATGGAGTACCCGTTGTGTAGTCTCTGCAGCAGACACCATGTTGGTCCGTGTCAGGGAGGCCCTGTTACTTGTTTTCGATATGGCCAGGTGGGTCACTATGCGAGGGAATGTTTCCAGCTTGATGGTGCTGGTGGACAGGCGGCCCAGAGTTCCGGAGGAGAGCGAGGTGCCACTTCGGGGGCTCGACCTGTACAATTTACGGGCCAGGGTGGACAGCAGGGACAGCCTCAGCGTGGACGACCAGTCGGGCAGGCGAGGACACATGCCATGACTTTGCGAAAGGGCAGAGCTTCACCGGAGGTCGTTATCGGTACGTTGCATATCTTTGGTATTCCAGTACTTACATTGTTAGATCCAAGTGCCACACATTCATTCATGTCGTATAGACTATCATCTTTAGCTACGATACCTGCGTCTCCACTTCCGGGGTTGTGGAGAGTATTGTATCCGTCCGGTGAGATTGTGAGTATTGGCTAGGTGTACCGGGACTGTGAGATTTTTATTGGAGGCCATGGCTTAGCTGCAGATTTGTTGTTGCTTGATATTGTCGACTTTGATTTGATTTTGGGTATGGACTTCTTGGAGACGCATTGGGCCATGTTTGACTGTCACAAGAAGGAGGTCACATTTCGATGACCAGGCCTTCTCGAGATATTATTTCACGGCGAGAAGAACACTTCATTACCATGTTTGATTTCCGCGATGAAGGCGGATCAGATGATGAAGAAGGGTTGTGTTGCTTACTTAGCTCATGTGTTAGACACTACGACGGCTGTGCCAGACCTTGGTGGTATTGAGGTTGTTTCCAAGTTTCCGGATGTGTTTCCGGAGGAGTTACCGGGTATACCTCCAGTTCGGGAGATTGACTTCCCTATTGAGCTGTTACCGAGTACAGGACCCATTTCTCAGGCACCGTATCGTATGGCGCCAGCGGAGTTGAAAGAGTTACAGGTTCAGCTCCAGGAGTTGCTGGAGAAGGGTTTCATTCGACCCAGTGTTTCGCCATAGGGTGCCTCGGTGTTGTTTGTGCGGAAGAAAGATGGATCTATACGGTTGTGCATCTATTGCCGGAAGCTGAATCAGGTTACAGTGAAGAAAAAGTATTCGTTGCCGCATATGTGAACCGATGTTTGATCTGTCAACAAGTTAAAGCAGAGAGGCAGAAGCCTGCGGCAAAATTACAGCCACTGGAGATTTCGGTTTGGAAGTGGGAGCACATTACTATGGATTTCGTATATCAGTTGCCGCGTACTTCGACTGGCAACACTGGTATTTGGGTCATTGTGGATCAACTGACGAAATCCGCTCATTTTCTCGCACTTCCGGGGAAGATATCAGTGGGTAGATTGGCCAAGCTGTATTTGTCAGAGATTGTTCGACTGAACGGTGTGCCTGTATCTATTGTTTCTGACCGAGATAGTCAGTTTACTTCCGAGTTCTGGCTGGCATTGCAGCGGGCCATGGGCACGAGATTGCGTTTCAGTACAGCTTTTCATCCTCAGGCTGACGGGCAGTCTGAGCGGACTATACAGACTCTTGAGGATATGTTGGGGTCTTGCGTTTTGCAGTTTCGAGGAAATTGGGACCAGCTACTACATTTGATAGAGTTCGCCTACAACAATAGCTATCAGGCCAGCATTGAGATGGCACCGTACAAGGCCCTGTACGGGAGGCAGTGCCGCACTCCGTTGTGTTGGAGTGAGCGTACAAGGCCCTGAGCGGACTATACAGACTCTTGAGGATATGTTGGGGTCTTGCGTTTTGCAGTTTCGAGGAAATTGGGACCAGCTACTACATTTGATAGAGTTCGCCTACAACAATAGCTATCAGGCCAGCATTGAGATGGCACCGTACAAGGCCCTGTACGGGAGGCAGTGCCGCACTCCGTTGTGTTGGAGTGAGGTAGGCGAGCGATGGCTTATTGGCCCTGATCTGGTGAAGAGCACTATGGAGGATGTGCAGATTATCCGGGACAGATTGAAGATTACCCAGGATCTCCAGAAGAGTTATGCGAATGTGAGGAGAAAGAGTCTCGAGTTTGATGTGGGCGATTGGGTCTTCCTGAAACTATCTCTGTGGAGGGGTGTTGTGCGTTTCGGGAAGTGTGGCAAGCTTCGACCACGGTACATTGGTCCTTACGAGATCACCGAGAGGATTGAAGCTGTTGCATATAGACTTAAGTTACCGGCGGAGATGGCTCGTGTTCATGATGTTTTCCACGTTTCGATGTTGCGGAAGTACATCTCAGATCTGTCGCATGTGTTAGCACCACAGTAGCTACCGATTCGAGAGGATTTGACGTATGTTGAGGAGCTGGTATAGATTCTCGATCGTCGTGAGCAGGAGTTGAGGCACCATGTTATACCGCTGGTAAAGGTCGTGTGGCAGAATCACTCGGTTGAGGAGGCCACCTAGGAGACTTAGCAGCGTATGTGGGAGCAGTATCCTCATCTGTTCACTTGACAGGTACGTAACTTTCGAGGTCGAAATTTTTTTTAAGGGGGGTAGATTTGTGACGACCCGAACCAGAATCAGTTGAGTAAACGGCTTAATTCACGAGATTGTGCGTAATCACTGTTTTTCGTATATTGGTTGATTTACCGGTTTTAATCACGACTTAATCATCGGCCGAGAATTTGAGTTGAGTCTCTTCTCGAGAGTTGTGGTACAAGTGATTTCGAGTTCGTGGGCGGTTCCGGATGATTTTTCCGATGACCGAGGAATATAATATGATTATTTGAAGTTTCAGAATATCGACGAGTTTATCCGTTCGTATCAAGTTTATCCGAATCGTGATGGTTATCCGTTTTGGACCGTCAATCGTCCCGAGATGCGAGTATAAATATCGGAAATAGTCAAAAATTGTCGAAAATCACTGTTCGAGAAGTTTGACCGTCGTTTGACCGAGCTGTGACCGTTGACCCGCGTTGACCGAAGGAGAAAATCTTCACCGCCGGCGACCTTCATTTTCCGGCCACCTCCGGCTTGGATCTTGGTATATTTCGATTCCTCTCTTGATTTCTAGTTGATTAGAACTTGGAATTGCTTGATTTGGTTGAGAATTGAGGGAGAAATGTGGATTTGAAAAATGGGGAAATTTGGTCGGAATCGGCTTCAACGGTGGGAGGAGCTCCGGCAACTTTCCAAGGGGGGTTTGTGATGGAAATTGTTGGGCTTGAGGTAGGTAGGTGGTCCCTTGAGGATGGGAGGCCGTGATGGCCTCATGGTGACGGAATCGAGCGGCGGAGCATTTTCCGGCCGGTTTTGGATCCGTGGCTTTCGAGCTATTTTTCGGCGTGTATGGCCGGAACTGGACTTAGCCATAGAAGAGAAATGTGTTGCACTCGTCGAGATGAAGCTTCAGTGAGCTTGGTCCCCGGAAAATCTCTCCGGTTGACGGCGCGGCGGCGGCGGCGGTCAACGCCGGAGCTCCGGTGACCCGTTGACTTTTTAGAATTTGGTGATTTTAATGTCGTTTAACTTGTATTCGCGCCCCGATCGTCGCCTTGAGGTTTTCGAGTTGATTTGGGTATCAGATTTTCAGTCGAGAGTTTTGAGTGGAGATTTCGGGAATTTCATCGATTATTTTGCACTGCATTATATATTTCCGGGAACGGTTGGTTTCCGAGGTGTGGAACAGTGTTGTGAATTGTGATTTTGATCAGATATATTTTGTGAAAATTCAGGGGATCGAGATCGTGCTTCGGGCGAGGGATCTTCCGCCGGACCATGTGATTAGCGCGAGTGCGCACTCTGCTCATCTGTGAGTGGACATTTCTATATTTTCACAGTTGTTACGAGTTCGTGATTTTCCGTATTTACTTTATACGATGTTGAGTTATTTATTATTTTTGGTGGTATTATTTTATATTTTATGGTGATGGCATTACTGCATCGATGCTTCGGCTACTCGGCTGATCATCGGTAGTCCGCCAGAGTTGAGAGATTCCTCTAGACTAGAGTTGAGAGATTCCTCTGGGCAGGGTTGAGAGATTTCCTTGTTATGCCGTTGGGGTTGAGAGATTCCCCTGGCCTATCAGCGTCGGGCTTGAGCGATTCGCCTGACTGTCAGGCTTGAGAGATTCGTCTGGCACCTCCATATATACTTTCAGAACTCGCATTGTTTTACATTGACTATATATATGAAACTGGTGAAAGGCATATGTTTATTTTTGTCCACTCACTCTAACGTTTTATTGCCTTTCCCCTGGGTTTTTCAGTTTCCGTGCCCAGTTTGCAGTTCGGATTCTGGAGTCTCACGTTGCGGTCGGAGGCTAGTTGTTCGAGCTACCTGTGTTTTCCAGTAGGTTCCTTGTTTCGCCTACTGTTGTATATTTTGTATCTATATACATTAGAGGTCGCTCTGATACGTTCTGATACATGTTTTATACGGATTTTCCCGGATTTACTATATATTACAGTTATGTTTACTGTTTATTGCTATTATTATGATATTGAGAAATCCGGATGGGATTAGTGCCCACGGTTTGGCTTTTGTGGCATAGGATGAAGTGTTATTTTCCGGATGCAGGTAATGACAATTCCGCGTTAGTAGCGTTACTCTGCCGAAATTTTAATGGTTTTTGTTGGTTCGTGTTTTTAGAAGGGGTTTGATTTCGGTTTAGGAAACTAAATCGGGGTTGGGTCCTTTCAACTTCTTCATCGTAATTCCGATTGTAACATTTGACGTGACCATAAACTCATCGCGGTAAATTCTACGACTTTCCTAAGGATAATTTCTTGAGATAGAAAGTCTAGTTATACTCATCAATTTGTGACTCTTAGATTTCCGTTAAACTTCTGCTGATAATAACTTTCTTCTTGTAACTCCATTTTAGGCATTCTTTGTGCCAACGAACTCGTATTGACGATTTCTATGACTTTCACCGAAATTCAAACAAGTTTAACTATCTGATAAAAAGTCAACTTAAAGCTCACAATATTTACCGACGGTAAAAATCAACTACCTCCCTCCTCGATTAACCTTAAATAAATCATAAAAAAAATAATTCTCGGGACGGGATATTACAATCTACCCACCTAAAGAAAATTTTGTCCTCGAAATTTATGCACATAATTGTAAAATATCAACGGGTACTACTCCTGCATGAGTTCGTTCGATTCAAAAATAATATTCACGGTTGAGAAGGGGTTATCCATAATACCTTCACCAAGTATCACATAGTTATGTAGTCTTATTCTCCTGATCAAGAGTCTCAACAACTACATACTATTAGCCTGATACAAGAAAACCTTCGCAATATAAATAACTAAAATATCTTATATCCATGCGTTCCAATTGCAAATACTAATAAAGCTATCAACATGCCTGGTCAGTCAAGCCTTTAGCTGTGGTTCAGATTTACTAGCTGTCTAGATGACGGTGTGGCTCTGCCTCCTGAAGTTACCCTTGATCACCACTTGAACTCGACATCATAACCTACCAGAGGTGTCCCTCAACGGACACTCACACATAAAAGTGACCCTCGTGGCCATAAAGGTAACTGGCAGAAGACCCAGACTCACAATTCTAAAGCCGTAACATAAGTCGTCATCTGACTGATCTCAAGGAACATTCTGACCCTACTCAATTCTATTATTCTCAAATATTCTACTGAAAATTTGGCATAGTTTCCCCTAGAACTCAAGGAACCAAAAACTTGCATAAAGAGAACACTTCAAACAACTAAATCTTAACAACAAACTGTGGGCACCGAATCCTATCCAGATTTCTCACAATCCAACTAAGCAATACAATGATCATAAGTCATTAATACTCAATAATCAAATAACTCCCATTAAATACACTAACAAGACTAATTCAATTTAATAACTACAATGTAGTGAGGCTCATAAGAAATCACAGAAATTTGCCTCAATTACGCCCAAAACTAAGGGCGAGTCAAACTGTGATCTCCAATCCCATTCTATTTTGGACACAATAACTTAGTATTTTCACCAAGGTAGGACTAATCATGATATTATGCATCCAACAATGGTGACAAAAGTAATGTCAGTGCGTAACTTGAGTCCCGAAACTCAAAGTACCAGCCTTATGATTCACGTACCACAATCTACTTAATGAATATCACACCCATGAGTAAGCATCACTAGCTCACCTTAATTGATCTACTAGTAGTCAACATCTATAGATTCAGTAAAAATAGACATAAGCCTCCAATTATACATAAATGTAAATCCACTAATATTTTCCCACACAAAGTGATAAAACACTTACGTGATGATTTACTTAACCATACCCACTTTCGAATTAAATAACTGATTCGTTGTACTACCCAAAATTTGTATCTCAACTAAGGTTTGAGTAATCTTGACAAGCTATGCATCTGACTGTGATGAATGGGTTGAGTCACAGAACTCACTGTGACTATTTGCATAACTCAAGTACCTCAATTGGAAACAATTGATACTGTACTAGATTTGAGCACCCCACAATGCACCATAGTTGATTCTACTATTAATCAACACCAAAAGATTTGTTGGGACCTGTACGAGGAATCTATTTTACTTTTGAAGATTAATTAATAACTTAATATACTCCACGGAAACAATAAAAACAATAAAATTGAGCAATGGGTCTTGTACCTAGAAGAAACTGCCTCCTTAACGAAGGAAAACCCAATAATTTCCTCAAGAAAGCTAACATGAATCCCCGTGATCCATAATTCACATACACTATGGTGAAGAATACCAGAGTGCCCATTTACATTTCCACTACATATCCGCTATGCTACCTTGACATATGACTCTCCAAGTAAAGATTGTTTACATTGTAAAAAAAAATTCTTGGCAATCACGCATCATCTACTGGATCAAGTGATACATTCTCTCTACTCCGAAGTTTACTCGTAAAAAATCACATTCCTCAACAATTTGTCACACTTTAAAAATTCTATTAAAGGGATGTAGTACGCACAACTAAGGCCCTGCATGTAAACGCATTCTCCCAAGTGAGTTCTTGTGATTCCTATCTAAACTGAAGAAAGTATAATCTCAAACTAGTTGTTCCACGCTTGTGACATCCTGCAAGTGAGGAGAAGGTTAGCAGTATTTAATAAATGATGACTAACTCCTAACGAAAAGAAGTTGGTGTCCAAATCTAAGAGTCATTTTCTTAGAAAAAAAAACTGAATAGGTTATCTCACATGCGGATAGATAAATTTAATTCACTGCTGACAATTTTAGAATTTACTGAAAGTTGAGGCAACAACAATCCTGATTTCATCGAACTCCTTAATGTCATTAAATAATGAACAAAATGATTCAACTACTACTTTTTCGCTCTACGTAATGATGTCCAACAATAAGGTCAAACATCTGCAATGAAGTCATTAGTATGCACTCACGACGATAATAAGTCTAACTGGAGATATTACCAAACATGGTAAAACATGAAGTTCTAGACTAATGACACAATCCCCATATGGAATAGTGAGTTCTCATTGCTGAGCTGATTAAGGGTGCTTACCTAAGAAGCAACAAAAATTAGCCGCCTTAAATCATACCAGAAAATAGTTACTCTGAATCTCCAGATGTCCACAAGCAACTAAGGTATGAATGAATATGGCACCAATACCTCCGGAGATATATCTATTCGTTTCCCTTTTATTGATATACACTTGTAGCAACCCAAACGAAACACAAATCAGGATAAGGAAGCTTCACCTTAAATGACAACAATGGTGTCTGACTACTAAAGATAGCGTCGGGTTAGATGATTAGGTTAAGTCAAAGTGGAAAGGGTCATACCAAAGAGTAAACATATGGCTCAAGAAAACGTACTCTTAAAAAAATACATGATCCCATACAATATCAGAGGATACACTTGACCTCTACTATAAACTTCACTTTCAATTACACGATTACACCATAACCTTGATATTCTAATAGTCTCGTCCACAACTATAGGACCGCACTCTCTCGACTAAATAAGTGTGCACAGTACTCATAATTCAACATGCCAAAGCAGCAAGAATCACCAACTCGACAAACTATTAACCAACGATACACCAAACGAGGGCTTCTTGAGTATCAAAATCGTTTCCAAGAAAACTCAACTTCCTGAAGTTTCCACATATGCGCTACAGCTACTGAAGATCTGATGTAGAAAGAGCACATCAAAACTCAAAAATAGAACAGAAGAAACGAGTACAAGAAAGAGGCTTACTATAGGCTTATTAAGAAATGAGGATCCGATGTCTAGTTGCGAAAGGCTACCTCGCTCCTCTAGAACTTCAACACCAGTACTCAGAAAGCAAGCTTCCCTTAATTAGCCACTTATCTCTATCTTTTTGTTGCACGAGGCCTAAAAGATAGTTAGAAAACAACTTAAACAATGAGAAATCATCAGATTGAAGCGCACGTGAGTCCCACTTTCTTACTCGAAGAAGAATCAAGAAGCTGTATATGACATGCTAAGGATTTTTGTAAAACACAAGAATAATTAGCGCATTGGTTCTCTATGACCTACTCAACATTAAAGACACAGAGTTCCTTCTTGGAATCATCGTCATGCACTCGACTAATACTTGAGTAAACGTGATAGATCAAGAACTATAGAACCATAGACACTAAATTCTCTTAGTGGCCTCATCTTAGACTCAAGAAGAAGAACATAGTGTTGCTCGCCTGGCACTTCCCCTGCTGTGATATGTACGATGGTGACGATCACTTCATAGTCCCAAAAATGGGAAGGAACCACTGTGTCATTTATCTGAATGCATCTAACAAGCCAACACACTAAGGTTGTCGACAAATCATATTATAACGGCTCCTCATCCGAGAATCGAGATCACCTAATCTCATAACCAGGTTTCCCTAATGACTTACACAAAATTTTCCAAGGATGACTATAATTGATTTCCCTCGCAACACTACACTACAAGGAAACGAACCACAAGAGACCTTCATTGACCATCAAATATGATTATTCCAAATCTAACAAATTTGAAAAGAATTATTATCCTGATACCCATGACTACCCCATGATCCAACCATGTCGCAAAAATCCTCAGAATATATCAAAACAGAATATTCTGGAACCATTTCGTACACTATTAATGACAAGTTTTACTGAAGTTGTCGATCATGTCCATGAGGCATGACATTAGAGACCAAAGAAACACTATTATCTGAAACACACCTTGAAGATTATCTTATACAATTAATTATCCATACGATGGGATCCGCTGTAGTAAGACCATCGCACACTAAGAATCACTAAAAATATACGATAATCTACATGATCTGAGAAACCATGCTCTAATAGCAATTGACAAGACCTAACCCAGATTATCGTAGTAATCTAGGGTAACTCTTGCAGGACAGGCATTAGAGTATCTAGCACCGCCTAATCGGTACCGGCGACCTTAACACGAGTAACCCAACACTTTTACTGAGAACCTACTGTTAGGCCCATAATTATGCTCTAATTATGTCATTAACCCCATGCTTATTGCTTGTCTTTTATTAATAAAGTATCATTTTTACTATGTTTCCTTGTTATGCTAGGAAATGAGGGATTGGCATGGAAATGCTTTAAGAGATGGAATCTAATCACTTTTTGAAGAAGCAGAGCAAGTTTCCCAAGCCTTTAGAGAAGATAGAGCAAAACCAAGAAAAGGACGAGAAGTCAACCGGTCAACGGTCAACTCCGGGTGTCAACAGTAAACTCCGACAAGTCTTCGCTGGTCAATGATAAGGTCATGTCAAGTTGAGCCAAAGCCTCAAGACCCCAGCCCACTTGGGAGATATTTTGAGAAGATGGGTACACATGCAAGTCACATGACTTGGGGTGAGTCACACCTCTTGGACCACTTAAAGCCTAAATTTATGGATCATGTCTAAGCATCTAATTTTGAATTTCAAACACCAAAATATCTTCCCAAAGAAAACTCGGTCGATCTCCCCTCTCCCATACACAACACCCCACTTCATTTCACTCATTTTTCCAAGTTTTAAGCTTTTTTCTCTCTAGTTTTCTCTCTAGGGTTCTTAGTTGAGTTCTCTAAAGAAAAGCTAGATTTATCTTCCTCCCATCTTCTTTTCTAACTCTTTACAAATCCAAGATACCTAGCCTTGCAAGTCTTGGCCAAACTTCTTCCACTCTCCCTCACCACCATCCCTTACTTCCTCCTCTCATCTTTGCCTCCAAGGTTTGGTGAGATTTCTAGAGCTAAAAGAGGTGAGAATTAATCCCTCTTCTCCTTTTCCTTATGGGGTCGTAGTGGTCTTCCTTATCTCCTATACAAGCTTGGGTGCATTCTTGGAGCAAGAAGTGAAGAATGGACTTAAAGAAGATTATAGGCTTTTGGTTAAGGGACTCTTCGTTTATTTCTTACACTTATTGACTCTTTTATATGTATCTAAACTTGATTATAGTTATAACTAGTAAGTAGTCTATTTGGGGGTTTGAACCCTAGCCATGTGATGTGAACAAATGATGGCTTGATTTATGTTTGGTTTATGTTTTTAGTGTAAGTTTTGTGAAGTTTTTTTGAATGAGCTACTTTGTTTTTGTGGATGTTTATATGGTTGAGCTTCATGATTGGTTTCACCTATTCATGTGTTGACCCTAGCTATGTTAATATATTATGAAGAGACTAAAAATGAGACTTTATTTGAATTAGCTACTCACTTAAGACTATATGAGTATATAAACATGATTAGGGTCTATTCCGAGAAGGTTTACCTTAAAGTTTGGTTTTCTTAGCACTAAGTGAGGAGTAGGGCTTCTTTGAGTCTCAATATACTTGTAGAACTTTAGTCTAGCACATATTGAATCAAAAAGATTATTGTGGCTACTAGTAGATTCTCTCAACTCGTAACTCAATGGGTGCGAGTTGGGGATTCACCTGGACTATCTGTCGGGTCTTCTAAAACGGGTTCAGGAAGGGGAACCTTCCACATGTATCACATTGTATGCTTGTTTTTGACTTTACTCACGTGACATTAAATCAAGATGTAAGCCCGAAATTTCTTGGGTCTTGATCTCGATTCACTAAATACATCAAGGTTGGGCTCAAGTCGTCTAGCGTCCAAAATGACCTAAGAACTTGGGATAAAAACCAAATGTGACTCAAAAGGTCACGATTTGGACATCAACTCGTGTGAAATGAACTTTCATAATTCACCTTCATGAATCAGGATATTGCTTGAGCATCGTATGGTTAGCGGAGATTTTCCTAGTCAACCATTCTTCTTATATTGAATTCGTTGCTATTTTAGTTTCCTTGTTTTAGTATAATCAATCAATCAACTTTCATATAATCACTTACCGTAGTCTAATTACTCCTTACAATGCTAGGTCTCCGAAGGACTTAATAGTGTGAGATACACATCCTCTCATTTCATTTTAGTTTAGTGTCAAATTAGTGTCTAGTTCATCCGTAATTTGAGTGCTTAATTGACTAAAGCTAAGGAGTTATAATGGTTAATCCTTGTGGATTTGACACTCGACTTCTTATAAATACTATAACTTGACCCCGTATACTTATGGGTAAGAGAAAATTCATTTATTCTTAGACTAATTAATAGTTAAAAGGTTGAGGGTCTAAATTTCTCCAACACCTACCCTGAGTAAACAAAAGTCGTGGACTGCCATGCCTCGTACTCTAGATAGTCACGACTTCAACCGGCTAATCTTTCATCTGAGCAATTTAAAACAAAGAGCCTAGGAAAAGGCATAAAACATAAAATGTTAGCGTGAGTGGACAAATTAATATAATCTGCGTAAACCGATAAAAACTAATATAACATGCATTTCTGCTAATTTTCGTGAAATAAAGCGAGTCCAAATCTAATAAACTGAAATGAAATGGAGGTGATCATTTAGAATGTTTGTCCTAACCCGGAACACATGTATGTATAAATAGTAAGGTGATGGGATCTTCTAGGGCGTTTATCTTAACCCGAGATAATTTGGGTTGGGCAGGGTGTTTGTCTTAATCCGGTCTGACCAGATATCTGGTGATCAGCCGAATAGCTAGGGCATCGATGCTACTAAATAAAACGATCACAAAATAAACCTCCAAATAAATGCTCTGAAAATATACCGTAAAGTATAAAGCATAAAAATGTGAACTTGCTATCGACTGTGAAAATAAAAGTCCACTCACAGTATTATGCCGTGAATTTTGCCAAACAAAAGCCTGTTTGTCGGAGTTTCGATACGTCTGTCACTGGCTGCTAATACGTCGTTCTGAAACAACGATTAATATTTAATAGCTAATCACTGAAATTCATAATGAATAGATAAGCTCGTAAATCAACGAGAAAAATTGTCGAGAATGTTGTATTCTCGAATAACGTGCTCCTCGAATTAATTAACAACTTTAAATCAAATTCCCAATTTTAATTCTTGAATCCTTTTGAAAGTCGCAACGCATTCCTCAAACGTTATGCGACTCGAGGTCGAATTGAATATCCACTCAATTGTTCGATATAATCGTAAAATTGTTTAATTAATATCATATTAACCACACGTCTTAAACATTAATGTCCAAATAAATATTATAATTTGTGACGACCCGGACCAGAATCAGCAGTATGATCAGCTCTATTCGTGAGGTACGGCGTAGTCGCAGAGTTGCGACAGTTGTTTTAATCGCCGAAGCTTCTTAACGACTAAATTATTGGCCGAGAATTGGAGCTGGGTCTCTTCTTGAGAGTCGTTGTACGTGTGATTACGAGATCGTTGGCGGTTCCAGATCGTTATTTGGACAACCGATGAATTAGTTATGAATATTTGAAGTTTCGACGGAAACAGATTTAAATGGCAGGTTTGTTCGCGACTAAATTACCGGTCGAGAATTTGGTTTCAGCTTCTTCACGGAATTTGTTCAGAATTTAATTTTGAGTTCGTGGGAACTTCCGGAGCATGATTATGAGTTAGGAAGATTTAGTTGTGATTATTTCCGTTTGTTGATTAATTAGTCGATTTAAATGTGTGTTGGTTCGAAGGGTTGACTTTTTATCCGTTTGGCTGATGTGTTTGACTTTGGGTGATGTTGGAAGATTATGTCGAGTCGAGTTTGTAGCCGCGAGAATTATCGGAATCGGAATTACGACGAAAAAGTTACGCGCGTTTGAAGTTTGTCGAAATGGATAATTATGAAGTTTCCGTTTTGGGAAAGGCTATAAATAGAAACCTGCTATTCTGGGATTTGTAGTCGGCAGACTTGGAAATTTCGAGGTCGAAATTTTTCTAAGGGGGGTGGATTTGTGACGACCCGGACCAGAATCAGCAGTATGATCAGCTTTATTCGTGAGGTACGGCGTAGTCGCAGAGTTGCGACAGTTGTTTTAATCGCCGAAGCTTCTTAACGACTAAATTATTGGCCGAGAATTGGAGCTGGGTCTCTTCTCGAGAGTCGTTGTACGTGTGATTACGAGTTCGTCGGCAGTTCCGGATCGTTATTTGGACAACCGATGAATTAGTTATGAATATTTGAAGTTTCGACGGAAACGGATTTAAATGGCAGGTTTGTTCGCGACTAAATTACCGGTCGAGAATTTGGTTTCGGCTTCTTCACGGAAGTTGTTCAGAATTTAATTTCGAGTTCTTGTGAACTTCCTGAGCATGATTATGAGGTACGAAGATTTAGTTGTGATTATTTCCGTTTGTTGATTAATTAGTCGATTTAAATGTGTGTTGGTTCGAAGGGCTGACTTTTTATCCATTTGGCCGATGTGTTTGACTTTGGGTGATGTTGGAAGATTATGTCGAGTCGAGTTTGTAGCCGCGAGAATTATCAGAATCGGAATTACGACGAGAAAGTTACGCGCGTTTGAAGTTTGTCGAAATGGATAATTATGAAGTTTCCGTTTTGGGAAAGGCTATAAATAGAAACTTGCTATTCTGGGCAAGTCAATGACTTTCTATTTTGGGTTTTGACCGAGTTGACTGAGTCAACTCGGTGGAGGAGGATTTCACGTCGGCATCCACGGTGGCTTGAGGTGGCGATCGATTCCGGCCACCCCTTGGGACGGGGTTGGTCCCATTCAATGCGCCTTGGCTCCCTCACCTTGTTTCCGGCCACCATCGACGGCGAGGCTCGCCGGAAGAGGAGTTATTTCCGGCCAAACTTTGGAAGAAACTTTGTGAATTCGGGTTCCATGTTTGAGGCCGATTCGAGCTGCAATTCTTAGTGGGCTTTGTAGCTCTTATCCTCTTGGAGCTACCATGTAAGTTTGAAGCTCTAATTTTGCTTGAGTTTGGAGAATTTTGGGATTGAAAATTTGTGTACAATTCGGTTTATCATGAAATTGGATGTGTTAGAGTGAGAATTGGACTTCGGTGCAGTTATGAAAGTTGCTCAGTGCAGGATTTTGAGTGGAATAGGTGCAGCTCCGCCGTGAAATTTTATGTCCGGCAGCGGCGCCGCCGTGGACGGCGGTCAACGGTCAACAGGTTTGACATTTTGGACTTTTGGCAAGTTGCATGTCATTTGACTCGAAATCGCGCCCCGATCGTAGTGGGGAGGTTCGTTTCTCGATTTGAGCATCCGAACGTAAAGCGAGGTATTGAGGTGGTATATACGGATTTTCGACGATTCGTCGACTTTGAGTTACGTGTTTCCGAGAACGGTGGTTTCTCGTGATTTGACTTGTATTTTCGAGTTATGATTTTGAGATATGGATTTTGTGAATATTCAGGTGTTCGTGATCGTTCGTTTGACGAGGGACTTTCCGCCGGATCACGGGTTAACGCGATACGCGTTACACCAGTTTGTGAGTGGACAATTTCTTTTCACGGAAATGTTTGCGAGTCTTTTATTGGATTTATGAACTTGAGCATGCGTATGAGATTTCGTGTTTGCATGAGCATATGATTTACGATTATACGATTATACTTATACGGATATACGTATACGAATATACACACTTATATGTTGTTTCATGCATTTGCATCGAAATGTTTATGATTTGGTTTACACAGAGTACAGTCGTGGTTACGTTGTTGTATCGATACACTTGCCTCTCGGCTGATCCCCGATGGTAGGCTTTATTGCCAGGGGAGGCTGTGACTCCTGACCCGAGGTCTTTACCGGGGGGAGGCAGACCTTTGACCTGAGGCCATTTCTGGCTAGAGTCACGTGTGGGTCTGGGATCCCGTGATTCTGACTGTACTAGCACAGAGGAGTCCATGAGTGACCCCGTGGGATTTTACTTGCATACTCAGTACACTGGAGGAGTATGAGTTTTACCTCGTGTACTATGTTGTTTACATTTACCTGGACTCGCATTTGTTTTTATAACATATATATTAACTGGTGAAAGACATTTATTTTCGTCCACTCACTCTAACGTGTTTATTGTCTTTCCCCTGGGCTTTTCGGTTTCCGTGCCCAGTTTGTAGTTCTGGCTCTGGTGTCGCACGTCGTGGTCGGAGGCATAGTGCTCGAGCAATCTTCTTTCATCCAGTAGGTTTATTGTTCTACCTACTGTGGTATGTGTATACGATTATGTATTAGATGTCGCTCTGAGCTTTCTGTGGTATATGTTATACGATTTTATACCGGATTTCAGTAAAGTATATATATATTTATTGTTTTACTTTACTGTGGATATATTGAGAAATCCGGATGGGATTGGTGCCCACGGTTTGCTTTTTGTGGCATAGGATGAAGTGTATTTTCCGCGTGCAAGTAATGGTAATTCCGCGATAGTAACGAAACTCTGCCCAAATTTCGAAAAGTTTTTGTTGGTTCGTGTTTTCGATAGGGTTTGATTCCGGTTTAGGCAACTAAACCGGGGTTGGGTCCTTTCATAATCTCTTCATTACAATCGGTACGTGATTATGAGTAAAACAACATAAAATTTACATCAAAATACATTTCGCCGTGCCGTGGACCACTAGCGGCGGCGACGGTGACTTTTTCCGGCAACCCGTAGCTAAAACTGTGCAAAATCAACCCAACTAAAACTTTCATAACTACACCAAAGTCCAATTCTCAATCTAACTTACCAAAATTCATTTTCAAGCTAAGAACACCAAATTCTTCAAATCGTCGATTCTCCCTCCACGGGTTGAATTGGAACTCCATCCATATATGGTTTGTTTTGTGGTGTTGGGAGCTTCAAAGCCTACTAGGTATGAGAAAAAGAGATGCTGGAGAGAGAAGGAGAGGAGAGAGAAAAAGGAAAGAAAAAGAAAGAAAAAAAACGGAAATGGAAAGTTTGACTTTCCATTTTAGAAAAGTTAGATTTATACTTGCAAGTTGCGACTAATTCAAATTCGTAAAATCGTACAAAACTTTCGCTGACCATAACTTCTTCATCGTAACTCCAATTTTAACATTTGACGTGGCCATGAACTCATCTCGATAAATTCTATGACTTTCCTCAAGATAACTTCCCAAGATAGAAAGTCCAGTTATACTCGTCCGTTTGCGACAATTACATTTCTGATAAACTTTCGCTAATCATAACTTTCTTGTTTTAACTCCGTTTTCAGCATTCTTTGCACCAGCAGACTCGTATCGACAATTTCTATGACTTCCATCTAAAGTTAAATAACATTGACAATCTGATCAAAAGTCAACGAAAAACTCACAATATTTATCGACGGTAAAAATCAACTACATTTCTCTCGATTAGCCTTAAATAAATGATAAAAAGAAAATTCTCGGAAAAGGATATTACACCCATCTAACGCTCTTTGATGCTTAAGAACAATTTTGGGTAAAGAGTCAGATGAGGAAGGAATGCATTTGAGAAAGGAGTTTTTTCTTAACTTAACCGATAATAAGCTATTTACCTTTATATTTACTCTTGGGAACGTTTTCAAATCATCCTTCGATGTGGGACTCAATGCACTTAAGCTTTCTCTTACTCGCGTGCTCCCTGTTTCTTATTCTCAGTAAACTGTGTACGAGGCACTAACCTTAAGCACTTATGCTAAGAAGTCTCCTAAGTCCCCATGTCAGGATATTCTTGATTGGGGAGTTGAAAAGATGAGCCCGCTTTGTACACACTTGACGTTGTCTTCGTCAAGTAACAGAGCGTATTCCATAGTCCTATTCAACTCCACAAGAAAGAATAATCCATTTAGATCTGGTATAAGACAATATCTAAGCGGTACGATCAGATATTCTCGCTTGGATCATATTCCAACACCACCACCATCACTACCACCAATGGCAAACAACACGAAGCTTATAGAATCTTTTGACCCAGGCACAAGTGTAGCAGATTCAACGATTGTTTTACCGGAGAACTTGGGGTGTTATGCTATTCCCCCATCTGTCATTTTGAATCTACCACACTTCAGAGACACCCCTTCTGAAGACCCTTAGGATCATCTTAATAAGTTTGTAGCATTGTGCAGAATTCAAAAGTCAACGAATATGGATGAGAACACTGTCAAACTCATTCTTTTCTCTTTTTCTTTGAAGGAGCAAGCAAAGGCATTGTATAACTCTTTAGATCCTTTATCTATTGACACATGTGACAAGATGAGTGCTGCGTTCATGAAAGAGTTTTACTTAGCCTCTCGCACCAAGAACTTGAAGAAGCAAATTAGTACATTCAGGCAAAAAGACGGAGATAAGTTGCATGAAGCATAGAGTCAATTCAAGAGTATACTTTCACAATGCCCTCACAACAAATTGGATCTTAACACTCAAATGGAGTACTTTTATGAGGGACTTGATTCATTCAATAGTTCAAAGCTTGATTCAGCTTGTGGGGGAAATTGGTGGAACATGACTGGAACTGAAGCCAAAGAAATTGTGGAGAATCATGCAAAGAATTCAAGGCAATTTAAGTCAAGAGATAGATTCATGGGTGCAAGTAGAAGATCCTTCAATGCTGTCACAATTGATGGAGCTAATTATACGATTTTCATGGACTCATTGTTCTTTCATTATAAGTTTATTGATAAATGACATACGCTTTATGATTTCTTAAGAATATTTATTTTCGTCCACTCGCTTTAACAACTTTCATGTTTTTTTATGCCTTTCCCTTGGGCGCTTCATTTTCAACTACCCAGGTTGCAGAGTTTCATCTGAGGTTGGTCGTGCACGTAGTTTGAGACTAACAATATCTACCGTAGGATCTAAGATTGATCCTATGAGTTAGTATTCTAGTTTTCACAGATAGTTTAGAACGTCTAGCTGCTTTGAAGTCACAATTATTTTTTTTTCCTACTTATAGTTGTGAATTGATATTAAAAAGAGTTTCTTTGTTCATGTGTTTTGAATTTTGGATCCCTACTTTGGTTCATCTATGTAGATACTAAATAAGTAAAGTAGTTAGGGCCTAGTCATGGTTTAGGTAGCTAAATCAGGGTCGGGTTCTTTCAGTTGGTATAAGAGTATTAGGTTAGGTTCTGTAAACCGTACTAGGTCTGTTTCATTTTCATGTTCAATTATGCTCAACATTTCCCGAGTGATGGTTCGACTACAACGGATCCTATTGACTATTGAAGATGTTGAACGTTGTCGAATACATGGTAACTGTGACTGAGTACCAACCCTAGCATGTGAGTCAATGTGCCCTATTCTCTATGTCTCGTGTGTGCCGACCTCAATCTCTCTTCTTGTAAGTCCAAAATACAAAGTTTTCTCAGAAGGTCAGTAGTACTTTTAAATTTGAAGTACTTGTAATACGTTGAACTTCCACGCTCGTTTTACGATGTTAAGATATAACATTATCATGCCAAGTTTATGCGTAGTATGGTATGTGGTATCTAAGTGAGCATGTTTTGGTTCTTTAGACCTTTGCTCAGTATGTGGCAAGTTGTGTATCGACTCTCATGTTGTAAATGTTACTAGTATGACAGTTTGTAGATTTTGTAGGGCAACCTCATTATGCTAGTTGAACATTACGCCAATTATAGATGTAGAAACTATTGCAACACTTTCATTTTCTCCAAATGACTTCCAATTTGAGTTGACTCAAGAAGTAGAGTATTAGTTATTGCCCGTCAGGGTTCCTGAGTTGATTTGTTATATTGACCGTCAATGGATTTTGACGATTGTATCAATTGTCTTATTGGCACCTCTCCAATTTGGATTAAACCGTACATGTGTTGTAACATTTTAGTTATCTATGAAGTATGAATTCTATATGTTTTAAGTTCGGCGAAATCGGGTTGGCTCTCGGTTCATTTGTGGGGCTTTCCATATTCGAAGTGGATCTTTCTGGGGAGGTTATGCCAAATTTTTGGTCAACTCTATGTGTTACGTCAAGTCTCGTGCTATGACGAAAGTCTCGACGGTAATATCATTATGGATTTTCCCACCATTTCAAATGCCAGGACATACTATCGAGTTAGTGGGCTAGTAGTAGCTATGTCGGCGAGTCTTTAAGCTTAATGTCTTCCCTTTCATCATTATAAATCTTGCAATATCTCTCGCTATGTTCAGTTTCAAAGTTTCGTCTATCATATCTAGATTTTCCATTTCCTATGCAGTGTTTAGCTTCGAAGTTCTTACTATATGTTCAGTTTCTTCTGTGGATTGGAAAGTTATTAGCCAAGGAACTATTTAATTTACTTTGAAGATAGTGGGGTTATAGAGAGTGAAGTTGCATGATGAACGTTATGGTCGAGAACCAATATAAAAATTAACTCAGAAACTATCTCAGAAACCCCCTAGTGAATTTTGGATTTTGTGCCTTGGCGAAGATCTACCATGGCACTACAAGAAAAACACACTTAGACCGCGGAGCGTTTCCGTCGTTTAAGTGCGTTTTTCCGTCGTCTAAGTACTTAGACGGAACCTCTGTCATCCAAGTTCCGTGCTCCAAGTGCTGTCGTCCAAGCACTTAGACGACGGAGAATTTATTCTCCGTCGTCCAAGTGAACTTGGACCGCAGACATTCTCTGTGGCCCAGGTAAGCACCTGGACGACGGAGAATTTAATCTCCATCGTCCAGGTGCATACCTGGGCCACGAAGAAGCTGCCAATCTCCATGGCCCAGGTAAGCACTTGGACGACGGAGATTAAATTCTCCGTCGTCCAAGTGCTTATTTAAATTTTTTTTAAAATTAAATTGTAATTAAATATTAATAATTTAATTTATTATTAATTAAATTTAAATAATGAAAAATGTTAAAATTAATTAAATAAACTAAATTTGTAATATTACTTAATTAAATAATTAAAATTAATTTGTACATACATAATCGAAAAAACCCATAAAAATTAAAATATTGTTCGGAATGCGGAATGAAACGAGATAATTAATAAACTACTAGCTAACACACTGGAGGAGCAGATGCGCCGCCGAGTCGGGGTATGGGTTCGGAGGAGGTTGACATTCTCCTCGAGATTGTTGCATGAGGGCGATGAGTTGGGTTATTTGTGCTTGTTGCTCATCAAGTCTTTGACGCATGGATTGATTTTCCTCTCGTGCCAGTCGAGCCTCTTGAATGGCTGCTTTGACGGCCGCAGCCTGAGTCCTTCTCCGCCGCCCCGAACCTCCCGTAGATGATGAGTCGGAGGTCGTCGAAAAATCTCGAACCACCTTAGGTCCGGCCACCTCTGATCAAGTGGAAGGTATGGTTCGCTTCCTTGAGTGATTTCGAGTTGGTTGGTAATTGGTTTGAGTGAAATTGAAGCTGTTTTGGTTGAACCCGAATCGGGTTATGTACTTGGATTTCGACGGTGGTGGTTCACGGTGTTCCGGCGAGTCTCGGTGGTGGGGGTGTGAGGGCTTTAATTGCCTCCCCTTTCCTCTAAGTTGCTCCCTATGTGTTTTAATTGAACTGAAAATGGGTTTTCCGGTGAACCCGATTGGGTCACCGGAGTTGGATTTTCGATCGGTTTCGGGGGAATTTGGAGGACTTCCGGTGGGTTTTGGCCTTCGGAGTAGTAGAGTAAGTAATTCGCCTTTGATGGTCTTCAATTATGGAAAGTTTCGCCGTGAAACTCCACGGTTGACGGTTGGCGGCGGTCAACGGCGGAGCTCTGGCCAAAAGTTGACTTTTTGGATTTCGACGTTCTTAATGTCATTTTTCTCGTAATCGCGCCCTGATTATCGTCCAGAGGTTTTCGGGTTGATTTGGTTAGCCAATTTTCAGTCGAGGTTTCGAGTGGGGATTTCGGAAATTTCATTAATTATTTTGTACTGCATTGCATATTTCCGGAAACGGTTGGTTTCCGTGATTCAGTACAGGGTTGTGGACTATGATTTTGATCCGTTGTGTTTTATGAATATATTCGGGAGATCGAGATCGAGATCTGGATCGTGATCGTGCTTCAGGAGAGGGATGTTCCGCCGGACCACGAGTTTAGCGCTAGTGCGCGTTACGCGAGTCTGTGAGTGGACAGTTTATTTTCACGGAATTATTGTGAGTCCTTTATATACGTTTTACGAATTTGAGTATGCAGTATGATTATGGTTTTACGAGCATGAGATTTTATACGAAATTATGTTTATTACGAGCATGTGTTATACGATTATACTTATATGTTGTTATATGTCCACGAGTGGCCCCGTGTGATTTATACACATGCTCTGTACGCGTGAGGAGTTAGAGTCTCCCTCGTGTTTATGTACATGAGGAGTTAGAGTCTCCCTCGTACTTGTATGCGTGAGGAGTTAGAGTCTCCCTCGTGTACCCGGACGCGTGAGGAGTTAGAGTCTCCCTCATGTACCATTTGATTATTATTACTTTCGACTCGCATATGATTTTATACGTATATTTTATTTGGTGAAAGACATTTATTTTCGTCCACTCACTCTAACGAGTTTCATGTCTTTCCCCTGGGCTTTTCAGTTTCCGTGCCGAGTTTGCAGTTCAGGTTTGGTGTTTTCACGTCGCGGTTTGGAGGCTAGTGATCAGAGTTACCTGTACTTTCCAGTAGGTTCTTGTTTCGCCTACTGATGTGTATATTGTATATGTTTTACTTTAAAGGTCGCTCTGATACATTCTGATACTTGTTTATACGGATTTTCTCGAATATATATATATATATATACTACAGTACTGTTTACTGTTTATGATTCATGTATTGATGTTGAGAAATCCGGATGGGATTGGTGCCCACGGTTTGGCTTTTGTGGCATAGGACGAAGTTTTATTTTCAGGGTGCAGGTTTATGCAATTCCACGTTAGTAACGAAACTCTGCCGAAATTTTGAAAATTTTTGTTGGTTCGTATTTTCAGAATGGGTTCGATTCCGATTTAGGTAACTGAATCGGGGTTGGGTCCTTTCAATAATATATAATTACAATAAAGGACCAGAAAATAATAAGTTCGGGAAGGGTTTCATTGGCACAGTCAACCGCAAAACCGAGAATTTCACAAACCGGAAACGTGGATATAAGACATTTCGCAACTCCGATTTTCGAACCGTCGAAACTCACACACCAAGAATTGTTTACTCTAAAGTCTTGACGAAAAGAATATGCATTGTAAGAAGGTCTAGATGGTCGTTGTCTTAGAAAAAATTACGAAATCTGCACCTGGACGACGGAGATGAGCTTCTCCGTCGTCCAGGTGAGCTTCTCCGTCGTCCAGGTGAAGAGACCCTGAATTCAGGGGTTAGGGGCCTTACTGTTTAGGGCATAGGGTCTCTGCACCTGGAAGACGGAGATGAGCTTCTCCGTCGTCCAGGTGTGTACCTGGACGACGCAGAAGATCATCTCCGTCGTCCAGGTGCAGAGACCCTGAATTCAGGGGTCAGGCGGCCTCAGGGTTTTGCACTTGGACGACGCAAATTCCCTTCTCCGTCGTCCTAGTGAGTACCTGGACGACGGAGAATGACCATCTCCGTCGTCCAAGTGTACAAACCCTGAATTCAGGGGTTAGGGCCTTAGGGTTTAGGGCTTAGGTCGTCCCCGGTCATTTGTGTGTCCGTTCAATTATTCTGATTCAAGAATATAATTAAAAAAATGATCGATCGATCCGATTTGCTAGATTTAGGGTCGAGGATTTAGGGAGATAGCCAAAATACCCAAAAGGCGACAGCCTGCAATTAATTTCTCCGTTGTCCAGGATATATAATTTGGATTAATTAATTAATTTAATTTAGTTTACGTACGTCGGTCGATCCGATCTGATCGAGCATGGACGCGTGTAATTAATTAATTAAGTACAAAAAGTCGAAGATCGATATACGTACATATATACATTCTCCTCCTTATAATATTTATATTAATTATTGATCAATGATGCATCGATCATATATTACAATAATTACATAAATTAATTACCAATTAATTTTTCTTGTCTTAGTTAAGTAGTCATCATCATAATCGTCATCATCCTCGTCCCCGGTATCTGATTGCTCATCCTCCTCATCATACTCAACATCGTCCGACGAATAACCTGAGTCCTCGTCCGCGTCCTCATCCTACTCGTCTTCTTCATCTTCTTCATTAATGGCATCGATAATCTCATCTTCAGTTAGATCTGTACAACCATCAGGCATGGGTAACCGTTCACCATCTTGAACCAGGTCCATTATATCGGAGCGGATGACAGAAATATTAGGCTCTTGATAGGCAGGAATGTCTCTTTCTGGTTCAGCAGCATCTTCAGTCGTCGCCGGTGTCCCTTCAATTGTCTCTGTATTCCATATTCCTCGATGAGAGATATGGTTCACTATTTTCCACCCTTCACCGACTTTCGGATCGTCGAGATAGAACATCTGCCGAACTAAGGTGGCGAGAGCGAAAGGCTCATCCTCATACCAGCTTGAGTTTGTATCGACTGATAATAGTCCCAGGTCTTCCTTTGTACGCTTGAACCATCTGCACTTGAATAGGAAAACGTTGACATTATTCCCGTAACATAGCTGAACCACATATACAATAGCCCCGTAATATAGATCATTGTCTTTCCCAACCGCTACCCCACTGTTTTGTGTTCTTCTTCCTTCATCTCGGGCCAAAGAATGGAACTTTACACCGTTCACAAAACATCCGGGATAAATATAGTGTTTAATCGGCTTCCCTGCTAGCAAGTGCTTTGGCCATGACCACCCCCCCCCCCCCCCCCCCCCCCGTGGTTTTCAGATTTTTGCAGATCAATCATCTGCGAAAAAGGGCAAATTAATATAAGGGTTTACTTTCTACAAACATGATCGATATGTATATAAATTACTAATTAAATATCGAGACGTACGTACGTACCCATTGGAAGAAATAATCGGAAAACTTTTTCTTAACCATTTCTCTATCCACGCCGAACTCTTGTTTTGATTTAACGCCTGAAGCCTCTCCGTGTATGACATCATGTACGGCTCAACTTCGTCACAGTCTCGCAACACTACCCAATGTGCCTCAATAAGTTCTTCCCGTGTTAACGATTCTTTTAATACTCCTCTAAACAGTCGGACGACATTGGTGACGACAGAAAGATTGATGCGGGCACTGCGATCGGAGGCAGTGGGAGGTGGTGGATCTTTGAGGTACCTATTGCAGTAAGTAACACACTCATGCATTAGGTATGTCTCTGCTATGGAGGATGACTTATACTGTCCAAGTTGTCTACAAAATCAAACGTACAATAAGAATAAGTACATATAGCTACCTAGTAATCTCCAGTGGAACAAATTATGAATCGAAAAACCTGTATAATTAATTAGTTGTACGTACCTATCTTGAGGATACATCCAAGTGTACTGGACCGGACCAGAAATGAGCACCTGCTCGGGCAGGTGGATCATTAGGTGAATCATGATGTCAAAGAAAGCAGGGGGAAAAATCCTCTCTAGTTTGCAAATGATGTGCACAATTTGTTGTTGCAATTCCACCACATCTGACTTCTTTAATTCTCTGGCGCATAACCTCTGCCACCATCTGCACAATGCCACTATTGGTTCTACGACGTCACGAGGCAAGTATGGTCGAATTACCACTGGAATCAGACGTTACAGCATAACGTGATAGTCATGTGTCTTTAGACTAACAAACTTGTGTTGCACCTCGTCCACTGCTCCAGTTATAGTAGCTGCATACGTAGCCGGATAACGAACGTCCTTAAACCAGTGAAATACAGAACGTCTAAGTGTCAGCTTCACTGTGTAAGGTGCAGCTGGCATCTTGTGGTACACTCATTTCCTATCCCTCCTCAACCACAAGGGACGACGTAGATTCATTGATTCCAAATCTTTGCGCGCTTTGGGAGTATCTTTAGTCTTGAACTTAATACCGTGAATTGTTCCCACCACGCTGTCGCACACATTCTTTTCTATGTGCATCGCGTCCAAGTTGTTCCTCAGCTTCAACTTCGACCAGTAAGGGAGTTCAAAGAATATACTCTTGTGATCCCAATAGCTCAGATCATGTGGAGGAATTGGATTGCATTTCTTTACATCCGCGTCATTGGTCAACACACCAAAGTCGAAATAGCTCAACCTCTCTAAAATCTCTTCGCCCGACCAACTACGGGGTTTAGGATTATTCTCTACCGTCCAGTCGAAATGAGCTTCATCCTGTCGCCATGGGTGGTCGTGGGGAAGCCATCTACGGTGACCCAAGTAACACACCTTCCCCATGTGCCAACTATAGTTCACGTCGTCTAAACATATAGGACATCCATTATATCCTTTTGTCCTGCAGGCTGCCAACATCCAATACGCTGGAAAATCGCTAATCGTCCACATTACGGCAGCCCTCATCGTGAACATCGTGTCAGTGAATTTGTCATAAGTTGGGACTCCATTTTCCCACAACAGTTTCAGCTCGTCGATCAAAGGTCTGAGGTAGACATCTAAGCACTTCCCTGGAGATTTAGGACCTGGAATTAGTACAGTAAGAAAATTAAATTCCTTGTTCATGCACATCCACGGAGGCAAGTTGTACGGCATCAGAATAACTGGCCAAGTGCTGACGGCGAAGCTATTACTTCCCCAAGGATTGAATCCGTCTGTAGATAGGCCGAGTCTAACATTTCTAACCTCTGCAACAAAGTCTCCAAATTCTCTGTCGAAATGTTTGAAACCCTCCCCATCCGCGGCGTGTCGCAGGACATAGTCATCTATTCGCTTTTCTGCGTACCATCGCATCGCCTCTGCTGTGTGTAGAGACATGTACAGGCGCTGGAATTTGGGAATCAAGGGAAAATATCGAACAACTTTCACAGGAGTTCTCTTTTTCGAACTCTTCCTATTCACCTGGAATCTGCACTGGCCACATACGGGACAATAGTCCAAATCTTTATACTCTTTGTAAAATAGCACACAATCATTCGGACATGCGTCAATTATCCTGTACTTTAGGCCGAGGCTGCTCAAGATATTTCTAACCTTATAATGAGATTTAGGAATATTTTGATCATCAGGAAGCACACACTACCACATTCGATACCATTGCCGGCGACTTTAAGTCGCCGGCCTTGTTTTTTTTTCGCCGGAAATGACATTACCGGCGACAAGTCGCCGGAAATTGGCGGCCGGAGATAGCATTGCCGGCGACTTATTTTCACGTCGCCGGTAATGTCGTTCTCATTGCCGGCGACTTGTGTCGCCGGTAATGTCCTACTCATCACCGACGACTCAAGTCGCCGGCAATGAGAACGAAATTACCGGCGACACAAGTCGCCAGCAATGAGAACAACATTACCGGCGACTTGAGTCGCTGGCAATGTTTGCGCCGCCGTGGCCGGAAAATGAGGTCATTGCCGGCGACTTTGGTCCAAGTCGCTGGCAATGGTTGGAAAAATTTGTAAAAAAAAGCCAGTTCTGGATTGGGCCCAATTCCAGAACCTGTATTGAAAGACATAAATCGTACAAATACACCTTCAACAGTACACACATAATTGTCCAACGTACAGTACAAATAGCAACGATACGAAAATAAACTACAACTACACGTCAGGGTCGAGGAACTTGCGGGTCAGGGTCGAAGAAATCCATGTACTCATTTGAACTCCGGTGGCTACCTTGGTCTTGCTGTGGCGGTGACTGGTGCAGTTGTAGTGGTGGACAACTGGGGAACACAGGGACCGGGGGAGGTGTGGGGAGCGGTTGTCCGGTAGTCTGAGCCGCGTACATCGTCTGCATCCATGTGAACATTTGTGTCTGCTGCTGTACCATGAGTCGGTGTTGCTCGATCATTTCCCGGTACTCGGCATCTTTGACTACCTGCTGCTCGGCCATCTGCCTCATCTCCTCCATCTGCCTCCTTTGCTCCTCCAACTCCCTCTGCGTCCTCTGAAGCTCTGCTGCGAGGTTACGACTAGAAGTTGAACTTCTTGACCCGGTAGAGTATTCTGAAGTGTTCTTCAATACTCCTTCGCCCGCCGAGCCCATTCCCCTGCAATAGTAGGTATTCTTTCCAGTCCCACACGCTTTTGCCATGATCTAAGCCGTTATAGGGCGATCAAGCGGATCGATCTGAGAGGCATACTGGGTCACTTCTTCCTCCGAGCAGTCAGGATGGTTGTTCTGAGCTATATTCATGGTCAATTCTGTGGTCGCCTCCTCCACTCTCGCCTAATTGAAAAGCGAATATGAATAACGTATTATTTAACAAAATAAATTAATATCGAAAAATAGGTTTATTAACACATGCATATGTGAAGTACAAAATACAGAGGCGAAAGACTTACCGCTTCTTCAGGGCACTGCGGATAGAACTTCTGATGAATATACACCAACGGGTTCACTTCTTGTTGTTGCTGCGCCTTACTCGACCAACCCAAATAGTTGAGTGGGCTATCAGCCCTGCATGATGGGCCCTGGTGTTTTTCAATCTATTCGTCCGGTTCGTCTTCAAAATCGCCTTGTTTGATAAACATATGTAAAAAAATTAGTAACTAACTATTTCAATGTGATACGATACATTAGGGTTGTAAGATATATTCAGGATGCATACCTTCGCTTTGGGGTGCTCGAAGTGGGCTATCAGCCACAGCCACTCGTACTCCCTAAACCGGAATTCGCTAGGGGTAGAACCTCGGCCTAGCTCCTTGTACTGTGTGTAATGTGAAGAAAGCTCGTTCTTCCACTCTTTGTACCTATATTAACACCAGGAAAAAAAAGTTAGAGATATTAAAGCACTTGATAAACAAAAATCTAACTTGATATATACTCAAATAACTCGAAGCACATCACCTCATATGTAGTTGACGCTCTACCCACGTGTGAATAAGGCATTCATCCACGTCAAACCACACCTGCAATATGAATATATAAACGGTAAAATTATATATTTATTTGGACTTAATTAATAAATGTAAAATTTACGTAATGAAAATACGATTTAACTCACACTCAGTGCATTATGCACTTGCATCTTCACGTAGAGAGGCACAGATTCCCAATCTGGCCAAAGCATTGGGACCTTGTCCCGCACGATGGCCCCGGCCATGCTGGCATATTTTCGCGTGGTGTCAAATGCCTCGATCACCTCGCCATCCTCATTGGCCCTAATGAGCGTTTTCCATCCCCCGGTGGCCTGCTCAAGTCTCTTCCCAGTGCAGGTGCCTCTAGCCCCTTTCCGTTTTCCAGTGCCATTAACGAAATTGCCTAATAATACAATGTCAACAAATTGATATCATTAATTGAACCTATCGTAAGTCTTAAGTAATAATTAAGTAATCAATCTTGTTAAATAAAATTTACCTGCATCGTCCGTTTGCTGGTTGGTGCACCTCACACTCCAAAGATACACGGGGTCGAACGGGATGAAGTTGTACGCTTCCTCAACGCTCAGGAACTCCGGCCGTCCTTCAATATAAATAGGCATCCCCCTATCATCGAATTCAGGGATCACAGGAATCTCGTCGGGTAGGAAGAGACCAGACGGCGGAGATAGATGGGGCCTGGATGATGAGGCGCCAGCACCATCTGCCTCAGATGATTCCCGTGAAACGGGAGTAGGCACCGGGCCAATAGGGGGCATTCGGATGGAGAGAGTTTCTGATGCCCCCGTTGACTGTCGCTCATCTGAGGGTCTGCTGACGGAGGGTCTGCTGACTGAGCGTCTGCTGACGGAGGCTCGAGGCTGGACTGGGGGTTGCACGGCTCCGGATCGTGCAGCTTCCTCCTCTTCTCCCGCAGCTAGCAACATTTGTGTACGAGCATTCATCATTGGCCCACTGCGCGTGTTGCTGACTGCGGCTGAGGAAGCTTGACTACTGCTCCCTCCACTATTTCTAGTCCATCTCCGCTTGATGCCTCCAAGCCAATTTGCCGCAAAACCTCCTGGACATCCAACAATTAGTCCTGGATTCAGTTCTATAACAAATCGGAACCGGAACCGTTTGGAACCGGAACCGTTTGAACCCGGAACCGTTTGGAACTGGATCCGTTCGGTTTCAAACGGTTCCGGTTACAAACAGTTCCGGTTCCAAACGGTTCCGGTTCCACGCGGTTCCGGTTTAAAACCGTTCTGGTTCTAAACGGTTCCGATTCTGATTTTTCACCTTAAATTATACCTTAAATTAACAACTATATCACCTTAATCCAAATCACCTTACTTTGCCCAACACCCTAAATTACCTTAAATTACCTATATCAATGAATCCAAACCCTAAATTAATTTGCCCATATATGCAACACCTTAAAAATACAATATAATTATGAACTATATATATATATATATCAATTAATCCACCCATGCCAAATCCCCTTAAATTACCTAAATATTTTCCACATATATACATCACCTTAAATTATCAAAAATTATCAAAACTTAATTATATACATGTATATACAACATATATACATACATCATTTCCGAAATTAAATTTTCCACATATATATATATACATCACATATACGTACATCATCTTAATTAAATTTTCCACATATATATACACATCATCTTAATTAAATTTAATTTCCACATATATATATACATCACATATTAATCCAAATCACACTAATTAAATTTTCAAAATATTTTGCACATACGTACATACAAACTATATATGCATCACCTTAAATTTTCCACATACGTACATACGTATATATATATATGCATAAAAATAAATTAAAATTGAGAGAGAGAGAGAGAGAGAGAGAGAGGGAGAGAGAGTGATCTTGCATGCACCTGCCATGGTGGAGCTCGAGTTGAATTTTCGGCGACGGAGGTGAAGGGAGGAGGTAGAGGAGGAGGGGAGGAGGGGAGGAGAGGAAATTGAGATTTGGGGTTTTTTAGTGTGGAGAGAGGAGAAGGGAGAGGAGGTGAGGGGAGGGGAGAGGGGAGGAGAGGAAGAGAGGTTTGAGGAGAGGGAGGCGGGCTTGGAAGGGGAGGAAAAATTGGGGTTTTAGGGTTTGAGAGAGTTTAGGATAGTGAAGAAATGAGGGAGAGCTCGAGCTGGGCACTGGAAATACAGTGACCATTGCCGGCGAGTTACGAGCAACTCATTGGTAATGACATTACCAACGAGTTGATAACTCGTGGGCAATGTCATTACCAACGAGTTGCTTATCAACTCGTTGGTAATGTCATTATTTCCCGAAGAATATCCGACCTATTTCCGACCATAATTTCCGACCAATTTCCGACTATATAATTTCCGACCATATATAATTTTCGACTACAATTTCCGACTACAATTTCCGACTACAATTTTCGACTACAATTTCCAACTACGATTTCCGACTAGAATATCCAACTATAATTTCCGATTATAATTTCCGACTACAATTTCCGACTACAATTTCCGACTACAATTTCCGACTACAATTTCCGACTATAATTTCCGACTATAATTAAAATACATACATCATTAACGTACTAAGGATGATAATCGTAATCATCTTCATCACTTGAGTCTGACTCGGTTTCATAGGTAACCTCTGGCAATATGTGCCGCTCCTCGTCATCTGAATCAGCGTCAACTTCATATGGATTAACATCGAGAAGTTCTGCTCCAGTAATTCGAACCACACTCCCAGATCTCACATTATTAAGGTGAATCGTAGATGATTCCGGAATGTCAAAAGCGTTTGGCTCTTGGTATGCAGTAACTTCCTCATCATCTGCGGTCTCACCAAGTGTGGCAGCACTGTATATGTTTCTATGAGCAACATGGTTAACCACCTTCCACAGGACTTTGTTCAGAAGATCGTCAAGGTAAAACACTTGTTTTACTGATGAGGCAAGAACGAAAGGGTCTTCTTCATACCAGCTAGTAGCAGTATTCATCGAAAATGTTCCGTACTGATCGGTCCTTGCATTCTTCGGGCTAGTATCAAACCATCTACACTTGAACAAGTGCACTTTCATGCGGTTCCCATAAATTAGTTCAACAACTGAATGAAGGACACCGTAATAGTCAACGCCATCCTGCCCACCATGGACCATCACCCCACAATTCTGTGTTTTCAGTCGGTCGTCTCGATTTTCACATATAAATTTCACGCCATTGACCTGACACATCGAGTAAACTTTTGAAGCTATCGGTTTCACGCCATCACCCCTCAATTCGTTTGACCACTCTGGGCAACCATCATTTGCTACATGGTTCATCTGAAAACGATAAGAAACCACACAAGAAATTATGAATATAGAAACCACAAAACCACGTACGTACACACATACTATATAAGGATATATATAAAAAATAGACATATACACATATACCGTTACCCATTGACCAAAGTAGTTTGCAAACGTCCTGTTGTGGTAATCAACATTTCCGGCAATAGCAGGGCAGTGAAGATGATAGTTTTTCCAATATTGTACTTCTGGACAGTTAATCAGTACCGACCAGTGGGCAATGGCTACCTCATTTCCATCCAACTTGTACGACTTTGGCAAGCTTCCCTGTACTACCACGTCATTGGAGATGATAGAAAGGTTGAACTGGGGTTCATCTATCGGAATCTGTTGTTGGGGGTCCTCAGGCGCTCCCAAATACACTTTGGTGTACGTTACACACTCGTGCGCAATATATGCTTCAGCGATACACCCTTCAGGTGCATATTTATTCTTCACATAGTCCTTGTAGGCTCCCAATTGTCTGCAAGTTAACATGTGCATGTTAACTTACTTAAAAAATAAGAATTTACATATAAAAATAGAGGCAAACCAAATGTATGAATCATTTGTACCTTTCCATAGGATACATCCAAGTGTAGTGTACGGGACCGGTAAGCAACAATTGTTCGGGAAGATGGATCATCAGGTGAGGCATGATGTCGAAAAAATTTGGGGGAAATATCCTCTCAAGCTTGCACATGATAAAAATGATGTCATCTTGCATCTCCCTGAGATCTGATTTTTTAACTTCCCTGGTGCATAATTTCTGAAAGAATCTTGACAAGGCCACCAACGGCTCCACCACCTCTTTGGGCAGGTACCCTCGAATGAAAATAGGGAAAAGGCGTTGAAGCAGTACATGGCAGTCATGACTCTTTAATCCGTACATCTTATTGTCTCGGAAGTTAACACACCTGCTTATATTTCCTGCATAGCCATAAGGATTCCTGCATATATATATAGCCATAGGCAACAATTATATTTCTCGCATATAACCATGTTCCCATAAAAATTTAAGGCCAATTTCCTGCATAGCCATAAGAATATATACCTGACATTACTCAGCCACCCAAAAATTTCATGCTTATGCTTCGGCTTTACGGTGTAAGGAGCTTGCGGCATTTTTCTCATACCATCTCTTAACCACAAATGTTTCCGCAGTCCCATAGCTTTCAGATCAATGCGTGCCTTAGGGATGTCTTTTGTTTTCCCCTCCAAGTTAAGAACTGTGCCCACCACACTTTCACACACATTCTTCTCTATGTGCATGATATCTAGGTAGTGTCTGATAGGCAACCTGGGCCAGTAGGGGAGTTCCCAGAATATGCTCTTGTGTGTCCAAAACTTATACATTTCGGGTTTGTCTGGAATTGACGCCACTATGTCAGGATGATTGCTCAGCTGGCCAAAATCATATTCATTCAACACTTCCAAAATTTCTTCCCCTGTCCATCGCCTGGGTGCCACACCTGTTTCCACAGTCCCATCAAACGCGTCTGGATCCTGCCTAAATGGTTGATCATATGGAAGCCAACAACGGTGACATATCTGAACAATTTTACTGCAATGAGGACTTCAACAATCAACCGTCATGCACTCTGAACAAGCCCTGTAACCCCTGGTAACGTTGCCCGATAACATACCGCGGGCAGGAAAATCACTGATGGTGCCAACAAGCATGGCATGCATCTGGAACATCTCATTTTTGAACCTATCGTAAGTTGGGTGGCCACATTCACTCAGGTACTTAAGCTCCTCAATCAAAGGCCTCAAATACACATCGAGACACTTTCCTGGATAACCCAGGCCCGAAATTAACAAAGTGAGCATATTGTATTCCTTCTTCATGCACATCCATGATGAAAGGTTGTACGGTACCAAAATAACTGGCCATATACTGTATTGAAGACTCATGTTGCCAAAAGGGTTGAATCCGTCAAATGAGAGCCCTAGCCAAATATTTCGGACCTCTATTGCAAAATGATCAAACTCCCTGACCATGTGCTTCCAAGCCTCTCCATCGGAAGGGTGTATAAGGGTGTCATCGTCAGGCAAATTCCTCTCAGCCCACCATCTCATAGCTTCGGCCGTGAAAGCACACATGAACAACCGCTCCAGCCTATCAATAAGCGTGAAATATCGAAGTATCTTCACAGCTTTCTTATTGCCTGCAGGAGTCAACTTATACCTTTCTGTAAAACATACTGGGCAGGCTTCAAGGTCTTCAAGATCTTTTCCCCAGAAGAGAATACAATCATATCTGCATGCATGGATTTTGATGTAGGAAAGCCCAAGATCTTTCAGGATATGTCGCACCTTATGATGAGTGGTAGGAAGACGATGACCGGGTGGCAGTAGCGAAGCAGTCCACTTCAGCCAAGAATCAACAGCTTTGATAGACATTTTGTTCTCCATTTCGAGCTGCATCACTCCCATGACACTTTCAAGAACAGTCTTACTACAAGCGTCGTACAACGGAGTCTGTTGCAATGCAATCAGGTTGTTGTACTTGTTCATACCGCTTGTGTTGACATGAGCTCCAGGTAATGGCTCGACTGGGTCAATATGGGGGAAACCCTCAACGACGGGAGGGACATTTGGTGCTTCATCAGCAAATACACTGCTCTCATGAGGAAGCATATCATTGATTAACATCAATGTTGGATCATAGGATGGATTGCCCCTCTCAGCATAATGTCCATGATCATAGCGTGGACTGGCCCTCTCACCAAATTGTCCATGATTATGCGGACCCGCTAACGATGTTTCACCGTGATAAATCTAACAAGTGTACTTATCCCAAAACTCGTATTTACTCAGGTGCTTCTGGACTTTATCAATGGGAAAACGAAATCGATCGCTGCGACACTTACATTCTTTACACGGGCAATAATGAAGTGTAGTGTCTCCACAATTAGCCTTCACAAAATTCACAAAACTCCTAATTCCCTGGTGATATCTCACATCCCATCTTTCGAGGCTCATCCAACTCTTGTCCATCCTGAAAATTCTAACAATATTACGTACTATATATATACACACACACATTCACTACTAATTATAAAATAAATCATCATTAATTACATTCGAATTCATCCGATTAATTAACAAAAGTCGACCCATGCATGCATATAAATTAAATATATATATATATACCAACAATTCACAATTACAAATTAACATGCCTGTATATATATATAGACATATTAACAATTAATATTCACAAAATCATTTTATATCCATACATATATATACACAAATTAACATATTTTCATCGAAATAATCTCAAATCCACTCAAAATCAACAGTCAATCACTCGAAAGCAACAATATCGCCACTCTATTTGCGTATCAAACCAATAATCGACGCGATATCTCAACTCTAAATCAACACATGCATATATATTTATATATATATCGATCTAATTAAATCGATCAACACACACACACATATATATATACATACACATATACGTATATACGTACCTATATATATATGGCTTCCCGAGTGATCGAGTTTTCGACGCCTATTGACAATACCAAAGGATTTTAGAGCGTTTTCCTTCTTTCGATTTCACTGGATTTTTTTCTATCCAAATGAATGAGCTGCTGCGATCTACATCTGATATAAGAGGCATTACCGGCGATTCATTAAATCGCCGGAAATGGAGTCATTGCCGGCGAAATTCCGGCGAAAAGTCGCCGAAAATGTGGCAAAACATTGCCGACGACCTATTCCGTCGCCGGCAATGATTGGGCAACCATTGCCGGCGATTTTCCGGCCGGAATTTTGCCGGCAATGGTTGCCCAATCATTGCTGGCGACGGAATAGGTCGCCGGCAATGTTTTGACACATTACCGGCGACTTTTCGGACACATTACCGGCGACGGAGCAAGTCGCCGGCGATGATGATCATTACCGGCGACTTCCCCGGTCGCCGGCCTTGTTTTCATTAAATCGCCGGTGATGAGATCGAATGTGGTAGTGAGCAACTTACATATTTGCTCCTGAATTTCGTCAAAAGCACTCATTGACATTTTGTGCTTCACTTTTATCTTCATTTGCTCCATCACATATTGCAACACATTCTCTCGACATCCAGGGAACACCGGGGTCTACGCTTCAAGTAGCATCCGGTTGTACTTATCCATCTCACTGGTGTCAGTGGCCAAGCTAGCAGCGGGGAATGTGTCATCATGCTTATTAGTGGTACTGTAACCTCCGTCTTGGTGTTGGTGTCCACCATGACTACATCCCGGAAACGCATCATGGACCAAATCTGCAGTTGGGTTGCAAGCTGGGGGTCCGGCACCACTGCCGCTGGATGAGCCACCATGGTAACTGTACCCTGAGCTGAAGTCTGCTGCGCTGAACTCTACTGCTTCACCATGCTCGCTCCATGTAGTGTAACTCCACATCATACCATTTTTGTACAGGTGTTGCACCATAACATTAACCTCCACATACTGACAATTAAGACATTTCTAGCACGGACACCTGAAACGCTTCTTTCCCTGACCATGTTCTATTGCAAAATTCACAAATTCGCTAATTCCATCCATATACCGGACATCACATCTATTCTTCAACTTCATCCAACTCTTGTCCATACTGCTACAAAATATTATAATTAATTAATTATTACATATATATATTAGTCCATTAATTTACGCTTAATTATACGTACTCGATCTACATCGATCCATCAATTACGTACGTAATTTAATCTGTATATATAGCTAACATCCATGCATGTATGTACGTTTTCACTAAATATATATTAAGCAAATTTTAACTGCATACGTACCTGCTGGCCTTCTCGATATCAGTTAATTAAGCTAGCTAGCTAGTCAGCGGAGATCCTGATCCTGATCCTTCTCCTTCTCCTTCTCCCTTCTCCTTCTTCTTCGATCTTTAAAATTTTCCGCGGGACAGAGGATGGAATGAAGAGAGTTTGGCATCGGGCTTATATAATGCTTCACTTAGACGACGGAGGTGTCGGTACGTCGTCTAAGTGGAAGTTACTCGGACCATGGCGTGTCGGTCCGTTGTCCAAGTGATCACCTGGATGACGGAAATGGTATTATCCGTCGTCCAGGTGGTACTTGGACGACGGAGAAGTCTCCGTCGTCCAAGTGTCACTTGGACTACGGAACAATTACGTTTCCGTGGTCTAAGTGTTGTTTTCTTGTAGTGTGGACGGCTCTGTTAAGAGTGTTCGACCCAATGGAGTGTTCGACCCATTGTTAGAAAGAGCTCAATATGCC
This sequence comes from Geum urbanum, assembly GCA_946800695.1. Classification (NCBI taxonomy): domain Eukaryota; kingdom Viridiplantae; phylum Streptophyta; class Magnoliopsida; order Rosales; family Rosaceae; genus Geum; species Geum urbanum. The sequence continues at coordinate 45,054,652 of OX326998.1, forward strand.
CAACTACATTCCTAACTAGCCCAACCCTTAACTCGCCATCATTTTGCTGGAAAACGGCCCGAAAAATCACACCCCGAAAATCGTCAGAATCAGATTCCAGCTGATTTCGACACCATTGTTGCTCTTTGGTCCTCCAACCCATAACGGTTCAACTCCTAGGGTGAAACCCAAATGATTCCACCCCACCCCGTCACCCAAAAATGGCCGGAGAACCACCGTCGATTCGTATTCTAAAACATCCCAAAGTCCAACAACACATATATGAATTGAAAGAGTGAGACGAGATCTTAAAAACCATCCCAAGAAAGCTGGCAATGGTGGCATTTTCTGGCAGGTCCAATATTAGGTCGGGTCGGACGGCGAAATGGGTCGGTGGAGAGAAAACTGGTCGAGCCGGAGGTATTTTCTGATTTTAAAAATTAATTTTCAAAAATATACCCTATTTATACCCTTAAGCTCTTGATTAGATTAACTGTCCAAATTTGATCTGATCAGGAATTAACGGTCCAGATCAAACCGACTTAAAAAAAATCCTTTTTAATATTTTCCTCACTCAGATTTTCAAAAATCATTAAAAATAGCTCGTTTAACCAAAAAAATTTCCCAGAAATTCCTACGAGCTCGAAATAAAATACTCTATAACTTTCTTGAAGAATATATAGTCTAATTCTTGCTCAGTGAACAAATCACACGATGCGATAAATTCCTGATAAAGCTAATTCGTGTTGATTATGCGTAATTTTTGGTTCAGATCGTTACAAATCTACCCCCATTATAAAAAATTTCCCTCGAAATTTACATACCTGCTAATCGAAGAGATAGAGGTACTGCTCTCGCATATGTTGTTCGGTTTCCCACATGTCATCTTCAACTGCATGTTTTCTCCATCGGACTTTCACCTGTGGAATAGTTTTATTACGTAGAACTTGCTCTCGCAGATCAAGAATATGAATTGGCTCCTCTACATACGATATGTGTTCACGTATCAGAAGTTGATAAGGTGTAAGAACATGAGATGGATCAGAAATATATTTTCACAGCATAGACACATGAAACACATCATGTACTCTTGCCAACTCAGGACGTAGTGCCAAAATACATAGCTCTTTTCTTCCTCTCCTTTTGGTGACCCTCGGTTCGGCCATGCATGGAGGGTCGGGATCAAATCGACAAGCTATTTTTGGCAAGATTCGGTCGTCGTTTAGGATGGAGCTTTTGCCATGGTTTGGTGGCAAAAAATTTGGGCTTTTGAAGCCCATCGTCTAGGGAGTCGAGTGGCACCAATTGCATGGCTCATCTCAGCTTGTAGACCGCGTGCAACCGTCGCCAGATTCTGACGAGATTTTTAGATTTTCGAGGTAATTTTTGACATCTTCCCGCCTATTTTTTACTTAGGTCCAGTTTAGAGTTGTGATGGGATTGTTGTGATCTATCTATTGATATATGGATCGATAATTTGGTTACGGGTCAGTCATGGCTAATGGCAGTGACCCACCTATCGCCATGTGCGACGGAACTTCGATGACCAAAAGGCTAAGCTCTACATGGGAAGTTTCCTTAGTTGGTTTGTGATGATTTCTATGTAGTTTCATAGAATTTGGTATATTTGCGTCACGTTTTAGCTGATGCATAGGTTTCATGGTGACTTGACCTTAGCCATTGTCAATTATCATATGCTGAATTTAGGCTGGCTCTCTATGGAGCTTGCGTGGTACGGCATGACGAATGTGATCGAATGCTTGAATTATAAAATATGTTGGGGGCAAGGTATCGGTGCATGGTTATCGAAAATAGAATGTGAGTATTTGTGATACATATCGTCTCGAGTTCTGTAGCTACTTAGGTGTTCGATTAGAATAATGTATTAATTAATCTAGATCTTCAATTTTCCTAAGAGCGCAAGGTATGTTTCTCGAGTTAGTGGATCGATGACTACTTTTCTGGCCATCCAGTGGAAACTTTTATTTTTTTCAATGTCGTCAGCGAGTTTAACTTTATGTTTATGATTTCATACACGAGCATATACATATTATGATTATGATATGATACGTTTATGTTTATGCACGGAGGCCCTATGATATGGTTTTACGATTTTTACACACGATATGTCTATGTTGTACATCGATGCATCAACTCAGCCTTGAGTGGCACTGGACAGGTCAGCGCACGCACCAGAGCTGGCTATGATTACGTTTATGATGGCTAGAGGATTTATGCTCTAGTCATGGCCTCCACACACTTATGATTATACATTTTTCCTAGACTCGATATTCTTTCGTTATAAGTTTACAGTGAATGGTATAAACATACGTTTTATTATTTCTTATGAATATTTATTTTCGTTAACTCACTCTAATTGTTTTCATGTTTTTATATGTCTTTCCCCAAGGCCCTTCGTTTTCAGCTGCCAAGGTTGGGGAGTTTCATCTGAGGTTAGACGCACGCATAGTTCGAGGCATAGAAATATCCACCGTAGGATCCGAGGTTGATCCTACGAGTTAGTATTCTAGTTTCCCTTGAGAGTTTAGAATGTTTAGCTGCTTTGAAGTTGTAATTGTTTTTTTTTCCTACTAATAGTTGTGAATTGATATCAAAACGAGTTTATTTTTTCATGTCTTTTGAATATTGGATCCCCACTTTGGTTAATATATATGTGTAGATATTAAATTAGTAAGTTTGTGAGGGCCTAATCTCGGTTTAGGCAACTAAATCGGGGTCGGGTCCATTAATTGGCACCACTAGTACACCACCCACTTGCATCTTCTCTAGTTCATCAAGATTGTTCGACTACCCAAAACAATCACGCTTTAGACAAGTGTTACCACTAAGTCGTCCAACCAATGCAAGAGAGTTTCCATCAAAATATTTTGATGATTATAGCATGTCAGTTGAGATTAAAGTTGAACATTGTTCAAAAGATTTATCCCCCAAACCTTTTGACTATTGATTAGTTTAAGGTTATGTGAATTTTCTCTTACTCGCAAGTATACGGGGTCAAGTTATAGTATTTTTAAGGAAGTCGAGTGTCGAACCCACGAGGATTAACCACTTAAGCTCCTTAGCTTGACTCGATCAAGCACTTGAAATCACGGATTAACTAGACACAAAATATGACACTAAAATTAAAGCAAGATGTGGAAGTGTATCTCAAAAGACCTTCCTTTGGAGACTTAGCATTGCAAGAGATTGTTGAATTACAATGAGTGGTTAAATAAAAAGTTGATTGAATGTTTACTACTAACTAAATTAAGTGAAAACATAAAGTAAGAGCAAAACAGAATATAAATGTTTTGTCGGCAAGAGATGTCGGCACTAGCCAACTCAATGTACCAACAATGTTCAAGTTATGAATTTAGTCTGATTCACAAGTGTTTGTCCAATTCGTGACCATTTTGAGTCACCATTGGTTGTGAACCAATCTCCAAGGCCATTAGGGCAATAGAAGTATTTAGATCCAACATTCAAATATAAAGAAAATCGAAACTAGAATGCAACTCAATTTTGAATCATATCCTAATCATACCATATGCCTAATGAGTTTGATATGTGTTCACTTATGATGAATGTGAATGGCTTTCCTCCCTAAATTCCTATTAGAGGACATAAAAGTAGGTTTTAATGACTTTCCTAATCCACACCTTTTAGAACATGAATTAGAAGAAGTAACAATTAGCTACAACGCCCATTCGAGTCAATGTAAGTTTGACCAAAGCTCCATGAGTCATTTGGATCTGTCTGAGAAAAAGAACGAAGGGATCTAGTAGGATTTCCAAGAAATTCCTTCAAGAAGGCTACGGTCCATGCTCAAGCGCAATGAAAACCAAACCTTAAGCCCATTTTCTCAAATACAACCTAAGTCATGTTTACATGTTTATCTTCTTTAGGTGAGTGGCTAGTTCACTTACATTCATTTTTAGCTTCCCTAAACATATCTCAACTTAGTCATGGATAAGACATGAATCTGAAAACATTGAATCAAGCCCAAACATGCAAACATACCACAATCACAACACAAGCTATCAAACCAATTCACAACATGTAGTTCATTAAACTAAATTCAATTCCATAACTCAAAACATAGTTGTATATACATCAAATTGACTAGGGCTTCCAAAAGGTAACTACTCACTCAGCATAATGTAAAACAAATTTAGATACATAATTGAAGAGATAGAGAGTTGTATAGATAACCCAAAAACTTCTGGTCAAGCTAAGTCATCATTGGTCTTGATGAAGGAGAAGTCTCCGTCGTCCAAGTACCACCTGGACGACGGAGAATACCTTATCCGTCGTCCAGGTTATCACTTGGCGGACGGAGAATTCACCGAGGTCCAGGTGGTCACCTGGACGACGGAGACAGTATTCTCCGTCGTCCAGGTGATCACCTGGACCTCGGAGTCTTCTCCGTCCTCCAGGTGATCCCCTGGACGACGGAGAATACCATCTCCGTCGTCCAGGTGGACACCTGGACCTCGGAGTCTTCTCCGAGGTCCAGGTGTCCACCTGGACAACGGACCAACACGCCGTGGTCCGAGTAACTTCCACTTAGACGACGTACCGACACCTCCGTCGTCTAAGTGAAGCATTATATAAGCCCGATGCCAAACTCTCTTCATTCCATCTGATCCTCTCTTCATTCCATTCGAAGAAGAATTGAAGGAGAAGGGAGAAGGAGAAGGAGAAGGGAGAAGGCCGAGAAGGATCAGGATAAGGGATCTCCGCTGACTAGTTAGCTAGCTTAATTAACAGATATCGAGAAGGCCAGCAGGTACGTACCTACGCAGTTAAAATTTGCTTAATATATATTTAGTGAAAACGTACGTACATACATGCATGGATGTTAGGTATATATACAGATTAAATTACGTACGTACGTAATTGATGGATCGATGTAGATCGAGTACATATAATTAAGCGTAAATTAATGGACTAATATATATATATGTAATAATTAATTAATTATAATATTTTGTAGCAGTATGGACAAGAGTTGGATGAAGTTGAAGAATAGATGTGATGTCCGGTATATGGATGGAATTAGCGAATTTGTGAATTTTGAGATAGAACATGGTCAGGGAAAGAAACGTTTCAGGTGTCCGTGTCAGAAATGTCTTAATTGTCAGTATGCGGAGGTTAATGTTATGGTGCAACACCTGTACGAAAATTGTATGATGTGGAGTTACACTACATGGAGCGAGCATGGTGAAGCAGTAGAGTTCAGCGCAGCAGACTTCAGCTCAGGGTACAGTTACCATGGTGCCTCATCCAGCGGGAGTGGTGCCGGACCTCCATCTTGCAACCCAACTGCAGATTTGGTCCATGATGCGTTTCCAGGATGTAGTCATGGTGGACACCAACACCAAGACGGAGGTTACAGTACAACTAATGAGCATGATGACACATTCCCCGATGCTAGCTTGGCCACTGACACCAGTGAGATGGATAAGTACAACCAGATGCTACTTGAAGCGCAGACCCCAGTGTTCCCTGGATGTCGAGAGAATGTGTTGCAATATGTGATGGAGCAAATGAAGATAAAAGTGAAGCACAAAATGTCAGTGAGTGCTTTTGACGAAATTTAGGAGCAAATATGTAAGTTGCTTCCTGATGATCACAATCTTCCTAAATCTCATTATAAGGTTAGAAATATCTTGAGCAGCCTCGGCCTAAAGTACAGGATAATTGACGCATGTCCGAATGATTGTGTGCTATTTTACAAAGAGTATAAAGATTTGGACTATTGTCCCGTATGTGGCCAGTGCAGATTCCAGGTGAATAGAAAGAGTTCGAAAAAGAGAATTCCTGTGAAAGATGTTCGATATTTTCCCTTGATTCCCAGATTGCAGATCCTATACATGTCTGTACACACATCAGAGGCGATGCGATGGTACGTAGAAAAGCGAATAGATGACGATGTCCTGCGACACGCCGCGGATGGGGAGGGTTTCAAACATTTCGACAGAGAATTTGGAGACTTTGCTGCAGAGGTTAGAAATGTTAGACTCGGCCTATCTGCAGACGGATTCAATCCTTGGGGAAGTAATAGCTCCGCCGTCAGCACTTGGCCAGTTATTCTGATGCCGTACAACTTGCCTCCGTGGATGTGCATGAACAAGGAATTTAATTTCCTTACTGTACTAATTCCAGGTCCTAAATCTCCAGGGAAGTGCTTAGATGTCTACCTCAAACCTTTGATTGACGAGCTGAAACTGTTGTGGGAAAATGGAGTCCCAACTTATGACAAATTCACTGACACGATGTTCACGATGAGGGCTGCCGTAATGTGGACGATCAGCGATTTTTCAGCGTATGGGATGTTGGCAGCCTACAGGACAAAAGGATATAATGGATGTCCTATATGTTTGGACGACGTGAACTCTAGTTGGCACGCGGGGAAGGTGTGTTACTTGGGTCACCGTAGATGGCTTCCTCACGACCACCCGTGGCGACAGGATGAAGCTCATTTCGACGGGATGGTAGAGAACAATCCTAAACCCCGTAGTTGGTCGGGCGAAGAGATTTTAGAGAGGTTGAGCTATTTCGACTTTGGTGTGTTGAGCAATGACGCGGATGTAAAGAAATGCAATCCAATTCCTCTACATGATCTGAGCTATTGGGATCACAAGAGTATATTCTTTGAACTCCCTTACTGGTCGAAGTTGAAGCTAAGGAACAACTTGGACGCGATGCACATAGAAAAGAATGTGTGCGACAGCGTGGTGGGAACAATTCTTGGTATTAAGTTCAAGACAAAAGATACTCCCAAAGCGCGCAAAGATTTGGAATCAATGAATCCACGTCGTCCCTTGTGGTTGAGGAGGGATAGGAAAGGAGTGTACAACAAGATGCCAGCTGCACCTTACACAGTGAAGCCGACCCTTAGACGTTCTGTATTTCACTGGTTTAAGGTCGTTCGTTATCCGGCTACGTATGCAGCTACTATAACTGGAGCAGTGGACGAGGTGCAACACAAGTTTGTGGGTCTAAAGACACATGACTATCACATTATGCTGCAACGTCTGATTCCAGTGGTAATTCGACCATACTTGCCTCGTGACGTCGTAGAACCAATTGTGGCATTGTGCAGGTGGTGGCAGAGGTTATGCGCCAGAGAATTAAAGAAGTCAGATGTGGTGGAATTGCAACAACAAATTGTGTACATCATTTGCAAACTAGAGAGGATTTTTCCCCCTGCTTTCTTTGACATCATGATTCACCTAATGATCCACCTGCCCGAGCAAGTGCTCATTTCTGGTCCGGTCCGGTACACTTGGATGTATCCTCAAGAAAGGTACGTACAACTAATTAATTTGTTCCACTGGAGATTACTAGGTAGCTATATGTACTTATTCTTATTGTACGTTTGATTTTATAGACAGCTTGGACAGTATAAGTCATTTGTCAAAAACAGGTCGGCCCCAGATGGCTCCATAGCAGAGACATACCTAATGCATGAGTGTGTTACTTACTGCAATAGGTACCTCAAAGATCTACCACCTCCCACTGCCTCCGATCGCAGTGCCCGCATCAATCTCTCTGTCGTCACCAATGTCGTCCGACCGTTTAGAGGAGTATTAAAGGAATCGTTAACACGGGAAGAACTTATTGAGGCACATTGGGTAGTGTTGCGAGACTGTGACGAAGTTGAGCCGTACATGATGTCATACAGGGAGAGGCTTCAGGCGTTAAATCAAAACAAGAGTTCGGCGTGGATTGAGAAAATGGTTAAGAAGAAGTTTCCCGATTATTTCTTCCAATGGGTACGTACGTACCTCTCGGTATTTAATTAGTAATTTATATACGTACATATCGATCATGTTTGGAGAAAGTCCAAATTAAACCCTTATATTAATTTGCCCTTTTTTGCAGATGATTGATCTGCAAAAATCTGAAAACCACGGGGGGTGGTGGTCATGGCCAAAGCACTTGCTAGCAGTGAAGCCGGTTAAACACTATATTTATCCCGGATGTTTTATGAACGGTGTAAAGTTCCATTCATTGGCCCGAGACGAAGGAAGAAGAACACAAAACAGTGGGGTGGCGGTTGGGAAAGACAATGATCTATATTACGGGGCTATTGTATATGTGGTTCAGCTATGTTACGGGAATGATGTCAACATTTTCCTATTCAAGTGCAGATGGTTCAAGCGTACAAAGGAAGACCTGGGACTATTATCAGTCGATACAAACTCTAGCTGGTATGAGGATGAGCATTTCGCTCTCGCCACCTTAGTTCGGTAGGTGTTCTATCTCGACGATCCGAAAGCCGGTGAAGGGTGGAAAATAATGAACCATATCTCTCACCAAGTAATATGGAATACAGAGACAATTGAAGGGACACCGGCGACGACTGAAGATGCTGCTGAACCAGAAAGAGACATTCCTGCCTATTAAGAGCCTAATATTTCTGTCATCCGCTCCGATATAATGGACCTGGTTCAAGATGGTGAACGGTTACCCATGCCTGATGGTTGTACAGATCTAACTGAAGATGAGATTATCGATGAGGTAGATGAAGAAGACGAGCAGGAAGAGGACGCGGACGAGGACTCAGGTTATTCGTCGGACGATATTGAGTACGATGACGAGGATGAGCCGTCGTCTAACGGGGATGAGGACGATGACGATTATGACGAAGAGTACGGTCATACGGCGAGGATTATTAATTGGTAATTAATTATTGTAATTATTGTAATATATGATCGATGCATCATCGATCAAAAATTAATATAAATTAATATTATAAGGAGGAGAATGTATGTATGTACGTATATATATATATTAATTAATTAATTGCACGCGTCCATGCTCGATCAGATATATCGGATCGACCGACGTACGTAAACTAAATTAAATTAATTAATTAATCCGAATTATATATCCTGGACAACCGAGAAATTAATTGCAGGTTGTTGCCTTTGGGTATTTTGGCTATCTCCCTAAATCCTCGACCCTAAATCTAGCAAATCGGATCGATCGATCATTTATTTAATTTTTTTTGATTCAAAATAATTGAACGGACACACAAATGACCCTGGACGACCTAAACCCTAAGCCCTAAGGCCCTAACCCCTGAATTCAGGGTTTTTACACCTGGACGACGGAGATGGTCATTCTCCGTCGTCCAGGTACACACTAGGACGACGGAGATGGTCATTTCCCGTCGTCCAAGTTCACAAACCCTAAACCCTAAACAGTAAGGCCCTAACCCCTGAATTCAGGGTCTATACACCTGGATGACGGAGATGAGATTTTCCGTCGTCCAGGTTAGTACCTGGACGACGGATAATATCATATCCGTCGTCCAAGTGATTACCTGGACGACAGAAAATCTAATCTCCGTCGTCCAGGTGCAGATATCGTAATTTTTTCTAAGACAACGACCATCTAGACCTTCTTCCAATGCATATTCTTTTCGTCAAGACTTTAGAGTAAACAATTCTTAGTGTGTGAGCTTCTACGGTTCGAAAATCGGAGTTGCGAAATGCCTTGTATCCACGTTTCCGGTTTGTGAAATTCTCGGTTTTGAGGTTGACTATGCCGATGAAACCATTCCCGAACTTATTATTTTATGGTCCTTTGAAGACAATTATATATTATGTTACGACGAACATATCCAACGGTTGTTTTGTCCAAATTCAATTTCTTTAATACTCTGCTACAAATGAGCCTCTACTCATGAACACTTAAGTCGTAAGGATTAGTCGATACTTAACAACTTTCAAAACGAAAAATTATTCGTCGGTTCAAATTTAACTGTTCATATATACGATGCGTTCATCGATATTGGACGATTATTTCACTCGAATGACAAATCGCTAAATTCCTAGCGAATTAATTTTAAAATTTTTTTTAACGTAAATTGAACCTGGACGACGGAGAATGACATTCTCCGTCGTCCAGGTTCAATTTACCATGGCGGTTCGATTTTTTTTTTAATTTTTTTTTCAATGAATATTTCACTTGGACGACGGAGATGTCGTTTTCCGTCGTCCAGGTGAACACCTGGACGACGGAGAACGTCATTCTCCGTCGTCCAAGTCGAAAATCATGGCGGTTCCATTTACCGCCTCAATTTTCGGCGCCGCTTGAATTTCCACTTAGACGACGGAGAATCAATTCTCCGTCGTCTAAGTCCAAATTTATGGCGGGTGAAACGTCCCGCCCATTAATTACGCGCCGCTTCGAAAAATTTTAACTCTTCACTTGGACGACGGAAAACACTGTTTCCGTCGTCCAAGTGCACTTAAACGACGGAAATTAGTGCTCCGTCGTCTAAGTGAAACTCTATATATAGGACTGCTCACCCCCTCCTTTTCTCATTCCATCTCCTCTCCTCTCCTCCTCTCCTCTCCTCTCCTCTCCTCTCCTCCGGCGATTCTCCTCCGGCGACGCTCCGACGACCAAATTTCCGACGTGGTTCCCCCTCTCCGACGACTCTACTCTTCCGATATTCCGGCGAAATTCCGACGAGGTAATAATTCTATTTTTTTACTCTTTAACATTTTTTTTATTTAATTAATTATTTAATTTCTAAATAGTTTTAATTTATTAGTTTTAAATAATAAATAGTTGTAATTATAATAATTATTTTGTTGTTATTATTATTATTTAGTAATCATTATTAGTTGTTAATTATTTGGTAATGAATAATTATTAGTTAAAATTAAATAATAGTAATAATAATAATTGTTAATAATAATTAATTATATTGGTAAATGAATAATTATTATTAAATGCATGACAAATAATAATTCATTATTGTAATTATTTATTGTTTTAATTAATTGATAATTACGTGTATTTTCTAGTAAATTGCATGGTAGTACGTCTTCGATTTAAATTTAGTACATAGGCTTGGTTTATTAAGTCGCACTCTTTGGAATAGATGACGCCTCTTTTCCTAGGTTATCTCCTTAACCCCTTGTGATGTGTGGATTTCATCACCGCACACCATAACCTAAGTGAAGTTATGGACACGAGGTTGAGGGCGGAGTTTGCAAAGGACTTGAGGGAGTGTAAATTTTTGAAAAATTGGCCGAATGTCGGACTTGAGGGAGTCTTTTCCTAGGTTATCTCCTTAACCCCTCGTGATGTGTGGATTTCATCACCGCACACCATAACCTAAGTGAAGTTATGGACACGAGGTTGAGGGCGGTGTTTGCAAAGGACTTGAGGGAGTGTAAATTTTTGAAAAATTGGCCGAATGTCGGACTTGAGGGAGTCTTTTCCTAGGTTATCTCCTTAACCCCTCGTGATGTGTGGATTTCATCACCACACACCATAACCTAAGTGAAGTTATGGACACGAGGTTGAGGGCGGAGTTTGCAAAGGACTTGAGGGAGTGTAAATTTTCGAAAAATTGGCCGAATGTCGGACATGGTGTCTAGAAACGGGTTATGACTGGTGACAGGATTTGGATCTAAGAAAGACTTTTGTCGAAATTAGTCATGCCTCTCGCGTTATCTCTATCCCTAACTGGCCATGTTTTTCGATTTAACCAAGGCTGATTAATTAAAAATTTACACTTTATCGCGCGGGTCGCACGTCCATTGAACGACCGAAAAAGCCAAGCTAGTGTACTCTATTTAAATCTTAACCGTACTTAATTAGCGTAAATTTTGCACTTGTAATTATTATGGTAAGTAGGTATTTTAACAACGTACTCCTAGGTTGAAATGGCTCCATCCGGTAAGAAGAAAGCGCAACAGGAGGCAGAAGATGCCATGCTCCGAATGTTGGCGGACCAAGTCGGTTGGGTTCAACAGGAGGGCAACGACGCCCTCAATCCGGACCCTTTATCTGGTTCGGAGGCGGCGCCTCTTGGGGAAATTCCGTCTGCCACATTTATCTCTGGCGGTGATGACGTCGACCCTTTTTCAACTCCGACGCCCGGTACCGGTTCAACGGCAAGTACTCAGGCGTCCTCGACCGCTAAATCAATCATGTACAGCGCCCGCCGTAAGCAAAGGAGGGCCCCTACTGACCTGGAACCGAAAAGGACTCGGGGTCTCGTTAAAGTGGGCAAAGCGGAGAAAATTTGCAAGGCGACCGGGAAAAAGATCGACTTGCCCTACGACGAATTCACCGGTGGCCCTCCCACAGCTTAGCTAGCAAGTCTCTCGGCGCATAGCATAGGGTCAATCGTCCGTAGCCGAGTTCGTCTCACTGCCCCTACTTGGAAGGAGGCGCCGGATAATGAGAAGGCGAAAGTCTTTAAAGATCTTTCGGTACGTAATACATCCAATTGAGTTATTATATAATATTGTTAATATTAGTTATAATTTCATAATATATACGATTATAATTTTCTATTTATTTTTGATAGGAACAATTTGCGGTGGATCCGACACCGGCGATGTTGAGGCATATCAACCAAACCGCCAACTCCATCTACAAAGATTGGAAGTACAGGCTCCATCAGTACTTCCAAACTTACGGTCCCTCGCCTCCCCCCGTAGAGCTGCGTGGGGATAGAGAAGATGAGGGGGAGTGGTTGTGTAACCACTTTGTCGATGACTCCTTTAAGGTGTTAATTTACTTTTTTTATTTCAATTAAGATAATTGAATTATTTAAATTTTAGTTATTAATTTTTTAATGATTTAATTATGTTGTGTAACCGAAATTCTCCGGTGTCAACAAAGCCAACCGGGGGAAGAAGGAAAAACACCATACTACCGGCGCCAAGCAGTTCATTCAAATAGCCAAGAAGCACAAGGATAAGGGCTCCAAACACCCTTATCTTGATGTAAGCATAAGCGCGTACGTGACGCCTGGGCTCGATAATGAAGCCAGTCAATGCGGCGTAAGTGATATATATATATATGTGCTTTTAATTATAGTAATTATTATTTAAATATTATTTCATTATAATAAATTAATTATGTGCTTGTAGGCAAGGGTGATAGAGCGTGCGCAGGAAGAGTTGGCTAACACTCAGCTTGCGTTCCCAGATGTGCCGGTGGAAGACCTGCCTCCTCTATCCTTAGAGAGCCAAATTGCAATCGCGGATGAGGTCTACGGTCGTAGAGCTGGCAAGGAGGTTAGGCACTTCGGGCCTAAGGTGGTACGAGATTTGTCGACGACCTCCGACTCATCATCTACGGGAGGTTCGGGCTAGCGGAGAAGGACTACGGCTGCGGCCATCGAAGCAGCCATTCAAGAGGCTCGACTGGCACGAGAGGAGAATCAATCCATGCGGCAAAGACTTGATGAACAACAAGCACAAATAGCCCAACTCATCGCCCTCATGCAACAAAATCGAGAAGTATGTCAACCTCCTCTGAACCCACACCCCGATGACAACGACCCGGCTGGAGGCGGAGGACTCGGCGGCGCATCTGCTCCTCCAGTGTATTAGCTAGCTAGTAGTTTATTATCTCGTTTCTTTCCGCATTCCGAACAATATTTTAATTTTTAATTTATGGGTTTTTTCGATTATTCATGTATGTACAAATTAGTTTTAATTATTTAATAATTAAGTAATATTCAAAATTTAGTTTATTTAATTAATTTTAGCATTTTTCATTATTTAAATTCAATTAATAATAAATTAAATTAATAATATTTAATTACAATTTATTTATTTTTAAATTAAAAAGTCACTTGGACGACGGAGAACTAACTATCCGTCGTCCAAGTGATTACCTGGGCCACGGTGACTGATACGTTCTCCGTGGCCCAGGTAGTCACTTGGATGACAGATAGTTAGTTCTCCGTCGTCCAAGTAACTACCTGGGCCACGGAGAATGATACGTTTTCCGAGGCCCAGGTAAACACCTGGATGACGGATAACTACATCTCCGTCGTCCAAGTGACTACCTGGGCCACGGAGAATGATACGTTCTCCGTGGCCCAGGTAGTCACTTGGACGACAGAGATGTAGTTCTCCGTCGTCCAGGTGTTTACCTGGGCCTCGGAGAACGTCCGTGATCCAAGTGAACTTGGACGACGGAGAGCTTATTCTCCGTCGTCTAAGTTCTTGGACGACAGCACTTGGAGCACGGACCTTGGACGACGGAGATTGCGTCGTCTAAGTACCTAGACGACGGAAAACGTCACTTAGATGACGGAAATGCTCCGTGGTCTAAGTCCGTTTTTCTTGTAGTGTTATAGATATATCTTCCATGTTAGTTGATGATGCATTTGCTTATTCTATCGCCAGAAAAATCGTTGACAATGAAGTGGAACCTCGCTCTGTTGCAAATTGTCAACGTAGAGCAGAATGGCCGAAATGGAATGATGCAATCCAGGCTGAACTAGACTCTCTTACTAAAGGTAAGTTTTAGGTTTGGTAGTGCTATGCCCACCGAATGTTAAGCCAGATGGACATAAATGGGTCTTTGTTTAGAAGCGTAATGAGGAAATGAAGTCTTGCGATATAAAGTTAGACTAGTGGAGCAAGGATTTTTTTTAACGCCCTGGAATTGATTATAAGGAGATGTATTCTCTGATCATGGACATTATTACTTTCTGCTACCTTATCAGTATAGTAATGGCTAAAAAACTGATTATGCAACTTATAGATGTGGTTACAACGTATCTCTACGGTCATATTGATTAAGAGATATAAATGAGAGTGCTAGATGACAAAGTTATACCAAATTCAAGTATCTCTAAATTATTGAGTGCTCATATGATTAGATTGAGAAGGTTACTATATGGATTGAAGCAATCTAGTCGGATGCGGTATACACGTCTACTTGATTGAAAATGGATACAAGAATGATGATTTATGCCCATGTGTATAAATTAAACAAACAAGTGCAGAATTTGCCGTTGTAGCAGTCTATGTAGATGATATGAACATCATCAGGTCTCTTGATAAGATTAATGAGACGGTTGGCAACTTGAAATCCAAGTTTAAGATGAAAGACCTTGGTAGGATTTTGTCGTGGTTTAGAGCTGGAACATCGAATTGGTAGAATTCTTACTCAGCAGTCTGCTTATGTCTAAAAGATGCTCATACAACATGGACAAAGCACACCCTCTTAGGACACTAATGGTTGTTCACAGCCTAGAACCCAAAAAAGATCTATTTTGTCCAAAATATGATGATGAGGAACTTTTGGGAGTTGAGGTACCATACCTTAGTACTATTGGATCATTGTTGTATTTAGCTCTGTGTACACGTTAAGACATTGCCTTCTCTTTAAACTTGTTAGCTAGGTTTAGCTTTGCATTAACACAACATCATTGGAATGGAGTAAAGCATATCTTCAGGTACTTGAAAGGATCCATTAACTTGGGCTTGTTCTTTCCCTACAAAGAAGTAAGAGAGAAACTTGAGATTCTGGAAAAAGAAATTGTTGAAACGCAACTCTTTGATTTTTCCCAGTTCGATCCGTCGAACATGTCACTCGATCTGTAGAAGATGACATCGTGGACAGATCAGTATACCTCATTCGACCTGCCGAGTGAGACCTTCGACCCATCGAAGGATGCTCCGGCTGCAAGCACTAAACCATCTTTCAAACTGAGTATCTTTCTTACTCGCATAAAGGACTTTCCCAAACTGGTTATGTTTTCACCAGGGGGAACAAACGATTTCTTAGAGATATACAAAGCAAACCCTTGTTGCTACTTCCTCGAATCATTCTTAGATCATATCTCTGCATGAAGCTGTAAAAGCGTGTGTCAAGCTTAGGTCATTTATACACTATATTTGATCGTCTAATGGATTATCATCTACTACGACAGTACCAACTTGTATTTTTGAGGATAATGCGGCTTGCATTAAACATATGAAGTTGGGTTACATTAAGAGTGATCATACTAAACATATTTCGCGAAGTATTTCTTCAATCAGTAACAACAACAGTTATTGAATATCCATGTGAACTAGATTTGTTCGACGGATAATGCTGTGGACTTATTCATCAAGTCACTTCCAAAATCTACATTTGTGAAACATGTGCGACACATTGGTATGCGAAGATAATCGGAACTCCGAGATTGAGTTACCAATCAGGGGGAGTCGTATTCTGATAGACATCAGGGGGAGTCTACATCACATATGGTAACTTTTGTAGTTGATACATTGTACTCATTTTTCCTTCGACCAAGCTTTTGTTTTGCCCTTGAGGTTTTTGTTTACTTGGCAATGTTTTAAATTAGGCAACATGTTATACATCATACATTAGGAGCTCGACACAAGAGGAAATGTTTAAAGAAAGTATATTCTTGGTATCCCGATGTGTATTTTGTCCTAATTAGAGTTGAAGTAGATATTCAAGCAATCCTTGATTTGTAGGATATGGATTGTAATTGATTGTAATGCCTGTATTTAAGGTCATCTATCAATGAATAAAGATACAGTTTCAGTCCACAGTTATTAAGTTTATTTTCTCCTTCAACATGATCATCTTTTATTAAAGTTTTATGTTTTTTTGTTATTTTGGGCCTTCTTCTATTTAAAAGGATCCAAGGTGGTAAAAAAAGGTATGTGAATTATGCGTCAAATATGTATGTGTATAATTCGGTGGCCTTAAATAAATAAAATTCGTAAAAATTTAGCCACAAAATTCGGAAACAGCAAATTATAAATTCTATACGTACCTGTTTAAAACGAAAAATGATTAAAATAAAAAATAATTTTATATAATTGTGAAACGGATTGAAACTATGGATTTTTGCTTAACCATCAAAATGCATTCTTGATATAATCATATAATCTACAACTTTGCATCAAAAGACAACAAAAATACCAAGTTCAATCTTCTACACTTGCGTATAGGGGTCACCATTTGGCCCATAGATCCGAAAAACTCGTCGACAGCCCTGAATTTAGGCTCGAAAATTCCACGACTGGCCTGTCCCAAATTTAGCACCGAAAAAGTTCGACCCTTGAAAGGACCCGACCCTGATTTAGTTTCCTATACCAGAATCAAACCCCTTCTGAAAACATGAACTTTCAGAAAAAATCATAGAAATTTCGGCAGAGTTTCACTATATCGCGAAGTTACCATTAACCTGCACCGGAAAATACACTTCCTCCTATGCCACAAAAGCCAAACCGTGGGCACCAATCCCATCCAGATTTCTCAAAAACATATCATAATGTAAAGCAATAAACAAAATTGTAGTTTTACAGAAATCCGGGAAAATCATGTGAAAATATAAACATAATAGTATTCAGAGCGACCTCTATATATACATGTATACACAACAGTAGGCCAAACTAGAAACCTACTGGGAAGGAAAAGTAGCTCGAATACTAAGCCTCCAACCTTGACGTGCGACACCTAAATCCAAACTGCAAACTGGGCATTGAAAACAAAGAGCCCAGGGAAAGACATATAAACCGTTAGAGTGAGTGGACGAAAATAAATGTCTTTCGCCGAATATTATATATGTTATAAAACATATGCGAGTCTCGATGCATAAAAATCATATGGTACACGAGGGAGACTCTAACTCCTCACGCGTACAGAGCATGCATCAGAAATCCCGTGGGGTCACTCATGGACACATCCGCGCTAGTACAGTCCAAATCACAGGATCCCATATCCTCACGTGATTCCAGCCAGAAAGGGCCTCGGGTCAGGGTATCTGCTTCTCCCCAGTAAAGATCCTCGGGGAACAGCCGGGATGCTAAGTGTATCAATACAACTACTACTGAGGCTGTACTCATTGTAAACCAAATCACAAAGGTTTCCATGCAAATGCATAAAGCGTAATATAAAAGCATACTCGTAATGCATAATTATAAAATCATATTCGTAAATGCATAATAAAACACATGCTCGTATAAATCATAATCATAACTACATGCTCATGCTTGTAAAACATATATAAAAGACTCGCAACCAATCAGTGAAAAGAAATGTCCACTCACAGTCAAGCACAACGTGAAAACCCGCTAATCCTGAGATCCGGCGGAAGATCCCTCGCCAAGTGTACGATCCCGATCTCCTGAATAATCACAAATACCATTGATCAAAATCACAATTCAAAACTCTGAACCACACCTCGGAAACTAACCATTTCCGGAAACATATAACTATGATAACAACGAAATCGTTGAAAATCCCATAAATACTCTACTTATCCCTCGACACAAAATCCACCACCCAAATCAACTCGAAAACCTCAAGACTACGATCGGGGCGCGATTACGAGTAAAACAGTATAAAACTTCCCAAAATTCTAAAAAGTCAACTCTTCGCCGGAGCTCCGCCGTTGACCACCGCCGCCGCCACTGGCGCAACGTCATCGGTGAGATTTTTTGGCCACCAAGACCCCCAAAGTTTCCTCTCCTCAAGCCCAGTCCAACTCTCTTCTACATCAACACCCAAATCGGCCGGTAACCACCCCAAAAGTGCCCCGAAAGCCTACGGCCCGAAATTGCCGGAAAATTCCTCCGGCCGATTTCGGCGCCGTCTGTGACGACCCAGAACAGAATCAGCAGTGAAATCATGTAGTCGCAGAGTTACGACAGTCGTTTGAATAGCCGGATTTGATAACGACTTAATTATTGGTCGAGAATTGGAGCTGGGTCTCTTCTCGAGAGTCGTTGAACATGTGATTTCGAGTTCGTGGGCGGTTCCGGATCATTATTTGGACGACCGAGGAATTTGGAACCAAAGTTTGGGATTTTTGGGTTTAATGGTGGTTTGTGATTCCGGCCGAGTTGAGCTCAAACAAGGACTGGGTTTTGTAGCCCTCATCTCCATGATTCTAACCATGTAAGTATGGAATTCTAATTCGATTTGTGCTTGGAGAATTTTGGATTTGAAATTTGTGTGAACATTCGGTTTTTCGTGAAATTGGACAAGTTAGAGTGAGAATTGGCCTTTGTTGTAGTTGACAAAGTTGCTCAGTGGGTGATTTTGCATGGAATGGAGGTAGCTCCGCCGTGAAATTTTTCGGTCAGTGGCGGCGCCGCCGTGGGCGGTGGTCAACGCGGCGGTCAATGTTGACTTTTTGGGATTTTCGACAAATTGCATGTCATTTGACTCAAAATCGCGCCCAGATCGTAGTGGGGAGGTTCGTTTTTCGAATTGAGCGTCCGAAAGTAAAGCGAGGTATTGAGGTGTTATATATGGATTTTCGACGATTCGTCGACATTGAATTATGTGTTTCCGAGAACGGTGGTTTCTCGTGATCTGTCTTGTATTGTCGAGTTATGACTTTGAGAAATGGATTTTGTGAATATTCAGGTGTTCGTGATCGTTCGTTTGGCGAGGGACTTTCCGTCGGATCACGGGTTAACGCGTATCGCATTACGCTAGTCTGTGAGTGGACAGTTTATTTTCACAGAATTATTGCGAGTCTTTTATATACGTTTTATGAACTTGAGCATGCAGTATAGTTATGGATTTACGAGCATGAGTTTTCGTACGAGATTATGTTTATATTGAACATGTGTTATACGTTTATACCTATATGTTGTTATGTGTCCACGTGTGGCCCCGTGTGATTTATACACATGCTCTGTACGCGTGAGGAGTTAGAGTCTCCCTCGTGTTTTTGTACGTGAGGAGTTAGAGTCTCCCTCGTACTTGTATGCGTGAGGAGTTTGAGTCTCCCTCGTGTACCCGGACGCGTGAGGAGTTAGAGTCTCCCTCGTGTACCATTTGATTATTTATACTTCGACTCGCATATGTTTTATATCGTATATTTTATTTGGTGAAAGACATTTATTTTCGTCCACTCACTTTAACGTGTTTCATGTCTTTCCCCTGGGCTTTTCGGTTTCCGTGCCCAGTTTGCAGTTCAGGCTCTGGTGTCGCATGTCGTGGTCGGAGGTATAGTGCTCGAGCTACCTTGTTTCTTCCAGTAGGTTTATTGTTCTACCTACTGTGGTATACATATATGTTTATACGATAGAGGTCGCTCTGAGAAATCTGTTGTTATGTTATACGATTTTACTCCGGAATTCAGTAAAGTACGTATATATTTATTGTTTTACTTTACTGTTGATATATTGAGAAATCCGGATGGGATTGGTGCCCACAGTTTGCTTTTTGTGGCATAGGATGAAGTGTATTTTCCGCGTGCAGGTAATGGTAATTCCACGTTAGTAACGAAACTCTGCCAAAATTTCTACGGTTTTTGTTGGTTCGTGTTTTCGAAGGGGTTTGATTCCGGTTTAGGGAGCTAAATCGGGGTTGGGTCCTTTCACCGTCGCACCACCATAGCCCCCCAAACCTTATGGGTTCCCTTCCTTAGCTCAAACCCACTCCATTCCAACTCAAAACTCCACCGGAAAGCTGTCGGAAATCCCCCCTCCGATTACCCCGATTCCGTTCACCTTCTCTTCCAAAATCCTCCAACCAAATCAATACCAAATCACACAATATATACATCAATCGAAAGCCCAAAGAAAGAGCTTCAAATCCATACCTAAAACTTCGGCAACCGTGCCGTTTTCCGGCAACAACCTCGACGGCGAGTCACGGACTCAATGGGTCAACACGGGTAGACTCCGTCAACTCGGTTCAAAACTGGTCAACTCGGTCAAACAGCCCAATTTTCAACTTTTGCGACAACTTTACAACTATTCCACTATTTATACGTCGCGAACCAACTCTATCCGCGATTCGGATAACTCAAATTCAAACGGATAAACACGACTAACTCGATGATAACTTCAAATATTCATTTTATATTCCTCGATTATCCAAAAAATCCTCTGAAACCTCCTACGAACTCGAAATCAAATCCTCTACATTTTTCGCGAATAAACCCAAACCAAATTCGTGTCCGATAATTAAGTCGTGAACAAGGCCGCATAACCGATTAATTACAACTAATTGCGACTACTCGTGAAATGTGCAAACCAAGCCGATTAATATACTAATTCCGGTTCGGGTCATCACAACCCTAAAAAAGACTCAAAGCGCATGGGCCTAAAAAAACTCGGCCAGTCAAGGTCCCCCCCGGCCCAGCCCGTAGGGCCAAGCCAGTCAAACCAATCAATTTTATTTATTATAAATTATTTTATTAATATTAACCTCTAAACTCTCTAATTTAACTTAGTATCATTCATTTATATACTAAATATTAATTTTTTGAGGTTTATATATTATTTACTCTACATAATTTGTGATATAATTGTTAATTAAATACTCTTAATTTTTAACTTTTTTATTTAATACAAAAAAACGCCTGGCCCGGCCCGACCTTATGGGCTTAGTCTGGCCCATTCCCGAAAGCCTGATAAAGCCCATGGGTGGCCAGTGGGTTTCAAATTTTCGAAAAAACTCAGTCAGGGTCGTCTCGAATTTTGGAGACGTTACAAAAAAGCCTGCCCTGATCGGCTTGGGCAGCTCGGTCGGCCCATTGTTGGCCCCTACTTTTTTGTAAAGTTGTGTGCTAGAGGAAGAATCTAGGAACTCCAATCACTTTTTTTTTCAATTACTTTTGTCGTGAGAAACATAACATGTGTGTCTCTTCCTTCCTTTCTTTTTTTATTTTTTTAATTCACTTTTTTCTCAATTAAAAAAATATAAATTCGTAAAATTCGCGTTTAATTCGTTCAGGTTAAAAAAGTACATTTTTTTTAATCTTTGCATTGTAAAAGAAAAATAAATATTTTATTTAAAAATTCATCAATTCGCAAATTTATTATTTGAAAAAGGATTGTGAAAGAAAATACAAACATTAGGAACGACGGCCCGTTTATCCATTTTGGGCCACAAGAGGCTTAGCCCCTCAAACTTGACCGAAAGGAAAACAAATGGCTATTACAGTAGACTTGTCGCAGAAAATGCCAGAAAAGCAGAAAGCAAGCAAAGCGCTGAAGAGCTGAAGGAAACGAAACGAAACGAAAATGGAGGCGAATATTAACAAGTTCTTCGAGTCGGTTGGCAACTTCTTCACCGGCGGCGACCAGATCCCTTGGTGTGAGCGTGACGTCATCGCTGTAACTTAGTTTTCTCTACCATCTATATTATTTCCATTTTACTAAATTTCTGGGGTTGTTAAATATCTCTATATACGTGCGTGAATCGCGTTTATAGGTACAGGTTTCGAGTACCAGTTAATTTTAGACAATTGTTTTTTTTTTGTTTAAATTTTTCCTCTTGTTTTAATATATACCGACACTTTCCTTCTGTATAGAATCGAACTCTTGTTAATGGTTCCATGATTATGTATTTTGCTTTTGAGTTTGCAGAAATTTTGGTAATTTTTTTTTCCGATTTTGTATGTATTTATTTGATGATGATAAACAGCAATTTACATGGCTCTCTTTTTCTGCTTCGGTTTAGCAATTTGTTTTTGTTTCCAGATTTGAGGCTAGTAACAGCATTTTGATGCTCAGATTTATTCCTTTTTTTTTTCTACTTTCCCATGGAATTCGCGTTGCTATATGCTAGGATTCTTTTAACATTGTAGTAATTCCTTAGTCAGTGAATAATTGTAGGTGAATTTAGCTACTAATACCAGAAGTCTGGCTTTTGACGTAACCATGTTGTTGTACTACTGAAGTCTTTCGCTTAGTCTAAGAAACTGGAATTTTATTAGTACTGACTAGTTATTAGTGTAATAAATTTCTCATGACCGGAAAATGAATGAGTTTTAATTGTTGAGCATTCTTGTAAAGAGAAGTATTTGGCACTACAAAGTGGTTTTCGGTACTGTGCTAAGGTGTTTTCATGTACTTGTATGTTTTCTGAATGCATGCTATGACAGGGATGTGAAAGAGAAGTTGCTGAGGCTCAGAAAGGTTCATCTGATGAGCTATTCAAGGAATGTCTCATGCGATTGTCATGGTCTCTCGTTCATTCAAGGCATCCAGAAGATGTGCTGCGTGGGATAGCAATGCTTGAAGGTTCTTTCCTTCTTGACTAAAGATTCTTTAGTTTCCTTTGTGTGTATGATACTTTTTTTTGGGCAGAGCACCTTCTTTTGTTAATGAATTAAAGGCTTTTTTCTTTCGTTATTTTGATTTGATACTGATGATTTCCAGCCTCTGCGAGTGATGATGGTAGTAATCCTATGCATGTGAGAGAGACTCTGTATCTTCTTGCCATTGGCTACTACAGAAATGGTGACTATTCTAAGAGTAGGGAACTTGTTGAACAGTGCGTAACGGTATGAAGTTTCTTAATCTGAGTATATGATTAAAGCACAGCATAATGCCTGTGGATGTACTTTAAATACTCGCTCTTGATTTGTGAGATGCATATATATCCTAAACATAAATACATCAAAATTCGATGGTGACTAGAAGCGATAGATGGCAGAGAGATTCCCATAGAAACAAAAATGTGGAAAAGATTTGTATAGTTGAAAAAAGTGACTTGAGAACCTACTCTTTCTATATCCAGAGTAGAAACAAATTTGACTGTGTATGCATGACATTTTATGTCCGTAAAAAGCCATGCTTGTTAACCTAAAAATAAAAAGCCATGCTCAGAATAAAGTCTTTGTTATGGTTGCCTTCTCTTTCTCTCTTTAACTTCTTAAAATTATTCTACAATTTTGTATTACATCAGTGCATCCACTGTATTGTTTTTTTGGGTAGATTGCACCTGCTTGGAGACAGGCACTGACCCTTAGGAAAATGAATGAAGACAAGATCAAAAGAGGTAGAAATTATTCATTTGTGTCTGTCTCTCAACTGTGTTGTGGGGTCCTGTATCTCAGCGACTGACGATCGTGTTCCCTTATTCTTTCAATGTAGATGGGGCAATTGGGATAGGTATTGCTGCAACTGCTGTTGGACTGATTGCTGGTGGAATTGTCGCAGCAGTGGCTCGAAAGAAGTGACCAAATTCTTTCACTTATCTGCTGACTAATATCAGATGGCTATCTGCAGACTGTATCAGTCGAACCTGCTCCTTGAGTCCTCTTGTTGACCAACCTAGTCCCTGTTCATAAAACTTTGCATTAGCTGTAAAATGGGAACAAATGCTAGCTTAAATACACCAGCTGAAGTTGTTTATTGATTTATGTTTTAAACAAAAAATCAACCTTATATACCTTCTCTCTTATGTATATGACATGCTGAGTCCCTGAATCATATTCTTAGTTTTCATATCCATATATGCCTCTTCCTTTAGATATAATAGTCAATAGGTGTGTTTGTATCGCCTGCTTTTGCTACAGGTTTCACGTTGAGCTTATATAGGTTATGGTAAGACCTTGGCCTGGTACAAAAAGACATTTCTTGGCTTATTTAATACCGTTGTAGGACTTGTATCTAGGGCTGGGACTGGTTCCACGAAGAACCGGACCGAATCGATCCGGAATAGGTAGGTTCGGTTCGGTTCAATTTAGTACTTTGAATTTTGCAAAGTACTATTGATGGTTCAGGTTCAAGTACAAATATTTCGGTTCTGCTTCCAGTTCCTAAGTTACAAAGTTTTAAGGAACTGAAAAGGTCGGTAATATGAAAAATACACATGTCAATATATTATGGTAGTCTTGTAAAGTTTATATTATGTATTATAAACATGGGTATAGAGGATCATTCCTTTCATACTATAAAGTCTATGCAAAAATTTTCAAAACCCTAAATCTAGTTAATCTACTCGGCTGAAAGCTACACTCACCAAAACATTCTCACTAAAAAGACGCAATGGTTGTTGGATACCCGTGGATGGAGTGATCTGTGGATGTATTTAGTTTCAATTTTGTTTGTTTTTCGTTCCTTTTCTTCCAAATTAGGCTATTTATTGATATGTTTTATGTGTTTACGAAGTGTAGAACCGAACCGATTTAGTGGTTCGGTTCCATACAGGTTCCTCCTTAACAAATCAAGGAATTGAAACCGTATATACATTGAACGGTTCGGTTCCGGTTCCTAAAAATAATGGTTGGAACCGAACCGTTCCCAGGCTAAGTTGTATCCCACCATTGCTCCTCTCACTTGATCTTCAACTCCGTCTTCCTTTATTCAATTGTATCAGATTTAACTTTAACTTTAACCATGACATGCATATATATATATATATTTGAAACGAAGCTCTGAACTTCATTGATAAATCATTGAGAATAACCTAATGAAATAGCCCCAACAGCTCAATTACAAGCACACAAAAAAGAAAAATTGCTACTCAAACCTAAACCACTACAAGCGTCACGACAAAGAGAGCAAACCTAAAAACCACTACAAGCGTGCGTTATGCTTTGAAACGTTGTGTGTGAAGACAACGAGTGCAAAGCGGGGAATGACGTGCGTGATGCAACGTGCGTTTGGCCATTGAAGGCTGCCTGGTGTGTGACAACGGCGTTAGGAATTTTTTGGTCCCGATGGGAATATAAGTCCCCAGACAGCCAATGCCGCTAAGCGGGCAGGTTCTGTCGAGGCCGTTTTGAAGGCCACCTATCGGGTGCGTTGGGGCTAGGAATTTTTTGGGCCCGAGAGGAGTATAAGTTCCCAGGTAACCAATGCTGCTAGGTCAAAGACTGCATTAGGAAACATCTCGTCTAGGGTGATCAGGCGCTAGGGGAGTCTGTATTTGGGCGATGAGGCTCTAGGGGCCAATTACTTGGTGTATGGATTGTGCTAGAAGAAAAGTGAGACGGGGTATGTGGAATGTAGTTTTGAAGCCCACTATAATCCTTAGTGTGTCGATGTTATCAGATGAGGGTGAGCGCTCATTGATAATGCCAGAGATGAGGTGACTTGCTGTGACAACCCGGACCAGAATCAGAAGTATAATCAGCTTGATTCGTGAGTTACAGCGCAGTCGCGGATTTTCGACAGATATTGGAATCGCCAGAGTTCTTAACGACTAAATTATTGGCCGAGAATTGGAGCTGGGTCTCTTCTCGAGAGTCGTTCTACATGTGATTATGAATTCGTGGGCGGTTCCGGATCGTTATTTGAACGACCGGGGAATTAGTTATGAATATTTGAAGTTCGGATTTAAATGGTGGGCTACTTAACGACTAAATTACCGGACGAGAATTTGGTTTCGGCTTTTTCACGGAAGTTGTTCAGAATTTAATTTCGAGTTCGTGGGAACTTCCGGAGCATAATTTGGAGTTACGAGGAATTAGTTGCGAATTTTGCTGTTTGTTGATTATTTAGTCGATTTAATGTGTGTTGCTTTGAAGGGTTGACTTTTTATTCGGTTGGCCGATATGTTTGACTTCGGGTAATATTGGAAGAGTACGTCGAGGCGAGTTTGTGACCGCGAGAATTATCGGAATCGGAATTACGACGAGAAAGTTACGCGCGTTTGAAGTTCGTTGAATTGGATAAACATGAAGTTTCCAAAAATGGAAAGTCTATAAATAGAAGTTGCTATTTTGGGCAGGTCAGACCTTTCCTATTTGGGTGTTGACCGAGTTGACTCGGTCAACTCGGTGGTGAGAGGGTGAGTTCGACGGCTTGTGGTGGCTCACGGCGGTGGAGTCTTTTCCGACCACCCCAAGGCTTGGGGAAGGGTCCGTTAGGTGCGCCTCGGCCTTCCCGTGGTGGTGCCGGCCACCGTTTGTGGCGTGGGTCGCCGGAAAAGAAGGAATTTCCGGCCCAAAATTGGAGAAAATTAGGTGTATTCGGGTTCATGGTTTTTGGCCGAATTGAGCTACAACTTTGAGTGGGCTTTGAAGCTCTTATCCCCTTGATGCTTCCCTGTAAGTTTCGTGTTTCAATTCGATGTGTACAAGGAGAATTTTGGATTTGAAATTTGTGTGTTCATTCGGTTTTTCATGAAATTGACCATGTTAGAGTGAGAATTGGACTTCGGTGCAGTTGACAAAGTTGCTCAGTGGGTGGTTTTGCATGGAATAGGGGTTGCTCCGCCGTGAAATTCTCCGGTCAACAGTGGCGCCGCCGTGGGCGGCGGTCAACGGTCAACGGGTTGACTTTTTGACTTTCGGCAAGTCGCATGTCATTTGACTCGAAATCGCGCCCCGATCGCAGTGGGGAGGTTCGTTTTTCGAGTTGAGCGTCCGAACATAAAGCGAGGTATTGAAGTGGTATATACGGATTTTCGACGATTCGTCGACTTTGAATTATCTGTTTCCGAGAACGGTGGTTTCTCGTGGTTTGATTTGTATTGTCGGATTATGATTTTGAATATGGGACATTGTGAATATTCAGGGGTTCGTGATCGTTGTTTTGGCGAGGGACTTTCCGCCGGATCACGGGTTAACGCGATACGCGTTACGCCAGTCTGTGAGTGGACACTTTATTTTCACGGATTGATTGCGAGTCCTTATTTATGATTTACGAACTTGAGCATGCAGATTGATTATGATTTTACGAGCATGTGTTTTATGATTATGCTTATACGAATATACGTATACGAATATATACATATACGTACATATTATGTTTTAAGCATGTGCATAGAAAAAGATTTATGATTTGATTTACACAGAGTACCGTCTCAGTATATGTTGTGGTATCGATACACATTGGCTTCTCGGCTGATCCCCGAGTACGCTCCGGGGGGGACAGATATCCTGACCCGAGGCCTTTCTGGCTAGAATCACGTGTGGGTCTGGGATCCCGTGATTCAGACTGTGCTATCGCGTGGAAGCCCACGAGAGTCTCCGCGATATGTTTTACGTTGCATGCTCTGTACGTGAGTGGTAGCCAGAGTCTCCTCACGTAGCGTTTGATTTTCACGCATTTGACTCGCATATGATTTTATATGTATATATTACTTGGTGAAAGACATTTATTTTCGTCCACTCACTCTAACGTGTTTATTGTCTTTCACCTGGGCTTTTCGGTTTCCGTGCCCAGTTTGCAGTTCAGGCTCTGGTGTCGCACGTCGTGGTCGGAGGCATAGTGCTCGAGCTACTTTGTTTCATCCAGTAGGTTTATTGTTCTACCTACTGTGGTATGCGTATACGATTATGTATTAGATGTCGCTCTGAGCTTCCTATTGAATACGTTATACGATTTTACACTGGATTTCAGTAAAGTGTATATATATTTACTACTTTACTTTACTGTTGATATATTGAGAAATCCGGATGGGATTGGCGCCCACGGTTTGTTTTTTGTGGCATAGGATGAAGTGTATTTCCCGCGTGCAGGTAATGGTAATTCCACGCTAGTAACGAAACTCTGCCCAAATTTCGAAAAGTTTTTGTTGGTTCGTGTTTTCGAAGGGGTTTGATTCCGATTTAGGAAGCTAAATCGGGGTTGGGTCCTTTCAGCTTGGTATAAGAGCATTAGGTTATAGGTTCTGTAGACTTCTGTAGTCGTGTTTACTAAGGGTATTTGAGAATGTACAGCATGTCTGGAACGGTGACCCGACCGGCCGACGGATAATCATCAAATTCCGGGTGTTGTATGCTCTCAAATATTTGAAGTTCCATGATTACGTTCCACTTGTTGTGAACGATATTGTATTCATTAGGATGCCTCCTGACGTGCTTTCAGTGTCGTTTCGGTTGTGGATCCTATTGAGGATCAATCGACGCGTGATTTGCCAGTGAACTGTGGATTTGGATGAGTATTCAGAGTTCAGTGAATTGTGTGGCACGGATTGCCTGGTTGTGTGTGTAAGAGTATACATGTTGCCTCAGAGCTGAGATTTATGGCAGTTGATGTATTCCTGAGTCAGATCAGTGTATTTTGTGGGCTGTTATTGTGTGAGTACCGGTTGCGACTCCATGGCCTACATTCAGAGTGATGTTTACACGGTAATGGTGTTATCAGGCTATCCAGCAATCGAATGTGGAGTGCTTACCCACCTGAGGCAGAGATGCATTGTTCCT
Source organism: Geum urbanum (assembly GCA_946800695.1). NCBI lineage: Eukaryota > Viridiplantae > Streptophyta > Magnoliopsida > Rosales > Rosaceae > Geum > Geum urbanum. Next base: position 45,083,291 of record OX326998.1, read on the forward strand.
ATGTTATTTCGGTTTGCACGAGTTATGTGGCTTCAGAGGAAGCAGTGTACGAGGTTCGAGATGAGTTTGAACCTGAGCATCAGAGAGATTCTGATTGATGTGCCTCGAGTTATCCGTGAGGAGCTTAGTGTGTTGCACTCAGCGGCGAGGTTATAGTGAAGAAAATATGTACACGGTTTCCGATGTGACGGTTTGAGGAAGTGGATTCAGCAGTGAGATTTTTGATGAGGTTGAGTTCCGACACTTCGGGATCAGTGACTTCATCAGGCTGTGGCCTTTTCGATTATGTTGAGGATCCTCTGCTGGTCCGTTTGGCGATGGCGGAGATCACAGTGTAGCGGACTTGCTCCTGTGACATGAGTTTGGGTGATCGTTGGTGATCCTTTCACGCAGCAGGTGTTGCGGTGACATGTGTTTGTGGAGCACTTTCAGTTGCTGTTTCGGTGGCCAGGAGGGTCACGTTGCGAGGGAAAGCCCTCAGCCAACTGTGTTTGAGGTTCGACAACTCAGAATTCATGAAGGAATCATGATGCTGTTCTTGCAGTCTGATCAATGTATCCTTTTGATGAGTTATTCAGCAAGTTGTGGTTGATGTGTGCGGCTAGTTGGGCATGTTGGAGTTTGTGCCATGACTTTGTTTGAGGACAGAATTTTCTCCGAGGTTACTGTTGCTTGATGTCCATGGCGATTGTACCTGCATCTCCACTTCCGAGGTTTTGGAGAGTGTTATATCCATCCGGAGGTTGCGAGATCCTTGTTGGAGGATTGGGTTAGCCGCGGATCTGTTATAGCTGGACATTGTGGTTTTAGTGTGATTGTGAGTATAGACTTACTGACAACGCATTTGGCTGTGTTCGAGTACCTCGAGAAGGAGGTTGTGATTCGACGACCAGATTTCCCCGAGATGCTGTTTCGTGGTGATGGTCGAGCGGATGGTGGAGACGAGTTATGTTGTTTGCCTAGCACATGTTGTGGATACTATGGTTGCTGTACCTGACATTGGTGACATTGAGGTGGTTCCCGAGTTTCCAGGTGTGTTTTGGAGGAGTTACCTGGTGTTCCTCCAGTTCGGAAGACTGACTACACCATTGAGCTTGTACCAGGCGCCGGACTTATTTTACCGACATCTTGTCGTTCGGGGCCAGCGGAGCTGATGGAGCTATTGTTTCGACTCCAGGAGTTGCTGGAGGAGGTTTCAGGAGACTTCGTGCGACCCCACATATTTGTGTGGTGTGCTCTTGCACTATTTACATAGATGTTGGACGATTTGATGAGGTGGTGCATTGACTACCGGAAGCTCGGTTTGCTTCAGAGGAGTGCAAGTATCCTCCGTTTCGGATTGACGACTGGTTGATCAGCTTGTGAGAGCTTTAGTCTTTTCGAGGATTGATTTCGGATCCGGATACCATCAGTGGAGGTTTGATGAGTCAGATGTGGCTATGTTGGCTTTTGGATCACGGTGCGGACATCAGGAGTTTTTGGTCACGTTATATGGTTGACCAATGCCCCCGTAGATCGTGTGGACTTGATGGACCATGTGTTTAGACGGTTTCTGGACGAGTTGCGGTCATGTTCGTTGGCAATGTCCTGATGTACTCCGAGAGTGTGGACCAGTACCTGGAGCAGTTGCGAGCGGTTTTGTGGACTTCGCGAGACGATTAGCTGTTTGTGAAAGTTCATCCAGTGTGAGTTTTGGTCGATTAGCGTGAAGATGTTGGGCTATGTGATGTTATCCGAGGGAGTTGGAGTGGATCCTGACCAGTTCGAAGCCGTGTTGATTTGGAGTTTGCCCCTATTGTGCCAGAGATTGGGGGTCTCTTGGGTTTTGGCAGGCTTGTACCGACGGCTTTGTACAGGATTTTTCCTGGATTGCCACTTCACTTTCCGGATTGACGAAGAAGGCGTCAAGTTCGAGTGGTTCGATGCACGCGAGGAGAGTTACTTACTCTTGCGGGATGGTTGACCGTTGTTTCGGTTTTGACCTTACCTGACGATCGTGACGAGTTCGTGGGTTATGGCGATGCATCGAGATTTGGTTGGGTTATGCTTTGATACTGTGTAGCAGAGCGGTGGCTCATGGTTGCGGACAGTGGAAACCTTGTGTGGTTACGTATCCTTTGTTTGATTTGGGTGTAGCTGTCCTATTGTTAGCATCGGAGAGTTCGAGATTTTATAGCTACGGCGTGCAGCGTGGTGTAGGATGTACACCGACCATTGAGTTTCATCCACTTGCATTTTCGGCCAGATTTGGGCTTGAGGCAGTGTCGATGGATGGAGTTGACTGACGACTATGGCTGTACATTAGAGTTTGTTCGAGGAAGGCTAATGGTTGCACTTTGACCATCCGTTTGGGATGATGTTGCTGTTGATGCATTCAGTCGAGAGTTAGGAGCTTCGGTATTGCATGCGTGTATGTGTGGCTCGAGTTTCCGTATTAGCCGAGTTATGGGCTACGAGAGCTGAATTTGAGTATGATTATGTTGATGCTTGTGATTTTGCGCGTGTTTGGCGCTAGTGACGCGGAGAAATGTCAGATACTTCAAGTTTACTACTCGTGACGCAACATGAAGAGCGATATAGCAGCTTGTGCGAGCGCAGCATGTGTGTTCTGATGCCACATTCGTCGACTGGCGATGGCTAGGAGGCAGAGACGTGCCGAGATGTGTTAGCCATTTGAGATTTCCGGTTAGACGTGACGGTTACTGTTGTGATCTCGTGTGTGTTTATACGCAGTTTGGTTTGTGATACCGGTTGTTGGGTCTTTGTGGACAGTTTGATAAACTTGGTATGTTTATTTGTACTTTCAGAAATGATTTTAGTGACAGGCGGTTATGGCTATGTTTGGTGGAGGTTGTCCATCTACATGGTGTACCTGTGTCCCAGTTCGCCGATTGAGGTGATCAGCTACGACTGTGTGTTGGCGAGCTTTGCAGCGAGCATTAGGGACCAGATTACGAGCTAGTACCGGTTCTTATCCTCAGATTGGCGAGCGATCTTCGAGGATTATTCAGGCCTTGGAGGGCATGTTGTGGACCTCGGTGTTGCAGTTCCGGAGGATTCGGGACCAGCAGTTTCGGTTGTTCGAGGTTGCTTGCAGTACCAGGTTATTGTCCACTGTGATTTTGATATTGTTTGACGTCGTTTTAAGGAACGATGTTGTACTCCATTGTGCTGGAACGAGTTTGGTTTGAGTATGAGTTGATGTTTGATGGGGATTTTGTGGAATGTGCTACCACAGACTGTCAGGTTAGCGGAAATGGGTTGATTATTGCCCGAGTTCGAAGTTTGAGTTATGCTAATATGAGTATGTGCGTTATGTTGATGAGTGTAGACTGAGTTGTGATTTGTTATGATGTATTGATCCGTATGTGGCCATAGGCGAGTTTGTGTTATGCCGTATGGTTCGGCACCGCCTATAGTGTTGGCTTTGTGTGTTGTGTTCCGCGTGGCGGAACTATGTTTCAGGTTGTTGCGTGTTGTGTACCCTATCTGTTCCTTATGTAGGAACACTTAGCGATTGTGTGAGCCAGTTCAGATTTGTGATTTGAGGGTACAGGGATTCCGGCACGGAATTATCTCCTATTGTGGAGTTTGTGATCAGAGTTGTTCAGTTGAGATTGCCGTTGGTGAGTTGAGCAGTATGCAGAGGCAGTGCTCCTACCTTATAGTCGGCAGACTCGGAAATTTCGAGGTCGAAATTTTTCTAAGGGGGGTGGATTTGTGACGACCCGGACCAGAATCAGAAGTATAATCAGCTTGATTCGTGAGTTACAGCGCAGTCGCGGATTTTCGACAGATATTGGAATCGCCAGAGTTCTTAACGACTAAATTATTGGCCAAGAATTGGAGCTGGGTCTCTTCTCGAGAGTCGTTCTACGTGTGATTACGAATTCGTGGGATGTTTCGGATCGTTATTTGGACGACCGAGGAATTAGTTATGAATATTTGAAGTTCGGATTTAAATGGTGGGCTACTTAACGACTAAATTACCGGACGAGAATTTGGTTTCAGCTTCTTCACGGAAGTTATTCAGAATTTAATTTCGAGTTCGTGGGAACTTCCAGAGCATAATTTGGAGTTACGAGGAATTAGTTGCGAATTTTGCTGTTTGTTGATTATTTAGTCGATTTAATGTGTGTTGCTTTGAAGGGTTGACTTTTTATTCGGTTGGCCGATATGTTTGACTTCGGGTAATATTGGAAGAGTACGTCGAGGCGAGTTTGTGACCGCGAGAATTATCGGAATCGGAATTACGACGAGAAAGTTACGCGCGTTTGAAGTTCGTTGAATTGGATAAACATGAAATTTCCAAAAATGGAAAGTCTATAAATAGAAGTTGCTATTTTGGGCAGGTCAGACCTTTCCTATTTGGGTGTTGACCGAGTTGACTCGGTCAACTCGGTGGTGAGAGGGTGAGTTCGACGGCTTGTGGTGGCTCACGGCGGTGGAGTCTTTTCCGACCACCCCAAGGCTTGGGGAAGGGTCCGTTAGGTGTGCCTCGGCCTTCCCGTGGTGGTGCCGGCCACCGTTTGTGGCGTGGGTCGCCGGAAAAGAAGGAATTTCCGGCCCAAAATTGGAGAAAATTAGGTGTATTCGGGTTCATGGTTTTTGGCCGAATTGAGCTACAACTTTGAGTGGGCTTTGAAGCTCTTATCCCCTTGATGCTTCCCTGTAAGTTTCGTGTTTCAATTCGATGTGTACAAGGAGAATTTTGGATTTGAAATTTGTGTGTTCATTCGGTTTTTCATGAAATTGACCATGTTAGAGTGAGAATTGGACTTCGGTGCAGTTGACAAAGTTGCTCAGTGGGTGGTTTTGCATGGAATAGGGGTTGCTCCGCCGTGAAATTCTCCGGTCAACAGTGGCGCCGCCGTGGGCGGCGGTCAACGGTCAACGGGTTGACTTTTTGACTTTCGGCAAGTCGCATGTCATTTGACTCGAAATCACGCCCCGATCGCAGTGGGGAGGTTCGTTTTTCGAGTTGAGCGTCCGAACGTAAAGCGAGGTATTGAAGTGGTATATACGGATTTTCGACGATTCGTCGACTTTGAATTATCTGTTTCCGAGAACGGTGGTTTCTCGTGGTTTGATTTGTATTGTCGGATTATGATTTTGAATATGGGACATTGTGAATATTCAGGGGTTCGTGATCGTTGTTTTGGCGAGGGACTTTCCGCCGGATCACGGGTTAACGCGATACGCGTTACGCCAGTCTGTGAGTGGACACTTTATTTTCACGGATTGATTGCGAGTCCTTATTTATGATTTACGAACTTGAGCATGCAGATTGATTATGATTTTACGAGCATGTGTTTTATGATTATGCTTATACGAATATACGTATACGAATATATACATATACGTACATATTATGTTTTAAGCATGTGCATAGAAAAAGATTTATGATTTGATTTACACAGAGTACAGTCTCAGTATATGTTGTGGTATCGATACACATTGGCTTCTCGGCTGATCCCCGAGTACGCTCCGGGGGGGACAGATATCCTGACCCGAGGTCTTTCTGGCTAGAATCACGTGTGGGTCTGGGATCCCGTGATTCAGACTGTGCTATCGCGTGGAAGCCCACGAGAGTCTCCGCGATATGTTTTACGTTGCATGCTCTGTACGTGAGTGGTAGCCAGAGTCTCCTCACGTAGCGTTTGATTTTCACGCATTTGACTCGCATATGATTTTATATGTATATATTACTTGGTGAAAGACATTTATTTTCGTCCACTCACTCTAACGTGTTTATTGTCTTTCACCTGGGCTTTTCGGTTTCCGTGCCCAGTTTGCAGTTCAGGCTCTGGTGTCGCACGTCGTGGTCGGAGGCATAGTGCTCGAGCTACTTTGTTTCATCCAGTAGGTTTATTGTTCTACCTACTGTGGTATGCGTATACGATTATGTATTAGATGTCGCTCTGAGCTTCCTATTGAATACGTTATACGATTTTACACTGGATTTCAGTAAAGTGTATATATATTTACTACTTTACTTTACTGTTGATATATTGAGAAATCCGGATGGGATTGGCGCCCACGGTTTGTTTTTTGTGGCATAGGATGAAGTGTATTTCCCGCTTGCAGGTAATGGTAATTCCACGCTAGTAACGAAACTCTGCCCAAATTTCGAAAAGTTTTTGTTGGTTCGTGTTTTCGAAGGGGTTTGATTCCGATTTAGGAAGCTAAATCGGGGTTGGGTCCTTTCACTTGCGCCCGTCTGAGGTATCACCTAGGTGGGTATAGCTGTTGCCTGTGTAAGAGCGGCATATGCAAAATGAGTTTGTCAAGTAGGGCGCTATGTGTCTTGTGCCAGTAAAGTGGAAGTGGGGGCGGTGTGCTATTTGGCCCCAGAATCTTTGATGTTAGATAGGTGGCATAAGCTCTAGTTGCATGTGTGGCGGTTTGCGCTTGGCTTAAAGGGTCAAGAACGAACCGTTGTGCGCATGCATTAATGATGTCATAACTGCAGTTCATGAAGAGACATTGTCAGTTTCTAAATTGGAACTTTGTGGGATGCGTGCCGAATATCGGAAGCTGCTGTCAAGGACGTATGGACAGCTGAGAAACACAAGTTTTACTAAACGTAGTATATAAAGGTTTTATCCCAGCAATTTTCCCATTTTGCATACTAATATTTTTGAGTACTTTGTGGAGTTTTACGATGCTTTAGCGAAGACTCACAACTTTCGATTTTCGGGTGACTTCTTTGAATCATTCGTGCTTAAATAGGTGAGCCTTTGATCTCTGCTTTTCTTATGGTACTGTATCTTTGATCCTCAATCCTTGCTTGTTGTTTTCTGGTTTTGAGTTTTTTGATTTTCCATTGGGTAGCAGAGGAAAAGGCACACAATGCAAGTAGGAAGTTTTGTACTTACTGGGTATTGTGATTGAAAGAATCTTGGCTAAGAAATTGTGGGTATTTGGCATGTATAAATGGGTATGTGGTAGTAGAAAATGTGGCAGATGTTGTAGCAAAACGCTTGTGTGTTTACTTACTACTTGGGGGTATTCATGTGCTGGTAAATGAGGATGAACCGGGTTGAGGTCCATGATGGTTCGTCATTAGGTTGGGTTTTTAATAAAGATTGTAGAGTAGGGGAATAGGCAGTGCTGCTAATAGTGTGGTACCATGGCGCTGGCGCATTCTGGTCTTGATAACTATCTTTTGTGTGATTGGCCGCTTGCGTTAGTGTAATGGATCCATCAACAACGGTGGACATATCAAGTGATGAATAGAATAGGATTGTAGACGGGAGGAGGCGTCAGAGGAAATAACATGTGTCAAGGAGAGAGATAGTTGAGCGTATAGGGAAGAGTCTTGATTCCTTTAGTTTAAGTCAAACGTCGTCATCGTCAGGGTCTAGCATAGACTTGAGTCCACAACCGTTAAGTGTATATATTCGTACTGATGCGCCAACCCTCTTTTTGACAGCTGCGCAAAAGATGGGCTCAAACCATAAAGTCGGGGTTAAATTTTCAGTGGGAAGTGGGGAGGCTGAGGCAATGAGGAGAGCGAGCAGGGCCTCAGCGTCTGTGGTACCACATGCGACTCTAGAGGCGCTGCCATACTATAAAGCAGGTGGATCCGTATTTAGGTGCTTTGATGATAGGGAGGCGATACACGAACAAAAAGCACCGATGATTGTTGCCGAATGCGAGGAGCTATATGAGAAATATCATGTTCCATGTTCAGGTCATTTATTGCCACTGGATATTGGGGAAACATTTAAAGATCTTGTAGAGGGGCATGTGTGCGTGCATGAGCGGCAGCTTCATAATTGTAGCAACCTGCCCTTACATCCGTTATTCCAGTATGTGCTGTCTCAATTTAAGGTGACGCTGAGACAGCGTGGGCCAATAATGACGAAGATTCTGATAGCATTGCTCAATGTTTTGGGATGCTCATCATGGCAAAAATTACTTATTTCTGCAACACGAGCCATGCGAAGTCGGAGTGGGACTACGACTAAATGAACCCAACCCTATATTAACCAGTAATCTAGGATCACACCCTAATGACAAAATTTAAACCTCAGATTTCTATAAATTTTTTGACAGAGTTTCCTCTACGAAATGGACTACCAGAAACTTGCAAAAAAAACACACATCGGATTTCCCACAATCAACACCGGGGATCACCGATGTCTATCTGAATTTCTCAATAAAGTGCGGAAAGTAAATTAATTAAAATGCTGGAACAATAATACAGAATCTGAAAACTCATAATCTAGCAATACTATTAATTCATAACCAACACTGAAAAATATTTACAACACTAATGTTCAGAGAGACTTCTAGGAGTAGAATAAAACATATGAAAATACACATCTAGTGGACCAAAACCTACAGAAATGTATGATAATTCGGTGGACTCAAAGCCTTTGGGGATCAAAATTCAGCTCAGGAGAAGCACTGCAACCTGGGCATGAAAAACTGAAAGGCCCAGAGAAAGGCAAATAAAAACATAAAAACGTCAGTGTGAATAGACAAAAACTCACAATCAGTGTAAAACAGTAAAATATTCTATTTGTTCCTTTCCACTGATTTATGTGAAATCATGCGAATTCAAAATAATAAATGAATAAAATATGGAGGTGGGCACTTAGGGTGTTTGTCCTAACCCTAAGCTACTCCATGATTGTAAATACAAGGTGATGGGATCGTCTAGGGTGTTTGTCCTAACCCGAGACGACCTGGATAGGCAGGGTGTTTGTTCTAACCCGGTCTGACTCGTCTAGTCAGTGATCAACTGACTAGTCAAAGCATCGATGATAAAAATATAACCATTACAAACATACCTCCAAACTTGACTATGATAAAATACAAGAGACTGTAAATTTGCATAAATATGAACTCATAAAACTGTGAAAATAAATAAACGTTCACTCACAGTACTATGTCAGGATATTCATAAAGCCGAAACCTGCCAATCGGCGCAATAATCATCTGACACGGCCCGCTAGTTCGTAATCTTGAAACCATGATTATAATTAGTATCTAATCGTCGATTTTCATAATGAATAGCTAATCTCATAATCCGATGAGCAATAATGTTGAGAATCTCACATTCTCGAATAATGTATTTTCCGACTAATTACGAACTTAATCAAATTCTGAATTCAATTCTTTGCATTCCTTCACTATAAATCAATTTTAGAATCGCAACATAAATCTCAAACATCGAACGATTCGAATTTAAATCGATAGTCAGATCATCCGTTAATATTATCGTAAAATAAATTAATTATTAGTCGATTAAACAAACGTCTAAATTAATCAAGTCCAAATCAATTTAATAACCTCTTTAATGCAATCGGTACATGATTACGAGCAAAACGACATAAAATTTACATCGAAATATACCTCGCCGGAGCGCCGCCTTGAACCACTGCCGGAGGCGCGGTGACGCCAGTCAAATTTCCCGGCAGTCCGAGGTTCCCGGTGACGCTTGGTTCTTGAATTCTTATACCCTTCTTTTATTAAGCCCCTTTCTTAAGACCCGTTACAACTTAAATAAAAGTCCTCTTGATTTGAAATACTTGTGTTTATAGAGTGTTGAAGTATTTGGGTTAAAATAAAGCTTATGGAGAACATGTGATTGATACAATTTTTGAGTGCAAACACTAGACCTCAAACACATGTGTGCATGGAGTGATATCTTATGAGTTTGATGGTTATGAGGCATGTTGGTTTGAATACATCTCATTGTGATGCATTGAGCTTGGCATACAACATGACCGTTTCGGCTTATTACATATGCATTGACTTCATGTTTTAAAAGTGTTGCTAAAAAAAAGTTCAATTCATCTAGCCATGGTTCTTTGAGGGAAATCAACCATCAATTTGGGACAATTACATGCTTGTGTGTGATCTTGTGTTTTCTTTTGTGCTTTGAGTCTAGTTTAGTTTACTTTCTTTTCTTCTTTATTTTTTGGAGGACAAGCAAAGTCTAAGTGTGAGATAGTTTGTTAAGCCCATAATTATGCGTTAATTATGTCCCTACTCCCATGCTTATTACTTGTCTTTTATCAATAAAGCATCGTTTTTATAATGTTTCCTTGTTATGCTAGGAAAGTGAGAGTTTGCATGGAAACGCTCTAAGAGATGGAAATTAGTCACTTTTTGGAGAAGCCGAGCACATTTCCGAAGAGCTTGGGGAAGATGGAGAAAAATGACGAAAAGTCAACGTTGTCAACGATCAACTCCAGCCGGTCAACGGTCAACTCCGGTAAGTCATCATTGGACAATGACAAGGTCAAATCAAGTTTGGCCAAGGCCTCAAGATTCCAAGCCCACAAGGAAGATATTTTTAGAGATGGATGCACATGCAAGTCACATGACTTGGGGTGAGTTACACGTTTGGACCACATAAAAACCTAAAATTTAGGATCATGTCTAACAATCTAAATTTAAATTTCAAATACCAAAAATATCTCCATAATAAATATAGGGTCGAGCTCCCACCATCTCACACATACCACACCTCATTTCTCACTTCTACATAGTTTTAGTATCTTTCCTTAACTCCCAACCTTTTCTCATCCTTTTAGCTCTCTCCTCCATCTCAAACACCATTTCTATCACCACGAAATCAGCTCTTTAAGGTGCATCTATCTTTCTTGCCTTAAGGTCTCTCCCTTTCATCCTCCTCCTTACTTGATTATACACCCTCCTTTGTGTAATTAAGCTTTTTCCCATCTTGTCTCACCTCTACCTCAATTTGGATGCATTTGGGATCCTAGAAGATGGAGCTTGAAGACCAAAGATGACATAGCTTGCTTGGGAGTTCTTGGGTTATGTCTACATCTCTCTGTCTTCAATTATGTATCTAAACTTGCTTTACATTATGCTTAGTGAGTACTTGCATTTTGGAAAACCCTAGCCAACTTGATATGCATACAACTATGTTTTGAGTCGCATCCATCACATGTTTTCCATAAGCTTGATTTTTAACCAAATACTCCAACAATCCAAAAACATATAAAGATGATGAGACTGATCCGGCAACTCAAGAGGCCAAGAAGAATAAGGTGACGCCTAATGTCACCAAGGCACCAGCTCCTCCACAACCTACCCTAATCAAAGGTAAAAATCCTATCCCTTCAAATATGATTATTACTAATTCTCCGTTTGCTAGGGCACTTTTCCCAAGCAGAATATCAAAGTCAAAGAAGAAGGATGATCAATACGAGGATATCTTAGATATCTTTCGAAAGGTGCAAGTGAATTTTCCCTTGATCGAGTGCATCCAGCAAGTGCCGATATATGCAAAGTTTCTAAAAGAGTTATGCACCCAGAGGAGGCAAACAAGACAGAAGGAGGTTGTGAAGGTGAATGCAACCGTTTCGGCAGTTTTACAACTTCGGCTACCCCCAAAGTGAAGGATCCGGGGAGTTTTTCAGTTCCCTGCGTTATTGGTGACAAACACTTTGAAGATGTAATGCTTGATCTTGGAGCCTCCATCAATGTAATGCCTTATTACCTCTACAATTCAATAGAGCTTGGAAATCTCAAGCAAGACAATGTCATCATCCAATTAGCCGATCGTACACATAAGTATCGAAGGGGATACGTAGAAGATGTTCGAGTGCAGGTTAACAACTTAATATTCCCAACAGATTTCTACATTGTTAACATGGAAGAGAGTTCATTGAACACCACTCTATTGCTACTCGGACGACCTTTCATGAGGACTGCCAGGACAAAGATCGATGTGTTGGAAGAAACATTTTCCATGCAGATCGATGGAGAAAGAATTGAGTTCAACATCTTGGATGCAATGAAATTTCCAATGTCAAGTGTGACCGCCATTTCAACTTGTGACCTTGTGGATACCTTAGCATAAGGCCACCTTGACACCATAAATGAAGATGAACTGGATGTGGCCATTCAAATAGGAGCGGGACTGACTCAACTCGGGGATGAAGCCTTAGCACAAGGCCACCTTGACACCATAAATGAAGTTGAACTAGATGTGGCCATTCAAATAGGAGCGGGACTGACTCAACTCGAGGATAAAGCCCTTTTTGATGCCTTAATAGAGCTTTTGGAGATTTGAATTCAAGAAATGGCTATGGCATTAAATGAAGCTCCACATTATGTAAGTAATCTTCCTCCTCTTTCAATTACTTATGGTAGTAATAAATTGGTTCCTTCCATTGTTAAGGCACCCAAATTAGAACTTAAGGTGTTACCGGATCATTTGAAGTACGCTTACTTGGGAGACAATGAGACACTTTGGGTGATCATTTCAGCCATGTTGGAAAAGGAGCAAGAGGAAAAGCTTGTTTGAATGCTTCAAGGTTACAAATTTGCCATAGGATGAACGCTTGCGGACATTAAAGGAATCAATCTGGCAACTTGTGTTCATCGGATTTCTCTAGAAGATGGCACCAAACCTACCCATGAAGCTCAAAGGAAGCTCAATGCCACTACTCGAAAAGACCATTTTCCTCTACCATTCATCGATCAAATGCTAGAGAGATTGGTTGGCCATGCATTATATTGCTTCCTAGATGGATATTCAAGATACAACCAAATCAGCATTGCGGAAGAGGATCAACAGAAAACTACGTTCACTTGCCCATGTGGAACTTTTGTCTATCACCACATGTGACGACCCGAACCAGAATCAGTAATGTATTCGGCACGATTCACGAGGTTGGTCATAGTCGCAGTTTTACGATATATGTGTGGTTTGTCGATTTTATTCGCGACTATATTTTCGGCCGAGAATTTGAATTGAGTTGCTTCACGGAAGTTGTAGAGTACGAGATTTCGAGCTCGTGGGCGGTTCCGGATTGGATGATTTTTTCGATAACCGAGGAATATTATACGATTATTTGAAGTTTCAGTTCGACGAGTTTATCCGATTGTTTCGTGTTTATCCGAATCGTGATGGTTATCCATTTCAAATCGTCAATCGACCCGAGGCGCGATTATAAATATCGGAAATAGTATAGAAATAGTCGTAAAACACTGTTGAAGTTTGACCGAACCGTTGACTTTCCAAAATTGGAAACTTGACCGTTGACCCGAAGTGGAAAGCTTTCCGTTTTGTTTTCGCCGTCCGACGTTCATTTTTCGGCCACCATCGACCTCTTCGAGGGTACGGTTCGCTTCTCCACATGATTCCAAGTTAATTTGTGCTTTGATTTGTGTGAATTGGTGGTGTTTGGAGTGAACCCGAATCGGGCCGAGTTCATTGAATTCGCCGGTGACGGTTAGGGTGGTTACGGCAAGTTTTGGAGGTGGAGATGTTGGGGTTTCACCTCCCCACACTTGGGTGATGCTTCCCCTGTCATTAGTTTGGGATGAGGATAGGTTTTTGAGGCAACCCGATTTGGTCACCGGAGTTGGATATTCCGAACTGTTCGCGGTGAATTGACCTAGTTCCAGTAAGATTTGGCCTTTGTGTCAGTTGAAGAAGATGGTGGGCTTGAGATGAACTTCATTTCTGGAGAATCTCGCCGTGGAATTCCACCGTTGACGGCGCGGCGGCGGAGCTCCGGCGAGGAGTTGAGTTTTTGGTTTTCGACGTTTTTAATGTCGTTTTTCTCGTAATCGCGCCCTGATTATTGTTCAGAGGTTTTCGGTTTGATTTGGGAAGAGGATTTTCAGTTGAGGGTTTCGAGTGGAGATTTCGGGAATTCCGTTAATCATTTTGTACTGCATTGTATGTTTCCGGGAACGGTTGGTTTCCGTGGTTAAGTACAGAGTTTTGGATTATGTTTTTGATCAGTTATGTTTATGAATGTTCAGGAGATCGAGATCAGGATCGAGATCGTGCTTCAGATGAGGGATCTTACGCAGGACCACGAGATTAGCGCGAGTGCGCATTACGCGAGTCTGTGAGTGGACATTTCTTTTCACGGATTGTTTGCGAGTCTTTTATATACGTTTTACGAACTTGAGCATGCATACGAGATTTTGATTTACATAAGCATGTGTTATACGATTATGCCTATACCAGTATATATTACGTATATGCACTTATATGTTGTTTCATGCATTTGCATCGAACTATTTATGATTTAATTTACACAGAGTACAATCTCAGTTACGTTATTGTATCGATACACTTGCCTCTCGGCTGATCCCCGATGGAGGCCTACCAGGAGGGGCGTTACCCTGACCTGACCGGCGATGGGCGTTTCCCCGAAACCGAGGCCTTTCTGGCTAGAATCACGTGTGGGCTAGGGACCCCGTGATTCAGACTGTACTAGCACGGATGTGTCCACGAGTGACCCCGTGAGATTTTTATGCATGCTCTATACGCGTGAGGAGTTAGAGTCTCCTTCGTGTACCATTTATTTATTTATGCATTCAGACTCGCATATATTTTTATAACTTATATATTATCCGGTGAAAGACATTTATCTTTTTGTCCACTCACTCTAACAGTTTTCATGTCTTTCCCCTGGGCTTTTCGGTTTCCGTGCCCATTTGCAGTTCAGGTTCTGGTGTTTCACGTCGCGGTTGGAGGCTAGTGATCTGAGCTACCTGTGTTTTCCAGTAGGTTCCTGTTTCGCCTATTGATGTGTATATTGTATATATTTACACTAGAGGTCGCTCTGATACACTCTGATACATGTTTATACGGATTTTCTCGGATATACTATATATAGTACAGTATGTTTACTGTTTATTGTTTATATTATGATGTTGAGAAATCCGGATGGGATTGGTGCCCACAGTTTGGCTTTTGTGGCATAGGACGAAGTGTTATTTTCAGGGTGCAGGTTTATGCAATTCCACGTTAGTAACGAAAATCTGCCGAAATTTTGAATGATTTTTGTTGGTTCGTGTTTTCAGAAGGGGTTCGATTCCGGTTTAGGCAACTGAATTGGGGTTGGGTCCTTTCAGCTTGGTATCAGAGCATTAGGTTGTCAGATTCTGTAGACTCTTGTAGTTGTGACGCTTAGGGTATTTGAGTTTGTACAGCATGACTGGAGTGATGACCCGACTTGCCAGCGGTACTCATCAATACTTTGGGTGTTGTGTGTTCTCAAATATCTACGGTTTCATGATTACGTTCATTCTTCTTGTACCTAATGCTTGTCTTGCATCAGTAGGATGCCTCCTCGACGTGGTCCCCGTGTTGATCAGGAAGCGGATCCTGATGAGGATCACCAAACACGCGACTTGCTAATGCGAGTACTGCGTTTGGAAGAGTGTTTTGACCCTGTGGTAAAGGCTCGTACTGCTGGTGCTACTTTGTTTTCGGATTCAGTTGATCCAGAGATATGCGAGGCTTGGTTGATTCAGGTTGAACGTGTATGTAAACGTCTGCAGTTTACTCCTGAGCAGATGACAGTGGCAGCAATCAGATTACTTGAGGGTGATGCATACTTTTGGTGGGTTAGCACCGACAGAGTTCCAGCTGATACTCCGTGGACTTTGTTCCGTGATCTGTTTATGCGGAGGTACCTTAATCAGGCTACCCAGCAGTGCAAGTATGAGGAGTTTACGAGCTTGAGGCAGGGCAGTTTGTCTGTGCTTGAGTATCGGGACAGGTTTACCCGTTTATCTCGTTTTGCGCGTGATATGGTGGCTACTGAGGAAGCCAAGTGTCGCAGGTTTGAGTTGGGTTTGAACTTGAATATCAAGGGGACTCTGACTATGATGCCTCGGAACAACTTTGATAAGTTTGTCAGTGCAGCACTCCGAGGTGAGGACATAGAGAAGGAGAGGCAGCAGAGGTACTAGCCGAGACGGTTTAAGGAGGGTGGACCGAGTCAGGGGCCTTCAAAGAGGCAGAGTTCTGATACTTCTGGTTCAGCTTCATCCTCAGGCGGTGGATCTTATCGCCCACCAGTTGGTGTACCGAGGCAGAGACCGAGATGGAGGAGAGATCGACCACAGCGACCACAGGCTAGTGGGGGTTCCAGTGGTTCCAGTTATCCTCGGCGTACCGGTGGTACATTTCCTGTTCCGAGAGACTATCTATTGTGTAGCTTCTGCAACAAGCATCACCTTGGTCTATGTCAGCGGAGTACTGTCATTTGTTATAGTTGTGGCCAGGTGAGTCACTATTCGAGGGAGTGTCCTCAGTCGTATGGTGCTGAGGGACAGGCGGCTCAGAGTTCCAGAGCTGAGCGAGGTGTCACTTCGGGAGCTTGACCAGTACAGTATGCGGGCCAGGGTAGACAGAAGGGACAACCTCAGTGAGGACGACCAGTCGGACATGCGAGGGTTCATGCTATGACTCTACGTGATGGCAGAGCTTCACCGGAGGTCGTTATCGGTACGTTACATGTCTTTGGTATTCCAGTACTTGCATTGTTAGATCCAGGTGCCACACATTCATTTATATCATATAGACTGTCATCATTAGCTACGGTACCTGCATCTCCACTTTCGGGGTTGTGGAGAGTGTTGTATCCGTCAGGTGAGGTTGTGAGCATCGGTTGGGTGTACAGAGACTGTGAAGTGTTTATTGGTGGTCATGGATTAGCCGCAGATTTGTTATTGCTTGATTTTGTGGATTTTGATCTGATCTTGGGTATGGACTTCTTGGAGACGCACTGGGCCATGTTTGACTGTCACAAGAAGGAGGTCGCATTTCGACGACCTGGGTTACCCGAGATACTGTTCCATGGCGAGAAGAACACTTCACTACCGTGTTTGATTTCCGTGATGAGGGCGGATCGGTTGATGAAGAAGGGTTGTGTTGGTTATTTAGCCCATGTTGTGGACACTACAGCAGCTGTGCCAGATCTTAGCAGTATTGAGGTTGTTTCTGAGTTTCCGGATGTGTTTCCAGCGGAGTTACCTGGTATACCCCCTGTGCGGGAGATTGATTTCACTATTGAGTTGTTGCCGGGTACAGGACCGATTTCACAGACACTGTATTGGATGGCGCCAGCAGAGTTGAAGGAGTTACAGGTTCAGCTCCAGGAGTTGCTAGAGAAGAGTTTCATTCAACCGAGTGTTTCTCCGTGGGGTGCTCCAGTGTTATTTGTGCGGAAGAAGGATGGGTCTATGCGTTTGTGCATCGACTACCGGAAGCTGAATCAGGTTATAGTGAAGAACAAGTATCCATTGCCGCAGATTGATGATTTGTTTGATCAGCTCAAGGGAGCCGCAGTCTTTTCGAAGATTGACCTTCGATCCGGATATCACCAGTTGAGGATCCGAAACTCTGATGTAGCCAGGACATCGTTCAGGTCGCGGTATGGGCATTATGAGTTTTTGGTTATGCCGTTTGGGTTAACCAACGCCCCCGCAGCTTTCATGGACTTGATGAATCGGGTGTTCAGACGGTTCCTGGACAAGTTCGTGATTGTGTTCATTGACGATATTTTGATCTATTCCAGGAGGGTGGGTCAGTACAAGAAGCATTTGCGAGCAGTGTTGCGGACTTTGCGGGACCATCAGTTGTTCGCGAAGTTTATCAAGTGCGAGTTCTGGTTGGATAGTGTGAAGTTTCTGGGCCACGTGATTTCGGCTGAGGGAGTCAGTGTTGATCCTGACAAGATCGAGGCCGTGTTGAACTGGAGTAGACCTACTACTGTACCGGAGATCCGGAGTTTCTTGGGATTAGCAGGCTATTACCGGCGGTTTGTACAGGATTTCTCCCGAATTGCTACGCCACTGACCAGATTGACGAAGAAGGGCGTCAAGTTTGAGTCGTCTGATGCGTGCGAGGAGAGTTATTTGCTCCTGAAGGAGAGATTGACTACCGCACCGGTTCTGACATTGCCAGATGATAGTGGTGAGTTCGTAGTGTACAGCGATGAGTCGAAGTTGGGGCTTGGCTGTGTGTTGATGCAGCATGGTAGAGTTGTGGCCTATGGTTCCAGGCAGCTGAAACACATGAGGTCAACTATCCGACGCATGATTTGGAGTTAGCCGCTATTGTGTTAGTGTGAAAAGTTGGAGACATTACCTGTATGGAGCACAATGTAAGATCTACACCGACCACAAAAGTCTTACTTACTTGCAGACGCAGCCGGATCTGAATATGAGGCAGCGCCGATGGATGGAGTTGATTAATAATTACGATTGCACGTTTGAGTACCATCCAGGAAAGGCCAATGTTGTAGCTGATGCACTTAGCCGGAAGTCTGGAGCCTCATTGTTTCATATGTGTGTGACCAGAGTATCGATGTTAGCCGAGCTTCGGGCTACAGGTACTGAGTTTGGGAATGATGACGAGGGAGCTTTGTTGGCCAGTTTTCAAGTTCGACCCGTATTGGTTGATCAGGTGCGTGAGGCTCAGGATTCAGATTCCTATTTGTTGGGCAAGAAGACTATGATACAGAATGGTGTGCCCACAGAGCGACGACGGTACGTTGTTGTTCAGAGGCAGGTTATGTGTGCCTAGAGATGAGAGCCTGAAGAAGGAGATTCTGGATGAGGCCCATAGTTCAGCGTATGCGATGCATTCCGGAGGTACGAAGATGTTTCGTACACTTCGAGCATACTACTGGTGGTGCAACATGAAGCGGGAGATTGCCGCGTACGTGAATCGATGTTTGATCTGTCAGCAGGTGAAGGCGGAGAGGCAGAAACCTGCAGGGAAACTACAGCCACTTGAGATTCCAGTTTGGAAGTGGGAGCACATTACGATGGATTTCGTCTATCATTTGCCACGTACTTCGGCTGGCAACACCGGCATTTGGGTTATTGTAGATCGACTGACGAAATCTGCTCATTTTCTTGCACTTCCGGGGAAGATATCAGTGGGCAGATCGACCAAGTTGTACTTATCAGAGATTGTTCGCTTGCATGGTGTACCTGTATCGATTGTTTCTGACCGAGATAGTCAGTTCACCTCTGAGTTTTGGTAGGCATTGCAGCGAGCTTTGGGCACAAAGTTGCGATTCAGTACAGCTTTTCATTCTCAGACTGACGGGCAGTCCGAGCGGACCATTCAGACTCTTGAGGATATGCTGCGATCATGTGTGTTGCAGTTCCGCGGGAATTGGGATTAGCAGCTACATTTGATAGAGTTCGCCTACAACAACAGCAATCAGGCCAGTATCGAGATGGCACCGTACGAGGCTTTGTACGGGAAGCAGTATCGCACTCCGTTGTGTTGGTGTGAGGTGGGCGAGCGATGCCTTATTGGCCTTGATTTGGTGAAGAGCACTATGGAGGATGTTCAGATTATCCGGGATCGATTGAAGATCGCCCAGGATCGACAGAAGAGTTATGCAGACGTGAGGAGGAAGAGTTTAGAGTTTGAGGTTGGCGAGTGGGTCTTCCTGAAACTATCTCCGTGGAGGGGAGTTGTGCGTTTCAGGAAGCGTGGCAAGCTTCGACCACGGTACATTGGTCCGTACGAGATCACAAAGAGGGTTGGAGCCGTTGCTTACAGAGTTGAGTTACCAGCTGAGATGGCTCGTGTTCATGATGTCTTCCATGTTTCGATGTCGCGGAAGTACATCTTAGATCCTTCACATGTGTTAGTTCCACAGCAGTTGCCGATCAGAGAGGATTTGACGTACGTGGAGGAGCCTGTGCAGATTCTCGATCGTCGTGAGCAGGAGTTGAGGCACCGTGTGATTCCTCTAGTGAAGGTCTTGTGGCAGAACCATTCAGTTGAGGACTGAGCAGCGTATGCGGGAGCAGTATCCTCATCTGTTCACTTGACAGATACGTAAATTTCGATGTCGAAATTTTTTTTAAGGGGGGTAGATTTGTGACGACCCGAACCAGAATCAGTAATGTATTCGGCACGATTCACGAGGTTGGTCATAGTCGCAGTTTTACGATATATGTGTGGTTTGTCGATTTTATTCGCGACTATATTTTCGGCCGAGAATTTGAATTGAGTTGCTTCACGGAAGTTGTAAAGTACGAGATTTCAAGCTCGTGGGCGATTCCGGATGATTTTTCCGATAATCGAGGAATATTATACGATTATTTGAAGTTTCAGTTCGACGAGTTTATCCGATTATTTCGTGTTTATCCGAATCGTGATGGTTATCCATTTCGAATCGTCGATCGACCCGAGGCGCGAGTATAAATATCGGAAATAGTCGAGAAATAGTCGTAAAACACTGTTGAAGTTTGACCGAACCGTTGACTTTCCAAAATTGGAAACTTGACCGTTGACCGGAAGTGGAAAGCTTTCCGTTTTGGTTTCGCCGTCCGACGTTCATTTTCCGGCCACCATCGACCTCTTCGAGGGTACGGTTCGCTTCTCCTCATGATTCTAAGTTAATTTGTGCTTTGATTTGTGTGAATTGGTGGTGTTTGGAGTGAACCCAAATCGGGCCGAGTTCATTGAATTCGCCGGTGACGGTTAGGGTGGTTACGACGAGTTTTGGAGGTGGAGATGTTGGGGTTTCACCTCCCCACACTTGGGTGATGCTTCCCCTGTCATTAGTTTGGGATGAGGATGGGTTTTTGAGGCAACCCGATTTGGTCAACGGAGTTGGATATTCCAAACTGTTCGAGGTGAATTGACCTAGTTCCGATAAGATATGGCCTTTGTGTCAGTTGAAGAAGATGATGGGCTTGAGATGAACTTCATTTCTGGAGAATCTCGCCGTCGAATTCCACCGTTGACGGCGCGCCGCCGCCGGCGGCGGCGGTCAACGGCGGAGCTCCGGCGAGGACTTGCCTTTTTGGTTTTCGACGTTTTTAATGTCATTTTCTCGTAATCGCGCCCTGATTATCGTCCAGAGGTTTTCCGTTTGATTTGGGTAGCGGATTTTAAGTCGAGGGTTTCGAGTGGAGATTTCGGGAATTCCGTTAATCATTTTGTACTACATTGTATGTTTCAGGGAACGGTTGGTTTCCGTGGTTAAGTATAGAGTTTTGGATTATATTTTTGATCAGTTATGTTTATGAATGTTCAGGAGATCGAGATCGGGATCGAGATCGTGCTTCAGGCGAGGGATCTTCCGCAGGACCACGAGATTAGCGCGAGTGTGCGTTACGCAAGTCTGTGAGTAGACATTTCTTTTCACGGATTGTTTGCGAGTCTTTTATATACGTTTTACGAACTTTAGCATGCATACGAGATTTCGATTTACATGAGCATGTGTTATACGATTATGCCTATACCAGTATATATTACGTATATGCACTTATATGTTGTTTCATGCATTTGCATCGAACTATTTATGATTTGATTTACACAGAGTACAATCTCAGTTACGTTATTGTATCGATACACTTGCCTCTCGGCTGATCCCCGATGGAGGCCTACCAGGAGGGGCGTTACCCCGACCTGACCGGCGAGAGGCGTTTCCCCGGATCCGAGGCCTTTCTGGCTAGAATCACGTGTGGGCTAGGGACCTCGTGATTCGGACTGTACTAGCACGGATGTGTCCACGAGTGACCCCGTGAGATTTTTATGCATGCTCTGTACGCGTGAGGAGTTAGAGTCTCCCTCGTGTACCATTTATTTATTTATGCATTCAGACTCGCATATATTTTAATAACTTATATATTATCCGGTGAAAGACATTTATCTTTTTGTCCACTCACTCTAACAGTTTTCATGTCTTTCCCCTGGGCTTTTACGTTTCCGTGCCCAGTTGCAGTTCAGGTTCTGGTGTTTCACGTCGCGGTTGGAGGCTAATGATCTGAGCTACCTGTGTTTTCTAGTAGGTTCTTGTTTCGCCTACTGATGTGTATATTGTATATATTTACACTAGAGGTCGCTCTGATACACTCTGATACGTGTTTATACGGATTTTCTCGGATATACTATATATAGTACAGTATGTTTACTGTTTATTGTTTATATTATGATGAGAAATCCGGATGGGATTGGTGCCCACGGTTTGGCTTTTGTGGCATAGGACGAAGTGTTATTTTCTGGGTGCAGGCTTATGCAATTCCACGTTAGTAACGAAACTCTGCCGAAATTTTGAATGATTTTTGTTTATCCGTGTTTTCAGAAGGGGTTCGATTCCGGTTTAGGCAACTGAATCGAGGTTGGGTCCTTTCACCGCATGCCATGTGATCTTTGCAACGCACTAGGTACCTTTCAACGTTGCATGTTATCTATTTTTTTTCTGACTACATTGAAAATATAATAGAAGTTTTTATCGATGACTTTAATGTTTTTGGTAAAAATTTGAATGCATGTCAAGAGAGTTTAGAACTCATTTTGAAAAGATGTGTTGAAACGAACTTGGTACTTAATTGGGAAAAATGCCATTTCATGGTTACACAAGGGATAGTTTTAGGTTATATTGTTTCGGCAAAGGGTTTAGAAGTTGATAAATCAAAAATAGATCTTGTGCGGTACTTACCCTCTCCAACTTCGGTTAGAGAGATTCATTCTTTTCTTTGACACGCAGGTTTTTATCGACGATTTATCAAGGACTTTTCCCACATCTCTCGCCCCTTGTGCAAGTTTCTACAAAAAGATATCCCTTTTGAGTTTGACAAGGCTTGCAAGGCAGCCTTCAAAAAATTGAAGGAACTCTTGACGTGTGCTCCTATCTTATGCCCTCCGGATTAGTCCTTGCCATTTGAATTTATGTGTGATTCTTCCGACTATGCGGTCAGAGTTGTTTTAGGACAACGGAAGGACAAGAAGCCATATGCAATGTACTACGCCATAAGAACTCTTGATACCACCCAATCCAATTACACCACCATTGAAAAAAAAATTCTTGTAGTGGTTTTTGCCCTTGATAAGTTCCGTTCTTATTTACTTCAAACCAAAGTTATCATTTATACTGACCATATAGCTTTGAAGTACTTGATGACGAAGAAGGATGAAAAACCAACTCTAATTCGTTGAATCCTTTTACTCCAAGAATTCAACATCGAAATAAGAGACAAGAAGGGAGTAGACAACATGGTGGCTGACAACCTATCTCGATTGGTGATTGAACAAGAAGCCGTGGTCATTGAGGAGAATGTTTTGGATGAACAGCTCTTCGAAATTCAAGCAAGTGCTTCTGAAACTTCATGGTATGCATATATAGTTCATTATTTAGTAACTGGTGAGTTTCCATCCTCTATGCATAGTGTTCAACATGAAAAAATTAGGAAGAATGCTAGGACATTTAGTTGGGATAAACCCTACTTGTGGAAGCAATGTTCGTAGGTCTGTTTCAGATAGTGAATTTAAGTCAATTCTTGAGTTTAATGTCGAAATTTTTGATGTGTGGGGCATAGATTTTATAGGACATTTTCCCCCATCTAACGGTTTCTCTTACATTTTACTTGTCGTTAACTATGTGTCAAAATGGGTGGAAGCAAAGGCCACCCGAACTAATGATTTGTGAGTTGTTGCAGATTTCTGAAGGCTAACATTTTTACAAGGTTCGGAATGCCACGCATTCTCATAAGCGATGGAGGTAGCCATTTTTGCAACAGGAGGTGGAAGCTTTAATGAGAAAGTATGGAGTTACACATAAGGTTTCGACACCTTATCATCCTCAAACCAACAGAATGGCTGAAGTTTCCAACCGTGAGATCAAGAAGATCTTGGAGAGAACTGTTAACCAAACCGGAAAGATTGGAGCCAATGTTTAGATGATGCATTGTAGGTATACCGAACTGCCTACAAAACTCCCATTGGAATGTCACCGTATCGATTATCTTATGGGAAAGCATGTCATCTTCCGGTGGAGCTAGAACACAAGGCATGGTGGGCTTTCAAGAAATTCAATATGGATCGAGATGAGGCTGGTTTGCATCGAAAGCTACAACTTTGTGAACTTGAGGAAATAAGGAATGATGCTTTCCACAATGCATGGATTTACAAGGAGAAAACCAAGAGGATTCATGATAAGATGATTCGTGAAAAGAGTCTCGAAGCGGGACAAAAAGTTCAACTCTTTCATTCGAGACCTGGACTCTTCCCGAGCAAGCTACGCTCACGTTGGATCGGCCTTTACTTGGTTATTCAAGTGTTTCATCATGGAACTGTTCTCATTCGATCATTAGAACCCAAAAATGAATTCAAGGTGAATGGTCACCAATTAAAGCCATACTAAGAACATTTCAAGGAGCAAGACGTTGAGGAGGATAAGCTCGAAGACCCAATATCTTCAAACACATGAAAACATCATGTCTAGGCTGTAAGACGTTAAAAAAGAAGCGCTTGTTGGAAGGCAACCCAATGGAAGAGTCCACAACAGTTTTGCACTCTCTTCCCTTTACTCTTTTAATTTTTGTTGCTTTTAATTTCTTAGTTAGATTTTTTTTAAAACCTATACTTTATGCTTAATTCTATGCTTTTACTTTAGTACATTGCGGACAATGTAGAGTTTAAGTGTGGGGGAGGGGTTTACAACTTATTTGAGTCTTCTGGTTAACTTAGTATTTTTTTAGAGTCTTTAGGATGCCCTTAAATAGTCGATGATGAAGTTGGACCAAAAAGATTATATATGGCGTTGCATATCACATACATGAGTTCTTGTGCTAATTGAGATATTTTGAGTGTTAACATGTAGTAGATATGGTTTGAAAATCTTGGTACAGAAATTCGCATGCTATAATAAGTTTTAGATCATACAAACCTTAAAGTGAGTTTTTGAGCCTACATTTCTTCTTTTATGAGTGAATTTCGTGCATCATGGTTTCAAAAATATTTACATGCCTCATCTAATTGCTTGTCATAGATTATAATGAACTAAAGAATGCTAGAACTTACTCATGTAGACTTGCAAAAATTTTAGATTGATTTATGCTCTGATTATGGATGTGATTAAAGGCAATAAGGATTACCACCACTTTACCAAACAACCATGTGTTCATTATTTACGCATGAGTTGCGACGCCCCTAGATAAACCAATTGAGCCCACATTAAGCTTTCTTTCATCACCCATAATATCTAAACACTTAACCTAGTGTAGGACTTCTTTACCCTATGTTCTGCAGACTTAGTGTGAAGTAATGTCAACAATAGGAGAAGATGATGTTTCTAGTGAGGATTAAAGTTTACATGTGTATATGGGGGATAGACTTGTCCAAACAACTTGAAAAAAATTTGATTGCCAAAAAAATAGAGAGCTAGAAAAAAAATGTAAAAAGAAATATCATAAGCTCTTCGACAATAAGTTCTAAATATCACAGTTTGGATTAACGTCTCCCACATTTGCGGATTTGGAGTTCACATCAAATTGAAGGCCCAAAAAATGAAGAAATATAGCCTTTGTCCTGTCAACAAAACTCAAGGGTAGTTTAGAACAAAATAATCATGGTGACGTTCTAGTGAAAAAGAACTCGAATTTGAGGAAGTTTTTGGGTGTTATGACTAAGTTTTTTAAAACATATCTAAATTCTGAATTCTTTAGCCTTAGCTGCATTACAACCTTTCTAAAAGTCAGTTATGATCCTTAACATGAGTAGCCTTTGATTGGTCGAGTAAGTTGCATGAGTAAGCATATAGTTTTAGTTCATTTGTGCAAGTAATTGTTTCTTTCATGAGGTATAGTGTAGAATTTTCACAAAAGTGCTTTTATTTCGTGAAATATGTGAGCTATTTGATTGCCTTACGATATTGTCTCTCACATATACTTTGAGTGAAATCTATCTTCATGAGTGAAAACATGATTAGTGCATCTTTGTGAGTTGATTAAAGCCTTATTTGAAGCATGCATAGCTATAACATTACCAGTTTTTCTTCCAAGTCTTACTTATTCATAAACATGATCATATCTCTATTATCTCGTGAATTTATTGAGCATACAAGTTTATAATCATGTGAGCCATCGCCATATACTTATTAAAAAAAATTCTGAGACAAATTTTAGCTAGGGGCTTAGTTGTGTCTTTGTTCATGCCTTTGAGAGAGTTACTACTTGATGATAAGGTGTGTTCTTTCTTTCAATTTTTTTTATTCTTAGAGAGTCTTAGTTTAAAATTAGTGTTTTCTAAGGGACTAGCAAAGTCTAAGTGTGGGAAAATTTGATATACTGAAAGGACCCAACCTCGATTTAGCTCCCTAAACCGGAATCAAACCCTTTCGAAAACACGAACCAACAAAAACCGTAGAAATTTTGGCAGAGTTTCGCTACTAACGTGGAATTACCATTACCTGCACGCGGAAAATACACTTCATCCTATGCCACAAAAAGCAAACCGTGGGCACTAATCCCATCCGGATTTCTCAATATATCAACAGTAAAGTAAAACAATAAATATATCTATACTTTACTGAAATCCGGTGTAAAATCGTATAAACATATACATCAGAATACTCAGAGCGACCTCTAATGTATAATCATATAAATATACCACAGTAGGTAGAACAATAAACCTACTGGAAGAAATAAGGTACCTCGAGCACTATGCCTCCGACCACGACGTGCGACACCAGAATCCGAACTGCAAACTGGGCACGGAAACCGAAAAGCCCAGGGGAAAGGCAAATAAAAACGTTAGAGTGAGTGGACGAAAATAAACATATGCCTTTCACCAATTTATATACATACTCAATGTAAAACAGTGCGAGTTCGGAACACAACACATATATATATGGAGGTTGTCGGGCGAATCTCTCAAGCCCGACGTCAGGTGAATCGCTCAACCTGACGGTGATAGGCCAGGGGAATCTCTCAACCCCGGCGGCACTCAGGGGAATCTCTCACCCTGCTTCAAACGAATCTCTCAACTCTTGGCCAGAGGAATCTCTCAACTCTGGTACATCGATGTAATAAATGCCATCACCCATAAACATATAACAATACCTCCGAAAATAACATATATCTCAACATCGTATAATTTAAATACGGAAATCATAAAATCCACGAACTCGCAAATCAACAGTGAAAATAGAAACTTGTCCACTCATAGACTAGCGTAACGCAGTTCGCGTTAACCCGTGATCCGGCGGAAAGTCCCTCGCCAAACGAACGATCACGAACACCCAAATATTCACAATGTCCATTACTTAAAGTCATAACTCGACAATTCAAAACAAATCACGAGAAACCACTGTTCTCGGAAACACATAATCCGATTACGACAAACTGTCGGAAATCCGGAAATCACACCTCAATACCTCGATGTACTTTCGGATGCTCAAATCGAGAAACGAACCTCCCCACTGCGATCGGAGCGCGATTTCGAGTGAAATGACATGCAACTTGTGGAAAATCTCAAAAAGTCAAACTTTGACCGCCGTTGACCGTTGACCGCCGTCAACGGTGGCGCCGCCACCAAACTAAAAATTTCTCGGCGGAGCAACCCCTATTCCACTCAAAATCATCCACTGAGAAACTTTCACAACTGCAACAAAGGCCAATTCTCACTCTAACTTGTCCAATTTCACGAAAAACCGAATGTTCATACAAATTTCAAATCCAAAATTTTCCAAGCACAAGCAAAATTAGATCACCAAACTTACATGGTTAGAATCATGGAGATGAGGGCTTCAAAACCCAGTGCTTGATGTAGCTCAATTCGGCCGAAAATATGGAACCCGAATTCACTCCAAAAACTACCAACTTCTCGCCGGAAATTCTTCCTCCTCCGTGAACCACGCCGTGCGTGGTGGCCGTGGTTGAGTAGAGGACAGTGAGGCGAGTCGAGAGGGACCAAAAGGAGGCTCGGAGGTGGCTGGAATACCCCTCGCCGCCGGCGAGCCGAACCCCAGTCGCGCCACCCCAACTCACCCCGCGTTGACTGGTCAACACACCAGTCAACCCAATAATGCTTCTGTTGACTTTCCCAAAGGGGAAACCCCCATTAAATACTCATTAAATGCTTTCCCAATTAGGAAACTTCCAAAATACCTTTTTCGACAAACTTTAAACACCCGTAACTTCCTCGTCGTAATTCCGATTCCGATAATTCTCGCGGCAACAAACTCGACTCAACATGTTCTTCAATAATCACCGGAAGTCAAACACATCGACCAATCGGATAAAAAGTCAACGGTTCAAAC
The DNA here is from genome assembly GCA_946800695.1 of Geum urbanum. Classification (NCBI taxonomy): domain Eukaryota; kingdom Viridiplantae; phylum Streptophyta; class Magnoliopsida; order Rosales; family Rosaceae; genus Geum; species Geum urbanum. Next base: position 45,111,112 of record OX326998.1, read on the forward strand.
CAATACATATTTAATAGACTAAACAATCAACAATCAGACATATTCACAACTTAATCTTCGTAACTCGAAAAAATCCTCCAGAAGTTCCCACGAGCTCGAAATTAAATTCTCAACAACTTTCGTGAAGAAGCCAAAACCAAATTCTCGTCCGGTAATTTAGTCGTTAAGAGCACCACCATTTAAATCCGAACTTCAAATATTCATAATTAATTCCTCGGTCGTCCAAATAACAATCCGGAACCGCCCACGAACTCGAAATCACACATACAACGACTCTCGAGAAGAGACTCAGCTCCAATTCTCGGCCAATGATTAAGTCGTTAACAAGCCTGGCGATTCAATCATCAGTCAGAAATCTGCGATTACGCAGTAACTCACGAATCAAGATGATCATACTGCTGATTCTGGTCTGGGTCGTCACAAATCCACCCCCCTTAAAAAATTTCGACCTCGAAATTTCCGAGTCTGCTGACTAAACATAGGAGCACTGCCTCTGCATACTGCTCAACTCTCCGGTAACAACATTAATAGAACAACTCTGATAACAAACTCCACCATAGGAGATAGCTCCGTGCTGAAATTCATGTACCCTCAAATCACAAATCTGAACTGGCTCAACTCAATCGCCAAGTGTTCCTGCATAAGGAACAGATAGGGTACACAACACGTAACAAACCGGAAACATAGTTCCGCCACACGGAATACAACAGACACGAAAGCCAATGCTATAGGCGATGCCGAACTATACGGCACAGCACAAACTCGCCTATGACCACACACGGATCAAAATAACATAGCAAATCACAACTCAATCTGCACACATCAACATAACTCAAACATCGAACTCAAGCAATTATCAACCCATTTCTGCTAACCTGATAGTCTGTGGTAACACATTCCACAAAATCATAATCAAATGTCAGCTCAGATCCAAACTCGCTATAACACAATGGAGTACAACATCGTTCCTCAAAATGACATCAAAACTATAGTGGTCCACAAACTGGTACTGCTTGCACTCTCAAACAAGTGAAACTGTTGGTCCCAAGTCCTCCGGAACTGAAATACCGAGGTCCACAATATGCCCTCCAAGGCTTGAATAGTCCTCAAAGATCGCCCACCAATCTGAGGATAAGAACTGGTACTAACTTGTAATCTGGTCCCCAATGCTCGCTGCAAAGCTCGCCAACACTCAATTGTAGTTAATTACCTCGACCAGCAAACTGGGACACAGGTACACCACGTGAATGGACAACCTCCGTTAAACACAGCTATGCCAGTCTACCACTGAAATCTTTCCCGAAAGTACAAGGAAATGTACTGAGTTTGTCAAATGGTCTACAATGGTCTGACAACTGGTATCACAAATCAAATGCGCACAAACACACACAAGATCATAGCGACAAATGCCACGTCCAACCGGAAATCTCGAATGGCTGACACTTCACGGCAAGTCTCTGCCTCCTAGCCATCGCCAGTCGACAAATGTGGCATCCGCACACTCAAACTGCTACATTGCACTTTATGTTGCATCACTGGTAATAAACTCGAAGTATCTGATACATTTCCGCATCACTAGCGCCAAATGCGTGCGAAACCACGAGCCTCAACATCATCACACTTGAACTCAGTTCCCATAGCTCGCAACTCGGCTAACACGGAAACTAGAGCCACACATACACACATGCAATACTGAAGCTCATGACTCTCAACCGAACGCACCAACAACAACATCCCAAAGGGATAGTCAAAGTGCAACTACTAACCTTTCTCGAACAAGCTCAAAGGTGCAGCCATAGTCGTTAGTCGACCTCATCCATCTACACTCCCTCAAGCCCAAATCTGGCCAAAAATGCAAGTGGAGGAAACTCAAATGATCAGTGCACGTCCTACACTGAGCTGCACGCCATAACAGTAGTGTCTCGAACTCTCCGATGCTAACATAAGGACAGCTACACCCAAATCATACACAGGATACGTAACTACACAAAGTTCCACTGCCTGGAACCATGAGCCATCGCTCTGCTACACAACATCAAAACATAACCAAATCCAAACCTTGATGCATCGCCATAACCCACGAACTCATCACGGTCGTCAGGTAAGATCAAAACTGAAGCAACGATCAACAATCCTGCAGGAGTAAGTAACTCTCCTCGCGTGCATCGAACCACTCAAACTTGACACTTTCTTCGTCAATCCGGAAAGTGAAGTGGCAACCCGGGGAAAATCCTGCACAAAGCCGTCGGTACAAGCCTGCCAAACCCAAGAGACTCCCGATCTCTGGTACAATAGTAGGGCAATCCCCAAACCAACTCGGCTTCTAACTGGTCAGGATCCACGCCAACTCCCTCGGCTGACATCACACAGCCCAAAATCTTCACGCTAAGCGATCAAGATTCACACTGACTGACCTTCGCAAATAGCTGATGTGACGACCCGGACCAGAATCAGCAGTATGATCAGCTTGATTGATGAGTTACTGCATAGTCGCAGTTTGTCGGCAGTTATTTGAATCGCCAGGCTCGTTAACGACTAAATTATTGGCCGAGAATTGGAGCTGGGTCTCTTCTCGAGAGTCGTTGTACGGGTAATTACGAGTTCGTGAGCGGTTCCGGATCGTTATTTGGATGACCGAGGAATTAGTTATGACTATTTGAAGTTTGGATTTAAATGGTGGGCTACTTAACGACTAAATTACCAGTCAAGAATTTGGTTTCAGCTTCTTCACGGAAGTTGTTCAAAATTTAATTTCGAGTTCGTAGGAACTTCCGGAGCATGATTTTGAGTTACGAAGATTTAGTTGTGATTATTTCCGTTTGTTGATTATTTAGTCGAATTAATGTGTGTTGCTTTGAAGGGTTGACTTTTTATCCGTTTGGCCTATATGTTTGACTTCGGGTGATTATTGAAGAGTATGTCGAGACGAGTTTGTGGCCGCGAGAATTATCGGAATCGGATATACGACGAGAAAGTTACGCGCGTTTGAAGTTCGTCGAAATGGATAAACATGAAGTTTCCTAATCGGGAAAGGCTATAAATAGCAGGTTGCCGAAAAAGGAAAGTCAAAGGAGGAGTTAATTGGGTTTGACCGAGTTTGACCGAGTCAAACTCGGTGGAGGATGGCTCACGACGGTGGCAAACGGTGGCTCACGGCGAGGAGGATTCCGGCCACCCCAGGCCGTGGGGTTGGTCCCTTTGGACTCGCCTTGACATCCTCGACTTCATTCCGGCCACCTTCCACGGTATAGCTCACCGGAAAAGGAGAATTATCCGGCCAAAGTTTAAGGTTTCTTGGTGAATTCGGGTTCCTCAAATTCGGCCGAATTGAGCTTCAAGATGCACTGGGTTTTGTAGCCCTCCTCTCAAGGATTCTAACCATGTAAGTATGAAGTTCTAATTCGATTTGTGGATTGAGAATTTTGGGTTTGAAATTTGTGAACCAATTCGGTTTTACATGAAATTGACCTAGTTAGAGTGAGAATTGGACTTCGGTGCAGTTGACAAAGTTGCTCAGTGGGTGATTTTGAGTGGAATAGGGGTTTCTCCGCCGTGAAATTCTCCAGTCGGCAGCGGCGCCGCCGTGGACGGCGGTCAACGGTCAAAGTTTGACTTTTTTGGACTTTCGACAAGTCGCATGTCATTTGACTCGAAATCGCACCCCGATCGCAGTGGGGAGATTCGTTTCTCGATTTGAGCATCCGAAAGTAAAGCGAGGTATTGAGGTGCTATATATGGATTTTCGACGATTCGTCGGCTTTGAGTTATGTGTTTTCGGAAATGGTGGTTTCTCGTGATTTGTCTTGTATTGTCGGATTATGACTTTGAGTATTGGATTTTGTGAATATTCAGGTGTTCGTGATCGTTCTTTTGGCGAGGGACATTCCGCCGGATCACGGGTTAACGCGTGTCGCGTTACGCCAGTCTGTGAGTGGACAATTTCTTTTCACGGAATTATTGCGAGTCTTTTATATGATTTACGAACTTGAGCATGCGTATGAGATTTCGGATTACATGAGCATGTGTTTTACGATTATACGATTATGTTTATATGGATATACGTATACGAATATACATACACTTATATGTTGTTTCATACATTTGCATCGAACTGTTTATGATTTGGTTTTCACAGAGTACAGTCTTGGTTACATTGTTGTATCGATACACTTTGCCTCTCGGCTGATCCCCGATGGTAGGCCGCCAGGAGGGACGTCGTTATCCCGACCTGACCGGTGAGGGGCGTTTCCCCGGAACCGAGGCCATTTCTGGCTTAGAATCACGGGGACTAAGGACCTCGTGATTCGGACTGTACTAGCACGGTGTGTGTCCATGAGTGATCCCGTGGGATTTATACTTGCATGCTCTGTACGCTGGAGGATTATGGTTTACCTCGTGTACTTGTTGATTTTATTTACCTGGACTCGCATATGTATTTTTAACATATATATCAACTGGTGAAAGACATTTATTTTCGTCCACTCACTCTAACGTGTTTATTGTCTTTCCCCTGGGCTTTTCGGTTTCCGTGCCCAGTTTGCAGTTCAGGCTCTGGTGTCGCACGTCATGGTCGGAGGCATAGTGCTCGAGCAATCTTGTTTCATCCAGTAGGTTTATTGTTCTACCTACTGTGGTATGCGTATATGATTATGTATTAGATGTCGCTATGAGCTTCCTATTGAATACGTTATACGATTTTACACTGGATTTCAGTAAAGTGCATATATTTACTACTTTACTTTACTGTTGATATATTGAGAAATCCGGATGGGATTGGTGCCCACGGTTTGCTTTTTCTGGCATAGGATGAAGTGTATTTTCCGCGTGCAGGTAATGGCAATTCTACGCTAGTAACGAAACTCTGCCCAAATTTCGAAAAGTTTTTGTTGGTTCGTGTTTTCGGAAGGGTTTGATTCCGATTTAGGAAGCTAAATCGGGGTTGGGTCCTTTCAGCTGATCATCTCGCGAAGTCCGCAAAACAACTCGCTATTGCATCAGGTGCTGGCCCACGCTCCTGGAGTACATCAGGACGTTGCCAACGGACATGACCGCAAACTCGTCCAGAAACCGTCTGAACATCTGGTCCATCAAGTCCACATGATCTACGGGGGCATTGGTCATCCAAACAGCGTGACCAAGAACTCCTAATGCCCGCACCATAATCCGAAAGCTGTCCAAACCACATCTGACATATCGATCCTCAACTGATGGTATCCAGACCCAAAATCAATCTTCGAAAAGACTGAAGCTCTCGCGAGCTGATCAAACCAATCGTCAATCCGAAGCGGAGGATACTCACTCTCCTCTGAAGCAAATCAGGCTTCGGTAGTCAATCCACCACAACGTCGAACCATCCAACATCCATACAACAATGTAAGAGCACACCACGCAAATACGCGGGGTCGTCTGAAATCTCCTGAAACCTCCTCCAGCAACTTCTGGAGTCGAAACTATAGCTCCATCAGCTCCGCTGGCTCCGAACGACAAAACGTCGGTAAAATTAGTCCAGCGCCCGACACAAGCTCAATGGTGTAGTCGGTCTCCCGAACTGGAGGAACACCTGGTAACTCCTCCGGAATACACCTGGAAAACTCCGAAACCACCTCAATGTCACCAATGTCGGGCACAGCAACCGAAGTATCCACAACATAAGCTAAACAAGCAACAATATCCGTCTCCATCATCCGCTCGACCATCACCACGAAACAGTATCTCGAGAAAACCTGGTCGTCGAAACACAACCTCCTCCTCAAGGCACTCGAACATAGCCAAATGCGTTGTCAGTAAGTCCATACTCACCATCAGACCAAAACCACAATGTCCAGCTATAACAAATCCGCGGCTAAGCCATAACCTCCAGCTAGGATCTCGCGACCTCCGGATGGATGCAACACTCTCCAAGACCTCGGAAGTGGAGATGTAGGTACACTAGCCATGGATATCAAACAATAATAACCTCGGAGAAAAGTCTGTCCTCAAACAAGGTCATGGCACGAACTACAACATGCCCAACTAGCCGCCCACGTCAATAGCGACATTGCTGAATAACTCATCTAAAAGAGTATGTTGATTAGACTTCAGGAACAACATAAGGATCTCCTCGTAAACTCTGAGCTACCGATCCGCTACAACAGCTGGCTGGGGGCGCTCCCTCGTAACGTGACCCTCCTGGCCACCGAAACAACAACTGAAAGTACTCCTCAAACACAAATCACCGCAACACCTGCTGCGTGAAAGGGTCACCAACGATCACCCAAACTTATGCCACAGGAGCAAGTCCGCTACTATCTGATCTCCGCCATCGTCAAACGGATTCTATGCTTTGATCTGATGGCCCACAACATAATCGATAAGGCCACAGCCCGATGAAGTCACTGATCCCGAAGTGCCAGAACTCAACCTCATCAAAATCTCGACAAAATCCACTTTCCTCAAACCACCACATCGAAAACCGCGTACACCTTTCCTTCTCAACAGCCTCGCCACTGAGTGCAGCACACTAAGCTCCTCACGGCTATCTCGAGGCACATCAATCAGACTCTCTCTCTGATGCTCAAATTCAAACTCATCTCGAACCTCATGCATAGCTCCCTCTGAAGCCACATAACACGTGCAAACGGAAACAACCATGTGGACAATGCATCTCTGCCTCAGGTGGGTAAACACTCTACATTTGATCGCTGGATAGCCTGATAAAACCATTACCGTATAAACAACACTCTGAATGTAGGCCATGGAGTCGCAACAGGAACTCAAACAATACCAGCCCACAAAATACAACAATCTGTCTTAGGCAAACATCAACTGCCACAATTCTCAGCTCTGAGGCAACATGTAGACGCTCATACATACACAACCAGGCAAACCGTGACACACAATTCTCGGAACTCAGAATACTCATCCAAACCCACAATTCTCTGGCAAATCGCGCGTCGATTGATCCTCAATAGGATCCACAACCGAAACGACACAGAAAGCACGTCAGGAGGCATCCTAATGAATAAAATATCGTTCACAACAAGTGAAACGTAATCATGGAACTTCAAATATTTGAAAGTATACAACACCCGGAATATTGATGAGTATCCGCCGGCCGGTCGGGTCACCATTCCAGACATGCTGTACATTCTCAAATGTCCTTAGTAAACACGACTACAGAAGTCTACAGAACCTATAACCTAATGCTCTGATACCAAGCTGAAAGGACCCAACCCCGATTTAGCTCCCTAACACTACAAGAAAATGAGTCATTACCGGCGAGATTCCGGCCAACAAGGCCGGCGACCGGAAAAGTCGCCGGTAATGTCCATCATTACCGGCGACTTACCCCGTCGCCGGTAATGTCGCCGGAATCTCGCCGGTAATGTTCCAAAACATTACCGGCGACTCCAACCGTCGCCGGCAATGTCTAGGCACACATTTCCGGCGATTTTCCGGCCGGAATTTCGCCGGAAATGTGTGCCTAGACATTGCCGACGACGGTTGGAGTCGCCGGTAATGTTTTGGAACATTACCGGCGAGATTCCGGTGTAAAGTCGCCGGTAATGTCTTCATTTCCGGCGACTTACTCCGTCGCCGGCAATGTGTCTTATATTAGATGCCGGATGGGGCAGATCGATCATTCAATCATTTTGAGCGAAAAAAATCCAGAGAAATCGAAAGAAGGAACGTACGCTCTGAAATCGATCATTCGGTATATTGTCAAAATTAAGGCGCGCGTCGAAAACTCGATCACTCGGGAAGCTATATATATAGGTACGTAGGTGTATATATACGTATATGTGGTATATATATATATGTGTGTGTGTTGATCAAATCCAATTCGTGAGATATATATGAAATGTTGTTGATGTACGGTCACCGAAATGAGAAAACAGCTTGTAGTTAATCTTGTGTCTGAATCTATGACTGGTATTATCGTATTTTTATCGGAGCCAGGCTTAACAGAGCCTCCTCCTACCCAGTCAAATACGTTTTGAATTGAAAAAAGGAGAATACTATCATCGAGTACTGAATCGAATTCAGAGATTAGATCGATATATATACATATGCATGCATGTGTTGATTTAATTAGAGTTGAATTGAGAGATCACATCGATTATTAGTAGTGAATGTGTGTATATATATATAATTAATACGTAAAATTGTTAGAATTTTCAGGATGGACAAGAGTTGGATGAGCCTCGAAAGATGGGATGTCAGATATCACCAGGGAATTAGGAGTTTTGTGGATTTTGTGAAGGCTAATTGTGGAGACACTACACTTCATTATTGCCCGTGTAAAGAATGTAAGTGTTTCAGCGATCGATTTCGATTTCCCATTGATAAAGTCCAGAGGCACCTGAGTAAATACGGGTTTTGGGATAAGTACACTTGTTGGATTTATCACGGTGAAACATCGGTAGCGGGTCCGCATGATCATGGACAATTTGGTGAGAGGGTCAGTCCACGCTATGATCATGGAGATTTTGCTGAGAGGGGCAGTTCATCCTATGATCCAACATCGATGTTAATCAATGATATGTTTCCTCATGAGAGCGGTGTATTTGCTGATGAAGCACCAAATGTCCCTCCTGTCGTTGAGGGTTTCCCCCATATCGAGCCAGTCGAACCATTACCTGGAGGTCATGTCAACACAAGCGGTATGGACAAGTACAACAACCTGATTGCATTGCAACAGACTCCGTTGTACGACGGTTGTAGTACGACGGTTGTGATGGGAGTGATGCAGCTCAAAATGGAGAACAAAATGTCTGTCAAAGCTGTTGATTCTTGGTTGAAGTGGACTGCTTCGCTACTGCCACCCGGTCATCGTCTTCCTACCACTCATCATAAGGTGTGACATATCCTGAAAGATCTTGGGCTTTCCTACATCAAAATCCATGCATGCAGATATGATTGTATTCTCTTCTGGGGAAAAGATCTCGAAGACCTTGAAGCCTGCCCGGTATGTTTTACAGAAAGGTATAAGTTGACTCCTGCAGGCAACAAGAAAGCTGTGAAGATACTTCGATATTTCCCGCTTATTGATAGGCTGGAGCGGTTGTTCATGTGTGCTTTCACGGCCGAGGCAATGAGATGGTGGGCTGAGAGGAACTTGCCTGACGATGACACCCTTATACACCCTTCCGACGGAGAGGCTTGGAAGCACATGGTTAGGGAGTTTGATCATTTTGCAGCAGAGGTCCGAAATGTTTGGCTAGGGCTCTCATCTGACGGATTCAACCCTTTTGGCAACATGAGTCTTCGATACAGTATATGGCCAGTTATTTTGGTACCGTACAACCTTCCACCATGGATGTGCATGAAGAAGGAATACAATATGCTCACTCTGTTAATTCCGGGCCCGGGTTATCCAGGAAAGTGTCTCGATGTGTATTTGAGGCCTTTGATTGAGGAGCTTAAGTACCTGAGTGAGTGTGGCCACCCCACTTACGATAGGTTCAAAAAGGAGATGTTCCAGATGCATGCCATGCTTGTTGGCACCATCAGTGATTTTCCTGCCCGCGGTATGTTGTCGGGCAACGTTACCAGGGGTTACAGGGCTTGTTCAAAGTGCATGACGGTTGATTGTTGCAGTCCTCATTGCAGTAAAATTGTTCAGATGCGTCACCGTTGTTGGCTTCCATATGATCACCCATTTAGGCAGGATCCAGACGCGTTTGATGGGACTGTGGAAACAGGTGTGGCACCCAAGCGATGGACAGGGGAAGAAATTTTGGAACTGTTGAATGAATACGATTTTGGCCAGCTGAGCAATCATCCTGACATAGTGGCGTCAATTCCAGACAAGCCCGAAAGGTATAAGTTTTGGACACACAAGAGCATATTCTGGGAACTCTCCTACTGGCCCAGGTTGCCTATCAGACATTACCTAGATGTCATGCACATAGAGAAGAATGTGTGTGAAAGTGTGGTGGGCACAGTTCTTAACTTGGAGGGGAAAACAAAAGACATCCCTAAGGCACGCATTGATCTGAAAGCAATGGGTCTGCGGAAACATTTGTGGTTAAGAGATGGTAAGAGAAAAATGCCGCAAGCTCCGTACACAGTAAAGCCGAAGCATAAGCATGAAATTTTTCGGTGGCTGAGTAATGTCAGGTATATATTCTTATGGCTATGTAGGAATTTGGCCTTAAATTTTTAGCGGAGTATATATGGTTATATGCGAGAAATATAATTGGTCCATATATATGGCTTTATCTATATATATGCAGGTATCCTTATGGCTATGCAGGAAATATAAGCAGGTGTGTTAACTTCCGGGACAATAAGATGTACGGATTAAAGAGTCATGACTGCCATGTACTGCTTCAACGCCTTTTCCCTATTTTCATTCGAGGGTACATGCCCAAAGAGGTGGTGGAGCCGTTGGTGGCCTTGTCAAGATTCTTTCAGAAGTTATGCACCAGGGAAGTTAAAAAAGCAGACCTGAGGGAGATGCAAGATGACATCATTTTTATCATGTGCAAGCTTGAGAGGATATTTCTCCCAAATTTTTTCGACATAATGCCGCACCTGATGATCCATCTTCCCGAACAATTGTTGCTTACCGGTCCCGTACACTACACTTGGATGTATCCCATGGAAAGGTACAAATGATTCATAAATTTGGTTTGCCTATGTTTTTATATGTAAATTCTTGTGGTTAAGTAAGTTAACATGTACTTGTTAACTTGTAGACAATTGGGAGCCTACAAGGACTATGTGAAGAATAAATATGCACCTGAAGGGTGTATCGCTGAAGCATATCTTGCGCACGAGTGTGTAACGTACACCAAAGTGTACCTCGAAAATGTAGAGGACCCCCAACAACATATGCCGATAGATGAACCCCAGTTCAACCTTTCTATCATCTCCAGTGACGTGGTAGTACAGGGAAGCTTGCCAAAGTCGTACAAGTTGGATGGAAATGAGGTAGCCATTGCCCACTGGTCGGTACTGATTAACTGTCAAGAAGTACAATATTGGAAAAACTATCATCTTCACTGCCCTGCTATTGCCGGAAATGTTGATTACCACAACAAGACGTTTGCAAACTACTTTGGTCAATGGGTAAGTATATGTGTATATGTATATTTTTATATATATCTTTATATAGCATGTATGTATGTACGTGGTTTTGTGGTTTCAAGATGACATAATTTCTTCTGTACGTATTAATATATGGACGTTTTCAGATGAACCATGTAGCAGATGATGGTTGCCCAGAGTGGTCAAACGAATTGAGGGTCCTGGCGATGAAACCGATTGCTTCAAAAGTTTACTCGATGTGTCAGGTCAATGGCGTGAAATTTATATGTGAAAATCGAGACGACCGATTGAAAACACAGAATTGTGGGGTGATGGTCCATGGTGGGCAGGATGGCGTTGACTATTACGGTGTCCTTCATTCAGTTGTTGAACTAATTTATGGGAACCGCATGAAAGTGCACTTGTTCAAGTGTAGATGGTTTGATACTAGCCCGGAGAACACAAGAACCGATCAGTACGGAACATTTTCGGTGAATACTGCTACTACCTGGTATGAAGATGACCCTTTCGTTCTTGCCTCATCAGTAAAACAAGTGTTTTACCTGGACGATCTTCTTAACAAAGTCCTGTGGAAGGTGGTTAACCATGTTGCTCATAGAAACATATACAGTGCTGCCACACTTGGTGATACCGCAGATGATGAGGAAGTTACTGCATACCAAGAGCCAAACGCTTTTGACATTCCGGAATCATCTACGATTCGCCTTAATAATGTGAGATCTGGGAGTGTGGTTCGAATTACTGGAGCAGAACTTCTCGATGTTAATCCATATGAAGTTGACGCTGATTCAGATGACGAGGAGCGGCACATATTGCCAGAGGTTACCTATGAAACCGAGTCAGACTCAAGTGATGAAGATGATTACGATTATCATCCTTAGTACGTTGGAAATTGTAGTCGGAAATTGTAGTCGGCAAATGTACGTAGTAAAATGTTTAAGGAAATTGTAGTCAGAAAATGTACTCGGAAATTGTACGTAGTCGTAAATTGTATGTAGTCGGAAATTGAACGTAGTCGGAAATCGGAACCGTATTCGGAAATTATACGTAGTCGGAAATCGAAACCGTAGTCGGAAATTGAACGTAGTCGGAAATCGGAACCGTAGTCGAAAATTGGAACCGTAGTCGGAAATCGGAAATTGAACGTAGTCGGAAATCGGAACCGTAGTCGGAAATTGAACGTAGTCGGAAATCGGAAATCTGAAATTGAACGTAGTCGGAAATTGGAAATTGAACGTAGTCGGAAATCGGAACCGTAGTCGGAAATTGAACGTAGTCGGAAATCGGAACCGTAGTCGGAAATTGAACGTAGTCGGAATTCGGAACCGTAGTCGGAAATTATACGTAGTCGGAAATTGTACGTAGTCGGAAATTATGTAGTCGGAAAATGGTCGGAAATTGGTCGATCGGATAATAGTCGACAAATAATGACATTACCAACGAGTTGACAAGCAACTCGTTGGTAATGTCATTACCAACGACTTAGCAACTCGTGGGTCATGTCATTACCAACGAGTTGCTTCTCAACTCGTTGGTAATGTCATTACCAACGAGTCAAGTCGTTGGTAATGACATTACCCACGACGTACGTCGTTGGTAATGTCATTACCAACGACGTTAACCTACCTCGCCGGCAATGGTGGCGGTATAGCTCGAGCTCGATCTCCTCCTCCCCATTTCTCTTCGGCCTAATTCAATTCTCTCTTCCCTCTTACCTCTCTTAGCACGAAATTCTCACCTCTCCCCTCTCCTCAATCCTCTCTTCTCTCTTCCCTCTCCCCTCTCTTCCTCTCCTCCCCTCTCTCCTCCCCTCTCTCCTCCTCCCCTCCTCCTCTTCCTCCTCCCCTCACCTCCGTCGCCGGCAAAGTTGGGTCGAGCTCCACAATGCCAGGTTTGAGCTCACTCTCTCTCCCTCTCTCTCTCTCTCATTCCACAATATTTTTTTTTTGTGTATTTTAATTAATTAATTTTTGATAATTGTGGGATGTATATATGTATGCATGTGGACAATATTTGTAAAATGTAATTAAGGTATGTATGAAAATTGTGGGAAAAAAATGTGGATAATTGTGGGGTGAAGGAGCAATATATGTGATGTATATATGTGAAAAATTAATTAATATATATGGAATGTATATATATACGTATGTTTGAAAAATGTGAAAAATTAATTAGCTGGGGTGAATTGGATTAATATGTGATGTATATATATATGTGTGAATTAAGGTGAAATTAAGATGCATGATCGATGTATATATGTGTGAAAAGTTTAAAGCCGGAAATGATGTATGTATATATGTTAAGTTAGGTGATATAGTTGTTAATTTAATGTATAATATGTGATATTGGAACCATACCAAATCGGAACCGGAACGGTTTGAAACCGGAACTGTTTATAACCGGAACCGTTTGAAAAGAAACGGTTCCGGTTTCAAACGGTTCTGGTTCCAAACCGTTCCGGTTCTGATTTGTTATAGAACCGAAACGGTTTGGAACCGGAACTGTTTGTAACCGGAACCGTTATGTTACAAATTGTTCCAGTTACAAACAGTTCCGGTTTCAAACGGTTCCGGTTCCAAACCGTTCCGGTTCTGATTTGTTATAGAACCGAAACGGTTTGGAACCGGAACCGTTTCGAACCGGAACTGTTTGTAACCGGAACCGTTATGTTACAAACGGTTCCGGTTACAAACAGTTCCAGTTTCAAACGGTTCCGGTTACAAACCGTTCCGGTATTTCTGATTTGTTATAGAACCGAAACGGCTTGGAACCGGAACCGTTTGGAACCGGAACTGTTTGTAACCGGAACCGTTTGTAATATAACGGTTCCAGGTTCAAACGATTCCTGTTCCAAACCGTTCCGGTTCCAAACCGTTCCGGTTCCGATTTGTTATAGAACCCCAATTCCCATGACTATTACGGTGTCCATGCCAGGAGGTTTTGCGGCTAATTGGCTTCGGAGAGGTTCCCGAAATAGTGGAGGGAACAGTAGTCAAGCTTCCTCCTCGCCCGCAGTTAGCAACACGCCCAGTGGGCCAATGATGAGTGCTCGCACGAGAGCCTTGCTAGAGGCGCGAGCTGAGGAGGAAGCTGCACGATCAAGAGCCGTGCAACCGGAAGTTGAGCCTCGAGCCTTAGTCTCCAGACGCTCAATCAGCAGACGTCCCTCTGGTGGCAGAGCCTCAGACGAGCGACAGTCAACGGGGGCATCAGAAACTCCCTCAATCCGAATGCCCCATATTCGCCCGGTGCCTACTCCCGTTTCACGGGAATCATCTGAGACACATGGTGGTGCTGGCGCCTCATCGTCCAGGCCTCGTCTATCTCCGCCGTCCGGTCTCTTCCTACCCGACGAGATTCCTGTCATCCCTGAATTCGATGATAGGGGGATGCCTGTTTATATTGAAGGACGGCCGGAGTTCCTGAGCGTGGAGGAAGCGTATAACTTCCTCCCGTTCGACCCCGTGTATCTTTGGAGTGTGAGGTGCACCAACCAACAAACGGACGATGCAGGTAAATTTTATTTAACATCAGATTGATTACTTAATTATTACTTAAGACTTGCGATAGGTTCAATTAATGATATCAATTTGTTGACATTGTATTATTAGGCAATTTCGTTAATGGGACTGAAAAACGGAAAGGGGCTAGAGGCACCTGCACCGGGAAGAGACTTGAGCAGGCCACCGGCGGAAGGAAAACGCCCATAAGGGCCAATGAGGATGGCGAGGTGATCGAGGAATTCGACACCACGCGCAAATATGTCAGCTTGGCCGGTGCGATCGTGCGGGACAAGGTCCCAATGCTTTGGCCAGATTGGGAATCTGTGCCTATCTACGTGAAGATGCAAGTGCATAATGCACTCAGTGTGAGTAAAATCGTATTTTCATTACGTAAATTTTACATTTATTAATTAAGTCCGAATAAATATATAATTTTACCTTTTATATATTCATATTGCAGGTGTGGTTTGACGTGGATGAAGTTCTTATTCACACGTGGGTAGAGCGTCAACTACATATGAGGTGATGTGCTTCGACTTATTTGAATATATATCGAGTTAGATTTTTGTTTATCAAGTGTTTTAATATCTCTAACTTTTTTTCCTTCTGTTAATATAGGTATAAAGAGTGGAAGAACGAGCTTTCTTCCCATTACACTGTATACAAGGAGCTAGGCCGAGGTTCCACCCCTAGCGAATTCCGGTTTAGGGAGTACGAGTGGCTGTGGCTGATAGCCCACTTTGAGCACCCCAAAGCTCGGGTATGCATCCTTAATATATCTTTCAAGCCTAATGTATCGTATCAGATTGAAATAGTTAGTTACTAATTTTTTTTCATATGTTTATCAAACAAGGCGATTTCGAAAACGAACCGGGCGAATAGATTGAAAAACACCAGGGCCCATCATGCAGGTTCACTCAACTACATGGGTTGGTCGACTAAGGCGCAGCAACAACAAGAGGTGAACCCGTTGGTGTATATTCATCAGAAGTTCTACCCGCAGTGCCCTGAAGAAGCGGTAAGTCTTTCGCCTCTCCATGTGTTAATAAAACTATTTTTCAAGATGGAAATAGATTTTGTTAGCTAATACGTTGTTCATTTTCCCTTTTCAATTATTCGAGAGTGAAGGAGGCGACCGCAGAAGTGACCATGAGTATAGCTCGGACTAACCATCCTGACTGCTCCGAGGAAGAAGTCACCCAGTATGCCTCTCAGATCGATCCGCTTGATCCCCCGATAGCGGCTCGGATCATGGCAAAAGCGTGCGGGACTGGAAAGAATACCTACTACTGTAGGGGAATGGGCACGGCGGGCGAAGGACTATTGAAGAACACTTCAGAATACTCTACCGGGTCAAGAAGTTCAACTTCTAGTCGTAACCTCGCGGCGGAGCTTCATAGGACGCAGAGGGAGTTGGAGGAGCAAAAGAGGCAGATGGCCGAGTACCAAATGCAGCAGACACAGGTGCAGGCTCAGATGTACACATGGATGCGGACGATGTACGAGGCTCAGACTACCGGACAACCCTTCCCCACACCTCCCCCGGTCCCTCATATCCCTACCTATCCACCACCACCACCGCACCAGTCAACGCCAGAGCAAGACCAAGGTAGCCACCGGAATTCAAATGAGTACATGGATTACTTCAACCCTGATGACCCGCAAGTTCCTGGACCTGACCTGTAGTTGTAGTTAATTTTTTTATCGTCGTTGCTATTTGTACTGTACGTTGGACATTTATGTTGAACTTGTATGACTGTCTTTGCTACGTGTACTGTTGAACTTGTATGATTGTACGGTTTATCCGGTTCAATGCAATGCAGGTTATGGAATTGGGCCGAATCCAGAACCGCGTTTTTTTTTCAAAATTTTTCCCCACATTGCAGGCGACATGGACTCGAGTCGCCGGCAATGTCTCACATTCCGGCCACGGCGGCGCTGCCATTGCCGGCGACTCAAGTCGCCGGTAATGTCCGAGACATCACCGGCGACGGCGTTTCCCGTCACCGGCAATGTCAACACAGGCGGGGAATCTCCGGCGACGTCATTTCCGGCGACAAGTCGCCGGTAATGTCAATTACGGCGAAAAAAAAAGACAAGGCCGGCGACGGCAGGTCGCCGGTAATGTCTCCATTTCTGGTAGTGTAAACCGGAATCAAACCCTTTCGAAAACACGAACCAACAAAAACCGTAGAAATTTTGGCAGATTTTCGCTACTAACGTGGAATTACCATTACCTGCACGCGGAAAATACACTTCATCCTATGCCATAAAAAGCAAACCGTGGGCACCAATCCCATCCGGATTTCTCAATATATCAACAGTAAAGTAAAACAATAAATATATCTATACTTTACTGAAATCCGGTGTAAAATCGTATAAACATATACATCAGAATACTCAGAGCGACCTCTAATGTATAATCATATACATATACCATAGTAGGTAGAACAATAAACCTACTGGAACAAACAAGGTAGCTCGAGCACTATGCCTCCGACCACGACGTGCGACACCAGAATCCGAACTGCAAACTGGGCACGGAAACCGAAAAGCCCAGGGGAAATGCAAATAAAAACGTTAGAGTGAGTGGATGAAAATAAACATATGCCTTTCACCAATTTATATACATACTCAATGTAAAACAGTGCGAGTTCGGAACACAACACATATATATATGGAGGTTGTCGGGCGAATCTCTCAAGCCCGACGTCAGGTGAATCGCTCAACCTGACGGTGATAGGCCAGGGGAATCTCTCAACCCCGGCGGCACTCAGGGGAATCTCTCAACCTTGCTTCAGAGGAATCTCTCAACTATGGTACATCGATGTAATAAATGCCATCACCCATAAACATATAACAATACCTCCAAAAATAGCATATATCTCAACATCGTATAATTTAAATATGGAAATCATAAAATCCACGAACTCGCAAATCAACAGTGAAAATAGAAACTTGTCCACTCACAGACTAGCGTAACGCAGTTCGCGTTAACCCGTGATCCGGCGGAAAGTCCCTCGCCAAACGAACGATCACGAACACCTGAATATTCACAATGTCCATTACTCAAAGTCATAACTCGACAATTCAAAACAAATCACGAGAAACCACCGTTCTCGGAAACACATAATCTGATTACGACAAACTGTCGGAAATCGGGAAATCACACCTCAATACCTCGATGTACTTTCGGATGCTCAAATCGAAAAACGAACCTCCCCACTACGATCGGGGCGCGATTTCGAGTGAAATGATATGCAACTTGTCGAAAATCTCAAAAAGTCAAACTTTGACCGTCGTTGACCGTTGACCGCCGTCAACGGTGGCGCCGCCACCAAACTGAAAATTTGACAGGACCCAACCCCGATTTAGCTCCCTAAACCGGAATCAAACCCTTTCGAAAACACGAACAAACAAAAACCGTAGAAATTTTGGCAGAGTTTCGTTACTAACGTGGAATTACCATTACCTGCACGGGAAAAATACACTTCATCCTATGCCACAAAAATCAAACCGTGGGCACCAATCCCATCCGGATTTCTCAATATATCAACAGTAAAGTAAAATAATAAATATAATAGTACTTTACTGAAATCCGGTGTAAAATCGTACAACGTAAACAACAGATTTCTCAGAGCGACCTCTAATGTATAAATATATAAGTATACCACAGTAGGTAGAACAATAAACCTACTGGAAGAAACAAGGTAGCTCGAGCACTATGCCTCCGACCACGACGTGCGACGTCAGAGCCTGAACTGCAAACTGGGCACGGAAACCGAAAAGCCCAGGGGAAAGACAAGGAAACCGTTAGAGTGAGTGGACAAAAATAAATGTCTTTCACCAGTTAATATATATGTTTAAAATAACATATGTGAGTCCAGGTAAATAAAAACAACATAGTACATGAGGTAAAACTCACATTCCTCCAGTATACTGAGCATGCAAGTAAAAATCCCACGGGGTCACTCATGGACACACCCGTGCTAGTACAGTCCAAATCACGAGGTCCTTGGTCTCCGTGATTCTAAGCCAGAAATGGCCTCGGTTCGGGGGAAACGCCCCTCACCGGTCAGGTCGGGGTGACGATGCCCCTCCTGGTGGCCTACCATCGGGGATCAGCCGAGAGGCAAGTGTATCGATACAACAACGTAACTGAGACTGTACTCTGTGAAAACCAAATCACAAATAGTACGATGTATATGCATAAAACAACATATAAGTGTATGTATACTCGTATACGTATATCCGTATATGTATAATCATATATTCGTAAAAACACATGCACATGTAATCCGTAATCTCAATATGCATGCTCAAGTTCATAAATCATATAAAAGACTCGCAAGAATTCCGTGAAAAGAAATTGTCCACTCACAGACTAGCGTAACGCGATATGCGTTAACCCGTGATCCGGCGGAAAGTTCCTCGCCAAAACAATGATCACGAACCCCTGAATAATCACAATAACCATATCTCAAAATCATAATTCGACAATTCAAAACAAATCACGAGAAACCACCGTTCTCGGAAACACATAATTCGATTACGATAAACTGTCGGAAATCCAGAAATCACACCTCAATACCTCGCTGTACTTTCGGATGCTAAAATCGAGAAACGAACCTCCCCACTGCGATCGGGGCGCGATTCGAGTGAAATGACATGCAACTTGTCGAAAACCCAAAAAGTCAAACTGTTGACCGCCGTTGACCACCGCCCACGGCGGCGCCGCCACCCGAATTGAAAATTCCACGGCGGAACAACCTCCATTCCATGCAAAATCACCCACTGAGCAACTTTGTCAACTACAACAAAGGCCAATTCTCACTCTAACTAGGTCAATTTCATGAAAAACCGAATGTTCACACAAATTTCAATCCCAACGAACATGACCACAAACTCGTCCAGAAACCGTCTGAACCCCTGGTCCATCACGTTCGCACGATCTACAGGGCATTGGTCAACCAATGGCGTGAACAAAACTCATGATGTCCGCACCGAGATCCGAAAGCTGTTCAAACCACATCTAACTCATCAAACCTCAACTGATAGTATCCGGACCCGAAATCAATCTTCGAAAAGACTGAAGCTCTCGCAAGCTGATCAAACCACTTGTCAATCCGAAGCGGAGAATACTCATTCTCCTCTGAAGCGAATCAGGCTTCGGTAGTCAATGCACCACCTCGTCGAACCATCCAACATCAGTACACACAATGCAAGAGTACACCACGCAAATATGCGGGATCGCATGAAATCTCCTAAAACCTCCTCCAGCAACTCCTGGAGTCGAAACTGTAGCTCAATTAGCTCCGCTGGCTCCGAACGACAAGACGTCGGTAAAATGAGTCCAACGCCCGGTACAAGCTCAATGGTGTAGTCGGTCTACCGAACTGGAGGAACACCTGGTAACTCCTCCGAAACACACCTGGAAACTCGGGAACCACCACAATGTCACCAACATCGGGCACCGCAACCGTAGTATCCACAACATATGCTAAGCAAACAACACATTCCGTCTCCATCATCCGCTCGACCATCACCGCGAAACAGTATCTCGGGGAAAGTCTGGTCGTCGAAACACAACCTCCTTCTCGAGGCACTCGAACACAGCCAAATGCATCGTCAGTAAGTCCGTATTCACAAACACACCAAAACCACGATATCAAGCTATAACAGATCCGCAGCTAAGCCATATCCTCCAACAAAGATCTCGCAACCTCCGGATTGATGCAACACTCTCCAAAACCTCGGAAGTAGAGATGCAGGTACAATAGCCATGGATATCAAACAACAGTAACCTCAGAGAAAAGTCTGTCCTCAAACAAGGTCATGGCACGAACTCCAACATGCCCAATTAGCCGCCCACAACACTCGCGACTTGCTGACTAACTCGTCCAGAAGGTTGCGTTGGTCACACTCCAGAAATAGCATCATGACCTCCTCGTGAACTCTGAGCTGTCGAACTGCTAACACAGTTGGCTGAGGGCGCTCCCTCGTAACATGACCCTCCTGGCCACCACAATGGCAACTGAAAGTGCTCCACGAACACAAGTCACAGCGACACCTGTTGTGAGGAAGGATCACCAACGATCGCCCACACTCATGCCACAGGAACAAGTTCACTACTCCGTGATCTCCACCATCACCAAACGGATCCTCTGCTTGATCTGATGGCCCACAACATAATCGATAAGGCCACAGCCTGATGAAGTCACTGATCTCGAGGTGTCGAAACTCAACCTCATCAAAATATCTCAACTAAGTCCACTTTCCTCAAACCATCACATCGAAAACCACGTACACCTTTCCTTCTCAATAGCCTCGCCACTGAGTGCAACACACTAAGCTCCTCACGGTAATCTCGAGGCACAACAATCAGACCCTCTCTGATGCTCAGATTCAAACTCATCTCGAACCTCGTGCACTGCTTCCTCTGAAGCCACATAACACGAGCAAACTGAAACAAACATGTGGACAATGCATCTCTGCCTCAGGTGGATAAACACTCCCCATTCGAATGCTGGGTAGCCTGATAAAACCCTTACCGTATAAACAACACCCTGAATGTAGGCCATGGAGTCGCAACAAAAACTCACACAACATCAGTCCACCAAATACAACAATCTGACCTGCTCATACCAACAAAACTCAAACATCAACTAACACAATTCTCAGCTCTGAGGCAACATGTAGACGCTCATACACAACAACCAGGCAAACCGTGCCACACAGTTCACTGAACTCGGAATACTCATCCAAATCGCGCGTCGACTGATCCTCATTAGGATCCACAACCGAAATGACAAGGAAAGCACGTCAGGGAGGCATCCTAATGAATAAAACATCGTTCACGACAAGTGGAACGTAATCATGGAACTTTAAATATTTGAAAGCATACAACAGCCGGAATATTGATGATTATCCGCCGGCCGGTCGGGTCACCATTCCAGACATGCTGTACATTCTCAAATATCCTTAGTAAACACGACTACAGAAGTCTACAGAACCTATAACCTAATGCTCTCATACCAAGCTGAAAGGACCCAACCCCGATTTAGCTCCCTAAACCGGAATCAAACCCTTTCGAAAACACGAACCAACAAAAACCGTAGAAATTTTGGCAGAGTTTCGTTAATAACGTGGAATTACCATTACCTGCACGACGAAAATACACTTCATCCTATGCCATAAAAATCAAACCGTGGGCACCAATCCCATCCGGATTTCTCAATATATCAACAGTAAAGTAAAACAATAAATATAATAGTACTCTACTGAAATCCGGTGTAAAATCGTACAACGTAAACAACAGATTTCTCAGAGCGACCTCTAATGTATAAACATATAAGTATACCATAGTAGGTAGAACAATAAACCTACTAGAATAAACAAGGTAGCTCGAGCACTATGCCTCCGACCACGACGTGCGACACCAGAGCCTGAACTGCAAACTGGGCACGGAAACCGAAAAGCCCAGGGGAAAGACATGGAAACCGTTAGAGTGAGTGGACGAAAATAAATGTCTTTCACCAGTTAATATATATGTTTAAAATAACATATGCGAGTCCAGGTAAATAAAAACAACATAGTACACGAGGTAAAACTCACACTCCTCCAGTGTACTGAGCATGCAAGTATAGATCCCACGGGGTCACTCATGGACACACTCGTGCTAGTACAGTCTGAATCACGAGGTCCTTGGTCCCCGTGATTCTAAGCCAGAAATGGCCTCGGTTACGGGGAAACGCCCCTCACCGGTCAGGTCGGGGTGACGACGCCCCTCCTGGCGGCCTACCATCGGGGATCAGCCGAAAGGTAAGTGTATCGATACAACAAAGTAACTGAGACTGTACTCTGTGAAAACCAAATCACAAACAGTACGATGCATATGCATGAAACAACATATAAGTGTATGTATACTCGTATACGTATATCCATATATGTATAATCGTATATTCGTAAAAACACATGCACATGTAATCCGTAATCTCAATACGCATGCTCAAGTTCATAAATCATATAAAAGACTCGCAAGAATTCCGTGAAAAGAAATTGTCCACTCACAGACTAGCGTAACGCGATATGCGTTAACCCGTGATCCGGCGGAAAGTCCCTCGCCAAAACAACGATCACGAACCCCTGAATAATCACAATAACCATATCTCAAAATCATAATTCGACAATTCAAAACAAATCACGAGAAACCACCGTTCTCTGAAACACATAATCCGATTACGACAAACTGTCAGAAATCCGGAAATCACACCTCAATAGCTCGCTGTACTTTCGGATGCTCAAATCGAGAAACGAACCTCCCCACTACGATCGGGGCGCGATTCGAGTGAAATGACATGCAACTTGTCGAAAACCCAAAAAGTCATACTGTTGACCGCTGTTGACCACCGCCCACGGCGGCGCCGCCACCCGAACTGAAAATTCCACGGCGGAGCAACCTCTATTCCATGCAAAATCACCCACTGAGCAACTTTGTCAACTACAACAAAGGCCAATTCTCACTCTAACTAGGTCAATTTCATGAAAAACCGAATGTTCAAACAAATTTCAATCCCAAAATTCTCCATGTACAAGATGAATTGGATTACCAAACTTACAGGGTAGCATCAAGGGGATGAGAGCTTCAAAGCCCACTCAAAGTTGTAGCTCAATTCGGCATAAATCATGGAACCCGAAATCACCTAAAACTCCCCATTTTTGGCCGGATATACCTCTCACTCCGGCGAGCCTCGCCGTAAAACAAGACAGGAAATGGGATCGGGAGACATAGCCAAGTCGATTGGGACAGACGCCAAGCTCGGAGGTGGCCGGAAAAGGCACCGTCGCCGGCGAGCCGTACGGCGTCGCGAACCCCTCCTCCACCTCGGTCAAACTGGGTCAACCCAATTAATGATATATGTTGACTTTCCCTTTTAGGCAACTCCAATATTTATACTTCATTAAATACTTTCCCAAAACGGAAACTTCATAATTATCCATTTCGACGAACTTTAAACACCCGTAACTCTCGCGTCGTAACTCTGATTCTGATAATTCTCGCAGCAACAAACTCGACTCGACATGTTCTTCAATAATCACCCGAAGTCAAACACATCGACCAATCGGATAAAAAGTCAACGGTTCAAACCAACACATATTTAATCGACTAAATAATCAACAATCGGAAATAATCACAACTTAATCCTCATAACTCAGAATAATGCTCCGGAAGTTCCCACGAGCTCAAAAATAAATTATGAACAACTTCCGTGAAGGAATTGAAACCAAATTCTCGTCCGGTAATTTAGTCGTTAAGAAGATCGCCATTATAATCTAATTCCGTCAAAACTTCAAATATTCATAATTAATTTCTCGGTCGTCCAAATAACGATCCGGTACCGCCCACGAACTTGAAATCACACGTACAACGACTCTCGAGAAGAGACCCAGCTCCAATTCTCGGCCAATAATTTAGTCGTTAACAATCCCTGGCGAGTAAATCCATTATCGAAAATCCACGCAGATACGCTAACTCGCGAATTGAACTGATTTCACTGCTGATTCTGTTCTGGGTCGTCACAAAATTTCTCGGCGGAGCAACCCCTGTTCCACTCAAAATCATCCACTGAGCAACTTTCACAACTGCAACAAATGTCAATTCTCACTCTAACTTGTCCAATTTCACGAAAAACCGAATGTTCATACAAATTTCAAATCCAAAATTCTCCAAGCACAAGCAAAATTAGATCACCATACTTACATGGTTAGAATCATAGAGATGAGGGCTTCAAAACCCAGTGCTTGATGTAGCTCAATTCGGCCGAAAATATGGAACCCGAATTCACTCCAAAAACTACCAACTTCTCGCCAGAAATTCTTCCTCCTCCGTGAGCCACGCCGTGCGTGGTGGCCGTGGTTGAGTAGAGGACAGTGAGGCAAGTCGAGAGGGACCAAAAGGAGGCTCGGAGGTGGCCGGAATACCCCTCGCCGCCGGCGAGCCGAACCACAGTCGCGCCACCCCAACTCACCCCGCGTTGACTGGTCAACACACCAGTCAACCCAATAATGCTTCTGTTGACTTTCCCAAAGGGGAAACCCCCATTAAATACTCATTAAATGCTTTCCCAATTAGGAAACTTCCAAAATACCTTTTTCGACAAACTTTAAACACTCGTAACTTCCTCGTCGTAATTCTGATTCCGATAATTCTCGCGGTAACAAACTCGACTCAACATGTTCTTCAATAATCACCCGAAGTCAAACACATCGACCAATCAGATAAAAAGTCAACGGTTCAAACCAACACATATTTAATTGACTAAACAATCAACAATCAGACATATTCACAACTTAATCTTCGTAACTCGGAAAAATCCTCTAGAAGTTCCCACGAGCTCGAAATTAAATTCTCAACAACTTTCGTGAAGAAGTCAAAACCAAATTCTCGTCTGGTAATTTAGTCGTTAAGAGCACCACCATTTAAATCCGAACTTCAAATATTCATAATTAATTCCTCGGTCGTCCAAATAACGATCTGGAACCGCCCACGAACTTGAAATCACACATACAACGACTCTCGAGAAGAGACTCAGCTCCAATTCTCGGCCAATGATTAAGTCGTTAACAAGCCTGGCGATTCAATCATCAGTCGGAAATTTGCGATTACGCAGTAACTCACGAATCAAGCTGATCATACTGCTGATTCTGGTCTGGGTCGTCACATATACGCATTTTATGCTCGATCCTTAATTCATTTCCCTTTACGTTTAGCTATGTTATAATCTTAGTATTTTTTTTTAACTAGGTTTATCATATTTAGGTGAATAACCGTGAAAAGTGCACTTCGGAGGATTTTTGCGTTTTTGGACAACGGATATGGGCCGACCCATTAAGCAATTCATTGGGCCCATTTATTGAAGTCCAAGTCAGCCAAGAAGGAAGCTCTAAGTCAATTATTTCGTCCAAAATGATCAAGCAAGCAACTTGGTGATGCAAGTTGATAAAATATCTTTGTTGACTAAGGGTGATGACTAAGGCGTAGCTGGTGACTAAGGAGGTGACTAAGGCTATGCAACTATGTGAAAGGATAAGAGGAAGAGATTTCCTTCACTTGAAGAAAGAGGCAAAGGCCATCTCCTTTTCCTATAAAAGGGGAGTTCGGCCATGAACATCATGATCTCACATTCCAATAGCAAAAGCTCTGCCTAAATCACTTTCTTACATCCAAAAGAAGAAGGACTTCTCCTAAGGCCAAAACATCACCAAGCACCACCTCCTAGAAATCTTTCCTCCATCCACAAGTGTTCTGGGCTAGATTTGGCCTTGGATATTTGTGTCATCCGTCCAACAAAGATGCCTCTACACCAAGATTTTCAGTGTGACTTCACGGAATCAAAAGTGTAACATGGCCCCTTTGTATTTGTTTTTGGTTTTGTATAGTTTTCTTTACTTTTGTATGACAAGAACAAGTTTTCATGTAAGGTTATTTATTTCTAGTTTTTATCAAGTTTGTTCCATGTGTTCATAGCTTTAGTTCGAATTCATATGCTAGGTTATATTCTTAATGCTATGAAACGTGTTTTAGAATAGGACTCGATTTGGTTATGTTTTCTATGCATGTTTCAATGATCTCTAAAGGTGAAATTGAACTAAAGTGTTTACTCGATTTGGTTGCTCTCTTGTTCAATATAAGCATGTGTATGTGTTTTAATTGGTATTATAAATTTCCTAGACACTTAGGAATTATTAAGATGAATCGGCTTGGTTGTTAGTATGTGATGATCACCAGTAAATGTTAGTTTAGGTTTATTTTTGGTTTAGCAAGTATGTTTAGAATTCTATGTTTCTCAATATATTTGTTGCCAATTTTATCTTTAATTTAGTAGATTAATCAAACCAAATTCCAACTCCCCCCTTTATAATGCACGAAATTATGCATGCACCCTTAGTTCCCGGTTAAGAACGATCCTCATTTACCAATAGTAGATCCATAAAAAAGGGTTTTAAATTGTGTGTTTTTCTGATTGTTAAATGTTAATTTAACCGTTAGTTTAGTGCGAGTCAATTAACAAGTGTCTTCTACATGCTTGTAATTATGCTTTTAGATTTTCCCCTCGCTGGATGAAGGTACCCCAACGGGTGACAACTCTGCTCCACCCTACGTAATCCTCCAAGGATTCCTCGTTGCCAGGGACCGAGGTGCCCCCCAGCCTATCTCACCAAACCATCCAAGTTCTTCTGCCCTCCCGTCTATATGAGCAGATAGCTCCAACTTCTTAAACTTCTTCACGATGAAGAAGTTAAAGGAGGTTGTCCAGAGGTACAACAAGATTTATCCTAACAACGCCAAACCGCTAGAGGTCCAAACTGCGAAGGCTTCTCTTAGGGAACTTTGGGACCTTAACCTGGAAGTTATTCATGTCATCAAGGTAGCTCAGAACAACCTTGAGATCGTTTGCGTAGTAGTTAACCCCTCCTTGTTGCTTATCCTAGACATTTTGGAGTCTAGGCTTCGCGAGATGAGTGAACTCCATCACTGCTAGGAAAGAACTCGACAAGCAAAGAAAGTGGATAGGCACCTCCGACAAGAGAAGCAACCAAAATGGAACTCCCTCCAGAAGTAGCTCAATGTCTTCATCCAACAAGTTAAAGATGAGGATGCCGCCATATCGCTCAAAAGGAGGAAGAAATTGCTCGACAGCTGGCTGAGTTGCCAGTCTAAAGCTCAGTTTCAAGAGCAGCATTAAAAGATGCTTTCACAGCCCTAAGGTTAGGCGCTAGATGGGAAGATAAGGTCCGGCGAGCAAAATCTCAAGTAGTGCAATCCATGCAGGAAATTGCCGCATTGTGGGTTAACTATGAGCATGCAAAAATTAATATCAGGGAACTAAGTAGGATTATCCAGTGTATGCCTCGCTTGTATATTGGGGGCTCTAGTAGTCCTCGCTTGTATATCCTGAAACGGATCAGTACATAAATTATTTAAGCTAGATTCCCTTCAATATTCCTTTGTTGTTGTTAAAATAGTCCCCACTTACGCCCAGTAATTCAAAAACAAGCCTCTATCTCTGTAACTATGCCTAACGTTATCCTTGATTAATGCACGATTAAATGCAAATCTCGAAAATGAAGGATCTACTTTAATTTAGAATTATTACTAGCATGTTTCCGTTTACTCCCTTAAATGCGTTCAATGAACCAGTACCTACCG
This sequence comes from Geum urbanum, assembly GCA_946800695.1. NCBI lineage: Eukaryota > Viridiplantae > Streptophyta > Magnoliopsida > Rosales > Rosaceae > Geum > Geum urbanum. The sequence continues at coordinate 45,138,859 of OX326998.1, forward strand.
TTTCGATTCACGCGAAAGCCACTGGAGTTGGCTCTCTATATATACCAAGTTCTGTAAAGAGAAAAGCATATCACCTTTGAAACCTTCAGAGATATCAAGAATATCTCTTCTTCTCTTCGTTTGTCTCAAAGTCTTCCTTTCTGACTCTGCAAGAAACTTTACCCATATAAGTAGCAGTATCTAGGCTCAAACCTGGTCTAAGTAGCAATACTTAGGCTCAGGTAGTGCTCTAGTGATACCATCACATGTCACATGGAGACAGTCCCAAGGCTTGTGTGGCTAGCCTGGGCTTGTAAATAGACACCAAGAACAAATCCGGCTGCTCTAGCCATACTCTCTGGCATGCTCCGCCTATTGAGAGTGCTTTTGAAGGAGTACGAAGTGCTATGCAGGCTCCATATGAAGAGTCAATGTGCCAGAATGCTTCAACCGCTCTAGCCTCACCAAGAGGATTATGCAAGGATGCTCTAATAGTGAGTGAAACAATCAGCGCTTCCGATAGTTTTTTACTTCTGTATCAGCCACAATCTAACTTTGGAATATTTTCTTACATGTATTTTATTCATGTATATGGTATGTTAACTCAAGGCCACAAAGCATTTTATGAATAAAACATTGTTTTTGACACTTTAAATGAAATCTATTTTCCCTTTTCTTCCTCTCAGCGAGAAAAATTGTGTATAACAAGCAAAGACTTGAGAAAATAACCACTGACTGGTAATTTGATAAACATTGTTTACAAATTTAGGGTACATAAGTTTGCAGCACATACAACCAAGCCTTAAAAAATAATACTAATAGAACATAAAATAAAATAATTTGGCCATGGGTATTGGCTATTATATAGTATAAGGTTGCCCCCTTAGTTTTGCTAGGTGAGCAAAGAAATGAGCCTCTATTGTAGGTTGTGTTGTGAACATAGGAAAACTACTCCTCTGGGTTTGATGGATCATCGTATTCCTACACTGGTTTGATGTATTCCTTAAGGAATCGACTGTTGGTGAGATTCCGATGAATTGTGTTGTCTTTATCTTGAAGCAGGATAACTTCTTTTCCCATGATCTTATCTATGACATAAGGCCCTTCCCACTCTACAGTCCACTTGCCACGACCATCCTTATTCTCCTCAATAGGCAACACTGTTTTCCAAACTAACTTTCTGTTTTCATAACTCTTCCCGTGAGTACGTCTATCATAATGGGGAGAAACTCACTGCATCAGCGGAAAAATTATCGAGAGCCTCTAATCTATACTTACTTAAGTCTTCATGCTCAAGCCATATGGACTTGACATAGTCATTACCAATGAGATTATGCTTGTCCATTACTTGCAGAGATCTGACGTTGATTTCCAAATTAATAACAACAGCGTGACCAAACATGGAGAGCATATGGCGTGGTAGCAGTTGGATTGTATTTCGATGTACTGGTAAGTCCATAGTGTGCTGAAGAGTTCTTTATGCCATAACTGAGGGTTGTCAGCAAGCATCCTTTTCAGTATGTGAAGGATGAGTTTATTGTTGGCCTCTTCTTGTCCATTAGGTTAAGCATAATATGGAGATGAATAAAGGAATTGGATATTGGAGTCTTGCATTAAATCTTCAACCTTTTCTGAGATGAAAGTTTTCACTCTGTCTGAGACAAAACATTCAAGGATGCTGAATCTGTAGATAATGTCATTGTAGAAGAACTGCTTAATAGTTACTGCAGAAGCCACTGTCAGAGGTTTAGCTTCCACCCACTTAGTGCAAAATTCTATGGCGACGATAATGAGCTTGTGATTCATAGACGAGTGAGGATAAATCATGTCAATCAAGTCCAAAGCCTAGGCACGAGCTGGCCAAGGTTTAATGATAGGCTACATTTGTATGTTGGTGATGTGGTGAACTAAATTGTGAGCCTAGCAATCCTCAATACCCTTGGAAAAAGAGACGCAGTCTTTCAAGATTGATGGTCAGTAGTAACCATGTCTACTTAATAGCCAACGCATCTTAGGCCCACCTTGATGAGCTCCACACACTCCTAAGCGTATTTCTTCCATTAGTCACTTAGCTTCCTTTCCATAAACATATAGGAGATCAATACCATCTTCCCCACTTCTGAGAAACTCGTTGTTCTTGAGCACATAATTGAAAGCAAGGAAGAAAGTCATTTTGTCTGCTATAGTGTTAAGATCCTAAATAGGCAATCAGAGGGTGCCTACAATCAACATCAGTGTGATCCAGGGCTACCACCAACCACTCGTCCTTTTCTACTTTACGAACCATAAAGGATGGCAACGTGCGTCGCTCAACCTTCATGATCAGTTCTCTAACTCCATCCGTAGGCTGATGCCAATGGTAAGTTGAGGGAAGTTCGTTAGCAACACAGTCATATTCCAATAGGATATGTTTCACTATGACTTCTGTGAATAACTCTAGTAACTCCCATGCATGCTTGGCATATGGCTCTAAGATGATCCTAGTCCTACACTTACCCTCTAGCTGCCTGATGATGAGCTTAGAATCTCCAAAGATATACACGTTTGAGACTTCCATGTCTAAATGTAGTTACAGGCAAATGATGAGAGCCTCGCATTCTGCTAGGTTGTTGGTGTAGTAGAAGTTTAAATGAAAGGAATAAGTAAAGTGGTTGCCCTCTGGACTGACCAAGGCGATCCCAGCACCAACGAGAGTACTGGTACTAGAGTCATCGAATTATAACTGCTAAGGTTGTACAGCAATTCGAGCAAGCTCTAACAATTTGAACTCTGGTATTTCCACCATGGGGTGGTGAGTAAGGAAATTGGCCATTGCCTAGCGTTTTATGGAGTTTTGTGGAACATACTACAGCGAGAATTCTGACAAGGCCAGAACCCATTTGCCAATTCGACCTCAGAGGATAGTTCGAGATAACATGTAATGTACTAAATCCATCTGTCCAATGATATAGGTGGTGAAGGCTAACATGTAATGCATCGATTTGCAGCCCAAGAAGTAAAGAGCAAGACACAGCTTTTCCTTGGCAGATTACCTTGTCTCACAATCTGTCAAGGTGCGGCTAAGGTAGAACATTGCTTGCTCCATATTAGCATAATCATCTTATGCCAGTAAGTTGCCTATAGATTCTTATGTTGCAGATATGTACAACTTGAGAGGCAGTCCAGATCTTGGAGGTACAAGGATTTGTGGATTAGTAAGATACTGCTTGATAGTATCGAAAGCCTCTTGATGAAAAAGCTCCCAAATGAACTCCTTTTAGCCCTAAAGCTTCAGGAGTGGAGAAAAATGTTAAGTTTTGCCAGCAGCGTTAGCAATAAACCTTCGTAGGAAGTTGATTTTTACTAGAAGGTGTTGAAGTTCATTATTATTTTTTGGAGAAGTGCATTGATCACTACCTCCTTCTTGTCGTCTGAAACCTCTACTCCCCGCTGATGAACCAAAAACCTCCTTTTGGTGACTCATTTGAGGACCACTTAGGCCTAATTTTTAGGATCATGTCTCTAGCATTTTAATTTGAATTTGAAAGCCAAAATTGTGACGACCCAGAACAGAATCAGTATGAGAAATCAGCTTAGTTCATGAGGTTACTGCGTAATCGCAGATTTCCAATGGTTGTTTGAATCGCCAGACTTGTTAACGACTAAATCATTGCCCGAGAATTGGAGCTGAGTCTCTTCTCGAGAGTCGTTGTACGTGTGATTTCGAGTTCGTGGGCGGTTCCGGATCGTTATTTGGATGACCGAGGAATAAATTATGAATATTTGAAGTTTTGATCTAATTAGGTTAAATTAGTGGCTCTCTTAACGACTAAATTACCGGACGAGAATTTGGTTTCGGATTCTTCACGAAAGTTGTTGAAAATTTGATTTCGAGCTCGTGAGAACTTCTGGAGCATTATTCTGAGTTACGAGGATTATGTTGTGAATATTTCCGATTGTTGATTATTTAGTCGGTTAAAGTGTGTGTTTGGGTGAACCGTTGACTTTTTATCCAATTTGTCAAAGTGTTTGACTTTGGGTGATTATTGAAGAATACATTGAGTCGAGTTTGTTGCCACGAGAATTATCGGAATTGGAATTACGACGCGGAAGTTACGGGTATTCAAAGTTCGTCGAAAAGGATAACTATGGAAGTTTCTATTTTGGGAAAGCTATAAATGTGGGTTACCTGTTTAGGAAAGTTAATAGATGGAATTTAATGGTTGACTGGTGTGTTGACCGGTCAACACGTGAAGGGTGGAGGTGTGCGACGGAGGAGCGACGGCCACGGCGGTGACTCGCCGTCCGGCCACCCCACTGCTCGGGAATGGTCTCTTTCGTTTCGTCTCGGCCCCCTGGTGGTATCGCCGGCCTCCTTTCACGGTGTGGGACGCCGGAGGAGGTGATATTTCCGGCCAAAAATGAGGAAATTTTGGGTGAATTCGGGTTCAACGATTCCGGCCAAATTGAGCTGTAATTTGGAGTGGGCTTTGAAGCTCTCATCACCTTGAAGCTACCATGTAAGTTTGCTGTTCCAATTCATCTTGTACATGGAGAATTTTGGATTTGAAATTTGTGAGGCAATTCGGTTTTGCTTGAAATTGACATGGTTAGAGTGAGAATTGGCCTTCGATGCAGTTGTGAAAGTTGCTCAGTGGGTGATTTTGCATGGAATAGGGGTTGCTCCGCTGAGAAATTTCATGGTTGGTGGTGGCGCCGGCAGTCAAACTTTGACTTTTTGGGGTTTTCGACAAGTTGCATGTCATTTCACTCGAAATCGCGCCCCGATTGCAGTGAGGATGTTCGTTTTTCGAGTTGAGCGTCCGAACTTACAGTGAGGTATTGAGGTGTGATTTTCGGATTTTCGACAGTTTGTCGTAATCGGATTTCGTGTTTCCGAGAACGGTGGTTTCTCGTGATTTGTTTTGAATTGTCGAGTTATGATTTTGAGGAATGAATTTTGTGATTATTCATGTGTTCATGATCGTTTGTTTGACGAGGGAATTACCGCCGGATCATGGATTAACGCGAACTGCGTTACGCTAGCCTGTGAGTGGACAAGTTTATATTTTCACAGTTGATTTGTGAGTTCGTGAATTTCATGATTTTCCGTATTTATTTTAAACGATGATGAGTTATATGTTATTTTCGGAGGTATTGTTTTATTTATATTGGTGATGGCATTACTGCATCGATGTTTCGGCTACTCGGCTGATCACCAGTAGTCTGCCAGAGTTGAGAGATTCCTCTGGACCAGAGTTGAGAGATTCGTCTGGGCAGGGTTGAGAGATTCCCCTGTATGCTGCCGGGGTTGAGAGATTCCCCTGGCCTATCACCGTCGGGTTTGAGCGATTCACCTGACGTCGGGCTTGAGAGATTCGTCCGACAACCTCCATATGTATATGTGTTCCGAACTCGCATTGTTTTATATTGATTATGTATATGAACTGGTGAAAGGCATACGTTTATTTTCTTCCACTCACTCTAACGTTTTTATTTGCCTTTCCCCTGGGCTCTTCGGTTTCCGTGCCCAGTTTACAGTTCGGACTCTGGTGTCGCACGTCATGGTTGGAGGCATAGTGCTCGAACTACCTTGTTTCTTCCAGTAGGTTTATTGTTCTACCTACTGTGGTATACTTATATGATTATACATTAGAGGTCGCTCTGAGTATTCTATTGTATATTCTATACGATTTTACTCCGGATTTCAGTAAAGTACAGATATATTTACTACTTTACTGTGACGGCCCAACCAGAATCTGTTGTGTATTCGGCACGATTCTCGAGATTCTGCTTAGTCGCAGTTTTATGTCGTATATGTGGTTTGCCGATTCGATTCGCGACTATGTTTTCAATTGAGAATTTGAGTTGAGAGCCTTCACGGAAATTGTAGAGTACGTGATTTCGAGCTCGTGGGCGGTTCTGGAAGATTTTTCCGATAACCGAGGAATATTTTATGATTATTTGAAGATTCAGTTTTCGACGAGTTTATCCGATTGTTTCGTGTTTATCCGAATCATTTCGCATATTCATTTCGGACCGTCGATCGACCCGAGGCGCGAGTATAAATGTCGGAATAGTCGAGAAATAGTCGAGAATTTCATTTCGGGCATTGACTGACGTTGACTTTCCAAAAATAGAAGGTTGACCCGTTGACCACAAAGGAAAGTTTCCCGTTTGGGAGTTGCCGTCCGACGACCTATTTTCTGGCCACCTCCGACTTCGGCAAGGGTATGGTTAGCTTCCCCTTTCAATTTCGAGTCGATTGGTGCTTGGTTTGAATGAAATTGGTCACGTTTTGGTTGGACCCGAATCGGGTCAGTTTCAAGGTTTCCGTCGAGGTTCGTTGGCCGGTTTTCGGCGAGCCACGGCGGTGGTGGTTAGGGGGGTTCGACTCCCCTTGCTCCTCTTAGTCTATTGGTGTACTTGGTTTGAGTTATGGTTGAGTTTTGAGATGGGTTCGATTAGGTCACCGGAGGGGATTTTTCCGTTGGGTTTTGGTCGAATTTGGAAGGGTTGTGGTTCGAATTGGCCTGTGTCGCAGAAGAGAAAGTAGTTCGTGTGGTTGTGAACTTGAAATCTGGAAAGTTTCGCCGTGAAACTCCACGGTTGACGGCGCGCCGGCGGCGGCGGCTGCTGTCAACGGCGGAGCTTCGGCCAAAAGTTGACTTTTTCATGAAATTGACCATGTTAGAGTGAGAATTGGACTTCGGTGCAGTTGACAAAGTTGCTCAGTGGACGATTTGGAGTGGAATAGGGGTGGCTCCGCCTTGAAATGCTTCGGCCGGCAGCGGCGCCGCCGTGGACGGCGGTCAACGGTCAGAGTTGACTTTTTGACTTTCGACAAGTCGCATGTCATTTGACTCGAAATCGCGCCCCGATCGCAGTGGGGAGGTTCATTTTTCGAGATGAGCGTCCGAACGTAAAGCGAGGTATTGAGGTGTTATATACGGATTTTCGACGATTCGTCGACTTTGAATCACGTGTTTCCGAGAACAGCTGTTTCTCGTGATTTGTATTGTATTGTCGGATTATGACTTTGAATATTGGACATTGTGAATATTCAGGGGTTCGTGATCGTTTGTTTGGCGAGGGACATTCCGCCGGATCACGGGTTAACGCGATACGCGTTACGCCAGTCTGTGAGTGGACATTTTGTTTTCACGGATTGATTGCGAGTCGTTTATATACGTTTTATGAACTTGAGCATGCAGCATGATTATGGTTTTACGAGCATGAGATTTTATACGAGATTATGATTATATAAGCATGTGTTTATGATTATACGAATATGTTTATACGGATATACGTATACGAACATGCATACACTTTTATGCTGTTTCATACATTTGCATTGAAATGTTTATGATTTGGTTTACACAGAGTACAGTCGTGGTTACGTTGTTGTATCGATACACCTTGCCTCTCGGCTGATCCCCGATGGTAGGCCACCAGGAGGGGCAGTACCCCTACCTGACCGGCGAGGGGCAGTACCCCGGAACCGAGGCCTTTCTGGCTATGAATCACGTGGTAGTCAAGGACTCCGTGATTCTGACTGTACTAGCACGGACGTGTCCATGAGTGACCCCGTGATACTTTCTATGCATGCTCTGTTTACGAGTTGGAGTCAGCGTCTCCTCGTAAACTATTTGATCGATTTGATTTATTTATATTTCGACTTGCATATGTTTTTATAACATATATATTAACTGGTGAAAGACATTTATTTTCGTCCACTCACTCTAACGTGTTTATTGTCTTTCACCTGGGCTTTTCGGTTTCCGTGCCCAGTTTGCAGTTCAGGCTCTGGTGTCGCACGTCGTGGTCGGAGGCATAGTGCTCGAGCTATTTTGTTTCATCCAGTAGGTTTATTGTTCTACCTACTGTGGTATACGTATACGATTATGTATTAGATGTCGCTCTGAGCTTCCTATTGAATACGTTATACGATTTTACACTGGATTTCAGTAAAGTGCATATATAATTACTACTTTACTTTACTGTTGATATATTGAGAAATCCGGATGGGATTGGTGCCCACGGTTTGCTTTTTGTGGTATAGGATGGAGTGTACTTTATGCGTGCAGGTAATGGTAATTCCACCTAGTAACGAAACTCTGCCCAAATTTTGAAAAGTTTTTGTTGGTTCGTGTTTTCGAAGGGGTTCGATTCCGGTTTAGGGAGCTAAATCGGGGTTGGGTCCTTTCAATATACTACAGTACTGTTTACTGTTTATGATTGATATATTGATGTTGAGAAATTCGGATGGGATTGGTGCCCACGGTTTGGCTTTTGTGGCATAGGATGAAGTGTTATTTTCTGGGTGCAGGTTATGGCAATTCCATGTTAGTAACGAAACTCTGCCGAAATTTTGAAAATTTTTTGTTGGTTCGTATTTTCAGAAAAGGTTCAGTTCCGGTTTAGGTATTTGAATCGGGGTTGGGTCGTTTCAGCTTGGTATCAGAGCATTAGGTTGTCAGATTCTGTAGACTCTTGTAGTTGTGACGCTTAGGGTATTTGAGGTTATACAACATGACTGGAGTGATGACCCGACTGACCAGCGGTACTCATCAATACTTCGGGTGTTGTGTGTCCTCAAATATCTGCGGTTTCATGATTACGTTCTTTCTGCTTGTACCTAATGTTTATCTTGTATCAGTAGGATGCCTCCTCGACGTGGTCCCTGTGTTGATCGGGGCGAGGATCCGGATGAGGATCGCCGAACGCATGACTTGCTGATGCGAGTGCTGCGTTTGGAAGAGCGTTTTGACCCTGTGGTCAAAGCTCGCACAGCTGGTGCTACTGCGTTTTCGGGTTCAGTTGATCCAGAGATATGCGAGGCATGGTTGGTTCAGATTGAACGTGTTTGTGAGCGTCTGCAGTTTACTCCTGAGCAGATGACAGTAGCCGCAGTTGGTTTACTTGAGGGTGATTCATACTTTTGGTGGGTTAGCACCGACAGAGTTCCAGCTGACACTCCGTGGACATTGTTCCGTGATCTGTTTATGCGGAGGTACTTTAATCAGGCTACCCAGCAGCGCAAGTATGAGGAGTTTACGAACTTGAGGTAGGGCAGTTTGTCTGTACTTGAGTATCGGGATCGGTTTACCCGTCTGTCTCGTTTTGCGCGGGATATGGTGGCTACAGAGGAAGCCAAGTGTCGTAGGTTTGAGCTGGGATTGAATCTGAACATCTAGGCGACATTGACTACGATGCCTCGGAACAATTTTGATGAGTTTGTTAGTGCTGCACTCCGAGGCGAGGATATTGAACAGGAGAGACAGCAAAGGTACCAGCCGAGGCGATTTGAGGAAGGTGGACCGAGTCAGGGGCCTTCAAAGAGGCTGAGTTCTGATACTTCGGTTCAGCTTCATCCTCAGGCGGTGGATCTTATCGCTCACCAGTTGGTGTACCGAGGCAGAGATCGAGATTGAGGAGAGATCGACTGCAGCGACCACAGGCTAGTGGGAGTTCCACCGGTTCTAGTTTTCCTCGGCGTACTGGTGGCACTTTTGTTGTACCGAGGGAGTATCCATTGTGTAGTCTCTGCGGCCGACATCATGTGGGTCCATGTCGGCGAGGTCCTATTACTTGTTATCATTGCGGCCAGGTGGGTCATTACTTGAGGGAGTGTCCTCAGTTGGTTGGTGCTGGTGATCAGGCAGCTCAGAGTTCCGGAGGAGAGTGAGGTGCCACTTCGGGAGCACGACCAGCACAGTTTGCAGGCCAGGGTAGGCAACAGGGACAGCCCCAGCGAGGACGACCAGCCGGACAGGCGAGGATTCATGCTATGACTCTACGTGAGGGCAGAGCATCACCGGAGGTCGTTATCGGTACGTTACATGTCTTTGGTATTCCTGTACTTGCATTGTTAAATCCGGGCGCTACACATTCATTCATATCATTTAGACTGTCATCATTAGCCACAGTACCTGCATCTCCACTTCCGGGGTTGTGGAGAGTGTTGTATCCGTCAGGTGAGGTTGTGAGAATCGGTTGGGTTTACCAAGATTGTGAGGTGTTTATTGATGGCCATGGGTTAACCGCAGATCTGTTACTGCTTGATATTGTGGATTTTGATCTGATTTTGGGCATGGACTTCTTGGAGTTGCACTGGGCCATGTTTGACTGCCACAGGAAGGAGGTCGCGTTTCGACGACCAGGGCTACCTGAGATACTCTTCCGTGGCGAGAAGAACACTTCACTACTGTGTTTGATTTCCGCAATGAGGGCGGATCGGTTGATGAAGAAGGGTTGTGTCGCTTACTTAGCCCATGTTGTGGACACTACAGCTGCAGTGCTGGATCTTGGTAGTATTGAGGTTGTGTCTGAGTTTCCGGATGTGTTTCCAGCAGAGTTACCTGGTATACCCCCGGTGCGGGAGATTGATTTTACTATTGAGTTGTTGCCGGGTACAGGACCGATTTCCCAGACACTGTATCGTATGGCGCCTGCGGAGTTGAAGGAGTTGCAGATTCAGCTCCAGGAGTTGCTAGAAAAGGGATTCATTCGACCGAGTGTTTCTCCGTGGGGTGCTCCGGTGTTGTTTGTACGGAAGAAGGACGGGTCCATGCGTTTGTGTATCGACTATCGGAAGTTGAATCAGATTATAGTGAGGAACAAGTATCCGTTGCCGCGGATAGATGACTTGTTCGATCAGCTCAAGGGAGCATCAGTATTTTCAAAGATTGACCTTCGATCCGGATATCACCAGTTGAGGATCCGAGACTCTGATGTAGCCAAGACAGCATTCAGGACGCGTTATGGGCACTATGAGTTTTTGGTTATGCCGTTTGGGTTGACCAACACCCCCGCAACTTTCATGGACTTGATGAATTGGGTGTTTCGACTGTTCCTGGACAAGTTCGTGATTGTATTCATTGATGATATCCTAATCTATTCCAGGAGTGTGGGCCAGCATAAGAAGCACTTGCGGGCAGTGTTGCGGACTTTGCGGGACCATCAGTTATTCGCGAAGTTTAGCAAGTGTGAGTTCTGGTTGGACAGTGTGAAGTTTTTGGGCCACGTGATTTCGGCCGAGGGAGTTAGTGTTGATCCTGACAAAATCGAGGCCGTGCTGAATTGGAGTAGACCCACTACTGTGCCAGAGATCCGGAGTTTCTTGGGTTTAGCAGGCTATTATCGACGGTTTGTACGGGATTTCTCCCGGATTGCTACACCACTGCCAGGTTGACGAAGAAGGGCGTCAAGTTTGAGTGATCTGATGCGTGCGAGGAGAGTTATTTGCTCCTGAAGGAGAGATTGACTACCGCACTGGTACTGACATTGCCAGACGACAGTGGTGAGTTTGTTGTGTATAGTGATGCGTCGAAGTTGGGCCTTGGCTGTGTATTGATGCAGCATGGTAGAGTTGTGGCATATGGTTCCAGGCAGCTGAAACCGCATGAGGTCAACTATCCGACGCATGATTAGTTAGCCGCTATCGTGTTGGCATTGAAGAGTTGGAGACATTACCTGTATGGTGCTCAGTGTAAGATTTACATTGATCACAAGAGTCTCACCTACTTGCGGACGCAGCCGGATTTGAACATAAGGCAGCGCCGTTGGATGGAGTTGATCAACGATTACGATTGCACTTTCGAGTACCATCCGGGGAAGGCCAATGTTGTAGCAGATGCACTTAGCCGGAAATCTGGAGCCTCGTTATTTCATATGTGTGTGGCCAGAGTATCGATGTTAGCCGAGCTTCGGGCTACAGGAGCTGTATTTGGGTATGATGATGATGGAGCTTTGTTGGCGAGTTTTCAGGTTCGACCCGTACTGGTTGATCAGGTACGAGAGGCTCAGGATTCAGATTCTTATCTATTGGGCAAGAAGACCATGATACGGAATGGTGTGCCTACAGAGTTTCGATTGAGCGAAGACGATACGTTGCTGTTCAGAGGCAGGCTATGTGTACCCAGAGATGAGGACTTGAAGAAGGAGATTCTGGATGAGGCTCACAGCTCAGCGTATGCGATGCATCCCGGAGGTACGAAGATGTTTCGTACACTTCGAGCGTACTATTGGTGGCGCAACATGAAGAGGGAGATTGCCGCGTACGTGAGTCGATGTTTGATTTGTCAGCAGGTGAAGGCGGAGAGGCAGAAACCTGCAGGGAAACTACAGCCACTTGAGATTCTGGTTTGGAAGTGGGAGCACATTACGATGGATTTCGTCTATCAGTTGCCGCGTACTTCGGCGGGCAACACTGGCATTTGGGTTATTGTTGACCGATTGACGAAATTCGCACACTTTCTTGCACTTCCAGGGAAGATTTCAGTGGGCAGATTGGCCAAGTTGTACTTATCAGAGATTGTTCGCTTGCATGGTGTGCCTGTGTCCATTGTTTCTGACCGAGGTAGTCAGTTTACTTCCGAGTTTTGGCAGGCGTTGCAGCGAGCTTTAGGCACGAGGTTGCGATTTAGTATAGCTTTCCATCCTCAGACTGACGGGCAGTCCGAGCGGACCATTCAGACTCTTGAGGATATACTGAGATCGTGTGTGTTGCAGTTTCGTGGAAACTGGGATCAGCAGTTACATCTGATTAAGTTCGCCTACAACAACAGCTATCAGGCCAGTATTGAGATGGCACCGACCGCGGTAAGCTTGGTCCGTATGAGATTACGGAGAGGGTTTGAGCTGTTGCTTACAGACTTGACTTACCAGCTGAGATGGCTCGTGTGCATGATGTGTTCCATGTTTCGATGTTGCGGAAGTACATCTCAGATCCTTCACATGTGTTAGCCCCACAGCAATTGCCGATCAGAGAGGATTTATAGTATGTAGAGGAGCCAGTGCAGATTCTCGATCGTCGTGAGCAGGAATTGAAGCACCGTGTGATTCCGCTGGTGAAGGTCTTGTGGCAGAACCACTCAGTTGAGGAGGCCACCTGGGAGACCGAGCAGCGTATGCGGGAGCAGTATCCTCATCTGTTCACTTGACAGGTACGTAAATTTCGAGGTCAAAATTTCTTTAAGGGGGGTAGATTTGTGACGACTCGAACCAGAATCTGTTGTGTATTCGGCACGATTCTCGAGATTCTGCTTAGTCGCAGTTTTATGTCGTATATGTGGTTTGCCGATTCAATTCGCAACTATATTTTCAGTTGAGAATTTGAGTTGAGAGCCTTCACGAAAATTGTAGAGTACGTGATTTCAAGCTCGTGGGCGGTTCCGGAAGATTTTTCCGATAACCGAGGAATATTTTATGATTATTTGAAGTTTCAGTTTCCGACGAGTTTATCCGATTGTATCGTGTTTATCCGAATCATTTCGCATATTCATTTCGGACCGTCGATCGACCCGAGGCGCGAGTATAAATATCGGAATAGTCGAGAATTTCATTTCGGGCATTGACTGACGTTGACTTTCCAAAATTAGAAGGTTGACCCGTTGACCAAAAAGGAAAGTTTCCCGTTTGGGAGTTGTCGTCCGACGACCTATTTTCCGGCCACCTCCGACTTCGGCAAGGGTATGGTTAACTTCCCCTTTCAATTTCGAGTCGATTGGTACTTGGTTTGAATGAAATTGGTCACGTTTTGGTTAGACCCGAATCGGGTCAGTTTCAAGGTTTCCGTCGAGATTCGTTGGCTGGTTTCCTGCGAGCTACGGCGGTGGTGGTTAGGGGGGTTCGACTCCCCTTGCTCCTCTGAGTCTATTGGTGTACTTGGTTTGAGTTATGGTTGAGTTTTGAGATGGGTTCGATTAGGTCACCGGAGGGGATTTTTCTGTTCGGTTTTGGTCGAATTTAGAAGGGTTGTGGTTCGAATTGGCCTGTGTCGTAGAAGAGAAAGTGGTTCATGTGGTTGTGAACTTGAAATCTGGAAAGCTCCGGCCAAAAGTTGACTTTTTGGATTTCGACGTTTTTAATGTCATTTTTCTCGTAATCGCGCCCTGATTATCGTCCGGAGGTTTTTGGGTTGATTTGGTTAGCCGATTTTCAGTCGTGGTTTCGAGTGGGGATTTCGGAATTTCCGATATTCATTTTGTACTGCATTGCATATTTCCGGGAACGGTTGGTTTCCGTGGTTCAGTACAGTGTTATGGACTATGATTTTGATCAGTTATGTTTTGTGAATATTCAGGAGATCGAGATCGTGATCGTGCTTCAGGCGAGGGAACTTCGGCCGGACCACGAGATTAGCGCGAGTTCGCGCTAGCTGATCTGTGAGTGGACAAGTTTCTATTTTCACTGTTGGTTTGCGAGTTCGTGGATTTTATGATTTCCGTATTTAAATTATACGATGTTGTGATATATGTTGTTTTCGGAGGTATTGTTATATGTTTATTTGTGATGGCATTTATTACATCGATGTACCAGAGTTGAGAGATTCCTCTGGACCAGAGTTGAGAGATTCCTCTGGGCGGGGTTGAGTGGTCCCCTACGTGCCGCCGAGGTTGAGTGGTCCCCTGGCCTATCACTGTCAGGTTTGAGCGATTCACCTGACGTCGGGCTTGAGAGGTCGCCCGACAACCTCCGTATATATATATGTCTGTGTTGTTGTTTTCCGAACTCGCACTGTTTTTACATTGAGTATGTATATAACTGGTGAAAGGCATATATTTATTTTCGTCCACTCACTCTAATGTTTTATTTGCCTTTCCCCTGGGCTTTTCGGTTTCCGTGCCCAGTTTGCAGTTCGGATTCTGCTGTTTCACGTCGCGGTTTGGAGGTTAGTGATCAGAGTTACCTGTGCTTTCCAGTAGGTTCTTATTTCGCCTACTGATGTGTATATTGTATATATTTTACTCTAGCGGTTGCTCTGATACATTCTGATACTTGTTTACACAGATTTTCTCGGATATATATATATACTACAGTACTGTTTACTGTTTATGATTCATATATTGATGTTGAGAAATCCGGATGGGATTGGTGCCCACGGTTTGGCTTTTGTGGCATAGGATGAAGTGTTATTTTCTGGGTGCAGGTTATGGCAATTCCACATTAGTAACGAAACTCTGCCGAAATTTTGAAAAAATTTTGTTGGTTCGTATTTTCAGAAAGGGTTCAGTTCCGGTTTAGGTATCTGAATCGGGATTGGGTCCTTTCATTTACATTACTATTGATATATTGAGAAATCCGGATGGGATTGGTGCCCACGGTTTGATTTTTGTGGCATGAATGAAGTGTATTTTCAGGGTGCAGGTTTATGGAATTCCACGTTAGTAGCGAAACTCTGCCAAAATTTTGTTTGTTTTTTGTTGGTTCATGTTTTCAAAAGGGTTTGATTCCGGTTTAGGGAGCTAAATCGGGGTTGGGTCCTTTCAGCTTGGTATCAGAGCATTAGGTTATAGGTTATGTAGACTTCTGTAGTCGTGTTTACTAAGGATATTTGAGAATGTACAGCATGTCTGGAATGGTGACCCGACCGGCCAACGGATACTCATCAGTACTCCGGGTGTTGTATGCTTTCAAATATTTGAAGTTCCATGATTACGTTCTACTTGTTGTGAACGATGTTTTATTCATTAGGATGCCTCCTTGACGTGCTTTCCGTGTCGGTACGGTTGTGGATCCTATTGAGGATCAATCGACGCATGAGTTGCCAGAGAACTGTGGGTTTGGATGAGTATTCTGAGTTCAGAGATTTGTGTAGCACGGTTTGCCTGGTTGTGTGTGTATGAGCGTCTACATGTTGCCTCAGCTGAGAATTGTGGCAGTTGATGTTTTGCCTGAGTCAGATCATTGCATTTGGTAGGCTGGTATTGTGTGAGTTCCTGTTGCGACTCCATGGCTTACATTCAGGGTGTTGTTTATACGGTAATGGTTTAATCAGGCTATCCAGCAATCGAATGAGGAGTGTTTACCCACCTGAGGCAGAGATGCATTGCTCACATGTTTGTCCCTGTTTGCACGAGTTGTGTGGCTTCAGAGGAAGCAGTGCACGAGGTTCAAGATGAGTTTGAACCTGAGCATTAGAGAGAGTCTGATTGATATGCCTCGAGACATCCGTGAGGAGCTTAGTGTGCTGCACTCAGTGGCGAGGCTATTGAGAAGGAAAGGTTTACGCGGTTTTCGATGTGTTGGTTTGAGGAAAGTGGACTTAGTCGAGATATTTTGATGAGGTTGAAGTTCCGACACTTCAGGATCAGTGACTTCATCAGGCGGTGGCCTTTTTGATTATGTTGGGGGTCATCAGATCAAAGCAGAGGATCCGTTTTGTGATGGTAGAGATCACAAGATGGTGGAGATCACAGGGTAGCAGACTTGTTCCATTGGCATGAGTTCGGGTGATCGTTGGTGATCCTTTCTCGCAATAGGTGTTGCGGTGATTTGTGTTCGAGGAGCACTCTCAGTTGCTATTGTGGTAGCCAGGAGGGTCACGTTGCGAGGGAGCGCCCTTAGCCAGCTGTGTTAGCGGTTCGACAGCTCAGAGTTCACGAGAAGGTTATGATGCCATTTCTGGAGTGTGACCAACGCAGCCTTCTGGACGAGTTAATCAGCAATGTCGCAATTGACGTGGGCGGCTAGTTGGGCATGGTGGAGTTCATGCCAGGACCTTGTTTGAGGATAGACTTTTCTCCGAGGTTACTGTTGTTTGATATCCATGGCTATTGTACCTGCATCTCCACTTCCGAGGTTTTGGAGAGTGTTACATCCATCCGGAGGTCACGAGATCCTTGTTGGAGGTTATGTGTTAGCCGCGGATTTATTATAGCTGGACATCGTGGTTTTGATGTGACTATGAGTATGGACTTTTTGGCGACACATTTTGGCTGTGTTCGAGTACCTTTAGAAGGTGGTTATGTTTCGACGACCAGACTTTCCCTGAGATACTGTCTCAGCGGTGATGGTCGAGCGGATGGTGGAGACGAGTTGTATGGTTTGTTTTGCTCATGTTGTGGATACTACGGTTGCTGTGCCCGTTATTGGTGATGTTGAGGTGGTTCCCGAGTTTCCAGGTGTGTTTCGGAGGAGTTACCAAGTGTTCCTCCAGTTCGGGAGACCGACTACACCATTGAGCTTGTACCAAGCGCTGGACTCATTTTACCGGCATCTTGCCGTTCGGAGCCAGCGGAGCTGATGGAGCTACAGTTTCGACTCCAGGTGTTGTTGGAGGAGGTTTCAGGAGATTTCATGCGACCCTGCGTATTTTCGTGGTGTGCTCGTGCATTGTTTGTACGGATGATGGATGGTTCGATGGGTGGTGTATTGACTACCGGAATTTGAATCAGACTTCAGAGGAGAGTGAGTATCCTCCGCTTCGGATTGATGATTGGTTTGATTAGCTTGCGAGAGCTTCAGTCTTTTCGAAGATCGATTTCGAGTCCGGATACCATCAATTGAGGATCGATGAGTCAGATGTGGCCATGTTAGCTTTCAGATCACGGTGCGGGCATTTCGAGTTCTTGGTCATTTCGTTTGGGTTGACCGATATCCCGTAGCTTTTACGGACTTGATGGACCAGGTGTTCAGACAGTTTCTGGACGAGTTCGTGGTCGTGTTCGTTGGCAACATCCTGATGTACTCCAGGAGTGTGAACCAGCAACTGAAGTAGTTGTGAGCGGTTTTGCTGACTTCGCAAGATGATCAGCTATTTGCGAAGTTCAGCCGGTGTGAATTTTGGTTAGTTAGCGTGAAGATTTTGGGCCACGCGATGTCAGCCGATTGAGTTTTCGTAGATTCTGACCTGATAGAAGCCGTGTTGATTTGGGGATTGCCCTACCATTGTACCAGAGATCGGGAGTCTCTTCGGTTTAGCAGGCTACTATCGGTGCTTTGTGTAGGATTTTCTCGGATTGCCACTTCACTTTCCGGATTGACGAAGAAGGCGTCAAGTTCGAGTGGCTCGATGCACGCGAGGAGAGTTACTTACTTCTGAAGGATGGTTGATCGTTGCTTCGGTTTTGATCTTACCTGACGATCGTGGTGAGTTCATGATCGTGGGTTATGGCGATGTATCGAGATTTGGATTTGGTTATGTTTTGATGCTGTGTAGCAGAGCGGTGGCTCATGATTTCAGGCAGTGGAAACTTTATGAGGCTACGTATCCTATGTATGATTTGGGTGTAGCTGTCCTTATGTTAGCATCGAAGAGTTGGAGATACTACTGCTACGGCGTGCAGCGCAGTGTAGGATGTACACTGATCACTTGAGTTTCATCTACTTGCATTTTCGACCAGATTTGATTTTGAGGCGATGTAGTTGTATGGGGTCGACTAACGACTATGGATGTACCTTTGAGTTTGTTCGAGAAAGCTAGTGGTTGCACTTTGACTATCCATTTGGGATGTTGTTGCTGATGCATTCAGTCGGAAGTCGGGAGCTTCAGTATTTCATGTGTGTGTGTAGCTCGAGTTTCCGTGTTAGCCGAGTTGCAAGCTATGGGAGCTGAGTTCGAGTGTGATGATGTTGAAGCTCATTGCTTCGCGCGCATTTGGCGCTAGTGGTGCGGAGATGTGTCTGATACTTCAAGTTTGCTACTCGTGACGCAGCCCGTAGAAGAATGTAGCAGCTTGTGTGTGCAGATGCCACATTTGTCGGCAGACGATGGCTAGGAGGCGGAGACTTGTCAGAGAGTTACAGCCATTTGAAATTTCCGGTTAGACGGGACGTTTGTCGCTGTGATCTTGTGTGCCAGTACGCACTTCGGTTTGTGTTATCAGTTTTCAGGCCATTGTTGACCATTTGATGAATTTGATACATTTCCTTGTACTTTCCAGAAAAGTTTTCAGTGGCAGGCTGGCATAGCTGTGTTTGATGGAGATTGTCCATTTTCATGGTGTACCTGTGTCCCAGTTGCTGGTCAAGGTAATCAGCTATGACTGTGTGTTGGCAAGCTTTGCAGCAAGCATTGGGGACCAGATTACAAGTTAGTACCGGTTCTTATCCTCAGATTGGTGGGCGATCATTGAGGAATATTCAGACCTTGGAGGGCATGTGGTGGTCTTATGTATTGCAGTTCCGACGGATTTGGGACCAGCAGTTTCAACTGTTCGAGATTGCATGCAGTACCAGTTTGTTGACCACTGTGATATTGACGTTACTTGATGTCGTTTTGAGGAATGATGTTGTACTCCATTGTGTTGGAGCGAGTTCGATGTGAGTCGATGTTTGATTCTGATTTTGTGGAATGTGCTACCACAGACTGTCAGATTAGCGGAAATGGGTTGATAATTGCTTGAGTTCGATGTTTGAGTTATGTTGATGTGTGTAGACAGAGTTGTGATTTGCCATGTTGTTTTGATCCGTATGTGGTCATAGGCGAGTTTGTGTTGTGCCGTATAGTTCGGCATCACCTATAGTGTTGTCTTTTGTGTGTGTTGTGTTCCGTGTGGTGGAACTACATTTCAGATTTGTTGTAAGTTTTGTACCCTATCAGTTCCTTATGCAGGATGACTTGGCGTTTGTGTAGTGCCAGTTCAGATTCGAGATCGCCACTGAAGAGTCGTTCAGTTGAGGTTGCCACTTGTGAGTTGAGCTGTATGCAGAGGCAGTGCTCCTACCTTTCAGTCGACAGACTCGAAAATTTCGAGGTCGAAATTTTTTTAAGGGGGGTGGATTTGTGACGACCCAGAACAGAATCAGTATGAGAAATCAGCTTAGTTCATGAGGTTACTGCGTAATCGCAGATTTCCAACGATTGTTTGAATCGCCGGACTTGTTAACGACTAAATTATTGGCCGAGAATTGGAGCTGAGTCTCTTCTCAAGAGTCGTTGTAGGTGTGATTTCGAGTTCGTGGGCAGTTCCGGATCGTTATTTGGACGACCGAGGAATAAATTATGAATATTTGAAGTTTTGATATAATCAGGTTAAATTAGTGGCTCTCTTAATGACTAAATTACCGGACGAAAATTTGGTTTCAGATTCTTCACGAAAGTTGTTGAGAATTTGGTTTCGAGCTCGTGAGAACATCCGGAGCATTATTCCGAGTTACGAGGATTATGTTATGAATATTTCCGATTGTTGATTATTTAGTCGGTTAAAGTGTGTGTTTGGGTGAACCGTTTACTTTTTATCCAATTTGTCGAAGTGTTTGACTTTGGGTGATAATTAAAGAATACATTGAGTCGAGTTTATTGCCTCGAGAATTATCGGAATTGGAATTACGACGAGGAAGTTACGGGTATTCAAAGTTCGTCGAAAAGGATACCTATGGAAGTTTCTATTTTGGGAAAGCTATAAATGTGGGTTACTGTTTAGGAAAGTCAACAGACGGCATTTCATGGTTGACTGGTGTGTTGACCGGTCAACACGTGAAGGGTGGAGGTGTGCGACGGAGGAGCGACGGCCACGGCAGTGGCTCGCCGTCCGGCCACCCCACGGCTCGGGAATGGTCCCTTTCGTTTCGTCTCAGCCCCCTGGTGGTGTCCCCGGCCTCCTTTCACGGCGTGGGACGCCGGAGGAGGTCATATTTCCGGCCAAAAATGAGGAAATTTTGGGTGAATTCGGGTTCAACGATTCCGGCCAAATTGAGCTGTAATTTGGAGTGGGCTTTGAAGCTCTCATCACCTAGAAGCTACCATGTAAGTTTGCTGTTCCAATTCATCTTGTACATGGAGAATTTTGGATTTGAAATTTGTGAGGCAATTCGGTTTTGCTTGAAATTGACATGGTTAGATTGAGAATTGGCCTTCGATGCAGTTGTGAAAGTTGCTCAGTGGGTGATTTTGCATGGAATAGGGGTTGCTCCGCCGAGAAATTTCACGGTTGGTGGTGGCGCCGCCGCCGGCGGCGATCAACGGCGGTCAAACTTTGACTTTTTGGGGTTTTCGACAAGTTGCATGTCATTTCACTTGAAATCGCGCCCCGATCGCAGTGGGGAGGTTCGTTTTTCGAGTTGAGCGTCCGAACTTACAGTGAGGTATTGAGGTGTGATTTTGGGATTTTCGACAGTTTGTCGTAATCGGATTTCGTGTTTCCGAGAACGGTGGTTTCTCGTGATTTGTTTTGAATTGTCGAGTTATGATTTTGAGGAATGAATTTTGTGATTATTCAGGTGTTCGTGATCGTTTGTTTGGCGAGGGAATTTTCGCCGGATCACGGATTAACGCGAACTGCGTTACGCTAGCCTGTGAGTGGACAAGTTTATATTTTCACAGTTGATTTGCGAGTTCGTGAATTTTATGATTTTCCGTATTTATTTTATACGATGATGAGTTATATGTTATTTTCGGAGGTATTGTTTTATTTATTTTGGTGATGGCATTACTGCATCGATGTTTCGGCTACTCGGCTGATCACCGGTAGTCCGCTAGAGTTGAGAGATTCCTCTGGGCAGGGTTGAGAGATTCTCTTGTATGCCGCCAGGGTTGAGAGATTCCCCTGGCCTATCACCGTCGGGTTTGAGCGATTCACCTGACGTCGGGCTTGAGAGATTCGTCCGACAACCTCCATATGTATATGTGTTCCGAACTCGCATTGTTTTATATTGATTATGTATATGAACTGGTGAAAGACATACCTTTATTTTCGTCCACTCACTCTAACATTTTTATTTGCCTTTTCCCTGGGTTTTTCGATTTCCGTGCCCAGTTTGCAGTTCGGACTCTTGTGTCGCACGTCGTGGTTGGAGGCATAGTGCTCGAGCTCCCTTGTTTCTTCCAGTAGGTTTATTGTTCTACCTACTGTGGTATACTTATATGATTATACATTAGAGGTCACTCTGAGTATTCTATTGTATATTCTATACGATTTTACTCCGGATTTCAGTAAAGTACAGATATATTTACTACTTTACATTACTGTTGATATATTGAGAAATCCGGATGGGATTAGTGCTCACGGTTTGATTTTTGTGGCATAGGATGAAGTGTATTTTCAGGGTGCAGGTTTATGCAATTCCACGTTAGTAGCGAAACTCTGCCGAAATTTTGTTGGTTTTTGTTGGTTCGTGTTTTCAAAAGGGTTTGATTCCGATTTAGGGAGCTAAATCAGGGTTGGGTCCTTTCAAAAATATCTCCTTTGCCCTAATATTTTCGAGCTCCCCTCTTACAGTAGACACAACTTACTTCATTTTACACTTTTTCATAGTTTTAGCATCTCTCATTAGCCCTCATTCTCTCCCAAACCCTCTAACGCTCTCTCCTCACCTGTCCACCACCAAAAAGCCTATAAATCCTCCGTAACCACTACTTCACATCCATCCTCTCACCTAAGCCTAAGGTGGTGTTTCTCTTTTTTGTTGGAACTAGAAGCAAGAAAGGAGAAAGAAGTGGAGGAAGAGATTGAAGATCTTAGAAGCTTGGCTTTGAGAACTCTTGAGTTATTTCTATTCACTTATCTCTCTCTAATCATGTATGTATACACTATTTTATCTATGAGTAGTGAGTAGTTTCCTTATGGGAGGTTACAGGTCAAACCCAAGTCATTTGATGTAGAACAATGATGCTTTGATTTATACTAATGAGTATGTTTTGGGTGTTTTATGATATTGAAGGAGTTTGTTAAGTGTGTGATGTGATTGTGGTGTGTTGATGTGTTTGTGCATAATGATTAGTTTCACTTATGCCTGTCTTAGCTTTGGCTAGGTTAGGATTTGTCTAAGGGACTAAAAAAATGACACTTGAGGGAACTAGTCATTAACTAATTAGTTAATAGATGAACATGTAACATGACTTAGGCTTAGACTTAAAAGGTTAAGCTTAGGATTGGTTTCCTTGTGCTTAAATGAATTGAAACACTTTTGAAGTCCAAGTGACTCAAGGCTTTGTAGCTAGTGTTGATTCTTTCGGCTTGTAACCCAATAGGTGTGAGTTGTGAGGATTCATTAGAACTCATTCCAAAGTACTCCAATAGAGGCTTGGGAAGGGAAGCCATCCACAATCTTCACATGTGTTTGCAATCACACGCATTACACATGAAATGCATTAGGAGTCTAGCACCACAAGTCTAGATCCTAATCTTGGTTTACTTTATGCTTCATGGATGGACCGAAACGTTTTAGAATACCAAACGACCTAGGATTTTAAGCCCATAACTAAGCGTGACCCAAGGAGGCATGATTTGAATGATGAAAGGATTTGTTCTTATGATCCAAAAGACGTTTGAGCATGTAAACCGAACTAAACACCTCATGACCTTAAATTGGACCTTGTTTGAGCATCAAATGGTTAATGAGGGAATCCCTAGCGAACCATTCTTTTATCTTTTGTGATCATTTCAATATGCCATCTTTTGTATTAGTTGTAATGAACTAATCAATTCATCATTAAATCACTTACCGTAGTTTAATCATCATTTGTAATGGTAAACCTCAAAAGGGTTTAGTGTTGTGACATTTGCATTTTCATGTTTTGTGTTTCTTTATCGCATCACTTATTTGTGTTTCACGCACATAAAGAACTTAATCAAACTTAAACCTATGGAATCGGGTTAGTCAATTCTCATAGGTTCGACACTCAAATTATATACAAATTATATTACTTGACTCCGTATATTTGCGGGTGAGGAAATTTCACTTAGCCTTACACTAATTTATTGTCAAAAGGTTAGGGGAATTAAATCTCTCTTAATAACTAGTAGGTTGGTAGTCCTCTGGTAGAGACACTTACTTTGGAGTACCGCCTCTAGCAACTCTTCATAATAAACCTTCAAACTATAGTGAACCTTGCATCTGGAACAACGCACGACAAGTGATGCTTCTGGCAGTCCCACCTTTTCTTTCTCCTTTGGAGTTAGTTCATGGTGGTTAACAGTTGTCTTTGCTTGTTCTGAAGTGGTGACATCAAGATTTTTTCTCCTCTTGCTCTTGTTCCTCCAAGAGACGTCAAATGTACCTACCATAAAACTTCCTTTTTCCTCTAGTTCAGTCACTGGCTCTTTGTACGACTTTGGAATGGTTACCTCTCTGTCATCGATCCACTACTAAATCCATGTTGAATTTGCTGTTGCAAGATGGAGCACTGGTCATTGGAATGTGTCCAAACATGGTGGAACCTACAGTAAGACTTACCTTATAGCTATTGAGGGTCTAGTTCAGGTCCAAAAGGCATTTTAGCTATACGGGCTTTGATGAAGTCCTTAAGAATTTGAGGGGCCCTTACTACATCATAAGTTATCACCTTCTTAACCTTCTTCGACCTTAGAGCTGGTATTGAGACAGATTCTTTCATTGTAACCTGTAGTGGTCCAAAAGTAACCTTCCCTTCATCAATCCAGTCATGGATTTTCTCCTTCGATCCCATGCAAGTTGTAATGGCCTATCCAAACTGGTTATGATACTGGCAAAAGGGTGCCCCAGGTGTTGTGTAAGTCAAGTCCTCGAGATTCTTGATTGGCGAGAAAGATAGGAAAGCACCAGCTTGTAACTCCAAGAAAATCTTGTGAGCTTTGTCTTCCTGAAAGGTAAATTACCATCTGAGCTGGATCACTGCTGGCGTTTTGGCTTTCGAGTGGGCCCCCTTACTTCTCCGCTGTGAAAGTTTGCTCATGATCAACTCTACCATTCCCACGTTCAAGTCAGAGAAAGGTTTGCACATTCGTCTTAAAACCCAACTCGCTATCTATATGTGGGAGCACATTCATGTTGTAGCGTAAATAAATGGCAAAAAATCACAAGTGATCGCTTAAATTTGATAACTAGCTTTAGGCACTGAAGTTTTGAAAATATAGCTTTGGTCACTGAACTTTGATATCAACTTTCACATTGGTCACCTTGTTAAACTAATTGTTTAGATAACTACATGTGATAGTCATGTGGTCACTTACGAGGGATACTTGGTCTTTTAACAAATCAAAACAATTCAAAAAGTAAAATCTTTCACTTTTTCGTGACTTGTGTGAACCCACACTTATTCTTCAATCTCTTCAGTCCTCAATCGTAACTCAAAACCCTAACCTACCATTATATTCGATTTGCACAGACCCATCACTACAACCACCAAGAACTTGCAATAATTATTTTGATTTGGTGGTTTTTGGAGAGAATCTTACTGTTTTGAGACTTTGGTGGTACTTTTGCCTTAATGGAAACTCACCTAATTATACAAGTAAGTAAATAGCAATTTGTGATTTGGGCTTCAAGGCTGAAGAAAGGGTCCCTTGAATTTTCTATCAAGACTTTGATGATGGAGCATAATTGCAGCTTGTTGGAAGGAAATGTATACAGCTTGACTGCTACTTTTATAGATAGATTGTACATGAGTAGTTTCATGGTTGATCTAAATTGGCCAAGGGAAGGTACAGAAATTGTCGTTGATAAAGACTTTCATTTGACTGTGGGGTACCAGTTCTGTCATAGGGCTAAGAGAAGCACAATGAAGATTGCTGAAGGTATAGTTGAGGATCAGTATAATATGTTGGAGCCATATGCAAGAGCACTCAAAAAATATAATCCCCAAAACATTATCATTATTGATGCTCCATTGGAGGGACATAAAAGAAGATTCAAAGTTATGTATGTGGCATATGGTGCATTGAAACAAGGCTGGAAAAAAGGGTGTAGGCCAATTATTCGGCTTAATGAGACTCATTTGAAGACTAAGTTGAAGAGGATTATGCTAACAGCAGTTGACATTGATGCCAACAATGGCATGTATCATGTGGCTTATGCCATTATGGAGAAGGAGACTAGGGAGAGTTAGACTTGGTTTGTTAAAATTTTGAAGGAATATTTGCTGCTCGAGAATGACTTCTCTCATACTTTCATTAGTGATAAGCAGAAAGGGTTGTTCGATGCAGTGAAGAACTTGATGCCTAACTCTTACCATAGAAATTGTGTAAGGCATCTATATAGCAACATCAAAAGTGATGGACATGGTGGATTTGATTTGAAAGAGTTGTTCTGGGCCACAGCAAGGTCAACTACCATGCCATGGTTTGACAAAAACATGTATGCCATTAAGTCAAAGTCTTCAGATGCTACCAATTGGTTAAACAAGAGGCAAGCGAATCAATGGTCAAGATCACATTTTAAGGACACTAGCAAATGTGATATTCTCACAAATAAACTGTGTGTCCTTCAATTCCAAGACTAGAAAGATGCCAATCCTAACCTCCTATAAAGAAATTAGGATGAATTTGATGATCAAACATGCAAATAGAAGGATTGCAGGGGTAGGTGTAAAGGAAAAGTTCTACCAAGAGTTAAAGGGCTTTTAAAGAGGTTCGTAGATTAAAGTCATGAGTACAATGCTCAAGAATCTTCTCAGTAGAGGTTCCAAATCAGAGGCTTAGGAGATGCATGTCAATTTGGAGTGACCTCTATACATGATGTCAATCTCAATAACAGAAAATGCACATGTAAAAGGTGGCAGCTGTCTGGATTGCCTTGTGCACATGCAATTTCAGCCATTTTTTCAATAAGTGGCTTAATGGTTGAAAACTTTGTGCACAGGGCTTATTTGAAGGAGACCTATTTGAAAACATACAAATCATCAATAGAACCAATTCTAGGTGTTGATGTAAATGGGAGAAGGTAATCAATTCCATACTGCCACTACCGGAAGAATTACTATGACCGACGACTTGGTGTCGTCGGTCTGTTTCCGTTTATCGTCGGTCATACCTATATCCGACGACACATCGTCGGATATAGTATCGTCGGTAATACTATATCCGACGATGATTTAGGGTTATCGTTGGAAAATAGATACACTAAAACCGACGATAATTTATCGTCGGTCATAGTTTAAACTATAACCGACGATGTCAACTTCGGATATAGTTTTCTCCATTGTCAAAATGGTTGACTCTGGAGAAAACTATATCTGACGAGATTGACACATGTCGTCGGATATAGTGAAAAAATTTAAATTTTTTTTGCAGGTTTTGGGTTTTATCCCAAAACCTGCGTTCACAAAAAATCACGCTATCTATATATTGTTCAAATTGAAAATCAACAACCATTGAAACTAGAGTACGTAGTAAATAAATAAATTAATAAAAACCGAAATCGTTCAAATCTGTATACATATGCGTAGTAAATAATGAAAATAAAAATGAAACCGACAATTGTTCAAATGTAGGGGGGTCCTGGTCCTAAGTGTATGTGGTCAAACGGATTGGAGAAAGTTGGTTGGTCCTGGTCTGGCTGAGGCTGAGGCTGTGGCTGTGGCGCACCGAAAATGGGCGGGGGGGGGGGGGGGGAGCTATCTGGATTCCAGATGCTTGCAATTGTGCATAACATTGCTGCATCCATGTCCCCATTTGCTGCTGCTGTTCGGCCAACCGATTCTGCTCTGCAGGTTGCGCTTGCTCCATCTCCTCTATCCGACGCCGTTGAGCTTCCATCTCAATTAATTGCCTATGAAGCCGGTCGTTTAGCTCATTAGTCCTCGAAGATGATGATGATGATCCCGATCCGCGAGAGAATTCAGGGATCTGCTTCAGCAGCCCTTGACCCCATTTTCCGGAACCCCTGCAGTAGAATGTGTTCTTCCCTGGAGGGATCGCAGTTGACGTAATCCTGGCCCTGACGATCGGATCAGATCGATCAATCTGATCAATCGGGAGTTCCGCATCGGGGGTGTTGGGATAGAGCTCTCTTGCCACTTGAGTCAACACCTCCGGAATCGCCTCCTGAATTCTCGCCTAATTGACAAATTAAAGAACAATAAAATATTAATTAAAAAAATAATCTAAATAAATAAGAAATAAGTTTATTTTGTTATAAGGACACTTACAGCATATTCGGGATTCTGCGGATACGCGTGCTGCATCGTATAGACAAGGGGATCATCTTCTGGGTGGTTGGCCGCCTCCTCGATCCAACTCGAGTATGATCTGGTACCGGCATGATGATTTGTGGTGTTTTTGGCCCGGTTCCTTGCGTTGACTTCAGAAAGAGCCTGCGCGATTAAGTCAACATAAAAAAACACTCATTAGCCAAATAATTTAAGGGAAGTACGATAAAACAAAAATTAAATCGATTGAAGGTTGCGTACCTTCAATCGAGGGTTGTTGAAGTGAACCACAAGCCATCACAACTCGTACTCCCTATAACGAAACTCGCTAGGGGTACCCTCACGATCGTCCCCGTACTTTTTCCAATGCTTCTTCAGCTCGGCTTTCCACTCCTTATACCTATATATACCCATAAAATCATGCGTTAGTAACTAACAACATTGTATGAACATAATCAAAAGAAACGAAAAAATTGAAACAAATGGTCATCTGCAAACCTGCTCCCATGCACTTCATCCGCCCACGTGGGTCTAATGTCTTCATCCACGCGGAACCACCTCTGCAATGCATATATTTATATATATATATCAATAATATTAAAAATTTATTATTGAAAATTTTCATAATGAATATACAATTCAACTCACCGACAACGCATTATTCAGCTGATGTTTGACGGCTTGTGGCACTGAATTCCAATCTTGCCACAACATTGGGACTCTATCCCGTATAAGGCTGCCCGCCATCCCCGCGTACTTTCGAGTGATCTTTCCCTCGATCACCTGCCCTCTATCCCCGGTCGGAATCATAAGTTGGCCACCACCGCTAGCCTGAATGGCTTCGTCCAGTAACTTGCCGACGACGGGGCCTCTGGTTCTCTTCTATTTGGCACCGGGCACGATCTCGCCTATAACATATATATGTAGACGATTTTTTAAACATCAACACCTAATTGAATTTAAATATTAGGGAGTAAAAAGATATCACTAATTAATATTTACCTGATTCGTCGGTGCGTTGTCCCGGAATCCTTGCACTCCAGAGAGGTGCCGGGAAGGGTATATACGCATATGCCTGCTCCGGGGTAATGAACCCTAGCTGTCCCGGAATAGGCATCCCTTCGGAATCGACGTGAGGTATCGTCGGGATTTCCAATGGTAAGAATAATGTAGGCGGCGGGCATAGTCGCATCCTCGCCGAGGACTGAGTGGATCCACCAGCCTCCTCGGAAGAATGAGGAGCTGTCTGGTGGATGACGGGGGAACCCTCCTCGCGATGAATGTCCGGCATTCGGACCGAGGATTGAGTCGCAATATCCGTTTCCGGCGTGCGACTGACCTGATGAACCCTCCTCGCGCCTGAGGATCGAGCCGGCTCGAGCTACTGCTGCTGAGGTTGTCCCTCGCTCATCAGCCGACGGTGTCGAGAGGTCAGCGGAAGACTGTAAGTGTTGGGGACACTAGTGGATCCTGATGCGGACCGACTTCCGGTGCCATCAGGATCCCCAGCTCCCGAGCCCTCATCCCCACGTCCCGATCTCTCTCTCCCTCTGGACCTCCCCCTTGATGTACTCGATCGCGACCCGGCCCCTCGGGAAGGTCCGCAATTAAACCATTGCATCGTTGCTATAAAATTATAAAAATTAAAAATAATTCCATAAAATCCACAATAATTACAATATATATATAATCCAAATATAATTCATCCAATACATATATAATCCAATAATTTAACTATATATATCAATAATTCCAATAATCCAAATTCAACAATTATTCCAAATCCAATTAACCTAAAACTTAATAAAATTTAACCTAAAATTCCAATATATTCCAATATATATCAATACATGCATAAAATTCCAATATTTTCCAATATACCAATTTTACCTAAAATTAGAATTAATTCCCCTATTTTCCAATATTTGAATTTAACCTAAAATTCTAAATTATTCCAATATATATCAATACATGCATAAAATTAACAACTTCCAGAACTATACATATACATGCATCCACATTATCGATCAACACATTCCACAACTTCAAATCTAACATAAATTAAAAAAAAATCGAAAATTTGAAATTAGGGATTTCAAACCTGTTTTTTCACTAATCGACGAGGGATTTGGCTTGAGGATCGATGGAATAGCACTTGAGCTTCGATTCCTTGCTTCCAACACGAAGGAAACGGAGAATGAGGAGGCGGAGGCGACTGTTCCAGTTTGGGGCAGTTTCGTTTCTGCCCCAAATCGTACCCAGATACGATATAAAACATAACTATATCCGACGAGTTAAGTAATCTCGTCGGATATAGTTGAACCGAAACTATATCCGACGAGATTTCATATGCATGTCGTCGGATATAGTTTCGGTTCAACTATATCCGACGAGATTTCATATGCAACTCGTCGGATATAGTTCCTCTATTTATTTTTCATTTATGCCGGTAATTAAACTAATTAAATATGTAGTGTATTAATATATATTTATTAATAGTTAATACGAAATTATTAATAGTTAATACGAAATATTAAAATTATTATTTAATAATACGATATTATTAATCGATCGGTACGTTGTATTTTTTTTCCGATCGATCTCTCGATCTCTCTCATTTATGATGGGGATCGATATATATATAGCAATTTCATCGATCGACACAATTTTGTCCATAATATGAATAAAATTCATTTTACATTGCACGTTCTAAGTCGAAATAACATACATATATATATATATACACTAATTAAGGCGCATAATCAGAATCATCGCTTGAGTCTGACTCTGTTTCCGAGTTACTTTCAGGTAAGATATGTATGTCCTCGTCACTTGAGTCTTCATTGTCTTCATTTTGATTAACATCAAGAAGATTCGGTTGAGGAATTCGTACCACACTGCCCTGTCTCACATTATTAAGGCGAATTGTTGAGGTTTCAGAAATACCAGTTGCGTTCGGCTCTTGGTATGCACTGACTTCTTCATTATCCGAGGTCACAGTACCAAGGGTGGAGGCACTGTATATGTTTCGTGGAAGAACATGGTTAACCACTTTCCACGCGCCATTATGCACAAGATCATCAAGATAGAACAATTGTTTCACCGCCGTGGCCAACACAAACGGATCATCTTCATACCAGCTTGTGGCAGTATTCACCGAAAAAATCCCGTATTGATCGGTCCTTGTGTTTTGAGGGTCGGTATCAAACCATCTACACTTAAACAAGTGCACGGTCATGCCTTCCCCATATATTAATTCGACAACTGAATGGAGAACACCGTAATAGTCAACTCCATTCTGCCCACCATGCACCATTACCCCAGAATTCTGTGTTTTTCGTCTGACATCTCTATGTTCACAAATAAATAGCACGCCATTTACCTTACACATAGGATAAACTCTGGAAGTTACCAGTTTCTGCGCCAAGAGCCTCAATTCGTGTGACCACTGAGGGATACCATCATCTTGTACATGATTCATCTGAAAATAATCATTTATTAAGTACGTATAAATAGGATGCGAGACATGCACTTAACATCGATCATATACAGGTCAATTTAAGTATCAACTTACCCAGTTGCCAAAATAGTTTGCGAACGTCTTGTTGTGGTACTCAACATCACCGGAAATAGCAGGGCAGTAAAGGTGCAAATTTTTCCAATATTGAACTTCTGGACAGTTAATCAATACCGACCAATAGGCAATGACTAGCTCATAAGGTTCCAACTTGTACGAGTTGGGCAACTTTCCAGAAACTTCAACATCATCGGAGATGATCAAAAGGTTGAACTGCCCTCCATCTACGGGCATATGTTGTGGAGGGTCCTCCAACGCTCCCAAATACAACTTGGTGTACGTTACGCACTCATGCGCAATATATGCTTCAGCGATACACCCTTCGGGTGCAGATTTGTTCATCACATAGTCTTTGTAGTCCCCCAATTGTCTGTAAATGGGTAATTACAGATCGAGCATGTTATGCTTATTGCAACAATATATAAGTGAATGAATAATATTAAAGATCGACATATATATAGCCAGATTCAGAGATGCATTACGTACATTTCCATAGGATACATCCATGTGTAGTGTACTGGACCAGTAAGCAACAATTGTTCCGGAAGATGGAGCATCAGGTGAGGCATGATGTCGAAAAAGTTTGGAGGAAATATCATTTCGAATTTGCACATGATAAAAACGATGTCCTGTTGCATTTCCAACAAGTCCGATTTCTTCACTTCTCTCGTGCATAACTTCTGAAAGAATCTTGACAAAGCCACTAACGGCTCCACCACCTCTTTGGGCAGGTACCCTCGAATGAAAACAGAGAAAAGGCGTTGGAGCAGTATATGATAGTCATGACTCTTTAGTGCGTACATCTTGTTGTCTTTGAAGTTAACACATCGACTTATATTTCCGGCATAGCCTGAAGGATACCTGACATTACCCATCCAACCAAAGATTTCACTCTTCTGGGCAGGCTTCACGGTATAAGGAGCTTGTGGCATTTTTTTCTTCCCATCTCTCAACCACAAATGTTTTCGCAATCCCATCCTTTTAAGATCAATGCGTGCCTTCGGGCCGTCTTTAGTTTTTCCCTCCCAATTGAACACTGTGCCGACCACACTCTCGCACACATTTTTCTCTATGTGCATGACATCTAAGTAGTGTCTGATCAGCAACTTGGACCAATAAGGAAGTTCCCAAAAAATACTTTTGTGTGTCCAGAATTTATACCTGTCGGATTTGTCAGGTATTGACGCCACTATCTCAGGATGATTGCTTAGCTGTCCAAAATCGTATTCATTTAGCACTTCTAAGATTTCATCCCCCGTCCATCTCCTCGGCTGCTCACCTGTTTCCACAGTCCCATCAAATGCCTCCATATCCTCCCGAAATGGGTGATCATGTGGAAGCCAACAACGATGTCGCATCTGTACAATCTTCCTACAATAAGGTCTGCAACACTCAACCGTCATACACTCTGGACAAGCCCTGTATCCCCTGGTAACGTTGCCCGACAACATCCCGCGTGCAGGAAAATCGCTAATGGTGCCAACAAGCATGGCATGCATCTGGAACATCTCATTTTTGAACTTGTCATAAGTGGGATGACCATGCTCACTCAAGTACTTAAGCTCCTCAATCAAGGGTCTCAGATACACATCGAGACACTTTCCTGGATAACCCGGCCCTGGAATGATCATAGTGAGCATATTGTATTCTTTCTTCATGCACATCCATGGAGGAAGGTTATACGGTACCAAAATAACTAGCCATATACTGTATTGAAGACTCATGTTGCCAAAAGGGTTGAATCCGTCAGATGAAAGCGTCGGCCAAACATTTCGAACCTCTGATGCAAAATAAGAAAA
Source organism: Geum urbanum (assembly GCA_946800695.1). Lineage (NCBI taxonomy): Eukaryota > Viridiplantae > Streptophyta > Magnoliopsida > Rosales > Rosaceae > Geum > Geum urbanum. The sequence goes on from OX326998.1 coordinate 45,171,764, forward strand.
CTCCTTCACCATGTGCTTCCAAGTCTCTCCATCAGCAGGGTGTATAAGCGTATCGCCGTCGGGCAAATTCCTCTCGGCCCACCATCTCATAGCTTCAGCCGTGTGTGCAGACATGAACAACCGTTCTAGCCTATCTATCAGGGGAAAATACCGAAGTATCTTCACAACTTTCTTGTTTCCGGCAGGAGTCAACTTATACCTATCTGTACCACATACCGGGCATTCATCAAGGGATTCAAGATCATTCCCATAAGCATCTTCACCCCAGAAGAGAACACAATCATATCTACAAGAATGGATTTTGATGTAGGAAAGGCCAAGATGTTTAAGGATCTGTCGCACCTTACGATGAGTGGTAGGAAGACGATGACTGGGGGGCAACAACGAACCAGACCACTTCAGCCAATCATCAACAGCCTTCACACTCATTTTGTTCTCCACTTTGAGCTTCATTACTCCCATAACACTTTCGAGAACAGTCTTATTACACCTGTTGTACAACGGGGTCTGTTGGAAGGCAATGAGGTTGTTGTACTTGTCCATACCAGCAGTGTTGACAGCTGTAGGTAATTGCTGGACCGGTTCAATATGAGGGAAGTCTTCAACGGCGGGAGGGATATCGATATCCGGTGCTTGAGCAAATATACCGCTCTCATGAGGAAACATATCGTTGATCAACCTTGTTGTTGGATCATTGGATGTACTGCCACTCTCAAAAAATTGTCCGTGATCATGTTGACCAACTGTTGAGCTCTCACCGTGATAAATCCAACATGTGTACTTATCCCAAAACCCGTTTTTCTTCAAGTGCTCCAATACTTTATCGATGTGAAAACGATATCGCTCGCTACGACACTGACATTTCGTACACGGACAATAATGAATTGTCATCCCTCCACAATTAACCTTCACATATTCTACAAAACTTCTAATTCCACGGTGATATCTTACATCCCATCTTGGAAGACATATCGAACTCTTGTCCATCCTGAAAATTATATATATATAATGCAATATATTAATTAAATAAATTAATCACCCTAGCTAGCTAGCTAGTTATTGCTATATATATATATTCACAATAATCAAATTAAAATTAACAACAATTAATATATATATATATATTTACGATCAATCACGCGTACGTACTCAAAATCAACCATCGATCAATTACTCAAACTCCAGAATCAATTAATTAACTCGATCGATCAGTATGTATATATATATATTCAAAATCAATTAATATCGATCGATCTATATATTCGATCAACCAATTAAGCACGACGTACCTAGCTATATATATATAATGCGCATGAATCATCACGAACTCATTCTCGACATCACCCAAAGATCGATTTCAGAGCATTTTCAGAAAAAATGGAAAGTTTCTTGAATCACAGATCGAGCTGCTGCCCAGATCTGAAATAAGAAACTATAACCGACGATATGAAAAACTCGTTGGTAATAGTCAAAAAAATTCGTCGGACATTATCGAAAACTATAACCGACGAGTTTCCGGCGACTATGACCGACGACAAGAAAATCTCGACGGTCAAAAAACTATAACCGACGAGATAATCATGTCGTTGGTTATTGTTTACTATATCCGACGAGATCCCTTCTCGTCGGTCGTTCTTTGAGGATCTCGTCGGATATAGTACTTCTTCTAGTAGTGTGCCTCGAAGATACACTAATTTAGTTTGAAGGCAACCAAAACAATCAAGGAGACTGGAACCTGGTATAAATCTCTAGTTTCATGTTAATACACTTAAAATTTTGTGTTACTAAATTAATTCTTGTGTTGTTAAATTCAATGTAGGTGAGAGTGCTCCACCCCCTAGAAGTAGAAAGCTGTCAAGAGCTTATTATTCTGATAATAGATGTAGAAAATGCAATAGAAAAAGGTCATAATGTAAGGACTTTTCACAAGTACCTACAAAATGAAAGTGAAGCTGCCTTTGCGAGTAACATAATACCATAACAACACAATCCTATTCCAGAATAAGAGCATGAGGTGAACTATTCATATGAGATGATGATGCTTCTATTGACAATCTATCTCTATAGTTATGATATGATGATGGTTGTCACGATATGTATATAGTTGTGGCTTATTATTATATACAAGATGAGTATTTGAAATAAAAGTGTTTACAGGTTGAATGAATGTAGATGATGCTCCTTTTCTCATTTCCTCATAGCCACCTCTAGTTATTGATAATGACTCTCAAGTTGATGGGGCAGTAGATCTAAATTCCCAGCCGACTGGAGAGAGTAGTAATGCAAGAGGAAGAGGTAGTGGAAGGGGAAGAACAAGAGGCAGGGGCAGGGGAGCCCAAATCTGGAGGCCGTAAGTTTTTAGTTAGCTGAACCGATGCACCAATTTGATTACCTTTGAATAGATGTAATCGTATAGATGTAATCGTATAGATGTAATCGTACAGATGTCCATCTCTATTTTGAGCAAATTATACTGTATTTTGGTAACATATGCATATTGGTGGCATTTTGTTATGCTCTTTTGCGGATGTAATCTTAAATTTAATTGGGATAGTTGAAGACAATGTAGGCTGAATTGAAGACAAATATATGTTCTCAAATTTCATTCAATTTGATATGGGCAAACTATGTTGATTTAGTGGCATTTTGTATTTGTGATATTTTGTGGTGTATTCAAATTGAACGATAATGTAGCTTATTTGAAGATAATATGGGCATATATAATATGGTATGAACATGATGTAGGTAGAATACGTTGATTTGAAAGTGAAGAGTTTGAGATCTAACATTTTGCGGCTGGAACAAGTGAAATAAAAAATGCAATTTTAGAGCAAAATAATTCCAAATTGGAGCAAAAACGTAGGGAGAAAATTTGGATGGAAACAATTCAAAACTTGGAGGGAATTTTTTAATGAGAATTAAGACAAGGGCTAAATAGCCCGTTTGTCACGTCTCAACTTTTAATTTATAATACATAAATAAGCCAAACCTCAGAACATGAATCACTCAAATACCTAGTCAAAAATTTTCTTTTAAAAGAATAATCGGCTACAATTCTACAATGTAAAAAATATATTCGAATTTCAAATCTCTTATTACATATGTCCAATAAATTTGCAAGTCAAATGTCAACTAAATAATAAATGCTCATAAAAAGAATGAAACATCACTTGATTCCCACCTAGTCGATCTTGTGAAGTCTCAACTCCTGATGCAAAGCGAAACACACTAACCTGCAGGATTAACCCCTACACCATTTATTAGTGCACTGGGTTAATATAAACCAACCTGATAAACTTTAAAAGCTCGTATGAGTAATCAGCTGTAAGCATACATATGTAAATATATAAATCATTTCAACTGCAATGAGAAGATAAATATATACAACCTTACAATTTACTTTTTTTATGATCTCCAATGCACAAATACATTATTCACATGTCACAATGCTACTTAAATAAAGATTACATAATCTCCTCCTTTCAACTTCTCAACACAATGGATACCAGTACAAAAGTAACCACACAAGGATATATACATACTAGAGCTCTAACTTCTACACTACGATCACGAAGATCCGACTACAGAGGTCCAAACATTTGCAATCATACACAACTCAAAATGCAATAAAAGCAAACCATCACACGCCACAAATATTTCAAACAAGAAATATAGAATAACATCATCACTGCACAGCACATTCAACGACACATGGAACGACTTAAAATAATAAACAAAAAACTGGCTATCACTTATCCTTGAATCATAGACGATCAAGTTCATATATTTTAAAACAGTTGGTAAAAAAGAAAACGATATTAAATGTACACTACAACACATAGCATCATCATAATGAATTTCATTCACCTTAACAAAGTGTGAGAATTACTCGCCCAAATTTCAGTTGTGTTTTCTCACGTTAAGTTTTTAAACAATAACAACACTCTTATCAAGCTCGTCTTGTCAATTTTCTAAACAAACACAATTATGACTGGGCAACATAAATCAAAATGTCCAATGTCTACAGCTTAACAAGTTGCCCGTGCCTTCTTAACCCCAAAATCTATTGTCAATTCCAAGACTATTGCACTTGTCTAATAAGAAATCTTAACTACTGCAACTATTAGCTTATAATCGTTTCCTGTCCATCAACCCAACAACCCAGACCAAGTTTTTTTTCTTTTTCTTTTAAACAACAGCCCACAATATTAAACTCACTACTCACTACAAACCATCTAACTTATATATCCACAGTAGCATAAACCTTATCGTCCAAACCAACTCCAATTATCCACACAGCCAACAAATAGCTTCTCATAACATCTAAACCAACACAATTCACAACCCAATTTCAACAAAATAAATTTCCAAAAATAAAAACCCTTACCAGCTGGAAGATTTCAATTGAATCCCAAAACAACATCGTCGTCGGTTGCTCCTACACTGCTCCTCCGCGTGCCAACCGAGAAAAAGAAGAATGAGGGAAATGGTACTCTACTCCAGGCACACGTGATGAATTGAGTCTAACAATTCAATAATCCAACTAATTAACTTGGACCTAAAATCAGATTCATCTCATAATTCTAATTACAAAATTATGATTATAATTTTGATTATTATTATACCATGCTCCAAATTTGTTTAGGCCACACTCTTTCACACTATCTCGAATAGTCACCGATCACCAATCTACAGTAAACTCAACGCTAAAAGATAACAAAAATTTACATAATAACTAAATAGCAAAAAATTTGGGTCATTACACTGTTTGTCCACAATACACTTGAGTGAATATTTATGATTTTTTGCCTAAATGAATTTAAGGTTACGTGTTATCTAGTCGAGTATCAACGTTGTAAAAAATCAATTAATTTATTGTTCACCTTAAAAAAATCATTATTCAACTTTGCCTAAAAACAAAATTTGCTAAATGGTCAATGTTTGTAGAGTTGCAGTGTATATATTAAAAATGAGTTTAGACCTAAAGAAGATCATGATGTGTATGCCTCAATTTTATGTAGCATATCCACATCATTCTTGAAATTCCAAAGACCATATTTTTTTTACCACATCATTTACAAAAGTCTATCATGCCTATTATTGATCTAATGGCTATAACTTATTCTAATATAAATTTACTAGATATTGAATTTCTTTGTTATTGACTAGAGATATTTTTTTTTTGTCTGGTATTCACCTTCTTCAAAATTGATCATTTACATATGTCTAGAGATCTCCCCTCATTGATTTTTATCATGCATCAAACAAGGTTGAATATCATAGAGATTGAATTAATTATTATTCTACAATAACCATGCATAATATAAGGTTTAGGTTCATCATCTTCATAAGAAGCAGTGACAAAACTCAATAGGGGCGAGAGGGAGTTATGGCTCCCCCGAGGCTGGATTAAATTAGTGTTAATTATGTTGATTATAGTATAAATTGTTGTAGGAGAAAACATGTAAACGGAAAAAATAGTGTCTCTTTCATTGATAGAATGCCTTAAATACAGGCTGATACAATCTGTTACAATAAATGTCCTGATATGACAGAGATTCCATGTATCTATCTAAGTAATATCTATATCTAACTAGGACAAGACACACACCAGGAATTATTGAGAATTAATCTCTTTAAACACTCCCCATTGTGTCGATGGTTATAAGAATGATGCATGACTTGTTGTCTCATTATAAACCTTGCCAAGCAAATAAAAACCTCATAGGTAAAACAAAAGCTTGGTCTAAGGGAAAAAGAGTACAACGCACCAACTACTAAAACTACTAGATGTGATGTAGACTCCCCCTAATGTCTACATAAATGTAACTTCCCCTGACTGTATACTCAGTCTAGGAGTTCTGATAACCTGCGCATACCAATGCTTTTCACATGTTTCACAAAAGTAGATTTAGGAAGTGATTTAGTAAACAAGTCCGCAACATTATAAATGGAACCAATCTGTTTCACTTGGATATTCAACAGCTGATGTTGTTGCTGATTAAAGAAAAACTTCAGTGATATATGTTTTGTATTGTCACCCTTAATGAAACCAAACTTCATTTGTTCAATGCATGCAGCATTATCCTCAAAGATGCAAGTAGGATCAGTAATAGTGGATTTCAATCCACTAGAACCTCGAATATGACATATGATTGACCTTAGCCAAACACATTCTCTAACTGCTTCACGCAAAGCAATTATCTCAGAATGATTCGAGGAAGTAGCAACAAGGGTTTGGTTTGTTGATCTCCAAGATATCGTCGTGTTTCCTATAGTGAAAACATAACCGGTCTATGAACGACCTTTGTGTGGGTCAGAGAGGTACCCAACATTAGAAAATCCAACTAACACATCAACCATTATTTTGGAATAGGGGATATCATGAAAATCACTCACAGCAGTTCCATCTTTTGATGGATTGAACAATTCATTCGATGGATCGAAGGGGTTACTCTGATCCTTCCAGGTTGCATCCTTCGATGGATCGAAGGACGCAACCTGTTCAGGTCAGCATAATTTAAGGCATTAAGATGCCTAGAACTCAAATGTTGTGATTCAACATTCCCTTCACTGAGAATTTCATGCTTCTCTTTGTATTCTTTGAAAGGGAAGAATAAACCCATGTAAATGGAACCTTTCAAGTATCTGAAGATTTGTTTTACTCCATTCCAATGACGTTGCATAGGTGCAGAGCTAAATCTTGTCAATAACTTCACTGAGAAGGCAATATCTGGACGTGTGCACTGAGCTAAATACAACAAAGCTCCAATGGCACTAAGATATGGAATTTCAGCTCCCAAAATCTCCTCATCATCATCTAGCAGATGAAACGGATCTTTCTTGGGGTCCAGACTGCGAACAACCATTTGTGTGCTAACAGGGTGTGCTTTGTCCATATTGAATCGCCTGAGCATCTTTTGGACATAAGAAGACTGGTGAATACGAATTCCACCAACTCGATGTTCCAGCTCTAATCCGAGACAAAATCGAGTCTTATAGAGGTCTTTCATCTCAAACTCAAATTTTAAGTAGCAAAAATTCTACCAACTCGATGTTCCAGCTCATGTATATCTCTTAATCAAGATCACCATAAAGATATGCAGTAACCACATCCATAAGCTGCATGTTAAGCTTTTCAGACACTACCAAGCTTATCAGGTAGCGGAAGGTGATGATGTCCATAACAGGAGAATACATCACCTCATAATCAATTCCAGGGCGCTGAGAGAAACCTTGCGCTACAAGCCTAACTTTATAACGCAAGACCTCATTCTTATCATTACGCTTTCAGAGAAAGACCCATTTATGTCCAACTAGCTTTACATTCGGTGCAAATAGCACAACCAGACTGAAAACTTGTCTTTTATTCAGAGAGTCCAGTTCAGCCTGGATTGCTACCTTCCATTTCGGCCAATCTGCTCTACGTTGACATTCAACAATAGAGCGGGGTTCCACTTCATCGTCGTCAATAATTTCTTGAGCGACGGAATAAGAAAACACATCATCAACTAACATGGAATATCTATCCATAAAAACGCGTGCATCATTTGTTCTAAGTGAGATTTCTTTGTTCTCTGATATCATAAGAGGTTCTGAAGCGTCCCCCAGACTTGCCAATTGTGATTCAAGGACCTAACTGTAGTAAGAGATAATCTCATGTGAAGGATTCACAATGTTGATGATTAATGGATCTTTTTGTGCCTTGATGGCCTGCCTTTTAACCGGCAGCTCATCCGTGAATTTTCTTGGTCTCCCCATTTTCTTGGTGGGAGCCGAGGCCGACGCAACACCTTCCACATAAGCAAGATGAGCGTCTCCTTGCCCAATGTTGCTACTAACAAATCCATTTTTCGGGATTTCCAATCTTGCTAGAACATTTGCAGCAGGTATATCCGATCTCGTTACTTTAGTGATATCAACAAATGGGTCAGTCATAGAGTCTGCTACTTGCTAAAGATCAAGTATTTTTCGCACTTCCGTCTCACTCTGAGACGTTCGAGGATCACGAGGAAACATAGTGGGATTACACCATGTCAATTCCTGACGTTCCACTGGAATGGAAACATTCCTATCTCCCCCTAACGGTGGGAATATGTCTCTTTAAAGTGAAAATCTGCAAATCTAGCAGTAAAGAGATCTCCTGTCGAAGGTTCAAGATAACAGACTATCGTTGGAGATTCATAACCAACATAAATGTCTAATCTTCGTTGAGGACCCATTTTAATACACTGTGGAGGCCCAATTGGCACATAAACCGCTCAACCAAAAATGCGCAAATGTAAAACATCAAGCTCATATCCAGTTACCAACTGGTATGCACTGAATGGTTGGCGGGCTACAGGTCGAAAACGAAGAAGCATTGTTGTGTGTAACACTACATATCCCCACGCAGAGACTGGTAGGTTTGTATGCATTACCAAAGCTCTAGACACAAGCTATATCCGCTTGATATGAGCCTCTGCTAAACCGTTCTGAGAATGACCATGAGGAACGGGATGTTCAACTTCAATCCCAAGAGACATGCAGTAATCATTAAAAGATATTGATGTAAACTCTCATGCATTATCCAATTAAATAGACTTGATTGGATGATTCGGGTGGTGAGCCCAGAGCTTAATGGTTTGAGCCAGGAGTTCTGTAAATGGAGCATCCCTTGTGGATAGCAAAGCAACGTGTGACCATTGCGCTGATGCATCTATCAAAACCATGAAATATTTTAATGGTCCGCATTCGGGTTTGATAGGTCCACAAATATCACCTTGGATCCTTTGTAAGAATGAAATATTTTCATTATTATCAACAAAAAAGGAAGAACGTGCCTGTAACTTTGCTAAAGAACAAGCTTTGCAAAACGAGCAATGTGCATCAGAGATTGCAACATAAGAATCTGGTGGGATAACACACAACACCTCAGTAGTATTTTGTCGGGATGGTGCTGCACTCGTCTTGGAGACCGAGCTAGGATTGAGAGGAGTAGTCTCATCCTCACCATCTAAAACGATGGAAATAGGTAATCCCACATGTTTTTCACTCTGAAGAACGAATGACCATGAGTATTTTTTAAGATTTTTTTCATCATGTCACGATCTGGGTGTCCCAGTTGAAAGTGCCAAAGCTTTGTATGATGCAGAATCACACGTAGTAGTGTGAGTCACGGTAGTGGATTCAATGATCTGAACTGTAGTTAGATATAAACCACTACGAATAGCCGGAAACTTCTCTAGAATGCGCTTGTGGCCACATTCAACAGAGGTTATACACAATAGTTCTTTTCCATTCTCACAGTAGGTTTCCAAGTGAAAACCGTTGGCACGAATATCCTTAAAACTTAGCAAGGTTCGATTGGCCTTTGGCGTGTATAAGGCATCAGTGATATATAATTTTGTACCATGGGGCAGCAGAAACTCTGCAAAACCACGCCCTTGTATAACAAGTGTTGCACCAATCATGGTTGTCACTGAGGATTTGTATAGAAAAAATATCCACAAATAGTTGCTTATTCCGCAGAATGGTATGGGTAGTACCATTATCTGCACAATCAATGTAAATAAGTAAGTCTTTGGAACAAATACCAGGCTTACACTTTAACTATATACTTAAAGATTTGAATAAGGGTGTGACCCGTGTTGAGTGCTGATATGGCATGACACAAACTGATGTATAACCACATATAGTGTTGAAATCCAAGTTGGTCGAAATTTTTTTTCAATATTTTCCAAGAAAACCGATGTATAAACAACATCATAAGTCAATGATACATATGAAAAATTCATCTAAGTACATCACTCCCGGGTTACATCTTCGATGGGTCGAATGAAAACTTTCGATGCATTGAAGAACCCAGAATAAAATGTGATTTTTCGATACAATTTTCGATGGGTCGAAGCAAAGCTTCAATGGGTCCAAAAATTGTCCAGAACGATATCTTCGATGGGTTGAATTAATAACTTCAATGGATTAAAGGAACCTAAAACGAGATCAAATTTTCGGCATCAATTTTTGATGGGTTGAAATAATTTTCGATGGGTCGAAGAATTGTCTCGATGGATCGAAATGTGCAACCAAAGGACCTGAGGATAAGCTTCGATGGATCGAAGCGGCTTTTTTCGATGGATCGAAAAATGCCAGAAAACAACCCGTGGGATAGTTTAAATGGATCGAAGTGCAATACTTCGATGGATCAAAAATGTCTCCGAGTTCAAAATAACATCATCTCCTTTGTGTCACGTTTGTACTGTATCATTGTCTCATATTGCCATATATTTATAAACATCGAACCATACATAAGAATGGTATGAAAATAGAACATTCTCAAAACACTTTCATATACCAAAAATATAAAAATATTCATTACTTGCCAAAAAAAATTACTTGAAATCATGTCATTACTTGCCAAAAAAAATACATCATAGATGTGTTCTTATGCATAAAACAAAGACAAGTGTCTTTTAAAAATTCTTGACCAAAAAGTAAGCCAAAAACAAAACTAAAACTTAAAAGATTACAGAGACAATGCCCTTTACATAGGCTTAATCAAAATTCGAGGAAGCAAGATCTTTCCCCTTGTCATCTATAAGAACGAGATTGGTGTCAACCTCCATCTCTAAATCTCCAGCATAATTCGACTCTTGAGCCAAATACTGTTTGTGCCTCTCGTAGATGTTCTATATTTCTCTACTAGCACGACACTGTTTGTGTATATGCTTAGTAGAACAACATTTGAAGCAAACGTATCTTCCAGAATGTTGTGACCGTTGACCATCAGAAACCGGACCAGACTGGTCCTTGTTGAAGTTGGTGTTCTGATCTCTATGTCAAGTTAGATTTTGGCTATGGCCTTGGCCATGCCCACCCCCTCCTCTACCCCCACGTGGAGCATGTCCTTTAGGAGTATAAGGTTCTGAATGAGAAACCTTCTTATTTTTGCGGGCCTTTCCTCCAGTATGGTAACTCTTAGGCTTCTTAGTACCTGTCGGTGTTAAGTTATTGTTGAGGATGATCTCATGATGTCGTTCTTCTTTTTCAAGGCTATTGATGAGATCACTGAAGGTTGTAATTCTCCCTTGTTCCTACTCAATTTGGTACTGATGTGCGAGAATGCTCATGGAAGTTGGGAATGTTTGTAACGCCCTCTCAATCATGTCATTCTCAGATTTTTCCACCCCACAAAAACTCAACTCTGATTGCAGATCTAGCATGGCTTGAATAAACTCTTGGATTTTGGGAAAATCCACAAGTCTAGTGTTCTCCCATCTAGTAGTCAACTCAGGAAGTTGTGCATCATGCACATTTTTGAAGCGATGTTTCAAAACGTCCCACAATACCATGAGATCTTTTTTGTTTAAATAGTACTTCTTAAGAGTTGGATGAATATAACGCCTCAAAAACATGAGGGCTTGAGCTTTTGATTCTTTAGTGGGGGGCAGGAGATTCCTTCCAGGCCCAGAGGGTTTGATGGTGTTGGTATATCTCTTTCCGATGAACGTAGTTTCCACATCTGAGACCCAACAGTGATATTCCTTGCCTTGAAGGTCAAGGATGTCGAATTCCGGCCGAGCTGTCTCATTCAAACTCATCTACAAAAACACACAAAGATTCTTTATCAATAACGATAGAAAACTACGATCACAAAAACTTTCATGTTTTATTGAATAAGAACGTGATCCATGATATATGGTAACAAAATTGATCATAAACGGTGGCAAAAACCACACCCAGCTACCGTGACTGACTGTCACATAGGATCGATTTTCCTTTTCTTTTCTTTTCTTTTCTAAACTGTGACTCCCCTAGGACCGTCACTTATATTCTATAGGTATAGGTCCATAGGAACTAAGGTAAACATGTAATATAAAAGCAACTCATATTACAATTATCATCAACTTAGATCTAGGATTTTACGGTAAGTAAGTTTGTTAGATCTAGAGATTGATGGTTTAGAAAATTTTACCTCAATGGGTGTTATACTCGGTATGAACGCTACACTTGTTGATTGATTTGACGTAGAAGTGTGACGACCCGGAACAGAATCAGTAGAGTAATCAGCTTAATTCACGAGTTAGCGCGTAATCACTGTTTTCCGATAATTAATTGATTTGCCGGTTTTGATCACGACTTAATTATTGGCCGAGAATTTGAGTTGAGTCTCTTCTCGAGAGTTGTTGTACACGTGATTTCGAGTTCGTGGGCGGTTTCGGATGATTATTTCGACGACCGAAGAATATAATATGAATATTTGAAGTTTCAGAATATCGTCGAGATTATCCGTTCGTATCGAGTTTATCCGAATCGTAATAGTTATCCATTTTGGACCGTCGATCATCCCGAGACGCGAGTATAAATATCGGAAATAGTCAAAAAATTGTCGAAAACACTGTTCGGGAAGTTTGACCGGCATTAACCGAGTTGGAGACGTTGACCACCGTTGACCTGTGGAGAAAATTGGACCGTTTGGATTCCTCTGGTGAACTGGCTGATTCCGACAGTTTCAGGCCTCGACTTTGGAAGGTAAAATGTTCTCCTCGTGATTCTAAGCTGTTCTGCACTTGAAATTTCTCGATTTGGTTTTGAATTGTGGGAGAAATGTTGAATTGAAAACGGAGAAAATCTTGCCGGAATCGGATTTTGTGGACGGCGGCACTCCGGCCACGGGGGTGGCCGGGGATTAGGGGGGTTTGGACCGTGGGGCCACGGCGGTGCCTTTGGGAGTGGTCTCGAAGGCCGCCGTGCGCCGTGGACGGAGATTGGAGGCTGCCGGCGGTGGTGGAACCCCGTGGGTTTCGAGCCGATTTCCAGCGTGTGTGGATGGAATTGGTCCTTGTCACAGTTGATAGATGTGTTGGGCTCGTTGAGAGGAAGTTTCGGTGAGCTTGGCAGCCAAAAAATCTCTCCGGTTGACGGCGCGCCGCTGCTGGCGACGGCGGTCAATGTCGGAGCTCCAGCGACCATTGACTTTTTTGGAAATGTGTCGAGTTATATGTCGTTTCGCTCGTATTCGCGCCCCGATTGTGGCCTTGAAGTTTTCGAGTTGATTTAGGAACCAGATTTTCAGCCGAGGGTTTTGAGTGGAGATTTCAGGAATTTCTTTAATTATTTTTGTATCAGTTATACGTTTCCGGGACCGGTTGGTTCCGAGGTGTGGTACAGTGTTGTGAATTGTGATTTTGATCAGATATAATTTATGAATATTCAGGGGATCGAGATTGTGCTTCGGGGGGGGGGGGGAATCTTCCGCCGGACCCCGTGATTAGCGCGAGTGCGCGCTTTGCTCACCTGTGAGTGGACACTTTTATATTTTCACAGTCGTTCCGAGTTCGTGTGTGACGACCCGGAACAGAATCAGAAGCATAATCAGCTTAATTCGTGAGTTCAGTCTCTTCTCGAGAGTTGTTGTACGCGTGATTTCGAGTTCGTGAACGGTTCCGGATCATTATTTGGGCTACCAAGGAATATAATATGAATATTTGCAATTTTGGTATATTGTCGAGTTTATCCGTTCGTGTTCAAGTCTATCTGAATTGTGATTGTGATCCGTTTTGGACCATTGACCGACCCAAAGCGTAGATGGAATGATTATTGACTTGATTAGCGAGTTTCGCGATTTGTTGTGATTTCGGCATAATCTGCTAATACGGCGGCCTTGTTAGCGACTAAATTACCGGACGAGAATATGATTTGGGATCCTTTGTGAAAGTTATAGAGAATTTAATTTCGACCTTGTGGGAACTTCCGAAGGATTATTCCGAGTAACGAGGATTAAGTTATGAATATTTTCGACCGTTGATTATTTAATCAGATAAACTTGTGATGGTTTGAACCATTGAATTTTTATCGGATTGGTCGATGTGTTTGATTTCGGGTGGTAATTGAAGAACTTGTCGAGATGAGTTTATTGTCGCGAGAATTATTGAAAACGGATTTACGACGCGAAAGTTACGGGTGTTTGAAGTTTATCGAAAAGTGTATTTTGGAAGTTTCTATAATTGGAAAGTATTTAATGTGGGTTTCCCCTTTGGGAAAGTCAAACTTGTTTTGATGTGGGTTGACTGGTCAACTCGGCATGGAGGAAGGAGCACGACGGAGCTCGACGGATCACCGGCGGTGGTACGCCTTCCGGCCACCCCAGGGCTTGGGGTTAGTCCCGTTGGACTCAGCCTGGCCTCCCCGTGGTGATGCCGGCCATCGTCCACGGCGAGGTTGCCGGTGGAGAGAGAAATTTCCGGCCAAAGTTTGTGATATTTGGGGGTTTTTGGTTGTTTCTTTTCCAGCCGAATTGAGCTACAAGAAGTACTGGGCTTTGAAGCTCTCAACACCATGAATCTAACCATGTAAGTATGGAGTTCCAATTCGTTTTGTACATGGAGAATTGTTGGATTGAAATTTGTGTGGGATTTCGGTTTTGCATGAAATTGAGCTAGTTAGAGTTTAAATTGATCTTTGGTGTAGTTATGGAAGTTGCTTGTTGGATGATTTTGAGTGGAATAGGCTTTGGTCTGCCTGGAAAATTCAAGTTTGGGTGGCGCCGCCGCCGCTGGCGTCAACGGCGGTTTCCGGTCAAAGTTGACTTTTCGGAGTTTTCGTCGAGTTGTATGTTGTTTCGCTCGGAATCGCGCCCCGATCGCAATGGTGATGTTTGTTTTTTGATTTGAGCATCGGAAATTATAGCGAGGTTTTGAGGTGTGATTATTGGATTTTCGACAATTCGTCGTTATTGAATTATGTGGTTCCGAGAATGGTTGTTTCTCGTGATTTGATTTGAGGTATCGAGTTATGATTTTGAGAAATGGATTTTATGATTATTCAGGGATTCGTGATCGTTCGTTTGACGAGAGATTTTCCGCCGGATCACGGGATTGACGCGAATTGCGTTACGCTCATCTGTGAGTGGACAATTTCTTTTCACTGATAAACGCGAGTCTTTATACACGTTTTATGAGCATGAGCATGCATATGAGATTACGTTTTATATGAGCATGTGTTATACGATTATGCTTATACCATTATACATTACGTATATACATTTAAATATTGCTTTATGCATTTGTATCGAACTATTTATGATTTGGTTTACACAGAGTACAGTCTCAGTATATGTTGTTGTATCGATACACTTCCATCCCGGCTGATCCCCGAGGATGTTTACCGGGGGAGGCTGTGACTCCTGACCCGAGGCCTTCACCGGGGGGAGGCAGACCTCTGAGTTGAGGCATTTCTGGCTAGAATCACGTGTGGGTCTGGGATCCCGTGATTCGGACTGTACTAGCACGGATGTGTCTACGAGCGACCCCGTGGGATTTTTCATGCATGCTCTGTACGCGTGAGGAGTTAGAGTCTCCCTCGTGCACCATATGATTTTTATGCATTTTGACTCACATATGTTTTTATAACATATATTATTCGGCGAAAGACATTTATTTTCGTCCACTTACTCTAACGATTTTCATGTCTTTCCCCTGGGTTTTTCGGTTTCCGTGCCCAATTTGCAGTTCAGATTCTGGTGTCGCACGTCGTGGTCGGAGGCATAGTATTCGAGCGATGTTTCTTTTATGGTAGGTTCTTAGTTTGGCCTACTATTTGTATATCTATACTAGAAGTCTCATTTTGAGTATTCTGATGTATATTTTTATACGATTTTTCCCACGGTAAAGTATAGTTATATTTATTACTTTACATTACTGTTATGATATTGAGAAATCCGGATGGGATTGGTGCCCACGGTTTGATTTTTGTGGCATAGGATGAAGTGTATTTTTCGGGTGCAAGTAATGGCAATTCCGCGTTAGTAGCGTTACTCTGCCGAAATTTTGATGGTTTTTGTTTGTTCGTGTTTTCAGAAGGGGTTTGATTCCGGTTTAGGAAACTAAATCGGGGTGGGTCCTTTCAGCTTGGTATCAGAGCATTAGGTTTTAGGTTCTGTAGACTTCTATAGTTGTGTTTACTAAAGATATTTTAGAATGTACAGCATGTCTGGAGTGGTGACCCGACCGGCCGACGGATACTCATCAATACTCCGGGTGTTGTATACTTTCAGATATTTAAAGTTCCATGATTACGTTAACTTGTTGCGAACGATGTTTTATTCATTAGGATGTCTCCTTGACGTGCTTTCCGTGTCAGTACGGTTGTGGATCCTATTGAGGATTAATCGACGCGCGATTTACCAGTAAGTAGTGGGTTTGGATGTGACGACCCGAACCAGAATCAGATGTGTGTTTGGCACGATTCTCGAGATTTGGTTATAGTCGCGGTTTTACGATATTGTGTGGTTTGTCGATTCGATTCGCGACTATGTTTTCGGTCGAGAAATTGAGTTGGGTGTCTTCACGGGAATTGTAGAGTACGTGATTTCGAGCTTGTGGGCGGTTCCGGAAGATTTTTCTGATAATCGAGGAATATTTTATGATTATTTGAAGTTTCGGGTTTCGACGAGTTTATCCGATTGTTTCGAGCTTATCCGAATCATTTCGTATATTTATTTCGGACCGTCGATTGACCCGAGGCGTGAGTATAAATATCGGGAATAGTCGTAAAATCGTCGAAAATGGCAAATTGGGCTTTGACTGAACTTTGACCATCTGTTGACTTTCCAAAATTGGAAAGTAGCCGTTGACCCGTACGGTGAGCGAGTGACCCGATTCAGTTCGTCGGCGACCCGACTTTTCCGGCCACCTCCGGCTAGTCTG
Organism: Geum urbanum; assembly: GCA_946800695.1. Lineage (NCBI taxonomy): Eukaryota > Viridiplantae > Streptophyta > Magnoliopsida > Rosales > Rosaceae > Geum > Geum urbanum. The sequence continues at coordinate 45,188,449 of OX326998.1, forward strand.
AGGGTACAGTTCGAATCCTCTCGTGTTTCTCTTTCATTTTATGTGTGAGTTGATTGAAATTGGTGGTGTTTATCCTGGGTTCGAATCGGGCCGAGGGGGAGGTTGTCGCCGTTAATGGTCACGGTGGTTCCGATGAGTTTTGGAGGTGGGTTTGTTGGGGGTTTTGCCCCCCACACTTCGGTAATGCTATCTAGGTGTTTGTTTTGGAACGAGGTGGAGTTTGGTGGCGAACCCGATTAGGGTTCCGTTTGGGAATTTCGATTTGCTTAATTGTGAAATTGTTTGGGTTAGAGGCCGAATTGATCTTCATGGTAGTTATGGATGTGATTCGCCTTAGAGAGACCTTGGGAAATGGAGTTTCTCCGCCGCTGGATCTCGCCGTTGACGGTTGGTTTCCGTGCATCAGTACAGTGTTGAGGACTACGTTATTGATCAGTTATGTTTTTGTGAATATTCAGGAGATTTACTCGTTTTGTCTCGTTTTACGCGGGATATGGTGGCTACAGAGGAAGCCAAGTGTCGTAGGTTTGAGTTGGGATTGAATCTGAACATCAAGGCGACCTTGACTACGATGCCGCGGAGTAACTTTGATGAGTTTGTTAGTGCTGCACTCTGAGGCCAGGATATTGAGCAGGAGAGACAGCAGAGGTACCAGCCGAGGCGATTTGAGGAAGGTGGACCGAGTCAGGGACCTTCGAAGAGGCTGAGTTATGATACTTCCGGTTCAGCTTCATCCTCAGGTGGTGGATCGTATCGACCACCAGCTGGTGTACCTAGGCGGAGATCAATTTGGAGGAGAGATCGACCACAGCGACCACAGGCTAGTGGGAGTTCCAGCGGTTCTAGTTATCCACGACGTACTGGTGGTTCATTTGCTGTACAGAGGGAGTACCCGTTGTGTAGTCTCTGCAACAGACACCATGTTGGACCGTGCCGGCGAGGCCTTGTTATTTGTTATAGTTGTGGCCAGGAGGGTCACTACTCCAGGGAGTGCCCTCAGTCGTATGGTGTGAGAGATCAGGCAGCCCAGAGTTCCGGAGCTGAGCGAGGTGCCACTACGGGAGTTCGACCATTTGCAGGCCAGGGTAGGCAGCAGGGACAGCCCCAGCGAGGATGACCAGCCGGACAGGCGAGGGTTCATGTTATGACTCTACGTGAGGGTAGAGCATCACCGGAGGTCGTTATTGGTACGTTACATGTTTTTGGTATTCTAGTAGTTGCATTGTTAGATCCGGGTGCCACACATTCATTCATATCATTTAGACTGTCATCATTGGCTACGGTACCTGCATCTCCACTTCCGGGGTTGTGGAGAGTGTTGTATCCGTCAGGTGAGGTTGTGAGCATCGGTTGGGTTTACCGAGATTGTGAGGTGTTTATTGATGGTCATGGTTTAGCCGCAGATCTGTTACTGCTTGATATTGTGGATTTTGATTTGATATTGGGTATGGACTTTTTGGAGTCGCACTGGGCTATGTTTGATTGCCACAGGAAGGAGGTCGCGTTTCGACGACCAAGGTTACCTGAGATACTATTACGTGGCGAGAAGAACACTTCCCTACCGTGTTTGATTTCTGCGATGAGGGCGGATCGGTTGATGAAGAAGGGTTGTGTTGCGTACTTAGCTCATGTTGTGGACACTACAGTTGCAGTGCCGGATCTTGGTAGTATAGAGGTTGTGTCTGAGTTTCCGGATGTGTTTCCAGCAGAGTTACCTGGTATACCCCCTGTACGGGAGATTGATTTTACCATTGAGTTATTGCCGGGTACCGGACCGATTTCCCAGATACCGTATCGTATGGCGCCTGCAGAGTTGAAGGAGTTGCAGATTCAGCTCCAGGAGTTGTTAGAGAAGGGATTCATTCGACCGAGTGTTTCTCCGTGGGGTGCTCCGGGGTTATTTGTGCGAAAGAAGGACGGGTCCATGCGGTTGTGCATCGACTATCGGAAGCTGAATCAGATTACAGTGAGGAACAAGTATCCGTTGCCTCGGATTGACGATTTGTTCGATCAGCTCAAGGGAGCAGCTGTCTTTTCGAAGATTGACCTTCGATCCGGATATCACCAGTTGAGGATCCGAGATTCAGATGTAGCCAGGACAGCTTTCAGGACGCGGTATGGGCACTATGAGTTTTTGGTTATGCCGTTTGGGTTGACCAATGCCCCCGCAGCTTTCATGGACTTGATGAATCGGGTGTTTCGACGATTCCTGGACAAGTTTGTGATAGTATTCATTGATAATATTTTGATATACTCGAGGAGTGTGGGCCAGCACAGGAAGCACTTGCGAGCGGTATTGCGGACTTTGCGGGACCATCAGTTGTTCGCGAAGTTTAGCAAGTGTGAGTTCTGGTTAGATAATGTGAAGTTTCTGGGCCACGTGATTTCGGCCGAGGGAGTTAGTGTTGATCCTGACAAGATCGAGGCCGTACTGAACTGGAGTCGACCCACTACTGTACCGGAGATCCGGAGTTTCTTGGGGTTAGCAGGTTATTACCGTCGGTTTGTACATGATTTCTCCTGGATTGCTACACCACTGACCAGATTGACGAAGAAGGGCGTCAAATTTGAGTTGTCTGATGCGTGCGAGGAGAGTTACTTGCTCCTGAAGGAGAGATTAACTACCGCACCAGTTCTTACATTGCCAGACGACAGTGGTGAGTTTGTTGTGTACAGTGACGCGTCGAAGTTGGGCCTTGGTTGTGTATTGATGCAGCATGGTAGAGTTGTGGCATATGGTTCCAGACAGCTGAAACCGCATGAGGTCAATTATCCGACGCATGATTTAGAGTTAGCCGCTATTGTGTTAGCGTTGAAGAGTTGGAGACATTACCTGTATGGTGCTCAGTGTAAGATTTTCACTGACCAGAAGAGTTTTACCTACTTGCGGACGCAGCCGGATCTGAATATGAGACAACGACGATGGATGGAGTTGATCAATGATTATGACTGTACATTCAAGTACCATCCAGGGAAGGCCAATGTTGTGGCAGATGCACTTAGCAGGAAATCTGGAGCTTCATTGTTTCACATGTGTGTGGCCAGAGTATCGATGTTAGCTGAGCTTCGAGCTACAGGTGCTGTATTTGGGTATGATGATGATGGAGCTTTGTTGGCCAGCTTTCAGGTTCGACCGGTACTGGTTGATCAAGTACGGGAGGCACAGGATTCAGATCCTTACTTGTTGGGCAAGAAGACTATGATTCGGAATGGTGTGCCTACAGAGTTTCGATTGAGCGACGACGGTACGTTGTTGTTCAGAGGCAGGCTATGTGTACCCAGAGACGAGGACTTGAAGAAGGAGATCCTGGACGAGGCCCACAGTTCAGCGTATGCGATGCATCCCGGAGGTACGAAGATGTTTCGTACACTTCGAGCGTACTATTGGTGGCGCAATATGAAGCGGGAGGTTGCCGCGTACGTGAGTCGGTGTTTGATTTGTCAGCAGGTGAAGGCGGAGAGGCAGAAACCTGCAGGGAAGTTACAGCCACTTGAGATTCCGGTTTGGAAGTGGGAGCACATTACGATGGATTTCGTCTATCAGTTGCCGCGGACTTTGGCGGGCAGCACTGGCATTTGGGTTATTGTTGACCGATTGACGAAATCTGCACATTTTCTTGCACTTCCGGGGAAGATTTCAGTGGGCAGATTGGCCAAGTTGTACTTATCTGAGATTGTTCGCTTGCATGGTGTGCCTGTGTCCATTGTTTCTGACCGTGATAGTCAGTTCACTTCTGAGTTTTGGCAGGCTTTACAGCGAGCATTGGGCACAAGGTTGCGGTTGCGGTTTAGTACAGCTTTTCATCCTCAGACTGACGGGCAGTCCGAGCGGACCATTCAGACTCTTGAGGATATGCTGAGATCATGTGTGTTGCAGTTTCGCGGAAACTGGGATCAGCAATTACACTTGATTGAGTTCGCCTACAACAACAGCTATCAGGCCAGTATTGAGATGGCACCGTGCGAGGCCCTGTACGGGAAGCAGTGTCGCACTCCATTGTGTTGGAGTGAGGTGGGCGAACGTTGGCTTGTTGGTCCAGATTTGGTGAAAACCACGATGGAGGACATACAAATTATCCGGGATCGACTGAAGGTCGCCCAGGATCGACAAAAGAGTTACGCAGATGTGAGGAGGAAGAGTTTAGAGTTTGAGGTTGGTGATTGGGTCATCCTGAAACTATCTCCGTGGAGGGGAGTTGTGCGTTTCAGGAAGCGTGGCAAGCTTCGACCGCGATACATTGGTCCATATGAGATTACGGAGAGGGTTGGAGCTGTTGCATACAGACTTGAGTTACCGGCTGAGATGGCCCGTGTGCATGATGTCTTCCATGTTTCGATGTTGCGGAAGTACATCTCAGATCCTTCACATGTGATAGCCCCACAGCAGTTGCCGATCAGAGAGGATTTATCGTATGTTGAGGAGCCAGTGCAGGTTCTCGATCGTCATGAGCAGGAGTTGAGGCACCGTGTGATTCCGCTGGTGAAAGTCTTGTGGCAGAACCATTCAGTTGAGGAGGCCACCTGGGAGACCGAGCAGCGTATGCGGGAGCAGTATCCTCATCTGTTCACATGACAGGTACGTAAATTTCAAGGTCGAAATTTCTTTAAGGGGGGTAGATTTGTGACGACCCGAACCAGAATCAGATGTGTGTTTGGCACGATTCTCGAGATTTGGTTATAGTCGCGGTTTTACGATATTGTGTGGTTTGTCGATTCGATTCGCGACTATGTTTTTGGTCGAGAAATTGAGTTGGGTGTCTTCACAGGAATTGTAGAGTACGTGATTTCGAGCTCGTGGGCGGTTCCGGAAGATTTTTCCGATAACCGAGGAATATTTTATGATTATTTGAAGTTTCGGGTTTCGACGAGTTTATCCGATTGTTTCGAGCTTATCCGAATCATTTCGTATATTTATTTCGGACCGTCGATTGACCCGAGGCGCGAGTATAAATATCGAGAATAGTCGTAAAATCGTCGAAAATGACAAATTGGGCTTTGACTGAACTTTGACCATCTGTTGACTTTCCAAAATTGGAAAGTAGCCGTTGACCCGTACGGTGAGCGAGTGACCCGATTCAGTTCGTCGGCGACCCGACTTTTCCGGCCACCTCCGGCTAGTCTGAGGGTACAGTTCGAATCCTCTCGTGTTTCTCTTTCATTTTATGTGTGAGTTGATTGAAATTGGTGGTGTTAATCCTGGGTTCGAATCGGGCCGAGGGGGAGGTTGTCGCCGTTAATGGTCACGGTGGTTCCGATGAGTTTTGGAGGTGGGTTTGTTGGGGGTTTTGTCCCCCACACTTCGGTAATGCTATCTAGGTGTTTGTTTTGGAACGAGGTGGAGTTTGGTGGCGAACCCGATTAGGGTTCCGTTTGGGAATTTCGATTTGCTTAATTGTGAAATTGTTTGGGTTAGAGGCCGAATTGATCTTCATGGTAGTTATGGATGTGATTCGCCTTAGAGAGACCTTGGGAACTGGAGTTTCTCCGCCGCTGGATCTCGCCGTTGACGGCGCGCCGCCATTGGCGGCGGCGGTCAACGGTGGTCAACGGTGGTGCTCCGGCGAGAAAAGTCAACTTTTCAGATTTCGACGTAATTAATGTCATTTTTCTCGTAATCACGCTCTGATTATCGTCCAGAGGTTTTTGGGTTGATTTGATTAGCCGATTTTCAGTCGAGGTTTCGAGTGGGGATTTCGGGATTTTCGTTATACATTTTGTACCGCATTGCATATTTCCGGGAACGGTTGGTTTCCGTGCATCAGTACAGTGTTGAGGATTACGTTATTGATCAGTTATGTTTTTGTGAATATTCAGGAGATCGAGACCGAGATCGTGCTTCTGGCGAGGGATCTTCCGCCGGTCCTCGAGATTAGCGCGAGTTCGCGCTAGCAGATCTGTGAGTGGACAAGTTTATGTTTTCACTGTTGATTTGCGAGTTCGTGGATTTCATGATTCTCGTATTTTCCTTATACGATATTGTTATATATATATATGTTGTATTTGGAGGTATTGTTTATATTTATTGGTGATGGCATTATTGCATCGATGCTTCGACTACTTGGCCGATCACCGGTAGTCCACCAGAGTTGAGTGGTCCTCTGGGCAGGGTTGAGAGGTCCCTTGTATGCTGCCAGGGTTGAGAGGTCCCCGGCCTATCACCGTCAGGTTTGAGCAATTCACCTTACGTCGGGTTTGAGAGGTCGCCCGACAACCTCCTTATATCTATGTTTTTTTCCGAACTCGCACTATTTTATATTGAGTATATATATTAACTGGTGAGAGGCATATGTTTATTTTCGTCCACTCACTCTAACGTTTTATTTGCCTTTCCCCTGGGCTTTTCGGTTTCCGTGCCCAGTTTGCAGTTCGGATTCTGCTGTGTCACGTCGTGGTTTGGAGGCTAGTGATCAGAGTTACCTGTGCTTTCCAGTAGGTTCTTGTTTCGCCTACTGATGTGTATGTATTGTATATATGTTATACTAGAGGTCGCTCTGATACATTCTGATACATGTTTATACGGATTTTCTCGGATATACATATATACATAGTACAGTTTGTTTACTGTTATTGATTATATTGATGTTGAGAAATCTGGATGGGGTTGGTGCCCACGGTTTGGCTTTTGTGGCATAGGATGAAGTGTTATTTTCAGGGTGCAGGTTTAAGCAATTCTACGTTAGTAACGAAACTCTGCTGAATTTTTGAAAAAAAATTTTGTTGGTTCGTATTTTCGAAAGGGTTTGATTCCGGTTTAGGTAACTGAGTCGGGATTGGGTCCTTTCATTGGATGAGTATTCTGAATTCAGAGATTTGTGCGGCATGGTTTGCCTGGTTGTACGTGTATGAGCGTCTACATGTTGCCTCAGAGCAGAGAATCGTGGCAGGTTATGTTTTTGTCTGAGTCAGATCATTGCATTTGGTGGGCTAGTATTGTGTAAGTTCCTGTTGTGACTCCATGCCTACATTTGGGGTATTGTTTATACGGTAATGGTTCAATCAGGCTATCCAACAACGGAGATATGGAGTGTTTACCCACCTGAGGCAGAGATATATCGTTCATATGTTTGTTTCCGTTTGTACGTGTTATATGGCTTCAGAGGAAGCGGTGCACGAGGTTCGAGATGAGTTTGAACCTGAGCATCAGAGGGATTTTGATTGATATGCCTCGTGATAACCGTGAGGAGCTTGATGTGCTGCACTCAGAGGTGAGGCTATTGAGAAGGAAAGGCGTACGCGGTTTCCGACGTGTTGGTTTCAGGAAAGTGGACTTAGTCGAGATATATTGATGAGGTTGAATTCAGGCACCTCGGGATCAATGATTTCATCAGGCTGTGGTCTTTTCGATTATGTTGGGGGTCATCAGATTAAAGCAGACAATCCGTTTGGCGATGGCGAAGATCACGGAGTAGCGGACTTGTTCCTGTGGTATAAGTTTGGGTGATCGTTAGTGATTCTTCCACACAGCAGGTGTCGTTGTGACTTGTGATCGTGGAGCACTCTCAATTGCTATTGTGGTGGCCAGGAGGGTCACGTTGCGAGGGAGCGTCCTCAGCCAGCTGTTTTAGTGATTCGACAGCTCAGGGTTCACGAGGAGGTTGTGATGTTATTTCTGGAGTTTAACCAACTCAGACTTCTACACGAGTCATTCAGAATGTCGTAATCGACGCGGATGGCTAGTTGGGCGTGTTGGAGTTCGTGCCACGACCTTGTATGAGGAGAGAATTTTCTCCGAGGTTACTGTTGCTTGACATCCATGGCTATTATACATGCATCTCCACTTCCAAGGTTTTGGAAAGTGTTGTATCCATCCGGGGGTTGCGAGATCCTTGTTGGAGGATATGGTTTAGCCGCGAATCTGTTATAGCTGGATATCGTCGATTTTAGTGTGATTATGAGTATGGACTTCTTGGCGACGCATTGGGCTAGGTTCGATTGTCACGAGAAGGAGGTTGTGTTCGACGACCAGATTTCTCCGAGATACTGTTTCGCGATAATGGTCGAACGGATGGTGGAAACGGGTTATGTTGTTTGCTTAGCTCATGTTATGGGTACTACGGTTGATGTGCTGGACATTGGCGATATTGAGGTGGTTCCTGAGTTTCCAGGTGTGTTCCAGAGGAGTTACCGGGTATTCCTCCAGTTCGGGAGACCGACTACACCATTGAACTTTTACCGGGCGTTGGACTCATATCACTGGCATTATGTCGTTCGGTACCAGCGGAGCTGATGGAGCTACAGATTCAACTTCGAGAGTTGCTGGAGGAGATTTCATGCGACCCAGCGTATCATCATGGTGTGCTCTTGCATTATTTGTGTGAATATTGGATGGTTCGACGAGGTGGTGCATTGACTACCGGAAGCTGACACTACCACAATAAACACTATAACCGACGAGATCTGTAAAACTATAACCGACGAGATAAAAATATCGGCGGTTATAGTGGAAAAAATATTTTTTTTTAATTTTTTTTAAAAAAAATAAAAAATCTCGTCGGTTGTAGTACTATAACCGACGATAATGGCTAAAAATCTCGTCGGTTATACTATTACCGACCCCCTTTAACCAACGGACTATATCCGACGACCCTTAAACATCGTCGGTTATAGTCCGTTGGTTAAAGGGGGTCGGTAATAGTATAACCGACGAGATTTTTAGCCATTATCGTCGGTTATAGTACTATAACCGACGAGATTTTTTATTTTTTTAAAAAAAATATTTTAAAAAAATATTTTTTCCACTATAACCGACGAGATTTTTATCTCATCGGTTATAGTTTTACAGATCTCGTCGGTTATAGTATTTATTGTGGTAGTGTGAATCAGGCTTCAAAGGAGAGCAAGTATCCTTCGCTTCGGATTGACTATTTGTTTGATCAGCTCACGGGAGTTTCAGTCTTTTCGAAGATTGATTTCGGTCCGGATACCATCAGTTGAGGATCGATGAGTCAGATGTGGCTAGGACGACTTTCGGATCATGGTGGGAGTACTACGAGTTCTTGGTCATGCCTTTTGAGTTGACCAATACCCCGCAGCTTTTACGGACTTGATGGACCGGGTGTTCAGACGGTTTCTGGACGAGTTTACGGTCGTGTTCGTTGGTAACATCCTGATTTACTCCAGGAGTGTGGGCCAGCACCTGAAGCAATTGCGAGCGGTTTTGCGGACTTCGCGAGATGATCAGCTGTTTGTGAAGTTCAGCCTGTGTGAATTTTGGTTGGTTAACGTGAAGATTTTGGGCCACACGATGTCAGCCGAGGGAGTTGGCGTGGATTCTGACCAGAGTAAAGCCGTGTTAATTTGGAGTTGACCGTACATGTGAGATGAATTACTTACAGCCGACGAAGAAGGCGTCAAGTTCGGGTGGTCCGATACATGTGAGATGAATTACTTACTCCTGAAGGAAGGATGACCATTGCTTCGGTTTTGATCCTACCTGACGATCGTGACGAGTTTGTGGTTATGGTGATATGTCGAGGTTTAGATTTGGTTATGTTTTGATGCAGTGTAGCAGAGCGGTGGCTCATGGGTTTAGGCAGTGGAAACTTTATGAAGCTACGTATCATATGTATGATTTGGGTATAGCTATCTTTATGTTAGTATCGAAGATTTCGAGACACTACTGTTGTGACGTGCATCGCGGTGTAAGATGTACATTAATCACTTGAGTTTCATCTAATTGCATTTTCGGCCAGATTCGAGCTTGAGGCAGTGTAGATGTATGGGGTCGACTAACGACTATGGCTGCACATTTGAGTGTATCCGAGAGAGAGGTTAATATTGTTGCTGATGCAATCAATCGGAGGTTGGGAGCTGCATTATTTCATGTGTGTGTGGCTCGAGTTTCTGTGTTAGCCGAGTTGCGAGCTACGGGAGCTGAGTTCGAGTGAGATGATGTTGAAGCTTGTTGTTTTGTGTGCGTTATGCACTGTTGGTATGAAGATGTATCAGATACTTCGAGTTTACTATTCGTGACGCAACCCGTAGAAGAATGTAGCAGCTTGTGTGAGCAGACGCCACCTTTGTCGGCAGGCAATGGCAGTGAGGCGAAGTCTTGCTGGGAAATTACAGCCATTGGAGATTTCCGATTAGAAGTTGGAGCTTGTCACTGTGTATTTTGTGTGCCAGTACGCACTTCAGTTTGTGATACCTGTTGTCGGATCCTTGTAGACCATTCGATGAACTCAATACGTTTCCTTGTACTTCCGGAAAAGATTTCAGTGGTGGGCAGACATAGCTGTGTTTGACGGAGGTTGTTCATGTATGTGATGTGCCTATGTCCCAGTTTGCTGATCGAGATAATCAGTTACAACTGAGTGTTGGCAAGCATTGCAGTGTGCATTGGGGACCAGATTACAGCCTAGTACAGTTTCTTATCCTCAGATTAGTGGCCGATCTTTGAGGACTATTCAGACCTTGGAGGGCATGTTGTAGTCTTGTGTATTGCAGTTCCGAGGGATTTGGAACCAGCAGTTTCAACTGTTCGAGGTGGCATGCAGTACCAGTTTGTTGACCACTATGATTTTGACGTTACATGATGTCGTTTTGAGGAACGATGTTGTACTCCACTGTGTTGGAGCGAGTTTGGTGTGAGCTGACGTTGGATCTTGATTTAGTGGAATGTGCTACCACAGACCTTCGGGTTAGCGAAAACAGGTTGATACTTGCCCGAGTTCAACGTTTGAGTTATGTTGATGTGAGCAGGTTGAGTTGGGAATTGCCACGTTATTTTGATCCACATGTGATCATGGGGCGAATTTGTGTTGTGCCGTATAGTTTGGCATTGCCTATAGCGTGGGCCTTTGTGTGTGTGCTATTCCGTATGGTGGAATGTGCTACCATAGACTTTCGGATTAGCGGAAACAGCTTAATAATTGCCCGAGTTCGATGTTTGAGTTATGTTGATGTGAGTAGGTTTAGTTGTGAATTGCCACGTTATTTTGATCCGTATGTGATCATAGGCGAGTTTGTGTTGTGCCGTATAGTTCGACATTGCCTATAGCGTTGGCTTTTTTGTGTGTTGTGTTCCGTGTGGTGGAACTACATTTCAGATTTGTTGTGTGTTTTGTACCCTATCAGTTCCTTATGCAGGAAGACTTGGCGTTTGTGTGGAGCTAGTTTAGATTCAGGATTTGAGGGTATAGGGATTACAGCACGGAGATATCTCCTATTGTAGAGTCTGTTGTAAGAGTCGTTCAGTTGAGGTTGCCATTGGAAAGTTGAGCTGTATGCAGAGGCAGTGCTCCTACTTTTTAGTCAACAGACTTGGAAATTTCGAGGTTGAAATTTTTTTAAGGGGGGTGGATTTGTGACGACCCAAAACAAAATCAGAAACGCAATCAGCTTAACTCGTGAGTTAGCATATAATCGCAGATTTCCGATACTTGATTGAATCGCCAGCTTTAATCACGACTAAATTATTGGCCGAGAATTAGAGTTGAGTCTCTTCTTGAGAGTTGTTGTACGCGTGATTTCGAGTTCGTGGGCGGTTCTGGATCATTATTTGGGCGACCGAGGAATATAATATGAATATTTTAAATTTCGGTATATTGTCGAGTTTATCCGTTCGTGTTCGAGTCTATCTGAATTGTGATTGTGATCCGTTTTGGACCATTGACTGACCCGAAGCGTAGATGGAATGATTATTGACTTGATTAGTGAGTTTCGCGATTTGTTGTGATTTTGGCATAATCTGCTAATATGGCGGTCTTGTTAGCGACTAAATTACCAGACGAGAATCTGATTTGGCATCCTGTGTGAAAGTTGTAGAGAATTTAATTTCGAGCTTGTGGGAATTTCCGGAGGATTATTCCGAGTTACGAGGATTAAGTTACGAATATTTTTGACCGTTGATTATTTAATCAAATAAACTTGTGATGGTTTGAACCGTTGACTTTTTATCGGATTGGTCGATGTGTTTGACTTCGGGTGGCAATTGAAGAACTTGTCGAGATGAGTTTGTTGCCGTGAGAATTATTGGAAACGGATTTACGATGCGAAAGTTACGGGTGTTTGAAGTTGATCAAAAAATGTATTTTGGAAGTTTCTATAATTGGAAAGTATGTAATGTGGGTTTCCCCTTTGGGAAAGTCAAACTTGTATTGATGTGGGTTGACTGGTCAACTCGGCATGGAGGAAGGAGCTCGACGGCTCACCGGCGGTGGCACGCCGTCCGCCACCCCAGGGCTTGGGGTTGGTCGCGTTCGACTCGGCCTGGCCTCCCCGTGGTGATGCCGGCCACCGTTCACGGCGAGGTCGCCGGTGGAGAGAGAAATTTCCAGCCAAAGTTTGTCATTTTTGGGGGTTTTTGGTTGTTTCTTTTCCGGCCGAATTGAGCTACAAGAAGTACTGGGATTTGAAGCTCTCAACACCATGAATCTAACCATGTAAGTATGGAGTTCCAATTCGTTTTGTGTGGGATTTCGGTTTTGCATGAAATTGAGCTAGTTAGAGTTTGAATTGATCTTTGGTGTAGTTATGGAAGTTGCTTGTTGGATGATTTTGAGTGGAATAGGCTTTGGTCCGCCTGGAAAATTCAAGTTTGGGTGGCGCTGCCGGCGGCGGTGGCAGTCAACGGCGGTTTCCGGTCAAAGTTGACTTTTCGGGGTTTTCGTCGAGTTGTATGTCATTTCGCTCGGAATCGCGCCCCGATCGCAGTGGTGAGGTTTGTTTTTCGATTTGAGCATCGGAAATTATAGCGAGGTTTTCAGGTGTGATTATTGGATTTTCGACAATTCGTCGTTATTGAATTATGTGTTTCCGAGAATGGTTGTTTCTCGTGATTTGATTTGAGGTATCGAGTTATGATTTTGGGAAATGGATTTTATGATTATTCAGGGATTCGTGATCATTCGTTTGGCGAGGGATTTTCCGCCGGATCACGGGATTAACGCGAACTGCGTTACGCTCATCTGTGAGTGGACAATTTCTTTTCACTGATAATTGCGAGTCTTTATACACGTTTTATGAGCATGAGCATGCATATGAGATTACGTTTTATATGAGCATGTGTTATACGATTATGCTTATACCATTATACATTACGTATATACATTTAAATATTGTTTTATGCATTTGCATCGAACTATTTATGATTTGGTTTACACAGAGTACAGTCTCAGTATATGTTGTTGTATCGATACACTTGCATCCTGGTTGATCCCCGAGGATGTTTACCGGGGGAGGCTGTGACTCCTGACCCGAGGCCTTCACCGGGGGGAGGCAGACCTCTGAGTTGAGGCCTTTCTGGCTAGAATCACGTGTGGGTCTATGATCCCGTGATTCGGACTGTACTAGCACGGATGTGTCTACGAGCAACCCCGTGGGATTTTCCATGCATGCTCTATACGCGTGAGGAGTTAGAGTCTCTCTCGTGTACCATATGATTTTTATGCATTTTGACTCGCATATGTTTCTATAACATGTATTATTCGGCGAAAGACATTTATTTTCGTCCACTCACTCTAACGATTTTCATGTCTTTCCCCTGGGCTTTTCGGTTTCCATGCCCAGTTTGCAGTTCAGTTTCTGGTATCGCACGTCGTGGTCAGAGGCATAGTATTCGAGCGATGTTTCTTTTATGGTAGGTTCTTAGTTTGGCATACTATTTGTATATCTATACTAGAAGTCGCTCTGAGTATTTTGATGTATATTTTTATACGATTTTTCCCGGATTTCGGTAAAGTATAGTTATATTTATTACTTTACATTACTGTTATGATATTGAGAAATCCGGATGGGATTGGTGCCCACAGTTTGATTTTTGTGGCATAGGATGAAATGTATTTTTCGGGTGCAGGTAATGGCAATTCCGCGTTTGTAGCGTTACTTTGCCGAAATTTTGATGGTTTTTGTTGGTTCGTATTTTCAGAAGGGGTTTGATTCCGGTTTAGGAAACTAAATCGGGGTTGGGTCCTTTCATCGTGATTTTCCGTATTTATTTATATATACGATGTTGAGATTATTTATTACTTTTGGAGGCATTATTATATATTTTATGGTGATGGAATTACTTGCATCGATGCTTCGGCTACTCGGCTGATCACCGGTAGTCTGACAAAAGTTGAGAGATTCCTCTGGGCAGGGTTGAGAGATTCCCCTGTTATGCCGCTGGGGTTGAGAGATTCCCCTGGCCTATCACCGTCGGGCTTGAGCGATTCGCCTGACTATCGGGCTCGAGAGATTCGCCTGGCACCTCCATATATATTTTCCGAACTCGCATTGTTTTACATTGATTATGTATATGAAATTGTGAAAGGCATATGTTTATTTTCATCCACTCACTGTAACGTTTTATTGCCTTTCCCCTGGGCTTTTCAGTTTCCGAGTCCAGTTTGCAGTTCAGATTCTGGTGTCTCACGTCGCGGTTGGAGGCTAGTTGTTCGAGCTACTTTTCTTTTCCAGTAGGTTCTTGTTTTGCCTACTGCTGTATATTATTGTATATATACACTAGAGGTCGCTCTGATACGATACTGATACATGATTTATGTGGTTATTCCCGGATTTTCTATATAATACAGTTTTGTTTACTGTTTATTATTATTGATATGATATTGAGAAATCTGGATGAGATATGTGCCCACGGTTTGGCTTTTGTGGCATAGGATGAAGTGTTATTTTCTGGGTGCAGGTAAAGGCAATTCCGCGTTAGTAGCGTTACTCTGCCGAAATTTTTATGGTTTTTGTTGGTTCGTGTTTTCAGAAGGGGTTTGATTCCGGTTTAGGAAACTAAATCGGCGTTGGGTCCTTTCAGCTTGGTATCAGAGCATTAGGTTGTCAGATTTTGTAGACTCTTGTAGTTGTGACGCTTAGGGTATTTGAGTTTGTACAGCATGTCTGGAGCGATGACTCGACTGGCCAGCGGTACTCATTAATACTTTGGGTGTTGTGTGTTCTCAAATATCTGAGGTCTCATGATTACGTTCCTTCTGTTTGTACCTAATGCTTGTCTTGTATCAGTTGGATGCCTCCTCGACGTGGTCCCCGTGTTGATCGGGAAGTGGATCCTAATGAGGATCGCCGGACGCACGACTTGCTGATGCAAGTGTTGCGTTTGGAGGAGTGTTTTCACCCTGTGGTCAAAGCTCGTACTGCTGGTGTGACTGTCTTTTCGGGTTCAGCTGATCCAGAGCTTTGCGAGGCATAGTTGGTTCAGGTTGAACGAGTTTGTGAGCGTCTGCGTTTTACCCCTGAGCAGATGACAGTGGCAGCAGTTGGTTTACTTGAGTCAGATGCATACTTCTGGTGGGTTAGCACCGATAGGGTACCAATTGATACTCCGTGGACTTTGTTTCGAGATTTGTTTATGCGGAGATACTTCAACCAGGCTACCCAGCAGCGGAAATATGAGAAGTTCACGAATTTGAGGCAGGGCAGTATATCTGTGCTTGAGTACCGGGACAGATTTACCCGCTTATCTCGGTTTGCGTTGGGTTTGAATTTGAATATCAAGGGGACTCTGACTACGATGCCTCGGAACAACTTTGATGAGTTTGTCAGTGCAGCACTCCGAGGTGAGGATATCGAGAAGGAAACACAGATGAGGTACCAGCCTAGACGGTTTAAGGAGGGCGGACCGAGTCAGGGGCCTTCCAAGAGGCTGAGTTCTGATACTTCCAATTTGGCTTCATCCTCGGGCAGTGGACCATATCGACCACCAGATAGTGCACCAAGACAGAGGTAGAGTTGGAGGAGAGATCGACCGCAGCGACCACAGGCTAGTGGAGGTTCTAGTGGTTCCAGTTATCCTCGGCGTACCGGTGGCTCTTTTGCAGTACCGAGGGAGTACCCGTTGTGTAGTCTCTGCAGCAGGCACCATGTTGGTCCATGTCAACGAGGCCCTGTCACTTGTTTTCGTTGTGGCTAGGTGGGTCACTATGCGAGAGAGTGTTTCCTGCTTGATGGTGCTAGTGGACAGGTGGCCCAGAGTTCCGGAGGAGAGCGAGATGCCACTTCGGGGGCTCGACCAGCACAGTTTGCGGGTCAGGGCAGACAGTAGGGACAACCTCAGTGTGGACGACCAGCCGGGTATGCTAGGGTTCATGCCATGACTTTGCGCGAGGGCAGAGCTTCACCAGAGGTTGTTATCGGTACGTTGCATGTCTTTAGTATTCCAGTACTTACATTGTTAGATCCAGGCGCTACGCATTCATTCATATCGTATAGACTATCATCTTTAGCTACTGTACCTGCGTCTCCACTTCCGGGGTTGTGGAGAGTGTTGTATCCGTTCGGTGAGATTGTGAGTATTGGCTGGGTATACCGAGATTGTGAGATTTTTATCGGAGGTCATGGTTTAGCCGCGGATTTGTTGTTGCTAGATATCATCGATTTTGATTTGATCTTAGGTATGGACTTCTTGGAGACACATTGAGCCATGTTCGATTGTCACAAGAAGGAGGTTGTGTTTCGACGACCTGGTTTTCCAGAGATATTGTTTCGCGGCGAGAAGAATACTTCATTGCCATGTGTGATTTCCGCAATGAAGGCGGATCGGATGATGAAGATGGGTTGTGTTGCTTACTTAGCTCATGTTGTGGACACTACGGCTGCTGTGCCGGATATCGGTGATATCGAGGTAGTTTCCAAGTTTCCAAATGTGTTTTCGGAGGAGCTACCAGGTATACCTCCAGTTCGGAAGATCGATTTCACCATTGAGCTATTGCTGGGCACGAGACCCATTTCTCAGGCACCGTATCGTATGGCGCCAGCGGAGTTGAAAAAGCTACAGATTCAACTTCAGGAGTTGCTGGAGAAGGGTTTCATACGACCCAGTGTTTCGCCGTGGGGTGCCCCGGTTTTGTTTGTGCGGAAGAAGGATGGATCCATGTGGTTGTGCATCGATTACCAGAAACTGAATCAGGTCAATATGAAGAACAAGTATCCGTTGCCGTGGATTGACGACTTGTTTGATCAGCTCAAGGGAGCTTCAGTCTTTTCGAAGATTTATCTCAGGTCCGGATATCATCAGTTGAGGATCCGAGAGTCTGATGTGGCCAGGACAGCTTTCAGATCGCGATATGGGCACTACGAGTTCTTGGTTATGCCGTTTGGGTCGACCAACGCCCCCGCAGCCTTTATGGACTTGATAAACCAGGTGTTCAGACAGTTTCTGGACAAGTTTGTGATCGTGTTCATCGACGACATCCTGATCTATTCCAGGAGTGTGGACCAGCATAAGAAGCATTTACGAGCGGTTTTGCGGACTTTGCTGGATAATCAGTTGTTCGCGAAGTTCAGCAAGTGCGAGTTTTGGTTGGACAGCGTGAAGTTTCTGGGCCACGTGATATTGGCTGAGGGAGTCAGCGTAGATCCTGACAAGATCGAGGTCGTGTTGAATTGGAGTAGACCTACCACCGTACCAGAGATCCGGAGTTTCTTGGGTTTGGCAGGCTACTACCGGCGCTTTGTGCAGGATTTTTCTCGGATTGCTACTCCACTGACCAGACTGACAAAGAAAGGCATCAAGTTTTAGTGGTCCGATGCATGTGAGGAGAGTTATTTACTCCTCAAGGAAAAATTGACTACTACACTGGTTCTGACTTTACCAGAAGACAGCAGTGAGTTCGTGGTTTATAGTGATGCGTCGAAGTTGGGACTTGGTTGTGTGCTGGTGCAACATGGCAGAGTTGTAGCGTACGGTTCCAAGCAGCTGAAACCACACGAACTCAACTATCCGACCCATGATTTGGAGTTGGCAGCTATTGAGTTAGCGTTGAAAAGTTGGAGACACTACTTGTATGGAGCTCAGTGCAATATCTACACCGATCACAAGAGTCTCACTTACTTGCGGACGCAGCCAGACTTGAACATGAGGCAGCGCAGGTGGATGGAGTTGATCAACGACTACGATTGCACTTTCGATTACCATCCAGGGAAGGCCAATGTTGTTGGCGATGCACTCAGTCGGAAATCTGGAGCTTCATTGTTCCATGTGTGTATGGCTAGAGTATCTATGTTAGCCGAGCTTCGGGCTACGGGAGCCGAGTTCGAGTGGGATGATGATGGAGCTTTGTTGGCTAGTTTTCAGGTTCGACCAGTGTTGGTCGATCAGGTTCGGGAAGCTCAGGATTCAGAATCCTACCTGTTGGACAAGAAGACCATGATACAGAATGGTGTGCCAACAGAGTTTTGGTTGAGTGATGACGGTACGTTGCTTTTCAGAGGCAGGTTGTGCGTGCCCAGAGATGAGAGTCTGAAGAAGGAGATTCTAGACAAGGCTCATTATTTGGCATATGCGATGCATCCCGATGGTACGAAGATGTTTCGTACACTTCGAGCGTATTACTGGTGGCGCAACATGAAGCGGGAGATTGCTGCATATGTGAGCCGATGTTTGATCTGTCAGCAGGTTAAAGCGGAGAGGCAGAAGCCTGCGGGAAAGTTACAGCCACTAGAGATTCAGTTTGGAAGTGGGAGCACATTACCATGGATTTCATTTATCAGTTGCCGCGTACTTCGGCTGGCAACACTGGTATTTGGGTTATTGTGGATCGACTGACGAAATCCGCTCATTTTCTCGCACTTCCGGGGAAGATATCAGTGGGCAGATTGGCAAAACTGTATTTGTCAGAGATTGTTCGACTGCACGGTGTGCCTGTATCTATTGTTTCTGACCGAGACAGTCAGTTTACTTCGGAGTTTTGGCAGGCATTGTAGCTAGCCATGGGCACGAGGTTGCATTTCAGTACAGCTTTTCATCCTCAGACTGATGGGCAGTCTAAGCGGACTGTACAGACTCTTGAGGATATGTTGCGGTCTTGTGTGTTACAGTTTCGAGGAAATTGGGACCAGCAACTGCATTTGATTGAGTTCTCCTACAATAACAACTATCAGACCAGTATCGAGATGGCACCGTATGAGGCCCTGTACGGAAGGCAGTGCAACACTCCGTTGTGTTGGAGTGAGGTGGGCGAGCGATGGCTTATTGGCCCTAATCTGGTGAAGAGCACCATGGAGGACATCTAGATTTTTCGGGATAGATTGAAGATTGCCCAGGATTGCCAGAAGAGTTATGCGGACGTGAGGAGAAAGAGTCTCGAGTTCGAGGTGGGCGATTGGGTCTTCCTGAAACTATCTCCGTGGAGGGGAGTCGTGCGTTTCGGGAAGCGTGGCAAGCTACAACCATGGTACATTGGTCCGTACGAGATCACCGAGAGGATTGGAGCCATGGCTTATAGACTTGAGTTGCCAGCTGAGATGGCTCGTGTTCATGATGTTTTCCACGTTTCGATGTTGTAGAAGTATATCCCAGATCCATCGCATGTGCTAGCGCCACATCAACTACCTATCCGAGAGAATTTGACGTATGTGGAGGAGCCGGTACAGATTCTCGATCGGCGTGAGCAGGAGTTGAGGCACCATGTTATACCGCTGGTGAAGGTCTTGTGGCAGAATCACTCGATTGAGGAAGCCACCTGAGAGACTGAGCAGCATATGTAGGAGCAGTATCCTCATTTGTTCACTTGACAGGTATGTAAATTTCAAGGTCGAAATTTTTTTAAGGGGGGTAGATTTGTGACGACCCGGAACAGAACCAGTAGAGTAATCAACTTAATTCACGAGTTAGTGCGTAATCACTGTTTTCCGATAATTAATTGATTTGCCGATTTTGATCGCGAGTTAATTATCGGCCAAAAATTTGAGTTGAGTCTCTTCTCGAGAGTTGTTGTACACATGATTTCGAGTTCGTGGGTGGTTCCGAATGATTATTTCGACGACCGAAGAATATAATATGAATATTTGTAGTTTCGGAATATCGTCGAGTTTATCCGTTAGTATCGAGTTTATCCGAATAATAATGGTTATCCGTTTTGGACCGTCAATCGTCCCGAGACGCGAGTATAAATATCAGAAATAGTCGAAAACACTGTTCGAGAAGTTTGACCGAGTTGGAGACGTTGACCACCGTTGACCAGTGGAGAAAATTGGACCGATTGGATTCCTCCGATGAACTGGCTGATTCCGGCCGTTTCAGCCAACGACTTTAGAAGGTAAAATGTTCCCCTCGTGATTCTAAGCTGTTTTGCACTTGAAATTTCTCGATTTGGTTTTGAATTGTGGGAGAAATGTTGAATTGAAAACGGAGAAATCTTGCCGGAATCGGATTTTGTGGACGGTGGCGCTCCGGCCACGGGGGTAGCCGGGGATTAGGGGGTTTGGACCGTGGGGCCACGGCGGTGCCTTTGGGAGTGGTCTCGAAGGCCGCCTTGCGCCGTGGACGGAGATTGGAGGAGATTGTAGTCTGTCGGCGGTGGTGGCACCCCGTGGGTTTCGAGCCGATTTCCGGCTTGTGTGGTCGGAATTTGTCCTTATCACAGTTGAGAGATTTGTTGGGCTCGTTGAGAGGAAGCTTCGGTGAGCTTGGCCGCCGGTAAATCTTTCTGGTTGACGGCGCGCCGCCGGCTGCGGCAGCGGTCAACGGCGGAGCTCCGGCGACCATTGACTTCTTTGTAAATGTGTCGAGTTATATGTCGTTTCGCTCGTATTCAGTCGAGGGTCGCCTTGAGGTTTTCGAGTTGATTTGGGAACCAGATTTTCAGTCGAGGGTTTTGAGTGGAGATTTCGGGAATTTTGTTAATTATTTTTGCATCAGTTATACGTTTCCGGGAATGGTTGGTTCCGAGGTGTGGTACAGTGTTGTGAATTATGATTTTGATCAGATATATTTTATGAATATTCAGGGGATTGAGATCGTGCTTCGGGCGAGGGATCTTTCGCTTGACCCAGTGTTTGGCGCGAGTGCGCGCTTTGCTCACCTGTGAGTGGACACTTTTATATTTTCACAGTCGTTGCGAGTTCGTGATTTTCTGTATTTATTTATATATGATGTTGAGATTATTTATTACTTTTGGAGGTATTATTTTATATTTTATGGTGATCGCATTACTTGCATCGATGCTTCGGCTACTCGGCTAACCACCGGTAGTCTGACCAGAGATGAGAGATTCCTCTTGGCAGGGTTGAGAGATTCCCCTGTTATGCCGTTGGGGTTGAGAGATTCCCCTGGCCTATCACCGTCGGGCTTGAGAGATTCGCCTGACCGTCGGGCTTGAGAGATTCGCCTGGCACCTCCATATATATTTTCCGAACTCGCATTGTTTTACATTGATTATGTATATGAAATTGGTGAAAGGCATTGAAAGGACCCAACCCCGATTCAGTTGCCTAAACCGGAATCGAACCCCTTCGAAAACACGAACCAACAAAAACCATAGAAATTTTGGCAGAGTTTCGTTACTAACGTGGAATTACCATTACCTGCACGCTGAAAATACACTTCATTCTATGCCACAAAAATCAAACCGTGGGCACCAATCCCATCCGGATTTCTCAATATATCAACAGTAAAGTAAAACAATAAATATATCTATACTTTACTGAAATCCGGAGTAAAATCGTATAATATAAACAACAGAATACTCAGAGCGACCTCTAATGTATAATCATATACGTATACCACAGTAGGTAGAACAATAAACCTACTGGAAGAAATAAGGTAGCTCGAGCACTATGCCTCCGACCACGACGTGCGAAACCAAAGCCTGAACTGCAAACTGGGCACGGAAACCGAAAAGCCCAGAGGAAAGACATGAAAACCGTTAGAGTGAGTGGACGAAAATAAATGTCTTTCACCAAGTAATATATACGTATAAAATCATATGCGAGTCAAATACATGAAAATCAAATGGTACGTGAGGAGACGCTGACTACCACTCACGTACAGAGCATGCAACGTAAAATATATCGCGGAGACTCTCGTGGACTTCCACGCGATAGCACAGTCTGAATCACGGGATCCCAGACCCACACGTGATTCCTACCCAGAAAGGCCTCGGGTCAGGATATCTGTCCCCCCCCCCGGAGCGTACTCGGGGATCAGCCGAGAAGCTAATGTGTATCGATACCACAACATATACTGAGACTGTACTCTCTGTAAATCAAATCATAAATCCTTTCCATGCACATGCATAAAACATAATATGTACGTATATATATATATATATTCGTATACGTATATTCGTATATGCATAATCGTAAAACACATGCTTGTAAAATCATAATCAATCTGCATGCTCAAGTTCGTAAATCATTTATAAAAGACTCGCAATCAATCCGTGAAAAGAAATGTCCACTCACAGACTAGCGTAACGCGATACACGTTAACCCGTGATCCGGCGGAAAGTCCCTCGCCAAACGAACGATCACGAACCCCTAAATAATCACAAAATCCATTTCTCAAAGTCATAACTCGACAATTCAAATAAAATCTCGAGAAACCATCGTTCTCGGAAACACGAAATTCAAAGTCGACGAATCGTCGAAAATCCGATATGTACACCTCAATACCTCGCTGTAAGTTCGGATGCTCAAATCGAGATCCGAACCTCCCCACTGCGATCGAGGCGCGATTTCGAGTGAAATGACATGCAACTTGTCGAAAACTCCAAAAAGTCAAACTTTAATCGCCGTTGACCACCACCCACGGCGGCGCCACCACCAATTTGAGAATTCCACGGCGGAGCAACCCCTATTCCATGCAAAATCACCCACTGAGCAACTTTGTCAACTGCAACGAAGGCCAATTCTCACTCTAACTAGGTCAATTTCATGAAAACCCGAATTGGAACCAAACATTCAAATCCAAAATTCTCCAAGCACAATCAAAATTAGAACTCCATACTTACATGGTTAGAATCCTTGAGAGGAGAGCTACAAAACCCAGTCCAAATCATAGCTCGAATCGGCCCGAATCACCAAACCTGAATTCACCTAAAATCTTCCACTTTCTCGCCGGAAAATCTCCTCTCCATAGCCACCCTCGCCGTGAGGGGTGGCCGGAAACACGCTCGGGACACCGAGACGAGTCGTTTGGGTCCGGTCTCGGCCTCGGAGGTGGCCGGAATCTCCGTCGCCGTCGTGGAGCCGTCGCAGTCCTCCTTCCTCGCCCGAGTTGACTCGGTCAACTCGGTCAACCTCCAAAATAGCAAGTGTTGACTTTCCCAAAACAGCAAGTTTCTATTTATAGGCCTTCCATTTTTGGAAACTTCGTAGTTATCTCTTCGACAAACTTTGAATATCCGTAACTTTCTCGTCGTAATTCCGATTCCGATAATTCTTGCGGCAACAAACTCAACTCGACATGTTCTTCGATTATCACCTGAAGTCAAACACATCGACCAATCGGATAAAAAGTCAACTGTTCAAACCAACACATATTAAACCGACTAAATAATCAACAATCGGAAATATTCACAACTTAATCTTCATAACTCAGAATAATGCTCCGGAAGTTCCCACGAGTTCAAAATTAAGTTCTCAACAACTTCCGTGAAGAAGCCAAAACCAAATTCTCGACCGGTAATTTAGTCGTTAAGTGCACCACCATTTAAACCCGAACTTCAAATATTCACAATTAATTCCTCGGTCGTCCAAATAACGATCTGGAACCGCCCACGAACTTGAAATCACACATACAACGACTCTCGAGAAGAGACCCAACTCAATTTCTCGGCCAATAATTTAGTCGTTATCAATCCCTGGCGAGTAAATCCATTATCGGAAAGCCACGCTGATACGCTAACTCGCGAATTGAACTGATTTCACTGCTGATTCTATTCTGGGTCATCACAGGCATATGTTTATTTTCGTCCATTCACTCTAACGTTTTATTGCCTTTCCCCTGGGCTTTTCAGTTTCCGTGCCCAGTTTGCAGTTCGGATTCTAGTGTCTCACGTCGCGGTTGGAGGCTAGTTGTTCGAGCTACTTTTCTTTTCCAGTAGGTTCTTGTTTTGCCTACTGCTGTATATTTTTGTATATATACATGATCTACGCATTTTATGCTTGATTATTAATGTCTTTCTCTCTACATTTTGCTTTGTTATGAGCTTAGTAAATATGTTTCTAACTTGTTCTATGTTTTTAGGTAAAAAATAAAGGAGAAATAATAAAGGAAGCGACTTGGAGCAAAATGTGGGCTAAGGAAGACGTTCCTAAATTCCGAAGAATAAATGGTCACGTGGAATTACATGAAATTGCATGGTTTTGACATGAAGTGGTGATGCATGATAATTGCATGGCATGAATGGAGATAATTGTGAAATGGGATGCATGGCATAATTGCTGAAATGGATGGTTGATTAATTGCATGAAAACCCCATGCATAATTGTAGAACGGAAAAGAAACAAACTGGAAGGAAGAAATTGTATGCTGTGAAGAAAAGCTTAATTGCATGGCATCTTGAATGGCAGCTTAATTGCTGAAACAGAGAGTTAATGGCTGCATGAAAAGGAAGCCTAATTGTGAGCTTAATTGGTGCATAAAGGAACGGACATGACTAGCTAATGCTTAAAACGGAAGCTAGCTAAATGAAACGGTGGCTAGTACACAAAACGGATGCTAGCTAATGGAAGAAACGGACAAGAGATGAAATGGTGATATAATTGGCTAATGAAGATTGCAAAAGACACAAGCTAATTTAGCTAATGCATGAACGGTTTCTAGCTTAATTGCACGGCATTAAGAGAGAAGATAGGACCGGCCATCTTGAGGAAGGAGAGTTGTTGAAAGTCCTCAAATCATCTCCTATATAAGGGGAGCTTTGGGGAAGAGAAAAGGGGATCACACATCATAGACAGCAAAGCTCTGCCCAAAACACCTCCCAAGTCGTCCTAAGCCTAATCCCCTCCAAGGCCGAAGCTCCCTCCTCACGGATCAAGAATAATCGGCGCTCTTCGTCTTGTTCTTGAGAATCCATCCACTCGAGGAGTTGTTAGTGCTCTTCACAGACTCCAAAAGTGTAACCATAAACCTTCTATCTCATCTTTTGTCTTGTAAAGAATTCGGTTTATGACTTGTGATTTGTTTAATAAAGGCTATACGTTTTTACTTACTTATGTTATCTTCCATGTGTTCTTAGTTTTGGTCTTTGACTTGTATGCATGCTTGTATGCTTAAAGCTTCTTAATGTGTTGGGTGATACGCTCTTCGTTCCTCCCTAGCATGTTTTGTATGAATCTTAGATAAATTAAGGTGTAGGCGCTCTTCGTCGCACTCTTAAAAGCATGTGTATAAATTGCAGGTTGAAGGTAAGAATTTCGTTGATACTGGGTAAGTGAAGCATGAAAATGGTGGAGGTAGACATGATGTGATGATCACGTGTACATAGTAGAATTAGGTTTAAATTTCGTAGGCCATTAGTTAAACAAACCAAATCTCGCACCCCCATAAACAAACCTAGCATAGTTATGCATGCACCCTCAATCCCCGGTTAAGAACGATCCCTATTTACCAATGCTACATCTACTAAAAAGGGTTTTAATTGACTCATTGTTGTTGAGTGTTAAGTGTTAATTTAGTACTTAATAATGGTGAGAATCAATACACTAGAGGTCACTCTGATACGATACTGATACATGTTTTATGTGGTTTTTCCCGGATTTTCTATATAATATAGTTTTGTTTACTGTTTATTATTATTGATATGATATTGAGAAATCCAGATGTGATTGGTGCCCACGGTTTGGCTTTTGTGGCATAGGATGAAGTGTTATTTTCTGGGTGCAGGTAAAGGCAATTCCGCGTTAGTAGCGTTCTTCTGCCGAAATTTTTATGGTTTTTGTTGGTTCGTGTTTTCAGAAGGGGTTTGATTCCGGTTTAGGAAACTAAATTGGGGTTGGGTCCTTTCAAGAAGCCCTTCTGAAATGATTCCTTGGAAGACGAGCAATCTTGAAACGATTTGGAGAACTTGTGCTTGAGTGAGGGATGCCGAGAATAGAGTTAGAGGCCGACGGTGGAGCAAGGTGGCCGGCGGCGATGGTGCTAGCTTTTAGGTTTTCTTTTTCTTTTGGTGGTGATGGCTATCAACCCAGAGAGCATGCTGATAACGTGTTGTAGGAAAAAATATGTAAATGGGAAAAACTGTGTATCTTTCATTGATAGCATGCCTTAAATACAGGCTAATACAATCTGTTACAATAAATGTCCTGATATGACAGAGATTCTATGTATCTATCTAATTAATATCCGTATCTAACTAGGACAAAATACACACCGAAAATTATGGAGAATTAATCTCCTTAATCATAAATAATAATTAAAACTGTCTTAAATATATTGTTGTAATGGTGCGCCCCTCAAAACTCTTAATCACATATAGAAAATAAAAATTTGACTTAAATTCCACAATAAATACCTTAGTTTCTAATAAATATATTCTAATATTGTTTATTTATTATAAAAAAAATAATAAAATTTAATTAATTTATTTCTTGCTAATTTGCCCCCCTTGGTGAGTAGCTCTGAGTTCCACGACTAATAAGAAGACATGGAGATCTTATAAGCTTTGTGGTGAATCATGAAACCCATCTAGCTAGAATTGCTAAAAGAGAAGAGGAAATCGGTAGTTGTCGGAATACTAATAAAAGTTGTCGGGATACTAATATAAGTTGTTGAAATAATTTTTCTCTAACCTATAAGTAAATTTTTCTACTTATTTCGATCTCTGAGTTCTTAACATGTCAAACCACATCAAATTGAAACCTAGACGTCATGGTCTGATTAAACGGACCTCCTAGCATTACCCTTTATATATTTCTCGACAATAAGAAATCAAAATTTACTTTTTCACCTTATTTTTCATTAAGGACTTTATTAATGTCACCGTACATAACGAAGACTCGAGAGCAAAAGAATGCTCGATCATAGAGAAGTGATAGAACAATGCATACATATCCAGGTAGAACTAGCTAGTAGCGGCAACTTAATTGCATTGACAAATTATTAAGGAAACAACACTGATCGACGACTTCTATTCTCGTTGGCTATGCTAAACTCACTCACTAAACACACTCACTAAACACACTCACCCACTGAGGGCTTGTTTGTTCAGGGAGAGGCAGGCCCGAACCTAAATATTGGCCCATGAGGCAACAGTCTCAGGCCTAAAAATTTATAGCCCATTTTTTTATATAATATATATTAAAGTTATCAAAATATCCTTCTAACTTCTATGCTTTCTACTTCTCTTCATTCTCAAATTTTGATATTCTTGTGGTTCCAATTTGTCACGAGTTCTCAAGTTCGAGGTCCCAATTCATGGAAAAGCTAAATGATCGAATGCCCATCAATATGTCTAGGAAATTGAAAGGATTAGCTGCCCAAATTTATATCCCCGGTGACTTATTTGTTTACTTCTTCAGTCTCTCTCACTCTTTATCCCTTTTACTCTCTGGCGCTAGTATTCGATTACTGGATGGATTTCTCAGATAATTGTCTAAATGAACAAACGAACAATGAGTAGATTGTAATCATTTATTTTTGATTTGGATTTTCGGATGTTTATATTATATGCTTAGGTTGTACTTCGTATGAATTCTATCCAATTTTGTGATTTGTGAACCATTCAAAGATATTTGTATGCTTTATGCATTTCTTCATCATTGTTTCTTCTTTTTTATTGCAGTGTAATTAATAGTTCATAACTTCATTTGGACTCGGGGATACCGAATACATCTTGCTAGTCCTACCACAAAGATATTAAGGTAATACAACTTAAACTAATCCCTCCATATTTTTTACTATTTTCACAACTTAAACATGAACTTTTGTTTGTGACTTTGTGTTGCAATCTTTTATTAAAGAACTGATTATTTGAAATTTAGAATATAAAGTAAACTGATATATAGAGATCTAAGATGAGAATCATGAGATCCCTTTGATTTAGAGTGGGTGGAAATTCAGGCAAAGAAAAGGCCTAATTTAAGTAAATATACATTAAAGTAGTTACTTGTAGCTTTTCCTTTTTGATTGATAGGCGCTTGACTCATTTTTTATTGACATTTGACAATTGATAGTGTTCTGTAGACTATTGTGCTAGTAAACGTCTTTAGGTTTTTTATTTTTTTATTTGCTGCTACGTAATGATAATAAGGTAATAGGCTTGTATATATATTTGTTTTTTCTGATTAACATGTATATTTGATAGAATCGCTATATATCTCTTGTAGTTGTTGCAATTTTCTTTGGCCTCTTTTGATGTTCATTTATGTTAAATGTAAATGTGTTAAGTTTGTTTATCTCTTTTGACCTTCATTATTGCTCATTATATAATCGAATAAGATTACGTTGAACTAAGTTTCTCCTTGAACGGGTACAAAGATTTTGAGAAGCAATTTGCAAAGTGCAAATATTCCTCCTACAAGAAAACATTTGTCTGGGGTTGAGAAAAAAAGAAGAGGCTAAGACAAAAGGCATTGATGCAAAGTCAAGCAGGGAGTCCTAATAGGTACTTTACTAGCAGCCAAAAGACAGAGAGAGCAGAGACACTAAAAGTCACACAACAAGTTACAAATTTGGTGATTGGGGAACAAGAGAATCAAAATACAAATGATACCAATGAGTTGAAAGATCATCCTATGAATCAGAATGACGATGAAGAGATTGATCGCTTTGTCAATGTCAATCAGGGAGATGGTGAGCTGAATGGTATTCTTAATAAAGATCAGACGCAACCATGAGAGATAAGAAACTACGACCAATATGCCTACAAATGTGAATCAGGGAGATGTTGAGCTGAATGAGAGTCCTAATGAAGTTCAGATGCAGCCTGAGAATGAGAAATGTGATGGCAATATGCCTGCAAAGGTCAATTAGAGAGATGCTGAGCTAAATGGGAGTCTTAATAAAGATCAGATGCAACCTGAGCATGAGGAATAATGCCAATATGCCTGCAAATGTTGAAGATGTAAACCAAAATTCCATGTTTTCCTTAAATGTGGATGATCCAGGGAATTGGGATAAAATTGGACAAAATATAAGGGATTTCCTTGTCAAAAGAGGTCCAAGAAGAGATGATGGTGTCTTGTTTCCTCGTGATAGTACTGGAAGACATTTTGAGTCTACACATTATAAGCGGTAGCTACCTAATGGTGAGGTGAATGATAGAAGATGGCTATTATATTCTAATTCTTTGAATAAGATGTTTTGTTTTTGTTGCAAGATGTTCAAGACTTAGAGTACTAAGGCTAGGGTTGGCAAATTGGGTGACGAAGGATATGACAATTGAAAAAATCTCAATTGGTGTCTCAACCATGATGTAACTAGTAGATTTCATATTGGATGCATGAGTAGTCGGTAGTTGGCTTAAGCAAGAAAGAAGACTTCAGAAGAATAAGACAATTGATGAAAGCCTGCAAGTGGTAATCAACAAGGAGAGAGAATACTGGAAACAAGTATTGAAGAGAATAATTGCTGTAATCCAAAGAATTGCAGAAAATAACTTGGCTCTTCGAGGAGATTGTGAGAAGCTTTTTGTTGACAACAATGGAATTTTTTTGTTGTTGATTGAAATGGTGTGACGACCCGGACCAGAATGAGCAGTGTGATCAGCTTAATTGATGAGCTCGCGCGTAGTCGCAGGGTTGCCACAGTTGTTTTAATCGCCGAAGCTTCTTAACGACTAAATTATTGGCCGAGAATTGGAGCTGGGTCTCTTCTCGAGAGTCGTTGTACGTGTGATTACGAGTTCGTGAGCGGTTCCGGATCGTTATTTGGACGACCGAGGAATTAGTTATGAATATTTGAAGTTCCGACGGAAACGGATTTAAATGGCAGGTTTGTTTGCGACTAAATTACCGGAAGAGAATTTGGTTTCGGCTTCTTCACGGAAGTTGTTCAAAATTTAATTTTGATCTCGTGGGAACTTCCGGATCATTGTTTTGAGTTACGAAGAATTAGTTGTGAATATTTCCGATTGTTGGTTATTTAGTCGATTTAATTGTGTGTTGGTTCAAAGGGTTGCCTTTTTATCCGCTTGGTCGATGTGTTTGACTTTGGGTGATTACGGAAGATTATGTCGAGTTGAATTCGTGGCCGCGAGAATTATCGGAATCGGAATTACGACGAGTGAGTTACGCGCGTTTGAAGTTCGTCGAAATGGATAATTATGAGTTTCCAAATTGGGAAAGGCTATAAATAGTAAACTTGCTGTTTTGGGCAAGTCAAACTTGCCATAGAGGGAGTTGACTTGGTCAACTCGGTTTGACCGAGCTGAAATGAAGGTGGCGACGGTGCACGGTGGCTCACGGCAGTGAGGCCTTTTCCGGCCACCCCAAGGCTCGGGGTTGGCCTTGTTCGACGCGTCTCGGGCCACTTGAGATGATTCCGACCTCCTCTCACGGCGAGGGATACCAGAGGAGGGAGAAATTCCGGCCAAAATATTGAAGAAACTTGGTGTTTTCGGGTGCCATGATTTTGACCGATTCGAGCTACAATTTTGGGTGGGCTTTGAAGCTCTCATTCCCTTGATGCTACCTTGTAAGTTTGGTGTTTCAATTCGATGTGTGCTCGGAGAATTTTGGGTTTGAAATTTGTGTACCAATTCGGTTTTGCTTGAAATTGAGCTAGTTAGAGATGGAATTGGCCTTTGTTGCAGTTGACAAAGTTGCTTAGTGGGTGGTTTTGCATGGAATAAGGGTTGCTCCGCCAGAAAATTCTCTGTTTGGTAGCGGCGCCGCCGTGGACGGCGGTCAACGCGGCAGTCAACGGTCAACGGCGGTCAACGGTTTGACTTTTTGGATTTCCGACAAGTCGCATGTCATTTGACTTGAAATCGCGCCCCGATCGCAGTGAGGAGGTTCATTTCTCGATTTGAGCATCTGAATGTATAGCGAGGTATTGAGGTGTACATATACGAATTTTCGACGATTCGTCGACTTTGGATTATGTGTTTCCGAGAACGGTGGTTTCTCGTGGTTTGATTTGTATTGTCGAATTATGACTTTGAATAATGGGCATTGTGAATAATCAGGTGTTCGTGGTCGTTTGTTTGGCGATGGACTTTCCGCCGGATCACGGGTTAACGCGATACGCGTTACGCCAGACTGTGAGTGGACAAGTTTGTGTTTTCACTGTTGATTTGCGAGTTCGTGGATTTCATGATTTTCGTATTTGCTTTATACGATATTGTTATATATATGTGTTGTATTCGGAGGTATTGTTTATATTTATTGGTGATGGCATTATTGCATCGATGCTTCGACTACTCGGCTGATCACCGGTAGTCCACCAGAGTTGAGAGGTCCTCTGGGCAGGGTTGAGAGGTCCCCTGTATGCCACCAGGGTTGAGAGGTCCCCTGGCCTATCACCGTCAGGTTTGAGCGATTCACCTGACGTCGGGTTTGAGAGGTCGCCCGACAACCTCCTTATGTTTATGATTTCCAAACTCGCACTATTTTTATATTGAGTATGTTTATAAACTGGTGAAAGGCATATGTTATTTTCGTCCACTCACTCTAACGTTTATCGTTTTTATTTGCCTTTCCCCTGGGCTTTTCGGTTTCCGTGCCCAGTTTGCAGTTCAGGCTCTGGTGTCGCACGTCGTGGTCGGAGGCATAGTGCTCGAGCTACTTTGTTTCTTCCAGTAGATTTATTGTTCTACCTACTGTGGTATACGTATATGATTATGTAATAGAAGTCGCTCTGAGCTTCCTGTTGAATATGTATACAATTTTATACCGGATTTCAGTAAAATATAGATATATTTATTGTTCTACTTACTGTTGATATATTGAGAAATCCGGATGGGATTGGTGCCCACGGTTTGCTTTTTGTGGCATAGGATGAAGTGTATTTTCCGCATGCAGGTAATAATTCCACGCTAGTAACGAAACTCTGCCCAAATTTCAAAAAGTTTTTGTTGGTTCGTGTTTTCGAAAGGGTTTGATTCCGATTTAGGGAGCTAAATCGAGGTTGGGTCCTTTCAATGGTTACTGAGTTTGATCCAATGATGGAAGAGTACCTCCAGTGTATTTAAGCATGGAAGATTCATCACTCTTACCTTGGCTCTAAGATTCAAAATGAATTAATACAAATGTTGGCTGCTTATGTGAAAAGTCCAATTCTTGCAAAGATTAAACAAGCAAAGTATTTCATAGTCATACTTGACTGCACTCCAGATGTAAACCACGAGGAGCAAATGTTCCTTGCAATTTGATATGTGGATCATTAAGCAAATTCAGTAGCGGTTGAAGAATTTTGGCTTGAGTTTTTTAAGGTTGATGATAGATCATGACTTGGTCTGTTTATAGATCGAGCTACAGAATTACCTGAGCAGTCTCAGACTTGACATTAATGACATAAGGGATCAAGGATATGACAATGGATCCAATATGAAAAGTAGGTATAGAGGTGTATAGAGGAGATTACTTGAAGTTAATCCAAGAGCTTTCTCCACTCATTGTGGATGTCACAGTCTTAACTTGGTATTATGTGATATGGTGACTAGTCGTTCTAAAGCAATGTCATTCTTGGGAGTTATACAACGGATCTATACATTATTCTCTTCTTCTACTAAGAGGTGACAAATCTTCAAAACTCATGTAAAGGGTTTTATAGTTAACCCGCTGTCACAAACATGTTTGGGAAGTCATGTCGAAAATGTCAAGCCTATAAAAGAGCATATTTCAAAAGTAAGGGATGCCTTAGTTGATTTGGCAAAAACAAGTGAAGAACCAAAAGCAAAAAGTGAAGCTAAAAGCATGGCAGAAAATGAATTTGGAAATTTTGAGTTTTAGCTTGGAATGGTGATATGGTATAAGTTGCTGCATCATGTTAACATTGTCATTAAGTGTCTTCAAAAAGTGAATATAGATATTGATGTAGCTATCAGCCAATTATATGGACTGATTTCTTCTCTCCAAGAGTACAGAGATTATGGATTTAATCAAGCCATGGTTGAAGGTGAGTTTCGAGAAAAACGCATCATACGAAGGAAGAGACAGTTTGATGGGTTCAACAATGAAGAGGTAACTCATTCATCTAAAGAATCTTTCTGAGTTACTTACTTTTGGTTCATTATTGATCAAGCTCTTTCTTCACTTCAAACTTGTTTTGAGCAATTTGAAAAGTATGAAGAAACTTTTGGCTTTTTGTTTACTATGGAGAAATTCAAGTCTATTGATGATGATAGCCTCATGAGGTCATGTGTCAATCGTCAAAACTCTCTAACACATGATGGGCACTCTGATATTGGTGGATCAGATTTGAGACTTGTGTTTAGAACTACAATTGTTAAGACACCAATTACCAGGAGAAGCAACCAGGGCAATTAATAGATATGCTGAAATATTTGAGGAAGATGGATGAAAGTTATCCAAATGCACTTAGATACTTTGTAGCATCTATTGAAAGGAGCTTTTTGAAGTTGAAGTTGATCACAACATATCTTCGTTTGACTATGTCACAAGCACTACAAGAAAAACGCACTTAGACGACGGAGCGTTTCCGTCGTCTAAGTGCGGTTTTCCGTCGTCTAAGTACTTAGACGACGGAATCTCCGTCGTCCAAGGTCCGTGCTCCAAGTGCTGTCGTCCAAGCACTTAGACGACGGAGATTAAGTTCTCCGTCGTCCAAGTTCACTTGGACCGCGGACAATCTCCGTGGCCCATGTAATCACCTGGACGACGGAGATTAAGTTCTCCGTAGTCCAGGTGATTACCTGGGCCACGGAGAATGTAACAATCTCCGTGGCCCAGGTAATCACCTGGATGACGGAGATTAAGTTCTCCGTCGTCCAGGTGATTACATGGGCCACGGAGAATGTAACAATCTCCGTGGCCCAGGTAATCACTTGGACGACGGAGAACTTAATCTCCGTCATCCAAGTGTCTTTTTAATTTTTGTTTTAAAAATTGTAATTAAATATTATTAATTTAATTTATTATTAATTGAATTTAAATAATGATAAATGATAAAATTAATTAAATAAACTAAATTTTTAATATTACTTAATTATTAACTAATTAAAATTAATTTGTACATCCAAAAAACCCATAAAAATGAAAATATTGTTCGGAATGCGGAAAGAAACGAGATAATTAAAAAACTAGCTAGCTAATTAACACACTGGAGGAGCAGATGCACCGCCGCATCCCCCGCCTCCAGCCAGGTCGTCGTCGTCGCGGTATGGGTTCGGAGGAGGTTGACATACTTCTCGAGATTGTTGCATGAGGGCGATGAGTTGGACTATTTGTGCTTGTTGATCGTCAAGTCTTTGCCGCATGGATTGATTCTCCTCTCGTGCTAGTCGAGCCTCTTGAATGGCTGCTTCGACGGCCGCAGCCTGAGTCCTTCTCCGCTGGCCCGAACCTCCCGTAGATGATGAGTCGGAGGTCGTCGACAAATCTCGAACCACCTTAGGCCCGAAGTGCCTAACCTCCTTGCCAGCTCTACGACCGTAGACCTCATCCGCGATTGCAATTTGGCTCTCTATGGATAGAGGAGGCAGGTCTTCCGGCGACACATCTGGGAACGCAAGCTGAGTGTTAGCCAATTCTTCCTGCCCACGCTCTATCACCCTTGCCTACAAAAGAATAATTAATTTAATAATGAAATAATATTTAAATAATAATTACTATAATTAAAAGCACATATATATATATCACTTACGCCGCATTGACTCGCTTCATTATCGAGCCCAGACGTCACGTACGCGCTTATGCTTGCATAAAGATAAGGGTGTTTGGAGCCCTTATCCTTGTGCTCCTTGACTATTTGAATGAGTTGCTTGGCGCCGGAAGTATGGTGTTTGTCCTTCTTCCCCCGGTTGGCTTTGTTGACACCGGAGAATTTCTGTTAGACAACATAATTAAATCATTAAAAAATTAATAATGTGACTACCCGAACCAGAATCAGATGTGTGTTTGGCACGATTCTCGAGATTTGGTTATAGTCGCAGTTTTACGATAATGTGTAGTTTGTCGATTCGATTTGCGACTATGTTTTCGGTCAAGAATTTGAGTTGGGTGTCTTCATGCAAAGTGTAGAGTACGTGATTTTGAGTTCGTGGGTAGTTCCGGAAGATTTTTCCGATAACCGAGGAATATTTTATGATTATTTGAAGTTTCGGGTTCCGATGTGTTTATCCGATTGTTTCGAGCTTATCCGAATCACATCGTATATTCATTCCGGACCGTTGATCGACCCGAGGGACGAGTATAAATATCGAAAAGTCGGAAAATAGTCATAAAAACACGAATTTGCTTTGACCACGTTGACTTTCTGTTTTTGGTAAGTTGACTTTTGAACAAAAAAGGAAAGTTTCCCGTTTCGGTGCTTGCCGTCCGACGTCGAGTTTCCGGCCACCAACGACTCCGACGAGGGTACGAATAGCTTCCTTGCATGATTTTAAGTTGATTGGTGTTTGGATTTATGAGAATTGATAAGGTTTTGTGGGAGTTCGAATCGGGTTTTGGTTTCGGGCTTCGCCGGTGACGGTTCGTGGGTTTCCGGTGAGCCTCGGTGGTCGGGGTGTGAGGGTTTCGGTTGCCCTTGGCTCGGGGATGCTTTCCCTGTGTTTGGTTTGGCCTGGATTCGAGTTTTCCGGTGAACCCGATTGGGTCGCCGGAGTTAGGTTTCCGTTCGGTTTGTGAGGAAATTGAGGTGGTTATGTATGGAATTGGCTAGAGTGGTAGTTGTAAGAGTTGTTCGTCGTGATGAGATCTTTTAAACTGGAGCTTTGGGCCGTGGGATTTCCCCCTTGACGGCGCGCCGCCGGCGGCGGCGGCGGTCAACGGTGGTCAACGGCGGGGGAAAAAGTCAACTTTTCAGATTTCGATGTAATTAGTGTCATTTTTCTCGTAATGACGCCCTGGTTATCGTACAGAGGTTTTCGGGTTGATTTGATTAGCCGATTTTCAGTCGAGGTTTCGAGTTAAGATTTCGGGATTTCCGTAATTCATTTTGCACTGCATTCCGTATTTCCGGGAACAGTTGGTTTCCGTGCATCAGTACAGTGTTGTGGATTACAATATTAATCAGTTGTATTTTATGAATATATTCAGGGGATCGAGATCGTGATCGTGCTTCTGGTGAGGGATCTTCCGCCGGACCACGAGTGTAGCGCGTGTGCGCGTTTCGAGAGTCTGTGAGTGGACACTTTATTTTCACGGATTGATTGCGAGTCTTTATTTATGATTTATGAACTTGAGCATGTAGATTGATTATGACTTTACGAGCATGTGTTTTACGATTATGCTTATACGGATATACGTATACGAATATATTCATACGTACATATTATGTTTTAAGTGTGTGCATAGAAAAGATTTATGATTTGGTTTACACAGAGTACAGTCTCAGTATATGTTGTGGTATCGATACACATTAGCTTCTCGGCTGATCCCCGAGTACGCTCCGGGAAGGACAGATATCCTGACCCGAGGCCTTTCTGGCTAGGAATCACGTGTGGGTCTGGGATCCCGTGGTTCAGACTGTGCTATCGCGTGGTAGTCCATGAGTGATTCTGCGATATGTTTACGTTGCATGCTCTGTACGTGAGTGGTAGCTGGAGTCTCCTCACAATTCAATTGATTTTCGTATATTTGACTCGCATATGATTTTAAATGTATATATTTATTAACTGGTGAAAGACATTTATTTTCGTCCACTCACTCTAACGTGTTTATTGTCTTTCCCCTGGGATTTTCGGTTTCCGTGCCCAGTTTGCAGTTCAGGTTTGGTGTTTCACGTTGCGGTTTGGAGGCTAGTGATCAGAGTCACCTGTGTTTTCCAGTAGGTTCTTGTTTCGCCTACTGATGTACATATTGTATATGTTTTACTTTAGAGGTCGCTCTGATACATTCTGATACATGTTGTGCGGATTTTCACAGATATACATATATACATAGTACAGTTATTTATTGTTGTTGATTATATTGATGTTGAGAAATCCGGATGGGATTGGTGCCCACGGTTTGGCTTTTGTGGCATAGGACGAAGTGTTAATTTCCGCGTGCAGGTTATGGTAATTCCACGTTAGTAACGAAACTCTGCCGAAATTTTGAAAATTTTTTGTTGGTTCGTATTTTCAAAAGGGTTTGATTCCGGTTTAGGTAACTGAATCGGGATTGGGTCCTTTCATCTTGGTATCAGAGCATTAGGTTGTCAGATTCTGTAGACTCTTGTAGTTGTGACGCTTAGGGTATTTGAGTTGATACAGCATGACTGGAGTGATGACCCGACTGGCCAGCGATACTCATCAATACTTCGGGTGTTGTATGTCCTCAAATATCTGCGGTTTCATGATTACGTTCTTTCTGCTTGTACCTAATGCTTGTCTTGTATCAGTAGGATGCCTCCTCAACGTGGTCCCCGTGTTGATCGGGATGATGATCCTGATGAGGATCGCCGAACGCGCGACTTGGTTATGCGAGTGCTGCGTTTGGAAGAGCGTTTTGACCCTGTGGTCAAGGCTCGCACTGCGGGTGCTACTGTGTTTTCGGGTTCAGTTGATCCAGAGATATGCGAGGCATGGTTGGTTCAGATTGAGCGTGTTTGTGAGCGTCTGCAGTTTACACCTGAGCAGATGACAGTAGCCGCAGTTGGTTTACTTGAGGGTGATGCATACTTTTGGTGGGTCAGCACTGACAGAGTTCCTGTGGATACTCCGTGGACATTGTTTCGTGATCTGTTTATGCGGAGGTATTTTAATCAGGCTACCCAGCAGCGCAAGTACGAGGAGTTCACGAACTTGAGGCAGGGCAGTTTGTCTGTACTTGAGTATCGGGATCGGTTTACTCGATTGTCTCGTTTTGCGCGGGATATGGTGGCTACAGAGGAAGCCAAGTGTCGCAGGTTTGAGCTGGGATTGAATCTGAATATTAAGGCGACATTGACCACGATGCCGAGGAACAACTTTGATGAGTTTGTCAGTGCAGCTCTCCGAGGCGAGGATATTGAGCAGGAGAGACAGCAGAGGTACCAACCGAGACGATTTGAGGAAGGTGGACCGAGTCAGGGGCCTTCAAAGAGGCAGAGTTCTGATACTTCTGGTTCAGCTTCATCCTCACGCGGTGGATCTTATCGACCACCAGTTAGTGCACCTAGGTGGAGACAGAGATGGAGGAGAGATCGACCGCAGCGACCACAGGCTAGTGGGGATTCTAGCGGTTCTAGTCATCCTCGACAACTTTTTCGCACACCTGCTACACCGAGGGAGACTCCGTTATGCAACTTGCGCAATAGGTATCATGTTGGTTCGTGTCAGCGAGGCACCCTCAACTGTTATCATTGTGGCCAGGTGAGTCACTATGCGAGGGCGTGTCCTCAGTTGTATGGTGCTGGTGATCAGGCAGCTCAGAGTTCCGGAGGAGAGCGAGGTGCCACTACGGGAGCTCGACCAGCACAGTTTGCAGGTCAGGGCCGACAGCAGGGACAGCCCCAGCGAGGACGACCAGCCGGACAGGCGAGAGTTCATGCTATGACTATGCGTGAGGGTAGAGCATCACCGGAGGTCGTTATCGGTACGTTACATGTTTTTGGTATTCCTGTAGTTGCATTGCTAGATCCAGGTGCCACACATTCATTCATATCATTTAGACTGTCATCATTGGCTACGGTTCCTGCATCTCCACTTCCGGTGTTGTGGAGAGTGTTGTATCCGTCAGGTGAGGTTGTGAGCATCGGTTGGGTTTACCGAGATTGTGAGGTGTTTATCGATGGCCATGGTTTAGCCGCTGATCTGTTACTGCTTGATATTGTGGATTTCGATCTGATATTGGGTATGGACTTTTTAGAGTCGCACTGGGCCATGTTTGATTGCCACAGGAAGGAGGTCGCATTTCGACGACCAGGGTTACCTGAGATACTGTTTCGTGGCGAGAAGAACACTTCCTTACCGTGTTTGATTTCCGCGATGAGGGCGGATCGGTTGATGAAGAAGGGTTGTGTTGCGTATTTAGCCCATGTTGTGGACACTACAGCTGCAGTGCTGGATCTTGGCGGTATTGAGGTTGTGTCTAAGTTTTCGGATGTGTTTCCAGCAGAGTTACCTGGTATACCCCCTGTGAGGGAGATTGATTTTACCATTGAGTTGTTGCCGGGTACTGGACCGATTTCTCAGACACCGTACCGGATGGCGCCTGCAGAGTTGAGGGAGTTGCAGATTCAGCTTCAGGAGTTGTTAGAGAAGGGATTCATTCGACCGAGTGTTTCTCCGTGGGGTGCTCCAGTGTTGTTTGTGCGGAAGAAGGATGGGTCCATGCGTTTGTGCATCGACTATCGGAAACTGAATCAGATTACAGTGAGGAACAAGTATCCGTTGCCACGGATTGACGACTTGTTCGATCAGCTGAAGGGAGCGGCAGTCTTTTCGAAGATTGACCTTCGATCCGGATATCACCAGTTGAGAATCCGGGATTCAGATGTGGCCAGGACAGCATTCAGGACGCGGTATGGGCACTATGAGTTTTTGGTTATGCCGTTTGGATTGACCAACACCCCCGCAGCTTTCATGGACTTGATGAATCGGGTATTTCGTCGATTCCTGGACAAGTTCGTGATTATATTTATTGATGATATTTTGATATATTCGAGGAGTGTGGGCCAGCACAAGAAACACTTTCGAGTGGTGTTGCGGACTTTGCGGGACCATCAGTTGTTCGCAAAGTTTAGCAAGTGTGAGTTCTGGTTGGATAGTGTGAAGTTTCTGGGCCACGTTATTTCGGCCGAGGGAGTTAGTGTTGATCCTGACAAGATCCAAGCCGTGCTGAATTGGAGTCGACCCACTACTGTTCCAGAGATCCGGAGTTTCTTGGGGTTAGCAGGCTATTATCGACGGTTTGTACAGGATTTCTCCCGGATAGCTACACCACTGACCAGATTGACGAAGAAGGGCGTCAAGTTTGAGTGGTCTGATGCGTGCGAGGAGAGTTATTTGCTCCTGAAGGAGAGGTTGACTACCGCACCGGTTCTGACGTTACCAGACAACAGTGGTGAGTTTGTTGTGTACAGTGACGCGTCGAAGTTGGGCCTTGGTTGTGTGTTGATGCAGCATGGTAGAGTTGTGGCATATGGTTCCAGACAGCTGAAACCGCACGAGGTCAACTATCCGACGCATGATTTGGAGTTAGCCGCTATCGTGTTAGCGTTGAAGAGTTGGAGACAATATTTATATGGTGCTCAGTGTAAGATTTACACTGACCACAAGAGTCTCACTTACTTGCGGACGCAGCCGGACCTGAATATGAGGCAGCGCTGATGGATGGAGTTGATCAACGACTACGATTGCACGTTTGAGTACCATCCAGGGAAGGCCAACGTTGTAGCGGATGCACTTAGCCGGAAATCCGGAGCCTCTTTGTTTCACATGTGTGTGGCTAGAGTATCGATGTTAGCCGAGCTTCGAGCTACAAGTGCTGTATTTGGGTATGATGATGATGGAGCTTTGTTGGCCAGTTTTCAGGTTCGACCAGTGTTGGTTGATCAGGTATGGGAGGTACAGGATTCAGATCCTTACTTGCTGGGCAAGAAGACCATGATTCGGAATGGTGTGCCTACAGAGTTCCGATTGAGCGACGACGGTACGTTGTTGTTTAGGGGCAGATTATGTGTACCCAGGGACGAGGACTTGAAGAAGGAGATTCTGGACGAGGCCCATAGTTCAGCGTATGCAATGCATCCCGGAGGTACGAAGATGTTTCGTACACTTCGAGCGTACTATTGGTGGCGCAACATGAAGCGGGAGATTGCCGCGTACGTGAGTCGGTGTTTGATTTGTTAGCAGGTGAAGGCGGAGAGACAGAAACCTGCAGGGAAACTACAGCCACTTGAGATTCCAGTTTGGAAGTGGGAGCATATCACGATGGATTTCGTCTATCAGTTGCCGCGTACTTCGGCGGGCAACACTGGCATTTGGGTTATTGTCGACCGATTGACGAAATCCACACACTTTCTTGCACTTCCAGGGAAGGTTTCAGTGGGCAGATTGGCCAAGTTGTACTTATCAGAGATTGTTCGCTTGCATGGGGTGCCTGTATCCATTGTTTCTGACCGTGATAGTCAGTTCACTTCTGAGTTTTGGCAGGCTTTATAGCGAGCGTTGGGCACAAGGTTGCGGTTTAGTATAGCTTTTCATCCTCAGACTGACGGGAAGTCCGAGCGGACCATTCAGACTCTTGAGGATATGCTGAGATCGTGTGTGTTGCAGTTTCGTGGAAACTGGGATCAGCAGTTGCACTTGATTGAGTTCGCCTACAATAAAAGCTATCAGGCCAGTATTGAGATGGCACCGTACGAGGCTCTGTACGGGAAGCAGTGTCGCACTCCATTGTGTTGGAGTGAGGTGGGCGAGCGTTGGCTCATTGGTCCTGATTTGGTGCAAACCACGATGGAGGACATTCAGGTTATTCGGGATCGACTGAAGATTGCCCAGGATCGGCAGAAGAGTTACACGGATGTGAGGAGGAAGAGTTTAGAGTTCGAGGTTGGTGATTGGGTCTTCCTGAAACTATCTCCGTGGAGAGGAGTTGTGCGTTTCGGGAAGCGTGGCAAGCTTCGACCACGATACATTGGTCTGTATGAGATTACAGAGAGGGTTGGAGCTGTTGCTTACAGACTTGAGTTACCGGATGAGATGGCTCGTGTGCATGATGTCTTCCATGTTTCGATGTTGCGGAAGTACATCTCAGATCCTTCACATGTGTTAGCTCCACAGCGGTTGCTGATCAGGGAGGATTTATCGTATGTTGAGGAGCCAGTACAGATTCTCGATCGACGTGAGCAAGAGCTGAGGCACCGTGTGATTCCGCTGGTGAAGGTCTTGTGGCAGAACCATTCAGTTGAGGAGGCCACCTGGGAGACCGAGTAGCGTATGCGGGAGCAGTATCCTCATCTGTTCACATGACAGCTACGTAAATTTCGAGGTCGAAATTTCTTTAAGGGGGGTAGATTTGTGACGACCCGAACCAGAATCAGATGCGTGTTTGGCACGATTCTCGAGATTTGGTTATAGTCGCAGTTTTACGATAATGTGTAGTTTGTCGATTCGATTCGCGACTATGTTTTTGGTCGAGAATTTGAGTTGGGTGTCTTCACGGAAAGTGTAGAGTACGTGATTTCGAGTTCGTGGGTAGTTCCGGAAGATTTTTCCGATAACCGAGGAATATTTTATGATTATTTGAAGTTTCGGGTTCCGATGTGTTTATCCGATTGTTTCGAGCTTATCCGAATCACATCGTATATTCATTCCGGACCGTTGATCGACCCGAGGGACGAGTATAAATATCGAAAAGTCGGAAAATAGTCATAAAAACACGAATTTGCTTTGACCACGTTGACTTTCTGTTTTTGGTAAGTTGACTTTTGAACAAAAAAGGAAAGTTTCCCGTTTCGGTGCTTGCCGTCCGACGTCGAGTTTCCGGCCACCAACGACTCCGACGAGGGTACGAATAGCTTCCTTGCATGATTTTAAGTTGATTGGTGTTTGGATTTATGAGAATTGATAAGGTTTTGTGGGAGTTCGAATCGGGTTTTGGTTTCGGGTTTCGCCGGTGACGGTTCGTGGGTTTCCGGTGAGCCTCGGTGGTCAGGGTGTGAGGGTTTCGGTTGCCCTTGGCTCGGGGATGCTTTCCCTATGTTTGGTTTGGCCTGGATTCGAGTTTTCCGGTGAACCCGATTGGGTCGCTGGAGTTAGGTTTCCGTTCGGTTTGTGAGGAAATTGAGGTGGTTATGTATGGAATTGGCTAGAGTGGTAGTTGTAAGAGTTGTTCGTCGTGATGAGCTCTTTTAAACTGGAGCTTTGGGCCGTGCGATTTCGCCGTTGACGGCGCGCCGGCGGCGGCGGCGGCGGTCAACGGTGGTCAACGGCGGGGGAAAAAGTCAACTTTTTCAGATTTTGATGTAATTAGTGTCATTTTTCTCGTAATTACGCCCTGGTTATCGTACAGAGGTTTTCGGGTTGATTTGATTAGCCGATTTTCAGTCGAGGTTTCGAGTTAAGATTTCGGGATTTCCGTAATTCATTTTGCACTGCATTCCGTATTTCCTGGAACAGTTGGTTTCCGTGCATCAGTACAGTGTTGTGGATTACAATATTAATCAGTTGTATTTTATGAATATATTCAGGGGATCGAGATCGGGATCGGGATCGTGATCGTGCTTCTGGCGAGGGATCTTCCGCCGGACCACGAGTGTAGCGCGTGTGCGCGTTTCGAGAGTCTGTGAGTGGACACTTTATTTTCACGGATTGATTGCGAGTCTTTATTTATGATTTATGAACTTGAGCATGCAGATTGATTATGACTTTACGAGCATGTGTTTTACGATTATGCTTATACGGATATACGTATACGAATATATTCATACGTACATATTATGTTTTAAGTGTGTGCATAGAAAAGATTTATGATTTGGTTTACACAGAGTACAGTCTCAGTATATGTTGTGGTATCGATACACATTAGCTTCTCGGCTGATCCCCGAGTACGCTCCGGGAAGGACAGATATCCTGACCCGAGGCCTTTTTGGCTAGGAATCACGTGTGGGTTTGGGATCCCGTGGTTCAGACTGTGCTATCGCGTGGTAGTCCATGAGTGATTCCGCGATATGTTTACGTTGCATGCTCTGTACGTGAGTGGTAGCTGGAGTCTCCTCACGTTTCAATTGATTTTCGTATATTTGACTCGCATATGATTTTAAATGTATATATTTATTAACTGGTGAAAGACATTTATTTTCGTCCACTCACTCTAACGTGTTTATTGTCTTTCCCCTGGGATTTTCGGTTTCCGTGCCCAGTTTGCAGTTCAGGTTTGGTGTTTCACGTCGCGGTTTGGAGGCTAGTGATCAGAGTCACCTGTGTTTTCCAGTAGGTTCTTGTTTCGCCTACTGATGTACATATTGTATATGTTTTACTTTAGAGGTCGCTCTGATACATTCTGATACATGTTGTGCGGATTTTCACAGATATACATATATACATAGTACAGTTATTTATTGTTGTTGATTATATTGATGTTGAGAAATCCGGATGGGATTGGTGCCCACAGTTTGGCTTTTGTGGCATAGGACGAAGTGTTAATTTCCGCGTGCAGGTTATGGTAATTCCACGTTAGTAACGAAACTCTGCCGAAATTTTGAAAAATTTTTGTTGGTTCGTATTTTCGAAAGGGTTTGATTCCGGTTTAGGTAACTGAATCGGGATTGGGTCCTTTCAAATAACTAAAATTTAAATAATTCAATTATCTTAATTGAAATAAAAAAAGTAAATTAAAACCTTAAATTCGTCATCGGCAAAGTGGTTACACAACCACTGCCACTCATCTTCTCTATCCCCACGCAGCTCTACGGGGGGAGGCGCGGGACCGTAAGTTTGGAAGTACTGATGGAGCCTGTACTTCCAATCTTTGTAGATGGAGTTGGCGGTTTGGTTGATATGCCTCAACATCGCCGGTGTCAGATCCACCGCAAATTGTTCCTATCAAAAATAAATAGAAAATTATAATCGTATATATTATGAAATTATAACTAATATTAACAATATTATATAATAACTAAAATTGGACGTATTACGTACCGAAAGATCTTTAAAGACTTTCGCCTTCTCATCATCCGGCACCTCCTTCCAAGTAGGGGCAGTGAGAGGAACCCGGCTACGGACGATTGACCCTATGCTATGCGCCGAGAGACTTTCTAGCGGAGCTGTGGGAGGGCCACCGGTGAATTCGTCGTAGGGCAAGTCGATCTTTTTCCCGGTCGCCTTACAAATTTTCTCCGTTTT
Source organism: Geum urbanum (assembly GCA_946800695.1). NCBI lineage: Eukaryota > Viridiplantae > Streptophyta > Magnoliopsida > Rosales > Rosaceae > Geum > Geum urbanum. The sequence continues at coordinate 45,232,998 of OX326998.1, forward strand.
GCCCCCTTTAACGAGACCCCGAGTCCTTTTCGGTTCCGGGTCAGTGGGGGCCCTCCTTTGCTTACGGCGGGCGCTGTACATGATAGATTCAGCGGTTGAGGATGCCTGAGTACTTGCCGTTGAACCGGTACTGGGCGTCGGAGTTGAAAAGGGGTCGACGTCATCACCGCCAGAGATAAATGGGGCAGAGGGAATTTCCCCAAAAGGCGCCACCTCCGAACCAGATGAAGGGTCCGGATTGAGGGCGTCGTTACCCTCCTGTTGAACCCAACCGACTTGGTCCGCCAAGCGGCGGAGCATGGCATCTTCTGCCTCCTGTTGGGCTTTCTTCTTACCGGATAGAGCCATTTAAACCTAGGAGTACGTTGTTAAAATACCTACTTACCATAATAATTACAAGTGCAAAATTTACGCTAATTAAGTACTGTTAAGATTTAAATAGAGTACACTAGCTTGGCTTTTTCGGTCGTTCAATAGACGTGCGACCCGCGCGATAAAGTGTAATATTTTAAATAATCAGCCTTGCTTAAATCGAAAAACATGGCCAGTTAGGGATAGAGATAACGCGAGAGGCAGGACTAATATCGACAAAACACCTATTGGTGTCGTCTTTCTTAGATTCAAAACCTGTCACCAGTCATAACCCGTTTCTAGACACCATGTCCGACATTCGGCCAATTTTTTGAAAATTTACACTCCCTCAAGTCCTTTGCAAACTCCGCCCTCAACCTCGTGTCCATAACTTCACTTAGGTTATGGTGTGCGGTGATGAAATCCACACATCACGAGGGGTTAAGGAGATAAGCTAGGAAAAGAGGCGCCATCTATTCCAAAGAGTGCGACTTAATAAAGCAAGCATATGTACTAAATTTAAATCGAAGACGTACTACCATGCAATTTACTAGAAAATACACGTAATTATCAATTAAGTAAAACAATAAATAATGAAAATAATAAATTATTATTTATCATGCATTTAATAATAATTATTCATTTACCAATATAATTAATTATTATTAACAATAATTATTATTTAAAACTAATTACAATAATGAATTATTTAAAACTAATTATTAAATTATTATAATTACAATAATGAATTTATTCATTTAATTAATTATCAACTAACACTACAACATTTTTACCCATTGCCGGCGACTTTTAAGTCGCCGGCAATGTTTTTGGACATTACCGGCGATTTTTGCCGGAAAAATCGCCGGTAATGTCTTTTTTTTTTTTTTTTTACATTACCGGCGACAAAAAATCGCCGGTAATGTCCGTCGCCGGCAATGCCTCGATGGTAATGTAAAAAAAAAAAAAAAAAACGACATTACCGGCGACATACATTTATGTCGCCGGTAATGTAAAAAAAAAAGAAAAAAAAAAAGACATTACCGGCGACATTAATTATGTCGCCGGTAATGTCTTTTTTTTTTTTTTTTTTTACATTACCATCGAGGCATTGCCGGCGACGGACATTACCGGCGACAAAAATCGCCGGTAATGTAAAAAAAAAAAAAAGACATTACCGGCGATTTTTCCGGCAAAAATCGCCGGTAATGTCAAAAACATTGCCGGCGACATAAAAGTCGCCGACAATGGGTAAAAATGTTGTAGTGTAATTACAATTATGCATTTAATTAATTATTAATTACAAAAATTAACCACGAAAAATTATTATAATTACAATAATGAAATATTTAAAAATAATTATTAAATTATATTTAGAAATTAATTAATTAAATGAAAATAATTTTAATAAGGTAAAAAATAGAAATTTACCTCACCGGAGTAATCGGGAATATCGCCGGAGTTGAGTCGTCGGAGAGGAGGAACCACGCCGGAAAATTTGTCGTCGGAGCGTCGTCGGAGGAGAAAAATCGCCGGAGGAGAGGAGATGAGAGGAGAGGAGATGGAATGAGAAAAGGGGGGGGTGCTGTTCTATTTATAGGCTTTCACTTAGACGACGGAGCACTATTTTCCGTCGTCTAAGTGCACTTGGACGACGGAAACAGTGTTTTCCGTCGTCTAAGTGAAGCGTTAAATTTTTTTGAAGCGGCGCGTAATTAATGGGCGGGACGTTTCACCCGCCATAAATTTGGACTTAGACGACGGAGAATTGAATCTCCGTCGTCTAAGTGGAAATTCAAGAGGTGCCGAAAATTGAGGCGGTAAATCGAACCGCGATGATTTTTGACTTGGACGACGGAGAATGACATCTCCGTCGTCCAAGTGAAATTTTCATTGAAAAAAAAATAAAAAATAAATTGAACCGCCATGGTAAATTGAACCTGGACGACGGATCTTGTCATTCTCCGTCGTCCAGGTTCAATTTCCGTTAAAAAAATTTTAAAATTAATTCGCTAGGAATTTAGCGATCTGTCATTCGAGTGAAATAGTCGTCCAATATCGATGAACGCATCGTATATATGAACAGTTAAATTTGAACCGACGAATAATTTTACGTCTTGAAAGTTTTTAAGTATCGACTAATCCTTACGACTTAAGTGTTCATGAGTAGAGGCTCATTTGCAGCAGAGTATTAACGAAATTGAATTTGGACAAAACAACCGTTGGATATGTTCGTCGTAACATAATATATAATTGTCTTTAAAGGACCATAAAATAATAAGTTCGGGAAGGGTTTCATCGGCACAGTCAACCGCAAAACCGAGAATTTCACAAACCAGAAACGTGGATACAAGGCATTTCACAACTCCGATTTTCGAACCGTCGAAGCTCATACACCAAGAATTGTTTACTCTAAAGTCTTGACGAAAAGAATAGGCATTGGAAGAAGTTCTAGATGGTCGTTGTCTTAGAAAAAATTACGATATCTGCACCTGGACGACAGATAATCTCATCTCCGTCGTCCAGGTGTATAGACCCTGAATTCAGGGGTTAGGTCCTTACTGTTTAGGGTTTAGGGTTTGTGAACTTGGACGACGGAGAATGACCATCTCCGTCGTCCTAGTTTGTACCTGGACGACGGATAATGACCATCTCCGTCGTCCAGGTGTAAAAACCCTGAATTCAGGGGTTAGGGCCTTAGGGTTTAGGGTTTAGGTCGTCCATGGTTATTTGTGTGTCCGTTCAATTATTCTGAATAAAAAAAAATTTAAAAAATGATCGATCGATCCGATTTGCTAGATTTAGGGTCGAGGATTTAGGGAGATAGCTCAAGGTACGTATTTATGTATGAACTTTCCTTCTCGCATGATATATAGATTTAACGCCGTAATTGAATGGACATATATATATATATATACTACATTTGTGCTCACAATAATACTATCACATGTCGATCAACGTATATAATCAATTAATCATAGAATAATATAGTATAATTTCTGAAACATTTATTTCATTAATCTCTCGCAATATATAATTATATAACCTGGACGAGTGTAATTTATTAATTAAGAACAAAAATATTAAGATCTACGTACATATATACATCCTCCTCCTTATAATATTTATATTAATTATTGATCGATGATGCATCATATATTAAAATAATTACATACTCAACTACCAATTAATTTTTCTCGTCTTAATTAGTTAAGTAGTCATCATCGTAATCGTCATCATCCTCGTCCCCGGTATCCGATTGCTCATCCTCCTCATCATACTCAACATCGTCCGATGAATAACCTGAGTCCTCGTCCGCGTCCTCTTCCTGCTCGTCTTCTTCATCTACCTCATATAGGACATCCATTATATCCTTTTGTCCTGCAGGCTGCCAACATCCCATACGCTGGAAAATCGCTGATCGTCCACATTACGGTAGCCCTCATCGTGAATATCGTGTCAGTGAATTTGTCATAAGTTGGGACTCCATTTTCCCACAACAGTTTCAGCTCGTCGATCAAAGGTCTGAGGTAGACATCTAAGCACTTCCCTGGAGATTTAGGACCTGGAATTAGTACAGTAAGGAAATTAAATTCCTTGTTCATGCACATCCACGGAGACAAGTTGTACGGCATCAGAATAACTGGCCAAGTGCTGACGGCGGAGATATTACTTCCCCAAGGATTGAATCCGTCTGTAGATAGGCCGAGTCTAACATTTCTAACCTCTGCAGCAAAGTCTCCAAATTCTCTGTCGAAATGTTTGAAACCCTCCCCATCCGCGGCGTGTCGCAGGACATCGTCATCTATTCGCTTTTCTGTGTACCATCGCATCGCCTCTGCTGTGTGTAGAGACATATACAGGCACTGCAATATGGGAATCAAGGGAAAATATCGAACAACTTTCACAGGAATTCTCTTTTTCGAACTCTTCCTATTCACCTGGAATCTGCACTGGCCACATACGGGACAATAGTCCAAATCTTTATACTCTTTGTAAAATAGCACACAATCATTCGGACATGCGTCAATTATCCTGTACTTTAGGCCGAGGCTGCTCAAGATATTTCTAACCTTATAATGAGATTTAGGAAGATTGTGATCATCAGGAAGCAACTTACATATTTGCTCCTGAATTTCGTCAAAAGCACTCACTGACATTTTGTGCTTCACTTTTGTCTTCATTTGTTCCATCACATATTGCAACACATTCTCTCGACATCCAGGGAACACCGGGGTCTGCGCTTCAAGTAGCATCCGGTTGTACTTATCCATCTCACTGGTGTCAGTGGCCAAGCTAGCAGCGGGGAATGTGTCACCATGCTCATTAGCGGTACTGTAACCTCTGTCTTGGTGTTGGTGTCCACCATGACTACATCCCGGAAACGCATCATGGACCAAATCTGCAGTTGGGTTGCAAGCTGGGGGTCCGGCACCACTGCCGCTGGATGAGGCACCATGGTAACTGTACCCTGAGCTGAAGTCTGCTGCGCTGAACTCTACTGCTTCACCATGCTCGCTCCATGTGGTGTAACTCCACATCATACCATTTTCGTACAGGTGTTGCACCATAACATTAACCACCACATACTAACAATTAAGACATTTCTGGCATGGACACCTGAAACGCTTCTTTCTCTGACCATGTTCTATCGCAAAATTCACAAATTCGCTAATTCCATCCATATACCGGACATCACATCTATTCTTCAACTTCATCCAACTCTTGTCCATACTGCTACAAAATATTATAATTAATTAATTATTACATATATATATATTAGTCCATTAATTTACGCTTAATTATACGTACTCGATCTACATCGATCCATCAATTACGTACGTACGTAATTTAATCTGTATATATAGCTAACATCCATGCATGTATGTACGTACGTTTTCACTAAATATATATTAAGCAAATTTTAATTAACTGCGTACGTACCTGCTGGCCTTCTCGATATTAGTTAATTAAGCTAGCTAGCTAGTCAGCGGAGATCCCTAATCCTGATCCTTCTCAGCCTTCTCCCTTCTCCTTCTTCTTCTCCCTTCTCCTTCAATTCTTCTTCAATATAGGTGATTTCCCGCGGGAGAGAAGAGAGTTTGGCATCGGGCTTATATAATGCTTCACTTAGACGACGGAGGTGTCAGTACGTCGTCTAAGTGGAAGTTACTCGGACCACGGCGTGTCCGTCCGTTGTCCAGGTGATCACCTGGACGACGGAGAAGACTCCGAGGTCCAGGTGATCACCTGGACGACGGAGATGGTCTTCTCCATCGTCCAGGTGTTACTTGGACGACGGAGATGGTCTTCTCCATCGTCCAGGTGTTACTTGGACGACGGAGGTGATCACCTGGACGACGGAGAATACCATCTCCGTCGTCCAGGTGATCACCTGGAGGACGGAGAAGACTCCGAGGTCCAGGTGATCACCTGGACGACGGAGATGGTCTTCTCCATCGTCCAGGTGTTACTTGGACGACGGAGAAGTCTCCGTCGTCCAAGTGTCACTTGGACCACGGAACAATTATGTTTCCGTGGTCTAAGCGTTGTTTTCTTGTAGTGAAGAGAGACTAAATACAGAAGCAGATCTAATTAAGTGGTCGCAAACCCAGCGACCGCTGGACAAGTTTTCAACTCACCATGTGTTAATTTCTTTTTTGCTGAGAAAAATATCAGTAAAAAATTACAGTATAAGGGAAAAGGAAGGAGATCGACTTTGAAGGAGTCTTAGGAAGATGATCGAAGTGGGCTGTTTCGGTAATTGTTTCTGAGGAAGACGAAGTAAGGAAGAAAGAAGTGGGTTGTTCTGATCAACTGGGTTTCTGAGGAAGACGATGTAAGGAAGAAGAAGTTTTGATCAAAGAAAAGTCAGTGCCACTAAGTTTCCTCCATTTGGCAGTCCATTTTGCTTTATATATATTTTATAATTAAAAGGATAGGTAAAACTTATAAAAATAACCATAAAAGAAAATATTTTATGTCATGGATAGTCAAATTCTTTTTAAAGTCAATTGAACACTTATAAATCATAAATTCACCAAGATTCATTAACAATTTTGTTTAAGACTATTTATAAATTTCGTATTAAAATTCACCAAGATTCATCATAATTTATATATTATTCATAAAAGAATTTTAACAGCAAGCTAGATTCATCAAAATTTCTATATTATTCATAAAAGATTTATGTAAGTTTCATGTTTTTTTTTTCGCTAAAGGAGCCCCATCTTGAAGCTCGCCTCAAGGCTCAGGCCCTATATTCTAACGTCCGGCCCTGGGGAGAGCTTCCTTCTGGTGTCGTCAAGGCAAACACAGAGTGATAGATGTGGAGGCCAAATTCGAATGCAAGCACACCTCTTACAGGACTGGATGCATTCTCGGTAAGGAATCAACCCTTTTTCGTCTTCGTTTCCCTGCTCATCATTTCCACTGCTCACTACTATTCTTATTTCTGCACATGAAAGTCCCACATTGATAAGTTCATCTCGATCGATCATATACACATGTAAAGGGATCGGAGGATCAAGAGATAGAGGTACGTACCAGAATTCTGAGATGCTGATCCGGCTGGGTAATCGAGACATATGCACTCGGATAGCTCTTTCGGATAGATAAGCGTACAAGCACATCTTTCACATGATTGAACACATTGTTTGTATCGAATAATAGAGCTCGAGTCATCAGATCTCTGTCGACATTGTTCTGTACGTAAAAATTATATTTACGTGATCGTTTATATTTGATAACTTCTAACCAGCGCGCAGTTAACAGTTCGAATCATATATATTGTTTTACCTTGTTGTTGCTTGGGTTGGAGGCAAACACAGCTCGATAACTCTTACCGGATAGACAAGTGTACAAGCGCATGCAGTTTCACTGTCACAGGATTGTTTGCATTCCTTATAAGGCACAGGTTCTGGTTTCTCTCTACACTTTTCTGCAAGCAGTTAACTTAACGTGGATCAGTTCGAATTCACACGTACACTACTGGAGGAGAAATTCGAGGTGACGAAGAAAGGTTGTCGCCTCGTCTGGAGTTCTCGTCGCCTCGATTTTTTGTAACCAAAACTTCGTCGCCTCGTTTTGTCGCTTCAGATTGATCCCTTCACCATTGGGGCGACAAAGAATCAATCTTCGTCGCTTCATTTGATTTCAAGCGACGTAAACAAATTTATGTCGCTTCAATTTTTCGCTCACTGAAGTGACGTAGATTGATCAATCTACGTCGCTTCATTTTATTTATTTTTTCTTTTTCGCTCAATAAAGCGACGTAGATTGATCAACCTACGTCGCTTCATTGTATTTAATTTTTATATTTCTTTCTTTTTGAATAAATGAAGCTACGTAGATTGATCAATCTACGTCGCTTAATTGTATACATAAATTATTATTTTTCATTTTGAATAAATGAGGCGACGTAGATTGATCAATCTACGTCGTCTCAATGTATTTAATTTTTATTTTTTTTCTTTTTAAATAAATGAGGCGACGTAGATTGATCAATATATGTCGCTTTATTGTATTTAATTTTTATATTTATTTCTTTTTGAATAAATGAAGCGACGTAGATTGATCAATCTACGTCGCTTAATTGTATACATAAATTATTTTTTTTCTTTTTGAATAAATGAGGCGACGTAGATTGATCAATCTACGTCGCCTCAATGTATTTAATTTTTATTTTTTTTCTTTTTGAATAAATGAGGCGATGTAGATTGGTCAATCTACGTCGGCTCAATGTATTTAATTTTTTTTTTTTCCTTTTTTAATAAATGAAGCGACGTAGATTGATCAATCTACGTCGCCCATGTCATTTATTTTTTATTTTTTTCTTTTTTAATAAATGAAGCGACGTAGATTGATCAATCTACGTCGCCTCATTTATTAAAAAAGAAAAAAAATAAAAATTAAATATTATTGTACCAAGTCACGACTTATCGCAATTTACAAACACAAAAACTCATTCATCAAATCAAGTTATATAGAAAAATATTCCATAACTCAAAACGTTATACAAAGCGCTGATACAAAGAGACCTATCACACAGTAGACTACGAGCCAGGAGGTGGTGGAGGATCTTGAGGTTGTTGACTCCCAGCCTGGATTGATCGCAGTAGGGCCTCCATTTGATGGACCCTTTGGGCGAGCTCACTGTAATCATCTATTGCTTTCTGCGCCACCTCGGCCGATCTGCGCGCCTCATCTCTGGCTTCAGCCACCTCCGTTTTCAGGGCTTCGGTTTCCTGTCTTCGGGCCCCTCCTCTCGGTTTGGGGTCGCGTGTGAGAGCGCGCCCCACCCCTGTCACGTCGAACAAGAACAAATATTAGTAATGGAATAGTAAACAAAAATAAAGCAAAACGTAAATTGAGATGAACGACGGTGGTTTGTTAGAGTATTACCTCTTATAGAGGTCCCGGGCCTTGAACCCACCTCTTCCTCTATGATATTTATTTGTGTATCAAGAGGAAGAGGCTGGGCTTGGGAAACCGAATCCCCGTCAGCTGGGCCCGCAACACTGTCTTGTTGCGACAAGACTTCATCGAGTCTTCGCTTCACTGCCGCCTGCTCAATTAAAATATATTAAATAAATAATATTACAATATAGTAAACAAAAATAATTGAAATAACGTAACGTGAACCTATTTTCGCTTACCACTTTCTCAGCCGCATTCTTGTCCGGCTGGTATACATTAATCCACGTCTGGACGGCGGGCGCTCTATGACCCTCCTTCTCCAACACCTTGCTTCGGTACGAGAGGGCGAGAGATCCCGAATGGTGGTTGAGCTGCTGCTCCTTGTTCTTGTTTCGGTTTCCTCGATTCCGTTCGCACAATCGCTGCCACACACATACACAAAAATCATCGATGAATTAGAATAGATAATAAGGAATATTTTAAAATTGTTGGCTACCAAAACTATTCCAAGGATGGTTTATGAAGCTCACCAAGTAAGCAGGGTCTTCGAAGTGGGCTTTTAACCACGCCCATTGGTCTTCCCTCCCGAGAAACTCGGTCGGAGTCTCCTGGCTGACGTGGAGATAATGTTGATGGCAATCGTACTTCCAATCCTTATAGATTGTTTGCGCCGTCGCATCAATGAAGTTCCACATCTCCACATCAGTCGCCGGGATGTCGTAGTTCGTCTAGCACAAGACATTTAAATTCCGTTATGTAAAAGTTATATTTACATAAACCATAAAGTAGGTAAGTAAGCTAAGGCCAGTAAGTATACCTCAATATTGCTATTGACGATATTGCGATGCAAATCGCTAAGTCCCAAAAAGCTAGGTGCAAGCATTGGAACTTTTCCGCGGATGATGCTACCGATGTCTCGATCTGCACATCAGACTCCTCATTTCCCTCGTCGCAGGCCCCCGATGCCTCGTAGAGTAAGCGACTTGTAGTCGCCTATTGTTGTTCATCCGGACGAGGTACTCCGTCTTCGTCCCGACAACGACTCCGCGCTGTTGCGTCGTCGGATCTCCGGTTGCCATGTCCACCATGTCGGGGAGTTTGGTCTTCTTGCACCAGATGCTGAGGGCGGGAGGGTGTTGTGGCGCCGTAGTGGCGTCGCTGTCATCCACTTGAGGAATCGCATCCTCAAGGTTTGGGGCGGGCGTTAAAACCCCTACTGCTGGAATCGTCGGGGTCGCAGATTGTCCCGTGGGGCAACCCGACCCGGAAGCCCCCTCTCTACTGAATGCTCGCCACGCCGCCTCCGCAGCCTCCGCAGCTGCCGCCGCCGCCGCCACTTCACGACGCTGGATCGCCGCTTTCTTCCTTTGGTGACTTGTATTTCCAGGAGCCATTCTGTTAAAACTAATCTATTAAGATTGAACTACTCTTATCAAATTATGGCCAAAACTTAAACTATCACTAATGAAATATAAAAGTGACAAAGAATCAAACCTACTCTTATCAAAACCTATTCTTATCAAGTATGAAGTACCTGTACCAAGCCTAATACTTAATACATAAATTAATCTATACTCACAAACAGTTCTTTTACGCTATCAAACAGCTCACAAATTAGCAAACAATTCATTTCAATAAAAAGTACCTCCCTTTCTTAAATTTTCAGAAGTAAATTCAATAAAATTACCACCCATACATAATAAGCATGCAGCAAATCCTAAACAGAAAACTCCTCACATTCGGAATCAGCATCATCACAAAACACATTGCTAAACAGAAAATCATCACATTCGAATTTATACCAAGCCTTCTCAATTCAGTATGAAATTAAGAAACAAGTACAACAGGGGCATCATGAGAGGCAAACTTAGCATCATCACAAAACACATTGCAACGAAGAAACTGCTATTCCCCTTTTAAAGTTCAAGGGTTATCATATATATAATTGAATCATTCATGATACATACACATGAGTTTCGGCAGTTTTTATCCTTGAAATTAATATGCATAAACGAATTGATTTGATGAGCTCACTTGGACAAATAGCGGGGGTAAAATCGATGAGCGAAGATTGACAAGGCTGTGTACTTCTCGGTTGGACCTAGGACTAGGATATAGTAAAACTGGATCTAGTAGGTAAGAACAACAATTAGACCTAGAACTCCTTTATTTCTATTTTCTCTTCCAATTTGGCACAACACAGTACTTATGTATTTGTGTTTAGCTTATAAAAATCCTTGACCATTGAGATAATAACAACACGGCGGGCAATATAAACAAACAGATTCCAATCTTATATTGTCCATTAACAAAAAAGCCCAAACATTTAAACCAAACAGACATCAAAAGAGTCTTACAGAAATGCAGAAAGCATTAGGGAAACCGTTACATACATAGAAGAAGTAATAACGAAATTAAGAACTAAGACACATTTCAACGAACAGTTGGTGGGCAACATTGATGGGCACTGTAAATCACATCCCTGAAATTCCATACCAACACAAATCACATCTTCCTTCCCAGTATTGAATCACATATAATACACAAATCACATCTTCATTTCACCGAATCATTCCACCGAATCAATTTGAAAAAATTGAAAGAAAAACTAGATATTAGGTAAGAAGAAGATGCTTACAGATTAGAGGAAGCAAGATGGATGAAACGGCTTGGAATATGCTTACAAGAGAGCGAAGACGATGATCTGGGAGCTTTGAAGAAGATGATTAGAGAGGTTGAAGCGATTAGGGTTCGGCTTCGAATTCGACGGCGATGAAACGGTTTTGGTGGAGGGGGTTTAGGGTTGAGGTCCACTGGGATTTAGGGTTGGGAAGTTCGGGTTTAGAGATTTGGGGCGATATGTTTTTTAGAGATGAAGAACGATTGAACGAAATGAAATGAAAAGAAAGACGAACAAAACTGTGAATCTGGAATTATACAGCCAACGGGGCGACGTATATTGCAGACTTCGTCGCTTCCTTTACATACGAGGCGACAAGAATTCAATCCTTGTCGCTTCCTTTACATACGAGGCGACAAGAATTCAATCTTCGTCGCTTCCTTTAATTTGAAGCGACGTATATTGAAATCTTCGTCGCTTCCTTTACATACGAGGCGACAAGAATTCAATCTTCGTCGCTTCCTTTAATTTGAAGCGACGTATATTGCAATATACGTCGCTTTGTTTAATTTGACGCGACAAATAATTCAACCTTCGTCGTTTCGATTAATCAAATGAATATTAAATAAACGAAATGAACTAAATATTTATTTTTAATTTTTTTTCTTTTTGAATCAATGAGGCGACGTAGGATGAGCAATATACGTCGCTTTATTGTATTTAATTTTTTTTTTTTTGAATAAATGAGGCGACATAGATTGATCAATTTACGTCGCTTCCTTGTATTTAATTTTCATATTTTTTTGTTTTTGAATAAATGATCCGACGTAGATTGACCAAGCTACCTTGCTTCCTTGTTTTTGAATAAATTAGAGATACTAACAAAGATTGAATTCTTCGTCGCTTCAATTTATTTATGGAAAGGTAATGAACTGAATATGAAAGAAACGATGAAGTTTAGAATTATAAAGTGAAAGGACCCAACCCCGATTTAGCTTCCTAAATCGGAATCAAACCCCTTCGAAAACACGAACCAACAAAAACTTTTCGAAATTTGGGCAAAGTTTCGTTACTAGCGTGGAATTACCATTACCTGCACGCGGAAAATACACTTCATCCTATGCCACAAAAAGCAAACCGTGGGCACCAATCCCATCCGGATTTCTCAATATATCAACAGTAAAGTAAAACAATAAATATATCTATACTTTACTGAAATACGGAGTAAAATCGTATAACATAGTCAACAGATTACTCAGAGCGACCTCTAATGTATAAACATATAAATATACCACAGTAAGTAGAACAATAACCTATTGGAAGAAACAAGGTAGCTCGAGCACTATGCCTCCGACCACGACGTGCGACACCAGAGCCTGAACTGCAAACTGGGCACGGAAACCGAAAAGCCCAGGAGAAAGACATGAAACACATTAGAGTGAGTGGACGAAAATAAATGTCTTTCACCAGTTAATATATATGTTTAAAATAACATATGCGAGTCCAGGTAAATAAAATAACATAGTACACGTGGTAAAACTCACACTCCTCCAGTGTACTGAGCATGCATCAGCGAACTGGAACATAGGTACACTCCACGTAGATGGACAACCTCCGTCAAACACAGCTATACTAGCTTGCCGATAAAATCGTTACCGAAAGTACAAGGAACTGTACTGAGTTTGTCAAATGGTCCACAATGGCCTAGCAACTGGTATCATAAACCAAAATGCATACAAACAAACACAAGATCACAGCGATAAACGCCACGTCTAACCGGAAATCTCTAATGGCTGGTACTTCTCGGCAAGTCTCTGCCTCCTAGTCATCGCCAGTCGACAAATGTGGCATCCGCACACACAAACCGCTACATTCTTCTACAGGTTGCGTCACGAGTAATAAACTCGGAGTATCTGATACATCTACGTACCACTAGCGCCAAACGCGCGCCAAACTACGAGCCTCAACATCATCACACTCGAACACCGCTCTCATAGCTCGTAACTTGGTTAACACGAAAACTCGAGCCACACTCATATGAAACACTGAAGCTCCTAACTTCTGACTGAATGCATCAGCAACAACATCCCGAACGGATGATCAAAGTACAATCCCTAGCCTTTCCCGAACAAGCTCAAAGGTGTAGCCATAGTCGTTAGTCGACCTCATCCATCTACACTGCCTCAAGCCCAAATCTGGCCGAAAATGCAAGTGGATGAAACTCAAATGATCAGTGTACGTCCTACACTGTGCTGCACGCCATAGCTGTAGTGTCTCGAACTCTTCGATGCTAACATAAGGACAGCTACACCCAACTCATACACTGGATACGTAGCTCCATAAAGTTCCACTGCCTGGAACCATGAGTCACCGCTCTGCTACACAACATCAAAACACAACCAAATCCAATCCTCGATGCATCGTCATAAACCACGAACTCATCACGATCATCAGGTAAGGTCGAAACCGAAACAACGGTCAACCATCCTGCAGGAATAAGTAACTCTCCTCGCGTGCATCGAACCACTCGAACTTGACGCCTTCTTCGTCAATCCAAAAAATAGAGTGACAATCCAGGAAAATCCTGCACAATGCATCGATAGTAGCCTGTTAAACCCAAGAGACTCCCGATCTCTGGTACAATAGTAGAGCAACCCCAAATCAACATGGCTTCCATCTGGTCAGGATCCATGCCAACTCCCTCGGATAACATCACACAGCCCAAAATCATCATGTTAATCAACCAAAACTCACACTGGCGGAACTTCACAAACAGCTAATCGTCTCACAAAGTCCGCAAAACCACTCGCTATTGCATCAGGTGCTGGCCCACGCTCCCGGAGTACATCGGGACATTTCCAACGAACATGACCGCAACTCGTCCAGAAACCGTCTGAACACCTGGTCCATCAAGTCCGTACGATCTACGGGGCATTGGTCAACCAAACAGCGTGACCAAGAACTCATGATGCCCGCACCGAGATCCGATAGCTGTCCAAACCACATCTGATTCATCAAATCTCAACTGATGATATTTAGACTCGAAATCAAGCTTCGAAAAGACTGAAGCTCTCACGAGCTAATCAAACCACTCATTAATCCGATGCGGAGGATACTCGCTCTCCTCTGAAGCAAATCAGGTTTCCGGTAGTCAATGCATCACCTCATCGACCTATCCAACATCCGCACAACAATGCAAGAGTACACCACGCACATACGCGGGGTCACATGAAATCTCCTGAAACCTCCTCCAGCAACTCTTGGAGTCGAAACTATAGCTCCAACAGCTCCGCTGGCTCCGAATGACAAGATGCCGATAGAATAAGTCCAGCGCCCGGTACAAGCTCAATAGTGTAGCCGGTCTCCCGAACTGGAGGAACACCTGGTAATTCCTCCGGAACACATCTGGAAACTCGGGAACCACCACAATGTCACCAACGTCGGGCACAGCAACCATAGTATCAACAACATGAGCAAAGCAAACAACACAATCCGTCTCCACCAACCGTTCGACCATCACCACGAAACAATATCTCGGGGAAACCTGGTCATCGAAACATAACCCCCTTCTCGAGGCACTCGAACACAGCCAAATGCGTCGTCAGTAAGTCCATACTCACAATCACATCACAATCACGATGTCCAGCTATAACAGATCCGCGGCTAAGCCATATCCTCCAACAAGGATCTCGCAACCTCCGGATGGATGCAACACTCTCCAAGACCTCGGAAGTGGAGATGCAGGTACAATAGCCATGGATATCAAGCAACAGTAACCTCGGAGAAAAGTCTGTCCTCAAACAAGGTCATGGCACGAACTCCAACATGCCCAACTAGTCGCCCACGTCAATTACGACTTGCTG
The DNA here is from genome assembly GCA_946800695.1 of Geum urbanum. Lineage (NCBI taxonomy): Eukaryota > Viridiplantae > Streptophyta > Magnoliopsida > Rosales > Rosaceae > Geum > Geum urbanum. The sequence goes on from OX326998.1 coordinate 45,248,250, forward strand.
AATAACTCGTCAAAAGGGTACATTGGTCAGACTGCAGGAACAACATGAGGATCTCCTTGTAAACTCTGAGCTACCGAACCGCTAGAACAACTGGCTAAGGCGCTCCCTCGTAACGTGACCCTCCTGTCCACCACAATGGCAACAAGAGTACTCCACAAACACAAGTCACAACGGCACCTGCTGCGTGAAAGGATCACCCAAACTCATGCCACAGGAACAAATCTGCTACACTGTGATCTCCGCCATCGTCAAACGGTTCTCTGCTTGATCTGATGACCCTCAACATAATCGAAAAGGTCACAGCCTAATGAAGTCACTGATCCCGAGGTGTCAGAACTCAACCTCATCAAAATCTCGACTAGGTCCACTTTCCTCAAACAATCACATCGAAAACCGCGTACATCTTTCCTTCTCGATAGCCTTGCCACTGAGTGCAACACACTAAGCTCCTCACGGCAATCTCGAGGCACATCAATCAGACTCTCTCTGATGCTCAGGTTCAAACTCATCTCAAACCTCGTGCCCTGCTTCCTCTGAAGCCACATAACTCGTGCAAATAGGGACAAACATGTGGACAATGCATCTCTGCCTCAGGTGGGTAAACATTCCACATTCAAATGCTGGGTAGCCTGATAAAACCATTACCGTATAAACAATACCCTGGATATAGGCCATGAAGTCACAACCGGAACTCACACAATATCAGCCCACAAAATACCACAATCTGACTCAGGCAAACATCAATTGCCACAATTCTCTGCTCGGAGGCCACATACAGACGCTCATACACACACAACTAGGTAAACCGTGCCACACAGTTCACTGAACTCGGAATACTCATCCAAACCCACAATTCTGTGGTAAATCGCGCGTCGATTGATCCACAATAGGATCCACAACCGAAACGACACGAAAAGCACGTCAGGAGGCATCCTAATGAATACATTATCGTTCACAACAAGTGGAACGTAATCATGGAACTTCAAATATTTGAAAGCATACAACACCCGGAATTTGATGATTATCCGCCGGCCGGTCGGGTCACCATTCCAGACATGCTGTACATTCTCAAATATCCTTAGTAAACACGACTACAGAAGTCTACAGAACCTATAACCTAATGCTCTGATACCAAGCTGAAAGGACCCAACCCCGATTTAGCTCCCTAAACCGGGATCAAACCCTTTCGAAAACACGAATCAACAAAAAACTTTTCGAAATTTCGGCAGAGTTTTGTTACTAACGTGGAATTACCTTAACCTGCACGCGGAAAATACACTTCATCCTATGCCACAAAAAGGAAACCGTGGGCACCAATCCCATCCGGATTTCTCAATATATCAACAGTAAAGTAAAACAATAAATATATATATACTTTTCTGAAATCCGGTATAAAATCGTATAACATATACCACAGAAAGCTCAGAGCGACATCTAATACATAATCGTATACGCATACCACAGTAGGTAGAACAATAAACATACTGGATGAAACAAGATTTCTCGAGCACTATGCCTCCGACCACGACGTGCGACACCAGAGCCTGAACTGCAAACTGGGCACGGAAACCGAAAAGCCCAAGGGAAAGACATGAAACACGTTAGAGTTAGTGGACGAAAATAATTGTCTTTCACCAGGTAATATATATACATATAAAATCATATGCGAGTCAAATGCATAAAAATCAAATGATACGTGAGGAGACTCTGGCTACCACTCACGTATAGAGCATGCAACGTAAACATATCGCGGAATCTCTCATGGACTACCACGCGATAGCACAGTCTGAATCACGGGATCCCAGACCCACACATGATTCCTAGCCAGAAAGGCCTCGGGTCAGAATATCTGTCCTTCCCGGAGCGTACTCGGGGATCAGTCGAGAAGCCAATGTGTATCGATACCACAACATATACTGAGACTGTACTCTGTGTAAACCAAATCATAAATCTTTTCCATGCGCATGCATAAAACATAATATGTACATATGTATAATCGTATACGTATATTCGTATATGCATAATCATAAAACACATGCTCATAAAATCATAGTCAATCTGCATGCTCAAGTTCGTAAATCATTTATAAAAAGACTCGCAATCAATCCGTGAAAAGAAATGTCCACTCACAGACTAGCGTAACGCGATATGCGTTAACCCGTGATCCGGCGGAAACTTCATCGCCAAACAAACGATCACGAACCCCTGAATAATCACAATAATCATTTCTCAAAGTCATAACCCGACAATACAAATCAAATCACGAGAAACCACCGTTCTCGGAAACATGTAATTCAAAGTCGACGAATCGTCGAAAATCCGTATATGTACACCTCAATACCTCGCTATACATTCGGATGCTCAAATCGAGAAACGAAACTCCCCACTGCGATCGGGGCGCGATTTCGAGTCAAATGACATGTAACTTGTCGAAAGTCCCAAAAAGTCAAACTTGGACCGTTGACCGCCGCCCACGGCGGCGCCGCCGGCGACCGGAGAATTTCACAGCGGAGCAACCCATATTCCACTCAAAATCGTCCACTGAGCAACTTTCATAACTGCACCGAAGTCCAATTCAAACTCTAACTCATCCAATTTCAAGCAAACCCAAATTAGAACACAAAATTCAAACCCTAAATTCTCCATGTACACATCAAATTGAATCACCAAACTTACAGGGTAGCATCAAGGGGATGAGAGCTTCAAAGCCCACTCAAAGTTGTAGCTCAATTCGGCCTAAATTGAGCAACCCGAAATCACCAAAAATTCATCAACTTTGGCCGGATTTAGCTCCTCCTCCGGCAAGCCTCGCCGTGCGTGGAGGTCGGAAACACCATAAGGGAGGTGAGGCGAATCGATTAAGTCAAGGGCCAAGCCCTAGGGTGGCCAGACGGTGTTCCGTCACCGGCGAAGCCGTGGCATGTCGCGCCACCGATTCCTCCTCCACGTTGACCGAGTCAACAGCATAAATGACCCCAGTTGCCTTTCCATAAATAGAAACTCCACTATTTAAAGCCTTCCCAAAATGGAAACTCATACTTATCCTTTTCCACAAACTTAGATTACCCGTAACTACCTCGTCGTAATTCCGATTTCAATAATTCTCGCGACCACAAACTCGTCTCGACATGTTCTTCAATTATCACTCGAAGTCAAACATATCAACCAATCGGATAAAAAGTCAACCGTTCGAACCAACACATATTTAATCGACTAAACAATTAACAATCGGAAATATTCACAACTAAATCTTCGTAACTCCGAATAATGCTCTGGAAGTTCTCACAAACTCAAAATTAAATTCTGAACAACTTCCGTGAAGGATCCGAAGCCAAATTCTCGTCCGATAATTTAGTCGCGAACAAACCTGCCATTTAAATCCGTTTCCGTCGAAACTTCAAATATTCATAACTAATTCCTCGGTGGTCCAAATAATGATCCGGAACCGCCCACGAACTCATAATCACACGTACAACGACTCTCAAGAAGAGACCCAGCTCCGATTCTCGGCCAATAATTTAGTCGTTAAGAAGCTGGCGGTTTCAACACTATCGTAACTCTGCGACTATGCGACTTAACTGCTGATTCTGTTTCGGGTCGTCACACAATGACACTCAAGGGATAACAAGTTCGAACTCATTCTAGAATGGAATGAATTTCAGGGATCCTCTTTTGATTGGCACCCACGATTGATCAATGTTTGGGGCTTTTATGCATATACTATGTATATCATGTTCAAATCAAAGATGGACTGACATTTTTTTTTTGAGACATACTTCTTTGATCAATTTTTTTTTTATTATGAATCAAACAAGTTGTAAAAGAGGAGACCATAAACAATATCCTTTTGTGATACAATTTCATGAAAACAGTAATATCTAGATATATGGTAAATAAATAATTTTTTTTTGTTTATATATATAGATATATAAAGAGTTTATTGTAATGTAGAACAAACACCAATTGCCTTACGTAGACTTTCAAAGCGAAGGCTGTCAAGGGGCTTGGTAAACAAATCAGCTAACTGATTTTCAGTGGGGATAAAAGTTATTTCAAGCAAGTTTTTTTCTACCAAGCTTCTGATAAAATGGTACCTAATTTCAATATGCTTGGCTCTAGAATGTAACACAGGATTTTTTGAAATGTTTATGGCACTTGTGTTATCACAAAATAGAGTAAGTGTACCTTGTGGAAATCCATAATCATGAAGCATATGCGTCATCCATAGCATTTGAGTACAGCAACTTCCAGCTGCGATGTATTCTGCTTGGGCAGTGGATAGCGAGACACAATTTTGCTTCTTGCTATGCCATGACACGAGATTATTTCCAACAAAGAAACTTCCTCCTAAAGTACTCTTTCTGTCAGTGGCATCACCAGCCTAGTCAGAGTCTGAATATCATGCAATTTCAATATTAGAGTCAGTTGAATACATAATACTAAAATCAGTTGTTCCAGAAACATATCGAATGATACGTTTAACAGCTTTAACATGAGATTCTTTGGGATTTGCTTGGTAACGAGCACAGACACCAACGCTGTAATAGATGTCAGGTCTACTTGCAGTAAGATACAAAAGGCTACCAATCATGCTCCTATAATGTGTAGGATCAGTATCAATTCCAGCTAGATCAGCATTGATTTTGCAACTTGTTCCCATTGGGTTCCGAACGGGAGAAGAAGATTCCATTCCAAACTTTTTTACCAAATCATTGGCATACTTGGTTTGAGAAATATATAGAATATCTTCCTTTTGCTGTACCTGCAAGCCTAAGAAATAGCTTAGTTTTCCACAGTGACTCATTTTGAATTCTTTCTCCATTGTAGTAGTAAAATCTTTTACTAACACATTTGAGGTGGAACCAAAGATGATATCATCAACATAAATTTGAACAAGCATAACATGCTTAGAGGTGCTTTTAACAAAGAGAGTTTTGTCAATGAAACCTCTAACATATCCATTATTGATAAGATATGAAGATAACTTGTCATACCAAGCTCTCGGAGATTGCTTGAGTCCATACACTGCATTTTTCAATTTATAGACATGATCAGGATGACTAACATTAGGAAAGCCTGGAGTTTGCTTAAGATAAACTTCTTCCTTAATATCCCCATAGAGAAAAGCACTCTTAATATCCATTTGGTATAAGGTGAACTTTAAATGACAAGAAATGGCTAACAGGAGTCTTACCGATTCTAACCTTGCAACTGGTGCAAAGGTTTCATCAAAGTCTAATCCCTCAATTTGATTGTATCTTTGAGCTACTAGTCTAGCTTTGTTCTGAGTTATAGTTCCTTTTTCATCAGTTTTATTTTTGTAGACCCACCTAGTTCCAATGACATTTTTGTTACTAGGCTTTGGAACTAATTCCCGTACATTACTTCTTTCAAATTGGTTTAATTCCTCTTGCATAGCACTAATCCATTCAACATCACATAATGCTTCTTTGATGTTTTTTGGTTCAATAGTAGAAACAAAACCAAGGTGAGATATGAGGTTGATGTCTTTTCGAAAAAGGGTAAGGAAGGATTGAAGAATTGAGAAATTGCTTACAAACCCTTGAGATGTACTTCTGGTTCTCATTGGTTCGAAGGCATTACCAATAATATCAGACGTCGAATGATCTTTCTTGACTTGACGTTTTCCTGATCTGTGTAGAGGCTGGATGGCTAGGGTCTCATCTATCCCTGCGCTTTCATGAGATGATTCATGTTCACGTTCATTTCCATCATCATCTGATATAGGATTCTGATCATCAATGGGAGTTTCCTTCTCAGGTGTATGAGATGCTTCAGAGACAACCTGTTCATCAGAAGAAGATATATGAGTATAAGTAGGACCATCATCAATAGCAACATTTACTGTTTCCATGATTTTGCATGTTCTTTTGTTGTACACTCGATATGCTCGACTATTCGTGGCATATCCAAGAAAAATTCCTTTATCACATTTTGGATCAAACTTGATGAGGTAATCTCTGTCATTATAAATAAAGCAAATGCTTCCAAAAGCTTTGAGATGTGAGATGTTTGGTTTTCTTCCTCTCCAAAGTTCATATGGAGTCATATGTATTCCTGGCCTGAAAATAACTCTATTTAGAGTATAACAAGCATTAGATATTGCTTCTTCCCAAAAGGAATGAGGAAGATCAGCAGAGTTAATCATAACTCTACCCATTTCAACAATGCCATTTTGTTGAGGAGTGATTAGTCCAGAAAATTCATGAAAAACACCATATTTATCACAATAGTCACGAAATAAGGCATTTTCAAATTCTGTACCATGATCAGATCTAATTCTAGTGATTTCCTTATCTTCAGAAAGTTTTTCATTTGAAATTCTTTTTGCAAGATTGAAATATTGATCAAAAGTATCAGTTTTGTCAGCTAGAAATTTGACCCAGGTAAACCTTGAAAAGTCATCAATAATTACAAGTGCATAATTCTTTCCATGCAGACTTTGAGTTTCAATTGGACCAACTAAATAATTGTAACACATTTGAAGTTGGTTTAACATTTAAAGAAGAATGAGAAGTACGAGTAAACTTACCGACCTTACAATCTCCACACATACCTTCTGGTTTCCCAACAAGTTTAGGCAATCCTCTTACCGCTTCTTTGGATGATAACTTGACAATGTCTTGATGATTTAAGTGGCAAAGACGCATATGCCATAGTTCCAGTGCATTTATAGACGTAAGAGATCGAAAACATACTTCATGGATGCAATTTTGATTTGCAGGAACACAGTAACAATTCTCTTTTGTTCTTTCTCCCTTCATAAGGATCCTCCCTTTTTCATTAAGAACAAGACATTTTACTCGATCAAAAGTAACAGATTCGTGTTCATCAACCATTTGACTTACACTTAGAAGACTAACTTCTAAACCTTTAACCAGAAGCACATTGTCAAGGTTAGGAAGTCCAGGAGTGTTCACTTTTCCACAACCAATGATATTGGCCTGAGCACCATCACCAAAAATAACTTTTCCAGATGGATAAGAGTCATTCATGGTAGTAAACCATTTCTGGTTCCCAGTCATATGTCTTGAACATCCACTATCTATATACCATGAATCAGACTTTCTTTTGGTAAGAGCTGTAAGGGCAACATTGCATATTGCAACAATTTTGCTATCATCTTTAGGTGAAAAGATGACCTGAGAGAAGTTACTTACATGGATTTCATCATCTGAACTGTTTCCACAAAGATCCCAAGGTTTTTGGTGAGCAGAAAAGGGCTTTGAAACTTTTTTGTTTTTGGCCCAAGGGGAATTCTTTTTCTGATTAACAGTTTGAGGGATAGTAAGGCTCTTAGCTATCCTGGAAAGCTCTTTAAGTGACTTTTCTAAAGAAGATTGAAAAGATGAGATCAAAGTACTTTGATGATCATTTCTAGGATTTGTTTGCTCTCTTCTCAGCTTTCTACACAGTGGTCTTATATGTCCAACAATTCCACAATGATGGCATGTAGGAACAAAAGGTTTAGAAGACATGCTAGACTCTAAAATTTTGCTTTTAACAAACACAGTAGGTTTCTTAGGTATTGATTTTTCAGTTTTCTCATACCCTAAACCAGATTTATTTTTGTCAATTTTACCAATTCCACAAATTTTAGTTAGCTTTTCTGAACCTAAGTTGAACTTTTCAAACTGTTGTTGAGATTCTTCTAGAGCAATTTCTAGAGCAAGTTTGTTCTCCATTAAAGAAGATGCAAGTTTGGTTTGAGTTTCTAAGTTCTCATGAAGACACTTGACATTTTTCTGAAGACAAGATTTCTCTAATTTCCATTTACCTTTTACAGATAAAAACTTTTCTTGAATTTCAACTATTGTCTTCTCACTTATTGATAACTCATGTTGGAGAGTTTCAATTTTAGTGATCATAGACATAGATGCAGCACACATTTATGTATACTTTGTGACGACCCGAACCAGAATCAGTTGTGTATTCTGCACGATTCCCGAGATTGGTCATAGTCGCAGTTTTACGTTATATATGTGGTTTGTCGATTCTATTCGCGACTATGTTTTCAGCTAGAATTTGAGTTGAGTGTCTTCACGGAAGTTGTTCAGCACGTGATTTCGAGCTCGAGGGCGGTTCTGGAAGATTTTTCCGATAACCGAGGAATATAATACGATTATTTGAAGTTTCAGTTTTCGACGAGTTTATCCAATTGTTTCGTGTTTATCCGAATCGTGATGGTTATCCATTTCGAATCGTCGATCAACCAGAGGCGCGAGTATAAATATCGGAAATAGTTGAGAATTAGTCGTAAAACACTGTTTGACGTTGACCAGACCGTTGACTTTCCAAAAATAGAAGTTTGACCGTTGACCGCGAAGGGGGAAAGTTTCCCGATTGGTTTTGCCGTTCGACGTTCATTTTTCGGCCATCTCCGGCCAAGTGAAGGGTAATGTTAGCTTCCCCTTTCGATTTCGAGTTGTTTGATGTTTGGTTTCATGAAAATTGATGAGGTTTGGTAGTGACCCGAAACGGGTCGGTTTCATGGATTTCGTCGATGATGGTTGGCCGTTTTCCGGCAAGCCACGGTGGCTGTGAGGTTAGGGGTTCATCTCCCCTTGGCCTAGGGATGCTATTCATGTAGTTTATTTGAGGATTGGTTGAGGTTTTAGGGAGGTCCGATTAGGTCACCGGAGGAAGAAATTCCGTTCGGTTTTGGCTTGAATTGAAGGGGTTCCGGTTTGATTTGGCCCTTGGGGTAGTTAAAGAAGTGATTTGGCTTGTTGAGACCTTGAAATCTGGAGAATCTCGCCGTGGAATTTCACCATTGACGGCGCGCCGCCGTCGGGGGCGGCGGTCAACGGCGGAGCTCTGGCGAGGAGTTGACTTTTTGGATTTTGATGAAGTTAATATCATTTTTCTCGTAATTGCGCCTTGATTATCGTCCAGAGGTTTTCGGATTGATTTGGGTAGCCGATTTTCAGTCGAGGGTTTCGAGTGGAGATTTCGGGAATTTCGTTAATCGTTTTGTACTGCATTGATATTTCCGGGAACGGTTGGTTTTCGTGGTTAAGTACAGAGTTGTGGGTTATGTTTTGATCAGTTGTGTTTTATGAATATTCAGGGGATCGAGATCGAGATCGTGATCGTGCTTCAGGTGAGGGATCTTCCGCTGGACCACAAGATTAGCGCGAGTGTGCGCTTGCTGATCTGTGAGTGGATAAGTTTATATTTTCACAGTTGATTTGCGAGTTCGTGGATTTTATGATTTTCGTGTTTACTTTATACGATGATTGAGATATATGTTATTTTCGGAGGTGTTATTATATGTTTATTGGTGATGGCATTTATTGCATCGATGTACCAGAGTTGAGAGATTTCTCTGGACCAGAGTTGAGAGATTCCTCTGGGCAGGGTTGAGAGATTCCCCTGTATGCAGCCGGGGTTGAGAGATTCCCATGGCCTATCACCGTCGGGTTGAGCGATTCACCTGACGTCGGGCTTGAGAGATTCGCCCGACAACCTCCATATATATTTGTGTTCCGAACTCGCATTGTTTTATATTGAGTATGTATATAAACTGGTGAAAGGCATATATTTATTTTCGTCCACTCACTCTAACGTTTTTATTTGCCTTTCCCCTGGGCTTTTCGGTTTCCGTGCCCAGTTTGCAGTTCGGATTCTGGTGTCTCACGTCGCGGTTGGAGGCTAGAGATCCGAGTTACCTGTGTTTTCCAGTAGGTTCTTATTTCGCCTACTGATGTGTATATTGTATATATTTACACTAGAGGTCGCTCTGATATATTCTGATACGTGTTTTATACTGATTTTCTTGGATATATTATATTATACAGATATGTTTTCTGTTATTTGATTATGATATGATGTTGAGAAATCCGGATGGGATTGGTGCCCACGGTTTAGCTTTTGTGGCATATGACGAAGTGTTATTTTCAGGGTGCAGGTTTATGCAATTCCATGTTAGTAACGAAACTCTGCCGAAATTTTGAAAGATTTTTGTTGGTTCGTGTTTTCAGAAGGGGTTCGATTCCAGTTTAGGTAACTGAATCGGGGTTGGGTCCTTTCATACTTGCTATCCAAAATGTCTTCGGACTCATCATCCTCGAGGGACTCATCCAAAAAGGTTGAAGCAATAAATGTGACAATTTCTTCATCATTTTCTGAAATAGTTTTAGATTCACTATCACTCCAAGTTGCTTTAAGCACTTTGTGGGTTTTAACTTTCCTGTTTGCACAGTCAGCAGCTTTGTGTCCAAAACCAGTGCATTCAAAACATCTTGGTTTATCATCCCCTTTTTGATTTGGTCTAGATTTAAAAGATCTATCATTTCATGCATCACTATTTTTGAACTAGATCCTGAACTAAAATTTCTTGAAGAATTTTTTGAAGCAGAGAAGGGTTTTCTGTTCTTGATAAATTTTTCAAATTGTTTAGTCAGGTAAGCACATTCTTCAACAGAGTATGACATTGGTTCATCAATTTTAGATTCTTCCTTAACCGAACTAAATGCAATGGCTTTGGTTTTTCCCGGTTTTAGTTTCTTAGCTTCATATGTTTTCAGATTTCCAACAAGCTCATCGAGAGAGTAGGTTGATAAATCATGAAATTCCTCAATGGTAAGTTGCTTAGGTGCAAAATAGGAGTTTACTGATCTAAGAAACTTTGAGACAATTTTTTCGGGTTCAAGAGCATTACCTAATCCTTGACATTGATTGGTTATGCTAAGTAATCGACTATGATAATCATCAATAGATTCTTCTTCAAGCATATATATTTGTTCAAAATCAAGAGTTAAGCTTTGAAGTTTTTGAGCTCTTACCTTTGAGTTTCCTTCATGAGTTGTCATGAGAGAGTCTCATGCATCTTTTGTAGTTTGGCAGTGAAGGATTCTTCTTCACTCTTTTTCTGATAGAGCAAAGAACATGCTTTTTAAAGCTTTGATGTTCATCCTGGAGTTTATTTTTTCTGGTTCAGTCCAGTCCTCTTTAGGTTTCAAGATAAACTCACTTGGTTTATCTGCTGAGGCAACCATTGGAGATGTATATCCATCGTCAACCATATTCCATTGTTTCCCATCATCTTGAGAAATAAGAAATGCGGACATCATAATCTTCCATTGAAAATAATCGCTTCCATCAAAATATGGTAGAACATTAACGGAAGAGGCTCTATCACGGTCCATTCTCGGTTTAAAGACGATCTCACTAATGAATTTAGTGGCTACTCTGATACCACTTGAAGGTCCTAGAGGGGGTGTGAATAGACCCTTAACGACTTTTTCACAAAAGTATGGTGATTAATAATCAGAGATAGTTATGTGGAACTATTCTGACAATTTAGATGAACCTGGTAAACATACAATGCTATAAGTACATAGGAAAAATAACACAAGTATGTTTTTTATCTCGCAGAAATCCTGCAATCAGGGATAAAAACTGCGTGGCCCTTTCTCTTGAAGGCCAAAGCTTTTCAATATGTAAGAACTCTTTTACAAGATTATAGTTCCGATAATAGCAAGGAAACGGTGCTATCCTATCTAGACTCGCGCACTAGACTAAGAGCTATACTCCATCTTGTAAGTAAAAATTTTACACACGAAATTTTACAACAGTTTAACCAATGAGCTTAGCTATCGCATAACTAACTCCCTTGGAAACTTTCCGGGTTGCTTGCATCTACCACAAAGAATTCATGGAATGCAAGATGTATGTAGATGAGATGAAAGGGTTTTTATGTAGACTTTAAAACATAAAGCACAACATAAAGCAATAAGCACAAGCTTAGAAACTGTTCTGAAGAAACAGAGTGACTATCATCTAAAACAACCAACCTACAACAATGGGCTGTTGTGTGTATATATAGCCACGGGAAGGAGGGAAGATTTTTTGCTAAAACTGATCCTAGCCATGTATTTGAGATTTGATCACCACACAAAACATTCTTTAATGTTGGGGAAAAGATCTAGCCAAAAGAACAGAGCTCACAGCCAAGTACATTTGCTGTACTGAAATTTACAACAAGGTTTTGAGCTATAGACAGCTAAGAATTTTCACCAAAATATCTTTCTTATCTTCAAGGTAAAGTGAGAGTATGTTTTGTATAAAACATAAACATTATTTTAACCAACACCATATTGTTAAAGATATTTAGATATGTTTTGAAAAAGGTTTTTATATTCATAAAAAGCTGATTCAATAAACCTGAACATAAAGATCTGTGAAGGCAGGGGGTTTTGGGATAGGAACCTATGTAGGTATCCTCTGTGAAAAACAGTGAAATGTATATGCATATTTTTTACCTTGAGCCCATGAGTTCTTTATGATGTATCTTTGATCTTCTTGCTTGTTTCTTCACTTGTTTAGAGTCATCTAAATCATGTTTTGTAACCATATAAGACATGTCACTAATCATATACCTTCAATATGTACAGTCGTAGGGTGGCTTCATAGCATATCTACATCATGGTAATGCCAAATGTGTAGGAAATAGTCATGGTTATTGTTAAATAAAGAACCCCGTTTCTTTCAAGTAGAACGACCAGATGTTAGCTTTAGGGATCCAAGGAATAACAACCCCGTGGGGTTCATAGGGTTTTTGTACCGTGATCGCCAAGGTCAAAATGGTGGTTTTACCCTCCCACCCAAACGGGGTTTCCTCATGTTTAGATAATCACACTGGTTCTCCTCCCGTTCCTGTTAGGCCATGACCTCTCTGAAAATAATCACTACAAAACCGATTGAATTCCCCTAAGAAAAACCGTTTTATCTTCTACCTCCATTCACCTTGTACCGTTGTTTGTTATTTTCTTTTTTATTTGAACTATGTCGGCCTACTTTACGAGGTAAGGTGCCTATATTGTAACATTTTGCATGATACATTTGTTCAATATCAGTTTCGAGTCTAGGAGCTCGTGTGCTTCCTTATATTAGCAGGAAGTGTTTGTTGTGTGTTCTTTACTGTTTACAATATTGTTTTTCATGGTTCAGGGTTTCAAGAGAGTCTTCAATGTCTCTGGCGGAATTCATGAATATTCTCAGAGGTTTGATCAAACGATTCCCACTTAGTGATATTTTCCCGGATAAGATATGTACTCCCTACCACTTGAGTTGGTTTGCTCTCGCTGGTCTTGGAACTCAAGGACTCAAGGTAGCTGCGAGAAAACCTTGTGTATGTTAGAAACTCGACTACTATTTCCAATGAAATTGAACTTTTAGTTATAAATTCTGAATTATACAATTGCCATGGTAAGAGTTGAAATGTGTTATTGGTTGTGATCCAATGGATCGCAATGGAGGGTGTAAAAAATAAACAAACGTATGACTAGCTCTTGATATAAATAAGATAAATATAATCCAACTTGTTGAACAAATAAGTGTAAGCATATATAGGCAGATCAGATGGAACATATCTTGTGCTCTTCTGTAAGGATCGAGACGTAATGCAAAGCACGTTATGTGTAGGTTGTTACTAGTTAGGTAGGGAATGGAAGCAACAAATTAACGAACTTTGTTGTTATATTAATTTCCCGAAATAAGTTGGGAAATCAAAGTAGTGTATGATCGAGAAAGCCAAGCCTCCCACGTATGAAGACTATTTCAAACACCTACAGCCACGAACTCCCAAAATCCCTCGTTATCGGTCCTCTGTAATATCCTTCTCAGTCCAAGCTGTAATTGCATGCCTCCTCCGATCTCTCTCTCTTTCTTTTCCCTTTTTTTTTCCCTCAGCCCCCCAAAACCCGACCTCGCCTCCCATTAGCCTTGGCCACACCCGGAACTCAGATCTCTCTCATCCTCTCTCTCTTCCACCATGGGCAATTGTTGCTCTCAGCGCAACACCGAGGATGCCCCCAACGACGACGAAAAGGGAGACAGCAATGGTGGCCTTGAGAACAACGCCGGCGGGGGCGCAAGCAATACTAATGGTAACAACCACCGAGGTAACAAGCCTCAGCAGTATCCGCCCGCGTCCCCACCGCCAGGCGGAAAGGTCGCCAAGACGGGGCCTATAGGTCCCGTTCTAGGGCGGCCAATGGAGGACGTGCGCTCGAGTTACACCATCGGAAAGGAGCTAGGGCGAGGACAGTTCGGGGTTACGCACTTTTGCACGCACAAGCAGATGGGAGAACAGTTCGCATGCAAAACCATAGCCAAACGCAAGCTGGTGAACAAGGAAGACATAGAGGACGTGAGGAGGGAGGTGCAGATCATGTATCATCTGACCGGACAACCTAATATTGTGGAGCTCAAGGGCGCTTATGAGGATAAGCAGTCCGTTCATTTGGTCATGGAGTTGTGCGCCGGTGGGGAGCTCTTCGACCGAATCATCTCTAAGGGGCATTACACGGAGCGCGCTGCGGCCGCCTTGTTGAGGACCATCGTGCAGATTGTCCACACCTGCCATTCCATGGGGGTCATCCATAGGGACCTCAAGCCTGAGAATTTCCTTTTGCTCAACAAAGACGAGAACTCTCCCCTCAAGGCTACCGACTTCGGTCTATCAGTCTTCTACAAACAAGGTACACACCGGAGCTAGTAGTATGTAACAACATCAAATTTGTGCACATTATATATATATTATATACGGTTTTCATTAAATGCGAATCTTCATACTAAAATTTCGGTGTGAAATTGCATTTTACACAAAATCGAAAACGTAATTCGATCATTAAAATCAATCATCTTTTAGATGCATATGCAATGATTGGGCATGCAAAATTTCAGCTCAATCGGAGTTGTTTTATTCGTGACATTATTTAACAATGCACATAAATTGTCCGATTTAACTCAAAACTTGAATGTGGTAATCAAATGGCTAAACGATCTCTGATTGAGCTGAAATTTTGCATGCACAATCGTTGCATGGGTATCCAAAAGTTGATTGACTTCAATGATCGAATTAAGTTATTGATTTTGTGTAAAATACAACTTTACACCAAAATTTCAGTATGAAGCTTCGCACTTGATGAAAATTGAATGACATGATACCAAAATTTAAGTGCCGATTTCGCACCTGCAGATGAAAACTGATTCACATCAATTTTTATATATATGACATGATCGATTGTTGAAAATGGGGTACGTACAGGAGAGGTGTTCAAGGATATTGTTGGTAGCGCGTACTACATAGCACCGGAGGTGTTGAAAAGGCGATACGGACCAGAAGTTGATATATGGAGCGTTGGAGTCATGTTATACATTCTTCTCAGTGGTGTTCCACCTTTCTGGGCAGGTACATTTCCGGCTCCCTAATCAATTAGCATAATCTTCTGCGAATTCTCGAGATTGGTAAATGTTGATCTTAGGTTATTGACTGGTAAACTTATTAACAGAATCAGAACATGGGATATTCAACGCAATTCTACGTGGTCACCTCGACTTTTCAAGCGATCCATGGCCTTCTATATCGTCTCAAGCAAAGGATCTTGTGAGGAAGATGTTGAATTCAGACCGTAAGCAAAGACTGACAGCCTTCCAAGTTCTAAGTAATGCTCTTCCTCGATCTCCATATATATAAATATATATATAAATATATATATATATAGTTCTTTTCAGTTAAGAGGGTAGTCTTGTTAATTCAAATTCAAAATTAAATTTGATTAATTTTCAACATAATACTCCAACAGATACCTTAAAAATAAGTTAAATATAATTTTTTTGTTAAAAAAATCTAGTTATATTTAGAAAATAATTTAAAATCTAGTTATATTTAGAAGAGAATTTAACTTTAAGGGAGAGAAAAGTTAAATTCTCTCTCTTCAATTTCTATGTTTTTGCTTTTTAACAAATATAACTAGTAAATTTGACTTTACTGTTGGGGATGCTCTAAAGACATCCGCACGGTGCAGATTTTTCCGTTGTACCTTATTTAGACATCAAATTTTGACAATTAAAACCACTCATGCATGTTATAGATACTATTTCAACTAAATTGTTGAAATCAAATATGCGATGATCAAAATAATCAAATTCTTACCATTCGCATCATGCGGATGTCCGCATTTAAAAATATCTCTCTTTATATCATTCTATGTGTGTTTTTATATGTCTATTTCTTATATCTAACGAATTAAGTGTATCACTCAGATCACCCATGGATCAAGGAGGGTGGTGAAGCACCAGATGTTCCTCTCGACAACGCTGTGCTCAGTAGGCTCAAACAGTTCAAAGCAATGAACCAGTTCAAGAAAGTTGCACTTCGGGTACATATATGTATATATATAACATTAACGTACTAGTTGATCCATGTAAACAATTTGATCACGAAGTTTTAAGTCTCAATGACATGACCGGTTAATATTAATGTGTGTTTCTAGGTTATTGCGGGTTGCCTATCAGAAGAAGAAATCATGGGATTGAAACAGATGTTCAAGGGCATAGATACAGACAACAGTGGGACGATTACACTTGAAGAGCTCAAGCAAGGTCTCGCTAAGCAAGGCACCAAGTTATCTGAATACGAAGCCAAACAACTAATGGAAGCTGTAAGCATCATCCATTCATCACTTGTTGTATCATATACATGAACTTCACCCATCATGCATGATCTTATATTTTATTATTTAGTAAATTGATTCATTTTTTATATCAGAAAATTTTAAGAATGACACCTGAAACATGGGTCATTCATCACTTATATACCTTAACTTTTGAAATTAACAGATATGTATCTCAATTTTATAAACTTATACAACAATAGTATCTATCGTCAACTTTGGTGTTAACTTTTTATAAGGAGTTCAATTTTTAAGGGTAAAACAGACAATATCCAACTTAAACCCTACTTTTCATTTTAAAAAAACCTTATAGTGCCACTTTAATTAGTCAAGTTGTAAAATTACTAAATTCTAAAAATTGATAGTCAAGTCTAGAAATCATCTTACAATGTTTATTTATTTAATTGTATGTTTTCAAGACATTAATTTGTGCATGTTAAACATGAGATTGTTGTAATGTATGTTGTTTACCACATTTATTTAGGGTGCACTTTCATGTCATACTAGTTTACATTTAAATATCATAGGAATGAGAAAAAAAATTAACAAGCATGGATCTAAAAGATAAATAGTAATTAACAAGTATGACCTTTGTCATATGCAAAGAGGGAGCTACACTTGGATTACGATAGGTCACAACCCACCAAAATTGAAAAAACAAAAAAAAACTATATCGTAGCTTAATTTTAGTTCAAAATATGAAAATAAAAAATTCGACCACTCCAAATTTTTTAAAATTAGTTTTTAGTCCACCTATTTTTAAATTTTAGGTTTTTTGGTTGTATGGAGAGAAGTAGATGAGGTATTTTAATTCTGGAGGGGAAAATATGAGTTGTTTACATTTTTGGAGAAAACTAAATACTAATGTAGAGTTTTGGTGCCAAGAATTGGTTGGACTTTTTTACTCTCAAAACTTTAAAACCTTATAAAAAGTTAATACAAAAGTTGAATTGTCTATTCTTGTATAAGTTTATAAAGTTGAGGTACATATCCGATAGTTTCAAAAGTTGAAGTACATAAGTGATGAATGACCTATATTTGAGATATTGTTATTAAAATTTTCTCTTTTGATATTGAAAAAAAGGCTGACGTTGATGGGGACGGAACTATAGACTACGATGAATTCATCACAGCAACGATGCACTTGAACAGGATGGATAGAGAAGAACATCTCTACACTGCCTTCCAGCACTTCGATAAAGATAACAGCGGGTAATGACATGCTGATATCTATATCCATGATGTTCTTGAAGTTCTATATATGTAAATACAATGAGTTAGTAACCAATATGTATAGGGTATTAACCATGCATGCTTAGCGTAGATATATCACGACTGAAGAGCTAGAGTCCGCTCTCCGCGAATACGGGATGCATGACGGCAGAGACATAGCAGAAATCATTGCCGAAGTCGACGGTGATAACGTGAGTAGTAATTTTCCTTTAGCTCATTCGATCGTACTAGAGGAAAATTCGATCAATTAGTTATGAACATATATATAATTATTTGGTGCAGGACGGTCGAATAAACTACGATGAATTCGTGGCAATGATGCGAAAAGGAAACCCAGAAGCAAACCCCAAAAAGCGACGGGATGATGTATTTGTTTGACACCTAGCTACATGGACGAAGTGATCGAACTCATGGAGACGAAGCAATGTACAAAACTGGACATGATTGATCAGGGAATCTAAAGAAGCTAACTAGCTGTGGATATGGGAGACAAAGTGGAACAAATGCTCATAATCGATCATCATGCATGTTACAGTAAATATGTATGAAAAAACAGAAAACAAAAAATGGGAATGACATGAAGAAACAATTCAGTTCTTATCGAGGGGGTTACGTGGCCGCATAATGCAATGTGTTAGCAGCTATATATTGGGGGGGGGGGGGGGGGGGGGGGGGGGGCAACGGGTAAAGTACGTAATTAAGGTAATTAAGTTTTAGCTGTGTGTAGCTGCTGCATGTGTGGTGTTTTTCTGGTGTGGTAAAGTTAATTAGTTGGGTCGATTTGTACCAAGTTTTAACCAGATGTGTCCTCATATCAGTCATATGTATGATACTATGGCTAACTAATGGTTAGAAATCAATCTGTTCGTATGTGCATGCAAGTTTCATGTTTTACAACAATTTCTTTCTAAATGTACCCAATAAAAGTTACAAAACTTGCTCCTTACACGTCCTAGAACAATTTAAACGGACAAGTTCTAAAATGTGTTTTGTTTTTGAACTGGATCTAAAATGTGTTGTCATGTTCTAAAGTGAATTGATCAGCCGGCGCGCCACATTTCAAACAGAAATCTACGTACCTAGGCAGGACCAGACCTAAATTGAAAGACCCAAGAGGCAACACCCTCAGACCCAAAATTTTGGGAGCCCACTTTTCTCCACATGTAACTATATATATTTGACAATTATCATAATATATACGTCTTCTCCGTTCTCTTGCCGACGTTCCAGGTTATCGCGAGTCCGAATACATAGAGACATTCAACAATAAACTGCGAATCAATATGTATAAGAAATTGAAAGGTTAGGCCGCCCAAATTTATATCACTGTGGGTTATTCGATACTTGTTCAATCTCTCTCGTGCTCTCTTCATTCCACTCTCTTGTGCTCTCTCTCGAGTTCTTATAAAATTATTGGGCTGATCTCTGATCTCTGAGGTAATTGAACAATGAGTAAATTGTATTATTTAGTTTTTGATTTGAAATTACCATTGCTTAATTTGTATTTTGAATCCAATCTTGTGTTCAATGGCTGTGTTGAAATCAATATGGAGTGTTGAATGGTATCTTCTGATTTAGTCGAGCTATTGGGGGTGTGGAAAGTTGGATGTTCACGATTAGTTAGTTATATGTGCAATCCTGCATCCACACTATGTTTGTCTTCTAAGCTCTATCTATATTAAAAAAAAATTATCCGGAAGAAAACTTGTATAAGAAAATTTGATAGGCTAATTCTATTTTTATACGTAATAGAAATTAAATCATTGTTGATTTTTTTCCGCATACTGTCGTTAAATTTAGCGGGCACCATTCCGGCCTGTACCTGAAGAAAGTAATTAAGCTATCTGTTTAAGAAGAAAAATATGTAAACTTTTTTGTTGATAGAATATTTTATATATAGGTTGATATAATCTGTTCTGATAACTATTTGTATAAAATAATGATTCTCTGTATCTTTATTTATACTAAACTTTATCTAATTAGGACAAGACACACGACGAAAGTTACAGAGAATAAATCTCCTTAAACACTCTCTCTTGTGTCGATGGCCTAAAGAATAATGCATGGCTTGTTGCATCACTAAAAACTTTGTCAAGCAAACAAAATCTTATGGGCAAAACAAAGTTTGGTCCAAGGAAAAAAGAGTACAATGCATCAACTACAAAAATTACTACATGTGACGTAGACTCCCCTGATGTCTACAAAAATGTAACTTCTCCTGACTGTAAACTCAGTCATGGAGCCCAGATAACCTGCGCATATCAATGTGTCTCACATGTTTCACAAATGTAGATTTAGGTAGTGGCTTGGTAAACAAATCCGCAACATTATCCGTCGAATCAGCTTGGCTTGCATGGATAATCAATAACTACTGTTATTGTTGATTGTAAGAGTATTTTGGCGAAATGAATTAAGTATGATACTCTTAATGTAACACAACTTCATTTGTTCAATGCAAACTGCATTATCCTAAAAAATGCAAGTTGGTGATGTTGTAGTAGATGATATTTTCACTAGACCCTCAAATGTGGTGTATTACTGTCTTAAATCAGACACACTCATTAACCTGTGCATACAAAGCTTTAATCTTAGAATAGTTCGAGGAAGTAGCAACAAAAGTTTATTTTCTATTCTCCAAGAAATTGTCATGTTCCCCATGGTGAATACATAACCAATGTGAGAACGTCTTTTATGTGGGTCAAAGAGATACCCAGCATCAGCGAAAATGAGCAACCTATCCACTTGTGTTTCTAAGTAGGGGATTGCAGTAAAATTGCTCACAGAAAGTCCATCGTTCGATGGATTGAACAACTGCTTCGATGGATCGAAGATAGACTCTAGTCCATCCAGGGAGCATCCTTCGATGGATTGAAAGCCTTGGGTCTGTATGCTGCGATTCAACCATCCATTTCCTTGAAATTTCATGTTTCTCTTTGTATTCTTTGTAATTGAAGAATAAGCCCAAGTTGATGGATCACTTCAAGTACCTGAAGATATGCTTTACTCCATTCCAATGACTTTGCATAGACGCATACTAAGAATGCAATGTCTGGATGTGTGTACTGAGTTAAATTCAAACAAGCTCCAAACCGCACTAAAATATGAAATCTCAGCTCCAAAAGATCTTTACCATCATCATCCCGATGGAACGGATCCTTTTGGGTTCCAGACTGTAAACAACCATTGGTGTGCTTTGTCTATTGCCTGATTTAGACATAAACAAACTGGTGGATAAGAATTCAACAAACTCGATGTACCATCTCAAAAAAAAGACTTAATCGAGTCTTACCAAGGTCTATCATCTCAAATAACTTGTTCATCTACTGAACACACATGTGCATAACTTTTCATTCTTGTATAATTTTCCAATCAAGTTGTCACTAAGTCGTGTATACCACATCCTTCCAGATTGTTTCAATCCATGTAGTGAACGTCCCAATCTAATTACATGAGCACTATGTGGTTTATAGTTACTTGAATTGGGTAAAACCATGCCAACAACACTCTAATGTATATCTATAAATCAAGATCCCCATCAAAATATATAACCACATCTATAAGCTGCATACTCAGTATTTTAGACATTACCAAACTGATAAGGTAGTAGAAAGTGATGATGTCCATGACAGGAGAATACATCTTCTCATAATCAATACTAGGGCATTGAGAAGATTCTTGCCCCATAAGGTCTTCTTATTGTACTTCCAAACAAAGACTTATTTGTGTCTAACCAGCTTAGCATTCGGTGGTCATAGTATTACCATACCGAAAACTTATCATTTATAAGAGAGTCTAGTTCAGCCTAAATTGCAACTTTCCATATCGGTCAATTTTCTCTACATTAACCATTGACAATCCGCAACAGAGCAATGGTCCACTTCGTCGTCGTCAATTCCTGAGCGACTAAATAAATAATGCATCATCAACAAACATGGAAGAATATCCATAATACCATTAACATTTGTTTAACTTGGTGAAAATTCTTTGTTTACTGACATCATCATTGACACTGAGGCGTCTCCCAATGTTTGTCAATGTTGACTTTTAGACACAATTGCAGTAAAAAACAATCTCATGTGTTGATGATGGACGGTTGTTCCTTGATGACTTGCCTTTTCACGTGTAACTCATTAGTGGATTTTGACCGATGCTACACCCCACTGTGGGTAGGAGAAACACTACCTTGCTCCGGTGTTGCGTTAACTTGCCCAATATCAGAGACTTTCAACCTTGCAGGATTTGCAGCATGTATAACCGATCTTGTTACTTTCATGATATCAGTAAAGAAGTCAGACATCGAATATGCTACTTTTTGAAGATTAAGAATACATTGCACTTCAATCTCACACTGAGATATGTGGGGATCATGATGAGACATAGTTGGGACATACCATGTCAATTTTCGACGTTTAACCAGAATGAAACAATTCCTATCTCCCCCTAACAGTGGGAAATATGTCTCATCAAAATGACATTTTGCAAAACATGTTATAAAGAGATCTTCTGTCAAAAGTTCTTAATAGCGGGCAACCGTTGGAGATTCACAACCAACATAAATACATATTGGTCAGTGATGACCCATATTTGTACGTAGTGGAAATGTCGTAGGCACATGTATCGCGCAACTAGAGATGCGTAGATGTGAGATATCAGGCTCATATCCATTTACCAATTGATATGTACTAAGTGATTGGTAGTTTATGGCTATCAAGCGAATAAGCATAAGTGCATGTAATATTGCATATCCCTAAGCATATACCAACAAATTAGTATGCATAATCATTGCTCTGGCCACAAGCTTTAACCGCTTGATATGTGCCTCTGTTAATTCTGAAAGGACCCAACCCCGATTTAGTTTCCTAAACCGGAATCAGACCCCTTCTGAAAACACGAACCAACAAAAACCATAAAAATTTCGGAAGAGTAACGCTACTAATGCGGAATTGCATTTACCTGCACCCGGAAAATAACACTTCATCCTATGCCACAAAAGACAAACCGTGGGCACTAATCCCATCCGGATTTCTCAATATCATAACAATAATAATAATAAACAGTAAACATAACTATATAATATAGAAAAACCAGGAAAAACCACATAAAAAATCTATCAGTATCGTATCAGAGCGACCTCTAGTGTATATATACAAAATATACAACAGTAGGCGAAACAAAGGACCTACTGGAAATGACAGGTAGCTCGAACAACTAGCCTCCAACCGCGACGTAAGACACCAGAATCCGAACTGCAAACTAGGCATGGAAACCGAAAAGCCCAAGGGAAAGGCAAATAAAATGTTAGAGTGAGTGGATGAAAATAAACATATGCCTTTCACCAATTTCATATACAATAAACAAGTATAGCGAGTTCGAAAAATATATATGGAGGGGCCAGACGAATCTCTCAAGCCCGACGGTGATAGGCCAGGGGAATCTCTCAACCCTGCCCAGAGGAATCTCTCAACTCTGATCTAGAGGAATCTCTCAACTCTGGTTGGACTACCGGTGATTACCCAAGTAGCCGAAGCATCGATGCAAGTATGCCATCACCATAAAAATATAAAATAATACCTCCGAAAATAATAAATAAGCTCAACATCGTATATAAATAAATACGGAAAATAACGAACTCGCAACGACTGTGAAAATATAAAAGTGTTCACTCATAGGTGAGCAAAGCGCGCATTCGCGCTAATCACGTGGTCCGACAGAAGATCACTCGCCCGAAGCATGATCTCGATCCCCTGAATAATCACAACATATATCCCATCAAAAGCACAATTCAAAACACTGTATCACACCTCGGAAACCAACCGTTCCCGGAAACGTATAACTTATACAAAAATAATTAACGAAATTCTTGAAATCTCCACTCAAACCCTCGACTGAAAATTCGGTACCCAAATCAACTCGAAAACCTCAAGGTGACGATCGGGGCGCGAATATGAACGAAACTACATATAACTCGACACATTTCCAAAAAAGTCAACGGTCGCTGGAGCTCTGCCGTTGACCTCCGCCGCCGCTGGCGGCGCGCCGTCAACCGGAGAGATTTTCTGGCGGCCAAGCTCACTGAAGCTTCTTCTTAACGAGCCCAACACATCTCCCTTCTGAGGCAATGACCAATTTCGACCACACACGGCGAAAATCAGCTCGAAACCCACGGGGTTCCACCACCGCCGGCGACCTCCGATCTCCGTCCACGGCGCACAGCGGCCTTCAAGACCACTCCTAAAGGCACCGCCGTAGCCCCACGGTCCAAACCCCCCTAATCCCCGGCCACCCCCGTGGCCGGAGCACCTCCGTCAACTGAACCCGATTCCGGCAAGATTTTCTAAACTTCAACTCAACATTTCTCCCTCAAAACAACACCAAATCAAGAAATTCCAAGTGCTAAAACAGCTTAGAATTACGAGAAGAACATTTTACCTTCTAAACTCGTGGCCTAAAACGGCCGGAATCGGCCAGTCCGCCGGAGGAAGTCAAACGGTCCAATTTTCTCCACGGGTCAACGGTGGTCAACGTCTCAAACTCGGTCAACGCTGGTCAAACTTCCCGAACAGTGTTTTTGACTATTTTCGATATTTATACTCGCGTCTTGGGACGATCGATGGTCCAAAACGGATAACCATTACGATTCGGATAAACTCGATACGAACGGATAAACTCGACGATATTCCGAAACTTCAAATATTCATGTTATATTCCTCGGTCGTCGAAATTATCATCCAGAACCACCCATGAACTCGAAATCACGTGTACAACAACTCTTGAGAAGAGACTCAACTCAAATTCTAGGCCAATAATGAAGTCGCGATTGAAACTGGTAAATCAAACAATTATCGGAAAACAGTGATTACGTGCTAACTCGTGAATCAAGCTGATTACTCTACTGATTTTGTTCCGGGTTGTCACAAATCTACCCCCCTTAGAAAAATTTCGACCTCGAAATTTGCGTACCTGTGAAGTGAATAGATGAGGATACTGCTCCCGCATACGTTGCTCAGTCTCCTAGGTGGCCTCCTCAACCGAGTGATTCTGCCACAAGACATTCACCAGCGGTATAACACGGTGCCTCAACTCCTGCTCACGTCGATCGAGAATCTGTACCGGCTCCTCCACATACGTCAAATCCTCTCAGATAGGTAGCTGATGTGGCGCTAGCATATGCGACGGATCTAGGATATACTTCCGCAACATCGATACTTGGAAAACATCATGAACACGAGCCATCTCCGCCAGTAACTCAAGTCTGTAAGCCACGACACCAACTCTCTCGGTGATCTCGTACGGACCAATGTACCGTGGTTGAAGCTTGCCACACTTCCCGAAATGCACAACTCCCCTCCACAGAGATAGTTTCAGGAAGACCCAATCGCGCACATCGAACTCGAGACTTTTCATCCTCACGTCAGCATAACTCTTCTGGCAATCCTGGGTAATCTTCAATCTGTCTCGGATAATCTGGACGTCCTCCATGGAGCTCTTCACCAGATTAGGGGCCAATAAGCCATCGCTCGCCCACCTCACTCCAACACAAAGGAGTGCGGCACTGCCTCCCATACAGGGCCTCATACGGTGCAATCTCGATACTGGCCTGGTAGCTGTTGTTGTAGGCGAACTCTATCAAATGCAGTTGTTGGTCCCAATTTCCTCGAAACTGCAAAACGCAAGACCGCAACATATCCTCAAGATTCTGTATAGTCCGCTCAAACTGCCCGTCAGTCTGAGGATGAAAATCTATACTGAAGTGCAATCTCGTGCCCATGGCTCGCTGCAATGCCTGCCAAAACTCAGAAGTAAACTGATTGTCTCGGTCAGAAACAATAGATACAGGCACCCCGTGCAGTCGAGCAATCTCTGACAAATACAGCTTAGCCAATCTGCCTACTGATATCTTCCCCAGAAGTGCGAGAAAATGAGCGGATTTCATCAATCGATCCACAATAACCCAAATACCAGTGTTGCCAGCCAAAGTACGTGGCAACTGATAAACGAAATCCATGGTAATGTGCTCCCACTTCCAAACCGAAATCTCCAGGGGCTGCTATTTCCCTGCAGGCTTCTGCCTCTCCGCTTTAACCTACTAACAGATCAAACATCGACTCACATATGCGGCAATCTCCCGCTTCATGTTGCGCTACCAGTAAAACTCTCGAAGTGTACGAAACATCTTCGTACCACCGGGATGCATCGCATACGTCGAACAGTGAGTGTCGTCTAATATCTCCTTCTTCAGACTCTCATCTCGGGGTATGCACAATCTGCCTTTGAAAAGTAACGTACCGTCATCACTCAATCGAAACTCTATTGGCACACCATTCCGAATCATGGTCTTCTTGTCCAACATGTAGGAATCTGAATCCTGAGCTTCTCGAACCTGATCAACCAACACGGGTCGAACCTGGAAACTGGCTAACAAAGCTCCCTCGTCATCCCACTCGAACTCGGCTCCCGTACCCCAAAGCTCGGCTAACATAGATACTCTAGCTACACACACGTGAAACAACAAAGCTCCGGATTTCTGACTGAGTGCATCGGCAACAACATTGGCATTCCCTTGATGGTACTCGAAAGTACAATCGTAGTCGTTGATCAACTCCATCCACCTGCGCTACCTCATGTTCAAGTCTGACTACGTCCGTAAGTAAGTGAGACTCTTGTGATCGATGTAAATCTTACACTGGGCTCCGTACAAGTAATGTCTACAACTCTTCAACGCTAACACAATAGCGGCCAACTCCAAATCATGGGTCGGATAGTTGACTTCATGTAGTTTCAGCTGCCGGAAACTGTAGGCTACAACTATGCCATGCTGCATTAGCACACAACCAAGTCCTAACTTCGACGCATCACTATAAACCACGAACTCACCGCTGTCTTCTGGTAAAGTTAGAACCGCTGCAGTAGTCAACTTTTCCTTCAGAAGTAAATAACTCTCCTCACATGCATCGGACCACTCAAACTTGAAGCCTTTCTTCGTCAGTCTGGTCAGTGGAGTAGCAATCCGAGAAAAATCCTTCACAAAGCGCTGGTAGTAGCCTGCCAAACCCAAGAACTCCGAATCTCCGGTACGGTGGTAGGTCTACTCCAATTCAGCACGGCCTCGATCTTGTCAGGATCTACGCTGACTCCCTCAGCTGATATCACGTGGCCCAGAAACTTCACGTTGTCCAACCAAAACTAGCACTTGCTGAACTTCGCGAACAACTGATTATCTCGCAAGGTCCGCAAAACTGCTCTCAAATGCTTCTTATACTGGCCCACACTCCTGGAATAGATCAGGTTGTGGTTGATAAACACGATCACAAACTTGTCCAGAAACCGTCTGAACACCTGGTTCATCAAGTCCATAAAAGCTGCGGGGGAGTTAGTCAACCCAAATGGCATAACCAAGAACTCGTAGTGCCCATACTGCGATCTGAAAGCTGTCCTGGCCACATCAGACTCTCGAATCCTCAACTGATGATATCCGGACCTGAGATCAATCTTCTAAAAGACTGAAGCTCCCTTGAGCTGATCAAACAAGTCGTCAATCCGCGGCAACGGATACTTGTTCTTCACAATGACCTGATTCAGCTTCCGATAATCGAGGCACAACCGCATGGATCCATCCTTCTTCCACACAAATAAAACCGGAGCACCCCAAGGCGATACACTGTGTCGTATGAAACCCTTCTCCAGCAACTCCTGAAGTTGAATCTGCAGCTCTTTCAACTCCGTTGGCGCCATACGATACGGTGCTTGAGATATGGGTCATGTACCCGGTAATAGTTCAATAGTGAAATCAATCTCCCGAATTGGAGGTATACCCGGTAACTCCTCCGGAAACATATCCGGAAACTCGAAAACGACCTCGATATCACTAATGTCCGACACAGCAGCCCTAATGTCCACAACATGAGCTAAATAAGCAACACAACCCTTCTTCATCATCCGATCCGCCTTCATCGTGGAAATCACACATGGCGATGAAGTGTTCTTCTCGCCGCGAAATAATATCTTCGGAAAGCCTGGTCATTGAAACACAACCTCCTTCTTGTGACAATCAAACATGGCCCAATGTGTCTCCAAGAAGTCCATACCCAAAATCAGATCAAAGTTGACGATATCAAGCAACAACAAATCCGCGGCTAAGCCATGGCCTCCAATAAAAATCTCACAATCTCGGTATACCCAGCCAATACTCACAATCTCACCAGACGGATACAATACTCTCCACAACCCCGGAAGTGGAGATGCAGGTACAGTAGCTAAAGATGATAGTTTATACCACATAAATGAATGCGTAGCATCTGGATCTAACAATGTAAGTACTGGATAACCGAAAACATGCAACGTACCGATAACAACTTCCGGTGAAGCTCTGCCCTCGCGCAAAGTCATGGCATGAACCCTGGCCTGCCCGGCTGGTCGTCCACGCTGAGGCTATCCCTGCTGTCTGTCTTGGTCAGCAAACTGTAATGGTCGAGCCCCCGAAGTGGCACCTTGCTCTCCTCCAGAACTCTAGGCCGCCTGTCCACCAGCACCATCAAGCTGGAAACACTCTCTCGCATAGTGACCCACCTGGCCACAACGAAAACAAGTGACAGGGCCTCACTGACACGGACCAACATGGTGCCTGCTGCAGAGACTACACAACGGGTACTCCCTCGGTACAGCAAAAGAGCCACTGGAACGCCAAGGATAACTGGAACCGCTAGAACCCCCACTAGACTGTGGTCGTTGCGGTCGATCTCTCCTCCATCTCTACCTCTGTCTCGGTGCACTAGCTGGTGGTCGATATGGTCCACTTCCCGAGGATGAAGCCAAACCGGAAGTATCAGAACTCAGCCTCTTTGAAGGCCCCTGACTCGGTCCGCCCTCCTCAAACCGTCTAGGCTGGTATCTCATCTGCGTTTCCTTCTCGATATCCTCACCTCGGAGTGCTGTACTGACAAACTCATCGAAGTTGTTTCGAGGCATCGTAGTTAGAGTCCCCTTGATGTTCAAGTTCAAATCAAGCTCAAATCTACGGCACTTGGCTTCCTCAGTAGCCACCATGTCACGCGCAAACCAAGATAAACGGGTAAATCTGTCCCGGTACTCAAGCACAGACAAATTGCCCTGCCTCAAATTCGTGAACTCCTCATACTTACGCTGCTAAGTAGCCTGGTTAAAGTATCTCCGCATAAACAAATCTCGAAACAAAGTTCACGGAGTATCAACTGGTACCAGATCGGTGCTAACCCGCCAGAAGTATGCATCTGACTCAAGTAATCCAACTGCTCAGGGATAAAACGAAGACGCTCAAAAACTCGTTCAACCTGAAGCAACCATGCCTCACACATCTCTGGATTAGCTGAACCCGAAAAGACAGTCGCACCAGCGGTACGACCTTTGACCACAGGGTCAAAACACTCCTCCAAACGCAGCACTCGCATCAGCAAGTCGTGCGTCTGGCGATCCTCATCAGGATCTACTTTCGGATCAACACGGGGACCATGTCGAGGAGGCATCCTACTGATACAAGACAAGCATTAGGTATAAGCAAAAGGAACGTAATCATGAGACCTCAGATATTTAAGAACACACAACACTCGAAGTATTAATGAGTACCGCTGGCCAGTCGGGTCATCATTCCAGACATGTTGTACAAACTCAAATACCCTAAGCATCACAACTACAAGAGTCTATAGAATCTGACAACCTAATGCTCTGATACCAAGTTGAAAGGACCCAACCCCGATTTAGTTTCCTAAACCGGAATCAAACCCCTTCTGAAAACACGAACCAACAAAAACCATAAAAATTTCGGCAGAGTAACGCTACTAATGCGGAATTACCTTTACCTGCACCCGGAAAATAACATTTCATCCTATGCCACAAAAGCCAAACCGTGGGCACCAATCCCATCCAGATTTCTCAATATCATAACAAGAATAATAAACAATAAACATAACTGTATAATATAGAAAATCTGGGAAAAACCACATAAAACATATATCAGTATCGTATCAGAGCGACCTCTAGTGTATATATATACAAAATATACAACAGTAGGTGAAACAAAAGACCTACTGAAAATGAGAGGTAGCTCGAACATCTAGCTTCCGACTGCGACGTGAGACACCAGAATCCGAACTGCAAACTGGGCACGGAAACCGAGAAACCCAGGGGAAAGGCAAATAAAAAGTTTGAGTGAGTGGACGAAAATAAACATATGCCTTTCACCAATTTCATATACAATAAACAAGTATAGCGAGTTCATAAAATTTATATGGAGGTGCCAGGCGAATCTCTCAAGCCCGACGGTCAGGCGAATCGCTCAAGCCCGACAGCGATAGGCCAGGGAAATCTCTCAACCTCAGCGGCATAACAGGGGAATCTCTCAACCCTGCCCAGAGGAATCTCTCAACTCTGGTCAGAGTACCGGTGATCAGCCGAGTAGCCGAAGCATCGATGCAAGTATGCCATCACCATAAAAATATAAAATAATACATCCAAAAATAATAAATAAGCTCAACATCGTATATAAATAAATATAGAAAATCACGAACTCGCAACGACTGTGAAAATATAAAAGTGTCCACTCACAGGTCAGCAAAGCGTGCACTTGCGCTAATCACGTGGTCCGGCGGAAGATACCTCGCCCGAAGTACGATCTCGATCCCCTAAATAATCACAACATATATCCGATCAAAATCACAATTCACAACACTGTAACATACCTCGGAAACCAACCGTTCCCGGAAACGTATAACTAATACAAAAATAATTAACGAAATTCCCGAAATCTCCACTCAAACCCTCGACTGAAAATCCGGTACCCAAATCAACTCGAAAACCTCAAGGCGACGATCGGGGAGCGAATACGAGTGAAACAACATATAACTCGACACATTTCCAAAAATGTCAACGGTCGCCGGCAGCGGCGGTGGGTCGTCAACCTGAGAGATTTTTCGGTGGCCAAGCTCACCGAAGCTTCATCTCAATGAGCCCAACAAATCTCCCTTCTGAGGCAAGGACCAATTCTGGCCACACACGCCGAAAATCATCTAGAAACCCACGGGGTTCCACAACCGCCGGCGACCTCCGATCTCCTCCGATTTCCGTCCATGGCGCACGGCGGCCTTCTAGACCACTCCCAAAGGCACCGCCGTGGCCCCACGGTCCAAACCCCCCTAATCCCCGGCCACCCCCGTGGCCGGAGCACCTCTGTCAACCGAACCCGATTCCGACAAGATTTTCTCAAACTTCAACTCAACATTTCTCCCTCAAAACAACACAAAATCAAGAAATTCCAAGTGCTAAACAGCTTAGAATCACGAGAAGATCATTTTACCTTCCAAAGTCGTGGCCTGAAACGGCCGGAATCGGCCAATCCGCCGGAGGAAGTCAAATGGTCCAATTTTCTCCACGGATCAATGGTGGTCAACGACTCCAACTAGGGTAACGCCGGTCAAACTTCCCGAACAGTGTTTTCGACAATTTTTTGACTATTTTCGATATTTATACTTGCGTCTCCGGACGATCGACGGTCCAAAACGGATAACCATTACGATTCGGATAAACTCGATACGAACGGATAAACTCGACGATATTCCGAAACTTCAAATATTCATATTATATTCCTCGGTCGTCGAAATAATCATCCGGAACCCCCCACGAACTAGAAATCACGTGTACAACAACTCTCGAGAAGAGACTCAACTCAAATTCTCGGCCGATAATTAAGTCGCGATCGAAACCGGCAAATCAAACAATTATCGAAAAACAGTGATTACGTGCTAACTCGTGAATCAAGCTGATTACTCTACTGATTCTGTTTCGGGTTGTCACAAATTCGTTCTATGAAGGAACATGGGGAACCGGGATATTCAACAACAATCCCAATCAACATGCAATAATTAACAAAATATTTCGATGTAAGCTCTCTTATATTAAACCAATCTAAAGGACTTGATTGAGTTGTTCGGATGGTGAGCCCGAAGCTGAATAATATGTGTTAGGTGTTTTGAAAATGCAGCGGACCATGTGGATTGTAAAGATGTATGGCCTATACGTCGATGCAGTAATCAAAACCATATATAAACAGTCCGCATACTTGTTTGATTGATTCACAAATATATTCTTGGAATCTATGGAGGAATGGAAGTTGTGTCTACAACAAAAGACCGTCATGCATGTAAAAAGTATTAAAGACAAAAAAACTTTGCAAAATGAGCAATGTGTATCAGAGATTACAACGTATGAATCTGGTAGGATAATGCACGACGCCACAGTGATACTTTACCAGGATTGTGCTGCACTTGTCTTGAAGACCGAGCCTGAACCGAGTGGAGAAGTAATCTTAGTTCCCCCATCTAAACCGATGGTTTTAGATATTCGCACGTGCTTCTTTGCTCTTAAGAACAAATGACCATGAGAATTTTTCAATCGCATGATCATCAAAATGCAAAAGCTCATATAAGGCTAAGTCACACATAGTAGTATAAGTGACTGCATTGGATTCAATGATCCAAACCATAGCAAGATATAAACTACTATAAATCCTCATAAATCTCTCCAAATTGCATCGTTGACAACATTCTACGAAGATTGGATACAAAAACTCTTTT
Source organism: Geum urbanum (assembly GCA_946800695.1). Taxonomy (NCBI): domain Eukaryota; kingdom Viridiplantae; phylum Streptophyta; class Magnoliopsida; order Rosales; family Rosaceae; genus Geum; species Geum urbanum. The sequence goes on from OX326998.1 coordinate 45,280,567, forward strand.
CCATTCTCACAATATTATTCCAAGAAAAACCCGTTAATATTTTCAAAACAAGACATGGGGAACACTTTAAGCGAATACTTAAAGATTTCAAAGGGTGTAAACCTTGTTCAGTGCTGATATGGTATGATAATACCTAAACACAACTGATGTATAACATCTTACCAGTCAAAAATGATCATTGTATATTAAGTTCAATCGCATAACAAAAATTGATGTAAAACCACATCCGGAGCAGAATTTCACATCTGGTACAAAATTTTTCATCCTTTTCCAATAAAATCAATGTACAATACCTAAACAACATCACAATCCGAGTATAACGTTCAATGGATCAAAGTACAAGACTTTCGATGGATCAAAGATCCCACAAACCTACCTGTTGGATACCTTCGATGGATCGAAGAACAATTCCTTGATGGATCGAAGAAACCCAAAATAAATTTTGATTTTTCGATACCGTTTTTTTATGGGTCGAAGAAAATCTTCAATGGATCAAAGAACTTGACCTGTGACACTTCTTCGATGGATCGAGAAAATTTCCTGATGGATCAAAAAATGCAACATAAAGACCCGAGGATAGCCTTTGATGGATTGAAATACACATTTTTGATGGATCGAAAATGTTAGAAACCGACCAGTGGGAAGGCTTTGATGGATCGAGGAACAATCCCTCGATGGAACGAAGACTACCCGAGTTCAAAATAACATCCTCCATTTTGTGACTTGTTTTTACTTATTGTTGTGTCATTATGTCATATGTTAATATAAACATCAAACTATACACTGAATTGGTACAAAAATAACATTCTCAATACTTTTATATACCGAAAAATAGAGAAAATTTCATTACTTGCCAACTAAAAAAATTACATCAAAGATGTTTTATTCTAAAACCGACTAAAACAAAGTCTCAAAACATGACTAAAATCAAGTCAAAAATAAAGCTAAACTTGATTACATATTATGATCAAAAATACACAAACCATATAAACATCAAACCATACACAAAAACCGTAGTCTCCAAATTTGCTTTCGTATTGTCTGCTATTATGATCCTCTTCATCTAGGTATTGGTGATGTTTTTTGACTAGGATTGAGTATGAGTAAGCTTTGAGAGCTTTGGAGACCGACCTGCGACCCGAACCTGACCGGAATTCTCTCATCCGGCCATCACACAGCGGCGATTGCTTTGCATGAGGTAAGAGACGTGATCTACTCATCTAGTTTTGATGTTAGGTACTATTGTAATCAAACTCTAGATGATCTACTTTGTTTAATTGATGACACTATTAAGTGGTGAATTGAGAGTGTTTACATGTAGTTTTATAGTTATGTGCTGTGATTTGGAAAAGATGTAAATGATGGCTTTATTTGGTATGAAGTATATATTGGCATTGCGTTCTTGTTGTCAAAGTAATTAAGTGATATTTATTGGATTTTGGAGCTATCAAGCAACGACAGTATAGTTGGATAATTTTCTTATCCGAAGTTTGGTAATATAAGTGGTGAGAGAAGATCAATAATTGATATTTGTTAAACTCGGTTTGATATGGGTATCCTTAGTAATTTGGAGGTGTTGTAGTTTGAAGATTAAGTTGGTTATTTTTGGAAATCTTGCTTGCCATAGCTTTGGTGATATTGTTTAATTAATATGAAGTGATTTAATTACATTGAGTATGTCGGACTAGGACTTCAGTTATCCAAGACGTGAAATATGGTGGTGTTCGCCTAAGAAAGCGTGTGAATGTCAAAACGACGATGTTTCAGGTAGGGGACTCTGGACTTGCCTTAGTTAGTTATTTTAAAAACGAATGTAATTTCTTTATTGCATGATAACAATGTTTTCATTGCATATGAGTTTTCATTTGATGACCTGAGAATGAGAGGAGCATAGCGACTTCCCTAGTCTTCGATCCCCTAAACCTCCGGAGGGGTTGTATGGACGGAAGAGTGTCTGACATCCTTCAGGTGTGGCACTGTTTCTAAGCGATAGAGCGTAAGCAAATACACTCACTACACCTCACCAAGTAGACGATATTAATCGTGGTAAGGTGGTAGTTAGCTCAGAGATCGGTCATCAGGTTTAAGTTATTTTTATGGGCCCTACTATATTTTTTGTACATTACTATGATTTGTGGTTTTGAGCATTTTATCATATGCATGGTTTTTCATTTACTTGCTTGTACCTATGGATTTCATTTATTTTCACACCTAGCTGGCTACAACCCTATTGAGCAGCGAGGACGAAAGCTCACCACTACAACAATTTTGGATGCAAGTACTGTGTATGAAGAGGGGACAATTGGATGATGCTGGTGTGGCTTCGCTTTTCTCGTATCTCGTATGTCATGTCATTGACGGAGTTAGATCCTCGTGACAAGTTTACTTGCTTCATTTATTCGAGATTGATTTCTTTATTGAATAGCTTGTTTATAAAATTCTTCTCCTGTCAAATAGTCGGATTTTGGCTTGAACAATGGTACTTGTATTCTTTTCTAAAGTAATTCATTTTATGATTTTCTTGTATCTCGTATGTCAGGTCATTGATGGAGTTAGATCCTCGTGACAGGTTTACTTGCTTCATTTTTTCAAGATTGATTTCTTTATTGAATAGCTTGTTTGTAAAATTCTTCTCCTGTCAAATACTTGGATTTTGGCTTGAACCAGACTATTATTCAATAATTTTAATGGTACTTGTATTCTTTTCTAAAGTAATTCATTTTATGATTTTCTTTGTTTTCACTTCATTTTCAATAGACGCTTCCGCTAGCTAAATTTCTTATCTACTTTACAAATAAGTTTTTCATTCTTATTTTGCCTTGCGGGTTCTTAGAACTTGAGTTAAGAATCTTAGCTTGAGTTTTAGAGACACGCAACACTATAATGTGGTCGATTTGATCGATGAGGTATCAGAGCATTTGTTTTAAAGAGTTTTAACTTGAGTTTGATTTCTTATACTGATACCTCAAAGTGAAAATGTTTAGTTTTGAACTTGTGTTTTTTATAAGAAGCCTTTTATTGCAAGTATTGTTTTAAAAAAATATAGCCTTTGTGTTGAAAGTCATTTGCCAGTTTAACAAGTATTTAAGATTAGTGTTAAATCTGTTTAAAGCAAACTGTATAACTTGCTTGTTGGTGTTTTGTAATTTTACTAACAATGGAAATTTTAAAGCAATTTTTTTAGAATTTTAGCTGATTTATCACAAACTTAATATTTTAAAAGGCTTTAATCTTCCGTGGTCTTTGAAATTGTGTTACCGTTATTTGCTTAGACTCCTTTTGTTTTCAATTTTTTTTTGTAGCTATTGGTTTTAAATATAGCCTGGAATTAGATTGAGCACAAATTAATTTTATAAGGTTGTTGGTTTTGTAAATATATTTCTGTAAAGAAGATTTGGACTTTGAAAGCTTTTTTTAAACTGTGACGATCTTTTACACGTATTTTTAGCTCTAGTTCAAGTTTTCGTAATATGTTTTGAGTCATTGATCATTAATCCTCTTAATCTTGGATCACTTTTTAATTGATATCCTCAACTACTTTGTCTTTGATTCCTCTGCTAAATTGCTAATCACTTGAGCTCGAGTAGTTTGTTCGTACTTAGCAATTGAATTCATTTCATGATATTGATTAAATCCAATAATTGTTCCTTGTTCGTGTTGAGTCGGGAAATTCCTATGTTTAAACTTGCTTCTATGTTCAAAGTATTGTTATCTTGACTACTATATCTTGTGGACTTCTGATGTAGATTATCCATTCCTACCTTGTTGAGTCTTTTAGTCATTGTGATGCCACCCAAAGCTTGTTCTCTTCGTGCACAGTACAAAGATACAAGTAAATTGCAAAGTTGGAAAGGAAATGGTGTCGTGGCTAAGTAAGTAAAATGGACAATGGTGATGCATATGCTTCAGAATGAAAACATTGAAGTTCCAATCTCATGTATCTGCATCGAATATATCTTTTGATTATCAGTGTTGAGAATCTGTGCTCATTATGTAATTCGATGCCAATTTATTCCTTGTAATGGAGAAAATATGATGTTATCCATGATTTGAGGCAATGAGTGCAGGATTTATGTGTTAGGCAACACCACAAAATTTGTTATTAATTGGGTACTTGAGTTTGATAAGTTTGTATTCATAATCGACCCTTGGGAAATTTCAAGGGCGAAATTTATTTTAAAGGAGGTGGAATGTGAGATTAACGCGAAATTTCGAGGGCGAGATTAACGCGACATTTGATTTGTAATCTCGGTGCTCACGAAGACCTTCGCAAAAAATTTATGAAATTTTGAGTAAGTGAAATTCTTGATTTAAGGCTTCGATGAGTAAGTACACATCTTCGCGAGTCCGTGGTAATGTTTGTGACATCTTTCGGAAACGTTTGCTATTTATTTCAAATTTTAGAAGATTGAAAATAAGGAAATATTATATTTATAGGATGTTTTTGGACCATTGGATTTAAGTGGAATAATCAAGACTATTGATCACAAGCTTAGTGATTTGCCCTTTGAATAGAAGTTTTTATACATTTAGATCAGTTTAGAAAAAAATCAGAGTGAACATAGCTACTATTTTTCGTCCTAAATACTATTCCTCTCAGATGCATTCCAGAGCCCGAATCAACATTCTACATTTCTTATTTACCTTTGAGGTCTTCATGAAAATTTCTCGAAATTGTGTTTTCGGTATCATATCCAAATTTAGTGACGATCTAACGGTGGAGTCATTCTAGATCAAGGTAAATGAGGCCACCAGTCATCACAATTTCCAGATTTTCAGTTGAGCATAAAATGGATTCTAATTCGTTTTGCATGCCAATTTCTTCTATCCAATCCCCTTCATCTAGGTATGGGTGATGTTTTTCGATTGGGATTGAGTATGAGTTAGCTTTGAGAGCTTGAGATCGACCCGTGACCCGAACTCGACTGGAATTCTCTCATCCGGCCATGACACAGCGGCAATTGCTTTACATGAGGTAAGATACGTGATCTACTCATATAGTTTTGATGTTAGGTACTACTGAAATCAAACTTTAGATGCTCTACTTTATTTAATTGATGAAACTATGAAGTGATAAATCGGGAGTGTTTATATGTGGTTTTATAGTTATGTGTTTTGATTTGGAAAAGATGTGCATGATGGATTTATTTGGTATGAAGTATATATTGACATTGTGTTCTTGTTGCCGAAGTAATTAAGTGATATTTATTAGATTTTGGAGCTATCAAGCAACCACAGCATCGTTGGATAATTTTCTTATTTGAAGTTTGCTAACATAAGTGGTGAGATAAGATCAATAAGTGATATTTGTTAAACTTGGTTTGATATGGGTATCCTTAGTAATTTGGACATGTCATGATTTTGAAGATTAAGTTAGTTATTTTTGAAAATCTTGCTTTGCATAGTTTTGGTGATATTGTGTAATTAATATGAAGTGATTTAATTACATTGAGTATGTCAGACTAGGACTTCAGTTACCTGAGACGTGAAATATGGTGGTGTTGGCCTAGGAAAGCGTGTGAATGTCAAAGCGATGATGTTTCAGGTAAGGGACTCTGGACTTGCCTCAGGTAGTGATTTTACAAAAGAATGTATTTTCTTTATTGCATGATAAGAATGTTTTCATTGCATATGAGTTTTCATTTGATGACCTCAGAGTGAGAGGAGCATAGCGACTAGCGACTTCCCTAGTCTTCGATCCCCTAAACCTCCGGAGGGGTTGTATGGACGGAAGAGCATCTGACATCCTTGAGGTGTGGCACTGTTTCTAGGCGATAGGGCGCAAGCAGATACACTCGCTACACCTCGCCAAGTAGACGATATTAATCGTGGTAAGGTAGTAGTTGACTTAGAGATAGGTCATCAGGTTTAAGTTTTCTTTATGGGCCTACTATGTTTTTTGTACACTACTACGATTTGTGGCTTTAAGCATTTTATCATATGCATGGTTTTTCATTTACTTGCCGGAAACCTATGGATTTCATTTGTTTTCACATCTAGCTGGCTACAACCCTATTGAGCAACGACGACGAAAGCTCACTCCTACAACAGTTTTGGATGTAGGTACTGTGTACGAAGACGGGACAATTAGATGATGCTGGTATGGCTTCACTTTTCTTGTATCTTGTATGTCATGTCATTGATGGAGTTAGATCCTCGTGACAGATTTACTTGCTTCATTTATTCCAAATTGATTTCTTTATTCAATATCTTGTTTATAAAATTCTTCTCATGTCAAATACTCAGATTTTGGCTTGAACCAAACTATTATTCAATAATTGTTATGTTACTTGTATTCTTTTCTAAAGTAATTCACTTTATGTTTTTTTTGTGTTCACGTCATTTTGAGTAGACGCTTCTGCTAGCTAAATTTCTTATCTACTTTACTGATAAGTTTTTCATTCTTATTTTGCCTTGCGGGTTCTTAGGACTTGAGTTAATTATCTTAGCTTGAGTTTTAGGGACACATGACACTGTAATTTGCTCGATTTGATGAGGTGCAAATCGGGGCGTTACAGAAAAAAAATTGTGATGACCCATGTTTGGTGTTGGCAAGGGCACTAGCTTCCTACATGGGCATACAATCTCACATCACTCGGGACTGGAAAAGTGATGTGCTTATATGTGCACGCCCACATCTCTATAATAAGACGCATTTTTGGGGTAAGCCCAAAAGTAAAACCGTGCGAGCGAGGCCCAAAGCAGACAATATCTTACTATGTGTAGTGGGATGTGACAAAATGGTATCAGAGCCTGTCCCGACCGAAAGTGTGCCGACGAGGACGTCGGGCCCCTAAGGGGGGTGGATTGTGATGACCCATTTGTGAGGGTGCCAAAGGCACTAGCTTCCTACATGGGCATGCAATTCTACATTACTCGGGAGTGGGAAGGTGATGTGCTTATATATGGATGCCTACATCTCTATAGTAAGACGCGTTTTGGGGGTAGGCCCAAAAGTAAAACCGGGCGGGCGAGGCCCAAAGTGGACAAGATCTTACTATGTAGAGTAGGATGTGACAACTAATCTCTTCACGAGCAGGTCGTGTTCATTTTATGTCGTGAACACATTTCCCTCTACAAAGATGTCTTTTGTGATGTGTGGAAAGATCAGGAATATAATTCTCCTTGTTTTGAATTACGAGGGTTTGCGAGGGTGAAGATGTTGATATCAAGGTTTTGGATCAGAGTTGTGCTTTTTATTCTTGTACACCTAGGAAACATTAAGTTCGATAATCAGCAATGAATTGTGTATATCATAAGCACATGCTGAAATCAGAGAAAGATGAGTATGACTTGATTCAATATATGTTGTATGATCTTCAAATTCACGCTAGACTGGATAGAGGAGCGTCATGCAGGTGACCAAGCGTTCATCACTCGCTGGAGCATATATGAGAATATTGCATGAAAACACAAACTTCTGACCAGTTTTAGATTTGTGTTCAATGAAGATGTAGTTTATCAGCTTGATGGGATATAAGGTCTTATCATTGATTTCTGCCGGAGAGTTGTCACGTTTTTGTTGTTGTTGGACTTCACTACATTCTCGTCCTTTGGTTCGTTCTCATTGGTTAAGCATCCAGTGTCAAGGAAATCACAAACTTATATAGTTGTATAATGAGGGTAGTGGCAGTAGTTCAGTCATTAAATTCGAGAGTGGGTGTTGGTATATACATTAGTGCTTATTTATTTCACCACCTCGGGTGGACAAATATTTGAAGAGAAGGCGTATGTCTATTTTTCAATGAATCTTTCAACGTTGGACAATAATAGAAACATTTTTATGTGAGCTAATAAGGTGCTCAAATTTGGTGCGGCATTTGCTTCTACAAATTGAGGTACTTGAATTCTGAAATTGATCGCTTTGTGTTTCTAGACTCAAGATATATAGAAGCATTACTTATTCATCTCAGTCAAAGCACATGTTAATAGGATTACATGGAGCAAGGATACATAGTTCATACCTTCATATTAGATAGTGGATTGAGATGACAGTTTGATTCCCTGGAGTCCGCCCATAGTTTATGGGCATATTAGAGGCAAATCTCAGGCGATTTCTTATGGGCCTCTCCACATTATAGTTATTGGTATCTGAGTAAGTTCTTATTGTGTATCGAACAAGAGTTATAGGAATTGTGGAGATATTTAGTATTGCGATCATTATGATGTACAAACTCGGATGGGTATTAGTGGTTAGTGTTGCTTATTTTTTATTATGAGAAATTCATATGGGAATCGGTGCCCAAGGTTTGTTTGTGGGATATGTTATTCAAAGTGTTCTTTTCGTGCAAATTTTTGGGTTTTAGGGAAAATTATGTCAAATTTTCTGTAGAATTTTCAAGAATAGGACAACTGAGTAGGGTTAGAAGTTTGCTTAAGATCGATTAAATGTCCACTTATGTCCTAATTTTAGAATGGTTAGTCTGAGTCTTCAATTGGTTACCTTTGTGGCCTGGAGGGTCACTTTATATGTGTCCATGGAGGGACACCTTAGGTAGGCTTTCAGTGCAAGGTTTTGGTGGTAATCAAAAAGCCACTTCAGGAGTTAGAGTCGTACCACCACTCAGACAACTGGTATATCAGAACCGCAATCGAAGGGAATGTCAGGCTAGACTGATTGGACATGTCGACTATATTAGTAGAACTTACCAATAGAGTTCGCATTGGGACAATCCTTGCGGTTGTGAATGTTCTAACAAGCCAAAAGGATTCATGCAGAAAATTACGCATTAGTCTTTTAGTAGTATATAGGTAAATTTTGAGGATAAATTTTTTATTAGGGGGGTAGATTGTAACCCGTACCAAGATTAGTAAGTTAATCTTGGCTCGTTGAGTTTATTAATGAGTTGATCTTATTTTCAACAATGCTAATCGAGAAAATTAATTAGTTTTTACCATTAGTATTTATCTATATCGATGGCCTTTCAACCAAATCTAACTGGTTAAGTTTTTTTGATAAATTTTATTGAGGAAAGCTGTAGAGTTCGTCAAGGGGATTTCGTGGCCATGTCAAGTGTTGAAATCGGAGTTACGATGAAGAAATTATGGTCAACGAAATTTTTTTCGAGAAATACGATATCAAAATATGAAAAATACATAAGAATATATACGAGTTTCCATATTTGGAAAGGGGGAGACTTTTCCGTTTGTGGAAAACCGGGTTGACCCATGTTGACCAAGCTCCAGCGGCCCAATATCGCAGCCAAAGTCAACCGACGCGGTGCGGTGGATTCCGGCCACCTCCGGCCATGAATTTTGTCAGAAACGCAAGGTCTCAACCTTCTATTTTGATTGATGGCATCATTAAGGGAGATTGAATGCCGAGTTGGGATAATTTGAGGGAGGAAATTATAGGTTTTAGGGTCAAAATGGTCTCCATCGCCAGCATCACCTTTAGCGACAATTGAGGTATATTTTGAATCCTTGTGATGTGTGGGATGATATGGGTTGTGATTTTTTGAAATTGCCAGGTGAAATTGTAGAAGAATTGACGCGATTTCCGTTTGGAAATCGCACCCGAATTGCTGCCGTTGGGGACGGCGGTTCACGATGTCGATTGGGGTCTTGATGTGACGACCCGGAACAGAATCAGTAGAGTAATCGGCTTAACTCACTAGTTAGCGCGTAATTATTGTTTTCAAATAATTGATTGATTTTCCGGTTTTAATCACGACTTAATTATCGGCCGAGAATTTGAGTTGGGTCTCTTCTCGAGAGTTGTTGTACATATGATTTGGAGTTCGTGGGCGGTTCCGGACGATTATTTCGCCGACCGAGGAATATAATATAAATATTTGAATTTTTTGGAATTTCGTCGAGTTTATCCGTTCGTATCGAGTTTATCCGAATCGTAATGGTTATCCGTTTTGGACAGTCGATCGTCCCGAGACGCGAGTATAAATATCAGAAATAGTGAAAAAATTGTCGAAAACACTATTTTGGAAGTTTGACCGGCGTTGCCCGAAGGCTGACCCTTGACTTTCCGTTGACCGAAAACTCCACCGCCCGAAACGCGCTGCCGCCGTAGGGTTTGACGTTTTCGGCCACATCCGGCTTGGACCTTGGTATGGATCGATTCCTCTTTCAATATCCTACTGTTTAGAACTTGGAATTTTGGAATTTGATGTTGATTTGAGGGAGAACGGAGGAGATGAAGTTTGGGATTTTTTTGCCGGAATTGGCTTACTTGGGGGCGAAGCTCCGATGACTTTCCGGGGTGGACTCTTGGTGGGTTTTTTTGGGTTTTGGATGGTAGTCATTTCCCGTTTGGTTTGGAGGGACGAGGTGGCGCGACGGTGCCGGAATCGAGCCGAGAAGTTTTCCGGCCGGTTGTGTTCATGGAGGTTTCGAGCTGATTTCCGGCCAATCTCACTGGAGTTGGACTTAGCTACAGTTGGAAAAGTTGTTGGGCTTGATGAGGAGAACCTTGTGGGAGCTTGGCCGCCGGAAAATCTCTCCGGTTGACGGTGCGCCGTCGCCGGCGGCGGCGGTCAACGGCGGAACTCCGACGACCCGTTGACTTATTAGAATTTGATGATTTTAATGTCGTTTTACTCGTATTCGCGCCACAATCGTCGCCTTGAGGTTTTCGAGTTGATTTGGGTACCGGATTTTCAGTCGAGGGTTTTGAGTGAAGATTTCAGGAGTTTCGTTGATTATTTTTGTATCAGTTATACGTTTCTGGGAACGGTTGGTTTCCGAGGTGTCGTACAGTGTTGTGAATTGTGATTTTGATCAGATATATTTTGTAATTATTCAGGGGATCGTAATCGTGCTTCGGGCGAGGGATCTTCCGCCGGACCACTTGATTAGCGCGAGTGTACGCTTTGCTCACTTGTGAGTGGACACTTTTATATTTTCACAATCGTTGCGAGTTCGTGATTTTCCGTATTTGTTTATATACGATGTTGAGTTTATTTATTATTTTCGGAGGTATTATTTTATATTTTTTTGGTGATGGCATACCTGTATCGATGCTTCGGCTACTCGGCTGATCATCGATAGTCTGACCAGAGTTGAGAGATTCCTCTGGACCAGAGTTGAGAGATTCCTCTGGGCAGGGTTGAGAGATTCCCCTGTTATGCCGCCGGGGTTGAGAGATTCCCCTGGCCTATCACCGTCGGGCTTGAGAGATTCGCCTAGCACCTCCATATATATTTTCCGAACTCGCTATACTTGTTTATTGTATATGAAATTGGTGAAAGGCATATGTTTATTTTCGTCCACTCACTCAAACGTTTTATTGCCTTTCCTCTGGGCTTTTCGGTTTTCGTGCCCAGTTTGCAGTTCGGATTCTGGTGTCTCACGTCGCAGTCGGATGCTAGTTGTTCGAGCTACCTGTCTTTTCCAGTAGATTCCTTGTTTCGCCTACTGTTGTATATTTTGTATATGTACACTAGAGGTCGCTCTGATACGATACTGATACATGTTTTATGTGGTTTTTCCCAGATTTTCTATATTATACAGTTATTTTTATTGTTTATTGCTATTGATATGATATTGAAAAATCCGAATGGGATTGGTGCACACGGTTTGGTTTTTGTGGCATAGGATGAAGTGTTATTTTCCGGGTGCAGGTAATGGCAATTCCGCGTTAGTAGCGTTACTCTACCGAAATTTTAATAGTTTTTGTTGTTTCGTGTTTTCAAAAGCGGTTTATTCTAGTTTAGGAAACTAAATCGGGGTTGGCTTCTTTCAGCTTGGTATCAAAGCATTAGGTTGTCAGATTCTGTAGACTCTTGTAGTTGTGACGCTTAGGGTATTTGAGTTTTTACAGCATGTCTGGAATGATGACCCGACTGGCCAGCGGTACTCATCAATGCTTCGGGTGTTGTGTGTTCTCAAATTTCTGAGGTCTCATGATTATGTTCCTTCTGTTTGTACCTAATGCTTGTCTTGTATCAGTAGGATGCCTCCTCGACGTGGTCCCCGTGTTGATCGGGAAGTGGATCCTGATGAGGATCGCCAGACGCATGACTTGTTGATGCGAGTGTTGCGTTTGGAGGAGCGTTTTGGCCCTGTGGTAAAAGCTCGTACTGCTGGTGCGATTGTCTTTTCGGGTTCAGCTGATCCAGAAATGTGTGAGGCATGGTTGGTTCAGGTTGAACGAGTTTGTGAGCGTCTGCGTTTTACCCCTAAGCAGTTGGATTACTTGAGTCAGATGCATACTTCTGGTGGGTTAGCACCGATCGGGTACCAGTTGATACTCCGTGAACTTTGTTCCGAGATTTGTTTATGCGGAGATACATCAACCAGGCTACTCAGCAACGGAAGTATGAGGAGTTCACGAACTTGAGGCAAGGCAGTTTGTCTGTGCTTGAGTACCGGGACGGATTTACCCACTTATCTCGTTTTGTGCGTGACATGGTGGCTACTGAGGAAGCCAAGTGCTGTAGATTTGAGCTGGGTTTGAAGTTGAACATCAAGGGGACTCTGACTACGATGCCTCGGAACAACTTCGATGAGTTTGTCAGTGCAGCACTCCGAGGTGAGGATATCGAGAAGGAAAGGCAGATGAGGTACCAGCCTAGATGGTTTGAGGAGGGCAGACCGAGTCAGGGGCCTTCCAAGAGGAAGAGTTCTAATACCTCTGCTTCGGCTTCATCCTCGGGCAGTGGACCATATCGACCATGAGCTGGTGCACCGAGACAGAGGCAGAGATGGAGGAGAGATCGACCGCAGCGACCACAGTCTAGTGGGGGTTCTAGCGGTTCCAGTTATCCTCGGCATACCGGTGGCTATTTTGCCGTACCGAGGGAGTACCCATTGTGTAGTCTCTGTAGCAGGCACCATGTTGGTCCATGCCAGCGAGGCCCTGTCACTTGTTTTCGTTGTGGCCAGGTGGGTCACTATGCGAGAGAGTGTTTCCAGCTTGATGGTGCTGGTGGACATGCGGCCCAGAGTTCTGGAGGAGAGCGAGGTGCCACTTCGGGGGCTTGACCAGTACAGTTTGCGGGCCAGGGTAGACATCAGGGACAGCCTCAGCATGGACGACCAGTCGGGCAGGTCAGGGTTCATGCCATGACTTTGCGTGAGGGCACAGCTACACCGGAGGTCGTTATCGGTACGTTGCATGTTTTCGGTTATCCAGTACTTATATTATTAGATCCAGGTGCTACGCATTCATTCATGTCGTATAGACTATCATCTTTAGCTACTGTACCTGCGTTTGCACTTCCGGGGTTGTGGAGAGTGTTATATCCGTCCGGTGAGGTTGTGAGTATTGGCTGGGTATACAGAGATTGTGAGATTTTTATTGGAGGCCATGGCTTATCCGCGGATTTGTTGTTGCTTGATATCGTTGGCTTTGACCTGATTTTGGGTATGGACTTCTTGGAGACACATTGGGCCATGTTTGATTGTCACAAGAAGGAGGTTGCGTTTCGACGACCAGGCTTTCCGGAGATATTATTTCGCGGCGAAAAGAACACTTCATTACCATGTGTGATTTCCGTGATGAAGGCGGATCAGATGATGAAGAAGGGCTGTGTTGCTTACTTAGCTCATGTTGTGGACACCACGGCTACTGTGCCAGACATCGGTGACATAGAGGTAGTTTCCGAGTTTCTGGATGTGTTTCCGGAGGAGTTACCGGGTATACCTCCAATTCGGGAGATTGATTTCACTATTGAGCTATTACCGGGTACAGGACCCATATCTCATGCACCGTATCGTATGGCTCCAGCGGAGTTGAAAGAGCTACAGGTTCAACTTCAGGAGTTTCTAGAGAAGGGTTTCATACGACCCAGTGTTTCGCCGTGGGGTGCCCCAGTTTTGTTTGTGCGGAAGAAGGATGGATCCATACGGTTGTGCATTGATTATCGGAAGCTGAATCAGGTCACTGTAAAGAACAAGTATCCGTTGCCGCGGATTGACGACTTGTTTGATCAGCTCAAGGGAGCTTCAGTCTTTTCGAAGATTGATCTCAGGTCCGGATATCATCAATTGAGGATCCGAGGGTCTGATGTGGCCAGGACAGCTTTCAGATTGCGGTATGGGCACTACGAGTTCTTGGTTATGCCATTTGGGTTTACCAACGCCCCCGCAACCTATATGGACTTGATGAACCGGGTGTTCAGACGGTTTCTGGACAAGTTCGTGATCGTGTTCATCGATGATATCTTGATCTATTCCAGGAGTGTGGGCCAGCATAAGAAGCATTTGCGAGCAGTGTTGCAGACGTCGCGGGATAATCAGTTGTTTGCGAAGTTCAGCAAATGCAAGTTTTGGTTGGACAGTGTAAAGTTTCTGGGCCACGTGATATCGGCTGAGGGAGTCAGCGTAGATCCTGACAAGATCGAGGCCATGCTGAATTGGAGTAGACCTACCACCGTACCGGAGATCCGGAGTTTCTTGGGTTTAGCAAGCTACTATCGGCGTTTTGTACAGGATTTTTCTCGGATTGCTACTCCACTGACCAGGTTAACGAAGAAAGGCGTCAATTTTGAGTGGTCCGATGCATGTGAGGAGAGTTACTTGCTCCTGAAGGAAAAGTTGACTACTGCACTGGTTCTGACAGTACCAGACGACAGCGGTGAGTTCGTGGTTTACAGTGACGGGTCGAAGTTGGGACTTGGTTATGTGCTGATGCAGCATGGCAGAGTTATAGCCTATGGTTCCAGATAGCTGAAACCACACAAAGTTAACTATCCAACCCATGATTTAGAGTTGGCTGCTATTGTGTTAGCGTTGAAGAGTTGGAGACATTACTTATACGGAGCCCAGTGTAAGATTTACATAAATCACAAGTGTCTCACTTACTTGCGGACGCAGCCAGACTTGAACATGAGGCACCACAGGTGGATGGAGTTGATCAACGACTACGATTGCACTTTCGAGTACCATCTAGGGAAGGCCAACGTTGTTGCCGATGCACTCAATCAGAAATCCGGAGCTTCGTTGTTCCATGTGTGTGTGGCTAGAGTATCTACGTTAGCCGAACTTCGGGCTACGGGAGCCGAGTTCGAGTGGGATGACGAGGGAGCTTTGTTGGCCAGTTTCCAGGTTCGACCCGTGTTGGTTGATCAGGTTCGGGAAGCTCAGGATTCAGATTCCTACCTGTTGGACAAGAAGACCATGATACAGAATGGTGTACCAACAGAGTTTCGATTGAGTGATGACGGTACATTGCTTTTTAGAGGCAGGTTGTGCGTACCCAGAGACGAGAGTTTGAAGAAGGAGATTCCGGATGAGGCCTATTGTTCGGCGTATGCGATGCATCCATGAAGATGTTTCGTACACTTCGATGCATCCATGAAGATGTTTCGTACACTTCGAGCATATTACTGGTGGCGCAACATGAAGCGGGAGATTGCCGCATATGTGAGCCGATGTTTGATTTGTCAGCAGGTTAAAGCGGAGAGGCAGAAGCCTGCGGGAAAGTTACAGCCACTAGAGATTCCGGTTTGGAAGTGGGAGCACATTACCATGGATTTCGTTTATCAGTTGCCGCGTACTTCGGCATGCAATACTGGTATTTGGGTTATTGTGGATCGACTGATGAAATCCGCTCATTTTCTCGCATTTTCGGGGAAGATATCAGTGGGCAGATTGGCCAAGCTGTATTTGTCAGAGATCGTTCGACTGCACGGTGTGCCTGTATCTATTGTTTCTGACTGAGACAGTCAGTTTACTTCTGAGTTCTGGGCACGAGATTGCGCTTTAGTATAGCTTTTCATCCTCAAACTGATGGGCAGTCTGAGCGGACTATACATACTCTTGAGGATATGTTGCGGTCTTGCGTTTTACAGTTTCGAGGAAATTGGGACCAGCAACTGCATTTGGTTGAGTTTGCCTACAACAACAGCTATCAGACCAGTATCGAGATGGCACCATACGAGGCCCTGGACGGGAGGCAGTGCCGCACTCCTTTGTGTTGGAGTGAGGTGGGCGAGCGATGGCTTATTGGCCCTGATCTGGTGAAGAGCACCATGGAGGACGTCCAGATTATCTGGGATAGATTGAAGATTGCCCAGGATCGCCAGAAGAGTTATGCGGACTTGAGGAGAAAGAGCCTCGAGTTTGATGTGGGTGATTGGGTCTTCCTGAAACTATCTCCGTGGAGGGGAGTTGTGTGTTTCGGGAAGCGTGGCAACCTTCGACCACTGTACATTGGTCCATACGAGATCACCGAGAGGATTGGTGCCGTGGCTTACAGACTTGAGTTGCCAGCAGAGATGGCTCGTGTTCGTGTTGTTTTCCACGTTTTGATGTTGCGGAAGTATATTCCAGATCCATCGCATGTATTAGTACCACAGCAGCTACCGATCCGAGAGGATTTGACGTATGTGGAGGAGCCGGTACAGATTCTCGATCAGCGTGAGCAGGAGTTGAGGCACCGTGTTATACCGTTGTTGAAGGTCTTGTGGCAGAATAACTCGATTGAGGAGGCCACCTGGGAAACTGAGCAGCGTATGCTGGAGCAGTATCCTCATCTGTTCACCTGACAGGTATATAAATTTTAAGGTCAAAATTTTTTTTAAGAGGGGTAGATTTGTGACGACCCGGAACAGAATCAGTAGAGTAATTGGCTTAATTCACGAGTTAATGCGTAATTACTGTTTTCTGATAATTGATTGATTTGCCGGTTTTAATCACAGCTTAATTATCGGCCGAGAATTTGAGTTGGGTCTCTTCTCGAGAGTTGTTGTACACATGATTTCGAGTTCGTGGGCGGTTCCGGACGATTATTTGGACGACCGAGGAATATAATATTAATATTTGAAGTGGAATACTACTTGAAGACCATCATATTTCTAGTTTCTCTCATGTGGGACAAACTTCTTTCCATATGTTTCAAGTGACCAAGTTTGGGTGACAATTTCTCATTCACTTCTTAACCAATTTAAACAAATGAATACATAATTTTTAGGGAAAATTTCATATTAGTACCCTGTGGTTTGGATTGACCTTCATGTCACTACCTGAGGTTTTAAATTTTTCAGTTTCTTACTTGAGGTTTTTAATTTATAAGTTTAGTACCTGAGGTTTCATTTTCTCTTCACTTTTTATCTTTTCACTAAAAATATATTTAAAGTGGGACGGTATTTTTGTCAATTTATTTATATTTAATAAAAAATAATTTTATAAATTTTTTATTCCTACCAAAATAAGTTTTGTTAATTTTTTTTAAATAGTCAGTTGGTGAAATGTACTATGTTTACCCTTGACTGTTTAATTAGTGTCATGTGGATATTAAGACATATAGGCTGGCGATATAATTTATGAGAACTCATAAGGTTGATTCACTTGGCCGACCCTTACTTTTAAAAAAGAAAATTTTAATTTTTTTTCTTAACAGCCACTAAGTCACCATTTGTATTTGACTATACAAATTTTATGAGCATGGTTCAGATCTTTATTATAATTAACAATTTTATCAAATAGTTATGAGCATGATTTTAATTTAGAAAATTAGTATAACTTATTTAGTTAAGAATAACAACTTTACATTTTTTCTATAAAATAATTTAGGGTTAGCCAAGCGAGTCAATCTTATGAGTTCCTAAAAATTATGTCACCGTCTCATGTGTCTAGATATTTATACGGTGTTATACAATCAAGGGTAAGCATGCCATATTTAGCCAACCGACCATTTTATATAGAAAACTAATATAACTTCTTTTGCTAGAAATAAATTTTTAAGAAAATAAAAACTTTCCTTTTGTTGAAGATAAATAATTGACCAAAATACCCTCTCTCTTTAAATAATTTTTTAATGAAAAGATAAAAAGTGATGAGAAAATGAAACCTTACGTAGTAAACTGACAAATTTAAAACCTCAGGTAGTAACACGAAGAAAAATCCAAACCTCAAGTAGTAACATGAAGAACAACCCAAACCACAGAGTACTAAACTGAAATTTCCCTAATTTTAATGTACTCTTGTAGGAGAACTCCAATCCATGATTTTCTTTCAATTATATTAAGTGAATTTCACTAAATTTTGTTGTTTAAATTGTCCCAATAAAATGGTGGAAAACCATCATTTTTTCTAACAATTTCCCACATGAATGAAATTGACGACCAAAGACTCGATAGACTCGGTGATAGATTATGCAGTTGAAAACCTGCATAGGATAGGTATGGGTTAACCATTTGAACCTATCCTTGTGAAACCTGCATGTTTGATATCTAGCTTGCATCGCTATATCCTTTTGGAACAGTTGGATATCTCGTATAATGCAATCCATATGTACGAGTATACCGTAAGTACTTCAGTACCCTTGCAATTGCTTGTCAATGTATTACTTCAAGATTACTTGTGTACTTGCTTTGCTTGTTCACAATGTGAGCTAAATCTAGCCTTATACAACTTGTTAAATACACTGGGCTTTCGATGACTCTAGAGTATTCTAGTTGAGAAACACTCTCTCATTTATTCTTCAAAAAATGAAGAGTCATATCTATCGGAGTTCTACAAACTCCAGAATTCTCCTTGCCACATTTCCCAAGAATATTCTCCACATAATGTGTCTGATTTAATATAAGTCATTTTAAGATTCTTGTGATGATTTTCCAAGGATGACAACATGTTTGCAATCCAACATAGTACGTGAACAATTTTGATAGTAATTATGACTTCTATAGTCGGTTGGGTAGCTCTTTTCGCTCATAAAAAGGCTAAAAGAAATCAATGTACGCGGGGCGAGGCCCGCTTAAGTATATTATAATCGAAAGTCTCATTTTTTAGACATTATGAGCTACTAATGTGAGTGCTATTAGAAAACAAAATCATAAAGACTACAAATCGAGTACTTTACAACATTGTCTTTATTTGACCATCTTATCATTGATTCTAATGATAACCATGTCATATACATACTTACACATCACTAGATATCCACTCTCCGTGTATTTGACATATACACATCTATCACATTCATTGAGGAGAAGAGTGTTTTGAGGGGTCAAGCGTCGCCCTTGGTGGCGGTTGCTGAAAATAAGTTATCTGGCCTGTTTATATAAATTTTGGCAAAACGATGTCAAATTGCACTTCGGCTCAGTTACAAAAGTTGTAAGCCTTGTTGCAAGATTTCCAATGAGGTATTAACCTCTATCATCAGTGAAATTTGGCTGAAGGCACGTGAAACCCATGCACCGCCGCCTATAGTGGCGCATGACGGCCACGCGCCACCAACCACGGCGGAGCTCCGATAAGGCAGTTTGTGGAATTTTTTTACAGGACTTTCGGGGTTATTTTTAGGGCCAATTTCCCTTGGCTCTTTAGTTTCAGTCGCCCAGGTTGCAGTGTATATCCTGGGAGTGCTTGGAATCATCTATAGCTTTGAGTCCACCAGTCATTCTTTAAATAGTATGTCTTAGCTCACTGTCAGTTTGTATCATATGTAGTATATGCTAGTAGAAGTCACTTTGAATACAATTTGTATTATGTCACTTCCAGTGGTGTTCATGTAAATAGCTTAGTTAGTTTCTCTTGTTGTCGTTGAGTTACTTTCCTTTGTATTCAAAACAAGTACCTTGTAAATTTGCTTCTAAATTCATGAGTTGAGTTCTTGTTTTGTTTATGACTTATGTTGAGAAATTCGTATAGACATTGGTGGTCCACAGTTTGTTTGTAGACTTTAGTCTCTGAAGTGTTATCTTCATATGGGTTTTTAGTAGTATCAGTTTAAGGGGAGGTTATGTCAAAATTTTCGTAGAATTTCCTAGATTATGGTCAGTCGTTAGGGCTTAATCTTAGTTTACTAGCTAAACTAGGGTTGGGTCCTTTCACTACGCGAGTCTTTGTACTCAATGCCCTCCATTTTGTCATGTTCAATTTGGAGTTTCTTTAGTTAGGTTCAGCTGCAAAGCTTTGTCCACCGCTCTAGTTTTCCAGTTTCATAGATCAGATCTAGCTTCCAAGTTTCTTATGCCATGTTTAGTTATTGCAATGGATTGAAAGGTTATACAACGAGGATCAAGCCGAAGTAATCCAACGATAGTTTGGCTCTAGCAAGAAGTCGTATAATGGACGTTATGGTTACTTGTACGACTGACGGGAACTAAGTGGTTTAGACCCAAACTCTTTTTATGAAGGTGTTCATTTTAATTCATTCCATTAAGTCTCGATTCCTTCCATTTCATTTCATTTAGTCCTGATATGTTACTATTTGGCGAATGTGCCTTGAGAAGATTGTTCATCAACTTAGCGAATTAAGGATATTATCGATGGTGTAGATGCCAAGATTTACAGTCGTATCGTGCCAGCTACACTGAGAGCCAAGAATAGCTCTGGGAGTGTTGCATACAAATATTTGGTGAAAATATTGAGTATAGTTTCAGCAAATTTCGTTTCATTTTAGTTAATATGATCCACACTATTTCATTATCTTCATTTCATTTCCTCTGTTTCGTTATCTTATGTTTCTTGATTCTGCTCGTTGAGAAGGTTGTTCGCCTGCTCTAGCCGAGTAAATTGATCTCAATTTTGATGTTCTTTTGATATGTTTTGTTTCACTTAAATTGTGATGCTTATTTAATCTCTTTTGAACATGGATATACGAATAGTAATAAGTCACCCTTGAATATGGTTATGACATACTACATCAAGATGGTGGTCTTAAGTCGTCGACGCTTTTGGTTCTCATCGTCATGATTATTCCAGACTTGTTATTTATTTGTTTTGTTAGCATTTCACTTTTGGTTAACTTGTACAACGTACAATTTAATTATTGAATATGAGGTTGTTTTGACACTTTGGTGATTAGTTCAAGACCATTTCTTTATCATTGAACTTTTGAGCCTAATAGTTTGATATTGGCGCTTCTCTATGTCTAGCGATATTGTGATTTCCTTTTATGGTAGCAGATCTAGCTATGATTAAGTACATCTTGGATGATGTAAGAGATACGAATTACGATAAGTTTGTCGAGTTTTGTGTAATCTATACCTTGTGTGGCTATGTAAGATTCAAGGTATGAGAAGTTGTGAGTTTAAACAACGAGTGATATGCACATTGTATGAAACATGATAAGTCGGCGAATTTTCGTACAGTGTCTATGCAGGGTCAACAATATGAGAAAATTCTAGCTTTTGATATGAAAGGACCCAACCCCAATTTAGTTTCCTAAACCGGAATCAAACCCTTTCTGAAAACACGAACCAACAAAAACCACAAAAATTTCGGCAGAGTTTCATTACTAACGCGGAATTGTCATTAACTTGCACCCGGAAAATACACTTCAACCTATGCCACAAAAATCAAACCGTGGGCACCAATCCCATCTGGATTTCTTAATATCATAATAGTAATGTAAAGTAATAAATAAAACTATACTTTACAGAAATTCGGGGAAAAATCGTATAAAAGTGTAACATCAGAATGCTCAGAGCGACTTCTAGTGTATATATACAAATAGTAGGCCAAACTAAAAACCTACCATAAAAGAAACATCGCTCGAATACTCAGCCTCCGACCGTGACGTGCGACACCACAATCTGAACTGCAAACTGGGCATGGAAACCGAAAAGCCCAGGGGAAAGGCAATAAAAACGTTAGAGTGAGTGGACGAAAATAAACATATGCCTTTCACCAATTTCATATACAATAAACAATGTAAAGTATAGCAAGTTCGGAAAATATATATGGAGGTGCCAGGCGAATCTCTCAAGCCTGACAGTGATAGGCCAGGGGAATCTCTTTAACCCCAGCGGCATAACAGGGGAATCTCTCAACCCTGCCCAGAGGAATCTCTGAACTCTGGTCAGACTACCGGTGATCAGCCGAGTAGCCGAAGCATCGATGCAAGTAATGCCATCACCATAAAATATAAAATAATGCCTCCAAGAGTAATAAATAATCTCAATATCGTATATAAATAAATACGAAAAATCACGAAAAATCACGAACTCGCAACGACAGTGAAAATATAAAAGTCCACTCACAGATGAGCATAACGCGATACGCGTTAATCCCGTGATCCGGCGGAAAATACCTCACCAAACGAATGATCACGATCCCTTGGATAATCATAAAATCCACTGCTCAAAATCATAACTCAAAACCTCGAATCATATCACGAGAAACAACCGTTCCCGGAAATATATAATTCAATATCGACGAAATCGTCAAAATTAGATAATCACACCATTAAATCTTGCTATAATTTCCGATGCTCAATTTGAAAAATAAACCTCACCACAGCGATCGGTGCGCGATTCCGAGCGAAACGACATATAACTCGTCGAAAAACACGTCCCTGGAAAAATCGCCGCTGCGCACGGCGGCGCCGCCGGCCGCCGGAAAATCATATCGGCCCTGAACAATGCAACCTATGCATGGATTTGAAGATCTTGATATTTCCAACAACTTTCCAGTTCAAAGTTAAGGCTAATTTTGACCAAAAAAGGTCCAAAACTCACCTCCAAGTTACAAACCCTTGCAAGAATTTCAACATCACGAATCTCTCTCCTCTGGCCACGGCAACCTCCCAAACCACTTCCAATAGCTTCCTCTCCTCAAGGCTAAAAAAACCCCTCAAAGTTCCACCACCAATTCGGCCTCCACGCCGTCACCTGAAGCCGTGAAAACTCGCCGGAATTTGCCAAAATTCACCGCGCCGTTTCTCCCTCCTCCGGCCACCCCACGGGTCGATCCACCTCTCAAATCGAAGAGGGCCACGAGCCCAACAAGTTTCTTGAAGGGACCCCGGTCAATCGTGGCCGGAATCGAGCTCCAAGGCAGTGCAAAGTCACGGCAACCAAATGGCAAAACGGGTCGCCTCCTTGACCCGTGGTCAACGCAGGTCAAGGCCCAATTCCAGATTTGGAAAGTTTCCAAAAACGGCAAGTATTCTCCCGTATTTATACCGTACACGTATCGAATCCCAAACGGATAAATATGACAATATTCGACGACCAAAAATATTCACAACTTATTCCTCGTAACTCGGAATAATCCTCCGGAAGTTCTCACGAACTCAAAATTAAATTCTCTACAACTTTCGTGAAGAATCCCAAATCAAATTCTTGCCCGATAATTTAGTCGTTAACGAAGCCGCCATATTAACCGATTACGTCAAAATCGTGACTAATCGCGAAACTCGCAGATCAAGTCGATAACCATTCCAATTTCGGTTCGGGTCAATCAACGGTCCAAAAAGGGTCACAATCACGATTCGGATAAACTCGAATACAAGCGGATAAACTCGACAATATTCTGAAATTTCAAATATTCGTCTTGTATTCCTCAGTTGTCGAAATAATAATCCGGAACCGCTCACGAACTCAAAATCACGCGTACAACAACTCTCGAGAAGAGACTCAACTCAAATTCTAGGCCAATAATTAAGTCGTGATCAAAACCGGAAATTCAATCAATTTACGGAAAACTGCGATTACGCGCAAGCTCGTGGATTAAGCCGATTACAGTACTGATTCTGTTCCGGGTCGTCATAAATCTACCCCCCTTAAAAAAATCGACCTCGAAATTTCCAAGCCTGCCAACTGAAAAGTAGGAACACTGCCTCTACATATAGTTCAACTCCCAAGTGGCAACCTCAACTGAACAACTCTGTTAATGGAAAATATCTCTGTACCCTCAAATCTCGAATCTGAACGGGCTCCTCCACAAATGCCAATTCTTCCTGTATAAGGAATTGATAGGGTACAAAACACGCAATAAATCTGAAATGTAGTTCCACCACACGGAATACAACACACACAAAGGCCAACGCTATAGGCAATGCCAAACTATATGGCATAATACAAACTCACCCCATGATCACATACGGACCAAAATAACGTGGCAAATTCATAACTCAACCTGCTCACATCAATATAACTCTAATGTCAAACTGGAGCAATTATCAATCTGTCCCCGCTAATCCGAAGGTCTGTGGTAGCACATTCCTCTAAATCAGGATCAAACGCTAGCTCAATCCTAACTCGCTCAAACACAATGGAGTACAACATTGTTTCCCATAAACGACTTCATACAACGTCATAATCATACTGGTCTACAAACTGGTACTGCAAGCAATCTCGAACAGATGAAACTGCTGGTCCCAAATCCCTCAGAACTGCAATACACAAGACCACAACATGCCCTCCAAAGACTGAATTGTCCTTAAGGATCGCCCCCAATCTGAGGATAAGAAACTGTACTAGACTATAATCTGGTCCCCAATGCTCACTGCAATACTTGCCAACACACTGTTGTAACTGATTATCTCAATCAGCAATCTGGGACACAGGTGCACCACGAAAATGGACAACCTCTGCCAGATACAGCTATGCCAGCCTGCCACCGAAATCTTTTCCAAAAGTACAAGGAAAAGAACTGATACATAAAATCCACAGTGACAAGCTCCAACTTCTAATCGGAAATCTCCAATGGCTGTAACTTCCCAGAAAGTTTCTGCCTCTCTGCCCTCACCTACCGAAAAATGTGGCATCTGCTCATATAAGCTGATATATTCCTCTTCATGTTGCGTCACGAGTAGTAAACTCGAAGTATCTGATACATCTTTGTACCACTACTGCATAACGTATGCAAAACAATGAGCTTCAACAGTATCACACTCTAACTCAGCTCTCGTAGCTCGTAACTCGACTAACACGGAAACTCGAGCCACACACACATGAAACAATGAAGCTCTCGATTTCCGACTGAATGCATCAACAACGACATTAGCCTCTCTCTCGGATAAACTCAAATGTGCAGCTATAGTCGTCAATCGATCCCGTCCATCTACGCTGCCTCAAGCTCAAATCTGGCTGAATATGCAAGTAGATGAAACTTAAGTGATCAGTGTACATCCTACACTGCGCTGCACGCCGTAGCAGTAGTGTCTCCAACTCTCTGATGCTAACATAAAGACAGCTACTCCCAAATCATACATAGGATACGTAGCTTCATAAAGTTCCCACTGCCTGAAACCATGAGCCACCGCTCTGCTATGCTACATCAAGCATAACCAAATCCAAATCTCGATGCATCGCTATAAACCACGAACTCACCACGGTCGTCAGGTAAAGTCAAAACCGGTGCAGTGGTCAATCTTTCCTTCAGGAGTAAGTAACTCTCCTCACACGCATCGGACCACTCGAACTTGACGCCATTTTTTTGTCAATCTGAAAAGTGGAGTGGCAATTCGAGAAAATCCTGCACAAAGTGCTGATAATAACCTGCCAAACCCAAGAAACTCCTGATCTCTGGTACGGTGGTAGGTCAACTCTAAATCAACACGGCTTCTATCTGGTTAAGATCCACGCTGACTCCCTCAGCTGACATCACGTGACCCAAAACTTCACGCTAATCAACCAAAATTCACACTGGCTGAACTTCGCAAACAGCTGATTATCTCGCAAAGTCCGCAAAACTGCTCGTATATGCTTCTTGTGTTGGCCCACACTCCTGGAGTAAATCAAGATGTTGTCGATGAACACGATCACAATCTTGTCCAAAAATCGTTTGAACACTTGGTCCATCAAGTCCATAAAAGCTGCGGAGGCAATGGTCAACCCAAACGGAAAAACCAAGAACTTGTAATGCCCGCACCGTGACCTGAAAGCTGTCCTGGCCACATCTGACTCACTGGTCCTCAACTGATGGTATCCGAACCTGAGATCAATCTTTAAAAAGACTGAAGCTCCTGTGAGCTGATCAAACAAGTCGTCAATCCGAAGTGGAGGATACTCGCTCTTCTCTGAAGCCTGATTCAGCTTCCGGTAATCGATGCACAACCTCGTGGAACCATCCATCTTCCACACAAATCGTACAGGAGTACTCCACGGTGATACACAGTGTCGTATGAAATCTCCTCCATCAACTCCCGAAGTTGAATATGTAGCTCCTTCAGCTCCGCTGGCGCCATACGCTAAGATGCCTGTGATATGGGTCTAGTGCCCGATAAAAGGTCAATGATGAAGTCGATCTCCCGAACTGGAGGAATACCTGGTAACTCCTCCGGAACACACTTGGAACCTCTGGAACCGCCTCAATATCACCAATGTCTGGTACAGCAGCCGTAGTATCCACAACATGAGCTAAGTATGCTACACACCCCTTTTCATCATTCGCTCGACCTTCATCGCTGAAATCACACATGATAATGAGGTATTCATTTCACCGCGAAATAGTATCTCTGGGAACCCTGGTCGTCGAATCACAACCTCCTTCTTGTAACCATCGAACATAGCCCAATGTGTCGTCAAGAAGTCTATACTGAAAATCGCATCAAAATCGATGATATCCAGCAATAATAGATCCACAGCTAACCCATAACCACCGACAAAGATCTCACAACCTCTCCGGATGGATACAACACTCTCCATAACCCCAGAAGTGGAGATGCAGGCATAATAGCCATGGATGTCAAGCAACTGTAACCTCAAAGAAACTCTGTCCTCACATAGGATCGTGGCATGAACTCCGGCATGCCCAACTAGTCGTGCACGTCGATTGTGACTTTGTTGATTGACTCGTCTAGAAGGATGCGTTAGTCAAACTCCAGAAATAGCATCATGACCTCCTCGTGAACTTTGAGCTGCCAAACCACTAAAACAGCTGGTTGAGGACGCTCCCTCGCAACGTGATCCTCCTGTCCACCACAATAGCAACTGAGAGTGCTCCTCGGATATAAATCACAGCGACGCCTACTGTGTGGAAGGATCACCAACGATCGCCCCAACTCATACCACAGGAACAAATCCACTACTCTGTGATCTCCATCACCACCAAACGAATATTCTGCTTTATTTAGGTGACCTCTAACATAATCGAAAAGGCCACAGCCTGATGAAGATACTGATTCTGAGGTGCCTGAACTCAACCTCATCAAATATCTCTCGACTAAGTTTACCTTCCTCAAACTGACATGTCAGAAACTGCGTAAGCCTTTCCTTCTCGATGTCCTCGCCTCTAAGTGCAGCACATCAAACTCCTCACGGTTATCTCGAGGCATAACAGTCAAAATCCCTCTGATACTCAGGTTTAAACTCATCTCGAACCTCGTGCACTGCTTCCTTTGAAGCCACATAACACGTGCAAACTGGAACAAACATATGAACAATACATCTCTGCCTTAGGTTGGTGAACGCTCTATATTCCATTGTTAGGTAGCCTGATTGAACCATTACCGTATAAACAATACCCTGAATGTAAGTCATGGAGTCACAACAGGAACTCACACACTACCAACCCACCAAATACAATGATCTGACTCAGGTAAACCATCAACTGCCACAATTCTCTGTTCTGAGGCAACATGTAGACGCTCATATGCGCACAACCAGGCAAACCATGCCACACATATCTCTGAATCCAGAATGCTCATCCAAACCCACAACTCACTGACAAGTTGAGCGTCGACTGATCCTCAATAGGATCCACAACCGTACCGACACGGAAAGCACGTCAAGGAGGCATCCTAATGAACATGACATTATTCACAACAAACAGGACGTAATCATGGAACTTCAAACATTTGAAAGCATACAACACCCGGAGCATTGATGAGTATCCGCCAGCCGGTCGGGTCATCGCTCTAGACATGCAGTACATTCTCAAATATCCTTAGTAAACACGACTACAAAAGTCTATAGAACCTAAAACCTAATGCTCTGATACCAAGCTAAAAGGACCCAACCCCGATTTAGTTTCCTAAACCGGAATCAAACCCTTTTTGAAAACAGGAACCAACAAAAACCACAAAAATTTTGGCAGAGTTTCGTTACTAACGCGGAATTGCCATTAACCTGCACCCAGAAAATACACTTCAACCTATGCCACAAAAATCAAACCGTGGGCACCAATCCCATCCGGATTTCTCAATATCATAACAGTAATGTAAAGTAATAAATAAAACTATACTTTATAGAAATCTGGGGAAAAATCGTATAAAAGTGTAACATCAGAATGCTCAGAGCGACTTCTAGTATATATATATACAAATAGTAGGCCAAACTAAGAACCTACCATAAAAGAAACATCGCTCGAATACTAAGCCTCTGACCGCAACGTGCGACACCACAATCCAAACTGGAAATTGGGCACGAAAATCGAAAAGCCTAGGGGAAAGGCAATAAAAACGTTAGAGTGAGTGGACGTAAATAAACATATGCCTTTCACCAATTTCATATACAATAAACAATGTAAAGTATAGCGAGTTCAGAAAATATATATGGAGGTGTCAGGCGAATCTCTCAAGCCCGACGGTGATAGGCCAGGGGAATCTCTCAACCCCAGCGGTATAACAGGGGAATCTCTCAACCCTGCCCGGAGGAATCTCTCAACTCTGGTCTAGAGAAATCTCTCAACTCTGGTCAGACTACCGGTGATCAGCCGAGTAGCCGAAGCATCGATGCAAGTAATGCCATCACCATAAAATATAAAATAATGTCTCCAAAAGTAATAAATAATCTCAATATCGTATATAAATAAATACGAAAAATCACGAAAAATCACGAACTCGCAACGACAGTGAAAATATAAAAGTCCACTCACAGATGAGCGTAACGCGATACGTGTTAATCCCGTGATCCGGCGGAAAATCCCTCGCCAAACGAACGATCACGATCCCTTGGATAATCATAAAATCCACTGCTCAAAATCATAACTCAAAACCTCGAATCATATCACGAAAAACAACCGTTCCCGGAAATATATAATTCAATATCGACAAAATCCGATAATCACAGCATAAAATCTCGCTATAATTTCTGATGCCCAATTCGAAAAATAAACCTCACAACTGCAATCGGTGCGCGATTCCGAGCGAAAGGCATATAACTCGTCAAAAAATACGTCACCGGAAAAGTCCCCGCTGCCGCCGGCCGCCGGAAAATCATACCGGCCCAGAAAAATGCAACCTATATATGGATTTTAAGATCTCGACATTTCCAACAACTTTCCAGTTCAAAGTTAATGCCAATTTTGACTGAAAAATGTCCAAAACACACCTCAAAGTGACAAACCCTTGCCGAAATTTCAACATCACGGATCTCTCTCCTCCGGCCACTGCAACCTCCCAAACCACTTCCAATAGTTTCCTCTCCTCAAGGCTAACAAAACCCCTCAAAGTTCCACCACCAACTCGGCCTCCACGCTGTAACCCGAAGCCGTGAAAACTCGCCGAAATTTGCCGAAATTCACCGTGCCGTTTCTCCCTCCTCTAGCCACCCCACGGGTCAATCCATTTCTCAAATCGAAGAGGGCCACGAGCCCAACAAGTTTCTTGAAGGGACCCCGGCCAATCGTGGCCGGAATCGGCCTCCACGGCAGTGCAAAGTTACGGCAACCAAACGGCAAAACGGGTCGCCTCCTTGACCCGTGGTCAACGCGAGTCAAGGCCCAATTCCTGATTTGGAAAGTTTTCAAAAATGGCAAGTATTCTCCCGTATTTATACCGTACACGTATCGAATCCCAAACAGATAAATACGACAATATTCGACGGCCAAAAATATTCACAACTTATTCCTCGTAACTCGGAATAATCCTCCGGAAGTTCCCACGAACTCAAAATTAAATTTTGTACAACTTTCGTGAAGAATCCCAAATCAAATTCTTGCCCGATAATTTAGTTGTTAACGAAGCCGCCATATTAACCGATTACGTCAAAATCGTGACTCATCGCGAAACTCGCAAATCAAGTCGATAACCATTCCAATTTCGGTTCGGGTCAATCGACGGTACAAAACGGATCACAATCACGATTTGGATAAACTCGAATACAAGCGGATAAACTCGACGATATTCCAAAATTTTAAATATTCATATTATATTCCTCGGTCGTCGAAATAATAATCCGGAACCGCCCACGAACTCGAAATCACGCGTATAACAACTCTCGAGAAGAGACTCAAATTCTTGGCCAATAATTAAATCGTGATCAAAACCGACAATTCAATCAATTTTCGGAAAACTGCAATTACGTGCAACCTCGTGGATTAAGCCGATTACACTACTGATTTTGTTCCGGGTCATCACATGATATAACGTCATGATGTATAATGGTTGTTATTATGCTTATCTTCTAGATTATTATGTATGTGACATTTATAAAATAGATCATGACATGGTAAAATCAAAATTTCTGGAGATGGACCTTGTTGAGAGTATACTCTTTCATTTCTTTAGCCTTCGAGGATATCGGTGTTGTTCAAGTGATTCATTTCGTGAAGGTATAGGATGAGGAGATGTTCGTTGGTAGGATACTATCAGCTAAACGCCAGCTTTATGTAACTTTGCTATAGCCCAAGTAGATGGTTAAGTTATCATGTGGGTAGTAGAGGTGTTCCAAATATGTTGGAACTAACAGTAAATACCTCAATTCGTGGAGACGGTTACGAAAGTACTCAATTGCATTAGTTACATTATTGTGATCGCAAGTAAGTCTTTTGGCTCATTAGTATTTTTTGTCAATGGGAGCTACCATGTGTTTTTGTTAGAGTGCTAAATCCGCAGCTCAATTAATATATGTGTCAGTTCTAATCATCAATGTTTAGGTGATTGACGATACAGCAGTGCCTGAGGATAATTTTTTCTAGTGTTTCGACAATTTCATTCATGGACAAGAGGTAGATTTATGGAAGCATAAAAGCTTCGTATTCATGTTTCTAACCTAGGAACAAAACTGTAGAGCGACTCGGGTATCACTTCAACAGTTCATATTCGGAGGGTACACAATTGGTATATGGCAGAAGCCTATAGGAAATCACTTTTTTATGGTCGTAGTGCAGGGTTCTCAACATGATGAGTTATTTATAGAGGGAAAATTTAGCATACATGTGATGTCATGGTGTTACTAAACTAGCAGTTTTGACGTCTGATTGTCTCCTTGTTTATGTTCTCAGGTGCAATTTCGAGGATAATTTTTTTATTAGGGGTAGATTGTCATGAGCCGAACCCAAAGTAACATGATAATCGTCAGTAGCCGAGTTGATTAACGAGTTAATTTTTATAGTCACGTTTATTGAGATTCGTTGATCGTCGTGAACTGAAAAATTGACATTTTATATGTTTTGAGTTTGGGTTCACATTCTTCACAGAAGTTGTAGAGAATATTATTGCGAGCTCGTTCTTATATTTATTGGATTATTTGGAGTTTTCGGCTAATTTTTATGAATTTTGGAAGTTTTAGGTGAAAAGTAAGTAAGTTGGAAAACTACCATTGAAAAGTAAGTAAGTACGCGGTGGAGCTCCGGTGACCAGAATATTATTTTGTTCATGGGAAGTTTCCTTAGCTAATTTCATATGGGTCTTAGGTAGTTTCATAGATTTTGGGAACTTGCATAATATTTCAATATAAGTAAAGGATTCAGATGCGACTCGATATTTTCGACGTGATCTTTCGTCGTGTGTTGAGTCGAGGCTCACCTTTCTATGGAGCTTGGGAGTCACGACACGACGAATGTGATTGATTTCACAATGTGGTGGAATAGCGATGCTTTGTTATCAATAATGGCATAAGCGCTAAGTAGGTTTCTCGAGTTAGTGGATCGACTTACTTTTTCGGCAATGCAGATGAGTGGACACTTTATTATTCACTATTGATTAGCGAGTTTACTTTTATTCTTCATGATTTCATTTAAGATTTCATACACACACACACACACACACACACACACACACACACACTATAATAAGACATGTTTACATTTATGCATGGAGGTCCTTATAATATGATTTTATATTTTATGCACGTTGTGTCTGAGTATGTTGCATCGATGCATTTGGCATCTCGGCTGATCATCGAGATGCTCCAGGAAGGTCATGACAAACACCCAACCCGTGATTATGTTGTCTACGCTTCTATACATAGTTATGATATGTATAAATATATGTTTTAATTTATCTCGCTTTTTTTTTCGCTATATAAACCGGTGATATATAAGCATAACATTATTTTTCTTTTATGAATATTATTTTTATCCACTCAATCTAACGCGTTGTATTCTCTATGCCTTTCTCGTAGGCCCTTCGATTATAGCTGCCTAGGTTGCTGATTTTAAGTTGAGGTCAGACACGCACGCAGATAAAGGCATAGCAGTATCTGCCATAGGAACCACGGTTGATCCTACGAGTCAGCATCTTAGTCAGTATAGGTAGTTAGAAAGTTTAGCGGCTCTGATGTCATAATCAGTTTTATTGATCTTTCCTTCGTTTTACTTTTGGATTAGCATGTTTAGGTTCTAATGGTTATTAGGGTCTAATCCTAGTTTAGGCAACTAAATTTGGGTTGGGTTCTTTTAGTTGGTATTAGAGCATTAGTTAATAGGTTATGAAGAGTGTACTAGGTCTCTTTCATTTTTGTGTGCAATTATGCTTAACATCTTCTAAGTGATGGCCCGATTGTTGCGGATCCATATCGAATACTCAAGGTATGAAAATGTTGTAGAATACATGGTGAATGCAACAGAGTACTAACCCAGCCAATGAGTCAGTGTGCCTTAGCCGCTGTGCCTCATGTGCACTGACCTCAATCTATTTTCCAAGGTAAAAGTTTTATGAGAAGGTTAGTAGTTCTTCTAAGTTCCAAGTATTTATAATATGTTGAAATTCCACTCTCTTGGTTTACTATGTTGAAATATGAGATTACAATGCCAAGTTTACGAGTAGCATGGTATGTGGTTGATAAGCAAGCTTGTTTTGGTTCTCAAAACAATGTTTGGTATGTGGCAAGTGATGGACTACACCTCCATGATGGATAATAGTAAGATGTGCAACGATTTCATGGGGTAAAAGTATTAGTACGACACTTAGTTGATTTTCGCTGGTGTTGTTACGTTAGTACAAACGTATGTTGGGTTTTAGCCATAGAAACTCATACGGAGCTTTTGTTTTTCTAGAAGATGACCATAGATTTGGGTTGGAGCCGAAGGTAGAATCTATAGTCATTGTTCTTGAAGATGTTTGGGGTGGCTTCATGAGGAGTAATTAACAAATTTTTATGATAGTATCTAGTTGTCTATCTGACATCTCTTCAATTTGGATATATGTTATAATTTTCTAGTGCCTGAGAAGTATGAATTCTATGTGCACTATGTTATGACCTGAACCAAAATTACGCGCTTATAAAATTATATTAAGTTTTATCGCGGATTAGTCGTGTTATCGACGTTGTTAACGAATTTTTCATCAGCCAAGAATTTGGTTTAACTTACTTCACAAAAATTGTAGATTATTTAATTTCAAGCTTGTAGGAATTTTCAGGGAATTTTTTGGATAAGCAAGCTATTTCATATGCTTATCAGAAGTTCGCGCGAGATATTATTAAAAAGGATGCTTGTTGGTTAAATCTCGATCGTCTGATCGCGATAAGATTGATTTTTGGTCGATGATCTGCTGAGGATCTTAGGGGTATAAATGGGTAATTTTTAGATTTTATTTTTTAGAAAATCATAAAAAGACCAGAAATTCAACACAGGTTCGACCCGTTTTGCTCCCCGCCAACCCGAATTCCTTGTCCCGTTCAGTTTTCCGTTTTTCGGACACCTCAGGTGAAGGAAAAAGTAGGAAAATTATGCATGAGGCTTTCTTGTTGTTGTGTTGTGAGATTTTTTGGGAAATTTGCAAGTTTAAGCATAACCCGATTCAGGTTTTACACCGTTGGATCGCCTCCGTCGGTTGCAGTGCTCCGGCGTGTGTTTGGAGTCGAGGGTGGGGGGATTTTGAAGCTCTTGCCCTCCTGAGTTGATCTG
This sequence comes from Geum urbanum, assembly GCA_946800695.1. Lineage (NCBI taxonomy): Eukaryota > Viridiplantae > Streptophyta > Magnoliopsida > Rosales > Rosaceae > Geum > Geum urbanum. Next base: position 45,314,212 of record OX326998.1, read on the forward strand.
GGTGGTTAGGAAGGTCTGATCATAGAGCTTCGAAGCGTCATTTTTTTCGGCCGATTTCGGGCTGTGAGTTTTTGATGGATTTCTGGCTTGTTAGGAGGAACGCTTTGAGGGGTCAATCACTGCCATTGGTGGCGGTTGTCGAAAATGGAATTCCGGTCTTTTTTGGCCAATTTCGATCAAACGTCATCGAATTGGACCTCGTCTGGTTAGGAAAGTTGTTGGGCGTGCCGTGAGCTTTCCAACGAGGATTCAACTTCCCTGATCAGACAACTTTCACTGGAGGTGCGTGTAACCCACGTGTCGCTGCCCAAGATGGTGGTCCGACGAGGCAGTGTGTTGGAATCATCGACTGGACTTCTAGTGTTGTTTTTAGGGCCGATTCTCATAGTTTTACGCATAATTTGATATCGTATGATCTGTATTTAAAAGAAATCGAGATCGTGACCTTAGCAGAGAAAGAAATTATGCTGGACCCCAGTTGATAGTTAGTTCATAATTTACGCATTACGCTTTACTGTATGTTTTCAAAGAATTATTTGGAGGTTTGCTTTGTGATGTTTTATTTAGTAGCATCGATGCCCTAGCTATTCGACTGATCACCAAATACCTGGTCGGACCAGGTTAGGACAAACACCCTGCTCGACCCAGATTGTCTCGGGTTAGGACAAACACCCTAGATGATCCCATCACTTAAACTTTTATATATACAGTCGTTTTCGGGTTTGATCAAGCACCTTCATTGTATTTCAGTTTATGATATTTGAATTCACTTTATTTTACAGAAATTAGCGGAAAGGCATGTTAGTCAACAGTCAAACTTTTTCATATATATCTTATGTTTATGGATGTCACTCTGAATTCCAGTTGTATATGTTGTTTTCAGTTTCTCGAATAGCAGTTGAGTTATTTTTCTTTGTATTCAGAACCAACATTTTGTAAATATGTTTTAATTTACTGAGTTGATTTTGTAGTTCTTGTATATGTTATTTGTTGAGAAATCCAGATGGACAATCGGTGGTCCACAGTTTGTTTGTGGGAATTTGGTTTAGAAGTGTTCTTTTCTTGTAGATTTTTTAGTTGTCCAGTTTTCAAGAGAAATTATGTCAAAAAAATTATAGAATTTCTCAGAGTTAGTTAATCGTTAGGCTTTAATTCTAGTTTACTAGCTAAACTATCTAGTTTACTGGCTAAACTTGGGTTGGGTCATTTTAGCTTGGTATCAGAGCATAAGGTTACAGATTTTGTAAACTCTTTGATCATGTCAGTACAAGCATTTGATAGTGTACAATACTCCCATGAGGATGGCCCGACCGGCCGGCGGAACCCTATCACAGCTCCAAGTGTTGTGCATTTTTAACTGTCTAGAGTCTCCTAGTTTAGCCATTTTCTTTTGTCTCTTTAAGGGAGCTAAATATTTTTTGTGGACTCTTAGGTCATTATGCCTCGACAACCAGCTCAACAATATGAAACGAAGTCATTGGCACAACAGATGCGTGAATTAATTACACACATGATGACAGCGCCATGTGAGGGACATGATGATTTAGTCACCAAAGGCCTATTGACAGGAGCAGTTCCCTTTCCAGGATCCCATGACCCTGAGACTTGTGAAAACTGGCTTATAAAGATTGGCCGAGTATGTGACCACCTCCATCCCCAGTTGACTTCAAAGCAGTAAACAGAGATACCTGTGGGTCTGTTTACTGCTTACCGTTCATGGGAGAGTACTGAGAAAAATGAAACCACTACTTTGTAGGCAGAGTTCAAGGAGTTATTCATTAGTCGCTTCTTAAGTCAAGCTACAAAACAGAGAAAATATGAAGAGTTTATGAATCTTCGGCAAGGAGACTTATCTCTGATGGAGTATCGGGATCATTTCACCCGCTTATCCTGATCTGCACCAAAGTTTGTCAGGTTAGTGAATGAAAGATGTCGGAGGTTTGAGCAAGGTTTGCGACATGAGATCGCTCCATACATGTTAGTGCAGCTGTGAGATGTGAAGATAGGCTTCGATCTGATCAGAGTCAGACTCGACGATTCAAGGAAGGTGGGCCCAGCCAGGCTCCAGCGCATCTGGTTCCACATCATCTTCTGGTGAGGCATCTCAGACCTCTAGTGCACGTTGCCCGAGTTATTTTTCGAGATGGAGGCGGAGTTGATCACAGAGACAGAGGTCTGGGGCCAGTTCTAGTGGATCTCGTGGGTCTCGATTTACTCCATCGGAACCTAAAGATTTTCCTTTATGCAATAGATGTAACAAGCACCATCTGGGACAGTGCCAGTTAGGACTTCAGCTTGCTATCGATGTGGTCAGATGGGCCACTTTGCGAGCGAGTGTTCGCAAAGGGACAACTTAGGTGGTTTTCTAGTGCAGAGTTCTTGTAGTCAGAGAGCCACTTCAGGAGTTAGAATCGCACCACCACCCAGACAGCCAGCTTATCAGGACCGGAGCTAGAGAGGGCGACTGGCTGGACAGACTGGACAAGGTCGACATCATCATATGACTCTACAGGACGGAAGAGCATCTCCATAGGTGATCATTCATACGTTGAATGTTTTTGGTTATGTTGTTTATACTTTAATAGATCCGGGGGTGACATACTCATTTATCTCCGTGAGATTAGCATTAATAATTAATGTACTTGCCATTCCTCTATCGGAACTGTGGTGAGTGATTTATCCCTCTGGCGAGGTGATTTTAGTTGGGCTAATGTATTAGGATTGTAGCGTGATGGTTGGAGGTTTTGGATTGTTTGCCAATCTGATACCTCTTGACATCGTAGATTTTGATTTAATTTTGGGCAAGGAATTTCTGAGTAATCATCTGGCTTTGGTTGATTGTCATTGGAAAGAAGTAGTATTTAGAAATCCGGGGTTCCTTGAGATTTTATTTTGCGATGAAAGGAATGTTCTTTCATCGTGCCTTGTTTCAGCTATTAAGGCTATGAAGATGTTGCAGAATGGGTGTATAGCATATCTAGCACATGTAATAAATACCAGTATTGCCACCTCGAATCTTAAGCAGATTAAGGTGGTTAGGAAATATCTTGATGTCTTTCTTGAGGAATTACCAGGTCTTCGACCAATAAAAGAAATAGATTTCACGATTGAACTACTTTTGGGTACATATCCCATAGCTCAAGCTCCATATACGATAGCTCCAACTGAGTTGAGAGAGTTGCAGATTCAACTTCAGAAACTAATTGATAAGGGTTTTATCCGTCCTAGCATATCACCATGGGGAGCTCTAGTTTTATTTGTGAAAAAGAAGGATGGATCGATGAGATTATGCATCAACTATCGGAAGATGAATCAGGTTACAGTGAAGAATAAATATCCATTGCCACGGATTGATGCTTTGTTTGATATCTTAAGAGAGCTACGGTGTTCTCTAAGATCGATTTGCGATCGGGATACCATCAGTTTCGGATTAGAGAGTCAAATGTCTCTAAGACCGCGTTCTAATCTCGATATGGGCATTATGAGTTCCTAGTTATGCCGTTCGGCCTGACGAATGTACTTGCTGCCTTTATGGATTTGATGAATCAAGTATTTCAGGCATATCTTGATAAATTCATCATTGTATTTATTCATGATATCCTGATTTACTCTTCATATGCGAGGCAACATGCAAGACATTTGCATATTGTTATAAGGGCCTTGAGAGAATCTCAGTTGTATGTCATGTTCAGTAAATGTGAGTTTTGGCAAATTGAGTTAGTGTTGATCCCGACAAGGTGGAGGCGGTGTTGAATTGGAGCAGACCTACAAGCGTAGCTGATATCAGGAATTTTTTGGGCTTAGCTGTTTACTATCGTCTGTTTGTGCAAGACTTTTCACGTATTGTTGCACCTCTTACCCGACTTACGAGGAAGGGAGTTAGATTTGAATTGTCAGAGACTTGTGAGGAAAGTTTCCAGACTTTAAAGACAAGGTTAACCACTGCTCTAGTATTGACCTTACCTGATGATAGTGGGGAGTTTACGGTTTTCAGTGATGCATCCAAGTTAGGCTTGGGATGTGTGTTGATGAAGCAAGGAAAAGTTGTCGCTTTTGGTTCCTGACAATTAAAGCCTCAAAGTGAATTACCCCACTCATGACATGGAAATAGCAGCGATTATTTTCGCATTAAAGATTTGGAGACACTACTTATATGGTGCCAGGTGTCAGAGTTTTACCGACCATAAAAGTCTTACATACTTCCTCACACAACTAGAACTGAATTTGAGGCAAGGAGGTGGATGGAATTGTTAAGTAATTATGAGTGCACTTTCGAGTACCATCCTGGAAAGGCAAACGTGATAGCTGATGCGCTTACTAAGAAATCAGGAGTTTCTCTGTCATATATACAAATGACTCGGATGCACTACTTTCTGAGTTGCGAGCCAGTGGTGCATTTTAGTACATAGATGATGATGAACTGGGAGTTTTACTTGCAAACTTTCAGGTTCGACCTGTTCTTGTTGATAGATTTCGTGACTTACAAGATTATGATGCCTCATTGCTGAAACTAAAGGAAGTAGTACGTAGCAGTGGACAACCAGACTTTACATTACGGAGAGATGGCTTGCTGGTGATCAAAGGCAGACTTTGTGTTCCGAACAATGAAGAGTTGAAACGTGAAATACTTGATGAAGCACATTCTTTAGCATATGCAATGCATCCCGGTAGTACGAAAATGTATCGAACTCTTAAGGAGTATTATTGGTTGCCTAATATGAAGAGGGAAATAGTGACATATGTGTGACGACCCGAACCGGAATTCGCATATTAATTTGCTTAATCCACGAGTTTCACGAGTAATTGTGGTTCATCATAATTAATAGATTATGCGGTTTTGTTCACAACTTAATTTTCGGGTACGAATTTGGTCTGAGTTTGTTAGTGGGAAATGTAGAGAATCCGATTTCGAGTTCGTAGGAGCTTTCCGAGGATTTTTCGGTTAATCGAGGAATATAAAAAGAATATTTGAAATTATCGTCGAGTTAGTCGTGTTTATCCGTTTGAGTTTGGGTTATCAGAATTGCGGATAGAGTTGATTCGCAACATATAAATAGCCGAATAGTCGTAAAGTTATCGAAAAGTTCGAAAAATGGGTGGTTTGACCGAGTTGACTAATTCTGGCCGAGTTGACCGAGTCAACCCGTGTTAACTCAGTGAGTCGCAAACTCGCCGTGGTTGTGGCCGTCGGAAAACGACACGGTTGCCAGAGTTTAAGGTATGGTTTTGAAGCTCTTCCTTTGGGCTTTTTATTGATGTGTATATTGTGATGTTTGGAGGTGTTTTGGTTGGTTGATTATGAATGTGAAGTGGGCCGGAATCGGGTTTAATGGTGGAGGGTTTTCCAGTGGTTTTCCGATGGGGATTTTGGGTGGAAATGGTTGGGTTCGAGCTAGGGATGAAACCCGTTGAATTTGGGAGGTTGAGGTGGCCTCACGGTGGAGAATTTCGCCAGAGAAATTTTCCGGCCGGTTTGTGTTTTGGTGCCTTTTGAGGCGTTTTCCGACCACGGTGGTGGTTGGATGGTGGTGACCCTTTGGGGAAAAAGGTTGGGGTTTATGTGGAGTATATATGGAGTTTTCGACAATTTTCTTGATATTCGAGTTATATATTTTCGGAAATTGTTGATTTCCGAGGTGTGGTTCAGAGTATTGAATTGTGATTTTAATCAGTGATATTTTGTGATTATTCAAGAGATTGAGATCGTACGCTTAGCGAGGGATCTTCCACCGGGTCTCGAGATTAGCGCGTTTGCGCGCTGTGCTTGTCTGTGAGTGGACACATTTCTTTTCACTGATTGGTTGGGAGTCTTTATTATATGTTTTACGAGCATGAACATGCGTATGAGATTATGATTTATACGAGCATGAGCTTTACGATTATACATTTATGAATATGCATCGACGGATATACTTTCATAATTATATATTACGAATATGCATTTACATTATGCGTTGTACATTTGCATGAAACTATTTATGATTTGGTTTACACAGAGTACAGTCTTAGTATATATTGTTGTATCGATACACCTAGCATTCCGGCTGATCCCCGAGGATGTTTACCGGGGGGGACTGTGACCCTGACCCGAGGCCTTTACCCGGGGGGGGCAGATCCTTGACCTGAGCCCTTTCTGGCTAGAATCACGTGTGGGTCTGGGATCTCGTGATTCAGACTGTACTAGCGCGGATGTGTCCATGAGTGACCCCGTGAGATTTACGATGCATGCGCTGTACGCGTGAGGAATTAAAGTCTCCCTCGTATACTATATTGTTTTCATGCATTTAGACTCGCATATGTTTTTATAGCATATTATTCGGCGAAATACATTTATTTTCGTCCACTCACTCTAACGGTTTATATGTCTTTCCCTGGGCTCTTTGTTTTCTATGCTCAGTTTGCAGTTTGGATTCTGGTGTCGCACGTCAAGGTTGGAGGCTTAGTATTCGAGCTACTTTTCCTTCTCAGTAGGTTTCTTGTTTGACCTACTATTGTGTATTTATGTATATGTACTAGAGGTCGCTCTGAATACTTTGATGTTTATATTTTCATATGATTCCCCCAGATTTCTGTAGAGTTATAGTTTTGTTTACTATTTTACATTATGATATGTTTTTGAGAAATCCGGATGGGATTGGTGCCACGGTTTGGCTTTTGTGGCATAGGATAAAGTGTATTTTTGGGTGTAGGTTAATGGTAACTTCGCGATATAGTGAAACTCTGCTGAAATTTCTATGGTTTTTGAAAGTTCGTGTTTTCAGAAGGGGTTTGATTCTGGTTTAGGAAACTAAATTGGCTGCCATTGTATTAGCCTTGAGGAGTTGGAGACACTACTTGTACGGAGCTCAGTGCAAGATATATACAGATCACAAGAGTCTCACTTATTTGGGCACGCAGCCAGATTTGAATATGAGACAGCGTAAATGGATGGAATTGATCAATGACTATGATTACACCTTTGAGTATCATCCAGGGAAGGCTAATGTCGTTGCTGATGCACTTAGTCGGAAATCTGGAGCTCCATTGTTTCATGTGTGTGTGGCCAGAGTTTCCATGTTAGCGGAACTACGAGCTACGGGATCTGAGTTAGAGTGGGATGATGATGGAGCCTTGTTGGCTAGCTTCCAGGTTCGACCGGTATTAGTTGATCAAGTCCGTGAATCTCAGGATGCGGATTCCTATCTGTTGGACAAGAAGACCATAATTCGGAATGGTGTGCCAACAGAGTTTCAGTTGAGTGGTGATGGTACATTGCTGTTCAGAGACAGAATTTGTGTACCCAGAGACAAGGGTTTAAAGAAGGAGATCCTAGACGAAGCCCATTGTTCTGCTTACGTTATGCATCCAGGCGATACGAAGATGTTTCGCACACTTAGAGCATACTATTGATGGCGAAAGATGAAGAGGGAAATTGCAGCGTATGTGACCAGATGCCTTATTTGTTAGCAAGTGAAGGCAGAGAGACAGAACCCTATGGGAAAGCTACAGCCTTTGGAAATTCCGGTTTGGAAGTGGGAGCATATTACTATGGATTTCATGTATCAGTTACCGCGTACTTCTGCTGGTAATACTGGTATTTTGGTCATTGTGGACCGTTTGATGAAATCAGCTCATTTCCTTGTACTTCCAAGGAAGATTTCGGTGGGCAGATTAGCGAAGCTGTATTTGGCTGAGATTGTTCGTTCGCATGGTGTGCCTGTATCCATTGTTTTTGACCGAGATAGTCAGTTCACTTCAGAGTTTTGGCAGACATTGCAGCGAGCTTTGGGGACCAGATTACATTTCAGTACAGCTCTCCATCCTCACACTGATGGGCAGTCTGAGAGGACCATTCCGACCCTCGAGGCTATGTTGCGGTCCTGTGTATTGCAGTTTAGAGGGAATTAGGACCAGCAGCTACATTTGATCGAGTTTGCTTATAATAACAGTTATCAGGCCAACATCGATATGGCACCTTATGAGGCTTTATACGGGAAGCAATGTCGTACCCCACTGTGTTGGAGTGAGGTGGGTGAGCGTTGGCTCATTGGTCCTGATTTAGTGAAGAGCACCACTGAGGATATTCAGATTATCAGAGACAGACTGAAGATTGCCCAAGATCATCAAAAGAGCTATGCCGATGTGAGGAGAAAGAGTCTCAAGTTCGAGGTTGGCTATTGGGTCTTCCTGAAATTATCTCCTTGGAGAGGAGTAGTTCGTTTCGGGAAGCGTGGCAAGCTTCAGCCATGGTATATTGGCCCATATGAGATCACATAGAGAGTTGGTGCCGTGGCTTATAAGTTGGAGTTGCCTTCGGAAATGGCGAGGGTGCATGATGTCTTCCATGTTTCGATGTTGCGAAAGTACATTCCAGATCCATCGCATGTTTTAGCGCTATATCAGCTTCCTATCCGGGAAGATTTGACTTATGTGGAGGAGCCAGTGCAGATTCTCGATTGACATGTGCAGGAGTTGAGGCACAGAGTTATTCTGCTTCTGCAGGTCTTATGGCAAAATCATTCAGTAGAGGAAGCCACTTGGGAGACCGAGCAGCATATGCGGAAGCAGTATCCTCATCTGTTCACTTAACATGTATGTAAATTTTGAGGTCGAATATTTTGTAAGGGGGGGTAGATTTGTGACGACCCGAACCGGAATTAGCATATTAATCGGCTTAATCCACGAGTTTCACGAGTAATTGTGGTTTATCGTAATTAATTGATTATGCGATTTTGTTCATGACTTAATTTTTGGGTATGAATTTGGTCTGAGTTTAGTCGTGGGAAATGTAGAGAATCCGATTTCGAGTTCGTAGGAGCTTTCCGAGGATTTTTCAGAATATCGAGGAATATAAAAAGAATATTTGAAATTATCGTCGAGTTAGTCGTGTTTATCCGTTTGAGTTTGAGTTATCCGAATTGCGGATAGAGTTGATTCGCGACATATAAATAGCCGAATAGTCGTAAAGTTATCGAAAAGTTTGAAAAATGGGTTCTTTGACCGAGTTGACTAATTCTGGCCGAGTTGACCGAGTCAACCCGTGTTAACTCAGTGAGCCGCGAACTCGCCGTGGTTGTGGTAGCCGAAAAATGGCACGGTTTCCGGAGTTTAAGGTATGGTTTTGAAGCTCTTCCTTTGGGCTTTCGATTGATGTGTATATTGTGATGTTTGGAGGTGTTTTGGTTGGTTGATTTTGAATGTGAAGTTGGACAGAATCGGGTTTAATGGTGGAGGGTTTTCCGGTGGTTTTCCGATGGGGATTTTGGGTGGAAATGGTTGGGTTCGAGCTAGGGATGAAACCCGTTAAATTTGGGAGGGCAACGTGGCCTCACGGTGGAGAATTTCGCCGGAGAAATTTTCCGGCCGGTTTGAGTTTTGGTGGTTTTCGAGGCGATTTCTGGCCACGGTGGTGGTTGGACGGTGGTGACCCTTTGGGGAAAAAGGTTGGGCTTGAGGAGAGGAACCTTTGGTGGTCTTGGTCGTCGGAAAATCTCTCCGGTGACGGCGGTCAACGGCGGAGCTCTGACGACGCGTTGACTTTTTGGATTTTGGAAATTTTTATGCTGTTTTGTGATTTTAATCAGTGATATTTTGTGATTATTCAGGAGATCGAGATCGTACGCTTAGCGAGGGATCTTCCGTCGGGTCTCGAGATTAGCACGTTTGCGCGCTTTGCTTGTCTGTGAGTGGACACATTTCTTTTCACTGATTGGTTGCGAGTCTTTATTATACGTTTTACGAGCATGAGAATGCGTATGAGATTATGATTGCATGAAACTATTTATGATTTGGTTTACACAGAGTACAGTCTTAGTATATATTGTTGTATCGATACACCTAGCATTCCGGCTGATCCCCGAGGATGTTTACCGGGGGAGGGGGGGGGGGACTGTGACCCTGACCAGAGGCCTTTACCGGGGGGAGGGGGGGTAGATCCTTGACCTGAGGCCTTTCTAGATAGAATCACGTGTGGGTCTGGGATCTCGTGATTCGGACTTTACTAGCGCGGATGTGAACACACAAGTCCAATTCTCACTCTAACACATCCAATTTCAAGCAAAACCGAATGAACACACAAATTTCAAATCCAAAATTCTCCTTCCACAAATCGAATTAGAACTACATACTTACATGGTTAGAATCATGGAGATGAGGGCTACAAAACCCAGTCCTTGTTTGAGCTCATCACGGCCCGAATCAAAAACCACCATTAACCCAAAATTTTGCAAACTTTGATCGGAAATATCTTCCACCTCCGGCGACCTCGCCGTGAAAGAAGACCGGCACGGTGTCGAGGGCTCCAAGGCGAGTTGATTGATACCAAGGTTGAGCCCAAAGGAAGCCGGACGGACATCACCGCCGTGAGCCGTGGAGGATGCCATCGAACCCATTCTCTCTCCACCGAGTTGACTCAGTCAACTCGGTCAAACCCCAAAATGGCAGGTCTTCCACTTACCCAAAATAGCAGGTTTCTATTTATAGCCTTTCCCAAAACGGAAACTTCATGTTTATCTATTTCGACGAACTTTAAACACGCGTAACTTTCTCGTCGTAACTCTGATTCCGATAATTCTCGTGGCCACAAACTCGTCTCGACATGATCTTCAATTATCATCCAAAGTCAAACACATCGGTCAAACGGATAAAAAGTCAACCCTTGAATCAACACACATTTAAATCGACTAAACAATCAATAATCGGAAATATTCACAACTTAAACTCCGTAACTCAAAATCATGTTCCGGAAGTTCCCACAAACTCGAAATTAAATTCTGAACAACTTCCGTGAAGAAGCCGAAACCAAATTCTCGTCTGGTAATTTAGTCGCGAACAATCCTGTCATTTAAATCTGTTTCCGTCGAAACTTCAAATATTCATAATTAATTCCTCGGTCGTCCAAATAAAGATCCGAAACCGCCCACGAACTCGTAATCACATATAGAACGACTCTCGAGAAGAGACCCAGCTCCAATTCTCGGCCAATAATTTAGTCGTTAAGAAGTTTCGGCGATTAAAACGACTGTCGCAACTCTGCGACTACGTGCAAGCTCATCAATCTAGCTGATTCCACTGCTAATTCTGGTCCGGGTCGTCACAAATCCACCCCCCTTAGAAAAATTTCAACCTCAAAATTTCCGAGTCTGCCGACTACAAGGTAGGAGCACTGCCTCTACATACTGCTTAACTCACCAACTGCAATCTCAACTGAACAATTCTGATCACAAACTCCACAATAGGAGACAATTCCGTGCTGGAATCCTTGTACCCTCAAATCACAAATCTGAACTGGCTCACATAATTGCCAAGTGTTCCTGCATAAGGAACAGGTAGGGTACACAATGCGTAACAAACATGCAACATAGTTCCGCCACACGGAACACAACACAACACACACAAAAATCAACTCTATAGGCGACGCCGAACTATACGGCACAACATACATTCGCCTATGGCCACACACGAATCAAAATAACATAGCAAATCTCAACTCAATCTGCACACATCAACATAACTCAAATATCGAACTCAAGCGTATATCGGCCTATTTCCGCTAACCTGACAGTTTGTGGTAACACATTCCACAAAATCAAAATCAAATATCAACTCAAACTCAAACCAAACTCGCTCCAGCACAGTGGAGTACAACAACATCCCTCAAAACGATATCACGCAACATCAGAACCAGAGTGGTCCACAAACTGGTACAGCAAGCAAACTCGAACAAGTGAAACTGCTGGTCCCGAATCCTTCGAAACTGCAATACCGAGATCCACAACATGCCCTCCAAGGCCTGAATAGTCCTCGAAGATCACTCGCCAATCTGAGGACAAGGACCGGTACTAACTCGTAATCTGGTCCCCAAAGCTCGCTGCAAAACTCGCCAACACTCAGTTGTAGCTGATTACCTCGATTAGCGAACTGGAACACATGTACACTACGTAGATGGACAATCCCCATCAAACTGTCCACAAAGACCTGACAACTGGTACCACAAACCAAAGTGCATACAAACACACACAATCACAACAGCAACCGCCACGTCTAACCGGAAATCTCAAGTGGCTGACATATCTCGGCACGTCTCTGCCTCCTAGCCGTCACCAGTCGACGAATATGGCATCTGCACACTCAAGCTACTACATTGCTCATCCATGTTGCGTCACGAGTAGTAAACTCGAAGTATCTGATATATCTCCGCATCACTAGCGTCAACCGCGCGCAAAACAATGAGCTTCAACGTCATCACATTCAAACTCAGTTCTCGTAGCCCATAACTCGGCTAACACGGAAACTCGTGCCACACACACATGAACCACTGAAACTCTCGACTCTCAACTGAATGCATAAATAACAACACCCCAGACGGATGGTCAAGTACAACCACTAGCCTTCCTCAAACAAACTCTAATGTGCAGCCATAGTCGTGAGTCAGCCCCATCCATCTACACTGCCTCAAGCCCAAATCTGGCCGAAAATGCAAGTGGAGGAAACTCAAATGATCAGTGTACATCCTACACCTCGCTGCACACCATAGCTGTAGTGTCTCGAACTCTCTGATGCTAACACAAGAACAGCTACACCCAATATCATACACTGGATATGTAGCTACACAACATTCCACTGCCTGGAATCATGAGCCACCGCTCTGCTACACAGCATCAAAACATTACCAAATCCAAACCTCGATGCATCGCCATATTCCACGAACTCGTCGCGATCGTCAGGTAAGGTCAAAACCGCAGTAACGGTCACCAACCTGCAGGAGTAAGCAACTCTCCTCGCATGCATCGAACCACTCGAACTTGGCTCCTTCTTCGTCAGTCCGGAAAGTAGAGTGGCAATCCGGGAAAATCCTGCACAAACCGTCAGTAATAGCCTGCCAAACCCAAGAGACCCCCGATCTCTGGCACAGTAGTAGGGCAAACTCCAAATCAACACGGCTTCAAACTGGTCAGGATCTACGCCAACTCCCTCGGATAGCATCACACAACTCAAAATCTTCATGCTAATCAGCTAAAACTCACACTGGCTGAACTTCGCAAATAGCTGATCATGTCGCGAAGTCCGCAACACCGCTTGCAACTGCTTCAGGTACTGGTCCACACTCCCGGAGTAAATCAAAATGTTGCTAACAAACATGGCCGCAACTTGTCCCGAAACCGTCTGAACACCTGGTCCATCAAGTCCGTAAGATCTACGGGGCATTGGTCAATCAATGGCATGACCGAGAACTCCTGATGCCCACACCGAGATCCGAAAGCTAACATAGCCACATCTGACTCATCGATCCACACTGATGGTATCCGGATCCGAAATCAATCTCCGACAGGACTGAAGTTCTCGCAAAATGATCAAACCACTTGTCAATCCGAAGCGGAGGATACTCGCACTCCTCTGAAGCAAATCAAGCTTCCGGTAGTCAATGCACCATCTCGTCGAACCAACCAACATCCATACACACAATGCAAGAGCACACCACGCAAATACGCGGGGTCGCATGAAATCCCTTGAAACCTCCTCCAGCAACTCCTGGAGTCGAAACTATAGCTCCATCAGCTCCGCTGGCTCCAAACGACAAGATGCCGGTATAATGAGTCCAGCGCCCGATACAAGCTCAATGGTGTAGTCAGTCTCCCGAACTGAAGGGATACCTGGTAACTCCTCCGAAACACACCTGGAACTCGGGAACCACATCGATGTCGCCAATGTCGGGCACAGCAACCGTAGTATCCACAACATGAGCTAAGCAAACCACACAACTCGTCTCCATCATCCGTTCGACCATCACCAAAGAACAGCATCTCGGGGAAATCTGGTCGTCAAAACACAACCTCCTTCTCGAGGCACTCGAACTCAGCCAAATGCGTCGTCAGTAAGTCCATACTCACAATCATACCAAAACCACAATGTCCAGCTATAACAGGTCCACGGCTAAGCCATATCCTCCAACGAGGATCCCGCAACCTCCGGATGGATGCAACATTTTCCAAAACCTCGGAAGTGGAGATACAGGTACAATCGCCATGGATATCAAGCAACAGTAACCTCGGAGAAAAATCTGTCCTCAAACAAGGTCATGGCACGAACTACAACATGCCCAACTAGTCGCCCACGTCAATTGCGACTTTCTGAATGGCTCGTCTAGAAATCTGGGTTGATCAAGCTCCAGAAACAGCATCATGATTTCCTTGTAAACTCCGAGCTGTTGAACCGCTAACACAGCTGGCTGAGGGTGCTCCCTCGTAACGTGACCCACCTGGCCACCGAAACAGCAACTGAGGGTACTCCTCGAACACAAATCACCGCAACACCCGCTGCGTGAAAGGATCACTAACGATTGCCCAACTCATGCCACAGGAGCAAGTCCGCTACACTGTGATCTCTGCCACTGTCAAACGGATCCTCTGCCTGATCTGATGGCCCTCAACAATATCGAAGAGACCACAACCTGATGAAGTCACTGGTCCTGAAGTGTCGGAACTCAACCTCATCAAAATCTCGACTAAATCCACTTTCCTCAAACCATCACATCGAAAACCGCACACATCTTTCCCTCACAATAGCCTCGCCACTGAGTGCAACACACTAAGCTCCTCACGGATGTCTCGAGGCATAACAGTCAGACTCTCTCTGATGCTCAGGTTCCAACTCATCTCGAACCTCGTGCACTGCTTCCTCTGAAGCCACATAACTCGTGCAAACCAAAACAACATAGGAACAATGCATCTCTGCCTCAGGTGGGTAAACACTCCTCAGTCGAATGTTGGGTAGCCTGATGGAACCATTACCGTATACACAACACTCTGAATGTAGGCCATGGAGTCACAACCGGAACTCCCACAATATCAGCCCACCAAACACAATGATCAGAATCAAGCAAACATCACTGCCAAAATTCTCAGCTCTGAGGCAACATATAGACGCCCATATACACATCCCCAGGCAAACCGTGCCACACAATTCTTTGAACTCTGAATACTCATCTGAATCCACTGTTCTCTGGCAAATCGCGCGTCGATTGATGCTCAACAGGATCCACAATCGAAATGACACGGAAAGCACGTCAGGAGGCATCCTAATGAATAAAATATCGTTCACAACAAGTGGAACGTAATCATGGAACTTCAAATATTTGAAAGTATACAACACCCGGAATTTGATGATTATCCGCCGGCCGGTCGGGTCACCATTCCAGACATGCTGTACATTCTCAAATATCCTTAGTAAACACGACTACAGAATTTTACAGAACCTACAACCTAATGCTCTGATACCAAGCTGAAAGGACCCAACCCCGATTTAGCTTCCTAAATCGGAATCAAACCCCTTCGAAAACACGAACCAACAAAAACTTTTCGAAATTTGGGCAGAGTTTCGTTACTAACGTAGAATTGCCATTACCTGCACGCGGAAAATACACTTCATCCTATGCCACAAAAAGCAAACCGTGGGCACCAATCCCATCCGGATTTCTCAATATATCAGCAGTAAAGTAAACAATACATATAATATATACTTTACTGAAATCCGGGTAAAATCGTATAACATATATATCACAGAAAGCTCAGAGCGACATCTAATACATAACCATATACGTATACCACAGTAGGTAGAACAATAAACCTACTGGATGAAACAAAGTAGCTCGAGTACTATGCCTTCGACCACGACGTGCGACACCAGAGCCTGAACTGCAAACTGGGCACGAAAACCGAAAAGCCCAGGGGAAAGACAATAAACACGTTAGAGTGAGTGGACGAAAATAAATGTCTTTCACCAATTTATATATATGTTTAAAATATCATATGCGAGTCCAGGTAAATTAAAACAACATAGTACACGAGGTAAAACTCACACTCCTCCAGTGTACTGAGCATGCAAGTAAAAATCTCACGGGGTCACTCATGGACACACACCGTGCTAGTACAGTCCGAATCACGGGATCCCAGACCCACACGTGACTCTAGCCAGAAAGGCCTCAGGTCAGAGGTCTGCCTCCCCCCGGTAAAGACCTCGGGTCAGGAGTCACAGCCTCCCCTGGCAATAAGCCTACCATCGGGGATCAGCCGAGAGGCAAGTGTATCGATACAACAACATAACCAAGACTGTATTCTGTGTAAACCAAATCATAAACATTTCGATGCAAATGCAATACACAGCATATAAATGCATATACGTAATCTATAATGATATAAGCATAATCAGCTAACACATGCTCGTATAACCATAATCATGCTGCATGCTCAAGTTCATAAAACGTATATAAAAGACTCGCAATCAATCCGTGAAAATAAAATGTCCACTCACAGTCTGGCGTAACGCGTATCGCGTTAACCCGTGATCCGGCGAAAAGTCCCTCGCCAAAACAACGATCACGAACCCCTGAATATTCACAAAGTCCATTATTCAAAGTCATAATCCGACAATACAAGACAAATCACGAGAAACCACCGTTCTCGGAAACACGAAATTCAATGTCGTCGAATCGTCGAAAATCCGTATATGTACACCTCAATACCTCACTTTACGTTCGGACGCTCAACTCAAAAAACGAAACTCCCCATTGCGATCGGAGCGCGATTTCGAGTCAAATGACATGCAACTTGTCGAAAGTCCAAAAAAGTCAACCCGTTGACCGCCGCCGGACGTGAAATTTCACGGCGGAGCCACCCCTATTCCACTCCAAATCGTCCACTGAGCAACTTTGTCAACTGCACCAAAGTCCAATTCTCACTCTAACACATCCAATTTCAAGCAAAACCGAATGAACACACAAATTTCAAATCCAAAATTCTCCTTCCACAAATCGAATTAGAACTACATACTTACATGGTTAGAATCATGGAGATGAGGGCTACAAAACCCAGTCCTTGTTTGAGCTCATCACGGCCCGAATCAAAAACCACCATTAACCCAAAATTTTGCAAACTTTGATCGGAAATATCTTCCACCTCCGGCGACCTCTCCGTGAAAGAAGACCGGCACGGTGTCGAGGGCTCCAAGGCGAGTTGATTGACACCAAGGTTGAGCCCAAAGGAAGCCGGACGGAAATCACCGCCGTGAGCCGTGGAGGATGTCGTCGAACCCATTCTCTCTCCACCGAGTTGACTCAGTCAACTCGGTCAAACCCCAAAATGGCAGGTCTTCCACTTACCCAAAATAGCAAGTTTCTATTTATAGCCTTTCCCAAAACGAAAACTTCATGTTTATCCATTTCGACGAACTTTAAACACGCGTAACTTTCTCGTCGTAACTCCAATTCCGATAATTCTCGTGGCCACAAACTCGTCTCGACATGATCTTCAATTATCATCCAAAGTCAAACACATCGATCAAACGGATAAAAAGTCAACCCTTGAATCAACACACATTTAAATCGACTAAACAATCAATAATCGGAAATATTCACAACTTAAACTCCGTAACTCAAAATCATGCTCCGGAAGTTCCCACAAACTCGAAATTAAATTCTGAACAACTTCCGTGAAGAAGCCGAAACCAAATTCTCGTCCGGTAATTTAGTCGCGAACAATCCTGTCATTTAAATCCGTTTCCGTCGAAACTTCAAATATTCATAATTAATTCCTCGGTCATCCAAATAACGATCCGGAACCGCCCACGAACTCGTAATCACATATAGAACGACTCTCGAGAAGACACCCAGCTCCAATTCTCGGCCAATAATTTAGTCGTTAAGAAGTTTCGGCGATTAAAACGACTGTCGCAACTTTGCGACTACGTGCAAGCTCATCAATCAAGCTGATTCCACTGCTAATTCTGGTCCGGGTCGTCACAGTATTTTCGGGTGCAGGTTAATGGTAAATTCACGATATAGTGAAATTCTGCTGAAATTTCTATGGTTTTTGAAAGTTCGTGTTTTCAGAAGGGGTTTGATTCCGGTTTTGGAAACTAAATCGGGGTTGGGTCTTTTCAATATGTGAGCCAGTGTCCCATTTATCAACAAGTAAAGGCGGAGCGGCAAAAAACATCAGGTTTGATGCAACGTCTTAAGATTCAGGTTTGGAAAGGGGAGCATGTTACTCTGGATTTTGTCTACAAGTTACCTCGTACATCCAAGGGTCATACAAGTATTTGGGTAGTTGTGGATCGTTTCACAATCTACACATTTTATTTCAGTTCCAAAGAGAACTTTCTGTGAACAAACTAGCTCAATTGTATATGTAAAAGATTGTGAAGCTACATGGTGTGCCTGTTTCTATTATCTCGGATCAAGATTTCTTTTTCACTTCACAGTTCTGGAGAGCTTTACAAGAAGTTATGGGAATCAAGTTATGATTCAGTACGACTTTTTACCCCCAGACGGATGGCCAGATCGAGAGAACAATTCAGACGCTAGAGGATATGCTCAGATCCTGCGTGTTGCAATTTTTGAGAAAATGGAATAAGTACCTACATTTGATGGAATTTGTTTATAATAATAGTTTCTACTCCAGCATTAGTATGTCACAATATGAATCCTTATACGGGAAATAGTGCAAGACCTCAATGTGTTGGAGCTAGGTAGGTGAGAGAAGCCTTATTAGTCTAGATATTGTGCTAGAAACGATGGAGAACGTGCAGATTATTGGAGACAGGTTAAAGGCTACCTTGGATCGACAACAGAGTTATGCAGACGTTAAGAGGAAGAAACTAGAATTTGAGTTGGTGTCTGGGTATTTTTGAAATTGTCTCCATGGAAAGATGTTATGCAATTTGGAAGGCGTGGCAAGCTTTAGCCATGATACATCGAACCATATAAGATTATTGAACGTGTTGGTGATGCTGCTTATCGTTTTGAATTACCATCAGAACTAGCATGTGTTCATGACATATTCCATGTGTCCTTGTTAAGGAAATGCATCTCCGACCCTTTTCATGTTATTGTTCCTCAACAGTCTCTGTTACATGAGAACTTGGTTTATATTGAGGAACCAGTGGATATTCTTTATTGTAGATAGAAAGTTCTCCAAAACAAGACCATTCCTTTAGTAAAGCTAATGTGGAGGAATCATGTAGTGGAAGAAGCCACCTGGGAACCAGTGTAACACGTGACAGAGCAGTACTCTCATCTTTTCTAGCACGTATGTAAATTTTGAGGACGAGATTTTTGTAAAAGGGATAGATTGTTATAACCTAAACCGAAATTACACACGTGTCAAATTATATTAAGTTTTATCATGGATTACTCGCATTATCGAGGTTGGTAACGAATTTTTCATCGCGAAATATTCGGATAAGCGAGTTATTTTTTAGGCTTATCAGAAGTTCACGCGAGATATTATTAAAAAAGATATTATTTTTAATCGGTTAAATCGCGACCATTTGATCGCAATAAGATTGATTTTGGGGGCGTCAATCTGTTGAGGAGCTTAGGAGCATAAATAGGTCATTTTTGGATTTTATTTTTCAAAAAATTAGAAAAAGACCAGAAATTCACCACGGGTTCGACCCGAATTCCTTGACAAATTCAGTTTGCCATTTTCCAGCCACTTCCGGCGAAGGAAAAGGTAGAAAAATGATTCTCGATGCTTCCTTGTGTTGTGTTGTGAGATTTTTTGAGAAATTTGCAGGTTTAAGCATAATCCGATTTAAGTTTTACACCGTTGGATCACCGCGGCTGGTGGTGGTGCTCCGGCGTTTGTTTGGGGTCGTGGGTAGGGGGCTTTTGAATATCTCCCCCTTCTGAGTCAATCTGTGTGGTTAGGAAGGTCCGACGAAGCTCCACAGTGGAGCTTCGTTGAGTCAATTTTTTTGGCCAGTTTCGGGCCGTGAGGTTTGCATGGATTTTTCGACCACATGACAACGAGTTGGGGCACGTAGGGCTAGGGGATAGTTTGGGCTTGTTGAGAGGAACGTTTTGTGGGGTTAATTGCCGCCGTTGGTAGCGTTTGCCTGAAAATGAAATTCCTGTCTGTTTCGTCTAATTCAGGTCAAACGCCGTCAAATTGGACCTCAATCCAGTTACAAAAGTTGTAGGGCTTGCCATGAGATTTCCCACGAGGGGTCAACTTCCCCTATCGAAGAACTTTCACTGGAGGCGAGTGACGGCCACGAGTTGCCGTCCACGTCAGTTCTCTAGCGAGGCAGTGTGTAAGAATCATCGGTGGGACTTTCGATGTTTTTTTAGGGCCCATTTCCATAGTTTTACGCATAATATTATATCATATGATCCATATTTATAGGAAATCAAAATCGCGACCTTAGCAACGAATGAAATTCCACTGGGCCCAGTAGTAGTCGCAGATTTGTGAGTGGACTTTTATTTTCAGAGTTGATAGCGAATTCATACTGTTACACATTACGATTTAAGGTATGTTTTCAGAGCATTATTTGGAGGTTTTCTTTGTGGTGGTTTATTTAGTAGCATCAATGCCTAGCTATTCAGATGATCACGGGATAGCCGTTTGGACCAAGTTAAGACAAACACCTTGCTCGACTCAAACTATCTCGGGTTAAGACAAACACCATAGGCGATGCCATCACCTAAATATTTATACATACAGTGGTTTCGGGTTAGATCAAACACCCTGAACGACCACCTCCATTGTATTTCAATTTATGATATTTGAATTCGCTTCATTTTAAAGAAATTAGCGTTATTTTTGTGCACTCACTCTAACGTTTTATATACTTAAATACTTTTCCCTGGACTTTTTGGTTTCCGTCGCCCAGGCTGCAATTTAAATCCTGAATTTGCTTGGTGTCATCAAAGGCTTTGAGTCCACCTGTCAGCTCCTCATTCAGTAAGTTCCAGTCCACAGTCAGACTTTTTTATATATATCTTATGTTTATAGAAGTCCCTCTAAATTCTAGTTGTATATGTTATTTTTAGTTTTTCGAGAGTAGCAGCCGAATTATTTTTCTTTGTATTCAGAACCAGTATTTTGTAAATATATTTAAAATTCTTGAGTTGAATTTCTAGTTCTTGTATATGTTATTTGTTGAGAATTTCAGATGGACAATCGGTGGTCCATGGTTTGTTTGTGAGAATTTAGTTTAGAAGTGTTTTTTTCTTACTGGTTTTTGGGTTATCCAGTTTTCAAGGAGAATTATGTCAAAATTTTCGTAGAATTTCTCAGAGTTGGTTAATTTTTAGAATTTAATTCTACTTTACTAACTAAACTAGAGTTGAGTCCTTTCACATTACTACAAAAAAGGCTTCACATGATGACTCAGGAACTTCGTCAGATGACCAAATTATCCGTCGTCTATCGAGTAGTCGTCTTATTCAGACGACGGGTAAATCAACAAATCAACCGTCGTATACCGATCATAAGGACGATGAATAAAATGACACTGATCACTACAAAACATAGTATCCAATTTCTAATTATACATAAAAAGCTAAAAATCACCTACTCCCTTTCATTTTCCCTAGCCAAGCTTGACGTAGATTCACCTCACTATGGATATCACCGGATTGTGAACTCCATAACATATGAGTCGATGTTGAACCTGTAAAAATGTGAATCAAACCTTAGCTACAAGAAACTGTAAAGCACATCAAGTCAACTATTTACGGAACACATTCCCATAGCACACAGAAATAAGCAATAGAACAAAATAGGCAATCACTCTAGCCGTTGTAGTTCTATGATAGACTAAAACATATTGTCCCTAAAAGTAAGCAAGTTATCAGTTTCCCAATCACTTCAGCCGCAGCAGCAGCAGCAAAACCAGCATCATACACATTGGAGATATCACCTATTAAGGCAAAGAGACTGATGCAGCTATCTGCTAATGCTGATCATGTTCCATCGTATGATCAAACTGTCTACAAAATGGACTCAAAGTCGTTTTATATGTGTCTCTTCAAAATGATTAATCAGAAGTCTACATTAATTACCTACATGGATACTTGATGAATAAGTAACTAACCTTGCATTAATTTATCTATATGTGCAGTGAAACTAGGGCCTAAGATCAGTGAGACAGTGAAGGGAAAGTTGAGACTTGGTGCTAAGATACTCAAAGCAGGTGGGACAATTGTAAAGGTCTTCAAACATTTGTTCAGTAACAGTGTTAAAGTAGCAGGAGAGAAGCTTCTCAAGGCATGTCAGTGCTATCTATCTCACCTCTTTTTGGTGCTGGCAGCTGCACTCCAAACAGTAAACACATACACACACCAACAATCTTCAACACGAATGAAGAAGTATATTCTGAGTTACAAACAACACCAAGGTTCGGTAGCTAAGAGAGAGAAAAGAGAACTAACACTCTTCCATGTAGTACTTGAGCACGTCCCTCATATACAACATCACAAACATGTAGTAAATCATACAAGTTCCAATGGAAAATAAACACCGCATGATTTCAAATTGGAGAGAATTAAAGTGAATAAGGATCAGAGAAAGAACTTTCTTGATTCGAGGCTCAGGGTAGAGCAACAGACACTAAGATCGAGGCAGCAACATCATCACGAGAACATTTCCATATCTGTAACACGAAAACACAATGCATCAGATTAATAAACTCAGTACATCCTTGCTCAACCTCCATAAGATATGTAAGCACAACAGAACATACATACCGTGAAGAACTCATAGACATGATACTCAGAAATTGAATGGTTCGCCGCGTAACGATCAACAATAAACTTGTTGAGAGTTCTCATGAAATTCCCCAATACTGCACATTTGACAATCACACATTAAACAACACAATGATATTGAATCAAACAAACTCTCTATAGTCTCTATTAGTACATACCCCCCTCTACATTGATAACAACCATGATTGGATCAGGTGTCTGACTGTAAAACCCATAAAGGCTATAGCGGAAACCCTTCTGCTGTTAGTCCAATCCAATCCAATCAGAGCTCCGAACCCACAACAACATCCTTAACCAACTGAGAATTCTGATTCTCAAACACATTGCGCTTGTTATTACTATTGCTATGAGATTGAAAGAAACATTTCACACCACTCAGTTTTTGAATCTGCTACAACAAAGAAGTAGCAAACGGTTGCGAGACCACCGAGGTTGACGCGGTGTGAGGTTTCTGAGGCGAGGGTGTTGCGATAGAGGCAGAAGGAGGCTTTAGAAGATGACCGTTCTACATGTTGACTGAGGCTGAGGTCATGGCAGTGCGTGGAGATATCAGTCACGGCGCCAACAGAATGCGAAGGAGGCGAGGCCGAGGAGTACTGTGACAGAGCTTGGGAGGTTGTGGAAGGCTCGGTAGCGCTCAAGGCCGAGGAGAGGCCGTGAAGGTGAATTGTTGGAGGCTCGGTGCTGCACGACACTTGGATGGGGAGGCTGTGGGGTGGCGTCGGTGGGATGGAGGAGGCGGCGACAAAATGTTAAGCATTGATACTATGCTGTCCAGCAGCAGCAGAACTGTGCGTAGAGAGAGAGAGAGAGGAGAGAGAGAGAGAGAGAGAGAGAGAGAGATGATGTGTTTCGAGTGAGTTGCGTGTGTGTGTGTTCGATGAGAGGTTTTTTTTTGGAAGTGTAATAATGGTATAGAACCACAAAATTAGCTCGGATATTAATGAGCTATACACAATGGTGACCATCGTATAATTCAAGACCACTAAATTTTTTAGGGTGACTTCAATTTTTGGGGGAAGATGACAAGAACTAGGTTTTCTTAAAATGCTTTAGTATCACACAATGGGAATAGTCATAAATGAAGGCATATGTCATTTTGAGAGTTTGGGTTAGTCTTATTTGAAAATGTTCTGGCATCACATAATGGACACTGTCATGTAATCGAAGTCAATGAACATTTTGAAAGCTTCCTCCAAGAATGAGGATTCCTACGACGGTTACTCATCGTGTAAGAGTGCATTATATGACAAGTAGCACTTGCCCGTCGTCATTGAATATGAATGTGGTTTGACAATTTGGTGATTAGTTCGGGACAAGTTCTTAATCAATGAACTTACGAGCCAGTTAGTTTGATATTAGTACTATAAATATATTTTATCAGACTTATTGTGCATGAAAATTGTTTGGAATATAACGGATGGTGATATATTTGTGATTTGAGAAGATTGTTGGAATTGAATTGGTTAAATGCGTCAAAGTTGCAAAGGATATGTTTGACTATAAACGAATAGGTCACGCCGAATGTTTTGTGAAAAATTATTGGTTTATGGTCATCAAACCGCTTCTTTTTTGTAGTAAAATATGACATGAAACCTTTTTAGAGGTTGATCGCAAGATCACTAGTTAGCAAAACAATTTTCTACAAGATATGTATTGTGGCTACCTTCATTAGAATTATGCATCTGTATTAAAGTTTTGTTCATCGAGGCGAGAAGCACTTTGAACGCTATAACGATATTTCGTATGCGTGTACCAGAGGCTCAAAGTTTCCTTTTACGGCAGCCTTTGGATGAGATGAATAGACTTCTTTCGAGCGAGTACTATGATCTTGGCACTTCTATTTCTAGCGATATTGTGATTTCATTTTATGATAGCAAATCTAGCTATGATTAAGTACATCTTGGATGATGTAAGAGATACCTCACGTGGCTATGTAAGATTCAAGGTATGAGAAGTTGCAAGTTTGAACGATGAGTGATATGTATATTGTATGAAACACGATAAGTGGGTGAGTTTTCGTACAATGTCTATGCAGGGTCAACGATATGAGAAAATTCTATGTTGGAACTAACAGTAAATACTTCAATTCTTGGAGACGGCTATACAAGTACTCGACTGCCTTAGTTACATTATTGTGATCACAAGTAAGTATTTTTGTGCACTAGTATTTTTTGTCAATGGGAGCTACCACATGTTTTTGTTAGAAGGCTACACTCGCGGTTCAGTTAGTACATGCATAGATTCTAATCATCAATGTTTTAGCGATCGACGATACAGCAATACCTAAGGAAGATTTTTCTAGTGTTTCGACAATTTGATTCATTGAAAAGAGGTAGATTTATGGAAGCATAAAAGATTCGTATTCATGTTTCTAACCTAGGAACAAAATCATAGAGCGACTAGGGTATCACTTCAACAGTTCATATTCGGAGGCTACGCAGTTGGTATATGGTGGAAACCCATAGCAAATCGTTTTTATGTGGTAGTAATGCAGGGCTCTCAACATGATGAGTTATTTATAGCAGGAAACTGGCATTGAATCCTTGTAGTTAATCACATTTCTAGTGACAACAAAGTTGAGAAAATTTAGCACACATGTGATGTCACGGTGTTACTAAAGCAACCGTTTTGACGTCTGATTCTCTCCTCATTTATGTTCTGAGGTGCAAATTTTGAAAATGAAACTTTTATTAGTGGGGTAAATTTTGATGAGGTGCAAACTGGCATTTTATAGGTTTTGATTTTAGGTTCACTTCCTTCATGGAAGTTGTAGAGAATATTATTGCAAGCTCGTGCATATTTTGATCGGATTATTTGGAGTTTCAAGCTATGTTTTAGGTGAAAAGTAAGTAAGTTGGAAAAATACCATTGGTTAAATTTTAAACCTATTTGATCTCCTATACATTGAATTTGGGTTGTCCATTATATGGTAATATTTTAGAAGTCCACCTGACTGGGATGAAGCCTATCTCGTTCAAATTGTTCTCCTCATCGAGGAGAAATGTGACAGAGGCATCGCTGGTTGGATTCGATAGCTCTGCCTCCTCTGTCTTCTTCTCTATCCTCAGTTTGGCCATGCATGATGTGTACAAAGGAAATCAAAGAGATTTTTCACTGCAGGCCATTGTCATCTTCAGCTAAACCATAGGGCTTTGGAAGCCCATCAACTTAGGAGTCAAATATGACCCGTCTTAGGTCACGCAACGATCTGACGATGCCTCCCGGTTGACTTTACTTTTTGGTGAGGGGTTCACATTTTGCGAGGTAAAGGCTAACATTTTTTTTATGGGAATTGGCTTTAGTTGTAGCTATGAATGTTGTTGGGCTTCTTTTGATCTTCAAGTTCATATGTAGGTTGATCGATTCCGAGATGGTGGGTTGCGGGTGTGATAACGCTACAACTAACTATCAAATTAACACTTAATAATCAATCAAAATGTCTCAATTTAAAATCTGTTTCTGTTGATGTAACATTGATAAGTAGAGATCGTCTTAACCGGTGATTGAGGGTGCATGCATAACTACACTAGATTTTCAGGGGGTATTGATAGTTGGTTTAATTATCTATGAAAATAAAACCAACCATGGCAGCAAGCATATCAAGAACCCCAGAATTCTAACATGTATTATCTCCTAGACAGAGAACACAAATCAGAAACATAGAACCCTAAACATGCTACACCGAAAATAAACCTAACTATTATTTACATATGATCATCTCATTCTTTTCACCCAACTCTTACAACTAGTCAGATTTTACGCAGCCTATTAGTGTCTAAGTCTTTAGCCAAGTTAACATGTTTATATCATATGTAGTGCTTTGGGAATTTACCCTTGGACATATCCTATCAATCTAAACAAGGAATTTACCTTAGTCTAAATTGATGCATTAAATTTAACATGCTTAGCATAAATTCGAAAACACAAAATAGATTATAAAAAGCTTTCAAAGTTGTAAAACCAAAATACTTGATAAAACCAATCCATATAAATCGAATATTCATACAAAAATGAAGAGAGTAGAAGTATTATGTTACACATTTTGCTCAAGAATTTTCCATATATACTGGGCGTAGATGATCTTGTATGGAGGAGGAAAATATAAAAGGAATATGCCTTTAGATGTTTTTGGAGATGATAGTGTTTATGGTGTGGAGGGTGGCGGCCTACTTAGAGAACTTCAGATTTTTGGAGAGGAGAGGAGTGTTTTGATAGAGTTTTTGGCTAGAGAATCAGAGATGCTTGATATGAATGTCGAGCCTCTCTATTTATAGGCAAAAGCTCAAGGATTTTGCCTTTTCCTTCAAAAGAAAGAAATCTCTCTCTCTTTCTTACCCACCAAGTTGCTTCACAAAGTTGTTTGACCAACTTGCTTAACTTTTCCACCAAGTTAAATGATCAACTTGCTTCATCAACTTGTTTCATTTTGAGCTGAATTAATCTTTAATAATGGGTTGACCAGAAGCTTGGTCTGCCACCTCATTGCTAGCATGAATTGGAGAAGCGCTTTCGTTCTTCATTTACACCATTTGGCATCATTTAGATTTGTTATTTGGTTACTAATTCTTGACACCATTTGGGAAACACATTTTGGTAACCATTTTAAGATCATTTCTAGGACAATTTCTTCTCATTTTTCCTCTGCAAAATAGGAAAGTTCTTCTTTGCACGTTTTGATCTCATTTATGCCTCCTTTACTCCATCTTCTTTATTTAAACCTAAAAATAACAAAATAAGTTATAAATGATGATACTAAGTTCATAATATAGCTAAGTTCAAAGAGAAATGAATTAAGAATTAAGCATAAAATGCTCAGATCAGGCCGCCGCCTATGCCCACGTGTCGCTGTACACGGCAGAGCTTCAGCGACCAAAATACAATTTTCTTCAGGGAATGTTTCCTTTCTAATTTCATATGGTTTTTAGGTAGTTTCATAGATTTTGGGAACTTGCGTAATATTTCAATATATGTATAGGATTCAGATGCAACTCGACACTTTCAACGTGATCTTTCGTCGTGTGTCGAGTCGATACTCACCTTTCTATGAAGCTTGGGAGTCACGACATGAAAAATGTGATTGATTTCACGTTGTGGCGGAGTAGCAACGCTCATTTAATGAGAATGGAATGAGCTCTAAGTAGGTTTCTCGAGTTAGTAGATCGACTTACTTTTTCAGCAATCCAGGTGAGTGGACACGTTGTTTTTCACTGTTGATTAACGAGTTTACTTTTATAGTGTGTATATATATGTATATATATACTACAATATGACATGTTTACGTTTATGCATAGAGTCCCTAATGATATAATTTTCCTTTTATGCATGTTATGTCCAAGTATGTTGCATCAATACATTTGGCGTATCGGCTAATCACCGAGATGCTCAGGGAAGTTTATGACAAACACTCGAATGGTGATTATGTTGTCCATGCCTCCACACACTCTTATGATATATATGTTATAATTTGACTCGCTATGTTTTCGCTATATAATTTCGGTGAACGCCATAACATTATTTTTCTTTTACGAACATTATTTTTGTCCACTCACTCTAATGTGTTATATTCTTTATACCTTTCCCCATGGCCCTTTAGTTTCTACTACGCATATTGCAGATTTTAAGTTGAGGTCAGACTAGCTCGCAGATCAAATGATAACAGTGTCCGCCATAGGATCCAGGGTTGATCCTACGAGTTATCATCTTAGTAAGCATAGGTAGTTTAGAAAGTCTAGCGGCTCTGATGTCATAAATAGTTTTATGTTCTTAGTAATGGGCTGTTATGAGTCGTTTCTGGAAATTAATTTCTCTAACATATGATTTTCGGATTATTCACTTTCCCTGCAGTTTTTTTTTGGATTAGCATGTTTAGGTTCTAATGGTCATTAAAAACTAATTTTGGTTAAGGCAACTAAATCGGGGTCGGGTCCTTTCAGCTAAGTCTTAACCCCTAAATTAGGCCACACTTAGCACCTTAATAGTTAATTAGAGAAGCCAAAGAGAGAGAAAAAAATATATTCAACAAGCCACTTGCCATGTGGTGAGTTATCAATTTTGAGTAAATAACCAGTCTACCCTCAACTATGTTAAGTGTGCAAACACTCCCACATTGCTAAAGGAGAGAAGATGTCAACTTCTCTTGCCTTTATAAAAAGGCCTCTCACCACACTCAAGTAACCTCACCTAGTGTAAATAATTTTACTTGTTATTGTACATGCTTACTGGCTTAGGCATCAGAGCGTTGAAGGCGAGCCAACCCCGTCTGAACCTCTAACATCGTTTTCATGTCTATGTACACTATGCGAAAAAGTGCTTCAGATGACAGGCGATAAACGACATAAGTAATATATCTGTCATTGTAATTTTACAGCATGTAATCATCGACACTTAGAGTCATATCTGTCATTTGATGTCGTGTTTTATCAATAATTTTTAACCTAAAATTTAGCGTCTTCAAACCACAACACAAATATTTCGTCTAAAGAAATTAAAACTAGGGAATGTCTCTCATAAGAATCATGCATTATAACAATGACTTATATCTGTCATCGGAAAGAAATGACTGTAGAGAAATTTTTGTTTGTAAATTGTGTTTATTTGGATTGCAGATATATGTAGTATCTAACTATCTATAACCCCATGGTTGGATACTTCTTATTCAAATTTGAGGGGTTATTCAACAATAGATATTTGTCATTTTTGTTGTACCAAAAAATTGGGATTTCGCTCTACATTTAGTAGAACTTTTAGAGGACAGATATTTGTCGGCTCTAAAAACTAAGTTTTTGACCTTAGTTGTTTTGATGACATGTGTTTTGACTTTAACCTATCTAAACTAAAACCCAGAGTTTACTTCTACACTTGTATTTATTTTCACACAGTAGCTCACAAACACCCATCTTCTCCGTAACCAACAAATTAACACTACCATTCCATCGATCTCCTACTTAGCCAACCAACACCATCGATCTCTGACTTAACCCAGAGGATAACCAACACCACCACCAGTTCCTTCTCATTTGCTCACTGACTCACTTCACCACTAGCTCACTGACTCACTTCACCACTACCTCCGCTCACTCACCACCTCAGTTTCAATTTGATACCCGCTTCATCAATTTGTAAGCTCTCTTTAATTACATGCACATATGTTTGGGTTCTTTAAGGTTATCTAGTTTATGAATTTGTAGATTTTATCGATTTGGGTATTCTAGGGTAATAATTTGGGATTTAACTCGTTGTTGGTTTTCTTCCAATTTGATTTGCAGATTCTAGGGTTCAATTTGTTTTGGTTTCTGGTATTTATTATTTAAATCGATTAGGGATTCTAGGGTTTTGCTTCAATTTTGGGTTCTATTATTTTGGAGGAGACTACGATTTTAAGGCGCAAGAGGAAGAGACCATCAAGCTGATTTCGGAGGTGATTGTCATTTAGTAGCAGAGATAATTTCAATTTTAGGTTCAATCTATGTGTTTATTTTGGTTAGAAATGTTGCATTGTGAATTGGTTAGAGTTTTCTATAGTTGCCCTTTGATTATCTGCATTTGTCGAAACTTAAAAGCTCACTTTGTGTGATGATATTTTGTTTGTTGATGATTTAAACCACATTGAATTCTGGGTCTTATTGGTTGACAAAGAAAATGTGGTTGGTGGGAATTTGAAGCTGAAGTTAAAGGGAAAGGCTCTGAATTTCAAGGTTGTTGAGATTATGAAAAAGAAGAAATAAGGTAGCTCTTTCGACAATCTTCAGAGTTGAAAATTTTAAGGATTTTATAGTTCCTCTACCGACAATTATACAGGTGGGAAAAATTTAGTCATAATTAATAATCAATTCATTACTTTTTCTCCTTGATGATAAAAAGTGGAAGTGATTGGAATTTCAGGTATATGTTGATCATTCACTAGTAGAAAAACACTATCAGACAACCCTTTTACACTGTTGTCTGATAGTCATGCGCGCTGTGTCTATTAAGCAGTTGTTTGATGCACTTTGTCAGACAACTGTTTATACCCGTTGTGTGAATACATTTCTAACAACTGTGCACTTTGAAAAGCCTGTTGTGTGACAACAATTTGAAATAATCTTTTCTATAAACAATGTTGTCTAATTAGCTTTTAACAACAGCAAAATTGAAAATGTTGTTGTTAGATTATCTTCATGCGACAGGTGATGTTAACACACTATTGTATAAGTTTAAATAGACTATAAAGCTTTTGGTCGACTATGTTGTCTGATTTTTATATAAACCTCCTTGTTTTGTTGGTTGGCTATTGTAATATGCTTCTATATTGTATAGCAAAATCAAATAAATCATACAACTATCATTCATTTAAGTACACATCCAAAAAAACCATAAACCCATCATTTCCATATTCAACAAAATTATGCAACTCAAGTTAGTAGTGCATGAAATACTAAACATCCTAAAAAGATCCTAAAACCAAAAGTTACAGCCTGGTGAAGCGTGACTTCTCATTTGTTGCAATTTCACTTGAACCAATAGATATGACTTGAAGACTATCTGATCTACGCATTTTATGCTTGATTCTTAACGTCTTTCTCTTTACATTTAGCTTTGTTTTGACCTTAGTACTATCATTTCTTACTTACTTTATGCTTTTAGGTAGAAATAAAGGAGAAAATAATAAAGGAGGCGTTTTGGAGCTAAAAGCGGGCTAAGGAGAAAAGTTCTCAATTCCGGAGAAGAAATGGTCCGAGGAATGGTCTTCAAATGGTTACTAAAATGCTTTCCCACATGGTGTCAAGAATTGAAGACCAAATGCCAAAAGAAATGGATACCAAAATGGTGGACAAAAAGATGAAGACATTTCTCCTGCGCGACCCAGGAAAGAGCAAATATGGCGGAATATATGGAGCATATAATGGACGAATTTTGGAGGATATTCCATGAAGATAAATACCTGATTTGAGGGCCAAAATATGTTAAAATATATGGTATATTCGGCCAAGGAAGCTTAGAGGAAAAGGAATGCAAAATTTGAAGATATCAAGATTTCCTACTCCTTGTAGAAGAAGAAAATCTGGGCTGCCAGGTCACCCAACTTCAAAAGATCACCGAATATTCAAATCAACTCCGAATTTAATGATCAGATATGATATTTTATAGCCCTTGAAGTCTTCTTTCCAACGAATCAAGAATCGTAATTTTTTGATCTCTACAGCTCCGGGAAAACGCGTTTGAAGTTATACTGTCAGATTTGCCCGGGTACATAAGGAAAGTCTTGTTTTGGTAGGAAAAACCCTACTCTTCTCCTATATAAAGGGGAGCTCGACTCTTTCATTCTCATCTCTTATTCTAGTACTCAAAGCTCTGCCCAAAACACTACCTCTCCTCCCTTGCACCAAATCTGAAGAAGCCATCCCTCCAACGCCATAAACACCATCCTCCACCGAAATATTAGGGGAGTCCCGAAGTATTTCGCCATCTCCATTGAAG
Source organism: Geum urbanum (assembly GCA_946800695.1). Taxonomy (NCBI): domain Eukaryota; kingdom Viridiplantae; phylum Streptophyta; class Magnoliopsida; order Rosales; family Rosaceae; genus Geum; species Geum urbanum. The sequence goes on from OX326998.1 coordinate 45,346,202, forward strand.
AGCAGCTTACACCAAGTAGTCTAGGGGAGTCCCGACAACAAAAAGTGTAACCATAACTCTTCTCTTATTTCTTTGTATTTTTGGCATTCTTTGGAGTGAAGTTGTAAAGGATTTTGGTTATATAATTTTAGTTAATTTTCTGCCATCTTCTAGTTCTTACGTTTTTGCTATACATGTCTATTCTATGCTTAATACTTAATCTGAATGCAGGGGAGTCCCGGTTTAGATTATTGATGTGTTAGGGGAGTCCCGAAGCACTTAATCACGAAATTAACATGAGTTATATAGTTGAGGACGTAGGCACTTTTAGGTTGCATGAAATTGGTTAGGTTATAAAGAGTTAGAGAAAAAGATGAGATGATCACATGTATATATTAGATAGGTTTTATTTTCGGTTTAGTAAACATGTTTAGGTTCTTTGATTCTTGTTTGTTTTGCTTGTCTATGAGTATAAAGCATGATAGAGTCCTAGGATTTCTAAGTGTGTTTTACTTGCCATTTTTTTGTCTTTAATTTCGTAGGTCATTAGAACACCAATTCAAACTCCCCCCATACTTTCTAACGTTTTCATGCAGGTGAACACCCTACAATCCCCGGTTAAGAACGATACCCTATTTACCAATGCTACATCTACACAAAAGGGTTTTAAATTGCATTTCGTCTAGATTGATTATTGAGTGTTAATTTAGTAGTCACTTTAGGCGTTATCACTATCTATGAACACATCCAAGTACAAGAGACTTCTATGATTCTTGACTTGCGGTGAGATTTGGAAAGTAAGAAACCTCTATGTGAACTGAAGAAAAATAGTGTACTTGATTGACAAACGAAAGCCAATGGAATTAGTTTTGGAGGTGAGTCTGGAATAACTAGAGAACTTCACCATATATATAGAACTAGATGGATTTCAAAGCTAAAATTGATCAGATCCAATGTCTAGGAATCTAGGTCTACGAAACCGTTAAGAACCTACATCTGTATTGAAGGATATAGAGAAAATTTTGGTACTTCTTTAACAATAATAACATGAAAGATGCACATGTTATAGAAAATGGTAACAAAGCATGAAGACAAGTAAGTTAAAAACGGAGGGAGTTGCTTAACGCGTACTGATCAATGTTAGAATGCTTGTATACTAATCTGGCCACAATGCAAATGCGCCCTAATCAAAACTATACCAATTTTCGAAAACTTCCTCTTGTTCACTTTAGAAACATCAACTGAGATTTTATCTCTAGAAATATTAGTTGACATATAGTATTCAAATGTATCTAGAAGCATCATATGTTATGTATGCATTTTTAGGATTTAATGTCTTTCACAAGAGATCAAAAGAAATTAAGCACAAACATGTACATAGTTACATTAAAACATGAACTATATATGAGAATATAGAAGAAGAGGAAAGGGCACCGAAAATCTCAATCAAATATATGAAAACAACGCTTAGCCACATCCCAAGGGTCATTTATCTCCAACTTGTACTCTTGCATTCAGATAAGTCAATACAATTACAAAAATCAACAAGCCTAACAATATCAAATGTATAGGATAAATAAAAGTCAAAGTTTCAATCATTAGTCTAACTGAGAACTACATGTGCAAATGGAATGAGTACTTTTAATAAGTCACAACGCAAAGAGGAACACTTGCAAATAGAATAGTTTGGTAAAAAAAAAACATGCAAGCAGCCCCTAGAACAACACGAAGCAATGAACATGAACTTGGAAATTGGTCCAACATTGAAAGAATAGACTCAAAAGATGTCTTAGCAAATCAAATTGCACAGCTGCTAGAGGAATTGGTAATGTATGTATGCGAAACTTAAAGGAGAAATCACATTCAAATTTGAAGAATAAGAAAAGAATGAGGTAAAGAAAAACCTGGGTTACGCAACTAGGTCATCGAGAGGGATGAGCTTGTCCTTGTCATGAATCGAGAATCCTTACATAGAGTTTACGAGGAGTAAGTGCCGAGAATAAACCGAAGAAATTGAGATGAGGAGGCGTCAGGTTTAAGGTTAAGGTCGCTGTCGAGATCAAGGTTGAGAGAGAGAGAGACTGTAACTTTTAAGGTTTGGGAGAATGTACCACTGTAGAAAAGCGGCAGCTTCAAATGGTAAGGAGATGAGAGCTTTTAGGTTGAGATAAAATGAAAATATAAAAAAATAAAGTATAATAAATAAGTAAAATTGACCATTGGCTTATTAAAAATGTAGTTTAAAAAAGAATGTAACTACATGTAAACAAAGAAGTTGTCTAAAAAGATCCAAAAAGACAACACCGTAAAATGTAAGTTGTTTGAATGTAGCAGATAGACAACACAAGTTAGAGAGTAGTTGTGTGAAATAATATCATAGACTAACAAAATCATGCAAAATCATGCAGAGACTTGATTTTGTTAGATTAGCTATAAATAATTAAAAAGGTTTATAGGCTGTTGTGTGAAGTGCAACATCAGACAACACCGTAGTGTAAAATATCAGGTATGGTGTGAACATTAATCATATGACAGAAATTTAGTTGATGTTGTGGGATTTTTCGGGACAACTGCAAATCAAGCATGTGTTGTCTATTACGAGTTGTGTGATTAGGTTTTTCTACTAGTGATTCCTCAACACTCTACAAATTTTATGTGTTGGGCAAAAAAGTTTACAATGCAGTCAAGAGCTCTATCCCAAATACAGATACTTTGATTAAATTATCTAGAAGCAACGAGCCCAAACCTGTCTTTGACAGGTGATGTATGTTCATTTTCCATTCTATCACGTTTGGTTTTTGCTTTATTAGTAGTTGATACATTCACGGTTGAAGAACTATTTTGAATGGCTGGCTATTATGGCAATTTTCTTTAACAGCCTGAAATCCATGCCCATTAACAAAGGGAACTCAATTTCTGGTGACAATAACAACTCAAAGGTCGCCAATCACAGTATTGATCTTAAGCTGGTTACCCACACAGCTAATTTTCTTATGAGAAAACTTGGACTGACAGTCGTTAGCTTTGATGTTGTAGTAAGTACCCAAGCTATTCTATTGTAGAATCTTAAATTTCATTGAATGAAGCTTAAGGCCTATATTAATTTTATTGATTGCAGAATATGTTAAAAAGTTAAAAAGGAAAAGGAAAAGAATATGTTAAAGGCCTATATTAATTGTAATGATTGCCGAGATCTTGAAGAGGAAGATGTGACGACCCGAACCCGAATCAGTAGAGTAATCAGCGTAATCCATGAGTTATCACGTAATCGCAGTTTTTCGTTAATTGTGGGGTTTGCCGGTTTCGTTTACGACTTGATTATCGGCCGAGAATTTGAGTTGAGTCTCTTCTCGGGAGTTGTAGTTCACGTGATTTCGAGTTCGTGGGTGGTTCCGGATGATTTTTCCGATGACCGAGGAATATAATATGATTATTTGAAGTTTCAAAATATCGACGAGTTTATCCGTTCGTATCGAGTTTATCCGAATTGTAATGGTTATCCGTTTTGGACCGTCGATCGTCCCGAGGCGCAAGTATAAATATCGGAAATAGTCAAAAAATTGTCGAAAACACTGTTTGGGAAGTTTGACCGTTGTTTGACCAAGGCTGACCGTTGACTTTTCGTTGACCGGTTCTCCACCGTGCGGCCGCTGTCGGGTTTGGCGATTCCGGCCACCTCCGGCCGAGATATTGGTATAAATCGATTCCTCTTTCGATTACCTACAGTTTAGAACTTGGAATTTTGGAATTTGAGTTTGATTTGAGGGAGAAATGTTGGTTTGAAATCTTGGGGTTTTTGGCCAGAATCAGCCTCGACGGTGGGAGGTGCTCCAGTGACTTTCCGGGGTGGACCTTTGGTGGGTTTTGTTGGGCTTTGGATAGTGATCATTTTCCCTTTAGTTTGGAGGGACGAGGTGGAGCAACGGTGCCGGAATCGGCCGGGAAAGTTTTCCGGCGATTCTTGGCCGTGGCTCTTTCGAGCTGTTTTTCGGCCACGGTGGTGGTTGGATGGTGGTGGTGCCTTGAGGAAAGTTGCTCGGCTTGAAGAGGAGAACAGTTTGGCAGCTCGGTCGCCGGGAAAACTCTTCGGTTGACAGCGCGTCGCCGCTGGCGGCGGCGGTCAACGCCGGAGCTCCGGCGACCCGTTGACTTTTTGGAATTTAGTGATTTTAATGTCATTTTTCTCGTAATCACGCCTCGATCGTCACCTTGAGGTTTTCGAGTTGATTTGGGTATCAGATTTTTGGTCGAGGGTTTTGAGTGGAGATTTCGGGAATTTCGTCTATTATTTTGCACAGTATTATATGTTTCTGGGAACGGTTGGTTTCCGAGGTGTGGTACAGTGTTGTGGTTTGTGATTTTGATCAGATATATTTTATGATTATCAGGGGATCGAGATCGTGCTTCGGGCGAGGGATCTTCCGCCGGGCCTCGTGATTAGCGCGAGTGCGCGTCTTACTCACCTGTGAGTGGACAATTTCTTTTCACTGATAATCGCGAGTCTTTATACACGTTTTACGAGCATGAGCATGCATACGAAATTACGATTTATATGAGCATGTGTTATACGATTATGCCTATCCAACTGTACATTACGTATATGCATTTACATATTGCTTTATACATTTGCATCGAACTATTTATGATTTGGTTTACACAGAGTACAGTCTCAGTATATGTTGTTGTATCAATACACTTGCATCTCGGCTGATCCCCGAGGATGTTTACCGGAGGAGGCTGTGACCCCTGACCCGAGGCCTTTATCGGGGGGGGGGGGGGGCAGACCTCTGACCTGAGGCCTTTCTGGCTAGAATCACGTGTAGGTCTGGGATCCCGTGATTCGGACTGTACTAGCACGGATGTGTCCAAGAGCGACCCCGTGAGATTTTTCCATGCATGCTCTGTACGCTGGAGGAGTTTGTGTCCACCTCGTGTACTCTATAATATTAATTCATTGTGACTCACATATGTTATTATAACATATATCGTTCGGCGAAAGACATTTATTTTCGTCCACTCACTCTAACGGTTTTCATGTCTTTCCCCTGGGCTTTTCGGTTTCCGTGCCCAGTTTGCAGTTCGGATTTTGGTGTCTCACGTCGTGGTCGGAGGCTAGTTGTTCGAGCTACTTGTGTTTTCTAGTAGGTTTCTTGTTTCGCCTACTATTGTATATTTTGTATATATATACACTAGAGGTCGCTCTGATACGTTATGATACATGTTTTATACGGATTTTCCCGGATTTACTATATATTACAGTTATGTTTACTGTTTATTATTATTGATATGATATTGAGAAATCCAGATGGGATTGGTGCCCACAGTTTGACTTTTGTGGCATATGATGAAGTGTTATTTTCCGGGTGCAGGTAAAGGCAATTCCGCGTTAGTAGCGTTACTCTGCCCAAATTTTTTACGGTTTTTGTTGGTTCATGTTTTCAGAATGGGTTTGATTCCAGTTTAGGAAACTAAATCGGGGTTGGGTCCTTTCTTCTTGGTATCAGAGCATTAGGTTGTCAGATTCTGTAGACTCTTGTAGTTGTGATGCTTAGGGTATTTGAGTTTGTACAGCATGACTGGAGTGATGACCCGACTGGCCAGCGGTACTCATCAATGCTTCGAGTGTTGTGTGTTCTCAAATATCTGAGGTCTCATGATTACGTTCCTTCTGCTTATACCTAATGCTTGTCTTGTATCAGTAGGATGGCTCCTCGACGTGGTCCTCGTGTTGATCGAGAAGCGGATCCTAATGAGGATCGCCAGAAGCACGACTTGCTGATGCGAGTGTTGCGTTTGGAAGAGCATTTTGACCCTGTGGTCAAAGCTCGTACTGCTGGTGCGACTGTCTTTTCGGGTTCAGCTAATCCAGAGTTGTGAGAGGCATGGTTGGTTCAGGTTGAACGAGTTTGTGAGCGTCTGTTTTTTACCCCTGAGCAGATGACAGTGGCAGCAGTCGGATTACTTGAGTCAGATGGATACTTCTGGTGGGTTAGCACCGATAGAGTTCCAGTTGATACTCCGTGGACTTTATTCCGAGATTTGTTTATGCGGAGGTACTTCAACCAGGCTACCCAGCAGCGTAAGTATGAGGAGTTTACGAACTTGAGGCAGGGCAGTTTGTCTGTACTTGAGTACCAGGACAGGTTTACCCGCTTATCTCGATTTGCGCGTGACATGGTGGCTACTGAGGAAGCCAAGTGCCGCAGGTTTGAGCTGGGTTTGAACTTGAACATAAAGGGGACTCTGACTACGATGCCTCGGAATAACTTCGATGAGTTTGTCAGTGCAGCACTCCGAGGTGAGGATATCGAGAAGGAGAGGCAGATGAGGTAGCAGCCTAGGCAGTTTGAGGAGGGTGGACCGAGTCAGGGGCCTTCCAAGAGGCAAAGTTCTGATACTTCCGGTTCGGCTTCATCCTCGGGCAGTGGACCATATCGACCGCTAGCTAGTGCACCGAGACAGAGACAGAGATGGAGGAGAGATCGACCGCAGCGACCACAGGCTAGTGGGGGTTCCAGCGGTTCCAATTATGTGACGACCCGGACCAGAATCAGCAGTCTGATCAGCTGTATACGTGAGTTATCGCGCATAGTCGCAGATTGTCGACAGTTGATTGAATCGCCAGGCTCGTTAACGACTTAATTATTGGCCGAGAATTGGAGCTGAATCTCTTCTCGAGAGTCGTAGTACATGTGATTTCGAGTTCGTGGGCGGTTCCGGATCGTTATTTGGACGACCGAGGAATTAATTATGAATATTTGAAGTTCGGATTTAAATGGTGGGCTACTTAACGACTAAATTACTGGACGAGAATTTGGTTTCGGCTTCTTCACGGAAGTTGTTCAGAATTTAATTTCGAGCTTGTAGGAACTTCCGGAGCATGATTTTGAGTTACGAAGATTTAGTTGTGATTATTTCCGATTGTGGATTGTTAGTCGATTAAATATGGGCTTGGTTGAATGGTTGACTTTTTATCCGATTGGCCGATGTGTTTGACTTTGGGTGATTATTGAAGAATATGTCGAAATGAGTTTGTGGCCGCGAGAATTATCGGAATCGGAATTACGACGAGAAAGTTACGGGTGTTCAAAGTTCGTCGAAATGGATAATTATGAGTTTCCTCTTTGGGAAAGGCTATAAATAGTAAACTTGCCAAATCAGGAAAGTCAAAATAGGTTCATTTATTGGTTTGACCGAGTTGACTGAGTCAACTCGGTGGAGGAGAGAAGGCCGACGGCGAACGGCGTGCTCCACGGCGGTGGAATTGATTCCGGCCATCTCCGAGCCTCTTTCTGGTCCCGTTCGACTCGTATGGACACCCTCATCCTTGCTCCGGCCTCCTTTCACGGCGAGGCTCGCCGGAGGAGGAGATATTTTCGGCCAAACTTTGGAAGAAAATGGTGAATTCGGATTCCACGTTTTAGGCCGATTCGAGCTGCAACTTTTAGTGGGCTTTGAAGCTCTCTTCTCAAGGATTCTAACCATGTAAGTATGAAGCTTTAATTCGATTTGTGGAAGGAGAATTTTGGATTTGAAATTTGTGTACTAATTCGGTTTATCACGAAATTGATCTAGTGAGAGTGAGAATTGGCCTTCGATGCAGTTGACAAAGTTGCTCAGTGGGTGATTTTGAGTGGAATAGGGGTTGCTCCGCCATGAAATTCTCCGGTCAGTGGCGGCGCCGCCGTGGGCGGCGGTCAACGCGGCGGTCAATGTTGACTTTTTGGGATTTTCGACAAGTTGCATGTCATTTGACTCGAAATCGCACCCCGATCGCAGTGGGGAGGTTCATTTCTCGATTTGAGCGACCGAAAGTATAGCGAGGTATTGTGATGTACATATCGGATTTTCGACGATTCGTCGTATTCGGATTATGTGTTTCCGAGAACGGTGGTTTCTCGTGATTTGTCTTGTATTGTCGAGTTATGATTTTGAGGAATGGATTTTGTGAATATTCAGGGGTTCGTGATCGTTCGTTTGGCGATGGACTTTCCGCCAGATCACGGGTTAACGCGTATCACGTTACGCTAGTCTGTGAGTAGACAATTTATTTTCACGGAATTCTTGCGAGTCTTTTATATGATTTTCGAACTTGAGCATGCGTATTGAGATTATGGATTACATGAGCATGTGTTTTACGATTATACGAATATACTTATACGAATATACGTATACGAGTATACATACCTTTATATGTTGTTTCATGCATTTGCATCAAACTGTTTATGATTTGGTTTACACAAAGTACAGTCTCAGTTACGTTGTTGTATCGATACACTTTGCCTCTCGGTTGATCCCCGATGGTAGGCCGCCTGGAGGGGCGTTTCCCCAACCAGACCGGTGAGGGGCGTATCCCCGGAACCGAGGCCATTTCTGGCATAGAATCACGTGTGGGTCTGGGATCCCGTTATTCTGACTGTACTAGCACGGTGTGTGTCCATGAGTGACCCCGTGGGATTTTTACTTGCATGCTCAGTACACTGGAGGAGTGTGAGTTTTACCTCGTGTACTATGATGTTTTTATTTACCTGGAATCGCATATGTTATTTTAAACATATATATTAACTGGTGAAAGACATTTATTTTCATCCACTCACTCTAACGGTTTTCATGTCTTTCCCCTGGGCTTTTCGGTTTCCGTGCCCAGTTTGCAGTTCAGGCTCTGGTGTCGCACGTCGTGGTCGGAGGCATAGTGCTCGAGCTACCTTATTTCTTCCAGTAGGTTTTTTGTTCTACCTACTGTGGTATACTGATATGTTTATACATTAGAGGTCGCTCTGAGTAATCTGTTGTTTATGTTATACGATTTTACTCCGGATTTCAGTAAAGTATAGATTTATTTATTGTTTTACTTTACTGTTGATATATTGAGAAATCCAGATGGGATTGGTGCCCACGGTTTGCTTTTTGTGGCATATGATGAAGTGTATTTTCCGCGTGCAGGTAATGGTAATTCCACGTTAGTAACGAAACTCTGCCAAAATTTCTACGGTTTTTGTTGGTTCGTGTTTTCGGAGGGGTTCGATTCCGGTTTAAGGAGCTAAATCGGGGTTGGGTCCTTTCAGCTTGGTATCAGAGCATTAGGTTATAGGTTCTGTAGACTTCTGTAGTCGTGTTTACTAAGAATATTTGAGAATGTACAGCATGTCTGGAATGGTGACCCGACCGGCCGGCGGATAATCATCAATATTCCGGGTGTTGTATGCTTTCAAATATTTAAAGTTCCATGATTACGTTCCACTTGTTGTGAACGATATTTCATTCATTAGGATGCCTCCTGACGTGCTTTCCGTGTCGTTTCGGTTGTTGATCCTATTGAGGATCAATCGACGCGTGATTTGCCAGAGAACTGTTGATTTGGATGAATATTCAGAGTTCAGTGAACTGTGTGGCACGGTTTGCTTGGTTGTGTGTGTATGAGCATCTATATGTTGCCTCAGAGCTGAAAAGTGTGGCAGTTGATGTTTGCCTAAGTCAGATCATTATATTTGGTGGGCTGATATTGTGTGAGTTCCGGTTGCGACTCCATGGCCTACATTCAGAGTGTTGTTTATATGGTAATGGTTTTATCAGACTATCCAGCAATCAATGTGGAGTGTTTACCCACCTGAGGCAGAGATGCATTGTTCACATGTTTGTCCCTGTGTGCACTTGTTATGTGGCTTCAGAGGGAGCTATGCACGAGGTTCGAGATGAGTTTGAACCTGAGCATCAGAGAGAGTCTGATTGATATGCCTCGAGATATCCGTGAGGAGCTTAGTGTACTATACTCCGAGGCGAGGCTATTGAGAAGGAAAGTTGTATGCGGTTTCTGATGTGATGATTTGAGGAAAGTGGACATAGTCGAGATTTTGATGAGGTTGAGTTCTGACACCTCGGGATCAGTGACTTCATCAGGCTGTGGCCCTATCGATTATGTTGTGGGTCATCAGATCAAGCAAAGGACCGTTTGACGATGGCAGAGATCACAGAGTAGCGGATTTGCTCCTGTGGCATGAGTTTGGGCGATCGTTGGTGATCCTTTCACGTAGCAGGTGTTGCGGTGATTTGTGTTCATGAAGTACTCTCAGTTGCTATCGTTGTGGCCAGGAGGGTCACGTTACGAAGGAGCGCCCTCAGCCAGCTGTTTTAGCGGTTTGACAGCTCAGAGTTTACGAGGAGTTCATGATGCTGTTTTTGGAATTGACCAATATACTCATTTGATGAGTTAATCAGCAATGTCGCTATTGATGTGGGCGGCTAGTTGGGCATGTTGGAGTTCGTGCCATGATCCTGTTTGAGGACAGACTTTTCTTCGAGGTTACTGTCGTTTGATATCCATGGCTATTGTACCTGCATCTCCACTTCCGAGGTTTTGGAGAGTGTTGCATCCATCCGGAGGTTGCGAGATCCTTGTTGGAGGATATGGCTTAGTCGCGGGTCTGTTATAGCTGGACATTGTGGTTTTGATGTGACTATGAGTATGGATTTATTGACGATGCGTTTGGCTGTGTTCGAGTGCCTCGAGAAGAAGGTTGTGTTCGACGACCAGACTTTTCCCGAGACATTGTTTCGTGGTGATGGTTGAGCGGATGATGGAGACGAGTTGTGTGGTTTGCTTTGCTCATGTTGTTGATACTATGGTTGCTGTACCCGACGTTGGTGACATTGAGATGGTTCCCGAGTTTCCAGGCGTGTTCCGGAGGAGTTACCAGGTGTTCCTCCAGTTCGGGAGACTGACTACACCATTGAGTTTGTACCGGGCGTTGGACTCATTTTACCGACGTCTTGTCGTTTGGAGCCAGCGGAGCTGATAGAGCTATTGTTTCGACTCCAGGAGTTGCTGGAGGAGGTTTCAGGAGATCTCATGCGACCTCGCGTATTTGCGTGGTGTGCTCTTGCATTGTGTGTATGAATGAAGGATGGTTGACGTGGTGGTACATTGGCTACCGGAAGCCTGATTCGCTTCAGAGGAGAGTGAGTATCCTCCGCTTCGGATTGACGAGTGGTTTGATCAGCTTGTGAGAGCTTCAGTCTTTTCGAAGACTGATTTCGGATCCGGATACCATCAGTTATGGTTCGGTGAGTCAGATGTGGTTATGTCAGCTTTCAGATCATGGTGCAGGCATTACGATTTCTTGGTCACGCCATTGGTTGACCAATGCCCCCGTAGTTTTACGGACTTGATGGACCAGGTGTTCAGACAGTTTCTGGACGAGTTTGCGGTCATGTTCGTTGGCAATGTCTTGATGTACTTCGGGAGTATGGACCAGTACCTGAAACGATTGTGAGCAGTTTTGCAGACTTTGCGAGATGACCAGGTGTTTGCGATGTTCAGCCAGTATAAGTTTTGGTTGATTAGCGTGAAGATTTTGGACTGTGTGATGTTATCCGTGTGAGTTGGCGTGGATCCTGACCAGATAGAAGTCGTGTTGATTTGGGCATTGATTTACCATTTTTGCAGAGATCAGGGATCTCTTGGGTTTGGCAGGCTTTTACCAACGACTTGTGCAGTATTTTCCCGGATTGCCACTTCACTTTCCAAATTGACGAAGAAGTGTCAAGTTCGAGTGGTTTGATGCACGCGAGGAGATTTACTTACTCCTGCAGGGTGGTTGACCGTTGCTTCGGTTTCGACCTTACCTAACGATTGTGACGAGTTCGTGGGTTATGGCGATGCATCGAGGATTGGGTTTTGGTTATGCGTGATGCAGCTTAGCAGAGCGGTGGCTTATGATTTCAGGCAGTGGAACCTTATGTAGCTACGTATCCTGTGTATGATGGGGGTGTAGCTGTTCTTGTGTTAGCATCAGAGAGTTCGAGACACTACAGCTATGGCGTGCAGCGCGGTGTAGGACGTACACTGATCATTTGAGTTTCATCCACTTGCATTTTTGGCCAGATTTGGGCTTGAGGCAGTGTAGATGGATAGGGTCGACTCACGACTACGGCTGCACCTTTGAGTTTGTTCGGGAAAGGCTAGAGGTTATACTTTGACCATCCGTCTGGGATGTTGTTACTGATGCATTCAGTCGAGAGTCGGAAGCTTCAGTGTTTCATGTGTGTGTATGGCTCGAGTTTCCGTGATAGCCGAGTTGTGCGCTACGGAAACTGAGTTAGTGTGTGATGATGTTGAAGCTTATTGTTTTTGCGTGCGATATGCAATAGTGGTACGGAGATGTGTCTGATACTCCGAGTTTATTACTCGTGACGCAACATGAAGAGCAATATAGCAGCTTATGTGTACAGATACCACAATTGTCGACTGGTGATGGCTAGGAGGCAGAGACTTGCCAAGAAGTGTCAGCCATTTGAGATTTCCGGTTAGACGTGGCGTTTGTCGCTGTGATTTTGTGTGCTAGTATACACTTCGGTTTGTTGTACCAGTTGTCAGGCCATTGTGGACCATTTGAAGAACTCAGTACATTTCCTTGTACTTTCGGAAATGATTTCAGTGGCAGGCTGGCATAACTGTGTTTGACAGAGGTTGTCCATTTCGTGGTGTACCTATGTCTCAGTTCGCCGATCAAGGTAATCAGCTACGACTTTGTGTCAGCGAGCTTTACAGCGAGCATTGGGGACCAGATTACGAGTTAGTACCGGTTCTTATCCTCAGATTGGTGAGCGATCTTTGAGGACTATTCAGACCTTGGAGGGCATATTGTGGACCTCGGTATTGCTGTTCCAGAGGATTTGGGACCAGCAACTTCAGCTGTTCGAGATTGCTTGCAGTACCAGTTTGTAGACCACTATAGTTCTGATGTTGCATGTTGTCATTTTGTTGACGATGTTGTACTCCATTGTGCTGGAGCGAGTTTGGTTTGAGTCTGAGTTGATGTTTGATTCGGAATTTGTGGGATGTGTTACCACAGACTGTCAGGTTAGCAGAAATGGATTGATACTTGCTTGAGTTCGATGTTTGAGTTATGTTGATGTGTGCAGATTGAGTTGAGATTTGCTATGTTATTTTGATCCGTGTGTGGTCAAAGGCGAGTTTGTATTGTACCGTATAGTTCGGCATCGCCTATAGCATTGGCTTTTGTGTGTGTTGTGTTCCGTGTTGTGGAACTACGTTTCAGATTTGTTATGTGTTGTGTACCCTATATGTTCCTTATGCAGGAACACTTGGCTATTGTGTAGTGCCAGTTTAGAATTGTGATTTGAGGGTACAGAGATTTCAGTACGGAGCTATCTCCTATCGTGGAGACGGTTGTCAGAGTTGTTCAGTTAAGGTTGCCGTTGGGAAGTTGAGCAGTATGCTGAGGCAGTACTCCTACCTTGTAGTTGGCAGACTCAGAAATTTCGAGGTCGAAATTATTTTAAGGGGGGTGGATTTGTGACGACCCGGACCAGAATCAACAGTCTGATCAGCTGTATACGTGAGTTATCGCATAGTCGCAGATTGTCGACAGTTGATTGAATCGCCAGGCTCGTTAACGACTTAATTATTGGCCGAGAATTGGAGCTGAATCTCTTCTCGAGAGTCGTAGTACATGTGATTTCGAGTTCGTGGGCGGTTCCGGATCGTTATTTGGACGACCGAGGAATTAATTATGAATATTTGAAGTTCGGATTTAAATGGTGGGCTACTTAACGACTAAATTACTGGACGAGAATTTGGTTTCGGCTTCTTCATGGAAGTTGTTCAAAATTTAATTTCGAGCTTGTGGGAACTTCTGGAGCATGATTTTGAGTTACGAAGATTTAGTTGTGATTATTTCTGATTGTGGATTGTTAGTCGATTAAATATGGGCTTGGTTGAATGGTTGACTTTTTATCCAATTGGCCGATGTGTTTGACTTCGGGTGATTATTGAAGAATATGTCGAAATGAGTTTGTGGCCGCGAGAATTATCGGAATTACGACGAGAAAGTTACGGGTGTTCAAAGTTCGTCGAAATAGATAATTATGAGTTTCCTCTTTGGGAAAGGCTAGAAATAGTAAACTTGCCAAATCAGGAAAGTCAAAATAGGTTCATTTATTGGTTTGACCGAGTTGACTGAGTCAACTCGGTGGAGGAGAGAAGGCCGACGGCGAACGGCGTGCTCCACGGCGGTGGAATTGATTCCGGCCATCTCCAAGCCTCCTTCTGGTCCCGTTCGACTCGTATGGACACCCTCATCCTTGCTCCGGCCTCCTTTCACGGCGAGGCTCGCCGGAGGAGGAGATATTTCCGGCCAAACTTTGGAAGAAAATGGTGAATTCGGGTTCCACGTTTTAGGCCGATTCGAGCTGCAACTTTTAGTGGGCTTTGAAGCTCTCTTCTCAAGGATTCTAACCATGTAAGTATGAAGCTTTAATTCGATTTGTGGAAGGAGAATTTTAGATTTGAAATTTGTGTACCAATTCGGTTTATCACGAAATTGACCTAGTTAGAGTGAGAATTGGCCTTCGATGCAGTTGACAAAGTTGCTCAGTGGGTGATTTTGAGTGGAATAGGGGTTGCTCCGCCATGAAATTCTCCGGTCAGTGGCGGCGCCGCCGTGGGCGGCGGTCAACGGCGGTCAATGTTGACTTTTTGGGATTTTCGACAAGTTGCATGTCATTTGACTCGAAATCGCGCCCCGATCGCAGTCGGGAGGTTCGTTTCTCGATTTGAGCGACCGAAAGTATAGCGAGGTATTGTGATGTACATATCGGATTTTCGACGATTCGTTGTATTCGGATTATGTGTTTCTGAGAAAGGTGGTTTCTCGTGATTTGTCTTGTATTGTCGAGTTATGATTTTGAGGAATGGATTTTGTGAATATTCAGGGGTTCGTGATCGTTCGTTTGGCGATAAACTTTCAGCCGGATCACGGGTTAACGCGTATCGCGTTACGCTAGTCTGTGAGTGGACAATTTCTTTTCACGGAATTCTTGCGAGTCTTTTATATGATTTTCGAACTTGAGAATACGTATTGAGATTATGGATTACATGAGCATGTGTTTTACGATTATACGAATATACCTATACGAATATACGTATACGAGTATACATACCTTTATATGTTGTTTCATGCATTTGCATCAAACTGTTTATGATTTGGTTTACACAGAGTACAGTCTCAGTTACGTTGTTGTATCGATACACTTTGCCTCTCGGTTGATCCCCGATGGTAGGCCGCCTGGAGGGGCGTTTCCCCAACCAGACCGGTGAGAGGCGTATCCCCGGAACCGAGGCCATTTCTGGCTTAGAATCACGTGTGGGTCTGGGATCCCGTGATTCAGACTGTACTAGCACGGTGTGTGTCCATGAGTGACCCCGTGGGATTTTTACTTGCATGCTCAGTACACTGGAGGAGTGTGAGTTTTACCTCGTGTATTATGATGTTTTTATTTACCTGGAATCGCATATGTTATTTTAAACATATATATTAACTGGTGAAAGACATTTATTTTCGTCCACTCACTCTAACGGTTTTCATGTCTTTCCCCTGGGCTTTTCGGTTTCCGTGCCCAGTTTGCAGTTCAGGCTCTGGTGTTGCACGTCGTGGTCGGAGGCATAGTGCTCGAGCTACCTTGTTTCTTCCAGTAGGTTTATTGTTCTACCTATTGTGGTATACTGATATGTTTATACATTAGAGGTCGCTCTGAGTAATCTGTTGTTTATGTTATACGATTTTACTCCGGATTTCAGTAAAGTATAGATATATTTATTGTTTTACTTTACTGTTGATATATTGAGAAATCCGGATGGGATTGGTGCCCACGGTTTGCTTTTTGTGGCATAGGATGAAGTGTATTTTCCGCGTGCAGGTAATGGTAATTCCAAGTTAGTAACAAAACTCTGCCAAAATTTCTACGGTTTTTGTTGGTTCGTGTTTTCGAAGGGGTTCGATTCCGGGTTAGGGAGCTAAATCCGGGTTGGGTCCTTTCAAATTATCCCCGGCGTACCGGTGGCACGTTTGCCGTACCGAGAGAGTATCCATTATGCAACTTCTGCAACAAGCATCACTATGGTCCTTCTCAGCGAGGCCCTATCACTTGTTTTCGTTGTGGCCAGGTGGGTCACTATGCAAGGGAGTGTTTCCAGCTTGATGGTGCTGATGGACAGGCAGCCCAGAGTTCCGGAGCTGAGCGTGGTGCCACTTCGGGAGCTCGACCAGTACAGTTTGCGGGCCAGGGTAGACAGCAGGGGCAGCCTTAACGTGGACGACCAGCCAGGCAGGCTAGGGTTCATGCCATGACTTTACGTGAGGGTAGAGCTTCACCAGAGGTTGTTATCGGTACGTTGCATATCTTTGGTATTCCAGTACTTACATTGTTAGATCCAAGAGCTACACATTCATTCATGTCATATAGACTATCATCTTTAGCTACTGTACATGCGTCTCCACTTCCGGGGTTGTAGAGAGTGTTGTATCCGTCCGGTGAGATTGTGAATATTGGCTGGGTATACCGAGATTGTGAGATTTTTATTGGGGGCCATGGCTTGGCCGCGGATCTGTTGTTGTTTGATATCGTCGATTTTGACGTGATCTTGGGTATGAACTTCTTGGAGACACATTGGGCCATGTTTGACTATCACAAGAAGGAGGTTGCATTTCGACGACCAGGCTTTCCCGAGGTATTGTTTCGCGGCGAGAAGAATACGTCCTTGTCATGTGTGATTTCCGCGATGAAGGCGGATCGAATGATGATGAAGGGCTATGTTGCTTATTTAGCTCATGTGGTGGATACTACGGCTACTGTGCCAGACATTAGTAGTATTAAGGTTGTTTCTGAGTTTCCGGATGTATTTTCGGAGGAGTTACCAGGTGTACCTCCAGTTAGGGAGATTGATTTCACTATTGAGCTATTACTGGGTATTGGACCCATTTCTCAGACACCGTATCGTATGGCGCCAGCGGAGTTGAAGAGTTACAGGTTCAACTTCAGGAGTTGCTGGAGAAGGGTTTCATTCGACCCAGTGTTTCATCGTGGGGTGCCCCAGTTTTGTTTGTACGGAAGAAGGATGGATCCATGTGGTTGTGCATCGATTACCGAAAGCTGAATCAGGTTACAGTAAAATATTCGTTGCCGCGGATTGATGACTTGTTTGATCAACTCAAAGGAGCTTCAGTCTTTTCGAAGATTGATCTCAGGTCCGGATATCACCAGTTGAGAATCCGAGAGTCTGATGTGGCCAGGACAGCTTTTAGATTGCGGTATGGGTACTACGAGTTTTTGGTTATGCCGTTTGGGTTGACCAACGCCCCCGCAGCCTTTATGGACTTGATGAACCGGGTGTTCAGGCGATTTCTGGACAAGTTCGTGATTGTCTTCATCGATGATAATTTGATCTATTCCAGGAGTGTGAGCCAGCATAAGAAGCATTTGCGAGCGGTGTTACGGACTTTGCGGGACAATCAGTTGTTTGCGAAGTTCAGCAAGTGTGAGTTTTGGCTGGACAGTGTGAAATTTCTGGGCCACGTGATTTCGGCTGAGGGAGTCAGCGTTGATCCTGACAAGATCGAGACCGTGCTGAATTGGAGTAGACCTACCACCGTACCGGAGATCCAGAGTTTCTTGGGTTTGGCAGGCTGTTATTGGCTTTTTATACAGGATTTTTCTCGGATTGCTACTCCACTGACCAGGTTGATGAAGAAAGGCGTCAAGTTTGAGTAGTCCGATGCATGTAAGGAAAGTTATTTGCTCATGAAGGAAAACTTGACTATTGCACCAGTTCTGACATTACCAGACGACAGCGGTGAATTTGTGGTTTATAGTGATGCATCGAAGATGGGACTTGGTTGTGTGTTGATGCAACATGGCAGAGTCGTAACCTATGGTTCCAGGTAGCTGAAACCACACGAAGTCAACTATCCGACCCATGATTTGGAGTTGGCCGCTATTGTGTTAGCGTTGAAGAGTTGGAGACATTACTTGTACGGAGCCCAATGTAAGATTTACACCGACCACAAGAGTCTCACTTACTTGCGGACGCAGCCAGTCTTGAACATGAGGCAGCGCAAGTGGATGGAGTTGATAAACGACTACGATTGCACTTTCGAGTACCATCCAGGGAAGGCCAATGTTGTTGCCGATGCACTCAATCGGAAATCCGGAGCTTCGTTGTTCAATGTGTGTGTGGCTAGAGTTTCTATGTTAGTCGAGCTTCGGGCTACGGGAGCTGAGTCTGAGTGGGATGACGAGGGAGCTTTGTTGGCCAGTTTCCAGGTTCGACCCGTGTTGGTTGAGCAGGTACGGGATGCTCAGGATTCAGATTCCTACCTGTTGGACAAGAAGACTATGATACGAAATGGTGTGCCAATAGAGTTTCGGTTGAGTGACGACGGTACATTGTTGTTCAGAGGCAGGTTGTGCGTACCCAGAGACGAGAGTCTGAAGGAGGAGATTCTTGATGAGGCCCATTGTTCGGCGTATGCGATGCATCCCGGTGGTACGAAGATGTTTCGTACACTTTGAGCGTATTACTGGTGGCACAACATGAAGCGGGAGATTACCGCATATGTGAGGCGATGTTTGATCTGTCAGCAGGTTAAAGCGGAGAGGCAGAAGCCTGCAGGGAAGTTACAGCCACTGGAGATTCCGGTTTGGAAGTGGGAGCACATTACCATGGATTTCGTTTATCAGTTGCCGCTTACTTCGGCTGGCAACACTGATATTTGAGTTTCGGAAGATTTTTCAGATAATCGAAGAATATAAAATGGATATTTGAAATTATCGTCAAGTTAGTCGTACTTATTCGTTTGGGTTTGAGTTATCCAAATCGTGAATTTGGTCGGTTCGCGACATATAAATATCGAATAGTCGTAAAATTGTCAAAAACTCACATTTGGACCGAGTTTGACCGAGTTGGACTGAGTTGACTCGGGTTGACCCATTTTGTCCACCGACCCGTTTTCTTCCCGTCGTCGAACCCGACGTTTCTGGCCACCTCCTGTCAAGTTCTTGGTGATCGTGATCGAGTGTTTGACGAGAGATCTTCCGCTGGACCTCAGAGTTAGCCTGGTACTGTGAGTGGACACTTTGATTTTCACTGTCAATTTGCGACTCTTGATTATGCAATTATGATTATGCATTTATGATTATGTATTTTTAATTGGAGGCACATATATGATTTGTTTTACATGGATTATGGATATATGGATGCATCGATGCATGGCTTCTTGGCTGATCCCCGAAATGCTCCGAGAATGTTATGACAAATGTCTGACCTGTGATTATATGGCTCCTAGGAAAGTTATGACAAACCCCTTACTTGGTTGAGCATGATTGTAACTTTGAGGAAAATGTACTCAAGTTACGGCCTCCACATTTTATACGGTATCCAGGAAGGTTATGACAACCACCTTACCTGTGATTGATGATTTTAGACTCGCATCATGATTTCATGTTTATATTGGTGAAAGACATATTATTATTTTCGTCCACTCACTCTAACGATTTTATTTGCCTTTCCCTGGGCTTTTCGGTTTCTTTTGCCTAGTTTACAGTTTGGGTTCTAGGGTTGCACGTCGACGGTGGAGGCGTAGAGTTCAAATCACACTTTAGTTCGAGTAGGTTCTTTGTTCGACCTACTGATTGTATATGATGTATATAGGAGTCGCTTTGATTACTTATGTTTGTTTTTAGTTGAGTTTACTCCTGAATGTTTTTCTGGATTTCTTGTAAACCTTGTGGTTTATTATATATTTGATGTTGAGAAATCCAGATGGGGAACTGAGCCCCACGGTTTGGCTTTTGTGGAATATTCGAAGTGTGATTCTCTTTGCTGATCTACGCATTTTATGCTTGATTCTTAACGTCTTTCTCCTTACATTTAGCTTTGTTTTGACGTTAGTATTCTTTTTTTTTTCTTACTTATTTTGTTGTTTTTAGGTTTTGAATAAAGAAGATCAATAAAGGAGGTGGAAATGAGCTAAAAACGCAGCAAATGGAAGTTTCCTAACTCGACTAGGGAAAATAGTCTTTTCCTACTTTGACTAGGATTCCTACTCGGATTACGAAAGTAAGAAGGTTCGAGATCCCGGAAGTGTCGCGGAGCTGAAAAGTGAAGTTTCCTAAATCAACTAGGAATGACGTGGCAGAATGTTCTGGAACGTGCAAAAATGATTCTGAAATGGTCTTCATAAAAATTGCCAAAATGGTGTGTGACGACCCGAAACAGAATCGGTAGAGTAATCAGCGTAATTCACGAGTTAGCGCGTAATCGCAGTTTTTTGATAATTGTGTGGTTTGCCGGTTTTGATTACGACTTAATTATCGGCCGAGAATTTGAGTTGAGTCTCTTCTCGAGAGTTGTTGTACACGTGATTTCGAGTTCGTAGGCGGTTCTAGATGATTATTTCGACGACCGAGGAATTTAATATGAATATTTAAAGTTTTGGAATATCGACGAGTTTATCCATTCGTATCGAGTTTATCCGAATCGTAATGGTTATCCATTTTGGACCGTCGATCGGAAATAGTCAAAAATTGTCGAAAATGCACTGTTTGGAAGTTTGACCGGCGTTTGACCATAATTGGAGCGTTGACCGGAGAAGAAAATCTCCACCGCCGCTGACTCCCTGGCGACCTTCATTTGTCGGCCACCTCCGGCCTTGTGGTTGGGGATCGAGATCGTGCTTAGGGCGAGGGATCTTCCGCCGGGCCACGTAATTAGCGCGAGTGCGCGTTTTACTCATCTGTGAGTGGACAACTTCTTTTCACTGATAATCGCGAGTATTTAATACACTTTTTATAAGCATGAGCATGCATATGAGATTATGATTTAGATGAGCATGTGTTATACGATTATGCCTATATAATTATACATTACGTATATGCATTTACATGTTGCTTTATACACTTGCATCAAACTATTTATGATTTGGTTTACACGGAGTACAGTCACAGTATATGTTGTTGTATCGATACACTTGCATCCCGGCTGATCCCCGAGGATGTTTACCGGGGGAGGCTGTAACCCCTGACCCGAGGCCTTTACCGGGGGGGGCCAGACCTCTGACCTGAGGCCTTTCTGGCTAGAATCACGTGTGGGTCTGGGATCCCGTGATTCGGACTGTACTAGCACGGATGTGTCCATGAGCGACCCCGTGAGATTTTTCCATGCATGCTCTGTACGCTGGAGGAGTTTGAGTTCACCTCGTGTACTATATCATATTCATTCATTTGGACTCGCTAATGTTATTATAACATATATTATTCGGCGAAAGACATTTATTTTCGTCCACTCACTCTAACGGTTTTCATGTCTTTCCCCTGGCTTTTCGGTTTCCGTGCCCTGTTTGCAGTTCAGATTCTGGTGTCTCATGTCGCGGTCGGAGGCTAGTTGTTCGAGCTACCTGTCTTTTCCAGTAGGTTACTTGTTTCGCTTACTGTTGTATATTTTGTATATATATACACTAGAGGTCGCTCTGATACGTTACTGATACATGTTTTATATGGATTTTCCCAGATTTTATATATTACAGTTATGTTTACTGTTTATTGCTATTGATATGATATTGAGAAATCCGGATGGGATTGGTGCCCACGGTTTGGCTTTTGTGGCATAGGATGAAGTGTTATTTTCCGGGTGCAGGTTAAGGCAATTCCGCGTTAGTAGCGTTACTCTGCCCAAATTTTTAAGGTTTTTGTTGGTTCGGGTTTTCATAAAAAGTTTGATTCCGGTTTAGGAAACTAAATCGGGGTTGGGTCCTTTCATGGTGTGCAAAAATGGTTTCCCAAATGAAGAATGAAGACATTTCTCCTACTCGGACCAGGAAAGAACAAAAGATGGCGGATCAAGAGATGATGTGGCCGAAAATAACAAGAATATCAAGTATATCTTAATTTTTCCTTATTTGAAGATCAAAATATCTCAAATATTTGGTATTTTCAACCAGAATATATTCCTTGAAGAACAAGAAGAGAAAAATCAAGAAAGAAGATATTTGGCATTGAATAAGGAAAAAATATCCAAGATACAGGCCTGTAACTTCAAGATATCACCAAATCCGCAAATCTACTCCCAATATGGTGATTATATACCTTTTTGGAAAGCTCTTGACGTCTTCTTTCCAACCAGACCAAGAACATAATTTTCTGAGATATACAGCCACGGGAAAACGCGTTTGAAGTTATACTGACTGATTTACCCGGGATACTTTAGGAAAATCTAGTTTGGAGAGGAAGATTCCCGTTCTTCACATATAAATAGAGGAGCTGGGCCTCATTCTCATGGATCACTCATATTAGAGCCAAAATCTTGTCCAAGAGCCCTTTTACTCTCTAAAATACTAAAAGTCTCCAAGGAAGCCGCCCTCCTCCACAAACCGTCATTACCATCCTCCAAGGAAGGCATAGCTTGGCAATCCCAAGGTGTCATCCCCTCCATTGAAGCCAAAGGCATAGCTTGGCAATCCCAAGGTGTCAACGTCTTCTCCATTGAAGAGCATCTACACGGCTAGTCTAGGGCAATTCCCTGATTTAAAAGTGTAACCATGTCTTCTTCTCTTTATTCTTCCTTGTATGTATTTTCAGTTATTATGGATTGGTTTCAAATTTTGGTTAAATAATTCCAATATGTTTTTCTTGTAGTTTATTTAGTGCTTTTTGAATTTAGTTACACATGCTTATTGGTACTTAATGCTTAATTTAAATGCAGGGAAATTCCAAAGTTTAGATTATGAAAGTGTTTGAATGTAGGGCAATTCCCAAGTTTGGCACTTTAACTATGAAATATGCATGCAAAACATAGCTAAAGACTTAAATGCTAAATAGGTTGCATGAAATCTATTAGGTTATTAAAGGCTAGGTAAAAAGATGAGTCGATCACTTGTATATACTAGATTTCATGTTTTATTTTCGGTATATAAGCATGTTCAGTAATTTTAGGGTTCTTGATTGATTACTTGTCTATGAGCTAAGCATGTTAGAATTCTAAGATTCCTCTATGTGTTTGTTTACCATGTTCTAATTTCAATTTTCGTATATAACAAATCCTAACCTCTAAACACTCCCCTAAACTTTAGCGTAGTCATGCATGCACCCTCAATCCCCGGGTAAGAACGATACCTTATTTACCACTGCTACATCTATAACAAAGGGTTTTAATTGTTGTATTTTTTCTGATTTCTAAGTGTTTAATTTAGTAGTTAGAAACTCGCATATCATTTGCAGGTTCTAATTTTGGCTCACGTATTTCAAAGTAAACTCTGGCAAAAAAAATTTAAGGTCGTGTTTCAAAGGGGTTTGATTTTGGTTTAGGCAACTAAATCGGAGTCGAGTCCTTTCACTTGGTATCAGAGCATTAGGTTTTAGGTTATGTAGACTCTTGTAGTTATGTTACTAAGGACATTTGAGAATGTACAACATTTCCGGAGCGATGACCCGACCGACCAGCGGATAATCATCAATACTCTAGAGTGTTGTATGCTTTCAAACGTTTAAAGTTTCATGATTACATCCTTTATCTCTTGTGACTAATATCTTTTATCCTTAGGATGCCTCCTCGATGTGGAGTCCGTGCTGAACGGACTGGGGATCCTGATGAGGATCAACGTACGCGTGACTTGCTTATACGAGTATTGCATTTGGAGGAGCGTATTGACCCTGTAGCTAAGGCTAGGACTGCGGGAGTAACTGTTTTCTCTGGTTCCCCTGATCTTGAGGTGTGTGAAGCTTGGGTGGTTCAGGTTGAGCGTATTTGTGAGCGCCTGCATTTCACTCCTGAACAGAAACTTGTCAGTAGTGGGTTTGCTTGAGTCAGATGCCTACTTCTGGTGGGTTGGTACAGACAGAGTTACCCGGTGTTCCTCCAGTTAGAGAGATTGACTTCAGCATCGAGTTACTTCCAAGTACTGGACCTATTTCGCAGACACCTATCATATGGCACCAGCAGAGTTGAGGGAGTTGCATATTCAACTTCAGGAATTGATTGAGAAAGGCTTCATTCAACCTAGTGTTTCACCTTGAGGTGCTCCAGTGTTGTTGGTGAGGAAAAAGGATGGTTCGATGAGGCTATGCATTGACTATCGGAAGTTGAATCAAGTTACAATGAAGAACAAGTATCCACTCCCACGGATTGATGATTTGTTCGATCAGCTGAAAGGAGCTTCAGTCTTCTCGAAGATTGATCTCAGGTCTGGGTACCATCAACTACGGATTCGGGAGTCCGATGTGGACAAGACGGCGTTTCGATCACGTTTTGGGCATTATGAGTTCCTTGTTATGCCATTTGGGTTGACCAATGCGCCAGCTGCTTTCATGGACCTGATGAATCAGATTTTTAGGCATTATCTGGACAAGTTAGTCATTGTGTTCATCGACGACATCATGATTTATTCCAGGAGTGTGGGGCAACACAAGAAGCATTTGCATGCAATTTTGCAGACTTTGCCAGACGCTCAGTTGTACGCCAAGTTTAGGAAGTGTGAGTTTTGGCTACACAGTGTAAGGTTTTTGGGTCACGTGATATCAGCTGGGGGAGTCAGCGTGTATCCTGATAAGATTGATGCAGTGCTGAATTAGAGCAGACCTACCAACGTGGTAGAGATACGGAGTTTCTTGGGCTTAGCAGGCTACTATCGTCGATTCGTACAGGACTTTTCACGGATAGCGACACCGCTTACCCGTTTGACGAAGAAAGGAGTCAAGTTTGAATGGTCTGATGCTTGTGAGGAAAGCTAATTGACTTTAAAGGAGAGGTTGACTACTGCACCACTGTTAACTTTACCTGACGATAGCAGTGAGTATGTTGTGTACAGTGATGCTTTGAAGTTAGGTTTGGGTTGTGTCTTGATGCAGCATGGAAAGGTGGTGGCATATGGTTCTAGACAGTTGAAACCTCATGAAGTTAACTATCCTACTCATGATCTGGAGTTAGCTGCCATTGTGTTAGCATTAAAGAGTTGGAGACACTACTTATATGGAGCATAGTACAAGATTTACATCGATCATAAAAGTCTTACCTACTTGCGTACGCAACCAGAGTTGAATATGAGGCAGCGGAGATGGATGGAGCTGATTAATGATTATGACTGCACTTTCGAGTATCATCCGGGAAAGGCTAATGTGGTTGCTGATGCTCTTAGTCGGAAGCATGGTGTTTCTCTCTTCCATGTATGTGTTGCTAGAGTGTCACTTTTGACAGAGTTGCGAACAACGGGAGCAAAGTTGGAGTGGAATGAGGATGGAGCATTGTTAGCCAGCTTCCAAGTTCGTTCGGTGTTACTTGATCATGTTCGTGAAGCTCAAGATTCAGATGCCTATCTACTGAGCAAGAAGAATTTGATTCAGAATATTGTACCGACAGAGTTTTGGATGAAGAGTGATGGCATTTTGATGTTCAGAGGGAGATTATGTGTGCCTAGAGATGAGGATTTGAAGAAGGAAATACTCGATGAAGCTCATTGTTCTGCATATGCTATGCATCCGGGTAGTACAAAGATGTTCCGGACACTTAAAGCTCATTATTGGTGGCGAAACATGAAGAGGAAAATAGAAATGTACGTGAGCAGATGCCTGATTTGTTAGCAAGTGAAGGCAAAACGTTAGAAACCGGCAGGTAAACTACAACCTTTGGAGATTCCAATGTGGAAATGGGAGCATATCACCATGGATTTTGTGTATCAGTTACCTCGTACTTCTAGTGGTAGTAATGGTATTTGGGTGATTCTAGATCGCCTTACGAAGTCAGCTCATTTCCTTGCACTTCCAGGAAAGCTTCCCTTGAGCAGATTGGCGAAGCTGTACTTGAGAGAGGTTGTGAGATTGCATGTTGTGCCTGTGTCTATAGTTTCTAATCAAGATAGTCAATTCACTTTAGAGTTTTGGCAGGCATTGTAGAGAGCAATAGGGACTAGACTACACTTCAGCACAACTTTTCATCCTCAGCCAGATGGTCAGTCAGAGAGGACTATTCAGACTCTGGAGGATATGTTGCGATCTTGTGTTTTGCAGTTTAAAGGGAATTCAGATCAGCAACTTCATTTGATTGAGTTTGCATACAACAACAACTATCAGGCTAGCATTGGTATGGCACCTTATGAGGCTTTGTACGGCAAATAGTATCGAACTCCATTGTGTTGGAGTGAAGTTGGTGAGAAATGGCTTCTTGGTCCTGATTTGGTGAAAAGTACCATGGAAGATGTTCAGGTTATTCGGGATAGATTGAAGGCTGCACAGGATCGACAAAAGAGTTATGCTGACGTGAGACAGGAGATTAGTGATTAGGTTTTCCTGAAAATTTCTCCTTGGAAAGGTGTTGTTCGTTTCGGGAAGCGCGGTAAATTTTGTATGCGATATGTTGGCCCATATGAGATTACGGAGCGAGTCGGTGCTGTGGCGTACAGGTTGGCATTACCATCTGAGATGTGTTCCATGTGTCTATGTTACGGAAGTACATTTCCAATCCATAGATGCTTTTGGGTTAAGAGATTTTAGGATTGGGTGGCGTTTGGAGCTCGCCAGAATCTCACCGGAATCAATGAAGGCCGTGGGTTTCGAGCTATTTTTCGGCCACGGTGGTGGTTGGATGATGTTATGACTTTGAGGAAAAGTGTTGGGCTTGAGGAGATGAAGATTTTGAGGTATGGGTCGCCGGAGTTGGTTATCGTCAGCGCCGCGCCACCGTTAGCGGCGGCGATCAACGGCGGAGCTCCGGCGAGGGTTGAGTTTTTGGAATTTTGGAGATTTTTATACCGTTTTACTCGTAATCGCGCCCCGATCGTATTCGTGAGGTTTTTGAGTTGATTTGTGTGTTTTAATTTTGGTCGAGGGTTGTTTGGGTGTATTTTGAGAATTTTGCTATCGTCGTCGATATTTCGAGTGATAAGTCTTTCGAGAACGTGGGGTTCTTGATGTATTAGCTCCGTATGTTGTGTTTAAATATGTATTGATCGTATCCCTGTTATTCAAGTGATCGTGATCGAGTGTTTGGCGAGGGATCTTCCGCCGGACCTCAGAGTTAGCTTTGTACTGTGAGTTGACACTTTATTTTCACAGTTGATTTGCGAGTCCTGATTATGCATTTACGTTATGCATTTATGATTATACACTTTACGATTATGCATTGTATTAGTATGCATTTACAATTATGCACATACAAGTATGCATTTTATGATTATGCATTTTACGATTATGCATGAGCATGGAAAGTATTTATGATTTGGTTTACACAGAGTACAGTCTTAGATATCGAGGTACCATCGATGCTTTGGCGTCTCGGCTGATCCCTAAGATGCTCCGCGGGGGACAGATATCCTGACCCGAGGTCTTTTAGACTTATAATCACAAGGGGGTCTGGGATCCTGTGATTAGACTTTACTATGCAGAGGAGTCCGTGAGTGACCCCGCATGATTTTATGTGCATCTTTATGGATCAGGGAAAATGTACCTGGTCGGGATTTTCATGTGCATTGACTCGCTTTATGCTTTTATGAGCATATATACTTATATGTTGGGAAAGGCATATTATTATTTTCGTCCACTCACTCTAACGATTTCATTTGCCTTCCCCTGGGTTTTTCGGTTTCTTTTGGCCAGTTTGCAGTTTGGGTTCCAGGGTTGCACATCGACGATGGAGGCGTAGAGTTCAAGTCACACTTCAGTTCGTGTAGGTTCTCAATTCGACCTACTGGTTTTATATGATATGTATAGGCGCCGCCTTGAATACTTATGTTATGTTTTCAGTTTAGTTTACTCCTGAATGTTTTTCTGGATTTCTTGTAAATCTTGTGGTTTGTTATGTATGATGTTGAGAAATCCGGATGGGGAACGGAGCCCCACGGTTTGGCTTTTGTAGAATATTTAAAGTGTGATTCTCTTTGCAGGTTCTAATATTGGCTCATGTATTTCAAAGTAAACTCTGGTGAAATTTTTTTTTACGTCATGTTTTCGAAGGGATTTGATTTCGGTTTAGACAACTAAATAGGAGTCGGGTTCTTTCATGTACAAAGATCCTTCAAAAACTTGGAGTACATAGGAATAGTTTGAATGGCGTCAAGAAGGGGTATATTGATTTCTACCTTCTTGAAGACATCCAAACATTCCTTAGTCTTCTAATCCTAGTTAGCTTAGGCCTTCTCCGTATTATTCATACGAGGGAAGGGTAGATACTCTCCCTTACCTTGTGGAACCACTTCGGAATGCTCTTTACACTTGTCTTGACTCTATTTTTCTATGGGTCGAGAAGTTTTATCGACAAATCGACAATCTTTGTTTGTCTGGACAGTGGGCTCCCTTTGACGGGTCGACTGTGAGTCTTGACCCATCGAGTTCTGGGTAGCTTCTTCTCTTTTTGTTTTTCCCGAATCATACTCGGAATGCTCTCTATCAATGTCTCCACCATCTAAACCATTTCTGGCAGTCCCAAGTCGACTCATTCCATTATAAGAGCTCATATGTTCATCCTCCATCCCGTCTTCATCATCATCCGACTCATCAATATCCTCATACAGAATCAATGCAGTTTTCTCTTGAAATGTCACAGCTTTATATCTCATTGTGGTTCCTTTCTCAAGTCCGGGAATCCTTAGACACAAGTGGTGCATCTAAGCCCTCATCATCATCACTCTCGACTATGGAAGCATCTCCATAGTTCTCAAAGTTCTTCCCAGATCTCAATACCGCATTCACAATGTTCACTTGGTGCTGGGGTTCTTCTAGATATTGAAAGGGAATTCATGTGCCTTGCCATCTCATTGTGTCTCCAACTTATGGATTGCACTTTGACTCTCATTCTGAAGTGTTTGATTCTCACTCTTCATGCTTATGCAAATTTTAAGATACATCTGTGATGACCCGAATCAAAATTAGTACGTTAATCGGCTTAATCCACGAGTTTACGAGTAATCACTGTTTGTCGTAATTGAGCAGTTTTAGCCTTACTCACAACTAAATTATCGGGTGAGAATTTGAGATGAGTCTCTTCACGAGAATTGTAGTATGCGTGATTTCGAGTTCGTGGGCGGTTTCGGATAATTGTTTCGATAACCAAGGAATATGTTATGAATATTTGAAATCGCGTGATTTAGTCTTGTTTATCCGATTAAGTTTGAGTTATCCGAAACGTAGATGTGATTTGTTTTGGACCGTCGATCGTATCGAGCCGTGAGTATAAATATCGGAATAGTCAAAAAATTGTCGAAAATCACTGTTTGGGAAGTTTGACCGTCGTTTGACCCGTTGACCTGCGTTGACCAAGTTCAAACCGGACCGTCGTTGACTCGCCGTCGGACTTGACATTTTCGGCCACCTCCTGCTACAATTTGGGTATGGTTAGCTTCTCCTCTTAATTTCCTATTGTTTTGGACTTGGATTTGTGAGATTTTGTGAGGTATAGGTGGAGAACGAACTCGGTGAATCCCGTGGATTTCGCCGTCGTCGGGGACGGTGCTCCAGCGACTTTTGGGGTCGGGGTGTTGGGGGGAAAGGTTCCCCTCATCCTTGTGATACTTTTGGGTGAAACAATTTTGTAATTGGTTGAGGTTTGAAGCTCGCCGGAATCTCGCCGGAATCAATGGATTCCGTGAGGTTTCAGGCTCGATTCCGGCCGGTGGGCTTAGAATTGGAGCTTGGTGTAGAAGGGAGATGTAATGGGCTTGAGGAGTACTTGTGATCTGGAGATTTTGGCAGGGATCCACCACCGTTGACGCCGCGTCGCCCCTGGCGGCAGCGGTCAACGGCGGAGCTCCAGCGAAGGGTAGACTTTTTGGAATTTGACAAGTTTTATGCCGTTTTGCTCGTAATCGCGCCCCGATCATCGCTTTGAGGTTTTCGAGTTGATTTGAATATCAGATTTTAAGTCGAGGGTTTATGTGGAGAATTTGGGGGTTTTCGACGATTATTTTGTATTCAAGTTATATGTTTCCAGAAATGGTTGGTTTCCGAGATGTGGTTCAGAGTAATGAATTGTGATTTTGGTCAGTTATATTTTTTGATTATTCAGGGGATCGAGATCGTACTTTGGGCGAGGGATCTTCCGCCGGATCTCGGGATTAGCGTGTTTGCGCGCTGTGCTTGTCTGTGAGTGGACACATTTATTTTCACTGATTAGTTGCGAGTCCTTATTACACGTTTTACGAGCATGAGCATGCATCGACGAATATGCTTATATAGTTATATATTACGAATACGCATTTATATTATGTTCAATACATTGCATGAACTATTTATGATTCAGTTTACACAGAGTACAGTCACAGAATATATTGTTGTATCGATACACCTGCATCCCGGCTGATCCCTGAGGATGTTTACCGGGGGAGGCTGTGACCCCTGACCTGAGGCCTTTCTGGTTAGAATCACGTGTGGATATGGGATCCCGTGATTCAGACTGTACTAACGCGGACGTGTCCATGAGTTACCCCGCTGGATTTTATGATGCATGCTCTGTACGCGTGAAGAGTTAGAGTCTCCCTCGTGTACTATATCATATTCATTCATTTAGACTCGCATATGCTTTTATAACATATATTATTCGGCGAAAGACATTTATTTTTGTCCACTCACTCTAACGGTTTATATGTCTTTCCCTGGGTTCTTTGTTTTCAAAGCCCAGTTTGCAGTTCAGATTCTGGTGTTGCACGTCGCAGTCGGAGGCTTAGTATTCGAGCTACTTTTCTGTTCCAGTAGGTTTCTTGTTTAACCTACTGTGGTGTATTTATGTATATGTATACTAGAGGTCGCTCTGAATACTCTGATGTTCATATTTTTCATATGATTTTCCCGGATTTCTGTAAAGTTACAACTTTTGTTTATTACTTTACATTGTGTTATGATATTGTGAAATCCGGATAGGATTGGTGCCCACGGTTTGGCTTTTATTGCATAGGATAAAGTGTGTTTTCGGGTGCAGGTTAATGGTAATTCCGCGATATAATGAAACTCTGCCGAAATTTCTATAGTTTATGCAAGTTCGTGTTTTCAGAAGGGGCTTGATTCTGGTTTAGGAAACTAAATCGGGGTTGGGTCCTTTCAGCTTGGTATCAGAGCATTAGATTTCAGATTCTGTAGACTTCTGTAGTTGTGATACTAAGGATATTTAAGTATGTACAGCATGTCTGGAGTGATGACCCGACTGGCCAGCGGTTACTCATCAATGCTTCGGGTGTTGTGTGTTCTCAAATGTCTGAAGTTTCATGATTACGTTCCTTATGCTTGTGACTAATGTTTTTCTCTTATCATTAGGATGCCTCCTAGACGTGGTTTCCGTGTTAATAGGGATGTGGATCCTGATGAGGATCACCATACGCATGATTTGCTTATGCGAGTATTACGTTTGGAGGAGCGTTTTGACCCTGTGGTCAAAGCTCGAACTGCTGGAGCGACTGTTTTCTCGGGTTCAGCTGATCCAGAGATGTGTGAGGCATGGTTGGTTCAGGTTGAACAAGTTTGTGAGCGTCTGCGTTTCACTCCTGAGCAAATGACAGTGGCAGCAGTTAGTTTACTTGAGTCTGATGCATACTTCTAGTGGGTTAGCACCGATAGAGTTTCGGTTGATACTCCATGGACATTGTTCAGGGACTTGTTTAGGCAGGGGTACTTCAACCAGGGTACACAGCAGCGGAAGTATGATGAGTTCACCAACTTGAGACAGGGTAACATGTCAGTACTTGAGTACCGGGATAGATTTACTCGTTTATCCCGATTTGCTCATGAAATAGTAGCTACAGAGGAAGCCAAGTGCCGGAGATTTGAGTTGGGCTTGAACCTGAACAACAAGGGGACACTGACTACGATGCCTCGGAACAACTTTGATGAGTTTGTGAGTGCTGCACTTCGGGGTGAGGATATCGAGAAGGAAAGACAGATGAGATTCCAGTCTCGACGATTTTATGAGGGTGGACCAAGTCAGGGACCTTCCAAGAGGTTGAGTTTAGGCACATCAGGATCTGCATCATCCTCTGGTAGTGGACCATATAGACCATCGGGTAGTACAGCTAGACAGAGACAGAGATGGAGGAGGGATTGATCATAGAGACCACAATCTAGTGGGAGTTCTAGTGGATCCAGCTATCCTCGACGTACCGGTAGCACTTTTGCTATACCAAGGGAGTATCCATTGTGCAACTTCTGCAATAGGCATCATTATGGTCCTTGCCAGCGAGGCACTACCAGTTGCTATCGATGTGGCCAGGAGGGTCACTTTGCGAGGGAGTGTCTCTAGCAGGTAGGTGTTGGTGGACAGGCACCTCAGAGTTCAGGAGGAAAGCGAGGTACCACTTATGAGGCTCGACCAGTATAGTCTTCTGGCCAGGGTGGACAGCAGAGTCACCCTCAGCGTGGACGGCCAGCCGGACAAGCCAAGGTTCATGTTATGTCATTGCGTGAGGGCAGAGCTTCACCGGAGGTTTTTATTGGTACGTTACATGTTTTTGGCTATCCAGTACTTACTTTGCTAGATCCAGGTGCTACGCATTCATTCATATCATATAGATTGTCATCTTTAGTTACTATGCCTGCATCTCCACTTCCGGGGTTGTAGGGAATGTTGTATCCATCCGGTGAGGTTGTGAGTATTGGTTGGGTGTATAGGGATTGCGAGATCTTTGTTGGAGGTTCTGGTTTAGCCGCAGATTTGTTATTACTGGATATCGTCGACTTTGATGTGATTTTGGGTATGGACTTCTTGGAGACACATTAGGCTATGTTCGATTGTCACAAGAAGGAGGTTGTATTTCGACGTCCAGGTTTTCCAGAGATACTGTTTCGCGGTGAGAAGAATACTTCATTGCCATGTGTGATTTCAGCGATGAAGGCCGAGCGGATGATGAAGAAGGGTTGTGTTGCATATTTAGCTCATGTTGTGGATACTACGGCTATTATGCCAGACGTTGGTGACATTAAGGTTGTTTATGAGTTTCCAGATGTGTTTTCGAAGGAATTACCAAGTGTTCCTCCAGTTCGAGAAATCGATTTCACCATTGAGCTTTTACCAAGCACTGGACCCATATCACAGGCACCGTATCATATGGCGCCAGCGGAGTTGAAGGAGCTACAGATTCAAATTCAAGAGTTGCTGGAGAAAGGTTTTATAAGACCTAGTGTATCACCATGGGGTGCTGAATCAAGTCACCGTGAAGAACAAGTATCTGTTGCCGCGGATTGATGATTTGTTTGATCAGCTCAAGGGGGCATCAGTCTTTTTAAAGATTGATCTCAGGTCTGGATACCATCAGTTGAGGATCAGAGAGTCAAATGTGGCCAGGACAGCTTTCAGATCACGATATGGGCATTATGAGTTTTTGGTTATGCCGTTTGGATTGACCAATTCCCCCGCAGCTTTCATGGACTTGATGAACCGGGTGTTTAGGCGATTCCTAGAAAAGTTTGTGATCGTGTTCATCGATGACATCCTGATTTACTCTAGGAGTGTGGGCCAGCATAAGAAGCATTTGTGAGCTGTTTTGTGGACTTTGCGAGATAATCAGCTGTTTGCAAAGTTCAGCAAGTGTGAGTTTTGGTTGCATAGCGTGAAGTTTTTGGGTCACGTGATATCTGCTGAGAGAGTCAGCATGGATCCTGACAAGATTGAAGCCGTGTTGAATTGGAGTAGACTTACCACCGTACCAGAGATCAGAAGTTTCTTGGGTTTGGCAGGTTACTATTGGCGTTTTGTGCAGGATTTTTCACGGATTGCCACTCCGCTTACCAGGTTGACAAAGAAAGGCGTCAAGTTCGAATGGTCCGATGCATGTGAGGAGAGTTACTTACTCTTGAAGGAGAAGTTAACTACTGCACCGGTTCTGACTTTACCTGACGACGGTGGAGAGTTTGTGGTTTACAGCGATGCATCAAAATTGGGACTTGGTTGTGTTTTGATGCAGCATGGTAGAGTGGTGGCTTACGGTTCCAGGCAGCTGAAACCACATAAAGTCAATTATCCTACGCATGATTTGGAGTTGGCCGCCATTGTATTAGCCTTGAAGAGTTGGAGACACTACTTATACGGAGCTTAGTGCAAGATATACACAGATCACAAGAGTCTCTCATATTTGCGCATGCAGCCAGACTTGAATATGAGATAGTGTAAAAGGATGGAGTTGATCAATGATTATGATTGCACCT
Organism: Geum urbanum; assembly: GCA_946800695.1. Classification (NCBI taxonomy): domain Eukaryota; kingdom Viridiplantae; phylum Streptophyta; class Magnoliopsida; order Rosales; family Rosaceae; genus Geum; species Geum urbanum. The sequence continues at coordinate 45,380,141 of OX326998.1, forward strand.
TTGAGTATCATCCAGGGAAGGCTAATGTTGTTGCTGATGCACTCAGTCGAAAATCTGGAGCCTCATTGTTTCACGTGTGTGTGGCCAGAGTTTCCATGTTGGCAGAGCTAGGGGCTACGGGAGCTGAATTCGAGTGGGCTTCCAGGTTCGACCGGTATTGGTTGATCAGGTTCGGGAAGCTCAGGATGCGGATTTCTATCTGTTGGACAAGAAGACCATGATTCGGAATGGTGTGCCAACAGAGTTCCGGTTAAGTGATGATGGTACATTGCTATTCAGAGGTAGATTATGTGCACCAAGAGATGAGGGTTTGAAGAAAGAGATTTTAGACAAAGCTCATTGTTCTGCATACACGATGCATCCAGGTGGTACGAAGATGTTTTATACACTCAGAGCCTATTACTGGTGGTGAAATATGAAGAGGGAGATTGCTGCATATGTGAGCAGATGTCTTATTTGTCAGCAGGTTAAAGCAGAGAGACAGAAGCCTGCGAGAAAGTTACAGCCCTTGGAGATTCCGGTTTGGAAGTGGGAGCACATTACCATAGATTTCGTGTATCAGTTACCGCATACTTCGGCTGGTAATACTGGTATTTTGGTTATTGTTGACCGATTGACGAAATCAGCCCATTTCCTTGCACTTCCAGGGAAGATTTCTGTGGTCAGGTTAGCAAAGCTGTACTTGGCGGAGATCGTTCATTTGCATGGCGTGCCTGTATCCATTGTTTCTGACTGAGACAGTCAGTTTACTTCAGAGTTCTGGCAGGCATTGCATTGAGCCTTGGGGACTAGATTGCATTTCACTACAGCTTTCTATCCTCAGACTGATAAGCTGTCTGAGCGGACTATTCAAACCCTCGAGGATATGTTGCAGTCATGTGTATTGCAGTTTAGAGGAAATTGGGACCAGCAACTGCATTTGATCGAGTTTGCTTACAACAAAAGCTATCAGGCCAGTATTGACATAGCACCGTATGAGGCCTTATACGGGAGGTAGTGTCGTACTCCATTATGTTGGAATGAGGTAGGCGAGCGATGGCTTATTGGTCCTGATCTGGTGAAGAGCACCACCGAGGACATTCAGATTATTCGGGACAGACTGAAGATTGCCTAAGATCGCCAAAAGAGTTATGCAGATGTGCGAAGAAAGAGTCTCGAGTTCGAGGTGGGAGATTGGGTCTTCCTGAAATTATCTCCTTGGCGAGGAGTTGTTCGTTTCGGGAAGCGTGGTAAACCTCGACCACGGTATATCGGTTCGTATGATATTACAGAGAGAGTTGGTGCCGTGGATTACAGGTTAGAGTTGCCTTTCAAGATGGCTCGAGTACATGATGTTTTCCATGTTTCGATGTTGCGAAAATATATTCCAGATCCATCACATGTGTTCACACCATATCAGCTTCCTATCATGGAAGATTTGTCATATGTGGAGGAGCTAGTACAGATTCTCGATCGGCGTGAGCAGGAGTTGAGGCACAGAGTCATACCACTTGTGAAGGTCTTATGGCAGAATCATTCAGTTGAGGAAGCCACCTGGGAGACCGAGCAGCGTATGCAGGAGCAGTATCCTACTCTGTTCTCCTAGCAGGTACGTAAATTTCGAGGTCGAAATTTTTTTTTAAGGGCGGTAGATTTGTGACGACCCGAACCAGAATTAGTATTTTAATCGGCTTAATCCGCGAGTCTACGAGTAATCACTGTTTGTCATAATTGAGCAATTTTAGTGGCCTTACTCAAGACTAAATTATCGAGCGAGAATTTGAGATAAGTCTCTTCACGAATATTGTAGTATGCGTGATTTCGAGTTCGTGGGCGGTTTTGGATAATTGTTTCGATAATCGAGGAATATGTTATGAATATTTGAAATCGCGTGATTTAGTCGTGTTTATCCGAGAAAGTTTGAGTTATCCGAAACGTAGATGTCATTCGTTTTGGACTGTCAATCGTATCGAGCCACGAGTATAAATATCGGAATAGTCGAAAAATTGTCGAAATCACTGTTTGGGAAGTTTGACCGTCGTTTGACCCGTTGACCCGCGTTGACCAAGTTCAAACCGGACCGTCTTTGACTCACCGTCGGACTTGACGTTTCTGACCACCTCCGGCTACAATTTGGGTATGGTTAGCTTCTCCTCTTGATTTCCTATGGTTTTGGACTTGGATTTGTGAGATTTGGTGAGGTATAGGTGGAGAACGAACTCGGTGAATCCCGTGGATTTTGCCGTCGTCGGGGGCGGTGCTCCGGTGTCTTTTGGGGTCAGGGTTGTGGGGGGAAAGGTTTCCCTCATCCTTGTGATGCTTTTGGGTGAAACAATTTTGTAATTGGTTGAGGTTTGAAGCTCGCCGGAATCTCGCCGTAATCAATGGATTCCGTGAGGTTTCGGGCTCGATTCTAGCCGGTGGGCTTGGAATTGGAGCTTGGTGTAGAAGGGAGATGTGTTGGGATTGAGGAGTACTTGTGATCTGGAGATTTTGGCCGGGATCCGTCACCGTTGACGCCGCAGCGGCGGTCAACTGCGGAGCTCCGGCGAAGGGTTGACTTTTTGGAATTTAACAAGTTTTATGTCGTTTTGCTCGTAATCGTGCCCCGAATATCGCTTTGAGGTTTTCGAGTTGATTTGAATATTGGATTTTAAGTCGAGGGTTTATGTGGAGAATTTGGGGGTTTTCGACGATTATTTTGTATTCAAGTTATATGTTTCCAGAAATGGTTGATTTCCGAGGTGTGGTTCAGAGTAATGAATTGTGATTTTGATTAGTTATATTTTGTGATTATTCAGGGGATCGAGATCGTACTTTGGGCGAGGGATCTTCCGCCAGATCTCGGGATTAGCGCCTTTGCGCGCTGTGCTTGTCTATGAGTGGACACATTTATTTTCACTGCTTTGTTGCGAGTCCTTATTACACGTTTTACGAGCATCAGCACGCATCGACGAATATGCTTATATAGTTATATATTACGAATACGCAGTTATATTATGTTCAATACATTGCATGAACTATTTATGATTTGGTTTACACAGAGTACAGTCACTGTATATATTGTTGTATCGATACACCTGCATCCCGGCTGATCCCCGAGGATGTTTACCGGGGGAGGCTGTGACCCCTGACCCGAGGTCTTTATCGGGGGGGGGGGGGGGGGGGGGGTAGACCTCTGACCTGAGGCCGTTCTGGCTAGAATCACGTGTGGGTATGGGATCTTGTGATTCAGACTGTACTAGAGCGGACGTGTCCATGAGTGACCCCGCGGGATTAAATGATGCATGCTCTGTACGCGTGAGGAGTTAGAGTCTCCCTCGTGTACTATATCATATTCATTCATTTAGACTCGCATATGTTTTTATAACATATATTATTCGGCGAAAGACATTTATTTTTGTCCACTCACTTTAACGGTTTATATGTCTTTCCCTGTGTTCTTTGTTTTCAATGCCCAGTTTGCAGTTCAGATTCTGGTGTTGCACATCGCAGTCGGAGGCTTAGTATTCAAGCTACTTTTCTGTTCCAGTAGGTTTCTTGTTTAACCTACTGTGGTGTAATTATGTATACGTATACTAAAGGTCTCTCTGAATACTCTGATGTTCATATTTTTCATATGATTTTCCCGGATTTCTGTAAAGTTACAACTTTTGTTTATTACTTTACATTGTGTTATGATATTGAGAAATCCGGATGGGATTGGTGCCCACGGTTTGGCTTTTGTGGCATAGGATGAAGTGTGTTTTCGGGTGCTGGTTAATGGTAATTCCGCGATATAGTGAAACTCTGCCGAAATTTCTATGGTTTATGCAAGTTCATGTTTTCAGAATGGGCTTGATTCCAGTTTAGGAAACTAAATCGGGGTTGGGCCCTTTCAACATCTTCTTGGCGTCCTCTTGATTCTTGACAAATTTGGCAAGCAGGTCATCCGTGTTGGATTTTGGTGCCTCCAATTAAGATAGAGGAAGTGGCGCTTAAAGTAATGGTTGTTGTTGAGCTCTAGGCACAAAGGGTGCTCTTGGTTGGTAAGTATTACCATCTGAAGCATTAGCGAATCTTCCATTTGGTCTTGGTGCAAACCCGAGAGCTCCTTGATTATTAGAAAATTCATTGCTTCCACTACTAGAGGCACAAAAATTACCTCCTAAGTATATCTCCCTCCTTGACCTTGGAAACCTCTATTAGGTCTTTGCACACTTCGTTGTCTTCCTTAGTTGTTTTGGCCTTGACCACTCCATGAGAAGTTATGGTGGTTCCTCCAACCAGGGTATAGGTGTTAAAGTAAGGATTGTTCCTCAGTTGATCATAAAATAATCCCTTGCATTCCTCAATGATATCCGGATAGTCTTCTTGATTTGAGAAACTAAGAGTCTCATGCATTGTGCTCTCACATATCATGCATGTCACCGGTTCTACACTTATCTTCGAGAGTTGGTTAACTTGACCTCCACCTCGGTGTTGCATCATCAAAAGGTTGAATTTCTTGTTCATTGATCACTCAAGCCTCTTAATGGCTTCGTCATATGCATGTGTGACCCCCTTAACTTCGTACATGCCACCACGGTTAGCTTGGGTAACCTCTCTCATATAAACCGGCTGATACGCGTAAAATATGCGTAAAATATTAACACAAAGTAGACACTTAACACATAACTCAGACATATGCAATTTAAAACCCTTCTTTGTAGATGTAGCATTGATAAGTAGGGATTATTCTAACTGGAGATTGAGGGTACTAAGCATGACAACGTTTATAAATAGAAAAGTAAAGGTATGGGGAGTTTGAAAGTTTGCTTTAATGATCTACGAAATATAAAGACAAAACATGGTAGCAAACAAATTCATAAACCCTAGATTTCTATCATGCTTCAACTCATAGACAAGCAAAATAAACAAGAACTCTAAACATGCTTATCAGCCGAAAATAAAACCTAAATTAATATGTATAGGTGATCATCCCATTCTAGAAACCTAGCCAATTATATCCAATTCACCTAAGTATCTACAAATTCATAACTTCAATCAAAACACATACACATGCTTATATTGAACAAGACAGCAACCAAATCGAGCTAACCACCTAGTCCAATTTTATCTTTAATTCATTCATTTAAACATACTAACGTAAGGGACCAAATCGAGTGTCATCTAAAATAGGTTTCAAGGCATTAAGAACAATAAGCTAGCATATGTATTCTAATCAAAGCTATAAATACATGGAAGAAACTGAGAAGAAATCAGAAATAAAGAGCTTTTTATCAAAACTTATTCTATCTACACAAAGAGAAAAGCAATACAAAACTGAAGAGAAAAGCAAACGGGTCATGTTACACTTTTTGTTCCATGAAATCGCACCGTAAACTCTAAATATTCAGGCTCTTTTGGTTGCTTGGAGGACAAAATATCAAAGCCAAATCGTGCTAAGGCCTTTCAGGATGAAGGCAGAGTGTTTATGGGAGGTGTTTAGGTGGTGTTTCGACTTTGGAGAGGAACAGCTTCCACTTTGAGCGGAAATGACTTTGGGCAGATTTTCAGCTACTAGAATGAGAGATGAATGATATGGATGCCAAGTCTCTCTATTTATAAGCAAAAGCTCAAGGCTTTTTCCTTTTCCTTCAAGAGAAAGGAACCTCTCTCTCTTTCTTACCCACCAAATTGCTTAACTTTTCCACCAAGTTGCTTAACTTTTCCACCAAGTTTTTTAGCTTTTCCACCAATTTGCTTGACCAATTTGTTTCACCAATTTCTTTAGCTATTCCACCAAATTACTTGACCAACTTGCTTCACCAACTTGTTTAATTTTTAGTCAAATTAATCTGTAATAATGGGTTGCCCCCGAAGGTTGGTGAGAGTATGGGTCAGAATTAGCATGCACCAAGAAGATTGGGAGAGTTTGAAGAAAACTTGGCTTGATTTTGAAGGACTCTCCCACCAATGGTTGGAGAACTATGCACCCGGTGTGCATGGCCAATAAGGGTAAGGCACATTCCCTGAATGGTCTTCTTTCATTTACTTCGTCCTCCATGACAATTTTCTCTTGTATTATAGGCTCAACCTCTTGCTTAATTGGCGAATCTAACTCAATATGAAAGACACGAGTTCCAAGTAATGGATTATCGCGTCTAGCCTCTACAGCTATGTCAAACAAATTCTCAAGTGCTTCTCGGTTCTCTACCCTCAATAATGGAATACCACTATCTTATTCACTACTACTACTCAAACTTGCTTTCCTCATAGCCATTTTTTTGAAACTCAATTTAGATCTCTACAAAATGTATGGCGAAATTGAAGATGGAGTGTGTAGATTTGAATGATAGAAGGGCATAAACCTGAAAAACATAGTCAACGACCACTTGAAATTAGTCCTCCAAACCCTTACGGTACTCAAAGCCTTTAGGGCTTTCTACGGTACTCCTTTGGTACCCCCCTCAAAAAAATATCAACGTGTACTCTAAGAGATTGAATGTGATTTTGGTATATGGTGTACGGGCGTTCAATGTGCAATGGACACCAAAGTGAACCGAGGTAAAGGCATACGTTATCCAATATACCAAAATCACAAAATAAGGTCTTAATGATCTAGGGTGTAGCGGGAAGTAAGTTTGCTAGATCTAGAATCTCTAACTATAATACTTTAAATAAAGACACTACTTTAGATATGCTATCAAGAATGTAAATAACTCAAAGTAATTGAAAAAGAGACAAGTGAAACAACCTTCAAGCACAGTAAATTCTCAACAGATCGAAGGTATTCTGCAACCGGAAGAATGCAAGCTCGGACAATGTTTGACGGGTTGAATGCAAGTTCATGTGTCTCCTCCGAAAAAATCTCGACAGATCGAGAAGAACTCTCGAATGGTCGAGCAGGATGCCCGAAAAAAGATAAAAAACCACAAGTTTCTACCCAAAGTATCTACCAAAATTTTCAAGAGATCAAAGACGATCAAAACAAAGTCCTAAATAGAAAATTGAACAAACATTACAAATCTAAGAAACAAATTTCACACAAAATGTTCGAATTCTCTGCAATCGAAGGCTAACTGACGCTAAGGAATCAAAATTGAACTCAATCCCTGGAAACGGCGCAAAAAACTTATTAACAAGCTGAGGATTAATTAACCCAATTCCATATCTTTTTTTTCGGTCAAGTCCTTTATATGCGTGATACATAAGGAATTGATGCAACAAAGAAACATAAAAGATGGAAATGTACCTTACAACGTCAAATCAGTTGGAGACCCATCATCGCAAGGGATAATTAGACGAATATAAGTGATTAAATGAAATGTTGATTGATTTTTTTACAACTAATGCAAGTTGGCAAATATAGATGATCACAAATTCAAGAAAGAAGAATGGTTGACTAGGAATGCTCCCACTACCAGAATAAGTCCTATAGCCGACGAAATGAAGAAAAATAGGCCGACGACTTTTTTTATCGTCGGCTATACTATAGTATAACCGATGACAAAAATGGTTTGTTGCTATAGTTGTGACGACCCAGAACAGAATCAGCGGTGGAATCAGCTTGACATACGAGCTTGCGCGTAGTCGCAGATTGCCGACAGTTGTTCGAATCGCCAGATTTGTTAACGACTAAATTATTGGCCGAGAATTGGAGCTGAGTCTCTTCTCTAGAGTCGTTGTACGTGTGATTTCGAGCTTGTGAGCTATTCCGGATCGTTATTTGGACGACCGAGGAATAAATTATGAATATTTGAAGTTTCGACGTAATCGGATTTAAATGGTGATGCTCTTAGCGACTAAATTACCAGACGAGAACTTGGTTTCGGCTTCTTCACATAAGTTGTTCAGAATTTAATTCCGAGCTTGTGGGAACTTCCGGAGCATTATTTCGAGTTACGAAGAGTAAGTTGTGAATATTTCCGATTGTTGATAATTTAGTCGATTTAAGAATGTGTTTGGGTTGAACAGTTGACTTTTTATCGGATTTGCCGATGTGTTTGACTTCGGGTGATAATTGAAGAATACGTCGAGTCGAGTTTGTTGCCGTGAGAATTATCGAAATCGGAATTACGACGCGAGAGTTACGTGTAATTGAAGTTTGTCGAAATACGTAATTTTGGAAGTTTCCTATTTTGGAAAGCATATATGTGGGTTTCCATTTATGGCAAGTCAACTATTTATGGTTGTGTTGACTCGGTCAACACGTGGTGGAGAGAAGCTCGACGGTGGTGCGACGGCCTAAGGCGGTGGCTCGCCGTCCGGCCACCTTAGGCCACGGGACTTAACCCTTCAGCTTCGCCTCGGCCTCCCGAGTCCGTCTCCGACCTCCCTCCACGGCGTGGCTCGCCGTAGAAGCTCGGTTTTCCGGCCAAAGTTTTGAAGTTTTGGGGTTTTTGGGTGATTATTATTCCAGTTGATTTGAGCTACAAAATGGATTGGGCTTTGAAGCTCTCCTCTCTACGAATCTAACCAGGTAAGTTTGGAGTTTCAATTCGATTTGTGCTTGGAGAATTTTGGATTTGAAATTTTGGGGACAATTCGGTTTTGCTTGAAATTGAGCTAGTTAGAGTTTGAATTGGCCTTTGTTGTAGTTGACAAAGTTGCTCAGTGGATGATTTTGAGTGGAATAGGGATTGCTCCGCCGAAAAATTTTCAGGTTGGTGGCGGCGCCACCGTGGACAGCGGTCAACGCGGCGGTCAACGGTTAAAGTTTGACTTTTTGGAGTTTTCGACAAGTTGCATGTCATTTCACTCGAAATCGCTGTGACGACCCGGACCAGAATGAGCAGTATGGTCAGCTATATACGTGAGTTACTGCGTAGTCGCAGGGTTCCGACAGTATTTGAACCGCCAGGTTTGATAACGACTAAATTATTGGCCGAGAATTGGAGCTGGGTCTCTTCTCGAGAGTCGTTCTACGTGTGATTTCAAGTTCGTGGACGGTTCCGGATCGTTATTTGGATGACCGAGGAATTAATTATGAATATTTGAAGTTTCGACGGAAACGGATTATATTGGCGATCTTCTTAACGACTAAATTACCGGACGAGAATTTGGTTTTGGCTTCTTCACGGAAGTTGTTCGTAATTTAATTTTGAGCTCGTGGGAACTTCCGGAGCATTATTTTGAGTTACGGAGATTAAGTTGTGAATATTTCCGTTTGTTGTTTGTTTAGTCGATTTAAATATCTATTGGATTGAACAGTTGACTTTTTATCGGTTTGGTCGATGTGTTTGACTTCGGATGATTATTGAAGAATATGTCGAGACAAGTTTGTGGCCGCGAGAATTATCAGAATCAGAATTACGACGAGAAAGTTACGGGTGTTCAAAGTTCGTCGAAAAGGATAAGTATGAAGTTTCCTCTTTGGGAAAGGCTATAAATAGCAAACTTGCCAAATCAGGAAAGTCAAAAGATTGAATTAATGAGGTTGACTACGTTTGACTCGGTTTGACCGAGCTGTGGAGGTGGTGGCCGACGCCGTACGGCTCGCCGGCGGTGAGGGACTTTCCGTCGACCTTTGGGTTTGATCCTTACCTCTTTGGACTCGGCTTGGCTGCCCCGTGTGGATGCCGGCCACCGTTCACGGCGAGGTGGACGGTGGAGAGAGAAAGCTTGAACCAAAGTTTGTGAATTTTGGGTTTAATTGTGGTTTTCGATTCGGGCCGAGTTGAGCTCAAACAAGGACTGGGTTTTGTAGCTCTTCTCTCAAGAATTCTAACCATGTAAGTATGGAGTTCTAATTCGATTTGTGGATAGAGAATTTTGGATTTGAAATTTGTGTGTACATTCGGTTTTTCGTGAAATTGGATGAGTTAGAGATTGAATTGGCCTTTGTTGCAGTTGACAAAGTTGCTCAGTGGATGATTTTGAGTGGAATAGGAGTTGCTCCGCCGTGAAATTTTCCGGTGAGGTGGCGGCGCCGCCGTTGGCGGTGGTCAACGGCGGTCAACAGTTTGACTTTTTGGGTTTTCGACAAATTGCATGTCATTTGAATCGAAATCGCGCCCCGATCGCAGTTGGGAGGTTCGTTTCTTGATTTGAGCATCCGAAAGTATAGTGAGGTATTGTGGTGTACATATCGGATTTTCGACGAATCGTCGTATTCGGATTATGTGTTTCCGAGAACGGTGGTTTCTCGTGATTTGTCTTGAATTGTTGAATTATGATTTTGAGAAATAGTTATTGTGATTATTCAGGTGTTCGTGATCGTTCGTTTGGCGAGGGACTTTCCGCCGGATCACGGGTTAACGCATATCGCGTTACGCTAGTCTGTGAGTGGACAATTTATTTTCACGGATTGATTGCGAGTCTTTTATATTCGTTTTACGAACTTGAGCATGCAGCATGTTTATGGTTTTATGAGCATAAGATTTCATACGAGATTATGTTTATTATGAGCATGTGTTTTACGATTATACGATTATACTTATACGAATATACGTATACGAGTATACAAACACTTATATGTTGTTTCATGCATTTGTATCGTACTGTTTATGATTTGGTTTTCACAGAGTACAGTCGTAGTTTATGTTGTTGTATCGATACACTCGCATCCCGGCTGATCCCCGAGGGTGCTTACCAGGAGGGGTACTGTACCTTGTGCCGATGTAGTTCTGGGTGGGTACTGGTTTCTGTACCTTGTGCCGATGTAGTTCCGGGTGGGTACAGATGACTGTTTCTTGTGCCGATGTAGTTCCGGGTGGAAACAGATACCCTGACCTGAGGCCTTTCTGGCTCGAATCACGTGTGGGTCTGGGATCCCGTGATTCGGACTGTACTAGCACGGACGTGTCCATGAGTGGCCCCGTGAGATTTTTACTTGCATGCTCTGTACGCTGGAGGTGTATGAGTTTACCTCTCGTATTTTATTATATTTATTCATTCGACTCGCATATGTTATTTTAGACATATATATAAACTAGTGAAAGACATTTATTTTCGTCCACTCACTCTAACGAGTTTATTGTCTTTCCCCTGGGCTTTTCGGTTTCCGTGCCCAGTTTGCAGTTTTCAGGCTCTGGTGTCGCACGTCGTGGTCGGAGGCATAGTGCTCGAGCTACCTTGTTTCTTCCAGTAGGTTTATTGTTCTACCTACTGTGGTATACTTATATGTTTATACATTAGAGGTCGCTCTGAGTAATCTGTTGATTATGTTATACGATTTACACCGGATTTCAGTAAAGTACTATTATATTTATTGTTTTACTTTACTGTTGATATATTGAGAAATCCGGATGGGATTGGTGCCCACGGTTTGATTTTTGTGGCATAGGATGAAGTGTATTTTCCGCGTGCAGGTAATGGTAATTCCACGTTAGTAACGAAACTATGCCGAAATTTCTACGGTTTTTGTTGGTTCGTGTTTTCGAAGGGGTTTGATTCCGGTTTAGGGAGCTAAATCGGGGTTGGGTCCTTTCAGCTTGGTATCAGAGCATTAGGTTATAAGTTCTGTAGACTTCTGTAGTCGTGTTTACTAATGATATTTGAGAATGTATAGCATGTCTGGAATGGTGACCCGACCGGCCGGCGGATAATCATCAATATTCCGGGTGTTGTATGCTTTCAAATATTTAAAGTTCTATGATTACGTTCCACTTGTTGTGAATGATGTTTTATTCATTAGGATGCCTCCCTGACGTGCTTTCCGTGTCATTTCGGTTATGGATCCTATTGAGGATCAGTCGACGCGCGATTTGCCAGAGAACTGTGGGTTTGGATGAGTATTCAGAGTTCAGTGAACTATATGGCACGGCTTGCCTGGTTGTGTGTATGAGCATCTACATGTTGCCTCAGAGCTGAGAATTGTGGTAGTTGATGTTTGCCTGAGTCAGATTGTTATATTTGGTGGGCTGATATTGTGTGAGTTCCGGTTGCGACTCCATGGCCTACTTCCAGGGTATTGCTTATACGGTAATGGTTTAATCAGGCTACCCAGCATTCGAATGTGGAGTGCTTGTCCACCCGAGGCAGAGATGCATTGTTCATGTGTTTGTTTCCGATTGCACGTGTTATGTGGCTTCAGAGGAAGCAGTGCACGAAGTTCGAGATGAGTTTGAACTTGAGCATCAGAGAGAGTATGATTGTTTTGCCTCGAGACATCCGTGAGGAGCTTAGTGAGCTACACTCAGTGGCGAGGCTATTGAGAAGGAAAATTTGTACGCGTTTTTCGATGTGGTGATTTGAGGAGAGTGGATTTAGTCGAGATATTTTGATGAGGTTGAGTTCCGACACTTCGGGATCAGTGACTTCATCAGGCTGTGGTCTTTTCGATTATGTTGAGGGTCATCAGATCAAGCAGAGGATCCGTTTGACGATGGCGGTGATCATGGAGTAGCAGACTTGCTCTTGTGGCATGAGTTTGGGCGATCGTTGGTGATCCTATCACGCAGCAGGTGTTGCGGTGATTTGCGTTCGAGGAGTACTTTCAGTTGCTGTTTCGGTAACCAGGAGGGTCACGTTGCGAGGGAGCACCCTTAGCCAGCTGTGTTAGCGGTTCGACAGCTCAGAGTTCGCGAGGAGATCCTCATGTTGTTCCTGAAGTCTGATCAATGTACCATATTGATGAGTTATTCAGCAAGTCGCACTTGACGTGGGCGGCTAGTTGGGCATGTTGGAGTTCGTGCCATGACCTTGTTTGAGGACAGACTTTTCTCCGAGGTTGCTGTTGTTTGATATTCATGGCTATTGTACCTGCATCTCCACTTCCGAGGTTTTGGAGAGTGTTGCATCCATCCGGATGTTGCGAGATCCTTGTTGGAGGTTATGTGTTAGCCGCGAATCTGTTTTAGCTGGACATCGTAGTTTTGATGTGACTATGAGTATGGACTTACTGATGATGCATTTGGCTGTGTTCGAGTGCCTCGAGAAGGAGGTTGTGTTTCGACGACCAGATTTCCCCGAGATGCTGTTTCGCGGTGATGGTCGAGCGGATGGTGGAGACAAGTTATGTGGTTTGTTTAGCTTATGATGTGGATACTATGGTTGCTGTACTCGACATTGGTGACATTGTGGTGGTTCCCGAGTTTCCAGGTGTGTTTCGGAGGAGTTACCAGGTGTTCCTCCAGTTCGGGAGACTGACTACACCATCGAGGTTGTACTGAGCGCTGGACTCATTTTATCGGCATCTTGTCGTTTGGAGCCAGCGGAGCTGATAGAGCTACAGTTTCGACTCCAGGAGTTGCTGGAGGAGATTTCATGCGACCCCGTGTGTTTACGTGGTGTGCTCTTGCATGGGGTGTACGGATGTTGGATGATTCGACGTGGTGGTGCATTGACTACCGGAAGCCTAATTCGCTTCAGAGGAGAGTGAGTATCCTCCGCTTCGGATTGAAGATTGATTTGATCAGCTTGTGAGAACTTCCGTCTTTTCGAAGATGGATTTTGGGTCTGGATACTATCAGTTGAAGATCGATGAGTCGGATGTGGTCTGGATGACTTTCGGATCTCGGTGCGGCATTACGTGCTTTTGGTCACGCCATTGGTTGACCAATGCCCCCGTAGATCTTATGGACTTGATGGACCTTGTGTTCAGATGGCTTCTGGAAGAGTTGCGGCCATGTTTGTCAGCAACATTATGATTCACTCTAGGAGTGTGGGCCAGCACCTGAAGTAATTGTTAGTGGTTTTGCGGACTTCGCGAGATGATCAGTTATTTGCGAAGTTCAGCCTGTGTGAGTTTTGGCTGATTAGCGTGAAGATTTTGGACTGTGTGATGTTATCCGAGGGAGTTGGCGTGGATCCTGACCAAATTGAAGCCGTGTTGATTTGGGGTTGACCTACCATTGTACCGGAGATCTGGAGTCTCTTGGGTTCGGCAGGCTATTACCGACGGCTTGTGTGGGATTTTCCTCGATTGCCACTCTACTTTCCGGATTGACAAAGAAGGCGTCAAGTTCGAGTGGTTCGATGCACGTGAGGAGAGTTACTCACTCCTGCAGGATGGTTGACCGTTGTTTCGGTTTTGACCTTACCTGACGATCGCGATGAGTTTGTGGGTTATGGCGATGCATTGAGGTCTAGATTTGGTTATGCTTTGATGCTGTGTAGCAGAGCGGTGGCTCATGGTTTCAGGCAGTGGAAACTTTATGGGGCTACGTATCCTATGTATGATTTGGGTGTATCTGTCCTTGTGTTAGCATCAGAGAGTTCGAGACACTACAGCTATGGTGTGCAGCGCAATGTTGGATGTACACTGGTCACTTGAGTTTCATCCACTTGCATTTTTGGCCAGATTTGGGCTTGAGGCAGTGTAGATGGATGGAGTCGACTAACGACTATGGCTGCACCATTGAGCTTGTTCGGGAAAGGCTAGAGATTGTACTTGACCATTCGTCTGGGATGTTGTTGCTGATGCATTCAGTCGAAGGTTAGGAGCTTCAGTGTTTCATATGTGTATGTGGCTCGTGTTTCCATGTTAGCTGAGTTATGCACTACAGAAGTTGAGTTCGAGTGTGATGATGTTGAAGCTCATTGTTTTGCGCGCGGTTGGCGCTAGTCATGCAGAGATGTATCAGATACTTCAAGTTTACTACTTGTAACGCAATCCACAGAGCAATGTAGCAGCTTGAGTGTGCATATGCCACATTCGTCGACTGGCGATGGCTAGGAGGTAGAGATTTGCCGAGAAATGTCAGCCACTTGAGCTTTCCGGTTAGACGTGGCGTTTGTTGCTGTGATTGTGTGTGTTTGTATGCACTTTGGTTTGTGGTGCCTGTTGTCAGGCTATTATGGATTGTTTGATTAATTTGATTCTTTTCTTGTACTTTCGGGAAAGGATTTCAGTGCCAGATTGGCATAGCTGTGTTTGACGGAGGTTGTCCATTTATGCGATGTACCCGCGTCCCAGTTCGCTAATCGAGGCAATCAGCTACAACAGAGTGTTGGCGAGAGTTGCAGCGAGCATTGGGGACCAGATTACAAGTTAGTACCAGTTCTTATCCTCGGATTGGCAGGCGATCTTTGAGGACTATTCAAACCTTGGAGGGCATGTTGTGGACCTCGGTATTGCAGTTCCGGAGGATTCGGAACTAGCAGTTTCTCTTGTTTGAGATTGCTTGCGGTATCAGTTTATTGACCACTATGATTTTGACGTTGCTTGATGTCGTTTTGAGGAACGATGTTGTACTCCATTGTGCTGGAATGAGTTTGGTTTGAGTTCGAGTTGACATTTGATTCAGATTTTGTAGAATGTGTTACCACAGCCTGTCAGGTTAGCAGAATTGGGCTGATTATTGCTTGAGTTCGACGTTTGAGTTATGCTGATATGAGTGTGTTGAGTTGTGATTTGCCTTGTTGTTTTGTTTGGTATGTGATTATGGGCGAGTTTGTGTTATGCCGTATGGTTCGGCATTGCCTAAATATCATTGGCCTTTATGTGTGTTGTGTTCCTTGTGGCGGAACTGTGTTTCAGGTTTGCTATATGTTGTGTACCCTATCTGTTCCTTATACAGGAACACTTGGCGATTGTGTAGAGCCAGTTCAGATTCGAAATTTGAGGGTACAGGGATTTCAGCACGGAGTTATCTCCTATTGTGGAGACGGTTGTCAGAGTTGTTCAGTGGATGTGATCACTAGAGAGTTGAACAGTTTGCAATGGCAGTGCTCCTACTTTTAGTCGGCAGACTTGGAAATTTCGAGGTCGAAATTTTTTTAAAGGGGGTGGATTTGTGACGACCCGGACCAGAATCAGCAGTATGGTCAGCTATATACGTGAGTTACTGCATAGTCGCAGGGTTCCGAAATTATTTGAACCGCCAGGTTTGATAACGACTAAATTATTGGCCGAGAATTGGAGCTGGGTCTCTTCTCGAGAGTCGTTCTACGTGTGATTTCAAGTTCGTGGGCTTTTCTGGATCGTTATTTGGACGACCGAGGAATTAATTATATTACTCGGTGAAAGACATTTATTTTCGTCCACTCACTCTAACAGTTTTCATGTCTTTCCCCTAGGCTTTTCGGTTTCCGTGCCCAGTTTGCAGTTCGGACTCTGGTGTCGCACGTCGTGGTCGGAGGTATAGTACTCGAGCTACCTTGTTTCTTCCAGTAGGTTTATTGTTCTACCTACTGTGGTATTCGTATATGATTATACATTAGAGGTCGCTCTGAGTATTCTGTTGTATATACTATATGATTTTACACCGGATTTCAGTAAAGTACTGATATATTTATTGTTTTACTTTACTGTTGATATATTGAGAAATTCGGATTGGATTGGTGCCCACGGTTTGATTTTTGTGGCATAGGATGAAGTGTATTTTCCGCGTGCAGGTAATGGTAATTCCACGTTAGTAACGAAACTCTGCCGAAATTTCTACGGTTTTTGTTGGTTCGTATTTCCGAAAGGGTTTGATTCCGGTTTAGGGAGCTAAATCGGGGTTGGGTCCTTTCAGCTTGGTATCAGAGCATTAGGTTATAGGTTCTGTAGACTTCTGTAGTCGTGTTTACTAAAGATATTTGAGAATGTCTGGAATGGTGACCCGACCGGCCGGCGGATACTCATCAATATTCCGGGTGTTGTATACTTTCAAATATTTGAAGTTCCATGATTGCGTTCCACTTGTTGTGAACGATGTTTTATTCATTAGGATGCCTCCTTGACGTGCTTTCCGTGTCGTTTCGGTTGTGGATCCTATTGAGGATCCATCGACGCGCGATTTGCCAGAGAACTGTGGATTTGGATGAGTATTTGGAGTTCAGAGAATTGTGTGGCATGGTTTGCCTGGTTATGTGTGTATGAGCGTCTACATGTTGCCTCAGAGCTGAGAATTGTGGTAGTTGATGTTTGCCTGAGTCAGATAATTGTATTTGGTGGGCTGATATTGTGTGAGTTCCGGTTGCGACTCCATGGCCTACATTCAGGGTGTTGTTTATACGGTAATGATTTAATCAGGCTAGCCAACAATTGAATGTGGAGTGTTTACCCACCTGACGCAGAGATGCATTGTCCATATGCTTGTCCCTATTTGCACGTGTTATGTGGCTTCAGAGGAAGCAGTGCATGAAGTTCGAGATGAGTTTGAACCTGAGCATCAGAGAGAGTCTGATTTTTATGCCTCGAGACAACCATGAGGAGCTTAGTGTGCTGCACTCAATGGCGAGGCTGTCGAGAAGGAAAGGTGTACGCGGTTTTCGATGTGATGGATTGTGGAAAGTGGACTTAGTCGAGGTTTTGATGAGGTTGAGTTCCGACACGTCAGGATCAGTGATTTCGTCAGGCTGTGGCCTTTTCGATATTGTTGAGGGCCATCAGATCAGGCAGAGGATCCGTTTGACAATGGCGGAGATCGCGGAGTAGTGGATTTGCTCCTGTGACATGAGTTTGGGTGATCGTTGGTGGTCCTTTCACGCAGCAGGTGTTGCGGTGACTTGTGTTCGAGGAGCACTCTCAGTTGCTATTATGGTGGCCAGGAGGGTCACGTTACGAGGGAGCGCCCTCAGCCAGCTGCGTTCCCTCGTAATTGATGTGGGTGGCTAGTAGGGCATGTTGGAGTTTTAGCGGTTCGGCAGCTCAGAGTTCAGGAGGAGGTCATGATGCTGTCTCTGGAGTGACCAACGCAGCTTTCTTTTTTTATGAGTTATTCAGCAAGTCGCAATTGATGTGGGTGGCAAGTAGGGCATGTTGGAGTTCGTGCCATGACCTCATTTGAGGACAGACTTTTCTCCGAGGTTACTGTTGTTGGACATCCATGGTTATTGTACCTGCATCTCCACTTCCGAGGTTTTGGAGAGTATTGTATCCATCCGGAGGTTACGAGATCCTTGTTAGAGGATATGGCTTAGCTGCGGATCTGTTATAGCTTGATATCGTGGTTTTGGTTTGTTTGTGACTACGGACTTACTAACGATGCATTTGGCTGTGTTCGAGTGCCTCGAGAATGAGGTTGTGTTTCGACGACCAGACTTTCCCCGAGATACTGTTTCGCGGTGATGGTCGAGTGGATGATGGAGACGAGTGGTGTTGTTTGATTAGCTCATGTTGTGGATACTACGGTTGCTGTGCCCGACATTGGAGACATTGAGGTGGTTCCCGAGTTTCCAGGTGTGTTCCGGAGGAGTTACCAGGTGTTCCTCCAGTTCAGGAGATTGACTACACCATTGAGCTTGTACCGGGCGCTGGACTCATTTTACCGACGTCTTGTCGTTCGGAGCCAGCGGAGCTGATGAGCTACAGTTTCGACTCCAGGAGTTGCTGGAGGAGGTTTTAGGAGATTTCATGCGACCCCGTGTATTTGCGTGGTGTGCTCTTGCATTGTGTATACGGATGATGGATGGTTCGATGAGGTGATGCATTGAATACCGAAGCTTGATTCACTTCAGAGGAGAGTGAGTATCCTCCGCTTTGGATTGATTATTGGTTTGATCAGCTCGCGAGAGCTTCAGTCTTGTCGAAGATTGATTTCGGGTCCGGATACCATCAGTTGAGGTTTGATGAGTCAGATGTGGTTTGGACAACTTTTGGATCTTGGTGCGGACATTAGGAGTTCTTGGTCACGCCATTGGTTGACCAATGCCCTCGTAGATCGTGTGGACTTAATGGACCAGGTATCCAGACAGTTTCTGGACGAGTTGCGGTCATGTTCGTTGGCAACGTCCTGAGGTATTCCAGGAATGTGGACCAGCACCTGAAGCAATTGTGAGCAGTTTGCGGACTTCGCGAGATGACCAGCTATTTGCGAAGTTTAGCCAGTGTGAGTTTTGACTAATTAGCGTGAAGATTTTGGGTTTTGTGATGTTATGTGACGACCCGAACCAGAATCAGATGTGTGTTTGGCACGATTTTCGAGATTTGGTTATAGTCGCAGTTTTTCAATATTGTGTGGTTTGCCGATTCGATTCGCGACTATATTTTCGGTCAAGAATTTGGGTTGAGTGTCTTCACGGAAATTGTAGAGTACGTGATTTTGAGCTCGTGGGCAGTTCCAGAAGATTTTTCCGATAACCGAGCAATATTTTATGATTATTCGAAGTTTCGGGTTTCGACGAGTTTATCCGATAATTTTGAGTTTATCCGAATCGCGATGGTTACCCATTTCGAATCGTCGATCGACTTGAAGCTCGAGTATAAATATCGAAATAGTCGTAAATCGTCGAAAAGTTGCAAATTGGGTTTGACTGAACTTTGACTTTCCAGAATTGGAAAGTTGACTTGCTGCCCGAAAGGGGAAGTTTCCGTTTTCGGCCTCACCTTCCGGCGATCAAATTCCGGCCACCTCCGATCAATTAAAAGGTAGGGATCGTTTCCTCTGGTGATTTCGAGTTGGATAGAGTTTGGTTTTGTGAAATTTGATGGAGATTTGGGTGAGTTCGAAGTTGGCCGAACTGGGTTGGTTCGCCGGTAACGGGGGGTGGTCCTCCGGCGAGCCTCGGTGGCTATGAGGTTAGGGGTTCGACTCCCCTTGGTCTAGTGAAGCTATTCATGTGTTTGTTTTGGGTTTTGGTGGAGGATTTGGGGCGACCCGATTAGGCCACCGGAGATGGGTTTTCCGATCGGGTTTTGTTGATTTGAGGAACTTCCGTTGAGATTTGACTGTTGGGGTAGAAGAGAAAGAGACTCGAAATGATGAGACCATGGAATCTGGAAACTTTGGCCGCGAAACTCCACCGTTGACAGCGCGCCGCCGCCAGCGGCGGCGGTCAACGGTGGTCAACGGCGAGAAAAAGTCAACTTTTCAGATTTCGACGATTTTAATGTCATTTTTCTCGTAATCGCGCCCTGGTTATCGTACGGAGGTTTTCGGGTTGATTTGAGTAGCCGATTTTCAGTCGAGGTTTCGAGTTGTGATTTCGGGATTTCTGTGATTCATTTTGCACTGCATTTCGTATTTCCGGGAACGGTTGGTTTCCGTGCATCAGTACAGTGTTGTGAATTACGTTATTGATCAGTTATGTTTTGTGAACATTCAGGAGATCGAGATCGAGATCGTGATCGTGCTTCAGGCGAAGAATCTTCCGCCGGACCACGAGATTAGCGCGAGTGCGCGTTTTGCTCATCTGTGAGTGGACAATTTCTTTTCACGGAAATCTTGCGAGTCTTTTATGTGATTTATGAACTTGAGCATGCAACATGAATATGGTTTTACGAGCATGTGTTTACGATTATACGAATATGTTTATACGGTTATACGTATACAAATATGCATATACTTTTATATTGTTTCATGCATTCGCATCGAATTGTTCATGATTTGGTTTACACAGAGGACAGTTTGTTTATGATGTTGTATCGATACACTTGCATCCCGGCTGATCCCCGAGGATGTATGCCAGGGGAGGCTGTGACTCCTGACCCGAGGTCTTTACCGGGGGGGAGGCAGACCTCTGACCTGAGGCCTTTCTGGCTAGAGTCACGTGTGGGTCTGGGATCCCGTGATTCGGACTGTACTAGCACGGTGTGTGTCCATGAGCGACCCCGTGGGATTTTTACTTGCATGCTCTGTACACTGGAGGAGTGTGAGTTTACCTCGCGTACTATACTATGTTTATTTACCCAGACTCGCATATGTTTTTATAACATATATAGTAACTGGTGAAAGACATTTATTTTCGTCCACTTACTCTAACGTGTTTATTGTCTTTCCCCTGGGCTTTTCGGTTTCCGTGCCCAGTTTGCAGTTCAGGTTTGGTGTTTCACGTCGCGGTTTGGAGGCTAGTGATCAGAGTCACCTGTGTTTTCCAGTAGGTTCTTGTTTCGCCTACTGATGTACATATTGTATATGTTTTACTCTAGAGGTCGCTCTGATATATTCTGATACATGTTGTGCGGATTTTCACGGATATACATATATACATAGTACAGTTTATTTACTGTTGTTGATTATATTGATGTTGAGAAATCCGGATGGGATTGGTGCCCACGGTTTGCTTTTTGTGGCATAGGACGAAGTGTTAATTTCTGGGTGCAAGTTATGGTAATTCAACGCTAGTAACGAAACTCTGCCCAAATTTTGAAAAATTTTTGTTGCTTCGTATTTTCGAGAGGGTTTGATTCCGATTTAGGTAACTGAATCGGGATTGGGTCCTTTCAGCTTGGTATCAGAGCATTAGGTTGTCAGATTCTGTAGACTCTTGTAGTTGTGACGCTTAGGGTATTTGAGTTGATACAGCATGACTGGAGTGATGACCCGACTGGCCAGCGGTACTCATCAATACTTCGGGTGTTGTATGTCCTCAAATATCTGCGGTTTCATGATTACGTTCTTTCTGCTTGTACCTAATGCTTGTCTTGTATCAGTAGGATGCCTCCTCGACGTGGTCCCCGTGTTGATCGGGATGATGATCCTGATGAGGATCGCCGAACGCGCGACTTGCTTATGCGAGTGTTGCGTTTGGAAGAGCGTTTTGACCCTGTGGTCAAGGCTCGCACTGCGGGTGCTACTGTGTTTTCGGGTTCAGTTGATCCAGAGATATGCGAGGCATGGTTGGTTCAGATTGAGCGTGTTTGTGAGCGTCTGCAGTTTACACCTGAGCAGATGACAGTAGCCGCAGTTGGTTTACTTGAGGGTGATGCATATTTTTGGTGGGTTAGCACCGACAGAGTTCCTGTGGATACTCCGTGGACATTGTTTCGTGATCTGTTTATGCAGAGGTATTTTAATCAGGCTACCCAGCAGCGCAAGTACGAGGAGTTCACGAACTTGAGGCAGGGCAGTTTGTCTGTACTTGAGTATCGGGATCGGTTTACTCGTTTGTCTCGTTTTGCGCGGGATATGGTGGCTACAGAGGAAGCCAAGTGTCGTAGGTTTGAGCTGGGATTGAATCTGAACATCAAGGCGATGTTGACTACGATGCCGAGGAATAACTTTGATGAGTTTTTCAGTGCAGCTCTCCGAGGCGAGGATATTGAGCAGGAGAGACATCAGAGGTATCGGCCGAGACGGTTTGAGGAAGGTGAACCAAGTCAGGGACCTTCAAAGAGGCAGAGTTCTGATACTTCCGGTTCAGCTTCATCCTCAGGCGGTAGATCTTATCGCCCACCAGTTGGTATGTCAAGGCAGGGCTTGAGAAGGTGGAGAGATCGACCACAGCGACCACAGGCTAGTGGGAGTTTCAGCGGTTCTAGTTATCCGCGACGTACTGGTGGCACGTTTTCTGTACCGCGGGAGTACCCATTGTGTAGTTTCTGCAACAGGCATCACCTTGGACCGTGTCAGCGAGGTCCTGTCACTTGTTTCCGCTGTGGCCAGGTGGGTCACTATGCGAGGGAGTGTCCTCAGTTATATGGCGGTGACGGACAGGCAGCCCAGAGTTCCGGAGTTGAGCGAGGTGCCACTTCTGGAGCGCGACCGGCATAGTTTGCAGGCCAGGGCCGACAGCAGGGACAGCCCCAGCGAGGACGACCAGCCGGACAGGCGAGAGTTTATGCTATGACTATGCGTGAGGGCAGAGCATCACCGGAGGTCATTATCGGTACGTTACATGTTTTTGGTATTCCATTAGTTGCATTGTTAGATCCAGGTGCCACACATTCATTCATATCATTTAGACTGTCATCATTGGCTACGGTTCCTGCATCTCCACTTCCGGGGTTGTGGAGAGTGTTGTATCCGTCAGGTGAGGTTGTGAACATCAGTTGGGTTTACCGAGATTGTGAGGTATTTATTGATGGCCATGGTTTAGCCGCTGATCTGTTACTGCTTGATATTGTGGATTTTGATCTGATATTGGGTATGGACTTTTTGGAGTCGCACTGGGCCATGTTTGATTGCCACAGGAAGGAGGTCACATTTCGACGACCAGGGTTGCCTGAGATACTGTTTCGTGGCGAGAAGAACACTTCATTACCGTGCTTGATTTCCGCGATGAGGGCGGATCGGTTGATGAAGAAGGGTTGTGTTGCATATTTAGCCCATGTTGTGGACACTACAGCTGCAGTGCCAGATCTTGGGAGTATTTTGTGTCTGAGTATCCGGATGTGTTTCCAGCGGAGTTACCTGGTATACCCCCTATGCGGGAAATTGATTTTACCATTGAGTTGTTGCCGAGTATTGGACCGATATCCCAGACACCGTACCGAATGACGCCTGCAGAGTTGAGGGAGCTGCAGATTCAGCTTCAGGAGTTGTTGGAGAAGGGATTCATTCGACCGAGTGTTTCTCCGTGGGGTGCTCCAGTGTTGTTTGTGCGGAAGAAGGACGGGTCCATGCGTTTGTGCATCGACTATCGGAAGCTGAATCAGATTACAGTGAGGAACAAGTATCCGTTGTTGCGGATTGACGACTTGTTCGATTAGCTCAAGGGAGCAGCAGTCTTTTCGAAGATTGACCTTCGATCCGGATATCACCAGTTGAGGATCCGAGACTCCGATGTTTCCAGGACAGCATTCAGGACGCGGTATGGGCACTATGAGTTTTTGGTTATGCCGTTTGGGTTGACCAATGCCCCCGCAGCTTTCATGGACTTGATGAATCGGATGTTTCGACGATTCCTGGACAAGTTCGTGATAGTATTTATTGATGATATTTTGATATACTCGAGGAGTGTGGGCCAGCACAAGAAGCACTTGCGTGCGGTGTTGCGGACTTTGCGGGACCATCAACTGTTCGCGAAGTTTAGCAAGTGTGAGTTTTGGTTGGATAGTGTGAAGTTTCTGGGCCACGTGATTTCGGCCGAGGGAGTTAGTGTTGATCCTGACAAGATTGAGGCCGTGCTGAATTGGAGTCGACCCACTACTGTGCCGGGGATCCGGAGTTTCTTGGGGTTAGCAGGCTATTATCGACGGTTTGTACAGGATTTCTCCCGGATTGCTACACCACTGACCAGATTGACGAAGAAGGGCGTCAAGTTTGAGTGGTCTGATGCGTGCGAGGAGAGTTATTTGCTCCTGAAGGAGAGATTGACTACCGCACCGGTTCTGACATTGCCAGACGACAGTTGTGAGTTTGTTGTATACAGTGATGCGTCGAAGTTGGGCCTTGGCTGTGTGTTGATGCAGCATGGTAGAGTCGTGGCATATGGTTCCAGACAGCTGAAACAGCACGAGGTCAACTATCCGACGCATGATTTGGAGTTAGCCGCTATTGTGTTAGCATGGAAGAGTTGGAGACATTACCTGTATGGTGCTCAGTGTAAGATTTTCACTGACCACAAGAGTCTCACTTACTTGCGGACGCAGCCGGATCTGAACATGAGGCAGCGCCGATGGATGGAGTTGATCAATGATTATGATTGCACGTTTGAGTACCATCCAGGGAAGGCCAACGTTGTAGCGGATGCACTTAGCCGGAAATCTGGAGCTTCGTTGTTTCACATGTGTGTGGCCAGAGTGTCGATGTTAGCCGAGCTTCGAGCTACAGGTGCTGTGTTTGGGTATGATGATGATGGAGCTTTGTTAGCCAGCTTTCAGGTTCGACCGGTATTGGTTGATCAGGTACGGGAGACACAGGATTCAGATCCTTATTTGCTGAGCAAGAAGACCATGATACGGAATGGTGTGCCTACAGAGTTCCGTTTGAGCGACGACGGTATGTTGTTGTTCAGGGGTAGGTTATGTGTACCCAGGGATGAGGACTTGAAGAAGGAGGTTCTGGATGAGGCCCACAGTTCAGCGTATGCGATGCATCCCGGAGGTACGATGATGTTTCGTACACTTCGAGCGTACTATTGGTGGCGCAACATGAAGCGGGAGATTGCCGCGTACGTGAGTCGATGTTTGATTTTTCAGCAGGTGAAGGCGGAGAGGCAGAAACCTGTGGGGAAGCTACAGCCACTTGAGATTCCAGTTTGGAAGTGGGAGCATATTACGATGGATTTCGTCTATCAGTTGCCGCGTACTTCGGCAGGCAACACCGGCATTTGGGTTATTGTCGACCGATTGACGAAATCCGCACACTTTCTTGCACTTCCAGGGAAGATTTCAGTGGGCAGATTGGCCAAGTTGTACTTATCAGAGATTGTTCGCTTGCATGGTGTGCCTGTGTCGATTGTTTCTGATCGAGATAGTCAGTTCACTTCTGAGTTTTGGCAGGCTTTACAGCGAGCGTTGGGCACGAGATTGCGATTTAGTACAGCTTTTCATCCTCAGACTGACGGGCAGTCCGAGCGGACCATTCAGACACTAGAGGATATGCTGAGATCATGTGTGTTGCAGTTTCGTGGTAACTGGGATCAGCAGTTGCACTTGATTGAGTTCGCCTACAACAACAGCTATCAGGCCAGTATTGAGATGGCACCGTACAAGGCTCTGTACGGGAAGCAGTGTCGCACTCCATTGTGTTGGAGTGAGGTGGGCGAGCGTTGGCTCATTGGTCCTGATTTGGTGAAAACCACGATGGAGGACATACAGGTTATCCGAGATCGGTTGAAGATTGCCCAGGATCAGCAGAAGAGTTACGCGGATGTGAGGAGGAAGAGCTTGGAGTTCGAGGTCGGTGATTGGGTCTTCCTGAAACTGTCTCCGTGGAGGGGAGTAGTGCGTTTCGGGAAGCGTGGCAAGCTTAGACCGCGATACATTGGTCCGTATGAGATTACGGAGAGGGTTGGAGCTGTTGCTTACAGACTCGAATTACCGACTGAGATGGCTCACATGCATGATGTATTCCATGTCTCGATGTTGCGGAAGTACATCTCAGATCCTTCACATCTGATAGTCCCACAGCAGTTGCCGATCATAGAGGATTTATCGTATGTTGAGGAGCCAGTGCAGATTCTCGATCGTCGTGAGCAGGAGTTGAGGCACCGCGTGATTCCGCTGGTGAAGGTCTTGTGGCAGAACCACTCAGCTGAGGAGGCCACCTGGGAGACCGAGCAGCGTATGGGGGAGCAGTATCCTCATCTGTTCACCTGACATGTATGTAAATTTCGAGGTCGAAATTTCTTTAAGGGGGGTAGATTTGTGACGACCCGAACCAGAATCAGATGTGTGTTTGGCACGATTTTCGAGATTTGGTTATAGTCACAGTTTTTCGATATTGTGTGGTTTGCCGATTCGATTCGCGACTATATTTTCGGTCGAGAATTTGGGTTGAGTGTCTTCACGGAAATTGTAGAGTACGTGATTTCGAGCTTGTGGGCGGTTCCGGAAGATTTTTCCGATAACCGAGCAATATTTTATGATTATCCGAAGTTTCGGGTTTCGACGAGTTTATCCGATCATTTTGAGTTTATCCGAATCGCGATGGTTATCCATTTCGAATCGTCGATCGACTTGAAGCTCGAGTATAAATATCGAAATAGTCGTAAATCGTCGAAAAGTTGCAAATTGGGTTTGACTGAACTTTGACTTTCCAGAATTGGAAAGTTGACTTGCTGCCCGAAAGGGGAAGTTTCCGTTTTCGGCCTCACCTTCCGGCGATCAAATTCTGGCCACCTCCGATCAATTAAAAGGTAGGGATCATTTCCTCTGGTGATTTCGAGTTGGATAGAGTTTGGTTTTGTGAAATTTGATGGAGTTTTGGGTGAGTTCGAAGTTGGCCGAACTGGGTTGGTTCGCCGGTGACGGGGGGTGGTCCTCCGGCGAGCCTTGGTGGCTATGAGGTTAGGGGTTCGACTCCCCTTGGTCTAGTGAAGCTATTCATTTGTTTGTTTTGGGTTTTGGTGGAGGATTTGGGGCGACCCGATTAGGCCACCGGAGATGGGTTTTCCGATCGAGTTTTGTTGATTTGAGGGACTTCCGTTGAGATTTGACTGTTGGGGTAGAAGAGAAAGAGACTCGAAATGATGAGACCATGGAATCTGGAAACTTTGGCCACGAAACTCCACCGTTGACGGCGCGCCGCCGCTGGCGGCGGCGGTCAACGGTGGTCAACGGCGAGAAAAAGTCAACTTTTCAGATTTCGACGATTTTAATGTCATTTTTCTCGTAATCGCGCCCTGGTTATCGTACGGAGGTTTTCGGGGGTTGATTTGAGTAGCCGATTTTCAGTCGAGGTTTCGAGTTGGGATTTCGGGATTTCTGTGATTCATTTTGCACTGCATTTCGTATTTCCGGGAACGGTTGGTTTCCGTGCATCAGTACAGTGTTGTGATTTACGTTATTGATCAGTTATGTTTTGTGAACATTCAGGAGATCGAGATCGAGATCGTGATCGTGCTTCCGGCGAAGGATTTTCCGCCGGACCACGAGATTAGCGCGAGTGCGCGTTTTGCTCATCTGTGAGTGGACAATTTCTTTTCACGGAAATCTTGCGAGTCTTTTATGTGATTTATGAACTTGAGCATGCAACATGAATATGGTTTTACGAGCATGTGTTTACGATTATACGAATATATTTATACGGTTATACGTATACAAATATGCATATACTTTTATATTGTTTCATGCATTCGCATCGAATTGTTCATGATTTGGTTTACACAGAGTACAGTTTGTTTATGATGTTGTATCGATACACTTGCATCCCGGTTGATCCCCGAGGATGTATGCCAGGGGAGGCTGTGACTCCTGACCCGAGGTCTTTACCGGGGGGGAGGCAGACCTCTGACCTGAAGCCTTTCTGGCTAGAGTCACGTGTGGGTCTGGGATCCCGTGATTCGGACTGTACTAGCACGGTGTGTGTCCATGAGCGACCCCGTGGGATTTTTACTTGCATGCTCTGTACGCTGGAGGAGTGTGAGTTTACCTCGCGTACTATACTATGTTTATTTACCCGGACTCGCATATGTTTTTATAACATATATAGTAACTGGTGAAAGACATTTATTTTCGTCCACTCACTCTAACGTGTTTATTGTCTTTCCCCTGGGCTTTTCGGTTTCTGTGCCCAGTTTGCAGTTCAGGTTTGGTGTTTCATATCGCGGTTTGGAGGCTAGTGATCAGAGTCACCTGTGTTTATTCCAGTAGGTTCTTGTTTCGCCTACTGATGTACATATTGTATATGTTTTACTCTAGAGGTTGCTCTGATATATTCTGATACATGTTGTGCGGATTTTCACGGATATACATATATACATAGTACAGTTTATTTACTATTGTTGATTATATTGATGTTGAGAAATCCGGATGGGATTGGTGCCCACGGTTTGCTTTTTGTGGCATAGGACGAAGTGTTAATTTCTGGGTGCAGGTTATGGTAATTCAAAGCTAGTAACGAAACTCTGCCCAAATTTTGAAAATTTTTTGTTGGTTCGTATTTTCGAGAGGGTTTGATTCCGGTTTAGGTAACTGAATCGGGATTGGGTCCTTTCATGTTATCAGAGGGAGTTGGCGTGGATCCTGACCAGTTATAAGTCGCGTGGATTTGGGGATTGTTCTACCATTATTCCAGAGATCATGGGTCTCTTGGGTTTGGCAGGCTATGATTGACGGCTTATGCAGAATTTTCCCGGATCGCCACTCTACTATCCAGATTGACGAAGAAGGCGTCAAGTTCGAGTGGTTCGATGCACGCGAGGAGAGTTACTTACTCCTGAAGGATGGTTGACCGTTGTTTCGGTTTTGACCTTACCTGACGACCGCGACGAGTTCATGGGTTATGGCGATGCATCGAGATTTGGATTTGGTTATGTTTTGATATTGTGTAGTAGAGCGGTGGCTCATGGTTTCAGGCGTGGAACTTTGTGAAGCTACGTATCCTATGCATGATTTGGGTGTAGTTGTCCTTATGTTAACATCAGAGAGAGTTAGAGGTACTACTGCTACGGCGTGCAGCGCAGTGTAGGACGTACACTGATCACCTGAGTTTCATCCACTTGCATTTTCGGCCAGATGTGGGCTTGAGGCAGTGTAGATGGATGGGGTCGATTCACGACTATGACTGCACCTTTGAGCTTGTTCGGGAAAGGCTAGAGGTTGTACTTTGACTACCCGTCTGGGATGTTGTTGCTGATGCATTCAGTCGAAAGTCGGGAACTTCAGTGTTTCATGTGTGTATGGCTCGAGTTTCTGTGTTAGCCGAGTTGCGGGCTATGAGAGTTGAGTTAGAGTGTGATGACGTTGAAGCTCATGGTTTTGCGCGCGATTGGCGCTAGTGGTGCGGAGATGTATCTGATACTCCGAGTTTTCTACTCGTAACGCAACATGAAGAGGAATGTAACAACTTATGTGTGCAGATGCCACATTAATCGACAGGCGATGGCTAGGAGGCAGAGACTTGCCGAGAAGTGTCAGCCATTTGAGATTTCCAATTAGAAGTTGGAGATTGTCGCTGTGGTTTTGTGTGCCAGTATGCACTTCGGTTTGTGGTACCAATTGTTAGCAACTAGTAACAAACGTATAGAAATTTTGACAAACAGGATTTGGCTTGGTGGAAATCATAGCACAATACTATGAGTGGACTTTTATTTTCACAGTCGATAGCGAGTTCACATTTTTATGCTTTATGCTTTATGGTATGTTTTTAGAGCATTTATTTGGAGGTTTATTATTGTGATGGTTTTATTTAGTAGCATGGATGCCCTAGCTATTCGGCTGATCACCAGATGGCCGGTCGGACCTGATTAGGACAAATTCCCTAGACGATCCCATCACCTTACTTTTCATACATATATTCTGGGTTAGGACAAACACCCTACACGACCACCTCCATTGCATTTAAGTTTATTAGATTTGAACTCGTTTTATTTCATGGAAATTAGTGGAAAGACATGTTATATCAGTTTTATTGGTTTACACAAATTATATTATTTTTTCCACTCACACTAACGTTTTATGTTTTATGCCTTTCCCTGTGTCATTTATTTTAAATTGCCTAGATTGCAGGTTAGTCTGTAGATATCGTGTCTGTCCAGACTACAAGGCATGACAGTACACAGCTTCTGTTTACTCAGGGTAGGTTCTTAGTTAAAGTGTTGGGTTGCTCGTGTTAGGGTAGCTGGTATCGATTAGACGGTGCTAGATACTCTAATGCGGGTCTCACAAGACTTATCCTAGATTACTACAGTAATCTAGGTTGGGTCTTTTCATGAGGTATGTCATCGTTTACATAAATAACAAACAATTCAAATACATCGTGTCTACTGTATAGTTAGTATAGTAAAAAAACTTTCACAAGGGAATGTTCAAAGAGTTAACCCCTACTTATCCTATGCACGTTTTCAATAGTAGAGTCTATCAAGTCTTTAGTTGTCAATTTCATTCATGTGGGGAATTGTTGGAAAAATGGTGGTTTTCTACCATTTTATTGGGACAATTTAAACAAAAAAATTAAGTGAAATGCACATAATATTATTGGAAGAGAAACATGGATTTGTGTTCTTCTACAAAAGTATATAAAGATTATGTATTCATTTATTGAAATTGGTTGAGAAGTGAACGAGAATTTGTCACTCAAAGTTGATCACTTGAAATATAAGGAAAGAAGTTTGTCCTACATGGAAAATACTAGAAATGTGAGTCTTTAAGTAGTATTCCACTTCGCTATGCTTTAAGTATGAGAGTGAATGGGTTTGGGAAATAAACTTTTGTGCGCGCACGTTTTGTGGACACGAATGACACTCTGATTTGGGCTTTCCACATTCCTTTTTGTTACAATACTTTTGGCTTTTTAGATTACTCTGGTTATAAACTTATGGCCGGAATAAATTTTGGCAATAAGTTATTGAAATAAATTTGGCTAGTTAATCGTTATAAAAACGAAGACCTTTGGAGGTGCATTTATGTTCCTCCTCGTTCCTCCATGTTTAAATACAGGTTCATGAAACTTTTTATACCAATTAAAAAAAGGCTCGATACAACTTTAATAGCAGTTTCGATGCAAATTCAATAGTGCCAATACAAATTTAGAAGGAATAGTCGCTATAAATGTAACACTATATTTGATAAAAATTTAGTAACAATTTCGAAAAAACTTCAGTAGCAGCTTCGAAAAAATTTCAGTAATAGCTTCAAAATAGCTTCAGTACAAGCTTCGAAAATATAACACTATTTTGATAAAAATTCAGTATCAGCTTTGAAATTTTTTCCAAGTAGTTTTAAAAAAATCTTCAGTAGCAGCTTCAAAAATATAACACTATTTGATAAAAAATCAGTAACAGTTGTGAAAAAACTTTAGTAGCAGCTTCAAAATAATTTCAGTAACAACTTCGAAAATGTAACACCATATTTTATAAAAATTTAGTAACAGCTTTGAAAAAACATTAACAGCACCTTCGAAAAGACTTCAATAGCAGCTTCAAAAAATTTAACACTATATTTGAAGTACCAACTACTTACCACTGTTATTCTTCTTCCGATTATTGCTTTAAAAAATATTTCAATAAATTCAAAACTTGAAAAAAAAAAACGTAAAACAACCCAAATATGCTCTTATCAAAATGCTACACAGCTTGTGAACTAAAATAAAACATCATGTTTACCAAACTCAGTCCCAAATTTGTAGATCTTCCAAATGTGTCAACAAAAATAATTGAAATTAGATGAAATTCCTTTGAATGTGTCCACACTCTAAACTCCAAAATCAAAGATTTTATAATTTTTTTTATCAAATTTAAAAAGAACAAAAAGACAGTTGCTACTGCCGCAGTAGAGCGAGGCCAAGCAGAGTTCGAGATCGCGCACGGGTTGGAGACTGAAGGCGGTGCGACGTGAATTCAGGCCGAGGAAGGTGGCGAGATGATCTTGAGGCCGAAAGAGGTTGCGCGAGCTGATTCGCAAGGCCGAGGGAGTGGCGTGAGTCAAACTCGAGGCTTATGGTGGGCGGCGGCAAGGAGGCCAAGGCTCGTGAAGGCGATGAGATGTAGGGCTTGAGAGTTGACCTCGTGGTGCGGCGGTGGGTTGCTACTACAACAGAGGCGAGTTGAGACGAGAGAGCTGTCGCGACTTGAGATGGCTTGAGGAAGGAGAACGGCAACGCGAGGTGGAGGAGCTGCAAGCTTGTTAGCTTGCATCGTCTGCTGCTACTGAACAGACTCTCGAGACTTGAGAGAGAGAGCCAGACAGCTACTACTCTACAACTTTTTGGTAGTTTCTTATCATATAAAGAAGGGTAATATCGTCTTCTCAATCTGTTTAATGGATTGGGTACGGTGAAACTACGTTTTGAGTTTTAAACTCAGTCTTTAATTTTTTAAATGTTAAGGTAATTAGTTTATTTATATTAATAAAACTTATTTTGTCCTTGCTTGTTTTTTTATATATATTATAGTTATACCTCTATTTTAATTTTTTTGTATAAGAATGGAGATGAAATCTTAAAAGGTAGAGACTCTCTCAAATAGAGATTGATATAGAGAATAATATTTGATAATAATTCGACAAATATTTTATATATAAAATCTGCTAGAATTGTTTGAACCCAAGTTTATTATGATTTCATACAATACACCATAGGAAAGAAAAAAACAGAAATCTGTGGAAATCCTCAGAGATTTGAAAAGTCTAAGATGCCCTCCCTGACTGAAGCGCTCAAAAAGGAACAGAACAGAAAGACTTTCAGAGTGACTGCAGAAATCCATGGAGTCCAGCAGTTTCCCACGGCTCACCCTTCTTCTCCTTCTTCCCTTTGTTGTTTCAATTTCCGAACCCACCCAGGTACGAACTAGCTGGGTACTATCTACTCTTCCCTCGATTCATCGCTTTAGTTTCCTGTTGACTATTTTGGTTATGTTTACGTGTTTCAGTTTTGCAATTCTGGGATTGGATATAGCGATTCCTCTTGTGAGGTTTCGTCGTCGTCCAAGTTGCTGATCAAAGGAGGAACATTAGTCAATGCTCATGACATGGAGATTGCTGATGTTTATGTTGAAGATGGAATCATTGTTGCTGTGAGACCAAATATAAAGGTACATATATGTATATGTATATTTGGTTGTAGTTACCCGTTGACTATTTGAAACATCAAGAAGCAGACCTACTACTCATAAAATCAATACCAACTTGAATAGAGAAATGATCATATTATTTTTGTAAGCGTTACTCGATACTGTGTCAGTATTATCCAACCAACTAGTCATTTTAATGTCATGTAATAATCAGTTAAACAGGGTATTAATCCTATCAAAGTTAGGAGTTTCATGTCGATACTAACCTGGCAATAATATTGTTGGTGCTACTGGGTCTTGGCAATATATATTTATGGATAATTTCACTAATGTATGAGTTATATACAACGTGTCGTTGTGAAGCATCTCTAAAGCTAGAATCGATATATGGAGAATTATATGTATCACATGATGACTTGTCTATCTTCTTTTATATTTTCAGTATCTCTTTCTGCTTACCTTTTTTGATTTGTTTCTATGCCATCATATCTTTTTGGTCTGAATTTATTTTTATCTCCATTTCCAGGTCAGTGATGATGTTATAGTGCTTGATGCAACTGGAAAATATGTCATGCCAGGTTAGGTTTCTATTGTTTCCAATGTATGCCCCTCCATAGTGAAACAAACCTACTTCTGAAGCACCTCTAGGTATTCAATGCATTTATAATTGAACACACATGGTTCTGAAAGCCAAATCGAACATTTACAGGAGGAATTGATCCCCATACTCACCTGGCCATGGAGTTCATGGGTACAGAAACTATTGATGATTTCTTCAGTGGTCAGGCTGCTGCATTAGCAGGTGGAACAACCATGCACATTGACTTTGTTATTCCCGTTAATGGAAGTTTAACGGCAGGGTTGGACGCTTATGAAAAAAAGTCTGGAAAGTCCTGCATGGATTATGGTTTCCATATGGCAATTACTAAATGGGATGAAACTGTTTCACAAGAAATGGAAATAATGGTCAAGGAAAAAGGTTTGCCATCTATATATTCCATTTTTTTTCTTTTCATTTTGCTATCATAGCTATGTTTGCTTGAGGTGTTTGAATCTATTCTTACATATTCGCCAACATTATTCAGGTATAAACTCTTTTAAGTTTTTCCTGGCCTACAAGGGCTCTCTTATGATCAAGGATGAGTTACTACTACAAGGGTTTAAAAAGTGCAAGTCTCTTGGTGCTCTAGCTATGGTGCATGCAGAAAATGGAGATGCTGTATATGAAGGACAGAAAAGAATGATGGAACTTGGTATTACTGGTCCAGAGGGCCATGCTCTTTCAAGACCCCCCGCGGTAACTATAGAACACATTGTTCTTGCAAACTTAACTCCAAATGTTTCACCTTACTACTTCACTCCACATGTCTAGTCTAATATTTGTTACCTGCAAAAGTGGTAGGTTCTTACCTGGAAAATTTGCGGTAGTTTCCACTCTCGACATAAGTTTCTTTTCACCTTTCCCTCACGTTATTTAGGTCCATTTTCTCTCGTAACATGAGCCAAAGTTTGAGCTAAAAACAAAACTATCTTAACATTTAGTCCAGTGTAGTTGCAATAGTTTCAGTGCTGTATTTACTAGATTACAGTATGACAGATTCGGGAAAGAAAATTCTTTCCATTTTAGAAAGGCTGTAAGAATGACCTTATGGGTAAATATCTGTTAGTATATAATTGCTTCTACATAATCTGCATGTGAACTGTCGAGTAATGGCTTTTTGGGTATTGACTATTGAGTGAGGAGAAATGATTGTAATAGTTTGGAACTTTATCTTTTCAATGGCTAATTATTTGGTAATGTATTTTTTCCTACTCTGTCACGCTTGCACTGATCATTTCCAATTATGGTTTTGATAGTATACCTAATTAATGATTCAACATGCAGCTTGAGGGGGAGGCAACTGCTCGAGCAATTCAATTAGCAGCTTTTGTGAATACTCCCCTTTATGTAGTTCATGTCATGAGCATAGATGCAATGGAAGAAATTTCTAAAGCTCGAAAATCAGGTTCTTAGAATTTTACATTCTTGCTTTTTTATTAATCTTTTCAACCTATCTTAACATCAAACAGTCAACGTCTTTCCCCTGATTGGTTTTTGTTTTATAATACATACTCTATCTATATTTTCTTTCTCTACGACATACATTTTTACTTAAACTTTGTAAAGAATTAAAGACTTTGTCACATGTCATTCATATTCAATCACTCTTTCTTAAAGTCCTACTCTTCAATTGAAATAACTCTGTCACCGGTGGTTTGGAACCTGATTCACTCGAGCAAGTATTAGTTTCTGAACTTGAGGGGGCGTAAATATTCGTTACTATTTTTTTTTCCTCGATGGAAATTACTGAGAGTTGAAGGGGCACCATACAGAACACGTTGCAAAAGATTTATGACACCCGATGCAAGATGGAAGCCTTAGGATGTTGGTGCTCCTGCATATAAACCCTTGCTGACTGCGTTTTATATCTTTTATTCATCTAAGTTGGTGGCTCTTAGGTATTTTTAGCAATTGAGTGTTATACTCGTGAATCTTTGTAGTGCCTCATTTTGGCTGTTTGAGAGACCAAAGAGCTAAAAATATATGTAGCTGAAAAAATTGATGGAAGACCATCGAAACAGAGGCTGACCAATATCTTACTCTCCCAAAAGCTCATTCACCCTACACCGGAATGGAGGTTTTATTTTTTTATTTTTTTAAGATAATAGGATTTTACAGTTTTGTGTTTGTAATTCTTTGGTTGGTTCTTCTCAATATATCATTATGCGTGTTTCAGTCTCAGTGATTACAGACTTGGTTGCCAAAGTTATACTCAAAAAAAGAATTTTTAGGGCCCATATGTTTTTCCGTTCTTTCATCTATCATCTCCAATAATATTGTTTGTTTTACATTACAGGGCTTAAGGTCATCGGCGAGCCAGTAATCTCTGGGTTAGTTCTCAATGATTCTGTGCTTTGGGATCCCGACTTTTTCACTGCTGCTAAGTAAGGAGCTGCATTATTCACGTAATATCGTCATTATAAAATATTATGTGGCTTTTTAAAGTCAATCAAATGTTAAGCATAAAATATCTTCTGATAATTCAGGTATGTCATGAGTCCCCCTATAAGAGCCGCAGGACATGACAGAGCCCTCCAAGCTGCTCTTTCAATGGGAATTCTGCAGGTTTATCTCTTCTTTGAGAGTCATCTCAAAACTAATTCATTTTATTTCCTTGGTTGAATACCAATGTTTGGAAAATATAGAAACTAAACATATGAATTATAAGAATGTACTGTTAATGCTGAGACAAGTTTATGACATTCCCTTGGCACTATCCACAGAATTCATCTCTAGAGTCTGACTTATTACTCACCATCTTATTCACTGTTCTTTAAATAAACCATCCAGCTTCTGAAGTAATATGGGTTCACTTTCTTATAATAGAATATGTATTGTTGAATGTTCCTCAAGATAGTTTTTGTATTCTGCAGCTTGTAGGAACCGATCATTGTACCTTCAATTCTACACAGAAAGCTCTTGGAATTGATGATTTTCAGAAAATTCCAAATGGAGTTAATGGTAGTTTGCGAAATAGTCTTTGATATTGTCAAACTACTAAGTATGCTTGTTTGCGTACTCTCCTTCTAGTTCTAATCAGATTAATTGAAAATTAGGTATTGAGGAGAGGATGCATGTGTTATGGGATACAATGGTGGTAAGTTGCCAAATAGTTACTGCACATCCTTCATATTAAGCACTTCAATTAGGAATCTAATTTATGTGTTTGGAATCACTTTAGTCCTTAAATTCTGCTTTACTTTCAGGAATCTGGTCAAATTTCAGTCACTGACTATGTCAGGTTGACAAGTGCCGAATGGTATAATTCCTTTGTTTATTATCTGAAAATTTAAGTGTTGAGAAAAACAGTGAAGAGCACTGTAATATGTATTTCCTTTCAGGTTGCCTGAAGTATATTGATATATATGTCCCCAATAATTTCAGTGCTAGGATTTTCAATATATATCCTAAGAAGGGGGCAATTCGGGCTGGGTCTGATGCAGATATAATCATACTCAATCCGAACTCAAGCTTTGAGATTAGTGCAAAGTCCCACCACTCTAGATCCGATACCAATGTCTACGAAGGATGGAAAGGGAAGGTAATCTGGCTACTACTATTTAGTTATATGGTCCTTTACAGCACATATGCGATATGTCCCCTCAAATTCTCTATCTACTTGTCGAAATATCTAAATTTTCGATTTAAGTAGTCAGTTGTTTGACGTCTGTACTATATCCTACGTCATTCATGGAAGCTCATTCTAAATCTTTTGCAGGGAAAGGTTGAAGTGACTATTTCTGGTGGACAAGTTGTTTGGCAAAATGATGAGCTGAAGGTAGTTCCTGGTTCGGGCAAGTACATAAAAATGCCACCTTTCAGTTATCTTTTCAACGGAATAGATAAGGCAGATGCAAAGTACCTATCGTCTCTTAAGGCTCCCGTAAAGCGTTTAAGAACCACCGCTTAAAATTGCAGGTACAATCTTTTCCATCTCATATTTGAACTAGAGGTGGAAATGTACATGATCCCCAGTATCTATGCCTTTTAATAAGATAAAACAGTTACATTAGAGAGATGTACCAGATTACATGTCAAATATATAAATTCACTTGAATAACAAAAGGAATATATATAGCTATTGTAGTTTGGAAATATTCTACGGACACTCAAGTCATATATTACTTCGTTGGGAATATGGCCATATCAGTGTTCTATAAATTTCTGCATATTTGATATCTACTCTGTTCTGGCTTTTAATTTTCTTATATATATGCTGCAAAGTCCACCACCTAAGTCCCTGGTCTCCAACTTTTATTGAAACATTATAGAACTTGTACAATAGCTGTTTCTCTTTTCTCAGTTACTATTTGGCGCTTCACTCTTCACCACTAGACCTCTCACGGTCCCTACCTTGAACAACCCTGAAATTGTGACACTCTTTGGATATTTGCTAACCCCAAAGTTAAGTCCTTATAATTGTGAAAATTGACTAACTTAAGTCTGCGTTAGTTAATTCCAATAGCCCAATGTATAGGGATTACAATTGAGTTTGAGGATCAAGATTTGTCGCAGAACCAAAGTCATCATCTCCCCATTAAAAAGTAAGTGAGATTTAGAACCATGTCATTCATATCTAGGTTATGGAATGTGTCCGAGTGGTTCAGATGATTCAGTTTAGTTAGTCATTTTTAACATGTTGTCCTTGTGAAAAAAATCTTTTAGTTAATATAGTTTGTTGTGATTTGCAATGTATCAGCAACAACGGTTAGGAGGTAAGACACTACCAAAATACTTGCCCCTAATTTTGCTCATTCCAGAAATTAGTTTGTACAACACGTGTTTCATGTTTTGGAGCTGCTGTTTGTGTTTCAACACCCTAGAATGTGTAGGGAACTACTAATATAATGTCTTGATAACCTATATAAACAAATCTTTTATTTCATTAAATTTGGAATGCTTTTGCACACCTACAGCCTGGTTTCCCCCTTGATTGTTTGTACTTATTTATCACCTATAAGTAGTTCAATAGTCGAAAGTTGGATCTTTATTAGATGTAGTAAGCTGGCAAAATTCCATGTGCACAATCTTTATGAATTAGGTGTAGCTCACAAGCTGGGAAGAAAACCAACTTAGCTTGCTTCATATGAGGTAATCTTGTGATTTACAGAGCGAAACAATCAACTATTGCTCACTATATCTTTCCGTAAAATTTGGAGTTCTGATGCAAAATCTAACTTCAGAGTAGCTTATTAGTTAAAAGTTTTGATTAAGCTGAGAAATTCATTTGCTGTTTTCGAGTTCATTGTTAGATTTTTCTTCTTTTAAGGTTGATTATATTACTTCAAATCTTATATGTTAGCTTACATTTGAATTGATTCTGCTTTCTGAATCACAGTACACCATAGGTAATTGATCAGATTTCATTTTGAACGCGACTAGGATACTTTTTCATATATTTATTTTTTTGAAGGAGTTTTTTCATATATTTATCAAGACTAGGAATTCTAATGTATAAAAAGCTCTAGTAGGACATAAATAGCATTTATGTAATAAGTTTACAAAAGGTCTTGATTAGATTCTTATTGTTGATCAGCAAGTTTCATATAGGAGACAGCATGTGAATATTAGGTTACATTGCTATTATTATTGCTCTTCGGATATCAAGGCCTTATGCAGCAGTTTATGTACGTCAGGAGGGACTTCTTCCTCTGCATGAAAAAAGAAATACCAACAAAGATTAGATTTTTGTCTCTCTTTTTTTCTGGTTGCTGTGACAATTGAAAGGAGTTGCTAGATGCATATCTGAGGAAGGGTTGGAGATCTAATCTTACCGTAACAGAATCATCAGAATGACGTTTATCATGATGTGCTTGAGTGGCCATCAATTCCTGCTCATTTCCGAGACTGTTACGCTTGAACTCGGTCAAGTCAGTCTTAGTTTGCTTCCGGTTGGCACGAGCCTGAGTAAATACTACAGTATAGCTGGTGTTATTATAATCAGCAGCGCTGTTTTGTTCCCAGCCTCCAAATTGAGGAACTGACTTATGACCATTTCTCTTCAGAATAGGGAAAACCGAATTATTATTTGATATATCATGGCATAAGTAATATATGAGTTCAATACGAATGTGTGTATATAGTCCCTCCACTCAGAAAACCTTCATTTTGGGTATTCTACAGATTGTAATGGGAGACCTACCTGACCACTTATGACATTTTCTAGCTAAAGTGGAATATCTTTAAAGCCTTTTTGATTGTGATGTACCATTATGGACATGAAAAGTTCACGTCTGCCTTAATAGTGCATGTTCATAATGAAAAAACGATTGTGAAGACATGTTAGCTGCACTTAGACAGAACTTGGATGATTTTGACTATATCCAATTTAGCTGAAAATTGCAAAAATAATACAATGGATAAAATATGAATGGTGAATGTTTCAATATATTGTCGAGAAGAATGTTCCACACACGCCCTGAATATTTCCCAGAAAGAGACCCTCTTCCCTACCATTAAAAACCCTGACTATATGGTGAATGTTTTAATAGTTATGTTGAGACTTGAGAATATCATCAAATCTGGTTAATGTAACGAAAATTGTATTTTACCATTAAAAACCGTAAAATTTGTCCAATTTAAATTGTTTATGTTTGTAATGGTGAAACACAACTTAATCATGCTTCAGGTCCTATACCAATAGGCAAATTGCCAAAAAGTGCTCAAGAACTCAGTCCTATAAAATCACCCCAAGGAAAAGAATTCCTGGCAAAGCCCGATGTTTATACATATTTCAATAAAATTATATTGAAGAATATGGAATTAAACCTAAGCGTCTAGCTGCTGGAAAGACTTGAAGGAAAAAGAACAAGAAAAACGAATGAAGAGTCGCAAGGAAATATAATCCAAACTAAGTTGCAATTTGCAAGAACATGGGTTCATTTTCAAAATGTTATCTTGAAACAAAAAACTTGGGAATTCTGAATTCCCCAATGATGATGATATATGAATAATAATCGAAATAATACATTTCCTTTGAATATGAACAATTTAGTAATTAGGCAAAACAATACAAATGTATTCAAAACATCACGTCAAACAAAAGAAGAATAAAATTGTATTCAACAATAAGAGAATGAAATTGTATCCAACAATAAGAGTTTCTGGCTTACCTCCTGCCGATGTCCCATGTAATTCTGGAAGGAGAGGTTGATAGTAGTAATAAAATTTTCTTAAAAGGTTTTTATTCCTAATTTCTTTTTAAATTTATATACCCGCCTCTAATTCAAACAACTTGGAATCACGTTCATACATGGCGATCCTCTATTGGATGATAGTAATGACACTCAACTTTTCCATTTTTTTTTACCATCTTGTGTAAACTATTTATAACTGAATTAACCCATTTTCAGTTAGAAACTTATGGTTAAAAGGTATGGGGGCTAGGGAAAAAAGAAGATATGTCGTGGACCACTAATTGTGTGAACTGTTGCCAGAAAAAGCCTCTTAGACGACAGCAAGGTGTCGTCGCCTAAGTAGGCCTTTCCGTCGTCTACGTTTCTAGCCGACGGAACCTCCGTCGTCTAAGAGGCGTTGTCTAATCGTTGTAGATTAGGTACTCAGACTATGAGTATTTAAATTTGCGTTGTCTGAGCTATACTTAAACAACACATATATCTGCCGTAGGTTAGGCACTCAGATGACGGATATATTACCGTCCTCTGAGTAGACTTAGACGACGCCTGTTCACGTGGTCTAAGTACCTTCTTAGACGACGGTGTTGATGCGTTGTCAAAGTCTACTAAGACGACGCCTTTTTCCGTGGTCTAAGTATACACTTAGACCACGCAACCAAAATGTACCATCGTTTAGGTGATTGTACTTGGACAACGGATTGATTGTATTTCCGTCGTCTAAGTAGAAATATTAATTTTTTAAAATATAATTAATCTAATATATTAAAAATTAAATTAATAAATTAATTTAATAATTAAACTAATAATAATCAAAAATATATTAAATATAAAATTCATACAAAAATAATGAAAGGACCCAACCCCGATTTAGTTGCCTAAACCGGAATCAAACCCCTTCGAAAACACGAACCAACAAAAACCAACAAAATTTCGGCAGAGTTTCGTTACTAACGTGGAATTACTATTACCTGCACGCGGAAAATACACTTCATCCTATGCCACAAAAATCAAACCGTGGGAACCAATCCCATCCGGATTTCTCAATATATCAACAGTAATGTAAAATAATAAATATATCTGTACTTTACTGAAATCCGGAGTAAAATCGTATAAAATATCCAACAGAATACTCAGAGCGACCTCTAATGTATAATCATATAAGTATAACACAGTAGGTAGAACAATAAACCTACTGGAAGAAACAAGGTAGCTCGAGCACTATGCCTCCGACCACGAAGTGCAACACCAGAGTCCGAATTGCAAATTGGGCACGGAAACCGAAAAACCCAGGGGAAAAACATGAAAACTGTTAAAGTGAGTGGACGAAAATAAATGTCTTTCACCACGTAATATATATGATATAAAAACATATGCGAGTCTAAATGCATAAATAAAGAAATGGTACACGAGGGAGACTCTAACTCCTCACGCGTACAGAGCATGCATCATAAAGATCGCGGAATCACTCATGGACTACCACGCGATAGCACAGTCTGAACCACGGGATCCCAGACCCACACGTGATTCCTAGCCAGAAAGGCCTCGGGTCAGGATATCTGTCCCCCCTGGAGCGTATTCGGGGATCAGCCGAGAAACCAATGTGTATCGATACAACAACGTAACTGAGACTGTACTCTGTGTAAACCAAATCATAAATCATTTTCATGCACATGCATAAAACATAATATATATGTATGTATACTCGTATACGCATATCCGTATATGTATAATCGTAAAACACATGCTCATAAAAATCATGATTAAACTGCATGCTCAAGTTCGTAAATCATATATAAAGACTTGCAATCAATCCGTGAAAAGAAATGTCCACTCACAGACTAGCGTAACGCAGTTCGCGTTAACCCGTGATCCGGCAGAAAGTTCCTCGCCAAACGAACGATCACGAACCCCTGAATAATCATAAAATCTATTTATCAAAATCATAACTCGAAAATTTAAGACAAATCACGAGAAACAACCGTTCTCGGAAACACGTAATTCAATGTCGACGAATCGTCGAAAATCCGATATTTACACCTCAATACCTCACTGTAAGTTCGGACGCTCAACTCGAAAAACGAACCTCCCCACTGCGATCGGGGCGCGATTTCGAGTGAAATGACATGCAACTTGTCGAAAACCCCAAAAAGTCAAAGTTTGACCGTTGACCGCCATTGACCATCGCCGACAGCGGCGGCGCCACCTAAACGGAAAATTTCACGGCGGAGCAACCACTATTCCACTCCAAATCACCCACTGAGCAACTTTCTCAACTGCATCAAAGGCCAATTCTCACTCTAACTATGTCAATTTCATGAAAAACCGAATGTTCACACAAATTTCAATTCCAAAATTCTCCATGTACAAGTGAAATTGGATCACCAAACTTACATGGTAGCTTCATGGTGATGAGGGCTACAAAACCAGTCCTCGTTGTTGCTCGAATCGGCCGAAAACATTGAACCCGAATTCACTCAAAATTTCTTCATTTTTGGCCGGAAATAACTCCTCCTCCGACGTCCCACACCGTGAAAGGAGGCCGGGGATGGGTAGAGGGCGTCGGGACGAAGAGAATAGGACCGG
Organism: Geum urbanum; assembly: GCA_946800695.1. Taxonomy (NCBI): domain Eukaryota; kingdom Viridiplantae; phylum Streptophyta; class Magnoliopsida; order Rosales; family Rosaceae; genus Geum; species Geum urbanum. The sequence continues at coordinate 45,423,047 of OX326998.1, forward strand.
AGTTGAGCACAGAGGTGGCCGGACGGGCTTCGTTGCCGGCGAGCCGTACGGCGTCGCGCCACCCCCTTCTCCACTGCCTTTGACCGAGTCAACCACCATAAATAACCATGTGTTGACTTTCCCCAAATGGCAACCCACATTTATAGCTTCCCAAAATAGAAACTTCCAAAAATACATTTTACGACAAACTTAAAATACCCGAAACTTCCGCGTCGTAATTCCGATTTCGATAATTCTCGCGGCAATAAACTCGACTCGACGTATTCTTCAATTATCACCCGAAGTCAAACACTTTGACCAAACCGATAAAAAGTCAACGGTTTAACTCAAACACAAACTTACCCGATTAAATACTCAACAATCGGAAATATTCACAACATAATCTTCGTAACTCGAAATAATGCTCCGGAAGTTCTCACGAGCTCGAAATTAAATTCTCAACAACTTCCATGAAGAAGCCAAAACCAAATTCTCGTCCGGTAATTTAGTCGTTAAGAAGGCTGCCTTTTAAACCCGATTATATCGAAACTTCAAATATTCATAACTTATTCCTCGGTCGTCCAAATAGCGATCCGGAACCGCCCACGAACTCGAAATCACACGTACAACGACTCTCGAGAAGAGACCCAGCTCCAATTCTCGGCCAATATTTTAGTCGTTATCAAACCTTGCGATTCAAACAACCGTTGGAAATCTGTGATTACGCAGTAACTCATGAAGTAAGCTGATCACAATGCTAATTCTGTTCCGGGTCGTCACAAATCCACCCCCCTTAAAAAAATTTTAACCTCGAAATTTCTGAGTATGTCGACTAAAAATAGGAGCACTGCCTCTGCATACTGCTCAACTCTCTTGTGACAACGTCAACTGAACAACTCTGACAAACGATTCCACAATAGGAGGTAGCTCCGTGCTGAAATTCATGTACCATCAAATCTCGAATCTGAACTGGCTCTACACAATCGCCAAGTGTTCCTGCATAAGGAACAGATAGGGTACACAACACAAAACAAACCTGAATCATAGTTCTGCCACACGGAACACAACACACACAAAAGCTAATGCTATAGGCGATGCCGAACTATACGGCACAACACAAACTCGCCTACGACCATATACAGATCAAAACAATGTGGCAATTCACAACTCGACACACTCATATCAACATAGCTCAAAACATCGAACTCGGGCAATTAACAACCTGTTTTCGCTAATCTGACAGTCTGTGGTAGCACATTCCACAAAATCCGAATCAAATGTCAACTCAAACTCAAACCAAACTCTCTCCAGCACAATGGAGTACAACATCATTCCTCAAAACGACATCATGCAACATCAAAATCATAGTGGTCAACAAACTGGTACTGCAAGCAATCTCAAACAGGTGAAACTGCTGGTCCCAAATCCTCCGGAACTGCAATACCGAGGTCCACAATATGCCCTCCAAGGTCTGAATAGTCCTCAAAGATCGCCCACTAATCTGAGGATAATAACCGGTACTAACTTGTAATCTGGTCCCTAATGCTCGCTGCAAAGCTCGCCAACACTCAGTTGTAGCTGATTATCTCGATCAGCAAACTGGGACACAGGTACACCACATAGATGGACAATCTCCATCAAACACAGCTCTGCCAGCCTGCCACTGAAATCTTTCCCGAAAAGTACAAGGAAACGTACTAAGTTCATCAAATGGTCAACAATGGCCTGACAACTGGCACTACAAACCAAAATGCGTACTAGCACACAAGACCATAGCAACAAACTTCAACTTCTAATCAGAAATCTCCAATGGCTAAAACTTCCCGGCAGGTCTCTGCCTCCTAGCCATCACCAGTCGACAAATGTGGTATCTGCACACACAAGCTGCTACATTGTTCTACGGATTGCGTCACAAGTAATAAACTCGAAGTACCAGACACATTTCTGTACCGCTAGTGCGAACGCACGCAAAACAATGAGCTTCAATATCATCACACTCGAACTCAGCTTCCGTAGTGCATAACTCGGCTAACACAGAAACTCGAGCCACATACACATGAAACACTAAAGCTCCCGACTCTCGACTGAATGCATCAGCAATAACATGCCAAATGGATAGTCAAAGTTCAATCTCTAACCTTTCCCGAACAAGCTCAAAGGTGCAGCCATAGTAGTTAGTCGACCTCAACCATCTACACTGCCTCAAGCCCAAATCTGGCAGAAAAGGCAAGTGGATGAAACCCAAGTGATCAGTGTATGTCCTACACTGCGCTGCACACCATAACAATAGTGTCTCCAACTCTCTGATGCTAACATAAGGACAGCTACACCCAAATCATACATAGGACACATAGCTACATAAGGTTTCCACTGCCTGAACCATGAGCCACCGCTCTGCTACACAACATCAAAACATAACCAAATCTAAACCTCGATGCATCGCCATAACCCACGACCACGAACTCACCACGATCGTCAGGTAAGTAACTCACCAGATCAAAACCGAAGCAACGGTCAACCATCCTGCATGAGTAAGTAACTCTCCTCGCGTGCATCGAACCACTTGAACTTGACGCCTTCTTCGTCAATCCGGAAAATGAAGTAGCAATCCGGGAAAATACTGGACAGGCCGTCGGTAATAACCTGCCATACTTAAGAGACTCCTGATCTCTGGTACAATGGTAGGTCAACCCCAAATCAACACGGCTTCAATCTGGTCAGGATCCACGCCAACTCCCTCGGCTAACATCACACAACCCAAAATCTTCACGCAACCATAACTCACACTGGCTGAACTTCGCAAACAGCTTATCATCTCACGAAGTCCGCAAAACCATTCACAATTGCTTCAGGTGCTGGCCCACACTCCTGGAGTAAATCAGGATATTGCTGACGAACATGACCGCAAACTCGTCCATAAACCGTCTGAATACATGGTCCATCAAGTCCACAAGATCTACGGGGGCATTGGTCAACAAAACAGCGTGACCAAAAAAAACTCCTGATGTCCGCACCGAAATCCGAAAACTGTCCAAACCACATCTGACTTATCGATTCTCAACTGATGGTATCCGGACTCGAAATCAATCTTCGAAAAGACCGAAGCTCCCCTGAGCTGAACAAACCACTCGTCAATCTGAAACGGAGGATACTCACTCTCCTCTGAAGCGAATCAGGCTTCCGGTAGTCAATACACCACCTCGTCGAACTATCCATCATTCGTACAAACAATGCAAGAGCACACCACGCAAATACGCGGGGTCGCACAAAATCTCCTGAAACCTCCTCCAGCAACTCCTGGAGTCGAAACTATAGCTCCATCAGCTCCGCTGGCTCCGAACGACAAGATGCCGGTAAAATGAGTCCAGCGCCCGGTACAAACTCAATGATGTAGTCGGTCTCCCGAACTGGAGGAACCCTTGGTAACTCCTCCGAAACACACCTGGAACCTCTGGAACCACCTCAATGTCGCCAATGTCGGGCACAACAACCGTAGTATCCACATCATAAACTAAGCAAACAACACAACTTGTCTCCACCATCTGCTCGACCATCGCCGCGAAACAGTATCTCGGGAAAATCTGGTCGTCGAAACACAACCTCCTTCTCGAGGCACTCGAACACAACCAAATGCGTCGTCAGTAAGTCCATACTCACAATCACACCAAAACCACAATGTCTAGCTATAACAGATCCGCGGCTAAACCATATCCTCCAACAAGGATCTCGCAACCTCCGGATAGATACAACACTCTCCGAAACCTCGGAAGTGAAGATGCAGGTACAATAGCCATGGATATCAAGCAACAGTAACCTCGGAGAAAAGTCTGTCCTCAAACAAGGTCATGGCACGAACTCCGACATGCCCAACTAGCCGCCCACCTCAATTGCGACTTGCTGTATAACTCATCTAAAAGGCTGCATTGGTCAAACTCCAGAAACAGCATCATGATCTCCTCCTGAACTCTGAGCTGTCGAACTACAAACACAGCTGGCTGAGCGCGCTCCCTCGTAACGTGACCCTCCTGGCCACCACAATGGCAATTGAGAGTGTTCCTCGAACACAAGTCACCACAACACCTGCTGCGTGATAGGATCACCAACGATCGCCCAAACTCATGCCACAGGAGCAAATCCGCTACTCTGTGATCTCCGCCATCGTCAAACAGATCCTCTACTTGATCTGATGACCCTCAACATAATCGAAAAGGCCACAGCCTGATGAAGTCACTGATCTCGAAGTGTCGGAACTCAACCTCATCAAAATCTTGACTAAGTCCACTTCCTCAAACCATAACATCGAAAACCGCGCACACTTTTCCTTCTCGATACCCTCGCCACTGAGTGCAGCACACTAAGCTCCTCACGGTAATCTCAAGGCATATCAATCAAGATTCCTCTGATGCTCAGGTTCAAACTCATCTTGAACCTCGTGCATAGCTCCCTCTGAAGCCACATAACACGTACAAACAGGGACAAACATACGAACAATGCATCTCTGCCTCAGATGGATAAACACTCCTAATTCGATTGCTGGGTAGCCTGATAAAACCATTACTGTATAATCAACACCCTGAAAGTAGGCCATGGAGTCGCAACAGGAACTCACACAATACCAGCCCACCAAATGCAATAATCTGACTCAGGCAAAACATCAACTGCCACGATTCTCTACCCTGAGGCAACATGTAGATGCTCATACACACACAACCAGGAAAACTGTGCCACACAAATTTCTGAACTCAGAATACTCATCCAAACCCACAATTCACTGGAAAATCACATGTCGATTGATCCTCAACAGGATCCACAACCGTACCGACACGAAAAGCACGTCAATGAGGCATCCTAATGAATAAAACATCGTTCACAACAAGTGGAACGTAATCATGGAACTTCAAATATTTGAAAGCATACAACACCCGGAATATTGATGAGTATCCGCCGGCCGGTCGGGTCACCATTCCAGACATGCTGTACATTCTCAAATATCCTTAGTAAACACGACTACAGAAGTCTACAGAACCTATAACCTAATGCTCTGATACCAAGCTGAAAGGACCCAACCCCGATTTAGTTGCCTAAGCCGGTATCGAACCCCTTCGAAAACACGAACCAACAAAAACCAACAAAATTTCGGCAGAGTTTCGTTACTAACGTGGAATTACTATTATCTGCACGCGGAAAATACACTTCATCCTATGCCACAAAAATCAAACCGTGGGCACCAATCCCATCCGGATTTCTCAATATATCAACAGTAATGTAAAATAATAAATATATCTGTACTTTACTGAAATCCGGAGTAAAATCTTATAAAATATACAACAGAATACTCAGAGCGACCTCTAATGTATAATCATATAAGTATACCACAGTAGGTAGAACAATAAACCTACTGGAAGAAACAAGGTAGCTTGAGCACTATGCCTCCCACCACGACGTGCAACACCAGAGTCCAAACTGCAAACTGGGCACGGAAACCGAAAATCCCAGGGGAAAGACATGAAAACTGTTAGAGTGAGTGGACGAAAATAAATGTCTTTCACCACGTAATATATATGATATAAAAACATATGCGAGTCTAAATGCATAAATAAAGAAATGGTATACGAGGGAGACTCTAACTCCTCACGCGTACAGAGCGTGCATCATAAAGATCGCGGAATCACTCATTGACTACCACGCGATAGCACAGTCTGAACCACGGGATCCCAGACCCACACGTGATTCCTAGCCAGAAAGGCCTCGGGTCAGGATATCTGTCCCCCCCGGAGCGTACTCTGGGATCAGCCGAGAAGCCAATGTATATCAATACAACAACGTAACTGAGACTGTACTCTGTGTAAACCAAATCATAAATCCTTTTCATGCACATGCACATGCATAAAACATAATATATATATATATGTATACTCGTATACGCATATCCGTATATGTATAATCGTAAAACACATGCTCATAAAAATCATGATTAAACTGCATGCTCAAGTTCGTAAATCATAGATAAAGACTCGCAATCAATCCGTGAAAAGAAATATCCACTCACAGACTAGCGTAACGCAGTTCGCGTTAACCCGTGATCCGGCGGAAAGTCCATCGCCAAACGAACGATCACGAACCCCTGAATAATCACAAAATCCATTTCTCAAAATCATAACTCGACAATTTAAGACAAATCACGAGAAACAACCGTTCTCGGAAACACGTAATTCAATGTCGACGAATCGTCGAAAATCCGATATTTACACCTCAATACCTCACTGTAAGTTCGGACGCTCAACTCGAAAAACGAACCTCCCCACTGCGATCGGGGCGCGATTTCGAGTGAAATGACATGCAACTTGTCGAAAACCCCAAAAAGTCAAAGTTTGACCGTTGACCGCCGTTGACCACCGCCGACGGCGGCGGCGCCACCCGAACGGAAAATTTCACGGCGGAGTAACCACTATTCCACTCCAAATCACCCACTGAGCAACTTTCTCAACTGCATCAAAAGCCAATTCTCACTCTAACTATGTCAATTTCATGAAAAACCGAATATTCACACAAATTTCAATTCCAAAATTCTCCATGTACAAGTGAAATTGGATCACCAAACTTACATGGTAGCTTCATGGTGATGAGGGCTACAAAACCCAGTTCTTGGTGTAGCTCGAATCAGCCGAACACATTGAACCCAAATTCACTCAAAATTTCTTCATTTTTGGCCAGAAATAACTCCTCCTCCGACGTCCCACGCCGTGAAAGGAGGCAGGGGATGGGTAGAGGGCGTCAGGACGAAGAGAATAGGACCGGAGTTGAGCACAGAGGTGGCCGGACGGGCTTCGTCGCCGGTGAGCCGTACGGCGTCGCGCCACCCCCTTTTCCACTGCCTTTGACTGAGTCAACCACCATAAATAATCATGTGTTGACTTTCCCCAAATGGCAACCCACATTTATAGCTTCCCAAAATAGAAACTTCCAAAAATACATTTTACGACAAACTTAAAATACCCGAAACTTCCGCGTCGTAATTCCGATTTCGATAATTCTCGCGGCAACAAACTCGACTCGACGTATTCTTCAATTATCACCCAAAGTCAAACACTTCGACGAAACTGATAAAAAGTCAACGATTCAACTCAAACACAAACTTACCCGATTAAATACTCAACAATCGGAAATATTCACAACATAATCTTCGTAACTCAGAATAATGCTCCGGAAGTTCTCACGAGCTCGAAATTAAATTCTCAACAACTTCCGTGAAGAAGCCAAAACCAAATTCTCGTCCGGTAATTTAGTCGTTAAGAAGGCTGCCTTTTAAACCCGATTATATCGAAACTTCAAATATTCATAACTTATTCCTCGGTCGTCCAAAAAGCGATCCGGAACCGCCCACGAACTCGAAATCACACGTACAACGACTCTCGAGAAGAGACCCAGCTCCAATTCTCGGCCAATATTTTAGTCGTTATCAAACCTGGCGATTCAAACAACCGTTGGAAATCTGTGATTACGCAGTAACTCATGAAGTAAGCTGATCACACTGCTAATTCTGTTCCGGGTGGTCACAAATAATAATGATAATGTATTGTTCGATTCTGATGAAGATCACAAAAGTACGTACATAATTATAAAAAACCTAACTAGCGACACTAGAAGGTGTTTGGTGGGCCCCGCCAATCTTACCTCCGCTCAGTTCATCGTCGTCGGGTCCTGGAGGAGTGGGGCCAAATGGGTGACAAACAACATCGGGATCTAGGCCAAGCTTAGGCGACATGATGTGTACTAATTGAGCCATATTATCCATCCTCGCTTGATTCTCTTCCCGAGCCATACGAGCGTCCTCCTGAGCCCTTAAAGCGTTGTCGTTGGCCACTCGAGCTTGTTCCTCCAAGGCTTGCATTTGCTCTCGCCCCGCAGCACTGAATCGCTGACTCCCTGACGACGTGGACTTGCTCATATCTCGCTTGACACCTCGTCCAAGACCACGAACCTCTTTACCAGGTTGACGGCCGAAGACTACATCTGCGATTTCTATTTGTGACTCTGTTGAGAGAGTAGGCAACTCCTCAAGCGGGACCCCTGAAGTCTGGGACTGCATATCCGCAATTCTCTCATCGGCCAATTGTTGCAACCTCTCCTGAAATGAACATGAAGAATATATATAGATTGTCCAAAAAAAATTGACATAATTTCCCCTAAAAATTGAGCAAACCAAAATCTTGCACGAAAACCAAAACCCTTCCAATAACATCAAAACAAAATCTCATTCACATTTCTGAAGTTCACCTATGTACCACATATGCATATGTACGCATCACATAAATAATATCCTCATCATCATCAAGTTTATCTCTTTATACATAAGTGAAGAAGCAACAATATTTAATAAAATTAAAAATTATTACTTTGGGAAAAAATGTCACTTACAGCGTGTTAAGTGCCGAGATGTTCGGTCTGCTCGGGTCTATTGTAAGCAGAAACGCTGCCTGCGATGAGTGAGTATTTCGAACCCTTTTACAAATGATCATACACTAGGTTGAGCATTTTGCAGGAGCCTAATCCGTGGTGCAACAGCTTCTTCTGCTGATTAGATTCGTTCATATGAGATTGCACATGTACGTTACATAACAATTTAAATTATTACGAAATATAATCATTATTTGAAAGGACCCAACCCCGATTTAGTTACCTAAATCGGAATCGAACCCCTTCTGAAAATACGAACCAACAAAAATTTTTCGAAATTTCGGCAGAGTTTCGTTACTAACGTGGAATTGCATAAACCTGCACCCTGTAAACAACACTTCATCCTATGCCACAAAACCCAAACCGTGGGCACCAATCCTATCCGGATTTCTCAACATCAATATCCAATAACAGTAAACATACTGTACTAAGTATATATGTATATCCGAGGAAATCCGTATAAACAAGTATCAGAATGTATCAGAGTGACCTATAGAGTAAAATATATACAATATACACATCAGTAGGCGAAACAAGAACCTACTGGAAATCACAGGTAACTCTAATCACTAGCCTCCAAACTGAGACGTGAAACAACAAAATCCGAACTGCAAACTGGGCACGGAAACCGAAAAGCAAAAGGGAAAGGCAAATAAAACGTTAGAGTGAGTGGACGAAAATAAACATATGCCTTTCACCAGTTATATACACAATCAATGTAAAACAGTGCGAGTTCGAAAAAAATATATATAAGGAGGTTGTCGGGCGACCTCTCAAACCCGACGTCAGGTGAATCGCTCAAACCTGACGGTGATAGGCCAGGGGACCTCTCAACCCTGGCGGCATACAGGGGACCTCTCAACCCTGCCCAGAGGACCTCTCAACTCTGGTGGACTACCGGTGATCAGCCGAGTAGTCGAAACATCGATGCAATAATGCCATCACCAATAAACATAAACAATACCTCTGAAAACAACATATATAACAATATCGTATAAAGTAAATACGAAAATCATAAAATCCACGAACTCGCAAATCGATAGTGAAAACATAAACTTGTCCACTCACAGGTCTGCTAGCGCGAACTCGCGCTAATCTCGTGGTCCGACGGAAGATCCCTCGCCTGAAACACGAACACGATCCTGATCTCGATCTCCTGAATATTCATAAAACATAACTGATTAATATCAAAGTCCACAACCCTGTATTGAATCACGGAAACCAACCGTTCCCGGAAATATGCAATGCAGTACAAAATGAATAACAGAAATTTCGAAATCCCCACTTGAAACCTCGACTGAAAATCGGCTAACCAAATCAACCCGGAAACCTCTGGACGATGACCAGGGCGCGATTACGAGAAAAATGACATTAATTACATCGAAATCTGAAAAGTTGACTTTTCTCGCCGGAGCACCGCCGTTGACCACCGTTGACCGCCGTCGCCGACGGCGGCGCGCCGTCAACGGCGGAGAAACTCCAGTTCCCAAGGTCTCTCCAAGGCGAACCACATCCTTAACTACCACGAAGACCAATTCAGCCTCTAACCCAATCAATTTCACATTTAAACAAATCGAAATTCCCAATCGGAACCCTAATCGGGTTCTCCACCAAACTCCACCTCGTCCCAAAACAATCACCTAGATAGCATCACCGAAGTGTGGGGAGAAAAATCCCCAACAACCCCACCTCCAAAACTCATCGGAACCACCGTGACCATTAACGGCGACAACCTCCCCCTCGGCCCGATTCGAACCCAAGATAAACACCACCAATTTCAACCAACTCACACATAAAATGAAAGAGAAACACGAGAGGATTCGAACTGTACCCTCAGTCTAGCCGGAGGTGGCCGGAAAAGTCAAGTCGCCGACGAATTGAATCGGGTCGTTCGCTCACCGTACGGGTCAACGACTACTTTCCAATTTTGGAAATCAACAGATGGTCAAAGTTCAGTCAAAGCCCAATTTGCAATTTTCGACGATTTTACGACTATTCCCGATATTTATACTCGCGCCTCGGGTCAATCGACGGTCCAAAACGAATATACGAAATAATTCGGATAAATTCGAAACAATCGGATAAACTCGTCGGATACCCGAAACTTCAAATAATCATAAAATATTCCTCGGTTATCGGAAAAATCTTCTGGAACCGCTCACGAGCTCGAAACCACATACTCTAAAATTCCTGTGAAGACACCCAATTCAAATTCTCGACCAAAAACATAGTCGCGAATTGAATCGACAAACCACATTTACGACGTAAAACTGCTACTAAACTCAATCTCGAGAATCGTGCCGAATACGCAACTGATTCTGGTTCGGGTCGTCACAAATCTACCCCCCTTAAAGAAATTTCGACCTCGAAATTTACGTACCTGTTATGTGAACAAATGAGGATACTGCTCCCGCATACGCTGCTCGATCTCCCAGGTGGCTCCTCAATCGAGTGGTTCTGCCACAAGACCTTCACCAGTGGAATCACACGGTGCCTCAACTCCTGCTCACGACGATCGAGAATCTGCACAGGCTCCTCAACATACGATAAATCCTCTCTGATCGGCAACTGCTGTGGGGCTAACACATGTGAAGGATCTGAGATGTACTTCCGCAACATCGAAACATGGAAGACATCATGCACACGAGCCATCTCTGCTGGTAACTCAAGTCTGTAAGCAACAGCTCCAACCCTCTCCGTAATCTCGTACGGACCAATATACCGCGGTCGAAGCTTTCCTCGCTTCCCGAAACGCACAACTCCCCTCCACGGAGATAGTTTCAGGAAGACCCAGTCACCGACCTCGAATTCTAAGCTCTTCCTCCTCACATCCGGGTAACTCTTCTGTCGATCCTGGGCAATCTTTAGTCGATCCCGGATAACCTGTATGTCCTCCATCGTGGTATTCACCAAATCTGGACCAATAAGCCAACGCTCGCCTACCTCACTCCAACACAATGGAGTGCGACACTGCTTCCCGTACAGAGCCTCGTACGGTGCCATCTCAATACTGGCCTGATAACTGTTGTTGTAGGCGAACTCAATCAAGTGTAACTGCTGATCCCAGTTTCCACAAAACTGCATCACACATGATCTCAGCATATCCTCAAGAGTCTGAATGGTCCGCTCGGACTGCCCGTCAGTCTGAGGATGAAAAACTGTACTAAATCGCAACCTTGTGCTGTAAAGCCTGCCAAAACTCAGAAGTGAACTGACTATCTCGGTCAGAAACAATGGACACATGCACACCATGCAAGCGAACAATCTCGGATAAGTACAACTTGGCCAATCTGCCCACTGAAATCTTCCCCGGAAGTGCAAGAAAGTGTGAGGATTTCGTCAATCGGTCAACAATAACCCAAATGCCAGTGTTGCCCGACGAAGTACGCGGCAACTGATAGACGAAATCCATCGTAATGTGCTCCCACTTCCAAACTGGAATCTCAAGTGGCTGTAGTTTCCCTGCAGGTTTCTGCCTCTCCGCCTTCACCTGCTGACAAATCAAACATCGACTCACGTATGCGACAATCTCCCGCTTCATGTTGCGCCACCAATAGTACGCTCGAAGTGTACGAAACATCTTCGTACCTCCGGGATGCATCGCATACGCTGAATTGTGGGCCTCATCTAGAATCTCCTTCTTCAAGTCCTCGTCTCTGGGTACACATAACCTGCCTCTGAACAACAACGTACCGTCGTCGCTAAATCGGAACTCTGTAGGCACACCATTCCGTATCATGGTCTTCTTGCCCAGTAAGTAAGGATCTGAATCCTGTGCCTCTCGTACCTGATCAACCAGTACGGGTCGAACCTGGAAACTGGCCAACAAAGCTCCATCATCATCGTATCCGAACATATCACCTGTAGCCCGAAGCTCGGCTAACATCGATACTCTGGCCACACACATGTGAAACAATGAGGCTCCAGATTTCCGGCTAAGTGCATCTGCCACCACGTTGGCCTTCCCCGGATGGTACTCAAACGTGCAATCGTAATCGTTGATCAACTCCATCCATCGGCGCTGCCTCATGTTCAAATCCGGCTGCGTCCGCAAATAAGTGAGACTCTTGTGATCAGTGTAAATCTTACACTGGGCACCATACAAATAATGCCTCCAACTCTTCAACGCTAACACAATAGCGGCTAATTCCAGATTATGCGTCGGATAGTTGACCTCATGCGGTTTCAGCTGTCTGGAACCATATGCCACGACTCTACCATGCTGCATCAACACACATCCAAGGCCCAACTTCGATGCATCGCTGTACACAACAAACTCACCACTGTCGTCTGGCAATGTCAGAACCGGTGCGGTAGTCAATCTCTCATTCAGGAGCAAATAACTCTCCTCGCACGCATCAGACCACTCAAATTTGACGCCCTTCTTCGTCAATCTGGTCAGTGGTGTAGCAATCCGGGAGAAATCTTGTACAAACCATCGATAATAGCCTGCTAACCCCAAGAAACTACGGATCTCCGGCACAGTAGTGGGTCTACTCCAGTTCAGCACGGCCTCGATCTTGTCAGGATCAACACTGACTCCATCGGCCGAAATCACGTGGCCCAGAAACTTCACACTATCCAACCAGAACTCACACTTGCTAAACTTCGCGAATAACTGATGGTCCCGCAAAGTCCGCAACACTGCTCGCAAGTTCTTCTTGTGTTGGCCCACACTCCTCGAATAGATCAAAATGTCGTCAATGAATACAATCACGAACTTGTCCAAGAATCGCCGAAACACCCGATTCATCAAATCCATGAAAGCTACGGGGGCATTGGTCAACCCAAACGGCATAACCAAAAACTCATAGTGCCCATACCGCGTCCTGAATGCTGTCCTGGCTACATCTGAATCTCGGATCCTCAACTGGTGATATCCGGATCGAAGGTCAATCTTCGAAAAGACAGATGCTCCCTTCAGCTGATCGAACAAGTCGTCAATCCGCGGCAACGGATACTTGTTCCTCACTGTAATCTGATTCAGCTTCCGATAGTCGATACACAAACGCATGGACCCATCCTTCTTCCGTACAAATAACACCGGAGCACCCCACGGAGAAACATTCGGTCGAATGAATCCCTTCTCTAACAACTCCTGGAGTTGAATCTGCAACTCCTTCAACTCCGCAGGCGCCATACGATACGGTGTCTGGGAAATTGGTCCTGTACCCGGCAACAACTCAATGGTAAAATCAATCTCCCGCACAGGGGGTATACCAGGTAACTCCGCTGGAAACACATCCGGAAACTCAGACACAACCTCAATACTACCAATATCCGGCACTGCAGCTGTAATGTCCACAACATGGGCTAAGTAAGCAACACAACCCTTTTTCATCAGCCGATCCGCCCTCATCGCGGAAATCAAACAAGGAGGTGAAGTATTCTTCTCGCCACGAAATAGTATCTCGGGTAACCCTGGTCGTCGAAACGCGACCTCCTTCCTGTGGCAATCAAACATGGCCCAGTGCGACTCTAAGAAGTCCATACCCAAGATCAGATCAAAATCCACAATATCAAGCAGTAACAGATCTGCGGCTAAACCATGGCCATCAACAAACACCTCACAATCTCGGTAAACCCAACCGATACTCACAACCTCACTTGATGGATACAACACTCTCCACAACCCCGGAAGTAGAGATGCTGGTACCGTAGCTAATGATGACAGTCTAAATGATATGAATGAATGTGTGGCGCTCGGATCTAACAATGCAAGTACAGGAATACCAAAAACATGTAACGTACCGATAACGACCTCTGGTGATGCTCTGCCCTCACGTAGAGTCATAGCATGAACCCTCGTCTGTCCGGCTGGTCGTCCTCGCTGGGCCTGACCCTGCTGTCTGCCCTGACCTGCAAACTGTGCTGGTCGAACTCCCGAAGTAGCACATCGCTCAGCTCCGGAACTCTGGGCCGCCTGTCTCTCAACACCATACGACTGAGGACACTCCCTCGAATAGTGGCCCTTGTGGCCACAACTATAACAAATAATAGGGCCTCGCCGGCACGGTCCAACATGGTGTCTGCTACAGAGACTACACAACGGGTACTCCCTCGGTACAGCAAAAGTGCCACTAGTACGCCGAGGATAACTAGAACCGCTAGAACTCCCACTAGCATGTGGTCGCTGCGGTCGATCTCTCCTCCCTCTCTGTCTCCACCTAGGTACACTAGCTGATGGTCGATAAGATCCACCGCCTGAAGATGAAGCTGAACCGGAAGTATCAGAACTCAGCCTCTTCGAAGGCCCCTGACTCGGTCCACCCTCCTCGAACTGCCTCGGCTGGTACCTCTTCCGCTGTCTCTCCTGCTCAATGTCCTCGCCTCGGAGTGCAGCACTAACAAACTCATCAAAGTTGTTCCGCGGCATTGTAGTCAGCGTCGCCTTGATGTTCAAATTCAATCCCAGCTCAAACCTACGACACTTGGCTTCCTCTGTAGCCACCATATCCCGCGCAAAACGAGACAAACGGGTAAACCGATCCTGATACTCAAGTACAGACAAACCGCCCTGCCTCAAGTTCGTGAACTCCTCGTACTTGCACTGCTGGGTAGCCTGATTAAAGTACCTCTGCATAAACAGATCACGAAACAATGTCCACGGGGTATCCACAGGAACTCTGTCGGTGCTAACCCACCAAAAGTATGCACCACCCTCAAGTAAACCAACTGCGGCTACTGTCATCTGCTCAGGAGTAAACTGCAGACGCTCACAAACACGTTCAATCTGAACCAACCATGCCTCACATATCTCTGGATCAACTGAACCCGAAAACACAGTAGCACCCGCAGTGCGAGCCTTGACCACAGGGTCAAAACGCTCTTCCAAACGCAGCACTCGCATCAGCAAGTCGCGAGTTCGGCGATCCTCATCAGGATCATCATCCCGATCAACACGGGGACCACGTCGAGGAGGCATCGTATTGATACAAGACAAGCATTAGGTACAAGCAGAAAGAACGTAATCATGAAACCGCAGATATTTGAGGACACACAACACCCGAAGTATTGATGAGTACCGCTGGCCAGTTGGGTCATCACTCCAGTCATGTTGTATCAACTCAAATACCCTAAGCGTCACAACTACAAGAGTCTACAGAATCTGACAACCTAATGCTCGGATACCAAGCTGAAAGGACCCAACCCCGATTTAGTTACCTAAATCGGAATCGAACCCCTTCTGAAAATACGAACCAACAAAAATTTTTCGAAATTTCGGCAGAGTTTCGTTTCTAACGTGGAATTGCATAACCCTGCACCCTGTAAACAACACTTCATCCTATGCCACAAAAGCCAAACCGTGGGCACCAATCCCATCCGGATTTCTCAAAATCAATATAATCAATAACAGTAAACATATTGTACTAAGTATATATGTATATCCGAGAAAATCCGTATAAACAAGTATCAGAATGTATCAGAGCGACCTCTAGAGTAAAATATATACAATATACACATCAGTAGGCGAAACAAGAACCTACTGGAAAGCACAGGTAACTCTGATCACTAGCCTCCAAACTGCGACGTGAAACAGCAAAATTCGAACTGTAAACTGGGCACAGAAACCGAAAAGCCCAGGGGAAAGGCAAATAAAACGTTAGAGTGAGTGGATGAAAATAAACATATTCCTTTCACCAGTTATATACACAATCAATGTAAAACAGTGCGAGTTCGAAAAACATATATATAAGGAGGTTGTCGGGCGACCTCTCAAACCCGACGTCAGGTGAATCGCTCAAACCTGACGGTGATAGGCCAGGGGACCTCTCAACCCTGCCCAGAGGACCTCTCAACTCTGGTGGACTACCGGTGATCAGCCGAGTAGTCGAAGCATCGATGCAATAATGCCATCACCAATAAACATAAACAATACCTCTGAAAACAACATATATAACAATATCGTATAAAGTAAATACGAAAATCATAAAATCCACGAACTCGCAAATCGACAGTGAAAACATAAACTTGTCCACTCACAGGTCTGCTAGCGCAAACTCGCGCTAATCTCGTGGTCCGGCGGAAGATCCCTCGCCTGAAACACGAACACGATCCTGATCACGATCTCCTGAATATTCACAAAACATAACTGATCAATATCAAAGTCCACAACCCTGTACTGAATCACGGAAACCAACCGTTCCCGGAAATATGCAATGCAGTACAAAATGAATAACAGAAATTCTGAAATCCCCACTTGAAACCTCGACTGAAAATCGGCTAACCAAATCAACCCGAAAACCTCTGGACGACGACCAGAGCGCGATTACGAGAAAAACGACATTAATTACATCGAAATCTGAAAAGTTGACTTTTCTCGCCGGAGCACCGCCGTTGACCGCCGCCGCCGACGGCGGCACGCCGTCAACGGCGTGATTCAGCGGCGGAGAAACTCCAGTTCCCAAGGTCTCTCCAAGGCGAACCACATCTTTAACTACCACGAAGACCAATTCAGCCTCTAACCCAATCAATTTCACATTTAAACAAATCGAAATTCCCAATCGGAACCCTAATCGGGTTCGCCACCAAACTCCACCTCGTCCCAAAACAATCAGCTAGATAGCATCACCGAAGTGTGGGGAGCAAAACCCCCAACAACCCCACCTCCAAAACTCATCGGAACCACCGTGACCATTAACGGCGACAACCTCCCCCTCGGCCCGATTCGAACCCAAGATAAACACCACCAATTTCAACCAACTCACACATAAAATGAAAGAGAAAACGAGAGGATTCGAACTGTACCCTCAGTCTAGCCGGAGGTGGCCGAAAAAGTCGGGTCGCCGACGAACTGAATCGGGTCGCTCGCTCAACGTACGGGTCAACGGCTACTTTCCAATTTTGGAAAGTCAACAGATGGTCAAAGTTCAGTCAAAGCCCAATTTGCAATTTTCGACGATTTTACGACTATTCCCGATATTTATACTCGCGCCTCGGGTCAATCGACGGTCCAAAATGAATATACGAAATAATTCGGATAAACTCGAAACAATCGGATAAACTCGTCGGATACCTGAAACTTCAAATAATCATAAAATATTCCTCGGTTATCGGAAAAATCTTATGGAACCGCCCTCGAGCTCGAAACCACATACTCTACAATTCCCGTTAAGACACCCAACTCAAATTCTCGACCGAAAACATAGTCGCGAATTGAATCGACAAACCACATTTACGACGTAAAACTGCGACTAAACTCAATCTCGAGAATCGTGCCAAATACGCAACTGATTCTGGTTCGGGTCGTCACATTATTCAACACAAAATTTCCCAAAAAAATACTCGAATGTGGAGGAATATGATCAAATTATGAACCTTATACGAGTCCGACTCAAAGTGGGATTTCAACCACTCCCACTCAGCTTCCCTTCCCTTTTTGAACTCCTTCGGAGTATTTCTAGGGTTTTCCTTGTACGTCTTGTGTAATTCGTACTTCCAATCCTTGAAGATCTGGTGAGCGGTTTTATTGATATAGTTCACCATCTCCGGAGTCTGTTCATAATTAAAAATTTTCTAAAAAAAATTAAACAATTATAAAAAAAAAATCAATTATGAAAAAAAAACTATAATATTAAATATTTTTTTACCATGAGTTCGCGGAACACGTTCATTTTGTCCTCGTTGGGAAGCTCTTCCCAAGTAGGCGCTATCATACGTACGTGAGAACGTACGTAGTTTCCGATTTGGTGAGTTGTCAAACTAGTCAGCCTCCTTCCTTCAGAACATCGGGTGAATGCATTTAGAGGCACATCGATGCCTTTGCTACGCTCTCGGCTTTGCTTCCATTGCAAATATCCCGAATGCGTTTAGGGGGTGGAAGTGCGGGGTCCCTCCTATATAGCCGTCTCACACTAACGGCAGCTGAATCTTTATTGGAAGATTAGGGCACTTGCGACGTCGATCATGAATAGCCCTATTCAGCTACAACGTCGTCAATAGGAGAAGCATGCAAAATCTCCCCTTCGGATGACAAACTCGTACCCGACTCATTAGAGGCTTGATTCCCCCAACCCATCTTTCGTAAGACAGATTGATGCCACGATTCTTTGTCTTTTGCAGTACGCCTCTTTGGCATCTTTACAATCTTCAAAAAAAAAAATTATATATAAATTCTTTCCTAATTACCACATTAATAATACATGAATATATATATATATATATTCACATCAATACATATATATCTAATCGATTAATTCTCACCGACATTAACACATATATATACATATTAACACATATATATATATTAACATATCGACATATCCAATTATCCAATTAAACGTACATATATAAATTATTCAATTATGAAATTATCGAATTATACATATCTAATTATATATATCATAGCTATCTAATTAAATATATTTATATTTATTTATAACAATATATATACAAATATATCTATAAATAAATAAATCTAAATATATATACATAAATATACAAAATTTATCTAAATATACAAAATTTATGTACATATACACATGCAATACGTATATGCGTACATAGCTAATATTATACATAGTATATATACATATTTATATATATATATATATATATAATCGGGGTTTAGGTATACCGGCCGGATCGAGGGAGAGGAGGCTAGCGACATGGAGGAGCTCGAGGCGGGCCGATGAGGGGTCGGGATGATCGGGGCCGGTGAGGGGGTTGCAGAAGCCGGCTGGGTTTACTTGAGGGGCCGGTGAGGCCATTATTTTTTCTACTATAGTTCGGTCGTCTACGATAGTGTTTTTGAATTACTCGCCAAATTTAATTATCGACGTCTAGCTAGCTAGGATTGACATAGATCGCCAAATTCGATTGGTTGACTCGAATTTGTCCATAATTAAATTAATTATTGAATCCAGTGTCGATGTATACGTATATATATATACGGGCGCGCGCGTCTAAAATTAAATTTGCATTAATTAATTAATAAATTTGCCGTCGTCTAAGTGTTTTTGAAACGTAACCCAAAAGATTGGGAGGTCACTGTTCACCCGCCATAAATTTTAGACTTAGACAACAGTACCCCATAGTTCCGTCGCCTAAGTAAAAATAATAATTAATTTATAATTATACATTAATTATAATATAATTAAATTTTATTATATTAATTAATAATATACATCGACTTTTTATATATGTATATATATATGTTCAACCATGCATGTATCGATCAAAATTATTACAAATGCACCAAAGTTGATCGGTCGATAAATCGATATATATATATATATATCAATCAGCATCGTGATCATAGTCTTCATCAACATTTTCCTCTTCACTACTCTCAACTGACGGCTGGTCCTCATCATCATAGTCTCCATTATTATCATCGTATCCGAGGTCGTCTTCATCCTCCAACTCCTCATCTTCGGATGCATTATCAATCATAAGGTCCGTGATCTCCTTTTCAGTAAAATCTGTTTCCCGATCTGGCATGGGTAAGTGTTTGTAAAGACGAATGAGTTCCCTTGTGTCTGGGATGACAGAAGTATCAGATTCTTGATATGCACTGATGACATTATCCTGTTGAGTGTGAATCAGTGACGACCCTTCGAGTGTTGTGGCACTCCATATTCCTCGATGAGACATATGGTTTACTATTTTTTAGCCTTCACTAACTTTCGAATCGTCTGGATAGAACACCTGCCTAACGTGTGTGGCAAGAGCGAAAGACTCATCCTCATACAAGCTTGAGTTTGTATCGAATGATAAAAGGCGCAGATCTTTCTTCGTATGCTTGAACCATTTATTGTTGAATAGAAAAACGTTGATACAATTCTCATATAGTAGCTGAACGACATTGACAAGAACTTCGTAATATACATTGTCGCCTTGTCCGACCGCGATCCCATTACTTTGTGTTCTTCTTTCTTCATTTCGGTCCACTGAATGAAACTTTACACCGTTAACAAAACATCCGGGGTAAATATAGTGTTGAACCGGCTTACAGGCCAACATGTGTTTTTTCCATGACCACCACCCATTGTGGTTAGAGAATTTCTGTATATCGTCCATCTGCAAAAAATGTGAACGTACAAGATGTAATTAAGAATATATATATATAAATATATCTACCAAAATTTTGCCATATAGTTTTCTCTAAAACTAAAGGAAACCACAAATAAACCTACATCCAAAATTTGACCAAAAAACTACAAATCCATTAATTAAACATGAAATTGAAATCAAATAACAAATTATGTAACTAATTAATTCTTATACTAGTCCGGTTCCAGATATAGATCGATATATATATATATATATATCAACATCAAATTTAAAAAAAGGAAGCACAAAGCCGACATGCATGGTTTAATAATTTAAAGTGACATACACATTGGAGGAAATAATCAGGGAACTTCTTCTTAAGCATTTTTTCAACCCAGTTAGGACTCTTGTCCGGTTTGGCTGTTTGAATTTTAGTTCTGTAAGTTTGCATGTAACCAGTAACTTCTTCATAGTCTCGCAACATTACCCAATGTACTTCAATAAGTTCCTCCCGACTTAATCTTTCGGTTAATACTCCTCTAAATGGTTGTAGAAGATCTGTGATGACTGAAAGATTGTATGTATTAGAGGCGGTCTCGACCGGATCATTGAAGTACTTATTGTAGTAAGTAACAGACTCATGCATTAGGTATGTTTCCGCGATGGAACCCTCTGGGGTAGACCTATTTTTGACGAATCCTTTATATTGTCCGAGTTGTCTACAAAAAAGGCATTATATTATTAATTCGCAGTGATCTTTGTAAGAAAAGAGATATTCTGTATTGCTTCATATTTTACCTTTCTTGAGGATACATCCACGTGTACTGGACCGGACCAGAAAGTAGGACTTGTTCGGGAAGATGGACCATGAGGTGAATCATGGTGTCGAAGAAAGAAGGGGAAAAAATCGTCTCTAATTTGTAGAGGATGTGAACAATTTCGTATTTAAGTTTGACCACATCCGACTTCTTCAGCTCCCTGGTGCATATCCTCTGCCACCATCTGCACAATGCAACAATTGGTTCGACGACGTCTTTAGGCAAATAAGGTCAAATCACCACTGAAATCAGACATTGCAGCATAATGTGACAGTCATGAGTCTTTAAACCAATTAACTTGTGTTCCACTACTTTGACACAGTCATATATGTTGGATGCATAATTAAACGGATACCGAACACAATGAAACCAGTTTAATACAACATCCCTCATTGTCGGCTTCACTGTGTAAGGTGCAACGAACATCTTGTTGTAAACACCTCTTCTATCCTTCTTTAACCACAAGGGACGACGTATATTCATAGATTCTATATCTTTCCCCGCTTTGGGAGTGTCCTTAGTCTTGAACTTCATACAGAGAATGGTTCCCACCATGCTGTCGCACACATTCTTTTCTATGTGCATGACATCAAGGTTGTTCCTCAGCTTTAATTTTGACCCGTAAGGCAGTTCAAAGAAATACTCACGTGGTGCCAATATGCAACATATTGTGGTGGGCGTGGATTCATTTCTTCACATCATTGTCATTGGTTAACACGCCAAAGTTGAAGCTATTTAACCTTTCCAAAATCTCTTCGCCAGACCAATGTCGGGGTTTAGGACCATTCTCTATTGTCCCATCGAAACAGTCATTATCTTGTCGCCACTGGTGATCATGAGAAAGCCATCTATGGTGACCCAAGTAATACACCTTCCCCGCGTGCCAACTCGAGTTCACGTCATCCAAGTAGACAGGAAAAGCATTGTATCCTCTAGTTGTGCAACATGTCAACATCCCATACGCAGGAAAATTGCTGATGGTTCACATTACCGCGGCTCTCATCAAGAACATTGTGTTACTGAACTTGTCATACGTTGGAACTCCAGTTTTCCACAACAGTTTCAGCTCGTTAATCAATGGTCTAAGGTACACATCTAAAGACTTTCCAAGAGACTTAGGCCCTGGATTTAGTAGAGTAAGAAAATTAAATTCCTTGTTCATACACATCTAGGGAGGTAGGTTGTACGGCATGAGGATAACTGGCCAAGCGATGTATGTGCCATCGTTAAAAGGATTGAACCCGTCTGTAGAAAGTCCTAGTCTGACATTTTGAATCTCTACTGCAAAGTCTGGAAATTCCCTGTCGAAATGTTTAAAAGCCTCCACATCTGCCACGTGTCTGAGCACATCATCATCTACTATCTTTTCCGCGTACCATCTCATCGGCTCTGCTGTGTATAGAGCCATGAACAAACGTTGCAGTCTGGGAATCAACAGAAAATATCAAAGCACCTTCACATGAATCTTCTTCTTCGAACTCCTCCTTTCAGGGCACTTTCATCTGGAAAGGTTGCAAACATGACAGTAGTCCAACTCTGCACACTCCTTATAAAACAGCACGCAATCATTTCTTCATGCGTGGATGTGCTCGTACTTTAGACTCAGTTTGCTTAAGATACTTTTTACCTTGTAATGGGAACGTGGAAGCTTGTGATTGTTTGGAAGCAAATCACATATGTGTTTCTGGATTTCGTCAAAACCTGCATCCGATATTTTGTGCTTCACTTTGTACTCTATTTCGGACATTATGGCGTGCAACACAGTCTGTGGGCATCAATCGTACACCGGAGTTCGGGATTCAAGTAGCATGCTATTGTACTTATCAAATTTAGTAGTGTTAATTTCTGGGAATATAGTAGGGATTGGGTCAACATTAAGTGTATCAGATCCTCCCCATTCTTATTGCTCTCTACCATGTCGACTGAATTCCGAAAAAGCATCATGGATCAAATCCTCGGTGGGGGCGCTACTACCGGTACCGTTGAATGAGGTACCCTGGTAACTGTACCCTGTGCTGAAGTTTACTACTTCACCGTGCTCACTCCATGTAGTGTAACTCCACATCATACCGTGCTCATACAAGTGATGAGCCATAACATGAGACTCCACAAACTGATGGTTAAGACATTTTTTGCACGGACACCTTAAACGTTTTAAAGGACCCAACCCTGATTTAGCTCCCTAAACCGGAATCGAACCCCTTCGAAAACACGAACCAACAAAAATCTTTCGAAATCTTGGCAGAGTTTCGTTACTAACGTGGAATTACCATTACCTGCACGCGGAAAATACACTTCATCCTATGCCACAAAAAGCAAACCGTGGGCACCAATCCCATCCAGATTTCTCAATATATCAATAGTAAAGTAAAATAGTAAATATATATGCACTTTACTGAAAATCCGGAGTAAAATCGTATAACATGAACAACAGATTTCTCAGAGCGACCTCTAATGTATAAACATATAAGTATACCACAGTAGGTAGAACAATAAACCTACTGGAAGAAACAAGGTAGCTCGAGCACTATGCCTCCGACCACGACGTGCGACACCAGAGCCTAAACTGCAAACTGGGCACGGAAACCGAAAAGCCCTGGGGAAAGACATGAAAACCGTTAGAGTGAGTGGACGAAAATAAATGTCTTTCACCAGTTAATATATATGTTTAAAATAACATATGCGAGTCCAGGTAAATAAAAACAACATAGTACACGAGGTAAAACTCATAATCCTCCAGTGTACTGAGCATGCAAGTAAAATCCCACGGGGTCACTCATGGACACCTCCGTGCTAGTACAGTCTGAACCACGGAGTCCCTGACTTCCACGTGATTCTAAGCCAGAAATGGCCACGGTTCCGGGGATACGCCCCTCACCGGTCTGGTTGGGCAAACGCCCCTCCAGGCGGCCCTCCGTCGGGGATCAGCCGACGAGGCAAGTGTATCGATACAACAACGTAACTGAGACTGTACTCTGTGTAAACCAAATCATAAACATTTCTATGCAGATGCATGAAACAACATATAAGTATATGTATACTCGTATACGTATATTCGTATAAGTATAACCGTATAACACATGCTCGTAATAAACATAATCTAGTATGAAATCTCATGCTCGTAAAACCATAATCATGCTGCATGCTCAAGTTCATAAATAATAAATAAAAGACTCGTAAACAATCCGTGAAAAGAAATGTCCACTCACAGACTAGCGTAACGCGATACGCGTTAACCCGTGATCCGGCGGAAAGTCCCTCGCCAAACGAAGGATCACGAACACCTGAATATTCACAAAATCCATTCCCCAAAATCATAACTCGAAAATTTAAATCAAATAACGAGAAACCACCGTTCTCGGAAACACATAATTCGATTACGACAAACTGTCGGAAATCCGGAAATCACACCTCAATACCTCGCTGTATTTTCGGATGCTCAAATCGAGAAACGAACCTCCCCACTGCGATCGGGGCGCGATTTCGAGTCAAATGACATGCAAATTGTCGAAAACCCCAAAAAGTCAAATTGGACCGCCGTTGACCGCCGCCCACGGCGCCGCCGCCACTGACCGGAGAATTTCACGGCGGAGCAACCCCTATTCCACTCAAAATCATGCATTGAGCAACTTCCATAACTGAAACAAGGGCCAATTATCACTCTAACCTGTCCAATTTCACGAAAAACCGAAAGTCCACACAATTTTCAAATCAAGAATTCTCCCTACACAAATCAAATTGAAACTCAAAACCTACATGGTTAGGTTCGTGGAGAGGAGAGCTACAAAGCCCACAACAAATTTCATCTCAATTCGGCCAAAATTGAATCACCCCAAAACACCAAGTTTCATGAAATTTCTTGCCGGAATTCTTACCATTTACGGCGTCCCACGCCATCGACGGAGGCCAGGGTTACCTTGGGGAGGCCAAGGCGAAGAGAAACCGCCCGGAACCAAGGCCGGAGGTGGCCGGACGGCGAGCCTCCACCTTGGGCCGTCGCTCCTCCGTCGCACCACTCGGTCAAACCGAGTCAACACGGTCAAGGAACATAAATGCCAGGTTTGACTTTCCCAAAGGGGAAAGTCACAATATATATACTTTCCCAAAATTCGTATTTCGATAAACTTCAAACACACGTAACTCTCGCGTCGTATCTCCAATTCCGATGATTCTCACGGTCACGAACTCGTCTCGACATGTTCTTTAATAATCACCCGGAGTCAAACACATCGGCCAAACCAACAAAAAGTCAACTGTTCAACCAAACACACATTTAAATCGACTAAACAATTCACAATCGGAAATAATCACAACTAAATCTTTGTAATTCAAAATCATGCTCCGGAAGTTTCCACGAGCTCAAAATTAAATTCTGAACAACTTCCGTGAAGAAGCCGAAACCAAATTCTCGTCCGGT
Source organism: Geum urbanum (assembly GCA_946800695.1). NCBI lineage: Eukaryota > Viridiplantae > Streptophyta > Magnoliopsida > Rosales > Rosaceae > Geum > Geum urbanum. Next base: position 45,448,712 of record OX326998.1, read on the forward strand.
AATTTAGTCGTTAAGTAGCCCACCATTTAAATCCAAACTTCAAATATTCATAATTAATTCTTCGGTCCTCCAAATAACGATCCGGAAACGCCCACGAACTCGAAATCACACGTACAACGACTCTCGAGAAGAGACCAAGCTCCAATTCTCGGCCAATAATTAAGTCGTTAAGAAAGTCGGCAACTCAATCATCAGTCGAAAATCCGCGATTATGCAGTAACTCACGTATATAGCTGATCATACTGCTGATTCTGCTCCGGGTCGTCACAAATCCACCCCCCTTAAAAAAATTTTGACCTCGAAATTTTCAAGTCTGCCGACTACAAGGTAGGAGCACTGCCTCTGCATACTGCTCAACTTTCCAACGGCAACCTCAACTGAACAACTCTGACAACCGTTTCCACAATAGGAGATAACTCCGTGCTGAAATCTTTGTACCCACAAATCTCAAATCTGAACTGGCTCCACATAATCGCTAAGTGTTCCTGCATAAGGAACAAATAGGGTACACAACACGTAATACAACCTAAAACACAGTTCCGCCACACGGAACACAATACACATAAAAGCCAATGCTATAGGTGATGCCGAACTAAACGGTACAACACAAACTCGCCTATGACCACATACGGATCAAAATAACGTGGCAAATCACAACTCAGTTTACACACATCAACATCTCTCACACCCTCATATCAACATAGCTCAAACATCGGACACGGCAATTATCAACCCCATTCCGCTAATCTGACAGTCTGTGGTAGCACATTCCACAAAATCAGAATCAAACATCAACTCAAACTCAAACCAAACCAAACTCGCTCCAGCATTATGGAGTACAACGTCGTCCTTAAAACGACATTATGCAACGTCAATACCATAGGGGTCCACAAACTGGTACTGCATGCAATTTCGAACAAGTGAAACTGCGAGTCCCAAATCATCTGGAACTGCAATACCGAGGTCCACAGCATGCCCACCAAGGTCTGAATAGCCCTCAAAGATCGCCCACCAATCTGAGGTTAAGAACCGGTACTAACTCGTAATCTGGTCCCCAAAGCTCGCTGCAAAACTCGCCAACACTTTGTTGTAACTGATGATCTCAGTCAGCGAACTAGAACACAGATACACCACGTAGATGACCAATCCCTGTCAAACACAGCTATACCAGCCTGCCACTAAAATCTTTTCCCGAAAAGTACAAGGAAACGTACCAAATTCATCAAATGATCCACAATGGTCTGACAACTGATATTACAAATCAAATGCACACAAACACACACAAAAATCACAGCGACAAACGCCACGTCCAACCGGAAATCTCAAATGGCTGATACTTCTCGGCAAGTCTCCGCCTCCTAGCCATCGCCAGTCGATAAATGTGGCATCTGCACAAACAAGCTGCTATATTGCTCTTCATGTTGCGTCACGAGTAGTAATCTCGAAGTATCAGATACATCTTCGCAACACTAGCGCCAAATGCGCGCGAAACAATGAGCTTCAACATCATCACACTTGAACTCAGCTTCCGTAGCGTACACTCGGCTAATACGGAAACTCGAGCCACACACACACACACGAAACACTGAAGCTCCCGATTCTCGACTGAATGCATCAGCAACAACATCCCAAACGGATGATCAAAGTACAACCTCTAGCCTTTCCCGAACAAACTCAAAGGTGCAGCCATAGTCGTTAATTGACCCCATCCATCTACACTGCCTCAAGCCCAAATCTGGCCGAAAATGCAAGTGGATGAAACTCAAGTGATCAGTGCACGTCCTACACTGCACTGCACGCCATAGCAGTAGTGTCTCGAACTCTCTGATGCTAACATAAGGACAGCTACACCCAAATCAAATACCGGATACGTAGCTTCATAAGGTTTCCACTGCCCGTAACCACGAGCCACCGCTCTGCTACACAGCATCAAAACACAACCAAATTTAAATCTCGATGCATCGCCGTAACCCACGAACTCATCACGATCATCAGGTAAGGTCAAAACCGAAACAACGGTCAACCATCATGCAGGAGTAAGTAACTCTCCTTGCGTGCATCGAACCACTCGAACTTGACGCCTTCTTCGTCAATCCGGAAAGTAGAGTGGCAATCCAAGAAAATCCTGCACAAGACGTCGGTAATAGCTTGCCAAGCCCAATAGACTCCTGATCTCTGGTACAATAGTAGGGCAATTCCCAAATCAACACGGCTTCAAACTAGTCAGGATCCACGCCAACTCCCTCGGCTGACATCACGTGACCCAAAATCTTCACGCTAATCGACAAAAACTCACACTGGCTGAGCTTTACCAATAACTGATCATCTCGTAAGGCCGCAAAACCGCTCACATTCACCTCAGGTACTGGCCCACACTCCTGGAGTGAATCAGGACGTTGCCAACGAACATGACCGCAAACTCGTCCAGAAACCGTCTAAACACCTGGTCCATCAAGTCCACAAGATCTACGGGGCATTGGTCAACCAAACAGCGTGACCAAAAACTTGTAATGCCTGCACCATGATCTGAAAACTAACATAGCCACAACTGACTCATCAATCCACAACTGATGGTATCCGGATCCGAAATCGATCTTCAAAAAGACTGAAGCTCTCGCGAGCTGATCAATCCAGTCGTCAATCTGAAGTGGAGGATACTCATTCTCTTCTGAAGCGAATTAGGCTTCGGTAGTCAATGCACCACAACGTCGAACCATCTAACATCCATACAACAATGTAAGAGCACACCACGCAAATACGCGGGGTTGTCTGAAATCTCCTGAAACCTCCTCCAGCAACTCCTGGAGTCGAAACAATAACTTCATCAGCTCCGCTGGCTCCGAACGACAAGATGCCGGTAAAATGAGTCCAGGGCCCGGTAAAAGCTCAATGGCGTAGTCAATCTCCCGAACTGGAGGAACACCTGGTAACTCCTCCGAAACACACCTGGAAACTCGGGAACCACCTCAATGTCGCCAACGTCGGGCACAGCAACCATAGTATCCACAACATGAGCTAATCAAACAACACAATCCGTCTCCATCATCCGCTCGACCATCACCACGAAACAGTATCTCGGGGAAATCTGGTCGTCGAAACATAACCTCCTCCTCGAGGCACTCGAACATAACCAAATACATCGTCAGTAAATCCATACTCATAGTCACATCAAAAACCACAATGTCCAGCTATAACAGATCTGCAGCTAAGCTATATCCTCCATCGAGGATCTCGCAACCTCCGGATAGATACGACACTCTCCAAAACCTCGGAAGTGGAGATGCAGGTACAATAGCCATGGATATCAAACAACAGTAACCTCGGAGAAAAGTCTGTCCTCATACAAGGTCACGGCACGAACTCCAACATGCCCAAACTAGCCGCCCACATCAATAGCGACATTGCTGAATAGCTCATCAAAAAGGGTACATTGATCAGACTGCAGGAACAACATGAGGATCTCCTCGTAACTCTGAGCTACCGAACCGCTACAACAGCTGGCTAAGGGCGCTCCCTCGTAACGTGACCCTCCTGGCCACTACAACAGCAACTGAAAGTGTACCACGAACACCAGTCACATCGACACCTGCTACGTGAAAGGATCACCAACGATAGCCCAAACTCATGCCATAGGAGCAAGTCCGTTACTCTGTGATCTCCGTCATCGTCAAACGGATCCTCTGCTTGATTTGATGACCCTCAACATAATCAATATTGCCACAGCCTGATGAAGTCACTGATCCCGAGGTGTCGGAACTCAACCTCCTCAAAATCTCGACTAAATCCACTTTCCTCAAACCAACACATCGAAAACCGCGTACATCTTTCCCTCACAATAGCCTCGCCACTGAGTGCAACACACTAAGCTCCTCACGGCTGTCTCAAGGCATAACAATCAGACTCTCTCTGATACTCAAGTTCAAACTCATCTCGAACCTCGTGCACCGCTTCCTCTGAAGCCACATAACTCGTGCAAACAGGGACAAACATGTGAACAATGCATCTCTGCCTCAGGTGGGTAAACACTCCTCGTTCGAATGCTGGGTAGCCTGATAAAACCTTTACCGTATAAACAACACCCTGCATGTAGGCCATGGAGTCGCAACTGGAACTCACACAACACCAGCCCACAAAATACAATGATCTGACTCAGGCAACATCAACTGCCACAATTCTCAGCTCTGAGGCAACATGTAGACGCTCATACACGCACAACCAGGCAAACCGTGCCACACAGTTCACTGAACTCGGATTACTTATCCAAATCCACAGTTCTCTGGCAAATCGCGCGTCGATTAATCCTCAATATGATCCACAACCGAAACGACACGAAAGCACGTCAGGGAGGCATCCTAATGAATAAAACATCATTCACAACAAGTGGAACATAATCATGGAACTTCAAATATTTGAAAGCATACAACACCCGGAATATTGATGATTATCCGCCGGCCGGTCGGGTCACCATTCCAGACATGCTGTACATTCTCAAATATCCTTAGTAAACACGACTACAGAAGTCTACAGAACCTATAACCTAATGCTCTGATACCAAGCTGAAAGGACCCAACCCCGATTTAGCTCCCTAAACCGGAATCGAACCCTTTCGAAAACACAAACCAACAAAAATCTTTCGAAATCTTGGCAGAGTTTCGTTACTAACGTGGAATTACCATTACCTGCACGCGGAAAATAAACTTCATCCTATGCCACAAAAAGCAAACCGTGGGCACCAATCCCATCCGGATTTCTCAATATATCAACAGTAAAGTAAAATAGTAAATATATATGCACTTTACTGAAATCCGGAGTAAAATCGTATAACATGAACAACTTAAATCCATTCCTCAAAATCCATTCCACAAAATCCATTCCTTGAAATCATAACTCGACAATTTAAATCAAATCATGAGAAACCACCGTTCTCGGAAACACGTAATTCGATTACGACAAACTGTCGGAAATCCGGAAATCACACCTCAATACCTCGCTGTATTTTCGGATGCTCAAATCGAGAAACGAACCTCCCCACTGCGATCGGGGCGCGATTTCGAGTCAAATGACATGCAACTTGTCGAAAACCCCAAAAAGTCAAACTGGACCGCTGTTGACAGCCGCGTTGACCGCCGCCCACGGCGGCGCCGCCACTGACCGGAGAATTTCACGGCGGAGCAACCCCTATTCCACTCAAAATCATGCACTGAGCAACGTCCATAACTGAAACAAGGGTCAATTCTCACTCTAACCTGTCCAATTTCACGAAAAACCGAAAGTCCACACAATTTTCAAATCAAGAATTCTCCCTACACAAATCAAATTGAAACTCAAAACCTACATGGTTAGGTTCGTGGAGAGGAGAGCTACAATGCCCACAACAAATTTCATCTCAATTCGGCCAAAATTGAATCACCCCAAAACACCAAGTTTCATGAAATTTCTTGCCGGAATTCTTACCATTTACGGCGTCCCACGCCATCGACGGAGGCCAGGGTTACCTTGGGGAGGCCAAGGCGAAGAGAAACCGCCTGGAACCAAGGCCGGAGGTGGCCGGACGGCGAGCCTCCACCTTGGGCCGTCGCTCCTCCGTCGCACCACTCGGTTAAACCGAGTCAACACGGTCAAGGAACATAAATGCCAGGTTTGACTTTCCCAAAGGGGAAAGTCACAATATATATACTTTCCCAAAATGTAAATCCCAAAATTCGTATTTCGATAAACTTCAAACACACGTAACTCTCGCGTCGTATCTCCAATTTCGATAATTCTCACGGTCACGAACTCGTCTCGACATGTTCTTCAATAATCACCTGGAGTCAAACACATCGGCCAAACCAACAAAAATTCAACTGTTCAACCAAACACACATTTAAATCGACTAAACAATCCACAATCGGAAATAATCACAACTAAATCTTCGTAACTCAAAATCATGCTCCGGAAGTTCTCACGAGCTCGAAATTGAATTCTGAACAACTTCCGTGAAGAAGCTGAAACCAAATTCTCGTCCAGTAATTTAGTCGTTAAGTAGCCCACCATTTAAATCCGAACTTCAAATATTCATAATTAATTCCTCGGTCGTCCAAATAACGATCCGGAAACGCCCACGAACTGGAAATCACACGTACAACAACTCTCGAGAAGAGACCCAGCTCCAATTCTCGGCCAATAATTAAGTCGTTAAGAAAGCTGGCAACTCAATCATCAGTCGAAAATCCGCGATTATGCAGTAACTCACGTATATAGCTGATCATACTGCTGATTCTGGTCCGGGTCGTCACACGTTTCTTTCCTTGACCATGTTGCATTGCAAACATTACAAACTCTCTTATTCCATCCATATACCTCTCATCACTTCTATTCGCCAACTGTATCCAACTCTTATCCATATTTGATTCCTGTGTAAGCTAGTAAACGAAACTTTTAAATTATCAAATAAACCATTAATTGTTAGAAGTTAACTAAAAATTGTCGTTCAATTCATACAATTCCTAATTAATTTATTTATTTCTACCTAATTAACATTATTTAATTATAATTTTAATATATCGATCGATGAACACAGAGATTTATATATATATATATGCATTTCGAGCGTTGTTCAATCATTAATAATTAAATAGTTACCTAGCTAGCACACAATTCAATTAGTTAAACGAAATATATAGGTAGCTAGCTAGCTAGTTCATCACATATATATGGATTATGGAATAATATTGAATATATTAATTATATATATGCATGCAAACAAATTAATACCATCGGATTGGTCGATCCATTGCAAGTTAGAAGAATTATATATACGTACGTAGGTACCTTAATTCGTCGATAATTACATGTCGTTCGATCAACGTCGTTGTTGATCGAAATGAAGTGATCGATTGATCGAGCTACCTTGATCGAGGTTCATACGTAGGCTATATATATAATATATATATTTTATTTTATTAGAAAGCTAGAGAGTCGAGATTGATGAAGCTAGAGAGTGCAAGCGATTGATATGAAGATTGAGATGGAGAGAATGACAAAGCTGATATATATAATATAAATTTTTCACTTAGACGATGCAAAAAATCATTCTTCGTCGTCTAAGATATCACTTAGACGACACAACTGAGAAGATCCGTCGTTTAAGTGGTTTCTCAAACGACGAATACACAAAGGTGTCGGTACGTCGTGTAAGAAACCACTTACACGACGCAACTCAAATTGGCGGCGCAACTAAATTACGTCGTCTAAGATAGTACTTAGACGACGCCTGATTGATTTTCGTTGTCTAAGATAAGACTTAAACAACGTAATTTAGTTGCGTCGTTTAAGCCATCTTAGACGACAGAGCTGATAAGCTTCCATCGTCTAAGAAGCTTTTTCTGGTAGTGCAAGATTAGTGTGCTCCATTCGTTTGTAATCTAATGGTAAAACATAAATGATTGCCAATAAATAATAAAATAAAGTAATAGGCTGATCATAATTGGTATGAATGGTATCTCTGGACCAAATTAGTTAGCTCAAATGGTAAGAGCACCATTACCAAATAAGTATTAGGTCTTAGGTTCTGAGTTCGAGTAACTTTGTATATATCGAAATCTTGAAAAAAAAAATTGGATATATCTGGAATATTGGAGAAAATATTTCTTTTTAATTTTGAATTTTGTTCACTTTTAAAAGGGGTTAATATTTTTTTCTAAAATATTGAATTTATGTTTACATAGATACAAATACCACATTCATTTACATCTATAAAGAAATTCTAGGTGGTTGAAAAGGCGCGCAATGGTCATCAAAAAGAAAAAAATATCAGACCAAGACACGTACGTGTTTTTGGTTCATTCTTGTTTACTACAATTTGGTGTACTTGACGCAAATTGGAAACAAAATTTGATCCGTGGCCAATAGTCCCGTGATTATAGCTATTTTTCCAGTAATGGACATATGACCCGTACGAATTATAGTGCTGAACATGATAGTCATATATATATTTCTTTGGTGTTGCCGACTGTTTCTCTTAGAAAGGGGATAATAAGGATGCATCTAACTAGATGGTTGATCATGTACTTCTCCACATTTATTTCATAAGCATTTTTTGAAAAGAGGATTAAAAGATTTTACTTTTACCACTATCCTGACTTAAATCCATGACCTAATAGTTTACATTTTAGGTAGTTGTCTTCTTACCACCTTGAGCCAATTAATTGTTGCCTTCTTGCGATTCATTTGAGGTCTCAACGAGATATGTGCCTAAATTGAAAGAATCAAAACTCAAGGCAACTGAAGTAACATCAGATGAGGATACTAAGTTCATCAGTTGCACCTCTAGTCCTCCTACCATAATTCTTTTCCTCATGCGCACCATAACCTGCTTTTTTAAATCCGCGGTCTTCATCTTGTGTGGCTTGATCAAAATTACACCCGATGTCTCGGAGCTGTTACCCAACTGTCCATCGTCAGATGTCATCGATCTTTGACCCTCATACATCACCGCCGCTACTGTTTCATCCGTCGCCGGAGCCTGGACCGCATTCAACAATCCCAACATAGGCTCATCAAACTTCTATGTAAATCCCGATGGGGGCCATCCCACACCACATTACTATCGTCGGCCAAACCTGAAACCAGCCTCCCATTCACGAGAGCACCACCACCTACCACTACTCGAGCCACGACAACGCACCCACTTCACTATGAACAAAACATCCACACAACCAAAAAACACTATTCACACCAATATACTCAAAGAGAAAATTAACACTGATGTGGTCGCGGCGAACTTAACCTTCCAGCGCACTACCAAGAGGTGGTTGAGATCCACCTCCACTGTGATCCAAAACTCATGAAAGGCTTGAAGCTAAGGTAGGTCATAGTTCTTGAACACCCCAAGTAGCCGACGGATCTTTCTTGCCCATCTCTCATCAAGTCCCCTACACATGGACCTTTGACGTCGCCACCGCAAACAGATCTGAAAAACCATCAAAAAATTTCACCTCCGCCGTGGTATCGTTGATATACCACGGTGCCTTCGCTATTGCCCTCCGAAGCGATGCCGCCTCCTTAAAAGTTGAAAAGAAGTGGTCTGATGCTTTGCAAAGTTACGAAACCTTGATTAGCTCACTTAGCGTCCCCCACAATTGTGACATTTGAGCCCGAAATCCCGTCTCATGACACTCCGGGAGCGGCTCCAGCGAAAATAGTCAAACTGCTCCATAAAAGCAACTTGGGGCAGTCCATTCATCAGTCGAGTCAGCGAAGAGGTCGATTTTCTACAGTAGTGTATCATCCTTCCGGAAGAACTCCATTGCCTTCGCGAATCGAGGAGCCACATCATCGACCAAATTGACCATGAAGTAGGCACAGGAATGAGAGAAAGAGATGGAAATAAGGTAAATGTGATTAATTTTTTGGTTTGACGAGTATTGAAACCGGAATCTGGGAAAAGCGAGAGGAGGCAGCTGAGAGATGTAGGGTTTGGGAGAACAGAAACGGCATTCTCAATAGAGCCTAAAAATTTGCTATTATTTTTGTAATTCTTTAAAGAAAATGTCCCTCTTTGAAAAGTGCTAAAACAAAATATACATCTTGTGTCGTTTAGATTTCCTTCAACATGATTTGCGTACTTCCATGTCGGGTCATTCCATGGAATTATATGTATATTTTGTTTTAGCAAATCTTTTTAAAACAAGGGCTAGAATTCAAGACTGCTTCCATGGTGAAGTACATAAAATCTTTTAAATTTTTTTGTGTTCTATGTCTCCAATAGTCACTCACACACTCCATAATTAAGTCCTCCCTATGATTGAACAAGTTGTTCTCATCTTGTTGCATAATAAAAAGGAAAACGTCGAGAAATAGTTTGGCTAGACGAGGCCACGAGGTAGGAGTCAAATCCTAACTATTTGATATAGAAGAATGATGTTTTTGTTTATGTGAATAAGTTTGTTTTTGAGTTTGAATACTATGGATGGGTTGGATTTATATGTGATATGTTTATGGTATGTTTATGCATGTACTTGAGCTTGATTTATGGTTCTCTCATGCATGTCTTAGTCTAGAATAAGTTAGGATGTGTTTAAAGGACTAAAAATGACACTTAGGTGAACTAATCAATCACTTAGGTAAAGATGAGCATGTGAACGTGACTTAGGTTAAACTTAAAAAGTTAAGTTTAAGATTGGTTTTCTTGTACTTGAGCATGGATCGAAACCCTCTTGAAGTCCAAACGACCCAAGAAGTTTCAATCAAACTTACATTGATCTGAGAGGCTTTGTAGCTAGTGTTTCCGATTCGTACTCTAAATGGTGCGAGTTGGGAGAATCTATTAGAACCTACTTCCAAGTCCGGCCTCCAATAGGGGCTTGGGAAGGGAAGCCATCCACATTCCTCGATCACAAGTACATGTTTGCAAATCGAGCTCATTATGCATGGAATATGTTTAGGGTTCGAGTGTCAAAAGTTTAGACCTTAATCTTGATTTACCTTGTACTCGATAGTTGGGCCAGAAACCTTATAGAGTCCCAATGACCTAGGAGTTTCGGTCCAAAACTAGACGTGATCCGAGAGCGCAGAGTTTGGACATGATTGTATGTGAATTGAACTAAACAACTCAAGATCATGAACTTGGACATTGTTGTGTTAGAACCAATCAGTATTTAGAATACAAATAATATATATAAAACGATTATATAAACAAAATTGAAATAAACAATAAGAACGAAATTGAATTTCACTAACTTTATCAGATAGAGGCATACATTGCAGTGTCCTAAGACAGAAAATCGCCCCCACTTGTACTCATAGTCCAAACGTCCATCTAGAGGATACAACTATCTGGTTCAAGTTCTAGCACAAGAACTTGAACCTTGCCGAATTTACTTTATGATTTTTTTTCTTCAGAATATCGATATGGAGGAAGAAGATGAAGTCGATGAATGGGATGATCGAATGATGACCCGAGGTCATTCTTATATAATCGTCAAATGTTGTGTTTGTCAAAGGTCACGTCATTTGGTTTAACAAAACCAACTATCGCTCGTTTTGATCCAAAACACAGCTTTTCATATTTATCCGAATTTAATATTTAATATTTAAAATTCAAATATTAATTTTAAAAATTAAAAAAAAATGTTAATCAACAGGGCCCCAAGGCCTAATGCCCATCATTTGGCGATTATATGTTTAGGTATTTCCTTGGTAGCACAAGCCCCAAACCCACCAATCCAGTTGTGAAAACTCATGTCTAACTTGTTACTCATGTACTTCTTTACATGTGTAACCATTTATAAGAGCACATGGCTTTCTAACTTCTTTTTAGTCCCACAAGTTCCAATAGCTTGTACATGCGTTGGCTAGTGGTGGTATCTCTAGCTGATCTTTTTTTTTATATTTTTTATCTTGAATTCGAGTCTTGATTAGTTGTTGTTTTTGCTTAGAGAAATCAATCATCTAATCGTAATCAAATCATCCTTGTGATGCTAAGTCTCCAAGGGACTTAGTGGCGTAAGAGGCACCTCCACTTTGTGTTTGTGTTTTAGTGCCGCATTGAGTATTTGTTTATACCATAATCTAAATAACTTAATTGAATCAAGCTAGGGAATTATGGTGGTCAATTCTTGTGGGTTTGACATTCAACTTCCTTACAAATACTGTTACTTGACACCGTATACTTGCGGTTTAGGGAGATTACAATCTCATCTTAGCCAAGTGATAGTTAAGATTGAGGGAAATTAATCTTTCTAACATCTAATCAACGATATGACTCTCACTAAACTAACAATTAAATTAACACTTAACAATCAGAAAAACGCACAATTTAAAATCCTCTTTTATTGATGTAGTATTGATAAATAGGGTTCTTAACCGGAGATTGAGGGTGCATGCATAATAAAGGGGGGAGTTAGAATTTGGTTTGATTAATCTACTAAATTAAAGATAAAATTAGCAGCAAACATATTTAGAAACATAGAATTCTAAACAAACTTGCTAAACCAAAAATAAACCTAAACTAACATTTACAAGTGATCATCGCATACTAACAACCTAACCGATTCATCCTAATAATTTATAAGTGTCTACGAAATTCATAGTAGCAATTAAAATACATACACATGCTTATATTGAACAAAAGAGCAACCAAATCGAGTAAACACCTTAGTTCAATTTCACCTTTAGAGATCATTGAAACATGCATAGAAAACGTAACCAAATCGAGTCCTATTCTAACACACGTTTCAAAGCATTAAGAATATAAGCTAGTATATGAATTCGAACTAAAGCTATGAACACATGGAAGAAACTTGGTAAAAACCAGAAATAAATAACCTTACATCAAAACTTGTTCTTGTCATACAAAAGTAAATAAAACTATACAAAACCGAAAACAAATACAAAGGGGCCATGTTACACTTTTGATTTCATGAAGTAGCACAACAAATCTTGGTGTAGAGGCTTCTTTGTTGGATGGATGACACAAATATCCAAGGCCAAATCTAGCCAAGAACACTTGTAGATGGAGGAGGGATTTTCTAGAAGGTGGTGCTTGGTGGTGTTTCGACCTTGGGAGGAGTCCTTCTTCTTTTGGATGCAAGGATGTGATTTAGGAAGAGCTTTTGTTATTAGAATGTGAGATCATGATATGTATGGCCGAACTCCCCTTTTATAGGCAAAGGAGATGGTATTTGCCTCTTCCTTCAAGGGAAGGAAACCTCTTCCTCTTATCCTTCCACCTAGTTGCATAGCCTTAGTCACCAAGTTAGGCATTAGTCATCACCCTTTGTCACCAAAGATATTTCATCAACTTGCATCACCAAGTTTCTTGCTTGATCATTTTGGACGAAATAATTGACTTAGAGCTTCCTTCTTGGCTGACTTGGACTTTAATAAATGGGCCCAATGAATTTCTTAATGGGCCGGCCCATCTCCGTTGTCCAGAAACGCAAAAATCCTCCGAAGTGCACTTTTCACGGTTACGGACCTAAATATGATAAACCAAGTTAAAAACACAAATACTAGGATTATAACATTGCTAAACGTAAAGGGAAATGCGTTAAGGATCGAGCATAAAATGCGTATATCAAATTCCCCTACACTCAGATCGACTTTGTTAGTCTCTTAGCAAACACTAATTTTAAACTACAACTCTTTAAGAATAATAAAAAATGAAAGAACACACCTTATCATAAAGTAGTAACTCTCTCAAAGGCATGAACAAAGACACAACTAAGCCCCTAGCTAAAATTTGTTTCAGATTTTTTTTTTTAAGTATGTGACGATGGCTCACATGATTTTAAACTTGTATGCTCAATAAATTCACGAGATAATAGAGATATGATTATGTTTATGAATAAGTAAGACTTGGAAGAAAAACTGGTAATGTTATAGCTATGCATGCTTCAAATAAGGCTTTAATCAACTCACAAGGATGCACTTATCATGTTTTCACTCATGAAGATAGGTTTCACTCAAAGTATATGTGAGAGACAATATCATAAGGCAATCAAATAGCTCGCACATTTCAAGAAATAAAAGCACTTTTGTGAAAATTCTACACTATACCTCATGAAAGAAAAAATTACTTACACAAATGAACCAAAACCATATGCTTACTAATGCAACTTACTCGATCAATCAAAGGCTACTCATCTTAAGGATCATAAATGACTTTTAGAAAGGTTGTAATGGGGCTAAGTGTGATAACCCGAACCGAAAATGGTAGTTAATCTGCTTAATTCGCGAGTTTTACGTATAATTGTAGTTAGTCGTAATTAATCGGTTATGCGGCCTTATTCACGACTTAATTATCGGACACGAATTTGGTTTGGGTTCATTCGCGGAAAATGTAGAGGATTTGATTTCGAGTTCGTAGGAGGTTTCAGAGGATTTTTTGGATAATCGAGAAATATAAAATGAATATTTGAAATTATCGTCTAGTTAGTCGTGTTTATCCATCTGAGTTTGAGTTATCCGAATCGCTGATAGGGTCGGTTCGTGACGTATAAATAGCGGAATAGTCGTAAAGTTGTCGCAAAAGTTGAAAATTGGGCTGATTGACCGAGTTGACCAGCTTTGGACCGAGTTGACCGAGTCAACCCGTGTTGACCCACTGAGTCCGTGACTCGCCGTTGAGGTTGTCTCCGGAAAACGGCATGGTTGCCAGAGTTTGAGGTATGGATTTGAAGCTTTTCCCTTGGGCTTTCGATTGATGTGTATATTGTGTTGTTTGGTATTGTTTTGGTTGGAGAATTTTGGAAGAGAAGGTGAACGGAATCGGGGTTATCGGAGGAAGGTTTTCCGACGGCTTTCCGGTGGAGTTTTGGGTTGGAATGGATTGGGTTTGAGCTAAGGAAGGGAACCCCTAAGGTTTGGGGGACTCTGGTGGAGCGACAGCGCCGGAATCGGCCGGAGAAATTTTTTCGGCGATTTCGGGCCATGGGTTTTCGAGGGACTTTTGAGGTGGTTGCCGGTTGATTTGGGTGTTGGTTTAGTGGAGTGTTGAACTGGGCTTGAGGAGAGGAAGCTTTGGGGGTCTTGGTCGTCGGACAATCTCACCAGTGACGTCGCGCCGCTGCCGTCGACGACGGTCAACGGCGAAACTCCGGCGAGTTGACTTTTTGGACTTTTTGAAAGTTTTATACCATTTTACTCGTAACACCCCGATCGTAGTCTTGAGTTATTGAGTTGATTTGGGTGGTGGATTTTGTGTCGAGGGATAAGTAGAGTATTTATGAGATTTTCGACGATTTCGTTGATATTCGAGTTATATATTTCCGGAAATGGTTGGTTTCCGAGGTGTGGTTAAGAGTTTTGAATTGTGATTTTGATCAGTGGTATTTGTGATTATTCAGGAGATCGAGATCGTACGGTTGGCGAGGGATCTTCCGCCGGATCACGGGATAAACGCATTTTTGCGTTGTCGTTGTCTGTGAGTGGACATTTCTTTTCACTGTTGGTTGCAAGTCTTTTATATACGTTTTAAGAGCATGAACATGCAGTTATGATTATGAATTATACAAACATGTGTTTTATAATTATGCATTACGAGTATGCTTTTACATTACGCTTTCTGCATTTGCATGGAAACCTTTATGATTTGGTTTACACAGAGTACAATCTCAGTAGTAGTTGTATCGATACACTTAGCATCCCGGCTGATCCCCGAGGATGTTTACCGGGGGGGGGGAGCAGATACTCTAACCCGAGGCCCTTTCCGGCTGGAATCACGTGAGGATCAGGGATCCCATGATTCAGACTGTACTAGCGCAGATGTATCTATAAGTGGCCCCGCGGGATTTCCGATGCATGCTCTGTATGCGTAAGGAATTAGAGTCTCTCTCGTGTACCATGTGATTCTTATGCATCTAGACATGCATATGTTTTATAACATATATATTATTCGGCGAAAGACATTTATTTTCGTCCACTCACTCTAACAGTTTATATGTCTTTCCCTGGGCTCTTTGTTTTCAATGCCCAGATTGCAGTTTGGATTCAGGTGTCGTACGTCGAGGTTGGAGGCTTAGTATTCGAGCTACTTTTCCTTCTTAGTAGGTTTCTAGTTTGGCCTACTATTGTGTATATATGTAAATACTAGAGGTCTCTCTGAATACTATTATATTTATATTTTCACATGATTTTCCCAAATTTCTGTAAAGCTACAGTTTTGTTTATTGCTTTACGTTATGATATGTTTTTGAGAAATCCGGATGGGATTGGTGCTCACGGTTTGGCTTTTGTGGCATAGGATGAAGTATATTTTTTGGTGCAGGTTAATGGTAACTATGCGATATAATGGAACTCTGCTGAAATTTTTATGATTTTTGAAAGTTCATGTTTTCGGAAGGGGTCTGATTCTGGTTTAGGTGACTAAATCGGGGTCGGGTCCTTTCAGCTTGGTATCAGAGCATTAGGTTTTAGGTTCTGTAGACTTCTATAGTTGTGATGCTAAGTGTATTTGAGAATGTACAGCATGTCTGGAGCGATGACCCGACTGGCCAGCAGTTACTCATCAATGCTTCGGGTCTTGTTTTCTTTCAAATGTCTGAAGTTTCATGATTATATTCCTTGTGCCTTGTGAATAATGCTTTTCTTTTATCATTAGGATGCCTCCTAGACGTGGTTCCCGTGCCAATAGGGATGTGGATCCTGATGGGGATCGCCGGACGCATGACTTGCTTATGCTAGTATTGCGTTTTGAGGAGTGTTTTGACCCTGTGGTCAAAGCTCAAACAGCTGGAGCAACTGTTTTCTCAAGTTCCGCTGATGAAAGGACCCAACCCCGATTTAGCTCCCTAAACCGGAATCAAACCCTTTCGAAAACACGAACCAACAAAAACCATCAAAATTTCAGCAGAGTTTCGTTACTAACGCGGAATTACCATTACCTGGATCCTGAAAATACACTTCATCCTATGCCACAAAAATCAAACCGTGGGCACCAATCCCATCCGGATTTCTCAATATGTCAACAATAATGTAAAGTAGTAAATATATCTATACTTTACTGAAATACGGAGTAATATCGTATAATATATACAACAGAATACTCAGAGCGACCTCTAATGTAAAATCATATAAGTATACCACAGTTGGTAGAAAAATAAACCTACTGGAAGAAACAAGGTAGCTCGAGCACTATGCCTCTGACCACGACGTGCGACACCAGAGTCCGAACTGCAAACTGGGCACGGAAACCGAAAAGCCTAGGGGAAAGACATGAAAACTGTTAGAGTGAGTGGACGAAAATAAATGTCTTTCGCCGAATAATATATATATATTATAAAAACATATGCGAGTCTAAATGCATAAATAAAGAAATGGTACACGAGGGAGACTCTAACTCCTCACGCGTACAGAGCGTGCATAATAAATATCGCAGAATTACTCATGGACTACCACGCGATAGCACAGTCTGAATCACGCGATCCCAGACCCACACGTGATTCCTAGCCAGAAAGGTCTCGGGTCAGGATATCTGTCCCCCCCGGAGCGTACTCGGGGATCAGCCGAGAAGCCAATGTGTATCGATACAACAACATATACTGAGACTGTACTCTGTGTAAACCAAATCATAAATCCTTTTCATGCACATGCATAAAACATAATATATATGTATGTATACTCATATACGCATATCCGTATATGTATAATCGTAAAACACATGCTCATAAAATCATGATCAAACTGCATGCTCATGTTCGTAAATCATATATAAAAGACTCGCAATCAATCCGTGAAAAGAAATTGTCCACTCACAGACTAGAGTAACGCAGTTCGCGTTAACCCGTGATCCGGCGGAAAGTCCCTCGCCAAACAAACGATCACGAACCCCTGAATAATCACAAAGTCCATTACTCAAAGTCATAACTCGACAATTCAAATCAAATCACGAGAAACCACCGTTCTCGGAAACACGTAATCCAATTACAACAAACTGTCGAAAATCCGAAAATCACACCTTAATACCTCACTGTAAGTTCGGACGCTCAACTTGAAAAACAAACCTCGCCACAGCGATCGGGGCGCGATTTCGAGTGAAATGACATGCAACTTGTCGAAAACCCCAAAAAGTCAAAGTTGACCATCGTTGACCGCCGCCGGCGGCGGCGGCACCACCAACTTGAAATTTTCCTGGCGGAGCAGCCTCTATTCCATGCAAAATCACCCACTGAGCAACTTCCATAACTGCACCAAAGTCCAATTCTCACTCTAACTAGGTCAATTTCATGTAAAATCGAATGTTCACACAAATTTCAATTCCAAAATTCTCCATGCACAAGATGAATTGGATCACCAAACTTACATGGTAGCTTCATGGTGATGAGGGCTACAAAACCCAGTCCTTTTTGCAGCTCAATTTGGCCGGAATCATAGAACCCGAATTCACCCAAAATTCATCAACTTTTGGCCGGAATTCCTACTCCCTCCGGTGAGCCACGCCGCGAACGGTGGCCGGAGACTTCATGAGGGGACCGTAGCGAGTCGAACGAGCTAAGGGCCGAGCCCTGGGGTGGCCGGAATCCTCACGCCGCCGTGTATCTCTCTCTCTCCACTGAGTTGACTCGGTCAACTCGGTCAACAATATAAATGGCAAGGTTGACTTCCCAAACAGGAAACTCCACTATTTATAGACTTTCTATTTTAGGAAACTTTCAAACACCCTTTTTAGTAAACTTCGAATATCCATAACTTTCTCGTCGTAATTCCGATTCCAATAATTCTCGCGGCAACAAACTCGACTCGACATGTTCTTCAATTATCACTCGAAGTCAAACACTTTGACAAATCTAATAAAAAGTCAACGGTTCACCCAAACACATACTTAAACCGACTAAATAATCAACAATTGGAAATATTCATAACTTAATCTTTGTAACTCGGAATAATCCTCCGAAAGTTCCCACGAGCTCGAAATTAAATTCTCAACAACCGTGAAGAAGCCGAAACCAAATTCTCGACCGGTAATTTAGTCCCTAAGAAATCCACCATTTAAACCCATATTACGTCGAAACTTCAAATATTCATATTTTATTCCTCGGTCGTCCAAATAATGATCCGGAACCGCCCACGAACTCGAAATCACACATACAACGACTCTCGAGAAGAGACTCAACTCCAATTCTCGGCCAATGATATAGTCGTTATCAAGTCCAGCGATTCAAACAACTGTCGGAAATCTGCGACTACGCGCAAGCTCGTAGATTAAGCTGATTTCTCATACTGATTCTGTTCTAGGTTGTCACAAATCCACCCCCCTTAAAATAATTTCGACCTCAAAATTTCCGAGTCTGCCGACTAAAAGTATGAGCACTACCTCTACATACTGCTCAACTCTCCAGTGACAACATCAACTGAACAACTCTGACAACCGACTCCACAATAGGAGATAGCTCCGTGCTGAAATCTCTGTACCCTCAAATCTCAAATCTGAACTGGCTCTACACAATCGCCAAGTGTTCCTGCATAAGGAACAAATAGGGTACACAACATGTAACAAACCTGAATCATAGTTCCGCCACACGGAACACAACACACACAAAAGCCAACGATATAGGTGACGCCGAACTATACGGCACAACACAAACTCGCCTATGTCCACAAACGGATCAAAACAACGTGGCAATTCACAACTCAACCTGCTCACATCAACATAGCTCAAACATCAAACTCGGGCAATTATCAACCCATTTCCGCTAATCTGACAGTCTATAGTATCACATTCCACAAAATCAGAATCAAACGTCAACCCACATCGAACACGCTCCAGCACTATGGAGTACAACATCGTTCCTCAAATCGACATCATGCAACGTCAAAAATCATAGTGATCAACAAACTGGTATTGCATGCAATCCCGAACAGCTGAAACTACAGGTCCCA
Source organism: Geum urbanum (assembly GCA_946800695.1). Lineage (NCBI taxonomy): Eukaryota > Viridiplantae > Streptophyta > Magnoliopsida > Rosales > Rosaceae > Geum > Geum urbanum. Next base: position 45,468,074 of record OX326998.1, read on the forward strand.
AATCTGTCGGAACGGCAATACCGAGGTCCACAATATGCTCTCCAAGGTCTGAATAGTCCTCAAAGATCGCCCGCCAATCTGAGGAGAAGAACCGATACTAACTTGTAATCTGGTCCCCAATGCTCGCTGCAAAGCTTGCCAACACACAGTCGTAGCTGATTACCTCGACCAGCAAACTGGGACACAGGTACACCACGTAGATGGACAACCTCCGCCAAACATAGCTATGCCAGCTCGCCACTAAAATCTTTCCCAAAAAGTACAAGGAAACGTACTAAGTTCATCAAATGGTCCACAATGGCCTGACAACTGGTATTACAAACCGAAGTGCGTACTGACTGAAAGGACCCAACCCCGATTTAGTTGCCTAAACCGGAATCGAACCCCTTCGAAAACACGAACCAACAAAAACTAACAAAATTTCGGCAGAGTTTCGTTACTAACGTGGAATTACCATTACCTGCACGCGGAAAATACACTTCATCCTATGCCACAAAAATCAAACCGTGGGCACCAATCCCATCCGGATTTCTCAATATATCAACAGTAAAGTAAAACAATACATATATCTATACTTTACTGAAATCCGGAGTAAAATCGTATAATATATACAACAGAATACTCAGAGCGACCTCTAATGTATAATCATATAAATATACCACAGTAGGTAGAACAATAAACCTACTGGAAGAAACAAGGTAGCTCGAGCACTATGCCTCCGACCACGACGTGCGACATCAGAGTCCGAACTGCAAAAAGACATGAAAACTGTTAGAGTGAGTGGACGAAAATAAATGTCTTTCACCAGTTGATATATATGTTTAAAATAACATATGCGAGTCCAGGTAAATAAAAATAACAAAGTACACGAGGTAAACTCATACTCCTCCAGCGTACTGAGCATGTAAGTAAAAATCTCACGGGGTCACTTATGGACACATCCGTGCTAGTACAGTCCAAATCACGGGGTCCTTAGTCCACACGTGATTCTAAGCTAGAAAGGCCTCGGTTCTGGGGAAACGCCCATCACTGGTCAGGTCGGGGTAACGACGCCCCTCCTGGTAGGCCTACCATCGGGGATCAGCCGAGAGGCAAGTGTATCGATACAACAACGTAACTGAGACTGTACTCTGTGTAAATCAAATCATAAACAGTTCCATGCAAATGCATGAAACAACATATAAGTGTATGTATACTCGTATACGCATATCCGTATATGTATAATCGTAAAACACATGCTCATGTAATGCGAAATCTCATATGCATGCCCAAGTTCGTAAAACGTGTATAAAGACTCGCAAATAATCCGTGAAAAGAAATATCCACTCACTGACTAGCGTAACGCAGTTCGCGTTAACCCGTGATCCGGCGGAAAGTCCCTCGCCAAAAGAACGATCACGAACCCCTGAATAATCATAAAGTCCATTACTCAAAGTCATAACTCCACAATTCAAGATAAATCACGAGAAACCACCGTTATCGGAAACACATAATCTGAATACGACGAATCGTCGAAAATCCGATATTCACACCTCAATATCTCGCTGTACTTTCGGACGCTCAATTCGAAAAACGAACCTCCCCACTGCGATCAGGGCGCGATTTCGAGTGAAATGACATGCAACTTGTCGAAAACTTCAAAAGTCAAAGTTTGACCGTTGATCGCCGCCGTTGACCACCGCCGGCGGCGGCGCCACCACCACCCGAACTGAAAATTCCTCGGCGGAGCAACCTCTATTCCACTCAAAATCATCCACTGAGCAACTTTCATAACTGCAACAAAGGCCAATTCACACTCTAACCATGTCAATTTCAAGCAAAACCGAATTGTTTCCAAAATTTCAAATCCAAATTTCTCCATACACAGGATGAATTGGAACACCAAACTTACATGGTAGCTTGTAGGTGAGGAGAGCTACAAAACCCAATCCTTGGTTTAGCTCGAATCGGCCGGAATCGTGGAACCCGAATTCACCCAAAATTAGCAAACTTTGGCCGGAAAATTCATGCACCTCCGGCGTCCCACGCCGTGAAAGGTGGCCGGCACGGGGTCGAGGACTCCAAGGAGAGTCGAACGGGACCGGTTCCGCACCGTGGGGTGGCCGGAAGCACCACGCCGCCGTGGAGGCCGTGGCTTCCCGTCGCCTCCTCTCACCACCGTATTGACTAGTCAACTTGGTCAACACATTAATGAACCTCTGTTGACTTTCCCAAAGGGGAAAACTCCTTTTATACCTTCCCAAAATAGAAACTTTCAAAAATACATTTTACGACAAACTTAAAATACCCGAAACTTCCGCGTCGTAAATCCGATTCCGATAATTCTCGCGGCAACGAACTCGACTCGACATGTTCTTCTAATACCACCCGAAGTCAAACCCATCGACCAATCGGATAAAAAGTCAACTGTTCAACCCAAACACATACATTAACCAACTAAATAATCAACAATCGGAAATATTCACAACTTAATCTTCGTAACTCGGAAAAATCCTCTGGAAGTTCCCACGAGCCCAAAATTAAATTCTCAACAACTTCCGTGAAGAAGCCGAAACCAACTTCTCGTCCGGTAATTTAGTCGTTAAGAAATCCACCATTTAAACCCGATTACGTCGAAACTTCAAATATTCATAACTTATTCCTCGGTCGTCCAAACAACGATACGGAACCGCCCACGAACTCGAAATCACACGTACACCGACTCTCGAGAAGAGACCCAGCTCCAATTCCCGGCCAATAATTTAGTCGTTAACAAATCTGGCAATTCAAATAACTTTCGGCAATCTGCGACTACGCGCAAGCTCGTAGATTAAGCTGATTCCACTGCTGATTCTGTTCTGGGTCGTCACACTGACACACAAGGTCACAGCGATAAACGTCACGTCTAACTGGAAATTTCAAATGGCTGTAACTCTCTGACAAGTCTCCACCTCATATCCATCGTCAGCCGACAAATGTGGCATCTGCACACACAAACTGCTACATTCTTCTACAGGTTGCGTCACGAATATAAAATTTGAAGTATCTGATACATTCTCGTACCACCAGTGCCAAATGCGCGCAAAACGGTGAGCTTCAACATCATCACACTCGAACTCAGCTTCCGTAGCGCATAACTCAGCTAACACGGAAACTTGAGCCACATACACATGAAACACTAAAGCTCCCGACTTCCGACTGAATGCATCAGCAACAACATCCCAGATGGATAATCAAAGTACAACCTTTAGCCTTTCCCGAACAAGCTCAAAGGTGCAGCCATAGTCGTTAGTCGACCCCATCCATCTACGTCGCCTCAAACTCAAATCTGGTCGAAAATGCAAGTAGATGAAACTCAAGTGATCAGTGTACATCCTACACTGCGCTGCACGCCGTAGTAGTAGTATCTCCAACTCTCTGATGCTAACATAAGGACAGCTATAGCCAAATCATACATAGGATACGTAGCTACATAAAGTTTCCACTGCCTGGAATCACAAGCCACCGCTCTGCTACACAGCATCAAAACATAACCAAATCCAAATCTCGATGCATCGCCGTAAACCACAAACTCACCACGATTATCAGGTAAGGTCAAAACCGAAGCAACGATCAACCATCCTTCAGGAGTAAGTAACTCTCCTCGCGTGCATCGAACCACTCGAACTTGACGCCTTCTTCGTCAATCCAGAAAGTGAAGTAACAATCCGAGATAATCCTGTACAAGCCGTCGGTAATAGCCTGCCAAACCCAAGAGACCCCTGATCTCTGGTACAATGGTAGATCAATTCCCAAATCAACACGGCTTCTAACTGGTCAGAGACCATGCCACTCACTCGGATAACATCACACAGCTCAAAATCTTCACGCTAATCGATCAAAATTCAGACTTACTGAACTTCACAAACACCTAATCATCTCGTGAAGTCCGCAAAACCGCTCGCAATTGCTTCAGGTGCTGGCCCACACTCCTGGAATACATCAGGATGTTGCCGAGGAACATGACCACAACTCATCTAGAATCGTCTGAACACATGGTCCATCAAGTCCGTACGATCTACGGGGGCATTGGTCAACCAAACAGCGTGACCAAGAACTCCTGATGCCCGCACCGAGATCTGAAAGCTGTCCTGGCCACATCTGACTAATCAAACCTCAACTGATGGTATCAGGACCCGAAATCAATCTTCGAAAAGACTGAAACTCTCGCGAGCTGATCAAACCAATCGTCAATCCGAAGCGGAGGATACTCACTCTCCTCTGAAGCGAATCAGGCTTCGGTATTCAATGCACCACCTCGACGAACCATCCATCATCCGTACAAACAATGCAAGAGCACACCAAGAAAATACGCGGGTGGTAACGCGTAAAACATGCATCAAATATTAACACAAAGTAGACACTCAACACATATCTCACACGTATGCAATTTAAAACCCTTCTATGTAGATGTAGCATTGATAAGTAGGGATCGTTCTTAACCGGGGATTGAGGGTACTAATGCATGACAACGTTTGTAAACATAAAATAAAAAAAGTATGGGGGTGCAAAGTTTGTTGTCTAAGTTCCTACAAATTTTAAGGTAAAACGTCCTAAGCTAATATATTTACAAGGATCGACTCATCTTTCACCTAACTCTTTAGAACCTACCAAATTACATGCAACCTATTAGTTCTAAGTCTTTAGCGACTAATTTCATGCATATCTCTCGAAAGTAAAGTGTAGGGATTGCCCTGACACTTCCATTGATTTAAGGTAGGATTGCCATGCAATAAATCAAAGCGTTAAGCACAAAATATAGCATGAAAACCAAAGACTAAAACGTGGAAGGTTCACGTGAACTTGATAAAATTACAAACCAAAAACACTTCCACAAATTTGTCCATACAAACCAAGAAATAATACAAGAAGTAAAGAGTATAAGTCATGGTTACACTTTTTGATGTCGGGATTGCCCTAGTCTACTTGATGTAAGCCACGCCTTCAATGAATGGAGGAGATAGTTAGGATTGCCATGAAAGTCTTGATGGAGGAAGGTAGATGATGGATTTTGGTGTGAACGGCTTCTTGGTATTTCTTGGAGAGATTTTGGACGTGTGGAGGTGTTTAGAGGCAGAGCTTTGGCGTCTAGAATGAGTCATCCCCTTTGAAAGAGTCGAGCTTCCCTTTATATAGAAGAAGATTAGGAAACTTCCCACCTTCTGAAAGCTGTCAAATCTGACCCTTCTGTATTAAAAGCTACGTTTAGGACGTTTTACAACGTCAAACGGCGTGATTCTTTCGGCACTAGAAAATAGACTTCCAGGGCTTTCCAGCTATGTATTATTTGTGCCATAATTCTTCCTGACGCGCCTTCAACACCCATTTAAAGTTGGCTGTTAGGCAGAATGACCTGTACCCACTAAATCCGGGATTTCTGAATATCTACACATTGTAACGGCATGATTCCAGTGGGGTTGGAAACCAGACTTCCATATATTTCTAAGCATGCCTCACATGTGTCCAAATTAGTTTTCAATTAATTTTGGTGGCCTGTTGAATTAGGCTGATCTGCATCGACAGATTTCTGGATTTCTAACTTTCGGTCCATCTTCTTCTTTTGGGCTTCTTTCTCTCCAATTCTTCATTGGCCGAAAATACCATGTAATTGTACGTATTTTGGGCTTTAAATCATATTCAAATCATCTTGGAATATTCTCCACAAATGTGGCCCAAGTATCCTCCATGAATTCGGCAAGAACATGCTTTCCATGATCGCGCAGGAGAAATGTCTTCATCTTTATTTGCACCATTTTCATTTGTCACATGGTTTCCAATTCTTGATGGAATTTGAGAATACGTTTTAGAAACCATTTGAAGACCATTTCTCGTACCATTTCTTCTCCGGATTTAGGAACTTTGTCCTTATCCCGCTTTTAGCTCCGAAACGCCTCATTTATTGTTCCACCTTTATTTTCTACCTAAAAACATAAAATAAGTTAGAAACATATTTACTAAGCTCATAACAAAGCAAAATGCAGAGAGAAAGACATTAATAATCAACCATAAAATGCGTAGATCAAATTCCCCCACACTTAAACTTTGCTAGTCCCTAGCAAATACAAATCAAAGCAACGGACTCGATAAAAGAAAAATAAAGAGAAAAAATAACAATGGGAAAAACGTCACACTTATATGTACAAAACACTTAGAAGTCTCAATGTTTCAAAGCCGCAAATTTTCATGTTATCATGTTTGAAAACGTAAGAGATACTAAGTAAAACAACACTAAGCCCTTAGTCAAAATTTGTCTCAGAAATTTCTTAATGTATATGGCAATGGAATTACATAACTTCAAATGATAACCAAGATATGATTCATGCAATGAACAAGTAAGACGTGGTGTAAACAATGGTGATGTTAAAGTTGTGCATGTTTCGAATAAAGTTCAAATCAACTCACATGGATGCAGTCATCATATTTTCACTCAAAAATGGATAGAAATAATTGAAAACCTCATGAATGAAATACTTGCACAAATGAACCAAACCATATGCTTACTCATGCAACTTACTCAACAGATTAACTGCTACTCATCTTAAGGATCAAAAAAGACTTTCGAAGGGTTGTAATGGGGCAAGGCTAAGGCATTCAAAAATTTAGATAAGTGGTGGTTAAAAACGTTCCAAAGACTTAGTCGAAATATCACAAACTTTGTAAAACCAGACTCCTTCATCTTTTCCACGCCTCCATGGTCAATCTTCTATAAACAAGGGCCAAATTTCATTTTGTTGGACTCTAACTTCATTCTAAACTCCCATTGAGCTTTGTGAACAGGACAAATGCCATATTTTTTTTTTTGGGCCTTCATTTCGAAACAAACTCCAAACTCACAAATATGGGGGACATTAATTCAAACAATGTACATTTAAAACCTATTGCCGGAGAGCTTTTGATCTTTCTTTTCTTTTCTTTATTTTCGACAATTTCTACTTTAACAAGCTATTTGAACAAGTCTATCCCCATACATACATTCTCCTTTGTGTTTCACACACCAATCTTATGTACTTAGCTTCAAAAATCCCACCAAGTCTTTATAACAAGGGTGTATGGACAATCTACACTAAGTTTAAGTGTTTAGATGTATATGGCAATGAAAGAGAGACTTAATGTAGGCTCAAATGGGCTCATCTAGGGGTGTCGCAACTCGTGCGCACATATGGGACACATGGCTATTTGGCAAAGTGGTGGAAAACCTAAGTGCCTCTTATCATATCCAAAATCAGAGTATATGTCAACTATAAGCTTTGCAAATTCGACATGAGTAAGTTCTAGTAATCTCTAGTTCATTAAAATCTATGGCAAGTAACCAAATGATGCACATGCATAGTTTTGAGACTAATATGCATAAAATTCACTCAAAAGAAATGTATAGGCTCAAAACTCACGTTTAGGGTTCATATGACTTAAACTTATTCTCACATGCGAAATCTGTACCATGTTTAACTATCCATATCTACTACATGTCATGACACTCAAAATAACTCAATTAACATAAGAAATCATGAATGCAGTGCCATATGTATGTTCAAATTCAGTCCATTTTCATCATAGACTAACTAAGGGCATCCTAAGACTCTTTAAAAACACTAAGTTAAACAAAAAGACTCAAAATACACTAAGTTCAACAAAAAGACTCAAAAATACACTAATTATGACTCAAAACAAAATTTTTTTAGGGCATCATCCGTCGGAAAGTTCCATTGTCCGCCCGATTTTTTTTATTTTATGACTCAACAAAGTTGTAAACCCCTCCCCCACATTTAAACTCTACATTGTCCTCAATGTACTAAAGTAAAACATAGAATCAAGCATGAAGATAATGATTTACGAAAAATCTAACTAGGAAAAATAAAAGCTATGAAAAAAAAAAAATAAATTAAAAAAAATAAGGGAAGAGAAAGCAAATCTTGTTTGTAGACTCCTCCATTGGGTTGCCTCCCAACAAGCGCTTGTTTTTTAACGTCTTACAGCCTAGACGTGTTGCTTTTCTCCTTCTTCACTTTTGACTTCCAACATTCTTGACGTTTTCTTTACATGTGCACTTGCATGTATATGTTGGTGTCGATCATCTCCTCTAACTCCTTTAGCTCGGCCTTCTTCTTCTCTTTACGAGCTTGTTAGAATTCATGATCCACGAAAAGATACATTAGTTAGTGATCAATTAACTAATTAATCATAAACGTAGCTCATGGAGCATTTACAACAAGTAGGTTTATCTTTTGTTACAAATTCATTACAACATGGTAGACAAACACAATACCAAACAATGTCCAAATTGATTTTTCGCCAAAGATATATGATTATCACATGCATCTAGAATTTAAATTAAGGCTTAGATGATTAAATTGTGTAATGGCTCGAAATCCGTTCTACTCCTTTGGGCAAGTTCGGAAATGGCCAGTTGGGATAGATGTAACGCGAGAGGTAGGACTAATTTCGAGAATATTCTCTTTCTTAGATCCAAGTCCCGTCACGAGTCATAACCCTTCTAGTCACCATAACCGAAAATTTCTTACTAAGAGCAAAATTTCAATACGATATTACATCAACTCTTTCAATCAAAATCCAACTTAAAAACTAAATAACAAGTGATAAAAACATAGCTAAGACTATTTATTTAACATTTTACAAAATCGGAGAAACTGAATACAGCTATTTGCAGAATTTATATAGAATTAATCACACGTTGGAATTTCACGAAATTTTATGAGAGGATACTAGACACATATATACATAACTCTGTAAAATGTCATAATTTTCCAAGACCTGCAACCATATCAGATAAATCTCACAAAATAGCACATATCACAGTCCCGAATTAAAATTAATACTAAAACTTAAACAATTATAATCACATTATACAATAACAATAATGAATATTTTTACAGCAAAAATGACTCTTTGACCTCATACATATTGACTCTTTGACCTGCAAAAACAAAAAACAAAAACAAGGTTACAACATGCTTGGAACTCAAGAACACAAGAAAATTTCCAGATTCGCACAAAATTGAACATAGCAGATTGTCAGATTTTTCCAGAATTGTTGGCTTGTTCGAATTCAATAAAAATTTACATGCATAAACAACACACAAAACGCAACACGTCTGAAAATTTTCAGATTTTTCCAATACTTGCAGCTATGTCAAATAAATTGTACAAAACAGGTCAGTGAACAGTTCCGAAAACAGAAAAAAAAAATTATGCACAAGTATAATAGTAACACGATTTGAACATATTTACACAAACGAAATCACACAATAGATTTTTCAATCCCCGGCAACGGCGCCAAAATTGGTAACGCGTAAAACATGCATCAAATATTAACACAAAGTAGACACTCAACACATATCTCACATGTATGCAATTTAAAACCCTTCTTTGTAGATGTAGCATTGATAAGTAGGGATCGTTCTTAACCGGGGATTGAGGGTACTAATGCATGACAACGTTTGTAAACATAAAATAAAAAAAGTATGGGGGGTGCAAAGTTTGTTGTCTAAGTTCCTACAAATTTTAAGGTAAAACGTCCTAAGCTAATATATTTACAAGGATCGACTCATCTTTCACCTAACTCTTTAGAACCTACCAAATTACATGCAACCTATTAGTTCTAAGTCTTTAGCGACTAATTTCATGCATATCTCTCGAAAGTAAAGTGTAGGGATTGCCCTGACACTTCCATTGATTTAAGGTAGGATTGCCATGCAATAAATCAAAGCGTTAAGCACAAAATATAGCATGAAAACCAAAGACTAAAACGTGGAAGGTTCACGTGAACTTGATAAAATTACAAACCAAAAAACACTTCCACAAATTTGTCCATACAAACCAAGAAATAATACAAGAAGTAAAGAGTAGAAGTCATGGTTACACTTTTTGATGTCGGGATTGCCCTAGTCTACTTGATGTAAGCCACGCCTTCAATGAATGAAGGAGACAGTTAGGATTGCCATGAAAGTCTCGATGGAGGAAGGTAGATGATGGATTTTGGTGTGAACGGCTTCTTGGTATTTCTTGGAGAGATTTTGGACGTGTGGAGGTGCTTAGAGGCAGAGCTTTGGCGTCTAGAATGAGTCATCCCCTTTGAAAGAGTCGAGCTTCCCTTTATATAGAAGAAGATTAGGAAACTTCCCACCTTCTGAAAGCTGTCAAATCTGACCCTTCTGTATTAAAAGCTACGTTTCAGACGTTTTACAACTTCAAACTGCGTGATTCTTTCGGCACTAAAAATTAGACTTCCAGGGCTTTCCAGCTATGCATTATTTGTGCCATAATTCTTCCTGACGCGCCTTCAACGCCCATTTAAAGTTGGCTGTTAGGCAGAATGACCTGTACCCACTAAATCCAGGATTTCTGAATATCTACACATTGTAACGGCATGATTCCTGTGGAGTTGGAAACCAGACTTCCATATCTTTCTAAGCATGCCTCACATGTGTCCAAATTCGTTTTCAATTGATTTTGGTGGCCTGTTGAATTGGGCTGATCTGCATCGACAGATTTCTGGATTTCTAACTTTCGGTCCATCTTCTTCTTTTGGGCTTCTTTCTCTCCAATTCTTCATTGGCCGAAAATACCATGTAATTGCACATATTTTGGGCTTTAAATCATATCCAAATCATCTTGGAATATTCTCCACAAATGTGGCCCAAGTATCCTCCATGAATTCGGCAAGAACATGCTTTCCATGATCGCGCAGGAGAAATGTCTTCATCTTTATTTGCACCATTTTCATTTGTCACATGGTTTCCAATTCTTGATGGAATTTGAGAATACGTTTTAGAAACCATTTGAAGACCATTTCTCGTACCATTTCTTCTCCGGATTTAGGAACTTTGTCCTTATCCCGCTTTTAGCTCCGAAACGCCTCATTTATTGTTCCACCTTTATTTTCTACCTAAAAACATAAAATAAGTTAGAAACATATTTACTAAGCTCATAACAAAGCAAAATGCAGAGAGAAAGACATTAATAATCAAGCATAAAATGCGTAGATCAGCGGGGTCGCATGAAATCTCCTGAAACTTCCTCCAGCAACTCCTGGAGTCGAACCTGTAGTTCCATCAGCTCCGCTGGCTCCGAACGACAAGATGTTGGTAAAATGAGTCCAGGGCCCGGTACAAGCTCAATGGTGTAGTCGGTCTCCCGAACTGGAGGAACACTTGGTAACTCCTCCGGAACACACCTGGAAGCTCAGGAACCACCTCAATGTCACCAACGTCAGGCACAGCAACCGTAGTATCCACAACATGAGCTAAGTAAACAATACAACTCGTCTCCACCATCCGCTCGACCATCACCGCTGAGACAGTATCTCGGGGAAACCTGGTCGTCGATACACAACCTCTTTCTCGAGGTACTCGAACATAGCCAAAATGTGTAGCCAAAAAGTCCATACTCATAGTCACATCAAAACCACGATGTCCAGCTATAACAGATCCGCAGCTAACACATAACCTCTAACAAGGATCTCACGACGTCCGGATGGATGCAACACTCTCCAAAACCTCGGAAGTGGAAATGCAGGTACAATAGCCATGGATATCAAACAACAGTAACCTCGGAGAAAATTCTGTCCTCAAACAAGGTCATGGCACGAACTCCAACATGCCCAACTAGCCGCCCACGTCATTTGCGACTTGCTGATTAACTCGTCAATAAGGCTGCGTTGGTCACTCCAGAAACAGCATCATGACTTCCTCGTGAACTCTGAGCTGTCGAACCCCTAACACAGCTGGCTGAGGGTGCTCCCTCATAACGTGACCCTCCTGGACACCACAATAGCAACTGAGAGTACTCCACGAACACAAGTCACAACGACACCTGCTGCGAGAAAGGATCACCAACGATCACTCGAACTCATGCCACAGGAGCAAGTCCACTACTCTGTGATCTCCGCCATCGTCAAACGGATCCTCTGCTTGATCTGATGACCCTCAACATAATCGAAAAGGCTATAGCCTAATGGATTCACTGATTCCGAGGTGCCTAAACTCAACCTCATCACATATCTCGACTAAGTCCACTTTCCTCAAACCATCACATCGGAAACCGCGTACACCTTTCCTTCTCAATAGCCTCGCCACGGAGTGAAACACACTAAGCTCCTCACGGTTATCTCGAAGCATAACAATCAAACTCTCTCTGATGCTCAGGTTCAAACTCATCTCGAACCTCGTACACTGCTTCCTCTGAAGCCACATAACACGTGCAAACAGGGACAAACATATGGACAATGCATCTCTGCCTCAGGTGGGTAAACACTCCTCATTCGATTGTTGGATAACCTGATTAAACCATTACCGTATAAACAACACCCTGAATGTAAGCCATGGAGTCGCAACCGGAACTCAAACAATATCAGCCCACCAAATACAACAATCTAACTCAGGCAAACATCAACTACCACAATTCTCAGCTCTGAGGCAACATGTAGATGCTCATACACACACAACGAGGCAAATCGTGCCACACAATTCTCTGAACTCAGAATGCTCATCCAAACCCACAATTCACTGGCAATTCGCGCGTCGATTGATCCTCGACAGGATCCACAACCGAAACGACACGGAAAGTACGTCAGGAGGCATCCTAATGAATAAAACATCGTTCACAACAAGTGGAACGTAATCATGGAACTTCAAATATTTGAAAGCATACAACACCCAGAGTATTGATGAGTATCCGCCAGCCGGTCGGGTCACCATTCCAGACATGCTGTACATTCTCAAATATCCTTAGTAAACATGACTACAGAAGTCTACAGAACCTATAACCTAATGCTCTGATACCAAGCTGAAAGGACCCAACCCCGATTTAGCTCCCTAAACCGGAATCAAACCCTTTCGAAAACACGAACCAACAAAAACCATCAAAATTTCGGCAGAGTTTTGTTACTAACGCGGAATTACCATTACCTGCATCTTGAAAATACACTTCATCCTATGCCACAAAAATCAAACCGTGGGCACTAATCCCATCTGGATTTCTCAATATCTCAACAATAATGTAAAGTAGTAAATATATCTGTACTTTACTGAAATCCGGAGTAAAATCGTATAATATATACAACAGAATACTCAGAGCGACCTCTAATGTATAATCATATAAGTATACCACAGTAGGTAGAACAATAAACCTACTGGAAGAAACAACGTAGCTCGAGCACTATGCCTCTGACCACGACGTGCGACACCAGAGTCCGAACTGCAAACTGGGCACAGAAACCGAAAAGCCCAGGGGAAAGACATGAAAACTGTTAGAGTAAGTGGACGAAAATAAATGTCTTTCGCCGAATAATATATATATATGATATAAAAACATATGCGAGTCTAAATGCATAAATAAAGAAATGGTACACGACGGAGACTGTAACTCCTCACGCGTACAGAGCATGCATCATAAATATCGCGGAATCACTCATGGACTACCACGCGATAGCACAGTCTGAATCACGGGATCCCAGACCCACACGTGATTCCTAGCCAGAAATGCCTCGGGTCAGGATATCTGTCCCCCCCGGAGCGTACTCGGGGATCAGCCGAGAAGCCAATGTGTATCGATACGACAACATATACTAAGACTGTACTCTGTGTAAACCAAATCATAAATCCTTTTCATGCACATGCATAAAACATAATAAATATGTATGTATACTCGTATACGCATATCCGTATATGTATAATCGTAAAACACATGCTCATAAAATCATGATCAAACTGCATGCTCAAGTTCGTAAATCATATATAAAAGACTCGCAATCAATCCGTGAAAAGAAATTGTCCATTCACAGACTAACGTAATGCAGTTCGCGTTAACCCGTGATCCGGCGGAAAGTCCCTCGCCAAACAAACGATCACGAACCCCTGAATAATCACAAAGTCCATTACTCAAAGTCATAACTCGATAATTCAAATCAAATTACGAGAAACCACCGTTCTCAGAAACACGTAATCCAATTACAACAAACTGTCGAAAATCCGAAAATCACACCTTAATACCTCACTGTAAGTTCGGACGCTCAACTTGAAAAATGAACCTCCCCACAGCGATCGGGGCGCGATTTCGAGTGAAATGACATGCAACTTGTCGAAAATCCCAAAAAGTCAAAGTTGACCATCGTTAACCGCCGTTGACCGCCGCTGGCGGCGGCGGCACCACCAACTTGAAATTTTCCCAGCGGAGCATCCCCTATTCCATGCAAAATCACCCACTGAGCAACTTCCATAACTGCACCGAAGTTCAATTCTCACTCTAACTTGGTCAATTTCATGTAAAATCGAATGTTCACACAAATTTCAATTCCAAAATTCTCCATGCACAAGATGAATTGGATCACCAAACTTACATGGTAGCTTCATGGTGATGAGGGCTACAAAACTCAGTCCTTTTTGCAGCTCAATTTGGCCGGAATCATAGAACCCGAATTCACCCAAAATTCATCAACTTTTGGCCGGAATTCCTACTCACTCCGGTGAGCCACGCCGCGAATGGTGGCCGGAGTCTTCATGAGGGGACCGTAGCGAGTCGAACGAGCTAAGGGCCGAGCCCTGGGGTGGCCGGAATCCTCACGCCGCCTTGGAGCACGTCGCCTTCGTCGTGAATCTCTCTCTCTCCACCGAGTTGACTCGGTCAACTCGGTCAACAATATAAATGGCAAGGTTGACTTCCCAAACAAGAAACTCCACTATTTATAGACCTTCTATTTTAGGAAACTTTCAAACACCCTTTTTGGTAAACTTCGAATATCCATAACTTTCTCGTCGTAATTCCGATTCCAATAATTCTCGCGGCAACAAACTCGACTCGACATGTTCTTCAATTATCACCTGAAGTCAAACATTTCGACAAATCCAATAAAAAGTGAACGGTTCACCCAAACACATACTTAAACCGACTAAATAATCAACAATCGAAAATATTCATAACTTAATCTTCGTAACTCGGAATAATCCTCCGGAAGTTCCCACGAGCTCAAAATTAAATTCTCAACAACTTCCATGAAGAAGCCGAAACCAAATTGTCGACCAGTAATTTAGTCGCTAAGAAATCCACCATTTAAACCCGATTACGTCGAAACTTCAAATATTTATATTTTATTCCTCGGTCGTCCAAATAATGATCCGGAACCGCCCAAGAACTCGAAATCACACATAAAACGACTCTCGAGAAGAGACTCAGCTCCAATTCTCGGCCAATTATTTAGTTGTTATCAAGTCCAGCGATTCAAACAACTGTCGGAAATCTGCGACTACTCGCAAGCTCGTAGATTAAGCTGATTTCTCATACTGATTCTGTTCTGGGTCGTCACAGCTGATCCAGAGATATGTGAGGCTTGGTTGTTTCAGGTTGAACGAGTTTGTGAGCGTTTATGTTTCACTCCTGAGCCGATGACAGTAGCAGCAGTTGGTTTACTTAAGTCGGATGCATACTTTTGGTGGGTTAGCACTGACAGAGTTCCGGTTGATACTTCGTGGACATTGTTCAGAGATTTGTTTATGCGGAGGTATTTCAACTAGGCTACGCAGAAGAGGAAGTATAAGGAGTTTACCAACCTGAGAAAGGGTAGCATGTCAGTACTTGAGTATCAGGATAAATTTACTCGTTTATCTCGATTTTCTCGATATATGGTGGCCTCAGAAGAAGCCAAGTGCAGGAGATTTAAGTTGGGCTTGAACCTGAATATCAAAGGAACATTGACTACGATGCCTCGAAACAACTTTGATGAGTTTGTGAGTGTTGCAGTCCGAGGCGAGGACATAAAAAGGGAGAGGCAGATGCGATTGCAGTCTCGACTATTTGAGGAGGGTGGACCGAGTCAGGGACCTTCCAAGAGGCTGAGTTCAGGCACTTTTGGATCGGCATCATCATTTGGTAGTTGATCTTATAGACATCCTGCTAGTACGGCTAGGCAGCATCAGAGATGAAGGAGGAATCAGCCACAGAGACCATAGTCCAGTGGGAGTTCCAACGGATCCAGCTAACCTTGACGTACTGGTGGCACTTTTGCTGTACCGAGGGAGTATCCATTGTGCAATTTCTGCAGTAGGCATCACTTTGGTCCTTGTCAGCGGGGCACTACCATTTGTTATCGTTGTGGCCAGGAGGGTCACTTTGCGAGGGAGTGTCTTCAGTTTGCTGGTGTTGGTGGTCAGGCAGCTCAGAGTTCAGGAGGAGATCGAGGTACTACTTCTAGAGCTCGACCAGTACAGTCTCCTGGACAGGGCGGACAACAGAGTCGCAATCAACGTGGACAACCAGCTGGACAGGCCAGAGTTCATGCAATATCATTGCGTGAGGGCAAAGCTTCACCAGAGGTTGTCATTGGTACGTTGCATGTTTTTGGCTATCCAATACTTACTTTGCTAGATCCAGGTGCTACGCATTCATTCATATCATTTAAATTGTCATCTTTTGCTACTATACCTGCATCTCCACTTTCGGGGTTATGGAGAGTGTTGTATCCATCCGGTGAGGTTGTGAGTATTCGTTGGGTGTATAGAGATTGTGATATCTTTGTGGGAGGTTATGGTTTAGCCGTGGATTTGTTGTTGCTGGATATTGTCGATTTTGATGTGATTTTGGGTATGGACTTCTTAGAGGCACATTAGGCTATGTTCGACTGTCACAAGAAGGAGGTGGTTTTTCGACGTCCAGGTTTTCCAGAGATATTGTTTCGTGGTGAGAAGAATACTTCCCTGCCATGTGTGATTTCAGCGATGAAGGCCGAGCGGGTGATGAAGAAGGGTTGTGTGGCATACTTAGCTCATGTTATGGATACAAAGGTTGTTATACCAGATATTGGTGATATTGAGGTTGTTTCTGAGTTTTCAGATGTATTTCCAGAGGAGTTACCAGGTTTTCCTACAGTCAGAGAAATTGATTTCACCATTGAGTTTTTACCAGGCACTGGGCCTATATCTCAGGCACCTTATCGTATGGCACCAACGAAGTTGAAGGAGTTACAGATTCAACTTTAAGAGTTGCTGGAGAAAGGTTTCATTCAACCCAGTGTATCACCGTGGGGTGCTTCTGTGTTGTTTGTAAGGAAGAAGGATGGTTCCATGCAGTTGTGTATTGACTACCGAAAGTTGAATCAGGTAACAGTGAAGAACAAGTATCCATTACCGCGGATTGACAATTTGTTTGATCAGCTCAAGGGAGCTTCAGTCTTTTCGAAGATTGATCTTAGGTCTGGATACCACCAGTTAAGGATCCGAGAGTCAGAAGTACCCAGATTAGCTTTCAGATCATGGTACTGGCATTATGAGTTCTTAGTTATGCCGTTTGGGTTAACTAATGCCCCTGCAGCTTTCATGGATTTGATGAACAGGGTGTTCAGGCGATTCCTGGACAAGTTTGTAATCGTATTCATCGACGACATCTTGATTTACTCTAGGAGTGTGGGACAGCACAAGAAACATTTGCGAGCTGTTTTGCGGACTTTGCGAGATAATCAGTTGTTTGCAAAGGTCTGCAAGTGTGAGTTTTGGTTGAGCAGCGTGAAGTTTTTGGGTCACGTGATATCTACTGAGGGAGTCAGCATGGATCCTGACAAGATTGAAGCCGTATTGAATTGGAGTAGACCTACCACTGTACAAGAGATCAGGAGTTTCTTGGGCTTGATAGGTTACTATCGGCGCTTTGTGCAAGATTTTTCACGGATTGCCACTCCACTTACCAAACTGACGAAGAAAGGCATTAAGTTTGAGTGGTCCGATGCTTGAAGGAGAGGTTGACTACTGCACCGGTTCTAACTCTACTTAGCGATAGTGGAGAGTTTGTGGTTTACAGTGATGCATTGAAATTGGGTCTTAGTTGTGTTTTGATGTAGCATGGCAGAGTGGTGGCTTATGGTTCCAGGCAGTTGAAACCACATGAAGTCAATTATCCTACGCATGATTTAGAGTTGGCTGCCATTGCATTAGCCTTGAAGAGTTAAAGACACTACTTGTATGGAGCTCAATGCAAGATATATACAGATCACAAGAGTCTCACTTATTTGCGCACGCAGCGAAATCTGAACATGAGACAGCGCATATGGATGGAGTTGATCAATGACTATGATTGCACCTTTGAGTATCATCCAGGGAAGGCTAATGTCGTTGCTGATGCACTTAGTCAGAAATCTGGAGCTTCATTGTTTCATGTGTGTGTGGCCAGAGTTTCCATGTTAGATGAGTTACGGGCTACGGGAGCTGAGTTAGAGTGGGATGATGATGGAGCCTTGTTGGCTAGCTTCCAGGTTCGACCAGTATTGGTTGATCATGTCCCTGAAGCTCAGGATACGGATTCCTATCTGTTGGACAAGAAGACCATGATTAGGAATGGTGTGCCAACAGAGTTTTAGTTGAGTAGTGATGGTACATTGCTATTCAGAGGCAGACTTTGTGTACCCAGAGACGATGGCTTGAAGAAGGAGATCTTAGATGAAGCCCATTGTTCTGCTTACGCTATGCATCCAGGAAGTACGAAGATGTTTCGCACACTTAGAGCCTACTATTGGTGGCAGAATATGAAGAGGGAAATTGCAGCGTATGTGAGCAGATGCCTCATTTGTCAGCAAGTGAAGGCAGATAGACAGAAACCTGCTGGAAAGCTACAACCTTTAAAGATTCCAGTTTGGAAGTGGGAGCATATCACTATGGATTTTGTATATCAATTACCGCGTACTTCTGCTGGTAACACTGGTATTTAGGTTATTGTGGACCGTTTGATGAAATCAGCTAATTTTCTTGCACTTCCAGGGAAGATTTCAGTGGGCAGGTTAGCGAAGCTATATTTGGCTAAAATTGTTCGTTCGCATGGTGTGCCTGTATCCATCATTTTTGACTGAGATAGTCAGTTCACTTCAGAGTTTTGGCAGGCATTGCAGTGAGCTTTGGGGACCAGACTACATTTCAGTACAGTTTTCCATCCTCAGACTGATGGGCAGTCTGAGAGGACCATTCAGACCCTCGAGGACATGTTGCGGTCCTGTGTATTACAGTTTAAAGGGAATTGGGACCAGCAACTTCATTTGATCGAGTTTGCCTATAATAACAGTTATCAGGCCAACATTGATATGGCACCTTATGAGGCTTTGTATGGGAAGCAGTGTCGTACTCCATTGGGTTGGAGTGAGGTTGATGAGCGTTGGCTCATTGGTCCTGATTTGGTGAAGAGCACCATTGAGGATATTTAGATCATCAGAGACAGACTGAAGATTGCTCAAGATTGACAGAAGAGCTATACGGATGTGAGGAGGAAGAGTCTTGAGTTCGAGGTTGGCGATTGGGTCTTCCTGAAATTGTCTCCTTGGAGGGGAGTAGGTCGTTTCGGGAAGCGTAGCAAACTTCGGCCACGGTATATTGGTCCTTATGAGATCATAGAGAGAGTTGGTGTTGTGGCATACAGGTTGGAGTTACCTTCAGAGATGGCTAGAGTGCATGATGTCTTCCATGTATCTATGTTGTGGAAATACATTTTGGATCCATCACATGTTTTAGCACCGTGTCAGCTTCCTATTCAGGAAGATTTGACTTATGTAGAGGAGCCAGTGCAGATTCTTGATCGACGTGTACAGGAGTTAAGGCACAGAGTTATTCCGCTTGTGAATGTCTTATGGAAGAATCATTCAGTGGATGAAGCCACTTAGGAGACCGAGCAGCACATGCGGGAGCATTATCCTCATCTTTTCAGTTAGCAGGTATGTAAATTTCGAGGTCGAAATATTTGTAAGAATGGTAGATTTGTGATCACCCGAACAGGAAATGTAGTTAATCGGCTTAATTCGTGAGTTTCACGTATAATTGTAGTTAGTCGTAATTAATCAGTTATGCGGCCTTGTTCACGACTTAATTATCGGACACGAATTTGGTTTAGGTTCAATCGCAGAAAATGTAGAGGATTTGATTTCGAGTTCGTAGGAGGTTTCAGAGGATTTTTTGGATAATCAAGAAATATAAAATGAATATTTGAAATTATCGTCGAGTTAGTCGTGGTTATCCGTTTGAGTTTGAGTTATCCGAATCGCGGATAGGGTCGGTTCGTGACGTATAAATAGCGGAATAGTCGTTAAGTTGTTGCAAAAGTTGAAAATTGGGCTGATTGACCGAGTTGACCAGCTTTGGACCGAGTTGATCGAGTCAACCCGTGTTGACCCACTGAGTCCGTGACTCGCCGTTGAGGTTGTCACCGGAAAATGGCACAGTTGTAGGAGTTTGAGGTATGGATTTGAAGCTCTTCTCTTGGGCTTTCGATTGATGTGTATATTCTGTTGTTTGGTATTGTTTTGGTTGGAGAATTTTGGAAGAGAAGGTGAACAAAATCGGGGTTATCAGAGGAGGGTTTTCCGGCGGCTTTCCAGTGGAGTTTTGGGTTGGAATGGATTACGTTTGATCTAAGGAAGGGAACCCCTAAGGTTTGGGGGACTTTGGTGGAGCGATGGTGCCGGAATCGGCCGGAGAAATTTTTCAGGCGATTTTGAGCCGTGGGTTTTTTAGGGACTTTTGAGGTGGTTGCCGGCCGATTTGGATGTTGGTGTAGTGGAGAGTTGGACTGGGCTTGAGGAGAGGAAGCTTTGGGGGTCTTGGTCTCTGGAAAATCTCACCAGTGACATCGCGTCGCCGGCAGCGGCGGCGGTCAACGGCAAAGCTCCGGTGAGTTGACTTTTTGGAATTTTGGGAAGTTTTATACCGTTTTACTCGTAATCGCACCCCGATCGTAGTCTTGAGGTTATTGAGTTGATTTGAGTGGTGGATTTTGTGTCGAGGGATAAGTATAGTATTTATGGGATTTTCGACGATGTCGTTGATATTCGAGTTATATGTTTCCGGAAATGGTTGGTTTCCGAGGTGTGGTTATGAGTTTTGAATTGTGATTTTGATCAGTGGTATTTGTGATTATTCAGGAGATCGGGATCGTACGGTTGGCGAGGGATCTTCCGCCGGATCACGGGATAAGCGCGTTTTTGCGTTGTGCTTGTATGTGAGTGGACATTTCTTTTCACTCTTGGTTGCAAGTCTTTTATATACGTTTTAAGAACATGAACATGCAGTTATGATTATGAATTATACGAACATGTGTTTTATAATTATGCATTTACGAATATGCTTTTATAATTATGCATTACGAGTATGCTTCTACATTACGCTTTCTGCATTTGCATGGAAACCTTTATGATTTGGTTTACACAGAGTACAATCTCAGTAGTAGTTGTATCGATACACTTAGCATCCCGGCTGATCCCCGAGGATGTTTACCAGGGGGGAGCAGATACCCTGACTCAAGGCTCTTTTTGGCTGGAATCACATGAGGATCAGGGATCCCGTGTTTCAGACTGTACTAGCGCGGATGTGTCCATGAGTGACCCTGCGGGATTTCCGATGCATGCTCTATATGCGTGAGGAGTTAGTCTCCCTCGTGTACCATGTGATTTTCATGCATCTAGACTCGCATATATTTTATAACATATATATTATTCGGCGAAAGACATTTATTTTCGTCCACTCACTCTAAAAGTTTATATGTCTTTCTCTGGGCTCTTTGTTTTCAATGCTCAGTTTGCAGTTTGGATTCAGGTGTCGCACGTCGAGGTTGAAGGCTTAGCATTCGAGCTACTTTTCCTTCTCAATAGGTTTCTAGTTTGGCCTACTGCTGTGTATATGTGTAAATACTAGACGTCGCTCTGAATACTATTATGTTTATATTTTCACATGATTTTCCTGGATTTCTGTAAAACTACAGTTTTGTTTATTGCTTTACGTTATGATATGTTTTTGAGAAATCCGGATGGGATTGGTGCCCACGGTTTGGCTTTTGTGGCATAGGATGAAGTGTATTTTTCGGTGCAGGTTAATGGTAACTACGCGATATAGTGGAACTCTGCTGAATTGTTTTTTATTTTTGAAAGTTCATGTTTTCGGAAGGGGTCTGATTCTAGTTTAGGAAACTAAATCGGGGTTGGGTGTGATGTCCCGGGACATAATCGGTAGTGTAATCAGCTTAATTCGTGAGTTAGCGCGTAATCGCAGTTGTCCGATAATTGATTAAATCACTGGCTTTGATCACGACTTAATTATTGGCCGAGAATTTGAGTGGAGTCTCTTCTCGAGAGTTGTGGTATGCGTGATTTCGAGTTCGTGGGCGGTTCCAGATTATTATTTCGACAACCAAGGAATATAATATGAATATTTGAAATTTTGAAATATTGTCGAGTTTATCTGTTCGTGTTCGAGTCTATCTGAATTTTGATTGTGATCCATTTTGGACCGTTGATTGACCCGAACCATAAAGGGAATGATTATCGACTTGATTTGCGAGTTTCGCTATTTGTTGTGATTTCGACATAATCTGTTAATATGGCGGCTTCATTAGCGACTAAATTATCGGGCAAGAATTTGAGTTGGGATCCTTCGTGGAAGTTGTAGAGAATTTAATTTCGAGCTCGTGGGAACTTTCGGAGGATTATTCCGAGTTACGAGGAATAAGTTGTGAATATTTTAGACCGTTGATTGTTTAATTGGATAAGCTTGTGATGAATTGACTTGTTGACTTTTTATCGGTTTGGTCGAAGTTGTTTGACTTCGGGTGGAAATTGAAGAATTTGTCGAGATAAGTTTGTTGACGTGATAATTGTTGAAAACGGAATTACGACGCGAAACTTACATTTATTCGAAGTTTGTCGCAAAGTTGATTTTGGTAGTTTCCGAAATTGGAAAGTATTTAAGTGGGTTTCTTCTTTTGGAAAGTCAACTGGGCTTTAATGGGAGTTGCGACGGTGGAGGCTCGGCTCGCCGGAGGTGAGCTGCCGTCCGGCCACCATAGACCTTGGGTTGGACTCGTTCAACTCGTCTCGATGCCCCCGTTGAGTTTCCGGCCACCATCGACGTCGAGGACGCCGGAGGAGGAGAAATTTCCGGTTGAAACTTTGAAGATTTTGGGGGTTTTGGGTTGACATTTTTCCGGCCCAATCGAGAGGTATGAAGTACTGGGCTTTGAAGCCCTCATCACCACGAATCTACCTATGTAAGTATGGTGTTCCAATTCTTTTTGTACATGGAGAATCGATCGATTGAAAAGTTTGTGAGAATTCGGTTTTGCTTGAAATTGGACTAGTTAGAGTTGGAATTGGACTTTGGTGTAGTTATGGAAGTTGTTTGTTGGATGATTTTGAGTGGAATAGGTGTTGGTTCGCCGGAAAATTTCACCGTTGGAGTCGCGCCGCCGCTGCCGGTGGTGGTTAACGGCAGTGCTCCGGTCAAAGTTGACTTTTTGGGGTTTTCAACGAATTATATGTCGTTTCACTCGGAATTGCGTCCCGATCGCAATGGTGAGGTTTGTTTTTCGAATTGAGCATCGAAAATTATAGCGAGGTTTTGTGGTGTGATTATCGGATTTTCACGAGTTATGAATTATATGTTTCCGGGAATGGTTGTTTCTCGTGATATGATTTGAGTTGTCGAGTTATGAATTTGAGCAGTGGATTTTATGGTTATCCAGGAGTTCGTGATCGTTCGTTTGGCGAGGGATTTTTCGCCGGATCACGGGATTAACGCGTATTGCGTTACGCACACCTGTGAGTGGACATTTCTTTTCACGGATTGATTGCGAGTCTTTTATATACGTTTTACGAGCATGAGCATGCAGTTATGATCATGATTTATATGAGCATGTGTTTTACGATTATGCATTTACGAATATGCGTCTACGAATATACATACATTTACATTATGTTTTATGCATGTGCATGGAAATTATTTGTGATTTAGTTTACACAGAGTACAGTCTCAGTAAACAGGGTTGTATCGATACACATGGCTTCTCGGCTAATCCCCGAGTACGCTCCGGGGGGGACAGATATCCTGACCCGAGGCCTTTCTGGCTTGGAATCACGTGTGGGTCTGGGATCCCGTGATTCAGACTGTACTAGTATGCGGGAGTCCATGAGTAACCTCGCGGTATTTAAGATGCATGCTCTGTACGCGTGAGGAGTTTGAGTCTCCCTCGTGTACCATTTGATTTTTATGCA
Source organism: Geum urbanum (assembly GCA_946800695.1). Lineage (NCBI taxonomy): Eukaryota > Viridiplantae > Streptophyta > Magnoliopsida > Rosales > Rosaceae > Geum > Geum urbanum. The sequence continues at coordinate 45,492,108 of OX326998.1, forward strand.
TTTAGACTCGCATATGTTTTTATAACATATATTATTCGGTGAAAGACATTTATTTTCGTCCACTCACTCTAACGGTTTTCATGTCTTTCCCCCGGGCTTTTTGGTTTTCTTGCCCAGTTTGCAGTTCGGACTCTAGTGTCGCACGTAGTGGTCGGATGCATAGTGTTCGAGCTACCTTGTTTCTTCCAGTAGGTTTCTTGTTCTGCCTGCTGTGATATATTTATATAATTATACACTAGAGGTCGCTATGAGCATTCTTATGTATACTTTTATACGATTTTTCCCGGATTTTTGAAAAGTATAGTTTTATTGATTACTTTACATTACTGTTGTGATATTGAGAAATCCGGATGGGATTGGTGCACACGGTTTGATTTTTGTGGCATAGGATGAAGTGTATTTTCCGGGTGCAGGTTAATGGCAATTCCGCGTTAGTAGCGTTACTCTGTTGAAATTTTTATGGTGTTTGTTGGTTCGTGTTTTCACAAGGGGTTTGATTTTGGTTTAGGAAACTAAATCGGGATTGGGTCATTTCATCGGGTCCTTTCACTAAGTCTAAGGAATTCAGAATATAGATATGTGGTGGATAAAAAATGTTCTAAAAAACTTAGTCATAACACCCAAAAACTTTCTCAAATTCGAGTTCTTTTTCATCAGAACGTCACCATGATTATTTTGTTCTAAACTACCCTTGAGTTTTGTGGAAAGGACAAATGCCATATTTCTTTATTTTTGGGCCTTCAATTTGATGTAAACTCCAAATCAGCAAATGTTGGGGACGTTAATCCAAACTATGATATTTAGAACTTATTGCCGGAGAGCTTATGATATTTCTTTTTACATTTTTTTTTAGCTCTCTCTTTTTTTTTTGGCAATCACATTTTTTTTCAAGTTGTTTGGACAAGTTTATCCCCATATACACATGTAAACTTTAATCCTCACTAGAAACATCATCTTCTCCTATTGTTGACATTACTTCACACTAAGTTTGCAGAACATAGGGTAAAGAAGTCCTACACTAGGTTAAGTGTTTAGATATTATGGGTGATGAAATAAAGCTTAATGTGGGTTCAATTGGTTTATCTAGGGGTGTCGCAACTCGTGTGCAAATAATAGGCACATGGTTGTTTGGTAAAGTGGTGGTAATTCTAATTGCCTTTAATGACTTCCATAATCAGAGCATAAATCAATTTAAAAGCTTTGCAAGTCTACATGAGTAAGTTCTAGCATTCTGTTTTTCATTATAATCTATGTCAAGCAATTAGATGAGGCATGTAAATATTTTTGAGACCATGATGCATGAAATTCACTTATAAAAGAAAAAATGTAGCCTCAAAAACTCACTTTAAGGTTTGTATGATCTAAAGCTTATTCTAGCATGCGAATTTCTGTACCAGGATTTTCAAACCATATATACTACATGTTAAAACACTCAAAATATCTCAATTAGCACAAGAATTCATGTATGTGATATGCAATGCCATATATAATCTTTTCGGTCCAATTTCATCATCGACTAGTTAAGGGCATCCTAAAGACTCTAAAAAACATTAAGTTAATCAAAAGACTCAAATAAGTTGTAAACCCCTCCCCCACACTTAAACTCTACATTGTCCACAATGTACTAAAGTAAAAGCATAGAATTAAGTATGAAGTATAGGTTTTAAAAAAAATCTAACTAAGAAATTAAAAGCAACGAAAATTAAAAAAGTAAAGGGAATAGAGTGCAAATTTGTTGTGGACTCTTCCATTGGGTTGCCTTCAAACAAGCACTTTTTTTTAACATCTTACAACCTAGACGTGATGTTTTCATGTGTTTGAAGATATTGGATCTTCGAGCTTATCCTCCTCAACGTCTTGCTCCTTGAAATGTTTGTAGTATGGCTTCAATCGATGACCATTCACCTTGAATTCATTTTCGGTTTCTAATGATCAAATGAGAACAGCTCCATGAGGAAACACTTGAGCAACAAAGTAAGGGCCGATCCAATGTGAGCGTAGCTTGCCTGAGAAGAGTCTAAGTCTCGAATGAAACAGTAGAACTTTTTGTCCCGCTTCGAGACTCTTTCCACGAATCATCTTGTCATGAATCCTCTTGGTTTCTCCTTGTAAATCCATGCATTGTCGAAAGCCTCATTCCTTATTACCTCAAGTTCACAAAGTTGTAGCTTTCGATGCAAATCAGTCTCATCTCGATCCATATTAAATTTCTTGGCAGCACACCATGCTTTGTGTTCTACCTCCACCGGAAGATGACATGTTTTCCCATAAGATAATCGATACGGTGACATTCCAATGAAAGTTTTGTAGGCAGTTCAGTACACCCATAATGCATCATCTAAACATTGGCTCCAATCTTTCCGGTTTGGTTTAACGGTTCTCTCCAAGATCTTATTGATCTCACGGTTGGAAACTTTAGTCATTCTGTTGGTTTGAGAATGATAAGGTGTCGAAACCTTATGTGTAACTCCATACTTTCTCATTAAAGCTTCCACTGTCCTATTGCAAAAATGGCTACCTCCATCGCTTATGAGAACGCGTGACATTCAGAACCTTGTAAAAATGTTAGCCTTCAGAAAATCTACAACAACTTGCAAATTATTAGTTCGGGTGGCCTTTGCTTCCACCCATTTTGACACATAATCAACGACGAGTAAAATGTAAGAGAAACTGTTAGATGGGGGGAAAGGTCCCATAAAATCTATGCCCCACACATCAAAATTTTTGACATTAAGCATGTACGTTTGAGGTAATTGATCTCTAGGTCCTGTATTACCGGATCTTTGGCACCTATCACATTTAGAACAAAAATCATGAGAATCACGAAAAATACTAGGCCAAAAGAACCCACTATCTAGCACTTTAAGGGCTGTTTTCCTCGAACCAAAGTGTCCTCCACATGCTAAACTATGACAAAACTCAAGAATTGACTTAAATTCACTATCCGAAACACACCTACGAATGACTAAGTTAGAACATTGCTTCCATAAGTAGGGTTCATCTCAAATAAAAGTCTTAGAAACCTAAGTTTTTCACGTTGAACACTATGCATAGAGGATGGAAACTCACCTGTTACTAAATAATTAACTATATTCGCATACCATGGAGTTTCATAAGCACTTGCTTGAATTCTAAAGAGCTGTTCATCTGGAAAATTCTCCTCAATGACCACGGCTTCTTGTTCATTCACCAACCGAGATAGGTGGTCAGCGTTCTCTACTCCTTTCCAGTCTCTTATTTCGATGTAGAATTCTTGGAGTAAGAGGATCCAACGAATTAGCCTTGGTTTTGCATCCTTCTTCGTCATTAAGTATTTCAAAGCTGCATGGTCAGTATAAATATAACTTTGGTTTGAAGTAAATAAGAACGGAACTTATCAAGGGCAAAAACCACTGCAAGAAATTCTTTTTTGGTGGTGGTGTAATTGGATTGGGCGGTATCAAGAGTCCTGAGGCATAGTAAATTTCATATGGCTTCTTGTCCTTCTGTTGTCCTAAAACTGTTTTGACCGCATAGTCAAAAACATCACACATCAATTCAGATGACAAGGACTAATCCGGAGGGCTTAGGATAGGAGCACACGTCAAGAGTTCCTTCAATTTTTCGAAGGCTGCCTTGCAATCATTGTCAAACTTAAAAGGGATATATTTTTGTAGCAACTTGCACACGGGGCGAGAGATGTGGGAAAAGTCCTTGATAAATTGTGGTTAAAAACCTGTGTGTCAAAGAAAAGAACGAATCTCTCTAACCGAAGTCGGAGAGGGTAAGTACCGCACAAGACCTATTTTCAATTTATCAACTTCTAACCCTTTGCCGAAACAATATGACCTAAAACTATCCCTTGTGTAACCATGAAATGGCCTTTTTCCCAATTAAGTACCAAGTTCGTTTCAACACATCTTTTCAAAATGAGTTCTAAATTCCCTAGACATGCATCAAATTTTTTTTACCAAAAACAGTAAAGTCTTCAATAAAAACTTCTATGATATTTTCAATGTAATCAGAAAAAATAGATAACATGCAACGTTGAAAGGTACCTGGTGCGTTGCAAAGACCAAATGGCATGCGGCGATAGGCAAACATTCCAAAGGGAAAAGTGAACATAGTTTTCTCTTGATCCTCTTCCGCAATGCTGATTTGGTTGTATCCTGAATATCCATCTAGGAAGAAATATATTGTTGCGAGTATAAACAAGAATGAATTTCAAAAATTGTAGACATTGTGACAACCCGAACCGAAAATGGTATGTTTATCGACTTGATTTGCGAGTTTCGCGATTAGTCACAATTTTGTTGTAATTGGTTAATATGGCGGCCTCGTTAACGACTAAATTATTAGGCAAGAATTTGATTTGAGATCCTTCACGAAAGTTGTAGAGAATTTAATTTCGAGCTCGTGGGAACTTCCGAAGGATTATTTCGAGATACGAGTAATAAGTTATGAATATTTTTCGGCCATTGGATTTTGTCATAATTATCCGTTTGGGTTTCGTTACGTGTACGGTATAAATACGGGCGAATACGTGATGATTTTGGAAACTTTCCAAATTGGGAAACTGGGCCGTTGACCCGCGTTGACCATGGGTCAAGAGCGACCCATTTGGAGGCCGATCTGTTTACCCGTCGTTGGGGGGCCATTTTCCGGCCATGGTTGGCCTAGGTTTCTTCATGGAAATTGTTGGGCTCGTGCCACTCTTCAATTTGGTAGGTGGATCGTCCTCTATGGTGGTCGAAGGAGAGAGTATTGTCACGGCAAACTTCGCGATTTCCGACGAGAATTTGGCGGCCTTGGGTGGCGGCGTTACGGCCGAGTTGGCGGTTGCCCTTTGAGGGGTTTTGTTAGCCTTGGAGAGAGGAAGCTTTTAGAAGTGGTTTCAAGCCTTGCCGTGGCCGGAGGAGGGAGATCAGAGGTGATGAAGTTCTGGCGAGGGTTTCTGTCTGTGAGGTGAGTTTTGGACCTTTTTCGGTCAAAATTGGCCTTAACTTTGAACTAAAAAGTTGTTGGAAATATCGAGATCTCCAAATCAATGTGTATGTCGAATTTTTCTGGGCCGATTACATTTTTCGGCGGCGGCGGCGATTTTCCGTCCGAGGTGTTTTTCGACAAGTTTTATGTCGTTTTGCTCGGAATCGCGCACTGATCGCAGTGGTGAGGTTTATATTTGGAATTGAGCATCGAAAATTATAACGAGGTTTTATGGTGTGATTATTGAATTTTTGACAATTTCGTCGATATTGAGTTATATATTTCCGGGAATGGTTGGTTCTCGAGATGTTATTCAAGGTTTTGAATTATGATTTTGAGTAGTGAAATTTATGATTATTCAGGGGATCGTGATCGTTCGTTTGGCGAAGGATTTTCCACCAGATCACTGGATTAACGCGTATTGCGTTATGCTGTCAATTTCTGTATTTATTTACAGTACGATGTTGAGATTATTTATTGCTTTTGGAGGTATTATTTTATATTTTATATGGTGATGGCATTACTTAGCATCGATGCATTGACTACTCGGCTGATCACCGGTAGTCCAGATGCAGGGTTGAGAGATTCCCTTGATGTGCCCACTAACCTTGAGAGATTCGCCTGGCCGTCGGGCTTGAGAGATTCGCCTGACACCTCCATTCATTTTCTGAACTCGCTTTGCTTTGTTTTTACGATATATATTTGGTGAAAGGCATATGATTATTTTCGTCCACTCACTCTAACGATTTTAATTGCCTTTCCCCTGGGCTTTTCAGTTTCCGTGCCTAGTTTGCAGTTCGGATTCTGGTGTCGCATGTTGCAATCGCAGGCTTAGTGTTCGAGCTACCTTACTTTTCTAGTAGGTTTCTTGTTTTGCCTACTGTGGTATATTTATGTAATTATACACTAGAGGTCGCTCTGATTATTCTACGGTTATACTTTCATATGATTTTTCCCCGGATTTTTGTAAAGTATAGTTTTGCTTATTACTTTACATTATTGTTATGATATTGAGAAATCCGTATGGGATTGTTGCCCACGGTTTGATTTTTGTGGCATAGGATGAAGTGTGTTTTCGGGTGCAGGTTAATGGCAATTACACGTAGTAGCGAAACTCTGCCGAAATTTTCATGGTTTTCGAAAGTCGTGTTTTCAAAAGGGGTTTGATTTCGGTTTAGGAAACTAAATCTGGGTTGGGTCCTTTCAGCTTGGTATCAGAGCATTAGGTTTTAGGTTCTGTAGACTTCTGTAGTCATGTTTACTAAGGATATTTGAGAATGTACAGCATGTCTAGAGCGATGACCCGACCGGCCGGCAGATACTCATAAATGCTCTGGGTGTTGTATGCTTTCAAATATTTGAAGTTCCATGATTACGTTCTGTTTGTTGTGAACAATGTCATATTCATTAGGATGCCTCCTTGACGTGCTTTCCGTGTCGGTAAGGTTGTAGATCCTATTGACGATCAGTCGATGCGCGACTTGATCGTATGAGTTGTGGGTTTGGATGAGCATTTTGGGTTCAGAGATATGTGTGGCATGGTTTGACCGGTTGTGCGTGTATGGGCGTCGACATGTTGCTTCAGAGCAGAGGATTGTGGTAGTTGATCGTGTGCTTGAGTCAGATTATTGTATTTGGTGGGTTGGTATTGTGTGAGTTCCTGTTGCGACTCCACGACCTACATTCAGGGTATTGTTTATATGAAATGGTTCAATCAGGCTACCTAACAATGGAAATATGGAGTGATTACCAACCTGAGGCAGGGATGTATTGTTCACTAGTTTGTGGTAGTTTGCACGTGTTATATGGCTTTAGAGGAAGCAATGCAGGAGGTTCGAGATGAGTTTAAACCTGAGCATCAAAGGGATTTTGACTGTTATGCCTCGAAACAAGCGTGAGGAGTTTGTTGTGCTGCACTCAGAGGCAAGGACATTGAGAAGGAAAGACATACGCGGTTTCAAACATGTCGATTTGAGGAAGGTGACCTTAGTCGAGATATTTGATGAGGTTGAGTTCAGGCACCTCGGGATCAGTATCTTCATCAGGCTGTGGCCTTTTCGATTATGTTGAGGGTCATTCAGAACAAGGTAGAAGATCCGTTTGGTGAAAAAGGAAATCACAGAGTAGTGGACTTGTTCCTGTGGCATGAGTCAGGGTGGTCGTTGGTGATCCTTCCACACAGCAGGCGTCGCTATGATTTGTGTCCGAGGAGCACTCTTAGTTGCTATTTTGGTGGCCAGGAGGGTCATGTTACGAGGGAACATCCTCAGTCAGCTGTTTTAGTGGTTCGGCATCTCAGAGTTCAGGAGGAGGTCAAGATGCCATTACTGGAGTTTGACCAACGCAGCCTTCTAGACGAGTCAATCAGTAAAGTTGTAATCAACGTGGATGGTTAGTTAGACATGCTAGAATTCATGCCACGACCCTATGTGATGACAGAGTTTCTCTGAGGTTACCGTTGCTTGACATCCACGGCTATTATGTCTGCATCTCCACTTACGGGGTTATGGAGAGTGTTGTATCCATCCGAAGGGATTGTGAGATCTTCGTAGGAGGTTATGAGTTTCTCTGTTATTGCTGGATATCGTCGATTTTGATGTAATTTTGGGTATAGACTTCTTGACGACACATTGGGCTATGTTCGATTGTCACAAGAAGGAGGTTGTGTTTCGACGGCCAGGATTCCCAGAGATGCTGTTTCGCGGTGAGAAGAATATTTCATTGCCATGTGTGATTTCAGTGATGAAGGCCGAGCGGATGATGAAGAAGGGTTGTGTTGCTTACTTAGCTCATGTTGTGGATACTACGGTGGCTGTGCCAGACATTTATGATATTGAGGTGGTTCCTGAGTTTCCAGATGTGTTTCCGGAGGAGTTACCGAGTATTCCTCCAGTGTGGGAAATCGATTTCACCATTGAGCTTTTATCGGGCACTGGACCCATATCACAGGCACCTTATCGTATAGCGCCAGCGGAGTTGAAGGAGCTACAGATTGAACTTCAAGATTTGCTGGAGAAGGTTTCATACGACCCAGTGTATCACCGTAGGGTGCTCCTGTATTGTTTGTGCGAATGTGGGATGGTTCGACGAGGTTGTGCATCGACTACCGGAAGCTGAATCAAGTCACCGTGAAGAACAAGTATCCGCTGCTGCGAATTGACAACTTGTTTGGTCAGCTTATGGGAGCTTCAGTCTTTTTTGAAGATTGATCTCAGGTCCTGTGACGACCCGGACCAGAATCAGCAGTGTGATCAGCTTACTTCATGAGTTACTGCGTAATTACAGATTTCCGACAGTTGTTTGAATTGCCGGACTTGATAACGACTAAATAATTGGCCGAGAATTGGTGTGACGACCCGGACCAGAATTAGACGTATGATCAGCTATATACGTGAGTTACTGCGTAGTCGCAGAGTTTCGACAGTATTTGACCCGCCAGGTTTGTTAACGACTTAATTATTGACCGAGAATTGGAGCTGAGTCTCTTCTCGAGAGTCATTCTACGTGTGTTTTCGAGTTCGTGGGCGGTTCCGGATTGTTATTTGGACGACCGAGAAATTAATTATGAATATTTGAAGTTTCGACGGAAACGGATTATATTGGCGAACTTCTTAACGACTAAATTACCGGTCGAGAATTTGGTTTTGCCTTCTTCACGGAACTTGTTCAGAATTTAATTTTGTGTCCGTGGGAACTTCCGGAGCATTATTCTGAGTTACGAAGATTAAGTTGTGACTATTTCCGATTGTTGGTTATTTAGTCGATTAAATATATGTGTTGGTATGAACAGTTGACTTTTTATTCGAATGGCCGATGTGTTTGACTTTGGCTGATTATTGAAGAATATGTCGAGACGAGTCTATGGCCGCGAGAATGATCGGAATCGGAATTACGACGAGTAAGTTACGGGTGTTCAAAGTTCGTCGAAATGGATAAGTATGAGGTTTCCATTTTGGGAAAGAGTATAAATAGTAACCTGCCATAAAGGGAAAGTCAACAGAAGCTCATTAAATGAAGTTGACCGAGTTAACTGGGTCAACTCGGTGGAGAGGAGGAGGCCGACGGCAACTTGGAGCTCCACGGCGGCGTTGAGGCTTCCGGCCACTCCGGGGAGCGAGGCTACCACCGTTCGACTCGCCTTGATGCGTTCGACACCGTGCCATCCTCCGTTCACGGCGAGGCTAGCCGAAAAGAGAAGAAAAACCGGCCAAAGTTTGGAAGATTTTGAGTGATTTTGGGTACCATGATTTAGGCTGAATTGAGCTACAACTTTGAGTGGGCTTTGAAGCTCTCATCCCCTTGATGCTACCCTGTAAGTTTGGTAATCCAATTCATCTTATACATGGAGAATTTTGGGATTGAAATTTGTGTGAACATTCGGTTTTTCATGAAATTGACATGGTTAGAGTGAGAATTGGCCTTTGTTGCAGTTCACAAAGTTGCTCAGTGGGTAGTTTTGCATGGAATAAGGGTTGCTCCGCCAGAAAATTCTCCGTTTGGTGGGAGCGCCGCCGTGGGCGGCGATCAACGGTCAACGGCGGTCAAAGTTTGACTTTTTGCGGTTTTGGACAAGTTGCATGTCATTTGACTCGAAATCGCGCCCCGATCGCAGTGGAGAGGTTCGTTTCTCGATTTGAGCATCCGAAAATACAGTGAGGTATTGAGGTGTGATTTCCGGATTTCCGATAGTTTGTCGTAATCGAATTACGTGTTTCCGAGAACGGTGGTTTCTCGTGATTTGTCTTGTATTGTCAAGATATGATTTTGAGAAATGGATTTTGTGAATATTCAGGTCTTCGTGATCGTTCGTTTGGCGAGAGACTTTCCGCCGGATCACGGGTTAACGCGTATCGCGTTACGTTAGTCTGTGAGTGGACATTTCTTTTCACGGATTGATTGCGAGTCTTTTATAAATGATTTACGAACTTGAGCATGCAGATTGATTATGATTTTACGAGCATGTGTTTTACGATTATGCATATACGAATATACGTATACGAATATATACATACGTACATATTATGTTTTATGCATGTGCATGGAAAGGATTTATGATTTGGTTTACACAGAGTACAGTCTCAGTATATGTTGTGGTATTGATACACATTGGCTTCTCGGCTGATCCCCGAGTATGCTCCGGGTGGGACAGATATCCTGACCCGAGGCCTTTCTGGCTAGAATCACGTGTGGGTCTGGGATCCCGTGGTTCGGACTGTGCTATCGCGTGGAAGCCCACGAGAGTCTCCGCAATATATTTTACGTTGCATGCTCTGTACGCGTGAGGAGTTAGAGTCTCCCTCGTGTACTATTTCCTTTATTTATGCATTTGACTCGCATATGATTTTATACGTATATATTACTTGGTGAAAGACATTTATTTTCGTCCACTCACTCTAACAGTTTTCATGTCTTTCCCCTGGGCTTTTCGGTTTTCGTGCCCAGTTTGCAGTTCAGGCTCTAGTGTCGCACGTCGTGGTCGGAAGCATAGTGCTCGAGCTACCTTATTTCTTCCAGTAGGTTTATTGTTCTACCTACTGTGGTATACTTATATGTTTATACATTAGAGGTCGCTCTGAGAAATCTGTTGTTTATGTTATACGATTTTACACCGGATTTCAGTAAAGTATAGATATATTTATTGTTTTACTTTACTGTTGATATATTGAGAAATCCGGATGGGATTGGTGCCCACGGTTTGATTTTTGTGGCATAGGATGAAGTGTATTTTCCACGTGCAGGTAATGATAATTCCACGTTTGTGACGACCTGAACCAAAATCAGATGTGTGTTTGGCTCGATTCTCGAGATTTGGTTATAGTCGCAGTTTTACGATATTGTGTGGTTTGTCGATTCGAATCGCGACTATGTTTTCAGTCGAGAATTTGAGTTTAGTATCTTGACAAAAATTGTAGAGTACGTGATTTCGAGCTCGTGGGTGGTTCTGAAAGATTTTTTCGATAACCGAGGAATATTTTATGATTATTTGAAGTTTCGGGTTTCGACGAGTTTATCCGATTGTTTCGAGCTTATCCGAATCACTTCGTATATTCGTTTTGGACCGTTGATCGACCCGAGGCACGAGTATAAATATCGAAAAGTCGAAAAATAGTCGAGAATTAGTCGTAAAACATTGTTTTCAGTTGACCAAACGTTGACTTTCCTATTTTAGAAACTTTGACTATTGACCGTGGGAGGAGAGTTTCCCGTTTTGGCTTCAACTTCCGGCGACCGGATTCCGGCCACCATCCGCCACGGGACAGGTATAGTTCGCCTTCTCTTGTGATTTCGAGTGGGTTAGGCTTTGGTTTGGAGAGAATTGATTTCGTTTTAGGGAGGAACCATTGGAGGCCGAATTGATCATTTTGCCGGTGACGGGGAGTTTGGCTCCGACGAGATTTGGAGGAGGGGAATAGGGGGATTCGACTCCCCTCGTCTCTCTGAGTCTAGTGGTGTGAATAATTGTGGTTAGGGAGGAGTTTTTGAAGCAACCCGAATAGGTCACCGGAATGTGAAATTTCGATCGGATTTTGGATAATTGGAGGACTTCCGTTGGGATTTGGCCTTCGAGGTAGAAGAGAAACTTGTTCGCCTCGATGAGACCTTGGGAACTGGAGCTTTCCGCCGTGAAACTCCACCGTTGACGGCGCGGCGGCGGCGGTCAACGGTGGTCAACGGCGGCGCTCCGGCGAGGAAAAGTCAACTTTTCAGATTTTGATAATTTTAATGTCGTTTTTCTCGTAATCACGCCCTGATCGTCGTCCAGAGGTTTTCGGGTTGATTTGATTAGCCGATTTTCAGTCGAGATTTCGAGTGGGGATTTCGGGATTTCCGTAATTCATTTTGCACTGCATTTCGTATTTCCGGGAACGGTTGGTTTCCGTGCATCAATACAGTGTTGTGGACTACGATTTTGATCAATTATGTTTTTATGAATATTCAGGAGATCGAGATCGACATCTAGATCGTGATCGTGCTTCAGGCGAGGGATCTTCCGCCGGACCACGAGTGTAGCGCGAGTGCGCGTTTTGCTCACCAGTGAGTGGACAATTTCTTTTCACGGAAATCTTGCGAGTCTTTTATATGAATTATGAACTTGAGCATGCAGCATGATTATAGTTTTAAGAGCATGAGATTTCATACGAGATTATGTTTAATATGAGCATGTGTTTTACGATTATACGATTTATTTATACGGATATACGTATACGAATATGCATACATTTATATGCTGTTTCTTGCATTGCATCGAATTGTTTATGATTTGGTTTACACAGAGCACAGTCTCAGTTACGTTGTTGTATTGATACACCTTGCCTCGTCGGCTGATCCCCGACGGAGGGCCGCCTGGATGGGCGTTTCCCCAACCAGACCGGTGAGGGGCGTATTCCCCGGAACCGAGGCCATTTCTGGCTTAGAATCACGTGGTAGTCAGGGACTCTGTGATTCAGACTGTTCTAGCACGGAGGAGTCCATGAGTGACCCCATGGGATTTTTAGTTGCATGCTCAGTACACTGGAGGAGTATGAGTTTTACCTCGTGTACTTATTATTTTATATTCCTGGACTCGCATATGTATTTTAATCTTATATATTAACTGGTGAAAGACATTTATTTTCGTCCACTCACTCTAACGTGTTTATTGTCTTTCCCCTGGGCTTTTCGGTTTCCGTGCCCAGTTGCAGTTCAGGTTTTGGTGTTTTTCACGTCGCGATTTGGAGGCTAGTGATCAGAGCTATCTGTGTTTTCCAATAGGTTCTTGTTTCGCCTACTGATGTATATATTGTATATGTTTTACTTTAGAGGTCGCTCTGATACATTCTGATACATGTTGTGCGGATTTTCACGGATATACATATATACATAGTACAATTTATTTACTGTTGTTGATTATATTGATGTTGAGAAATCCGGATGGGATTGGTGCCCACGGTTTGCTTTTTGTGGCATAGGACGAAGTGTTAATTTCTAGGTGCAGGTTACGGTAATTCTACGCTAGTAACGAAACTCTGCCGAAATTTTGAAATTTTTTTGTTGATTCGTATTTTCGAAAGGGTTTGATTCCGGTTTAGGTAACTGAATCGGGATTGGGTCCTTTGAACGTTAGTAACGAAACTCTGCCAAAATTTCGAAAGATTTTTGTTGGTTCGTGTTTTCGGAAGGGTTTGATTCCGATTTAGGGAGCTACATCGGGGTTGGGTCCTTTCAGCTTGGTATCAGAGCATTAGGTTATAGGTTCTGTAGACTTCTGTAGTCGTGTTTACTAAGGATATTTGAGAATGTACAGCATGTCTGGAATGGTGACCCGACCGGTCGGCGGATACTCATCAAAATTCCGGGTGTTGTATACTTTCAAATATTTAAAGTTCCATGATTACGTTCCACTTGTTGTGAACGATATTGTATTCATTAGGATGCCTCCTGACGTGCTTTGCGTGTCGTTTCGGTTGTGGATCCTGTTGAGGATCAGTCGACGCGCGATTTGCCAGAGAACTGTGGATTTGGATGAGTATTCCGAGTTCAGTGAACTGTGTGGCACGGTTTGCCTGGTTGTGTGTGTGAGCGTCTATTTGTTGCCTCAGAGCTGAGAATTGTGGCAGCTGATGTGTGATTGAGTCAGATTGTTGTATTTGGTGGGCTGATATTGTGTGAGTTCCGGTTACGACTCCATGGCCTACATTCAGGGTGTTGTGTGTACGGTAATGGTTTAATCAGGCTACCCAGCAATCGAATGTGGAGAGTTTACCCACCTGAGGCAGAGATGCATTGTTCATGTGTTTGTTTCCGTTTGCACGTGTTATGTGGCTTCAGAGGAAGTGGTGCACGAGGTTCGAGATGAGTTTGAACCTGAGTATCAGGGAAAATCTGATTGATGTGCCTCGAGATATTCGTGAGGAGCTTAGTGTGTTGCACTCAGTGGCGAGGCTATTGAGAGGGAAAGGTGTACGCGGTTTTCGATGTGATGGTTTGAGGAAAATGGATTCAGTCGAGATGTTTTGATGACGTTGAGTTCCGACACTTCAGGATCAGTGACTTCATCAGGCTGTGGTCTTTTCGATTATGTTGAGTGTCATCAGATCAAGCAGAGGATCCGTTTGGTGATGGCGGAGATCGCAGAGTAGCGGACTTGCTCCTGTGGCATGAGTTTGGGCGATCATTGGTGATCCTTTCACGCAGCAGGTGTTGCGGTGACTTGTGTTCGTGGAGCACTTTCAGTTGCTGTTTCGGTGGCCAGGAGGGTCACGTTACGAGGGAGTGTCCTCAACCAATTGTGTTTGTGGTTCGACAACTCAGAGTTTACGAGGAGATCCTCATGTTGTTCCTGAAGTTTGTCCAATGTACCTTTTTGATGAGTTATTCAGCAAGTCGCGATTGACGTGGGCGGTTAGTTGGGCATGTTGGAGTTCGTGCCATGACCTTGTTTGAGGACAGACTTTTCTCCAAGGTTACTGTTGTTTGTTATTCATGGCTATTGTACCTGCATCTCCACTTCCGAGGTTTTGGAGAGTATTGTATCCATCCGGAGGTTGCGAGATCCTTGTTGGAGGATATGGTTTAGCCGCAGATCTGTTCTAGCTGGACATCGTGGCTTTGGGTGTGTTTGTGAGTATGGACTTACTGACGATGCATTTGGCTGTGTTCGAGTACCTCGAGAAGGAGGTTGTGTTTCGACGACCAGATTTCACCGAGATGCTGTTTCGTGGTGATGGTCGAGCAGATGATGGAGACGGATTGTGTGGTTTGTTTGGCTCATGATGTGGATACTATGGTTACTGTACCCGATATTGGTGACATTGAGGTGGTTTCCGAGTTTCCTGGTGTGTTCCGGAGGAGTTACCAGGTGTTCCTCCAGTTCGGGAGTTTGACTACACCATTGAGATTGTACCAGGCGCTGGACTCATTTTACCGACATCTTGTCATTCGGAGCCAGCGGAGCTGATGGAGCTACAGTTTCGACTCCAGGAGCGGCTGGAGGAGATTTCAAACAACCCCGCATATTTGCGTGTGTGCTTTTGCATTGTGTGTACGGATGATGGATGATTTGACGAGGTGGTGCATGGACTACCGGAAACCTGATTTGTTTCAGAGGAGAGTGAGTATCCTCCGCTTTGGATTGACGATTGGTTTGATCAGCTCGCGAGAGCTTCAGTCTTTTCAAGGATTGATTTCGAGACTGGATATTGTCAATTGAGGATCGGTGAGTCAGGTGTGGTTTGGACAGTTTTCAGATCTTGGTGCGGGCATCAGAAGTTTTTGGTCACGCTGTTTGGTTGACCAATGCCCTCGTAGATCGTGTGGACTTGATGGATCTTATGTTCAGACGATTCTGAACGAGTTTGCGGTCATGTTCGTTGGCAACGTCCTGATGTATTCCAGGAGCGTGGACCAGTACCTGATGCAATAACGAGTGGTTTTGCGGACTTCGCGAGATGATCAGCTATTTGCGAAGGTCAGTCAGTGTTAATCTTGATCGCTTAGTGTGAAGATTTTAGGCTGTGTGATGTCAGCCGAGGGAGTTGGCGTGGGTCCTGACCAGTTAGAAGCCGAGTTGATTTGGGGACTGCCCTACTATTGTACCAGAGATCGGGAGTCTCTTGGGTTCGGCAGGATATTACCGACGGCTTGTACAAGATTTTCCTGGATTGCCACTCTATTTTCCGGATTGACGAAGAAGGCGTCAAGTTCGAGTGGTTCGATTCACACGAGGAGAGTTACTTACTCCTGCAGGATGGTGACCGTTGTTTCGGTTTTGACCTTACCTGACGACCGCGACGAGTTCGTGGGTTACGGCGATGCATCGAGGTTTGGATTTGGCTGTGTTTTGATGATGTGTAGCAGAGCGGTGGCTCATGATTTCAGGCAGTGGAAACTTTATGGGGCTATGTATCCTATGAATGATTTGAGTGTAGCTGTCCTTGTGTTAGCATCAGAGAGTTCGAGACACTACAACTATGGTGTGCAGCGCAGTGTAGGACGTACACTGATCACTTGGATTTCATCCACTTGCATTTCGGCCAGATTTGGGCTTGAGGCAGTGTAGATGTATGGGGTCGATTCGCGATTTTGGCTGCACCTTTGAGTTTGTTCGGGAAAGGCTAGAGATTGAACTTTGACTATCCGTCTGCGATGTTGTTGCTGATGCATTCAATCGAGAGTCAGGAGCTTCAATGTTTCATGGGTGTGGCTCTAGTTTCCGTGTTAGCCGAGTTGCGAGCTATGGGAGCTGAGTTCAAGTGTGATGATGTTGAGGCTCGTGGTTTCGCGCGCATTTGGCGCTAGTGATTCAGAATTGTATCAGATACTTCGAGTGTATTACTCGTGACGCAACCTGTAGAAGAATGTAGCGGTTTGTGTGTACGGATGCCACATTTGTCGACTGGCGATGGCTAGGAGGTGGAGACTTGCCGAGAAGTACCAGCCATTTGAGATTTCCGGTTAGACGTGGCGTTTGTTGCTGTGATCTTGTGTGTGTGTGCTTGTATGCACTTTGGTTTGTGATACCAGTTGTTAGGCCTTTGTCGACCATTTGACGAACTCAGTACAGTTCCTTATATTTTCGGTGACGATTTTAGTGGCAGGCTGGCATAGCTATGTTTGACGGGGATTGGCCATCTACGTGGTGTACCTGTGTCCCAGTTCGCCGACCGAGATAATCAGCTACGACAAAGTGTTGGCGAGCTTTGCAGCGAGCTTTGGGGATCAGACAACGAGTTAGTACCGGTTCTTATCCTCAGATTGGTGGGCGATCTTTGAGGACTATTCAGACCTTTGAAGGCACATTGTGGACCTCGGTATTGCTGTTCCGGAGGATTTGGGACCAGCAGTTTCACTTATTTGAGATTACTTGCAGTATTAGTTTGTTGATCACTATGAATTGACGTTGTTTGATATCGATTTGAGGAACGATGTTGTACTCCACTGTGCTGAAGCGAGTTTGGTTTGAGTTTGAGTTGATGTTTGATTCTGATTTTGTGAAATGTGCTACCACAGACTGTCAGATTAGCGGAATGGGGTTGATAATTTCTGAGTCCGATGTTTGGGCTATGTTGATATGAATGCGTGAGTTATGTTGATGTGTGTAAACGGAGTTGTGATTTGCCATATTGTTTTGATCCAGATGCGGTCATAGGCGAGTTTGTGTTGTGCCGTATAGTTCGGCATCGCCTATATCGTTGGCCTTTATGTGTGTTGTCTTCCGTGTGGCCTATGAAGTTGACCGAGTTGACTGGGTCAACTCGGTGGAGAGGAGGAGGCCGACGGCGACTTGGAGCTCCACGGCGGCGTTGAGGCTTCCTGCCACCCCGGGGAGCGAGGCTACCACCGTTCGACTCGCCTTGATGCGTTCGACACCGTGCCATCCTCCGTTCACGGCGAGGCTCGCCGGAAAGAGAAGAAAAACCGGCCAAAGTTTGGAAGATTTTGAGTGATTTCGGGTACCATGATTTAGGCCTAATTGAGCTACAACTTTGAGTGGGCTTTGAAGCTCTCATCCCCTTGATGCTACCCTGTAAGTTTGGTAATCCAATTCATCTTGTACATGGAGAATTTTGGGATTGAAATTTGTGTGAACATTCGGTTTTTCATGAAATTGACATGGTTAGAGTGAGAATTGGCCTTTGTTGCAGTTGACAAAGTTGCTCAGTGGGTGGTTTTACATGGAATAGGGGTTGCTCATTGTGTGGCAGTTGATGTTTGCCTGGGTCAGATCATTGTATTTGGTGGGCTAATATTGTGTGAGTTCCTGTTGTGATTCCATGGCCTACATTCAGAGTGTTGTTTATACGGTAATGGTTTAATCAGGCTACCCAGCATTCGAGTGAGGAGTGTTTACCTACCTGAGGCAGAGATGCATTGGCCACATGTTTGTTTCCGTTTGTACGTGTTATGTGGCTTCAGAGGAAGCAATGCACGAGGTTCGAGATGAGTTTGAGCCTGAGCATCAGAGGGATTTTGACTGTTATGCCTCGAGATAACCGTGAGGAACTTAGTGTGCTGCACTCAGAGGCGAGGCTATTGAGGTGGAAAGGTGTACGCGGTTTTCGATGTGATGGTTTGAGGAAAGTGGACTTAGTCGAGATTTTGATGAGATTGAGTTCAGGCACCTCGGGTTCAGTGACTCCATCAGGCTGTAGCCTTTTCGATTATGTTGAGGGTCATCAGATCAAGCAGAGGATCCATTTGTCGATGGCGGAGATAACGAAGTAGCAGACTTGCTCCTGTGGCATGAGTTTGGGTGATCGTTGGTGATCATTTCACGCAGCAGGTGTTGCGGTGATTTGTGTTCGTGGAGCACTCTCAGTTGCTATTGTGGTGGCCAGGAGGGTCACGTTACGAGGGAGCACCCTCAGCCAGCTGTGTTAGCGGTTCGACAGCTCAGAGTTCTGGAGGAGGTCATGATGCTGTTTTTGGAGTGACCAATGCAGCCTTTTTGACGAGTTAATCAGCAAGTCGCGATTGATGTGGGCGGCTAGTTGGGCATGTTGGAGTTCGTGCCATGACCTTGTTTGAGGATAGACATTTCTCCGAAGTTACTGTTGTTTGATATCCATGGCTATTGTACCTGTATTTCCACTTCCGAGGTGTTGGAGAGTGTTGCATCCTTCCGGAGGTCGCGAGATCCTTGTTGGAGGTTATGTGTTAGTGTGACGACCCGAACCAGAATCAGTTGTGTGTTTGGCACGATTCTCGAGATTTGGTTATAGTCGCAGTTTTACGATATTGTGTAGTTTGCCGATTCGGTTCGCGACTATGTTTTCAGTCGAGAATTTGAGTTGAGTGTCTTCACGGAAGTTGTAGAGTACGTGATTTCGAGTTCGTGGGTTGTTCCAGAAGATTTTTCCGATAACCGAGGAATATTCTATGATTATTTGAAGTTTTGGGTTCCGACGAGTTTATCCGAATGTTTCGAGCTTATCCGAATCATTCCGTATTTTCATTTTGGACCGTTGATTGACCCGAGGGACGTGTATAAATATCGAAAAGTCGAGAAATAGTCGCAAAAACACGGAATTGCTTTGACTTTCCCGTTTTGGAAAGTTGACCAGTTTGACCGATTAAGGAAGTTTCCCAAACGGGAAGGTGTTTTTCGGCGACCGGATTCCGGCCACTTTGGGCTTCGAGGAAGGTATGGCTAGATTCCTTGTTCAATTTCGAGTTGTTTGGTATGGGTGTTGATGAGAATTGATGAGTTATTCGGGGAACCCGAATTGGTTAACCTCGCCGGAAATCGGCCTTAATGGTGGAGGACTTTCCGGTGGGATTTGGAGGCCGAGGGGTGAGGGCTTCACCTCGCCTTGCCCCAAGGAAGCTTCCTATGTAATTGGTTTGGTGTTTGGTGGAGGTTTGCTTGAAACCCGATTGGGTTTTCCGGCAAGGATTTTTGGTTCGGTTTTGCACGTTTTGGAGGGGTTACGCTTGGAATTGGACTTTGGGGTAGAAGAGAATCTTGCTCGCCTTGACGAGACCTTGAAAACTGGAGAAGTTGGCCGTGAAATTCCTCCGTTGACGGCGCGCCGCCGGCGGCGGCGGCGGTCAACGGCGGTCAACGGTGGTCAGAAAGTCAACTTTTCAGATTTCGATGTAATTAGTGTCATTTTTCTCGTAATCACGCCCTGGTTATCGTACGGAGGTTTTCGGGTTGATTTGGTTAGCCGATTTTCAGTCGAGATTTCGAGTGGGGATTTCGGGATTTCCGTAATTCATTTTGCACCGCATTTTGTATTTTCGGGAACGGTTGGTTTCCGTGCTTCAGTACAGTGTTGTGGATTACGATATTTATCAGTTATGTGTATATGTATTCAGGAGATCGGGATCGAGATCTGGATCGTGAGCGTGCTTCTGGCGAGGGATCTTCCGCTGGACCACGAGTTTAGCGCGAGTGCGCATTTCACGTGTTTGTGAGTGGACACTTTATTTCACGGACTGATTGCGAGTCTTTATTTATGATTTACGAACTTGAGCATGCAGATTGATTATGATTTTACGAGCATGTGTTATACGATTATACGTATACGAGTATATACATATATGTACATATTGTGTTTTTTTAACATGTGCATAGAAAAGATTTATGATTTGATTTACACAGAGTACAGTCTTGATTATGTTGTTGTATCGATACACATTGGCTTCTCGGCTGATCCCCGAGTACGCTCCGGGGGGGACAGATATCCTGACCCGAGGCCTTTCTGGCTAGGAATCACGTGTGGGTCTGGGATCCCGTGATTCAGACTGTGCTATCGCGTGGTAGTCCATGTGTGATTCCGCGATTTTATATTGCATGCTCTGTACACGTGAGGAGTTGGAGTCTCCCTCGTGTACCCGGACGCGTGAGGAGTTGGAGTCTCCCTCGTGTACCATTTCTTGTTTATGCATTTGACTCGCATATGATTTTATATGTATATATTACTGGTGAAAGACATTTATTTTCGTCCACTCACTCTAACGTGTTTATTGTCTTTCCCCTGGGCTTTTCGGTTTCCGTGCCCAGTTTGCAGTTCAGGTTTGGTGTTTCACGTCGTGGTTTGGAGGCTAGTGATCAGAGTCACTTGTGTTTTCCAGTAGGTTCTTGTTTCGCCTACTGATGTACATATTGTATATGTTTTACTTTAGAGGTCGCTCTGATACATTCTGATACATGTTGTGCGAATTTTCACAGATATACATATATACATAGTACAGTATGTTTACTGTTTGTTGATTATATTGATGTTGAGAAATCCGGATGGGATTGGTGCCCACGGTTTGCTTTTTGTGGCATAGGACGAAGTGTTATTTTCCGCGTGCAGGTTATGGTAATTCAACGTTAGTAACGAAACTCTGCCCAAATTTCGGAAAATTTTTGTTGGTTCATGTTTTCGAAGGGGTTTGATTCCGATTTAGGAAGCTAAATCGGGGTTGGGTCCTTTCAGCTTGGTATCAGAGCATTAGGTTGTCAGATTTTGTAGACTCTTGTAGTTGTGACGCTTAGGGTATTTGAGTTGATACAGCATGGCTGGAGTGATGACCCGACTGGCCAGCGGTACTCATCAATACTTCGGGTGTTGTGTGTCCTCAAATATCTGCGGTTTCATGATTACGTTCTTTCTGCTTATGCCTAATGCTTGTCTTGTATCAGTAGGATGCCTCCTCGACGTGGTCCCCGTGTTGATCGGGATGATGATCCTGATGAGGATCGCCGAACGCGCGACTTGCTTATGCGAGTGCTGCGTTTGGAAGAGCGTTTTGACCCCGTGGTCAAGGCTCGCACTGCGGGTGCTACTGTGTTTTCGGGTTCAGTTGAGCCAGAGATATGCGAGGCATGGTTGGTTCAGATTGAGCGTGTTTGTGAGCGTCTACAGTTTACACCTGAGCAGATGACAGTAGCTGCAGTTGGTTTACTTGAGGGTGATGCATACTTTTGGTGGGTTAGCACCGACAGGGTTCCTGTGGATACTCCGTGGACTGTGTTCCGTGATTTGTTTATGCGGAGGTACTTCAATGAGGCTACCCAGCAGCGCAAGTACGAGGAGTTTACGAACTTGAGGCAGGGCAGTTTGTCTGTACTTGAGTATCGGGATCGGTTTACCCGTTTGTCTCGTTTTGCGCGGGATATGGTGGCTACAGAAGAAGCCAAGTGTCGCAGGTTTGAGCTGGGATTGAATCTGAGTATCAAGGCGACGTTGACTACGATGCCGAGGAACAACTTTGATGAGTTTGTCAGTGCAGCTCTCCGAGGCGAGGATATAGAGCGGGAGAGACAGCAGAGGTACCAGCCGAGGCGATTTGAGGAAGGTGAACCGAGTCAGGGGCCTTCAAAGAGGCAGAGTTCTGATACTTCGGGTTCAGCTTCATCTTCAGGCGGTGGATCATATCGACCACCAGTTGGTGTACCTAGACGGAGACCGGGATGGAGGAGAGATCGACCACAGCGACCACCGGCTAGTGGAGGTTCCAGCGGTTCTAGTCATCCTCGACGACCTTTTGGCACTTTTGCTACACCGAGGGAGTACCCGTTGTGCAACTTGTGCAATAGGTATCATGTTGGTTTATGTCAGCGGGGTACTGTCACTTGTTATAGTTGTGGCCAGGTGGGTCACTATTCGAGGGAATGTCCTCAGTCGTATGGTGCTGGTGGACAGGCGGCCCAGAGTTCCGGAGTTGAGCGAGGTGCCACTACGGGAGCTCGACCAGCTCAGTTTGCAGGCCAGGGCCGACAGCAGGGACAGCCCCAGCGAGGACGACCAGCCGGACAGGCGAGAGTTCATGCTATGACTTTGCGTGAGGGCAGAGCATCACCGGAGGTCGTTATTGGTACGTTACATGTTTTTGGTATTCCTGTAGTTGCATTGCTAGATCCAGGTGCCACACATTCATTCATATCATATAGACTATCATCATTGGCTACGGTACCTGCATCTCCACTTCCGGGGTTGTGGAGAGTGTTGTATCCGTCAGGAGAAGTTGTGAGCATCGGATGGGTTTACCGAGATTGTGAGGTGTTTGTTGATGGCCATGGTTTAGCCGCTGATCTGTTGTTGCTGGATATTGTGGATTTCGATCTGATATTGGGTATGGACTTTTTGGAGTCGCACTGGGCTATGTTTGATTGCCACAGGAAGGAGGTCGCGTTTCGACGACCAGGGTTACCCGAGATACTGTTTCGTGGCGAGAAGAACACTTCCCTACCGTGTTTGGTTTCCGCGATGAGGGCGGATCGGTTGATGAAGAAGGGTTGTGTTGCATATTTAGCCCATGTTGTGGACACTTCAGCTGCAGTGCCAGAGCTTGGTAGTATTGAGGTTGTGTCTGAGTTTCCGGATGTGTTTCCAGCAGAGTTACCTGGTATACCCCCTGTGCGGGAGATTGATTTTACCATTGAGTTATTGCCGGGTACTGGACCGATTTCTCAGACACCGTACCGGATGGCACCTGCAGAGTTGAGGGAGTTGCAGATTCAGCTTCAGGAGTTGTTGGAGAAGGGATTCATTCGACCGAGTGTTTCTCCGTGGGGTGCTCCAGTGTTGTTTGTGCGGAAGAAGGACGGGTCCATGCGTTTGTGCATCGACTATCGGAAGCTGAATCAGATTACAGTGAGGAACAAGTATCCGTTGCCACGAATTGACGACTTGTTCGATCAGCTGAAGGGAGCAGCAGTCTTTTCGAAGATTGATCTTCGATCCGGATATCATCAGTTGAGGATCCGGGATTCAGATGTTGTCAGGACAGCATTCAGAACACGGTATGGGCACTATGAGTTTCTGGTTATGCCGTTTGGGTTAACCAACGCCCCCGCAGCTTTCATGGACTTGATGAATCGGGTATTTCGACGATTCTTGGACAAGTTCGTGATAGTGTTCATTGATGACATTTTGATATACTCGAGGAGTGTGGGCCAGCACAAGAAGCACTTGCGAGCGGTGTTGCGGACTTTGCGGGACCATCAGCTGTTCGCGAAGTTTAGCAAGTGTGAGTTCTGGTTGGATAGTGTGAAGTTTCTGGGTCACGTGATTTCGGCCGAGGGAGTTAGTGTTGATCCTGACAAGATTGAGGCCGTGCTGAATTGGAGTAGACCCACTACTGTGCCAGAGATTCGGAGTTTCTTGGGTTTAGCGGGCTACTACCGACGATTTGTGCAGGATTTCTCCCGGATAGCTACACCACTGACCAGATTGACGAAGAAGGGCGTCAAGTTTGAGTGGTCTGATGCGTGCGAGGAGAGTTACTTGCTCCTGAAGGAGAGATTGACTACCGCACCGGTTCTGACATTGCCAGACGACAGTGGTGAGTATGTTGTGTACAGCGATGCGTCGAAGTTGGGCCTTGGCTGTGTGTTGATGCAGCATGGTAGAGTCGTGGCATATGGTTCCAGACAGCTGAAACCGCACGAGGTCAACTATCCGACGCATGATTTGGAGTTAGCCGCTATTGTGTTAGCGTTGAAGAGTTGGAGACATTACCTGTATGGTGCTCAGTGTAAGATTTTCACTGACCACAAGAGTCTCACCTACTTGCGGACACAGCCGGATCTGAACATGAGACAGCGTCGATGGATGGAGTTGATCAATGATTATGATTGTACATTTGAGTATCATCCGGGGAAGGCTAATGTTGTAGCTGACGCACTTAGTCGGAAATCTGGAGCCTCATTGTTTCATATGTGTGTGGCCAGAGTATCGATGTTAGCCGAGCTACGGGCTACGGGTGCTGTGTTTGGTTATGATGATGATGGAGCCTTGTTGGCTAGCTTTCAGGTACGACCCGTATTGGTTGATCAGGTACGGGAGGCACAGGATTCGGATCCTTACTTGCTGAGTAAGAAGACCATGATTCGGAATGGTGTGCCTACAGAGTTCCGATTGAACGACGACGGTACGTTGTTGTTCAGAGGCAGATTATGTGTACCCAGGGACGAGGACTTGAAGAAGGAAATTCTGGACGAGGCACACAGCTCAGCGTATGCGATGCATCCCGGAGGTACGAAGATGTTTCGTACACTTCGAGCGTACTATTGGTGGCGCAATATGAAGCGGGAGATTGCCGCGTACGTGAGTCGATGTTTGATTTGTCAGCAGGTGAAGGCGGAGAGACAGAAACCTGCAGGGAAACTACAGCCACTTGAGATTCCAGTTTGGAAATGGGAGCATATCACGATGGATTTCGTCTATCAGTTGCCGCGTACTTCGGCGGGCAACACTGGCATTTGGGTTATCGTTGATCGATTGACGAAATCTGCACATTTTCTTGCACTTCCAGGGAAGATTTCAGTGGGTAGATTGGCTAAGTTGTACTTATCAGAGATTGTTCGCATGCATGGAGTGCCTGTGTCCATTGTTTCTGACCGTGATAGTCAGTTCACTTCTGAGTTTTGGCAGGCTTTACAACGAGCGTTGGGCACGAAGTTGCGATTTAGTACAGCTTTCCATCCTCAGACTGACGGGCAGTCCGAGCGGACCATTCAGACTCTTGAGGATATGTTGAGATCGTGTGTGTTGCAGTTTCGTGGAAACTGGGATCAGCAGTTACACTTGATTGAGTTCGCCTACAACAACAGCTATCAGGCCAGTATTGATATGGCACCGTACGAGGCTCTATACGGGAAGCAGTGTCGCACTCCATTGTGTTGGAGTGAGGTGGGCGAGCGTTGGCTTATTGGTCCGGATTTGGTGAAAACCACGATGGAGGATATTCAGGTTATTCGGGATCGACTGAAGATCGCCCAGGATCGGCAGAAGAGTTATGCGGATGTGAGGAGGAAGAGCTTGGAGTTTGAGGTCGGTGATTGGGTCTTCCTGAAACTGTCTCCATGGAGGGGAGTTGTGCGTTTCGGGAAGCGGGGCAAGCTTCGACCGCGGTACATTGGTCCGTATGAGATTACGGAGAGGGTTGGAGCTGTTGCTTACAGACTTGAGTTACCGACAGAGATGGCTCGTGTGCATGATGTCTTCCATGTTTCGATGTTGCGGAAGTACATCTCAGATCCTTCACATGTGATAGCCCCACAGCAGTTGCCGATCAGAGAGGATTTGTCGTATGTTGAGGAGCCAGTGCAGATTCTCGACCGACGTGAACAGGAGTTGAGGCACCGTGTCATTCCGCTGGTGAAGGTCTTGTGGCATAACCATTCAGTTGAGGAGGCCACCTGGGAGACCGAGCAGCGTATGCGGGAGCAGTATCCTCATCTGTTCACATGACAGGTACGTAAATTTCGAGGTCGAAATTTCTTTAAGGGGGGTAGATTTGTGACGACCCGAACCAGAATCAGTTGTGTGTTTGGCACGATTCTCGAGATTTGGTTATAGTCGCAGTTTTACGATATTGTGTAGTTTGCCGATTCGGTTCGCGACTATGTTTTCAGTCGAGAATTTGAGTTGAGTGTCTTCACGGAAGTTGTAGAGTACGTGATTTCGAGTTCGTGGGTTGTTCCAGAAGATTTTTCCGATAACCGAGGAATATTCTATGATTATTTGAAGTTTCGGGTTCCGACGAGTTTATCCGAATGTTTCGAGCTTATCCGAATCATTCCGTATTTTCATTTTGGACCGTTGATTGACCCGAGGGACGTGTATAAATATCGAAAAGTCGAGAAATAGTCGCAAAAACACGGAATTGCTTTGACTTTCCCGTTTTGGAAAGTTGACCAGTTTGACCGATTAAGGAAGTTTCCCAAACGGGAAGGTGTTTTTGGGCGACCGGATTCCGGCCACTTTGGGCTTCGAGGAAGGTATGGCTAGATTCCTTGTTCAATTTCGAGTTGTTTGGTATGGGTGTTGATGAGAATTGATGAGTTATTCGGGGAACCCGAATTGGTTAACCTCGCCGGAAATCGGCCTTAATGGTGGAGGACTTTCCGGTGGGATTTGGAGGCCGAGGGGTGAGGGCTTCACCTCGCCTTGCCCCAAGGAAGCTTCCTATGTAATTGGTTTGGTGTTTGGTGGAGGTTTGCTTGAAACCCGATTGGGTTTTCCGGCAAGGATTTTTGGTTCGGTTTTGCACGTTTTGGAGGGGTTACGCTTGGAATTGGACTTTGGGGTAGAAGAGAATCTTGCTCACCTTGACGAGACCTTGAAAACTGGAGAAGTTGGCCGTGAAATTCCTCCGTTGACGGCGCGCCGCCGCCGCCGGCGGCGGTCAACGGCGGTCAACGGTGGTCAGAAAGTCAACTTTTCAGATTTCGATGTAATTAGTGTCATTTTTCTCGTAATCACGCCCTGGTTATCGTACGGAGGTTTTCGGGTTGATTTGGTTAGCCGATTTTCAGTCGAGATTTCGAGTGGGGATTTCGGGATTTCCGTAATTCATTTTGCACCGCATTTTGTATTTTCGGGAACGGTTGGTTTCCGTGCTTCAGTACAGTGTTGTGGATTACGATATTTATCAGTTATGTGTATATGTATTCAGGAGATCGGGATCGAGATCTGGATCGTGAGCGTGCTTCTGGCGAGGGATCTTCCGCTGGACCACGAGTTTAGCGCGAGTGCGCATTTCACGTGTTTGTGAGTGGACACTTTATTTCACGGACTGATTGCGAGTCTTTATTTATGATTTACGAACTTGAGCATGCAGATTGATTATGATTTTACGAGCATGTGTTATACGATTATACGTATACGAGTATATACATATATGTACATATTGTGTTTTTTTAACATGTGCATAGAAAAGATTTATGATTTGATTTACACAGAGTACAGTCTTGATTATGTTGTTGTATCGATACACATTGGCTTCTCGGCTGATCCCCGAGTACGCTCCGGGGGGGACAGATATCCTGACCCGAGGCCTTTCTGGCTAGGAATCACGTGTGGGTCTGGGATCCCGTGATTCAGACTGTGCTATCGCGTGGTAGTCCATGTGTGATTCCGCGATTTTATATTGCATGCTCTGTACACGTGAGGAGTTGGAGTCTCCCTCGTGTACCCGGACGCGTGAGGAGTTGGAGTCTCCCTCGTGTACCATTTCTTGTTTATGCATTTGACTCGCATATGATTTTATATGTATATATTACTGGTGAAAGACATTTATTTTCGTCCACTCACTCTAACGTGTTTATTGTCTTTCCCCTGGGCTTTTCGGTTTCCGTGCCCAGTTTGCAGTTCAAGTTTGGTGTTTCACGTCGTGGTTTGGAGGCTAGTGATCAGAGTCACTTGTGTTTTCCAGTAGGTTCTTGTTTCGCCTACTGATGTACATATTGTATATGTTTTACTTTAGAGGTCGCTCTGATACATTCTGATACATGTTGTGCGAATTTTCACAGATATACATATATACATAGTACAGTATGTTTACTGTTTGTTGATTATATTGATGTTGAGAAATCCGGATGGGATTGGTGCCCACGGTTTGCTTTTTGTGGCATAGGACGAAGTGTTATTTTCCGCGTGCAGGTTATGGTAATTCAACGTTAGTAACGAAACTCTGCCCAAATTTCGGAAAATTTTTGTTGGTTCATGTTTTCGAAGGGGTTTGATTCCGATTTAGGAAGCTAAATCGGGGTTGGGTCCTTTCAGTTAGCCACGGATCTGTTATAGCTGGACATCGTGGTTTTGATGTGACTATGAGTATGGACTTACTGACGACCCATTTGGCTGTGTTCGAGTACCTCGAGAAGGAGGTTGTGTTTCGACGAGAAGGTTTCCCCGAGATACCGTTTCGCGGTGATGGTCGAGCGGATGGTGGAGACGAGTTGTGTGGTTTGCTTAGCTCATATTGTGGATACTTCAGTTGCTGTGCCCGACATTGGCGATGTTGAGATGGTTCCCGAGCTTTCAGGTGTGTTCCGAAGTAGTTACCCGGTGTTCCTCCAGTTCGGGAGATTGACTACACCATTGAGCTTATACCGGGCGCTGGACTCATTTAACAGGCATTTTGTCGTTCTGTGCCAGCGGAGATGATGGAGCTACAGGTTCGACTTCAGGAGTTACTGGAGGAGGTTTCAAGAGATTTCATGCGACCCCGCGTATTTGCGTGGTGTGTTGTTGCATTGTGTGTACGGATGATGGATGGTTCGTCGTGGTGGTGCGTTGACTACCAGAAGCCTGATTCGCTTCAGAGGAGAGTAAGTATCCTCCGCTTTGGATTGACGATGGGTTTGATCAGCTCGCGAGAGCTTCAGTCTTTTCGAAAATTGATTTCGGGTCCGGATACCATCAGTTGAGGATCGATGAGTCAGATGTGGCCATGTTAGCTTTCGGATCACGGTGCGGGCATCAGGAGTTCTTGGTCACGCTGTTTGGTTGACCAATGTCCCCGTAGTTTTTACGGACCTGATGGACCAGGTGTTCAGACGGTTTCTGGACGAGTTTACGGTCATGTTCGTCGGCAACGTCTTGATGTACTCTAGGAGTGTGAACCAGTACCTGAAGCAATTGTGAGCAGTTTTGCGGACTTTGCGAGATGATCAGCTATTTGCGAAGTTCAGCCAGTGTGAGTTTTGGCAGACTAGCGTGAAGATTTTGGACTGTGTGATGTTATTCGAAGGAGTTGGCGTGGATCCTGACCAGATAGAAGACGTGTGGATTTGGGGATTGATCTACCATTGTACCAGAGATCAGGGGTCTCTTGGGTTTGGCAGGCTATTACCGACAGCTTGTGCAGGATTTTTCCGGATTGCCACTCTATTTTCCGGATTGACGTAGAAGGCGTCAAGTTCGAGTGGTTCGATGCACGCGAGGAGAGTTACTTACTCCTGCAGGATGATTGACCGTTGCTTCTGTTTTGACCTTACCTGAAGATCGTGGTGAGTTCGTGGTCGTGGGTTATGGCGATGCATCGAGATTTGGATTTGGTTGTATTTTAGTGCTGTGTAGCAGAGCAGTGGCTCATGGTTTCAGGCAGTGGAACTTTATGAGGCTACGTATCCTATGTACGATTTGGGTGTAGCTGTCCTTATGTTAGCATCAGAAAGTTGGAGACACAACTGCTATGGCGTGCAGCGCAGTGCAGGATGTACACTGATCGCTTGAGTTTCATCCAGTTGCATTTTCGGCCAGATTTGGGCTTGAGACAGTGTAGATAGATGGGGTCAACTAACGACTATGGCTGCACCTTTGAGTTTGTTGGAGAAGGCTAGAGGTTGTACTTTGATCATCCGTCTGGGATGTTGTTGCTGATGCATTCAGTTGAATGTCGGGAGCTTCAGTGTTTCATGTGAGTGTGGCTCGAGTTTCCGTGTTAGCCGAGTTGCGAGCTTCGGGAGCTGAGTTTAAGTGTGATGGTGTTGAAGCTCATTGTTTGCGTGCGATATGCAATAGTGGTGCGAAGATGTGTCAGATGCTCCGAGTTTTCTACTTGTGACGTAACCTGTAGAAGAACGTAGTAGGTTGTGTGTGCAGATGCCACATTTGTCGATAGGTGATGGCTTAGAGGCAGAGACTTGCCGGAGAGTTACAGCCATTAGAGATTTCCGATTAGAAGTTGGTGTTTGTCACTGTGGTTTTTGTGTGCCAGTATGCACTTCGGTTTGTGGTACCAGTTGTCAGGCCATTGTGGACCATTTGATGAACTTGGTACGTTTACTTGTACTTTCCGGAACAGGTTTCAGTGGCAGGTTGGCATAGCTGTGTTTGGCGGAGGTTGTCCATTTACTTCGTGCGCCTGTGTCCCAGATTGCTGAACGAGGTAATAAGCTACGACTGTGTGTTGGCAAGCTTTACAGCGAGCATTGGGGACCAGATTACAGTTTAGTACAGTTTCTTATCCTCAGATTGGTGAGCGATCTTTGAGGACTATTCAGACCTTGAAGGGCGTGTTGTGGTCCTATGTATTGCAGTTCTGAGGAATTTGGGACCAGTAGTTTGAACTGTTCGAGATTGCATGCAGTACCAGTTTGTTGACCACTATGGATATGACGTTTCATGATGTCGTTTTGAGGAATGATATTGTACTCCATTGTGTTGGAGCGAGTTTGATGTGAGCTAACGTTGAGTCCTGATTTTGTGGAATGTGCTACCACAGACTTTCAGATTAGCGGAAACAGGTTAATAATTGCCCGAGTTTGATGTTTGAGCTATGTTGATATGAGTGTGTTGAGTTATGAATTTGCCACATTGTTTTGATCCAGATGTGGTCGTAGGCGAGTTTGTGTTGTGCCGTATAGTTCGGCATCGCCTATAGTGTTGGCTTTTGTGTGTTGTGTTCCGTGTGGTGGAACTACATTTTCGATTTGTTGTGTGCTGTGTACCCTATTTGTTCCTTATGCAGGAACACTTGGCGATTGTGTGGAGCCAGTTCAGATTCGAGAATTGAGGGTACAGGGATTTCAGCACGGGGCTATCTCCTATTGTGGAGTTTGTTGTCAGAGTTGTTCGGTTGACGTAGTCACTGGAGAGTTGAGCTGTATGCAGAGGTAGCGCTCCTACTTTTAGTCGGCAAACTCGGAAATTTCGAGGTCGAAATTTTTTTAAGGTGGGTGGATTTGTGACGACCCGGGCCAGAATCAGCAGTGTGATCAGCTTACGTCATGAGTTACTGCGTAATTACAGATTTCCGACAGTTGTTTGAATCGCCGGACTTGATAACGACTAAATAATTGGCCGAGAATTGGAGCTGGGTCTCTTCTCGAGAGTCGTTGTACGTGTGATTTCGAGTTCGTGGGCGGTTCCGGATCGTTATTTGGACGACCGAGGAATAAATTATGAATATTTGAAGTTTCGACGTAATCGGTTTATAATGGTGGCTCTCTTAACGACTAAATTATCAGACGAGAGTTTGGCTTCTGATTCTTCATGGAAGATGTAGATAATTTAATTTCGAGCTCGTGGGAACTTCCGGAGGATTATTCCGAGTTACGAGGATTATGTTGTGAATATTTTGACCGTCAATTATTTAATCGGGTTAGCTTGTGTTGGGTTGAACCGTTGACTTTTTATCGCGTTTGTCGAAGCGTTTGTTGCCGTGAGAATTATCGAAATCAGATTTACGACGCGGAAGTTACGGGTGTTCAAAGTTTACCGAAATGTGTAATTAGAAGTTTCCAAAAATAGAAGGTCTATATATGGAGGTTTCCTGTTTGGGAAACCTGCCATATTGGGAAAGCTGGGTTGACTGGGTGGGTTGACCCATTTGGGCTGATTTGGGGCTGATCGGTTTCTTCATCGTGGAGGCTGATTCCGGCCATATTTGGGTATGGTTTCTTCACGAGATATGCTGGGCTCGTGCTCCTCTTCGGATTGGTAGGTGGATCACCTCCTATGGTGGCCGGAGGAGGAAGAAAAGTGGCGGCAAAAATGGGGAAATTCCGGCGAGTTTTGTTCGATTCGGGTGGCGGCGTGGAGGCCGCGATGGTGACTCCTCTTTGAGGGGTTTTGTTTGCCTCAATGAGAGGAAGCTATTGCAAGTGGTTTGAGAGGTTGCCGTGGCCGGAGGAGAGAGATCCGTCGAATTGAAATTCCGGTAAGGGTTTGGAACTTTGGGTTGATTTTTGGAGATTTTCCGATCATAATTGGCCTTAACTTATAACTGGAAAGTTGTTGGAATCGTCGAGCTCTTCAAAACCATGTATGCCATGTATTTTTCTGGGCAGGTATAGATTTTTCGGCGACGGGGCAGCGGCGATTTTTCGCCCGGCGTAGTTTTCGACGAGTTATATGTCATTTCACTCGAAATCGCGCCCCGATCGCAGTGGTGAGGTTCATTTTTCGAGTTGAGCGTCTGAACTTACAGTGAGGTATTGAGGTGTGATTTTCGGATTTTCGACAGTTTGTCGTAATCGGATTTCATGTTTCCGAGAACGGTGGTTTCTCGTGATTTGTTTTGAATTGTCGAGTTATGACTTTGAGAAATGAACTTTGTGAATATTCAGGGGTTAGTGATCGTTTGTTTGGGGAGGGACTTTCCGCCGGATCATGGGTTAACGCGAACTGCGTTACGCTAGTCTGTGAGTGGACAATTTCTTTTCACGGATTGTTTGCGAGTCTTATTATACGTTTTACGAACTTGAGCATGCATACGTGATTTCGATTTACATGAGCATGTGTTATTCGATTATGCCTATACCAGAATACATATTTCGTATATACACTTATATATTGTTTCATGCATTTGCATCGAACTATTTATGATTTGGTTTACACAGAGTACAGTCGTTATATATGTTGTTGTATCGATACACCCGCATCGCGGCTGATCCCCGAGGATGTTTACAAGGGGAGGCTGTGACTCCTGACCCGAGGCCTTTACCCGGGGGAAGCAGACCTTTGACCTGAGGCCCTTTCTGGCTAGAATCACGTACGGGCTAGGGACCCCATGGTTCTGACTGTACTAGCACGGATGTGTCCACGAGTGATCCCGTGAGATTTTTATGCATGCTCTGTACGCGTGAGGAGTTAGAGTCTCCCTCGTGTACCCGGACGCGTGAGGAGTTAAAGTCTCCCTCGTGTACCATTTGATTTTTATACATTTGACTCGCATATGTTTTTATAACGTATATATTATTCGGTGAAAGACATTTATTTTCGTCCACTCACTCTAACGATTTTCATGTCTTTCCCCTGGGCTTTTCGGTTTCTGTGCCCAGTTTGCAGTTTGGACTCTGGTGTCGCACGTCGTGGTCGGAGGCATAGTGCTCGAGCTACCTTATTTCTTCCAGTAGGTTTATTGTTCTACCTATTGTGGTATACTTATATGATTATACATTAGAGGTCGCTCTGAGTATTCTGTTATATATTTTATATGATTTTACTCCGGATTTCAGTAAAGTACAGATATATTTATTATTTTACATTACTGTTGATATATTGAGAAATCCGGATGGGATTGGTGCCCACGGTTTGATTTTTGTGGCATAGGATGAAGTGTATTTTCTGCGTGCAGGTACTGGTAATTCTACGTTAGTAGCGAAACTCTGCCAAAATTTCTACGGTTTTTGTTGGTTCGTGTTTTCGAAGGGGTTTGATTCCGGTTTAGGCAACTAAACCGGGGTTGGGTCCTTTTAGGTCCAGATACCATCAGTTGAAAATTAGAGAGTTAGATGTGGCCAGAACAGCTTTCAGATCACAGTACGGGCATTATGAGTTTTTGGTTATGCCGTTTGGGTTGACCAACGCCCCACAGCTTTTATGGACTTGATGAACCGGGTGTTCAGACGGTTTCTTGACAAGTTTGTGATCGTGTTCATCGACAATATCTTGATTTACTCCAGGAGTGTGGGACAGCACAAGAAGTATTTGCGTGCTATTGTGACGACCCGAACCAGAATCTGTTGCGTATTCGGCACAATTCTCGAGATTCTGCTTAGTCGCAGTTTTATGTTATATATGTGGTTTGCCGATTCGATTCGCGACTATGTTTTTGGTCAAGAATTTGAGTTGAGTGTCTTCACGGAAATGGTAGAGTACGTGATTTCGAGCTCGTGGGCGGTTTCGGAAGATTTTTCCGATAACCGAGGAATATTTTATGATTATTTGAAGTTTCGGTATCCGACGAGTTTATCCGATTGTTTCGAGCTTATCCGAATCATTTCGTATATTCATTTTGGACCGTCGATTGACCCGAGGCTCGAGTATAAATATCGGAATAGTCGAGAAATAGTCGAGAATTTC
The DNA here is from genome assembly GCA_946800695.1 of Geum urbanum. NCBI lineage: Eukaryota > Viridiplantae > Streptophyta > Magnoliopsida > Rosales > Rosaceae > Geum > Geum urbanum. The sequence continues at coordinate 45,526,088 of OX326998.1, forward strand.
ATTTCGGGCGTTGACCAGAGTTGACTTTCCATTTTTAGAAAGTTGACCGTTGATCCGTGGGGGGAGAGTTGCCCGATTGGGCTTGCCGTCCGACGACCTAGATTCCGGCCACCTCCGATCAAGTGGAAGGTATGGTTCGCTTGCTTGAGTGATTTCGAGTTTGTTGGTAATTGGTTTGAGTGAAATTGAAGCTGTTTTGGTTGAACCCGAATCGGGTTATGTACTTGGATTTCCACGGTGGTGGTTCACGGTGTTCCGGCGAGTCTCGGTGGTGGGGGTGTGAGGGCTTTGCCTCCCCTTGCCTCTAGGTTGCTCCCTATGTGTTTTAATTGAACTGAAAATGGGTTTTCCGGTGAACCCGATTGGGTCACCGGAGTTGGATTTTTGATCGGTTTCGGGGGAATTTGGAGGACTTCCGGTGGGTTTTGGCCTTCGGGGTAGTAGAGTAAGTGATTCGCCTTGTGATGGTCTTCAATTCTGAAAAGTTTCACCGTGAAACTCCACGGTTGACGGCGCGGCGGCGGCGGCGGCGGCGGTCAACGGCGGAGCTCCGGCCAAAAGTTGACTTTTTGGATTTCGACGTTCTTAATGTCATTTTTCTCGTAATCGCGCCCTGATTATCGTCCAGAGGTTTTCGGGTTGATTTGGTTAGCCGATTTTTAGTCGAGGTTTTGAGTGGGGATTTCAGAAATTTCGTTAATTATTTTGTACAGCATTGCATATTTCCGGAAACGGTTGGTTTCCGTGATTCAGTACAGGGTTATGGACTATGATTTTGATCCGTTGTGTTTTATGAATATATTCAGAAGATCAAGATCGAGATCTGGATCGTGATCGTGCTTCAGGCGAGGGATCTTCCGCCGGACCACGAGTTTAGCGCGAGTGCGCGTTACGCGAGTGTGTGAGTGGACAGTTTATTTTCACGGAATTATTACGAGTCCTTTATATACGTTTTACGAATTTGAGTATGCTGTATGATTATGGTTTTACGAGCATGAGATTTTATACGAAATTATGTTTATTACGAGCATGTGTTATACGATTATACTTATATGTTGTTATATGTCCACGAGTGGCCCCGTGTGATTTATACACATGCTCTATACGCGTGAGGAGTTAGAGTCTCCCTTGTGTACCATTTGATTATTATTACTTTCGACTCGCATATGATTTTATACGTATATTTTATTTGGTGAAAGACATTTATTTTCGTCCACTAACTCTAACGAGTTTCATGTCTTTCCCCAGGGCTTTTCGGTTTCCGTGCCCAGTTTGTAGTTCTGGTTTGGTGTTTTCACGTCGCGGTTTGGAGGCTAGTGATCAGAGTTACCTGTGCTTTCCAGTAGGTTCTTGTTTCGCCTACTGATGTGTATATTGTATATGTTTTACTTTAGAGGTCGCTCTGATACATTCTTATACTTGTTTATACGGGTTTTCTCGGATATATATATATATATATATACTACAGTACTTTTTACTGTTTATGATTCATGTATTGATGTTGAGAAATCCGGATGGGATTGGTGCCCACGGTTTGGCTTTTGTGGCATAGGACGAAGTGTTATTTTCAGGGTGCAAGTTTATGCAACTCCACGTTAGTAACGAAACTCTGCCGAAATTTTGAAAATTTTTGTTGGTTAGTATTTTCAGAAGGGGTTCGATTCCGATTTAGGTAACTGAATCGGGGTTGGGTTTTTTCAGCTATTTTGCGGACTTTGCGAGATAATCAGCTGTTTGCGAAGTTCAGTAAGTGTGAGTTTTGGTTGGATAGCGTGATGTTTTTGGGTCACGTGATATCAACTGAGGGAGTCAGCGTGGATCCTGACAAGTTAGAAGCCGTGTTAAATTGGAGTAGACCTACGACTGTACCAGAGATCAGGAGTTTCTTGGGTTTGGCAGGTTACTATCGGCGCTTTATGCAGGATTTTTCTCGGATTGCCACTCCACTTTCCAGATTGACCAAGAAAGGCGTCAAATTCGAGTGGTCTGACGCGCGTGAGGAGAGTTACTTACTCCTGAAGGAAAGGTTGATCACTGCACCGGTTTTGACTTTATCTGACGATAGTGGAGAGTTCGTAGTTTACAGCGATGCATCGAGTTTGGGACTTGGTTGTGTTTTGATGCAACATGGCAGAGTAGTGGCTTATGGTTCCAGACAGTGGAAACTTTATGAAGTTACGTATTCTGTGTATGATTTGGGAGTTGCTGTCTTTATGTTAGCATCGAAGAGTTCAAGATACTACTGCTACGGCGTGCAGCGCAGTGTAGGATGTACACTGATCACTTGAGTTTCATCTACTTGGATATTCAGCCAGATTTGAGCTTGAGGCAGCGTAGATGTATGGGGTCGATTAACGACTATAGCTTCACATTTGAGTTTATCCGAGAGAGGTTAATATCGTTGCTGATGCATTCAGTCGGAAATCGGGAGCTTTATTGTTTCATGTGTGTGTGGCCCGAGTTTCCATGTTAGCCGAGTTGTGAGCTATGGGAGCTGAGTTAGAGTGTGATGATGATGAAGCTCATTGTTTTACATACGTTATGCACTAGTGGTACGAAGATGTATCAGATACTTTTAGTTTACTACTCATGACGTAACATGAAGAGGAATATATCAGCTTATGTGAGCAGATGCCACATTTGTTGGCAGGTGAGGGGAGAGAGGCAGAAACTTGCTGGGAAGTTACAGCCATTGGAGATTTCCGATTAGAAGTTGGAGCTTGTCACTATGGATTTTGTGTATCAGTTATCATGTATTTCGGATAGTGATACCAGTTATCGGGTCATTGTGGACCATTTGATAAAATCAGTTCTTTTCCTTGTACTTTCGGAAAAGATTTCAATGGGCAGACTGGCACATCGGTATTTGGTAGAGATTGTCCATTTTTATGGTATGCCTGTGTCCCAGGTTGCTAATCAAAATAATCAGTTACAACAGAGTGTTGGCAAGCATTGCAGTTAGCATTGGGGACCAGATTACAGTTTAGTACCGTTTCTTATCCTCAGATTGGTGGGCGATCTTAGAGGACTATTTAGTCTTTGGAGGGCATGTTGTGGTCTTGCGTATTGTAGTTCCGAGGGATTTGGGACCAGCAGTTTCATTTGTTCGAGATTGTTTGTAGTACAAGTTTGTAGACCAGTATGATTATGACATTGTATGAAGTCGTTTATAAGAAATAGTGTTGCACTCCATTGTGTTGGAGCGAGTTAGGATTGAGCTGGCGTTTGATCCTGATTTAGTGGAATGTGCTACTATAGACCTTCGGATTAGCAGGGACAGGTTGATAATTGCTTGAGTTCAACAGTGAAGTTATGTTGATGTGAGTAGGTTGAGTTATGATTTTGCCACGTTATTTTTGTCCATATGTGATCATGAGGCGAGTTAGTGTTGTGCCGTATAGTTTGGCATTGCCTATAGCGTTGACCTTTGTGTTTGTTGTATTCCATGTGGTGGAACTACATTTCAGATTTATTGCACATTTTGTACCCTATCAGTTCCTTATACAGGAAGACTTGGCATTTGTGGAGGAGCCAGATCAGATTCTGGATTTGAGGGTACAGGGATTACAGCATAGAAATATTTCTTACATGAAAATCTGTTGGCAGAGTCATTCAGTTGAAGTTGCCACTTGGGAGTTGAACTGTATGCAGAGGTAGTGTCCCAACTTTTTAGTTAGCAGACTTGAAATTTCGAGGTCGAAATTTTTGTAAGGGGGGTAGATTTGTGACAACCCGAACCGAAAATGGTATGTTTATCGACTTGATTTGCGAGTTTCGCAATTAGTTGCGATTTTGTCTTAATTGGTTAATATGGCGGCCTCGTTAACGACTAAATTATCGGGCAAGAATTTGATTTGAGATCCTACACGAAAGTTGTAGAGAATTTAATTTCGAGCTCGTAGGAACTTCTGGAGGATTATTTCGAGATACGAGTAATAAATTATGAATATTTTCGGCCGTTGGATTTTGTCGTAATTATCCGTTTGGGTTTCGATATGTGTACGGTATAAATACGGGCGAATACGTGACGATTTTGGAAACTTTCCAAATTGGGAAACTGGGCCGTTGACCCGCGTTGACCACGGGTCAAGGGCGACCTGTTTGGAGGCCGATCTGTTTACCGGTCGTTGAGCCAATTTCCGGCCACGGTTGCCCGAGGTTTCTTCATGGAAATTGTTGGGTTCGTGCCCCTCTTCAATTTGGTAGGTGGATCATCCCCTATGGTGGCCGGAAGAGAGAGTATTGTCACGGGAAACTTCGCGATTTCCGGCGAGAATTCGGCGGCCTTGGGTGGCGGCGTTACGTCCGAGTTGGTGGTTGCCCTTTGAGGGGTTTTGTTGGCCTTGGAGAGAGGAAGCTTTTAGAAGTGGTTTCAAGCCTTGCCGTGGCCGGAAGAGGGAGATCGGAGGTGATGAAATTCCGGCGAGGGTTTGTGTCTTTGAGGTGAGTTTTGGATATTTTTCGGTCAAAATTGGCCTTAACTTTGAACTAGAAAGTTGTTGGAAATGTCGAGATCTTCAAATCCTTGTGTAGGTCGAATTTTTCTGGGTCAATTACATTTTCCGGCAGCGGCGGCAGCGGCGGTTGCAGCGGCGGCGGCTATTTTCCGTCCGAGGTGTTTTTCGACAAGTTTCATGTCGTTTTGCTCGGAATCGCGCACCGATCGCAGCGGTGAGATTTATATTTTGAATTGAGCATCAAAAATTATAGCGAGGTTTTATGGTGTGATTATTGGATTTTTTATGATTTCGTCGATATTGAGTTATATATTTCCGGGAATGGTTGGTTCTCGAGATGTGATTCAAGGTTTTGAATTATGATTTTGAGCAGTGGAATTTATGATTATTCAGGGGATCGTGATCGTTCATTTGGTGAGGGATTTTCCATCGGATCACTGGATTAACGCGTATTGCGTTATGCTGTCGATTTCCGTATTTATTTACGGTACGATGTTGAGATTATTTATTACTTTTGGAGGTATTATTTTATATTTTATATGGTGATGGCATTACTTAGCATCGATGCATTGGTTACTCGGCTGATCACCGGTAGTCCAGATGCAGGGTTGAGAGATTCCCTTGATGTACCCACTAGGCTTGAGAGATTCGCCTAGTCTATCGCCGTCGGGCTTGAGAGATTCGTCTGGCTGTCGGGCTTGAGAGATTCGCCTGACACCTCCATTCATTTTTTGAACTCGCTTTGCTTTGTTTTTACGATATATATTTGGTGAAAGTCATATGATTATTTTCGTCCACTCACTCTAACGATTTTAATTGCCTTTTCCCTAGGCTTTTCAGTTTCCGTGCCCAGTTTGCAGTTCGGATTCTGGTGTCGCATGTCGCAGTCGGAGGCTTAGTGTTCGAGCTACCTTGCTTTTCCAGTAGGTTTCTTGTTTTGCCTACTGTGGTATATTTATGTATTTATACACAAGAGGTCGCTCTGATTATTCTACGGTTTTACTTTCATATGATTTTTCCCCGGATTTTTGTAAAATATAGTTTTGCTTATTACTTTACAATATTGTTATGATATTGAGAAATCCGGATGAGATTGGTGCCCACGTTTTGATTTTTGTGGCATAGGATGAAGTGTGTTTTCGGGTGCAGGTTAATGGAAATTCCAAGTAGTAGCGAAACTCTGTCGAAGTTTTTATGGTTTTTCGAAAGTTCGTGTTTTCAGAAGGGGTTTGATTCCGGTTTAGGAAACTAAATCGTGGTTGGGTCCTTTCTGACATGCTTTTTGAATTGTTTACATAATTTTACATATGCACAAATCAAATCACACAAAAACTTAACAATCCTCGGCAATGGCGCCAAAAATTGACTCGCAGTAAATTAATGGTTAAATTAACACTTAACAATCAGAAAAACACATAATTTAAAACCCTCTTTTATGGATGTAGTATTGGTATATAGGGATCGTTCTTAACTGAGGATTGAGGATGCATGCATAATTTCGTGCATTATAAAGGGGGGACATGAAATTTGGTTTGATTAATTTACTAAATTAAAGATAAAATTGGCAGCAATCATATTGAGAAGCATGGAATTATAAACATACTTGCTAAACCAAAAATAAACCTAAACTAACATTTACAAGTGATCATCACATACCAACAACCTAGCCGATTCATCCTAATAATTCCTAAGTGTCTACGAAATTCATAGTACCAATTAAAACACATACACATGCTTATATTGAACAAGAGAGCAACCAAATTGAGTAAACACCTTAGTTCAATTTCATCTTTAGAGATCATTGAAACATGCATAGAAAACGTAGCCAAATCGACTCCTATTCTAAAACATGTTTCAAAGCATTAAGAATATAAGCTAGTATATGAATTCGAACTAAAGCTATGAACACATGGAAGAAACTTGGTAAAAACCAGAAATAAATAACCTTACATCAAAACTTGTTCTTGTCATACAAAAGTAAAGAAAACTATACAAAACCGAAAACAAATACAAATGGGTTATGTTACACTTTTGATTCAGTGAAGTCACATAGCAAATCTTGGTATAGAGGCTTCTTTGTTGGACGGATGATACAAATGTCTAAGGCCAAATCTAGCCAAGAACACTTGTAGATGGAGGAGGAATTTCTAGGAGGTGGTGCTTGGTGGTGTTTCGGCCTTGGGAGGAGTCCTTCTTCTTTTGGATGCAAGGAGGTAATTTAGGCAGAACTTTTGCTATTGGAATGTGACGACCCGAACCAGAATCAGTAGAGTAATCAGCATGATTCACGAGTTAGCGCGTAATCGCGGTTTATCGATAATTGTGTGGTTTGTCGGTTTTGTTTACGACTTGAATATCGGCCGAGAATTTGAGTTGAGTCCTTTCTCGAGAGTTGTAGTACACGTGATTTCGAGTTTGTGGGCGGTTCCAGATGATTTTTCCGATGACCGAGGAATATAATATGATTATTTGAAGTTTCGGAATATCGACGAGTTTATCCGAATCGTAATGGTTATCCGTTTTGGACCGTCGATCGTCCCGAGGCGCGAGTATAAATATCGGAAATAGTCGAAAACACTGTTGGAAGTTTGACCAGTGTTGACTTTTACTATTTGGGGCGTTGACCAAGTTGACCGGAGGAGGAAAACGGACCGTTTGGATTCCATCGCCGGACCGGCTGATTCCGGCCGTTTCAGGCCACGACCCTTGAAGGTAAAATGTTCTCCTCGTGATTTTAAATAGTTTAGAACTTGGAATTTCTTGATTTGGTTGAGAATTGAGCGAGAAATGTGGAGTTGAAATGTGGGGAAAAACTTGCTGGAATCGGGTTGTTGTGACGGCGGTGCTCCAGCCACAGGGGTGGCCGGGGATGGAGGGGTTTTGACAGTGGGGCCATGATGTGTCCATTGGGAGTGGCCTCGTAGGCTGCCGTGCGCCGTAGGCGGAGGAATGACGGTTGACAGGTTCGCCGGAGGTTTTGGACCACCGTGGCTTTCAAGCCGATTTCCGGCCACGGTGGTGGTTGGATGGTGGTGGTCCCTTTGTTAAAGTTGTTCGCCTTGTTGAGGAGATCAGTTTGGCAGCTCGGTCGCAGGGAAAACTCTCCGGTTGACGGCGACTCGTTGACTTTTTAGATTTCGATGTTTTTAATGTCGTTTTTCTAGTATTCGCTCCCTGTTTGTCGCCTTAAGGTTTTTGAGTTGATTTGGGTATTAGATTTTCAGTCGAGGGTTTTGAGTGGAGATTTCGGGAATTTCGTCGATTATTTTTGTACTGTGTTATATATTTGCGGGAACGGTTGGTTTCCGTGGTGAGGTACAGTGTTGTGAGCTATAATTTTGATCAGATATATTTTATGACTATTCAGGGGATCGAGATCGTGCTTCGGGCGAGGGATCTTCCGCCGGACCACGTGATTAGCACGAGTGCGCATTTTTCTCACCTGTGAGTGGACATTTTTTTTCACGGATTGATTGTGAGTCTTTTATACACGTTTTACGAGCATGAGCATGCAGTTATGATCATAATTTTATGAGCACGTGTTTTACGATTATGCACTTACGAATATGCATCTATAAACATATATATATATTTGCATTATGTTTTATGCATGTGCATGGAAAGTATTTGTGATTTGGTTTACACAGAGTACAGTCTCAGTGAACAGGGTTGTATCGATACACATAGCTTCTCGGCTGATCCCCGAGTACGCTCCGGGGGGGGGACATATATCCTGACCCGAGACCTTTCTGGCTTGGAATCACGTGTGAGTCTGGGATCCCGTGATTCAGACTGTACTAGCACGAGGGAGTCCATGAGTGACACCGCAATATTTACGATGCATGCTCTGTACGCGTGAGGAGTTAGAGTCTCCCTCGTGTACCATTTGATTTTTATGCATTTAGACTCGCATATGTTTTTATAACATATATTATTCGGCGAAAGACATTTATTTTCGTCCACTCACTCTAACGGTTTTCATGTCTTTTCCCTGGGCTTTTCGGTTTCCGTGCCCAGTTTGCAGTTCAGATTCTGGTGTCTCACTTCGTGGTTGGAGGCTAGTTGTTCGAGCTACCTGTGTTTTCCAGTAGGTTTCTTGTTTGGCCTACTGTTGTATATTTTGTATATATGTACACTAGAGGTCGCTCTAATACATTACTGATACGTGTTTAATACAGATTTTTTCGGATATACTATATATTACAGTCATATTTGTTGTTTATTGTTTTTGTTATGATATTGAGAAATCCGGATGGGATTGGTGCCCACGGTTTGGTTTTTGTGGTATAAGATGAAGTGTTATTTTCCGGGTGCAGGGTATGGCAATTCCGCGTTAGTAGCGTTACTCTGCCGAAATTTTAATGAATTTTGTTGGTTCACGTTTTCAGAAGGGGTTTGATTCCGGTTTAGGAAACTAAATCGGGGTTGGGTCCTTTCAGCTTGGTATCAGAGCATTAGGTTGTCAGATTCTGTAGACTTGTATTTGTGACGCTTAGGGTATTTGAGTTTGTACAGCATGACTGGAGTGATGACCCGACTGGCTAGCGGTACTCATCAATACTTCGGGTGTAGGCAGTAGCAGAAGGGCCAAGATTTCCACGATTAGTGTAGGGCCAAGATTTCCACCACCAAAATTTGAATTCCATATCTAATTAGCCATCCCAAAATTGGATGTTTTTAAATTCCACAAATTAAAGACTAGCTTCTTCAACCCTGTTAAAGACGTGATGGTAAATATATAGAGCTTTCAGCTCTCACAATTGCGTGAGCTGCGGGCCAGCTTGTGGTATTTACATAGCAGATGCGTACTGTTGTAGTAGTCAAGTGATATCAAGTCAATATAATAAACTCACAAATTCTCTGACCCTTCTCCTTTATACAAGCCTTTTTTTTCCTAGCTACCACCTTCGTAATTAAGGAATCGAACTGATCGACTTGCGTAGCTATTCATGTCACAAGCTGCCTTGATTTACCTTGTTGAAATACAATTCATGTTTATCCAAATCATGCATTGAGGTTTATGACAGTCAAATCTTTGTAAAAGGTTCATCACATTGGCATGAGATAGGAAAATATGGTCTCTTGTATGTTATATTAATCACTAAAGAAGTGTCTGGTACACAAATCTTGCTAAACTATACACTGTATTTTCAATACTAGATGACTTTAATATCAATTCAGCCTATTTTCGGCCGTGTTAAGAATACATACAAACTTGTATCTTGTTTGTAGTGGAAGAAAAAAAAATACAGTATTGGGACATTCAAAATGGTATTGCTATAATACAATTATACAAGGAAAGGATTACCCTCTGCAGCTAAAATCTGACCAATGATCTTTGTCTTATCTTCCTCTGCTTTCCTTCGATCTCATGAGGTCTCTTTTCCTTAGAACTAGTGTGTGCCGCTTCAGGGTATTGGAGGAGTACTGTGCATACGCCTTTTTTTTCTAGCCAGGATTCTCTTCTCTTCATCTAGATCAACCTGAAAACTCCAATACATAGCACCATAATGCAATGAAATATGCTAAACCAAAAGATGGAAAACGTGGATAGAGGTCTGATTACACCTATTTCAAAGTGTTTGAGCAGTAATGGCAAGAAATTGTTAAAATTATACATATACTAGTTGATTAGTCTCTATCTAGTTTTATGTTAATTCAAGATAGAAAAAGTACATAAAGATTACTGTGGAACGACAAAGTTGACGTGCACGAATATTCATCTGACGCTGCTGTTGTTCAGCCCATGCTTCTATTGCCATATCACCTCGCTGATTAAAAACTTTCCTCTTTTTCATTAGCCACTCCATCCATGCTTGGGATGCCTGATATAACAGTGCAAATGAAAGAAAACAATTACTATAACAACTAAAGTAGGAGTCAGGCTATCAGTTCATTTGTAAAACACAATACAACTCATAAGTTTGTTCTCTAGTCTCCAATATACTCGAGATGTTTCTATATACGAGTATAAGAAGCAAGAATGTCAAGCAATTGGATCTCTAAGTACTAATCTTACTTTCAATGAGTTGACTCCGGTTATCCCTTTCATATCATGCTGGAGTCTAAAGACAATGGCACTGAAATTGGCAAATGCCTACGAGCATATCATGCTGCACTTGTCATTCACCTTAGCTTGAGAAACATTGGTGAAAGGAAGAATCTTGAAGTTCTCATTACCCATACAGGTCAAAGTTGTCTGTTCGTTGCTCACCATGGTCTGCAGCATCAAAAAGCAGTGATAAGAATAACTTTCGGCTACATAAATGTTCTAGTTTTAGTCTTTTTGATATTCCCTTTCGTAAGAGGAAACTCATTTTGTTACATTAACAGAAACCAAAGAGGGTATCAAGCTTTATATATGGCATAAATAGAGGCACACTTCAAAAGAATGCAAGCTACTCCATCACATACATAATCACATACTTGGGCCTGAGAATTGAGAAATCTATCCTTGAAAAGCAAAATTAGTATATGAGAGTTTGTACTCATAGTGTATGTAGACTCACAACCATTCCCAGATACTCAAGTTAATATGATAGGATTTCAATGGCTATCGACCTATCCTTGAGAAATGCATATATGTTGTTCAGCAAACCAACATTGATATGGTTATGCATATGAGACTGTTACACATGATTGGCAAGGTTCAAGGGATTCAAATCAACGAGCTATTGGCCAACTCAGGGGTGGCTGTCAACATCATCACTGTCAAGGTAATGGCATTATTAGGCATCCATAAATCTACTATCCACGAGACAGCCCTCAATGTTCACAATTTCCAAGGTAGCATATCTAAGACTTTGAGAATTATTTTCCTTCATGTGTAGGTTAGACCAGTAGTTAGTACATATACGTTCTTCGTGACGGAATGTACGACACCTTACAGTGGAATCCTAGGGCGAGACTGGATCCACCAGAGTTACTGTGTGCTTTCATCTCTTAATCAACAGATGATGCTTTGGAAGATGAACGCTGGCGAAGCAGAAGTCATTGATGCTGACCCTCGCCCGTATTCAGTATCTACCAATGCTTTAGATGCTAGCTACTATAATAGTAACCTTAGGCCCTGGAGGTGTGTGACATTGAAAACAAGGGTCGTCCCATGGAGGTGACGGCCTCTGAATTAGCTTGATGTGGAATCATTCAGGTAGTTAAGGACAATCGTCATCCCTATACCGACGAGCTGCCCTTCAAAGCATCACAATGTTAAAGCCTCTATCTAGCATAGAGGCAGAAGGCTTGTTTCTCACTTTATGATCGATTTCACAATTATTTAATGGAGGGTCAAGCCTATAATCATGTTCCAATGATTGCAACATTGGAATATGTTGAGGACGATGTCTTACATAAATCAGACGAGGACAAGGTTATTCAGTTGGCTCCAGCAACCTTGGATGATACTCCGGCTAAAGTAAAAGATCCCATGGAGAAAATTGATCACGGGACTTAAGAAGAGCCAATGATTGTGGCTATTAGTACCTTCTTGGAGCTTGAGGAAAGAAAGAGGCTCATTGACTTGTTGAATGAGTATGGTGATTGATTTGAAGAAAAATATGAAGACATGCCATACCTGTTGCCAGATTTAGTGTGTCATAATCTACCCATTATAGAGGAACCAGTAAAGCAAGAGATGCGTCGTATGAATACAGAGACAACAATCTTAGTCAAGGAGAAAGAGAAGATGCTCAAGTCTAACATCATCTAAGTAGCCAAATACAAGAGTGGCTATCTAACGTAGACCCGGTTAAGAAGAAAAATGGTAAGATGCGAGTCTGTGTTGATTACCAAGACATCAATAATGCAACACCAAAGGATGCCTACCCTATGCTAGTAACAGATTTATTGGAAGATTCAGTGGCTCGACATGAGATGCTATCATTCATGAATGGGATAGCAGGATACTATCATATTCCAGTGGCAGAGGTTGATAGGCATAAGACGGCGTTTCGGTGCCCAGGTTTTGCAGGCGTCTATGAGTATGTGGACATGCCATTGGGACTCAAGAATGCAGGGGCAACATACCAAAAGAGGCCAATGTTGTGGCTGATGCACTTAGCCGGAAATCCGGAGCTTCGTTGTTCCATGTGTGTATGGCTAGAGTGTCTATGTTAGCCGAGCTTCGGGCTACGTGTGCCGAGTTCGAGTGGGATGACGAGGAAGCCTTGTTATCTAGTTTCTAGGTTCGACCCGTGTTGGTTGATCAAGTGCGAGAGGCTCAGGATTCAGATTCCTGCCTGTTGGGCAAGAAGACCATGATACGGAATGGTGTGCCTACAGAGTTCCGATTGAGAGACGACGGTACGTTACTGTTCAGAGGTAGATTATGTGTGCCCAGAGACGAGAGCCTGAAGAAGGAGATTCTGGATGAGGCCCATTGTTCGGCATATGCGATGCATCCCAAAGGTACGAAGATGTTTAGTACACTTCGAGCGTATTACTGGTGGCGCAACATGAAGCGAGAGATTGCTATGTACGTGAGCCGATGTTTGATTTGTCAGCAGGTTAAAGCAGAGAAGCAGAAACCTGCAGAGAAGTTACAGCCACTGGAGATTTCGGTTTGGAAGTAGGAGCACATTACCATGGATTTTGTTTATCAGTTGCCACGTACTTCTGCTGGCAACACTGGTATTTGGGTTATTGTGGATCGACTGACGAAATCCACTCATTTTCTCACACTTCCGGGGAAGATATCAGTATGTAGATTGGTCAAGCTGTATTTATCGGAGATTGTTTGACTGCACGGAATGCCTGTGTCTATTGTTTCTGACCGAGACAGTCAGTTTACCTCTGAGTTTTGGCAGGCATTGCAGCGAGCCATGGGCACGAGGTTGCGTTTCAGTACAGCTTTTCATCCTCAGACTGACGGGCAGTTTGAGCGGACTATACAGACACTTGAGGATATGTTACGGTCTTGTGTGTTGCAGTTTCGCGGGAATTAGGACCAGCAACTACATTTGATAGAGTTCGCCTACCACAACAGTTATCAGGCCAGTATTGAGATGGCACCGTACGAGGCCCTGTACGGGAGGCAGTGCCGCACTCCATTGTGTTGGAGTGAGGTGGGCGAGCGATGGCTTATTGGCCCTGATCTGGTGAAGAGCACTATGGAGGACGTCCAGATTATCTGGGACAGATTGAAGATCGCCCAGGATCGTCAGAAGACTTACGCGGACGAGAGGAAGAGGAGCCTCGAGTATGATGTGAGTGACTGGGTCTTCCTGAAACTATCTTCGTGGAGGGGAGTTGTGCGTTTCGGGAAGCGTGGCAATCTTCGACCACGGTACGAGATCACCGAGAGGGTTGGAGCTGTGGCTTATAGACTTGAGTTACCGGCCGAGATAGCTCGTGTTCATGATGTTTTCCACGTTTCGATGTTGCGGAAGTACATCTCAGATCCTTCACATGTGTTAGCCCCACAGCAGTTACCGAGCCGAGAGGATTTGACGTACGTGGAGGAGCCAGTACAGATTCTCGATCGTCGTGAGCAGGAGTTGAGGCACCGTATTATACCGCTGGTGAAGGTCTTGTGGCAGAATCACTCGGTTGAGGAGGCCACCTGGGAGACTGAGCAGCGTATGCGGGAGCAGTATCCTCATCTGTTCACCTGACAGGTATATAAATTTTGAGGTGGAAATTTTTTTAAGGGGGGTAGATTTGTGACGACCTGAACCAGAATCAGTAGAGTAATCAGCGTAACCTACGAGTTAGTGTGTAATCGTTGTTTATCGATTATTGTGTAGTTTGCCAGTTTCGTATATGCCTTAATTATCGGCCAAGAATTTGAGTTGAGTCTCTTCTCGAGAGTGGTAGTACACGTGATTTCGAACTCGTGGGCGGTTCCGAATGATTTTTCCGATAACTGAGAAATATAATATGATTATTTGAAGTTTCGAAATATCGACGAGTTTATCCGTTCGTATCGTGTTTAACCGAATCGTAATGGTTATCCGTTTTGGACCGTCGATCGTCTCGAGGCGCAAGTATAAATATTGGAAATAGTCGAAAAATTGTCGAAAACACTGTTTGAAGTTTGACCGGCGTTGACTTTTACTATTTTGGGCCGTTGACCGTTGACCCGTGGAGGAATAATGACCCGGTTGGATTTCGCCGGCCGACCCGGATTTTCCGGCCACCTCCGGCCACGCTTTGGGTATGGTTCGACTTCCCTTGAGTTCCTAAGTTGATTGGTAGTTGAGTTTGTGAAAATTGATTGAGTTTTGTTTGAGTTTGAATCGGGTTGTGACGACCCGGACCAGAATCAGAAGTATAATCAGCTTGATTCGTGAGTTACTGCTTAATCGCGGACTTTCGACTGATTATTGAGTTGCCAGCTTTGATAACGACTTAATTATTGGCCGAGAATTGGAGCTGGGTCTCTTCTCGAGAGTCGTTTCACGTGTGATTTCGAGTTCGTGGGTGGTTCCGAATCGTTATTTGGACGACCGAGGAATTAATTATGAATATTTGAAGTTCGGAAATAGCGATCTTCGTAGCGACTAAATTACCGGTCGAGAATTTGGTTTCGGCTTCTTCACGGAAGTTGTTCAAAATTTAATTTCGAGCTCGTGGGAACTTCCGGAGCATTATTCTGAGTTACGAAGATTTAGTTGTGAATATTTCCGATTGTTGGTTATTTAGTCGATTAAACATGTGTTTGGTTTGACAGTTGACTTTTTGTCCAAATGGTTGATGTGTTTGACTTTGGGTGATAATTGAAGAGTATGTTGAGACGAGTTTGTTGCTGCGAGAATTATCGGAATCGGACTTACGACGAGAAAGTTACGGGTATTTGAAGTTTGCTAAAAAGTGTGAATTATGGAAGTTTCCTTTTTGGGAAGGGCTATAAATAGCAGGTTGCCGAAAAGGGAAAGTCAACATATGGCATTTACTGAGTTGACTGGGTCAACCCAGTTTGACCGAGGATGTGCGACGGTGGTGCTCGGCCTACGGCGGTGGTGCACGTTCCGGCTACCCTTGGGCTCGACTCCTAGCCCATTCGACTTGCCATGGTCTCCTTGTGGTGGTGCCGGCCACCGTTCACAGCGGGGTGGACGGTGGAGGGAGGAATATTCCGGCCGAAATGGAGGTTTTTGGGTTTAATGGTGGTTTGTGATTCCGGCCGAATTGAGCTTAATCAAGCACTGGGTTTTGTAGCCCTCTTCACCCTGATTCTAACCATATAGGTATGGTGTTCTAATTCGATTTGTGGTTGGAGAATTTTAGATTGGAAAATTTGGTACAAATTCGGTTTTGTGTGAAATTGAGCTAGTTAGAGTTTGAATTGGACTTTGTTGCAGTTATGAAAGTTGCTCAGTGGATGATTTTGAGTGGAATAGGAGTTGCTCCGCCATGGAATTCTCTGTTTGGGTGGCGGCGCCGCCGTGGGCGGCGATAAACGGCGGTCAACAGTTTGACTTTTTGGGTTTTCGACAAGTTGCATGTCATTTCACTCGAAATCGCGCCCCGATCGCAGTGGGGAGGTTCGTTTCTCGATTTGAGCATCCGAAAGTACAGCGAGGTATTGAGGTGTGATTTCCGGATTTGAGCATCGTAATCGGATTTCGTGTTTCCGAGAACGGTGGTTTCTCGTGATTTGATTTGAATTGTTGAATTATGATTTTGAGAAATGGTTATTGTGATTATTCAGGGGTTCGTGATCGTTCGTTTGGCGAGGGACTTTCCGCCGAATCACGGGTTAACGCGAACTGCGTTACGCTAGTCTGTGAGTGGACATTTCTTTTCACGGGTTGATTGCGAGTCTTTTATATACGTTTTATGAACTTGAGCATGCAGATTGATTATGATTTTACGAGCATGTGTTTTACAATTATGCATATACGAATATACGTATACGAATATACATATGTACATATTATGTTTTATGCATGTGCATCGAAAGGATTTTATGATCTGGTTTACACAGAGTACAGTCTCAGTATATGTTGTGGTATCGATACACATTGGCTTCTCGGCTGATCCCCGAGTACGCTCCGGGGGGGATAGATATCCTGACCTGAGGCCTTTCTGGCTAGGAATCACGTGTGGGTCTGGGATCCAGTGATTCAGACTGTGCTATCGCGTGGTAGTCCATGAGAGATTCCGCGATATATTTACGTTGCATGCTCTGTACGTGAGTGGTAGTCAGCGTCTCCTCACGTACCATTTGATTTTCATGCATTTGACTCGCATATGATTTTATACGTATATATTACTTGGTGAAAAACATTTATTTTCGTCCACTAACTCTAACAGTTTTCATGTCTTTCCCCTGGGATTTTCGGTTTCCGTGCCCAGTTTGCAGTTCGGACTCTGGTGTCGCACGTCGTGGTCGGTGGCATAGTGCTCGAGCTACCTTATTTCTTCTAGTAGGTTTATTGTTCTACCTACTGTGGTATACTTATATGTTTATGCATTAGAGGTCGCTCTGAGTAATCTGTTCTTTATGTTATACGATTTTACACCGGATTTCAGTGAAGTACTAATATATTTATCGTTTTACTTTACTATTGATATATTGAGAAATCCGGATGGGATTGGTGCCCACGGTTTGCTTTTTGTGGCATAGGATGAAGTGTATTTTCCGTGTGCAGGTAATGGTAATTCCACGTTAGTAACGAAACTCTGCCAAAATTTCTACGGATTTTTATTAGTTCATGTTTTCGAAAGGGTTTAATTTCGGTTTAGGGAGCTAAATCGGGGTTGGGTCCTTTCACGGTTTGATTTCGTGAATTTCGCCGTGACGGGGGGTGGTCCTTCGGCGAGCCACGGTGGTGGGGGTGAGGGGGTTTCGACTCCCCTTGCTCCAGTGATGCTTTCTATGTAGTTAATTTTGCTTGAGGATGGGTTTTTGGGTGAACCCGTGGTGGTTGCCGGAGTTGTACTCCAATTTGGTTTTGAGCTGATTTTGTATCGAAAAAGTTTGAATTGAGGCTTGTGCTAGTTATAGATTGTGTTGGGCTTGGGGAGAGCTAGAGAACTGGGTTTTCCTCGCCGTGAAATTCCTCCGTTGACGGCGCGCCGCTGCCGGCGGTGGCGGTCAACAGCGGCGCTCCGGCGAGGGTGTTGACTTTTTGGATTTCGATGTTTTTAATGTCGTTTTTCTTGTAATCGCATCCCGATCGTCGCCTTGAGGTTTTCAAATTGATTTGGGTATCGGATTTTCTGTCGAGGGTTTTGAGTAGAGATTTCAGAAATTTCGTTGATTATTTTGTACGGTATTATATGTTTTCGGGAACGGTTGGTTTCCGTGGTGAAGTACAGTGTTGTGAGCTATGATTTTGATCAGATATATTTTATGACTATTCAGGGGATCGAGATTGTGCTTCGGGCGAGGGATCTTCCGCCGGACCACATGATTAGCGCGACTGCGCGTTTTGCTCACCTGTGAGTGGACAATTTCTTTTCACTGATAATCGCGAGTCTTTATACACGTTTTACGAGCATGAGCATACATATGAGATTATGAATTATACGAGCATGTGTTTTACGATTATACATTTATATTATGTTTTATAACGTATGCATG
Organism: Geum urbanum; assembly: GCA_946800695.1. NCBI lineage: Eukaryota > Viridiplantae > Streptophyta > Magnoliopsida > Rosales > Rosaceae > Geum > Geum urbanum. The sequence goes on from OX326998.1 coordinate 45,544,073, forward strand.
AAATTATTTATGATTTGATTTACACAGAGTACAGTCACAGTTTATGTTGTTGTATCGATACACTTGCATCCTGGCTGATCCCCGAGGGTGCCTACCAGGGGGGAACTGTACCTTGTGCCGATGTATTTCCGGGTTGAAATAGATACCCGGACCTGAGACCTTTCTGGCTAGAATCACGTGTGGGTCTGGGATCCAGTGATTCGAACTGTACTAGCACGGATCTGTCCATGAGCAACCCCGTGGGATTTTTACATGCATGATCAGTACGCTAGAGGAGTATGAGTTTACCTCGTGTACTTTATTATATTTATTCATCTGGACTCGCATATGTTATTTTAACACATATCATCTGGAGAAAGACATTTATTTTCGTCCACTCACTCTAACGGTTTTCATGTCTTTCCCTTGGGCTTTTCGGTTACCGTGCCCAGTTTGCAGTTCGAATTCTGGAGTCTCACGTCGTGGTTGGAGGCTAATTGTTCGAGCTACCTGTGTTTTCCAGTAGGTTTCTTGTTTCGCCTACTGTTGTATATTTTGTATATATTTACACTAGAGGTCGCTCTCATACATTCTGATACATGTTTTACACGGTTTTTTTCCCGGATATACTATATATTACAATTATGTTTACTGTTTATTGTTATTGATATGATATTGAGAAATCCTGATGGGATTGGTGCCCACGGTTTGGCTTTTGTGGCATAGGATGAAGTGTTATTTTTTGTGTGCAGGTAATGGCAATTCCGCGTTAGTAGCGTTACTCTGCCGAAATTTTAATGGTTTTTGTTGGTTCACGTTTTCAGAAGGGGTTTAATTCCGGTTTAGGAAACTAAATCGGGGTTGGGTCCTTTCAAATCACTCTGTGTAACTTACTCTGCGGTTAAAGAATATCATGAGTTGAATATGCACCATTATGGTGAACTCTGGGCGCAATCTAAATCTGCAGTTTTCCGCACTATTTTTCCAGCCTCTTTCCTTGATTACTTCAAGAGAACAGTGGATAGGAAGGCTGTAGGCCCTATTTTCCAAAAGGATGTGGGCCAAAAAAGGAAGGAACGAGAGATTAGTGTTTCTCCCCCTTCTGTCTCAAAACGCAGCAGACTTATGGGTTCAAGCCTCGCAGCTGCTTCCCCTGCTACGAAGGTGGCTACTGCCTAGGAAAAGAAGAAAGAGGTCGTTGAAGCATGGGATAATGAGGATGGAGATTCAAACGAAGAAGTTCCACTGGTATGATTCTCTCCTCGTCTCAAGATTTTCATTTTTAGAACTCTCTGCCTTCTAACCCTCAATCTTGTTCTTTTATGGTTCAGACTCGCCGCTCCCGTTGTAATGCTATTAAGGATCGCAAGCAATTGCCAGAAGATGAGTCGAGTAACAAGTCTCCCTCTATCGAGCTGATGCCTGATAGAGAGTACTTGGAAGAAGACTTGCATTTTAAAAGTATACAGGCCAAAGGCCCGTGCATCACCAGTTGCTATTCCTGAGCCCTCTTACAATGCTGCGAGTGCGCCTGGGGATCCCCCAATTTCTAAACCCCTAGATGTAGATCCTTCCGGCGCTGCGGATGCAGAAGCTCGGCGCAGGGAACTCCTTGAGCAGGTCTATGATCAGGCTTTTGAGCGACTAGTTTCTGCTACGACTGCCACTATGGAGGAGATAACTACCATAGCGCGTGATGATGAGCCTCTGAAGCAGGCTGCTGAACCTGAAGAAGATGAGGAAGCTCTTGGCGCTACCATTGTACAAACTTCCTCTACTGTTGAGGTAAATAGTTCAACTTTATCTTCTTTAAAATAGTCGTACTTCTCTAACCACTATTTTTGGTTATGGAATCTTAGGAAACTATTCAGGAAGAGCCAGCATCTACCCCTATTGTTGCGGATGTAACTCCTGCACCTGTAAGTGAAGAATGACTATGTGTTCTTGACGCCTCTTCCATCACTCTGGCCACGGAGACTAGCTACATGAAGCCAACTGTATTGCACTTCCCTTGAACCACCAAACCTGGTTTGCTTTCCTTTCATCAGGATCTAATTTCTACTTATTTTCTACAGTTTGCAACTGAAACTCCTTCTCCTCCTTGTATCAACACTGCACTGTATGATGACCAATCTCCTCCTCGTTTATCTCAGGTATATTCTAATTTTACTTATGTAGGTTCTTGTCATGCGGATTTCCTAAGTACTTCATAACTCCTTAAGTATAGGTTTTCTCGCAGAAGGATCCAAGTACCGAAGAGTTATCTCTTGATGAGGGTCAGCAAAAGCTTGGAGAATTCTCTATCGTCATCCGTAGTTGCATTGAGGCTGCTACCCCCAGGCTATGATTCTTGCCCTTCTGGCTCCCGTAGGGGGTAGTGAAAGAATAGCCAAGACCTTGCGAGAAGCGGCGGAAATCTTCAATGACCTGGTCCATTATGAAAAAGATCCTTCAGAGGTTCAACTTGGTACTGCCTTTCTTCGTGATCTATGGACTCTAAATCTTGAGAATGAGTCCGTACATCAAGAGCTCGTTGTCCATAATCAAATGGCTCACCGCTCTATGGAGGGAGTAGATCACGCTATCTTGGATAGAATGGAGGAAATATTGCGAAAAATTCCCAGCCTTTATGACACTATTGTCTCCGCGACTCATGAGCGCAACAAAGCTATTTCCCTCCATGAAGATCATAATGGCAGGTGGAAACGTGACTTAGAAAAAATCACAACAATGGGAAAAAGCTGTGAAGGTGAATGGGTGGACATTTTATCCATGCGTGAGGAGATCGCCAAGCTTCAGGCCAAGCTGCGTGAAAAGGAGGAAGAATTCTTTGGCAAGGAACACGCTGTGATTGCTCTCCTCAATGCCGGGAAGACTCAATCTAAAAGCGTTCAACAAACTCGTGCTAAAACTGCGAATGCTGAAAGAGTTTGGGCCACCGCACATGCCCAATATATGCAAGAGAAGACTAGTCTGCAAGCTCTTGGCAGCTCCGTTATGAAGTTTTAGATTTTTATTGACTAAGCCCCACATATGGGCCTTTATGTCATTATCTTGTATAAACTCTTGCTTAGTTTAATTTATGCATTGTGGCCCCTGGCCTTAATCACTTACTATGCATCTCTGCAAAATTATAACTTCGCACCTCCAAAGACCACGCCGGTCCTTGAGAACGACTGCCCGTCTTTGATGGCTCATAGCTCTATACTTCTAAACGTTGAACCCCTTAATTGCCATATTGAATCGATGTAACGCTCTGGGTCCTTTTATTCGAAACCCCTTAACCCCTTAACAAGCTCTCTTAGTAGCAAAGATGGCTTCCCTAGTTCATAGTTTATTTTCCTCTTGCTTTAAGGTGAAGCCTACAGATCTTGTAGTTTGCTAGACATTTTTAGGTTAAAGTACCAAAGCTCAAACCTGGCTTAGGTCGTAGTACCAAAGCTCAGGCTCTTCGGTTCTGGACTAGTGTGACGACCCGAAACGGAATCAGTATAGTAATCGGCTTAATCCACGAGTTTACGCGTAATCACAGTTTTGTGTAAATTAATCGAATTGGCGGTTTTGATCACGACTTAATTATCGTGCGAGAATCTGAGTTGAGTCTTTTCACGAGAGTTGTTGTTCGCGTGATTTCGAGTTCGTGGGCAGTTCCGGATAATTGTTTTGATATCCGAGGAATATCTTATGAATATTTGAAATCGCGGAATTTCGTCGTGTTTATCCGTTTGGATTTGAGTTATCCGAAACGTGGATGTAATCCGTTTTGAACCGTCGATCGTATCGAGCCGCGAGTATAAATATCGGAAATAGTCAAAAAATTGTCGAAAATACTATTTGGAAGTTTGACTGGCGTTGACCAATCTTGGACCCGTTGAATACCGTTGACCCCTGGAGGATTTTGACAGTTACTGAACCACCGGCGGACTTGCCATTTCCGGCCACCATTTTGGAAGGTATGGATTCCTCTCGTGATTTGGAACAGTTTAGAACTTGGAATTGTTTGAATTGGTGTCGATTTGAGGTAGAACAAGTGAGTTGAAATTCGAGGTTTTCCGGCTGGAATCAGCGTAGTTGGACGGCGGCACTCCGGCCACGGTGGTGGTCGTAGATTAGAGGGGTTCGACCCGTGGGGCCACGGCCGAGCCTTTGGGAGTGGTCTCAAGGGCTGCCGTGCACCATGGACGAAGGTTCGACAGAAAACAGGGGAGGCCAACGATTTGGAATTCCGGGACTTTTGAGCTGATTTCTGGCGATTTGGGCCAGAATTGGAGGTGAGTATAGTTGTGAAATGTGTTGGGATTGAGGAGGAGAAGCTTCGCTGAGCTTGGCCGCCGGGAAATTCCTCCGGTTGACGGCGCGGCGGCGGCGGCGGCGACGGTCAACGACGGAGCTCCGGCGACCCGTTGAGTTTTTGGATTTTGATGATTTTTATGTCGTTTTGCTTGTAATCGCACCCTGATCATCACCTTGAGTTTTTCGAGTTGATTTGGAAGCCAGATTTTTAGTCGAGGGTTTATGTGGAGATTTCTGGAGGTTACGTCGATTATTTTGTATCGGTTATATATTTCTAGAAATAGTTGGTTTCCGAGGTGTGGTGTGACGACCCGGAACAAAATCAGTAGTGTAATCAGCTTAATTCGTGAGGTAGCGCGTAATCGCAGTTCTCCGATAATTGATTGAATCGCCAGGCTCTATCACGACTTAAATATTGGCCGAGAATTTGAGTTGAGTCTCTTCTCGAGAGTTGTTGTACGCGTGATTTCGAGTTCTGGATTATTATTTCCATGACCGAGGAATATAATATGAATATTTGAAATTTCGGAATATTGTCGAGTTTATCCGTTCATGTTCGAGTCTATCCGAATTGTGATTGTGATCCGTTTTAGACCGTTGATCAACCCGAACCGTAAATGTAATGGTTATCGACTTGATTTGCGAGTTTCGTGATTTGTCGTGATTTCGACGTAATCTGTTAATATGGCGGCTTCGTTAGCGACTAAATTATCGGGCGAGAATTTAATTTTGAGCCCGTGGGAACTTCCGGAGGATTTTTCCGAGTTACGAGGAATAAGTTGTGAATATTTTTTCCGTCGATTATTGTCGTATTTATCCGTTTGGGGTTCGATACGCATAAGGTATAAATACGGAATCGATACATGCCGATTTGGGAAAGTTTCCAGAAATGGAAAGTGGGTGTTGACCGCGTTGACCGCGGGTCATGGGCAACCCGTTTTGGGTGTGGTTGTGCCGTTCTATTTTTGCTAGATTTGGACCCTTTTTCGGCCACGATTGGCTGGGGTCTCTTCATAAGAATTTTTGGGCTCGTGCTCCTCTTCGGATTGGTAGGTGGATCGACCCGTGGGGTGGCCGGAAGAGGGAGAATCGAAGCGGCGAAGTTGAGGGAAAACCGGCGAGATTTCGGCCTCCTTGGGTGGCGGCGTTCCGGCCGATTTGGTGGTGGCTCTTTGAGGGCTTTTGTTAGCCTCGACCTAAGGAAGCTATTGCAAGTGGTCTTGAGGGTTGCCATGGCCGGAGGAGAGAGATCCATCGATTTGAAATTCCGGTAAGGGTTTGGAACTTTGAGTAGATTTTTGGAGGTTTTCCAGTCAAAATTGGCCTTAACTTTGAACTCGAAAGTTGTTGGAATCGTCGAGATCTTCAAAACCATGTGTAGCATGAAATTTTCTGGGCAGGTCTAAAATTCCGGCGGCCGGAGGCAGCGGCGACGGCGGCGACTTTTCGTCTGACGTGTTTTTCGACGAGTTATGTGTCGTTTCGCTCGGAATCGCGCCCCGATCGTAGTGGTGAGGTTTGTTTTTCGAATTGAACATCGAAAATTATAGCGAGGTTTTGTGGTGTGATTATCGGATTTTCACGATTTCGTCGATATTGAATTATATGTTTCTGGGAACGGTTGTTTCCCGTGATTTGATTTGAGGTGTCGAGTTATGATTTTGAGAAATGAATTTTATGATTATCCAGGGGTTCGTGATCGTTCATTTGGCGAGGGATTTTCCGCCGGATCACGGGATTAACGCGTATCGCGTTACGCTCACCTGTGAGTGGACAATTTCTTTTCACTGATAACTGCGAGTCTTTTATATACGTTTTACAAGCATGAGCATGCAGTTATGATCATGATTTATATAAGCATGTGTTTTACGATTATGCATTTATGAACATATATACATTTACATTATGTTTTATGCATGTGCATGGAAAGTATTTGTGATTTGGTTTACACAGATTACAGTCTCAGTAAACAGTGTTGTATTGATACATATGGCTTCTCGGCTGATCCTCGAGTACGCTCCGGGGGGGGGGGGGGGGACAGATATCCTGACCCAAGGCCTTTTTGGCTTGGAATCACGTGTGGGTCTGGGATCCCGTGATTTAGATTCTACTAGCGCGAGGGAGTCCATGAGTGACCCCGCGGTATTTATGATGCATGCTCTGTACGCGTAAGGAGTTAGAGTCTCCCTCGTGTACCATTTGATTTTTAAGCATTTAGACTCGCATATGTTTTTATAACATATATTATTCGGCGAAAGACATTCATTTTCGTCCACTCACTCTAACGGTTTATATGTCTTTCCCCTGGGCTTTTCGGTTTCCGTGCCTAGTTTACAGTTTGGACTCTGGTGTCGCACGTCGTGGTCGGAGGCATAATGTTCGAGCTACCTTGTTTCTTCCAGTAGGTTTCTTGTTCTGCCTGCTGTGGTATATTTATATTATTATACACTAGAGGTTGCTCTGAGCATTCTGATGTATACTTTTATACGCTTTTACCCCGGATTTCTGTAAAGTATAGTTATATTTTTTACTTTACATTACTGTTATGATATTGAGAAATCCGGATTGGTGCCCACGGTTTGGTTTTTGTGGCATAGGATGAAGTGTATTTTCTGGGTGTAGGTAAAGACAATTCCACGTTAGTTACGAAACTCTGCCAAAATTTTTTTGGTTTTTGTTGGTTCGTGTTTTCAGAAGGGGTTTGATTCCGGTTTAGGAAACTAAATCGGGGTTGGGTCCTTTCATGTGGTACAGTGTGATGAACTGTGATTTTGATCAGTTATATTTTGCGATTATTCAGGGGATCGAGATTGTACGTTGGGCGAGGGATCTTCCGCCGGATCTCGTGATTAGCGCGTGTGCGCGCTGTGCTTATCTATGAGTGGACCTTTTTATTTCACTGTCGTAGCGAGTTCATGATTTCTGTATTTATTTACGATACAATGTTGAGATTATTTATTGTTTTTGGATGTATTATTTTATATTTTATTTGGTAATGGCATTACTTAGCATCGATGTATTGGCTACTCGGCTGATCACTGGTAGTCAGATCCAGGGTTGAGATTCCCCTGATGTACCCACTAGGCTTGAGAGATTCGCTTAGTCTTTCACCGTCAGGCTTGAGAGATTCACCTGACCGCCGGGCTTGAGAGATTCGCCTGACACCTCCATTTATTTTCCGAACTCACTTTGTTTTATGATATATGTAATGGTGAAAGGCATATGTTTATTTTTGTCCACTCACTCTGAGGATTTTATTTGCCTTTCTCCTGGGCTTTTCGGTTTCCGTGCCCAGTTTGCTGTTCGGATTCTGGTGTCGCACGTCGCAGTCGGAGGCTTAGAGTTGGAGCTATCTTTCTTTTCCAGTAGGTTTCTTGTTTTGCCTACTGTTGTATATCTTTGTATATATATACACTAGAGGTCGCTCAGATTACTTTGTCGTTATGCTTTTATATGTTTTTCCCCGGAGTTCTGTAAAGTACAGTTTTGATTACTACTTTACATTATTGTTATGATATTGAGAAATCTGGATGGGATTGCTACCTACGGTTTGGCTTTTGTGGCATAGGATGAAGTGTGTTTTCGGGTGCAGGTTCATGGCAATTCCGCGCTATAGTGAAACTCTGCCGAAATTTTCATGGTTTTTGCGAGTTCGTGTTTTCAGAAGGGGTTTGATCTGGTTTAGGAAACTAAATCGGGGTTGGGCTCTTTCAGCTTGGTATCACAGCATTAGGTTTCAGGTTCTGTAGACTCTTATAGTTGTGACGCTTAGGGTATTTGGTATGTACAACATGTCTGGAGCGATGACCCGACTGGCCAGCGGTTACTCATCAATGCTTTGGGTGTAGTGCATTCAAAAATGTCTGAAGTCTCATGATTACATTCCTAGTTCTTATAACTAATGCTTTTCTTGAATCAGTAGGATGCCTCCTCGATGTGGTCTCCATGTTAATCTGGATGTGGATCCTGATAAGGATCGCCAGACTCACGATTTGCTGATGCGAGTGTTGCGTTTGGAGAAGCGTTTTGACCCTGTGGTTAAAGCTCGTACTGCTGGATCGACTGTCTTTTCGGGTTCAGCTGATCCAGAGATTTGTGAAGCATGGTTGGTTCAGGTTGAACATGTTTGTGAGCATCTGTGTTTCACCCCTGAGCAGATGACAGTGGCAGCTATTGGTTTACCTGAGTCAGATACATACTTCTGGTGGGTTAGCACCGATAGAGTTCTGGTTGATACTCTGTGGACTTTGTTTCGAGATTTGTTTATGCGGAGATACTTCAACCAGGCTACACAAGAGCGGAAGTATGAGGAGTTCACTAATTTGGGACAGGGCAGTTTGTCTGTGCTTGAATACCGGAACAGGTTTACCCGTTTATCTCGTTTTGCGCAGTACAGATCTTGTGTAGGCGAGACAGGGCAGTATGTCTGTGCTTGAGTACTGGGACAGATTTACCAGCTTATCTCGGTTTGCTCATGACATGGTGGCTACAGAGGAAGCCAAGTGCCGAAGATTTGAGCTGGGCTTAAACTTGAGCATCAAGGGGACTCTGACTACGATGCCTCAGAACAACTTTGATGAGTTCGTGAGTCCAACACTTCGAGGCGAGGATATCAAGAAGGAAAGGCAGATGAGATTCCAGTATCGACGATTTGAGGAGGGTGGACCGAGTCAGGGACCTTCCAAGAGGCTGAGTTCTGATACTTCTGGATCGACATCATCATCGGGCAGTGGACCATATAGTCCACCAGGTGGTGCACCTAGATAGAGGCAGAGATGGAAGGGGGATCTACCGCAGTGACCACAGTCTAGTGGGGGTTCTAGCGGTTCCAGTTTTCCTCGGCGTACCGGTGGCACTTTTGCCCTACCGAGGGAGTACCCATTGTGTAGTCTCTGCAGCAGGAATCATGTTGGTCCATGTCAGCGAGACCCTGTCGTTTGTTATCGTTATGGCCAGGAGGGTCACTATGTGAGAGAATGTTTCCAGCTTGCTGGTGCAGATGGGCAGGCGGCTCAGAGTTCCGGAGGAGAGCGAGGTACTACTTCTGGGGCTAGACCAGTACAGTCTTCTGGCCAAGGCGGACAGCAGGGTCACCCTCAGCGTGGATGACCAGCCAGGCAGGCCAGGGTTCATGCCATGTCATTGTGCGAGGGAGGTTGTGCATTGATTACCGGAAGCTGAATCAGGTCACTGTGAAGAACATGTATCCGTTGCCGCGGATTGACGACTTGTTTGATCAGCTCAAGGGAGCTTCAGTCTTTTTGAAGGTTGATCTCAGGTCCGGATATCATCAGTTGAGGATCAGAGAGTCAGATGTGGCTAGGACATCTTTCAGATCGCGGTACGGGCATTACGAGTTCTTGGTTATGTCGTTTAGGTTGACCAATGTCCCTGCAGCTTTTATGGACTTGATGAACCGGGTGTTCAGACAATTTTTGGACAAGTTTGTGATCGTGTTTATGAACGACATCCTGATTTACTCCAGGAGTGTGGGCCAGCACAAGAACCATTTACGAGCTGTTTTGCGGACTTTGCGGGACAATCAGTTGTTTGCGAAGTTCAGCAAGTGTGAGTTTTGGTTGGATAGCGTGAAGTTTTTGGGTCACGTGATATCAGCTGAGGGAGTCAGCGTGGATCCGGACAAGATTGATGTGACGACCCGAACCAGAATCAGATGTGTGTTTGGCACGATTCTCGAGGTTTGGTTTTAGTCGCAGTTTTCCGATATTATGTGGTTTGCCGATTCGATTCACGACTTTGTTTTTGGTCGAGAATTTGAGTTGGGTGTCTTCACGGAAAGTGTAGAGTACGTGATTTCGAACTCGTGGGTGGTTTCGGAAGATTTTTCCGATAGCCGAGGAATATTTTATGATTATCTGAAGTTTCGGGTTCCGACGAGTTTATCCGATTGTTTCGAGCTTATCCGAATCACATCGTATATTCATTTCGGACCATTGTTTGACCCGAGGGACGAGTATAAATATCGAAAAGTCGGAAATTAGTCGAGAATAGTCGTAAAAATTCAGTTTTGCATTGACTAGTCTTTGACTTTCCCGTTTTGGAAAGTTGACCAGGTTGACCGTGGGGAGAAGTTTCCCGTTTCGGCTTGCACTTTCCGGCGACCAATTCCGGCCACCATCGGCCACGGGACAGGTATAGCTAGACTCCTCTCTTGATTTCGAGTATGTTAGAATTTGGTTTGAGTTGAAATGGTTTGGTTTTGAGGTAACCCGAGTTAGGCCGAGTTGGATGGAATCGGTGGTGATCGGAGTTATAGTTCCGGCGAGGTTCTTGGGTTGGGATGTTGGGGGTTTTGATCCCCATCCCTCTGTGATGCTCCCTAGATGATTAGTTTTGAACGGGATTGAGTTTGGTGGCAAACCCGAATGGGTTTTCCGGTGGGAATTTCCGGTCGGGTTTCGTGAATTTGAGGTGGTTCCGGGCTGAATTGGTCTTCATGCTAGAAGGGAAAGAGATTCGTGGAGTTGAGATGGTCTGAACTGGAGAAGTTGGCCGTGAAATTCCTCCGTTGACGGCGCGCCGCCGGCGGCGGCGGCGGTCAACGGCGGTCAACGGTGGTCAGAAAGTCAACTTTTCAGATTTCGATGTAATTAGTGTCATTTTTCTCGTAATCACGCCCTGGTTATCGTACGAAGGTTTTCGGGTTGATTTGGTTAGCCGATTTTCAGTCGAGATTTCGAGTGGGGATTTCGGGATTTCCGTAATTCATTTTGCACCGCATTTTGTATTTTCGGGAACGGTTGGTTTCCGTGCATCCGTTCAGTGTTGTGGATTACGATTTTGATCAGTTATGTTTATATATATTCAGGAGATCGAGATCGAGATTTGGATCGTGATCGTGCTTCGGGCGAGGGTACTTCCGCCGGACCACGTGTTTAGCGCGAGTTCGCGCTAGCGGATCTGTGAGTGGACATTTCTTTTCACGGATTGATTGCGAGTCTTTTATAAATGATTTACGAACTTGAGCATGCGGATTGATGATGATTTTACGAGCATGTGTTTTACGATTATGCATATACGAATATACGTATACGAGCATACATGTATATATATATTATGTTTAAAGCATGTGCATAGAAAAGATTTATGATTTGGTTTACACAGAGTACAGTCTCATTATATGTTGTGGTATCGATACACATTGGCTTCTCGGCTGATCCCCGAGTACGCTCCGGGAAGGACAGATATCCTGACCCGAGGCCTTTCTGGCTAGGAATCACGTGTGGGTCTGGGATCCCGTGGTTCAGACTGTGCTATCGCGTGGAAGCCCACGAGAGTCTCCGCGATATGTTTTACGTGGCATGCTCAGTACGTGAGTGGTAGCCTGAGTCTCCTCACGTTTTATTTGATTTTCATGCATTTGACTTGCATATGATTTTATTCGTATATATATACATAAACTGGTGAAAGACATTTATTTTCGTCCACTCACTCTAATATGTTTATTGTCTTTCCCCTGGGCTTTTCGGTTTCCGTGCCCAGTTTGCAGTTCAGGTTTGGTGTTTCACGTTGTGGTTTGGAGGCTAGTGATCAGAGTCACTTGTGTTTTCCAGTAGGTTCTTGTTTCGCCTACTGATGTACATATTGTATATGTTTTACTTTAGAGGTCGCTCTGATACATTCTGATACATGTTGTGCGAATTTTCACAGATATACATATATACATAGTACAGTATGTTTACTGTTTGTTGATTATATTGATGTTGAGAAATCTGGATGGGATTGGTGCCCACGGTTTGCTTTTTGTGGCATAGGACGAAGTGTTATTTTCCGCGTGCAGGTTATGGTAATTCAACGTTAGTAACGAAACTCTGCCCAAATTTCGGAAAATTTTTTTGTTGGTTCATGTTTTCGAAGGGGTTTGATTCCGATTTAGGAAGCCAAATCGGGGTTGGGTCCTTTCAATTGAAGCCGTGTTGAATTGGAGTAGAGCTACCACCGTACCAGAGATCACAAGTTTTTTGGGTTTGGCAGGTTACTATCGGCGTTTTAGGCAGGACTTTTCATGGATTGCCACTCCACTTACCAAATTGACGAAGAAATGCGTCAAGTTCGAGTGGTCTGATGCATGTGAGGAGAGTTATTTGTTCTTGAAGGAAAAGTTGACTACTGCACCGGTTTTGACTTTACCTGACGACAGTGGAGAGTTTGTGGTTTACAGCGATGCATCGAAGTTGGGACTTGGTTGTGTTCTGATGTAGCATGGCAGAGTAGTGGCCTACGGTTCTAGGCAGCTGAAACCACATGAAGTCAACTATCCTACCCATGATTTGGAATTGGCTGCTATTGTTTTAGCTTTGAAGAGTTGGAGACACTACTTGTAAGGAGCTCAGTGCAAGATATACACCGATCACAAGAGTCTCACTTATTTGCGCACGCAGCCAGACTTGAATATGAGGCAGCGCAGATGGATGGAGTTGATCAACGACTATGATTGCACTTTCGAGTACCATCCAGGGAAAGCTAATGTCGTTGTTGATGTACTCAGTCGAAAATCCGGAGCCTCGTTGTTTCGTGTGTGTGTGGCTAGAGTTTCCATGTTAGCCGAGGTTCGGGCTACAGGAGCTAAGTTCGAGTGGGACGATGATGGAGCTTTGTTGGCTAGCTTCCAAGTTTGACCGGTGTTGGTTGATGAGGTTCGAGAAGCTCAGGATGCAGATTCCTACCTGTTGGACAAGAAGACCATGATTCGGAATGGTGTGCCAACAGAGTTTCGGTTGAGTGATGATGGTACGTTGCTATTCAGAGGCAGATTATGTGTACCCAGGGACGAGAGTTTGAAGAAAGAGATTTTAGACGAAGCTCACTGTTTTGCTTATGTGATGCATCCCGTTGGTACGAAGATGTTTCGTACACTTCAAGCTTATTACTGGTGGCGCAATATGAAGCAGGAGATTGCTGCATATGTGAGGAGATTTTTGATTTGTCAGTAGGTTAAAGCGGGGAGGCAGAAGCCTGCGGGAAAGTTGTAGCCCTTGGAAATTCCAGTTTGGAAGTGGGAGCACATTACCATGGATTTCGTGTATCAATTACCGCGTACTTCGGCTGGTAATACTGGTATTTGGGTTATCGTAGATCAATTGACAAAATCCACTGATTTTCTTGCACTTCCGGGGAAGATTTCTATGGGTAGATTGGCAAAGCTGTATTTGGCGGAGATCGTTCGTCTACACAGTGTGCCTGTATCCATTGTTTCTGACCGAGACAGTCAATTTACTTCAGAGTTCTGGCAGGCATTGTAGCGAGCCATGGGTACTAGATTGCGTTTCAGTACAACTTTTCATCCTCAGACTGATGGCAGTCTAAGAGGACTATTCAGACTCTCGAGGATATGTTGCGGTCTTGTGTTTTACAGTTTCGAGCAAATTGGGACCAGCAACTGCATTTGATTAAGTTTGTTTACAACAACAGCTACCAAGCCAGTATTGATATGGCACCGTATGAGGCTCTATACGGGAGGCAGTGCCATACTCCATTGTGTTGGAGTGAGGTGGGTGAGCAATGGTGAAAGGACCCAACCCCGATTTAGTTGCCTAAACCGGAATCGAACCCATTCTGAAAACGTGAACCAACAAAAACCATCAAAATTTCGGCAGAGTTTCGTTACTAATGCAGAATTACCATTACCTGCACCCGGAAAATACACTTCATCCTATGCCACAAAAGCCAAACCGTGGGCACCAATCTCATCCGGATTTCTCAATATATCAACAATAATATAAAGTAGTAAATATAACTATACTTTACAGAAATCCGGGGAAAATCGTATAAAAATATACATCAGAATGTTCAGAGCGACCTCTAGTGTATAATTATATAAATATACCACAGCAGGCAGAACAAGTAACCTACTGGGAGAAACAAGGTAGCTCGAACACTATGCCTCCGACCACGACGTGCGACACCAGAGTCCGAACTGCAAACTGGGCACGGAAACCGAAAAGCCCAGGGGAAAGGCAAATAAAAACGTGAGAGTGAGTGGACGAAAATAACATATGCCTTTCACCATGTTATATACATAATTAATGTAAAACAATGCGAGTTCGGAAAGTGTATATATGGAGGTTGTCAGGCGAATCTCTCAAGCCCGACGTCAGATGAATCGCTCAAACCCGACGGTGATAGGCCATGGGAATCTCTCAACCCCAGCGGCATACAGGGGAATCTCTCAACCCTGCCCAGAGGAATCTCTCAACTCTGGTCCAGAGGAATCTCTCAACTCTGGCGGACTATCAGTGATCAGCCAAGTAGCCGAAGAATCGATGCAGTAATGCCATCACCAATAAATATAAAATAATACCTCCGAAAATAACATATACCTCAACATCGTATAAAGTAAATACGGAAAATCACGATAAATCACGAACTCGCAAAAAACTGTGAAAATATAAAAATGTCCACTCACAGACTAGCGTAACGTAGTTCGCGTTAATCCCGTGATCCGGCGGAAAATCCCTCGCCAAACGAACGATCACGAACCCTTGAATAATCATAAAATCCATTCCTCAAAATCATAACTCGACAATTCAAATCAAATCACGAGAAGCAACCGTTCTCGGAAACACATAGTTCAATTACGACGAATTGTCGAAAATCCGATAATCACATCCCAAAACCTCGATATAATTTCGGACGCTCAAATCGAGAAACAAACCTCACCACTGCGATCGGGGCGCGATTCCGAGCGAAATGGCATGCAACTTGTCGAAAACCCCAAAAAGTCAACCTTTGACCACCGTTGACCGCCGCCGCCGCCGGCGGCGCCACCAACCATGAAATTTTTGAGCGGAGCAGCACCTATTCCACTTAAAATCACCCAACAAGTAACTTCCATAACTACACCGAAGTCCAATTCTCACTCTAACTAGGTAAATTTCATGAAAAACCGAAATCCCACACAAATTTCATTTCAACAATTCTCCAAGCACAAATCAAATTGGAACTCCATACTTATATGGTTAGATTCATGGAGAGGAGAGCTTCAAAGCCCAATACTTCTTATAGCTCAACATGGCCGGAATCAAAATCAACCAAAACCCCAAAATTCCTCAATTTTTGGCCAGAAAATTCTCTCTCCATCACCACCCTTGCCGTGAAAGAAGGCCGAAAACAGGACGGGGAGGTCAAGGCGAAGCGAAAGAGACCAACCCCGTGCCTTAGGGTGGCAGGTCGGCGCTTGCTGCCGTGGAGGACCGTCGCACCTCCTCCTCCTCCATGCGTTGACCGAGTCAACCCTCAACAAGGAATGTTTGACTTACCCAAACAGGAAACTTCCATATATAGACCTTCTATTTTTGGAAACTTCTAATTACACATTTTGGTAAACTTTGAACACCCGTAACTTCTGCGTCGTAAATCCAATTTCAATAATTCTCGCGGCAACAAACTCATCACGACATAATCTTCAATTACCACCCAAAGTCAAACACATCGACCAAATCGATAAAAAGTCAATGGTTCAAACCAACACAAGCTAACCCGATTAAATAATCCACGATCGAAATATTCATAACATAATCCTCGTAACTCGGAAAAATCCTCCGGAAGTTCCCACGAGCTCGAAATTAAATTCTCTACATCTTCCGTGAAGAATCTGAAATCAGATTCTCGTCCGGTAATTTAGTCGCGTGCAAGGCCGCCATATTAAACCGATTACGCCGAAATTTCAAATATTCATATTTTATTCTTCGGTCGTCCAAATAATGATCTGGAACCGCCCACGAACTCGAAATCACCCGTACAACAACTCTCGAGAAGAGACTCAGCTCAAATTCTCGGCCAATAATTTAGTCGTGATCAAGTCCGGCGAGTAAATCAATTATCGGAAATCTACGATGATACGCTAACTCTCGAATTAAACTGATTACGCTTCTGATACTGTTCCGGGTCGTCACAAATCCACCCCCTTAAAAAAATTTCGACCTCGAAATTTCCAAGTCTGCCAACTAAAAGTAAGAGCACTGCCTCTGCATACAACTCAACTCTCCAATGGCTACGTTAACTGAACAACTCTGACAACAGACTCCACAATAGGAGATAGCTCCGTGCTGAAATCCATGTACCCACAATCTCGAATCTGAACTGGCTCCACACAATTGCCAAGTCTTCCTGCATAAGGAAATGATAGGGTACAAAATATGCAACAAATTTGAACATAATTCTACCACATGGAATACCACACACACAAAAGCCAACGCTATAGGCAATGCCCAACTATACGGCACAACACAAACTCGCCTACGATCACATCTGGATCAAAACAACGTGGCAAATCACAACTCAGCCTACTCACACCAACATAACTCAAACATCGAACTCGGCAATTATCAACCTGTTTCCGCTAATCTGAAAGTCTGTGGTAACACATTCCACAAAATCAGGATCCAACGTCAGCACACACCAAACTCGCTCCAACACAATGGAGTACAACATCGTTCCTTAAAATGACATCATGCAACGTCATATCCATAGTGGTCAACAAACTGGTACTGCAAGCAATCTCGAACAGTTGAAACTGCTGGTCCCAAATCCCTCGGAACTGTAATACACAAGACCACAACATGCCCTCCAAGGTCTGTATAGTCCTCAAAGATCGCCCACCAATCTGAGGATAAGAAATTGTACTAAACTGTAATCTGGTCCCCAATGCTCGCTGCAAAGCTTGCCAACACTTTGTTATAGCTGCTTAACTCGATCAGCAATCTAGGACACAGGTACACCACGTAAATGGCCAACCTCCGTCAAACATAGCTATGCCAACCCGCCACTGAAATATGTTCCGGAAAGTACAAGTAAATGTACTAAGTTCATCAAATGGTCCACAGTGGCCTGACAACTGGTACCACAAACCGAAGTGCGTACTGGTACACAAAACCACAACGATAAAGTCCAACTTCTAATCAGAAATCTTCAATGGCTGTAACTCTTCGGCAAGTCTCCGTCTCTTAGCCATCGCCTGCTGACAAATGTGGCATCTGCACACACAAAAGCTGCTACATTCTTCTACGGGTTGCATCACGAGTAGAAAACTCGAAGTATCTGATACATCTCCGCATCACTAGTGTGCCAAACGCACACAACACAATGAGCTTCAACATCATCATACTCGAACTCAACTCCCGTATCGCATAACTCGGCTAATACGGAAACTCGAGCCACACGCACATAAAACACTGAAGCTCCCGACTTCCGACTGAATGCATCAACAATAACATCCCAAATGGATAGTCAAAGTACATCCTCTAGCCTTTCTCGAACACGCTCAAAGGTGCAGCCATAGTCGTTAATTGACCCCATATATCTACACTGCCTCAAGCTCGAATCTGGCCGAAAATACAAGTAGATGAAACTCATGTGATTAGTGTACCTCCTACACTGCGCTGCACGCCGTAGCAGTAGTGTCTCCAACTCTCTGATGCTAACATAAGGACAGCTACACCCAAATCAGACACACGATATGCAACTACATAAAGTTTCCACTGGCTGAAACCATGAGCCACCGCTCTGCTACACAGCATCAAGCATAACCAAATCCAAACCTCGATGCATCATCATAACCCACGAACTCGTCACGGTCGTCAGGTAAGGTCAAAACCGGTACAATGGTCAACCATCCTTCAGGAGTAAGTATCTCTCCTCACATGCATCGAACCACTCGAACTTGACGCCTTCTTCGTCAATCCGGAAATGTGGAGTGACAATCCGAGAAAATCCTGCACAACGCACCAGTAGTAAACCCAAGAGACTCCTGATGTCTGGTACAATGGTAGGGCAATCCCCAAATCAACACGGCTCCAATTTGGTCAGGATCCACGCCAACTCCCTCGGCTGACATCGTGTAGTCTAAAATCTTCACGCTAACCAACCAAAACTCACACTGGTTGAACTTCGCAAACAACTGATCATCTCGTAAGGGCCGCAAAACCGCTCACAATTGTTTCAGGTGCTGGCCCACACTCCTGGAGTAATTCAGGATGTTGCCAACGAACACGACTGTAACCTCGTCCAGAAACAGTCTGAACACCTGGTCCATCAGGTCCATAAGATCTACGGGGGCATTGGTCGATCAAACGGCATGACCAAGAACTCCTGATGCCCGCACCGAGATCCGAAAGCTGACATGGCCACATCTGACTCATCGATCCTCAACTGATGGTATCTGGACCCGAAATCAATCTTCGAAAAGACTAAAGCTCTCGTGAGCTGATCAAACCAATCATCAATCCAAAGCGGAGGATACTTGCTCTCCCTTGAAGCGAATCAGGCTTCCGGTAGTCAATGCACCACCTCGTCAAACCATTCAACATCCGCACAAAAAATGTAAGAGCACATCACAGTGATACACTAGGTCGCATGAAATCTCCTCCAGCAACTCCTGAAGTTGAACTTGTAGCTCCATCAACACCGCTGGTACAGAACGACATAACGCCGGTGATATGAGTCCAGCACCCAGTAAAACTCAATGGTGTAGTCAGTCTCCCGAACTGGAGGAATACCTGGTAACTCCTCTGGAACACACCTGGAACTCGGGAACCACCTCAACATCGCCAATGTTGGGCACAGCAACCGTAATATCTAGAACATGAGCTAAGCAACAACACAACCCGTTTCCACCATCCGCTCGACCATCACCGCGAAACAGTGTCTCGGGAAAACCTGGTCGACGAAACACACCTTCCTTCTCATGACACTCAAACATAGCCCAAAGGGTCGCCAAGAAGTCCATACCCAACATCACACCAACATCGACGATATCTAGCAATAATAGATTCGCGGCTAACCCATAACCTCCAGAAAAGATCTCACAATCTCCCAGATGGATACAACACTCACCAAAACCTCGGAAGTGGAGATGCAGGTACAATAGCCACGGATGTCAAGCAACAGTAACCTCGAAGAAAATTCTGTCCTCATACAAGGTCGTGGCACGAACTCCAACATGCCCAACTAGCCGCCCACGTCAATTGCGACTTTCTGAATGGCTCGTCTAGAAGTCTGAGTTGGTAAAACACCAGAAACAACATCATGACTTCCTCGTGTACTCTAAGCTGCCTGAACCGCTAAAATAGCTGGCTGAGGGCGCTCCTCGTAACGTGACCCTCCTGGCCACCACAATAGCAACTGAGAGTGCTCCACGAACACAAGTCACAACGACACCTGCTGTGAAAAGGACCACCAACGATCACCCAAACTCATGCCACAGGAACAAGTCCGCTACTCCGTGATCTCCGCCATCGTCAAACAGATTCTCTGCTTTGATCTAATGATCCTCAACATAATCAAAAAGGCCACAGCCTAATGAAGTCACCGATTCCGAGGTGCCTGAACTCAACCTCATCAAAATCTCGACTAAGTCCACTTTCCTCAAACCACACATCGGAAACCGCGTACGCCTTTCCGTCTCAATAGCCTCGCCTCTGACTGCAGCATACTAAGCTCCTCACGGTTGTTTCGAGGTATATCAATCAAGATCCCTCTGATGCTCAGGTTCAAACTCATCTCGAATCTCGTGCATTGCTTCCTCTGAAGCCACATAACACGTGCAAACAGGGACAAACATGTGAACAATGCATATCTGCCTCAGGTGGGTAAACACTCCTCATTCAAATGCTGGGTAGCCTGATTAAACCATAACCGTATAAACAACATCTTGAATGTAAGCCATGGAGTCGCAACAGGAACCCACATTACCAGCCCACCAAATGTAATGATCTGACTCAGGCAAAACATCAACTGCCATAATTCTCTGCTCTGAGGCAACATGTAGACACTCATACACACACAACCAAGCAAACCGTACCACACAATTCTCTGAACCCAGAATGCTCATCCAAACCCACAATTCACTGGCAAATCGTGCGTCGATTGATCCTCAATAGGATCCACAACCATACCGAAACGGAAAGCACGTCAAGGAGGCATCCTAATGAATAAAACATCGTTCACAACAAGTGGAACGTAATCATGGAACTTCAAATATTTGAAAGCATACAACATCTGGAGTATTGATGAGTATCCGCCTGCCGGTCGGGTCACCATTCCAGACATGCTGTACGTTCTCAAATATCCTTAGTAAACACGACTACAGAAGTCTACAAAACGTATAACCTAATGCTCTGATACCAAGCTGAAAGAAGCCAACCCCGATTTAGTTGCCTAAACCGGAATCGAACCCCTTCTGAAAACGTGAACCAACAAAAACCATCAAAATTTCGGCAGAGTTTCGTTACTAACGCAGAATTACCATTACCTGCACCCGGAAAATACACTTCATCCTATGCCACAAAAGCCAAACCGTGGGCACCAATCCCATCCGGATTTCTCAATATATGAACAATAATGTAAAGTAGTAAATATAACTGTACTTTACAGAAATCCGGGGAAAATCGTATAAAAATATACATCAGAATGTTCAGAGCGACCTCTAATGTATAATTATATAAATATATCACGGAAGGCAGAACAAGTAACCTACTGGGAGAAACAAGGTAGCTCGAACACTATGCCTTCGACCACGACGTGCGACACCAGAGTCCGAACTGTAAACTGGGCACGGAAACCGAAAAGCTCAGGGGAAAGGCAAATAAAAACGTGAGAGTGAGTGGACGAAAATAACATATGCCTTTCACCAGTTTATATACATAATCAATGTAAAACAATGCGAGTTCGGAAAGTGTATATATGGAGGTTGTCAGGCGAATCTCTCAAGCCCGACGTCAGGTGAATCGCTCAAACCCGACGGTGATAGGCCAGGGGAATCTCTCAACCCCGGCAGCATACAGGGGAATCTCTCAACCCTGCCCAGAGGGATCTCTCAACTCTGGTCCAGAGGAATCTCTCAACTCTGGCGGACTACCAGTGATCAGCCGAGTAGCCAAAGCATCGATGCAGTAATGCCATCACCAATAAATATAAAATAATACCTCCAAAAATAACATATACCTCAACATCGTATAAAGTAAATACGGAAAATCACGATAAATCACGAACTCGCAAACAACTGTAAAAATATAAAAATGTCCACTCACAGACTAGCGTAACGCAGTTCGCGTTAATCCCGTGATCCCAATACTTCTTATAGCTCAACAGGGCCGGAATCAAAATCAACCAAAACCCCAAAATTCCTCCATTTTTGGCCGGAAAATTCTCTCTCCACCACCACCCTTGCCGTGAAAGAAGGCCGGAAACAGGATGGGGAGGTCAAGGCGAAGCGAAAGAGACCAACCCCGTGCCTTGGGGTGGCCGGACAGCGCTCGCCGCCGTGGAGCCGTGGAGGACCGTCGCACCTCCTCCTCCTCCATGCGTTGACCGAGTCAACCCTCAACAAGGAATGTTTGACTTACCCAAACAGGAAACTTCCATATATAGACCTTCTATTTTTGGAAACTTCTAATTACACATTTCGGTAAACTTTGAACACCCGTAACTTCCGCGTCGTAAATCCGATTTCAATAATTCTCGCGGCAACAAACTCATCACGACATAATCTTCAATTACCACCCAAAGTCAAACACATCGACCAAATCGATAAAAAGTCAATGGTTCAAACCAACACAAGCTAACCCGATTAAATAATCCACAATCGAAATATTCATAACATAATCCTCGCAACTCGGAAAAATCCTCCAGAAGTTCCCACGAGCTCAAAATTAAATTCTTTACATCTTCCGTGAAGAATCCGAAATCAGATTCTCATCCGGTAATTTGGTCGCGTACAAGGCCGCCATATTAAACCGATTATGCCGAAATTTCAAATATTGATATTTTATTCTTCGGTCACCCAAATAATGATCCGGAACCGCCAACGAACTCGAAATCACCCGTACAACAACTCTCGAGAAGAGACTCAGCTCAAATTCTCGGCCAATAATTTAGTCGTGATCAAGTCCGGCAAGTAAATCAATTATCGAAAATCTACGATGATACGCTAACTCGCGAATTAAACTGATTACGCTTTTGATTCTGTTCCGGGTCGTCACAGATGGTTTATTGGCTCTTATCTGGTGAACAGCACCATGGAGGACCTTCAAATTATCCGGGACAGACTGAAGATTGCCCAGGATCGCCAGAAGAGTTATGCGGACGTGAGAAGAAAGAGTCTCGAGTTCGAGGTGGGCGATTGGGTCTTCCTGAAACTATCTCTGTGGAGGGGAGTTGTGCGTTTCGGGAAGCGTGGCAAGCTTCGACCACGATACATTGGTCTGTATGAGATTACCGAGAGGGTTGGTGCCGTGGCTTACAGACTTGAGTTGCCTTCTGAGATGGCTCGTGTACACGATGTTTTCCATGTCCCGATGTTGTGGAAGTATATTTCAGATCCATCACATGTGATAGCACTACATCAGCTTCCTATCCGAGAGGATTTGACATAAGTGGAGGAGCCAGTACAGATTCTCGATCGGCGTGAGTAGGAGTTGAGGCACGGTGTTATACCGCTGGTGAAGGTCTTGTGGTAGAATCACTCGGTTGAAGAGGCCACCTGGGAGACTAAGCAGGGTATGTGAGAGCAGTATCCTCATCTGTTCACCCAGCAGGCACGTAAATTTCGAGGTCGAAATTTTTTTAAGGGGGGTAGATTTGTGACGACTCGAAACGGAATCAGTATAGTAATCGGCTTAATCCACGAGTTTACGCATAATCATAGTTTTCCGTAAATTAATCGAATTGGTAGTTTTGATCACGACTTAATTATCGGGCGAAAATCTGAGTTGAGTCTCTTCACGAAAGTTGTTGTTCGCGTGATTTCGAGTTCGTAGGCGGTTCCGAATAATTGTTTCGATAATCAAGGAATATCTTATGAATATTTGAAATCACAAAATTTCGTCCTGTTTATCCGTTTGGATTTGAGTTATCCGAAACGTGGATGTGATCCGTTTTGGACCGTCGATCGTATTGAGCCGCGAGTATAAATATCGGAAATAGTCGAAAACACTATTTGGAAGTTTGACTGGCGTTGACCAGTCTTGGACCCGTTGACCACCGTTAACCCGTGGAGGATTTTGACCGTTTATGAACCAACGGCGGACTTGCCGTTTCCGGCCACGATTTTGGAAGGTATTCATTCCTCTCGTGATTTGCAATAGTTTAGAACTTGGAATTGTTTGAATTGGTGTCGATTTGAGGTAGAACGAGTGAGCTGAAATTCGTACGTGGTTTTCCGGCCGGAATCGGGGTAGTCGGACGGCGGCGCTCCTGCCACGGTTGTGGCCGGAGATTAGAGGGGTTCGACCCGTAGGGCCACGGCGGAGCCTTTGGGAGTGGTCTCGAGGGCCGCCATGCGCCGTGGAAGGAGGTTCGACGGAAAATAGGGGCGGCCGACGATTTGGAATTTCGGGACTTTCGAGCTTATTTCCGGCGATTTGAGCCAGAATTGGAGGTTAGTGTAGTTGTGAAATGTGTTGGGCTTGAGGAGCAGAAGCTTCGGTGAGCTTGACTGCCGGGAAATTCCTCCGGTTGACGGCGGAGCTCCGACGACCTGTTGACTTTTTGGATTTTGATGATTTTTATGTCGTTTTGCTCGTAATCGCGCCCCGATCATCACCTTGAGGTTTTTGAGTTGATTTGGAAGCCGGATTTTTAGTCGAGGGTTTATGTGGAGATTTCAGGAGGTTACGTCGATTATTTTGTATCGAGTTATATGTTTCCGGAAATGGTTGGTTTCCGAGGTGTGGTACAGTGTGATGAACAGTGATTTTTATCAGTTACATTTTGTAATTATTCAAGGGATCGAGATCGTACATTGGGCGAGGGATCTTCCGCCGGATCTCGTGATTAGCGCGTGTGCGCTCTGTGCTCATCTGTGAGTGGACCTTTTTATTTCACTATCGTAACGAGTTCATGATTTCCGTATTTATTTATGATACAATGTTGAGATTATTTATTGTTTTTGGAGGTATTATTTTATATTTTATATGGTGATGGCATTACTTAGCATCGATGCATTGGCTACTCGGCTGATCACCGGTAGTCAGATCCAGGGTTGAGAGATTCCCTTGATGTGCCCACTAGGCTTGAGAGATTCGCCTAGTTTATCACCGTCGAGCTTGAGAGATTCACTTGACCGTCGGGCTTGAGAGATTAGCCTGACACCTCCATTTATTTTCCGAACTCACTTTGTTTTATGATATATGTAATGGTGAAAGGCATATGTTTATTTTCGTCCATTCACTCTAACGATTTTATTTGCCTTTTCCCTGGGCTTTTTGGTTTCCATGCCCAGTTTGCAGTTCGGATTCTGGTGTCTCACGTTGCAGTCGGAGGCTTAGCGTTCGAGCTATCTTTCTTTTCCAGTAGGTTTCTTGTTTTGCCTACTGTTGTATATCTTTGTATGTATATACACTAGAGGTCGCTCTAATTACTTTGTCGCTTTACTTTTATATGTTTTTCCCCGGATTTCTATAAAGTACAGTTTTGATTACTACTTTACATTATTGTTATGATATTGAGAAATCCGGATGGGATTGGTGCCTACGATTTGGCTTTTGTGGCATAGGATGAAGTGCGTTTTCGGGTGCAGGTTAATGGCAATTCCGCGCTATAGTGAAACTCTGCCAAAATTCTCATGGTTTTTGCGAGTTCGTTTTTTCAGAAGGATCATCCTGGTCTTGTGCATGCTCCCACTCACTTTCACAGTAGTCCCTGTGTTTTTTGAGTGGAGAGTCTAAGATCATGATCAGATGGATGGTTTTGGTGAGCCACAAATATTGGGCGAGTGCAAGTATCCCAAAGTCTTCCGGAACTGAATGTAGATCAGATCCCCAGTTAATGCTCGTGCACCAGTGACAACCGGGTACACTGTTGTACAGTTGGGATAGACCTAAAACCAGTTCTTATGACTTTTTTTTAGCCGGATATTGTTCATTCGATGTATGGTATCAGAGTTAGAGGCTACAAAGCCTCATGTTGTACATGTTATATTGATCAAATGAAACTGTGTATTTTCCTTTTGTTTGTATCTTCTTTGTGACAACAGAAAATATCATCTCCATTGATTTGACCACCCGAATTTGGTCGTATGTAATTTGTAATACTTGAAAGAATCACATAAACAAATTCAATACAAAAATTTGAAATTATGTAATATTTTGGCCACATGAATTGGCTTTGGACACACCGGTTGCTCCCCTAGTTTTACATGAAGAGCAAGCCTCCGTGATAGGCTGCGAATGAATGCAAAACTAAGTTGTTGATGCTTCAGATGGTTCGTACTCCCAAACTGGCTGTTGGTACTTCTTCAAAAATCGACCATTGATTGGGTTGCGATGCACCTCACCGTCGACGTCGCGTAACTGGAAAACTCCTTTGCCCAAAATATTGTGAATTATGAAGGGTCCTTCTCACTTCGTACACCACTTACCACGTCCTTCTTGCATTTCCCCCAAAGGAAAAACTGTCTTCCAAACCAGCTCTTCTTTTGTAAAGCTAAGTCCACGGGTACATCGATCGTAACAGCGAGCTACCTTCTGCTTCTTTGCGAGTAAGTTAGTCAAGGCATTAACACGCTTCTTATCCAAATCCTCTAACTCTTGCCACATCGTTTGTACATAATCCTCGCCAATCAGTTGATGTTGATCCATGATTCTCAGTGACTAGACATTGATTTCTAATGGAAAGATGGCATCATGTCCGAACATGAGCACATGTGGAGTAGTCGCGGTAGGACTGCGTTTGGAAGTGTGATATGCCCACTGAGTACTGAACAACTCTTCATGCCAAAGTCTGGGGTTGTCAGCGAGCATGCGCTTAAGGATGCGGAGGATCAATTTGTTGCTTGCTTCAGCCTGACCATTAGATTATGCGTAGTAGGGTGAAGAATGCAAAAACTTGATCCCAAAGTCAGTCATTAACTCCTCTACTTCTCCGAACATGATTGCAGTCCCTCGATCAAACAAGAAGCACTTGGGGATTCCGAATCGGTAAATAATAACCTCGTATAAGAATTGCCTAATCGCAACGGTAGAGGCCATTTTCAAAGCCCTTGCTTTGACTCACTTGGTGAAGAAATCCGTAGCAACAATTATGAACTTATGCTGCATAGAAGAATAAGGATGAATCAAACCGATTAGATCTATCGCCCATCCTCGTGTTGGCCATGGCTTGATGATCAGCATAGGAATATTGGGAATGTGGCTTACTGGTCCATGAGCCTGACAGTCCTTGCACCCTTTTGCAAAAGTGATACAATCCTTTAACATTGAAGGCGAAAAGTACCCATGTCTCCGCAAGAGCCATCTCATCTTTGGGCCGGATTGGTAAGCTCCGAGGACCCCTAGATGTACTTCTCGTAGTAGCTGTTTTGCTTCAATCCCGAAGACATAGACCAAATCCACTCCCTCTTCTCCTCGCCTGAAGAGTTCGTTACCTCGGAGAATGTAATTTGGAGCAAGGCATCGAATCCTCTTGTCCATCATAAAGCTAGGATCTTGTAAGTACGTGATAATCGGTTGTCTCCAATCATCGTCGATGGTGCCAAGGGCTGTGACGTACCACTCGTCCTTTTCTTCCTTCCTAGTCATGAAGGAAGGCAGTGTATGCACCTCTACTTTCAGTAGGCACTCATGTACGTCATTGACCAGCTCAAGTCACCTCTATGAATAACTCCAATAACTCGCTAGCTATTTTTACTTATGGCTCAAGGATGAGGCCCATCTTGAATATAGCCTAGAGTTGTTGGATTACAAGTAGCAAATCTCCCCAGACTTGGATCTCCGTGGCACCCAGATCCCATTAAAGCTCAAGTTCGATGAATAATGCCTCATATTTCGCTGTATTTTTGGAACAAATGTATTCGAGACGGAAAGAATAAGCAAACGTTTCACCCTGTGGGTTAACCAACGTTATCCCTGCCACTGCGAAAGCACTCGTGCTGGATCCATCGAAGTAAATGAAAGGACCCGACCCTGATTTTGTTGCCTAAATCTAAATCAAACCCCTTCTGAAAACACGAACTTTCAAAAAATTTGGTAGTTCCACTATATCACGAAGTTACCATTAACCTGCACCCAAAAATACACTTCATCCTATGCCACAAAAGTCAAACTGTGGGCACCAATCCCATCCGGATTTCTCAAAAACATATCATAATGTAAAGCAATAAACAAAATTGTAACTTTATAGAAATCCGGAAAAATCATATGAAAATATAAACATCAGAGTATTCAGAGCGATCTCTAGTATATACATAAATACACAACAGTAGGCCAAATTAGAAACCTACTGAGAAGGAAAAGTAGCTCGAATACTAAGCCTCCAACCTTGACGTGCGACACCAAAATCCAAACTGCAAATTGGGCATTCAAAACAAAGAGCCCAGGGAAAGACATATAAACCGTTAGAGTGAGTGGACGAAAATAAATGTCTTTCGTCGAATATAATATATGTTATAAAACATATGCGAGTCTAAATGCATGAAAATCATATGGTACACGAGGGAGACTCTAACTCCTCACGCGTACAGAGCATGCATCGAAAATCCCGCGGGTCACTCATGAACACATCCGCGCTAGTACAGTCTGAATCACAGGATCCCAGACCCTCATGTGATTCTAGACAGAAAGACCTCAGGTCAGGGTATGTGCCCCCCGGTAAACATCCTCGAGGATCAGCCGGGATGCTAAGTGTATTGATACAACTATACATACTGAGATTGTACTCTATGTAAACCAAATCATAAATAGTTTCTATGCAAATGTATAAAGCGTAATGTAAATGCATATTCGTATTGCATAATTATAAGGCATAATCGTAGATGCATATTTGTAAATGCAGAATCGTAAAACACATGCTCGTATAAATCATAATCGCATATGCATGCTCATGCTCATAAAAACGTATAATAAAGACTCGCAACCAATCAGTGAAAATAAATGTGTCCACTCATAGACAAGCACAACGCGCAAACACGCTAATCCAAAGATCCGGCGAAAGATCCTTTGCCAAGCGTATGATCTTGATCTCCTGAATAATCACAAAATATCACTGCTTAAATCACAATTCAATACTCTAAACCACACCTAGGAAACCAACCATTTCCAGAAATATATAACTCGGATATCAAGAAAATCGTCAAAAATTCCCTAAATACTCCACATATTCCTCGACATAAAATCGACCACTCAAATCAATTCGAAAACCTCAAGACGATGCTCGGGGCGCGATTACGAGTAAAACGGCATAAAACTTTCCAAAATCCAAAAAGTCAACTCTTCGCCGGAGCTCCGTCGTTGACTGTCGCCGCCGCCAACGGTGCGTCGTCAACGACGACATTTTTCGGCAGGGAAAGCCCAAAATTCAACCTCTCCTCGAGCCCAACACATTCCTCTTCTTCACTTTCCTCCAATTCTACCGTTATCCGCCTGAATTCCGCACAAAAGCTCATGAAGTTCAAATCGGCCGGCGATCGATTCACCACCAGAACTCCGGCAACGGCGCACGGCGGTTCACAAGACCACCCACAAAAGCATCCCCGTGGTCCACGCACCATTTCCCCCCAAACCCCAACCTCCACCGTGGCCGGAGCACTGCCACCTGTCGCCCCCAAAAATCCTCCATTTCTCACTCAAAATTCCACCCCAAAACCTCCACCATACATCACACAAATTACATCAAATGAAAGCATAGGTCCTAAGCTTCATTCCCTTACCTTTATTTCCGGCAACCATTGTGACGACCCGGAACAGAATCAGTAGTGTAATTGGCTTAATTCACAAGTTAGCGCGTAATTACAGTTTTCCGATAATTGATTAATTTACCGGTTTTGATTACGAATTAATTATCGGCCGAGAATTTGAGTTGAGTCTCTTCTCGAGAGTTGTTGTACACGTGATTTCGAGTTTGTGAGCGGTTTCGGATGATTATTTTGACGACCGAGGAATATAATATGAACATTTGAAGTTGCGGAATCTCGTCGAGTTTATCCGTTCGTTTCGAGTTTATCTGAATCGTGATGGTTATCCGTTTGGACCGTCGATCATTCCGAGAGGCGAGTATAAATATCGGAAATAGTCGAAAAATTGTCGAAAACACTATTTGAGGCGTTGACCGAGCGTTGACCAAAATTTGAACTCGTTGACCCGAGGGGACTATTCACCCGGTTACTGTTCATCGTTGGAGCTTCTGTTCCCGGCCAATTTTGGCCACTACCTTGGAAGGTAAAATCTTCCTCTCGTGATTCTAAACTAGTTAGAACTTGGAATTTCTTGATTTGGTTGAGAATTGAGGGAGAACGAGTTCGATGAAGTTGGGTGATTTTGCCTGATTCGGGTGGCCTTCTCCAGAGACTTTTGGGGTCGAGGCTTTGGGGGGAAAGGTTCCCCTAAACCTGTAGATGCTTTTGATAGAAGGAATTTGGGTTTGGTTGCCGTTTGAAGCTCGCCGGAATCTCACCGGAATCCATGGATTCCGTGAGTTTCCAGCTCAATTCCGGCCGGTGGGCTTGGAATTGGAACTCGGTGTAGAAGAAAAATGTGTTGGGCTTGAGGAGGACTACTGATCTGGATATTTTGGCTGGGATCCGTCACCGTTGATTCCGCGCCGCCGCCGGCGGTCAACGGCGGAGCTCCGATCAACTCTTCGCCGGAACTCCGTTGACTTTTTTGGATATGTGTCGAGTTATATGTCGTTTCGCTCGTATTCGCGCCCCGATCATCGCCTTGTAGTTTTTGAGTTGATTTGGGTACCGGATTTTCAGTCGAGGGTTTGAGTGGAGATTTCGGGAATTTCGTCGATTATTTTGCACTGCATTATATATTTCCGGGAACGGTTGGTTTCCGAGGTGTGGATAGTGTTGTGAATTGTGATTTTGATCAGATATATTTTATGATTATTCAGGGGATCGAGATCGTGCTTCGGGCGAAGGATCTTCCGTCGGACCACGTGATTAGCGTGAGTGCGCGCTTTGCTCGTCTGTGAGTGGACAATTTCTTTTCACTGATAATCGCGAGTCTTTAATATACGTTTTACGAGCATGAGCATGCATATGAGATTATGATTTATATGAGCATGTGTTATACAATTATGTATTACGTATATGCATTTACATTATGCTTTATACACTTGCATATAACTATTTATGATTTGGTTTACACAGAGTACAGTCACAGTATATATTGTTGTATCGATACACTACTTTTGCTCGTCTGTGAGTGGACAATTTATTTTCACTGATAATCGCGAGTCTTTAATATACGTTTTACGAGCATGAGCATGCATATGAGATTATGATTTATATGAGCATGTGTTATACAATTATGTATTACGTATATGCATTTACATTATGCTTTATACACTTGCATATAACTATTTATGATTTGGTTTACACAGAGTACAGTCACAGTATATATTGTTGTATCGATACACTACTTTTGCTCGTCTGTGAGTGGACAATTTCTTTTCACTGATAATCGCGAGTCTTTAATATACGTTTTACAAGCATGAGCATGCATATGAGATTATGATTTATATGAGCATGTGTTATACAATTATGTATTACGTATATGCATTTACATTATGCTTTATACACTTGCATATAACTATTTATGATTTGGTTTACACAGAGTACAGTCATAGTATATATTGTTGTATCGATACACTTGCATCCCGGCTGATCCCTGAGGATGTTTACCTGGGCAGGCTGTGACCCCTGACCCGAGGCCCTTACCGGGGGGGCAGACCTCTGACCTGAGGCCTTTTTTGCTAGAATCACGTGTGGGTCTGGGATCCCGTGATTCCAAATGTACTAGCGCGGACGTGTCCATGAGTGACCCCGCGAAGTTTTACGCTACATTCTCTGTACGCGTGAGGAGTTTGAGTCTCCCTCGTGTACTATGTCATATTCATTTATTTAGACTCGCATATGTTTTTATAACATATATTATTCGGCGAAAGACATTTATTTTCGTCCACTCACTCTAATGGTTTTCATGTCTTTCCCCTGGGCTTTTTGATTTTCCGTGCCCAGTTTGCAGTTCGGATTCTGTTGTCTCACGTCGCGGTCGGAGGCTAGTTGTTCGAGGTACCTTTCTTTTCCAGTAGGTTTCTTGTTTTGCCTACTGTTGTATATTTTGTATATATACACTAGAGGTCGCTCTAAACAGTTATGTTTACTGTTTATTGTTATTGTTATGATATTGAGAAATCCGAATGGGATTGGTGCCCACGGTTTGGTTTTTGTGGCATAGGATGAAGTGTTATTTTCCGGGTGCAGGTAAAGGCAATTCGCGTTAGTAAGGTTACTCTGCCGAAATTTTTTGTGGTTTTTGTTGGTTCGTGTTTTTAGAAGGGGTTTGATTCCAGTTTAGGAAACTAAATCGGGATTGGGTCCTTTCAACCGTGCCATTTTCCGGCGGCCACAACGACGGTGAGTCACGGACTCATTGAGTCAATGCGGGTTGACTCGGTCAACTCGGCCAGAACTGGTCAACTCGGTCAAACAGTCCATTTTTGAACTTTTGCGATAACTTTACGACTATTCGGCTATTTATACGTCGCGAACCAACTCTATTCGCGATTCGGATAACTCAAACGGATAAACACGACTAACTCGACGTTAATTTCAAATATTCATTTTATATTCCTCATTTATCCAAAAAATCCTCAGAAAGCTCATACGAACTCGAAATCAGATTCTCTACATTTTCTATGAACAAACCTAAACCAAATTCGTCTTCGATAATTAAGTCGTGAACAAGGCCGCAAATCCAATTAAATTCGACTAACCACAATTATACGTGAAACTCACGAATTTGGCCGATTAATATACGAATTCTGGTTCGGGTTGTCACAGTAAAACTTCCAAGGAGTGAAAGAAATGTGTGATAGCTCTAACTCCCGCTGCTTTGAGATTTCCTTCATAGGGTGATGAGCGAGGAAATTGGCCACTGCTTGGCCCTTTACTGCCTCTACTGAATATATTGTAAGGAAAACTCAGACAGCGCGAGAATCAATTTCCTTATCCATCCTTGAAGTATAGGTCGGGCTAACATGTATCATACCAAGTCTGTTTGTGCGATGATGCATGTTGTGAAGAACAGCATGTAATGCCTCAATTTGCAACTAAAAAAATAAAGAGCAAGGCATAATGTTTCCATCAATGTATATCTACTCTCGCAATCCGTAAGAGTCCTACTTAAGTAGAATATTGCTTGCTATGTCTTCACCTCATCATCCTGTGCTAATAAACTCCCTATAGATAACTCGGTTGCTGAGATGTCAAGCTTAAATGGCACTCCCTTCAGTGGTAGTACCAAGACTGGCGTGTTAACTAAGTATTTCTTGATTGTGTCAAATGCCTCTTGGTGAACCTGTTCCCATACGAACACCTTTTCACCCTGCAATTTGAGTAAAGGTGCGAAAGGTTTGGTCTTTCCTGCCATGTTTGCAATGATCCTTCTCAAGAAGTTGATCTTTTCGAGTAGTTAGCAAAGTTCATGCTTATTCTTCGGAGGAGAAGCTTTAAACACTACTTCCTTCTTAACATCTGGGACCTCAATTCCTTGCTGATATACCAAGAAACCAAGAAAGTACCTCGCTTATACTCTGAAAACGGACTTGGCAGGGTTCATTTTGAGCTGATGCTTCCTCATCTGCATGAATACTTGCCATAGGTCTTCCACATGAGTTTACCTCTGCTTTGATTTGACCACAACATCGTCAATATAGACCTCCAGGATATCACCGGCTGATACGTTGCCCCTCCGTTCTTCAACCTAAACGACATGTTGACGGATTCAAACACTCCTAATACCCTTGGACATCGAAATGCAGTCTTGTGCCTATCCTCTTCAACGAATGGGATTTGATGATATCCCGTTGTGTCGTCCATGAATGAGAGCATCTCGTGTCTCGCAACCGCATCAATAAGCAACTCAGCGATTGGCATTGGGTAAGCATCCTTCAGTGTAGCCTGGTTTAGGTCCCTGTAGTCCACTCGTAACCAAATTTTGCCATTCTTTTTCCGTACGGGAAGTATGTTTGATATCCGCTTCGTGTATTTAGGCACCTGGATGACTCTAGATTTCAACATCTTTTTTATTTCTTCTTTGACCAGCTTGGCTGTCTCAGGATTCATCCTCTGCATCTGCTGCTGGACTGGCTTTCTTCCCTCTGCGATCGTGAGCTTGTGCACAACTAGTTCTGGCTGACATATCTTCAAATTTCTCTACAAAACAGTCTTTGTACTCGAATAAGAGATCAACGAGACTCTTTCTCTCTTCAAGCTCAAGGAAAGTGCTGAAAGCCACTTCCATTGGCTTAGTGATGGATCCAAGGTTAATTATTTCAGTCAGGTCCCGAACTTTAGGTGGTGTATCATCCAAGGCTGCAGGTGCGAGCTGGATGATATCCTCATCTATTTCTTCCTGCTGGACGTCTTCATCGATACACTCTGTTGAGGCTATGGTTGGTAGGCAATCATAGGCTTGCGACTACATCATATAAGTGTGCAATCATGCGTACAGAGAACCACGAGCCTCTGCCTCCTTATCCCTGGATGGACGTATCATTGATGGCTCGTGGAGGCTAGCTCCAGAAAGTAGGGTCGTGCTTTGTCTTCTCTTGCCTGCACCACCCCCCACTGAGCTAGTTCTGAGGCCGTTACTCCAACGGGTCGGCCTTTCTTATCGACGCCGCATACTTCCAATAGCCTAAGATTTCCACTACAGTAATCGACATCCAGTGCATTCGCAAAGACTGAGTACGGTCGCGGGTCAGCATTAACAATGTGCAACTCTGACGTCTCCATATCTCATATGAGGAGTTGTTGATGAAGCGATGGCACACAGTAACTTTGATGGATCCAATATCTACCCAGTATTGCACTGAAAGGTGAATTGCATTCTATGTCGAAGAAGGTGTGCACCCCTATGACGGGTCCAACCTTGACTTCTACGAATAACGACCCTAATGTCTGCGATACGGTCCCTGCAAAGTTTTTGATTGTCATGGACGTTGCTTGAATAACTGATCTTGGGATACTCAACACTGTCATTACTCGAGTAGTTAAGACGTTCATCGCTGCCCTGGTATATACCATGACTTTATTAAGTTGGATGCCCCCCATGCCCACAATTATCTATAATGGTCTTATATGCGAGGCCATTGTAGCTGTCAGTTTAGAGAACATCATGTAGGATTTTTGTATTATAGGATCCACCGTTGGTCCCTATTCCTTTGGTTCCTCACGTTCTGCCAAAGATAATTCTTGAGCAACCTTGTTCACAATGGCCATGTGTGCTGTCTTAGCTGGTTTGGAAAGTTTTTTCGGTAGCAAGTACACAATGCCATATGTACGTCCTCGGCGTAGACCTCTTCCATCTCTTCACAATAATTCCCGTAGTCAACCAGTTGCTCATCCTTATCGTTTGCCTCAGCTTCCACTAACAGCAGCTGTTACGGCTGCTCGTCAACCATTCGCTCTCACACATAAACCTCGGATTCCAGTTTCTCCGCAGAGTCCAACTTGGCCGTGAGAATTGATTCACCCACCACCCACCACTACTTCGATAACATTGGCTTTGGAAGCAATACGAGCAAGCTTCTTTTGCTCTTCAATCACCAAAGGGTTTGGTTTCCATCACAACACCGGGTTCTTCCTTGGCTCATCAGCGGGCTCTGCCTTGGGTTCGATGCACTTGAAAACTGATTTCCACACTGGTTTATCTTTAACTACGTCCCGAGCCCTTTTGGGCACACACTGCATCTCTACTTTAGGCTGTGTTTTGTCGATTCGGGAAAATACACTAGGCCTGGATGTTTGGACCTTTGGTCTACTGGAGCCTTGATCAAACGTAATCATGAGTGTAGCTGCGAGCATGTTCAACCTTCTTTGAATCTGCGCTGGTGACTCCTTTAACTGCTCTGGCTTGATCAAGCCTCTATCCAAAGCTTCCAGAGTTCTCTTCGCAATTCCGAATTGGCGCTACAATTTCCTTTTCCTAGTGGGAGTCATTTCCACCATTTTACCCCCTCACTTCACATACCAAACGTTTTCTTTAATCACTACTCGGGTCATAGGAGGAATGTAAGGCTTGCTTGACTACGTTCGCTGCCTTTCATCAGTATCCCCATCTTTCATCTCGGTCAGTCGCATACGTTTGAACAAATTCTACTCCTTGGGCACTGTCTGAGATTCCTTCGGGCTTGCCGGCTAATAGTTTTCTGGTGGAGACTTGACCATTGAACCCATTCGTACAGCGTCCACAAATTCTTCATAGGTCATTTTGAGAACTCACATCACTTTGTAACAAGTGCAGAGCACTACTAGAATCGCTTCTTGACAGATTTCCTTTTGCTTCCCCTTGGGATCTTCTTTACAACTACTGCGGGCACCTGCATCGTTGGTGGTTTTAAGATCTAATGTTGGCTTCCGCTTTGGTTCCTCTATGCCAGGATACCTCTAGAGTGCCTACTATAAAAGATCCTACAACAGCCTCTTCTTCCTCAAAGTCTGGAAGAACAATATCTCCATCATCTATCCATCGCTGGACCTATTCCTGCAATGCCATGCACTGGTTGTTATTGTGTGACCAAGAGTGATGGAATTTTCAATACAATCCCTTCTGCGGAGGAGTGGCCTTGGGGTTCGGTACGTTTGCGATACCATCTTTGATAAACTCCTCTAAGATCTCTTCCAGACTATCGGTGCGAAACCCTTCGGTGGTGTTCGACCTTGCTAGCTCTACCACTTTTACCTAGGTATCTGCGAAAGGTTGTCGATCAAGTAAACAAATTTGTGGTGATGCATCAATCGCAAGCTTTCGTTCGTTAATCCACTTCTGGATTTGATCTTTTAGGTTGATGCAATCCTTGGTAGTGTGATTCCACATGTTATGGAACTTGCAATACTTCTTTCCTTTGAGCTGTTCAGCGGTAGGGAATGCTCCGAAGTCTAACTTGGTTAACTTCCTATCAATCAAATCCTCTATGATCTCATGAGCTGCATTCGTATCATAAGTATAGGATTCGAATTCTGATTTCGTGAACGCACTAGTCAACATTCGCACTGGTCCCTTTGAAGGAATTATCTTCTTTGTCTTAACTGTGTGCTTTGCTATCAACTAAAAACCAGCCACCGTTGCGTCATTAAAATCATATCCATCAGACTCTTCCTCTTCTTGTACAGCTGCAATCATCTTGAGGCGTTCCCAGTATGGAGTCTTTGGAGTATACGTTCCTGTAGACGCCTTTCGCCTATTATCAGCTTATTCATACGCAGCATGCATGTGAGCCACGACGTCAATGAGAGTGTTCAACGATGTGAACCTTTCGTCGACGTACTTGGTGTGTAATCTCTCCTCGAGTCCTCCGACTGCGATGTACACCAACTCTTCCATGCTACATGAAGTTCTGCTCTTGATATATTCTGCTCGGAACCAGTGTAGATATGCCATGGGAGATTCACTTGGCATCTGTACCATTTGGCACAGCTTACCGAGCTGCAAAGCCGGTTCTGACCTGCCAAAGTGCTCAGTAAACAATCTCTCCATCATTGCCCAGTTGTAGACCGAGCCCTGCGGTAAGTTTGTGTACCAATGCAATGCTGGACATGACAACGAGGACGCGAAGACCCTTAACGTGAACTCGCCGAGTCTACCCCATGGTCCACACTTGACTCTGAATCGAGCGATGTGGGTAGCTGCTGGCTCCGCTCTTCCTTCGCTGAAACGAGTAAAGGAGATAGGCCGATACCCCTTTGGCCACTTCCAACCAAACAGTGGTAGTGGGAAGGGATCGTTGTAGATTATCAGAGTTCCTCCCGCACTCGGCAGCCTCTGATTGATGATGTGGTTAATTCTCTCTTCCAGTTCTCGCTCAAGGTTTACTTGCGGAGGATGTGGAATGAGAATATCGTCATCCTTGACATCCTTAGAATCATGAAAAAGTGGTTCTCGCTCCCCCAAATTATAGTTGATCAGCGCAAAGCTTGCTGTTATAGTATTGGTAAGGTTAGCGAGAGTATCAAATTTCTTGCCGTTGTCAACATGCTCAACTTCTCGAGCCTTGTAAAGGCTGTCAAGTCTATTCTGAACTCAAGACATCATTCTGTCGCTGGCTTCCATGTTGTTCAGAATCCGTTCCATGCTGGCGTTTCGCCGCTGCTCTTATTCGAGCGAGAAATCTCTGTAGGCCTCGAAGTTCATGGCCTTTATCTCCTTGATGCTCTTAGGTTCTGACGATGATGATGATCTACCTTTAGTCATCGTTGCACCGAACCTCTGTGTTACTTCTTCGTTGCTTAAACCTCTACAAGTGGCTGAGTTGTGTTCTCGGAGCGTGGGTGATGGATGCTTAAGGCAACTCATGAAGATTTTGCGGTACAGATCAATGATTTGAAGACACTACCTGAGTCCCACTGGACGTGCCAAAATGTTTGGCTTTGATTTTTCTCTAGTCAAGTTGCTGCGAGTTGGAGTGATCGTAAACTGTCTCTTTTTGTATCCGCGTCTGTTTTCGTGCTGTGTGCGAGGCGTGCCACTGCCGAGGGCAGAATGTTGTTGTGTAGTGCGATGCGTAGTCTCTGCTTCCTATCAAGCGATTAGAGTGAGGAGAATACCAACCTCACTCGTTGAGTCTTATTTGTCTTGATTCAAGACATAAGCTTCGTGTCTCTCTGCTTAGCCATAAAGAATTGATACTTTACACCCTCGGGCAAGCATAAAGCAGAGCAATCATAAGGACGTAGTGTTGAGAACACCGGATAGTGTTACTCCATAGATCTTAAGAATCCTCACGCTCTGTCAGGTGGCCTAGATCCTAAATCCGCTGTCACCGGTTGGTTAGCTTGAGAGAACCTTCAAATCCCCACGCCCTGTAGTGTGGCCTAGATTTTGAGTTCGCTGGTCGCTGGATGTTTACTCGTGGTGAGTAAGATTTGCTGGTGCATAAATTTGTGTATGAGTGTCTCTCAGGAATCATTGAAAACGATTGCCCCAGTTTATTTTGGGCGCAAACAGTGATGAACTTTCTTTGTAAAGCCTCCCAAGAATTAATTGAATTGGGGGCAATTTTGTTCAACCTTTTCTTAGCTTTATCCTGCAAACTTTATAGAAGCATCCTTAGCTTGAGTTATCCCGGATACATGCCTAAACCACTCCTAATGTTAAGGCGTCCATATGCCTCTTCAAACTCAAATAGATGGGAGTATGGGTCTGAATTAGGATGTCGTAGAAAGATCTTAAGAGTTTGGAGAAAGCTAGGCTTGATCTTAAATGACTCTCCGGCCAATGGTTGCAAGACGATGCACCCGATATGTGTCGCTTAGAAGGCAAAGCACACTCCCTCAACGGTCTTCCTTCATATACTTTTTCCTCCATGGAAATTTTTCTTGTACTATAAGCTCAACCTCTTGCTCAATTGGCAGATCCAACTCAATATGAAAGACATGAGCTTCGAGTAATGGATTCTCGTGTCTAGCCTCGAAGGCTATGTCGAACAAATTTCAAAATGCTACATGGTTTTCTAGCCTCAAGAACGGAATCCAACTCTCTTCTTCACTATTACTACTACTAGATCCTACTCTACTCAGAGTCACTTTATGAATAAAAGTCCTAACTATATGCTTTAAATAAAGACACTAAATTAGATATGCTCTCAAGAACATAGATAACTCAAAGTAAGTGAACAAGAGCCAAGTGAAAAAATCTTCAAACACAGCAAATCTTCGATGGGTCGAAGGTATTCTTCGACGGATCGAAGGACAGCTACTGTCCCAGATTCGAACAACTTTTCGAAAGGTCAAGACTATGTTTCAACGGTTCGAACAGAATACCCTGCAAATGTTAGAAAGCACAAGTTCAAACTCAAGGTACCTACCAAAGCATTCAAAAGATCATAGACAAAAGAAACAAAGTTTTAGAAGGAAAAATGAACAAAAACTACAAAGCTAAGAAACAAATGTCAGACAAACATTCGGGTATATCGCAGTCAAAGGTTGAAAGGACCCAACCCCGATTTAGTTTCCTAAACCAGAATCAAACCCGTTCTAAAAACACGAACCAACAAAAACCGTAAAATTTTGGGTAGAGTAACGCTACAATCGCGAAATTACCTTTACCTGCACCCGAAAAATAACACTTCATCCTATGCCACAAAAGCCAAACCGTGGGCACCAATCCCATAAAGATTTCTCAATATCGTATCAATAGTAATAAACAGTAAACATAACTGTAATATATAGTAAATCCAGGAAAATCCATATAAAACATGTATCAGAACGTATCAGAGCGACCTCTAGTGTATATATATACAAAATATACAACAGTAGGCAAAACAAGAAACCTACTGGAAAACACAGGTAGCTCGAACAACTAGTCTCCCACCACGACGTGAAAAACCAAAATCCGAACTGCAAACTGGGCACAGAAACCGAAAAGCCCAGGGGAAAGACATGAAAACCGTTAGAGTGAGTGGACGAAAATAAATGTCTTTCGCCGAACGATATATGTTATAATAACATATGCGAGTCAAAATGAATAAATATGATAATTTACACGAGGTGAACCCAAACTCCTCCAGCGTACATAGCATGCATGGAAAAATCCCACGGGGTCGCTCATGGATACATCCGTGCTAGTACAGTCCTAATTACAGGATCCCAAACCCACACGTGATTCTAGCCAGAAAGGCCTCAGGTCAGAGATCTGCCCCCCCCCACCCGGTAAAGGCCTCGGGTCAGGGGTCACAGTCTCCTCCGGTAAACATCCTCGGGGATCAGCCGGGATGCAAGTGTATCGATACAACAACATATACTGAGACTGCACTCTGTGTAAACCAAATCATAAATAGTTCGATGCAAATGTATAAAGCAATATGTAAATGCATATACATAATGTATAATTGTATAGGCATAATCGTATAACACATGCTCATATAAATCGTAATTTCGTATGCATGCTAATGTTCGTAAAACGTGTATAAAGACTCGCGATTATCAGTGAAAAGAAATTGTCCACTCACAAGTGAGTAAAACGCGCACTCGCGCTAATCACGTGGCCCAGCAGAAGATCCCTCGCCCGAAGCACGATCTTGATTCCCTGAATAATCATAAAATATATCTGATCAAAATCACAATCCACAACACTGTACCACACCTCGGAAACCAACCGTTCTCGGAAACATATAATACTATGCAAAATAATCGACGAAATTCTCGAAATCTCCACTCAAAACCCTCGACTGAAAATCCGATACCCAAATCAAGTCGAAAACCTCAAGGCGAAGATCGGGGCACGATTACGAGAAAAACTACATTAAAATCACTAAATTCCAAAAACTCAACGGGTCGCCGGAGCTCCGACGTTGACCGCCGCCGCCGGCAGCGGCACGCCATCAACCGGAGAGTTTTCCTGGCGACCGAACTGCCAAACTGTTCTCCTCTTCAAGCCGAGCAACTTTCCTCAAGGCATCACCACCATCCAACCACCACCGTGGCTGGAAAACAACTCGAAAGAGCTACGGCCAAGAATCGCCGGAAAATTTTCCCGGCCGATTCCGGCGCCGTTACTCCACCTCGTCCCTCCAAACCAAAGGGGAAATGATCACTTTCCAAAGCCCAACAAAACCCACCAAAGGTCCACCCCAGAAAGTCACCGGAGCACCTCCCACCGTCGAGAACGATTCCGGCCAAAGACCCCAAGATTTCAAACCAACATTTCTCCCTCAAATCAAACTCAAATTCCAAAATTCCAAGTTCTAAACTGTAGGAAATCGAAAGAGGAATCGATTCATACCAATATCTAGGCCGGAGGTGGCCGGAATCGCCAAACCCGACGGCGGCAGCACGGTGGAGAACTGGTCAACGAAAAGTCAACGGTCAGCCTTGGTCAAACGACGGTCAAACTTCCCGAACAGTGTTTTCGACAATTTTTTCGACTATTTTCGATATTTAGAGTCGCGCCTCGGGACGATCGACGGTCCAAAATGGATAACCATTACAATTCGGATAAACTCGATACGAACGGATAAACTCGTCGATATTTCGAAACTTCAAATAATCATATTATATTCCTCGGTCATCGAAAAAATCATCCGGAACCACCCACGAACTCGAAATCACGTGAACTACAACTCTCAAGAAGTATAACTCAAATTGTCGGCCGATAATCAGCTCGTAAATGAAACCGGCAAACCACACAATAACGAAAAACTGCGATTGCGTGATAAGTCGTGGATTACGCTGATTACTCTACTGATTCGGGTTCGGGTCGTCACAAATCTACCCCCCTTAAAAAATTTCGACCTCGAAATTAACGTACCTGTCAAGTGAACAGATGATGATACTGCTCTCGCATACGCTGCTTAGTCTCCCAAGTGGCCTCCTCAACCGAGTGATTCTGCCACAAGACCTTCACCAGTTGTATAACACGGTGCCTCAACTCCTGCTCACGTCGATCGAGAATCTGTACCGGCTCCTCAACATACGTCAAATCCTCTCAAATCGGTAGCTGCTGTGGTGCTAACACATGTGATGGATCTGAGATATACTTCCGCAACATCGAAACGTGAAAAACATCATGCACACGTGCCATCTCAGCCGGTAACTCAAGCCTGTAAGCAACAGCTCCAACCCTTTCGGTGATCTCGTACGGACCAATGTATCGTGGTCGAAGCTTGCCACGCTTCCCGAAACGCACAACACCCCTCCACGGAGATAGTTTTAGGAAGACCCAATCGCCTACCTCAAACTCAAGACTCTTCCTCCTCACGTCTGCGTAACTCTTTTGACGATCCTGGGCGATCTTTAATCTGTCTCGGATAATTTGGACGTCCTCTATGGTGCTCTTCACCAGATCAGGGCCAATAAGCCATCGTTCGCCCACCTTACTCCAGCACAACGGAGTGCGGCACTGCCTCCCGTACAGGGCCTCGTACGGTGCCATCTCGATACTGGCCTGATAGCTATTGTTGTAGGCGAACTCTATCAGATGCAGTTGATGGTCCCAATTCCTGCGAAACTGCAACACATGACCGCAACATATCCTCAAGAGTCTGTATAGTCCGCTCAGACTACCTATTAGTCTGAGGATGAAAAGCTATACTGAAACGCAACCTTGTGCCCATGGCCCGCTGCAATG
This sequence comes from Geum urbanum, assembly GCA_946800695.1. NCBI lineage: Eukaryota > Viridiplantae > Streptophyta > Magnoliopsida > Rosales > Rosaceae > Geum > Geum urbanum. The sequence continues at coordinate 45,586,432 of OX326998.1, forward strand.
CCTGCCAGAACTCTGAAGTGAACTGACTGTCTCGGTCAGAAACAATAGATACAGGCACACCGTGTAGTCGAACAATCTCCGACAAATACAGCTTGGCCAATCTGCCCACTGATATCTTCCCCAGAAGTGTGAGAAAATGAGCGGATTTCGTCAGTCGATCCACAATAACCCAAATGCCAGTGTTGCCAGTCGAAGTACGCGGCAACTGATAAACAAAATCCATAGTAATGTGCTCTTACTTCCAAACCGGAATCTCCAGTGGCTGTAACTTTCCTGCAGGTTTCTGCCTCTCCGCTTTAACCTGCTGACAAATCAAACATCGGCTTACGTACGCAGCGATCTCCCGCTTCATGTTGCGCTACCAGTAATACGCTCGAAGAGTACGAAACATCTTCGTACCTCCGGGATGCATCGCATACGCCGAACTATGGGCCTTTTCTAGAATCTCCTTCTTCAGACTTTCGTCTCGAGATACGCACAACCTGCCTCTGAACAGCAACGTACCGTCGTCACTCAACCAAAACTCTGTAGACACGCCATTCCGTATCATGGTCTTCTTGCCTAACAGGTAGGAATCTGAATCCTGAGCCTCCCGAACCTGGTCAACCAATACAGGTCGAACCTGAAAAGTGGCTAACAAGGCTCCCTCATCATCCCACTCAAACTCGGCACCCGTGGCCCAAAGCTCAGTTAACATAGATACTCTGGTCACACACACGTGAAATAACGAAGCTCCGGATTTCTGGCTAAGTGCATCGGCAACAACATTGGCCTTCCCTGGATCGTACTCGAAAGTGCAATCGTAGTCGTTGATCAACTCCATCCATCGGCGTTGCCTCATGTTCAAGTCTGGTTGCGTTCGCAAGTAAGTAAGACTATTGTGGTCGGTGTAGATCTTACACTGGGCTCCGTACAAGTAATGTCTCCAACTCTTCAACGCTAGCACAATAGCGGCCAACTCCAAATCATGGGTCGGATAGTTGACTTCGTGTGGTTTCAACAGTCTGGAACCGTAGGCTACAACCCTGCCATGCTGCATCAGCACAGAACCAAGTCTCAACTTCGACGCGTCACTATAAACCACAAACTCACCGCTGTCGTCTGGTAATGTCAGAACCGGTGTTGTAGTCAACTTCTCCTTCAGGAGCAGATAACTCTCCTCACATGCATCAGACCACTCAAACTTGACGCCCTTCTTCGTCAGTCTGGTAAATTGAGTAGCAATCCGAGAAAAATCCTGTACAAATCCCTGGTAGTAGCCTGCTAAACCCAAGAAACTCCGAATCTACGGTACAATGGTAGGTCTACTCCAATTCAGCACGGCCTCGATCTTGTCAGGATCAACACTGACTCCCTCAGCCGATATCACGTGGCCCAGAAACTTCACATTGTCCAGCCAAAACTCGCACTTGCTGAACTTCGCAAACAACTGATGGTCCTGCAAAGTCCGCAACACCGCTCGCAAATGCTTTTAATGCTGGCCCACACTCCTGGAATAGATCAAAATATCATCGATGAATACAATCACGAACTTGTCTATAAACCGTCTGAACACCCGATTCATCAGGTCCATGAAGGCTGCGGGGGCGTTGGTCAACCCAAACGGCATAACCAAAAACTCGTAATGCCTATACCGCGATCTGAAAGCTGATCTGACCACATCAGACTCTCGGATCCTCAACTGGTGATATCTGGACCTGAGATCAATCTTCGAAAAGACTGAAGCTCCCTTGAGCTGATCGAATAAATCATCAATCCGTGGCAACGAATACTTGTTCTTCACTGTAATCTGATTCAGCTTCTGGTAGTCGATACACAACCGCATAGATCCATCCTTCTTCCATACAAACAAAACCAGGGCACCCCATGGTGAAACACTGGGTCGAATAAAACCCTTCTCCAGCAACTCCTGGAGCTGAACCTGCAACTCTTTCAACTACGCTGGCACCATACGATACGGTGCCTGAGAAATGGGTTCTGTACCCAATAACAGCTCAATAGTGAAGTCAATCTCCTGAACAGGAGGTATGCCCGGTAACTCTTCCGGAAACATATCCGGAAACTCGGAAACAACCTCAATACCACTAAGGTCTGGCACAGCAGCCGTAGTGTCCACAACATGAGCTAAATAAGCAACACAATCTTCTTCATCATCTGATCCGCCTTCAGCACGGAAGTCAAACATGGCAAGGATGTATTCTTTTCACCGCGAAACAATACCTCAGGAAAGCCCGGTCGTCAAAACGCGACCTCCTTCTTGTGACAGTCAAACATGGCCTAATGCGTCTCGAAGAAGTCCATACCCAAGATTAGATCAAAATCAATGATATTAAGCAACAAAAAATCTGCAGCTAAACCATGGCCTCCAATAAAAATCTCACAGTCTCTGTACACCCAGCCAATACTCACCACCTCACCGGACGGATACAACACTCTCCACAACCCCGGAAGCGGAGACGTAGGTACCGTGGCTAAAGACGATAGTCTATACGACATGAATGAATGTGTGGCACCTGGATCTAACAATGTAAGTACTGGAATACCGAAGATCTACAGCGTACCGATAACGACCTCTGGTGAAGCTTTGCCCTCTCGCAAAGTCATGGCATGAACCCTCGCCGGCCCGGCTGGTCGTCCACGCTGAGGTTGTCCCTGCTGTAGGCCCTGGCCCGCAAACTGTACTGGTCGAGCTCCCGAAGTGGCACCTCGCTCAGCTCCGGAACTCTGGGCCGTATGTCCATCAGCACCATCAAGCTGGAAACACTCTCTCGCATAGTGACCCACCTAGCCACAACGAAAATAAGTGACAGGGCCTCGCTGACACGGACCATAGTGATGCCTGTTGCAGAAGCTGCATAATGGGTACTCTCTCGGTACAGCGAGCGTGCCACCGGTACGCCGAGGATAACTGGAACCGCTGGAACCTCCACTACCCTGTGGTCGCTGTGGTCGATCTCTCCTCAATCTCGGTCTCTGTCTCGGTGCACTAGCTGGTGGTCGATAAGGTCCACTGCCCGAGGATGAAGCCGAACCGAAAGTATCAGAACTCTGCCTCTTTGAAGGCCCTTGACTCGGTCCACCCTTTTCAAACCGCCTAGGCTGGTACCTCATCTGCATCTCCTTCTCGATATCCTCACCTCGGTGTGTTGCACTGACAAACTCATCGAAGTTGTTCCGAGGCATTGTAGTCAGAGTCCCATTTATGTTCAAGTTCAAACCCAGCTCAAACCTGCGGCACTTGGCTTCCTCAGTAGCTACCATGTCACGCGCAAATCGAGATAAACGGGTAAACCTATCCCGGTACTCAAGTACAGACAAACTGCCTTGCCTCAAGTTCGTAAACTCCTCATGCTTACGCTGCTGGGTAGCCTGGTTGAAGTACCTCCGCATAAACAAATCTCGGAACAAAGTCCACGGAGTATCAACTGGAACTCTATCGGTGCTAACCTACTATAAGTATGCATCTGACTCAACTAATCCAACTGTTGCCACTGTCATCTGCTCAGGGGTGAAACGCAGACGCTCACAAATACGTTCAACCTGAACCAACCATGCCTCACACATCTTTGGATCAGCAGAATCCGAAAAGACAGTCGCACCAGCAGTACGAGCCTTGACCACAGGGTCAAAACGCTCCTCCAAACGCAACACTCACATCAGCAAGTCGTGCGTCTGGCAATCCTCATCAGGATCCGCTTCTCGATCAACACGGGGACCACGTCGAGGAGGCATCCTACTGATAAAAGACAAGCATTAGGTACAAGCAGAATGAACGTAATCATGAGACCTCAGATATTTGAGAACACACAACACCCGAAGCATTGATGAGTACCGCTGGCCAGTCGGGTCATTACTCCAGTCATGCTGTACAAACTCAAATACCCTAAGCGTCACAACTACAAGAGTCTACAGAATCTGACAACCTAATGCTCTGATACCCAGCTGAAAGGACCCAACCCCGATTTAGTTTCCTAAACCGGAATCAAACCCCTTATGAAAACACGAACCAACAAAAACCGTAAAAATTTGGGTAGAGTAACGTTACAATTGCGGAATTACCTTTACCTGCACCCGGAAAATAACACTTCATCTTATGCCACAAAAGCCAAACCGTGGGCACCAATCCCATCCGGATTTCTCAATATCATATCAATAGTAATAAATAGTAAACATAACTGTAATATATAGTAAATCTGGGAAAATCCATATAAAACATGTATCAGAACGTATCAGAGCGACCTCTAGTGTATATATATACAAAATATACAACAGTAGGCGAAACAAGAAACCTACTGGAAAACACAGGTAGCTCGAACAACTAGCCTCCGACCACGACGTGAAACACCAGAATCCGAACTGCAAACTGGGCACGGAAACCGAAAAGCCCAGGGGAAAGACATGAAAACCGTTAGAGTGAGTGGACGAAAATAAATGTTTTTCACCGAACGATATATGTTATAATAACATGTGCGAGTCAAAATGAATAAATATGATAATGTACACAAGGTGAACTCAAAATCCTCCAGCATACAGAGCATGCATGGAAAAATCTTACTGGGTCGCTCATAGACACATCCGTGCTATTATAGTCCGAATCACGGGATCCCAGACCCACACGTGATTCTACCCAGAAAGGCCTCAGGTCATAGGTCTGCCCCCCCCCCCAGTAAAGGCCTCGGGTCAGGGGTCACAGCCTCCCCCGGTAAACATCCTCGGGGATCAGCCGGGATGCAAGTGTATCGATACAACAACATATACTGAGACTGTACTCTGTGTAAACGAAGTCATAAATAGTTTGATGCAAATGTATAAAGCAATATGTAAATGCATATACGTAATGTATAATTGTTTAGGCATAATCGTATAACACATGCTCATATAAATCGTAATTTCGTATGCATGCTCATGTTCGTAAAACGTGTATAAAGACTCGTGATTATCAGTGAAAAGAAATTGTCCACTCACAGATGAGCAAAACGCGCACTCACACCAACCGTTCTCGGAAACATATAATTAAAAGGACCTAACCCCGATTTAGTTTCCTAAACCAGAATCAAACCCCTTCTGAAAACACGAACCAACAAAAACCATCAAAATTTCGGCAGCGTAACGCTACTAACGCGGAATTGCCATTACCTGCACCCGGAAAATACACTTCATCCTATGCCATAAGAGCCAAACCGTGGGCACCAATCCCATCCGGATTTCTCAATATATCGACAGTAATGTAAAGTAATAAATATAACTATACTTTACCGAAATCCGGGGAAAATCGTATATAAACATGACATAAGAATACTCAGAGCGACTTCTAGTATAGATATACAAATAGTAGGCCAAACTAAGAACCTACCATAAAAGAAACATCGCTCGAATACTATGCCTCTGACCACGACGTGCGACACCTGAATCTGAACTGCAAATTGGGCACAGAAACCGAAAAGCCCAGGGGAAAGACATGAAAACTGTTAGAGTGAGTGAACGAAAATAAATGTCTTTCGCCGAATAATATATGTTATAAAAATATATGCGAGTCTAAATGCATAAAAATCATATGGCACACGAGGGAGACTCTAACTCCTCACGCGTACAGAGCATGCATCATAAATACCGCGGGGTCTCTCATGGACTCCCTCGCGCTAGTACAGTATGAATTACGGGATCCCAGACCGACACGTGATTCCTAGCCAGAAAGGCCTCGGGTTAGGATATCTGTGCCCCCCGGAGCGTACTCGGGGATCAGCCGAGAAGCCAATGTGTATCGATACAACCCTGATAACTGAGACTGTACTCTGTGTAAACCAAATCATAAATCCTTTCCATGCACATGCATAAAACATAATATATATATATGTATGTATATTCATATACGCATATTTGTAAAACACATGCTCATTTAAATCATGATCATAACTGCATGCTCATGCTCGTAAAACGTATATAAAAGACTCGCAGTCAATCCATGAAAAGAAATGTCCACTCACAGACTAGCGTAACGCAATATGCGTTAATCCCGTAATCCGGCGAAAAATCACTCGCCAAACGAACGATCACGAACTCCTGAATAATCATAAAATCCATTTCTCAAAATCATAACTCAGTACCTTGAATCATATCACGAGAAACAACCGTTCTCAGAAACACATAATTCAATAACGACGAATTGTCGAAAATCCGATAATCATACCACACAACCTCGCTATAATTTCGGACGTCAATTCGAAAAAACAACCTCACCACTGCAATCGGGGCGCGATTCCGAGTGAAACGACATATAACTCGTCGAAAACCACGTCGGGCGAAAAGTCGCCGCCGCCGTCGCCGCTGCCTCCGGCACCGGAATTTCAGACCTGCCCAGAAAATTTCATACTACACATGGTTGCAAAGATATCGACGATTCCAACAACTTTCCAGTTATAAGTTAAGGCCAATTTTGAACGGAAAACCTCCAAAAATCAACTCAAAGTTCCAAACCCTTACCGGAATTTCACATCGACGGATCTCCTTCCTCCGGCTACGGCAACCCCCAAGACCACTTGCAATAGCTTCCTTACCTCAAGGATAACAAAACCCCTCAAAGAGGAGCCACCAATTCGGCCGGAAAAGCCACCTCCGACCACCACGAAATCTCACCGGAAAACACCAAAAATTCCCAAACTTTGACAAGCCGTAACTTCTTCATCCGGCAACCAAATTGAACGAATGACCTATCAAAAGAAAGAGGAGCTCAAGCCGAACAACTTTCATGAAGAGACTCCGGCAAAACGTGGCCGGAATCGGCCTCAAAATCCAAGAAAACCGAACGGCAGTTTAGATCTAAACGGGTCGCCCACCCTTGACCCATGGTCAACGCGGGTCAAGGCCCAGTTTCCTGTTTTGGAAAGTTTCCAATTTCGGCAAGTATTCTCCCGTATTTATACCGTACGCGTATCGAACCCCAATCGGATAAATACGACAATATTCGACGGACGAAAATATTCACAACTTATTCCTCGTAACTCGGAAAAATATCCGAAAGTTCCCACAAGCTCGAAATTAAATTCTCTACAACTTCCACGAAGGATCCCAAATCAAATTCTCGTCCGATAATTTAGTCGCTAAGAAAGCCGCCATATTAGCAGATTATGTCGAAATCACGACAAATTGCGAAACTCGCAAAACAAGTCAATAATCATTCCATCTACGGTTCAGGTCGATCAACGGTCCAAAACGGATCACAATCACAATTCAGATAGACTCGAACACGGACGGATAAACTCGACAATATATCGAAATTTCAAATATTGGTATTATATTCCTCGGTCGTCCAAATAATAATCCGGAACCGCCCACGAACTCGAAATCACGCGTACAACAACTCTCGAGAAGAGGCTCAAATCAAATTATCGGCCAATAATTAAGTCGTAATCAAAGCCGACGATTCAATCAATTATCAGAAATCTGCGATTATACGCTAACTCACGAATTAAGCTGATTACACTTCTGATTCTGTTCTGGGTCGTCACAAATCGACCCCCCTTAAAATAATTTCGACATCGAAATTTCCAAGTCTGCTGACTAAAAAGTAGGAGTACTGCCACAACTGAACAACTCCGTCAATGGAAAATATCTATGTACCTTCAAATCTCGAATCTGAACTGGCTCCTCACAATTGCCAAGTCTTCGTGCAAAAGGAACTGATAGGGTACAAAACACGCAACAAATCTGAAATGTAGTTCCGCCACACGGAACACAACACACAAAAGCCAACGCTATATGCAATGCCGAACTATACGGCACAACACAAATTCGCCTATGATCACGTACAAATCAAAATAACGTGGCAATTCACAGCTCATCCTGCTCACATCAACATAACTCAAACATCGAACTCGGGCAATAAGCATCCTGTTTCCGCTAATCCGAAAGTCTGTGGTAGCACATTCCACTAAATTAGGATCAAGCATCAGCTCAAATCAAACTCGCTCCAACACAATGGAGTACAACATCGTTCCTCAAAACGACATCATGTAACGTCATAATCATAGTGGTCAACAAACTGGTACTGCAAGCAATCTCGAACTAATGAAACTGCTGGTCCCAAATTCCTCGGAACTGCAATTTACAAGACCACAACATGCCCTCCAAAGTCTGAATAGTCTCCAAAGATCGCCCGCCAATCTGAGGATAAGAACCGGTACTGACTGTAATCTGGTCCCCAATGCTCACTGCCACGTTTGCCAACACTCTGTTGTAGCTGATTATCTCGATCAGCGATCTGGAACATAGGCGCATCATGAAAATGAACAACCTCCGCCAAACATAGCTATGCCAGCCTGCCACTGAAATCTTTTCTGGAAGTACAAGGAAATGTACTGAGTTCATCGAATGGTCCACAAAGATCCAACAACTGGTACCACAAACCGAAGTGCGTACTGGCACACAAAACCACAGCGACAAACTCCAACTTCTAATCGGAAATCTCCAACAGCTGTAACTTTCCAGCAAGTCTCTGCCTCGCTGCCATCGCCTGTCGACAAATGTGGCATCTGCTCACACAAGCTGCTACGTTCTTCTACAGATTGCGTCACGAGTAGTAAGCTCGAAGTATCAGACACATCTCCGTACCGCTAGTGTATAACGCATGCAAAACAATGAGCTTCAACATCATCACACTCGAACTCAGCTCCCGTAGCTCGCGACTCGGCTAACACGGAAACTCGAGCCACACACACATGAAACACTGAAGCTCCCGACTTCCGACTGAATGCATCAGCAACATCACTATATTCTCTCGGATAAACTCAAATGTGCAGCCATAGTCATTAATCGACCCCATACATCTACACTGCCTCAAGTTCAAATCTGGCCGAAAATGCAAGTAGATGAAACTCAAGTGATCAATGGACATCCTACACTGCGCTGCATGCCACAACGAAACAATAGTGTCTCCAACTCTTTGATGCTAATACAAGGACAACAACTCCCAAATCATACACAGGATATGCAAATTCATAAAGTTTCCACTGCCTGAAACCATGAGCCTCCGCTCTACAATACTACATCAAAGCATAACCAAATTCAAACCTCGATGCATCGCCATAACCCATGAACTCACCACTATCGTCAGGTAGAGTCAAAACCGGTACAATAGTCAACCTTCTTTCAGGAGTAAGTAATTCTCCTCGCGTGCATCGGACCACTCAAACTTGACGCCTTTCTTCGTCAATCCGGAAAGTGAAGTGGTAATCCGAGAAAATCCTGCATAGAGCACCGATATTAACCTGTCAAACCTGAAAAGCTCCTGATCCCTGGTACAATGGTAAGTCTACTCCAAACCAACACGGCTCTATCTGATGGGAATCCACACTGACTCCATCGGCTGACATCATACAGCCCAAAATCTTCACGCTAAACAACCAAAATTCACACTGACTGAACTTCACAAACAACTGATCATCTCGCGAAGTCCGCAAAACAGCTCACAAATGCTTCAGGTACTGGCCTACACTACTGGAGTAAATCAGAATGTTGCCGACAAACACGACCACAAACTCGTCCAGAATCGTCTAAACACCCGGTCCATCAAGTCCATAAAAACTGCAGGGCATTGGTCAACCAAACGGCGTGACCAAGAACTCGTAGTGCTCGTACCGTGGTCCGAAAGTTGTCCTAACCACATCTGACTCCCTGATCCTCAACTGACAGTATCCGGACCCGAAATCAATCTTCGAAAAGACCGAAGCTCTCTTGAGCTGATTAACCCAATCGTCAATCCGAAGCGGAGGATACTTGCTCTCCTCTGAAGCCTGATTCAGCTTCCGGTAGTCGATGCACCACCTCATCGAACCAACCATCTTCCGCACAAACAATGCAAGAGTATACCACGATGATACGCTGGGTCGTACAAAATCTCCTCCAGCAACTCTCGAAGTTGAATATGTAGCTCCATCAGCTCCGCTGGCACCGAACGACAAGTTGCCGGACATATGAGTCCAACGCCCGATAAAAGCTCCATGGTGTAGTCGGTCTCCCGAACTAGAGAAATACCCGGTAACTCCCCCGGAACACACCTGGAAACTCGGGAATCACCTCAATGTCGCCAATGTCTGGCACAGCAACCGTAGTATCCACAACATGAGCTAAGCAAACAACACAACCCGTTTCCACCATCCGCTCGACCATCACCGCTAAAATCACACATGACAATAAAATATTCTTCTCACCGCGAAACAATATTTCGGGGAAACCCGGGTCGTCGAAACACAACCTCCTTCTCGTGACCATCGCACATAACCCAATGCGTCGTCAAAAAGTTCAAACCCATAATCACATCAAAATCGACGATATCCAGCAATAATGGATCTGCGGCTAACCTAAGACCTCCATAAAAAATCTCACAACCTCTCCGGATGGATACACACTCTTAATAACTCCGGAAGTGGAGATGCAGGTACAATAACCATGGATATCAGGCAACAGTAATCTCAGAGAAACTCCGTCCTCACACAGGGTCGTGGCACGAACTCTGACATGCCCAACTAGCCGCCACGTGGATTACGACTTGCTGATTAATTCGTCAAAAAGGCTACATTGGTCAAACTCCAGAAATAGCATCATGACTTCCTCCTGAACTCTGAGCTGCCGAACCACTAAAACAGCTGGCTGAGGACGCTCCTTCACAACGTGACCCTCCTGGCCACCATAATAGCAACTGAGAGTGCTCCACGAACACAAGTCACAGCGACACCTGCTGCGAGAAAGGATCACCAACGATCACCCAAACTCATGCCACAGGAATAAGTCCGCTACTCCGTGATCTCCATCATCACCAAACGGATCCTCTGCTTTGATCTGATGACCCCCAACATAATCGAAAAGGCCACAGCCTGATGAAGTCACTGATTCTGAGGTGCATGAACTCAACCTCATCAAAATATCTCAACTAAGTCCACTTTCCCCAAACCAACATGTCGGAAAACGCGTACATCTTTCCTTCTCAATAGCCCCACCTCTGAGTGCAGCACATCAAGCTCCCCACGGTTAGCTCGAGGCATAACAGTCAAAATCTTTCTGATGCTCAAGTTCAAACTCATCTCGAACCTCATGCACTGCTTCCTCTGAAGCCACATAACACGTGCAAACAGGGACAAACATGTGAACAATACATCTCTGCCTCAGGTGGGCAAACACTCCATATCTCCATTGTTGGATAGCCTGATTGAACCATTACCGTATAAACAATACCTTGAATGTAGGCCATGGAGTCGCAACAGGAACTCACACAATACTAGCCCACCCAATGCAATGATCTGACTCAGGCAAAACATTAACTACCATAATTCTCTGCTCTGAGGCAACATATAGACGCCCATACATGCACAACCGGAAAACTATGCCACACAAATCTCTGAATCCAGAATGCTCATTCAAACCCACAATCACTGTCAAGTCGCGTGTCGATTGATCCTCAATAGGATTCACAACCATACCCCGACACGGAAATCACGTCAAGGAGGCATCCTAATGAATAAAACATCTTTTGCAACAAGTAGAACGTAATCATGCAACTTTAAATATTTGAAAGTATACAACACCCGGAGTATTGATGAGTATCCGCCGGCCGGTCGGGTCACCACTCCAGACATGCTGTACATTCTCAAATATCCTTAGTAAACACGACTACAGAAGTCTACAGAACCTATAACCTAATGCTCTGATACCAAGCTGAAAGGACCAATCCCCGATTTAGTTTCCTAAACTAGAATCAAACCCCTTCTGAAAACACGAACCAACAAAAACCATCAAAATTTTGGCAGAGTAACGCTACTAACGCGGAATTCCCATTACCTGCACCCGGAAAATACACTTCATCCTATGCCACAGAAGCCAAACCGTGGGCACCAATCCCATCCGGATTTCTCAATATATCAACAGTAATGTAAAGTAATAAATATAACTATGCTATACCAAAATCCGGGGAAAATCGTATATAAACATGACATAAGAATACTCAGAGCGACTTATAGTATAGATATACAAATAGTAGGCCAAACTAAGAACCTACCATAAAAGAAACATCGCTCGAATACTATGCCTCCGACCACGACGTGCGACACCTGAATCTGAACTGCAAACTGGGCATGGAAACCGAAAAGCCCAGGGGAAAGACATGAAAACTGTTAGAGTGAGTGGACGAAAATAAATGTCTTTCGCCGAATAATATATGTTATAAAAACATATGCGAATCTAAATGCATAAAAATCATATGGTACACGAGGGAGACTCTAACTCCTCACGCGTACAGAGCATGCATCATAAATACCGCGGGGTCTCTCATGGACTCCCTCGCGCTAGTACAGTCTAAATCACGGGATCCCATACCCACACGTGATTCCTAGCCAGAAAGGCCTCGGGTCAGGATATCTGTGCCCCCTCGGAGCGTACTCGGGGATCAGCCGAGAAGCCAATGTGCATCGATACAACCCTGATAACTGAGATTGTACTCTGTGTAAACCAAATCATAAATCCTTTCCATGCACATGCATAAAACATAATATATATATATATATATATATGTATGTATATTCGTATATGCATATGCGTAAAACACATGCTCATTTAAATCATGATCATAACTGCATGCTCATGCTCGTAAAACGTATATAAAAGACTCGCAGTAAATCCGTGAAAAGAAATGTCCACTCATAGACTAGCGTAACGCAATACGCGTTAATCCCGTGATCCGGCGGAAAATCACTCGCCAAATGAATGATCACAAACTCTTGAATAATCATAAAATCCATTTCTCAAAATCATAACTCAGTACCTCAAATCATATCACGAGAAACAACCGTTCTCGGAAACACATAATTCAATAACGACGAATTGTCGAAAATCCGATAATCATACCACACAACCTCGCTATAATTTCGGACGCTCAAATCGAAAAAAAAACCTCACCACTGCGATCGGGGCGCGATTCCGAGTGAAACGACATATAACTCGTCGAAAACCACGTCGGGCGAAAAGTCGCCGCCGCCTTCGCCGCTGCCTCCGGCCATCGGAATTTCAGACCTACCCAGAAAATTTCATGCTTCACATGGTTTCAAAGATCTCGACGATTCCAACAACTTTTCAGTTATAAGTTAAGGCCAATTTTGACCGGAAAACCTCCAAAAATCAACTCAAAGTTCCAAAACCTTACCGGAATTTCACATCGACGGATCTCCTTCCTCCGGCCACGGAAACCCTCAAGACCACTTCCAATAGCTTCCTTACCTCGAGGCTAACAGAACCCCTCAAAGAGGAGCCACCAATTCGGCCAAAAAAGCCACCTCCGACCACCACGAAATCTCACCAGAAAACACCAAAAATTCCCAAACTTTGACAAGCCGTAACTTCTTCATCCGGAAAACCAAATTGAACGAATGACCTATCAAAAGAAAGATGAGCTCAAGCCCAACAACTTTCTTGAAGAGACTCCGGCCAACCGTGGCCGGAATCGGCCACAAAATCCTAGAAAACCGAACGGCAATTTAGAGCTAAACGGGTCGCCCACCCTTGACCCATGGTCAACGCGGGTCAAGGCCCAGTTTCCTGTTTTGGAAAGTTTCAAATTTCGGCAAGTATTCTCCCGTATTTATACCGTACGCGTATCGAACCCCAATCGGATAAATACGACAATATTCGACGGACGAAAATATTCACAACTTATTCCTCGTAACTCGGAAATTATCCGAAAGTTCCCACAAGCTCGAAATTAAATTCTCTACAACTTCCACGAAGGATCCCAAATCAAATTCTCGTCCGATAATTTAGTCGCTAAGAAAGCCGCCATATTAGCAGATTATGTCGAAATCACGACAAATCGCGAAACTCGCAAAACAAATCAATAATCATTCCATCTACGGTTCGGGTCGATCAACGGTCCAAAACAGATCACAATCACAATTCAGATAGACTCAAACTTGAATGGATAAACTGTGACGACCCAGAATAGAATCAGTAGTGAAATCGCATAGTCGCAGATTGCCGACAGTTGATTGAATCGCCGGATGTGTTAACGACTTAATTATTGGCCGAGAATTGGAGCTGGGTCTCTTCTCGAAAGTCGTTGTACGTGTGATTTCGAGTTCGTGGACGGTTCCGGATCGTTATTTGGACGACCGAGGAATTAATTATGAATATTTGAAGTTCGGATTTAAATGGTGGTGCTCTTAACGACTAAAGTACCGGACGAGAATTTGGTTTCGACTTCTTCATGGAAGTTGTAGAGAATTTAATTTCGAGCTCGTGGGAACTTCCGAAGAATTTATCCGAGTTACGAAGATTAAGTTGTGAATATTTCCGATTGTTGATTATTTAGTCGGATTATGTATGTGTTTGGGTGAACCGTTGACTTTTTATCCGTTTGGTCGATGTGTTTGACTTCGGGTGATTATTGAAGAACATGTCGAGACGAGTTTGTGGCCGCGAGAATTATCGGAATCGGAGTTACGACGTGGAAGTTACGTGTATTTAAAGTTCGTCGAAAAGATAAGTATGAAGTTTCCTTATTGGCAAAGTCTATAATTAGCAGTTTCCCTCACGATTGGTGGCGGCGCCGCCGTGGGTGGTGGTCAACGGCGGTCAAAGTTTGACTTTTTGGGTTTTCGACAAGCTGCATGTCACTTTACTCGAAATTGGGCCCCGATCGCAGTGGGGAGGTTCGTTTTTCAAGTTGAGCGTCCGAACTTACAGCGAGGTATTGGGGTGTGAATATCGGATTTTCGACGATTCGTCGTATTCGGATTATGTGTTTCCGAGAACGGTGGTTTCTCGTGATTTGTTTTGAATTGTCGAATTATGATTTTGAGATATAGTTATTGTGATTATTCAGGGGTTCGTGATTATTCTTTTGGCGAGGGACTTTCCGCCGGATCACGGGTTAACGCGAACTGCGTTACGCTAGTCTGTGAGTGGACAATTTCTTTTCACGGAATTCTTGCGAGTCTTTTATATGATTTACGAACTTGAGCATGCGTATGAGATTTCGGATTACATGAGCATGTGTTTTAGATTATACGGATATATGTATACGAATATACATACACTTATATGCTGTTTCATGCATTTGCATCGAACTGTTTATGATTTGATTTACACAGAGTACAGTCTCAGTTACGTTGTTGTATCGATACACTTGCCTCTCGACTGATCCCCAATGGTAGGCTACCAGGAGGGGCGTTTCCCCGGAACCGAGGCCTTTCTGGCTAGAATCACGTGGAAGTCAAGGACTCCGTGGTTGTGACTGTACTAGCACGGGTGTGTCCATGAGTGACCCCGTGGGATTTTTACTTGCATGCTCAGTACGCTGGAGGAGTATGAGTTTACCTCGCGTATTTTATTATATTTATTCATTCGACTCGCATAGGTTTTTATAACATATATTACTCGGTAAAAGATAATTATTTTCGTCCACTCACTCTAACAGTTTTCATGTCTTTCCCCTGGGCTTTTCGGTTTCCGTGCCCAGTTTGCAGTTCGGATTCTTGTGTCGCACGTCGTGGTCGGAGGCTTAGTGCTCGAGCTATCTTGTTTCTTTCAGTAGGTTTATTGTTCTACCTACTGTGGTATACTTATATGGTTATACATTAGAGGTCGCTCTGAGTATTCGGTTGTGTATACTATACGATTTTACACCGGATTTCAGTAAAGTACAAATATATTTACTACTTTACATTATTGTTGATATATTGAGAAATCCGGATGGGATTGGTGCCCACGGTTTGATTTTTGTGGCATAGGATGAAGTGTATTTTCCGCGTGCAGGTAATGGTAATTCCACGTTAGTAACAAAACTCTGCCAAAATTTCGAAAGATTTTTGTTGGTTCGTATTTTTGAAGGGGTTTGATTCCGGTTCAGGCAACTAAATCGGGGTTGGATCCTTTCAGCTTGGTATCAGAGCATTAGGTTATAAGTTTTATAGACTTCTGTAGTCGTGTTTACTAAGGATATTTGAGAATGTACAGCAAGTCTGGAATGGTGACCCGACCGGCCAGCGGATACTCATCAATATTCCGGGTGTTGTATACTTTCAAATATTTGAAGTTCCATGATTACGTTCCACTTGTTGTGAACGATGTTTTATTCATTAGGATGCCTCCCTCACGTGCTTTCCGTGTCGTTTCGGTTGTGGATAATATTGAGGATCAATCGACGCGCGATTTGCCAGAGAACTGTGGGTTTGGATGAGTATTCCGAGTTCGGAGAATTGTGTGGCATGGTTTACGAGGTTCGAGATGAGTTTGAACCTGAGCATCAGAGAGAGTCTGATTGATATGCCTCGAGACATCCGTGAGGAGCTTAATGTGCTGCACTCAGTGGCGAGGCTATTGTGAGGGAAAGATGTACGCGGTTTTCGAGGTGATGGTTTGAGGGAAGTGGACTTAGTCGAGATTTTGATGAGGTTGAGTTCCGACATTCCAGGATCAGTGACTTCATCAGGCTATGGTCTTTCGATTATGTTGTGGGCCATCAGATCAAGCAGAGGATCAGTTTGACGATGGTAGAGATCACAGAGTACCAGACTTATGTGACGACCCAGACCAGAATCAGTAGTATGATCAGCTATATACGTGAGTTACTGCGTAGTCGCAGGTTTCCGACAGTTGTTGGAATCGCCAGGCTCGTTAACGACTTAATTATTGGCCAAGAATTGGAGCTGAGTCTCTTCTCGAGAGTCGTAGTACATGTGATTTCGAGTTCGTGGGCGGTTCCGGATCGTTACTTGAACGACCGAGGAATTAATTATGAATATTTGAAGTTTCGACGAAAACAGATTTAAATGGCAGGTTTGTTAGCGACTAAATTACCGGACGAGAATTTGGGTTCGGCTTCTTCAAGGAAGTTGTTCAGAATTTAATTTCGAGCTAGTGGGAACTTCCGGAGCATTGTTCTAAGTTACAAGGATTAAGTTGTGATTATTTTCGATTGTTGATTATTTAGTCGATTTAAATAAGTGTTGGTTTGAATGGTTGACTTTTTATCCGATTGGTCGATGTGTTTCACTTTGGGTGATTATTGAAGAATATGTCAAGACGAGTTTGTGGCCGCGAGAATTATCGGAATCGGAATTACGACGAGAAAGTTACGGGTGTTCAAAGTTCGTCGAAAAGGATAATTATGAAGTTTCCAAAAATGGAAAGTCTATAAATAGCAGTTGCCACATTGGGCAAGTCAAACATTTCCATTTTGGGTGTTGACCGAGTCAACTCGGTGGAGAGAGGATGGTGGCCGACGTGCTCCACGGTGGTGCTCGGATTCCGGTTGTTTCCGGCTTCGAGAAATTGTGCAATCAACTCGCCATGATGCCCTCTTCACTTTCCCGGCCTCCCTTCACGGCCAAGCTCGCCGGAAGTGGAAGAATTTTCCGGCTAAGTTTGGAAAAAATTGGGGTTAATCGGGTTCATCAAATTTGGTCGAATTGAGCTGTGTTTTGGACTAGGTTTTGTAGCTCTCCTCTCAAGGATTCTAACTATGTAAGTATGAAGCTTTAATTCGATTTGTGGAATGAGAATTTTGGATTTGAAATTTGTGTACCAATTTGGTTTATCACGAAATTGATCTAGCTAGAGTGAGAATTGGCCTCCGATGCAGTTGACAAAGTTGCTCAGTGGGTAATTTTGCATGGAATGGTGGTTTCTCCGCCGTGAAATTCTCCGGTCAGTGGCGGCGCCGCCGTGGACGGCGGTCAACGGCGGTCAAACTTTGACTTTTTGGGATTTTTGACGTGTTGCATGTCATTTCACTCGAAATCGCGCCCTGATCGCAGTGGGGAGGTTCGTTTTTCGAGTTGAGCGTCCGAACTTACAGCGAGGTATTGAGGTGTGATTTCCGGATTTCCGACAGTTTGTCGTAAATGGATTATGTGTTTCCGAGAACGGTGGTTTCTCGTGATTTGTTTTGAATTGTCGAAGTATGATTGTGAGAATTGGATATTGTGATTATTCAGGTCTTCATGATCGTTTGTTTGGCGAGGGACTTTCCGCCGGATCACGGGTTAACGCGAACTGCGTTACGCTAGCGTGTGAGTGGACAAGTTTATATTTTCACAGTTGATTTGCGAGTTCGTGGATTTTATGATTTCCCGTATTTAAATTATACGATGTTGAGATATATGTTGTTTTCGGAGGTATTGTTATATGTTTATTTATGATGGCATTTATTACATCGATGTACCAGAGTTGAGAGATTCCTCTGGGCGGGGTTGAGTGGTCCCCTGCGTGCCGCCAGGGTTGAGTGGTCCCCTGGCCTATCACTGTCAGGTTTGAGCGATTCACCTAACGTCGGGTTTGAGAGGTCACCCGACAACCTCCGTATATATATATATATATATATATATATGTGTTGTGTTGTTTTCCGAACTCGCACTGTTTTACGTTGAGTATGTATATAAACTAGTGAAAGGCATATGTTTATTTTCGTCCACTCACTCTAACGTTTTTATTTGCCTTTCCCCTGGGCTTTTCGGTTTCCGTGCCCAGTTTGCAGTTTGGACTCTGGTGTCGCACGTCGTGGTCGGAGGCATAGTGCTCGAGCTACCTTGTTTCTTCCAGTAGGTTTATTGTTCTACCTACTGTGGTATACTTATATGTTTATACATTAGAGGTCGCTCTGAGAAATCTGTTGTTTACGTTGTAAGATTTTACACCGGATTTCAGTAATGTATTGATATATTTATTGTTTTACTTTATTGTTGATATATTGAGAAATCCAGATGGGATTGGTGCCCACAGTTTGCTTTTTGTGGCATAGGATGAAGTGTATTTTCCGCGTGCAGGTAATGGTAATTCCACGTTAGTAACGAAACTCTGCCGAAATTTTGTTGGTTTTTGTTGGTTCGTGTTTTCGAAGGGGTTTGACTCCGGTTTAGGGAGCTAAATCGGGGTTGGGTCCTTTCAGCTTGGTATCAGAGCATTAGGTTGTAGGTTATGTAGACTTTTGTAGTCGTGTTTACTAAGGATATTTGAGAATGTATAGCATGTCTGGAATGGTCACCCAACCGGCCGGCGGATAATCATCAATATTTCGGGTGTTGTATACTTTCAAATATTTGAAGCTCCATGATTACGTTCCACTTGTTGTGAACAATGTTTTATTCATTAGGATGCCTCCTGACGTGCTTTCCGTGTCGTTTCGGTTGTGGACCTGTCGAGGATCAATCGACGCGCGATTTGCTAGAGAATTGTGGGTTTGGATGAGTATACTGAGTTCAGAAATTTGTGTGGCACGGTTTGGCTGGTTGTGTGTGTATGAGCATTTACATGTTGCCTCAGAGCTGAGAATTGTGGGAGTTGATGTTTGCCTGAGTCAGATTGTTGTATTTGGTGGGCTGGTATTGTGTGAGTTCCTGTTGCGACTCTATGGCCTACATTCAGGGTGTTGTTTATATGGTAATGATTTTATCAGGCTAACCAGCATTCGAAAGAGGAGTGGTTACCCACCTGAGGCAGAGATGCATTGTCCACATGTTTGTTCCATTTGCACGTGTTATGTGGCTTCAGACGGAGCTATGCACGAGGTTCGAGATGAGTTTGAACCTGAGCATCAGAGAGAGTCGGATTGATGTGCCTCAAGACATCCGTGAGGAGCATAGTGTGCTGCATTCAGTGGCGAGGCTATTGAGAACAAAAGGTGTACGCGGTTTCCGATGTGTGAGTTTGAGGAAAGTGGATTTAGTCGAGATTTTGATGAGGTTGAGTTCTGGCACCTCGAGATCAGTGACTTCATCAGGCTCTGGCCTTATCAATTATGTTGTGGGCCATCAGATCAAGCAGAGGATCTGTTTGATGATGGCGGAGATCACAGAGTGGCGGACTTGCTCATGTGGTATGAGTTCAAGTGATCGTTGGAGATCCTTTCTCGCAGCAGGTGTCGTTGTGACTTGTGTTCGTGGAGAACTTTCAGTTGTCATTATGGTGGCCAGGAGGATCACGTTACGAGGGAGAACCCCCAGCCAGCTGTTTTAGCGGTTCGGCAGCTCAGAGTGCATGAGGAGGTCATGATGTTGTTCCTGCAGTCTGATCAATGTACCCTTTTGATGAGTTATTCAGCAAGTCGCAATTGACGTGGGCGACTAGTTGGGCATGTTGGAGTTTGTGCCATGACCTTGTTTGAGGATAGACTTTTTTCCGAGATTACTGTTGTTTGATATCCATGGCGATTGTACCTGTATCTCCACATTCGGGATTTTGGAGAGTGTTGCATCCACCCGGAGGATTGTGAGATCCTTGTTGGGAGGTTATATGTTTAGCCGCGGATCTGTTATAGCTGGACATCGTGGCTTTGATGTGATTATGAGTATGGACTTACTGACGATGCATTTGGCTGTGTTTGAGTGCCTCGAGAAAGAGGTTGTGTTTCGACGACCAGACTTTCCCCGAGATACTGTTCGCGGTGATGGTCGAGCGGATGGTGGAGACGAATTGTGTTATTTGCTTAGCTCATGTTGTAGATACTATGGTTGCTATACCCGACATTGGTGACATTGAGGTGGTTCCCGAGTTCCAGGTGTGTTTCGGAGGAGTACCAGGTATCCCTCCAGTTCGGGAGACTGACTACACCATTGAGCTTGTACCGGGCGCTGAACTTATTTTACCGAAGACTTGTCGTTCGGAGCCAGTGGAGCTGATGGAGCTACAGTTTCGACTCCAGGAGTTGCTGGAGGAAATTTCATGCGACCCCGTGTATTTGCATGGTGTGCTGTTGCATTGTGTACGGGATGTTGGTTGGTTTGTCGAGGTGGTGCATTGACTACCGGAAGCCTAATTCGCTTCAGAGGAAAGCAAGTATCCACCACTTCGGATTGATGATGAGTTTGATCAGTTTGCGAGAGCTTCAGTCTTGTCGAAGATTCATTTTGGATCCGGATACTATCAGTTGAGGATTGATGAGTCGGATGTGGTTATGTTAACTTTCAGATCATGGTGCGGGCATAACGAGTTCTTGGTCACGCTGTTTGGTTGACCAATGCCCCGTGAATCGTGTGGACTTGATGGACTATGTGTTCAGACGGTTTCTGGATGAGTTGTGGCCATGTTTGTCAACAACATTTTGATTCACTCGAGGAGTGTGGACCAGTACCTGAAGCAATTGTGAGCGGTTTTGCGGACTTCGCGAGGTGATCAGCTATTTGCGAAGTTCAGCCAGTGTGAGTTTTGGCCGATTAGCGTGATGATTTTGGACTATATGATGTTATCCGAGGGAGTTGGCGTGGATCCTGATCAGATAGGAGCCGTGTTGATTCAGAGTTTGCCCTACTATTGTACCAGAGATCAGGAGTCTCTTGGGTTTAGCAGGCTATTACCGACGGCTTGTGCAGGATTTTCCCGGATTGCCACTCTACTTTCTGGATTGACGAAGAAAGTTCAAGTGGTTCGATGCACGCGAGGAAAGTTACTTACTCCTGCGGGATGGTAGACTGTTGCTTCGGTTTCGACCTTACCTGATGATCGTGATGAGTTCGTGGGTTATGGCGATGCATCGAGGTATATATTTGGTTATGTTTTGATGTTGTGTAGCAGAGCGGTGGCTCATGGGTTCAAGCATTGGAGACTTTATGTGGCTACATATCCTATGTGTGGTTTGGGTGTAGCTGTTTTTATGTTAGCATCAGAGAGTTGGAGACACTACAGCTATGGCATGCAGCTCAGTGTAGGACGTACACTGATCACTTGAGTTTCATCCACTTGCATTTTCGGCCAGATTTGGGCTTGAAGCAGTGTAGATGGATGGGGTCGACTAACGACTATGGCTGCACCTTTGAGCTTGTTCAGGAAAGGCTAGAGATTATACTTTGACCATCCGTCTGGGATGTTGTTGCTGATGCATGCAGTCAAGAGTCGAGAGCTTCAGTGTTTTATGTGTGTGTGTGATTTGAGTTTTCGTGTTAGCTGAGTTGCGAGCTATAGGAGCTGAGTTCGAGTGTGATGATGTTGAAGCTCATTGTTTTGCGCGCATTTGGCGCTAGTGATGAGGAGATGTATCAGATACTTCGAGTGTATTACTCGTGACGCAACATGAAGAGCAATGTAGCAGCTTGTGTATGCAGATGCCACATTTGTCGACAGGCAATGGCTAGGAGGCAGAGACCTACCGAGAAGTGTCAGCCATTTGAGATTTCCAGTTAGACGTGGCGATTGGTGCTGTGATTGTGTATGTTTGTATGCACTTTGATTTGTGATACCAGTTGTCAGGCTATTGTGGACCATTTGACGAACTCCGTACATCTCCTTGTACTTTCGAAGATGATTTCCATGGCAGGCTGGTATAGCTGTGTTTGATGGAGATTGTCCATTTTCGTGATGTGCCTATGTCCCAGTTCGCTGATCGAGGTAATCAGCTACGACTGTGTGTTGGTGAGCTTTGCAGCGAGCATTGGGGACCCGATTACAAGATAATACTGGTTCTTATCCTCAGATTGGCGAGCGATCTTCGAGGACTATTCAGGCTTTGGAGGGCATGTTGTGGACCTCGGTATTGCAGTTCGGGAGGATTCGGGACCAGCAGTTTCACTTGTTCGAGATTGCATGCAGTACCAACTTGTTGATCCCTATGATTTTGATGTTGCGTGATGTCGTTTTTAGGAACGATGTTGTACTCCCTTGTGCTGGTGCGACTTTGGTTTGAGTTGAGGTTTGATTCAGATTTTATGGAATGTGTTACCACAGACTGTCAGGTTAGCAGAAATGGGTTGATTATTGCTTGAGTTCGACGTTTGAGTTATGTTGATATGAGTGTGTTGAGTTGTGATTTACCATGTTGTTTTGATCCGTATGTGGTTATAGGCGAGTTTGTGTTATGCCGTATGGTTCGGCATCGCCTATATTGTTGGTTTTTATGTGTATTGTGTTCCGTGTTGCGGAACTATGTTTCAGGTTTGCTACGTGTTGTGTACCCTATCTGTTCCTTATGCAATAACACTTGGCTGCTGTGTTGAGCCAGTTCATATTTGTGATTTGAGGATACAGGAATTTCAGCACGGAGCTATCTCCTATGGTGGAGTTTGTTATCAGAGTTGTTCCATTAATGTTGTTACCGGAAAGTTGAGCAGTATGCAGAGGCAGTGCTCCTACCTTGTAGTCGGCAGACTTGGAAATTTCGAGGTCGAAATTTTTTAAGGGGGGTGGATTTGTGACGACCCGGACCAGAATCAGCAGTATGATCAGCTATATACGTGAGTTACTGCGTAGTCGCAGGTTTCCGACAGTTGTTGGAATCGCCAGGCTCGTTAACGACTTAATTATTGGCCGACAATTGGAGCTGAGTCTCTTCTCGAGAGTCGTAGTACATGTGATTTCGAGTTCGTGGGCGGTTCCGGATCATTATTTGGACGACCGAGGAATTAATTATGAATATTTGAAGTTTCGACGGAAACGGATTTAAATGGCAGGTTTGTTAGCGACTAAATTACCGGACGAGAATTTGGGTTCGGCTTCTTCACAGAAGTTGTTCAGAATTTAATTTCGAGCTCGTGGGAACTTCCGGAGCATTGTTCTGAGTTAAAAGGATTAAGTTGTGATTATTTCCGATTGTTGATTATTTAGTCGATTTAAATAAGTGTTGGCTTGAATGGTTGACTTTTTATCCGATTGGTTGATGTGTTTGACTTCGGGTGATTATTGAAGAGTATGTCGAGATGAGTTTGTGGCCGCGAGAATTATCGGAATCGGAATTACGACGAGAAAGTTACGGGTGTTCAAAGTTTGTCGAAAAAGATAATTATGAAGTTTCCAAAAATGGAAAGTCTATAAATAGCAGTTGCCACATTGGGCAAGTCAAACATTTCCATTTTGGGTGTTCACCGAGTTAACTCGGTGGAGAGAGGATGGTAACCGACGTGCTCCACGGTGGTGCTCGGATTCTGGTCGTTTCCGGCTTCGGGAAATGGTGCAATCAACTCGCCGTGATGCCCTCTTCACTTTCCCAGCCTCCCTTCACGGTCAAGCTCGCAGGAAGTGGAAGAATTTTCCGGCTAAGTTTGGAAAAAATTGGGGTTAATCAAGTTCATCAAATTTGGTCGAATTGAGCTGTGTTTTGGACTGGGTTTTGTAGCTCTCCTCTCAAGGATTCTAACCATGTAAGTATGAAGCTTTAATTCGATTTGTGGAAGGAGAATTTTGGATTTGAAATTTGTGTACCAATTCGGTTTATCACGAAATTGACCTAGTTAGTGTGAGAATTGGCCTTCGATGCAGTTGACAAAGTTGCTCAGTGGGTGATTTTGCATGGAATGGTGGTTGCTCCGCCGTGAAATTCTCCGGTCAGTGGCGGCGCCGCCGTGGACGGCAGTCAACGGTCAACGGCGGTCAAACTTTGACTTTTTGGGATTTTCGACGTCTTGCATGTCATTTCACTCGAAATCGCGCCCCGACCGCAGTGGGGAGGTTCGTTTTTCGAGTTGAGCGTCCGAACTTACAGCGAGGTATTGAGGTGTGATTTCCGGATTTCCGACAGTTTGTCGTAAACGGATTATGTGTTTCCGAGAACGGTGGTTTCTCGTGATTTGTTTTGAATTGTCAAATTATGATTGTGAGAATTGGATATTGTGATTATTCAGGTGTTCGTGATCGTTTGTTTGGCGAGGGACTTTCCGCCGGATCACGGGTTAACGCGAACTGCGTTACGCTAGCGTGTGAGTGGACAAGTTTATATTTTAACAGTTGATTTGCGAGTTCGTGGATTTTATGATTTTCCGTATTTAAATTATACGATGTTGAGATATTTGTTGTTTTCGGAGGTATTGTTATATGTTTATTTGTGATGGCATTTATTACATCGATGTACCAGAGTTGAGAGATTCCTTTGGACCAGAGTTGAGAGATTCCTCTGGGCGGGGTTGAGTGGTCCCCTACGTGCCGATAGGGTTGAGTGGTCCCCTGGCCAATCACTGTCAGGTTTGAGCGATTCACCTGACGTCGGGTTTGAGAGGTCGCCCGACAACCTCCGTATATATATATGTGTTGTGTTGTTTTCTGAACTCGCACTGTTTTACATTGAGTATGTATATAAACTGGTGAAAGACATATGTTTATTTTCGTCCACTCACTCTAACGTTTTTATTTGCCTTTCCCCTGGGCTTTTCGGTTTCCGTGCCCAGTTTGCAATTCGGACTCTGGTGTCGCACGTCGTGGTCGGAGGCATAGTGCTCGAGCTACCTTGTTTCTTCCAGTAGGTTTATTGTTCTACCTACTGTGGTATACTTGTATGTTTATACATTAGAGGTCGCTCTGAGAAATCTGTTGTTTACGTTGTACGATTTTACACCGGATTTCAGTAAAGTATTGATATATTTATTGTTTTACTTTACTGTTGATATATTGAGAAATCCGGATGGGATTGGTGCCCATGGTTTTCTTTTTGTGGCATAGGATGAAGTATATTTTCCGCGTGCAGGTAATGGTAATTCCACGTTAGTAACGAAACTCTGCCGAAATTTTGTTGGTTTTTGTTGGTTCGTGTTTTCGAATGGGTTTGACTCCGGTTTAGGGAGCTAAATCGGGGTTTGGTCCTTTCAACTTATTCTTGTGGTATGAGTTTGGGCGATCGTTGGTGATCCTATCACGCAGCAGGTGTTGCGGTGACTTGTGTTTGTGGTACACTTTCAATTGCTGTTTCAGTGGCCAGGAGGGTCACGTTACAAAGGAACACCCCCAGCCAGCTGTTATAGCGGTTCGGTAGCTCAGAGTTACGAGGAGATCCTACTGTTGTTCCTGAAGTTTGACCAATGTACCATTTTGATGAGTTATTCAGCAAGTCGCAATTGATGTGGGCAAATAGTTGGGCATGTTGGAGTTCGTGCCATGACCTTGTTTGAGGACAGACTTTTCTCAGAGGTTACTGTTGTTGGACATCCATGGTTATTGTACCTGCATCTCCACTTCCGAGGTCTTGGAGAGTGTTGCATCCATCCGGAGGTTGTGAGATCCTTGTTGGAGGTTATGGGCTAGCCGCGGATATGTTATAGCTGGTCATCGTGGTTTTAGTAAGGTTGTGAGTATGGTCTTATTGACGATGCATTTGGTTGTGTTCGAGTGCCTCGAGAAGGAGGTTGTGTTTCGACGACCAGATTTTCCCGAGATACTGTTTCGCGGTGATGGTGGAGCAGATGATGGAGATGGATTGTGTTGTTTGCTTAGCTCATGTTGTGGATACTACGGTTGCTGTGTTCGACATTGACGACATTGAGGTGGTTCCCGAGTTTCCAGGTGTATTCCGGAAGAGTTACCAGGTGTTCCTCCAGTTCGGGAGACCGAATACACTATTGAGTTTGTACCGAGCGCTGGACTCATTTTACCGACGTCTTGTCATTCGGAGCCAGCGGAGCTTGTGGAGCTACAGGTTCGACTCCAGGAGTTGCTGGAAAAGGTTTCAGGAGATTTCATGCGACCCCGCGTATTTGCGTGATGTGCTCTTGCATTGTGTGTACAGACGTTGGTTGGTTCGACGAGGTGGTGCATTGACTACCGGAAGCCTGATTCGCTTCAGAGGAGAGTGAGTATCCTCCGTTTTGGATTGAAGATTGGTTGATCAGTTCGCGAGAGCTTCAGTCTTTTTGAAGATTGATTTTGAGTTCGGATACCATCAGTTGAGGATCGATGAGTCGGATGTGGTCTGGATGACTTTCGGATCTTGGTGCGGGCATTACGTGCTCTTGGTCACGACATTGGTTGACGAATGCCCCGTAGGTCTTGTGACGACCCGGACCAGAATTAGCAGTGGAATCAGCTTGATTGATGAGCTTGCACGTAGTCGCAGAGTTGCGACAGTCGTTTTAATCGCCGAAGCTTCTTAACGACTAAATTATTGGCCAAGAATTGGAGCTGGATCTCTTCTCGAGAGTCGTTCTACATGTGATTACGAGTTCGTGGGCGGTTCCGGATTGTTATTTGGACGACCGAGCAATTAATTATGAATATTTGAAGTTTCGACGGAAACGGATTTAAATGGCAGGTTTGTTCGCGACTAAATTACCGGTTGAGAATTTGGTTTCGGCTTCTTCACGAAAGTTGTTCGGAATTTAATTTCGAGTCTTTGGGAACTTCCGGAGCATGATTTGGAGTTACGAGGAATAAGTTGTGATTATTTCCGTTTGTTGATTATTTAGTCGATTTAATGTGTGTTGCTTTGAATGGTTGATGTGTTTGGTCGATGTGTTTGACTTCGGGTGATTATTGAAGAATATGTCGAGATGAGTTTGTGGCCGCCAGAATTATCGGAATCGGAGTTACGACGTGGAAGTTACGAGTATTTTAAGTTCGTTCAAATGGATAATTACGAAGTTTCCTAAAATAGCAGGTATAAATAGTGGGTTGCTAAAAGAGGAAAGTCAAAACTGGAATTATTGTGGTTGACCTTGGTCAACTCGGTTTGACCGAGTTGGGAGAGTGAGTCACGACGGTGGCGTCGGCCTCCACGCCGGCGACCGGATTCCGGCGACTTCCGGGCTCGGCCCGTGGCCCATTCAACTCACCCCGATGCCCTTTACCCATTCCCGGTCTCACTTTCCGGCAAGCTTCATGGTGGAGAGAGAATTCATGGATCAAAGTTTGGGATTTTTGGGTTTAATGGTGAATCCCGATTTTGGCCGAGTTGAACTTCGAGAGGTACTGGGTTTTGTAGCTCTCTTCAAGGTGATTCTAACCATATAAACAAGGTGTTCTAATTTGATTTGTGGATTGAGAATTTTGGGTTTGAAATTTGTGGAACAATTCAGTTTTTAGTGAAATTGAGCTAGTTAGACTTTGAATTGGACTTTGTTGCAGTTATGAAAGTTGCTCAATGAGTGATTTTGCATGGAATAGGGGTTTCTCCGCCGGAAAATTTTCAGGTTGAAGGTGGCGCCGCCGTGGGCGGTGGTCAACGACGGTCCAGTTTGACTTTTTCTAGTTTTCGGCATGTTGCATGTCATTTGACTCGAAATCGCGCCCCGATCGCAGTGGGGAGGTTTGTTTTTCGAGTTGAGCGTCCGAACGTAAAACGAGGTATTGAGGTGGTATATATGGATTTTCGACGATTCGTCGTATTCGAATTGTGTATTTCCGAGAACGGTGGTTTCTCGTGGTTTGATTTGTATTGTCGGATTATGATTTTGAATATTGGACATTGTGAATATTCAGGGGTTCGTGATCGTTTGTTTGGCGAGGGACATTCTGCCGGATCACGGGTTAACGCGATACGCGTTACGCCAGACTGTGAGTGGACAAGTTTCTATTTTCACTGTTGATTTTACGAGTTCGTGGATTTATTGATTTCCGTATTTAATTATACGATGATTGTGATATATGTTATTTTCGGAGGTATGTTATTATGTGTTATTGGTGATTGGCATTTATTGCATCGATGCTACCAGAGTTGAGAGATTCCTCTGGCCCAGAGTTGAGAGATTCCTCTGAAGCAGGGTTGAGAGATTCCCCTGAGTACCGCCGGGGTTGGGAGATTCCCCTGGCCTTTCACCGTCAGGTTTGAGCGATTCACCTGACGTCGGGCTTGAGAGATTCGCCCGACAACCTCCATATATATATGTGTGTTGTGTTTTCCGAACTCGCATTGTTTTATATTGAGTATGTTTATAAACTGGTGAAAGGCATATGTTATTTTCGTCCACTCACTCTAACGTTTATCGTTTTATTTGCCTTTCCCCTGGGCTTTTCGATTTCCGTGCCCAGTTTGCAGTTCAGGCTCTGATGTCGCACGTCATGGTCGGAGGCATAGTACTCGAGCTACTTTGTTTCATCCAGTAGGTTTATTGTTCTACCTACTGTGATATGCGTATATGATTATGTATTAGAAGTCGCTCTGAGTTTCCTATTGAATATGTTATACGATTTTTCCCGGATTTCAGTAAAGTATATATTATATGTATTGTTTACTTTACTGTTGATATATTGAGAAATCCGGATGGGATTGGTGCCCACGGTTTGCTTTTTGTGGCATAGGATGAAGTGTATTTTCCGCGTGCAGGTAATGGTAATTCAACGTTAGTAACGAAACTCTGCCCAAATTTCAAAAAGTTTTGTTGGTTCGTGTTTTCGAAGGGGTTCGATTCTGGTTTAGGTAACTGAATCGGGATTGGGTCCTTTCAGCTTGGTATCAGAGCATTAGGTTATAGGTTCTGTAGACTTCTGTAGTCGTGTTTACTTAGGGTATTTGAGTTGATACACTTGTTGTGAACGATGTTTTATTCATTAGGATGTCTCCTGACGTGCTTTCCGTGTCGGTTCGGTTGTGGATCCTATTGAGGATCAATCGACGTGCGATTTTCCAGAGAACAGTAGTTTGGGATGAGTATTCAGAGTTCAGTGAATTGTGTGGCACGGTTTGCCTGGTTGTGTGTGTATGGGCGTCTACATGTTGCCTCAGAGCTGAGAATTTTGACAGTTGATGTTTGCCTGAGTTAGATCATTGTGTTTGGTGGGCTGTTATTGTGTGAGTTCCAGTTGCGACTCCATGGCCTACATTCAGAGTGTTGTGTAAATGGTGATGGTGTTATCAGGCTATCCAGTAATCGAATGTGGAGTGGTTACCCACCTGAGGCAGAGATGCATTATCCACATGTTTGTTTCCGGTTGCACGTGTTATGTGGCTTCAGAGGAAGCAGTGCATGAGGTTCGAGATGAGTTTGAACCTGGGCATCAGAGAGAGTCTGATTGATATGCCTCGAGATTGCCATGAGGAGCTTAGTGTGCTGCACTCAGTGGCGAGGCTATTGTGAAGGAAAAGTGTACGTGGTTTTCGATGTGATGATTTGAGGAAAGTGGATTTAGTCGAGATTTTGATGAGATTGAGTTCTGACACTTCGGGATCAGTGACGTCATCAGACTGTGGCCTTTTCGATTATGTTAAGGATCCTCTGCTGATCCATTTGGCGATGGCGGAGATCACAGAGTAGAGGATTTGCTCCTGTGGCATGAGTTTGGGTGATCGTTGGTGATCCTTTCACGTAGCAGGTGTTGCGGTGACTAGTGTTCGTGGAGCACTCTCATTTGTTGTTTCGGTGGCCAGGAGGGTCACGTACGAGGGAGCGCTTTAGCCAGCTGTTGTAGCGGTTCGGTAGCTCAGAATTTACGAGGAGATCCTCATGTTGTTCCTACAGTCTGATCAATGTACCCTTTTGATGAGTTAATCAGCAATGTCGCGATTGACGTGGGCGACTAGTTGGGCATGTTGGAGTTCGTGCCATGACCTTGTTTGAGGACAGACTTTTCTCCGAGGTTACTGTTGCTTGATATCCATGGCGATTGTACCTGTATCTCCACTTCCGAGGTTTTGGAGATTGTTGCATCCATCCGGAGGTTGCGAGATCCCTGTTGGAGGATATCGTTTAACCGTGAATTTGTTATAGCTGGACATCGTGGTTTTGATGTGATTATGACTATGGACTTACTGATGATGCATTTGGCTGTGTTCGAGTGCCTCGAGGAGGAGGTTGTGTTTCGACGACCAGATTTCCCCGAGATGCTGTTTCGCGGTGATGGTCGAGCGGATGATGGAGATAGATTGTGTTGCTTGCTTGCCATGTTGTGAATACTATGGTTGCTGTATCCGACATTGGCGATGCTGAGGTGGTTCCCGAGTTTTCCAGGTGTGTTCCGGAGGAGTTACCAGGTGTTCCTCTAGTGTGGGAGACCGACTACACCATTGAGCTTGTACCGGATGCTAGACTCATTTTACCGACATCTAGTCGTTCGGAGCCAGCGGAGCTGATGGAGCTACAGTTTCGACTCCAGGAGTTGCTGGAGGAGATTTCAGGAGATTTCATGCGACCCCGCATATTTGTGTGGGGTGCTCCTGCATTGTTTGTGTGGTTGTTGGATGATTCGACGAGGTGGTGCATTGACTACCGAAGCCTGATTCGCTTCAGAGGAGAGTGAGTATCCTCCACTTCGGATTGACGATTGGTTTGATCAGCTCGCGAGAGCTTCAGTCTTTTCGAAGATTGATTTCGGGACTGGATATTATCAGTCGAGGTTTGATGAGTCAGGTGTGGCTATGTTAGCTTTCAGATCATGGTGCAAGCATTACGAGTTCTTGGTCACGCCATTGATTGACCAGTGCCCCGTAGATCGTGTAGACTTGATGGACCAGGTGTTCAGACGGTTTCTGGACGAGTTTGCGGTCTTGTTCGTTGGCTATATCCTGATTCACTCCAGGAGTGTGGGCCTGCACCTGAAGCAATTGTGAGCAGTTTTACGGACTTCGCGATATGATCAGCTATTTGCGAAGTTCAGCCAGTGTGAGTTTTGGCTGATTAGCGTGAAGATATTGGGTTGTGTGATGGTATCCGAGGGAGTTGGGGTGGATCCTGACCAGATAGAAGCCGTGTTGATTTGGGGATTGCCGAACCATTGTACCAGAAATCAGGGATCTCTTGGGTTTGGTAGGCTATTACCGACGGCTTGTGCAGGATTTTCCCGGATTGCCACTTCACTTTCCGGATTGACGAATAAGGCGTCTAGTACGAGTGGTTCGATGCACGCGAGGAGAGTTACTTACTCCTGCAGGATGGTTGACCGTTGCTTCAGTTTTGACCTTACCTGATGATCGTGTTGAGTTTGTGTTCGTGGGTTATGGCGATGCATCGAGGTTTGGATTTGGTTGTGTTTTGATGTTGTGTAGCAGAGCGATGGCTCATGGTTCCAGGCAGTGGAACTTTGTGTAGTTGCATATCCTGTGTATGATTTGAGTGTAGCTATCCTTCTGTTAGCATCAGAGAGTTCAAGACACTACAGCTATGGCGTGCAACGAGGTGTAGGACGTACACTGATCACTTGAGTTTCATCCACTTGCATTCTCGGCCTGATTTGGGCTTGAGGCAGTGTAGATGGTTGAGGTCGACTAACGACTATGGCTGCACCTTTGAATTTGTTCGAGAAGGCTAGAGGTTGTACTTTGACTACCTATCTGGGATGTTGTTGCTGATGCATTCAGTCGGAAGTCAGGAATTTCAGTGTTTCATATATGTGTGACTCGAAGTTCCGTGTTAGCCGAGTTGCAGGCATCGAGAGCTGAGTTCGAGTGTGATGATGTTGAAGCTCCTTGTTTTGCGTGCATTTGGCAGTAGTGTTACGGAGTTGTGTCTGATACTTCGAGTTTACTACTCGTGACGCAACATGAAGAGCAATGTAGCTGCTTGTGTGTGCAGATGCCACATTTGTCGGCAGACGATGGCTAGGAGGCAGAGACTTGCCGAGAAGAGTTACAGCCATTTGAGATTTCCGGTTAGACGTGGCGTTTGTCGCTGTGATCTTGTGTGTGTTTGTGCGCATTTGACTTGTAATACCAGTTGTCAGGCCATTGTGGACCATTTGATGAACTTAGTACGTTTCCTTGTACTTTTCGGAAATGATTTCAGCGGCAGGCTGGTATAGCTGTATTTGGTGGAGATTAGCCATTCACGTGGTGTGCTTATATCCTGGTTCGCTAACCAAAATAATCAGCTACAACTGAGTGTTGGCGAGCTTTGCAGCGAGCATTGGGGACCAGATTACAAGTAAATACCGGTTCTTATCCTCAGATTGGTGAGCGATCTTTGAGGACTATTCAGACCTTGGAGGGCATGTTGTGGACCTCGGTATTGCAGTTCCGAAGGATTCGGGACCAGCAGTTTCAGCTGTTCGAGATTGCTTGCAGTACCAGTTTGTTGACCACTGTGATTTTGATGTTGCATGATATCGTTTTGAGGAACGATGCTGTACTCCATTGTGTTGGAGTGAGCTTGGTTGAGTTTGAGTTAATGTTTGATTCTGATTTTGTGGAATGTGTTACCACAGACTGTCAAATTAGCGGAAATGGGTTGATAATTGTTTGAGTTCGATGTTTGAGTTTTGTTGGTATGAGCAGGTCGTGTTGTGATTTGCCACGTTGTTTGATCCAGATGTGGTCATAGGCGAGATTATGTTGTGCCGTATAGTTCGGCGTCGCCTATATTGTTGGCTTTTGTGTGTGTTGTGTTGTGTTCCGTGTTGTGGAACTACGTTTCAGATTTGTTACGTTTTGTGTACCCTATATGTTCCTTATACAGGAACACTTGGCTATTGTGTAGTGCCAGTTCAGATTCGTGATTTGTGGGTACAGGAATTTCAGCACGGAGCTATCTCCTATTGTGGAGTCGGTTGTTAGAGTTGTTCAATTGACGTTGTCACTGGAGAGTTGAGTAGCATGCAGAGGCAGTGCACCTATGTTTAGCCGGCAGACTCAGAAATTTTGAGGTCGAAATTTTTTTAAGGGGGGTGGATTTGTGACGACCCAGAACAGAATCAGTAGTGAAATCACATAGTCGCAGATTGCCGACAGTTGATTGAATCGCCGGATGTGTTAACGACTTAATTATTGGCCGAGAATTGGAGCTGGGTCTCTTCTCGAAAGTCGTTGTACATGTGATTTCGAGTTCGTGGGCGGTTCCGGATCGTTATTTGGATGACCGAGGAATTAATTATGAATATTTGAAGTTCGGATTTAAATGGTGGTGCTCTTAATGACTAAAGTACCGGACGAGAATTTGGTTTCGACTTCTTCACAGAAGTTGTAGACAATTTAATTTCGAGCTCGTGGGAACTTCTGGAGCATTTTTCCGAGTTACGAAGATTAAGTTGTGAATATTTCCGATTGTTGATTATTTAGTCGGATTATGTATGTGTTTGGGTGAACCGTTGACTTTTTATCCGTTTGGTCGATGTGTTTGACTTCGGGTGATTATTGAAGAACATGTCGAGACGAGTTTGTGGCCGCGAGAATTATCGGAATCGGAGTTACGACGTGGAAGTTACGTGTATTTAAAGTTCGTCGAAAAGATAATTATGAAGTTTCCTTATTGGGAAAGTCTATAATTAGCAGTTTTCCCTTTGGGAAAGTCAAAGATTGAATTAAGAGGTTGACTTTGTTTGACTTGGTTTGACCGAGGGATTAGCTAGCTCGCGACGGTGACCGGCGGGCACGGCGGTGGCTCGCCGTCCGGCCACCCTAGGCCACGGGATTGGTTCCCTTCGCTTCATCTCAGCTTCCCGAGTTCGTTTCCAGCCACCACGCATGGCGAGGCTCGCCGGAGGAGGTGCAATTTTCCGGCCAAGTTTGAAGAAATTGGGTGAATTCGGGTTCCACGTTTTTGGCCGAATTGAGCTGAAATTTTGAGTGGTCTTTGTAGCTCTCATCCCCTACAAGCTACCATGTAAGTTTGGAGTTCTAATTTTGATTGTGCTTGGAGAATTTTGGAATTGAAATTTGTGTGAACATTCGGTTTTTCATGAAATTGACATGGTTAGAGTGAGAATTGGACTTTGGTGCAGTTATGGAAGTTGCTCAGTGGATGATTTTGAGTGGAATAGGGGTTGCTCCGCCGGAAAATCTCACGATTGGTGGCGGCGCCGCCGTGGGCGGTGGTCAACGGCGGTCAAAGTTTGACTTTTTGGGTTTTCGACAAGTTGCATGTCGTTTCACTCAAAATCGCGCCCCTATCGCAGTGGGGAGGTTCATTTTTCGAGTTGAGCGTCCGAACTTACAGCGAGGTATTGAGGTGTGAATATCGGATTTTCGACGATTCGTCGTATTCGGATTATGTGTTTCCGAGAACGGTGGTTTCTCGTGATTTGTTTTGAATTGTCGAATTATGATTTTGAGATATGGTTATTGTGATTATTCAGGGGTTCGTGATCGTTCTTTTGGCGAGGGACTTTCCGCCGGATCACGGGTTAACGCGAACTACATTACGCTAGTCTGTGAGTGGACAATTTCTTTTCACGGAATTCTTGCGAGTCTTTTATATGATTTACGAACTTGAGCATGCGTATGAGATTTCGGATTACATGAGCATGTGTTTTACGATTATACGAATATACTTATACGGATATATGTATACGAATATACATACACTTATATGGTGTTTCATGCATTTGCATCGAACTGTTTATAATTTGATTTACACAGAGTACAGTCTCAGTTACGTTGTTGTATCGATACACTTGCCTCTCGGCTGATCCCCGATGGTAGGCTACCAGGAGGGGCGTTCCCCCGACTGACCGGCGAGGGGCGTTTCCCCGGAACCGAGGCCTTTCTGGCTAGAATCACGTGGAAGTCAGGGACTATGTGGTTCTGACTGTACTAGCACGGGTGTGTCCATGAGTGACCCCGTGGAATTTTTACTTGCATGCTCAGTACGCTGGAGGAGTATGAGTTTACCTCGCGTATTTTATTATATTTATTCATTCGACTCGCATATGTTTTTATAACATATATTACTCGGTGAAAGACATTTATTTTCGTCCACTCACTCTAACAGTTTTCATGTCTTTCCCCTGGGCTTTTCGGTTTCCGTGCCCAGTTTGCAGTTCGGATTCTGGTGTCGCACGTCGTGGTCGGAGGCATAGTGCTCGAGCTACCTTGTTTCTTTCAGTAGGTTTATTGTTCTATCTACTGTGGTATACTTATATGGTTATACATTAGAGGTCGCTTTAAGTATTCTGTTGTGTATACTATACGGTTTTACACCGGATTTCAGTAAAGTACAAATATATTTACTACTTTACATTATTGTTGATATATTGAGAAATCCGGATGGGATTGGTGCCCACTGTTTGATTTTTGTGGCATAGGATGAAGTGTATTTTCCGTGTGTAGGTAATGGTAATTCCACGTTAGTAACGAAACTCTGCCAAAATTTCGAAAGATTTTTGTTGGTTCGTATTTTCGAAGGGGTTTGATTCCGGTTTAGGCAACTAAATCGGGGTTAGGTTCTTTCATAAGCTGATTACACTTCTGATTCTGTTCTGGGTCGTCACAATAATACTGTACAAAATAATCGACGAAATTCCTGAAATCTCCACTCAAAACCCTCGACTGAAAATCCTATACCCAAATCAACTCGAAAACCTCAAGGCGACGATCGGGGCACGATTACGAGAAAAACGACATTAAAATCACTAAATTCCAAAAAGTCAACGGGTCGCCGGAGCTCCAACGTTGACCGCCGCCGCGCGCCATCAACCGGAGAGTTTTCCCGGCGACCGAGCTGCCAAATTGTTCTCCTCTTCAAGTCGAGCAACTTTCCTCAATGCATCACCACCATCCAACCACCACCGTGGCCGGAAAATAGCTCGAAAGAGCCACGGCCAAGAATAGCCGGAAAACTTTCCCGGCCGATTCCGGTGCCGTTGCTCCACCTCGTCCCTCCAAACCAAATAGGAAATGATTACTGTCCAAAGCCTAACAATACCAACCAAAGGTCCACCCCAGAAAGTCACCGGAGCACCTCCCACCGTCGAGGCCGATTCCGGCAAAAACCCCAAGATTTCAAACCAACATTTCTCCCTCAAATCAAACTCAAATTCCAAAATTCCAAGTTCTAAACTGTAGGAAATCGAAAGAGGAATCGATTCATACCAATATCTCGGCCGGAGGTGGCCGGAATCGCCAAACCCGACGGCGGCAGCACGGTGGATAACCGGTCAACGAAAAGTTAACGGTCATCCTTGGTTAAACGACGGTCAAACTTCCCAAACAGTGTTTTCGAAAAATTTTCGACTATTTCCGATATTTATACTTGCGCCTCGGGACGATCGACTGTCCAAAATGGATAACCATTACAATTTAGATAAACTCAATATGAACGGATAAACTCGTCGATATTTCGAAACTTCAAATAATCATATTATATTCTTCGGTCATCAGAAAAATCATCCGGAACCACCCACGAACTCGAAATCACGTGAACTACAACTCTCGAGAAGAGACTCAACTCAAATTCTCGGCTGATAATCAAGTCTTAAACGAGACCAGCAAACCACACAATAACGAAAAACTGCGATTATGTGATAACTCGTGGATTACGCTGATTACTCTACTGATTCGGGTTCGGGTCGTCACAAAGATAAACCGAAGCTAAGAAATGAAGATAAACTCAATCCCCGGCAACGGCGCTAAAAGTTTTTTACGAGATTTATCCCCCTAATCTTTTGACTATTAATTAGTTTAAGGCTAAGTGAAATTCCCTTACCTGCAAGTATACGGGATCAAGTAATAAAATTTGTATATAAGTTGAGTGTTGAACCCACGATTTAATAGCTTTAAGTTCGATTAAGTCATTTTGGTGCGTGAAACACAAACAAGTGATGCGGCAAAGAAACACAAAAGATGGAAATGCGAATCTCACAATGCTGAGGTTTACCATTGCACGAGATGATTAAACTACAATGAGTGATTTATAGATGGATTGATTGGTTGATTACAACTAATCAAAGATGAAAAATTCAACTTAGACGACAAAAATATATTTCGTCGTCTAAATCCATCTTAAACGAAAAAAAATGATATTCGTCATCTAAGAAATACTTAAGACGACGAATTACATAATCCATCGTATAAGTACACACTTAGACGACGAATATCTTTTTTCGTCGTCTAAGATGTACACTAACACGACATATAATATTTTTCGTCGTCTAAGTATGACACACTTAGACAATGAAAGTTGTTTCGTCGTTTAAGTGATCACTAAGATGACAAATAACGTAAATCATCGTCTTAAATTTAATCACCTAGATGAAAAAAAATTCTATTCGTCGCCTAGGTATACACTTAGATGACGACATATAGGTTTTGTCATCTAAGTAGCACTTAGATGATGAAATTTTTTTCGTCGTGTGAGTGTATACCTAGACGACAAAATGTTTCACATAGGCGACGAATCATTTTGTTTTCTAAGAAAACTCAATTATTTAGATAAGATTCCTTTTCCAGATCGGGCTATCTCATCCTCTCTCAACTTCTCTCTCTCTCTCTCTCTCTCTCTCTCTCTCTCACTAAACACCCACATTCGGCCAGCGACAATTCAAATATCGATTTTTCAACCCCCAGAGTTCTAGTTTACCCACTTATCTCCTTATCAGTGAAGGTATTAACTTGTATCTCTCGGTTAATTTTTTTTAATTTAATTACGTACGGTGAAAAAAAATTCGGTGAAATATTCCGGCAAATATATATTTTCTGGCAACCTTAGCTTAATTACTTGTTTTATTGCATTGTTAATCTAATTGTAAGCTAACTGGTTTGTTAATTAGTATGCAATATGTTTAATTTGATTAATTAGTTAAAACATGTTAGATTAAGCTAATTGGTTTTTTTAAGCTAACGCTTAAGCTAGCTAGTTAGTTAAACGTAATTAATTGCATGTATGTGTGACGACCGAAACCAAAATTAATGTAGTAATCGGCTTAATCCGCGAGTTTTGCGAGTAATCGAGATTTATCGTAATTAATTAAATTGGCGGTTTGGTTCACGATTTAATTACCGGGCGAGAATTTGAGTTGAGTCTCTTCACGAGAATTGTACTATGCGTGATTTTGAACTTGTAGGCGGTTTTGGATAATTATTTCGATAACCGAGGAATATGTTATGAATATTTGAAATCGCGTGATTTCGTTGTGTTTATCCATTTGAGTTTGAGTTATCCGAATCGTGGATGTGACTCGATTTGGACCGTCGATCGTATCGAGCCGCTAGTATAAATATCGGAATAGTCGTAAATTGTCGAAAATCACTGTTTTGGGAAGTTTGACCAAGATTGACCGTTGACCCATGTTGACCGGAGGAGCACCGCGCCACCGTTTGACCACCGATCGATTTTCCGTTTCCGGCCACCTCAGACCAAATCATTGGTATGGCTAGCTTCCTCTCATGATTTCCTAGTGTTTTGAAATTGATTTGAGTTGAATTGGTTGAGATTTGGAGGTGTACGAACTCGGTGAAGTTCGTGGTGTTCGCCAGAATCGGGTGAGGTGCTTCGGCGACATTTGGGGTCGGGGGTGTGGGGGGAAAGGTTCCCCTCATCCTTGTGAAGTTTTTGGGTGAAGGAATTTTGGTTTGGTTGAGGTTTGAAGCTGGCTGGAAAACTCACCGGAATCCATGGATTCCGTGAGTTTCGAGGTGATTTCTGGTAGGTGGGCTTGGAATTGGGTCTCGGTGTAGAAGAGGAAGTTGTTAGGCTTGAAGAGTACTTATGATCTGGAAGTTTGGCCGGAATCCGCCATGGTTGACGCCGCTCCGCCGCCGGCGGTGGCGGTCAACGGCGGAGCTCCGGTAAGGCATTGACTTTTTGAAATTTGACAAGTTTTATGCCGTTTTGCTCGTAATCGCGCCCCGATCATCGCCTTGAGGTTTTTGAGATGATTTGGATACTGGATTTTAAGTCAAGGGTTTATGTGAAGAATTTGGGGGGTTTCGTCGATTATTTTGTATCGGAGTTATATGTTTCCGGAAATGGTTGGTTTACAAGGTGTGGTAAAGTGTAATGAATTGTGATTTTGATCAGTTATATTTTGTGAATATTCAGGGGATCGAGATCGTAGGTTGGGCGAGGGATCTTCCGTCGGATCTCGTGATTAGCGCATTTGCACGATGTGCTATCTGTGAGTGGACCTTTATTTACACTGTCGTAGCGAGTTCTTGATTTCAGTATTTATTTCCAGTACAGTAATGAGATTATTTATTGTTTTGGAGGTATTGTTTTATGTTTTATGGTGTTGGCATTTACTTAGCATCGATGTATTGGCTACTCGGCTGATCACCGGTAGTCCAGTTCCAGGGTTGAGAGATTCCCCTGATGTGCCCATTAGGCTTGAGAGATTCGCCTAGTCTATCACCGTCGGGTTTGAGATATTCGCCTGACCGTCGGGCTTGAGAGATTCGCCTGACACCTCCATTTATTCTAAGAACTTGCATTGTTTTCATATTATATAAATGGTGAAAGGCATATGATTATTTTCGTCCACTCACTCTAACGATTTTATTTGCCTTTCCCATGGGCTTTTCGGTTTCCGTGCCCAGTTTGCAGTTCCGATTCTGGTGTCACACGTCGCAGTCGGAGGCTTAGTGATCGAGCTACCTCTCTTTTCCAGTAGGTTTCTTGTTTAACCTACTGTTGTATATTTATGTATATATACACTAGAGGTCGCTCTGATTACTCTAATGTTATACTTTTGAAAGGACCCAATCCCGGTTTAGTTGCCTAAACCGGAATCAAACCCTATCGAAAATACGAACCAACAAAAACTTTTCGAAATTTGGGCAGAGTTTAGTTACTATCGTAGAATTGCCATTACCTGCACGCAGAAAATACACTTCATCCTATGCCACAAAAAGCAAACCGTGGGCACCAATCCCATCCGGATTTCTCAATATATCAACAGTAAAGTAGAACAATAAATATATCTATACTTTACTGAAATCCAGTGTAAAATCGTATACATATTCAACAGGAAGCTCAGAGCGACTTCTAATACATAATCATATACGTATACCACAGTAGGTAGAACAATAAACCTTCTGGAAGAAACAAAGTAACTCGAGCACTATGCCTTCGACCACGACGTGCGACATCAGAGCCTGAACCGCAAACTGGGCACGGAAACCGAAAAGCCCAGGGGAAAGGCAAATAAAAAGTTAGAGTGAGTGGACGAAAATAACATATGCCTTTCACCAGTTTATAAACATACTCAATATAAATCAGTGCGAGTTCGGAAAACACAACACATATATATATACACGGAGGTTGTCGGGCGACCTCTCAAACCCGACGTCAGGTGAATCGCTCAAACCTGACGGTGATAGGCCAGGGGACCTCTCAACCCTGGCGGCATACAGGGGACCTCTCAACCCTGCTCAGAGGACCTCTCAACTCTGGTGGACTACCGGTGATCACCCGAGTAGTCGAAGCATCGATGCAGTAATGCCGTCACCAATAAATATATAACAATACCTCCGGAAATAACATATATCTCAATCATCGTATAAAATAAATACGGAAATCATAAAATCCACGAACACGCAAATCAACAGTGAAAATAGAAACTTGTCCACTCACACGCTTGCGTAACGCAGTTCGCGTTAACCCGTGATCCGGCGGAAAGTCCATCGCCAAACAAACGACCAAGAACACCTGAATAATCACAATATCCAATTCTCACAAACATAATTCGACAATTCAAAACAAATCACGAGAAACCACTGTACTCGGAAACACATATTCCGATCAGGACAAACTGTCGGAAATCCGGAAATCATACCACAATACCTCACTATAATTTCGGACGCTCAATTCGAAAAACAAACCTCCCCACTACGATCGGGGCGTGATTTCGAGTCAAATGACATGCAACTTGCCGAAAGTCCAAAAAAAGTCAAACTTTGACCGTTGACCGCCGTCCACGGCGGCGCCACTGTTGACCGGAAGAATTCACGGCGGAGTAACCTCTATTCCATGCAAAACCACCCACTGAGCAACTTTGTCAACTACAATAAAGGCCAATTCTCACTCTAACTAGGTCGATTTCATGAAAAACCGAATGTTCACACAAATTTCAATCCCAAAATTCTCCATACACAAGCAAAATTAGATCACCAAACTTACATGGTAGCTTGCTAGTGATGAGAGGTACAAAGCCCACTCCATTTTACAGTTCAATTTGGCCGGAAAAAGTGAACCCGAATTCACCAAAATCTCCCCATTTTCAAGTCGGAATTCCTCCTTTTCCGGTGAGCTAGGCCGTGGAAGGAGGCCGGGGGTAGGTCGGGGAAGTCGAGGCGCACCATTTGCCACCTCTCCCGTGGCCAGAGACGGCCGGAAGGGGTTCGCCGCCGGCGAGCCGTGAACGCCACCGTGAGCTCTCCTCCACCACGGTCAAACCCAGTTGACCGGTCAATGCCATTTAAT
Organism: Geum urbanum; assembly: GCA_946800695.1. Taxonomy (NCBI): domain Eukaryota; kingdom Viridiplantae; phylum Streptophyta; class Magnoliopsida; order Rosales; family Rosaceae; genus Geum; species Geum urbanum. The sequence goes on from OX326998.1 coordinate 45,628,152, forward strand.
ACCAGATTTTGACTTTCCTATTATAGAAACTTCACTATTTATAACATTTCCCAAAGAGGAAACTCATGCTTATCCATTTCGACGAACTTCAAACCCACGTAACTTTCTCATCGTATATCCGATTCCGATAATTCTCGCGGCCACGAACACATCTCGACATATTCTTCAATAATCACTCAAAGTCAAACACATCGGCCAACCGAATAAAAAGTCAACCCTTCAAAGCAACACACCTTAAATCGACTAAATAATCAATAAACGGAAATAATCACAACTAAATCATCGTAGCTCAAAATCATGCTCCGAAAGTTCCCACAAGCTCGAAATTAAATTATGAACAACTTTCGTGAAGAAGCCGAAACTAAATTCTCGACCGGTAATTTAGTCGTTAAGTAGCTCACCATTATAATCCAATTCCGTCGAAACTTCAAATATTCATAATTAATTCCTCGGTCGTCCAAATAACTATCCGGAACCGCCCACGAACTCGAAATCACACGTAGAACGACTCTCGAGAAGAGACCAAGCTCAAATTCTCGGCCAATGATTTAGTCGTTAACGAACCTGGCGGTTCAATCAACTGTCGACAATCTGCGACTAAGCAGTAACTCATGTATACAGCTGATCACACTGCTGATTCTGGTCTGGGTCGTCACAAATCCAGCCCCCTTAGAAAAATTTCGACGCCGAAATTTCCAAGTCTGCCGACTAAAGGTAGGAGCACTGCCTCTGCATACTGCTCAACTCTACAACGGCAACCTCAACTGAACAACTATGACAACAGACTCCACAATTGGAGATAACTTCGTGCTGAAATCCCTGTACCCTCAAATCTCAAATCTAAACTGGCTCCACACAATAGCCAAGTGTTCCTGCATACGGAACAGATAGGGTACACAACATATAGCAAACCTGAAACACAGTTCCGCCACACGGAACACAACACACACAAAAGTCAACAATATAGACGATGCCGAACTATACGGCATAACACAAACTCGCCTATAACCACATACGGGTCAAAACATCCTGGCAAATCACAACTCAGTTCACACATCAATATAACTCACACACTCATATCCGCATAGCTCAAACATCGAACTCGGCCAATAATCAACCCATTTCCGCTAACCTGACAGTCTGTGGTAACATATTCCACAAAGTCCGAATCAAATGTCAACTCAAACATCAAACCAAACTCGCTCCAACACTATGGAGTACAACATCGTCCTCAAAACGACGTCACGCAATATCAATATCACAGTGATCAACAACTGGTACTGCATGCAATCTCAAACAACTGGAACTGCTGGTCCCAAATCCTCCGGAACTGCAATTCCGAGGTCCACAATATGCCCTCCAAGGTCTGAATAGTCCTCAAAGATCGCTCACCAATCTGAGGATAAAAAACCGGTACTAACTCGTAATCTGGTCCCCAATGCTCGCTGCAAAGCTCGTCAACACATAGTCGCAGCTGGTTATCTCGATCAGCGAATTGGGACATAGGCACATCACGAAATAGACAACCTCCATCAAATACAGCCATAACAGCCAGCCACCGAAATCATCTCTGAAAGTACAAGTAAACGTACCAAGTTCATCAAACTGTCCACAAAGACCTGACAACTGGTATCACAAACTAAAATGCATACAAACATACACAAACATAGCAGTAATCGCCACGTCTAACCGGAAATCTCCTATGGCTAACACTTCTCGGCAAGTCTCTGCCTCCTAGCCATCGCCAGTCGACAAATATGGCATCTGCACGCACAAGCCGCTACATTCTTCTACAGGTGGCGTCACGAGTAGTAAACTCGGAGTATCTGATACATTTCCGCACCACTAGCACCAAACACGCGCAAAACAATGAGCTTCAACGTCATCACACTCTAACTCAGCTCTCGTAGCCCAAACTCGGCTAACACAGAAACTCGAGTCACACACACATGAAACACTGGAGCTCCCGATTCTCGACTGAATGCATCAACAACCACATCCCAGACGGATGGTCAAAGTACAACCTCTAGCCTTTCTCGAACAAACTCAAAGGTGCAGCCATAGTCGTTAGTCGACTCCATACATCTACACTGCCTCAAACCCAAATCTGACCGGAAATGCAAATGGATGGAATTCAAGTGATCATTGCACGTCCTACACTGTGTTGCACGCCATAGCTACAGAGTCTCGAACTCTCTGATGCTAACACAAGAACAGCTACACCCAATATCATACACTGGATACGTAGCTACACAAAGTTCCACTGCCTGGAATCATGAGCCACCGCTCTGCTACACAGCATCAAAACATTACCAAATCCAAACCTCGATGCATCGCCATATCCCACGAACTCGTCGCGGTCGTCAGGTAAGGTCAAAACCGAAGCAACGGTCAACCATCTTGCAGGAGTAAGTAACTCTCCTTGCGTGCATCGAACCACCCGAACTTGACGCCTTCTTCGTCAATCCAGAAAGTAGAGTGGCAATCCGGGAAAATCCTGCACAAGCCGTCGGTAATAGCCTGCCAAACCCAAGAGAAACTCCGAATCTCTGGTACAATGGTAGAGCAAACCCTCAAATCACACAGCTTCTAACTGGTCAGGATCCACGCCAACTCCCTCGGATAGCATCACACAACCCCAAAATCTTCATGCTAATTAGCCAAAACTCACACTGGCTGAACTTCACAAACAGCTAATCGTCCCGCGAAGTCCGCAAAACCGCTCGCATTTGCTTCAGGTACTGGCTCATACTCCTGGAGTACATCAGGACGTTGCAGACGAACATGACTGCAACACGTCCAGAATCGTCTGAACACATGGTCCATCAAGTCCACACGATCTGCGGGGCATTGGTCAACCAATAGCGTGACCAAGAACTCCTGATGCCCACACCGAGATCCGAAAGCTGACATAGCCACGTCTGACTCATAGATCCACAACTGATGGTATCCGAATCCGAAATCAATCTTGAACAAGACTGAAGCTCTCGCAAGCTGATCAAACCACTCGTCAATTCGAAGCGGAGGATACTCACTCTCCTCTGAAGTGAATCAGGCTTCGGTAATTAATGCACCATCTCGTCGAACCAACCAACATTCGTACACACAATGCAAAAACATACCACGCACATACGCGGGGTCGCATAAAATCTCCTGAAACCTCCTCCAGCAACTCCTGGAGTCGAATCTGTACCTCCATCAGCTCCACTAGTTTCGAACGACTAGATGTCGGTAAAATGAGTTCAGCATCCGGTACAAGCTCAATAATGTAGTCGATCTCCCGAACTAGAGGAACACCTGGTAACTCCTCCAAAACACACCTGGAAACTCGGGAACCACCTCAATGTCAGTAATGTCGGGCATAGCAACCGAAGTATCCACAACATGGGCTAACAAACAACACAACTCGTCTCCACCATCCGCTCGACCATCACTACGAAACAGTGTCTCGGGGAAAGTCTGGTCGTCGAAACACAACCTCCATCTCGAGGCACTCGAACACAGCCAAATGCATCGTCAGTAAGTCCATACTCATAGTCACATCAAAACCACGATGTCCAGCTATAACAAATCCGCGGCTAACACATAACCTCTAACAAAGATCTCGCAACCTCCGGATGGATGCAACACTCTCCAAAACCTCGGAAGTGGAGATGCAGGTACAATCGTCATGGATATCAAGCAACGGTAACCTCGGAGAAAAGTCTGTCCTCAAACAAGGTCATGGCACGAACTCCAACATGCCCAATAGCCGCCCACATCAATAGCGACATTGCTGATTAACTTATCAAAAGAGTACATTGATCAGACTTCAAGAGCAACATGAGAATCTCCTCGTAAACTCTGAGCTGTCGAACCGCATACACATCTAGCTGAGGACACCCCCTCGTAACGTGACCCTCCTGGCCACCGAAAGAGCAACTGAGAGTGTTCCACGAACACAAGTCACCGCAACACCTGCTGCGTGAAAGGATCACCATCGATCACACAAACTCATGCCACAGGAGCAAGTCTTCTACACTGTGATCTCCACCATCGTCAAACGGATCAGCAGAGGATCCTCAACATAATCGAAAAGACTACAGCCTGATGAAGTCACTGATCCCGAAGTGTCGGAACTCAACCTCATCAAAACCTCGACTAAGTCCACTTTCCTCAAATCATCAAATCGAAAACCGCGTACACCTTTCCCTCTCGATAGCCTCGCCACTGAGTGCAACACACTAAGCTTCTCACGGATGTCTCGAGGCACAAAAATCAGACTCTCTCTGATGCTCAGGTTCAAACTTATCTCGAACCTCGTGCACAGCTCCCTCTGAAGCCACATACCCGTGCAAACAGGGACAACATGTGAACAATGCATCTCTGCCTCAGGTGGGTAAACACTCCACATAGCGCTGCTAGGTCGCCTGATAAGCCTTTACCGTATAAACAACACTCTGAATGTAGGCCGTGGAGTCGCAACCGGAACTCACATAATACCAGCCCACAAAATACACTGATCTGACTCAGGCATACATCATCTGCCACAATTCTCAGCTCTGAGGCAACATGCAGACGCTCATACACACACAACCAGGCAAACCATGCCACACAGTTCACTGAACTCTGAATACTCATCCAAATCCACAGTTCTCTGGCAAATCGCGCGTCGACTGATCCTCAATGGGATCCACAACTGTATCGACATGGAAAGCACGTCAGGAGGCATCCTAATGAATAAAACATCGTTCACAACAAGTGGAACGTAATCATGAAACCGCAGATATTTGAGGACACACAACACCCGAAGTATTGATGAGTACCGCTGGCCAGTCGGGTCATCACTCCAGTCATGCTGTATCAACTCAAATACCCTAAGTAAACACGACTACCGAAGTCTACAAAACCTATAACCTAATGCTCTGATACCAAGCTGAAAGGACCCAACCCCGGTTTAGTTGCCTAAACCGGAATCAAACCCTATCGAAAATACGAACCAACAAAAACTTTTCGAAATTTGGGCAGAGTTTCGTTACTATCGTAGAATTGCCATTACCTGCACGCGGAAAATACACTTCATCCTATGCCACAAAAAGCAAACCGTGGGCACCAATCCCATCCGGATTTCTCAATATATCAACAGTAAAGTAGAACAATAAATATATCTATACTTTACTGAAATTCAGTGTAAAATCGTATACATATTCAACAGGAAGCTCAGAGCGACTTCTAATACATAATCATATACGTATACCACAGTAGGTAGAACAATAAACCTACTGGAAGAAACAAAGTAGCTCGAGCACTATGCCTCCGACCACGACGTGCGACATCAGAGCCTGAACTGCAAACTGGGCACGGAAATCGAAAAGCCCAGGGGAAAGGCAAACACAACACATATATATATGCCTTTCACCAGTTTATAAACATACTCGATATAAATCAGTGCGAGTTCGGAAAACACAACACATATATATATACACGGAGGTTGTCGGGCGACCTCTCAAACCCGACGTCAGGTGAATCGCTCGAACCTGTTGGTGATAGGCCAGGGGACCTCTCAACCCTGGCGGCATACAGGGGACCTCTCAACCATGCCCAGAGGACCTCTCAACTCTGGTGGACTACCGGTGATCAACCGAGTAGTCAAAGCATCGATGCAGTAATGCCGTCACCAATAAATATATAACAATACCTCCGGAAATAACATATATCTCAATCATCGTATAAAATAAATACGGAAATCATAAAATCCACGAACTCGCAAATCAACAGTGAAAATAGAAACTTGTCCACTCACACGCTTGCGTAACGCAGTTCGCGTTAACCCGTGATCCGGCGGAAAGTCCATCGCCAAACAAACGACCACGAACACCTGAATAATCACAATATCCAATTCTCACAAACATAATTTGACAATTCAAAACAAATCACGAGAAACCACTATACTCTGGAACACATATTCCGATCACGACAAACTGTCGGAAATCCGGAAATCATACCACAATACCTCGCTATAATTTTGGACAATCAATTCGAAAAACAAACCTCCCCACTGCGATCGGGGCGCGATTTCGAGTCAAATGACATGCAACTTGCCGAAAGTCCAAAAAAAGTCAAACTTTGACCGTTGACCGCCGTCCACGGCGGCGCCACTGTTGACCGGAAGAATTCACGGCGGAGTAGCCCCTATTCCATGCAAAACCACCCACTGAGCAACTTTGTCAACTACAACAAAGGCCAATTCTCACTCTAACTAGGTCAATTTCATGAAAAACCGAATGTTCACACAAATTTCAATCCCAAAATTCTCCATACACAAGCAAAATTAGATCACCAAACTTACATGGTAGCTTGCTAGTGATGAGAGCTACAAAGCCCACTCCATTTTACAGTTCAATTTGGCCGGAAAAAGTGAACCCGAATTCACCAAAATCTCCCCATTTTCAAGTCGGTATTCCTCCTTTTCCGGTGAGCTAGGCCGTGGAAGGAGGCCGGGGGTAGGTCGGGGAAGTCGAGGCGCACCATTTGCCACCTCTCCCGTGGCCGGAGACGGCCGGAAGGGCTTCGCCGCCGGCGAGCCGTGAACGCCATCGTGAGCTCTCCTCCACCACGGTCAAACCCAGTTGACCGGTCAATGCCTTTTAATACCAGATCTTAACTTTCCCATTATAGAAACTTTACTATTTATAACTTTTCCCAAAGAGGAAACTCATGCTTATCCATTTCGACGAACTTCAAACCCACGTAACTTTCTCATCGTATATCCGATTCCGATTATTCTCGCGGCCACGAACACGTCTCGACATATTCTTCAATAATCACTCAAAGTCAAACACATCGGCCAACCGAATAAAAAGTCAACCCTTCAAAGCAACACACCTTAAATCGACTAAATAATCAATAAACGGAAATAATCACAACTAAATCATCGTAGCTCAAAATCATGCTCCGAAAGTTCCCACAAGCTCGAAATTAAATTCTAAACAACTTCCGTGAAGAAGCCGAAACCAAATTCTCGACCGGTAATTTAGTCGTTAAGTAGCTCGCCATTATAATCCAATTCCGTCGAAACTTCAAATATTCATAATTAATTCCTCGGTCGTCCAAATAACGATCCGGAACCGCCCACGAACTCGAAATCACACGTAGAACGACTCTCGAGAAGAGACCCAGCTCTAATTCTCGGCCAATGATTTAGTCGTTAACGAACCTGGCGGTTCAATCAACTGTCGACAATCTGCGACTAAGCAGTAACTCATGTATACAGCTGATCACACTGCTGATTCTGGTCCGGGTCGTCACAACTTTCATATGATTTTTCCCGGATTTTGGTAAAGTACAGTTTTGCTTATTACTTTACATTATTGTTATGATCTTGAGAAATCCAGATGGGATTGGTGCCCACGGTTTTGCTTTTGTGGCATAGGATGAAGTGTGCTTTATTCGGGTGCAGGTTAATGGTAATTCCACGTTATAGTGAAACTCTGCCGAAATTTCTATGGTTTTTGCAAGTTCGTGTTTTCAGAAAAGGTTCAATTCCGGTTTAGGAAAATAAATCGGGGTTAGGTCCTTTCAGCTTGGTATCAGAGCATTAGGTTTTAGGTTTTGTAGACTTCTGTAGTTGTGATACTAAGGATATTTAAGTATGTATAGCATGTCTGGAGTGATGATCCGACTGGCCAGCGGTTAATCATCAATGCTTCGGGTGTTGTGTGTTCTCAAATGTCCGAAGTTTCATGATTACGTTCCTTGTGCTTTGTGACTAATGTTTTTCTTGTATCATTAGGATGCCTCCTAGACGTGGTCCCCATGTTAATAGGGATGTGGATCCTAATGTGGATCGCCAGACGTATGACTTGCTTGTGCGAGTATTGCGTTTGGAGGAGCGTTTTGACCCTGTGGTCAAAGCTCGAACTGCTGAAGCGATTGTTTTCTTGGGTTCAGCTGATCTAGAGATTTGTGAGGCATGGTTGGTTCAGGTTGAACGAGTTTGTGAGCGTCTGCGTTTCGCTCCTGAGCAGATGACAGTGGCAGCAGTTGGTTTACTTGAGTCTGATGCATAGTTCTGGTGGGATAGCACCGATAGAGTTCCGGTTGATACTCCGTGGACACTGTTCAGGGATATGTTTATGCAGAGGTATTTCAACCAGGCTACACAGTAGCGGAAGTATGAGGAGTTCACCAACTTGAGACAGGGTAGCATGTCAGTACTTGAGTACCGGGACAGATTTACTCGTTTATCTCGGTTTGCTCGTGACATAGTGGCCTCAGAGGAAGCCAAATGTCGGAGATTTGAGTTGGGCTTGAACCTGAACATCAAGGGGACATTGACTACGATGCCTCTGAACAACTTTGACCAGTTTGTGAGTACAGCACTTCGAGGCGAGGATAACGAGAAGGGAAGGCAGATGAGATTCCAGTCTCGACGATTTGAGGAGGGTGGACCGAGTCAGGGACCTTCCAAAAGGCTGAGTTCTGACACTTCCGGATTGGCATCATCATCTGGCAGTGGACCATATAGACCACTAGCTAGTACAGCTAAACAGTGATAGAGAAGGAGGAGGGATCGGCCACAGAGACCACAGTCCAATGGGGGTTCTAGCGGATCCAGCTATCCTCGACGTACCGGTGGCACTTTTGCTGTACCGAGGGAGTATCCATTATGGAACTTTTGCAACAGGCATCATTTTGGTCCTTGTCAGCGAGGCCCTATCATTTGTTATCGTTGTGGCCAAGAGGGTCACTCTGCGAGGGAATGTTTCCAGCCTGTTGGTGTTGGTGGATATGCATCTCAGAGTTCCGGAGGAGATCGAGGTACCACTTCTAGGGCTCGATCAGTACAGTCTTCTAGACATGGTGGACAGCAGAGTCACCCCCAGCGTGGACGACCAGCTGGACAGGCCAGGGTTCATGCTATGTCATTGAGCGAGGGCAGAGGTTCACCGGAGGTTGTTATTGGTACGTTGCATGTTTTTGGCTATCCAATACTTGCTTTGCTAGATCCAGGTGCTACGCACTCATTCATATCATTTAGATTATCATCTTTAGCTACTATGCCTGCATCTCTACTTCCGAGTTTGTGCAGAGTATTGTATCCATCTGGTGAGGTTGTGAGTATCGGTTGGGTGTATAGGGATTGTGAGATCTTTGTTGGAGGTTATGGGTTAGCCGCGGATTTGTTATTGCTTGATATCATCGATTTTGATGTGATTTTGGGTATGGACTTCTTGGAGACACATTGGGCTATGTTCGATTGTCACAAGAAGAAGGTTGTGTTTCGACGTCTAGGTTTTCCATAGATACTATTTCGCGGTGAGAGGAATACTTCATTGCCATGTGGGATTTCAGCGATGAAGGCCGAGCGGATGATGAAGAAGGGTTGTCTTGGATATTTAGCTCATGTTGTGGATACTACAGTTGTTGTACCAGACATTGGTGATATTGAGGTGGTTTCTGAGTTTTCGGATGTGTTTCCGGAGGAGTTACCGGGTATTCCTCCAGTTCGGGAAATCAATTTCACCATTGAGCTTTTACCAGGCACTGGACCTATATCTCAAGCACCTTTCGTATAGCGCCAACGGAGTTGAAGGAGCTACAGATTCAACTTCAAGAGTTGCTGGAGAAAGGTTTCATACAACCCAATGTATCACCGTGGGGTGCTCCAATGTTGTTTGTGCAGAAGAAGGATGGTTCGATGCGGTTGTGTATTGATTACAGGAAGCTGAATCAAGTCACTGTGAAGAATAAGTATCTGTTGCCGCGGATTGATGACTTGTTTGATCAGCTCAAGGGAGCTTCAGTCTTTTCGAAGATTGATCTCAGGTCCGAATACCATCAGTTGAGGATCAGAGAGTCAGATGTGGCCAGGACGGCTTTCAGATCACGGTACGGACATTATGAATTCTTGGTTATGCCGTTTGGGTTGACCAATGCCCATGCAGCTTTCATGGACTTGATGAATCGGGTGTTCAGACGGTTTCTGGACAAGTTTGTGATCGTATTCATTGACGACATCCTGATTTACTCCAGGAGTGCGGGCCAGCACAAGAAGCATTTGCGAGCTGTTTTGTGGACTTTGCGAGACAATCAGCTATTTGCGAAGTTCAGCAAATGTGAGTTTTGGTTGGATAGAAGAAGTTTTTGGTTCACGTGATATCAACTGAAGGAATCAGCGTGGATCCTGACAAGATTGAAGCCATGTTGAATTGGAGTAGATCTACCACCGTACCAGAGATCACGAGTTTCTTGGGTTTGGCAGGTTACTATCGGCACTTTGTGCAGGACTTTTCACGGATTGTCACTCCACTTACCAGATTGACGAAGAAAGGTGTCAAGTTCGAGTGGTATGGTGCATGTGAAGAGAGTTACTTGCTCTTGAAGGAAAAGTTGACTACTGCACCGGTTCTGACTCTACCTAACGACAGTGGAGAGTTTATGGTTTATGGATGGATTTTATCAATGAGTATGATTGCACCTTTGAGTATCATCCAAGGAAGGGTAATGTCGTTGCTGATGCACTCAATCAGAAATTCGGAGCCTCATTATTTCATGTGTGTGTGGCCAGAGTTTCCATGTTAGCCGAGTTACGGGCTACGGGAGCTGAGTTTGACTGGGATGATGATGGAGCCTTGTTGGCTAGCTTCCAGGTTCGACCGGTATTGGTTGATCAGGTTCGGGAAGCTCAGGATGCGGACCCCTATCTGTTGGACAAGAAGACCATGATTCCAAATGATGTGCCAACAGAGTTTCGGTTGAGTGATGATGGTACATTGTGATTCAGAGACAGATTATGTGTACCCAGGGATGAGGGTTTGAAGAAAGAGATTTTATACGAAGCTCATTGTTCTGCTTATGCGATGCATCCCGGCGGTACGAAGATGTTTTGTACACTTCGAGCTTATTATTGGTGGCGAAACATGAAGAGGGAGATTGCCGCATATGTGAGCAGATGTATCATTTGTTAGCAGGTTAAAGCAGAGAGGCAGAAGCCCGCGGGAAAGCTACAGCTCTTGGAGATTCCGGTTTGGAAGTGGGAACACATTACCATGGATTTCGTGTATCAATTACCACGTACTTCGGCTGGTAATACTAGTATATGGGTTATTATATATCGATTGACGAAATCCGCTCATTTCCTTGCACTTTCGGGGAAGATTGGCAAAGCTGTATTTGGCGGAGATCGTTCGTCTGCATGGTGTGCCTGTATCCATTGTTTCTGACTGAGATAATTAGTTTACTTCAGAGTTCAGGAAAACATTGCAGCGATCCTTGGGTAACAGATTGCATTTCAGTACAGCTTTCCATCCTTAGACTAATGGGCAGTTTGAGCGGACTATTCAGACCCTCGAGGATATGTTGCGGTCCTGCGTATTATAGTTTAAAGGGAATTGGGACAAGCAACTGCATTTGATTGAGTTTGCTTACAACAACAATTATCAGGCCATTATTGATATGGCACCGTATGAGGCTCTTTACGGGAGGCAGTGCCGCACTCCATTATGTTGGAATGAGGTGGGCTCGCGATGGCTTATTGGCCCTGATCTAGTGAAGGGCACCATGGAGGATATTCAGATTATCCGGGACAGACTGAAGATTGCCCAGGATTGCCAGAAAAGTTATGCGGACGTGAGAAGAAAGACTCTCGAGTTCGAGGTGGGCGACTGGGTCTTCCTGAAACTATCTCCATGGAGGGGAGTTGTGCGTTTCGAGAAGCGTGGTAAGCTTCGACCACGGTATATTAGTCCGTTCGAGATTACCGAGAAAGTTGGAGTCGTGGCTTACAGGTTAGAGTTGCCTTCTGAGATGGCTCGAGTACACGATATTTTCCATGTCTCGATGTTGCGGAAATACATTCCAGATCCATCACATGTGTTAGCACCACATCAGCTTCCTATCCGGAAAGATTTGACATATGTGGAGGAGCCGGTACAGATTCTCGATCGGCGTGAGCAGGAGTTAAGACACAGAGTCATACCGCTTGGGAAGGTCCTATGGCAGAATCATTCAGTTGAGGAAGCCACCTGGTAGACCGAGCAGCATATGCGGGAGCAGTATCCTCATCTGTTCACCTAGAAGGTATGTAAATTTCGAGGTCGAAATTTTTAAGAGGGGTAGATTTGTGACGACCCAAACCGGAATTGGTATAGTAATCGGCTTAATCCGCGAGTTTTGCGAGTAATCGAGATTTATCGTAATTAATTAAATTGGGGGTTTGGTTCACGACTTAATTACCGGGCGAGAATTTGAGTTGAGTCTCTTCACGAGAATTGTAGTATGCGTGATTTTGAGTTTGTGAGCAGTTTCGGATAATTGTTTCGATAACCGAGGAATCTGTTATGAATATTTGAAATCGTGTGATTTCGTCGTGTTTATCCATTTGAGTTTGAGTTATCCGAATCGTGGATGTGACTCGATTTGGACCGTCGATCGTATCGAGCCGCGAGTATAAATATCAGAATAGTTGTAAATTGTCGAAAATCACTGTTTTGGGAAGTTTGACTGTCGTTTGACCAAGATTGACCGTTGACCCAAGTTGGCCAGAGGAGCACCGCGCCACCGTTTGACCACCGATCTATTTTTCGTTTCCGGCCACCTCAGACCAAATCGTTGGTATGGTTAGATTCCTCTCAGGATTTCCTAGTGTTTTACAATTGATTTGAGTTGAATTGGTTGAGATTTGGAGGTGTACGAACTCGGTGAAGTTCGTGGTGTTCACGGAAATCGGGTGAGGTACTCCGGCGACATTTGGGGTCGGGGGTGTGGGGGGAAATGTTCCCCTCATCCTTGTGAAGCTTTTGGGTGAAGGAATTTTGGTTTGGTTGAGGTTTGAAGCTCACCAGAAAACTCACCGGAATCCATGGATTCTGTGAGTTTCGAGGTGATTTCCCGCCGGTGGGCTTGGAATTGGGTCTCGGTCTACAAGAGGAAGTTATTGGGCTTGAACAGTACTTGTGATCTGGAAGTTTGGCCGGAATCTGCCAAGGTTGACGCCACACCGCCGCCGCCGCCGGCGGAGCTTCGGCGAGGCGTTGACTTTTTGAAATTTGACAAGTTTTATGCCATTTTGCTCATAACCGTGCTCCGATCATCACCTTGAGGTTTTCGAGATGATTTGGATACCGAATTTTAAGTCGAGGGTTTATGTGAAGAATTTGGGGGTTTTCGTCGATCATTTTGTATCTAAGTTATATGTTTCCGGAAATGGTTGGTTTCTGAGGTGTGGTACAGTGTAATGAATTGTGATTTTGATCAGTTATATTTTATGAATATTCAGGGGATCGAGATCGTACGTTGGGTGAGGGTCTTCCGCCGGATCTCGTGATTAGCGCGTTTGCGCGCTGTCCTATCTGTGAGTGGACCTTTATTTACACTATCGTAGCGAGTTCTTGATTTCAGTATTTATTTCCAGTACAGTATTGAGATTATTTATTGTTTTGGAGGTATTGTTTTATTTTTTATGGTGATGGCATTTACTTAGCATCGATGCATTGGCTACACGGCTGATCACAGGTAATCTAGTTCCAGGGTTGAGAGATTCCCCTGATGTGCCAACTAGGCTTGAGAGATTCGCCTAGTCTATCACCGTCGGGTTTGAGAGATTCGCCTGACACCTCCATTTATTCTAAGAACTCACATTGTTTTTATATTATATAAATGGTGAAAGGCATATGATTATTTTCGTCCACACACTCTAACAATTTTATTTGCCTTTCCCCTATGAAAGGACCCAACCCCGATTCAGTTACCTAAATCAAAATCGAACCCCTTCTGAAAATACGAACCAACAAAAACTTTTCGAAATTTCGGCAGAGTTTCGTTACTAACGTAGAATTACATAACCTGCACCCTGAAAATAACACTTCATCCTATGCCACAAAAGCCAAACTGTGGGCACCAATCCCATCCGGATTTCTCAATATCAATATAATCAATAACAGTAAACATATTGTACTATGTATATATGTATATCCGAGAAAATCTGTATAAACATGTATCAGAATGTATCAGAGCGACCTCTAGTGTAAAATATATATACAATATACACATCAGTAGGCGAAACAAGAACCTACTGGAAAACATAGGTAGCTCAGATCACTAGCCTCCAAACCGCGACGTGAAACAGCAGAATCCGAACTGCAAACTGGGCACGGAAACCGAAAAGCCCAGGGGAAAGGCAAATAAAAACATTAGAGTGAGTGGACAAAAATAGATATATGCCTTTCACCAGTTTATATACATACTCAATGTAAAACAGTGCGAGTTCGGAAAACAACACATATATATATACGGAGGTTGTCGGGCGACCTCTCAAGTCTGATGTCAGGTGAATCGCTCAAACCTGCCAGTGATAGGCCAGGGGACCACTCAACCCCGTCCAGAGGAATCTCTCAACTCTGGTCCAGAGGAATCTCTCAACTCTGGTACATCGATGTAATAAATGCCATCACCAATAATCATATAACAATACCTCCGAAAATAACATATCTCAATCATCGTATAAAATAAATACGGAAATCATAAAATCCACGAACTCGCAAATCAACAGTGAAGATAGAAACTTGTCCACTCACAGATCTGCTAGCGCGAACTTGCGCTAAACTCGTGGTCCGGCGGAAGCTCCCACGCCTGAAGCACGATCACAATCTCGATCTCGATCTCCTAAATATACATAAACATAACTGATCAAAATCACAGTCCACAACTCTGTACTGAACCACGGAAACCAACCGTTCCCGGAAATATGCAATGCATTACAAAATGATAAACGAAATTCCCGAAATCTCCACTCGAAACCTTTGACTAAATATCGGCTACCCAAATCAATCCGAAAAGCTCTAGACGATAATCAGAGCGCGATTTCGAGAAAAACGACATTAAAAACGTCGAAATCTGAAAAAATCAACGCTCGCCGGAGCTCCGTCGTTGACTGCCGCCGCCGCCGTCGGCGCGCCGTCAACAGTGGAGTTTCACGGCGGAAAACTCCAGATCACAAGATCACATCAAGGCGAACCATTCTCTCTTCTACCACGAAGTTCAAAACCCACCAGAATTAGGCCAAACAACCTCAAACAGATCGGAAATCTAGTTTTCCGGTGAGCTAATCGGACCACCCCAAAACTTCAACCACAGCTAAAATCATGCATACCATAAGACTCATAGGGGTAAGGGGAGTCGAACCCCCCTAACCACCACCCTCAAATCTCGCCGTAAAATGGCCAACCATTACCGGCAATGAAACCCAGCTCGGCCCGATTCAGGCACTATGAAATCCTCATCAATTTTCACGAATTCATATACAATTCAACTCGAAATCACAAGGGGAAGCTAACTATACCTTTCACTCGACCGAAGGTGGCCGGAAAATGGGTCGTCGGACGACAACACCCAATCGGGAAACTTCCCTTTTCGGTCAACAGGTCAACTTACTATTTTTGGAAAGTCAACGGCCCGGTCAAACTTCAACAGTGTTTTACGACTAATTCTCGACTATTCCGTTATTTATACTCGCGCGTCGGGTCGATCGACGATTCGAAATGGATAACCATCACGATTCGGATAAACACGAAACAATCGGATAAACTAGTCGAAAACCGAAACTTCAAATAATCATAAAATATTCCTCGGTTATCAGAAAAATCTTCCGAAACCGTCCTCGAGCTCGAAATCACGTACTCTACAATTTCCGTGAAGATACTCAACTCAAATTCTCAACCGAAAACATAGTCACAAATAAAGTCGACGAACCACACAAATATCGTAAAGCTGCGACTATACTCAATCTCGTGAATCGTGCCGAATATTCGACTAATTCTGGTTCGGGTTGTCACAAATCTACCTCCCTTTAAGAAATTTCGACCTCGAAATTTACGTACCTGTTAATTGAACAGTCCAGGATACTGCTCCCGCATACGCTGCTCGGTCTCCCAGGTGGCCTCCTCAACTGAGTGGTTCTGCCACAAGACCTTCACTAGCGGAATCACACGGTGCCGCAACTCCTGCTCACGACGATCGAGAATCTGTATTGGCTCCTCCTCATATGTCAAATCCTCTCTGATCGGCAACTGCTGTGGGGCTAACACATGTGAAGGATCTGAGATGTACTTCCGCAACATCAAAACATGGAAGACATCATGAACACGAGCCATCTCAGCTGGTAACTCAAGTATGTATGCAACAGCTCCAACCCTCTCTGTAATCTCATACAGACCAATGTATCGGGGTCGAAGCTTGCCACGCTTCCCGAAACACACAACTCCCCTCCACGGAGATAGTTTCAGGAAGACCCAATCACCAACCTCGAACTCTAAACTCTTCCTCCTCACATCCGCGTAACTCTTCTGCCGATCCTGGGCGATCTTCAATCGATCCCGGATAACCTGTATGTCCTCCATAGTGCTCTTTACCAGATCAGGGCCAATAAGCCAACGCTCGCCTACCTCACTCTAACACAATGGAGTGCGACACTGCTTCCCGTACAGGACCTCGTACGATGCCATCTCAATACTGGCCTTGTAGCTGTTGTTGTAGGCGAACTCAATCAAATGTAACTGATGATCCCAGTTTCCGCGAAACTGCAACACACATGATCTCAGCATATCCTCAAGAGTCTGAATGGTCCGCTCGGACTGCCCGTCAGTTTGAGGATGAAAAGCTGTACTAAATCGCAACCTTGTGCCCAACGCTCGCTGCAACGCCTGCCAGAACTCAGAAGTGAACTGACTATCTCGGTCAGAAACAATGGACACAGGCACACCATGCAAGCGAACAATCTCTGATAAGTACAACTTGACCAATCTGCCCACTGATATCTTCCCTGGAAGTGCAAGAAAGTGAGCGGATTTCGTCAATCGATCAACGATAACCCAAATGCCAGTGTTGCCCGCCGAAGTATGCGGCAACTGATAGACGAAATCCATCGTAATATGCTCCCACTTCCAAACTGGAATCTCAAGTGGCTGTAGTTTCCCAGCAGGCTTCTGCCTCTCCGCCTTCACCTGCTGACAGATCAAACATCGGCTCACGTACGCGGCAATCTCCCGCTTCATGTTGCGCCACCAATAGTACGCTCGAAGTGTACGAAACATCTTCGTACCTCCGGGATGCATCGCATACGCTGAACTATGGGCCTCGTCCAGAATCTCCTTCTGCAAGCTCTCGTCCCTGGGCACACATAGCCTGCCTCTAAACAACAACGTACCGTCGTCGCTCAATCGGAACTCTGTAGGCATACTATTCCGTATCATGGTCTTCTTGCCCAGCAAGTAAGGATCTGAATCCTGAGCCTCTCGTACCTGATCAACCAATATAGGTCGAACCTGAAAACTGCCCAACAAAGCTCCATCATCATCATACCCAAACACAGCACCCGTAGCTCGAAGCTCGGCTAACATCGATACTCTGGCCACACACATGTGAAACAACGAGGCTCCAGATTTCTGGCTAAGTTCATCTGCTACAACATTGGCCTTCCCCGGATGGTACTCGAAAGTGCAATCGTAATCGTTGATCAACTCCATCCATCGGCGCTGCCTCATGTTCAGATCCGGCTGCATCCGCAAGTAGGTGAGACTCTTGTGATCAGTGTAAATCTTACACTGAGCACCATACAAATAATGCCTCCAACCCTTCAATGCTAACACGATAGCGGTTAACTCCAAATCATGCGTCGGATAGTTGGCCTCATGTGGTTTCAGCTGCCTGGAACCATAGGCCACAACTCTACCATGCTGCATCAACACACAGCCAAGCCCCAACTTCGACGCATCACTGTACACAACAAACTCACCACTGTTGTCTGGCAATGTCAGAACCGGTGCGGTAGTCAGTCTCTCCTTCAGGAGAAAATAACTCTCCTCGCACGCATCAGACCACTCAAACTTGACGCCCTTCTTCGTCAATGTGGTCAGTGGTGTAGCAATCTGGGAAAAATCCTGTACAAACCATCGGTAATAGCCTGCTAACCCCAAGAAACTCCAAATCTCTGGTACGGTAGTGGGTCTACTCCAGTTCAGCACGGCCTCGATCTTGTCAGGATCAACACTGACTCCCTCGGCCGAAATCACATGGCCCAGAAACTTCACACTATCCAACCAGAACTCGCACTTGCTAAACTTCGCGAACAACTTATGGTCCCGCAAAGTCCACAACACAACTCGCAAATGCTTCTTGTGCTGGCCCACACTCCTGGAATAGATCAAGATATCGTCAATGAATACAATCACGAACTTGGCCAGGAACCGTCTGAATACCCGATTCATCAAGTCCATGAAAGCTGCGGGGGCATTGGTCAACCCAAACGGCATAACCAAAAACTCATAGTGCCGATACCGCGTCCTGAATGCTGTCCTGGCTACATTTGAGTCTCAGATCCGCAACTGGTGGTATCCGGATCGAAGGTCAATCTTGGAAAATACTGATGCTCCCTTGAGCTGATCGAACAAGTCATCAATCCGCGGCAACGGATACTTGTTCCTCACTGTAACCTGATTCAGCTTCCGATAGTCGATGCACAAACGCATGGACCCATCCTTCTTCCACACAAACAACATCGGAGCACCCCACGGAGAAATACTCGGTCGAATGAATCCCTTCTCTAACAACTCCTGGAGGTGAATATGCAACTCCCTCAACTCTGCAGGCGCCATACGATACGGTGTCTGGGAAATCGGTCATGTACCCGGTAACAACTCAATGGTAAAATCAATCTCCCGTACAGAGGGTATACCAAGTAACTCCGCTGGAAACACATCCGGAAACTCGGAAACAACCTCGATACTACCAAGATCCGGCACTGCAGCAGTAGTGTCCACAACATGGGCTAAGTAAGCAACACAACCCTTCTTCATCAACCGATCCACCCTCATCGCGGAAATCAAACACGGAAGTGAAGTGTTCTTCTCGCCACGGAACAGTATCTCGGGTAACCCTGGTCGTCGAAATGCGACCTCCTTCCTGTGGCAGTCAAACATGGCCCAGTGCGACTCCAAGAAGTCCATACCCAAGATCAGATCAAAATCCACAATATCAAGCAATAACAGATCTGCGGCTAATCCATGACCATCAATAAACACCTCACAATCTCGGTAAACCCAACCGATGCTCACAACCTCACCTGACGGATACAACACTCTCCACAACCCCGAAAGTGGAGATGCAGGTACCGTGGCTAATGATGACAGTCTAAATGATACGAATGAATGTGTGGCGCCCAGATCTAACAATGCAAGTACAGGAATACCAAAAATATGTAATGTACCAATAACGACCTCCAGTGATGCTCTGCCCTCACGTAGAGTCATAGCATGAACTCTCGCCTGTCCAGTTGGTCGTCCTCGCTGGGGTTGTCCCTGCTGCCTGCCCTGGTCTGCAAACTGTACTGGTCGCGCTCCCGAAGTGGCACGTTGCTCTCCTCCGGAACTCTGAGCTGCCTGACCACCAGTATCAAACAACTGAGGACACTCCCTCAAGTAGTGACCCACCTGGCCGCAATGATAACAAGTAACAGGACCTCGCCGACATGGACCCACATGATGTCGGCCGCAGAGACTACACAACGGGTACTCCTTCGGTACAGCAAAAGTGCCACCAGTACGCCGAGCAAAACTAGAACCGTTGGAACTCCCACTAGCCTGTGGTCGCTGCGGTCGATCTCTTCTCCATCTCGATCTCTGCCTCGGTACACCAACTGGTGGGCGATAAGATCCACCACCTGAGGTTGAAGCTGAAACGGAAGTATCAGAACTCAGTCTCTTTGAAGGCCCCTGACTCGGTCCACCTTCCTCAAATCGCCTCGGCTGGTACCTCTGCTGTCTCTCCTGCTCTATATCCTCGCCTCGGAGTGAAGCACTGACAAACTCATCAAAGTTGTTCCGAGGCATCGTAGTCAAAGTCGCCTTGATGTTCAGATTCAATCCCAGCTCAAACCTGCGACACATGGCTTCCTCTGTAGCCACCATATCCCTCGCAAAACGAGACAAACGGGTAAACCGATCCCGATACTCAAGTACAGACAAACTGCCATGCCTCAAGTTCGTAAACTCCTCGTACTTGCGCTGCTGGGTAGCCTGATTAAAGTACCTCCGCATAAATAGATCACGGAACAATGTCCATGGAGTATCAGCTGGAACTCTGTCGGTGCTAACCCACCAAAAGTATGCATCACCCTCAAGTAGACCAACTGCGGCTACTGTCATCTGCTCAGGAGTAAACTGCAGACGCTCACCGACACGTTCAATCTGAACCAACCATGCCTCGCATATCTCTGGATCGACTGAACCCGACAACACAGTAGCACTAGCTCTGCGAGCCTTGACCACATGGTCAAAACGCTCTTCCAAACGCAGCACTCACATCAGCAAGTCGCGTGTTCGGCAATCCTCATCAGGATCCTCAACCCGATTAACACGGGGACCACGTCGAGGAGGCATCCTACTGATACAAGACAAGCATTAGGTACAAGCAGTAAGAACGTAATCATGAAACCGCAAATATTTGAGGACACATAACACCCGAAGTATTGATGAGTACCCCTGGCCAGTCGGGTCATCACTCCAGTCATGCTTTATCAACTCAAATACCCTAAGCGTCACAACTACAAGAGTCTACAGAATCTGACAACCTAATGCTCTGATACCAAACTGAAAGGACCCAACCCCGATTCAATTACCTAAATCGGAATCGAACCCCTTCTGAAAATACAAACCAACAAAAACTTTTCAAAATTTCGGCAGAGTTTCGTTACTAACGTAGAATTTCATAACCTGCACCCTGAAAATAACACTTCATCCTATGCCACAAAAGCCAAACCGTGGGCACCAATCCCATCCGGATTTCTCAACATCAATATAATCAATAACAGTAAACATATTGTACTATGTATATATGTATATCCGAGAAAATCCGTATAAACATGTATCAGAATGTATCAGAGCGACCTCTAGTGTAAAATATATATACAAAATACACATCAATAGGCGAAATAAGAACCTACTGGAAAACACAGGTAGCTCAGATCACTAGCCTCCAAACCGCGACGTGAAACAGCAGAATCCGAACTGCAAACTGGGCACGGAAACCAAAAAGCCCATGGGAAAGGCAAATAAAAACATTAGAGTGAGTGGACGAAAATAGATATATGCCTTTCACCAGTTTATATACATACTCAATGTAAAACAGTGCGAGTTCGGAAAACAACACATATATATATACGGAGGTTGTCGGGCGACCTCTCAAGCCCGACGTCAGGTGAATCGCTCAAACCTGCCAGTGATAAGCCAGGGGACCACTCAACCCTGGCGGCACGCAGGGGACCACTCAACCCCGCCCAGAGGAATCTCTCAACTCCAGAGGAATCTCTCAACTCTGGTACATCGATGTAATAAATGCCATCACCAATAATCATATAGCAATACCTCCGAAAATAACATATCTCAATCATCGTATAAAATAAATACGGAAATCATAAAATCCACGAACTCGCAAATCAACAGTGAAGATAGAAACTTGTCCACTCACAGATCTGCTAGCGCGAACTCGGGCTAAACTAGTGGTCTGGCGGAAGCTCCCTCGCCTGAAGCACGATCACAATCTCGATCTCGATCTCCTGAATATACATAAACATAACTAATCAAAATCACAGTCCACAACTCTGTACTGAACCATGGAAACCAACCGTTCCCGGAAATATGCAATGCATTACAAAATGATAAACGAAATTCCCGAAATCTCCACTCGAAACCTTTGACTGAAAATCGGCTACCCAAATCAATCCGAAAAGCTCTAGACAATAATCAGGGCGCGATTTCGAGAAAAACGACATTAAAAACGTCGAAATCTGAAAAAGTCAACCCTCGCCGGAGCTCCGCCGTTGACTGCCGCCGCCGGCGCGCCGTCAACAGTGGAGTTTCACGGCGGAAAACTCCAGATCACAAGATCACATCAAGGCGAACCATTCTCTCTTCTACCACGAAGTTCAAAACCAACCAGAATTAGGCCAAACAACCTCAAACAGATCGGAAATCTAGTTTTCCGGTGACCTAATCGGACCACCCCAAAACTTCAACCACAGCTAAAATCATGCATACCATAAGACTCAGAGGGGTAAGGGGAGTCGAACCCCCCTAACCACCACCCTCAAATCTCGCCAGAAAATGGCCAACCATTACCGGCGATGAAACCCAGCTCGGCCCGATTCGGGCACTATGAAATCCTCATCAATTTTTACGAATTAATTCATATACCATTCAACTCGAAATCACAAGGGGAAGCTAACTATACCTTTCACTCGACCGGAGGTGGCCGGAAAATGGGTCGTCGGACGGCAACACCCAATCGGGAAACTTCCCTTTTTGGTCAACAGGTCAACTTACTATTTTTGGAAAGTCAACGGCCCGGTCAAACTTCAACAGTGTTTTACGACTAATTCTCGACTATTCCGATATTTATACTCGCGCGTCGGGTCGATCGACGATTCGAAATGGATAACCATCACGATTCGGAAAAACACGAAACAATCGGATAAACTAGTCGAAAACCGAAACTTCAAATAATCATAAAATATTCCTCGTTTATCGGAAAAATCTTCCGGAACCGCCCACGAGCTCGAAATCACGTACTCTACAATTTCCGTGAAGATACTCAACTCAAATTCTTAACCAACAACATAGTCGCGAATAAAGTCGACGAACCACACAAATATCGTAAAGCTGCGACTATACTCAATCTCGTGAATCGTGCCAAATATTCGACTAATTCTGGTTCGGGTCGTCACACCCTGGGCTGTTCGGTTTCCGTGCCCAATTTGCTGTTCAGATTTTGGTGTCACACGTCGCAGTCAGAGGCTTAGTGTTCGAGCTACCTTTGTTTTCCAGTAGATTTCTTGTTTAGCCTACTGTTGTATATTTATGTATATATACACTAGAGGTCGCTTTGATTACTCTAATGTTATACTTTCATATGATTTTTCTCAGATTTTTGTAAAGTATAGTTTTGCTTATTACTTTACATTATTGTTATGATATTGAGAAATCCGGAAGGAATTGGTGCCTACGGTTTGGCTTTTGTGGCATTGGATGAAGTGTGTTTTTTCGGGTGCAGGTTAATGGTAATTCCACGTTATAGTGAAACTCTGCCAAAATTTCTATGGTTTTTGCAAGTTCTTGTTTTCAGAAGGGGTTCGATTCCGTTTTAGGAAACTAAATCGGGGTTGGGACCTTTCAGTGGGTTTAATATATTATTAAGAGTTTTTTGCACCAATGATGCCTGAACTTATATGTCCAGTGGAGTTTGATGCATGAACTTTTAATGTTATCAACGTGATGCCTGAACTTATTCATGTCATCAATGTGATTCCTGAACTTGTACATGTTATCAATGTGGTGCCTAAATTTGATTTTTTTTTTCTATTGCCAACATTTTTCCATCAAATTTTTTTGTTAACCAAACATCTATTTTAAAATTATTCACAAATTATCAAAAAATGCTCATAATGATGATTGTTTCCCTCCAAATACTATTGACACTCAAGTTTCCCTCACAAAAACTATGCATATACTACAATAAAATCAAGTAATTGAGAGAGAAGTGGCTATTACTCAATTTACTATAGTATATGCATAGTTTTTGGGAGGGAAACTTAAATGTTAATAGTATTTTGGGAGAAACAATCATCATTAAAGGCATTTTCGATATTTTGTAAATAATTTTAAAATAGACGTTTGGTTAATAGAAAACTTGACGAAAAAATGCTGGCAATAGAAAGAAAAAAAATAGAATTTAGACACCACATTGATAACATGTATAAGTTTAGACATCACATTGATAACACGTAAAAGTCCAGGCATTTCTTTGATAACATATGTAAGTTTAGGCATCATATTGGTAACATGTATAAGTTCAAGCATCACATTGATAACATTAAAAGTTCAGGCATCAAACTCCACTGGACACATAAGTTCAGGCATCATTAGTGCAAAAAATTCTATTATTGATTAAGGTAGTATTTAATTAATTGGTAAGCTAGGTGTGTTTAATATATATATATATATATATATATATGTGTGTGTTAGAATAGTTAGTTTAAAAGTTATATATATAATATGTCATTTATATTAAGTTAATAATATAATATATTATTAGCTAGATTAATTATAGTATAAGATTGATTATAGCATATTAAATAAATTAGTTGTGTTATGTAATTTGTTAATAGAGTATATTAGAATAATTAATTATTTGGTGAAAAATTATATAATATGATAATTATTAACTTACGCAGAAATATGGACTAGAGTTGGATACAGTTGGCGAATAGAAGTTTTGTGCGGTTTATTGACAAAATCAGAGAGTTTATGTTGTTTGTGCTGGAACATTATCAGGGAAAGAATCGTTACGGGTGTCCATGCAGAAAATGTCCTAACCATCAGTTTGTGGAGATTAATGTTATGTCTCAACACTTGAATAACCACGGTATGATGTGGAGTTACACTATGTAGAGTGAGCACACTGAAGTAGTAGACTTCAACTCAGGACCAGACTTCAGCTCAGGCTATAGTTATTATGGTGCCTCATCCAGCAATAGTGGCGCCCCTTCTTGGAACCCTACTCTGGATTTGGTCCATGATACTTTTCCGGGATTTAGTCATGGTGGACACCAATACGAAGAAGAAGGTTATGATACTCCTCATTATGACATGGTCTCCTTGCCTTGGCCACTGACATTACTGAGATGGATAAGTACAACAGGATGCTACTTGAAGCGCAGACCTCATTGTACCCTCGATGTCCAGATAATATGTTGTGATATGTAATGGATAAAATTAAGATAAAAGTGAAGAATAAAATGTCAGACTGTGTCTTTGATGAAATGCAGGATCATATATGTAAGTTGCTTCCTGATCATCACAAACTTCTGGGTACCCATTATATGTTTAGAAAGATCTTGAGGAGTCTCTGCCTAAAGTACAAGCAAATTCATGTGTGCATAAATGATTGTGTGCTGTTTTACAAAGAGTATGCACATTTAAACTAATATCATGTATGCAACTAGTGTAGATATTTGAACCGGGGGAGAGGGAGGAGTTCGAAGAAGAAAATACCTGTGAAGGTGCTTCGGTATTTTTGGTTGATACTCAGACTACAGTGTCTGTATATGTCTCTATACATAGTGGAGGCGATGAGATGGTACGCGAAATAGAGAATAGACGACGATGTACTCAGACACATGGCAGATGAGGAGGCTTATAAAAAAATTGACAGTGAATTTCAAGACTTTGCAATAGAGGTTCAAAATGTTATACTCGAACTTTGTACAGATGGATTCAATCCTTGTGGTAATAATAGCGCTGCCGTCAGCACTTGGCAAGTTATTCTCATGCCGTACAACCTATCTCTGTGGATTTATATGAACAAGAAATTTAATTTCCTTACTCTGCTAATTCCAGGTTCTAAATCTACAGGAAAATGTTTAGATGTGTATCTCACACCATTGATTGACAACCTGAAACTGTTGTGGGAAAATGGAGCCCTAACGTATGACAAGTTCACTGACACAATGTTTATGATGAGAGCAGTTGTAATGTAGACCATCAACGATGTTTCTGCGTATGGGATATTGGCATCCTGCACAACCAAAGGGTACAGAGCATATCCTGTTTGCTTGGACGACGTCAACGCTAGTTGGCACGAGGGGAAGGTATGTTACCTGGGCCACCATAGATGGCTTTCTCATGGTTACTTTTGTTGACATGCTAAGGATGATTTTGAAGGTACTGTAAAGGATAATCCACAACCCAAACAATGGTCTGGCGAAGAGATTTTTGAGAGGTTAATCAACTTCGATTTTGGTGTGTTAAGCAATGACGATGATGGCAACACACTTAAACCGGTCCTTCCATATGAGCTTAAATATTGGCACCACATGAGTATCTTCTTTGAACTACCTTACTGGTTGAAGTTGAAACTCAGGAACAACCTAGATTTCATGGACATAGAAAACAATGTGTGTGACAGCGTGGTGGGAACAATTCTCGGTATTAAGCTCAAGACTAAGGATACTCCCAAAGTGCATAGAGATTTTGAAATTATGAATTTGCACCGTACCTTGTGGTTAAAGAGGGATGGAAACGGTGTGTACAAGAAGATGTATGATGCACCTTACACAGTGAAGTCTGCACAGAAGGATGTTGTAGTCAACTAGTTTAAAAGTGTTCGATATCCATCTAATTATGTAGAAAATATATTTGGTGCTGTCAACGTTGAGCAACACAAGTTCATTGGGCTAAAGACTCATGACTATCATGTTATACTGCAATGTCTGATTCCAGTGGTCATTCGACCATATTTTCCTTGTGATGTCGTCCAACCAATAGTAGCATTGTATTTAGTGGTAGGGGTTATGCACTAGAGAGTTGAAGAAGTCAGATGTGGTTGAACTACAATACGAAATTGTACACATCCTTTGCAAATTAGAGAAGATTTTTTTTCTCTCTACTTTCTTTCACATCATGATTCACCTCATGATCCACCTTCCTGAACAAGTGTTGTTTTCAGGTCCAATCCACTACACTTGGATGTATCCTCAAGAAATGTACAATTATTTACATAACCAATTTTTCATCATTTACATATATATTTTCAAGTGTTTCTATTATTCTTCATATAATTAATTGTTGTCTTTTTTCCAGACAACTCAGACAGTATAAAAGATTCGTTAAAAATCTGTCCCAGATGACTCTATAGCAGTGTGACGACCCGAAACAAAATCAGTATAGTAATCGGCTTAATCCACGAGTTTACGCGTAATCACAGTTTTCCGTAAGTTAATTGATTTGGCGGTTCGATTCACGACTTAATTATCGGACGAGAATTTGAGTTGAGTCTCTTCACGAGAGTTGTTGTACGCGTGATTTCGAGTTCGTGGGCGGTTCCGGATAATTATTTCGACGACCGAGGAATATGTTATGAATATTTGAAATCGTGGAATTTCGTCGTGTTTATCCCTTCTTATTTGAGTTATCCGAAACGTTGATGTGATCCGTTTTGGACCGTCGATCGTATCGAGCCGCAAGTATAAATATCGGAAATAATTGAAAAATTGTCGAAAACACTGTTCGGGAAGTTTGACCGTCGTTTGACCAAGGATTTTGACCGTTGACTTTCGTTGACCGGAGCTCCACCGCGCGTGCGAACTGCCGCCGTCGGGTTTCACGATTCCGGCCACTTCTAGCCTTGATATTGGTATGAATAGATTCCTCTCTCCTGATTTCCTATGGTTTGGAACTTGGAATTTTGTGAATTCATGATGTTTGGAGGGAGAACGAGCTCGAGGAAAATCGTGATTTTCGCCGGATTCTGGTGGCCGGCTCCGGCCTCTTTTTGGGTCGGGTGTTTGGGGGGAAAGGTTCCCCTCAAACTCTAGTTGCTTTTGGGTGGAAGGAATTTTGGGTTGAATACTGTTTTGGAGCTCGCCGGAAAGTCACCGAAATCAATGGATTCCGTAACATTCGTGGCTTATTCCGGCCACTGTGGTGGTGGGATGATGTTGGTCCTTTGAGAGAAGTTGTTGGGCTTGTGGGGAGGATCATTTCTGGAAAATTTCGTTGGATTTGGTCCAGATTTTTGAGATTTTTAGGTGTTTCCGACTCGTTTTCGGGCTCCGAACGCAGTCGTGAGGTTTTCGAGATGATTTGGATGCCGAATTTTTAGTCGAGGGTTTATGTGAAGAGTTTGGGGAATTTCGTCGATTATTTTGTATCGAGTTATATGTTTCCGGAAATGGTTGGTTTCCGAGGTGTGGTTCAGGGTATTGAACTATGATTTTGATCAGTTATATTTTGTGATTATTCAGGGGATCGAGATCGTGCGTTGGGCGAGGGATCTTCCGCCGGATCTCGTGATTAGCGCGTGTACGCGCTGTCCTCATCTGTGAGTGGACCTTTTTATTTCACTGTCGTAGTGAGTTCTTGATTTCCGTATTTATTTACGACACGATGTTGAGATTATTTCTTGTTTTTGGAGGTATTGTTTTATATTTTATATGGTGATTGCATTTACTTAGCATCGATGCATTGGCTACTCGGCTGATCACCGGTAGTCCAGATCCGGGGTTGAGAGATTCCCCTGATGTGCCCACTAGGCTTGAGAGATTCGCCTAGTCTATCACCGTCGGGCTTGAGAGATTCGCCTGACACCTCCATTTATTTTCCGAACTCGCTTTGTTTTATGATATATATAAATTGTGAAAGACATATAATTATTTTCGTCCACTTACTCTAATGATTTTATTTGCCTTTCACCTGGGCTTTTTAGTTTCCGTGCCCAGTTTACAGTTCGGATTCTAGTTTCTCACGTCGCAGTCGGAGGCTTAGCGTTGGAGCTATCTTTCTTTTCCAGTAGGTTTCTTGTTTTGCCTACTGTTGTATATCTTTCTATATATATACACTAGAGGTGGCTCTGATTACTTTGTCGCTATACTTTTATATGGTTTTTCCCAGATTTCTGTAAAGTACAGTTTTGATTACTACTTTACATTATTGTTATGATATTGAGAAATTCGGATGGGATTGGCGCCCATAGTTTGGCTTTTGTGGCATAGGATGAAGTGTATTTTCGGGTGCAGGTTAATGTCAATTCCGCGTTATAGTGAAACTCTGCCAAAATTTTTGTGGTTTTTGCAAGTTCGTGTTTTTAGAAGGGGCTTGATTCTGGTTTAGGAAACTAAATCGGGGTTGGGTCCTTTCAAGCAGAGACATACCTAATGCACGAGTGTGTTACCTACTGTGACAGGTACCTCAAGGATCCAGTTCAGACCACCTCCTCCAATCAAATGCCCACAATAATCTTTCAGTCATCATAGATGTTGTATGACAATTTAGAGTATCAAACAAAAGAATAACTACAGAATAACTTATTAAAGCACCTTGGGTAGTGTTGCGAGACTGTGACGAGGTCAACCAGTACATGGAGTTTTACAGGACCAAAATTTAGACAGCAAAACCGGACAAGAGTCATAACTGGGTTGAAAAAATTGTTTAAGAAGAAATTCCTTGATTATTTCCTCAAATTGGTACGTATGTCTAATTAATTTAAACCATGTATGCATATAGGTTTGTGATTAATTAATTTTTTTATAAAATTGAGAAATCCGGATGGGAATAAGTGCCCATGATAAATTCAAATAACATGTGGTGTTTGCTTATGTGAAGTGGATTGCCTTAGCTTCTGCTTGCAGGTTTTTGGTTACCTTTTTTTGGGGGGAAAGAATGTCAAATTTTCGGTGGAAATTAAATACTCATTCATATATCTTCTTAAAAAATTTGCATATGATTAATCTGAAAAAAATTGGTGACCACGAGGGATGGTGGTCATGGGAAAAAGACTTGTTGGCGCATAAATCAGTTCAACACTATATTTAACCCGGATGTTTTGTCAATGGTGTAAAGTTTCATTTAGTGGATCAAGATGAAGGAAGAAGAACACAAAACAGTGGGATCGTGGTTGGGGAATGCGTTGATGTATATTATAGGATTCTTGTTAATGCCGTGCAGCTACTTTATGGGAATGATATCAACGTTTTTTTATTCAAGTGTAAATGGTTCGAGCGTACGAAGGAAGATCTGGAAATTTTATCGATAGATACAAACTCAAGCTGGTATGAGGAAGAGTCATTCGCTCTTGCCACCTTAGTTAGACAGGTGTTCTATCTAGATGATCCGAAATCTGGTGAAGGATGGAAAATTATTAACCATCTGTCTCATCGAGGAATATGGGGTGTCACCACACTTGAAGGGATGTCAGCGATTGACACTGAAGTAGAGAATGACAATGCATATCAAGAGCTTAATATTTCTATCATCCCCAACATAAGGGAACTGATTCGGTCTAACGAACACTTACCCATGCCTGATGGCGCCACAGATCTTACTCAAGAAGAGATTACTAACTTTGAGAATAATGCCCATGAAGAGGTGCTGGAGGATGACGACGATGATAACGACGTCAAATACGATTCAGACGATGGAGATTATGATGATGAGGAGCATTCAGTTGATAGTGAGGAGGAGGAGGAGGATTCAAAAGATGATGATTATGAGGATGAGGAGTGATATGTATTTTTAATTTACATATACGAAATACTCAATAATAATAATTAGTTAATTAATTATTAATTAATTAATTAACTTTAATTAAGGAATATAATTGAATATTAGTTATGTCGACTAACGTACAGGAATGACTTAGAATCACCAAATGCAAGATTATTTTCTATTATAAAGACGACAAACTTATGTATTTTTGTCGTCTATGTATGACTTAGGCAAAAAAAATACGTACATTAGTCGTCTAAGAAGCCTACTTAGATGAAGAATATTTATCAATTTGTTGTCTAAGTATACTCCTTAGACGACGAAGGTACACATTGTCTTCGTCTAAGTCGTACTGAACCCTAAACCTTAGCCCTTAACCCTAATCCCTTTTTTCTAAACCCTTAAAAACTTAGACGACAAAACTAGTATTTATGTCGTTTAAGTGGTACATAGACGACGAAAATGGTAGAGTTTCGTCGTCTAAGTCACACTTAGACGACGAAATTTACCACTTTCATCGTCTAAGTAGATTTTCACAATCTATGAGTACAATAATGCATGTGTATCAACATTTCTGTTTGCGAATTATATATATATATATATATTAAGTTGTCATGTACAATAATGTGTATCAACGTTTCCGTTTCAAAAAAAATTTAATTCACTTTTATAACTGATGACTACACCGATCAAACTCTTAAAAAACTTCGTATTGAATGAAAATTCATCTACTTATATATTAACTGGTGATGAATATATCTAACGGTTGTTTTCTTCAAATAAATTAAATTTCGTTAATATGGATATAGATTAAATACAAGCATAAGATCGAACACTTAAGTTATACAACCTTAGTAGATGTATATATAACAAGTACTAATTCGTCAATTAATCTAGTTTTATGTGTATATATTTTAGGTTAATTTATATATAATTGACGTTTACAGTTTCGACATAAACTAGTCAGTGGAAATTAACGCTTGATCGTAACGTCGGAAATAGTTTTAATAATGAATATATAATTAATGTTTACAAATTATTTGTTAAAGAACTTTGTCGAAATTCAGAAATTAAAACTACGTATTGTCCGAAAAAATGATTGATCGAGTACGTACGTCCTATACGTAGCTACCGAATTGGCGTAAACTTTTAGGCAGGTAGAATTTTTTTTATTTAATTATATATGTAAAAGAAAATTTAATAAATTGTAACCTAGGTGACGAAACTACATTATTCCATCGTCTAGGTGACTTGTTAGACGACGAAACCATGTAGTTTTGTCATATAACCCCAAAAATTTGGCGGTGTTTTTTTGCGCCATTTTTGGGGGGAATTTTCAAAACGACGTAGATGACGAAAGTGGTAGATTTTTCGTCATCTAAATTGACTTAGGCAACGAAACCCTACATTTCGTCGCCTAAGTCGTTAAATCAAATCGATATAATCCCTAATCGATCAAGCTCTCTCTCTCTCTCTCTCTCTCTCTCTCTCTCTCTCTCTCTCTCTCTCTCTCTCTCTCTCGCCGCAAACGGCCCTGTGGCCTCTCCTCTCTCTCTCCACTCATCGGCACCACTGCTCCCCTCCGCCACCCCCATCGCCTTCATCGGCCCCGTTGCTTCTGGTGAATCTTTCTCTCTCTCTCTCTCTCAGGGTTATATATATAGAGAGAAGAGTATATATATATAAATTATTGGAGTGTGTATATATATATATAATTTTAGTGGAATTAATATAAATATATAGGAGTATATATATAATTTGTGGAAGGAATTAATTATATTTGTTGATTTTATGATTTTGTGATTTTGTTAAATATGCCAACGAATATATGAATATATGGATATGAATTTGCGAAATGACGTAATCACCCAAGGCCTACGGCCTCTAACCTTAGTAGCTTGTGCTTACACAACATCAGGGAAATCATACAAAACAATATACGTATGATTGCCCCTTCCTAGAACCAGCTTCCCAATTCTACAAAGTTCAGGGTGTACCGCAAACTCTTGGTAATAGGGGCTATTTAATTTTAGTTTAATTTCATAATTAATTTCAAAGCATAAAGGCATAAGGTCTAGAAATTTAATTATTTATTGATTTTTTCCTAGGTACATTTTGACTATGAAGGCCGACCGGAGATGTGGGAATACATAGAGGACACGCTAACCTGCATTTTTCAAGGATTGGAAATACGACCTCCACAAGTACTACAAGAAACACGGCGCCTCGCCTGCCCCACAAGAGCTTCAGACGGAAAGGGAAGACGAGTAGCAAGGGTTGGTCGGATTGTGACGACCCAGAACAGAATCAGCAGTGAAATCAGCTTAATCTACGAGCTTGTGCGTAATCGCAGATTTTCGACAGTTGTTTGAAACGCCGGACTTGATAACGACTTAATCATTGGCCGAGAATTGGAGCTGAGTCTCTTCTCGAGAGTCGTTGTACGCGAGATTTCGAGTTCGTGGGCGGTTCCGGATCATTATTTGGACTACCGATCGAGGAATAAATTATGAATATTTGAAGTTTCGACGTAATCGATTTATAATGGTGACTCTCTTAACGACTAAATTATCGGACGGGAATTTGGTTTCGGATTCTTCACGGAAGATGTTGAGAATTTAATTTTGAGCCCGTGGGAACTTTTGGAGCATTATTCCGAGTTACGAGGATTATGTTGTGAATATTTCGACGGTCGATTATAAGCTTGTGTTTGGGTTGAACAGTTGACTTTTTATCAGATTTGTTGAAGTGTTTGACTTCAGGTGATAATTGAAGAATATGTCGAGTCGAGTTTGTTGCCGTGAGAATTATCGAAATTGGAATTACGACGCAGAAGTTACGTGCATTTGAAGTTTATCGAAAAGTGAATTATGGAGGTTTCCATTTTGGGAAGGTATAAATAGTGGAGTTGCCATATTGGGAAGTCAAAGCTGGGCTTTATTATGGTTGACCGAGTTGACCGAGTCAACTCGGTGGAGAGAGAGGGAGGCCGACGGGATGCAACGAGCTCCACGGCGGCGATGTGGATTCCGGCCACCCTAGGGCTCGGCCTAGGGTTAGTTCTACTCGGCATGGTCCCCTCGTGGTGGTGCCGGCCTCCTTTCACGGTGAAGTCCACAGTGGAGAGAGAAAAATCCGGCCAAAGTTTGGGATTTGGAGTGGGCTTTGAAGCTCTCATCACCATGAAGCTACCATGTAAGTTTGGTGTTCCAATTCATCTTGTACATGGACAATTTTGGAATTGAAATCTTGATTGGAATTCGGTTTTGCTTGAAATTGACATGGTTAGAGTGAGAATTGACCTTTGATGCAGTTGAGAAAGTTGCTCAGTGGGTGATTTGGAGTGGAACAATGGTTGCTCCGCCGGGAAAATTTCAGGTTGGTGGCGCCGCGATCAACGGTGGTCAACTTTGACTTTTTGGGGTTTTCGACAAGTTGCATGTCATTTCACTCGAAATCGCATTGGGGAGGTTCGTTTTTCGAATTGAGCGTCCGAAAGTACAGCGAGGTATTGAGGTGTGAATATCAGATTTTCGACGATTCGACGTATTCGGATTATGTGTTTCCGAGAACGGTTGTTTCTCGTGATTTGATTTGAATTGTCGAGTTATGACTTTGAGTAATGAACTTTGTGATTATTCAGGGGTTCGTGATCGTTCGTTTTGCGAGGGACTTTCCGCCAGATCACGGGTTAACGCGAACTGCGTTACGCTAGTCTGTGAGTGGACATTTCTTTTCACAGATTGATTGTAAGTCTTTTATATATGATTTACGAACTTGAGCATGCATACGAGATTATGTTTTACATGAGCATGTGTTATACGATTATGCCTATACCAGTATATATTACGTATATGCATTCATATGCTGTTTATTGCATTTGCATCAGATTATTTGTGATTTGGTTTACACAAAGTACAGTCGTAGTTTATGTTGTTGTATCGATACACACGCATCCCTGCTGATCCCCGAGGGTGCCTACCAGGGGGGAACCGTACCTTGTGCCGATGTAGTTCCGGGTGGGTACTGGTTTCTGTACCTTGTGCTGATGTAGTTCCGGGTGGGTACAGATATCTGTTTCTTGTGCCGATGTAGTTCCGGGTGGAAACAGATACCCTGACCTGAGGCCTTTCTGGCTAGAATCACGTGTGGGTCTGGGATCCCGTGATTCGAACTGTACTAGCACGGACGTGTCCATGAGTGACCCCGTGGGATTTTTACTTGCATGCTCAGTACGCTAGAGGAGTATGAGTTTACCTCATGTACTTTATTATATTTATTTATCTGGACTCGCATATGTTTTTATAACATATATTATTTGGCGAAAGACATTTATTTTCGTCCACTCACTCTAACGGTTTTCATGTCTTTCCCCTGGGCTTTTCGGTTTCCGTGCCCAGTTTGCAGTTCAGACTCTGGTGTCGCACGTCGTGGTCGGAGGCATAGTGATCGAGCTACCTTGTTTCTTCCAGTAGGTTTATTGTTCTACCTACTGTGGTATACTTATATGATTATACATTAGAGGTCGCTCTGAGTATTCTGTTGTATATATTATACGATTCTTCCCCGGATTTCAGTAAAATACAGATATATTTACTACTTTACATTATTGTTGATATATTGAGAAATCCGGATGGGATTGGTGCCCACGGTTTGATTTTTGTGGCATAGGATGAAGTGTATTTTCCGCGTGCATGTAATGGTAATTCCACGTTAGCAACGAAACTCTACCAAAAATTTTACAGTTTTTGTTGGTTCGTGTTTTCGAAGGGGTTTGATTCTGGTTTAGGCAACTAAACTGGGGTTGGGTCCTTTCAGCTTGGTATCAGAGCATTAGGTTATAGGTTCTGTAGACTTCTGTAGTCGTGTTTACTAAGGATATTTGAGAATGTACAGCATGTCTGGAATGGTGACCCGACCGGCCGGCGGATACTCTTTAATACTCCGGGTGTTGTATACTTTCAAATATTTAAAGTTCCATGATTACGTTTTACTTGTTGTGAACGATGTTTTATTCATTAGGATGCCTCCTTGACGTGCTTTCCGTGTCGGTACTGTTGTGGATCCTATTGAGGATCAATCGCCGCGTGATTTGCTAGTGAATTGTGGATTTGGATGAGTATTCTGAGTTCAGAGATTTGTGTGGCACGGTTTGCCTGGTTGTGTGTGTATGAGCGTCTACATGTTGCCTCAGAGATGAGAATGGTGGCAGTTAATGTTTGCCTGAGCCTGATCATTGCATTTGGTGGGCTGGTGTTGTGTGAGTTCCTGTTGCGACTCCATTGCCTACATTCAGGGTGTTGTTTATACGGTAATGGTTTTATCAGGCTACCCAGCAATTGAATGAGGAGTGTTTACCCATCTGAGGCAGAGATGCATTGTTCACATGTTTGTCCCTATTTGCACGAGTTATGTGGCTTCAGAGGAAGCGGTGCACGAGGTTCGAGATGAGTTGAACCTGAGCATCAGAGAGAGTCTGATTGATATGCCTCGAGACATCCGTGAGGAGCTTAGTGTGCTGCACTCAGGGGCGAGGCTATTGAGAAGGAAAGTTGTACACGGTTTTCGATGTGTTGGTTTGAGGAAAGTGGATTCAGTCAAGTATTTGATGAGGTTGAGTTCAAGCACCTCGAAATCAGTGATTTCATCAGGCTGTGGTCTTTTCGATTATGTTGAGGGTCATCAGATCAAGCAGAGGATCCGTTTGGTGATGGTGGAGATCACAGGGTAGCGGACTTGTTCCTGTGGCCTGAGTTCGGGTGATCGTTGGTGATCCTTTCTCGCAGCAGGTGTTGCGTTGATTTGTGTTCGTGGAGCACTTTTAGTTGCCATTGTGATGGCCAGGAGGGTCACATTACAAGGGAGCGCCCTCAGCCAGCTGTTTTAGTGGTTCGGCAGCTGAGAGTTCACAAGGAGGTCATGATGCTATTCTTGAAATTTGACCAATGTACCCTTTTGATGAGTTATTCAGTAAGTCGCACTTGACGTGGGCGGCTAGTAGGGCATGTTGGAGATCATGCCATAACCTTGTTTGAGGACAGACTTTTCTTCGAGGTTACTGCTGCTTGATATCCATGGCTATTGTACCTGCATCTCCACTTCCGAGGTTTTGGAGAGTGTTGTATCCATCCGGAGGTGGCGAGATCCTTGTTGGAGGATATGGCTTAGCCACGGATCTGTTATAACTGGACATTGTGGTTTTGGTGTGATTGTGAGTATGGACTTACTGACGAAGCATTTGGCTGTGTTTGTGTACCTCGAGAAGGAGGTTGTGTTTCGACGACCAGGTTTCCCCGAGATACTGTTTCGCTGTGATAGTCGAGTGGATGGTGGAAACGGGTTATGTTGTTGCTTAGCTTATGTTGTGGATACTTTGGTTGCTGTACCCGACATTGGCGACATTGAGGTGGTTCCCGAGTTTCCAGGTGTGTTTCGGAGGAGTTACCAGGTATTCCTCCAGTTCGGGAGACCGACTACACTATCGAGCTTTTACCGGGCGCTTGACTCATGTCATCGGCATCTTGTCGTTCGGAGCCAGCGGAGCTGATGGAGCTACAGTTTCGACTCTAGGAGTTGCTGGAGGAGGTTTCGGAAGATTTCATGCGACCCCGCATATTTGCGTGGTCTGCTCTTGCATTGTTTGTACCGATGATGGATGGTTCGTCGAGGTGGTGCATTGAATACCGAAGCCTGATTCGCTTCAGAGGAGAGCGAGTATATTTCGCTTCAGATTGACGGTTGGTTTGATCAGCTCACAAGAGCTTCAGTCTTTTCAAGGATTGGTTTCAGGTCCGGATATTGTCAGTTGTCGATCGATGAGTCAGTTATGGTTTGAACAGCTTTCAGATCTCGGTGCGGGCATCAGGAGTTTTTGGTCACGCCATTGATTGACCAATGTCCCGTAGTTCTTATGGAGTTGATGGACCGAGTGTTCAGACGGCTTCTGAACGAGTTTGCGGTCGTGTTTGTTGGCAATATCCTGATGTACTCCAGGAGTGTGGGCCAGTACCTGAAGCAATTGTGAGCAGTTTTGCGGACTTCGCGAGGTGATCAGCTATTTGCGAAGTTCGTCCAGTGTGAATTTTGATCGATTAGCGTGAAGAATATGGGCCACGTGATGTTAGCTAAGGGAGTCAACGTGGATCTTGACCAGTTAAAAGCCGTGTTGATTTGGAGTTGATCTACCATTGTACCAGAGATCAGGGGTCTCTTGGGTTTGGCAGGCTATTACCGACGGCTTGTGCAAGATTTTCCCGGATTGCCACTCTACTTTCCGGATTGACGAAGAAGGCGTCAAGTTTGAGTGGTTCGATGCACGCGAGGAGAGTTACTTACTCCTGCACGATGGTTGACCGTTGTTTCGGTTTTGATCTTACCTGACGACCGCGACGAGTTCGTGGGTTATGGCGATACATCGAGATTTGGATTTGGTTATGTTTTGATGTTGTATAGCAGAGCAGTGGCTCATGGTTTCAGGCAGTGGAAACTTTATGAGGCTACGTATCGTGTGTATGGTATTGGGTGTAGCTGTCTTTATGTTAGCATCAAAGAGTTCGAGACACTACAGCTATGACGCGCAGCGCGGTGTAGGACGTACACTAATCACTTGAGTTTCATCCACTTGCATTTTCGGCCAGATTTGGGCTTGAGGCAGTGTAGATGTATGGGGTCGATTAACGACTATGGCTGCACCTTTGAGTTTGTTCGGGAAAGACTTGAGGCTATTGTTATTGCTGATGCATTCAGTCGGAAGTCGAGAGCTTCAGTATTTCATGTGTGTGTGTGGCTCGAGTTTTCGTGTTAGCCGAGTTGTGCGCTATGGAAGCTGAGTTCGAGTGTGATGATGTTGAAGCTTATTGTTTTGCGTGCGTTATGCATTAGCGGTACGGAGTTATGTCTGATACTTCGAGTTTACTACTCGTGACGCAACATGAAGAGCAATATAGTAGCTTATGTGTGTAGATGCCACATTTGTCGGCAGACGATGGCTAGGAGGCAGAGACTTGCCGAGAAGTACCAGCCATTAGAGATTTCTGGTTTGACGTGGCGTTTGTCGCTGTGATCTTGTGTGTGTTTGTACGCACTTCGGTTTGTGATACCAGTTGTCAGGCCATTATGGACCATTTGACGAACTTAGTACATTTCCTTGTACTTTCGGGAAAGGATTTCAGTGGCAGGCTGGTATAGCTATGTTTGGCGGAGGTTGTCCATTTACATGGTGCACCTGTGTTCCAGTTCGCTGAACGAGGTAATCAGCTACAACTGTGTGTTGACAAGCGTTGCAGCGAGCATTGGGGACCAGATTACAAGTTAATACCAGTTCTTATCCTCAGATTGGCGGGCGATCTTTGAGGACTATTCAGACCTTGGAGAGCATATTGTGGACCTCGGTATTACAGTTCCGGAGGATTTGGGACCAGCAGTTTCACTTGTTCGAGATTGCATGCAGTACCAGTTTGTTGATCACTATGATTTTTTACGTTGCATAATGTCGTTTAGAGGAACGATATTGTACTCCATTGTGTTGGGGTGAATTTGGTTTGACTTGATGTTTGATTCTGATTTTGTGGAATGTGTTACCACAGACTTTCGGATTAGCGGAAACGGGTTGATAATTGCCCGAGTTCGATGTTTGAGTTATGTTGGTGTGTGTAGACTGAGTTGTGAATTGCCACGCTATTTTGATCCGTATATAATCATAGGCGAGTTGTGTTGTGCCGTATAGTTCGGCATTGCCTATAGCGTTGGTTTTTTTGTGTATGTTGTGTTCCGTGTGGTGGAACTACATTTCAGATTTGTTGCATGTTTTGTACCCTATCAGTTCCTTATGCAGGATGACTTGGCGTTTGTGTAGAGCCAGTTCAGATTCGAGATTTGAGGGTACAGGGATTTCAGGACGGAGCTATCTCCTATTGTGGAGTCTATTATCAGAGTTGTTCAGTTGACATAGCCACTGAAGAGTCGTTCAGTTGAGGTTGCCACTTGTGAGTTGAGCTGTATGTAGAGGCAGTGCTCCTACTTTTAGTTGGCAGACTTGGAAATTTCGAGGTCGAAATTTTTTTTAAGGGGGGTGGATTTGTGACGACCCAGAACAGAATCAGCAGTGAAATCAGCTTAATCTACGAGCTTGTGCGTAATCACAGATTTTCGACACTTATTTGAAACGCCGGACTTGATAACGACTTAATCATTGGTAGAGAATTGCAGCTGAGTCTCTTCTCGAGAGTCGTTGTACGTGAGATTTCGAGTTCGTGGGCGGTTCCAAATCATTATTTGGACGACCGAGGAATAAATTATGAATATTTGAAGTTTCGACGTAATCGGTTTATAATGGTGACTCTCTTAACGACTAAATTATCGGACGGGAATTTGGTTTCGGATTCTTCACGGAAGATGTTGAGAATTTAATTTTGAGCTCGTGGGAACTTCTGGAACATTATTCCGAGTTACGAGGATTATGTTGTGAATATTTCGACTGTCGATTATTTAATAGGATAAGCTTGTGTTTGGGTTGAACAGTTGACTTTTTATCGGATTTGTCGAACTGTTTGACTTCGGGTGATAATTGAAGAATATGTCGAGCCGAGTTTGTTGCCGTGAGAATTATCGGAATTGGAATTACGACGCGGAAGTTACGTGCATTTGAAGTTTATCGAAAAGTAAATTATGGAGGTTTCCATTTTGGGAAGGTATAAATAGTGGAGTTGCCATATTGGGAAGTCAAAGCTGGGCTTTATTATGGTTGACCGAGTCAACTCGGTGGAGAGAGAGGGAGGCCGACGGGATGCAACGAGCTCCACGGCGGCGATGTGCATTCCGGCCACCCTAGGGCTCGGCCTAGGGCTGGTTCTGCTCGGCATGGTCCCCTCGTGGTGGTGCCGGCCTCCTTTCAAGGTGAAGTCCACAGTGGAGAGAGAAAATCCGGCCAAAGTTTGGGATTTTTGGGGTTTTTGGGGAGAGAGAAAATCCGGCCACAGTGGAGAGAGAAAATCCGGCCACAGTGCAATTTGGAATGGGTTTTGAAGCTCTCATCACCATGAAGCTACCATGTAAGTTTGGTGTTCGAATTCATCTTGTACATGAAGAATTTTGGAATTGAAATCTTGATTGGAATTCGGTTTTCCTTGAAATTGACATGGTTAGAGTAAGAATTGGCCTTTGATGCAGTTGAGAAAGTTGCTCAGTGGGTGATTTGGAATGGAATAGTGGTTGCTCCGCCGGGAAAATTTCAGGTTGGTGGCGCCACCGCCGGCGGCGGCGGTCAACTTTGACTCTTTGGGGTTTTCGACAAGTTGCATGTCATTTCACTCGAAATCGCGCCCCGATCGCAGTGGGGAGGTTCGTTTTTCGAATTGAGCGTCCAAAAGTACAGCGAGGTATTGAGGTGTGAATATCAGATTTTCGACGATTCGTCGTATTCAGATTATGTGTTTCCGAGAACGGTTGTTTCTCGTGATTTGATTTGAATTGTCGAGTTATGACTTTGAGTAATGGACTTTGTGATTATTCAGGGGTTCGTGATCGTTCGTTTGGCGAGGGACTTTCCGCCAGATCACGGGTTAACGCGAACTGCGTTACGCTAGTCTGTGAGTGGATATTTCTTTTCACGGATTGATTGCGAGTCTTTTATATATGATATACGAACTTGAGCATGCATACGAGATTATGTTTTACATGAGCATGTGTTATACAATTATGCCTATACCAGTATATATTACGTATATGCATTCATATGCTGTTTATTGCATTTGCATCGGATTATTTGTGATTTGGTTTACACAGAGTACAGTCGTAGTTTATGTTGTTGTATCGATACACACGCATCCCAGCTGATCCCCATGTGACGAGCCAGAACAGAATCAGCAGTGAAATCATCTCAATTCGCGAGTTAGCGTATCAGCGTGGATTTCCGATAATGGATTTACTCGCCAGGGTTTGTTAACGACTAAATTATTGGCCGAGAATTGGAGATGGGTCTCTTCTCGAGAGTCGTTGTACGTGTGATTTCGAGTTCATGGGCGGTTCCGGAACGTTATTTGGACGAATGAGGAATAAATTGTGAATATTTGAAGTTTCGACGGAAACGGATTAATATGGTAGATTCCTTAACGACTAAATTACCGGTCGAGAATTTGGTTTCAACTTCTTCACGGAAGTTGTTCAGAATTTAATTTCGGGTTTGTGGGAACTTCCGGAGCATTATTCTGAGTTACAAAGATTAAGTTGTGAATATTTCCGTTTGTTGATTGTTTAGTCGATTAAATATGTGTTGGGTTGAATGGTTGACTTTTTATCATTTTGGTCGATGTGTTTGACTTTGGGTGATTATTGAAGAACATGTCGAGACGAGTTTGTTGCCGCGAGAATTATCGGAATCGGAATTACGACGAGTAAGTTACGGTTATTCGGAGTTTATCGTAAATTAATTTGGAAAGTTTCTATTTTTGGAAGGTCTATATATGGTAGGTTTCTATTTGTGGCAAGTCAACTATGCCATTTTTGGAGTTGACCTGGTCAACTCGGGTTGACCATGGTGGAGAGAGAATTCGACGGTGGTTCACGGTGGCTTCAAGGCGCGACGGCTTCCGGCCACCCTAGGCCTCGGCCTAAGGCTAGTTCTACTCGGCTTGGCTGCCCCGTGTGGATGCCGACCTCCCTCCACGGCGTGGCTCCCCGGAGGAGCTCGATTTTCCAGCCAAAGTTTTGAAGTTTTGGGGTTTTTGGGTGGTTATTGTTCCGGTTGATTTGAGCTACAAAATGGATTGGGCTTTGAAGCTCTCCCCTCCACGAATCTAACTATGTAAGTTTGGAGTTTCAATTCGATTTGTGCTTGGAGAATTTTGGATTTGAAATTTTGGGAACATTTCGGTTTTGCTTGAAATTGGATGAGTTAGAGTGAGAATTGGCCTTTGTTGTAGTTGACAAAGTTGCTCAATGAGTGATTTTGCATGGAATTGAGGTAGCTTCGCCGTGAAATTTTCCGGTCAATGGCGGCGCCGCCGAGGGCGGTGGTCAACGGCGGTCAACGGTTTGACTTTTTGGATTTTCGACAAGTTGCATGTCATTTGACTCGAAATCGCGCCCCGATCGCAGTGGGGAGGTTCGTTTCTCGATTTGAGCGTCCGAATGTATAGCGAGGTACTGAGGTGTACATATACGGATTTTCGACGTTTCGTCGACTTTGAATTACGTGTTTCCGAGAACGGTGGTTTCTCGTGATTTGATTTGTATTGTCGAGTTATGACTTTGAGAAATGGATTTTGTGAATATTCAGGTGTTCGTGGTCGTTCTTTTGGCGAGGGACTTTCTGCCGGTTCACGGGTTAACGAGTATCGCGTTACGCTACTCTGTGAGTGGACAATTTCTTTTCACGGATTGTTTGCGAGTCTTTTTATACGATTTTCGAACTTGAGCATGCATACGAGATTACGAGTTATACGAGCATGTGTTAGCTGATTATGCTTATATCATTATATATTACGTATATGCACTTATATGCTGTTTATTGCATTTGCATCGAACTGTTCATGATTTGGTTTACACAGAGTACAGTTTATATATGATGTTGTATCGATACACTTGCATCCCGGCTGATCCCCGAGGATGTGTGCCAGGGGAGGCTGTGACTCCTGACCGGAGGCCTTTACCGGGGGGAGGCAGACCTCTGACCTGAGGCCTTTCTGGCTAGAGTCACGTGTGGGTCTGGGATCCCGTGATTCGGACTGTACTAGCACAGAGGTGTCCATGAGTGACCCCGTCTGATTTTACTTGCATGCTCAGTACACTGGAGGAGTATAAGTTTTACCTCGTGTACTTGTTATTTTATTTACCTGGACTCGCATATGTTATTTTAAACATATATAATAACTGGTGAAAGACATTTATTTTCGTCCACTCACTCTAACGTGTTTTATGTTTTTCCCCTGGGCTTTTCAGTTTCCGGGCCCAGTTTGCAGTTCAGGCTCTGGTGTCGCACGTTGTGGTCGGAGGCATAGTGCTCGAGCTACCTTGTTTCTTCCAGTAGGTTTATTGTTCTACCTACTGTGGTATATTTATATGTTTATACATTAGAGGTCGCTCTGAGTAATCTGTTGTTTATATTATACGATTTTTACACTAGATTTCAGTAAAGTACTATTATATTTATTGTTTTACTTTATTGTTGATATATTGAGAAATCCGGATGGGATTGGTGCCCACGGTTTGGTTTTTGTGGCATAGGATGAAGTGTATTTTCCGCGTGCAGGTAATGGTAATTCCACGTTAGTAACGAAACCCTACCAAAATTTCTACGGTTTTTGTTGGTTCGTGTTTTCGAAGGGGTTTGACTCCGGTTTAGGGAGCTAAATCGGGGTTGGGTCCTTTCAGCTTGGTATCAGAGCATTAGGTTATAGGTTCTGTAGACTTCTGTAGTCGTGTCTACTATGGATATTTAAGAATGTACAGCATGTCTGGAATGGTGACCCGACCGGCCGGCGGATAATCATCAATATTCCGGGTGTTGTATGTTTTCAAATATTTGAAGTTCCATGATTACGTTCCACTTGTTGTGAACGTTATGTTATTCATTAGGATGCCTCCTGACATGTTTTCCGTGTCGTTTCGGTTGTGGATCCTATTGAGGATCAATCGACGCGCAATTTGCCAGTGAACTGCGGATTTGGATGAGTATTCAGAGTTCAGAGAATTGTGTGG
Source organism: Geum urbanum (assembly GCA_946800695.1). Classification (NCBI taxonomy): domain Eukaryota; kingdom Viridiplantae; phylum Streptophyta; class Magnoliopsida; order Rosales; family Rosaceae; genus Geum; species Geum urbanum. The sequence continues at coordinate 45,671,915 of OX326998.1, forward strand.
CACGGTTTGCCTGGTTGTGTGTGTATGGGCGTCTATATGTTGCCTCAGAGCTGAGAATTGTGGTAGTTGATGTTTGCCTTAGTCAGATCAGTGTATTTAGTGGGCTAGTATTGTGTGAGTTCCTGCTGCGACTCCATGGCCTACATTCAGAGTGTTATTTATACGGTAATGGTTTATCAGGCTACCCAACGTTCGAATGTGGAGTGTTTACCCACCTGAGGCAGAGATGCATTATTCACATGTTTGTCCCTGTTTGCACGTGTTATGTGGCTTCTGAGGAAGCAGTGTACGAGGTTCGAGATGAGTTTGAACCTGAGCATCAGAGAGAGTTTGATTGATGTGCCTCGAGATAACCGTGAGAAGCTTAGTGATCTGTACTCCGAGGCTAGGCTATTGAGAAGGAAAGTTGTATGCGGTTTCCGATGTGATGGTTTGAGGAAAATGGATTCAGTCGAGATGTTTTGATGAGGTTGAGTTCCGATACTTCGGGATCAGTGACATCATCAGGATATGACCTTTTCGATTGTGTTGAGGGTCATCAGATCAAGCAGAGGATCCGTTTGATGATGGCGGAGATCACAGAGTAGCGGACTTGCTCCTGTGGCATGAGTTTGGGTGATCGTTGGTGATCATTTTACGCAGCAGGTGTTGCGGTGACTTGTGTTCGTGGAGTACTTTCAGTTGCTATAGTGGTGACAGGAGGGTCACGATACGAGGGAGCGCCCTCAGCCAGCTGTTGTAGTGGTTCGGTAGCTCAGAGTTTACGAGGAGATCCTCATGTTGTTCCTGTAGTCTGACCAATGTAGCCTTTTAATGAGTTAATCAGCAATGTCGCTATTGATATGGGCGGCTAGTTGGGCATGTTGGAGTTCATGCCATGACCTTGTTTGAGGACAGACTTTTCTCCAAGGTTACTGTTGTTTGATATCCATGGCTATTGTACCTGCATCTCCACTTCGGAGGTTTTGGAGAGTGTTGCATCCATCTGGAGGTCGCGAGATCCTTGTTGGAGGTTATGTGTTAGCCGCGGATCTGTTGTAGCTGGACATCGTGGTTTTGGTGTGTTTGTGAGCATAGACTTACTGGCGATGCATTTGGCTGTGTTCGAGTGCCTCGAGAATGAGGTTATATTTCGACGACCAGACTCTTCCCCGAGATATTGTTTCGTGGTGATGGTCGAGCGGATGGTAGAGACAAGTTGTGTGGTTTGTTTAGCTTATAATGTGGATACTATGGTTGCTGTACCTGACATTGGTGACATTGAGGTGGTTCCCGAGTTTCCAGGTGTGTTCCGGAGGAGTACTAGGTATCCTTCCAGTTCGGGAGACCGACTACATTATTCAGCTTGTACCAGGCGCTGGACTCATTTTACCAGCATCTTGTCGCTCGGAGCCAGCGGAGCTGATGGAGCTATAGTTTCGACTCCAGGAGTTGCTGGAGGAGGTTTCAGGAGATTTCATGCGATCCCACGTATTTGCGTGGTGTACTCTTGCATTGTGGTGCGAATGTTGGATGATTCGACGTGGTGGTGCATTAACTGCCCGAAGCCTGATTCGCATCATAGGAGAGTGAGTATCCTCCGCTTCGGATTGATGATTGGTTTGATCAGCTTTTGAGAGCTTCAGTCTTTTCGAAGATTGATTTTGGGTTCGGATACCATCGGTTTGATGAGTCAGATGTGTTTGGACAGCTTTCGGATCTCGGTGTGGGCATCAGGAGTTCTTGGTCACGCTATTGGTTGACCAATGCCCCGTAGATCGTGTAGACTTGATGGACCAGGTGTTCAGACGGTTTCTGGACGAGTTTGCGGTCATGTTCGTTGGCAATGTCCTGACGTACTCCACGAATGTGGACCAGCACCTGAAAAAGTGGTAAGCGGTGTTGTGGACTTCGCGAGATGATCAGCTATTTGCGAAGTTCAGCCAGTGTGAGTTTTGGCCGATTAGCGTGAAGATTTTGGGCTGTGTGATGTTATCCGAGGGAGTCGGCGTGGATCCTGACCAGCTAGAAGCCGTGTTGATTTGGAATTGCTCTACCATTGTGCCAGAGATCAGGGGTCTCTTGGGTTTGGCAGGCTATTACCGACGGCTTGTGCAGGATTTTCCCGGATTGCCACTTCACTTTCCGGATTGACGAAGAAGGCGTCAAGTTCGAGTGGTTCGATGCACGCGAGGAGAGTTACTTACTCCTGCATGATGGTTGACCGTTGCTTCGGTTTTGACCTTACCTGACGACTACGACGAGTTCGTGGGTTGTGGCGATGCATCAAGGATTGGATTTGGTTATGTGTGATGCAGTTTTACAGAGCGATGGCTCATGGTTCCAGGCAGTGGAACTTTGTGTAGTTGCATATCCTGTGTATGATTTGATGTAGCTGTCCTTATGTTAGCATCAGAGAGTTGGAGATACTACTGCTACGGTGTGCAGCGCAGTGTAGGATGTACACTGATCACTTGAGTTTCATCCACTTGCATTTTCGGCCAGATTTGGGCTTGAGACAGTATAGATGTATGGGGTCGACTAACGACTATGGTTGTACCTTTGAGTTTGTTCGAGAAGGCTAGAGATTGTACTTTAACCATCCATCTGGGATGTTGTTGTTGATGCATTCAGTCGAGAGAGTCGGGATTTCAGCGTTTCATGTGTGTGTGGATCGAGTTTTCATGTTAGCCAAGTTGTGAGCTATGGGAGCTGTGTTCGAGTGTGATGATGTTGAGGCTCGTGGTTTTGTGTGCATTTGGCACTAGTGGTGCGGAGATGTATCTGACACTTCGAGTTTATTACTCGTGACGCAACATAAAGAGAAATATAGCGGCTTGTGTGTGCAGATGCCATATTTATCGACAGGCGATGGCTAGGAGGCAGAGACTTGCCGAGAAGTGTTAGCCATATGAGATTTCCGGTTAGACGTGGCGTTTGTTGCTGTGATCTTGTGTGTGTGTGGTTATATGCACTTCGGTTTGTGATACCAGTTGTTAGGCCTTTGTGGACCATTTGACGAACTCAGTACATTTCCTTGTACTTTCGGAAATGATTTCAGTGGCAAACTGGCATAGTTGTGTTTGACGGAGGTTGTTCATTTCCGTGGTGTACCTGTGTCTCAGTTTGCTGGCCGAGGTAATCAGGTACAACCGAGTGTTGGCAAGCTTTGCGGCGAGCATTAGAGACCAGATTGCAGATTAGTACCGGATCTTAACCTCAGTTTTGGTGGGCGATCTTTGAGGATTATTCAGACCTTGAAGGGCATGTTGTGGACTTCGGTATAGCAGTTTTGGAGGATTTGGGACCAGCAGTTTCAGCTGTTCGAGATTGCATGCAGTACCAGTTTGTGGACCATTGTGGTTTTGATGTTGCATGATGTCGTTTTGGGGACGATGTTGTACTCCATTATATTGGAGCGAGTTTGGTTTGAGTTTGAGTTGATGTTTGATTCGGATTTTGTGGAATGTGTTACCACAGACTTTCGGATTAGCGGAAACGAGATGATAATTGTTTGAGTTATGTAGATGTGTGTAGATTGAGTTATGATTTGCTATGTTGTTTTGATCCTGATGTGGTCGTAGGCGAGTTTGTGTTATGCCGTATGGTTCGGCATCGCCTATATTGTTGGCTTTTGTGTGTGTTGTGTTGTGTTCCATGTGGCGGAACTATGTTTCAAGTATATTGTGGGTTGTGTACCCTATCTACTCCTTATGCGGGAACACTTGGCGATTGTGTGGAGCCAGTTCAGATTCGTAATTTGAGGGTACAGGGATTTCAGCACGGAGATGTCTTCTATCGTGGAGTCCGTTGTTAGTGTTGTTTAGTTGTGGTTGCCATTGGAGAGTTGAGCAGTATGCGGAGGCAGTGCTCCTATCTTGCAGTTGGCAGACTCAGAAATTTTGAGGTCGAAATTTTTCTAAGGGGGGTGGATTTGTGACGACCCAGAACAGAATCAGCAGTGAAATCAGCTCAATTTGCGAGTTAGCGTATCAGCGTGGATTTCCGATAATGGATTTACTCGCCAGGGTTTGTTAACAACTAAATTATTGGCCGAGAATTGGAGCTGGGTCTCTTCTCGAGAGTCGTTGTACGTGTGATTTCGAGTTTATGGGCGGTTCCGGATCGTTATTTGGACGACCGAGGAATAAATTGTGAATATTTGAAGTTTCGACGGAAACGGATTAATATGGTAAATTTCTTAACGACTAAATTACCGGTCGAGAATTTGGTTTCGGCTTCTTCACAGAAGTTGTTCAGAATTTAATTTCGAGTTCGTGGGAACTTCCGGAGTATTATTCTGGGTTACAAAGATTAAGTTGTGAATATTTCCGTTTGTTGATTGTTTAGTCGATTAAATATGTGTTGGGTTGAATGGTTGACTTTTTATCATTTTGGTCGATGTGTTTGACTTCAGGTGATTATTGAAGAACATGTCGAGACGAGTTTGTTGCCGCGAGAATTATCGGAATCGGAATTACGACGAGTAAGTTACGGTTATTCGGAGTTTATCATAAATTAATTTGGAAAGTTTCTATTTTTGGAAGGTCTATATATGGTAGGTTTCTATTTGAGGCAAGTCAACTATGCCATTTTTGGAGTTGACCTGGTCAACTCGGGTTGACCATGGTGGAGAGAGAATTCGACGGTGGTTCACGGTGGCTTCACGGCGCGACGGCTTCCGGCCACCCTAGGCCTCGGCCTAGGGCTAGTTCTACTCGGCTTGGCTGCCCCGTGTGGATGCCGACCTCCCTCCACGGCGTGGCTCGCCGGAGGAGCTCGATTTTCCGGCCAAAGTTTTGAAGTTTTGGGGTTTTTGGGTGGTTATTGTTCCGGTTGATTTGAGCTACAAAATGGATTGGGCTTTGAAGCTCTCCCCTCCATGAATCTAACCAAATAAGTTTGGAGTTTCAATTCGATTTGTGCTTGGAGAATTTTGGATTTGAAATTTTGGGAACATTTCGGTTTTGCTTGAAATTGGATGAGTTAGAGTGAGAATTGGCCTTTGTTGTAGTCGACAAAGTTGCTCAGTGGGTGATTTTACTTGGAATGGAGGTAGCTCCGCCGTGAAATTTTTCGGTCAGTGGCGGCGCCGCCGTGGGCGGTGGTCAACGGCGGTCAACGGTTTGACTTTTTGGATTTTCGACAAGTTGCATGTCATTTGACTCGAAATCGCGCCCCGATCGCAGTGGAGAGGTTCGTTTCTCGATTTGAGCATCCGAATGTATAGCGAGATATTGAGGTGTACATATACGGATTTTCGACGATTCGTCGACTTTGAATTACGTGTTTCCGAGAACGGTGGTTTCTCGTGATTTGATTTGTATTGTCGAGTTATGACTTTGAGAAATGGATTTTGTGAATATTCAGGTGTTCGTGGTAGTTCTTTTGGCGAGGGACTTTCCGCCGGATCACGGGTTAACGCGTATCACGTTACGCTAGTCTGTGAGTGGACAATTTTTTTTCACGGATTGTTTGCGAGTCTTTTTATACGATTTTCGAACTTGAGCATGCGTACGAGATTACGAGTTATACGAGCATGTGTTAGTTGATTATGCTTATATCATTATATATTACGTATATGCACTTATATGCTGTTTATTGCATTTGCATCGAACTGTTCATGATTTGGTTTACACAGAGTACAGTTTATATATGATGTTGTATCGATACACTTGCATCCCGGCTGATCCCCGAGGATGTGTGCCAGGGGAGGCTGTGACTCCTGACCCGAGGCCTTTACCGGGGGGAGGCAGACCTCTGACCTGAGGCCTTTCTGGCTAGAGTCACGTGTGGGTCTGGGATCCCGTGATTCGGACTGTACTAGCACAGAGGTGTCCATGAGTGACTCCGTGGGATTTTACTTGCATGCTCAGTACACTGGAGGAGTATAAGTTTTACCTCGTGTACTTGTTATTTTATTTACCTGGACTCGCATATGTTATTTTAAACATATATAATAACTGGTGAAAGACATATATTTTTGTCCACTCACTCTAACGTGTTTTATGTCTTTCCCCTGGGCTTTTCGGTTTCCGTGCCCAGTTTGCAGTTCAGGCTCTGATGTCGCACGTCGTGGTCGGAGGCATAGTGCTCGAGCTACCTTGTTTCTTCCAGTAGGTTTATTGTTCTACCTACTGTGGTATACTTATATGTTTATACATTAGAGGTCACTCTGAGTAATCTGTTGTTTATATTATACGATTTTTACACCGGATTTCAGTAAAGTACTATTATATTTATTGTTTTACTTTACTGTTGATATATTGAGAAATCCGAATGGGATTAGTGCCCACAGTTTGCTTTTTGTGGCATAGGATGAAGTGTATTTTCCGCGTGCATGTAATGGTAATTCCACGTTAGTAACGAAACTCTGCCAAAATTTCTACGGTTTTTGTTGGTTCGTCTTTTCGAAGGGGTTTGACTCCGGTTTAGGGAGCTAAATCGGGGTTGGGTCCTTTCACCCCGAGGGTGCCTACCAAGGGGGAACCGTACCTTGTGCCGATGTTGTTCCGGGTGGGTACAGATATCTGTTTCTTGTGCCGATGTAGTTCCGGGTGGAAACAGATACCCTGACCTGAGGCCTTTCTGGCTAGAATCACGTGTGGGTCTGGGATCCCGTGATTCGGACTGTACTAGCACGGACGTGTCCATGAGTGACCCCGTGGGATTTTTACTTGCATGCTCAGTACGCTGGAGGAGTATGAGTTTACCTCGTGTACTTTATTATATTTATTTATCTGGACTCGCAAATGTTTTTATAACATATATTATTTGGCGAAAGACATTTATTTTCGTCCACTCACTCTAACGGTTTTCATGTCTTTCCCCTGGGATTTTCGGTTTTCGTGCCCAGTTTGCAGTTCGGACTCTGGTGTCGCACGTCGTGGTCGGAGGCATAGTGCTCGAGCTACCTTGTTTCTTCCAGTAGGTTTATTGTTCTACCTACTGTGGTATACTTATATGATTATACATTAGAGGTCGCTCTGAGTATTCTGTTGTATATATTATACGATTCTTCCCCGGATTTCAGTAAAATACAGATATATTTACTACTTTACATTATTGTTGATATATTGAGAAATCCGGATGGGATTGGTGCCCATGGTTTGATTTTTGTGGCATAGGATGAAGTGTATTTTCCGCGTGCAGGTAATGGTAATTCCACGTTAATAACGAAACTCTGCCAAAAATTTTACGGTTTTTGTTGGTTCGTGTTTTCAAAGGGGTTTGATTCCGGTGTAGACAACTAAACCGGGGTTGGGTCCTTTCACGGATACTTTGAGTCTGAGAAGTTTAACGTTCGTCTTCATTTTCTCTAATGTAATGAAAATGAATAATTTCTTATTTTAAATATTTATTTATTATTTATTATTCTTTGTTGTGAAACAATTTAAGTCGAATGTCAATAAGGCAAATCGTGAGAAGAAGACTGACCACCATGGTACGGGCTCGCGAGGGATCATCTACTATACAAAAGACCTCAGAGATGTATGTTCGAAGCATTGTTTCCTAGATGTTAGCAAGGATTCTTATGTCAAGCCTAGCAAGTTAATGAAGTGAGTCAACGTGCCCTAAGTACCTATTTTTCCAAAATTTATTGAATTTAATCTAACAGTAATTGGTTTCAAGACATAACTATGATTAGTACATTTAATTAGGTTGTGCTCTTGGCATTTGGACTTGAGAAATCTAGACTTGGGAAATCTAGATGGAAATCGGTGTCCACAGAGAATTTATTTTGTTGGAATTGGTTATTCGAAGAGTTTTCTTCCCTGCAGGTTTTTGGTTTCTTCTAATTTCAGAGGAAACTATGGCAAAAAAATTTAGAAATAAAATATTTAATTGTATTGTTCACATGTTTAATTATAGAAGAGGTTACTACAAATGGCCCAAGAGGAATTGGCGAAAACACAGTTGGAAAACCAGGAGATGACGCCTAAACACATCCCTCCTCTATCGAAGGAGGCTCATATCAGTATTGTCGATGCTATTTTTGGCCGCCAACTTGACAAAGAGGTTCGTGGGCTAGGATGGGTGATCCAGAGAGATTTGACCAAGTCATCCGCATCGGCGAGTAGGTGAACTACAGCGGCTGTCGAGGAACGGGTCCGAGCGGCGGAAGAGGAGCCTCGATCGGCCAAGGAGGAGGCTAGATTGGCCCGGGAGGAGGCGAGGTCGACAACCTCTCAGATGAGCACCGTCCTCAAGTTTCTCGAGTCGATGGGCATGCAACCTCCGGCGGAGTATCATCCCCCCCCCCCCAGGCATAATGAGGACAACGATGTGAGCAGCGAAATCGGCGGGATGTCTACTCCAACTTTTGGTTTAGTTTCGTAGATTATTTTATGTATATTTCAATGTATGTACACTTTTCATATTTAATGAATATTTTATTAATTTAATTAATATTTAATTTATAATTCATAAAAACAAACAATAAAAAAATAACAACTTAGATGACGAACAAACAATAATTCGTCCCCTAGGTTCAATCACTAAGATGGCGACACATTCGTCGCCTATGTGGTATACCTTAGATAACAAACAATAATATTCATCATCTAAGTAGTACCACTTAGACGACGAATAATAGTTTGTCATCTAAGTGAATTCCACTTATTCGTCGTCTAAGTGATTGACATAAAACGACGAATTATATTCGACGTCTAAATGGTAATACTTAGACGACGAATTTTGTAATTCGTCATCTAAGATGAATGTAGGACGACAAATAATGTCGTTTTTTATATCAAAAAATTTCATCGTCTGAGGAAAAAGGCAATGAAACCTTATTCGTCGCCTAAGTACCATTTTAGACGACGAAAAATAAAATTTTCGTCGTCAACGTACTTAGACTACAATTATAGATGACGAACCTTAGGCGAAGAACCTTTTGTCGCCTAGGTACGTAGACGATGAAAAAGACCACTTAAGCGAAGAAATTGCTTCGCCGTTTAAGTGTATTTTTCTGGTAGTGTAGAAATCCTCTTAGTTTAATGTAAGCTTAACCGGAAATCCTTGGGTCACTTGGACCTCAAAAATATTTTTATTCTTTCTCAAGCACAAGGAAACCAAATCCTAAGCTTAACCTTTCAAGTCTAAGCCTCAGTTATGTTACATACTTTTCTTTACCTAAGTGAATGGCTAGTTCCCTTAAGTGTCATTTCTTAGTCCTTTAAATAAATCCTAACTTAGCCAAAACCAAAACATGCATAAGTGAAACTAATAATTGAGCACCTACATCTTAACATGCCATAATCATAACACACACACAACAAAATCATTCAATAGCATAAAACACTCAAAACATACTCATTACATAAATAAAAGCATCATTGATCTACATCAAATTGCTAGGGTTTGACCCCTAGCCTCCTATATAGAAACTACTTACTACACATAGCTAATAAGAAGTATAGATACATGAATGGAGAGAGATAAGTGAATAGAAATAACCAAACAATTCCCAAAGTCAAGCTTCAAAGATCTTCAAGCTCTTCCTTCACTTCTTACTCCCTTCTTGCTTCTAGCTCCACCAAAGAAGAGGAACACCACCTTAGACTTCGGTGAGAGGATGAATGTGAGAATATGGTGGTGGTTATAGAGGATTTCTAGGATTTTTGGTGGTTGAAAGGTGAGGAGAGAGTGCTAGAGGGTTTGGGAGAGAATGGGACTAAGGAGAGATACTAAAACTATGGAAAAAAAATATATAAAATGAGGTAAGTTAACACTATCCGAAAACTTTACTTAGGCAACGAAACCATTATGGTTTTGTCGTCTAAAAAATGCCTTCGTTGCCTAGGTATTTTCTTAGACGACGGTTCACACAAGTTGTTTCCTTAGTGTCCACTTAGGCGACAAAACATGTCGTTGCGTCGCCTAAGATGAACACTTAGATGATGTCCATTGGTTATCGTCGTCTAAGTATCACACACTTAGATGACGACTTACATGTCGTCGCCTACGTGGACTCTTAGACGACGACTTGAGTATTTCGTCACCTAAGTAAACACCTAGGTGATGAAGCTGTTTTCGTCGCTTAAGTTAACACCTAGGCGACGAACAATGGAACTTAGATGATAGAACAACTTCGTCGCCTAAGAAAATTTAATTATTAGATCTCTTGATCAAATTTCCTTATCTCCTCATCACTTCTCTATCTCTCTCTCCCACTCAGCTTTCTTTCCTCACTTCGAAAAACACACTGCCGGCGACTACGAATAATCCAGTAAAAATTCATCAAAACTAAAATTTTCAACTCTCGGAGTTCTAGTTTTACCCACTTATCTCATTTTCGATGAAGGTATTAACTCGTTTCTTCTCTTCGTAATTACGTACGATGATTGATTTTTTCGGTGAATATATAGCATTACTTCCATTGCTGTACATAATGCATTGTTAAGCTAATTGTAAGTTATATCCTAATTGGTTAATTAATTATTTAATTAATTAATTGGTATATATGTTTTAATTTGATTAATTAGTTAATTAAAACATGCATGTGCTAGGTAATATTTATATAGTGAATATATATATGTGAGAATAGTTAGTTAAAATATACATATATAATTAATGCATGTCTTTATATATAGAAAGTTAATAATATAATATATATTAACTAGATTAATTATAGTATAAGATTAATTAATTCATTACAAGTACGTACATGTTATGTGCGTGCGATACATTTGATAATATTTATATATATAAAGTATATTATATTAATGAATTATTGGTTGAAAAATTATAAAAATTAATAGACCGATTTATTATCCTTACACAGAAATATGGATAAGAGTTGGATATAGTTGGCGAATAGAATTGATGTGCAGTATATGGATAACATCAGCGAGTTTGTAGCTTTTGCGCTGCAACATGCTCAGTGAAAAAAGCCTTTTAGGTGTCCGTGTAGAAAATATGTCAACTATCAATTCGTTCCATCTAACGTTATGGCTCAACACCTTTATGAGCATTGTATGATATGGAGTTACACTACGTGGAGCGATCACGGTGAAGTAGTAGACTTTAGCTCATGACCAGTTCACCCTCAGCTCAGGGTACAGTTACCCTGGTGCCGCATCTAGCGGTAGCGGCGCCCTTGCTTGGAACTCAACGGTGGATTTGGTCCATGATGCTTTTCCGAAATTTAGTCATGATGGACATCAACACCAAGAGAGAGGTTATGATACCACTCATGATGACACATTCCCCGCTGCCAGCTTGGCAAGTGAAACTACAGAGATGGATAGGTACAATAGGATGCTACTCGAAGCCTAGACCCCGGTGTACCCTAGATGTGCAGAGAATGTGTTGCAATATATAATGGAGGAAGTTCAGATAAAAGTGAAGAATAAAATGTTAGACAGTGCTTTTGACGAAATACAGGAGCATATATGTAAGTTGCTACCTGATCATCGCAAACTTCCGAAATGTCATTATAAAATTAGAAAGATCTTGAGCAGCCTCGGCCTAAAGTACAAAAAAATTGATGTCACCATAAATGACCGTGTGCTGTTTTACAAAGAGTATGAACATTTAGACTACTGTATGTAACCAGTGGAGATATAAAAACCGAAATAGGAGTAGTTCAAAGAAGAAAAAATATGTGAAGGTACTTAGCTATTTTCCTTTGATTCCCAGATTGTAGCGTTTGTACATGTCTCTATACACACCAGAGGCGATGAGACGGTACGCGAAATAGCGAGTAGATGACGATGTGCTCCGACACGCAGCAGATGGAGAGGCTTTTAAACATTTCGACGGAAAGTTCAAAAACTTTTCCGCAGAGGTTTGAAATGTTAGACTCGGCCTATCTATAGATAGATTCAATCCTTGGGGTAGTACAGCATTGCTATCAGTACTTGGCCAATTATTCTCATGCTCTACAACCTGCTACCGTGGATGTGCATGAACAAGAAAATTAATTTGCTTAATCTACTAATTCTAGGTCCTAAATCTTCTGAAAAGTGTTTAGATGCCTACCTCAGGCCATTGATCGAAAAGCAAAAACTGTTGTGGGAACATTGAGTGTCAACTTATGACAAGTTCACTAACACGATGTTCACAATGAAAACAGCCGTAATATGGACAAACAACGATTTTCCTGCATATGGGATGTTCGCATCTTGCACGACTAAAGGATACAATAGTTGCCCTGTCTGTTTAGACGATATCAACTCTAGTTGGCACGTGAGGTAGGTGTGTTACCTGGATTACCGTAGATGGCTTCTTCACGATCACCCGTGGTAACAAGATGGGGCTCATTTCGACGGGACAATAAAGAATGAGCCTCAACCCCGACAGTGGTCTGGCAAAGAGATTTTAGAGAGGTTCAATAGCTTCTATTTTGGTGTGTTAACCAACAACAAATATGTGAAGAGACTCAATCCACACCCATCACACCATCTCAGCTATTGGCATCATAAGAGTATTTTCTTTGAACTGTCGTACAGGTCAAAGTTGAAACTCCGGAACAACCTTGATGTCATGCACATAGAAAAGAATGTGTGCGACAGTGTAGTGCAAAAAATTTTGGGTATTAAGTTGAAGACGAAAGATACTCCCAAAGCCCGCAAAGAAATGCAATCTATGACTTTGTGCAGTCACTTATGGTTGAGGAGGGATAGAAGAGGAGTGTACAATAAGATGCCAGATGCACCTTACACAGTGAAGCCGACACATAGGGGTTTTATATTCAGCTGGTTCAAGACTGTTCATTATCCGTTTACTTATGCAGTGAATATTATAGGACTAGTTGACGAGGTGAAACACAAGTTTATTAGTCTAAAGACTCATGACTCTCACGTTATGCTGCAACGTCTGATCCCAGTGGTAATTCGACCATATTTGCCTCGTGACGTCGTCGATTCAATAGTAGCATTGTGTAGATTGTTGCACAGGTTATGCGCCAGAGAGTTGCAGAATTTAGATGTCCTCGAACTTCAATATGAAATAGTGCACATCCTTTGCAAATTAGAGAAGATTTTTCCCCCTGCTTTTTTTGACATCATAATTCACCTCATGATCCACCTACCTCAATAAGGGTTCCTTTCTGGTCTGGTCTACTGTACTGGGATTTATCCCCAAGAAAGGTACGTACAATTATTTATAATAGTTGTTCATCATTTTTATATTTTTTTTTGTGTTTCTACTATTATTCAAATTATTAATTATATGATTTTGCAGACAACTCGAACAACATATAGGATTTGTGAAAAATAAATCTTCCCCTAATGGCTCTATAGCAGAGACATACCTAATATATGAGTATGTTACCTACTGCAATAGGTACCTCAAGGATCTAGTCCAAGCCAATCCAAATGTCCGCCACAATATTTCAGTCGTCACAAATGTTATACGACCGTTTAAAGGAGTATTAAAGGAAAGATCAACTAAAGAAGAACTTGAAGAAGCTTATTGGGTAGTATTGCAAGACTGTGACGAGGTCGACCATTACATGAAGTATTACAGGGAGTACATTCAGACGATTAAACTGGACAAGACTCCAGCTTAGGTTGAAAAGATGCTTAAAAAAGAAGTTCCCTTATTATTTCCAACAATAGGTACGTATTTTTAATTATTTTAAAACTCTTTTCTCATATATAGTACGTATGACATTTGGTGTTTATTTATGTAAAGTAATTTTGCCTTAGTTTGTGGACGCATATTTTAGCTTTCCTTTATTTTTAGGAGAAACTATGTCAAATTTTCAGTAGAAATTAAATTACACATTCATATATATTCTTCAAATTTTTGTAGATGGATGATCTACAAAAATCTGATAACCACGAGGGGTGGTGGTCGTGGAAAAAGCATCTGTTGGTACTATATTTACTCCGGCTGTTTTGTGAACGGTGTAAAGTTTCATTCATTGACTGGAGATGAAGGAAGAAGCACTCAAAACAATGGGATCACAATTGGGGAAGGTGATGCTGTCTATTATGGAGTTCTTGAACATATCCTTGAGCTATTATATAAGAATGATATCAACGTTTTACTGTTCAAGTCCAAATGGTTCAAGTGTACCAAGGAAGATATGGGACTAGTATTAGTCGATACAAACTCTAGCTGGTATGAGAATGAGCCATTCGCTCTTACCACCTTAGTTAGGCAGGTGTTCTATATGGATGATCCAAAAGCGAGTGCAGGCTCGAAAATAGTAAATCATATGTCACACCGAGAAATATGGAGTCCAACGACACTTTATGGGACATCGGCGACTGATATTGAAGCGCATAGAGACAATGTATATCAATAGCCTAATACTTCAGTCATCCCCGACGTAATGGAACTGGTTCATCATAACGAACGCATACCCTCGATTGATTGCACCACAAATCTTACTCTAGAGGAGATTAGAGATTTAGCGCATAATGCATCAGAAGTCGAAGAGTCTGAGGACGACGATGATGTCAGATACAATTCAGACGATGTAGAGTATGATGATGAGGAGTAATCAGATGATAGTGAGGAGGATGATTCAGATGATAATGATTATGACGATGAGGATTGATATGAAGCCAGCTTACAATATATTTATATTATAAATTAATTAATTGAAGTCACACACGTACTATGTTATATATATATATACAAAGAGGTTTATATATATTTTTGATCCATTTTTCTCTAGTTTCTCTCTCGATCGTCCCGGAACCCAAAAACGTAGCCGTGGTTTTCTCCTCTTTCGGAATCCCAAAACGTCAACAAAGAGGTCGGGATCATATATACGTTTGATTTATTGCATTGTTAGTACGTCTAATATTTATAATTAAGTTAGGTAATTGATTGATATATATATTAGTTAATTAACTAGTATGCATGGATGTTTAAAAATTTGATTAATATTTAGTTAAAACGTACATGCATGTTTGAGGACTTGGCTTTGTCCGATGAGTAGGGTTTTTAACTTGGCTAACTGATGGCTTTGTCGGTTAATTGAATTTAACTGATGGTTAGAGTTCACTGCCATTTAACTGACCGTTAGCTGCACTTCACTGATGGTTATCTGTTGTTAACTATCTTTCTTTTCTGAGATGCAGTAGAGAAATGATGATAAAGGCAGACACCATTCTATACATAAAAACCATTCTATACATTCTATAATTAGTTTCATATATAGGACCTAGCTATCAGAATTAGATTTTGAATTAATTCTATATATAATTAATTAGTTAAATAAATAATTAATTAAGATCGATATGATTAATTAATTAATTATGATGAAAGACTCGACTGACATGAATTAATAAGGTTGTGCTAGATGGTTAATTATGCTTAAATTTAAATTATGTTTAAAATTTTAAAAAAAATAAAAATTACACTTGGCCAACGAAAATGGATAATTTCATCATTTAAAGTGAACTTAGACGACGAACACTATTATTTCTTCGTCTTTTAACTATAAGACGACGAACACCCGTAATTTCAGAAATGGGTTTACGAATTATTTTTTACAATAATTTTCGTCTTTTAACTATTTTTCGATAATCACTAAATTGATTTGATCAAATCCTAAACTTATCCGAATTAGGTTGAATTTTTTTCTACAATATTGTATAAATGTAATCATTACATCTAACGGTTGATTTTTTTATAATTTGTAAGCAACTACCCAACATTAATTTTCACATTTTAAAAAAAATATGTACTTAGACGATGCTAAACATGTCTTTGTCATCTAAGTGATAACTTAGGCGACGAAATCATGTAGTTTCGTCGCCTAAGGCCAAAAGTTTTGGTGGTTCAATAATTTTCTGCCAATTTTTTCTAGGCAATTTAAATACGACTTAGGCGGCGAAAGTTGTTCGTTTCGTCCCCTAAGTGGCCTTATTGATTGACTTAAGCGATGAAACCATTGATTTCTTCGCCTAAGTCGATCATTATATCTCAGACCAGATCGACTTCACTCTTATTTTGATCTCGCTCCCCAAAAATTCTCTCTCTCTCTCTTCTCCGGTCGCCTCCATCGATCCCCGCCCCCCTCGATTTCTCTCTCTCTCCCAGATCACCACGTCACTGCCGCCTTCCCCTCGTCGCCTCGGACTACCGCCATCTCTCCTGCCCCTCTCCCGAATTCTCTCTCCCTCGCCGGATTTTCCCTCTTACACCCCCCCCCCACGGTATAACTCTCTCTCCTCTCTCTCTCTTCAATCTAATCCGTGTATATATTTATATTTATATTTATTTTTGGTATTATATTGATTTATATATATTTATAGATGATATATAGATTTTATGGATAATATATATTTATGGATAATATATGGATTTATATTTATGAATATATAAATAATTTGGATATTTATGAATATTTGGTATTATATTTATGTATCATATATATTTGGTATTATATTTGGTAATATATATATATTGATATTTATGAATATATAAATAATTTGGGTAATATATGGACGTAATTTTATAATATTTGATAATATATAAGTATGAAAAAATGGATTATTTGATATATTGACTAATATTGGTATATTAATGTTAATTTGATTAATTTTGTTAATATTTGATGAATATCTGATGAATATTATATTGTTAGTATTTCATTTTTTTAGCTAAATTATGGCACAAAGGAAGACGTGCATAGCTGCTGAGAAGGAGGCCGAACGCGAAGCCATTGCGTGAGCAATAGGTTGGAGGCAGGATTCGGAGGAAACTGTTTCAAATCCTCCGCAACAAAATTCGGCTACACCGATAGGCCAAATCCCTCATGCTCCACATGAGGAGGCCTCAAACTTTACGGACAAGCCGGACGGGGCCCGATCGACTGCGGCGTCAGAAGCTCCGATTTCGTCGGTCAATGACTCCATTATCTACTGCGCTCAGCACAAGGTGAGGAGGTAGCCATCAGACGAGCCTGTGAAAAGGAATCGGGGATTGGGAAAGGGTGCCAAATGCGAGCGCATAGTGAAGTCGACTAGGAAGAAGATCGACCTCCCGTACGACGAGTTTACCCGTGGCCCTCCGACCCCGTAGCTCAAGAGTCTGATCTTGCACTCCATCAGCTCAATCATACGAAACAACATTTGTATGGTTGCCACTTCGTGGAACGAGCTGCCCCAATCTGAAAAGTTCAGGGTGTACTGCGAACTATCGGTAATACTATTTATTATTATTTATTTATTTTAAGTAATTACAAAACATAAATGCATTATTTCTCTAACTAATTTTAATTTTTAATTTATATTTCTAGAATCATTTTCAAATCTCCGGCAAGGCTGGCCGCATTTACAAGGACTAGAAGTATGACCTCTACAAGTACTACCAGCGAGATGGCTCATTGCCTCCTCCTGTGGAGCTCTAGAACGACAAAGAAGAGGAATGGCAATAGTTGGTCGAACACTTTCAGATCGGCAAGTATAAGGTTCGTCTTTATTTTCTTTAATGTAATGAAAATTTCATAATTTATTATTTTTAACCATTATTTATAATTTAATTATCTTTGTTGTGTAAGAGACAAGGTCCTCCGCCAACAAAGAAAATCGGGAAAATAAGGACAAACACTTTGGATCGGGCACGCGAAAGTTCATTTATATCGTGAAGGAGCACAAAGATGCGGGTTCGAAGCATTGCTTCTTGGATGCCAGTGTCCAAGCTTATGTAAAGCCCGGGGTCATCAATGACGCAAGTCAACAAGGAGTAAGTAACTCACATTTCTAAAATCAAAGGAATTTACTCATACTTTCTTTCAAAGCATATCGAGATTTAGTATAACGCTAACTACATTTCTAAGAAATTGAATTATGATTAGTGCATGATTTAGTTAGGTTGTACTATTGCAATATGATTTTGAACTTAAATTTGGTTATGCTTTAGTTTAGTATGTTGGTTAAATTATAATTTTCAACTTGAGAAAACCTGATGGCAATCGGTGCCCACGGTATAATTGTGTTGTTGTAATTGGTTATTTGAAGTGTAATCTTGTCTGCAGGTTTTTTGATTTTCGACAATTTTTAGGGGAAATTATGCCAAATTTTTGTTAGAAATTAATATTATATTTATGTATTCTTCACTTGATTTCAGGAGAGGTTGGTACAAATGGTCGAGGAGGAATTGGTCGTGCCCCGGCTGGCCAACCCGGAGATGACGCATGAACAAGTGCTCCCCTATCGATGCAGAGTCAGATTACTATTGTCGATGCTATTTATGGTCGCCGACCTGGCAAGGAGGTTTATGGGCGTGGACGCACGATGAAGAGAGATTTGTCCGCTTTATCCGCTTCGTCAACACGGCGTGTTACAGAGGATACCGAGGCGCTCCGAGCCGACCTTCGATTGGCACAGGAGTCGGCTGATCATGCCTGGGAGCATTCGAGGTCAGTGGAAGCACGGTTTATCGCTCACAACCGTAAGATGGCCGCCTTCTACGAGGCATGCAGGAAAATGGGGTTACCCGTTCCTTATTTTGATGACAAGTGTGGTCCCCCCCGGCCCCACTTCTGACCCCAACGACCACGATCCGAGCGGCGGCAGGGAAATTGGCAACATGTCTACCCCCGGTTTAGTTTCGTAGTTTTTTTCGTTATTTTATTATTATTATCGATGTACGTACACTTTTTATATTTAATAAATATTTTATTAATTTAATTAATAGATTTTTATATATTTTAAATTTATTTTATAATTCAGATAAAAAAATAAAATTCAACTTGGGCGACGGACACTCTTCTTTTCGTCGTCCAGGTGAACACATAAGACGACGAACTGTTCGTCGCCTAAGTGGTGGCACCTATATGACGATAAACAGGTCGTCGTTTAGGTGCATCACTTAGACGACGAAACCTAGTTTTCGTCTAAGTGACAACACTTAGACGACGACTCTAGCTGTTCGTCGCCTAAGATGATTCTTAGATGACGACCACTGTCGTCGTTTAGAGGAAGATTGTTTCAACGTCTAAGATTTTAGACGACAAACATTTTTCGTCGCCTAAGTTCTTAGACTCTGATTGTTACGCGACGAACCTTAGACGACGAAACTGTCGTTGCCCAGGTACTTCGGCGACGAAAATCGCCACTTAGGTGACGAAAAGGCTTCATCGCCTAAGTGTATTTTTCTAGTAGTGTTTGTATGCTAGAGTATAGGGGAGCTCGACCAAGACTAAGGGAATAGCCAATTTTTGCTTCAAAATTCAAATTAAAATGCTAAAGAGATGATCCTAAACTTTAGGCTTAAGTGGTTCTTAGATGAGTCTCCAGATGGTCCCAAACACATGAGAGTTTGTGACTCTCATGTGCTCTTCATTTATCTTCAATTTTCATCTGTATTTGGCTTCAAATATCTTCATGGGTGGCTTGATGACTTGACCAAGAGTTGACTTCATCGTTGATAGGCGTTGACCGGTCGAAGTTGATCGTTGACTATTTTCGTCTTTTCTCCGATTTTGCTCCATCCTCTCCAAGGGCCCCGGAAATGTGCTGAACTTCTCCAAAAAGTGATCAAGTACCACCCAAAAAACCGAGTGAGTCTAAATAAAACCGAGTGAGTCTAAAATATAAAATATAAAATAAAACCGAGTGAGTCTAAATAAAAGTAATGCAAGAGTGTGGAGGAAAAAACATATGAATCATCCGGTAAGAAATTCCTAGCCCACCCAAAAAAATCATGCAATGCCTCCATGCATAAACATAAAATGTATAAGATGTCGTGTCATAAAAATATAATGTAAATTATAAACATGCATAATATTGACTCGCTAATGACAAAGAAAACCAAAGTGTCCACTCATCTGGATCGTCGTAAACATAAGTTGATCCACTAATCGATAAAGGTACTTAGCGTTCCTTGGCCAATTAAACGTCTACATTAAATAATTTGACATTATAATCATGAAATAGTTAAGAACTCTGAGTCGATTCATATCTCAAATACTCACATTTCATTTTCGTTAATTAAACGACGCTACTCCGCCACATCGCAAATTCAAATATATCCGACAAAATTTGACTCCTAAGTTGCATAGGAATGTGAGCTCGACTCGACATACGACGAAAGATCACGTCGAGCATATGGAGTTGCATCTGAATCTTGAAAATAGTCAACACATCACTACATTGTCGATTCATACAAAACTACCCAAAATATGATCAGAAATGGGCTTAGGAAACTTCTTGTGAAGCAAAGGGTGTTCTGGTCGCCGGAGCTCTGCCGCATGGCGGTGTAAGGGCCCCACGCGCCACTTCTGGCGGCGGCCAGAATCCAACCTGCACGGATCCAAACAATATACATATCAATTTGTTCATCTCAATAAGCCTAACAACATTGTTGAACAATTCGAGGTCAAATACTTGTCGGAAGTCGTCGAAATATCACCTTGAAGGTTTGGAACCCTCGCCGGACTTTGAACCAATCAAACAGTGACCTAAGGCCACGGCTGGACCTGATACATGTCGCGTTTGATTCCTGTGCGCACAGGCTTCAAAAACCATAACATTTGGCGATGAATAGTAAGCAACGGCGACTGAAACGGTAGAGGCCGAATTGGCCTCAAATTCCTGCTTCCTCACTGCCAATCATCCCTCCCCAATCCATAGCATATGAGTGCTAGAAGGAGGTGAGGGCTTTATTTTAGGAGGGATGCGAGATGGTGAGGTGCTTGTCGGACAGTGACCTCGCCGGAGTCCAACACGGCCTTTGAAGAGAGAGAGAGAGAGAGAGAGAGAGAGAGAGAGAGAGAGAGAGAGAGAGAGAGAGGAAAATAGACCGAAAGAAAATGTTGGGTTTTTCCTAACTTGGTAAAATATCCAAAAGTTACCCAAATAGATGAACGACTCAGATCGGCTTGATGAAAATCCAACGGTCAACAAGTTTCCAGGTGGTAGATTCACATTTTTATTACTAAATATCACACAAACTTCCGAAATTAAAAATAATTCACCTGAAACTCCAAAAAAATCTAATAAAGGTCCACATGAACTCAAAATAAAATCCTCTACAACTTTTGTGAAGGAAACGAGTCCAAAATCATAATTTATAAAAGGTTAATTTTAGTCACGGCGAATCTCGATAAACATGTCGTGTAATGCTTATCTCGCTAATTAGTGTAACTAATGATGATTGACGTACTAATCAAGGTCTGGGTCTTTACAATCTACCCCTCTAATAAAAATTTCATCCTCAAAATTTACATTTCAAAAGACGAGAAAGTAAAGATACACATGTAGCTTAAAGATTACTATGCCGCTTGATACTTCATACTTCCTCATAACGATGGACTGCAAGGATACGACACCTATTTTCTCGTCATGAGCAAGACATCAAGTGTCAAAGTGTTAATATATATAAGTGATACACTATGGGCCTTTAACATTTATTAACTGCGTAAACTCCAAATTTAGAGCCATTAATGTAATCTGAGTAGCTCCAATGTTACATTCCTAGGTTTCAAAAACTTGTGAATCTTCTATGCTACCTGAAACTTGCCACTTTCGACCATAAATGAAGTCGTGAATCCTAAGTATTTAGTTTTAGACTAGAGAACGTGTCCATATCGTACGCTCGAGCTTTCACTAATGAGTTGATTAATTGGAAAGTCACCGACTTCACCAAGTCGAAAGGAAAATACTTTACTGCCCACTCTTAAGTCAATATCTTCTGAGTCTCCAATACACACATGCTAAGTTTGGTATACCAGAAATTCCATTGGTATAACGCACGTGTTATCATATTTAGGGTGTTACTCGCCTCGATGGGTATAACGAAAGATCCACGCATAACCTTGGAGGAGATAACCATGATACATACCCTACATAACACTAGTTGCTAATTAGAGGTCACGCTACTGCATTCCAAACTTAAGGTCTCAACAACCCCAACAACTGTTATGAACAACACAAAGTCAAAAAATGGTCGGAAGGTACTGAAAATACCTCTAGAATCCGAAAAAACTCGTCAGAAAATCATGTCGACCGAGCAACGTTGCCAGGCCACGGCGAGACTCAAGACCTGTCACGTTCAACTCCTAATGCGATGGCCTTCAAAAACCCCAACTATTGGTGGCCGATAACCGTCGGTGGCGTTGCCGGCGGCGGAGACCGATTCGGCCTAAAACCTTAGGATTTCACGTCGATTTCTGGCTTCGGTGGACACAAATTGGAGGATAATTTGTTGGGGGGAAGGAAGAGGAGATCGAGGAGAAGATTTTGACACCGAGACTGACCAATTTGTTGGCCGATTGGTGGTGCTTTCGCCGGCGTCAGTCGACGAGGGGAGAGAGAGAGAGAGGAAAAATCTTGGGCTTTTCCCAACTCTGGTGAATCACCCAAAAGTTTACCTTTATAGATGAACTGTCCAGATCAATGTGATCCAAATCAAACAATCAACAAGGTTTAAACCTATGATAGATTTTCTATTCAAATACTATTTATAATAACTTTTAAAATTCGTAGATGTTAGCTCGAACCTCCGAAAAATTCAATTAAAGTATCCACAGGCTCAAAATAATTTTCCCTACAACTTCTGTGAAGAAAGCGAGTCCAAATTCTTAATTTATAAAAAAAGTCAATATTAATCGCGACAAATCTCGATAAATGTATCAAATAGTGATTAACTCGATAGTTAACTCAATTAACAGAAATTAAGTTGTTAATTTGGGTTTGGACCGTTACAAAAATACCAATGCGATGCTAAGAAACACCACCAAGATTGCAAAAGCCTCAAAGCTTTGTGTATTCAAACCCTAACACAACCGAACACTAAGAAGTAAATCGGAAACCCTTCCTTACCACGAGACCCTGCCGAATGGAGAAGAAGTTCATTAATGTGTATGTAAACCCTGATAACGTTCTTGATCCTTCTTGCCCACTCATTATCAAGGGCACCTTCTAGAAAGTTAAGGACATAGACCTAAACCTTCACCATCGCCACCTCTAGATTGAAGAATCCATCAAACTCCCCTACCACCGTCGTGAGGTCCTGATAATAACAAGGACTACAGGTCACTGCCCTCTTAATTGCCGCCGGGTCCAATGTTGCAATTAAATGTTTCTAGAGTCGAGAGTCCTTTACCACAACCGCACCATTGCCGCCATTAATGACTATTCACTACCCTTTGACAAATCCATCAGACTAAACAATCGCGCGACTGCATACCAACAGCCACCGCTGTCCTCCACCTCGACAACCTCAGGGACCATATTGATCTCCTTGAGCTCATCGTCAAGGTCGGAGTTGAAATCCCATATCATCTATGAATTTGTCAACCACTTCATTGGCGTCAGATGCCATGCAAGCCCAATAGAGTGCTCACAAGCTCAAGTACAGTCGACGAGCACCGGGATCAGCAGAAGACAAGGAAGAGAGGGAGATGGGCATAGGCGCCACTCCTCACGATGTGGGTTTTTTTTTAAGAGAATCCTGATTTGGGGCGCAACTTTGACTTTGTTGGCCATTGATTTGATTTGATGTGTAAGTTACATTAGAAGCTAATTTAGCCGGGTCACTATACTAGAATTTTATGGTTTGATTTGATTTGATGTGTAGGTAGGTTACAATAGAAGCTACTTAGCCGGTGCACTATGCTAAAATTTGATCGTAAATTATCATGATATTATCATTTGCTTTTGAACCAAAAGGGAAATAAAGAAGAATAGGTTTGACTTTGGGCCTTTTATAGGCTTTGTCACATTTTGTCAACCAAACCGGACTTTTTGGTTCAGGTCATGTTCGGACGCAATGGACCAAGGTCCATGGGTAAATGAAAAAATGAACTATTTTTTTGGTGTCATTTATATTTTTCCGACTATGGAAGAAAAAAAGGATGGAGAAAGAACACAAACTAAGAAAGACAGAGGAAACTGGCAAGAAAGATGCTCAACATTGTTGGCCGGTGTTTCTCTATCTAACTGATTTCAAATGCTCGCATAGTCAAACTAAACTAGGGTGGGAGTTAAACATAATTAACATCCACAAAATCAGCCGATGAATGCAAATCAAAGCCCATCATTCCAAGACTTGAGTTGGCCAAAGCTGCTTCCACACTGAAATCTCTTCCTTAGTGCGAAGCTTGCGAACTCCCCCATAAAAACCGTCTGCCTCATCTCCTTCTTCTTGATGGTTTTGCCTGCTGATGGTTGTGCATCTCCAGCGTGAACCACTTGCATACTGATTGAACTCCAGCACCACATTATCTGTACATATATAAGTTTGTTCACCCATGAAGCCAACTAGCATGAAATCAACAAAACTGCCAATGCAAAGAAAGCCATACATGACCTACGAAAATATCAAAGCAGTATCCTGTGGCTTGAAATTTTATGCAGACGTCCTTTATACGTATAACTAATTGTTTCTGTGTATTGAGAAACATAAAAAACAACTGCAAGATAGAGCATACTGCCAGATATAACTAATTGTTTCTGTGAATATGGACAATGGGATTGGAAATACTATGAGCATACACAAAAGATAGAGATTCCAACTTTGCCAAAAGTTGTTCAATAGGCCTTGGCAATAAGTATATATTCTGCTTGATCATTTCAATGTTGATGAAAAGTAGGATATACATACTGTGAAAATAAAATACAAAACAAAAAATAATGGCATTTTTCATGAGGTCGATCGAGTAGCATAAACTAAAATCTGGGTATCAAGAAAATGGACGAGGAGGCTTTATTACACTATTTGTAAAAGTAAACAAAATTTTCTTTGTTTCAAAGTATCTGAAATTATCAATATATTTATCAGTTCCTTTGTAGAGGAGTGTCCATTAGTGTTCAGAATGCGCTAGTAATCAGAGCCTCAGATATAACAAGGTTTAGGGGACTGTGTATGTGTTGATACATTGATTTTCGGGTGAATAATTTATGTCATTCGAAAAAAGACAAGAAAATAAATTGATCGAGATCTAAGAAGGGGAAAAGAATGAATGAACTAACCACTATTATGACAAAGGCAGCAGGTTTCATTTCCAGTACATGATTCTAGGTGACCTACAACACCATACCACCAACCTGCAATACACAGAATCAAGCAATGAACTTATTTGTTTCATATACTCTTTATTCTTTTTGCAGTTGGCTTTAAAAAAAGATTCCAGTATGAGAGAATTAATGGAAACAAACCATAAGGAAATTCTTTGTTTCTCCTCCACTGAATCTCAATATGATCCCCAGGACGCAAGTCATTCAAACAGTCAGAGATATGAAGATCATGAGGAGAAGTGTCAATCGGCGGAGCTCTAAGCCTTTCCCACGGCACGAAATTTTCAAGTGCAACTGCTCTTCTTCCATGTGGCGGGTACCTGCACATTCAAAGATAGATTGAATCAGTCTCCCAATTTCAACAGTACAATAGATCAATAGATCAATCCATAGATACATAGCTACGTACCTTGCTTGAAAAGTGTCAGTGCGGGGATCATAGCTAAGCTCAGCATCATAGCACGACAAGACAAAACCAACATGACCATTCTCTCTGTTATAGATTTGTGCTGGAAACCAGAACCTTCCGGTCTCAAGAGCAAGGTACCAAGACATGACAGAATTCTGATGCTGATGAGATGGGAAACGAGTTGTCCCTCCTCGGTGTTTGGCAGACTCGTCGTCCTTGTGGGTTGATGATCGAATCCACAAAAAAGGCCAAGACAGAATTCGCATCAGCCCACGACCTTTGCATGCTGTTGTTTGCGCGGTCAGCTTCTGGTGTTGATTGTGGTTGGCCATGGATTGCCACTGCCACTCCCTATAAGCAGCAGGGCCGATGACTCTGCCCCATTTCCTACGCATGTGCTTCTCCCACAGGTGATCACTCACACATTTCTCCCTCATAGAGCTACAAATCCCCCTCATTCTGAAAAGGGCCTCAGGAGGAAGTTTCTCCAGTATGCATTCCAATACCAATTCCGGCAAGTCCAACACACACATCTCCTCCTCTTCCTTCTCCTCTTTTTCAATCATACTAGTCTCATTATTATCATTTTTACTACTACAAGCTTTCCTGCTATCTATGGAAATGACTGACATCATTTGAGAAAGAAACTCAATTGAAATAAGTAAGCGGCTTTTGATTGGGATTATTGATAGAATTGACAATTCTTTCCAACCCCAAGATGATAATAACAATCCAACCTCACAACCCCATGATGGAAGTGGAAGTGGGAGAAGACTCTTGAAAAAGAGAAGTGAGAGGCAAGTAATGAAAAAGTAAAGTAGCATTACAAAAAATCGTGGGGGGGGGACTCTCTCTCTCTGTTCACTATTTCTGGTTTGAATAGAACCGTGATGGTTTTTAATGGTAACAAAGAAGCCCACCAAACCCAACGGTGGGCCTCTGGAAAGCCTAAATCACGACACACAAAATCGGCCGGCAATGACTCTATCCTCCGAGCTGAAAAGGACACAGAGAAACCAGAGTTAGAGTAAAAAGAAGGAACAAGAAAGAAGAAGCATCATATAGCCGTATATATGTTAGTTTCTAGTTGCAATTGGTTATTACTTGCTGCCTGCCTCCCTGCCTTTTAAAGAAGAAGCAACAGCCGCCCCGACCAAGTGGATGAAATATTATATATATATATGTATATTCTCCAGATCAGATCTGTTATGGGTTTCTGACACCTGAATTTCCCACGAACAAAGTTTAATTTAATAAGATGGTGAGACCCACCCCGTATCTTTCCAATCTGATATAAAAAAATATTTATAAGATAAAGACAGACAGACAGACCGGGGCAGGAAGTAACTAGCTGGTGAGGGGTGACCAACAGAGGAGGATCCCCTGTCCAATAATGAAGGAAGAAGAAGAATGAAGAAGACGAAGAGAATTGTGGTGGGTCCTAGCTTGAACGGATTCTGGAATACAAAAAATCAGAATCCAGTTGCTTCACGGCCCCACTCACCGTCCTCTCTCTCCCCTAGCTCTGGTGAATTGACCAACAAATAGAGAGAGGGAGGAGAGGAGACTTATATGAATGAGGGAATGTAGGAGGAGAAGAGAGGAGGTTATTTGATCATTGTTTAAATAGAGAATATGGAAGTGGGTGGATATCTATGAACACACATATGCATCCACCATTAAACAGATACAATTCTCTCTCTCTCTCGGAATATCCGTTTAACCAGAAAACATAAGGTGACGGAAGTTAAAAATGAATTGACTGTGCTATGCTAAACTTGGATTGGATGCCAAACAGTATTGACGGAATGGATTGACATAATCTTAACAATCTCGGGTCGTGCTTCTTTCTTCTTCTTCATCTTGGACCACGCCGCCGGTCAAGTCAGAGCTTCAGCAAAGTTGCATATATTAGCTGTGTTTCAAATTAGAGTAAAAAAAATTTACGGTCGTAATGTTGACCTTATTAAAAATTATTTTTATATAAATATTTATTTATAAATTAATTCACAGATACACTTAAACATTTATAAATTAATATTCTTCAAACTGACAAAATTTATTAATTTATTCAAATATTAATTAATTAATTAATAGTTTATTGATTTATTAGTTAGTTAATAACTTATTAATTTGAAAAATTATTATCGTTGTATCTTGTTCAGTGTATATCATTTTTTAGGGCTCCCCTTCTATACGTTAATATATAGATACAATAAATTTAATTAGTTTACTAATCACACGTAGTCAGCTTCGCAAAACAAGTAAATTGATATCGTGAAATAAGTGGTAAAAATCAGTTTACTTATTTCACAATGGTTGTCTACTTTTTTTTATAAAGTAATCTATCTTGTGTTAGTAAACTATTCAATTTTAGTTTACTTGTTTCATGAGGTTAGTCTATTTATTTTGTGAAATTTACTACGTGCGATTAGTAAACTATCTCATTTTATTGTATTGATGGTAAACGCACGGAAAAATTTGCCCATTTTTCAATTTGTTGTAATACATTATTAAATATGTTATGAGAAGATAACAACAAAAACTCATACCATATTAGGAAAAGTCTAAGATGAACTTCAATGTGACATTAATTTCAAGAAGCAACAAGTCATATTTTTCATGAAGTCACGATAAATGAATAATTAATTATATGTATTAAACCATTATTAATTTATATATTACATAGAGTCTATATGAATTCTTAAATTTTTATTATCTTATAAATTTAGCGAATTATTAATTTAGCACATTGTCTCCAAGTCAAGACTGGCAAAAAGTATTATTTTAACGAGTTTATTAATTAATTGAGTATTAAATTATCGAAGTTCTACTTAGGAAAGTAATATATTTGTAATTTAAATGGAAAACTTATATGATTAATAAAGAAAACTAGTTTATTTGAATTTTCTCTATTGAGATTATATTTCCTAATAGTTCTATAATAAGTTTTTGTCTGTAAATAATGATATTGTGTTAGTTTTTGTTAGTCAAACTTAGTTAAAGTACTTAAGTCATTTCATATCAAACATGTCGCTGGGAAAATTCAAATACGATAATCTAGAGGACGAGAGTGTAAAACTACAAAAAGTCTCAGCTAAAGAAGTCATCGACATGCTAGAGAAGTTGGAATTATTTTGGCTTCAACAATATGGCGAATATGCTAACGAGTTACTACAGATCCGAAAACTCAAAAACATGATTGCAACAATTAAGCATAAATCATTGTCTCAAACTAGTATATATAAATATTGTAATTCTTCTTGAATAATATTTTATATATTACTATTATTGACAATTATTACTGTATGGAGGTAACTTTTCTATACAAAATACCAAAATATTTTATAACTTATCACAATGTAAAAGTTATTTCTATTTATAACTGGTCCCGAGTTGAGGCCAAGATTTTTTATCACTTTAAAAAAGTTATTCCTTTGTAGAGTATACTTAAATCGAGTTTTTACTGTATTTATTTTTACATTATAATAACTTATTTTATTTTATTTTATTTTATCTTTACTATAATAAAACCAAACTCCTCTCTTTGACTTCACCAAAATATAAATTTTCCAAAATATTCATAATAAAGAAATAATTAGTTCCTAATTTTTATTAAAAAAATAAAAAATAAATAAAAATAAGCGTTATATTTGTTTACTCTCTCAAAACTCTCATATTTCCGTTGCTGCGGTGCGCGCGTTTTTTTTAGTTACTGTAAAATGGGTTTGAAATATAGAGACTGAGAGTGAGAGCAGAGAGAGAGAGGTGAATCGGGCGTTGTGATGGAGTATCGCCTCCGACTGGTAACAGTAAAACCACCCATGATTGTGTGTTCCTCCTCCAGTGTGAGCCATATGGGTTCAGAAGAGCCTTGTGCACTTGTTCGACGACCAGGGCTGCTTCTGCTGTTGCAGCTACTTGTCGAACCATTGGTCTGGATAAGGTATTGGACGCTGAGCTCAAACAGAACTGGTTGGCATCTCTGTCTTCCCCCTTTCACTCCCAACAACAACATTCGGATTCGGATTCCAATTGGGTTCTTGGGATCGACCCGATGTTTCTGGTGCTTTGGCTATCTTGAAAGGCGGCGCCGCCGATGATGCCCAGGTCAGGTCCTCTTTACTTGCAATTACTGTTTTGGCCCTTTCCATTGGTTTTGGTAAAAAAAAAATTATGCCTTTTATTCAATTGCAATGTGCAGTGCTTGATGCCTTTTATACCTGTTTGTTGCTGCAAGTTTCTGAGTTTTCCTTGGATATTAATGGAGGGTATGGGGTGTCACTTCTTTGTGATCAGGAATTCAAGATATACATTGTTAACCTGTTTGTTTATATGCTTTTGTTAAATTGCAGGTGGTTAGGATTATAAATTCCTTTGACTTCTTATGAGGTAGCCAATTCTCATATCAACTTATGCAGTTTGTTTTCTTTTCCCAACAGCTCAGGTATACGACTCCCCACACTTTAAAGTACTGGTTGGGAAGAGTGTGCGAAGACGTTTAGATGCAAAATCTATCGTTCAGTTGCTTACCAGTTTTGATGCCCCCTTAGGTACATTTCTATAGTGGATTACTCACCTTCGATTTCTTTACGTTTTCAGTTTTCGTCAACAGTTCAAGTTATTGAACTGAGCAATTTGCTCTCTTGTTCTGTTATATTGCTTCAGAGGCTGGAAATTACAATCATGTCGACATGAATAAAGTATTATGTCTGCGATTCAGTTGTACAAAGTAGAACTAAAATCTTTACTTCTTTACCAAAAAACTCGTGTTCTTCACATTAATAAATGATCTTCTGTTCTCTTCTTGACTCTAAATCTCTGTTCTTTTGCATAATGAATTGCTGTTTCATGCTTAAGGTACAACTGCGTACTTGGAGCAATCATCTCCTTATCCACAAGATGGAAAACAGGTTAGCGTGAGATACAGTGCATGATTCTTTTGATTCTCAATTTCGTCTCAATTTGCAACCATGTCTTTTATATGATTGATTTCTACTGTCCTTTTTTTGCACCTCATGTAGTTCTTTTGTTTACTTGAAAAAGTGCATTTTACCAGCATTAGTATCATCCTAAAAAAGATCCTGTTCTCCTTTGTCCTTGTACAAAGTAAAGAATTGATATTTTAACACGGTTCATTACTTAATCATCGTTTTGGTACAAAGGCTATATTGCAGCTATAGGTCACTGAAAAGTGAAACACAGACAGTTAATGTAACGACCCGAATCGTGGAATGTGTACGTATTGGTCCGAGTCGTGATTATTGTGAATTAATCGTACTCGTGCAATAATTTGGTTTGAGTTCCTTCGCGGGAATTGTAGAGGATTTGATTTTGAGCTCGTAGGAGGTTTCGGAGAATTTTTCGGATAAGCGAGCAATGTTTTATCGAGTTTTGAAGTCGGTTGGTGATTATATATAAAAGTGTTATTCTTATTGTTGATTTAAAAATTGTGACCGTCCGATTTAAATCAGATTGAACCGTAGCTGTTGATTTGGGCTGTATGTGTACGGGTTTGTATACGGTATAAATACGAGTTATTTTGGGAAACTCCATTTTTGGATTTCTGGCCCGTTGACCCACGGATCAAAACTAACCCGTTTGGGCCGTGATCTTCTCGGCGCTGGTGAGCTTGATTCCAGCAATATTTCGTCGTGCTCCCTTGATGAATGTTGTTGGGCTTTGTTCCCTCTTCCATTTGGTAGGTGGATCGTCGAGATTCGTGGCCAGAGGAGGAAAAACCGACGAAAAGAAAACGAAGATTTTTTCGGTGGAATTCGTCGGTGTCGGAGGTGGCGGAGACGGCGGCGATGAGGGTTGAGGCTATGGAGGTTTTGTAGCCCATCGAAAGTTGAGTTGAACCCAAGTGGTTTCGGCCATTGCCGTGACCGGTGGTGGCCGATCTGAGAAGGTGACTCCGGCGAGATTTTTCGAACTTCACGGTAAGTTTTCGACATTTTCCGGTTAAAATTGGGCTTAGCATTGAACTACAAAGTTTTTGGAAATGTTGAAATCTTCAAATCTATATATGTATAGGTAGACATTTTCTAAGCCGGTTGGAATTCCGACGGCCGGTGGTGGCGGCGGCAGCCCCATGCGCGACGAAGCTCTGACGAGGGTTGACTTTTTGGGATTTTTAGAGATTTTTATTCCGTTTTGCTCGTAATCGCACCCCGATCATAGTCATGAGGTTTTTGAGTTGATTTGTGTGTTGTAATTGGGGTCGAGGGTTGTTTGGGTGTATTTTAGAAATTTTGCTATCATCGGCGATATTTCGAGCGATACGTCTTTCGAGAACGCGGGGTTCTTATCGTATTAGCTCCGTATATTGTGTTTCAATATGTATTGATCGTATCCCTATTATTCAGGTGATCGTGATCGAGTGTTTGGCGAGGGAACTTCTGCCGGACCTCAGAGTTAGCTTCGTACTGTGAGTGGACACTTTATTTTCACAGTTGATTTGCGAGTCGTGATTATGCCTTTACGTTATGCATTTATGATTGCACACATTACAATTATGCATTGTATTAGTATGCATTTACAATTATGCACATACAAGTATGCATTTTATGATTATGCATTTTACGATTATGAATGTGCATGAAAAGTATTTATGATTTGGTTTACACATAGTACAGTCTCAGATATAGAGGTAGCATCAATGCTTTGGCTTCTCGGCTGATCCCCGAGATGCTCCAGGGGGGGGGGACAAATATCCTGACCCGAGGTCTTTCAGACTTATGATCACGAGGGGGTCTGGGATCCCGTGATTAGACTGTACTATGTGGAGGGGTTCGTGAGTGACCCCGCATGATTTTATGTGCATCTTTATGGATCAGGAAAAATGTACCTGGTCGGAATTTTCATGTGCATTGACTCGCATTATGCTTTTATGAGCATATATACTTATATGTTGGGAAATGCATATTATTATTTTCGTCCATTCACTCTAACAATTTCATTTGCCTTCCCCTGAGTTCAAGGGTTGCACGTCGACGGTGGAGCCATAGAGTTCAAGTCACACTTCAGTTCGTGTAGGTTCTCAGTTCGACCTATTGGTTGTATATAATGTGTATAGGCGTCACTCTGAATATTTATGCTATGTTTTCAGTTGAGTTTACTCCTGAATGCTTTTCTAGATTTCTTGTAAATCTTGTGGTTTGTTATATATGATGTTGAGAAATCCGAATGGGGAACGGAGGCCCACGGTTTTACTTTTGTGGAATATTAGAAGTGTGATTCTCTTTGCAGGTTCTAATATTGGCTCACGTATTTCAAAGTAAACTCTGGCAAAAAAATTTAAGGTCATGTTTTCGAAGGGGTTTGATTTCGGTTTAGGCAACTAAATCAGAGTCAGGTCCTTTCAGTTGGTATCAGAGCATTGGGTTTTAGGTTCTGTAGACTCTTGTAGTTGTGTTACTAAGGACATTTGAGAATGTACAACATTTCTAGAGCGATGACCCGACCGGCCGGCGGATAATCGTGAATGCTCTAGAGTGTTGTATGCTTTCAAACGTTTTAAGTTTCATAATTACATCATTTATGTCCTGTGACTAATATGTTTTATCCTTAGGATGCCTCCTCGACGTGGAGTCCGTGCTGAACGGACTGGGGATCCTGATGAGGATTAATGTACGTGTGACTTGCTTATGCGAGTATTGCATTTTGAAGAACGTATTGACCATGTAGCTAAGGCTAGAACAGCGGGAGCAACTGTCTTCTCTGGTTCCCCTGATCCTGAGGTGTGTGAAGCTTGGGTGGTTCAGGTTAAGCGTGTTTATGAGTGCATGCATTTTACTCCTGAACAGAAAAATGTAGCAGCAGTGGGTTTGCTTGAGTCAGATGCCTACTTTTGGTGGATTGATACAGACAGAATTCCTATTGATACTCCTTGGCCGATGTTCAAAGAGATGTTCATGCGACGATATTTCAATCCAGCTACTTAATAGCTGAAATATTAGGAGTTTACCAATCTGAAGCAGGAAAATATGTCTGTACTTGAGTATCGGGATAAGTTCACCCATTTGTCTCGGTTTGCACGTAATATGGTGGCATCAGAGGAAGCAAAGTGCAGGAGGTTTGAGTTGAGTTTGAATATGAATATCAATGAGACTTTGACCACTATGCCTCGAGATAACTTTGATGAGTTTGTTAGTGCTGCACTCAGAGGTGAAGACATTGAGAGGGAGAGACAGATGCGGTTCCAGACACGTCGCTTTGAAAAGGGTGGACCCAGTCAGGGTGCTTTGAAATAGTTGAGTTCAGGTACTTCTGGATCAACATCATGTTCTGGTAGTGGACCTTACATATATACTACTAGCACTGCTAGGCAGAGTCATAGATGGAGGAGGAGTCGACCGCAGAGGCAGCCGTCGAGTGGGTGTTCCAGTGGATCGATTTATCCTTGACCTTTCTTTAACACACCAACTACACCGAGGGAATATCCATTATGCAACAACTGTCACAGACATCACTCTGGTCAGTGTCAATATGGCACCTCTACTTGTTACCGTTGTGGCCAGGTGGGTCAATTTGTGAGGGATTGTCCTCAGGGTGGTACATTTGGGGGTGTTGCAGCTCAGAGTAGCGGTCATGATCAGAGTACTGCTTCTAGTGATCGTGCAACACAGTCTTCTGGACAGGGTGGTCAGCAGAATCGTAGCTAACGTGGACGACCAGCTGGACAGGCTTGAGTTCATGCCATGTCTCTACGTGAGGGCAGAGCTTCCCCAGAGGTTATCATCGGTACGTTGTATATTTTTAGTCATCCAGTTCTTACTTTACTAGATACAGGGGCTACACATTCATTCATGTCATATAGATTAGCATCATTGGCTACTATACCTGCCTCTCCACTCCCTAGTTTGTGTCGAGTATTATATCCATCTGGCGAGGTAGTGTGTGTCGGGTGGGTATATAGAGATTGTGAGATTTTTATTAGAGATTATGGGTTAGCCGCGGATTTGATACTGCTGAATATTGTGGATTTTGATGTGATTTTGGGAATGGATTCCTTGGAGAACCATTGGGCTATTCTTGACTATCACAAGAAGAAGGTTGTTTTCAGGAGTCCAGGCATGCCGAAAATCTTGTTTCGTGGTGAAAAGAATACTTTTTTGCCTTGTTTGATTTCAACAATGAAGGCTGAGAAGATGTTGAGGAAGGGTTGTGTGGCTTACCTAGCACATGTGATTGATACGAGTGTTCGTGTACCAGACATTGGTGATATTACGGTGGTTTGTGAGTATCCAAACATGTTTCCTGAGGACTTACCCGGTGTTCCTCCAGTCAGAGAGATTGACTTCACCATCGAGTTACTTCCAGGTACTGGACCTATATCGCAGACACCATATCGTATGGCACCAGCAGAGTTGAGGGAGTTACAGATTCAACTTCAGGAATTGCTTGAGAAAGGCTTCATTCGACCTAGTGTTTCACTTTGGGGTGCTCCAGTGTTGTTTGTGAGGAAAAAGGATGGTTCGATGAGGCTATGCATTGACTATCGGAAGTTGAATCAGGTTACGGTGAAGAACAAGTATCCACTCCCACGGATTGATGATTTGTTCGATCAGTTGAAAGGAGCTTCAGTGTTCTCGAAGACTGATCTCAGGTTTGGGTACCATCAGCTACGGATTCGAGAGTCCGATGTGGACAAGACGGCGTTTCGATCATGTTATGGGCATTATAAGTTCCTTGTTATGCCATTTGGGTTGACCAATGCGCCAGCTGCTTTCATGGACCTGATGAATCGGATTTTCAGGCGTTATCTAGACAAGTTCGTCATTGTATTCATCGATGATATCGTGATTTATTCTAGGAATGCGGGGCAGCACTTTGCGAGACGCTTAGTTGTATGCCAAGTTTAGAAACTATTAGTTGTGGCTAGACAGTGTAAAGTTTTTGGGTCACGTGATATCAGCTGAGGGAGTCAGCGTGGATCCTGATAAGATTGATGCAGTACTGAATTGAAGCAGACATACCAACGTGGCAGAGATACAGAGTTTCTTGGGCTTAGCAGGCTACTATCGCCGATTCGTACAGGACTTTTCACGAATT
Organism: Geum urbanum; assembly: GCA_946800695.1. NCBI lineage: Eukaryota > Viridiplantae > Streptophyta > Magnoliopsida > Rosales > Rosaceae > Geum > Geum urbanum. Next base: position 45,707,291 of record OX326998.1, read on the forward strand.
GCGACACTGCTTACCCGTTTGACGAAGAAAGGAGTCAAGTTTGAATGGCCTGATGCTTGTGAGGAAAGCTACTTGACTTTGAAGGAGAGGTTGACTACTGCACCAGTGTTGACTTTACCTGGCGATAACGGTGAATATGTTGTGTACAGTGAAGCTTCAAAGTTAGGTTTGGGTTGTGTTTTGATGCAGCAGTGAAATGTGGTGGCATATGGTTCTAGACAGTTGAAACCACACGAAGTTAACTATCATACTCATGATCTGGAGTTAGCTGCCATTATGTTAGCATTGAAGAGTTGGAGACACTACTTGTACGGAGCACAATGCAAGATTTACACTGATCAAAAAAGTCTTACCTACTTGCGTACGCAGCCAGATTTGAATATGAGGCAGCGGAGATGGATGAAGCTGATTAATGATTATGACTGCACTTTCGAGTATCATCCTGGAAAGGCTAATGTGGTTGCTGATGCTCTTAGTCGAAAGCATGGTGCTTCTCTCTTCCATGTACGTGTTGCTAAAGTGTCACTTTTGACAGAGTTGCGAGCAACGGGAGCAGAGTTGGAGTGGAATGATGATGGAGCATTATTAGCCAGCTTCCAAGTTCGTCCGATGTTACTTGATCAAGTTTGTGAAGCTCAAGATTCAGATGCTTATCTGCTGAACATGAAGAATTTGATTCAGAATAATGTACCGACAGAGTTTTGGATGAGGAGTGATGGCACCTTGATGTTCAGAGGGAGATTGTGTGTGCCCAGAGATGATGATTTGAAGATGGAAATACTCAATGAAGCTAATTGTTCCGCATATGCTATATATCTGGGTAGTACAAAGATGTTCCAGACACTTAAAGCTCATTATTGGTGGCGAAACATTAAGAGGGAAACAGCAATGTACGTGAGCAGATGCCTGATTTGTGAGCAAGTGAAGGCAGAACGCTAGAAACCGGTAGGTAAACTACAACCTTTGGAGATTCCAGTATGGTAATGAGAGCATATCACCATGGATTTTGTGTATTAGTTACCTCATACTTCTAGTGGTAGTACTGGTATTTGGGTGATTGTGGATCGCCTTACGAAATCAGCTCATTTCCTTGCACTACCAGGAAAGCTTCCCGTGAGCAGATTGGCGAAGCTGTACTTGAGAGAGGTTGTGAGATTGCATGGTGTGCCTGTGTCTATAGTTTCTGATCGGGATAGTCAGTTCACTTCAGAGTTTTTGCAGGCATTGCAGAGAGCAATGGGGACTAGAATACACTTCAGCACAGCTTTTCATCCTCAGACAGATGGTCAGTCAGAGAGGACTATTCAGACTCTGGAGGATATGTTATGATCTTGTGTTTTGCAGTTTAAGGGGAATTGGGATCAACAACTTTATTTGATTTATTTTGCGTACAACAATAGCTATCAAGTTAGCATTGGTATGGCACCTTATGAGGCTTTGTACGGCAAACAGTGTCGAACTCCATTGTGTTGAAGTGAAGTTGGTGAGAAATGGCTTCTTGGTCTTGATTTGGTGAAAAGTACTATGGAAGATGTTCAAGTTATTCGGGACAGATTGAAGACTGCACAGGATCGACAGAAGAGTTATGCTGATGTGAGAATGAAGGATCTTGGGTTTGAGGTTGGTGATTGGGTTTTCCTGAAACTTTCTCCTTGGAAAGGTGTTGTTCGTTTCGGGAAGCGCGGTAAATTTCGTCCACGATATGTTGGCCCATATGAGATCACTGAGCGAGTCAGTGTTGTGGCGTACAGGTTGGCATTACCATCTGAGATGGCCAGGGTACATGATGTGTTCTATGCGTCTATGTTGCGGAAGTACATTTTCAATCCATCTCATGTGTTGACACCGTATCAGCTTCCTATACGGGAGGACTTGACCTATGTGGAAGAACCAGTTCAGATTCTTGATCAGAAGGTCCATGAGTTACGACACAGAGTCATTCCTCTTGTGAAGGTATTGCGGCGAAATCATTCAGTTGAAGAGGCTACTTGGGAGACCGAGCAGCACATGCGTGAGCAATATCCTTACCTCTTCAGTTAGCAGGTATGTAAATTTCGAGGACAAATTTTTTGTTAGGGGGGTAGATTTGTAATGACCCGAACCGTTGAATGTGTACGTATTGATCCAAGCAGTGATTAGTATAAATTAATCGTACTCGTGGGTTTGTTCATGACTAAATTATCAGGCAATAATATAGTTTGAGTTCCTTCGCGGGAATTGTAGAGGATTTGATTTTGAGCTCGTAGGAGGTTTCGGGGAATTTTTCGGATAAGCACGCAATGTTTTATCGAGTTTTGAAGTCGGTTGGTGATTATATATAAAAGTGTTATTCTTATTGTTGATTGAATCGTAACCGTCCGATTTGGATCAGATTGAACCGTAGCCGTTGATTTGGGCTATATGTGTATGGGTTTGTATACGGTATAAATACGAGTTATTTTGGGAAACTTTCCATTTTTGGATTTCTAGCCCGTTGACCCGCGTTGACCCACGGGTCAAAACTAAACCGTTTGGGCCATGATCTTCTTGGCGCCGGTGAGCTTGATTCCGGAAATATTTCACCGTGCTCTCTTGATGAATGTTGTTGGGCTTTGTTCCCTCTTCAATTTGGTAGGTGGATCGTCGAGATTCGTGGCCGGAGAAGGAAGAACCGACAGAAAGAAAACGGAGATTTTTCCGGTGGAATTTGCCGGTGTCGAAGGTGGCAGAGACCGCGGCGATGAGGGTTGAGGCTATGGAGGTTTTGTAGCTCATGGAAAGGTGAGTTGAACCCAAGTGGTTTTGGCCCTTGCCGTGGCCGGTGGTGGCTGATCGGAGAAGGTGATTCCGGCGAGATTTTTCGAACTTCACGGTGAGTTTTCGATCTTTTCCGGTTAAAATTGGGCTTAGCATTGAACTACAAAGTTGTTGAAAATGTTGAGATCTTCAAATCCATGAATAGGTAGACATTTTCTGGGCTGGTTGGAATTTCGGCGGTCAGTGGTGGCGGCTGCGGCCCTATGCGTGGCGAAGCTCCGACGAGGGTTGACTTTTTGGGATTTTTGGAGATTTTTATTCCGTTTTTCTCGTAATCGCACCCCGATCATAGTCGTGAGGTTTTTGAGTTGATTTGTGTGTTGTAATTTGGGTCGAGGGTTGTTTGGGTGTATTTTGAAAATTTTGCTATCATCGACGATATTTCGAGCGATACGTCTTTCGAGAACGCGGGGTTCTTGTCGTATTAGCTCCATATATTGTGTTTCAATATGTATTGATTGTATCCCTATTATTCAGGTGATCGTGATCGAGTGTTTGGCGAATGATCTTCCGCCGGACCTCAAAGTTAACTTCATACTGTGAGTGGACACTTTATTTTCACAGTTGATTTGCGAGTCGTGATTATGCATTTACGTTATGCATTTATGATTGCACACGTTACGATTATGCATTGTATTAGTATGCATTTACAATTATGCACATACAAGTATGCATTTTATGATTACACATTTTACGATTATGCATGTGCATGAAAAGTATTTATGATTTGGTTTACATAGAGTACAGTCTCAGATATAGAGGTAACATCGATGCTTTGGCTTCTTGGCTGATCCTCGATATGCTCCGGGGGGGATAGATATCCTGATCTGAGGTCTTTCAGAATTATAATCACGAGGGGGTCTGAGATCCCGTGATTAGACTGTACTATGCGGAGGAGTCCATGAGTGACCCCGCATGATTTTATGTGCATCTTTATGGATCAGGAAAAATGTACCTGGTCGGGATTTTAATGTGCATTGACTCGCATTATGCTTTTATAAGCATATATACTTATATGTTGGGAAATGTATATTATTATTTTTGTCCACTCATTCTAACGATTTCATTTGTCTTCCTCTGGGTTTTTCGGTTTCTTTTGCCCAGTTTGCAGTTTGGGTTCTATGGTTGCACGTCAACGGTGGAGGCATAGAGTTCAAGTCACACTTCAGTTCGTGTAGGTTCTCAGTTCGACCTACTAGTTGTATATAATGTGTATCGGCGTCGCTCTGAATACTTATGTTATGTTTTCAGTTGAGTTTACTCCTGAATATTGTTCTGGATTTCTTGTAAACCTTGTGGTTTGTTATATATGATGTTGAGAAATCTGGATGGGGAACAGAGCCCCACGGTTTAGCTTTTGTTGAATATTCGAAGTGTGATTTTTTTTGCAGGTTAGATTGGCTCACGTATTTCAAAGTAAGCTCTGGCAAAAAAAATTTAAGGTCATATTTTCGAAGGAATTTAATTTTGATTTAGGCAACTAAATTGAAATCTGTCAAAGCTATTTCTAAATGTTATTTGTTAATATCTGTTTTCTTTCTTTTTTGAAGGGTTGGTGGAGCGGAGGTTTTGGATATGGACTATGTATTGGGATCTTAGTTGGTGTGGGGTTTACCGTTGTTCCAGTGACGTCTCCTCTGTGGAAAAAAACGTTTGAACTAACTGGAAGCATGTCAACAAAGGTTGGTTGCCCTGGTTCCTAACTGTTTACTGTTTCAAGTTTCCAACATTACATACAGTTATTTTGTCTTTTATTTTAATTGTCAGAGACCTACAGTAGTTTGTCTCCTTTTGATGCTCAGTCTTGAGAATTCTGAGGAATTAAGTTAAAGCACAAGTGACGAAACATTAAGTTTCAGTTTAGGCTTTTGAGTTCTCACTGACTAATTAAATTTCTGAAGAAATATTCCAGGCACAGTTACTTTGTTTGAAGTTAACTATCACATGATTATGAAGAACAGAAATTAAAATCTTTGGTTTTATTTGGTGTCGTACATCAGTGATCAGTATCGTTATGGGCAGTTCTATGTAAATATTACGATTTAGTACTATGGACACAGACCTGATAGAGCCCTTGTAAACTGGTCTCTTTTTTCTTTTTCTGTTATTTATTTTATGGTCGTGACTTATTATGGAGTGTATGAGCTGCATCTATAGAATACAATCAACTAACTGAAAGTTTTCCATTTCACATTTTGACTTTGTAGGATGATAGCCGGAGGGTAGCATCTGCATTATTTCCGTCTTTAAGTTCAGAGCTCAGAAGAAAAAAGGATCACGGTATTGATTTTATTTCCTAATTTGTATGCTTTTTATTTTTTCTGTTTATCTCTCTAATATATATCTCAAGTGTTTATATTAGGAGTCTTCCTTTTTCCTTTGGATCTTTATTATTTGAATGTTTAATATTAGGTCCTTAAATGATAAGACTCTCTGTTTGACTCCTAGAGCACAAAATCTATGTGTATTTGTGTCCCAATTCCGACGTTATGCCAAGGCTTTGTGAGATATTTAGTTTGGTATCTATTCGTCATATTCTACAATTGTTTTATCATAATTTGTCTCTGTTTTCCTCCTTTCTCTAGTGCTGGTTTTAATATAATTTGCCCTTTATTTCTAAATTTTGTAATCCTCTTCTTGATCCATTTAAAGAGGGAAAAACAGTCTTGTCAAATGGTATAAAAAGAAAATTCTACCTCAGAAAATTCTATCTTAATAATTTTTTTAAAATTCGATGAGATACCATTTTCAGGATCTTCTTAAGTGCTCCGTAGATCTTCATAATAGTCATGGACTTCTTATAGAAGATCAGTATGTTATCATATCATAGAATGGCTAGAAAAAGCTACTTTCTCTCAGGTTTTCATATCCTAATGGACCTTGTAAATTTTAAGCTGCACTTTTCATAAAATAATTCTTTTGTATTTCAAAGAAAATCATTATTGCACCGCTTGTCATACTTTTGATAGCTAAATATTTCTGTATATTTTAGGGAGGGCTGAAGCTCTGCTAATTGCTGCATATGGAAAAGGATTAAATATAAAGTCAGCATCTTGCCACCCAGAGGTACTGATGCCTAGAGATTTGGTAGATTGCCGCACATAATTATTGTCTAGGATTTTTTCTTTTTCTTTTTTTTAAAGAGTTGTCTAGGATTCAGTACACTGGCTGGTATGATCAGTTAATAGGACTGAAATGACATAGGATTGTAAAAATTTGTCATTGTTCATACCAAATTCTGGTGTTGTTGACTGTTGAGTACTGAGCTGAGGAAGTGCTACCCTGAGTAGAGGTTTTTGGGTTTTGCTGTTGATAAGCCTCAAGGAGAGAGGCTGCCATTGCCAAAGAAGCACAAGGGTGAAGTTTCTCATTCTTGAAAACAACCAAATTCCTTGCTTCCAAATATGCCAACAAGAAGTTAGAAGTTTCTCAAAAATATACGAATTAGTTATTCCTTTAATATACAGATCTCTGAACTTTGGGATAAGGTTATCTCCAAAGTTGAGACATGAATCATTCATTAGTCTCTAAATCTCCCTTGCATAGCTACAAACACAAAATAAGTGAGAGATTGATTCTTCATTAGTATTACACAAAGCGCAAGTATTAACAACAATTAAGCCATGTCTCAATAATGTCTCTAGTTTTCAACCTTCCTCTAAAGAGGATCCAATCAAAAATCTTTACCTTGGGAGGACCATTGAGATTCTACATTCTGTTTAACAAATCAGAATTTTCATGCTCTTGAGAAGAGTCATTTTTGTAACCAAGTAGCACTTTTTAACGAGAACTTACCACTGGCTGCAGGTCCCTAAACATATGAATCCTCCACCTCATAAATGGGGATGGGAATAGAACATATGTGATGAAAGGACCCAACCTTGATTTAGTTGGTTAACTGAGGTTAAGTCCTAACCACTCATAAAAATAAGGAAGTTCTACAAAAAATTCAGCATACATCCCTGCAAACGGAAGGAAACAAAAAATCTGTACAAATAGAACACTTTTAAAACAAGTCTCACAAACCAAACCGTAAACCACTGATGCTCATCCAAATTTCTGAAATTAACAAACTACATATGTTATTACAAAAGTACTGAATTGAGAAGGATACAAGAAATCTGATGATTATTTTGATACACAACATAAGCGGAAGCAAACTAGAACACGGTTTCAGAGCGACTACTAATTTATATAATATATAGACTAGAGGCTTGTAGGAAAAATAAGTGATATTAATTAAATATAATATACCAAATACTAATTAAATAATTAGTAAAATATAAACATAAGAACGAAGAATAATTTCTGGGTAAGAAGATGAACTAAGTTGAGTCACGTCTATCACACGTTCTCCTTAAGAACTTTTACGCCGCCCACAGGCTTGTATGACGTTGTTCTCCCAGGATAAAACAACTTCAAAGTTTTGTACCGCAGCACAAGAACTTCTCGTTGAACTGAAGAATACCTTACTCTATCACCGAATTTGCTCATTGTTGAGAGAGGGAGAGAAGTGATCAGAAGAGGAGATTGCTTTCTGATGGGATGATGAATGAGGGAGGATGAAGCCTCTATTTATACATGGAGGAGATGGAGAATGACATTAAGGCCGGCCACCAAAAGGTTATGAGTTACCACTCATTAACTATGCAACATAAATCCGACCAATTAAAGGTATAAACCGGAAAAAAATGGTGAGAAAACCCCCCATAACCAGAGAAGTTGAAAGGTCTTGAGGAATGCAAAAACTCTTTCCTGAGTGCAAAAGGAAACTCATGCAGCCTGGCCCAAATCAGAATGACATTCGTGTCCGCAGGACGTGGGATCGGAGCACACAAGTCCATATCGCATACTCATTTCAACCAAGATTTGCACCCCCCCCCCCTTGCACGCGTGAGAGAGAGCCTATCTACTCACTTACTCAAGGTATACTAGGGTGCAATCATAAATAAAGACTTTCACATTCCTAATTTCTCCCATGTGGGATCACATTCCTTCCTTTTGTTTCAAGTGGCCAACTTTGGGTGACAATTTCTCATTCACTCCTTGACCAATCGAAACACATGAATACATAATCTTTATGTACTCTTGTAGGAGAATACAAATCCATGTTTCCCTCACATCAAAATTAAGTGCAACACACTCAATTAATTTGTTTAAATTGTCATATTAAAATGGTGGAAAACCACCATTTTTTCCAACAAGGCTATGCCAGGAACCTACTAGGGAAGAACTATGACTCGAACTCTAAGTCTCTGACAATGATAGAAACTGCAAACTGGGCAATGAGAAAGCAAAAGGCCCAAGGAAAGGCATGTAAAACATGAAAACTGTTAGAGTGAGTGGATAAATTAAGTTTTCCAAAAAAACCTGCGAGAGAGTTGGGGAGGAGGAGAGAGAAGGAGGAGAGGGCGAAAAGAACAATAGGAAAAAAGGAAGAAAAATACCCCCTATTTATAATTTTTCTTGAATACTTCAAAAATTCGCAGAAAATAGCTCGAGTCTCGGAAAAATTCAAATAAAATATGTACGAACTCGCAATGATATTCTCTACAACTTCGGTGAAGAAAATGAGTCCAACATCAGATTTTATAAAAAGTCGATATTTAAATCGCGACTAATCTCGAGAAATGCATCACAAGCTGCCACATTTGATAATTAGCGCGATAACAATAATTAACACCCAAATTTGGGTTTGGTCGTTATAGATCCATCAAAGGCACTGTCCAACCTTTCAATTTTCAAGCCTCTTTCGGAGTTCGAGAGCCATGGACTTGTCGACATACCCCTTTGAGCAATCTGAGGCCACTCCTTTTAATCCGAGGGCACCGATTGGCAATCATTACCTAGCATATGTACCTTTGGATGGCGAAGCCTAACTTGGCCTTCGTTGGTTTACGTGTTCTTGCATATGGAGCTAGGAGCCGGTCTTCGAAGCATTTTCATCCTCTTTCTCCCTACTCTCTTTACTTCTTAGCTTGCCATGCATATGTTGAATATGATGTTTAGTGTATTGTTTGGAGTCACGTAGAATGTGGTAGTCTTGTGTAAGGAGACTAAAATATGAAATGATGATGCTTTTGCTATCTTGGGTACACTTGTCTTTATTATGTGGCTTGATGCAAATTGATGAAAATTTGATTCTAAAGTGTGAAATAGTAGGTTAAGACATTATCATTCCTTATCCTAAAATCCATAAAAATTTGGAAAATTTGAGAAAATGTAATGCAAAAATATGTGTGTTTTGGTGTGTCTGTGTGCTAATATCAGTTCTCGATGATGAAATTGAATTTATGGCTAGTATATTGCATGATTTTAAGTATGTGTGAAACAAAAATGGAAACAATGCATTTTTAATCGGTTGAAAAACATATGTCCCTCAAAATATGTGCATGTGAGAAATAGAAGGATTAACATGTTTCAAAGCTGTCATTGCCTATATGAGATTTTGAGCCAAATTGTGCATGACTAGCTTATTTAATGCACCCATTTTTTTATGTGTGATTTCAATTGGTTATGTGTGATCTAGAACTTGCTTTAAACCGTGCAAAGAAATTTTCCAAAACATGTTTAGTTTTCAAAGATGATAGAAGCATTAGGACACCACCATGGCCAAATAGTTTTTGAACCTATAATACATATATCCTTTAGTGAGCCTATTTGAGCTTTTTAATATTTAGCCGTTTCTTTCATGAACACCACAAATACCTACCTATCTTCAATACTTGTCATATCCCTTAACTCGGCAAACTAGCAAGCATTAAGATGCGGTCTTAGTGTTGCAAAGAATGTCAAGAGATACGTGTGAAGTGAAGGAGGTCTAGGGTTGTCATTTGTTTATTGAGTTGTCCAGTAGTAAAAAAAAAAGAAAAAAGAATACCAAAGAAAAGCAAAGAGAACAAAATAGAAAAGAGAAAAGAGTTCTACAAAAACAATTGTGATTGAAAAACAAAGAAAATCCAAAAATAGTGTGTGTATTGTACATAAAGAATAAGTGGTTTGATTTGCAAAAGGAAAATAGTAGCACTTAGAAGTAGTTTATAGGTACTTCAACTTGTTAGTTGCTTGCTAGGTTGTTTGAAAGGACCTGACTCCGATTTAGTTGCCTAAACCGAAATCAAACCCCTTCGAAAACACAACCTTAAATTTTTTTTGTCAGAGTATGCTTTGAAGTACGTGAACCATTATTAGAACCTGTAAAGAAACACACTTCGAATAATCCACAAAAGCCAAACCGTGGGGCTCCGTTCCCCATCTGGATTTCTGAACCACTACCGCTGGAAACACTATAGCCGATGATTTTTTTAAAACTATAGCCGGCTATAGTTTTAAAAAAATCGTCGGCTATAGTTTTAAAAAAATCGTCGGCTGTAGTGTTTCTAGCAGTAGTGAACATCATATATAATATAAACCAGAAGGTTTACAAGAAATCCAGAAACATTCAGGAGTAAACTGAAAGGACCTAACCCCGATTTAGTTGCCTAAACCGGAATCGAACCCCTTCTGAAAACGTGAACCAACAAAAAACATTAAAATTTCGACAGAGTAACGTTACTAACGTGGAATTGCCATTACCTGCACCCAGAAAATAACACTTCATCCTATGCTACAAAAACCAAACCGTGGGCACCAATCCCATCCGGATTTCTCAATATCATATCAATAACAATAAACAGTAAACATAACTGTAATATATAATATATCCGGGAAAAACCGTATAAAACATGTATCAGAATGTATCAGAGCGACCTCTAGTGTAAATATATACAATATATACGTCAGTAGGCGAAACAAGAAACCTACTGGAAAACACAGGTGGCTCGCACAACTAGCCTCCAACCATGACGTGAAACACCAGAACCTGAACTGCAAACTGGGCACGAAAATCGAAAAGCCCAGGGGAAAGACATGAAAACTGTTAAAGTGAGTGGACGAAAATAAATGTCTTTCGCTAATAATATATGTTACAAAAACATATGCGAGTCAAATGCATGAAAATCAAATGGTACGCGAGGAGATGCTGGCTCCGACCCACGTACAAAGCATGCATGGAAAATCCCATGGGGTCACTCATGGACACATCCGTGCTAGTACAGTCCGAATCACGGGATCCCAAACCCACATGTGATTCTAGCCAGAAAGGCCTCGGTTCCGGGGTACTGCCCCTCGCCGGTCATGTTGGGGTGCTGCGCCTCCTGGTAGGCATCCATCGGGGATCAACCGAGATGCAAGTGTATCGATATAAAAACATATACTGAGGTTGTACTCTGTGTAAAACAAATCGTAATTACGTCGATGCAAATGCATAAAGCAATATATAAATGCATATACGTAATATATAATGATATATGCACAATCGTATAACACATGCTCATAATAAACATAATTTCATATGCCTGTTCATGCTCGTAAAACGTATATAATGACTCGCAATTAACAGTGAAAAGAAGTTGTCCACTCACATGTGAGCAAAACGCGCACTCGTGCTAATCTCGTGGTCCGGTAGACGATCCCTTGCCCGAAGCACGATCTCGATCCCCTGAATAATCATGAAACATATCTGATCAAATCATAATCCACAACACTGTACCACACCTCGGAAACCAACCGTTCCTGGAAATATACAACACATTGCAAAATAATCAACGAAATTCCCGAAATCTCCACTCAAAACCCTCGACTGGAAATCCGATACCCAAATTAACTCGAAAACCTCAAGGAAACGATCGGGGCGCGAATACGAGCGAAACGACATATAACTCGACACATTTCCAAAAAAGTCAACGGTCGCCAGAGCTCCGTCGTTGACCGTCGGCGGCGGCGGCGGAGTGGCGTCAACGGTGATGGATCCCGGCCAAAATTTCCAGATCACAAGTTCTCCTCAACCTCAACACATTTCTCTTTTACACCGAGACCCAATTCCAAGCCCACTGGCCGAAATTGAGCTCGAAACTCACGGAATCCATGGATTCCGGTGAGATTCCGGCGAGCTTCAAACGGCAACCAAACCCAAATTCCTTCTACCAAAAGTATTTTTAGCTTGAGGGGAACCTTTCCCCCCAAAGCCCCGACCCCAAAAGTCGCCGGAGAAGGCCACCTGAATCCGGCAAAATCCAAGAACTTCATCGAGCTCGTTCTCCCTCAATTCTCAACCAAATCAAGAAATTCCAAGTTCTAAACTGCTTAGAATCATGAGAGGAAGATTTTACCTTCCAAGGTCGTGGCCAAATTCAGCCTGGAACAGCAGCTCCGACGATGAACAGTAACCAGGTGAATAGTCTCCTCGGTTCAACGGGTCAAATTGCCCAAAATGGAAAGTCAACGCTGGTCAACTCTTCAAACAGTGTTTTCGACAATTTTTCGACTATTTCCGATATTTATACTCGTGTCTCGGGACGATCAACGGTCCAAAACAGATAACCATTACGATTCGGATAAATACGAAACGAACGGATAAACTCGTCGATAAACCGAAACTTCAAATAATCATATTATATTCCTCGATTATCGGAAAAATCATCCGGAACCGCCCACGAGCTCGAAATCACGTGCTCTACAACTCTCGTGAAGAGACTCAATTCAAATTCTCGACTGATATTTAAGTCGAGAACTAATCCGACAAATCACAAATTTAACAATTAATCGCGATTACGCATAATCTCGTGAATCGTACTGATTACTCTACTGATTCTGGTTCGGGTCGTCACAAGTCTACCCCCCTTAAAAAAAATTTCGACTTCGAAATTTACATACCTGTCAAGTGAACGAATGAGGATACTGCTCCCGCATACGCTGCTCAGTCTCCCAGGTGGCCTCCTCAACCGAGTGATTTTGCCACAAGACCTTCACCAGCGGAATCACACGGTGCCTCAACTCCTGCTCACGACGATCGAGAATCTGTACTGGCTCCTCCACGTACGTCAAATCCTCTCGGATCGGTAACTGCTGTGGGGCTAACACATGTGAAGGATCTGTGATGTACTTCCGCAACATCGAAACGTGGAAAACATCATGAACACGGGTCATCTCAGCCGGTAACTCAAGTCTGTAAGCAACAGCTCCAACTCTCTCGGTGATCTCGTACGGACCAATGTATCGTGGTCGAAGCTTGCCACGCTTCCTGAAACGCACAACACCCCTCCACGGAGATAGTTTCAGGAAGGCCCAATCGCCTACCTCAAACTCGAGGCTTTTCCTCCTCACGTCCGCATAACTCTTCTGACGATCCTGGGCGATCTTCAATCTGTCCCGGATAATCTGGACGTCCTCCATGGTGCGCTTCACCAGATCAGGGCCAATAAGCCATCGCTCGCCCACCTCACTCCAACACAACGAAGTGCGACACTGCTTCCCGTACAGGGCCTCGTACGGTGCCATCTCAATACTGGCCTGATAACTGTTGTTGTAGGTGAACTCTATCAAATGTAGCTGCTGGTCCCAATTCCCGCGGAACTGCAACACACATGACCGCAACATATCCTCAAGTGTCTGTATAGTCCGCTCGGGCTTCCCATCGGTCTGAGGATGAAAAGCTGTACTGAATCGCAACCTCGTGCCCATGGCTCGCTGCAATGCCTGCCAGAACTCAGAAGTAAACTGACTGTCTCGGTCAGAAACGATAGACACAGGTGATCTACGCATTTTATGCTTGATTCTTAACGTCTTTCTCTTTACATTTAGCTTTGTTTTGAATAAAGGAGTACAATAAAAGAGGTGAAATGAAGCTTAAAACGCAGCAATTGGAGGTTTCCTAATTCGCTTACGAAAAATGGTATTTCCTACTTTGACTAGGATTCCTACTCGGGTTAGGAATGCAAATGGTTCGACAACTCGGAAAGTTTCGCGGAGCTGAAAAATGAAGTTTCCTAAATCAACTAGGAATGACGTGGCGAGATATTCGAGACGCACAAAATGGTTGAGAAATGGTATTCGTAAAAGTTACTAAAATAGTATGCACAAATGGTTTCCCAAATGAAGAACGAATACATTTCTCCTACGTGAACCAGGAAAGATCAAGTCGGCAAGCATTTTTGGAAAGAAGACATGGCCGAAATATTGGAGATCCCACTTGCCATATTTGAAGATCAAATATCTTGAATATCTTGAAGAAATTTGGCAAGGAATATATTCCTTGGAGATCAAGAAAGAAATATCTAGAGTGGAATAAGGAAAGAAGATCTCAGGACAGACCTGTAACTTCAAGAGGCCACCGAAGTCGCAATTCAACTCCAAATATAGCGATCATATACCTCTCTGGAAAGCTCTTGAAGTCCTCTTTCCAACGAGTCCAAAATAATAGTTTTCTGAGCTCTAGAACTCCCGGAATACTCGAAAGAAGACAGGCTATCAATTCTACCCGGGTAAACTAGGAATCCCTAGTTTGGAGAGGAAAGTTGGAATTCTTCACCTATAAATACAAGAGCTCGGCCTCATTCTCAAGCATCACTCATTCTAGACGCCTAAGCCTGTCAAAGATCATCTCCTCAACCTCCAAACACTCGGCCATCCCCTCAAAACTCGAAACACCACAAACTACACCCCGTAAACACTCTCCTCCACCTCAAGAAGGACTTTGCTCGATTTGGCTGGGAATTCTTGGGCTCGTCATCAACTAAGGAGTAGCTACACTTGAAGATTTGCAGTGCGATTTCACGGAGTCGAAAAGTGTAACATGATCCCTTCTTATTTTGTTTCAGTTTTTGTTTGGATTTCCTTTGTTTGTATTTTGAGAACAATATTTGATATAAGGCTTTATATTTCTAAATTCTTCTAAGTTTATTCCATGTGTTTTTAGCTTTGATTCGAATGCATGTGTGTGCTTATATGTTCTTAATGCTTGAAACTGTTTTTAAGTAGATACTCGATTTGGTTCTCTTTTAAGCATGTTTTACGAACTAATAAAGATAAAATTGGATTAGAGAGTTAGCTCGATTTGGTTGCTATCTTGTTCAATTATAAGCATGTGTGTGTGTTTTGATTAAAGTTAGGAATTTCGTTGACACTTAGGGAATCTAGGTATAAAACGGCAAAGGATGAAGGAATGAGTCGATCACTTGTAAATATAGTAGTTAGGTTTATTTTCGGTCTAGTAACATGTTTAGGATTCTATGTTCTTGTTTGTTTTCTACTTGTCTATGAGTGAAGCATGTTAGAACTTAGGATTTCTCTATGTGTCTACTAACCATTTCCTGTCTTTAAATTCGTAGGAATTAGTAAAAAAATATAACCTTTTAAAGTCCCCCATTTTAACCATAGCGTAAATATGCATGCACCCTCAATCCCCGGTTAAGAACGATACCCTATTTACCAATGCTACATCTACACCAAGGGTTTTAATTGTATGCGTTTTTGTTAAGTGTTAAGTGTTTATTTAGTAGTTAGTAAAAGCGTGTATCAATTTTGGCGCCGTTGCCGGGGATTGTAAAGAATTGTGTGTTTATGCTTGTAAATATGTGAATCTGTGTAAATAAGTGTGTGTGTATATATATATGTCGGAGTATAATATGTAAAGTGTCATACATGTCCATAATATGTTTCATTCTAACCTTTTGTTTTGCAGCCATGTAAATAGGTACATATTAAAGGAAGTCTTCGATTTACATTGAGTACGCAAGTTTGGTTGATTAAGTCTCACTCATTGGAATAGATGGCGCCTCTTTTTCTTTCTTATCTCCTTAACCCCTTATGATGTGTGGATTTCATCACCACACACCATAACCTAAGTGAAGTTATGGACATAAGGTCGAGGGCGGAGTTTGCAAAGAACTTGAGGGAATGTCTTTCTCGAAATTTTGGCTAAATGTCGGACATGGTGTCTAGAAACGGGTTATGACTGGTGACAGGTTCTGGATCTAAGAAAGACTTGCATCAATGGAGTATATACCAATGATCTGGTGAGTGGATGAATACTTGTCTTTGAGTAAGAAATCTTTGGTAACTTGGTGTCTAGGAGGTGACGGTTTCTATGACGGGTTTTGGATCCGAGATCTCAAATCGGTCCTACCTCTCGTGGTCTCTCTTGCCAACTGGCCAAGCTTATTAAAGTTGCCCAAAGAAGACAAGGACTAAATCTACTTTCCATGATCGGTAAGCCTCGGGATGCATCGTCGAAATTAGTCCTGCCTCTCGCGTTATATCTATCCCCAACTGGCCATGTTGTTCGATTGAACCAAGGCCGATTGATTGAGAATGTACATTTTATCGCGCGGGTCGCACATCCAATGAAAGTCCTAAAGGCTAAATGAACGTATTCTCTTTAAATCGAGGGCGAAACTCAATGAACAAAATACTTGTGCATATTAATTGTAAATTTCGTGTGCATTTTAAAAGAATTAACCACGTTGCATATAGCTTGCATAACCTGCCGGCGGCTTTGTGATGCTCGGATTTCATCACCGGGTACCCTAACCTAAGTGAAGTTAGGGACATGAGGCCAAACGTATGGTCACGTTGCATCATGTATTTAGCACGTAACTTTGTGTGTTTTCTGCAGGTTTCTAACGTTTTCTCTTATGCATTCATACCATCTTCACGTAGGATCTTATAAGTGTGCATTTTAAATCCTTTTAAGTATGTTACATAATGCATCCAACGTGATTATGGTTATACTTGCATAATTTCCATGTGCATATGTGTGTGTCCTAACTTGTTTATAAGTCTTGCATTGTATATATGTCTAAATTTGCAGAAAACGTGTGTACATGTGTTTATAGTTTATTTCATGCACTTCGTGCAATTGCATATATATCTAAGCATTACAAACCATCTATATCCTATATATAACGTGTACTTTGTTTCTATGTGTTTTTGTGATTCGATTTCGTGTGTTTTCGTGTATTTTCTTGTGTGTTACAACTTTGGTTAGTATCTTGCATTCCTTATGTATTCTTTTGATACTAACACTTGATCTTTGGTGGATAATCAGACTCTATGAATGTCCCGTTCCCACTCAACTCCTATAGTTGATCTCCAAGCACTTACAAACCGTTTGGAAAATCTAAAGTCTCAAGTAGTTCCGAGTAAGCAAGTTCTCGACCAACCTATCATTGAGGAATATTTAGAATCTCCGCACTCATCCCATCACTCCACCGATCACTCACAAGAAGAAGAGCAAGAGATGGCACGAAACAACCCACCGAATCCTCCCATCATCGAGAGGCAATCTCTTCGCCAACGTACTTGCTCCACCGAATGGAGTAGCGGTCCTTCGTGCATTCGATTTCCAGATCCTCAAGAGGACAAGAAGGACATTGAGTTGAAGAGTGGCTTCCTACACCGTTTACCAATCTTCCATGGGCTGTCAAATGAAGATCCAAACATGCATCTCAAGCAATTTCAGTTCATTTGCATGAGTATGAAGCCTTCGGATGCCGATGAAGAACTCTTCAAGCTCAAGGAATTTCCCTTTACATTGATTGATATAGCTCAAACTTGGCTTTTGGAACTCCCGCCTAACCACATCACGACATGGAAGCAACTTGCGGACCTGTTCTTGGCTAAGTACTTTCTGGCCTCAAAGATCACTGTTTTGAGGAAGAAGATCACTGGAATTACACAAGCATCGGATGAGTCTTTTGGCCAATATTATGACCGTTTCAAAGTTCTATGTGCCACCTGCCCTTCCCATGGTTTTTCCGAGACAAACCTCATGAACTACTTCTATGATGGTTTAAAACCGATTGATAGAGAGCTTCTTGATGCCGCTGCAACCGGAGCATTCATGGATTTAGATGAGATAGAAGCTCGAACTTTGTTGGAAAACCGAGCCAATAATGATGCTCAATATGGGATGGCTCAACGAAAACAAGTAAATGAAGCTAGCTCAATGCAAGTAAAGGACGAGAAGTTTGACAAACTAACATCTATGCTAGAACAAGTGCTTGAGCTCGAGACAAAGAGAGCCAAGGCAAGCCTCGGACCTGTTTGCGGCGTTTGCCATTTGCAAGGGCACTACAATGATGAATGTCCAAATATAAAGGAACAAAATGGAGATCCGGAGCAAGTTAATGCTATTGGAGGATATCAAGGGGGCCAACGTTACAACAATTACAACAACAACAATTTTGGCAACCGAGATCATCCGGGTTTCAAGTGGAGTAGCAATGAGGGATGTTTAAACCCTCCGGCACCTCAACAAGGCTACCAACGTGCTCCCTTCCAACCAAGGCAGCCAATGCATCAAGCTCCCATTCCAACGATGCAACCTATGCAGCAATCTCCTCCGGCCCAACAATTTACAAATCCGGACTATGACAAGATGTTCACTCAATTGTCCGCTTCAACACAAGTTCTCTCGGAGGGACAAACAAAGCAAAAGGAGACGTTGGATATACATGGCCGAGACATCACCGAAATCAAAAAGCAAATGGGCCAACTCGTGGACTTCATGGGCCAATTTAGAGATTCCGGCCACCTTCCACCTCACTCACAACCGCTAAATCGGAATGTGAGTGCAATTGTTACTAGGAGTGGAAGAACTTTGGCATCTCCTTTGCCAAAGACAAGCTCGGCACCTCCTCACACCATTTTTGAGGAGGAGAACTTAGAAAAAGATCCGGCTACTAAAGATGCCGAGAAGAAGAAGAATGTGGCTCCTCACGCCACTAAGGCACAACCCTCATCATCACAATCTGCCCCAAACAAAGGTATTAACTCTATCCCTTCAAGTTTGGTTAATACTAATGCTTCGTTTTCTCATGCACCATTCCCAAATAGGTTGACGAAATCTAAGAAAGATGATCAATACGAAGACATTTTGGACATCTTTCAGAAGGTGCAAGTAAATCTGCCCTTGATCGAGTGCATAAAGAAAGTGCCTATCTATGCAAAATTTCTCAAAGAGTTATGCACCCAAAGGAGGCAAACGAGACCGAAGGAGGTTGTGAAGGTGAATGCAACCGTTTCAGCGGTTTTACAGCGTCGATTACCCCCCAAATTGAAGGATCCGGGGAGCTTTTCTGTTCCTTGCGTGATTGGTGACAACAAATTCGAAGATGTTATGCTAGACCTTGGTGCATCCATTAACGTAATGCCTTATTACTTATTTGCATCCATGGATTTAGGCGAGCTCAAACAAGACAACGTCATCATTCAGCTAGCCGACCGTTCGCATAAGTATCCTAGGGGATACGTTGAAGATGTTCTTGTGCAAGTCAACAACCTGATTTTTCCAGCGGATTTTTACATTGTTGACATGGAGGAGAGTCCTTTGAATCCCATGCCATTGCTTCTTGGACGACCTTTCATGAGGACTGCAAGAACGAAGATAGATGTATTTGAGGGAACGTTTTCCATGGAGATTGATGGAGAAAAGATCGAATTCAACATATTAGATGCCATGAAGGTTCCCGCGGCAAATGTACATGCCATATGTTCGATGGATATGGTGGAAGAGGCAGCTCAACAGCACTTAGACACCATTGGAGATGATGTGCTAGACATTGCCATACAAGAAGGAGCGGGGCTGACTCAACTTGGAGATGAAGCCCTTTTTGATGCACTTATCGAGATTTTGGAGCCTAGGATCCTCGAGATGGCTATGGCACTCAATGAGGCTCCACGAATTGTAAATAGGCCACCTCCTATTCCGTTGGCCTATGGAGAAAACAAGCTTGTCCCATCCGTGATTAAGGCACCGGAGTTAGAACTCAAAGTGTTACCGGCTCATTTGAAATATGCTTACTTGGGAGAGAATGACACTTTGTCGGTTAACTTTTCCGGTTATCATTTCATCATCATTGGAGGAAGAACAAGAGGGAAAACTCATCAACATGCTCAAACGTCATAAAACAGCAATTGGATGGACCCTTGCCGACATCAAAGGCATCAATCCGGCCACTTGCGTGCATCGAATTCTACTCGAAGATGGGGCTAAACCTTCGAGAGAAGCTCAAAGAAGACTCCATCCACCGATGATGGAAGTTGTGAAGAAGGAAGTAATCAAGCTCTTGGATTGTGGTCATATATCTGATTTCGGACAGCCGATGGGTCTCACCCGTGCAAGTTGTTCCTAAGAAGTCCGGAATCACCGTGGTGAAGAATGCGGAAAACGAATTGGTGCCACAAAGAACCGTAACCGGCCATAGAGTTTGTATCGACTATCGGAAGCTCAATGCCACCACTCGCAAGGACCACTTCCCTTTGCCATTCATTGATCAAATGCTTGAGAGGTTGGCGGGACATGATTATTATTGCTTCCTAGATGGATATTCTGGTTACAACCAAATCAGCATTGCCGAGGAAGATCAAGAGAAGACAACGTTCACTTGCCCCTTTGGAACGTTCGCATATCGACGGATGCCATTTGGACTTTGCAATGCACCAGGTACTTTTCAACGTTGCATGCTTTCAATTTTTTCCGACTACATAGAGAAGATAATAGAAGTTTTCATGGATGATTTTAGTGTCTTTGGGAAAAATTTTGATGCATGTTTAGACAACTTAGAACTAATTCTCCAAAGATGCGTTGAAACGAACCTAGTGCTTAATTGGGAGAAATTCCATTTTATGGTCACTCAAGGGATAGTTTTGGGTCACATAGGTTCGAAAAGGGGGATAGAAGTTGATAAAGCAAAGGTAGATCTTGTGCGGTACTTACCCTCTCCGACTTCGGTTAGAGAGATACGTTTTTTTCTTGGCCATGCAGGTTTTTACAGGAGATTTATCAAGGACTTCTCCAAAATTTCTCATCCCTTGTGCAAGCTTCTACAAAAAGAAACTCCCTTTGTGTTTGATGATGAATGCCGAGCTGCATTTAACAAGTTGAAGGAGCTTCTCACGTGTGCTCCTATCCTTTGTGCGCCGGATTGGTCACTACCTTTTGAGTTGATGTGCGACGCATCCGACTACGCCGTCGGAGCTGTTTTAGGGCAAAGGAAGGACAAAAAGCCCTACGCCATTTACTATGCTTCTCGAATATTGGACGATGCTCAGAGCAACTATACAACAACCGAGAAGGAGATGCTCACTGTGGTGTTTGCACTTCACAAGTTTCGATCATACTTGTTGCAAAGCAAGGTGATTGTGTACACGGACCACGTTGCATTGAAGTATCTCATGGCGAAAAAGGATGCCAAACCGTGACTGATTCGTTGGATACTTCTACTCCAAGAATTCGACATAGAAGTGAAAGATAAGAAGGGAGTAGAAAACGTGGTGGCAGACCACTTATCTCGAATTATACATGACAAGGAGACGGTGGCAATAGAGGAAACATTTCCGGATAAACAACTCTTCGGACTTCAGGTAAGTACCTCGGAAACTCCTTGGTATGCGGACATTGTTAATTATTTGGTTACCAATAAGTTTCCACCTCACATGCATAGTGTTCAACGTGATAAGCTTCGATTCAACGCTAAAACTTTTATTTGGGATGAACCTTACTTATGGAAACAATGTTCTGACTTAGTGATTCGTAGGTGTGTTCCGGATAGTGAGTTCGAAGAAATTCTTAAATTTTGCCATAATGATGCATGTGGAGGCCACTTTGGATCTCGGAAAACAGCCCTCAAAATATTAGATTGTGGATTCTTTTGGCCTAACCTATTTCGTGATTCTAACACTTTTTGTGCTAAGTGTGATAGGTGCCAACGATCCGGCAACATTGGACCACGTGATCAAATTCCACAAAAGTATATGCTTAATGTCGAACTTTTTGATGTGTGGGGCATTGATTTTATGGGACCATTTCCCATGTCTAACGGTTACACTTACATTTTACTCGCCATTGATTATGTTTCGAAATGGGTGGAAGCCAAAGCCACCCGTACTAATGATTCGCGAGTTGTTGCAGATTTCCTTAAAACTAATATTTTCACGAGGTTCGGAATGCCGCGCGTTCTCATCAACGATGGAGGGAGTCATTTTTGCAACAAGACGGTGGAAGCATTGTTAAGGAAGTATGGTGTCACGCATAAAGTCTCTACACCATACCATCCTCAAACAAATGGAATGGCTGAAGTGTCTAACCGTGAGATCAAGAAGATCTTAGAGAGAACCGTTAAGCCAAACCGAAAAGATTGGAGCCAGTGCTTAGACGATGCACTATGGGCATATCGAACTGCTTACAAAACTCCCATTGGAATGTCACCTTTTCGACTAGTTTATGGGAAAGTATGTCATCTTCCTGTAGAGCTCGAGCACAAGGCATGGTGGGCGGTCAAGAAGTTCAATATGGACCGGGATGAGGCTGGTTTACATCGAAAGCTACAACTTTATGAACTAGAGGAAATAAGGAATGATGCTTTCGACAATGCATGGATTTATAAGGAGAAAACCAAGAGGATCCATGACAAGATGATACGTGGAAAGACATTCGAAGCCGGACAAAAGGTTTTACTGTTTCACTCACGACTTAAACTTTTTCCGGGCAAGCTACGCTCCAGATGGGTCGGTCCGTACGTTGTTGTTCAAGTTTTTATCCATGGAGCCGTGGAAATACAGTCTCTAGAGAACGGGAAACTATTCAAGGTCAATGGACACTGTCTAAAGCCCTACTATGAAAATCTTCAGGAGGATGCCGTAGAAGAAGATAAGCTAGATGATCCAGCCATCTCACACACATGAAGAACTATCACGTCTAGGCTGTAAGACGTTAAAAAACAAGCGCTTGTTGGGAGGCAACCCAATGGAGGAAATCGCCAAGGATTTGTTCTCTCCTCCCTTATCTTTTTAATTTCATTGCTTATTTACTTTCCTTAGCTAAAATTTTCGTGGGTTTCTCTCTTCATACTTAGTTCTATGTTTCCTTTAAATACATTGATAGTTCAAACTTATAGTTCAAACTCAGCTCTCGTAGCCCACATATACACACATGCAATACTGAAGCTCCTGACTTTCAACTGAACGTATCAGCAATAACATCCTAAATGAATTGTCAAAGTATGACCACCAGCCTTTCTTGAACAAACTCAAAGGTGCAGCCATAGTCGATAGTTGACCCCATCCATCAACACTGCCTCAAGCTCAAATCTGGCCGAAAATGCAAGTGGATGAAACTCAAGTAATCAGTACACGTCCTACACCTCGCTGCATGCCGTAGCTGTAGAGTCTCGGACTCTCCGATGCTAACATAAGGTCAGCTACACCCAAATCATACATAGGACACGTAGCTATACAAAGTTCCACTGCCTGGAACCATGAGCCACCGCTCTGCTACACAGCATCAATACACAACCAAATCCAAATCTCGATGCATCACCATAACCCACGAACTAGTCACAATCGTCAGGTAAGGTCAAAACCGAAGCAATGGTTAACCATCCTGCAGGAGTAATAACTCTCCTCGCGTGCATCGAACCACTCGAACTTGATGCCTTCTTCGTCAATCCGGAAAGTAAAGTGGCAATTCGGGAAAATCCTGCACAAAGCCGTCGGTAAAAGCCTGCCAAACCCAAGAGAAATTCTGGATCTCTGGCGCAATAGTAAAGTAAACTCCAAATCAACACGGCTTCAATCTGGTCAGGATCCACGCCACTCACTCGGATAGCATCACACAGCTCAAACTCTTCATGTTATTCGGCCAAAACCCATACTGGCTGAACTTCGCAAACACCTGGTCGTCTCGCAAAGTCCACGAAACCGCTCACAATTGCTTCAGGTGCTGGTCCACACTCCTAGAGTACATCAGGACATTGCCAACGAACATGACCGCAACTCGTCCAGAATCGTCTGAACACATGGTCCATCAAGTCCACAAGATCTACGGGGGCATTGGTCAACCAAACAACGTGACCAAGAACTCGTAATGCCTGCACCATGATCCGAAAGCCAACATAGCCGCATCTGACTCATCAAACCTCCACTGATGGTATCCAGACCCGAAATCAATCTTCAACATGACTGAAGCTCTCGCAAACTGATCAAACCAATCATCAACCTGAAGCGGAGGATACTCACTCTCCTCTGAAGCGAATCAGATTTCGGTAATCAATGCACCACAACATCGAACCATCCAACATCCGTATAAACAATGCAAGAGCACACCACGCAAACACATGGGGTCGCATGAAATCTCCTGAAACCTCCTCCAGCAACTCCTGGAGTCGAAACTGTAGCTCCATCAGCTCCGCTGGCTCCGAACGACAAGACGTCGGTAAATGAGTCCAGCGCCTGGTACAAGCTCAATAGTGTAGTCAGTCTCCCGAACTGAAGGAACACTTGGTAACTCCTCCGGAACACACCTGGAACTCGGAAACCACCTCAATGTCGCCAATGTCGGGCACAGCAACCACAGTATCCACAACATGAGCTAAGCAACAACATAACTCGTCTCCATCATCCGCTTGACCATCACCATGAAATAGCATATCGGGAAAATCTGGTCGTCGAATCACAACCTCCTTCTCGAGGCACTCACACATCGCCAAATGCGTCGTCAGTAAGTCCATACTCGCAAGCACACCAAAACCACAATGTCCAGCTATAACAAATCCGCGGCTAAGCCATATCCTCCAACAAGGATCTCACGACCTCCGGATGGATGCAACACTATCCAAGACCTCGGAAGTGGAGATACAGGTACAATAGCCATG
Source organism: Geum urbanum (assembly GCA_946800695.1). Taxonomy (NCBI): domain Eukaryota; kingdom Viridiplantae; phylum Streptophyta; class Magnoliopsida; order Rosales; family Rosaceae; genus Geum; species Geum urbanum. The sequence continues at coordinate 45,731,617 of OX326998.1, forward strand.
GATATCAAGCAACAGTAACCTCGGAGAAAAGTCTGTCCTCAAACAAGGTCATGGCACGAACTCCGACGTGCCCAACTAGCCGCCCACGTCAACTGCGACTTCTTGAATGGCTCGTCTAGAAATCTGGGTTGATCAAGCTCCAGAAACAGCATCATGATTTCCTCGTAAATTCTGAGCTGTCGAACCGCTAGAACAGCTGGCTAAGGATGCTCCCTCTCAACGTGACCCACCTGGCCACCGAATCAGCAACTGAGGGTACTCCTCGAACACAAATCACCGTAACACCTGCTGTGTGAAAGGATCACCAACGATTGCCCAACTCGTGCCACAGGAGCAAGTCCGCTACTCTGTGATCTCCGCCATCATCAAACGGATTCTCTGCTTGATCTGATGACCCTCAACAACATCGAAAAGGTCACAGCCTGATGAAATCTCTGATCCCAAGGTGTCGGAACTCAACCTCATCAAAATCTCGACTAAATCCATTTCCCCAAACTAACACATCGAAAACCGCACACATCTTTTCCTTAAATCATCACATCGAAAACTGCGTACTACTTTCCCTCACAATAGCCTCGCCACTGAGTGCAGCACACTAAGCTCCTCACGGCAATCTCGAGGCACATCAATCAGACTCTCTCTGATGCTCAGGTTCAAACTCAACTCGAACCTCGTGCACAGCTTCCTCTGAAGCCACATAACACGTGCAAACGGAAACGAACATGTAAACACTGCATCTCTGTCTCAGGTGGGTAAACACTCCACATTCAATTGCTGGGTAGCCTGATGGAACCATTACCGTATACACAACACCCTGAATGTAGGCCATGGAGTCGCAATCGGAACTCACACAATAACAGCCCACTAAATACAACAATCTGACTCAGGCAAACATCAACTGCCACAAATCTCAGCTCTGAGGCAACATATAAATACTCATATACACATCCCCAGGCAAACCGTGCCACACAATTCTCTGAACTCTGAATACCCATCCAAATCCACTGTTCTCTGGCAAATCGCGCGTCGATTGATCCTCAACAGGATCCACAACCGGAACGACACAGAAAGCACGTCAGGAGGCATCCTAATGAATACAATATCGTTCACAACAAGTGGAACGTAATCATGGAACTTCAAATATTTGAAAGCATACAACACCCGGAATTTGATGATTATCCGCCGGCCGGTAGGGTCACCATTCCAGACATGCTGTACATTCTCAAATATCCTTAGTAAACACGACTACAGAAGTCTACAGAACCTATAACCTAATGCTCTGATACCAAGCTGAAAGGACCCAACCCCGATTTAGCTCCCTAAACCGGAGTCAAACCCCTTCGAAAACACGAACCAACAAAAAAATTTCGAAATTTGGGCAGAGTTTCGTTACTAGCGTGGAATTACCATTACCTGCACGCGGAAAATACACTTCATCCTATGCCACAAAAAGCAAACCGTGGGCACCAATCCCATCCGGATTTCTCAATATATCAACAGTAAAGTAAACAATACATATAATATATACTTTACTGAAATCCGGTATAAAATCGTATAACATCAACAACGAATATAAACATATATATATATATATACCACAGTAGGTAGCACAATAAACCTACTGGAAGAAATAAGACCGCTCGAGTACTATGCCTCCGACCACGACGTGCGACACCAGAGTCTGAACTGCAAACTGGGCACGGAAACCGAAAAACACAGGGGAAAGACAATAAACACGTTAGAGTGAGTGGACGAAAATAAATGTCTTTCACCAAATAATATATGTTATAAAAACATATGCGAGTCGAATGAATAAATATAATAAAATACGCGAGGTAAACCATAATCCTCCAGCGTACAGAGCATGCAAGTAAAATCCCACGGGGCCACTCATGGACACGTCCGTGCTAGTACAGTCCGAATCACGGGATCCCAGACCCACACGTGATTCGAGCCAGAAAGGCCTCAGGTCAGGGTATCTGTTTCCACCCAAAACTACATCGGCACAAGAAACAGACATCTGTACCCACCCGGAACTACATCGGCACAAGGTACAGAAACCAGTACCCACCCGGAACTACATCGGCACAAGGTACGGTACCCCTACTGGTAAGCACCCTCGGGGATCAGCCGGGATGCGAGTGTCTCGATACAACAACATGAACTACGACTGTACTCTGTGAAAATCAAATCACAAATATCTCGATGCATGTACAGTAAACAGCATAAAAATGCATATGCGTAACACAACCGTATATAACACATGCTCATAATAATCGTAATCTCGTAGATATGCTCATGTCTGTTTATTCGTATACGTATATCCGTATATATATATATATAATTGTAAACACGTGCTCATGTAATCCGAAATCTCATACGCATGCTCAAATTCGAAAATCATATAAAAAGATTCGCAATCATTTCCGTGAAAAGAAATTGTCCACTCACAGACTGGCGTAACGCGATCTGCGTTAACCCGTGATCCGGTGGAGTTGACCAAGGTTGACCGGTCAAGAAACATTAATGAAATGTTGACTTGCCAAAACAGGAAAGTTACTATTTATAGCTTGCCCAAAAAGGAAACTCGTAATTATCCATTTCGACGAACTTTGAACACCCGTAACTTTCGCGTCGTAACTCCGATTCCGATAATTCTTGCGGTCACAAACTCGTCTCGATATACTCTTCAATAATCACCCAAAGTCAAACACATCGGCCAATCGGATAAAAAGTCAACGGTTCTCACCAACACATATTAAATCGACAAAATAACCAACAAACGGAAATAATCACAACTAAATCTTCGTAACTCAAAATCATGCTCCGGAAGTTCCCACGAACTTGAAATTAAATTCTGAACAACTTCCGTGAAGAAGCCAAAACCAAAATCTCGTCCGGTAATTAAGTCGCGAACAAACTCGCCATTTAAACCCATTTCCATCGAAACTTAAAATATTCATAACTAATTCCTCGGTCGTCCAAATAACGATCCGGAACCGCCCACGAACTCGTAATCACATGTAGAACGACTCTCGAGAAGAGACCCAGCTCCAATTCTCGGCCAATAATTAAGTCGTTAAGAAGCTTCGGCGATTTCAACACTGTCGTAACTCTACGACTATGCGACTTAACTGCTAATTCCGTTTCGGGTCGTCACAACTAACTACCTCACCGGACGGATACAACACTCTCCACAACCCCGGAAGTGGAGATGCAGGTACCGTAGCTAATGATGATAGTCTATATGACATGAATGAATGTGTGGCACCTGGATCTAACAATGTAAGTACTGGAATACCAAAGACATGTAACGTACCGATAACGACCTCTGGTGAAGCTCGGCCCTCTCGCAAAGTCATAGCATGAACTCTCGCCTGTCCGGCTGGTCGTCCACGCTGAGGCTGTCCCTGCTGTCTGTCCTGGCCCGCATACTGTACTGGTCGAGCTCCCGAAGTGGCACCTCGCTCTCCTCCGAAACTCTGGACTGCTTGATCACCAGCACCAACCAACTGAGGACACGCCCTCGCATAGTGACCCACCTGGCCACAATGATAACAGTTGAGGGTACCTCGCTGACATGAACCAAGATGATACCTATTGCACAAGTTGCACAATGGATACTCCCTCGGTACAGGAAACGTGCCACCGGTACGTCGAGGATAACTGGAACCGTTGGAACCCCCACTAGTCTGTGGTCTCTACGGTCGATCTCTCCTCTATTTCTGCCTCTGTTTCGGTACACTAGCTGGTGGTCGATAAGATCCACCGCCCAAAGATGAAGCCGAACCGGAAGTATCAGAACTCTGCCTCTTTGAAGGCCCCTGACTCGGTCCACCCTCCTCAAACCGTCTAGGCTGGTACCTCTGCTGTCTCTCCTTCTCGATATCCTCACCTCGGAGTGCTGCACTAACAAACTCATCGAAGTTATTCCGAGGCACCGTAGTCAGAGTCTCATTGATGTTCAAGTTCAAACCCAGCTCAAACCTGCGACACTTGGCTTCCTCAGTAGCCACCATATCACGCGCAAAACGAGATAAGCGGGTAAACCTGTCCCGATACTCAAGCACAGACATACTGCCCTGTCTCAAGTTTGTAAACTACTCATACTTGCGCTGCTGGGTAGCCTGGTTGAAGTATCTCCGCATAAACAAATCACGGAACAAAGTCCACGGAGTATCAACTGGAACTCTGTCGGTGCTAACCCACAAAAAGTATGCATCAGACTCAAGTAATCCGACTGCTGCCACTGTCATCTGCTCAGGAGTAAACCGCAGACGCTCACATACATGTTCAACCTGAACCACCCATGCCTCACATATCTCTGGATCAGCTGAACCCGAAAACACAGTCGCACCAGCAGTACGAGCTTTGACCACAGGGTCAAAACGCTCTTCCAAACGCAGCACTCGCATCAGCAAGTCGTGCATCTGGCGATCCTCATCAGGATCTGCTTCCCGATCAACACAGGGACCACGTCGAGGAGGCATCCTACTGATACAAGACAAGCACTAGGTACAAGCAGAAAGAACGTAATCATGAGACCGCAGATATTTGAGAACACACAACACCCGAAGTATTGATGAGTACCGCTGGCCAGTCGGGTCATCACTCCAGTCATGCTGTACAAACTCAAATACCCTAAGCGTCACAACTACAAGAGTCTATAGAATCTGACAACCTAATGCTCTGATACCAAGCTGAAAGGACCCAGAATCGAACCCCTTCTGAAAACGTGAACCAACAAAAAACATTAAAATTTCGACAGAGTAACGTTACTAACGTGGAATTGCCATTACCTACACCCAGAAAATAACACTTCATCCTATGCCACAAAAACCAAACCGTGGGCACCAATCCCATCCGGATTTCTCAATATCATATCAATAACAATAAATAGTAAACATAACTGTAATATATAATATATCCGGGAAAAACCGTAAAAAACATGTATCAGAATGTATCATAGCGACCTCTAGTGTAAATATATACAATATATATGTCAGTAGGCGAAACAAGAAACCTACTGGAAAACACAGGTGGCTCGCACAACTAGCCTCCAACCACGACGTGAAACACCAGAACCTGAACTGCAAACTGGGCACGGAAACCGAAAAGTCCAGGGGAAAGACATGAAAACTATTAGAGTGAGTGGACGAAAATAAATGTCTTTCGCCAATAATATATGTTACAAAAACATATGTGAGTCAAATGCATGAAAATCAAATGGTACGTGAGGAGATGCTGGCTCCGACCCATGTACAAAGCATGCCTGGAAAATCCCACGGGGTCACTAATGGACACATCCGTGCTAGTACAGTCTGAATCACGGGATCCCAGACCCACACATGATTCTAGCCAGAAAGGCCTCGGTTCTGGGGTACTGCCCCTCGCCGGTCAGGTCGGGGTACTACCCCTCCTGGTAGGCATCCATCGAGGATCAGCCGAGATGCAAGTGTATCGATATAACAACATATACTGAGACTGTACTCTGTGTAAACCAAATCGTAAATAGGTCGATGCAAATGCATAAAGCAATATATAAATGCATATACGTAATATATAATGATATAAGCATAATCGTATAACACATACTCATAATAAACATAATCTCATATGCCTATTCATACTCGTAAAACGTATATAATGACTCGCAATTAACAGTGAAAAGAAGTTGTCCACTCACATGTGAGCAAAACGCGCACTCGCGCTAATCTCGTGGTCCGGTAGACGATCCCTCGCCCGAAGCACGATCTCGATCCCCTGAATAATCATAAAACATATCTGATCAAAATCATAATCCACAACACTGTACCACACCTCGGAAACCAACCGTTCCCGGAAATATACAACACAGTGCAAAATAATCAACGAAATTCCCGAAATGAACTCGAAACCCTCGACTGGAAATCTGATACCCAAATCAACTCGAAAACCTCAAGGTGACGATCGGGGCATGAATACGAGCAAAACGACATATAACTCGACACATTTCCAAAAAAGTCAACGGTCGCCGGAGCTCCGCCGTTGACCGCCGGCGGCGGCGGCGGCGCGGCGTCAACGGTGACGGATCCCGGCCAAAATTTTCAGATCACAAGTTCTCCTCAAGCCCAACACATTTCTCTTCTACACCGAGACCCAATTCGAAGCCCACCGGCCGGAATTGAGCTCGAAACTCACGGAATCCATGGATTCCGGTAAGATTTCGGCGAGCTTCAAACGGCAACCAAACCCAAATTCCTTCTACCAAAAGCATCTATAGGTTGAGGGGAACCTTTCCCCCCAAAGCCCCGACCCCAAAAGTCGCTGGAGAAGGCCATCCGAATCCGGCAAAATCCAAGAATTTCACCGAGCTCGTTCTCCCTCAATTCTCAACCAAATCAAGAAATTCCAAGTTCTAAACTGCTTAGAATCACGAGAGGAAGATTTTACCTTCCAAGGTCGTGGCCAAATTCAGTCTGGAACAACAGCTCCGATGATGAACAGTAACCAGGTGAATAGTCTCCTCGGGTCAACCGGTCAAACTGCCGAAAATGGAAAGTCAACGCTGGTCAACGCTTCAAACAGTGTTTTCGACAATTTTTCGACTATTTCCGATATTTATACTCGCGTCTCGGGACGATCAACGGTCCAAAAGGGATAACCATTACGATTCGGATAAATACGAAACGAATGGATAAACTCGTCGATAAATCGAAACTTCAAATAATCATATTATATTCCTCGATTATCGGAAAAATCATCTGGAACCGCTCACGAGCTCGAAATCACGTGCTCTACAACTCTCGTGAAGAAACTCAATTCAAATTCTCAACCGATATTTAAGTCGAGAACTAATCCGACAAATCACACAATTAACAATTAATCGCGATTACGCATAATCTCGTGAATCGTACTGATTACTCTACTAATTCTGGTTCGGGTCGTCACATAAACTCAACTGAAAACAAACATAAGTATTCAGAGCGATGCCTATATACATCATTTACATCAAGTAGGTCGAACAAGAAACCTACAGAAGCTGAAGTGTGATCCGAACTCTATGCCTCCACAGTCGACGCGCAACACTGGAACCCAAACTGCAAACTGGGCAAAGGAAACCGAAAAGCCCAGGGGAAGACAAATAAAATTGTTAGAGTGAGTGGACAAAAATAATAATATGTATTTCCCAAATATATGCTCATAAAAGCATAAAGCGAGTCAATGCACATGAAAATCCCGACCAGGTACATTTTCCCTGATCCATAAATATGCACATAAAATCCTACGGGGTCACTCATGGACTCCTCCGCATAGTACAGTCTAATCACGGGATCCCAGACCCACACGTGATTAACATAAGTCTGAAAGACCTCGAGTCAGGATATCTGTCCCCCCCCCGGAGCATCTCGGGGATCAGCCGAGAAGCCAAAGCATCGATGCATTCCTTTATATCTGAGACTGTACTTTGTGTAAACCAAAGCATAAATCATTTTCATGCACATGCATAATCATAAAGTGCATAATCATAAATGCATAATAATAAATGTATACTCATAACATGTATAAATCAAGACTCGCAAATCGACAGTGAAAATAAAGTGTCCACTCACAATACGGAGCTAACTCTGAGGTCCGGCGGAAGATCCCTCACCAAACAGTCAATCCTGATCACCTGAATAATAGGGATACGATCAATACATATTGAAACACAACATATGGAGCTAATACGTCGAGAACCCCGCGTACTCGAAAGACGTATCACCTGAAATATCGACGAGGATAACAAAATTCCCAAAATATACCCAATTAACCCTCGTCCAAAAATAGAATACCTAAATCAACTCAAAAACCTCACGACTATGATTGGAACACGATTATGAGCAAAACGGTATAAAAATCTCCAAAATCGTAAAAAGTCAACTCTCGTTGGAGCTCCGCTGTTGACTGCCGGCGGCGCGACGTCAACGGTAGAATTTTCCGGCGAAGAAAACCCAGAACTCCTCTTCTCCTCAAGCCCAACAACTTCCTCTTCATCACCTTCCTCCAATTCCAACCACACCGGCCGAAAAACAGCTCGAAAGCCACGGACACCATGGATTTCGGCGAGCACCAAACGTCGTCCAATCCCAAAATTTCTTCACCCAAAAGCATCTATAGGTTGAGGGGAGCAAAACCCCCAACCCCAACGACCCCAAAACAAACCGGAAACCTCCACTCGAATCTGGTAAGATCCAAGAACTTCACCGAGTTCAAAGTCCCTCAAAACTCCATCAAATCCACTCAAACCAAGTTCAAAACAATAGGAAATCACAAGAGGAAGCTAACTATACCAAGCTCTTCGCCTGAGGTGGCCGAAATCAGAAAGTCAGCCGGTGGTCAAGATTGCCTCCGGTGTGCCACGGTCAACGCGGGTCAACTATGGTCAATGGGTCAAAACTGGTCAAACGGCCCAAATGTGACTTTTCGATAATTTTATGACTATTTCGATTTTTATACGCGTGACCAAAATGATCAACGATCCAAAACAAATCGAATCCAAAATGGATAAACACGACTAAATACAACGGCTGGAAATATTCATAACTTATTCCACATAACTCAAAATAATCCTCCGGAAACTTCCACGAGCTCGAAATCACGCACACTACAACTCTCATGAAGGAACCCATACCAAATTCTCGCCCGATAATTTAGTCGTAAACAAACCCGCCATATCGACTAATTACGGCAAACTGCGACTAATCGTGAAACTTGCAAATCAAGCCAATTAACATACCATTTTCGATTCGGGTCGTTACATGTTTGGTCTTCGATTATCCTATCCATTCTTTTGATTAAACCCCCCTTCCTTAAAGTCCCATTACAACCTAAATAAAAGTCCTCTTGATTTGAAACTCTTGTGTGTGGAATGGTTGGCGTAATTGGTTGAAGAGCAAGCATATGGAAAACATGTAATCAATTTGATTTTTGAGTTAAAACACTAATCCTCTAAACACTTGAATGCATTGAGTGACTTCTTGTGAGTATGAATATGTTAGTTTGAATGCATCTCAATTCATGCATTTGGTTTTACATGTAGCATGTTTGGCTTATTATACATGCATTGATTCGATATTCTAATTGTGCTTAAGAAAAGTTCAATTCATTTGGCATGGTTTTTTGAGAGAAAATATTCATGATTCGGGACACTTACATGGTTTTGTGTTTAGTTTTGTAATTCTTTTGCACTTTGAGTCTAGCTTAGCTTACTTTCTTTTCTTCTTTGTTTGCTTGGGGACAAACAAAGTCTAAGTGTGAGGTAGTTTATTAAGCCCATAATTATATACTAACTATGTTCCTAACTCCATACTTAGTGCTTGACTTTCATTAATAAAACATCATTTTTATTATGTTTTCTTATTTTGCTAGGAAAGTGGGAGTTGGCACGAAAATGATTTAAGAGATGGAATTTAATCACTTTTTTGAGAAGCCGAGCGCATTTTTGAGGCTTTTGCAGAAGATGGAGCAAAACCGGAAAAAGGATGAAAAGTCAACGCCGGTCAACAATCAACGGTAAAACTCGGCCAAGTCATCACCGGTCCATGGCAAGAGTGAAGTCAAGTTGGGCCAAGGCCCAAGAGTCCAAGCCCACAAGGAAGATATTTTGAGAGATAGATGCACATGCAAGTTACATGACTTGAGGTGAGTCACACATTATGACCACTTAAAAGCCTAAAGTTTAGGATCATGTCTAAACATCTTATTTTGAATGTTAAACACCCAAAAATATCTCATTCGAATATATATGGTCGAGTTCCATTCTCCCCTCACACATATCACACTTCACTTTTTCATTTCTCATTGTTTTGGCCTTTCTCCATAACCCTCATCCATACCCAAACCCTCTAACTCTCTCTTCCACCTCTAAAACTCACTTTAGCACCACCAAAAGACCTAGGAACCTCCATCACCACCACCATACTCTCATCTCCACCCTCTTTACCCTAGCCTAAGGTGGATTCATCAATTTTGTGAAGCAAAAGAGTAAGAAAGGAGCCAAGAAGTGCAGAAAGGACTTGAAGAGCTTGGTGGCTTTGCTAAATGGATTCTTTGGTTCATTCTTGTACCTATTGCCTCTTATCTATGTATCTATACTCCATTCTTACCATGTGTAGTGAGTAGTCCCATTTGAGAGGCTAGAGTTTTAACCCTAGCCATGTGATGTGAGCAAACGATGTCTTGATTTATGTATGGTTTATGTTTTTAGTGTATGTTTTGTGAAAGTGTCTTTGTGAATGAGCTACTTTGTGTTTGTAGATGTTTATAAGCTTGGGCTTCAAGATTTGTTTTATCTATGCATGTGTTAACCCTATCTAAGTTAATATATGTATTGAGAAACTAAAAATTGGGACCTTATTTGAATTAGCTACTCACTTAAGGCTAGATGAGCATTTAAACATGATTATGGTCTATTCCAAGAGGGTTTACCTTACGGTTTGGTTTCTTTAGCACTAAACAAGGATTAGAGGTTCCTTGAATCTCAAATAGATTAGAGGAGCTCTATTCAAGCACACATTGAATTAAAAAGTTATTATGGGTACTAGTAGATTCTCTCGACTCGTAACTCAATATATGCGAGTTGGGAGATTCACTTAGACTTTCTCTCGGATTCTCCAATAGAGATTCAGGAAGGGGAACTGTGACGACCCGGAACAGAACCAGTAGAGTAATCAGTTTAATTCACGAGTTAGTGCGTAATCACTGTTTTCTGATAATTGATTGATTTGTCGGTTTTAATCACAATTTAATTATCGGCTGAGCATTTGAGTTGAGTCTCTTCTCGAGAGTTGTTGTACATGTGATTTCGAGTTTGTGGGGCGGTTCCGGATGATTATTTCGACGATCGAGGAATATAATATGAATATTTGAAGTTTCGAAATATCGTCGAGTTTATCCGTTCGTATCGAGTTTATCCGAATCGTAATGGTTATCCGTTTTGGATCATCGATCGTCCCGAGACGCGAGTATAAATATCGGAAATAGTCAAAAATTGTCGAAAAACACTGTTTTGGGAAGTTTGACCGGCGTTGACCATATTGGACGCGTTGACCCGCGTTGACCGGAGAAGAAAACCTCACCGCTGCTTGACTCGCCGGCGACCTTCATTTTCCGACCACCTCCAGCCGAGGTATTGGTATATTTCGATTCCTCTATTTGTTTCTAGTTGATTAGAACTTGGAATTGCTTGATTTAGTGATGAACTGAGGGAGAAATGTTGATTTGAAATTTTGGAGATTTTGGCCGGAATCGGCTTCGACGGGGGGAGGTGTTCTAGCGACTTTCCGAGGGGGGTTTATGTTGGAAATTGTTGGGTTTGAGGTAGGTTGGTGGACCCTTGAGGTTGGGAGGTCGGGATGGCCTCACGGTGACGGAATTGGACGGAGGAGCAATTTTCGGCCAGTTAGAGAGTTTGGACTTTCGAGCTGATTTTGAGGTACTTGCCGTCCGATTTGTCCTTTGGTGTAGTTGAAAGATGTGTTAGGCTCGAGGAGGAGAAGCTACAGTGAGCTTGGCCGCCGGAAAATCTCTCTGGTTGACGGCGCGCCGCTGCCGGCGGCGGCGGTTAACGGCGGAGCTCCGGCGACCCGTTGACTTTTTAGAATTTGATGATTTTAATGTCGTTTTACTCGTATTCGCGCCCCGATTGTCGCCTTGCGGTTTTCGAGTTGATTTGGGTGCCGAATTTTCAGTCGAGGGTTTGAGTGGGGATTTCAGGAATTTCGTTAATTATTTTTGTATCAATTATACGTTTTCGGGAACGGTTGGTTTCCGAGGTGTGGTACAGTGTTGTGAGCTATGATTTTGATCAGTTATATTTTATGATTATTCAGGGGATTGAGATCGTGCTTCGGGCGAGGGATCTTCCGTCGGACCACGTGATTAATGCGAGTGCGCGTTTTGCTCACCTGTGAGTGGACAATTCATTTTCACTGATTAATCGCGAGTCTTTAATACACGTTTTACGAGCTTGAGCATGAATATGAGATTATGATTTATATGAGCATGTGTTATACGATTATGCCTATACAATTATACATTACGTATATGCATTTATATTATGCTTTATACACTTGCATAGAACTATTTATGATTTGGTTTACACAGAATACAGTCATAGTATATGTTGTTGTATCGATACACTTGCATCCCGGCTGATTCCCAAGGATGTTTACCGGGGGAGGCTGTGACCTCTGACCCGAGGCCTTTACCGAGGGGGGGGGGGGGCAGACCTCTGACCTGAGGCCTTTCTGGCTAGAATCGCGTGTGAGTCTGGGATCCCGTGATTCGGACTGTACTAGCGCGGACGTGTCCATGAGCTGCAGAGTTTTACGCTGCATGCTCCGTACGCGTGAGGAATTTGAGTCTCCTTCGTGTACTATGTCATATTCATTTATTTAGACTCGCATATGTTTTTATAACATGTATTATTCGGCGAAAGACATTTATTTTCGTCCACTCACTCTAATGGTTTTCATGTCTTTCCCCTGGGGTTTTCGGTTTCCGTGCCCAGTTTGCAGTTCAGATTCTGGTGTCTCACGTCGCAGTGGGAGGCTAGTCATTCGAGCTACCTTTCTGTTCCAGTAGGTTACTTGTTTTGCCTACTGTTGTATATTTTGTATATATATACTAGAGGTCGCTATAATACGCTACTGATACATGTTTCTATGTGATTTTCCTTGGATTTTCTATATGTTACAGTCATGTTTAGTGTTTATTGTTATTGATTTGATATTGAGAAATCCGGATGGGATTGGTGCCCACGGTTTGGCTTTTGTGGCATAGGATGAAATGCATTTTCTGGGTGCAGGTTAATGGCAATTCCGCATTAGTAGCGTTACTCTGCCGAAATTTTTATGGTTTTTGTTGGTTCGTGTTTTCAGAAGGGGTTTGATTTCAATTTAGGAAACTAAATCGGGATTGGGTCCTTTCAGGAACCTTCTACATTGATCACATTATATGCTTGTTCACTTCACAAACTTGACATAAAGTGTTGACCAGTGCTTTCACAAAGCCAAAATTTGAGTCATACACCTATGATGCAAACACAACTCATGAAATCATTGAGGACTTGATTGAGAGGAAGCTGACCGAATAGGACTTTGGTGCATACCCTACTGCGGAGCAATTGAAAGGGAAGAAATACTGCAAGTTTCATAACATGTGGAACTATACCACCAAAGACTTCATCAAGCTAAAAGATCAGATCTAAAGGTGGATTAATGAGGGAAAACTCGTAATCGATGCATCAACAAAAATTGCATTATTGGATCGCCAGCCTTTTGCGGAGACTTCAGTAGGAGCAGTGAAGTTGGTAGAACCCAGGACGGTTAGCATGTTCCGTAGTGATAGAATGGAAGAAATCATAGACTAGTTAGTGAAGGATGACATCGCAAATATAACTATCCCTTCATCTTCGTCTTCAAAACAAGTAGAAGGAGGTCCATACTGCATGTTTCATCACACTTAGACTCATAACACAAACCAATGTAAAGCTTTGCGAGACCAGATCCAACAGTGGATAAATGAAGGGGATATCGTAATTCCGGGTTGCGAGGAAGAAGAAATTCCTGAAGGAGCATTCATGGTTGGTACTCTAGAAGTGTTTTGGCGCAGAGGAACCAAGTGAAAGCAAACATTGGATCTAAAAGCCACCAATAAAGTAGTCTCTAGGAGTAGCAAAAAAGAGGATCCCAAAGGGAAACAGAAAGAGGTCTGCAGATAAGCAACCCCGGTAGTACTTTATACTCGGTGCAAGGCAGAGTATGGCCTCAACATGACCTATGAAGAGTTCGTGGAAGCAGTGCGAGCAGAACCACCAATCAAATATCCACCTGAGAGTTACCAGCCAGCGAGTCCAAAGGAATCACGAGTTACTAGGGAGTCCAATTTATTCAAAAGAATACGAATCGAATGGAAAGGAAGAGGACTAAAGCAGTTGGCGAGTGGCAACGAGCAAAACTGGACAAACCTTACATCCCTCCAGCAAGCCGATCTATGATTAAAGAAGACACGTGGTATGTAAAGTCAGGAGGAAAGACCGTGGAGATTATCCCTACTAGAAAAAGGAAGCTATAGCGTTAGTTTGGAGCAGCTAAGAGGACTTTGGAAGACTTAGACAAAGGGTTGATCAAACTAGATCAATTAGTGGAGTCACCATAACAAATTTAGAAAAGAATGAATAGGTTCGCAACTACCCCGGTGATTGCGTTTGACAAAGATTTTAACAGACCAAAGATACGAGCGGTTAGACCAAGTGTGTTTTCCAGGATAGACAAAGCAGAGCCTGTCGTAGAGGCACAACGAAAACCAAAGAGAGCTCGAAAGGAGGTTGAAGACAAACCGGTGTGGAACTCAGTCTTCCAACACATAGAATCGAAGGTAGAATCAGTTGTTGAGCCAAGCAGGAAATCAGTGCTGCGATGAAAACCAAAGCCTTAGGTAATTGAAGACCAAAAGAAACTCGTTAGCCCTTCTTCCAGCTTCAGTATCAAGGAAGTAATAGATAGGGAGTCAGAACTCACAGCAAAGGTAGACCTCTCAAGAGGACCTAAATCAAAGGTTCACATAAGAAGGCAACGGAACCCTCCCATTAAGGACCGTCAACAAGAGCCACTATTAGTTGAGACTGAAGCAGGTAACTATGAGGATAAGTAGTTAGTCAACTATGGGTAAGACAATGAGGACATAGAGGAGGTTTGCACCAAAGACATGCACGTAGGCATGGGGTGTACATATTACCAGGCAAATTTGCCAAACCAGTCATCTCCAAGCATAAGGCTGTCGTAAGCAAAGTTTTTAGGGGAGTAACTCTGGCAGAGTTAGAAGATTTAGAGGAACGGGGACCAATTGTGGATCATGTTGTGCGAAAGTCCTACATGATGTTCTCCAAACCAACAGCCACAATGACATCACACATGAGGCCATTATACATTACTGGGAACATGGGAGGCATCCAGCTTAGCAAAGTTATGGTAGATACCAGAGCAATAGTGAATTGTCTTTACTACTCGAGCGATGATGTTATTGAGTATTCCAAGATCAGCCATTCAAGCAACATCCATGACAATCGGGAACTTCGCAGGGACAGTCTCGCAGACACTAGGATTACTGTTCATAGAAGTAAAGGTTGGACCAGTAACAAGGATTCATATTTTCTTTGTCATTGAGTGCAATTCACCCTTCAGTGGAATACTAGGCATGGATTGGATCCATAGGAGCTACTATGTACCTTCATTGCTTCAGCAACAACTCCTTATCTGGGACATGGAGACATCAGAAATGCACATTGTCAACGCAGACCCACGACCGTACTCAGTCTTTGTGAATGCATTGGATGCTGATTACTACAATGGAAACGTCCAACCATTCAAAGTGTGCGGTGTCGACAAGAAGGACCGACATGTTGGAGTAACAACCTTAATTAGCTCGATGGGGAATATTCCAAGCAAAAGAAGATAAAGCACGACCATACTTCCTCAAGCTAGCCTCCATAAACTATCAATGATACGACCGTCCAAGGACGAGGAAGCAGAGGCTTATGTTTTTCTATATGCAATATTGCAAACCTATTTGATAGAGTCGCAAGCCTATGATTGTCTGCCAACCATCGTGACGATAGAATGTATTAATGAAGACGTGCAACAAGAAGTGATTGAGGAGGATATCATTCAGCTCGCACTCGTAGCCTTGGATGACACACCACTTAAAGTAAGAGATCCCATTGAGAAAATCAATTGAGGAACCCTGGATGGGCTAATGGAAGCGGTTATTAATACCTTTTCAGAGCTTGAAGAAAGAAAGAGGCTCGTTGACTTGTTGTTCGAATATAAGGATTATTTCGCAGAGAAGTTTGAGGATATGCCAGGACTTTCACCATAACTGGTCCTCCATAAAATTCCAATCACAGAAGTGAAAAAGCTAGTACAGCAGCAAATGCGAAGGATGAATCCGGAGACAGCAACATTTATCAAGGAAGAAATCGATAAAAATATTGAAGTCCGGAGTCATTCAAGTGGCTAAATACACAGAATGGATATCCAACATAGTCCCAGTACAAAAAAAGAATGGGAAGATTAGAGTCTGCATGTACTACAGAAACTTGAACCAAGTGCTCCAAAGGATGCTTACCATATGCCAGTAGCAGATTTCCTTGTTCATGCTGTAGCGAGACACGAGATGCTGTCGTTCATGGATGGCAAGGTGGGATATCATCAAATCCTAGTCACTAAGCACAAAACTGCATTTAGATGTCCAAGGGTGTTAGCGGTATTTGAGTACGTAAACATGTTGTTTGGATTGAAGAATGCAGGAGCAACATATCAGCGAGCCATGCACTATATCTTCCACAACCTAGCAGGACACATAAGGGAAGTCTATATTGATGATATTGTGGTCAAATCAAAGAAGAGGTCAAGCCATGTGGTGGATCTAAGTCAGGTATTCATACGAATGAGAAAACATTAGCTTAAAATGAATCCTGCCAAGTGCATTTTTGGGGTGCAAGAAGGGGACATCCTGGGTTTCTTAGTGCATCAGCAAGGGATCGAAGTACCGGATGATAAGAAAGAGGAAGTTATAAAGACTCCTCCTCCAAATAATAAACAAGAGCTACAACAGTTACTTGGGAAGATCAACTTCTTGAGAAGATTCATCGCAAACGCTGCGAGAAAGACCAAACATTTTGCTCCTCTCCTCAAGTTGCAAGGGGAGAAAGAGTTTGTGTGGGAGCCGGTTCACCAAGAAACATTTGACAAGTTCAAACAATACCTAGTTAATCCTCCCATCTTGGTGCCACCATGAAAAGGAGTGCCACTTAAGCTCTATATTTCAGCAACAAAGTCATCCATAGGAAGCTTACTGGCACAAGACGATGAAGTGAAGGCGAAAAGAGCAATATTCTACTTAAGCAAGACTCTCACAGACTACGAAAGTAGATACACACCAATAGAAAAATTATGCCTTGCTCTTTACTTCTCAGGTTGTAAGTTGATGCATTATATGCTTTCCTTCATAACTGTGTCATAGCACAAATAGATTTAGTCTGGTACATGTTAGCCTAACCTATATCACTGCCTCCTTGGAAACTCTACTTTGATGGTTCCAGCACGAGTGCTTTTGCAGGAGCATGGATCACATCGGTAAATCCTCAAGGAGAAACATTTGCCTATTTCTTCCGACTAGAGTACAACTATTACAACAATGTAGCTGAGTACGAAGCTCTAATCATTGGACTGGAGCTTCTATAGGCTCTTGGTGCTACCGATATACAAGTTTGGGGAGACTCGTTGCTTGTGATTAGACAGCTTCAAGCCACGTTCAAAACAGGACTAATCCTAGAACCATATGTGAAAAGAGCTAGCGAGTTACTGGAATTATTCATAGATATGTCTCTGGCTCACATCCCACGAGGGGAGAATTATGCAGCAAACGAGTTAGCTCATCTTGCTAAGGGGATGAAACTTGTTGATGATGTTCATGAACGGATAATGAAGGTAGAAGTCCGTACTCTCCCATCCTTCATAACTAGGAAGGAGGAGAAGGATGAATGGTACATTGCAGCTCTAAGAACAATCAATGATGATTAGAGACAACCAATTATCTCATATTTGAAAGATACTAGCTCTACAATAAACAAGAGGATCATGTACTTTGGTCCAAACTACATTCTTCGGGGAGATGAGTTGTTCAGACATGGAGAAGAGGGAGTGAACTTGGTTTGTGTATTCGAAACCAAGGCCAAACGATTGCTGCGAGAAGTACATCTTGGAGTTTGCGGAGCTCACCAATCTGGCCTAAAGATAAGATGGTTCCTACAGAGATACGGATATTTTTTGCCTTTGATGTTAAAAGATTGTATAACTTTTGCGAAAGGGATTGTCAAGCTCAAGGATCAGTCAACCATATTCCAAATATACCTATGCAGTCAATCATCAAACCATGGCAAACGCGAGGATGGGCATTAGATCTAATCGGTTTAATCCATCCTCATTCTTCCATGCAGCACAAGTTTATCATCGTTGCTACAGATTTCTTCACTAAGTGGGTAGTAGTAAGGCCTTTAAAAGTGGCCTCTACCGCTGCGATTAGGCAGTTCCTATACGAGGAGATCATTTGCCGATTCGGAATCCCAGAGTGCTTCGTTTCAGATAGAGGAATGGCGTTCATGTCTAAAGAAGTAGAAGAGCTCATGACAGACTTTGGGATCAAATTTTTGCATTCTTTACCATACTATGCACAGTCCAATGGCCAAGCTGAAGCAAGCAACAAATTAATCCTCTACATACTCAAGCGCATGCTTGCAGACAATTTAAGACTTTGCATGAGGAATTGTTCAGCACGCGGTGGGTATACAGCATTTCAAAGCGTAGTCCAACCAGAACTACTCCATACGCGCTAATGTTCGGACATGACGCAATGTTGCCATTGGAGATCAACGTTCAATCACTGCAGGTTATGGAACAACACCAACTGATTGGAAAATATTATGTGCAAGCAATGTGGCAAGAGTTAGAAGACTTAGACAAAAGGCGCATCAACACATTAACCAACCTGCTTGCAAAAAAGCTGAAGGTGGCTCACTGTTATGATCGACGCACCCGTGGACTTAGCTTTGCAGAAGGAGAGCTGGTTTGGAAAACGGTATTTCCTTTGGGAGAAAAGAAAAAAGGACGAGGTAAATGGTCCACGAGGTGGGAAGGACCCTTCATCATTGATAGAGTTTTAGCCAAGGCAGCTTTCCAGCTGCAAGACGCTGATGGTGAAGTTCATCGTAATAATCTGAAGAAGTATATGAAGCCAGTTTGGGAGCACAAGGAAACAGAAGGATTAGTGACCTAGTTTTACACTCATTCACAGCCTATAAAAGAGGCTCACTCTTCATGTAAAACTATGGGGCAACCAATATGTCTAAAGCCAATTCATGTGGCCAAAATATTGCAAAATTTAAATTTTTTGTTAACATAGATCCAATTTATGTGGTTCTTTCAAATGTTACAAGTTACTTATGACCAAATTTCAGTTGTCGAATCGCTGGAGACAGTATTTTCACTGCTTACGAAAGACAAACAAAAACAATTGAAATTACAGAGATTCATTTGATCAAAATAAAGAGTACAATATATTATAAGGCCTTGCGACCTCTAGCTTTGATACCATGCAATGGAATGAACAGTCTCCTGCTAAAAAACCAATCGTAGGAAGTGGTTTGCATCTATCCCAACTAGCCACAACGAAGCCCTAGTCTTGCGCCAGTGGGCAGTCACTAACTGAGGGATAGATCTACCTTCGATTCTGGAAGACTTTGGGATACTTGCACTCGCCCGACATGAGCTACTCAACAAAACCATTCCTTTGATCATAATCTTAGATGCTCCACTCAAAAAGCTAGAAATGCTTTAGTGGGAGTGTGTAGGAACATGTACCAGACCAGGATGATCAGGTTCAGGGTTGGGGTTAGTGAGTGCCCATATCAACCATTGTCTACTAATTCTCAAAGGTTTGAGAACAAGCACAGAACCGAACGACCTGAGCTTTGGTACTACGACCTAAGCCAGGTTTGAGCTTTGGTACTTCGACCTAAAAACGTCTAGCAGAATACAGGATTTAGAGGATTTACCTTGAAGTAAGAAAGGAACAGACTATGAACTAGAAATGCCATCTTTTTGCTACAGAGAGATCTATTGAAATGAAGGAGAGGTGACAAGCTATTTATGAGCCTAAAACTCTAAGAGGCTTTAAACAAAGAGACCCGGAGCATTGTATCGACTCAATACAAACAGTCAAGGGGGCTCAACATTCAATCACCGATTTTCGTATCTCTTAAAAGCTGGAAATTTATCGTTTCGAGATACAAAGTTATGAGCCATTAAAAGCAGACAGTTATTTCAGACCTGGCGTAATTTTTGGAGGCAGGAAGTTATTGGATGGCCGAGATACACAGCGGGTGGTTATGGCCATGGGCCATAAAACAGTTAAACTAAGAAGAGTTTTACAAAACAAATTATAAGGCCCAAAATTGGGGCTTAGTCCATGGAAAGTAAAAAGTCTATTACTTTACAAGAGAGCTACCTCTCAGCATCCACAGCTATGGCGCGAGCCTGTTGAACACTATCCGAAAGAGTTTTCTTGGCATTTAGAAGAGCAATAACAGCTTGCTCCTTTCCAAAGTAACCTTCCTCTTGCTGACATAGCTTAGCCTGGAGTTTTGCAATTTCTGCACATGTGGCCAGAATGTCTACCCACTCATCTTCATAATTCTTCCCCATTGTCGTGATTTTCTCCAAATCACGCTTCCACCTACGTTTATGGTCTATGCGATTGGAGATAGCTTTGTCTTGCTCTTGGATAACAAAGACTACAGTGTTAAGAAGGTTGGGAAGTTCCCACAGTAGCCCTTTGTTAGGACCATAATTATGTGTTTATTACGCTCCTAACTTTATGCTTATAACTTGTTTTCTATGAATAAAGCATTATTCTTATGACGTTTCCTGTTCTTGCTACGAAATATGGAGTTAGCTCAAAAATGTGTTAAATATGAAGAATTAGATACTTATTGGAGAAGACATATACATTTCTGAGGTCAAGGGAGAATTTGGAGCAACTTTGGGAAAATGACAAAATAGCTTCACCGGAGGTCGCCGGAAGTTGCCCGGAACCCGCAGGAATTTGCCACAGCTGACCGGCCTACTTTGGTCGGCCCAATCACATGGAGTCCATCCCAATGGAGGTCCATTGAGCTCATCTATGCTTACCAATCTGATTTGCAAAGAAAGAGAAGAAGTTTGACCGCATGATGTCACAACTTTGGAGCTTAGCCTTCCATAGCCTAAAATTGTGAATCATGGTCTCCCTCATTCAAAGTTGACATTTAAATCTTCCATATCACCATTTACTATCATCTAAAGGTCCATATTTTCCTCCTTAACCAGCCCAAATTCGAGCTCCTCCTTGGCACTGAATACACCACACTTTATTTCACTCATTTTACAAGTTTAGAGCCTATTTTTCTCTAGTTTTCTCTCTGGCTTCTCTCTAGGGTTCTTGGAGAATTCTCTAGAGAGAAGCTAGAATTCTCTACTCTTAATCCTTTCCCCCAACCCTCTACAAATCCAAGAGACCTAGCCTTGAATTCCTTGGCCGAACCTCTTCCACTCTCCCTCATCACCATCCCTTACTTCCTCCTCTCATCTTTGCCTCTAAAGAGTGTGTGATTCTCTAGAGCTTGAAAAAGTGGGAGGTAATCCCTCTTATCCTTTGCTTCTTTGAGTCCTAGAGGTTGCCTCTCCTCTTTTTGAAGACTTGGTGCTTGTTGAAGAAGAAGAAGTTGAGCTAGAAGAGCTTAGAGTCACTTGGAGCTTTGCTAGGGACCCTTGGTTATTTCTACTCTCTTTTACCTCTTAAACATGTATCAAATCTTGTATCTAATTATGTTTAGTGAGTAGTCTCTTTTGAGAGGCTAGGGTTAGAACTCTAGCCATGTGATGTGATGAACATGTCTTGGATTATGTATATTTCATAGTTTTAGTGTATGTTATGAAGATTTGTGTTGTGAATGAGTTTATTGTGTGATTGTGGTATGTTTATATGTTTGAGCTTGTTGTATAAATTCTTATATGCATGTAGAATTAGCTAGGTAGAAGCATGTGTTAATGGACTTAAAAATGACCCTTGAATGAATTAGCTACTCACTTAAGGATAGATGAATATGTGAACATGATTAGGGTATTATTTATGAGATTTATCTTAAAATTTGGGTCCCTAGCACTTAGCATGGATTAGAGCCTCTTGAGTCTCCTTAGATTTGAGGGACTTTAGTCAAGCACACATTGATTTAAAAGGTTATTGTGGCACCTCGTAGACTCTTTTGGCTAGTAACTTAATAGGTACGAGTTGAGGGATTCAACCGGACGTCCTCTCGAATTTTCCAATCGATATTCGAGAGGGGAGCCTTTCCACATCTATCACACGATTTACTTGTTAGCTTCACAACTTGACATACGGTTGAAGTATAAGCCCGTAATGGCTTATGTCTTGATCTCGATTCACCAAACACTTCAATGTAGGGCTTAAGTCTTCTAGTGTCCAAAGTGACCTAGGAATTTGAGTTCTAAACCAACCGTGACTCATAAGGTCACGACTTGGACAATACTTTGTGTGAACGGACTTAATCTATACACAAACTGGGACATTATTTGATGCATCATATGCTTAGTGGGGATTTCCCTAGTCAACCTACCTTCCCTTATATTGAATTTGTGTCGTTTACTTCACATTTAGTGTAATCAATCAACCATCAACCAACTCGTTAATCACTCACCGTAATTGCATCATCCCTTGCAATGCCAAATCTCTAAAGGATTTGGTAGTGTGAGATACACTTTCAAATTTTATTTCCTCTAGTGTCAAGTAGTGTAATGTCTAGTGAGTCGTAATCTTTGTGCTTTCATTTCCGAGCTAAGGAATCTAAGTGCTTAATCCTCGTGGATTCGACACTCGATTTCCTTTCTATACTATTACTTGTCCCCGTACACTTGCGAGCGAACACCATTCTTGCACTTATGAGCTAGCCAATACCTTACTAAATGTGGGGGTGTAAATCTGAAAGGACCCGACCCCGATTTAGTTGCCTAAACCGAAATCAAACCCCTTCGAAAACACGACCTTAATTTTTTTTTCCAGAGTTTACTTTGAAATAGGACATACCATTCTTAGAACCTGTAAAGAAATACACTTCGAATATTCCACAAAAGCCAAACTGTGGGGCTCCGTTCCCTATCCGGATTTCTTAACAACATATATAGTAAACTCCACTGAAAATAACATAGTATTTAGAGCGACGCCTATATACAACATTTACAACGAGTAGGTGAAACAAGAAACCTATAGAAGCTGAAGAGTAATCTGAAATCTATGCCTCCGCAGTCGACGCGTAACATAGGAACCCAAACTGCAAACTGGGCAACAGAAACCGAAAATCCCAGGGGAAGACAAATGAAATTGTTAGAGTGAGTGGACGAAAATAATAATATTTCTTTCCCAAATAAATGCTCATAAAATCATAATGCGATTCAATGCATAAGAAAATCTCGATCAGGTACATTTTTCCTTATCCATAAATATGCACGTAAAATCCTGCAGGGTCACTCATGGACTCCTCCGCATAGTATAGTTTAATCACGAGATCCCAGACCCACACGTGATTAAAATATGTCTGAAAGACCCCGGGTTAGAATATTTGTCCCCCCGAAGCATCTCGGGGATCAGCCGAGAAGCTAAAGCATCGATGCATTCCTCTATATCCGAGACTGTACTCTGTGTAAACCATATCATAAATCCTTTCCATGCACATGCATAATCATAAATGTATATGCATAATCATAAATGTATAAATCAAGACTCGCAATTCAATTGTGAAAATAAAATGTCCACTCACAGACAAGCACAACGCCAAAAACGCGTTAATCTCGTGATCCGGCGGAAGATCCCTCGCCAAACGTACGATCCCGATCTCTTGAATAATCACAAATACCACTAATCAAAATGACAATTCAAAACCCTGAACCACACCTCGGAAACCAACCATTTCCGGAAACATATAACTCGAATATCAACGAAATCGTCGAAAATCCCATAAATACTCTACTTATCCCTTGACACAAAATCCACCACCCAAATCAACTCAATAACCTCACGACTGCAATCGGAGCGCGAAAACATGTCGAAAACACATAAAATTTCCCAAAAATCTGGACCTCGCATAACATTTTCTGGCGAACCAAACCCAGAAATGTTCCTCTCCTCAAGACCAACCAAAACTCTCAAAGGACCACCCCTATCCAAGCTTCACCATGGCAGGAAATCCACCCGAAACCCACGGCCACCATGGATTCCGGTGAGCTTTTCCGGCGAGCTTCAAACAGCTTCCAAACTTGAAATCTCTGAAAGGACCCGACCCCGATTAAGTGTCCTAAACCAGAATCAGACCCCTTCTGAAAACATGAACTTTTAAAAATCATAAAATTTTTGGTAGAGTTACTCTATATCGCGTAGTTACCATTAACCTGCAACGGAAAATGTACTTCATCCAATGCCACAAAAGCTAAACCGTGGGCACCAATCCCATCCGGATTTCTCAAAAACATATCATAACATCAAGCAATAAACAAAACTGCAGCTTTACAGAAATCCGGGAAAATCATGTGAAAATATAAACATAATAGTACTCAGAGCGACCTCTAGTATATACATATATACACAATAGTAGGCCAAACTAGAAACCTACTGAGAAAGGAAAAGTGGCTCGAATACTAAGCCTCCAACCTTGACATGCGACACCTGAATCGAAACTACAAACTGGGCATTGAAAACAAAGAGCCCAGGGAAAGACATAAACTGTTAGAGTGAGTGGACGAAAATAAATGTCTTTCGCCAAATACATATATATGTTTATAAAATATATGCGAGTCTAAATGCATAATAATCATATGGTACACGAGGGAGACTCTAACTCCTCACACGTACAGATCATGCATCAAAAATCCCGCGGGGTCACACACGGACACATCCGCGCTAGTACAATCTGAATCACGGGATCCCTGATCCTCACGTGATTCCAGCCAGAAAGGCCTCTAGTCAGGGTATCTGCTCCCCCCCCCCCCCCCAATAAAGACCTCGGGTCAGGGTAACAGTCCCCCCCCCCCCCCCCGGTAAACATCCTCGGGGATCAGCCGAGATGCTAAGTGTATCGATACAACTACTACTAAGACTATGCTCTGTGTAAACCAAATCATAAATGTTTCCATGCAAATGCATAAAGCGTAATGTAAAAGCATACTCGTAATGCATAATTATAAAAGCATATTCGTAAATGCATAATCATAAAACACATGCTCGTATAATTCATAATCATAACTGCATGCTCATGCTTGTAAAACGTATATAAAGACTCGCAACCAACAGTGAAAAGAAATGTCTACTCACAGATAAGCACAACGCAAAAATGCGCTAATCCCGTGATCCGGCAGAAGATCCCTCGCCAAACGTATGATCCCGATCTCCTGAATCATCACAAATACCACTGATCAAAATCACAATTCAAAACACTGAACCACACCTCGGAAACCAACCATTTCGGAAACATATAACTCGAATATCAACAAAATCGTTGAAAGAACCCAACCCCGATTTAGTTTCCTAAACCGGAATCAAACCCCTTCTAAAAACAAGAACCAACAAAAACCATAAAAATTTCGGCGGAGTTGAAAGGACCCAACCCCAATTTAGTTGCCTAAATCAGAATCGAACCCCTTCTGAAAACGTGAACCAACAAAAACCAATCGAAATTTCGGCAGAGTAACGTTACTATCACGGAATTACATTAACCTGCACCTTGAAAATCACACTTCATCCTATGCCACAAAAGCCAAACCGTGGGCACCAATCCCATCCGGATTTCTCAATATCAATAAACAGAAAACATATATGTAATATATAATATATCCGAGAAAATTCGCA
This sequence comes from Geum urbanum, assembly GCA_946800695.1. Classification (NCBI taxonomy): domain Eukaryota; kingdom Viridiplantae; phylum Streptophyta; class Magnoliopsida; order Rosales; family Rosaceae; genus Geum; species Geum urbanum. The sequence goes on from OX326998.1 coordinate 45,757,150, forward strand.
TAAAACATGAATCAGAATGTATCAGAGCGACCTCTAGTGTAGAGATATACAATCTATACAATATATACATCAGTAGGTGAAACAAGAACCTACTGGAAAACACAGGTAGCTCGGATCACTAGCCTCCAACCGCGACGTGAAACACCAGAACCTGGACTGCAAATTGGGCACGGAATCCGAAAAGCCCAGGGGAAAGACATGAAAACTGTTAGAGTGAGTGAACGAAAAGTAATTGTCTTTCGCCGAATAATATATATGTTATAAAGCATATGCGAGTCCAGATGCATAAATAATCAAATAGTACACGAGGGAGACTCTAACTCCTCACGCGTACAGAGCATGCATAAAAATCCCACGGGGTTGCTCGTGGACACATCCGTGCTAGTACAGTCCGAATCACGGGATCCCAGACCCACACGTGATTCTAGCCAGAAAGGCCTCAGGTCAGAGGTCTGCCTCCCCCCGGTAAAGGCCTCGGGTCAGGAGTCACAGCCTCCCCCGGTACACATCCTCGGGGATCAGCCGGGATGCGAGTATATCGATACAACAACATATAATGAGACTGTACTCTGTGTAAACCAAATAGTAAATAGTTCGATGCTAATGCATCAAACAATATATAAATGCATATACGTAATATATACTGGTATAGGCATAATCGTATAACACATGCTCATGTAAAACATAATCTCGTATGCATGCTCAAGTTCATAAAACGTGTATAGGACTCGCAATCAATCCGTGAAAAGAAATTGTCCACTCACAGGTGAGCAAAACGCGCACTCGCGCTAATCTCGTGGTCCGGCGGAAGATCCCTCGCCCGAAGCACGATCTCGATCTCGATCCCCTGAATAATCATAAAACATAACTGATCAAAATCATAGCCCATAACTCTGTACTTAACCACAGAAACCAACCGTTCCCGGAAACATATTAAACTGTATAAAACAACCGACTGAATTTCTGAAATCTCCACTCGAAACCTTCGACTGAAAATCCGATATCCAAATCTATACGAAAACCTCTAGGCGATAATCAGGGCGCGATTACGAGAAAAATGACATTAAAAACACCAAAATCTGAAAAGTCAACGGTCTCGTTGGAGCGCCGCCGTTGACCGCCGCCGCCGCCGGCGACGCGCCGTCAACGGAGACTTTCTCCGGCGAGGAAGCTCCAGATTTGAAGATCACAACAAGCCCAACATAATTTCCAACTACACCAAAGTCCAAATCTCACCGAAACCCCAACAATTTAGCTCGAAACCGAACGGAAATTCAAATTCCGGCAACCTAATCGGGTTCACCAAAAACCACCATTTCAACTCAATTCAAGCATAGGGGAAGCATCTCTAGGCCAAGGGGAAGCAAAACCCTCACCTCCCCGCCACCGTGGCTCACCGGAAAACCCCAAACCCTCACCAACGAAAACCAAGAAATCGACCCGAATCGAACCCCATCAAAACCTCATCAATTCTCAAAATTCCAAAACAAAACAACTCAAAATCACAAGAGGAATAGATTCATACCCTTCACGTCGCCGGAGGTGGCCGGAAATCCCAAGTCGGCCGGCGAAACCAAATAGGAAAGTTTTTCTCCCTCGGTCAACGGTCAAATTCCTCGGTTATCGGAAAAATCATCTAGAACCGCCCTCAAGCTCGAAATCACGTGCTCTACAACTTCTGTGAAGAAACTCAATTCAAATTCTCGACCGATATTTAAGTCGTAAACTGAATCGACAAACCACACAATTAACGACTAACCGCGATTACGCTTAATCTCGTGAATCGTACTGATTACTCTACCGATTCTGGTTCGGGTCGTCACAAATTCTACCCCCCTTAAAAAATTTTGACCTCAAAATTTACGTACCTGTCAAGTGAACAGATGAGGATACTGCTCCCGCATACGATGCTCAGTCTCCCAGGTGGCCTCCTCAACAGAGTGATTCTGCCATAAGACCTTCACTAGCGGGATCACACGATGTCTCAGCTCCTGCTCACGACGATCGAGAATCTGCACAGGCTCCTCCACGTACGTCAAATCCTCTCGGATCGGTAACTGCTGTGGGGCTAACACATGAGAAGGATCTGAGATGTACTTCCGCAACATCGAAACGTGGAAAACATCATGAACACGAGCCATCTCAGCTGGCAACTCTAGTCAGTAAGCAACAGCTCCAATCCTCTCTGTGATCTCGTACGGACCAATGTACCGTGGTCGAAGCTTGCCAGGCTTCCCGAAACACACAACTCCCCTCCATGGAGATAGTTTCAGGAAGACCCAATCGCCAACCTCAAACTCGAGACTCTTCCTCCTCACATCTGCATAACTCTTTTGACGATCCTGGGCGATCTTTAATCTATCCCGGATAATCTGGATGTCCTCCATAGTACTCTTTACTAGATCAGGGCCAAGAAGCCATCGCTCGCCCACCTCACTCCAACACAACGGAGTGCGACACTGCTTCCCGTATAAGGCCTCGAACGGCACCATCTCAATACTGGCCTGATAGCTGTTGTTGTAGGCGAACTCTATCAAATGTAGCTGCTGGTCCCGATTCCTGCGGAACTGCAACACACATGACCGCAACATATCCTCAAGTGTCTGTATAGTCCGCTCGGACTGCCCATCGGTCTGAGGATGAAAAGCTGTACTGAATCGCAACTTCGTGCCCAAGGCTCGCTGTAATGCCTGCCAAAACTCAGAAGTAAACTGACTATCTCGGTCAGAAACAATCGATTCAGGTACACCATGTAGCCGAACAATCTCAGATAAGTACAACTTAGCCAATCTGCCCACTGATATCTTTCTTGGAAGTGCAAGAAAATGAGCGGATTTCGTCAGTCGATCCACAATCACCCAAATACCAGTGTTGCCAGCCGAAGTAGGCGGCAACTGATAGACGAAATCCATCGTAATGTGCTCCCACTTCCAAACTGGAATCTCAAGTGGCTGTAGTTTCCCTGCAGGTTTCTGCCTCTCTGCTTTAACCTGCTGACAGATCAAACATCGGCTCACGTACGCGGCAATCTCCCGCTTCATGTTGCGCCACCAGTAATACGCTCGAAGTGTACGAAACATCTTCGTACCTCCGGGATGCATCGCATACGCTGAACTATGGGCCTCGTCCAGAATCTCCTTCTTCAGGCTCTCGTCTCTAGGCATACATAACCTGCCTTTGAACAACAACGTGTCGTCGTCGCTCAATCGGAACTCTGTAGGTACACCATTCCGTATCATGATCTTCTTGCCCAACAAGTAGGAATCTGAATCCTGAGCCTCCCGTACCTGATCAACCAATACGGGTCGAACCTGAAAACTGGCCAATAAAGCTCCCTCATCATCCCACTCAAACTCGGCACCTGTAGCCCGAAGCTCGGCTAACATCGACACTCTGGCCACACACATATGGAACAACGAAGCTCCAGATTTCCGGCTAAGTGCATCAGCTACAACATTGGCCTTCCCTGGATGGTATTCGAAAGTGCAATCGTAGTCGTTGATCAACTCCATCCACCGACGTTGCCGCATGTTCAGATCTGACTGCATCTGCAAGTAAGTGAGACTTTTATGGTCGGTGTAGATCTTACACTGAGCTCCATACAGGTAATGTCTCCAACTCTTCAACGCTAACACAATAGCGGCTAACTCCAAATCATGCGTCGGATAGTTGACCTCATGTGGTTTCAGCTGCCTGGAACCATAGGCCACAACTCTACCATGCTGCATCAACACACAGCCAAGCCCCAATTTCGACGCATCACTGTACACTACAAACTCACCGCTGTCGTCTGGCAATGTCAGAACCGGTGCAGTAGTCAACCTCTCCTTTAAGAGCAAATAACTCTCCTCACATGCATCAGACCACTCAAACTTGACGCCCTTCTTCGTCAATCTGGTCAGTGGTGTAGCAATCCGAGAGAAATCCTGTACAAACCGCCGGTAATAGCCTGCTAAACCCAAGAAACTCCGAATCTCCAGTACAGTAGTAGGTTTACTCCAGTTCAGCACGGCCTCGATCTTATCAGGATCAACACTGACTCCCTCAGCCAATATCACGTGGCCCAAGAACTTCACACTATCCAACCAGAACTCGCACTTGCTAAACTTTGCAAACAACTGATGGTCCCGCAAAGTTCGCAACACTGCTCGCAAATGCTTCTTATGCTGGCCCACACTCCTGGAATAGATCAGAATATCGTCAATGAACACAATCACGAACTTGTCCAGAAACCGTCTGAACACCCGATTCATCAAGTCCATGAAAGCTACGGGGGCGTTGGTCAACCCAAATGGCATAACCAGAAACTCGTAATGCTCATACCGTGACCTGAAAGCTGTCTTGGCCACATCGGAGTCCCGGATCCTCAAATGGTGATATCCGGATCGAAGATCAATATTCGAAAAGTCTGCTGCTCCCTTAAGTTGATCGAACAAATCATCAATCCGCGGCAACGGATACTTGTTCTTCACTGTAACCTGATTCAGCTTCCGGTAGTCGATGCACAACCGCATAGATCCATCCTTCTTCCGCACAAATAACACCGGGGCACCCCACGGAGAAAAACTAGGTCGAATAAAACTCTTCTCCAGCAACTCCTGGAGCTGAACCTGCAACTCTTTCAACTCCGCTGGCGCCATACGATACAGGGTCTGTGAAATCTGTCATGTACCCCGCAACAGCTCAATAGTGAAATCAATCTCCCGCACAGGGGGTATACCAGGTAACTCTGCTGGAAACACATCCGGGAACTCAGAAACAACCTCAATACTGCCAAGATCTGGCACAGCTGCTGTAGTGTCGACTACATGAGCTAAGTAAGCAACAAAACCCTTCTTCATCAACCGATTCGCCCTCATCGCGGAAATCAAGCACGGTAGTGAAGTGTTCTTCTCGCCGCGAAACAGTATCTCGGGAAAGCCTGGTTGTCGAAACGCGACCTCCTTCTTGTGCCAGTCAAACATGGCCCAATGCATCTCCAAGAAGTCCATACCCAAGATCAAATCAAAATCAACGATATCAAGCAACAACAAATCTGCGGCTAAACCATGTCCTCCAATAAACACCTCACAATATCTGTATACCCAACCGATACTCATAATCTCACCTGACGGATATAACACTCTCCACAACCCCGGAAGTGGAGATGCAGGTACCGTGGCTAATGATGATAGTCTATATGACATGAATGAATGTGTGACACCTGGATCTAACAATGCAAGTACTGGAATACCAAAGACATGTAACGTACCGATAACGACCTCCGGTGAACCTCTGCCCTCTCGTAGAGTCATGGCATGAACCCTTGCCTGCCCGGCTGGTCGTCCACGCTGAGGTTGTCCCTGCTATCTGCCCTGGCCCGCAAACTGTGCTGGTCGAGCTCCCGAAGTGGCACCCCGCTCAGCTCCGGAACTCTGGGCCGCATGTCCATCAACAGTATACAACTGAGGACACTCCCTCGAATAGTGACCCACCTGGCCACAACAATAACAAGTGACAGGACCCCGCTGACATGGACCAAGGTGATGTCTGTTGCAGAAGCTGCACAATGGATAGTCTTTCGGAATAGGAAACGTGCCACCGGTACGCCGAGGATAACTAAAACCGCTGGAACCCCCACTAGCCTGTGGTCGCTGCGGTCGATCTCTCCTCCATCTCGGTCTCTGCCTCGGTGTACTAACTGGTGGGCGATAAGATCCACCGCCTGAGGATGAAGCCGAACCGAAAGTATCAGAACTCTGCCTCTTTGAAGGCCCCTGACTCGGTCCACCCTCCTCAAACCGTCTAGGCTGGTATCTCTGCTGCCTCTCCTGCTCGATATCCTCTCCTCGGAGTGCTGCACTGACAAACTCATCAAAGTTGTTCCGAGGCATCATAGTCAGAGTCCCCTTGATATTCAAGTTCAAACCCAGCTCAAACCTGCGACACTTGGCTTTCTCAGTAGCCACCATATCACGCGCAAAACGAGATAAACGGGTAAACCTGTCCCGGTACTCAAGCACAGACATAATGCCCTGTCTCAAGTTCGTAAACTCCTCAAACTTGCACTGCTAGGTAGCCTGATTGAAGTATCTCCACATAAACAAATCTCGAAACAAAGTCCACGGAGTATCAACTGGAACTCTGTCGGTACTAACCCACCAAAAGTATGCATCACCCTCAAGTAATCTGATTGCTGCCACTGTCATCTGCTCAGGGGTAAACCGCAGACGCTCACATACACGTTCAACCTGAACCACCCATACCTCACATATCTCTAGATCAGCTGAACCCGAAAACACAGTAGCACCAACAGTACGAGCTTTGACCATAGGGTCAAAACGCTCTTCCAAACACAACACTCGCATCAGCAAGTCGTGCGTCTAGCGATCCTCATCAGGATCCGCTTCCCGATCAACACGGGGACCACATCGAGGAGGAATCCTACTAATACAAGACAAGCATTAGGTACAAGCAGAAAGAACGTAATCATGAGACCGCAGATATTTGAGAATACAAAACACCCGAAGTATTGATGAGTACCGCTGGCCAGTCGGGTCATCACTCCTGTCATGCTGTACAAACTCAAATACCCTAAGCATCACAACTACAAGAGTCTACAGAATCTGACAACCTAATGCTCTGATACCAAGCTGAAAGGACCCAACCCCGATTTAGTTGCCTAAATCAGAGTCGAACCCTTTCTGAAAACGTGAACCAATAAAAAACATTAAAATTTCGGCAGAGTAACGTTACTATCGCAGAATTACATTAACCTGCACCCTGAAAATCACACTTCATCCTATGCCACAAAAGCCAAACCGTGGGCACCAATCCCATCCGGATTTCTCAATATCAATAAACAGAAAACATATATGTAATATATAATATATCCGAGAAAATTCGCATAAAACATGAATCAGAATGTATCAGAGCGACCTCTAGTGTAGAGATATACAATCTATACAATATATACATCAGTAGGTGAAACAAGAACCTACTGGAAAACACAGGTAGCTCGGATCACTAGCCTCCAACCGCGACGTGAAACACCAGAACCTGGACTGAAAATTGGGCACGGAATCCGAAAAGCCCAGGGGAAAGACATGAAAACTGTTAGAGTGAGTGAACGAAAAGTAATTGTCTTTCGCCGAATAATATATATGTTATAAAGCATATGCGATTCCAGATGCATAAATAATCAAATAGTACACGAGGGAGACTCTAACTCCTCACGCGTACAGAGCATGCATAAAAATCCCACGGGGTTGCTCGTGGACACATCCGTGCTAGTACAGTCCGAATCACGGGATCCCAGACCCACACGTGATTCTAGCCAGAAAGGCCTCAGGTCAGAGGTCTGCCTCCCCTCGGTAAAGGCCTCGGGTCAAGAGTCACAGCCTCCCCCGGTACACATCCTCGGGGATCAGCCGGGATGCGAGTGTATCGATACAACAACATATAACGAGACTGTACTCTGTGTAAACCAAATCGTAAATAGTTCGATGCAAATGCATCAAACAATATATAAATGCATATACGTAATATATACTAGTATAGGCATAATCGTATAACACATGCTCATGTAAAACATAATCTCGTATGCATGCTCAAGTTCGTAAAACGTGTATAAGACTCGCAATCAATCCGTGAACAGAAATTGTCCACTCACAGGTGAGCAAAACGCGCACTCGCGCTAATCTCGTGGTCCGGCGGAAGATCCCTCGCTCGAAGCACGATCTCGATCTCGATCCCCTGAATAATCATAAAACATAACTGATCAAAATCATAGCCGACAACTCTGTACTTACTCACGGAAACCAACCGTTCCCGGAAACATATTAAACTGTATAAAACAACCGACTGAATTTCTGAAATCTCCACTTGAAACCTTCTACTGAAAATCCGATATCCAAATCTATACGAAAACCTCTAGGCGATAATCAGGGCGCGATTACGAGAAAAATGACATTAAAAACACCAAAATCTGAAAAGTCAACTGTCTCGTCGGAGCGCCGCCACCGACGGCGGCACGTCGTCAATAGAGACTTTCTCCGGCGAGGAAGCTCCAGATTTGATGATCACAACAAGCCCAACATAATTTCCAACTACACCAAAGTCCAAATCTCACCGGAACCCCATCAATTTAGCTCGAAACCGAAAGGAAATTCAAATTTCGGCAACCTAATCGGGTTCACCAAAAACCACCATTTCAACTCAATTCAAGAATAGGGGAAGCATCTCTAGGCCAAGGGGAAGCGAAACCCTCACCTCCCCGCCACCGTGGCTCGCCGGAAAACCCCAAACCGTCACCGGTGAAAACCAAGAAATCGACCCGAATCGAACCCCATCAAAACCTCATCAATTCTCAAAATTCCAAACACAAAACAATTCAAAATCACAAGAGGAAGAGATTCATACTCTTCACGTAGCCGGAGGTGGCCAGAAAACCCGTCGGCCGGCTAAACCAAACGGGAAAGTTTTTCTCCCTCGGTCAACGGTCAAATTTCCAAAAATGGAAAGTCAACATCAGTCAAACCTCAAACAGTGTTTTACGACTATTTCTCGACTATTTTCGATATTTATACTCGCGCCTCGGGTCGATCGACGGTCCAAAACGAATAACCAATACGATTCAGATAAACACGAAACAAACGGATAAACTCGTCGATAATCCGAAACTTCAAATAATCATATGATATTCCTCGGTTATCGGAAAAATCATCTGGAACCGCCCACGAGCTCGAAATCACATGCTCTACAACTTCTGTGCAGAAACTCAATTCAAATTCTCGACCGATATTTAAGTCGTAAACTGAATCGACAAACCAAACAATTAACGACTAACCGCGATTACGCTTAATCTCGTGAATCGTACTGATTACTCTACCGATTCTGGTTCGGGTCGTCACAAGAGTAACTAATGCAGAATTGCCATTACCTGCACCCGGAAAATACACTTCATCCTATGCCACAAAAATCAAACCGTGGGCACCAATCCCATCCGGATTTCTCAATATCATAACAGTAATGTGAAGTAATAAGTATAACTATACTTTACAAAAATCCAGGGAAAACCGTATAGAAGTATACATTAGAATACTCAGAACGTCTTCTAATATAGATATACAAATAGTAGGCCAAGCTAAGAACCTAACATAAAAGAAACATCGCTCGAATACTACGCCTCCGACCACGATGTGCGACACCAGAATCTGAACTGCAAATTGGGCACGGAAACCGAAAAGCCCAGGGGAAAGACATGAAAATCGTTAGAGTGAGTGGAGGAAAATAAATGTCTTTCGCCGAATAATATATGTTATAAAAACATATGCGAGTCAAATGTATAAAAATCAAATAGTACACGAGGGAGACTCTAACTCCTCACGCGTACAGAGCATGCATGGAAAATCTCACGGGGTCGCTCGTAGACACATCCGTACTAGTACAGTCCGAATCACGGGATCCCAGACCCACAGGTGATTCTAGCGAGAAAGGCCTCGGGTCAGAGGTCTGCCTCCCCCCGGTAAAGGCCTCAGGTCAGGAGTCACAGCATCCCCTGGTAAACATCCTCGGGGATCAGCCGGGATGCAAGTGTATCGATACAACAACATATACTGAGACTGTACTCTGTGTAAACCAAATCATAAATAGTTCGATGCAAATGCATAAAATAATATTTAAATGTTTATACGTAATGTATAATGGTATAAGCATAATCGTATAACACATGCTCATAGAAAACATAATCTCGTATGCATGCTCATGCTCGTAAAACGTATGTAATGACTCGCGATTAACAGTGAAAAGAAGTTGTCCACTTACAGACAAGCGTAACGCAGTTCGCGTTAATCCCGTGATCCGGCGGAAAATCCCTCGCCAAACGAACGATCACGAACCCCTGAATAATCATAAAATCCATTTCTCAAAATCATAACTCAGTACTTCGAATCATATCACGAGAAACAACCGTTCTCGGAAACACATAATTCAATAACGACGAATTGTCGAAAATCCGATAATCACACCACAAAACCTCGCTATAATTTCCGATGCTCAATTCGAAAAACAAACCTCACCACTGTGATCGGGGCGCGATTCTGAGTGAAACGACATACAACTTGTCGGAAACCCCGAAAAGTCAACTTTGAACAGAGACCGCCGTTGACCGCCGCCGCCGGTGGCGTCGCTAGCCAACTTTGAATTTCTCCGGCAAACCAAAGCCTATTCCACTCAAAATCATCCAACAAACAACTTCCATAACTACACCAAAGATCAATTTTGACTCTAACTAGCTCAATTTCAAGCAAAACCGAAATCACTCACAAACTTTAATCCAACAATTCTCCATGTACAAATCGAATTGGAACTCCATACCTATATGGTTAGATTCATGGTGATGAGAGCTTCAAAGCCCAGTGCTTCTCTTAGCTCAAATCGGCCGGAATAGGATCGACCCTAAAACCCCAAAATTCACAAACTTTGGCCGGAAATTTCTCTCTCCACCGTCAACCTCGCCTTAAAAGGTGGCCGGAATCATCACGGGGGAACTGAGGCGACTTGAATGGGACTAGGCCCGAGGCCTAGGGTAGCTGGACGGCGTGTCACCGCCGGCGAGCCGTGGCACCGTTGTCCTCCTCTCCTCCAAGCCGAGTTGACTCGGTCAACAACCATCAATGCCCACTTTGACTTGCCCAAAATAGAAACATCATTAAATACTTGATATTTTAGGAAACTCCCATAATTAATTTTACGACAAACTTCGAATACCCGTAACTTTCGCGTCGTAACTCTGTTTCCAACAATTCTCACGTCAACAAAATCATCTCAACAAGTTCTTTAATTACCACCCGAAGTCAAACACATCGACAAATCCAATAAAAAGTCAACGGTTCAAACCATCACAAGCTTATCCGATTAAATAATCAACGGTCGAAAATATTCGTAACTTAATCGTCGTAACTCAGAATAATCCTCCGGAAGTTCCCACGAGCTCAAAATTAAATTCTCAACAACTTCCACGAAGGATCTGAAATCAGATTCTCGTCCGGTAATTTAGTCGCTAACAAGACCGCCATATTAGCAGATTATATCGAAATCACAACAAATCGCGAAACTCGCAAATCAAGTCAATAAACATTCCATCTACGGTTCGGGTCGATTAACGGTCCAAAACGGATCACAATCACGATTCGGATAGACTCGAACACGAACGGATAAACTCGACAATATTCTGAAATTTCAAAAATATTCATATTATATTCCTCGGTCATCCAAATAATGATCCGGAACCGCCCACGAACTCGAAATCACGCGTACAACAACTCTCGAGAAGAGACTCAACTCAAATTCTCGGCCAATAATTTAGTCATGATCAAAGCTGGCGACTCAATCTATTATCGAAAATCTGCGATTACGCATAACCTCATGAATTAATCTGATTACGCTTCTGATTCTGTTCCGGGTCGTCACAAATCCACCCTCTTTAGAAAAATTTCGACCTCGAAATTTCCAAGTCTGCCGACTAAAAGGTAGGAACACTGCCTCTGCATACAGCTCAACTCTCCAGTGGCTACGTCAACTGAACAACTCTGTCAATGGAAAATATCTCTGTACCCTCAAATCTCAAATCTGAATTAGCTCCACACAAACGCCAAGTCTTCCTGCATAAGGAACTGATAGGGTACAAAACACGCAACAAATCTGAAATGTAATTCCACCACACGAAACACAACACACACAAAAGCCAACGCTATAGGCAATGCCGAACTATACGGCACAACACAAACTCACCTATGATCACATACGGATCAAAATAATGTGGCAAATCACAACTTAACCTACTCACATCAACATAACTCAAACATCGAACTCGGGCAATTATCAAGCTATTTTTGCTAATCCGAAAGTCTGTGGTAGCACATCCTACTAAATCAGGATCCAACGTCAGCTCACACCAAACTCGCTCCAACACAACGGAGTACAACATCGTTCCTCAAAACGACATCATGCAACGTCACAATCATAGTGGTCTACAAGCTGGTACTGCAAGCAATCTCGAACAATTAAAACTGTCGGTCCCAAATCCCTCAGAACTGCAATACACAAGACTACAACATGCCCTCCAAGGTCTAAATAGTCCTCAAAGATCGCCCGCCAATCTGGGGATAAGAAACTGTACTAGGCTGTAATCCGGTCCCCAATGCACACTGCAATGCTTGCCTACACTCTGTTGTAACTGATTATCTCGATCAGCAAACTGGGACATAGGCGCATCACGTACATGAACAACCTCCGTCAAACACAGCTATGTATGCCTGCCACTTAAATCTTTTCCGGAAGTACAAGGAAACGTACTGAGTTCATCGAATGGTCTAAAAGGATCCGATAACTGGTATCACAAACTGAAGTGCGTACTGGCACACAAAATCCACAGTGACAAGCTCTAACTTCTAATAGGAAATCTCCAATGGCTATAACTTCCCGACAAGTCTCTGCCTCTTAGCCATCATCTGCCGACAAATGTGGCATCTGCACACACAAGCTGCTATAATACTCTTCATGTTGCATCGCGAGTAGTAAACCCGAAGTATCTGATACATCTCCATACCATCAGTGCATAACGCACGCAAAACAATGAGCTTCAATATCATCACACTCGAACTCAACTCCCGTAGCCCGCAACTCGGCTAACACGGAAACTCGAGTCACACACATGAAACATTGAAGCTCCCGACTTCCGATTGAATGCATCAGCAACATCAGTAGCCTCTCTCGAATAAACTCAAATGTGCAGCCATAGTCGTTAATTGAGCCCATCCATCTACGTCGCCTCAATCTCAAATCTGGCCGAAAATGCAAGTAGATGAAACTCAAGTGATCAGTGTACATCCTACACTGCGCTGCACGCCGTAGTAGTAGTGTCTCCAACTCTCTGATGCTAACATAAGGACAGCAACTCCCAAATCATACACAGGATATGCAACTACATAAAGTTTCCACTGCCTGAAACCATGAGCCACCGCTCTGCTATACTGCATCAAAACATAACCAAATCCAATCTCGATGCATCACCATAACCCACGAACTCACCACGATCGTCAGGTAGAGTCAAAACTAGTACAATAGTCAACCTTCTTTCAGGAGTAAGTAATTCATCTCGTGTGCATCGAACCACTCGAACCTGACGCCTTTCTCTGTCAATCCGGAAAGTGGAGTGACAATCCGAGAAAATCTTGTACAAAGCACCGATAGTAGCCTGCTAAAGCCAAGAGACTCCTGATCTCTGGTACAATGGTAGGTCAACCCCAAATCAACACGGCTTCTATCTGGTCAGGATCCACGCCAACTCCCTCGGCTGACATCGCGTGGTCCAAAATCTTCACGCTAACCAACCAAAATTCACACTGGCTGAATTTCGCAAACAACCGACCATCTCGCGAAGTCCGCAAAACTGCTCGCAATTACTTCAGGTGCTGGCCAACATTCCTGGAGTAAATCAGGATGTTGCCAACGAACATGACCGCAACCTTGTCCAGAAATCGTCTGAACACCTGGTCCATCAAGTTCGTAAAAGATGCGGGGGCATTGGTCAACCCAAAAGGCATGACCAAGAACTCGTAGTGCTCACACCATGATCCGAAAGTCGTCCTAACCACATCTGACTCTCTCTGATCCTCAACTGACAGTATCCGGACCCGAAATCAATCTTCGAAAAGACTGAAGCTCCCTTGAGCTAATCATACAAATCGTCAATCCGAAACGGAGGATACTTGCTCTCTCTGAAGCCTGATTCAGCTTCCGGTAGTCAATGCACCACCTCGTCGAACCATCCAACATCCGCACAAATAATGCAAGAGCACACCATAGTGATACACTAGGTCGCATGAAATCTCCTCCAGCAACTCCCGAAGTTGAACCTGTAGCTCCATCAGCTCCGCTGGCACCGAACGACAAGATGCCGGTAATATGAGTCCAGCGCCCGGTAAAAGCTCAATGGTGTAGTCGGTCTCCCGAACTGGAGGAATACCTGGTAACTCCTCCGGAACACACCTGGAACCTCTGGAACCACCTCAATGTCGCCAATGTCGAGCACAGAAACCGTAATATCTACAACATGAGCTAAGCAAACAACACAACCCGTTTCCACCATCCACTTGATCATCACCGCGAAACAGTATCTCGGGGAAACCTGGTCGTCAAAACACAACCACCTTCTTGTGACCATCGAACATAGGCCAATGCGTCGTCAAGAAGTCCACACTCATAATCACCCAAAATCGGCGATATCCAGCTATAACAGATCCGCAGCTAAGCCATATCCTCCAACAAGGATCTCGCAACCTCCGGATGGATACAACTCTTTCCAAAACATCGGAAGTGGAGATGCAGGTACAATAGCCATGGATGTCAAGTGACGGTAACCTCAAAGAAACTCCGTCCTCATACAAGGTCGTGGCACAAACTCCAACATGCCCAACTAGTCGCCTGCATCAATTGCGGCTTGTTGATTAACTCGTCAAAAAGGCTACATTGGTCAAATTCCAGAAATAGCATCATGACCTCCTCGTGAACCCTGGGCTGCCGATCTGCTAAAACAGCTGGCTGAGGGCGCTCCCTGGCAACGTGACCCTCTTGGCCACCACCATAGCAACTGAGAATGCTCCACGAACACAAGTCACAGTGACACCTGCTGTGAGAAAGGATCACCAACGTTCACCCAAACTCATGCCACAGGAACAAGTCCACTACTCTGGGGTCACCACGTCCACCAAACGGATCCTCTGCTTGATCTGATAACCCATAACATAATTGAAAAGTCCACAGCCTGATGGAGTCACTGATCCCGAGGTGCCTGAACTTAATCTCATCAAAATATCTCAACTAAATCCACTTTCCCCAAACCAACACGTCGAAAACTACGTACGCCTTTCCTTCTCAATAGCCTCGCCTCTGAGTGCAGCACATCAAGTTCCTCATGGTTATCTCGAGGCATAACAGTCGAAATCCCTCTGATGCTCAGGCTCAAACTCATCTCGAACCTCGTGCACTGCTTCCTCTGAAGCCACATAACACGTATAAACGGAAACAAACATATGAACGATACATCCCTGAATGTAGGCCATGGAGTCGCAACAGGAACTCACACAATACCAGCCCACCAAATGCAATACTCTGACTCAAGCAAAACATCAACTGCCACAATTCTCTACTCTGAGGCAACATGTAGACGCTCATACACGCACAACCAGGCAAACCATGCCACACAAATCTCTGAATTCAGAATACTCATCCAAACCCACAATTCACTGGCAAGTCACGCGTTGATTGATCCTCAATAGGATCCTCAACCATACCGACACGGAAAGCACGTCAAGGAGGCATCCTAATGAATAAAACATCCTTTGCAACAAGTAGAACGTAATGATGGAACTTTAAATATTTGAAAGCATACAACACCCGGAGTATTGATGAGTATCCGCCGGCCGGTCGGGTCACCACTCCAGACATGTCGTACATTCTCAAATATCCTTAGTAAACACGACTACAGAAGTCTACAGAACCTAAAACCTAATGCTCTGATACCAAGCTGAAAGGACCCAACCCCGATTTAGTTTCCTAAACCGGAATCAAACTCCTTCTGAAAACACGAACCAACAAAAACCATAAAAATTTCGGCAGAGTAACGCTACTAACACAGAATTGCCATTACCTGCACCCGGAAAATACACTTCATCCTATGCCACAAAAATCAAACCGTGGGCACCAATCCCATCCGGATTTCTCAATATCATAACAGTAATGTAAAGTAATAAATATAACTATACTTTACAGAAATCCAGGGAAAACCGTATAGAAGTATACATCAGAATACTCAGAACGACTTCTAATATAGATATACAAATAGTAGGCAAAACTAAGAACCTACCATAAAAGAAACATCGCTCGAATACTATGCCTCCGACCACGACGTGCGACACAAGAATCTGAACTGTAAACTGGGCACGAAAACCGAAAAGCCCAGGGGAAAGACATGAAAATCGTTAGAATGAGTGGACGAAAATAAATGTCTTTCGCCGAATAATATATGTTATAAAAACATATGCGAGTCAAATGTATAAAAATCAAATGGTACACGAGGGAGACTCTAACTCCTCACGCGTACAGAGCATGCATGGAAAATCTCACGGGGTCGCTCGAAGACACATCCGTGCTAGTACAGTCCGAATCACGGGATCCCAAACCCACACGTGATTCTAGCCAGAAAGACCTCAGGTCAGAGGTCTGCCTCCCCCCGGTAAAGGCCTCGGGTCAGGAGTCACAGCCTCCCCCGGTAAACATCCTCGGGGATCAGCTGGGATGCAAGTGTATCGATACAACAACATATACTGAGACTGTACTCTGTGTAAACCAAATCATAAATAGTTCGATGCAAATGCATAAAGTAATATTTAAATGTATATACATAATGTATAATGGTATAAGCATAATCGTATAACACATGCTCATAGAAAACATAATCTCGTATGCATGCTCATGCTCGTAAAACGTATGTAATGACTCGCGATTAACAGTGAAAAGAAGTTGTCCACTCACAGACTAGCGTAACGCAGTTCGCTTTAATCCCGTGATCCGGCGGAAAACCCCTCGCCAAACGAACGATCACGAACCCCTGAATAATCATAAAATCCATTTCTCAAAATCATAACTCAATACTTCGAATCATATCACGAGAAACAACTGTTCTCGGAAACACATAATTCAATAACGACGAATTGTCGAAAATCCGATAATCACACCACAAAACCTCGCTATAATTTCTGATGCTCAATTCGAAAAACAAACCTCACCACAGCAATCGGGGCGCGATTCCGAGTAAAATGACATACAACTTGTCGAAAACCCCGAAAAGTCAACTTTGACCGGAGATCGCCGTTGACCGCCGCCGCCGGCGGCAGCGCCACCCAACTTGGAATTTCTCCGGCGAACCAAAGCCTATTCCACTCAAAATCATCCAACAATCAACTTCCATAACTACACCAAAGATCAATTTTGACTCTAACTAGCTCAATTTCAAGCAAAACTGAAATCACTCACAAACTTTAATCCAACAATTTTCCATGTACAAATCGAATTGGAACTCCATACCTATATGGTTAGATTCATGGTGATGAGAGCTTCAAAGCCCAGTGCTTCTTGTAGCTCAAATAGGCCGGAATAGGATCGACCCTAAAATCCCAAAATTCACAAACTTTGGTCGAAAATTTCTCTTTCCACCGTCAACCTCGCTGTGAAAGGTGGCCGGAATCATCACGGGGGAGCTGAGGCGAGTTGAACGGGACTAGGCTCGAGGCCTAGGGTGGCCGGACGGCGTGTCACCACCGGGGAGCCGTGGCACCGTCGTCCTCCTCTCCTCCAAGCCGAGTTGACTCGGTCAACAGCCATCAATGCCCACTTTGACTTGCCCAAAATAGAAACCTCATTAAATACTTGCTATTTTAGGAAACTCCCATAATTAATTTTACGACAAACTTCGAATACCCGTAACTTTCGCGTCGTAAATCCGTTTCCAGCAATTCTCGCGTCAATAAACTCATCTCGACAAGTTCTTTAATTACCACCCGAAGTCAAACACATCGAAAAATCCAATAAAAAGTCAACGGTTCAAACCATCACAAGCTTATCCGATTAAATAATCAACGGGTCGAAAATATTCGTAACTTAATCCTCGTAACTCAGAATAATCCTCCGGAAGTTCCCTTGAGCTCAAAATTAAATTCTCAACAACTTCCACGAAGGATCTTAAATCAAATTCTCATCCGGTAATTTAGTTGCTAACAAGGCCGCCATATTAGCAGATTATGTCGAAATCACGACAAATCGTGAAACTCGCAAATCAAGTCGATAAACATTCTATCTACGGTTCGGGTCGATCAACGGTCCAAAACGGATCACAATCACGATTCGGATAGACTCGAACACGAACGGATAAACTCGACAATATTCTGAAATTTCAAATATTCATATTATATTCCTCGGTCGTCCAAATAATGATCCGGAACCGCCCACGAACTCGAAATCACGCGTACAGTAACTCTCGAGAAGATACTCAACTCAAATTCTCGGCCAATAATTTAGTCGTGATCAAAGCTGGCGACTCAATCTATTATCGAAAATCTGCGATTACGCATAACCTCATGAATTAATCTGATTACGCTTCTGATTCTGTTCCGGGTCGTCACAATCGTCGAAAATGACATAAATACTCTACTATCCCTCGACACAAAATTCACCACCCAAAACAACTCAATAACCTCACGACTGCGATCGGAGCACGAAAACAAGTCGAAAACACATATAATTTCCCAATAATCCAGACCTCGCCGGAGCTCCGCCGCGAACCACCGCTAGAGACTTTTCCAGGCGGAACAAACCCAGAATTCTTCCACTTCTCAAGGCTAACCATTTCTCTCAAAGGACCACCACCATCCAAGGCCCACCGTGGCCGGAAAACAGCTCGAAAATCACAACCTCCATTGATTTCGGTGACCTATTCCGGCGAGCTTCAAATGGCCTCCAAACCTGAAATCTTTCCACCCAAAAGCTTCTATGGGTTGAGGGAAGCAAAACCCCCAACCCCATCGACCCCAAAAGTGACTGGAAAAGTTCATCCGATTTCGGCAAAATTCCTAAACTTCACCGAGTTGGTTCTCCTTCAATACTCAACCAAATCAACTCAAACCAAGTTCAAAACAATAGGAAATCATGAGAGGAAGCTAACCATACCAAGCTTGTGGTTTGAAGTGGCCGGAATCAAAAAGTCAACAGCGAGTCAACGGCGGTGCAAAATCCCTTCGCTCAACATGGGTCAACGGTCCAATTTTGGTCAACTCGGCTCAAATGTGACTTTTCGACAAATTTACGACTATTTCGATATTTATACTCACTACTAAAACGATCAACGGTCGAAAACGGATCGAAACCAAACGGATAAACACGATTAAATCCAACTATCGGAAATATTCATAACATATTCATCAGACATCGGAAAAATTCTCGAAAAACTCCTACGAGCTCGAAATCCTAAACTCTACAACTCTCGTGAAGGAACTCGTATCAAATTCATTACCAAAAATATCATCGTGAACTAACCCGCCATATTAACTAATTTCGACTCAGCCGCGACCAATCGCGAAACTCTCAAATTAAGCCAGTTAACTACCATTTCCAGTTCGGGTTGTCACAAATCTACCCCCCTAACAAAAATTTTGACCTTGAAATTTACATACCTACTAACTGAAAAGATGAGGATACTGCTCTCGCATGTGTTGCTCGGTCTCCCAAGTGGCTTCCTCCACTGAATGATTCTGCTATAAGACCTTCACAAGTGGAATAACTCTGTGCCTCAACTCCTATACATGTCGATCAAGAATCTGTACTTGCTCCTCCACATAGGTCAAATCTTCCCGTATAGGAAGCTGATATGGTGCTAAAATATGCGATGGATCCGAAATGTACTTCCGCAACATAGATACATGGAAGACATCATGCACTCTAGCCATCTCTGAAGGTAACTCCAACTTGTATGCCACAGCACCAACTCTCTCTGTGATCTCATAAGGACCAATATATCGTGGCTGAAGTTTGCCACGCTTCTCGAAATGAACTACTCCTCTCCAAGGAGACAATTTTAGGAAGACCCGCTCCCCAACTGCGAACTCAGGACTCTTCCTCCTCACATCTGCATAGCTCTTCTGTCGATCTTGAGCAATCTTCATTCTGTCTCTAATGATCTGAATATCCTCGGTGGTGCTCTTCACCAAATCAGGACCAATGAGCCAACGCTCACCCACCTCACTCAAACACAATGGAGTACGGCACTGCTTCCCGTACAAAGCCTCATATGGTGCCATATCGATGCTGGTCTGATAACTGTTATTGTAGGAAAACTCGATCAAATGAAGTTGCTGGTCCCAATTCCCTCTAAACTGTAATACACAGGACCGCAACATGTCCTCTAGGGTTTGAATGGTCCTCTCAGACTGCCCATCAGTTTGAGGATGGAAAGCTGTACTAAAATGTAGTCTGGTCCCCAAAGTTCGCTCCAATGCCTGCCAAAACTCTGAGGTGAACTAACTATCTCGGTCAGAAACGATGGACACAGGCACACCATGCAAACGAACAATCTCAGCCAAATATAGCTTCGCTAACGTGCCCACTGAAATCTTCCCTGGAAGTGCAAGGCAATGAGCTGATTTCGTCAAACGGTCCACAATTACCCAAATACCAGTGTTACCAGCAAAAGTATGCGGTAACTGATATACGAAATCCATAGTGATATGCTCACACTTCCAAACGGGAATCTCTAAAGGCTATAGCTTTCTAGCATGTTTCTGTCTCTCTGCCTTCTCTTGCTGATAAATGAGGCATCTGCTCACATACGCTGCAATTTCCCTCTTTATATTCCGCCACCAATAGTAGGCTCTAAGTGTGCGAAACATCTTCGTACTGCCTGGATGCATAGCGTAAGCAGAACAATGGGCTTCATCTAAGATCCCCTTCTTCAAGCCCTCGTCTCTGGGTACACAAAGTCTGCCTCTGAATAGCAATGTACTGTCACTACTCAACTGAAACTCTGTTGGCACACCATTCTAAATCATGGTCTTCTCGTCCAACAGATAGGAATCCACATCTTGAGCTTCACGAACCTGATCAACCAATACTGGTCGAACCTGGAAGCTAGCCAATAAGGCTCTATCATCATCCCACTCTAACTCCGCTTCCGTAGCCCATAACTCTGCTAACATGGAAACTCTGGCCATACGCACATGAAACAATTAAGCTCCAGATTTCCGACTGAGTGCATCAGCAACGACATTAGCCTTCCCTGGATGATACTCAAAGGTGCAATCATAGTCATTGATCAACTTCATCCATCTGCGCTGTCTCATGTTCAGATCTGGCTGCGTGCGCAAATAAGTGAGACTCTTGTGATCCGTATATATCTTGCACTGAGCTCCGTACAAGTAGTGTCTCCAACTCTTCAAGGCTAATACAATAACAGCTAACTCCAAATCATGCGTAGGATAATTGACTTCATGTGGTTTCAACTGCCTAGAACCATAAGCCATCACTCTGCCATGCTGCATCAAAACATAACCAAGACCCAATTTCGATGCATCGCTGTAAACCACATACTCTCCACTATCATCAGGTAGAGTCAGAACCGGTGCAGTAGTCAACTTCTCCTTCAAGAGAAAGTAACTCTCCTCACAAGCATCAGGCCACTCGAACTTGACGCCTTTCTTCGTCAATTTGGTAAATGGAGTGGCAATCCATGAAAAATCATGCACAAAGCGCCGATAGTAACCTGCCAAGCCCAAGAAACTCCTGATCTCTGGTACAGTGGTAGGTCTACTCTAATTCATTACGGCTTCAATCTTGTTAGGATCCATGCTGACTCCCTCAGCAGATATCACATGACCCAAAAACTTTACGCTGCTCAACCAGAACTCAAACTTGCTGACTTTGCAAACAACTGATTATCTCGCAAAGTCCGCAAAACAGCTCGCAAATGTTTCTTGTGCTGGCCCACACTCCTAGAGTAAATTAGGATGTCGTCGATGAATACGATCACAAACTTGTCCAGGAATCGCCTGAACACCCTGTTCATCAAATCCATGAAAGTTGCAGGGGCATTGGTCAACCCAAACGGCATAACCAAGAACTCATAATGCCCGTACCGTGATCTGAAAGCTGTCATGCGCACATCTGACTCTCTGATCCTCAACTGATGGTATCCAGACCTGAGATCAATCTTCGAAAAGACTTAAGCTCCCGTGACCTGATCAAACTAATCGTCAATCCGTGGTAATGGATACTTGTTCTTCACCGTAACCTGATTCAGCTTCCGGTAGTCAATACACAGCCGCATGGAACCATCCTTCTTCCTTACAAACAACACAGGAGCACCACACAGTGAAACACTAGGTCGAATGAAACCTTTCTCTAGCAACTCTTGAAGTTGAATCTGTAACTCCTTCAACTCCGCTAGTGCCATACAATAAGGTGCCTGAGATATAGGTCTAGTGCCTGGTAAAAGCTCAATGGTGAAATCAATCTCTCTGACTGGAGGAACACCTGGTAACTCCTTCGGAAATACATCTGAAAACTCAAAAACAACCTCAATATCATCAATGTCTGGTACAGCAACCTTTGTATCCATAACATGAGCTAAGTATGCCACACAACCCTTCTTCATCATCCGCTCGGCCTTCATCGCTGAAATTACATGGTAGGGAAGTATTCTTCTCACCGCGAAACAATGGACGTCGAAAAACCACCTCCTTCTTGTGACAGTCGAACATAGCCCAATGTGTCTCCAAGAAGTCCATACCCAAAATCACATCAAAATCAACAATGTCCAGCAACAAAAAATCTGCGGCTAAACCATAACCTCCCACAAAGATCTCACAATCTCTATACACCCATCCAAAACTCACAACCTCACCGGATGGATACAACACTCTCCACAACCCCGGAAGTGGAGATGCAGGCATAGTAGCAAAAGATGACAATCTAAATGATATGAATGAATGCGTAGCACCTAGATCTAGCAAAGTAAGTACTGGATAGCCAAAAACATGCAACGTACCAATGACAACCTCTAGTGAAGCTCTACCCTCACGCAATGACATAACATGAACTTTGGCCTGTCCAGCTGGTCGTCCACGCGAATTGCGACTTTGTTGTCCGCCCTGTCCAAAAGACTGTACTGGTCAAGCTCCAAAAGTAGTACCTCGATCTCCTCCTGAACTCTGAGCTGTTTGACCACCAACACCAGCAAACTGGAGACACTCCCTCGCAAAGTGACCCTCCTGGCCACAATGATAACAAATGGTAGTGTCCCGCTGATAAGGACCAAAGTGATGCCTATTGCAGAAATTGTACAATGGATACTCCCTCGGTATAGCAAAAGTGCCACTAGTACGTCGAGGATAGCTAGACCCACTGGAACTCCCACTGGATTGTGGTCTCTGTGGCTGATTCCTCCTCCATCTCTAACTTTGCCTAGCCGTACTAGCAGGATATATATAAGGTCCACTGCCAGATGATGATGCCGATCCAGAAGTGCCTGAACTCAGCCTCTTAGAAGGTCCCTGACTCGGTCCACCTTCCTCAAATCATCGAGACTGGAATCGCATCTGCCTCTCCTCTCTATTTCCTCGCCTCGAAGTGCAGCACTCACAAACTCATCAAAGTTGTCTCGAGGCATCGTAGTCAATGTTCCCTTGATATTCAGGTTCAAGCCCAACTCAAATCTCCTGCACTTGGCTTCCTCTGAGGCCATATCACGAGAAAATCGAGACAAACGAGTAAATTTATCCCGATACTCAAGTACTGACATGCTACCCTGTCTCAGGTTAAAACATGCGATGGATCCGAAATGTACTTCCGCAATATAGATACATGGAAGACATCATGCACTCGAGCCATCTCTGAAGGTAACTCCAACCTGTATGCCACAACACCAACTCTCTCTGTGATCTCATAAGGACCAATATACCGTGGCCGAAGTTTACCACGCTTCCCGAAACGAACTACTCCTCTCCAATGAGACAATTTCAAGAAGACCCAATCGCCAACCTCGAACTCAAGACTCTTCCTCCTCACATCTGCATAGCTCTTCTGTCGATCTTGAGCAATCTTCAGTCTATCTCTGATGATCTGAGTGTTCTCAGTGGTGCTCTTCACCTAATCAGGACTAATGAGTCAACGCTCACCCACCTCACTCCAACACAATGGAGTACGACACTGCTTCCCGTACAAAGCCTCATAAGGTGCCATATCGATGCTGGTCTGATAACTATTATTGTAGGCAAACTTGATCAAATGAAGTTGCTGATCCCAATTCCTTTTGAACTGCAAAACACAAGATCGCAACATATCCTCTAGTGTCTGAATAGTCCTCTCCGACTAACCATCTAACTGAGGATGAAAAGCTGTGTTGAAATGTAGTCTAGTCCCCATTGTCTTCTGTAATGCCCGCCAAAATTCGGAAGTAAACTGATTATCCCGATCAGAAACTATAGACACAGCTACACCATGCAATCTCACAACCTCCTTCAGGTACAGCTTCGCCAATCTGGTCACGGGAAGCTTTCCTGGAAGTGCTAGGAAATGAGCTGACTTCGTAAGGCGGTCCACAATCACCCAAATACTAGTACTACCACCAGAAGTACGAGGAAACTGATACATAAAATCCATGGTGATATGTTCCCATTTCCACACTGGAATCTCCAAAGGTTGTAGTTTACCTGCCAATTTCTGACATTTTGCCTTCACTTGCTGACAGATCAGGCATCTGCACGTACATTGCTATTTCCTCTTCATGTTTCGCCACCAATAGTGAGCTTTAAGTGTCTGGAACATCTTTGTACTACCCGGATGCATAGCATATGCGGAACAATGGGGTTCATCGAGTATTTCCTTCTTCAAATCTTCATCTCTGAGCACATATAATCTCCCCCTGAACATCAAAGTGCCATCACTCCACATCCGAAACTCTGTCGGTACACTATTCTGAATCAAATTCTTCTTGCTCAGCAGATAAGCATCTGAATCTTGAGCCTCACGAACTCAATCAAGTAATACCGGACGGACTTGGAAACTGGCCAACAATGCTCCATCATCATTCCACTCCAACTCTGCTCTCGTTGCTCGTAACTCTGTCAAAAGTGACACTCTAGCAACATGTACATGGAAGAGAGAAGCACCATGTTTCCAACTAAGAGCATCAGCAACCACATTAGCTTTCCTTGGATGATACTCGAAAATGCAGTAGTAATCGTTGATCAGCTTCATCCATCTGCGCTGCCTCATATTCAAATCCGGCTGTGTATGCAAGTAAGTAAGACTTTTGTGATCGGTGTAGACCTTGCACTGTGCCCCATACAAGTAATGTCTCCAACTCTTCAATGCTAATACAATGGCTGCTAACTCCAGATCATGAGTAGGATAGTTGACTTCGTGTGGTTTCAACTGTCTCGAAACCATAAGCCACAACTTTTCCATGCTGCATCAAAACACAACCCAGGCCTAGCTTTGAAGCATCACTGTACACCACAAACTCTCCGCTATCGTCAGGTAGAGTCAACACCAGTGCAGTAGTCAACTTTTCCTTCAAAGTCAAGTAACTTTCCTTACAAGCATCAGACCATTCAAACTTGACTCATTTCTTCGTTAAACGGGTAAGCGGTGTCGCTATCCGTGAAAAGTCTTGCATAAATCGGCGATAATAACCTGTTAAGCCCAAGAAACTCTGTATCTCTGCCACGTTGGTAGATCTGCTTCAATTCAGCACCGCATCAATCTTATCTGGATCCACACTGACTCCCTCAGCTGATATCACGTGGCCCAAAAACTTTACAGTATCAAGCCAAAATTCGCATTTACTGAACTTGGCGTACAACTGAGCGTCTCGTAAAGTCTGCAAGACTGCATGCAAATGCTTCTTGTGCTGCTCCACACTCCTGGAATTGATCAGGATATCGTCGATGAACACAATGACGAACTTGTCCAGATAACGTCTGAAAATCTGATTCATCAGGTCCATGAAAGCAGCTGGCGCATTGGTCAACCCAAACGACATGACAAGGAACTCATAGTGCCCATAACGTGACCGAAATGTCGTTTTGTCCACATCGGACTCCCGAATCCATAACTGATGCTATCCAGACCTGAGATCAATCTTCGAGAAGACTGAAGCTCCTTTCAGCTGATCGAACAAATCATCAATCCGAGGGAGCGGATACTTGTTCTTCACCGTAACCTGATTCAACTTCCAATAATCGATACATAACCTCATCGAACCATTCTTCTTCCTTACAAACAACACTGGAACACCCCAAAGTGAAACACTAGGTCGAATGAAGTCTTTCTCAATCAGTTCCTGAAGCTGACTCTGCAACTCCCTCAACTCCGCTGGTGCCATACGATAGGGTGTCTGTGAAATAGGTCTGGTACCCGAAAGTAACTCGATAGTGAAATCAATCTCCCTAACTGGAGGAACACCGGGTAAATCCTTGGGGAACACACCTGGATACTCGCAAACCACTGTAATATCACCAATGTCAGGCACACGAACACTCGTATCAACTACATGTGCAAGATAAGTCTCACAACCCTTCCACATCATCCGATCAGCCTTCACTGCTGAAATCAAACAAGGCAAAGTAGTATTCTTTTCACCCTGAAACAAAATTTCGGGCATGCCTGGACTCCTAAATACAACCTCCTTCTTGTAACAGTCAAGAACAGCCAAATGGTTCTCCAAGAAATTCATACCCAAATTCACATCAAAATCTACGATATCCAGCAGCATCAAGTCTGCGGCTAACCCATAACCTCCAATGAAAATCTCACAATTTCTATATACCTACCCGACACACACTACCTCCCCAGATGGATACAACACTCGCCACATACTAGGGAGTGGAGATGCAGGTATAGTAGCCAATGATGCTAGTCTATAAGACATGAACGAATGCGTAGCCCCTGGATCAAGTAAAGTAAGAACTGGATGACAAAAAATGTACAACGTACCGATGATAACCTCCGGAGAAGCTCTGCCCTCACGTAGAGACATGGCATGAACCCGAGCTTGTCCTGCTAGTCGTCCACGCTGGCTACGATTCTGCTGACTACCCTGTCCAGAAGGCTATGTTACTAGATCAGGTTGCGAGCTACGAGAGCTGAGTTAGAGTGAGATGATGATGGAGCATTGTTGGCTAGTTCCAGGATCGACCTGTGTTACTAGATTAGGTCTGTGAGGCTCAGGATGCGGATTCCTACTGATTGGACAAGAAGAATATGATTCAGAATAGTGTTCTAACAAAGTATCAGTTGAGGAATGTTGGCACTTTATCATACAGAGGAGACTATGTGGGCCCAGAGACAATGAATTGAAGAGGGAGATGCTTATAGAGTTCATTGTTCTACATATGTATGTACTAGTGGTACGAAGATGTATCAGATACTTAGAGTTTACTACTCGTGGCGCACCATGAAGAGGGAAATAGCAGCTTATGTGAGCAGATGCCACATCTGTCGGCAGGTGAGGACAGAAAGATGGAAACTTGCTGGGAAGTTACAACCATTGGAGATTCCAGATTGGAAGTGGGAGCATATCATTATGGATTTCGTGTATTAGTTACCGCGCACTTCGGATGGTAATACTGGTATTCTGGTCATTGTGGACCGTTTGACGAAATCAGTTCTTTTCCTTGTACTTCCAGGAAAGATTTCTATGGACAGGCTGGTATAGCTGTTTTTGGCAGAGGTTGTCCATTTTCATGGTGTGCTTGTGTCCTGGGTCTCTGATCGAGATAATCAATTACAATAGAGTTTTGGCAGGCATTGTAGTAAGCATTGGGGACTAGATTACAATTTAGTGCAGTTTTTCATCCTTAGATTGGTGGGTAATCGGAGAGGATTATTCAGACTTTGGAGGACATATTGTAGTCCTGTGTATTGCAGTTCAGAGGGATTTAGGACCAGCAGTTTCATTTGTTCGAGATTGCTCGCAGTACCAGTTTACAGACCAGTATTGTTATGGTATTGTAAGAAGTTGTGTATGAGAAATAGTGTTGCACTCCATTATGTTGGAGCGAGTTAGGAATGAGATGGCCTTTGGTCCTGATTTAGTGGAATGCGCTACTATTAACCTTCGGATTAGTAAGGACAAATTGATAATTGCTCGAGTTCGACAGAGAAGTTATGCAGATGTGAGTATGTGAAGTCATTGAGTTCAAGGTTGGTGACTAAGGTTTCCTTGGAAATGTGTGATTTGTTTTGGGAGTTGTGGTATACTTTGCCATGTTATATTGGTCCGTATGTGATCATGGAGCGAGTTAGTGTTGTGACGTATAGTTTGGCATTGCCTGTAGCGTTGGCAAGTGTGTATGTTGTATTCCATGTGGTGGAACTATATTTCAGATTTATTCCATGTTTCGCAACCTATCAGTTCACTATACACACTACCACATTTCTTTGCATTGTCGACGACTTAAAGTCGTCGGCCTTTCTTAATATCTCGTCGGTGATACTTATAACCGACGACATGTCGCCGGTTATAAGGTCACCGGAAACCAACTGTCGGTGAAAGTATCACCGACGAGAAATTGATGATATCGTCAGTGATACTTCCAAGGTATCACCGACAATATCTCGTCCCCGGCAATGAAAAAGAGCATCACCGACGAGTTACGTCGTCGGTGATGAAGCTCCGCCGGGGTCAACATATTGACCGCAACATTTATGTCAGACGATATTCTTCAAAAAATCATCGGCTATAAGCAAGAATCTCGCCGGAAATTGGGAGTTATTGCCGACGAGATAGGTCCATCTCGTCGGCTATACCCGGTGACATTTTACAAAAAAAAAGAAGCAGGTTCTGGATTGGGCCCAATTCCAGAACCAGCAGTGAAAAACACAAACCGTACAAATACACATCCAACAGTACACACATATTTGTCCAACAATATAAACAACAACAATACAAAAATAAAATACAACTACACTAAGATTCGACGAAATCCATGTTTACGAAATCATTTGAACTCCGGCGGCTACCCTGGTCTTGCTGCGACGGCTGCGGCTGTGGAACACTGGGGAACACAGGCATCGGCGGAGGTGTGGGGAGCGGGTGTCCGGTAGTCTGGCACTCGTACATCGTCTGCATCCATGTCATAATTTGTGTCTGCTGCTCGACCATAACTCGGTGTTGCTCGACCATCGTCAGGTGCTCGGCCTCTCTGGCTGCCTGCTGCTCGGCCAATTGCTACATCTCCTCCACCACCCTCCTTTGCTCCTCCAATTCCCTCCACGTCCTCTGGAGCTCCGCTGCTGGGTTAGAGTTCCTAGAAGAAGTTCTTGACCCCCTAGAGTATTCCGAAGTGTCCTTTAATACTCATTCACCCGTCGAGCCCATTACCCTGCAGTAGTGGATATTCCTCCCAGTCCCGCATGCTTTTGCCATGATCTGAGCTGTTATAGGGCGATTAAGCGTCTCAATCTGAGAGGCATACTGGGTCACTTCCTCCTCCGAGCAGTCAGGATGGTCGTTTCGAGCTATATTCATGGTGACCTCTGTGATCGCATCCTCCACTCTCACCTAATTGAAAAGCGAATATGAATAACGTATTATTAAACAAAATAAATTAATAGAGAAAAATAGTTTGATTAACACATGCATATGTGAACTACAAAATAATGAGGCCAAAGACTTACCGCTTCTTCAGGGCACTGCGGATAAAACTTCTGATGAACAAACACCAACGGGTTGACTTCTTGTTGTTTCCGCGCCCTACGCGACCAACCCAAATAGTTGAGTGAACCTGCATGATGGGACTTGGTGTTTTTCAATCTGTTCTCAATGTTCGTCTTGGAAATCGCCTTGTTGGATAAACATATGTCAAAAAATTAGTAACTAACTATTTCAATGTGATACGATATATTAGGGTTGTAAAATATATTCAGGATGCATACCTTCACTTTGGGGTGCTCGAAGTGGGCTACCAACCACAGCCACTCGTACTCCCTAAACTGGAGTTCGCTAGGGGTAGCACCTCGGCCTAGATCCTTGTACTTTGTGTAATGTTTTGAAAGCTCGTTCTTCCACTCTTTATACCTATATTAACACCAGAAACAAATGTTAGAGATATTAAAACACTTGATAAACAAAAATCTAACTCGATATATACTCAAATAACTCGAATCACATCACCTGATATGTAGTTGACGCTCTGCCCACATCTCAATAAGGCATTCATCCACGTCAAACCACAGCTGCAAGATGAATATATAAATGGTAAAATTATATATTTCTTCGGACTTAATTAATACATGTAAAATTTACGTAATGAAAATATGATTTAACTCACAGTCAGTGCATTATGCACTTGCAACTCTCGGAGTTCCTCCCGCACCCGGCAGCCTCTGATTGATGATGTGGTTAATCCTTTCTTCCAACACTCGCTCAGGGTTTGCCTGCGGAGGAGGCGGAGCTGGTATCTCGTCATCCTTGACTTCTTCATCCTCATGAAAAAGTGGTTCTCGCTCCCCCAACTTGTCGTTGATCAGTGTGAAGCTGACTGTCATGGTATTGGTGAGGTTTGAGAGAGCTATTGTGAGAGCATCAAAATTTTTACAGTTGTTGGCACGCTCAACCTCTCGAGCCTCGTAAAGGCTGTCGAGCCTGTTCTGAACTCTGGACACCGTCTTGTCGCTGGCTTCCTTGTTGTTCAAAATCCGTTCCATGTTAGCGTTTCGCCGTTGCTCTTGTTTGAGCGAAAAGTCTCTGTAGGCCTCGAAGTCCATGGCCCTTATTGCTTCGATGTTCTTAGGTTCTGACGATGATGATCGACCCTTAGTCATCGTTGCACCGAACCTTTGTATTACTTCCTCGTTGCTTAAACCTTTGTAAGCGGCTGGGTTGTGTTCTCGGAATGCGGGTGCTGGATGCTTAAGGCAACTCATGAAAGTTTTGCGGTACGGATCAATGATTTTAAGGCACTAAACTTGCGTCCCACTGTGCATGCCAAAATGTTTGACTTCGATTTTTCTCCAGTCAGGTTGCTACGAGTGGAGTGATCGCAAACTGTCACTTTTTGTATCCGCGTTTATTGTTGTGTTGTGTGCGAGGCATGCTACTGCCGAGGGCAGAATGTTGTTGTGTAGTGCGCCGTGTAGTCTATGCTTCTTGTTAAGTGATTGGAGCGAGGAGAGTACCAACCTCGCTCATTGAGTCCTACTTGTCTTGATACAAGATGTAAGCTTCGTGTCTCCCTGCTGAGCCACAAAGAATCGATACTTTACACCCTCGGGCAAGTATAAAGCAGAGCAATTCTAAGGACGTAGTGTTGAGAACATCAGATAGTGTGACTTCGTAGATCTTAAGAATCCCTATGCTCTGTCGGGTGGCTTGGACTCTGCCGATTGCCGTCATTGTAGCTCGAGTGAATCTTCGAATTCTCACGCTCTGTTGGGTGACCTAGATCCTGAATTCACTGTTGCTAGTTGGTTAGCTTGAGTGAACTTTCGAATCCCCGCGCTCTGTCGGGTGGCCTAGATCCTGAGTTCGCTAGTTGTTTACTCGTATTGAAGCAAGATTTGCTGGTGCGCAAATTGTGTATGAGTGTAGCGGTCTGCAAATTTGCTTCACTTCGCCTATTTATAGAGATAGGTGCTCTGATCCTCCTCGCTTGACAAAGTAACATTTATTGATTATAAATGATATCTTGCCCTTAGATTCCTCTAGATTATCTAGGAATCACATAGATATTCTTTCCCGATTCGCAGCTCTAATCAAGCCACACGTAGTTGACCCATTTTATCTCCAAGGTCCAAAAATATCAAAATAAATATAATATTTATTTTGGTCCCAAACATTTTCTCTTATTTTTAATCGAAAAATATGCCTTAAAACTGTTTGCAACCTACACTCCACACAGATAGGCAGTGCAGCTGTTCCCGACTGAACAGATTGGAGTCCAAGGCGGCTGTGCTCAGTTCTCGAAGGGCTCACTTGTGGTTGATTTTAAAGAGTTCTGTGCAATTGCTGGTATTCTCTTTATCTGTGATTTTAATCTGATTTTATTTGGTCGATTCGTATAGTGGGCACTATTCTGGAAAGATGATGGAAAGACAAGAAGAAGAAGAAGACATAGTTTGCTTAGACGAATCGTTTTTCATCGATGACAAGTAAGTAAGAAACCTTGTCCGTCTATTGTTGGATTCCAGAGTAGTAGAGTTTATGCTAATAATATTTGTGATGGATGCAGTTACCAGCTCACCACTTTCACATTTGGGTCTCAAGTTGTTCAACTCCTTTGCCTCCAATCTGCTTCAAGTGAGTTACTTTTCTTTGCCCATTAAGTGAGTAAGAAGAGTCTTAAGTATCCTGTTGCTCCATCTAATAAGAAACTGAAATTTTAGACCTCCAAATAACACCAAAATGTCAGGCAGACAAATTAACTCTTCTGGAAACAGCTGATTTTGATCTGACAGGACAACTGGTGTGGCCAGGGGCAATGCTGTTGAACGATTACCTTTCTAAGAATGCAAAGATTCTGCAAGGATGCTCCGTTTTGGAATTAGGCTCCGGGGTCGGTAAGCGAATTTCCAAGCTCCTCTGTGTATAGGATTATATTTTAGTGCATCACTTGTAACATGATAGGGGGACTAAAAGTACATTAAAGTTAATAACAATGAGGGAGACACCAGTCTAGCAATAAGGAAGTATGGTTAGTGTTCCCAAAAGTGTTGGTAGGGTGCGGCTCACATCCAAAGGGAATTTTTGTGGGAAGCAGTATGCCTAGAGGTCTGAGTTTAAAGACAATCCTTCTGTGATTATATACTTTAATAGAACAGCCCTTCCCCAAACAACAAACATAATAGCTTTGAGGAATGTGTTATATGTAGCCCAGAAAGTACCCCTAGAGGCTGAACTCAACCCCTTGTCAATTCCAAAAAGGTATCTACAAAGCAATATGCGTTAACCTTTGAAAACTTTAAAAGTAAGGACGCCCTCACTTATACATTAAGCTTTCAATCATTGATATACGGGAAAATAGACCTCATAGGCTTATATAATGTCAAAATTTAAGTAAATTGAAAATCACTTGGCATTTTGTTTACATATTCTGTTGATTTGAGCTCTGTGCAACAGGTTTAATGTTCCACCACTTTCTTCTACACACTCCCAGCTTATATGTATATAATATAATAGATCTCAGTAGTTCTACACCTCCCATCTTAGGATGCAACATTTTGATGATAATCCATCATGATTTTGTTGGGGTCACTCCAGTGTTTCTAAATCATTTTGTTGGGGCCACTCCATCGTTTCTGAATCTGCATATTGCCTAGATCTCCATTCTTGAGTTATCTGAAATCATCTACAGCAACAAAAGCATTTACTGTTTGACCAATTGATTATCATATGTAAATGATGATCATTTCACTGTCTGTTGCCAACACCATTCCTGTCTAACTTTTCTGCCATCCATGAGTCAATGATTTCAAACTTGTTATATGTACATAACTTATATCATAATATCTGATGCCAACATGGTACCATCTCTTGGTGTATTTAATATACAGGTATTACAGGAATACTGTGCAGCAGATTTTGCAGTGAAGTTGTTTTAACAGACCACAATGATGAAGTGCTTAAGGCAAGGTCATGATATAAATTATTATGCTAATACATTGGATAGGTCTTCTCTCTTCTTCTTTATTTGACTAGTTTGCATTTTCTTTCTCAGATCTTGAATAAAAATATACAGCTACATGTATCTTCTGATAATCCTGGATACTGTGCTGGTGAGTTTTGGTGGGCAAACATATTAATTTTAAACAATATGCATACGATTCGGTTAATTTTTTTTGTCTATGCTTCTGCAGGATTAGCGGCTGAGAAACTGGAATGGGGCAATTCTGAACAAATCACAGAGATATTACAAAAGTATTCTTCAAGAGGGTTCGATTTGATTCTTGGAGCTGATATTTATATCCTCAATGTAGTACTTTTTTCATTTAGCACAAAAGTCGGGATCTATTCAAAACAGTGAAATTGATTCCTGAATCTCATTAAAAATGATCCAACAGTCAATATCTCTTGATTTTTAACATTATTTTCAATGTCGGGTCTTTTGAAAATCATAGAATATAATTCCCAGTGACCCAAACCTCTTTTAGCTTTATTATGTTGTGATTAGTGTGGTATTCCTTAAACTAGACTTATCTATTTGTAAGATCCTCAACCAAACCAAGCTGGTCTAAGAACACTTCATTGCTCGTAGTTCAGATTAGTCAGGTGACATGAGCCATTTTTCCTCCATTACTTGTTTTAGTTGCTACTGGCATGTAGTTGCATTTTCTTTCTTTTATTGGTTTTAATTTTGTATTCCATGTTTCTGGAATTGCAGCATACTAATGACATCATGAAAGCCAACTTTAGTGCATTATGTTTCATGTATGCCTTGTAGCTTATATTTCCACCTCATACGGATCTGATGTTTTTTTTTTTTGTAATATCTTCGTAGTGAAGTTAAATGTATAAGCTTAAACAATCCAAGAGTGGTTGGCTAGTTGATACAGTTTTTGCATACATGTTATAATTATGTAGTTCATTTTGGGATTTGTAGATATACTTTCTAACATTATTGCGCTGACTGAAGGCAATACTTCGCATATTCAGTTTCCCATGGATCTGGTAAGAAAACTAATTTTCCTTGACAATGCATACGCTTTCAGCAGTCCAGCATTACTCCACTTTTTGACACGGTGGAAAAACTTCTTCGAGTTAGAAAAGAAGGAGAGTGCAAATTCATACTAGCATATGTGTCCAGAGTCAAAAGGTGAGCAACTTTTCTATTACCAAGTTCTTATTAATTTGAATATATAACAGTCCACTAACAAGGTCCGGAATCACTTTATTTAGTGTTATTGTACTTCCCCTAAAATTTTATTTAAAATAAATTGAACAGTACAGAGAATATTTCGTACATTGACTACATTCATAGATGTTGATACATAATATTTGTTGCCTGAGAAAATTCTTTTGATTTCTAATAACATTAAAGTCTGTCAAAATCACATTCTGTTTCAATCTCAACCCCAAAGTTAGTTTTTTGTTGGCGATTCAAATTTTATCCTTCTTGTTGGGAGTAAGATGTGGTGGGCACTACTCCTCTGGTAGGCTAAGTCAGAATTACTGGATTGTTAGGAGTTGTGATACTCTTAACAGAAATATCATCTTGTGTTAGGTAAATCGCGACCCCTTTGGTTTTGTCATATTCTTTTTTTTTTCAGGTCAGTGTGGATACTCTTGATTGTCTGCATTGTATTTTAAGTAATAAGCATGCTCTTCTCTTCATACACCTATTTTCATTGTACTATTTGGTGTTTGTTAAGGGTACAGTATTCAAGGATCCCGAAGGAAACCACTGTCTAGCAATCAATTTCAGTTTTTTCACTACTTCTGAGGTGGATGCCAATTTTCCTTTAGATTGTGCCTTCAACTGGGGAGACGTTAATCATATTTACTAGGGGGTGTAAAGAGCCGACCTTATGGCTCTCGTATGGAGCTGACCTTGAATGATTTTGCTAGCTTGAATGACTTTGTGATTTTTCCCAGCTGAAGCTTGCCATTTCCACATGAGCTAAACAGATGCCAAACTGGAACTGTGTTGCCCCAACTTAAAATCATAGCTTATCATGTAGACATATATCTGTATCTGGTCATGGCTTCTTGTGGATCAATACGTACAAAGTAGAAATAGGCTAGTTATTTTTGTATTTGGCTGAAGTCTTTTGAGTAAATGGGAAAGTCATCAAGGATTTTGCCTAAATGAAAGCAGATGTCTTGCTATTTATTTAAAACTTTATAAATTAGGTTTATTATGCTTTATAGTTTCTTCGTATCTTGGTATTAGTTTCATTACAATCCAATATGATTTAAAATTTCATTAACCACGACTTTTTGGTTTTCCATTTTGCCTCCATTTCTTATGCAAATTTGGTTGTCATTATAGCATGGATTCACTGGTTGTTAGAGAAGTGACAAGGCGTAAGATGCAGATAAATGAAATTGTTGGGACTCGGTCTATCGTTGGAAATCTTGAAGGAGTTATCTACGAGGTGAACCTTTAGAAGAAGCATGAGCAATTGACAGTTGTATCTTACTTTTGACAAGGTTTGCTAGAGTCCAACTGTTGTTAACTGGCGAGTGTCTGTGACGCATAGCTAGGTTCAGCTATTGCAATTTCAGCTTCTCCTTGTATGAGTGACTTTTACTTGCTGCCAAAACAATTCATCCGAAAGTTAAATTTGTTTGTGGTTCAATGATTAAATGGTCCCTAGTCTTTATATTCTGAAATCATTTGCATAATAGATCAAGTATGAGTGCTTTGTATATGAACCATTTGAAACCAATAAAGGTTTTTTCATTTTAGTAGTGTATACTACCAATTTTAATGATTTTATGTCTCAGGTGTTTGTTGTACTCTGGTAATTGCAGACGATTTGGCTTTGTAGAGATTTGTTCCTTATATTGTTGATGGAATAATGCGTGACTATGCTGTTTCCAATTGATTATCTAACAGATACGACCTTGGAGTTGGACAGTGGTGCGAGCAGTGGGTTTGTTCACAATTGTAGACCAGAACTCATTGGAACATGACCAAAAGGGAAATAATGTAAACAATTGTACGTAAAGCATACAAGTTCACAACTAACATCCCCAAAACCCGTGCCATAATTTAGGTAGAGCAAAGGCACTAACCAAGGAATATATACAACTATCTGGTAATAACGTACAATCATACATTTGAACTGGGTTTGCTTTCATTTATCCTTTGGACTTTTTTCACTCTATGGTGTTACAGATTTGGATTTGACTATCGTAGTTAACATCCCAACCAATATTTTTTGGGCAATCTAATTTTAAGTTTTCAAGTGTGTTGATACATGTCTTCAACAACGACTTTGCTTCACCATTTTTCTCCACTTCGTACAGTGCAGAAGCTTACCCTCAAACTGTATATTAGTATACTGTATTGACCGAAGTTCTGCGTAGAGCTTGATGATCACCAGAAGGCAGTCTGAAGCAGCTACATGAACCTATAATTGACAAAAAAAATGGAATACAAATCAGCAATTAACTGGACACGTGTACTCAAATATAAAGTTGCTAGAAAGTTATTAATACTTGGGCTATCAGTGTTTCCTAAAATGA
Organism: Geum urbanum; assembly: GCA_946800695.1. Taxonomy (NCBI): domain Eukaryota; kingdom Viridiplantae; phylum Streptophyta; class Magnoliopsida; order Rosales; family Rosaceae; genus Geum; species Geum urbanum. The sequence continues at coordinate 45,793,928 of OX326998.1, forward strand.
TATCGTTGCCAAGCAACTGAAGGACTAAAAGAGAAACAAAAAAGGGACAACTCGGACTCGAGTACAAGTGCAAGCGGAAAGACAAATAAAACTGTAGTTGAAAAAAAGGAACATTCATTTGTAACCAAAAAACAGGAACATTATGTTTGGAATGGTTTGGGAACGTTCACTGTTTTTCCATATATCTGAAAAATCAGTTAAACTTAGAAATACACAAACAATGATGATTTCCCAGCACATAAGCAAGCACACCCAACATAAGACATTGATATGATTTTTCTGTCTTTCAATTTGAAGTTCTACTATCTCAAATTCTCTTAACTCTTCCCTCTGTAAAGTATTGTCTAATTTGATACAGCAGTAGGTAGGGCATCATATATAACTATTTACTAGACAATCAGGATCCATTAGTCTGATTTCCTGATATTTTTCTTGTAGCAATAGCAAAAAGGACGTGATGGGATAAGGTTACAAACCTGTCCAACTTTAATTGTGCATATACATTCGACAACTTGAGGGGCCACTGAGTGAAACTGAACAAAAGCACTACAAGTATTAATATTAAACAATTCAAACACGTTGCACAAAAATATATAACCATAAATAGTCTCGCATACCTCCTAAACTAATGAAAGTACTTTGGCATGAGCAGAAGTTTCTTCAGAGTGACCCAGAGCTTTGTGGAGACTTGAACACAGTTCCTTTATAAGCAAAAAGACAGATATTTTGACTGCCACAAATATTTAAAATACCAGCCGAATTACTAAAGATTGTTTAAAGTATATAATAAATATTAAAAACTAAAAAAAAAATATAAAAAAAATTGCTGCAAGCCCACAAGGGGTTACCAGTCCATGGAAATCCAAGTGAAAGGGCAGAAGTCGTCACATGCATCAAGTTCTTCTGTTGCTCCAGAATATCTTTTATATTAGCCACATGAATACTAGCAGTCATGCAGTCCAAGATTTTTTCAAGTGGAACAGGAGCCTGCTTAGTCTGATCCTCTTCTACAAAGCAGAAAGATATCCTCATAAATCTCTCCTACAGGAGCAGTATATAACCAAAGACAATTAATCCTCTTCCGCAAAGAAACGGATTAGATGTTCTCTTTCTCCATTGTTCTTAAATGTTAAAGGGCTAGATGGTTTCCACAGAACCCAGATTAGACTCTTAAACATACAAAGGTATGTCGACATCTATTTTTTTCCTAGAGAACCTCTACGAGAATGTGGACAACCGGGAATTAAAAGCTGCCAATAGGATACTCATTGCCATTTCTCAAAGTACATAATGTACATTATTTTTCTATTATTTTTAAATAAGACAAAAACTACTTTTATCATCTACCATTTTTAGCACAATTGCCAGACAAAGTTGATTTCCCAGAGTTGTTGAGAGTGGAATAACTCAAATCGTTTAACAATTGAAAGACCTCATTAAAGAACTCTTGATTACCAAAGGCTTTCATGACCTGAAACAGAAACAAAAACAAAGGAGGAAATCTATGTTAATAGACATGAGCAAATGCAGAACCTACCTTAAATATGTCTGATAGCAGATCCAGATCATGCTCCAGCAGGGGCCATTAAAATTAAAATTAAAATACAGGATGAAAACATAAGCATAAATAAAAGTTGAGATAGAAGGATAGAATTCATTTAAATTCAAGAAAAAGCCTCATTCATTATATACTGAATCCTCCAAACATCCTGCCAAGGTGAAACCATCCTAGACAGAAGAGAAGCATCCCTGCCAAAACAAGGTAATGGTACTAACAGTTTCTACTTACTCAATAACTTACAGCAAACCACTTTGATCCATACGTAAAACCACTAATAAGTTTTCATCTTGAAGTCCACAACCATTACATTGATCATTAAGTTCTGAAAAAAAAATGTGGGATACATAGTTAATTTCTAATTTTTTATATCAACCTAATCTCTTAAGCTTCTTTATGGATAATTCTGTTTTTTATTTTGCTTTATTAATGCACCATTCATACTCCAATATTAGTTTCATTTAGGCCCGGGCATTTGAACCCGGAATCCACATATCCGAACCGAAAATGGGCGGATCGGTTTGGGTTTAAGAGAGAAAAATGAGTTTAAGTAAGAACCCGATCCGTTTGTATCACAAATGGTTTCATGCGCGCGTTGTATTATTTTAAAAGTGAAAACCCAATAGTATCCGTTCAATTGTTGAAATACCACATATCTATGTATTAGTGGATGTTTGTAAATATCTTAACATAATTTGTGTTGCATCTGATCTTAAAACTCAAGTATATATATGAAGTAAAGCTAAAAAAACATACTTCATTTCACTCTCTTACACAGCCAAAGCTAACAACCCGACTCTTTCTCAACAATGACGAGCTTGATTATTAAAACTTCATCTTATTATCCAAAACCCACAATTGATTAAAACGAAATTCAACCTCTTACCACCCTATCAAAATCATAGCAATCTTTAATCCTTGAAATTAATCCCATATCACAAGTGGTTTTACTTTTTTTTTTATTATTATTCAAAATTCATGTTCTCTATGATTTATTTGTCGTGAAAAGTCTCTGCAAAATAAGCTTAAAAAAGTAAAACCCGAGAACCTGAACCGAAACCGTTTAGGTCGGATTCTAAACGGGTCGAAGGTCTAAGTAGCACAATCCGATCCGTTCTGATATATTTGGTATTTGATTCGGGTTCATATTTTTTTGGGTCAACCCGATCTATGCCCAGGACTAGTTTCATTACTTTCATACAATCTTGGGATTGTTCCCAATTATTTCACAACCCATTGAAAGAACAAAAAAATAAAAGCTAGGGCAACAAAAACATGTTAACAGCGGTCCACAATGTATTTTACCTTTTCAAGACATGAGAGCTGCTTCACGAAATTTCTTTGCTTTTTTTGTGCATGCTGATGATACTACCCTCAAAAACTCATTTAGAGTGTCAGGATTATCAGCTGAAATTGCTTTATGGCAAGACACAGAAAGTGCAGCAATTGAATATAGTAGAGCATCCTTTCCCTGGTCATATCCAGTGGCAAAAGTAACGTTTACTTGAAATACACGGAGACACTACTTCTGCAATAAATAGAAAAGAACACACATACACACACAGTGCTTATTTAAATAAAGCAATCTGTCTTCTACCTCCCATAACTGACCAGGAATCTCTTTCATTAGTGATTGGAGCAGAACATTATGGTGAGAAGCCAGGGATTCACCCAAAACTTCACTGAGTTTCGTAACTGCCTGAGCCGACTGCAAGTTGAATAGTAGAGACCAAATAATTATATCAACTTTGAATTGTAAGGCTAACTAAGTTGGCAAACAAAGAAAGTGATGACAGGGTAAAACCAAAGCAATTAAAGCTACCTTCTTTTTACTTGACCATGAAGATGTTGCAATGCTCTCACAAATAAGAGAAACAATTTCTGTCAGGTAAAGTTGGAGGGCTACACGCTCACTACTTGTATGTTCCTCCCACAACTCTTCAAACAGGCCAGAAACGTACTTGTCATCGTCAAACCTACATAAGAACACGTTACATTATAAGTCCAACTAGTATTATATGATCAACTTCTAATATGTGATTGCAGATACACCCAGTTGGGGAATTCAAGTAGGAGAGAGAAATAAATAAAGCGAATGCGATGGTGGAGTAGCCCTGCAATTTGATACGGTTCTGTGACAGTCCAATTTTATAATCCTTAAATTAATATTCTATGCACAAGAGTAAGCACTTTCAATTGTCTGTAAGTACATATTCTAAAATGAAATTCTGAAGTACAGTATGTCCGCCCAGATAACTCAGCAGTGTACTCATGTCATACATTAATATTTAGGATGACAAAATTTCAACTGAAATAACAAAAGGTATTTTTAAGTAATAAATGGAGCCTAGTGTGTTAATCAGACCTTGAGATAAAGATCACTGGAAGTATAGAAGCAAGATATCCAATTAAAATGTCTGAGACCATGGACGAATAGCTTTTCAACAAAGTGGCACATGCAATTTGAGAATTGCGGTCACCAATATGTAATGTTGCAGTGTCGTCAATCAACTTCTCAGCCTGAGACGATACTGTATATTTCAAAAGCACTGCACATGCATCAGCAAAGGCACGTTTTGATGCGGCACTTTTTTCGTCCTTTACAACTGGAAACAACCTCAGTAGCTTGCTTGTGTATGGTTTGATTTCACCACCAACTTCTTGAACCAGCAAGGTTATAAAACTTGCAACACCAACCCTGTCACATATTCCCCATGTTGTTAATTAAAAAGCTCTCAACTACCATTTCTTTTGAACTAGAAATACAATATCTGAAAGACAATATGAATACTTATTCTAACTAGATATACAAATTCAGCTTGAACAATTCCGGCTACAGAATTAAATGATAAATGGTCATGTCGTACTTATGACTATTGTATAGTATACACATGTATAGGCAATAAATGAAACAAAACGTTTCAAGAGGAAATTATACTTTTATTAAAATATTTCATTTAAAGAGGAATTTTTACTTTTACAACTTTCAAAAACTACTAGCAGTTCCATTTGTATATGAAACAGACCTGGGCGTTTGAGAAAGAGCATCACTGGTTTAAAAGTAGAGATGACTCATAAAGGAATTAGAATACAGTAGAACCTCGATAATTTAATACTCGATTAATTAATAACCTAACTAAAATAATATTTTTTGTCGGTCCCGACTTAGGGACAAACGTGCTAAATTAATAATTCACTAAATTTATAATATAATGGAAATTCGAAGATTCATATAAGCCTCATGCAATATATAAATTAATAATGCATTAATACATAGAATTAATTACTCCCCCTATGATGATTTCATGAAAAATAACTTAATTATGATTTGTTGCTTCTTGAAATTGATATCACCTTGAATTTGATCTTAAAATTTTCTTAACATTGTAAGAATTTTTAGTTTTGTCTTCTCATGCACAAAACATTTACGAATGTACGTAGAAAATTCTTCCATGCGTTAACGCACACATATAATAGAATTAGATGGTTTATTAATATTAAGTAAACTACTTCGCAAACTACATAGACTTCCCTCGTGAAACAAGTAGACTAAATCTAAATGATCTACTATTACAAGGTAGACAGCTTTACAAAATAAGTAAACTAACATGGTAAAAATTAATATACTTATTTCATGATATCATTTTACTTGTTTTGCGAAAAATTCTGCTTTGTGTTTAATTTTAGTCTACTTGTTTCACGGTATTAATCTACTTATTTTGCGAAGCAGTCTAGTTTTATTGTATTGATGTGTTAATGTACTGAAAGGGACCTCAATAATGTATACACAATAAATTAAAAAATTAAAAAATGATGTACATTAAACAAGGTACAACAATAATAGTTTTATAAATTAGTATGTTATTAATTAATTAATTAATTATTAATTTATCGATTATTTAATATCTTATCTCGCTAAATTAATAGATTTTGTCAGTCCCAAAGTTATTAATTTATAGAGGTTTAACTGTAAAAATAATTTCCCGTCCGAGATCTAGTACCTCTTAGACTCAAATATAATGCAACAGTAAAAGCATGCTGTTCAATGATGAATTTATGGAAACATTACATTTTTTCAGAATTTAGGAAACTTGGTGTGCAGATGTGAACCATCGTAGAAAGTGCTATACTTACAAGTTTCAACTCCATCTATTGCCAGTTTTTCATGAAGGTTTAGTTTTCATTTATCTTTCGCCAGTATCTTAATATTTGATGAGGTAACATGAAAAACTAACTAGGGTTCAGACAGAAAATCATGTCGAGAGCCGAACATGATAAGTTTTCATCATCCAGCTCAAGCATAAATTGCTACATTAAATGGAAATATTCAATACCTTGTGTTAAGACCCACCCCAGATCGAACCAGTTGACCAAGACAAGGAACCAGTTGATCTAATGATCCTGCATCCACAACTTTTATACAGAGATCAAGAGTTTCCCACATGGGAGAGCCTTTTGCAATTGAAATTCTCATACTTTCTAGTCTTTCTGTCTGTATACCAGCATTTGCTGCATGCAACTGGAAGTGGAAAAGAAAAACGAATAAAGTTATAAGAAGAAAAACTTCAAGGAGAAAACTTTGGAACACAAGTTCTACATCAAATCTAGCCCAACCTCAACATAATTAAGACCTTGGTCCTCAAGGCTTGATAAACTTTCTAACATGCAACAAACTAGATCAGATAAATGTGCACGAATTGCAATGCCAGCACCCTGTGAACAAATCAAAAGGCAGAGAATAAGTGGATAATAACAATTAAACTTTGATTCAACAATAGAAATATTGACCATTTATGGGCTGCATTAATACATAGAAAGGGGTTGGATTCAAAGTAGAGACGCTAAAGAACTATTTTTGTATAGTATACAGAGGGAATGAAGTGGGTTTTAGTAAAGGGATTGAACTTCTACTTCAATGAATTAATGTTTAGCCTCAACAGAAGAATAAAATGTATTAATCCCTCCTTAAGGAGCCAACACAATTAAAGTTTAACAAGCTTCTAGATCAACTTTGCTTAGAATGACCGAGAGTTTGTTGCCAAATAAACCACAAGCATATTGTAGGAAGCTAGAATTAGAATTTAAAAGAGGTTTACTCTTCTCTTGAACTTGGATGTTTGTCATATCATGAAATACGTGATAGATACTGTTACCTAATGAGCAGTAAAGCTATATATTTTTGTGGGGTCCCTAGTAGACAATTCCATCCACGAGGAGGTGAGCTGATCAGGAACTCAATAAAGTTCGACCACAACAAAAATTGACAGTGGAATATGAAAAGTCATTCTGCTTCCTAAACCATAGTCAGTAGAAACGAAACTAAAATGTGGAAAAGCATCAATGCCATTCCTACAGAAAAGTTGAATAGATTTCTTCAATAAAACGAACGAAAATACTAACCTTTGCAAGCTTCATAACGACTTCTATTGATGCCTTCCGTATACTGTCAACTTTACTTAGTATTCCTTCTGTAAGCAAAAGAGGCAGAACAAGATCCATTGCTTGGCTTGCATCTAGCACATCAGTTAGGGTCACATCAGAAAGCCTCACTGTTAATGAAGTAATAGCACGACAGAACTTATCACCAGAGATTCGAACAGTCTCTTTTATATCATCCATGGCACGGAATGCTGCTGACCATAATTTCCTCAAATGCTTCCCAACCTTTTTAATCAGGGAAAATTCAAAGACGTAGAGCCAATCAAAACCATATTACAAAGAATCTGTAATCAGTTTAGAAATACAGAACAAAACCAAAGATGCTCCTAAAATAAATACTAGAGAATGAGAGAGAACCACAAAAGCGGGACCATTGATGTCTGTGCGCAATGAGCAAAGTTCACAGATTATGTTAGTGTCCAAGTGTCTATAAACATACTCTGTTTTTCATGTAGTAGATCCAGTGTTCAAAGTTTAATTCATTTTGCTTTTTGAGAAGAAAGTATAAAAATAAATGGAGCAATAACCAATATAAATTCATAAACTAGGCCAAACCAATATTAAGACTTCTATCACATATGATTTTCTCAGCAGATGAGAGCTACTGGAAGAAAAATCTGTAAAGCTGGCCTAGGACAACTTCACGTAAGATAAAAAAAAATCTCTGATTTATCATAATCTCAAACATGTAATTCATGTACCTTAGTAATCTTATTAATGTTTGTTTTAAAAAAAAATGAAACAGCTTTTAATTGAAAAACAGAAACAGACAAGAGGTCCGCTGAGAACTATTTAGGACAGCTAGGAGGGAAACTTATCAATGTGAAACCAAAAAAATATACACAACTACTTTTGCAAACTTGAATAAACACTTATATACATTTATATCACCTGATCAAACTTCCGCCCCTGGATGATATCTGCAAGCGCAAGACATGATGCTTCTCGTGTGCGCCAAAGCCTAGATCCGCATTGTATTAACAAGTCATCAATAATGAGGTCCAAGTGTTCGTCAATAGTTTTCTTTGAGTCCTCCACCAGTGACTTCCATATGTGTGACATAGCATCCTAGATACATCATATGTACATCATAAGAAACATAAATAGAAAGTTAATACAAATACAGGTACTTTAAAGCTGCAACTCGTAATAGAAGGAAAACATGAAGGAAGACATAACACTGCTCGAAGAACACAGAAATTATACTCATCAAAAATCATTTGATACTGAGACAGATACCAGATATGAAATCGATTTATAGAAATGCAAATTTTAAGAAACCATAGTATCAAACTTGATGAAGAATAGACTTATCTCCTACCTGCACATTTTTTGTCAGGATCATATTGATAACGAACAAGCCTTGGGATTAAGGACCGCATATGTGGCTTCAAAGCATCTCCTGCTTGCTTTGCTATTTTTGAAAAACCAAAGGCAGCACCTCTCTTTGAATTCAGTGAAGTTTGATAATTAGCCAGATCCATAAACTTATAAATAAGATCTGGTTGTTCCATCTCATTTGCTATGTTGCAGAGCTCCTTGTATGTGCTGAGTTTTGCTCCTAAGACCCTCACCAATAACTCCCTCTTGAAAAACTTCAGAGTCTTCAACAAGCTATGTAACAAAAATATAAAATCCTAAGCAAACGGAGTAATGCAGAGTAAGCGAGCGAGTAAGTGAGTGAGTGAGACTGAAACTAACCTTTATAGCTCTCTTCTTTTTCCCGGATCCAGTCAGAGTATTAACTAGTGCATTTACCAAGTTTGCTTTCATTGATTCATCACCAATTTCATACACAACGCTCATTCCTTGGGAGGCCAGCTCCTGCGTGAGTTCATTCTGCTCACCAAGGTGTGAAAAAGCCTCCTGCATGCACGCATAGGTTTGTAATCTTACAAAGTTATAACTTCCATGATATAACTTGCATGATATCACAACCATAATCTTACAAAGTTATAACTCAACAGAAATGGTAACCTAGAGAAGTACATCCATAAAAAGGCAAAAACCATAAGAGCATTGATTTTTCATGTAAACAGCATTGATTTCTGAAGTTTGAGTTATTAGCCATATATATGCTTTGTGAAGCAAAAACCCTAAACAGCATTGATTTGTGTTCTAGTACAAAGATGTTTGAAGTGCATGCAACACTAAATTTAATGAGTTCCTCCAGGAATGAAAGTGAGTATAATACATTGATATCCAATGCAAACGATGTAACTCTACTATATTTTCAATCATATTCTCATTTATCAAGAAAAAATCATCTGTCCTCAGGTAGTTTATTAGATCTAATTATTGAGATTATTGTTATGAACTTCAGAATTTTATATCCTTGCTATAGATGACAAACCACCTTGAAGACCTATCCAAATCAGTCTTCAGTTTGACTTTTATTGCCTTTTGTGTGTAGCTCACTTGTGCTATTAGAAGTTTAGAACAAGAAAGAATAAATATGAAAGTGGTGGTGTTGATTCATACAGTCAACTTTTGACCATGGACCATTTCATCCAGGAAGAAAACAATCTGGTGGAGAACATAAAACAATCATATGTCAATGCTTTTCTACTTTATATATATATATATCATATTTAAAAATACACATATGAAACATGGTTACAGACACAGAAAAGAACAGAAAACAGTGAGAAGGATAAATAATGAGATTTTTCCAAAGACAGACCTGAATTTCTGGTAGCATTTTCTGGATAGATGGTTGATGGCCACAATACATTGTAATTGACAACAGCCATACAGTTCCAGCACATCGATCTTCTTTTCTCATACTGTATAGAAGTTCGTCAAAAAGCTTTTTAGTAATTGCTTCTCGAACCATAGTATCACAATCTTCGTTATGTTCGTTCATCTCTATATGGCTATGTTTTGATAAAGATAATATTGCATCTTCCATAAGAAACTTAGAAGCCATGGAGAGAGAATAATTAGTTTTGAGAATCAAAATGGCAGTCACTGGAACACCTCCCCACAGAAATGATAGTGCCTCACCAGCGGCAAAGAGGATATCCTCCACCTGTATTAATCAACAGTTACAGACATTCAAGATTTTTCATACGTGTACATATTTTCTATGTGTATCTCCCTTATGGAGTATGAATTTCACTGACAAACTTAACTTTGCTAGAATTTACATGTGAAAGTTGACCTTGACAATACATAACCCCAAATTTGTAATATTTTGAAAACTTCTCAACCACAAACAACCTTAACATGCTTTAAAGGTTTGTTTAAACACACTCAATTATGATCTTGTCGACCAAGTAGGTTTAGGGAAAAAGGAGCTGTATTATTTTCTCACTGATAAAGGCATTTTAGTTAGTAGGAAAATTGGTGAACAAAGATTGTATGAATTACATTTGTACAAACCTTAGATCGGCAAAGACTGAAGATCAAATCCAGGGAAATATTGAGACGTGTGAATGATGTTTCCTTTACACACATGTGGCCAACCGATATAAAAAATTTTCTGAATTGCTTTAGTATCATCACCCTTAAGTAGCTTCATCAATCTTTCTTGTAAAAGAACCAGAATATCAACTGCAGTTCAATCGATGGTAATGAGAATCTCAACTAATAGTAAAAAAAACACACATTACTTGGTATGAGAAAAACAACTTACCTGACCCAGACTCAATAGTAAGAGAAGGCAACGCAACAATCAGTCCAATATGACCCAGCGCTTGGACCGCTATTGATGCCAGCGTTGCAGTCTCAGAAGTAATGACATTGACAAGTAAATTTAGTGTAGTTTGAAATAATGTCTCCGGAATCTGCAAAGACATAATTGGACATTGTTAGCGAACAAAACAAGGTCAAATACCAAATCGAAGAGTTTGAGTTATATAGAAAAGTAAGAAGAAAGAAAATACACAATAATTTAACACCCAAGTCTTCTCTTTTTGGTGAATAGTCACCAAAATACGAAAGAAAAGAAATTGAGAGTACACATAGCTTACAATCTAGTTACCAAGGTAATTGTTATTCTGCACATAACCATCAATGATGCAGGAAAATCTACTTACATTTCCGTATCTATGTGGACTTGGATGTCTAGTACTTGATTTAGGATTCTAGCTGGTTAACTCCTCCTTTAGTTTCTAGCTTTGTGTTTTATTGACATCCACGCACCTTAAATGTCCTCCGAGCTTACTGATATAGCTCATGGAGGTTATAAGCAGTTTACATGTTTATGATTTTAGAAGAAAGGTAAAGGCCAAATGGCTAGGATTCTGATGCAGCTGAAATTATCGTATAAGGGGGAGTGGTTTAGATTTTGCACATGAATTAATGAAATATTCTCGTTTGGCAAGAATGTTTGCTGGAATCAATTATTGTTTGACCAGATCACGATGCACTAAGATTATATGTAAAGGAGCAAATCAGTTCATTCCTTGTATTTTCTGGTTTTTACGACAAGATGGTTGTTTAATTCTTTGTATTGAGAAGTCATATACAGTGCCTTTTTCTGAATCTTGCTCATGGTGATGAAGGTAAAAAAACATGATTAAGAAAGATGATTGCTTGATTCTATCATTTCTCTATATTGGATACTTGCTTTGGTTCATCTGCATCTGACAATTTAATTCGTGTTGTGGTTATGTTCTGCACTTTTTCTGGGTTGTTGCTGCTACTGTAGATTAAGTTTCGTCCAACCAACCCAAGTCTTTATCACCAAGCATAGCTCACCATAATACTAGAGCTCAGTCCCAAAAAGACTGGGTAGGTATTGAATTTAAGGAGGTGTATTAATAGCATAGGGTACCAAACGTAACCTAGGCTATTTGTACTATAAGATGGTAAAAAATAAATATTAAAGCTGAAATTTCACAAAACAGCAAAATTAGTTTGTTTTTTAAACAACTTACAGCTGGTTTTCTCGATACACAATCTGCAGTTACATAACCTAATGCACATAATGCTCCATGGTGAACCTCAAACCTGTTAATATTAACATCAGTCAAAGAATGAGAAGTTATGCCATTGGTCATTGTAAATGAAAGCTATCTGTAAACTAGCAGACAAAATACAATTATGTTAATTGCAATCAGCTAAGCTTTGTAGAGGGGATCGGTTACCAACCTTAACTTTGGGATTCCACTGACTGAAGCAATTATTTCGGAAATAAGAGCAGACAAAGCAGCTATAGGAAGAACGGAGGAGGCAATCCCAAGTAAGCGTGCTGCAGCTTCACGGGTATCTAAGTTAATATGACTCAATAATTTCTTTAGCCATGGAACTTTCTGGGCATAACGTAAAGCTACCAGCTGTAAACAACTAAGATTTGTCAGATATGCAAACACATGATGAGTTCAAGGAAACAGGGAACAAGATAAAAATGAAATCATGAGCCATGACCTCAGGCATACAAGATCCAATAGCAATCAATGCATTGGAAGCCTTGGCGTGCAACTCTACAGACCCTTCATATGCCATTGCGTGTTCCACCGATTAGTGCCACTTCAGCTGCTATACTATCATGGACTGGATGTTGAAGGTCTGTTATTATTAGTGTCCTATCATATTGATCTATGGGTGGAGTGGACTGAAAGGAACAGTATAATTTGGAATGATGGAGCTCCATTGCATATTGTGGCATGGGAAAAGAGAGCTTTTGAGGAATTTCACCGATGCCACCCAGTAAACCGTATTAGAAGCCCACTTTAAGCGGACTTTTTATTCTGAAGGTGTTTTGTGCATTTCATTATATATCAGTAGTGTAGATAACTAGAAAAGCAAATCCTTCAAGAGAATAATACTTCAAAAGTTCAATGCAAACTATACATCACAATAGGGATAAAATGATTCAGTGAGATTAGGGAGAGGGTAAAAATTTACTATATAACAATCTTGAAGCAAATCTTGGCACTGTACATTTCACTGTTCATAAGGAGGGCATTTCTGGCATTCTGTGCCGCAGCATGCTCCGCACGCTGCTCCACTGTTTTTGATAAGATTTTCAGATTTTTCATAGATTATAGCCAGCGATCTCTCTCTCTACCAACTATTCCCTCCAGATTATTTGCAGTGCTTCTCCTTGCAATTTCCAATCTATGCCACTCCATCTCCGCCGATCTCACCCAACTTGGCCTTTATGCTCCCCTCTCCGTCAAAGGTACCATTCTCTTTCAGATCTCTGACCAAGATTAGGTTCCCCAAACCTCTTTCAATTCAAGGTTAGGTTCATCATTTTACCTTATCCCTTTCTATATCTCTCTTTCGCGATCTGAGCTAAACTCTAAACCCTCTCTCTCTCCCTCTCCATCCAAATCCAAATCGCAAGAAGGTTGCCATAGATGCTCTGAAGAAGCAGCTGGACCCAGCTCATTGGTCGAATCAAAACGGCGACGTTCGGGAGGATCGCGATGTGTATTGGACTCTGCCCTCTCACTGGGTACGCTTTGTTCTTCCCCAAATTGAGTTCTTGATCTACCAATTTAGCCCCCATCTTCCACGAATTCTGGGGTATATTATTATCCATGATTAGCGTAGACGATCTTACTTTCAATTCTAAAAGGCTACATTATCTTACTTGAAGAGTCCTTATGTACTATGCTGGGATATACACAAATCTGTTGATGTTGTCTACAAGTAAGATTGTCATTATTTAATCCTTGTTTAGAGAAGCAGCCAAGTTTTTGTTCCTTGGACTTTCTTTTTTTCTCCTCCCTTTAACCCTCGATGTTGTTTCCCCATACATCAGGTTAGTTTGATCTTCGGAGCATACCAACCAGTGGATTCTCTTTGATATTTAGCCACTTGGCCGCAATCTTTGTACAGGTGGTCATGTAGTATTTTAGTGTAACAACCCGAACCAAAGTTCACGTATTAATTAACACGAAACAATATTATCGCGAATTAGTTTTATCACGTGGGTTATTAACGACCTTTTTATCGGGCGAGAATTTGACTTGATTTCCTTCACGAGAGCTGTAGAATATTTAATTTCGAGCTCATGAGAATTTTCGGGAAATTTTTCTGATTTACGAGTTATTTGTTATGATTTTTGAAAGTTTTTGTTTTCGGATAACTATCGCGATGTTTATCGGAAAGTGTCGTAATGAATAAATTGAAAAGAAATTTGTTTTTATCGGTTAATTAGTGAACGTATGATTGTGATATAGTCGAATAATAGTCGTCGATCGATTAAGGAGCTTCCCCTATAAATAGCAAGTTTCCGAATTTGGTCGGGTTACTCGATTTAGAAAGTCAGTTTGGGTGTTGACCTGGTGTTGACCTACCCTGTTTGCCGACCCGTTTCCTTGACCCGCCGGAAACTTCACCGTCCGGCCACCTTTTCAGGCGATTGAGGAGATCGTGATCGAGATTTTGGCAAGGGAACTTCCGCAGGACTACAAAGCTAGCTTTGTACAGTGAGTGGATACTTTATTTTTACAGTTGATTAGCGAGTCTATTTATTATTATATTCAGTTCCAGTTCAGTTTGTGCTTTCAGTATATATTTTTGGAGGTTTGTTTCAGTTAGTTGTGCATCGATGCATTGGTGACTCGGCTGATCCCGAGTGGCTCCAGGGAAGTAGCAGCACTTACCCCTGACATTCACGTCATCTTTGTGTCGGGAATCACCGGACGACTTTAGTGGCTCGTGGTCAGCGGATCCTAGTCACTGCCTCCATCTGAGCACGATACTCGAGAAGGATCAAGAGTCCCCCTCAACGTATCCTATCGTACATTTTCTGTATTCTAAACTCGCTATCAGAATTAATGATTTTATTTACACAAAGGCATAATGTAGATTTTACATTATATATTTTAAATTTATTATCGTCCACTCAGTCTAATGGTTATTATTTTATATGCCTTTTTCTAGGCTTTTCGGTTTTCTCCGCCCAGTTTGCAGTTGTTATCTTGTGATTGCACGTCGGAGACGGAGGCGTAGAGTTTGTGTTACCGTACTCAAGTAATAGGTTTCTAGTTTAACCTGCTAGTCTTGCATAATATGTATATTAGAAGTCACTCCGAATACTGTATAGAGTTTGACTTTATTATGTTTTATTTTCCACGCAGTTCTTGAATTTCTTATCACCTTCTGTAAACAGTGTATACTTATAGTAAGTTTATAATTTGGTTAATTTGAGAAATCCGGATGGGATTTAGTGCCCACGGTTTGTTTTTGTGGACATTTTAGAAGTGTGTTCTCTCTGCAGGTTTATTTGGGTTTCTTAATTTTAGAAGAAACCCTGGCAAAATTTTTGTTGACTCAGGTGTCGTTAGGGCTTAATTCCGGTTTAGGCAACTAAATCGGAATCGGATCTTTTCATTTAGCTTTAATGCTTTTGTGGGTTATATGTTAATGTTATGGTACATCCAAATCAACACACTATTCACCATGCATTTGGATGCAGGACGGTGTTCTTCATATATATGATTTTCAAATTGGACAATGGGTAGCAGACTTCCAAGATGGGTAATTATTATTGTTAATATAGCTTGATTTGATGGGTATTATGGCTCCATATGAAGAAAAAGATGATACGGAAATTACAACGTTAGATTATATATTCTTTGTTTCTAATTTGTTTAATGTGTTATGCAGGGGTTACAGATTATATGCATCAAAGTATCAGCCGTGTCATTGTGCTATTAATCTGGGCCTGTTGTCCAGCATTGTTTTAATCTCCAATCAAAATTCAGCTATTAATGTGTCATCTCTCTGAGTTATGCGTGTGGTGAAAAAAAAGAAATAAGTATATTATGGAAACTTAACTCATACAGTACAGTTCCTGAATTTCGAATGTACCTGTGTAGTCCTAAGTAATACCATGAAACAAGGAGCATGCTTGAGTTACTCTTTTATATAATGTTTTTTGACTCATAGAAATTTGATAAAGGTACCAAAAGCAAAAAATGAAAACCAACTTTTTGATTACAAATGTTATAGATTCACTACTGTTTTTCACATTAAAACTTTGAGAGAGTGAAGGGAAATGATTTTGATTTCTTGCTTATAACATCATGAAGTTATGGATATTGAGATCATCACTGACATTTGCACACTTTCTATAGAGAAGTACTTGCTCAATATGTAGCTTGCATTTAGACATCAAATACATAGATACATTGATTCAGGTTTTGTGGTATTTGGGTGCGATGGAATTGAGATGTATGTTTGCTGTTTAACACAAACGTTTTCAATATCTTGATTGCTTTGTGTTGCTTTGTCGTGTTTGGGGTTCTTCTCAACTTTTGACATCTAATATTTGTTGTAGTTTATGGAAACTTGGGATGAAACTATGAAAGATTTATTATCATTGATATTAGCTTTAAAAGGTTTCTAATGTTGCATTCAAGAGGGCACACTGGATAAAGGGAAATAAGATGCACACTAGAGTAGGATCCTGAGATGTTGAAACTTGAAATTATGGAATGTAGTACCATGGTGAAATGTAGGTACGTGTATATAATTTTTTATAGAATCACTTGACGTGGTACATACTAGCTAGAGGTGGCATGGGGCTATTCATGATGTACCTTATACAATTTTGGTCTGTTTACTGAGGATTCTGCCCCTTATAAGTTGTAATGGATGCTAGCTAACTTACCAACATCAGTAGCATAGTAGTTCAAGAGAGATACTTGCTTTCTCACAAAATGGTGTTAGGTGGGAGTGGGAAATGGTTAGGTGGGAGTGGGATATTATGGATTTTTTTGTGTTGAAAACAACCATATTTTTCTTTTGAGACTTCACATAAGTATTTGTATATATGCTTTTGATATATGACACTTAAAGCTAGAGTGGTGGATAGAAAAAGTTAGGTTACAAGGCAAGTAAAGACCAATCATTGATATCCTCTTTTTAGCTGAAGAAATCTCAGGAGTAACATATTTATACCTAATTGTTCTTTTTGAAGTAAAGCACAAACTGTGGGGATTTTGAGATTGAACTTTTGTTATGGTTCCGTTGAAATGGATATTAGAAATCTAGAAGGCTATCAATGTCCTTCATGAAATTAAATTTTTATTCCACATTTATGTTTAAAATATGTCTAAGGCTCAAGTGACAATAAGTCTAAGGCTTAAATTTTGTAACTTATTATGTTCACTAAGATTCATGTCGAATCTCAACCAATAGAAATCTCAAATTCTGTTGTCAAATGAGGTGTTCATATATCAAGAATAAAGTAGAATTCAATCATAGCATGTATGAAATTAATAGCAATTGGCCTTACGTCTTTCTTTAAACTGTCAGTTTGTCAACTTTCAAATGCAAAGCTGAAGATATAGGTTTTATGTGTTTGTATCCTAAATTGTGATAAAAGAGCTGATTAGTTTTTATCGGTTAATATGAAGTTGTGAACTATTCATTCAGGGTTTAGGTCTAATGTATCATTTGAGAGCATACATTTACTGTTCTTTTCTTATGCGCATGTTTAATTCAATTTATTTTGTTTTCACAGGTTATACTCAAAAAACTCTGGCATGTGCCATTCTTTTGTTGAAACATGTGCAAGGGCATTGGTCCAATAGAACCAGAGAAGAAGACAAAGAAGTAACTGCCATCTTTTTCACCTCTATTCAAGGCATATAAAAACACAAAAAGAAATATATTATTATCAATTTCAATGGTTTTTTCTATTATTTTGTTACAAAGTAACTGTATTTGGCAATGGATTAGTGAAATTATTTATTGAATTGCATTAATCTTTTTTGGGCTGTTTTGATTTTGAGGTGATCGGAGTCAATCAAGAACTCAACATTCTTTGTTCGATTTTGATCTTGCTTTGGTTAAATGTTAAAATGCGATAATGCTGGATAGTTCTTGGATTTTGAAACATATAGCATAAGTTGTTGGATAGTCTATTCATATTATCTCTATATTTTTTAAGGTCATTGCCCTCTGGGTTTTTTGTTTTTTTCAAAGGCTCCAAGAACATGCTGGTTATTTCCCAAATCTTTTCAACTATTTGCTTGCCTTGTAGCTCTGGTGAGGATATAAGAGTAACTAAGTTGGAAATACAAATTAAGTGCTTTATTTAAACTTATTCATACATGATATGGTCTTAATTATCCGTCGATATGGATACACGAGATTATTTGGCATGAACTTTGAGTTACCAATTTTCATAGTAGTTCTATGTTTTGCAGATTGACAAACAAATATATACAGCTGATATTGGATAATGTGTACTTATTAGACATTGCAAAACTTCAAAGAGAGATATATATAGAGGGCCCTTCCACTAAGATATACCTTTTTTTTGCTCATTTTCAAGTATAGGGCATTATACTAACTTTTCGATCATATTTTACCATCTCTACCATCCAAATATTAGGTCTATATGAGTAGATCATTCATGTAAATTTTCAGCCAAAATAATGATCATTAAGGTATCGAACTAGATCAAATCAAGGGACGGACTAAATCTGTAAAACCTGAACAGTTCATACTTATAAACTTCAACTGCAGTTTTGAATACCTTAACGATTACAATTTTGGCTGAAAACTTAGACTTGATCTACACGTTAGGATTTAAAAACTAAACGGCGGAGATGGTAAAATATGATCGAAAAGTTTGTGTAATGCCCTATTCCTGAAAATGAGCAGAAAAATGTATACCTTACTGAAAGGGCCCTTGATATATATAAATGCTAATGTTTCATCGAGTATGTGAAGAAAAAGATTAGAGCTATATTCAGTAATATTGTAGAGTGGTGCATGCCAATGAGGAAGTTGAAGAAGAACAATAGGTGGAAGTGTGGAACAAATAGGTTTCAGTGTGGAACAAGTAGGAAATGTAGAGGAAATACTTGATTCATTCATTTAAATATTTAAACTCTTTTTCATAACTGTCCTGTTATAGAATTCTTCAGTGTATCTGCAAAGAATTTATGTTGAACAGTTTGCAGTTATTTTATATATCTATAGTAAGGTAAAAGTTCTTGCAATTTAAATTGAATAACAAACTCTTAAAAATTAGAGAGCTCATTTAGACCATTCTTATACCTTAAAATGAGACTTTTATTAACTCTGGCCTTTGTAATGTTAGAGAAAACTAGCCTCATATCTCATTCAATTAAAACACTACAATCTTTTTTTTCTTATTTGGATCTCATTTAGTAAAATTGTGCCTTTGTGCCGACACTCCAGAAAAGATTGTGAAATTAAAAAAGTGGAGGTTTTTGTTTTAGTTTGGAAACTCCACATAAAATTTCATGTATTTATAATATGATCTTTCTTATCTTTTTATTTAGCTTATATTATTTCAACTGTTATCGCTAATGTTAATGAAAAATGCGACTCATTAATTGCAAATTGGATTTCATTCTTATTCGGATATGTAAGAATTTTTTCATTCTTATTTGAATTTTATTTTTTCGAGAAACAGCGCCAAGGGCCAGGTTCTGCCTAGTTTCTTATATAA
Organism: Geum urbanum; assembly: GCA_946800695.1. Lineage (NCBI taxonomy): Eukaryota > Viridiplantae > Streptophyta > Magnoliopsida > Rosales > Rosaceae > Geum > Geum urbanum. The sequence goes on from OX326998.1 coordinate 45,813,322, forward strand.
CAAAGATGGGTTACTGTATATTTCACTGCTCATGAGGGGGTATTTTTGTCTTTTCACGTTTTTTATGTTTTAGGTTTTTACTTTTTTACTTACCTTTTTACTTTTTTCTTTTGAACTTTCATATACCTTTTTACCAGTTTTAAATTTCATTTTTACTTTTTAACAGTTTACACTTTTTACAGACTTTACCTTTTCGATTCTTTTTTAAGGTTTCATCTTTTACTTAAATTTCACTGTAAAAAAAATCTCTACCTAAATCCTAATCTCACTTGAGCATTATTCCAAACTCTTCTCTCTATCTCATATTAGTAATACCGGGCCACCGGTGCGGGCTTTGTTTTCTAGTAAAAATACAATTGTGGGTCTTTAGCTTCATTAAAGAGTACTAAAAGTTGGACATGTGGATAGAAAGTGTAAAATGAAAAGCACCAGTTTTTGCTTAGTACAACTGAAATTGAAGCTTTCATTACCTTATATCCAATTTAACATCAGCAGCCCCAAGCATACAGATATACCGGCTTGGACAATGTTGCAACTCAAATAAAGAAGTTGCCCATCTTATAGCGCAGAATCTTACTTCACTTTGTTCCTAATGAGCAAAACTAAATCAGAAATCCATTACATGATGTAGCTATGTAACCACATGAGGATATAAATCATAATTCCAGAGAATAAGCAGAGATATCAACTGGACCACCATAAATGAGTAAGATACTTTACCTCGTGAGAACTTTTTAGCAGAAGAGTCTCCAGATCCTTTAGCACTCTAGGGGGGGCTCCCTGTAAATTAGCTAATTATGAGCATCATGCAGCAGTTGCTAAAGAGACTGAAAAACATAGTTAATAAAGCATGGATATGCAAAATCATATGAATCAAAATTTTGGTATCAGATCCATATAAGAAGCATAATTTACCATGATGATATGCCTATAGAAGAGCCTAAAAACCTTAATAATAAGCAAGGTTAATCAAAAACTATAACTCAAAAGACAGTATGTGAAACACGAAGACTTTAGGTTAGGCTGTTTCAGCGTTTGCAGGTCTATTGTCTGATTGTAAGCACAATTGATTTCTTTTACACTATTTTGCATCTCATTTAGTGTACTATTTGCTCTTTCTGTTTTTCAGTGAAATGAATTGCTTTTCAAAACAAATATGATGTTTAGAATAGTTTGTATTAGTAAAGGATTTCTAAATATAGTCCAGCGGATAAATTGTCCCAGAGATTCACTTCTTTTTCAATTATAGAATCTATTTTAATTGAAAAGCTAAAAGATAAAATAATCAAAATTGAAAAATCATGTGAAACATAACTTCGACCAGAAAGAGAAAAACTAATATACCTTGTACGCAGTAGCAAGAGAGTTAGTTGCCACTTGAATACTAAGGCGGCAATATTGGTTCTCAACCTTCAATGCATCAAAAAGACGCACAGCCATATCAGTCGTATCTCTGAAAAGAAGAAAAGTCAAAATCAATTATTCTTTCCCAATAAGTTGGAAAGAAGAAACCAAAGGAACTGAACCTGAAAAGCTGAGGCATCCGGTTTGCAAGCAATGCAATAGCTTGATAAGCAAAAGTCTTTGAGTCCCTTTGAGTACTATCTGGATAGACTTAGTACACCATGGCATAGATTAATTCTACTATTAACTGTAATAGTTATGATTAAAAGAAATTAGCAAGAAGTCCATACTATAGGGAGTGACCTGATTCTGAACTTGAAGCAGTGTCAAGTGACTTCAAAATTCCACTCAGTATGACAGGGCCCATAAGTTTAACTTGATCAATTATTGACTGCATGTTTATAAATAAAACTAAATGAAAAACATGAAGAAATAAATGGTTAAGAGACTTGCAACAAAAAATTTATTAAGAGGCTAGAATAAAAAATCAACGGACTGTACAATAACTTAACCCTAGAAGAGATATACATAAAAACCAAGCTCCAACCATCCCAATTTAGTACCTGAACTAATTCCTGTAATAAGTACCTAAACTAAAGTTTAAATCAGCCTTCCATAACGTGATCATGTTGCAATTAATATTCAGGCAATTACTTATGACACAGGAAAAAAAATCATGTTTAACTAAAAGAAAAAAGCTAATATGTTATTTAATTTCTTCTCCATTTCCCATATTCTCCAGTTTACAACCAAAAGCTAACATGTTCAGCTGCAGAGCCCTCACATTGAAGGGCACATATTAGTTCACTGCAAACATCCTGAACTGTTATCACAATACGAAAAGCACTTCTAATGTTTGAAAGAATCTAGTAACCCATTCTTCAGCATACCTCCTCAATATATGTTTTCAAAGCAACAACTATATATCCACCAAATCATGAGGTCCTTGCATGTTTAAATACCCAGACAGTGAATTCCATTCCCAACTGCTTCAACCTTGATGTCGTATCACTTCCTATCAAGTTTGAAAATCATCATACCAAATTATGTATCAGAGCTTCCTATCACGTGGCAGCACATAGATTAATCAGATGAGATGAGAGATGAATCAGCTGATTTTACTTTGGGCGCAGCCTAGATTCATTATTAGCTAGTGAACTTGTCCTGTGTTCTATTTTGTTTTTCCTTTACTATAACTATTTGCTTAATTAAAAAATAAAACAGGTGGCTGTAGAGGAGCACACTGGATCTGCTTTTGAGCAGGAAACATCCCAACCATTGCAGCCGATCTTCATTAGGGATTTCTGGATATCCTACAATTTTTAGATTCTTTATACATGATTCCTAATGTAATGGCATTGTTGTAAACTCCATATCAAATGTGGGCAGAATCATTCAGACAAGCATGAAATTCCCAGTCAACCTTCACAACTTCAAAGAACAATTTAATCTGACAAATGACTCATGAAACTTTCCACCACACTGAGACAGTAAACTCCTTTTGATTACAATTAGGAATTACAAATTTCAGCCAAAAAAAATTAGAATTCATTTTGTTTTATCCTGAAAAAGAAAACAATTTACGTACCATATATGCAACCAAAAATGCACTGCAAAGTTGAAGGGAAACTGTTTGCTGCTGTAATAGATCGGCAGAAAATAGACATCAGTTTTCCTTTTAAAGCAGGACTTGCCGGAGTGACTCTAGACTCAAGACCAACATTCTGAGAGGTAGCAGTTCCTGCATTAAATGGTATATGACTGTATCAGACATAAACATACATACACTAAAACTAATATGGAGTTAAGAGCAAGTATTGTTTGACAATGAATTTTTATCTTACAGTGAATTAGTTAGAAAGGAACATATCATTTTTTTTCTTCTATTTGAAAGAAACATAAATTTATCGAACAAAGTTGGAGATCCTGAGTACCGAAAAGAGCAAGTCCTTGGTACACTAAGCATAATACCGCAGCTTTCTAGTCTAGCAATACTGCTGATATGGACTAACTTCTGAACTCCCCAGAGTGGCTGACGCCCATAGAGAAGAACATAACCAAACTCGATCAGCTTTTCCACCCACGACAAGGTAAGTGTGCAAAAATCCTCAAATTAAGCCGTTGACAAATGATCCAAAAATAGCAAAGAATCTGCAACTGTACAACATTTTAACTTTCTTACCCCTGCTCACACACGAATGGCTCACACTCAAACGAATGTGTAACAGGCTCATAGCAGCCTTTTCAAACGACCAAATTCACCAAATTTGTTAAAGACCGCCGGCATAGTTATACTCAATGTGTACAGTGGAAGAAAACATGGTCACCAAAATAGTTACTTTTGCATGAAATACCAGCCAGCTGGTTCAACATTGGAAAATTTCAGAATTACAACGAAAGTAGCTTCTATAAGATCTTCAAGGAAAACAACCATCACACTCTAGCATTCAACATCTAACATCCTCCCTTGTAAGGACACAGTCAGCCCCTACGAAACAAGCTAACCCAATTGTCTCCATATCATTATGTTTCCTTCTTGAACGCAGATTCCACCTATAAGAACAAACCTATACCTCAGCAAACTTTTCTATCATTTCATTGTGCTTGCTAGAGCATCTAAATAATCTAGGAAATTTGAGCTCTCAAAACTTTGATCTCCCACCAATTTAAGCATCATTACCCACAGCTCGTTTAAAATTCCAAGAAAATGAAAAAATGTCTTTTCAACGGTTTTGTCTTGAACACCTTAACCGTGGTTGAGCATCCCAACCGTTAACATGCAGTCTGTAATTACTCTCTATCACCTTATGCTACAAGCCTCCTTACTTTCCACTAATATCCCCACCTATAAATTTCCAAGCCTCCCTGCTCTGAGCTCTCCTGCGAGAAGTTTCTGATTGATGTTCCAACCTCCTTGTCAAACCCTATTAGAAATAAAACAGAAAGAGCTGTCTGAAATAATCTCTAGACCCTGAAAAGAGTGATGCTCCAGGAGATACCCAAAATTGAACACTATCTATATAACTGATTTTCACCACAACTTACACAAAGATCCTAATTTTATCATTACATCCAACCACCCAAAATACAGCAAGCACGATACCTCTCCCAAAATCCAAGAACCCTTTCCTGCCTCCAGAGAAACGAGGAGATGTTGGGCCAGAAGCTATACTTCATTCATTCCTTCACGGATGAAGCTCTTCACCACACTACTCAATCATTGATTGGCTATTGGCAGCTGAAACCACTCTATCTTTGTCTTTTCGTATGGTACAAAAAAAACGTACATCCCAGGTCACAAAGAAATTGCTAATTGGCTAGTAATCTGGGGTAAACTATAACTACATTGCAATAAACATTAAAACAGCAACAAAAACATAACCAGGAAAGTGCTAAATTCAGCAGCTTTTCTTGTGATAAGGAAAGGCCTACAATGAACTATATCTCAATTCCAAAGAAAGTCGAACTATAATCGTTTGTAGAAATAAAAGTCCCCATATTATACTAGTGCTATAATATAATAGTTAACATTATAACTATTGATTTAATAGTTAATATCAACCAGAACTTGGGACTATAATTCTAAGAAAGTTATACAAGGACACTAAATCACTGATGACAAAACAAAGAACTTTAAAACAACATACCATTAAATAATAAAAACAGTCTGTTTATGAGGATTGAATCATCTAGATTAGCTCCAGCAGCCTTCTTCTTTAGAAGCTCCTCTCCTCTCTTAACAACAGGCTCTTGACTAGATTTAAGCAATCATAAACAAATACAAAACCCAAAAATTAAGGACCCATAAAAACAGGAACTAAATTTAATTAACAGTTATAATGGAAATTTAGGGTATACCAATCTGTGGAGGCAGTCAAATACAAAGGATAAACGAGCTCAGGGACCAGTTCCATGGCCTCAATAACATTCAAGATTCCTAACTGCTTGCAGATAACCAAAGTTATTGCTCCATATACATTTTATTCTAATAACGAGAGTGATATGAGAAATAAGAATATACACCATGAATAAACTTATTACTACAAGACCAAAGCTTAATACACTTTTGCTTCCTACTCCCTCCTCCCAGTTAATAGATGTAGCATTCTAAAAACTTACTATTATTTCCAGATACTAATGATTTGCATCACATAATGAAGGTTTCATCTTCACTAAACCTACCTTTCTTGTTAAAAGCATATCACTTTTCAATGGCTGTCCCCCTGTTACAGTGTTGGTTTGAGCAACTGAAAGTCCTGGTGGGCACTCTCTGTTATAGAAAAAAACAGGTACAAGTTTTAGTGTGATATAAATTACAAACAAATGTTTGATGAGAATAACAGGTTAACCATTAAGCCAATTTCCGGCTGGACCTTTACCTTTGAGATGAGTGCTGATATAAGATGGTATGAAGGCAAAACTCAACAAAAAGGTTGCTGTCCTGAAAATTGTTTAGTAAACCATACTTTGCGGCAACTTCTCCGTCGACTTGGGTAGCATGACATTCACCAATGACCTGAAATACAAGTGAGAAGGTTCATTCATGTCCAGGAGAATAGTAGTAGACGAAAGTGTGAGATACGTGCCTTTACAACAAGTCTGAGTATAATTTCCTGGTGCTTCTGAGGAAGCTTGGAAAGGCCCAACAGAAGCATGGGTGACAAATTCTGTTTGTCCTGTAACAGAAACCACTTCATCACAAGTGAATTCAAAAAACAAACAAATAAACAAACAAGTCCTCCTCCAGATTAGGAATATTAACCTTTGTATGAGCACGATCCATTGCCATCTCGAGATAGAGAATGCAAAAGTTTCTGACCATTGGAGCAGAAGTAGCTTCGGAATAGAGAGTCCATAACTCTGGCAAAGGTAGCCCAATCTCAGGTTGATGCTTGACTCGCTTGTTCACGTGACTTAGTATCTCAAGAACCTGTGGTTTCAAATCGCAATTGCAATTTCAATTTCGGAATTACAGTGTAAACCCTAAACCGAGTTGGAGAGAGAGAGAGAGAGAGAGAGAAGAGGACGGACCTCGTTGCGGATGGCGGAAGAGTTGGAAGAAAGGGAGGAAATAGTGTAAGGGAGTAGCTTGGAGAGTAAAGGATGGAGATTGGAGTCGTCGCAGAGAGCCAGCCGGGTCAGCAACCGGTCCAGAATCTCTTCCTTTTCTTGATCCGCCATTTTTCTTTTCCTTTGTCAGGGCTGAGACTTGAGAGGGCTCGTTTTATACATGCTCTCCACCGACTCAGCTGTTAAGTTGGGCCGGGGCAACCCGAGCGAGTATAAATACTCCTCAAATGACAGATATTGAACCCTGCCTCGCCTAATCGAATCACCGAAAACCCTAGCTCCCCTCTCCGCTCACGATGGTACCTCTCTTCCCCTCTTTTCTTGTTTGTTTTCTTTGATATATATGTATATCGATTTGCTTTTTTCATTTTGTTTCTTTGGCTTTTCAATTGCAGACTGGAGAAGCTGTTAACCCAAAAGCTTACCCTTTGGCCGATGGCCAGCTCACAATCACCATCCTCGACCTTGTTCAACAAGCCTTCAATTTCAAGCAGCTCAAAAAGGGCGCTAATGAAGCTACTAAGACTCTCAACAGAGGTATTGCTGAATTCATTGTCATGGCTGCGGATACTGAGCCACTTGAGATCCTTCTTCATCTTCCGCTCTTAGCTGAAGATAAGGTCAGCTTTCTTCTTTTCTTTCAATATTGGCTTTCACATGTGAAACTTATCTTGGCAATTACTGATGCTTGGTAAAATACTTTGTTTTTCTCTACTGAATATGAATCATTTTAGCTGTGTTAGTGCTTTAGGATTGTCATACTTATTTATTCTAGGTAAACCCTGCATTCATATTCTCTACTGTGAATATGAATCATTCAGTTGAATGAGCTTCTCCATATTGGTTGTGGATATGAAACCATGTCACAGACATTCTTTCACTCTATCATCAATGAATGTAGTTACAAGGGTTTAGTTTATTATAAGTTCCCTATATATTGATGGATCAACTTTGAAACATTTTATTTTGTGTGACAAGGCCTTTAATAAGTTTCGGTATGATTTGTTGTATACACCTACGATAAATGATTGGAGTTCAAAACATTAGTTTATCAATTTGTTTGATGCATGAATATAGATTAACTTTAAGACCTGTCACTTTGGCAAAGTGACGGTACCGTGAATTAGTATCTCAATCATTCTGTTTGGATTTGAACAGAATGTCCCGTACGTTTTTGTGCCTTCAAAGCAAGCACTTGGACGGGCTTGCGGTGTCTCGAGACCTGTTATTGCTTGTTCCGTGACATCCAATGAAGGAAGCCAAATGAAAGTGCAAATACAACAACTCAAGGTATGTTCTTCATCACTAGTTTTGTACACAGTTGACTATATGCCCCTTGTCTTGAAGTCTTATTAGACGTTGCTTGCATTCTGAGTGATATTGTATGTGAATTGTAGGATGCCATTGAGAAGCTCCTTATCTAATATTGCATATTTTGTGATTCGGTGTGATGGGCCTCTCGGACTATAGTGGTTGCTACTTCAGAGGCTTGGACTGATGAAGTTGTACTATTAGGAAAAATTAGTGTTGACATGTATTAAAGTTTTTATTTCCATGAACTGCTAAGCAGCCGTCTCTAAACTCTATTTCCAAGCATAATCTTATTGTAACAATCAACTTGCATTATGTGAATTGAGTTATTTGCTCATGTTTTTGTTTGCTTTATTACGTGGTTATGATTTTCATATTATAAGATGATGAGACACCTTTACCAATATCATAATTGAGTCTGGACAAGTATCTTGATCTCAAACCCAGCATCTGAATTCTGAAGTGTTACCCACCTCCATGACATGATCTAGTGTGAATGACGACTGAATTCTGAGTAGCGTACCAAGTGCACCATACGAGCATGTTGGTCAATAATTCGATTACAGTCATTGACTTGCATTATGCCATTTCTTCTCTTGTGAGTGTTAGACATAGATGATCGCTTGGTATATTCTGAGTTTCATTGTAGCCTATAAATAGGTATTACTTTCCTAATTTTTGTAAGCTTGTCACTTTGTAATCAAGCTCTGCTGAATGAAAACCTAGAAATTCTATTTCCATTTCTCTCTTATTCTCAGTTTACAGTTGGCCATTCCAACCCGATAAATCACCACTCACTATTTTAATTCTAAGCTTCGTCCTATATTACTCATTGGACTCCTCATGAATGACTTGAAGCAACTAAGGTCCAGTTTGGCCCCGAAGAAGTTGTGGCTTTTGGTATGGTTTGTAGAATTTAAGGTTGATATTGCTGTTTGGTAAAGCGATTTGTAGCAGCTTAAACTGGTCGCCGAATGATATATGTTATAATAGCATATGCGAGTCAAAATGAATAAATATGTTATAGTACACGAGGTGAACTTAAACTCCTCCAGCGTACAGAGCATGCATGAAAAAATCCAACGGGGTCGCTCATGGACACATCCGTGCTAGTACAGTCCAAATCACGGGATCCCAGACCCACACGTGATTCTAGCCAGAAATGTATCAGGTTAGAGGTCTGACCCCCCCTCCCCCGAGTAAAGGCCTCGGGCCTCGGGTCAGGGGTCACAGCCTCCCCCGATAAACATCCTCGGGGATCAGCCGGGATGCAAGTGTATCGATACAACAACATATACTGTGATTGTACTCTATGTAAACCAAATTGTAAATAGTTCGATGCAAATGTGTAAAGTAACATGTAAATGCATATACGTAATATATAATTGTATAACACATGCTCATATAAATCATAATCTGATATGCATGCTCATGCTCGTAAAACGTGTATAAAGACTCGCGATTATCAGTGAAAAGAAATTGTCCACTCACAGGTGAGCAAAACGTGCACTTGTGTTAATCACGTGGCCCGGCAGAAGATTCCTCGCCCGAAGCACGATCTCGATCCCCAACCACAAGGCCGGAGGTGGCCGGAAAATGAAGGTCGCCGGCAGTGGAGAGTTTCTTCTTCGGTCAACGCGGGTCAACGCTCCCAATAGTGGTCAACGCCGGTCAAACTTCCCAACAGTACATTTTCGACAATTTTCGACTATTTCTGATATTTATAATCGCGTCTCGGGACGATCGACGGTCCAAAATGGATAACCATTACGATTCGGATAAACTCGATACGAACGGATAAACTCGTTGATATTCCGAAACTTCAAATAATCATATTATATTCCTCGGTCATCGGAAAAATCATCCGGAACCGTCCACGAACTCGAAATCACGTGTACAACAACTCTCAAGAAGGGACTCAACTCAAATTCTCGGCCGATAATTAAGTCGCAAAAAAAATCGGCAAACCACACAATTAACGAAAAACTGCGATTACACGCTAACTCGTGGATTACACTGATTACTCTACCGATTCTGGTTCGGATCGTCACATCAACATCATATATATAATAAACCAAAAGGTTTACAAGAAATCCATAAACATTCAGGAGTAAACTCAACTGAAAATATAACATAAGTATTTAGAGCAACGTCTTTATACATCATATATAACTAGTAGGTCGAACAAGGAACCTACTCGAACTGAAATGTGATTTAAACTCTACGCCTCCACCGTCGACGTGCAACCCCGAAATTCAAACTGCAAACTGGGCAAAGGAAACTGAAAAGCCCAGGGGAAGACAAATAAAATCGTTAGAGTGAGTGGACGAAAATAATAATATGTCTTCGACCAATATAAATATAAAATCATGATACGAGTCTAAAATCATAAATCACAGGTAAGATGGTTGTCATAACCTTCCTGGATACCGTATAAAATGTAGAGGCCGTAACTCGAGTACATTCTCCTCAGAGTTACAATCCTACTCAACCAAGGTAAGGGGTTTGTCATAACCTTCCTGGGAGCCATATAATCACAGGTCGGGTGTTTGTCATAACCCCCCTCCCCCCCCCCCGGAGCATCTCGGGGATCAGCCGAGAAGCCATGCATCGATGCATCCATATATCCATAATCCATGTAAAACAAATCATGCATGTACCTCCAAGTAAAATACATAACCGTATACGTATAATCGTAAATGCATAATCATAATTGCATACTCGTAAAATGCATAACTAAGACTCGCAAATCGACAGTGAAAATAAAGTGTCTACTCACAGTACGAGGCTAATTCTGAGGTTCGGCGGAAGATCCCTCGCCAAACACTCGATCACGATCACCTGAATAACAGGGATACGATCAATACATATTGAAACACCACATACGGAGCTAATACGTCAAGAACTCCGCGTTCTTAAAAGACGTATCGCTCGAAATATCGACGGGGATAACAAAATTTCCAAAATACACCCCAATAACTCTCGTCCCAAAATATAACACTCAAATCAACTCAAAAACCTCACAATTGCATTCAGCACGCGAAAACGAGCGAAACGACATAAAACTTGCCAAAAATTCTTCTCGCCGGAAATCTACCGCGTATGGCGGCCCGTGGGGTCGCTACCGCCGGCCACTGGAATTTCATTTCTCCGATCAACCACCACTGGGCACGGCAATGGATGAAACCAATTGGAATAGACTCACCTCTCCATGGGCTACAAAACCCCCATAACCTCAACCCCATCGCCGCCGTCTCCGTCGCCTCCGTCTCCGGCGAATTCGGCTGGAATTCTCCAAACTTTAACAAGTCATAACTTCTTCATCCGGTAACCAAAATGAGTGATTCACGTATAAAAAAAAAGAGGAGCTCAAGCCCAACAACTTTCATGAAGGAACCACAGCCAAAAGATGCCTGAATAAGGCGCATCGAAGCTGAGAAACTCAAGTCCCAAAACGGGTCAGTTTTGACCCGTGGGTCAGCGCGGGTCAAACCAGGTTTCCCAAAATGGAAAGTTTCCCTTTACATCTTGTATTTATACCGTATACATACCGTACACATACGAACCCAAATCAACGGTTCAAAACAAATCTAATCCAAATCGGACGGTCACGATTAAATTAACATTCACCAACCGACTTTAAAACTCAATAAAACATTGCTCACTTATCCGAAAAATTCCCCAAAAATTCCCACGAGCTCTAAATCAAATCCTCTACAATTCCCGCGAAGGAACACAAATTCTGGCCCTATAATTTAGTCGTTAATAAACCCACGAGTACGATTAATTCACAATAATCACGGCTCGAACCAATATGTGCACATTCCACGGTTCGGGTCGTTACATTAAACTCCAAGTCCAAGACCACAATGCTTTATTCTTCATGTCCAATGCTCCCCCATCTCATACTTATTCTTCTTGCATACCAATTGTGTCCGACGATCTCGGGTTCAAATTTAACGACGTAAACATAGTCGAATGATGAAAGCTATCATCTCAAAATATCATGGTTAGGTCTTTAAAGTGATAGATCTCCCCACTCCATTTCATATTTGGCTTGAAGGCTTCAATTTTTGTCTCATAGTGCTTGAAAGTTCTCCCATTCTTCAAATTCATCAAATGGACAACTCCTTGAGGACATAGTTCAAGCAATTTGTACTTAGAACTCCTCAAGGGATTAAGGCTCTTTTAAGATGACCTTGCTACCAACTACCAATGCGGATTTCTCATGTGATCTACGCAATTTATACTTGATTCTTAATGTATTTCGCTTTATATATTTAGCTTTGTTTTGACCTTAGTATTCTCTATTCTTACTTACTTTGTTGTTTTTAGGTAGAAGAATAAATGAGGATGAATAAAAGGAGCAGAAATGAGCTTAAAACTCGCTAAGGAGGAATTTCCTAATTTCGGAGAAGAATGCTCTCCAAATGGTTTCTAAAATGCATTTCCAAATGGAATCAATAATAAGAAACTAAATGACAAATGAAAATGGTACCAAATGGCGCAAATGAAGATACAGACATTTTTCCTACTCGAAGCAGGAATGTGGATGGATCAAAGCATTTGAGGTCGATCATGTGAAGACCAAAATATGTGCACAAGATATGGTATATTCGGTCTAGGAGACTTGGAGAAGAAGGAATACAAAACATAGCAAGAAGAGGATTTTCCTACTCCTAGTAGGAAGAAGAAGATCTGCCTGCTAGCTCCCAACTTTAAGAGATCACCGAATATGTAATTCAACTTCAAACATAGTGATGTTATATGTTTCTGGAAAGCTCTTGAAGTCTTATTTCCAACGAGTCCAAGATCATAATTTCTTAAGGTCTATAGCTCCTGAAATACTCGTTTGAAGATATGCTGTCAGATTTACCCGGGAGAACACTTAAAATGCATTTGGGCTAGGCTTCATGGATAATTTCGGCCAAGATACATGGGATATGCCTTTGTAGTGTTTCCTTTGTCTAACAAAGAGAAAGAAATCAGAAAAGTCAAGCTACTTGGTGGGCAAGAAAAGCAACTTGGTGAGTAAGAAAAAGAAGCTTGTAAGAGAAGACACAAAGAGAGAAAGACATAGCTCTCTCTTTTGCCTATAAATAGAGGATGTGGGGCTCTCATTCAGATCATCACTCATCATATAGCTAAACCCTTGCCCAAAAACACTTCCACTCCTCCAAGACTCAAAATCCTTCAAGAAGCCGTCGCTCCTCCACAATTCATCAAGGCTGCATTCATCAAGAACACCTTAGGCAATCCGAAAGGTGTTCTCTCTATCCATTGAAGATCATCTACACTAGTTACTTGAGCAATTTGGAAGAAAAAAAATGTAACATGATTCCTTTTACCTTTTTCTTCTTCTTGTATGAATATTTGGTTTTTATTTAAGAGTTTAAAGAAGTCTTTTGTTATATGATTCTAACAAGTTTTTGTGATTTATTTTGAGTCTTATTTTTTTACTATGCATGTGTCTTTTATGCTTAATACTTAATCTAAATTAAAGCAATCTTGGTTTAAATGCTTAATTTTGAGAGATGCATGAAAAATGTAGTAAAGACTTAGGTTTTAAATAGGTTGCATATAATTTGTTAAGTTATAAAGAGATGAAGTGAGATGATGAGTTGATCATGTAAATATGTTAGATTTCGGTTTTATTTTGGTAAAGAAGCATGTTTAGAGATTTTAGGTTTCTTTATTTTTTTTCTTGTATATGAGTTAAGCATGTTAGAATTCTAAGGTTTCTCTATGTGTTTTCTTGCCATGCTTTAATATTTAATTTTCGTACGATATAAAACAAACTTGCAAACCCCTTTAAACTTAGCGCAGTTATGCATACACCCTCAATCCCTGGTTTGAACGATCTCTACTTATCAATGCTACATCTACAAGAAAAATTTTTAATTGTGATGTTTTTAATTGAATGTTAAGTGTTTATTTGATATTTAGCTAAAGCGTTATCAATTTTGGCACCGTTGTCGAGTATTGTAAAGAATTGTGTGATTTCGTTTGTGAATATGTGAAATTATGTGAATAAATAGAAAAAGCATGTTAATAACTCACAATTTTTTTGCATACTTGTCTATAATACTTATACTTGTTCATACTTAATTGTTTTACGTCCATATGCATGTTAAAGGAAGTCTTTGATTTACGTTGAGTACATAAGCTTGGTTGATTAAGTCGCACTCTTTAGAATAGATGATGCCTCTTTTCCTTGTTTATCTCCTTAACCCCTCGTGATGTGTAGATTTTATCACCGCACACCATAACCTAAGTGAAGTTATGGACATGAAGTTTATGGCGGAGTTTACAAAGGACTTGAGGGAGTGTAAATTTTCAAGATATTGGCTGAAAGTCAGACATGGTGTCTAGATAGGTTATGACTGATGACAGGTTTTGGATCTAAGAAAAAGAAATATCAATAGAGTATTTACCATTGTCCCGGTTAGCCTCGGAGTGTTTCTTAAAATTATTCCTACCGCTCGCGTTATCTCTATGCCTACTGGCCATGTTTTTTCGATTGAACCAAGGCCAATTGATTGAGAATTCATACTTTATTGTGTGGGTCGCACATCCATTGAACAATCTAAAGATCAAGCAAGCGTACTCTCTTTAAATTTTAGGCACACTCAATTTGGACAATGCTTGTAAATAATACATGTCAAAATTGTGTGTTTGTGCAATAAAACTTGTAAAGGACTAACTAAAACGTTGCATTAGCTTTGCGTAACCTTCGGGCGGCCTTGTGATGCTCGGATTTCACCACCGGGTACCTTAACCTAAGTGAAGTTAGGGACATGAGACCAAGAGATAGGTCACGTTGCCTTCATTGATTTAGCACGTAACTTACAAGCACTCGCGGACCAAACTGCAAGTTTGAAGTCTCAAGTGGTTCCAAGGGAGCAAGATCTCAACCAGCCTACTATTGAGGAAGGTTTGGACTCTCCACGTTCATCCCAAGAGTCCACTGAGTATTTTTCAGAAGAACAAGAAGAAATGGCCAACGCAAACAATAACAACAATGAGCGTAAAATACTTCACCAACGCACTTGTTCCACCGACTGGAGTAATTGTCTTTCATGCATTGTGTTTCCGGAAACTCAAGAGAACAAGAAGGGCATCGAGCTTAAGAGTGGCTTCCTTCACTGTTTGCCTACTTTCCAAGGAATGTCCCATGAAGATCTGAACATGCATCTTAAGCAATTTAAGTTTGTATGTTCGAGCATGAAGCTCATAGATGCGGATAGATAACTCTTGAAGCTTAAGGCGTTTCCTTTCACTTTGGCGGATAGAGCTCAAACTTGGCTTATGGAACTTCCACCGTATCACTTCACCACATGGATGCAATTAGCAAATGCTTTCCTAAGCAAGTACTTTCCGGCCTCAAAGATCACTATTTTGAGGAAGAAGATCACGGATATAGCACAAGCGTCGGATGAGTCCTTTGGCTAATATTATGATTGTTTCAAGGTTCTATGTGCCACCTGCCTTTCCCATGGTTTTTCGGAGACTAATCTTATGAACTTCTTCTATGATGGTCTCAAACTAATTGATAGAGAGCTTCTTGATGCTGCTATGACCGGAGCATTCATGGACTTAGATGAAGCGGAGGCTCGTACACTTTTGGAGAACTGAGCAAACAATAATGCTCAATATGGGATGGCTCCACGAAAATCAGTAGATGAAGTGAGTTCCGAGCAAGTTTTGGACGAGAAATATGACAAGTTAGCATCTATGTTAGAACAAGTGCTAGAACTCGAGACAAAGAGAGCCAAGGCAGCCCAAGGACCTTTTTGTGGCGTTTGTCATATGCAAAGGCATCACAATGATCAATGCCTTACTTTGGTTAAGCAAAATGGAGAAGCAGAGCAAGTAAACGCAATTGGTGGGTATCAAGGAGGCCAACGTTATAACAATTATGACAACAACAACAATTTTGGCAACCGAGATCATCCAAGTATAAAGTGGAGTAGCAATGAGGGATGTTAAACCCTCCGACACCTCAACAACGTTACCAATGTAGCTCCCTTTCAAGCTAGGCTACCATTGCCTCAAGTTCCTATGCAACAAGCTCTTCCGGTCCAACATTTCACTAACCCAGATTATGATAAGATGTTCACCCAATTGTCTGCTTCAACACAAGTTCTTTTGGATGGTCAAGCCAAAACGAATGAGACTTTGGAGTCACATGGCCGAGATATTTCAAAGATGAAGAAGTAAATGGGCCAAATCATGGATTTCATGGGCCAATTTAGAGAATCCGGACACCTCCTGCCTCAACCAAAGTCGCATAACCACAATGTGAGTGCTATTGTTACAAGGAGTAGGAAGACATTAGCAACTCATATGCCAAAGACAAGCAAGGAACCTCATCCCCACGTTTTTGGGGATGAAGACTTAGAAAAAGATCTGGCAACTCCAAAGGCCGAGAAGAAGAAGAATGTGGCGTCTCATGCCACTAAGGCATCTTCAATTACACAACCTACCCTAACTAAAGGTAATAACCCTATCCCTTCAAATTTGGTTAATACTAATACCCTGTTTTCTTGTACTCCATTTCCACATAGGTTGACATAGTCAAAGAAAGATGATCAATACAATGAAATCTTAGATATCTTTCGAAAAGCGCAAGTAAATCTACCCTTGATTGAGTGCATAAATCAAGTGTCTATCTATGCCAAGTTTTTGAAAGATCAATGCACCCAAAGGAGGCAAACTCGGCGAAGGAGGTTGTAAAAGTGAATGCAACCGTTTCAGCGGTGTTGCAATGCTGACTACCCCCTAAATTAAAGGATCCGAGGAGTTTTTCAGTTCCTTATGTGATTGGTGACAATAAATTTGAAGATGTCATGCTAGACTTGGGTGCATCCATCAACGTCATGCCGTACTACTTATTTGCATCCATGGATCTTGGCAAGCTGAAGCAAGACAGTGTCATCATTTAACTAGCCGACCGTTCTCGTAAGTATCCAAAAGGGTATGTTGAAGATGTTCTTGTGCAAGTCAACAACTTGATATTTACAGCCGACTTCTATATTGCTTATCGATGGATGCCTTTTAGTTTGTGTAACGCACCAGGTACGTTTCAACGTTGCATGCTCTCCATCTTTTTCGATTTCATTGAGAAAATAATTGAAGTATTTATGGATGATTTTAGTGTTTTTGGAAGGGATTTTGATGCATGCTTGGGGAACTTAGAATTAATTTTGCAAAGATGCGTTGAAACTAAACTAGTGCTTAATTGGGAGAAGTGTCACTTTATGGTTACTCAAGAGATTGTTTTAAGACATACTGTTTCAGCTAGCAGAATAGAAGTTGATAAAGCTAAGATAGATCTTGTGTGGTATTTACCCTCTTCGACTTCGATTAGAGAGATTCGTTCTTTTCTTGGTCATGCAGGTTTTTACCAAAGATTTATTAAGGACTTTTCCCACATCTCTCGCCCTTTGTGAATGCTACTCCAAAAGGAAACTCCTTTTTTGTTTGATGATGGTTGCCGGGCAACCTATGAGAGATTGAAGGAGTTACTCACGAGTGCACCTGATTTGTCTCTTCCCTTCAAGCTAATGTGTGGTGCCTCAGACTATATCGTTGGAGCTATTTTGGGACAAAGGTTGGTTAAGAAGCCCTACACCATTTATTATGCTTCTCGGACACTTGATGAAGCTCAAGCCAATTTTACAACAACCGAGAAGGAGATGCTCACGATGGTGTTTGCACTTGACAAGTTTCGATCATACTTACTTCAAAGCAAGGTTATTGTTTACACAGATCATGCGGCTTTGAAGTATTTGATAGCAAAGAAGGATGCCAAACCGCGGCTCATTCGTTGGATTCTCTTACTCCAAGAATTTGATATTGAGATCAAGGACAAGAAAAGAGTAGAGAATGTCGTGGCAGACCATTTGTCACTCCTAGTGCATGAGAGAGAAATTTCTAGATGAACATTTTTTTGGTATTTAGGTTAGTGCTTCTGAAACTCCATGGTATACATATATTGTGAGTTATTAAGTTACCAGTGAGTTTTCATCTTCCATGCTTAGATTCCAATGTGATAAGCTTAAGAGTGATGCTAGGATTTTATTTGGGATAAACCATACTTATGGAAACAATGTTCTGATTTGGTTATTAGGAGGTGTGTTCTGGATAATGAGTTTGCATCTATTCTTGAGTTTTGTCATAATGGTGTGTGTGGATGTCACTTTGGTTCTAGGAAAACAGCTCTTAAAGTGTTAGATTGTGGATTCTTTTGGCCTAATTTATTTCGTGATTCTCATGAATTTTGTGTTAAGTGTGATAGGTGTCAAAGATCCGGTAATCTAGGACCTCGAGATCAATTGCCTCAAACTTACATTCTTAATGTAGAAATTTTTGAGGTGTGGTGCATTGATTTTATGGGCCATTTTCCTTCGTTTAATGGATTCACTTATATTGTACTCGTCGTTGATTATATGTCAAAATGGGTGGATGCAAAAGCCACCTGTACTAATGATTCGCGAGTTGTTGCAGATTTCCTTAAGGCTAACATTTTTATGAGATTCGGGGGGAATGTCGCACATTCTAATCAGTGATGGAGGGAGTCTTTTTTGCAACAAGACCGTGGAAGTATTATTGAGGAAGTATGGTGTCAATCATAAATTCTCTATGCCTTATCATCCTCAAATGAATGGAATGCCTGAAGTGTCCAACTGTGAGATCAAGAAAATCTTAGAGAGAACCGTGAAGCCAGACCGAAAAAACTAGAGCCAATGCTTGGATGATGCGTTGTGGGCCTATAGGACAACCTGCAAAACTCCTATAGGCATGCCACCTTATCGCTTGGTTTATGGGAAAGCTTATCACATTCCGGGGGAGTTGGAACACAAAGCTTGGTAGCCGTGAAGAAATTCAACATGGATCAAGATGAGGCTGGTCTACACCAAAAATTGCAACTTTGTGAGCTCAAGGAGATAAGGAATTATCCATTCGACAATGCTTGGATCTACAAGGAGAAAATAAAGGCTTTTCATGACAAGATGATCCGAAGAAAAGAGTTTGCTATCGGCCAACAAGTCCTCCTATTTAACTCTTGACTTAAATTTTTTCCGGGCAAGCTACGATCTAGATGGATTGGACCTTTCATTGTCATCGAAACTTTTTTCCATGGAGCTTTAAAGATCAAGAGTCCATCAACCGACAATGAATTCAAAGTGAATGGACATCGTTTGAAGCCATACTATGTGGATTTCAAAGAGGAGATCGTGGAGGAAGAAAGCTTGGACGAGCCAGTCATTTCAAACATATGAAGAAGCATCACGTCTAGGCTGTGAGACGTTAAGAAAGTAAGCACTTTTTTGGAGGCAACCTAATGGAGGAGTCTACAAATCAGATTTGCTTTCTCTTCCCCTTTTCTCTTTATTTTGTTGCATTTATTTTCCTTAGTGAGATTTTTAGTAAATCCTAGCATTCGTGTTGAATTCTATGCTTTACTTTGGTACATTGAGGCAAATGTAGAGTTCAAGTGTGGGGGAGGGGTTTATAACTTTGTTTGAGTCATAAAACTGTAAAATTAGGCGGACAATGAAATTTTCCTGCGGATGATGCCGGAATTTTTTTTGGGTTTAATTAGTGTATTTCGAGTCTAATTTAGTGTAAGTGGATGAATACTTGTCTTTGAGTAAGAATATCTGATGTGATTTGGTGTCTAGAAGCGGATGATTTCTAACACGAGTTTTGGATGTGAGAAAAGACAAGCTCGAAAATCACTCCTACCTTTCTTGGTCTCTCTCGCCAACTGACCATTTCATAATGTTTTCTCAAAGAAGATGAAGACTAAATCTACGCTTGTTTGAGTGTCTTGAGTCTTTTTGTTTAACTTAGTGTTCTTAAGAGTTTTATGATGCCCTTAGTTAGTCTATGATGAAATTGGACCAAAAAAATAACATAAATGGCGTTGCATATCACTTAAATGGAATTCTTGTGCTAATTGAGAGATTTTGAGTGTTATGACATGTAGTGGATGGTTTGAAAAACTTGGATAGAAATTCGCATGATTGAATAAACTTTTAAATCATATGAGCCTTAAAGTGAGTTTTTGAGCCGGAAATACTTCTTTTGGAGAGATTTCGTGGATCATTATTTTTTGGCCTCAAAACATTGCATATAACTCATTTAAATGCTTGCTATAGCTCCTAATGAACTAAAGAATGCTAGAACTTACTCATGCCAATTTGCAAAGCTTATAGTTGATATATACTCTGATTTTGGATGTGATTAAAGGCACTTAGAATTTTCTACCACTTAGCCAAAAAGTCATGTGTCCCACTTGTGTGCATGAGTTGCGGCTGAAAGGACCCAACCCCGATTTAGTTTCCTAAACCGGAATCAGACCCCTTCTGAAAACACGAACTTCCAAAAACCATAGAAATTTCGGCAGAGTTTAACTATATTGCGAAATTACCATTAACCTGCACCCGAAAACACACTTCATCCTATGCCACAAAAGCCAAACTATGGGCACCAATCCCATCCGGATTTCTCAAAATCATATCATAATATAAAGTAATAAGAAAAATAGTAACTTTACAGAAATCCGGGAAAATCATATGAAAATATAAACATCAGAGTATTCAGAGCGACCTCTAGTATATACATATACATAAATATACAGCAGTAGGCTAAACAAGAAACCTACTGAGAAAGAAAAGTAGCTCGAATACTAAGCCTCCGACTGCGACGTGCGACACCAGAATTCGAACTACAAACTAGGCACGGAAACCGAAAAGCCCAGGGGAAAGGCAAGTAAAATCATTAGAGTGTGTGGACGAAAATAAATATATGCCTTTCACCATTTATATAACGTAAAAACAATGCGAGTTCTTAAAATAAATGGAGGTGTCAGGCGAATCTCTCAAGCCCGACGGTTAGGCGAATCTCTCAAGCCCGACGGTGATAGACTAGGGAATTTTCTCAAGCCTAGTGGGCACATCAAGGGAATGTCTCAACTCTGGAATTGGACTACCAGTGATCAGCCGAGTAGTCAATGCATCGATGCTAAGTAAATGCCATAACTAATAAAACATAAAACAATACCTCCAAAACAATAAATAATTTCAATACTGTACTGGAAATAAATACTGAAATCAAGAACTCGCTACGACAGTGTAAATAAAGGTCCACTCACAGATAAGCACGACGCAAAACGCGTTACTCCTGTGATCTGGCGGAAAATTCCTCGCCAAACAAACGATCACGATCTCCTGAATAATCATAAATACCGTTGTTCAAAATCACATTTCAAAACCCTGAACCACATACAGAGAACCAACCAATCCCGACAACATATAACTCAATATCGACGAAATCGTCAAAAATTCAATAAACACACTATAAAACCTCGCCACAAATTCTGATGCTCAATTCAAAATATAAACCTCACCACTGGGATCGGTACGCTATTCAGAGTAAAACGACATAAAACTTGTCGAAAATCACCTCGGCCGGAAAACCGCCACCGCTGCCACCGTCGCCGGAAAATTCCTTCGGCCCAAATTTTTTTTCAAGCTACACATAGATTTGAAGATCTCGACATTTCCAACAACTTTCTAGTTCAAAGTTAAGCCCAATTTTGACCGGAAAAAGTCCAAATCTCACCTTGAAGTCGAAAACCCTCGCCGAAATTCTCCACCTCTGTTCGGCCATGGCAAGGTGCAAGACCACTTCTAAAAGTTTCCTCTCCCTAAGGGCTACAAAACCCTTAACAAGTCAACCTCCATCTCCGCCGCCACCGCTGCCTCCATCGCCGGCGATTTCGCCAGAAAACTTACCCAAAATTCCTGAACTTTGGCAAGCCATAACTTCTTCATCTGGCAACCAAATTGAGTGCATGACCTATAAAAAGAAAGAGGAGCTCAAGCCCAACAACTTTCATGAAGACACCATGACCAGAAGAGGCCGAAATCAAGCTCAACGAAGGCAAACAAAACTTGGCCTGGAATGGGTCAGTTTTGACCCACGGGTCAACATGGTCAACGGGCCAGATTTCCAAAATTAGAAAGTTTCCTAATTCGTCACGTATACCTTCCGTATTTATACCGTATCCGTATCATCCAAATCGTATCGAAACCAAACGGATATATACAACTAAATTCAACGGCCGAAAATATTCATAACTTATTCCTCGTAACTCGAAATAATCCTCCAGAAATTCCCACGAGCTCGAAATTAAATTCTCTACAACTTCCGTGAAGGAACTCAAATCAAATTCTTGCCCGATAATTTAGTCATTAACAAGCCCGCCATATTAACCAATTTCGACAAAATCGCGACTAATCACGAAACTCGCAAATCAAGCCGATAAACATACAATTTTCGGTTCGGGTTGTCACAGCGACACCCGCAGAAAGCCCATTTGAGCCCACATCAAGCCTTTCTTTCATTGCCATGCATATCTAAACACTTTAGCCTAGTGTAGAATTTCCATACCTTGTTCTAAAGACTTGGTGAAGAATTTCAAAGCTAGAATCATAGAGATGACGTGAAGATTATAAGGAGATGTGTGTATGGGGATATACCTATCCAAATAACTTGAAAAATTGTGTGAATGCCGCGTACAAAAGAAAAGAAAGAAAAATTTGAGAGCTAAAAAAAAGTGAAAAGAAAAATCATAAGCTCTCCGGCTATATGGTCTAAATGTAAAATTTTGGATTAATGTCCCCCGTACTTGTGGATTTGGAGTTTGTTATGAATTGAAGGCCCAATAATGAAGAAATATGGCATTTGTTCTGTTCGCAAAGCTCAAGGGAAGTTTAGAATGAAGTTTGGGTCCAACATAAAGAAATCTAGCCTCCGTACTTAAAGTTAGACACATGTGACGTATTGGAAAAGATGGAGCTTGAATTGATCAAGTTTTGGTGCTATGACTAAGTCTTTAGAATATTTTTAACCACCACATATTCAAATTTGTGGATGCCTTTGTCTTAGCCCCATTACAACCCTTAAAAGTCCCTTTTGATCCTTAAGATGAGTAGCTTTGAATCTGTGGAGTAAGTTGCATGAGTAAGCATATGGTTTAATTAAGTTTATTTGTGCAAGTAATTCATTCCATTCATGAGGTTTTTGATTGAATTTATATATACTTTGAGTGAACCATTTTTATGAGTGAAAATATGATGAGTGCATTTATGTGAGATTGATTTAGGACTTGTTCGAAACATGCATAGCTTAAACATCACCATTGTTTTCTCAGTGTCGTACTTGCTCATGACATGATCATATCTCTATTATCTCCTGAATTTATTAAACATTCATGCTTAAACATTGTGATTCCATCGCCATGGACTTGAAGAATTTTTTGAGAGAATTTTAGCTAAGGGCTTAGTTTTGTTTTACTTGGTGTTTCTGGCGTTTTAAACATGATAACATGATGATTTGCGGCTTTGAAACATTGAAATATCTAAGTATTTGAGTCCTTAATTCTCAACGTATGTGTTTCTCTTTTATTTTTGAGTCTTTGTTTTGTTTTGTTTTTGCTAAGGGACTAGTAAAGTCTAAGTGTGGGGGAATTTGATTTATGTATTTTATGATTGATTCTCAACGTCTTTCTATTTACATTTAGCTTTGTTTTGATCTTAGAATTCTCTATTCTTACTTACTTTGTTGTTTTTAGGTAGAAGAATAAAGGAGGATTTTTAAAATAAGCGGAAATGAGCTTAAAACGCACTAAGGAGGAAGTTCCTAATTCCGGAGAATAAATGGTCTCCAAATAGTTTTTAAAATGCATTCCCAAATTGTATCAAGAATTGGAAACCAAATGGCAAATAAAAATGGTACCAAATGGCGCAAATGAAGATGGAGGTATTTTTCCTACTCAGAGCAGGAATGTAGATGGATTAAAGCATTTGAGGTTGATCATGTGAAGACCAAAATATGTGGATAGGATTCGGCCTACGAGACTTGGAGAAGAAGGAATACAAAATATAGCAAGAAGAGGATTTCCCTACTCCCAGTAAGAAGATGAAGATCTGCCTGCCAGTTCCTAACTTCAAGATATCACCGAATATGCAAATAAACTCCAAACATAGTTATGTTATATGTTTCTGGAAAGCTCTTGAAGTCCTTTTTCCATTGAATCCAAGATCATAATTTTCTGAGGTCTACAACTTCAGGAATACTCGTTTGAAGATAGGATGTCAGATTTACCTGGGAGAATACTTACAATGCATTTAGACTATGCTTCATGGATAATTTCGGCCAAGATACATGGATAGGCATTTGTAGTGTTTGCATTGTCCAACAAGAAGAAAGAAATCAAAAAATGAAAGCTACTCGGTTGGCAAGAAAAACAACTTGGTGAACAAGAAAAAGAAGCTTATAAGAGAAGACACAAAGAGAGAAATGCATAGCTCTCTCTTTTGCCTAAAAATAGAGGACTTGGGGCTCTCATTCAGATCATCACTCATCATATAGCCAAACCTCTACCCAAATACACTTCCACTCCTCAAAGACTCCAAAATCCTTCAAGAAGACGTCCCTCCTCCACAATTCATCTAGGCTGCCTCCATCAAGAACACCTTAGGCAATCCAAAAGGTGTTCTCTCCATCCATTGAAGATCATCTACACTAGTTACTAGAAAAATCTCAAAATAAAAAGTGTAACATGATTCCTTCTACCTTTTTCTTCTTCTTGTATGAATATTTGGTTTTTATGAAAGAGTTTAAAGAAGTCTTTTGGTATATGATAACGTTATTCATGTGTCTTCTATGCTTATGCTTAATCTAAATTCGAGCAATCATAGTTCAGGTTATAGATGTGTTAAATTCGAGCAATCTTGGTTTAAATTCTTCATTTTGAGAGATGCATGAAAAACGTAGTAAAGACGTATATTTTAAATTAGTTGCATATAATTTGTTAGGTTATAAAGAGAAGAAGTGAGATGATGAGTTGATCATGTAAATATGTTAGATTTAGGTTTTATTGTGACAACCCGAACCAGAATCAGAGGTGTGTTTGGTACGATTCTCGAGATTTGAGTTTAGTCGCGATTTTACGATATTGTGTGGTTTGCCGATTTGATTCGCGACTTGGTTTTCGGTCGAGAATTTGGGTTGGGTGTCTGTACGGAAATCGTAGAGCACGTGATTTCGAGTTCGTGGGTGGTTTCGGAAGATTTTTCCGATAACTGAGGAATATTTTATGATTATTTGAAGTTTCGGGTTTCGACGAGTTTATCCGAATGTTTCGAGCTTATCCGAATCATTTTGTATTTTCATTTTGGACCGTTGATCGACCCGAGGGACGAGTATAAATATCGAAAAGTCGAAGAATAGTCGAGAATTAGTCGGGAACTTCATATTGGGCGTTGACTATTTCCAAAACTGTTGACTTTCCTATTCTGGAAAGTGGGTAAGCAGCCGAGAAGGGGAAGTTTCCCAAACGGGAAGTCATCGCCGGCGACCATTTTTCCGGCCACCTTGGGCTTCGAGGAAGGTATGGTTAGTTTCCTTTGGTGATTTCGAGTACGATGAGGTATGTTGTTTTGAGATTTCAGCTTGTTTTGTATGGACCCGAATCGGGTCGAACTTGTCACCGTCGCCGGAGTCGGTCGGGATGGTTCCGGTGGGTAATTGAGTTTGGGTTGTTGGGGGTTTTGATCCCCATCCCTCAAGGATGCTCCTTGGGTTGCTGTTTTTGAGCGAGGGTGAGTTTGGGATCGGACCCGATTAGATTTTCCGGTGAGAAGAATTGCTCGGTTTTGCTTGATTTTGGAAGGGTTGCGGTTGGATTTGGACTTCGTGGTAGAAGAGAAACATGCTCGCCTTGATGAGACCTAGAGGACTGGAGAGTTTGGCCGTGGGATTCCTCCGTTGACGGCGCGCCGCGGCGGTCAACGGTGGAGAAAAAGTCAAATTTTCAGATTTCGATGTAATTAGTGTCACTTTTCTCGTAATCGCGCCCTGATTATCGTACGGAGGTTTTCGGGTTGATTTGGTTAGCCGATTTTCAGTCGAGATTTCGAGTGGGGATTTCGGGATTTCCGTAATTCATTTTGTACTGCATTTTGTATTTCCGGGAACGGTTGGTTTCCGTGCATCAGTACAGTGTTGTGAATTACGATATTGATCAGTTATGTGTGTATGTATTCAGGAGATCGAGATCGAGATTTGGATCGTGCTTCAGGCGAGGGTACTTCCGCCGGACCACGAGTTTAGCGCGAGTTCGCGCTAGCGGATCTGTGAGTGGACAATTTCTTTTCACGAAAACGATTGCGAGTCTTTTATATGATATATGAACTTGAGCATGCGTATGGGTTTTCGGATTAAATGAGCATGTGTTTTACGATTATACGATTATATTTTTACGGATATACGCATACGAGTATACATACATAAATATGCTGTTTCATGCATTTGCATCGAAATGTTTATGATTTGGTTTACACAGAGTACAGTCTTGGTTATGTTGTTGTTGTATCGATACACTTTGCCTCGTCGGCTGATCCCCGACGGAGGGCCGCCTGGAGGGGCGTTTTCCCCAACCAGACCGGTGAGGGGCGTATTCCCCGGAACCGAGGCCATTTCTGGCTTAGAATCATGTGGAAGTCAGAGAGACTCCGTGGTTCAGACTGTACTAGCACGGAGGAGTCCATGAGTGACCCCGTGGGATTTTACTTGCATGCTCAGTACACTGGAGGAGTATGAGTTTTACCTCGTGTACTTGTTATTTTATTTAACTGGACTCACATATGTTGTTTTTAAACATATATATATATAACCGGTGAAAGACATTTATTTTCGTCCACTCACTCTAACAGTTTTCATGTCTTTCCCCTGGGCTTTTCGGTTTCCGTGCCCAGTTGCAGTTCAGGTTTGGTGTTTTCACGTCGCGGTTGGAGGCTAGTGATCAGAGTCACCTGTGTTTTCCAGTAGGTTTCAGTTTCACCTACTGATGTATATATTGTATATATTTTACACTAGAGGTCGCTCTGATACATTCCGATACTTGTTATACGGATTTTCTCGGATATACATATATATAGTACAGTATGTTTACTGTTTGTTGATTATATTGATGTTGAGAAATCCGGATGGGATTGGTGCCCACGGTTTGATTTTTGTGGCATAGGACGAAGTGTTAATTTCCGCGTGCAGGTTAAGGTAATTTCACGCTAGTAACGAAACTCTGCCCAAATTTCGGAAAATTTTTGTTGGTTCGCATTTGAGAAGGGGTTCGATTCCGGTTTAGGTAGCTAAATCGGGGTTGGGTCCTTTCAGCTTGGTATCAGAGCATTAGGTTGTCAGATTCTGTAGACTCTTGTAGTTGTGACGCTTAGGGTATTTGAGTTGATACAGCATGACTGGAGTGATGACCCGACTGGCCAGCGGTACTCATCAATACTTCGGGTGTTGTGTGTCCTCAAATATCTGCGGTTTCATGATTACGTTCTTTCTGCTTGTACCTAATGCATGTCTTGTATCAGTAGGATGCCTCCTCGACGTGGTCCCCGTGTTGATCGGGATGATGATCCTGATGAGGATCGCCGAACGCGCGACTTGCTTATGCGAGTGCTGCGTTTGGAAGAGCGTTTTGACCCCGTGGTCAAGGCTCGTACTGCGGGTGCTACTGTGTTTTCGGGTTCAGTTGAGCCAGAGATATGCGAGGCATGGTTGGTTCAGGTTGAGCGTGTTTGTGAGCGTCTGCAGTTTACTCCTGAGCAGATGTTAGTAGCCGCAGTTGGTTTACTTGAGGGTGATGCTTACTTTTGGTGGGTTAGCACCGACAGGGTTCCTGTGGATACTCCGTGGACTGTGTTCCGTGATTTGTTTATGCAGAGGTACTTCAATCAGGCTACCCAGCAGCGCAAGTACGAGGAGTTTACGAACTTGAGGCAGGGCAGTTTGTCTGTACTTGAGTATCGGGATCGGTTTACCCGTTTGTCTCGTTTTGCGCGGGATATGGTGGCTACAGAGGAAGCCAAGTGTCGCAGGTTTGAGCTGGGATTGAATCTGAGTATCAAGGCGACGCTGACTACGATGCCTCGGAACAACTTCGATGAGTTTGTTAGTGCTGCACTCCGAGGCGAGGATATTGAGCGCGAGAGACAGCAGAGGTACCAGCCGAGACGATTTGAGGAGGGTGGACCGAGTCAGGGGCCTTCGAAGAGGCAGAGTTCTGATACTTCCGGTTCAGCTTCATCTTCAGGTGGTGGGTCATATCGACCACCAGCTCATGTGCCTAGACGGAGACCGTTTTGGAGGAGAGATAGACCGCAGCGACCACAGACTAGTGCAGGATCCAGCGGTTCTAGTTATCCTCGGCATACTAGTGGCACTTTTGCTGTACCGAGGGAGTACCCACTGTGTAGTCTCTGCAGTCGACATCATGTGGGTCCCTGTCAGCGAGGTCCTGTTACTTGTTTCCGCTGTGGCCAGGTGGGTCACTATGCGAAGGAGTGTCCCTAGTTGTATGATGCTGATGGTCAGGCAGCTCAGAGTTCCGGAGGAGAGCGAGGTACTACTTCGGGAGCGCGACCAGCACAGTTTGCAGGCTATGGTAGACAGCAGGGACAGACTCAGCGAGGACGACCAGCCGGACAGGCGAGGGTTCATGCTATGACTCTACGTGAGGGCAGAGCATCACCGGAAGTAGTTATCGGTACGTTACATGTTTTTGGTATTCCAGTAGTTGCATTGTTAGATCCAGGTGCCACACATTCATTCATATCATATAGATTATCATCATTGGCTACGGTACCTGCATCTCCACTTCCGGGGTTGTGGAGAGTGTTGTATCCGTCAGGTGAGGTTGTGAGCATCAGTTGGGTTTACCGAGACTGTGAGGTGTTTGTTGATGGCCATGGTTTAGCCGCTGATTTATTGTTGCTTGATATTGTGGATTTTGATTTGATCTTGGGTATGGACTTCTTGGAGTCGCATTGGGCCATGTTCGACTGTCACAGGAAGGAGGTCGCGTTTCGACGACCAGGGTTACCCGAGATACTATTTCGTGGCGAGAAGAACACTTCCCTACCATGTTTGATTTCCGCGATGAGGGCGGATCGGCTGATGAAGAAGGGTTGTGTTGCTTACTTAGCCCATGTTGTGGACACTGCAGTTGCGGTGCCGGACCTTGGTAGTATCGAGGTTGTGTCTGAGTTTCCGGATGTGTTTCCAGCGGAGTTACCTGGTATACCCCCTGTACGAGAGATTGACTTTACTATTGAGTTATTGCCGTGTACTGGACCGATTTCCCAGACACCATACCGGATGGCGCCTGCAGAGTTGAGGGAGTTGCAGATTCAGCTTCAGGAGTTATTAGAGAAGGGATTCATTCGACCGAGTGTTTCTCCGTGGGGTGCTCCAGTGTTGTTTGTGCGGAAGAAGGATGGGTCCATGCGGTTGTGCATCGACTATCGGAAGCTGAATCAGATTACAGTGAGGAACAAGTATCCGTTGCCTCGGATTGACGACTTGTTCGATCAGCTGAAGGGAGCAGCAGTCTTTTCGAAGATTGATCTTCGATCCGGGTATCATCAGTTGAGGATCCGGGATTCAGATGTTGCCAGGACAGCATTCAGGACGCGGTATGGGCATTATGAGTTTTTGGTTATGCCGTTTGGGTTGACCA
Organism: Geum urbanum; assembly: GCA_946800695.1. NCBI lineage: Eukaryota > Viridiplantae > Streptophyta > Magnoliopsida > Rosales > Rosaceae > Geum > Geum urbanum. Next base: position 45,842,711 of record OX326998.1, read on the forward strand.
ACGCCCCCGCAGCTTTCATGGACTTGATGAATCGGGTGTTTCGACGATTCCTGGACAAGTTCGTGATTGTATTCATAGAGGATATTTTGATATATTCGAGGAGTGTGGGCCAGCACAGGAAGCACTTGCGAGTGGTGTTGCGGACTTTGCGGGACCATCAGCTGTTCGCGAAGTTTAGCAAGTGTGAGTTTTGGTTGGATAGTGTGAAATTTCTGGGCCACGTGATTTCGGCCGAGGGAGTTAGTGTTGATCCTGACAAGATCGAGGCCGTGCTGAATTGGAGTCGACCCACTACTGTGCCAGAGATTCGGAGTTTCTTGGGTTTAGCGGGCTACTACCGACGATTTGTGCAGGATTTCTCCCGGATAGCTACACCACTGACCAGGTTGACGAAGAAGGGCGTCAAGTTTGAGTGGTCTGATGCGTGCGAGGAGAGTTACTTGCTCCTGAAGGAGAAATTGACTACCGCACCGGTTCTAACGTTGCCAGATGACAGTGGTGAGTATGTTGTGTACAGTGACGCGTCGAAGTTGGGCCTTGGCTGTGTGTTGATGCAACATGGTAGAGTTGTGGCATACGGTTCCAGACAGCTGAAACCGCACGAGGTCAACTATCCGACGCATGATTTGGAGTTAGCCGCTATCGTATTAGCGTTGAAGAGTTGGAGACATTATCTGTATGGTGCTCAGTGTAAGATTTTCACTGATCACAAGAGTCTCACTTACTTGCAGACGCAGCCAGATCTGAACATGAGGCAGCGCCGATGGATGGAGTTGATCAACGACTACGATTGCACTTTCGAGTACCATCCGGGGAAGGCTAACGTTGTGGCAGATGCGCTTAGCCGGAAATCGGGAGCCTCGTTGTTCCACATGTGTGTGGCAGATGCGCTTAGCCGGAAATCGGGTATCGATGTTAGCCGAGCTACGGGCTACGAGTGCTGTGTTTGGTTATGATGATGATGGCGCTTTGTTGGCCAGCTTTCAGGTACGACCTGTGTTGGTTGATCAGGTGCGGGAGGCACAGGATTCAGATCCTTACCTGTTAGGCAAGAAGACCATGATACAGAATGGTGTGCCTACCGAGTTCCGATTGAGTGACGACGGTACGTTGTTGTTCAGAGGCAGGCTATGTGTGCCCCGAGATGAGGATTTGAAGAAGGAGATTCTGGATGAGGCCCACAGCTCAGCGTATGCGATGCATCCCGGAGGTACGAAGATGTTTCGTACACTTCGAGCGTACTATTGGTGGCGCAATATGAAGCGGGAGATTGCCGTATACGTGAGTCGGTGTTTGATTTGTCAGCAGGTGAAGGCGGAGAGGCAGAAACCTGCAGGGAAACTACAGCCACTGGAGATTCCGGTTTGGAAGTGGGAGAACATTACGATGGATTTCGTCTATCAGTTGCCGCGTACTTCGGCGGACAACACTGGTATCTGGGTTATTGTTGACCGACTGACGAAATCCGCACACTTTCTAGCACTTCCAGGGAAGGTATCAGTGGGCAGATTGGCTAAGTTGTACTTATCCGAGATTGTTCGCTTGCATGGAGTGCCTGTGTCCATTGTTTCTGATCGTGATAGTCAGTTCACGTCTGAGTTTTGGCGGGCGTTGCAGCGAGCTTTGGGCACGAAGTTGCGATTTAGTACAGTTTTTCATCCTCAGACTGACGGGCAGTCCGAGCGGACCATTCAGACTCTTGAGGATATGTTGAGGTCGTGTGTGTTGTAGTTTCGTGGAAACTGGGATCAACAATTACACTTGATTGAGTTCGCCTACAACAACAGCTATCAGGCCAGTATTGAGATGGCACCGTACGAGGCCCTGTACGGGAAGCAATGTCGCACTCCGTTATGTTGGAGTGAGGTGGGCGAGCGTTGGCTTATTGGTCCGGATTTGGTGAAAACCACGATGGAGGACGTACAGATGATTCGGGATCGGTTGAAGATAGCCCAAGATCGGCAGAAGAGTTACACGGATGTGAGGAGGAAGAGCTTAGAGTTCGAGGTTGGCGATTGGGTCTTCCTAAAACTATCTCCGTGGAGGGGAGTGGTGCGTTTCGGGAAGCGTGGCAAGCTTCGGCCGCGGTACATTGGTCCGTATGAGATTACGGAGAGGGTTGGAGCTGTTGCCTACAGACTTGAGTTACCGACAGAGATGGCTCGTGTACATGATGTCTTCCATGTTTCGATGTTGCGGAAGTACATCTCAGACCCTTCACATGTGATAGCCCCACAGCAGTTGCCGATCAGAGAGGATTTATCGTATGTTGAGGAGCCAGTACAGATTCTCGATCGACGTGAGCAGGAGTTGAGACACCGTGTGATTCCGCTGGTGAAGGTCTTGTGGCAGAACCACTCGATTGAGGAGGCCACCTGGGAGACCGAGCAGCGTATGCGGGAGCAGTATCCTCATCTGTTCACATGACAGGTACGTAAATTTCGAGGTCGAAATTTCTTTAAGGGGGGTAGATTTGTGACGACCCGAACCAGAATCAGAGGTGTGTTTGGTACGATTCTCGATATTTGAGTTTAGTCGCGATTTTACGATATTGTGTGGTTTGCCGATTTGATTCGCGACTTGGTTTTCGGTCGAGAATTTGGGTTGGGTGTCTTTACGGAAATCGTAGAGCACGTGATTTCGAGTTCGTGGGTGGTTTCGGAAGATTTTTCCGATAACTGAGGAATATTTTATGATTATTTGAAGTTTCGGGTTTCGACGAGTTTATCCGAATGTTTCGAGCTTATCCGAATCATTTTGTATTTTCATTTTGGACCGTTGATCGACCCGAGGGACGAGTATAAATATCGAAAAGTCGAAGAATAGTCGAGAATTAGTCGGGAACTTCATATTGGGCGTTGACTATTTCCAAAACTGTTGACTTTCCTATTCTGGAAAGTGGGTAAGCAGCCGAGAAAGGGAAGTTTCCCAAACGGGAAGTCATCGCCGGCGACCATTTTTCCGGCCACCTTGGGCTTCGAGGAAGGTATGGTTAGTTTCCTTTGGTGATTTCGAGTACGATGAGGTATGTTGTTTTGAGATTTCAGCTTGTTTTGTATGGACCCGAATCGGGTCGAACTTGTCACCGTCGCCGGAGTCGGTCGGGATGGTTCCGGTGGGTAATTGAGTTTGGGTTGTTGGGGGTTTTGATCCCCATCCCTCAAGGATGCTCCTTGGGTTGCTGTTTTTGAGCGAGGGTGAGTTTGGGATCGGACCCGATTAGATTTTCCGGTGAGAAGAATTGCTCGGTTTTGCTTGATTTTGGAAGGGTTGCGGTTGGATTTGGACTTCGTGGTAGAAGAGAAACATGCTCGCCTTGATGAGACCTAGAGGACTGGAGAGTTTGGCCGTGGGATTCCTCCGTTGACGGCGCGCCGCGGCGGTCAACGGTGGAGAAAAAGTCAAATTTTCAGATTTCGATGTAATTAGTGTCACTTTTCTCGTAATCGCGCCCTGATTATCGTACGGAGGTTTTCGGGTTGATTTGGTTAGCCGATTTTCAGTCGAGATTTCGAGTGGGGATTTCGGGATTTCCGTAATTCATTTTGTACTGCATTTTGTATTTCCGGGAACGGTTGGTTTCCGTGCATCAGTACAGTGTTGTGAATTACGATATTGATCAGTTATGTGTGTATGTATTCAGGAGATCGAGATCGAGATTTGGATCGTGCTTCAGGCGAGGGTACTTCCGCCGGACCACGAGTTTAGCGCGAGTTCGCGCTAGCGGATCTGTGAGTGGACAATTTCTTTTCACGAAAACGATTGCGAGTCTTTTATATGATATATGAACTTGAGCATGCGTATGGGTTTTCGGATTAAATGAGCATGTGTTTTACGATTATACGATTATATTTTTACGGATATACGCATACGAGTATACATACATAAATATGCTGTTTCATGCATTTGCATCGAAATGTTTATGATTTGGTTTACACAGAGTACAGTCTTGGTTATGTTGTTGTTGTATCGATACACTTTGCCTCGTCGGCTGATCCCCGACGGAGGGCCGCCTGGAGGGGCGTTTTCCCCAACCAGACCGGTGAGGGGCGTATTCCCCGGAACCGAGGCCATTTCTGGCTTAGAATCATGTGGAAGTCAGAGAGACTCCGTGGTTCAGACTGTACTAGCACGGAGGAGTCCATGAGTGACCCCGTGGGATTTTACTTGCATGCTCAGTACACTGGAGGAGTATGAGTTTTACCTCGTGTACTTGTTATTTTATTTAACTGGACTCGCATATGTTGTTTTTAAACATATATATATATAACCGGTGAAAGACATTTATTTTCGTCCACTCACTCTAACAGTTTTCATGTCTTTCCCCTGGGCTTTTCGGTTTCCGTGCCCAGTTGCAGTTCAGGTTTGGTGTTTTCACGTCGCGGTTGGAGGCTAGTGATCAGAGTCACCTGTGTTTTCCAGTAGGTTTCAGTTTCACCTACTGATGTATATATTGTATATATTTTACTCCTAGAGGTCGCTCTAATACATTCCGATACTTGTTATATGGATTTTCTCGGATATACATATATATAGTACAGTATGTTTACTGTTTGTTGATTATATTGATGTTGAGAAATCCGGATGGGATTGGTGCCCACGGTTTGATTTTTGTGGCATAGGACGAAGTGTTAATTTCCGCGTGCAGGTTAAGGTAATTTCACGCTAGTAACGAAACTCTGCCCAAATTTCGGAAAATTTTTGTTGGTTCGCATTTGAGAAGGGGTTCGATTCCGGTTTAGGTAGCTAAATCGGGGTTGGGTCCTTTCATTTATTTTCGGAAAAGAAGCATGTTTAGAGATTTTGGGGTTCTTGATTATTTTTTTGTCTATGAGTTAAGCATGTTAGAATTCTAAGGTCTCTCTATGTGTTTTGCTGCTATGTTTTGTTATTAAATTTTCATAGGATATAAAATAAATTTGCAAACCCCCCTAAACTTAGTGTAGTCATTCATACACCTTTAATCCCCGGTTTGAACGATTCCTACTTATCAATGCTACATCTACAAGAAAGGGTCTTAATTGTGAAGTTTTGAATTGAATGTTAAGTGTTTATTTGATGTTTAGTTAAAGCATTATCATCATGCTTGTTCGGCTTAAATTTCTTCATCTTTTTGCGGACCTTACTCCTATCCTGTGCCTTGACTTCTTCAACATTCTTGGCTTCATCATCTTTCACAACTTCAATGCCATAGACTTGTAGTGCCATGATTGGTGGAGCTTTATTGAATAAATTGAAAGCTTTTACCTTTCGGTCCATCATTGCTTGCGATCTTGCTTTAGCATTAGCTTGAAGAAAAGGTAAGAACTCAAGTTTACCCGGTTTCACATTAGTCTTGGCTTGGGTCTTGATACCCTCATCTTTCGTTTGGCTTCATTCTCAAATTCGGGAGGTATACTAAGCACACAAGGTGTGTCTAGATCCTCCTCATCATCACTTTCATAATCACTCTCCACCAAGGGGGCATCATCATAGTTGGTGAAGCACTTCCCGGGTTGCACTACTACATTCACCACCTTAACTTGATGCTTTTGATCCTTTTTGATACAAGACAAGAATTCGTTGGTCCTTTCGCCATGTTGAACTTCATGTGCCTTTGCAAATTGACTTAGTTATTCCTCCATCTTACAAAATGTACATTGGTTCTGATTTTGAATCTTCTTATTCTCATTCATTAAGCTCTTAAAGATATCAAAGTACATCTTCTTGTCCTCCGCTCGTTAATCTTCTGATTTGCTTTGAAGAAGCATCTTATGTTGTGAAAATAGTTTGGTCATCAACTCCTCCAAGTTAGAGTTACCTCCCAATGCATTGGCAAACTCTTCTTCTTGTCCTTGAAAACCACCATTTGATTGTTGAAAGCCTCCTTGACTAAAGTCTTGACCATTTCCTTGTCCTCTTTAGTTATCTTGGCTATGCTTTCTCCATGAGAAAAAAGAATTAGTACACCGACCCAGATTACTCCTTTGTGCACCCAATGACATGTTCTTGCACTCCTCAATAATCTTCGGATAGTCTCCTTGATGAGGGCAACATAGAGTCTCATGCATCACACTCTTACAAATCATGTAAGTTGGTTCTGCACTAGTCTGTGCAATTTGATTTACATAGCCTCCATTCCGAGTTTGCTTCAACACAAAGTCAAAAATTTTGTTCATGGCCTCTTCAAGTCGCTTGATGGCATCCTCTTGTACATATGCGGCTTCCTTGACTACATACATACTTTCCCAGTTGGCGTGGGTGGCTTCACTCATTGATATTGTCGGTCTCCTTGCATTATGCTTCACATCCCGTAGTGATGATCACTCCGACATCTTTTCAAGTAGAATATGTGTCTCCTCTGTGGTTTTTTCCATGAAATCTCCTCCACATGCATTGTCAACCTTCCTTTTTGTGTTCATGCTTAATCCTTGGTAGAAGAGAGATAATAACACGTCTTGAGTTTGATCATGGTTAGGGTAACTAAGCTCAAGCTCCTTGATACGCTCCCAAGTCTCATAGAACAACGCTCCATCTTTCTCATAAAATGTCATCAACCTTATCATTCTCTCATTTATCTTCCCCTTGACTACATACATACTTTCCCAGTTGGCGTGGGTGGCTTCACTCATTGATATTGTCGGTCTCCTTACATTATGTGACGACCCGAACCAGAATCAGATGTGTGTTTGGCACGATTCTCGAGATTTGGTTATAGTCGCAGTTTTGCGATATTATGTGGTTTGCCGATTCGATTCGCGACTTTGTTTTCGGTCGAGAATTTGAGTTGAGTGTCTTCATGGAAATTGTAGAGCACGTGATTTCGAGTTTGTGGGCAGTTCCGGAAGATTTTTCCGATAACCGAGGAATATTTTATGATTATTTGATGTTTCGGGTTCCGACGAGTTTATCCGATTGTTTCGAGCTTATCCGAATCACATCGTATATTCATTCCGGACCGTTGATACTCGGACGACCTTTCATGAGAACCGCAAGAACAAAGATCGATGTGTTTGAAGGAATGTTGTTCATGGAGATTGATGGAGAGAAGATCGAGTTTAATATTTTAGATGCCTTGAAGGTTCCTACTATGGAAAGTGTTAATTCATGTTTTTCGATAGATATGGTTGAAAACATGGCACAACAACACTTAGACACCATCGGAGAATATAAACTCGACATTGTCATTCAAGAAGGAGCGGGGCTGACTCGACCTGGGGATAAAGCCCTTTTTGATGCACTAATCGAGATGTTAGAGCCTAGAATCCATGAAATCGCTATAGCACTCAATAAGGCTCCACGAGTTGACAATAGGCCACTACCACTTCCATTGGACTATGGTACGAACAAGCTAGTTCCCTCTATTGTTCAAGCACCAGCATTAGAGCTTAAGGTGTTACTGAATCATTTGAAGTATGCATACTTAGGAGAGAATGACACTTTGCCGGTTATCATCTCATTAACGTTAGAGGAAGAACAAGAAGACAAGTTGGTTTGTGTGCTTCAAAGATACAAAATCGCCATTGGATGGACGCTCGTGGACATCAAAGGAATCAACCCGGTCATATGTGTGCATCGAATATTGCTTGAAGAAGAACCTAAGCCGACTAGGGAAGCTCAAAGAAGGCTCCAAACGCCAATGATGGAAGTCTTGAAGAAAGAGGTGATTAAACTCTTGGATTGTGGCGTGATATATCCTATTTCAGATAACCGTTAGGTCTCACCTGTGCAAATAGTTCCTAAGAAGTCCGGAATCACCATTGTTAAGAATGCAGAGAATGAGTTGGTGCTACAAAGAACTGTCACCGGCTATAGAGTTTGCATCGATTGTAGGAAGCTTAATGGCACAACTCGAAATGACCATTTTTCTTTGCCATTCATTGATCAAATGCTTGAGAGATTAGCTGGCCATTCATACTATTGCTTCCTTGATGGATATTCGAGGTACAACCAAATAAGCAACATGGAGGAGGATCAAGAGAAGACAAACACATGCCTTTTTTGGAACATTTGCTTATCGACGGATGCCTTTTAGTTTGTGTAACGCACCAGGTACGTTTCAACGTTGCATGCTCTCCATCTTTTTCGATTTCATTGAGAAAATAATTGAAGTATTTATGGATGATTTTAGTGTTTTTGGAAGGGATTTTGATGCATGCTTGGGGAACTTAGAATTAATTTTGCAAAGATGCGTTGAAACTAAACTAGTGCTTAATTGGGAGAAGTGTCACTTTATGGTTACTCAAGAGATTGTTTTAAGACATACTGTTTCAGCTAGCAGAATAGAAGTTGATAAAGCTAAGATAGATCTTGTGTGGTATTTACCCTCTTCGACTTCGATTAGAGAGATTCGTTCTTTTCTTGGTCATGCAGGTTTTTACCAAAGATTTATTAAGGACTTTTCCCACATCTCTCGCCCTTTGTGAATGCTACTCCAAAAGGAAACTCCTTTTTTGTTTGATGATGGTTGCCGGGCAACCTATGAGAGATTGAAGGAGTTACTCACGAGTGCTCCTGATTTGTCTCTTCCCTTCAAGCTAATGTGTGGTGCCTCAGACTATATCGTTGGAGCTATTTTGGGACAAAGGTTGGTTAAGAAGCCCTACACCATTTATTATGCTTCTCGGACACTTGATGAAGCTCAAGCCAATTTTACAACAACCGAGAAGGAGATGCTCACGATGGTGTTTGCACTTGACAAGTTTCGATCATACTTACTTCAAAGCAAGGTTATTGTTTACACAGATCATGCGGCTTTGAAGTATTTGATAGCAAAGAAGGATGCCAAACCGCGGCTCATTCGTTGGATTCTCTTACTCCAAGAATTTGATATTGAGATCAAGGACAAGAAAAGAGTAGAGAATGTCGTGGCAGACCATTTGTCACTCCTAGTGCATGAGAGAGAAATTTCTAGATGAACATTTTTTTGGTATTTAGGTTAGTGCTTCTGAAACTCCATGGTATACATATATTGTGAGTTATTAAGTTACCAGTGAGTTTTCATCTTCCATGCTTAGATTCCAATGTGATAAGCTTAAGAGTGATGCTAGGATTTTATTTGGGATAAACCATACTTATGGAAACAATGTTCTGATTTGGTTATTAGGAGGTGTGTTCTGGATAATGAGTTTGCATCTATTCTTGAGTTTTGTCATAATGGTGTGTGTGGATGTCACTTTGGTTCTAGGAAAACAGCTCTTAAAGTGTTAGATTGTGGATTCTTTTGGCCTAATTTATTTCGTGATTCTCATGAATTTTGTGTTAAGTGTGATAGGTGTCAAAGATCCGGTAATCTAGGACCTCGAGATCAATTGCCTCAAACTTACATTCTTAATGTAGAAATTTTTGAGGTGTGGTGCATTGATTTTATGGGCCATTTTCCTTCGTTTAATGGATTCACTTATATTGTACTCGTCGTTGATTATATGTCAAAATGGGTGGATGCAAAAGCCACCTGTACTAATGATTCGCGAGTTGTTGCAGATTTCCTTAAGGCTAACATTTTTATGAGATTCGGGGGGAATGTCGCACATTCTAATCAGTGATGGAGGGAGTCTTTTTTGCAACAAGACCGTGGAAGTATTATTGAGGAAGTATGGTGTCAATCATAAATTCTCTATGCCTTATCATCCTCAAATGAATGGAATGCCTGAAGTGTCCAACTGTGAGATCAAGAAAATCTTAGAGAGAACCGTGAAGCCAGACCGAAAAAACTAGAGCCAATGCTTGGATGATGCGTTGTGGGCCTATAGGACAACCTGCAAAACTCCTATAGGCATGCCACCTTATCGCTTGGTTTATGGGAAAGCTTATCACATTCCGGGGGAGTTGGAACACAAAGCTTGGTAGCCGTGAAGAAATTCAACATGGATCAAGATGAGGCTGGTCTACACCAAAAATTGCAACTTTGTGAGCTCAAGGAGATAAGGAATTATCCATTCGACAATGCTTGGATCTACAAGGAGAAAATAAAGGCTTTTCATGACAAGATGATCCGAAGAAAAGAGTTTGCTATCGGCCAACAAGTCCTCCTATTTAACTCTTGACTTAAATTTTTTCCGGGCAAGCTACGATCTAGATGGATTGGACCTTTCATTGTCATCGAAACTTTTTTCCATGGAGCTTTAAAGATCAAGAGTCCATCAACCGACAATGAATTCAAAGTGAATGGACATCGTTTGAAGCCATACTATGTGGATTTCAAAGAGGAGATCGTGGAGGAAGAAAGCTTGGACGAGCCAGTCATTTCAAACATATGAAGAAGCATCACGTCTAGGCTGTGAGACGTTAAGAAAGTAAGCACTTTTTTGGAGGCAACCTAATGGAGGAGTCTACAAATCAGATTTGCTTTCTCTTCCCCTTTTCTCTTTATTTTGTTGCATTTATTTTCCTTAGTGAGATTTTTAGTAAATCCTAGCATTCATGTTGAATTCTATGCTTTACTTTGGTACATTGAGGCAAATGTAGAGTTCAAGTGTGGGGGAGGGGTTTATAACTTTGTTTGAGTCATAAAACTGTAAAATTAGGCGGACAATGAAATTTTCCTGCGGATGATGCCGGAATTTTTTTTGGGTTTAATTAGTGTATTTCGAGTCTAATTTAGTGTAAGTGGATGAATACTTGTCTTTGAGTAAGAATATCTGATGTGATTTGGTGTCTAGAAGCGGATGATTTCTAACACGAGTTTTGGATGTGAGAAAAGACAAGCTCGAAAATCACTCCTACCTTTCTTGGTCTCTCTCGCCAACTGACCATTTCATAATGTTTTCTCAAAGAAGATGAAGACTAAATCTACGCTTGTTTGAGTGTCTTGAGTCTTTTTGTTTAACTTAGTGTTCTTAAGAGTTTTAGGATGCCCTTAGTTAGTCTATGATGAAATTGGACCAAAAAAATAACATAAATGGCGTTGCATATCACTTAAATGGAATTCTTGAGCTAATTGAGAGATTTTGAGTGTTATGACATGTAGTGGATGGTTTGAAAAACTTGGATAGAAATTCGCATGATTGAATAAACTTTTAAATCATATGAGCCTTAAAGTGAGTTTTTGAGCCGGAAATACTTCTTTTGGAGAGATTTCGTGGATCATTATTTTTTGGCCTCAAAACATTGCATATAACTCATTTAAATGCTTGCTATAGCTCCTAATGAACTAAAGAATGCTAGAACTTACTCATGCCAATTTGCAAAGCTTATACTTGATATATACTCTGATTTTGGATGTGATTAAAGGCACTTAGAATTTTCTACCACTTAGCCAAAAAGTCATGTGTCCCACTTGTGTGCATGAGTTGCGGCTGAAAGGACCCAACCCCGATTTAGTTTCCTAAACCGGAATCAAACCCCTTATGAAAACACGAACTTCCAAAAACCATAGAAATTTCGGCAGAGTTTAACTATATTGCGAAATTACCATTAACCTGCACCCGAAAACACACTTCATCCTATGCCACAAAAGCCAAACTATGGGCACCAATCCCATCCGGATTTCTCAAAATCATATCATAATATAAAGTAATAAGAAAAATAGTAACTTTACAGAAATCCGGGAAAATCATATGAAAATATAAACATCAGAGTATTCAGAGCGACCTCTAGTATATACATATACATAAATATACAGCAGTAGGCTAAACAAGAAACCTACTGAGAAAGAAAAGTAGCTCGAATACTAAGCCTCCGACTGCGACGTGCGACACCAGAATTCGAACTACAAACTAGGCACGGAAACCGAAAAGCCCAGGGGAAAGGCAAGTAAAATCATTAGAGTGAGTGGACGAAAATAAATATATGCCTTTCACCATTTATATAACGTAAAAACAATGCGAGTTCTTAAAATAAATGGAGGTGTCAGACGAATCTCTCAAGCCCGACGGTTAGGCGAATCTCTCAAGCCCGACGGTGATAGACTAGGGAATTTTCTCAAGCCTAGTGGGCACATCAAGGGAATGTCTCAACTCTGGAATTGGACTACCAGTGATCAGCCGAGTAGTCAATGCATCGATGCTAAGTAAATGCCATAACTAATAAAACATAAAACAATACCTCCAAAACAATAAATAATTTCAATACTGTACTGGAAATAAATACTGAAATCAAGAACTCGCTACGACAGTGTAAATAAAGGTCCACTCACAGATAAGCACGACGCAAAACGCGTTACTCCTGTGATCTGGCGGAAAATTCCTCGCCAAACAAACGATCACGATCTCCTGAATAATCATAAATACCGTTGTTCAAAATCACATTTCAAAACCCTGAACCACATACAGAGAACCAACCAATCCCGACAACATATAACTCAATATCGACGAAATCGTCAAAAATTCAATAAACACACTATAAAACCTCGCCACAAATTCTGATGCTCAATTCAAAATATAAACCTCACCACTGGGATCGGTACGCTATTCAGAGTAAAACGACATAAAACTTGTCGAAAATCACCTCGGCCGGAAAACCGCCACCGCTGCCACCGTCGCCGGAAAATTCCTTCGGCCCAAATTTTTTTTCAAGCTACACATAGATTTGAAGATCTCGACATTTCCAACAACTTTCTAGTTCAAAGTTAAGCCCAATTTTGACCGGAAAAGGTCCAAATCTCACCTTGAAGTCGAAAACCCTCGCCGAAATTCTCCACCTCTGTTCGGCCATGGCAAGGTGCAAGACCACTTCTAAAAGTTTCCTCTCCCTAAGGGCTACAAAACCCTTAACAAGTCAACCTCCATCTCCGCCGCCACCGCTGCCTCCATCGCCGGCGATTTCGCCAGAAAACTTACCCAAAATTCCTGAACTTTGGCAAGCCATAACTTCTTCATCTGGCAACCAAATTGAGTGCATGACCTATAAAAAGAAAGAGGAGCTCAATCCCAACAACTTTCATGAAGACACCATGACCAAAAGAGGCCGAAATCAAGCTCAACGAAGGCAAACAAAACTTGGCCTGGAATGGGTCAGTTTTGACCCACGGGTCAACATGGTCAACGGGCCAGATTTCCAAAATTAGAAAGTTTCCTAATTCGTCACGTATACCTTCCGTATTTATACCGTATCCGTATCATCCAAATCGTATCGAAACCAAACGGATATATACAACTAAATTCAACGGCCGAAAATATTCATAACTTATTCCTCGTAACTCGAAATAATCCTCCAGAAATTCCCACGAGCTCGAAATTAAATTCTCTACAACTTCCGTGAAGGAACTCAAATCAAATTCTTGCCCGATAATTTAGTCATTAACAAGCCCGCCATATTAACCAATTTCGACAAAATCGCGACTAATCACGAAACTCGCAAATCAAGCCGATAAACATACAATTTTCGGTTCGGGTTGTCACAGCGACACCCGCAGAAAGCCCATTTGAGCCCACATCAAGCCTTTCTTTCATTGCCATGCATATCTAAACACTTTAGCCTAGTGTAGAATTTCCATACCTTGTTCTAAAGACTTGGTGAAGAATTTCAAAGCTAGAATCATAGAGATGACGTGAAGATTATAAGGAGATGTGTGTATGGGGATATACCTATCCAAATAACTTGAAAAATTGTGTGAATGCCGCGTACAAAAGAAAAGAAAGAAAAATTTGAGAGCTAAAAAAAAGTGAAAAGAAAAATCATAAGCTCTCCGGCTATATGGTCTAAATGTAAAATTTTGGATTAATGTCCCCCGTACTTGTGGATTTGGAGTTTGTTATGAATTGAAGGCCCAATAATGAAGAAATATGGCATTTGTTCTGTTCGCAAAGCTCAAGGGAAGTTTAGAATGAAGTTTGGGTCCAACATAAAGAAATCTAGCCTCCGTACTTAAAGTTAGACACATGTGACGTATTGGAAAAGATGGAGCTTGAATTGATCAAGTTTTGGTGCTATGACTAAGTCTTTAGAATATTTTTAACCACCACATATTCAAATTTGTGGATGCCTTTGTCTTAGCCCCATTACAACTCTTAAAAGTCCCTTTTGATCCTTAAAATGAGTAGCTTTGAATCTGTGGAGTAAGTTGCATGAGTAAGCATATGGTTTAATTAAGTTTATTTGTGCAAGTAATTCATTCCATTCATGAGGTTTTTGATTGAATTTATATATACTTTGAGTGAACCATTTTTATGAGTGAAAATATGATGAGTGCATTTATGTGAGATTGATTTAGGACTTGTTCGAAACATGCATAGCTTAAACATCACCATTGTTTTCTCAGTGTCGTACTTGCTCATGACATGATCATATCTCTATTATCTCCTGAATTTATTAAACATTCATGCTTAAACATTGTGATTCCATCGCCATGGACTTGAAGAATTTTTTGAGAGAATTTTAGCTAAGGGCTTAGTTTTGTTTTACTTGGTGTTTCTGGCGTTTTAAACATGATAACATGATGATTTGCGGCTTTGAAACATTGAAATATCTAAGTATTTGAGTCCTTAATTCTCAACGTATGTGTTTCTCTTTTATTTTTGAGTCTTTGTTTTGTTTTGTTTTTGCTAAGGGACTAGTAAAGTCTAAGTGTGGGGGAATTTGATTTATGTATTTTATGATTGATTCTCAACGTCTTTCTATTTACATTTAGCTTTGTTTTGATCTTAGAATTCTCTATTCTTACTTACTTTGTTGTTTTTAGGTAGAAGAATAAAGGAGGATTTTTAAAATAAGCGGAAATGAGCTTAAAACGCACTAAGGAGGAAGTTCCTAATTCCGGAGAATAAATGGTCTCCAAATAGTTTTTAAAATGCATTCCCAAATTGTATCAAGAATTGGAAACCAAATGGCAAATAAAAATGGTACCAAATGGCGCAAATGAAGATGGAGGTATTTTTCCTACTCAGAGCAGGAATGTAGATGGATTAAAGCATTTGAGGTTGATCATGTGAAGACCAAAATATGTGGATAGGATTCGGCCTACGAGACTTGGAGAAGAAGGAATACAAAATATAGCAAGAAGAGGATTTCCCTACTCCCAGTAAGAAGATGAAGATCTGCCTGCCAGTTCCTAACTTCAAGATATCACCGAATATGCAAATAAACTCCAAACATAGTTATGTTATATGTTTCTGGAAAGCTCTTGAAGTCCTTTTTCCATTGAATCCAAGATCATAATTTTCTGAGGTCTACAACTTCAGGAATACTCGTTTGAAGATAGGATGTCAGATTTACCTGGGAGAATACTTACAATGCATTTAGACTATGCTTCATGGATAATTTCGGCCAAGATACATGGATAGGCATTTGTAGTGTTTGCATTGTCCAACAAGAAGAAAGAAATCAAAAAATGAAAGCTACTCGGTTGGCAAGAAAAACAACTTGGTGAACAAGAAAAAGAAGCTTATAAGAGAAGACACAAAGAGAGAAATGCATAGCTCTCTCTTTTGCCTAAAAATAGAGGACTTGGGGCTCTCATTCAGATCATCACTCATCATATAGCCAAACCTCTACCCAAATACACTTCCACTCCTCAAAGACTCCAAAATCCTTCAAGAAGACGTCCCTCCTCCACAATTCATCTAGGCTGCCTCCATCAAGAACACCTTAGGCAATCCAAAAGGTGTTCTCTCCATCCATTGAAGATCATCTACACTAGTTACTAGAAAAATCTCAAAATAAAAAGTGTAACATGATTCCTTCTACCTTTTTCTTCTTCTTGTATGAATATTTGGTTTTTATGAAAGATTTTAAAGAAGTCTTTTGGTATATGATAATGTTATTCATGTGTCTTCTATGCTTATGCTTAATCTAAATTCGAGCAATCATAGTTCAGGTTATAGATGTGTTAAATTCGAGCAATCTTGGTTTAAATTCTTCATTTTGAGAGATGCATGAAAAACGTAGTAAAGACGTATATTTTAAATTAGTTGCATATAATTTGTTAGGTTATAAAGAGAAGAAGTGAGATGATGAGTTGATCATGTAAATATGTTAGATTTAGGTTTTATTTTCGGAAAAGAAGCATGTTTAGAGATTTTGGGGTTCTTGATTATTTTTTTGTCTATGAGTTAAGCATGTTAGAATTCTAAGGTCTCTCTATGTGTTTTGCTGCTATGTTTTGTTATTAAATTTTCATAGGATATAAAATAAATTTGCAAACCCCCCTAAACTTAGTGTAGTCATTCATACACCTTTAATCCCCGGTTTGAACGATCCCTACTTATCAATGCTACATCTACAAGAAAGGGTCTTAATTGTGAAGTTTTGAATTGAATGTTAAGTGTTTATTTGATGTTTAGTTAAAGCATTATCATCATGCTTGTTCGGCTAAATTTCTTCATCTTTTTGCGGACCTTACTCCTATCCTGTGCCTTGACTTCTTCAACATTCTTGGCTTCATCATCTTTCACAACTTCAATGCCATAGACTTGTAGTGCCATGATTGGTGGAGCTTTATTGAATAAATTGAAAGCTTTTACCTTTCGGTCCATCATTGCTTGCGATCTTGCTTTAGCATTAGCTTGAAGAAAAGGTAAGAACTCAAGTTTACCCGGTTTCACATTAGTCTTGGCTTGGGTCTTGATACCCTCATCTTTCGTTTGGCTTCATTCTCAAATTCGGGAGGTATACTAAGCACACAAGGTGTGTCTAGATCCTCCTCATCATCACTTTCATAATCACTCTCCACCAAGGGGGCATCATCATAGTTGGTGAAGCACTTCCCGGGTTGCACTACCACATTCACCACCTTAACTTGATGCTTTTGATCCTTTTTGATACAAGACAAGAATTCGTTGGTCCTTTCGCCATGTTGAACTTCATGTGCCTTTGCAAATTGACTTAGTTATTCCTCCATCTTACAAAATGTACATTGGTTCTGATTTTGAATCTTCTTATTCTCATTCATTAAGCTCTTGAAGATATCAAAGTACATCTTCTTGTCCTCCGCTCGTTAATCTTCTGATTTGCTTTGAAGAAGCATCTTATGTTGTGAAAATAGTTTGGTCATCAACTCCTCCAAGTTAGAGTTACCTCCCAATGCATTGGCAAACTCTTCTTCTTGTCCTTGAAAACCACCATTTGATTGTTGAAAGCCTCCTTGACTAAAGTCTTGACCATTTCCTTGTCCTCTTTAGTTATCTTGGCTATGCTTTCTCCATGAGAAAAAAGAATTAGTACACCGACCCAGATTACTCCTTTGTGCGCCCAATGACATGTTCTTGCACTCCTCAATAATCTTCGGATAGTCTCCTTGATGAGGGCAACATAGAGTCTCATGCATCACACTCTTATAAATCATGTAAGTTGGTTCTGCACTAGTCTGTGCAATTTGATTTACATAGCCTCCATTCCGAGTTTGCTTCAACAAAAAGTCAAAAATTTTGTTCATGGCCTCTTCAAGTCGCTTGATGGCATCCTCTTGTACATATGCGGCTTCCTTGACTACATACATACTTTCCCAGTTGGCGTGGGTGGCTTCACTCATTGATATTGTCGGTCTCCTTGCATTATGCTTCACATCCCGTAGTGATGATCACTCCGACATCTTTTCAAGTAGAATATGTGTCTCCTCTGTGGTTTTTTCCATGAAATCTCCTCCACATGCATTGTCAACCTTCCTTTTTGTGTTCATGCTTAATCCTTGGTAGAAGAGAGATAATAACACGTCTTGAGTTTGATCATGGTTAGGGTAACTAAGCTCAAGCTCCTTGATACGCTCCCAAGTCTCATAGAACAACGCTCCATCTTTCTCATAAAATGTCATCAACCTTATCATTCTCTCATTTATCTTCCCCTTGACTACATACATACTTTCCCAGTTGGCGTGGGTGGCTTCACTCATTGATATTGTCGGTCTCCTTACATTATGTGACGACCCGAACCAGAATCAGATGTGTGTTTGGCACGATTCTCGAGATTTGGTTATAGTCGCAGTTTTGCGATATTATGTGGTTTGCCGATTCGATTCGCGACTTTGTTTTCGGTCGAGAATTTGAGTTGAGTGTCTTCATGGAAATTGTAGAGCACGTGATTTCGAGTTTGTGGGCAGTTCCGGAAGATTTTTCCGATAACCGAGGAATATTTTATGATTATTTGATGTTTCGGGTTCCGACGAGTTTATCCGATTGTTTCGAGCTTATCCGAATCACATCGTATATTCATTCCGGACCGTTGATCGACCCGAGGGACGAGTATAATTATCGAAAAGTTGAAAAATAGTCGGAAAATAGTCGTAAAAACACGAATTTGCATTGACCATCGTTGACTTTCCTGTTTTGGAAAGTTTGACTGTTTGACCAGTGAAAGTGTGACTTTCCCGTTTCGGCCTTCACTTCCGGCGACCGGATTCCGGCCACCATCCACCACGGGACAGGTATAGTTCGATTCCTTTTGTGATTTCGAGTATGTATGGCTTTGGTTTGAGAAGAATTGATGTCGTTTTGGGGAGGAACCGTTGGAGGTCGAGTTGCTCAAATCGCCAGTGACGGAGAGCTTGGTTCCGGCGAGGTTTGGAGGGGGAGATTAGGGGGATTCAACTCCCCTCGTCTCTCTGAATCTAGTGGTGTGATTAATTGGGGCTAAGGATGAGTTTTTGTGGCAACCCGAATAGGTCACCGGAATATGTTTTCCGATCGGATTTTGAGGATTTGAGGGACTTCCGTTGAGATTTGGCTGTCGGGGTAGAAGAGGAAGAGACTCGAAATGATGAGACCATTACATCTGGAAATTTTGGCCGCAAAACTCCACCGTTGACGGCGCGCCGCCGGCGGCGGCGGCGGTCAACGGCGGCGCTCCGGCGAGGAAAAGTCAACTTTTCAGATTTCGATGTAATTAGTGTCATTTTTCTTGTAATCACGCCCTGATTATTGTACGGAGGTTTTCGGGTTGATTTGGTTAGCCGATTGTCAGTCGAGATTTCGAGTGGGGATTTCGGGATTACCGTTATACATTTTGTACTGCATTTCGTATTTCCGGGAACGGTTGGTTTCCGTGCATCAGTACAGTGTTGTGGACTACGATTTTGATCAGTTGTGTTTTGTGAATATTCAGGAGATCGTGATCGAGATCTGGATCGTGATCGTGCTTCAGGCGAGGGATCTTCTGCCGGACCACGAGTGTAGCGTGTGTTCGCGTTTCGAGAGTCTGTGAGTGGACAATTTCTTTTCACGGAAATCTTGCAAGTCTTTTATGTGATTTATGATCTTGAGCATGCAGCATGATTATGGTTTTACGAGCATGAGATTTCATACGAGTTTATGATTATATAAGCATGTGTTTACGATTATACGAATATGTTTATACGGATATACGTTTACGAATATGCATACATTTTATATTGTTTCATGCATTTGCATCGAATTGTTTGTGATTTGGTTTTCACAGAGTACAGTCTTGGTTACGTTGTTGTATCGATACACATTGCCTCTCGGTTGATCCCCGATGGTAGGCCATCCAGGAGGGGCGTAATTATCCCTACCTGACCGGTGAGGGGCGTTTCCCCGGAACCGAGACCATTTCTGGCTTAGAGTCACGGGGACTAAGGACCTCGTGATTCGAACTGTACTAGCACGGAGGAGTCCATGAGTGACCCCGTGGGATTTTACTTGCATGCTCAGTACACTGGAGGAGTATGAGTTTTACCTCGTGTACTATATTGTTTTTATTTACCTGGACTCGCATATGTTTTTATAACATATATAATAACTGGTGAAAGACATTTATTTTCGTCCACTCACTCTAACGTGTTTATTGTCTTTCCCCTGGGCTTTTCGGTTTCCGTGCCCAGTTGCAGTTCAGGTTTTGGTGTTTTCACGTCGCGGTTTGGAGGCTAGTGATCAGAGTTACCTGTGCTTTCTAGTAGGTTCTTGTTTCGCCTACTGATGTGTATATGTTGTATATATGTTACTAGAGGTCGCTCTGATACATTCTGATACCTGTTTATACGGATTTTCTCAGATATACATATATACATAGTACAGTATGTTTACTGTTTATTGATTATATTGATGTTGAGAAATCCGGATGGGATTGGTGCCCACGGTTTGGCTTTTGTGGCATAAGATGAAGTGTTATTTTCCGCGTGCAGGTAATGGTAATTCCACGCTAGTAACGAAACTCTACCCAAATTTCGAAAAGTTTTTGTTGGTTCGTATTTTCGAAAGGGTTTGATTCCGGTTTAGGTAACTGAATCGGGATTGGGTCCTTTCACATTATGCTTCACATCCCGTAGTGATGATAACTCCGACATCGTTTCAAGTAGAATATGTGTCTCCTCTGTGGTTTTGTCCATGAAATCTCCTCCACATGCATTGTCAACCTTCCTTTTTGTGTTCATGCTTAATCCTTTGTAGAAGAGAGACAATAACATATCTTGAGTTTGATCGTGGTTAGGGCAACTAAGCTTAAGCTCCTTGATACGCTCCCAAGTCTCATAGAACAACGCTCCATCTTTCTCATAAAATTTCATCAACATTATCCTTCTCTCATTTATTTTCCCCGGTGGAAAATACTTGGTGATGAACTTGCGTTGCATTGCCTCCCATGAGTGAATCAAGCTTGTTGAACCATATCTTTGTCTTAGCCCGCAAACTCGAAGAAAATACCCGAAGCTTCAATTTTTCCGGATCCATGTTCCAGATATTGAACCTTGTACATGCTTCCTCAAACTCTAACAAGTAAGGATAGGGATCAAAATTTGGATGTCCCATGAAGATTGGTAAGATTTGAAGAAAATTAGATTTGATCTCAAAGGATTCACCCGCTAACGGTTGAAGAATAATGCAACCGGTATGCATTGACAAAGATGGTAAAGCATTATCCCTCAAAGGTCTTGCTTCAATAACGTCCTTGTTCATGATGAGTTCTTCCTCAAAAAGAGAATTCAAAGTCATGAAACCTGAAAACATCCTATGAAACCAATATATATTAGTCCTCCAAACTCCTAGAGCAATTCAAAGCCTTGAGGGTCTTCCATGTTACTTCTTCGGAATCCCCCTCAAGGAAACATTGATGAGCACCCTAAGAGTTCGAATGTGATTTTGGTATGTGGCGTAGTGGCATTCACTGTACGATGGACAGCGAAATGAACCAAGGTAAAGGCTTATGTTATCCAATATACCAAAATCACAGAATAAGGTCCTAATGCTCTAGGGTGTTGTGGTAAGTAAGTGTGCTAAATCTAGACACTCTAACTAAACATGCTTTAAATTAAATACACTAAATTAGATATGCTTCAAGAATCTAGATAACTGTAAGCAAGTAAACAAGTACGACTTAAGCAATCACAAATGTAGGTAAAATTCGAGGGGTCAAATGAAATTTGACCCGTCGAAGCAAGTTCCCTGTATGAAAATTCTGGCTGGGTGAATGGCAAATTTCGACGGGTCGAATGTACGCTCTTGTGTCTCTTCCGCACCACTCTCGACAGGTCAAGCAGAATGCCCTGCAAAAGGTTAGAAGCACAATTTCATACCTAAAGTATCTACGAAAGCATTCAAGAGATCAGAGACCATCAAAACAACTAAATAGAAAAATGAACAAAAACTACAAAGTTAAGAAACAAATTTCACACACATGTTCAGATACTCCGCAATCAAAGACCAACCAAATCAAATAAATCATAGTGAAATCAATCCCTGACAACGGCACCAAAAACTTGTCAAGGAGATTTATACCTTCAACCTTTTGACTATGAATTAATCTAAGGCTAAGTGAATTTCTCTGACCCGTAAGTATACGAGATTAAGTAATATAATTTATAAAGAAGTCGAGTGTCGAACCCACGAGGATTGACCACTTTAATTCCAAACCTTGACCCGGTTAGGTCCTAGACTACGGATTACCTAAACATGGAATGTGACCCAAAACTAATGAATGAAAAGATGAAAATGCATCTTACCTAGCTAACACTACCAGCAGAAGTAGTATACCTGACGAATTCCTCAAAAAACGACCGACGAGAAGGGTTCTCGTCGGTTATAGTAAACTATAACCGACGACAGGATTATCTCGTCGGTTATAGTTTTTTGACCGTCGAGATTTTCTTGTCGTCGGTTATAGTCGCCGAAAAATCGTCGGTTATAGTTTTCAACTATTACCGACGATTTTTTTGACTATTAGCAACGATTTTTTCTATCGTCGGCTATAGTTTCTTATTTCAGATCTGGGCAGCAGCTCGATCTATCATTCAAAAAAATTTCCCTTTTTTCTGAAAATGCTCTGAAATCGATCTTTGGGTGATGTCGAGAATGAGTTCGTGATGATTCATGCATGCATTATATATATAGGTACGTGTGCTTAATATATATATGTGTCGTGCATGCATGTATTAATTGCTTTAATTTGTTGAATTGATCGATATTGATTTTGAATATATATATATATTGATCGATCGATCGATCGAGTTAATTAATTGATTCTTGAGTTTGAGTAATTGATCGATGGTTGATTTTGAGTACGTCACTACCACATTTGTTGTCATTACCAGCGAGATCACCGGAGACAAGGCCGACGACCGGAAAAGTCGCCGGTAATGTTCAACATTACCGGCGACTTACACCGTCGCCGGTAATGTCGCCGAAAAATCGCCGGTAATGTTCCAAAACATTACCGGCGACTCCAACCGTCGCCGGCAATGTCAAGGCGAACATTTCCGGCGATTTTCCGGCTGGAATTTCGCCGGAAATGTGTGGCTCGACATTGCCGGCGACGGTTGGAGTCGCCGGTAATGTTTTGGAACATTACCGGCGATTTTCCGGCGTAAAGTCGCCAGTAATGTCTTCATTTCCGGCGACTTACTCCGTCGCCGGCAATGTCTCTTATATTAGACGAAGATTGCATCAGCTCGATCATTCTTTCATTTTGATCGAAAAAAATCCAGAGAAATCGAAAGAAGGAAAACGTACGCTCTGAAATCGATCCTTCGGTATATTGTAAAAATTAAGGCGCGCGTCGAAAACTCGATCACTCGGGAAGTTATATATATAGGTACGTGTATATATACGTATATGTGTATGTATATATATATGTGTGTGTTGATCAAATCTAATTCGTGAGATATATATATATATGAAATGTTGTTGATCGATGTCACGCACCGAAACGAGAAAACTGCTTGTAGTTAATCTTATCTTGTGTCTGAATCAACGACTGGTATTATCGTAGTGTTATCGGAGCCAGGCTTAACAGAGCCTCCTACCTAGTCAAATACGTTTTGAATTGAAAAAAGAAGAATACCATGCATCATTGAGTACTGAATTGAATTCAGAGAATTTGTGAATTGAATTGAGATATCGCGTCGATTATTAGTAGTGAATGTATGTATATATATAATTAATACGTAAAATTGTTAGAATTTTCAGGATGGACAAGAGTTGGATGAGCCTCGAAAGATGGGATGTCAGATATCACCAGGGAATTAGGAGTTTTGTGGATTTTGTGAAGGCTAATTGTGGACACTACACTTCATTATTGCCCGTGTAACGAATGTAAGTGTCGCAGCGATCGAGTTCGTTTTCCCATTGATAAAGTCCAGAAGCACCTGAGTAAATACGGGTTTTGGGATAAGTACACTTGTTGGATTTATCACGGTGAACCATCGTTAGCGGGTCCGCATGATCATGGACAATTTGGTGAGAGGGCCAGACCACGCTATGATCATGGACATTTTGCTGATAGAGGCAGTCCATCCTATGATCCAACATCGATGTTAATCAATGATATGTTTCCTCATGAGAGCGGTGTATTTGCTGATGAAGCACCAAATGTCCCTCCCGTCGTTGAGGGTTTCCCCCATATCGAGCCAGTCGAGCCATTACCTCGAGCTCATGTCAACACAAGCGGTATGGACAAGTACAACAACCTGATTGCATTGCAACAGACTCCGTTGTACGACAGTTGTCGTAAGACTGTTCTTGAAAGTGTGATGGGAGTGATGCAGCTCAAAATGGAGAACAAAATGTCTGTCAAAGCTGTTGATTCTTGGCTGAAGTGGACTGCTTCACTACTGCCACCCGGTCATCGTCTTCCTACAACTCATCATAAGGTGCGACATATCCTGAAAGATCTTGGGCTTTCCTACATCAAAATCCATGCATGCAGATATGATTGTATTCTCTTCTGGGGAAAAGATCTCGAAGACCTTGAAGCCTGCCCGGTATGTTTTACAGAAAGGTATAAGTTGACTCCTGCAGGCAACAAGAAAGCTCTGAAGATACTTCGATATTTCCCGCTTATTGATAGGCTGGAGCGGTTGTTCATGTGTGCTTTCACGGCCGAGGCAATGAGATGGTGGGCTGAGAGGAACTTGCCTGACGATGACACCCTTATACACCCTTATGACGGAGAGGCTTGGAAGCACATGGTCAGGGAGTTTGATCATTTTGCAGCAGAGGTCCGAAATGTTTGGCTAGGGCTCTCATCTGACGGATTCAACCCTTTTGGCAACATGAGTCTTCAATACAGTATATGGCCAGTTATTTTGGTACCGTACAACCTTCCACCATGGATGTGCATGAAGAAGGAATACAATATGCTGACTCTGTTAATTCCGGGCCCGGGTTATCCAGGCAAGTGTCTCGATGTGTATTTGAGGCCTTTGATTGAGAAGCTTAAGTACCTGAGTGAGTGTGGCCACCCCACTTATGATAGGTTCAAAAACGAGATGTTCCAGATGCATGCCATGCTTGTTGGCACCATCAGTGATTTTCCTGCCCGCGGTATGTTGTCGGGCAACGTTACCAGGGGTTACAGGGCTTGTTCAGAGTGCATGACGGTTGATTGTTGCAGTCCTCATTGCAGTAAAATTGTTCAGATGCGTCACCGTTGTTGGCTTCCATATGATCACCCATTTAGGCAGGATCCAGACGCGTTTGATGGGACTGTGGAAACAGGTGTGGCACCCAGGCAATGGACAGGGGAAGAAATTTTGGAAGTGTTGAATGAATATGATTTTGGCCAACTGAGCAATCATCCTGACATAGTCGCGTCAATTCTAGACAAGCCCAAATGGTATAAGTTTTGGACACACAAGAGCATATTCTGGGAACTCTTATACTGACCCAGGTTGCCTATCAGACACTACCTAGATGTCATGCACATAGAGAAGAATGTGTGTGAAAGTGTTGTGGGCACAGTTCTTAACTTGGAGGGGAAAACAAAAGACATCCCTAAGGCACGCATTGATCTGAAAGCAATGGGTATGCGGAAACATTTGTGGTTAAGAGATGGTAAGAGAAAAATGCCGCAAGCTCCTTACACCGTCAAGCCGAAGCATAAGCATGAAATTTTTCGGTGGCTGAGTAATGTCAGGTATATATTCTTATGGCTACGCAAGAATTTGGCCTTAAATTTTTACCGGATTATGGTTATATGCGAGAAATATAATTGTTGCCTATGGATATATATATATATATATATATATATATATATATATGCAGGTATCCTTATGGCTATGCAGGAAATATAAGCAGGTGTGTTAACTTCCGGGACAATAAGATGTACGGATTAAAGAGTCATGACTGCCATGTACTGCTTCAACGCCTTTTCCCTATTTTCATTCGAGGGTACCTGCCCAAAGAGGTGGTGGAGCCGTTGGTGGCCTTGTCAAGATTCTTTCAGAAGTTATGCACCAGGGAAGTTAAAAAATCAGACCTCAGGGAGATGCAAGATGACATCATTTTTATCATGTGCAAGCTTGAGATGATATTTCCCCCAAATTTTTTCGACATAATGCCTCACCTGATGATCCATCTTCCCGAACAATTGTTGCTTACCGGTCCCGTACACTACACTTGGATGTATCCCATGGAAAGGTACAAATGATTCATACATTTGGTGGAAATCGGAAATTTATATGTAAATTCTTATTTTTTAAGTAAGTTAACATGCACTTGTTAACTTGTAGACAATTGGGAGCCTACAAGGACTATGTGAAGAATAAATATGAACCTAAAGGGTGTATCGCTGAAGCATATCTTGCGCACGAGTGTGTAACGTACACCAAAGTGTACTTGGGAGCGCTTGAGGACCCCCAACAACAGATGCCGATAGATGAACCCCAGTTCAACCTTTCTATCATCTCTAGTGACGTGGTAGTACAAGGAAGCTTGCCAAAGTCGTACAAATTGGATGGAAATGAGGTAGCCATTGCCCACTGGTCGGTACTGATTAACTGTCAAGAAGTACAATATTGAAAAACTATCATCTTCATTGCCCTGCTATTGCCGGAAATGTTGAATACCACAACAGGACGTTTGCAAACTACTTTGGTCAATGGGTAAGGGTATATGTGTATATGTCTATTTTTATATATATCCTTATATAGCATGTATGTATGTACGTGGTTTTGTGGTTTCAAGATGACATAATTTCTTCTGTACGTATTACTAGACATTTTCAGATGAACCATGTAGCAGATGATGGTTGCCCAGAGTGGTCAAACGAATTGAGGGTCCTGGCCATGAAACCGATAGCTTCAAAAGTTTACTCGATGTGTCAGGTCAATGGCGTGAAATTTATATGTGAAAATCGAGACGACCGACTGAAAACACAGAATTGTGGGGTGATGGTCCATGGTGGGCAGGATGGCGTTGACTATTACGGTGTCCTTCATTCAGTTGTTGAACTAATTTATGGGAACCGCATGAAAGTGCACTTGTTCAAGTGTAGATGGTTTGATACTAGCCCGGAGAACACAAGGACCGATCAGTACGGAACATTTTCGGTGAATACTGCTACTACCTGGTATGAAGATGACCCTTTCGTTCTTGCCTCATCAGTAAAACAAGTGTTTTACCTGGACGATCTTCTTAACAAAGTCCCGTGGAAGGTGGTTAAACATGTTGCTCATAGAAACATATACAGTGCTGCCACACTTGGTGATACCGCAGATGATGAGGAAGTTACTGCATACCAAGAGCCGAACGCTTTTGACATTCCGGAATCATCTACGATTCGCCTTAATAATGTGAGATTTGGGAGTGTGGTTCGAATTACTGGGGCAGAACTTTTCGATGTTAATCCATATGAAGTTGACGCTGATTCAGATGACGAGGAGAGACACATATTGCCAGAGGTTACCTATGAAACCGAGTCAGACTCAAGTGATGACGATGATTACGATTATCATCCTTAGTACGTTAATGATGTCGTCGGAAATCGTAGACGGAAAATGTAGTCGGAAAATGTAGTCGGAAATTGTAGTCGGAAAATGTAGTCGGAAAATGTAGTCGGAAAATGTAGTCGGAAAATGTAGTCAAAAATTGTAGTCGGAAAATGTAGTCGGAAAATGTAGTCGGAAAATGTAGTCGGAAATTGTAGTCGGAAAATGTAGTCGGAAAATGTAGTCGGAAATTGAAGTCGGAAAATGTTGTCGGAAAATGTAGTCGGAAAATGTAGTCGGAAATTGAAGTCGGAAAATGTAGTCGGAAAATGTAGTCGGAAAATGTAGTCGGAAATTGAAGTCGGAAAATGTAGTCGGAAAATGTAGTCGGAAATTGTAGTCGGAAAATGTTGTCGGAAAATGTAGTCGGAAAATGTAGTCGGAAAATGTTGTCGGAAAATGTAGTCGGAAATTGTAGTCGGAAAATGTTGTCGGAAAATGTAGTCGGAAATTGAAGTCGAAAAATGTTGTCGGAAAATGTAGTCGGAAAATGTAGTCGGAAAATGTAGTCGGAAATTGTAGTCGGAAAATGTAGTCGGAAAATGTAGTCGGAAATTGAAGTCGGAAAATGTAGTCGGAAAATGTAGTCGGAAAATGTAGTCGGAAAATGTAGTCGGAAATTGTAGTCGGAAAATGTTGTCGGATATTTTTCGGGAAATGTCAACATTACCAACGAGTTATAAGCAACTCGTTGGTAATGACATTACCAACGACTTAACTCGTCGTTGGTAATGTCATTACCAACGAGTTGCTTATAACTCGTTGGTAATGTCATTACCAACGAGTTAACTCGTTGGTAATGTCATTACCCACGAGTTGATGTCGTTGGTAATGACATTACCAACGAGTTATAAGCAACTCGCAGGCAATGTTTTCTGGATAGAAACTGGGTGGTCGAGCCCGAGCTTCATTTCTCCTCCTCCTCCTCTCCCTCTCCTCCTCCTTCGGCGAAAACTAGCTCACCTCTTCCTCCTCTCCCTCTCCTCCGATCCTCTCCCTCACTTCCTCCTATTTATCCTCCTCCTCCTCTCCACTGAGTCATCTCCTCTCCTCCTCCGATCCTCTCCTCCTCTCCTCCTCCCTTCCTCCCCTCCTCTCCTCCCCTCACCTCCGTCGCCGGCAAAGCAGATCGGACTCCACCATGGCAGGTCCGATCCTCTCTCTCTCCCTCTCTCTCTCTCAATTTTTAATTATTTTTGTGTATGTGTATGTGTATGTGTATGTGTATGTGTAATGTATTTATATGTGATGTATATATATATATAGGTATGTGAAAATTATGTGATGTATATATATGTGAAAATTATGTATATATGTGGTTTGGATGAATATGTGATGTATATATATGTGAAAATTAAACCTAATTAAGATGCATGATGTATATATATGTGTGAAAAATGTGGAAAATTAATTAGGGTTTGTGATTTGGATGAATATGTGAAAATTTAATTTAATTAAAATGCATGATATGTGTGTATATATATATATATCGAAAATGTATATATGTTAATTTATGTGATATAGTTGTTAATTAATCGTATAAATGAAGGTGGAAATCGGAACCGTTTGAAACCGGAACTGTTTGTAACCGGAACCGTTTGTAACATAACGGTTCCGGTTACAAACGGTTCCGGTTCCAAACGGTTCCGGTTCCAAACTGGGGTTCTATAACAAGTCGGAACCGGAACCGTTTGCAACCGGAACCATTATGTTACAAACGGTTCCGGTTCCAAACAGTTCCGGTTTCAAACGGTTCCGGTTGCAAACCGTTACGGTTCCGATTTGTTATAGAACCCCAGTTTGGAACCGGAACCGTTTGGAACCGGAACTGTTTGTAATATAACGGTTATGTTACAAACAGTTGCCTATGAAACAGTTCCGGTTTCAAACGGTTCCGATTGCAAACGGTTCCGGTTCCGATTTGTTATAGAACCCCAGTTTGGAACTGAAAGGACCCAACCCCGATTTAGCTCCCTAAATCGGAATCAAACCCCTTCGAAAACACGAACCAACAAAAACTTTTCAAAATTTGGGCAGAGTTTCGTTACTAGCGTGGAGTTACCATTACCTGCACGCGGAAAATACACTTCATCCTATGCCACAAAAAGCAAACCGTGGGCACCAATCCCATCCGGATTTCTCAATATATCAACAGTAAAGTAAACAATACATATAATATATACTTTACTGAAATCCGGGAAAAATCGTATAACATATTCAATAGGAAACTCAGAGCGACTTCTAATACATAATCATATACGCATACCACAGTAGGTAGAACAATAAACCTACTGGATGAAACAAAGTAGCTCGAGTACTATGCCTCCGACCACGACGTGCGACACCAGAGCCTGAACTGCAAACTGGGCACAGAAACCGAAAAGCCCAGGGGAAAGACAATAAACACGTTAGAGTGAGTGGACGAAAATAAATGTCTTTCACCAAATAATATATGTTATAAAACATATGCGAGTCGAAATATAATAAATCAAACCAAATAGTATACGAGGAGACGCTGACTCCAACTCGTAAACAGAGCATGCAAGTAAAATCTCACAGTCAGAACCACGGGGTCCCTAGCCCACACGTGATCCAGAACCACGGGGTCCCTAGCCCACACGTGATCCTAGCTGGTAACATCCTCGGGGATCAGCCGGGATGCAGTGTATCGATACAACCTCATAAACTACGACTGTACTCTGTGAAAACCAAATCATAAACAGTTCGGTGCAAATGCATGAAACAATATATCAATGTATGTATACTCGTATACGCATATCCGTATATGTATAATCGTAAAACATATGCTCGTAAAACCATAATCAATCTGCATGCTCAAGTTCGTAAATCATATATATAAAAGACTCGCAATCATTTCCGTGAAAAGAAATTGTCCACTCACAGTCTGGCGTAACGCGTATCGCGTTAACCCGTGATCCGGCGGAATGTCCCTCGCCAAACAAACGATCACGAACCCCTGAATATTCACAATGTCCAATATTCAAAGTCATAATCCGACAATACAAATCAAACCACGAGAAACCACCGTTCTCGGAAATACACAATTCGAATACGACGAATCGTCGAAAATCCATATATACCACCTCAATACCTCGTTTTACGTTCGGACGCTCAACTCGAAAAACAAACCTCCCCACTGCGATCGGGGCGCGATTTCGAGTCAAATGACATGCAACATGTCGAAAACTAGAAAAAATCAAACTGGACCGCCGTTGACCGCCGCGTTGACCACCGCCCACGGCAGCGCCACCTTCAACCTGAAAATTTTCCGGCGGAGAAACCCCTATTCCATGCAAAATCACTCACTGAGCAACTTCCATAACTGTACCGAAGTCCAATTCCAACTCTAACTCATCCAATTTCACGTAAAACCGAAATAGAACACAAAATTCAAATCAAGAATTCTCCAAACACAAACCGAATTGAAACTCCAAACCTACGTGGTTAGATTCGTGAAGTGAAGAGCTTCAAAGCCCAATCAATTTCATAGCTCAACTCCACCGAAAATCATGAACCCGAATTGGTCCAAAACCTCACCGTTTTCTCGCCGGAAATTTCCTCTCCACAGCCACCCTCGCCGTGAGGGGTGGCCGGAATCATGGTCGGGACACCGAGACAAAACGTTTGGGTCCGGTCTCGGCCTCGGAGGTGGCCGGAAACCCCTCGCCACCATGGAAGCCATAGCCACCGTCGAACACCACCTTCTCTCCACCGAGTTGACCGAGTCCACTCGGTCAAACACATTTATTCCTGTTTTGACTTTCCCAAAGGAGCAAGTCCACTATTTATACTTTCCTGAAAAGGAAACCCATAATTATCCATTTCGACAAACTTCAAACGCGCATAACTTCCTCGTCGTAATTCCGATTCCGATAATTCTCGCGGCCACAAATTCGACTCGACATAATCTTCCAACATCACCCAAAGTCAAACACATCGGCCAAACAGATGAAAAGTCAACCCTTCGAACCAACACACATTAAATCAACTAAATAATCAACAAACAGCAAAATTCACAACTAATTTCTCGTAACTCCAAATCATGCTACGGAAGTTCCCACGAACTCGAAATTAAATTCTGAACAACTTCCGTGAAGAAGCCGAGACCAAATTCTCGTCCGGTAATTTAGTCGCGAACAAACCCGCCATTTAAATCCGTTTCCGTCGAAACTTCAAATATTCATAACTAATTCCTCGGTCGTCCAAATAACGATCCGGAACCCCCCACGAACTCGTAATCACATGTAGAACGACTCTCGAGAAGAGATCCAGCTCCAATTCTCGGCCAATAATTTAGTCGTTAAGAAGCTTCGGCGATTAAAACGACTGTCGCAACTCTGCGACTACGTGCAAGCTCATCAATCAAGCTGATTCCACTGCTAATTCTGGTCCGGGTCGTCACAGGAACCGGAACCGTTTGGAACCGGAATCGTTTGTAATATAACGGTTCCACGTTCAAACAGTTCCGGTTCCAAACCGTTCCGGTTCCGATTTGTTATAGAACCGAATCCATGACTATTACGGTGTCCATGCCAGGAGGTTTTGCGGCTAATTGGCTTCGGAGAGGTTCCCGAAATAGTGGAGGGAACAGTAGTCAAGCTTCCTCCTCGCCCGCAGTTAGCAACACGCCCAGTGGGCCAATGATGACTGCTCGCACGAGAGCCTTGCTAGAGGCGCGAGCTCAGCAGGAAGCTGCACGATCAAGAGCCAGGCAACCGGAAGTCGAGGCTCGAGCCTCAGTCTCCAGACGCTCAATCAGCAGACGTCCCTCCGGTGGCAGAGCCTCAGACGAGCGACAGTCAACGGGGGCATCAGAAACTCCCTCAATCTGAATGCCCCATATTCGCCCGGTGCCTACTCCCGTTTCACGGGAATCATCTGAGACACATGGTGTTGGCGCCTCATCGTCCAGGCCTCGTCTATCTCCGCCGTCCGGTCTCTTCCTACCCGACGAGATTCCTGTCATCCCTGAATTCGATGATAGGGGGATGCCTGTTTATATTGAAGGACGGCCGGAGTTCCTGACCGTGGAGGAAGCGTATAACTTCCTCCCGTTCGACCCCGTGTATCTTTGGAGTATGAGGTGCACCAACCAACAAACGGACGATGCAGGTAAATTTTATTTCACATCAGATTGATTACTTAATTATTACTTAAGACTTGCGATAGGTTCAATTAATGATATCAATTTGTTGACATTGTATTATTAGGCAATTTCGTTAATGGGACTGGAAAACGGAAAGGGGCTAGAGGCACCTACACCGGGAAGAGACTTGAGCAGGCCACCGGCGGAAGGAAAACGCCCATAAGGGCCAATGAGGATGGCGAGGTGATCGAGGCATTCGACACGACGCGCAAATATGTCAGCAAGGCCGGTGCGATCGTGCAGGACAAGGTCCCAATGCTTTGGCCAGATTGGGAATCTCTGCCTATCTACGTGAAGATACAAGTGCATAATGCACTCAGTGTGAGTAAAATCGTATTTTTATTACGTAAATTTTACATTTATTAATTAAGTCCGAATAAATATATAATTTTACCTTTTATATATTCATATTGCAGGTGTGGTTTGACGTGGATGAAGTTCTTATTCACACGTGGGTAGAGCGTCAACTACATATGAGGTGATGTGCTTCGACTTATTTGAATATATATCGAGTTAGATTTTTCTTTATCAAGTGTTTTAATATCTCTAACTTTTTTTCCTTGTTTTAATATAGGTATAAAGAGTGGAAGAACGAGCTTTCTTCCCATTACACTGTATACAAGGAGCTAGGCCGAGGTTCTACCCCTAGCGAATTCCGGTTTAGGGAGTACGAGTGGCTGTGGCTGATAGCCCACTTCGAGCACCCCAAAGCTCGGGTATGCATCCTTAATATATCTTACAACCCTAATGTATCGTATCAGATTGAAATAGTTAGTTACTAATTTTTTTCCATATGTTTATCAAACAAGGCGATTTCAAAGACTAACCGGGCGAATAGATTGAAAAACACCAGGGCCCATCATGCAGGTTCACTCAACTACATGGGTTGGTCGACTAAGGCGCATCAACAACAAGAAGTGAACCCCTTGGTGTATATTCATCAAAAGTTCTATCCGCAGTGCCCTGACAAAGCGGTAAGTCTTTCGCCTCTCCATGTGTTAATACAACTATTTTTCGATATTAATTTATTTTGTTACCTAATACGTTATTCATTTTCACTTTTCAATTAGGCGAGAGTGGAGGAGGCGACCGTGGAAGTGACCATGAATATAGCTCGGACTAACCATCCTGACTGCTCCGAGGAAGAAGTCACCCAGTATGCCTCTTAGATCGATCCGCTTGATCGCCCTATAGCGGCTCAGATCATGGCAAAAGCGTGCGGGACTGGCAAGAATACCTACTACTGTAGGGGAATGGGCACGGCGGGCGAAGGACTATTGAAGAACACTTCAGAATACTCTACCGGGTCAAGAAGTTCAACTTCTAGTCGTAACCTCGCAGCGGAGCTTCATAGGACGCAGAGGGAGTTGGAGGAGCAAAAGAGGCAGATGGCCGAGTACCAAATGCAGCAGACACAGGTGCAGGCTCAGATGTACACATGGATGCGGACGATGTACGAGGCTCAGACTACCGGACAACCGTTCCCCACACCTCCCCCGGTCCCGGTCCCTCCGTTCCCTAGCTATCCACCACCACCACCGCACTAGTCAACACCAGAGAAAGACCAAGGTAGCCACCGGAATTCAAATGAGTACATGGATTACTTCGACCCTGACCCGCAAGTTCCTCGACCCTGACCTGTAGTTGTAATTAATTTTTGTATCGTCGTTGCTATTTGTACTGTACGTTGGACATTTATGTGTACTGTTGAACTTGTATGATTGTACGGTTTATGTCTTTCAATGCAGGTTCTGGAATTGGGCCCAATCCAGAATCGCGTTTTTTTTTCAAAAATTTTCCACACATTGTCGGCGACATGGACCTCAGTCGCCGGCAATGTCTCACATTCCGGCCACGGCGGCGCTGCCATTGCCGGCGACGCCGTCGCCGGTAATGTTAACACCGGCGGGGAATCTCCGGCGACGTCATTGCCGGCGACTTGTCGCCGGTAATGTCAATTCCGGCGAAAAAAAAAGACAAGGCCGGCGACGGCAGGTCGCCAGTAATGTCTCCATTTCTGGTAGTGCGTGATTGATCGTAAATATATATTAATTGTTGTTAATTTTGATTATTGTGAATATATATATATATATAGCTAGCTAGCTAGGGTGATTAATTTATTTAATTAATATATTGCATTATATATATTGTGATTATTATATATAGGATTAATTATAGCTAGCTAGCTAGCTAGTGTACGTACGTGCATGGTTATATATATATTTAGATTTTTGTGATCGTGTATATATATATAGTTAGGGTGTACGTGTGTGTATATATATATTAAAATTATGAGAATTATAATAATAAATATTTATATCTAGCTATGAAATTTTAATTAATAAGATCATGAGTATATATACATGGAGTTATAATTTTCAGGATGGACAAGAGTTGGATGTGTCTTCCAAGATGGGATGTAAGATATCACCGTGGAATTAGAAGTTTTGTGGAATATGTGAAGGTTAATTGTGGAGGGATGACAATTCATTATTGTCCGTGTACAAAATGTCAGTGTCGCAGCGAGCGATATCGTTTTCACATTGATAAAGTATTGGAGCATTTGAAGAAAAACGGGTTTTGGGATAAGTACACATGTTGGATTTATCACGGAAAGAGCTCATCAGTTGGTCAACATGATCACGGACAATTTTTTGAGTGTGGCAGTACATCCAATGATCCAACAACAAGGTTGATCAACGATATGTTTCCTCATGAGAGCGGTATATTTGCTCAAGCACCGGATATCCCTCCCGCCGTTGAAGACTTCCCTCATATTAAGCCAGTCCAGCAATTACCTACAGCTGTCAACACTGCTGGTATGGACAAGTACAACAACCTCATTGCCTTCCAACAGACCCCGTTGTACAACGGGTGTAATAAGACTGTTCTCGAAAGTGTTATGGGAGTAATGAAGCTCAAAGTGGAGAACAAAATGAGTGTGAAGGCTGTTGATGATTGGCTGAAGTGGTCTGGTTCATTGTTGCCCCCCGGTCATCGTCTTCCTACCACTCATCGTAAGGTGCGACAGATCCTGAAACATCTTGGTCTTTCCTACATCAAAATCCATGCTTGTAGATATGATTGTGTTCTCTTCTAGGGTGAAGATGCTTATGTGAATGATCTTGAATTCCTTGATGAATGCCCGGTATATGGTACAGATAGGTATAAGTTGACTCCTGCCGGAAACAAGAAAGCTGTGAAGATACTTCGGTATTTTCCCCTGATAGATAGGCTAGAACGGTTGTTCATGTGTGCACACACGGCTGAAGCTATGAGATGGTGGGCCGAGAGGAATTTGCCCGACGGTGATACGCTTATACACCCTGCTGACGGAGAGGCTTGGAAGCATATGGTGAATGAGTTTTCTTATTTTGCATCAGAGGTTCGAAATGTTTGGCTGGGGCTTTCAACTGACGGATTCAACCCTTTTGGCAACATGAGTCTTCAATACAGTATATGGCCAGTTATTTTGGTACCGTACCATACAACCTTCCTCCATGGATGTGCATGAAGAAAGAATACAATATGCTCACTATGATAATTCCAGGGCCGGGTTATCCAGGAAAGTGTCTCGATGTGTATTTGAGACCCTTGATTGAGGAGGTTAAGTACTTGAGTGAGCATGGTCATCCCACTTATGACAAGTTCAAAAATGAGATGTTCCAGATGCATGCCATGCTTGTTGGCACCATTAGCGATTTTCCTGCACGCGGGATGTTGTCGGGCAACATTACCAGGGGATACAGGGCTTGTCCAGAGTGCATGACAGTTGAGTATTGCAGACCTCATTGCAGGAAGATTGTACAAATGCGTCATCGTTGTTGGGTTCCACATGATCACCCATTTCGGGAAGATATGGAGGCATTTGATGGGACAGTGGAAACAGGTGAGCAGCCGAGGAGATGGACGGGGGATGAAATATTAGAAGTGCTAAATGAATACGATTTTGGGCAGCTAAGCAATCATCCTGAGATAGTGGCGTCAATACCTGACAAACCCGATAGGTATAAATTCTGGACACACAAAAGTATTTTTTGGGAACTTCCTTATTGGTCCAAGTTGCTGATCAGACACTACTTAGATGTCATGCACATAGAGAAAAATGTGTGCGAGAGTGTGGTCGGCACAGTGTTGAATTGGGAGGGAAAAACTAAAGACGGCCCGAAGGCACGCATTGATCTTAAAAGGATGGGACTGCGAAAACATTTGTGGTTGAGAAATGGGAAGAAAAAAATGCCACAAGCTCCTTATACCGTGAAGCTTGCCAAGAAGAATGAAATTTTTGGCTGGATGGGTAATGTCAGGTATCCTTCAGGCTATGCTGGAAATATAAGTCGATGTGTTAACTTCAAAGACAATAAGATGTACGGACTAAAGAGTCATGACTGTCATATACTGCTTCAACCCCTCTTCCCTGTTTTCATTCGAGGGTACCTGCCCAAAGAGGTGGTGGAGCCGTTAGTGGCTTTGTCAAGATTCTTTCAGAAGTTATGCACGAGAGAAGTGAAGAAATCGGACTTGTTGGAAATGCAACAGGACATCATTTTTATCATGTACAAATTCAAAAGGATATTTCCTCCAAACTTTTTCGACATCATGCCTCACCTGATGCTCCATCTTCCGGAACAATTGTTTCTTACTGGTCCAGTACACTACACATGGATGTATCCTATGGAAAGGTACGTAATGCATCTCTGAATCTGGCTATATATATGTCGATCTTTAATATTATTTATTCACTTATTGTTGCAATAAGCATAACATGCTCGATCTGTAATTACCAATTTACAGATAATTAGGGGACTACAAAGACTGTGATGAACAAATCTGCACCCGAAGGGTGTATCGCTGAAGCATATATTGCGCATGAGTGCGTAACATACACCAAGTTGTATTTGGGAGCGTTGGAGGACCCTCCACAACATATGCCAGTAAATGGAGGGCGGTTCAACCTTTCGATCATCTCCGATGATGTTGAAGTTTCTGGAAAGTTGCCAAACTCGTACAAGTTGGAACCTTATGAGCTAGTCATTGCCCATTGGTCGGCATTGATTAACTGTCCAGAAGTTCAATATTGGAAAAATTTGCACATTTACTGCCCTGCTATTTCCGGTGATGTTGAGTACCACAACAAGACGTTCACAAACTATTTTGGCAAATGGGTACGTTTATAGATAAATTGACCTGTATATGATGTTAAGTGCATGTGTCGCATCCTATTTATAGTTAAGTTAATAAATGATTATTTTCAGATGAACCATGTACAAGATGATGGTATCCCTCAGTGGTCACACGAATTGAGGCTCTTGGCGCAGAAACCGGTAACTTCCAGAGTTTATCCTATATGTAAGGTAAATGGCGTGCTATTTATTTGTGAAGATAGAGATGTCAGACGAAAAACACAGAATTCTGGGGTAATGGTGCATGGTGGGCAGAATGGAGTTGACTATTACGGTGTTCTCCATTCAGTTGTCGAATTAATATATGGGGAAGGCATGACCGTGCACTTGTTTAAGTGTAGATGGTTTGATACCGACCCTCAGAACACAAGGACCGATCAATACGGCATTTTTTCGGTGAATACTGCTACAAGCTGGTATGAAGATGATCCATTTGTGTTGGCCACAACGGTGAAACAATTGTTCTATCTTGATGATCTTGTGCATAAAGGCGCGTGGAAAGTGGTTAACCATGTTCTTCCACGAAACATATACAGTGCCTCAACCCTTGGTGTGACCTCGGATAATGAAGAAGTCAGTGCATACCAAGAGCCGAACGCAACTGGTATTCCTGAAACCTCAACAATTCGCTTTAATAATGTGAGACATGGCAGTGTGGTACGAATTCCTCAATCGAATCTTATTGATGTTAATCAAAATGAAGACAATGAAGACTCAAGTGACGAGGACATTCACATCTTACCTGAAATTAACTCGGAAACAGAGTCAGAGTCAAGCGATGATTCTGACTATGCGCCTTAATTAGTGTATGTACGTATGTTCTTTTGAGTTTGAACGTGCAATGTAAAATGAATTATATTCAGATTATCGACTTTAAATTGTGTCCATCGATTAAATTGCTAAATAGCGATCATATATAAGAGAGAGAGATCGAGAGATCGGAAAAAAAATACAACCGATCGAGGATATTCGAAATAATATCGTATTATTAAATATTAATAAATATATATTATTAAATATAGCCAAAAAAATTAAATGCCATTTTAATTTAATTAGGCTTTTAAATTATTTTGGTTTTTTTTTTCTAATAATTTCGTATTAAATATTAATAAATATATATTAATACACTACATATATATAACCGGCATATATATATATGAAAAATAAATAAAAAAACTATATCCGACGACATTCATATGAAATCTCGTCGGATATAGTTTCGGTTCAACTATGGCCGACGATATTACTTATATCGTCGGCTATAGTTCTGGTTTATATACTGAACTGGGTACGTTTTGGGCAGAAACGAAACTGCCCAAAACGAAGAACTCCTCTCCTCTGCGATTTTCTCCATTTCCGGTGTGTTGGGAGCAAGCAATCGAAGCTCAAGCCAAAGCCCATCGATCCTCAAGCCAAAGCCCTCGTCGATTTTCTCCATTTCAGGTTTGAAATCCCTAATTTCCTAATTTCGAATTTTTTTTATTTAGGTTAGATTTGAAGTTGTTTCGTTTGTTGATCGATAATGTGGATGCATGCATGAACATTGTGATTATATATTGGATATTGTTGAATTTTATGAAATTATTGTTGATTTTTGTGGAATATTAATTTATATATTGGAATTTTTGTGGATTAT
The DNA here is from genome assembly GCA_946800695.1 of Geum urbanum. NCBI lineage: Eukaryota > Viridiplantae > Streptophyta > Magnoliopsida > Rosales > Rosaceae > Geum > Geum urbanum. The sequence goes on from OX326998.1 coordinate 45,881,758, forward strand.
TGGGGATTTATATATTGGATTATCTTGATTTTTGTGGAATATTTATATATTGGAATTATTGGAATTATATATTGATTTTATGGAATTATTGGAATTTTTGGATATATATATATTGGATTTATATATTGGATTATTGATATATATATATATTGGAATATATATAGTTAAATTATTGGATTATATATGTATTGGATGAATTATATTGGATTATATATATATTGTAATTATTGTGGATTTTATGGAATTATTGTTGATTTTTGTGGAATATTTATATATTGGAATATATATTGGATTATTGGAATTTTTGTGGAATATTTATATCTTGGATTATTGGAATTATATATATTGGATTTTATGGAATTATTGGAATTTTTGGATATATATATATATTGGAATATTTATGTATTGGATTATTGATATATATTGGAATATGTATTCGAATTTTTGGATGAATTAGGAATTATTTTGAATTTTTATAATTTTATAGCAACGATGAATTGGTTAAATTGCGGTGCTTCCCGAGGGGGGTCGAGCTCGAGGGGGAGGTCGAGAGGGAGAGGGAGATCGGGACGTGGGGATGAGGGCACCGGAAGTCGGTCCGCATCAGGATCCACCAGCGTCGGCAACACTTACAGTCTTCCAGACCTCTCGACACCGTAGACTGATGGGCGAGGGACAACCTCAGCAGCAGCAGTTCGAGCCTCCTCGATCCTCAGGCGCGAGGAGGGTTCAAGAGGTTAGTCGCACGCCGGAAACGGATAGTGCGACTCAATCCTCGGTCCGAATGCCGGACATTCATCGCGAGGACCCTTCCCCCGTCATCCACCAGACAGCTCCTCATTCTTCCGAGGAGGCTGGTGGATCTACTCAGTCCTCGGCGAGGATGCGACTATGCCCGCCGTCTACCTTATTCTTACCGTTGGAAATCCCGACGATACCTCACGTCGATTCTGATGGGATGCCTGTTCCGGGACAGCTAGGGTTCATTACCCCGGACCAGGCATATGCGTATGTACCCTTCCTGGAACCTCTCTGGAGTGTGAGGATTCCGGGACAACTCACCGACGAATCAGGTAAATATTAATTAGTGATATCTTTTTACTTAGTAATATTTAAATTCAATTAGGTGTTGATGTTTAAAAAATCGTGTACATATATATGTGATAGGCGAGATCGTGCCCGGTGACAAACAAAAAAGAACCAGAGGCCCCGTCGTCGGCAAGTTACTGGACGACGCCATTCAGGCTAGTGGTGGTGGCCAAGTTATGATTCCGACCGGGGATAGAGGGCAGGTGATCGAGGGAAAGGTCACTCGAAAGTACGCAGGGATGGCGGGCAGCCTCATATGGGATAAAGTCCCAATGTTGTGGCCAGATTGGAATTCAGTGCCGCAATCCGTCAAATATCAGCTGAATAATGCGTTGTCGGTGAGTTGAATTGTATATTCATTATGTAAATTTTCTAAATAAATTTTTAATATTATTGATATATATATATATATATATATGCATTGCAGAGGTGGTTCCGCGTGGATGCAGACATTAGACCCACGTGGGCAGATGAAGTGCATGGGAGCAGGTTTGCAGACCGGCATTTGTTTCAATTTTTTCGTTTCTTTTGATTATGTTCATACAATGTTGTAAGTTACTAACGCTTGATTTTATGGGTATATATAGGTATAAGGAGTGGAAGGGCGAGCTGAAGAAGCATTGGAAAAAGTACGGCGACGATCGTTCGGGTACCCCTAGCGAGTTTCGTTATAGGGAGTACGAGTGGCGATGGCTTGTGATTCACTTCAACAACCCGAAATTGAAGGTACGCAACCTTCCATCGATTAAATTTTTGTTTTATCGTACTTCCCTCAAATTATTTGGCTAATGAGTGTTTTTTTGATGTTGGATTAATCGAGCAGGCTCTTTCTGAAGTCAACACAAGGAACCGGGCCAAAAACACCAAAAATCATCATGCCGGTTCCAGATCATACTCGGGTTGGATCGAGGAGGCGGCCAACCACCCAGAAGAGGATCCCCTTATCTATACGATGCAGCATGTGTATCCGCAATCCCCCAAATATGCTGTAAGTGTCTTTATAAAAAACTAAACTTATTTCTATTTTATTTAGATATAATTTTTTTAATTCATATTTTATTGTTCTTTGTAAATTAGGCGAGAATTCAGGAGGCGATTCCGGAGGTGTTGACTCAAGTGGCGAGAGAGCTCTATCCTAACACCCCCGATGTGGAACTCCCGATTGATCAGATTGATTGATCTGATCCGATCGTCAGGGCCAGGATTATGTCAACTGCGATCCCTCCAGGGAAGAACACATTCTACTGCAGGGGTTCCGGAAAGTGGGGTCAAGGGCTGCTGAAGCAAACCCCTGAATTCTCTCGCGGATCGGGATCATCATCATCTTCGAGGACTAATGAGCTACAGGACCAGCTTCATAGGCAAGCAATTGAGATGGAAGCTCAACGGCGTCGGATGGAGGAGATGGAGCATGCGCGAGCCGCAGAGCAGAATCGGTTGGCCGAACAGCAGCAACAGATGGGGACATGGATGCAGCACTGTTATGCACAGTTGCAAGCATCTGGAATCCAGATAGCTCCCCCGCCCATTTTCGATGCGCCACAGCCACAGCCACAGCCTCAGCCTCAGCCGCAGCCTCAGCCAGACCAGGACCAACCAACTTATGACGATCCGTTTGACCACATAGACTTAGGACCAGGACCCCCCTAGATTTGAACAATTGTCGGTTTAATTTTTATTTTAATTATTTACTACGCATATGGATACAGATTTGAACGATTTCGGTTATTTATTTATTTATTTACTACGTACTATAGTTTCAATGGTTGTTGATTTTCAATTTGAACAATATATATTGGTGATTTTTTGGGAATGCAGGTTTTGGGATAAAACCCAAAACCTGCAAAAAAAATTTAATTATTTTTAACTATAACTGACGATATGTGTCCACATCGTCAACTATAGTTTTCTCCACGGTCAACCATTTTAACCATGGAGAAAACTATAACCGACGATTACATCGTCGGTTATAGTTTGAAACTATGCCCGACGATAAACCATCGTTGCCTTTAATCTCCCTTTTTTCCAACGATAACCCTAATTCATCGTCAGTTATAGTATCACCGACGGTGAATTACTGACGAGACTATAACCGACGATGAGTCGTCGGGTATAGGCTATACCCGACGATAAAGAGGAACAGTCCGACGACACCTCATCGTCGGGTATAGTAATTCTTCTGGTAGTGTAAGTTCTTTGGTAACCTAACTATCCAATGGGTGGTGTAACTATAATGAGCGATTAAACAATGAAATGGTTGATTAACTAACTAAATGCAATCATGAGGTAAAACAAAACAAAACACTGTAAATATTTGGTCGGCTAGAGATGTTGCCACTAGCCAACTCAATGTACAAACAATGTCCAAGTTATGAATTTTAGTCTGGTTTACATGCTAAAACGTCTTTTGGATTATAAGAACAAATCCTTTCATTGTCCAAATCATGCCCTCTCAGGTCACGCTTGGTTATGGGCCGAAAATCCTAGGCCTTTCAGAATTCTAGAAGGTTTTGGTCCATCCGTGAAGCACAAAAGAAACCAAGATAAGGAGCTAGGCTTTTGGTGCTAGAATCCTAATGAATTTCATACGTAATGAGTTTGATTGGAAAAACATGTGAAGATTATGGATGGCTGCTCTCCCCAAGGCTCTTTTGGAGCACTTAGAAGTGGGTTCTAATGAAACCTCCCAACTCACACGTATTGGGTTACTAGTTGAAAGAATCAACAATAGCTACAAAGCCTCTCAGCTCAATGTAAGCTTAACCGAAAACCTTTGAGTCACTTGGGCCTCAAAAATGTTTTGATTCATACTCAAGCACAAGGAAAGCGAATCCTAAGCTTAAGCTTTTAAGTCTAAGGGTAAGTCATGTTACATGTTTATCTTTCTTAGGGGAGTGATTAGTTCACTTAGGTTTATTTATAGATCCCCTAAACATATCTCAACTTAGTCATGGCTAAGATATGAATATGAAAATATTGAATCAAGCCCAAACATGTAAACATACAACAATCATATCACACCCATAACAAACTCATTCAATAACATGTAGTACACTAAAACAAATCCAATTTCATAACTTAAGCATCATTGTATGTACATCAAAATGGCTAGGGCTAAACCCTAGCCTTCCAAAGGTAACTACTCACTAAGTATAACTAGAACAAAGTTTAGATATATGCTTAGAACTAGTAGAGTAAAGAGATAACCAAAGTGTCCCCTTAAAAAAAGCTCCACCAAATGACTCCAAGACTTCTAGTTCTACATCTTCACTTCTAGCTAGCACCTAACTTCATGGAAATGGTCGAGAATTCAATCTAGGAGGCTATCAATGATCAAATAGTGGTTTTCAAGGATAAAAAGGAAGATATAGTAGTCAAGGAGGTACTCAAGGAGGCTTTGGTGCTTCAACTAGTGGGACCAAGGGATTCACAAGAAATTATAGAGCTAACAGATTCACAAGGACAAATGGAGGGTTTGACTACTTTGAGAGATAACAATTACCAACGAAGAGCATCCTTTACTTCTAGCACACAACAAGCTCCATAGCCATAAGCATCGCTACCTCCACCTCAATCGAAAATATCAAAATCTAACTTGGAAGAGTTGATAACCAAGCTATTTGCACAACAATAGGTGATTCTCGAAAGCAAGTTGCAAGCTTAATGAGATGAGGATAAGAAGAATCTCCTTGATATCATCATGGGAGTGACGAATCAAAGCCAAAGTGTCAACTGCAAGCTTGAAACTCAAATGATCGAGTCAATTGGCTACGACGATCATCAATCACAGAGGCAGAAGGGCCAATGAGTTCTCATCTCCTACCGAAAAGAATCTCAAGCATCAAGTGAATGTGGTCAATGTAGTAGTGAGATCCGAAAAGGGCTTTGAGAATTAAGGAGATGCTTCCGTAGTAGAGATTGATGATGAGGAGGACTTAGACATACCACTTGTGCCTAAAATCCTTCCTAGATTTGAAGATACAACTACAAGGAGGCATAAGAGTGTCTAATTTTGAAATGAGACCGAGTTGGTTCCAGATAAATATGGGGATGCCACAGATAAGGAAGAAGTCGAGTTTGAGATTGAGCAAGTGGGTTTCAATAAAGGTTTGAGTCAACATGGCATTACTGGAAATGGTTTGGGAGTATAGACATGGATAAGGAGTATTTCAGGATCGATTTGAGCAAGAAGAAGAGGGAATTGCTAGCCCAGAATTTGACTGGTCGAGAGAAGACTTCGACCCATCATATAAGAGCTTTTGGAACGTCAGGTGAGAATTTTCGACAGGGTCAAGTCATTCCTTCAATCCGTCGAACAAGATTTTTTGGAAGACCAAGAAAAGCATTCCGAAAGGGCTCCAAGTGATGAAGATGAATACTTACCTTTCCCCCAAGCCGAGAACAAAGAGAGAACACAAGCAAATATGGATAGCAAACTATTCCCATGTTCTCTAAGTTCTTGAAGGATCTTTGCACTAACTAGAGATTCAGGAATAAGAAGCAAGAGGAAGTCAAAGAATTCGAGAAGGTAAAACTCATGCCACGGCCTCATCTATCCTCCAAAGGAAGGTACCCAAGAAGTTGCACGATTCGAGAAGCTTCACCATGCCGTGCACTATTGAGAAGAATTACTTTGAAAGAGCCTTGATGGACCTTGGAGCTTCTGTCAATTTGATGTCATATTCGGTGTACAAGGACATTGGCTTGGGAAAGATGAACTCGGTGAGCATGTCATTGCAACTAGCTGGTCGGAGCATAGTTCATCCAAGGGGCATAATGAAAGACGTTCTAGTCCTGATTAAAGACCTCATAGTGCCAGCCGACTTCCTAATTCTCAACATGGAGGAGTCGAGAAGGCATGCAGATCTCCCTATCATCTTTGGAAGAGATTTCATGGCTACGGCTAGTACAAATATTGATTTAAAAGTCGGAGAGCTTACCATGTCCATGTTTGAGAAGACAAGAGCGTCTAAGATATTTGACAAGACATCACCAATCCCTTCACTACAAGCCATGAGCATTGAAATTATAGATGATGAGGCCAGAAGTGATGAAGATGTAAGCTATAAGGAGCCAGAAGTCGTTGAGTTGAGTGTCGAATATTTGAAGACACCGGATAAGGGAAAGAGCCATGAAAAGAAGAAGTTGAAGCTTGCAAAGCATGTGAAGGACAAGCTAATAGTGGGACATAAGGTCGCCTTGAAAGACTCATACCCTACGCGAGACGTGTGTTACAAATTACTTGAGATATGCCCAAATGGAGTTGTGAACTTGAGGAACTTAAAGAATGGGAAATATTTCGAGCTCTATGAAGAGCAAGTTGTATCGTTTGAGTTAACAAGAAAGTGGAATGGGGAGGTCTATCATTTTAAAGACCCAATCATGATGGCTTGACCTACTCCTTCACCAAACATGTTAAGGTCGTGAAACTTGAACTCGTGATGGCCAGACAACATTAATATGTGTTTGAAGAATAAGTGTGAGGTGGGAGAAGCTTTGCGGCATGGAGAATGGAGCATAGAGATTAAGACATGTAGAAGAGTGGCTGGAAATTTTCGACACATCGAAGATTCCTCTCGACCCATCAAAAGGGATACCCTGGATTGTCTGCCTCACATTTTTGACCCGTGTCTCGACCTGTCGAAGAGTTCTCTTGAACAATGATGATGTGTGTGCAATTTTGAAGAATAAGAGCTTGAGACTTTAATACATGGAGCTTCGAGAAATTTCTAAAGGCCAAAACGAGTCTGAGAGCACCTTTGGAGGATCCTAACCGAGCCTAATGCAACCTTGGATGGCAAGGCCTAACATGACCTTCGTTGGTTTACTTTCAAATACATATGGAGCTTGGAGATGGTCAATAAAGCCTTTGCATTTATTTGTCTTTACTCTCTTTACTTTTGTAGCATGATATGTGAATATGATTGTGTGACGACCCGAACCAGAATCAAATGTGTGTTTGGCACGATTCTCGAGATTTGGTTATAGTCGCAGTTTTGCGATATTATGTGGTTTGCCGATTCGATTCGCGACTTTGTTTTTGGTCAAGAATTTGGGATGAGTGTCTTCACGGAAATGGTAGAGTACGTGATTTCGAGCGCGTGGGTGGTTTCAGAAGATTTTTCCGATAGCCGAGGAATATTTTATGATTATTTGAAGTTTCGGGTTCCGACGAGTTTATCCGATTGTTTCATGTTTATCCGAATCATTTCGTATTTTCATTTCGGACCGTCGATCGACCTGAGGGACGAGTATAAATATCGGAAGGTCGAAAAATAGTCGAGAATAGTCGAGAATTCATTGTGGGAGTTGACCAGTCGTTGACTTTCCTATTTTGGAAAGTGAGCCATCGGACCGAAAGGGAAAGTTTCCCAAACGGGAAGTCACTTTCCGGCGACCTTTTTCCGGCCACCTCCGGCCACGAATCAGGTATGGTTAGATTCCTCTTCTGATTTCGAGCATGATGGTGCTTGGTTTGGAAAGATTTGGTGTTGTTTTGGTTGAGTTCGATTAAGGACCGATTGGTGGTGGTCGACGGTGATGGGTGATATGGTTCCGGCGAGTTTTGGAAGGGGAGACTAGGGGGATTCGACTCCCCTCATCACTCTGAGTCTAATGGTGTGGTTAATTGGAGTTGGGGAGGGGTTTTTGATGCAACCCGATTTGGAATTCCGATTTGGTTTCCGTTCGGTTTTGCTTGATTTTGGAAGGGTTAGAGTTGGAATTGGGCTTAGTGATAGAAGGGAAAGTTGTTCGTGTGGTCGAGATGGTCTTAACTGGAAACTTTGGCCGCGGAATTCCACCGTTGACGGCGCGCCGCCGGCGGCGGCGGCGGTCAACAGCGGTCAACGGCAGTCAAAAAGTCAACTTTTCAGATTTCGATGTAATTAGTGTCATTTTTCTCGTAATCACGCCCTGGTTATCATACGGAGGTTTTCGGGTTGATTTGATTAGCCGATTTTCTGTCGAGGTTTCGAGTTGGGATTTTAGGAATTCCGTAATTCGTTTTGTACTGCATTTCGTAATTCCAGGAACGGTTGGTTTCCGTGCATCAGTACAGTGTTGTGGATTACGATATTGATCAGTTATGTTTTGTGAATGTATCAGGAGATCGAGATCGAGATCTGGATCGTGATCGTGCTTCAGGCGAGGGATCGTGATTGTGGATTATGTTTTCTGATATATGTTGTGCGGATTTTCACGGATATACATATATACATAGTACAATTTATTTACTGTTGTTGATTATATTGATGTTGAGAAATCCGGATGGGATTGGTGCCCACGGTTTGCTTTTTGTGGCATAGGACGAAGTGTTAATTTTCGCGTGCAGGTTATGGTAATTCCACGCTAGTAACGAAACTCTGCCGAAATTTTGAAAATTTTTTGTTGGTTCGTATTTTTGAAAGGGTTTGATTCTGGTTTAGGTAACTGAATCAGGATTGGGTCCTTTCAGCTTGGTATCAGAGCATTAGGTTGTCAGATTCTGTAGACTCTTGTAGTTGTGACGCTTAGGGTATTTGAGTTGATACAGCATGGCTGGAGTGATGACCCGACTGGCCAGCGGTACTCATCAATACTGCGGGTGTTGTATGTCCTCAAATATCTGCGGTTTCATTATTACGTTCTTTCTGCTTGTGCCTAATGCTTGTCTTATATCAGTAGGATGCCTCCTCGACGTGGTCCCCGTGTTGACCGGGATGATGATCCTGATGAGGATCGCCGAACGCGCGACTTGCTGATGCGAGTGCTGCGTTTGGAAGAGCGTTTTGACCCTGTGGTCAAGGCTCGCACTGCGGGTGCTACTGTGTTTTCGGGTTCAGTTGATCCAGAGATATGCGAGGCATGGTTGGTTCAGATTGAGCGTGTTTGTGAGCGTCTGCAGTTTACACCTGAGCAGATGTCAGTAGCCTCAGTTGGTTTACTTGAGGGTGATGCATACTTTTGGTGGGTCAGCACTGACAGAGTTCCTGTGGATACTCCGTGGACATTGTTTCGTGATCTGTTTATGCGTAGGTATTTTAATCAGGCTACCCAGCAGCGCAAATACGAGGAGTTCACGAACTTGAGGCAGGGCAGTTTGTCTGTACTTGAGTATCGGGATCGGTTTACTCGTTTGTCTCGTTTTGCGTGGGATATGGTGGCTACAGAGGAAGCCAAGTGTCGCAGGTTTGAGCTGGGATTGAATCTGAACATTAAGGCGACGTTGACTACGATGCCGAGGAACAACTTTGATGAGTTTGTCAGTGCAGCTCTCCGAGGCGAGGACATTGAGCAGGAGAGACAGCAGAGATACCAGCCGAGACGATTCGAGGAAGGTGGACCGAGTCAGGGGCCTTCAAAGAGGCTGAGTTCTGATACTTCCGGTTCAGCTTCATCTTCAGGCGGTGGATCTTATCGACCACCAGCTAGTGTACCTAGGTGGAGACAGAGAGGGAGGAGAGATCGACCGCAGCGACCACAGGCTAGTGGGAGTTCCAGCGGTTCTAGTTATCCTCGGCGTACTGGTGGTACATTTCCTGTTCCGAGAGATCATCCATTGTGTAGCTTCTGCAACAAGTATCACTCTGGTGTATGTCAGCGGAGTACAGTCATTTGCTATAGCTGTGGCCAGGTGGGTCATTATTCGAGGGAGTGTCCTCAGTCGTATGGTGTCGGTGGACAGGCGGCCCAGAGTTCCGGAGTTGAGCGAGGTGCCACTACGGGAGCTCGACCAGCACAGTTTGTAGGTAAGGGCCGACAGCAGGGACAGCCCCAGCGAGGACGACCAGCCGGACAGGCGAGAGTTCATGCTATGACTATGCGTGAGGGCAGAGCATCACCGGAGGTCGTTATCGGTACGTTACATGTTTTTGGTATTCCAGTAGTTGCATTGCTAGATCCAGGCGCCACACATTCATTCATATCATTTAGACTGTCATCATTGGCTACGGTACCTGCATCTCCGCTTCCGGGGTTGTGGAGAGTGTTGTATCCGTCAGGTGAGGTTGTGAGCATCAGCTGGGTTTACCGAGATTGTGAGGTGTTTGTTGATGGCCATGGTTTAGCCGCTGATCTGTTGTTGCTTGATATTGTGGATTTTGATTTGATATTGGGTATGGACTTTTTGGAGTCGCACTGGGCCATGTTTGATTTCCACAGGAAGGAGGTCGCGTTTCGACGACCCGGGTTACCTGAGATATTGTTTCGTGGCGAGAAGAACACTTCACTACCGTGCTTGATTTCCGCGATGAGGGCGGATCGGTTGATGAAGAAGGGTTGTGTTGCTTACTTAGCCCATGTTGTGGACACTACAGCTGCAGTGCCAGACTTAGGTAGTATTGAGGTTGTGTCTGAGTTTCCGGATGTGTTTCCAGCAGAGTTACCTGGTATACCCCCTGTGCGGGAGATTGATTTTACCATTGAGCTATTGCCGGGTATTGGACCGATTTCCTAGACACCATACCGTATGGTGCCTGCAGAGTTGATGGAGTTGCAGATTCAGCTTCAGAAGTTGTTGGAGAAGGGATTCATTCGACCAAGTGTTTCTCCGTGGGGTACTCCAGTGTTATTTGTGCGGAAGAAGGACGGGTCCATGCGTTTGTGCATCGACTATCGGAAGCTGAATCAGATTACAGTAAGGAACAAGTATCCGTTGCCACGGATTGACGACTTGTTCGATCAGCTGAAGGGAGCAGCAGTCTTTTCGAAGATTGACCTTCGATCCGGATATCATCAGTTGAGGATCCGGGATTCAGATGTTGCCAGGACAGCATTCAGGACGCGGTATGGGCACTATGAGTTTTTGGTTATGCCGTTTGGGTTGACCAATGCCCCCGCAGCTTTCATGGACTTGATGAATCGGGTGTTTCGACGGTTCCTGGACAAGTTCGTGATTGTATTCATTGATGATATTTTGATATACTTGAGGAGTGTGGGCCAACACAGGAAGCACTTGCGAGCGGTGTTGCGGACTTTGCGGGACCATCAGCTGTTCGCGAAGTTTAGCAAGTGTGAGTTCTGGTTGGATAATGTGAAGTTTCTGGGCCACGTGATTTCGGCCGAGGGAGTTAGTGTTGATCCTGACAAGATCGAGGCCGTGCTGAATTGGAGTCGACCCACTACTGTGCCGGAGATCTGGAGTTTCTTGGGATTAGTAGGCTATTATCGACGGTTTGTACAGGATTTCTCCCGGATAGCTACACCACTAACCAGATTGACGAAGAAAGGCGTCAAGTTTGAGTGGTCTGATGCGTGCGAGGAGAGTTATTTGCTCCTGAAGGAGAGATTGACTACCGCACCAGTTTTGACGTTGCCAGACGATAGTGGTGAGTTTGTTGTGTACAGCGATGCGTCGAAGTTGGGCCTTGGCTGTGTGTTGATGCAGCATGGTAGAGTCGTAGCATATGGTTCCAGACAGCTGAAACCACACGAGGTCAACTATCCGACGCATGATTTGGAGTTAGCCGCTATTGTATTAGCGTTGAAGAGTTGGAGACATTACCTGTACGGTGCTCAGTGTAAGATTTTCACTGACCACAAGAGTCTCACTTACTTGCGGACTCAGCCGGACCTGAACATGAGACAGCGCCGATGGATGGAGTTGATCAATGATTATGATTGCACTTTCGAGTACCATCCAGGGAAGGCCAACGTTGTGGCAGATGCACTTAGCCGGAAATCCGGAGCCTCATTATTTCACATGTGTGTGACCAGAGTGTCGATGTTAGCTGAGCTTCGAGCTACGGGTGCTGTGTTTGGGTATGATGATGATGGAGCTTTGTTGGCCAGTTTTCAGGTTCGACCAGTGTTGGTTGATCAGGTACGGGAGGCACAGGATTCAGATCCTTACTTGCTGGGCAAGAAGACCATGATTCGGAATGGTGTGCCTACAGAGATCCGTTTGAGCGACGACGGTACGTTGTTGTTCAGGGGCAGGTTATGTGTACCCAGGGACGAGGACATGAAGAAGGAGATTCTGGACGAGGCCCACAGTTCAGCGTATGCGATGCATCCCGGAGGTACGAAGATGTTTCGTACACTTCGAGCGTACTATTAGTGGCGCAACATGAAGCGGGAGATTGCCGCTTACGTGAGTCGGTGTTTGATTTTTCAGCAGGTGAAGGCGGAGAGGCAGAAACCTGCAGGGAAACTACAGCCACTTGAGATTCCAGTTTGGAAGTGGGAGCATATCACGATGGATTTCGTCTATCAGTTGCCGCGTACTTCGGCGGGCAACACTGGCATTTGGGTTATCGTTGATCGATTGACGAAATCCGCACACTTTCTTGCACTTCCAGGGAAGATTTCAGTGGGCAGATTGGCCAAGTTGTACTTATCAGAGATTGTTCGCTTGCATGGTGTGCCTGTGTCCATTGTTTCTGACCGTGATAGTCAGTTCACATCTGAGTTTTGGCGGGCGTTGCAGCGAGCTTTGGGCACGAAGTTGCGATTTAGTACAGCTTTCCATCCTCAGACTGACGGACAGTCCGAGCGGACCATTCAGACTCTTGAGGATATGCTGAGATCGTGTGTGTTGCAGTTTCGCGGAAACTGGGATCAGCAGTTACACTTGATTGAGTTCGCCTACAACAACAGCTATCAGGCCAGTATTGAGATGGCACCGTACGAGGCCCTGTACGGGAAGCAGTGTCGCACTCCATTGTGTTGGAGTGAGGTGGGCGAGCGTTGGCTCATTGGTCCTGATTTGGTGAAAACCACGATGGAGGACATTCAGGTTATTCGGGATCGCCTGAAGGTCGCCCAGGATCGACAGAAGAGTTACGCGGATGTGAGGAGGAAGAGCTTAGAGTTCGAGGTTGGTGATTGGGTCTTTCTGAAACTGTCTCCGTGGAGGGGAGTAGTGCGTTTCGAAAAGCGTGGCAAGCTTCGACCGCGGTACATTGGTCCGTATGAGATTACGGAGAGGGTTGGAGCTGTTGCTTACAGACTTGAGTTACCGGCTGAGATGGCTCGTGTGCATGATGTCTTCCATGTTTCGATGTTGCGGAAGTACATCTCAGATCCTTCACATGTGTTAGCTCCATAGCAGTTGCCGATCAGAGAGGACTTATCGTATGTTGAGGAGCCAGTGCAGATTCTCGATCGTCGTGAGCAGGAGTTGAGGCACCGTGTGATTTCGCTGGTGAAGGTCTTGTGGCAGAACCATTCGATTGAGGAGGCCACCTGGGAGACCGAGCAGCGTATGCGGGAGCAGTATCCTCATCTGTTCACATGACAGGTACGTAAATTTCGAGGTCGAAATTTCTTTAAGGGGGGTAGATTTGTGACGACCCGAACCAGAATCAGATGTGTGTTTGGCACGATTCTCGAGATTTGGTTACAGTCGCAGTTTTGCGATATTATGTGGTTTGCCGATTCGATTCGCGACTTTGTTTTCGGTCGAGATTTTGGGATGAGTGTCTTCACGGAAATGGTAGAGTACGTGATTTCGAGCGCGTGGGTGGTTTCGGAAGATTTTTCCGATAGCCGAGGAATATTTTATGATTATTTGAAGTTTCGGGTTCCGACGAGTTTATCCGATTGTTTCATGTTTATCCGAATCATTTCGTATTTTTATTTCGGACCGTCGATCGACCCGAGGGACGAGTATAAATATTGGAAGGTCGAAAAATAGTCGAGAATAGTCGAGAAGTCATTGTGGGAGTTGACCAGTCGTTGACTTTCCTATTTTGGAAAGTGAGCCATCGGACCGAAAGGGAAAGTTTCCCAAACGGGAAGTCACTTTCCGGCGACCTTTTTCCGGCCACCTCCGGCCACGAATCAGGTATGGTTAGATTCCTCTTCTGATTTCGAGCATGATGGTGCTTGGTTTGGAAAGATTTGGTGTTGTTTTGGTTGAGTTCGATTAAGGACCGATTGGTGATGGTCGACGGTGATGGGTGATATGGTTCCGGCGAGTTTTGGAAGGGGAGACTAGGGGGATTCGACTCCCCTCATCACTCTGAGTCTAATGGTATGGTTAATTGGAGTTGGGGAGGGGTTTTTGATGCAACCCGATTTGGAATTCCGATTTGGTTTCCGTTCGGTTTTGCTTGATTTTGGAAGGGTTAGAGTTGGAATTGGGCTTAGTGATAGAAGGGAAGGTTGTTCGTGTGGTCGAGATGGTCTTAACTGGAAACTTTGGCCACGGAATTCCACCGTTGACGGCGCGCCGCCGCCGGCGGCGGCGGTCAACGGCAGTCAAAAAGTCAACTTTTCAGATTTCGATGTAATTAGTGTCATTTTTCTCGTAATCACGCCCTGGTTATCGTACGGAGGTTTTCGGGTTGATTTGATTAGCCGATTTTCAGTCGAGGTTTCGAGTTGGGATTTTAGGAATTCCGTAATTCGTTTTGTACTGCATTTCGTAATTCCGGGAACGGTTGGTTTCTGTGCATCAGTACAGTGTTGGGGATTACGATATTGATCAGTTATGTTTTGTGAATGTATCAGGAGATCGAGATCGAGATCTGGATCGTGATCGTGCTTCAGGCGAGGGATCTTCCGCCGGACCACGAGTGTAGCGCGTGTGCGCATATCGAGAGTCTGTGAGTGGACAATTTCTTTTCACGGAAATCTTGCGAGTCTTTTATGTGATTTATGAACTTGAGCATGCAGCATGATTATGGTTTTACGAGCATGAGATTTCATACGAGATTATGATTATATAAGCATGTGTTTACGATTATACGAATATGTTTATACGGATATACGTATACGAATATGCATACACTTTTATATTGTTTCATGCATTTGCATCGAATTGTTTATGATTTGGTTTTCATAGAGTACAGTCTTGGTTACGTTGTTGTATCGATACAGTTCGCCTCTCGGCTGATCCCCGATGGTAGGCCACCAGGAGGGACGTCGTCATCCTGACCTGACCGATGATGGGCGTTTCCCCGGAACCAAGGCCATTTCTGGCTTAGAATCACGGGGACCAAGGACCTCGTGATTCGGACTGTACTAGCACGGTGTGTGTCCATGAGTGACCCCGTGGGATTTTACTTGCATGCTCAGTACACTGGAGGAGTATGAGTTGAACCTCGTGTACTATGTTATGTTTTTATTTACCTGGACTCGCATATGTTTTTATAACATATATATTAATTGGTGGAAGACATTTATTTTCGTCCACTCACTCTAACGTGTTTATCGTCTTTCCCCTGGGCTTTTCGGTTTCCGTGCCCAGTTTGCAGTTCAGGTTTGGTGTTTCACGTTGCGGTTTGGAGGCTAGTGATCAGAGTCACCTGTGTTTTTCCAGTAGGTTCTTGTTTTGCCTACTGATGTATATATTGTATATGTTTTACTTTAGAGGTCGCTCTGATACATTCTGATATATGTTGTGCGGATTTTCACGGATATACATATATACATAGTACAGTTTATTTACTGTTGTTGATTATATTGATGTTGAGAAATCCGGATGGGATTGGTGCCCACGGTTTGCTTTTTGTGGCATAGGACGAAGTGTTAATTTTCGCGTGCAGGTTATGGTAATTCCACGCTAGTAACGAAACTCTGCCGAAATTTTGAAAATTTTTTGTTGGTTCGTATTTTCGAAAGGGTTTGATTCCGGTTTAGGTAACTGAATCGGGATTGGGTCCTTTCAGATTGATTGAGAATGATGCCATGTTAGGATGCTTAGGTTTAACTCTCATCTCTAAAAGTAGACATTTTCCAAGGATTGTTAGTCTTACAATGTCTTGATGGCTCACTCTTGTTCGATGAGGGAGCAACCTACTCATCATTGGTGTATTGTTTTGAGTCTTTGATTAGCTTGTGGTGATCATGTGTGATATATGTGTGAGTTTAAATGCTATAAACGATGATGCCTACTTAATTTTTCAGATATTTCATGCCAAGGTATTTAAAGTTCTAAGTGTTACGTTTCCTCATGTTATAAACTTTGAAATATGATTAGTAAGCATGCCCCTATTGTGGTTGATAAACTTCATTCATCCTTACAGATTATATGACCTTTTAAATGTGAATGTATATTAATTGTTATGCATAGGAAAGTTAGAGGTAGGATAAGTATTTAAGCTAGGCAGGATTTTGTGTGGTGGTCAAGAAATAAATGGCTAAGTAATTAAAAGGCTCAAATTGGTTTACTAAGGGTATATGCATCATTAAATTCAATAAGCAATTTAGTCATAGTGGTAATCGTATTGCTTCTATCACTTTCGAAAATAACTCATGATTTGGAAATCACTTTGCATGGTTTTAAGCAAGTTCTAGATTATACAATGATTAATCGAAGTTCTAGATTATACAATGATTAATCGATGTCAAATATAACTATGCATGCACAATCAGGCTCAAAACATGTCGATCCTTCTTTATCTCAAGTGAAACCATTTTGAATGACTTATGCTCTTTTCAAACCGATTAAACATGCATTCTCTTTTCAAACATGCTCAAAATCATACAATCTACTAATCATTTATCCAATATTATCATTGGGAGTTATTATTAGAACACAAACACACCATAACACACATATTTTTGTGTTACATTTTCCGAAAATTTTCAATTTTTATGAATTTTTAGTATAAGAAGTGATAACCACTTAGCCTCCAACCGCACACTTCAAAACCAAATTCTCCTCAATTTTCATTAAGCCACATAGCAAACACAAGTGCACAAGAGATAGAATAGGCATCATTTTATCACATTTTAGTCATCTAACACAACTAGCAAGCGATAATAAATTCCTATTAAGATGTGCTAATAATGTTGTGCTTGTTGTGAAGAATGTCAAAAGCTTAAGAGTGAGGTGTGATATACCAAAACTAACTACTAAATTAAACACTTAATAATCAGAAAAGACACAACAATTAAAACCCTTTGTTGTAGATGTAGCATTGATAAATATGGTATCTTTCTTAACTGGGGATTGAAGGTGCATGCATGACTACGCTATGGTTATTGGGGGGAGTTTATAGGTTGGTTTTATAATCTATGAATTTAAACAAATAATGACCAACAAACAGATTTAGAACCCTAAATTCTAACATGCTTCACTCATAGCCAAGTAGAAACAATTAAAGAACATAAAATCTTAAACATGCTTACTAGACCGAAAATAAAACACTAGGCTAATATATACAAGTGATCGACTCATCCTAAGTACCTTTACTCATTCTTAACCTGCAAGTTAAACAATATTAATTGAAATCCTAACTTCTCAATTTTACAAAACACACGCTTATAATTTGTCGTGCTCAGGATTGCCCTATACACATACCATTGATTTAGACTCGGGATTGCCCTATATGTAAGCCAAAGCATTAACCATAGATGAACATGTATAATAAAAACTAAGAAACTAGAACACAAGAAAAACAGTTGGAAACGTTGCAAGTAAAGAAAAACCAAAATACTAAAAACTACTTCACTAAACCAATTGTTCATACAAGGAGAAGCTACAAAGTAAAGAGGATTCATGTTACACTTTTTAGTCTTCGGGATTGCCCTATGGAGCTAAGGTATAACTGAATCTTCTTTGGTGGAGGAGACACTCATGATCACTCTATATGTCAATGTAGGTTGTTGTGGTGGCGGACGACTGCGTAGGCTACTTCCTTGGAGGATTTCTTGGCTTCATGGAGAAGAGATAGTGTTTAGGCAGAGCTTAGGCATCTAGAATGAGTGATTATGATGTTTATGGTCGAACTCCGCTTTTATAGGCGAAGGAGATGGCCTTTGCCTCTTCCTTCAAGGGAAGGAAACCTCTTCCTCTTATCCTTCCATCTAGTTGCATAGCCTTAGTCACCTCCTTAGTCACCAAGCTAGGCCTTAGTCATCGCCCTTAGTCACCAAAGATATTTCATCAACTTGCATCACAAAGTTGCATAGCCTTAGTCACCTCTTTAGTCACCAAAGATATTTCATTAACTTGCATCACCAAGTTGCTTAGCCTTAGTCACCTCCTTAGTCACCAAAGTTGTTTCATCAACTTGCATCACCAAGTTGCTTGCTTGATCATTTTGGACGAAATAATTGACTTAGAGCTTCCTTCTTGGCTAACTTGGACTTTAATACATGGGCCCAATGAATTGCTTAATGGGCCGGCCCATCTCCGTTGTCCAGAAATGCAAAAATCCTCTGAAGTGCTCTTTTCATGGTTATTGACTTGATATTCTTGATATTTTCGGCCACATCAACTCTTGATCCGCCATCTTTTATTCTTTCCTGGTCTGAGTAGGAGAAATGTCTTCATTCTTCATTTGGGAAACTATTTTGCACACCATTTTGGCAACTTTTATGAAGACCATTTCCGTATCATTTTGCACATTCTGGAACATTCTGCCATGTCATTCCTAGTTGATTTATGAAACTTCACTTTTCAGCTCCGCAACACTTTCGGGATCTCAGACCTTCTTACTTCCCTAATTCGAGCAGGAATCCTAATCAAAGTAGGAAAAGACCATTTTCCCTAGTCGAATTAGGAGCTACGTTTTGAGCTCATTTCTACCTCTTTTATTGATCTCCTTTATTCAAAACCTAAAAGCAACAAAGTAAGTGAGAAACAAGAATACTAAGGTCAAAACAAAGCTAAATGTAAAGAAAATGATGTTAAGAATCAAGCATAAAATGCGTAGATCAAGGTGGAGAAGGTTTTTTTGATATTCATATGTTTGTTAGATGTGTTGTTCAAAAAGAAAAAAAATGGAAAAAGATATCCCAAAGAATAGAAAAGAGAAAATAGAAAATATAAATGAGTTTCGTAAAAAGAGTGTTTTGGGAAAAATCCATAGGGATCACGTCCTACAGGGAAGGGGAGATATTAGATATAGGATCGCTCCCACGCGTCCCAATCTGAAACCTAGAACGCTTGCTCGTCCTACAAAATAACAGTTTAGCCTAAGAGATTAAGACGGTGTTGGCCCTCCTTCGACACTTTGATGCTTAAGTCAGTTGGATAAATGACGTAACTGTTTGGTTAAAGTAAACAGTAGAAATGATTAGTTACCTTCTCCTTGGAGTGAGTATCATCTATTTCTGGTTAGATGATCTTTGACAACTCGAAGTGATTTTCGATGTGGGACTAGCTCTTCTACCATTTTGGTGTGAGGAATGACTTATTTCTATATGAGAATGGTTAAGAGGTGCGCTGGTCAATGATCGCTTAATTTCGTACAGCCTACACGTGATGTGTGTTGTTCTTCATCACGTGCGTCGTTTGAAACTGGTCTGGGATGACCAAACTGCCCTTGCGCGCGCTGTGGTTTAGTTAGGGGGCACGCTAGTCATTAACCTAGTTGAGCTGTACGGCCTGCACGTGACGCGTGCTGATTTGACTCATATGCGTTGTACGTGAAAGGACCCAACCCCGATTTAGCACCCTAAACCGGAATCGAACCCCTTCGAAAACATGAACCAACAAAAACTTTTCGAAATTTGGGCAGAGATTCGTTACTAGCGTGGAATTACCAATACCTGCACGTGGAAAATACACTCCATCCTATGCCACAAAAAGCAAACCGTGGGCACCAATCCCATCCGGATTTCTCAATATCTCAATAGTAAAGTAACAATACATATAATAGTACTTTACTGAAATCCGGTGTGAAAATCGTATAACATATTCAACAGAAACTCAGAGCGACCTCTAATACATAATCATATAAGTATACCACAGTAGGTAGAACAATGAACCTACTGGAAGCAACAAGGTAGCTCGAGTACTATGCCTCCGACCACGACGTGCGACACCAGAGTCCGAACTGCAAACTGGGCACGGAAACCGAAAAGCCCAGGGGAAAGGCAAATAAAACGTTAGAGTGAGTGGACGAAAATAACATATGCCTTTCACCAATTTATACACATACTCAATATAAAACAGTGCGAGTTCGGAAAACACAACAACACAACACATATATATATGGAGGTTGTCGGGCGAATCTCTCAAGCCCGACGTCAGGTGAATCGCTCAAACCTGACGGTGAAAGGCCAGGGGAATCTCTCAACCCCGGCGGCACTCAGGGGAATCTCTCAACCCTGCTTCAGAGGAATCTCTCAACTCTGGGTCAGAGGAATCTCTCAACTCTGGTAGCATCGATGCTATAAATGCCATCACCCATAAACACATAACAACACCTCCGAAAATAACATATATCTCAATCATCGTATAATTTAAATACGGAAATCAATAAATCCACGAACTCGCAAAATCAACAGTGTAAATAGAAACTTGTCCACTCACACGCTTGCGTAACGCGGTTCGCGTTAACCCGTGATCCGGCGGAAAGTCCCTCGCCAAAACAACGATCACGAACACCTGAATATTCACAAAATCCATATCTCAAGCTCATAACTCGACAATACAAATCAAATCACGAGAAACCACCGTTCTCGGAAACAGATAATTCAAAGTCGACGAATCGTCGAAAATCCGTTTATACCACTTCAATACTTCGCTTTACGTTCGGACGCTCAACTCGAAAAACGAACCTCCCCACTGCGATCGGGGCGCGATTTCGAGTCAAATGACATGCGACTTGTCGAAAGTCAAAAAGTCAACTCTAACCGTTGACCGCCGTCCACGGCGGCGCTGATGTTGACCGGAGAGTTTCACGGCGGAGCCACCCCTATTCCACTCAAAATCACCCACTGAGCAACTTTGTCAACTGCACAAAGTCCAATTCTCACTCTAACATGGTCAATTTCAAGCAAAACCGAATTGGTTCACAAATTTCAATCCCAAAATTCTCAATCCACAAATCAAATTAGAACACAATGTTTATATGGTTAGAATCACCTTGAAGAGAGCTACAAAACCCAGTATCTCTTGAAGTTCAACTCAACCCGAATCGAAAACCACCATTAACCCAAAATTTCACAAACTTTGGCTCACTATTTCTCTCTCCACCGTGCACCATGCCGGAAAACATGACCGGGGCTAGACTCGTGACCTCGAGACGAAGAGAACAAGACCGGAGGCAAGCCGTGGGATGCCGGAAAACTCCTCACCGCCGGCGAGCCAAAGTCACCGTCGAACTCTCTCTCCTCACCACGGTCAAACGTGGTCAAACCAGGTCAACACTTCCAATTAAAGTCTTTGATTTTCCCTTTTAGGCAGGTCACTATTTATAGCTTTCCCGAATAGGAAACTCATAATTATCCATTTCGACGAACTTCAAACCCACGTAACTTTCTCGTCGTATATCCGATTCCGATAATTCTCGCGGCCACGAACTTGACTCGACATAACCTTCCAACATCACCCAAAGTCAAACATATCGGCCAACCGAATAAAAAGTCAACCCTTGAAAGTAACACACATTAAATTGACTAAATAATCAACAAACGGCAAAATTCGCAACTAATTCCTCGTAACTCCAAATCATGTTCCGGAAGTTCACACGAGCTCGAAATTAAATTCTGAACAACTTGCGTGAAGAAGCCGAAACCAAATTCTCGTCCGGTAATTTAGTCGCGAGCAAACCTGCCAGTTAAATCCGTTTCCGTCGAAACTTCAAATATTCATAATTAATTCCTCGGTCGTCCAAATAACGATCCGGAACCGCCCACGAACTCGCGATCACACGTACAACGACTCTCAAGAAGAGACTCAGCTCCAATTCTCGGCCAATAATTTAGTCGTTAACGAGTTCGGCAATTCAAACAGCTATCATAAACCTGCGACTACGCAGTAACTCCTGTACATAGCTGATCATACTGGTGATTCTGGTCCGGGTCGTCACAGTACGACATAGGTTTAGGATGACCGGACTACCCCTGAGCTTGGTATATACCTTTTTGCATGAAATTTCTAGGCTTTCGAGAATTTTTGTGCTAAGTAAAGTATGTTTTTCGGTTTTAGCACGTCACGTACTAACAAGTCCACTAAGTCCCCGAGTCAAGGGTAAACCTTGGTTGGGGAGTTGAGTAGAAACTGTTTTCAGAAAACATCTTTACGTAGCGCCGTTCCATTCCAACCTGACTCGCTCGGAATGGAGTAGGGCGTACCAGAGTCCCCTAACTTCCTGACCAAGGTTAATCCTCGAAGACACCCGCGTTCAACGTCTGCCCCTGGGTCACAACTGTTTTCAGGGATGAACGGGGTACAGAGGTGACTTGTATTTGGAATGATGGTAACTTCTAATGTATTCAATGAGATGGTGCTTTTGAGTATATTGTGATGAACGTATTGCGTGGTCAACGCTGTTCATGTTGTCTAGAGGCGTCCTATCAGATTTACGCCGAGCCAGCGCTTTTTCCGGCTAAAGAGGAGTGAAGTCCCCTGGTAGCCACTGCGTTCTGGGTCAATCATTTGCGTTAGGGGACAACAAGGAGAATCAGTCGCTAGGTAGTCCTTTATGTGGAATGGCATGCGTGGTAAAATGGACCCGTACGCGTTTCGACCGCTGGGGGCCTCCCAACATGCAACGGTTAGGATTTTTTCGGGCCCAAGAGGAGTTTAAGTCTCTAAGTAGCTAATACCTATAATGGTGTACGCGATCGGGGGGCATCGCGTTCAGGGTGATCGACCGCTGACGGTGCCTGTCGTGACCTACTATTTATCGCGTTTTTGAGGAATTTTCCTGGACGGATACTTTTTTGTCTTTTTACAACTTGATACATGGGTTTAAAGAATTGGTTCGTTCGACCATGATGGTGTGAAGCGTTTCGTGTTGTGGTATCTGACCATTGTGTTTGTTGATGCATGACCAATATGTGTCATCAAGCGCGGGGTTCAAGGAGCAGTGCCTAGGTTTAGAGCACGTATTTTAGCTGTCATAATGATGTGCTAGTGAATATGAGACATTTCGGTTTTTGAATACATAACACTGCCTGTCACGTGGCGTTCATCGGGGGTGAGTTGGTCAAACGGATCGACGGTTGAGAAGAAACCATGCCTTTAGAATCCTTGCTATATAAGACCTTGTTTTACCCAACTTGGGGTTCCTTTATTTTACTTGCAGAGTTGTTTTTGAGAGAAGTTTGATCAGAAAAAGTTCTTGCTGCATTCGTCGGAGAGTTGTGGGAAGAAGAGTTTTGAAGGATTTTGAATCTACCCTCGCTATCTTTTGGTAAGACTTTTGGACCCTTTCTTCTCTGTTATGGATTTCCTTAGTTGTTGTCATTCTTTTGTTGTTCTTCATAATCTGGGTTTATCTGTTTCCTGGGTTCGTGTTCTTGTTGTAGTGGTTGAGCAATTTGAAATCCTTGTATACGTGGTTGTTGTTTATCAATTTCAATCTTGTTTTGATTTTTCAGGCGTGTATTTGTAGTGCTCAACGCGGCTTCTGACGTATTTTTCTTTGTCAGGCCGTTTGCGTTGAGACCATAAATCCGTCCTCTCCTGTATATATATCCAATGATGAAGCGCATAGGATAGTTAATGTTAGAAGGAGGCGTCCTAGGATTCATGTAGGCATTACAGAGTTGAATAAGAGACTAGGGCTTTCGTTGAAGTCATTCAGCCTTAGTCAGACGCTTTCAACTGTTCATATGCGTTGAAGAATATTACGTTAGAGCCCAAGCCTGAGTCGATTAGGACGTGACCTACTTAACACCAGTCAACAAAGGTGTTGATGAAAATGGAGCGTCCATGGGAGGAACTCCTAGCTCATCTGCCTCTGAAAAAGGTGATTGGTTCCCATGAACGGTGTTAAGCCTTAGGTTCGGAATCCAATGTGATGGACAACATTTCTCGAGAGGGGGCATCCACCCGGTGCTTACCTCCATAGATTGTGGAAATTTCTTTCTGAGCCTTGATGAACGCAACTTGCTTGCCACCATCAACGCGATATTGGTTTAGCTTACCTTTATCAAATAACTCTTGTATGATTTACTTTAAAACGCTGCAATCTTCCGTGTTATGGGTCTCTGACTTGTGATATTTGCACCACTGCCAGTGTTCTTCAGCGAGGCTTTTTGCATCTTAGGCTTAGGCTGAGCTATTAGGTGTTATTGTTGGCAAAAATCTCTACATAGGTAGTGTTCGTGATGGTGTAAACCATTCGATCAGGGGAATGATGCTTTTGAGATTTGAGTGGCCGTTGAGGGTTCTGAGTGGGAAAATGTTGTCTTTCTGGAGTGCAATGCCTGCTTCGAACAGAGGAACGATGACATTTTTGAGTATGGTGCTTGTATGGGCTTTGCTTCCGCTGTGGTGTGCAGGAATGGTTTCGCTTCCGCTCGGGTGTGGGGGAACGGTATCGCTTTCCCTTATATTCATGTCAATTGGGAGGTATATAGCCGTTCCGTTGGCCCTAGACACGGTTGTGGACCTCAGCATTTTCTACCATCATATCGAGAGTGGCCTCGTATATGAGTTGGTCCTTTCAGATAAGTTTTTCCTTGAAGAGTGAAGGTTGGAGACCTTCCACCAACGTTGTCTGAGCTGTTTGTTTGTCCAAATTTCGACAAAACTGAGAAGCCTCCCTGAAACGGTTGATGTAAGACGATAGATTCTCATAGCATTCCTTCCGAATAGAGAAAAGAGACTTTGTGGTGTTGTGACGTGTTTGTAATCGATATCGTTTGAGAAAAGTGTCTGTAAGTTCTTCGAATGACGATATGGATCATGGGGCAAGATCGAAAAACAAGTTGAGCGTTTCGCTAGTGAATGATTCAAGGAATAAGTAACATAGCGTCCCATCTTCATGTCTGTGGCTAGCCGTTCGAGATGAGTGCCAGGGTTTCCACGGCCGGAGTACCGTTCATCCTTCTATGTCTTAGCCCCTGGGTGGCGTCCTACACTGGTGATAGAAGGGGAGAATAGGGTTGTACGTGGTGTGTAAGACACAGTGTGATGAGGGTTACGGTTCTGTGTTAGCTCGCTTTCCAAATTAGCCAGACGGGTGAGGATTTGAGCAGTCGCGCCCTAGGTAGTAGATATCTCGATTGTAGGCAAAGGGCTAGGCATCCGTATATTAATCAGCTGAGCATTCATGTGGATCATATTGCGTCGTTCTTCTCAACGGTCTAGTTCGAGTTGCTGAGCCTACATGGTGCTTATCATGTCACTGAGGAGTTCGTTGGTACGTTGGGTCACGTTTCGCTCCGCCTTTAGCTCAGCGATTTTTGCTAAGAGTTGGGCGTGAGTGATGTTGGTATCATTAGGAACGCCAGACACAACGACCTGGGATGACGCTCCAACACCGTAGGATGTATTCGCATTAGGGAGTCCTGACGAGACATTGGGCGTTAAGAACGGCTCAAATGTTCGTAAGTGATCCCCCGTGGGAGTGATCATGCCATCTTGTTCGTTAGAGGCCAAAAAAAGAAAAACGGGGTAGGCTTTTTAATGTGGTGGAAACATATTCTTCCCACATACGACGCCAATTTTTTTGGGCAAAATTCGTTGGGATCACGTCCCGAAGGGAAGAGGAGATATTGGATATAGGATCGCTCCCAAGCGTCCCGATCTGAAACATGAAACGCTTGCTCGTCCTACAAAATAACAGTTTAGCATAAGAGATCGAGACGGGGTTGGCCCACCTTCGACGCTCTGATGCTTAAGTCAATTGGATAAATGACGTAACCGTTCGGGTAAAGTAATAGTAGAAATGATTGGTTACCTTCTCCTTGGAGTGAGTATCATTTATTTATGGTTAGATGATCTTTGACAACTTGAAGTGATTTTTGATGTGGGACTAGCTCTCTTACCATTTTGGTGTTAGGAATGACTTATTTCTACATGCGAAAGGCTAAGAGGTGCGCTAGTCCATGATCGTTCCATTCTGTACAGCCTACATGTGATGTGCGTTGTTCTCCATCACGTACGTCGTACGAAACTGGGCTGGGATGACCGAACTGCCCTTGTGCACGCTGTGGCTTAGTTGGGGGGTACACTGGTCATTAACCTGGTTGAGCGGTACGGCCTGCACGTGACGCGTACTGATGCGCCTCACGTGCGTTGTACGGCATAGGTTTAGGATGACCGGACTGGCCCTGACCTTGGTATATAGCCTTTGCATGTCGTTTCTAGGCTTTCGAGTATTTTTGTGCTAAGTAAAGTATGTTTTTCGGTTTTAGCACGTCGCGTACTAACAAAGAGTATAAGTTATACATAAAGAATAAGTGTTGTGGGAAGTAGCTTTGTTTAAAAACGGGAAGTTATTCGCACCTAGATGTTATGTAAATGAACTTCAACATGTGAATTGCTTTCTAGGTTGCTTGGTTCTTGAATTTCTATCCCTTCTTTAATTAAGCTCTTTTCTTATGCCTTATTACAACCTAGATAAAAAATTTCTTGATTTGAAACTCGTGTATGTTGAATTGTTGGAGTATTGGTTGAAGAACAAGCTTATGAAAAATGCGTGATTAATCTTATTTTTGAATGCAAACACTAATCCTTCAACATTTGAGTGAATTGAGTAATATTTATTGAGATTGATGGTTAGAAACATGTTAGTTTGAACACATTTCAGTGTGATGCATTTGGCTTGGCATGTCCATTTCGGCTTATTAACCATGCATTGATTTCATGTTCTAAATTATTTCTCAAAATAAGTTCAATCCATTAAACCATGGTTCTTTGAGGGAAAATGTTTACCAATTTGGGACACTTACATACCTTCGTGTGATTGTGTGTTTCATTTACTTTGTTGTGTTTGAAGTCCTAACTTAGTTTTGTTTTTCATTTCTTTTATGTTTTCTTGAGGACAAACAATGTTTAAGTGTAGGGTAGTATGTTAGTTCCATAATTATGCTCTTATTATGTCCCTAACTTCACGCTTATTGCTTGTTTTTTTATGAATAAAGCATCATTCTTATGACATCTCCTATTCTCGCTAGGAAATCATGGTTTGGCTAGGAAATGCATTAAAGAACGGAAATTACACACTTATTTGAGAAGACATAGGCATTTTCAATAGGGGTAGGATCAGTTCGATATTAGGCCGAAACCCCTAACGTACTGTAATAAATTTGAAAGGACTCAACCCTAGTTTAGCTAGTAAACTAAGATTAAGCCTTAACGACTGGCCATAATCTAGGAAATGATGCAAAAAATTTGACATAACTTCCCCTAAAACTGAGACTACCAAAAACCTGCATAAAGATTACACTTCAGAGAATAAATCCAACAAACAAATCGTGGACTACAAATGTCCATCCGGATTTCTCAACATAAGTCATAAACAACACCAGTACTCAACTCAAGAATTTAGAAGCATATTAATTTACAAGGTACTGGTTCTCAATACAAAGGAATGTAACTCGACGAAAACAAGAGAAGCAAACTCAGCTATATACATGAACACCACCGGATGTAACCTAATAAAAACTGTATTCAGAGTGACTTCTACTAGCATATACTACATATGATATAAACCGACAGTGAGCTGAGAACTACTGAAAAGATGATTGGTGGACTCAAAGCCTTCGAAGATACCAAGCACTTCTAGGATATACACTGCAGCTTGGGTGACGGAAACCGAAAAGTCCAGGGAGAGGTATTAAGATATAAAATATTAGCGTGAGTGGACAAAAATAATATAATCAGCGTAAATCAATAAAACTGATTTATCATGCCTTTATGCTGATTTCCGTTAAATAATACGAGTTCAAATCTAATAAACTGAAATGCAGTGGAGGTGCTCGTTTAGGGTGTTTGTCCTAACCCGGAATGCCTGTATGTATGAAAAGTAAGGTGATCGGATCATCTAGGGTGTTTGTCCTACCCGAGACAATCTGGGTCAAGCAAGGTGTTTATCCTAACCCGGTCCGACCAGCTATTCAGTGATCAACTGATCTACGCATTTTATGCTTGATTATTAATGTCTTTCTCTCTATATTTAACTTTGTTTTATGCTTAGTAAATATGTTTCTAACTTACTTTATGTTTTTAGGTAGAAATAAAGGAGGAAATAATAAATGAGGCATTTTGGAGCTAAAAGTTGGCTACGGAGAAAAGTTCCTAATTTCAGAGAAGAAATGGTCCGAGAAATGGTCCGAGAAATGGTTACTAAAATTCTTTTCCATATGGTGTCAAGAATTGAAGACCAAAAGCATGTCCAAAGAAGCCCAAAGAAAGAAGATGGATTAAAATGAATTATCAGAAATCAGCCTTTGTACATCGGCTCACTTCGAATGACCATTGTGAACATATCCGGATGAATCTAGACGCGGTTAGCATGTGGTTAGAAAGATCTAGAAGTCTAGTTTCCAACGCAACTAGAATCAAACGATTTGGAGTCCTAAAATGAGAGAAATTCCTATTTTAGTGGGTAAGGGTCAGGTTACCCGGGTGGAGTAGTTTGAGTTCTAAAAGGAGTCGAACTAGGCTTTGCTTGGCCTATATAAAAGAGGGCTCGACTAGGGTTTCATTATCACACATCATAGGCAGCAAAGCTCTGCCCAAAACACCTCCCAAGTCGTCCTAAGCCTAATTCCCTCCAAGGCCAAAGCTCCTTCCTCCCAGATCAAGAATAATCGACGCTCTTCGTCTTGTTCTTGAGAATCCATCCACTCGAGGCGTTGTTAGTGCTCTTCACAGACTCCAAAAGTGTAACCATAAACCTTCTATCTCATCTTTTGTCTTGTAAAGAATTCGGTTTACGACTTGTGATTTGTTTAATAAAGGCTATACGTTTTTACTTACTTATGTTACCTTCCATGTGTTCTTAGTTTTTGGTCTTTGCTTGTATGCATGCTTGTATGCTTAAAGCTTCTTAATGTGTTGGGTGATACGCTCTTCGTTCCTCTCTAGCATGTTTTGTATGAATTTTAGATAAATTAAGGTGTAGGCGCTCTTCGTCGTACTCTTAAAAGCATGTGTATAAATTGCAGGTTGAAAGGTAAGAATTTCGTTGATACTGGGTAAGTGAAGCATGATAACGGTGGAGGTAGACATGATGTGATGATCACGTGTACATAGTAGAATTAGGTTTAAATTTCGTAGGTTATTAGTTAAACAAACCAAATCTCGCACCCCCATAAACAAACCTAGCATAGTTATGCATGCACCCTTAATCTCCGGTTAAGAGCGATCCCTATTTACCAATGCTGCATCTACTAAAAAGGGTTTTAATTGACTCATTGTTGTTGAGTGTTAAGTGTTAATTTAGTACTTAGTAATGGTGAGTATCATCAACCGAATATCTAGGGCATCGATACTACTAAATAAAACCATCATAAAATAAACATCTAATTAAATGCTATGAAAACATACCGTAAAACATAAAGCATAAAAACGTGAACTTGTTATCGACTGTGAAAATAAAGTCCACTCACAAGTCTGCGACTATTGCTGGGGTCCAGCGGAATTCCCTTCGAGGCTAGGGTCGCGATCATGGTGTCATGTCCATATGAATCACATAAAATCAGAACAGGTAAAACTTTGAAAATACGCTCTAAAAATAACCCTAAAAACCCCGTCATGAAATCCTATAACCTTCCTCGCCCTGGAAAGCTACTGCCCAAAATTGGCCGAAAAGCTTCGAGGCGGTTCAGCTCCACCGCAGAGGTTCGATGGTCCATATAAACAACTCAGATAGACTCAAGAGGGGGAGAGCTTCAAAAATGTCCCACCCTTGACCCCTAGAAAAGGCTGGAGCACCGCCACCGACGGCGGCGACTCCCACGATATAAACCTGATTTGGGTAACCTCCAAATACCTACAAATCCCAAAAGTATCCACACTAAACAATCAAGGAAGTTTCATGCGTCGATTCCCTACATGAATCGAAGTCGAAGGTGGCCAGAAAACGGCAGTCCGGTCGGGTCAACAGTTTTGGGTCGATGGAGAGAAACGGGTTAAGTCCGCACAATTTTTGTTTTTCTGATTTGATTTTATTTTCGAAAAATGACTATTTATACCTCTAAACTCCTCGATAGATCGACAACCCAAATTCAATCTCATTGTGATCAAACGGTCGAGATTGAACAGATTAAAAATCATATCATTTTTAATTATTTCTCGGGACCAACTTCTGATAAACATAAAAATTAGCTCGCTTACCCGAAAAAATTCTTTGAAAATTCCTACGGTCTCGAAATAAAATACTCTACAACTCTCATGAAGAAAGTAAAGTCAAAGTCTCACCTGATGAAAAAGTCGATAACAATCTTGATAGTGCGACTAATACGTGATAACAAAATTTTGGTTCGGGTTGTAACAAAATTATTTGCTTCGGGTCTTATTCGGTTCTTTTTCTTGGCAATCCCGTCGCATGAGTTTTTGGCCCAATAGGTTTTGGGTCGGTATATTTCAGTTTTGGATAAGTTTTTCAATAAAAAAAATTAGGCCTAAACAATTGTTTGAGTTAATTATTGTAGAAAAAAGACAAAGTTGTAGAGATATAGACGAAAGGTGAGAGAATGAGAGTATTTTGTGTTAATATTTTCTATATATATGTCCTAAAAAGATCCAATTTGGGTGAGTGTATATTTATTTGGGTAAGAAAATAAGCACAATTTTGATACGTATATCATTTTGTAATTGTTCAGTTTTATTCGGTTCGTACCAAAAAAAGTCATTCGGTTCAAATTTAATTCATTTCGGTTTCTCAATTAGCCTATCCCATGATTTTCGAGCCCAACGAGTTTCGGTTCGGTTTATTTCGACTTTTTGGTTTTTCGGTAAAACATCCCACCCAATTTTCGGGGTCACGAGAGATGATGGAGCAAATTTGGTTGGAAGACGAAAAAAGGTCATCGAAGACACACCAAAATATTCCAAGATTTTGGTTGTCAACACCGGTCAATGGAAATCAATGTCAGTCAAGGTCTTGGTCAACACTTCAACCACAGAGGGAAGATATTTTGGAGCCAAATGAAAATGAAATTCAAATGAGATGAATGCACATGACATGCACATGGAAGGTAAGTTACATATGTGATACCTCACCTTAGGACCACATTTATCCCTAAAATTGTGGATCATGTTGTAAGCTTTTCTCACATTGAAATTCAAATTAAACCAGAAAATATTTTCCTTAGCCATATAATTTCGGGTTCCCCTCTCACACCACATATTACACACTTCATTTTTCACATTTTCATGTTTTAGTTAGCTTTCTTTTTCTATTTTTCTTTCTCATCCCTCTAAAACACTCTGAGCCCTCTCTCAACCTCATGTAGGCTGACACCACCACCATACCACCACCTAAAGAGACCTAGCTATTCCTTCAAGGGAGGAGTCGAACCTTTCCACCATCACACCATCATTTCGGTCTAGTTTGAGTGTTCCTCCTCTCACCTTTGCCTCTAGGGTTTGGTTTGGTTCTTAGAGTTCAAAGGAGTGGGAAGTAATCTCTCTTCCCCTTGGTTCGTTGGAATATTACAATCTATCCTTACCTTCTCTTGATGTTGGGCGCTAGCTAGAAGTGAAGATGTGGAGCTAGAAGCATTGGACTCATTTGGTGGAGCTTTGGCTAACGGGACTCTTTGGTTATCTAAAAAGACTCGACCTTGATTTAGCTGCCTAAACTGAGATTAGCCCTAACAACCTTATTAATGTAATTTCTAACTATATTGTTTGGGAATAGAAAATGAGACTCAAAAATTGAAAGTCAAAAATTAAATAAACTTAATTCTGATATCAAATCACAACTAGGCATAGAAGGTGGAAAAACTAGCTTAGTACGTCATGCGCTAACCCATAAAAATATACCTTACTTAGCATCTGAACTAATTTTTCAAAGAAATCTATAAGGGAGAAATCACACTCAGGAAGTGCACCACACGCGTTGAGGACTCCAGCATGCTGCGCGCGTCAGTCAACTAGCATGGGGCACGACCCGCCACAGGACCAATCTGCCCTCCTTTACACTAAAATGGAATGCTTACATTAGTCCCACATCGAGGACCACAAGGAGTTGTCATCCTGAACTACTTATATAAGAAAGGTATTTATTACAAGACAAAGACAATGAATCTATTCTTCATTATTCACTAAATGCTTACTGTCATCACACCGTCTGACTTAAGCATTGGAGCATTGAAGGTAGGCCAATCTTATCTTACCTTCTTGACGCTAGTCTTTTATCTTGCTGGTAAGTGGAGTGTGCGAGGCCACTAACCCAGGAGCTCAGGAGCAATCCTACCCTAATATCACTTACTCTTCTAGTGGAATCCACTACGGATTCTAGTATAAACAATTGACGCCGTCTAGCAATCTCGTTTTTCCCCACCCACTACAAAGCCTCCTTCTTTACTCTGCCCACATCTGTCCATCTAATTATGTCTTTCTCTGAGCCTAATGAATTCGAGACCCCAACGAGGGAGCGCCTGCACTCTGTAAATATGTCCCTGATGCCCAACATCCTGCCCACAAAGACTGGAACTAAAAATGCTGGAACCAGTAGCAATACCCTAGAGGACGACATCACTTGCTTGCTCTAGGAGCTAGTTCACCTCCGGGGTAAGCGCGACGCTGAATGTCACAACAACGAGTTCCTGCATGAGGCCCTCGCCACCATTCAGGCTAAACAATTAGAGATGGGTAAGCTGAAGGAACACTACAACATGGTTCACATGAACGCTCAGCTCATCCACCCTGAGCTGCCAGAAGACCCGCCTTCCCTCGAACCCCAGATTTTGGCCCACCTGGCCATTGTTTAGGGTGAGCTCCGACATGTACGACACCCCGCTAATGTCAATCTTCCCTACACACCACGTACTACCCCATTCTCCCCGATCATCACAAACGTTGGATGTGACAGGCATATCAAAATGTTGAAAGATGAGCATTATGGCAGACGCGGAGATTCGGGTACGCTCGTCGAGAAGTTCTTTTTTGCCATGGCCGGTCACTAGCACAACAACGCCATATTGTGCTACTTATTCCTTGAGATGCTGACTGGCAAAGCATTAAATTAGTTCTTCGAACTCGAACCCAGATCACTCGACTCTTTCTCAGACTTCACAGATGCACTTCTCAAGCGCTACAGGTTGCAGGGATGCCACCACACAATTAACTCATTATTCTCTGTCCGCTAAGGTGGATATGAGTCGCTGTCATCATACATCAACAACTTTCTCACAGCAGCTCTTAGGACCATAATTATGTGCCTAATATGCTCCTAACTTTAGGTTTATTGCTTTCTTTCCATGGATAAAGCATTGTTCTTAGACGTTTCCCGTTATTATTAAGAAATCATGGTTTGACTCAAAAAAGCATTAAAAGAGAAGAATTACACACTTATTGGAGAAGAAGTATATATTTCCGAAGATATGAGAGAATTTGGGGCAACTTTGGGAAAATAACGAAATAGCTTCACCAAAAGTCGCCGGTAGTTGTTTGGAACCCGCTGAAATTTACCACAACCTACCAGACCACCCTTGTCGGCCCAAACACTTTAAGTCCATCCCAAGGGATGCCCAAACCACCCAATTATGCATGCCAATCTGATTTGAAGAAATGAGGAAGAAGAAAAATCTTCCTCAGACACTGTTGTATCGTCAATCACTAAAACATTGATGATTAGAACCAACGCATGTATTAACTGAACCGTGGGTTTAGCACTCTAACAAAGAAACGTGGTAGCTCCCACTGACAAAAATACTAGTGCGAAAAAGTATTTACTTGTGATCGCAAAAATGTAACTAATGCAATCGAGTCCTTCCGTAGCCGTTTCCACAAATTGAGGTATTTATTGTGATGACCCGGATCTAAATTAGTGACTTAATCATTGTTAGTCGCGCTAATTAACGAGTTAGGTGTCACACATCACATTTATTGTAGTTTGTCACAAAAAATTGACTTTTTATAAGTTATGATTTTGGACTCGCTTTCTTCACAGAAGTTGTAGAGGATATTATCGCGAGTTCGTATAATTTTATTGAATGTTTTGGGAGTCCGAACAAATTTCTATGAATTTTAGAAGTTTAGAGCAATTGAGTGGTTATTTGGGAATTTACTATTGGTCAATATTTTTCTGACCGTTAGATCAAGTTGTGATCTAATCCGTACCGTCAATTTCAATTTAACCTTAGCGTATAAATATCCAAACCCTTACTTGGGTGAGAAGGAGGTTACCCGGTTGACCCGAGGTCAACCCGCACTGCCAATCCGACCCATTTCGAACCCGAATCGCGACCCGACAGGAATTTCTCCGGCCGGCCAACTTGGATGCCCAAACTGGTCAGAATCGATTCCCCTACTCCTCCCCGATCTGCCCATGCCCTCGATTTGGACATGCAGCACCGTGACATGGTGAATCCAGAGCGAGTGATTTTTGGGTTTTCTCTGATTTTCCTCTGTCACCGTTGACGGTGTCTCGATAGAAGTGGTGAAGAGAAACAACAGGGGTTTTGACCCTTGCCTTTCTAGGTTTCATTTGGGGCCTCTCTTAAGTCGGTTAGTGGTTGAACGGCCAATGGCGATTTCAGGCGAGTTTTCCCAAATTTTTGAGGTAAATTTCGGCTAATTCCTTCCGAATTGGACTTAGTGGCTTTCCATTGATGCGTAAATCGCAGGCATCGGAGCAGCCCAAATATTGACCACAATTTGTGGTACGCATGGGCCCCACGTGCCAACGTACATGGTGGAGCTCCGACGACCTAAAAATCCAATTTTTTGTATGGGAAGTGCCTAAGCCCATTTCTTATCGAATTATACATGATTTTGTGTGATTCGACAATTTCAGTGATGTTTAAAGCTATTTTCAGGATTCGAGCGAACTCGACACTTCCACACTTTCGTGTGATGTGTGTCGAGTCGAGGCTAATCTTGAACGAGTGCTTTTTTCGAGACATGATGATTTGTATAAAACTTGGGGTTATTATTGTGACGACCCGAACCAGAATCAGTAGGGTAATCAGTTCGATTCACGAGATTATGCGTAATTGCGGTTAATCGTTAATTGTGTGGTTTGCCGCTTTAGTTCGCGACTTGATTTTCGGTCGAGAATTTGAGTTAAGTCTCTTCTCGAGAATTGTAGTACACGTGATTTTGAGCTCGTGGGCGGTTTTGGATGATTTTTCCAATAATCGAGGAATATAGGATGATTATTTGAAGTTTCGGTTTATCGACGAGTTTATCCGTTCATTTCGTATTTATCCGAATCGTAATGGTTATCCGTTTTGGACCGTTGATCGTCCCGAGGCGCGAGTATAAATATCGGAAATAGTCGAAAAATTGTCGAAAACACTGTTTGAGACGTTGACCAAGCGTTGACTTTCCATTTTGGGTTGTTGACCGTTGATCCGTGAAGGAGAATTGACCCGTTTGAATTTCGCCGGCCGACCCAGATTTTCCGGCCACCTCCGGCCACATTTGGGGTATAATTATCTTCCTCTTGAGTTCTAGAGTTGTTTGGTAATTGGAATTATGTGATTTGGTTATGAATTGGTTGGGTTCGAATCGGGTTTGGTATCCGGCTTTCGCCGGTGACGGGGTGAGGTGTTCCAGCGAGCCACGGTGGCGGGGGTGTGAGGGTTTCGACTCCCCTTGCTGCCGTGATGCTTCCTGGGTGGTTGTTTTTGAACGAGGTGGGTTTTTCCGGTGTAACTGTGGTGGTTGCCGGAGTTGAATTCAATTCGGGTTCGAGCTAAATTCTGGTAAATAGAGTGATAATTGGGACTTGTTGTAGTTGTAAATTGTGTTGGGCTTGAGGAGATCTCGAGAACTGGACCTTCCTCGCCGGAGAAACTCTCCGTTGACGGTGCGCCGCCGCCAGCGGTGGCGGTCAACGGCGGCGCTCCGGCGAGAATGTTGACTTTTTGGTTTTCGATGATTTTAATGTCATTTTTCTCGAAATCGCGCCCTGATCGTCACCTTGAGGTTTTCGAATTGATTTGGGTATCAGATTTTCAGTCGAGGGTTTCGAGTGGAGATTTCGGGAATTCAGTTGTTTGTTTTATACAGTTTTATATGTTTCCGGGAACGGTTGGTTTCCGTGATGAAGTACAGTGTTGTGAGCTATGATTTTGATTAGATATGTTTTATGACTATTCAGGGGATCAAGATCGTGCTTCGGGCGAGGGATCTTCCGCCGGGCCACGAGATTAGCGCGAGTGCGCGTTTTGCTCACCTGTGAGTGGACAATTTCTTTTCACGGAATGATTGTGAGTCTTTATACACGTTTTACGAACTTGAGCATGCATACGAGATTATGTTTTATATGAGCATGTGTTATACGATTATGCTTATACCATTATACATTACGTATATACATTTAAATATTACCTTATGCATTTGCATCGAACTATTTATGATTTGGTTTACACAGAGTACAGTCTTAGTATACGTTGTTGTATTGATACACTCGCATCCCGGCTGATCCCCGAGGGTGCCTACCAGGGGGGAACTGTTTTTTGTGCCGATGTATTTTCGGGTGGAAACAGATATCCTAACATGAGGTCTTTCTGGCTAGAATCATGTGTGGGTTTGGGATCCCGTGATTTGGACTGTACTAGCACGGATGTGTCTACGAGCGACCCCGTGAGATTTTCCATGTATGCTCTGTACGCGTGAGGAGTTAGAGTCTCCCTCGTGTACCATATGATTTTTTATGCATTCTGACTCGCATATGTTTTTATAACATATATTATTCAGCGAAAGACATTATTTTCGTCCACTCACTCTAACGGTTTTCATGTCTTTCCCCTGGGCTTTTCGGTTTCCGTGCCCAGTTTGCAGTTCAGGTTCTGGTGTTTCACGTCGTGGTTGGAGGCTAGTAGTTCGAGCTACCTGTGTTTTCCAGTAGGTTTCTTGTTTCGCCTACTGATGTGTATATTGTATATATTTACACTAGAGGTCACTCTGATACATTCTGATACATGTTTTATACGGTTTTTCTCGGATATACTATATATTACAGTATGTTTACTGTTTATTGATGTTATTATGATATTGAGAAATCCGGATGGGATTGGTGCCCACGGTTTGGCTTTTGTGGCATAGGATGAAGTGTTATTTTCCGGGTGCAGGTAATGGCAATTCCGCGTTAGTAGCGTTACTCTGCCGAAATTTTAATAGTTTTTGTTGGTTCACGTTTTCAGAAGGGGTTTGATTCCGGTTTAGGCAACTAAAT
The DNA here is from genome assembly GCA_946800695.1 of Geum urbanum. Taxonomy (NCBI): domain Eukaryota; kingdom Viridiplantae; phylum Streptophyta; class Magnoliopsida; order Rosales; family Rosaceae; genus Geum; species Geum urbanum. Next base: position 45,918,768 of record OX326998.1, read on the forward strand.
CGGAGTTGAGTCCTTTCAATTATCGCGAGCAGTTGGGGTACATGGCGCCTTGCGATTATCATTTTTGAATTGTGATGTGCTGATGAACATTTTGTCTCGATTCCTTTATTAGTTTAGTCATACGATCGTAACTTATGTCATTATTTAATATTAGCCTCTTGTTTTGGTCTTAGGAATGTCGGCTAGGAAACCTTTGAGTTTGGTAATCAACTAATTATGTTTCTGCTAGCCAGGTGAGTGGACATCTTTATTTTCACTGTCGATTAGCGAGTCTAAATTTTTATGCTTATGATTTTCTTTATGCATATATGATATGATTTACGATACGTTTACGATTATGCACGGAGGCTATATGTTATGAATTTATGATTTCACGCATGCATGTTTATGTATGAAAGCATCGATGCATTGTCTGCTCGGTTGATCACTGAGTACGCTTCTGGGGGGTCATGATAACCATGCCAAAATAACTACTAAATTAAACACTTAATAATCAATTAAGATACGATGCAATTTAAAACCATTTTGTTTTGATGTAGAATGTGTAAATAGGGTATCGTTCTTAATCTAGGATTGAGGGTGCATGCATGACTATGTTATGGTTGAATAGGGGTTTGGAGATTGATTTATTATCTACAAAATATAAGGCTAAAACATGGCAAGTAAACATATTTAGGAATCCTAAATTTTATCATGCTTCACTCAAGGACAAGTAGAAAACAAATAAGAACAAAGAACCCTAAATATGCTTACTAGACCGAAAACAAAACACTACCTTTACTCGTTCATAACCTATAAGAATAAAGAACCCTAAACATGCTAAATATGTACAAGTGATCAACTCATTCTAATTACCTTTACTCGTTCATAACCTGCAAGTTAAACAACATTAATCAAAATCCTAACTTCTCAATTTTATAGAACACATGCTCATATTCATTTTTAGTGCTCATGATCGCCCTATACACATAGCATTGACTTAGACTCACGATTTCACTATATCTAAGCCAAAGCATTAAGCATAGATGAACATCATGATTTAACCAAAGAAACTAAGAAACTTGATGTAACGATCCAAACCAAAAGTTATACTAACTTTTACGATTTAGGTTTTCTGCGAATTATGCACTTCGTGAAATTTTGTAAAAGACTTTTTCTTTGGGCGAGAATTTGAACCTTTCTTCGTGAAAGTCGTAGAGTTTTTAATTTCATACTCGTAGGAATTTTTGGGGAATTTTTCGGCTTATTGAGCTATTTCTTTCAAATTTTGGAAGTTCATATGTGAAAATATGTATTTTAAATATTTTTCTTGGCGGTTTACTTTGGACCGTTGGATCTTGATCAGATCAAACCTCAGCCGTTGATCTGATCAATTTTTTTTTTGATATTTATAGTGGAAATATGTTGGAAATAGAGAGAAAATCAGAAAATACGAAATTGTGTACGTACGTGACCGGTATCCCATTTTGGCCCGTTTGGGTTTCGATTTTGACCCACTGAAAAACACCGCGGTTGCCTGCATTCTTGGTATGGATTTGAAGCTCTTTATCTCCTCTTTTTATTCATGTATTTGTTTGTGAAATTTAGTGATGTTTTGTGGGCGAAAAATGGCCGGGAACTCGTCAGAATCCAGGTGGATTCGGTGGCGGCGTTCCGGTCATTTTCCGGTGTGGTCTTTGGGTGGGTTCAATTGGGTTTGGTCCAGGGATCAAAACCCCTTTGGTTTGGGGGACCGAGGTGCGTCGCCGGTGTCGGAATCGACCAGGAAAGTTTTCCGGCGATTTTCAACTCGTGAACTCTCAGGCTCAATTTCAGCCAATGGCTAGGAAATTGGGTCTCGGTCCAGTTGGAAAAGATGTTGGGCTCGTTGAGATCTTTCAAATGAGTGGTCAAACGCTCCCACCAGAGGAGTTTGCAATAGAGGTACGTGTGGTTCACGCACCACCGCCAGTGGTGGTGCGTGACGGCCATGTGCCGCCGCCTGCAGCGGAGCTCTGGCGAGTCAAAAATCCTATTTTTCCCGTGGGGTTTCCAGGATGGTTTTTCTGAGTTGTTTTTCACGCATTTTATCGAATTCTAAAATTAAACGAACCTGTTATTTATTCAAGAAACCACGAGATAGATTTTGGCGAGAGAACTTCCGCCGGACCTTCGAGCTAGCTGCATACTGTGAGTGGACACTTTGATTTTCACAGTTGATTTGCGAGTCTATGATTATTCTTTTACGATTATACATTTACGAGTATGCATTTATTATTATGCATTTTATGAGCATACATTGGTTCAGAGGCACATATGATTTGTTTTTACATAGAGAATGGTTATTATGAATGCATCGATGCTATGGCCTCTCAGCTAATCTCCGAGATGCTCTGGGAGGGTTATGACAAACACCTGACCCATGATTACACAGCACTCAGGAGGGTTAGGATAAGCACCTGACCTAGGCATGTTTGTAACTTGAGGGAAACGTACTCAAGTTATTGCCTCTTCACATTACACAGCACCCAGGAGGGTTAGGACAAACACCTGACATGAGCTTGATTGTTTTGACTCACATGATTTTGATGTGCATTTATTATGAAAAGCATGTTGGATTTATATTTCCGATTTATGTGATATGTTATTATTTTCGTCTACTCACTCTATCGGTTTTATTATTTATATCTTTTTCTCTGGGATTTTCGTTTTCCTTCTTGCCCAGTTTGCAGTTTCTAACCTGTGGTTGCGTGTCGTCGTCGGAGGCCTAGAGTTCAAGCCAATGTTCTTTTCTAGTAGGTTCTTGGTTTAACCTACTAGCTTTGTATATTTGTAAATTAGAAGTCGCTCTGAGTACTATGTTAGTTTATTTCCTTTGTAATGCTTTTCGAGTACTTACTAGATTTTGAAATAATAAGTGTAAAGAAATATTTTTACTTTTGTTCAGTAGTTCGTGAATTTGAGAAATCCGGATGGGAATTGGCATCCCACGGTTTGGCTTTTCTGGACTATTTGGAAGTGTGTTTTCATTGCAAGTTTTTGGTTTACTCATTTTATAAAGTAAACTCTGGCAATAAAATTTAAAAGGTTGTAGTGTTGTTAGGATCTAATTCTGGTTTAGGCAACTGAATCGGGGTTGAATTCTTTCAGTTGGTATCAGAGCATTAGGTTTTAGGTTCTGAAGAGTTTTATAGTTATGTTACTAAGAACCTTTGAGAATGTACAGCATTTCCGAAGCGATGACCCGACCGGCCGGCGGATAATCATCAATGTTTTGGGTGTTGTATGCTTTCAAATGTTTGAGGTATCATTATTGCATCCTCTTGGTATTGGTGACTAATGTTTGATTTTCTTAGGATGACTCCCCGACGTGGAGCCCGTATTGATAGGGCTGGGGTGTGACTACCCGGAACAGAATCAGTAGAGTAATCAGCCTAATACACGAGTTAGCGCGTAATTACTGTTTTTCTGATAATTGATTGATTTGCCGGTTTTAATCACGACTTAATTACCGGCCGAGAATTTGAGTTGGGTCTCTTCTCGAGAGTTGTAGTATATGTGATTTCGAGTTCGTGGGCGGTTCCGGATGATTATTTCGATGACCGAGGAATATAATACGAATATTTGAAGTTTCAGAATATCGTCGAGTTTATCCGTTCGTATCGAGTTTATCCGAATCGTAATGGTTATCCGTTTTAGACCGTCGATCGTCCCGAGACGCGAGTATAAATATCAGAAATAGTCGAAAAATTGTCGAAAACACTGTTGGAAGTTTAACCGGCGTTGACTTTTACTTTTGACCCGTTGACTCATTGACCCGTGAAGAAACGCGACCCGGTTGTGACTCGCCGGCCGACCCGGACTTTCCGGCCACCTCCGGCCACGGCTTTGGTATGGATAGACTCCTCTTGAGCTCCTCTATTGATTTGTGTTTTAATTTATGTGAATTGGTTGAGATTTGAATGGTTTCGAATCGGGTTAAGTTTACGGTTTTCGTCGGTGACGGGGGAGGAGCTCCGGCGAGCTGTGGTGACGGGGGTGATGGGTTTCGACTCCCCTTGCTCCGTTGATGCTCCCTGGGTAGTTGATTTTGGACGAGGATGGTTTTTCGGTGGAACCCGTGGTGGTTGCCGGAGCTGGATTTCGATCTGTTTTCTGAGCTGTTTTCCGGTTAATTAAGTAATAATTGAGACTTGTGGTAGTTGTAAATTGTGTTGGGCTTGAGGTAAGCTAGAGAATTGGGCTTTCCTCGCCAGAGAATTCTTCCATTGACGGCGCGCTGCCGGCGGCGGAGGCGGTCAACGATGGTGCTCGGGCAAGGGCGTTGAGTTTTTGGTTTTCGATGAGTTATATGTCGTTTTGCTCGTATTCACGCCCCGATCGTCGCCTTGAGGTTTTCGAGTTGATTTGGGTACCAGATTTTTAGTCGAGGGTTTGAGTGGAGATTTCTGAAATTTCGTTAATTATTTTTGTATCAGTTATACGTTTCCGGGAACGGTTGGTTTCTGAGGTGTGGTACAGTGTTGTGAGCTATGATTTTGATCAGTTATATTTTATGATTATTCAGGGGATCGAGATCGTGCTTCGGGCGAGGGATCTTCCGCCGGACCACGTGATTAGCGCGAGTGCGCGCTTTGCTCACCTGTGAGTGGACACTTTTATATTTTCACAGTCGTTGCGAGTTCGTGATTTTCCGTATTTGTTTATATACGATGTTGAGCTTATTTATTATTTTCAGAGGTATTATTTTATAATTTTATGGTGATGGCATACCTGCATCGATGCTTCGGCTACTCGGCTGATCACCGGTAGTCTGAGCAGAGTTGAGAGATTCCTCTGGGCAAGGTTAAGAGATTCCCCTGTTATGCCGCCGGGGTTGAGAGATTCCCCTGGCCTATCACCGTCGGGCTTGAGAGATTCGCCTGGCACCTCCATATATATTTTCCGAACTCGCATTGTTTTATATTGATTATGTATATGAAATTGGTGAAAGGCATATATTTATTTTCGTCTACTCACTCTAACGATTTTATTGCCTTTCCCCTGGGCTTTTCGGTTTTCGTGCCCAGTTTGCAGTTCGGATTTTGGTGTCTCATGTCTCGGTCGGAGGCTAGTTGTTCGAGCTACCTGTCTTTTCCAGTAGGTTCCTTGTTTCGCCTACTGTTGTATATTGTGTATATATACACTAGAGGTCGTTCTGATACAATACTGATACATGTTTTACGTGGTTTTTCCTGGATTTTCTATATTATACAGTTATGTTTACTGTTTATTGTTATTGTTATGATATTGAGAAATCCGGATGGGATTGGTGCCCACGGTTTGGCTTTTGTGGCATAAGATGAAGTGTTATTTTCCGGGTGCAGGTAATGGCAATTCCGTGTTAGTAGCGTTACTCTGCCGAAATTTTAATGGTTTTTGTTGGTTCGTGTTTTCAGAAGGGGTTTGATTCCGGTTTAAGAAACTAAATCGGGGTTGGGTTCTTTTATGGGGATCCTGTTGAGGATCAGCGAACGCACGACTTACTTATGCGAGTTTTGCGTTTAGAAGAGCATTTTGACCCTGTAGTAAACGCTAGGACAGCTGGAGCAACTACTTTTTCTGGCTGTACTGATCCTGAAGTATGTGAGGCTTGGTTAGTTTAGGTGGAGCATGTTTGTGAGCGCTTACATCTTACTCCTGAGAAGAGGACTGTTGCTACTGTTAGGTTGTTGGACTCAGATGCTTATTTCTGGTGGGTTAGTATCGAGAGAGTTCCTATTTATACTCTATGGCCTACATTCAGGGACTTGTTTATGTGCCGATATTTCAATTAAGCTACCCAACAAAGGAAATATGAAGAGTTTACCAACTTGAGGCATGGAGGTATGTCAGTGCTCGAATATCGAGATAAATTCACCTATTTGTCTCAATTTGCGCGTGATATGGTTGCATCTGAAGAAGCAAAATACAGAAGGTTTGAGTTGGGCCTAAATTTGAATATCAAGGGAACTTTGACAACTATGTCTCGGGACAACTTTGATGACTTTGTCAATGCTGTACTCAGAGGCAAAGACATTGAGAGAGAGAGAGAGAGAGACATATGCAGTTTCAGTCTCGCCGTTTCGAGGAAGGTGGATCTAGTCAGGGTCCTTCAAAAAGGCTGAGTTCTGTTACTTCTGGATTAGCATCCTCTTCGAGTGGTGGATCTTACAGGTTTTCTACTGGCTCATCTGGTAAGAGAGGAAGCTGGAGATGGAGGAGGGATCGACCCCAGAGGCCGCAAGCAAGTACGAGTTCCAATGGATCGAGTTACCCTCGACACATATATAATACACCAGTTGCACCAAGAGATTATCCATTGTGCAACATTTGTAATGGGCGGCTTTACAGTTCATGATTTCGAGGCACCACCAGTTGTTACCGTTGTGGTCAGGAGGGTCACTTTACAAGGGAATGTCCGCAGGGTGGTACTTTTGGGGGTGTTGCAGCTCAGGGTAGCAGTCATGGTCAGGGGCCAGCTGGACAAGCAGACTAGCAGAATTATAGTCAGCCTAGATGACCAGCTGGATAAGCTCCTGTGCATGCTATGAACTTGAGAAAGGGCCGAGCTTCCCCTGAAGTCATCATCGGTACGTTATATGTTTTTGTTATTCCAGTTCTTACTTTGTTAGATCCAGGGTCTACGCATTCCTTCATGTCATATAGATTAGCATCATTAGCCACTATACCTGCTTCTCCACTCCCTAGTAGGTGAGTGTTTCGTGGTGAAAGAAATGTCTCTCCACTTTGTTTGATTTCAGCAGTAAAGCCTCAGAAGATGTTAAAGAAAGGTTGTCAGGCGTATTTGGCTCATGTCATTGATACTGATGTTTGTGTGCCGAATATTGGGGATATCTCTATAGTTTGTGAGTACCCAGATGTGTTTCCTGAAGATTTACCTGGTCTTCTTCCGATGAGAGAGATTGACTTCACCATTGAGTTGCTTCCGAGTACTGGTCCGATCTCACAAGCACCTTATCAAATGGCTCCAGCAGAGTTGAAAGAGTTGCAGACTCAGTTGCAGGAGATGATTGAGAAAGGCTTCATTGACCTAGTGTTTCACCATTGGGTGCTCCAGTGCTGTTCGTAAGGAAAAAGGATGGTTCTATGAGATTGTGTATTGATTATCGGAAACTAAATCAAGTCACAGTAAAGAAAAAGTATCCTTTGCCACGGATTGATGATTTGTTTCATCAACTTAAAGGAGCAACAATATTCTCAAAGATTGATTTGAGGTCTGGATACCATCAGCTGCAGATTAAGGAATCTGATGTTCCAAAAATAGCTTTTCGATCACGGTACGGACATTATGAGTTTTTTGTTATGCCTTTTGGTTTAACAAATGCCCCAGTTGCTTTTATGGATCTCATGAATCGAGTCTTCAGGTGTTATCTGGATAAGTTCGTGATTGTGTTCATCGATGATATTCTGATTTATTCCCGAAGTGTGAAACAGCATGTGAAGCATCTACAGGCAGTCTTGCAAACTTTACGGGATACACAACTGTATGCGAGGTTTAGCAAGTGTGATTTTTGGTTGGATCAAGTGAAATTTTTGGGTCATGTGATTTCGGCTGACTGAGTTAGCATTGACCTGACAAGATTGATGCAGTGTTAAATTGGAGCAGACCTACCAGTGTATCCGAAATAAGGAGCTTTCTGGGCCTAGCAGGATATTATCACAGTTTTGTACAGGACTTTTCGCGAATTGCAACTCTACTTACTCAATTGATGAATAAAGGAGTTAAATTTGAGTGGTCTGATGCCTATGAAGAAAGCTATCGAACATTGAAATAGAGGTTGACTACTGCACCGGTGTTGACTTTATCTGACGACAGTAGGGAGTATGTCATTTACAGTAACGGTTCGATTGGGTCTTGGTTGTGTTTTGATGCAGCATGGCAAGGTGGTGGTGTACAGTTCCAGACAATTGAAGCCTCATGAAGTTAATTACCCCACACATGATCTTGAGCTAGCTGCCATTGTGTTAGCATTGAAGAGCTGGAGACACTACCTATATGGAGCACAGTGCAAGATTTTTACCGATCACAAGAGTCTTCCTTATTTATGTACTCAACCAGACTTGAACATGAGACATCGAAGATTTATGGAGCTGATTAATGATTATGATTATACGTTTGAGTATCACCCGGGAAAAGCTAATGTTGTTGCTCATGCCCTTAGCCGAAAATCTGGAGCTTCCCTATTTCATGTACGTGTAGCAAGAGTATCACTATTAGCTGAATTACGAGCTATAGTACCGGAATTGGAATGGGATGATGATGGAGCATTGTTGGCCAATTTCCAGATTTGACCAGTATTGTTGAATCAAGTTCATGAAGCTCAGGATGTAGACTCTTATCTATGAAGTAAGAAGAACATGATTCGTAATGGTGAACCAACAGAGTTTCAATTGAAGACGGATGGCACATTAATGCTCAGAGGGAGATTATGTGTACCAGGTGATGTAGAATTGAAGAAAAATATACTTGATGAAGCTCATTGTTCTGCTTATGCCATGCATCCAGGTGGTATGAAAATGATCTGGACACTTAAAGCTTATTACTGGTGGCGCAATATGAAAAGGGAAATAGCAACCTATGTGAGCAAGTGCCTTATTTGTCAACAGGTGAAGGCAAAGCGACAGAAACCTGCAGGGAAACTGCAACCAGTAGAGATTCTAATGTGGAAATGGGAGCACATCACCATGGATTTCGTGTATCAGTTGCCTCATACATCTAATGGTAATACTGGAATTTGGGTAATTGTTGATCTTCTTATGAAGTCAGCTCATTTTCTTGCACTTCCCGAGAAACTTTGTGTGAGTAAATTGGCGAAGCTGTATATGGCAGGGATTGTTCGGTTGCACGGCGTGCCTGTGTCTATAGTTTCGGATCGGGATACTCAGTTTACTTCCGAGTTTTGGCGGGCATTGCAGAAAGCATTGGGGACTAAACTGCGATTTAGTACAGCTTTTCACCCTCAGTCTGATGGTCAATCAGAATGGACAATTCAAACTCTCGAAGATATGTTGCGATCATGTATGTTGCAATTCAAAGGAAATTGGGATCAACAACTACATTTGATTGAGTTTGCGTACAACAACAGTTACCAGGCCAGTGTCGGTATGGCTCCATATGAAGCTCTGTATGGTAGACAGTGTCGAACTCCATTGTGTTGGAGTGAAGTAGGGGAAAGATGGCTTCTTGGTCCTGATCTGGTGAAAAATACTTTTGAAGACATTCAGATTATTCGAGACAGATTGAAAGCTGCACAAGATCGACAAAAGAGCTATGCTAATGTGAGGAGAAAATATTTGGAATTCGACGTTGGTGACTGAGTGTTTTTGAAATTGTCTCCTTGGAAATGTGTTGTAAGGTTTGGGAAATGTGATAAACTTCACCCGTGTTATGTTGGTCCGTATGAGATTACTGAGCGAGTGTGTGCTGTGGCGTATAGGTTGGCACTACCTTCAGAGAGGGCTAGGGTTCATGATGTGTTCCATGTATCTATACTGCGGAAGTACATTTCTAATCCATCTCATGTTTTAGCACCTTGTCAGCTTCCTATTCGGGAGGATTTGTCTTATGTGGAAGAGCCAGTTCAGATTCTTGATTCGAGGCTTCAGGAACTTCGTCACAAAGCCATTCCTCTTGTGAAAATCTTGTGCAGAAATCATGCAGTTGAGGAAGCCACCTCGGAAACTGAGCAGCACATGTGGGAGCAGTTCCCCTATCTCTTTAACTAACAGGTGTGTTAAATTTCGAGGGAAAAATATCTTTAAGGAGGGTAGAATTGTAACAATCCAAACCAAAAGTTACGCTAACTTTTACGATTTAGGTTTTCTGGGAATTATGCACCTCGTGAAATTTTGTTAACAACTTTTTCTTCGGGCGAAAATTTGATCCAACTTTCTTCACGAAAGTCGTAGAGTTTTTAATTTCATGCTCGTATGAATTTTCGGAGAATTTTTCGGGTTATCGAGCTATTTCTTTCGATTTTTGAAAGTTCGTATGTGAAAATATGTATCTTAAATATTTTTCTTGGCGGTTTACTTTGGACCGTTGGATCTTGATCAGATCAAACCTCAGCTGTTGATCTGATCAGAAATTTTTGATATTTATTATGGAAATACAGTGAAAATACAGAGAAAATTAGAAAAATATGAATTGTGTACGTACGTGACGGGTATCCCATTTTGGCCCGATTGGGTTTCGATTTCGACCCACCGAAAAATGCCACGGTTGCCTGCGTTCTTGGTATGGATTTGAAGCTCTTTATCTCCTCTTTTTATTCATGTATTTGTTTGTGAAATTTATTGATGTTTTGTGGGCGAAAAATGGTTAGGAACCCGTCGAAATCAGGGTGGATTCGATGGCAACATTCTGGTCGTTTTTCGGCGTGGTGTTTCGGTGGGTTCGATTGGGTTTGGTTCAGGGATCAAAACCCCTTTAGTTTGGGGGACCGAGGTGCGTCGCCGGCGTCGGAATCGACTGGGAAATTTTCTTGCGATTTTCGACCCATGAACTTTCGGGGTCAATTCCAACCAATCGCCGTGGAATTGGGTTTCGGTTTAGTTGGAAAAGATGTTGGGCTCGTTGAGATCTTTCCAACGAGTGGTCAAACACTCCCAACGGAGTAGTTTACAGTGCCCGCGGGAGAACTCTGGCGAGTCAAAAATCCTATTTTTTCTGTTGGGTTTCCGAGATTGTTTCTGAGTTTTTTTTCGCGCATTTTATCAAATTCTGAGATTAAACAAATTTGTTATTTATTCAAGAAACCGCGAGAGAGATTTTGGCCAGGAAACTTCTGCCGGACCTTCGAGCTAGCTGCATATTGTGAGTGGACACTTTGATTTTCACAGTTGATTTGCGAGTTTATGATTATGCTTTTACGATTATGCATTTACGAATATGCATTTATGATTATGCATTTTATGAGCATAAATTGGTTCGGAGGCACATATTATTATGGATGTATCGATGTTATGACCTCTCAGCTGATCCCCGAGATGCTCCGGGAGGGTTATGTCAAACAGCTGACTCGTGATTACACAGCACCCATGAGGGTTAGGATAAGCACCTGACCTGGGCATGTTTGTAACTTGAGGGAAACTTACTCAAATTATTGCCTCCTCACATTTTATAGCACCTAAGAGGGTTATGACAAACACTTGACCTGGGCTTGATTGTTTTGACTCTTATGATTTCGATGTGCATTTATTATGAAAAGAATGTTGGCTTTATATTTCCGATTTATGTGATATGTTATTATTTTCGTCCACTCACTCTAACGGTTTTATTATTTATATGCTTTTCTCTGGACTTTTCGGTTTCCTTGTTGCCCAGTTTACAGTTTCTATCATTTGGTTGCGCGTCATCGTCGGAGGCCTAGAGTTCAAGTCACTGTTTTTTTCTAGTAGATTCTTGGTTTAACCTACCAGTTTTGTATATTTGTAAATTAGAAGTCGCTCTGAGTACTATATTAGTTTATTTCATTTGTAATGCTTTTCGAGTACTTATTGGATTTTGAATGATAAGTATAAAGAAATACTTTTACTGTTGTTCAGTAGTTCGTGAATTTAAGAAATCCGGAAGGGAATTGGCGTCCCACAGTTTGGCTTTTGTGGACTATTTGCAAGTGTGTTTTCATTGTAGGTTTTTGGTTTACTCATTTTATAAAGTAAACTTTGACAAAAAAAATTAAAAGGTTGTAGTGTTGTTAGGATCTAATTCCGGTTTAGGCAACTGAATCGGGATTGGGTTCTTTCACTTGAACACATGAAAAATAGTTGAAATCGAATTACTCATACAAGTAAAGAAAAACTGAAATACTAAAAACCACTGCATAAAACCAATTATTCATACAAGGAGAAGCAACAAAGTAAAGAGGATTCATGTTACACTTTTTAGTCTTCGGGATCACCCTATGGAGCTAAGGTGTAAATGATTCTTCTTTGGTGGTGGAGAGACACTCAGGATCGCCCTATATGTCAATGGAGGCTGTTTGTGGTGGTGGACGGTGGCGTAGGCTACTTATTGGAGAGTTTGTTGGTTTTGTTGAAAGAACCCAACCCCGATTTAGGTGCCTAAACCGAAATTAGGTCCTAACGACACCATAATTTTCAAAAAATTTGCTAGAGTTTACTTTTTAAAACGTACAAACCAAAAACCTACAAGAAGATTACACTTCACATATAAATTCCCGGACACACCATGGACCACCATTGTCCATCTGGATTTCTCAAAATCCATATACATAATAAAACTCAAGGTTTACAAGAAATCCGGAAAATATTCAGAGTGACTTCTAATTACAAAATTTACAAGACCAGCAGGTTACATCAGGAACCTACTAGAAAGAAAGTGTGATTTGAACTCTAGGCCTCCTGCGATGATGTGCAACCACAGAAAAGATACTGCAATCTGGGCGGCGAAAACCGAAAAACCCAGAGAAAAACATATAAATAATAAAACTGTTAGAGTGAGTGGACATAAATCATAATATGCCGCGTAAATAAATCCAACATGTTTTTCACAATAAATGCGCAAAAAATCATGCGACTCAAAACAAACAAATCCAGGTCAAGTGCTCATAAAGACGTAACTCTCCTGGGTACTGTGTGTGTGGAGGCAGTAACTTGAGTATGTTTCCCCCAAGTTACGAAATGCCTGGGCCAAGTGCTCATAAAGACGTAACTCTCCCAGGTACTGTGAATCACGGGTCAGGTGCTCATATAGACGTAACCCTCTCGGAGCATCTCGGGGATCAGCCGAGAGGCCAAAGCATCGATGCATCATATATCCATACTCAGTGTAAAAACAAATCAAATGTGCCTCCAAATCAATGTATGCTCATAAAATGCATAATCATAAATGCATAATCGTAAAGCATACTCAAAGACTTGCAAATCCACTGTGGAAATCAAAGTATGAAAATCAACGTAGGATAAAATGTCCACTCACAGATAACAGCTAGCCCTGAGGCCTGGCGGAAGATCCTTCGCCAAAAACTCGATCACGATCACGGTCACTTAAATAACAGGGATACGATCAATACATATTCGATTTCAACACACGGAGCAAATACGCCAAGAACCCCGCGTTCTCAAAAAGCGTTTCGCTCGAAATATCAACGAGGATAAAAAAATTCCCAAAATCTACCCAAACAACCCTTGTCCCAAGTTAACATACTAAAATCAACTCAAAAACCTCACGACTACGATCGGGGCGCGATTACGAGCAAAACGACATAAAGATCTCCGAAAACCACAAAAGTCAACCCCTCGCCGGAGCTCCACCGTTGACCGCCACCGCCGCGGCGGCGGCGGTGTCAACGGTGACCAACTCCGGCAAACCATACCTCAAAATGTTCCACTCCTCAAGCCCAACCAAAACCACAACACCAAACAACCACCACCGTGGCCAAAAATCCCCTCGAAAATCTTGCCGGTTTCTCCCTCTCCGGTCACCACCACAGCCACCACCACACACCTCTTTACCCAAAATTTAATGCCCATAAATCTTCGAGGGGTTGAGGGGAACCTAATCCCAAACCAACCCGACACCAAATCTCGCCGGAAACTGCCACCCAATTCCGGCGAAAATCCCAAACTTTACCGAGTTCGAACACCCTCAAAACACAACTAATTCTCACAAATATATACATGAATCAATAGAAAATAAAGAGAGCTTTCCAACCATACCAAGAACATAGCCGGAGGTGGCCGGAATCGTCAGGTCCAACGGCGGCAACAAAATGGGTCGGTGGAGCTGCGGTCAACCCGAGTCAACTCGGTCAAAGCTGGTCAAATTTGGTCAAACGGCCCAAATGTGTGATTTTCCGATTTTTACGACAATTCGATATTTATACGTCGCGAACAGACCAAACCCACAACTCGGATAACTCCAACCCAATCGGATAAGTACGACTAATTCGGCGACAATTTCAAATATTCATTTTATATTCTCCGATTATCCGAAAAATCCTCTGAAACTTCCTATGAGGTCAAAATCAAATCCTCTACAATTTTCGTGAAGAAACTTAAACCGAATTCTTGCCTGATAATTTAGTCGTTAACAAACCACATATGCACAATCAACTCATGATAATCACATGTCGTGCCGATAATCGCATAACTCAAAGTTTGAGTGGTTACATTGTAGAGAGGAATAGTGTTTAGGCAAAGCTTAGGCTTCTAGAATGAGTTATGATGGATGAGGAGCCGTGCTTTTTCTTTTATAGGTGAAGAATTGCATCTTGCCTCTCCAAACTAGGGTTTTCTAGTGTACCCGGGTAAGTCTGCCAGTCTGTCTTCAAACGAGTATTCCGGTAGTTATAGAGCTCAGAAAATTATGATCATGTACTCGTTGGCAAGAGGACTTCAAGTGCTTTCCAAAGACATATACGATCACTATATTTGGAGTTAATTTGCAGATTTGGTGATTTCTTGAAGTTGAATGAGCTGGCAGACATATCTTCCTCTTCCTACTAGGAGTAGGAAAATCTTCTTCTTTCCATATCTTGTATTCCTTATTCTCCAAGTCTTTTTGGCCGATCCTACCATATTTTGTAGGATATTTTGATGTTCAAATAAGGCACTTTTAAGATACACTTGATATTCTTGATACACCTTATCTTCAGCCACATCTTCTTTCTTGATCCGCCACCATTTTGATCTTTCTTGGTCCGAGTAGGAGAAATGTTTTCATTCTTCATTTGGGAAACTATTTTTGTAACTTTTGCGAAGACCATTTCAGAATCATTTTGTACATTCTGGAACATTCCGCCATGTCATTCCTAGTTGATTTAGGAAACTTTATTTTTCAGCTCCGCAAAACTTTTGCAATATCGAACCATTTGCATTCCTAATTTGAGTAGGAATCCTAGTTAAAGTAGGAAAAGTTCATTTTTCCTAGTTGAAATAGGAAACCTTCATTTGCTATGTTTTAAGCTCATTTCCACGTCCTTTATTTATCTCCTTTATTAAAAACCTAAAAACAACAAAGTAAGTAAGAATAGAGAATACTAAGGTCAAAACAAAGTTAAATGTAAAGAGAAAGATGTTAAGAATCAAGAATAAAATGTTTAGATCAAATCCTACACTTAGTCTTTGCTAGTCCCTAGCAAAAACTAAATAAAAGAAAGACTAAAAATAAGAAAGCACACAAACTCAATGTTGGAGCTAATCTCCATGTTGGACAATTCTAAGGACTTTAAAAACTCAAATACTAAAAACACTTCTAAGCCCTTAGCTAAAAATGTCTCAGAAATTTCTTAAGTGTATGGCGATGGAATCACAAGATTTAGATTGATAGCTTAATAATTTTGAGAGATAATAGAGATATGATCATGTCATGAATAAGTAAGACTTGGAAGAAAACAGTGGTGGAGTTAAGCTATGCATGTTTAGAACAAGTTCAAATTAATCTCACAAGGTGCACTCATCAAACTTTAACTCATGAAAAAGGGTTCACTTAAAGTATATATGAATTGAATCGAAAACCTCATGAATATGATGAATTACTTCCACAAATGAACCAAACCATATGCTTACTCATGCAACTTACTAAACCAATCGAAGGCTACACATCTTAAGGATCATAAAGAACTTTAGAAAGGTTATAATACGGCTGAGGCTAAGGCATTCAAAATTTAGGTATGTGGTGGTAAAAACGTTTAAATGACTTAGTTAACACTTCAATTCGAGTTCCATCCTTTCTCATGTGTCAAACTTCAAAAACGGGGGCCAAATTTCATTTTTTTGGGCCCTTGCTTCATTCTAAGCTTCACTCGTCCAAACTTTCACCCTTAGAACAGTTGTCGGAGAGCTTTTTATTATTTTTTTCTTTTATTTTCTTTTCATGCTCTCGAATTTATTTCCTTCTTCTTCTTTTTTTCAGCAATCACACTTTTTAAGCTTTTGGACAAGTCTTCCCTATTTTGTATTCCTTCATCATCGTCACGCTACTTCTTTGTGCTAGCTTTGAAATCTCTTCACCAAGTCTTTAGAACAAGGGTTGGAAACTCTATACTAGCATGAATGTTTAGATATATATGTGGTAAATGAAACAAAAGGCTTAACGTAGGCACAAAGGGATAATCTAAGGGTGTCACAGCTTATGCGCACAAAAAGGACACATGGCTATTTGGTTTAAGTGGTGGAAAACGTAAATGCCTTTAATAATATCCAAAATCAGAGCATATTGTGACGACCCGGACCAGAATCACCAGTATGATCAGCTATGTCCGTGAGTTACTGCATAATCGCAGAGTTCCGACAGTATTTGAATCGCCAGATTTGATAACGACTTAATTATTGGCCAAGAATTGGAGCTGAGTCTCTTCTCGAGAGTCGTTGTACGTGTGATTTAGAGTTCGTGGGCGGTTCCGGATCGTTATTTGGACGACCGAGGAATTAATTATGAATATTTGAAGATCGGTTTATAATTGTGGCCTTCTTAACGACTAAATTACCGGACGAGAATTTGGTTTCGGCTTCTTCATGGAAGTTATTCAGAATTTAATTTCGAGTTTGTGGGAACTTCCGGAGCATTATTCCGAGTTACGAAGATTAAGTTGTGAATATTTCCGATTGTTGATTGTTAAGTCGATTAAATAGATGTTGGTTTGAATGGTTGACTTTTTGTCCGATTGGTCGATGTGTTGACGTTGAGTGATAATTGAAGAGTACGTCGAGACGAGCTTGTGGCCGTGAGAATTATCGGACTCGAAATTACGACACGGAAGTTACGGGAGTTTAAAGTTTGTCGCGAAATGTATTTATGGGGGTTTCCTCTTTGGGAAAGGCTATAAATAGTGGGATTGCCAAAAAGGGAAAGTCAAACTTGGGAATTAAATGAGTTGACTCGGTCAAACTTGGAGGAGGAGAGCTCACGGCGGTGGCCACGGCTCACCGGCGACGTGGAGTATTCCGGCCACCTCCGGGCACGGGCTTTGGCTCATTCGACTCGGCCTTGCTGCCTCTTGTGGAATCCGACCACCTCTCACGGCGTGGCTCGCCGGAAACAGAAGAAAAACCGGCCAAAAGTTTGAAGAAATTGAGGCTATTCAGGTTTCATGATTCCGGTGGAATTGAACTACAAAATGGACTGGGTTTTGTAGCTCTCCTCACCTACAAGCTACCATGTAAGTATGGAGTCCTAATTTGATTTGTGGATGGAGAATTTTGGATTGGAAAATTTGGTACCAATTCGGTTTATCATGAAATTGAGCTAGTTAGAGATTGAATTGGCCTTTGTTGCAGTTGACAAAGTTGCTCAGTGGATGATTTTGAGTGGAATAGGGGTTGCTCCGCCGGAAAATTTTCAGTTTGGTGGTGGCGCCGCTGTGGGCGGTGGTCAACGGCGGTTAAAGTTTGACTTTTTGGGGTTTTCGACAAGTTGCATGTCATTTCACTCGAAATCGCGCCCCGATCGCAGTGGGTAGGTTCGTTTTTTGAGTTGAGCGTCCGAAAGTATAGCGAGGTATTGAGGTGTGACTTATGAATTTTCGACGATTCGTCGACATTGAATTTCGTGTTTCCGAGAACGGTGATTTCTCGTGATTTATTTTGAATTGTTGAATGATGATTTTGAGGAATGGTTATTGTGATTATTCAGGGGTTCGTGGTCGTTGTTTTGGCGAGGGACTTTCCGCCGGATCACGGGTTAACGCATATCGCGTTACGCTATTCTGTGAGTGGACATTTCTTTTCACGGATTGTTTGCGAGTCTTTATACATGATTTACGAACTTGAGCATGCGTATTGAGATTACGGATTATATGAGCATGTGTTTTTATGATTATACGATTATACACATACGAATATACGTATACGAGAATACATACACTTATATGTTGTTTCATGCATTTGCATCGAACTGTTTATGATTTGATTTACACAGAGTACAGTCTCAGTTATGTTGTTGTATCGATACACTTGCCTCTCGGTTGATCCCCGATGGTAGGCTCCCAGGAGGGGCGTTACCCCGGAACTGAGGCCTTTCTGGCTTAGAATCACGTGTGGGTCTGGGATCCCGTGATTCGGACTGTACTAGCATGGGTGTGTCCATGAGTGACCCCGTGAGATTTTTACTTGCATGCTCAGTACGCTGGAGGATTATGGTTTTACCTCGTGTACTTTATTATCTTTATTTACCTGGGCTCGCATATGTTATTTTAAACATATATATCAACTGGTGAAAGGCATTTATTTTCGTCCACTCACTCTAACGATTTTCATGTCTTTCCCCTGAGCTTTTCGGTTTCCGTGCCCAGTTTGCAGTTCAGGCTCTGGTGTCGCACGTCGTGGTCGGAGGCATAGTGCTCGAGCTACCTTGTTTCTTCTAGTAGGTTTATTGTTCTACCTACTGTGGTATACGTATATGATTATACATTAGAGGTCGCTCTGAGTAATCTGTTGTATATATTATACGATTTTACTCCGGATTTCAGTAAAGTATAGATATATTTATTGTTTTACTTTACTATTGATATATTGAGAAATCCGGATGGGATTGGTGCCCACGGTTTGATTTTTGTGGCATAGGATGAAGTGTATTTTCCGCGTGCAGGTAATGGTAATTCCACGTTAGTAACGAAACTCTGCCAAAATTTCTACGGTTTTTGTTGGTTCGCGTTTTCGAAAGGGTTTGATTCCGGTTTAGGGAGCTAAATCGAGGTTGGGTTCTTTCAGCTTGGTATCAAAGCATTAGGTTATAGGTTCTGTAGACTTCTGTAGTCGTGTTTACTAAGGATATTTGAGAATGTACAGCATGTCTGGAATGGTGACCCGACCGGCCGGCGGATAATCATCAATATTCCGGGTGTTGTATACTTTCAAATATTTGAAGTTCCATTATTTCGTTCCACTTGTTGTGAATAATATTTTATTCATTAGGATGCCTCCTGACGTGCTTTCCGTGTCCTTTCGGTTGTGGATCCTATTGAGGATCAATCGACTCGTAATTTGCCAGTGAACTGCGGATTTAGATGAGTATTCTGGGTTCAGAGATATGTGTGGCACGGGTTGCCTGGTTGTGTGTGTGAGCATCTATATGTTGCCTCAGAGCTGAGAATTGTGGCAGTTCATATTTTCCTGAGTCAGATTGTTGTATTTGGTGGGCTGATATTGTGTGAGTTCCTATTGCGACTCCATGGCCTACATTCAAGGTGTTGTTTATACGGTAATGGTTTAATCAGGCTACTCAAAATTTGAATGAGGTGTGTTTATCCACCTGAGGCAGAGATGCATTGTTCACATGATTGTCCCTGTTTGCACGGGTTATGTGGCTTTAGAGGAAGTGGTGCACGAGGTTCGAGATGAGTTTGAACCTGAGCATCAAAGAGAGTCTGATTGTTGTGCCTCGAGATAACTGTGAGGAGCTTAGTGTGTTGCACTCCGTGGCGAGGCTATTGAGAAGGAAAGGTGTACGCGGTTTCTGATGTGATGGTTTGAAGGAAGTGGATTTAGTCGAGATGTTTTAATGAGGTTGAGTTCAGGCACTTCAGGATCAGTGACTTCATCAGGCTGTGGTCTTTTGGATTATGTTGAGGGTCATCTGATTAGGCTGAGGATCCGTTTGGTGGTGATGGAGATCACAGAGTAGCGAATTTGCTCCTGTGGTATGAGTTTGGGCGATTTTTGGTGATCGTATCACGCAGCAGGTGTTGCGGTGATTTGTGTTCGAGGAGCACTTTTTGTTTGCCATTGTGGTGACCAGGAGGGTCACGTTACGAGGGAGCGCCCTTAACCAGCTGTGTTAGCGGTTTGACAGCTCAGAGTTCACGAGGTGATCCTCATGTTCTTTCTGAAGTTTGTCCAATGTACTCTTTTGTTGAGTTAATCAGCAATGTCACTATTGACGTGGGCGGCTAGTTGGGCATGTTCGAGTTCGTGCCATGACCTTGTTTGAGGACAGACTTTTCTTCGAGGTTACTGTTGTTTGATATCCATGGCTATTGTACCTGCATCTATACTTCCGAGGTTTTGGAGAGTGTTGTATCCATCCGGAGGTTGCGAGATCCTTATTGGAGGTTATGTGTTAGCCGCGGATCTGTTATAGCTTGATATCGTGGTTTTCGTGTGTTTGTGAGTACGGACTTACTGACGATGCATTTGGCTGTGTTCGAGTGCCTCGAGAAGGAGGTTGTGTTTCGTCGACCAGATTTTCCCGATATATTGTTTCGCAGTGTTGGTCGAGCGGATGATGGAGACGGATTGTGTTGTTTGCTTAACTTATGTTGTGGATACTACAGTTGTTGTGCCCGACATTGGTGACATTGAGGTGGTTCCCGAGTTTCCAGGTGCGTTCCGGAGGAGTTACCAAGTGTTCCTCCAGTTCGGGAGATTGACTACACCATTGAGCTTGTGTCGAGCGCTGGACTCATTTTACCGACATCTTGTCGTTCGGAGCCAGCGGAGCTGTTGGAGCTACAGGTTCGATTCCAGGAGTTGCTGGAGGGGGTTTTAGGAGATTTCATGCGACCCTGCGTATTTGTGCGGTGTGCTCTTGCATTGTTTGTATAGATGTTAGATGGTTCGATGAGGTGATGCATTGACTACCGGAAACCTGATTCGCTTCATAGGAGAGTGAGTATCCTTCGCTTCGGATTGACGATTGGTTTGATCAGCTCAAGGGAGCTTCGGTCTTTTCGGAGATTGATTTCGGGACCGGATACTATCAATTGAGGATCGATGAGTCAGATGTGGTCTGTACAGCTTTCGGATCTCGGTGCGGGCATCAGGAGCTCTTGGTCACGACATTGGTTGACCAATGCCCCCGTTGATCGTGTGGACGTGATGGACCAGGTGTTCAGACGATTCTGGACAAGTTGCGGTCATGTTCGTTGGTAATGTCCTGATGTACTCCAGGAATGTGGACCAGCACCTGAAGCAGTTGCGAGCGGTTTTGCGGGCTTCGCGAGATGATCAGTTGTTGGCAAAGTTCAGCTAGTGTGAGTTTTGGCTGATTAGCGTGGAGATTTTGGTCACGTGATGTTAACTGAAGGAGTCAGTGTGGATTCCGATCAGTTAGAAGCTGTGTTGATTTGGGGGTTGCCCTACCATTGTATCAGAGATCGGGAGTCTTTCGGGTTTGGCAGGCTATTACCGACGGCTTGTGCAGGATTTTCCCGGATTGCCACTTCATTTTCCGGATTGACGAAGAAGGCGTCAAGTTCGAGTGGTTCGATGCACGCGAGGAGAGTTACTTACTCCTTCAGGGTGGTTGACCGTTACTTCGGTTTTGACCTTACCTGACGATCGTGACGAGTTCGTGAGTTATGGCGATGCATCCGAGGCTTAGATTTGGTTGTGTTTTGAGGCTGTGTAATAGAGCAATGGCTCATGGTTAAGGCAGTGGAAACCTTATGTAGCTACGTATCCTGTGTATGATTTGAGTGTAGCTGTCCTTGTGTTAGCATCAGAGAGTTCGAGACACTACAACTATGGCGTGCAGCACAGTGTAGGACGTGCACTGATTACTTGAGTTTCATCCACTTGCATTTTTGGCCAGATTTGGGCTTGAGGCAGTGTAGATGGATGGGGTCGACTAACGACTATGGCTGCACCTTTGAGTTTGTTCCGGAAAGGTTAGAGGTTGTATTTTGACTATCCGTTTGGGGATGTTGTTGCTGATGTATTTAGTTGAGAGTCGGGAGCTTCAGTGTTCCATGTGTGTGTGGCTTGAGTTTCCGTGTTAGCCGAGTTACGAGCTATGAGAGCTGTGTTCGAGTGTGATGATGTTGAGGCTCATAGTTTTTGCGCGTGTTTGGTGCTAGTGGTGCAGTAATGTATCCGAAACTTCGAGTTTACTACTCATGACGCAACATGAAGAGCAATATAGCAGCTTGTGTGTGTAAATGCAACATTTGTCGACTGGCGATGGCTAGGAGGCAGAGACTTGCCGAGAAGTATCAGCCATTTGAGATTTCCGGCTAGACATGGCGATTATGGCTGTGATTGTGTGTGTTTGCATGCACTTGGGTTTGTGATACCAGTTGTTAGGCTATTGTGGACCATTTGATGAACTCAGTACATTTCCTTGTACTTTCGGAGATGATTTCAGTGGCAGACTGACATAGTTGTGTTTGATGGAGGTTGTCCATTCCCGCGGTGTACCTATGTCCCAGTTTGCTAGTCGAGGTAATCAGCTACGACTGTGTGTTGGCAAGTTTTGCAACGAGCATTGGGGACCAGATTACAGTTTAGTACCGGTTCTTATCCTCAGATTGGCGGGCGATCTTTGAGGACTATTCAGACCTTGGAGGGCATATTGTGGACCTCGGTATTATAGTTCCGGAGGACTTGGGACCAGCAGTATCACTTGTTCCAGATTGCATGCAGTACCTGTTTGTTGATCACTATGATTTTGATGTTGCATGATGTCATTTTGAGGAACGATGTTGTACTCCATTATGTTGGAGCGAGTTTGGTGTGAGCTGACGTTGGATCCGGAAATTGTGGAGTGTGCTACCACAGACTTTCGGATTAGCGGAAACGAGATGATAATTGCTCGAGTTCGATGTTTAAGCTATGTTGATATGAGTGTGTTGAGTTGTGAATTGCCACGTTGTTTGATCTGTATATGGTCATATGCGAGTTTGTGTTGTGCCGTATAGTTCGGCGTCGCCTATATTGTTGGCTTTTATGTGTGTTGTGTTCCGTGTGGCGGAACTATGTTTCAGGTTTATTGCGGGTTGTGTACCCTATCTGTTCCTTATGCAGGAAAACTTGGCTATTGTGTGGAGCCAGTTCAGATTTGAGATTTGTGGGTACAAGGATTTCAGCACGGAGCTATCTCCTATTGTGGAGTCTGTTGTCAGAGTTGTTCAGTTGACGTAGCCACTTGAGAGTTGAGCAGTATGCAGAGGCAGTGCTCCTACTTTTAGTCGGCAGACTTGGAAATTTCGAGGTCGAAATTTTTTTAAGGGGGGTGGATTTGTGACGACCCGGACCAGAATCACCAGTATGATCAGCTATGTACATGAGTTACTGCATAATCGCAGAGTTCCGACGGTATTTGAATCGCCAGATTTGATAACGACTTAATTATTGGCCGAGAATTGGAGCTGAGTCTCTTCTCGAGAGTCGTTGTACGTGTGATTTCGAGTTCGTGGGCGGTTCCGGATCGTTATTTGGACGACCGAGGAATTAATTATGAATATTTGAAGATCGGTTTATAATTGTGGCCTTCTTAACGACTAAATTACCGGACGAGAATTTGGTTTTGGCTTCTTCATGGAAGTTGTTCAGAATTTAATTTCGAGTTTGTGGGAACTTCCGGAGCATTATTCTGAGTTACGAAGATTAAGTTGTGAATATTTCCGATTGTTGATTGTTAAGTCGATTAAATAGGTGTTGGTTATAATGGTTGACTTTTTGTCCGATTGGTCGATGTGTTTGACGTTGAGTGATAATTGAAGAGTACGTCGAGACGAGCTTGTGGCCGCGAGAATTATCGGAATCGGAATTACGACGCGGAAGTTACGGGAGTTTAAAGTTTGTCGCGAAATGTATTTATGGGGGTTTCCTCTTTGGGAAAGGCTATAAATAGTGGGATTGCCAAAAAGGGAAAGTCAAAGTTGGGAATTAAATGAGTTGACTCGGTCAAACTTGGAGGAGGAGAGCTCACGGCGGTGGCCACGGCTCACCGGCGACGTGGAGTATTCTGGCCACCTCCGGGCACGGGCTTTGGCTCGTTCGACTCGGCCTTACTGCCTCTTGTGGAATCCGACCACCTCTCACGGCGTGGTTCGCCGGAAAGAGAAGAAAAACCGGCCAAAAGTTTGAAGAAATTGAGGCTATTCGGGTTTCATGATTCCGGTGGAATTGAACTACAAAATGGACTGGGTTTTGTAGCTCTCCTCACCTACAAGCTACCATGTAAGTATGGAGTCCTAATTTGATTTGTGGATGGAGAATTTTGGATTGGAAAATTTGGTACCAATTCGGTTTATCGTGAAATTTAGCTAGTTAGAGATTGAATTGGCCTTTGTTGCAGTTGACAAAGTTGCTCAGTGGATGATTTTGAGTGGAATAGGGGTTGCTCCGCCGGAAAATTTTCAGTTTGGTGGTGGCGCCGCCGTGGGCGGCGGTCAAAGTTTGACTTTTTGGGGTTTTCGACAAGTTGCATGTCATTTCACTCGAAATCACGCCCCGATCGCAGTGGGGAGGTTCATTTTTCGAGTTGAGCGTCCGAAAGTATAGCGAGGTATTGAGGTGTGACTTACGGATTTTTGACGATTCGTCGACATTGAATTTCGTGTTTCCGAGAACGGTGGTTTCTCGTGATTTATTTTGAATTGTTGAATGATGATTTTGAGGAATGGTTATTTTGATTATTCAGGGGTTCGTGGTCGTTGTTTTGGCGAGGGACTTTCCGCCGGATCACGGGTTAACGCATATCGCGTTACGCTATTCTGTGAGTGGACATTTCTTTTCACAGATTGTTTGCGAGTCTTTATACATGATTTACGAACTTGAGCATGCGTATTGAGATTACGGATTACATGAGCATGTGTTTTTATGATTATACGATTATACATATACGGATATACGTATACGAGAATACATACACTTATATGTTGTTTCATGCATTTGCATCGAACTACTTATGATTTGATTTACACAGAGTACAGTCTCAGTTACGTTGTTGTATCGATACACTTGTCTCTCGGTTGATCCCCGATGGTAGGCTCCCAGGAGGGGCGTTACCCCTACCTGACCGGCGAGGGGCGTTTCCCCGGAACTGAGGCCTTTCTGGCTTAGAATCACGTGTGGGTCTGGGATCCCGTGATTCGGACTGTACTAGCACGGGTGTGTCCATGAGTGACCCCGTGAGATTTTTACTTGCATGCTCAGTATGCTGGAGGATTATGGTTTTACCTCGTGTACTTTATTATCTTTATTTACCTGGACTCGCATATGTTATTTTAAACATATATATCAACTGGTGAAAGACATTTATTTTCGTCCACTCACTCAAACGATTTTCATGTCTTTCCCCTGGGCTTTTCGGTTTCCGTGCCCAGTTTGCAGTTCAGGCTCTGGTGTCGCACGTCGTGGTCGGAGGTATAGTGCTCGAGCTACCTTGTTTCTTCCAGTAGGTTTATTGTTCTACCTACTGTGGTATACGTATATGATTATACATTAGAGGTCGCTCTGAGTAATCTGTTGTATATATTATACGATTTTACTCCGGATTTCAGTAAAGTATAGATATATTTATTGTTTTACTTTACTGTTGATATATTGAGAAATCCGGATGGGATTGGTGCCCACGGTTTGATTTTTGTGGCATAGGATGAAGTGTATTTTCCGCGTGCAGGTAATGGTAATTCCACGTTAGTAACGAAACTCTGCCAAAATTTCTACGGTTTTTGTTGGTTCGCGTTTTCGAAAGGGTTTGATTCCTGTTTAGGGAGCTAAATCGGGGTTGGGTCCTTTCAGCTTGGTATCAAAGCATTAGGTTATAGGTTCTGTAGACTTCTGTAGTCGTGTTTACTAAGGATATTTGAGAATGTACAGCATGTCTGGAATGGTGACCCGACCGGCCGGCGGATAATCATCAATATTCCGGGTGTTGTATACTTTGAAATATTTGAAGTTCCATGATTACGTTCCACTTGTTGTGAATGATATTTTATTCATTAGGATGCCTCCTGACGTGCTTTCCGTGTCGTTTCGGTTGTGGATCCTATTGAGGATCAATCGACGCGTAATTTGCCAGTGAACTGCGGATTTAGATGAGTATTCTGGGTTCAGAGATATGTGTGGCACGGGTTGCCTGGTTGTCTGTGTGAGCATCTATATGTTGCCTCAGAGCTGAGAATTGTGGTAGTTGATGTTTTCCTAAGTCAGATTGTTGTATTTGGTGGGCTGATATTGTGTGAGTTCCTATTGCGACTCCATGGCCTACATTCAAGGTGTTGTTTATACGGTAATGGTTTAATCAGGCTACTCAGCATTTGAATGAGGTGTGTTTATCCACCTGAGGCAGAGATGCATTGTTCACATGATTGTCCCTGTTTGCACGGGTTATGTGGCTTTAGAGGAAGCGGTGCACGAGGTTCGAGATGATTTTGAACCTGAGCATCAAAGAGAGTCTGATTGTTGTGCCTCGAGATAACTGTGAGGAGCTTAGTGTGTTGCACTCCGTGGCGAGGCTATTGAGCAGGAAAGGTGTACGCGGTTTCTGATGTGATGGTTTGAGGGAAGTGGATTTAGTCGAGATGTTTTGATGAGGTTGAGTTCAGGCACTTCGGGATCAGTAACTTCATCAGGCTGTGGTCTTTTCGATTATGTTGAGGGTCATCCGATTAGGCTGAGGATCCGTTTGGTGGTGATGGAGATCACAGAGTAGCGGATTTGCTCCTGTGGTATGAGTTTGGGCGATTGTTGGTGATCCTATCACGCAGCAGGTGTTGCGGTGATTTGTGTTCGAGGAGCACTTTTTGTTTGCCATTGTGGTGACCAGGAGGGTCACGTTACGAGGGAGCGCCCTTAACCAGCTGTGTTAGCGGTTTGACAGCTCAGAGTTCACGAGGAAATCCTCATGTTGTTTCTGAAGTTTGTCCAATGTACTCTTTTGTTGAGTTAATCAGCAATGTCACTATTGACGTGGGCGGCTAGTTGGGCATGTTGGAGTTCGTGCCATGACCTTATTTGAGGACAGACTTTTCTTCGAGGTCACTGTTGTTTGATATCCATGGCTATTGTACCTGCATCTATACTTCCGAGGTTTTGGAGAGTGTTGTATCCATCCGGAGGTTGCGAGATCCTTGTTGGAGGTTATGTGTTAGCCGCGGATCTGTTATAGCTTGATATCGTGGTTTTGGTGTGTTTGTGAGTACGGACTTACTGACGATGCATTTGGCTGTGTTCGAGTGCCTCGAGAATGAGGTTGTGTTTCGTCGACCAGATTTTCCCGAGATATTGTTTCGCGGTGTTGGTCGAGCGGATAATGGAGACGGATTGTGTTGCTTGCTTAACTTATGTTGTGGATACTACAGTTGTTGTGCCCGACATTGGTGACATTGAGGTGGTTCCCGAGTTTCCAGGTGCGTTCCGGAGGAGTTACCAGGT
The DNA here is from genome assembly GCA_946800695.1 of Geum urbanum. Taxonomy (NCBI): domain Eukaryota; kingdom Viridiplantae; phylum Streptophyta; class Magnoliopsida; order Rosales; family Rosaceae; genus Geum; species Geum urbanum. The sequence continues at coordinate 45,945,855 of OX326998.1, forward strand.
GTTCCTCCAGTTCGGGAGATTGACTACACCATTGAGCTTGTGTCGAGCGCTGGACTCATTTTACCGACATCTTGTCGTTCGGAGCCAGCGGAGCTGTTGGAGCTACAGGTTCGATTCCAGGAGTTGCTGGAGGGGGTTTTAGGAGATTTCATGCGACCCCGCGTATTTGCGCGGTGTGCTCTTGCATTGTTTGTACGGATGTTAGATGGTTTGATGAGGTGGTGCATTGACTACCGGAAACCTGATTCGCTTCAGAGGAGAGTGAGTATCCTTCGCTTCGGATTGACGATTGGTTTGATCAGCTCAAGGGAGCTTCGGTCTTTTCGAAGATTGATTTCAGGACCGGATACTATCAATTGAGGATCCATGAGTCAGATGTGGTCTGTACAGATTTCGGATCTCGGTGCGGGCATCAGGAGCTCTTGGTCACGACATTGGTTGACCAATGCCCCCGTTGATCGTGTGGTCACGACATTAAGGATAAACTTTTGTTGCATTTGATCTCTAGGTCCTAAATTATCGGATCTTTGCCATCTATCACATTTAGCACAAAAAATATGAGAGTCACAAAATAAATTAGGCTAGAAGAATCCACAATCTAACACTTTAATAACTGTTTTTCTAGAACCAAAATGACCTCCACAGGCACTATTATGGCAAAACTCAAGAATTGACTTAAATTCACTATCCGGAACACAACTCCTAATAAATAAATCAGAACATTGTTTCTATAGGTAAGGTTCATCAAAAATAAAATTCCTAGCATTATTCCTTAGCTTTTGACGTTGAGATGCATGGAAAATGAAAACTCATTGGTAACTAAGTAATTGACAATATCCGCATACCATAGAGTTTCAAAAGCAATTACCTGAATTCCGAAGAGTTATTCATCAGGAAAAATTTCCTCTATTGCAACGGCGTCTTTCTCATGTACAATCCTTGATAAATGGTTAGCCATAACGTTTTTGACTCTCTTCTTGTCCTTTATTTCGAGATCAAACTCTTGGAGTAGAAGTATCCATCTAATGAGTTGTGGTTTGGCATCCTTCTTCCCCATCAAGTACTTCAAGGCTGCATGGTCCATATTAACAATCACCTTGTTTAGCAAAAAGTATGACCGAAACTTGTCAAGCGCAAACACCACAGCAAGCATCTCCTTCTCGGTGGTTGTATAATTTTCTTGAGCGTCATCAAGTGTCTGAGGGGCGTAGTATATGGCGTAGGGCTTATTGACCTTTCACTGACCTAAAACAGCTCCAATAGTGTAGTCTGAGGTGTCACACATTAATTCAAAGAGCTGAGACCAATCTGGTGCACAAATTATAGGAGCACTCGTGAGAAGCTCCTTTAATTTCTCAAAGGCAGCTCAGCAATCTTCATCAAACACAAAGGGAGTGTTCTTTAGGAGCAGCTTACACAAAAGGCGAGAGATGTGGGAAAAGTCTTTGATAAATGTGCGATAAAAACTTGCATGACAAAGAAAAGAACGAATCTCTCTAACCGAAGTCGAAGAGGGTAAGTAGCGAACAAGATCTTAGATTTATCAACTTCTATCCCCTTAGCCGAAACTATATGTTCTAAAACGATCCTTTGAGTAACTATGAAATGACATTTCTCCCAATTAAGAACTAGGTTAGTTTCAACGCATCTTTGCAAAATTAACTCTAAATTACCCAAGCATGCATTGAAATCCCTCCCAAATACACAAAAATCATCCATGAAAACTTCAATAATTTTTTCAATGTAATAGAAAAAGATAGAAAACATGCAACGATGAAATGTACCTGGTGCGTTGCATAAACCAAATGGCATGCGCTTATAAGAAACGTTCCAAAAGGGTATGTGAACATTGTCTTTTCTTGATCTTCCTCCGCGATGCTGATTTGGTTGTAACCGAAATATCCATCGAGGAAGCAATAATATGCATGGCTAGCTAATCTCTCAAGCATTTGATCAATAATGGGCAATGGGAAATGGCCCTTGTGAGTGGTGGTGTTTAGCTTTATAATCAATGCAAACTCGATGTCTGGTGATAGTTCTTTGAGGGACAATCTCATTCTCCGCATTCTTGATAATAAGGATTCAGGAATTCTTATGAATTACTTGCACGGGTGAAACCCAACGACTGTCCGAAATCGGAAAAATGACTCCACAATCAAGAAGTTTGATCACCTCCTTCTTCACAACTTCCATCATTGGTGGATAAAGTCTTCTTTGAGCTTCCCTTGAAAGTTTGGCGCCATCTTCAAGCGAAATTCGGTGCACACATGTTGCGGGATTAATTGCTTTGATGTCTGCAAGTGTCCAACCTATGGCTATCTTATATTTTGAGAGCACTTGCACCAACTTCTCTTCTTGTTCCTCTTCCAACGTTGATGAGATGATAACCAACAAAGTTTGATTTTCTCCCAAGTAAGCATACTTCAAATGATCCGGTAACACCTTAAGCTCTAGTTTCGCTGCTTTAACAATTGAGGGAACCAACGGTTTAGTACCATACATGGTAGGAATCAGTGGAGAATTACTTACAACCCTTGGTGCTTCATTAAGTGCCATGGCCATTTCTCGAATTCTTGGTTCCAATATTTCAATTACAGCATCAATAAGAGCTTCATCCCCGAGTTGAGTCAGCCTCGTTCCCTCTTGAATAGCCATGTCGAGTTTATCTTCTTCAATGATGTCTAAATGTTGTTGCGCCATGGAATCCACAACATCAATCGAACAAACATCACCAACACTAGATGTTGGATACTTCATAGCATTAAGAATGTTGAAGTTGATATTCTTTCCATCAATCTCCATGGAGAACTTTCCTTTAAAAATATCAATTTTTCGTTTTAGCAGTCCTCATGAAAGGTCGTCCGAGTAGCAATGACGTGGTGTTCAATGGACTCTCCTCCATATCAATAATGTAGAAATCATCTGGAAATATCAAGTTGTTGACTTGTACGAGAACATCTTCAACGTATCCCCTTGGATACTTATGTGAATGATCGACTAGTTGTATGATAACATTGTCATGCTTGAGCTTACCTAGCTCTATGGAGGCATAAAGATAGTAAGGCATGACGTTGATTGATGCCCCCAAGTCAAGCATGACATCTTTAAACCGCTTGTCACCAATCACACAAGGCACTAAAAAAATTCTCGGATCCTTCAATTTTTGGGGTAGCCGACGTTGTAAAACTGCTGAAATGGTTGCATTCTGAAAGGACCCAACCCCAATTTAGTTTCCTAAACCGGAATTAAACCCCTTCTGAAAACACGAACCAACAAAAACCATAAAAATTTCGGCAGAGTAACGCTACTAACGCGGAATTGCCATTACCTGCACCCGGAAAATAACACTTCATCCTATGCCACAAAAATCAAGCCGTGGGCACCAATCCCATCAGGATTTCTCAATATCATAATAGTAATGTAAAGTAATACATATAACTATACTTTACAGAAATCCGAGGAAAATCGTATGAAAATATATCATCAGAATGTTCAGAGCGACCTCTAGTGTATAATTATATAAATATACCACAGCAGGCAGAACAAGAAACCTACTGGAAGAAACAAGGTAGCTCGAACATTATGCCTCCAACCACGACGAACGACACCAGAGTCCGAACTACAAACTGGGCACGACCGAAAAGCCCAGGGGAAAGGCAAATAAAAACGTTAGAGTGAGTGGACGAAAATAAACATATGCCTTTCACCAGTTATATACATAATCAATGTAAAACAATGCGAGTTCGGAAAGTATATATGGAGGTTGCCAGGCGAATCTCTCAAGCCCGACGGTCAGGTGAATCGCTCAAACCCGATGGTGACAGGCCAGGGGAATCTCTCAACTCCGGCGGCATACAGGGGAATCTCTCAACCCTGCCCAGAGGAATCTCTCAACTCTGGTCCAGAGGAATCTCTCAACTCTGGCGGACTACCGGTGATCAGCCGAGTAGCCGAAGCATCGATGCAGTAATGCCATCACCAATAAACATAAAATAATACCTCCAAAAATAACATATATCTCAACATCGTATAAAGTAAATACGGAAAATCATGAAAAATCACGAACTCGCAACAACTATGAAAATATAAAAATGTCCATTCACAGGTGAGCGTAACACGATACGCGTTAATCCCGTGATCCGGAGGAAAATCCCTCGCCAAACGAACGATTACGAACCCCTGGATAATCATAAAATCCACTGCTCAAATTCATAACTCGACACCTCAAATTATATCACGAGAAACAACCATTCCCGGAAACAGATAATCCAATAACCACGAAATCATGAAAATCCGATAATCACACCACAAAACCTCGCTATAATTTCTGATGCCCAAATCGAAAAACAAACCTCACAACTGCGATTGGGGCGTGATTCCGAGTGAAACGACATATAACTCGTCGAAAAACACGTCGGGCGAAAAGTCGCCACTGCCTCCGGCCGCCAAAATTTCTGATCTGCCCAGAAAATGTCATGCTACACATGGTTTCAAAGATCTCGACGATTCCAACAACTTTCCAGTTATAAATTAAGGCCAATTTTGACCGGAAAACCTCCAAAAATCAACTCAAAGTTCCAAACCCTTACCGGAATTTCACATCGACGGATCTCTCTCCTCCGGCCACGGCAGCCCTCAAGACCACTTGGAAAAGCTTCCTTGGCTCGAGGCTAACAAAAGCCCTCAAAGCCCGAGCCCCAACACCGCCGGAAAAGCCTCCTCCGTTTAACCCAAAATCTCGCCGAAAAACCTTGAATTTTGCCACCAAAATTCTTCCTCCTCCGGCCACCATAGGAGGGGAACAACTCTCAAACTAAAGAGCAACACAAGCCCAACAAAACTCGTGAAGAAACTTTGCTCAAATATGGCCGGAATCGGCCACAAATCCGGCGAACCCAATCGGCCTCCAAAACGGGTCGACCCACCCGTGGTCAACCCAATCAACACCCAAGTTTCCTTTTTTGTCAGGTTTCCCAATTCGGAAAGTATCATTTCCGTATTTACACCGTACGCGTATCAAACCCCAATCGGATAAATACGACAATAATCGACGGATGAAAATATTCACAACTTATTCCTCGTAATTCGGAAAAATTCTCCGGAAGTTCCCACAAGCTGGAAATTAAATTCTCTACATCTTCCGCAAAGAATCTGAAATCAAATTCTCGCCCGATAATTTAGTCGCTAAGGAAGCCGCCATATTAGAAGATTACGTCGAAGTCACGACAAATCGCGAAACTCGCAAACCAAATCGATATCCATTCCATTTACGGTTCGAGTCGATCAACGGTCCAAAACGGATCACAATCACGATTAGGATGGACTCGAACATGAACGGATAAACTCGACAATATTCCGAAATTTCAAATATTCATATTATATTCCTCGGTCGTCCAAATAATAATCCGGAACCGCCCATGAACTCGAAATCACGCGTACAACAACTCTCGAGAAGGGACTCAACTCAATTTCTCGACCAATAATTAAGTCGTGATCAAAGTCGACGATTCAATCAATTATCGAAAATCTGTGATTACACGCTAACTCAAGAATAAAGCTGATTACGCTACTGATTCTGTTCCGGGTCGTCACACATTCACCTTCACCACCTCCTTCTCTCTTGTTTGCCTCCTTTGGGTGCATAACACTTACAAAAACTTTGCATAAATCGGCACTTATTTGATGCACTCTATCAAGGGCAAGTTCACTTACACCTTCTGAAAGATATCTAGGATTTCCTCGTATTGATCATCTTTCTTGGACTTTGAAAGTCGGCTAGGAAATGGTGTACGAGAAAAAAGGGCATCAGTAATAATCGTACTTGAAGGGATAGGATTTTTACCTTTGATTAGGGTAGATGGCGTGGTGACTTGTGCCTTAGTGACTTGTGGCGCCATATTCTTATTCTTCTCGGCTTTTTTGGTTGTCGGATCTTCTTCTAAATTGTCTTCCTCCAAAACATGATGTGGAAGTTCTTTGCTTGTCTTTGATAGTAGACCTTCTAGTACTTTCCCACTCTTTGTTATCATTGCACTTACATTCCTCGTATTTGGAAGTGTTTGAGGAGGAAGCTGCCCGGTTTCACTAATTTGGCCCATGAAGTCAACGATTTGACCCATTTGCTTCTTCATCTCTGAAATATCTCGGCCATGACTATCCAATGTCTCCTTCATTTTGGATTGTCCATCCAAAAGAACTTGTGTTGAAGCAGACAATTGGGCCAACAACTTGTCGTAATCCGGATTAGTGAATTGTTAAACCGGGGGAGCTTGTTGCCTAGGTTGCATTTGTTGCATTGGAGCTTGAGGCATTGGTGACCTAGGTTAGAAGGGAGGACGTTGGTATCCTTGTTGAGGTGCCTAAACATCCCTCATTACTGCTCCACTTGAAACCCGAATGATCACGGTTGCCAAAATTGTTGTTCTTGTAATTGTTGTAACGTTGGCCCCCACTACCAGCATAAGTACTATAGCCGACGACATGAAGTCATCTGCATGTTAGCTAAAAGTCATTGGCTATGGTATGGCAGACAACCTTTTGTCGGCTATAGTGTCGTTGGGAAAAGGTTGTCGGCTATACTATAGCCGACGACTTTTTATGTACCTTGTCGGCTATAGGTCCAAACTATAGCCGACGACTAAAAGTTGTCGGCTATAGTTACAAACAATAAACGACTACTTTCGAATGGAACATTGTCGGGCAAATCTTCCCATTCCGGTCAATATTGTTGATCGGAGGATACTATAGCCGACGATGAGATTTTTCAACTATCGGGTATAGTTTTTCAACCCATCGGTTATAGTTAATCAACCCATCGGGTATAGTTTTGGCAATCGTCAGGAATTTTATACTATAGCCGATGACCTTAGTACATGTCGTCGGCTATAGAAGCAACTTTTTGAAGAAAAAAAATTGCAGATTCTGGATTTACCATTCCCAGAACCTGCAGTTTCTAAATAGCCAACAAACATATATTTTCATTTCCACAATGGCCAACAACGCATAACATCCTCACAATTGATACAAAACACAAACTTATAAAAATTTAGCGTATAATTTTGAAACACATATGCATATAAACTAAAGGTTGCCAAAGTCTAAGTTGCGAAGATAAGATGGGTCACTACCATCATCATCAGGCAGATCCTACTGCTCATGTGGGGCATCGTGAGGATGCTGGTTAGATGGAGTCCATGAAGTCCAACCATTGGTCGGGACATTTATTCCTTGCGCCTGAAGGGTTGAGCTCAAGCCTTCAAAATTCCTAGCCATTTCAGATCGCATCCGAGCTAACAACTCAGCCTGCTGTCGGGCCATCTCTTGATACATCTCCTCCATCTGTTGGGTCATCCGTCGCTAAGTCTCATCTATCTTGCTCTGATACTCTTGAGTCTACCTACGAAGTTGGTCTTCTGGCTGAGCCTTAAAAGATCCCAATTTGAGTTGGAAATAGGGCGTGTTCTTCAATATCCCATCGCCTTGCCCTCCTAAACCCTTGCAATAGTAATTGCTCCTTCGTGGTGGGAAAGTGTTTCCCATGATCCTCGCCTTAACCCTTAAATTAGATTGATCGATCTAAGATATGGCCTGGGGAAGCTCATCATCCGAGATATTAGGGTTTCTCTCCCTCACAATCTAAGTCAACACCTCCTCAGCTGTTTCCCTTAAATGAACTTAATTGACAAGGAAAACAAAATAACATATTAGTAAATATACATTAAAAAAGTTAGAGAAAATACATATATAAGCAATTTGTAAAGTTGTAAGGGCACAATACTTACAGCTTGTTTGGGGGACTGAGGATGCGTTTTTTCATACATCCACATGAACGGGTTTTCTTCAGGGTGTTGGGTCACTGACTCCTCCCTATAAGACACATAGGGTCTAGAACCGGCGCGATGGTTGTCCGTGTTCTTTGCTCGGTTCCCTGCGTTTATGGAGGAAATGGCCTTGTTTCATAAATATAAATTTAAAAAATTGATTTAGAAACTATGAACGCCAAATTATCCACAAGTAAATACATATGATGTTAAATATATACCTCAAATCGTGGGGCATTGAAGTGGATTAGAAGCCACTTCCACTTGTACTCCTAAGCATGAACTCCATAGGGGTACCCGAACGGACATTGAGCATGTTATTATTCTTCCAGAACTTACACAGCTCATTCTTCACTCTTTATACCTATATATGCGACACAAATGTTAGAAACACATTACATGATCCTTCTAATATCTAATTCTATATTATATAAGTCCCGTCACCTTCCACCTTGAACCTCATTTGCCCAGGTGGATTTAAGTTCCTCCCAAACATTGAACCACACCTGCAATGTCCCATTTTTATGTTAATATATTTATATTTTAAAGTAACTAATTAATATAAGTAGAGATACACCGTGAATATTTAACTCACCGACATCGAATTATTCACTTAGTCCTTCACGAACTGAGGGACTGAGGACCACTCTGACCACAGAACAAGGACTTTGTCCGGGATAATGCTTCCAATCATGCCGGAGTACCTCCTACAAATGTTTCTCTCTCTCACCGATCTTTACTCGTCGGTCTTTATGACCAGTGGCTCATAGGCCTCGACGTCCTTCTGAAGTTGCTTCCCCACAACAGGGCCTCTAGTCCTCACTTTGATCTCCCCTCCGACGTCTGTCGCATAAGAAAAAGTAAAAAAATTAAAAATAGGATCACCCAATTTAATATACAAATTATTGGAAATTTTGAAATTAAATAATGCTTATATTTACTATTTACCCGATGATTCTCACGTCGATGCGTTTGCTATCCTCGCACTTTTCAAAGGTGTATCAAACGGCTGAAAGATGTATGCTTCCTTCGAATGAATGTGAATAAGGTTTCCCTCGTCATCGACAGTTGGTATAGAGTTTCCAGGATCAACATCTGGTAGGGCAGGTATGCCCTGCGAGGGGAAATAGAGATGAGAAGGGAAGACACCTCCTTGTTGTACGGATGACGATGTTCCTAAACCACTAGCATGACTAGGAAAAGGACCTGGAGTTGGCTCTGGCCCGTTCATTTCTAGCATACGAGGACCCAAAGGAGAAGGACCCGTATAGTTGGGTGTACCCGACACGTGGCTCATGTCTGGCATACGGTGACATGAAGGGTCAGGACCCGTAGAGTCGGGCGTAGACGATGTGTGACTCCTGTTGGAGAAAAAAATTACTGTGGTCGTTGGGGTCAGTCACATCATCATACACAGGCATCTCCTGAGTGCCTCCAATAAATTGACGGCGACGATTGTTGTACGGGCCGCCGTAAGGCTGGTGAGGTCGGTTGTTCCAGCCGGACCTGTAACTGTTGCCGTTGAACCCGTTTTCTCGATTCTTAGATGTTGCCTTTTTTCCTCTATCCAAAAACAAATGCATGATTCCTAAAATTCACATAATTTGAACATCTTCAACATCAATAAATTCAATAAACATCTGATTACTATATTTCTCAAACATCATCATTCATCAACATCAATCAATTAAACATCATTTCTAAAATTTAATAATTCATCATCAACCTCAACAAACCTCAATAAACCAAAATAGAACCTAAATATCATCATCAATCAACATTAACATAAACTAAACCTATATCATCATCAATCAACATATACATTAACATAAAATAGAACTTAAATATCATCAATCAACATTAACATTAAACACTAAATATCATCATCATCATCGTCGTCGTCGTCGTCGTCGATCATTAATCATCAATAAATCAACTTCCACAAACCTATAAATCTATTCACAAACCTATAAATTTATTCATCATCAATCAACATATACATTAACATCATAAACATAATCTCATCACAGAAACAGTTTGTTAACTGTAATTGAGAGAGAGAGAGAGAGAGAGAGAGAGTTACTGTTTTTTAGGAACTTCTTAAGAGAGAGGAGGTGGGTGGCGGCAGGGGGCAGGTAGTGGTGGGAGCAGAGGAGAGGAGGATTTTTAGGGTTTGAGAGTTTAGGAGGAGGAGAGGAGAGAGGTGGGTTTAGGTGTGAGGGAAATGGCGGAAGGCGATCAATTATGGGGGGGAAGGGGAGATTTTGGAGGTTTAGGGTGAGAAAAATGGCACGGGCTGCTCCTATCTCAGGCTAAAATGAAATACTATACCCGACACTATAGCCGACGACGTGTCGTATGAACGTGGTCGACTATAGTATACCCAACGACATGTCGTATGAACATCATTGGCTATACTATAGCCGACAAGAAATGGTAAAAATAGTCGGGTATACCTAGGAAATATTTTGAAAAATTAGCCTCGATCATGTGAAAACACAATTCACACAAAAACCTGTTTAAGTAATTTTGGAAGATAATCCCAATCCTCGCTATATTAAGAAATGTGAAAATAGTTAACAAAATTATGATCATCACCCTTCAACAAACACGTAAATTTAACACATTTATTTTTAACTAATCAAGGCACATAATCAGAATCATCGCTTCAATCTGAATCAGTGTCCATGATAATTTCTGGTAATATGTGCCGCTCCTCGTCACCGGAGTATTCGTTGTCTTTATTTGGATTGACATCAATAAGTTTTGCTCGAGGAAGTCAAACCACAACAAACACGTAAATTTAACACATTCATTTTTAACTAATCAAGACACATAATGTGACGACCCGAACCAGAATCAGTAATGTAGATGGCACGATTTACGAGTTAGCGTATAGTCGCGGTTTCACGTTATATGTGTGGTTTGTCGATTTAGTTCACGACTTAATTATTGGCCGAAAATTTAAATAGAGTTTCTTCACAGAAGTTGTAGACCACGTGATTTCGAGTTCGAGGGCGGTTCCAGATGATTTTTCCGATAATCGAGGAATATAATATGATTATTCGAAGTTTCAGTTTTCGACGAGTTTATCCGTTTGTTTCGTGTTTATCCGAATCGTTTCGATTATTCATTTTGGACCGTCGATTGACCCGAGGCGCGAGTATAAATATCGGAAATAGTCGTAAAATCGTCGAAAAACACTGTTTGACGTTGACCTGCGTTGACTTTCCAAATTTGGAAACTGTTGACCGTTGACCGAGGGAGAAAGTTTACCGTTTGAGCTTCGCCGGCCGATTTGCTTTTTCCGGCCACCTCCGGCCACGTGAAGGGCAAGGTTCTCTTCCTCTAGCGATTTTGAGTTGTTTGGTGCTTGCAATTTTGAGAATTGATGAGGTATTTGGTGAGTTCGAATCGGGTTAGGTTTGGGATTTTTGCCGGTGACGGGGGATGACTTTCTGGCGAGCCTCGGTGGCGGGGAGGTGGGGGTTTCGCCTCCCCTTGTCCCAGGGATGCTTCCCATGTGGTTTGATTTAGATGTGGTTGAGGTTTTGGGGGAACCCGATTAGGTTGCCGGAGTTAGGATTTCGCTCGGTTTCCAGCTGTTTTGTGGTGTTTCCGGTGAGAATTGGGTTGTGTGGCAGTTGAAGAAAAGGCTAGGCTTGAGTTGAGCTTCAATTCTGGAGCTTCCTCGCCGGAGAAAGTCTCCGTTGACGGCGCTCCCCCGCCGGCGGCGGTGGTCAACGGTGGCGCTCCTGCGAAGGGGTTGACTTTTTGGTTTTCGATGAATTTAATGTCGTTTTTCTCGTAATCGCGCCCTGAGTATCGCCTTGAGGTTTCCGTATTGATCTGGGTATCGGATTTTCAGTCGAAGGTTTCGAGTGGAGATTTCGGAAATTCAGTCGATTATTTTGTACAGTTTAATATGTTTTTGGGAACGGTTGGTTTCCGTGATTAAGTACAGTGTTGTGGACTATGGTTTTGATCATATGTGTTTATGAATATTCAGAGGATCGAGATCAAGATCATGCTTCAGGCGAGGGATCTTCCGCCGGGCCACGAGATTAGCGCGAGTGTGCGTCTCGCTCATCTGTGAGTGGACAATTTCTTTTCACGGATTGATTGCGAGTCTTTATACACGTTTTACAAACTTGAGCATGCATATGAGATTTTGATTTACATGAGCATGTGTTATACGATTATGCCTATACCAGTATATATTACGTATATGCATTTATATATTGTTTCATGCATTGGCATCGAACTATTTACGATTTGGTTTACGCAGAGTACAGTCTCATTATATGTTGTTGTATCGATACACTCGCATCTCGACTGATCCCCGAGGATGTGTACTGGGGGAGGCTGTGACTCCTGACACGAGGCATTTACCGAGGGGAGGCAGACCTCTGACCTGAGGCCTTTCTGGCTAGAATCACGTGTGGGTCTGGGATCCCGTTATTCGGATTGTACTAGCACGGATGTGACCACGAGCGACCCCGTGGGATTTTTATGCATGCTCTGTACACGTGAGGAGTTAGAGTCTCCCTCGTGTACCATTTAATTATTTATGTATCTGGACTCGCATATGTTTTTATAACATATATATTATTCGGCGAAAGACAATTATCTTTTCGTCCACTCACTCTAACGGTTTTCATGTCTTTCCCCTGGGCTTTTCGGTTTCTGTGCCCGGTTTGCAGTCCAGGTTCTGGTGTTTCACGTCGCGGTTGGAGGCTAGTGATCCGAGCTACCTGTGTTTTCCAGTTGGTTCTTGTTTCGCCTATTGATGTATATATTGTGTATATTGTATATATTTACTTTAGAGGTCGATCTGATACATTCGAATACATGTTTTATACGGATTTTCTCGGATATATTATATATTACAGATATGTTTTCTGTTTATTGATTATGATATGATATTGAGAAATCCGGATGGGATTGGTGCCCACAGTTTGGCTTTTGTGGCATAGGATGAAGTGTTATTTTCAGGGTGCAGGTTAATGCAAATCCGCGTTAGTAACTTTACTCTGCCGAAATTTTGAATGGGTTTTGTTGGTTCTCATTTTCATAAGGGGTTCGATTCTGGTTTAGGCAACTGAATCGGGGTTGGGTTCTTTCAGCTTGGTATCAGAGCATTAGGTTGTCAGATTCTGTAGACTCTTGTAGTTGTGACGCTTAGGGTATTTGAGTTTATACAGCATGACTGGAGTGATGACCCGACTGGCCAGCGGTACTCATCAATACTTTGGGTGTTGTGTGTTCTCAAATATCTGCGGTTTCATGATTACATTCTTTCTGCTTGTACCTAATGCTTGTCTTGTATCAGTAGAATGTCTCCTTGACGTGGTCCCCGTGTTGATCGGGAAGCGGATCCTGATGAGGATCGCCAAACGCATGACTTGCTGATGCGAGTGCTGCGTTTGGAAGAGCATTTTGAGCCTGTGGTCAAAGCTCGTACTGCTGGTGCCACTGTGTTTTCGGGCTCAGCTGATCCAGAGATATGTGAGGCATGGGTGGTTCAGGTTTAACGTGTATGTGAGCGTCTACAGTTTACTCCTGAGCAAATGACAGTGGCAGCAGTCGGATTACTTGAGGGTGATGCATATTTCTGGTGGGTTAGCACCGACAGAGTTCTAGTTGATACTCCATGGACTTTGTTCCGAGATTTGTTTATGCGGAGGTATTTCAACCTGGCTACCCAACAGCGCAAGTATGAGGAGTTTACGAACTTGAGGCAGGGCAGTATGTCTGTGCTTGAGTACCGGGACAGGTTTACCCGTTTATCCCGATTTGCGCGTGATATGGTGGCTACTGAGGAAGCCAAGTGTCACAGGTTTGAGCTGAGTTTGAACTTGAATATCAAGGGGACTCTGACTACGATGCCTCGGAACAACTTTGATGAGTTTGTCAGTGCAGCACTCCGAGGTGAGGATATTGAGCAGGAGAGGCAGCAGAGGTACCAATCGAGATGGTTTGAGGAGGGTGGACCGAGTAAGGGGCCTTCAAAGAGGCAGAGTTCTGATACTTCCGGTTCAGCTTCATCCTCGGGCGGTGGATTTTATCGACCACAAGCTAGTGTACCGAGACAGAGATCCAGGTGGAGGAGAGATCGACCGCAGCGACCACAGGCTAGTGGGAGTTCCAGCGGTTCTAGTTATCCTCGGCATACCGGTGGCACATTTCCTGTTTCGAGAGACTATCCATTGTGCAGCTTCTGCAACAGACATCAGCTTGGTCCATGTCAGCGGGGCCCTGTCAGTTATTATCGTTGTGGCCAGGTGGGTCACTATTCGAGGGAGTGTCCTCAGTTGTATAGTGTTGATAGACAGACGGCCCAGAGTTCCGGAGCTGAGCGAGGTACCACTTCTGGAGCTCGACCAGCACAGTTTGTGGGCCAGGGTAGGCAGCAGGGATAGCCTCAGCGTGGACGACCAGCCGGGCAGGCGAGGGTTCATGCCATGACTCTATGTGAGGGCAGAGCTTCACCGGAGGTCGTTATCGGTACGTTACATGTCTTTGGTATTCCAGTACTTGCATTGTTAGATCCAGGTGCCACACATTCATTCATGTCATATAGACTATCATCATTAGCTACGGTACCTGCATCTCCACTTTTGGGGTTGTGGAGAGTGTTGTATCCGTCAGGTGAGATTGTGAGTATCGGTTGGGTATACAAAGATTGTGAGGTGTTTATTTGAGGACACGGTTTAGCCGCAGATTTGTTGTTGCTTGATATCGTTGATTTTGATTTGATCTTGGGTATGGACTTCTTGGAGACGCATTGGGCCATGTTTGATTGTCACAAGAAGGAGGTCGCGTTTCGACGACCAGGCTTTCCCGAGATACTGTTTTGCGGTGAGAAGAACACTTCACTACCGTGTTTGATTTCCGCGATGAGGGCGGATCGGTTGATGAAGAAGGGCTTTGTTGCTTATTTAGCCCATATTGTGGACACTACAGCAGCTGTACCAGACCTTGGTAGTATTGAGGTTGTGTCTGAGTTCCCGGATATGTTTTCAGCGGAGTTACCTGGTATACCCCCTGTGCGAGAGATTGATTTCACTATTGAGTTGTTGCCGGGTACAGGACCGATTTCACAAACACCTTGGCGCCGGTGGAGTTGAAAGAGTTGCAGGTTCAGCTCCAGGAGTTGCTGGAGAAGGGTTTTATCCGGCCTAGTGTTTCTCTATGGGGTGTCCCGGTGTTATTTGTGTGGAAAAAGGATGGATCTATGCGGTTGTGCATTGACTACCGGAAGCTGAATCAGGTTACAGTGAAGAACAAGTATCCGTTACCGCGGATTGATGATTTGTTCGATCAGCTCAAGGGAGCATTAGTCTTTTCAAAGATTGACCTTTGATCCGGATATCACCAGTTGAGGATCCGAGACTCCGATGTGGCCAAGACAGCTTTCAGGTCGCGGTATGGGCATTACGAGTTTCTGGTTATGCCGTTTGGGTTGACCAACGCCCCCGCAGCTTTCATGGATTTGATGAATCGGGTGTTCAGACTGTTTCTGGACAAGTTTGTGATTATGTTCAATGACGATATTCTGATCTATTCCAGGAGTGTGGGCCAGCATAAGAAGCATTTGCAAGCGGTGTTGCGAACTTTGCGGGATCATCAGTTGTTTGCGAAATTTAGCAAGTGCGAGTTCTGGTTGGATAATGTGAAGTTTCTGGGCCACGTGATATCGGCTGAGGGAGTCAGTGTTGATCCTGACAAGATCGAGGCCGTGCTGAACTAGAGTAGACCTACTACTGTACCAGAGATTCGGAGATTCGGAGTTTCTTGGGTTTAGGGGCTATTACCGACAGTTTGTACAGGATTTCTCTCGGATTGCTACACCACTGACCAGATTGACGAAGAAGGGCATCAAGTTTGAGTGGTCTGATGCATGTGAGGAGAGTTATTTGCTCCTGAAGGAGAGGTTGACTACTGCACCGGTTCTGACATTACCAGACGACAGCGGTGAGTTTGTAGTATACAGTGATGCATCGAAATTGGGGCTTGGTTGTGTGTTGATGCAGCATGGTAGAGTTGTGGCCTATGGTTCCAGGCAGCTGAAACAACATGAGGTCAACTATCCGACGCATGATTTGGAGTTAGCCGCTATTGTGTTAGCGTTGAAGAGTTGGAGACATTACCTGTATGGAGCTCAGTATAAGATCTACACCAACCACAAAAGTCTCACTTACTTACAGACGCAGCCAGATTTGAACATGAGGCAACGCCAGTGGATAGAGTTGATCAACGACTATGATTGCACGTTCGAATACCATCCAGGGAAGGCCAATGTTGTAGCTGATGCACTTAGCCGGAAATCTGGAGCTTCGTTGTTTCATGTGTGTGTGGCCAAAGTGTTCATGTTAGCCGAGCTTCGGGAAACGGGTGCCAAGTTTGAGTGGGATGATGAGGGAGCTTTGTTGGCCAGTTTTTAGGTTCGACCTGTATTGGTTGATCAGGTATGAGAAGCTCAGGATTCAGATTCCTACTTGTTGGGCAAGAAGACCATGATACGGAATGGTGTGCCTACAGAGTTTTGACTGAGCGACGACGGTACGTTGTTGTTCAGAGGCAGATTATGTGTGCCCAGAGATGAGAGCCTGAAGAAGGAGATTTTGGATGAGGCCCATAGTTCTGCGTATGCGATGCATCCCGGAGGTACGAAGATGTTTCGTACACTTCGAGCGTATTACTGGTGGCGCAATATGAAGCGGGAGATTGCCGCATACGTGAGTCGATGTTTGATCTGTCAGCAGGTTAAAGCAGAGAGGCAAAAACCTGCAGGGAAACTACAGCCACTTGAGATTCCAGTTTGGAAGTGGGAGCATGATACGCGCAAAACATGCATTTAACGTTAACACACAGTAGACCTTAAAAACACAGATTACGCGCATCGCAATTTAAAACCCTTCTTTTGTCATTATAATATTGGCGAGTAGGGATCGTTCTTTATCCGGGGAATTAAGGGCGCATGCATGGTTTCGTTAATAAGCGGAAATCTAAATGTTTGGGGGGATTGGAAATTGGTTGATTAAATGTCCTACTAAATTAAAGTGCAAAAATATGCAAACACAACAAAAACTCTTAGGCATCTAACATGTTTTACTCATAGACAAGTTTTAACAATCAAGAAACTTCAAGTCTAATTATGCTTGCTAAAAATAAGAAGCTAATCTATTAATTACAAGTGATCAACATATTCACTAACCGAACCTACTCCTTTGCTTTTACCTTATTTATCATCTACGAAATCCTTAATTTTAGTCGAGATACATACACATGCTTTCGTTGAATAAGAATGTCATGACGCATAACAACTTAAAACAATAGCTTCTTTGCCGAATCAATGAGGTATAATTTAGGACAATAAGTGACGCACCCTATCCTAAATCATACTCAAAGCATTAAGAACTTTAAAGCTAGCACATGCATCCAAACTAATAAAATCAAGGACACATGGAAGAATCGAAATAAGAGAAGAACATGGAGAATTTCTTTCATTACATAACCGAAAGTATTACAAAGATGAAGATGGAGTTTAGAGTACATGGTTACACTTTTTAGAGAGGTGACGCACCAATCTACTAGCGGTGGTTCTCAAGAACACGAATGACGCACTCTACGTTCTTGATCCGGAGGTGGCGGAGGACTTCGACTTCGGGAGGACTTCGGTTGTGTATGGAAGAGTAGTAAAGTGTATAGAGTTTTGGCTTGTGAAATTATGTGATCTTTTTTATGGCTGGCCTCCCTCTTATATATAGGCAAAGGAATTGCTCACTCTCTCTTTCACCTTGCCTCTTTCATTAAATGCTAGTAATAATCACCAAGGCAGGTCACTCCCCTAGTCATCACTTGTGATCATCACAAACAAGAGTCATCAAGCCTTGTCACACCTTTAGTCACCATTGTGATGATCAAAAGCAAGAGTCACCAAGCCTTGTCACCCTTTGTGATGATCACAAAGCAAGAGTCACCAAGCCTAGTCACAAAGCTTGACAATTTTGACTTTTCCTCTTCCCCAAGTTGCTTCCATGCCAAAATTAATGGGCTTGGGCTGGTTTTTGGGCCGAAACAAACTTTGAGAAATGGGCCCAAAAAATGCTTTCTGGTGGTCCAAAATCGCAAAAATCGCAAAATCGCCGAAATTCCTCCGAATTGCGCCGTTATTAATCTCCACCGTAAATATCTTCAAAATAACAAATTAAATAAGAAAAACATAAAAACTAAGATAATAACATAGCTAAACGTAAAGGGAAATGCGTTAAGAAACGAGCATAAAATGCGTATATCAGAGCACATTACCATGGAATTCGTTTATCAGTTACCGCGTACTTCGGCAGGTAACACTGGTATATAGGTTATTATGGATCGATTGACGAAATCCGCTCATTTTCTTGCACTTCCAGGGAAGATATCAGTGGGCAGACTAGCTAAGTTGTACTTATCAAAGATTGTTCGCCTGCATGGTGTACCTGTATCGATTGTTTCTGACCGAGATAGTCAGTTCACTTCTGAGTTTTGGCAGGCGTTGCAGCGAGCCTTAGGCACGAGGTTGCGATTCAGCACAGCTTTTCACCCTCAGACTGACGGGCAATCTGAGCGGACTATCCAGACACTTGAGGATATGTTGCGGTCTTGTGTGTTGCAGTTCCGCGGAAATTGGGACCAACAGCTACATTTGATAGAGTTCGCCTACAACAACAGCTATCAGGCCAGTATTGGGATGGCACCATACGAGGCCCTGTACGGGAAGTAGTGTCGCACTCCGTTGTGTTGGAGTGAGATGGGCGAGCGTTGGCTTATTGGCCCTGATCTGGTGAAGAGCACTATGGAGGACGTCCAGATTATCCGGGATAGATTGAAGATCGCCCAGGATCGTCAGAAGAGTTATGCGGACGTGAGAAGGAAGAGTTTAGAGTTTGAGGTTGGCGATTGGGTCTTCCTGAAACTATCTCCGTGGAGGGGAGTTGTGCATTTCGAGAAGCGTGGCAAGCTTCGACCACGATACATTGGTCCGTACAAGATCACAGAGAGGATTGGAGCTATTGCTTACAGACTTGAGTTGCCAGCTGAGATGGCTCGTGTTCATGATGTTTTCCACGTTTCGATGTTGCGGAAGTGTATCTCAAATCCTTCACATGTGTTAGCTCCACAGCAGTTACTGATCCGTGAAGATTTGACGTACGTGGAGGAGCCTGTGCAAATTCTCGATCGTCGTGAGCAAGAGTTGAGGCACCGTGTGATCCCACTAGTGAATGTCTTGTTGCAGAACCACTCAGTTAAGGAGGCCACCTGGGAGACTGAGCAGCGTAAGCGGGAGCAGTATCCTCATTTGTTCACTTGACAGGTATGTAAATTTCGAGGTCGAAATTTTTTTAAGGGGGGTAGATTTGTGACGACCCGAACCAGAATCAGTAATGTAGATGGCACGATTCACGAGTTAGTGTACAGTCGCGGTTTCACGTTATATATGTGGTTTGTCGATTTAGTTCGCGACTTAATTATCGGCCGAAAATTTGAATAGAGTTTCTTCACAGAAGTTGTAGAGCACGTGATTTCGAGTTCGAGGGCGGTTCCAGATGATTTTTCCGATAATCGAGGAATATAATATGATTATTCGAAGTTTCAGTTTTTCGACGAGTTTATCTGTTTGTTTCGTGTTTATCCGAATCGTTTCGATTATTCGTTTTGGACCGTCGATTGACCCGAGGCGCGAGTATAAATATCGAAAATAGTCGTAAAATCATCGAAAAACACTGTTTGACGTTGACCTGCGTTGACTTTCCAAATTTGGAAACTGTTGACCGTTGACCGAGGGAGAAAGTTTCCCGTTTGAGCTTCGCCGGCCGATTTGCTTTTTCCGGCCACCTCCGGCCACGTGAAGGGTAAGGTTCTCTTCCTCTAGCGATTTTGAGTTGTTTGGTGCTTGAAATTTTGAGAATTGATGAGGTATTTGGTGAGTTCGAATCGGGTTAGGTTTGGGATTTTCGCCGGTGACGGAGGGTGACTTTCCGGCGAGCCTCGGTGGCGGGGAGGTGGGGGTTTCGCCCCCATTGTCCCAGGGATGCTTCCCATGTGGTTTGATTTAGATTTGGTTGAGGTTTTGGGGGAACCCGATTGGGTTGCCGGAGTTGGGATTGCGCTTGGTTTCGAGCTGTTTTGTGGTGTTTCCGGTGAGAATTGGGATGTGTGGCAGTTGAAGAAAAGGCTAGGCTTGAGTTGAGCTTCAATTCTAGAGCTTTCTCGCCGGAGAAAGTCTCCGTTGACGGCGCGCCGCCGCCGCCGGCGCTCCGGCGAGGGGGTTGACTTTTTGATTTTCGATGAATTTAATGTCGTTTTTCTCGTAATCGCGCCCTGATTATCGCCTTGAGGTTTTCGTATTGATCTGGGTATCAGATTTTCATTCGAAGGTTTCGAGTGGAGATTTCGGAAATTCAGTCGATTATTTTGTACAGTTTAATATGTTTTCGGGAACGGTTGGTTTCCGTGATTAAGTACAGTGTTGTTGACTATGGTTTTGATCAGATGTGTTTATGAATATTCAGGGGAGTGTGTGTCTCGCTCATCTGTGAGTGGACAATTTCTTTTCACGGATTGATTGCGAGTCTTTATACACGTTTTACGAACTTGAGCATGCATATGAGATTTCGATTTACATGAGCATGTGTTATACGATTATGCCTATACCAGTATATAATTCCATGCATTTGCATCGAACTATTTACGATTTGGTTTACACAGAGTACAGTCTCATTATATGTTGTTGTATCGATACACTCGCATCCCGGCTGATCCCCGAGGATGTGTACCGGGGGAGGCTGTGACTCCTGACCCGAGGCCTTTACCGGGGGGAGGCAGACCTCTGACTTGAGGCCTTTCTGGCTAGAATCACGTGTGGGTATGGGATCCCGTGATTCGGACTGTACTAGCACGTATGTGTCCACGAGCGACCCCGTGGGATTTTTATGCATGCTCTGTACGCGTGAGGGGTTAGAGTTTCCCTCGTGTACCATTTAATTATTTATGCATCTGGACTCACATATGTTTTTATAACATATATATTATTCGGCAAAAGACAATTATCTTTTCGTCCACTCACTCTAACGGTTTTCATGTCTTTCCACTGGGCTTTTCAGTTTCCTTGCCCAGTTTGCAGTCCAGGTTCTGGTGTTTCACGTCGCGGTTGTAGGCTAGTAATCCGAGCTACCTGTGTTTTCCAGTAGGTTCTTGTTTCGCCTACTGATGTATATATTGTGTATATTGTATATATTTACTTTAGAGGTCGCTCTGATACATTCGAATACATGTTTTATAAGGATTTTCTAGGATATATTATATATTACAGATATGTTTTCTGTTTATTGATTATGATATGATATTGAGAAATCCGGATGGGATTGGTGCCCACGGTTTGGCTTTTGTGGCATAGGATGAAGTGTTATTTTTCAGGGTGCAGGTTAATGCAAATCTGCGTTAGTAATGTTACTCTGCCGAAATTTTGAATGGTTTTTGTTGGTTCTCGTTTTCAGAAGGGGTTCGATTCTGGTTTAGGCAGCTGAATTGGCGTTGGGTTCTTTCACATAATCAGAATCATCGCTTCAATCTGAATTAGTGTCCGTGATAATTTCTTGTAATATGTGCCGCTCCTCGTCACCGGAGTATTCGTTGTCTTTATTTGGATTGACATCAATAAGTTCTGCTCGACGAAGTCAAACCACACTACCCAGATTCACATTGTTAAGGCGATTATCGAGGAATCTGAAATATTAATTGCGTTCAGCTCTTGGTACACAGTAACTTCTACATTCTCTGCGACATCACCAAGTGTAGCAGCACTGTATATCTTTCTAGGAACAATTTGGTTAACTACTTTCTATGTGTTTTTGTGCACAAGATCATCAAGATAAAACACTTGTTTTACCACTGCGGTAAAAATAAAATGGTCATCTTCTTATCATGTTGTAGCAGTATTCACCAAAAATATTCCATAGTCATCCTTCCTTGTGTTCTGAGGGCTAGTATCAAACCTTCTACACTTAAACAAGTGCACTATCATGCCTTCCCCATAAATTAGTTCAACCACTGAATGAAGAACGTTGTAATAGTCAATACCATTTTATTGACCTTGCACCATTACCCTAGAGTTTTTGTGTTTTCCGTCTCGCGTTTCTATGTTCACATATAAATTGCACGTCATTGACCTTACACATCGGATACACTCTTGAAGTTATCAGTTTCATCGCTAAAAGCCTCAATTTGTGTGACCAGTTTGGGTTACCATCATACTCTACGTGGTTCATCTAAAACAATAATGACCGACATGTTAGATGACAAACGTCATGATATTAAATTATATATATCAATAAGTATATTTATAGACGTACCCAACCGCCAAAATAGTTTGCAAACTCTCTATTATGGCACTCAAGATCACCGCCAACTTGAGGATAGTATAGATGGAAGTCTTTCCCGTATTGCACTTCAGGACAGTTAATCAATACCCACCATTGGGCAATGACTAGCTCATATTGTTCCAACTGGTACAACTTCGGAAAATTTCCACCAACTTCAACATCATAGGAGAGGATAGAAAGTTTGAATTGTGGTTCATCTACTGACATATGTTGTGGAGTGTCCTCTAACACTCCCAAATACAACTTGGTGTATGTTACACACTCGTGCGCAAGATATGCTTTAGCTATACATCTTTCAGGTGTGGATTTATTAGCCACATAGTTTTTGTACTCCCCCAGCTGTCTATCAAGTTTAGAAGTGCATATTATGATTATTTCCAAATAATGTTAAAAAAAATTACACATAAATTCAGATGTTGAATCGTACGTACCTTTCCATATGATACATCTAAGTGTAGTGTACCGGACTGGTAAGCAACACTCGGTAACTCCTCCGGAACACACCTGGAACCTCTGGAACCACCTATATCACCAATGTCTGGCACAGCAGCTATAGTATCCACGACATGAGCTAAGTATGCTACACACCCCTTTTCATCATCCACTCGCCCTTCACTGCTGAAATCACACATGGCGATAAAATATTCTTCTCACCGCGAAACAATATCTCGAGAAATCCGGGTCGTCGAAACACAACCTCCTTCTTGTGACCATCGAACATAGCCCAATGCATCGTCAAAAGTCCATACCCAACATCATAACAAAATCGACGATATCCAACAATAACAGATCCGCGGCTAACCCATAACCTCTAATAAAGATCTCGCAACCTCTCCGGATGGATACAATATGCTCCATAACCCCAGAAGAGGAGATGCAGACATAATAGTCATGGATGTCAAGCAACGGTAACCTCAGAGAAAACTCTGCCTTCCCACAGGGTCGTGGTACGAACTCTGGCATGCCCAACTAGCCGTCTACGTCGATTACGACTTCGCTGATTGACTCGTCTAGAAGGCTGCGTTGGTTAAACTCCAGAAATGGCATCTTGACCTCCTCCTAAACTCTGAGCTGCCGAACCACTAAAACAACAGGCTGAGGACGCTCCCTCGCAACGTGACCCTCTTGGCCACCAAAATAGCATCTGAGAGTGCCCCTCGGACACAAATCACAGCAACGCCTGCTGTGTGGAAGAATCACCAACGATCACCCTGACTCATGCCACAGGAACAAGTCCACTACTCTGTGATCTCCATCACCACCAAACGGATCTTCTGCTTATTCAGATGACCCTCAACATAATCGAAAAGGCCACAGCCTGATGAAGTCACTAATCCCAAAGTGCCCAAACTCAACCTCATCAAAATATTTCAACTAAGTTCACCTTTCTCAAACCAACATATCGGAAACCGCGTATACCTTTCCTTCTCGATGTCCTCGCCTCTGAGTGCAGTACCTAAAGCTCCTCACGGTTGTCTCGAGGCATAACAGTTAAAACCCCTCTAATGCTCAGGTTCAAACTGTGACGACCCAGACCAGAATTAGCAGTGGAATCAGCTTGATTGATGAGCTTGCACGTAGTCGCAGAGTTGCGACAGTTGATTTAATAGCCGAAGCTTCTTAACGACTTAATTATTGGCCGAGAATTGGAGCTAGGTCTCTTCTCGAGAGTCGTTGTACGTGTGATTACGAGTTCGTGGGCGGTTCCGGATCGTTATTTGGACGACCGAGGAATTAGTTATGAATATTTGAAGTTTCGACGGAAACGAATTATAATGGCGAGCTACTTAACGACTAAATTATCGGACGAGACTTTGGCTTCGGATCCTTCACGGAAGTTTTTCAGAATTTAATTTCGAGTTCATGGGAACTTCCGGAGCATGATTTGGAGTTACGAGGAATTAGTTGCGAATTTTTCCGTTTGTTGATTATTTAGTCAATTTATTGTGTGTTGCTTTGAAGGGTTGACTTTTTATTCGGTTGGCCGATATGTTTGACTTTGGGTGATTATTGAAGAGTACGTCAATACGAGTTTGTGGCCGTAACAATTATCGGAATCGGAATTACGACGAAGAAGTTACGCGCGTTTGAAGTTCGACGAAAAGGATAAACATGGAGTTTCCATTTTGGGAAAGGCTATAAATAGAAACTTTCTGTTTTGGGGCAAGTCAACACTTACCATTTTGAGGTTTGACCGAGTTGACCGAGTCAACTCGGTGGGTGAAGAGAAACGCGACGGAGCTCACGGTGGTGGCGGTGGCTCCACGCCGGTGACCGGATTCCGACGACCCCATGGCTTGGGGCTTACTCCGTTCTGCTCGCCCCGACCTCCCGAGCCTTCCCCCGGCCACCACGCACGGCGTGGCTCACGGAGGAGAGAGGAAAATCCGATCAAAAATGGAGGAATTTTGGGTTAATGGTGGTTTTCGATTCGGGCCGAGATGAACTTCAAAAGGTACTGGGTTTTGTAGCCCTCTTCATTGTGATTCTAACCATATAAACATGGTGTTCTAATTCGATTTGAGCTTGGAGAATTTTGGGATTGAAATTTGTGTGTTCATTCGGTTTTTCATGAAATTGACCATGTTAGAGTGAGAATTGGACTTCGGTGCAGTTGACAAAGTTGCTCAGTGGGTGATTTTGAGTGGAACAAAGGTTGCTCCGCCGTGAAATTCTCTGTCAACAGTGGCGCCGCCGTGGACGGCGGTCAACGGCGGTGGTCAACGGTCAGGGTTGACTTTTTAACTTTCGACAAGTCGCATGTCATTTGACTCGAAATCGCGCCCCGATCGCAGTAGGAAGGTTCGTTTTTCGAGTTGAGCGTCCGAACGTAAAGCGAGGTATTGAGGTGGTATATATGAATTTTGGACGATTCGTCGTATTCGAATTGTGTATTTCCGAGAACGGTGGTTTCTTGTGGTTTGATTCGAATTGTCGGATTATGTCTTTGAATATTGGACGTTGTGAATATTCAGGTGTTCGTGATCGTTCGTTTGGCGAGGGACTTTCCGCCGGATCACGGGTTAACGCGATACGCGTTACGCCAGTCTGTGAGTGGACATTTCTTTTCACGGATTGCTTGCGAGTCTTTTATAAATGATTTACGAACTTGAGCGTGCGGATTGATTATGATTTTACGAGCATGTGTTTTATGATTATACGATATACTTATACGGATATACGTATATGAGTATACATATACTTATATGCTGTTTCATGCATTTGCATCGAAATGTTTGTGATTTGGTTTACACAGAGTACAGTCTCAGTATATGTTGTGGTATCGATACACATTGGCTTCTCGGCTGATCCCCGAGTATGCTCCGGGGGGGACAGATATCCTGACCCGAGGCCTTTCTGGCTAGGATCACGTGTGGGTCTGGGATCCCGTGATTCAGACTGTGCTATCGCGTGGAAGCCCACGAGAGTCTCCGCGATATGTTTTACGTTGCATGCTCTGTACGTGAGTGGTAGTCAGCGTCTCCTCACGTACCATTTGATTTTCATGCATTTGACTCGCATATGATTTTATACGTATATATATTACTTGGTGAAAGACATTTATTTTCGTCCACTCACTCTAACGTGTTTATTTTCTTTCACCTGGGCTTTTCGGTTTCCGTGCCCAGTTTGCAGTTCAGGCTCTGGTGTCGCACGTCGTGGTTGGAGGCATAGTGCTCGACCTACTTTGTTTCATCCAGTAGGTTTATTGTTCTACCTACTGTGATATGCGTATACGATTATGTATTAGATGTCGCTCTGAGCTTCCTGTTGAATACGTTATACGATTTTACACTGGATTTCAGTAAAGTGCATATATATTTACTACTTTACTTTACTGTTGATATATTGAGAAATCCGGATGGGATTGGTGCCCACGGTTTGCTTTTTGTGGCATAGGATGAAGTGTATTTTCCGCGTGCAGGTAATGGTAATTCCACGCTAGTAACGAAACTCTGCCCAAATTTTGAAAAGTTTTTGTTGGTTCGTATTTTCGAAGGGGTTCGATTCCGGTTTAGGGAGCTAAATCGGGATTAGGTCCTTTCACAAACTCATCTCGAACTTCGTGCACTGCTTCCTCTGAAGTCATATAACACGTGCAAATAGAAACAAACATATGAACGATACATCTCTGCCTCAGGTGGGTAAACACTCCATATTTCCGTTGTTGGGTAGCCTGATTGAACCATTACTGTATAAACAATACCCTGAATGTAGGCTATGGAGTCGCAACAGGAACTCACACAATACCAACCCATCAAATACAATGATCTAACTCAGGCACACCATCAACTTCCACAATTCTCTGCTCAAGAGCAACATGTAGACGTCCATATATGCACAACCGGGCAAACCATGCCACATAAATCTCTGAATTCAAAATGCTCATCCAAACCCACAACTCACTGTCAAGTCGCGTGTCAACTGATCCTCAATAGGATCCACAATCGTACCGACACGGAAAGCACGTCAAGGAGGCATCCTAATGAATAAGACATTATTCGCAACAAGTAGAACGTAATCATGGAACTTCAAATATTTGAAAGCATACAACACCCGGAATATTGATGAGTATCCGCCGGCCGGTCGGGTCATCACTCCAGACATCCTGTACATTCTCACATATCCTTAGTAAACACGACTACAGAAGTCTATAGAATCTAAAACCTAATGCTCTGATACCAAGCTGAAAGGACCCAACCCCGATTTAGTTTCCTAAACCGGAATCAAACCCCTTCTGAAAACGCGAACCAACAAAAATCATAAAAATTTCGGCAGAGTAACGTTACTAACGCGGAATTGCCATTAACTTGCACCCGGAAAATAACACTTCCTCCTATGCCACAAAAATCAAACCGTGGGCACCAATCCCATCCGGATTTCTCCATATTATAACAGTAATGTAAAGTAATAAATAAAACCATATTTTACAGAAATCCGGGGAAAATCGTATAAGAGTATAATATCACAATGCTCAGAGCAACCTCTAGTGTATAATTATATAAATATACCACAGCAGGTAGAACAAGAAACCTACTGGAAGAAACAAGGTAGTCGAACACTATGCCTCCGACTGCGACGTGTGACACCAGAATCTGAACTGCAAACTGGGCAAAGAAAACGAAAAGCCCAGGGGAAAGACATAAGAATCGTTAGAGTGAGTGGACGAAAATAAATGTCTTTCGCCGAATAATATATGTTATAAAAACATATGCGAGTCGAAATAAATGAATATAACATAGTACACGAAGGAGATCCCCCCCCCCCCGGTAAAGGCCTCGGGTCAGGGGTCACAGCCTCCCCTGGTAAACATCCTCGGGGATCAGCTGGGATGCAAGTGTATCGATACAACAATATATACTGTGACTGTACTTTTTGTAAACCAAATCATAAATAGTTCTATGCAAGTGTATAAAGCAATATGTAAATGCATATACATAATATATAATTGTATAGGCATAATCGTTTAACACATGCTCATATAAATCATAATCTCATATGCATGCTCAAGCTCGTAAAATGTGTAATAAAGACTCGCGATTATCAGTGAAAAGAAATTGTCCACTCACAGATACGCGTAACGCGGTACGCGTTAATCCCGTGATCCGGCGGAAAATCCATCGCCAAACGAACGATCACAAACCCCTGAATAATCATAAAATCCACCGCTCAAAATCATAACTCGAAACCTCAAATCATATCACGAGAAACAACCGTTCCCGGAAACATATAATTCAATAACGACGAAATCATGAAAATCCGATAATCACACCACAAAACCTCGCTATAATTTTCGATGCTCAATTCGAAAAACAAACCTCACCACAGCGATCGGGGCGCAATTCCGAGTGGAACGACATATAACTCGTCGAATAACACGTCGTCGGAAAAATTGCCGCCGCTGCTGCCGGCCGCCGGAAATTATGACCTACCCAGAAAATTTTATGCTGCACATGGATTTGAAGATCAAAACGTTTCCAACAACTTTCCAGTTCAAAGTTAAGGCCAATTTTGATCGGAAAACCTCCAAAATTCAACTCAAAGTTCCAAACCCTTACCAGAATTTCAAACCGATCGATCTCCCTCCTCTGCCCACGGCAACCCTCAAGACCACTTTCAATAGCTTCCTTACCTCGATGCTAACAAAGCCCTTCAAAGAGGAGCCACCAAATCGGCCGGAAAATCCACCTCCGACCGCCACGAATTCTTGCCGGAAAACACCGATTTTCGCCGAGCCATATCTCCCTCCTCCCGCCACCATAGAGGATGATCCAACTCTCAATCCGAAGAGGGCCACGAGCCCAACGAACTCTGTGAAGGGTTCCTGGCCAACCGTGGCTGGAATCGGCCTCCACGGCGGCGCGAAGTCGCGGCACCCAAACGGTACAAACGGGTCGCCTCCTTGACCCGTGGTCAACGCGGGTCAAGGCCTAGTTTCCCCTTTTGGCAAGTTTCCTAATTCGGCAAGTATTTTCCTATATTTATACTGTACGCGTATCGAACCCCAAATGGATAAACACGACAATATTCGACGGACGAAAATATTCACAACTTATTCCTCGTAACTCGGAAAAATTCTCCGGAAGTTCCCACAAGCTCGAAATTAAATTCTCTACAACTTCCGCGAAGGATCCCAAATCAAATTCTCGCCTGATAATTTAGTCGCTAACGAAGCCGCCATATTAACAGATTACGTCGAAATCGCGACTAATCGTAAAACTCGCAAATCAAGTCGATAACCATTCCAATTTCCGTTCGGGTCGATCAATGGTGCAAAACGGATCAAAATCATGATTCGGATAGACTCGAATACGAACGGATAAACTCGACGATATTCCAAAATTTCAAATATTCATATTATATTCCTCGATCGTCGAAATAATAATCCGGAACCGCCCACGAACTCGAAATCACGCGTACAACAACTCTTGAAAAGAGACTCCACCCAAATTCTTGGCCAATAATTAAGTCGTGATCAAGTCTGGCGATTCAATCAATTATCGGAGAACTGCGATTACACGCTAACTCACGAATTAAGCTGACTACACTACTGATTCTGTTCCGGGTCGTCATAAATCTACCCCCCTTAAAAAAAATTTCGACCTCGAAATTTTCAAGCCTGCTAACTGAAAAGTAGGAACACTGCCTCTGCATATAGTTCAACTCCCAAGTGGCAACCTCAACTGAACGACTCTGTTAATGGAAAATATCTCTGTACCCTCAAATCCCAAATCTGAAAGGGCTCCTCCACAAATGCCAAGTTTTCCTGTATAAGGAACTGATAGGGTACAAAACACGCAAAAAATCTGAAATGTAATTCCAACACATGGAATACCACACACACAAAGCCAACGCTATAGGCAATGCCAAACTATACGGCACAACACAAATTCGCCCCATGATCACATACGGACCAAAATATCATGGCAATTTCATAACTCAACCTGCTCTCAACAATATAACTCTAATATCGAACTCGAGCAATTATCAACCTGTTCATGCTAATCTGAAGGTCTGTGATAGCACATTCCACTAAATCAGGATCAGTCGTCAGCTCAAACCAAACTCGCTCCAGTACAATGGAGTACAACATCGTTTCTCAAAAAAAAAAGACTTCATGCAACGTCATAATCATAGTGGTTTACAAACTGGTACTGCAAGCAATCTCGAACAGTTGAAATTGCTGGTCCCAAATCCCTCGGCACTGCAATACCCAAGACCACAACATGCCCTCCAAAGACTGAATAGTCCTCAAAGATCGTCCACCAATCCAAGGATAAGAAACTGTACTAAACTGTAATCTGGTCCCCAATGCTCACTGCAACGCTTGCCAACACTCTGTTGTAACTGATTATCTCGATCAGTAAACTGGGACACAGGCGCATCACGAAAATGGACAACCTCTGCCAAATACAGCTATACCAGCCTGCTACCGAAATATTTTCTGGAAGTACAAGGAAAAGAACTGAGTTCATCAAATGGTCCACAAAGACCCGACAACTGGTACCACAAATCGAAGTGCGTACTGGCACACAAAATCCACAGTGACAAGCTTCAATTTCTAATCAAAAATCTCCAACGGCTGTAACTTCCCAGCAAGTTTCTGCCTCCCAGCCATCGCTTGCCGATATATGTGGCATCTGCTCACACAAGCTGTTATATTCCTCTTCACGTTGCGTCACGAGTAATAAACCTAAAGTATCTGATACATCTCCGGACCACTAGTGCATAACGCACATAAAACAATGAGCTTCATCATCATCACACTCTAACTCAGCTCTAGTAGCTCGCAACTCGTCTAACATGGAAACTCGAACCACACACACGAAACAATGAAACTCCCGATTTCTGACTGAATGCATCAGCAACAACATCCCAGATGGATAGTCAAAGTACAACTACTAGCCTTTCTCAGATAAACTCAAATGTGCAGCCATAGTCGTTAATCGACCCCATACATCTACATTGCCTCAAGCTCGAATCTGGCTGAATATGCAAGTAGATGCAACTCAAGCGATCAGTGTACATCCTACACTGCGCTGCACGCCGTAACAGTAGTGTCTCGAACTCTTCGATGCTAACATAAAGACTGCAACTCCCAAGTCATACATAGGATACGTAACTTCATAAAGTTTCCACTGCCTAAAACCATGAGCCACCGCTCTGTTATACTGCATCAAAGCATAACCAAATCCAAACCTCGATGCATCGCTAGAAACCACGGTCGTCAGGTAAAGTCAAAACCGGTGCAATGGTCAACTTTCCTTCAGAAGTAAGTAATTCATCTCATACGCATCAGACCACTCGAACTTGACGCCTTTCTTCGTCAATCTGGAAAATGGAGTGACAATCCGAGAAAAATCCTGTACAAATCGCCGATAGTAGCTTGCCAAACCTAAGAAACTCCGGATCTCCGGCACGGTGGTAGGTCTACTGCAATTCAACACAGCCTCGATCTTGTCAGGATCTACGCTGACTCCCTCAGCGGATATCACGTGCCCCAGAAACTTCATGTTGTCCAGCCAAAACTCTCACTTGCTGAACTTCGCAAACAACTGATTGTCCCACAAAGTCCGCGAAACCGCTCGCAATTTCTTCTTGTGCTGGCCCACACTCCTAGAGTAAATCAGGATGTTGCCGACAAACACGACCGCAAACTCTTCAAGAAACCGTCTGAACACCCAGTTCATCAAGTCCGTAAAAACCGCGGGGCATTGGTTAACCCGAACGGCATAACCAAAAACTCGTAATGCTCGCACTGTGATCTGAAAGTTGTTCTGGCCATATCTGACTCTCTGATCCACAACTGATGGTATCCGGACCCGAAATTAATCTTTGAAAAGACTGAAGCTCCCTTGAGCTGATCATACAAGTCGTCAATTCGAAGTAGAGGATACTTGCTCTCCTCTGAAGCCTGATTCAGCTTCCGGTAGTCGATACACCACCTCATCGAACCATCATACCTTCGTACATATAGTGTAACAGCACGTCACGGTGATACACTGGGTTGAACCTGTAGCTCCATCAGCTCCGCTGCCACTGAACGACAAGATGCCGGTGATATGAGTCCAGCGCCCGATAAAATATCAATGGTGTAGTCAGTCTCCCGAACTGGAGGAACACTCGGTAACTCCTCCGGAACACACCTGGAACCTCTGGAACCACCTATATCACCAATGTCTAGTACAGCAGCTGTAGTATCCATGACATGAGCTAAGTATGCTACACACCCCTTTTCATCATCCGCTCGCCCTTTATTGCTAAAATCACACATGGCGATAAAATATTCTTCTCACCGCAAAACAATATCTCGAGAAATCCGGGTCGTCGAAACGCAACCTCCTTCTTGTGACCATCGAATATAGCCCAATGCGTCGTCAAAAGTCCATACCCAACATCATAACAAAATCGACGATATCCAACAATAACAGATCCGCAGCTAACCCATAACCTCCAATAAAGATCTCGCAACCTCTCTGGATAGATACAATATGCTCCATAACCCCGGAAGTGGAGATGCAGACATAATAGCCATGGATGTCAAGCAACGGTAACCTCAGAGAAAACTCTGCCTTCCCACAGGGTCGTGGTACGAACTCTGGCATGCCCAACTAGCCGTCTACGTCGATTACGACTTCGCTGATTGACTCGTCTAGAAGGCTGCGTTGGTTAAACTCCAGAAATGGCATCTTGACCTCCTCCTAAACTCTGAGCTGCCGAACCACTAAAACAGCTGGCTGAGGACGCTCCCTCGCAACGTGACCCTCTTGGCCACCAAAATAGCATCTGAGAGTGCCCCTCGGACACAAATCACAGCAACGCCTGCTGTGTGGAAGAATCACCAACGATCACCCTAACTCATGCCACAGGAACAAGTCAACTACTCTGTGATCTTCATCACCGCCAAAAGGATCTTCTGCTTATTCGACTAAGTTCACCTTTCTCAAACCAACATATCGGAAACCGCGTATACCTTTCCTTCTCGATGTCCTTGCCTCTGAGTGCAGTACCTAAAGCTTCTCACGGTTGTCTCGAGGCATAACAGTTAAAACCCCTCTGATGCTCAGGTTCAAACTCATCTCGAACTTCGTGCACTGCTTCCTCTGAAGCCACATAACACGTGCAAACAGAAACAAACATATGAATGATACATCTCTGCCTTAGGTGGGTAAACACTCCATATTTCCGTTGTTGGGTAGCCTGATTGAACCATTACCGTATAAACAATACCTCGAATGTAGGCCATGGAGTCGCAACATGAACTCACATAATACCAACCCATCAAATACAATGATCTGACTCAGGCACACCATCAACTTCCATAATTCTCTACTCAAGAGCAACATGTAGACGCCCATATACGCACAACCGGGCAAACCATGCTACACAAATCTCTGAATTCAAAATGCTGATCCAAACCCACAACTCATTGTCAAGTCGCGCATCGACTGATCCTCAATAGGATCCACAACCGTACTGACACGGAAAGCACGTCAAGGAGGCATCCTAATGAATAAGGCATTATTCGCAACAAGTAGAACATAATCATGGAACTTCAAATATTTGAAAGCATACAACACCCGGAATATTGATGAGTATCCGCCGGCCGGTCGGGTCATCACTCCAGACATGCTATACAATCTTAAATATCCTTGGGCACCTAATGCCTAATGACTACAGAAGTCTACAGAACCTAAAACCTAATGCTCTGATACCAAGCTGAAAGGACCCAACCCCGATTTAGTTTCCTAAATCGGAATCAAACCCCTTCTGAAAACACGAACCAACAAAAATCATAAAAATTTCGGCAGAGTAACGTTACTAACGTGGAATTGCCATTAACCTGCACCCAGAAAATAACACTTCCTCCTATGCCACAAAAATCAAACCGTGGGCACCAATCCCATCCAGATTTCTCAATATTATAATAGTAATGTAAAGTAATAAATAAAACTATATTTTACAGAAATCTGTGGAAAATCGTATAAAAGTATAACATCACAATGCTCAGAGCGACCTCTACTGTATAATTATATAAATATACCACAGCAGGTAGAACAAGAAACCTACTGGAAGAAACAAGGTAGCTCGAACACTATGCCTTCGACTGTGACGTGCGAAACCATAATCCGAACTGCAAACTGGGCAAAGAAAACGAAAAGCACTGGGGAAAGACATAAAAATCGTTAGAGTGAGTGGACGAAAATAAATGTCTTTCGCCGAATAATATATGTTATAAAAACATATGCGAGTCAAATTCCTCACGCGTACGGAGCATGCAGCGTAAAACTCTGCAGGGTCACTCATGGACACGTCCGCGCTAGTACAGTCAAAATCACGGGATCCCAGACCCACACGTGATTCTAGCTAGAAAGGCCTTAGGTCAGAGGTCTGCCCCTCCCCCCGGTAAAGGCCTCGGGTCAGGGGTCACAGCCTCCAACGGTAAACATCCTCGGGGATCAGTTGGGATGCAAGTGTATCGATACAACAATATATACTGTGACTATACTCTATGTAAACCAAATCATAAATAGTTCTATGCAAGTGTATAAAGCAATATGTAAATGCATATACATAATATATAATTGTATAGGCATAATCGTATAACACATGCTCATATAAATCATAATCTCATATGCATGCTCAAGCTCGTAAAATGTGTAATAAAGACTCGCGATTATCAGTGAAAAGAAATTGTCCACTCACAGATAAGCGTAACGCGATACGCGTTAATCCGGTGATCCGGCGGAAAATCCCTCGCCAAACGAACGATCACGAACCCCTGAATAATCATAAAATCTACCGCTCAAAATCATAACTCGAAACCTCAAATCATATCACGAGAAACAACCGTTCCCGGAAACATATAATTCAATAACGACGAAATCGTGAAAATCTGATAATCACACTACAAAAGCTCGCTATAATTTCCGATGCTCAATTCGAAAAACAAACATCACCACTGCGATCAGGGCGCGATTCCGAGTAAAACGACATATAACTCGTCGAAAAACACGTCGTCGGAAAAATCGCCGCTACCGCCTGCCGCCGAAAATTCAGACCTGCCTAGAAAATTTTATGCTACACATGAGTTTGAAGATCTCGACGTTTCTAACAACTTTCCAGTTCAAAGTTAAGGCCAATTTTGATCGGAAAACCTCCAAAATTCAACTCAAAGTTCCAAACCCTTACCGGAATTTCAAACCGATCGATCTCCCTCCTCAGGCCACGGCAACCCTCAAGACCACTTGAAATAGCTTCCCTACCTCGAGGCTAACAAAACCCCTCAAAGAGGAGCCACCAAATCGGACGGAAAAGCCACCTCCGACCTCCACGAATTCTCGCCGGAAAACATTGATTTTCGCCGAGCCATATCTTCTTCCTCCAGCCACCATAGAGGGTGATCCAAATCTCAATCCGAAGAGGGCCACGAGCCCAACAAACTCCGTGAAGGGACCCTGGCCAACCGTGAAAGGACCCAACCCCGATTTAGCTTCCTAAATCGGAATCAAACCCCTTCGAAAACACGAACCAACAAAAACTTTTCGAAATTTGGGCAGAGTTTCGTTACTAGCGTGGAATTACCATTACCTGCACGCGTAAAATACACTCCATCCTATGCCACAAAAAGCAAACCGTGGGCACCAACCCCATCCGGATTTCTCAATATATCAACAATAACGTAAAGTAGTAAATATATATACACTTTATTAAAATCCAGTGTAAAATCGTATAACATATTCAATAGGAAGCTCAGAGCGACATCTAATACATAATCGTATACTCATACCACAGTAGGTAGAACAATAAACCTACTGGATGAAATAAAGTAGCTCGAGCACTATGCCTCCGACCACGACGTGCGACACCAGAGCCTGAACTGCAAACTGGGCACGGAAATCGAAAAGCCCAGGTGAAAGACAATAACACGTTAGAGTGAGTGGACGAAAATAAATGTCTTTCACCAAGTAATATACGTTATAAAAACATATGCGAGTCCAGGTAAATAAAAACATAACATAGTACACGAGGTAAAACTCATACTCCTCCAGTGTACTGAGCATGCAAGTATAAATCCCACGGGGTCACTCATGGACTCCTCCGTGCTAGTACAGTCTGAACCACGGAGTCTCTCTGACTTCCACGTGATTCTAAGCCAGAAATGGCCTCGGTTCCGGGGAATACGCCCCTCACCGGTCTGGTTGGGGAATCGCCCCTCCAGGCGGCCCTCCGTCGGGGATCAGCCGACGAGGCAAGGTGTATCGATACAACAACGTAACTGAGACTGTACTCTGTGTAAACCAAATCATAAACAGTTCGATGCAAATGCATGAAATAACATATAAGTGTATGTATATTCGTATACGTATATCCGTATAAGTGTAATCGTATAATCGTAAACACATGCTCATTTAATCCGTAATCTCAATACGCATGCTCAAGTTCGAAAATCATATAAATGACTCGCAATCATTTCCGTGAAATAAAATGTCCACTCACAGACTGGCGTAACGCGTATCGCGTTAACCCGTGATCCGGCGGAAAGTCCCTCGCCAAAAGAACGATCACGAACCCCTGAATATTCACAATGTCCAATATTCAAAATCATAATCCGACAATTCGAATCAAACCACGAGAAACCACCGTTCTCGGAAATACACAATTCGAATACGACGAATCGACGAAAATCCATATATACCACCTCAATACCTCATTTTACGTTCGGATGCTCAACTCGAAAAACGAACCTCCCCACTGCGATCAGGGCGCGATTTCGAGTCAAATGACATGCGACTTGCCGAAAGTCAAAAAGTCA
This sequence comes from Geum urbanum, assembly GCA_946800695.1. Lineage (NCBI taxonomy): Eukaryota > Viridiplantae > Streptophyta > Magnoliopsida > Rosales > Rosaceae > Geum > Geum urbanum. The sequence continues at coordinate 45,982,418 of OX326998.1, forward strand.
ACTCTGACCGTTGACCGCCGCCGTTGACCGCCGTCCACGGCGGCGCCGCCGCCGTCCGAAGAATTTCAAGGCGGAGCAACCCCTATTCCACTCAAAACCATCCACTGAGCAACTTTGTCAACTACAACAAAGGCCAATTCTCACTCTAACATGGTCAATTTCAAGAAAAACCGAATGAACACACAAATTTCAATCCCAAAATTCTCCAAGCTCAAGCAAAATTAGAGCACCAAACTTACAGGGTAGCATGTAGGTGAGGAGAGCTTCAAAACCCAGTGCTAATCATAGCTCAATTCGGCCCGAAACCAAGAACCCGAATTCACAAAGTTTTCTCCACTTTTCCGCCGGAAAATATCCTCCTTCCGGTGAGTCACGCCGGAAACTAAGGTTAGGGACGAGTTCGGGAGGCCGAGACGAAAAGGAAGAGACCCAAACCAACCCCAAAGGTGGCCGGACGGCGTCTCACCGCCGGCGAGCCAAACGGTGTCGCGCCACCCCTAACCACCGAGCTTGACTCGGTCAAAGCATCATTATTCCAGGTTTGACTTCCCCTTTTAGTAAGTTTCTATTTATACTTCATTAAATACTTTCCCAAAACGGAAACCTACAATTATCCATTTAACGAACTTCAAACACGCGTAACTTTCTCGTCGTATATCCGATTCCGATAATTCTCGCGGCCAAAAACTCGTCTCGACGTACTCTTCAATAATCACTCAAAGTCAAACACATCGGCCAACCGAATAAAAAGTCAACCCTTCAAAGCAACACACATTAAATCGACTAAATAATCAACAAACGGCAAAATTCGCAACTAATACCTCGTAACTCCAAATCATGCTCCGGAAGTTCCCACAAACTCGAAATTAAATTCCGAACAACTTCCGTGAAGAAGCCGAACCCAAATTCTCGTCCGGTAATTTAGTCGTTAAGTAGCCCACCATTTAAATCTGAACTTCAAATATTCATAACTAATTCCTCGGTCGTCCAAATAACGATCCGGAACCGCCCACGAACTCATAATCACACATACAACGACTCTCGAGAAGAGACCCAGCTCCAATTCTCGGCCAATAATTAAGTCGTTAATAAACTCGACGATTCCAATAACCGTCGGACAACTGCGACTATGCCGTAACTCATCGATCAAGCTGAACATACTGCTAAATCTGGTCCGGGTCGTCACAAATCCACCCCCCTTAGAAAAATTTCGACCTCGAAATTTGCAAGTCTGCCAACTCAAAGGTAGGAGCACTGCCTCTGTATACTGCTCAACTGCCCAGTGGCTACATCAACTGAATAACTCTAGCAACTGACTCCACAATAAGAGATAGCTCTGTGCTGAAATCTCTGTACCCACAAATCACAAATCTGAACTGGCTCCACATAAGCGCCAAGTGTTCCTACATAAGGAACAAACAGGGTACACAACACATAGCAAACCTGAAACATAGTTCCGCCACGCGGAACACAACACACAAAGCCAACACTATAGGCGATGCCGAACCATACGGCATAACACAAACTCGCCTATGGCCACATATGGATCAAAATATCAAGGCAAATCACAACACAACCTGCTCATACTAACGAAACTCAAGCATCGAACTCAAACAATTATCGACCCATTTCCGCTAATCTGACAGTCTGTGGTAACACACTCCACAAAATCGGAAACAAATATCAACTCAAATTCAAACCAAACTCACTCCAACACAATGAAGTACAACATCGTTCCTCAAAACGACGTCAAACAATATCAAAATCGCAGTGGACAACAACCTGGTATTGCAAGCAACCTCGAACAGCTGAAACTGCTGGTCCCGAATCCTCCGGAACTGCAATACCGTGGTCCACAATGGCTTGACAACCGGTATCACAAATCAAAATGCACACAAACACACACACAAGGTCACAGCGACAAACGCCACGTCCAACCAGAAATCTCGAATGGCTGATACATCGCGGCAAGTCTCCGCCTCCGAGCCATGGCCAGCTGACAAATGTGGCATCTACACACACAAGCCGCTATATTGTTCTTCATGTTGCGTCTCGAGTAGTAAACTTGGAGTATCTGATACTTCTCTGCGTCACTAGCGCCAAACACGCACAAAATCACGAGTCTCAACACCATCATACTCGAACTCAGCTCTCGTAGCCCACACTCGGCTCACACGGAGACTCGAGCCACACATACACACATGCAATACTGAAGCTCCTAACTCTCGACTGAATGCACCAACAACAACATCATCCCAAACGGATGGTCAAAATACAACCTCCAGCTTTCTCGAACAACTCAAAGGTGCAGCCATAGTCATGAGTCGACCTCATCCATCAGTACCGCCACACGCCCAAATCTGGTCGGAAATGCAAGTGGATGAAACTCATGTGATTAGTGTACGTCCTACACTGCGCTGCACGCCAACAGTAATATCTCAAACTTTCCAATGCAACATAAGGCAGCTACACCCAAATCATAAATAAGATACGTAGCCACATAAGGTTTCCACCGCCTGGAACCAAGAGCCATCGCTCTGCTACACAGCAACAAAACATAACCACATCCAATCCTCGATGCATCGCCATAACCCACGAACTCATCACGATCGTCAGGTAAGGTCAAAACCGAAACAACGGTCAACCATCCTCAGGAGTGAGTAACTCTCCTCGCGTGCATCGAACCACTCGAACTTGACACCTTCTTCGTCAATCCGAAAGGTAGAGGGGCAATCCAGGAAAATCCTACACAAAGCCGTCGGTAGAAGCCTGTCAAACTCAAGAGACTCCCGATCTCTGGTGCAATGGTAGGGCAAACTCCGAATCAACACGGCTTATAACTGGTCAGGATCCACGCCAACTCCCTCGGCTAGCATCACACAGCCAAAATCGTTACACTAATCGGCCAAAACTTACACTGGCTGAACTTACAATAGCTAATCGTCTCGTGAAGTCCACAAAACCGCTCGCAACTGCTCCAGGTACTGGTCCACACTCTCGGAGTACATCAGGACATTGCCAACAAACATGACCGCAACTCGTCCAGAAACCGTCTGAACACATGGTCCATCAAGTCCACATGATCTACGGGGGCATTGGTCAACCATACAACGTGACCAAAAACTCCTGATGTCCGCACCGTGATCCGAAAGCCAACATAGCCACATCTGACTCATCAAACCTCCACTGATGGTATCCGGATCCGGAATCAATCCTCGAAAAGACTGAAGCTCTCACAAGCTGATCAACCAGTCGTCAATCCGAAACGGAGGATACTTGCACTCCCCTGAAGCGAATCAGGCTTCCGATAGTCAATGCGCCACCACAACGAACCCTCTAACGTCTGCACAAACAATGCAAGAGCACACCACGCAAATACGCGGAGTCGCATGAAATCTACTGAAACCTCCTCCAGCAACTCCTGGAGTCGAAACTGTAGCTCCATCAGCTCCGCTGGCTCCAAACGACAAAATGCCGGTAAAATGAGTCCAGCACCTGGTACAAGCTCAATGGTGTAGTCAGTCTCTCGAACTGGAGGAACACCTGATAACTCCTCCAGAACACATCTGGAACTCGGGAACCACCTCAATGACGCCAATGTCAGGTACAGCAACCGTAGTATCCACAACATGAGCTAATCAAACAACACCACCCGTCTCCATCATCCGCTCGACCATCACCGCGAAACAGTATCTCGGGGAAATCTGGTCGTCGAAACACAACCCCCTTCTCGAAGCACTCGAACACAACCAAATGCATCGTCATTAAGTCCGTACTCACAAACATACCAAAACCACGATGTCCAGCTACAACAATTCCACGGCTAACCCATAACCTCAAACAAGGATCTCGCGACCTCCGGATGGATACAACACTCTCCAAGACCTCGGAAGTGGAGATGCAGGTACAATCGCCATGGACATCAAGCAATAGTAACCTCGGAGAAAAGTCTGTCCTCAAACAAGGTCATGGCACGAACTCCAACATGCCCAACTGGCCACACACATCAACTGTGACTTCTGACTAACTCGTCAACAGGGTGCATTAGTCAGACCGCAGGAACAACATGAGGATCTCCTCGTAAACTCTGAGCTGCCGAACCGCTACAACAGCTGACCAAGGGCGCTCCCTCGTAACGTGATCCTCCTGGCCACCACAATGGCAACAGAGAGTGTACCACAAACACAAGTCACCGCAACACCTGCTGCGTGAAAGGATCACCAACGATCGCCCAAACTCATGCCACAGGAGCAAATCTGCTACTCTGTGATCTCTGCCATCGCCAAATGAATCAGCAGAGGATCCTCAACATAACCGAAAAGGCCACAGTCTGATGAAGTTACTGATCCCGAAGTATCAGAACTCAATCTCTCACTACTGAATCCACTTTCCTCAAACCGTCACATCGAAAACCGTGTACATCTTTCCCTTACACTAGCCTCGCCACTGAGTGCAGCACACTAAGCTCCTCACGGATATCTCGAGGCACATCAATCAAAATCTCTCTGATACTCAGGTTCAAACTCATCTCGAACTTCGTACACTGCCCGAAACTAACATGTGAACAATGCATCTCTGCCCCAGGTGGGTAAACACTCCACATCAATTGCTGAGTAGCCTAATAACACCATCACTGTTTACACAACACTCTGAATGTAGGCCATGGAGTCACAATCGGAACTCACACAATATCAGCCCACCAAATACACTGATCTAACTCAGGCAAACATCAACTGCCACAAATCTCAGCTCTGAGGCAACATATAGACGCTTACACACACAACCAGGCAAACCGTGCCACACAACTCACTGAACTCTGAATACTCATCCAAATCCACAGTTCACTGGCAATTCACGCGTCGAATGATCCTCAACAGGATCCACAACCGAAACGACACGGAAAGCACGTCAGGAGGCATCCTAATGAATACAATATCGTTCACAACAAGTGAAATGTAATCATGGAACTTCAAATATTTGAAAGCATATAACACCCGGAATTTGATGATTATCCGCCGGCCGGTCGGGTCACCATTCCAGACATGCTGTACATTCTCAAATACCCTTAGTAAACACGACTACAGAAGTCTACAGAACCTACAACCTAATGCTCTGATACCAAGCTGAAAGGACCCAACCCCGATTTAGCTTCCTAAATCGGAATCAAACCCCTTCGAAAACACGAACCAACAAAAACTTTTCGAAATTTGGGCAGAGTTTCGTTACTAGCGTGGAATTACCATTACCTGCACGCGTAAAATACACTCCATCCTATGCCACAAAAAGCAAACCGTGGGCACCAACCCCATCCGGATTTCTCAATATATCAACAATAACGTAAAGTAGTAAATATATATACACTTTATTAAAATCCAGTGTAAAATCGTATAACATATTCAATAGGAAGCTCAGAGCGACATCTAATACATAATCGTATACTCATACCACAGTAGGTAGAACAATAAACCTACTGGATGAAATAAAGTAGCTCGAGCACTATGCCTCCGACCACGACGTGCGACACCAGAGCCTGAACTGCAAACTGGGCACGGAAATCAAAAAGCCCAGGTGAAAGACAATAACACGTTAGAGTGAGTGGACGAAAATAAATGTCTTTCACCAAGTAATATACGTTATAAAAACATATGCGAGTCCAGGTAAATAAAAACATAACATAGTACACGAGGTAAAACTCATACTCCTCCAGTGTACTGAGCATGCAAGTATAAATCCCACGGGGTCACTCATGGACTCCTCCGTGCTAGTACAGTCTGAACCACGGAGTCTCTCTGACTTCCACGTGATTCTAAGCCAGAAATGGCCTCGGTTCCGGGGAATACGCCCCTCACCGGTCTGGTTGGGGAATCGCCCCTCCAGGCGGCCCTCCGTCGGGGATCAGCCGACGAGGCAAGGTGTATCGATACAACAACGTAACTGAGACTGTACTCTGTGTAAACCAAATCATAAACAGTTCGATGCAAATGCATGAAATAACATATAAGTGTATGTATATTCGTATACGTATATCCGTATAAGTGTAATCGTATAATCGTAAACACATGCTCATTTAATCCGTAATCTCAATACGCATGCTCAAGTTCGAAAATCATATAAATGACTCGCAATCATTTCCGTGAAATAAAATGTCCACTCACAGACTGGCGTAACGCGTATCGCGTTAACCCGTGATCCGGCGGAAAGTCCCTCGCCAAAAGAACGATCACGAACCCCTGAATATTCACAATGTCCAATATTCAAAATCATAATCCGACAATTCGAATCAAACCACGAGAAACCACCGTTCTCGGAAATACACAATTCGAATACGACGAATCGACGAAAATCCATATATACCACCTCAATACCTCATTTTACGTTCGGATGCTCAACTCGAAAAACGAACCTCCCCACTGCGATCAGGGCGCGATTTCGAGTCAAATGACATGCGACTTGCCGAAAGTCAAAAAGTCAACTCTGACCGTTGACCGCCGCCGTTGACCGCCGTCCACGGCGGCGCCGCCGCCGTCCGAAGAATTTCAAGGCGGAGCAACCCCTATTCCACTCAAAACCATCCACTGAGCAACTTTGTCAACTACAACAAAGGCCAATTCTCACTCTAACATGGTCAATTTCAAGAAAAACCGAATGAACACACAAATTTCAATCCCAAAATTCTCCAAGCTCAAGCAAAATTAGAGCACCAAACTTACAGGGTAGCATGTAGGTGAGGAGAGCTTCAAAACCCAGTGCTAATCATAGCTCAATTCGGCCCGAAACCAAGAACCCGAATTCACAAAGTTTTCTCCACTTTTCCGCCGGAAAATATCCTCCTTCCGGTGAGTCACGCCGGAAACTAAGGTTAGGGACGAGTTCGGGAGGCCGAGACGAAAAGGAAGAGACCCAAACCAACCCCAAAGGTGGCCGGACGGCGTCTCACCGCCGGCGAGCCAAACGGTGTCGCGCCACCCCTAACCACCGAGCTTGACTCGGTCAAAGCATCATTATTCCAGGTTTGACTTCCCCTTTTAGTAAGTTTCTATTTATACTTCATTAAATACTTTCCCAAAACGGAAACCTACAATTATCCATTTAACGAACTTCAAACACGCGTAACTTTCTCGTCGTATATCCGATTCCGATAATTCTCGCGGCCAAAAACTCGTCTCGACGTACTCTTCAATAATCACTCAAAGTCAAACACATCGGCCAACCGAATAAAAAGTCAACCCTTCAAAGCAACACACATTAAATCGACTAAATAATCAACAAACGGCAAAATTCGCAACTAATACCTCGTAACTCCAAATCATGCTCCGGAAGTTCCCACAAACTCGAAATTAAATTCCGAACAACTTCCGTGAAGAAGCCGAACCCAAATTCTCGTCCGGTAATTTAGTCGTTAAGTAGCCCACCATTTAAATCTGAACTTCAAATATTCATAACTAATTCCTCGGTCGTCCAAATAACGATCCGGAACCGCCCACGAACTCATAATCACACATACAACGACTCTCGAGAAGAGACCCAGCTCCAATTCTCGGCCAATAATTAAGTCGTTAATAAACTCGACGATTCCAATAACCGTCGGACAACTGCGACTATGCCGTAACTCATCGATCAAGCTGAACATACTGCTAAATCTGGTCCGGGTCGTCACAACCGTGGCCGAAATCGGCCTCCACGGCAACGCGAAGTCGCGACACCCAAACGGTACAAACGGGTCGCCTCCTTGACCCGTGGTCAACGCGGGTCAAGGCCTAGTTTCCCCTTTTGGCAAGTTTCCAAATTCGGCAAGTATTTTCCCGTATTTATACCGTACGCGTATCGAACCCCAAACTGATAAACACGACAATATTCGACGGATGAAAATATTCACAACTTATTCCTCGTAACTCGGAAAAATTCTCCGGAAGTTCCCACGAGCTCGAAATTAAATTTTCTACAACTTCCGCGAAGGATCCCAAATCAAATTCTCGCCCGATAATTTAGTCGCTAACGAAGCCGCCATATTAACAGATTACGTCGAAATCGCGACTAATCGCGAAACTCGCAAATCAAGTCGATAACCATTCCAATTTCGGTTCGGGTCGATCAATGGACCAAAAAGGATCAAAATCACGATTCGGATAGACTCGAATACGAACGGATAAACTCGACGATATTCGGAAAATTCAAATATGCATATTATATTCCTCGATCGTCAAAATAATAATCCGGAACCGCCCACAAACTCGAAATCACGCGTACAACAACTCTCGAGAAGAGACTCCACTCAAATTCTGGGCCAATAATTAAGTCGTGATCAAGTATGGCGATTCAATCAATTATCGGAGAACTGCGATTACGCGCTAACTCACGAATTAAACTGACTACACTACTGATTCTGTGCCGGGTCCTCACAAAATATCCTCTCAAATTTGCACATGATAAAAATGATGTCCTTTTGCATTTCCCTGATGTCTGATTTTTTCACTTCTCTAGTGCATAACTTCTGAAATAATCTTGTCAACGCCACTAACGGCTCCTCCACCTCTTTAGGCAGGTACACTCGAATGAAAACAAGGAAGAGGCATTGAAGCAGTATATGGTAGTCATGACTCTTTAATCCGTACATCTTATTGTCCCAGAAGTTAACATACCGGCATATATTGCCTGCATAGCCTGAAGGATACCTGACATTACCCATCTACCTAAAAATTTCATTCTCCTAGTCAAGCTTGACGGTGTAAGGAGCTTGAGGCATTTTTTTCTTCCATTCTCTCAACCACAAATGTTTCCGCAAATTCATTCTTTTCAGATCAATGCGTGCCTTAGGGTTGTCTTTAGTTTTCCCCTCCTAATTCAGCAATGTGCCCACCACATTCTCGCACACATTCTTCTCTATAGGCATGACATCAGGTATTGACACCACTATTTCATGATGATTGCTCAGCTGACCAAAATCGTATTCATTCATCACTTCCAAAATTTCATCCCCCGTCCATTTCCAGGGTTGCACACACCCGTTTCTATAATGCCATCAAAAGCCTCAAGATCCTGCCTCCATGTGTGGAAGCCAACAATGGTGATGTATCTGGACAATCTTTCTACAACGAGATCTGTAGCACTCAATAGTCATACACTCTGAACAAGCTCTGTATCCCCTGGTAAAGTTGCCGGACCATAACCCGCGGGCAGGAAAATCAATTATGGTGCCAACAACCATGGCATGCATTTGGAACATCTGGTTTTTGTACTTGTCATAAGTGGGATGGCCAAATTCACTCAGGTACTTAAGCTCCTCAATCAAGGGTCTCAAATACATATCGAGACATTTTCCTAGATAACCCGGCCCTAGAATTAACAGGGTGAGCATATTGTATTCCTTCTTCATGCACATCCATGGAGAAAGGTTGTATGGTACCAAAATAACTGGTCATATACTGTATTGAAGACTCATGTTACCAAAAGGATTGAATCCGTTAGATGAGAGCCCGAGCCAAACATTTCAAACCTCTAATGCAAAATGAAAAAACTTCCTGACCATGTGCTTCCAAGCCTCTCATTCAACAGGATGTATAAGGGTATCATCGTCAGGCAAATTCCTCTCAGCCCACCATATCATAGCTTCAGCCATGTGTGCACACATGAACAACTATTCCAGCCTATCAATCAGCGGAAAATACCGAAGTACCTTCACAACTTTCTTATTCCCTACAAGAGCCAACTTATACCTATCTGTGTGACATACTGGGCAGGCATCATTGCCCTCAAGATCATTCCCATTAGCATCTTTACCCCAGAAGAGAACGCAATCATATCTGTGTGCATGAATTTTGATGTAGGAAAGGCCAAGATGTTTCAGGATATGTTGCACCTTACAATGAGTGGTAGAAAGACGATGACCGGGGGGTAGCGTCGAAGTTGTCCACTTGAGCCAATCATCAATAGTTTTGACACTCATTTTGTTCTCCACTTTGAGCTTCATTACTCCTATGACACTTTCAAGAACAATTGCAACCTTATTACACCCGTTGTATAACGGGGTCTATTGGAATGCAATCAGCTTGTTGTACTTGTCCATACTGGTAGTGTTGACAACTGTAGGTAATTGTTGGACTAGCTCAATATGAGGGAAGCCCCCAACAGCGGAATCATTATTTAGTTCTTGAGCTAATACACTACTATCATAAGGAAAAACATCGTTGATAACCTCGTTGTTGGATCATTGGATGTACTAGCCATCTGAGGATATTGTCCATGATCATGCTAACCTGCTAATGATGTTTCACCGTGATAAATCTAAAACGTGTACTTATCCCAAAACCCGGTTTTCTTCAGGTGCTCCCATACTGTATCAATGGTAAAACGATACATATCGCTCCGACACTGGCAGTGTTTACACAGGCAATAATGAATATCATTCACATTAGAATTAGCCTTCACATATTCCACAAAACTCTTCATTCCAATTTCATAATTTCAATCCCATCTTGGAAGCAAAATCCAACTCTTGTCCATCCTGAAAATTTCAACTTAATTTATATATATATACACATCTTTAATTCGACCATCTACTAGCTAGCTAGCTACATAATTACAAAGTTACACACACACACACACACACACACACACACATATATATATATGCATACTAGCTATCAACAATTAACATATAAAGACACATACATATATATTTTCATCTAATTAAATCAACTCAATCTCCAAAATTCATATATATATATATATATATATAACACTCATAAATAAACTCAATCTCCAAAATTTATACATATATATTTTCATCTAATTAAATCAACTGAATCTACAAAATTCATATATATACGTACCTATATAGCGAGAAATAGCTTCATGAACTTACTTTTGATAGCTACTGACAACACCCAACAATTTGAGAGTGTTTTGAGTTTTCCTCCTCCAATTTTTTTGAATGGTTAAGCTGTTACCCGATCTGTTTAGATAAGGAACTATACGACATAAAACACTACCACATAACTTCTCATTGCCGACGACTTAGAGAAATAAAGGCCAACGATTTTTGAAGTCGTTGGCAATAGTGTACTATTGCCGACGATTGATTGCAAAAATCGTCGGCAATACTCATTGCCAACGCTTTATAGCCTACAGGACTATAGCCGATGATTTTTACGAAGTCGTCGACTATAGTATAAAACCCCTGTAGGATATAAAGCATCGGCAATAGTACTATTGCCGACGACTTCAAAAATCATCGGCCTTTGTTTCTCTAAGTCGTCGGCAATGAGAAGTTATGTGGTACTAAAAAATGGTCATCGGCTATAGTTGACCATATCGTCGGTCTTTTGCCAAACCCATCATCAGATATAGTATAACTATAGCCGACGATGAGTTTTAACTATAACTGATGGTTCATTTCTATACTGTCGGCTAAAGTTTTTTACCGACAATGGTTTTATACCCTCGGCTACAGTGTAGTATAGCCAACGGTAGAAAATGTCATCGGCCTGTTTTCCCTCTTTTCATTAGTTATAATACTTATGCTGGTAATGCCCCTTGATATCCACCAATGGCATTCACTTGTTTTGTTTCATTACTTTGCTACTTCATCGTAGGGCATTGGTCATTGTGGTGCCCTTGTATGTGACATACTCCATAAAAAGGTCATTGAGCTGCCTTAGCTCTCTTTATCTCGAGTTCAAGCACTAGTTCTAACATAGAAGCTAGCTTATCATACTTCTCATTCGCAACATGCTTTGAACTTGCTTTGGCTACTGTCTTCCTTGGAGCCATCCCATATTAAGCATCATTAATTGCTTGATTCTCCAACAATGTACGAGCCTCCGTCTCATTCATGTCCATGAATGCTCCATTTGCAGCTGCATAGAGAAGCTCTCTATCAATCGAATTCAAACCATCATAGAAGTAATTCATGAGGTTTGTCTATGAAAAACCATGGGAAGGGCAGGTAGCACATAAGACTTTGAAATGATCAGAATATTGGCCAAAGGACTTATCTGAAGCTTGTGTGATTCTCGTGATCTTCTTCTTCAAAACAGTGATCATTAAGGCCGGAAAGTGCTTAGCCAAGAATAGGTTCACAAGTTGTTTCCATGTCATGATGTGATAAGGCAGAAGTTCAAATAGCCAAGTTTGAGCTCTATCCGTCAAAGTGAAGGGAAAAGCCTTGAGCTTGAAGAGTTCTTCATCGGCTTCCGATGGCCTCATACTCATGCAAATAAACTAAAATTGCTTGAAATGCATGTTTGGATCTTCAATTGATAGCCTATGGAAGATGAGCAATTGGTGGATCTTCATTTGAAGCCACTCTTCAACTCTATGTCCTTCTTATCAGCTTGGGGTTCCAGAAATGAAATGCATGAAGGACCGCTACTCCATTCGATTGAGAAAGTACGTTGGAGAAGAGATCGCCTCTCATTGTTGTTGGTGTTGGGAGGGTTAGGTGGATTGACACCGGCCATGTCTTGCTTTTCTTCTTGTGAAAAATTCTCGGTGGAATGAGTGGATGAATGTGGAGAGTCAATTACATCCTCAATGAGATGAGGTACAGAATGTGGCTCCCCTATTGGTGGTACGACTTGAGATTTGCGAAGTGCAATATGGTCTGCTAGTGCTTGTAGGTCGGTACTAGAAGATTCGAGGTTCAAATTAGACATTTAATCTGCGCATTTTAGGCATATTTATTAATATATATATATATTCCTATATTTATGCCTTGTTAATTACTTAGTATTATTAGTTTTACTAGTTTTAATGTATTTTGTTATTTTCAGGTGTTGATCAAAAGAGATGGAGTAAAGGAGACTACAAGATGCTAAAACGCTACAAATTAATAAGGAGAAGGAAAATTGGTTCGAAATACCAAAGGAATTCGGCAAAGAAGGAAGAAGAAAATTGAAGAGAAACATAAATCATTTGTTGCCTACAAAAACCAATCCCATGTTAATTAGGATTTGAAAGCTTTTGGAAGGATCTTGAAGAAGAATAAATGAAGATGGACAAAATTAATTAGAAGACCATTTGAAAAAGTCCAAATTTGGTTGTGGTTGAGGTGACTTGGCCTCCAAATTCTACCTGGGTGGAGCTAGGAAACCTTGTTTACTAGGAAAACTATTTTGTAAAAGCCTATAAATACAAGAGGCTCGACCTTGAACTGTATCATCTCTTATTATAGCCTAAGCTCTGCCAAAATACTCTCCAAACCTCTCCCTCAAACACCAAGGAAGAGCACAAAGCAGACTACACCGTCGTCCACCATCTTCTCGGATCACTTGCACACGTTAAGTCCATACAAGTGAGAATCACCCTCCTTGGATTCATCTACACCTTGGGAGTTTGCAACGTTAAGCGGGATTTCTAAAAGTGTAACCATGAAACCTTTACTCCGTAGTCCTCTTTTGTTCTTGAATTCTTCTTGTTTGATATTGGTTTTTGGTGAATATATTTGGATTTTTCATACTTATTTGAGTTTATCTTCCATGTGTTTATGTTTTTGATATTTTTTTTAAGCATGCTATGTATGTTCTTAATGCGTTGGGTAGTGTAGGATTATTGTGTTAAGCCTCTCGCCTAAAAGTTATTCAATGATTCTTATAAATTAAGGCGTTAAGGTTTAAACCACATGGCATGTTATTTATGAAATCTTGAGCATGAATTTCGTAGGTAACTTAATTAGGTAACGAAAATTGGCTAGGTTAAATAGGATGATAACTTGTAAATATTTAGTTTAGGTTTGTTTTTGTCGAAAATATTGGCAAGGGTTTTGAGATTCTGTTCATAACTGTCAAAAATATTGTCGAAAATGAGACCAAATGATGAGTCATTTTATTCATAACTGTTCATGTAACTTGGATATTTTCTGCAGGTTCTAACCATTTTCTCTTATGCATTCACACCATCTTATCACTTAAGATTGATCTTGTTTGATGCATTTAGTTAATTTTGATTAAGTCAATGTATGATCCATGATAAACCAAAGTGTGACATTGTAGGAAAGATGCCTCAATGTGTTCCAAATTGCGATTCTAACGTGTGAAAAAAATATATGCCTATACAAATTTTCATTGCTTCTTTATTCTCTTGCATCATTTGCATTGCATTTTTGTTATATTTCATTTACATTCACGTTTAAGTGTGTTTCTGCATTTTTTGTGTTTACTTAACAACATTTTCGTGTACAATGTACATTTTTTGTTGCATTTCTTTTGTCTTCCAGTGATACTAACACTTGATCTATTGACAACTCAGGCTATTAAATGAATGAAAAATCCTGCTCTTCGTCAACTTGAACTCAGAAATCGATCAGTCCTTATACCTAATCAGAGCTAAGTTAACGAAGAAGGGTTTGAACAAAGGCCTATTTTCAATAGTCCACCACACAGTCCACCTACACCGCCACCCCTTGTAGCATAATTAGATATTTCTGACGCGGAATCCATGGCAGGTGCTGGGAACAATAACAACATTAAACAGTCCACCAGACAGCAGACATGTTCGAATTTGGGGAACTTTGGCTCAATTTCGATTGTATATCCATAGCCAGCAGCAGGCCAAACTACACCTGAATAGAAAAGTGGCATCATACACCATCTTCCATGCTTTCATGGCAACTCAACTGAAGATGTGAACACACACTTGACTACATTTATGTTTGTGTGTGATTTCATGTGTCCATCTGAAACTTCAAAGGAATCCTTCAGACTTAGAGCTTTTCCATTTTCACTAGAGGAGAAGGCAAAACGATGGCTCTTTAGTTTGTTTGTTGGATCTATAACTACTTGGGATGCATGTATGAAGGAGTTTCTCACTAAGTACTTTCCAGCGTCCAAAATCACAAATCTAATAAAGAAGATAACGGGCATTTTGCAAGAACATAATGAGTCTTTCTCTGCTTACTATGAAAGATTGAAGGAGTTGTGCGAGTCTTGTCCATCACATGAAATATCAGAAAGCAACATCTTGACATACTTCTATGAGGGACTCAAACCTTTGGAGAGAGAGCTCTTAAACGCAACAGTTGGAGGATCGTTCTTAGAGAAGCCAACAATTGTAGGTCATGCTTTATTGAACCAGCGTGCTCTTAACACTCAGTAGTATGAGGGGATGACATTGCATCAAAGCAGAAAAGTTAGTGAATTGTCTTCATCAAGCACTACTGCCGAATGGGCCAAGCTCACTTCATTGATTACCAAGCTTTTGGAGGCCAAGTCACGTCAACCATAGCCACCTGCAACGTTAATTTGTGGAATTTGCCTACTTTATGGGCATCATAATGAATAGTGTCCTCAGAATATACCAGCTCCAATAGCAGAAGAAGTAAACGCCATTGGTGGTTTTCAGAATAACCAAGGCGCCCCTCGGTACAACAACTATGGTAACTACAATCAAGTGTTCAAAAACAATCATCCTGGTTTTTATTGGAGGAACAATGATGGCTGCCTTAGCCCTCCTGCGCCTCAGCCATTTCCGTTGCAATCAACTCAGCAAAGGCCTTCCAATGTTGCAAGTGCTCTAGTTCAGCCTGTTCTTGCCAATCCAGATTATGACAAGATGTTGTCACAGCTCTCATCATCCACACAGGTTTTTCTGAACACTCAAGCCCAGCAGGGGAATGACATAGCTGAATTAAAGAAGTAGATGGTCTAGGTTGTTGAATTCATGGGCCAGATCAAGGATGGTTCTGGAAAATTGCCAACTCAGATAATTCCAAATCAAGGAGGTGATTTTCGTCAGACTAATGTTGTAGCTACTAGGGGTGGGAGTGGGTTAATCGGGTCGGTTTGAAGCACAAACCGCAACCACCCCACTTGTTGCGGGTTGCTAAAAATGCAAACCACAACCGCTTTGCTTATTCGGTGCACCCATATTTCGGTGCACTACATTATATGTGCAGAGCGATACATTTTCGATATTTAACCCATATTTAGTAATTATAAAATAACAAGTAAATTTAAAAATTTGAATATTACATAATCAATGTCTAAGACTATCAACAATTTAAATATTACATAATCATTAACTTAGTCGTTGTGAAATTGGAGAAGTGAGTAGAGCGTTTTTTATATTTATTTTTTAAACCCTAGAACTGTGAAGATTAAAAGTGACTAGAGGGTTTAGTAATTCTGATATTTATATACTATTAAGATTTTGGGTCAAGTTTGTCATATTCTCACTTTTAAATGGTTAAAATTAAATTAGATAGAGGTAGATTTCTGTTAAATATACTAATTAAATATAAACATAATGAAAAATGACATTATATATATAAATTAAATGCGGTGTGGTGTAGTATATTCAGGCGGTTTGGTTGCTCAACCCGCAACCACCCCATTAATTTGGTAGCGGTGCGGTTCATCGATAAACTGACACCCACATTATTCGATGCAGTTCCTGTTTTGCTTGTTCGGATCAGTGCAGTGCAGTTCCCATTTGTAAAGCATTTTTTGCCCAGCCCTAGTAGCTACTAGGAGTGGGAAGCAGCACAGTGAGTATCATCAGAAAAAGCCAACGTCACACTCTACCATCCTGAATGGCGTTGAGCATGATTCGGCCACCATTGAGGCCGAGAGAAGAAAGGTGACGCCACCTGTCACCAAGGCACCCTCATCTTCACAATTCAACTCGAAGCCACAAGGCATGAGCTCAATTCCCCATTTGTCACAGCACCATTTCCAAGACGCTTAGTGAATAAAAAGTAGTAAGAGACTGATGACGAAATCTTGGAAATTTTTAAAAAGGTGCAAGTAAATCTACCCCTCATCGAGTGCCTCAAACAAGTGCCTAAATATGCAAAGTTTTTGAAGGAGATGTGCACCACAAAGAGACAAACGAGAGAGAAGAAGATTGTGAAGGTGAATGAGACTATTTCTGTAGTCATCCAATGACGGCTACCCCCTAAATGGAAGGATCCTGGGAGTTTTTTTGTTCCCTGCATTATTGGTTCCTGATCTTTCAGCAATGTGATGCTAGACCTTGGAGCTTCTATCAACGTTATGCCCTATACATTGTACCAAGCTCTTGGTCTTTCTGCGTTGAAGAAGGATGATGTGATCATTCAGTTAGCCAATCGTTCAGAGACTTATCCACGAGGTTATATGGAAGACGTTCTTGTCCAAGTCAATCAACTTATCTTCCCAAGTGATTTCTATGTTGTGGATATTGAAGATAGTAATGTCAACACCACGCCAATGTTATTGGGACGTCTATTTATGAGGATTGGAAGGACGAAGATTGATGTGTTCAGTGGAACTTTTAGCATGAAATTCGATGGAGAAAAGAATGAGTTTAATATCTTTGACGCCATGTGACATCTGAAAGGACCCAATCCCGATTCAATTACCTAAACCGGAATCAAACCCTTTCGAAAACACGAACCAACAAAAAATTTTCAAAATTTCGGCAGAGTTTCGTTACTAGCGTGGAATTACCATAACCTGCACGCGGAAATTAACACTTCATCCTATGCCACAAAAAGCAAACCGTGGGCACCAATTCCATCCGGATTTCTCAACATCAATATAGTCAACATCAATAAATAAACTGTACTATGTATATATGTATATCTGTGAAAATCCGCACAACATGTATCAGAATGTATCAGAGCGACCTCTAAAGTAAAACATATACAATATGTACATCAGTAGGCGAAACAAGAACCTACTGGAAAACACAGGTGACTCTGATCACTAGCCTCCAAACCGCGACGTGAAACACCAAACCTGAACTGCAAGCTGGGCATGGAAACTGAAAAGCCCAGGGGAAAGACATAAAACACGTTAGAGTGAGTGGATGAAAATAAATGTCTTTCACCAAGTAATATATATGTTATAAAAACATATGCGAGTCGAAAGTATAAACAACAAATGGTACGCGAGGGAGACTCTAACTCCTCACGCGTACAGAGCATGTGTATAAATCACACGGGGCCACTCGTGGACATATAACAACATATAGATATAATCACATAACACATGCTCAATATAAACATAATCTCGTACGAAAACTCATATTCGTAAAACCATAATCATACTGCATATTCAAGCTCATAAAACGTATATAAAGGACTCGCAATAATTCCGTGAAAATAAACTGTCCACTCACAGACTCGCGTAGCGCGCACTCGCGCTAATCTCGTGGTCCGGCGGAAGATCCCTCGCCTGAAGCACGACTACGATCCAGATCTCGATCTCGATCTCCTGAACATATTTATAAAACATAACTGATAAATATCGTAATCCACAACACTGTACTGATTCACGGAAACCAACCGTTCCCGGAAACTCGAAATGCAGTACAAAATGAATTACAGAAATCCCAAAATCCCAACTCGAAATCTCGACTGAAAATTGGCTAACCAAATCAACCCGAAAACCTCCGTACGATAACCAGGGCGTGATTACGAGAAAAATGACACTAATTACATCGAAATCTGAAAAGTTGACTTTTCTCGCCGTTGACCGCCGCCGCCTGCGGCGGTGCGCCGTCAACGGTGGAGTTTTGCGGCCAAAATTTCCAGATAACAAGATCACAGCAAGACCAACCTTTTTCCCTTCTATCCCGAAAGCTAATTCATGACGAAACCTTTCCAAAATCAAGCAAACCCGATCGGAAATCATTTCCGGCAACCACCACGGGTTCGCCGGAAAACTCAACAAAACTCCAATTAAAACCAAGGGAAAGCATCCTATGGACGAAAGAAACTAAACCACCATCAACCCAGCCACGAATACCTACCGGAATCACCTCCCCCGTCACCGGTGAATCATACCGAATCGGCCCTAACCGTTCATCCACAAACCTCGATCAATTTCCATAATTCAAAGTGCAAAACCACTCGAAATCACCTAAGGTTTCTAACCATACCTTCCTCGAAGCCCAAGGTGGCCGGAATCCGGTCGCCGGAAAGTGAAGCCGAAAATAGAAACTTTCCCTTTCGGGCAGCAGGTCAACTTTCCAATTTGGGAAAGTCAATGACTGGTCAAAGCAATTCCGTGTTTTTTTGCGACTATTTCTCGACTTTTCGATATTTATACTCGTCCCTCGGGTCGATCAACGGTCCAAAATGAAAATACGAAATGATTCGGATAAGCTCGAAACATTCGGATGAACTCGTCGAAACCCGAAACTTCAAATAATCATAAAACATTCCTCGGTTATCAGAAAAATCTTCCGAAACCACCCACGAACTCGAAATCACGTACTCTACACTTTCCGTGAAGACACCCAACTCAAATTCTTGACCGAAAACATAGTCGCGAATCGAATCGGCAAACCACATAATATCGCAAAACTGCGACTATAACCAAATCTCGAGAATCGTGCCAAACACACATTTGATTCTGGTTCGGGTCGTCACAACATCCTTCATCTAGTGTCAATTCAGACTTTTCTGTGGATATTGTTAACACATTAACACAAGCTCACTTAGATATAAGGAAGGATGACACATTGGACCTGGTTCTATAAGAAGGAGCGGGGCGGACTCAACTCGGGGATGATGCCCATTTTAATGATATATTGCTCAAAATGGAGACATTATCTCATGAAGTCCTAGCACTGTTAGACGCAGCACAAGAAGAAATCAGACATTCCCCTCCTATGCCGATTATTTTTGAAGAAAACAAGATGTTGCCTTCAATTGTTCAAGCATAAGAGTTATAACTGAAAGTCTTACCAGAATATTTGAAGTATGCTCACTATCTCTGTGACGTTGGAAGCTCATTAGGAACGCAAACTTGTTGAGGTGTTGAAGAAACACAAGACATCTATAGGTTGGATGCTTGCAGACATCAAAGGAATCGATTCTGCAACTTGTGTTTACTGGATTTTGCTTAAAGATGGTGGCAAGCCTAGTAGGGAGGCTCAACGCAGATTACACCCACCTATGATGGAATTTTTGAAAAAGGAGGTGATTAAGCTCTATGATTGTACAGTTATTTACTCTATCTCTAATAGTCGTTGGGTGTCTCCAGTACAAGTCGTTTCGAAGAAGTCTGGAATTACTATTGTCAAGGATGAGGATAACGAGTTAGTGCCTCAGAGGACTATTATAGGATATCGAGTATGCATTGACTACAGGAAGCTAAATGCCTCCACCAAAAAGGATCACTTTCCTTTGCCATTCATTGATCAGATGCTTGAACGGTTGGTTGGCCATGCTTATTACTGCTTCCTTGATGGCTATTCCGGGTACAATCAAATTGGCATTGCTGAAGAGGATCAACAGAAGACCACATTTACATGCCTATTTGGTACATTTTCTTATAGGAGAATGTCTTTCGGTTTATGCAACGCACCAGACACCTTTCAGAGATGTATGTTGGCCATCTTTTCAAATTACATTAAGAAGATTATTGAAGTATTCATGGATGACTTCAGCATCTTTGGAGACAGTTTTGACACGTGCCTTAGTAACTTAGAGCTGATTTTGCAACGATGCGTGGAAACTAAGCTGGTTCTTAACTGGGAGAAGTGACATTTCATGGTGACGCAAGGTATTGTCCTTGGCCACATTATTTCGGCAAGAGGTCTTGAAGTTGACAAAGTTAAAGTAGATCTTGTTCGACATCTACCATCTCCAACAAGTATGAGGGAGGTTCGCTCGTTCTTGGGACATGCAGGATTCTACAGATGCTTCATTAAAGATTTCTCACACACTGCCAGACCTTTATGTCGTTTTCTTTAGAAAGAGATGACGTTTGACTTTGATGAAGAATGTCAACGTGCCTTTGACAGATTGAAGGAGATTCTGACTTCTGATCCAATTTTATGTGTCCTGGATTGGTCCTTGTCCTTTGAACTTATGTGTGATGCATCAGATTATGCAGTAGGAGCTGTTTTAGGGCAATATAAGGATAAGAAGCCATATGCCGTCTACTATGCCTCTCAAACTTTGGATGAAGCTCAGATGAACTATACAACAACTGAGAATGAGCTACTTCCTGTGGTGTTTTCCTTAGAAAAATTTCGATCTTATTTGCTTCAAACTAAGGTAATCGTTGACACTGACCATGCAGCATTGAAGTACTTGATGGCAAAGAAAGATGCCAAGTCAAAACTTATTCAATGGATTTTACTTCTCCAAGAATTTGACATTAAAGTTAGAGACAAGAAAGGAGTAGAGAATGTTGTAGCAGATCACTTGTCATGTATGGTGCATGATACTAAGGGGGACGTTGATATCAAGGAACTTTTTAGAGTTCAGACTAGTTCATAGGAATTACCTTGGTATGCTCACATTGTCAATTATCTTGTTACAAGGCAATTTCCAGCTGACATGCCTAAAGCAAAATGTGATCGCCTGAAATATGTAGCACGTCAGTACATCTGGGATGAGCCTTACTTGTGAAAATATTTTGCTGATGCATTGATTAGAAGGTGTGTTCTAGATAGCGAGCACAGATTGATTCTTGATTTTTGTCAAAATGAAGTTTGTGGATGATATTTCGGCTTCAAGAAGGCGACTTTGAAGGTTCTGGAAGCAAGGTTCTTCTGGCCAACATTATTCATGGATGCAGCAGAACTTTGTGCTTCATGTGATAGGTGCCAACGCAGTGGCAATCTTGGACCACGTGATCAAATGCCAATGAATTACATACTCAACATTGAGATCTTTGATGTATGGGGGATTGATTTTATGGGACCTTTTCCTACCTCCAACGGTTTCATCTACATCTTGCTTGTAGTGGACTATGTTTCAAAATGGGTTGAAGCTAAAACTACATGCACAAATGATTCAAAGGTTGTGGTAGATTTCTTTCATTGTAACATCTTTTCTAGGTTTGGTATGCCTCGTGTACTTATCAGTGATGAAGGAAGTCACTTCTGCAAATGAACTGTGGATCCGTTGATGAAGAAATATGGAGTAACTCAAAAGGTTTCAATGCCATACCATCCTCAGACAAACAGTTTAGCTGAAGTTTCCAACCGTGAAATTAAGAAGATTCTGGAGAGAACTGTGGCACCTGACAAAAAAGATTGGAGTCAAAAACTTGATAATGCTTTATGGGACTACAAGACTGCATATAAGACACCTATCGAAATATCACCTGACAGATTGGTTCATGGGAAAACATGTCATCTTCTAGTAGAGTTGGAGCATAGAGCTTATTGGGCCATCAAGAGGTTCAACTTTTGCTATGATGAGATTAGACTCCATTAAAAATGACAGCTAGATGAACTTGAAGAAATCAAGAATGCAGCTTATGACAGTCCTTGGATCTATAAAGAAAAGACTACAGCATTCCATGACAAGATGATCAAGAACAAGTCATTGAAAGTTGGGCAAAAAGTATTACTCTTCAATTCTCGACTCAAGCTCTTTTTCCAGGCAAATTGCAGACTCGGTGGATTGGCCCATTCTTGGTCACACAAATATTCTCTCATGCAGCCGTCCAGATTCGGGCACTGGACACAAGAAAGAATTCAAGGTGAATGGTCATCGATTGAAACCCTACCAGGAAGCTTTGAAGAAAACGTTGGAGAAGATGCCCCTCATGAATCCGGCATTCCTAGTGGTTAAAATGTACATTTTGTCTAGGCTGTAAGACATTAAAAAATAAGCGCTTGTTGTGAGGTAACCCAATGGAGGATCGACGCACAGATTTGCTTTCTTTTTCCTTTCTCCTTATTAACTAGTTTGCTAGTTAGTTAGTTATTTTTGGTAAACCATTTCTTCATGCTTGATTCTATATTTTTACTTGCTTACATTGAGGACAATGTAGGATTTAAGTGTGGGGGAAGGGTTTACAATTTTATAGTCATAAAAATTGTATTTTAATTTTGGAAGTCTTTTGAAGTTATTTTCAATATTTTTTAAACTTTTAGGATGCCCTTAACTCGTCTACGATGAATCTTTTTCTGAAACAATTTCGAGTTCATGGCTTTCATATCATTAATTTTTGGAATTCTTTTGTTTATAAAAATGTTTTGATTGCATTGACATGTAGGAGATATAGATAGTAAAACATGGTACACAATTTTGCATGCTAGAATAAGTTTAAATCATTTGAACCTATGTGAGTTTTTGAGCTAAATCCATGCATTTTGTGAGTGAAATTTTTGACATATATAGGATTTTAGACTCAAAAATTATAAATACCTCATTTAATTACTTGTAATAGTTTTCAATGAACTAGAGATTGCTAGAACTTGCTCATGTAGATTAGTAAAGCTTTTAAGTTGATAAATGCTCTAATTTTGGATATGATTAAGGGCATTTTAGGTTTACCACCACTTAACCAAATAGCCATGTGTCCCATTTTGTGCACACAAGTTGCAACACCCTTAGATAACCCCTTTGAGCTTACATTGAACCCTTTCTTTCATTGCCATATATATCTAAACATTCAACCTAGTGTAGAATTTCTTACCCTTGTTTTAGCACATGAAGATGATGAAAGAATGAAAGTCAAGGGAACACTTGACTAACAGAAACAAATGTTGTTGAAAAAAAAAAGAGAAATTTTTGAGAGCAAGAAGAAAAGAAAAATATACATTAAGCTCTCCGACAAAATGTTCTAAAGTGTGAAAGTTTGGATAAAGTGAAATTTAGAATGAAGATTAGGCCCAAAAAGATAGAATTTGGCCTTGTTTTGAAAGATTGACACATGAGAAAGGATTAAGCTTGATTAATTGACAAACTGTTGACTAAATCTTTGGAACATTTTTATCACCACATATCTAAATTTCGAATACCTTAGCATCAGCCTCATTACAACCTTTCTAAAGTTCTTTATAATCCTTAAGATGAGTAGCATTCAATTGGTTAAGGAAGTTGCATGAGTAAGTATATGGTTTGGGTTCATTTGCGCAAGTAATCACTTTTATTCATGAGGTTTTGATCGATTCTTATATATATATCTTGAGTGAAACCCTTTTTCATGAGTGAAAAGATTATGATTGCATCCATGTGAGTTGATTTTGAACTTTTCTAGTGCATGCATAGCTTTTAAATCACCATTAATTGTTTTCATCTACGTCTTACTTGTTCATGCATGAGAAAGTTTTTATTAACTCTTGAATTTCTTATGCTCAAACTTTGTGATTGCCATGATTTTCAAAATATATTTGTTAAAGGGCATAGTTTTGTTTTTATTCCCAACATTTTTTAATACTTAAAAAAAACGTAGAAATTGTTGAAATGTTTTTAGTCTTAGTTTAAATTAGTATTTGCTAAGATACTAGCAAATTCTAAATGTGGAGGAATTCAATCCACGCATTTTAGGCGTATTTATTAATATATATTTCCCTATATTTGTGCCTTCTTAATTACTTAGTATTATTAGTTTTACTAGTTTTAATGTATTTTGTTATTTTCAGGTGTTGACTAAAAGAGATGGAGTAAACGAGTCTTCAAGATGCTAAAACGCTACAAATAGGGAGAAGGAAAATTGGTTCAAAAATACCAAAGGAATTCGGCAAAGAAGGAAGAAGAAAATTGAAGAAAAAAAGAAATCATTTGTTGCCTAGGAAAACTTTTCCTATGTTGACTAGGATTTGGAAGCTTCTAGAAGGATCTTGAAGAAGAACAAATGAAGATGGACCAAAAGAATTAGAAGAAAATTTGAAAAAGTCCAAATTTGAAGATCCAATCAGCCAATTTCGTGGAGAGCAAGTTTTGGGAAGAAGAGGATTCCTAAGTTGTGTTCAAAAAGGAAAACATGAAGAATAAGGAAAGTAGAATCTGCCTGTACAGATTGACCAACTTCGAACGAGGACTGAGAATAGCTCAAGAGACTTTAGATGATGATTGACCTATAGTTGGAAAGATCTTTGAGTCTTCTTTCTAACAAGCCAAAAATAATAATTTTTGGAGGTTTACAACTCAAGAAAACTGAAATTCTTTACAAGCTGCCAATTCTACCCGGGTGGAGCTAGGAAAACTATTTTGTAAAAGCCTATAAATACAAGAGGCTCAACCTTAAATTGTATCATCTCTTATTATAGCCTAAGCTCTGCCAAAATACACTTCAAACCTCTCCCTCAAACACCAAGGCCGAGCACAAAGCAGACTACACCGACGTCCATCATCTTCTCGGATTACTTGCACACGTTAAGTCCATACAAGTGAGAATCACCCTCCTTGGAGTCATCTACACCTTGGGAGTTTGCAGCGTTAAGCGGGATTTCTAAAAGTGTAACCATGAAACCTTTACTCCGTAGTCCTCTTTTGTTCTTGAATTCTTCTTGTTTGATATTGGTTTTTAGTGAATATATTTGAATTTTTAATACTTATTTGAGTTTATCTTCCATGTGTTTATGTTTTTGATATTTTTTTTGAAGCATGCTATGTATGTTCTTAATGTGTTGGATAGTGTACGATTATTGCGTTAAGCCTCTAACCTAAAAGTTATTCAATGATTCTTAGAAATTAAGGCGTTAAGCTTTAAACCACATGGCATGTTATTTATGAAATCTTGAGCATGAATTTCGTAGGTAACTTAATTAGGTAAAGAAAATTGGCTAGATTAAATAGGATGATCACTTGTAAATATTTGACGTCTTATTTAGGTAATTAACTAGATAATTAAACAACTTTTTATACCCCCATTTTACTATACAATTATTGCAACAACCCTTCAATCCTCGGTTTTGAACGATACCCTACTTACTAATGCTACATCTACAACAAAAGAGTTTTAAATTGCTTATATGTGAATTATGTGTTGAGTGTTTATTTAATGCATGAGCCTTGAGCTTGAAGGGTTCTTCATCGGCTTCTGATGACCTCATGATCATGCAAATGAACTGAAATTGCTTGAGATGCATGTTTGGGTCTTCATTTGATAGCCCATGGAAGATTAGCAATCGGCGGAGGAAGCCACTCTTCAACTCGATGTCCTTCTTATCAGCTTGGGGTTCCAGAAATGAAATGCATGAAGGACCGTTACTCCATTCGGTTGAGCAAGTACGTTGGTGAAGAGATCGCCTCTCATTGTTGTTGGCGTTTGGAGGGTTAAGTGGATTGACACTGGTCATGTCTTTCTCTTCGTTCTTTTGAAAAATACTCGATGGAGTGAGTGGATGAATGTAGAGAGTCAATGGCATCCTCAACGAGATGAGGTACAGAACGTGGCTCCCATATTGATGGTACGACTTGAGATTTAAGAAATGTAATTTGGTTTGCTAGTGCTTGTAGGTCGGTACGAGAAGATTCGAGGTTCAAATTGGATATTCATAAGCCTGAGCATCCACCAAAGATCAAGTCTTACTATCATAAGAATACACAAGGAATACATGATACTAGCCAAAATGTAAGAACAAGAGAAAAAAAGAAGTTAAAACACAGTAGAACACACCAAAACAACAAAAGACTCAAAACACACCAAATGACGTTTAAACACTAAATATGCAAATGCAATGAATTAAAATAGTTAAGACAAACACATATATACATATTTTTTGCAAATTAAGACATAAAATTAAGAGTAAACGTTAGTATGAAATGACCTAACCCCGATTTAGTTTCCTAAATGGGAATCAAACCCTTTCTGAAAACACGAACTTATAAAAACCAAAGAAATTTCGGCAGAGTTTCACTATATCGTGGAATTACCATTAACCTGCACCCGAAAACACACTTCATCCTATGCCACAAAATCCAAACATTGGGCACCAATCCCATCCGGATTTCTCAAAATCATACCATAATATAAAGCAATAAGCAAAAACTGTAATCTTTACACAAATCTGGGAAAATCATCTGACAATATGAACATCGGAGTATTCAGAGAGACTTCTAGTCTATATATACATAAATACATAGCAGTAGGCTACACAAGAAACCTACTGAAAAAGAAAGGTAGCTCGAACACTAAGCCTCTGACTGCGACGTGCGACAACAGAATCCGAACTGCAAATTGGGCACGGAAACCGAAAAGACCAGGGGAAAGGCAAATAAAATCGTTAGAGTGAGTGGACGAAAATAAACATATGCCTTTCACCATTACCTCATCATAAAGATAAGGCGAGTTCTTAAAATAAATGGAGGTGTCGGGCGAATCTCTCAAGTCCGACGGTGATAGACTAGGCGAATCTCTCAAGCCTAGTGGGCACATCAGGGGAATCTCTCAACCCTGGAACTGGACTACCGGTGATCATGAAAGGATCCAACCCTGATTTAGTTTCCTAAACCGGAATCAAACCCCTTCTGAAAACACGAACCAACAAAAACCATCAAAATTTCGGCAGAGTAACGCTACTAGCGCGGAATTGCCATTACCTGCACCAGGAAAATACACTTCATCCTATGCCACAAAAATTAAACCGTGGGCACCGATCCCATCCCGATTTCTCAATATATCAACAATAATGTAAAGTAGTAAATATAACTATACTTTACAGAAATCTGGGGAAAATCGTATAGAAGTATACATCAAAATACTCAGAGCGACTTCTAATATAGATATACAAATAGTAGGCCAAACTAAGAACCTACCATAAAAGAAACATCGCTCGAATACCATGCCTCCGACCATGACGTGCGACATCAGAATCTGAACCGCAAACTGGGCACGGAAACCGAAAAGCCCAAGGGAAAGACATGAAAACTGTTAGAGTGAGAGGACGAAAATAAATGTCTTTTTCACCGAATAATATATGTTATAAAAACATATGCGAGTCTAAATGCATACAAATCATATGGTACACGAGGGAGACTCTAACTCCTCACGTGTACAGAGCATGCATCATAAATACCGCGGGGTCTCTCATGGACTTCATTGCACTAGTATAGTCTGAATCACGGGATCCCAAACCCACACGTGATTCCTAGCCAGAAAGGCCTCGGGTCAGGATATCTGTCCCCCCCCCCCCCCCCCGGAGCGTACTCGGGGATCAGCTGAGAAGCCAATGTGTATCGATACAACCCTGATAACTGAGACTGTACTCTGTGTAAACCAAATCATAAATCCTTTCCATGCACATGCATAAATCATAATATATATATATATATATGTATGTATATTCGTATACGTATATTCGTATATGCATAATCGTAAAACACATGCTCATAAAAATCATGATCATACTGCATGCTCAAGTTCGTAAAACGTATAAAAAAGACTCGCAATCAATCCGTGAAAAGAAATGTCCACTCACAGGTGAGCGTAACGCAGTTCGCGTTAATCCCGTGATCCGGCGGAAAATCTCTCGCCAAATGAACGATCACGAACCCCTGAATAATCATAAAAATCCATTTCTCAAAATCATAACTCGGATCCCCAAATCAAATCACGAGAAACAACCGTTCCCGGAAACATATAATTCAATAACGACGAATTGTCGAAAATCCAATAATCACACCTCAAAACCTCGCTATAATTTCCGATGCTCAAATCGAAAAACAAACATCACCACTGCGATCGGGGCACGATTCCGAGTGAAATGACATATAACTCGTCGAAAACCACGTCGGGTTAAAAGTCGCCGCCGCCATCGCCGCCATCGCCGAAATTTCAGATCTGCCCAAAAAAATTCATGGCATACATGGATTCAAAGATCTCGACGATTCCAACAACTTTCCATTTATAAGTTAAGGCTAATTTTGACCGGAAAACCTCCAAAAATCAACCCAAAGTTCCAAACCCTTACCGGAATTTCACATCGACGAATCTCTCTCCTCCGGCCATGGCAACCTCCCAAACCACTTGCAATAGCTTCCTCTCATTGAGGCTAAAAAAACCCCTCAAAGAGGAGCCACTATCTCGGCCTCCACGCCGCCACCCGAATGCCACAAAACTCGCCGGAAAATCCATAACTTTGCCGATTCAATTCTCTCTCCTCCGGCCACCCCACGGGACGATCCACCTATCAATCCGAAGAGGAGCTCGAGCCCAACAAATCTTGTGAAGAATCCTTGCCCAAATATGGCCGGAATCGGCCTCAATTTCGGCGAACCAATTCGGCCTCCAAACGGGTTATTCTTGACCCGTGGTCAACGCGGGTCAACCCAGCTTTCCCATTATGGCAAGTTTCCCAATTCGGCAGGTATCGCTTCCTTATTTATACCGTACGCGTATCGAATCCCCAAACGGATAAATACGACAATAATCGACGGACGAAAATATTCACAACTTATTCCTCGCTACTCGAAAAAATTATCCGAAAGTTCCCACGAGCTCGAAATTAAATTCTCTACAACTTCCACGAATGATCCGAAATCAAATTCTCGCCCGATAATTTAGTCGCTAACAAAGCCGCCATATTAACAGGTTATGCCGAAATCACAACAAATCGCGAAACTCGCAAATCAAATCGATAATCATTCCATCTACGGTTCGGGTCGATCAACGGTCCAAAACGGATCACAATCATGATTCGGATAGACTCGAACAGGAACGGATAAAGTCGACAATATACCAAAATTTCAAATATTTATATTATATTCCTCGGTCGTCCAAATAATGATCCGGAACCGCCCACGAACTCGAAATCACGCATACAACAACTCTCGAGAAGAGACTCAACTCAAATTCTCGGCCAATAATTAAGTCGTGATCAAGTCTGGTGATTCAATCAACTATCGGAAATCTGCGATTACGCATAACCTCATGGCTTAAGCTGATTAACACTACTGATTCTGTTCCGGGTCGTCACAAATCCACCCCCCTTAAAAAAATTTCGACCTCGAAATTTCCAAGTCTGCCGACTAAAAGTATGAGCACTGCCTCTGCATACAGCTCAACTTTCCAGTGGCAACCTCAACTAAACGACTCTGACGACAGACTCCACAATAGGAGATATATCCGTACTGTAATCCCTGTACCCTCAAATCCTGAATCTAAACCGGCTCCACACAAACGCCAAGTCTTCCTCCATAAGGAACTGATAGGGTACAAAACACGCAACAAATCTGAAATGTAGTTCCACCACACGGAACACAACACACACAAAAGCCAACACTATAGGCAATGCCGAACTATACGGCACAACACAAACTCGCCTATGATCACATACGGATCAAAATAACGTGGCAAATCACAACTCAGCCTACTCACACCAACATAACTCAAACATCGAACTCGGGCAATTATTAAGCTGTTTCCGCTAATCTGAAAGTCTGTGGTAGCACATCCCACTAAATCAGGATCCAACGTTAGCTCACACCAAACTCGCTCCAACACAATGGAGTACAACATCGTTCCTCAAAACAGCATCATGCAACGTCAAAATTATAGTGGTCTACAAACTGGTGCTGCAAGCAATCTCGAACAATTGAAACTGCCGATCCCAAATCCTTCGGAACTGCAATACACAAGACCACAACATGCCCTCCAAGGTCTGAATAGTCCTCAAAGATCGCCCGCCAATCTGAGGATAGGAAACTGTACTAAACTGTAATCTGGTCTCCAATGCTCTCTGCAATGCTTGCCAACACTCAGTTGTAACTGATTATCTCGATCAGCAACTGGGACATAGGCGCACCACGTAAATGGACAACCTCCATCAAATACAGATATATCAGCCTGCCATCGAAATCTTTTCTGAAAGTACAAGGAAATGTACTGAGTTCATCGAATGGTCCACAAACATCCAACAACTGGTACCACAAACCGAAGTGCGTACTGGCACACAAGACCACAGCGACAAACTCCAACTTCTAATGGGAAATCTCCAATAGCTGTAACTTTCCGGCAAGTCTCTGCCTCGCTGCCATTGCCTGTCGACAAATGTGGCGTCTGCTCACACAAGCTTTTACGTTCTTCTACGGGTTGCGTCACGAGTAGTAAACTCGAAGTATCGGATACATCTTCGCACCACTAGTGCATAACGCACGTAAAATAATGAGCTTCATCATCATTACACTCTAACTCAGCTCTCATAGCTCACAACTTGACTAACACGGAAACTCGAGCCACACACACATGAAACACTAAAGCTCCTGACTTCCGACTGAATGCATCAGCAATAACAATAGCCTCTCTCGAATAAACTCAAATGTGCAGCCATAGTCGTTAATCGAGCCCATCCATCTACGTCGCCTCAAGCTCAAATCTGGCCGAAAATGCAAGTAGATGAAACTCATGTGATCAGTGTACATCCTACACTGTGCTGCACGCCGTAGTAGTAGTGTCTTGAACTCTCTGATGCTAACATAAAGATAGTTACACCCAAATCATACATAAGATACGTAGCTTCATAAAGTTTCCACTGCCTGAACCCATGAGCCACCGCTCTGCAATGCTGTAACAAAGCATAACCAAATCCAAATCTCGATGCATCGTCATAAACCACGAACTCATCACGGTCGTCAGGTAACATCAAAACTGAAGCAATGGTCAACCTTCCTTCAGGAGTAAATAACTCTCCTCACGTGCATCGGACCACTCAAACTTGACACCTTTCTGTCAATCAGGAAAGTGGAGTGACAATCCGAGAAAATCCTGTACAAAGCACCGATAGTAGTCTGCTAAAACCAAGAGACTCCTGATCTCTGGTACAATGGTAGGTAAACTCTGAATCATCACGGCTTCAATCTGGTCAGGATCCACGCCAACTCCCTCGGCTGACATCGCGTGGCCCAAAATCTTCACGCTAACCAACCAAAATTCACAATGGCTGAACTTCACAAACAGCTGATCATCTCGCGAAGTCCGCAAAACCGCTCGCAATTGCTTCAGGTGCTGGCCCACATTCCTGGAGTAAATCAGGATGTTGCCGACGAACACGACCGCAACCTTGTCCAGAATCGTCTGAACACCTGGTCCATCAAGTCCGTAAAAGCTGTGGGGCATTGGTCAACCAAACGGCGTGACCAAGAACTCGTAGTGCTCGCACCATGATCCGAAAGTCGTCCTAGCCACATCTGACTCATCGATCCTCAACTGATGGTATCCGGACCTAAAAGGACCCAACCCCGATTTAGCTTCCTAAATCGGAATCAAACCCCTTCGAAAACACGAACCAACAAAAACTTTTCGAAATTAGGGCAGAGTTTCGTTACTAGCGTGGAATTACCATTACCTGCACGCGGAAAATACACTTCATCCTATGCCACAAAAAGCAAACCGTGGGCGCCAATCCCATCCGGATTTCTCAATATATCAACAGTAAAGTAAAGTAGTAAATATATATACACTTTACTGAAATCCAGTGTAAAATCGTATAACGTATTCAATAGGAAACTCAGCGCGACATCTAATACATAATTGTATACGCATACCACAGTAGGTAGAACAATAAACCTACTAGATGAAACAAAGTAGCTCGAGCACTATGCCTCCGACCACGACGTGCGACACCAGAGCCTGAACTGCAAACTGGGCACGGAAACCGAAAAGCCCAGGGGAAAGACAATAAACACGTTAGAGTGAGTGGACGAAAATAAATGTCTTTCACCAGTTTATATATATGTATAAATCACATATGCGAGTCCGGTAAATAAAATAACAAGTACACGAGGTAAAACTCATACTCCTCCAGTGTACTGAGCATGCAAGTAAAATCTCACGGGGTCACTCATGGACTCCTCCGTGCTAGTACAGTCAGAATCACGGGATCCCAGACCCACACGTGATTCTAGCCGGAAATGGCCTCAGGTCAAAGGTCTGCCTCCCCCCGGTAAAGACCTCGGGTCAGGAGTCACAGCCTCCCCTGACATATGCCTACCATCGGGGATCAGCCGAGAGGCGAGTGTATCGATACAACAACATAACCACGACTGTACTCTGTGTAAACCAAATCATAAACATTTCGATGCAAATGCATGAAACAGCATATAAATATATGTATACTCGTATACGTATATTTGTATAGGTATAATCGTATAATCGTAAAACTCATGCTCATGTAATCCGTAATATCAATACGCATGCTCAAGTTCATAAAACGTATTTCAAGACTCGCAAATAATCCGTGAAAAGAAATTGTCCACTCACAGACTGGCGTAACGCGTATCGCGTTAACCCGTGATCCGGCGGAAAGTCCATCGCCAAACAAACGATCACGAACCCCTGAATAAATCACAACGTCCAATATTCAAAGTCATAATCCGAATATTCGAATCAAACCACGAGAAAACACCGTTCTCGGAAATACACAATTCGAATACGACGAATCGTCGAAAATCCATATATACCACCTCAATACCTCGTTTTACGTTCGGACGCTCAACTCGAAAAACGAACCTCCCCACTGCGATCGGAGCGCGATTTCGAGTCAAACGACATGCGACTTGCCAAAAGTCAAAAAGTCAACCCGTTGACCGTTGACCGCCGTTGACCGCCGCCCACGGCGGCACCACTGTTGACCGGAGAATTTCACGGCGGAGCAACCCCTATTCCATGCAAAACCACCCACTGAGCAACTTTGTCAACTGCACCGAAGTCCAATTCTCACTCTAACATGGTCAATTTCATGAAAAACCGAATGAACACACAAATTTCAAATCCAAAATTCTCCTTGTACACATCGAATTGAAACACGAAACTTACAGGGAAGCATCAAGGGGATGAGAGCTTCAAAGCCCACTCAAAGTTGTAGCTCAATTCGGCCAAAAACCATGAACCCGAATACACCTAATTTTCTCCAATTTTGGGCCGAAAATTCCTTCTTTTCCGGCGACCCACGCCACAAACGATGGCCGGCACCACCACGGGAAGGCCGAGGCGCACCTAACGGACCCTTCCCCAAGCCTTGGGGTGGCCGAAAAAGACCCCACCGCCGTGAGCCACCACAAGCCGTCGAACTCACCACACACCACCGAGTTGACCCAGTCAACTCGGTCAACACCCAAAAGAGTAAGTATTGACTTGCCCAGTATGGAAATTTCTATTTATAGCCTTTCCCAAAAAGGAAACTCATGCTTATCCATTTCGGCAAACATGAAACGCGCGTAACTTTCTCGTCGTAATTCCGATTCCGATAATTCTCGCGGTCACAAACTCGCCTCGACGTACTCTTCCAATATTACCCGAAGTCAAACATATCTGCCAACCGAATAAAAAGTCAACCCTTCAAAGCAACACACATTAAATCGACTAAATAATCAACAAACGGCAAAATTCGCAACTAATTCCTCGTAACTCCAAATCATGCTCCGGAAGTTCCCACGAACTCGAAATTAAATTCTGAACAACTTCCATGAAGAAGCCGAAACCAAATTCTCATTCGGTAATTTAGTCGTTAAGTAGCCCACCATTTAAATCCGAACCTCAAATATTCATAACTAATTCCTCGGTCGTCCAAATAACGATCCGGAACCGCCCACGAATTCGTAATCACATATAGAACGACTCTCGAGAAGAGACCCAGCTCCAATTCTCGGCCAATAATTTAGTCGTTAAGAACTCTGGCGATTCCATTATCTGTCGAAAATCCGCGACTGCGCTGTAACTCACGAATCAAGCTGATTATACTTCTGATTCTGGTCCGGGTCGTCACAAATCCACCCCCCTTAGAAAAATTTCGACCTCGAAATTTCTGAGTCTGCCGACTATAAGGTAGGAGCACTGCCTCTGCATACTGCTCAACTCACCAACGGCAATCTCAACTGAACAACTCTGATCACAAACTCCACAATAGGAGATAATTCCGTGCCGGAATCCCTGTACCCTCAAATCACAAATCTGAATTGGCTCACACAATCGCTAAGTGTTCCTACATAAGGAACATATAGGGTACACAACACACAAAGCCAACACTATAGGCGGTGCCGAACCATACGGCATAACACAAACTCGCCTATGGCCACATACGGATCAATACATCATAACAAATCACAACTCAGTCTACACTCATCAACATAACGCACATACTCATATTAGCATAACTCAAACTTCGAACTCGGGCAATAATCAACCCATTTCCGCTGACCTGACAGTCTGTGGTAGCACATTCCACAAAATCAGCATCAAACATCAACTCATACTCAAACCAAACTCGTTCCAGCACAACGGAGTACAGCACCACATCTCAAATCAACATCAAATAATCTCAAAACTATAGTGGTCCACAAACTGGTACTGCATGCAATCTCGAACAGCTGAAACTGCTGGTCCCGAATCCTCCGGAACTGCAATACCGAAATACACAACATGCCCTCCAAGGCCTGAATAGTCCTCGAAGATCACTCGCCAATCCGAGGATAAGATCCGGTACTAACTCGTAATCTGGTCCCCAATGCTCGCTTGTCAACACTTTGTCGTAGCTGATTACCTCGACTAGCGAACTGGAACACAGGTACACCACATGAATAGACAACCTCCGTCAGACACAGGTATGTCAGCCAACCACTGGAATCATCTCCGAAAGTATAAGGAACTGAACTGAATTCATCAAATGATCCACAAAGGCCCGACAACTGGTATCACAACCAAAGTGTACACATACACACACAATCACAGCAGCAACCGTCACGTCTAATCGGAAATCTCAAATGACTAATACATCTCGGCAAGTCTCTGCCTCCTAGCCATCACCAGTCGACGAATGTGGCATCAGTACACACATGCTGCGCTCGCACAAGCTGCTATATCGCTCTTCATGTTGTGTCACGAGTAGTAAACTTGAAGTATCTGACATTTCTCCGCGTCACTAGCGCCAAACACGCGCAAAATCACAAGCCTCAACATCATCATACTCAAATTCAGCTCTCGTAGCCCATAACTCGGCTAATACGGAAACTCGAGCCACACATACACGCATGCAATACCGAAGCTCCTAACTCTCGACTGAATGCATCAACAGCAACATCATCCCAAACGGATGGTCAAAGTGCAACCATTAGCCTTCCTCGAACAAACTCTAATGTGCAGCCATAGTCGTCAGTCGACTCCATCCATCGACATTGCCTCAAGCCCAAATCTGGCCGAAAATGCAAGTGGATAAAACTCAGTGGTCAGTGTACACCCTACACCACGCTGCACGCCATAGCAATAGTATCTCCAACTCTCTGGTGCTAACAATAGGACAGCTACACCCAAATCAAACAAAGAATACGTAACCACACAAGGTTTCCACTGTCCGTAACCATGAGCCACCGCTCTGCTACACAGTATCAAAGCATAACCCAACCAAATCTTGATGCATCGCCATAACCCACGAACTCGTCACGATCGTCAGGTAAGGTCAAAGCCGCAGTAACGGTCACCAACCTGCAGGAGTAAGCAACTCTCCTCACGTGCATCGAACCACATGAACCTGACGCCTTCTTCGTCAATCCGGAAAGTGAAGTGGCAATCCAGGAAAAATCATGTACAAAGCCGTCGGTACAAGCCTGCTAAAACCCAAGAGACCCCTGATCTCTGGTACAATAGTAGGGCAACTCCAAATCCACACGGCTTCGAACCGGTCAGGATCCACGCTGACTCCCTCGGCTAGCATCACATTGCCCAACATCTTCACGCTAATCGACCAAAACTCACACTGGCTGAACTTACAACAGCTAATCGTCTCGTGAAGTCCACAAAACCGCTTGCGACTGCTCCAGGTACTGGTCCACACTCTCGGAGTACATCAGGACATTGCCAACGAACATGACCGCAACTCGTCCAGAAACTGTCTGAACACATGATCCATCAAGTCCACACGATCTACGGGGTATTGGTCAACCAAACAGCGTGACCAAGAACTCATGATGTCCGCACCGAGATCCGAAAGCCACATAGCCACATCTGACTCATCAAACCTCCACTGATGATATCCGGATCCGAAATCAATCCTCGAAAAGACTAAAGCTCTCGGAAGCTGATCAAACCACTCGTCAATCCGAAGCGAAGGATACTCACTCTCCTCTGAAGCAAATCGAGCTTCCGGTAGTCAGTGCACCACCTCGTCAAATCGTCCAACATCCATGTAAATAGTGCAAGAGCACACCACACAAATATGTGGGGTCGCACGAAGTCTCCTGAAATCTCCTCCAGCAAATCCTGGAGTCGAAACAATAGCTCCATTAGCTCCGCTAGCTCCGAACGACAAGATGCCGGTAAAATAAGTCTGGCGCCTGGTACAAGCTCAATGGTGTAGTCAGTCTTCCGAACTGGAGGAACACCAGGTAACTCCTCCAAAACACACCTGGAAACTCGGGAACCACCTCAATGTCACCAATGTCAGGTACAGCAACCATAGTATCCACAACATGTGCTAGGCAAACAATATAACTCGTCTCCACCATCCGCTCGACCATCACCACGAAACAGCATCTCGGGGAAATCTGGTCGTCGAAACACAACCTCCTTCTCGAGGTACTCGAACACAGTCAATTGCATCGTCAGTAAGTCCATACTCACAATCACACCAAAACCACAATGTCCAGCTATAACAGATCCGCGGCTAACCCATATCCTCCAACAAGGATCTCGCAACCTCCGGATGGATACAACACTCTCCAAGACCTCGGAAGTGGAGATGCAGGTACAATCGCCATGGACATCAAGCAATAGTAACCTCGGAGAAAAGTCTGTCCTCAAACAAGGTTATGGCACAAACTCCAACATGCTCAACTAGTCGCCCACGTCAATTGCGACTTGCTGAATAAATCATCAAAAGGATACATTGATCAGACTTCAAGAACAACATGAGGATCTCCTCGTAAGCTCTGAGCTACCGAACCGCTAACACAACTGGCTGAGGGCGCTCCCTCGCAACGTGACCCTCCTGGCCACCGAAACAACAACTGAGGGTACTCCTCGAACACAAATCACCGCAACATCTGCTGCGTGAAAGGATCGCCAACGATCGCCCAATCTCATGCCACAGGAGCAAGTCCACTACACCGTGATCTCCGCCATCACTAAACGGATTAGCAGAGGATCCTCAACATGATCGAAAAGGCCACAGTCTGATGACGTCACTGATCCCGAAGTGTCGGAACTCAACCTCATCAAAATCTCACTGCTGAATCCACTTTCCTCAAACCGTCACATTGAAAACCGTGTACATCATTCCCTCACACTAGCCTCGCCACTGAGTGCAGCACACTAAGCTCCTCACAGATATCTCGAGGCACATCAATCAGAATCTCTCTGATACTCAGGTTCAAACTCATCTCGAACCTCGCACACTGCTTCCTCTGAAGCCACATAACTCGTGCAAACCGAAATAACATAGGAACAATGCATCTCTGCCTCAGGTGGGTAAGCATTCCACATTCGATTGCTGGATAGCCTGATAACACCATCACTGTTTACACAACACTCTAAATGTAGGCCATGGAGTCACAACCGGATCTCACACAATATCAGCCCACAAAATACAACAATCTAACTCAGGCAAACATCACTGCCATAAATCTCAGCTCTGAGGCAACATATAGATGCTCATATACACATCCCCAGGCAAACCGTGCCACACAAATCTCTGAACTCTGAATACTCATCCAAACCCGCTGTTCACTGGAAAATCGCGCGTCGATTGATCCTCAACAGGATCCACAACCGAAACGACACGGAAAGCACGTCAGGAGGCATCCTAATGAATACAATATCGTTCACAACAAGTGGAATGTAATCATGGAACTTCAAATATTTGAAAGCATACAACACCCGGAATTTGATGATTATCCGCCGGCCGGTCGGGTCACCGTTCCAGACATGCTGTACATTCTCAAATACCCTTAGTAAACACGACTACAGAATTCTACAGAACCTATAACCTAATGCTCTGATACCAAGCTGAAAGGACCCAACCCCGATTTAGCTTCCTAAATCGGAATCAAACCCCTTCGAAAACACGAACCAACAAAAACTTTTCAAAATATGGGCAGAGTTTCGTTACTAGCGTGGAATTACCATTACCTGCACGCGGAAAATACACTTCATCCTATGCCACAAAAAGCAAACCGTGGGCGCCAATCCCATCCGGATTTCTCAATATATCAACAGTAAAGTAAAGTAGTAAATATATATACACTTTACTGAAATCCAGTGTAAAATCGTATAACGTATTCAATAGGAAACTCAGAGCGACATTTAATACATAATTGTATACGCATACCACAGTAGGTAGAACAATAAACCTACTGGATGAAACAAAGTAGCTCGAGCACTATGCCTCCGACCACGACGTGCGACACCAGAGCCTGAACTGCAAACTGGGCACGGAAACCGAAAAGCCCAGGGGAAAGACAATAAACACGTTAGAGTGAGTGGACGAAAATAAATGTCTTTCACCAGTTTATATATATGTATAAATCACATATGCGAGTCCGGTAAATAAAATAACAAGTACACGAGGTAAAACTCATACTCCTCCAATGTACTGAGCATGCAAGTAAAATCTCACGGGGTCACTCATGGACTCCTCCGTGCTAGTACAGTCAGAATCACGGGATCCCAGACCCACACGTGATTCTAGCCGGAAATGTCCTCAGGTCAAAGGTCTGCCTCCCCCCGGTAAAGACCTCGGGTCAGGAGTCACAGCCTCCCCTGACATATGCCTACCATCGGGGATCAGCCGAGAGGCGAGTGTATCGATACAACAACGTAACCACGACTGTACTCTGTGTAAACCAAATCATAAACATTTCGATGCAAATGCATGAAACAGCATATAAATATATGTATACTCGTATACGTATATTCGTATAGGTATAATCGTATAATCGTAAAACTCATGCTCATGTAATCCGTAATATCAATACGCATGCTCAAGTTCATAAAACGTATTTCAAAACTCGCAAATAATCCGTGAAAAGAAATTGTCCACTCACAGACTGGCGTAACGCGTATCGCGTTAACCCGTGATCCGCCGGAAAGTCAATCGCCAAACAAACGATCACGAACCCCTGAATAAATCACAACGTCCAATATTCAAAGTCATAATCCGACAATTCGAATCAAACCACGAGAAACCACCGTTCTCGGAAATACACAATTCGAATACGACGAATCGTCGAAAATCCATATATACCACCTCAATACCTCGTTTTACGTTCGGACGCTCAACTCGAAAAATGAACCACCCCACTGCGATCGGAGCGCGATTTCGAGTCAAACGACATGCGACTTGCCGAAAGTCAAAAAGTCAACCCGTTGACCGTTGACCGCCGTTGACCGCCGCCCACGGCGGCGCCACTGTTGACCGGATAATTTCACGGCGGAGCAACCCCTATTCCATGCAAAACCACCCACTGAGCAACTTTGTCAACTGCACCGAAGTCCAATTCTCACTCTAACATGGTCAATTTCATGAAAAACCGAATGAACACACAAATTTCAAATCCAAAATTCTCCTTGTACACATCGAATTGAAACACGAAACTTACAGGGAAGCATCAAGGGGATGAGAGCTTCAAAGCCCACTCAAAGTTGTAGCTCAATTCGGCCAAAAACCATGAACCCGAATACACCTAATTTTCTCCAATTTTGGGCCGAAAATTCCTTCTTTTCCGGCGACCCACGCCACAAACGGTGGCCGGCACCACCACGGGAAGGCCGAGGCGCACCTAACGGACCCTTCCCCAAACCTTGGGGTGGCCGGAAAAGACCCCACCGTCGTGAGCCACCACAAGCCGTCGAACTCACCACACACCACCGAGTTGACCCAGTCAACTCGGTCAACACCCAAAAGAGTAAGTATTGACTTGCCCAGTATGGAAATTTCTATTTATAGCCTTTCCCAAAAAGGAAACTCATGCTTATCCATTTCGGCAAACTTGAAACGCGCGTAACTTTCTCGTCGTAATTCCGATTCCGATAATTCTCGCGGTCACAAACTCGCCTCGACGTACTCTTCCAATATTACCCGAAGTCAAACATATCGGCCAACCGAATAAAAAGTCAACCCTTCAAAGCAACACACATTAAATCGACTAAATAATCAACAAACGGCAAAATTCGCAACTAATTCCTCGTAACTTCAAATCATGCTCTGGAAGTTCCCACGAACTCGAAATTAAATTCTGAACAACTTCCGTGAAGAAGCCGAAACCAAATTCTCGTTCGGTAGTTTAGTCGTTAAGTAGCCCATCATTTAAATCCGAACCTCAAATATTCATAACTAATTCCTCGGTCGTCCAAATAACGATCCGGAACCGCCGACGAATTCGTAATCACATATAGAACGACTCTCGAGAAGAGACCCAGCTCCAATTCTCGGCCAATAATTTAGTCGTTAAGAACTCTGGCGATTCCATTATCTGTCGAAAATCCGCGACTGCACTGTAACTCACGAATCAAGCTGATTATACTTCTGATTCTGGTCCAGGTCGTCACAGGACCCGAAATCAATCTTCGAAAAGACTGAAGCACTCGTGAGCTAATCAAACCAATCGCCAATCTGAAGCGGAGGATACTTGCTCTCCTCTGAAGCCTGATTTAGCTCCCAGTAGTCAATGCACCACTTCGTCTAACCATCCAACATTCGCACAAATAATGCCAGAGCACCCCACAGTGATATACTGGGTCGTACGAAATCTCCTCCAGCAACTCCTGGAGTTGAACCTGTAGCTCCATCAGCTCCGTTGGCACCAAACAACATAATGCCGGTGATATGAGTCCAGCGCCCGATAAAAACTCAATGGTGTAGTCGGTCTCCCAAACTGGAGGAATACCCGGTAACTCCGCCAGAACACACCTGAAATCTCTGGAACCACCTCAATGTCGCCAATGTCGGGCACTATAACCATAGTATCCACAACATGACCTAAGCAAATAACACAACTCGTTTCCACCATCCGCTCGACCATCACCGCTGAAATCACATATGGCAATAACATTTTCTTCTCACCGTGAGACAATATCTCGGGGAAACTTGGTCGTCGAAACACAACCACCTTCTCAAAATGCTCGAACATAACCAAATGCGTCGCCAAAAGTCCATACTCAACGTCACAACAAAATCGTCGATATCCAACAATAATGGATCCGTGGTTAACACATAATCTCCAACAAGATCTCGCAACCTCTGAATGGATACAACACAATCCAAAACCTCGGAAGTGGACATGCAGGCATAATAGTCGTGGATATCAAGCGACGGTAACCTCAAAGAAACTCCGTCCTCATACAAGGTCGTGGCACGAACTCCAACATGCCCAACTAGCCGCCCACATCAATTGCGACTTGCTGATTAACTCGTCAAAAAGGCTACATTGGTCAAATTCCAGAAATAGCATCATGACCTCCTCGTGAACTCTGAGCTGCCGAACCGCTAAAATAGCTGGCTGAGGGCGCTCCCTCGCAACGTGACCCTCCTGGCCACCACAATAGCAACTGAGAGTGCTCTACGAACACAAGTCACAGCGACACCTACTGTGAGAAAGGATCACCAAGGATCACCCAAACTCATGCCACAGGAACAAGTCCGCTACTCTGTGATCTTCATCACCACCAAACGGATCCTCTGCTTGATTTGATGACCCTCAACATAATCGAAAAGGCCACAGCCTGATGAAGTCACTGATCCCGAGGTGCCTGAACTCAACCTCATCAATTATCTCAACTAAGTCCACTTTCCTCAAATTGACATGTCGGAAATCGCGTAAACCTTTCCTTCTCAATAGCCTCGCCTCTGAGTGCAGCACATCAAGCTCCTCACGGTTATCTCGAGGCATAACAGTCAAAATCTCTCTAATGCTCAGGTTCAAACTCATCTCGAACCTCGTGCACTGCTTCCTCTGAAGCCACATAACACGTACAAACGGAAACAAACATATGAATGATACATCCCTGAATGTAGGCCATGGAGTCGCAACAGGAACTCACACAATACCAGCCCACCAAATGCAATGATCTGACTCAGGCAAAACATTAAATACCACAATTCTCTGGTCTGAGGCAACATGTAGACGCTCATATACGTAGAACCAGGCAAACCATGCCACACAAATCTCTGAACCCAGAATGCTCATCCAAACCCACAATTCACTGGCAAATCGCGCGTCGATTGATCCTTAATAGGATCCTCAACCGTACCGACACGGAAAGCACGTCAAGGAGGCATCCTAATGAACAAGACATTATTCACAACAATCTGGACGTAATCATGGAACTTCAAATATTTGAAAGCATACAACACCCGGAGCATTGATAAGTATCCGCTGGCCGGTCGGGTCACCACTCCAGACATGCTGTATATT
Source organism: Geum urbanum (assembly GCA_946800695.1). Lineage (NCBI taxonomy): Eukaryota > Viridiplantae > Streptophyta > Magnoliopsida > Rosales > Rosaceae > Geum > Geum urbanum. Next base: position 46,025,430 of record OX326998.1, read on the forward strand.
CTCAAATATCCTCAGTAAACACGACTACAGAAGTCTACAGAACCTATAACCTAATGCTCTGATACCAAGCTAAAAGGATCCAACCCCAATTTAGTTTCATAAACCGGAATCAAACCCCTTCTGAAAACACGAACCAACAAAAACTATCAAAATTTCAGCAGAGTAACGCTACTAACGCGGAATTGCCATTACCTGCACCTGGAAGATACACTTCATCCTATGCCACAAAAATCAAACTGTGGGCACCAATCCCATCCGGATTTCTCAATATATCAACAATAATGTAAAGTAGTAAATATAACTATACTTTACAGAAATCCGGGGAAAATCGTACAGAAGTATACATCAAAATACTCAGAGCGACTTCTAATATAGATATACAAATAGTAGGCCAAACTAAGAACCTACCATAAAAGAAACATCGCTCGAATACTATGCCTCCGACCATGACGTGCGACATCAGAATCTGAACTGCAAACTGAGCACAGAAACCGAAGAGCCCAGGGGAAAGACATGAAAACTGTTAGAGTGAGAGGACGAAAATAAATGTCTTTCGCCGAATAATATATGTTATAAAAACATATGCAAGTCTAAATGCATAAAAATCATATGGTACACGAGGGAGACTCTAACTCCTCACGCGTACAGAGCATGCATCATAAATACCGCGGGGTCTCTCATGGACTTCCTTGCGCTAGTACAGTCTGAATCACGGGATCCCAGACCCACACGTGATTCCTAGCCAGAGAGGCCTCGGGTCAGGATATATATCCCCCCCGGAGCATACTCGGGGATCAGCCGAGAAGCCAATGTGTATCGATACAACCCTGATAACTGAGACTGTACTCTGTGTAAACCAAATCATAAATCCTTTCCATGCACATGCATAAATCATAATATATGTATGTATGTATATTCGTATACGTATATTTGTATATGCATAATCGTAAAACACATGCTTATAAAAATCATGATCATACTGCATGCTCAAGTTCGTAAAACGTATATAAAAGACTCGCAATCAATCCGTGAAAAGAAATATCCACTCACAGGTGAGCGTAACGCAGTTCGCGTTAATCCCGTGATCCGGCGGAAAATCTCTCACCAAACGAACGATCACGAACCCCTGAATAATCATAAAAATCCATTTCTCAAAATCATAACTCAGATCCCCAAATCAAATCACGAGAAACAACCGTTCCCGGAAACATATAATTCAATAACGACGAATTGTCGAAAATTCAATAATCACATCTCAAAATCACGCTATAATTTCCGATGCTCAAATCGACAAACAAACCTCACCACTGCGATCGGGGCACGATTCTGAGTGAAATGACATATAACTCGTCGAAAACCACGTCGGGCGAAAAGTCGCCGTCGCCGGAATTTCAGATCTACCTAGAAAAATTCATGGCACACATGGTTTCAAAGATCTCAACGATTCCAACAACTTTCCATTTATAAGTTAAGGCTAATTTTGACCGAAAAACCTCCAAAAATCAACCCAAAGTTGCAAACCCTTACCGGAATTTCACATCGACGGATCTCTCTCCTCCGGCCACGGCAACCTCCCAAACCACTTGCAATAGCTTCCTCTCATTAAGGCTAACAAAATCCCTCAAAGAGGAGCCACCATCTCGGCCTCCATGCCGCCACCCGAACGCCACAAAACTCGCCGGAAAATCCATAACTTTGCCTATTCGATTCTCTCTCATGAAGAAGCCTTGCCCAAATATGGCCGGAATCGGCCTCAACTCCGGCGAACCAATTCGGCCTCCAAACGGGTTATTCTTGACCCGTGGTCAACGTGGGTCAACCCAGCTTTCCCTTTATGGCAAGTTTCCCAGTTTGGCAGGTATCGCTTCCGTATTTATACCGTACGCGTATCGAATCCCCAAACGGATAAATATGACAATAATCGACGGACGAAAATATTCACAATTTATTCCTCGCTACTCGGAAAAATTATCCAAAAGTTCCCACGAGCTCGAAATTAAATTCTCTACAACTTCCACGAAGGATCCGAAATCAAATTATCGCCCGATAATTTAGTCGCTAACGAAGCCGCCATATTAACAGATTATGCCGAAATCACAACAAATCGCGAAACTCGCAAATCAAATCGATTATCATTCCATCTATGGTTCGGGTCGATCAACGGTCCAAAACGGATCACAATCACGATTCGGATAGACTCGAACAGGAACGGATAAAGTCGACAATATACCGAAATTTTAAATATTCATATTATATTCCTCGGTCGTCCAAATAATGATCCGAAACCGCCCAGGAACTCGAAATCACGCATACAACAACTCTCGAGAAGAGACTCAACTCAAATTCTCGGCCAATAATTAAGTCGTGATCAAGTCTGGCGATTCAATCAACTATCGGAAATCTGCGATTACGCATAACCTCATGGCTTAAGCTGATTAACACTACTGATTCTGTTTCGGGTCATCACAGATCAGTCGAGTAGTCAATGCATCGATGCTAAGTAAATGCCATCACCAATAAAACATAAAACAATACCTCCAAAAATAATAAATAATCTCAATACTGTAATGGAAATAAATGCTGAAACCAAGAACTCGCTACGACAGTGAAAATAAATGTCCACACACAGATAAGCACAGCGCGCAGACGCGCTAATTCCGAGATCCGGTGGAAGATCCCTAGCCCAACGTACGATCTCGATCCCCTGAATAATCACAAAATATCACTGATCAAAATCACAATTCATTACTTTGAACCACACCTCGGAAACCAACCATTTTCGGAAATATATAACTCGGGTACAAAAGAATCGCCGAAAACCCCAAAATTCTCCATATAAATCCTCGACTTAAAATCCACCACTAAAATCAACTCGAAAACCTCAAGGCTACGATCGGGGCGCGATTACGATCAAAACGGCATAAAACTTGACAAAAATCCAAAAAGTCAACCCTTCGTCGGAGCGCCGCCGTTGACAGCCGCCGCTAGCGGCAGCGCGGCATCAACAGTGACAAATTCCGGCCAAAATTTTCAGATCACAAGTACTCCTCAAGCCCAACAACTTCCTCTTCTACACGAAGCTCCAATTCCAAGCCCACCGGCCGGAATTGAGCCCGAAACCTCACATAATCCATTGATTCCGTCGAGCTCCAAACGGCGTCCAAACAAAAATTCCTTCCACCCAAAAGCATCAAGGGGTTGAGAAGAACCTTTCCCCCTACAACCCCGACCCCAAACGTCATCGGAGCACCCCACCGGAATCCGGCGAAATCCCAAATCTTCTTCGAATTCGTTCTCCCCCAAAATCTCATCAAATCACACAATTCCAAGTTCTAAACCATAGAAAATCAAGAGAGGAAGCTAGCCATACCAAAATCAATGCCGGAGGTGGCCGAAAACGGAAAGTCCACGGCGAGTCAAATGGTGGTGCTCCTCCTTCTCGGTCAATGCGGATCAACTGGTCAACCTCGGTCAAACGACAGTCAAACTTCCAAAACAGTTATTTTCGACAATTTTACGACTATTCCAATATTTATACTCGCGGCTCGATACGCTCGACGGTCCAAATCGAATCACATCCACGTTTCGGATAACTCAAACTTAATCGAATAAACAGACTAAATCACGCGACTTCAAATATTCATAACATATTCCTCGGTTATCGAAAAAATTATCCGAAACCGCCTACGAGCTCGAAATCATGCATACTACAACTCTCATGAAGAGACTCATACCAAATTCTCGCCCAATAAATTAGTCGTGAATAAAACCGCTAAAACTGCTCAATTACGACAAACAGTGATTACTCGTAAAATATGCAAACCAAGCCGATTAATATACTAATTTCGGTTCGGGTCATCACATAGTAACACATATATACAAACAAAGAATGCAAGCACGTAACATTTCACTCGAATTCATGCATAACACACTTAAATCGTCATCCAAATGCATCAAACAAGAACCTAAGTGAAAATGAAATGAAGGCATAAGAGAAAACGTTAAAATCTGCATATATAAAACATACAAGTTACGTGCTAAATACATGAATGCAACGTGACCTTTCTTTTGGCCTCATGTCCCTAACTTCACTTAGGTTAGGGTACCCGGTGATGAAATCCGAGCATCACAAAGCCACAAGAAGGTTATGCAAGCAAAAATTCAATGTGGTTAATCCTTTACAAGTTTAAGAATGTACTAACACATGAAATTTATAAGTATTATGCACCAAGTATTTTGTATTTTAATTGCGCCTTTGATTTAAAAAGAGTACACTAGCTTGATCTTTAGGTCGTTCAATGGACGTGCGGCCCATGCGATAAAGTATAAACTTTCAATTAATCAACCTTAGTTCAATCAAAAAATATGGCCAATTAGGGATTAGAGATAACGTAAGAGGCACGACTAATTTCGACCAAACATCTCGAGGCTAACTGGGCCAATGGTATATACTATATTGGTGTTAGTCTTTCTTAGGTCCAGAACCTGTCACCAGCCATAACCCGTTTCTAGACACCATGTCCGACATTCAGCTAATCATTCAAAAATTCATACTCCCTCAAGTCCTTTGCAAAATCTGCCCTTAATCTCATGTCCATAACTTCACTTAGGTTATGGTGTGCGGTGATGAAATCTACACATCATGAGGGGTTAAGGAGATAAGATAGGAAAAAAGGTGCCATCTATTTCAAAGAGTGCGACTTAATCAACCAAACTTATGTATTCAATGTAAATCAAAGACTACCTTTAATGTTTTATCTACATGGTTGCAAACCAGATTGTTAATATGAACAAGTATAAATTATAAACAAGTATGTACAAATTTCGTAAGTATTATAGACATGCTTTTGTATTATTCACCCAATTGCACATATTCACAAACGAAATCACACAATTATTTTCAATCCCCGACAACGGCGCCAAAAATTGATCATGCCAAACTAACTACTAAATTAAACACTTAATAATCAATTAAGACACAATGCAATTTAAAACTCTTTTGTGTTGATGTAGCACTGGTACATAGGGTATCGTTTTTAACTGGGGATTGAGGGTGTCATGACTACGCTATGGTTGAATGGGGGTTTGGAGATTGATTTACTATCTATGAAATATAAGAAAATATGGCAAGTAAACATATTCAGAAATCTTAAATTCTATCATGCTTCATTCATAGACAAGTAGAAAACAAACAAGAACACAGAACCCTAAACATACTTACTAGACCAAAAATAAAACACTAAGCTAAATATATACAAGTGATAGAGTCATTCTATTTACCTTTACTCATTTGTAACCTGCAAGTCAAAGAACATGAATCGAAATCCTGACTTCTCAATTTTACAAAACACATGCTCATATTCATTTTTAGTGCTTTAGATTGCCTTATACACATACCATTGATTTAGACTCAGGATTGCCCTATATCTAAGCCAAGGCATTAAGCATAGACGAACATATATTATAAAAACTAAGAAACTAGAACACATAAAAAATAGTTGAAATCAAAACAAATAAAAAAAACTGAAATACTAAAAACCACTTCATAAAACCAATTATTCATACAAGGAGAAGGTACAAAGTAAAGAGGATTCATGTTACACTTTTAGTCTTCGGGATCGCCTTATGGAGCTAAGGTGTAAATGATTCTTCTTCAGTGGCAGAGAGACACTCGAGATCGCCTTATATGTCAATGGAGGCTATTTGTGGTAGAGGACGATGGCGTAGGCTAATTCTTAGAGAGTTTCTTGGCTTTGTGGAGAGTAAATAGTGTTTAGGCAGAGCTTAGGCATCTAGAATGTGATGATGAATGAGGAGCCGTGCTCTTTCTTTTATAGGTAAAGAATTGCATCTTTCCTCTAAAAACTAGGTTTTCCTAGTGTACTCGGGTAAGTCTGCCAACCTGTCTTCAAATGAGTATTCCGGAAGTTGTAGAGCTCAGAAAATTATGATCATATATTCGTTAGAAATAGGACTGCAAAAGCATTCCAAATACATAAATGATCACTATATTTGGAGTTAATTTGCAGATTCCGTGATTTCTTGAAGTTAGATGAGCTGGCAAACATATCTTCCTCTTCCTACTAGGAGTAGGGAATTCTTCTTCTTTCCATATCTTGTATTCCTTCTTCTCCAAGTCTTTTGTGCCGATCCTACCATATTTTGTAGGATATTTTGATCTTCAAATAAGGTACTTTTGAGATACACTTGATATTCTTGATACACATTATCTTCGGCTCGCCACCATTTTGATCTTTCTTGGTCTGAGTAGGAGAAGTATCTTGATTCTTCATTTGGGAAACCATTTTTTCACTCCATTTTGGTAACTTTTGCGAAGACCATTTCTGAATAATTTTGCACGTTCTAGAATATTCCGCCATGTCATTCCTAGTTGATTTAGGAAACTTCGTTTTTCAGCTCCGCAAAACTTTTGCAATCTCGAATCATTTGTATTCCTAATTTGAGTAGGAATCCTAGTCAAAGTAGAAAAAGACCATTTTTTCTAGTCGAAATAGGAAACCTCCATTTTCTGCGTTTTAAGCTCATTTTCACCTCCTTTATTAAAAACCTAAAAACAACAAAGAAAGTAAGAATAGAGAATATTAAGGTCAAAACAAAGTTAAATGTAAAGAGAAAGACGTTAAGAATCAAGCATAAAATACGTAGATCACATGACAACACCTGACCAAATGATTGTGTTATGCACGCCTCCACACACATGTTATTTTCTCACTTAGACTCGCTCTGTTTTATTTTACTTTATCTAGATAAAGGCATAAATATATATTTTATGATTTATCTTACGAAATTTTATTTTCGTCCACTCACTCTAATGGTTTCTGTGTTCTATATGCCTTTTCCCTGGGCCCTTCAGTTTGTACTGCCCAGATTGAAGGTTTTTAAGCTGAGGTCAGATGAGCACGCAGATCGAGATATATTGATATCCGCCGTAGGATCCAATGTTCATCCTACGACCTAGAATCTTAGTCAGCATAGGTAGATTAGAGTATAACAGTTCTGGTGTCTTAAACAGTTTTATGATCTTAATATTGAGTTCCATGAGCTGTATTTGGAATTTAGCTCTTCTAGCTTATGAATTTTGAATTGTTGATTTTTCCCTTTGACTTTCTTTTGGGATTACCATGTTTTGTTAGGTTCTAATGGTCCTAAAGACCTAATCCTAGTTTAGGCAGCTAAATCGGAGTCGAGTTTTCACAGTTGGTATCAGAGTTTTAGGTTATATGTTATGCAGACCGTGCTAGGATGCTTTTGTTTTCGTGTTCGATTATGCTCAACATGTCCCGAGTGAGGCCCGACTGCCCGCGGATACCCATCGATACTCAAGTTGTTGAACATCATTGAATATGTAGCGAATGTGTCCGAGTACTAACCAAGCATGTGTGTTAACTTGCCTTTGTCGCTATCCCTCGTGTGCACCAACCTCAACTCGTAGTCCAAGGTCAAGGTTATTTTCGAGATAGTTAGTAGTATCCATGAGTTTCAAGTAAGAAAAATATGTTCAATTTTTGTGTTTGGTTTACGTTGATAAGGTATATGAATATCACAGCATGATTAAGTGTAGCGAGGTATGTGATCTTTATGTGAGCATAATTTAAACGTTTAGACTTTTGCTCGGTATGTGCCAAGTAGTATATCTATTGTCTCGATGTAAAGGTGTTTAGTATGATGGATAAAGAATGTCAATTACACTCTTATTAAGCTATTAAGAATATGCATCAGTAATGGGTATGGAGACTCTTACGATGCTTTCATTTCATTGGGATGATTTGTGATTCGATGTGGATTATGTGAATTAAGTTTTGAGGAGTTCGGTTGAGCAAATGTGGTTCATGTATTGTCCATGAGACTTGTTATTTTTGTGATGTAATCTCCCTGCAGGTATTGGTTGATCTTGAGTTTTCGAGAAAATTATGCCGAGTTTTTGGTAACTTGTCTAAACTATGTCAGGTTGCGTATTCTAAGAAATGACTATGTGAGAGTCTTGGTGATTTAAGTGTATGGGAAATCTGATCGAACACTAATGGCTCTCGATTTGTATGTGGACTTGTCATTTTTGAAAAATGTGGATCGTCTTGCAGGTTTAAGTTGATCTTGAAATTACAGGGAGGTTATGCTGAAATTTGGGTAAATTGTATGAGATATACCAGTATGTTATATCAAGATCTTCTAATGTTTAGGGCATATCACATATAACCGCTTCTAATGAACTTGTTCCATATAGCTTTGTCTAATTTATGTTTAATGTTGTCTTGTTTGTTTCAGTAACTTCTTTGAGTCTCTTTTATCGAGCTTCGAACCTTGATTTTATTCGTTGAGAAGATTGGTGGGTCACCTTAATGAAGTGGATTTTCAAAACTGGTGTCAATTATGGAAATAAACATATTTCTTAGTCGATAAAGGGAGTCCCTTCGGGGACATCCGATAAAATTGGAACGATATAGAGAAGATTAGCATGACCACTATGCACGAACAACACTCGTCGACCAGGAATTGATCCTAGTGTATAGAGTCACTTGATGTTTTAATAGTACTCATGCTGTTGGTGAAAGCTATGGACTTTCGGTGTGCTATACATGCATTTTCTATGACCGTATTTTTCTTCTTATTCCATTCAAGTTTTGATTAGTTTAGTTATTGTTAATTTGTCTTGCCCAGTCATATGGTGATCATTCAATTTTTAAGTCGTTCCATGCATCTAACCATGTTGCTTTGTCAATAATGTGCATCATGGAGATTATTAATCGATCTTCCGAATCCGAATGTATCATTTTCGTACCAACATTGCTACATCAAGACCTTAGAATAGTCGTAGATAACCATTTTTGTGGAACAATCATGTGTAGTTTCAGCTAACTATGCTACATTCTAGTTGCAGTTTCATTTACTCCCTTTTACTCCTTCCGCTTTAGTTACCTTGAGCCTCTTGATTTTGTTCGGCGAGGAGATTCACCCGTTTTAACTAGAAAAGTAATTCCGATTTTATCACTTTAACATGTTTTTATTTGTCTAAATTTTTGTTGCACGTGGAGTTCTCTTGAACCATAAGTACATGAAGTACCAGTGATATGCTTGTATTTGTATAGGGCTTCTCCCCATCGAGATTGTTATATCTAACCACAGCACTTTTTAGATCTCATCAAGTGCAGTAGTTTATACTTGTCATTCTCATGTATTGCTTGTGTTCCTCGTTAATTGATGTGTCAAGGAGCATCATTTTGATTATTCAAGATGAGGGTGAATTGACACTTCTGAGGTTATTTCTTCATAATGAATTTCTGAGTAGAGGAGGCTGTTACTACTGCTATGTAATGTATCAGTCTAGTTATACTCTTTTTGATTATCATGGAAAATTGATTTTTGTCCTTAAGATTTGGAGCTATAGTATTGGTGGTATAAGTCGAATATGCAAGTTTTGGGTTCGACTATAAACAAAAGGGCCATGCCAAAAATTTTGTAGGAATTCCATTGTTTAGGGTCGTTAGAATCGTCTCTTCTTGCTACTAGTTAACTAACATTCTTCGAGACTTGTAAATCAGTTACGTTTGAGAGAGTTATGCTGAAGTAAGTTCTACAATATTCTGTATGGATCTTCGTGTTGACTAGTGAGGCTAGATGTGCAATGAAGGCAGATTTGCACAAGTAGTATTAATCATATTTTCTGTACCTGTTATTTCTCTTGCAGGTACGTGAGGTTTGAGGTTTCACGCGGTACCAACGTATTGGGAAGTCATTTTTTGCTCAAATACGGTAAGTTCATATAATTAATTCTGTTAAGCTAGTCGAGTTTCTGTGTGCTCGGTATCATATGCAGTCAAGCTGGATCCACGATTGAAAAAAAAAATTGAGCATATAAGACAAGAGGTTTGTGGTATAGGTATTCGCGGTCTTCTTTCGAAGTTATCAAGTTTGTGTCATTCTTGAAAGTTAGTGGGACATGTGGAGTTATATTTATAAGCTTGAGCATCTGATTTGGAAATGTTCTTTCACTGAAGACTATACACTTTCGATTCTCGAGTCATTATAGCAATTCGAAGGCAAAATCATATGTCTTATGGGCTAAAACAGACGTTAGTATCATAGTTATTTATGATGCAAGGGTATTGTTACGCGGAAAGGAAATTTGTTCATCCTGTAGCGGTTTAGCGTTTTGACGTTTCCATTCTTAAGCAATTGGTATATTTCTGGAAGCGTTGAAGAATTGTAGAAGTTATCTTTCGGTAATCATGGAATATCATATATCAATTCTCTTACACAGAGTTATGAAGTTTATGAACTATTCTTAACCTGGTGGGCTATTTCCATCAATGATTTCGGTGTTAAATCTTTGCAATTGATCACACTGTGTGTTTCGTTAGGAGTGAAGAAATAAGGTATACTAAATGTTTTTCGGAGAATCTTCAAGCAACAATTACGACATTTCAATCTCATTTCCGTGACAAAAATTTCGAGGATGAAATTTTTGTTAAGGAGATAGATTGTGATGACCCGGGTCTAAATTAGTGACTTAATCATTGTTAGTAGCGCTAATTAACAAGTTAGGCGTCACAGGTCACGTACGACAAACTTTTTATAAGTTACGATTTTGGACTCGCTTTATTCACATAAGTTGTAGAGGATATTATCTCGAGTTTGTGTGCAATTTTATTGAATTTTTCGGAAGTCTGAACTAATTTCTATGAATTTTAGAAGTTTAGAGCAATTAAGTGATTATTTGGGAATTTACTATTGGTCAATATTTTTCTGACCGTTAGATCAAGTTGTTATCTAATCTGAACCATCGATTTCAATTTAACTTTAGGGTACAAATCCCAAACCCTTATTTGGGTGAGAAGGAGGTTACTCGGTTGACCTGAGGTCAACCCGCACCGCCGATCCGACCCAATTTAGACTCTATTGGTGACACGACCGGAATTTCTCCGGCCGGCCACCTCGAACACCCAACCTAGTCGGAATCGGTTCCTCTGCTCCTCTTCAATCCCCCCATCCCCTCGATTCGGACATGCAGCGTCGTGCCATGGCGAATCGAGACCGAGAGATTTTTGGGTTTTCTCCAATTTTCCTCCGTCATGGTCGACGTTGTCTCAATCGGAGTGGGGCGGTGAAACTAGAGGGATTTTGACCCCTACCTTTCTTGGTTTTGTTTCAGGCCTCTCTTTAATCGATTGGTGGTCAAACGACGCCAGACGGCCAAGAGCGATTTTTGGCGAGTTTTCCCAAATTTTCGAGGTAAATTCCGGCTAATTCCCTCTGAATTGGACTTAGTGGCTTTGGTAAATATTGTTGGGTTTTTTGTGAGCTTTCCATTGATGCGTAAATCGCAGGCATCGGAGCAGCCCATATTCTGGCCGACGTGCGTGGTGGAGCTGAAAGGACCCAACCCCGATTTAGCTTCCTAAATCGGAATCAAACCCCTTCGAAAACACGAACCAACAAAAACTTTTCGAAATTTGGGCAGAGTTTCGTTACTAGCGTGGAATTACCATTACCTGCAAACGGAAAATACACTTCATCCTATGCCACAAAAAGCAAACCGTGGAAACCAATCCCATCCGGATTTCTCAATATCACAACAATAAAGTAAACAATACATATAATAGTACTTACTGAAATCCGGGTTTAAAATCGTATAACATATACCACAGAAAGCTCAGAGCGACATCTAATACATAGCCATATACGCATACCACAGTAGGTAGAACAATAAACCGACTGGATGAAACAAAGTAGCTCGAGCACTATGCCTCCGACCACGACGTCCGACACCAGAGCCTGAACTGCAAACTGGGCACGGAAACCGAAAATCCCAGGGGAAAGACAATAAAACACGTTAGAGTGAGTGGACGAAAATAAATGTCTTTCACCAAGTAATATATACATATAAAATCATATGCGAGTCAAATGTATAAGTAAAGAAATGGTACACGAGGGAGACTCCAACTCCTCACGCGTCCGGGTACACGAGGGAGACTCCAACTCCTCACGCGTACAGAGCATGCAATATAAAATCGCGGAATCACTCATGGACTACCACGCGATAGCACAGTCTGAATCACGGGATCCCAGACCCACACGTGATTCCTAGCCAGAAAGGCCTCGGGTCAGGATATCTGTCCCCCCGGAGCGTACTCGGGGATCAGCCGAGAAGCCAATGTGTATCGATACCACAACATATACTGAGACTGTACTCTGTGTAAACCAAATCATAAATCTTTTCTATGCACATGCTTAAAACATAATATATACGTATATGTATATATTCGTATACGTATATTCGTATATGCATAATCATAAAACACATGCTCGTAAAATCATAATCAATCTGCATGCTCAAGTTCGTAAATCATAAATAAGGACTCGCAATCAATCCGTGAAAATAAATGTCCACTCACAAACTTGCGTAACGCATATCGCGTTAACCCGTGATCCGGCGGAAAGTCCCTCGCACAACGAACGATCACGAACACCTGAATATTCACAAAATCCATATCTCAAACTCATATCTCGACAATACACGACAAATCACGAGAAACCACCGTCCTCGGAAATACGAAATCCGAATACGACGAATCGTCGAAAAACCATATATATATCACCTCAATACCTCGTTTTACGTTCGGACGCTCAATTCGAAAAACGAACCTCCCCACTGCGATCGGGGCGCGATTTCGAGTCAAACGACATGCGACTTGTCGAAAGTCAAAAAGTCAACCCGTTGACCGTTGACCGCCGTCCACGGCGGCGCCACTGTTGACCGGAGAATTTCACGGCGGAGCTACCATTGTTCCACTCAAAATCACCCACTGAGCAACTTTGTCAACTACAACAAAGGCCAATTCTCACTCTAACTAGGTCAATTTCAAGCAAAACCGAAATGAAACACAAAATTCAAACCCAAAATTCTCCATGCTCAAATCAAATTAGAACACCATGCTTATATGGTTAAAATCACCTTGAAGAGGGCTACAAAACCCAGTACCTCATGAAGTTCAACTCGACCCGAAATGAAAGTCACCATTAACACCAAAAACCTTGAACTTTGGTTCCAAATATCTCTCTCCACCGTGAAATTCGTCGGAAAAGGAAGCCGGAATCATGATGAGGACGTCGAGCCGAAGAGGAAGGGACCGGAGTTGAGGCCGAAGGTGGCCGGAGCAAGCTCGCCGCCGGCGAGGCTGAGCCACCGTCGCACCATGCTTCTCCACCACTCGGTCAAACAAGTCAAACCAAGTCAACATAATAAATCAGTCTTTGACTTTCCCAAAGGGGCAAGTCACTATTTATAGCTTTCCCGATTAGGAAACTTCATGTTTATCCAATTCGACGAACTTCAAACGCGCGTAACTTTCTCGTCGTAACTCCGATTCCGATAATTCTCGCGGCCACAAACTTGTCTCGACATATTCTTCAATAATCCCCTGAAGTCAAACACATCGGCCAATCGGATAAAAAGTCAACTGTTCAGCCCAAACACATAATAAATCGACTAAACCAACAACAAACGGAAATATTCGCAACTAATTCCTCGTAACTCCAAACCATGCTCCAGAAGTTCCCACGAACTCAAAATTAAATTCCGAACAACTTCCGTGAAGGATCCGAAGCCAAATTCTTGTCTGATAATTTAGTCGCGAACAAACCTGCCATAATAATTCGTTTCCGTCGAAACTTCAAATATTCATAATTAATTCCTCGGTCGTCCAAATAACGATCCGGAACCGCCCACGAACTCGTAATCACATGTAAAACGACTCTCGAGAAGAGATCCAACTCCAATTCTCAGCCAATAATTTAGTCGTTAACAGAACCCTGGCGAGTAAATTCGTTATCGGAAATCCACGTCGATATGCTAACTCGCGAATTGAGCTGATTCCACTACTGATTCTGTTCTGGGTCGTCACAAATCCACCCCCCTTAAAAAAAATTTCGACCTCGAAATTTCCGAGTCTGCCGACTACAAGGTAGGAGCACTACCTCAGCATACTGCTCAACTCACCAACGGCAATCTCAACTGAACAACTCTGATCACAAGTTCCACAATAGGAGATAATTCCGTGCTGGAATCCCTGTACCCTCAAATCACAAATCTGAACTGGCTCACACAATCGCCAAGTGTTCCTACATAAGGAACATATAAGGTACACAACACATAGCAAACCTGAAACACAGTTCCGCCTCACAGAACACAACACACATAAAAGCCAACACTATAGGCGATGCCGAACCATACGACATAGCACAAACTCGCCTATGGCCACATATGGATCAAAACATCAAGGCAAATCACAACACGACCTGCTCATACCAACGAAACTCAAGCATCGAACTCAAACAATTATCAACCCATTTCCACTAATCTGATCGTCTGTGGTAACACACTCCACAAAATCGGAAACAAACATCAACTCAAATTCAAACCAAACTCACTCCAACACAATGGAGTACAACAACATATCTCAAATCAACATCAAACAACCTCAAACCACAGTGGTCCACAAACTGGTACTGCAAGCAAACTCAAACCGCTGAAACTGCTGGTCCCGAATCCTCCGGAACTGCAATACCAAGGTTCACAACATGCCATCCAAGGTCTGAATAGTCCTCAAAGATCACCATCCAATCTGAGGATAAGAACCGGTGCTAACTCGTAGTCTGGTCCCCAATGCTCGTTGCAAAGCTCGCCAACATACAGTCGTAGCTGATTACCTTGACTAGCGAACTGGAACACAGGTACACCACATGAATGGACAACCTCCGTCAAACACAGCGATGCTAACTTGCCACTGAAATCATCTCCAAAAACACAAGGGAATGTACTGAGTTCATCAAACGATCCACAATGGCCTGACAACTGGTACCACAACCAAAACGCATACAAACACACACAAACACAGCAACAATCACCACATCTAACCGAAAATTTCAAATGGCTGACACTTCTCGGCAAGTCTCTGCCTCCTAGCCATCGCCAGTCGACGAATGTGGCATCAGCACACACAAGCTGCTATATGGCTCTTCATGTTGCGTCACGAGTAATAAACTCGAAGTATCAGACACAACTCCACATCACTAGCGCCAAACGCACGCAAAATCACGAGCCTCAACACCATCATACTCGAACTCAGTCTCCATGGCACATAACCCGGCTAACACGGAAACTCGAGCCATACTCACATGAAACACTGAAGCTCCCGATTCTCAACTGAATGCATCAGCAACAACATCCCAAACAGATGGTCAAAGTACAACCTCTAATCTTCTCGAACACACTCTAATGTGCAGCCATAGTCATCAGTCAACTCCATCCATCGACACTGCCTCAAGCTCAAATCTGGCCGAAAATGCAAGTGGATGAAACTCAATGGTCGGTGTACATCCTACACCTCGCTGCCCGCTACAGCAATAGTGTCTCGAACTCCTTAATGCTAACATAAAAACAGCTACACCCAAACCAAACTCCGGATACATAGCTTCATAAAGTTCCACTGCCTGGAATCATGAGCCACCGCTCTGCTACACAACATCAAAACACAACCCAAATCTATACCTCGATGCATCGCCATAACCCACGAACTCGTCACGATCTTCAGGTAAGGTCAAAACCGCAGTAACGGTCACCAACCTGCAGGAGTAAGCAACTCTCCTCGCGTGCATCGAACCACAAGAACTTGACGCCTTCTTCGTCAATCCGGAAAGTAGAGTAGCAATCCGGGAAAATCCTGCACAAAGCCGTCGGTAAAATCTTGCCAAACCCAAGAGACTCCTGATCTCTGGTACAATAGTAGGGCAACTCCAAATCCACACGGCTTCGAACCGGTCAGGATCCACGCCGACTCCCTCAGCTAGCATCACACAACCCAACATCTTCACGCTAATCGGCCAAAACTTACACTGGCTGAATCTCGCAAACAGCTGATCATGTCGCGAAATCCGCAACACCGCATGCAACTATTTCAGGTACTGGTCCTCACTCCTTGAGTACATCAGGATGTCACCAACGAACATGACCGCAACTCGTCCAGAAACCGTCTGAACACCTGGTCCACCAAGTCCACACGATTTACGGAGCATTGGTCAACCCAACAGCGTGACCAAGAACTCATGAAGTCCGCACCGAGATCCGAAAGCCAATATAGCCACATCTGACTCATCAAACCTCCACTGATGGTATCCGGATCCGAAATCAATCCTCAAAAAGACTGAAGCTCCCTTGAGCTGATCAAACCAATCGTCAATCTGAAGCGGAGGATACTCACTCTCCTCTGAAGCGAATCAGGCTTCGGTACTCAATGCACCATCTCGTCGAACCATCCATCATCCGTACAAACAATACAAGAGCACACCACGCAAATACGCGGGGTCGCATGAAATCTCCTGAAACCTCCTCCAGCAACTCCTGGAGTCGAAACTGTAGATCTATCAGCTCCACTGGCTCCGAATGACAAGATGCCGGTAAAATGAGTCCAGCGCCTGGTACAAGCTCAATGGTGTAGTCGATCTCCCGAACTAGAGGAACACCTGGTAACTCCTCCAAAATACACCTGGAAACTCGGAAATCACCTCAATGTCACCAATGTCAGGTACAGCAACCATAGTATCCACAACATGTGCTAAGCAAACAACATAACTCGTTTCCACCATCCGCTCGACCATCACCGCGAAACAGCATCTTGGGGAAATCTGGTCGTCGAAACACAACCTCCTTCTCGAGGTACTCTAACACAGTCAATTGCATCGTCAGTAAGTCCATACTCACAATCACAACAAAACCACAATGTCCAGCTACAACAGATCCGCGGCTAACCTATATCCTCCGACAAGGATCTCGCAACCTCCGGATGGATGCAACACTCTCCAAAACCTCGGAAGTGGAGATGCAGGTACAATAGCCATGGATATCAAACAATAGTAACCTCGGAGAAAAGTTTGTCCTCAAACAAGGTCATGGCACGAACTCCAACATGCCCAACTAGCCGCCCACAATAATCGTGACTTACTGACTAACTCATCTAATAGGCTGCGTTGGTCACTCCATAAACAGCATCATGATCCCTTCATGAACTCTGAGCTGTCGAACCTCAAACACAATTGGCTGAGGGCACTCCCTCATAACGTGACCCTCCTGGTCACCACAATGGCAACTGAGAGTATTCCTCGAACACAAATCATCGTAACACCTGCTGCGTTAAAAGATCACCAACGATTACCCTAACTCGTGCCACAAGAGCAAGTCCGCTACTCTGTGATCTCCGCCATCACCAAACGGATCCTCTGCTTGATCTGATGGCCCACAACATAAAAGATAAGGCCACAGCCTGATGAAGTCACCGATCCCGAAGTGTCGGAACTCAACCTCATCAAAATCTCGACTAAGTCCACTTTCCTCAAACCAACACATCGAAAACCGCGTACACCTTTCCTTCTCAATAGCCTCGCCACTGAGTGCAGCACACTAAGGTCCTCACGGCAATCTCGAGGCATATCAATCAGACTCTCTCTGATACTCAGGTTCAAACTCATCTCGAACCTCGTGCACTGCTTCCTCTGAAGCCACATAACACGTGCAAACGGAAACAAACATGTGGACAATGCATCTCTGCCTCAGGTGGTAAACACTCCACAGTCGAATACTGGGTAGCCTGATGAAACCATTGCCGTATACACAACACCTTGAATGTAGGCCATGGAGTCGCAACCGGAACTCACACAATATCAGCCCACAAAACACAACAATATAACTCAGGCAAACATCATTGCCACAATTCTCAGCTCTGAGGCAACATGTAGACGCTCATATACACATCCCCAGGTAAACCGTGCCACACAATTCTCTGAACTCTGAATACTCATCTGAATCCACTGTTCAATGGCAAATCACGCGTCGTATGATCCTCAACAGGATCCACAACCGAAACGACACGGAAAGCACGTCAGGAGGCATCCTAATGAATACAATATCGTTCACAACAAGTGGAACGTAATCATGGAACTTCAAATATTTGAAAGCATACAACACCCGGAATTTGATGATTATCCGCCGGCCGGTCGGGTCACCATTCCAGACATGTTGTACATTCTCAAATATCCTTAGTAAACACGACTACAGAAGTCTACAGAACCTATAACCTAATGCTCTGATACCAAGCTGAAAGGACCCAACCCCGATTTAGCTTCCTAAATCAGAATCAAACCCCTTCGAAAACACGAACCAACAAAAACTTTTCGAAATTTGGGCAGAGTTTCGTTACTAGCGTGGAATTACCATTACCTGCACGCGGAAAATACACTTCATCCTATGCCACAAAAAGCAAACCGTGGGCACCAATCCCATCCGGATTTCTCAATATCACAACAGTAAAGTAAACAATACATATAATAGTACTTACTGAAATCCGGGTTTAAAATCGTATAACATATACCACAGAAAGCTCAGAGCGACATCTAATACATAGCCATATACGCATACCACAGTAGGTAGAACAATAAACCTACTGGATGAAACAAAGTAGCTCGAGCACTATGCCTCCGACCACGACGTGCGACACCAGAGCCTGAACTGCAAACTGGGCACGGAAACCGAAAAACCCAGGGGAAAGACAATAAAACACGTTAGAGTGAGTGGACGAAAATAAATGTCTTTCACCAAGTAATATATACATATAAAATCATATGCGAGTCAAATGCATAAGTAAAGAAATGGTACACGAGGGAGACTCCAACTCCTCACGCGTCCGGGTACACGAGGGAGACTCCAACTCCTCACGCGTACAGAGCATGCAATATAAAATCGCGGAATCACTCATGGACTACCACGCGATAGCACAGTCTGAATCACGGGATCCCAGACCCACACGTGATTCCTAGCCAGAAAGGCCTCGGGTCAGGATATCTGTCCCCCCCCGGAGCGTACTCGGGGATCAGCCGAGAAGCCAATGTGTATCGATACCACAACATATACTGAGACTGTACTCTGTGTAAACCAAATCATAAATCTTTTCTATGCACATGCTTAAAACATAATATGTACGTATATGTATATATTCGTATACGTATATTCGTATATGCATAATCATAAAACACATGCTCGTAAAATCATAATCAATCTGCATGCTCAAGTTCGTAAATCATAAATAAGGACTCGCAATCAATCCGTGAAAATAAATGTCCACTCACAAACTTGCGTAACGCATATCGCGTTAACCCGTGATCCGGCGGAAAGTCCCTCGCACAACGAACGATCACGAACACCTGAATATTCACAAAATCCATATCTCAAACTCATATCTCGACAATACACGACAAATCACGAGAAACCACCGTCCTCGGAAATACGAAATCCGAATACGACGAATCGTCGAAAAGCCATATATATATCACCTCAATACCTCGTTTTACGTTCGGACGCTCAATTCGAAAAACGAACCTCCCCACTGCGATCAGGGCGCGATTTCGAGTCAAACGACATGCGACTTGTCGAAAGTCAAAAAGTCAACCCGTTGACCGTTGACCGCCGTCCACAGCGGCGCCACTGTTGACCAGAGAATTTCACGGCGGAGCTACCATTGTTCCACTCAAAATCACCCACTGAGCAACTTTGTCAACCACAACAAAGGCCAATTCTCACTCTAACTAGGTCAATTTCAAGCAAAACCGAAATGAAACACAAAATTCAAACCCAAAATTCTCCATGCTCAAATCAAATTAGAACACCATGCTTATATGGTTAGAATCACCTTGAAGAGGGCTACAAAACCCAGTACCTCATGAAGTTCAACTCGACCCGAAATGAAAGTCACCATTAACACCAAAAACCTTGAACTTTGGTTCCAAAAATCTCTCTCCACCATGAAATTCGTCGGAAAAGGAAGCCGGAATCATGATGAGGACGTCGAGCCGAAGAGGAAGGGACCGGAGTTGAGGCCGGAGGTGGCCGGAGCAAGCTCGCCGCCGGCGAGGCCGAGCCACCGTCGCGCCATGCTTCTCCACCACTCGGTCAAACAAGTCAAACCAAGTCAACATAATAAATCAGTCTTTGACTTTCCCAAAGGGGCAAGTCACTATTTATAGCTTTCCCGATTAGGAAACTTCATGTTTATCCAATTCGACGAACTTCAAACGCGCGTAACTTTCTCGTCGTAACTCCGATTCCGATAATTCTCGCGGCCACAAACTCGTCTCGACATATTCTTCAATAATCACCCAAAGTCAAACACATCGGCCAATCGGATAAAAAGTCAACTGTTCAGCCCAAACACATAATAAATCGACTAAACCAACAACAAACGGAAATATTCGCAACTAATTCCTCGTAACTCCAAACCATGCTCCGGAAGTTCCCACGAACTCGAAATTAAATTCCGAACAACTTCCGTGAAGGATCCGAAGCCAAATTCTCGTCCGATAATTTAGTCGCGAACAAACCTGCCATAATAATTCATTTCCGTCGAAACTTCAAATATTCATAATTAATTCCTCGGTCGTCCAAATAACGATCCGGAACCGCCCACGAACTCGTAATCACATGTAAAACGACTCTCGAGAATAGATCCATCTCCAATTCTTGGCCAATAATTTAGTCGTTAACAGAACCCTGGCGAGAAAATTCGTTATCGGAAATCCACGTCGATATGCTAACTCGCGAATTGAGCTGATTCCACTACTGATTCTGTTCTGGGTCGTCACAGGAGCTCCAACGACCTAAAAATCCAATTTTCTCTTGGGAAGTTCCTAAGCCCACTTATGATCGAATTATACTTGATTTTGTGCGATTCGACAATTTTAGTGATGTTTTTAGCTATTTTCAGGATTCGGGCCGACTCGACAATTCCACACTTTCGTGTGATGTGTGTCAAGTTGAGGCTCATCTCGAATGGGCACTGTTTTCGTGACATGATGACTTGGATCAAGCTCGGAGTTATTATCGCGAGGAGTTGGGGGTACGTGGCGCCTTGCGATTATCATTTTTGAATTGTGAAGTGTTGACGAACTTTTTGTCATTATTTAATATTAGGCTCTCGTTTTGGTCTTAGGAATGTCGGCTAGGAAACCTTTGAGTTTGGTAACCAATTAATTATGTTTCTGCTAGCCAGGTGAGTGGACATGTTTATTTTATCTGTCGATTAGCAAGTCTAAAGTTTTATGCTTATGATTTTCTTTATGGATATATGATATGATTTACAATACGTTTACGATTATGCAAGGAGGCTATATGTTATGATTTTACAATTTCACACAAGCTTGTTTATGTATGAATGCATCGATGCATTGGCTGCTCGACTGATCACCAAGTACACTCCTGGGGGGTCACGACAACACCTGACCAGATGATTATGTCATGCACACCTCCACACACATGTTATTTTTCTCACTTAGACTCGCTGTGCTTTATTTTACTTTATCTGGAGAAAGGCATAATATATGTTTTATTATTTGTCTTACGAAACTTTATTTTCGTCCACTCACTCTAAAGGTTTCCATGTTTTATATGCCTTTCCCATAGGCCCTTTGGTTTCTACTACTTAGATTGCAGGTTTTTTAGCTGAGGTCGGATGCACATGCAGATCGAGGCATAGCAGTATCCACCATAGGATCCAGTGTTGATCCTACAACCTAAAATCTTAGTCAGCATAGGTAGATTAGAGCGTAACAGTTCTTGTGTCTTAAACAGTTTTATGATCTTAGTATTGAGTTACATGAGTTGTATTTGAAATTTAGCTCCTATAGCTTATGAATTTTGAACTGTTGATTTTTCACTTCAAATTTCTTTTGAGATTACCATGTTTTGTTAAGTTCTTATGGTCCTTAGAGCCTAATCTGGGTTTAGGAATCTAAATCGGGATTGGGTCTTCACATTTATTGTTAGTCTCAACATATCTGAAACACCCCTACTACTTGCATGATAACTTAACCATCTGCGTGGCCTATTGTGAAGTTACATAAAGTTGGCATTTAGCCGATAGTCTCTTACCAGCGGACATCTCCACATCCTATACCTTCATGAAACGAATTACTTGAGCAATACTGATATCCTCAAAGGCCAGTAAAATGAATGAGTCTACTTTCGATAAGGTCCATCTCCAGAAATTGTGATCTTACCATGCCATGATCTCTTCTATAAATGGTGCATACATAATAATCCAGAAGATGAGCGTAATAACAACCATTATGCGTCATGACTCCCTTCTCACAAGCTAGAATTTTCTCATGTCGTTGACCCTGGATAGACACTGTACGAAAGCTCACCCACCCATTGTGTTTCATTTAACGTAAATATCACCCATTGTTCAAGCTCGCAACTTCTCATACCTTGAATCTTACATAGCCATGCAAGGTATGGACTACAGAAAAATCGATAAGTTTATCGTAATTCGTATCTTTTATATCATCCAAGAAGTACTTAAAATCATAACTAGATCTGCTGTCATAAAATGAAATCACAATATCCCTAGACATCGAAGTGTTAAGATCAAAGTACACGCTCGAAAGAAGTCCTATTCATCTCATCCAAAGGCTAACGTAAAAGGAAACCGTGAGCCTCTAGTACACGCATACAAAATATCGTGTATGGCATCACCTACTCATTACAACATTCAAAGTGCTTCTCGCCTCAATGGACACAATGTTAATACCGACATATAATTCTAATGAACGTAGCCACAATACATATCTTGTAGAAAATTGTTTTGCTAACTAGTGATCAAGCGATCAACCTCCAACAAGGTTCCATGTCATAATGTACTACAAAAAAGGAGCAGTTTCAATGACCATAAATTTAGAATTTTCTACAGGAACTTCGTCATGACCTATTCGTTTATAGTCGAACCTATCATTTACAAATTTGTTGCATTTAACCATTTCAATTCCAACAATCTCCTCAAACCACAAAAATACCACTATCCATGATATTCCAAACAATTTCCTTGCACAATAAGTCCAATAATATATATTTATAGTACTAATATCACACTATTCGGCTCGTAAGTTCAATGATAAAGAACTAGTCTCAAACTGAGCAACAAAGTGTCAAACCACCTTCATATTGAATAATTGAATTGCTGTATGAGTTAACCAAAAGTGAAAAGCTGACAAGACAAAGAAATAAGAAGTCTGGAACGATCATGATGATGAGAACCGAAGGCAATTGCAGCTTAAGACCACTATCTCGATGTAGTATGTCATAACCATATTCAATGGTAACTTATTATTTTTCGTACATCTAGATTCAAAAGAGATTCCATCGGCATCGCAATTTAAGTACAACAAAACATATCAAAGGAACACCAAAATCGAGATCAATTTACCTAGATAGAGCAGGCGAACAACCTTTTCAACGAGCAGAATCGAGAGATGTAAGATAATGAAACAGAAGAAACGAAACGAAGATAATGAAATAGTGTGAATCATTTTAATTAAAATGAAACGAAATTTTCCAAAACTATATGCAATATTTTCACCAAATATTATGCAATGTTCCCAAAGCTATTCTCGGGTCTCGGTGTAGCTAGCACGATACAGCTGTAAATCTTGGCATCTACACCATCGATAATATCCTTAATCTACTAGATTGATGATCAATCTTCTCAAAGCACATTAGCCAAAATGTAACGTATCTCGACTAAACGAAATGAAATGGAAGCAATCAAGACTTAATGGAATGAATTAAAACGAACACCTTAATTAAAATGAACACCTTCACTTCTTGGACTCTGCCATTATGTGACGGATCAATCCAAAACATAAGTTCACAATGAATCTACATGAAAACATCATCAAGTTCATACCTCGGTTGAAGGATGACCACAGCCTCAGTATCACCTGCCATAGTTAGCAGTAATTCCGGAATACATATATATCTCAACCTTCCTCCCACATCAACAATATTTTCTTGAGTTTCTCTAGGTCTCAACATCTCTCTCTCTCTCTCTCTCTCTCTCTCTCTCTCTCTCTCTCTCTCTCTCTCTCTCCCGGCTAGAAAGAAAATAGAAGTTTAGGAAAATTGGTACTTACAGTTGAAAGCAAATAGGTGGTCATAAGGGTAACAATGTCTTATACTTCATTTTTGGCGGGAAATCTACGTGGGAGAGCTGAGTATCGGTAGAATTAAGTTCGTAGGGGCAAGAAAATACTTATACACTTTTTCTGAAGAAAACTGTGTGCCATGTTGTCAATTGAAATGGAGACGTGACAGAAATTACTTGGAGTCACTAAAAATATACTGTTTTAAGAGTTGGAATATCATTTTGTTAATTTTTAAAGGTCGAACACCTGACTATTATGATGAATTTTTTTCTCTATTATTTTTTTTTTGCCTTTTTTCCTTTTTTTTGTTCCAATGGAGGGGGCCAGTCATTTTTTCCATTCCATTTCTTTTGACTAGTTTTGACATAAAGTGAAACGAATTAGCAAAGGCAAAGGGTTCCACTGAGAAAGGCAACAGAAGAGGTTTGGCGATGGCGGCGACGTTGTGGCGGTTGAGCGTATACCTAAGCATGAGCTTAGTTTTGGTTCCTTCGGTCCATGGCAACTCGGAATCAGACGCTTTGTACACGCTGAGGAAAAGCTTATCGGATCCCGGTAACGTCCTCCAGAGCTGGGATCCCACTCTCGTCAACCCCTGCACTTGGTTCCACGTCACCTGCAACCAGGACAACCGCGTCACCCGACTGTATCTATCTCTCTCTATGCTATCTTTGTTTAACTCTATCTTAATTGGGATTACGTTATGATGCTGTTCACAGTTTCAACCAATTTTAAATATCAGCAGCCCTTTACTCTCTAGGAGATAGAAACCCGAGGTTGCGATTTTATGGTTTAACTCAGACCAACTGTCAACGCCACACAATAATAATAGGCTGTTACCAGTTGACGAATTCAACCTCTTAAGCTGGATATGACACAGTTAAGCTGGTTTTTAGCTTTATGTACAGTCTCTGTTACTGAGCGTATCGTGTAGTAACTGTAGTTACATCTAGCAACCAACGCCAGCTATTACAGTGGAAATTAGGCCTAATGTGTAACCAAAAAAAAATAGAAAAAATAAATTAGGCCTAACGGTTTTATTTTCATTTCGTATCTCTCTTTTATTGTGTAAATTCATTTGGTTTGTCTTTTTAGCTGTAGTTGTACATGTGTTCTTGCCATGAGGGTGTAAATATAAAGATTGAAACCATAACATGTGACTGCAAATCTAACTAACTCGGTTTTATTTTTCGTTTCTGTATCTATGGGTGGGGCAGGGATGTGGCATCGCTGGTCATGATATATCCTTTTTGATGAAGTAACTGTGCTAATTTTTTCTCTAAAGCTTTTACTTTATGTTGCAATTGATTGTGTTATTTTGATATTTTGGGCAGGGATTTAGGTAACTCAAACCTCTCTGGACATCTGGTACCTGAACTTGGGAAACTAGAACATCTTCAATATCTGTATGGTTTATCCCTTCACGTTTTCCCTCATTTGTGTTCTGGGGTTCTTGTAAACCTTGTTCTTTACTATTTCTCAGTTCCCACTTCCCACCTATATTCTTATGGTTGAGCCTTATATGTGATCCTCAGGGAGCTTTACAGAAATAATATTCACGGGACTATTCCAGCTGAGCTCGGTAATTTGAAGAGCCTCATTAGCTTGGACTTGTATAACAACAACATATCAGGCACCATTCCTTCTTCATTGGGGAAATTGAAATCACTTGTGTTTTTGTGAGTTACTTTACCAGACTATTGTGATGATTTTGTATTTGTCCATTTATTTTCTTGGTGTGGCCGTGATTCATTCTGTAACAAATTTTCATTTGCCTTTGCAATAGTCAAAAGTTTTTGGAGTTTTGCGTGTTTCACAATTTCAACTTTTAACCAAAGGGTTACTTAGATAGTTAGATTAAGGTGGACAAGTGGTGGGCTTGTATCAATTTATTAGCTATCTGTCTATACCTATGCACATAATTAGACTAATTTCAGAGAATTTCATGTTTTTGTCTTATAATTGCTTGGTGTGGCAGGCGTCTTAATGATAACATTTTAAGTGGTCCAATCCCCAGGGATCTCATTGGTCTTACAGGCCTCAAAGTTGTGTGAGTGCTTATTGATCTATTCTCTTATCCCCCTGTTTAGACTCCTGCAGTTGTCATGTTCATTACAAGTGCTTGACAGTCATTAAATTGTCAATCTCTCTAGGGATGTATCAAGCAATGATTTGTGTGGAACAATTCCTACAAGTGGACCATTTGAGCACATTCCTTTGAACAAGTAGGCCATTTATAATCTTTACTATTTTCCCCATATTTCTAAGTTTTTCTCATTATTTGATCTATTTGTTTTCTCCATCAAAATAATCAAGGATACATTCTTTGTTACTTTATCCTCCAATATTCATAATTGGTTAATGCTCTCCTTTTCGTCACCCTAATTATAATGAAAAGATGTTTGGTATGTGCTTAACCATCACAAAAAGGAGTTTGGTGGCTTCACATTACGGGTTGCATATGGACTGCACATGTTTGACCTCAAAACCTCTTAGTTTAATTTTTATTATTTGGGGTTTCCTTGCGTCGAGAGTCAAGTTGCCTTATTTACTGTCTCTGTGTATGACAGGATACACAGTACAATCGTATGTTTGATTTCTTCTACATATTTGAATTATTGGTATTCTTAAGCATTTTCAATTCAAAGGAAGTCCAAAGTTCATTCTCAAGAAATGATATGTAGATCACGAAATGAATTAGGTAATGGTGTACAAATTTGCATTATAATGAGATGATGGTAACGTTGGATTATCCAACACAAAACATATGATCAAATGTGAGTAATTTGGAGCTGATTACTGGCTATCACAAAGTTAAAAGATATATTCCATGACAACAAGTTTTAATTGCTTGTCTTTCAAATTGGAAGTGATCCCTTGAAATGGACGAATTCAATTTCTTATGGTTTGTACATATGTATATACATCCGTGCATGCGTGTTGCATGCTACTTAATTTTTAAGGATCATCGTATGAAATAATGTTCAAAAGTGTGCTGTATTCCTTATTTATTTCTGGTAAGATTGGTGAAACAAATATCTGTTCTGGTACGCCATTTCACTGCTGGTAGTACTGAGATCAGTGCCCTTGAATATGCTGTTTCCAGCTGCTAGTTCTCTTTTTGTGGCTTTAAGTTGTAATCTTAATTTTGTGTGGTGTAGCTTTGAGAACAATCATCGAGTTGAAGGTCCGGAGTTGTTGGGGCTTGCAAGTTATGACACCAACTGCTCTTGAGAAAGGATGTAATCACGACTGCTTTGAACTAGATATTGTACTCTCTAATGGGATTGTTGTATATTCAATCCGTCATATAACAAATCTGTATATTTGATGAGATTATTGGCGTTGACACTGAAATGGTATCTGTATCAGTATCATTGTGAGTTTGGTATAATATGTTGAACACACTATTTAGTAAGTTTTGTATAGATTTGTCTCCGTTGCCTGCGTGTATGTTCATTGTAAAAAGTGGTGTCTTTGATCATTATTTCCTCCTCCTTGAAACAATCATTGATTATGATTAACCCCCCAGGTTCCATGTATTGAGTTGAACTTTTCCTATTTACAGCCTTGCCAATTTGCTTTGTAGTGCTTGATGCTTCTATAGACTGTTTGATTGATAAAACAAGCTAAATTGCTTCAATGTATAAATAATGCATTTTTGCATTCACCTTGTTAATCTGGTTTGGCAATGTTGTCAATTTGCTACTTTTGGAATTTTCTTAGCGTGAACTTGTCAAATTGCTACTCACTTGCTACCCATGCATCAAATTAGGCACGCTACCCTAACATAATTTTTGTATGAAAGGTTTTTATGTTTCTTTGTTTAAATCAATAAAATAGTGAATTTAGAACACCAAAGTATTTTCAAATGTTCATATTTTAATGAAAAAATTTACGAAATTGAATTAGTTAAAAGAAAAGGTAAGAAATTTACAGTTTTACAAATCTTATGGTAGTAGAGTTGCAGCAAAAAAATTTAGGATAGCAAATTGATACTAAGATCATTTTTAGGGTACAATTAAGCCAACTATAATAAAACTTCGATAAATTAATAATCTCGAAATTAACAAAATTTATTAATTTAATGAGATTATTAATTAATTTAGTATTAAATTAATACTCAAGTCCTCAAGTTAGAATCGACAAAAAATATTATTTTAACAAGATTATTAATTAATTGAGTATTAAATTATTAAAATTTTTCTATAATATCATTGCTAGGTAACTGCTAAAGGAATAAATTAGATGCAACTGGATAAGTAAGCAATTGTACTGAATACTAATTGCAAAACAAAGCACAACAAATTTGAAGAGTTCTGGTGAGAATGCTAGTGACGGCAGGTGCATAAAGTTCAACCTTCCTACTCTACCCCAAGCACAAAGAAACGCATTGCAAATCGGACTTCGTCTAGTAGTCAATCTGATATGTCTCCTGCACCTCGACTTAGAAATTAGTGACCTGCTCAAGCTTCCGAGACAAGAAAAATTTGTAGCGTCCTATACCACTTGATTCAATTTCTTCAGTCTTCCTCTTTGATGTAGTGACACCAAAGTTACTTAGTTTCAGTTGCCGCTTTCCATTAGAATTGCTAGAACCATCTTCATCCATTGATTCCCATAAGACTTCAGCAATGTCTTTGAAATAGGGAGTACATGTGCCCCAGCTGAAACGAACCAATGATGGGAATCCAAATACTGAGTGTTTGTGATGTTGCAACCAGGCCTTGGTTTGGGGATCTCCAGGATATCCAGAACCAAAATCTTTGTGCAAATCTCCAGCTGTTTCATCAAGCACCCACTCCCTCAAGGCTCTGTCCCTTGTGACTTTTGCTGCTATGCTAGCTCCACTGACAACTGGGTAAAGACTATCAGCCTTCTTTGCAACCACAAACGTGATACCAGGAAATCTGTCAGACAATTTAATCCTATACTTCTCAGTATCCCCCACTGTATCCACATAAACCTCAGTTAGAAGAATCCCCATGTTTAATACCTTCGTGATAAGGCCGATTGCAGAGTCGTGTGATATTTCATTTAGGTTTATCTTGTTCTTCTTTAGCATTTTTGCTGAAAGCTCTCTGGGATCTATGATATCAACAGCCCACCCAAGGGACTTGTCAACCTTTAGACTTTCAAATAACTCCTCCCTCTTCTCTTCTTTTAGCGTTTTTGAATCTGCAAAGTTCAACGAGGAGAGAGTCTTCTCATATGAGCGAGCACAATACAAACATCCATACACCATTGGCCCTAGAACAGGGCCTCGGCCAGCTTCATCTATGCCCATGATGCAAGGCTCTGATGCCCATTGGGGAAGTGCAGCCTCAGATCCCATTCTTCAACAACTTTCACTACTTTCTTTCTCACTCTTGGTGTCTTGTTGTTTCCTGAATATACAATAACCATGAACATTTACTAAATATAGTGCCTAAAATCACACCAGTTACTAAATCATAATTTTTCAGAAGAATGAGAGTGGAAGCTTGTATAAAACTAATTCACAACAAACTAGTTCAAACACCTAAACATTTACAAATCTCGCTTAGCGACAGAAAGAAGGGGTTTGGTCACTACTCGTTTGGGTGTTTACTCCATTTCATGCTCTTCACGTTCAACATCCCTCCACCATTCGACTAATTTAACCACAACTTGGCAGCTATATAATTCGTCATCTAACACAATTAAGCAAAAACAACATAAAGGGGCCTCATTCCACAACTAACCCATATAATCTCTTCACCTAGGTGTGCACCCGAACAAGTGAATGATATAGACATTATATTTCCATTCTATGGCTACAGTAGGAAATTACAAGGGAGTAGCAAGAATCGAAGCTCCTTACCCCGTCAAAATTCGAAGAAAATAGCACCGCCCTCGCTCGCTCGTCGTTCGTCGTCCGAGTGCCGTGGACCAAATACGCTTGGCGGAGCAGCCCACTGAGAGAAGGACGAGGAAGACGTCTCTAATTCCCGCGACCTAACATCTCAATTAATCCCATTGGGCCAGGAACCAGAATTCTCTAATAATAATTCTAATTATATATCTATATTATTTTATTTATTAAAGGAAAATGGTTTGTTTCCCCTATTTTACTGTTTCTTCCTTTATACCCTTTTTTATTTGACAAAATTAAATCAATTAAAGTCATTATTGTAATTGTAAATAACAAAGTATAAAAATGAAAAAAAAACCTTGTTCTCTTTCCCACATAATCTACGTAAAATTGTAATCGATAATCTTAAAAAACTGATTTTTGTCCTTAAGAAAACTGACTTCCACTTTTGTTTTTTAACTTTCTAGTAATTGTTTAATTCTTTTTATAGATTTGATTTATTTATACACACACAAAGTGTGTGCACTCCATCTAGTCTCTATTAATTAAGCAGAGATGCCTTAGACGTTACAAGGTAGAACTTTGGTAATACCAAAAAATGTCTTCCACTCTTCATATCCCAATCGGAAAAAAAAAACAATGAAAAACGAAAACCAACGAGATAACAGTTTGTGTTCTCTCACAGCAGTTGATAGAGAAACGGATTGTAGTCCTATCTCTTCCAACTGCTCTTTCGCACACAGTTCAAAAGCAATTTGGGAGAGTCCTACACAATTAGTTTGGAGAGGTCTTCCATCAACGACAACCCATACAGAGAATCGGCTTCTACCTCCTTAATGATGCCACATTCTTCTTCGTCTTCGGCACCACCTCCTTAATCGGCAAAACCTCAAACATGCTTTTAATCATGGAACCTCCTCACAATAAGGTCCTTAATTGTGAGTTCTCGTACTCAATTGCAATTTCCAATGTCACTTGATTGCGATTTTCAATTCCTACTTATTGTTCTTCCTCTTATTCATTGACTACCATCATACGTTTTAAAGATAATGCTTAGTGTTTGTGTACATAACTGTACTGCTTAATTATGGGTACTTAGCCACTAATTAAGACATCACCGCCTGAGCCAAATGGACCACAATAATAGCACTTCCAACTTTGCTGACAGACCCAACCCCAAAAGAGCAAAAATATATGACAGTAAGCGAACTTAGGTACAGCAAGTCTCACATCGAAAATAAGAGCAAGAGAGCTTCTCCAACCACCAATATAAAGACCTCATTTATGACAAATAAAGGTAATATATTACCCGCTAAAGTTGTCATACTTGATACATTTACTAACTTAGGTATCAGAACATTAAAAGCGGGCAAAACCCGTCACAACCTCTAACGTCCCATTTCAGTATTACTTGTAACAGTGTCTTAATTGGGAAGTGATCAGATGGAGAACATCCAGCACCATAGCTACTTTTATCATAGACCTGACGAAGTTAGGTAAAAACACTTGGTTGCTTACAGATATCCTTTGATATCATTTTACTAGATGGTGCAGTGCCATTGATTTTTAGCTGAAGCCTCTCACGTCCATCATGGGTCATGGAGCCAGTGACCCCTATCTACCAATGATGTTGCTCTAGCATTTTTCCACCACCGTAGATAGGGCTCACTGCGATTTCAAATGAAGCAAATGCCTGAAATCAAATTTCTAAATTTCAATAGATAGGGATCTCGGTAAATGATTTTACTGTTAATAAATGTCGAGCGACATCGGTTGATTTTTTATTGGATTGACGAATTTTGTTGACTTCGGGTGGAAGTAGTAGAATTTGTCGAGACGAGTTTATAGATGTGAAAAATGAAGTTACAACGTAAAAGTTACGATTAATGGAAGTGTATCGAAAATTACTTTCTATAAATGGAAGAGTACTATAAAGGGGCTTTCCCTTTTTGGAAGAGTAGTCTGGGTTGACCCAGGGTCAACCTTCTCTCCCAAAGAGTGAGAAAGAGTTGGTTTAGACAGTGTGGCGAGTTTTGGGTTTATGTGTTTTGAGGTGTTTTTCGGCTGAAATCTGACCAAATTTAATGTTTGTGTAATTAGACAGAATACTAGGCTCACCGAGAGCTTTCTGGTGAGGTATTATTCTCTATCGCTGGCGATGGTCGTCAGTGGTGGCACGTGGCAGAAAAAATATTTTTGACATCGTGTCACGTGATGTCGTTAAGTTAGTATTGATGATACGAACATAGTGGTGAGGTTTATTCAATGTTTAGGCTTCACTGACGGAGAAATTAAGTTTGTCATCAGTTGTTATGATTGTTTCATCATAACGGATTTGTCGAGTAGAGTCTTCGATTACATTAGTCAAAATTAATTTTCAGATCGAGCACTTCCTCGATTTACCTAGTTGATTTTTGATTTTTATGATATTTTAATATGATCGGATCATCATAGTACATATCCACAAACAACTTTACCCCGCTAGCCCTACCCAAAACATAAGACTGCTTTAACATAGGACTGCTTTAACTGGAACACATTCTCTTGGCTTCCAGCTTTTACAAAAAAATCCCATCCCCCTTGAATTTATTTCGTGCCACTGCAAAAGTACAAATCCAATAACAGAAACGGTTAAAATTACTAAATCCTGCTCCAATAGTCATACTCATAACAAAATTTCAATCCTTCATACCTCTTTTGTTCATATCCCAGTTGGAGCAACCTACCAATTCCACTCCAAGAACAACAAAAGCAGAAACAAGATTAATCACCAACATAGTTGAAATTAATTTCTATTGAACCAAGAAAGGTAACTGATCACCAACCAAACCTAATCCTTACATACTACAAATAGTAACACCTCATTATCTCCTAATAAACTAATCCTTACATGCTACAAATATGACAAACAGTCAAAACGATCACTTGCAATCTAACAATCAATTTTATAGACACAATGTTAATCTATTTCAGTGTTGTCACTACGTACAGATAACAAAACTTGCCGATGAGGTAACCACCTTCATCAGGAAACCACTCCACTGACCAAGAAGGAATCTAATCGAGATAGATATTGAACTTGTTAACAGCATCGGTTGAATACTCCTCAGTATTGTAACGATAAATCTCATTAATTAATCTTTTTCACATCAACCCAATAGTACTCTTTGATATGAAAAGAGAGTGCACTGAGTCGACTATTGACTACAGCTTCCAAATTTTTTTTCCATCATTGACAATAAGCATTTCACGTCAACAGTGAAGAGCTGAATAAAATAATGCCTGCACAATAAGATGTTCAATAAATTCAAGGCAATATACACAACCAATATGATGCGTTTATTGGGTAAATTCTGGAGAAAGCAAGAAAGTAAACAATCTAAGTTTTTTAAAGCCAATAACCAAAATCATAGCCTCACGCTCACAGGAAGTCTCTGATTGAATAGAACAGTTAAATCAGGGTTTGCTACTAAGAATCTTGGGTTTCAGAAACAATATCTTGTGTAAGGAAATAACTATGGAGACCAATACCCAGCTCATTTAAGACATGTGTGAAGGTGTGCATGAATTTCTAATTTGCAACTTACTTGGATCTCAAGAGGATGACCATGAATACCCATTCATCTATCAATCATACAGTAACCATCAGTAACCATCAGCATAGGAAACATGTCAAATCCATCAGATAAATAGAGATCAAGAATCAGTCTAATGCCCGTCTGAACATCCACCCTTTCTTGTAACGAATAGTCACCCGTGATCTTTCCATAAGTTCTCAGCAAAATTATCCACCACAACCTTATCAAAGTAATTCTATTTTAGTAATCGAACTCTAATGATGCCTAACAAGGTTTGTAGTTCAATATAGAAAAGCAGGATAGTTTATTGAACATTGATGTATGCAACAGATGGCCTATAATTGAGATGGTTGAAAGGGATATGAGGTACTTCAGGATCAATAGTCATTCAGCGTGCTGAATATAATTGAAGTAGTTAATTACCTATATAAACCAGAAATAAAAAAGATAATTAAATTACCTGAATCAACAGGTGCAACACGTCCTATAATTGATTCACCAAAATCAGGATCTAAGACCTCCTCAAATGCTCCATCACTTCCATCAAGAGGCATAGTCCTAACTTTGAAGCTCGCTGGCATCAACCCTTGCCCAGGGTTATAACAGTCCACCATCTTCTCTCAGCTCTAACAGAGGACCAAAGGAAAAAGAAAAAATTGAATCACAAACCTAAAGGAAAGAAACATGCTCAACAGAAAACCATATTACCAAAAACATATCTACATGCCACACTAATTACTATTTTTACACCAGCCCACTGGAAATAAATAAGAGTCAGTTTACAGTTGCATAAGTATAGTAAATGGGGTCTTATTTACACTGGAATAAAGGGCCTACATGCCATATGCATAACTATGTATAACTATATATCAATCAAACCAGATATATATCTAAGCTAAACAAAAAGCTTTGGCAGCTTGTACAGATAAATGATACTGTAAGAAAGAGAGCGGAGACATAGAAAAGGAATGTACATACAGGCTTGAGCAACAACTAACAAACAATAGGATCTTGCATTAGTTATATAACATAAGAGTTGCCACAAACTTACACCTTCCCGCAAACTACTCAAAGAGACAGCCTTTCCTTAACTATTTTTTTTTAATTATAAAAATAGACATAACCTTTGAATCATTACCAAAAATACTGAAAGTGTTATCCACAAAAAATAATCTATTTTACTGAGATTTGTTTTAAACTTTTCAAGGGATCCAACAGAGAAACTTTAGATCATCACCACAGTACTCAATTCTTTCAATTTTTTGTTTTTGTTTTTTGGTCTAGGACATGACTCAAAGACAAATCAGATTCAATAAACACATTAAAGTTCCCTACGATCCCTTCCAAATACCCAAAAGCTCATGACATATGTTAAATCCTTTTCAATATAGAAATGCTGACATCAATAGACAAATAGCTTAGAACACAATGAAAGATAGAGTGGCAAAGAGACTCACACAAAAATTCGTAGATTCAGTAGAATCTGGCGATCAAGGTGCGACAACGGTGACATAATAGAGTGAAGTGCGGGGACCAATCCATACATTCCTCCCATGATTCTCCTCATTATAGTAAATTCCATTTCAGAAAAGAGCAACTACCCGACTGAGAATAGCCAAAACCCATGAAGAATATGAAATCAGAAACCAAAACCATGGAGTTGAAAATGATAATATATATATATCCCTACTGTAACCAATGAAGAAAATCACAAAATGAAAGAAATGGCAGATAATATCTCGCAGTCCTTACCTTTAGTCGAACATGACAAATTTTGGAACCGGATTACGAGTATGAGAGAGAAAAAGAGAGGGAGCAAAAATGAAACTGACATTTGAGAGAGTGTGAGCATATATAGCTATGAGCCTAGAGGCCATCGTGTGGTCAATGATGGCGGCAGAGGCCAGGTGCTGGCCATGGAAGACGTGAACGGAAAAGAGAAGAAAATATGCACCTCAACCTAAACCTCTGACGTCGTGTCGATAAACTGCTCTTGCATGGAGATGAGATTCTGGGCTTCGATCGAGCTCAGAATCGAAAGGAAAGAGGCGAGAGAACTTAGATTAGGTCAGCGACAGAGAGAGGAGGATGAGAGATAGGACGGCGAGACAGAAGAGAGAATGCGAATGAAAGGTGAAGACAGCGCTTCGCACGTATGTTTCACACCCATGCGCACCATTATTAGGACCATAATTATGTGCTTATTATGCTCCTAACTTTATACTTATAGTTTGTCTTCTATGAATAAAGCATTGTTCTTATGATGTTTGCTGTTCTTGCTAGGAAATGGGGAGTTCGCTTGGACATGCATTAAATATGAAGAATTAAAAACTTATTGGAGACGACGTATACATTTCCGAGGTCACGAGAGAATTTGGAGCAACATTCAGAATTTGCCACAGTCAGCTGACCAACTTTGGCCGGCCCAATCACATGGAGCCCGGCCCAATGGAGGCCCATTCAGTCCATTTATGCTTACCAATCTGATTTGGAGAGAAAGAGAAGAAGTTGGACCACAAGATGTCACTAATTTGGATTTTAGCCTTCTATAGCCTAAAATAGTGGATCATGGTCTCTCTAGTTCAAAGCTAACCTTTAGATCTTCCACCTCCTCTTTTATTATCATCTTAGGGTTGAAATGGTGTCTCCTAACTCAGTCAAATTCGAGCTCCCTTCTCACCCACACACAACACACTTCATTTCACTCGTTTTTTCAAGTTTTGAGCCTTTTTTCTCTCTAGTTTTCTCTCTAGCTTCTCCCTAGGGTCCTTTGTTGAGTTCTCTAGAGAGAAGCTAGATTTATCTTTCAATATTCCTTCCTTTTCTCCTCTAAAATCTTGAAGACACATTGGAGCAAATAAGGTGAAGTTAGAAGCATAAGGGTGAACTTGAAGAAGTTTAGCTTGCTTTGGGGAGATTCCTTGGTTATTTTGTCATATTATTTACTCTATTAATGTATTTAAATTTGATTTTAATTATGTGTAGTGAGTAGTTTTATTTGGGAGGCTAGGGTTCATGTGATGAACAAATGATATCTTGGATTATGCATGATTTATGATTTTAGTGTATGTTATGTGATTGGTGTTGTGAATAGGAAATTGTGTGTTTGTGGATGTTTATTATGCTTGAGCTTGAGCTTCATGTTTAGTTTTACTTATGCATGTGTTGACCCTAGCTAAGTTAATGTATGTGTAAAGAGACTAAAATAGACCTTAATTGAATTAGCTACTCACTTAAGGCTAGATGAGCATGTAAACATGATTAGGGTATTTTCTAAGAGGTTTACCTTGAGACTTGGTTGCCTTAGCACTTAGCATGGACTAAAGCTCCTTTGAGTCTCAATAGACTAAAGGGATTCTAGTCAAGCACACATTATATCCAAAAGGTTATTGTGGCTAATAGTAGACTCACTTGACTTATACATAACCCAATAGGTGCGAGTTGGGGGAATCATATAGACTTTCTCTCAGATTCTCTAATAGAGATTCAAGAAGGGGAACCTTCCACATATATCACACGATATACTTGTTGACTTCACAACGTGACATATGATCGGGATGCAAGCCCAAAATGGTTTGGGTCTTTGTTCCGATTCACAAAATACCAAAATTTAAGTGATTTTGGGGAACAAGATTCATACAATGGAGGCTATCAAGATTAGAATTATCAAGCCGAGGAGACGACGTATTCTTATGTAGAGGCGTGTGCTCTATGTGGTTCTCAAGTGCATCCACCTCTTAAGTGCAACTTGAGATATGAGTATCCCGAGTACGTTCAAGAGTATGAGTACCACATGAGAATGCATCAATCACACTCGACATCTATTCAAGAAGAGGCTCCTAGTTCAAATGTGGAAGCACTCATTCACATCCACCTAGCCTGAATTAAGGAGCACCTAGCTCGAAGAGAGGAGACCCGTGCATAATTTAGGCAATTGATGACACCCTCTCCACCTCAAGAAGAAAGCTGTACTCCAAACTTGGAGGAGATGCTTGCCAACTTGCTTGCTCAACAAGAAGCTTCAAGGTATATATGAGGAATGAATTCCAATGTATACCAGAAGAAGAACTTCAATGTGCAAGAGAGGAATTTCAAAGGGACATTCTAGGATTAAAAGCTCAAGTGAGTATCACTACCGGAAGAATTACTATGACCGACGACTTGGTGTCGTCGGTCTGTTTCCGTTTATCGTCGGTCATACCTATATCCGACGACACATCGTCGGATATAGTATCGTCGGTAATACACCGTCGGTAATACTATATCCGACGATGATTTAGGGTTATCGTTGGAAAATAAATACACTAAAACCGACGATAATTTATCGTCGGTCATAGTTTAAACTATAACCGACGATGTCAACGTCGGATATAGTTTTCTCCATGGTCAAAATGGTTGACTCTGGAGAAAACTATATCCGACGAGATTGACACATGTCGTCGGATATAGTGAAAAAATTTAAATTTTTTTTGCAGGTTTTGGGTTTTATCCCAAAACCTGCATTCACAAAAAATCATGCTATCTATATATTGTTCAAATTGAAAATCAACAACCATTGAAACTAGAGTACGTAGTAAATAAATAAATTAATAAAAACCGAAATCGTTCAAATCTGTATACATATGCGTAGTAAATAATGAAAATAAAAATGAAACCGACAATTGTTCAAATATAGGGGGGTCCTGGTCCTAAGTCTATGTGGTCAAACGGATTGGAGAAAGTTGGTTGGTCCTGGTCTGGCTGAGGCTGAGGCTGCGGCTGAGGCTGAGGCTGTGGCTGTGGCACACCGAAAATGGGCGGGGGGGGGGGGGGGGGGAGCTATCTGGATTCCAGATGCTTGCAACTGTGCATAACATTGCTGCATCCATGTCCCCATTTGCTGCTGCTGTTCGGCCAACCGATTCTGCTCTGCAGCTTGCGCTTGCTCCATCTCCTCTATCCGACGCCGTTGAGCTTCCATCTCAATTGATTGCCTATGAAGCCGGTCGTTTAGCTCATTAGTCCTCGAAGATGATGATGATGATCCCGATCCGCGAGAGAATTCAGGGGTCTGCTTCAACAGCACTAGACCCCATTTTCCGGAACCCCTGCAGTAGAATGTGTTCTTCCCTGGAGGGATCGCAGTTGACATAATCTTGGCCCTGACGATCGGATCAGATCGATCAATCTGATCAATCGGGAGTTCCGCATCGGGGGTGTTGGGATAGAGCTCTCTCACCACTTGAGTCAACACCTCCGGAATCGCCTTCTGAATTCTCGCCTAATTGACAAATTAAAGAACAATAAAATATTAATTAAAAAAACAATCTAAATAAATAAGAAATAAGTTTATTTTGTTATAAGGACACTTACAGCATATTCGGGATTCTGCGGATACGCGTGCTGCATCGTATAGACAAGGGGATCATCTTCTGGGTGGTTGGCCGCCTCCTCGATCTAACCCGAGTATGATCTGGTACCGGCATGATGATTTGTGGTGTTTTTGGCCCGGTTCCTTGCGTTGACTTCAGAAAGAGCCTGCGCGATTAAGTCAACATAAAAAAAACACTCATTAGCCAAATAATTTAAGGGAAGTACGATAAAACAAAAATTAAATCGATTGAAGGTTGCGTACCTTCAATTGAGGGTTGTTGAAGTGAACCACAAGCCATCGCCACTCGTACTCCCTATAACGAAACTCGCTAGGGGTACCCTCACGATCGTCCCCGTACTTTTTCCAATGCTTCTTCAGCTCGGCCTTCCACTCCTTATACCTATATATACCCATAAAATCATGCGTTAGTAACTAACAACATTGTATGAACATAATCAAAAGAAACGAAAAAATTGAAACAAATGGTCGTCTGCAAACCTGCTCCCATGCACTTCATCCGCCCACATGGGTCTAATGTCTTCATCCACGCGGAACCACCTCTGCAATGCAT
The DNA here is from genome assembly GCA_946800695.1 of Geum urbanum. Taxonomy (NCBI): domain Eukaryota; kingdom Viridiplantae; phylum Streptophyta; class Magnoliopsida; order Rosales; family Rosaceae; genus Geum; species Geum urbanum. Next base: position 46,064,801 of record OX326998.1, read on the forward strand.
ATATTTATATATATATATATCAATAATATTAAAAATTTATTATTGAAAATTTTCATAATGAATATACAATTCAACTCACCGACAGCGCATTATTCAGCTGATGTTTGACGGCTTGTTGATACACGCTTTTGCAACCATTAAATTAACACTTAACAATCAATAAAAACGCATAAACAATTAAAACCCTTGGTGTAGATGTAGCATTGATAAATAGGGATCGTTCTTAACCGGGGATTGAGGGTTGATCAACGCATTTCATACTTGATTCTTAACGCAATTCTCTCTACATTTAACTTTATTTTATGCTTAATAAATATGTTTCTAACTTACTTTGTGCTTTTAGGTAGAAATAAAGGAGAAAATAATAAAGGAGGCGATTTGGAGCTAAAAGTGGGCTAAGGAGAGAAGTTCTCAATTCCGGAGAAGAAATGGTCCGAGGAATGGTCTTCAAATGTTTACTAAAATGCATTCCCACATGGTGTCAAGAATTGAAGACCAAATGCCAAAAGAAATGGATACCAAAATGGTGGACAAAAAGATGAAGCCATTTCTCCTGCGCGACCCAGGAAAGAGCAAATATGGCGGAATATATGGAGCATATAATGGACGAATTTTGGAGGATATTCCATGAAGATAAATACCTGATTTGAGGGCCAAAATATGTGCAAGAATATGGTATATTCGGCCATGAATTATTAGGGAATAAGGAATGCAAGATTTGAAGATATGAAGATTTCCTTTTCCTTGAAGAAGAAGAAAACAGGGCAGCCAGGTCACGTAACTTCTAAAATCCGTAGTAAATCCAATTCAATTCCAAATATGGCGTTACTTATATGGATTTTATAGCCCTTTGAATAAGCTTTCTAATGAAACAAGAATCGGAATTTTCCAAGATCTGAAACTCCGGGAAAACGCGTTTGAAGACAGACTGTCAGATTTACCCGGGTACATAAGGAAAGTCTTGTTTTGGTAGGAAAAACCCTACTCTTCTCCTATATAAAGGGGAGCTCGACTCATTCATTCTCATCTCTCATCATACAGCTGAGTCCCTGTCCATAAACACTTTGTCTCCTCCAAGATCAAGAATTCATCAAGAAGCCGAAGCTCCCCACACTCCACACACCGACGTCCTCCATAAGAAGAACTTAGGCATTCCAAAGGTTTTTCTCCATCCACTAGAAGGCCATCTACATATTTTGCAACTGCGTTCATGACCAAAATGTGTAACATGTTCCCTTCTTTTCTCTTCTTGTATGAACGATTGATTTTTAAGGAAGAGTTTAAATAAGAGTTTTTGGTTCTATAATTCTGTCATGTTTTTGTGATTTATTTCGAATATGAGTTCTTTGTTATGCATGTGTTTTCTATGCTTAATGCTTAACTTAAATGCGAGCGTTCTTGGTTTAAGTTATGATGTGTCTAGAATGCGAGCGTTCTTGGTTCGAAAACATTGTCATTCGAGAAATACATGAACAACATAGTAAAAACTTAGATTTTTAATAGGTTGCATAAAATATGACTAGGTTATAAAGGAATGAGGTGAGTATGATGAGATGATCAACGTGTATATATGTAATTAAACTTTATTTTCGGTTTTAGTAAGCATGTTTAGGATTCTATGTTCTTGTTTGTTTTGCTTGTCTATGAGTTTAAACATGTTAGAACTAAGAAGCCACGATTTGTTTGCTATGCCATGTTCTTGTCTTTATTTCGTAGATAATAAACAAACCTTTTAAACCCCCCTTTCAAACCATAGCGTAAATATGCATGCACCCTCAATCCCCGGTTAAGAACGATACCCTATTTACCAATGCTACATCTACACCAAAGGGTTTTAATTGTTTATGCATTTTTGTTGATTGTTAAGTGATAATTTAATGGTTGCAAAGTCGTGTATCAAGGATGCATGCATATTTACGCTATGGTTAAAAAGGGGGGTTTGAAAAAGGTTGTTTTGTATTCTACGAAAATAAACACTAAAACATGGCATAGCAAACATATCGAGAAATCCTAGGTTCTAACATGCTTCACTCATAGACAAGTAGAAAACAATTAAGAACAAAGAAGTCCTAAACATGCTTACTAGACCGAAAATAAACCTAAGCTATTATTTACATGTGATCGACTCATCTAAACTTACCCTTGCTCCTTCGTAACCTGCAATCAAACAATGTCAATCAAAATCCTAACTTCTTAATTTCACATAACACATGTTTACACTTAATTCTCGTGCTCGGGATTGCCCTATACACATACCATTGATCTAGACTCGGGATTGCCCTATATCTAAGCCAAAGCATTACGATTAGATAAACATGCATCATAGAACTTAAAGAAACTAGAACACATGGAAGACAATTGAAATCAAGACAAGTGTAGAAAACCGAAATAATAAAACCATTCCTTAAACACAAGAGTTCATACAAAAAGGGGTTACAATGTAAAGAGAAATCGAGTTACACTTTTTGACTCCTCGGGATTGCCCTATAGAGCTTGAGGTGTAGCCGACTCTACTTTGGTGGAGGAGACACTCGGGATTGCCCTATATGTCGATATAGGCAGTTTGGAGGCGGTAGGATGGTGTAACCTTCTTCTTGTATGGCGTCTTGGGTTCTTGGAGAGGGAGTAGTGTTTAGGCTGAGCTTAGGCGTCTAGAATGGGTGATGAGAATGAATGAGTCGAGCTCTCCTTTATATAGGAGAAGAGTAGGGTTTTTCCTACCAAAACAAGACTTTCCTTATGTACCCGGGCAAATCTGACAGTCTGTCTTCAAACGCGTTTTCCCAGAGTTTCAGATCTTGGAAAATTCCGATTCTTGTTTTATTGGAAAGCTTATTCAAAGGGATATAAAATCCATATAAGGAACGCCATATTTGGAATTTAATTGGATTTACTACGGATTTTAGAAGTTAAGTGACCTGGCTGCCCTGTTTTCTTCTTCTTCAAGGAAAAGGAAATCTTCATATCTTCAAATCTTGCATTCCTTATTCCCTAATAATTCTTGGCCGAATATACCATATTCTTGCACATATTTTGGCCCTCAAATCAGGTATTTATCTTCATGGAATATCCTCCAAAATTCGTCCATTATATGCTCCATATATTCCGCCATATTTGCTCTTTCCTGGGTCACGCAGGAGAAATGTCTTCATCTTTTTGTCCACCATTTTGGTATCCATTTCTTTTGGCATTTGGTCTTCAATTCTTGACACCATGTGGTAAAGTATTTTAGTAACCATTTGAAGACCATTCCTCGGACCATTTCTTCTCCAAAATTAGGAACTTTCTCCTTAGCACGCTTTTAGCTCCAAAACGCCTCCTTTATTATTTTCCCTTTTATTTCTACCTAAAAGCATAAAGTAAGTTAGAAACATATTTATTAAGCATAAAATAAAGTTAAATGTAGAGAGAATTGCGTTAAGAATCAAGTATGAAATGCATTGATCAAAACCCCCCACACTTAGACTTTGCTAGTCCGTAGCAAAAACTAAATAAAAGAAAGACTAAAAATATAAAACCAACGTTAGAGCTAGCCCCTCCACGTTGAACAAATTCCATGGACTCAAATAAATAAAAACAACTTCTAAGCCCTTAGCACAATTTGTCTCAGAAATTTTCTTAAGTATATGGCGATGGAGTCACAAGATTCCATAGTGAAAAGTTCAAAATTTTTTGAGAGATAAGAGAAATTTGATCATGTCATGAACAAGTAGGACTTGGAGTAAACGATGGTGAAGTTAAAGCTATGCATGTTTCGAAAAAGTTTAAATTAATCTCACATGGATGCTCTCATCATATTTTCACTCATGAAAAGAGGTTCACTCAAAATGTATATATATTGCATCGAAATACCTCATAATTACTTGCACAAATGAACCACACCATATGCTCACTCATGTAACTTACTCAACCAATTGAAGGCTACTCATCTTAAGGATCATAAAGGACTTTAGAAAGGTTGTAATGAGGCTAAAGCTAAGGCATTCGAAATTTAGATAAGTGGTGGTGTAAAAATGTTCCAAAGACTTAGTTTAGCACTTAGAATTCTTTAAATTCGTGGCTCATCCTTTCTACACTTCTTTGTGTGTCAAACTTCAGAATCGGGGGCCAATTTTCATCTTTTTGGGCCCTAACTTCATTCTCAACTTCCTTTGAGCTTTATGAACAGGACAAAGGCCATATTTCTTCACTTTTGGGCCTTCAATTCGTAGTAATCTCCAAATTCATAAGTATAGGGAACATTAATCCAAACTTATACAATCTAAACACAATGCCTCGAGATCTTTATACATTTTTCTTCTTTTTCTTTTTTTTATCTCGAAAATTTTGGCATTCAAATACAAAATTTGTTGGACAAGTCTATCCCTATACACACATCTTTTCATCATCTTCACGCCACTTTCATTGTGCTAGCTTCGAAATTCTTCACCAAGTCTTTTAGAACAAGGGTAGGAACTCTACACTAGGCTAAGTGTTTAGATATGTATGTGGTGAATGAAAGAAAAGGCTTAACGTAGGCACAAAAAGGGTAATCTAAGGGTGTCGCAACTCGTGCGCACAATGGGACACAAGGCCATTTGGTTTAAGTGGTGGTAACCTAATTTGCCTTTAATCATATCCAAAATCAGAGCATATATCAACTTAAAAGCGTTGTAAATCTACATGATTAAGTTCTAGTAATCTCTAGTTCATTAAAATCTATGGCAAGTAATTAGATGATGCATGTTTTGTTTTTGAAAACCATATGCACGAAATTCATTCTCAAATGAAGTAATGTAGGCTCAAAAACTCACTTTTAGGTTTGTATGATTTAAAACTTATTCTAACATGCGAAATCTATACCATGTTTAATCAAACCATATCCACTACATGTTATGACAATCAAAATATCTCACTTATCACAAGAAATCAGTTTAGTGCTTATTCACCGCCATATGTATTCTTTTCGGTCCATTTTCATCATAGACTAACTAAGGGCATCCTAAAAATGAAAAAGACTCTTTAAAAATCCTAAGTTAAATAGAAAGACATAAAATAATTTTTTTAGGGCATCATCCGCCGGAAAGTTCCATTGTCCGCCCGATTTTGAAATTTTACGACTCAAATAAAGTTGTAAACCCCTCCCCCACACTTAAACTCTACATTGTCCTCAATGTATTTAAAGGAAACATAGAACTAAGTATGAAGAGAGAGATCCACGAAAATTTTAGCTAAGGAAAGTAAATAAACAACGAAATTAAAAAAGATAAGGGAGGAGAGAATAAAGCCTTGGCGATTTCCTCCATTGGGTTGCCTCCCAACAAGCGCTTGTTTTTTAACGTCTTACAGCCTAGACGTGATAGTTCTTCATGTGTGTGAGAGGGCTGGATTGGGTCCTCAAGCCGTGAATCTTCAATAATGTCTTAGTGTTGTTGAGCTGCCTCTTCCACCATATCCATCGAAAATATGACATGTACACTTGCCGCGGGAACCTTCATGACATCTAATATGTTGAATTCGATCTTTTCTCCATCAATCTCCATGGAAAACGTTCCCTCAAACACATCTATCTTCGTTCTTGCAGTCCTCATGATAAATAGGGATCGTTCTTAACCGGGGATTGATGGCGCATGCATATTTACGCTATGGTTAAAAAGGGGGGTTTGAAAAAGGTTGTTTTGTATTCTACGAAAATAAACACTAAAACATGGCATAGCAAACATATCGAGAAATCCTAGGTTCTAACATGCTTCACTCATAGACAAGTAGAAAACAATTAAGAACAAAGAAGTCCTAAACATGCTTACTAGACCGAAAATAAACCTAAGCTATTATTTACATGTGATCGACTCATCTAAACTTACCCTTGCTCCTTCGTAACCTGCAATCAAACAATGTCAATCGAAATCCTAACTTCTTAATTTCACATAACACATGTTTACACTTAATTCTCGTGCTCGGGATTGCCCTATACACATACCATTGATCTAGACTCGGGATTGCCCTATATCTAAGCCAAAGCATTACGATTAGATAAACATGCATCATAGAACTTAAATAAACTAGAACACATGGAAGACAATTGAAATCAAGACAAGTGTAGAAAACCGAAATAATAAAACCATTCCTTAAACACAAGAGTTCATACAAAAAGGGGTTACAATGTAAAGAGAAATCGAGTTACACTTTTTGACTCCTCGGGATTGCCCTATAGAGCTTGAGGTGTAGCCGACTCTACTTTGGTGGAGGAGACACTCTGGATTGCCCTATATGTCGATGGAGGCAGTTTGGAGGCGGTAGGATGGTGTAACCTTCTTCTTGTATGGCGTCTTGGGTTCTTGGAGAGGGAGTAGTGTTTAGGCTGAGCTTAGGCATCTAGAATGGGTGATGAGAATGAATGAGTCGAGCTCTCCTTTATATAGGAGAAGAGTAGGGTTTTTCCTACCAAAACAAGACTTTCCTTATGTACCCGGGCAAATCTGACAGTCTGTCTTCAAACGCGTTTTCCCGGAGTTTCAGATCTTGGAAAATTCCGATTCTTGTTTCATTGGAAATCTTATTCAAAGGGCTAGAAAATCCATATAAGGAACGCCATATTTGGAATTGAATTGGATTTACTACGGATTTTAGAAGTTAAGTGACCTGGCTGCCCTGTTTTCTTCTTCTTCAAGGAAAAGGAAATCTTCATATCTTCAAATCTTGCATTCCTTATTCCCTAATAATTCTTGGCCGAATATACCATATTCTTGCACATATTTTGGCCCTCAAATCAGGTATTTATCTTCATGGAATATCCTCCAAAATTCGTCCATTATATGCTCCATATATTCCGCCATATTTGCTCTTTCCTAGGTCGCGCAGGAGAAATGTCTTCATCTTTTTGTCCACCATTTTTGTATCCATTTCTTTTGGCATTTGGTCTTCAATTCTTGACACCATGTGGGAAAGCATTTTAGTAACCATTTGAAGACCATTCCTCGGACCATTTCTTCTCCGAAATTAGGAACTTCCTCCTTAGCACGCTTTTAGCTCCAAAACGCCTCCTTTAATATTTTCCCTTTTATTTCTACCTAAAAGCATAAAGTAAGTTAGAAACATATTTATTAAGCATAAAATAAAGTTAAATGTAGAGAGAATTGCGTTAAGAATCAAGTATGAAATGCGTTGATCACTTGTGGCACTGAATTCCAATCTTGCCACAACATTGGGACTCTATGTGACGACCTGGACCAGAATCAACAGTATGATGTGCTTGATTAATGAGTTACGGTATAGTCGCAGTTTGTCGACAGTTATTTGAATCGCCAGGCTCGCTAACGACTAAATTATTGGCCGAGAATTGGAGCTGGGTCTCTTCTCGAGAGTCGTTGTACGTGTGATTACGAGTTCGTGGGCGGTTCCGGATCGTTATTTGGACGACCGAGGAATTAGTTATGAATATTTGAAGTTTCGACGGAAACAGATTAATATGGCGAGCTACTTAGCGACTAAATTACCGGTCGAGAATTTGGTTTCGGTTTCTTCATGGAAGTTGTTTAGAATTTAATTTCGAGTTCGTGGGAACTTCCGGAGCATGATTTTGAGTTACGGAGTTTAAGTTGCGAATTTTGCCGATTGTTGATTGTTTGGTTGATTTAATTATGTATTGGTTTGAACAGTTGACTTTTTATCCGATTGGCCGATGTGTTTGACTTCGGATGATTAGTGAAGAATATGTCGAGACGAGTTTGTGGCCGCGAGAATTATCGGAATCGGAGTTACGACATGAAAGTTACGCGTGTTTAAAGTTCGTCGAAGTAGATAATTACGAAGTTTCCATTTTGGGAAGCTATAAATAGTAACTTACTAAAAGGGGAAAGTCAGATATGCATTCATGGGAGTTGACCTGGTCAACTCGGGTTGACCTGGTCAACTCGGGTTGACCTGGTCAACTCGGGTTGACCTGGTCAACTCGTGTTGACCAAGCTTGTGCGACGGTGGCGGTGGTCCTCCACGGCTCGCCGGCGGCGAAGCCCTTCCGGCTGTCTCCGGCCACGGGGGAGGTGGCAAACAGTGCGCCTCGACTTCCCCGACCTACCCCCGGCCTCCTTCCACGGCCTAGCTCACCGGAAAAGGAGGAATTCCGACTTGAAAGTGGAGGTTTTTGGTTGTAATCGGGTTCATTGAATTTGGTCGAATTGAGCTGTGATTTGCACTGGGTTTTGTAGCCCTCCTCTCAAGGATTCTAACCATATAGGTATGGTGATTTAATTTTGCTTGTGTGTGGAGAATTTTGAGTGTGAAATTTGTGATTCAATTCGGATTTTCTTGAAATTGGATGTGTTAGAGTGAGAATTGGACTTCGGTGCAGTTGACAAAGTTGCTCAGTGGGTGATTTTGAGTGGAATAGGGGTTGCTCCGCTGTGAAATTCTCCGGTCAGCGGTGGCGCCGCCGTGGGCGGCGGTCAACGGCAGTCAACGGTCAAAGTTTGACTTTTTGGACTTTCGGCAAGTTGCATGTCATTTGACTCGAAATCGCGCCCCGACCGCAGTGGGGAGGTTCGTTTTTCGAGTTGAGCGTCCGAACGTAAAACGAGGTATTGAGGTGGTATATATGGATTTTTCGACGATTCGTCGACTTTGAATTTCGTGTTTTCGGGAACGGTGGTTTCTCGTGGTTTGATTTGTATTGTCGGATTATGACTTTGAATAATGGACTTGGTGAATATTCAGGGGTTCGTGATCGTTGTTTTGGCGATGGACATTCCGCCGGATCACGGGTTAACGCGATACGCGTTACGCCAGTCTGTGAGTGGACAATTTCTTTTCATGTAAATCTTGCGAGTCTTTTATATGATTTATGAACTTGAGCATGCAGCATGATTATGGTTTTATGAGCATGGGATTTCATACGAGATTATGTTTATTATGAGCATGTGTTTTACGATTATACGATTATATTTATACGGATATACGTATACGAATATACATACACTTATATGTTGTTTCATGCATTTGCATCGAACTGTTTATGATTTTGTTTTCACAGAGTACAGTCTTGGTTACGTTGTTGTATCGATACACTTGCCTCTCGGCTGATCCCCTATGGTAGGCCGCCAGGAGGGACGTCGTTATCCCGACCTGACCGGTGAGGGGCGTTTCCCCTGAACCGAGGCCATTTCTGGCTTAGAGTCACGGGGACTAAGGACCTCGTGATTCGGACTGTACTAGCACGGTGTGTGTCCATGAGTGACCCCGTGGGGTTTATACTTGCATGCTCTGTACACTGGAGGAGTGTGAGTTTTACCTCGTGTACTATGTTGTTTTTATTTACCTGGACTCGCATATGTTATTTTAAACATATATATTAACTGGTGAAAGACATTTATTTTCATCCACTCACTCTAACGGTTTTCTTGTCTTTCGCCTGGGCTTTTCGGTTTCCGTGCCCAGTTTGCAGTTTGGACTCTGGAGTCGCACGTCGTGGTCGGAGGCTTAGTGCTCGAGCAATCTTGTTTCATCCAGTAGGTTTATTGTTCTACCTACTGTGGTATGCGTATACGATTATGTATTAGATGTCGCTCTGAGTTTTCTGTGATATATGTTATACGATTTTATACCGGATTTCAGTAAAGTATATATATATTTATTTTTTTACTTTACTGTTGATATATTGAGAAATCCGGATGGGATTGGTGCCCACGGTTTGCTTTTTGTGGCATAGGATGAAGTGTATTTTTCGCGTGCAGGTAATGGTAATTCCACGCTAGTAACGAAACTCTGCCCAAATTTTGAAAAGTTTTTGTTGGTTCGTGTTTTCGAAGGGGTTTGATTCCGATTTAGGAAGCTAAATCGGGGTTGGGTCCTTTCACTCTATCCCGTATGAGGCTGCCCGCCATCCCCGCGTACTTTCGAGTGACATTTCCCTCGATCACCTGCCCTCTATCCCCGGTCGGAATCATAAGTTGGCCACCACCGCTACCCTGAATGGCTTCGTCCAGTAACTTGCCGACGACGGGGCCTCTGGTTCTCTTCTGTTTGGCACCGGGCACGATCTCGCCTATAACATATATATGTAGACGATTTTTTAAACATCAACACCTAATTGAATTTAAATATTAGGGAGTAAAAAGATATTACTAATTAATATTTACCTGATTCGTCGGTGCGTTGTCCCAGAATCCTTGCACTCCAGAGAGGTGCTGGGAAGGGTATATACGCATATGCCTGCTCCGGGGTAATGAACCCTAGCTGTCCCGAAATAGGCATCCTGTCGGAATCGATGTGAGGTATCGTCGGGATTTCCAACGGTAAGAATAATGTAGGCGGCGGGCATAGTCGCATCCTCGCCGAGGACTGAGTGGATCCACCAGCCTCCTCGGAAGAATGAGGAGCTGTCTGGTGGATGACGGGGGAACCCTCTTCGCGATGAATGTCCGGCATTCGGACCGAGGATTGAGTCGCACTATCCGTTTCCGGCGTGCGACTGACCTGATGAACCCTCCTCGCGCCTGAGGATCGAGCCGGCTCGAGCTGCTGCTGCTGAGGTTGTCCCTCGCCCTTCAGCCGACGGTGTCGAGAGGTCAGCGGAAGACTGTAAGTGTTGGGGACACTGGTGGATCTTGATGCGGATCGACTTCCGGTGCCATCAGGATCCCCAGCTCCCGAGCCCTCATCCCCACGTCCCGATCTCCCTCTCCCTCTGGACCTCCCCCTCGAAGTACTCGATCGCGACCCGGCCCCTCGGGAAGGTCCGCAATTAAACCATTGCATCGTTGCTATAAAATTATAAAAATTAAAAATAATTCCTAATTCCTAATTCATCCATTAAATTATAAAAATTAAAAATAATTCCATAAAATCCACAATAATTACAATATATATAATCCAAATATAATTCATCCAATACATATATAATCCAATAATTTAACTATATATATCAATAATTCCAATAATCCAAATTCAACAATTATTCCAAATCCAATTAACCTAAAACTTAATAAAATTTAACCTAAAATTATTCCAAATCCAAATTTAACCTAAAATTCCAATATATTCCAATATATATCAATACATGCATAAAATTCCAATATTTTCCAATATACCAATTTAACCTAAAATTCCCTTATTTTCCAATATACCAATTTAACCTAAAATTAGAATTAATTCCCCTATTTTCCAATATTTGAATTTAACCTAAAATTCTAAATAATTCCAATATATATCAATACATGCATAAAATTAACAAATTCCAGAACTATACATATACATGTATCCACATTATCGATCAACACATTCCACAACTTCAAATCTAACATAAATTAAAAAAAAATCGAAAATTTGAAATTAGGGATTTCAAACCTGTTTTTTCACTAATCGTCGAGGGATTTGGCTTGAGGATCGATGGAATAGCACTTGAGCTTCGATTCCTTGCTTCCAACACGAAGGAAACGAAGAATGAGGAGGCGGAGGCGACTGTTCCGGTTTGGGGCAGTTTCGTTTCTGCCCCAAATCGTACCCAGATACGATATAAAACATAACTATATCCGACGAGTTAAGTAATCTCGTCGGATATAGTTGAACCGAAACTATATCCGACGAGATTTCATATGCATGTCGTCGGATATAGTTTCGGTTCAACTATATCCGACGAGATTTCATATGCAACTCGTCGGATATAGTTCCTCTATTTATTTTTCATTTATGCCGGTAATTAAACTAATTAAATATGTAGTGTATTAATATATATATTTATTAATAGTTAATACGAAATTATTAATAGTTAATACGAAATATTAAAATTATTATTTAATAATACGATATTATTAATCGATCGGTACGTTATATTTTTTTTCCGATCGATCTCTCGATCTCTCTCATTTATGATGGGGATCGATATATATATAGCAATTTCATCGATCGACACAATTTTGTCCATAATATGAATAAAATTCATTTTACATTGCACGTTCTAAGTCGAAATAACATACATATATATACACTAATTAAGGCGCATAATCAGAATCATCGCTTTAGTCTGACTCTGTTTCCGAGTTACTTTCAGGTAAGATGTGTATGTCCTCGTCACTTGAGTCTTCATTGTCTTCATTTTGATTAACATCAAGAAGATTCGGTTGAGGAATTCGTACCACACTGCCCTGTCTCACATTATTAAGGCGAATTGTTGAGGTTTCAGGAATACCAGTTGCGTTCGGCTCTTGGTATGCACTGACTTCTTCATTATCCGAGGTCACAGTACCAAGGGTGGAGGCACTGTATATGTTTCGTGGAAGAACATGGTTAACCACTTTCCACGCGCCTTTATGCACAAGATCATCAAGATAGAACAATTCTTTCACCGCCGTGGCCAACACAAACGGATCATCTTCATACCAGCTTGTGGCAGTATTCACCGAAAAAATCCCGTATTGATCGGTCCTTGTGTTCTGAGGGTCGGTATCAAACCATCTACACTTAAACAAGTGCACGGTCATGCCTTCCCCATATATTAATTCGACAACTGAATGGAGAACACCGTAATAGTCAACTCCATTCTGCCCACCATGCACCATTACCCCAGAATTCTGTGTTTTTCGTCTGACATCTCTATGTTCACAAATAAATAGCACGCCATTTACCTTACACATAGGATAAACTCTGGAAGTTACCGGTTTCTGCGCCAAGAGCCTCAATTCGTGTGACCACTGAGGGATACCATCATCTTGTACATGATTCATCTGAAAATAATCATTTATTAAGTACGTATAAATAGGATGCGAGACATGCACTTAACATCGATCATATACAGGTCAATTTAAGTATCAACTTACCCAGTTGCCAAAATAGTTTGCGAACGTCTTGTTGTGGTACTCAACATCACCGGAAATAGCAGGGCAGTAAATGTGCAAATTTTTCCAATATTGAACTTCTGGACAGTTAATCAATACCGACCAATGGGCAATGACTAGTTCATAAGGTTCCAACTTGTACGAGTTGGGCAACTTTCTAGAAACTTCAACATTATCGGAGATGATCGAAAGGTTGAACTGCCCTCCATCTACGGGCATATGTTGTGGAGGGTCCTCCAACGCTCCCAAATACAACTCGGTGTACGTTACGCACTCATGCGCAATATATGCTTCAGCGATACACCCTTCGGGTGCAGATTTGTTCATCACATAGTCTTTGTAGTCCCCCAATTGTCTGTAAATGGGTAATTACAGATCGAGCATGTTATGCTTATTGCAACAATATATAAGTGAATAAATAATATTAAAGATCGACATATATATAGCCAGATTCAGAGATGCATTACGTACCTTTCCATAGGATACATCCATGTGTAGTGTACTGGACCAGTAAGCAACAATTGTTCCGGAAGATGGAGCATCAGGTGAGGCATGATGTCGAAAAAGTTTGGAGGAAATATCCTTTTGAATTTGTACATGATAAAAATGATGTCCTGTTGCATTTCCAACAAGTCCGATTTCTTCACTTCTCTCGTGCATAACTTCTGAAAGAATCTTGACAAAGCCACTAACGGCTCCACCACCTCTTTGGGCAGGTACCCTAGAATGAAAACAGGGAAGAGGCGTTGGAACAGTATATGACAATCATGACTCTTTAGTCCGTACATCTTGTTGTCTTTGAAGTTAACACATCGACTTATATTTCCGGCATAGCCTGAAGGATACCTGACATTACCCATCCAACCAAAGATTTCACTCTTCTGGGCAGGCTTCACAGTATAAGGAGCTTGTGGCATTTTTTTCTTCCCATCTCTCAACCACAAATGTTTTCGCAGTCCCATCCTTTTAAGATCAATGCATGCCTTCATGCCGTCTTTAGTTTTTCCCTCCCAATTCAACACTGTGCCGACCACACTCTCGCACACATTTTTCTCTATGTGCATGACATCTAAGTAGTGTCTGATCAGCAACTCGGACCAATAAGGAAGTTCCCAAAAAATACTTTTGTGTGTCCAGAATTTATACCTGTCGGGTTTGTCAGGTATTGACGCCACTATCTCAGGATGATTGCTTAGCTGCCCAAAATCGTATTCATTTAGCACTTCTAAGATTTCATCCCCCGTCCATCTCCTTGGCTGCTCACCTGTTTCCACAGTCCCATCAAATGCCTCCATATCCTCCCGAAATGGGTGATCATGTGGAAGCCAACAACGATGTCGCATCTGTACAATCTTCCAACAATGAGGTCTGCAACACTCAACCGTCATGCACTCTGGACAAGCCCTGTATCCCCTGGTAACGTTGCCCGACAACATCCCGCGTGCAGGAAAATCGCTAATGGTGCCAACAAGCATGGCATGCATCTGGAACATCTCATTTTTGAACTTGTCATAAGTGGGATGACCATGCTCACTCAAGTACTTAAGCTCCTCAATCAAGGGTCTCAGATACACATCGAGACACTTTCCTGGATAACCCGGCCCTGGAATGATCATAGTGAGCATATTGTATTCTTTCTTCATGCACATCCATGGAGGAAGGTTGTACGGTACCAAAATAACTGGCCATATACTGTATTGAAGACTCATGTTGCCAAAAGGGTTGAATCCGTCAGATGAAAGCCCCAGCCAAACATTTCGAACCTCTGATGCAAAATAAGAAAACTCCTTCACCATGTGCTTCCGAGCCTCTCCGTCAGCAGGGTGTATAAGCGTATCACCATCGGGCAAATTCCTCTCGGCCCACCATCTCATAGCTTCAGCCATGTGTGCAGACATGAACAACCGTTCTAGCCTATCTATCAGGGGAAAATACCGAAGTATCTTCACAGCTTTCTTGTTTCCGGCAGGAGTTAACTTATACCTATCTGTACCACATACCGGGCATTCATCAAGGGATTCAAGATCATTCCCATAAGCATCTTCACCCCAGAAGAGAACACAATCATATCTACAAGCATGGATTTTGATGTAGGAAAGGCCAAGATGTTTAAGGATCTGTCGCACCTTACGATGAGTGGTAGGAAGACGATGACCGGGGGGCAACAACGAACCAGACCACTTCAGCCAATCATCAACAGCCTTCACACTCATTTTGTTCTCCACTTTGAGCTTCATTAATCCCATAACACTTTTGAGAATAGTCTTATTACACCCGTTGTACAACGGGGTCTGTTGGAAGGCAATGAGGTTATTGTACTTGTCCATACCAGCAGTGTTGACAGCTGTAGGTAATTGCTGGACCGGCTCAATATGAGGGAAGTCTTCAACGGCAGGAGGGATATCGATATCCGGTGCTTGAGCAAATATACCGCTCTCATGAGGAAACATATCGTTGAGCAACCTTGTTGTTGGATCATTGGATGTACTGCCACTCTCAAAAAATTGTCCGTGATCATGTTGACCAACTGTTGAGCTCTCACCGTGATAAATCCAACATGTGTACTTATCCCAAAACCCGTTTTTCTTCAAGTGCTCCAATACTTTATCGATGTGAAAACGATATCGCTCGCTACGTGAAAGGACCCAACCCCGATTTAGCTCCCTAAATCGGAATCAAACCCTTTCGAAAACACGAACCAACAAAAACTTTTCGAAATTTGGGCAGAGTTTTGCTACTAACGTAGAATTACCATTACCTGCACGCGGAAAATACACTTCATCCTATGCCACAAAAAGCAAACCGTGGGCACCAATCCCATCCGGATTTCTCAATATATCAACAGTAAAGTAAAGTAGTAAATATATATGCACTTTACTGAAATCCAGTGTAAAATCGTATATCGTATTCAATAGGGAACTCAGAGCGACTTCTAATACATAATCATATACGCATACCACAGTAGGTAGAACAATAAACCTACTGGATGAAACAAAGTAGCTCGAGCACTATGCCTCTGACCACAACGTGCAACATCAGAGCCTGAACTGCAAACTGGGCACTGAAACCGAAAAGCCCAGGTGAAAGACAATAAACACGTAAGAGTGAGTGGACGAAAATAAATGTCTTTCACCAAGTAATATACACGTATAAAATCATATGCGAGTCAAATGCATAAGTAAAGAAATGGTACACGAGGGAGACTCCAACTCCTCACACGTACAGAGCATGCAATGTAAAATCGCGGAATCACTCATGGACTACCACGCGATAGCACAGTCTGAATCACGGGATCCCAGACCCACACGTGATTCCTAGCCAGAAAGGCCTCGGGTCAGGATATCTGTCCTTCCCGGAGCGTACTCGGGGATCAGCCGAGAAGCCAAGGTGTATCGATACAACAACATATACTAAGACTGTACTCTGTGTAAACCAAATCATAAATCTTTTCTATGCACATGCTTAAAACGTAATATGTACGTATATGTATATATTCGTATACGTATATTCATATAAGCATAATCGTAAAACCCATGCTCGTAAAATCATAATCAATCCGCATGCTCAAGTTCGTAAATCATTTATAAAAGACTCGCAATCAATCCGTGAAAAGAAATGTCCACTCACACACTGGCGTAACGCGTATCGCGTTAACCCATGATCCGGCGGAAAGTCCATCGCCAAACAAACGATCACGAACACCTGAATATTCACAAAATCCATATCCCAAAGTCATAATCCGACAATTCAAATCAAATCACGAGAAACCACCGTTCTCGGAAACACGAAATCCAAAGTCGACGAATCGTCGAAAATCCGTATATGTATACCACAATACCTCGCTTTACGTTCGGACGCTCAACTCGAAAAACGAACCTCCCCACTGCGATCGGGGCGCGATTTCGAGTCAAATGACATGCGACTTGTCGAAAGTCAAAAAGTCAACTTTGACCGTTGACCACCGCCGTTGACCGCCGTCCACGGCGGCGCCACTGTTGACCGGAGAATTTCACGGCGGAGCAACCTCTATTCCACTCAAAATCCTGCACTGAGCAACTTACATAACTACACCGAAGTCCAATTCTCACTCTAACACATCCAATTTCAATGAAACCCGAATTGTACACAAATTTTCCAATCCAAAATTCTCTAAATTCAAGCAAAATTAGAGCTTCAAATTTACATAGTAGCTTCAAGAGGATGAGAGCAACAAAGCCCATCCAAAATTGCAGCTCGAATCGATCAAAATCATGGAACCCGATTACCTCAATTTTCTCATGATCATTGGCCGGAAATAGCTCCTCCTCCGGCGAGCCTTGCCGTGAAAGGAGGCCGGTAAGGTGAAGAGGAGATCGAGGCGTTTAACACGGATCCATCGCCGAGGCTTGGGGTGGCCGGAATAGCCTGCCGTCGTGGAGCACCGTGGCTCACCGTCGTGACTCACCCTCTCAACTCGGTCAAACCGAGTTGACCAAAGTCAACCCATTAATTTCAGTCAACACTTTCCCAAAGGAGCAAGTTACTATTTATAGCTTTCTTAAAACGGAAACTCCATGTTTATCCTTTTCGTCGAACTTCAAACGCGCGTAACTTTCTCGTCGTAATTCCGATCCCGATAATTCTCGCGGCCACGAACTCGTCTCGACATACACTTCAATAATCATCCAAAGTCAAACATATCGGCCAAACGGATAAAAATTCAACCCTTTGAACCAACACACATTAAATCGACTAAATAATCAACAAACGGCAAAATTCGCAACTAATTCCTCGTAACTCCAAATCATGCTCCGGAAGTTCCCACAAACTCAAAATTAAATTCCGAACAACTTTCGTGAAGAAGCCGAGACCAAATTCTCGTCCGGTAATTTAGTCGCGAACAAACCCGCCATTTAAATCTGAACTTCAAATATTCATAATTAATTCCTCGGTCGTCCAAATAACGATCCGGAACCGCCCACAAACTCGTAATCACACGTACAACGACTCTCGAGAAGAGACCCAGCTCCAATTCTCGGCCAATAATTAAGTCGTTAACAAGCTTGGCGATTCCAAACAACCGTCGGATACCAGTGACTATGCGGTAACTCACGTACATAGCTGGTCGTACTGCTGATTCTGGTTCGGGTCGTCACACTACGACACTGACATTTCGTACACGGACAATAATGAATTGTCATCCCTCCACAATTAACCTTCACATATTCTACAAAACTTCTAATTCCACGGTGATATCTTACATCCCATCTTGGAAGACATATCCAACTCTTGTCCATCCTGAAAATTATATATATATATATAATGCAATATATTAATTAAATAAATTAATCACCCTAGCTAGCTAGCTAGTTATTGCTATATATATATTCACAATAATCAAATTAAAATTAACAACAATTAATATATATATATTTACGATCAATCACGCGTACGTACTCAAAATCAACCATCGATCAATTACTCAAACTCCAGAATCAATTAATTAACTCGATTGATCAATATATATATATATATATATATTCAAAATCAATTAATATCGATCGATCTATATATTCGATCAACCAATTAAGCACGACGTACCTAGCTATATATATATAATGCGCATGAATCATCACGAACTCATTCTCGACATCACCCAAAGATCGATTTCAGAGCATTTTCAGAAAAAATGGAAAGTTTCTTGAATGACAGATCGAGCTGCTGCCCAGATCTGAAATAAGAAACTATAACCGACGATATGAAAAACTCGTTGGTAATAGTCAAAAAAATTCGTCGGACATTGTCGAAAACTATGACCGACGAGTTTCCGGCGACTATGACCGACGACAAGAAAATCTCGATGGTCAAAAAACTATAACCGACGAGATAATCATGTCGTTGGTTATAGTTTACTATATCCGACGAGATCCCTTCTCGTCGGTCGTTCTTTGAGGATCTCGTCGGATATAGTACTTCTTCTGGTAGTGTATACTAGCCGAGAGAGCACAAAAGTCTATTCAAGAAGAACCGGCACCTTAAGAGCCTTCCATCAATCATGAAGCTTCAACCTCTCAAGGAGCCGAGTATGATGATTCCTCATCCGACGAAGAAGAGCTCATGTCATATTAGGTGAGAGCTTGTCCAAATTCCATAGATGATGAGTCCTCAACTGATGATAAAGTCTCCATGGTGTATGATGAATCGTAGAGTGTTGAGGAAAAATGTACTTTCGAACTCATTTACACGACCAGTTATGGACTATCATGATGAATTGGTAAAAGAGCTAGATGAATGGGATGCCCAAAGTGAAGAGGATGTGTTCAAGCCATTCATGGAAGATCAATTTGAAGAAGAACCATCATTCCGTCACCACCACTAAAACAATACCACCAAGAACTCCTCATGGAGCAAAAAGGAGCATTGAGTTATGATCATCATGCTAGGATTGAGACCAATGTATTATTCCATCTTGATCCCCAATTTAGGAACCAATTTTTTTTATGATGAAGTGAAGGATTGGAAAGGAAGCTATATGGCCGACTCTCCACCTTGTTTTGAGATGCCACAACCACCTACTTCCTTCTCACGCATCAAGTCTACATCAACATTGAAGGAAGAGTTTGGAATGTTACTTGGAAGAGTGATAGAGAAGAAGAGGAATACATCAAGAAGGTATCCATTTCGGTCAACCATTAGAAATTTCACGGATCACTTTGATGTTTTCCTATATGACAAGTCAAGAAGCTCTCTAGCTCCAAGTAGTACAGTGGTACTCCTCGAGAAGTATCCACCATGACAAAAGAGTGGAGTTATAGACCATGTTTATATCCTTAAACGACAACCCATGACGGTTAGACACCATTGATATGTTAGAGGAATAAGTGTGAGGTTGGAGGAGCATATAACATAGTGCAATGGGCATGGAAGTCAAGAATTTGAAGAAGGGCCAAATCTGGCAAATAATGACCCATCGAAGGCAATTTTTTGACCCATCGAAAAATCAACCAGAGGCATTCCTTCAATCCATCGAGGACCCATCGAAGACCCATCAAAACTTGTGGCCATAATGGATCCAGGGCTTCTGCTTTGATGGATGGAAGGGAATCCTTTGTCCTATCGAAGGCAATTCCTAATGTGCAAATTTTTAAGTCCCTTTTAGAGTTCAAATGCCATGGCTTTGCTCATATACCCCCTCGAGCTTCTCAATGCTATCAATTTCAATGTGAGGGTGCCGCTTTCCGGTCCTTCCTTCACTTATGCAATCTTTGGATGACGAGACCTAACTTGGTCTTCGTGGGTTAACATATACGTGCATATGGAGCTATGACCCGATCGACAAAGAGTTTGCATCCTCTTTCTCTCTACTCTCTTTACCTCCTTGCTTGACATAGATATGTTTAAGAATAATGCTATGTTAGGATGCATAGGTTTAACTCTCATCCCCAAGAGTAGATATCTTCCAAGGGTTGTTAGCTTTGCAATGTCTTAATGGCTCACCCTTGTTCGATGAAGGAGCTACCTATTCATTATTAGTGTATTATTTTGGTCTTTGTTAGGTTACAGTGATCTTGTGTGATACATGTTGTGATACTTGTTGCTATGGACTAAATGCCTTTATAAGTTTTCGATCATTTCTTGCTAAAGTGTTAAAGTTCTAAGTGTGAGGTCCCCTCATGTTATATGCTAGATTACAATGTTGTTTTCCTTTGAAATGTGATTAATATGCATGCCCACATTGTGGTTGATAGGACTCTAATATCTTCATTACTTCTTAGAGGCTATATGACCCTTTAAGTGTTAATGCACATTAGTCACTATGCCTAGAAGAACATGTGTTGGGCGAATAAATTTGTGAAATGATGATTCCTTGCTACCTTATCTACACTTCTGTTTTGTATGTGGCTTTATGCAAATTGAGGATAATTTGGTTCTAAAGTGTGAGGTAGGCAACTAAGTCATTATCACTTTTTATCCGAAAAATCCATAAAAATTGAAAAATGTGAGAAAATGTAATGCAAAAATATGTGTGTTTTGGTATGTTTTGTGTTCCAAAAACCACTCTCAATGATGAGATTAAACTAATGGCTAGTAGATTGCATTATTTTGAGCATGTTTAAAAAGAGAAAACTATGCATGTTTAATCTGTTTGAAAAGTGCATATGTCATTCAAAATGTATTCACATGAGAAAAAGAAGGATTGACATGTTTTCGAGCTGTCTATGCCCCATGTGAGATTTTGAGCCTTATTGTGCATGCATAGCTACATTATGCTCCTATTCTTTCATGTGTGACATCGATCAATCATAGTGTAATTTAGAACTTGTTTTAAACTGTGCAAAACGTCTTCCAAATCATGAGTTATTTTCGAAAATGATAGAGGCATTAAGATTACCACTATGGCTAACTTACTTTTGAACCCTATGATGCATATATCCTTTAGTGAACCAATTTGAGCCTTATATTATTTAGCCTTTTAATTCTTGAACACCACAAATCCTTACAAAGCCTAAACACTTACTTCTATCCTTAACTAGGCAATCAAGGAAGTGATAATGAAGTCCTATGAGGATGTGCTTAGAGTTTGTACATATTGTAAAGTTTAGAAAAAGCTTAATTAAGTGTGAGGTGAAAGAGGTCGTTGTGATGTTCATTTGTGTTGTGTTTTGTTCAAAAAGAAAAGAAATTAAAAAAAAATGAGAACTGAGTATCAAAGAAAAGAAAAAAAAATAGAAAGAAGGAAAGCGTTTCACAAAAAGAGTATGAGTTGTATATAAAGAATAAGAGTTTTGGGAAGTAGTTTTTTGTAAACAAAGAATTTAATGGCACCTAAATGTTTAGTAAGGAACTTCGACATGTGAATTGCTTGCAAGGTTGCTTGGTTCTCGAATTCCTATACCCTTCTTTCATTAAACCCCTTCCTTAAACCCCATTACTACTCGAATAAAAGTCCTCTTGATTTGAAATGCTTGTGCTTTTGGATTGTTGGAGCATTTGGTTGAAAATCGAGGTTATGAAGAACATGTGATTGATGCGATTTTTGAGTGAAAACACTAACCCTCTGAAAGGACCCAACCCCGATTTAGTTTCCTAAACCTGAATCGAACCCCTTCTGAAAATACGAACTTGCAAAAACCATAAAAATTTCGGCAGAGTTTCGCTATAACGTGGAATTGCCATTAACCTGCACCCGAAAACACACTTCATCCTATGCCACAAAAGCCAAACCGTGGGCACCAATTCCATCCGGATTTCTCAATATAATAACATCAAGTAAAGTAATAAACCAAAAGCTGTAACTTTATAGAAATTCGGGGAAAATCATATGAAAGTATAACAATAGAGGAATTAGAGTGACCTCTAGTGTATATATACATACATATACAACAGTAGGCAAAACAAGAAACCTACTGGAAAAGAAAGGTAGCTCGAACACCAAGCCTCCGACAACGACGTGCAACACCAGAATCTGAACTGCAAACTGGGCATTGAAAACAAAGAGCCCAGGGAAAGATATATAAATTGTTAGAGTGAGTGGACAAAAATAAATGTCTTTCGCCGAATAATATATGTTATAAAAATATATGCGAGTCAAAATGAATGAGTATGATATAGTACACGAGGTGAACCCAAACTCCTCCAGCGTATAGAGCATGCATAAAAAATCCCACGGGGTCACTCATGGACACATCCATGCTAGTACAGTCCGAATCATGGGATCCCAGACCCACATGTGATTCTAGCCAGAAAGGCCTCAGGTCAGGGTATCTGTTCCCACCCGAAAATACATCGGCACAAGGTACAGATCCCCCCTGGTAAACATCCTCGGGGATCAGCCGGGATGCAAGTGTATCGATACAACCACATATACTAAGACTGTACCCAGTGTAAATCAAATCATAAATAGTTTCATGCATACGTATAAAGCATAATATAAATGCATAATCGTAAAGCATATGCTCGTATAAATTATAATCACATATGTATGCTCATGCTCGTAATATGTATAATAAAGACTCGCAATCAATCAGTGAAAGAAATGTCCACTCCCAGACAAGCACAACGCGCAAACGCGCTAATCCCGAGATCCGGCGGAAGATCCCTCGCCTAATGTACGATCTCGATCCCCTGAATAATCACAAAATATAACTGATCAAAATCACAATTCATTACTCTGTACCACACCTCGGAAACCAACCATTTCCGGAAACATAAAACTCGAATACAAAATACTCGACGAAAACCCCCAAATTCTCCATATAAACCCTCGACTTAAAATACGATAACCAAATCAACTCGAAAAACTCAAGGCGATGATTGGAGCGCGATTACGAGCAAAACGACATAAAACTTGTCAAATTTCAAAAAGTCAAACGCCTCCGCCGAAGCGCCCCCGATGACTGTCGCCGCCGGCGGTGGTGCAGCGTCAACGGTGACGGATTCCGGCCAAAATCTCCAGATCACAAGTCCTCATCAAGCCCAACAACTTCCTCTTCTACACCGAGACCCAATTTCAAGCCCACCGGCCGGAATTGAGCCCGAAACCCACATAATCCATGGATTCCGGACCAGAAACACCAGGGTATTTGCTGAAAGGACCCAACCCCGGTTTAGCTCTCTAAACCGGAATAAAACCCTTTCGAAAACATGAACCAACAAAAGAGAACTTCAAATATTCATAATTAATTGCTCGGTCGTCCAAATAACGATTCGGAACCGCCCACGAACTCGAAATCACATGTACTACGACTCTCAAGAAGAGACCCAGCTCCAATTCTCGGCCAATAATTAAGTCGTTAACAAATTTGGCGATCCAAACGACTGCCGGAACCCCGCGACTACGCAGTCACTCACGTACATAGCAGATCATACTGGTGATTCTGGTCCGGGTCGTCACAAATCCACCCCCCTTAAAAAAAATTTAGACCTCGAAATTTCCAAGTCTGCCGACTAAAAATAAGAGCACTGCCTCTGCATACTGCTTAACTCACCAGTGTCAACGTCAACTGAACAACTCTGATAACAACCTCCACACAGGATATAGCTCCGTGCTGAAATCCCTGTACTCACAAATCACAAATCTAAACTGGCTCTACACAATAGCCAAGTGTTCCTGCATAAGAAACATGTAGGGTACACAACACGAAACAAACCTGAAAACATGGTTCCGCAACACGGAATGCAACACACATAAATGCCAACGCTATAGGCGATGTCGAACTATACTGCACAACACAAACTCGCCTATGACCGCATCTGGATCAAAACAATATGGCAAATCACAACTCAGTTTACACACATCAACATAACTCACACATTCATATCAACATAGCCCAAACATCGGACTCAGCAATTATCAACCCCATTCTGCTAATCTGACAGTCTGTGGTAGCACATTCCACAAAATCATAATCAAACATCAACTCAAACTCAAACCAAGCTCGCTCAAACACAGTGGAGTACAACATCGTCCTCAAAATGACATTAAGCAACGTCAAAATCACAGTGATCAACAAACTGGTACTGCAAGCAATTTCGAACAAGTGAAACTGCGAGTTCCAAATCCTCCGGAACTGCAATACCGAGGTCCACAATATGCCCTCCATGGCCTGAATAGTCCTCAAAGATCGTCCACCAATCTGAGGATAAGAACCGGTACTAACTTGTAATCTGGTCTCAATGCTCGTTGCACAGCTCACCAACACTCAGTTGTAGCTGATTACCTCGATCAGCGAACTGGGACACAGTACACCACGTAGATGGACAATCTCCGTCAAACACAGCTATGCCAGCCTACCACTGAAATATTTTTCGAAAAGTACAAGGAAACGTACTAAGTTCGTCAAACGATCCACAAAGCGAAAGGACCCAACCCCGATTTAGTTTCCTAAATCAGAATCAAACCCCTTCGAAAACACGAACCAACAAAAACTTTTCGAAATTTGGGCAGAGTTTCGTTACTAGCGTGGAATTACCATTACCTGCACGCGGAAAATACACTTCATCCTATGCCACAAAAAGCAAACTGTGGGCACCAATCCCATCCGGATTTCTCAATATATCAACAATAAAGTAAAGTAGTAAATATATATATGCGCTTTACTGAAATCCAGTGTAAAATCGTATAACGTATTCAATAGGAAGCTCAGAGCGACATCTAATACATAATCGTATACGCATACCACAGTAGGTAGAACAATAAACCTACTGGATGAAACAAAGTAGCTCGAGCACTATGCCTCCGACCACGACGTGCGACTCCAGAGTCCGAACTGCAAACTGGGCACGGAAACCGAAAAGCCCAGGTGAAAGATAATAAACACGTTAGAGTGAGTGGACGAAAATAAATGTCTTTCACCAGTTAATATATATGTTATAAAAACATATGCGAGTCCAGGTAAATAAAAATAATAAAGTACACGAGGTAAAACCATAATCCTCCAGCGTACTGAGCATGCAAGTAAAAATCCCACGGGGTCACTCATGGACACACACCGTGCTAGTATAGTCAGAACCACGGAGTCCCTGACTTCCACGTGATTCTAGCCAGAAATGGCCTCGGATCCGGGGAAATGCCCCTCACCGGTCAGTCGGGGATACGCCCCTCCTGGTATGGCCTACCATCGGGGATCAGCCGAGAGGCAAGTGTATCGATACAACAACGTAACCAAGACTGTACTCTGTGTAAACCAAATCATAAACATTTCGATGCAAATGCATGAAACAACATATAAGTATATGTATACTCGTATACGTATATCCGTATAAGTATATCGTATAATCGTAAAACACATGCTCATATATCCGAAATCTCATAGGCACGCTCAAGATCGTAAATCATATAAAAGACACGCAAACAATCCGTGAAAAGAAATTGTCCACTCACAAACTGGCGTAACGCGTATCGCGTTAACCCGTGATCCGGCGGAAAGTTCCTCGCCAAAAGAACGATCACGAACCCCTGATTATTCACAAAGTCCATTATTCAAAGTCATAATCCGACAATACAATACAAATCACGAGAAACCACCGTTCTCGGAAACACAAAACTTAAAGTCGACGAATCGTCGAAAATCCGTATATACCACCTCAATACCTCGCTTTACGTTCGGATGCTCAATTCGAGAAACGAACCTCCCCACTGCGATCGGGGCGCGATTTCGAGTCAAATGACATGCAACTTGTCGAAAGTCCAAAAAGTCAAACCTGTTGACTGTTGACCGCCGTCCACGGCGGCGCCGCTGCCGGCCGAAGAGTTTCACGGCGGAGTTGCACCAATTCCACTCAAAATCGTCCACTGAGTGATCAACGCATTTCATACTTGATTCTTAACGCAATTTTTTCTACATTTAACTTTTTTTTGTGCTTAGTAAATATGCTTCTAACTTACTTTATGCTTTTAGGTAGAAATAAAGGAGAAAATAATAAAGGAGGAGTTTTGGAGCTAAAAGCGTATTAAGGAGGAAGTTCTCATTTCCGGAGAAGAAATGGTCCGAGGAATGGTCTTCAAATGGTTACTAAAATGCATTCCCATATGGTGTCAAGAGTTGGAAACCAAATGCCAAAGGAAATGGATACCGAAATGGTGGACAAAAAGATGAAGACATTTCTCCTGCGCGACCCAGGAAAGAGCAAATATGACGAAATATATGGAGCATATAATGGACGAATTTTGGGAGGATATTCCATGAAGATAAATACCTTATTTGAGGGCCAAAATATGTGCAAGAATATGGTATATTCGGCCAAGAATTATTAAGGAATAAGGAATGCAAAATTTGAAGATATAAAGATTTCCTTTTCCTTGAAGAAGAAGAAAACTGGCCAGTCAGGTCACTTAACTTCTAAAATCCGTAGTAAATTCAATTCAGCTCCAAATATGGCGTTCATTATATGGATTTTATATCCCTTTGAATAAGTTTTTCAATGAAACAAGAATCAGAATTTTCTGAGCTCTAGAACTCCCAGAAAAGACGTTTCAAGACAGGCTGGAAATTCTACCCGAGTACACTAGGAAAACCTAGTTTGGAGAGGAAAGTTGGAATTCTTCACCTATAAATACAAGAGCTAGGTCTCATTCTCAAGCATCACTCATTCAAGACACCAAATAGCTCTGCCAAGCACTCCTCTCCACTACCTTAGCAAATTTCTTACAAGAAGCCGCCCCTCCGTTCATCAAAGAACTCCTCCGCCGAGTCGACTAGAAGGCAAATTCCTTTAGAGGCTCCTCATCTCCTAGAAGGCCGGATCACACTCTCGACGTAGGGAAAATTCCTGAGCGAAGTGTATTTCGATCCCTTCTATTTTCATTCTTGTAAACTTTTTCTATTGTAGTTGAAATAAAGTTTGTTTCGGTTCACTTCCTTGTCATCTTTGTGTTATTTTCGTGACTTATTCTTATCTTAGAATTTATTCAAGCATGTCAAACTTAATGAACCAATTTAGGCGAAGGCAAATTCCTTGTCAAGTTGGTATGTGTCGTAGGGCAAATTCCCGAGCACTAATAAAGATCATACATGTTAACTTGATTAAAGACTTAGAGATTAATAGGTTGCATATAACATGACTAGGAGAGTAAGACGTGGTGAATGGAATGAGTTGATCAATGTGTATATATGTAATTAGACTTTATTTTCGGTTTAGTAAGCATGTTTAGGATTCTATGTTCTTGTTTGTTTTGCTTGTCTATGAGTTTAAGCATGTTAGAACTTAGAAGCCAACGATGTGTTTGCTTTGCCACGTTTTAATCTTTTATTTCGTTAAACAAACAACCAAATTATAAACTCCCCCCTAACTAGCGTAAATATGCATGCACCCTCAATCCCCGGTTAAGAACGATACCCTATTTACCAATGCTACATCTACAACCAAGGGTTTTAATTGTTTATGCGTTTTTGTTGAGTGTTAAGTGTTTATTTAATAGTTGCAAAAGCGTGTATCACTGAGCAACTTCCATAACTGCACCGAAGTCCAATTCAAACTCTAACTCATCCAATTCACGAAAAACCGAATTGCACACAAAATTTCAAATCCAAAATTCTCCTTACACACATCAAATTGAAACTCCAAACCAACGTGGTTAGATTCGTGGAGGGAAGAGCTACAAAGCCCAATCAATTTTGTAGTTCAACTCGGCCAAAAATCACAAACCCGAATTACCTCAATTTCCTCCATTTTTGATCGGAAAATTCACTCTCCACTGTCCACCTCGCCGTGAACGGTGGCCGGCACGAGGATAAGGAGGTTGAGCCGAGTAGAAGGACACCAAGATCATGTCCGGAGGTGACCGGACAGAGGATCACCATCGGTGACCGAGGAGGACGTCGCGCCACCCATCTCCACCGAGCTTGACTCGGTCAAAGCCCAGTCAACCATTAATTGCTCATCTTTGACTTTCCCTTTTTGGAAACCCCCTATTTATAGCTTCCCAAAATAGAAACTCATACTTATCCTTTTCAACAAACTTCAAATACCCGTAACTTTCTCGTCGTAATTCCGATTCCGATAATTCTCGCGGCCACAAACTTGTCTCGACATACTCTTCAATAATCACCCAAAGTCAAACATATCGGCCAAACGGATAAAAAGTCAACCCTTAAACGCAACACACATTTAATTCGACTAAACAAACAACAACGGAAATATTCGCAACTAATTCTTCGTAACTCAAAATCATGCTCCGGAAGTTCCTACGAACTCGAAATTAAATTCTGAACAACTTCCGTGAAGAAGCCGAAACCAAATTCTCGACCGGTAATTAAGTCGCGAACAAACCCGCCATTTAAATCCATTTTTGTTGAAACTTCAAATATTCGTAACTAATTCCTCGGTCGTCCAAATAACGATCCGGAACCTCCCACGAACTCGTAATCACATGTACAACGACTCTCGAGAAGAGACCCAGCTCCAATTCTCGGCCAATAATTAAGTCGTTAACAAACCCGACCATTCCAAACAACCGTTGGATATCAGTGACTACGCGGTAACTCACGTACATAGCTGATCATACTGGTGATTCTGGTCCGGGTCGTCACACAAAGGCCTAACAACTGGTATCACAAACCAAAGTGCAAACAAACACACACAATCACAGCAACAATCGCCACGTCTAACCGGAAATCTCAAATGGCTGACACTTCTCGGCAAGTCTCTGCCTCCTAGCCATCGCCAGTCGACAAATGTGGCATCTGCACACACAAGTTACTATATTGCTCATGTTGTGTCACGAGTAGTAAACTCGAAGTGTCGAACACATCTCTGCACCACTAGCGCCAAATGCGCGTAAATAATGAGCTTCACATCATCACACTCGAATTCAGCTCTCGTAGTCCATAACTCAGCTAACACGAAAAATCGAGCCACACACACATGAAACACTGAAGCTCCCGACTCTCGAATGAATGCATCAGTAACGACATCCCAGACGGATGGTCAAAGTATAACCTCTAGCCTTTCCCGAACAAACTCAAATGTGCAGCCATAGTCGTTAGTCGACCTCAACCATCTACACTGCCTCAAGCCCAAATCTGGCCAAGAATGCAAGTGGATGAAACTCAAATGACCAATGTACGTCCTACACCTCGCTGCACGCCATAACAGTAGTGTCTCGAACTCTCCGATGTTAACATAAGGACAGCTACACCCAAATCATACATAGGATACGTAGCCTCATAAGGTTTCCATTGTCTGAAACCACGAGCCACTGCTCTGCTACACAGCATCCAAACACAACCAACTCTAAACCTCAATGCATCGCCATAATCCACGAACTCGTCGCGGTCGTCAGGTAAGGTCAAAACCGAAGCAACGGTCAACCATCATGCAGGAGTAAGTAACTCTCCTCGCGTGCATCGAACCACTCGAACTTGACATCTTCCTCGACAATCCGGACAGTAGAGTGGAAATCCAGGAAAATCCTGCACAAGCCGTCGGCAAAAGCCTGCCGAACCCAAGAGACTCCCGATCTCTAGCACAATGGTAGGGCAATCCCCAAATCAACACAGCTTCTAACTGGTCAGGATCCACGCCAACTCCCTCGGATAACATCACACAGCCCAAATCTTTACGCTAACCATCCAAAATTCACACTGGCTTAACTTCGCAAACAGCTAACCGTCTCGTGAAGTCCGCAAAACCGCTCACAATCGTTTCAAGTACTGGTTCACACTCCCGGAGTACATCAGGACATTGCCAACGAACATGACCGCAAACTCATCCAGAAACCGTCTGAACACCTGGTCCATCAAGTCCACACGATCTACGGGGGCATTAGTCAACCCAACAGCGTGACCAAAAACTCCTGATGCCCGCACCGAGATCCGAAAGCTGTCCAAACCACATCCGACTCATTGATCCTCAACTGATGGTATCCGTCCCGAAATCAATCTTCGTAAAGAGTGAAGCTCCGTGGGGCTGAACAAACCACTCGTCAATCCGAAGCGGAGGATAAACACTCCCCTCTGAAGCGAATTAGGCTTCTGGTAGTCAATGCACCACCTCGATGAACCATCCATCATTCATACAAACAATGTAAGAGCACACCACGCAAGTACGTGATATACGCATTTTATGCTCGTTTCTTAACGCATTTCCCTTTACGTTTAGCTATGTTATTATCTTTGTTTTTATGTTTTTCTTATTTAAATTGTTATTTTGAAGATATTTACAGTGGAGATTAATAACGACGCAATTCGGAGGAATTTCGGCGATTTTGCGATTTTTGCGATTTCGGACCACCGGAAATGGGCCGGACCAAAAAGCAAATTATGGGCCGATTTCTCAACTCTTGTTTCGGCCCATTATCAAGCCCATGACCATTCAATTCTGCTAGGATTCAATTTGGGGAAGAGGAAAAGTCAACAATATCAAGCTTTGTGACTCATTTTAGTGACTAAGCTTTGTGATCATCACAAATGATGACTTGCCATGTGACTTGCCATGGTGACTCTTGCTTAGGGTTTATAAATGGTGACTTGCATGGTGACTCTTGCTTAGGGTTCATAAATGATGATCACAAATGGTGACTTGCCTAGGTGACTAAGGCTTGCATTAAATGGAGGGAGGCAAGGTGGAAGAGAGAAGGCAACATCCCTTGCCTATATAAGAGAGGAGGCAGCCATAAAACAGATGATCACTTAAATTACAAGCCAAAGCTCTACACAAATACTCTTCCACCATAAACACTTCAAGGTTTCTCAAGCAAAGCCGAAGCACATCTCCTCCATCCAAGCCGAAGCAATCCTCCTCCATCCAACACAATACGCTAAGTCCCTTGTGAAGGAAATCCATCTCCACCGTAGATCATCAAGCATTTAAGACAAAAAGTGTAACCATGATCTTCACTTTCATTTCTTTTGCTTTGTATTTGAACCTTTTGATGTATTGGAATACATTTATGTATCAAATGAAGAACAAGTTTAGATTTGTGTTTTATGCTCTTAAACAGATTTGTAATATGCATGTGTTTATGATTTCTAGCCTTTTATGCATGTTTGATACAATCTTAAAGCTTCGAATGCATGTGTTAGAAAATACGCTAAGTCCCTCTCTTTCGCATGTTTCGATGATCGTATGTTGTTTAGGATGTTTATACGCTAAGTTGCATTCCTACTCAATTATTAAGCATGTGTATTTAGTTAGAAGTTATGAATTTCGTAACTTACAAAAAGGTTTGATGCATGAAAAGGGTAGGTTAATAAGATGAGATGATCACATGTAATTAGTAGTGTAACTTCTTATTTTTAGCAAGCATAATTAGACTTTAAGTTTCTTGATTGTTGGAACTTGTCTATGAGTAAAACATGTTAGATGCCTAAGAGTTTTAGTTGTGTTTGCATGTTTTTGTACTTTAATTTCGTAGATTAAACAACCAACTTCCAATCCCCCCAACATTTATATTTCCGCTTATTAACGAAACCATGCATGCGCCCTTAATTCCCCGGATAAAGAACGATCCCTACTCGCCAATATTACAAATGACAAAAGAAGGGTTTAAATTGCAATGCGCGTAATCTGTGTTTTTAAGTTAACGTGAATGCATGTTTTGCGCGTATCAGTACGCGGGGTCGCATGAAATCTCCTGAAACCTCCTCCAGCAACTCTTGGAGTCGAAACTATAGCTCCATCAGCTCCGCTGGCTCCGAACGACAAGGTGCCGGT
This sequence comes from Geum urbanum, assembly GCA_946800695.1. Classification (NCBI taxonomy): domain Eukaryota; kingdom Viridiplantae; phylum Streptophyta; class Magnoliopsida; order Rosales; family Rosaceae; genus Geum; species Geum urbanum. The sequence continues at coordinate 46,096,741 of OX326998.1, forward strand.
AAAATGAGTCCAGCGCTCTGTACAAGCTCAATGGTGTAGTCAGTCTCCTGAACTGGAGGAACACCTGGTAACTCCTCCGGAACACACCTGGAAACTCGGGAACCACCTCAATGTCACCAAAGTCGGCACAGCAACCATAGTATCCACAATATGAGCAAAGCAAACAACACAACTCGTCTCCATCATCCGCTCGACCATCACAACGAAACAGTATCTCGGGGAAACTTGGTCGTCGAAACACAACCTCCTTCTCGAGGCACTCAAACACAGCCAAATGCGTCGTCAATAAGTCCATACTCATAGTCATACCAAAACCAAGATGTCCAGCTATAACAGATCCACGACTAAGCCATATCCTTCGACAAGGATCTCGCAACCTCCGGATGGATATAACACTATCCAAAATCTCGGAAGTGGTGATACAAGTACAATCGCCATGGATATCAAGCAACAGTAACCTCGGAGAAAAGTCTGTCCTCAAACAAGGTCATGGCACGAACTCCAACATGCCCAACTAGCCGCCCACGTCAATTGTGACTTGCTGAATAACTCGTCAAAAGGGTACATTGGTCAGACTGCAGGAACAACATGAGGATCTCCTTGTAAACTCTGAGCTGTCGAACTGCCATAACAGCTGGCTGAGGGCGCTCCCTCGTAACGTGACCCTCCTGGTCACCGAACAGCAACTGAAAGTGCTCTGCGAACACAAGTCACTGCAACACCTGCTGCGTGATAGGATCACGCAAACTCATGTCACAGGAGCAAATCCGCTACTCTGTGATCTCCGCCATCGCAAAACGGATCCTCTGCCTGATCTGATGGCCCTCAACAATATCGGAAAGACCACAGCCTGATGAAATCACTGATCCTGAAGTGTCGGAACTCAATCTCATCACAATCTCGACTAAGTCCACTTTCCTCAAATTGTCACATCGAAAACCGCGTACACCTTTCCTTTCGGTAGCCTCGCCATTGAGTGCAGCTACTAAGCTCCTCACGGCAGTCTTGAGGAATATCAATCAGACTCTCTCTGATGCTCAGGTTCAAACTCATCTCGAACCTCATGCATTGCTTCCTCTGAAGCCACATAACACGTGGAAACGGAAACAAACATGTGGACAATGCATCTCTGCCTCAGGTGGGTAACCACTCCACATAACGCTTGCTGGATAGCCTGATAAAACCATTACCGTAAATACAACACTCTGAATGTAGGCCATGGAGTCGCAACCGGAACTCACATAACATCAGCCCACCAAATACAACAATCTGACTCAGGCAAACATCAACTGTCACAAATCTCATCTCTGAGGCAACATGTAGACGCTCATACACACACAACCAGGCAAACCGTGCCACACAATTCTCTGAACTCTGAATACTCATCCAAACCCGCAGTTCACTGGCAAATCGCGCGTCGATTGATCCTCAATATGATCCACAACCGAAACGACACGGAAAACACGTTAGGAGGCATCCTAATGAATAATACATCGTTCACAACAAGTGGAACGTAATCATGGAACTTCAAATATTTGAAAACATACAACACCCGGAATATTGATGATTATCCGCCGGCCGGTCGGGTCACCATTCCAGACATGCTGTACATTCTCAAATATCCTTAGTAAACACGACTACAGAAGTCTACAGAACCTATAACCTAATGCTCTGATACCAAGCTGAAAGGACCCAACCCCAGTTTAGCTCTCTAAACCGGAATCAAACCCTTTCGAAAACACGAACCAACAAAAACTTTTCAAAATTTCGGCAGAGTAACGCAGAAAATACACTTCATCCTATGCTACTAACGTGGAATTAGCATTACCTGCACGCAGAAAATACACTTCATCCTATGCCACAAAAAGCAAACCGTGGGCACCAATCCCATCCGGATTTCTCAATATATCAACAGTAAAGTAAAACAATAAATATAATAGTACTTTACTGAAATCCGGTGTAAAATCGTACAACGTAAACAATAGATTACTCAGAGCGACCTCTAATGTATAAACATATAAGTATACCACAGTAGGTAGAACAATAAACCTACTGGAAGAAACAAGGTAGCTCGAGCACTATGCCTACGACCACGACGTGCGACATCAGAGTCCGAACTGCAAACTGGGCACGGAAACCGAAAAGCCCAGGGGAAAGACATGAAAATCGTTAGAGTGAGTGGACAAAAATAAATGTCTTTCACCAGTTAATATATATGTTTAAAACAACATATGCGAGTCCAGGTAAATAAAAACAATAAGTACACGAGGTAAAACCATAATCCTCCAGCGTACTGAGCATGCAAGTATAAATCCCACGGGGTCACTCATGGACACACACCGTGCTAGTACAGTCCGAATCCGGGGAAACGCCCATCACCGGTCAGGTTGGGATGACGACGTCCCTCTTGGTGGCCTACCATCGGGGATCAGCCGAGAGACAAAGTGTATCGATACAACAACGTAACTGAGACTGTACTCTGTGAAAACTAAATCATAAACAGTTCGATGCAAATGCATGAAACAGCATATAAGTGTATGTACGTAATGTATAATGATATAAGCATAATCATCTAACACATGCTCATATAAATCGTAATCTTGTACGCATGCTCAAGTTCAAAAATCGTATAAAAAGACTCGCAAACAATCCGTGAAAAGAAATTGTCCACTCACAGACTAGGGTAACGCAGTTCGCGTTAACCCGTTATCCGGCGGAAAGTCCCTCGCCAAACGAACGATCACGAACCCCTGAATATTCATAAAATTCATTTCTCAAAGTCATAACTCGACAATTCAAATCCAATCACGAGAAACCACCGTTCTCGGAAACACATAATCCGATTACGACAAACTGTCGGAAATCCAGAAATCACACCTCAATACCTCGCTGTATGTTCGGATGGTCAACTCGAAAAACGAATCTCCCCACTGCGATCGGGGCGCGATTTCGAGTCAAATGACATGCAACTTGTCGAAAATCCAAAAAGTCAAAGTTTGACCGCCGTTGACCTTTGACCGCCGCCACCAAACGTGAGATTTCTCGGTGGAGCAACCTCTATTCCACTCAAAATCATGCTCCGGAAGTTCCCACGAGCTCGAAATTAAATTCTGAACAACTTCCGTAAAGAAGCCGAAACCAAATTCTCGTCCGGTAATTTAGTCGTTAAGAAGGCCACAATTATAAACCGAACTTCAAATATTCATAATTAATTCCTCGGTCGTCCAAATAACGATCCGGAACCGCCCACGTACTCGAAATCATATGTACTACGACTCTCGAGAAGAGACCAAGCTCCAATTCTGGGCCAATAATTAAGTCGTTAACAAATCCGGCGATCCAAACGACTGCCGAAACCCCGCGACTACGCAGTCACTCACGTATATAGCATATCATACTGATGATTCTGGTCCGGGTCGTCACAAATACCCTCGTGGTCACCACAATGACAACTGAGAGTGCCCATGGATTCTGTGGACCCAACCCCGGTTTAAGTCTCTAAACCGGAATCAAACCCTTTCGAACCTCAACCAAACCTCAACCAATTGCAAAATTGCTTCACCCAAAAGCTTCACAAGGATGAGGGGAACCTTTCCCCCTACCCCCGACCTCAACCGTCGCCAGAGCACTACACCCGATTCCGGCGAAAACCCTAGATTTTCACGAGCTCGTTCTCCCTCAAAACGAAATCAATTTCCACAATTTCAAGTTCTAAACCATAGGAAATCAAGAGAGGATTCTAAGTACAGGACCCAACCCCGATTTAGATTCCTAAACCGGAATCAAACCCCTTCGGAAAACACGAACCAACAAAAACCATTAAAATTTCGGCAGAGTAACGCTACTAACGCGGAATTGCCTTTATCTGCACCCGGAAAATAACACTTCATCCTATGCCACAAAAGCCAAACCGTGGGCACCAATCCCATCCGGATTTCTGAATATCATAACAACAGCAATAAACAGTAAACATAACTGTATAATATAGAAAATCCGGGAGAAACCACATAAAACATGTATCAGTATCGTATCAGAGCGACCTCTAGTGTATGTATACAATATATACAACAGTAGGCGAAACAAGGAACCTACTGGAAAAGACAGGTAACTCGAACAACTAGCATCCGACCGCGACGTGAGACACCAGAATCCGAATTGCAAACTGGGCACGGAAACTGAAAAGCCCAGGGGAAAGGCAATAAAAACATTAGAGTGAGTGGACAAAAATAAACATATGCCTTTCACCAATTTCATATACAATTAAGAAGTATAGTGAGTTCGGAAAATGTATATATGGAGGTTCCAGGAGAATCTCTCAAACCCGACGGCCAAGCGAATCGCCCAAGCCCGACGGTGATAGGCCAGAGGAATCTCTCAACCCCAGCGGCATAACAGGGAAATATCTCAACCCTGCCCAGAGGAATCTCTCAACTCTGGTCCAGAGGAATCTCTCAACTCTGGTCAGACTATTGGTGATCAGCCGAATAGCCGAAGCATCGATGCAAGTATGCCATCACCATAAAAATATAAAATAATACCTCCAAAAATAATAAATAAGCTCAACATCATATATAAAAAAATACGGAAAATCATGAACTCGCAACGACTGTGAAAATATAAAAGTGTCCACTCACAGATAACCAAAGCGCGCACTCGCGCTAATCACGTGGTCCGGCGGAAGATCCCTCGCCCGAAGCACGATCTCGATCCCCTGAATAATCATAAAATATAACTGATCAAAATCATAGCTCACAACATTGTACCACACCTCGGAAACCAACCGTTTCCGGAAACGTATAATTGATACAAAAATAATCAACGAAATTCCCGAAATCTCCACTCAAAACCCTTGACTAAAAATCCGATACCCAAATCAACTCGAAAACCTCAAGGCGACGATCGGGGCGCGAATACGAGTAAAACGACATTAAAATCATCAAATTCTAAAAAGTCAACAGGTTGCCGGAGCTCCGGTGTTGACCGCCGCCGTCGGCGGCGGCGCGCCGTCAACCGGAGAGATTTTCCAGCGGCCAAGCTCCCAAACTGTTCTCCTCCTCAAGCCAAGCATCTTTCACAAAGGGGTCACCACCATCCAGCCACCACCGTGGCCGGAAATCAACTCGAAAGTATTACGGCCGAGAATCGCCGGAAACCTTTCCCGGTCGATTCCGGCGCCGTCACGTCTCCTCGTCCCTCAAAACTAAAGGGGAAACCATCCTTGATCAAAGCCCAACCAATTCCAACCAAAATCTTCACCGGAAAGCCACCGGAGCGCTGCCCTCAAACGGAGCCGATTCCGGCCGGAAAACCCAAATTTCAAACCACTCGTTCTACCTCAAATCAACACCAATTTACAAAATTCCAAGTACTAAACAGTTGTAAATTGAAAGAGGAATCGATCCATACCAATATCTCGGTCGGAGGTGGCCGGAATCGTGAAGTCCGACGACAACAGTTCGCACACACGCGGTGGAGCTCCGGTTAACGAAAGTCAACGGTCAACGCTTGGTCAAACTTCCCGAACAGTGTTTTCGACAATTTTTTGACTATTTCCGATATTTATACTCGCGTCTCAGGACGATTGACGGTCCAAAACGGATAACCATTACGATTCGGATAAACTCGATACGAACGGATAAACTCGACGATATTCTGAAACTTCAAATATTCATATTATATTCCTCGATCGTCGAAATAATCATCCAGAACCGCCCACGAACTCGAAATCACGTGTACAACAACTCTCGAGAAGAGACTCAATTCAAATTCTCGGCCGATAATTAAGTCGTGATTAAAACTGGCAAACCAATCAATTATCGGAAAACAGTAATTACGCGCTAACTCGTGAATTAAGCTGATTACTCTACTGATTCTGTTCCGGGTCATCACATTCTAACCATACCAAATTCAAGGCTGAAGGTGGCCGGAAACGGAAGGTCTGACGGCGGTCCGAAATGGACTCTGTCAGCGCGGGTCAACGGTGGTCAACATCGGTCAAACTTCCAAACAATGTTTTTTGACAATTTTCTGACTATTCTGATATTTATACTCGCGGCTCGATACGATCGACGGTCCAAATTGAATCACATCTATGTTTCGAATAACTCAAACTCAAACGGATAAACACGACGAAATTACGCGATTTCAAATATTCATAACATATTCCTCGGTTGTCGAAACAATCATTTAAAACCGCCAACGAACTTAAAATCACGCATACTACGATTCTCGTGAAGAGACTCATCTCAAATTCTCGCCCGATAAGTAAGTCGTGAACCGAACCGCCAATTCAATTAATTTAAGAAAAACTGTGATTACTCATAAACTCGCGAATTAAGCCGATTAACGTGCTAATTCTGATTCAGGTCGTCACAAATCTACCCCCCTTAAAAAAAATTTCGACTTCAAAATTTACGTACCTGCTAGACGAACAGATGAGGATATTGCTCTCGCATGCGCTGCTCGGTCTCCCAGGTGGCTTCCTCAACTGAATGATTCTGCCATAAAACTTTCACAAGAGGTATGACCCGGTGCCTCAACTTCTGCTCACGCCGATCGAGAATCTGTACTGGCTTTTCCACATATGTCAAATCTTCCCGGATAGGAAGCTGATGTAGTGCTAATACATGTGATGGATCTGGAATGTATTTCCGCAACATCGAGACATGAAAAACATCGTGTACTCGAGCCATCTCAGAAGGAAACTCTAACCTGTAAGCCATGACACCAACTCTCTCTGTAGTCTCATACGGACCAATGTACCGTGGTCGAAGCTTGCCACGTTTCTCGAAATGCACAACTCCCCTCCAAGGAGATCATTTCAGGAAGACCCAATCGCCCACCTCGAACTCGAGACTCTTTCTTCTCATGTCCGCATAACTCTTTTGGCGATCCTAGGCAATCTTCAATCTGTCCCGGATAATCTGAATATCCTCCATGGTGCTCTTCACCAGATCAAGGCCAATAAGTCATCGCTCACTCACCTCACTCCAACACAATGGAGTGCGGGACTGCCTCCCGTATAGAGCCTCATACTGTGCCATATCAATACTGGCCTGATAACTGTTGTTGTAAGCAAATTCGATCAAATGCAGTTGTTGGTCCCAATTTCCTCTAAACTGTAAAACACAAGACCGCAACATATCCTCGAGAGTCTGAATAGTCCACTCAGACTGCCCATCAGTCTGAGGATGGAAAGTTGTACTAAAATGCAATCTGGTACCCAAGGCTCGTTGTAATGCCTGCCAGAACTCTGAAGTAAACTGACTGTCTCGGTCAGACACAATAGATACAGGCACACCATGCAGACGAACGATCTCCTCTAAATAAAGCTTTACCAATCTGCCCACTGAAATCTTCCCCGGAAGTGCAAGAAAATGAGCGGATTTCGTCAAACGATCTACGATAACCCAAATACCAATATTACCAGCCGAAGTACGCGGTAACTGATACACGAAATCCATGGTAATGTGCTCCCACTTCCAAACCGGAATTTCCAAGGGCTGCAACTTTCCTGCAGGCTTCTGCCTCTCTGCTTTGACCTGCTGACAAATAAGACATCTGCTCACATATGCAGCAATCTACCTCTTCATATTTCGCCACCAGTAATAGGCTCTGAGTGTACGAAACATCTTCGTACCACCTGGATGCATCGCGTATGCAGAATAATGAGGTTCATCTAAAATCTCTTTCTTCAAACCCTCGTCCCTGGGTACACATAATCTGCCTCTGAATACAACGTACCATCATCACTCAACCGAAACTCTGTTGGCATACCATTCCGAATCATGGTCTTCTTATCCAACAGATAGGAATCTGCATCCTGAGCTTCCCGAACCTGATCAACCAATACCGGTCGAACCTGGAAGCTAGCCAACAAGGCTCCATCATCATCCCACTCAAACTCAGCTCCCGTAGCCCGTAACTCCTCTAACATGGATACTCTAGCCACACACACATGAAACAATGAGGCTCCAGATTTCTGACTTAGTGCATCGGCAATGACATTAGCCTTCCCTGGATGGTACTCAAAGGTGCAGTCATAATCATTGATCAACTCAATCCATCTGCGCTGTCTTATATTCAACTCTGGCTGCGTGCGCAAATAGGTGAGAATCTTGTGATCTGTGTATATCTTGCACTGAGCTCCGTACAGGTAGTGTCTTCAACTCTTCAAGGCTAATACAGTAGCAGCCAACTCCAAATCATGGGTAGGATAGTTTATTTCATGTGGTTTCAGCTGCCTGGAACCGTAAGCCACCACTCTGTCATGCTGCATCAAAACACAACCAAGTCCCAATTTCGATGCATCGCTGTAAACCACAAACTCTCCACTGTCGTCAGGTAGAGTCAGAACTGGTGCAGTAGTTAACTTCTCCTTCAAGAGCAAGCAACTATCCTCACATGCATCGGACCATTCGAACTTGACACCTTTCTTCGTCAATCTGGAAAGTGGAGTGGCAATCCGTGAAAAATCTTGCACAAAGCGTCGATAATAACCTACCAAACCCAAGAAACTCCTGATCTCTGGTACGGTGGTAGGTCTACTCCAATTTAACACGGCTTCAATCTTGTCAGGATCCAAGCTGACTCCCTCAGCTGATATCACGTGACCCAAAAACTTCATGCTATCCAATCAAAACTCACACTTGCTGAATTTCGCAAACAACTGATTGTCTCGCAAAATCCGCAAAACAGCTCGCAAATGCTTCTTGTGCTGGCCCACACCCCTGAATAATCAGAAAATACAACTGATCAAAATCACAATTTATTACTCCGTACCACACCTCGGAAACCAACAATTTCCGGAAACATAAAACTCGAATACAAAATACTCGACGAAAACCCCCAAATTCTCCACATAAACCCTTGACTTAAAATCCGATAATAAAATCAACTCGAAAACCTCAAGGCGATGATTGGAGCGCGATTATGAGCAAAACGACATAAAACTTGTCAAATTTCAAAAAGTCAACGCCTCCGCTGGAGCGCCGCCGTTGACCGTCGCCGGCGGCGGCGGCATAGCGTCGACGGTGACTGATTCTGGCCAAAATCTCCAAATCACAAGTCCTCCTCAAGCCCAACAACTTTCCCTTCAATACCGAGACCCAATTCCAAGCCCACCGGCCGGAATTGAGCCCGAAACCCACGGAATCCATGGATTCCGGTGAGTTTTTGGCGAGCTCCCAAACCTCAACCAATTGCAAAATTGGTTCACCCAAAAGCTTCATAAGGACGAGGGGAACCATTCCCCCTACACCCCCAACCTCAACTGTCGCCGGAGCACCGCACCTGATTCCGGCGAAAACCCTAGATTTTCACGAGCTCGTTCTCCCTCAAAACGAAATCAATTTCCACAATTCCAAGTTCTAAACCATAGGAAATCAAGAGAGGATTCTATGTGACGACCCAAAACAGAATAAGTAGAGTAATCGGCTTAATTCACGAGTTAGCGCGAAATCACTGTTTTCCGATAATTGATTGATTTGCCGGTTTTGTTCGCGACTTAATTATCGGTCGAGAATTTGAGTTGAGTCTCTTCTCGAGAGTTATTGTACACGTGATTTCGAGTTCATGGGCGGTTCCGGATGATTATTTCAACGACCAAGGAATATAATATGAATATTTGAAGTTGTGGAATCTCGTCGAGTTTATTCGTTCGTTTCGAGTTTATCCGAATCGTGATGGTTATCTGTTTGGACCATCGATCATCCCGAGCCGCGAGTATAAATATCGAAATAGTCAAAAAATTGTCGAAAACACTATTTCGGGAAGTTTGACCGCCGTTGACGGCGTTGACCGTTGACTTTTTCGGGCTGACAGGAGAACCGCCGCTGTGACGAACGGCCATCATCGGAATTTGAGATTCCAGCCACCTCAGGCCTTGAGACCGATATGGTTAGCTTCCTCTTTTCATTTGCAATGCATTGGAACTTCGTTTGACTTGAATTGATGCCGTTTTGAGATAGAATGAACTCGGGAAAGTATAGGTTTTTCGCCGGATTCGGGTGGCTGGCTCCGTTCATTTTCAACCTCTAGTTGCTTTGGGTAGAAGGAATTGAGGGATGGTTGCCGATGAGTGGATAATTTCTTTTCACTGATTAGTCGCGAGTCTTTATTACACGTTTTACGAGCATGAGCATGCATATGAGATTATGATTTATATGAGCATGTGTTTTACAATTATGCATTGCGAATACGCATCGACAAATATGCTTATACAATTATGTATTACGTATATGCATTTATATTATGCTTTATACACTTGCATAGAACTATTTATGATTTGGTTTACACAGAGTACAGTCACAGTATATATTGTTGTATCGATACACTTGCATCCCGGCTGATCCCTGAGGATGTTTACCGGGGGAGGCTGTGACCCCTGACCCGAGGCCTTTACCGGGGGGGGGGGAGTGGGCAGACCTCTGACCTGATGCCTTTTTGGCTAGAATCACGTGTGGGTTTGGGATCCCGTGATTCAGACTGTACTAGCGCAGACGTGTCCATGAGTGACCCCGCGGAGTTTTACGATGCATGCTCTGTACGCATGAGGAGTTAGAGTCTCCCTCGTGTACTATATCGTATTCACTCATTTTGACTCGCATATGTTTTTATAACATATATTATTCGGCGGAAGACATTTATTTTTGTCCACTCACTCTAACGATTTTCATGTTTTTCCCCTGGGCTTTTCGATTTCCGTGACCAGTTTGCAGTTCAGATGCTGGTGTCTCACGTCGCGATCGGAGGCTAGTTGTTTGAGCTACCTTTCTTTTCCAGTAGGTTTCTTGTTTTGCCTACTGTTGTTTATTTTCTATATGCACTAGAGGTCGCTCTGATACGTTACTGATACATGTTTTTATGTGATTTTCCTCGGATTTTCTATAAAGTACAGTTAGGTTTACTGTTTATTGTTATTGATATGATATTGAGAAATCCAGATGGGATTGGTTCCCACGGTTTGACTTTTGTGGCATAGGATGAAGTGTATTTTCAGGGTGCAGGTTAATGGCAATTCCATGTTAGTAGCGTTACTCTGCCGAAATTTTTATGGTTTTTATTGGTTCGTGTTTTCAGAAAGGGTTTGATTCCGGTTTAGGAAACTAAATCGGGGTTGGGTCTTTTCAGCTTGGTATCAGAGCATTAGGTTGTCAGATTCTGTAGACTCTTGTAGTTGTGACGCTTAGGGTATTTGAGTACGTACAGCATGTCTGGAGAGATGAGCCGACTGGCCAGTGGTACTCATCAATGCTTCGGGTGTTGTGTGTATTCAAATATCTGAGGTCTCATGATTACGTTCCTTCTGCTTGTACCTAATGCTTGTCTTGTATCAGTAGGATGCCTCCTCAATGTGGTCCCCGTGTGAATCGGGAAGTGGATCCTGATGACGATCGCCAGACGCACGACTTGCAGATGCGAGTGTTACGATTGGAGGAGCGTTTTGACCCTGTGGTTAAAGCTTGTACTGCTGGTGCGACTGTCTTTTCGGGTTCAGCTGATCCAGAGATTTGTGAGGCATAGTTGGTTCAGGTGGAACGCGTATGTGAGCGTCTGTGATTTACCCCTGAGCAGATGACAGTGGCAGTAGGTGGGTTAGCACCGATCGAGTACAAGTTTATACTCCGTGGACTTTGTTTTGGGATTTGTTCATGTAGAGATACTTTAATCAGGCTACCCAACAGTGGAAGTATGAGGAGTTCACGAACTTGAGGCATGGCAGTTTGTCTGTGCTTGAGTACCAGGACAGATTTACTCGATTATCTTGGTTTGCGCGTGACATGGTGGCTACTGAGGAAGCCAAGTGCCATAGATTTGAGCTGGGTTTGAACTTGAACATCAAGGGGACTCTGACTACGATGCCTCGGAACAACTTCGATAAGTTTGTTCGTGCAGCACTCCGAGGTGAGGATATCGAGAAAGAGAGGCAGATGAGATACCAGCCTAGACGATTTGAGGAGGGTGGACCGAGTCAGGGGCCTTCCAAGAGGCTAAGTTCTGATACTTCTGGATCTACTTTATCCTCGGGTAGTGGACCATATCGACCACCAGCTAGTGCACCGAGACAGAGACAGAGATGGAGGAGAGATCGACCGCAGCGACCATAGACTAGTGGGGGTTCTAGCGGTTCCAGTTATCCTCGGCGTACCGGTGGCACGTTTGCCGTACCGAAGGAGTATCCACTATGTAACTTCTGCAACAGGCATCATTATGGTCCTTGTCAGCGAGGCACTACTAGTTGTTTTCGTTGTGGCCAGGAGGGTCACTACGCGAGGGAGTGTTTTTAGCAGGTGGGTGTTGGTGGACAGGCGGCCTAGAGTTCCGAAGGAGAGCGAGGTGCTACTTCGGGGACTCAACCAGTTCAGTTTTCGGGCTAGGGAGGACAGCAGGGACATCCTTAGTGTGGACGACCAGCCAAGTAGGCCAGGGTTCATGCCATGACTTTACGTGAGGGCAGAGCTTCACCGGAGGTCGTTATTGGTACATTGCATATCTTTGGATATCAAGTACTTACACTGTTAGATCTAGGTGCTACGCATTCATTCATGTCATATAGACTATCATCTTTAGCTACTGTACATGCGTCTCCACTTCCGGGGTTGTGGAGAGTGTTGTATCCGTCCGGTGAGGTTCTGAGTATTGGTTGGGTGTACAGAGATCGTGAGATTTTTATTGGAGGCCATGGCTTAGCCGCAAATTTGTTATTGCTGGATATCGTCGACTTTGACGTGATTTTGGGTATGGACTTCTTGGAGACACATTGTGCCATGTTCGATTGTCACAAGAAGGAGGTTGCGTTTCGACGACCAGGCTTCCCTGAGATATTGTTTTGCGCCGAGAAGAACACTTCATTGCCATGTGTGATTTCTGCGATGAAGGCAGACTGGATGATGATGAAGGGTTGTGTTGCTTACATAGCTCATGTTGTGGACACTACGGCTACTGTGCCGGATATCAGTGATATCGAGGTAGTTTCTGAGTTTCCAGATGTGTTTCTGGAGGAGCTACCGGGTATACCTCCAGTTCGGGAGATCGATTTCACCATTGAGCTATTGCCGGGCACGGGACCCATTTCACAGGCACCATATCGTATGGCGCCAACGGAGTTGAAAGAGCTACTGATTCAACTTCAGGAGTTGCTAGAGAAGGGTTTCATACGGCCCAGTGTTTCGTCGTGGGGTGCCCCGGTTTTGTTTGTGCGGAAGAAGGATGGTTCCATGCGGTTGTGCATCGATTATCGGAATCTGAATCAGGTCACTGTGAAGAACAATTATCCGTTACCATCGATTGACGATTTGTTTGATCAGCTCAAGGGAGCTTCAGTCTTTTCGAAGATTGATCTCAGGTCCGAATATCATCAGTTGAGGATCCGAGAGTCAGATGTGGCCAGGACAGCTTTCAGATCGCGGTACGGGCATTACGAGTTTTTGGTTATGCCATTTGGGTTGACCAACGCCCCCGCAGCTTTTATGGACTTAATGAACCGGGTGTTCAGACGGTTTTTAGACAAGTTCGTGATCGTGTTCATCCATGACATCCTGATTTATATTAGGAGTGTGGGCCAGCACAAAAAGCATTTGCGAGCAGTTTTGCGGACTTTGCGGGACAACCAGCTGTTTGCAAAGTTCAGTAAGTGCGAGTTTTGGCTGGACAACGTGAAGTTTCTGGGGCACGTGATATCGGCTGAGGGAGTCAGCGTAGATCCTGACAAGATCGAGGCTGTGCTGAATTGGAGTAGACCTGCCACCGTACCAGAGATTAGGAGTTTCTTGGGTTTGGCAGGCTACTATCGGCGATTTGTGCAGGATTTTTCTTGGATTGCTACTCCACTGACCAGATTGACGAAGAAAGGCGTCAAGTTTGAGTGGTCCGATGCATGTGAGGAGAGTTACTTGCTCCTGAAGGAGAAATTGACTACTGCACCGGTTTTGACCATATCTGACGATAGCGGTTAGTTCGTGGTTTACAGTGATGCGTCGAAGTTGGGTCTTGGTTGTGTGCTGATGCAGCATGGCAGAGTTGTGGCCTACGGTTCCAGGTAGCTGAAACCACATGAGGTCAATTATCCGACGCATGATTTGGAGTTGGCTGCTATCGTATTAGTGTTGAAGAGTTGGAGACACTACTTGTACGGAGCTCAGTGCAAGATTTACACCGATCACAAGAGTCTCACTTACTTGCGGACGCAGCCAGATTTGAACATGAGATAGCACAGGTGGATGGAGTTGATCAACGACTACGATTGCACTTTCGAGTACCATCCAGGAAAGGCTAATGTTGTTACCGATGCACTCAGTCGGAAATCTGGAGCTTCGTTGTTCCATGTATGTGTGGCCAGAGTTTTTATGTTAGCCGAGCTTCGGGCTACGAGTGCTCAGTTCGAGTGGGACGATGATGGAGCTTTGTTGGCCAGTTTCCAGGTTTGACCAGTGTTGGTTGATCAGGTTCGGGAAGCTCAGGATTCAGATTCCTACCTGTTGGACAAGAAGACCATGATACGGAATGGTGTGCCAACAGAGTTTCGATTGAGTGATGACGGTACGTTTCTTTTCAGAGGCAGGTTGTGCGTGCCCAGAGATGAGAGTCTAAAGAAGGAGATATTAGACGAGGCTCACTATTCGGCGTATGTGATGCATCCCGGTGGTACGAAGATGTTTCGTACACTTCGAGCGTATTACTGGTGGCGCAACATGAAGCGAGAGATTGCTGCATATGTGAGCAGATGTTTGATTTGTCAGTAGGTTAAAGCGGAGAGGTAGAAACCTGGGGGAAAGTTACAGCCACTAGAGATTCCAGTTTGAAAGTGGGAGCACATTACCATGGATTTCGTGTATCAGTTACCGCGTACTTCGGCCGGTACTACCAGTATTTGGGTTATCATGGATCGATATACGAAATCTGCTCATTTTCTCGCACTTCCGGGGAAGATTTCAGTGGGCAGATTAGCAAAGCTATATTTTTCAGAGATTGTTTGTCTGCACGGTGTGCCTGTATCTATTGTTTCTGACCGGCACAGTCAGTTTACTTATGAGTTCTGGCAGGCATTGCAGCGAGCCATGGGTACGAGATTGTATTTCAGTACAGCTTTTCATCCTCAGACTGACGGGCAGTTCTATTAGGCCAGTATCAAGATGGCACCGTACGAGGCCCTGTACAGGAGACAGTGTCGCACTCCGTTGTGTTGGAGTGAGGTGGGCGAAAGATGGTTTACTGGCCCTGATCTGGTGAAGAGCACCATGGAGGACATCCAGATTATCCGGGATAGATTGAAGATTTCCCAGGATCGCCAGAAGAGTTATGCGGACGTGAGGAGAAAGAGTCTCGAGTTTGATGTGGGCGATTGGGTCTTCCTGAAACTATCTCCGTGGAGGGGAGTTGTGCATTTCGGGAAGCGTGGCAAGCTTCGACCATGGAACATTGGTCCGTACGAGATGACCGAGAGGGTTGGAGCTGTGGCTTACAGACTTGAGTTGCCGGCTGAGATGGCTCGTGTTCATGATGTTTTCCACGTTTCGATGTTGCGGAAGTATATTCCAGATCCATCGCATGTGTTAGTGCCACAGCAGCTACCGATCCGAGAGGATTTGACGTATGTAGAAGAGCCGGTACTGATTCTCGATCGGCGTGAGCAGGAGTTAAGGCACCATGTTATACCGCTGGTGAAGGTCTTGTGGCAGAATCACTCGGTTGAGGAGGCCACCTGGGAGCCTGAGCAGCGTATGCGGGAGCAGTATCCTTATCTGTTCACTTGACAGGTACGTAAATTTCGAGGTCGAAATTTTTTTAAGGGGGGGAAATTTGTGACGACCCGGAACAGAATCATTAGAGTAATCGGCTTAATTCATGAGTTAGCGTGAAATCACTGTTTTACGATAATTGATTGATTTGCCGGTTTTGTTTGTGACTTAATTATCGGCCGAGAATTTTAGTTGAGTCTCTTCTCGAGAGTTATTGTACACGTGATTTTGAGTTTGTGGGCCGTTCCGGATGATTATTTCGACCACCGAGGAATATAATATGAATATTTGAAGTTGTGGAATCTCGTCGAGTTTATCCGTTCGTTTCAAGTTTATCCGAATTGTGACGGTTATCCGTTTGGACCGTCAATTGTCCCGAGCCACGAGTATAAATATCGGAAATAGTTGAAAAATTGTCGAAAATACTATTTCGGGAAGTTTGGCCACCGTTGACCGCGTTGACCGTTGAACCGTCGCTGTGACGAACATCCATCATCGGAATTTGAGATTCCGGCCACCTCAGGCCTTTAGACCGGTATGGTTAGCTTCCTCTCTTCATTTGCAATGCATTGGAACTTGGTTAGACTTGAATTGATGCCGTTTTGAGCTAGAACGAACTCGGGAAAGTATAGGTTTTTCACCGGATTCGGGTGGCCGGTTCCGGTCACTTTTGAGTTTGGGTGTTTGGGGGGAAAGGTTCCCCTCAACCTCTACTTGCTTTGGGTAGAAGGAATTGAGGGATGGTTGCCGATTTGGAGCTCGCCGGAAAGTCACAGGAATCCATGGATTCCGTGACTTTCGAGGCAATTTTCGGCCACTGTGGTGGTTGGATGGTGGTGGTCTTTTGAGAGAAGTTGTTAGGCTTGGAGAGCTAGATGAGCATTTCTGGAAACTTTGGCCAAGTTTGGATGCCGTCGCCACCGCGTCGCCTTGCCGCCGCCGCCGGCGGAGGTCCGCGGCGGTGCTCTGGCGAGGTCTGGTTTTTCGAGATTTTTATGTGTTTCCGACTCATTTTCGCGCTCCGAACGCAGTCATGAGGTTTTCGAGATGATTTGGGTGCTGGATTTTTAGTCGAGGGTTTATGAGGAGAGTTTTGGGAATTTCGTCGATTATTTTATACCGCGTAATATATTTCCGGGAACGGTTGGTTTCCGAGGTGTGGTACAGTGTTGTGAATTGTGATTTTGATCAGATATATTTTATTATTATTCAGGGGATCGAGATCGTGCTTCGGGCGAGGGATCTTCCGCCGAACCACGTTATTAGCGCGAGTGCGCGTTTTGCTCACCAGTGAGTGGACAATTTCTTTTCACTGATTAGTTGCGAGTCTTTATTACACGTTTTACGAGCATGAGCATGCATATGAGATTATGATTTATATGAGCATGTGTTTTACGATTATGCATTGCAAATACGCATCGATGAATATGGTTATACAATTATGTATTACGTATATGCATTTACATTATGCTTTATACACTTGCATAGAACTATTTATGATTTGGTTTATACAGAGTACAGTCACAGTATATATTGTTGTATCGATATACTTGCATCCCGGCTGATCCCCGAGGATGTTTACCGGGGGAGGCTGTGACCCCTGACCCGAGGACTTTACCAGGGGGGGCAGACCTCTGACCTGAGGCCTTTCTGGCTAGAATCACGTGTGGGTCTGGGATCCCATGATTCAGACTGTACTAGCACGGACGTGTCCATGAGTGACCCCGCGGAGTTTTACGATGCATGCTCTGTACGAGTGAGGAGTTAGAGTTTCCCTAGTGTATTATATCATATTCACTCATTTTGACTCGCATATGTTTTTATAACATATATTGTTCGGCGAAAGACATTTATTTTCGTCCACTCACTCTAACGGTTTTCATGTCTTTCCCCTGGGCTTTTCAGTTTCCGTGTCCAGTTTGCAGTTCAGATTCTGGTGTCTCACGTCGTGGTCGGATGCTGATATACGCATTTTATGCTCGTTTCTTAACGCATTTCCCTTTACGTTTAGCTATGTTATTATCTTTGTTTTTATGTTTTTCTTATTTAAATTATTATTTTGAAGATATTTACGGTGGAGATTAATAACGACGCAATTCGGAGGAATTTCGGCGATTTTGCGATTTTTGCGATTTCGGACCACCGGAAATGGGCCGGACCAAAAAGCAAATTATGGGCCGATTTCTTAACTCTTGTTTCGGCCCATTATCAAGCCCATGACCATTCTATTCTGCTAGGATTCACTTTGGGGAAGAGGAAAAGTCAACAATATCAAGCTTTGTGACTCATTTTAGTGACTAAGCTTTGTGATCATCACAAATGATGACTTGCCATGTGACTTGCCATGGTGACTCTTGCTTAGGGTTTATAAATGGTGACTTGCATGGTGACTCTTGCTTAGGGTTCATAAATGATGATCACAAATGGTGACTTGCCTAGGTGACTAAGGCTTGCATTAAATGGAGGGAGGTAAGGTGGAAGAGAGAAGGCAACATCCCTTGCCTATATAAGAGAGGAGGCAGCCATAAAACAGATCATCTCTCATTTTACAAGCAAAAACTCTACACAAATACTCCTCCACCATAAACACTTCAAAGATTCTCAAGCAAAGCCGAAGCACATCTTCTCCATCCAAGCCGAAGCAATCCTCCTCCATCCAACACAATACGCTAAGTCCCTTGTGAAGGAAATCCATCTCCACCGTAGATCATCAAGCATTCAAGACAAAAAGTGTAACCATGATCTTCACTTTCATTTCTTTTGCTTTGTATTTGAACCTTTTGATGTATTGGAATACATTTATGTATCAAATGAAGAACAAGTTTAGATTTGTGTTTTATGTGTTTAAACCGATTCATAAGTTGCATGTGTTTATGATTTCTAGCCTTTTATGCATGTTTGATACAATCTTAAAGCTTCGTAAGCATGTGTTAGAAAATACGCTAAGTCCCTCTCTTTCGCATGTTTCGATGATCGTATGTTGTTTAGGATGTTTATACGCTAAGTTGCATTCCTACTCAATTATTAAGCATGTATATTTAGTTAGAAGTTATGAATTTCGTAACTTACAAAAAGGTTTGATGCATGAAAAGGGTAGGCTAATAAGATGAGATGATCACATGTAATTAGTAGTGTAACTTCTTATTTTTAGCAAGCATAATTAGACTTTAAGTTTCTTGATTGTTGAAACTTGTCTATGAGTAAAACATGTTAGATGCCTAAGAGTTTTAGTTGTGTTTGCATGTTTTTGTACTTTAATTTCGTAGATTAAACAATCAACTTCCAATCCCCCCAACATTTATATTTCCGCTTATTAACGAAACTCATGCATGCGCCCTTAATTCCCCGGATAACGAACGATCCCTACTCACCAATATTACAAATGACAAAAGAAGGGTTTAAATTGCAATGCGCGTAATCTGTGTTTTTAAGTTAACGTGAATGCATGTTTTGCGCGTATCAATTTTTGGCGCCGTTGCCGGGGAGTTAGAATGTTTTTGTATGATTTCGTTGTACATTTGTGATTAAAAGCATGTCTAAATTTTCGAAGTACATACTTGTTCATTCTTGTTTATACTTAAAGAAATTTACATACATGTTTACAATGCATACTTTTACTTAGACGAATTTATTTATACTTAGTTTTTACACTTGCATAATTTATTTTCATGTTAAAGGATAGTCTTTGATTTAATTTGAGTACTAGCACTTAGTTATTAAATAAATCTCTATGGAATAGGTGGTGCCTCTTTTGTTTGTCTATCTCCTTAACCCTTCGTGATGTGTGGATTTCATCACCACACGCCATAACCTAAGTGAAGTTATGGGCACGAGGTTGTGGGCGGAGTTTACAAACACTTGAGATTGTATACTATCTTGTGAATTCGAGTAAGAGTTGGTTATGATGTCTAGAAGGGTTATGAATGGTGACGGGTTTTGAACTAAGAAAACAGAACACCATTGGAGTATATACTCTTACGAGTAAGCCTCGGGGTGTTTCTAAGAACAACAATGGAGTATATACTCTTACGAGTTAGCCTCAGGTTGTTCCCAGAAATTAGTTCTCACCTCTCGCGTTACATCTATCCCAACTGGTCATTTCCAACAATTACGATGATTAACGATAGTTGGTATACATTTTCGCGCGGGCCGCACGGACAAGAGATTTATTCAATAACTAAGTCGTGTATTCCTTTTAAATCATAGGCGCAATCAAAACGTAGACGTACTTAAATTGATTTACATTGTGCACGAGTATTGGTTATAAGGTTTCGTTCTTTGGAATAGGTGGTGCCTCTTTTTCTGGTTTATCTCCTTAACCCCTCGTGATGTGTGGATTTTATCACCACACGCCATAACCTAAGTGAAGTTATGGGCACGAGGTTGTGGGCGGAGTTTACTAAGAACTTGAGATTATATACTATCTCACAAATTTGGCTGATTGTTGGATATGGTGAATGGGTTTATGATTGGTGCCGGGTTTCGGATCTAAGCAATAGAACACCATTGGAGTATATACCGTAACTGGTTAGCCTCAGGGTGTCTCTAGGAACAACATTGGAGTATATACTCTTACGAGTAAGCCTCGGGTTGTTCTAAATATTAGTCCTTACCTCTCGCGTTATCTCTATTCCTACTAACCATTTCTAAACGTAACTAAGCTGAATTGTAGTCGGTATATATTTTCGCGCGGGCCGCACGTCCAAGAAATTTACCGAATGATCATTTCGCGTACTCTCTGTAAATCATAAGTGCATACGAATACGGATAAATACGAACTTGATAAATACGACATAATCCTTTAAATAGATGGTATATCGGATTATGCATGCTTAGACCTCCTGGAATCAGACTTCATCTTCGGATGAACGAGACCCATTGCACAGTCGAGAGCCTCTGCACCACGTACCATCGGGGCCAAAGGAAATAAATAAAACTTAGTCAAATTTTTGTGTTTATATGTGCATTAAAAACTGTAAAGGACTAACAACCGTTACTTAGCTTGCATAACCTCTTTTTAGGCTTTATGATACTCGGATTTCACTACCGAGTACCCTAACCTAAGTGAAGTTAGGGACATAAGATCGAAGAAGAGGTCATTCTTTGCATTCATTTTTTTTTTAGCACGTAACTCGTGTGTTTTCTGCAGGTTCTAACGTTTTCTCTTATGCATGCACTCCATCTTTCACGTAGGATTGTTGTTTAATGCATTTTATTGAAAAAAAAAAATGTGTGGTGCATAAATTCAATGTGAATTATTGTTTGCTTGTATTTGAACTTTGTTTATATATGTTCTAACTAAATTCTTGGGTTTAGCATTATATAGTGTTAATTTGCAGAAAACATGTGTCTTAGTTTATTACATTCTTTTGCATAGCCCATAAAATTGATTAACTCATTTGCATTACTTAGTAAATTACATTTAGTGTCTTAAGTATTATAACTTTTGTGTGTTATTAGTAGTTTTTAAGTATTTGTGAGTATTTATAGTATGTTTTGATAGTTTTACTATTTGTTATTGCTTTGTTTTCTAAATACGCCTTACGATTTTGGTTAGTATTTCTATATTCATCTCAAATTATTTGTTGATACTAACACTTGGTCTTTGGTGGATGCTCAGGCTAATGAATGTCCGATCAGAATCCTGGACCATCTAGAACAAACTTTGAGGAGATCGCAGAGAGAATAGCGAGACTTAAAGCTCAAACTGACATCCTGGATCATCCCATCATCGAGGAAGTTTCCGAGTCTTCACATTCATCAACCGACCATACTTTAGCCTCATCAACCGACCACAATTCAGAAGCAGAAGCACAACAAGTCAACATGGCCAATGCAGGACAATCTCTTCGCCAGCGCACCTGCTCAACCGAATGGAGCAGTGGGCCTTCGAGCATTGCTTTTCCACAACCGGAGGAAAACATGAAGGATATCGAGCTAAAGAGTGGCTTCCTCCACCGACTACCCATTTTTCATGGACTTTCCAATGAAGATCCGAACAAGCATCTCAAACAATTCCAATTTGTTTGTAACAGCATGAAGCCATCTGATGCTGATACGGAGCTCTTCAAGCTGAAGGCATTTCCATTCACCCTAGTCGACAGGGTCGAGTCTTGGCTAATGGAACTACCGCCGAACCATATTACCTTATGGAAGCAACTTGCGGATATGTTCCTAGCGAAGTACTTCCCGGCCTCAAAGATCACCATCTTGAGAAAGCAAATCACTGGCATCAAACAGAAACCGGACGAGACCTTCGGCCAATACTACGACCGATTCAAAGTTTTGTGTGCCACTTGCCCATCGCATGGATTTTCCGAGACCAATCTCATGAATTACTTTTACGATGGTCTCAAGCCGATTGATAGGGAATTGCTGGATGCAGCAGCCACCGGTGCATTCATGGACTTAACCGAAACCGAAGCTAGAGCTCTTCTAGAGAATCAGGCGAATAATGATGCACAATATGGAATGTCCAACAGACGAGCAGTCGGTGAAGCGAGTTCTACAACCGACGCAGACGAAAAATACGACAAACTAGCTCATATGCTAGAGAAGGTTTTAGAACTTGAGACGACAAGAGCAAAGGCAACTCAACGGCCTGTTTGTGGCATATGTCAAACACAAGGTCACCACAATGACCAGTGCCCTCAAGTGCCGGAACAAGCAAGCGAGCCGGAGCACGCTAACGCCATCGGCGCATATCAGGGAGGACAACGGTATAACAATTATAACAACTATGTCAACCGTGATCATCCGGGTTTTAGATGGAGCAGCAACGAGGGAACTTTGAACCCTCCAGCACCTCAACAAAGCTACCAACGCCCTCCATTTCAACCAAGGCCACCGATGCAGCATGGTTCGTCTTCGCAATCCTTCACCAACCCGGATTACGACAAGATGTTGTCGCAACTTTCGGCCTCCACACAAGTTCTCCTCGACGGACAATCGAAGACAAAGGAGACACTTGACTCACATGGCCGCGACATCACCGAAGTGAAGAAGCAGCTTGGCCAACTTGTTGATTTCATGGGCCAAATCAAGGAAACCGGTCGGCTTCCACCTCAAACCACTCCAAATCAAAGAAACGTGAATGCTATAGTCACAAGGAGTGGGAAGATACTTGAGGAACCAAAGACCAAGCGATCTCATCTTGATGAAGTCACCATTGAGGACATCACCAACGAAGAAGAAGATGAGATCGATCCGGCTACTCAAGAGGCCGAAAAACAGAAGGTGACGCCTAATGTCACCAAGGCACAATCACCTCCACAACCTACCCCAATCAAAGGTAAGAACCATATTCCTTCAAATACGGTTATTACTAATTCTCCGTTTGCTGTTGCACCTTTCCCTAGCAGATTATCAAAATCGAAGAAGAAGGACGCCCAATATGAAGATATTTTGGACATCTTCCGAAAGGTGCAAGTGAATTTGCCCTTGATCGAGTGCATAAAACAGGTGCCGATATACGCAAAGTTTCTGAAAGAATTATGCACACAGAGGAGGCAAACTCGAGAGAAGGAGGTTGTGAAGGTGAACGCAACCGTTTCGGCGGTTTTGCAACGTCGGCTACCCCCAAAACTGAAGGACCCAGGGAGCTTTGCAGTTCCTTGCGTAATCGGTGACAACCACTTCAAAGACGTGATGCTTGATCTCGGAGCTTCCATCAACGTCATGCCTTACTATCTTTTCGAATCGATGGAGCTTGGAGATCTCAAGCAAGATGGTGTTGTCATCCAATTAGCCGATCGCACCCACAAGTATCCAAGGGGATACGTAGAAGACGTTCTCGTGCAAGTCAACAACTTGATATTCCCAGCCGATTTCTATATAGTTGACATGGAAGAGAGTCCACTAAACACCACGCCACTACTGCTTGGGCGACCTTTCATGCGGACTGCGAGAACGAAGATTGATGTGTTTCAAGGCACTTTCTCCATGGAGATTGATGGAGAAAGAATCGAGTTCAACATCCTGGACGGGATGAAGTTTCCAATGTCGAGCGTAGCTGCCATTTCGACATATGATCCCGTGGATACCTTAGCACAAGGCTACCTCGACACCATCAATGAGGATGAACTCGACATGGCCATTCAACTTGGGCATGACGGCCTTCTCGAGGCCTTACTAGAGCTTGAACCTCGTATTCAAGACATGGCCATGGCCCTAAATGCGGCACCACGAAAAGTAAGCTTTTCTCCTCCTTTACCAATTACTTTTGGTACTAATAAAATGGTTCCTTCCATCATAGAAGCTCCAGTTTTAGAACTCAAGCTACTACCGGACCATCTGAAGTATGCGTATTTGGGCGAGAATGACACATTACCCGTCATTATTTCGTCCGCGCTAGAAGAGGAGCAGGAGGAGAAGCTCGTGAGTGTGCTCAAGAGGTACAAACCCGCAATAGGCTGGACACTCGCGGACATCAAGGGAATAAATCCAGCAACCTGTGTGCATAGGATTTTCCTTGAAGAAGGCACCAAACCTACGCGGGAAGCGCAACGTCGGCTCCACCCTCCGATGATGGAGGTGGTAAAAAAGGAGGTAATTAAACTCATGGACTGTGGAGTTATTTACCCTATTTCTGATAGCCGTTGGGTTTCCCCAGTGCAGGTTGTACCTAAGAAATCGGGAATCACCGTCGTCGAGAATCTGGAAAATGAACTTGTGCCACAACGGACGATTACTAGACACCGAGTGTGCATTGATTACCGGAAGCTAAACGCTGCAACCCGCAAGGATCATTTTCCCTTACCATTCATCGACCAAATGCTGGAAAGATTAGCCGGCCATGCATTTTATTGTTTTCTCGACGGATATTCCGGCTACAACCAAATTAGCATTGCGGAGGAGGATCAAGAAAAGACAACGTTCACGTGCCCTTTCGGAACGTTTGCCTATCGCCGCATGCCATTTGGACTGTGTAACGCACCAGGTACATTTCAACGTTGCATGCTCTCAATTTTCTCCGAGTACATTGAAAAAATTATTGAAGTATTCATGGACGACTTTAGTATATTTGGGAGTGATTTTGATGCATGCTTAAACAATTTAGAAACAATTTTACAAAGATGCGTTGAAACGAACTTGGTGCTTAATTGGGAGAAGTGCCATTTTATGGTTACGCAAGGGATAGTGTTAGGTCATATTATTTCGGAAAAAGGGTTAGAAGTTGATAAATCTAAAGTAGATCTTGTGCGTCACTTACCCTCTCCAACTTCGGTTAGAGAGATTCGTTCATTTCTTGGACACGCAGGATTTTATCGCAGGTTTATCAAAGACTTTTCCCACATCTCGCGCCCTTTGTGTAAACTGCTGCAAAAGGAGACCCCGTTCGTCTTTGATGAAGAATGCAACGCAGCCTTCAACAAGTTGAAGGAGCTTCTCACGAGCGCTCCTATTTTATGCAGCCCTGATTGGTCTCTGCCATTTGAACTCATGTGCGACGCCTCGGATTATGCCGTAGGAGCCGTCTTGGGTCAGCGGAAGGACAAGAAGCCTTGCGTAATCTATTACGCCTCTCGGACGCTTAATGAAGCGCAAAGAAATTATACTACCACCGAGAAGGAGTTTCTTGCCGTGGTTTTTGCTTTAGATAAATTTCGATCTTATTTACTTCAAACTAAAGTAACTGTGTTTACCGATCATGCAGCTTTGAAGTATCTAATGCTCAAGAAGGATGCAAAACCACGACTTATCAGATGGATACTTCTACTCCAAGAATTCAACATCGAAATCAAGGACAAGAAGGGAGTAGAAAACGTCGTCGCTGACCACCTATCACGTTTGATAGGTGACCATGAGCCTGTCGAGATTGAAGAAACTTTTCCGGATGAAAAACTCTTCGGAATTGAGGTAACTACTTCGGAAACTCCTTGGTATGCAGATATCGTAAATTACTTAGTTACCGGTGAGTTTCCGTCTACCATGCATAAATTTCAACGTGACAAACTTAAGCATAATGCTAGAACCTTTATCTGGGATGAGCCTTATTTGTGGAAACAATGCTCCGATTTAGTAATTAGGAGATGTATCCCGGATAGTGAGTTTAAGCCCATTCTAGACTTTTGTCACAATGAAGCATGTGGGGGACACTTTGGTTCTAGGAGGACAGCCCTTAAGATTTTAGATTGCGGTTTCTTTTGGCCTAGTTTATTTCGCGATGCTCATGCATATTGTGCTGCATGTGATAAGTGCCAGAGATTCGGTAATTTAGGCCCTAGAGATCAAATGCCACAACACTACATATTTAATGTTGAAATTTTTGATGTGTGGGGTATTGATTTTATGGGACCATTTCCTCCCTCCAATGGTTTTACTTATATCTTACTCGCAGTAGATTATGTTTCTAAATGGGTGGAGGCAAAGGCCACCCGTACTAATGATTCGCGAGTTGTTGCAGATTTCCTACGAACTAACATTTTCAGTAGATTTGGAATGCCACGCGTTCTAATCAGCGATGGAGGAAGTCACTTTTGCAACCGCACGGTGGAAGCACTAATGAGGAAGTATGGCGTAAAACACAAGGTTTCCACACCATACCACCCTCAAACAAATGGAATGGCTGAAGTTTCCAACCGTGAGATCAAGAAGATTTTGGAGCGAACCGTCCGTCCAAACCGGAAAGATTGGAGTCAATGCTTAGACGATGCATTGTGGGCTTACAGGACTGCCTACAAGACCCCCATTGGTATGTCACCTTTCCGATTAATTTATGGAAAGGCGTGCCATCTTCCGGTTGAATTGGAGCACAAGGCATGGTGGGCCGTGAAGAAATTCAACATCGATCGAGATGCCGCAGGCTTGCATCGGAAGCTACAACTTAATGAACTAGAAGAAATCAGAAATGATGCTTTCGACAATGCGTGGATTTACAAAGAGAAGACGAAAAAGATCCACGATCAGATGATTCGCGGGAAGAGTTTTGAACCTGGGCAGAAAGTATTACTTTTCAATTCAAGACTTAAGCTCTTTCCGGGAAAGCTTCGCTCTCGATGGATGGGGCCATTCGTAGTTTCTCAAGTTCTACCTCATGGAGCAATTCTCATTCGATCTATCGACAAAGGTAGTGAGTTCAAAGTAAATGGCCATCGCTTGAAGCCCTATTTTGAGGCATTTGCGGAGCACACCGTGGAGGAGATGCAACTCCAAGAACCGGCCATTTCAAAAACAAAATGATGCATCACGTCCAAAGCTAACGACGTAAAACGAGCGCTCATTGGGAGGCAACCCAATAGGGAGACAACAGATTTGTTTTCTTCTCCCCTTTTAATTAATTTAATGGCTTTTTGCGTATTAGATTAAAATTTTCGTAGATCCTATACTCCATTTTTATTCTATACTTCTACTTTAGTACATTGAGGGCAATGTAGAGTTTAAGTGTGGGGGAAGGGTTTACAATTTAATTGTGTCTAAATTAGTGTTTTTCAGAGTCTTTAGGACGCCCTTAACTAGTCGATGATGAAATTTGATCGATACGAACACATATGGCGTATGAATCACATGCATCGAATTCTTGTGCTAATTGAGATATTCTTTATGTTTTTAACATGTAGTAGATATAAATTGCAAAACATGGTACAGAAATCGCATGCTTGAATAAGTTTTTAATCATATGAACCCTATGTGAGCTTTTGAGCTATCTGTTCTTTATTCAAGTGAATATGCATCCATTTCGTAGCTACTAGCTTATATATGCCTCATTCAATTGCTTGCCATAGATTTTAATGAACTAGAGAATACTAGAACTTACTCATGTCAATTTGCAAAGCTTTTAAGTTGATACATACTTTGATTTTGGAAATGATTAAAGGCATTTAGGATTTTCCACCACATTGCCATATATCCATGTATCCCATTTGTACGCACAAGTTGCGACACCCCTAGATAAACCAATTGAGCCCACGTTAAGCTTTTCTTTCATCACCATATATACCTAAACACTTATCCTAGTATAGAATATCCTTACCTTTGTTCCGGAAACTTGGTGAGAATTTTTCGAAACTAGCACATAAGATTATGGTTTGGTAGGAAAGATTGAAAGAGTTAATGTGAGTAAGGGGAAAGACTTGTCCAAATAGCTAAAAAAGTATGTGATTGCCAAAAAGAAAAGAAAAAAATTATATTTGAGAGAATGAAAAGAAAAAAAAAATTATTATCTCTCATGGCAATATGTTGTGTTCTAAGAATAACCATTTGGATTAACGTCCCCCTTATTTACGGATTTGGAGTTTACGATAAATTGAAGACCTAAAAATAGAACAAAATATGGCCTTTGTCCTGTCCGAAAAGCTCAAAGGGTAGCTTAGATTGAAGTATACATGGTAACTTTCGAGTGGAAATGGAGGACGAATTTGGTGCTAGACTAAGTCGTTGGAACGTTTTTATCACCACATATCTAAAAATCGAATGCCTTAGCCTTAACCCCATTGCAACCTCACTAAAAGTCCTTTATGATCCTTAAAATGAGTAGCTTTCAATTAGTAGAGTAAGTTGCATGAGTAAGCTTATGGTTTTGGTTCATTTGTGCAAGTAATTAACTTCATTCATGTGGTTTTCGTTTAAATTCATATACACTTTAAGTGAACCCTTATCATGAGTAAAAAAATATGATGAGTGCATCCTTGTGAGTTGATTAAACCTTTATTCAAAGCATGCACAGCTATAACATAACCATTGTTTTCTCTATGTCTTACTTGTTCATTACATAAATTATATCGCAATTATCTCTTGAATTCGTTGAGCATACACGTTGAAATTCATGTGAGCCATCGCCATATACTTATGCAAATTCTGAGACAAATTTTAGCTAAGGGCTTAGTTGTTCTTTCTTTTGTTTTAAACTCTTAGAGAGTCTTAGTTTAGTGTTTGCTAAGGGACTAGCAAAGTCTAAGTGTGGGGGAATTTGATATACGCATTTTATGCTCGTTTCTTAACGCATTTCCCTTTACGTTTAGCTATGTTATTATCTTTGTTTTTATGTTTTTCTTATTTAAATTGTTATTTTGAAGATATTTACGGTGGAGATTAATAACGACGCAATTCGGAGGAATTTCGGCGATTTTGCGATTTTTGCGATTTCGGACCACCGGAAATGGGCCGGACCAAAAAGCAAATTATGGGCCGATTTCTCAACTCTTGTTTCGGCCCATTATCAAGCCCATGACCATTCAATTCTGCTAGGATTCACTTTGGGGAAGAGGAAAAGTCAACAATATCAAGCTTTGTGACTCATTTTAGTGACTAAGCTTTGTGATCATCACAAATGATGACTTGCCATGTGACTTGCCATGGTGACTCTTGCTTAGGGTTTATAAATGGTGACTTGCATGGTGACTCTTGCTTAGGGTTCATAAATGATGATCACAAATGGTGACTTGCCTAGGTGACTAAGGCTTGCATTAAATGGAGGGAGGCAAGGTGGAAGAGAGAAGGCAACATCCCTTGCCTATATAAGAGAGGAGGCAGCCATAAAACAGATCATCTCTCATTTTACAAGCAAAAACTCTACACAAATACTCCTCCACCATAAACACTTCAAAGATTCTCAAGCAAAGCCGAAGCACATCTTCTCCATCCAAGCCGAAGCAATCCTCCTCCATCCAACACAATACGCTAAGTCCCTTGTGAAGGAAATCCATCTCCACCGTAGATCATCAAGCATTCAAGACAAAAAGTGTAACCATGATCTTCACTTTCATTTCTTTTGCTTTGTATTTGAACCTTTTGATGTATTGGAATACATTTATGTATCAAATGAAGAACAAGTTTAGATTTGTGTTTTATGTGTTTAAACCGATTCATAAGTTGCATGTGTTTATGATTTCTAGCCTTTTATGCATGTTTGATACAATCTTAAAGCTTCGTAAGCATGTGTTAGAAAATACGCTAAGTCCCTCTCTTTCGCATGTTTCGATGATCGTATGTTGTTTAGGATGTTTATACGCTAAGTTGCATTCCTACTCAATTATTAAGCATGTATATTTAGTTAGAAGTTATGAATTTCGTAACTTACAAAAAGGTTTGATACATGAAAAGGGTAGGCTAATAAGATGAGATGATCACATGTAATTAGTAGTGTAACTTCTTATTTTTAGCAAGCATAATTAGACTTTAAGTTTCTTGATTGTTGAAACTTGTCTATGAGTAAAACATGTTAGATGCCTTAGAGTTTTAGTTGTGTTTGCATGTTTTTGTACTTTAATTTCGTAGATTAAACAATCAACTTCCAATCCCCCCAACATTTATATTTCCGCTTATTAACGAAACTCATGCATGCGCCCTTAATTCCCCGGATAAAGAACGATCCCTACTCGCCAATATTACAAATGACAAAAGAAGGGTTTAAATTGCAATGCGCGTAATCTGTGTTTTTAAGTTAACGTGAATGCATGTTTTGCGCGTATCAGATGCTAGTTGTTCGAGCTACCTTTCTTTTCCAGTAGGTTTCTTGTTTTGCCTACTGTTGTTTATTTTATATATATACACTAGAGGTCGCTTTGATACGTTACTGATACATGTTTTTATGTGATTTTCCCCGGATTTTCTATAAAGTACAGTTATGTTTGCTGTTTATTGTTATTGATATGATATTGAGAAATCCAGATGGGATTGGTGCCCACGGTTTGGCTTTTGTGGCATAGGATGAAGTGTATTTTCAGGGTGCAGGTTAATGGCAATTCCGCGTTAGTAGCGTTACTCTGCCGAAATTTTTATAGTTTTTGTTGGTTCGTGTTTTCAGTAGGGGTTTGATTCCGGTTTAGGAAACTAAATCGGGGTTGGGTCCTTTCATTCTAACCATACCAAATTCAAGGCTGGAGGTGGCCGGAAACGGAAGATCCGACGGTGAGTCAATGGCGATCAGAAATGGACTCGGTCAACGCGGGTCAACGGCGGTCAACGTCGGTCAAACTTCCAAACAGTGTTTTTCGACAATTTTCTGACTATTCCGATATTTATACTCGCGGCTCAATACGATCGACGGTCCAAATCGAATCACATCCACGTTTCGGATAACTCAAACTCAAACGGATAAATACGATGAAATTACACAATTTCAAATATTCATAACATATTCCTCGGTTGTCGAAACAATTATCTAAAACAGCCAACGAACTAGAAATCACCCATACTACGATTCTCGTGAAGAGACTCATCTCAAATTCTCGCCCGATAATTAAGTCGTGAACTGAACCGCCAATTCAATAAATTTACGAAAAACTATGATTACTCGTAAACTCGCGAATTAAGCCGATTAACGTGCTAATTCTAATTCGGGTCGTCACACCCTCAAACACTTGTGTACATTGAGTGATATCTAATGAGTTTGATGGTTATGAAACATATTAATTTGAATACATCTCATCGTGATACATTTGGCTTAGAACAGTGCATAACCATTTCGGCTTATTACATATGCATTGATTTTATATTTTAAAAGTGTTGCTCAAAACTAGTTCAATCCATCTAGCCATAGTTCTTTGAGGGATATCGATCATTAAGTCGGGAAACTTACATACTTGTACATGTTGTGTGTGTTTTTGTGCTTTGAGTCTAGCTTTGCTTATTTCTTTTCATCGTAGTTTGCTTGAGGAAAAGCAAACCTTAAGTGTGAGGTAGTTTTTAAGACCATAATTATGTGCCTATTACACTCCTAACTTTATGCTTATAGCTTATTTTATATGAATAAAGCATTATTCTTATGACGTTTCCTGTTCTTGCTGGGAAATGTGGAGTTGGCTCGGAAATGCATTAAATATGAAGAATTAAAAACTTGTTGGAGAAGACGTATATATTTCCGAGGTCACAAGAGAATTTGGACCAACTTTTGGAAAATGACGAAATAGTTTCACCGGAAGTCGCCGAAAGTTGGACCACATAATGTCACTAATTTGGAGCTTAACTTTCCATAGCCTAAAATAGTGGATCATGGTCTCCCTAATTCAAAGTTAACCCGTAGATTTTCCACCTCCGCTTTTATTATCATCCTGGGGTTGAAATGAAGCCTCCCAACTCAGTCAAATTCGAGTTCCCCTCTCACCCATATACAACACACTTCATTTCACTCATTTTTCCAAGTTTTGAGCCATTTTTCTCTCTAACTTTCTCTCTAGCTTCTCTCTAGTGTTCTTTGTTGAGTTATCTAGAGAGAAGCTAGATTTATATTTCAATCTTCCTCTATTTTCTCCTCTACAAGATTGATGACACTTTGGAGCAAAGAAAGTGAAGTTAGAAGTACAAGGGTGGACTTGAATAAACTTGGCTTACTTTAGGGAGATTTCTTGGTTATTTCTTCATCATATTTACTCTATTGATATATTTAAACTTTATTTTAATTATGTGTAGTGAGTAGTTTTATTTGGGAGGCTAGGGTTAGAACCCTAACCATGTGATGAACAAATGATATCTTGGATTATGCATGATTTATGATTTTAGTGTATGTTATGTGATTGTGTGTTGTGAATGAGAAATTGTGTGTTTGTGGATGTTTATTATGCTTGAGCTTTATGTTTAGTTTACTTATGCATGTTTTGACCCTAGCTAAGTTAATGTATGTGTAAAGAGACTAAAAATGGTCCTTAATTGAATTAGCTACTCACTTAAGGCTAGATGAGCATGTAAACATGATTAGGGTATTTTCAAAAAGGTTTACCTTGAGACTTGGTTTCCTTTGCACCAAGCATAGACTAAAGCTCCTTTGAGTTTCAATAGACTTGAATGATACTAGTCAAGCACACATTATATCAAAAAGGTTATTGTGGCTAATAGTAGATTCACTTGACTCGTAACCCAATAGATGCGAGTTGGGGGAATCACATAGACTTTCTCTCGGATTCTCCAGTTGAAATTCGAGAAGGGAAACCTTCTACATATATCACAGGATATGCTTCTTGACTTCACAACATCACATATGATTGGGATGCAAGCCCAAAATGGCTTGAGTCTTGGTTCCGATTTAGAAAATACCTCATTGTTGGGCCTAAGTCGCTTATAGTCCAAACTGACTTAGGAGTTTGGGTTCAAAACCAAACATAACCCAAAAGGTTACGATTTGGACATTAACTTGTGTGACCGGCCGGCCATCTTTTCTTATATTGAATTTGTTTACTATTTTCGTGCGCTTTGTGGTGTAATAATCAATCAATCAAATTTCGTTAATCACTCACCGTAATTCTGTCATCTATTGCAATGCAAAATCTTCAAAGGACTTAGCGGTGTAGGATTCATTTCCACCTGTTATTTTAGTCTTTGTGTCAAGTCGTGTCTAGTTCATCGTAGTCTTTATGCTAAACATTGTGAGCTAGAGAGTCTCTAAGTGCTTAATCCTCGTGGGTTCGACATTCAACTTCCTATATTTATACTAGAACTTAATCTCGTACACTTGCGGGTGAAGAACTTTTTGAACTTATGAGTTAGTCAATAGTTCTTAAGTTTATGGGGTACAAAATCCTTCAACAACCACACACTTCCGAATTTTGACCAAAAGGCCCCTCACATGAACAGTCTGGAAACAGTAAAACCCACCTTTGATATATGGGTAATATTAAAACTAATAAGGGTGAAATTGACACCTTTTTTATACAAATCTCAACCCCTCTATATTTTCATGCACACGACACTAAAAAGTACTCGTAAGAAATGGAAAAGGGCGTATTCATGAAGATAGCAAGATTAATGTAGATGCAAGATGAAGAAATGAATAATCCCCTAAAATAAATGAAACAATAATTATAGATTGAACCAACCAAAACAAAATTCATAATTCTCCCCCATCACTGTAAACAGACTACATTATATTAAAGAAAACTCACTCATCAAATCCTTTATACTCGATGTCCCCACCATCATCTTGCACTGCTGGTCTGATTGGAGAAGGCGCGGAACCAGCTATAGGTGATGCCCTACCTGAAATTTTTGAAACTCCGATTCGTGTATATTGCATGTTTCTGACAATTGGTTTTGATCGGCTTAATTTATCTTAAGATAATGCTTAGAATTTAAAGACATGTATTTACTTGTCAATCATGAGTCTCCGAAAACATAGTTTGGGCCTTAAGTTGGCTAACTTTGAAATAACCCAAAAGTCCTGGTCTTCGGCCCGAATTGTATGAGGCAGAAACTCGTCCCACGTACGATTTGGAGGCCGAGCCCTACCCCAACAGTAACGGCCTGCTGGACTTGGTTCTCATGAGATTGGGTGAGGGAATCTCATACACCGAACGGGTAGGCTTTTGGGCACACAGAAAAGGAATCTATTTCATGCATAGATGGATTCCACGTATAAGGGTTTCCTTTATAGTTACTTACTCGTGTTTATCTCCGAATTTTCAATATCTTTGTTCTAGTAACTAATCAAGTTTACCTCATCGAAAAGAAAAAAAGACTAAAGCTTATTTCGCTCTTGTAAATTAATCAAGTTTACACCCTTTGAAATCTCACAACTAATAAACTTTGTTTTACTTTATTAAAAATTCTGACTCCACCAGGGGATCCGAGTCTCCAACAATATCTTTAATTGTCAACTCTGGTGTAATTATTAGTACAAGGAAATGAGAAAACTAAGAACGTCCTTATGTATTAACAATTTCATCAGTCAGACGTATCATTGTAGCTAAGAGTCATTCTAATTTCTCTATGTCCCTAATATTTTTAAAATTCTCAGACTTTCTTGAAGTATTAAACTCTAATTTATCTATCTGTAGAGTCCTCTTGTACATCTCTAGGGTTCGAGTATAATATCAGTTATCGTTTTCCTCTTGAGTTCTGTGAGATCTTTAACTTGGTGGTGCCATAAAACATGGCCATAACATAAGAGAGCGGTATCAGAATCATAAAACAATATGTATAATAGGAAGGGCCAAAATCATTGTTGGGTTTCACTGAGTCATATACAGACTTGGGTAGGCAGTCGGGGGGGTATATATCAAGCGGGTACTGAAATGCAATTGGAAAAGCAAGGTTACAAAAACTCATTATTCGAAAAAAATTAGAATAAACTGATTTTATCGCACAGATATTTCATTAAAAACTCAAAACCTATGTGTGGACGTACATCTTTAATAGATGTGTCCTTTGCTGCCGCTGCATTTGAGTCTAAAAGGAGTGGCTCCCCAGAAGAATAAAACTGCATGCTTGCTGCAAAGATTTCTGGCTTCAAAAGATCCCCCGAAGTATCTTCTGACTTGGTTACAGTGACAAAATATGATCCAAAAAACACTCCAGTGATACATGTATAACAAGAAAATATGAGTTTATTATTCAATTAATAATAATACAAGTTAAAAACACAGGCATTAAGAATTTGACAATTAATTAAAGCTAGAAGTGGATAACTATGCATAAGTAATAATAAAATCACATGTCTTGATTAGTTAGTCGAACTTTTTTTGCTAATTGACAGAAAAGTTCCGTGAATGTATTCATTTACAATATAACAACCTTGAATGTGTACATCTTGCACGTTTACTTGCGCTGGATTCATAGTTCCTAAGAGGGGACATTTTAGTCACTGAAGGGCAAGAAAAGAAAGGAAAAGAAGAAGAAAACCAAAGTCGTACGCTTTCTCCGCCTCCCTTTCTCATTTGTGACTACTGCCTACTTTTTGTTTATCCTGAAAACCGATTGCCTCTTTGATCTCTTACTCTGAATGGATTTTGCTGCCGATCCGTACTGTTTCTCAACCTTTGCATCTCGACAATTGATTTCACCGATCCATATCGCGCCTCTTCTACCCAACCTAATCGTTACAAGGTGATAATCAATGTAAATCTCTCTCTCTCTCTCTAATTAATTTCTTTGTTTTTCGTTTGGGATCTCACATCTCTCGATCTCTCCATCTACTATGGATTTTTATATCGGCTTCAAAACTTTCGATCAGTCTCATTGGCTCATTTTCGATTCTCCGGCAACTCGATATGCTCTTCATATTTCCAATCTCTCTCTCTCATCCAAGCTTTTTCTGTAGTTTTTATCAGTTGAGGTGAGTTTTGTAGTTTTTAGTGGATTTTTGTATTTGGGTTTATCTGTTTCTGGAATTGAGGTCGTGGGTTGAGGTTTCGATGATATAATGGTTCATAATATTAGTGTATTTATGGATTGGGAGATGTAATGATCTGCTTAGTGGGTTTCCTTTTGTTTTCATGAATAGCACCATAAGTTCAGAATGGTGTGCTATGTTACACAATTAGCCTCCCCATTCATTTTGAGGATGTGCATATGCATATGTTTAAAATATATTTAAGGTTTTCATGAATACCACCATAACTTCCATAACCGACTAGAGGTAGCACACCATCATATGATCTGAATGATTAAGGGCTTGCAGAGGTTGCCCCTCTTATAGTAATACTTTAGATTCTATATGGAAAGGTAGAACGGTGTTGTTGTTATGCATTTTTTGTATGGTTATCTATTCAGTTCTAAATCTTTTGTACTATATTGTAAAATTAAATTTTATTATATGGATATATGAGTAAGAGGTGCTCTTCCACTTTTGGTATTGATATTAGGAGACTTTGATCTTCGCATAAAGATTGTGACTTGATTTACTGGTTGTAGTATATGATGGAAGAAGAATGATGAAGAGAGATTGTTTGGTTGATGATATATTTGCTTTTTATAGTCTGAGACTAATCTGAATGTATTCTCAATTTTTTTTTGTATTTTTGTATTCGCTTTTGTAGGTTTGTGTCTGTCTCCAAGTTTCAGTTATTTATCTATTTACATGGTGATTTTTTTTTCTTGTTTGCAGATTCAACGTTCAAGCAGATACAAGGCTTATTAGGGTTTACATACAGTTGGGAACTTGGTCAGCGACATTTAGATTTCAATGTATAGTTTGAAATAGATATATTTTAGATATGCAGAGTAGTTATGGGACTATAAGTGCAAACCAACTGACTATATTTTAGTAGAAGTGGCTCTATTGATGACAGTGATTCATACGTAATTTTTTTCTGATTAGATTTCAATGTATAGTCCAGTTGAATCTAGATTAGATTTGGGTTTATATATTTAGTTGCTGGACTAAATTATTTAGATTTAGATTTGGTTAAAGTTTAAATCTTTTGGCCATAGTTTTAGAGTTTGTTTATATTTTTCCACAACTAAATCTTTGCATGACCATATTGTTGTTACCAAGTAGTGGAAAGTAAGTTTTAAAGAGAGAAAAGAAAACCTTCAATGGTAGTGAACTTGTGACGACCCGAACCAGAATCTGTTGTGTATTCGGCACGTTTCTCGAGATTGAGTTTAGTCGCAGTTTTACGTCGTATATGTGGTTTGTCGATTCGATTCACGACTATGTTTTCAGTCGAGAATTTGAGTTGAGTGTCTTCACGGAAGTTGTAGAGTACGTGATTTTGAGCTCGTGGGCAGTTCCGGAAGATTTTTCCGATAACCGAGGAATATTTTATGATTATTCAAAGTTTCGGTTTCCGACGAGTTTATCCGATTGTTTCGAGCTTATCCGAATCATTTCGTATATTCATTTTGGACCGTCGATCGACCCGAGGCTCGAGTATAAATAGCGGAATAGTCGAGAATTGTCGTAAAATTTCTGTTTGAGGGTTGACCATCGTTGACTTACCATTTCGGGAAAGTTGACCAGTTTGACCGAAGAGGAAAGTTTCCTTTTTGAGCTTTGCCGTCCGACGACCTAGATTCCGGCCACCAACGACTTCGGCGAGGGTATGGTTTGATTCCTTGTGCAATTTCGAGTTGAATGGTAATTGAGTTTGTAGAAATTGGTTTGGTTTTGTGTGAACCCGATTCGGGTTAGGTTGCCGGAATTCGCCCTTAACGGGGGGAGGTTTTCCGGTGAGCTTTGGTGGCCGAGGGGTGAGGGCTTTGACTCGCCTTGCCCCAAGGAAGCTTCCCATGTGGTTTATTTCGGGATTGGTTATGGATTGGTTCAAACCCGATTAGGTTTTTCCGGTGTGATTCCGATCTGATTTTCGATGAAATTGATGATGTTAAAGTTGGAATTGGCTTGTGTGTTAGTTATGAAAGTGATTCGAAATGAGGAGAACTTGAAATCTGGAAGTTTTGGCCGTAGAATTCCACCGTTGACGACGCGCCGCCGACGGCGGCGGCTGTCAACGGCGGAGCTCCGGCCAAAAGTTGACGTTTTGGATTTTGATGTAATTAGTGTCGTTTTTCTCTAAATCGCACCCTGGTTATCGTCCAGAGGTTTTCGGGTTGAATTGGTTAGCCGATTTTCAGTCGAGGTTTCGAGTGGGAATTTCAGAATTTCCGTTATTCATTTTGTACCGCATTGCATATTTCTGGGAACGGTTGGTTTCCGTGATTCAGTACAGGGTTGTGAACCATGATTTTGATCAGTTATATTTTGTGAATGTTCAGGAGATCGAGATCGAGATCTGGATCGTGATCGTGCTTCGGGCGAGGGATCTTCCGCCGGACCACGAGTTTAGCGAGAGTGCGCGTTACGCGAGTCTGTGAGTGGACATTTCTTTTCACGGGTTGATTGTGAGTCTTTTATAAATGATTTACAAACTTGAGCATGCAGATTGATTATGATTTTACGAGCATGTGTTTTACGATTATGCTTATACGAATATACGTATACGAATATACATATGTACATATTATGTTTTATGCATGTGCATGGAAAGGATTTATGATTTGGTTTACACAGAGTACAGTCTCAGTATATGTTGTGGTATCGATACACATTGGCTTCTCGGCTGATCCCCGAGTACGCTCCGGGGGGGACAGATATCCTTACCCGAGGCCTTTCTGGCTAGGAATCACGTGTGGGTCTGGGATCCCGTGATTCAAACTGTGCTATCGCATGGTAGTCCATGAGAGATTCCGCGATACATTTATGTTGCATGCTCTGTACGTGAGTGGTAGCTGATGTCTCCTCACGTACCATATGATTTTCATGCATTTGACTCGTATATGATTTTATACGTATATATTACTTGGTGAAAGACATTTATTTTTGTCCACTCACTCTAACGTGTTTTATGTCTTTCCCCTGGGCTTTTCGATTTCCGTGCCCAGTTGCAGTTCAGGTTTTGGTGTTTTCACGTCGCGGTTTGGAGGCTAGTGATCAGAGTTACCTGTGCTTTCCAGTAGGTTCTTGTTTCGCCTACTGATGTGTATATTGTATATGTTATACTTTAGAGGTCGCTCTGATACATTCTAATACTTGTTTATACGGATTTTCTCGGATATACATATATACATAGTACAATTGTTTACTGTTATTGATTATATTGATGTTGAGAAATCCGGATGGGATTGGCGCCCATGGTTTGGCTTTTGTGGCATAGGATGAAGTGTTATTTTCAGGGTGCAGGTTTATGGAATTCCACGCTAGTAACGAAACTCTGCCGAAATTTTGAAAATTTTTGTTGGTTCGTATTTTCGAAAGGGTTTGATTCCGGTTTAGGTAACTGATTCGGGATTGGGTCCTTTCAGCTTGGTATTAGAGCATTAGGTTGTCAGATTCTGTAGACTCTTGTAGTTGTGACGCTTAGGGTATTTGAGTTGATACAGCATGACTGGAGTGATGACCCGACTGGCCAGCGGTACTCATCAATACTTCGGGTGTTGTGTGTCCTCAAATATCTGCGGTTTCATGATTACGTTCTTTCTGCTTGTATCTAATGCTTGTCTTGTATCAGTAGGATGCCTCCTCGACGTGGTCCCCGTGTTGATCGGGACGAGGATCCTGATGAGGATCGCCGAACGCGCGACTTGCTGATGCGAGTGCTGCGTTTGGAAGAGCGTTTTGACCCTGTGGTTAAGGCTCGCACTGCGGGTGCTACTGTGTTTTCGGGTTCAGTTGATCCAGAGATATGCGAGGCATGGTTGGTTCAGATTGAACGTGTTTGTGAGCGTCTGCAGTTTACTCCTGAGCAGATGTCAGTAGCCGCAGTTGGTTTACTTGAGGGTGATGCATACTTTTGGTGGGTTAGCATTGACAGAGTTCCGGTCGATATTCCGTGGACATTGTTTCGTGATCTGTTTATGCGGAGGTATTTTAATCCGGCTACCCAGCAGCGCAAGTACGAGGAGTTTACAAAGTTGCGTATCGGGATCGGTTTACCCGTTTGTCCCGTTTTGCGCGGGATATGGTGGCTACAGAGGAAGCCAAGTGTCGTAGATTTGTGCTGGGATTGAATCTGAACATCAAGGCGACACTGACTACGATGCCTAGGAACAACTTTGATGAGTTTGTCAGTGCAGCTCTCCGAGGCGAGGATATTGAGCATGAGAGACAGTAGAGGTACCAGCGGAGACGATTTGAGGAAGGTGGACCGAGTCAGGGGCCTTCAAAGAGGCAGAATTCTGATACTTCCGGTTGGGCTTCATCTTCAGGCTGTGGGTCATATCGACCAGCAGCTAGTGTACCCAGGTGGAGGCAGAGAGGGAGGAGGGATCGACCGCAGCGACCACAGGCTAGTGGGGATTCTAGCGGTTCCAGTTATCCTCGATGACCTTTTGGCACTCCTACTACACCGAGGGCGTCTCCGTTGTGCAATTTGTGCAATAGGTATCATTTTGGTTCGTGTCAGCGAGGCACCCTCAACTGTTATCATTGTGGCCAGGTGGGTCACTATGCGAGGGCGTGCCCTCAGTTGGTTGGTGCTGGAGGTCAGGCAGCTCAGAGTTCTGGAGGAGAGCGAGGTGCCACTTCGGGAGCGCGACCAGCACAGTTTGGAGGCCAGGGTAGGCAGCAGGGACAGCCCCAGCGAGGACGACCAGTCGGACAGGCGAGGGTTCATGCTATGACTCTACGTGAGGGCAGAGCATCACCGGAGGTCGTTATCGGTACGTTACATGTCTTTGGTATTCCTGTACTTGCATTGTTAGATCCGGGTGCCACACATTCATTCATATCATTTAGACTGTCATCATTGGCTACGGTACTTGCGTCTCCACTTCCGGGGTTGTGGAGAGTGTTGTATCCGTCAGGTGAGGTTGTGAGCATCGGTTGGGTTTACCGAGATTGTGAGGTGTTTATTGGTGGTCATGGACTAGCCGCAGATCTGTTACTGCTTGATATTGTGGATTTTGATTTGATATTGGGTATGGACTTTTTGGAGTCGCACTGGGCCATGTTTGACTGCCACAGGAAGGAGGTCGCGTTTCGACGACCAGGGTTACCAGAGATACTGTTCCATGGCGAGAAGAACACTTCACTACCGTGCTTGATTTCCGCGATGAGGGCGGATCAGTTGATGAAGAAGGGTTGTGTTGCTTACTTAGCCCATGTTGTGGACACTACAGCTGCAGTGCCAGATCTTGGTAGTATTGAGGTTGTGTCTGAGTTTCCGGATGTGTTTCCAGCGGAGTTACCTGGTATACCCCCTGTACGGGAGATTGATTTTACCATTGAGTTGTTGCCGGGTACTAGACCGATTTCCCAGACACCGTATCGGATGGCGCCTGCGGAGTTGAGGGAGTTGCAGATTCAGCTCCAGGAGTTGTTAGAGAAGGGATTCATTCGACCGAGTGTTTCTCCAT
This sequence comes from Geum urbanum, assembly GCA_946800695.1. Lineage (NCBI taxonomy): Eukaryota > Viridiplantae > Streptophyta > Magnoliopsida > Rosales > Rosaceae > Geum > Geum urbanum. The sequence continues at coordinate 46,137,981 of OX326998.1, forward strand.
GGGGTGCCCCAGTGTTGTTTGTGCGGAAGAAGGACGGGTCCATGCGGTTGTGCATCGACTACCGGAAACTGAATCAGATTACAGTGAGGAACAAGTATCCATTGCCGCGGATTGATGACTTGTTTGATTAGCTGAAGGGAGCAGCAGTCTTTTCGAAGATTGACCTTCGATCCGGATATCACCAGTTGAGGATCCGAGACTCTGATGTAGCCAGGAAAGCATTCAGGACGCGGTATGGGCACTATGAGTTTTTGGTTATGCCATTTGGGTTGACCAATGCCCCCGCAGCTTTCATGGACTTGATGAATCGGGTGTTTCGACGGTTCCTAGACAAGTTTTTGATTGTATTCATTGACGATATCCTGATATATTCCAGGAGTGTGGGCCAGCACAAGAAGCATTTGCGGGCAGTGTTGCGGACCTTGCGGGACCATCAGTTGTTCACGAAGTTTAGCAAGTGTGAGTTCTGGTTGGATAGTGTGAAGTTTCTGGGCCACGTGATTTCGGCCGAGGGAGTTAGTGTTGATCCTGACAAGATCGAGGCCGTGCTAAATTGGAGTAGACCCACTACTGTGCCAGAGATTCGGAGTTTCTTGGGTTTAGCAGGCTATTATCGACGGTTTGTATAGGATTTTTCCCGGATTGCTACACCACTGACCAGATTGACGAAGAAGGGCGTCAAGTTTGAGTGGTCTGATGCGTGCGAGGAGAGTTACTTGCTCCTGAAAGAGAGATTGACTACCGCACCGGTTCTGACGTTGCCAGACGACAGTGGTGAGTTTGTTGTGTACAGTGATGCATTGAAGTTGGGCCTTGGCTGTGTGTTGATGCAGCATGGTAGAGTTGTGGCATATAGTTCCAGGCAGCTGAAACCGCATGAGGTCAACTACCCGACGCATGATTTGGAGTTAGCCGCTATCGTGTTAGCATTGAAGAGTTGGAGACATTACCTATATGGTGCTCAGTGTAAGATTTTCACTGACCACAAGAGTCTCACCTACTTGCGGACGCATCCGGATTTGAACATGAGGCAGCGCCGATGGATGGAGTTGATCAATGATTACGATTGCACTTTCGAGTACCATCCGGGGAAGGCCAACGTTGTAGCAGATGCACTTAGCCGGAAATCCGGAGCCTCATTGTTTCATATGTGTGTGGCCAGAGTATTGATGTTAGCCGAGCTTCGAACTACTGGTGCTGTATTTGGGTATGATGATGATGGAGCCTTGTTGGCCAGTTTTCAGGTTCGACCCGTATTGGTTGATCAGGTACGAGAGGCTCAGGATTCAGATTCTTACCTGTTGGGCATGAAGACCATGATACGGAATGGTGAGCCTACAGAGTTCCGAGTGAGCGACGACGGTACATTGTTGTTCAGAGGCAAGCTATGCGTACCCAGAGACGAGGACTTGAAGAAAGAGATTCTGGACGAGGCCCACAGTTCAGCGTATGCAATGCATCCCGGAGGTACGAAAATGTTTCGTACACTTCGAGCGTACTATTGGTGGCGCAATATGAAGCGGGAAATTGCCGCGTACGTGAGTCGATGTTTGATTTGTCAGCAGGTGAAGGCGGAGAGGCAGAAACTTGCAGGAAAACTACAGCCACTTGAGATTCCGGTTTGGAAGTGGGAGCATATTACGATGGATTTCGTCTATCAGTTATCGCGTACTTCGGCGGGTAACACTGGCATTTGGGTTATTGTTGACTGACTGACGAAATCCGCACATTTTCTTGCACTTCCGGGAAAGATTTCAGTGGGCAGATTGGCCAAGTTGTACTTATCCGAGATTGTTCGCTTGCATGGTGTGCCTGTGTCGATTGTTTCTGACCGAGATAGTCAGTTCACTTCTGAGTTCTGGCAGGCGTTGCAGCGAGCGTTGGGCACGAGGTTGAGGTTTAGTACAGCTTTTCATCCTCAGACTGACGGGCTGTCCGAGCGGACCATTCAGACTCTTGAGGATATACTGAGATCATGTGTGTTGCAGTTTCGCGGAAACTGGGATCAGTAGTTACACTTGATCGAGTTCGCCTACAACAACAGTTATCAGGCCAGTATTGAGATGGCACCGTACGAGGCTTTGTACGGGAAGCAGTGTCGCACTCCATTGTGTTGGAGTGAGGTGGGCGAGCGTTGGCTTATTGGTCCTGATTTGGTGAAAACCACGATGGAGGACATACAGGTAATCCGAGATCGGTTGAAGATCGCCCAGGATCGGCAGAAGAGTTACGCAGATGTGAGGAGGAAGAGTTTAGAGTTCGAGGTTGGTGATTGGGTCTTCCTGAAACTATCTCCATGGAGGGGAGTTGTGCGTTTCGGGAAGCGTGGCAAGCTTCGACCGCGGTACATTGGTCCGTATGAGATTACGGAGAGGGTTGGAGCTGTTGCATGCTGACTTGAGTTACCGGCTGAGATGGCTCGTGTTCATGATGTCTTCCATGTTTCGATGTTGCGGAAGTACATCTCAGATCCTTCACATGTGTTAGCTCTACATCGGTTACCGATCAGAGAGGATTTATCGTATGTTGAGGTGCCAGTGCAGATTCTCGATCGTCATGAGGAGGAGTTGAGGCACCGTGTGATTCCGCTGGTGAAGGTCTTGTGGCAGAACCACTCGGTTGAGGAGGCCACCTGGGAGACCGAGCAGCGTATGCGGGAGCAATATCCTCATCTGTTCACTTGACAGGTACGTAAATTTCGATGTCAAAATTTCTTTAAGGGGGGTAGATTTGTGACGACCCGAACCAGAATCTGTTGTGTATTCAGCACGATTCTCGAGATTGAGTTTAGTCGCAGTTTTACGTCGTATATGTGGTAAGCCGATTCGATTCACTTACGTCGTATATGTGGTAAGCCGATTCGATTCGAGCTCGTGGCTGGTTCCGGAAGATTTTTCCGATAATCGAGGAATATTTTATGATTATTCGAAGTTTCGGTTTCCGACGAGTTTATCTGATTGTTTCGAGCTTATCCGAATCATTTCGTATATTCGTTTTGAACCGTCGATCGACCCGAGGCTCGAGTATAAATAGCGGAATAGTCGAGAATTGTCGTAAAATTTCTGTTTGAGGGTTGACCATCGTTGACTTACCATTTCGGGAAAGTTGACCAGTTTGACCGAAGAGGAAAGTTTCCTCTTTGAGCTTTGCCGTCCGACGACCTAGATTCCGGCCACCAATGACTTCGGCGAGGGTATGGTTCGATTCCTTGTGCAATTTCGAGTTGAATGGTAATTGAGTTTGTAGAAATTGGTTTGGTTTTGTGTGAACCCGATTCGGGTTAGGTTGCCGGAATTCGCCCTTAACGGGGGGAGGTTTTCCGGTGAGCTTTGGTGGCCGAGGGGTGAGGGCTTTGACTCGCCTTGCCCCAAGGAAGCTTCCCATGTGGTTTATTTCGGGATTGGTTATGGATTGGTTCAAACCCGATTAGGTTTTTCCGTTGTGATTCCGATCTGATTTTCGATGAAATTGATGATGTTAGAGTTGGAATTGGCTTGTGTGTTAGTTATGAAAGTGATTCGAAATGAGGAGAACTTGAAATCTGGAAGTTTTGGCCGTGGAATTCCACCGTTGACGACGCGCCGCCGACGGCGGCGGCGGTCAACGGCGGAGCTCCGGCCAAAAGTTGACTTTTTGGATTTTGATGTAATTAGTGTCGTTTTTCTCTAAATCGCACCCTGGTTATCGTCCAGAGGTTTTCGGGTTGAATTGGTTAGCCGATTTTCAGTCGAGGTTTCGAGTGGGAATTTCGGAATTTCCGTTATTCATTTTGTACCGCATTGCATATTTCTGGGAACGGTTGGTTTCCGTGATTCAGTACAGGGTTGTGAACTATGATTTTGATCAGTTATATTTTGTGAATGTTCAGGAGATCGAGATTGAGATCTGGATCGTGATCGTGCTTCAGGCGAGGGATCTTCCGCCGGACCACGAGTTTAGCGAGAGTGCGCGTTACGCGAGTCTGTGAGTGGACATTTCTTTTCACGGATTGATTGTGAGTCTTTTATAAATGATTTACGAACTTGAGCATGCAGATTGATTATGATTTTATGAGCATGTGTTTTACGATTATGCTTATACGAATATACGTATACGAATATACATATGTACATATTATGTTTTATGCATGTGCATGGAAAGGATTTATGATTTGGTTTACACAGAGTACAGTCTCAGTATATGTTGTGGTATCGATACACATTGGCTTCTCGGCTGATCCCCGAGTACGCTCCGGGGGGGGACAGATATCCTGACCCGATGCCTTTCTGGCTAGGAATCACATGTGGGTCTGGGATCCCGTGATTCAGACTGTGCTATCGCGTGGTAGTCCATGAGAGATTCCGCGATACATTTACGTTGCATGCTCTGTACGTGAGTGGTAGCTGATGTCTCCTCACGTACCATATGATTTTATACGTATATATTACTTGGTGAAAGACATTTATTTTCGTCCACTCACTCTAACGTGTTTTATGTCTTTCCCCTGGGCTTTTCGGTTTCCGTGCCCAGTTGCAGTTCAGGTTTTGGTGTTTTCACGTCGCGGTTTGGAGGCTAGTGATCAGAGTTACCTGTGCTTTCCAGTAGGTTCTTGTTTCGCCTACTGATGTGTATATTGTATATGTTATACTTTAGATGTCGCTCTAATACATTCTAATACTTGTTTATACGGATTTTCTCGGATATACATATATACATAGTACAATTGTTTACTGTTATTGATTATATTGATGTTGAGAAATTCGGATGGGATTGGCGCCCACGGTTTGGCTTTTGTGGCATAGGATGAAGTGTTATTTTCAGGGTGCAGGTTTATGCAATTCCACGCTAGTAACGAAACTCTGCCGAAATTTTGAAAATTTTTGTTGGTTCGTATTTTCGAAAGGGTTTGATTCCGGTTTAGGTAACTGATTCGGGATTGGGTCCTTTCAAAACTACTAATAAAATTTCATATCATTAGTGTGACTATATTATGTATATAATCATGAAACGATCTATTCAACAGGATTGTGTTAAAAATGTGAAAGTGTAAATATTATTTTGCTGGGTGTATTTCATAATTGGTAGCAAAGTATAATGCATCAGTCTATTATTTCTACTGTAGTTGCATCATAAGAAGTGTACTAATTTTTGCAAACTATTTTATTAATAGGTCAATCTTAGAAGCATTGGGGTGAAGCAGTAATCATTGGGACTGCGTTGTCTCTATCTTCTTCAGCTATTGTATAGGTATTTCAAAATATGGTTGAGACTAGATTTGTATTGGAATAGTTTCTATTGTGCCTTGCCTATAGCTTATGTTCATGTCCATTATGTAATCTCAGTGACATGTTTGTTAACTTAGTTGACACTTTTATGTGTGTTATAGTTTTCATTTGGCGAAGGTTTATTTTAGGGTCTCATTGAGTTAATTATTTTGAGCTATGATGTAGTTTATTGTAATTTAAGACATGAGATTTGTACTGTTTCAAATGTTCTAGATGACATGACCATTGTGGCTATTTGTACAAAGTTATTTTCTATCAAATAAGTCTTGAAAAATATGGTTCCTAAAGCTCTGAAAGTTTCATTCCATGTCGTAAATTTATAGCTTCTTTTTTTCGAAGAGTTAATATTATGCCCATCATTTATAGTTGATCATAAGATTACATGAAAGTCCAAGATGTAAGGGCTGAGCAAGATGAGTTTGGTGACATGCTAAGTGGTTACAGTATGGATCATGTAGGAGATTCAGGGAAGCTATAAACTTTGTTTAGTGCTGCAGACTACCCACAGGTTATAGCTCTATCTATGTATTTTCAATGATTATGGAATTCATTTTTAATTAAAGGAGTACTTTTTAATTTTGTTGTTTTGGAATGAGCTGAAGTTGTGGACCTAAGTAATTAAATTGTCTAGTATGCAGTCTGGTGAGAAGAGATATGAGAGCAAGGGTGTGTGTGCTGTTTTAAAAAACCTCCTAAATTTGAAAGTCCTTCCTTCCACTAATTCAAAGGTGTAGAAACACCACAAGTATGGGTCAGATCAACTATTATAACTCCAAATTAAAGTTTTTTCTTTCTTTTTTCTCAAAGAAGTTTAAGTTTTCTTTGCGTGTGAAAGAGAAAGCACGGACAATAGATTAATGCAGGTTAAAATTAGATAACTCCTCTGGAATATAGTGTTACGTCATCAAAGTTATAAGATCCTTAGAAATAAAATAGAAATACCATACAGTGACATTTATGTCACTGCCTTTTGAAATTGCTTGACCAAGACATAGGTTTCAACTTTCATGGGTGGATGAGGTACCCCCAGCCTTTTGCTTTAATAAGAAGTGCTTAAGGCTCACATGAATACCTTATAGGACTTCCTAAGATGGTAACCTAATCTTTCACATGAGAGTAAATTGGTTTCTCTGAGAAATATGATTGTGGCTTCGATTTGTTTAGAGTAGTGCTCAATGATTATTGCTTGATAATTATTATGGTTTTTACTCATCAGTTGCTTTACTGGGTTTCCATGTTTCTTAATGGGGGCAAAAAACTAACCAATTTCGTGAGACCAAGGAAGGAATTCTTTGTTTGGTGTCACAAAACTGAACTATGTAAGTCTTTGATTCACATCTCTCTTATTTTGATAATCATCCATCATAAGTACTTAAGAACATGCATGAGCATGCGGTGTTTTTGGCTTGATATGCATGATTTTATCCTATGATATCTCTAAAATTTGGCGTGCTCTTCTTTTTGCAGACCGTTTTGACGTTGAAGCGTAGAACAAAAACTAAAGTTGGTATTTGTCAAGTTAGTGGTTCTGCCTTTGTCAAAAGTGTGGAGTTCCCTTCTCATTATCTTATGCCAATGCCAACAACAGTCCTAGAATTATCTAAGTTGAAATACTTTTTTATTTATGGAATTATCTAATTTGTAATTCCATCTTTGTAATTTTGAAGGATCAATGTCGAACAGCTCGAAATCTTATCTTCATGTACTGTTTCAGAAGTTGAGTAGTTCTATTATTGACGATGGCTTTATTCACTAGGTGGGGTTGGTAGCTGTTGTATTTTTGGGATTTTTTCAGTTCATGTTGGATATATATATTGATTTAATTTGGATGCAATAATACATAAAAGATATATGCAAACAAAGTGTTAACCATGTTATCAACTTATGGGTTTTGGGGGCAATTGGGGGCATAATAAAGATACTAAGAACAATAATTTAATGTTTATAATGTAATATATCTATCTTCTAACTTTTCATATCGTAGCATTATAGAACATCTTAATATAGTTTTTGTGCTTTTGAAAAAGTGGAGTCTTTTGTTGGGTTTTGGAAACTCCACTCGAAACAACATGTATCATAATACTCTTTTGTATCGTTCTATTAAGCCAATCTTAATGTTAATGAATGATGAAAATCATCTACATTTTGAACTCTATACAGCACAAGTTTTCTTTCTTCTTACATTTTTACTTTTTCGACAAACCGCACCTAGGCGCGGCAACCATCTAGTTTACTATATAATAGGCATGGGTGCCTGTAGCTAAGCCTTGTTCAATTTATTGTTCCTAAGGCCTATTTATGAGGGGGGTTATTTGGCCTTTGCCGCACCTTACTGAAAGGACCCAATCCCGATTCAGATACCTAAACCGGAATCAAACCCTTTCGAAAATACGAACCAACAAAAATTTTGCAAAATTTCGGCAGAGTTTCGTTACTAGCGTAGAATTACCATAACCTGCACCCAGAAATTAACACTTCGTCCTATGCCACAAAAAGCAAACCGTGGGCACCAATCCCATCCAGATTTCTCAACATCAATATAATCAACAACAGTAAATGAACTGTACTCTGTATATATGTATATCTGTGAAAATCCGCACAACATGTATCAGAATGTATCAGAGCGACCACTAGAGTAAAACATATACAATATGTACACCAGTAGGCGAAACAAGAACCTACTGGAAAAACACAGGTGACTCTGATCACTAGCCTCCAAACCGCGACGTGAGACACCAAACCTGAACTGCAAACTGGGCACGGAAACCGAAAAATCCAGGGGAAAGACAATAAACACGTTAGAGTGAGTGGACGAAAATAGATGTCTTTCACCAAGTATATATGTTATAAAAACATATGCGAGTCGAAAGTATAAACAATCAAATGGTACACGAGGGAGACTCTAACTCCTCACGCGTCCGGGTACACGAGGGAGACTCTAACTCCTCATGTATACGTACACGAGGGAGACTCTAACTCCTCACGCGTACAGAGCATGTGTATACATCACACGGGGCCACACGTGGACACATAACAACGTATAAATAATAATCACGTAACACATGCTCAATATAAACATAATCTCGTACGAAAACTCATATTCGTAAAACCATAATCATACTGCATATTCAAGCTCATAAAATGAATATAAAGGAATCACAATAATTTCGTGAAAATAAACTGTCCACTCACAGACTCGCGTAACGCGCACTCGCGCTAATCTCGTGGTCCGGCGGAAGATCCCTCGCCTGAAGCACGACTACGATCCAGATCTCGATCTCGACCTCCTGAATATATTCACAAAACATAACTGATCAATATCGTAACCCACAACACTGTACTGATGCACGGAAACCAACCGTTCCCGGAAATACGAAATACAATACAAAATGAATTACGAAAATCCCGAAACCCCAACTCGAAACCTCAACTGACAAACGGCTAATCAAATCAATCCAAAAACCTCTGGACGTCGATCAGGGCGCGATTACGAGAAAAATGACATTAAAATTGTCGAAATCTGAAAAGTTGACTTTTTCTCCGCCGTTGACCGTCGTTGACCGCCGTCGCCGGCGGCGGCGCGCCGTCAACGATGGAATCACGCGGTGAAACTCTCCAAACCAGACCATCTCAACCATGCGAACCTCTTTCCCTTCTATCACTAAGCCCAATTCACAAAGGAACCACCTCAATTTCTCAAAACCAAATCGAAAATCCCAAACCGAATCCCTAATCGGGTTCATCCCAAAACTTCACCAACTCTAAAACAAATCATGTGGGAAGCTTCACAAGGTTAAGGGAAGTCAAACCCCTCTAACCTCCACCCTCAAAACACACTGGAACCACCGTCACCATTACCGGCGACGTAGCTCAACTCGGACCAAATCGGGTTCATACATAATCGCATCAATTCCTTCCAAAACTCACACCATCATACTCGAAATTAAGAGAGGAGACGAACCATACCTTTCCCGTGGCCGATGGTGGCCGGAATCCGGTCGCCGGAAGTGCAAGACTGAAACGGAAACTCTCCTCCCACGGTCAACCAGTCAAACTTTCCAAAACGGGAAAGTCAACGATGGTCAATGCAAATTCCTGTTTTTGCGACTATTTCTCGACTATTTTTCGACTTTTCGATATTTATACTCGTCCCTCGGGTCGATCAATGGTCCGGAATGAATATACAATGTGATTCGGATAAGCTCGAAACAATCGGATAAACTCGTCGGAACCTGAAACTTCAAATAATCATAAAATATTCCTCGGTTATCGGAAAAATCTTCCGAAACAGCCCACGAGCTCGAAATCACGTACTCTACAACTTTCGTGAAGACACTTAACCCAAATTCTTGACCGAAAACAAAGTCGCGAATCGAATCGGCAAACCACCTAATATCGCAAAACTGCGACTATAACCAAATCTCGAGAATCGTGCCAAACACACATCTGATTCTGGTTCGGGTCGTCACAAATCTACCCCCCTTAAAGAAATTTCGACCTCGAAATTTACGTACCTGTCATGTGAACAGATGAGGATACTGCTCCCGCATTCGCTGCTCGGTCTCCTAGGTGGCCTCCTCCACTGAATGATTCTGCCACAAGACCTTCACCAGCGGAATCACACGGTGCCTCAACTCCTGCTCACGTCGATCGAGAATCTGCACTGGCTCCTCAACATACGATAAATCCTCTCTGATCGGCAACTGCTGTGGGGCTAACACATGTGAAGGATCTGAGATGTACTTCCGCAACATCGAAACAAGGAAGACATCATGTACACGAGCCATCTCTGTCGGTAACTCAAGTCTGTAAGCAACTGCTCCAACCCTCTCCGTAATCTCGTACGGACCAATGTATCGCGGTCGAAGCTTGCCACGCTTCCCGAAACGCACAACTCCCCTCCACGGAGATAGTTTCAGGAAGACCCAATCACCAACCTCGAACTCTAAACTCTTCGTTCTTACATCCGCGTAACTCTTCTGCCGATCCTGGGCGATTTTCAGGCGATCCCGAATAACCTGAATGTCCTCCATCGTGGTTTTCACCAAATCAGGACCAATGAGCCAACGCTCGCCCACCTCACTCCAACACAATGGAGTGCGACACTGCTTCCCGTACAGAGCCTCGTACGGTGCCATCTCAATACTGGCCTGATAGCTGTTGTTGTAGGCAAACTCGATCAAGTGTAACTGCTGATCCCAGTTTCCGCGAAACTGCAACACACACAATCTCAGCATATCCTCAAGTGTCTGAATAGTTCGCTCGGACTGCCCGTCAGTCTGAGGATGAAAAGCTGTACTAAACCGCAACCTCGTGCCCAAAGCTCGCTGTAAAGCCTGCCAAAACTCAGAAGTGAACTAACTATCACGGTCAGAAACAATCGACACAGGCACACCATGCAAGCGAACAATCTCGGATAAGTACAACTTAGCCAGTCTGCCCACTGAAATCTTCCCTGGAAGTGCAAGAAAGTGTGTGGATTTCGTCAGTCGGTCAACAATAACCCAAATGCCAGTGTTGCCTGCCGAAGTACGCGGCAACTGATAGACGAAATCGATCGTGATATGCTCCCACTTCCAAACCGGAATCTCAAGTGGCTGTAGCTTCCCTGCAGGTTTCTGCCTCTCCGCCTTCACCTGCTGACAAATCAAACACCGACTCACGTACGCGGCAATCTCCCGCTTCATGTTGCGCCGCCAATAGTACGCTCGAAGTGTACGAAACATCTTCGTACCTCCAGGATGCATCGCATACGCTGAACTGTGGGCCTCGTCCAGAATCTCCTTCTTCAAGTCCTCGTCCCTGGGTACACATAACCTGCCCCTGAACAACAACGTACCGTCGTCGCTCAAACGGAACTCTGTAGGCACACCATTTCGAATCATGGTCTTCTTGCCCAGCAAGTAAGTGATCTACGCATTTTATGCTTGATTATTAATCACTTTCTCTCTATATTTAGCTTTGTTTTGTGCTTAGTAAATATGTTTTTAACTTACTTTATGTTTGTAGGTAGAAATAAAGGAGGAATCCGTAAAGGAGGCAGAAATGAGCTCAAAACCTACCAAGGAGGAAGTTCCTAAAATGAGGAGGAAAGATGAAGAAGAATGGGCCACGATTTATAAAGAATGGATCAAAGATCACTAAGATGGGTCAAGACCATGCTCATATGTCCAAGAAGGTCCAAGATCATGTCAAGAGTCGCCCACAAAGAAGCCCAAAAGAAGAAAATGGATCAAAAGCTAGAAATCAGGAAATCTGCCTGTGCAGATCAGCCCACTTCAACAGGCCACCAAAATCAATTGAAAACGAATTTGGACACATGTGAGGCATGCTTAGAAAGATATGGAAGTCTAGTTTCCAACCCCACTGGAATCATGCCGTTACAATGTGTAAATATTCAGCAATCCTGGATTTCGTAGGTACAGGTCATTCTGCGTAACAGCCAACTTTAAATGGGCAGTGAAGGCGCGTTAGCAGGAATTATGGCACGATTAATACATAGCTGGAAAGCCCTGGAAGTCTATTTTCTAGTGCCGAAAGAATCACGCCGTTTGAAGTTGTAAAACGTCCGAAACGTAGCTTTTAATAAAGAAGGGTCAGATTTGACAGCTTTCAGAAGGTGGGAAGTTTCCTAATCTTCTTCTATATAAAGGGAAGCTCGACTCTTTCAAGGGGGATCACACATCATAGAAGCCGAAACGCTGTCCTAAATACTCCTCCCTACATACACTTCGAATCCCTCTCAAAGCCGAAGCTTCCATCTTCCTCGGATCAAGAATAATTGGCGCGCTTCGTCTTGTTCTTGAGAATCATCACTTGGCGTTCGCAGTGCGCTTCACGGAATTAAAAGTGTAACCATAAACTCTCTATCCCATCTTCGGTTTTGTAAGGATTCTTTGTTTTTGTATTGAAGTTTGTTTAAATTAAGGATATACATTTTGACTAATTTATTTATCTTCCATGTGTTCTTAGTTTTTAATCTTGATTTGTATGCATGCTTGTATGCTTAAAGCTTCTTAATGTGTTGGGTGATACGCGCTTCGTTCCTCCCTAGCTAGCATATTTTGTATGAACCTTATAATAAATAAGGTGTTGGCGCGCTTCGTCCACCTTAAAAGCATATGTATAACTTGCAGGTTGAAAGGTGAGAATTTCGTAGATGGTAAGTGGTTGAAGTATGAAACCGGTGGAGGATGACATGATGTGATGATCACATGTACATAGTAGTAGTAGGTATTTTCGGCAACAACTCTGGTTGCCAACGTTTTATCCCTTAGGAAATTAGAAAACCAAACTTTGCACCCCCATTAAACAAAACCTAGCATAGTTATGCATTCACCCTCAATCCCCGGTTAAGAACGATCCCTACTTACCAATGCTACATCTACAAAGAAGGGTTTTAATTGTTTTCGTGTTTGATTGAGTGTTTAAATTAATTGTTTTCGTGTTTGATTGAGTGTTTTCCTGTGCCTCCCGTACCTGATCAACCAACACTGGTCGAACCTGGAAACTAGCCAACAAAGTTCCATCATCATCATACCCAAACATAGCACCCGTAGCTCGTAGCTCAGCTAACATCGATACTCTGGCCACACACATGTGAAACAACGAAGCTCCAGATTTCCGGCTAAGTGCATCTGCCACAACATTGGCCTTCCCCAGATGGTACTCAAACGTGCAATCGTAATCGTTAATCAACTCCATCCATCGGCGCTGCCTCATATTCAGATCCGGCTGCGTCCGCAAGTAGGTGAGACTCTTGTGATCAGTGAAAATCTTACACTGAGCACCATATAGGTAATGTCTCCAACTCTTCAAAGCTAATACAATAGTGGCTAACTCCAAATCATGCGTCGGATAGTTGACCTCGTGCGGTTTCAGCTGTCTGGAACCATATGCCACGACTCTACCATGCTGTATCAACACACAACCAAGGCCCAACTTCGACGCATCGCTGTACACAACAAACTCACCACTGTCGTCTGGTAATGTCAGAACCGGTGCGGTAGTCAATCTCTCCTTCAGGAGCAAATAACTCTCCTCGCACGCATCAGACCACTCAAACTTGACGCCCTTCTTCGTCAATCTGGTCAGTGGTGTAGCTATCCGGGAGAAATCCTGAACAAATCGTCGATAATAGCCTGCTTACCTCAAGAAACTCCGGATCTCCGGCACAGTAGTGGGTCGACTCCAATTCAGCACAGCCTCAATCTTGTCAGGATCGACACTAACTCCCTCAGCCGAAATCACGTGGCCCAAAAACTTCACACTATCCAACCAGAACTCACACTTGCTAAACTTCGCGAACAACTGATGGTCCTGCAAAGTCCGCAACACTGCTCGCAAGTGCTTCTTGTGCTGGCCCACACTCCTCGAGTATATCAAAATATCATCAATGAATACTATCACGAACTTGTCCAGGAATCGCCTGAACACCCGATTCATCAAGTCCATGAAAGCTGCGGGGGCGTTGGTCAACCCAAACGGCATAACCAGAAACTCATAGTGCCTATACCGCGTCCTGAATGCTGTCCTGGCCACATCTGAATCCCGGATCCTCAACTGGTGATATCCGGATCGAAGATCAATCTTCGAAAAGACTGTTGCTCCCTTCAGCTGATCGAACAAGTCATCAATCCGTGGCAACGGATACTTGTTCCTCACTGTAATCTGATTCAGCTTCCGTTAGTCGATGCACAAACGCATGGACCCGTCCTTCTTCCGCACGAACAACACTGGAGCACCCCATGGAGAAACACTCGGTCGAATGAATCCCTTCTCTAACAACTCCTGAAGCTGAATCTGCAACTCCTTCAACTCTACAGGCGCCATCCGGTACGGTGTCTGGGAAATCGGTCCAGTACCTGGCAACAACTCAATGGTAAAGTCAATCTCCCGCACAGGAGGTATACCAGGTAACTCTGCTGGAAACACATCTGGAAACTCAGACACAACCTCAATACTACCAAGATCCGGCACTGCAGCTGTAGTATCCACAACATGGGCTAAGTACGCAACACAACCCTTCTTCATCAACCGATCCGCCCTCATTGCGGAAATCAAACACGGTAGGGAAGTGTTCTTCTCGCCACGAAACAGTATCTCAGGCAACACGGGTCGTCGGAACGCGACCTCCTTCCTGTGGCAATCAAACATGGCCCAGTGCGACTCCAAAAAGTCCATACCCAATATCAAATCAAAATCCACAATATCAAGCAACAACAGATCAGCGGCTAAACCATGGCCATCAACAAACACCTCACAATCTCGGTAAATCCAACCGATGCTCACAACCTCACCTGACGGATACAACACTATCCACAACCCCGGAAGTGGAGATGCATGTACCGTAGCTAATCATGACAGTCTAAATGATATGAATGAATGTGTGGCACCTGGATCTGACAATGCAACTACTGGAATACCAAAAACATGTAACGTACCGATAACGACCTCCAGTGATGCTCTGCCCTCACGTAGAGTCATAGCATGAACCCTCGCCTGTCCGGCTGGTCGTCCTCGCTGGCCCTGTCCCTGCTGCCTGCCCTGGCCTGCAAACTGTGCTGGTCGAGTTCCCGTAGTGGCACCTCGCTCAACTCCGGAACTCTGAGCTGCCTGATCACCAGCATACAACTGAGGACACTCCCTCGAAAAGTGGCCCACCTGGACACAACGATAACAAGCACCAGGACCCCGCTGACATGGGCCCAAATGATACCTATTGCAGAGGTTGCACAAAGGGTAGTCTCTCGGAACAGGAAATGTACCACCAGTACGCCGAGGATAACTAGAGCCGCTGGAACCTCCACTATCCTGTGGCCGCTGCGGTCGATCTCTCCTCCATCCTGGCCTCCGTCTAGGTACACCAGCTGGTGGTCGATATGACCCACCGCCTGAAGATGAATCTGAACCTGAAGTATAAAAACTCTGCCTCTTTGAAGGCCCCTGACTCGGTCCACCTTCCTCAAATCGCCTCGGCTGGTACCTCTGCTGTCTCTCCTGCTCAATATCCTCGCCTCGGAGAGTTGCGCTGACAAACTCATCAAAGTTGTTCCTCGGCATCGTAGTCAATGTCGCCTTAATAGTCAGATTCAATCCCAGCTCAAACCTGCGACACTTGGCTTCCTCTGTAGCCACCATATCCCGCGCAAAACGAGACAAACTGCCCTGCCTCAAGTACAGACAAACTGCCCTGCCTCAAGTACAGACAAACTGCCCTGCCTCAAGTAAACCAACTGCGGCTACTGTCATCTGCTCAGGTGTAAACTGCAGACGCTCAAAAACACGCTCAATCTGAACCAACCATGCCTCGCATATCTCTGGATCAACTGAACCCGAAAATACAGTAGCACCCGCAGTGCGAGCCTTGACCACAGGGTCAAAACGCTCTTCCAAACGCAGCACTCGCATCAGCAAGTCGCGCGTTCGGCGATCCTCATCAGGATCATCATCCCGGTCAACACGGGGACCACGTCGAGGAGGCATCCTACTGATACAAGACAAGCATTAGGTACAAGCAGAAAAAACGTAATCATGAAACCGCAGATATTTGAGGACATACAACACCCGAAGTATTGATGAGAACTGCTGGCCAGTCGGGTCATCACTCAAGTCATGCTGTATCAACTAAATAACCCTAAGCGTCACAACTACAAGAGTCTACAGAATCTGACAACCTAATGCTCTGATACCAAACTGAAAGGACCCAATCCCGATTCAGATACCTAAACCGGAATCAAACCCTTTCGAAAATACGAACCAACAAAAATTTTGCAAAATTTCGGCAGAGTTTCGTTACTAGCGTAGAATTACCATAACCTGCACCCAGAAATTAACACTTCGTCCTATGCCACAAAAAGCAAACCGTGGGCACCAATCCCATCCGGATTTCTCAACATCAATATAATCAACAACAGTAAATGAACTGTACTCTGTATATATGTATATCTGTGAAAATCCGCACAACATGTATCAGAATGTATCAGAGCGACCACTAGAGTAAAACATATACAATATGTACATCAGTAGGCGAAACAAGAACCTACTGGAAAAACACAGGTGACTCTGATCACTAGCCTCCAAACCGCGACGTGAGACACCAAACCTGAACTGCAAACTGGACACGAAAACCGAAAAACCCAGGGGAAAGACAATAAACACGTTAGAGTGAGTGGACTAAAATAGATGTCTTTCACCAAGTATATATGTTATAAAAACATATGCGAGTCGAAAGTATAAACAATCAAATGGTACACGAGGGAGACTCTAACTCCTCACGCGTACAGAGCATGTGTATACATCACACGGGGCCACACGTGGACACATAACAACGTATAAATAATAATCACGTAACACATGCTCAATATAAACATAATCTCGTACGAAAACTCATATTCGTAAAACCATAATCATACTGCATATTCAAGCTCATAAAACGTATATAAAGGACTCGCAATAATTTCGTGAAAATAAACTGTCCACTCACAGACTCGCGTAACGCGCACTCGCGCTAATCTCGTGGTCCGGCGGAAGATCCCTCGCCTGAAGCACGACTACGATCCAGATCTCGCTCTCGACCTCCTGAATATATTCACAAAACATAACTGATCAATATCGTAACCCACAACACTGTACTGATGCACGGAAACCAACCGTTCCCGGAAATACGAAATACAGTACAAAATGAATTACGAAAATCCCGAAACCCCAACTCGAAACCTCAACTGACAAATGGCTAATCAAATCAATTCAAAAACATCTGGACGTCGATCAGGGCGCGATTACGAGAAAAATGACATTAAAATTGTCGAAATCTGAAAAGTTGACTTTTTCTCCGCCGTTGACCGTCGTTGACCGCCGTCGCCGGCGGCGGCGCGCCGTCAACGATGGAATCACGCGGTGAAACTCTCCAAACCAGACCATCTCAACCATGCGAACCTCTTTCCCTTCTATCACTAAGCCCAATTCACAAAGGAACCACCTCAATTTCTCAAAATCAAATCGAAAATCCCAAACCGAATCCCTAATCGGGTTCATCCCAAAACTTCACCAACTCTAAAACAAATCATGTGGGAATCTTCACAAGGTTAAGGGAAGTCAAACCCCTCTAACCTCCACCCTCAAAACCCACCGGAACCACCGTCACCATTACCGGCGACGTAGCTCAACTCGGACCAAATCGGGTTCATACATAATCGCATCAATTCCTTCCAAAACTCACACCATCATACTCGAAATTAAGAGAGGAGACGAACCATACCTGTCCCGTGGCCGATGGTGGCCGGAATCCGGTCGCCGGAAGTGCAAGACCGAAACGGAAACTCTCCTCCCACGGTCAACCAGTCAAACTTTCCAAAACGGGAAAGTCAACGATGGTCAATGCAAATTCGTGTTTTTGCGACTATTTCTCGACTATTTTTCGACTTTTCGATATTTATACTCGTCCCTCGGGTCGATCAACGGTCCGGAATGAATATACAATGTGATTCGGATAAGCTCGAAACAATCGGATAAACTCGTCGGAACCCGAAACTTCAAATAATCATAAAATATTCCTCGGTTATCGGAAAAATCTTCCGAAACAGCCCACGAGTTCGAAATCACGTACTCTACAACTTCTGTGAAGATACTTAACCCAAATTCTCGACCGAAAACAAAGTCGCGAATCGAATCGGCAAACCACCTAATATCGCAAAACTGCGACTATAACCAAATCTCGAGAATCGTGCCAAACACACATCAGATTCTGGTTCGGGTCGTCACACTTACTCTCCTCATCTCTCATCTTTCTCTCCCTCTGATCTCTTTCATCTCTCTAACTTTTGCTAACCTCTCTCGGCTTTTACCTCGATTCAAGCCTAATCTCATCCGGTTTTTGTCTCTTGGTCCTCGGCTCTCATCCTTGAGCTTGATCGATCAAAGTCTAACTCTTGCTTTGATTTCTAAAATCCATCATTTTAGATCAGAGAGCTCTTTGCTCTCAGCCTCAGCCTCGGCCTCTTACTCTCTCACAATCAAAACCATCTTTCACTTCATTTCTGATTCCAGGTTTTCATCTCAGTCGACCATTGCTGTTACCGATTGTAGGTTTTTAGCCTCTATTCTTCTCTTTTGTTATTGTTGAAAGTTTTTGTATTGGTCAATCGTTGTTTTGGAAACACCCTTATGAAAAGTATTGTTGGATAATCCTAGAGATCAAAAGGGCTTTGCTTTAAAAATTGGGTACCAATGGCTAAGAGATGAAGGGCGTACTAAGAATAAGAAAGAAAGATATATCGTCTGAGTATAAGTAGAGCTATTTGTACTAATAACAAAGGAATTAGTCTTGGGATATGAAGCATAACATGAGTTGTGGATTGTTCGGGTTATCTATCGTAAGGAAGGTTTTTTGTTAAGTTTGTTCACCGTGAGTTGTGAATTGTTTAAGCAATTGCTTATGATTGTTTGATCTCTCAATCTGTGAATAAATTTTTTACTTTTGTCTCTGTCTGTGGATTGTGAATTGTTAACTTTTGGTTTGATTGATTTGGTTGACATGTTATTTCCATGTTTTTGTTTGCTGTTTGGTATATCTAACGTTCTTTTTGCTGTAAGCAGAATTATTAAATTTTGGTTTGATCGATTTGGTTGACGTTATTTCCATGTTTTTGTTTGTTGTTTGGTATATTTGACGTTCTTTTAGCTGCAAGTGGAAGATGTTTATTACTTTTGTTTTATATGCAGTACCACACCTGAAATAGAAGTGTGAAATTTAGACAGAACTTGGGGATTATGGTTCTACTGTTTCATTCAAATAGGAGAGAAATTTTTTTAGATTGTATTTTTGAATTCATTACTCATTACCATGTAGTTTAAGATTCGTTTAAGGGTATACATTTTTGGTGCTTGGGGAGCACTTTTGTAATTAGAGATGGCTTTACTAGAATTTTTTTGCATCTTATGATGATGCTATAGTCTATAAAGTCTTTTGTGTAAGTAGTAAGCTTGAACTATAATGTCTTGGCATTTTTCAGTTTTAAAATATGTATCAGACTATGAGCACTCAAGTCTATCTCTAACTTTTTCATGGAGATTATGTTGATGCCGGAGTTTATATTGTGTTTTTCTTATGGCTACATGCTCTTATGTGTGTTAGCGATATGTGTAATGTGGAGTTGGCTTAGGTGTTGGATACTTAGGGTTTTCATATTGCTGTTTTTTGTTTATTTTTGTTGTTGATTTTGATCTATTATGAGGTTTTTAGATCTGATAGTAGTTTGATCAAACATTTGCATTGTTGATTTGATTATAGTTTGAACATGTGTTTGATATGTTTCGTACTTTTTGGTCAAACATCTATTGTGTATTAGTTTGGAGTTATGTCTATCAACTAGGTTAAATAGTTAGTGAGAGAAAGGGTGATGTGAGAATACCTCATTTGATTTATGGAAATCCATTCATCTATTTATTAGATATAATGATGGTGATAGTGAGAGAGAAAATGTGACGTCATGGAATATGAAAACTGATATACTATTGTAACGACCGTACTCGATTAGTAAGTTAATCTTCGTTTGTTGAGTTTATTATCCGGTTGGTTTTGTTTCTACAATGTTAATCAAGAAGAGTAGTTGTTTATTTATTGTCGATAAATAGTGAGAGCTTGTGAGTTGAGTTTTTATCGAATTTTTGAAGTTAGTTGACTTTCGATGAAGTCATAGAATTTGGCGAGACAAATCCGTAGACATGAAGAATGCTGCAAACAAAGTTATGACAAGAAAGTTATGATCAGCAGAAGTGTATCAGAAATGTAATAGTCGTAGATGGTCGGAGTATAAATTGGGTTTTCCATTTCGGAAATTTTTATTGAGGAAAGTCGTAGAGTTCATCAAGACAAGTTCGTAGTCACGTCAAGAGTTAAAATCGGAGTTACGATGAAGAAATTACGGTCTGCGAAAGTTTTGTACAATTTTACGAATTCGGTTAGTCACAAGTATAAATACTAACTTACTGAAAATGGAAAGTTAAAACATTCGTTTTTGGTCAGACTCTTTTTTCTCTTTCCTCCCACTCGATTCTCTCTCCTCTCCCGCATGACCTCGTCGGCTCGTCACTGTTGTCGACAGAGCTTGCCGTTCGGCCACCCAAAAATGGCGGCTTAAGGTTTCAATCGGTTCCTCTCAACTCCCTTTATCCATTACTCTTCACTTTAGCACCTAATTATCCCTAGTTTTGCTAAATTTTGGTGAAAAAGTTTCGAATTGGTATGAACCTGGGACGACCCGAACCAGAATCAGATATGTGTTTGGCACGATTCTCGAGATTTGGTTATAGTCGCAGTTTTACGATATTGTGTGGTTTGTCAATTCGATTCGCGACTATGTTTTCAGTCGAGAATTTGAGTTGAGTGTCTTCACAGAAATTGTAGAGTACGTGATTTCGAGCTCGTGGGCGGTTCCGGAAGATTTTTCGATAACTGAGGAATATTTTATGATTATTTGAAGTTTCGGGTTTCGACGAGTTTATCCGATTATCTCGAGCTTATCCGAATCATTTCGTATATTCGTTTTGGACCGTCGATCGACCCGAGGCTCGAGTATAAATAGCGGAATAGTCGAGAATTAGTCGTAAAACATTGTTTTCCGTTGACCAGACGTTGACTTTCTATATTTGGCAAGTTGATTGCTTTGACCGAGGAGGAGGTTTCCGTTTTGGGCTGTGCCGTCCGACCACCGTTTTCCGGCCACGGGACAGGTATAGTTAGCTTCTCCTCTTAATTCCGAGTTGATTGATGCTTGAGTTTGGGAAAATTTGTGGTGTTTTGGGAAGGAACCATTGGAGGCCGAATTGAAATTGTAGCCGGTGACGGGGAGCTGTGCTCCGGTGAGGTATGGAGGTGATGAAGTTGGGGTTTTTGTTCGCCTAGCCTTGCTGATGCTTGTGGTGTGAGGAATTTGGAACGGGAAGGTGTTTTCCGGCGAACCCGTGGTGGTTGCCGGAAGTTATTTCCGATCGGTTCGAGCAATTTTTGGAAGGCTTAAAATTGGAATTGGACTTTGAGTTAGTTAAAGAAACTGTTGGGCTTGTCGTGATCTTTAATTCTAGAAATTTTGGCCGTAAAATTCCACCGTTGATGGCGCGCCGCCGCCGCCGGAGGCGGTCAACGGCCGGAAAGTTGACTTTTTCAGATTTCGATGTAATTAGTGTCATTTTTTCTCGAAATCGCGCCCTGGTTATCATACAGAGGTTTTTGGGTCGATTTGATTAGCCGATTTTCAGTCGAGGTTTCGAGTGGGAGTTTCGGGATTTCCGTAATTCATTTTGTACCGCATTTCACATTTCCGGGAACGGTTGGTTTCCGTGCATCAGTACAGTGTTGTAGATTACGATATTGATCAGTTATGTTTTGTGGATATTCAGGAGATCGAGATCGAGATCGGGATCGTGATCGTGCTTCAGGCGAGGGATTTTCCGCCGGACCACGAGATTAGCGCGAGTTCGCGCTAGCAGACCAGTGAGTGGACAATTTTCTATTTTCCCTGTTGATTTTGCGAGTTTGTAGATTTATTGATTTCCGTATTTATTTTATACGATGATTGTGATATATGTTATTTTCGGAGGTATGTTATTATGTGATATTGGTGATTGGCATTTATTGCATCGATGCTACCAGAGTTGAGAGATTCCTCTGGCCTAGAGTTGAGAGATTCCTCTGAAGCAGGGTTGAGAGATTCCCCTGAGTGCCGCCAGGGTTGAGAGATCTCCCTGGACTTTCACCGTCAGGTTGAGCGATTCACCTGACGTCGGGCTTGAGAGATTCGCCCGACAACCTCCATATATATATGTGTGTTGTATTTCCGAACTCGCATTGCTTATTATGGTTTATGTATATAAACTGGTGAAAGGCATATGATTATTTTCGTCCACTCACTCTAACGTTTTATTTGCCTTTCCCCTGGGCTTTTCGGTTTCTGTGCCCAGTTTGCAGTTTGGATTCTGCTGTGTCACGTCGTGGTTTGGAGGCTAATGATCAGAGTTACCCGTGTTTTCCAGTAGGTTTTTGTTTCGTCTACTGATGTGTATATTGTATATGTTTTACTTAGAGGTCACTCTGATACATACAGATACTTGTTTATACGGATTTTCTCGAATATACATATATACATAGTACAGTTTGATTACTGTTATTGATTATATTGATGTTGAGAAATCCGGATGGGATTGGTGCCCACGGTTTGCTTTTTGTGGCATAGGATGAAGTGTTATTTTCTGGGTGCAGGTTATGGTAATTCTACGCTAGTAACGAAACTCTGCCGAAATTTTGAAAATTTTTTTGTTGGTTCGTATTTTCGAAAAGGGTTTGATTCCGATTTAGGTAACTGAATCGGGATTGGGTCCTTTCAGAACCCTAGTTTTTGGGGGTCGTTTTATTTCAGGCCAAATTGATCGGTGAGAGGCTTTGGGCTTTGAATCCCTCTTCACCACGAAGCTATACATATCAAGAACTTGTTCAAATTCCTTCCGAGCTTGGACAATCGAGTGATTCAATATTTTGGGGGTTTTTATGATCCGAATTTTAGAGGTATAATTGGGCTGTTTTTCATTCGAATTGGACATGGTGGCAGAAGGCAATTGTGTTGTTGGGTAGATTTTGAACAGTTTGGGTTGTGGTCCGTGGCGATGGCGGTTCATGGCGGCGCTCCAACAGAGTAATTTGGGCAGAAGTTTTATACCATTTTTCTCGTAATTGTGTATTGATTATGATGAAGAGGTTATGAAAGGACCCAACCCCGATTTAGTTTCCTAAACCGGAATCAAGCCCCTTCTGAAAACGTGAACCAACAAAAACCATTAAAATTTCGGCAGAGTAAAGCTACTACCGCGGAATTGCCATTACCTGCACCCGGAAAATAACACTTCATCCTATGCCACAAAAGCCAAACCGTGGGCACCAATCCCATCCGGATTTCTCAAAAATCATATCATAATCGATAAACAGTAAATATACTGTAATATATAGTATATCCGGGAAAAACCGTATAAAACATGTATCAGAGTGACCTCTAGTGTAAATATATACATTAGTAGGCGAAACAAGAACCTACTGGAAAACACAGGTAGCTCGAATCACTAGCCTCCAACTGCGACGTGAGACACAAGAATCCGAACTGCAAACTGGGCACGAAAACCGAAAAGCCCAGGGGAAAGGCAAATAAAAACGTTAGAGTGAGTGGATGAAAATAAACATATGTCTTTCACCAGTTATATACATAATCAATGTAAAACAGTGCGAGTTCGGAAAGTATATATATGGAGGTTCTCAGGCGAATCTCTCAAGCCCGATGTCAGGTGAATCGCTCAAACCTGACGGTGATACGCCAGGGGAATCTCTCAACCCCAGCGGCATACAGGGGAATCTCTCAACCCTGCCCAGAGGAATCTCTCAACTCTGGTGAATTACCGGTGATCAGCCGAGTAGCCGAAGCATCGATGCAGTAATGCCATCACCAATAAATATAAAATAATACCTCCGAAAATAACATATATCTCAACATCATATAAAGTAAATACGGAAAATCACGATAAATCACGAACTCCCAAACAACTGTGAAAATATAAAAATTGTCCACTCACAGATCAGCAAGCGCGCACTCGCGCTAATCTCGTGGCTCGGCGGAAGATCCCTCGCCCGAAGCACGATCTCGATCTCGATCCCCTGAATAATCATAAAACACATCTGATCAAAATCATAGCCCACAACTCTGTAGTCAACCACGGAAACAAACCGTTCCCAAAAACATATTAAACTGTATAAAATAATTGACTGAATTTTCAAAATCTCCACTCGAAACCTTCGACTGAAAATCTGATACCCAAACTAATACGAAAACCTCAAGACGATAATCAGGTCGCGATTACGAGATAAATGACATTATAATTGAAAGGACCCAACCCCGATTTAGCTCCCTAAACCGGAATCGAACCCCTTTGAAAACACGAACCAACAAAAACTTTTCGAAATTTGGGCAGAGTTTCACTACTAACGTAGAATTACCATTACCTGCACGCTGAAAAAAACACTTCATCCTATGCCACAAAAAGCAAACCGTGGGCACCAATCCCATCCGGATTTCTCAATATAACAACAGTAAAGTAAAGTAGTAAATATATATGCACTTTACTGAAATCCAGTGTAAAATCGTATAACATATTCAATAGGAAGCTCAGAGCGACATCTAATACATAATCGTATACGCATATCACAGTAGGTAGAACAATAAACCTACTGGATGAAACAAAGTAGCTCGAGCACTATGCCTCCGACCACGACGTGCGACACCAGAGCCTGAACTGCAAACTGGGCACGGAAACCGAAAAGCCCAGGGGAAAGACAATAAACACGTTAGAGTGAGTGGACGAAAATAAATGTCTTTCAGCAGGTAATAAATACAATAAAAACATATGTGAGTCGAAAGCATAAATAATCAAATGGTACACGAGGGAGACTCTAACTCCTCACGCGTCCGAGTACACGAGGGAGACTCTAACTCCTCACGTATACGGAGCATGCATAAAATCCCATGGGGTCACTCGTGGACACGCCCGTGCTAGTACAGTCAGAACCACGGAGTCCCTGACTTCCACGTGATTCTAGCCGGAAATGGCCTCAGGTCAAAGGTGTGCCTCCCCCCGGTAAAGACCTCGGGTCAGGAGTCACAGCCTCCTCTGGAATAAAGCCTACCATCGGGGATCAGCCGAGAGGCAAGTGTATCGATACAACAACGTAACCACGACTGTACTCTGTGTAAACCAAATCATAAACATTTCGATGCAAATGCATGAACAACATATAAGTATATGTATACTCGTATACGTATATCCGTATAAGTATAATCGTATAATCGTAAAACACATGCTCATGTAATCCGAAATCTCATATGCATGCTCAAGTTCATAAAACGTATATCAAGACTCGCAAATAATCCGTGAAAAGAAATGTCCACTCACAGACTAGCGTAACGCGTATCGCGTTAACCCGTGATCCGGCGGAATGCCCCTCGCCAATCAAACGATCACAAACACCTGAACAAACACAATGTCCAATACTCAAAGTCATAATCCGACAACTCAAATCAAATCACGAGAAACCACCGTTCTCGGAAACACACAATTCGAATACGACGAATCGTCGAAAATCCATATATACCACCTCAATACCTCGCTTTACGTTCGGACGCTCAACTCGAAAAATGAACCTCCCCACTGCGATCGGAGCGCGATTTCGAGTCAAATGACATGTGACTTGTCGAAAGACAAAAAGTCAACTCGTTGACCGTTGACCGCCGTCCACGGCGGCGCCACTGTTGACCGGAGAATTTCATGACGAAGCTACCCTTGTTCCACTCAAAATCACCCACTGCGCAACTTTGTCAACTGCACCGAAGTCCAATTCTCACTCTAACATGGTCAATTTCATGAAAAACTGAATGAACACACAAATTTCAAATCCAAAATTCTCCTTCCACAAATCGAATTAGAACACCAAACTTACATGGTAGCTTGTAGGTGAGGAGAGCTTCAAAGCCCAGTAAAAATTGCAGCTCAATTCGGTCTTAATCGAAGAACTCGAATCCCAAAGTTTTCCCTCCATTTTGGCCGGATTTTTCTTCCATTTCCGGCAAGCCTTGCCGTGAAAAAAGGCCGGAGTCACCCTCAAGGGACCAAGGCGCATCGAATGGAACCAACCCCGTCCCACGAGGTGGCCGGAATCGATCGCCACCGCGAGCCACCGTGCATCCCGACGCCAACTCCTCTCTCCACCGAGTTGACTCGGTCAACTCGGTCAAACCCCATTATTGTAAGTCTTTGACTTGCCCAAAATAGCAGGTTGCTATATATAGCCTTTCCCAAAACGGAAACTTCATAATTATCCATTTCGACAAACTTCAAACGCGCGTAACTTTCTCGTCGTAATTCCGATTCCGATAATTCTCGCGGCCACAAACTCTTCTCGACATATTCTTCAATAATCACCTGAAGTCAAACACATCGGCCAATCAGATAAAAAGTCAACTGTTCAGCCCAAACACATAATAAATCGACTAAACCAACAACAAACGGAAATATTCGCAACTAATTCCTCGTAACTCCAAATCATGCAGAAGCCGACCATTAAATTAAATTCTGAACAACTTTCGTGCAGAAGCCGAGACCAAATTCTCGTCCGGTAATTTAGTCGTTAAGTAGCCCACCATTTAAATCCGAACTTCAAATATTCATAATTAATTCCTCGGTCGTCCAAATAACGATCCGGAACCGCCCACGAACTCGTAATCACACATACAACGACTCTCGAGAAGACACCCAGCTCCAATTCTCGGCCAATAATTAAGTCGTTAACAAGCTCGGCGATTCCAATAACCGTCGGACAACTGCGACTACGCAGTAACTCATCGATCAAGCTGAACATACTGCTGATTCTGATCCGGGTCGTCACAATAATCATCGAAATCTGAAAAGTCAACCGTCTCGCCAGAGCGCCGGCGGCGGCGGCGGCGCGCCGTCAACGGAGAGTTCCTCCGGCGAGGAAGCTCCAGATTTCAAGATCACATCAAGCCTAACCTTTTCCTCAACTACCATACAACCCAATTCTCACCGGAATCTCCTCAAAATAGCTCGAAACCCAAACGGAGCTAAACTCCGGTAACCATATCGGGTTCACCAAAAACCTCATCCTCAGCCCAAATTAAACACAGGGGAAGCTTCACCAGGGCAAGAGGAGTCGAAACCCCCACTCCCCCGCCACCGTAGTTCGCCGGAAAGCCACCCCCCCCCCGTTACCGGCGAATTCCGGCAAACCGACCCGATTCGTTCTCATCCAAATCTCCATCAATTTTCACGATTCCAATTGCAAAAGAACTTAAAAACTCAAGAGGAAGAGAATTATACCCTTCACGTGGCCGCAGGTGACCGGAAAATCCAAGTCGGCCGGCGAAAACCAAAAGGGAAAGTTTCCTCTTCGGTCAACGGTCAACAGCCCCAAAATGGAAAGTCAACGCCCTGGTCAAACTTCAAACAATGTTTTCGACAATTTTACGACTATTTCCGATATTTATACTCGCGTCTCGGGACGATCAACGGTTCAAAACGAATAACCAAAACGATTCGGATAAACACGAAACAAACGGATAAACTTGTCGATAAACCGAAACTTCAAATAATTGTATTATATTCCTCGGTTATCGGAAAAATCATCCGAAACAGCCCACAAGTTCGAAATCACGTGCTCTACAACTTCCGTGAAGAAACTCAATTCAAATTCTCGGCCGATATTTAAGTCGCGAGCTAATCCAGTAAAACCACTCTATTAACGATTAATCGCAATTTTACGCAAACTCGTGAATCGTGCTGATTACACTACTGATTTTGGTTCAGGTCATCACAAATCTACCCCCCTTTAAAAAAAAAAATTCTACCTCAAAATTTACGTACCTGTCAAGTGAATAAATGAGGATACTGCTCCTGCATACGCTGCTCAGTCTCCCAAGTGGCCTCCTCAACCGAGTGATTCTGCCACAAGACCTTCACAAGCGGGATCACACGGTGCCTCAACTCCTGCTCACGACGATCGAGAATCTGTACTGGCTCCTCCACGTACGTCAAATCCTCTCGGATCGGTAACTGCTGTGGGGCTAACACATGAGAAGGATCTGAGATGTACTTCCGCAACATCGAAACGTGGAAAACATCATGAACACGAGCCATCTCAGCTGGCAACTCTAGTCTGTAAGCAACAGCTCCAACCCTCTTTGTGATCTCGTATGGACCAATGTATCGTGGTCGAAGCTTACCACGCTTCCCGAAACGCATAACTCCCCTCCACGGAGATAGTTTCAGGAAGACCCAATCACCTATATCAAACTCGAGGCTCTTCCTCCTTACGTCTGCGTAACTCTTCTGCCGATCCTAGGCGATCTTCAATCTATCCCGGATAATCTGAACATCCTCCATAGTGCCCTTCACTAGATCAGGGCCAATAAGCCATCGCTCGCCCACCTCACTCCAACACAACGGAGTGCGACACTGCTTCCCGTACTGGGCCTCGTATGGTGCCATCTCAATACTGGCCTGATAGCTGTTGTTGTAGGTGAACTCTATAAAATATAGCTGCTGGTCCCAATTCCCGCAGAACTGCAACACACATGACCGGAACATATCTTCATGTGTCTGTATAGTCCGCTCGGACTGCCCATCGTTCTGAGGATGAAAAGCTGTACTGAATCGCAACTTCATGCCCAATGCTCACTGTAATGCCTGCCAAAACTCAGATGTAAACTGACTGTCTCGATCAAAAACAATAGACACAGGCACACCGTGCAGGCGAACAATCTCTGATAAGTACAACTTGGCTAATCTGCCCACTGATACCTTCCTCGGAAGTGCGAGAAAATGAGCGAATTTCGTCAGTCGATCCATAATAACCCAAATACCAGTGTTGCCAGCCGAAGTACGCGGCAACTGATAGACGAAATCCATCGTAATGTGCTCCCAGTTCCAAACCGGACTCTCTAGTGGCTGTAGTTTCCCTGCAGGTTTCTGCCTCTCCGCTTTAACCTGCTGGCAGATCAAACATCGACACACGTATGCGGCAATCTCCCGCTACATGTTGCGCCACCAATAATACGCTCGTAGTGTACGAAACATCTTCGTACCTCCAGGATGCATCGCATATGCTGAACTATGGGCTTCATCCAGAATCTCCTTCTTCAAGCTCTCATCTCTGGGTACACATAACCTGCCTCTGAACAACAACGTACCATCGTCGCTCAATCGAAACTCTGTAGGCACACCATTCCGTATCATGGTCTTCTTGCCCAACAAATAGGAATCTGAATCCTGAGCCTCCCGTACCTGATCAACCAATATGGGTCGAACCTGAAAATAGGCCAACAAAGCTCCCTCATCATCCCATTCGAACTCGGCACCCGTAGCCCGAAGCTCGGCTAACATCGATACTCTTGCCACACACACATGAAACAACGAAGCTCCAGATTTTCGACTAAGTGCATCAGCCACAACATTGGCCTTCCCTGGATGGTACTCGAAAGTGCAATCGTAGTCGTTGATCAACTCCATCCACCGGCGTTGCCTCATGTTCAGATCCGGCTGCGTCCGCAAATAGGTAAGACTTTTGTGGTCGGTGTAGATCTTACACTGAGCTCCATACAGGTAATGTCTCAAACTCTTCAACGCTAACACAATAGCGGCTAACTCCAAATCATGCGTCGGATAGTTGACCTCATGTGGTTTTAGCTACCTGGAACCGTAGGCCACAACTCTACCATGCTGCATCAACACACAGCCAAGCCCCAATTTCGACGCATCACTGTACACTACGAACTCAACGCTGTCGTCTGGCAATGTCAGAACCGGTGCAGTAGTCAACCTCTCCTTCAGGAGTAAATAACTCTCCTCAATTTGGTCAGTGGTGTAGCAATCCGAGAGAAATCTGGCGGACTACCTGTGATCAGCCGAGGAATCTCTCAACTCTGGTCCAGAGGAATCTCTCAACTTTGGCGGACTACCGGTGATCAGCCGAGTAGCCGAAGCATCGATGCAGTAATGCCATCACCAATAAATATAAAATAATACCTCCAAAAATAACATATATCTCAACATCGTATCAAGTAAATACGGAAAATCACGATAAATCACGAACTCGCAAACAACTGTGAAAATATAAAAATTGTCCACTCACAGATCAGCAAGCGCGCACTCGCGCTAATCTCGTGGCTCGGCGGAAGATCCCTCGCCCGAAGCACGATCTCGATCTCGATCCCCTGAATAATCATAAAACACATCTGATCAAAATCATAGCCCACAACTCTGTACTTAACCACGGAAACCAACTATTCCCGAAAACATATTAAACTATATAAAACAATTGACTGAATTTCCGAAATCTCCACTCGAAACCTTCGACTGAAAATCCGATACCCAAATCAATACGAAAACCTCAAGACAATAATCAGGGCGCGATTACGAGAAAAATGACATTAAAATCATCGAAATCTGAAAAGTCAACGCTCTCGCCGGCGGCGGCGGCGCGCCGGCAACGGAGAGTTCCTCCGGCGAGGAAGCTCCAGATTTCAAGATCACATCAAGCCTAACCTTTTCCTCAACTACCATACAACCCAATACTCACCGGAATCTCCTCAAAACAGCTCGAAACTCAAACGGAGCTAAACTCCGGTAACCATATCGGGTTCACCAAAAACCTCATCCTCAGCCCAAATTAAACACAGGGGAAGCTTCACCAGGGCAAGGGGAGTCGAAACCCCCATTTCCCCGCCACCGTAGCTCGCCGGAAAGCCACCCCCCGTTATCGGCGAATTCCGGCAAACCGACCTTATTCGTTCTCATCCAAATCTCCATCAATTTTCACGATTCCAATTGCAAAACAACTTAAAAACTCAAGAGGAAGAGAATTATACCCTTCACGTGGCCGGAGGTGACCGGAAAATCCAAGTCGGCCGGCGAATTAATCATGCCGATTACGCTACTGATTCTGGTTCGGGTCGTCACAGGTTATTAAACTGATTTAGATATAGATGACTAAAATGTGTGATTAATTGGAAATTTATGAATTGATTTAATGATTAACGATTAATCGTGCCGATTACACTACTGATTCTGGTTCGGGTCGTCACAGGTTATTAAACTGATTTAGATATAGATGACTAAAATGTGTGATTAATTGGAAATTTATGAATTGATTTAACGCTTAACGATTAATCATGCCGATTACGCTACTGATTCTGGTTCGGGTCGTCACAGGTTATTAAACTGATTTAGATATAGATGACTAAAATGTGTGATTAATTGGAAATTTATTAATTGATTTAATGATTAACGATTAATCATGCCGATTACACTACTGATTCTGGTTCGAGTCGTCACAGGTTATTTAACTGATTTAGATATAGATGACTAAAATGTGTGATTAATTGGAAATTTATGAATTGATTTAATGATTTTAAGGATCGGTTGAGTCAAACATTGAATCGACCTCGAGTCACGTAATGTTCAAGAATTGAGTTAAAAACTTTAAAAATGATTTAAGATTTAGAATATGGAATTAGATTAAAGCTTGTTTGTAGTTCGGGAAGCACGATATTCGAGAATGCGACGTTCTGGACGATTTTGCTCGTTAAGTGAACGAGCTTAGTTAATTAATATTATTCTCAACGATTAATTTTTTTAAAATATGAATCGTTGTTTTAGGACAACGTATTAGCATCTGGTGGCAGTTGTATAGAAATGTCGACTGGCAGGCTTCAGTTTGGTGGAAATTACAGCATAGTACTGTGAGTGGACACTTTATTTTTACTGTTATTTTACGAGTCTAGTTATGCATTTACAGTTATGCATTTTACAGTTATGCACTTTTCAATTATGCATTATTATAGTTACGCATTAGTTTGGTGGCATATAGCATATTTTTTTACATAGAGCATAGTTACAGTTGTTGTATTGATCCACTGCGTCTCGACTGATCCCCGAGATGCTCCGAGAGGGCCAGAGACCTGACCCGAGGATTTATTGAGCACCCAGTAGGGCCAGGAAAACTGGCCTGGGCAATATTAGAACTTAAGGTCTAATGACCCGAGTCATAGCCTCCACATATTTTATAGTACCCAGGAGTACCTGGATGATCATATTTTTAGACTCGCAATATTTTTATGTACATTTATAGTAAAAGGCATATTATTTATAGTTTTCAGTTTAAAGTGAAACATTATTTTCGTTCACTCACTCTAACAGTTTTATTATTTTATAGGCCTTTCCTTGGGCTTTTCGGTTTAATTGCCCAGTTTTCAGAGTTAGTTTGAGATCGCGCACGCATGTTGTTCATGGCATAGCAGTCTCTGCCGTAGGATCCAAGGTTGATCCTGCGAGTAAGTATTTTACTTTGCATACTCAGTTTAATTTGTCTAGCTTTTCTGATGTCAAAAACAGTTGTATAACTTGTATATTTTAGTAGTGAATCTATATGTGGAAAATTTCTTTATTTCATGACTTTTGAGTTTTGGATCTCCACATTGGTTGTCAATTAGTGAGTAGTATCTAATGTTAGCATAGTCATTAGAGCTTAATTACGTTTTAGGCAACTAAATCGGGGTTAGGTCCTTTCAGTTGGTATCAGAGCATTAGGTTATAGGTTCCATAAACTGTACTTGGTCACTTTTTTGTTGTGTTTGATTACGCTCAACACATCTGGAGTGATGGCCTGACTGCAGCGGATCCCCATCAAATACTCATGGTGTTGAACTCGTCGAATACACGACGAATGTGACCAAGTACGAACTTCAGCCTGTGAGCCAGTGTGCCCTTATCGCTATGCCTTACGTGCGTTGACCTCGATCAGATTTATCGAAGTGTTTAGGCATTTCTCTGCATAGAAGAACATGATGAAACGATTAGAAATAATACCTTTTGCATGTGTCCATTCTGCGATGGTACCAGCCAGATACTTCACCTCCACGGTATTATACCACCTGTCATCATTCAGGTTTCAATTTTTTGTTTCCATGCATGCGTAGAGAACAAGAAGATATTGATCATCTGCATTGTTTCTCAGTTTTACTATGGAAACCAAAGCAGTACTACACATTTACTATTGGGTCTATTGTGTGACACTATGAGAATTCAGTGACTGTAGTGTGTCTAGTTACCGACCCGTAGCATCGACTCGAATGTTAGTCGAGATATGAGGTTGCTCTATGGGAAAAATACAATATTTAGTAGTCTCATAATCGTTTTTCCTCAGTTAAGTGTTATTAAGAATCCTCTTTCCTGTGCTCGTTTCGTCTTTTCCTTCATTCCAGATTTGTTAGGGCGACATGAGCCCTGGGTATTGTTACTATAGTGAACGAGGTGTTTATGATGATAACTACTAGAAGTAAGGTTTCCTTATGAATGGACTTAGCAACCGGTTTTCCCCCATTGGACATACTTCAGACTTATGAGTCATTGACCTCGAGTTGGTTCATCATGAAATGCTTTGGGTTAATGTGTTTTCTGTTCCATCGGAAATATATGCAGTGTCATAGTCGTGGATGATGCAAGTAGAGTAGCAAGGATATGGTGTAATTGTGAAATTGCAGACGAAAATTATTGTAGAGCTCAAATTGATCCTCTGATATTTTTGGGGAAAATGTGTTTTATCGAAAGTAAGTTTTATCTAACCCTATTTTCTTTCTCTCTAGCACGGACCGACTTAAGTTTTAGATCTTCCGTCATCTTTTCCAGTCAACCTCTGTCTGTATTTCAAATATCATTTTGAGGCTTAATTCTCTTGATTCGATTTTCGTTGGGTTTGTTTCCTACGAGTACAAGTATGTGAGAATCAAATAGTCTTCTCTCCATGTAGCTTTGTCACTGGGTTCGGTGATGCACTTTGTTTCGTGGTTGACGTCGGAGGTAAGGAGTAAATGTGTTATGCTTTAGCCACCTCGTTACGTGAAAATGTTATTGTGGATTACGTTACCGTCTTGTAACTTCACACTTGTATCGTAATCTGTAATAATTTCAGCAAGACAATATTGCCAGAAAGCACACTTATTTCATTCCAGACATTTGATTTCTTTGTTTAACGCTTTTTCATGGAGCAAATTTGTAGTGCTCGAGGTGGATTGTTGCCTCAGAATCTGTAAAATTTGGTTAAATCACCATTGGTCACCTCAATGTGTAGAGAGTTTGTAATAACTGTCAACAATGGAGGTTTATTCACTATCTTGTGAATCTATTAATTTAATTTGGTTAGTTAGGACTAACCTTAAGTTTCTCTAAACCAACTTCTTCATGATCAAGTTGCGTTCATTTTATCTCGTGAACACACTTCTCTTTATAAAGATATCTTTTATGATGTGTAGCTAGATCAAAAATTTAACTTTCCTTGTTTTGAATTAAGAGGGTTCGCGAGGATGAAGATGTTGTTATCAAGGTTCCAGATGAGAGTTGTGCGTTTTATGCTTGTACACATAAGAAACACTAAGCTCGATAATTAACAAGGAATTTTATATATCATAAGCACGTACTGAAATCAGAAAAATATGAGTATGACTTGATTTGATATTTGTTGCATGATCTTTGGTTTCACGCTAGACTGGTTATGAGAGCATCATGCAGGTGATCAAGCGTTCATTACTCGTAGGAGCATATATGAGAATTTTACGTGGAAATGCAAACTTTCCACCAGTTTTAGATTTTTGTTTAACGAAGATGTAGTTTATTATAAAGTCTTTTTATTGATTTCTACAGAAGAGTTGTCATGTTTCTTGAATTTCATAGCATTCTTGTCCCCAGATTAGTTTTATTGGTTAAGTATCCAGTGCCCAGGAAATCACAAAATTCTGTAATTGTTTAATGATGGTAGTGACATCAATTCAGTTATTAAATTCGAGAGCGAGCCTGAGTATGTAAATTAGGGGGGTAAATTATAACGACTCGTACCCGATTAGTAAGTTAATCTTCATTTGTTGAGTTTATTATCCAGTTGGTTTTGTTTCAACAACGTTAATCAAGAAGAGTAGTTTATTTACCGTTGGTAAATAGTGAGAGCTTGTGAGTTAACTTTTTATCGAATTGTCGAAATTGGTTGACTTCCAATCGAAGTTGTAGAATTTGGCGAGACATATCCGTAAACGTGAAGAATGCCAAAAACAGAGTTATGACAAGAAAGTTAAGATCAGCAGAAATGTATCGGAAATGTAATAGTCATAGATGGTCAAGTATAAATGAAAGGACCCAACCCCGATTTAGCTCCCTAAACTGGAATCAAACCCTTTCGAAAACACGAACCAACAAAAACCGTAGAAATTTTGGCAGAGTTTCGTTACTAACGTTGTGACGACCCGGACCAGAATCAGCCGTATGATCAGCTATATTCGTGAGCTACGGCGTAGTCGCAGAGTTGCGACAGTTGTTTTAATCGCCGAGCTTCTTAACGACTAAATTATTGGCCGAGAATTTGAAAGGACCCAACCCCGATTTAGTTCCCTAAACCGGAATCGAACCCCTTCGAAAACACGAACCAACAAAAACTTTTCAAAATTTGGGCAGAGTTTCGTTACTAGCGTGGAATTACCTTTACCTGCACGCGGAAAATACACTTCATCCTATGCCACAAAAAGCAAACCGTGGGCACCAATCCCATCCGGATTTCTCAATATCACAACAGTAAAGTAAACAATACATATAATAGTATTTTACTGAAATCCGGGTTTAAATTCGTATAACATATTCAACAGATAGCTCAGAGCGACATCTAATACATAACCATATACGTATACCACAGTAGGTAGAACAATAAACCTACTGGATGAAACAAGATTGCTCGAGCACTATGCCTCCGACCACGACGTGCGACACCAGAGCCTGAACTGCAAACTGGGCACGGAAATTGAAAAGCCCAGGTGAAAGACAATAAACACGTTAGAGTGAGTGGACGAAAATAAATGTCTTTCACCAAGTAATATATATGTATAAAATCATATGCGAGTCAAATGCATAAGTAAAGAAATGGTACACGAGGGAGACTCCAACTCCTCACGCGTCCGGGTACACGAGGGAGACTCCAACTCCTCACGCGTACAGAGCATGCAATGTAAAATCGCGGAATCACTCATGGACTACCACGCGATAGCACAGTCTGAATCACGGGATCCCAGACCCACACGTGATTCCTAGCCAGAAAGGCCTCGGGTCAGGATATCTGTCCCCCCCGGAGCGTACTCGGGGATCAGCCGAGAAGCCAATGTGTATCGATACCACAACATATACTGAGACTGTACTCTGTGTAAACCAAATCACAAATCTTTTCCATGCACATGCTTAAAACATAATATGTACGTATATGTATATATTCGTATACGTATATTCGTATAAGCATAATCGTAAAACACATGCTCGTAAAATCACAATCAATATGCATGCTCAAGTTCGTAAATCATAAATAAAAGACTCGCATTCAATCCGTGAAAAGAAATTGTCCACTCACAAACTTGCGTAACGCATATCGCGTTAACCCGTGATCCGGCGGAAAGTCCCTCGCCAAACGAACGATCACGAACACCTGAATATTCACAAAATCCATATTTCAAACTCATATCTCGACAATACACGACAAATCACGAGAAACCACCGTCCTCGAAAATACGAAATCCGAATACGACGAATCGTCGAAAAACCATATATATATCACCTCAATCCCTCGTTTTACGTTCGGACGCTCAATTCGAAAAACGAACCTCCCCACTGCGATCGGGGCGCGATTTCGAGTCAAATGACATGCAATTCATCGAAAACCATGCCGGGCGAAAAGTCGCCGCCGCCGGCGGCGGCGCCACCGCCGTCGCCGCTGCCACAGTCGCCGGAAAACTCCAATCTGCCCAGAAAATTACATGGCATACATGGTTTCAAAGATCTCGACGAGCCCAACAACTTTCCAGTTATAGGTTAAGGCCAATTCTCACTCTAACTAGCTCAATTTCATGAAAAACCGAATTGTGTCATAAATTTCAAACCCAAAATTCTCCATGTATACATCGAATTGAAACACGAAACTTACAGGGAAGCACCATGGTGATGAGGGCTACAAAGCCCACCCCAAAGTTCAGCTCGAATCGGCCCGAATCGGAAACCACCATTAACCTCCAAAACCTTCAAACTTTGGCCGGAATTTCTCCCTCCTCCGGCGTCCCACGCCGTGAGAGGAGGCCGGGAAGGTGAAGAGGGGATCACAACGAGTAGAAAGAGCTACGGGCCAAGCCCGGAAGTGGCCGAAATCTTCATGGCCACCGTGGAACCGTCGCACGTCTTCTCCTCCACCACGGTCAACCAAAGTCAACAAGGTCAACCAGAAATAAATAGTCCTCCCTTCCTAAAATGGAAACCTTCTATTTATATACATGCCAAAAATGGAAACTTTCCCAAATTGATTTCGACAAACTTCGAATATCCATAACTTTCTCGTCGTAATTCCGATTCCAATCATTCTCGTGGCCACAAACTTGTATCAACGTACTCTACAATAATCACCCAAAGTCAAACACATCGACCAAACGGATAAAAAGTCAACCCTTCAAAGCAACACACATTACATCGACTAAATAATCAACAAACGGAAAAATTCGCAACTAATTCCTCGTAACTCCAAATCATGCTCCGGAAGTTCCCACGAACTCGAAATTAAATTCTGAACAACTTCCGTGAAGAAGCCGAGACCAAATTCTCGTCCGGTAATTTAGTCGCGAGCAAACCTGCCATTTAAATCCGTTTCCGTCGAAACTTCAAATATTCATAACTAATTCATCGGTCGTCCAAATAACGATCCGGAACCGCCCACGAACTCGTAATCACATGTACTACAACTCTCGAGAAGAGACCCAGCTCCAATTCTCGGCCAATAACTAAGTCGTTAAGAACTCTGATGATTCCAATATCTGTCAAAAATCCGCGACTGCGCTGTAACTCACGAATCAACCTGATTATACTTCTGATTCTGGTTCGGGTCGTCACAAATCCACCCCCCTTAAAAAAAATTTCGACCTCGAAATTTCTGGGTCTGCCGACTACAAGGTAGGAGCACTGCCTCTGCATACTGCTCAACTCACCAACGGCAATCTCAACTGAACAATTCTAATCACAAACTCCACAATAGGAGATAGCTCTGTGCTGGAATTTCTGTACCCACAAATCACAAATCTGAACTGGCTCCACACAAGCGCCAAGTGTTCCTACAAAAGGAACAGATAGGGTACACAACACGTAGCAAACCTGAAACATAGTTCCGCCACGCGGAACACAAAAGCCAACACTATAGGCGGTGCCGAACCATACGGCATAACACAAACTCGCCTATGGCCACATACGGATCAATACATCATAACAAATCACAACTCAGTCTGCTCATACCAACGTAACTCAAGCATCGAACTCAAACAATTATCAACCCATTTCCGCTAGTCTGACAGTCTGTGGTAACACACTCCACAAAATCGGAAACAAACATCAACTCAAATTCAAACCAAACTCACTCCAGCACAATGGAGTATAGCATCACATCTCAAATCAACATCAAATAATCTCAAAACTATAGTGGTCCACAAGCTGGTACTGCATGCAATCTCGAACAGTTGAAACTGCTGGTCCCGAATCCTCCGGAACTGCAATACCGAAATACACAACATGCCCTCATAGGCCTGAATAGTCCTCAAAGATCACTCGCCAATCCGAGGATAAGAACCGGTACTAACTCGTAATCTGGTCCCCAATGCTCGCTGCAAAGCTCGCCAACACACAGTCGTAGCAGATTACCTCCATCGGCGAACTGGGACAAAAATACACCACGTAGATGGACAACTTCCATCAAACACAGCCACGACAGCCTGCCACTGAAATCGTCTCCGAAAGTACGAGGAAACGTACTGAGTACGTCAGACGACCTACAAAGGCCCAACAACTGGTGTCACCAACCAAAGTGCAAACAACATACACAAACACAGCAACAATCGCCACGTCTAATCGGAAATCTTCAATGGCTGACACTTCTCGGCAAGTCTCTGCCTCCTAGCCATAGCCAGTCGACGAATGTGGCATCAGCACACACAAGCTGCTACATGGCTCTTCATGTTGCGTCACGAGTAATAAACTCGAAGTATCAGACACAACTCCACATCCCTAGCGCCAAACGCACGCAAAATCACGAGCCTCAACACCATCATACTCAAACTCAGCTCCCGTAGCCCATAACTCGGCTAACACGAAAACTCGAGCCATACTCACATGAAACACTGAAGCTCTCGATTCTCGACTGAATGCATCAATAACAACATCCAGACGGATGATCAAGTACAACCTCTAACCTTTCTCGAGCAACTCAAAGGTGCAGCCATAGTTGTCAGTCGACTCCATCTATCGACACTGCCTCAAGCTCAAATCTGGCCGAAAATGCAAGTGGATAAAACTCAGTGGTCAGTGTACATCCTATACTGCGCTGCACGCCATAGTAGTAGCGTCACGAACTCACTGATGCTAACACAAGGGAAGCTACACCCAAATCATACATAGGACACGTAGCTACACAAAGTTCCACTGCCTGGAATTATGAGCCCCCGCTCTGCTACACAGCATCAATGCACAACCAAATCCAAACCTCAATGCAACACCATAACCCACGAACTCGTCGCGGTCGTCAGGTAAGGTCAACACCGAAGCAACGGGCAACCATCCGACAGGAGGAAGTAACTCTCCTCGCGTACATCGAACCACTTGAACTTGACGCCTTCTTCGTCAATCTGGAAAAATGAAATGACAATCCGGGAAAATCCTGCACAAGCCGTCAGTAATAGCCTGCAAAACCCAAGAGACCCCCGATCTCTGGTACAAAGTAGGGCAAACTCCAAATCAACACGGCTTCTAACTGGTCAGGACCCACGCCAACTCCCTCAGATAACATCACACAGCCCAAAATCTTCACGCTAATCAGCCAAAACTCATACTGACTGAACTTCGCAAACACCTGGTCGTCTCGCAAAGTCCGCGAAACCGCTCACGATTACTCCAGGTACTGGTCCACACTCTCGAAGTACATCAGAACATTGCCAACGAAGATGAATGCAACTCATCCAGAAACCGTCTGAACACATGGTCCATCAAGTCCACACAATCTACGGGGCATTGGTCAACCAAACAGCGTGACCAAGAACTCCTGATGCCTGCACCATGATCTGAAAGCTAACATAACCACGTCTGACTCACCAAACCTCAACTGATAGTATCCGGATCCGGAATCAATCCTCGAAAAGACTGAAGCTCTCGCGAGCTGATCAACCAACCGTCAATCCGAAGCGGAGGATACTCACTCTCCTCTGAAGTAAATCGAGCTTCCGGTAGTCAGTGCACCACCTCGTCAAATCGTCCAACATCCGTGTAAATAGTGCAAGAGCACACCACACAAATATGTGGGGTCGCACGAAGTCTCCTGAAATCTCCTCCAGCAAATCCTGGAGTCGAAACAATAGCTCCATCAGCTCCGCTAGCTCCAAACGACAAGATGCCGGTAAAATGAGTCCAGCGCCTGGTACAAGCTCAATGGTGTAGTCGGTCTTCCGAACTGAAGGAATACCTGGTAACTCCTCCAAAACACACCTGGAAATTCGGAAACCACCTCAATGTCACCAACGTCAGGTACAACACTCATAGTATCCACAACATGGGCTAAGCAAGCAACATAACCCGTCTCCATCATCCGCTCGACCATCACCACGAAACAGCATCTCGGGGAAATCTGGTCGTCGAAACACAACCTCCTCCTCGAGGTACTCGAACACAGCCAAATGCATCGTCAGTAAGTCCATACTCACAAACATACCAAAATCACAACATCCAGTTAACAGATCCGCGGCTAAGTCATAACCTCCAACAAGGATCTCGCAACCTCCGGATGGATACAATACTCTCCAAAACCTCGAAAGTGGAGATGTAGGTACAATAGCCATGGATATCAAACAACAGCAACCTCAGAGAAAAATCTGTCCTCAAACAAGGTCATGGCACGAACTCCAACATGCCCAACTAGTCGTCCAGGTCAATTGCGACTTGCTGAATAGCTCATCAAAAGGATACACTGATCAGATTGCAGGAACAATATGAGGATTTCCTCATAAACTCTGGGCTACCGAACTGCTACAACAGCAGGCTGAGGGCGCTCCCTCGTAACGTGACCCTCCTGGTCACCACAATGGCAACTGAGAGTGCTCTACAAATACATGTCACCGCAACACCTGCTGCGTGAAAGGATCACCAATGATCGCCCAAACTCATGCCACAGGAGCAAGTCCACTACACTGTGATCTCCGTCATCGTCAAACGGATTCTATGCTTGATCTGATGGCCCACAACATAATCAAAAGACCACAGCCTGATGAAGTCACTGATCCCGAAGTGTCGGAACTCAACCTCATCAAAGTCTCAACTAAGTCCATTTTCCTCAAACCATCACATCAAAAACCGCGTACACCTTCCCTTCTCGACAGCCTCGCCACTGAGTACAGCACACTAAGCTCCTCATGGATGTCTCGAGGCACATCAATCAGAATCTCTCTGATGCTCAGGTTCAAACTCATGTCGAACCTCGTACACAGTTCCCTCTGAAGCCACATAACTCGTGCAAATAAGGACAAACATGTGAACAATGCATCTCTGCCTCTGGTGGGTAAACACTCCACAATCAATTGCTGGATAGCCTGATAACCAATACCATATACACAACACCCTGAATGTAGGCCATGGAGTCACAACCGGAACTCACACAATAACAGCCCACCAAATACAATAATCTGAATCAGGCAACATCACTACAACAAATCTCAACTCTGAGGCAACATGTAGACGCCCATATACACATCCCCAGGCAAACTGTGCCACACAATTCACTGAACTCTGAATACTCATCCAAATCCACTGTTCTCTGGCAATTCACGCGTTGAATGATCCTCAATAGGATCCACAACCGAAACGACACGGAAAGCACGTCAGGAGGCATCCTAATGAATACAATATCGTTCACAACAAGTGGAACATAATCATGGTACTTCAAATATTTGAAAGTATACAACACCCGGAATTTGATGATTATCCGCCGGCCGGTCGGGTCACCATTCCAGACATGCTGTACATTCTCAAATATCCTTAGTAAACACGACTACAGAAGTCTACAGAACCTATAACCTAATGCTCTGATACCAAGCTGAAAGTCCCTCGCCAAACGAACGATCACGAACACCTGAATATTCATAAAATCCATATTTCAAACTCATATCTCGACAATACACGACAAATCACGAGAAACCACCGTCCTCGGAAATACGAAATCCGAATACGACGAATCGTCGAAAAACCATATATATATCACCTCAATCCCTCGTTTTACGTTCGGACGCTCAATTCGAAAAACGAACCTCCCCACTGCGATCGGGGCGCGATTTCGAGTCAAATGACATGCAATTCATCGAAAACCATGCCGGGCGAAAAGTCGCCGCCGCCGGCGGCGGCGCCACCGCCGTCGCCGCTGCCACAGTCGCCGGAAAACTCCAATCTGCCCAGAAAATTACATGGCATACATGGTTTCAAAGATCTCGACGAGCCCAACAACTTTCCAGTTATAGGTTAAGGCCAATTCTCACTCTAACTAGCTCAATTTCATGAAAAACCGAATTGTGTCATAAATTTCAAACCCAAAATTCTCCATGTATACATCGAATTGAAACACGAAACTTACAGGGAAGCACCATGGTGATGAGGGCTACAAAGCCCACCCCAAAGTTCAGCTCGAATCGGCCCGAATCGGAAACCACCATTAACCTCCAAAACCTTCAAACTTTGGCCGGAATTTCTCCCTCCTCCGGCGTCCCACGCCGTGAGAGGAGGCCGGGAAGGTGAAGAGGGGATCACAACGAGTAGAAAGAGCTACGGGCCAAGCCCGGAAGTGGCCGAAATCTTCATGGCCACCGTGGAACCGTCGCACGTCTTCTCCTCCACCACGGTCAACCAAAGTCAACAAGGTCAACCAGAAATAAATAGTCCTCCCTTCCTAAAATGGAAACCTTCTATTTATATACATGCCAAAAATGGAAACTTTCCCAAATTGATTTCGACAAACTTCGAATATCCATAACTTTCTCGTCGTAATTCCGATTCCAATCATTCTCGTGGCCACAAACTTGTATCAACGTACTCTACAATAATCACCCGAAGTCAAACACATCGACCAAACGGATAAAAAGTCAACCCTTCAAAGCAACACACATTACATCGACTAAATAATCAACAAACGGAAAAATTCGCAACTAATTCCTCGTAACTCCAAATCATGCTCCGGAAGTTCCCACGAACTCGAAATTAAATTCTGAACAACTTCCGTGAAGAAGCCGAGACCAAATTCTCGTCCGGTAATTTAGTCGCGAGCAAACCTGCCATTTAAATCCGTTTC
The DNA here is from genome assembly GCA_946800695.1 of Geum urbanum. Lineage (NCBI taxonomy): Eukaryota > Viridiplantae > Streptophyta > Magnoliopsida > Rosales > Rosaceae > Geum > Geum urbanum. The sequence goes on from OX326998.1 coordinate 46,181,277, forward strand.
CGTCGAAACTTCAAATATTCATAACTAATTCATCGGTCGTCCAAATAACGATCCGGAACCGCCCACGAACTCGTAATCACATGTACTACAACTCTCGAGAAGAGACTCAGCTCCAATTCTCGGCCAATAACTAAGTCGTTAAGAACTCTGATGATTCCAATATCTGTCAAAAATCCGCGACTGCGCTGTAACTCACGAATCAAGCTGATTATACTTCTGATTCTGGTTCGGGTCGTCACAGAATTGGAGCTAGGTCTCTTCTCGAGAGTCGTTCTATATGTGATTACGATTTCGTGGGCGGTTCCGGATCGTTATTTGGACGACCGAAGAATTAGTTATGAATATTTGAAGTTCAGATTTAAATGGTGGGCTACTTAACGACTAAATTATCGGACGGGAATTTGGTTTCGGCTTCTTCACGGAAGTTGTTCAGAATTTAATTTCGAGTTCGTGGGAACTTTCGGAGCATGATTTGGAGTTACGAGGAATTAGTTGCGAATTTTGCCGATTGTTGTTTGTTTGGTTGATTTAATTGTGTGTTGGTTCGAAGAGTTGACTTTTTATCCGTTTGGCCGATGTGTTTGAATTTGGGTAATGTTGGAAGATTATGTCAAGTCGAGTTCGTGACCGCGAGAATTATCGGAATTGGAGTTACGACGCGAAAGTTATGCGTGTTTAAAGTTCGTCGAAATGGATAAGTTTGAGTTTCCATTTTGGGAAAGCTATCAATAGTGACCTGCCTAAAAGGGAAAGTCAAAGTTGTATTGATTATGGTTGACTCGGTCAACTGGGTTTGACCGAAGGGGAGGAGATGCCACGGTGGTTCCCGGCGGCCTACCGGCGACGGAAACTATTCCGGCCACCATAGAGGGCGGGGCTGGTCTTGTTCCGTGCGCCTCGACACCCCGAGTCACCTTCCGGGCACCCCGCACGGCGAGGCTCGCCGGAGGAGGAAGAATATCCGGCCCAAAAATGGAAGATTTTTGATGATTTCGGGTTTGAATTTTCAGACCGATTCGAGCTGAACTTTGGGGTGGGCTTTGTAGCCCTCATCACCATGAAGCTACCATGTAAGTTTGGTGATCTAATTTTGCTTGAGTATGGAGAATTTTGGATTTGAAATTTTGTGTACAATTCGGGTTTTCATGAAATTGGATGAGTTAGAGTGAGAATTGGCCTTTGTTGTAGTTGACAAAGTTGTTCAGTGGGTGATTTTGCATGGAATGGTGGTTTCTCCGCCGGAAAATTCTCCGTTTGGTGGTGGCGCCGCCGTGGGCGGCGGTCAACGGTCAACGGCGGTCAACTTTGACTTTTTCGGAGTTTTCGACGAGTTGCATGTCATTTTACTCGAAATCGCGCCCCGATCGCAGTGGGGAGGTTTGTTTTTCGAGTTGAGCGTCTGAAATTACAGTGAGGTATTGTGGTATGATTTCCGGATTTCCGACAGTTTGTCGTGATCGGATTACGTGTTTCCGAGAACTATGGTTTCTTGTGATTTGTTTTGAATTGTCGAATTATGTTTGTGAGAATTAGGTATTATGATTATTCAGGTGTTCGTGATCGTTTGTTTGGCGAGGGACTTTCCGCCGGATCACGGGTTAACGCGATACGCGTTACGCCAGACTGTGAGTGGACAAGTTTCTATTTTTACTGTTGATTTTGCGAGTTCGTGGATTTATTCATTTTCCGTATTTGTTTTATACGATGATTGAGATATATGTGTTATTTTCGGAGGTGTATTATATGTTTATTGGTGATGGCATTTATTGCATCGATGCTACCAGAGTTGAGAGATTCCTCTGGCCCAGAGTTGAGAGATTCCTCTGGCCCAGAGTTGAGAGATTCCTCTGAAGCAGGGTTGAGAGATTCCCCTGAGTGCCGCCAGGGTTGAGAGGTCCCCTGGCCTATCACCGTCAGGTTTGAGCGATTCACCTGACGTCGGGTTTGAGAGGTCGCCCGACAACCTCCATATATATATGTGTTGTTGTTGTTGTGTTTTCCGAACTCGCACTGTTTTACATTGAGTATGTATATAAACTGGTGAAAGGCATATGTTTATTTTCGTCCACTCACTCTAACGTTTTATTTGCCTTTCCCCTGGGCTTTTCGGTTTCCGTGCCCAGTTTGCAGTTCGGACTCTGGTGTCGCACGTCGTGGTCGGAGGCATAGTGCTCGAGCTACTTTGTTTCTTCCAGTAGGTTTATTGTTCTACCTACTGTGGTATACGTATATGATTATGTATTAGAAGTCGCTCTGAGCTTCCTATTGTACATGTTATACGATTTTACTCCGGATGTTCCGTAAAGTACATATATGTTTACTACTTTACGTTATTGTTGATATATTGAGAAATCCGGATGGGATTGGTGCCCACGGTTTGCTTTTTGTGGCATAGGACGAAGTGTTAATTTCTGGGTGCAGGTTATGGTAATTCAACGCTAGTAACGAAACTCTGCCCAAATTTCGAAAAGTTTTTGTTGGTTCGTATTTTCAAAAGGATTTGATTCTGATTTAGGTAACTGAATCGGGATTGGGTCCTTTCAAACGTGGAATTACCATTACCTACACGCGGAAAATACACTTCATCTTATGCCACAAAAATCAAACCGTGGGCACCAATCCCATCCGGATTTCTCAATATATCAACAGTAAAGTAAAACAATAAGTATATCTATACTTTACTGAAATCCGGTGTAAAATCGTATAATATATACAACAGATTACTCAGAGTGACCTCTAATGTATAAACATATAAGTATACCACAGTAGGTAGAACAATAAACCTACTGGAAGAAACAAGGTAGCTCGAGCACTATGCTTCCGATCACGACGTGCGACACCAGAGCTTGAACTGCAAACTGGGCACGGAAACCGAAAAGCCCAGGGGAAAGACATAAAACACGTTAGAGTGAGTGGACGAAAATAAATGTCTTTCACCAGTTGATATATATGTTTAAAATAACATATGCGAGTCCAGGTAAATAAAAACAACAAGTACACGAGGTAAAACCATAATCCTCCAGCGTACTGAGCATGTAAGTATAAATCCCACGGGTCACTTATGGACACCTCCGTGCTAGTACAGTCCGAATCACGGGGTCCTTGGTCCGCACGTGATTCTAAGCCAGAAATGGCCTCGGTTCCGGGGAAACGCCCCTCACCGGTCAGGTCGGGGTGACGACGCGCCTCCTAGCGGCCTACCATCGGGGATCAGCCGAGAAGCAAGTGTATCGATACAACAACGTAACTAAGACTGTACTCTGTGAAAACCAAATCATAAACAGTTCGATGCTAATGCATGAAACAACATATAAGTGTATGTATACTCGTATACGTATATTCGTATAAGTATAATCGTATAATCGTAAAACACATTCTCATGTAATCCGAAATCTCATACGCATGCTCAAATTCGTAAATCATATAAAAGACTCCCAAGAATTCTGTGAAAAGAAATTGTCCACTCACAGACTAGCGTAACGCGATATGCGTTAATCCGTGATCCGGCGGAAAGTCCCTCGCCAAACGAACGATCACGAACACCTGAATAATCACAATCACCATTTCTCAAAATCATAATTCGACAATTCAAGACAAATCACGAGAAACCACCGTTCTCAGAAACACATAATCCGATTACGACAAACTGTTGGAAATCCGGAAAACACACCTCAATACCTCGCTGTACTTTCGGACGCTCAACTCGAAAAATGAACCTCCCCACTGCGACCGGGGCGCGATTTCGAGTGAAATGACATGCAACTTGTCGAAAATCCCAAAAAGTCAAACTTTGACCGTTGACCGCCGCCCACGGCGGTGCCACCACCAATCTGAAAATTTCTCGGCGGAGCAACCCCTATTCCACTCAAAATCATCCACTGAGCAACTTTGTCAACTGCAACAAAGGCCAATTCTATCTCTAACTAGCTCAATTTCATGATAAACCGAATTGGTACCAAATTTTCCAATCCAAAATTCTCCATCCACAATCAAAATTAGAACTCCAAACTTACATGGTAGCTTGTAGGTGATGAGGGCTACAAAGCCCACTCCAAATTGTAACTCGAATCGGTCAAAAATATGGAAGTCGAAATCACCAAGTTTCTTCAAACTTTTGGCCGGATTTCTCTCCTCCTCCGGCGACCCTCGCCGTGAAAGGAGGCCGGAACCACCATGAGGGGACCACGCCGAGCAAAACGAGCCCTAGGCCGAAGCTTAGGGTGGCCGGAATCAATTCCACTGTCGTGGGTGTCGCCGTCGATCTTCCTCTCTCTCCACCACCGAGTTGACTCGGTCAACTCGGTCAAACACATTTATGGCAAGTATTGACTTGCCCAAAACAGCAAGTTTCTATTTGTAGCCTTACCCAAAATGGAAACCAACAACACACTTTTTGGCAAACTTCAAATACCTGTAACTTCCTCGTCGTAATTCCGATTCCAATAATTCTCGCGGCAACAAACTCGACTCGACGTACTCTTCAATTATCACCCAAAGTCTAACACATCGACCAATCGGATAAAAAGTTAACTGTTCAAACCAACACATAATTAAACCAACTAAATAATTAACAATCGGAAATAATCACAACTTAATCTTCGTAATTAAGAATAATGCTCCGGAAGTTCCCACAAGCTCGAAATTAAATGCTCAACAACTTCCGTGAAGGAACTGAAACCAAATTCTCGTCCGGTAATTTAGTCGTTAAGAGCACCACCATTTAAATCTGAACTTCAAATATTCCTAATTAATTCCTCGGTCGTCCAAATAACGATCCGGAACTGCCCACGAACTCGAAATCACACATACAACAACTCTCGAGAAGAGACTCAGCTCCAATTCTCGGCCAATGATTAAGTCGTTAACAAGCCTGGCGATTCAATCATTAGTCGGAAATCTGCGATTATGCAGTAACTCACGAATCAAGCTGATCATACTGCTGATTCTCGTCTGGGTCGTCACAAATCCACCCCCTTTAGAAAAATTTCGACCTCGAAATTTCTGAGTCTGCCGACTAAACATAGGAGCACTGCCTCTGCATACTGCTCAACTCTCCGGTAACAACATTAATGGAACAACTCTGATAACAAACTCCACCATAGGAGATAGCTCCGTGCTGAAATTCCTGTACCCTCAAATCACGAATCTGAACTGGCTCGACACTGGCGCCAAGTGTTCCTACATAAGGAACAGATAGGGTACACAACACGAAACAAACCTGAAACATAGTTCTGCCACACGGAACACAACACAACACACACAAAAACCAACAATATAGGCGACGTCGAACTATACGGAACAACACAAACTCGCCTACGACCGCATCCGGATCAAAGCAATATGGCAAATCACAACTTAGTTTACACACATCAACATAACTCACACATCGGACTCGGGCAATTATCATCTCATTTCCGCTAATCTGAAGTCTGTGGTAGCACATTCCACAAAATCTGAATCAAACGTCAACTCAAACTCAAACCAAACTCGCTCTAGCACAGTGGAGTACAACATCGTCCTCGAAACGACATCAAGCAACGTCAGAATCATAGTGGTCCATAAACTGGTACTGCAAGCAATCTCGAACAGCTGAAACTGCTGGTCCCAAATCTTTCGGAACTGCAATACCGAGGTCCACAATATGCCCTCTAAGGTCTGAACAGTCCTCAAAGATCGCTCACCAATCTGAGGGTAAGAACCGGTACTAACTGTAATCTGGTCCCCAATGCTCGCTGCAAAGCTTGCCAACACTCTGTTGTAGCTGATTACTTCGACCAGCAAACTGGGACACAGGTACACCATGTAAATGGACAATCTCCGTCAAACACAGCTATGCCAGCCTGCCACTGAAATCTTTCTCGAAAAGTACAAGGAAACGTACTAAATTCGTCAAATGGTCAACAATGGCCTGACAACTGGTATCACAAATCAAAATGCGCACAAACACACACAAGATCACAGCGACAAACGCCACGTCCAACCAAAAACCTCTAATGGCTGACACTTCTCGGTAAGTCTCTGCCTCCTAGCCATCGCCAGTCGTCAAATGTGACATCTGCACACACAAGCTGCTATATTGCTCTTCATGTTGCGTCACGAATAGTAAACTCGAAGTATCTAATGCATCTCCGCACCACTAGCGCCAAATGCGCGTAAAACAGTGAGCTTCAACATCATCATACTCGAACTCAGTTCTCATAGCTCACAACAAGGCTAACACGGAAACTCGAGCCTCACACACATGAAACACTGAAGCTCCCGATTGCTAACTGAATGCATCAGCAACAACATTCCAGACGGATGATCAAAGTATAACCTCTAGCCTTTCTCGAATAAGCTCAAAGGTGCAGCCACAGTCGTTAGTCGACCCCATCCATCTACACTGCCTCAAGCCCAAATCTGGCCGAAAATGCAAGTGGATGAAATTCAAGTGATCAATGTACGTCCTACACCGCGCTGCACGCTATAGTTGTACTGTCTCGAACTCTTTAATGCTAACATAAGGACAACGACATCCAAATCATACATAGGATACGTAGCTACATAAGGTTTCCACTGCCTGAATAATGAGACACCGCTCTGCTATACAACATCAAAGCTCAACCAAACCCAAACCTCGATGCATCGCCATAACCCACGAACTCATCACGATCATCCGGTAAGGTCAAAACTGAAACAACGGTCAACCATCCTGTAGGAGTAAGTAACTCTTCTCGCGTGCATCGAACCACTCGAACTTAACGCCTTCTTCGTCAATCCGGAAAGTAGAGTGGCAATCCGGGAAAATCCTGCACAAAGCCGTCGGTAAAAGCCTGCCAAACCCAAGGGACCCCTGATCTCTGGTACAATGGTAGGACAATCCCCAAATCCACACGACTTCTAACCGGTCAGGATCCACGCCAACTCCCTCGGATTACATTACACAGCCAAAAATCTTCACGCTAATCAACCAAAACTCACACTGGCTGAACTTCGCAAATAGCTGATCATCTCACGAAGTCTGCAAAACTGCTCACATTTGCTTCAGGTGCTGGTCCACACTCCTGGAATACATCAGGACATTTCCAACGAACATGACCGCAACTCGTCCAGAATCATCTAAACACATGGTCCATCAAGTCCACACGATCTACGGGGCATTGGTCAACCAAACAGCGTGACCAAAAACTCCAGATGTCCGCACCGAGATCCGAAAGCTGTCCAAACCACATCTGACTCATCAAACTTCAACTGATGGTATCCGGACCCGAAATCAATCTTCGAAAAGACTGAAGCTCTCACAAGCTGATCAAGCCAATCGTCAATCCGAAGCGGAGGATACTCACTCTCCTCTGAAGAGAATCAGGCTTACGGTAGTCAATGCACCACCTCGTCAAACCATCCATTATCCGTATACACAATGCAAGAGCACACCACGCAACTACGCGGGGTCGCATGAAATCTCCTGAAACCTCCTCCAGCAACTCCTGGAGTCGAAACTGTAGCTCCATCAGCTCCGCTGGCTCCGAACGACAAAACGTCGGTAAAATGAGTCCAGCGCCCGGTACAAGCTTAATGATGTAGTCAGTCCCTCGAACTGGAGGAACACCTGGTAACTCCTCTGGAACACACCTGGAAACTTAGGAACCACCTCAATGTCACCAATGTCGGGTACAGCAACCATAGTATCAACAACAAGAGAGAAGCAACGACACAACTCTTTTCATCATCCGCTCGACCATTGCCGCGAAACAGTATCTCGGTGAAATCTGGTCGTCGAAACACAACCTCCTTCTCGAGGCACTCGAACACAGCCAAATGCATCGTCAGTAAGTCCATACTCATAGTCACACCAAAACCACGATGTCCAGCTATAGCAGATCCGCGGCTAACACATATCCTCCAACAAGGATCTCGCAACCTCCGGAAGGATACAACACTCTCCAAAACCTCGGAAGTGGAGATGCAGGTACAACAGCCATGGATGTCCAACAACAGCAACCTCGGAGAAAAGTCTGTCCTCAAACAAGGTCATGGCACAAACTCCAACATGCCCAATCTAGCCGCCCACATCAATTGCGACTTGCTGAATAACTCATCAAAAAAAACTGCATTGGTCACTCCAGAGACAGCATCATGACCTCCTCCTGAACTCTGAGCTGTCGAACCGCAAACACAGCTGGCTGAGGGCGCTCCCTCGTAACGTGACCCTCCTGGCCACCGAAACAGCAACTGAAAGTGCTCCACGAACACAAATCACCGCAACACCTGCTGCGTGATAGGATCACCAACGATCACCCAAACTCATGCCATAGGAGCAAATCCGCTACTCTGTGATCTCCACCATCGCCAAACAGATCCTCTGCCTGATCTGATGACCCTCAACATAATCAAAAAGGCCACAACCTGATGAAGTCACTGATCCCGAAGTGTCGGAAATCAACCTCATCAAAGTCTCTACTAAGTCCACTTTCCTCAAACAACCACATCGAAAACCGCGTACACATTTCCTGCTCGACAGCCTCGCCACTGAGTGCAGCACACTAAGCTCCTCACGGTTATCTCGAGGCACATCAATCAGACTCTCTCTGATACTCAGGTTCAAACTCATCTCGAGCCTCATGCACTGCTTCCTCTGAAGCCACATAACATATGCAAACAAGGACAAACATGTGAACAATGCATCTCTGCCTCAGGTGGGTAAACACTCCAAATTCGAATGCTGGGTAGCCTGATAAAACCTTTATCGTATAAATAACACCCTGAATGTAGTCCATGGAGTCGCAACAGGAACTCACACAATATCAGCCCACCAAATATAACAATCTGACTAAGGCAAACATCAACTGGCACAATTCTCTGCTCTGAGGCAACATGTAGACGCTCATACACACACAACCAGGCAAACCGTGCCACACAAATCTCTGAACTCAATATACTTATCCAAATCCACAGTTCTCTGGCAAATCACGCGTCGATTGATCCTCAATAGGATCCACAACCGAAACGACACGGAAAGCACGTCAGGGAGGCATCCTAATGAATAAAACATCGTTCACAACAAGTGGAACGTAATCATGGAACTTTAAATATTTGAAAGTATACAACACCCGGAATATTTATGAGTATCCGCCAGCCGGTCGGGTCACCATTCCAGACATGCTGTACATTCTCAAATATCCTTAGTAAACACGACTACAGAAGTCTACAGAACCTATAACCTAATGCTCTGATACCAAGCTGAAAGGACCCAACCCCGATTTAGCTCCCTAAACCAGAATCAAACCCTTTCGAAACACGAACCAACAAAAACCGTAGAAATTTTGGCAGAGTTTCGTTACTAACGTGGAATTACCATTACCTGCACGCGGAAAATACACTTCATCCTATGCCACAAAAATCAAACCGTGGGCACCAATCCCATCCGTATTTCTCAATATATCAACAGTAAAGTAAAACAATAAGTATATCTATACTTTACTAAAATCCGGTGTAAAATCGTATAATATATACAACAGATTACTCAGAGCGACCTCTAATGTATAAACATATAAGTATACCACAGTGGGTAGAACAATAAACCTACTGGAAGAAATAAGGTAGCTCGAGCACTATGCCTCCGATCACGACGTGCGACACCAGAGCCTGAACTTCAAACTGGGCTCGGAAACCGAAAAGCTCAGGGGAAAAACATAAAACACGTTAGAGTGAGTGGACGAAAATAAATGTCTTTCACCAGTTGATATATATGTTTAAAATAACATATGCGAGTCCAGGTAAATAAAAACAACAAGTACACGAGGTAAAACCATAATCCTCCAGCGTACTGAGCATGCAAGTATAAATCCCACGGGGTCACTCATGGACACCTCCTTGCTAGTACAGTCCGAATCACGGGGTCCTTGGTCCGCACGTGATTCTAAGCCATAAATGGCCTCGGTTCCGGGGAAACGCCCCTCACTGGTCAGGTCGGGGTGACGACGCCCCTCCTGGTGGCCTACCATCGGGGATCAGCCGAGAGGTAAGTGTATCGATACAACAACGTAACTAAGACTGTACTCTGTGAAAACCAAATCATAAACAGTTCGATGCAAATGCATGAAACAACATATAAGTGTATGTATACTCGTATACGTATATTCGTATAAGTATAATCGTATAATCGTAAAACACATGCTCATGTAATCCGAAATCTCATACGAGTGCTCAAGTTCGTAAATCATATAAAAGACTCGCAAGAATTCTGTGAAAAGAAATTGTCCACTCACAGACTAGCGTAACGCGATATGCGTTAACCCGTGATCCGGCGGAAAGTCCCTCGCCAAACGAACGATCACGAACACCTGAATAATCACAATAACTATTTCTCAAAATCATAATTCGACAATTCAAGACAAATCACGAGAAAACCACCGTTCTCAGAATCACATAATTCGATTACGACAAACTGTCAGAAATCCGGAAATCACACCTCAATACCTTGCTGTACTTTCGGACGCTCAACTCGAAAAATGAACCTCCCCATTGCGACCGGGGCGCGATTTCGAGTGAAATGACATGCAACTTGTCGAAAATCCCAAAAAGTCAAACTTTGACCGATGACCACCGCGTTGACCGCCGCCCACGGCGGTGCCACCACCAATCTGAAAATTTCTCGGCGGAGCAACCCCTATTCCACTCAAAATCATCCACTGAGCAACTTTGTCAACTGCAACAAAGGCCAATTCTATCTCTAACTAGCTTAATTTCATGATAAACCGAATTGGTACCAAATTTTCCAATCCAAAATTCTTCATCCACAATCAAAATTAGAACTCCAAACTTACATGGTAGCTTGTAGGTGATGAGGGCTACAAAGCCCACTCTAAATTGTAGCTCGAATCGGTCAAAAATATGGAAGTCGAAATCACTAAGTTTCTTCAAACTTTTGGCCGGATTTCTCTCCTCCTCCGGCGACCCTCGCCGTGAAAGGAGGCCGGAACCACCATGAGGGGACCCCGCCGAGCAAACCCAGCCCTAGGCCGAAGCCTAGGGTGGCCGGAATCAATTCCACCGTCGTGGGAGTCGCCGTCGATCTTCCTCTCTCTCCACCACCGAGTTGACTCGGTCAACTCGATCAAACACATTTATGGCAAGTATTGACTTGCCCAAAACAGCAAGTTTCTATTTATAGCCTTACCGAAAATGGAAACCAACAACACACTTTTCGGCAAACTTCAAATACCCGTAACTTCCGAGTCGTAATTCCGATTCCAATAATTCTCGCGGCAACAAACTCGACTCAACGTACTGTTCAATTATCACCCAAATTCAAACACATCGACCAATCGGATAAAAAGTCAACTGTTCAAACCAACACATAATTAAACCGACTAAATAATCAACAATCAGAAATAATCACAACTTAATCTTCGTAACTCAGAATAATGCTCCGGAAGTTCCCACAAGCTCGAAATTAAATGCTCAACAACTTCCGTGAAGGAACCGAAACCAAAATTCTCGTCCGGTAATTTAGTCGTTAAGAGCACCACCATTTAAATCCGAACTTCAAATATTCATAATTAATTTCTCGGTCGTCCAAATAACGATTCGGAACCGCCCACGAACTCGAAATCACACATACAACGATTCTCGAGAAGAGACTCAGCTCCAATTCTTGGCCAATGATTAAGTCGTTAACAAGCCTGGCGATTCAATCATCAATCGGAAATCTGCGATTACGCAGTAACTCACGAATCAAGCTGATCATACTGCTGATTCTCGTCTGAGTCGTCACAATAAATACTAACTTGCTGAAAATGGAAAGTCAAAACATTCGTTTTTGGTCAGACTCTTTTTTCTCTTTCCTCCCACTGGATTCTCTCTCCTCTCCCGCATGACCTCGTCAGCTCGTCACTGTTGCCGACAAAGCTTGCCGTTCGGCCGCCCCAAAATGGCGGCTTAAGGTATCAATCGGTTCCTCTCAACTCCCTTTATCCATTACTCTTCACTTTAGCACATAATTATCCCTAGTTTTGCTAAATTTTGGTGAAAAAGTTTCGAATTGGTATGAACCCTAGTTTTTGGGGGTTGTTTTATTTCAGGACAAATCAATCAGCGAGAGGCACTGGGATTTCAAGCCCTTTTTATCACAAAGCTTTACATATCAAGAACTTGTTCTAATTCCTTCCGAGCTCGGAGAATCGAGTGATTCAATATTTTGGGAGTTTTTATGATCCGAAATTCAGGGGTATAATTGGGTTCTTTTTTATTCAAATTGGACATGGTGGTAGAAGGAAGTTGTGTTGGGTGGATTTCGAAAAGGTTAGGTTGTGGTCCGCCGGAAAAAATCACCGGCGGCGGCGATTTGCGGCGGCGCACTAGCAGAGGAATTTCGGGAGAAGTTTTATATCGTTTTTCTCATAATTGTGTACTGATTATGATGAAGAGGTTAATGAACTGATTTGTATATAGTTGATTGAAACGTGTGATCGGACATTAATGAATTGATTTAACAATTTTAAGGATCGGTTGAGTCGAACATTGAATCGAGCTCTAGTCACGTAACGTTCAAGAATTGTGTTACGAACTTTAAAAAGGATTTAAGATTTAGAATATGAAATTCGATTAAAGCTTGTTTGTTGTTTGGAAAGCACGATATTCGAGAATCCATCGTTGTTGATGATTTTGCTCATTAGGTGAACAAACTTTGTGAATCAATATTATTCTCAACGATTAGTATTTTTTAAATATGAATCGTTGTTTTAGGATGACGTATTAGTAGGTAGTGGAAGACATATAGAAACGCCGACTGGCAGGTTTCAGTTTGGTGGAAATCACAGCACAATACTGTGAGTGGACGTACACTTTATTTTCACTGTTGTTTTGCGAGTCTAGTTATGCATTTTACAGTTATACACTTTTCAGTTATGCATTAGTTTGGAGGCATTCAACATATTACCTTACATAGAGCATAATCACAGTTGTTGCATCGATGCACTGTCTCTCGGCTGATCCCCGAGATGCTCCGGGAAGGCCAGAGACCTAACCCGAGGATTTATTGAGTACCCAGGAGGGCTAGGAAACCTGACCTTGGCAGTATTAGGACTTGAGGTCAGATGACTTTATTTTCGTCCACTCACTCTAACAATTTTATTATTTTATGGGCATTTCTCTTGGCCTTTCGATTTAATTGTCCAGTTTTCAGAGTTTTTTTAAGGTCTAGCACACACATAGTTCATGGTATATAAGTATCTACCGTACGATCCAAGGTTGATCCTGCATACTCAGTTTAATTTGTCTAGCTACTCTGATGTCAAAAACAGTTGTATAACTTGTATCTTTTATTGGTGAACCTATATGTGAGAAATTTCTTTATTTTGTGACTTTTGAGTTTTGGATCTCCACATTGGCTGTCAATTAGTGAGTAGTAACTAAGGTTAGCAGACTTGTTAGGGCTTAATTCCAATTTAGGCAAGTAAATTGGTTTGGGTCCATTCAACTATTTGTTTAAATTAAAAGTTTTTGTATTTCATTTGTACATATTCTTTTCAGTTGATATAATCTAAAAATGTTTTTCATCCAAAATTTTATGTGTTGTTGTTTTCATTTGGTTATACCAAAATTGATTATTACTTCAAATTTTTTCTTAGATATGATGCGAAAAAGGAATTTTCACTATGTTGACAAAGAGACAGATTCGTTATATGCGGACTATCCCACATCATTGGAGGAGAATGATTTAGGTTAATAGTTTGTGCATACAGCATATAACAACCTGAGTATGCATTATTATTTTTTGTTTTATTTCATTTTAGTTTTTTAATCTTTCGATATGGTGCCAAAATTTTTTTTTAACAATGTGATCAAATGGATAGGATCTGGAGTTCTTTTGGAGCATGAAACAAGAAGTACTTCCAAACCAAAGCGAGTGTCTAGGAGACATCATTTTTTTTAATCTGAAGAAACCTTGGCATCCCATGAGACATCAATGTCCTTCAATGACGTGGCATAAACTATGGACTATCCTATATCATTGGAGGAGAATGGCTAAGGTTATTGTTTATACTTACAGTACATAGCAAGATAAGTTTTGTTTTTTTTTTGTTTTGTTTCATTTTAAGATTTCAATCTTTCAATAGAATGCCAAAAAAGAATTTTAACAATGTAACCAAATGGACAGGATCTGGAGTTCCTTTGGAGCATAAAATAGGAAGTATGTTTACCAAACAACATATCCAAGAGATACTGTTTATTTCAATCTGAAGAAACCTTGGCATCACATGAGACAACAATGGCCTTCAATGACATAGCATGAACTGTGAAGAGCATCGATAGTCAAGATGTTGATGAAGTAATGTCAGGCAGTGTATTCATATGGTCTAAGGAATGATTTGTTGTATGTGCTTGTTGCAGATGATTTCCATTTGTTGCTTGAAATTTTATTATATGTCAGGAAAGGTTATTATTTATTGTTTGAATTGATCTTTGTTATAGACTTTTATCTTTTGGTATGGTTCAAATGGAGATTTTTGACATTATTGGCCAATGGACTCAATCGATGAATACTTATTTATGTGTTCAAGCAATTTATGTTAGTCATCATGGTACCTGCTAAAAATAAAAGTCCATAATAGAAAATGAAAGGACCCAACCCCGATTTAGTTTCCTAAACCGGAATCAAACCCCTTCCGAAAACATGAACTTTCAAAATCATAGAAATTTCGGCAGAGTTCCATTATATCGCGAAGTTACCATTAACCTGCACCTGAAAATAAACTTCATCCTATGCCATAAAAGCCAAACCATGGGCACCAATCCCATCCAGATTTCACTAAAACATATCATAATGTAAAGCAATAAAGAAAACTGTAACTTTACAGAAATCCGGGAAAAATCATGTGAAAACATAAACATCAGATATTCAAAGCGACCTCTAGTATATACATATATACACAATATTAGGCCGGCTAGAAACCTACTGAGAAGGAAAAGTAGCTAGAATACTAAGCCTCCAAACCATGACGTGCGACACCAGAATCCAAACTGCAAACTAGACATTTGAAAACAATGAGACCAGGGAAAGACATATAAACCGTTAGAGTGAGTGGACGAAAATAAATGTCTTTTGCTGAATAATATATATGTTATAAAACATATGCGAGTCTAAATGCATGGAAATCATATGGTACACGAGGGAGACTCTAACTCCTCACGCGTACAGAGCATGCATTGAAAATCTCGCGGGGTCACTCATGGACACATCCACGCTAGTACAGTCTGAATCACGGGATCCCAGACCCTCACGTGATTCCAGCCAAAAAGGCCTCAGGTTAGGGTATCTTCTCCCCCCCCCCCCCCGGGTAAAGACCTCGGGTCAGGGTAACAGTCCCCCCCGGTAAACATCCTCGGGGATCAGCCGGGTGCTAAGTGTATCGATATAACCATATATATTGAGACTGTACTGTGTGTAAACCAAATCATAAATAGTTTCTATTTATGATAGCATAATGTATAAAGCATAATGTAAATGCATATTCGTAATATATACATAATTATAATAGCATATTCGTAGAGGCTTATTCGTAAATGCATAACATAAAACACATGCTCGTATAAAACATAATCGCATATGCATGCTCATACTCGTAAAACGTATAATAAAGACTCGCAACCAATCAGTGAAAAGAAATGTGTCCACTCACAAACAAGCACAACGCGCAAACGCGCTGATCCCGAGATCCGGCGGAAGATCCCTCGCCAAGCGTACGATCCCGATCTCCTGAATAATCACAAATATCACTGATCAAAATTACAATTCAAAACTCTGAACCACACCTCGGAAACCAACCATTTCCGGAAACATATAACTCGGATATCAACGAAATCGTCGAAAATCCCATAAATACTCAACATAATCCCTCGACACAAAATCCATTTCCCAAATCAACTTAATAACCTCAAGACTACGATCGGAGCGCGATTACGAGTCAAACGGTATAAAACTTCACAAAATTCCAAAAAGTCAACTCTTTGTCGGAGCTCTGCCGTTGACCGTCGCCGGCGGCGGTGCTGCGTCAACGGTGAGATTTTCCGGCGACCAAGACCCCCAAAGTTTTCTCTCTTCAAGCCCAGTCCAACTCTCTTCTACACCAAAACCCAAAACAGCCGGCAACCACCTCAAAACTGCCCCGAAAGTGCACGGCCCGAAATCGCCGGAAAATTTCTCCGCCTGATTCCGGCGCCGTCGCTCCACCAATACCCCCAAAACCATAGGGGTTCTCATCCTTAGCTCAAACCCAGTCCATTCCAACCTAAAACTCCACCAGAAAATTGCCGGAACAGCCCCCTCCGATTACCCCGATTCCATTCACCTTCTCGCCCAAAATTCTCCAACCAAACCATCACCAAAACACACAATACATACATCAATCGAAAGCCCAAAGGAAGAGCTTCAAATTCATACCTCAAACTCTGGCAACCGTGTCTTCCACACTCTAGCTCATGGCAATAAGACAACACACTATGCATCAACTCATGTGGCACACATCTTCATAGAATTCCATCCCTTCCTTCCTTTTACAAGTAAGGATCATCCCATATGAACTCCCGATTAATTCTTTGCAACCTCTTCCTTTGGTCACATGAGAAGTGGGCGGGAATGTAGGTACCATTGCTTGAGAGATAATTTGGAATATCCTTAAACCATGGATAAGATGAAGTAGTAAGCACCTCTTTCACATGGAATAGTTGGTCATCAGAAAAGTCATCATTCAAGTCACCATCTTTTTCCTTCAGTTGAAGGCAGAAGAGGTGATCCGCAACCAAGTTATGCCTCCCGGGTTTGTCCACAATCTCTACGTCAAAAACTTGAAGTAGTAGTACCCATCTCAATAATCTTGCTTGTCAAGTCCAATACAAAAGCCAATATCTCCTTCTCCGTGGTGGTGTAGTCTTTTGTGCCGGATTGAATGTGCGTGAAGCATATTGGATTACTCCTAACATGTTGTCTCTTCGCAGACTAAGCACCGTTCCCATAGAATAATTGAAAAGACCCAACCCCGATTTAGTTTCCTAAACCGGAATCAACTTTCTGAAAAACACGAACTTTCAAAAACCATAGAAATTTCGGCACAGTTTCACTATATCATGGAATTACCATTAACCTGCACCCGAAAACACACTTCATCATATGCCTTAAAAGCCAAACCGTGGGCACCAATCCCATCCGGATTTGTCAAAATCATAACATAATATAAAATAATAAGCAAAAATGTAACTTTATAGAAATCCGGGAAAATCATATGAAAATATAAACATCAGAGTATTCAGAGCGACCTCTAGTATATATATACATAAATACACAGCAATAGGCTAAACAAGAAACCTACTAAGAAGTATAGGTAGCTCGAACACTAAGCCTCCGACTGCGACGTGCGACACCAGACTCTGAGCTGCAAACCGGGCACGGAAATCTAAAAGCCCAGGGGAAAGGCAAATAAAATCGTTAGAGTGAGTGGACGAAAATATGCATATGCCTTTCACCATTTACATAACATAAAAATAATGCGAGTTCTTAAAATAAATTGAGGTGTCGAGTGAATCTCTCAAGCCCGACGGTGATAGACTAGGCGAATCTCTCAAGCCTAGTGGGCACATCAGGCGAATCTCTCAAGCCTGGAACTGAACTACCGGTGATCAGCTGAGTAGTCAATGCATCGATGCTAAGTAAATGCCATCACCAATAAAACATAAAACAATACCTCCAAAATAATAAATAATCTCAATACTGTACTGGAAATAAATACTGAAACCAAGAACTCGCTACGACAGTGTAAATAAATGTCCACTCACAGATAAGCACAGCGCGTAGACACGCTAATCCTGAGATCCGGTGGAAGATCCCTCGTCAAGCGTACGATCTCGATCCCCTGAATAATCACAAAATATCACTGATCAAAATCACAATTTAATACTCTGAACCACAACTAGGAAACCAATCATTCCTGAAAATATAACTCGGATAACAAAAAACTCGTCCAAAAGCCCAAATATACTCCACAAAACCTTCGACCCAAAATCCACTACTCAAATCAACTCGAAAACCTCAAGGCGATGATCGGGGCGTGGTTACGAGTAAAACAGCATAAAACTTGTCAAAATCCAAAATGTCAACGCGTCGCCGGAGCTCCACTGTTGGCCGCCGCCGCCGCCGGCTGCGCGCCATCACTGGAGAGATTTTTCAGCGACCAAGACCACCACAGCTTCTTCTCTTCAATCCAAGCCTAAAACTCTTCTACACCTAGACCCAAATCGGCCGGCAACCCATCCAAAATCAGCCCGAAAGTCTCACGGCCAAGAATCGCCGGAAAACTTTCCTGGCCGATTTCGGCACCGTTCCGCTACCAAAATGCTTCAAACCAAGGGAGTTTTCACCCTTGGCTCGAGCCCAACACACTCCAACCCAAGAATCCATTGGAAACATGCTGGAGCACCACCCATCGTTCAACCCGATTCCGACAACCTTCACCCTCAAAAATCTCCAACCAAACCTTAACCAAAACTCACCATACATATATTAATCGAAAGCCCAAATAACAAGCTTCAAATCCATACCTTGAAATCCGGCAACCGTGCCATTTTCCGGCAGCCACCACGAAGGCGAATCGTGACTCACTAAGTCAACACAGTTGACTCAGTCAACTCGGCCCAACTTTGGTCAACTCGGTCAAAGCAGCTCATTTTCAAACTTTTCGATAACTTTACAACTATTCAGCTATTTATACGTCGCGAATCAACTCTATCCACAATTCGGATAACTCAAAGTCAAACGGATAAACACGACTAACTTGGCGATAATTTCAAATATTTATTTTATATTCCTCGATTATCCGAAAAATCCTCGGAAAGCTCCTACGACTCGAAATCAAATTCTCTACATTTCCCACGAACAAACCCAAATCAAATTCGTGTCCGAAAATTAAGTCGTGAACGAAGTTGTATATTCGATTGATTACGATAAACCTCAATTACTCGTAAAACTCGCAGATTAAGCCGATTACTATGCCAATTCTAGTCCGGGTCATCACAAATCTACCCCCTTTACAAAAATTTCGACCTCGAAATTTACATACATACCTGCTAAGTGAACAGCTGAGGATACTGCTCCCGCATATGCTGCTTGCCGCGCTTCCCGAAACGGGTCGGCACCAACTCTCTCTGTAATCTCATACGGACCGATATACCGTGGTTGGAGCTTGCCGCGCTTCCCGAAACGCACAACTCCCTTCCAAGGAGACAATTTCAAAAAGACCCAATCGCCCACCTCGAACTCAAGACTCTTCCTCCTCACGTCTGCATAGCTTTTCTGTCGGTCTTGGGCAATCTTCAGTCTGTCTCAGATAATCTGAATATCCTCTGTGGTGCTTTTCACCAAATCAAGACCAATAAGCCATCGTTCACCTACATGACTCCAACACAATGGAGTACGGCACTGTCTCCCGTATAGAGCCTCATACTGTGCCATATCAATACTGGCATGATAACTGTTGTTGTAAGCAAGCTCAATCAAATGCAATTGCTGGTCCCAATTCCCTCTAAACTGCAATACACAGGCCACAACATATCCTCGAGGATCTGAATAGTCCACTCAGACTACCCATCAGTTTGGGGATGGAAAGCTGTACTAATATGCAATATGGTACCCAAAGCTCGCTGCAATGCCTGCTAAAGGTCTGAGGTGAACTGACTATCTCGGTCAGAAACAATAAACACAGGCACACCATGCAAACGAACAATCTTAGCCAAATACAGCTTTGTCAATCTGCCCACTGAAATCTTCCCTGGAAGTGCAAGAAAATGAGCTGATTTCGTCAAACGGTCTACAATAACCCAAATACCAGTATTACCAGCCGAAGTACGCGGTAACTGATACACGAAATCCATGGTGATGTGCTCCCACTTCCAAACCGGAATCTCCAAGGGCTATAACTTTTCCGTAGGCTTCTATCTCTCTGCTTTAACCTGCTTCCCGAATCTGATCAACCAATACCGATCGAAACTGGAAGCTAGCCAACAAAGCTCCATCATCATCCCATTCTAACTCAGCTCTCGTAGCTCGTAGTTCTGCTAACATGGAAACTCTGGCCACACACACATGAAACAATGAGGCTCCAGATTTCCGACTGAGTGCATCAACAACGACATTAACCTTCCCTGGATGATACTCAAAAGTGCAATCATAGTCATTGATCAACTCTATCCATCTGCGCTGTCTCATGTTCAAGTCTGGCTGCGTGCGCAAATAAGTGAGACTCTTGTGATCTGTATATATCTTAGACTGAGCTCCATACAAGTAGTGTCTCCAACTCTTCAAGGCTAAAACAATAGCAGCTAAATCCAAATCATACGTAGGATAATTGACTTCATGTGGTTTCGACTGCCTGGAACCTTACGCCAGTACTCTGCCATGCTGCATCAAAACACAACCAAGACCCAATTTCGGTGCATCGCTGTAAACCACAAACTCTCCACTATCGTCAGGTAGAGTTAGAACCGGTGCAGTAGTCAACTTTTCCTTCAAGAGCAAGTAAATCTCCTCACATACATCAGACCACTCGAACTTGACGCCTTTCTTCGTCAATCTGGTAAGCGGAGCGGCAATCCATGAAAAATCCTCCACAAAGCGCCGATAGTAACCTGCCAAACCTAAGAAACTCCTGATCTCTGGTATGGTGGTAGATCTACTCCAATTCAACACGACTTCAATCTTGTCAGGATCCACACTAACTCCCTCAGCAAATATCACGTGACCCAAAAACTTCACGCTATTCAACCAAAACTCACACTTGCTGAACTTCGCAAACAGCTGATTATCTCGCAAAGTCTGCAAAACAGCTCGCAAATGCTTCTTGTGCTGGCCCACACTCCTGGAGTAAATCAGAATATCATCGATGAACACGATCACAAACTTGTCTAGGAATCGCCTAAACACCCGGTTCATCAAGTCCATGAAAGTTGCAGGGGCATTGGTCAACCAAAACGGCATAACCAAGAACTCATAATGTCCGTACCGTGATCTGAAAGTTGTCCTGGCCACATCTGACTCTCTGATCCTCAACTGATGGTATCCAGACCTATGATCAATCTTTAAGAAGACTGAGGCTCCCTTGAGTTGATCGAACAAATCATCAATCTGCGGCAATGGATACTTGTTCTTCACGGTGACCTGATTCAGCTTTCGGTAATCAATACACAACTGCATGGAACCATCCTTCTTCCTCACAAATAGTACCGGAGCACCCCACGGTGATACACTGGGTCGTATGAAACCTTTCTCCAGCAACTCTTGAAGTTGAATTTGTAACTCTTTCAACTGCACTGGTGCCATACAATATGGTGCTTGAGATATAGGTCCAGTGCCTGGTAAAAGCTCAATAGTGAAATCGATTTCTCGAACTGGAGGAACACCTGGTAACTCCTCCGGAAACACATCTGGAAATTCAGAGACAACCTCGATGTCACCAATGTCTGGTGCAGCAGCCTTTGTATCCACAACATGAGCTAAGTATGCAACACAACCCTTCTTCATCTTTGGAAAACCTGGACGTCGAAACATTACCTCCTTCTTGTGACAGTCAAACATAGCCCAATGTGTCTCCAAGAAGTCCATCCCCAAAATCACATCAAAATCGACAATATCCAGCAATAACAAATCCGCAGCTAAACCATAACCTCCAACAGAGATTTCACAATCCCTATACACCCAACCAATACTCACAACCTCACCGGACGGATACAACACCCTCCATAACCCCGGAAGTGGAGATGCAGGCATTGTCGCTAAAGATGATAATCTATATGATATGAATGAATGTGTAGCACCTGGATCTAGTAAAGTAAGTATTGGATAGCCAAAAACATGCAACGTACCAATAACAACCTCCGGTAAAGCTACTCCCTCATGCAATGACATGGCATGAACTCTGGCCTGTCCGGCTGGTCGTCCACGCTGATGGTGACTCTGCTCTCTACCCTAACCAGAAGACTGCTCTGGTCGAGCCCCAGAAGTAGTACCTCGATCTCTTCCTGAACTCTGAGCTGCCTGTCCACCAACACCAGTAGACTGGAAACATTCCCTCACAAAGTGACCCTCCTGGCCACACCGATAACAAATGGTAGGACCTCGCTGACAAAGGCCAAAGTGATGCCTATTGCAGAGATTTCACAATGGATACTCCCTCGGTACAGCAAAAGTGCCACCGGTACATCGAGGATAGCTGGATCCGCTAGAACTCCCACTGGACTGTGGTCTCTGTGGCCGATCCCACCTCCATCTCTGTCTCTGTCTAGCCGTACTAACTGGTGGTCTAAATGATCCACTGCCATATGATGATGCCGATCCGGAAGTGCCTGAACTCAGGCTCTTGGAAGGTCCCTGACTCGGTCCACCCTCCTCAAATCGTCGAGACTAGAATCTCATCTACCTTTCCTTCTCTATATCCTTGCCTCGAAGTGTAGCACTCACAAACTCATCAAAATTGTTTAGAGGCATCGTAGTCAGTGTTCCCTTGATGTTCAGGTTCAAGCCCAACTTAAATCTCCAGCACTTGGCTTCCTCTAAGGCCACCATGTCACGAGAAAATCGAGATAAACGAGTAAATCTGTCCCGGTACTCAAGTACTGACATACTACCCTATCTCAAGTTGGTGAACTCCTCATACTTTCGCTGCTGTGTAGCCTGGTTGAAATATCTCTGCAT
The DNA here is from genome assembly GCA_946800695.1 of Geum urbanum. NCBI lineage: Eukaryota > Viridiplantae > Streptophyta > Magnoliopsida > Rosales > Rosaceae > Geum > Geum urbanum. The sequence goes on from OX326998.1 coordinate 46,203,994, forward strand.
AAACAAATCCTTGAACAAAGTCCAAGAAGTACCAACCGGAACTCTATCGGTGCTAACCCACCAAAAGTAAGCATCAGACTCAAGTAAACAAACTACTTCCACTGCCATCTGCTCAGGAGTGAAACGCAGACGCTCACAAACTCATTTAACCTGAACCAACCAAGCCTCACATATCTCTGGATCAGCTGAACCCGAGAAAACAGTCGCTTCAGCAGTTCGAACTTTGACCACAGGGTCAAAACACTCCTCCAAACGTAATACGTGCATAAGCAAGTCATGCGTCTGGCAATCCTCATTAGGATCCACATCCCTATTGACACGGGAACCACGTCTAGGAGGCATCATATTGATAAGAGAAAAGCATTAATCACAAAGCACAAGGAACGTAATCATGAAACTTCGGACATTGGAAAACATACAACACCTGAAGCATTGATGAGTTACCTCTGGCCAGTCGGGGTCATCGCTCCAGACATGCTGTATAATCTCAAATACCCTTAGTATCACAACTACTAAGCTGAAAGGACCCAACCCCGATTTAGTTTCCTAAACCGGAATCAAACCCCTTCTGAAAACACGAACTTTCAAAAACCATAGAAATTTCGGCAGAGTTTCACTATATCGTGGAATTACCATTAACCTGCACCCGAAAACACACTTCATCCTATGCCACAAAAGTCAAACCGTGGGCACCAATCTCATCCAGATTTCTCAAAATCATAACATAATATAAAATAATAAGCAAAAATGTAACTTTATAGAAATTCGGGAAAATCATATGAAAATATAAACATCAGAGTATTCAGAGTGACCTCTAGTATATATATACATAAATACATAGCAGTAGGCTAAACAAGAAACTTACTAAGAATAGCTCGAACACGACGGTTTCACCATTTACATAACATAAAAAAATGCGAGTTCTTAAAATAAATGGAGGTTTCGGGCGAATCTCTCAAGCCCGACGGTGATAGATTAAGCAATTCTCTCAAGCCTAGTAGGCACATCAGGCAAATCTCTCAAGCCTGGAACTGGACTACCGGTGATCAGCCGAGTAGTCAATGCATTGATGCTAAGTAAATGCCATCACCAATAAAACATAAAACAATACCTCCAAAATAATATATAATCTCAATACTGTACTGGAAATAAATACTGAAACCAAGAACTCGCTACGACAGTGTAAATAAATGTCCACTCACAGATAAGCACAGCGTGCAGATGCGCTAATCTTGACATCCGACGAAAGATCCCTCGCAAAGCGTACGATCTCGATCCCTTAAATAATCACAAAATATCACTGATCAAAATCACAATTTAGTACTCTGAACCACACCTCGGAAACTAATCATTCCCAAAAATATAACTCGGATAATAGAAAACTCGTCGAAAACCCCAAATATACTCCACAAAACCTTCAACTTAAAATCCACTAGTCAAATCAACTCGAAAACCTCAAGGCCACGATCGGGGCGCGATTAAGAGTAAAACGGCATAAAACTTGTCAAAATCCAAAAAGCAACGCGTCGCCAGAGCTTCGCTGTTGACCGCCGTTGGCAGCGGCGGCGCGTCGTCACCGGAGAGATTTTCCGGCGACCAAGACCACCACAGCTTCTTCTCTTCAATCCAAGCCTAAAACTCTTACACCTAGACCCAAATCGGCCGGCAACCCATCCAAAATACGCCCGAAAGTTTCACGGCCAAGAATCGTTGGAAAACTTTTCCGGCCGATTCCGGCACTATCCCGCCACCAAAATGCTTCAAACCAAGGGGGTTTTCACCCTTGGCTCGAGCCCAACACACTCCAACCCAAGAATCCACCGGAAACACGCTGGAGCACCACCCACCGTTAAACCTGATTCCGGCAACCTTCACCCTAAAAAATCTTCAACCAAACCTTAACCAAAACTCATCATACATATATCAATCGAAAGCCCAAACAACAAGCTTCAAATCCATACCTTGAAATCCGGCAACCGTGCTGTTTTCCGGCAGCCACCACGACGGCGAGTCGTGACTCACTGAGTCAACACAGTTGACTCGGTCAACTCGGCCCAACTCTGACCAACTCGGTCAAAACAGCTCATTTTTGAACTTTTCGATAACTTTACAACTATTCGGCTATTTATACGTCGCGAATAAACTTTATCCACAATTCGGATAACTCAAACTCAAACGGATAAACACGACTAACTCGGCGATAATTTCAAATATTCATTTTATATTTCTCGATTATCTGAAAAATCCTCGGAAAGCTCCTACGGACTCGAAATCAAATTCTCTACATTTCCCACAAACAAACCCAAATCAAATTCGTGTCTGAAAATTAAGTTGTGAACGAAGTTGTATATCCGATTGATTACGATAAACCTCAATTACTTTTAAAACTCACAGATTAAGCCGATTATTATGCCAATTCCGGTCCGGGTCGTCACAATAATCACTTGCATCACACATGATTTCGAAATGTGAACTCCAATCTGGTTTGGTGATCACCAGGGCCGCCACTAATGCATGCTTAAGGGGTCTCAAAAGCGTCTTCAAGCTCCAAACTGATGTAGCAGTGAGAATCTTTGACTAACATATCCATCAATTACTTGAGTATCTTGCTAATGTCTTTGAAATAGTACAATTCCCTCCTTGATCATAAAGTGGCATTTTTCCTATTTGAGAACTAGATATTTCTCACAACACCTTGTTAGTACTAACTCAAGATTATGTAAACAAGCATCAAAATTATCACACAATAAAGAAAAATCATCCATGAATACCTCGAAAAACTCACCAATCATACCTGAGAATATGGCTTGCATGCATCGTTGAAATATGGTTGGAGCGTTGCATAGTCCAAATGGAATTCAGCGAAAAGCAAATACACCTTGAGGGCAAGTGAAAGTCGTCTTCTCTTGGTGCTTCGTGTTTATGGTGATTTGGTTATACCCATTACACCCATCTAAGAAACATTAGTACTCATGATCGACCAACTTCTCCAATATGTAATCTATAAACGACAATGGAAAGTGGTCCTTGTGAGTAGCCGCATTTAGCTTCTTATAGTCTATACAAAAGCGCCAACTATTTACATTCCGTGAAGGGATGAGCTTCCCTTGAGCATTGGGTATGACGATAATTGCCCCATTTTTAGGCACAACTTGAGTAGAGGAAATCCACGGACTATCCGATATGGCGTAGATGATACTATTTGTTTAAAGCTTTGACACCTCCTTCTGCACTACCTCTTGAATATTCGAATTGAGGTGCCTTTGAGGTTGCCTGCTCGGCTTGGCATCCATGGTAGTGTAGATATGATGCTCACAAATCGTGGGGTTAAAGCCTTTGATGTTACTTAAGGACCATCAAATCACGCTCTTATTCCTCATCAATAGTTCAATCAACCAAGCCTCTTGACTCTCATCTAGTAAGGATGAAATAATCATCAACTTTTTGTTTAGCTTCTTCAAGAACACGTATTTGAGCATCTCCGGCAATTACTTGAGCTCTAACTCTGGGAGTATAGGCCTTTGTTGAATAGTAAGCAAGGTGTCATGCACATTCACTCTATCCACATTGTTCTGGGAGTAAAAACATCCTTCAAGTGCCCTTGGTCCCAAACTGGTGAATGAGAGTGGCTTGTACAAAATTATTGACCCATAGATGTTTGTTGAAGTCATGATGCAATTCAAAGCCGCATGTCCCGTAATTGTAGACCTTAGCAAACACTCGTCATACCCTACAACTAATGCCGCATCAACATCTTCTTCGGGGTTACTCTCCATGTAAACTTGGTTAAAGATATCATCCAAATCCTTCTCAATTACCCTAACAATGAATGCTTGCAACTTGGGGATATGACTATAGCATCATGGAAAATCTTGAAGGTCTCCATTTTCTCAAAGACTTCCATTGTAAGCACACCCTCCCTTTACATCAATTTTAATTCCGACTGTAGCCATGAATGCCCTTCCAAAGATGACTGGAAGGTCTTCAGACCCTCTTGGCTCTTCCATGTCGAGTATCACAAAGTTGACTGAGATACCTAGCTCACGTATAATCACTAATATATCCTCAACAATTCCGCTTAGGTGCACTATGCTTATATCAACGAGTTAGAGTGACATGCTCACAAGCTTAATCTTTCTAAGACCAATCTCCTTATATACCGAGTAAGACATAAAGTTAATGAGGCACTAAGTGAAAGGACCCAAATCTGATTTAGTTACCTAAATCAGAATCGAACCCCTTCTGAAAACGTGAACCAACAAAAACCATTCAAAATTTCGGCAGAGTAACGTTACTAAAGAGGAATTGCATTAACCTGCACCCTGAAAATAACACTTCATCCTATGCCACAAAAGCCAAACCGTGGGCACCAATCCCATCCGGATTTATCAATATCAAATCATAATCAATAAACAGTAAACATACTGTAATATATATAATATATCCGAGAAAATCCATATAAACATGTATCAGAATGTATCAGAGCAACCTCTAGTGTAAATATATACAATATATACAATATATACATCAGTAGGCGAAACAAGAACCTATTGGAAAACACAGGTAGCTCGGATCACTAGCCTCCAACAGCGACGTGAAACACCAGAACCTGGACTGCAAACTGGGCACGGAAACAGAAAAGCCCAGGGGAAAGACATGAAAACTGTTAGAGTGAGTGGACGAAAAGTAATTGTCTTTCGCCGAATAATATATATGTTATAAAAACATATGCGAGTCCAGATGCATAAATAATCAAATAGTACATGAGGGAGACTCTAACTCCTCACGCGTACAGAGCATGCAAAAAAATCTCATGGGGTCGCTCATGGACACATCCGTGCTAGTACAGTCTGAATCACGGGATCCCAGACCCACACGTGATTCTAGCCAGAAAGGCCTCAGGTCAGAGGTCTGTCTCCCCCCGGTAAAGGCCTCGGGTCAAGAGTCACAGCCTCCCCCAGTACACATCCTCGGGGATCAGCCGGGAGGCGAGTGTATCGATACAACAACATATAATGAGACTGTACTCTGTATAAACCAAATCGTAAATAGTTCGATGCAAATGCATGAAACAATATATAAACGCATATACGTAATATATACTAGTATAGGCATAAACGTATAACACATGCTCATGTAAAACATAATCTCGTATGCATGCTCAAATTCGTAAAATGTATATAAAGATTCGCAATCAATCCGTGAAAAGAAAATGTCCACTCACAGGTGAGCAAAACGCGCACTCGCGCTAATCTCGTAGCCGGCGGAAGATCCCTCGCCAGAAGGACGATCTCGATCTCGATCCCCTGAATAGTCATAAAACATAACTGATCAAAACCATAGCCCACAACACTGTACTTAACTGCGGAAACCAACCGTTCCCGGAAACATATTAAACTGTATAAACAAACGACTAAATTTCCGAAATCTCCACTCGAAACCTTCGACTGATAATCCGATACCCAAATCAATACGAAAACCTCAAGACGATAATCAGGGCGCGATTACGAGAAAAATGACATTAAAAACACCAAAATCTGAAAAGTCAACCATCTCGCCGGAGCGCCGCCGTCAACGGAGATTTTCTCTGGTGAGGAAGCTCCAGATTTGAAGATCTCCTCAAGCCCAACCTTTTCTTGAACTGTCACAAAGTCCAATTCAAAGCCTAGCACCTCCAAAACAGCTCGAAACCGAAATGAATTCAAACTCCGGCAACCAATTCGGGTTCACCGGAAAACTCAACCAAACCCAAATTAAAACATAGGGGAAGCATCATTAGGCCAAGGGGAGGCGAAACCCCCACCTCCCCACCACCAAAGCTCGCCGGAAGTCCACCCCCCAACTCCGGCGAACTCCGGCAACCTAACTTGATTGGGTTCCGTCCAAACCTCATCAATTCTCACAATTTCAAACACCAAACAACTCAAAATCACAAGAGGAAGAGATTCATACCCTTCACGTGGCCGAAGGTGGCTGGAAAAAGCAAGTCGGCCGGCGAAACCAAACGGGAAAGTTTTCCTCCCTCGGTCAACGATCAAACTTCCAAAAATGGACAGTCAATGCTAGTCAACATCAAACAGTGTTTTTACGACTATTTCTCGACTATTTTCGATATTTATACTCGCGCCTCGGGTCGATCGACGGTCCAAAACGAATAACCAATACGATTCGGATAAACACGAAACAAACGGATAAACTCGTCGAACACCGAAACTTCAAATAATCGTATAATATTCCTCAGTTATCAGAAAAATCATCTGGAACCGCCCTCGAGTTCGAAATCACGTGCTCTACCACTTCCGTGAAGAAACTCAATTCAAATTCTAGGCCAAAAATTAAGTCGCGAACTAAATCAGCAATTGACACAATTAACGACTAATCGCGATTAAGTTTAATCTCGTGAATCGTACTGATTACTCTACTGATTCTGGTTCGGGTCGTCACAAATCTACCCCCCTTAAAAAAATTTTGACCTCAAAATTTACATACCTGTCAAGTGAACAAATGAGGATATTGCTCCCGCATACGCTGCTCAGTCTCCCAGGTGGCCTCCTCAACCGAGTGATTCTGCCACAAGACCTTCACTAGCGGGATCACACGATGTCTTAGCTCCTGCTCACGACAATCGAGAATCTGTACAGTTTCCTCCATGTATGTCAAATCCTCTCTGATAGGCAACTGCTGTGGGGCTAACACATGTGAAGGATCTGAGATGTACTTCTGCAACATCGAAACGTGGAAAACATCATGAACCCGGGCCATCTCAGCTGGTAACTCAAGTCTGTAAGCAACAGCTCCAATCCTCTCTATGATCTCGTACGGACCAATGTACCGTGGTCGAAGCTTGCCACGCTTCCCGAAACGCACAACTCCCCTCCACGGAGATAGTTTCAGGAAGACCCAATCGCCAACCTCGAACTCTAAACTCTTCCTTCTCACGTCCGCATAACTCTTCTGACGATCCTAGGCGATCTTCAATCTATCCCAGATAATCTGGATGTCCTCCATAGTGCTCTTCACCAAATCAGGGCCAATAAGCCATCGCTTGTCCACCTCACTCCAACACAACGGAGTGCGACACTGCTTTCCGTACAGGGCATCGTACGGTGCCATATCGATACTGGCCTGATAGCTGTTGTTGTATGCGAACTTTATAAAATGTAGCTGCTGGTCCCAATTCCCGCGGAACTGCAACACACAAGACCGCAACATATCTTCATGTGTTTGTATAGTCCGCTCAGATTGTCCGTCGGTCTGAGGATGAAAAACTGTACTAAATCGCAACTTCGTGCCCAAGGCTCGCTGTAATGCCTGCCAAAACTCAGAAGTAAACTGACTATCTCGGTCAGAAACAATCGACATAGGTACACCATGCAGCCGAACAATCTCAGATAAATACAACTTAGCTAATTTACCCACTGATATCTTCCCAGGAAGTGCGAGAAAATGAGCGGATTTCGTCAGTCGATCCACAATAACCCAAATACCAGTATTGTCAGCCGAAGTACGCGGCAACTGATAGACGAAATCCATCGTAATGTGCTCCCACTTCCAAACTGGAATCTCAAGTGGCTGTAGTTTCCCTGCAGGTTTCTGCCTCTCCGCTTTAACCTGCTGACAAATCAAACATCGGCTCACGTACGCGGCAATCTCCCGCTTCATGTTGCGCCACCAGTAATACGCTCGAAGTGTACGAAACATCTTCGTACCTCCGGGATGCATCGCATATGCTGAACTATGGGCCTCATCCAGAATCTCCTTCTTCAGACTCTCATCTTTAGGCACACATAACCTGCCTCTGAACAATAACATACCGTCGTCGCTCAATCGAAACTCTGTAGGCACACCATTCCGTATCATGGTCTTCTTGCCCAATAAGGAGGAATCTGAATCCTGAGCCTCTCGTACCTGATCAACCAATACGGGTCGAACCTGGAAACTGGCCAACAAAGCTCCCCCATCATCCCACTCAAACTCGGCACCCGTAGCCCGAAGCTCGGCTAACATCGACACTCTGGCCACACACACATGAAACAACGAGGCTCCAGATTTCCGGCTAAGTGCATCTGCTACAACATTGGCCTTCCCTGGATGGTACTCCAACGTACAGTCGTAGTCGTTGATCAACTCCATCCACCGGCGTTGCCTCATGTTCAAATCTGGCCGCGTCTGCAAGTAAGTGAGACTTTTGTGGTCGGTGTAGATCTTACACTGAGCTCCATACAGGTAATGTCTCCAACTCTTCAATGCTAACACAATAGCGGCTAACTCCAAATCATGCGTCGGATAGTTGACCTCATGTGGTTTCAGCTGCCCGGAACCATAGGCCACAACTCTACCATGCTGCATCAACACACAGCCAAGCCCCAACTTCGACGCATCACTATACACTACGAACTCACCGCTGTCGTCTGGCAATGTTAGAACCGGTGCAGTAGTCAACCTCTCCTTCAGGAGCAAATAACTCTCCTCACATGCATCGGACCACTCCAACTTGACGCCCTTCTTCGTCAATCTGGTCAGTGGTGTAACAATTCGAGAGAAATCCTGTACAAACCGCCGGTAATAGCCTGCTAAACCCAAGAAACTCTGGATCTCCGGTACAGTGGTAGGTCTGCTCCATTTCAGCATGGCCTCGATCATGTCAGGATCAACACTGACTCCCTCAGCCGATATCTCGTGGCCCAGAAACTTCACACTATCCAACCAGAACTCGCACTTGCTAAACTTCGCGAACAACTGATGGTCCCATAAAGTCTGCAACACTGCTCGCAAATGCTTCTTGTGTTGGCCCACACTCCTGGAATAGATCAAAATATCATTGATAAACACAATCACGAACTTGTCCTGAAACCATCTGAACACCCGATTCATCAAGTCCATGAAAGCTGCGGGGGCGTTGGTCAACCCAAATGGCATAACCAAGAACTCGTAACGTCCATACCGCGACCTGAAAGTTGTCTTGGCCACATCGGAGTCCCGGATCCTCAACTGGTGATATCCGGATCGAAGGTCAATCTTCGAAAAGACTGATGCTCCCTTAAGCTGATCGAACAAATCATCAATCCGTGGTAACGGATACTTGTTCTTCACTGTAACCTGATTCAGCTTCCGATAGTCGATGCACAACCGCATAGATCCATCCTTCTTCCGCATAAATAACACCGGGGCACCCTGCGGAGAAACACTAAGTCGGATAAAACCCTTCTCCAGCAACTCCTGGAGCTGAACCTGCAACTCTTTCAACTCCGCTGGCGCCATATGATACGGGGTCTGTGAAATCGGTCCTGTACCCGGCAACAACTCAATCGTAAAGTCAATCTCTCGCACAGGAGGTATACCAGGTAACTCCGCTGGAAACACATCCGGAAACTCAGATACAACCTCAATACTACCAAGATCTGGTACTGCTGCTGTAGTGTCCACAACATGGGCTAAATAAGCAACACAACCCTTCTTCATTAACCGATCCGCCCTCATTGCGGAAATCAAACACGGCAGTGAATTGTTCTTCTCGCCGCGAAACAGTATCTCGGGAAAACCTGGTCGTCGAAATGCGACCTCCTTCTTGTGACAATCAAACATGGCCCAATGCATCTCCCAGAAGTCCTTACCCAAGATCAGATCAAAATCCACGATATCAAGCAACAGCAAATCTGCGGCTAAACCATGTCCTCCCATAAACACCTCACAATCTCTGTATACCCAACCGATACTCACATTCTCACCTGACGGATATAACACTTTCCACAACCCCGGAAGTGGAGATGCAGGTACCGTAGCTAATGATGATAGTCTATATGACATGAATGAATGTGTGGCACCTGGATCTAACAATGCAAGTACTGGAATACCAAAGACATGTAACGTACCGATAACGACTTCTGGTGAAGCTTTGCCCTCTCGTAGAGTCATGGCATGAACCCTCGCCTGCCCGGCTAGTCATCCACGCAGAGGCTGTCCCTGCTGCCTACCCTGGCCCGCAAACTATGCTGGTCGAGCTCCCGAAGTGGCACCTCGCTCAGCTCCGGAACTCTGGGCCGTCTTTCCGTCAACACCAAACAACTGAGGACACTCCCTCGAATAGTGACCCACCTGGCCACAACGATAACAAGTGACAGGGCCCCGCTGACATGGACCAAGGTGATGTCTGTTGCAAAAGCTGCACAATGGATAGTCTCTCGGAACAGGAAATGTGCCACCGGTAAGCCGAGGATAGTTAGAACCGCTGGAACCCCCACTAGCCTGTGGCCACTGCGGTCGATCTCTCCTCCATCTCGGTCTCTGCCTTGGTGTACTAACTGGTGGGCGATAAGATCTACCGCCTGAGGATGAAGCCGAACCGGAAGTATCCGAACTCTGCCTCTTTGAAGGCCCCTGACTCGGTCCACCATCCTCAAACCATCTAGGCTGGTATCTCTGCTGCCTCTCCTCCTCAATATCCTCACCTCGGAGTGCTGCACTGACAAACTCAGCAAAGTTGTTCCGAGGCATCGTAGTCAGAGTCCCCTTGATATTCAAGTTCAAACCCAGCTCAAACCTACGACACTTGGCTTCCTCAGTAGCCACCATATCACGCGCAAAATGAGATAAATGGGTAAACCTATCCCGATACTCAAGCACAGACATGCTGCCCTGTCTCAAGTTCGTAAACTCCTCATACTGCGCTGCTGGGTAGCCTGATTGAAGTATCTCCGAATAAACAAATCTCGAAACAAGGTCCACGGAGTATCAACTGGAACTCTGTCGGTGCTAACCCACCAAAAATATGCATCACCCTCAAGTAATCCGACTGCTGCCACTGTCATCTGCTCAGGAGTAAACCGCAGACGCTCACATACACGTTCAACCTGAACCACCCATGCGTCACATATCTCTGGATCAGCTGAACCCGAAAACACAGTAGCACCAGCAGTACGAGCTTTGACCACAGGGTTAAAACGCTCTTCCAAACGCAGCACTCGCATCAGCAAATCATGCATCTGGCGATCCTCATCAGGATCTGCTTCCCGATCAACACGGGGACCACGTCGAGGAGGCATCCTACTGATACAAGACAAGCATTATGTATAAGCAGAAATAACGTAATCATGAGACCGCAGATATTTGAGAACATACAACACCCGAAGTATTGATGAGTACCGCTGGCCAGTCGGGTCATCCCTTCAGTCATGCTGTACAAACTCAAATACCCTAACTGTCACAACTACAAGAGTCTACAGAATCTGACAACATAATGCTCTGATACCAAGCTGAAAGGACCCAACCCCGATTTAGTTACCTAAATCAGAATCGAACCCCTTCTGAAAACGTGAACCAACAAAAATGTGACGACCCGAACCAGAATCAGATGTGTGTTTAGCACGATTCTCGAGATTTGAGATTAGTCGCAGTTTTACGATAACGTGTGATTTGCCGATTCGATTCGCGACTATATTTTCGGTCGAGAATTTGGGTTGAGTGTCTTCACGGAAAGTGTAGAGTACGTGATTTTGAGTTCGTGGGTGGTTTCGGAAGATTTTTCCGATCACCGAGGAATATTTTATGATTATTTGAAGTTTCGGGTTTCGACGAGTTTATCCGTTTGTTTCGAGCTTATCCGAATCATTTCGTATTTTCATTTTGGACCGTCGATCGACCCGAGGGACGAGTATAAATATCGAAAAGTCGAAAAATAGTCGAGAATAGTCGTAAAAATTCAGTTTTGCATTGTCTAGTCTTTGACTTTCCAAAACTGGAAAGTTGACCAGCTTGACCAAGGGGAGAGTTTCCCGTTTCGGCCTTCACCTCCGGCGACCGGATTCCGGCCACCATCCACCTCGGGACAGGTACTAATCGTTTCCCCTTGAGATTTCGAACATGATGGTGTGTGGTTTGAGATGAATTGATGTGCCATGGGTTGAACCCGATTCGGGTTAGGATCGCTGGAATCGGCTTTAATGGCGACGGTGGTTCCGGCGATGGTTGGAGGCCAAGAGCTTGGGGGTTTTTGCTCCCCACCTCGTGGTGGAGCTACCTAGTTGGTTAGTTTGGGACGAGGATGAGGGATTTGGTGAACCCGAATAGGGATTTGGGTTTGGATTTCCGTTTTGGTTTTGAAAAATTGACATGGTTCCTTTGTGAATTGGCTCTTATGGTAGAAGGAAATGTTGCTCGAAATGGTGAGACCTTGTGATCTGGAAATTTTGGCTTTGTAATTCCTCCGTTGACGGCGCGCCGCCGCCGGCGGCGGCGGTCAACGGCGGTCAACGGCGGCCCAAAAGTCAAATTTCAGATTTCGACGTTTTTAGTGTCATTTTTCTCGTAATCACGCCCCGATTATCGTACGGAGGTTTTCGGGTTGATTTGGTTAGCCGATTTTCAGTCGAGATTTCGAGTTGGGATTTCGGGATTTCAGTAATTCATTTTGCACTGCATTTTGTATTTCCGGGAACGGTTGGTTTCCGTGCATCGGTACAGTGTTGTGGATCACGATATTGATCAGTTGTGTGTATATATGTTCAGGGGATCGAGATCGAGATTCGGATCGTGATCGTGCTTCGGGCGAGGGTACTTCCGCCGGACCACGTGTTTAGCGCGAGATCGCGCTAGCTGATCTGTGAGTGGACATTTTATTTTCACGGAAACGATTGCGAGTCTTTTCTATGATTTATGAACTTGAGCATGCGTATGAGTTTTCGGATTAAATGAGCATGTGTTTTACGATTATACGATTATACTTATACGATTATACGTATACGAGTATACATACACTTATATGCTGTTTTATGCATTTGCATCGAAATGTTTGTGCTTTAATTTACACAGAGTACAGTCGCTTATATTGTTGTATCGATACACTCGCATCCCGGCTGATCCCCGAGGATGTGTACCGGGGGAGGCTGTGACTCCTGACCCGTGACCTGTACCGGGGGGAGGCAGACCTCTGACCTGAGGCCTTTCTGGCTAGAATCGCGTGGAAGTCTGGGACTCCGTGATTCTGACTGTACTAGCACGGTGTGTGTCCATAAGTGACCCCGTGGGATTTTTACTTGCATGCTCAGTACACTGGAGGAGTGTGAGTTTTATCTCGTGTACTATGTTGTTTAATTTACCTGGACTCGCATATGTTGTTTAAACATATATAAACTGGTGAAAGACACTTATTTTCGTCCACTCACTCTAACGTGTTTATTGTCTTTCCCTGGGCTTTTCGGTTTCCGTGCCCAGTGTGCAGTTCAGGTTTGGTGTTTCACGTCGCGGTTTGGAGGCTAGTGATCAGAGTCACCTGTGTTTTCCAGTAGGTTTCAGTTTCGCCTACTGATGTACATGTTGTATATTTTTCATACTAGAGGTCGCTCTGATACATTCTGATACTTGTTTATACGGATTTTCTCGGATATACATATACATTGTACAGTATGTTTACTGTTTGTTGATTATATTGATGTTGAGAAATCCGGATGGGATTGGTGCCCACGGTTTGCTTTTTGTGGCATAGGATGGAGTGTGTTTTTATGCGTGCAGGTTAAGGTAATTCCACGCTAGTAACGAAACTCTGTCCAAATTTCGGAAAATTTTTGTTGGTTCGTGTTTTCGAAGGGGTTCGATTCCGGTTTAGAGTGCTAAATCGGGGTTGGGTCCTTTCAGCTTGGTATCAGAGCATTAGGTTGTCAGATTCTGTAGACTCTTGTAGTTGTGACGCTTAGGGTATTTGAGTTGATACAGCATGACTGGAGTGATGACCCGACTGGCCAGCGGTACTCATCAATACTTCGGGTGTTGTGTGTCCTCAAATATCTGCGGTTTCATGATTACGTTCTTTCTGTTGTGCCTAATGCTTGTCTTGTATCAATAGGATGCCTCCACGACGTGGTTCCCGTGTTGATCGGGATGATGATCCTGATGAGGATCGCCGAACGCGCGACTTGCTGATGCGAGTGCTGCGTTTGGAGGAGCGTTTTGACCCTGTGGTCAAGGCTCGTACTGCGGGTGCTACTGTGTTTTCGGGTTCAGTTGAGCCAGAGATATGCGAGGCATGGTTGGTTCAGGTTGAGCGTGTTTGTGAGCGTCTGCAGTTTACTCCTGAGCAGATGTCAGTAGCCGCAGTTGGGTTACTTGAGGGTGATGCTTATTTTTGGTGGGTTAGCACCGACAGGGTTCCGGTTGATACTCCGTGGACAGTGTTCCGTGATTTGTTTATGCGGAGGTACTTCAATCAGGCTACCCAGCAGCGCAAGTACGAGGAGTTCACGAACTTGAGGCAGGGCAGTTTGTCTGTACTTGAGTATCGAGATCGGTTTACTCGTTTGTCTCGTTTTGCGCGGGATATGGTGGCTACAGAGGAAGCCAAGTGTCGCAGGTTTGAGCTGGGATTGAATCTGAGCATCAAGGCGACGCTGACTACGATGCCCCGGAACAACTTCGATGAGTTTGTTAGTGCTGCACTCCGAGGCGAGGATATAGAGCGGGAGAGACAGCAGAGGTACCAGCCCAGACGGTTTGAGGAGGGTGGACCGAGTCAGGGGCCTTCGAAGAGGCAGAGTTCTGATACTTCCGGTTCAGCTTCATCCTCAGGCGGGGGATCGTATCGACCACCAGCTAGTGTACCTAGACGGAGACCGGGATGGAGGAGAGATCGACCGCAGCGACCGCAGGCTAGTACAGGTTCCAGCGGTTCTAGTTATCCTCGACGTACCGGTGGGACTTTTGCTGTACCGCGGGAGTACCCATTGTGTAATTTCTGCCACATGCATCACTTGGGACCGTGTCAGCGCAGTCCTGTCACTTGTTTCCGCTGTGGCCAGGTGGGTCACTATGCGAGGGAGTGTCCCCAGTTGTATGGTGGTGACGGACAGGCAGCCCAGAGTTCCGGAGGTGAGCGAGGTACCACTTCGGGAGCGCGACCAGCACAGTCTGCAGGCCAGGGCAGGCAGCAGGGACAGGCTCAGCGAGGACGACCGGCCGGACAGGCGAGGGTACATGCTATGACTCTACGTGAGGGCAGAGCATCACCGGAGGTCGTTATCGGTACGTTACATGTCTTTGGTATTCCTGTAGTTGCATTGTTAGATCCAGGTGCCACACATTCATTCATATCATATAGACTGTCATCATTAGCCACGGTACCTGCATCTCCACTTCCGGGGTTGTGGAGAGTGTTGTATCCGTCAGGTGAGGTTGTGAGCATCGGATGGGTTTACCGGGATTGTGAGGTGTTTGTTGATGGTCATGGGTTAGCCGCAGATCTGTTACTGCTGGATATTGTAGATTTTGATTTGATCTTGGGTATGGACTTCCTAGAGTCGCATTGGGCCATGTTCGACTGCCACAGGAAGGAGGTCGCGTTTCGACGACCAGGGTTACCCGAGATATTGTTTCGCGGCGAGAAGAACACTTCCCTACCTTGTTTGATTTCCGCGATGAGGGCGGATCGGTTGATGAAGAAGGGTTGTGTTGCTTATTTAGCCCATGTTGTGGATACTACAGCTGTAGTGCCAGACCTTGGTAGTATCGAGGTTGTATCGGAGTTTCTGGATGTGTTTCCAGCAGAGTTACCTGGTATACCCCCTGTGCGGGAGATTGACTTTACTATTGAGTTGTTACCAGGTACTGGACCGATATCCCAGACACCGTACCGGATGGCGCCTGCGGAGTTGAAGGAGTTACAGATTCAGCTCCAGGAGTTATTGGAGAAGGGATTTATTCGACCGAGTGTTTCTCCGTGGGGTGCTCCAGTGTTATTCGTGCGGAAGAAGGATGGGTCCATGCGTTTGTGCATCGACTACCGGAAGCTGAATCAGGTTACGGTGAGGAACAAGTATCCGTTGCCGCGGATTGACGACTTGTTCGATCAGCTGAAGGGAGCATCAGTCTTTTCGAAGATTGACCTTCGATCCGGATATCATCAGTTGAGGATCCGAGATTCAGATGTAGCCAGGACAGCTTTCAGGACGCGGTATGGGCATTATGAGTTCTTGGTTATGCCGTTTGGGTTGACCAACGCCCCCGCAGCTTTCATGGACTTGATGAATCGGGTGTTTCGTCGATTCCTGGACAAGTTCGTGATTGTGTTTATTGATGACATTTTGATCTATTCGAGGAGTGTGGGCCAGCACAAGAAGCACTTGCGAGCGGTGTTGCGAACTTTGCGGGACCATCAGTTATTCGCGAAGTTTAGCAAGTGTGAGTTCTGGTTGGATAGTGTGAAGTTTCTGGGCCACGTGATTTCGGCCGAGGGAGTTAGTGTGGATCCTGACAAGATCGAGGCCGTGCTGAATTGGAGTAGACCCACTACTGTGCCAGAGATTCGGAGTTTCTTGGGTTTAGCGGGCTACTACCGACGATTTGTGCAGGATTTCTCCCGGATAGCTACACCACTGACCAGATTGACGAAGAAGGGCGTCAAGTTTGAGTGGTCGGATGCATGCGAGGAGAGTTATTTGCTCTTGAAGGAGAGATTGACTACCGCACCGGTTCTGACGCTGCCAGATGACAGTGGTGAGTATGTTGTGTACAGCGACGCGTCGAAGTTGGGCCTTGGCTGTGTGTTGATGCAGCATGGTAGAGTTGTGGCGTACGGTTCCAGACAGCTGAAACCGCACGAGGTCAACTATCCGACGCATGATTTGGAGTTGGCTGCTATTGTGTTAGCGCTGAAGAGTTGGAGACATTATCTGTATGGTGCTCAGTGTAAGATTTTCACTGACCACAAGAGTCTCACCTACTTGCGGACGCAGCCGGATCTGAACATGAGGCAGCGTCGATGGATGGAGTTGATCAACGATTACGATTGCACTTTCGAGTACCATCCGGGAAAGGCTAATGTTGTGGCAGATGCACTTAGCCGGAAATCGGGAGCCTCGTTGTTCCACATGTGTGTAGCACGAGTATCGATGTTAGCCGAGCTGCGGGCTACAGGTGCTGTGTTTGATTATGATGATGATGGAGCCTTGTTGGCTAGTTTTCAGGTACGACCAGTGTTGGTTGATCAGGTGCGAGAGGCACAGGATTCAGATCCCTACCTGTTAGGCAAGAAGACCTTGATACGGAATGGTGTGCCTACAGAGTTCCGATTGAACGACGACGGTACGTTGTTGTTCAGAGGTAGGCTGTGTGTGCCCCGGGACGAGGATTTGAAGAAGGAGATTCTGGACGAGGCCCACAGTTCAGCGTATGCGATGCATCCCGGGGGTACGAAGATGTTTCGTACACTTCGAGCGTACTACTGGTGGCGCAATATGAAGAGGGAGATTGCCGCGTACGTGAGTCGATGTTTGATTTGTCAGCAGGTGAAGGCGGAGAGGCAGAGACCTGCAGGGAAATTACAGCCACTTGAGATTCCGGTTTGGAAGTGGGAACACATTACGATGGATTTCGTTTATCTGTTGCCGCGTACTTCGGCGGGCAACACTGGTATTTGGGTTATTGTTGATCGACTAACGAAATCCGCACACTTTCTTGCACTTCCAGGGAAGGTATCAGTGGGTAGATTGGCCAAGTTGTACTTATCGGAGATTGTTCGCTTGCATGGAGTGCCTGTGTCCATTGTTTCTGACCGTGATAGTCAGTTCACATCTGAGTTTTGGCGGGCGTTGCAGCGAGCTTTGGGCACGAAGTTGCGATTTAGTACAGCTTTTCATCCTCAGACTGACGGGCAGTCCGAGCGGACCATTCAGACTCTTGAGGATATGCTGAGATCATGTGTGTTGCAGTTTCGCGGAAACTGGGATCAGCAGTTACACTTGATTGAGTTCGCCTACAACAACAGCTACCAGGCCAGTATTGAGATGGCACCGTACGAGGCTTTGTACGGGAAGCAGTGTCGCACTCCGTTGTGTTGGAGTGAGGTGGGCGAGCGTTGGCTTATTGGTCCTGATTTGGTGAAAACCACGATGGAGGACATACAGGTGATTCGGGATCGGTTGAAGATCGCCCAGGATCGGCAGAAGAGTTACGCGGATGTGAGGAGGAAGAGTTTGGAATTCGAGGTTGGTGATTGGGTCTTCCTGAAACTGTCTCCGTGGAGGGGAGTAGTGCGTTTCGGGAAGCGTGGCAAGCTTCGACCGCGATACATTGGTCCGTATGAGATTACGGAGAGGGTTGGAGCTGTTGCATACCGACTTGAGTTACCGGCTGAGATGGCTCGCGTACATGATGTATTCCATGTTTCGATGTTGCGGAAGTACATCTCAGATCCTTCACATGTGATAGCCCCACAGCAGTTGCCGATCAGGGAGGATTTATCGTATGTTGAGGAGCCTGTGCAGATTCTCGATCGTCGTGAGCAGGAGTTGAGGCACCGCGTGATTCCGCTGGTAAAGGTCTTGTGGCAGAACCACTCGGTTGAGGAGGCCACCTGGGAGACCGAGCAGTGTATGCGGGAGCAGTATCCTCATCTGTTCACATGACAGGTACGTAAATTTCGAGGTCGAAATTTCTTTAAGGGGGGTAGGTTTGTGACGACCCGAACCAGAATCAGATGTGTGTTTAGCACGATTCTCGAGATTTGAGATTAGTCGCAGTTTTACGATAACGTGTGATTTGCCGATTCGATTCGCGACTATATTTTCGGTCGAGAATTTGGGTTGAGTGTCTTCACGGAAAGTGTAGAGTACGTGATTTTGAGTTCGTGGGTGGTTTCGGAAGATTTTTCCGATCACCGAGGAATATTTTATGATTATTTGAAGTTTCGGGTTTCGACGAGTTTATCCGTTTGTTTCGAGCTTATCCGAATCATTTCGTATTTTCATTTTGGACCGTCGATCGACCCGAGGGACGAGTATAAATATCGAAAAGTCGAAAAATAGTCGAGAATAGTCGTAAAAATTCAGTTTTGCATTGTCTAGTCTTTGACTTTCCAAAACTGGAAAGTTGACCAGCTTGACCAAGGGGAGAGTTTCCCGTTTCGGTCTTCACCTCCGGCGACCGGATTCCGGCCACCATCCACCTCGGGACAGGTACTAATCGTTTCCCCTTGAGATTTCGAACATGATGGTGTGTGGTTTGAGATGAATTGATGTGCCATGGGTTGAACCCGATTCGGGTTAGGATCGCCGGAATCGGCTTTAATGGCGACGGTGGTTCCGGCGATGGTTGGAGGCCAAGAGCTTGGGGGTTTTTGCTCCCCACCTCGTGGTGGAGCTACCTAGTTGGTTAGTTTGGGACGAGGATGAGGGATTTGGTGAACCCGAATAGGGATTTGGGTTTGGATTTCCGTTTTGGTTTTGAAAAATTGACATGGTTCCTTTGTGAATTGGCTCTTATGGTAGAAGGAAATGTTGCTCGAAATGGTGAGACCTTGTGATCTGGAAATTTTGGCTTTGTAATTCCTCCGTTGACGGCGCGCCGCCGCCGGCGGCGGCGGTCAACGGCGGTCAACGGCGGCCCAAAAGTCAAATTTCAGATTTCGACGTTTTTAGTGTCATTTTTCTCGTAATCACGCCCCGATTATCGTACGGAGGTTTTCGGGTTGATTTGGTTAGCCGATTTTCAGTCGAGATTTCGAGTTGGGATTTCGGGATTTCCGTAATTCATTTTGCACTGCATTTTGTATTTCCGGGAACGGTTGGTTTCCGTGCATCGGTACAGTGTTGTGGATCACGATATTGATCAGTTGTGTGTATATATGTTCAGGGGATCGAGATCGAGATTCGGATCGTGATCGTGCTTCGGGCGAGGGTACTTCCGCCGGACATCGTGTTTAGCGCGAGATCGCGCTAGCTGATCTGTGAGTGGACATTTTATTTTCACGGAAACGATTGCGAGTCTTTTCTATGATTTATGAACTTGAGCATGCGTATGAGTTTTCGGATTAAATGAGCATGTGTTTTACGATTATACGATTATACTTATACGATTATACGTATACGAGTATACATACACTTATATGCTGTTTTATGCATTTGCATCGAAATGTTTGTGCTTTAATTTACACAGAGTACAGTCGCTTATATTGTTGTATCGATACACTCGCATCCCGGCTGATCCCCGAGGATGTGTACCGGGGGAGGCTGTGACTCCTGACCCGTGACCTGTACCGGGGGGAGGCAGACCTCTGACCTGAGGCCTTTCCGGCTAGAATCGCGTGGAAGTCTGGGACTCCGTGATTCTGACTGTACTAGCACGGTGTGTGTCCATAAGTGACCCCGTGGGATTTTTACTTGCATGCTCAGTACACTGGAGGAGTGTGAGTTTTATGTCGTGTACTATGTTGTTTAATTTACCTGGACTCGCATATGTTGTTTAAACATATATAAACTGGTGAAAGACACTTATTTTCGTCCACTCACTCTAACGTGTTTATTGTCTTTCCCTGGGCTTTTCGGTTTCCGTGCCCAGTGTGCAGTTCAGGTTTGGTGTTTCACGTCGCGGTTTGGAGGCTAGTGATCAGAGTCACCTGTGTTTTCCAGTAGGTTTCAGTTTCGCCTACTGATGTACATGTTGTATATTTTTCATACTAGAGGTCGCTCTGATACATTCTGATACTTGTTTATACGGATTTTCTCGGATATACATATACATTGTACAGTATGTTTACTGTTTGTTGATTATATTGATGTTGAGAAATCCGGATGGGATTGGTGCCCACGGTTTGCTTTTTGTGGCATAGGATGGAGTGTGTTTTTATGCGTGCAGGTTAAGGTAATTCCACGCTAGTAACGAAACTCTGCCCAAATTTCGGAAAATTTTTGTTGGTTCGTGTTTTCGAAGGGGTTCGATTCCGGTTTAGAGTGCTAAATCGGGGTTGGGTCCTTTCAAAAAACCATTCAAAATTTCGGCAGAGTAACGTTACTAACGCGGAATTGCATTAACCTGCACCCTGAAATTAACACTTCATCCTATGCGACAAAAGCCAAACCGTGGGCACCAATCCCATCCGGATTTCTCAATATCAAATCATAATCAATAAACATTAAACATACTGTAATATATATAATATATCCGAGAAAATCCGTATAAACATGTATCAGAATGTATCAGAGCAACCTCTAGTGTAAATATATACAATATATACAATATATACATCAGTAGGCGAAACAAGAACCTACTGGAAAACACAGGTAGCTCGGATCACTAGCCTCCAACAGCGACGTGAAACACCAGAACCTGGACAGCAAACTGGGCACGAAAACCGAAAAGCCTAGGGGAAAGACATGAAAACTGTTAGAGTGAGTGGACAAAAAGTAATTGTCTTTCGCCGAATAATATATATGTTATAAAAACATATGCGAGTCCAGATGCATAAATAATCAAATAGTACACGAGGGAGACTAACTCCTCAAACGTACAGAGCATGCATAAAAATCTCACGGGGTCGCTCGTGGACACATCCGTGCTAGTACAGTCCGAATCACGGGATCCCAGACCCACACGTGATTCTAGCCAGAAAGGCCTCAGGTCAGAGGTTTGTCTCCCCCCGATAAAGGCCTCGGGTCAGGAGTCACATGCAACCTCCCCCTGTACACATCCTCGGGGATCAGCCGGGATGCGAGTATATCGATACAATAGCATATAATGAGACTGTACTCTGTGTAAACCAAATCGTAAATAGTTCGATGCAAATGCATGAAACAATATATAAACGCATATACGTAATATATACTAGTATAAGCATAAACGTATAACACATGCTCATGTAAAACATAATCTCGTATGCATGCTCAAATTCGTAAAATGTATATAAAGACTCGTAATCAATCCGTGAAAAGAAATTGTCCACTCACGGGTGAGCAAAACGCGCACTCGTGCTAATCACGTGGCCGGCGGAAGATCCCTCGCCAGAAGCACGATCTCGATCTCGATCCCCTGAATAGTCATAAAACATAACTGATCAAAACCATAGCCCATAACACTGTACTTAACTGCGGAAACCAACCGTTCCCGGAAACATATTAAACTGTATAAACAAACGACTAAATTTTCGAAAACTCCACTCGAAACCTTCGACTGATAATCCGATACCCAAATCAATACGAAAACATCAAGACGATAATCAGGGCGCGATTATGAGAAAAATGACATTAAAAACACCAAAATCTGAAAAGTCAACCCTCTCGCCGGAGTGCCGCCGTTGACCGCCGCCGGCGGCGGCGGCGCACCGTCAACGGAGACTTTCTCAGGTGAGGAAGCTCCAGATTTGAAGATCTCCTCAAGCCCAACCTTTTCTTGAACTGTCACAAAGTCCAATTCAAAGACTAGCACCTCCAAAACAGCTCGAAACCGAAATGAATTCAAACTCCGGCAACCAATTCGGGTTCACCGGAAAACTCAACCAAACCCAAATTAAACCATAGGGGAAGCATCACTAGGCCAAGGGGAGGCGAAACCCCCACCTCCCCACCACCAAAGCTCACCGGATGTCCACCCCCAAACTCCGGCGAACTCCGGCAACCTAACCCGATTCGGGTTCCCTCCAAACCTCATCAATTCTCACAATTTCAAACACTAAACAACTCAAAATCACAAGAGGAAGAGATTCATACCCTTCACGTGGCCGGAGGTGGCCGGAAAAAGTAAGTCGGCCGGTGAAACCAAACGGGAAAGTTTTCCTCCCTCGGTCAACGGTCAAACTTCCAAAAATGGAAAGTCAACGTCAGTCAACATCAAACAGTGTTTTTTCGACTATTTCTCGACTATTTTCGATATTTATACTCGCGCCTCGGGTCGATCGACGGTCCAAAACGAATAACCGATACGATTCGGATAAACACGAAACAAACGGATAAACTCGTCGAACACCGAAACTTCAAATAATCGTATTATATTCCTCGGTTATCGGAAAAATCATCCAGAACTGCCCTCGAGTTCGAAATCACGTGCTCTACCACTTCCATGAAGAAACTCAATTCAAATTCTCGGCCAAAAATTAAGTCGCGAACTAAATCAGCAATTCACACAATTGACGACTAATCGCGATTAAGCTTAATCTCGTGAATCGTACTGATTACTCTACTGATTCTGTTTCGGGTCGTCACACTAAGATCCGTCAAAGTTCTTAGAAAATGCATGGTGCCAGTAGTGCATGGCACAGTGAAGCTTCCCGGATACGCAATCTTATTGGGCACCTTTTGTTGAATAATAGCCAAGACCGTGGCGTTGAGCTTTACCTTCTCGGTCCTTTCCTCCCATTGGAACTTGTTTTTCAATCGGCGGTTAGTGCAAAGGTCCTTGAAGAACTTGGAATACATTGAAATAGTTTGAATGGCATCAAGAAGAGGTATGTTTATCTCAACCTTCTTGAAGATTTCCAAACATTCTTTGGTCTTTCGATCAAATTTTGCTTGAGTCCTCTCTTTGTTCTTCACTTGAGGAAATGATAGGCATACATCCTTATCACGTCGGACCTTCTCAAAATGTCCCTTATAAGTCCCCTGAGGCTTTCCTTCAATGGGTTGATATTTTTTCTCGATCTATTGAGGATTGGTGTCTTGTTGACCCGATAGTTATTGTCGATGGATCGAAGAATTCTCTCGATCCATCGAAGTGAAATTGTCCAGCTGACCCTTGGTCTTCCTTCCATGGTAAAAGGATTCTCTTGATCCATCGAAGGAATGTTGTTGCCTCCTTCATTCTTCTCCAAACTAATCCCAAAATGTTATCGTGGACACTTTCTAACCCTATTTCAGCACACTTATGGTGACTCAAACCTGTCTTTGACCCTACTTTTTCAACCTCATGCTCGTCTTCATCACAATCCGACTCTTTATCTTCATACGGTATTAACAAGGTATCCTCTCAGAATTTGACCACCTTATCTCTACTTTTTGCACCCTTCTCAACTCGGGAATGTGACCTTGACTCCATTGGTATGTCTAAGTCATCTTTATCATCATTCTCTACAATTAGAGCATCATTATAGTTTGCAAAACCTTTCTCGGATCTCAACACCTCCTTTACTACATTGACTTGGTTCTTGGGGTTCTTCTTGGTGGTCGAAGGAAACTCATGAGCCGTGCCACCTACTCGTGTTGTGATCGCCTTCGCCAATTGACTAACTTGAGTCTCCAATTTTTGAATGGCACTTTGACTCTCATTATGAAGGACTTGGTTCTTCTTCTTCATACTCATGAAAATATCAAGGGACATCTTCTTGTCCTCTTCTTGAGTCTTGAAAAGCTTTGCAAGCAAGTTATCCGTGTTGGATTTAGGTGCCTTTAATTGTAGTGGCGGAGTAGGTGCTTTTAACAAAGGTAGTTGTTGGGCTCTTGCACGAAAAGTGCTCTCGGTTTATAAGTGTTACCACCCAAGGCATTGGCAAACCCTCCATTCGGTCTTGGTGCAAATCGAGAGCTCCTTGATAGTTTTGAGAACCCTTGCTTCCACTTCCCGAAGTACCAAAGTTGCCTTGGTTCCCCCCTTGATTGTATCCTCTATTCAATCATTGAAAACCACCACTTGGGCTTGGAAACCCTCCTTGGCCGCCTTGGTTACCTTGTGCTTGACCACCTCAAGAGATATTAGGGTGTTGGAGTATGGATCATTATTTTGTGGGTCATAGAAGACTCTTTTGCACTCCTTAATAATTTCTGGATAATCCTCTTGATGAGGACAACTCAAAGTCTCATGCACCATGTTTTCACAAATCAAACAAGTGACTGGCTCCACACTAATTTCTGACAATTGGTGGGCTTGGGCTCTACTTCTACTTTGCTTCATTAATAGCTCGAACTTCCTATTCATTGACTCCTCAAGTTGCTTAATAACATCTTCTTGGTTATTGGATCCCTTGACTTCATAGATACCACCCTTATTAGTTTGGTTGCCCTCCTTTATTGAAACCTCCAGCTTCCTTGTACTTAGCTTTAAGTCCCACTAAGCCGATCTCTCCGCCAACTTCTCAAGCAAGATATGAGCATCTTCTGTAGTCTTATCCATGAAATCTCCACCATATGCATCGTCGACCTTTTGCCTTGTCACCGTACTTAGTCCTTGGTAGAAAAGGGACATAAGCATGTCTTATGTTTGTCCATGGTTCGGGCATCCAAGCTCTAGATCTTTGAATCGCACTCATGTCTCGCAAAAGACTTCCCCATCCTCTTCTTGGAAGGTCATGAAGCTTGTTCTCCTTTTGTTGATCTTGCCCGGAGGAAAATACTTCGTAATGAACTTCAATTGCAAGCCCTCCCAAGAGTTGATGGAATTGGGTGAAAGCTTGTTAAGCCACTCCTTGGCCTTGTCGTGCAACTTTGATGGGAATACCCGTAATCTTAATTTTCCGATATCCAAGTCAGGGATATTCAATCGAGTACATGCCTCCTCGAACTCCAAAAGGTGTGAGTAGGGGTCCGAGTTGGCATGGCCAAGAAAGATGGGAAACGTTGCCAGAAGCTTGGCTTAATCTCAAAAGATTCTTCGACCAAGGGTTGCAACACAATACATCCGGTATGCACCACCAAAGAGGGCAAGGCACATTCCCTCAATAGCCTCCCTTCATTCACTTCATACTCCATAGTAATTTGATCTAACTCTCGAGGCTCTTCTTCATCCTCTTCCAGAACTAGCGGGTCCAAATCGATGTGGAAAGTACGAATTACTGTTGGATCCTCTGCGCCTACCCTCTAAGGCTATATCGGATAAGCTACCAAGAGCTTCACAATCTTGAACTCTCAAAAAGGGAAATCCTTTATTGTCTTCAATACTACTACTAGATCCCACTCTACTCGGAGCCACTTTATCAAAACCTAAATTAGTCTTCCACAATACGGATGATGAACTAGAAGATGGTGTGTGTAGATGTGAATGATGAAAGGGCATAAACATGAAATCATACTAAGAAATCACTTGATGTTAGGCCTAAACTCTCTAAGTACTCAAAGCCTTAAGGGCCTTCAATGATGCTTCTTTGACACCCCCCTCAAGGAAACATCAATGAGCACTTTAAGAGTTAAATGTGATTCGGTATATGGCACAGTGGCCATCATGTGCAATTGTCACCAAGGTGAACCGTGATCTAGGCTTACGTGTATCCAATATACCAAAATCACAAAGTAAAGTCCTAAGAATCTAAGGTGTAGCAGAAATTAAGTTTGTTAGATCTAGACACACTAACTACTATGCTTGAAAGTAAGACACTACTTAGATATGCTCCAAAGAATATAAATACTGAAGGCAAAAGAGCTAGAGAGATAACTAAAACAACCTCAGCAAAACATACCCTTCGATGGGTCAAAGCTATAAGCTTCGATGGATCAAAGCACAGCCTCGGGTAAGGATATCCTTCGATGGATTGAGTGAAACTCTCGATGGATCAAAGGAAGGCCTTGGGAATCTCCCGCAACCAAGCTTTGATGGATAAAGTGTAATCCTTCGATGGATCAAAAATATATCCTGCAAAAAGGTTAGTAGCACAAATTCAAGCACAATCTCACCTCAAAGCACCTACCAAATTAAGTATTGTAAGGATCAAAGATAAGGAAAACAAAGTTCTAAGTGATAAAATGAAGAGAACTACAAAGCTAAACAACAAATATCAAGCAAAATACCCCGATTCACCATAATCAAGGCTATCCAAAGCTAAGGAATCAAGATGAGCCTAATCCTCAACAACGGCGCCAAAAACTTGTTCAAGAGATTTATCCCCTCAACCTTTTGACTATTGATTAATCTAAGGTTAAGTGAATTTTCTCTTACCCGCAAGTATACGGAGTCAAGTTATAGTATTTATAAGTAGTCGAGTATCGAAAGTACGAGGCTTAGCCACTATAACTTCTTAGTTCGAATTGATTAAGCACTTAAACTATGGCCAAACTAGACACTAAATTATACTAAACTAAAGTAAAATGTGTAAATGTGTATCTCACACTAAGTCCTTTGGAGACCTAGCATTGTAAGGGGTGATTTAGACTATGATGAGTGATTTTGCGAAAGTAGATTGATTGATTATACTAAGACACATAAACTACAATAGAAAATGAATTCAATAAAATGAAGAATGGTTGACTAGGGAAATCCCGCTAACCATATGATGCTCAAACAATCTCCCAATTTATGAAGTGGATTATTAAAGTCTGTTTCACATGATTCATGTCCAAACCGTGACCTTGCAAATGACGTTTTGTTTTGAACCCAAGTTCCTAGGTCATTTTGGACTCTAGACGACTTGAGCCAAACCTTGAAGCATTTAGTGAATCGGAATCAAGACTGAAACTATTTCGGGCTTACATCTTGACTGTATATCACGTGAATAAACGCAACAAGCATACAATACGATACATGTGGAAGGTTCTCCTTCCCACTTTTGAAGAATCCGAGAGAAAGTCTAAGTGAATCCTCCAACTCGCACCTATTGAGTTACGAGTCAAGAGAATCTACTAGTAGCCACAATAACATTTTCGATTCAATGTATGCTTGACTAGAGCTCGTCAAATCTATTTGAGATTCAAGGAACCTCTAGTCCTTGCTTAGTGCTAAGGAAACAAAACCTTAAAAATCCTAATCATGTTTACATGCTCATCTAGCCTTAAGTGATTAGCTAATTCAAATAAGGTCTCAATTTTTAGTTTCTTAATACATATATTAACTTAGCTAGGGTCAACACATGCATAGATAAACAGATCTTGAAGCTCAAGCTCATAAAAATTCATAAACACAAAGTAGCTGATATGACCAAAACATGCATCAAATAAACACTTAACACATAATTCAATCATATACAATTTAAAACCCTATAGATGTAGTATTTTAAGCAAGTAGGGATCGTTCTAATCGGGGATTGAAGGGTGCATGCAATTCTTGTGTAGTAAAAGGGGGTATAAAGAGTTGTTTTTAATTACCTAATTTATTTACTAGAAACGTCTCAAACATAGCACATAATCCTATGACTCTAATATGCATTGACTCATAGACAAGCAAACACATATGAGACCCAAAAAAACACATACCACGTTTGAAACAAAAAGAAAACCTAATTAATTATATACAAGTGATCAACTTAATCCATAATCTAACTCATTTATTAACACATGCAAATATCAACACTACCGAAATCCCATAACCCTAAATTTCGATTAAACATGCATAATTCATATTTTGTGCTAGGCATCCCCTAAACACCATTGATCTAGACTAGGAATCCCCTAAATCAAAACCAAAGCATTAAGAACCAATTAACTTCATGAAAATTGAAATCTAGAATAAGGAACACATGGAAAAGTTATTGAAATTTACTTATGTAATAAAACCGAAATACAATCATCCAAAACACACAAACAAGTTTCATGAACAAAAAGAGACTACGGAGTAAAGAGGTCATTGTTACACTTTTATATCTTCGGAATCCCCTATGGATACTCAAGAGAACTAGACTTCTTTGGTGGATGACGTTCGGAATCCCCTATGCGTCGGTGGAAGAAGAGATGCGGCGGTTTGATGGCGTAGTCGGCTTCTTGAGGATGTCGGCTTAATTTGTGGGGAGGAGGAGAGTATTTGGAAGAGCATAGGCTATAGAATAAGTGATGATTTGCTTTGAGGCCGAGCCTCTTGTATTTATAGGCTTACAAGAATCAGTCTCCTCCTAGAACAAGGTTTTCCTTCTACTTTCGGGCAGATCTGGCAGTCTGTAAAGATTTGCACTTTCCCGGAGTTGTAGATCTCCAAAAATTATGATTTTGGTGTCGTTGGAAAGAAGACTCAAATATCTTTCCAACCATAGGTTAATCGCATCTTAACTCCTCCTGGTTCGTTCCCAGCTGTCATTCGAAGTTGGCACATCTGCACAGGCAGATTCTGCTTTCCTTATTCTTCATGATTTCCTTCTTCTTTTGACTTTGGGAATCATTTTCCTACCAAATCTTGATCTCCACGAAATTGGCTGATTGGATCTTCATATTTGGGCTATCTAAATGGTCTTTTAATTAATTTGACCCATTTTCATTTGTTCTTCTTCAAGATCCTTCCGGAAGCTTTCAAATCCTAGTCAATATAGGAAATGTTTTCCTAGTCAACCAATGATTTCTTTTTCTCTTCAATTTTTCTTCTTTCTTCCTTGGAATTTCTGATCCATATATTTAGCCGAATTTGTTCCTTCCATTTTGCTAGCCTTTGAATGCTTATAGACTTCTTTACTCCGTCTCTTTTGGTCAACACCTGAGATTAACAAAATAAGTTAAAACTAATAAAACTAAACAATTATCAAAGTAAAAATGTAGAGAAAATACATTAATTAATATGCATAAAATGCGTAGATCAAATTCTCCCACACTTAGACTTTGCTAGTCTCTTAGCAAACACTAAATTAAACTAAGACTCAAAAAATTTCAACAAAAATACTACTAAGCCCTTTGACTACTAAATTTTGAAATTCATGGCAATCACAAAGTTTAAACACAAGGAATTCAAGAGTTAATAAAGACATTCTCATGCATGAACAAGTAAGACTTAGATGAAAACAATGGTGATTTATAAACTATGCATGCACTAGAAAAGTTCAAAATCCTCACATCCATGCACTCATCATCTTTTCACTCATGAAAAAGGGGTATTCACTCAAGATATATCGAAGAATAAACAGAATACCTCATGAATAAAACCAATTACTTGCACAAAGGAACCCAAGCCATATGCTTACTCATGCGATTAACTCCACAGATCAAAGACTACTCATCTTAAGGATCTTAAAGGACTTTCAAGGGTTGTAATGGGGCTAAGGCTAAGGCATTCGAAAATTTGAATAAGTGGTGTTTCAAGAATGTTCCAAAGACTTAGTCAAGCTCCATCACCTTGTTAAATTTCGTGCTCCATCTTCTTCCCCACGTTACCAGTGTCAAACTTTAAGCACAAGGGCCAGATTTCATCTTATTGGACCCAGACTTCATTCTAATCTTCCTCTGAGCTTTGTGAACAGGACAAAGGCCTTATTTCCTTACTATTGTGCCTTCAATTTAATACAAACTCCAAATCCACAAATATGGGGGACATTAATCCAAACTTGAATATTAAAAACCAATTGCCGGAGAGCTTCACAAATTTTTTTCTTTTTCTTTTCATGCTCCCGATTTTATTTTTTTCGGCAACTACTCTTTCTTTTCTTTTGTTGGACAAGTCTATCCTCATACTCACATCTTCCTTAATGATTCTCACGCCATCTCCATGTATCTAGCTTCAAAAATCTTCACCAAGTCTTTAGAACAAGGGTAAGGAAAATCTACACTAGGTTAAAGTGTTTGGATATATATGGCGATGAAAGAAAAGCTTAATGTGGGCTCAAAATGGTTGACTAAGGGGGTCGCAACTCGTGCGCACATATGGGACACATAGCAATTTGGCAAAAGTGGTGGTAAATCCTAAATGCCTTTAATCATATCCAAAATCAGAGTATGTATTGACTATAAGCTTTGAAAATCAACATGAGCAAGTTCTAGCATTCTCTAGTTCATTAAAAACTATGGCAAGTAATCATATGAGGCATGTTTAATTTTTAAACAAAAATCCCTATGTATGTCGAAATTTCCTCTCTCAAATCATGGATTTTGGCTCAAAAACTCTCATAGGTTCAAATGATTTAAACTTATTCTAGCATGCGAAATTCTGTACCAAGTTTTACTATCTATATCTACTACATGTCAATGCAATCAAAACATCTATATTAACAAAAGAATTCCATAAAAATTAATAATATGAAAGCCATGAACTCGAAATTGTCTCAGAAAAATATCATCATAGACGAGTTAAGGGCATCCTAAGACTCTGAAAAACACTAAAATACAAAAAAAAAACTACCTAAAATTTTAGAAAAATAAAAACCCACGAAAAATAAATTAAAAAAAATATATTTTTAGGGTATCATCCGCTGGAAATCCTTTGTCCGCCCAATTTTATAATTTATGACTCAAATAAAGTGTAAACCCCTCCCCCACACTTAAATCCTACATTGTCCTCAATGTAACAAAGTAAAAGCATAGAATCAAGCATGGAGTAATGAATTCACCAAAAATAACTAATTAACACACTAACAAACTAATTAATAAGGAGGAAGGGAAAAGAAAGCAAATCTGTATGTCGATCCTCCATTGGGTTGCCTCCCAACAAGCGCTTGTTTTTTATTGTCTTACAGCCTAGACATGATGCTTCATTTATGCTCTTGCAACAGCCTGATCTTGAAGGTGCATCTCCTCCATTTGTTTTTTCCACTTTGCAGCTTAATGTTCTGACCTCCGTGTCTTTAAACTAGAATTCCGAACGATTTAGAGCTCAGAAATTCGTGATCTTTATATGACTGAAAACTAGACGTCTCGAGCTTTCCATTCATATAAAGAACTCGTGCTAACTCCAAACGAGCTGAAAGTTATGACTTTTCAAAGTTGACTGTTCTATTTTGGACAGAAGCTGCGAATTATGAAAACACTTGGAGCACGTTCCTCCTTCGTATCCTTCAAAACTCAACAATCATCAAATCCAATGCAAATGCATGATATGCATTAAATGTATGATGAATATGATGCAAGATGATGCAATTATGTAATGCATGAATGAATGAATGATATGCAAAAAAATATATATACATAGCTAAGTTAGAATTGTTTCACACTTCGGAATCACAAGATTGAACATGTTCAAACAATTTTTGAAATTTTTAGCATACATGTCCCAAATTGAGTTCGCCAAAAATTTACAAGGATTACAAGGCATTGATTTTTCAGTCTTTCCAAGGACGTGCGACCCGTGCGATAAAGTATGAATTCTCAATTGTTCAGCCTTGGTTCAATCGAAAAACATGGCCAGTTGGGGATAGAGATAACGCGAGAGGCAGGACTAATTTCGACAATACACCCCGAGGCTAACCGGGCCAATGGTATATACTCTATTGGTGTAAGTCTTTCTTAGATCCAGAACCTGTCACCAGTCATAACCCGTTTCTAGACACCATGTCCGACATTCAGCCAAACTTTCAAAAATTCACACTCCCTCATAGTTCTTGTAGACTCCGCCCTCAACCTTATGTGTAAAACATAAGGGGTTAAGGAGATAAACAAGAAAAAGAGGCACCATCTATTCCAAGGAGTGAGACCTAATTGATCAAGCATGTAATCAATGTAAATCTAAGACTATCCTTTAACATGCTTAACAATTATTAGATATATATATACAAACACCGATTAATATTTACAAAAATTAAAATTTACATTTAACATTTATTCACATGTATTTATTTACGAAAAATTAAATAAATTAGGGCACATATACAAGGCATCGAAAATTTGTAAGTAAAATTAGCATATATACTTCGAAAATTCCTGAAAAAGAAAATGGTTAGTAATATGCACAAGTATAAATTTACATATATACACACAAAAATCACAAACAATTAACAATCCCCGGCAACGGCGCCAAAAATTGATATGACCAAAACATGCATCAAATAAACACTTAACACATAATTCAATCATATACAATTTAAAACCCTATAGATGTAGTATTTTAAGCAAGTAGGGATCGTTCTAACCGGGGATTGAAGGGTGCATGCAATTCTTGTGTAGTAAAAGGGGGTATAAAGAGTTGTTTTTAATTACCTAATTTATTTACTAGAAACGTCTCAAACATAGCACATAATCCTATGACTCTAATATGCATTGACTCATAGACAAGCAAACACATATGAGACCCAAAAAAACACATACCACGTTTGAAACAAAAAGAAAACCTAATTAATTATATACAAGTGATCAACTTAATCCATAATCTAACTCATTTATTAACACATGCAAATATCAACACTACCGAAATCCCATAACCCTAAATTTCGATTAAACATGCATAATTCATATTTTGTGCTAGGCATCCCCTAAACACCATTGATCTAGACTAGGAATCCCCTAAATCAAAACCAAAGCATTAAGAACCAATTAACTTCATGAAAATTGAAATCTAGAATAAGGAACACATGGAAAAGTTATTGAAATTTACTTATGTAATAAAACCGAAATACAATCATCCAAAACACACAAACAAGTTTCATGAACAAAAAGAGACTACGGAGTAAAGAGGTCATTGTTACACTTTTATATCTTCGGAATCCCCTATGGATACTCAAGAGAACTAGACTTCTTTGGTGGATGACGTTCGGAATCCCCTATGCGTCGGTGGAAGAAGAGATGCGGCGGTTTGATGGCGTAGTCGGCTTCTTGAGGATGTCGGCTTAATTTGTGGGGAGGAGGAGAGTATTTGGAAGAGCATAGGCTATAGAATAAGTGATGATTTGCTTTGAGGCCGAGCCTCTTGTATTTATAGGCTTACAAGAATCAGTCTCCTCCTAGAACAAGGTTTTCCTTCTACTTTCGGGCAGATCTGGCAGTCTGTAAAGATTTGCATTTTCCCGGAGTTGTAGATCTCCAAAAATTATGATTTTGGTGTCGTTGGAAAGAAGACTCAAATATCTTTCCAACCATAGGTTAATCGCATCTTAACTCCTCCTGGTTCGTTCCCAGCTGTCATTCGAAGTTGGCACATCTGCACAGGCAGATTCTGCTTTCCTTATTCTTCATGATTTCCTTCTTCTTTTGACTTTGGGAATCATTTTCCTACCAAATCTTGATCTCCACGAAATTGGCTGATTGGATCTTCATATTTGGGCTATCTAAATGGTCTTTTAATTAATTTGACCCATTTTCATTTGTTCTTCTTCAAGATCCTTCCGGAAGCTTTCAAATCCTAGTCAATATAGGAAATGTTTTCCTAGTCAACCAATGATTTCTTTTTCTCTTCAATTTTTCTTCTTTCTTCCTTGGAATTTCTGATCCATATATTTAGCCGAATTTGTTCCTTCCATTTTGCTAGCCTTTGAATGCTTATAGACTTCTTTACTCCGTCTCTTTTGGTCAACACCTGAGATTAACAAAATAAGTTAAAACTAATAAAACTAAACAATTATCAAAGTAAAAATGTAGAGAAAATACATTAATTAATATGCATAAAATGCGTAGATCAGTAGCTCATTCACAGACACACTTTCACAAAACATACATTAAAACCATAAACCATACATAAATCAAGACATGATTTGCTCACATCACATAGCTAGGGTTGAAACCTTAGCCTCCCAAATGGGACTACTCACTACACATGGTAAGAATAGAGTCTAGATACATAGATCAGAGTCCATAAGTACAAGAATTAACCGAAGAGTCCCTTATGTAAACCCTCCAAGCTCTTCATGTCCTTTCTTCACTTCTTAGCTCTTTTCTTCACTTGGTATTGAAGAACCCACCTTAGGCTTGGGGTGAAGAGGGTGGAGATGAGAGTATGGTGGTTGTGGTGGTGCTAGAGTGAGTTTAAGAGGTGGAGGAGAGAGCTGGAGTGTTTGGGTTTGAATGAGGGCTATGGAGAAAGACTAAAACTATGAGAAATGAAAAAGTGAAGTGTGATATGTGTGAGGAGAGACGAGAGCTCGACCCTAAATGTTTTAATGAGATATTTTGGGTGTTTAAAATTTAAAATAAGATGCTTAGACATGATCCTAAACTTTAGGCTTTTAGGTGGTCCAAATGTGTGACTCACCCCAAATCATCTGACTTGCATATGCATCCATCTTCTCACAATATCTCTCAAGTGGGCATAGGTCTTTTGGCCTTGGCCCAATTTGAGGCATTGACAGGCGAAGACTTGTCAAAGTTCGCTGTTGACTGAGTGTTGACTTTTCATCATTTTCACGATTTTGCTCCATCTTCTCCCAATTCTTAGGAAACTTACTTGGTGTTAGGCCCATAATTATGCTCTAATTATGTCTCTAACTCCATGCTTATTGCTTTCCTTTTATTAATAAAGCATCATTTTTACTATGTTTCCTTGTTATGCTAGGAAATGAGGGATTGACTTGGAAATGCTCTAAGAGACGAAATCTAATCACTTTTCGGAGAAGACGAGCAAGTTTCCTAAGCCTTTGGAGAAGATAGAGCAAAATCGAGAATATGACGAAAAGTCAACCAACGGTTAACGGTCAACTCC
This sequence comes from Geum urbanum, assembly GCA_946800695.1. Lineage (NCBI taxonomy): Eukaryota > Viridiplantae > Streptophyta > Magnoliopsida > Rosales > Rosaceae > Geum > Geum urbanum. The sequence goes on from OX326998.1 coordinate 46,238,911, forward strand.
GGCAAGTCTTCGTTGGTCAATGGCAAGGTCAAGTCAAGTTGGGCCAAAGCCGAAGAGTGTAAGCCCACAAGGGGATATTTTGAGAGATTTATACACATACAAGTCACATGACTTGGGGTGAGTCACGCCTCATGGACCACTTAAAGCCTAAATTTGTGGATCATGTCTAAGCATAAATTTTGAATTTCAAACACCAAAATATCTCCCTTAGCTTATCTTGGTCGAGCTGCCCTCTCCCCTCACACATATCACACTTCACTTTTGTATTTCTCATAGTTTTAGTCTTTCTCTATAGCCCTCAACCATACAAAAACCCTCAACCTCTGTCCTCCACCTCTAAAACTCACTCTAGCACCACCAAAAGGCCTAGGAACCTCCATCACCACCATCATACTCTCATCTCCACCCTTTTCACCCGAGCCTAAGGTGGATTCATCAACTTTGTGGAGCCAAGTAGCAAGAAAGGAGCCAAGAAGTGAGGAAAAGAGTTGAAGAGCTTGGAGACTTTGCTAAAGGGACTCTTTGGTTAGTTCTTGCACCTATTGATTATTATCTATGTATCTAGACTCCATTATAACCATGTGTAGTGAGTAGTTCCATTTAGGAGGCTACGGTTTCAACCCTAGCCATGTGATGTAAGCGAATGATGTCTTAATTTATGTATGGTTTATGTTTTTAATATATATTTTGTGAAAGTGTGTTTGTGAATAAGCTACTTTATGTTTGTGGATGTTTATGAGCTTAGGCTTTAAGATTTGTTTCATCTATTCATGTGTTGACCTTAGCTAAAATAATATGAATTAAGAAACTAAATATTGGGACCTTATTCCAAGAGGGTTTACCTTAAGGTTTGGTTTCCTTAGCACTAAGCCTCATGATTAGGGTCTATTCTGAGAGGTTTTATCTTAAGGTTTGGTTTCCTTAGCACTAAGCCTCATGATTAGGGTCTATTTCAAGAGGGTTTAACTTAGGGTCTATTCCAATAGTGTCGGTCGACTTTGTGATTCTCGATATGAAGGAACCAAGAGGGTATGAGGATCTCCCCTTAATCTTCAGAAGAGCATTTGTGGGTACCAAGATTGATCTAAAAGCTGGAGAGCTTACTATGACTGTGTTTAAGGAGACAAGGGCATTCAAGATATTTAACAAGACATTACCAATCCCTTCACTACAAGCCATGAACATTAAAGTTCTGGATGATGAAACCAAGGACAATGGAAATGTGAGCTGTGATAACAAATTTCATCTCCCCTCAAGCTTGGATCCTCGTGAACCTGCAAAACAAGTCAGGGCACCGTGTTGTACCGTGCTTAGACCCTCCGATAATAAAGTCCAAACTTGTCTCTAGAATCAAGAAGTAATTATGGCAGAATAACGATTCCTTCGATCATGCCAGGATGGTCTATATATAGAGATTTTATTAGGTCTAAGTATAGTCTCTATCGAATTTGACTACTTTACATTCGGAGATGGGGAATCCATTAAGAAATGGATCTCCGTATCCAGGGCCAATCACGTCTCATGATTACCACTGGCCATTTGGCACAATCCCCCTTGGATACATTCAGATCTTACCATTTTCCTCGTGGATTATGTTAATTCCACAAGGTCTGCATGTGTACTCCTTCGAGCTCAGATAGTACAACTCCTCGAGGTCTAATCTTACCTAGGGATTGTCATGTCATCAAAAATTTCAGAACCCTCTACAACATTCTAGAGACTTCCAGAAATCTCTAGATAATTCGTTCATTAATAAAAACCTTAACCGTCCAAACCCAAACCCATTATTTTCCTTGCATACCTCGTCCAGGATTAGATCCGTTAAGCCTATCTTCCCCCAACTCAGGGTGGTCAAAACTTACTCCGACAAATACCCTCATAGTAGTGTGAGATTAGACACGTGTCGACCATGCGCTACTGTCATCCAAGCTCTGCCATTTCAAAATTAAAAACCCTTAAGGTTTCCAATCACGCTGCACGCAAAAACCTAAGAACTTGTTCTAGTTGTTCCCACTCAGTCACAACTCCTCCATCACTAAACCTCATCATCACTCACGTCTCTCCCAACAGTCACGCCTTCTACCTTCTCAAACAGTCACCCCTTATGACATCACATCCCTTCGCCATATATAAATTGAAAACTTCTTCCTCTTTCATGTTTTGCATCTTCTCACTTACATAAGAATCTTTAACGAACCCAGAAACCCTTTACAGCTTCTAAACCAGAAAACTTCAATGGCGTCCAACAACTCATCTACCTATAACTCAGGTGAAATTATAAGCCATACCATCACTCTCCTCCAAGACCCTAAAACCATCGACTAGATCGACACCTCTGATCTGCGCATTTTATGCTTGATTATTAATGTCTTTCTCTCTATATTTAGCTTTGTTTTGTGCTTAGTAAATATGTTTTTAACTTACTTTATGTTTGTAGGTAGAAATAAAGGAGGAAATAATAAAGGAGGCGATTTAGAGTGAAAAGCGTGCTAAGGAGGAAGTTCCTAATTCCGGAGGAGAAATGGTCCGAGAAATGGTCTTCAAAATGGTTACTAAAATGCTTTCCCACATGGTGTCAAGAATTGAAGACCAAATGCCAAATGAAATGGATGCCAAAATGGTGGACATAAAGTCGAAGGCATTTCTCCTGCGCAATCCAGGAATGAGCAAAAATAGCGGAATATATGGAGCATAAATGATGAACGAATTTGGAGGATATTCCATGAAGATTTATACCTGATTTGAGGGTCAAAATATGTGCAAATATATGGTATATTCGGCCAAGGAAGATTGGGGAATAAGGAATGCAAGATTTGAAGTTATGAAGATTTCATTTTCCTTGAAGAACAAGAAAACAGGGCAGCCAGGTCACTTAACTTCTAAAATCCGTAGTAAATCCAATTCAATTCCAAATATGGCGTTCCTTATATGGATTTTATAGCCCTTTGAATAAGCTTTAAAATGAAACAAGAATCAGAATTTTGCAAGATCTGAAACTCCAGGAAAACGCGTTTGAAGACAGACTGTCAGATTTACCCGGGTACATAAGGAAAGTCTTGTTTTGGTAGGAAAAGACCTAATCTTCTCCTATAAATTGGGGAGCTCGACTCATTCATCACCATCACACATTTTGTGACGACCCGGACCAGAATTAGCAGTGTGATCAGCTATATTCGTGGGTTGCTGCGTAATCGCAGATTTCCAACGGTTGTTTAAATCGCCAGGTTTGATAACGACTAAATTATTGGCCAAGAATTGGAGCTGGGTCTCTTCTCGAGAGTCGTTGTATTTGTGATTTCGAGTTCGTGGGCTGTTCCGGATCATTATTTGGACGACCGAGGAATAAGTTATTAATATTTGAAGTTTCAACGTAAACGGATTAAAATGGTGATGCTCTTAGCGACTAAATTACCGGACGAGATTTTGGCTTTGGATTCTTCACGAAAGTTGTTGAGAATTTAATTTCGAACCCGTGGGAACTTCCGGAGCATTATTCCGAGTTACGAAGATTAAGTTGTGAATATTTCCGATTGTTGATTATTTAGTCTGTTTAAATATGTGTTGGTTTGAACAGTTGACTTTTTATCCGATTGGTCGATGTGAATGACTTCGGGTGATAATTGAAGAACATGTCGAGTCGAGTTTGTTGCCGCGAGAATTATTGGAATCAGAATTACGACGAGAAAGTTACGGGTATTTGAAGTTTATCGAAAAGTGAATTATGGAGGTTTCCATTTTGGGAAAGTATAAATAGTAAACTTGCCGTTTGGGGAAAGTCAATGGTGGCATTTATGAGGTTGACCGAGTCAACTTGGTGGGAGGAGGAGGAGGCCAACGGGAAGCTTTGTGCTCCACGGCGGCGTGGTAGAATCCGACCACTCCAGGGCACGGGATAAGTCCCGTTCGATGCGCCATGTTCCCCTCATTCTCATGCCGGCCACCGTTCACGGCGAGGTGGACGGTGGAGTGAGATAATTTTGGCCCAAGTTTGGAAATTTTGGAGCTTTCGAGTTGTTTGATTTCCGGCCGATTTGAGCTGAATCAAGTTGTGGCCTTTGAAGCTCTCCTCTCCATGATTCTAACCATGTAAGTATGGAGTTCTAATTCGATTTGAGGATGGAGAATTTTGGATTTGAAATTTGTGTATCAATTCGGTTTTACATGAAATTGGACTAGTTAGAGTGATAATTGGCATTTGTTGCAGTTATGAAAGTTGCTCAGTGGATGATTTTGAGTGAAATAGGGGTTGCTCCGCCGTGGAATTTTCCATTCGGGTGGCGGCGCCGCCGTTGGCGGTGGTCAACGGCGGTCAACAGTTTGACTTTTGGGGTTTTCGACAAGTTGCATGTCATTTCACTCGAAATCGCGCCCCGATCGCAGTGGGGAGGTTCTTTTCTCGATTTGAGCATCCGAAAGTACAGCGAGGTATTGAGGTGTAAATATCGGATTTTCGACGATTTGTCGACATTGAATTACGTGTTTCCGAGAACGGTGGTTTCTCGTGATTTGTCTTGTATTGTCGAGTTATGATTTTGAGAAATGTATTTTGTGATTATTCAGGGGTTCATGATCGTTTGTTTGGTTAGATATTTTCCGCCGGATCACGGGTTAACGCGAACTGCGTTACGCTAGTCTATGAGTGGACAATTTCTTTTCACGGATTGTTTGCAAGTCTTTATACCCGTTTTACGAACTTGAGCATGCGTATGAGATTTCGGATTACATGAGCATGTGTTTTATGATTATACATATACGGATATACGTATACGAACATACATACACTTATATGCTGTTTCATGCATTTGCATCGAACTGTTTATGATTTGATTTTGATATACGCATTTTATGCCCGTTTCTTAACGCATTTCCCTTTTCGTTTAGCTATGTTATTATCTTAGTTTTTATGTTTTCCTTACTTAAATTGTTATTTTGAAGATATTTACGGTGGAGATTAATAACGGCGCAATTCGGAGGAATTTCGGCGATTTTGCGATTTTTGCGATTTCGGACCACGAAAAATGGGCCGGCCCAAAAAGCAAATTATGGGCCGATTTCTCAACTCTTGTTTCGGCCCATTAACAAGCCCAAACCCATGTAATTCGGCCTAGATGCCTTTTGGTGAAGAGGAAAAGTCTTGTTTTGAAAGGGCAAGTCAACATTATCAAGCTAATAATCACAAATGGTGACTACACATGGTGATTCATGCTTAGGGTTCCCAAATGGTGACTACACTAGGTGACTCTTGCTTTGCATTGAATGAAAAGATGACTTGCCATGGTGACAAGCTAGGTGATTCATGCTTAGGGTTCGGCAATGGTGACTAAGTGTGTGACTAAGTGTGTGACTTGCCTTAATGATCATTGCATGCATTAAATGGAGGAGGCAAGGTGGAAGAGAGAAGGCATGAATCCCTTGCCTATATAAGGGAGGAGGCCAGCCATAAAACAGATCCATCACTCATTTTACTAAGCAAAGCTCTACACAAATACTCCTCCACCATTAAACACTTAAGAGTTCACACACCAAGCCGAAGCATCATCTTCCTCCATTCAAGGCCGAAGCAAGCTAGGGTTCCTCCATCCTTCCAAGCCGAAGCAAACCATCCTCCATCCCTCACAATACGCTAAGTCCCTTGTGAAGGAAGTCCATCTCCACCGTAGTTCATCAAGCACTCAAGATAAAAAGTGTAACCATGATCTTCACTTTCATTTCTTTAGCTTTGTATGTGAATCTTTTGATGTATTGGAATAACAAGTTTAGAAAGTTTAGATTTGTGTATCAAATGAATAACAAGTTTAGATTTGTGTTTCATGTGCCTAAACCGATTTGTAATATGCATGTGTTTATGATTTATAGCTTTTTATGCATGTTTGATACAATCTTAAAGCTTCGAATGCATGTATTAGAAAATACGCTAAGTCCCTCTCTTTTGCATGTTTCGATGATCGTATGTTGTTTAGGATGTTTATACGCTAAGTTGCATTCCTACACAATTATCAAGCATGTGTACTTAGTTATAAGTTATGAATTTCGCAACTTACACAAAGGTTTGATGCATGAAAAGGGTAGGTTAATAAGATGAGTTGATCACATGTAATTAATAGTGTAACTTCTTATTTTTAGCAAGCATAATTAGACTTTAAGTTTCTTGATTGTTGAAACTTGTCTATGAGTAAAACATGTTAGATGCCTAAGAGTTTTAGTTGTGTTTGCATGTTATGTACTTTAAATTCGTAGATTAAATAACCAACTTCCAATCCCCCCAAATATTTACATTTCCGCATAATAACGAAACCATGCATGCGCCCTTAATTCCCCGGATAAAGAACGATCCCTACTCGCCAATATTATAAATGACAAAAGAAGGGTTTAAATTGCAATGCGCGTAATCGATGTTTTTAGGTCGACTTTGTGTTATCGTGAAAGCATGTTTTGCTCGTATCAATTTTTGGCGCCGCTGCCGGGGAATTAGAATGTTTTTGTATGTTTCGTTGTACATTTGTGATTAAAAGCATGTCTAAATTTTCGAAGTACATACTTGTTCATTTTTTATACTTAGAGAAATTTTCATACATGTTTACAATGCCTACTTTTACTTAGCCGAATTTATTCATACTTAGTTTATTTTACACTTGCATAATTTATTTCCATGTTAAAGGATAGTCTTTGATTTAATTTGAGTACTAGTACTTAGTTATTAAATAAATCTCTATGGAATAGGTGGTGCCTCTTTTGTTTGTCTATCTCCTTAACCCTTCGTGATGTGTGGATTTCATCACCACACGCCATAACCTAAGTGAAGTTATGGGCACGAGGTTGTGGGCGGAGTTTACAAACACTTGAGATTGTATACTATCTTGTGAGTTCGAGTAAGAGTTGGTTATGATGTCTAGAAGGGTTATGAATGGTGACGGGTTTTGAACTAAGAAAACAGAACACCAATGGAGTACATACTCTTACGAGTAAGCCTCGGGGTGTTTCTAAGAACAACAATGGAGTATATACTCTCACGAGTTAGCCTCAGGTTGTTCCCAGAAATTAGTTCTCACCTCTCGCGTTACATCTATCCCAACTGGTCATTTCCAACAATTACGAGGATTAACGATAGTTGGTATACATTTTCGCGCGGGCCGCACGGACAAGAGATTTATTCAATACCTGAGTCGTGTATTCCTTTTAAATCATAGGCGCAATCAAAATGTAGACGTACTTAAATTGATTTGTATTGATTACGAGTATTGGTTATTAAGTTTAGTTCTTCGGAATAGGTGGTGCCTCTTTTTCTGGTTTATCTCCTTAACCCTTCGTGAAGTGTGGATTTCATCGCCACACGCCATAACCTAAGTGAAGTTATGGGCACGAGGTTGTGGGCGGAGTTTACTAAGAACTTGAGATTGTATACTATCTCACAAATTTGGCTGATTGTTGGATATGGTGAGTGGGTTTATGATTGGTGCCGGGTTTCGGATCTAAGCAATAGAACACCATTGGAGTATATACCGTAACTGGTTAGCCTCGGGGTGTCTCTAGGAACAACATTGGAGTATATACTCTTACGAGTAAGCCTCGGGTTGTTCTAAATATTAGTCCTTACCTCTCGCGTTATCTCTATCCCTACTTCCATTTCTAAACGTAACTAAGCTGAATTGTAGTCGGTATACATTTTCGCGCGGGCCGCACGTCCAGGAACTTTACTTAATGCTCAATTCGCGTTCTCTCTGTAAATCATAAGTGCATACGAATACGGATAAATACATGAACTTAATACGACATAATCCTTTAAATAGATGGTATATCGGATTATGCATGCTTAGACCTCCTGGAATCAGACTTCATCTTCGGATGAACGAGACCCATTGCACAGTCGAGAGCCTCTGCACCACGTACCATCGGGTCCAAAGGAAATAAATAAAACTTAGTCAAATTTTTGTGTTTATATGTGCATTAAAAACTGTAAAGGACTAACAACCACTACTTAGCTTGCATAACCTCTCTTAGGCTTTATGATACTCGGATTTCACTACCGAGTACCCTAACCTAAGTGAAGTTAGGGACATAAGATCGAAGAAGAGGTCATTCTTTGCATTCATTTTTTTTTTAGCACGTAACTCGTGTGTTTTCTGCAGGTTCTAACGTTTTCTCTTATGCATGCACTCCATCTTTCACGTAGGATTGTTGTTTAATGCATTTTATTGAAAAAAAAATGTGTGGTGCATAAATTCGATGTGAATTATTGTTTGCTTGTATTTGAACTTTGTTTATATATGTTCTAACTAAATTCTTGGGTTTAGCATTATATAGTTTTAATTTGCAGAAAACATGTGTCTTAGTTTATTACATTCTTTTGCATAGCCCATAAAATTGATTAAATCAATTGCATTACTTAGTAAAATACATATAGTGTCTTAACTATTATAAATTTTGTGTATTAGTAGTTTTTAAGTATTTGTGTGTATTTATAGTATGTTTTGATAGTTTTACTATTTTATTTGTTATCCCTTTGTTTTCTAAATATGCTTTACAATTTTTGTTAGTATTCCTCTATATATCTCATATTAATTGTTGATACTAACACTTGGTCTTTGGTGGATGTCAGGCTAATGAATGTCCGATCAGAATCCTGGACCATCTAGAACAAACTTTGAGGAGATCGCAGAGAGAATAGCGAGACTTAAAGCTCAAACTGACATCCTGGATTTTCCCATCATCGAAGAAGTTTCCGAGTCTTCACATTCATCAACCGACCATACTTTAGCTTCATCAACCGACCACAATTCAGAAGTAGAAGCACAACAAGTCAACATGGCCAATGCAGGACAATCTCTTCGCCAGCGCACCTGCTCAACCGAATGGAGCAGCGGGCCTTCGAGCATTGCTTTTCCACAACCGGAGGAAAACATGAAGGATATCGAGCTAAAGAGTGGCTTCCTCCACCGACTACCCATTTTTCATGGACTTTCCAATGAAGATCCGAACAAGCATCTCAAACAATTCCAATTTGTTTGCAACAGCATGAAGCCATCTGATGCTGATATGGAGCTCTTCAAGCTGAAGGCATTTCCATTCACCCTAGTCGACAGGGCCGAGTCTTGGCTAATGGAACTACCGCCGAACCATATTACCTCATGGAAGCAACTTGCGGATATGTTCCTAGCGAAGTACTTCCCGGCCTCAAAGATCACCGTCTTGAGAAAGCAAATCACTGGCATCACACAGAAACTGGACGAGACCTTCGGCCAATACTACGACCGATTCAAGGTTTTATGTGCCACTTGCCCATCGCATGGATTCTCCGAGACCAATCTCATGAATTACTTTTACGATGGTCTCAAGCCGATCGATAGGGAATTGCTGGATGCAGCAGCCACCGGTGCATTCATGGACTTAACCGAAACCGAAGCTAGAGCTCTTCTAGAGAATCGGGCGAATAATGATGCACAATACGGAATGTCCAACAGACGAGCAGTCGGTGAGGCGAGTTCAACAACCGACGCGGACGAGAAGTACGACAAACTAGCTCATATGCTAGAGAAGGTGTTAGAACTCGAGACGACAAGAGCGAAGGCAACTCAACGGCCTGTTTGCGGCATATGTCAAACACACGGTCACCACAATGACCAATGCCCTCAAGCGCAAGAGCAGGCAAGCGAGCCGGAGCACGCTAACGCCATCGGCGGATATCAGGGAGGACAAAGGTATAACAACTACAACAACTATGTCAACCGTGATCATCCAGGTTTTAGATGGAGCAGCAACGAGGGAACTTTGAACCCTCCAGCATCTCAACCTCAACAAAGCTACCAACGCCCTCCATTTCAACCACGACCACCGATGCAGCATGGTTCGTCATCACAACCCTTCACCAATCCGGATTACGACAAGATGTTGTCTCAACTTTCGGCCTCAACTCAAGTTCTCCTCGACGGACAATCGAAGACAAAGGAGACACTTGACTCACATGGCCGCGACATCACCGAAGTGAAGAAGCAGCTTGGCCAGCTTGTTGATTTCATGGGCCAAATCAAGGAAACCGGTCGGCTTCCACCTCAAACCACTCCTAATCAAAGAAACGTGAATGCTATAGTCACAAGGAGTGGGAAGATACTTGAGGAACCAAAGACCAAGCGATCTCATCTTGATGAAGTCATCATCGAGGACATCACCAACGAAGAAGAAGATGAGATCGATCCGGCAATTCAAGAGGCCGAGAAAAAGAAGGTGACGCCTACTGTCACCAAGGCACAATCACCTCCACAACCTACCCCAATCAAAGGTAAAAGCCCTATTCCTTCAAATACGGTGATTACTAATTCTCCGTTTGCTGTTGCACCTTTCCCAAGCAGATTAGCAAAATCAAAGAAGAAGGATGCCCAATATGAAGATATCCTGGACATCTTCCGAAAGGTGCAAGTGAATTTGCCCTTGATCGAGTGCATAAAGCAAGTGCCTATATACGCCAAGTTTCTGAAAGAATTATGCACTCAGAGGAGGCAAACTCGAGAGAAGGAGGTTGTGAAGGTGAACGCAACCGTTTCGGCGGTTTTGCAGCGTCGGCTACCCCCAAAACTGAAGGACCCAGGGAGCTTTGCAGTTCCTTGCGTAATCGGTGACACCCACTTTGAAGACGTGATGCTTGATCTCGGAGCTTCCATCAACGTCATGCCTTACTATCTTTTCGAATCAATGGAGCTTGGAGATCTCAAGCAAGATGGTGTTGTCATCCAGTTAGCCGATCGCACCCACAAGTATCCGAGGGGATACGTAGAAGACGTTCTCGTACAAGTCAACAACTTGATATTCCCAGCCGATTTTTACATAGTTGACATGGAAGAGAGTCCACTGAACACCACGCCATTGCTACTTGGGCGACCTTTCATGCGGACTGCGAGGACGAAGATTGATGTTTTCCAAGGCACTTTCTCCATGGAGATTGATGGAGAAAGAATCGAGTTCAACATCCTGGACGGGATGAAGTTTCCAATGTCGAGCGTAGCTGCCATTTCGACATACGATCCCGTGGATACCTTAGCACAAGGTTACCTCGACACCATCAACGAGGATGAACTCGACATGGCCATTCAACTTGGACATGACGGCCTTCTCGAGGCCTTACAAGAGCTTGAACCTCGAATCCAGGACATGGCCATGGCCCTAAATGCCGCACCACGGAAAGTAAGCTTTTCTCCTCCTATACCAATTACTTTTGGTACTAATAAAATGGTTCCTTCCATTGTAGAAGCTCCCGTTTTAGAACTCAAGCTACTACCGGACCATCTGAAGTATGCATACTTGGGCGAGAATGAAACTTTACCGGTCATTATTTCGTCCGCGCTAGAAAAGGAACAGGAGGAGAAGCTCGTGAGTGTGCTCAAGAGGTACAAACCCGCAATAGGCTGGACACTCGCGGACATCAAGGGAATAAATCCAGCAACCTGTGTGCATAGGATTTTCCTTGAAGAAGGCACCAAGCCTACGCGGGAAGCACAACGTCGGCTCCACCCTCCGATGATGGAGGTGGTAAAAAAGGAGGTAATTAAACTCATGGACTGTGGAGTTATTTACCCTATTTCTGATAGCCGTTGGGTTTCCCCAGTGCAGGTAGTACCCAAGAAATCGGGAATAACCGTCGTCGAGAATCTGGAAAATGAGCTTGTGCCACAACGGACGATCACTGGACACCGAGTGTGCATTGATTACCGGAAGCTAAACGCTGCAACCCGCAAGGATCATTTTCCATTACCATTCATCGACCAAATGCTGGAAAGATTAGCCGGCCATGCATTTTATTGTTTTCTCGACGGATACTCCGGCTACAACCAAATTAGCATTGCGGAGGAAGATCAAGAAAAGACAACGTTCACGTGCCCGTTCGGAACGTTTGCCTATCGCCGCATGCCATTTGGACTGTGTAACGCACCAGGTACATTTCAACGTTGCATGCTCTCAATTTTCTCCGAATACATTGAAAAAATTATTGAAGTATTCATGGACGACTTTAGTGTATTTGGGAATGATTTCGATGCATGCTTAAACAATTTAGAAACTATTTTACAAAGATGCGTTGAAACGAATTTGGTGCTTAATTGGGAGAAGTGCCATTTCATGGTTACGCAAGGGATAGTGTTAGGTCATATTATCTCTGAAAAAGGGTTAGAAGTAGATAAATCTAAAGTAGATCTTGTGCGTCACTTACCCTCTCCAACTTCGGTTAGAGAGATTCGTTCATTTCTTGGACACGCAGGATTTTATCGTAGGTTTATCAAGGACTTTTCCCACATCTCTCGCCCCTTGTGTAAACTGCTGCAAAAGGAGACCCCGTTCGTCTTTGATGAAGAATGCAACGCTGCCTTCAACAAGTTGAAGGAGCTTCTTACGAGCGCTCCTATTTTATGCAGCCCTGATTGGTCTCTGCCATTCGAACTCATGTGCGACGCCTCGGATTATGCCGTAGGAGCCGTCTTGGGTCAGCGGAAGGACAAGAAGCCTTGCGTAATCTATTACGCTTCTCGGACGCTTGATGAAGCGCAAAGAAATTATACTACCACCGAGAAGGAGTTTCTTGCCGTGGTTTTTGCTTTAGATAAATTTCGATCTTATTTACTTCAAACTAAAGTAACTGTGTTTACCGACCATGCAGCTTTGAAGTATCTAATGCTCAAGAAGGACGCAAAACCACGACTTATCAGATGGATACTTCTACTCCAAGAATTCAACATCGAAATCAAGGATAAGAAGGGAGTAGAAAACGTCGTCGCTGACCACCTATCACGTTTGATAGGTGACCATGAGCCTGTCGAGATTGAAGAAACTTTTCCGGATGAAAAACTCTTCGGAATTGAGGTAACTACTTCGGAAACTCCTTGGTATGCCGATATCGTTAATTATTTAGTTACCGGTGAGTTTCCGTCTACCATGCATAAATTTCAACGTGACAAACTTAAGCATAATGCTAGAACATTTATCTGGGATGAGCCTTATTTGTGGAAACAATGCTCCGATTTAGTAATTAGGAGATGTATCCCGGATAGTGAATTCAAGCCTATTTTAGACTTTTGTCACAATGAAGCATGTGGGGGACACTTTGGTTCTAGGAGGACAGCCCTTAAGATTTTAGATTGCGGTTTCTTTTGGCCTAGTTTATTTCGCGATGCTCATGCATATTGCGCTACATGTGATAAGTGCCAAAGATTCGGTAATTTAGGACCTAAAGATCAAATGCCACAACACTACATATTTAATGTTGAAATTTTTGATGTGTGGGGTATTGACTTTATGGGACCATTTCCTCCCTCCAATGGTTTTACTTACATCTTACTCGCAGTAGATTATGTTTCTAAATGGGTGGAGGCAAAGGCCACCCGTACTAATGATTCGCGAGTTGTTGCAGATTTCCTACGAACTAACATTTTCAGTAGATTTGGAATGCCACGCGTTCTAATCAGCGATGGAGGAAGTCACTTTTGCAACCGCACGGTGGAAGCACTAATGAGGAAGTATGGCGTCAAACACAAGGTTTCCACACCATACCACCCTCAAACCAATGGAATGGCTGAAGTTTCCAACCGTGAGATAAAGAAGATCTTGGAGCGAACCGTCCGCCCCAACCGGAAAGATTGGAGTCAATGCTTAGACGATGCATTGTGGGCTTACAGGACTGCCTACAAGACCCCCATCGGTATGTCCCCTTTCCGATTAATTTATGGGAAGGCGTGCCATCTTCCGGTTGAACTAGAGCACAAGGCATGGTGGGCCGTGAAGAAATTCAACATCGATCGAGATGCCGCAGGCTTGCATCGGAAGCTTCAACTTTGTGAACTTGAAGAAATCAGAAATGATGCTTTCGACAATGCGTGGATCTACAAAGAGAAGACGAAAAAGATCCACGATCAGATGATTCGCGGGAAGAGTTTTGAACCGGGGCAGAAAGTATTGCTTTTCAATTCAAGACTTAAGCTCTTTCCGGGAAAGCTTCGCTCTCAATGGATGGGGCCATTCATAGTTTCTCAAGTCCTACCTCATGGAGCAATTCTCATTCGATCTATCGACAAGGGTAGTGAGTTCAAAGTAAATGGCCATCGCTTGAAGCCCTATTTTGAGGCATTTGTGGAGCACACCGTGGAGGAGATGCAACTCCAAGAACCGGCCATTTCAAAACCAAACTAATGCATCACGTCCAAAGCTAACGACGTAAAACCAGCGCTCATTGGGAGGCAACCCAATAGGGAGACAACAGATTTGTTTTCTTCTCCCCTTTTACTTAATTTAATGGCTTTTGTATTTTAAACTAGAATTTTCGTAGATCCTATACTCCATGTTTAAATTCTATACTGTTACTTTACTACATTGAGGGCAATGTAGAGTTTAAGTGTGGGGGAAGGGTTTATAATTTAATTATGTCTAAATTAGTGTTTTTCAGAGTCTTTAGGACGCCCTTAACTAGTCAATGATGAAATTTGATCGATACGAACACATATGGCGTATGAATCACATGCATCGAATTCTTGTGCTAATTGAGATATTCTTTATGTTTTTAACATGTAGTAGATATAAATTGCAAAACGTGGTACAGAAATCGCATGCTTGAATAAGTTTTTAATCATATGAACCCTATGTGAGCTTTTGAGCTATCTGTTCTTTATTCCTTGAGTGATCTGATCAATCCATATCATTTCGTAGTTTATAGCTTTATATATGCCTCATTTGACTGCTTGCCATAGATTTTAATGAACTAGAGAATACTAGAACTTACTCATGTCAATTTGCAAAGCTTTTAAGTTGATACATACTTTGATTTCGGAAATGATTAAAGGCATTTAGGATTTTCCACCACATTGCCATATATCCATGTATCCCAATTGTACGCACAAGTTGCGACACCCCTAGATAAACCAATTGAGCCCACGTTAAGCTTTTCTTTCATCACCATATATACCTAAACACTTACCCTAGTATAGAATATCCTTACCTTTGTTCCGGAAACTTGGTGAGAATTTTTCGAAACTAGCACATAAGATGGTGGTTCGGTAGGAAAGATTGGAAGAGTTAATGTGAGTAAGGGGAAAGACTTGTCCAAATAGCTAAAAAAAAAAGTATGTGATTGCCAAAAAGAAAAGAAAAAAAATATATTCGAGAGAATGAAAAGAAAAAATTATTATCTCTCATGGCAATATGTTGTGTTCTAAAATAGAAACCAATTGGATTAACGTCCCCCTTATTTGCGGATTTGGAGTTTACGATAAATTGAAGGCCTAAAAATAGAACAAAATATGGCCTTTGTCCTGTCCGAAAAGCTCAAAGGGTAGATTAGCTTGAAATATACATGGTAACATTCAAATGGAGATGGAGGACTGATTATGGTGCTAGACTAAGTCGTTGGAACGTTTTTATCACCACATATCTAAATTTCGAATGCCTTAGCCTTAACCCCATTACAACCTCACTAAAAGTCCTTTATGATCCTTAAAATGAGTAGCTTTCAATTAGTAGAGTAAGTTGCATGAGTAAGCTTATGGTTTTGGTTCATTTGTGCAAGCAATCAAACTTTATTCATGTGGTTTTCATTTCAATTCATATACACTTTAAGTGAACCATTTTCATGAGTGAAAAATATGATGAGTGCATCCTTGTGAGTTGATTAAACCTTTATTCAAAGCATGCACAGCTATAACATAACCATTGTTTTCTCTATGTCTTACTTGTTCATTACATAAATTATATCGCAATTATCTCTTGAATTCATTGAGCATACACGTTGAAATTCATGTGAGCCATCGCCATATACTTATGCAAATTCTGAGACAAATTTTAGCTAAGGGCTTAGTTGTTCTTTCTTTTGTTTTAAATTCTTAGAGAGTCTTAGTTTAACTTAGTGTTTGCTAAGGGACTAGCAAAGTCTAAGTGTGGGGGAATTTGATATACGCATTTTATGCCCGTTTCTTAACGCATTTCCCTTTTCGTTTAGCTATGTTATTATCTTAGTTTTTATGTTTTCCTTACTTAAATTGTTATTTTGAAGATATTTACGGTGGAGATTAATAACGGCGCAATTCGGAGGAATTTCGGCGATTTTGCGATTTTTGCGATTTCAGACCACGAAAAATGGGCCGGCCCAAAAAGCAAATTATGGGCCGATTTCTCAACTCTTGTTTCGGCCCATTAACAAGCCCAAACCCATGTAATTCGGCCTAGATGCCTTTTGGTGAAGAGGAAAAGTCTTGTTTTGAAAGGGCAAGTCAACATTATCAAGCTAATAATCACAAATGGTGACTACACATGGTGATTCATGCTTAGGGTTCCCAAATGGTGACTACACTAGGTGACTCTTGCTTTGCATTGAATGAAAAGATGACTTGCCATGGTGACAAGCTAGGTGATTCATGCTTAGGGTTCGGCAATGGTGACTAAGTGTGTGACTAAGTGTGTGACTTGCCTTAATGATCATTGCATGCATTAAATGGAGGAGGCAAGGTGGAAGAGAGAAGGCATGAATCCCTTGCCTATATAAGGGAGGAGGCCAGCCATAAAACAGATCCATCACTCATTTTACTAAGCAAAGCTCTACACAAATACTCCTCCACCATTAAACACTTAAGAGTTCACACACCAAGCCGAAGCATCATCTTCCTCCATTCAAGGCCGAAGCAAGCTAGGGTTCCTCCATCCTTCCAAGCCGAAGCAAACCATCCTCCATCCCTCACAATACGCTAAGTCCCTTGTGAAGGAAGTCCATCTCCACCGTAGTTCATCAAGCACTCAAGATAAAAAGTGTAACCATGATCTTCACTTTCATTTCTTTAGCTTTGTATGTGAATCTTTTGATGTATTGGAATAACAAGTTTAGAAAGTTTAGATTTGTGTATCAAATGAATAACAAGTTTAGATTTGTGTTTCATGTGCCTAAACCGATTTGTAATATGCATGTGTTTATGATTTATAGCTTTTTATGCATGTTTGATACAATCTTAAAGCTTCGAATGCATGTATTAGAAAATACGCTAAGTCCCTCTCTTTTGCATGTTTCGATGATCGTATGTTGTTTAGGATGTTTATACGCTAAGTTGCATTCCTACACAATTATCAAGCATGTGTACTTAGTTATAAGTTATGAATTTCGCAACTTACACAAAGGTTTGATGCATGAAAAGGGTAGGTTAATAAGATGAGTTGATCACATGTAATTAATAGTGTAACTTCTTATTTTTAGCAAGCATAATTAGACTTTAAGTTTCTTGATTGTTGAAACTTGTCTATGAGTAAAACATGTTAGATGCCTAAGAGTTTTAGTTGTGTTTGCATGTTATGTACTTTAAATTCGTAGATTAAATAACCAACTTCCAATCCCCCCAAATATTTACATTTCCGCATAATAACGAAACCATGCATGCGCCCTTAATTCCCCGGATAAAGAACGATCCCTACTCGCCAATATTATAAATGACAAAAGAAGGGTTTAAATTGCAATGCGCGTAATCGATGTTTTTAGGTCGACTTTGTGTTATCGTGAAAGCATGTTTTGCTCGTATCAGATTTACACAGAGTACAGTCTCAGTTACGTTGTTGTATTGATACACTTGCCTCTCGGCTGATCCCCGATGGTAGGCTCCCAGGAGGGGCGTTACCCCTACCTGACCGGCGAGGGGCGTTTCCCCGGAACCGAGGCCTTTCTGGCTTAGAATCACGTGTGGGTCTGGGATCCCATGATTCGGACTGTACTAGCACGGATGTGTCCATGAGTGACCCCGTGGGATTTTTACTTGCATGCTCAGTACGCTGGAGGAGTATGAGTTTACCTCGTGTACTTTGTTATTTCTATTTACCTGGACTCGCATATGTTATTTTAAACATATATATCAACTGGTGAAAGACATTTATTTTCGTCCACTCACTCTAACAGTTTTCATGTCTTTCCCCTGGGCTTTTCGGTTTTCGTACCCAGTTTGAAGTTCGGACTCTGGTGTCGCACGTCGTGGTCGGAGGCATAGTGCTCGAGCTACCTTATTTCTTCCAGTAGGTTTATTGTTCTACCTACTGTGGTATACGTATATGATTATACATTAGAGGTCGCTCTGAGTATTCTGTTGTATATTTTATACGATTTTACTCCGCATTTCAGTAAAGTACAGATATATTTACTACTTTACATTATTGTTGATATATTGAGAAATCCGGATGGGATTGGTGCCCACGGTTTGATTTTTGTGGCATAGGATGAAGTGTATTTTCTGCGTGCAGGTAATGGTAATTCCACGCTAGTAACGGAACTCTGTCAAAATTTTTACGGTTTTTGTTGGTTCGTGTTTTCGAAGGGGTTCGATTCTGGTTAGGCAACTAAATCGGGGTTGGGTCCTTTTAGTTTGGTATCAGAGCATTAGGTTGTAGGTTCTGTAGACTTCTGTAGTCGTGTTTACTAAGGATATTTGAAAATGTACAGCATGTCTGGAATGGTGACCCGACCGACCTGCGGATACTCATCAATATTCCGGGTGTTGTATACTTTCAAATATTTGAAGTTCCATGATTACGTTCCACTTGTTGTGAACGATGTTTTATTCATTAGGATGCCTCCTTGACGTGCTTTCCATGTTGGTATGGTTGTGGATCCTATTGAGGATCAATCGAAGCGCGATTTGCCAGAGAACTGTGGATTTGGATGAGTATTCTGAGTTCAGAGAATTGTGTGGCACTGTTTGCCTGGTTGTGTGTGTATGAGCGTTTACATGTTGCCTCAGAGCTGAGAATTGTGGCAGTTGATGTTTGCCTGAGTCAGATTGTTGTATTTTGTGGGCTGGTATTGTGTGAGTTCCTGTTGTGACTCCATGGCCTACATTCAGGGTGTTGTTTTTACGGTAATGGTTCAATCAGGTTACCCAGCAATCGGATGAGGAGTGTTTATCCACCTGAGGCAGAGATGCATTGTTCACATGTTTGTCCCTATTTATACGAGTTATGTGGCTTCAGAGGGAGCTATGCACAAGGTTCGAGATGAGTTTGAACCTGAGCATCAGAGAGAGTTTGATTGTTGTGCCTCGAGATAACCTGAGGAGCTAAGTGTGTTGCACTCAGTAGCGAGGCTAATGAGAAGGAAAGGTGTATGCGGTTTTTGATGTGTGGTTTGAGGAAAGTGGACTTAGTCGAGATTTTGATGAGGTTGAGTTCCGACCCTTCGGGATCAGTGACTTCATTAGGCAGTGGCCTTTTTGATTATGATGTGGGTCATCAGATCAAGCAGAGGATCCGTTTGGTGATGGTGGAGATCACAGAGTAGTGGACTTGTTCCTGTGGCATGAGTGTGGGTGATCATTGGTGATCCTTCCTCACAGCAGGTGTCGCTGTGACTTGTGTTCGTGGAGCACTTTCAGTTGCCATTGTGGTGGCCAGGAGGGTCATGTTACGAGGGAGCGCCCTCAGCCAGCTGTGTTAGCAGTTCGACAGCTCAGAGTTCACGAGGAGGTCATGATGCTATTTCTGGAGTGTGACCAACGCAGCCTTCTGGACGAGTTAGTCAGCAAGTCGCGAGTGTTGTGGGCGGCTAATTGGGCATGTTGGAGTTCATGCCATGACCTTGTTTGAGGAAAGACTTTTCTCTGAGGTTACTGTTGTTTGATATCCATGGCTATTGTACCTGCATCTCCACTTCCGAGGTTTTGGAGAGTGTTGCATCCATCCGGAGGTTGTGAGATCTTTGTTGGAGGATATGGCTTAGCCGCGGATCTGTTATAGCTGGACATCGTGGTTTTGATGTGACTATGAGTATGGACTGTTGGCGACACATTTTGGCTGTGTTCGAGTACCTCGAGAAGGAGGTTGTGTTTCGACGACAAGACTTTCCTCGAGATATTGTTTCGCGATGATGGTCAAGCGGATGGTGGAGACGAGTTGTGTGGTTTGCTTTGCTCATGTTGTGGATACTACAGTTGCTATGTCCGTTATTGGTGACATTGAGGTGGTTCCCGAGTTTCCAGGTGTATTCCGGAGAAGTTACTAGGTGTTCCTCCAGTTCGGGAGACCGACTACACCATTGAGCTTGTACCGGGCGCTGGACTCATTTTACCGGCATCTTGTCATTCGGAGCCAGCGGAGCTAATGGAGCTACAGTTTCGACTCCAGTAGTTGCTGGAGAAGGTTTCAGGAGATTTCATGCGACCCCGCGTATTTGCGTGGTGTGCTCTTGCATTGTTTGTACGGATGTTGGATGGTTCGATGAGGTGGTGCATTGACTACCGGAAACCTGATTCACTTCAGAGGAGAGTGAGTATCCTCCGCTTTGGATTGACGAGTGGTTTGATCAGCTCACGGAAGCTTCAGCCTTTTCAAAGATTGATTTTGAGTTTGGATACCATCAGTTGGGGATTGATGAGTCAGATGTGGTTTGGACAGCTTTCGGATCTCAATGCGGGCATCAAGAGTTCTTGGTCACGCTGTTTGGTTGACCAATGCTCCCGTAAGATCGTGTGGACTTGATGGACCATGTGTTCAAACGATTCTGGACAAGTTGCGGTCATATTCGTTTGCAACGTCCTGATTTAGTCCAGGAGTATGGGCCAGTACCTGAAGCAATTATGAGCGGTTTTGGCGGACTTTCCAAGATAATCAGCTATTTGCGAAGTTCAGCGAGTGTGAATCTTGGTCGATTAGCGTGAAGATGTTGGGTTATGTGATGTTATCCGAGGGAGTTGGCGTGGATCCTGACCAGATAGAGGCCGTGTTGATTTGGGGTTGACCTACCATGGTACCAGAGTGATACACGCATTTGCAACCATTAAATTAACACTTAACAATCAACAAAAACGCGTAAGCAATTAAAACCCTTTTGTGTAGATGTAGCATTGGTAAATAGGGTATCGTTCTTAACCGGGGATTGAGGGTGCATGCATATTTACGCTAGTTAGGGGGGAGTTTATAATTTGGTTGTTTGTTTAACGAAATAAAAGATAAAAACGTGGCAAAGTAAACACATCGTTGGCTTCTAAGTTCTAACATGCTTAAACTCATAGACAAGCAAAACAAACAAGAACATAGAATCCTAAACATGCTTACTAAACCGAAAATAAAGTCTAATTACATATATACATTTTGATCACTTCATTCACACACCACGTCTTACTAACCTAGTCATGTTATATGCAACCTATTAATCTCTAAGTCTTTAATCAAGTTAACATGTATGATCTTTATTAGTGCTCGGGAATTTGCCCTACGACACATACCAACTTGACAAGGAATTTGCCTTCGCCTAAATTGGTTCATTAAGTTTGACATGCTTGAATAAATTCTAAGATAATAGTAAGTCACAAAAATAACACAAAGATGACAAGGAAGTGAACCGAAACAAACTTTATTTCAACCAAAATATCAAAAGTTTACAAGAATGAAAATAGAAGGGATCGAAATACACTTCGCTCGGGAATTTGCCCTACGTCGAGAGTGTGATCCGGCCTTCTAGGAGATGAGGAGTCTCTAAAGGAATTTGCCTTCTAGTCGACTCGGCGGAGGAGTTTGTTGATGAACGGAGGGGCGGCTTCTTGTAGAAATTTGGTATTGAGGTGGAGAGGAATGCTTGGCAGAGCTATTTGATGTCTAGAATGAGTGATGCCGAGAATGAGGCCGAGCTCCCCTTTATATAGGAGAAGAATAGGTCTTTTCCTACCAAAACAAGACTTTCCTTATGTACCCGGGCAAATCTGACAGTCTGTCTTCAAACACGTTTTCCCGGGGTTTCAGATCTTGGAAAATTCCGATTCTTGTTTCATTGGAAAGCTTATTCAAAGGGCCATAAAATCCATATAAGGAACGCCATATTTGGAATTGAATTGGATTTACTACGGATTTTAGAAGTTAAGTGACCTGGCTGCCCTGTTTTCTTCTTCTTCAAGGAAAAGGAAATCTTCATATCTTCAAATCTTGCATTCCTTATTCCCTAATAATTCTTGGCCGAATATACCATATTCTTGCACATATTTTGGCCCTCAAATCAGGTATTTATCTTCATGGAATATCCTCCAAAATTCGTCCATTATATGCTCCATATATTCCGCCATATTTGCTCTTTCCTGGGTCGCGCAGGAGAAATGTCTTCATCTTTTTTTGTCCACCATTTTGGTATCCATTTCTTTTGGTATTTGGTCTTCAATTCTTGACACCATGTGGGAAAGCATTTTAGTAACCATTTGAAGACCATTCCTCGGACCATTTCTTCTCCGGAATTGAGAACTTCTCTCCTTAATACGCTTTTAGCTCCAAAACTCCTCCTTTATTATTTTCTCCTTTATTTCTACCTAAAAGCATAAAGTAAGTTAGAAACATATTTATTAAGCATACAACAAAGCTAAATGTAGAGAGAAAGACATTAAGAATCAAGCATAAAATGCGTAGATCAAATTCCCCCACACTTAGACTTTGCTAGTCCCTAGCAAAAACTTAAAATAAAGGAAACGAGAAGGTAAGCAACATAATTCCAACGATGAGGCTAGCCTTCACGTTGAACATATTTCATGGACTCAAAATAATAAAAACAACTTCTAAACCCTTAGTACAATTTGTCTCAGAAATTTTCTTACGTATATGGCGATGGAGTCACAAGATTTCATAGTGAAAAGTTCAAAAAATTTTGAGAGATAAGACAAATATGATCATGTCATGAACAAGTAGGACTTGGAGAAAACAATGGTGAAGTTAAAGCTATGCATGTTTCGAAAAAGTCTAAATCAATCTCACATGGATGCTCTCATCATATTTTCACTCATGAAAAGAGGTTTACTCAAAATGTATATGTTTTGTATCAAAATACCTCATAATTACTTGCACAAATGAACCAAACCATATGCTTACTCATGTAACTTACTCAACCAATTGAAGGCTACTCATCTTAAGGATCATAAAGGACTTTAGAAAGGTTGTAATGGGGCTAAGGCTAAGGCATTCAAAATTTAGATAAGTGGTGGTTAAAACATGTTCCAAAGACTTAGTCTAGCACTTAAATCTTCTCAAATTCGTGGCTCAACCTTTCTACACTTCTCTTTGTGTCAAACTTTCAAGATCGGGGGCCAATTTTCATCTTTTTGGGCCCTAACTTCATTCTCAACTTCCTTTGAGCTTTATGAACAGGACAAAGGTCATATTTCTTCACTTTTGGGCCTTCAATTCGTAGCAATCTCCAAATTCATAAGTATAGGGGACATTAATCCAAACTTATACAATCTAAACATAATGCCTCGAGATCTTTATACATTTTTCTTCTTTTTTTCTTTTTTATCTCGAAAATTTTGGCATTCAAATACAAAATTTGTTGGACAAGTCTATCCCTATACACACATCTTTTCTTCATCTTCACGCCATTTTCATTGTGCTAGCTTCGAAATTCTTCACCAAGTCTTTTAGAACAAGGGTAGGAACTCTACACTAGGCTAAGTGTTTAGATATAATGTGGTAATGAAAGAAAGGCTAAACGTGGGCTCAAAGGGGTAATCTAAGGGTGTCGCAACTCGTGCGCACAATGGGACACAAGGCCATTTGGTTTAAGTGGTGGTAACCTAATTTGCCTTTAATCATATCCAAAATCAGAGCATATATCAACTTAAAAGCGTTGTAAATCTACATGAGTAAGTTCTAGTAATCTCTAGTTCATTAAAATCTATGGCAAGTAATTAGATGAAGCATGTTTTGTTTTTGAAAACCATATGCACGAAATTTACTCTCAAATGAAGTAATGTAGGCTCAAAAACTCACTTTAAGGTTTGTATGATTTAAAACTTCTTCTAACATGCGAAATCTATACCATGTTTAATCAAACCATATCCACTACATGTTATGACAATCAAAATATCTCACTTATCACAAGAAAATAGTTTGGTGCTTGTTCACCGCCATATGTATTCTTTTCGGTCCATTTTCATCATAGACTAACTAAGGGCATCCTAAAAATGAAAAAAGACTCTTTAAAAACACTTAGTTAAACAAAAAGACACCAACAAAATTTTTTTTAGGGCATCATCCACCGGAAAGTTCCATTGTCCGCCCGGTTTTAACAATTTATGACTCAAATAAGGTTGTAAACCCCTCCCCCACACTTAAACTCTACATTGTCCTCAATGTATTTAAGGGAATCATAGAATTTCGTGGGAGAAAGGAAGACTACGAAAAATAAAATAAAAAATGAAAAGGTACGAAAATTTAAATGATAAGGGAAGAGAAAACAAATCCTTGGCGATTTCCTCCATTGGGTTGCCTCCCAACAAGCGCTTGTTGTTTAACGTCTTACAGCCTAGACGTGTTGCTTTCTTTTATGCTCAATGAACAGCCTGTCTTGGAGGTGCAACTCCTCCATTTTTGCCTTCCACTTTTCAGCTTCCATGTTCTGACCTTCGTGCTTTTGATCTTTAATTCCCAACAATTTCGAAATCAGAAATTTGTGATCTTTATATGGATGGAAACTAGACGTCCATAGCTTTCCAACCCTATAAAGAACTCCATCTAACTCCAACCGAGCTGAAAGTTATGGCTTTTCGAATTTGACTGTTCTTTTTAGACCGAAGCTGCGAATTTATGAAAACACTTGGAGCACGTTCCTCCATCGTATCCTTCAAAACTCAACAAACATCAAATCCAATGGAAAAATGCATGAAATGTAATGATGAAGATGATGCATGATGATGCAACTATGTAATGAATGACATGATATGCAAAGATGTATATGCATCCTAAATATTACAAAAATCGAGCAGCCTGAGCATGACTCCTTGCATAATTTCTCTAGAATTAATTACATGTTGGAACTAATTGAAATTTTACGACTGTAAACTAGACACATATACAAACATGTCATAAAAGTTTCAAAATTTTCTGTGACATGAAACTATATCAGATAAATCACACAAAACAGCCTATTACCCAGCTCCGATTTGACTCTCTAAAAATAAAAATTAACATTATACAAAATATGAAATGGTTAGAGTATGGTTAGTCTTCTTTACAAAGTTCAATTTAGACATGTATGCACAAGTATTGTCTAAACTGAGTGCGCCAATGATTTAAAGAGAGTACACTAGCTTAATCTTTAGGTCGTTCAATGGACGTGCGACCCGCGCGATAAAGTATGAAATTTCAATCAAATGGCCTTGGTTCAATCGAAAAACATGGCCAGTTAGGGATAGAGATAACGCGAGAGGCAGGACTAATTTCGACAATACACCCCGAGGCTAACCGGGCCAATGGTATATACTCTATTGGTGTAAGTCTTTCTTAGATCCAGAACCTGTCACCAGTCATAACCCATTCTAGACACCATGTCCGACATTCAGCCAAAATCTCGAAAATTCACACTCCCTCAAGTCCTTTGTAGACTCCGCCCTCAACCTCATGTCCATAACTTCACTTAGGTTATGGTGTGCGGTGATGAAATCCACACATCATGAGGGGTTAAGGAGATAAACAAGGAAAAGAGGCGCCATCTATTCCAAAGAGTGCGACTTAATCAACCAAACTTATGTACTAAATTTAAATCAAAGACTTCCTTTAATATGTACCTATTTACATGGCTGCAAAACAAAAGGTTAGAATGCAACTTATTATGAACATGTATGAAAATTTCGACACTTTACATATATATATATATACAGACTTATTTACACAGATTCACATATTTACAAGCATAAACACACAATTCTTTACAATCCCCGGCAACGGCGCCAAAATTGATACACGCATTTGCAACCATTAAATTAACACTTAACAATCAACAAAAACGCGTAAGCAATTAAAACCCTTTTGTGTAGATGTAGCATTGGTAAATAGGGTATCGTTCTTAACCGGGGATTGAGGGTGCATGCATATTTACGCTAGTTAGGGGGGAGTTTATAATTTTGTTGTTTGTTTAACGAAATAAAAGATAAAAACGTGGCAAAGTAAACACATCGTTGGCTTCTAAGTTCTAACATGCTTAAACTCATAGACAAGCAAAACAAACAAGAACATAGAATCCTAAACATGCTTACTAAACCGAAAATAAAGTCTAATTACATATATACATTTTGATCACTTCATTCACACACCACGTCTTACTAACCTAGTCATGTTATATGCAACCTATTAATCTCTAAGTCTTTAATCAAGTTAACATGTATGATCTTTATTAGTGCTCGGGAATTTGCCCTACGACACATACCAACTTGACAAGGAATTTGCCTTCGCCTAAATTGGTTCATTAAGTTTGACATGCTTGAATAAATTCTAAGATAATAGTAAGTCACAAAAATAACACAAAGATGACAAGGAAGTGAACCGAAACAAACTTTATTTCAACCAAAATATCAAAAGTTTACAAGAATGAAAATAGAAGGGATCGAAATACACTTCGCTCGGGAATTTGCCCTACGTCGAGAGTGTGATCCGGCCTTCTAGGAGATGAGGAGTCTCTAAAGGAATTTGCCTTCTAGTCGACTCGGCGGAGGAGTTTGTTGATGAACGGAGGGGCGGCTTCTTGTAGAAATTTGGTATTGAGGTGGAGAGGAATGCTTGGCAGAGCTATTTGATGTCTAGAATGAGTGATGCCGAGAATGAGGCCGAGCTCCCCTTTATATAGGAGAAGAATAGGTCTTTTCCTACCAAAACAAGACTTTCCTTATGTACCCGGGCAAATCTGACAGTCTGTCTTCAAACGCGTTTTCCCGGGGTTTCAGATCTTGGAAAATTCCGATTCTTGTTTCATTGGAAAGCGTATTCAAAGGGCTATAAAATCCATATAAGGAACGCCATATTTGGAATTGAATTGGATTTACTACGGATTTTAGAAGTTAAGTGACCTGGCTGCCCTGTTTTCTTCTTCTTCAAGGAAAAGGAAATCTTCATATCTTCAAATCTTGCATTCCTTATTCCCTAATAATTCTTGGCCGAATATACCATATTCTTGCACATATTTTGGCCCTCAAATCAGGTATTTATCTTCATGGAATATCTTCCAAAATTCGTCCATTATATGCTCCATATATTCCGCCATATTTGCTCTTTCCTGGGTCGCGCAGGAGAAATGTCTTCATCTTTTTTGTCCACCATTTTGGTATCCATTTCTTTTGGCATTTGGTCTTCAATTCTTGACACCATGTGGGAAAGCATTTTAGTAACCATTTGAAGACCATTCCTCGGACCATTTCTTCTCCGGAATTGAGAACTTCTCTCCTTAATACGCTTTTAGCTCCAAAACTCCTCCTTTATTATTTTCTCCTTTATTTCTACCTAAAAGCATAAAGTAAGTTAGAAACATATTTATTAAGCATACAACAAAGCTAAATGTAGAGAGAAAGACATTAAGAATCAAGCATAAAATGCGTAGATCACGGAGATCGGGAGTCTCTTGGGATTTGGCAGGCTATTACCGACGGCTTGTGCAGGATTTTTCCCAGATTACCACTTCACTTTCCGGATTGACGAAGAAAGCGTCAAGTTCGAGTGGTTCTGTGCAAGCGAGGAGAGTTACTTACTCCTGCAGGATGGTTGACCGTTGCTTCAGTTTTGATCTTACCTGATGATCGCGATGAGTTCGTGGGTTATGGCGATGCATCGAGATTTGGATTTGGTTATGTTTTGATGCTGTGTAGCAGAGAGGTGACTCATGGTTCAGACGGTGGAACCTTATGTAGCTACGTATCCTGTGTATGGTATTGGGTGTAGCTGTCCTTGTGTTAGCATCAGAGAGTTCGAGACTCTACAGCTATGGCGTGCAGCGAGGTGTAGGACGTACACTGATCACTTGAGTTTCATCCACTTGCATCTTCAGCCAGATTTGGGCTTGAGGCAGTGTAGTTGGATGGGGTTGACTAACGACTATGGCTGCACATTTGAGTTTGTTCGAGAAAGGCTTGTAGTTGTACTTCGATCATCCGTTTGGGATGTTGTTGCTGATGCATTCAGTCGGAAGTCGGAAGCTTCAGTGTTTCATGTGTGTGTGGCTCGAGTTTCCGTGTTAGCCGAGTTGCGAGCTTCGGGAGCTGAGTTCGAGTATGATGATGTTGAAGCTCATTATTTGGCGTGCATTTGGCGCTAGTGGTGCGGAGATGTATCCGACACTTCGAGTTTACTACTCGTGACGCAACATGAAGAGCAATAAAGCAACTTGTGTGTGCAGATGCCACATTTTTCGACAGGCGATGGCTAAGAGGCAGAGACTTGCCGAGAAGTGTCAGCCATTGGAGATTTCCGGTTAGACGTGGCGTTTGTCGCTGTGATCTTGTGTGTGTTTGTATGCACTTTGGTTTGTGATACCCGTTGTCAGACCATTGTAGACCATTTGATGAACTTAGTACGTTTCCTTGTACTTTCGGGAAAGGATTTCAGTGGCAGGCTGGTATAGCTGTGTTTGATGGAGGTTGTCCATCTACGTGGTGTACCTGTGTCCCAGTTTGCTGGTCGAGGTAATTAGCTGTGTAGCTGAGTGTTGGCGAGCTTTACAGCGAGCATTGGGGACTAGATTACGAGTTAGTACTGGTTCTTATCCTCAGATTGATGAGCGATCTTTGAGGACTATTCAGACCTTGGAGGGCATATTGTGGACCTCGGTATTGCAATTCCGGAGGATTTGGGGCCAGCAGTTTCAACTGTTCGAGATTGCTTGCAGTACCAGTTTGTGGACCACTATAGTTTTGATGTTGCATGATGTCGTTTTGAGGAACGATGTTGTACTCCATTGTGTTGGAGAGAGTTTGGTGTGAGCTGACGTTGGATCCTAATATTGTGGAATGTGCTGCCACAGACTTTCGGATTAGCTGAAACAAGATGATAATTGTTCGAGTTCGATGTTTGAGCTATGTTGATATGAGTGTGTTGAGTTGTGAATTGCCACGTTGTTTTGATCTATATGTGGTCATAGGCGAGTTTGTGTTGTGCCGTATAGTTCGGCGTCGCCTATATTGTTGGCTTTTGTGTGTGTTGTGTTGTGTTCCATGTGGTGGAACTACATTTCAGGTTTGTTACCACTACCGCTGGAAACACTATACCCGACGATTTTTTTAAAAACTATAGCCGACGAGATAAAAATCTCGTCGGCTATAGTGGAAAAAATGATTTTTTTAAAACTATTGCCGACGAGATAAAAAATCTCGTCGGCTATAGTGGAAAAAATGATTTTTTTATTTTTAAATTTTTTTTTAAAAATTATAGCCGACGAGATAAAAAATCTCGTCGGCTACAGTGGAAAAAAATTATTTTTTTTTAAATTTTTTTTAAAAAAGTGATTTTTTTTATTTTTTTAAATTTTTTTTAAAACTATAGCTGACGAGATAAAAAATCATTTTTTATCTCGTCGGCTATAGTTTTTAAAAAATGATTTTTTTTTTATTTTTTTTAAAAACTCGTCGGCTATAATACTATAGCTGACGATAATGGGTAAAAACCTCGTCGGCTATACTATTACCGACAGGTTTTAGCCAGCGACTTTGGCCGACGACCCTTAAAAATCGTCGGCTATAATCTCGTCGGCTATAGTGCGTCAGCTATACTATAGCCAACGTGTTGTGTACCCTACCTGTTCCTTATGCAGGAACACTTGGCGATTGTGTGGAGCCAGTTCAGATTCGAGATTGAGGATACAGGGATTTCAGCACGGAGCTATCTCCTATTATGGAGTCTGTTATCAGAGTTGTTCAGTTGACGTAGCCACTGGGCAGTTGAGCAGTATGCAGAGGCAGTGCTCCTACTTTTAGTCGGCAGACTCGGAAATTTCGAGATCGAAATTTTTTTTAAGGGGGGTGGATTTGTGACGACCCGAACCAGAATCAGCAGTATGATCAACTATATTCATGGGTTGCTACGTAATCGCAGATTTCCGACAGTTGTTTGAATCGCCAGGTTTGATAACGACTAAATTATTGGCCGAGAATTGGAGCAGGGTCTCTTCTCGAGAGTCGTTGTATGTGTAATTTTGAGTTCGTGGGCGGTTCCGGATCGTTATTTGGACGACCGAGAAATAAGTTATTAATATTTGAAGTTTCAACGTAAACGGATTAAAATGGTGATGCTCTTAGCGACTAAATTACTGGACGAGAGTTTGGCTTCGGATTCTTCACGGAAGTTGTTGAGAATTTAATTTTGAGCCCGTGGGAACTTCCGGAGTATTATTCCGAGTTACGAAGATTAAGTTGTGAATATTTCCGATTGTTGATTATTTAGTCGGTTTAAATATGTGTTGGTTTGAACAGTTGACTTTTTATCCGATTGGTCGATGTGAATGACTTTGGGTGATAATTGAAGAACATGTCGAGTCAAGTTTGTTGCCACGAGAATTATCGGAATCGGAATTATGACGAGAAAGTTACGGGTATTTGAAGTTTATCGAAAAGTGAATTATGGAGGTTTCCATTTTGGGAAAGTATAAATAGTAAACTTGCTGTTTGGGGAAAGTTAATGGTGACATTTATGAGGTTGACCGAGTCAACTCGGTGGGTGGAGGAGGCCGACAGGAAGCTTTGTGCTCCACGACGGCGTGGTAGAATCTGACCACTCCAGGGCACGGGATAGGTCCCGTTCGACGCGCCATGTTCCCCTCATTCTCATGTTGGCCACCGTTCACGGCGAGGTGGACGGTGAAGTGAGATAATTCCGGCCCAAGTTTGGAAATTTTGGAGCTTTCGGGTTGTTTGATTTCCGACCGTGAGTTGAATCAAGTTGTGGGTTTTGAAGCTCTCCTCTCCATGATTCTAACCATGTAAGTATGGAATTCTAATTCGATTTGTGGATGGAGAATTTTGGATTTGAAATTTGTGTATCAATTCGGTTTTACATGAAATTGGACTAGTTAGAGTGAAAATTGGCCTTTGTTGCAGTTATGAAAGTTGCTCAGTGGATGATTTTGAGTGGAATAGGGGTTGCTCCGCCGTGGAATTTTCCGTTCGGGTGGCGGCGCCACCGTTGGCGGTGGTCAACGGCGGTCAACAATTTGACTTTTGGGGTTTTCGACAAGTTGCATGTCATTTCACTCGAAATCGCGTCCCGATCGCAGTGGGTAGGTTCGTTTCTCGATTTGAGCATCCGAAAGTACAGCGAGGTATTGAGGTGTAAATATCAAATTTTCGACGATTCGTCAACATTGAATTACGTGTTTCAGAGAACGGTGGTTTCTCGTGATTTGTCTTGTATTGTCGAGTTATGATTTTGAGAAATGGATTTTGTGATTATTCAGGGGTTCGTGATCGTTTGTTTGGCGAGGGACTTTCCGCCGGATCACGGGTTAACACGAACTGCATTACGCTAGTCTGTGAGTGGACAATTTCTTTTCACGGATTGTTTGCGAGTCTTTATACCCGTTTTACGAACTTGAGCATGCCTTTGAGATTTCGGATTACATGAGCATGTGTTTTATGATTATACATATACGGATATACGTATACGAACATACATACACTTATATGCTGTTTCATGCATTTGCTGAAAGGACCCAACCCCAGTTTAGTTGCCTAAACCAGAATCAAACCCTATCGAAAATACGAACCAACAAAAACTTTTCGAAATTTGGGCAGAGTTTCGTTACTATCGTGGAATTACCTTTACCTGCACGCTGAAAATACACTTCATCCTATGCCACAAAAAGCAAACTGTGGGCACCAATCCCATCCGGATTTCTCAATATATGAACAGTAAAGTAAAACAATAAATATATAGATACTTTACTGAAATCCGGTATAAAATCGTATAACATATACCACAGCAAGCTCAGAGCGACATCTATACATAATCGTATACGCATACCACAGTAGGTAGAACAATAAACCTACTGGATGAAACAAGATTGCTCGAGCACTATGCCTCCGACCACAACGTGCGACACCAGAGCCTGAACTGCAAACTGGGCACAGAAACCGAAAAGCCCAGGGGAAAGACATGAAATACGTTAGAGTGAGTGGACGAAAATAAATGTCTTTCACCAGTTGATATACATGTTAAAAATAACATATGCGAGTCCAGGTAAATAAACACAGTATAGTACGCGAGGTAAACTCACACTCCTCCAGCGTACAGAGCATGCAAGTAAACATCCCACGTGGTCACTCATGGACACACCCGTGCTAGTACAGTCAGAACCACGGGGTCTCTGGCCCACACGTGATTCTAGCCAGAAATGGCCTCAGGTCAAAGGTCTGCCTCCCCCCGGTAAAGACCTCGGGTCAGGAGTCACAGCCTCCCCTGGCAAATAAAGCCTACCATCGGGGATCAGCCGAGAGGTGAGTGTATCGATATAACAACGTAACCACGACTGTACTCTGTGTAAACCAAATCATAAAATTTTTGATGCAAAATGTATGAAACAGCATATAAGTATATGTATACTCGTATATGTATATTCGTATAAGTATAATCGTAAAACATATGCTCATGTAATCCATAATCTCAATACGCATGCTCAAGTTCATAAATCATATAAAAGACTCGCAAGAATTCCGTGAAAAGAAATTGTCCACTCACAGACTGGCGTAACGCGTATCGCGTTAACCCGTGATCCGGCGGAAAGTCCCTCGCCAAAAGAACGATCACGAACCCCTGAATATTCACAAAATCCACATCTCATAATCATAACTCGACATTCAAAACAAATCACGAGAAACCACCGTTCTCGGAAACACGTAATTCAAAGCCGACAAATCGCCGAAAATCCATATATAACACCTCAATACTTCGCTTTACTTTCGGTCGCTCAATTCGAAAAATGAACCTCCCCACTGCGATCGGGGCGCGATTTCGAGTCAAACGACATGCAACTTGTCGAAAGTCAAAAAGTCAACCCGTTGACCGTTGACCGCCGCCCACGGCGGCGCCACCGCCGACCGGAGAATTTCAAGGCGGAGCTGCACCTATTACACTCAAAATCACCCACTGAGCAACTTCCATAACTGCGACGAAGGCCAATTCTCACTTTAACACATCCAATTTCAAGCAAAACCGAATTGGTACACAAAATTCAAATCCAAAATTCTCCATACACGAGATGAATTAGAACTCCAAACTTACATGGTAGCTTGCTAGTGATGAGAGCTTCAAAGCCCACTCAAAGTTGTAGCTCAATTCGGTTCGAATCACCAAACCCGAATCACCAAGTTTTCCTGCATTTTCAATCGGAAAGTTCTTCCTCCACCGTCCACCCCGCCGTGAACGGTGGCCGGCACGGAGACAAGGGCGCCATGGCGAGCTGAATGAGCCACGGGCCGAGCCCGGAGGTGGTCGAACGGCCAAACACCACCAAGGACCGCCATGAACATCGCACCACCCTTTTCTCCACCGAGTTGACTCAGTCAACTCGGTCAACTACAATTAAACCCAATTGTTGACTTCCCAAAATAGAAGGTTTACTATTTATAGCCTTTCCCAAAGAGGAAACTTCGTAACTATCTATTTCGACGAACTTCAAACACGCGTAATTTCCTCGTCGTAATTCCGATTCAGATAATTCTCGCGGCCACAAACTCATCTCAACATGTTCTTCCAATATCACCCAATGTCAAACATATCGGCCAAATGGATAAAAAGTCAACCATTCAAAGCAACACACATTAAATCGACTAAATAATCAACGAACGGAAATATTCACAATTAAATCTTTGTAACTCAAAATCATGCTCCGGAAGTTCCCACGAACTCGAAATTAAATTCTGAACAACTTCCATGAAGGATCCGAAGCCAAATTCTCGTCCGATAATTTTGTCGCGAACAAACCTGCCATTTAAATCCGTTTCCGTCGAAACTTCAAATATTCATAATTAATTCATCGGTCATCCAAATAACGATCCAGAATAGCCCACGAACTCGTAATAACACGTACAACGACTCTCGAGAAGAGACCCAGCTCCAATTCTCGGCCAATAATTTAGTCGTTAACAATCCCTGGTGGTTCAAACCCTGTCGTCAATCTGCGGCTACGCAGTAACTCATGTATACAGCTGATCATACTGCTGATTCTGGTCCGGGTCGTCACAAATCCACCCCCCTTAGAAAAATTTCGACCTCGAAATTTCCGAGTCTGCCGACTAGAAGGTAGGAGCACTGCCTCTGCATACTGCTCAACTCACCAACTGCAATCTCAACTGAACAACTCTGATCACAAACTCCACAATAGGAGATAATTCCGTGCTGGAATCTCTGTACCCACAAATCACAAATCTGAACTGGCTCACACAATCGCCAAGTGTTCCTACATAAGGAACTAATAGGGTATACAACACGTAACACATCTAAAACACAGTTCCGCGACACGGAACACAACACATACACAAAGCCAATGCTATAGGCGATGCCGAACTATACGGCACAACACAAACTCGCCTATAACCACATACGGCAACATGGCAAATCACAAATCAGTCTACACACATCAACATAACTCAGACACTCATATCAGCATAGCTCAAACATCGAACTCGGGCAATAATCAACCCATACCGATAATCTGACAGTCTGTGGTAGCACATTCCACAAAATCAGAATCAAACATCAACTCAAACTCAAACCATACTCGCTCCAGCACAGTGGAGTACAACATCGTCCTCGAAACGGCAACACGCAACATCAAAATCATAGTGGTTAACAAACTGGTACTGCAAGCAATCTCAAATCTCGAACAGCTGAAACTGCTGGTCCAAATCCTCCGAAACTGCAATACCGAGGACCACAACATGCCCTCCAAGGCTTGACTAGTCCTCGAAGATCACTCGCCAATCTGAGGACAAGGACCGGTACTAACTCGTAATCTGGTCCCCAAAGCTCGCCGCAAAGCTCGCCAACACATTGTCGTAGCTGATTATCTCGGTCAGCGAATTGGGACACAGGTACATCACGTAAATGAACAATCTCTGTCAAACACAGCTATGCCAGCCTGCTACTGAAATCGTCTCCGAAAGTACAAGGAAACGTACTAAATTCATCAAATAGTCCACAATAGCCTGACAACTGGCACCACAAACCCAAAGTGCATACAAACACACACAAGATCACAACGACAAACGCCACGTCTAATCGGAAATCTTCAATGGCTGTAACTCTCTGGCAAGTCTCCGCCTCCTAGCCATGGCCAGCTGACAAATGTGGCATCTGCATACACATGCTGCGCACACACAAACTGCTACATTGCCCTTCATGTTGCGTCTCGAGTAGTAAACTCGGAGTATCTGATATATCTCCGCATCACTAGCGCCAACCGCGCGCAAAACAATGAGCTTCAACGTCATCACATTCGAACTCAGTTCTCGTAGCCCATAACTCGGCTAACACGGAAACTCGTGCCACACACACATGAACCACTGAAACTCCCGACTCTCAACTGAATGCATCAATAACAACATCCCAGACGGATGGTCAGAGTGCAACCTCAAGCCTTCTCGAACAAACTCTAATGTGCAGCCATAGTCGTCAGTCTACTCCATCCATCGACACTGCCTCAAGCCCAAATCTGGCCGAAAATACAAGTGGATGAAACTCAAGTAATCAGTGTACGTCCTACACTGCGCTGCACGCCATAGCAGTAGTATCTCCAACTCCTCAATGCTAACATAAGACAGCTACCCCAACTCAAACACAGGATACGTAGCCAGACAAGGTTTCCACTGTCCATAACCATGATCCACCGCTCTGCTATACAGCATCAAAACATAACCAAATCTATACCTCGATGCATCACCAAAACCCACGAACTCGTCGTAGTCGCCAGGTAAGGTCAAAACCGAAGCAACGGTCAACCATCCTGCAGGAGTAGGTAACTCTCCTCGTGTGCATCGAACCACTCGAACTTGACTCCTTCTCCGTCAAGCCGGAAAGTGAAGTGGCAATCCAGGAAAATCCTGCACAAAGCCGTCGGTAATAGTCTGGCAAACCCAAGAGACTCCCGATCTCTGGTACAATGGTAGGGCAAACCCCAAATCAACACGACTTCAAACTGGTCAGGATCCACGCCAACTCCCTCGGATAACATCACACAGCCCAAAATCTTCACGCTAATCAGCCAAAACTCATACTGACTGAACTTCGCAAACACCTGGTCGTCTCGCAAAGTCCGCGAAACCGCTCACAATTGCTTCAGGTGCTGGTCCACACTCCTGGAGTGAATCAGGATATTGCCAACGAACATGACCGCAACTCGTCTAAAAACCGTCTGAACACCTGGTCCATCAAGTCCACACGATCTACAAGGGCATTGGTCAATCAAACGGCGTGACCAAAAACTCCTGATGTCCGCACCGTGATCCGAGAATCATCCAAGCCACAACTGACTCATCGAACCTCAACTGATGGTATCTAGGTCTGAAATCAATCTTCAAAAAGAGTGAAGCTCCCTTGAGCTAAACAAACCACTCATCAATCCGAAGCGGAGGATACCCACTTTCCTCTGAAGCAAATCAGGCTTCGGTAATCAATGCACCATCACGTCGAATCATCCAACGTCCGTACACACAATGCAAAAGCACACCAAGCAAATACGCGGGGTCGTACGAAGTCTCCTAAAACCTCCTCCAGCAACTCCTGGAGTCGAAACAATAGCTTCATCAGCTCCGCTGGCTCCGAACGACAAGACGTCGGTAAAATGAGTCCAGCGCTTGGTACAAGCTCGATAGTGTAGTCAGTCTCCCGAACTGGAGGAACACCTGGTAACTCCTCCGGAATACACCTGGAAACTGGGGAACCACCTCAATGTCACCAATGTCGGACATAACAACCACAATATCCACAACATGAGCTAGGCAAATAACACAACTCGTCTCCATCATCCACTCGACCATCACCGCGAAACAGTATCACAGGGAAATCTGATCGTCGAAACACAACCTCCTTCTCGAGGTACACAAATACAGCCAAAATGTGTCGCCAACAGTCCATACTCACAGTCACACTAAAACCACAATGTCCAGCTATAACAAATCTACGGCT
Source organism: Geum urbanum (assembly GCA_946800695.1). Taxonomy (NCBI): domain Eukaryota; kingdom Viridiplantae; phylum Streptophyta; class Magnoliopsida; order Rosales; family Rosaceae; genus Geum; species Geum urbanum. The sequence continues at coordinate 46,275,799 of OX326998.1, forward strand.
AAGCCATATCCCCCAACAGGGATCTCGCAACCTCCGGATGGATGCAACACTTTCCAAAACCTCGGAAATGGAGATGTAGGTACCATAGCCATGGATATCAAACAACTATAACCTCGGAGAAAAGTCTGTCCTCAAACAAGGTCATGGCACGAACTCCAACATGCCCAAGTAGCTGCTCACATCAAGTACGACATTGCTGAATAACTCATCAAAAAGATACATTGATCAGACTGCAGGAACAATATGAGGATCTCCTCGCGAACTCTGAACTGTCGAACCGCTAAAACAGCTGACTGAGGGTGCTCCCTCGTAACGTGACCCTCCTGGCCACCAAAACAGCAACTGAGGGTGCTCCACGAACACAAATCACTGCAACACCTACTGCGTGAAAGGATCACCAACGATCACTCAAACTCATACCACAAGAGCAAGTCCGCTACTCTGTAATCTCCGCCATCGCCAAACGGATCAGCAGGGGATCCTCAACATAATCGAAAAGACCACAGCCTGATGAAATCACTGATCCCGAAGTGTCGGAACTCAATCTCATCAAAATCTCGACTAAATCCACTTTCCTCAAACCATCACATCAGAAACTGCGTACATCTTTCCCTCATAATAGCCTCGCCACTAAGTGCAACACACTAAGCTCCTCACGGTTATCTCGAGGCATAACAGTCAAAGTCCCTCTGATGCTCAGGTTCAAACTCATCTCGAATCTCGTGCACCGCTTCCTCTGAAGCCACATAACACGTGCAAACGAAAACAACATGTGAACACTGCATCTCTGCCTTAGGTGGGTAAACACCCCACATAACACTTTCTGGGTAGCCTAATAAAACCATTACCGTATACTCAACACCCTGAATGTAGGCCGTGGAGTCGCAACTGAAACTCACACAATATCAGCCCACCAAACACAACAATCTGACTCAGGCAAACATCACTGCCACAAATCTCAGCTCTGAGGCAACATGTAGACGCTCATATACACATCCCCAGGCAACCCGTGCCACACAAATCTCTGAACTCTGAATACTCATCTGAATCCACTGTTCTCTGGCAAATCGCGCGTCGATTGATCCTCAATAGGATCCACAACCGAAACGACACTGAAAGCACGTCAGGAGGCATCCTAATGAATACAATATCGTTCACAACTAGTGGAACGTAATCATGGAACTTCAAATATTTGAAAGTATACAACACCCAAAATTTGATGATTATCCGCCGGCCGGTCGGGTCACCATTCCAGACATGCTGTACATTCTCAAATATCCTTAGTAAACACGACTACAGAAGTCTACAGAACCTATAACCTAATGCTCTGATACCAAGCTGAAAGGACCCAACCCCAGTTTAGTTGCCTAAACCGGAATCAAACCCTATCGAAAATACGAACCAACAAAAACTTTTCGAAATTTGGGCAGAGTTTCGTTACTATCGTGGAATTACCATTACCTGCACGCTGAAAATACACTTCATCCTATGCCACAAAAAGCAAACCGTGGGCACCAATCCCATCCGGATTTCTCAATATATCAACAGTAAAGTAAAACAATAAATATATAGATACTTTACTGAAATCCGGTATAAAATCGTATAACATATACCACAGAAAGCTCAGAGCGACATCTATACATAATCGTATACGCATACCACAGTAGGTAGAACAATAAACCTACTGGATGAAACAAGATTGCTCGAGCACTATGCCTCCGACCACAACGTGCGACACCAGAGCCTGAACTGCAAATTGGGCACGGAAACCGAAAAGCCCAGGGGAAAGACATGAAATACGTTAGAGTGAGTGGACGAAAATAAATGTCTTTCACCAGTTGATATACATGTTAAAAATAACATATGCGAGTCCAGGTAAATAAACACAGTATAGTACGCGAGGTAAACTCACACTCCTCCAGCGTACACAGCATGCAAGTAAAAATCCCACGGGATCACTCATGGACACACCCGTGCTAGTACATTCAGAACCACAGGGTCCCTGGCCTACACGTGATTCTAGCCAGAAATGGCCTCAGGTCAAAGGTCTGCCTCCCTCCGGTAAAGACCTCGGGTCAGGAGTCACAGCCTCCCCAGGCAAATAAAGCCTACCATCGGGGATCAGCCGAGAGGCGAGTGTATCGATACAACAACGTAACCACGACTGTACTCTGTGTAAACCAAATCATAAACATTTTGATGCAAAATGCATGAAACAGCATATAAGTATATGTATACTCGTATACGTATATTCGTATAAGTATAATCGTAAAACATATGCTCATGTAATCCATAATCTCAATACGCATGCTCAAGTTCATAAATCATATAAAAGACTCGCAAGAATTCCGTGAAAAGAAATTGTCCACTCACAGACTGGTATAACGCGTATCGTGTTAACCCGTGATCCGACGGAAAGTCCCTCGCCAAAAGAACGATCACGAACCCCTGAATATTCACAAAATCCACATCTCATAATCATAACTCGACATTCAAAACAAATCACGAGAAACCACCGTTCTCGGAAACACGTAATTCAAAGCCGACAAATCGCCGAAAATCCATATATAACACCTCAATACCTCGCTTTACTTTTGGTCGCTCAATTCGAAAAGTGAACCTCCCCACTGCGATCGGGGCGCGATTTCGAGTCAAACGACATGCAACTTGTCGAAAGTCAAAAAGTCAACCCGTTGACCGTTGATCGCCGTTGACCGCCGCCCACGGCGGCGCCACCGCCGACTGGAGAATTTCAAGGCGGAGCTGCACCTATTCCACTCAAAATCACCCACTGAGCAACTTCCATAACTGCGACGAAGGCCAATTCTCACTTTAACACATCCAATTTCAAGCAAAACCAAATTGGTACACAAAATTCAAACCCAAAATTCTCCATACATAAGATGAATTAGAACTCCAAACTTACATGGTAGCTTGCTAGTGATGAGAGCTTCAAAGCCCACTCAAAGTTGTAGCTCAATTCGGTTCAAATCACCAAACCCGAATCACCAAGTTTTCCTCCAATTTCAATCGGAAAGTTCTTCCTCCACCGTCCACCCCGCCGTGAACGGTGGCCGGCACGGAGACAAGGGCACCATGGCGATCTGAATGAGCCACGGGCCAAGCCCGGAGGTGGCCGAACGGCCAAACACCACCAAGGACCGCCATGAACATCGCACCACCCTTTTCTCCACCGAGTTGACTCAGTCAACTCGGTCAACTACAATTAAACCCAATTGTTGATTTCCCAAAATAGAAGGTTTACTATTTATAGCCTTTCCCAAAGAGGAAACTTCGTAATTATCCATTTCGACGAACTTCAAACACACGTAATTTCCTCGTCGTAATTCCGATTCCGATAATTCTCGCGGCCACAAACTCGTCTCAACATGTTCTTCCAATATCACCCAAAGTCAAACATATCGGCCAAACGGATAAAAAGTCAACCCTTCAAAGCAACACACATTAAATCGACTAAATAATCAACGAACGGAAATATTCACAATTAAATCTTCGTAACTCAAAATCATGCTCCAGAAGTTCCCACGAACTGAAAATTAAATTCTGAACAACTTCCGTGAAGGATCCGAAGCCAAATTCTCGTCCAATAATTTAGTCGCGAACAAACCTGCCATTTAAATCCGTTTCCGTCGAAACTTCAAATATTCATAATTAATTCCTCGGTCGTCCAAATAACGATGCAGAACCGCCCACGAACTCGTAATCACACGTACACCGACTCTCGAGAAGAGACCCAGCTCCAATTCTCGGCCAATAATTTAGTCGTTAACAATCCCTGGCAGTTCAAACCCTGTCGTCAATCTGCGGCTACGCAGTAACTCATGTATACAGCTGATCATACTGCTGATTCTGGTCCGGGTCGTCACATTTGCATCGAACTGTTTATGATTTGATTTACACAGAGTACAGTCTCAGTTACATTGTTGTATCGATACACTTGCCTCTCGGATGATCCCCGATGGTAGGCTCCCAGGAGGGGCGTTACCCCTACCTGATCGGCGAGGGGCGTTTCCCCGGAACCGAGGCCTTTCTGGCTTAGAATCACCAGTGGGTCTGGGATCCTGTGATTCGGACTGTACAAGCACGGATGTGTCCATGAGTGACCCCGTGGGATTTTTACTTGCATGCTCAGTACGCTGGAGGAGTATAAGTTTACCTCGTGTACTTTGTTATTTCTATTTACCTGGACTCGCATATGTTATTTTAAACATATATATCAACTGGTGAAAGACATTTATTTTCGTCCACTCACTCTAACAGTTTTCATGTCTTTCCCCTGGGCTTTTCGGTTTCCGTGCGCAGTTTGCAGTTCAGACTCTGGTGTCGCACGTCGTGGTCGGAGGCATAGTGCTCGAGCTACCTTGTTTCTTCTAGTAGGTTTATTGTTCTACCTACTGTGGTATACGTATATGATTATACATTAGAGGTCGCTCTGAGTATTCTGTTGTATATTTTATACGATTTTACTCTGGATTTCAGTAAAGTACAGATATATTTACTACTTCACATTATTGTTGATATATTGAGAAATCCGGATGGGATTGGTGCCCACGGTTTGATTTTTGTGGCATAGGATGAAGTGTATTTTCCGCGTGCAGGTAATGGTAATTCAACGCTAGTAACGAAACTCTACCGAAATTTTTACGGTTGTTGTTGGTTCGTGTTTTCGAAGGGGTTCGATTCCGGTTAGGCAACTAAATCGGGGTTGGGTCCTTTCACATTCTAGGAGCCGAATCTCTGTCCAACCACTACCTCCTCTCACACAAAGTCGAAGAACTCTTCTCCTTAGCCGAAACACCACCATCACCACCTCAAAAACATCCCTCCTTCACCCATAAGTGTTCTTACGCTAGATTTGGCTTTGAACACTTGTGTCCTCCCTCACGCCAACAAGGGGCTGCTATACTTGGAGCTTGCGGAGAGAGATTACCTCGGGGCAAAAAGTGTAACATTACATCTTTGTATCAAATTTCGGTTATGTATTGGTTTTCTTTACTTTTTGTAGAAAGACAACATGTTTTAGTGTAAAGATGATTGTTTTGGATTTTTATGAGTTCTTCCATGTCTTCTTAGTATGAATTCGAATATGTATGCTAGCTTACTATGATCTTAATGCTTTGAAACTTGTTTAGGATGACACTAGATGATTTGGTTCACCCTAGCATGTTCCACCGAATTAATCAAGATAAAATTGAGTTAGGAAGTTAACTAGATGATTTGGTTGCTCTCTAATTCGATGTAAGCATGTGTTTGTGTTTTAATTTGTGCTATGAATTTCGTAGAACTTGTTTAAAGAAGAAGTAATCGGTTTAGGTAATTAGTATGTGATGATCACTTGTAAATAACTAGTTTAGGTTTTTTCGGCAATGATGCATGTTTAGGGTTTCTAGGGTTCTTGATTGTTTGCTTGTCTATGAGTGAAGCATGTTAGAGTCCTAGGGTTTCTCTATGTGTATGATTGCCACGTTTTTGTCTTTAATTTTGTAGGTATTAAACAAACAAATCTCGCACCCCCATTTAAACTTAGCATAGTTATGCATGCACCCTCAATCCCCGGTTAAGAACGATCCCTACTTATCAATGCTACATCTACAAAGAAGGGTTTTAATTGTATTCGTGTTTGATTAAGTGTTTAATTAAATTCTTGAAAATATGTGAATCAATTTTGGCGCCATTGCCGGGGATTGTAAAGAATTGTGTGATTATGCTTGTAAATACGTTTATAGTTTCTGTTTTTCGGAACTGTGCACTGCCCGGTTTTGTGTAAATTATTTGATATAGCTAGAGGACTCACAAAAATCTGAAATTTTGCAAGAATGTTTGGTTATGTGTCTAGTTTGTGCCTGAAAAATCTCAGCCTATTCGACCAAGCCAATAATTCTAAAAAAATTCGACAATCTGCTGTATTCATGTTTGCCAGAATCTGGAATTGCATGTGTTCTTGTGAATATGTGAAATTGTACATTAAACCTACGAAACTTTTGTTCATATTTATACTAACACTTGTTCATATTGTATCTTTTGCAGCCATGTAACGTTAAAGGGAGCTTGGATTTGCATTGAGTACATGAGCTTGGTTGATTAAGTCGCACTCATTGTAGAATAGATGGTGTCTCTTTTCCATGTTTATCTCCTTAACCCCTCCTGATGTATGGATTTCACCACCATACACCATAACCTAAGTGAAGTTATGGACATGAGGTTGAGGGCGGAGTCTACATTGGACTTGATGGAGTTTTACATTTTCGAAAGTTTGGTTGAATGTCGGACATGGTGTCTAGAAACGGGTTATGACTCATGACAGGATTTGGATCTAAGAAAGACTTGCAACATTGGAGTATATACCAAAGACTCGGTTGGTGGATGAATACTTATCTTTGAGTAAGAAATTCTCAACGCAATGGTGTCTAGAAGGTGATGGTTTCTATGACAGGTTTTGGATCCGAGATATCAAATTGGTCCTACCTCTCGTGGTCTCTCTAGCTAACTGGCCATTTCGTTGAGTTTTCCCAAAGAAGATAAGCACTAAGTCTACTTGCCATAGTCGGTTAGCCTCGGGTTGCTTTGTCGAAATTAGTCCTGCCTCTCGCGTTATCTCTATCCCCAACTGGCCATGTTTATCGATTGAACCAAGACCATTCGATTGAAAGTGTACAGTTTATCGCGCGGGTCGCACGTCCTTTGAACGACCTAAAAATCAAGCGAATATACTCTCTTCAAATCTAAAGCACAACTTAATGAACCACACATGTACATAACCAACGAAATACTTGTACATTGCCAATGAAATTGTAAAGGCTTAACCACCCTGCATTTGTAGCTTACATAACCCTCTGGCGGCTTTGTGATGTGTGGATTTCATCACCACACACCCTAACCTAAGTGAAGTTAGGGGCATGAGGCCAAGAGAGTGGTCACGTTTGCATCATGGAATTAGCACGTAACTCTTGTGTTTTCTGTAGGATCTAACGTTTTCTCTTATGCATTCACTCCATCTTTCACTTAGGACTCTTGCTTGATGCACTTTGAATGAAAGTTTGAATGAATTCTTGCATGAATTTCATGGATTATGGTGTGCTTGCATCTTTTGAGTGCCAAATATGTATATGACGTTTTTGACTTAGTAAATTATACAACTAACCCATGCAGGATACATGTACAAATGTACATAACTTGTTCTTAGTGACTTGCATTCATTTTAGGATGACCTAGAGCCTTTGCATTCATTAATTTACTACAAGGAGTGGGAAGGTTTTGGAGATACCAAAGAAGGCAACGTCATCACCAGAACTTGATGTCGTTGTGGTGGAAATTTTTGAAGAAGATCCAGCTGCTGAAGAGCTAGAAAGAAAGAAGAAAGTGGCGCCACTTTTTCCACTACCATCACCATCACACTCTTCCCCAATCAAAGGTATTGACTCTACCCCTTCAAGTTTAGTTAATACTAATGCTTCGTTTGCTCGTGCACCATTCCCATACAGGTTATCTAAATCAAAGAAAGTTGATCAATACGAGGAAATTCTAGACATCTTTCGGAAGGTGCAAGTGAATCTGCCCTTGATTGAGTGCATTAAGCAAGTACCGATATATGCCAAGTTTTTGAAAGAGCTATGCACCCAAAGGAGGCAAACGAGAGCGAAGGAGGTTGTGAAGGTGAATGCGACCGTTTCAGCGGTGTTACAACGACGGCTACCCCCTAAATTGAAGGACCCTGGGAGCTTTTCTGTTCCTTGTGTGATTGGTGATAAGAGATTTGAAGACGTCATGCTCGACTTGGGCGCATCCATCAACGTGATGCCCTATTATCTTTATGCATCCATGGAGCTCGGCGAGCTTAAGCAAGACAATGTCATCATTCAACTAGCCGATCGTTCTCACAAGTATCCAAGGGGATACGTTAAAGATGTTCTTGTGCAAGTCAACAACTTGATATTCCCTACAGACTTTTACATTGTTGACATGGAGGAAAGTTCATTGAATACCACGCCACTTTTGCTTGGACGACCCTTCATGAGAACCGTAAGAATGAAGATAGATGTGTTTGAAGGTACATTCTCCATGGAAATTGATGGGGAGAGGATCGAGTTCAACATCCTTGACGCTATGAAGGTTCCTACTGCCACTGTCAACTCATGCATTTCGTTGGATTTAGTGGAAGATATGGCACAGCAGCACCTGGATACTATTAGAGAGGATGAGCTTGATACTGTACTGCAAGATGGAATTGGACTGACCTACATTAGGGATGAAGCCCTAGTTGATGTTTTGATTGAAGTTTTGGAGCCCAGAATTAGAGAAATGGCGTTGGCACTGAATGAAGCTGCCTTTGTGACGTCAAGACCTATTCCATTGGTCTATGGCGAAAACAAGCTTGTTCCTTCCATCATTCAAGCACCAGAATTGGAACTCAAGGTGTTACCGGATCATTTGAAGTATGCTTACTTGGGCGACAACGAGACTTTACCGGTTATTATCTCTTCAACGTTGGAAGAGGAGCAAGAAGACAAGCTAGTTCGGATGCTTTAACAGTATAGGCCTGCCATTGGTTGGACACTTGCGGACATTAAAGATTTCCTTAAGACGAACATATTTTCAAGGTTTGGCATGCCATGCATTCTAATCAGTGATGGAGGGAGTCACTTCTGTAACAAAACAGTTGAGGCGTTGATGAAGAAGTATGGAGTCGCGCACAAGGTTTCTATGCCATATCATCCCCAAACCAATGGAATGGTTGAAGTATCCAATCGCGAAATCAAGAAGATCTTGGAGAGAACTGTCAAACCAAATCGCAAGGATTGGAGCCAATGTTTGGATGATGCACTATGGGCTTATAGGACGGCATACAAGACTCCCATATGCATGTCACCCTATCGACTCGTTTATGGAAAGGCTTGTCATCTTCCGGTGGAGTTAGAACACAAAGCTTGGTGGGCGATCAAGAAGTTCAACATGGACAAGGATGAGGCTGGTTTACATCGAAAGCTTCAACTTTGTGAGCTTGTGGAGATCCGGAATGATGCATTTGACAACGCATGGATCTACAAGGAGAGGACAAAGCGCATTCATGACAAGATGATCCGTACGAGGAGTTTTGAACCCGGACAAAAGGTTTTGCTCTTCCATTCGAGACTTAGACTTTTTCCGGGCAAGCTACGCTCTAGATGGGTTGGTCCGTACATTGTGGCACAAGTTTATTCCCATGGAGCCGTGGACATCATGACTTTGGACACCGGAAAGTTATTCAAGGTGAATGGCCAACGTTTGAAGCACTACTATGAGAACTTCAAGGAGCATGTCGTTGAAGAAGTGAAGCTCTTTGATCCACCTACTACCACCACATGAAGAATACATCACGTCTAGGCTGGAAGACGTTAAGAAACAAGCGCTTGTTGGGAGGCAACCCAATGAAGGAGTCTTTAACAGATTTGCATTCTCTTCCCTTATCTCTTTTAAATTTTGTTACTTTTACATTTTTAGATAGATTTTCATAAGTCCTAGCTTCCATGCTTGAATTCTATGACTTTACTTTGGTACATTGAGGACAATGTAGAGTTTAAGTGTGGGAGAAGGGGTTTACAACTTTATTGAGTCATAAAATTGAAAATCGGACGGACAATGGAACTTTCCGGCGGATGATGCCCTAAAAAAAAGAAAAAAAAAACAACTTTTGAGTCATACTTAGTGTATTTTGGAGTCTTTTTTTTTAACTTAGTGTTTTAAAGAGTCTTAGGATGCCCTTAGTTAGTCAATGATGAAAATGAACAAAGAAAAGAACACATATGGCATTGGAAATCATTGAGAATGAATTCATGTGCTAATTGAGACATCTTTGAGTGTTATGACATGTAGTAGTTATGGTTCGCAAAACTTGGTACAGAAATTCGCATGTTAGAATAAAGTTTTGAATCATATGAGCCTAAACACTACTTCTTTGAGAGTGAATTTGTGCATTACATATGATAGGTCTCAAAATCATTCATACATTCACTTGCCATAGATCTTAATGAACTAGAGAATGCTAGAACTTACTCATGTCGACTTGCAAAGCTTATAGTTGATACATACTCTGATTTTGGACGTGATTAAAGGCGCTTAGGTATTCCACCACTTTGCCAAATTGCCATGTGTCCCATTTTGTGCGCACGAGTTGCGACACCCCTAGATGAACCCATTTGAGCCTACATTAAGCCTTTCTTTTATTGCTATATGAATCTAAACACTTAAACTTAGTGTAGATTATCCATACCCTTGTTCTAAAGACTTTTGAAGCTAAAACAAAGAAGATGGCGTGAGAATCATGTAAGGGAATGTATGTATGGGGATAGACTTGTTCAAACAGCTTGTTAAAGTAGAAATTGCCGAAAATAAAGAAAAGAAAAGAAAGATCAAAAGCTCTCCGGCAATAGGTTTTAAATGTACATTGTTTGAATTAATGTCCCCCATATTTGTGAGTTTGGATTTTGTTTCGAAATGAAGGCCCAACAATGTAAAATTTGGTCTTTGTCCTGTTCACAAAGCTCAAGGGAAAGTTTAGAATGAAGATAGGGCCCAACACGATGAAATCCGGCCCTTGTACTTCAAAGTTATGCATGGTGACGTTTTTTTTGGTAAAGATGGGAGCTTAAAATTGATCAAGTTCTGGTGCTTTGGCTAAGTCTTTAGAATGTTCTTAATCACCACATATCTAAATTTTGAATGCCTTAACCTCAGCCCCATTACAACCCTTAAAATTCCTTTTTGATCCTTAAGATGAGTAGCCTTCAATCTGTGGAGTAAGTTGCATGAGTAAGCATATGGTTTTGGTTCATTTGAGCAAGTAATTCATTCAATTCATTGATTTAAACACTTTGAGTGAAACCTTTGCATGAGTGGAAATATGATGAGAGCATCCATGTGAGTTGATTTGAACTTCATTCGAAGCATGCACAGACTTAAACTCACCATTGTTTTCTCTATGTCTTACTTGTTCATAACATGATCATGTCTCTATTATCCATTGAATTCAAAGATCAATCATGCTTGACACATTGTGATTCCATCGCCATATACTTGAAAAAAAAAAAATTCTGAGACAATTTCGACTAAGGGCTTAGTTTTGTGTACTTAGTGTTTTCTTGCGTTTTCAAACATGAATACATGAGAATTTGCGGCTTTGAAACGAAGAAACATCTAAGTGTCTTGTAAAAATATGTGTCACGTTTTTCCTTTAATTATTTTTCTTTTAACGAATCCATTTCTTTGATTTGTATTTGCTAGGGACTAGCAAAGTCTAAGTGTGGAGGAATTTGATCTACGCATTTTATGCTTGATTATTAATGTCTTTCTCTCTATATTTAGCTTTTTTGTGCTTAGTAAATATGTTTTTAACTTACTTTATGTTTGTAGGTAGAAATAAATGAGGAAATAATAAAGGAGGCGATTTAGAGTGAAAAGCGTGCTAAGGAGGAAGTTCCTAATTCCGGAGGAGAAATGGTCCGAGAAATGGTCTTCAAAATGGTTACTAAAATGCTTTCCTACATGGTGTCAAGAATTGAAAACCAAATGCCAAATGAAATGGATGCCAAAATGGTGGACATAAAGTCGAAGGCATTTCTCCTGCGCAATCCAGGAATGAGCAAAAATGGCGAAATATATGGAGCATAAATGATGGACGAATTTGGAGGATATTCCATGAAGATTTATACCTGATTTGAGGGTCAAAATATGTGCAAATATATGGTATATTCGGCCAAGGAATATTGGGGAATAAGGAATGCAAGATTTGAAGTTATGAAGATTTCCTTTTCCTTGAAGAAGAAGAAAATAGGGTAGCCAGGTCACTTAACTTCTAAAATCCGTAGTAAATCCAATTCAATTCCAAATATGGCGTTCCTTATATATATTTTATAGCCCTTTGAATAAGCTTTCCAATGAAACAAGAATCATAATTTTCTAAGATTTAAAACTCCAGGAAAACGCGTTTGAAGACAGACTGTCAGATTTTCTGGGGTACATAAGGAAAGTCTTGTTTTGGTAGGAAAAGACCTAATCTTCTTCTATAAATTGGGGAGCTCGACTCATTCATCATCATCACACATTCTAGGAGCCGAATCTCTGTCCAAACACTACCTCCTCTCACACAAAGTCGAAGAACTCTTCTCCTTAGCCGAAACACCACCATCACCACCTCAAAAACATCCCTCCTTCACCCATAAGTGTTCTTACGCTAGATTTGGCTTTGAACACTTGTGTCCTCCCTCACACCAACAAGGGGCTGCTATACTTGGAGCTTGCGGAGAGAGATTACCTCGGAGCAAAAATTGTAACATGACATCTTTGTATTAAATTTCGGTTATGTATTGGTTTTCTTTACTTTTTGTAGAAAGACAACATGTTTTAGTGTAAAGATGATTGTTTTGGATTTTTATGAGTTCTTCCATATGTTCTTAGTATGAATTCGAATATGTATGCTAGCTTACTATGATCTTAATGCTTTGAAACTTGTTTAGGATGACACTAGATGATTTGGTTCACCCTAGCATGTTCCACCGAATTAATCAACATAAAATTGAGTTAGGAAGTTAACTAGATGATTTGGTTGCTCTCTAATTCGATGTAAGCATGTGTTTGTGTTTTAATTTGTGCTATGAATTTCGTAGAACTTGTTTAAAGAAGAAGTAATCGGCTTAGGTAATTAGTATGTGATGATCATTTGTAAATAACTAGTTTAGATTTTTTCGGCAATGATGCATGTTTAAGGTTTCTAGGGTTCTTGATTGTTTGCTTTTCTATGAGTGAAGCATGTTAGAGTCCTAGGGTTTCTCTATGTGTATGATTGCCATGTTTTTGTCTTTAATTTTGTAGGTATTAAACAAACAAATCTCGCACCCCCATTTAAACTTAGCATAGTTATGCATGCACCCTCAATCCCCGGTTAAGAACGATCCCTACTTATAAATGCTACATCAACAAGGAAGGGTTTTAATTGTATTCGTGTTTGATTAAGTGTTTAATTAAATGCTTGAAAAGATGTGAATCAACCTCTAACCCGCTCGCCGTCTTCGAGCCTGTCCTCAAGGCATCGTCGTCCATCGCTACTCTGATTGCCACCAAACCCAGCCGAGAGCCGTTATTGAAGGCTGCTTAGGATCCCCCCTGACCCACTACCTTCAAAGTGGATGAGGTCGAAAGTACCTAGCCTCCGGTTCTAGATGTCGAGGAAGACCCAACCATGATGCAACTTCAGTCGTGCACCATTAAGGCCGCCCAAACAAAGCTCGAGAAGAGCTACACAACTCTGCTTTGAAGATTAACTTTGATGAAGCTCTCACTACTTTCATCCACTCCTTCCACCAAGGGGAAAACGAGAGTTTCTGGTTCGCCCTCGCCAAGTACGAGGCGAAAGTATCAGAGCTTAAAAAACTTATAGTCCAGGGCTTCTTGTCCACCCATTCCAGATCGTCTACGGTCTCACCTTCCCTATTCCTTCCTTCATCTGCTCTTCTTTAGAGTTTTCTAGAATTTCCATAGAATAGTGGTGCCCATATAGCTTTGGTTGTATCACTTGTTTCAACCAGCTCAACCAGTGGTTTGACTGTCGTATGAGACTGCCGGAGTTCCGAGTTTTCTTCACAGCCAAGCCTACTCCACCAAATCTCTCCCAGCGGATCATGTACATAAAATATTTGCTGCTAATCGACCCTCCCTAATCTCCTAAGTACTGGAAAAAGACTCGATTAAGCTTGGCAGAGAAGCTGGCTTCAAGGTATCTACCTCCATCAACCACATCTGCAGGCTGCTAGCGGAACTTTCCAGGGCCATTGACTTACGTCGCGATCTTGTGGATGACGCTCGTCATTCCTTCTAAACACTGCAAGTCCAAGTGGCTATGGAACAGAGAACGTCTCAACCCAGGGGGTTTAAGCAGCATCTAACCCATCCACCATGAGGACCGTCTGGATGTGACCAGGATCCCCCATGTTCCTCAGGTCCACAAGGATCAAGGAGGTTTTACCCCCAAGCCCTCAATCGTCCATAATCTAACCGAGCAGGGGAAAGCCTCCAAGCCCAAGAAGAGGAATCTCGTGAAAACCTCCAAGCTGGAGAAGGACAAGGCTTAGGCTCCGACCCTGGCCAAGGAGCCCGAGTAGGCCCCCCCCCCAGTCCACCATGTCTGCTGCTGCTGAGGTTCTACCTCCCATCATGGACATTCCTCCACCGTTTCCTCCAAAGAAGAAGCTAAATTCGACCGCTTCCGAGCCACCCTAGATCTTATCTCTTGAACCCAGGTCCTCCAAGTCTACTGTCTTGTCACTGGGTGAGTCCTTTCTTGTTTCACTTTATCGTACTTATAAATTAGCTTGCTGCTACTCCCATGTCTTGAATATGCATGTGGTCTGCTGTCTTGTAACATGAATTGTTCTTATATCTGTGTGTATTAGGAATATGTGAATGTTATATCTGTGCTTATGCAGGCCATCTCGGGGAGTTAGTAATGGGTGTTGACCCTAAGCTCCCTCTAGTCTACTTCAAACAACCACATCCAAACCAGGACTACATTGTCCAACCTCCCCGTGACCTGACTAAGGAAGAGGTTGAGGATGTTGATAAGGGCGCTGTGCTCCCCCGCGTGGGGAAGCATATCCCCTCTGATTTTTGCTCCAATTTGGTTCATCTAGACATAGCCTGCTCATCCTTAACTTCGATGATGCTCGAGCAGGATGCTGATGATCTTGGGTCTTTGGAGACGAACGACTTAATAATGACCTTCTCCTGGACTTCTCTCTATAGGGTAATATTTTTCCTCTACCTTGTATGATTTTTGTACAGTTCCTTATTTTATCGTATTAACTTTTCATTTAACATATCGCTTTGACCTTGCCTTAGGTCTCCATTACCCTTAATGGCACCCTGGGTCGCCTCTATTGAACTTCCCACGAGGCAGATGAACGCGATACCCAGGCTAAGAAGTAAGCTATGAAGTCTGCCTCCAAAGTTACTGAGCTTGAGGGTGAAATAAACAAGCTTAGAGATGCTGAAGAGCTGGCCTATCGTTACGTTGATCAGAAGGAAAGGGGCCTCAGAACCGAGCGCTCCTTGCACGAAGCTGCTGTTAATACCCTAAAATTAGACTTGGAAATGGCTCATTCTAAGGTAGAGGAGGCGACCAAGGTAGTTGAGTCGAAGCTTAAGGAGGCTTTGAAGGCCAAGGACCTCGAGTGTAAAGCTCGAATCTTTGCCATGGAAGACGTTCACGCACTCCTTCTTGAATCTCAAAGGGTAGATTGGGAGCAAGAATGTAAGGAGCTCATCAGTGCCTATAACCCTCCTATAGACTCCGAGACTGAGTCAAAGTGAAGACCCCTGCTTGTCTTTTAGGGTGTATGTGTAATATCTTAGGACCCCATTTTCGTACAATATCGTATTTCAGAACTTATTATTTTGTTGGCATCTTTCTGAGCCTAAGTTACGTAAACTTATGCTAAGGACAAATGTTATCATCATTGTTGGGATCAGATGCCAAACTTATACAACTTATGCCTTTTCTTTGTATAAGATATTGTTATCTCATATCTCGCATCAATCGTCCAACCTGGGGTTTTCCCTTTGAGTGCCTGTGGCCTCAGTACGACTCTCGAACCCCTAAACTTCTCCATGCATTTACTCTCAGAAGAGGCTTAAGGAGAACCTTGGTAACCTTAAGCTCTCCTGGGAAGTGCTCGCGGTCTTGGGACTGCTTCCCATTAAGGAGCTTGACATGTCTATCCCCTGGTCTGTACACAAAGACTACCGTTCTCTGGATTCCCTCCATGACCAAGCCCTTACTGGCTAAAAGACCTTTAGCTTTCATAGGGCCTTTGGAAATATCACAAAGACCATGCCAAAGTTGCCTTCTAGCTTAAGTTCTTCCCAAGTAACTTGTCTCGAGTGCCATAGAAGAATCCACATTTTCTATCTTAATAGACTTTGGCTTATCCCTAAGGCATCACCAGATGAGTACGCTTGGGACATAGAATTGCCATAAGTGCGAAGATATGGCTAAGGCACCCCCAGGGTGTTCATTAATCTAACCACATACAATCTGACCTCATCAAACCCAAACCCGAAGACCTACTAACCAAAGATTACATCCAACTCTAGTGAGATTTTTCTTCGAGTGTTTTTGTCTATTCATCGACGTCCTCCTTGATGCCCTAACATCTTTCCCTTATGATGTCTTACCTTTGGGAGAGTTAGTTAGCCTGCAGGGTAAAGGTCCTTCCCATGGGAACCAACGTCGTCTGTCCCGGGTGAACTCTGTGCTTGTTCTAGGCATTAAGCTCCTCGTAATCGAACAAATCAAACAATAAAATTCTTTACACATATTGAATACTTGTAAAGGCAAATCGAACATGAAACTCAATGTAAAGCAATGTTATTGGAAACAAAAGCATTTTATTGAATAATCATATAATCGTACAATGTTCATCAAATAAGCAAGGAAGTATCTGACACGCCTCATTAAACCTGCCAACTTGTAAAATAATCAAATCAAAAACCAATCTGGTTAGGAAGTGTACGTGCCCCTTCTAGATGCTTGCGTACTTCTATCTATAGACCTTCAGACCTGCTCCGAGCAAGACTCTTTAAGGTAAAGAGCATTCCATTGTTTATCAACCAAGGCTCCTGTTCTTGGAATCTCCAGCTTGTACGATCCATTGGAGCCTTCTCCAACGATCCTATAAGGTCCTTCGTAGGTTCCCCCAAGTTTTTCCTCCCCTGGTACCTTGGTATTTTCGAACACTTTACGCAGGACCATAGTACCTGGGAGGAAAACTCTAGGCTGAAACTTTCAGTCATAATAAGCTTTCAGCTTCTGTTGATAAGAGGCCACTCTTATTTGAGCCTGATCCCTACGCTCTTCCAACAAGTCGAGCTCGTTCCTCAGGCTCTCTGTATTTCTTTTCTACCGTCTGCTCTGCGAGCTTGAGGTTGGGAATCTTGTGATTAATAGGGATGACAGCTTCAGTCCTATATACCAGGGCAAAAGGAGTCTCCCCAGTAAGCTTCCTCTTGGTTGTTCTACATGCCCAAAACACGTTTGGTAGTTGGGATACGCACTATCCTTTCATCAACTGATCTAGTCTTTTCCTCAAACCTTACAAGATTATCTTGTTTGAAGCTTCTGAGTGTCCATTACCCTGGGGGTACCTTGGGGTAGAGAACTTAATTTTGATCCCATGCTCAGCACAATAGTTCCTAACCTCGTGGCAATTAAACTGAGGGTCGTTATCTGTTATGTTCGTCTATGGGATTCTAAACCTGGATATGATGAATTTCCATATGAAAGTTTTTCGCTTCCGCTCCCCTTATTTTCGTTGAAGTTTCAGGTTCGCTCCATTTGGAGTGATATTCCTTAGCAACCAGGAGATACTTCTTTTGTCCACCCCCATCTCCGGTTGGAAATTCTCCCATTATGTCTAAACCCTACTTAGTAAATGCACATGGAACCAAAACTAGGTGTAGCTCTTCTGGATGCAATGGTGGTTCAGGAGCGTGTCTTTGACATGCCTCGCAAAAACCGATGTACTCTATACAATCATTCTTCATCATAGGCTAGTAGTACCCCTCAGTGAAGTATCTGACTGCGAGGTTTCTACCTCCAACGTGCATGCCACATATCCCTGAGTGTAGCTCCTCCATTATCATTTTGACTGAGTGAGGTGTACTGCCAGCTGATCTAGTCCACTAAAGGATCGATGATATATTTTCCCATCTCTGATGTTGTACCTTGTTGTTTGTCGAACAATCTTTCTAGCCTCTGCTCGCCCTTCAGGTAGAGCCCCCGTCTCTATGTAGTTAATTATTTTGTCCATCTAAGAGGGCCCTAACTATTCTGGCATCATCGCCATTGCTTCTTCCCTGTCCGTGCTTGGGCTTTGTATGTGCTCTACCGAGATCGTGCTTCTGAGCTGGTAATCCCTACTAGAGGCCAGATTTTCCAAAGTGTCCGCATGTGTGTTTTCTGACCTAGGGATCTGCATGATTGAAAACTCTTCGAACTGACTAACCAACCCCTTTGCTATCCTCATGTACGCCTCCATGGATGCATGATGAGCTGCATATTCTCTAAGCACTTGGTTTGCAATCAGTTGGGAGTCACAAAATACCTTAATCTTCCTCACGTTCAGTTCCCGGGCTAGTCTTAATCCTGCCAAGAGTGCTTCGTACTCAGCTCCGTTGTTGGTGGCCTTCCATCTTAGGGTTAAAGCCAATTCCATAATCATCCCATATGGGGTCATGCACACCAGCCTTGCTATAAAGATCCAAACCAAAAGTTACGCTAACTTTTACGATTTAGGTTTTCCGCAACTTAGGCACCTCGTGAAATTTTGTTAACGACTTTTTCTACGGGCGAGAATTTGATCCGACTTTCTTCGCCGAAGTCATAGAGTATTTAATTTCGTGTACGTAGGAATTTTCGGAGAATTTTTGGGATTATCGAGCTATTTCATTAGATTTTTGGAAGTTCATTTGTGAAAATATGTATTTTAAAATATTTTTCTTGACGGTTTACTTCGGATTGTTGGATCTTGATCAGATCAAACCTTGGTCGTTGATCTGATCAGATACCTTTTGTATTAATACGAGAATTTTGGTAGAATATGGTACAAGTCTGGTATACGAGGGATTCGTACACGACTCGTATAACCCACGATCCGTTTTGATTTTTCGATTTCGGCCGCTGTTGCCGGCGTTCTGGGTAAGGTTTTGAAGCTCTTCCTTCCTTCTATTGATTCATGTATTGAGCTGTGTGTTTTGGTGAAGTTTTGGGCTAACCCGATTAGGGTTTAATACCCGGTTTTGCTGCCGACCAGGAGCGGTGCTCCGGTGGTTTCCGGGGATGGGGGTTCGGGGGGGGGGGGGGGGAAAGGATTCTCTCCTCCCCCTAGTCCTTTTGGGTCTGGCCTTTTGGTCCGTCGAAGCCCCACGCTGGAGCTTCGACTATTTGAAAATTCCGGCCAATTTTTAGGCCGTGGCTTTCGAGCCAAATTCTGGCCATATGAGGGAGAGTTGTGGTGCGTGAGTTTAGGGGTATGATTGGGCTTGGTGAGAGGATCATTTTGAGGGGTCGTTCGTTGTCATTGGTGGCAGCCACCGGAAAATGGTATTCCGGTTGGTTTCGTCCAATTCAGACCAATCGCCGTCGAATTGGACCTCGGTCCAGTTACAAAAACTGTTGGGCTCGTTGAGATCTTTCCAACGAGTGGTCAAACGCTCTCATTGGAACAGTTTGGACCGAAGGCGCGTGTGGTTCACGCCCATGGCGGAGCTCCAGTGAGTCGAAAATCCTATTTTTTCCATGGGGTTTCTGGGATGGTTTCTGATTTATTTTTCGCGCATTTTGTCGAATTCTGAAATTAAATGAATTTTTTTTTTATTCAAAAAACCGCGAGAGAGATTTTGGCAAGGGATCTTCTGCCGGGCCTCAGGGTTAGCTATTTATTATGAGTGGAGACTTTAATTTTCACAGTTGATTTGTGAGTCTATGATTATGCTTTTACGATTATGCATTTATGGGTATGTATTTATGATTATGCATTTTATGAGCATACATTGGTTCGGAGGCACATATGATTTATTTTTACACAGAGTATGGTTATTATGGATGCATCGATGCTATGGCCTCTCGGCTGATCCCCGAGATTCTCCGGGAGGGTTATGACAAACACCTGACCCGTGATTACACAGTACCCAGGAGGGTTAGGACAAATACCTGACCTGGGCATGTTTATAACTTGAGGGAAACGTACTCAAGTTATTGCCTCCACACATTACACAGCACCCAGGAGGGTTTGGACAAACACCTGACCTGGGCTTGATTGTTTTGACTCGGATGATTTCGATGTGCATTTATTGTGAAAAGCATGTTGGATTTATATTTTTGATTGATGTGTTATATTATAATTTTCTTCCACTCACTCTAATGGTTTTATTATTTATATATTTTTCTCTGGGCTTTTCGGTTTCCTTGTTGCCCAGTTTACAGTTTCTATCCTGTGGTTGCGCGTTGTCATCGGAGGCATAGAGTTCAAGTCACCGTTCTTTTCTAGTAGGTTCCTAGATTAACCTACTCGCTTTATATATTTGTAAATTAGAAGTCTCTATGAGTACTATGTTAGTTTATTTTCCCTTGTAATTCTTTTCGAGTACTTACTGGATTTTGAATAATAAGTGTAAAGAAATACTTTTTCTGTTATTCAATATTTTGTGAACTTGAGAAATCCGGATGGGAATTGGCATCCCACAGTTTGGCTTTTGTGGACTATTTGGAAGTGTGTTTTCATTGCAGGTTTTTGGTTTACTCATTTTATAAAGTAAACTCTGGCAAAAAATTTTAAAAAATT
This sequence comes from Geum urbanum, assembly GCA_946800695.1. Classification (NCBI taxonomy): domain Eukaryota; kingdom Viridiplantae; phylum Streptophyta; class Magnoliopsida; order Rosales; family Rosaceae; genus Geum; species Geum urbanum. The sequence goes on from OX326998.1 coordinate 46,296,186, forward strand.
TGTAGTGTTGTTAGGATCTAAATGCCGGTTTAGGCAACTGAATCGAGGTTGGGTTCTTTCACTTGCTCTTACCCCTTTGTCCTTTAAAGATGCATCTATGTATAAAGTCTAATAGACGACCTCTGCTTGTCCGCTTCATCAGTTCTTTCCCTTCTCTCTTGTACCTCTTGTTCTTGTATCGTGAATTTCGCAAGGATGTCTGCCAAAGCCTGTCCCTTTATTTTCATTTGAGGTCGGTATTTATTGTCATGTGATTGCTATGCTAGAGAGGCTAAGCAAGTCGTGCCCCCAGTCCCTTCAGCTATTCCCTTTTTCATTCCTTTGGTGGCAGGGACCGTACACAATATTGTTGCAGCTTTGTGTCCCTTGATTGATGATTATCGGCCCCTCGAGAGTCGGGTACTTTAAGACCTGGGTATAGGTGGATGGCATCACCCTCATCCAGTGAAGCCACGGTCTCCCCAGAATGGCATTGTGAGGGGAAGGTTCGTCGGCTACCATGAACTACGTGGTCGGGTTGGTGAGTGGTGTTCTTACTTAGAGGGGGATGATCCCAAGGTCCTTACCCTTGATCCCTAGAATCATACGAGTGTCGTACGATGATCATGGATTGCACCCATTAAACCCATTCGTTCCACCATATCCTTCAAGATGACATTCACGATAGCCTCGGTTTTCACAAGCCTGTCAACCGTCATGTGGGTCATCCGAATGTTGATGACCAAGGCGTCTGTAGGGTCCTCCTCTTCCTCAGGGAGATCTGCATCCGAGAAATCATCACATTTCCTTAACCTTGCTCTAGGATCGCCTCCACTTCTAAGCTTTTTTGTTGCATGTTCCTTCTCTTTTAGGGCTGCCCCAACTCTTCTGCTTTCACAATGATATAGCTTAGGTTGGGGAGGGTAGTATCCTCTGGATATTGTGGGGACTGTATGATGCAACTCAACATCGGGTACTTCTGCTCCTGGCCTTTAAGTGGTGGTAGTAAGGTCTCGTTATTCCTCTGACATTTACCATTACCTTACGGCTTCAACGAATCTTCAAGCTTTTTCTTGTATTCCTCGGTCAGGTATTCCCAACAGTACCCCTAGTCCACTAGCTCTGCGAAGTGTCACTTAAGGATCTCGCAGTCAATCATCTTGTGCCTGTCGGTCTTGTGGTAGGCACATAAGTCCCTTGAATCGGTCTTGCTGGTAATAGGTGGTGGTCTTTTAAGCCATGTCATGTTTTTTATATGGTGGAGTATAGTCGAGATCGGTATCGTTGTGGGAAGTAGAAATTACTTACCCCCTTCTACTAGAGGGTAGGTGCCCTGAGGCCTTCCTCTTGTTGTCGTAGCCACTCCTTCCTTAGTTCCAGCTGCTGGTGTTTGTGTTCCTCCTTGTACTAGTGTTACCACTCGATGCTTTCTCCGTTGGAGAATCTCTGTTGTAGGTCCTTACATCCTCCACGTAAGTACAGTGTGGTGCCTCATGGTAGACAGTAGACAGGTCCTTGATTTTCTTCTTGATTAGCTTGTTGGCCTTCTCCGAGTCTATATCCATCCCATTGATGATGTCATGGTAGTGACTGTATCATCCTTGCAATCGACCATGGCGTCTTCCCTCCTTAACTTCGTAACCTTCTCTCAGGGGATTCCCCTTGTTTCATCTTGAGGGATATGAGGTATGTCACGTCCTTGACTCGTTCTGCATTTTGTACCTTTTGAAGAATGCCGACTTCAGACTTTTCCAATCCTTAATCGACCCTGGAGGGAGGATCTTGTACCACTGTAGCGCGTGGTCCTTCTAGCTCGCCTAGAACATCTTACACATCCATTCTTTGTTTGACTAACTGGTGGCCATAGTCGATTGGTAGTTCCTCATGTTCTGGTATGTATCCGAGTCCTCTGAATATCTGTCATACCTGGGGTGACTCCACTTCTTGGGGGTTTAGCGTCCTGGATAAACTGAGCTAGAGGTTTTGAGACATTCTTTGAGCCCTCTGCTCCTCCTCAGACTCCTTATTGGATAGCCTCTCTTTCCTCAACCTCTCCGTCTCTTGATTTGTCTTGATATTGCAGGCGTGTTGGGTTTCCATAAATTGTTCCATCCCTCTGAGGGCTGCTACCTTGGGGGCCTCCACATCCATAGCCAGTTGAGGGGTTGGTCTATCCTTGTAGTGTTGGTCATGTGCCTCATGCAAATCATTCACCTTGATTAGTAGGATCTCTTGTCCTACCTCTATGAGCGGTTTGGGTAGGACTAGCCCTTGTTTCTTTAGAAGGCCTACCAGATCCGCCAAGGTAGACTAGAGGACCGTGATAGTGCCGGTCAACTCATTCGTTCTATTGACGACCCTTTCCGTCGACTGCTGCAACATATTCATGTCAAGCCTCAGGTTCACATACCATTCATCGGCCCAATGTATGTCTTGATCGACCTTGGCCCTTCACTCCATGGCTCATTCGTTCTCCAGTTAGGAATGTTCCTTCTCACTTAGGTGACCCTCATCTGTGAGGTTTTACAGCAGGACCTTATGCGAGACTGTGCTACTGTATTTTGACGCCCCCATATTAGGGGTGGTTTGATCGCTCCCTCCAAGAGCGATTGTTCCCTTATTACGTTGATTGCTTATGTCGGTGACGCCTTCCATGTAGTTCTGTTCACGAGCGTTAGCCTAGGGTGTTGCTCTCAACGAGAGCACCAATTTGTGATAACAGATTTCATCTTCCCTCAAGCTTAGTGAACCTGCAAAAACAAGTCAAGGCATGGTGTGATATTGTGCTTAGAACCTTTGATTATATGGAAGGATGAGCTCAGTAAACGAGGTTATTTACAGACTTCTGGATAATGTCCGATAAGGTAGATAATGAGCCTAGGTCCGGACGACTAAGGTTATAATTGAAGAACAAGTTATTTACAAACTTCTAGAAGTATCTAGAATGACGTAAAGGTTTCTGGTACGTTCGGTGGCATGAAAATCCCAGAGTAAGATCAGACCTCAAGGAGGCTAGGCAATTTGACCATTAGGGACTATTTGATCGAACCTCAGGGGGATTGACAGGATCTGTGAGGCAAAGGGTAAGATTTGAGCGTATCCTATTGGGATTATGCCAAAGGGCTTGTGGTAATCATGAGATTTGATTGGCCCAGGATATGGAAATCCATTCCTTAATGGGTTCTTCCTTTCTTAATGTAAAGTAGTCTAGCTCGATAAGGACTATGCTCAGACCTGACATAATCACTATATATAGACTATCCTTACATGGTCACATGTAACGTAACTCTACCCTAATCACTTCTTGATTCACGAGGCAAGTTCTAACTTAAGCATTGTAAGGTCTAAGCACGGTAGCACACCATGTTCTGACTTATTTTGTAAGTTTGCAGGGATCCAAGCCAGAGGGAAACGAAATCTTCTCTCACAAATTGGTGCTTTCATTGAGAGCATAACCCTAGGCTAACTGTCGTGAACGAAAGAACATGGAAGACAACACCAACGCAAGTAACCAGCAAGGTAAAGGCACAACCCCGCACACAAGGGACAACCAGATCACCCCCAACACCGGGGCATCGAAGCATGGAAGCACCCTCTCGAATTAGGTTCAACCAAGAAACCTCACGAATCAGGGGTGCCTAAGCCTCGGGGGAATTAACAGAATCTGTGAGGGAAAATGTAATATTTGAGCTTATCTTATGTGGATTATACAAAAGGGCTTGTGGTAATCATTAGATTTGATTGGCTCTAGATATGGAGATCCATTCCTTAATTGGTTCCTCCTTTCCTAATGTAAAGTAGTCTAGCTCGATAAGGACTATGCTCAGACCTAGCACGATCACTATATATAAACCATCCCTACATGGTCACATGTAATGTAACTATGCCCTAATCACTTCTTGATTGGTGAGACAAGTTCTAACTTAAGCATCGGAGAGTCCTGTCAAGGTCAACAGACAAGTATAAGTCGTTCTTTGAGGCCCTTAAGAGGACAAAAGGGGAGCTATGGACGGATAACTGTGACAAATCGTTCCAAGCCCTTCATCACTACCTCTTATCACCACCCGTCCGGGGCAAGCCTGTACTGGGGGAGGACTTATAATTGTACCTGGCCATTTCAGAAGTAGCAATGAGTGGAGCTCTGGTCCGAGAAGATACATGGGGGGAGGGGGGTATCTAAGGCTCTTCTCGACCTAGAGACTCTTTATCCCAAGATAGAGGGGTTAAGATTGGCCTTGTCCATGTCATCAGGTAAGCTCCAACCGTATCTCCAGGCTTTTAAATTAGTCGTCATGACCGAGTACTTGTTGAGAACGATCTTGTATACCTCAGACTCCTCAAGCAGAACAACCAAGTGGGCCATTGAACGAGCACAACACGACATCGAGTACCAACCTCGAACAACAATGAAGGGGGAGGCTTTGGCATATTTTGTAGCCGAGTTTACCACTCCAGAGCCAAATGTACAAAAAAGAAGAGAAAAGGACGAGGCACTACCACATTTTTCAGTATTGCCGGCGATTAGGCCAAAGAAAGGCCGCCCCCATATCGCCGACAATAATAAGAATTGCCGGCGAGATGGACCATCGCCGACAATAATTTCCCAAAATCGCCGGCAATGGTGTGAAATTATTGCCGGCGACGGAGAATATCGCCGACAATAATTTTCCACCATTGCCGGCGATATTTGGCCGGAATATCGCCGGCAATAACTCTTATATCAGATCTACTCCGCAGTAGCTCATTCATTTTACAAAAATCCGGTGAGAAAGAAGGAAAACGCTCTGAAATCCTTGGGTATTGTCAAAAGGCGTCCAAAACTCACTTGGGAAGCTATATATAGCTAGCTAGCTAGGTACGTACGTATGTATATATATGTGGATCGATGTATATGTGTGTTTATTTAGCTATATATATGCATGTGTTGATTTAGAGTTGAGATATCAATTAATGGTTTGATATGCAAATAGAGTGGATATATTGTTGATTTCGAATAATTGACTGTTGATTTTGAGTTGATTTGAGATTATTTCGATGAAAATATGTTTGTGTATATATATATGTATATAAATTTATTTTATGATTAATTGTTAATATGTGTATATATATATACATGTTAATTTGTAATTGTGAATTGTTGGTATATATATATATTTTAATATGCATGGGTCAACTTTTGTTAATTAATCGGATGAATGTAATTAATGATGATTTTTTAATTAATTAGTAGTGAATGTATATATATATATTTATAGTACGTAATGTTAGAATTTTCAAGATGGACAAGAGTTGGATGAGCCTTGAAAGATGGGATGTGAGATATCACCATGGAATTAAGAGTTTTGTGGATTTTGTGAAGGCTAATTGTGGAGACACTACACTTCATTATTGCTTGTATAAAGAATGTAAGTGTCGCAGCGATCGATTTCGTTTTCCCATTGATAAAGTCCAGAAGCACCTGAGTAAATACGGGTTTTGGGATAAGTACACTTGTTGGATTTATCACGGTGAAACATCGTTAGCGAGTCCGCATGATCATGGACAATTTGCTGAGAGGGCCAGTCCATCCTATGATCATGGACATTTTGCTGAGAGGGCCAATCCATCCTATGATCCAACATCAATGTTAATCAATGATATGTTTCCTCATGAGAGCAGTGTATTTGCTGATCAAGCACCAAATGTCACTTCCGTCGTGCAGGGTTTCCCCGATATTGAGCCAGTCGAGCCATTACCTGGAGCTCATGTCAACACAAGCGGTATAGACAAGTACAACAACCTGATTGCATTGCAACAGACTCCGTTGTACGACGGTTGTAGTAAGACTGTTCTTGGAAGTGTCATGGGAGTGATGCAGCTCAAAATGGAGAACAAAATGTCTGTCAAAGCTGTTGATTCTTGGCTGAAGTGGACTGCTTCGCTACTGCCACCCAGTCATCGTCTTCCTACCACTCATCATAAGGTGCGACATATCCTGAAAGATCTTGGGCTTTCCTACATCAAAATCCATGCATGCAGATATGATTGTATTCTCTTCTGGGGAAAAGATCTTGAAGACCTTGAAGCATGCCCGGTATATTTTACAGAAAGGTATAAGTTGACTCCTGCAGGCAACAAGAAAGCTGTGAAGATACTTCGATATTTCCCGCTGATTGATAGGCTGGAGTGGTTTTTTATGTGTGCTTTCACGGCCGAAGCTATGAGATGGTGGGCTGAGAGGAATTTGCCTGACGATGACACCCTTATACACCCTGCCGACGGAGCGGCTTGGAAGCACATGGTCAGGGAGTTTGATCATTTTGCAGCAGAGGTCCGAAATGTTTGGCTAGGGCTTTCATCTGACGGATTCAACCCTTTTGGCAACATGAGTCTTCAATACAGTATATGGCCAGTTATTTTGGTACCGTACAACCTTCCATCATGGATGTGCATGAAGAAGGAATACAATATGCTCACTCTGTTAATTTCGGGCCCGGGTTATCCAGGAAAGTGTCTCGATGTGTATTTGAGGCCTTTGATTGAGGAGCTTAAGTACCTAAGTGAGTGTGGACACCCCACTTACGATAGGTTCAAAAATGAGATGTTCCAGATGCATGCCATGCTTGTTGGCACCATCAGTGATTTTCCTGCCCGCAGTATGTTGTCGGGCAACGTTACCAGGGGTTACAGGGCTTGTTCCGAGTGCATGACTATTGATTGTTGCAGTCCTCATTGCAGTAAAATTGTTCAGATGCGTCACTGTTGTTGGCTTCCATATGATCACCCATTTAGACAGGATCTAGACGTTTTTGATGGGACTGTGGAAACAGGTGTGGCACCCAGGCGATGGATAGGGGATGAAATTTTAGAACTGTTGAATGAATATGATTTTGGCCAGCTGAGCAATCATCCTGAGATAGTGGCGTCCATTCCTGACAAGCCCGAAAGGTATAAGTTTTGGACACACAAGAGCATATTCTGGGAACTCCCCTACTGGCCCAGGTTGCCTATCAGACACTACCTAGATGTCATGCACATAGAGAAGAATGTGTGTGAAAGTGTGGTGGGCACAGTTCTTAATTTGGAGGGGAAAACAAAAGACATCCCTAAGGCACGCATTGATCTGAAAGCTATGGGACTGCGGAAACATTTGTGGTTAAGAGATGGTAAGAAAAAAATGCCTCAAGCTCCTTACACCGTCAAGCCAAAGCAGAAACATGAAACTTTTGGGTGGATGAGTAATGTCAGGTATTCTTATGGCTATGCAGGAAATTAATATAATTTTTACTTATGGTTATATGCAAGAAATATAATTGTTGCTTATGGCTATATATGCAGGTATCATTTTGGCTATGCAGGAAATATAAGCAGGTGTGTTAACTTCCGGGACAATAAGATGTACATATTAAAGAGTCATGACTGCCATGCACTGCTTCAATGCCTTTTCCCTATTTTCATTCGAGGGTACCTGCCCAAAGAGGTGGTGTAGCAGTTGGTGGCCTTGTCAAGATTATTTCAGAAGTTATGCACCAGGGACGTTAAAAAATCAGATCTCAGGGAGATGGAAGATGACATCATTTTTATCATGTGCAAGCTTGAGAGGATATTTCCCCCAAATTTTTTCGACATCATGCCTCACCTAATGATCCATCTTCCCGAACAATTGTTGCTTACCGGTCCAGTACACTATACACTTGGATGTATCCCATGGAAAGGTACAAATGATTAATACATTTGTGTTTGCCTCTGTTTTTATATGTAAATTCTTATTTTTTAAGTATCATAACATGCACTTGTTAACTTGTAGACAATTGGGAGCCTATAAGGACTATGTGAAGAATAAATCTGCACATGAAGGGTGTATCGCTGAAGCATATCTTGCGCACGAGTGTGTAACGTACGCCAACTTGTATTTGGGAGCGCTGGAGGACCCCCAACAACATATGCCGATAGATGAACCCAAGTTCAACCTTTCTATCATCTCCAATGACGTGGTAGTACATGGAAGCTTGCCAAAGTCGTACAAGTTTGATGGAAATGAGGTAGCCATTGCCCACTGATTAACTGTCCAGAAGTTCAATATTGGAAAAACTATCATCTTCACTGCCCTGCTATTGCCGGAAATGTTGATTACCACAACAGGACGTTTGCAAACTACTTTAGTCAATGGGTAAGGGTATATGTGTATATATATATATATATTATATCCTTATATAGCATGTGTGTACGTGGTTTTCTTTTGCTATGTTCATAATTTATGGTGTACGTGGTTTCTTATCTTTTTCAGATGAACCATGTAGCAAATGATGGTTACCCAGAGTGGTCAAACGAATTGAGGGTCTTGGCGATGAAACCGATAGCTTCAAAAGTTTACTCGATATGTTAGGTCAATGGTGTGAAATTTATATGTGAAAATAGAGACGACCGACTGAAAACACAGAATTGTGGGGTGATGGTCCATAGTGGGCAGGATGGCGTTAACTATTACTGTGTCCTTCATTCAGTTGTTGAACTAATTTATGGGAACCGCATGAAAGTTCACTTGTTCAAGTGTAGATGGTTTGATACTAGCCCGGAGAACACAAGGACCGATCAGTACGGAATATTTTCTGTGAATACTGCTACAAGCTGGTATAAAGAAGATCCTTTCGTTCTTGCCACATCAGTAAAACAAGTGTTTTACCTTGACGATCTTCTGAGCAAAGTCCCGTGGAAGGTGGTTAACCATGTTGCTCATAGAAACATATACAGTGCTGCCACACTTGGTGAGACCGCAGATGATGAAGAAGTTACTGCATACCAAGAGCCGAAAGCTTTTGACATTCGGGAATCATCTACGATTCGCCTTAATAATGTGAGATCTGGGAGTGCGGTTCGAATTACTGGAACAGAACTTCTCGATGTTAATCCAAATGAAGTAGACGCTGATTCAGATGACGAGGAGCGGCACATATTGCCAGAGGTTACCTATGAAATCGAGTCAGACTCAAGTGATGAAGGTGATTATGATTATCATCCTTAGTACATTAATGATGTACGTATATTAGTATATATAAACGTGCATGTATGTTTGTTATATAAACGTGCATGTACGTATTTATAGTCGTAAATTATAAAAATTTGGCCAACGTCATATCGATCGGTGTTTATGAATTAATACTTAATGAACACTTAATTAAAAAAGACCATGATCGAACACTTAATTAAAAAAGACCATTAGATGTATGGTATAAACTTGCCGGAAAATGGGAATCACTATCACCGACGAGCAATTCGTCAGTGATAGTATTACCAACGAGTTACACTAACTCGTCGGTAATACTATTACCAAAGAGTTGCTTATTAACTCGTTGGTAATAGTATTATCGACGAGTTGTAACCAACTCGCCGGTAATAGTCCCTTAAATCCCCAGCCACATCGGGCAGCCTCTCATTTCTTCACCGAGCTCCCAAAAACCCTAAAAATTGATCTCTTCCTCACCTCGCCGCCCAAAAACCTCTCTTCCTCTCCTCAAATCTCTCCTCCCCTCTCCCCTCTCCCCTCCCCTTCTCCCCTCTCCCCTCTCCCCTCTCCCCTCTCCACCCAAAAAAACCCAAAAAACCCCAAATCTCCTTTCCTCCTCCCCTCCTCCTCTACCTCCTCCCCTACCTCCGGTCGCCGGAATCCGAGCGCCACCGTCGCCCTCTCTCTCAACCTGAAGAATGACAGGTCCCCTCCCTCCCCCCCCCGCTCTCTCTCTCTCTCTCTCTCTCTCTCTCTCTCTATTTGGTTTTTGATAATTATGTATATATGAATTTTAATTTTATATATATGTAGTTGGTTAATTAAGTTGGTTAATTACGATTTGGGTGATGTTGATATTTGTGAAAATTATGTATATATGCATTTTAATTATATATGTAGTTGGTTAATTACGATTTGGGTGATGTTGATATTTGTGATAATTATGTATATATGCATTTTAATTATGTATGTATGCATTTTAATTATGTATGTATGCATGAAATTGTTGGATGTGCAGGAGGTTTTGTGGCAAATTGGCTTGGAGGCATCAAACGGAGAGGGACTAGATCCAGTGGAAGGAGCAGTAGTGAAGCTTCCTCAGCCGCAGTCAGCAACACGCGCAGCGGCCCAATTATGAATGCTCGCACACAAATTTTGCTACGTGCGCGAGAAGAGGAGGAAGCTGCACGATCCGGATCCGTGCAACCCTCAGTCCAGGCTCGACCCTCAGTCAACAGACAGTCAGGCGAGCGGCACTCAACGGGCGCATCAGAAACGCCCTCCATCCGAATGCCCCACATTGGCCCGGTGCCTACTCCCATTTCACAGGAATCATCTGAGGCAGATGGTGTTGGCGCCTCATCGTCCAGGCCTCGTCTATCTCCGCCGTCCGGTCTCTTCGTGCCCGACGAGATTCCTGTGATCCCTGAATTCGATGATAGGGGGAGGCCTATTTATATTGAAGGACGGTCGGAGTTCCTGAGCGTGGAGGAAGCGTACAACTTCTTCCCGTTCGACCCCGTGTATCTTTGGAGTGCGAGGTGCAACAACCAGCAAACGGACGATGTAGGTAAATTTTATTTAACAAGATTGATTACTTAATTATTACTTAAGACTATAAATAGTGTCAATTAATAATATCAATTTGTTGACATTGTATTATTAGGCAATATCGTTAATGGCAATGGAAAACGAAAGACTAGAGGCCCCTGCACCGGGAAGAATCTTGAGCAGGCCACCGGGGGAAGGAAAACGATCATTAGGGCTAATGAGCATGGTGAGGTGATCGAGACGTTTGACACCACGCGAAAGTATGCCAGCATGGCCGGGGCCGTCGTGCGGGACAAGGTCCCAATGCTGTGGCCAGATTGGGGATGTGTGCCTCGCTACGTGAAGTTGCAAGTGCATAATGCACTGAGTGTGAGTTAAATCGTATTTTTATTATGTAAATTTTAGATTTATTAATTAATTCCGGAGAAATATATAATTTTACCATTTATATATTCATCTTGCAGCTGTGGTTTGACGTGGATGAATGCCTTATTCACACGTGGGCAGAGCGTCAACTACATATCAGGTGATGTGATTCGAGTTATTTGAGTATATATCGAGTTAGATTTTCACTTTATCAAGTGTTTTAATATCTCTAACATTTGTTTCTGGTGTTAATATAGGTATAAAGAGTGGACGAACGAGCTTTCAAAACATTACACACAGTACAAGGAGCTAGGCCGAGGTTCTACCCCTAGCGAATTCCGATTTAGGGAGTACGAGTGGCTGTGGCTGGCAGCCCACTTCGAGCACCCCAAAGTGAAGGTATGCATCCTGAATATATTTTACAACCCTAATGTATCGTATCACATTGAAATAGTTAGTTACTAATTTTTTTACATATGTTTATCAAACAAGGCGATTTCCAAGACGAACAGGGAGAAAGATTGAAAAACACAAAGTCCCATCATGCAGGTTCACTCAACTATTTAGGTTGGTCGGGTAAGGCGCAGCAGCAACAAGAAGTCAACCTGTTGGTGTTTGTTCATCAGAAGTTCTATCCGCAGTGCCCTGAAGAAGCGGTAAGTCTTTAGCCTCATTATTTTGTAGTTCACATATGCATGTGTTAATAAAACTATTTTTCTCTATTAACTTATTTTGTTTAATAATACGTTATTCATATTCGCTTTTCAATTAGGTGAGAGTGGAGGATCCGATCACAGAAGTCACCATGAATATAGCTCGAAACAACCATCCTAACTGCTCGGAGGAAGAAGTGACCCAGTATGCCTCTCAGATCGATCCGCTTGATCGCCCTATAACGGCTCAGATCATGGCAAAAGCGTGCGGGACTAGAAAGAATATCCACTACTGCAGGGGAATGGGCTCGGCGGGCGAAGGAGTATTGAAGAACACTTCGGAATGCTCTAGCGGGTCAAGAACTTCTTCTAGGAACTCTAACCTAGCAGCGAAGCTTCAGAGGACGCAGAGGGAGTTGGAGGAGCAAAGGAGGGTGGTGGAGGAGATGCGACAATTGGCCGAGCAGCAGGTAGTCAGAGATGCCGAGCACCGGGTGATGGTCGAGCAACACCAAATGGTCCAGCAGCAGACACAAATGTTTACATGGATGCAAACGATGTACGCGTGCCAGACTACTAGACAACCGCTCCCTACACCTCCCCCGATCCCTGTGTTCCACAGTGTTCCACCACCGCAGCCGTCACCGCCACAGCAAGACCAGGGTAGCCATGGGAGTTCAAATGATTACGTCAACATGAATTTCCTCGACCCTTAGTGTAGTTGTAGTTTATTTTCGTATTGTTGATGTTTGTACTGTACGTTGGACAATTATGTGTGTACTGTTGAACTTGTATTTGTACGGTTTCTGTTTTTCAGTGCATGTTCTGGAATTGGGCCCAATCCAGAACCGGCTTTTTTTTGTAAAATTTCACCGGGTATTGCCGGCGAGTTGGACCAATCTCATCGGCAATAACTCCCACTTTCCGGCCACGGCGGACCACCATTGCCGGCGACAAACTCGTCGGCGATGAGATTGTTCATTGCCGGCGACTTAGTCGCCGGTGATGACTAAACCATTGCCGGCGACTTAATACCTAAAAATGTGGTAGTGAGGAAGCAGATGAGCAGGGGGCCGATCACTGGACGTTATACATAGACAGATCCTCGAAAGACAAAACAGCAGGGGAAAGCCTAGTATAAAAAACCCCAGATGGAACGATCATGGAACAAGCTCTAACCTTGGGGTGGAAAGTCATTAACAATGGAGCCGAGTACGAGGCATTACTAGTAGGGCTAAGACTAACACGGGAGCTAAATGTAAAAAAGATCAAAGTATTCAGTGACTCTCAACTGATCACAAACCAGGTGCTTGGAGAATACGCAGCTCATCATGTATCCATGAAAGCATACCTCAGGTTAGCGAAGGGGTTGGTTGTCTAGTTTGAAGAGTTCTCCATCATACAGCTCCCCAAGTCAAAAAACACACCCCGATGCACTGGAAAATTTGGCCTCTGGCATCAATTACCAGCTCAAGAAAATGATACCGGTGAAGCACTTGCCTAATCCAAGCACGGACAAGGAAGAGACGATGACAATAATGCCGGTATAGCTGGGAGCCACTTGGATACATGAGATAGCAAACTATATAGAGACTGGTGCACTACCAGAAGGGCGTGTAGAGGCCAAAAGGGTCGTTCAATTGGTAGCAAGGTATAACGTCAGAGATGGGAGATTGTATTGGCGAGTCTTTGGTAGGCCGGATCAGCTAGCGGCACACCCAAACTAGGTATGAACTATCATGCAAGAACTACACTCAAGCATATGTAGCAAGCACATCGGGGGTAAAAACCTTGTGGTATGGTGTTTAACTGAGGGGTACTACTGGCCCACAATGAAGAATGATTGCATGGAATATGCTAGTGATTGCGAAGCCTTCCAAAGACATGCCCCTCAGTCACCCTTGCACCCAGAGGAGGTACATCCATTCTCAATCCCATGCGCCTTTGCACAGTGGGGATTGGACATAATGGGAGAATTCCCAGTTGGAGCTGGGGGTGGGTAAAAGAAATACCTCATTGTCGCCACAGACTATCATTCCAAGTGGATCGAAGCTAAGGCTCTATCATAGATAAGGGGAATAGAGGTAAAGAATTTTATTTGGAAATTCATCATATACAAGTTTAGGATCCAACAAATGATAGTAGCAGGCATTGGCCCTCAGTTCAACTGCTAGGAGTTCAGGGACTATTATGCCGAGCATGGGATCAAGATCAAATTCTCTACTCTAAGGTACCCCCAGGGTAATGGACAGGCAGAGGCTTCAAATAAGACGATACTCGAGGGCCTAAGAATAAGGCTAGATCATCTAATAAAGGTGCAGTTGGTATCCCAGCTACCAAACTTGCTTTGGGCGTATAGGACGACCAAGAGGAAACCCACAGGGAGACTCCCTTTGCCTTAGTATACGGAATAGAAGCTGTCATTCCTATCAACCACAAGATTCTCCACCTTAAGCTTGTACCACAAATGGCAGAGAGTAACCCAGAGAGCTTGATGCATAAGCTTGATTTGTAGGAGGAACATAGGGAACAAGCTCAAATCAGGGTGGCCTCTTACCATTAAAAGCTAAAGGCCTAGTACGACAGGAAGGTTCGACCTAGAGTTTTCTTCCCAGGCACCATAGTTCTGCGTAAGGTGTTCGAAAACATTAAGGTTCCAGCAGAAGGAATGTTGGGGTCAATCTGGGAAAGACCATACAGAATCGTTGGATAGGGCTACAATGGATCATATGAGCTGGAGAACCCAAGAACATGAGCCTTGATCGATAAACAATGGAATGCTCTTTACTTAAAGGAATACCGCTTGGAGCAGAGCTTATGGTCTGGGAACAGAAGCTAGCAAGCGTCTGGAATGGGCACGCAACTTTTTTTATTGTATTTAAATTCGATTATTTCACAAATTGGCAGGTTCAACAAGGTGTGTTTGATACTCCTTGCTTAATTAGTCGATAAACATTGTATGATTTTTACGATCATTTAATAAAGACTTATGTTGTCAGCAACTATGATTTTCATTGTATTTTATGTTTTATTCGCTTTTGCAAGATGTTAAATTTGTATGTATGATTGATAGGAGTCTTACTGTTTGACATGTTCGATTGATAGGAGCTTAATGCCCAGGAAAGACATCAAGCTCGAGTGGGGAAGACGACATTGGTTCCAATGGGAATGACCATTACCCTGTGAGGTAACTAACTTTCCCAAAGGTAAGGCATCCTAAGGGAAGGAGGTTAGGGCATCGAGGAGGACGCCCATGGGTAGACCAAAACACTCAGAGAAAAACCCCAAAAGAGTTTAAAGTAATCATTGGTTAGTAGGGCCTTGAGGTTATATTACACGTTATTAGATTAACAAACACCCCAGAGGTGACTTAGCCATATCTTGGCATTTTGGGCATTCTAAGTCCCAAGCATTCACACCTGGCGACACCCTAGGGATAAACCAAAGATGATCAGCAAAGAGATGGCAGACCCCAATACGACACTGCACATAGGTCCCCTAGGGAGAACCCAAGCTCGAGGGTAATTCTGATGTAGTCTTTGTGATAGCATCAGAAAGGCTCTACGAAGGCAGAGGGATACCTAACCAGTCAGGAACTTGATCGTGAGAAAGGTCTAGAGAACGGTGGACTTTGTACAGACCCATGGCTAAACACATAAACCTCTTAACAGAGAGGCAGTCTCAAAACTGTGAGCACCTCCCAGGAGACCTTAAGGTTACCAAGGCTCTCCTTAAAGCCTTTTCTAAGAGCAATAGCTTGGAAATCTGGGCATTCGAGAGTCGCATTAAGGCCACAGGTGCTCAGAGGCTGATCCCCCAGCCCTGACGAAAAAAAGATAGGGTATGAACGAAAGAAAATCATAAAATAGCTAAGTACGATGTCGATATTTATATCTATCCCTGGCATAAGCAATCTAAGCTAAGGCTTTCGCCAAGGTTAACAAAATAGATAAGTTATAAAGATAAAGGTTATTCAAAAAAGGGTCCTAAAACTATTACATGGATACACCCCAAAAAACAGGCAGGGGGCTTCACTCTTACTCAGTCTCAGAGGTGGGAAGGCTTCCTTGAGCTCCCTGGCCGAGGCCAGAGCTTGGACCTTGTCCTGGCAAGGCTTGGAAGTCTTCACAAGCATCCTCTTCTTGGGCTTAAAGGCCTCCCCCTGCTCGGTTAGATCTTGGACTTTTGAGGGCTATGGTGAAAGGACCCAACCCCGATTCAGTTACCTAAATCGGAATCGAACCCCTTCTGAAAATACGAACCAACAAAAACTTTTCAAAATTTCGGCAGAGTTTCGTTACTAACGTAGAATTGCTAAACCTGCACCCTGAAAATAACACTTCGTCCTATGCCACAAAAGCCAAACCGTGGGCACCAATCCCATCCGGATTTCTCAACATCATAATATAAACAATAAACATACTGTACTATATATAGTATATCCGTGAAAATCCATATAAACACATATCAGAGTGTATCAGATCGACCACTAGTGTAAATATATACAATATACACATCAGTAGGCGAAACAAAGACCTATTGGAAAACACAGGTAGCTCAGATCACTAGCCTCCAACCGCGACGTGAAACACCAAAACTGAACTGCAACTGGGCACGAAAACCGAAAAGCCCAGGGGAAAGACATGAAAACTGTTAGAGTGAGTGGACGAAAATAAATGTCTTTCACCAAATAATATATATGTTATAAAAACATATGCGAGTCCAAATGCAAATGCATAAGTAAAGAAATGGTACACGAGGGAGACTCTAACTCCTCACGCGTCCGGGTACACGAGGGAGACTCTAACTCCTCAAGCGTACAGAGCATGCATCATAATATCGCGGAATCACTCATGGACTTCAACGCGATAGCACAGTCTGAATCACGGGATCCTAGACCCACACGTGATCCCTAGCCAGAAAGGCCTCGGGTCAGGATATCTGTCCCCCCCGGAGCGTACTCGGGGATCAGCCGAGAAGCCAGTGTGTATCGATACAACAACATATACTGAGACTGTACTCTGTGTAAACCAAATACATAAATCCTTTTTATGCACATGCATAAAGCATAATATATATGTATGTATATTCGTATACGCATATCCGTATATGTATAATCATAGAACACATGCTCGTAAAAACCATAATCAAACTACATGCTCAAGTTTGTAAATCATATATAAAAGACTCGCAAACAATCCGTGAAAAGAAATGTCCACTCACATACTCGCGTAACGCGCACTCGCGCTAATCTCGTAGTCCGGCGGAAGATCCCTCGCCTGAAACACGATAACGCTCCCGATCTCGATCTCGATCTCCGGAATATTCACAAAACATAACTGATCAAAATCATAGTCCACAACTCTGTGCTGAACCACGGAAACCAACCGTTCCCGAAAATAAACAATGCAGTGCAAAATGATTAACGGAATTCCCGAAATCTCCACTCGAAACCCTCGACTGAAAATCGGCTACCCAAATCAATCTGAAAACCTCTGTATAATAATCAGGGCACGATTACGAGTAAAACGACATTAAAAACACTAAAATCCAAAAAGTCAACTCCTCGCCGGAGCACCATCGTTGACCGCCGCCGGCGGCGGTGGCTCGCCCTCAACCGGGACTTCCTCCTGCAAGGAAGCTCCAGAACTGTAGTTCTCCTCAAGCGGAATCATTTTCTCAACTACCACCCAAGCCAATTCCAACTCTAAACCAACCCAATTTCACCTCGAAATACCAAACGGAAAAACCTCCGGGAACCAAATCGGGTCATTACAAAACCTCCACCAATTTCAAAACAAATCACCCAGGAAGCTTCACTTAGGCTAGAGGAACTGAAACTGTGATGACCTGGACCAGAATCAGCAGTATGATCAGCTGTATACGTGAGTTATCGCATAGTCGCAGATTGCCGACAGTTGATTGAATCGCCAGGCTCGTTAACGACTTAATTATTGGCCGAGAATTGGAGCTGGGTCTCTTCTCGAGAGTCGTTGTACGTGTGATTTCGAGTTCGTGGGCAGTTCCGGATCGTTATTTGGACGACCGAGGAATTAATTATGAATATTTGAAGTTCGGATTTAAATGTTGGGCTACTTAACGACTAAATTACCGGGCAAGAATTTGGTTTTGGCTTCTTCACAGAAGTTGTTCAAAATTTAATTTCGAGCTCGTGGGAACTTCCGGAGCGTTATTCTGAGTTACGGAGATTAAGTTGTGAATATTTCCGTTTGTTGTTTGTTTAGTCGATTAAATATGTGTTTGGACTGAACAGTTGACTTTTTATTGGTTTGGTCGATGTGTTTGACTTCGGGTGATTATTGAAGAACATGTCGAGACGAGTTTGTGGCCGCGAGAATTATCGGAATCGGAATTACGACGAGAAAGTTACGTGTGTTTAAAGTTCGTCGAAAAGCATAATTATGAAGTTTCAATTTTGGGAAGGCCTATAAATAGAAACCTGCTGTTTTGGGCAAGTCAAACTTACCATTTTGGGAGTTGACCGAGTTGACCGAGTCAACTCGGTGGAGGAGGAGAAGACTCGCGACGGCTCACGGTGCTCGCCAGCGACGGAGCTTATTCCGGCCACCCCACGGCACGGAATAAATTGGGTGTTTTCAGGTTAATCAATTCAGGCCAAATTGAGCTACAACTTTGAGTGGGCTTTGAAGCTCTCATCCCCTAGAAGCTACCATGTAAGTTTGGTGATCTAATTTTGCTTGTGTATGGAGAATTTTGGATTTGAAATTTTGGGAACAATTCGGTTTATCATGAAATTGGATGAGTTAGAGTGAGAATTGGCCTTTGTTGTAGTTGACAAAGTTGCTCAGTGGGTGGTTTTGCATGGAATAGGGGTTGCTTCGCCGAGAAATCACACGTTTGGTGGCGGCGCCGCCGTGGGCGGCGGTCAACGGTCAACGGCGGTCAAACTTTGACTTTTTGGGATTTTCGACAAGTTGCATGTCATTTCACTCGAAATCGCGCCCCGATCGCAGTGGGGAGGTTCGTTTCTCGATTTGAGCATCCGAACTTACAGCGAGGTATTGAGGTGTGATTTCCGGATTTTCGACAGTTCGTCGTATTCGGATTACGTGTTTCCGAGAATGGTGGTTTCTCGTGATTTGTCTTGAATTGTCAAATTATGATTTTGAGAAATGATTATTGTGATTATTCAGGGGTTCGTGATCGTTCTGTTTGGCGAGGGATTTTCCGCCGGATCACGGGTTAACGCGTATCGCGTTACGCCAGTCTGTGAGTGGACATTTCTTTTCACGGATTATTTGCGAGTCTTGATATACCTTTTATGAACTTGAGCATGCATATGAGATTTTGGATTACATGAGCATGTGTTTTATGATTATACATATACGGATATGCATATACGAATATACATACACTTATATGCTGTTTCATGCATTTGCATCGAACTATTTATGATTTGATTTACACAGAGTACAGTCTCAGTTACGTTGTTGTATCGATACACTTGCCTCTCGGCTGATCCCCGATGGTAGGCTTTTACCAGGGGAGGCTGTGACTCCTGACCCGAGGCCTTTACCGGGGGGAGGCAGACCTCTGACCTGAGGCCTTTCTGGCTAGAATCACGTGTGGGTCTGGGATCCCGTGATTCAGACTGTACTAGCACAGGTGTGTCCACGAGTGACCCCGTGGGATTTTATGCATGCTATGGTGTGTCCACGAGTGACCCCGTGGGATTTTATGCATGCTATTATTCAGACCGTATGCGTGAGGAGTTAGAGTCTCCCTCGTGTACCATTTGATTATTTACACTTTCGACTCGCATATGTTTATATATATATATATTACTTGGTGAAAGACATTTATTTTCGTCCACTCACTCTAACAGTTTTCATGCATTTCCCCTGGGTTTTTTGGTTTCCGTGCCCAGTTTGCAGTTCAGGCTATGGTGTCGCACGTCGTGGTTGGAGGCATAGTGCTCGAGCTACCTTGTTTCTTCCAGTAGGTTTATTGTTCTACCTACTGTGGTATACTTATATGTTTATACATTTGAGGTCGCTCTGAGTAATCTGTTGTTTATGTTATACGATTTTACTCCGGATTTCAGTAAAGTATAAATATATTTATTGTTTTACTTTAATGTTGATATATTGAGAAATCCGGATGGGATTGGTGCCCACGGTTTGCTTTTTGTGGCATAGGATGAAGTGTATTTTCCGCGTGCAGGTAATAGTAATTCCACGTTAGTAACGAAACTCTGCCAAAATTTCTACGGTTTTTGTTGGTTCGTGTTTTCGAAAGGGTTTGATTCCGGTTTAGGGAGCTAAATCGGGGTTGGGTCCTTTCAGAAACCCCATCATCACCACCCTCAAAACTCGCCGGAGCACCACCTCCCAACTCCGGCGAACTCCGGCATCACAACCCGATTCAGGTCTCAACAAAACGCCATAAATTTCCTCAAATTTAAACATCATTCAACTCGAAATCAAAAGGGGAAGCTATACATACCCTCGTCCAAGTCCGAGGTGGCCGGAAAAAGGACGTCGCACGGCAAGAACCAAAATGGAAACTTTCCTCTCTCGGTTAACGGTCAACTTTCCAGTTTTGGAAAGTCAAAGCTCGGTCAACGTCAAACAGTGTTTTTACGACTAATTCTCGACTATTCCGATATTTATACTCGCGCCTCGGGTAGATCGACGATTCGAAATGGATAACCATCACGATTCGGATAAACACGAAACAATCGGATAAACTCATCGAAAACTGAAAGTTCAGATATTCGTATTATATTCTTCGGTTATCGGAAAAATCATCCGGAACCGCCCTCGAGCTCGAAATCACATACTCTACAATTTCCGTGAAGACACTCAACTCAAATTCTCGGCCGAAAACATAGTCGCGAATAGAGTCAACTAACTACACATATATCGTAAAACTGCGACTATACTCAATCTCGTGAATCGTGTCGAATACACAACTGACTCTGGTTCGGGTCGTCACAAATCTACCCCCCTTAAAAAAAAACTTTCGACCTCGAAATTTACGTACCTGTCAAGTGAACAGATGAGGGTACTGTTCCCGCATACGCTGCTCAGTCTCCTAGGTGTCCTCCTCAACTAAGTGGTTTTGCCACAAGACCTTCACTAGCGGAATCACACGGTGCCTCAACTCCTGCTCACGACGATCGAGAATCTATACCGGCTCCTCCACATACGTCAAATCCTCTCTGATCGGCAACTGCTGTGGGGCTAACACATGTGAAGGATCTGAGATGTACTTCCGCAACATCGAAACATGGAAGACATCATGAACATGAGCCATCTCAGCTGGTAACTCAAGTTTGTAAGCAACAGCTCCAACCCTCTCCGTAATCTCATACGGACCAATGTACCGTGGTCGAAGCTTGCCACGCTTCCCGAAATGCACAACTCCCATCCATGGAGATAGTTTCAGGAAGACCCAATCGGCTACCTCAAACTCGAGACTCTTCCTCCTCACATCCGCATAGCTCTTCTGCCGATCCTAGGCGATCTTCAATCGATCCCGGATAACTTGTATGTCCTCCATCGTACTTTTCACCAAATCAGGACCAATGAGCCAACGCTCGCCAACCTCACTTCAACATAACAGAGTGCGACACTGTCTTCCGTACAGAGCCTCGTACGGTGCCATCTCAATACTGGCCTGATAGCTGTTGTTGTAGGCAAACTCTATCAAATGTAACTGCTAATCCCAGTTCCCGCGGAACTGCAACACACATGAACGCAGTAGATCCTCAAGAGTCTGAATGGTCCGCTCGGACTGCCCGTCAGTCTGAGGATGAAAAGTTGTACTAAATCGCAACCTCGTACCCAAGGCTCGCTGTAATGCCTGCCAAAACTCAGAGGTGAACTGACTATCTCGGTCAGAAACAATGGACACAGGCACACCGTGCAAGCGAACAATCTCTGATAAGTACAACTTAGCCAATCTACCCACTGATACCTTCCCTGGAAGTGCAAGAAAGTGAGCGGATTTCATCAGTCGGTCAACAATAACCCAAATGCCAGTGTTGCCAGCTGAAGTACGCGGCAATTGATAGACGAAATCTATCGTAATGTGCTCCCACTTCCAAACCGGAATCTCAAGTGGCTGTAGTTTCCCTGCAGGTTTCTGCCTCTCCGCTTTTACCTGTTGACAGATTAAACATCGACTCACGTACTGGCAATCTCCCGCTTCATGTTGCGCCACCAATAGTACGCTCGAAGTGTACGAAACATCTTCGTACCTCCAGGATGCATTACATACGCTGAACTATGGGCCTCGTCCAGAATCTCCTTCTTCAAGCTCTCATCTCTGGGTACACATAACCTGCCTCTGAACAACAACGTACCGTCGTCGCTCAATCGAAACTCTGTAGGCACACCATTCCGTATCATGGTCTTCTTGCCCAACAAGTAGGAATCTGAATCCTGGGCCTCACGCACCTGATCAACAAATACGGGTCGAACCTGAAAACTGGCCAACAAAGCTCCATCATCATCATACCCAAACTCAGCACCTGTAGACCGAAGCTCGGCTAACATCGATACTTTGGCCACACACATATGAAACAACGAGGCTCCAGATTTCTAGCTAAGTGCATCTGCTACAACATTGGCATTCCCCGGATGGTACTCGAAAGTGCAATCGTAATCGTTGATCAACTCCATCCACCGGCGTTGCCTCATGTTCAGATCCGGCTGCGTCCGCAAGTAGGTGAGACTCTTGTGATCAGTGTAAATCTTACACTGAGCACCATACAAATAATGTCTCCAACTCTTCAACGCTAACACAATAGCGGCTAACTCCAAATCATGCGTCGGATAGTTGGCCTCATGTGGTTTCAACTGCCTGGAACCATATGCCACAACTCTACCATGCTGCATCAACACACAGCCAAGTCCCAACTACGACGCATCACTGTACACAACAAACTCACCACTGTCGTCTGGCAATGTCAAAACTGGTGCGGTAGTCAATCTCTCCTTTAGAAGCAAATAACTCTCCTCGCACGCATCAGACCACTCAAACTTGACGCCTTTCTTCGTCAATCTGGTCAGTGGTGTAGCAATCCGGGAGAAATCCTGTACAATCCGTCGATAATAACCTGCTAACCCCAAGAAAATCCAAATCTCCGGCACAGTAGTGGGTCTACTCCAGTTCAGCACGGCCTCGATCTTGTCAGGATCAACACTGACTCCCTCGGCCGAAATCACGTGGCCCAGAAACTTCACAATATCCAACCAGAACTCGCACTTGCTAAACTTCGCGAACAACTGATGATCCCGCAAAGTCCGTAACACTGCTCGCAAATGCTTTTTGTGCTGGCCCACAATCCTGGAATAGATCAAGATATCGTCAATAAATACAATCACGAACTTGTCCAGGAACCGTCTGAACACCCAATTCATCAAGTTCATGAAAGCAGCGGGGGCGTTGGTCAACCCAAAAGGCATAACCAAAAACTCATAGTGCCATTACCGTGTCCTGAATGCCATCCTGGCTACATCTGAGTCACGGATCCTCAACTAGTGATATCTGGATCGAAGGTCAATCTTCGAGAAGACTGATGCTCCTTTAAGCTGATCGAACAAGTCATCAATCCGTGGCAACGGATACTTGTTCCTCACTGTAACCTGATTCAGCTTCCTGTAGTCGATGCACAAACGCATGGACCCGTCCTTCTTCCGCACAAACAACACTGGGGCACCCCACGGAGAAACACTCGGTCGAATGAATCTCTTCTCTAACAACTCCTGGAGCTGAATCTGCAAATCTTTCAACTCCGCCGGCGCCATCCGGTACGGTGTCTGGGAAATCGGTCATGTACCTGGTAACAACTCAATAGTAAAATAAATCTCCCACACAGGGGGTATACCAGGTAACTCCACTGGAAACACATCCGGAAACTCAGACACAACCTCAATACTACTAAGATCCGGCACTGCAGCTGTAGTGTCCACAACATGGGCTAAGTAAGCGACACAACCTTTCTTCATCAACCGATCTGCCCTCATCGCGGAAATCAAACATGGTAGTGAAGTGTTCTTCTCGCCACGAAACAGTATCTCGGGTAACCCTGGTCGTCGAAACGCGACCTCCTTCTTGTGATAGTCAAACATGGCTCAGTGGGTCTCCAAGAAGTCCATACCCAAGATCAAATCAAAATCCACAATATCAAGTAGTAACAGATCTGCGGCTAAACAATGGTCACTGATAAACACCTCACAGTCTCTGTATACCCAACCGATGCTCACAACCTCACCTCACGGATATAACACTCTCCACAACCCTGGAAGTGGAGATGCAGGTACCGTAGCTAATGATGATAGTCTAAATGATATGAATGAATGTGTGGCACCTGGATCTAACAATGCAAGTACTGGAATACCAAAGACATGTAACGTACCGATAACGACCTCTGGTGATGCTCTGCCTTCACGTAGAGTCATAGTATGAACCCTCGCCTGTCCAGCTGGTCATCCTCGCTGAGGTTGTCCCTGCTGTCTACCCTGACCTGCAAACTGTGAAGTAGCACCTCGCATAGCTCCGGAACTCTGGGCCGCCTGTCCCTCAGCACCATACGACTGAGGACACTCCCTCGAATAGTGACCCACCTGGCCACAACGATAACAAGTGATGGTACTCCGCTGACATGGACCAACGTGATACCTATTGCACATATAACATAATGGGTATTCCCTCGGTGTAGGAAAAGTGCCAAAAGGTCGTCGAGGATAACTGGAACCGCTGGAATCTCCACTAGCATGTGGTCGTTGTGGTCGACCTCTCCTCCATCTTTGCCTCGATCTGGGTACACTAACTGGTGGTCGATAAGATCCACCGCCCAAGGATGAAGCTGAACTGGAAGTATCAGAACTCTGCCTCTTTGAAGGCCCCTGACTCAGTCCACCTTCCTCAAATCGTCTCGGCTGGTACCTCTGCTGTCTCTCCTGCTCAATATCCTCGCCTCGGAGTGCTGCACTGACAAACTCATCAAAGTTGTTCCGAGGCATCGTAGTCAGAGTCGCCTTGATATTCAGATTCAATCCCAGCTCAAACCTACGATACTTGGCTTCCTCAGTAGCCACCATATCCTGCGCAAAACGAGACAAACGGGTAAACCGGTCCTGATACTCAAGTATAGACAAACTGCCCTGCCTCAAGTTCGTAAACTCCTCATACTTGCGCTGCTGGGTAGCCTGATTAAAGTACCTCCGCATAAACAGATCACGGAACAATGTCCATGGAGTATCAGCTGGAACTCTGTCGGTGCTAACCCACCAAAAATATGCATCACCCTCAAGTAATCCGACTGCGGCCACTGTCAGCTGCTTAGGAGTATACTGCAGACGCTCACAAACACGTTCAATCTGAACCAACCATGCCTCGCATATCTCTGGATCAACTGAACCCGAAAACACAGTAGCACCAGCAGTACGAGCCTTGACCACAGGGTCAAAACGCTTTTCCAAACGCAGCACTCGCATCAGCAAGTCGCACGTTCGGCGATTCTCATCAGGATCCTCTTCCCGATCAACACGGGGACCACATCGAGGAGGCATCCTACTGATACAAGACAAGCATTAGGTACAAGCAGAAAGAACGTAATCATGAAACTGCAGATATTTGAGAATACACAACACCCGAAGTATTGATGAGTACCGCTGGCCAGTCGGGTCATCACTCCAGTCATGTTGTACAAACGCAAATACCTTAAGCGTAACAACTACAAGAGTCTACAGAATCTGACAACCTAATGCTCTGATACCTAGCTAAAAGGACCCAACCCCGATTCAGTTACCTAAACCGGAATCGAACCCCTTCTGAAAATACGAACCAACAAAAACTTTTCAAAATTTCGGCAGGGTTTCGTTACTAACGTAGAATTGCATAAACCTGCACCCTGAAAATAACACTTCGTCCTATGCCACAAAAGCCAAACCATGGGCACCAATTCCATCCGGATTTCTCAACATCATAATATAAACAATAAACAATAAACATACTGTACTATATATAGTATATCCGTGAAAATCCGTATAAACACGTATCAGTGTGTATCAGAGCGACCACTAGTGTAAATATATACAATATACACATCAGTAGGCGAAAAAAAGACCTAATGGAAAATATAGGTAGCTCAGATCACTAACCTCTAACCGCGACGTGAAACACCAAAACCTGAACTGGAACTTGGCACGGAAACTGAAAAGCCCAGGGGAAAGACATGAAAACTGTTAGAGTGAGTGGACGAAAATAAATGTCTTTCACCAAATAATATATATGTTATAAAAACATATGTGAGTCCAAATGCAAATGCATAAGTAAAGAAATGGTACACGAGGTAGACTCTAACTCCTCACGCGTCCGGGTACACGAGGGAGACTCTAACTCCTCACGCGTATAGAGCATGCATCATAATATCACGGAATCACTCATGGACTTCAACGCGATAGCACAATCTGAATCACGGGATCCTAGACCCACACGTGATCCCTAGCCAGAAAGGCCGGGTCAGGATATCTGTCCCCCCTGGAGCGTACTCGGGGATCCGCCGAGAAGCCAGTGTGTATCGATACAACAACATATACTGAGACTGTACTCTGTGTAAACCAAATACATAAATCATTTTCATGCACATGCATAAAGCATAATATATATGTATGTATATTCGTATACGCATATCCGTATATGTATAATCATAAAACACATGCTCGTAAAAACCCTAATCAAACTGCATGCTCAAGTTCATAAATCATATATAAAACACTCGCAAACAATCTGTGAAAAGAAATGTCCACTCACAGACTCGCGTAACGCGCACTCGCGCTAATCTCGTGGTCCGGCGGAAGATCCGTCGCCTGAAACACGATCACGCTCCCGTGCTCGATCTCGATCTCCTGAATAATCACAAAACATAACTGATCAAAATCCTAGTCCACAACTCTGTGCTGAACCACGGAAACCAACCGTTCCCAAAAATAAACAGTGCAGTGCAAAATGATTAACGGAATTCCCGAAATCTCCACTCGAAACCCTCGACTGAAAATCGGCTACCCAAATCAATCTGAAAACCTCTGGACAATAATCAGGGTGTGATTACGAGTAAAACGACATTAAAGACACTAAAATCCAAAAAGTCAACTCCTCGCCGGAGCACTACCGTTAACCGCCGCCGCGGCGCCGTCAACCGTGACTTCCTCCGGCGAGGAAGCTCCAGAACTGTAGTTCTCCTCAATCCGAATCATTTTCTCAACTACCACCCAAGCAAATTCCAACTCTAAACCACCCAATTTCACCTCGAAATACCGAACGGAAAAACCTCCGGTAACCAAATCGGGTCATTACAAAACCTCCACCAATTTCAAAACAAATCACCCAGGAAGCTTCACCTAGGCTAGGGGAACTAAAACCCCATCATCACCATCCTCAAAACTAGCCGGAGCACCACCTCCCAACTCCGGCGAACTCCGGCATCACAACCCGATTAAGGTCTCAACAAAACGCCATAAATTTCCTCAAATTTAAACATCATTCAACTCAAAATCAAAAGGGGAAGCTATACATACCCTCGTGGAAAAAGGACGTCGCACGGCAAGAACCAAAATGGAAACTTTCCTCTCTCGGTCAACGGTCAACTTTCCAGTTTTGGAAAGTCAAAGCTCGGTCAACGTCAAACAGTGTTTTTACGACTAATTCTCGACTATTCCGATATTTATACTCGCGCCTCGGGTCGATCGACGATTCAAAATGGATAACCATCACGATTCGGATAAACACGAAACAATCGGATAAACTCGTCGAAAACTGAAACTTCAGATATTCGTATTATATTCCTCGGTTATCAGAAAAATCATCCGGAACCGCCCTCGAGCTCGATATCACGTACTCTACAATTTCCG
This sequence comes from Geum urbanum, assembly GCA_946800695.1. NCBI lineage: Eukaryota > Viridiplantae > Streptophyta > Magnoliopsida > Rosales > Rosaceae > Geum > Geum urbanum. Next base: position 46,323,623 of record OX326998.1, read on the forward strand.
TGAAGACACTCAACTCAAATTCTCGGCCGAAAACATAGTCGCGAATAGAGTCGACGAACTACACATATATCGTAAAACTGCGACTATACTCAATCTCGTGAATCGTGCCGAATACACAACTGACTCTGGTTCGGGTCGTCACATATGAGGTAAAGGCTCTACTGGCCTTGTGAACTTAAGGGACCCAAGGGACCATGGTCAGGTTCTGGAGATTCTCATGTAGGAGGGGCTCAATGCCCACCAAACTTCCAGAAGCAAGGTACTCCTTGCTCCTTAACCATCAAAACTTGTATAACTTGGCAGGAATGGGGAAAGCATCGTTCACAAGATCGCGATGGAAGTCAACAACCTTGAATAACTCATTCGACAACTTGGAGATATGGTTGACGAGGGTAGGGGACCTTGAAACCAGCATCCTTGTTGAGCTTTTCCAATCCTCAAAAACAAGGATGGGGGTCTTCTTCTAGTCCTTGGGGGAGTAGGGATGATCGCTCAGCAGAGAGTCCTTGTTATAAATGATTCGTTGGGAGAGATAGAACTGGTTGACTGGAGTAAGATTGGCTTGAAAGAGCACCCTAAACTCTGGTAGCCCTATATGGTACTCGAACCACCGGTTTAGCTGATCAAAGTATCAAGACAGTGAAAGCTGTTTGGGCACCACTGCTCTAAGGCCACGCCATAGAACTCCAGGGCAGAACAGACAAAAGCCAGTACAAGGATGGTATGACCGTAGATGATCAGGAAGGGGTGGACGAGCAGTCCTAGACCATGAGCTTTCTTAAGGCCCGATACTTTTGCTTCGTGTTTTGCAAGAGTGAACCAGAATTTCTCGTTATCTCCTTGGTGGAAGGAGTGAATGAATGCGGCAAAGGCTTCGCCAAAATCAATTTTTAAGCCAGATGGATACAATTCCTCCTAAGCTTTATTCGAAGTGGACTTCACAATACATGGCTAGAACTATGCGTGGGTAGGATCAGTCTTGGCCTCTAGAACTGGGGGTTCAAAAATCTTGACCTTATCCACATTGAAAGTAGTGGGTGAGGGAGGATTTTAAACAGCTTCTAGAGAGTGCTCCCGGCTAGGTAGGGGAAGAGGAGTTGTCTGGAGTAGGGGAAGAGGAGTTGTTGGTGGCTATTAATGTTTCCTGGATTTTCTGAAGTTCTGGGTTCTTACAGGGAAGCGAAAGTTTAAAGCTTTGAGGTTGCAGAGAGGTTTTCTGGCTAAAGAAAAGAGTCTGGGTAAATGAGAAGATGTGAAAAAATGAGAGAGGAGAGAGGTTTTGATTTATATATGGTGAAGGGGTGTGATGTGATGAAGGATGACCGTTTGAGGAGATATGTGGTTTTGGATTTCAAGGAAAGCGATTGGATTTGAAACGGGATCGATGAGGATGAAAAGATTCGTGACAGTTGAAGTACGTATGAATGCTAACGGGGTTTGATGACGAAAGAGTCACGATGAAGCTAGAACAGTAGGGGCAGGTGCTTAGGGTTTCGCGCATGTCTCAATGGGAAAGCTGAAGAGCTTTTAGAAAATGTGGGTTAGTGGAGCTAGGACAATAGCAGCGAGGCCAACAAGTGTCGAACCTCACACTTCTGTGGGGGTATTTGTGGGAGTCAGTTTCGGCCACCTGAGCTAGGAAAGGATGAGCTCAGTTGATCCGACCCTGGATATGGTCCGATAAGGCAGATAACGAGCCTTGGCTTGGACGACTAATGTTCTAATTGAAGAACGAGTTATCTAAAGACTTCTGGAAGTATATAGAATGATATAGAGGCTTCTAAAATGTTTAGTTGCATGACAATCCTAGGGTAAGATTGGATCTCAAAGAGGCTGGACAATCTGTCCACGAGGGACTATTTGATTGGACCTCGGGGGGATTGACAGAATCTGTGAGGGAAAAGGTAACATTTGAGCGTATCCTATAGGGATTATGCCAAAGGTCCTATGGCAATCATAAGATTTGATTGGCCCTGAATATGGAGATCCATTCCTTAATGGGTTCAGCCTTCCATAATGTAAAGTAGTCTAGCTCAATAAGGACTATTCTCATACTTGGCACGATCACTATATATAGATTATCCCTTCATGGTCATAGGGATGGGATCGTCTCGGGGGTTTGGCCTATCCCGAGACAATCTGGGTCGTCATGGCGTTTGTCCTAGCCCAGTCTGACCCGACTAGTCAGTGATCAGCCGACTAGTCAAAGCATCGATGCTGAAAATAAAACCATCACAAATATACCTCCAAACTCGACTATAATAAAATATAGGAGACTATAAATCTGCGTAAATATAAACTCGCAAAAACTGTGAAAATAATTAAATGTCCACTCACAAGTCTACGACTGCTGCTGGGGTCCACTGGAATTTCCTTCGCTGCTAGGATCGCGATCCAAAGCACCCAAAGCTCTGCCTCTAAAACTCGCCGGAACGGCGTCACTGACGGCAGTGAAAACCGGAATAAAAATTGAATCGGGTGGCTCACCACACATATCGAAACTCAAATTTAAACATATAGATCGATAGGGAAGATCACGAGCTTTGTTTTCATACCAGAAACGTCGTCGCAGATGGATGGAATTGTCGGGTTGACCAGAAAACCCAAAATGGGTCAGCGGGGTTCAAAACTGGGTTAGTGGGTTTTATGTATTTTCTCCATATTTTCTTCGTAAATACTGTATTTATACCCAATTGTTCATTAGATCAAATGGCTGAGATCAAATCGACATAAAAAAATTCAAAACATTTTAATATTTTTTCCTACCAACTTTCGATAATCATTAAAAATAGCTTGCTTATCCAAAAAATTCCCCAAAAATTTCTACTAACTCAAAATTAAATAATCTACAACTTTTGTGAAGAAAGTCAAATCAAAATCTTGGCTGATGAAAAAGGCATTAATAACATCGATAATGCAACTAATCCGCGATAAGGCATAATATAACTTGATAAGCGCGTACTTTTGTTTCGGGTCATAACATTGAATTTATGGCTAGTAAATTGCATGATTTTAAGCATTGTGAACCAATAATGGAAATAATGTATTTTTAATCGGTTGAAAAGCATATGTCCCTAAAAATGTGTGCATGACTAGCATATGTCCCTAAAAATGTGTGCATAACTAGCATATGTCCCTCAAAATGTGTGCATGTGAGAAAAAGAAGGATTAACATGTTTCAAAGCTATCATTGCCTATGTGAGATTTTGAGCCTAATGTGTGCATGACTAGCTTATTTAATGCACCAATTCTTTTATGTGATATCAATTGGTTATGTGTTATCTAAAAGTTGCTTTAAACCTTGCAAAGCATTTTTCCGAAACATAAGTAATTTTCAAAAATGATAGAGGCATTAGGATCACCACCATGGCTAAAACAGCTTTTGAACCTATAATGCATATACCTTTTAGTGAGCCTATTTGAGCCTTTTAATACTGAGCATTTTCTTTCATGAACACAACAAATACCTACCTAGCTTAAAGACTTATACTATCCCTAACTCGGCAAACTAGCAAGCGTTGATGAAGTCCTATTAGGATGCGGTCATATGATACGCGCAAAACATGCATTTAACGTTAACAAAAAGTAGACCCTAAAAACACAGTTCACACGTAAAGCAATTTAAAACCCTTATTTTGTCCTTATAATATTGGCGAGTAGGGATCGTTCTATCCGGGGAATTAAAGGGTGTATGCATGGTTTCGTTAATAAGCGGAAATCTAAAGGTTTGGGGGGATTGGAAATTGGTTAATTAATCTACGAAATTAAAGTACGAAACATGCAAACACAACAAGAACTCCTAGACTTCTAACATGTTTTACTCATAGACAAGTTTAACAATCAAGAAACCTTAAAGTCTAATTATGCTTACTAAAAATAAGAAGCTACACTACTAATTACAAGTGATCATCTCATCTTATTAACCTTACTCTTTTTCATGCCTCAATACTCTAAGTAAGCTACGAAATTTATAACTTCCAACTAAATATACATGCTTGATATTTGAGTAGGAATGCAACTTAGCGTCTAAACACCCTAAACAAAGTACGATCATCGAAACATGCGAAAGAGAGGGACTTAGCGTATTATCTAACACATGCTTTCGAAGCTTTAAGATTGTATCAAACATGCATAAAAGACTTGAATTCATAAAAACATGCAATTTACGAAAAGGCTTAAGAACATATAACTCAAATCCAAACTTGTTCTTCATTAAATACATCAAAGTGATCCAATACAAAGAAAAAGACAAGAGATTGAAGATCATGGTTACACTTTTTGTCTTGAATGCTTGATGACTTCTTGAAGGTGGTTCTCATTCACAAGGGACTTAGCGTATTGTGAATGATCCGATGGCTTCGGAGGCTGGAATGCTTCGGCTTGGAGAGGATCCTTGAAGTGTTTATGGAGGAGAGGTATTTGTGTAGAGGTTTGGCTTGTAAAAATGGGAGATCTGTATTATGGCTGGCCTCCTTGGTCTTATATAGGCAAGGGAAATGCTCACTCTCTCTTCCACCTTGCCTCTTTCATTAAATGCTAGCAATAATCACAAGGGCTAGTCACTCCCCTAGTCACCACTTGTGATCATCACAAGTAAGAGTCACCAAGGCTTGTCACCATTTGTGATGATCAAAAGCAAGAGTCACCAAGCCTTGTCACCCTTTGTAATGATCACAAAGCAAGAGTCACCAAGCCTAGTCACAAAGCTTGACAACCTTGACTTTTCCTCTTCCCCAAGTGGCTTCCTTGCTGAATTCAATGAGCTTGGGCTGGTTTTTTGGCCGAAACAAACTTTGAGAAATGGGCCCACAAAATGCCTTTTGGGCCGGCCCATTCCCGGTGGTACAAAATCGCAAAAATCGCAAAATCGCCGAAATTCCTCCGAATTGCGCCGTTATTCATCTCCACCGAATATAACCTCAAAATAACAAACTAAATAAGAAAAACATAAAAACTAAGATTATAACATAGCTAAACGTAAAGGGAAATGCGTTAAGAATCAAGCATAAAATGCGTATATCAAATTCCCCCACACTTAGACTTTGCTAGTCCCTTAGCAAACACTAAGTTAAACTAAGACTCTCTACGAATTTAAAACAAAAGAAAGAACACAACTAAGCCCTTAGCTAAAATTTGTCTCAGAATTTTAAGTGTATGGCGATGGCTCACATGATTTTCAACTTGTATGCTCAAAGAATTCAAGAGATAATTGCGATATAATTATGTAATGAACAAGTAAGACATAGAGAAAACAATGGTTATGTTATAGTTGTGCATGCTTTGAATAAAGGTTTAATCAACTCACAAGGATGCACTCATCATATTTTTCACTCATGAAAAGGGTTCACTTAAAGTGTATATGAATTTAAACGAAAACCTCATGAATGGAGTTAATTACTTGCACAAATGAACAAAAACCATAAGCTTACTCATGTAACTTACTCTACTAATTGAAAGCTACTCATTTTAAGGATCATAAAGGACTTTAGTGAGGTTGTAATGGGGTTAAGGCTAAGGCATTCGAATTTTAGATATGTGGTGATAAAAACGTTCCAACGACTTAGTCTAGCACCAAATTCGTCCTCCATCTCCACTCGAATGTTACCACGTATACTTCAATCTAAACTACCCTTTGAGCTTTTCGGACAGGACAAAGGCCATATTTATTCTATTTTTAGGCCTTCAATTTGTCGTAATCTCCAAATCCGCAAATAAAGGGGACATTAATCCAAATGGTTTATACTTAGAACACAACACATTGCCATGAGAGATATATAATTTTTTTCTTTTCATTCTCTCAAATATATATATATTTTTTTTCTTTTCTTTTTGGCAATCTCATACTTTTTAAGTTATTTGGACAAGTCTTTCCCCTTACTCACATTAACTCTTTCAATCTTTCTTACCAAACCATCATATTATGTGCTAGTTTCGAAAAATTCTCACCAAGTTTCTAGAACCAAGGTAAGGATATTCTACACTAGGGTAAGTGTTTAGGTACATATGGTGATGAAAGAAAAGCTTAACGTGGGCTCAATTTGTTTATCTAGGGGTGTCGCAACTCATGCGTACAAATGGGATACATGGATATTTGGCGAAGTGGTGGAAAATCCTAAATTCCTTTAATCATTTCCAAAATCAAAGTATGTATCAACTTAAAAGCTTTGCAAATTGACATGAGTAAGTTCTAGCATTCTCTAGTTCATTAAAATCTATGGCAAGCAATCAAATGAGGCATATATAAGCTAGTAGCTATGAAATGGATGTATATTCACTCGAATAAAGAACATATAGCTCAAAAGCTCACATAGGGTTCATATGGTTAAAAACTTATTCAAGCATGCGATTTCTGTACCATGTTTTGCAATTCATATCTACTACATGTTAAAAACATATAGAATATCTCAATTAGCACAAGAATTCGATGCATGTGATTCATATGCCATATGTGTTCGTATTGGTCCAATTTCATCATTGACTAGTTAAGGGCATCCTAAAGAATCTGAAAAACACTAATTTAGACACAATTAAATTGTAAACCCTTCCCCCACACTTAAACTCTACATTGCCCTCAATGTACTGAAGTAAAAGTATAGAATTTAAACATGGAGTATAGGATCTACGAAAATTCTAATTTAAAATGAAAAAAAACCATTAAATTAATTAAAAGGAGGAGAAGAAAACAAATCTGTTGTCGTTTTCTCTATTGGGTTGCCTCCCAATGAGCGCTCATTTTACGTCTAAAGCTTAGACGTGATGCATCATTTTGCTTTCGAGATGGTCGGTTCTTGGAGTTGCATCTCCTCCACGTTATGCTCCGCAAATGCCTCAAAATAGGGCTTCAAGCGATGGCCATTTACTTTGAACTCACTGCCCTTGTCTATTGATCGAATGAGAACTGCTCCATGAGGCATAATTTGAGCAACTATGAATGGCCCCATCCATCGAGAGCGAAGCTTTCCCGGAAAGAGCTTAAGTCTTGAATTGAAAAGCAATACTTTCAGCCCAACTTCAAAACTCTTCCCGCGAATCATCTTATCATGGATCTTTTTCGTCTTCTCTTTGTAAATCCACGCATTGTCGAAAGCATCATTTCTGATCTCTTCAAGTTCACAAAGTTGTAGCTTCCGATGCAAACCTGCTGCATCTCGATCGATGTTGAATTTCTTCACGGCCTACCATGCCTTGTGCTCCAATTCAACCGGAAGATGGCACGATTTCCCATAAATTAATCGGAAAGGTGACATACCAATGTGGGTCTTGTAGGCAGTCCTGTAAGCCCACAATGCATCATCTAAGCACTGACTCCAATCTTTCCGGTTTGGGTGGACGGTTCGTTCCAAAATTTTCTTGATCTCACGGTTGGAAACTTTAGCCATTCCATTTGTTTGAGGGTGGTATGGTGTGGAAACCTTGTGTTTTATGCCATAGTTCCTCATCAATGCTTCCACCGTGCGGTTGCAAAAATGACTTCCTCCATCACTAATTAGAACTCGTGGCATTCCAAATCTACTAAAAATGTTAGTTCGTAGGAAATCTGCAACAACTCGCGAATCATTAGTACGGGTGGCCTTTGCCTCCACCCATTTTGAAACATAATCTACTGCGAGTAAAATATACGTATAACCATTGGAGGGAGGAAATGGTCCCATAAAATCAATACCCCACACATCAAAAATCTCGACATTAAATATGTAGTGTTGTGGCATCTGATCTCTAGATCCTAAATTACCGAATCTCTGGCACTTATCACATGTAGCACAAAATGTATGAGCATCGCGAAATAAACTAGGCCAAAAGAAACCGCAATCTAAACTCTTAAAGGCAGTCCTCCTCGAACCAAAATGTCCCCCACATGCTTCATTGTGACAAAAGTCTAGAATAGGCTTAAATTCACTATCTGGGATACATCTCCTAATCACTAAATCAGAGCATTGTTTCCATAAATAAGGCTCATCCCAGATAAAAGTTCTAGCATTATGTTTAAGTTTGTCACGCTGAAATTTATGCATGGTAGATGGAAACTCACCGGTAACTAAGTAATTAACGATATCTACATACCATGGAGTTTCCGAAACAGTTACCTTGATTTCGATGTTGAATTCTTGGAGTAGAAGTATCCATCTAATAAGCCTTGGTTTTGCGTCCTTTTTTAGCATTAGGTACTTCAAAGCTGCATGATCAGTATACACAGTTACTTTAGTTTGAAGTAAATAAGACCGAAATTTATCTAAAGCAAAAACTACTGCAAGAAACTCCTTCTCGGTGGTGGTATAATTTCTTTGAGCTTCATCAAGCGTCCGAGAGGCGTAATAAATTACATAAGGCTTCTTGTCCTTCCGCTGACCCAAAACAGCTCCTACGGCATAATCCGAGGTGTCGCACATGAGTTCAAATGGTAGAGACCAATCAGGGCTGCTCAAAACAGGAGCGCTCGTGAGAAGTTCCTTCAACTTGTTGAAGGCAGCGTTGCATTCCTCGTCAAATACGAACGGAGTCTCCTTTTGCAGCAATTTACACAACGGGCGAGAGATGTGGGAAAAATCTTTGATAAACCTTCGATAAAATCCTGCGTGTCCAAGAAAAGAACGTATCTCTCTAACCGAAGTTGGAGAGGGTAAGTGACGCACAAAATCTACTTTGGATTTATCAACTTCTAATCCTTTTTCAGAAATAATATGACCTAACACGATCCCTTGTGTAACCATGAAATGGCACTTCTCCCAATTAAGCACCAAGTTGGTTTCAACGCATCTTTGTAAAATAGTTTCTAAATTGTTTAAACATGCATCGAAATCACTCCCAAATACACTAAAATCGTCCATGAATACTTCAATAATTTTTTCAATGTAATCGGAAAAAATTGAGAGCATGCAGCGTTGAAATGTACCTGGTGCATTACATAATCCAAATGGCATTCGGCGGTATGCAAACGTTCCGAAAGGGCATGTGAACGTTGTCTTTTCTTGATCTTCCTCCGCAATGCTAATTTGGTTATAGCCGGAGTATCCATCGAGAAAACAGTAAAATGCATGGCCGGCTAACCTTTCCAGCATTTGATCTATAAACGGTAATGGAAAATGATCCTTGCGAGTTGCGGCGTTGAGCCTCCTGTAATCAATGCATACACGGTGTCCAGTGATTGTCCTTTGTGGCACGAGTTCATTCTCCATATTTTCGACGACGGTGATTCCAGATTTCTTAGGTACAATCTGCACAGGGGAAACCCAACGGCTATCAGAAATAGGGTAAATAACTCCACAGTCCATGAGTTTAATTACCTCCTTTTTTACCACCTCCATCATGGGAGGGTGGAGCCGACGTTGCTCTTCCCTTATCCGATGCACACAGGTTGCTGGATTAATTCCCTTTATATCCGTAAGCGTCCAACATATTGCGGTTTTGTACCTCTTGAGTACACTCACGAGTTTCTCCTCCTGCTCCTCCTCTAACGCAGACGAAATAATTACCGGCAAGGTTTCATGCTCGCCTAAGTACGCATACTTTAGATGATCCGGTAATAGCTTGAGTTCTAAAACTGGAGCTTCTACGATAAAGGGAACAATTTTATTAATACCAAAAGTAATTGGTAAAGGGGGAGAAAAACTTACTTTTCGTGGTGCGCTAGTTAGAACCATGGCCATTTCTTGAATTCGAGGCTTAAGCTCTATTAAGGCCTCGAAAAGGGCGTCATCCCCGAGTTTGATGGCCATGTCGAGTTCATCATCATTGATGGTGTCAAGGTGGCCTTGTGCTAAGGTATCTACGAGATCATATGTTGAGACGGAAGCCACACTTGACATCGGAAATTTCATCCCGTCTAATATGTTGAACTGGATTCTTTCTCCATCAATCTCCATGGAGAAAGTTCCCTGATAAACATCTATCTTCGTTCTTGCAGTCCGCATAAAGGGTCGTCCAAGAAGCAATGGCGTGGTGTTCAAAGGACTCTCCTCCATGTCAACGATATAAAAATCCGCTGGAAAAATCAGGTTGTTGACTTGCACAAGAACGTCTTCTACGTATCCCCTTGGATACTTGTGTGTACGATCGGCTAGTTGGATGACAACACCATCTTGCTTGAGATCCCCAAGCTCCATTGACTTGTAGAGGTAGTAAGGCATGACGTTGATGGAGGCTCCAAGATCAAGCATTACGTCTTCGAAGTGTTTGTCACCAATTACGCAGGGAACTACAAAACTCCCTGGATCCTTCAGTTTTGGGGGTAGCCGTCGTTGCAAAACCGCCGAAACGGTTGCATTCACATTCACAACCTCCTTCTCTCGTGTTTGCCTCCTCTGTGTGCATAATTCTTTTGGAAACTTCGGGTATATTGGCACTTGTTTTATGCACTCGATCAAGGGCAAATTCACTTGCACCTTTCGAAAGATGTCCAAGATATCTTCATATTGATCATCTTTCTTCTTTGATTTTAATAATCTGCTAGGGAAAGGTGCAACAGCAAACGGAGAATTAGTAATAGCCGTATTTGAAGGAATAGGGCTTTTACCTTTGAGTGGGGTGGGTTGTGGAGGGGATTGTGCCTTGGTGACAATAGGCGTCACCATCTTCTTCTCAGCTTCTTGAGCTGCCGGATCGATCTCATCTTCCTCTTCGTTGGTTATGTCCTCAATGGTGACTTCATCGAGATGAGATCTCTTGGTCTTTGGTTCTTCTAGTATCTTCCCACTCCTTGTGACAATGGCATTCACATTTCGTTGATTAGGAGTGGTTTGAGGTGGAAGCCGACCAGTTTCTTTGATTTGTCCCATGAAATCAACAAGTTGGCCAAGTTGCTTCTTCACTTCGGTGATGTCTCGGCCATGAGAATCCAATGTCTCTTTGGTCTTCGATTGTCCATCAAGGAGAACTTGTGTGGAGGCCGAAAGTTGTGACAACATCTTGTCATAATCCGGATTTGTGAAAGGTTGAGATGAAGAACCATGCTGCATCGGTGGCCTAGGCTGAAATGGAGGGCGTTGGTAGCTTTGTTGAGGTACCGGAGGATTCAAAGTTCCCTCATTGCTGCTCCATCGAAAGCCTGGATGATCTCGGTTGCCGAAATTGTTGTAGTTGTTGTATCGTTGGTCTCCTTGATATCCACCGATGGAATTAGCGTGCTCCATTTCGCTAGCTTGCTCTGGCGCTTGAGGGCATTGGTCATTATGGTGACCTTGTACTTGACATATGCCACAAACAGGCCCATGAGTTGCTTTGGCTCTTGTCGTTTCAAGCTCTAAAACCTTCTCTAGCATATGAGCTAGTTTGTCGTATTTTTCATCCGCGTCGGTTTTAGAACTAACTTCGCCGACTGCTCTTCTGTTGGACATTCCATACTGTGAATCGTTGTTCGCCCGATTCTCTAGAAGAGTTCTAGCTTCGGTTTCGTTTAAGTCCATGAATGCACCGGTAGCTGCTGCATCGAGCAATTCCCTATCGATTGCCTTGAGACCATCATAAAAGTAATTCATGAGATTGGTCTCAGAAAATCCATGAGATGGGCAGGTGGCACACAAAACTTTGAATCGGTCATAATATTGGCCGAAAGTCTCGTCCGGTTTCTGTGTAATGCCAGTGATTTGCTTCCTCAAGACGGTGATCTTTGAGGCCGGGAAGTACTTCGCCAGGAACATGTCCGCAAGTTGCTTCCATGTGGTAATATGGTTCGGCGGTAGTTCCATGAGCCAAGACTCGACCCTGTCGGTTAGGGTGAATGGGAATGCTTTAAGCTTGAAGAGCTCCGTATCAGCATCGGATGGCTTCATGCTGTTACAAACAAATTGGAATTGTTTGAGATGCTTATTCGGATCTTCATTTGAAAGTCCGTGAAAAATGGGCAGTCGGTGGAGGAAACCACTCTTCAGCTCGATGTCCTTCATGTTTTCCCCTTGTGGTGGAAAAGCAATGCTTGAAGGCCCGCTGCTCCATTCAGTTGAGCAGGAGCATTGACGAAGGGATTGTCCTACGTTGGCCATTATGACTTCTTGTGCTTCCGGCTCTGAATTATGATTAATTGATGAATGTGAAGAATCAGAACCTTCCTCAATAATGGGATAATCCAGCGGTTCTGATTGAGCTCTAAGTCTAGCTATCCTCTCTGCGATTTCCTCAAACTTTGTTTTAGATGGTCCAGGATTCTGATCGGACATTCATTAGCCTGAGCATCCACCAAAGACCAAGTGTTAGTATCAAAAAGAATATGTAATGAATATAGATATACTAACCAAAAAACGTAAAACATATAAAGAAAACAAAGCGAAATAACAAATAAAATAGTAAAACTACCAAAACAAACTATAAAAACTCACAAAGATTTAAAAACTATTAAAACATACAAAATTTATGAAGTTTAAGACACTAAATGTAATTTACTAAGTAATGCAAATGATCTAATGTGACGACCCGAACCAGAATTAGAGGTGTGTTTGGCACGATTCTCGAGATTCGGTTATAGTCGTAGTTTTGCGTTATTGCGTGGTTTGCCGATTCGATTCGCGACGATATTTTGGGTCGAGAATTTGGGTTGAGTGTCTTCACGGAAAGCGTAGAGTACGTGATTTCGAGTTCGTGGGTGGTTTCGGAAGATTTTTCCGATAACCGAGGAATATTTTATGATTATTTGAAGTTTCGGGTTTCGACGAGTTTATCCATTTGTTTCGAGCTTATCCGAATCATTTCGTATTTTCATTTTGGACCGTCGATTGACCCGAGGGACGAGTATAAATATCGAAAAGTCGGAAAATAGTCGTGAAATAGTCGAGAATTTATTGTGGGAGTTGACCAACCGTTGACTTTCCTATTTTGGAAAGTGGAAGAGCTGCCGAGAAGGGAAAGTTTCCCGAACGGGAAAGTGAACTCCGGCGATCTTTTTCCGGCCACGAGCGACTTCGGCGAGGGTATAGATCGATTCCTTGTTCAATTTCATGTTGATTCATGCTTGAGTTTGTTGAGTTTGCTTGGTTTTTGGTTGGGTTCGAATGGAGGCCGAACCGGGTTGATCGCCGTTAATGGTGACGGCGGTTCCGGCGACGGTTGAGGGCCATGTGGTTGGGGGTTTTGCTCCCCACCTCATGGTGGAGCTTCCTGGTTGATTAGTTTTGGACGAGGAGGCGAGTATGGGTGAACCCGAATAGGGATTTGGGTTTGGGTTTTTCGATTTGTTTTCAAGAATTGGGGCAGTTCTGTTTGGAATTGGGTTGTGAGGTAGAAGAAGAAGTTGCTCTCCTTGTCGAGACCATGGGAACTGAAGGAGATGGCCGTGAAATTCCTCCGTTGACGGCGCGCCGCCGGCGGCGGCGGCGGTCAACGGTGGTCCGAAAGTCAATTTTTCAGATTTCGATGTAATTAGTGTCATTTTTCTCGTAATCACGCCCTGGTTATAGTACGGAGGTTTTCGGGTTGATTTGGTTAGCCGATTTTCAGTCGAGGTTTCGAGTGGGAATTTCGGGATTTCCGTAATTCATTTTGCACTGCATTTCGTATTTCCGGGAACGGTTGGTTTCCGTGCATCAGTACAGTGTTGTGGATTACGATATTAATCAGTTATGTGTATATGTATTCAGGAGATCGGGATCGAGATCTGGATCGTGAGCGTGCTTCGGGCGAGGGATCTTCCGCCGGACCACGAGTTTAGAGCGAGTGCGCATTTCACGTGTCTGTGAGTGGACAATTTCTTTTCACGGAAATCTTGCGAGTCTTTTATGTGATTTATGAACTTGAGCATGCAGCGTGATTATAGTTTTACGAGTATGAGATTTCATACGAGATTATGATTATATGAGCATGTGTTTACAATTATACGAATATGTTATACGGATATACGTATACGAATATGCATACACTTTATATATTGTTTCATGCTTTTGCATCGAATTGTTTATGATTTGGTTTTCACAGAGTACAGTCTTGGTTACGTTGTTGTATCGATACACATTGCCTCTCGGCTGATCCCCGATGGTAGGCCATCCAGGAGGGACGTCGTCATCCCGACCTGACCGGTGAGGGGCGTTTTTCCCCGGAACCGAGGCCATTTCTGGCTTAGAATCACGGGGACCAAGGACCTCGTGATTCGGACTGTACTAGCACGGTGTGTGTCCATGAGTGACCCCGTGGGATTTATACTTGCATGCTCAGTACACTGGAGGAGTATGAGCTTTACCTCGTGTACTATGTTATGTTTTTATTTACCTGGACTCGCATATGTTTTTATAACATATATAGTTGGTGAAAGACATTTATTTTCGTCCACTCACTCTAACGTGTTTATTGTCTTACCCTTGGGCTTTTCGGTTTCCGTGCCCAGTTTGCAGTTCAGGTTTGGTGTTTCACGTCGCGGTTTGGAGGCTAGTGATCAGAGTCATCTGTGTTTTCCAGTAGGTTTCAGTTTCACCTACTGATGTACATGTTGTATATATTTTATACTAGAGGTCGCTCTGATACATTCCGATACTTGTTTATACGGATTTTCTCGGATATACATATATATAGTACAGTATGTTTACTGTTTGTTGATTATATTGATGTTGAGAAATCCGGATGGGATTGGTGCCCACGGTTTGCTTTTTGTGGCATAGGACGAAGTGTTAATTTCCGCGTGCAGGTTATGGTAATTCCACGCTAGTAACGAAACTCTGCCGAAATTTTGAAAAGTTTTTGTTGGTTCGTATTTTCGAAGGGGTTCGATTCCGGTTTAGGGAGCTAAATCGGGGTTGGGTCCTTTCATCTAATCAATTTAAGGGCTATGCAAATGAATGTAATGAACTAAGACACACGTTTTCTGCAAATTAACACTATATAATGTAAAAGCTTTGAATTCAGTTAGAACATATATAAACATGGTTCAAATGCATGCAAACAATAATTCACATTGAATTTATGCACAACATATTCTCATTAAATAAAATGCATCAAACAACAATCCTACGTGAAAAATGGAGTGAATGCATAAGAGAAATTGTTAGAACCTGCAGAAAACACACGAGTTACGTGCTTAAAATATGAATGCGAAGAATGACCTCTTCTTCGGTCTTATGCCCCTAACTTCACTTAGGTTAGGGTACTCGGTAGTGAAATCCGAGCATCATAAAGCTTTAGAGAGGTTATGCAAGCTAAATGTAACGTTTTGTTAGTCCTTTACAGATTTTAATGCAAAAAGAAAAAAACACACAAATTGACTAAGTATTATTTATTTTCCTTTGGCCCCGATGGTACGTGGTGCAGAGGCTCTCCACTGTGCAATGGGTCTCGATCATCAAAAGATGAAGTCTGATTCCAAGAGGTGTAAGCATGCATAATCCTATATACCATCTTTTAAAGGATTATGTCGTATTAATTAAGTTCATGTATTGTCTGTATTTATATGCACTTATGATATACAGAGAGTACTCGAAATGATCATTCGGTAAATTTCTTGGACGTGCGGCCCGCGCGAAAATGTATACTGACTCTCGCTAATTCAGCTTAGTTACGTTTAAAAATGGCAAGTAGGGATAGAGATAACGCGAGAGGTAAGGACTAATATTTAGAATAATCTGAGGCTAACTCATAAGAGTATATACTCCATTGTTGTTCTTAGAGACACCCCGAGGCTAACCAGTTATGGTATATACTCCAATGGTGTTCTATTGCTTAGATCCGAAACCCGTCACCAATCATAAACCCGCTCACCATATCCAACAATCAGCCAAATTTTTGAGATAGTATACAATCTCAAGTCCTTAGTAAACTCCGCACACAACCTCATGCCCATAACTTCACTTAGGTTATGGCGTGTGGTGATGAAATCCACACTTCATGAGGGGTTAAGGAGATAACCCAGAAAAAGAGGCACCTCCCTATTCCAAAGAACGAAACTTAATAACCAATACTCGTACTCAATGTAAATCAATTTAAGTGCGTCTACGAATTGAGTGCGCCTAAGATTTAAAAGGAATACACGATTTAGTTATTGAGTAAATCTCTTGTCCGTGTGGCCCGCGCGAAAATGTATACCAACTATCGTTAATTCTCGTAATTGTTGGAAATGACCAGTTGGGATAGATGTAACGCAAGAGGTGAGAACTAATTTCTGGGAACAACCTGAGGCTAACTCGTAAGAGTATATACTCCATTGTTGTTCTTAGAAACACCCCGAGGCTTACTCGTAAGAGTATATACTCCAATGGTGTTCTGTTTTCTTAGTTCAAAACCAGTCACCATTCATAACCCTTCTAGACATCATGACCAATTATTACTCGAATTCACAAGATAGTATACAATCTCAAATGTTTGTAAACTCCGCCCACAACTTCATGCCCATAACTTCACTTAGGTTATGGCGTGTGGTGATGAAATCCACACTTCATGAAGGGTTAAGGAGATAGACAAACAAAAGAGGCACCTCCCTATTCCATAGAGATTTATTTAATAACTAAGTGCGAGTACTCAAATTAAATCAAAGACTATCCTTTAACATGAAAATAAATTATGCAAGTGTAAATACGAAGTGCAAATAAATTCGTAAAAGTAATAAGTATGAATTGTAAACATGTATGTAAATTTCTATAAGTATAAACAAGTATGTATTTCGAAAATTATATACATGCTTTTAATTACATATGTACAGCGAAATCATACAAAAACTTTATAATTCCCCGGCAACGGCGCCAAAAATTGATACGCGCAAAACATGCATTTAACGTTAACACAAAGTAGACCCTAAAAACACAGTTCACACGTAAAGCAATTTAAAACCCTTATTTTGTCCTTATAATATTGGCGAGTAGGGATCGTTCTATCCGAGGAATTAAAGGGTGTATGCATGGTTTCGTTAATAAGCGGAAATCTAAAGGTTTGGGGGGATTGGAAATTGGTTAATTAATCTACGAAATTAAAGTACGAAACATGCAAACACAACAAGAACTCCTAGACTTCTAACATGTTTTACTCATAGACAAGTTTAACAATCAAGAAACCTTAAAGTCTAATTATGCTTACTAAAAATAAGAAGCTACACTACTAATTACAAGTGATCATCTCATCTTATTAACCTTACTCTTTTTCATGCCTCAATACTCTAAGTAAGCTACGAAATTTATAACTTCCAACTAAATATACATGCTTGATATTTGAGTAGGAATGCAACTTAGCGTCTAAACACCCTAAACAAAGTACGATCATCGAAACATGCGAAAGAGATGGACTTAGCGTATTATCTAACACATGCTTTCGAAGCTTTAAGATTGTATCAAACATGCATAAAAGGCTTGAATTCATAAACACATGCAATTTACGAAAAGGCTTAAGAACATATAACTCAAATTCAAACTTGTTCTTCATTAAATATATCAAAGTGATCCAATATAAAGCAAAAGACAAGAGATTGAAGATCATGGTTACACTTTTTGTCTTGAATGCTTGATGACTTCTTGAAGGTGGTTCTCATTCACAAGGGACTTAGCGTATTGTGAATGATCCGATGGCTTCGGAGGCTGGAATGCTTCGGCTTGGAGAGGATCCTTGAAGTGTTTATGGAGGAGAGGTATTTGTGTAGAGGTTTGGCTTGTAAAAATGGGAGATCTGTATTATGGCTGGCCTCCTTGGTCTTATATAGGCAAGGGAAATGCTCACTCTCTCTTCCACCTTGCCTCTTTCATTAAATGCTAGCAATAATCACAAGGGCTAGTCACTCCCCTAGTCACCACTTGTGATCATCACAAGTAAGAGTCACCAAGGCTTGTCACCATTTGTGATGATCAAAAGCAAGAGTCACCAAGCCTTGTCACCCTTTGTAATGATCACAAAGCAAGAGTCACCAAGCCTAGTCACAAAGCTTGACAACCTTGACTTTTCCTCTTCCCCAAGTGGCTTCCTTGCTGAATTCAATGGGCTTGGGCTGGTTTTTCGGCCGAAACAAACTTTGAGAAATGGGCCCACAAAATGCCTTTTGGGCCGGACCATTCCCAGTGGTCTAAAATCGCAAAAATTGCAAAATCGCCGAAATTCCTCCGAATTGCGCCGTTATTCATCTCCACCGAATATAACCTCAAAATAACAAACTAAATAAGAAAAACATAAAAACTAAGATTATAACATAGCTAAACGTAAAGGGAAATGCGTTAAGAATCAAGCATAAAATGCGTATATCATCTTAGTGTTGCGAAGAATGTCAAACGATAAGTGTGAGGTTGAGGAGGTCTTGAGTGGTCATTTGTTCATTGAGTTGTTGAGTAGTCAAAAAAAGAAGGGAACAAGAGTACAAAAGAAAAGCAAAGAAAAAAAATAGAAAAGATAAAAGAGTTCTTCAAAAAGAGTTGTGATTGAAAAAAAAAATCAAAAATAGTGTGTGTTTTGTACATAAAGAATAAGTGGTTTGATTTGAAAAAGGAAAATAGTAGCACTTAGGAGTAGTTTAGAGGTACTTCAACTTGTGAATTGCTTGCTCTTTGATTACCCTATCCATTTCTTTTGAGTAAACCCCAATTCCTTAAAGCCTACAACCTAAGTAAAAGTCCTCTTGCTTTGAAACTCTTGTGTCTAGAATGGTTGGAGTAATTGGTTGAAGAGCAAGCCTATGGAAAACATGTGATCAATTTGATTATTGAGTGCAAACACTAACCCTCTAAACACTTGAGTGCATTGAGTGATTTCTTGTAAGTTAGATGATTAGGAACATGTTAGTTTGAATACATCGCAATGCATGCATTTGGTTTGACATGTGGCATGTTTGGCTTATTAGACATGCATTGATTCCATATTCTAATTGTGACTAAGAAAAGTTCGATCCATCTAGCCATAGTTCTTTGAGGGAAATTAATCACCAATTCGGGAAACCTACATGCTTATACATGCCTTATGTGTTTTTGTGCTTTGCGTCTAGCGTAGCTTATTTCTTTTCTTCTTTGTTTGCTTGAGGAAAAGCAAAGTATAAGTGTGAATTAGTTTGTTAGGCCCATAATTATTCTCTAAATATGTCTATAACCCTATGCTTATTGCTTGCTTTTATTAATAAAGCATCATTTTTACTATGTTTCTTTGTTATGCTAGGAAATGAGGGATTCATATGGAAATTCTCTAAGAGATGGAATCTAATCACTTTTTGGAGAAGCCGAACAAGTTTCCTAATTCTATGGAGAAGATGGAGCAAAACTAAGAAAAAGACGAAAAGTCAACGGCCGATCAACAGTAAACTCTAGTTGTCAACGACCAACTTCAGCAAGTCTTCACCGGTCAATGGTAAGGTCAGGTCAAGTTGGGCCAAGGCCCAAGAGTCCAAGCCCCCAAGGGAGTATTTTGAGAGATGGATGCACATGCAAGTCACATGCACATGCAAGCCACCTCTTGGATCACTTAAAGCCTAAATTTGTGGATCATGTCTAAACATCGATCGATCTTGAATTTCAAACACCAAAAGATTTCTCTTAGCTTATCTTGGTCTAGTTCCCCTCTCCCCTCACACATATCACACTTCACTTTCCATTTATTATTGTTTTAGACTCTCTCCATAGCCCTCATCCATACCCAAACCCTCTAACTCTCTCCTCCACCTCTAAAACTCGCTCTAACACCACTAAAAGGCCTAGGAACCTCTATCACCACCACCATACTCTCATCTCCACCCTCTTCACCCTAGCCTAAGGTAGATTCATTAACTTTATGGAGCCAATGAGCAAGAAAAGAGCTAATAAGTGAAGAAATGACTTGAAGAGCTTAGAGGCTTTGCTCAAGGGACTCTTCAGTTAATTCTTGTATCTATTGACCCTTATCTATGTATCTAGACTTCATTCTTACCATGTATACTGAGTAGTCCCCTTTAAGAGGCCAGGGTTTGAACCCTAGCCATGTGATTTGAGCAATTGATGTCTTGATTTATGTATGGTTTATGTTTTTAGCATATGTATTTGTGAAAGTGTATTTGTGAATGACATCAGCTCAGGAGTAAACTGCAGACGCTCACAAACACGTTCAATCTGAACCAACCATGCCTCGCATATCTCTGGATCAACTGAACCCGAAAACACAGTAGCACCAGCTGTACGAGCCTTCACCACAGGGTCAAAACGCTCTTCCAAACGCAGCACTTGCATCAGCAAGTCGCGCGTTCGGCGATCCTCATCAGGATCCTCGTCCCGATCAACATGGGGACCACGTCGAGGAGGCATCCTACTGATACAAGACAAGCATTAGGTACAAGCAGAAAGAACGTAATCATGAAACCGCAGATATTTGAGGACACACAACACCCGAAATATTGATGAGTACCGCTGGCCAGTCGGGTCATCACTCCAGTCATGCTGTATCAACTCAAAAATACCCTAAGCGTCACAACTACAAGAGTCTACAGAATCTGACCACCTAATGCTCTGATACCAAGCTGAAAGGACCCAACCCCGATTCAGTTACCTAAATCGGAATCGAACCCCTTCTGAAAATATGAACCAACAAAAACTTTTCAAAATTTCGGCAGAGTTTCGTTACTAACGTGGAATTGCATAAACCTGCACCCTGAAAATAACACTTCATCCTATGCCACAAAAGCCAAACCGTGGGCACCAATCCCATCCGGATTTCTCAACATTATAATATAAGCAATAACAGTAAACATACTGTACTATATATAGTATATCAGTGAAAAATCCGTATAAACACGTATCAGAATGTATCAGAGCGACATCTAGTGTAAAAATATATACAACATATATATCAGTAGGCGAAACAAGAACCTACTGGAAAACACAGGTAGCTCAGATCACTAGCCTCCAAACCGCGACGTAAAACACCAAACTTGAACTGCAACTGGGCACGGAAACCGAAAAGCCCAGGTGAAAGACAATAAACTCGTTAGAGTGAGTGGACGAAAATAAATGTCTTTCACCAAGTAATATGTACGTATAAAAATCATATGCGAGTCAAATGCATGAAAATCAAATGGTACGTGAGGAGACGCTGACTACCACTCACGTACAGAGCATGCAACGTAAAATATATCGCGGAGACTCTCGTGGGCTTCCACGCGATAGCACAGTCTGAATCACGGGATCCCAGACCCACACGTGATTCCTAGCCAGAAAGGCCTCGGGTCAGGATATCTGTCCCCCCCGGAGCGCACTCGGGGATCAGCCGAGAAGCCAATGTGTATCGATACCACAACATATACTGAGACTGTACTCTGTGTAAACCAAATCATAAATCCTTTCTATGAACATGCATAAAACATAATATGTACGTATGAATATATTCGTATACGTATATTCGTATATGCATAATCGTAAAAACACATGCTCGTAAAAATCATAATCAATCTGCATGCTCAAGTTCGTAAATCATAAATAAAAGACTCGCAATCAATCCGTGAAAATAAATTGTCCACTCACAGGTGAGCAAAACGCGCACTCGCGCTAATCTCAAGGACCAGCGGAAGATCCCTCGCCAGAGGCACGATCACGATCTCGATCTCCTGAATATTCACAAAACATAACTGATCAAAATCATAATCCAACACCCTGTACTGAACCACGGAAACCAACCGTTCCCGGAAATAAACAATGTAATGCAGAACGAATAACGAAATTCCCGAAATCCCCACTCGAAACCTCGACTGAAAATCGGCTAACCAATTCAATCCGAAAACCTCTAGACGATAATCAGGGCGCGATTACGAGAAAAACGACATTAAAAATGTTGAAATCCAAAAAGTCAACTTTTGGCCGGAGCTCCGCCGTTGACTGCCGCCGCCGGCGGCGGCGCGCCGTCAATGGTGAAATCTCACGATGAAAATTTTCAGATTTTAAGGTCACATCATTTCGAGCCACTTCCTTAACTACCATGAAGCCCAAATCTCACCGGAAACCCTCCAAATCATCATGAACCCGAACAGAAAATCTCACTCCGGTGACCTAACCGGTTGCCTTCCAAACCTCATGAAATCTCAAAATTAAACATCCTAGAAGCATCACCTAATCTAGGGGAACCAAAACCCCAACATCTCCACCCTCGAAACTCGCCGGAGCACCACCTCCCAACTCCGGCGAATTCCGGCAACACAACCCGATTCGGGTTCCACAAATTCCTCATCAATTTCCATAAATCTAAACACCAACCAAGTCGAAATTACAAGGGGAAGCAAGCTATACCTGTCACGTGGCCGGAGGTGGCCGGAAAGTTGGTCGTCGGACGGCAGCACCCAATCGGGAAACCTTTCCTTTTTTTTTGGTCAACGGGTCAACTTACTATTTTTGGAAAGTCAACGGTCCGGTCAAACTTCAACAGTGTTTTATCACTAATTCTCGACTATTCCGATATTTATATTAGCGCCTCGGGTAGATCAACGATTCGAAATGGATAACCATCACGATTCGGATAAACTCGAAACAATCGGATAAACTCGTCGAAAACCGAAATTTCAAATAATCATAAAATATTCCTCGATTATCGGAAAAATCTTCCGGAACCTCCCACGAACTCGAAATCACGTACTCTACAATTTCCGTGAAGACACTGAACTCAAATTCTCGGTCGAAAACATAGTCGCGAATCGAATCTGCAAACCACATATACGACATAAAACTGCGACTAAACAGAATCTCGTGAATCGTGCTGAATACACAACTGATTCTGGTTCGGGTCGTCACAAATCTACCCCCCTTAAAGAAATTTCGACCTCGAAATTTACGTACCTGTCAAGTGAACAGATGAGGATACTGCTCCCGCATACGCTGCTCGGTCTCCCAGGTGGCCTCCTCAACTGAGTGGTTCTGCCACAAGACCTTTACCAGCGGAATCACACGGTGTCTCAACTCCTGCTCACGACGATCGAGAATCTGCACTGGCTCCTCTACGTACGATATATCCTCTCTGATCGGCAACTGTTGTGGGGCTAACACATGTGAAGGATCTGAGATGTACTTCCGCAACATCGAAAAATGGAAGACATCATGCACATGAGCCATCTCAGCTGGTAACTCAAGTCTGTATGCAACAGCTCCAACCCTCTCCGTAATCTCATACGGACAAATATATCATGGTCGAAGCTTGCCACGCTTCCCGAAACGCACAACTCCCCTCCACAGAGATAGTTTCAGGAAGACCCAATCACCAACCTCGAACTCTAAACTCTTTCTCCTCACATCCGCATAGCTCTTATGCCGATCCTGGGCGATCTTCAACCGATCCCGGATAACCTGTATGTCCTCCATCGTGGTTTTCACCAAATCAGGACCAATAAGCCAATGCTCGCCCACCTCACTCCAACACAATGGAGTGCGACACTGCTTCCCGTACAAAGCCTCGTACGGTGCCATCTTAATACTGGCCTGGTAGCTGTTGTTGTAGGCGAACTCAATCAAGGGTAACTGCTGATCCCAGTTTCCGCGAAACTGCAACACACAAGATCTCAGCATATCCTCAAGAGTCTGAATGGTCCGCTCGGACTGCCCGTCAGTCTAAGGATGAAAAGCTGTACTAAATCGCAACCTCGTGCCCAACGCTCGCTGCAACGCCTGCCAAAACTCAGAAGTTAACTGACTATCTCGGTCAAAAACAATGGACACAGGTACCCCGTGTAAGCGAACGATCTCTGATAAGTACAACTTGGCCAATCTACCCACTGATATCTTCCCTGGAAGTGCAAGAAAGTGTGCGGATTTCGTCAATCGGTCGACAATAACCCAAATGCCAGTGTTGCCCGCCGAAGTATGCGGCAACTGGTAGACGAAATCCATCGTAATGTGCTCCCACTTCCAAACCGGAATCTCAAGTGGCTATAGTTTCCGTGCAGGTCTCTGCCTCTCCGCCTTCACCTGCTGACAGATCAAACATGGACTCACGTACGCGGCAATCTCCCGCTTCATGTTGCGCCACACATAGTACGCTCGAAGTGTACGAAACATCTTCGTACCTCCGGGATGCATCGCGTACGCTGAACTGTGGGCCTCATCTAGAATCTCTTTCTTCAAGTCCTCGTCTCTGGGTTCACATAACCTGCATCTGAACAACAACGTACCGTCATCGCTCAATCGGAACTCTGTAGCCACACCATTCCGTATCATGGTCTTCTTGCCCAAAAGATAAGAATCCGAATCCTGAGCCTCTCGTACCTGATCAACCAGTACGGGTCGAACCTGAAAACTGGCCAACAAAGCTCCATCATCATCATAACCAAACACAACACCTGTAGCCCGAAGCTTGGCTAACATCGATACTCGGATGTGAAACAATGAGGCTCCCGACTTTCGGCTAAGTGCATCAACTACAACGTTAGCTTTTCCCGGATGGTACTCAAACGTGCAATCGTAGTCATTGATCAACTCCATCCATCGGCACTGCCTCATGTTCAGATCCGGCTGCGTCCGCAAGTAGGTGAGACTCTTGTGATCAGTGTAAATCTTACACTGAGCACCATACAAATAATGCCTCCAACTCTTCAACGCTAACACGATAGCGGCTAACTCCAAATCATGCGTCGGATAGTTGGCCTCATGTGGTTTCAGCTGTCTGGAACCATATGCCACAACTCTACCATGCTGCATCAACACACAGCCAAGTCCCAACTTCGACGCATCGCTGTACACAACAAACTCACCACTGTCGTCTGGCAATGTCAGAACCGGTGCGGTAGTCAATCTCTTCTTCAGGAGCAAATAACTCTCCTCGCACGCATCAGACCACTCAAACTTGACGCCCTTCTTTGTCAATCTGGTCAGGGGTGTAGCAATCCGGGAGAAATCTTGTACAAACCGTCGATAATAGCCTGCTAAACCTAAGAAACTCCGAATCTCCGGCACAATAGTGGGTCTACTCCAGTTCAGCACGACCTCGATTTTGTCAGGATCAACACTAACTCCCTCAGCCGAAATCACGTGGCCCAGAAACTTCACACTATCCAACCAGAACTCGCACTTGCTAAACTTCGCGAACAACTGCTGGTCCCGCAAAGTCCGCAACACTGCCCGCAAATGCTTCTTTTGCTGGCCCACACTCCTAGAATAGATCAGGATATAGTCAATGAATACAATCACGAACTTGTCCAGGAACCGTCTGAACACCCAATTCATCAAGTCCATGAAAGCTGCGGGGGCGTTGCTCAACCCAAACGGCATAACCAAAAACTCATAGTGCCCATACCGCGTCCTGAATGCTGTCCTGGCTACATCAGAGTCTCGGATCCTCAACTGGTGATATCCAGAGCGAAGGTCAATCTTCGAAAAGACTGCTGCTCCCTTCGGAAATAAACAATGTGATGCAGAACGAATAACGGAATTCCCGAAATCCCCACTCGAAACCTCGACTGAAAATCGGCTAACCAATTCAATCCGAAAACCTCTGGACGATAATCAGGGCGCGATTACGAGAAAAATGACATTAAAAACGTTGAAATCCAAAAAGTCAACTTTTGGCCGGAGCTCCGCCGTTGACCGCCGCCGCCGTCGGCGGCGCGCCGTCAATGGTGAAATCTCAAGGTGAAAATTTCCAGATTTCAACGTCACATCATTTCGAGCCACTTCCTTAACTACCATGAAGCCCAAATCTCACCGGAAACCCTCCAAATCATCACGAACCCGAACGGAAAATCTCACGTCGGTGACCTAACCGGTTGCCTTCCAAACCTCATCAAATCTCAAAATTAAACATCCCAGAAGCATCACCTAAGCTAGGGGAACCAAAACCCCAACATCTCCAACCTCGAAACTCGCCGGAGCACCACCTCCCAACTCCGGCGAATTCCGGCAACACAACCCGATTCGGGTTCCACAAATTCCTCATCAATTTCCATAAATCTAAACACCAACCAACTCGAAATTACAAGGGGAAGCTAGCTATACCTGTCACGTGGCCGGAGGTGGCCGGAAAGTTGGTCGTCGGACAGCAACATCCAATCGGGAAACCTTTCCATTTTTTTTTGTCAACGGGTCAACTTACTATTTTTGGAAAGTCAACGGTCCGGTCAAACTTCAACAGTGTTTTACGACTAATTCTCGACTATTCCGATATTTATACTCGAGCCTCGGGTCGATTGACGATTCGAAATGGATAACCATCACGATTCGGATAAACTCGAAACAATCGGATAAACTCGTCGAAAACCAAAATTTCAAATAATCATAAAATATTCCTCGATTATCGGAAAAATCTTCTGGAACCGTTCCGGAGCTCGAAATCACGTACTCTACAATTTCCGTGAAGACACTGAACTCAAATTCTCGACAGAAAACATAATCGCGAATCGAATCGGCAAACCACATATACGACATAAAACTGCGACTAAACAGAATCTCGTGAATCGTGCCGAATACACAACTGATTCTTGTTCGAGTCGTCACATGTTGACCCTAGCTAAGTTAATATATGTATTTAGAAACAAAAAATTGGGACTTATTTGAATTAGCTATTCACTTATGGCTAAATGAGCATGTAAACATGATTAGGGTCTACTCCAAGAGGGTTTACCTTAAGGTTTGGTTTCCCTAGCACTAAGCAAGGACTATAGCATCCTTGAGTCTTAATAGAATTGAGGGACTTTAGTTAATCAAACATTGAATCAAGAGGTTATTGTTGCTATTAGTTAGGTCTTTCGACTCGTAACTCAAAATGGTACGAGTTCGGAGATTTGCTTAGATTATCTCCTGGGTCTTTCAAAAGGGGTTCGGGAAGGGAAACCTTCCACATGTATCACATTGTATGCTTTTTAACTTCACTCAAAGGACATGCGGTCAAGATGTAAAACGAAAATGGCTTATGTCTGGATTTCGGTTCACTAAATGCTTCAAGGTTGGGCTCAAGTCAGCTAGAGTCCAAAGTGTCCTAGGAACTTGGGTTCAAAACCAAAAGTGACTCAAAAGGTCACAATTTGGACATAAATTGTGTGAAATGGACTTTAATAATCCACTTCATAGATCGGGACATTGTTTGAGCATCATGTGGTTAGCGGAGATTTCCCTAGTCAACCATTCTTCTTTTTATTGAATTCGTTTGCTATTATAGTTTTCATTTCTTAGTATAATCAATCAATCGACTTTCGGATAATCACTCACCGTAGTCTAAATCACCCCTTACAATGCTACGTCTTCAAAGGACTTAATAGTGTGAAATACAGTTCTGCATTTGATTTTAGTTTAGTGTCTCGTTTAGCCGTACTTTAAGTGCTTAATAAAGTCGAACTAAAGAGTTATAATGGCTAATTCTCGTGGGTTCGACACTCGAATTCATATAAATACTATAAGTTGACCTCGCATACTTGTGGGTAAGTGAAAACTTACTTAGTCTTAGACTAATCAATAGTTAAAAGGTTGAGGGTCTAAATAGCTTTAACACTTGGCTTCTCCAAAAAGTGATTAGTTTCCATCTTTAAGCACATTTCCATGCCAACTCTCTATTTTCTAGCATAACAAGTAAACGTAATAAAAATGATGCTTTATTGATAAAGGTCAAACAATAAGCATGGAGTTAGGGACTTAATTAACACATAATTATGAGCCTTGTTGGTGGTTATGGTTCGCTAGTGGAATCTGCAGTGCAACATTGGATTTGGGTGGTGGTTGTTGTCATTGCTACTATGGGTACAGAGACTAAAACCTAAATAATCATTTGCTTTAGTGTTTTAGTGCCATGTATTTGGTTTATGGTTTAGCTGTTTGAACATGTATATTGCTAGTTGTTTTAGTTTGAATGAAGATGTCTTTTTTTTCTTTGAGGAACGAATGAAGATGTCATTAACCTGTACTTGAAAACATTGTAGTTTTGGTATTTATGAATGAAAGTGGTTTGGAATTTTATAGTATAATGTATGTAGAAACAACAACAAATAGATCAATGAATGTCTTCTTAGTTATATTCATACAACTAAAAATGTTGAAAAGTTGCTATTGTAAAATCACTCATACAACTGAAATAAGGTTGTTTGCTAATTACTCAAACAACAAAAACTATGTGGTAAGTAACATTATTAATCAGTTGTTACATCTGAACTCTAACATCAAATGGTTGTTGTCTGCCATCATCTCATACAACATGCATAAGTAGTTTGAATAAGAAATTTCTGTCATTTGAATTTGTATGACACAACTCATAAGTTCTTAAATATCACTCTTTTAGACTTTTCAAACAATAGAAGATCAGTTGTTGGACTACATATTCAACAATAGAAATTTCACCATTGTGTGATATATTCATAGACAAATGCTCATTATACAACAAATTTTTGGGGGAGTGCTTCAGACAACTCTTTTGCTCAGTTGTCTGATGCACTTTTTGTAGTGGTGTACTATAAAAATTATGGTCAACAAGAAGGTTTTTGGATTTGCCTTTGAAGTTCATCAAAGTGTAGATCGCATTGTTATGAGGTTACTCGAAGATTATATTTGTGTGCACATCAAGGAAAATATGTCATGAAAGAGCAAGAAGAAACAGAAGAAAAAGAAGAGAGAGAAGAGATGGAAGAAATTAAAGAGAAAGAAGATGGAGAAACACATACTCAATGGATCCAAAAGAAGAAAGGTAGAGATTGTTTAACTTTTAAATGTGATTGTAAGGCCAATATGCAGATTATTCATGACAAATGGACTAACAAATGGAAAGTCTCAGTTTTAGTAATATCCACAAGCACAAGATAGTGACACAAGCTCGAAGAGTGATGATAAAGTCGAATAGACATATGCCAGATGTAGTGGAAGACTTAATATAAGCTTCTAATAAAGAAAATTTATGTATCAATAAAGTTCCAACAATGTTTGGTGATGCTCAGTTTACCAGTTTCGACAAAAGGGAGTGTTATAATCATCTTAGAAAAGTGAGACATAAGGAGTTGTAATATGGAGATGCACAACCAATGCTCAGTTATTTTAGACAAAAACAAGCAGAGAGTCCACGCTTGTTTTATGTTATCCAGTGTGATGAAAACGGTAGAGCTACCAATTTCTTTTGGGTAGATTCTAGATCAAGGAATGCATATCAATACTTTGGGGATGTGGGGACGTTCAATACAACATATCTGACAAACAAGTATGACTTGTCATTTGCTTCATTTGCTTGAGTAAATCATCACTTCCAAACTATACAATTTGCATGTGCCCTTTTACAAGATGAGACAAAGTCGACATTCTTGTTGTTGTTTGAAACATGACTTGCATCTATGGAAAGTCGATATCCATTATTTATCATTACTGACCAAGACATTGCGATGAATGGAGAAATAGCAAGGGTTCTTCCTAATACTCGTCATCGTCTGTGTATTTGGCATATCATGCAAATTTTTAGAAAAAAGTTGTCACATGTATACCATGAAAGTTCTGACGTTAAGACTGGCATGAACAAATGTATTTGAGGAACATATAAGGTAGAGGACTTTCAAGTTCAATGGAACAAGTTGATTGAAGAGCATGGATTGGTATAGAATAATTGGTTGCAACAACATAACATTCGTGAATCTTGGGTTCTAGTTTTTAACCGCAGCTCATTTCTTGCCAGGATGAATACAACAAAGCATAGTGAACGTACTAATGCATTTTTTGATGAATTTATTACATCAACAATAGTTTAAAAAGATTTTGTTATCAAGTATGAATGAGCCCTACCTTTGATAATTGCAAATGTAAGTGGAGAGGATTTTATATCAGAGGATAAGTATTGTATTGTGGAAGATGATGACTTTCTTTTAAAACATGCAGCAAACGTTTATACTAGAAATACATTAGAAAAGTTCAAGAGTGAGTGGTCTAATCTGAAACAACTCAAAGTCAAAGTAAAAGAGTCTGATGACCAGTTTGAACGATACTCAGTGATGAAGAAAAAGTGCCTCTAAAGAGTTCATACTGGAGTTGAATCTACAAACCCATAAAAGTGGATGTGAATGCAACATTTTGAGTTTGTGAGAATAATATGTAAGCACATTATGAAAATTTTTATTCATATTTTATTGCGAGTTTGTAGGAATTTTTGTATAATTTTTTGGATACTCGAACTATTTATTATGAATTTTAGATGTTTATTTGTCAATTTTAATTTTTTTAAAAAAAATAATGTTTAGTTTAATAATGGCCGTAAAGTTGATTTAAAAAAAAAAAAATTCCGACGGCCCAGATTGAGAGGACAATTTGGATGCAAGTGGCAAACAGTTATTTGCATGGTACGTGTATTACATCTAAAACATTTTACGACACGTGTATTACATAAAAAAAAAAGACACACCCTGGCGTCTTCCATATGCGTGGGCTCCACCATGCGAGCAAGATCAACTTCTGCTTGCCAGAGACCACGTTATCTCCATCAACGAGCCGTCTCCGCCCCTGCTCGTCACCGTTGCACCTCTCACCACCTGCTCATGCTTCTTTTCTGGCGTACAGTGTGCTTATTTCTGTTATGTCTTCAAGATTCCGCCCTATAAATTTGGTAGGACTCTCTCCTACTTTATTTCTACAGATTTGATTTGATTTTTTTTTTTAAAATAGAATATATATAATTAGAGATAAAATAGGATATAACAACTTTATTCTACAACAGATCTCAACCGTTAGGACTCTTAATATCAATGGTTGACAATGAGTGTCAAAATAAGTGTCAAAACGAGTGTCCACGGATCTAGACCCAATAATAAATGTGAGGTTTACTATGTGTTGCAGAATTTAATCATGACGCTATATGTTTGTCACAGAGGTTGCGAAAGTGAGATTACGTATTTTTCATGAGTAATAAATTAGATGATTCATTTTTGTTGCTATAATTAAATGCGATGTTTCAAAATTGTTGCCAAAAACTAAAATGATGCTTGACGTTGTCGAAAAAAATAAATTCAGAGGTTTTGTTTTTGTTGCATGTAAATCTCTAATGCGAGGATTATATATTTTTTTTTTTGCAAATCTCAAATATGTGATTTTAATTTTTTGAATAATAATTATAAATGTTAAATATTTGTTGTATATACATGTGTATATTCCAGGAGTGTGGGCCAGTACAAGAAACATTTGCGAGCTATTTTGCAGACTTTGCGAGATAATCAGTTGTTTGCAAAGTTCAGCAAGTGTGAGTTCTGGTTGAGTAGCGTGAAGTTTTTGGGTCACGTGATATCTGCTGAGGGATTCAGCGTGGATCCTGACAAGATTGAAGCCGTATTGAATTGGAGTAGACCTACCACTGTACTAGAGATTAGGAGTTTCTTGGGCTTGGCAGGTTACTATCGGCGCTTTGTACAGCATTTTTCACGGATTGCCACTCTGCTTACCAAATTGACGAAGAAAGGCGTCAAGTTCAAATGGTCTGATGCTTGTGCGGAGAGTTACTTACTCTTGAAGGAGAAGTTAACTACTGCACCGGTTCTGACTCTACATGGCGACAATGGAGAGTTTGTGGTTTACAGATATATACAGATCACAAGAGTCTCACTTATTTGCTCACGTAGCCAGATCTGAACATTAGACAGCGCAGATGGATGGAGTTGATCAATGACTATGATTGCACCTTTGAGTATCATCCAGGGAAGGCTAATGTCGTTGCTGATGCACTTAGTCAGAAATCTGGAGCTTTATTGTTTCATGTGTGTGTGGCCAGAGTTTCCATGTTAGCACAGTTACCGGCTACGAGAGCTGAGTTAGAGTGGGATGATGATGGAGCCTTGTTGGCTAGCTTCCAAGTTCGACCAGTATTGGTTGATCAGGTCCGTGAAGCTCAGGATGCGAATTCCTATCTGTTGGACAAGAAAACTATGATCAGAATGGTGTGCCAACAGAGTTTCAGTTGAGTAATGACAATACATTGCTGTTCAGAGGCAGACTTTGTATACCTAGAGACGAGGGCTTGAAGAAGGAGATCTTAGATGAAGCCCATTGTTTTGCTTACGCTATGCATCCAGGCGGTACGAAGATGTTTCTGTGACGACCCAGACCAGAATCAGCAGTATAATCAGCTTAATTCGTGAGTTACTGCGTAATCGCGGATTTTTGACTGATGATTGAGTTGCCAGCTTTGTTAACGACTAAATTATTGGCTGAGAATTGGAGCTGGGTCTCTTCTCGAGAGTCGCTGTACGTGTGATTTCGAGTTCGTGGGCGGTTCCGGATCGTCATTTGGACGACCGAGGAATTAATTATGAATATTTGAAGTTTCGACATAATCGGATTTAAATGGTGGATTTCTTAGCGACTAAATTACCGGACGAGAATTTGGTTTCGGCTTCTTCACAAAAGTTGTTGAGAATTTAATTTCGAGTTTGTGGGAACTTCCGGAGCATTATTCTGAGTTACGGAGTTTAAGTTGCGAATATTTCCGATTGTTGAGTATTTAGTCGATTAAATATGTGTTGGTTTGAACAGTTGACTTTCTATCTGATTGGTCGATGTATTTGACTTCGGGTGATAATTGAAGAGTATGTCGAGTCGAGTTTGTTGCCGTGAGAATTATCAGAATCGGAGTTACGACGCGAAAGTTACGCGCATTTGAAGTTTTCCGAAAAGTGAATTATGGGATTTCCATTTTGGGAAAGTATAAATAGTGAACTTGCTGTTTTGGGAATGTCAAAGGAGACATTTATGATGTTGACCGAGTTGACCGAGTCAACTCGGTGGTGTGTGTGGCGACGGGAGGAACCACGGTACTCCACGGCGGCGCGACAATTCCGGCCACCTCAAGGGGTGGGGCTTGTCCCGTTCGGTGCGCCTTGATCTCCTCTTCACCTTCCCGGTCTCCTTTCACGGCAAGGTTGCCGGAGGAGAGAGCAAAAACCGGCCAAAAGTTTGAAGAAACTTGGTGATTCGGGTTCCATATTTTTGGCCGAATTGAGCTGAAATTTTGAGTGGGATTTGAAGCTCTCATCCCCTAGAAGCTACCATGTAAGTTTGGTGATCTAATTTTGCTTGTGTATGGAGAATTTTGGATTTGAAATTTTGGGAACAATTCGGTTTATCATGAAATTGGACAAGTTAGAGTGAGAATTGGCCTTTGTTGTAGTTGACAAAGTTGCTCAGTGGATGATTTTGAGTGGAGTAGGGATTGCTCCGCCGAGAAATTTTCAGGTTGGTGGCGACGCCACCGTGGACGGCGGTCAACGGTCAACGGCGGTCAACAGTTTGACTTTTTGGATTTTCGAAAAGTTGCATGTCATTTCACTCGAAATCGCGCCCCGATCGCAGTGGGGAGGTTCGTTTTTCGAGTTGAGCATCCGAAAGTACAGCGAGGTGTTCGTGATCGTTTGTTTGGCGAGGGACTTTCCACCGGATCACGGGTTAACGCGAACAGCGTTACGCTAGCGTGTGAGTGGACAAGTTTATATTTTCACAGTTGATTTGCGAGTTTGTGGATTTTATGATTTTTGTATTTACTTTATACGATATTGTGATATGTATTGTTTTCGGAGGTATTGTTTTATATTTATTGGTGATGGCATTACTGCATCGATGCTTCGACTATTCGGCTGATCACCGGTAGTCCACCAGAGTTGAGAGGTCCTCTGGGCAGGGTTGAGAGGTGCCCTGTGTGCCGCCAGGCTTGGGAGGTGCCCTGTGTGCCGCCAGGCTTGGGAGGTCCCCTGGCCTATCACCGTCGGGTTTGAGCGATTCACCTGACGTCGGGTTTGAGAGGTCGCCCGACAACCTCCATATGTATATGTTTTCCGAACTCGCACTGTTTTATAATGATTATGTATATAACTGGTGAAAGGCATATGTTTATTTTTGTCCACTCACTCTAACGTTTTTATTTTCCAGCTTACTAGAGATCTTGTCCTCATTCCATGAGTACTTGTTACAGATCTTATCCTCCACCATTCTTATCTTTAGGATAAACCGCGAAGGAAAAACCTGAAAGAGAAAAAGCACATACAAACATACACACACACACATATATATATACCTTGTGAATGATAGCCACCCACAAACAATCGATCCACCATTTTGGATACAAGAAATAAATTGAAAAGCACAAATTGAAAAGGGATTTATATATTACGAATGGTTCAATTTGATATAAAAAAGAAAAACGAATCTAGATCGAGTACCTATATTCATTTTTCTTATTTATTAAAAGATCTTTTTTCTCTTGGAGAAGAAGTCCACAGTATTATCCGCATAACCAATCTGGCTCACATGAATATTCAACAACTGTTACTACAGCTGATTGAAGAAGTACTTCGGCAGAATGTGTTGAGTATTCTCACCCTTAATTTAACCCAACTTCATCTGCTCAATGCAAGCCCCATTATCCTCAAAGATGCAAGTTGATGTTGTCATAGTAGATGGTAATCCACTAGACCCACGAATATGGTGTATAACTGACCTAAGCCATACACACTCTTTAACAGCTTCATGCAGAGCTATGATCTCAGAATGATTCTAGGTAGTAGCAATAAGGGTTTGCTTTGTACATCTCCAAGAAATCTCTGTATTCCCAATGGTGAAAATATAACTAGTTTAGGAAAATCCTCTATGCGGGTTAGAGAGATTCTCAGCATCAACAAATCCTACAAACACGTCATTCGGTGTCTCAGAATATGAGACTACATTGAAAGATTGGTCAGTGCTTAGAGTTGGAGCATCTGTCAATAGGTCGAGAGACATACTGTGATCTGTCCAGGGAGCTATCTTTGATGGCTTGAAAGAAGCTCTCGAAAGTTTCGTTTCAACCATTCCATTTACCAAAATTTCAAGTTTTTCTCTTACTTCTTTGTAAGGAAAGAATAAGCTCAAGTCAATAGATCCCTTTAAGTACCTGAAGATATGCTTTACCCCATTCCAATGACTTTGTGTTCGCAGAGCTAAACCTAGATAATAAGTTCACAAAAAAAACAATGTCTGGACGTGTGCAATGAGACAAATACAACACTAAGATATGAAACGTCGGCTCCAAAGAGTTCCTTATCATCATCTTTTGGACAAACGGATTTTTCTTGGGTTCCGTTTTATACCATATTTATGTGCCTAATATGCTCCTAACTTTATGTTTATTGCTTGCTTTTCATGAATAAAGCATTGTTCTTATGACGTTTCTCGTTCTTGTTACAAAATCATGGTTTGACTCGGAAATGCATTAAAGGATAAGAATTACACACTTATTGGAGAAGACGTAACATTTCTAAAGTGACGAGACAATTTGGAGCAACTTTAGAAAAAGGACGAAATAGCTTCATCGAAAGTCGCTGGATATTGCCCGAAACCTGCCGAAATTCACCAGAGCAGGCCGGATCAGCCTTGCCGGCCTAAATACTTTAAGTATAGCTCAATAGAGGCCCAATACATTCAATTATGCATGCAAAACTGATTTGAAGAGAAGAGGCAGAAGATGGACCACATGATGACACTTATTTCAGACTTTAGCCTAACAAAGCCTAAAATAGTGGATCATGGTTCTCTTCATTCAAAGCCAACCTTTAGATCTTCCAACTCCTCATTTTGTATCATCTAAGGGCTGGAATTTTTCCCATCTCTCTTACCCACACACACACCACACTTCATTTTACACATTTCTATGTTTTAGTTAGCTTTTTCTCTCTAGTTTTCTCCTCCAACCCTCTCAAGCTCTCTTCCCTCTCTCCTCTCCTTACTAGGCCGATATCAAAACTTCTACATTACCAAAAGCGACCTATCTCCTCCTTCAAGGGAAGAGCCGAACCTCTCCACCACCACACCATCATTTCGGTCTAGTTTGGGTGTTCCTCCTCTCACCTTTGTCTCTAGGGTTTGGTTTGGTTTGGTTCATAAAGTCCAAAGGAGTGGGAAATGATCTTACTTCCCTTGGCTTTCTTGGAACCTGAAGATCTACCCTTACCTCCTCTTGAAGTTGGGTGTTAGATAGAAGTGAAGATGTGGAGCTAGAATCCTTGGAGTCATTTGGTAGAGCTTTGGCTAATAGGACTCTTCGGTTATTTCTTTACTCTTCTAGTTCTAAGCATGTATCTAAACTTTGTTTTAGTTATGCTTGGTGAGAATTACCTTTTTGAAGGCCAGGGTTTAGCCCTAGCAAATTTGATATACATACAATGATGCTTTGAGTTATAAAATTAGATTTGTTTTACTGCACTACATGCTATTAAATGAGTTTGTTGTGTGTGTGTGATAAGATTATGGTATATTTTCATGTTTGAACTTGATTCAATGTTTTCATATTCATGTCTTAGCTATGACTAAGTTGAGTATGTCTAGGGGAGCAAAAAATGAACCTAAGTCACTCACCTAAGGAAGATAAGCATGTTAACATGACTTAGATTTAAACTTAAAAGGTTAAGCTTACGGTTTGGTTTTCCTTGTGCTTGGAATGAATCGAAACACTTTTGAGGTCCAAGTGACTCAAGGGATTTTTGATTAAGCTTACATTGAGCCGAGAAACTTTGTAGCTGTTGTTGATTCGTTTGACTAGCAACCCAATGGGTGCGAGTTGGGATGTTTCATTAGAACCCACTCTTAAGTGTTCCAAAAGAGGCTTGGGTAGGGAAGCCATCCACAATCTTCACATGTGTTTGCAATCAAACTCATTACACATGAAATACATTAGAAGTCAAGTACCAAGAGTCTAGCTCCTAATCTTGGTTTACTTTGTGCTTCATGGATAGACCAAAACCTTTTAGAATCCTAAAAAGACCTAGGAGTTTCAGCCCATAACCAAGCGTGATACGAGAGGGCATGACTTGGACAATAAGAGGATTTGTTCTTATGATCAAAAAGATGTTTGAACATGTAAAACGGACTAAAATTCATAATTTGGACATTGTTGGTACATTGAGTTGGCTAGTGGCAACATATCTAACCGACCAAATATGTACATTGTTTTGTTTTGTTTTATCTCATGATTGTATTTAGTTAGTTAATCAACCATTCAATCAGACAATCACTTATTGTAGTTACACCACTCCTTGTGTAGTTAGGTTACCAAAGAACTTAGCTAGGTAAGATACATTTTCATCTTTTCATTCATTAGTTTTGGGTCACATTGCATGTTTAAGTAATGTCGTAATCTAGGACCTAATCAATTTAAGCATTGAAATTAGAGTGGCCAATCCTCGTGGGTTCGACACTCGATTTCAATATCTATACTATTACTAGACCCCGTATACTCGTGGGTTAGGAAATTTCACTTAGCCTTAGACTAATTATTAGTCAAAAGGTTAGGGGGATAAATTTCTTTAATAGTTCCAGATAGCGAACAACCATAGGTGTGTTAAGAGGGCGTGTTTTGTCCATGTTATATCGTCTGAGCATCTTTTGGACATAAGCAGACTGGTATATAAGATTTTTACCAACTCGATGTTCCAACTCTAAACCTAGACAAAATCGAGTCCTAATGTCTTTCATCTCAAACTCGGATTTCAAGTAGTCAGCTTTATCATTAATCTCATCAAGAGACCTATTGATGTTCATATCATCTACATAGACCGCTACAATGAAAAATCTTGAACTGGTTTGTCTAATTAACACACAAAGGCATTATTCATCATTCTTTTATCATCAAGAGACCTTCTCCGTCGTCGGCAATAATTTTTCACCATTGCCGGCGATATTTGGGCCGGAATTTCGCCGGCAATGGTGGAGAGATTATTGCCGGCGACGGAGAAGGTCGCCGGCAATAATCTCTCCACCATTGCCGGCGACTTTGTGAACTTATTGCCGGCGACGGTTCATATCGCCGGCAATGCTCATTATTACCGGCGACTTGCTCCGTCGCCGGCCTTTTTTTTTCCTTCTCGCCGGCAATGGTGCATAATGTGGTAGTGGGAGCTTTTCCGTTCCTTCTGTGATTGGTGACAAGAAATTCAAAGATGTCATGCTAGACCTTGGTGCATCTATCAACGTTATGCCTTATTACTTGTATGCATCGATGGAGCTTGGCGAGCTTAAGCAAGACAATGTCATCATCTAACTAGCCAACCGTTCTCATAAATACGTACCCTAGGGGATACGTTGAAGATGTTCTTGTGCAAGTCAACAACCTTATATTCCCAGCTGACTTTTACATTATTGACATGGAGGAGAGTCAATTGAACACCACGCCATTGCTACTAGGGCGTCCCTTCATGAGAACCGCAAGAATAAAGGTCGGTGTGTTTGAAGGAACATTTTCCATGGAGATCGATGGAGAGAAGATTGAATTTAACATCTTAGATGCCATGAAGGTTCCTACAGCAAGTGTTAATGCTTGTATTTCGGTGGATATGGTTGAAGACATGGCGCAACGCCACTTAGACACCATCGGAGATGATGAGCTCAACATTGCCATTCAAGAAGGAGCGGGGCTGACTCGACTCAGGGATGAAACCCTTTTTGATGCACTAATCGACATATTGGAGCCAAGGATCCGTGAGATGGCTATGACACTCAACGAGGCTCCACGGATTGCCAATAGGCCACCTCCTATTCCGTTAGCCTATGGAGAAAACAAGTTAGTTCCATCCGTGAACAAGGCACCGGAGTTAGAACTCAATGTGTTACCGGCTCATTTGAAGTATGCTTACTTGGGAGAGAATGACACTTTGCCGGTTATCATTTCATCATCATTGGAGGAAGAACAAGAGGGCAAGCTCATCCGCGTACTCGAAAGATACAAAACTGCCATTAGATGGACTTTTGCCGATAAAAATATCTCAAATATTTGGTATTTTCGGGCAGAATATATCCCTTGAAGAGAAAGAAGAAAAAAATCAAGAACGAAGATATTTGGCATTGAATAAGGAAAGAATATCCAAGATACACGTCTGTAACTTCAAGATATCACCGAATCCGCAAATCTACTCTGAATATGGTGATTATGTACCTTTTTGGAAAGCTCTTGAAGTCTTCTTTCCAACCAGACTAAGAACATAATTTTCTGAGATACACAGCAACGGGAAAACATGTTTGAAGTTATACTGACAGATTTACCCGGGATACACTAGGAAAATCTAGTTTGGAGAGGAAGATTCCCATTTTTCACATATAAATAGAGGAGCTCGGCCTCATTCTCAGGCATCACTCATTCAAGAAGCCAAATCTCTGTCCATAAACACTTTGTCTCCTCCAAACTCAAGCATTCATCAAAGAGCCGAAATCCTCCATACTCCAACAAACACTATCCTCCATTAGAGTGCCTTAGGCAATCCAAGGGTTTTTCTCCATCCACAAGAAGGCCATCTACACGATTTGCGACTGCAATCACGACACAAAAAGTGTAACATGTCACCTTCTATTTTCTTTTTATATGAACAATTGATTTTTAAGGAAGAGTTTAAAGAAGAGTTTTTGGTTATGTAATTCTAGCATGTTTTTGTGATTTATTTCGAATCTGAGTTCTTTGCTATGCATGTATTTTCTATTCTTAATGCTTAAATTAAATTCGAGCAATCTTGGTTTAGGTTATGATGTGTCTAGAATTCGAGCAACCCTTGGTTCAAAAACACTGTTATTTGAGAGATGCATGAAAAACGTAGTAAAGACTTAGAGTTTAAATAGGTTGCATATAATATGTTTAGGTTATAAAGAGATAAGGTGAGAGATGAGATGATCACTTGTAAATATATTAGTTAGTGTTTATTTTCTGTCTAGTAAGCATGTTTAGGATTTTATGTTCTATAATTGTTTCTACTTGTCTATGAGTGAAGCATGTTTGAATTTAGGGTTCTAAATCTGTTTGGTGACCGTTATTTGTTTAATTTCTTAGATTATAAAAACCAACTTATAAAACCCTCCTAAACCATAGTATAATCATGCATGCACCCTCAATCCTCGGTTATGAACGATACCCTATTTACCAATGCTACATCTACAACAAAGGGTTTTAATTGTTATGTCCTTTCTGATTTCTAAGTGTTTAATTTAGTAGTTAGTTTGGGGCATATCAAGCGAGTCTAAGAAAACATATATATCATAAGTATGGAGGCGTGCATAACGTGATCTTGGGTCGAGTGTTTGTCGTGACCTTCCTGGAGCACATAAGTGATCAGCCGACGTGCCATATGCATCGATGCATAAACATGAACATCCTTGTGTAAAATCATGAAATCATAACATAAGGGCCTCGATAAATGTGACGTGTGATTCTTAGCTTGTTAATTAGCATGACTAACGATGATCAACTTGCTAATCTAGGTTTGGGTCATTATAGTAATGATGTTCACAACTGGAGAAATTTTTTGCACCACAAGTCTAACTTTATACTGCAAGACTTCATTCTTCTCATTGCGCTTACGGACAAAGACACATTTATGTCTTACTAGCTCAACATTTGGTGGTTATAGCAAAACTGAATCGAAAACTTTTATTTTTCTAAGAGAGACTAGTTCAGTTTCGATTACAGCTTTTCATTTCGGTCAATCTTCTCTACATCGACAATCTGTGACAGAGCAAGATTCCACTTCATTGTCATCAATGATTTCCTAAGTGACAAAATAAGTAAATGTATTATCAAGAGACATGGAAGATTTATCCATCATAATGCTAGCATTTGTTTAACTTTGTGAGATTTCTTTGTTCTCTAACATCGCCATTGACTCTGAGGCGTCCCCTAGGGTTGTCAATGTCAATTCTAGACATAAATATATTTTGAAATAATCTCATGTGTTGATGATAAATTGTGACGACCCGAACCAGAATCAGATGTGTGTTTGGCATGATTCTCGAGATTTGGTTATAGTCGCAGTTTTACGATATTGTGTGGATTGTCGATTCGATTCGCGACTATGTTTTCAGTCGAGAATTTGAGTTGAGTGTCTTCACAGAAATGGTAGAGTACGTGATTTCGAGTTCGTGGACGGTTCCGGAAGATTTTTCCGATAACCGAGGAATATTTTATGATTATTTGAAGTTTTGAGTTCCGACGAGTTTATCCGATTGTTTCGAGTTTATCCGAATCGTGATGGTTATCCATTTCGAATCGTCGATCGACCCGAGGGACGAGTATAAATATCGAAAAGTCGAAAAATAGTCGAGAAATAGTCGAGAATTTTATTTCGGGTGTTGACCAGACTTTGACTTTCCTTTTCTGGAAAGTTGACCGTTGACCGAGTGTGGGAGAAGTTTCCTGTTTCGGCTCCAACTTCCGGCGACCGAATTCCGGCCACCATCGGCCATGGGACAGGTATAGTTCGCTTTCCCTTGAGATTTTGAGTGTGATGGTGTATGGTTTGGGAGGATGTGACGTGGTATAGGGTGAACCCGATTCGGGTGTGTTTGCCGGAAATCGCCCTAATCGGGGGGAGGTTTCCGGTGACCGTTGGTGGCGGAGGGGTGAGGGCTTCGACTTGCCTTGCCCCAAGGAAGCACACTGTGTGATTTGATTGAAGATTTATTGGGTTTTCCGGTGAACCCGAATGGGTTGCCAGAGTTAGTTTCCGTTTGGATTTCGGCCGAATTGGTGATGTTCCGGTTTTAATTGAGCCTTGTGTCAGTTATGGATGTTGTTCGCCTTGTTGAGACCTTGAAATCTGGAGATTTTGGCCGTGAGATTCCTCCGTTGACGGCGCGCCGCCGCCGGCGGCGGCGGTCAACGGCCGGAAAGTTGACTTTTTCAGATTTCGATAATTTTAATGTCATTTTTCTCGTAATCGCGCCCTGATCGTCGTCCAGAGGTTTTTGGGTCAATTTGATTAGCCGATTTTCAGTCGAGGTTTCGAGTGGGAGTTTCGGGATTTCCGTAATTCATTTTGCACTGCATTTCGTATTTCCGGGAACGGTTGATTTCCGTGCATCAGTACAGTGTTGTAAATTACGATATTGATCAGATATTTTTTATGAATATGTTCAGGAGATCGAGATCGAGATCTGGATCGTGATCGTGCTTCTGGCGAGGGATCTTCTGCCGGACCACGAGTTTAGCGCGAGTGCGCGTTTTGCTTTCCTGTGAGTGGACAATTTCTTTTCACGGAAATCTTGCGAGTCATTTATGTGATTTACGAACTTGAGCATGTGTTTACGATTATACGATTATACTTATACGGATATACGTATATGAATATGCATACACTTTTATACTGTTTCATGCATTTGTATCAAACTGTTTATGATTTGATTTTCACAGAGTACAGTTTCAGTTACGTTGTTGTATCGATACACTGCATCCCGGCTGATCCCCGAGGATGTCACCGGCTGGAATCACGTGTGGGCTAGGGACCCCGTGGTTCTAACTGTGAGATTTTTACTTGCATGCTCAGTACGCTGGAGGAGTATGATATTTACCTCGCGTCTTTTATTATTTTCATTTACCTGGACTCGCATATGTTATTTTAAACATATATATTAACTGGTGAAAG
Organism: Geum urbanum; assembly: GCA_946800695.1. NCBI lineage: Eukaryota > Viridiplantae > Streptophyta > Magnoliopsida > Rosales > Rosaceae > Geum > Geum urbanum. The sequence continues at coordinate 46,365,786 of OX326998.1, forward strand.
ACATTTATTTTCATCCACTCACTCTAACGTGTTTATTGTCTTTCCCCTGGGCTTTTCGGTTTCCGTGCCCAGTTTGCAGTTCAGGTTTGGTGTTTCACGTCGTGGTTTGGAGGCTAGTGATCAGAGTCACCTGTGTTTTCCAGTAGGTTCTTGTTTCGCCTACTGATGTACATATTGTATATGTTTTACTTTAGAGGTCGCTCTGATACATTCTGATACATGTTTGTGCGGATTTTCCCGGATATACATATATACACAGTACAGTTTATTTACTGTTGTTGATTATATTGATGTTGAGAAATCCGGATGGGATTGGTGCCCACGGTTTGCTTTTTGTGGCATAGGACGAAGTGTTAATTTCTGGGTGCAGGTTATGGTAATTCCACGCTAGTAACGAAACTCTGCCGAAATTTTGAAAATTTTTGTTGGTTCGTATTTTCGAGAGGGTTTGATTCCGGTTTAGGTAACTGAATCGGGATTGGGTCCTTTCATAAATTGTTATGACCCGAACCAAAATTACGCACTTATTGAGTTATTGTGACGACCCGAACCAGAATCTATTGCGTATTCGGCACGATTCTCGAGATTGAGTTTAGTCGCAGTTTTTCGATATATATGTGGTTCGTCGACTTTATTCGCGACTATGTTTTCGGCCAAGAATTTGAGTTGAGTGTCTTCACGGAAGTTGTAGAGTACGTGATTTCGAGCTCGTGGGCGGTTCCGGAAGATTTTTCCGATAACCGAGGAATATTTTATGATTATTTGAAGTTTCGGTTTTCGACGAGTTTATTCGATTGTTTCGTGTTTATCCGAATCGTGATGGTTATCCATTTCGAATCGTTGATCGACCCGAGGCGTGAGTATAAATATCGAAATAGTCGAGAATAGTCGTAAAAATCACTGTTTGAGGGTTGACTACCGTTGACTGCCTGTTGACTTACTATTTTTGGAAACTTACCCGTTGACCCGTGAAGGAGGAGGACGACCCATTTGAACTCGTCGGCCGACCCGACTTTTCCGGCCATCTCCGGCCAGGCTGTGGGTATATTTCGACTCACCTTGAGCTCCTCTTTCGTTTCATGTATGAGTTTTTAAGAATTGATCACGATTTGTTGAGTTACGAAGTGAGGCCAATTAGGTTGTGTCGCCGGTGTCGGGAGAAGGTTCTCCGGCGAACCACGGTGGTGGTGGATAAGGGGGTTCGACTCCCCTTGTCCTTGGGAGTCTAACCATGTGTTTTTATTTAGAATTGGTTAAGGTTTTGTTGGGTCCGATTTGGGTGGCCGGAAAACTGGATTCCGTTCGGGTTTGAAGTGTTTTGGTGAGGTTAGAGTTAGAATTGGTTTGAGTTGTAGTTATGAAAATGGTTTGCCTGGATGTAGTCTTTAATTCTGGAAGTTTTGGCCGTGGAATTCCACCGTTGACGGTGCGCCGCCGCGGGCGGCGGCGGTAAATGGCGGAGCTCCATCCAAAAGTTGACTTTTCTCGTAATCACGCCCTGATTATTGTCCAAAGGTTTTCAGATTGATTTGGGTAGCCGATTTTCAGTCGAGGTTTCGAGTGAGGATTTCGGAATTTCCGTTATTCATTTTGTACTACATTGCATATTTCCGGGAACGGTTGGTTTCCGTGGTTCAATACAGGGTTGTCGACTATGATATTGATCAGTTATGTTTTGTGAATATTCAGGAGATCGAGATCGTGATCGTGCTTCAGGCGAGGAATTTTCCGCCGGACCACGAGTTTAGCGCGAGTGCGCATTTTGCTCACCTGTGAGTGGACAATTTCTTTTCACGGAATTCTTGCGAGTCTTTTATATGATTTATGAACTTGAGCATGCGTATTGAGATTACGGGTTACATGAGAACGTGTTTTACGATTATACGATTATACTTATACAGATATACGTATACGAGTATACATACACTTATATGTTGTTTCATGCATTTGCATCGAACTGTTATGATTTGGTTTTCACAGAGTACAGTCTCAGTTACATTGTTGTATCGATACACTTGCCTCTCGGCTGATCCCCGATGGTAGGCCGCCAAGAGGGGCGTCGTCACCCCGACCTGACCGGTGAGGGGCGTTTCCCCAGAACCGAGGCCATTTCTGGCTTAGAATCACGTGTGGACCAAGGACCCCGTGATTTGGACTGTACTAGCACGGAGGTGTCCATAAGTGACCCCGTGCGATTTATACTTGCATGCTCAGTACGCTGGAGGATTATGGTTTTACCTCGTGTACTTGTTGTTTTTATTTACTTGGACTCGCATATGTTATTTTAAAAATATATATCAACTGGTGAAAGACATTTATTTTCGTACACTCACTCTAACGTGTTTCATGTCTTTCCCCTGGGATTTTCGGTTTCCATGCCCAGTTGCAGTTCAGGTTTGGTGTTTCACGTCGAGGTTTGGAGGCTAGTGATCTGAGCTACCTGTGTTTTCTAGTAGGTTCTTGTTTCGCCTACTGATGTGTATATTGTATATATCTTACACTAGAGGTCGCTTTGATACATCCTGATACATGTTTATACGGATTTTCACGGATATACTATATATAGTATAGTATGTTTACTGTTTATTGTTATATTATGATATTGAGAAATCCGGATGGGATTGGTGCCCACGGTTTGGCTTTTGTGGCATAGGACGAAGTGTTATTTTCTGGGTGTAGGTTTATGCAATTCCACGATAGTAACGAAACTCTGCCGAAATTTTGAAAAATTTTTGTTGGTTCGTATTTTCAGAAGGGGTTTTGATTCCGATTTAGGTAACTGAATCGGGGTTGGGTCCTTTCAGTTATATTAAGCTTTATCGCAGATTAGTCACATTACCGAGCTTGTTAACAACTTTTTCGCTGGGCGAGAATTATATTTGACTTTCTTCTCGAAAGTTTTAAAGTATTTAATTTGAGCTGGTAGGAATTTTTGGGGAATTTTTTGGATTAGCGAGCTATTTCTTATTCTTATCGGAAGTTTGTAGGAGGAAAATATTTTAATAATATGTATTTAGGTCTGTTTAATCTGGGTCTTCGGATCTTGATCAGATCAAATCTGAAGCATTGGATCTAATCTGATCAAGGGCTATAAATAGGGGTATTTATCAAAATAAAAATAAGAAAAATCAGAAATTACCCAACCAGTCAACCCATTTTGCAACCTCCGACCTGAACGGAAAATCCGACCCGACCCGACGATTCCAGCCATGTCCGACGACATTTTAGGTATGAAATTAAAGCCCATGATCTCTTGAGTTGTTTGGTGTGTTAAATTGAGACTTTGGAAGTGATTAGGGATGAACCCGAATCGGGTTTTAGGGCTTGGAATTGCTGTCGTCGGTGACGGCATTCCGGCGAGTGTTGGAGGCCTAAGGTTAGGGGTTTCGACTCCCCTCAACCTCGTGATGCTTTCTGGGTTGTCCGTTTAGACCGAGGTAGCATCACAATGGAGGTGCAACGGCGAGGGCATAACAGTCTGAATGTTTGGGCCTTTGCTTTTGGGCCGTTTTTCGGCCACGGTGGTGGTCGGATGGTGTTGCCCAAAGTTGGGCTTAGTGAGGGCTTTGGATTGGTGTGTCAAACACTCCCATCGAAGCACTTCGATCGGAGGTGCGTGAGACCCACGCGCCACTGCCTGTGGCGGTGTGTGAGGGCCACGCGCCGCCATCCACAACGGAGCTCTGGCCAGGCAATTTTCCAAAATCTTCTTAGGGACTTCCGGGGTTATTTTTAGGATCGATTTCTATAGTTTTACAAATATTTTGATATTGTATGTCTGTATTTTACATGAAGATCGCGACTCTAGCAGTGAAGGAAATTTTGCTGGACCTCAGCAGTAGTCGCGGACTTGTGGGTGGACCTTTCATTTTCATAGTCGTTTGCGAGTTCATACTTTTATGCATTACGCTTTATAGTATGTTTTTAAAGCGTTTATTTGGAGGTTTATATTATGATGGCATTAGTTAGTTGCATCAATTCACTAACTATTTGGCTGATCACCGGATAGTTCAGTCAGGGGAGGTTAGGACAAACACCTCGTTTGACCGCGGTCATGGGAGGTTAGGACAAACACCTCATCTGACCTATCAAAGACATTTTTCTTACAGATAGGTCGACTCGGGTAGGGTGACCTAGGCGATCACCTCAATTTGTATTTCAGTTTTATGATTTTGAACTTGCATTATTTTACAAAAATGAGCGGAAAAGCATGTTATTACAGATTTATCTTTTTATGTAGCTTACGTTATTTTTTTCCACTTAGTCTAACATTTTATATTATAAATGCCTTTCCTTGGGTTTTTCGGTTTCTGTTGCTCAGGCTACAGTACATATCCTTAGTCTGCATGGTGTCATCGAAGGCTTTGAGTCCACCAGTCAGCACCTCATTCATTAGGTTCCAGTCTAGTGTCAGATCTGTTTATATGTATGTTATGTTCATAAAATTCACCCTGAATTCCAGCTAAGTTAATTTCAATTACACGAATAGTTAGGGGTGGGAATCGGGCCGAACGGTTCAGTTTTTAGTAAAATCCAAACCAAATCGTATTATTTATTTCGGTTTGGTCTGGTTCGGTTTTTGATTTTTCAAAAGAAAAATCACGATTATTCAGTTCGGTTTGGTTCAGATTTTTCTCTATATTTTTTCAGTTTCTTACATGATGTATAAAAATCAACTTTGTCAAAAAATAACTAAAAAGTTGTCTATAAAAGTCTTATTTTTAAGTCGCATAACATTTTAATTTTTTTATATGAGAGAATTTGTCAAGAATTGCGCATAATGAGATTAGAATTTTAAAAGTTGAAGTTTAATATATTACATATATTTATATAAAATATTACAAAATATCCAAAATGATGTCATTTTTTGCATACTTCAGTTTTTCAGTTTGGTTCAGTTTTTGTATATCAAAAACCAAACCACATCAAATGTTTCGGTTTTTTATCGGTTTCGGTTTTTATTTGTTCGGTTTGTATCAGATTCGGTTTTTTCGGCCACGGCTCAGTTTCGGTTCGGATTTTTTCGGTTTTCGGTTACAATGTCCCACCCCTACGAATAGTAGTCGAACATGTTCTCTTTGTATTCAGAACTAGCATATTGTAAATACGTTTTAATTCCTGAGTTTAATTCTTGGTTTTGTTGTTTATGTTATTTTTTTTTTGAAATCCGGATGGACAATCGGTGGTCCATGGTTTGTTTATGGGAATCTGGTTAGAAGTGTTCTTTTCTTGTAGGTTTTTGGGTTATTCAGTTTTCAGGGGAAATATTGTCATAATTAATTAATTATTTGGATTTAATTCTAGTTTACTAGGTAAACTATCTAGTTTACTAGCTAAACTAGGGTTGAGTCTAATCATAAATGAATCATTTTGTGCCTTTATGCTTACCTTTTCACTGACAGCTCATCAGTAGATGTTTGACTGATAGTACACCCCCACTATGGACAGAAGAAATACAACCTTGCTCGGGTGTGGCATTAGCTTGCCCAATTTCAAGGATTTCCAACCTTGTAGGAATGTTTGCAGCATGTACATCTGATCTCATCACTTTCGTGATATTTGATCAGTTGAAGGGAGCTATAGTATTCTCTAAGATGTATCTTCGATAGGGATAGCATCAGTTCAGATTAGAGAGTCACATGTCTCTAAGACCGTGTTCTAATCGTGCTATGGTCACTACAAGTTTCTTGTGATGCCATTCGGTTTGACGAATACACCTGCTGCCTTCGTGGAGTTGATGAATCTAGTATTTGGGGATTATCTTTATAAGTTCATCATTGTATTTATTGACGATATCCTGATTTACTCGAATGACGCGTGGCAACATGTGAGGCATCTACAAGTAGTTTTGGAGACATTAAGGGAATCTTAGTTTTACACTAAGTTCAGTAAATGCGAGTTCTCGTTGAATAATGTCGCCATATGATTTCGGCGAATGATGTTAGTGTTGATCCTGACAAGGTGGAGGCAGTGTTGAGTTGGAGAAGACCTACAAGTATTCCATATATCAGAAGTTTTCTAGGTCTAGCTAGTTACTACCGTCGATTTGTGCAGAATTTTTCACGAATTGCAACACCTTTTACAAGATTCACACGAAAAGGAGTTAAGTTTGAATGGTCAAAGGTTTGTGAGGAAAGTTTCCAGACTCCAAAGAGAACGTTGACATTACTTGACAATACTAGGAAGTTTATTGATTTCAGTAATGCCTCAAAGTTAGGTTTGGGTAGTGTATAGATATAACATGGTACGGTGGTCGCGTATAGATCACGACAATTAAAACCTCATGAGGCGAACTACCCCACTCATGATATGGAATTAGCAGCGAAAGTTTTCGCGTTGAAAATCTGGAGACATTACTTATATGGTGTCAGATGTCGAACGTTTACTGATCATATAACTCTTACGTACCTCCTCACACAACCAGAATTGAACCTGAGGCAGAAAAGGTGGATGGAGTTGATAAGCGATTATGAGTGCACCTTTGAGTATCACCCTAGAAAGGCGAATGCTGTAGCTGACGCTCCTAGCCGGAAGTCCAGAGTTTCCTTGTCTCATATACAGATGGTTCACGTACCACTGCTTACGAAGTAGCGAGCCACTGGAGCAGTGTTGTATACTAATATGTGCGATGAGGGAGTTTTATTCGCTAGTCTATAGGTTCGACCCATTCTTATTGACTGAGTACATGAATTACAGGATTTTGTGTGACAACCCGGACCAGAATTAGCAGTAAGATCAGCTGTATATATGAGTTACTGCGTAGCCGCAGATTGACGACAAGGTTTGAACCGCCAGAGATTGTTAACGACTAAATTATTGGCCGAGAATTGGAGCTGGATCTCTTCTCGAGAGTCGTTCTACATGTGATTACGAGTTCGTGGGCGGTTCCGGATCGTTATTTGGACGACCGAGGAATTAGTTATGAATATTTGAAGTTTCGACGGAAATGGATTTAAATGGCAGGTTTGTTAGCGACTAAATTACCGGTCTAGAATTTGGTGTCGGTTTCTTCACGGAAGTTGTTCGGAATTTAATTTCGAGTTCGTGGGAACTTCCGGAGCATTATTCTGAGTTACGGAGTTTAAGTTGCGAATTTTGCCGATTGTGGACTGTTTAGTTGATTTAAATGTGTGTTGCTTTCAAGGGTTGACTTTTTATTCGGTTGGCCGATATGTTTGACTTTGGCTGATGTTGGAAGATTATGTCGAGTCGAGTTCGTGACCGCGAGAATTATCGGAATTGGAGTTACGACGCGAAAGTTATGCGTGTTTAAAGTTCGTCGAAATGGATAAGTTTGAGTTTCTATTTTGGGAAGCTATAAATAGTGACTTACTAAAAGGGGAAAGTCAAAAACTTGCATTCATTGTGGTTGACCTTGGTCAACTCGGTTTGACCGACATGGAGGAGGGGTGTTCGACGGCGTTCCACGGTGGTCGGCGGCGAGCCTAATCCGGCCACCTCCGGCCTTGGGGAAGTACCCCATCGATGCGTCTCGGTGTCCCCATCACGCCTCCGGCCACCATACACGGTGTAGCTCACCGGAAAAGGAGAAATTCCGACTTGAAAATGGGGAGTTTTTGGTGAATTCGGGTTCTTGGATTCGGGCCGAGTTGAACTTCAAGAGATACTGGGTTTTGTAGCTCTCTTCAAGGTGATTCTAACCATATAAACATTGTGTTCTAATTTGATTTGTGGATTGAGAATTTTGGGATTGAAATTTATGAACCAATTCGGTTTTACATGAAATTGACCTAGTTAGAGTGAGAATTGGACTTCGGTGCAGTTATGGAAGTTGCTCTGTGGGTGATTTGGAGTGGAATAGGGGTGGCTCCGCCTTGAAATTCTTCGGTCGGCCGTGGCGCCGCCGTGGGCGGTGGTCAACGGCGGCGGTCAACGGTCAGGGTTGACTTTTTGACTTTCGGCAAGTTGCATGTCATTTGACTCGAAATCGCGCCCCGATCGTAGTGGGGAGGTTCGTTTTTCGAGTTGAGCGTCCGAACGTAAAGCGAGGTATTGAAGTGGTATATACGGATTTTCGACGATTCGTCGACTTTGAATTATCTGTTTCCGAGAACGGTGGTTTCTCGTGGTTTGATTTGTATTGTCGAGATATGAGTTTGAGATATGGATTTTGTGAATATTCGGGTGTTCGTGATCGTTTGTTTGGCGATGGACATTCCGCCAGATCACGGGTTAACGCGAACTGCGTTACGCAAGCGTGTGAGTGGACAAGTTTATATTTTCACTGTTGATTTGCGAGTTCGTGGATTTTATGATTTCCGTATTTAATTATACGATGTTGTGATATATGTTGTTTCCGGAGGTATTATTATATGTGTTTATTTGTGATGGCATTTAATACATCGATGTACCAGAGTTGAGAGATTCCTCTGGACCAGAGTTGAGAGATTCCTCTGGGCAGGGTTGAGTGGTCCCCTGCGTGCCGCCAGGGTTGAGTGGTCCCCTGGCCTATCACTGTCGGGTTTGAGCGATTTACCTGACGTCGGGTTTGAGAGGTCGCCCGACAACCTCCGTGTATATATATATGTGTTGTGTTTTCCGAACTCGCACTGAATTGTATTGAGTTTGTTTATAAACTGGTGAAAGGCATATATTTATTTTCGTCCACTCACTCTAACGTTTTTATTTGCCTTTCCCCTGGGCTTTTCGGTTTCCGTGCCCAGTTTGCAGTTCAGGCTCTGGTGTCGCACGTCGTGGTCGGAGGCATAGTGCTCGAGCTACTTTGTTTCTTCCAGTAGGTTTATTGTTCTATCTACTGTGGTATACATATATGGTTATGTATTAGAAGTCGCTCTGAGCTTCCTGTTGTATATGTTATACGATTTTAAACCCGGATTTCAGTAAAGTACTATATTTTGTATTGTTTACTTTACTGTTGAGATATTGAGAAATCCGGATGGGATTGGTGCCCACGGTTTGCTTTTTGTGGCATAGGATGAAGTATATTTTCAGCGTGCAGGTTAAGGTAATTCCACGCTAGTAACGAAACTCTGCCGAAATTTCGAAAATTTTTTGTTGGTTCGTGTTTTCGAAGGGGTTCGATTCCGATTTAGGGTGCTAAATCGGGGTTGGGTCCTTTCATTTTGATCCCTAACTTTTGAAACTAAAGGGAGCAATCCATGAGGGTGGACAATCATATTTCATGATAAGGAGAGATGGGTTGCTAGTATTTAAGAGTAGACTTTGTGTTCCAAATAACCAGTAGTTGAAGCGAGAAATACTCGATGAGGCACATTGTTTAGCTTATGCTATGCACTCTGGTAGCACGGAGATGTATCGCACTCTCAGAGAATAGTATTAGTGGCCTAATATGAAGAGGGAGGTAGCGACTTATGTGAGTCAATGCCTTATTTTCCAACAGCTGAAGGCTGACCGACAGAAACCTTCTAGTTTGATGCAGCAGCTATAGATTCCGGTTTAGAAATGGGAACATGTCACTATGGATTACATATATAAACTACCTCCTACAATAAAAAGCCATACAGGTGTTTAGGTGATTGTGCATCACTTCACAAAGTCTACACATTTCATACCAGTGTCAGAGAAACTTTCGGTGTGTAAGCTAGCTATGTTGTATATGCAGAAGATTATGAAGCTTCACGGTGTACTTGTGCCCATTATATCAGATCGAGGTTCTCATTATTCTTCACAATTCTGGAGAGCTTTACAAGAGGCTTTGGGAACCAAGTTATAGTTCAGTACGGCCTTTCACTGCCAGACTGATGGTCAGTCTGAGAAAACTATTTAGATGCTTAAGGATATGCTGAGATCCTGTGTGTTGCAGTTTCTAGGAAAATGAAATAAGTACCTTTACCTGATCGAGTTCGCGTATAATAATCGTTTTCACTCTAGCATTGGGATGTCGTCATACGAAGCCTTATACGGAAAACAGTGTAGGACCTTGCTGTGTTGTAGCGAATTAGGAGAAATGAGCCTCAATGGACCAGACATAGTACAAAAGACGGCAGAGAATGTGCAGATCATTCAAGATAGACTGAAGATTGTTCAAATAGACAAAAATGTTATGCAGACATCAGACGAAAAGATCTTGAGTTTGAGGTGAGAGACTGGGTATTCTTGAAGTTGTCTCCATGGAAAAGGGTGATGCGATTCAGGAAACACAGTAAACTCTAACCTCGTTACATCGAAGCCTATGAGATAATAGAACGTGTGGGTGTTGTGGCTTGTCATTTGGAGTTACCATCAGAGTTGCGCGAGTTCATAATGTATTCCACATATCCATGTTACGGAAGTATATTCCTAATCCAGGACATGTACTTCCCTCATCTTTTCTAGCATATATGTAAATTTCAAGGATGAAATTTCTGTAAGGGGGTAGATTGTAAAAACCCGAACTGAAATTACGCAATTATCTACTCGTATTAAGCTTATCGCGGATTAGTCGCACTACCGAGGTTGTTAACAAATTTTCCACCATGCGAGAATTTGATTTGACTTTCTTCGCGAAAGTTGTAGAGTCTTTAATCTCATACTCGTAGAAATTTTCAGGGAGTTTTCCACCGGGCTAATTTTTATGTTTGTCGATAGTCGGGGTAAGAAGTAAATAAAAATGAAATAATTTTTTGTCAATTAAATCTCAACCTTTTGAACGCGATATGATCGAGTCTTGATTGTTGATGATTTGAGGAGCTTAGGATTTTAGAAACTCAGAAATTTTCCACAACCTAGAATCCGCTCCTTTCCGCTGACCCAAATTTTTCTACCCGACCTGACTCGCGGTTTTCGGCCACCTCCGGTGATGAAACAGGTAGGGAACAAAGCTCTTTACTTCCTTAATTGTTTGGTGTGAAATTTATGGGGAATTGTGCAGGTTTTTGGGCCACCCGATTTGAGTTATTTTCATGGAGTCGTCGTAGGCAGTGGCGGCTCTCTGACGAGATTTAGCGGTCAGGAGTGGAGGGGAATTGAACCTCTCCTCCCCCTGAGTCTTTTAGGATAGATCACGAGGTACGATAAGGGTCCACGACAGAACTTCGATTTTGGGGTGTTCAGTCGCCGGCGATGGCTGGTTAATGTCGTGCGATTTTCCAATTAATTTGTTAGGAATTGGGGCATGTCGATTTAGGGATTTTATTTGGCGTGATGAGAGGAGAATTTTTAGGGCTGAATCGCAGTCGTTGGTGGCGGTTGTTGGAATCAGGTTTCCAGCCTGTTTGCATTAATTCTGGCCAAACGTCGTTGAATTAGACTTCAGGCCAGTTACATAAGTGGTTGGCCACGTTAAGAGCTTTCCAACGAGGTATTAACCTCCAACATCAAAGAAATTTGGCCGGAGGCGCGTGAAACCCATGCGCCGCCGCTTGTGTAAGCACGTGATAGCCACACGTCGTCGTCCACGGCGGAGCTTTGGCAAGGAAGGTTATAAGATTTTGCAACGGAGTTTTTGAGGTTGTTTTTGGAACCGATTTCCATAGTTTTACCAGTTCAATTATTATGTGATCCTTTTGGATAGGACATCATGATAGCAACCTCAAGGAGGAGAATTCCACTGGACTCCGGCAGTAGTCGCAGACTTGTGAATGAAATTTATTTTCACAATGGATAGGGATTTTACATTTTTATGCTTTACTTTTTACAGTATATTTTCAGAGCATTTATTTGGAGGTTTATTTTGTGATGGTTTTATTTAGTAGCATCAATGCTCTAACTATTTAGCTGATCACCGAATAACCAGTCTGACCGGGTTAGGACAAACATCCTGCCCGGCCTAGATTGTCTCGGGTTAGGACAAACACCCTAGACGATCTCATCACCTTACATTTTCATACATACAAGCATTCTGGGTTAGAACAAACACTTTGAAGAACCACCTCCATTGTATTTTAGTTAATTATATTTGAACTCGCATTATTTGTGACGACCCGAACCGGAATTAGTATATTAATCGGCTTGGTTTGCACATTTCACGAGTAGTCGCAATTAGTCGTAATTAATTGGTTATGCGGCCTTGTTCACGACTTAATTACCGAACACGAATTTGGTTTGGGTTTATTTGCGAAAAATGTAGAGGATTTGATTTTAAATTCGTAGGAGGTTTCCGAGGATTTTTCGGATAATTGAGGAATATAAAATAAATATTTGAAATTATCGTCGCGTTATCCGAATCGCGGATAGAGTTGGTTCGCGACGTATAAATAGTGGAATAGTCGTAAAGTTGTCGCAAAAGTTGAAATTGGGCTGTTTGACCGAGTTGACTGAGTCAACCCGTGTTGACCCAGTGAGTCTGTGACTCACCGTCGAGGTTGCCGCTGGAAAACGGCACAGTTGCCGGAGTTTGAGGTATGGATTTAAAGCTCTTCCTTGGGCTTTCGATTGATGTATGTATTGTGTGTTTTGGTGATGCTTTGGTTGGAGAATTTTGGAGGAGAAGGTGAACAGAATCAGGGTAATCGGAGGGGGGTGTTCCGGCAGCTTTCCAGTGGAGTTTTGGGTTGGAATGGATTGGGTTTGAGCTAAGGAGGAGAACCCCTATGGTTTTGGGGGTATTGGTGGAGCAACGGCGCCGGAATCGGCCAAAGAAATTTTCCGGCGATTTCGGGCCATGGACTTTCGGGGTAGTTTTGAGGTGGTTGCTGGCTATTTTGGCTTTTAGTGTAGAAGAGAGTTGGATTGGGCTTGATGAGAGGAAACTTTGGGGGTCTTGGTCACCAAAAAATCTCACCGTTGACGCCGTGCTGCCGGCGGCGGTGGCGTTCAACGGCGGAGCTCCGGCAAAGAGTTGACTTTTTGGAAGATTTAGAAGTTTTATACCGTTTTACTTGTAATCGCACTCCGATCGTAGTCTTGAGGTTATTGAGTTGATTTGGCAAAATGAATTTTGTGTCGAGGGATTATGTAGAGTATTTATGAGATTTTCGACGATTTCGTTGATATCCGAGTTATATGTTTTCAGAAATGGTTCGTTTCCGAGGTGTGGTTCAGAGTTTTGAATTGTGATTTTGATCAGTAATATTTGTGATTATTCAGGAGATCGGGGTCATACGCTTGGCGAGGGATCTTCCGTCGGATCTCGGGATTAGCGCATTTGCGCGTTGTCCTTGTCTATGAGTGGACACATTTCTTTTCACTGATTGGTTGCGAGTCTTTATTATACTTTTTACGAGTATGAGCACGCATATGCGATTATGGTTTATACGAGCATGTGTTTTATGTTATGCATTTACGAATAAGCCTCTACCAATATGCTATTATAATTATGTATTATGAATATGCATTTACATTATGGTTTATACATTTGAATAGAAACTATTTATGATTTGGTTTACATAAAGTACAGTCTCAGTATATATGGTTGTATCTTTGCATCCCGGCTGATCCCCGAGGATATTTACCGGGGGGGGGGGACTGTTACCCTAACCCGAGCTTTGGGGACCAGACTACATTTCAGTACAGCTTTCCATCCTCAGACTGATGGGCAGTCTGAGAGGACCATTCAGACCCTCGAGGACATGTTGCGGTCCTGTGTATTATAGTTTAGAGGGAATTGGGACCAACAACTTCATTTGATCGAGTTTGCCTACAATAACAGTTATCAGGCCAGCATCGATATGGCACCTTATAAGGCTTTGTACGAGAAGCAGTGCAGTACTCCATTGTGTTAGAGTGAGGTGGGTGAGCGTTGGCTCATTGGTCCTGATTTGGTGAAGAACACCACTGAAGATATTCAGATCATCAGAGACAGATTGAAGATTGCTCAAGATCGACAGAAGAGCTATGCAAATGTGGGGAGGAAGAGTCTTGAGTTCGAGGTTGGCGATTGGGTCTTCCTGAAATTGTCTCCTTTGAGAGGAGTAGTTCATTTCGGGAAGCATTGCAAACTTCGGCCATGGTATATTGGTCCTTATGAGATCACGGAGAGAGTTGGTGTTGTGGCATACAGGTTAGAGTTACCCTCAGAGATGGCTAGAGTGCATGATGTCTTCCATGTATCTATGTTTCGAAAGTACATTTCGGATTCATCACATGTTTTAGCACCATGTCAGCTTCCTATTGGGGAAGATTTGACTTATGTGGAGGAGCCAGTACTTTATCTCGATCTACGTGTACAGGAGTTGAGGGACAGAGTTATTCTGCTTGTGAAGGTCTTATGGCAGAATCATTCAGTGGAGGAAGCCACTTGGGAGACCGAGCAGCATATGCGGGAGCAGCATCCTCATCTTTTTAGTTAGCAGGTATGTAAATTTCGAGGTCGAAATTTTTGTAAGGGAGGTAGATTTGTGACGACCCAAACCGGAATTAGTATATTAATTGGCTTGGTTTACACATTTCAAGAGTAGTCGCAATTAGTCGTAATCAATTGGTTATGCGGCCTTGTTCACGACTTAATTAGCGGACACGAATTTGGTTTGGGTTTATTCGCGGAAAATGTAGAGGATTTGATTTCGAGTTTGTAGGAGGTTTCCGAAGATTTTTTGGATAATTGAGGAATATAAAATGAATATTTGAAATTATTGTCGAGTTAGTTGTGTTTATCCGTTTGAGTTTGGGTTATTCGAATCACGGATAGAGTTGGTTCGCGACGTATAAATAGCGGAATAGTCGTAAAGTTGTCGCAAAAGTTGAAATTGGGCTGTTTGACCAAGTTGACCAGTTCTGGACCGAGTTGACCGAGTCAACCCGTGTTGACCCAGTGAGTCCGTGACTCATCGTCGAGGTCGCCGCCGGAAAAAGACATGGTTGCCGAAGTTTGAGGTATGGATTTGAAGCTCTTCCTTTGGGCTTTCGATTGATGTATGTATTGTGTCTTTTGGTGATGGTTTGGTTGGAGAATTTTGGAGGAAAAGGTGAACAGAATCGGGGTAATCGGAGGGGGGGTTCCAGCAGCTTTTCCGGTGGAGTTTTGGGTTGGAATGGACTGGGTTTGAGCTAAGGAGGAGAACAACTATAGTTTTGGGGGTATTGGTGGAGCGACACCGCCGAAATCGGCCGGACAAATTTTCCAGCGATTTCGGGCCGTGGACTTTAGGGGCAGTTTTGAGGTAGTTGCGACTATTTTTGGTTTTGGTGTAGAAGAGAGTTGGACTGGGCTTGAGGAGAGGAAACTTTGGGGGTCTTGGTCTCCAGAAAATCTCACTGTTGACGCCACGACGGCGGCGGTCAACGGCAAAGCTCCGGCGAAGAGTTGACTTTTTGGTATTTTGTGAAGTTGTATACCGTTTTACTCGTAATTGCGCTTCGATCGTAGTCTTGAGGTTATTGAGTTGATTTGGGAAATGGAATTTGTGTCGAGGGACTATGTAGATTATTTATGGGATTTTCAACGATTTCGTTGATATCCGAGTTATATGTTTCCGGAAATGGTTGGTTTCCGAGGTGTGGTTCAGAGTTTTAAATTGTGATTTTGATCAGTGATATTTATGATTATTCAGAAGATCGAGATCGTACGCTTGGCGAGGGATCTTCCGCCATATCTCGGGATTAACGCGTTTGCGTGTTGTGCTTGTCTGTGAGTGGACACATTTCTTTTCACTAATTGGTTGCGAGTCTTTATTATACGTTTTATGAGTATGAGCATGCAGATGCGATTATGGTTTGTACGAGCATATGCTTTATGTTATGCATTTACGAATAAGCCTCTACGAATATGCTATTATAATTATGTATTACGAATATGCATTTACATTATGTTTTATACATTTGCATAGAAACTATTTATGATTTGGTTTACACAGAGTACAGTCTTAGTATATATGGTTGTATTGATACACTTAGCATCCCGGCTAATCCCCGAGGATGTTTACCGGGGGGGGACTGTTACCCTGACCCGAGGTCTTTAGCAGGGGGGAGCAGATACTCTGACCTGAGGCCTTTCTGGCTGGAATCACGTGAGGGTCTGGGATCCCGTGATTCACACTGTACTAGCGCAGATGTGTCCATGAGTGACCTCGCGGGATTTTCGATGCATGCTCTGTACGCGTGAGGAGTTAGAGTCTCCCTCGTGTACCATATGATTTCCATGCATTTAGACTCGCATATGCTTTATAACATATATATTATTCGGCGAAACATATTTATTTTCGTCCACTCACTCTAACGGTTTATATGTCTTTCCCTGGGCTCTTGGTTTTCAAATTAATGCCCAGTTTGAAGTTTGGATTCTGGTGTCGCATGTCAAGGTTGGAGGCTTAGTATTCGAGCTACTTTTTCTTCTCAGTAGGTTTCTAGTTGGCCTACTGTTGTGTATATATGTATATACTAGAGGCCGTTCTAAATACTCTGATGTTTATGTTTTCACATGATTTTTCTTGGATTTCTATAAAGTTACAGTTTTGTTTATTGCTTTACATTATGATATGTTTTTGAGAAATTCGGATGGGATTGGTGCCCACGGTTTAGCTTTTGTGATATAGGATGAAGTGTATTTTCAGGTGTAGGTTAATGGTAACTTCGCCATAGAGTGGAACTCTGCCGAAATTTCTATGATTTTTGAAAGTTCGTGTTTTCGGAAGGGGTTTGATTCCGGTTTAGGAAACTAAATCGGGGTCGGGTCCTTTCATTATTTCACATAAATCAATGAAAAGGCATGATAGATCATTTTTATTGATTTACATTGATTATATTATTTTTGTCCACTCACGCTAATATTTTATATTTTAATCCTTTTCTCTGGGCTTTTAGGTTTTCGTCTTCCAGGTTGCAGTGTATATCCTGGAAGTGCTTGGTATTGTCGAAGGCTTCGAGTCTCCCAGTCATTTTTTCAGTAGTATATCTCAGCTCACCGTTGGTTTGTATCATATATAGTATATTCTAGTAGTAGTTTCTTTGAATATCGTTTATATGATGTTACTTCTAGTGGTGTTCATGTAAATAGCTTAGTCAGCTTCTCTTGTTGTCGTTGAGTTACTTTCTTTTGTATTTAGAACCAGTACCTCGTAAATATGCTTCTAAATTCTTGAGTTAAGTTATGGTGTTGTTTATAACTTATGTTGAGAAATTCGGATGGACATCGGTGGTTCATGGTTTGTTTGTTGTCGGTGGATTTAGTCTCTGATGTGTTATCTTCAAGCAGGTTTTGGGTAATCTTAGTTTCAAGGGAAGTTATCTCAAAATTTTCGCAGGATTTCCTATATTATGGTCAGTCGTTAGTGTTTAATCTTAGTTTACTAGCTAAACTAGGGTTGTGATATGCTTAAACCATGCATCAAATATTAACATAAAGTAGACACTCAACACATATCTCACACGTATGCAATTTAAAACCCTTCTTTGTAGATGTAGCATTGATAAGTAGGGATCGCTCTTAACCAGGGACTGAGGGTACTAATGCATGACAACATTTATAAACAGAAAATAAAAGTTTATGGGGAGTTTGAAGAGTTTGGTTTAATTAACTACAAAAATAAACAAATAATGGCCAGCAAAAAGATTTAGAATCCTAAATTCTAACATGCTTCACTCATAAATAAGTAGAAACAATTAAAGAACATAAAATCATAAACATGCTCACTAGACCAAAAATAAAAATACTAAGCTAATATATTCAAGTGACCAACTTATCCTAATTACCTTTACTCATTCTTAACCTGCAAGTTAAACAACATTAATCGAAATCCTAACTTCTCAATTTTACAGAACACATGCTCATAATTAGTTTTCGTGCTCGGGATCGCCCTATATCTAAGCCAAAGCATTGAGCATAGATGAACATGTATTATAAAAACTAAGAAATTATAACACATGAAAAATAGTTGAAAACGTAGCAAGTAAAGAAAAACTAAAATACTAAAAACTACTTCATAAAACCGATTGTTCATATAAGGAGAAGCTACAAAGTAAAGAGGATTCATGTTACACTTTTTAGTTTTCGGGATCACCCTATAGAGCTAAGGTGTAAATGACTCTTCTTCGGTGGTGGAGACACTTGGAATCGCCCTATATGTCAATGGAGATTGTTGTGGTAGTGGACGGTGGCGTAGGCTGCTTCCTTGGAGAATTTCTTGGCTTTGTGGAGAGGAGATAGTGTTTAGGCAGAGTTTAGGCGTCTAAAATGAGTGATGTTTGGCTGCTGGTCCAGCTCTCCTTTAAATAGGCATTTTCAAAACCCTAGTCCAACTCCAAATAGGAATGAATTAACTCCACTTGGGTAAGTTGACATTTCCTAATTAAATTAGTGATTCCCGGAGTTTTATATGTCCAAATTGAGTGATTATTTCGGCTCTGGAAATTAGACTTTTAGAGCTTTCTAGGGACAGATTATTCATGCCCTAATTCCTTTTGATACGTTTTCGGTGGCCCATTGAAGTGTGATGATCTGCACAGGCAGATTTCCTGATTTCAAGCTTCTAATCCAACTTCTTCGTTTGGGTTTCTTTGCGGCTAAATCTTGGCATGATCTTGGACTCATCTTGATTAATATTAATTCAATCTTTATAAAGCATGGCTCATTCTTCTTCATCTTTCATCCTTAGCACAATTTTAGTTCATTTCTGCCTCTTTTATTCTTCCTTCTTTATTTTTGACCTAAAACAATAAAATGAAGTATAAATAAGAATACTTAGGTCATAACTAAGCTAAATGTAGAGAGAAATATGTTAAGAATTAAGCATAAAATGCGCAGATCAGGTTGGGTCCTTTCACATTTTTTCTTGAGAAATTATACATGATGAGAAAGTAATGTTGAATTTAATTGTGGGGTCTTTTATTCAATATATTCCTCCAGCACATGATTTTTTTCCCGTGATTTATGGTTGGAGACTACCTTAGCTTACTCATATATATGTCATTACATATATATACACCCAACTTTGAGTTATTTTTATGTTGTAAAATGCATCATAAAATGCAATAACAAACATTGAATTTCATAGGATCCATTGATTCACTCATTCATGGATAGTGTCTAGACGGCTATCTAGAAAGCTGTCTAGATAGCTGTTTAGGTAGCTGTCTGGATAGCTATCCAGCGAGTTGTCTAGGTAGTTGTTTTTGGCTTAAGAATTGCATCTCAGTACTAACTATACACCCAACTTTCAGTTATTTTTGTGTTGTAAAATGCATCATAAAGTGTAAAAACAAACGTTTTATTTCATAGTCTAAATCTTTTGATTCACTCATTCAAAAATCCTAAGCAACACAAATAACGTTACACAGACAAATACTCAAATAAATACTCAAACAGATACTCAAGCACTGATTCATGGATAGCTGTCTAAAGAGCTATCTCGAGAGATGTCAATTTGTTCATTCATTTTTTGGCGACCCAAGACTTATTCTGCTCAAAATAAAACAACAAACAACTTGCTCGTTTACAACATCCTCCAATTCTAACTACAAAACGTCAAATTTACCTTTGAACATCAAAATCTCAAAATCTTCAATTCTTCGATTTGGCGAGCACCAATTAAATTGGGAAGCAACCAAGCTATACTTAGTTTCGTGGAGATAAGGGCTACAAAGCCTAGTAAGTCTTGCCATCTGATTTGGCTTGAAATCGGTCAACCCCTAATTTCGAGGATTTTGGGTTTTCTTGAACTTTCTTTTCACTTTTCTGCATGATTTGGCCAAGGATAAGAGTAGGAGTTGAGGGAAAGAGAAAGAAGATGTCGAGGAGGTCATTTTGGTACCTTACTCGTATGTTTTGGTGGTCAGACAATCTTGGTCCGTCGTTGGCGATTTTGCCACGGGAGTGAGAGAGTCGAGGAAGAGAGGGAATGTCGGGAGAGATAGAGAGAGACTAAAATAGAAGAGTTGAATTGACTAACCAGTAAGAAGAGAAGACGGAAATAATTCAAATTAAGAAATAAGAGAAAAATCGGTAGAAAAAAATCAGTTTTATAACTTATTGAATTTTTTGAGAGAAAATTACGTCAGCTAGACTTTTTTTTTTAAAAAAAAAAAGCATTTTCTACTTTGGTATTTTTTTTAAAAATTAAATCTTATTTTGAGTTTTTAAATAATTTTTCCTTAATTTAACAAAGAAACTTTTACCGTGAAATATGGGGTAAACATTTTTACTTCTCATGAATTCCCAGACCCTAAGTCATAACCCTACACCCCAAAGAATAGTTTTCAAAGAAAAAGTCAGTTGCACGTGATATGTACTCCCGCACGTCGGAGTACCTCAACTGGCGTCGGAGCACTCGCCGGGACGCCGAAATCTGTGATTGAACCAATTAAACCTCATTAGAGCCAGGGAAGCAGAGGGGTTAAGACCCAAGTCCATGAGCGAAGGAACAACCCCTTCAACACCTTTACCTTCTCCATAAATCCACCGTAGTAGATTGTCAGCAACAACAAGTCGTCCATTTATCTTCATCGCCGCCGACAGTCTATGACCTGGAGATCTGATATCGATGCCGTACGAGGTCGATGATGGCATAAGTTATCATCTCGAGGGAGGAAGAGATTGCCGATCTCAACTGTTGAAGATGATATGGATTTGGGGCACCAGTCGTGATTTGGTCATAGCTATTATGAAATATTTCGTCTATGGATTTGCAAAGCATTTTATTGGCTATTTCGTGGGTGTGAAGGAGGTCGAGAGTCTGCTGGATGCCGGCGAGTTTAGGCGGAGGCTTTGAGGCATGGGTGCCCAGAGCAAACCCATTCACCCTCTCTACACCACCTGTTACTGCCTTAGCCGTTTCACACTTTTATGTTGACGCGCATGTATACAACGCGTAGAGCAACATAGGCATTGCCAGTTTCTACTACTATCAAACTTTATCAAATTAAATGATATCATATGATTTTATAATTTAGGGTATTATAATTAGGTTACGAGTTTTCTTCATACTAGACAGTTATTGGGTGAGATAAACTATACTCATGTATGTTTGATTTTCCTAAGGTATGAGTTTCAAACATTTGTATTTCTGTAATTTAATTCTGGGGTGGAGATTGATGCGTTATCCGGATTCTTTAGTTAGTAGACTTTTTAGAGCTAAATACTATCCCTCAAGGACATATTCTGGATGCGGCTCATGTCAACTCTCCTTCTTAATGTTGGAGGGGTATGTCTGAGACATGTAGTGTGCTTAAATAAGGGCTGATTGGGAGAGTTGGTACAAAGTCGACAATTAAAGTTTTGAATGATTCTTAGTTGCCTCATAGCTCTTGGATGAGGCGTTTATCACCTAGAGTTGATTCTATTTTAGTGGTTAGTGATCTGTTTACACCCTCAGGGCAATGGGATAAAGAAAAAGTAGCTAGTATATTTTCAGAGGAGGAAGCTTCGATTGTACTATCCATTCACCTTAGAGGAAGAGATGATCTCTAAGTGTGGCACTTCACCCCTTCGGGTAAATTCACAGCAGCCTGTGCCGATAAAATTGTTTTGAGGAATTTCGTAGCCAACTTAGAAGAAGCCACATGGTCTTCATCGACTATTCCCTTTAGGAGGAGACTCTAGAAGTTATCATTACAACAAAAACTCAAGGTTCATATGTAGAAATCTTGTCGACAGATCCTATCTACTGCGTAAGTTCTTCGAGGTAAACAGGTTAACATCTTCCCTAATTATGTGTTATGTGCTAGAGATTTTGAGGAATCTATTGAGCATATTGGAAGAGATTACGGTTTTGTGAAGATAGTGCTCGATAACTCTCCTAGTTTGGCTAAGAAACTATCCCAAGCTCCTTGTGCTCGGTTTGATGTGTGATTTTGCAATTGTTTAAAGGTGCTTACTGTGAATGAAGGTGCTCTCCTTGCATTCTTGTTATGGTCAATATGGAAAGAGAGAAACCGTCGGGTCTGCAACAGTCAAGAACTATCTATAGGAAGTGTAAGCTTTCAAACTTTGAATTCCTTAGAAATATACTTGAAGGCTTAACTTGTGAAGGTGATGAAAAGACAGACAAGCACAAGTTTGGTCGTGTCCACCTAAAAGTTGGATTAAAGTGAACTGTGATGGTGCTTTCATCAACAACTCAACGTTAGGAGGTCTGGTATGTGTGGCTCGTGATTAATAGGAGATGTGATAACTGGTAAGGTCTCTGTTGATGCAAGAAAAATCAAATTCTCCAGGCCCAGTATTTTCCATCATTTCCACAGACGATGTCTACTTGTTAATGCAAAAAAGTTCATCGTTGACTTCTTTGACCCACAAGATTTCTGGATTGGAGCTTATGCTAGGCTTTGAACATTTGGTTCTCTTAAGACAAAACATGTCCAAGCTGAATCCAACCTTCACGCCACTTTGGATGAGTTAATTAAAGTGCAGGAATCACTATCATCTACACAAGCTCTAGTTGCTCATCGAGAAAAAGAGATTTCTTGCCTTAATGATTTTGTCGACGTCGTCAAAAAACAAATGCAAGTTTCTCTGACTTGCATAAGGTCAAGGATGATAAGAAAGAAAGGTTGTGCACTAGTATTGCAAAGGCGCTGAAAGATGCCAAAGAGAGTGATCGCTTGAGGGTTGAGCAAATCAATGCATCCTCTCTTCAAATAAAAAAGGTCTTTGCTCTGTACTTTCGCCTCTGATTGAACCAAGCCCTCACCCTTGTGGAAGACTGTTGCTACCCTAACCCATACTACGTTGATGTAAACTTTCGCTGCCTAAATGGTTACGACCCCCTGTTTGGTTCGACCCCTAGAGATGTACCTTCTATGAGAGAAAGCCAAACCAAAGAGCTTATGAATGACAATGATATGGTGGAGTCCCATAACAGTCTTAAATGTCCATCTTCAAGTTGCTAGATGGTCCTTCTAGACAACACCTTTTGCTTCTCGTATTGCATCCCTTTTTATTTCAGTACTCGTTGGACTTGCAACCTTTATTTTGGCTTTGTAATATTATTTTCAAACTTGAACAAATTAGCTTTCTTATAGCCAAACTGAATATGCACTTCTTAGTTTTCGCAAAGATAACCCAATAACCGTCCTCAAATTTACAATCTAGGCTAACCCATCTCACCTAAATTACTTCGACCCCAACAAAATTGACTACCGATTTAAACAAATTCTATCTCCTTTCTTCAAACTTTGAATTTTAAAGCTAAATAGAATCTTTTCAAGTGAACCTCTAACTATCACAAATTCAAATTCAAAATGTTAACAACTTTTATCTATCTTTTTTTGACTCCTAGAAAATCAAATTCTTACTTCCTTGTATAAAAAGATCGCAAGGGCCCTCCCCTCACACTCACAACTTTCTTAATGACACCATAGGTTCAACTTTTGCTAATTCCCAATCAGCTCCCCTATACAAAGGGAAAAAATTGTCTCTCCAACCCCAACTTGTTCTATGTCTCCCATCCAAATATCAGATGGATCAAACGAAGGTAATCACAATTAGTCAAAGATAATTCATTAAATTCATTTTCGTATCGTGTTTCCTAACACTATTATTATGCAGTCAAAGATATTTGTATCTTGTTACAAAGAACGCTCTACATAATTCTCTGCCGCCTTGGTTTTCCCCCTCCTCATAGAGGGGTCTTGGTGATTCTGTCTCTCAATTCGCCGGTACCAGCCATTTTCCTCCATCCCAGTCGAAAAATAGTGAGATCTTTGTCAATCAAGCCGAATTCTGGGGTAGACCGTCTTGGCTCTCTAGATTCCATCACCCCTAGGGACTTTACATTTTTATCCAAAATGTATGAGCATTCGAAGGTTGAATCTCGGGCCTTAAACAATGAAAATATCTGCTTTCATACTGACTTGTACAATTCAACCAAAAGGATTCGGCGCTTAACCAAAGAACTTCAAGATCTCATCCTCTATGAAAAGAACGTTGTTAAAGTTTCAACTCTCAAATTTGATCTCAGGATGATTCATGGTGTTGCAGATTAGCGCCAAGAACTCCAAAGTCATCCTCGTTTTTCCCATCTTAACTTCCACAAATATGCTGGCACCAACCGTCCTTACAAGCCCTCAGGACAACATTAGATGCTCAAGTTTGGATTCCATTACTTTGCGTTCAATGCTTTTTCAAGTTTTCATCTTGTTTTATCTACTTGAAGTTACATTCTTTAAATAAAGCCTTTCGGTCCTTAGTCCCTACAACGTTACTTTATGCAATGTACATTATATATAATCAGCTTCCATTGCACATAATGTTTAATTATTCAATCACTATGGGATAAGAAAACATTACTTAACGTAAATTTTTATTTTTGGAAGCGTAATAACACATTTGACTTAAAACAAGCTGTACCTGAAATTCTGTCCATTCAAGCTTTATCAATCACAATATAGATAGGCACATTATAGTTTCTTCTTTCTTTGTCCCTTGCTGCTCTAAAATCAAAAGACTCTTAGAAAACATCTGACTGCAAGTTCTTATACCCTTATTGCCTTGAACCCAAAAATGATCGGGCCTTCTTGCCCCTCACACCACTCATCTGTGGACTTTTGGAAAATATTGACCTTAGACCCTCGGGCCTATGGTGCCCCTTGTCCAAAGACTTGGAAAAATTACTGACCCCAGACCCTCGGGCTTATGGTACCCCGTGTCCTCATATTTTTGGAAAATACTGACCCCAGGCCCTCAAGTCTATGGTGCCCCATCTCTTCAAACTTCGGGAAAACACTGACCCTAGGCTCTGGGGCCTATAGTGCCCCTTGTCCCTAGACTTTGGGAAAATACTTTGATAAGCTACTTTGTGCGTTCAAAAATATCAACACATGTTTCTTGAAACAAACTCATGTCACAAAAACAACATTCAATCCAAACTTCAACATAATGTATTCAAACATACAAACATACCCAAGGAACAATAATAAACATACTTAACTGAAAACAATAACTGGAATGAAAGTATCAATATATTTCTTGCGCCTCCTCGCTAGACATAATACTTTTTGAGATAGATTGTGTTCCAAGGCCTTGGTAGAGGATGTTTCGTTTTCACTTCTCGTAATCTGTAAGCACATTTATTGTAGGCTTCATTGATCTCATAAGGCCATTCGCACACCGCTTGGAATTTTGCTGCACATACTGTGAGCTTTTATGGCCTCTATTGACATTTTTAATACCCATTCCCCTAGTATGAATGATCTTGGTTTGACTCCCTTGTTAAATACCTTCGGACTTGGTTATGGTAGTTCACCAAATGAATTGCAGCAACCTCTCTTCTTTTCTCAATCAAATCCAACTTCTGTTGAATTCTCACATCGTTGCCTCCATTCTCCATCAACAACGTTCGAGTCGTGGGTAACAAGATTTCAGCAGGGATAATAGCTTCCATGCCATAAGTTAATGCGAACGAGACCTCTCCAGTGGGGGCTCGCTGAGTAGTACGATAAGCCCACAATACGTGGGGTAGCTCCTTATACCACTTTCCTTTTTTGCACTCAAGCTTTTTCTTGACCCCATTAATGATTGTTCTATTGGTGATCCCTGCTTGTCCATTTCCCCTTGGATAGCTTCGTGATGCGAATTGCAATGTGATTCCATGTAGGTCACATAATTCTCTGGAGGCATTGTTTGTAACGACCCAAACCTAAAGTAGTGGGTTAATCGTTGTTAGTCGCGCTAATATACAAGCTATACATCCTACGTCACGTTTATATATTAGTCGCGGCTAAAAATTAACTTTTTATAAATTACTAGTTTGAACTTGCGTCCTTCACGAAAGTCATAGAGGAAATTATTTTGAGTTCGTGCGTATTTTTTTATTGTATTTAACGGAGGTCAGAGTTAATTATTATGAATTTTAGAAGTTTCAAGTGAAAAAAAATTAAATCAGAAACCTACTATTAGATAAATTTTCTTGACCGTTTGGTCGTGATTAAAAGTAATTTGGGTCGTCGATTTGATTAAATTGGTTTGTATATTTGTTTTTTGCTTGGTTGGGTAAAACCCAACCTTTTTTCCTTCCTCTTTTTTTTTTTGCTTTCCCCGATTCTTTCTCTCTCTCTCCAGATCGACACACCCTGGCAACCTATCATCGACCGACCACCATCGGTCTCAAAAGGCTCGGCTCGATCTCCTCTTCCATTCCTAGGCCACTGACTAGCCATGCGTTGGCTTGATCGAGAGAAATCAGAAAGCGAAACTTTATGGGTTTCTTGGATTCGGTCGACGTTGTCGATGAATCTCCGACTGGAGCTGGGCAGTGAGACCTTAAGGGTATTCAAGCTCATCCTCCATGGAGCCGATCATGACCAGTCTTAGGTCCCGTTGTTGCCTGACGACGATTGGTCGAGGCGGAATTCCGGCGAGGGTTCCAAAATTCAAAGTTATATTCTGTCGCTTTCCAGTAAGATTTTGATTCCATGATGAACTACAATGTTGTTGGACTTGTTCTGCGAAACATTTTTATTTGCAGGTTGATCATTTTAGAACCAATCAAATTCTGGCCACCACCTGTGGTGGTGCGTGGGCCATACGCACTGTCGTGCATGACAGAGCTCGAGTGATTAGTAAAATCGACTTTTTCACGGGAGGTTCCAATGCACATTTCTGATGAATTTTTGTATAGTTTTGTGCGATTTGACAATTTTAGTGATGTTTCAGTTATTTTTCAGGATTCAAGCCGACTCGACACGTTCATGCTATCATGCAAGGTGTGTCGAGTCGAGGCTCATCTTCACTCAAGTTCGGTTGCAAGGCATGATGCCTAAGAGCAAGCTCGGAGTTTTTCGTTAAGAGAAATTAGGATATCGGCTCGCAATTATCATAATATAATCGTGAGGAACCGATGATCATTTATCTCGACTTCCTTTCTTCCTTTAGTCGTGTGTTCGTAAATCTGTTAATAATTGATATTAGACTCTCACATTGTCATAGGAACGTCTAGTATGACTTTTAAGCTTAGCGATCGATCAATTACATTTCAAGCCATCCAGGTGAGTGGACATTTTGTTTTTCACTATCGATCACGAGTCTACTTTATGCTCATGATTTCATATACATTTATATATATGTATATGTATATAAACTACGATAATTTACATTTATACACAGAGGCACCCATGCATGTTCCATGAACTGCGTGCATGCTCGACCTCAAACAAAGCCTGCAAATTGGGAAATTAAACCGAAAAGCCTAGGGAAAAACACATAAAATATAAAAAAAACGTTAGAGTGAGTGGACAAAAATAAAGTTTCACTTTAAACTGAAAACTATAAATAATATGTCTTTAACTATAAATGTACATAAAAATAACGCGGGTCTAAAAATATGATCATCCAGGTACTCCTGGGTACTATAAAATATGTGGAGGCTACAACTCGGGTCATCCGACCTCAAGTCCTAATATTATCTAGGTCTGTTTCCTAGCCATCCTAGGTGCTCTAGATATCCTCAGGTCAGATCCCTGGCCCTCCCGGAGCGTCTCGGGGATCAGTTGAGAAGTAGTGAATCGATGCAACAATTGTGACTATCCTCTGTGTAAAACAATATGTTGTATGCCTCCAAGCTAATGCATAACTATAATAATGCATATTTGAAAAGTGCATAAATGTAAAATGCATAACTGTAAATGCATAACTATAGACTCACAAAAAAATAGTGAAAATAAAGTGTCAACTCATTGTACAATGCCATAATTTCCACCAAGCCGAAGTCTGTCTGTCGACGTGTCTATACATTTGTCACTAGATGCTAATACATCGTCTTGAAATAATGATTAACATTTAATAACTAATCGTCAAAAATAATATTGCATATCTAAGTTCGTTCACCAACAAGCAATATCGTCGAGAACCTCATATTCTCGAAAATCGTGGTTTCAAACTTCTCACAAGCATGAACCCAATTATAATTTGTGAACCTTTAATTCTCTTTGAAAGTTACAATACGTTTCTCAAACGTTGCATGACTCCAGGTTGAATCGACGTCCAACTCGTGCAAACAACAAAATTATAATAATGTTTAATTAATGTCTAATTCATTCCAATTTCACACCAAACTACGTCAAATGAATTTAATAACCTCATCATTGCGATCAGTATGTGATTACGAGTAAAACGACATATAGCTCGACCCATTCAGGAAATTAATTTTTTGGTCAACTTTTCGGGCCACGCGCCACCGTCAGCGAGCATTGCCGATGGCGGCGAATGAAAGATTAATAGAGAACACTCATCGAGCCCAAAAACCTGTCTCAAATGACCTTAGGCAGATTCCAGCGCGTTTTCCCAAAATTAGGCCCGAAAGACCTCTTCGTTGTGGAGCCACGGTGAAGCTCGAGACTAGTCCCATTTGACTCGCAACAATTAGGGGAGCAAAACCCCTCTCCCTTCATAGGCCAAAACTGCAAGTAACGCAGTACACAGCAGAGGCCGATCCGAACTCGCCAGAAATAAATTTGATTTCCACGAGTTATACCTGCAACTCAATTTACACAATAACAACACAATCAAGATGCCAAAAAGGGAAGAACCTTACTTGGCGATGACATTGATTTAAACCCGAAAACCCTAAAATTTCATTCGCTCATTTCTTGCACCATGGCCCTCAATCGCCAAAACTAGCACCGAAAATGGGAAGAGCTTCCCAAGCCACGTCGAACCCGACCGGTCTCAAGGTCGGAGGTGGCCGAACGGCGGCCCACCGTTGATGCACCACCCGACTGTCTCAGCACTCTCTCTTCTCACGGAATGGATGAGTTGACCGAAGTCAATCACCCAAAATAGTCTGCCCTTCCATAAAGGGAAACTTCCCTTGTCTCGGTAATAACTTTATGACAAACTTTCGTTGATCGTAACTTCCTCATCGTAACTCTTTTTTCGACATTCTTCACGTCTACGGACTTGTCGTTCTATGACTCCCACTCGAAGTCAACTAAAAAGCTCTTAATAGTTATCGACGTTGACAAAATAACTACCTTCCTATATTAACCTTAAATAAATCATAAAAATAAAAGTTTAGGGACGGGGTGTCACAATCTACCCCCAAAAGAAATTTTCATTCTCAAAGTTTATGCACAAACTAGTAAAACACCAATGAGTACTACTTAATAAAAACCTGATACATGAGAGCATCTTGATCCAAACTCTGTAACATAAATACCAGGATACATTAAGTACCCCATGCCAACCCTAGTGGCAAAATCTACTAATGTAAGTGAGCCTATCCGATCAGTCCAGCCTGGCATCCCCCAAGCTATAATCCTGATAAGATACTGTATGAATGGTGGTGCGACTCTAACTTCTGTAGTGGCTCCCTGGTGACTACCAAAACCTTGCATGGAAAACTTAACTAAGGTGTCCTTCCGCGGACAAGCACCTAAAATGACACTCCAGGCCACAAAGGTATCAAGCTGAGGACCCAGACTAACTATACTAAGGTCGAAACATAAGTTGGCATTTGATTGATCTTAGGGAACGCTCTGACCCTACTCAATTTCCTAATTCTCAAAAATTCTACTAAGAATTGGGCATAGTTTCCCCTAAAATTTAAGGAAACCAAAAATCTACACGAAGAGAACACTCCCCATAACAAATCCAACAAACAAACCGTGGGCACCGATTCCCAACGAAAATCAAATTAAGAGAAGGAAGTCTCAAAAAGATATCTGAAACATAGATAGAGGTTGACTGGAAAAGATGACTGAAGATCTTACACTTAAGTCGGTTCGTGTTAGAGAGTAAAAATAGGGTTAGATAAAACTTATTCTCAATAAAACACATTTTCCCCAAAAATATCAAATGATCCACTGGAGCTCTGCAATAAATTTCTTCTTCAATTTCACGATAACACCATATCCTTGCTACTCTATTCACATCAGCCACAACTATGGCACTGCATATTTTTTCGATGGGACGGAAAGCACATTACCCCAAAGCAATTCATGTTGAAGATACATAAATTACTGAAATCGCTGAAATAACTAACTCGAGGGTTAATGATTCTGAAGTTTGACGTATGTCCATCGAGGCAATCTGGTCGCTAAGTCCATTCCTAAGGAAACCTTACTTCCCGTAGTTATCATCACAAACACCTCGTCTACTACAGTAATAATACCCATGTCTCACAACACCCAAACAAATCTGGAATGAAGGAAAAGACAAAATGAGCACAGGAAAAAGGATTGTTGATACCACATAAGTGAGGGAAAATGATTATAAGACTACTAAATATTTTATTTTTCAGATAGAGCAACCTCATATCTCGACAAACATTCGAGTCGATGCTACGGGTCGAAAACTAGATACACTACTGACATTGAATTCTCATAGTGCACTCAATAGACCCGATAGTAAGTGCATAGTACTGCTCCGATTTCTATCGTAAAACTGAAAAACAACGCAGATGATCAATATCTTCTTGTTCTCTACGCACGCGTGGGAATAGAAAACCGAAATCTGAATGAAGACACGTGATATACAACCTTGGTGGTGAAGTATTTGGCTGGTACCATCGTAGAATGGACACAAAAAAAGGTAGGCAGTGAATACAAGATGTTCACCATACTACTAAAAAAAAATGCGAGGAAACCGGTATAATACATAACTCCTCACTGAACTTACATTCCTTAAAAACTCAATTATTTCTAATCGTTTCATCACATTATGCTTAACATGGAGAAATGCCTGAACACTTCCATAAATCTGATCGAGGTCGGCGCACACAAGGCATAACGATAAGGGCACACTGACTCACAGGCTAAAGTTCATACGCAGTCACATTCGTCACGTATTCGACAAAGTTTAAAACCATGAGTATTTGATGGGGATTCGCTGTAGTCAGGCCATCATTCTGGAAGTATTGAGCATAATCAAACACAATGACAGAAGAAATCAAGTACACTCTACAAAACCTATAACCTAATGCTTTGATACCAACTGAAATGGCCCAAACCCGATTTAGTTGTCGAACCCGAAATTAAGCCCTAATGACTATGCTAACCTTAATTACTACTTACTAATTGACAGCCAATATGGAGATCCAAAACTCAAAAGTCAATAAAATAAAGAAAATTTCCAACATATAGGTTCACTACTAAAAAATACAAGTTATACAACTATATTTGACATCAGAGCAGCTTGACAAATTAAAATGAGTATGTAAAGAAAAATACTAATTCGCAGGATCAACCTTGGATCATACGGTAGATGCCATGAACTGTGTGCGCACTCGACCTCAAACAAACCCTAGAAACTGGGAAATTAAACCTAAAAACCCAAGGAAAGGCACATAAAATACTAAAACTTTTAGAGTGAGTGGACAAAAATAAAGCTTCCATATAAACTAATAACTATAAATAATATGACTTTCACTATAATGTACATAAAAATTATGCGAGTCTAAAAATATGATCATCCAGGTACTCCTGGGTACTATAAAATATGTGGAGGCTACGACTCGGGTCATCCGACTTCAAGTCCTAATACTGCCCAGGTCAGGTTCCTGGCTCTCCTGGGTGCTCTATAAATCCTCGGGTCAGGTCTCTGGCCATTCCGGAGCGTCTCGGGGATCAGCCGAGAAGTAGTGCATCGATGCAATAACTGTGACTATGCTCTGTTTAAAACAATATGCTGTATGCCTCCAATCTAATACATAACTGTAATAATGCGTAACTGAAAAGTGCATCTGTAAAATGCATAATTATAAATGCATAACTATAGACACGCATAACAATAGTGAAAATAAAGTGTCCACTCACTGTACTGTGCCGTAATTTGCACCAAGCCGAACCCTGCATGTCAACGTATCTATGCATCTGTCACTGACTGCTCATACATCATCTTGAAACAACGATTAATATTTAATAACTAATTGTCAAAAATAATATTGCATATCTAAGCTCGTTCAGTGACGAGCAATATCATCGAGAACCTCGCATTGTCGAAAATCGTGCATTTCGAACTTCTCATGAAAGGACCCAACCCCGATTTAGCTCCCTAAATCGGAATCAAACCCTTTCGAAAACACGAACCAACAAAAACTTTTCGAAATTTGGGCAGAGTTTCGTTACTAGCGTGGAATTACCTTAACCTGCACGCTGAAAATATACTTCATCCTATGCCACAAAAAGCAAACCGTGGGCACCAATCCCATCCGGATTTCTCAATATCTCAACAGTATAGTAAACAATACAAAATATAGTACTTTACTGAAATCCGGGTTAAAAATCGTATAACATATACAACAGGAAGCTCAGAGCGACTTCTAATACATAACCATATATGTATACCACAGTAGGTAGAACAATAACCTACTGGAAGAAACAAAGTAGCTCGAGCACTATGCCTTCGACCACGACGTGCGACACCAGAGCCTGAACTGCAAACTGGGCACGGAAACCGAAAAACCCAGGGGAAAGACAATAAACACGTTAGAGTGAGTGGACGAAAATAAATGTCTTTCACCAAATAATATATGTTATAAAACATATGCGAGTCGAAATATAATAAATCAAACCAAATAGTATACGAGGAGACGCTGACTCCAACTCGTAAACAGAGCATGCAAGTAAAATCTCACAGTCAGAACCACGGGGTCCCTAGCCCACACGTGATCCAGAACCACGGGGTCCCTAGCCCACACGTGATCCTAGCTGGTAACATCCTCGGGGATCAGCCGGGATGCAGTGTATCGATACAACCTCATAACTACGACTGTACTCTGTGAAAACCAAATCATAAACAGTTCGGTGCAAATGCATGAAACAATATATCAATGTATGTATACTCGTATACGCATATCCATATATGTATAATCGTAAAACATATGCTCATAAAACCATAATCAATCTGCATGCTCAAGTTCGTAATTCATATATATAAAAGACTCGCAATCATTTCCGTGAAAAGAAATTGTCCACTCACAGTCTGGCATAACGCGTATCGCGTTAACCCGTGATCCGGCGGAAAATCTCTCGCCAAACGAACGATCACGAACACCTGAATAATCACAATGTCTAATTCTCACAAACATAATTCGACAATTCAAAACAAATTACGAGAAACCACCGTTCTCGGAAACACGTAATCCGATCACGACAAACTGTCGGAAATCCGGAAATCATACCACAATACCTCGCTGTAATTTCAGACGCTCAACTCGAAAAACAAACCTCCCCACTGCGATCGGGGCGCGATTTCGAGTGAAATGACATGCAACTTGTCGAAAATCCCAAAAAGTCAAAGTTTGACCGCCGTTGACCGTTGACCGCCGCCCACGGCGGCGCCACCACCAAACGGAGAATTTTCCGGCGGAGCAACCACCATTCCATGCAAAATCACCCATTGAGCAACTTTGTCAACTACAACAAAGGCCAATTCTCACTCTAACTCATCCAATTTCACGAAGAACCGAATTGTACACAAAATTTCAAATCAAGAATTCTCCCTACACAAATCAAATTGAAACTCAAAACCTACATGGTTAGGTTCGTGGAGGGAAGAGCTTCAAAGCCCACTCCAATTCATAGCTCAATTCAACCCGAATCTAAGAACCCGAATTCATCAAAAATCTCACCACTTTTGGCCGAAAATAGTTCACTCCTCCGGCGGCCTCGCCGCAAACGGAGGCCGGAAACGTCACGGGAGAGCTGAGACGAAATGGAGGGGACCACCCTTGGGCCGTGAGGTGGTCGGACGGCCACCACCGCCGTGGAGCTCCGGTCACCGTCGTGACCTTCATTTAAGCTCGGTCAAACCGAGTTGACCAAGTCAACTCCCCAAATGGTAAGTTTGACCTGCCCCAAAACAGCAGGTTTCCATATATAGGCTTTCCCGATTTGAAAACTTCATACTTATCCTTTTCGTCGAACTTCAAACGCGCGTAACTTTCTCGTCGTAATTCCGATTCCGATAATTCTCACGGCCACGAATTTGACTCGACATAATCTTTCATAATCACCCGAAGTCAAACACATCGACCAAACGGACAAAAAGTCAACCCTTTGAACCAACACACAATTAAATCAACGAAACAATCAACAATCGGCAAAATTCACAACTAATTCCTCGTAACTCCAAATCATGCTCCGGAAGTTCCCACGAACTCGAAATTAAATTCTGAACAACTTCCGTGAAGAAGCCGAAACCAAATTCTCGTCCAGTAATTTAGTCGTTAAGTAGCCCACCATTTAAATCTGAACTTCAAATATTCATAATTAATTCCTCGGTCGTCCAAATAACGATCCGGAACCGCCCACGAACTCATAATCACACGTACAACGACTCTCAAGAAGAGACCCAGCTCCGATTCTCGGCCAATAATTAAGTCGTTAACAAATTCTGGCAGTTCAAACATCAGTCGGCAATCTCCGACTACGCAGTAACTCACGTATACAGCTGATCATACTGCTGATTCTGGTCCGGGTCGTCACAAATCCACCCCCCTTAAAAAAAATTTCGACCTCGAAATTTCCGAGTCTGCCAACTACAAGGTAGGAGCACTGTCTCTGCATACTGCTCAACTTCCAACTGCAACCTCAACTGAACAACTCTGACAACCATCTCCACAATAAGAGATAATTCCGTGCTAAAATCCCTGTACCCTCAAATCACAAATCTGAACTGGCTCACACAATCGCCAAGTGTTCCTACATAAGGAACAGACAGGGTACACAATGCGAAACCAATCTGAAACACAGTTCCGCCACACGGAACACAACTCGCACAAAAACCAATGCTATAGGCAATGCCGACCATACGGCATAACACAAACTCGCATATGACCACACACAGATCAACATAGCGTGGCAAATCACAACTCAGTTACACACATCAACATAACTCACACACTCACATCAATATAGCTCAAACATCGAACTCGAGCAACAATCAACCCACTTCCGCTAATCTGACAATCTGTGGTAGCACATTTCACAAAATCTGAGTCAATTGTCAACTCAAACTCATACCAAGCTCACTCCAACACAATGAAGTACAACATCGTTCCTCAAAACGACGTCAAACAATATCAAAATCACAGTGGACAACAACCTAGTACTGCAAGCAACCTCGAACAAGAGAAACTGCTGGTTCCGAAACTTCCGGAACAGCAATACCGAGATACACAACATGCCCTCCAAGGCCTGAATAGTCCTCGAAGATCACTCGCCAATCCGAGGATAAGATCCGGTACTAACTCGTAATCTGGTCCCCAATGCTCGCTGCAAAG
The DNA here is from genome assembly GCA_946800695.1 of Geum urbanum. Classification (NCBI taxonomy): domain Eukaryota; kingdom Viridiplantae; phylum Streptophyta; class Magnoliopsida; order Rosales; family Rosaceae; genus Geum; species Geum urbanum. Next base: position 46,400,795 of record OX326998.1, read on the forward strand.
CTTGTCAACACTTTGTCGTAGCTGATTACCTCGACCAGCGATCTGGGACACAGGTACACCACGTAGATGGACAACCTCCGTCAAACCCAACTATGCCAGCCTGCCATTGAAATCTTTTCCTGAAAGTATAAGGAAATGTATTGAGTTCGTCAAACGATCCACAATGGCCTAACAACTGGTATCACAAACCAATGTGCATACAAACACACACACTCACAGCAACAAACGCCACATCCAACCGGAAATCTCAAATGGTTGACACATCTCGGCAATTTCTGCCTCCTAGCCATCGCCAGCCGACAAATGTGACATCTGCACACACATACTGCTACACTGCTCTTCATGTTGCGTCACGAGTAGTAAACTCGGAGTATCTGACACTTTTCCGCATCACTAGCGCCAAATGCGCGTGAAACCTCGAGCCTCAACATTATCACACTTGAACTCAGCTTCCATAGCTCATAACCCGGCTAACACGAAAATTTGAGCCACACGTACACATGAAACACTGAAGCTCCCGACTCTCGACTGAATGCATCAACAACAACATCCCAAACGGATGGTCAGAATGCAGCCACTAGCCTTTCTCGAACAAGCTCAAAGGTGCAGCCCTTGTCGTGAGTCAACCCCATCCATCTACACTGCCTCAAGCCCAAATCTGGCCGAGAATGCAAGTGGATGAAACTCAGTGGTCAGTGTACATCCTACACCGCGCTGCATGTCATAGTAGTAGCGTCACGAACTCACTGATGCTAACACAAAGACAGCTACACCCAAATCATACATAGGATATGTAGCTACACACAAAGTTCCACTGCTTGGAATCATGAGCCACCGCTCTGCTACACAGCATCAAAGCATAACCAAATCCAAACCTCAATGCAACACCATAACCCACAAACTCGTCGCGGTCGACAGGTAAGGTCAAAACTGAAGCAACGGTCAACCATCCTGCAGGAGTAAGTAACTCTCCTCACGTGCATCGAACCACTCGAACTTGACGCCTTCTTCGTCAATCCGGAAAGTGAAGTAGCAATCCGGGGAAATCCTGCACAAGCCGTCAGTAATAGCCTGCCCAACCCAAAAGACTCCCGATCTCTCGTACAATAGTAGGGCAAACTCCAAATCAACACGGCTTCTAACTGGTCAGGACCCACGCCAACTCCCTTGGCTAGCATCACACAACCCAAAATATTTACGCTAATCGGCCAAAACTCACACTAGCTGAACCTCGCAAACACCTGGTTGTCTCGCAAAGTCCGCGAAACTGCTCGCAACTGCTTCAGGTACTGGCTCACACTCCTGAAGTACATCAGGACGTTGCAGACGAACATGATTGCAACACGTCCAGAATCATCTGAACACATGGTCCATCAAGTCCACACGATCTACGGGGCATTGGTCAACCAAACAGCGTGACCAAAAACTCCTGATGTCCGCACCGCGATCCGTAAACTGTCCAAACCACAACTGACACATCGATCCTCAACTGATGGTATCCGGTCCTGTAATCAATCTTCGAAAATACTGAAGCTCTCGCGAGCTGACCAAACCACTCATCAATCCGAAGCGGAGGATACTCACTCTCCTCAGAAGTAAATCAGACTTCCGGTAGTCAATGCACCACCACGTCGAATCATTCAACGTCCGTACACATAATGCAAAAACACACCACGCAATACGTGGGGTCGCACGAAGTCTCCTGAAATCTCCTCCAGCATCTCCTGGACTCAAACTGTAGCTCCATCAGCTCCGCTGGCTCAGAACGACAAGGTGTCGGTAAAATGAGTCCAGCGCCTGGTACAAACTCAATAGTGTAGTCAGTCTCCCGAACTGGAGGAACACCTGATAACTCCTCCAACACACACCTGGAAACTCGGGGACCACCTCAATATTACCAATGTCAGACACAGCAACCACAGTATCCACAACATGAGGTAAGCAAACAACACAACTCGTCCCCATCATCCGCTCGACCATCACCACGAAACAGCATCTCGGGGAAATCTGGTCATCAAAACACAACCTCCTTCTCGAGGTAATCAAACACCGCCAAAATGCATCATCAGTAAGTTCATATTCACGATCACATCACAACCACAATGTCCGGCTATAACAGATCCGCGGCTAAACCATATCCTCCAACAAGGACCTCGCAACCTCCGAATGGATGCAACACTTTCCAAAACCTCGAAAGTGGAGATACAGGTACAATAGCCATGGATATCAAACAACAGTAACCTCGGAGAAAAATCTGTCCTCAAATAAGGTCATGACACGAACTCTAACATGCCCAACTAGCCACACACATCAACCGCGACTTGCTGAATAGCTCATCAAAAGGATACATTGATCAGACTGCAGGAACAACATGAGGATCTCCTCGCGAACTCTGAACTGTCGAACTACTAAAACAGTTGGCTGGGGCACTCTCTCGCAACGTGACCCTCCTGGCCACCGAAACAGCAAATGAAAGTGCTCCACGAACACAAGTCACTGCAACCCTGCTGCGTGAAAGGATTACCAACGATCGCCCAAACTCATGCCACAGGAGCAAATCCGCTACTCTGTGATTTCCGCCATCGCCAAACGAATCAGGAGAGAATCCTTAACATAATAAAAAAAAAGCCACAGTCTGATGACGTCACTAATCCCGAAGTGTCGGAACTCAACCTCATCAAAATCTCGACTAAGTCCACTTTCCTCAAACCATTGCATCGAAAACCACATACACCTTTCCATCACAATAGCCTCGCCACTGAGTGCAGCACACTAAGCTCCTCACGGAAATCTCGAGGCATAACAATCAGTCTCTCTCTGATGCTCAGGTTCAAACTCATCTCGAACCTCATGCACTGCTTCCTCTGAAGCCACATAACACGTGCAAACAGGGACAAACATGTGGACAATGCATCTCTGCCTCAGGTGGGTAAACACTCCACATAACGCTTGCTGAGTAGCCTGATAAAACGATTACCATAAATACAACATCCTGAATGTAGGCCATGGAGTCACAACCGGAACTCACACAATAACAGCCCACCAAACACAATAATCTGAATCAGGCAAACATCACCGCCACAATTCTCAGCTCTGAGGCAACATATAAACGCCCATATACACATCCCCAGGCAAACCGTGCCACACAAATCTCTGAACTCTGAATACTCATCCAAATCCACAATCTCTGGCAAATCGCGCGTCGATTGATCCTCAACAGGATCCACAACCGAAACGACACGGAAAGCACGTCAGGAGGCATCCTAATGAATACAATACCGTTCACAACAAGTGGAACGTAATCATGGAACTTCAAATATTTGAAAGCATACAACACCTGGAATTTGATGATTATCCGCCGGCCGATCGGGTCACCATTTCAGACATGCTGTACATTCTCAAATATCCTTAGTAAACACGACTACAGAAGTTTACAGAATCTATAACCTAATGCTCTGATACCAAACTGAAAGGACCCAACCCCGATTTAGCTCCCTAAATCGGAATCAAACCCTTTCGAAAACACGAACCAACAAAAACTTTTTAAAATTTGGGCAGAGTTTCGTTACTAGCGTGGAATTACCTTAACCTGCACGCTGAAAATATACTTCATCCTATGCCACAAAAAGAAAACCGTGGGCACCAATCCCATCCGGATTTCTCAATATCTCAACAGTATAGTAAACAATACAAAATATAGTACTTTACTGAAATCCGGGTTAAAAATCGTATAACATATACAACAGGAAGCTCAGAGCGACTTCTAATACATAACCATATATGTATACCACAGTAGGTAGAACAATAACCTACTGGAAGAAACAAAGTAGCTCGAGCACTATGCCTCCGACCACGACGTGCGACACCAGAGCCTGAACTGCAAACTGGGCACGGAAACCGAAAAACCCAGGGGAAAGACAATAAACACGTTAGAGTGAGTGGACGAAAATAAATGTCTTTCACCAAATAATATATGTTATAAAACATATGCGAGTCGAAATATAATAAATCAAACCAAATAGTATACGAGGAGACGCTGACTCCAACTCGTAAACAGAGCATGCAAGTAAAATCTCACAGTCAGAACCACGGGGTCCCTAGCCCACACGTGATCCAGAACCACGGGGTCCCTAGCCCACACGTGATCCTAGCTGGTAACATCCTCGGGGATCAGCCGGGATGCAGTGTATCGATACAACCTCATAACTACGACTGTACTCTGTGAAAACCAAATCATAAACAGTTCGGTGCAAATGCATGAAACAATATATCAATGTATGTATACTCGTATACGCATATCCGTATATGTATAATCGTAAAACATATGCTCATAAAACCATAATCAATCTGCATGCTCAAGTTCGTAATTCATATATATAAAAGACTCGCAATCATTTCCGTGAAAAGAAATTGTCCACTCACAGTCTGGCGTAACGCGTATCGCGTTAACCCGTGATCCGGCGGAAAATCTCTCGCCAAACGAACGATCACGAACACCTGAATAATCACAATGTCTAATTCTCAAAAACATAATTCGACAATTCAAAACAAATTACGAGAAATCACCGTTCTCGGAAACACGTAATCCGATCACGACAAACTGTCGGAAATCCGGAAATCATACCACAATACCTCGCTGTAAATTCAGACGCTCAACTCGAAAAACAAACCTCCCCACTGCGATCGGGGCGCGATTTCGATTGAAATGACATGCAACTTGTCGAAAATCCCAAAAAGTCAAAGTTTGACCGCCGTTGACCGTTGACCGCCGCCCACGGCGGCGCCACCACCAAACGGAGAATTTTCCGGCGGAGCAACCACCATTCCATGCAAAATCACCCACTGAGCAACTTTGTCAACTACAACAAAGGCCAATTCTCACTCTAACTCATCCAATTTCACGAAGAACCGAATTGTACACAAAATTTCAAATCAATAATTCTCCCTACACAAATCAAATTGAAACTCAAAACGTACATGGTTAGGTTCGTGGAGGGAAGAGCTTCAAAGCCCACTCCAATTCATAGCTCAATTCAACCCGAATCTAAGAACCCGAATTCATCAAAAATCTCACCACTTTTGGCCGAAAATAGTTCACTCCTCCGGCGGCCTCGCCGCAAACGGAGGCCGGAAACGTCACGGGAGAGCTGAGACGAAATGGAGGGGACCACCCTTGGGCCGTGAGGTGGTCGGACGGCCACCACCGCCGTGGAGCTCCGGTCACCGTCGTGACCTTCATTTAAGCTCGGTCAAACCGAGTTGACCAAGTCAACTCCCCAAATGGTAAGTTTGACCTGCCCCAAAACAGCAGGTTTCCATATATAGGCTTTCCCGATTTGGAAACTTCATACTTATCCTTTTCGTCGAACTTCAAACGCGCGTAACTTTCTCGTCGTAATTCCGATTCCGATAATTCTCACGGCCATGAATTCGACTCGACGTAATCTTTCATAATCACCCGAAGTCAAACACATCGACCAAACGGACAAAAAGTCAACCCTTTGAACCAACACACAATTAAATCAACCAAACAATCAACAATCGGCAAAATTCACAACTAATTCCTCGTAACTCCAAATCATGCTCCGGAAGTTCCCACGAACTCAAAATTAAATTCTGAACAACTTCCGTGAAGAAGCCGAAACCAAATTCTCGTCCAGTAATTTAGTCGTTAAGTAGCCCACCATTTAAATCTGAACTTCAAATATTCATAATTAATTCCTCGGTCGTCCAAATAACGATCCGGAACCGCCCACGAACTCGTAATCACACGTACAACGACTCTCAAGAAGAGACCCAGCTCCAAATCTCGGCCAATAATTAAGTCGTTAACAAATTCTGGCAGTTCAAACATCAGTCGGCAATCTCCGACTACGCAGTAACTCACGTATACAGCTGATCATACTGCTGATTCTGGTCCGGGTCGTCACATCTCATAAGCATAAACCTAATTATAATTTGTGAACCTTTAATTTCTTTGAAAGTTATGATATGTTTCTGAAACGTTGTGCAACTCTAGCGCACAATAAAATTGTAAAAATGTTTAATTAATGTCCGATTAATTCCAAGTTCACAGCAAACTACAGCCAATAAATTTAATAACCTCATCATTGTAATCAGCATGCGATTACAAGTAAAACGACATATAACTCAACCCGTTTAGGAAATTAATTTTTCGGTCAACTTTTTCGGCAATGCGCCACCACAGACGGCGGCGTGTGCCGCCCACGCGCCACTACCGTTAACCACTGCTGATGGCAGCAAATGACACATCAATAGAGAACTCTCGTCGAGCCCAACAATCTGTCTCAAATGACCTAAGGAAGATTCCGGCGCATTTGGCCGGGATCGACCCCGAAAGCAACTCGGCCGAAAAATCAATTTTGGCTCCGATCTCTGCCGTCAAGCCATTGCGAAGCTCGGGACTGGTCCCATTCGACTCGCTACAATGAGGGAAGAAAAACCCCTCTCCCCTCACAAACCAAAATAGCCAGTAACGCCGTACGCGGCGGAGGGCCATCCGAACTTTTACGGGTTGTACTGTTCGTGAGATTTATCCCCATAACTTTTTGACTATTAATTAATCTAAGGCTAAGTGAATCTCTCTTACCCACAAGTATACAGGGTCAAGTTATACTATTTATAAGGAAGTCGAATGCCAAACCCACGAGGATTGACAACTTAAAATCCTTAGCTTGAGTCGATTAAGCACTTGAAATCACAGATTAACTAGATACAAGACATGACACTTAAACTAAAGCAAGATGTGGAAGTGTATCTTATAAGACTAAGTCCTTTGGAGACTTAGCATTGCAAGGGATAGTTAAACTACAATGAGTGGTTAAACGAAAGGTTGATTGAATGTTTACTACTAACTAAATTAAGTGAAAACATACAGTTAGAGCAAAACAAAATATAAATGTTTGGTCGGCAAGAGATGTTGCCACTAGGCAACTCAATGTACCAACAATATATGTCCAAGTTATGAGTTTAGTCCGATTCACACGTGTTTATCCAATTAGTGATCTTTTTTAGTCAACATTGGTTGTAAACCAAATCTCCTAGGCCATTAGGGCACTAGAAGTGTTCCGGTCCAACATTCAAGTATAAAGCAATCCGAAACTAGAAGGCAAATCAAATACGAATCATATCTTAATCATACCACATGCCTAGTGAGTTCAATATGTGTTCACTTATGATGAATGTGAATGACTTTCCTTCCTAAGTCCCTATTAGAGGACATGAAAGTATGTTCTAATGACTTTCCTAATCCACGCCTTTTATAACATGAATTAGAAGAAGTAACAATTTGAAAGGACCCAACCCCGATTTAGTTTCCTAAACCGGGATCAAACCCCTTCTGAAAACACGAACCAACAAAAACTATAAAAATTTCGGTAGAGTAACGCTACTAACGCGGAATTGCCATTAACTTGCACCCGGAAAGTACACTTCATCCTACGCCACAAAAATCAAACTGTGGGCACCAATCCCATCCGGATTTCTCAATATCATAACAGTAATGTAAAGTAATAAATATAACTATACTTTACAGAAATCCAAGGAAAATCGTATGAAAATATATCATCAGAATGTTCAGAGCGACCTCTAGTGTATAATTATATAAATATACCACAGCAGGCAGAACAAGAAACCTACTGGAAGAAACAAGGTAGCTCGAACACTATGCCTCAGACCACGACGTGCGACACCAGAGTCTGAACTGCAAACTGGGCACGGAAACCAAAAAGCCCAGGGGAAAGGCAAATAAAAACGTTAGAGTGAGTGGACGAAAATAAACATATGCCTTTCACCAGTTTCATATACATAATCAATATAAAACAATGCGAGTTCGGAAAGTATATATAGAGGTTGCCAGGCGAATCTTTCAAGCCCGACGGTCAGGTGAATCGCTCAAACTCGACGGTGATAGGCCAGGGGAATCTCTCAACCCTGGCGACTTACAGGGGAATCTCTCAACCCTGCCCAGAGGAATATCTCAACTTTGGTCCAGAGGAATCTCTCAACTCTGGCGGACTACCGGTGATCAGCCGAGTAGCCGAAGCATCGATGCAGTAATGCCATCCACAATAAATATAAAATAATACCTCCGAAAATAACATATATCTCAACATCGTATAAATTAAATACGAAAAATCACGAAAAATCACGAACTCGCAACAACTGTGAAAATATAAAAATGTCCACTCACAGGTGAGCGTAACGCGATACGCGTTAATTCCGTGATCCGGCGGAAAATCCCTCGCCAAACGAACGATCACGAACCCCTGGATAATCATAAAATCCATTGCTCAAAATCATACCTCGAAACCTCAAATCATATCACGAGAAACAACTGTTCCCGGAAACATATAATTCAACAATGACGAAATCGTCGAAAATCCGATAATCAAACCACAAAATCTCGCTATAATTTCTGATGCTCAATTCGAAAAACAAACCTCACCACTGCGATCCGGACGCGATTCCGAGCGAAACGACATACAACTCGTCGAAAACCCCAAAAAGTCAACTTTGACCGGAGCACTGTCGGCGACGGCGACGCAACCAAACCGTGAAATTTCCCGGCAGACCAACACCTATTCCACTCAAAATCATCCAACAAACAACTTCCATAACTACACCATAGATCAATTCTAACTCTAACTAGTCCAATTTCAAGGAAAACCGAATTTTCACACAAACTTCAATCGATCGATTCGCCATGTACAAGAAGAATTGGAACACCATACTTACAAGGTAGATTCGTGATGATGAGGGCTTCAAAGCCCAGTGCTTCATGCCACTCAATTTGGCCGGAAAAGAATCAACCAAAAACCTCAAAAATCTTCAAAGTTTCGACCGGAATTTCTCCCTCCTCCGGCGTCCTCGCCGTCGATGGTGGCTGGAAACATGACGGGGACGCCGAGGCGAGTCGAACGGGTCCAAGCCCGAGGCCGGAGGTGGCCTGACGACAGCCCACCGCCGGCGAGCCGTGCCTCCCGTCGCACCTCCCATCCTCTTCCGAGTTGACTCGGTCAACATAATAAATGAATAGTTGACTTGCCCAAAGTAGAAACCCAGTTTAAATACTTTCCAATTATGGAAACTACCAAAATTAACTTTACGACAAACTTCGAACAAACGTAACTTTCGTATCGTAAATCCGTTTTCAACAATTCTCGCGTCAACAACTTATCTCGACAAATTCTTCATTTTCCACCCGAAGTCAAACAACTTTAACCAATCCAATAAAAAGTCAACGAACCAATTCATCACAAGCTTATCCGATTAAACGATCAACGACCGAAAATATTCCCAACTTATTCCTCGTAACTCGGAAAAATCCTCCAGAAGTTCCTACGAGCTCAAAATTAAATTCTCTACAACTTTCACGAAGGATCCCAAATCAAATTCTCACCCGGTAATTTAGTCGCTAAGGAAGCCGCCATATTAGCAGATTACGTTGAAATCACGACAAATCGCGAAACTCGCAAATCAAGTCAATAATCATTCCATCTACAGTTCGGGTTGGTCAACGGTCCAAAATGGATCACAATCACTATTCGGATAGACTCGAACACAAAAGGACAAACTCGAAAATATACCAAAATTCAAATATTCATATTATATTCCTCGGTCGTCGAAATAATATTTCGGAACCGCCCACGATATTGAAATCACGCGTACAACAACTCTCGAGAAGAGACTCAACTCAAATTCTCAGCCAATAATTAAGTCGTGATCAAGACCAGCGATTCAATCAACAATCAAAAATTTGCGATTACGCGCTAACCTCATGGATTTAAGCTGATTACACTACTGATTCTGTTCCGGGTCATCACACAATTATCTACAAAGCCCTTTCGAGTCAATGTAAGATTGACCGAAGCTCCTTAAGTCGATTGGACGACTTCAAGAAGGCTTTGGTCCGTGCTCAAGCCCAAATAAAACCAAACCTTAGGCCCATCTTCTCGAATGCAACCTAAGTCATGTTTACATGCTTATCTTTCTTAGGTGAGTGACTAATTCACTTACGTTCAGTTTTAGCTTACTTAAACTGTGACGACCCGAACCAGAATCTGTTGTGTATTCGGCACGATTCTCGAGATTGAGTTTAGTCGCAGTCTTATGTCGTATAAGAGTTTTGCCGATTCGATTCGCGACTTTGTTTTCGGTCGAGAATTTGAGTTGAGTGTCTTCACGGAAATTGTAGAGTACGTGATTTCGAGCTCATGGGCGGTTCCGGAAGATTTTTCCGATAACCGAGGAATATTTTATGATTATTCCAAGTTTCGGTTTCCGACGAGTTTATCCGATTGTTTCGAGTTTATCCGAATCGTGATGGTTATCCATTTCGAATCGTCGATCGACCCGAGGCACGAGTATAAATATCGAAATAGTCGAGAATTAGTTGAAAACTTCATTCTGGGCTTTGACTGACGTTGACTTGCCTTGACTTTCCAAAACTGGAAAGTTGACCGTTGACCGAGTGAGGGAGAAGTTTCCCGTTTCGGCTTGCTGTCTGACGACCCACTTTCCGGCCACCTTCGGCCTTGTGAAAGGTATTGTTAGATTCCTCTAGTGATTTCCAGTCGGTTTGTACTTTGAATTGTGAAAATTGATGGAGGTTTGTGGAGGAACGAATCGGGGCAGTTTTGGGTGGTTCGCCGGTGACGGTTGAGGTGGTTCCGATGGGTGTTCGAGGCTGGGTTGTTGGGGGTTTGGCTCCTTATGCCCTCGGGATGCTTTCCCTTTGATTTGATTTGGGTTTTATCGAGTTTTCCGGCGAACCCGTGGTGGTTGCCGGAGGTAGGTTCCGTTTTGTTTCGAGCTTGTTTTGAGGGGTTTTAACTGTGAATTGGACTTTGTGGCAGAAGAGGATTGTGTTTGGATGGTCGTGATCTTGTAAGTTGGAAGTTCTCCACCGGTGAATCTCGCCATTGACGGCGCGCCGCCGCTGCCGGCGGCGGTCAACGGTGGTCAACGGTGGAAGAGTTGACTTTTTCAGATTTTGATGAAATTAGTGTCATTTTTCTTGAAATCACACCCTGATTATCGTCCAGAGGTTTTCGGGTTGATTTGGTTAGCCGATTTTCAGTCGAGGTTTCGAGTGGGAAATTCGGGAGTTTCATTTATCGTTTTGTACTGCATTGCATTTTTCCGGGAACGGTTGGTTTCCGTAATTCAGTACAGGGTTGTGGACTACGATTTTGATCAGTTATGTTTTTGTGAATATTCAGGAGATCGAGATCGAGATCGGGATCGTGATCGTGCTTCTGAGATTAGCGCCGTTCATTGAGATTAGCGCGAGTGCGCGTTTTGCTCACCTGTGAGTGGACAATTTCTTTTTACGGAATTCTTGCGAGTCTTTTATATGATTTTCGAACTTGAGCATGCGTATGAGATTTTAGATTACATGAGCATATGTTTTACGATTATACCTATACGGAAATACGTATACGAATATGCATACACTTATATGTTGTTTCATGCATTTGCATACACTTATATGTTGCATCAACTGGTGAAAGACATTTATTTTCGTCCACTCACTCTAACGTGTTTATTGTCTTTCCTCTAGGCTTTTCTGTTTCCGTGCGCAGTTGCAGTTCAGGTTTTTGTGTTTTCACGTCTCGGTTTGGAGGCTAGTGATCAGAGTTACATGTGCTTTCCAGTAGGTTCTTGTTTCGCCTACTGATGTGTATATTGTATATGTTTTACTTTAGAGGTCGCTCTGATACATTCTGATACTTGTGTTAGTATTGCATCATTAGTTGTACAATTAACATACTTATCCACTTAAGCAGGTTAGCAACACCTACCGGACCACCCACAAGACCACCAAGGAGGCTCCAACTTCACTCACCAGACCCACCCCATCCGAGCGCACATGCGCCCGCCAGGCGCACGCCCGAACGCACGGATCACATACCAGCAGAACCACACCAGTCCCACATCGAAGAGTACAAGTGAGCACCAATCTCAACCACCTATATGGGTAAGGTAGTTATGGCAGGTAAGGGCATTCAATTCATTCTGATCCAAGCATCAAACACTCGTCCGCACGTTCGCTTGACTGTTATATCCAATACATCATCTGACTTAGGCATCGGAGCGTTGAAGGCGGGCCACCCCGTCTCGACCCCTGACCGCCTGCTTCGTGGTTGTATTCTTCTAACAGCCGCACCCGAACACGCGAACTCGATCACCCGACAGAAGAGGAAGCATCTGACCGTTCGAAAGGAGTCCGCACAACCGAGGAGAGAGATAACGCCCTCCCATCCGAACAGCCCCAACGTTCGGACGCACCAGGAGGAGGAAGGAAGTCTATTCGTGTTGCTTCTGCCCCATTACGCCCCCGCGCGTGATTCGGTAGAAACATCTGGCGCCGTCTGTGGGAAACTTACAAATTGCAAACCTCGTATAAACACCACAAAAATCAAAGGTCCACATGCTCAACCCGGTGACTAACGGCAGCAACGCGCCCGATGGGGAGACGCCGCCAGACTCGCAGGGGCGGAATGCACTAGCGACCGGTGGGGACGATGGCGAGGAGCGGATCAGCAGCCTGGTCCAGGAGTTACGGGAGGCGGCGCTCGAGAGAGCAGCGGAGCGCCAAATCTGTCAGAGGTTGGAGGATCGGCTGGACGCGCTCATCAGCCAGCAGATGGAGCAGCACGAGGAGACCCAGGAGACCACCAGCGAAGAGCAACACCCGTTCAGCAGGACCAACGCCCAGGCGGCCCGAGCGCCCTCGCCCGTGGAGGAATCGGCGCCCCCGACGAACAACGCTCTGATCCTTCGGAGGATGGAGGAGCTGGCAGAGGAAGTCTCGCGCCTGCGCAAGGACAAGCTGGCTGGTCAGGGTGGGACGTTCGCCCCCCGGGTCAGTCCGTTCTCGGTGCATATACTCCAGGGGAAGGGACCCCCACGCGAAGATAATGAAGATCGCTCGATTCGACGGGAGCGGAGATCCACGCGTGCACATGGGCGAGTTTCGATCCACCACGGACGGAACCCGATACTCGGACCCAACCTTGTGTTTCCTGTTCCAGGAAACGCTGGCAGAGGAAGCACGGAGCTGGTTTTACGAGATCCCGCCAGGGTCCATCCATTCATTCCTTGAACTGGCGGAGAGCTTTTTGAAGCGCTACAGGCTCCAAGGCAAATACAACACCGCGAGCATCCTCCTCAAGGTCCGCCAGGGGATGGACGAGAGCCTGTCGAGCTACATCAACCGATGGAGGACGCTCGCAAGCACGTGTAGGGATCTTGATAAACAAGTGGCCAAGGTAGCCCTGATGGACAACCTGCTCGCCACCCCATTTGTAGAGAAGCTTGTGAGGAAGGAGCATCTCGACTACGACGAGATCATGGACCTGGTCGTACAGAAGGCTTTAGTGGAGACACGAGTGTACGGGCCCCCCTCCGAACCCAGTTCCAGCATACCAGAAGCGACAAACGCCCAACCACGGCAGCTGGCGGACGACGAAAGGCCAACCGGGGTGTGACGACCCGAACCAGAATCAGATGTGTGTTTGGCACGATTCTCGAGATTTGGTTATAGTCGCAGTTTTGCAATATTATGTGGTTTGCCGATTCGATTCGCGACTTTGTTTTCGGTCGAGAATTTGAGTTGGGTGTCTTCACGGAAAGTGTAGAATACGTGATTTCGAGTTCGTGGGTGGTTCCGGAAGATTTTTCCGATAACCGAGGAATATTTTATGATTATTTGAAGTTTCGGGTTCTGACGAGTTTATCCGATTATTTCGTGTTTATCCGAATCAATTCGTATATTCGTTTTGGACCGTCGATCAACCCGAGGCTCGAGTATAAATAGCAAAATAGTCGAGAATTAGTCGTAAAACATTGTTTTTGGGAAACTTTGACTGTTGACCCGTGAGGAAAAACTTTCCCGTTTCGGCTTCAAATTCCGGCGACCCAATTCCGGCCACCTCCGGCTTCGTAACAGGTACAGTTGGAATCCTTGGATGATTTCGAGTACGTTGGTGTTTGATTTGGATTAAATTGGTTTCGTTTTGCATGAGTTTGAGTCGAGCCGAGCTCCTCGATTTCGCCGGTGACGGTTGGCCGTTTCCGGCGAGGTTTGGAGGTGGGGGTTATGGGGGTTAGACTCCCCTAGCTCCTCTGAGTCTCGTAGTGTGTTCCTTTTGGTCTGAGATTGAGTTTTGAAGGGGGTTCGATTAGGTCACCGGAGCTATGAATCGCCGAACTGTTTCGGGTTAATTGACTTGGTTATGGATCGAATTGGACTTCGTGCCAGTTATAGGAATGGTTCGCCTTGATGAGGTTTTTAATTCTGGAGTTTCCTCGCCGTGAAATTTCACGGTTGACGGCGCGCCGACGGCGGTCAACAGTGATTTTTCGGCGAGGGTTGACTTTTTCAGATTTCGATGTAATTAGTGTCGTTTTTCTCGAAATCACGCCCTGATCGTCGTCCAGAGGTTTTTGGGTTGATTTGATTAGCCGATTTTCAGTCGAGATTTCGAGTGGGGATTTCGGGATTTCCGTTATACATTTTGTACTGCATTTCGTATTTCCGGGAACGGTTGGTTTCCGTGCATCAGTACAGTGTTGTGGACTACGATTTTGATCAGTTATGTTTTGTGAATATTTAGGAGATCGTGATCTGGATCGTGATCGTGCTTCAGGCGAAGGATCTTCCGCCGGACCACGAGTGTAGCCTGTGTGCGTGTTTCGAGAGTCTGTGAGTGGACACTTTATTTTCACGGATTGATTGCGAGTCCTTATTTATGATTTACGAACTTGAGCATGCAGACTGATTATGATTTTACGAGCATGTGTTTTATGATTATGCATATACGAATATACGTATACGAATATATTTATACGTACATATTATGTTTAAAGCATGTGCATAGAAAAGATTAATGGTTTGGTTTACACAGAGTACAGTCTCAGTATATGTTGTTGTATCGATACACCTTGGCTTCTCGGCTGATCCCCGAGTACGCTCTGGGAAGGACAGATATCCTGACCCGAGGCCTTTCTGGCTAGGAATCACGTGTGGGTCTGGGATCCCGTGATTCAGACTGTGCTATCGCGTGGTAGTCCATGAGTGATTCCGCGATTTTATATTGCATGCTCTGTATGCGTGAGGAGTTGGAGTCTCCCTCGTGTACCCGGACGCGTGAGGAGTTTGAGTCTCCCTCGTGTACCATTTCTTTACTTATACATTTGACTCGCATATGATTTTATACGTATATATTACTTGGTGAAAGACATTTATTTTCGTCCACTCACTCTAACGTGTTTATTGTCTTTCCCCTGGGCTTTTCGGTTTCCGTGCCCAGTTTGCAGTTTAGGTTTGGTGTTTCACGTTGCGGTTTGGAGGCTAGTGATCAGAGTTACCTGTGTTTTCCAGTAGGTTCTTGTTTCGCCTACTGATGTACATATTGTATATGTTTTACTCTAGAGGTCGCTCTGATATATTCTGATACATGTTGTGCGGATTTTCACGGATATACATATATACATAGTACAGTTTAATTAATGTTGTTGATTATATTGATGTTGAGAAATCCGGATGGGATTGGTGCCCACGGTTTGCTTTTTGTGGCATAAGACGAAGTGTTAATTTCTGGGTGCAGGTTATGGTAATTCCACGCTAGTAACGAAATACTGCCAAAATTTTGAAAAAAATTTTTGTTGGTTCGTATTTTCGAAAGGGTTTGATTCCGGTTTAGGTAACTGAATCGGGATTGGGTCCTTTCACGGGGGCTTTAAGAGGAATCGGGACACGCACAGACAGAATTACCAAAGGCCTTTCTTCCGCAGTCATCAGGGCAACGGTTACAACCAGGCACGGGGGCAAACGCAGCAGAGCGCCCGCTTTCCACCAGCACCGTACTACCGACCGGCGGGACAGGAGGTCTTTACGGTCGATAGGCAACCGCTCGAGCAGCTTCTCCGCCTGCATCGACACCGAATACCGCCACCAAACAACATGACAAGAGTAGGAGCTCCGACCGGCCAACTCCCGGACGTATGGTGCGAATTCCACAATGCCGCCACCCACCATACCAACAGCTGCATCATGCTGAAGAAGGCCCTTGAAAACTTAAAAGATGAACGGACAACCCCTCCCAGGGCGGAAGGACAACAGCGCCAGACGATTGCCAGGACCCGTGGGACCATCAGTACGATATCAAGAGGCAAGCGCAAGGAGAGGACATCATCGCCCGATCGCTCGAGTAGGGAAGTACTGACGATCGGGGCAAGGAGAGCGCCCAAGGCAGGAAGGAAGGAGGCGCCCACCATCAGCTTCACAGCAAGGGATGAGGAGGAGAACCCAGAGGACAGCACCATGTCGTTCGTGATCGACGCGATCATCGACCAATTCCTTGTGAAGAGGGTGCTAGTAGACAGTGGGGCGTCCGTGAACGTGATCTACTTCGACGCGTACACGGCGCTTGGGCGGCCCGCCAACAAAATGACGCAGGACCATGAGAGCATCGCCAGCTTCACGGGCGAGACATCATATCCGATCGGGAGTGACAGTCTGCGGGTCGAGATTGGCGCACCCGACTACCCACACAGCGAGATCCGGACGGACTTCATCGTCATGGACACCTCCTCCCCCTACAACGCCATACTCGGCAGGCCAGGGATCTGCAAACTAAAATTGATCGTCGCGGGGCATCTGCTCTTGGGAAGATTCCCAACCGAGCGTGGGATCAGGCACGTTCGGGGATACAATCACGAGGAAATCGCAGAACCTCGGGGAAGGCAGGAGGTCCTCGCCTCGGAACCCACAGATCGAAGGGCACGATCTACGCACGAACGATGAGGGGCCACGCCTTAACAGTAGACTACTGGAAGGGCAGGGAGACAGACCACCCGATCGATCAGACCGGCGCATTCAGGCTCGCCCAATCCAACTGGGGGACTGGGATAATCCGACAGAAGAGGGACACCCCGCCCATAGGGGGAAGCGCTGGCACTACAACCACGGCACCCATGGAACACCCAACATTCGGGGAAGTACTCTCGTTAAAATCTTATCATATTTTACTTATTGTACCCTTTCCATTTATCTATGTCGGCACGCCCGTTCGTCCTTACCCTGCCCGCCCATATACTCGGGGGACTGGGGATAGGCTACTCGCGCAAATGTAACACTTGGCTAAAACCCACAGCCATTCAAAGGAAAGGAGTGGGCGCGCTTACTCAAAAGATGCCAAAAAAAAAAACCCAGCTACAAAACGGAAAGAAAAGAAACTTCATTCATTCGCCCAATTACAAAACCTACTCTATTACAAAAGAAAAGAAGGAAAAGAAAAACTACTCTACTCCGCCCCAGTATCAACATCCAGCTCTTCACCCTCCTCCGACGACGCTGCCACTTCAGCTTCCACCTGCTCGCCCGGATCCATCCGCCTGATCACCGGCTCCAGCTCCGCCTCAGCAGGTCCCCCAGAAGGCCCTACCTCCCTCTCATACGCAGGAACCTGAGCGCCCGCCTGCCCCTCAACCTCAGACACCGGGAACGCCTCCCGGGCGGCTGCTTCAGCACGGACGCGCTTTAGCATGGCACGTACACACTTCACCTCGGCTAAGGCCTTATCCCGGTCAATCTTCGCCAAAGCTTCACAGGCAGCAACTTCATCCGCCCGGACAGCCGCCTCATCCGCACGGGCGATGTACCGACGCGTCAGATCATTAGCCTTGTCCGCCCTAGCCATCAACCGTTCCACCACCTTCCGGTGCTCCAGCGCGTCGGCCCTGAGGCGTGCAAGTTCCGCAATCTCCCGCGAGCGGACGCGGAAGACCTGCCGCATCAGGCGGGTGCACGCCACGAAGACCGCGTCCAGCCCATCAGGCGCGGCATCCTCCAGCGGCTGCAGCAGGGACCCAAGAGAGGCAGCACCATCCACCAGCGCACGGCGCACGCCGTCCACCACATCACCACTCGGCCCAGGAGCGGGGCCGGGAGAGGATCCTTCAGTTCGGGGGCGCTTCTGCGCCCGCTCCTCGCCTTCCCCTTGCTCGGGAGACTTTGGCGGACCCAAAGACAGGAGCGAGGGATCTGGAGAGCAAAAGTATCGTGGAGGACTTGAAGGTCGACTTAAAAACAGAGCAGCAACAAGCTCTCGACTTGAAGACGGAGGCGCGACGGGCGCACGACTTGAGGACGAAAGCGCAAGAACAACCTCCCGCCTGCCCCCGACATCATCTCGCTCGGACTGACATCGTTCGCACCCCACCTGCTGCTGTTCGCGCTCCGCCCGAGCCTGGGCCTTGGATCCAACCGTGTCACCTGGTGGCGGGCGTGGAGCATCCACTTGCATCTCTTGGACGGGCGGGGCAGGGTCAGCGACACTTGCAACAGGGGTCTTAGGTGGGGTACTATCCACCGGGACGGACGGGCCACCACCGTCATCCGCCACCTTGTGGACCTTCGCGACAACATTCCGCATCCTGAGCAGACAACGCTTGACCGCTTCATCCATATCGGTGGCCGTGGACTTCGATATTCTTCACTGCAAGCACATGCACGAAAGGTTAGCAAACCAATACAGTACTTCATAAATTTATCCTATTCATATTCCTGGTAGAAAACAACAAACGGAAGCCCAGACGGTCTGGCGGCACGCATGCGCCCATCGGGCACTCGCTCGTACCGAGCGTACGAAGGGACTGGGGGACTTCCGCCCGTATGGGGTGACCCAGCCCGTTCGCACAGAGGCAGATTTGGAGGAGCGCCAGGATATACCAGAAGAACGGGCGTAGGGGCAACACTTGGCAAAAGAAAGCAAGAAAGGCACACCACAAGAAACACCGAAAACCCATAAAAATCACCAAAAAACAGATCAAATCCCACCCACCTCAAGAACACGCCCCGTTCTTGAGAAAGCAAAAACCCAGAAACAACCAAACACCCAGAAATACACGAACCAAAAACAAGAAACAACAGAAATAGGACGAGAGCCTCACCAACCCGATACTTCACGGCAAACAGGAAGAACTCCGGCAAGAAAACGAAGAACAACAGAAATCCAAAAGGAACAGTAGGCAGATTTTCGGCAAGGTACGAAGGTGATGGAAAAAGATGAACACCACACCCCTATTTATACTAATCGCACGACGTCAGCCAGCAAACGCCAGCCGTCCATTCTCGCGTGTCCACCGTCGGATCACGCCACGTGGCACCGACCGGTTCACTTGCCCTCCTAAGTAACCGCGCCACCTATTCGGCTTCCCGCCTTGAATTCAAAACCTAGCACGGTCTCCAACAGCTCGACGCGTGGCACCCATGCACCACTCCCACGCGCCCACGCGCGCGATGTCTGCCCTTCAAGCAATCATGACAACAGCAGCATTTAATGCCCACGCCACGCCAGCATTAAAAACGACAGCTAGCATCTATTACGCAACGGTTCCCAAAAAAGGTCAAAAGGAATGTCACCTCAACCGTCTCATCAAAGCCCCACCAAATCCAAGGCAAAGGCACACCGCCCGCACGGCCGGCGAAAACAAACCACTCGCGCACGTCCGAACAAGGTAAAAACCACCGCGGGCGAAGGGCACCTCCCCAACGCATGCGCGCCGGTAAGAACCAGCAACACGGTTTAGGCGGCAACAGGCATGGCGCACTAAACTCGATGGGCGACACGGGCGCAAGGTTCTTCCCGTGTGCGCAAAACATTACCGATCGACGCACCAGTTCAGTCCTGGCAGGTTGCAGGCGCTGAAAGCGACGGGTGTGGGGTACGTCCTCTCCATACGCACACAAACACATGTGGCCTACCGTGAAAAGGAAGGGGGCCCGTCCTCCCCTTGCAGACCCTGAAACCGACAGGCGACGGGTGTGGGGTACGTCATCCCCGTTCGCACAAGCGCAGGCCGGAAAAGGTACCAGAGGCATGGGGTCCGTCCCCTCTCTGGACGTCCCAAAATTCGATAGGCGGCAACAGGCATGGGGTCCGTCCCCTCTCTTGCGCACGCTAAAGGTGGCACGGGCGTGGGGTTCTTCCCCTCCGTGCGCCGACTCATTCCAAATCAGAGGCATGGGGTCCATCCCCTCTCTGGACGTCCCAAAATTTGATAGGCGGCAATAGGCATGGGGTCCGTCCCCTCTCTTGCGCGCGCTAAGGGTGGCACGGGCGTGGGGTTCTTCCCCTCCGTGCGCCAGCTCATTCCTAGCAGAGGCATGGGATACGTCCCCTCTCCTGACGAAAATCGGTAGCCAGCAACAGGCATTGGGTCCGTCCCCTCTTTGCGCGCGCTAAGCTCGATAGGCGACCACGAGCGTGGGGTTCTTCCCCTCCGTACGCCAACTAAGTCCTAGTAGGGATGTGAGGTCTGTCCCCCCCTATAGGCAACGGGACTGATAAGCGACGCGGGGGGGGGGGGGGGGGAGCGCTCCTCGTCAAATCGCGAGAGTACAAGCCGAATTAGCCGGGCTAAGATCGATGGACTGCACGGGCGTGGGGTTCTTCCCCTCCGTGTACGTAACGTTAACGATCGATTCGCCGACTCGGGTTACAACAAGGGTGTGGGGTACGTCCTCTCCTTCAACGGTCCGAGGCCGATGAGCGTAGACCAGGTGTGGGGTCTGTCCTCTCCGGGCGCGAAATCTTCCCTGGTTAGGCGGCAGAGGCCTCTGCACGCGCTAAGGCCGAAGGGCGGCACGAGTACGTGATCATGGGCGCTGCAACACTTGTAGGTCGCGGTCCTGATCGCACCGTTGACGCTACAGCGTACGCTACGGCATCCCCGTTGACGTGCGACGTGCGCAGCATACCCCATCGCTGGCATACGAACAACATCTGCATACACCCGCACACCATACCATACATTCATGCATCACACCATACATTCATACTTGCATATTTATCTCTATATCTGTTGCACTTATCTGTGTTTACAAGACCAAAACCCCATCCGGGCGCGCGGCTCCAAATTATCAACATCTGTTTGGACGCCGGGCCCAGAAAACATGTACATGTACACGCTCGGACGCCCAGGTCCCACTCCGTCATGCGAGCCCTTCCTTGACCGGAGAGTTGGGGGACTTGGGGGTTACAGGATCATACACCACTGCTCAACCGGATAAGTATTTTGTTTAATCGTACGGGCCTTTTTTCAACTCCCCAGTCAAGAAAGTTCTCTTTGACTTGGGGACTTGGGGGACTTGTTAGTATTGCATCATTAGTTGTACGATTAATATACTTATCCACTTAAGCAGGTTAGCAACACCTACCGGACCACCCACAAGACCACCAAGGAGGCTCCAACTTCACTCACCAGACCCACCTCATCCGAGCGCACACGCGCCCGCCAGGCGCACGCCCGAACGCACGGATCACATACCAGCAGAACCACACCAGTCCTACATCGAAGAGCACAAGTGAGCACCAATCTCAACCACCTATATGGGTAAGGTAGTTATGGCAGGTAAGGGCATTCAATTCATTCTGATCCAAGCATCAAACACTCGTCTGCACGTTCGCTTGACTGTTATATCCAATACATCATCTGACTTAGGCATCGGAGCGTTGAACGCGGGCCACCCCGTCTCGACTCCTGACCGCCTGCTTCGTGGTTGTATTCTTCTAACAGCCGCACCCGAACGCGCGCACCCAATCTCCCGACATAAGAGGAAGCATCCGACCGTTCGAAAGGAGTCCGCACAACCGAGGAGAGAGAGAACGCCCGCCCATCATTCAGACGCACGAGGAGGAGGAAGGAAGTCTATTCGTGTTGCTTCTGCCCCATTACGCCCCCGCGCGTGATTCGGTAGAAACAACTTGTTTATACGGATTTTCTCGGATATATATATAAACTACAGTACCGTTTACTGTTTATGATTCATATATTGATGTTGAGAAATCCGGATGGGATTGGTGCCCACCGTTTGGCTTTTGTGGCATAGGATGAAGTGTTATTTTCTGGGTGCAGGTTATGGCAATTCCACGTTAGTAACGAAACTCTGCCGAAATTTTGAAAATTTTTTGTTGATTCGTATTTTCAGAAGGGGTTCGGTTCCGGTTTAGGTAACTGATCGAGATTGGGTCCTTTCAGCTTGGTATCAGAGCATTAGGTTGTCAGATTCTGTAGACTCTTGTAGTTGTGACGCTTAGGGTATTTGAGTTGATACAGCATGACTGGAGTGATGACCCGACTGGCCAGTGGTACTCATCAATACTTCAGGTGTTGTGTGTCCTCAAATATCTGCGGTTTCATGATTACGTTCTTTCTGCTTGTACCTAATGCTTGTCTTGTATCAGTAGGATGCCTCCTCGACGTGGTCCCCATGTTGATCGGGATGATGATCCTGATGAGGATCACCGAACGCGTGACTTGCTGATGCGAGTACTGCGTTTGGAAGAGCGTTTTGACCCTGTGGTCAAAGCTCGCACAGCTGGTGCTACTGTGTTTTCGGGTTCAGTTGATCCAGAGATATGCGAGGCATGGTTGGTTCAGATTGAACGTGTTTGTGAGCGTTTGTAGTTTACTCCTGAGCAGATGACAGTAGCCGCAGTTGGTTTACTTGAGGGTGATGCATACTTTTGGTGGGTTAGCACCGACAGAGTTCCAGCTGACACCCCGTGGACATTGTTCCGTGATCTGTTTATACGGAGGTATTTTAATCAGGCTACCCAGCAGCGCAAGTACGAGGAGTTTACGAACTTGAGGCAGGGCAGTTTGTCTGTACTTGAGTATAGGGATCGGTTTGCTCGTTTGTCTCGTTTTGCGCGGGATATGGTGGCTACAGAGGAAGCCAAGTGTCGTAGGTTTGAGCTAGGATTGAATCTGAACATCAAGGCGACACTGACTACGATGCCTCGGAACAACTTTGATGAGTTTGTTAGTGCTGCACTCCGAGGCGAGGATATTGAATAGGAGAGACAGCAAAGGTATCGGCCGAGACGATTTGAGGAAGGTGAACCAAGTCAGGGGCCTTCAAAGAGGCAGAGTTCTGATACTTCCGGTTCAGCTTCATCTTCAGGCGGTGGGTCATATCGACCACCAGCTAGTGTACCTAGATGGAGGTTGGGATGGAGGAGAGATCGACCGCAGTGACCACAGGCTAGTGCAGGTTCCAGCGGTTCTAGCTATCCTCGGCGTACTGGTGGCACGTTTGCTGTACCGCGGGAGTACCCATTGTGTAGTTTCTGCAACAGGCATCACCTTGGACCGTGTCAGCGAGGCCCTGTCACTTGTTTCCGTTGTGGCCAGGTGGGTCACTATGTGAGGGAGTGTCCTCAGTTGTATGGCGGTGACGGACAGGCGGCCCAGAGTTCCGGAGTTGACCGAGGTGCCACTTCTAGAGCGCGACCAGCACAGTTTACAGGTCAGGGTAGGCAGCAGGGACAACCCCAGCGAGGACGACCAGCCGGACAGGCGAGGGTTCATGCTATGACTCTACGTGAGGGCAGAGCATCACCGGAGGTCATTATTGGTATGTTACATGTTTTTGGTATTCCTGTACTTGTATTGTTAGATCCGGGTGCGCCACACATTCATTCATATCATTTAGACTGTCATCATTGGCTACGGTACCTGCGTCTCCACTTCCGGGGTTGTGGAGAGTGTTGTATCCGTCAGGTGAGGTTGTGAGCATCGGTTGGGTTTACCGAGATTGTGAGGATTTTATTGATGGCCATGGTTTAGCCGTAGATCTGTTACTGCTTGATATCGTGGATTTTGATTTGATATTGGGTATGGACTTTTTGGAGTCGCACTGGGCCATGTTTGATTGCCACAGGAAGGAGGTCGCGTTTCGTTGACCAGGGTTACCTAAGATACTGTTCCGTGGCGAGAAGAACACTTCACTACCGTGCTTGATTTCCGCGATGAGGGCGGATCAGTTGATGAAGAAGGGTAGTGTTGCTTACTTAGCCCATGTTGTGGATACTACGGCTGCAGTGCCAGACCTTGGTAGTATTGAGGTTGTGTCTGAGTTTCCGGATGTGTTTCCAGCAGAGTTACCTGGTATACCCCCTGTACGGGAGATTGATTTTACCATTGAGTTGTTGCCGGGTACTGGACCGACTTCCCAGACACCGTACCGGATGGCGCCTGCGGAGTTGAAGGAGTTGTAGATTCAGCTCCAGGAGTTGTTGGAGAAGGGATTTATTCGACCGAGTGTATCTCCGTGGGGTGCTCCGGTGTTATTTGTGCGGAAGAAGGATGGGTCTATGCATTTGTGTATTGACTACCGAAAGCTGAATCAGGTTACAGTGAGGAACAAGTATCCGTTGCCACGGATTGACGACTTGTTCGATCAGCTGAAGGGAGCAGCAGTCTTTTCGAAGATTGACCTTCGATCTGGATATCACCAGTTGAGGATCCGAGATTCTGACGTAGCCAGAACAACATTCAGGACGCGGTATGGGCACTATGAGTTTTTGGTTATGCCGTTTGGGTTGACCAATGCCCCCGCAGCTTTCATGGACTTGATGAATCGGGTGTTTCGACGATTCCTAGACAAGTTCGTGATTGTATTCATTGACGATATCCTGATCTATTCCAGGAGTGTGGGCCAGCACAAGAAGCATTTGCGGGCAGTGTTGCGGACTTTGCGGGACCATTAGTTGTTCGCGAAGTTTAGCAAGTGCGAGTTCTGGTTGGATAGTGTGAAGTTTCTGGGCCACGTGATTTCGGCCGAGGGAGTCAGTGTTGATCCTGACAAGATTGAGGCCGTGTTGAATTGGAGTAGACCCACTACTGTACCGGAGATTCGGAGTTTCTTGCGTTTAGCAGGCTATTATCGACGGTTTGTATAGGATTTCTCCCGGATTGCTACACCACTGACCAGATTGACGAAGAAAGGCGTCAAGTTTGAGTGGTCTGATGCGTGCGAGGAGAGTTACTTGCTCTTGAAGGAGAGATTGACTACCGCACCGGTTCTAACATTGCCAGACGACAGTGGTGAGTTTGTTGTATACAGCGATGCGTCGAAGTTGGGCCTTGGCTGTGTGTCGATGCAGCATGGTAGAGTTGTGGCATATGGTTCCAGGCAGCTGAAACCGCATGAGGTCAACTATCTGACGCATGATTTGGAGTTAGCCGCTATTGTGTTAGCGTTGAAGAGTTGGAGGCATTACCTGTATGGTGCTCAGTGTAAGATTTACACTGATCACAAGAGTCTCACCTACTTGCGGACGCAGCCGGATTTGAACATGAGGCAGCGCCGATGGATGGAGTTAATCAACGATTACGACTGCACATTCGAGTACCATCCGGGGAAGGCTAATGTTGTAGCGGATGCACTTAGCCGAAAATCTGGAGCCTCGTTGTTTCACATGTGTGTGGCCAGAGTATCGATGTTAGCCGAGCTTCGAGCTACGGGTGCTGTGTTTGGGTATGATGATGATGGAGCTTTGTTGGCCACTTTTCAGGTTCGACCCGTACTAGTTGATCTGGTACGAGAGGCCCAGGATTCGGATTCTTACCTGTTGGGTAAGAAGACCATGATACTGAATGGTGTGCCTACAGAGTTTCGATTGAGCGACGACGGTACATTGTTGTTCAGAGGCAGGTTATGTGTACCCAGGGACGAGGACTTGAAGAACGAGATTCTGGACGAGGCCCACAGTTCAGCGTGTGCTAACGTGGAATTACCATTACCTACACGCGGAAAATTACACTTCATCCTATGCCACAAAAATCAAACCGTGGGCACCAATCCCATCCGGATTTCTCAATATATCAACAGTAAAGTAAAACAATAAATATATCTGTACTTTACTGAAATCCGGTGTAAAATCGTATAATATATACAACAAACTACTCAGAGCGACCTCTAATGTATAATCATATAAGTATACCACAGTAGGTAGAACAATAAACCTACTGGAAGAAACAAGGTAGCTCGAGCACTATGCCTCCGACCACGACGTGCGACACCAGAGTCCGAACTGGAAACTGGGCACGGAAACCGAAAAGCCCAGGGGAAAGACATGAAAACTGTTAGAGTGAGTGGAAAAATAAATGTCTTTCGCCAAATAATATATACGTTATAAAACATATGCGAGTCGAAATATAAATCAAATCAAATAGTATACGAGGAGACGCTGACTCCAACTCGTAAACAGAGCATGCATGGAAAATCTCACAGTCAGAACCACGGGGTCCCTAGCCCACACGTGATTCTAGCTGAGGTAGTACAGTCAGAACCATGGGGTCCCTAGCCCACACGTGATTCAGAACCACGGGGTCCCCAGCCCACACATGATTCTAGCCAGAAAGGCCTCAGGTCAGAGGTCTGCCTCCCCCCGGTAGAGGCCTCGGGTCAGGAGTCACAGCCTCCCCTGGTAAACATCATCGGGGATCAGCCGGGATGCAGGTGTATCGATACAACATATATAACGACTGTACTCTGTGAAAATTAAATCATAAACAGTTCGATGCAAATGCATGAAACAATATACAAGTGTATATACGTAATATGTATACTGGTATAAGTATATTCGTATAACACATGCTCATAATAAACATAATCTCGTATGAAATCTCATGCTCGTAAAACCATGATCATACTGCATGCTCAAGTTCGTAAAACATATATAAAAGACTCTCAATTAATCCGTGAAAATAAATTGTCCACTCACAGACTAGTGTAACGCAGTTCGCGTTAACCCGTGATCCGGCAGAAAGTCCATCGCCAAACGAACGATCACGAACCCCTGAATAACCACAAAATCCATTTCTCAAAATCATAACTCGACAATTCAAATCAAATCACGAGAAACCACCGTTCTCAAATCAAACACGTAATTCAATGTCGACGAATCGTCGAAAATCCCTTATTTATATCTCAATACCTAGCTGTACTTTCGGATGCTCAAATCGAGAAACGAACCCCTCCCCACTGCGATCAGGGCGCGATTTCGAGTGAAATGACATGCAACTTGTCGAAAACCCCAAAAAGTCAAACTTTGACCGTTAACTGCCGCCATTGACCGCCGTCAACGGTGGCGCCGCCACCAACCGTGAGATTTCTCGGCGGAGCAACCCCTATTCCACTCAAAATCACCCACTAAGCAACTTTGTCAATTGCATCAAAGACCAATTCTCACTCTAACTAGGTCAATTTCAAGCAAACCCGAATTGATACACAAATTTCAAATCCAAAATTCTCCATCCACAAATCGAATTAGAACTCCATACTTACATAGTTAGAATCATGGAGATGAGGGTTACAAAACCCAGTCCTTGTTTGAGCTCAACTCGGCCGAAATCGAAAACCACCATTAACCCCAAAAATCCCAAACTTTGGTTCAAAGTTTCTCTCTCCACCGTGAGCCATGCCGGAAAAAGAGGCCGCAATTGAGATGAGGGGAGCTAGGCGAGTCGAACGGTTCATGGCTTAGGCCGTGGGGTGGCCGGAATCAACATCACCGCCGGTGGCCGTGGAGGACGCCGCACCTCTCTCCGCCATGCGAAGTTGACCGGTCAACAGCCTTAATTGCAAGGTTTGACTTTCCTTAAATGGCAACAAGTTTAAATACTTTCCAAAAATGGAAACTTCCATAATTATCTTTTCGACAAACTTCAAACACCTGTAACTTTCTCGTCGTAAATCCGATTCCGATAATTCTCGCGGCAACAAACTCAACTCGACGTATTCTTCAATTATCACCCAAAGTCAAATACATTGTCCAAACCGATAAAAAGTCAACTGTTCAAACCAACACATACATTAAACCGACTAAATAATCAACAAACGGAAATATTCACAACTTAATCCTCGTAACTCAGAATAATGCTTCGGAAGTTCCCACAAACTCGAAATTAAATTCTCAACAACTTCCGTGAAGAACCTGAAACCAAATTCTCGACCGGTAATTTAGTCGCTAAGAAATCCACCATTTAAACCCGATTATATCGAAACTTCAAATATTCATAACTTATTCCTCGGTCGTTCAAATAACGATCCGGAACCGCCCATGAACTTGAAATCACACGTACAATGACTCTCGAGAAGAGACCCAGCTCCAATTCTCGGCAAATGATTTAGTCGTTAACAAACCTGGCGAGTAAATGCATTATCGGAAATCTGCTATTACTCATAATCTGACGGACCTAGCTGATGACACTGCTCAATCTGTTCCGGGTCGTCACAATCCTGTACAAATCGTCGGTAATAGCCTGCTAACCCCAAGAACTCCGAATCTCTGGCACAGTAGTGGGTCTACTCCAATTCAGCACGGCCTCGATCTTGTCAAGATCAACACTGACTCCCTCAGCCGAAATCACGTGGCCCAGAAAATTCACACTATCCAACCAGAACTCGCACTTGCTAAACTTTGCGAACAACAGATGGTCCCGCAAAGTCCGCAACACTACTCGTAAATGTTTCTTGTGCTGGCCGACACTCCTAGAATAAATCAAAATATCGTCAATGAATACAATCACGAACTTGTCCAGGAACCGTCTGAACACCCGATTCATCAAGTCCATGAAAGCTGCGGGGGAGTTGTTCAACCCAAATGGCATAACCAGAAACTCATAGTGCCCATACCGCGTCCTGAATGTCGTCCTGGCTACATCAGAGTCACGGATCCTCAACTGGTGATATCCGGATCGTAGGTCAATCTTCGAAAAGACTGATGCTCCCTTAAGCTGATCGAACAAGTCATCAATTCGCGGCAACGGATACTTGTTCCTCACTGTAACCTGATTCAACTTCCTGTAGTCGATCCACAAACGCATGGACCCATCCTTCTTCCGCACAAACAACACTGGGGCACCCCACGGAGAAACACTCGGTCGAATGAAACCCTTCTCTAATAACTCCTGGAGCTAAATCTGCAACTCCTTCAACTCCGCCGGCGCCATCCGGTACGGTGTCTGGGAAATCGGTCCTGTACCCGACAACAACTCAATAGTAAAATCAATCTCCCGCACAGGGGGTATACCAGGTAACTCCGCTGGAAACACACCCGGAAACTCAGAAACAACCTCAATACTACCAAGATCCGGCACTGCAGCTGTAGTGTCCACAACATGGGCTAAGTAAGCGACACAACCTTTCTTCATCAACCGATCCGCCCTCATCGCGGAAATCAAACACGGTAGTGAAGTGTTCTTCTCGCCACAGAACAGTATCTCGAGTAACCCTGGTCGTCGAAACCCGACCTCCTTCCTGTGACAGTCAAACATGGCCCAGTGCGACTCCAAGAAGTCCATACCCAAGATCAAATCAAAATCCACAATATCAAGCAATAACATATCTGCAGCTAATCCATGACCATCAATAAACACCTCACAATCTCTGTACACCCAGCCGATGCTCACAACCTCACCGTAGCTAATGATGACAGTCTAAATGATATGAATGAATGTGTGGCACCAGGATCTAACAATGCAAGTACTGGAATACCAAAGACATGTAACGTACCGATAACGACCTCCGGTCAAGCTCTGCCCTCACGTAGAGTCATAGCATGAACTCTCGCCTGTCCGGCTGGTCGTCCTCGCTGGGGCTGTCCCTGCTACCTACCCTGGCCTGTAAACTGTGCTGGTCGCACTTCCGAAGTGGCACCTTGCTCTCCTCCGGAACTCTGAGCTGCCTGATCACCAGTACCAACCAACTGAGGACATGCCCTCACATAGTGACCCACCTGGCCACAATGATAACAGTTGAGGGTACCTCGCTGACATGAACCAAGATGATACCTATTGCATAGATTGCACAATGGATACTCCCTTGGTACAGCAAATGAACCACCAGTATGTCGAGGATAACTGGAACCGCTGGAACCTGTACTAGCCTGTGGTCGCTGCGGTCTATCTCTCCTCCACCTTGGTCTCTGCCTCGGTACACCAACTGGTGGGCGATAAGATCCACCGCCTGAGGATGAAGCTGAACCAGAAGTATCAGAACTCAGCCTCTTTGAAGGCCCCTGACTCGGTCCACCCTCCTCAAACCGTCTTGGCTGGTACCTCTACTGTCTCTCCTGCTCAATATCCTCGCCTCGGAGTGCTGCACTAACCAACTCATCAAAGTTGTTCCGAGGCATCGTAGTCAAAGTCGCCTTGATATTTAGATTCAATCCCAGTTCAAACCTGCGACACTTGGCTTCCTCAGTAGCCACCATATCCCGCGCAAAACGAGACAAACGGGTAAACCGATCCCGGTACTCAAGTACAGACAAACTGCCCTGCCTCAAGTTTGTAAACTCCTCGTACTTGCGCTGCTGGGTAGCCTGATTAAAGTACCTCCGCATAAACAAATCACGGAACAAAGTCCACGGAGTATCAGCTGGAACTCTGTCGGTGCTAACCCACCAAAAATATGCATCGCCCTCAAGTAAACCGACTGCTGCCACTGTCATCTGCTCAGGAGTAAACTGCAGACGCTCACAAACACGTTCAATCTGAACCAACCATGCCTCGCATACTCTGGATCAACTGAACTCAAAAACATAGTAGCACCAGCAGTACGAGCCTTGACCACAGGGTCAAAACGCTCTTCCAAACGCAGCACTCGCATTAGCAAGTCGTGCGTTCGGTGATCCTCATCAGGATCCTCTTCCCGATCAACACGGGGACCACGTCGAGGAGGCATCCTACTGATACAAGACAAGCATTAGGTACAAGCAGAAAGAACGTAATCATGATACCGCAGATATTTGAGAACACACAACACCCGAAGTATTGATGAGTACCGCTGGTCAGTCGGGTCATCACTCCAGTCATGCTGTATCAACTCAAATACCCTAAGCGTCACAACTACAAGAGTCTACAGAATCTGACAACCTAATGCTCTGATACCAAGCTGAAAGGACCCAACCCCGATTCAGTTACCTAAATCGGAATCGATCCCCTTCTGAAAACACGAATCAACAAAAATCTTTCAAAATTTCGGCAGAGTTTCGTTACTAACGTGGAATTGCATAAACCTGCACCCTGAAAACAACACTTTGTCCTATGCCACAAAAGCCAAACCGTGGGCACCAATGCCATCCGGATTTCTCAACATCATAATATAAAAAATAAACAATAAACATATTGTACTATATATAGTATATCCGTGAAAATCCGTATAAACACGTATCAGAGTGTATCAGAGCGACCACTAGTGTAAATATATACAATATACACATCAGTAGGCGAAACAAGAACCTACTGGAAAACACAGGTAGCTCAGATCACTAGCCTCCAACCGCGACGTGAAACACCAGAACCTGAACTGCAAACTGGGCACGGAAACCGAAAAGCCAAAGGGAAAGACATGAAAACTCGTTAGAGTGAGTGGACGAAAATAAATGTCTTTCACCGAGTAATATATGTTATAAAAACATATGCGAGTCAAAATATAAATAAACCAAATCAAATAGTATACGAGGATACGCTGACTCCAACTCGTAAACAGAGCGTGCATGGAAAATCTCATGGGGTCACTCATGGACACATCCGTGCTAGTACAGTCAGAATCACGGAGTCCCTGACTTCCACGTGATTCATAGCCAGAAAGGCCTCGGTTCCGGGGTACTGCCCCTCGCCGGTCAGGTAGGGGTACTGCCCCTCCTGGTGGGCCTACCATCGGGGATCAGCCGAGAGGCAAGTGTATCGATACAACAACGTAACTGAGACTGTAGTCTGTGTAAACCAAATCATAAACAGTTTGATGCAAATGCATGAAACAATATATATATATATATGCATATACGTACTATAAACTGGTATAGGCATAATCGTATAACACATGCTTATTATAAACATAATCTCGTATGAAATTTCATGCTCGTAAAACCATGATCATGCTGCATGCTCAAGTTCGTAAAACGTATATAAAAGACTCGCAATCAATCCGTGAAAATAAATTGTCCACTCATAGACTCGCGTAACGCGCACTCGCGCTAATCTCGTGGTCCGACGGAAGATCACTCGCCTGAAGCACGATCACGATCCCGATCTCGATCTCAATCTCCTGAATATCCACAAACATAACTGATCAAAACCATAGTCCACAACTCTGTACTGAAGCACGGAAACCAACCGTTCCCGGAAATAAGCAAAACAGTACAAAATGATTAACTAAATTCCCGAAATCTCCACTCAAAACCTCGACTGAAAATACGCTACCCAAATCAATATGAGAACCTCTAGACAATAACCAGGGCGCGATTACAAGAAAAACGACATTAAAAACGTCGAAATCCAAAAAATCAACTCCTCGCCGGAGCACCACCGTTGACCGCTGCCGCCAGCGGCGGCGCGCCGTCAACCGTGACTTCCTCCGGCGAGGAAGCTCCAGAACTGTAGTTCTCCTCAAGCCGGATCATTTTCTCAACTACCACCCAAGCCAATTCCAACTCTAAACCACCCAATTTCACCTCGAAATACCGAACGGAAAAACCTCCGGTAACCTAATCGGGTTGCACAAAATCCTCCACCAAACCCAAAACTATTCACATGGGGAGCATCCCTAGGCCAAGGGGAGTCGAACCCCTAACCTCACAGCCACCGTGGCTCGCCGGAACACGGCCAACCAACTCCGGTGACACAACCCAGTTCGCCTAAACCCTAAACCCTTAAACCTTAAATCCTAAACCCAAAACCAAACACCATACAACTCGAAATCGAAAGGAGAAGCTAACCATACCTTCCTCTTGACCGGAGGTGGCCGAAAAATGGTCGTCGGACGGCAAGAACCAAAATGGAAACTTTCCCTCTCTCGGTCAACGGTCAACTTTCCAGTTTTGGAAAGTCAGAGCTTGGTCAACGTCAGTCAAAGCCCAAATTGAGATTTTCGACTAATTCTTGACTATTCCCGATATTTATACTCACGCCTCGGGTCGATCGACGATTCGAAATGGATAACCATCACGATTTCGATAAACACGAAACAATCAGATAAACTCGTCGAAAACTGAAACTTCAGATATTCGTA
Organism: Geum urbanum; assembly: GCA_946800695.1. Classification (NCBI taxonomy): domain Eukaryota; kingdom Viridiplantae; phylum Streptophyta; class Magnoliopsida; order Rosales; family Rosaceae; genus Geum; species Geum urbanum. The sequence goes on from OX326998.1 coordinate 46,433,691, forward strand.
TTATATTCCTCGGTTATCGGAAAAATCTTCCGGAACCGCCCTCGAGCTCGAAATCACGTACTCTACAACTTCCGTGAAGACACTCAACTCAAATTCTCAGCCAAAAATATAGTCGCGAATAGAATCGACAAACCACACATATAACATAAAACTGCGACTATGACCAATCTCGGGAATCGTGCAGAATACACAACTGATTCTTGTTCGGGTCGTCACATATATTTCTTGGAACGGTTGGTTTCCGAGGTGTGGTATAGTGTTTTGAGCTATAATTTTGATCAGTTATATTTTATGATTATTCAGGGGATCGAGATCGTGCTTCTGGCGAGGGATCTTCCGCCGAACCCCGTGATTAGCGCGAGTGCGCGCTTTGCTCGTCTGTGAGTGGACATTTCTTTTCACGGATTGACTGCGAGTCTTTTATATATGTTTTATGAGCATGAGTATGCAGTTATGATCATGATTTATACGAGCATATGTTTTACGATTATACATTTACGAATATGCGTCTACGAATATACATACATTTACATTATGTTTTATGCATGTGCATGGAAAGTATTTGTGATTTGGTTTACACAGAGTACAGTCTCAGTAGACAGGGTTGTATAGATACACATAGCTTCTCGGCTGATCCCCGAGTACGCTCCAGGGGGGACAGATATCCTGACCCGAGGCCTTTCTGGCTTGGAATCACGTATGGGTCTGGGATCCCGTGATTTAGACTGTACTAGCGCGAGGGAGTCCATGAGTGACCCCGCGGTATTTATGATGCATGCTCTGTACGCGTGAGGAGTTAGAGTCTCCCTCGTGTACCATTTGATTTTTATGCATTTAGACTCGCATATGTTTTTATAACATATATTATTCGGCGAAAGACATTTATTTTCGTCCACTCACTCTGACGGTTTATATGTCTTTCCTCTGGACTTTTCGGTTTCTGTGCCCAGTTTGCAGTTCAGGTTCTGGTGTCTCACGTCGCAGTCGGAGGCTAGTCATTCGAGCTACCTTTCTGTTCCCGTGGGTTACTTGTTTCGCCTACTGTTGTATATTTTGTATATATACACTAGAGGTCGCTCTTATACGATACTGATACATGTTTTATATGGTTTTTCCCGGATTTTCTATATTATACAGTTATGTTTACTGTTTATTGTTATTCTTATGATATTGAGAAATCCGGATGGGATTGGTGCCCACGGTTTGGCTTTTGTGGCATAGGATGAAGTGTTATTTTCCGGGTGCAGGTAAAGGCAATTCCGCGTTAGTAGCGTTACTCTGCCAAAATTTTAATTGTTTTTGTTGGTTCGTGTTTTCAGAAAGGATTTGATTCCGGTTTAGGAAACTAAATCGGGGTTGGGTCCTTTCACACCCTAAACAATTTCATCTAAAATAAGTTTATCAAAACCTGCAAAAGAAAGGGACTTAGCATATCATCTAGAACATGGCATCGAAGCATTAGACTCAAAACAAACATATGTAAAAGTCTTAGAATTAAAAACACATGGAAGCTACAAAAAGAAATCATAACATAGAGCTGAAAACCAAACTGATTCTTCATCAAGTAACTAAAACAAATCCAATACAAAACCAAAGAATGAAAATAGAAGTTCATGGTTATACTTTGAATCGGTGAATAGCATTTCAACTCTAGGTGCTTGGAAACTTCTACAGAGGGTGGTTCTCACTCACAAGGGACTTAGCATATTGTGAGTGATCCGAGGCTCATGGAGGCAGAACACTTCGGCTTTGGAGAGGCTGGACGGCTTCTTTGTGGAGGAGAGATATTTTTGCAGAGCTTTGGCTCCTAATATTAGTGTTGCTTTTCTGCTAGTCGAGCTTCCCTTTAAACAGGATATGGAAAACCTTAGTTCATCCCCAATTAGGAGTGAATTAACTCCACCTGGGTAAGTTGTCAATTCATGATTAAATCAGTGATTTCTGGAGATTAAATGTCCAAATTGAGTGATTCTTATGGCACTGTAAAGTAGACTTCTAGAGTTTATTAGTACCCTAATTCTTTCTGAGACGTTTTCCGTGGCCCGTTGAAGTAGGCTGATCAACACAGGCAGATTTCCTGATTTCTAGGTTTTGATCCATCTTCTTCTTTTGGGTTTCTTCGTGGCCAAGTCTTGGCATGATCTTGGACTTTCTTGGACACAAAAACATGGTCTTGACCCATCTCAGTGAACTTTGATCTGATCTTTATAACTCGTGGCCCATTCTTCTTCATCTTTCCTCCTCATTTTAGGAACTTCTTATTTAGCACGTTTTGAGCTCATTTCTGCCTCCTTTACTCTATCTTCTTGATTTTTAACCTAAAAGCAATAAAATAAGTTAGAAATAAGGATACTAAGGTCATAACTTAGCCAAATGTAGAGAGAAATGAACTAAGAATCAAGCATATAATACACAGATCAAATTCCCATAGAAAATACTAAACAAAAGAAAGACTAAAATAAAGAAAACACACAAAAAGCTAAAGTTGAAAATCAAAGACTCGATTACTTAATTAGACACTTCAACGTTTCAAAGCCGCAAATCATCATGTTATAATATTTAAAATACTGAAAACTCTAAGTTGACAAAAACACTTCTAGGCCCTCAAAAATGTCTCAAGAATTTTCTAAGTATATGGCGATGGAATCACAAAAACTTAGAGTGAATGCTTAATGATTTTGAGGGATAATAGACATATAATAATGTCATGAACAAGAAAGACTTGGAAGAAAACAATGGTGAAGTTAAGTTATGCATGTTTTGAAAAAGTTCAAATCAATCTTACAAGGAAGCACTCGTCATCTTTTTCACTCATGAAAAGAAGGGTTCACTCAAAATATATATGAATTCAATCAAAAATCTCATGAATACAATGAATTACTTGCACAAATGAACCTAAACCATATACTTACTCATGCAATTTACTCAAACAATCGAAGACTACTCATCTTAAGGATCATAAAAGACTTTAGAAAGGTTGCAATGGGGCTAAGGCTAAGACATTCGAAACTTTGGATATGTGGTGGTAAAAAAACATACCAAAGACTTAGTCTAGCACTTAAAACTTCTCAAATTCGTGCATCATCTTCTCTAAAACCTAACCATGGTTAGATTTCCATTTCGGGATCCGAATTTCATCATTTATGGCCCAGACTTCATTCTAAATTTTCCTTGAACTTTACAGACAGGACAAAGGCCATATTTTTTTATTTTTGGGTCTTCAATTCGTGGTACAGTCCAAATCTTCAAATATGGGGGACATTATTTCAAACTTTGACATCTAAAACACATTGCTGGAGAGCTTCTAATTTTTTTTCTTTTCACTCTTTTTTTTTAGCTCTCGAATTTTTTCTCTCTTTTCTTTTCTATTCTATGCAATTTACACACTTTTTCAAGCTATTTGAACAAGTCTATCCCTATAGACATCATAGGAATAAAGGAACATCACCAAAAAATGCCATCTTCTCCTCTTGTCGACATTACTTCACACTAAGTCTGCAGAACATAGGGTAAAGAAGTTTTACACTAGGCTAAGTGTTTAGATATTAAAGGTGATGTAAAAAAGGCATAATGTCAGCTCAAATTGGCTATCTATGGGTGTCGCATCTCGTGCACACATATGAAACACATGGCTATTATGTTTAGTGGTTAAAAATTTAAGTGCCTTTAATCATATCCAAAATCAGAGCATTTATCAACTTAAAAGCTTTGTAAATCTACATGAGTAAGCTCTAGTATTCTTTAGTTCATTGAAATCTATGCCAAGCAGTTTAAATGAGGCATGTAAATGTTTTTGAGACATATAAATGTTTTTGAGACATATGCATGAAATTCACTCATCAAAGAAGTATTGTAGGCTCAAAAACTCACTTTAAGGTTCGTATGATCTAAGCTTATTCTACCATGCAAAATCGGTACCATGTTTATGCAAACCATATCCACTACATGTCATGACAATCAAAATATCTCAATTAACACAAGAAATCCTCAAGTAGGGATCATCAAAAATGCCTTGTAATTTTTCTTTGTTTCGCTCAATTTTTCGTCATTAACTAGTTAAGGGCATCCTAAAGACTTTAGAAAAATACTAAGTTAAACACAAAGACTCAATACACACTTAATATATTAAATTAATCACGAAAACACTAATTTATTGACTTTAACCTACAAAATACTTGGAATTTTTTTAGAGCATCATCCTTGACTGAACTCTTATCCGCCCAATTTCTCAATTATGACTCAAATAGTTGAAAGAAATCATCGGCTTAAGTGTGACTTTAGCCGACGACAATTTTGTCTTTAGCCGACGAAAATTCGCTATACTTTACCCGACGACTGGGACAAGTGTCGTCAGCTTTGCTTTAGCTGACGATTTTTTTGTGTCTTCGGCTAAAGACCTCGGGTTTAAATCAATATGTTTCATCCTAGCTGAAGATCTCTCAGTCTTTGTCAAAGCCCAACCCTCTTTCTTTCGGTCCGCCGCCCAACTCGCTGCCCTTTCTCTATCTGGCTGCTACCCAACCGCCTGTCACCGTCACCGGCCAGAAATTCCTCAGGTAAAGTTTAAAATTTGAAATTTTTTTTGGAATTTAGGGTTTTGGTGAAATTGTGTTTGTGTACAACAAGGAACAATTTTACGCGATAATCGAAACTTTTGTGGTTGGTTGCTAATTAATTACCTTAATCGTCGATGTTAATTAGTTTTTATCGTTGGTAACTTTCGCTGCCAATTTATCGAGAATTTATCGATTATTTTTTCGAGAAATTTCTTTGGAAATGGTTGTAGAGTTTGTTGATACGAATTTGTGGCCACGTCAAGTGTTGAAATTGGAGTTACAACGAAGAAGTTATAGTAAGCGGAAATTTTACTAAAATATCGAAAATGTTTTATCGCGAGTATAAATACGGGTTTACATTTTGGGAAAGGGGAGAAGTTTCCATTTTGGGAAGGCCGGTTGACCACCCTCCCAACCCGTTTTTCTGCCGTGAGGTTCTCTCAGTGGCGATGAGCCTCCGGTTGGCCACCTCTGACCATGATTTTGGTGGAAATCTATTGGGTTCGACCTCCTCTCTTTTTTTGGTGGCAACATCTCTAGCGTTGGTGGCCAGAGGACTACAAATCAAGGCAGAGAAACCAGCTAGATTCGGATGGAACTTCACGGCATCGATGACGACGCTCACGGCGGCTTTGGACGTCAAACCTAGAGGGGTTTTGAAGCCTTGGATGAGGTGGTTCGGTTGTGATGGGTCTCGGCCCTTGTCATGATCGGAAGCCGGCGGACGGAGAAAATGAATTCCGGCGAGGGTTTGAACTTCAACGGTGATTTCGTCAATTTACGGTTTGAGTTTGATGTTGATTTGTACTACATTGTTGTTAGGCTTGTTGAGATGATTGTTTTGATGTGTAGGTTGCTCGATTTGGGGCCGGTGGGATTTTGGCCGCCGTCGGTGGTGGTGTGTGGCCCCATGCATCGCCGTGCTCGGCGGAGCTTCGGTGACGTAGAACTTTTGATAAAATTTAAGGTCTTTCCGCTCATATTTTTGTGACGAACGCAATGGTGAGATTCTTATTTGGATCTGGATTTGATTAATTTAAAGGTGTATTTAATCAGGTAATAATTAATCGATTTCACGATATTTTTAACAGACGATCCGACTATCGATTTAAATTCGAGTCACTCTAGATTTGAGATTTATGTTGCGACTCAAAGATTTAGTTATGGTGAAGGAATGCAAGGAACTGAATTTTGAATTTGATTAATTGTGTTTTTAGTCAAAAATTACGTTATTCGAGAATGCATGATTCTCTACATTATTGCTCGTAGGATTACGAAATTAGTTATTCAATATCGACGAGTAGATATTAATTATAATCATGTTTTCAGGTTTATGAGTTAGCGGTCCGTGTCAAATGATTATTGCACTGATTAGCAGGTTACGACTTTATGAATATACTGACATTGTATGATGTGTAGACGTTTATTTATTTTCACAGTAGCTGTGAGTTCATATTTACGCAGATTTATAGTCTCCTGTATTTTATTATAGTCTAGTTTAGAGGTATGTTTGTGATGGTTTTATTTTCAATATCGATGCTTTGACTAGTTGGCTGATCACTGACTAATCGGGTCAGACCGGGTTAGAAAAAACTCCCTGCCGACCAAGATTGTCTCGGGATAGGACAAACCCCCTTGATGATCCCATCACCTTTTTATTTACAGTGTTGGAGATGCTTCAGATTAGGACAAACAGTCTGAGTGTCCACCTCCATATTTTTTTTCAGTTTATTAATTTGAACTCGCATTATTTCACAAAAATTGGCGGAAAGGCATGTTAAATAAGTTTTATACAGATTATGTTCTTTTGTCCGCTCACGCTAACAATTTTATGTTTTTATTTGCCTTTCCCTAGGCCTTTAAGTTTTTCATGCCCAGATTGCAGTGCTTCTCCTGAGCTAGATTTTGGATCTCCAGAGGTTTTGAATCCACCGGATTATCATACCTTCCTGTAGGTTTCGGCCACTAGCAGTGTATTTTCATATGTTTTTACTCTGCTCCTAGTAGTCGCTTTGAACACTAGTGTTGTAAATATTTTTTAGTGTTGGTAGTAAACTGTTAGTATTGCTGGATTAAGAATTTTGAGTTCTCATATTATTATTCTAGCATTTTAATTGATTTACTTTCTGCACATTATTGAGAAATTTGGATGGACATCGGTGGTCCACGGTATTGTTTGTGAGAAATCAAAAGTGTGAATTTTCATGCAGGTTTCTGGTAGTCCACTTCGTAGAGGAAATTATGTCAAAAATTTTACAGAAATCCATAGTTTAGGATCCCCTAGGGTCCTTTCAGTTGGTATTAGAGCATTAGGTTACAAATTCTGTAGATTTCCTTGGTCAGATTAGTTCGGATATTGGATAGTGTACAACACTCTCGGGAGGGGTGGCCTGACCGGCCGGCGTATCCCCATCACCTCCAAGTGTTGTGCATTGTTAAGTGTTCAGAGTCTTCTAGTTGAGTCAAATTTCATGGTTTGGTTTTTAAGCCCGATTAGTATTTGTGGACTCATAGATCATTATGCCTCAACAACCAACTCTTCAGGATGAGGTGCAGTCATTGGCCAGCTGATGCGTGAGTTATTAACACGCATGATTTTATAGCCACGAGAGGACCATGATGATCTTGTTAATCATGCCAATAAGGTAGGTGTTGTGTCTTTTCCTGGTTCTCACGACCTGGTGATGTGTGAGAACTGGCTTATCGAGATTGGTCGAGTTTGAGACCGTATACATCCTCAGCTGACACCTGAGTAGAGGACAAAGTTAGTTGTCGACCTACTACAAGATTATCCCTATCGTTGGTGGATGTGCACCGAGAGGCAGGAAGTTGTGACATTGTAAGCTGAGATCAGTAAATTTTTTGAGATGTTGCTTTCCAGTAAGGAGGATGAGGTGAGGAAGCATACAAAGTTCGTAAATCTACGATGAGGAAATTTGTCATCTATGGTGTATCAGGACTACTTTTATTGCCCATTCCGATTTGCATTCTGTTTTGTAGGAACAGTGAGGGAGAAATGCTGGTGGTCTGAGCAAGGCTTGTGATATGTAATTTCTTCATTTATGGCGAGCGCGACATACATGGACTTCGATGAATGTGTTTGTGCAAAGTTTTAATGTGAGATTTGACCACGATTTGTGTGGGGTGTTAGTTAATTATTTGGGGGTTATGGACCCCGCCAAAGATATTCAACAAGTAGAGGTTACAACATAATCGGTTCCATATCGTCTTTTGGCAAGGATTTCGTACCATAACTCCTAGTGTCCATCGTTTGAGTTGTTTTCTGTCACGGAGAAGGAGCCGACGCCAGAGATGAGAGTTTAGAATATGTACCGGTGAATCTAGTTTTGTATTCCCATCACCCAGAGATTCTCTTTAATGCAAAGTTCTCCATAAATATCTTCATGGGTAGTGCTCGTTGGGGGTATCAGTATGTTACCGCTATGACCAGGTGGACCTCTTTGTGTAGGAATGTCAATAAAGGGACACCTCTAGTGCATTTCTAGCTCTAAGTTCTAGTGACAATCAGATAATTATTTCAGGAGTCAGACCTACGCTATCACCCAGACACCAGCATACCAGGACTGAGGTCAGAAAGACGACCGATAGGATTGTCAGGTCAGGCTCACCTTCACCTGATGATTCTGCGGGAGCCCCAAGCATCTTTGGAGGTCATTATTTGAACGTTGAATGTTTTTAATTTTGTCGTTTATATTTTGTCTGACCCAGAGGGTGACATGTTTGTTTTTAGCGGTAAGGCTAGTGTGTATACTCAACGTACCTACCACATCTGCTCCGGAATTGTGGTGAGTAAATTTATCCCTCTGGGGAGGTGATGTTAGTTAAATTATTTTACGGAGTTAAAGTATAATGTTTGGAGGTTTTAGTTTGTCTACTGATCTAGTACTTATGGAACCAGTAAATTTTGATTTAATCTTATGTATGGAGTTCTTGAGTCATCATCAGGTGTTGGTAGACAGTTATTAAGAAGTGGTGTTTTGGAGTCCGGTTTTCCTGAGATTTTACTTTGTGGTAAGGTAAACATGTTATTTTGTGCCTGGGTTCGGCCATGAAGGCTGTGATGATGTTACGGGAGGGATGTACAACATAATTGGCACATGTCATGAAAATTCGTGTCCCTACTTTCTGTACTCATTCAATTGAAGTAGTTGGTATGTATCTAGATGTATTTTCCGAGAAGTTACCAGGTTTACCTACGGTTTAGGAGAGATTCTATTGTTGAGTTATTATCGAGTACTTTTCTATAACTCAAGTATCATATCGTATGGCTCCAACTGAGTTGCGAGAGTGGCAAATTCAACATCAGGAATTGATCGACGAGAATTTTATCCGTTCCAGTATTTCATCATGAGGAGCCTCAATATTATTTGTGAATGTGAAGGGTGGTTCAACAAAATTACGCATTGCTTATTAGAAACCGAATCAAATTTTGGGAAAGAACAAATGTCCATTATCAGGGGTTGATAATTTGTTTAATCTTGATATTCTTTCTTCGATACTCATACATTCTTTAAGGAATTTCAATAATTCAGTTTTTGTTAATAAAAAATATTTTCACTTATGTTTTTTCTTACTTTGTTTGTGTTCATTTTATATCGTTGTGACGACCCGAATCAGAATTAGTATAGTAATCGGCTTAATCCGCGAGTTAGCGAGTAATTACAGTTTTCCATAAATTAATCGAATTGGCGGTTCTGTTCACGACTTAATTATCGGGCGAGAATTTGAGTTGAGTCTCTTCACGAGAGTTGTTGTACGCGTGATTTCGAGTTCGTGGGCAGTTCCGGATAATTATTTCAATGACCGAGGAATATGTTATGAATATTTGAAATCACAGAATTTCGTCGTGTTTATCTGTTTAGATTGAGTTATCTGAAACGTGATTGTTATTCGTTTTAGACCGTCGATCATATCGAGCCGCGAGTATAAATATCGGAAATAGTCAAAAAATTGTCGAAAAACACTGTTTGGAAGTTTGACCAACGTTGACCAGTCTTGGATGCGTTGACCCGCCTTGACCGAAGGAGAAAAATCGGCCACCGTTTGACTCACCGGCGACCTTTCATTTCCGGCCACCTCCGACTTTGATTCTGGGGATCAAGATCGTACGTTAGGTGAGGGATCTTCCGCCGGATCTCGTGACTGTGTGCGCGCTATGCTATCTGTGAGTGGACCTTTTTATTTACATTGTCGTAGCGAGTTCTTGATTTCCGTATTTATTTACAGTATGATGTTGAGATTATTTATTGTTTTTGGAGGTATTGCTTTATATTTATATGGTGATGGCATTTACTTAGCATCGATGCATTGGCTACTCGGCTGATCACCGGTAGTCCAGATCCAGGGTTGAGAGATTCCCCTGATGTGCCCACTAGGCTTGAGAGATTCACCTAATCTATCACCGTCGGGCTTGAGAGATTCGCCTGACCGTCGGGCTTGAGAGATTCGTCTGACACCTCCATTCATTTTATGAACTCGCTTTGCTTTGTTTTATGATATATATATATATATAAATGGTGAAAGGTATATGATTATTTTCGTTCACTCACTCTAACGATTTTATTTGCCTTTCCCCTGGGCTTTTCGGTTTCCGTGCCCAGTTTACAGTTCGGATTCTGGTGTCTCACGTCACGGTCGGAGGCTTAGTGTTCGAGCTACCTTTCTTTTCCAGTAGGTTTCTTGTTTTGCCTACTGTTGTATATTTTTGTATATATACACTAGAGGTCGCTCTGATTACTTTGTCGTTATACTTTTATGTGATTTTTCCTCGGATTTCTGTAAAGTATAGTTTTGATTACTACTTTACATTATTGCTATGATATTGAGAAATCCGGATAGGATTGGTGCCCACGGTTTGGCTTTTGTGGCATAGGATGAAGTGTGTTTTCGAGTGCAAGTTAATGGCAATTCCACGTTATAGCGTAACTCTGCCGAAATTTTTGTGGTTTTTGCAAGTTTGTGTTTTCAGAAGGGGTTTGATTTCGGTTTAGGAAACTAAATCAGGGTTGGGTCCTTTCAGCTTGGTATCAGAGCATTAGGTTTCAGGTTCTATAGACTCTTGTTGTTGTGACACTAAGGGTATTTGAGTATGTACAGCATGTCTGGAGCGATGACCCGACTGGCCAGCGGTTACTCATCAATGCTTCGGGTGTTGTATATGTTCAAATGTCTGAAGTCTCATGATTATGTTCCTTATGCTTATAACTAATGCTTGTCTTATATCATTTGGATGCCTCCTAGACGTTGTCCCCGTGTTAATCGGGATGTGAATCCTGATGAGGATCGCCAGACCCATGACTTGCTGATGCGAGTGTTGCGTTTGGAGGAGCGTTTAGACCCTATGGTCAAAGCTCGTACTGCTGAAGCGACTATCTTTTCGGGTTCAGCTGATCCAGAGATTTGTGAGGCATGGTTGGTTCAGGTTGAACGCGTTTGTGAGCGTCTGCGTTTTACTCCTGAGCAAATGACAATGGCAACAGTTGGTTTGCTTGAGTTAGATGCATACTTCTGGTGGGTTAGAACCGATAGAGTTCCGGTTGATACTCCGTGGACCTTGTTTCGAGATTTGTTTATGCGGAGATACTTCAACCAGGCTACACAGCAGCGGAAGTATGAGGAATTCACTAATTTGAGACAGGGCAGTATGTCTATGCTTGAGTACGGGACAGATTTACCCGCTTATCTCGGTTTTCTCGTGACATGGTGGCTACAGAGGAAGCCAAGTGCAGTAAATTTGAGCTGGGCTTGAAACTGAACATCAAGAGGACTCTGACTACGATGCCTCGGAACAACTTTGATGAGTTCGTGAGTGCAGCACTTCGAGGCGAGGATATCAAGAAGGAAAGGAAGATGAGATTCCAGTGTCGACGATTTGAGGAGGGTGGACCGAGTCAGGGACCTTCCAAGAGGCTGAGTTCTGATACTTCTGGATCGGCATCATCATCGGGCAGTGGACCATATAGACCACCAGGTGGTTCAGCTAGACAGAGGCAGAAATGGAGGAGGGATCGACCGCAGAGGCCACAGTCTAGTGGGGGTTCTACCGGTTCCAGTTATCCTCGGCATACTGGTGGCACTTTTGCCGTACCGAGGGAGTACCCATTGTGTAGTCTCTGCAGCAGGCATCATGTTGGCCCATGTCAGCAAGGCCCTGTCGTTTGTTATCATTGTGGCCAGGAGGGCCACTATGCGAGGGAATGTTTCCAGCTTGCTGGTGCCGGTGGACAGGCAGCCCAGAGTTCCGGAGGAGAGCGAGGTACCACTTCTGGGGCTCGACTAGTACAGTCTTCTGGCCAGGGCGGACAGTAGGGACACCCTCAGCGTGGACAACCAACCGAGCAGGAGAGGGTTCATGCCATGACATTGCGCGAGGGCAGAGCTTCACCGGAGGTTGTTATTGGTACGTTGCATGTTTTTGGCTATCCAGTACTTACATTGCTAGATCCAGGTGCTACGCGTTCATTCATATCATATAGATTATCATCTTTAGCTACTATGCCTGCATCTCCACTTCCGGGGTTGTGGAGAGTGTTGTATCCGTCCGGTGAGGTTGTGAGTATTAGTTGGGTGTATAGGGACTGTGAGATTTTTATTGGAGGTCATGGTTTAGCTGCGGATTTGTTATTGCTGGATATCGTCGACTTTGATGTGATTTTGGGTATGGACTTCTTGGAGACACATTGGGCTATGTTCGATTGTCACAAGAAGAAGGTGTGTTTCGACGACCAGGCTTTCCAGAGATATTGTTTTGCGGTGAAAAGAATACTTCATTGCCATGTGTGATTTCAGCGATGAAGGCTGATCAGATGATGAAGAAGGGTTGTGTTGCTTACTTAGCTCATTTTGTGGATACTACGGCTACTGTACCAGACATTGGTGATATTGAGGTAGTTTCTGAGTTTCCAGATGTATTTTCGGAGGAGTTATCGGGCATTCCTCTAGTTCGGGAGATCGATTTCACCATTGAGCTATTACCGGGCACTGTACCCATATCACAGGCACTTTATCGTATGGCACCAGCGGAGTTGAAGGAGCTACATATTCAACTTCAAGAGTTGCTGGAGAAGGGTTTCATACGACCCAGTGTATCACCGTGGGGTTCTCCGGTAATGTTTGTGCGGAAGAAGGATGGATCCATGCGGTTGTGCATACATTACCAGAAGTTGAATCAGGTCACTGTGAAGAACAAGTATCCGTTGCCGCGGATTGACGACTTGTTTGATAAGCTCAAGGGAGCTTCAGTCTTTTCGAAGATTGATCTCAGGTCTGGATACCATCAGTTGAGGATCCGAGAATCAGATGTGGCCGGGACAGCTTTCAGATCACGGTATGGGCATCACGAGTTCTTCACGACCAATGCCCCCGCAGCTTTTATGGACTGGATGAACCAAGTGTTCAGGCGATTTTTGGACAAGTTTGTGATCGTGTTCATCGACGACATCCTGATTTATTCCAGGAGTGTGGGCCAGCACAAGAAGCATTTGCGAGCTGTTTTGTGGACTTTGCGAGACAATCAGTTGTTTGCGAAGTTCAGTAAGTGTGAGTTTTGGATGGATAGCGTGAAGTTTTTGGGTCACGTGATATCAGCTGAGGGAGTCAGCGTGGATCCTGACAAGATCAAAGCCGTGTTGAATTGGAGTAGACCTACCACCGTACCAGAGATCAGGAGTTTCTTGGGTTTGGCAAGTTATTATCGGCGCTTTGTGCAGGATTTTTCACGAATTGCCACTCCACTTACCAGATTGACGAAGAAATGCGTCAAGTTCGAGTGGTTCGATGCATGTGAGGAGAGTTACTTGCTCCTGAAGGAAAAGTTGACTACTGCACCAGTTCTGACTTTACCCGACGATAGTGGAGAGTTCGTGGTTTACAGCGATGCATCGAAGTTGGGACTTGGTTGTGTTTTGATGCAGCGTGGCAGAGTAGTGGCCTACGGTTCCAGGCAGCTGAAACCACGTGAAGTCAACTATCCTACCCATGATTTGGAGTTGGCTGCTATTGTATTAGCATTGAAGAGTTGGAGACATTACTTGTAGGGAGCTCAGTGCAAGATATACACCGATCAAAAAAGTCTCACTTATTTGCGCACACAGCCAGACTTGAATATGAGGTAGCGCAGATGGATGGAGTTGATTAACAACTATGATTGCACTTTCGAGTACCATTCAGGGAAGGCTAATGTCATTGCTGATGCACTCAGTCGGAAATCCGGGGCTTCATTGTTTCATGCGTGTATGGCCAGGGTTTCCATGTTAGCCGAGCTACGGGCTACAGGAGCTGAGTTCGAGTGGGACGATGATAGAGCTTTGTTGGCTAGCTTCCAGGTTCGACCGGTGTGGTTGATCAGGTTCGGGAAGCTCAGGATGCGGATTCCTACCTGTTGGACAAGAAGACCATGATTCGGAATGGTGTGCCAACAGAGATTCGGTTGAGTGATGATGGTATGCTGCTATTCAGAGGCAGATTATGTGTACCCAGGGACGAGAGTTTGAAGAAAGATATTTTAGACAAAACTCATTGTTCTGCGTATACGATGCATCCCAGCAGTACGAAGATGTTTCGTACACTTCGAGATTATTACTTGTGGCACAATATGAAGCGGGAGATTGCCGCATATGTGAGTAGATGTCTGATTTGTCAACAGGTTAAAGATGAGAGGCAGAAGCTTGCGGGAAAGTTGCAGCCCCTGGAAATTCCGGTTTGGAAGTAGGATCACATTACCATGGATTTCGTGTATTAGTTACTACGTATTTCGGCCGGTAATACTAGTATTTGGGTTATCGTAGATCGATTGACGAAATCCGCTCATTTTCTGGCACTTCCGGGGAAGATTTCAGTGGGTAGATTGGCAAACCTATATTTGGCGGAGATCGTTCGTCTGCATGGTGTGCCTGTATCTATTGTTTCTGACCGAGACAGTCAGTTTACTTCAGAGTTCTGGCAGGCATTACAGTGAGCCTTGGGTACTAGATTGCATTTCAGTACAGCTTTTCATCCTCAGACTGATGGGCAGTTTGAGAGGACTATTCAGACTCTCGAGGATATGTTGCGGTCTTGTGTTTTGCTGTTTCGAGGAAATTGGGACCAGCAACTGCATTTGATTGAGTTTGCTTATAACAACAACTATTAGGCCAGTATTGATATGGCACTGTATGAGACCCTATACGGGAGGCAGTGCCGCACTCCATTGTGTTGGAGTGAGGTGGGTGAGCGATGGTTTATTGGCCATGATCTGGTGAAGAGCACCATGGAGGACATTCAGATTATCCGGGACAGACTGAATATTGCCCAGGATCGCTAGAAGAGTTATGCGGACGTGAGACTAAAGAGTCTCGAGTGCGAGCTGGGCGATTAGGTCTTCCTGAAACTATCTCCGTGGAGGGGAGTTGTGCATTTCGGGAAGTGTTGCAAGCTTCGACCACGGTACATTGGTCCGTATGAGATTATCGAGAGGGTTCGTGCCGTGGCTTACAGATTAGAGTTGCCTTCTTGGATGGCTCGTGTACACAATGTTTTCCATGTTTCGATGTTGTGGAAGTATATTCCAGATCCATCACATGTATTAGCACCACATCAGCTTCCTATCCGGAAGGATTTGACATATGTGGAGGAGCCGGTACAGATTCTCGATCGGCGTGATTAGGAGTTGAGGCACCGTGTTATACCGCTTGTGAAGGTCTTGTGGCAGAATCACTCGATTGAGGAGGCCACCTGGGAGACTAAACAGCGTATGCGGGAGCAGTATCCTCATCTGTTCACCTAGCAGGTACGTAAATTTCGAGGTCAAAATTTTTTTAAGGGGGGTAAATTTGTGACGACCCGAATCAGAATCAGTATAGTAATCGGCTTAATCCACGAGTTAGCGAGTAATTACAGTTTTCCGTAAATTAATCGAATTGGCGGTTCTATTTACGACTTAATTATCGGGCGAGAATTTGAGTTGAGTCTCTTCACGAGACTTGTTGTACGCGTGATTTCGAGTTCGTGGGCGGTTCCGGATAATTATTTCGACGACCGAGGAATATGTTAGGAATATTTGAAATCACGGAATTTCATCATGTTTATCCGTTTGGATTGAGTTATCCGAAACGTGATTGTGATTCGTTTTCGACCTTCGATCGTATCGAGCCATGAGTATAAATATCGGAAATAGTCAAAAAATTCTCGAAAAACACTGTTTGGAAGTTTGACCGGCGTTGACCAGTCTTGGATGCGTTGACCCACGTTGACCAAAGGAGAAAAACCGGCCACCGTTTGACTCGCCGGCGACCTTTTGTTTCCGGCCACCTCCGGCTTTGATTTTGGGGATCGAGATCGTACGTTGGGCGAAGGATCTTCCGTCGGATCTCGTGATTAGCGCGTGTGCGCACTGTGCTATCTGTAAGTGGACCTTTTTATTTACACTGTCGTAGCGAGTTCTTGATTTCCGTATTTATTTACAGTACGATGTTGAGATTATTTATTGTTTTTGGAGGTATTGTTTTATATTTTATATGGTGATGGCATTTACTTAGCATCGATGCATTGGCTACTCGGCTGATCACCGGTAGTCCAGATCCAGGGTTGAGAGATTCTCCTGATGTGCCCACTAGGCTTGAGAGATTCGCCTAGTCTATCACCGTCGGGCTTGAGAGATTCGCCTGACCGTCGGGCTTGAGAGATTCGTCTGACACCTCTATTCATTTTAGGAACTCACTTTGCTTTGTTTTATGATATATATAAATGGTGAAAGGCATATGATTATTTCCGTCCACTCACTCTAACGGTTTTATTTGCCTTTCCCCTGGGCTTTTCGGTTTCCGTGCCCAGTTTGCAGTTCGGATTCTGGTGTCTCACGTCGCAGTCGGAGGCTTAGTGTTGAAGCTACGTTTCTTTTCCAGTAGGTTTCTTGTTTTGCCTACTGTTGTATATTTTTGTATATATACACTAGAGATCGCTCTGATTACTTTGTCGTTATACTTTTATGTGATTTTTCCTCGGATTTCTGTAAAGTACAGTTTTGATTACTACTTTAAATTATTGCTATGATATTGAGAAATCCAAATGGGATTGGTGCCCACGGTTTGGCTTTTTTGGCATAGGATGAAGCGTGTTTTCGGGTGCAGATTAATGGCAATTCCACGTTATAGCGTAACTCTGCTGAAATTTTTGTGGTTTTTGCAAGTTCGTGTTTTCAGAAGGGGTTTGATTTCTATTTAGGAAACTAAATCGGGGTTTGGTCTTTTCAATCATGAACACATTCCCTCGCACCATTCATTTCATGTCACAACCTTGAAAATATATTATATTAACATTGGACCGGTGGGGCGTATGTTATGTTGCATAGATTAAATTGTTTCAGCTCAATGTCAGATATCGGGTTTGTGAGCATTACAGGTGTACGTGGAGATTCATAGAAAATGGGTATGATTTGAAATTTGTATGTTGTATGATTTTCAAATTTCTCCTAGTCGTGATTTGGAGTTTCCGATTGATAACTCAGCGTTTATCATGTGCAAAAGTATATGAGGATTTTATCCATGAGCGCGAATTTCGACTAGGGTTATGCTTGGTGACTATGATTTAATTTATTTCTTTCAGCTTTATAAAAATTAAAATTTCTAATGTTGCATGTCATCGAGAGTTGTCAAATTTCATGGATTTCGCAGTACTCTGACCTTTTGATTAATTTTACTAAGTTGTTGATCCGGTGTCAGAGGAATTATAATATCTACGATGGTATGACATGGAAGGTTGCAGCATTTCGATTATTCAATCGAGACAATACTTTGGTGAAAGTTTGACGTCCCTATATTATATTGTTTTCAATGTACTGATTGTGTCACCATACATGTATATGTATTGGTGGCTTATGCCTAATTTCTTAGGGTCTGTTGGCTCATGTCAACAGTAGTTATATTCTTGTGCAAGCCATATGGGTGAATCATTAAGGTGCAGTTGTGGGGACAGATAGTTTTCAAGCTTGAGTATTTGAACTCCGGAAATGATCGAGCAAATGTTGAGGTTCAGGTTATGCATTGTTAATTGTTATGTCTACGGAAATATTAGATATTATTGACTTAATAATGGCAACTATTCAAGAAGATCATATGGAATGCCGAGTTTATATCTCCAATTTGTAGTAAATTGTGATATCAGTTTGGCTTCCTAGTTCTTGCCCATGGTTTGGATTTATTTAAGGCTTACTACGAATGTTTTCTTTTGAGCCTCTTTATGGTTATATGAATATTTGTTTATGTAGTATGCCTTTGGGAGTGATGAATTGTGGAGATGTTTTGGTGATTAGTATGATTCATGCATTCAGTTCGATAATAGGATTGTGTTATAGCGTTGTTGATTTGTGAGGAATCCGAATAGGTTATGGAGCCCACAGTTTATATTCTTGAGTTGAGATTATTGGAATACTTTCATTTTACAGGTTTTCGGGTTCCTTAAGTTTTTGAGGAGACTATGCCTAATTCTCTATAAACAATTTTGAAAACGTATATGGTTGGAAGTTCATTGCAGATCCGCCTTGTACCCATATTTGTTATGATTCTAAACTATTTGGTTGGGTTCCCTGTTTGTGATTTGGTGGTTTTAATATTCACCTTAAGGGTGAGTATCTGTGATTGGACATCTCAGTTAGTTTTCGCTGTTCGTTCTGATATCTATTTGTGTGTCACTTCTTTGTTGAAACCGCACCATTACCCATGTAGTTATATTTGTGGGACCCTGGTCTATGTATTTTGGGTAAGTCTGGATGATAGAGTTAGAGTACATTGGTAAATTTGGCCATTAGTTTTGGCACGGTTATCAGAAGCTTTTAAGTATGCATGTTGCAGAATTTGAATTATGTCGTTCCTAGTATCAGATTTATATGGAGTAGTTGTTATGACTTCAAATTTATTGAGCGTGACATGTTGATGAGAAGTTAGTTTAGTAACAAGTTTTTGGATCATTCTGTTAATTGTATTTGTTCTTATGAGCTTGAAGTCGCTGGCTGGAACAATAATTTGGAAATTCTTCCGTTGTATGTTTATGTGTAAATTTCGAGGGCAAATTTTTTATAAGGGGGTAGATTGTTACGACCCTGAATAATTTTAGGCGATAATTGGAACTTATGTGGTTAGTTGTTAATTAATTACGTTAATCATCGATGGTAATTAGTTTTTATCGTTAGTAAATTTTGCTGGAAATTTATCGAGAATTTATCGATTATTTTTTTTAATGAAATTTCTTTGGATAAGGTTATAGAGTTTGTCGATACGAGTTCTTGGTCACGTCAAGTGTTGAAATCAGAGTTTCGACAAAGAAGTTATGGTCAACAGAAATTTTACGGAAATATCGAAAAACGTTTTATCACAAAATCGTGAGTATAAATGAAAGGACCCAACCCCGATTCAGTTTCCTAAATCGGGATCGAACCCCTTTTTAAAATACGAACCAACAAAAAAAATTTCGAAATTTCGGCAGAATTTCGTTACTAACGTAGAATTGCATAACCTGCACCCTGAAAATAACAGTTCGTCCTATGCCACAAAAGCCAAACCGTGGGCACCAATCCCATCCGGATTTCTCAACATCAATATATGATTCATAAACAGTAAATAGTACTGTAGTATATATGTATATCCGAGAAAATCCGTATAAACAAGTATCAGAGTGTATCAGAGCGACCTCTAGCGTAAAATATATACAATATGTACATCAGTAGGCGAAACAAGAACCTACTGGAAAACACAGGTGACTCTGATCACTAGCCTCCAAACCGCGACGTAAAACACCAAACCTGAACTGCAAACTGGGCACGGAAACCGAAAAGCCCAGGGGAAAGATATTAAACACGTTAGAGTGAGTGGACGAAAACAAATGTCTTTCACCAAACAAAATATACGTATAAAATCATATGCGAGTCGAATGTATAAAGATCAAATGGTACACGAGGGAGACTCTAACTCCTCACCTGTCCGAGTACACGAGGGAGACTCTAACTCCTCACGTATACTTACACGAGGGAGACTCTAACTCCTCACGCGTATAGAGCATGTGTATAAATCACACGGGGCCACTCGTGGACACCTCACAACATATAAGTATAATCATATAACACATGCTCAACATAAACATAATCTCGTACGAAAACTCATGCTCGTAAAACCATAATCATACTGCATGCTCAAGTTCGTAAAACATATATAAAGGACTCGCAATAATTCCGTGAAAATAAACTGTCCACTCACAGACTCGCGTAACGCGCACTCGCGCTAATCTCGTGGTCCGGCGGAAGATCCATCGCCTGAAGCACGATCACGATCTAGATCTCGATCTCGATCTCCTGGATATTCACAAAACATAACTAATTAATATCAAAGTCCACAACCCTGTACTGAATCACGGAAACCAACCGTTCCCGGAAATATGCAATGCAGTACAAAACGATAAACAGAATTTCCGAAATCCCCACTCGAAATCTCGACTGAAAATCGGCTAACCAAATCAACTCGAAAACCTCTGGACGATAATCAGGGCGCGATTACGAGAAAAATGACATTAAAAACATCGAAATCTGAAAAGTCAACTTTTGGCCGGAGCTCCGCCGTTGACCGCCGCCGCCGGCGCGCCGTCAACGGTGGAATTTCACGGCGGAAAACTCCAGATCACAAGATCACATCAAGGCGAACCACTTCCATAACTACCACAAACCTCGAATCAAACCGGAACCATGTCAATTTCCCCTCGAAACAGATCGGAATCCTAATTCCGGTGACCATCAAAACCTCATCCATAGCTTAAATCATATATACCATAAGACTCAGAGGGTCGAGGGGAGTCGAACCCCCCCAACCACCACCCTCAAATCTCACCGGAAAACGGCCAACCGTTACTGGCGACGAAACCCAGCTCGGCCCAGTTCGGGCACCGTAAAATCCCCATCAATTTTCACGAATTCATACACCAATGAACTCGAAATCATACAAGGAAGCTAACTATACCTGTCCCGGGGCCGGAGGTGGCCGGAAAGTAGGTCGTCGGACGGCAACTCCCAAACGGGAAACTTCATCTTCGGTCAAACAGGTCAACTTGCTATTTTTGGAAAGTCAGAGTTCGGTCAACGGTCCAACAGTGTTTTACGACTAATTCTTGACTATTCCGATATTAATACTCGCGCCTCGGGTCGATCGACGATTCGAAATGGATAACCATCACGATTCGGATAAACTCGAAACAATCGGATAAACTCGTCGGAAACTGAAACTTCAAATAATCATAAAATATTCCTCGGTTTTCGAAAAAATCTTCCGGAACCGCCTACGAGCTCGAAATCACGTACTCTACAATTTCCCTGAAGACACTCAACTCAAATTCTCGACCAAAAACACAGTCGCGAATCGAATCGGCAAACCACATATACGACGTAAAACTGCGACTAAACAGAAACTCGTGAATCGTGCCGAATATGCATCTGATTCTTGTTCGGGTCGTCACAATAAATATGAGTTTCCATTTTGAGAAAGGGGAAAAGTTTTCAGTTTGGGAAGGTCGGTTGACCCGGCGTAGACCTCCCTTCCGACCCGTTTTTCCGCCGTGAGGTTCTCACCGGCGAGGAGCCTCCAACCGGTCACCTCCGACCATGATTTTTGTGGCACTCAGTTGGGTTCGACATCCTCTTTTATTTGGTGGCAACTTCTCTGGCGTTGGTGGTCGGAGGATGATGAATCGAGGCAGAGAAATAGGCCCGATTCGGATAGAATTTCACAGCGTCGATGGCCACGCTCACGGCCACTTTGGACGCCAAACCCAAAGGGATTTTGAAGCCTTCGATGAACCGGTTCGTTTTTGATGGGTCTCGGCCCTTGCCATGGCTGGAAGCCGAAGGACGAAGAAAATGAATTCGGGCGAGGGTCTAAACTTTAACGGTGATTTCGTCAATTTCCGGTTTGATTTTGATGTTGATTTGTAATACAATGTTGTTGGGATTATTGAGATGAAGGTTTTGATGTGTTGGTTTCTCGATGTGGAGCCGGAGGGATTTCGGCCACCTCTAGTGTGGTGCGTGGCCCCATGCGCCGCCGTGTGCGTCAGAGCTCCAGCGAGGTGGAATTTTGGACAGAATTTTACGTCGTTCCGCTCATAATTTTTTGATGAACGCAATGGTGAGGTTCTTGTTTGGATTTGGAATTGGTTAATTTAAACGTGTATATAATCGGGTAATAATTAATTGATTTCACGATATTTTTAACGGATGATCCGACTATCAATTTAAATTTGAATTGCTCAACATTTGAGATTTTATGTGGCGACTCTAAAATTTAGTTATGGTGAAGCAATGCAAGAAACTGAATTCAAAATTTGATTAAGTGTGTTTTTAGTCGAGAATTACGTTATTCGAGAATGCATATGCGAGATTCTCGACATTATTGCTCGTAGGATTACGAGATAAGCTATTCAATATAGATGAATAGATATTAATTATAGTTGTGTTTTCAGGATTACGAGTTAGTGGGCCGTTTCGGATGATTATTGCACGGATTAGCAGGTTACAGCTTTATGAATATCCCTGCATTGTACGGTCAGTGGACGTTTATTTATTTTCATAGTTGCTGTGAGTTTATATTTACGCAGATTTATAGTCTCCTGTATTTTATTACAGTCAAGTTTGGAGGTTTTTTTGTGATGGTTTTATTTTCAGCATCAATACTTTGACTAGTTGGCTGATCACTAACTAGTCGGGTCAGACCGGCTTAGGACTAACGCTCAGCCAACCTAGATTGTCTAGGGATAGGACAAACCCCCTAGACGATCGCATCACCCTTTTATTTACAGTCTTGGAGACGTTCTGGGTTAGGACAAACACCCTGAGTGCCCACCTCCATATTTTTTTCAGTTTATTATTTTGAACTTGCATTATTTCACAGAAATTGGTGGAAAGACATGTTAAATTAGTTTTATACAAATTATGTTATTTTGTCCACTCACGCTAACGTTTTTATGTTTTTATATTCCTTTCCCTATGCCTTTCAGTTTTTTGTGCCCAGATTGCAGTGCTTCTCTTGAGCTGAATTTTGGATCTCTATAGGCTTTGAGTCCACCGGGTTATCATACCTTCCTATAGGTTTCGGCCACTAGTAGCCTATTTTCATACGTTTTAATCTGCTCCTAGAAGTTGCTCTGAATACTAGTGTTGTAAATATTTTTCAGTGTTGGTAGTAAATTGTTAATATTTCTAGATTATGAATTTTCAGTTCTCGTATTGTTATGCTAGCATTTTAATTAAATTACCTTCCGCACATTATTGAGAAATCCGGATGGACATCGGTTATCCACGGTATTGTTTGTGACAAATGTAAAGTGTGAATTTTTATGCAAGTTTCTGGTAGTCCACTTCGTAGAGGAAATTATGTCAAAAAATTTACAGAAATCCGTAGTTTA
Source organism: Geum urbanum (assembly GCA_946800695.1). Lineage (NCBI taxonomy): Eukaryota > Viridiplantae > Streptophyta > Magnoliopsida > Rosales > Rosaceae > Geum > Geum urbanum. The sequence continues at coordinate 46,456,679 of OX326998.1, forward strand.
GGTCTTCTTGTTAGGGCGTGATCTTAGATTACTAGTTAATCTAGAGTCGGGTACTTTCAGTTTGTTAATAAAAATGTGTTTTGTTTTCATTTTAGGTATTGTTGGCTATTGGGAAATTTGTAGATTTTGGATTTCTATTCCCTAAACACTGGCCAGAAATTCCTCATGTAACGTGTAACAACCCGAACCAAAATCTACGTATAAATGAGTACGAAATAGAATTATCGCGAAATAGTAGTATCGCGTGGGTTATTAACGATTATTTCATCAGGCGAGAATTTGTGTTGGCTTCCTTCACAAGAATTGTTAAGTATTTAATTCCAAGCTTATGTGAATTTTCAGGGAATTTTTCGGATAAGCGAGCTATATTTAAAAGAATTTTGATTTCGGTAGGTGAAAATATTTAAAAGTGTTAATTTAATTGCTGATTTAATCGTGACCGTCCGATTTGGATCAGAATGAATTGTAGCCATTAGTTTGGGCTGGTATGTGTACGGGTATGTATACGGTATTTATACAAGCTATTAATGGAAGGTTTCCAAATTTAGAAATTAGGTTTGACCTGCGTTGACCACGGGTCAAACCGACCCGTTTTGTCGTGAAACTTGTTGCAGGCGGTGTGCCTTTTTCCGGCCACGTCTGGCCGAGGTCTTGGTGTCAAATTTTTGGGCTCGACTTCCTCTTTCAATTGGTTGGTGAATCACCAGCATTGGTGACCGAAGTACGGCGGTGAAGGGCGAACAAATCCGGTCGAAATCGGTGGTTATTCGGCGGTGATGATGGTGGCTCAAACGGCGGTGATGGGGGTCAAAATCATAGGGGATTTGAAGCCTATAGGATGGTGAGTCAAATCCAAGTGGTCTTGTCCCTTTCCGTGACCGGATTCTGGCAATCGGAGGAAATGAAATTTCGGTGGACATTTCTGTTTTCCGGTAAATTGGAGGTTTATTTTCGACAAAGTTTTATGACGTTTCGCTCGTTTTCGCATGCCGAACTCAATGGTGAGGTCCATATTTAGATATGAGCTTGATAAATTTTTATCAGTATTTAATCAGACAACAATCGGTTTGATTCACAATAATATTAAAGAACGCTTTGACTATCAGTTTAATGGCGAGTCGTTTGATATTTGAGATTTGGTTGCAACTCTTAAAAGAGAGGGATTATAGAGAATTGAATTCATATTTTGGTTGAGTTATTAATTAAACAGAAAATACGTTATTCGAGTATACGAGACTCTCGATGTTATTACTCACCAGATTACAATCTTAGCTATTCAGTATGAACCTCGATGACCAGATATTAATCTTAATCGTGGTTTTAGGATCATGAGTTAGTGGGCGTGTCAGATGAATAATTGTACCGTTTGGCAGGTTTCAGCTTTGTAATTATCCCGGCAAAATGCTATGACTGGACACTTTATTTTTACAGTTGATTAGCGAGTCTATTTATTATTATATTTAGTTCAGTTTTCAGTTCCAATTCAATTTGTGCTTTCAGTATTCAGTATATATTTTTGGAGGCTTGTTTCAGTTAATTGTGCATCGATGCATTGGTTACTCGGTTTATCCCTGAGTGGCTCCAGGGAAGTAATAGCACTTACCCCCTGGCATTCACGTCGTCTTTGTGTCAGGAATCACCGGACAACTTTAGTGGCTTGAGATTAGAGAACCCCAGTCACTACCTCCACTTATGCACGATACTCTAGAAGGGTCCGGAGATCCCCCTCGACGTATCTTTTATACTGTATTTTCAGTATTTTAGACTCGCTACCAGATTTAGAAATTCTATTTTCGGTAAGGCATGTTGTAGATTTTATATATATTGTGGATTATTTTTGTCCACTCATTCTAACAGTTTTTATTATTTTATGTGCCTTTTTCCTGGGCTTTTCGGCTTTATTTGCCCAGATTGTAGTGTGTATCATGAGGGTGCTAGATGTCGTCGAGGGCGTTGAGTTCACCAGTCAATTCTTTCAGCAGTAGCTCCCACATCACTGTCAGTATGTCTCTTGTGTTATTGAAGTCACTCTGGATATTTGTTCAGTAGTATTGTCTTAGCGAGATTCTTGTGAATAGGTTGTCACTTGTATAGTAGTCGAGTTGAGTTTCTTTGTTTATGAATCAGTGTATTTACTGGAAGTATGTTTTAAAATTCTGAATAATGTATTAGGTTTAATTCTAGTCTTATGTTGAGAAATCCGAACGGACATCGGTAGTCCATGGTATTGTTTGTGGGTTTATCTGCGGAGTGTCAGTTTTTCTTGCATACTTTTGGATGTCTCTTTCATAAAGGAAGTTATGTCAAAGTTTTCACAGAAATTCATAGATTAGGGTCAGTCGTTAGGGCTTAATTCTAGATTACTAGTTAATCTAGGGTTGCATCCTTTCATAAAGTTTAAAATTTAAGATTTGTTTTGAAATTTAGGGTTTTGGTGAAATTGTGTTTGTTAATGAAAATGTGTTTTGTTTTCATTTTAGGTGTTGTTAGCTATTGTGGAATCTACAATTTTTTTTCTTCAGAAAAATGCAAACTTTAGCCGACGATATACAAAGAATTTAGCCGACGATGTACAAAGACTTTCGTCGGCAAAAGTCTGAAAAAGTTATCGGCTAAAGTCTGCACTTTAGCCGATGAAATTTTGTCATCAGCTAAAGTGCAGACTTTAGCCAACGACTGTTATTATTGTCGTTGGCTAAAGTCTTTACCGACAACCTTTAGCTGAGAAAAGTTCGTCGACATTTACTCTAGCTGAAATAAGTTTGTTAACCTATCATTGAGAATTACTCTGAAATCTTTGTCTCATTTTAACAATACACGAATATTGGAAAGTTCGTCTTCAAAATCATTCTCAAAGGACTTTGTGTGTCGTTGTTGGTCGAGCCTTTTGTACTATAGTAAAGTTACTATAGTCTTTGTTTGCGAATTAAGTAGTAAAGTTACTATAGTAGGAACAATTTCTTTTGCATACTCCCATAACCCTGTTGCTAGCGAATTTTGGCTAGTAAAATTGGTCGAGTTTGATCACTTGCGATCTCAGTAGATTTTTTGAGCAGAAATTGTAGTAGTTGCTAGTCTGTTGTTGGACCATGTAGTTTTCCAGTGGCAGGGTATTGCGAAGAATGAAGTTTTCTCTTTGTGGTTAGAGTATCGAGATCGTTTCACCTGCTTGGCTCGAGTTGACACTAAATCCCAATAGGACAATGAAAGTAAAGTGTTGAGCAGATTTTCCGATTCGATGTTGCTCTGTATCTATCTGATGTAATACGTGTTTTTTTAAAATAATTGTCAGTATTGTAGTTTGATACATGGTTAGTCGCCAATCTGTGTGTGGAGAAATTCAATGATTTGATGGTAGTGTACTGCGTCAGAGTTCTTGGTGTGGGAAATTTGAGCATTTCAGTTTGCAATATTTCTTTAGTCATGGAAGCTCACATTTCTACTCCCTGTGTATGTTATCCGCGTCTCATTTCAAAATTGGGAAGAGTTGACTCTGATGGTGAGGGTCAGAAGCTAGAATAAGTGAAATTAGCAGTTATTAAATTACCCTTATGTATGTAGATATTTCTCTTTTGTTGCAGATGCTACAAGTATTTTCGTAGACATTATCCGTTTGAGATTTAAGTTATTTTTATTGTGGTCAGTTGAGTCACTTTGGGAGGGTGTGTCCACACTAGGACCCTCAGGTGGAGTTTTAGTGCAGAGCATTTGTGGTGATTTAGGGAGCCACTTCAGAGGTTAAAGCCGCACTACCACTTAGGAAGTCAGTTTAGCAGGATCAGAGGTTGTGAGGGTTGGACAAACTTGTCGAGCCCGATAGCATTATATAGCTTTTGGAAAGGTGGAATATTTCTATCAGTAATCATCGATGTGAAGCTAAGGAAATACTATATAATGGTGTACTTCATATTTAGTGAATGGTGTGAATACTTGTGTTTCCCCTCTTAATCTTGAAGAGATTACAGTAGTCAGAGAATATCCTGATGTTTATCCAGAGGAATTATTAGGTCTTCCTCCATTATGGGCAATTGTTGTCATGTATGAGCTTTTTCAGGTATATGTCTCATTGCGTAGGCGCTGTACCAGATGATTTCATATGTTTGTGTGATGTCTGTCAGTAGCTTAACTAAGTTATTATGAAGAGCAATTATCCGCTATTTTGTTATGATGGTTGATTAAATGATTCGAAAGGAGCTTCAGTATTGTTTAAATTTGATTTTCGATCGTGTTTTGGTCGACGTAAATTTCGGGTGATGCAGTTTGTTTTACTGAACACATCTGTTGCTATATGAGTATAATGAATTGTGTGTATCGAGTATATTCAGGCGAATTCGTTATCGACTGCATTGCCGACATTTTTGTTTATTTCCTGGGATGTACATTAGCAGGTGAGATATCAGATTCATTATCGATTGCCTTGTGAGAACTCTAATTGTATATCAGATTTAGTAAGTACAGGTTCTGGTTTGTGGTGCTATATTTCTCGACCATGTGTTATTAGTAAAGCATGTTGGTGTTGACCCAGATAAGATTGAAGTGGTGTTGAACCAAAGCAGATCAATGAATGTAGTAAACATTAGAAGCTTTCTGGGTTTGGGCTGGTTGCGACAGCCGGTTGATACAGGATTTTCACATAATGCTTTCATGGAAGACAGTTAAATTTAATTAATCAGTAACTGAGAAAATTTTAGTTATATATTAGGTTCAGTGAGCACAAGTTTTTAAGTTAACAGTGTTAAAACTCGTGAGCCATGTGTTATCAGCAGGGTATGTCTGTACAGACCCGGATAAGGTTAAAGATGTGTTGATCTAGAGTGAACCTATTAACGTGCTAATTATTCGGAGCTTTTTGTGTTTAATTTGTTTTTATCGCCGATTTGTATTAGACTTTTTACGTATTACGACGCTACTGACATCAGTGATAAGAAAAAGAATTTGATTTATATGGTCTGGGTTTAATAAGACAATTCGAAGAACAAGTTAATTTCAGCTTCAATGCTGACCTTGTTGTGATTAGCGGGAATGGTTAATTTGTAGCTGATGTATTTAGCTAGAAAATTGGTGTTACATTATTGCGTATTCAGGAATCGCGAATACTACTTCAGTCAGAGATGCGTGTTAGGAGTATTTTCTTTTATACCACAGTTATTGAGCTAGAGGTTTTGTTGCTAATTTCTGGTTCGACCAGTTTCTCCTTATCAAGTTCGTGAACTCCAAGAATTGTGATGTTTCTTTAATGAATTGTGTGTTGGTGGATCGCCTGATTTCTTGCAGATAAGTGGTGAGTTGTTGTTATATAAAGACAGATTCTGTGTATTAGTTAAAGATTAGTCAAAAATAGAAGATTCTTGGTGAGGCTTGTTGCTCGATTTCTATTGGGTATTCTAAAGTATATAAAATGTATTGAACCTTGAAGCAGTCTTATGGGTAGTTGAACTTTCAGCCGAAAATTATTATCTACGTAAGTCAATGCACCATTTGTCAACAAGCTAATGCAGAACGTTAGGAATTTTCAGACTTGTAGCAGCGTGTGAGAGGTGGAAGCAGGTTATTATAGTTTTTCTATAACTTTCACGTATAGTCAAGTGCATACCGGCATTCAGCTAATTGTGAATCGTCTTACGAAGATTTCTCAATTTAGTTTAGTCGTAGAGAAAACCTTTCGTGAATAAGTTGGTTCAGCTATTTATGCGGAAGTAAATAAATGGCAGCGTTGTATATCAGATGCAGAACATAGTTTTCATCTCTGCTGGCATATTAGTTCGTGAGAACCTATTCAAATTGTTGTGATATGCTAAGATTATGTGTATTACAGTTTCTTATGAAGTGTCAGAATTTGGGTAGAATTCTCCTACGATTACAATTTTCATTTGAATATCAAGATACCATTTTATAAAGCATTTTATGGTAAACCATGTAGTATTCGACTATGTTGAGATAAGTTATTGAGGAAGCGCTATCAATCCAGTTAGTGTGCCAGAGTCGACAGATTGTTCTTAATAGATTAAAGTTGTCGAATTATCAGAAAAGATTGCGCAAATGTCAGTCAGAGTATCCAATGGTAATTGAGTATCTCTTTAGCTCTCGCCATGGAAAGGAGTTATGCACATTTGTTGTAGCGGTTCATGGAACCATATGAGATTAGTAAGGATATGAGTGTTATGGTTTACCGTTTGAGAAATATTATCAAGGCTGGCATATGTATATAATGTATTTCCCATATCGTGGTTTTGGACGTATATTCCTAATCTCCTGATATTAGCGTGCTTCAGAAAATTTCCATTGTAGACAATTTCAGTTTATGTTGTGGAATCGATGGATGTTCTTAACCGTCGAGAGTAGATTCATTGGAACATGAATATTCTATTAGTGTCAGTGTTGTACAGAAATCATAAGTAAATGTAGCCACGTAGCGGCCAAAACAATTTGTGTAGGCAGTAGCTTCGTTCTCCTAGCAAGTATGTAAATTTCGAGAATGAAAATTTTGTAAGGGAGGTGAAAAATTTCGAGGATGAAAATTTCGGCCAGTGATGAACGTCAAGTTCTACGCTCATGATTCGAAATTCCCAGATTTGTTTTTTTTAGTTATGACTCTAAGTATCCTCTACGATTGTGGTCTATCTCGTTTACCCGTGGTACACATGTGCTTACTTTTGTACTTTCGTTTACTCGTGTTAAACATGCATATGCGACCAAAATACGGAAGATATTAAGATCGATAGAGAGCGAGAAACAGAGACAGAAAGAAAAGAAAATAAAAGGGGTCCATATATATAATTTTTGGTTAAGCAAAGCTCCAACGCGCTAGGTACTCTGGACTTTATTTATAACTAGTGATCTCTAGTATCAGTCTGGTATCACTACTACCAAAAATACACACTCTCTCTCTCTCTCTGTTTCCATCATCATCATCATCATCATCATGTGGCTGTTGTTTACAGTAGTGTTGATTCTGGGGCAGTCATGGTCCCCAGAAGCAGCAGCGAACGTGAAACACTTGAAATGGGACGTGGAGTACATGTTCCGATCTCCAGACTGCGGAGAGAACAACATGGTAATGGCAATAAACCATGAGTTTCCGGGGCCGACAATAAGGGCCAAAGCCGGAGACACTCTTGAGATTGAACTTACGAACAAGTTGCACACCGAGGGTGTGGTGATTCACTGGCACGGTATCAGACAGTTGGAAACTCCCTGGGCCGACGGCACCGCTTCCATCTCGCAGTGTGCCATCAACCCTGGGGACACTTTCACTTACAAGTTCAAACTTGATAAGGTAACTAACTTATAAGCTCATTCAGGATTTAATTATATATGTGAGCCTGGTGCTTTTTTACGTCCTTAATTATCTTATTATGAATACATGTTTGTATAGGCGGGAACATACTTCTACCACGGACACTATGGCATGCAAAGAAGCGCAGGGTTGTACGGATCTCTGATAGTGGACGTGGCGGAGGGTGAGAAAGAGCCATTTCACTACGATGATGAGCTGAACTTGCTCCTCAGTGACTGGTGGCACGAAAGTGTTCACCACCAAGAAGTTGGTCTCTCTTCCAACCCAATGAAGTGGATCGGGGAACCCCAAGTACGTATACACTATCATGCAGACATATCACATATATATATATGTTTTTTCATTTTCTTTTTGTATTCTGATTTATTAGTTATTCTGATCTCATATACTTTGAACATGTGGGGTGTCTTTTCTATTTGGATCCATCCATCAGACTCTGCTGCTTAATGGAAGAGGCCAATACAACTGTTCTATTGCAGCAGACTACAGGAATTCCAAGTCCACCAAGTGCAAGTTGAAGGGAGGAGAAACATGCGCACCCTATATTCTTCATGTGCTTCCGAACAAGATCTACAGGCTACGAATCGCAAGCACTACTGCCCTTGCATCCCTCAATTTGGCCATTGGGGTGAGTTCCTACATCCCATCGTGCATTCTCTCTAAATAAACTCCTCACAAAAATATAAGGAGAAATGTGAGTATCATATTTTGGTGAACTTTCAATATTCTGCAAAAAAGAAAATAAAAAAGTTCACATGCCCTCATTCACTCATCGGTAAATTACATAAATATATGAAAATATAATTATAAATGTTTTAACCATAAAGAGAATTATTGTATGCAGCATATATCATCGGAAAAAGAACAGAAAAATACTTAATTTGTGTATGGTCGCATACACTGACGGAGGGATGTGGGGCCAGGGTGGGCCTGGTCCCCCCTCAGTTAATGTGAAGAAAAAAAATATATTATTATTATATAATATTAATATTATAATTTATTTGAAGTATATCTAAACTTTAATGATGCGTATGAATACATAACTAATTCAAATTTGACGACTTTGTAAGAATATTATTATATTTTATTTTAATAATGAAGTCCAAATATTAGGTCAATTAGGATTCAATCTCTTACCAGGTTTAGGATTTTATGGTATTTTTTTCTTTATAAAAGCTCTACCATTCCTGAGATTAAAATACAATCATTTTATTAAGTTTATTAGATATGGAGAGATACTTCAAAAAAAAAATCATCTTCTTCTACTCTAACATCAGATGAGCAACCACCTACGAAAATTCAAAAGACGAATAGTAACAATATGAAAAATTCTCGTGTTGGAGATATTACAGAAAAGTATCCATCGGATCCCACTAAACGCCAGTCAATTTCAAATTATCATACTAACATTCAAGAAGAAGTTCGAAGATATTATCTACAACAAGTCCCTTGTCGATCTAAAAATCATATTTTTCCTTTCACGGAATTTGGGGGAAAAAAGAAGAAAATAAGGTTTATTCGTGATTAGTTTATTGAATTTCCACAGTATTAAAGAAGATACTGCATTTTGTTTATGTTGTTATCTTTTCAAACCAGCTATTGGAGAACAAGACGGTGGTGAAACTTTTGTTGGTGTTGGTCATGAATTCAGTAATTGGAAGAAGAAGCAAACCATAATATCACACTTTAGAGGATCAAATATTACTCATAATCAGACTGCAAGTAATTGTGATGCTTTATCAAACCAAAAACAACACATTGAGATTGTTTTATCAAAATATATAGATCAAGATTCAACTGACTACCCTAACTAAACTATTTTTTAACCTTTTCATTTAGACCTCCCCTAACCGAGAATCCTGACTCCGTCCCTGGTCGTATAATACTGATAATAGAAAGGGAAATGACAAGCACCATCAGCCTCCTAATGTACGTATTGCATGATTAGTGTTTGAGTGGACTGAATTTGTAGTGTATGAGACAAAGGCTGCATAGGGCCGTTTGATTTGTTTGTGTATCAAAATTATTAAAGCTGCTTTGATTGCAATTTGTTTTCATTCGTATTGTGGTTATTATTCACGTCCATATATTGTTTTGGCACGTCTAGCTTCTGCAATTTCGTGTCTTCTTTCATGCTATATAGCATGTGACATCTAAAGCTCCTGTACAATATACATAACTCCATCACCATATATACATATCTTGACGAACAACGTAATTACGATACAATCCAATTAAGCTAGGGACGCCAAATTGACTAGACACCAAATTTAAATATACTCATATACATATATATACACACATACACACACAAATTACAATGAAAATTCATACGTCTATATATATGTATGTATATATAGTTACGATTCGCTGATTAGGTCATACATGTAAAAACTATTTTTTGAAAAGATGCATGCATGTGAAAAAGCTGTCTACGAACAAATTCAAGTGCCTCTTATATATCTATTCGAATGAAATAAATTTTTGATACGGTTAAGTTATTTTGCAGTATTATCTTCCATTCGCTCAGACCGCAAGTTTCAACGGTGCATGCATGCTTTAATGTTTTTTCAAAATGATTGATGCTCTTGAGATGCCAATTTGTTTGCCAAAAGATGTATATATGTTTCCACTCAGAATGCTTTTTTGGCCACTAGACTAACTATCCTTAAAAAAAAATTGGGAGATAATATTGGGACTCTCTTCCTCCTTCATATATACTATTGGGACTCCCTTTCTCTCATTTCTTCTATTTTAATTAGCTTTCAGAATATTAATTCTGAATGTTCTACTTTTACCCTCATTTTCTATTTTTCTATTCTGAATGATGCCCTTTTACCCTCATTTTCTATGTTTCTATTTTCATTTTCTCTTCTTTCTTCTCTTTTTTTAATTTTCTTTTTAACTCTTCCCTGACGCTTTGAGTTTTCTATGAGTTGGGTGATTTATTATTCTTGTACATCGATCTTCCATGGAAAAATAGAAAACCCTAAGTTAGATTGTAAACTCTCCTTAAGAGAAAAGAAAAAAAAATTCTACATATGGCTTTCATAGAAACCAAACCAAATCAAAACAAAACTCATACAACAAATTTGATCAATGCGCCAAGGAAGAGCAATGCAAACAAAAAGAAAATTAAAAGAAAAGAAAAACATAGAAGAACCAATAGAAGAGAAAATAAAAAAATATAAAAAAGGAGGGTAAGAGTGGAACATTCATGACTAATATTCTGAAAACCAATTAAAATTAAAATAAATAGAAGAAAAGAGTCCAAATAAAAAAATTTATTTAGAGGAAAAATGAATTATATTAAACATACACGTACCTGTAGAAGACAAGCTTTTGCTTGATAAATATACATGTTTTTAACTTCGGCATGGTATGCATTATTGGGTGCAGAATCACAAAATGGTGGTGGTGGAAGCCGACGGAAATTACGTCCAACCATTTTCCGTGGATGACATGGATATCTACTCAGGTGAAAGTTACTCGGTTCTGATAGAAACAAACCAAGACCCTTCCAACAATTATTGGGTCTCCGTGGGAGTAAGAGGAAGAGAACCCGACACACCACAAGGCCTCACTCTCCTCAATTACAGACCTAACTCGGCCTCCAATCTCCCCACTTCTTCACCACCGGTCACTCCTCTCTGGAACGACACCGCCCATAGCAAGTCCTTCACCGCCAAGGTTCTCGCCCTAATGGGATCCCCAAAGCCCCCCAAGACATTCGACCGTCGGATCACCCTCCTCAACACACAGAACAAGTACGACAGCGGATACACCAAGTGGGCAATCAACAACGTCTCGCTAACCCTACCCACCACTCCTTACTTGGGCTCCATCAAGCATGGAATATTGAGAAATACCAACCCGCCGGAGAGTTTTGCCAACGACTACGACATCATGAAGCCGCCGGCCAACCCTAACACGACCACCGGGAACGGGGTTTACATGCTCGGCCTTAACACCACAGTGGACGTGATTCTTCAGAACGCGAATACTCTGACCGAGAATGTCAGCGAGGTTCACCCGTGGCATCTTCACGGTCACGACTTTTGGGTGTTGGGGTACGGAGAAGGTAAGTTTAATCCCCAAAAAGACGAGGCCAAGTTCAACCTGAAGAACCCGCCACTGAAAAACTCGGCGGTGATATTTCCTTTTGGGTGGACGGCGCTTCGGTTTGTGGCGGACAATCCGGGAGTCTGGGCTTTCCACTGTCACATCGAGCCACATCTGCATATGGGCATGGGCGTCATCTTTGCCGAAGGTGTTGAGTATGTTAAAAACATTCCCAATCAAGCTCTTGCGTGCGGTCTCACTGCAAGCATGTTCATGACCACATCTGCCAACAGCACTAATTAATTATGCATGCATGAATGGACTTCGCACTTTGTTACTTTAATTATCAAATTTCATCCCTACGAGACATGAAAACTCCTTCACACTATGCTTGCAAGTCATTTAGCATTAAACATCACTGTCTCTACATTTTATATGGTTACGCTACATTTTTACTTAATATTTGCAATTGGAATTAAAACTTGAACGTACTGATTAATGTTGTGTGAAAGTTTCAAACAATACGAAGTATAAATGAATATGAAAGATAACAAAAATCGATAACATATAAATTTACGTGGTTCACCCAATTAAGGTTATATCCACAGACGGAGACGGTGAGGAGACTCAACTAATATCGAAAGGAGATTACTAAATGTTTCACAGTTAAACCCAAAATCTAATTACACCCAAATACACGTACTGATTAAAGAGCCTACAACATATAATGATACAAATATATATGTTGTTACTCTAAAGGAGAGAAAGACGAATGAGAACTAAACAACTAATACAAAGTATAATAGCACTAAAGAGATGAAACAAATTCTGGAAGAGAATCTCAGGGCTGGAATTATAAGGGTTGTTTTGCTCTCACAAATTGCTACAATGATAGCAATTCTTCTCTGCCTCTTCCATTGTACATCAAGTATACGTATATAGGAACAAACCGACTCATGTTGTGAGCATGACTCCATGACCTAGTAGGACTGGATTAATTAAGCTTAGGACTAGATTAATTAAGCTTAAGACCAATGTAACACAATTTGGGCTTTAGTTCACATAATTATTAATTTTTGCTACACCAATTTAAGCCACAAATAAATAATCTCCACCTTGGCTTAAATTATCGAAAATCTCCAAAGTTGAATTTCCTCTGAAAAGTCTCCTAGCCTCCACCAAAGCTACTAATTACGAGTAGCAATCAAGTCCAAGCAACGTTGCAACTTCCATACAGGAACTGACTTGATAACAATATGATGACTCTGAAGAAGAGACTGAATTTCTTCAAACAAAGCAACAATGTAGAACCGAAGTTTGAACAAGGTCCACTTGCTTACTAACATTCTGGTCTGAACCTATTTCATAAAACTCTTCCACACATAGTACGACATACTTCTCAAAGTGCATAACTTCACTTATTACAAATTTGGGGGACATAAACTAGATACACCACATGTCATACAAATTCACCCCACAAACAAATCCATGAAATCAAATTTTGTTCTCAGCTCAAGTTTACCATCACTTATATGAGCACCAAAAGAATAACAAATATCAGAATAATCATCATGAGTATCAAACCATACCTTTAATAGATTCTTCACACAAAATACAGACGATGGAGACCAATTCACCATGTAGAAAGAATTACCAAATTCAGCACCAAAGTTCGTAAAATTAATCACATTAGAAAGCATGCAGACTGCTTTCTCCACAAGAGAACCAATATGTTCTATAAAGTTGTAGGTAGTGTCTTCAAAATAATGCGTTGTCTTACTACCACATCTTCATAGAATTGATCAAATTGGCCCTCAATAAATACACTCATCACAGAATCTGATAATGGATAAAAGGAAGCATCCACAACTGTGCTACCCTGAAGCATGTAGAATTTATTCCAAATCAACTTTTCTCTCATCACCACAAGACCATCATTGCAAACTCTTAAAACTCCACCCTTAGACGAATACTTGTAACCTTGTGAATTAAGAGTACCCAAAGATACCAAATTCTTCTTCAAATATGGGACATGCCTAAAATTTGTCAAGCTCCTGATAATTCCATCATACATCTTAATTCAAACTGTTCCAATATCCATAACTTTTATTAGGAGTGTTATCTCCAATAAATACAAAGCCTCCATCAACAAATTGATATGTGTCAAACCAGTCCCCATCGAAGCACATATGGTGTGAGCAACCTCAATCAAGCAAGCATCAACCGAAGAATTATCAGCAAATAATGCAAAATCAAAAGTAGATTGCTCATCCACATAATTTGAATCGTCACCAGACGACTTCTCAGAAGTGTTTTTTTTTATCCTTGAGTTTAGGGCATTCATTCATCAAATGCCATGTCCTCTGACAATAGTTGCATGTACATTTGAGACTTGGATTTTGAAGTACTTTTACTGTTGCTTCCTGAATCTCTGTCTCGAACTATTAAGCCATGTTCTTAAGTCTCACTCAAACTCTCAGACACTTTCTTTTTTAGTTCTCTTGAACTCAAAACTGCTTTTTCATCTTCCAAAGAGATAACTTCTCTTCTATATAGCATAGTGTCGATAAAATGCTCAAACAAATTAGGAAAAGAACACAGAAAAATTAAAACTTGATCTTCGATCATTATCAATTTTCATATACATATTTCGCAAATAAGATATGAGTTTATTAAACTCATTAATGTGAGTTTGAATAGGTGTACACCTTCAGACATACAAAGAGTGTATAGTCATTGTTTCAAATACAATAAACCAACTTGTAAAGGATTTGGTCATATATAATATCTCAAGCTTTAGCCATAAAACAGGTGCAGTTTCTTCATCAGCAACTTCATGCAGAACCTCATCAGATATACATAACAAAATTGCACTTTGTGCCTTCTCTAACATGTCTTCTTTATCCTCATCTGACAAAGTAACTGGCAAAGCTTTACTATCCTTCAGCGCTTTAAGTGACCCTTGCTGAACAAAAATGGCTCGCATCTTCACACGTGAAAGGTTGAAATCATTCCTCCCCGTGAATTTGAATTGTCGATCTCATATTTCGCTGATGTAGCAAACTTCATAATCGTAGACAAACTCACAACCTAGATGTAACTTGAGTTTTGATACCACTTGTTGTACAGAAGGTCCAAACATAACGAAGTATCAACGAATATGAAAGATAATAAAAAATTTATAACACAGAAATTTACATGGTTGTTAAGTCCATTATTATGTGCTAATTGTGTCTCTAACTTCATGCTCATTGCTTTTCTTTTATGAATAAAACATCATTTTATAACGTTTCATGTTTATGCTAGAAATTTGAGAGTTTGAACAGAAATGTTCTTAAAAATGATAATTAATCACTTTTTAGAGAAGTTGAGCACATTTCTAAAGTAATGTGAGAAGTGGAGCACTGAAAAAATCGTCGGATTTGTCCATGACCAGGCGGATCACCAAGTAAGGCCCAAACATTTTAAGCTAGGCTCAAGGGAAGTTCAAACCACCTAGATACAAACTCTAGTTGATTTGAAAGGCGAGCCACATATTTGAATTTTGGAAGTATTAGGCATGGTTTGAACTTTAGCCTAAAAGCTAAGAAATGTGGATATCAATTTGTAGCCTTTAGATCAAACTTCGTGGTCATTCTAGCACATCTAAGGGCTAAAAAAAATATCTTATTTTCTCATTCTTATCCCTTCTTGGACGACCTCCCCATCATCCACTATGATAACATATCTCATTTCACATATTTTTCATAGTTTTTGCATCTAGAGATAGCCCTCACTCACTCCTTAACCCTTTAGCTCTCTCCTCTACCTCAAACACCCTCTCTAACACCACCAAATCAGTCCCTTAAGGTGAAACTACCATGATTTCTTTAAGGTTCCTCTCCCTTTCCTCCTCTTCCTCCCATGATTATACATCCATCTTTGTGTGATCAAGTTTTTCCTCATCTTCTCTCTAACTTAGGGTTTGGTGAGATTTCTAGAGCTTAAAGAGGTGAGAAGTAATCCCCATATATTATCCTTTACCTCTTGGGGTCATAGAGGTCTCCCTTACATCCTCTACAAGCTTGGGTGTATTTGGAGCAAAGAATGAGAAGCTAGAAGCACACACGACAAGAAAACTCCACTTAGACCACGGAAACTTTAATGTTCCGTGGTCTAAGTGGAACTTAGACGACGGAGCTCATCTCCGTCGTCCAAGTTCTACCTGGACGACGGAGATTGTGTCTCCGTCGATCTTCTCCGTTGTCTGAGTAATCACTTAGACGACGGAGAAGATTGTCTCCGTCGTCTAAGTGTAAACTCAGACAACGGAAATTTTCTCCGTTGTCCAAGTCATCACTTAGACGACGAAGTAAATCTTCTCCGTCGTCTAAGTGGACACCCTAAAACCCTAAACCCTAAGCCCCTAAACCCTAAATTACGAAACTTACACTTAAACGACAGAGATGCACGTCTCCGTCGTCCAAGTGCAAGTTTCGTAATTTCACATCTAAGACAACAATCATGTAGACCATGTCCCAATGCATATTCTTTCCGTCGAGACCATAGAGTAAACAATTCTTAAAGTGCGAGGGTCGACGGTTTCAAAATTGGAGTTACAGATTTTCGTGTATCCATGTTTCCGGTTTGTAAAAATTTTGGATTTGCGGTTAACTGTACCGATGAAACCCTGAACGAACTCAGTATTTAGTGGAAATTATTCTACTTATATATGGTGTTATGGCGAGTATATCCAATGGTCGTTTTTTCCAAATTCAATTTCGTTAATATCGATGTGCAATGAGCCTATACGTACCGACACTTAAGTTATACATATTAGTAGATACTGAACAAGTTTGAATACGTAAATTAATTCATCGTCTTAAATCCCACTTTTTATATATACGATTCTTTAATCGATATTTTACGACAATTCCATTCAAATTACAGGTCCAAAAATTCATTACAAATTATTTTTAAAAAATAATTTTACGGAATTTTTAATTTTTTTAAAAAAAAAATTAATTTTACGGAATTTTCACCTAGACCGCGGAGATGACCATCTCCGTCGTCCAAGTGAACACCTGGACGACGGAGATGGTCATCTCCGTGGTCTAGGTGAAAATTCCGTAAAATTATTTTTTGAAAATAATTTGTGATGAATTTTACGGAATTTTCACCTAGACGCTGAAATTTTACGGAATTTTCACCTAGACCGCGGAGATGACCATCTCCGTCGTCCAAGTGAACACCTGGACAACAGAGATGGTCATCTCCGTGGTCTAGGTGAAATTTTAAATTTTTTATTTCTGGCGGTGTTTTTCCCACTAAAAATTTGGCAAAAATTTAAATCCACTTAGACGACGGAGATGACAATCTCTGTCGTCTAAGTCAAAATAATTGGCGGTATTCTTTTCTCGCTAAAATTTTGGCAAAAATTTAAATCACTTAGACGATGGAAATACTGATTTTCCGTCGTCTAAGTGAAAAAAATTAGCGTCATTGTTTGAAAATTTAAAGCACTTAGACGACGAAAAATCAGTATTTCCGTCGTCTAAGTGTTTTAAAACTCTTTAAATTCATCATTTTCTCAATCTCTCTTCATTTTTTCCTCTCCCTCTCTCCCTCTCCCTCCCCCCCCCCACAATCAAACCACCCACCATATATCATCACCATCACCATCCACCATCATCATCACCACCACCACCGTCGCCGCCACCATCGACATTACCACTGTCGCCGCCATCACCGGCATCACCACCGTCGCTGCCACCAACACACACTACCACCACCTACAACATCGCCTCCACCACCACCACACACCACTAGCTACCGCCTACATTGTCGCCTCCACCACCGGCCTCCACATTCCGGCCAACACCACTGACGCCGCCGCCGCCACCACCACCACCACCACCACCACCACCACCACCACTTATAATTAGTTTAGTTTTAGGTTAATTTAGTTTATTTATGCTAGATTAATTTATTTTATTATATTATGAATTTTGTATTTAAATCCCTAATAATTTAAATTATTTATTCATTATGAATTTTGTACGTATTATATATTATTAATAATTAACATTCAATAAATTTTGTAATATTATGAATATTGATATACACAAAATTAAATAAAAAATTCATTAAATGCTAATTATTAAATTATTAATTAGCATTTCATGAATTTTTCATTTAATTTTTTTTTTACAAAATCACCACTTAGACGACGGAGATGGACGATTCCGCGGTCAAAGTTTTCACTTAGACGACGGAGAATGAATTCTGCGTCGTCTAAGTGCAAACTTAGACCGCGGAAAATTTTGCGCGGTCCAAGCGAGCACTTAGATCGCGGACACTCTCCGTCGTCTAAGTGAAAACTTAGACCCCGGAGAATGTCCGCGGTCTAAGTATCACTTAGACGACGGAATTCTCCATCTCCGTCATCCAAGTGCTTGGACGACAGCACTTGGAGCACGGAGTTTGGAGGACGGAGCTTCCGTCGTTGAAGTACTTAGACGATGAAAAACTGCACCTAGACGACAGAAATGGTCCGTGGTCTAGGTGCATTTTTCTTGTAGTGACAAGAGAGGACTTGAAGAAACTTGACTTGCTTTGGGGAGAGTCTTGAGTTATTTCTTCACCTTATTCACTCTATTTATGTATTCAATCTTGTTTTTAAGTATATATAGTGATTAGTATCTCTATGGGAGGCTAGGGGTTAAACCCTAGTCATTTGATGTAAACAATGATGTTTGATTTGTGTTTATGAATATGTTTTGAGTGTTCTATGCTATTGGATGAGTTTGTTGTGTGTGTGATTTGATTGTGGCATGTTGTTATGCTTGAGCTTATTGATTAGTTTCACCTATGCATGTCTTAGCTTTGGCTAAGTTAGGATTTGCTTAAGGATAGAAATGACTCTTTAGGGAACTAACCATTTGAAAGGACCCTGCAAAACCTAGTTTAATTAGTAAACTAAGATTAAGCCCTCACGATGACCATAATCTAGGAAATTTTTGATATAACTTCCCCAAAAACCTGCAAGAAAATACACTTCAGAGACTAAATCCCACAAACAAACTGTTGACCATCAATGTCCATCCGGGTTTCTTAATATATGTTATGAACAAAACCAGAACTCAACTCATGAATTTAAAAACGTTTTTGTGACGACCTGAACCAGAATCAGAGGAATATTCGGCACGATTCACGAGATTATGCTTAGTCGCAGTTTTACGATAAATGTGTAGTTTGTCGATTCTATTCGCGACTATGTATTCGGCCGAGAATTTGAGTTGAGTGTCTTCACGGAAATTGTAGAGTACGTGATTTCGAGCTCGAGGGCGGTTCCGGATGATTTTTCCGATAACCGAAGAATATAATACGATTATTTGAAGTTTCAGTTTTCGACGAGTTTATCCGATTGTTTCGTGTTTATCCGAATCGTGATGGTTATCCATTTCGAATCGTCGATCGACCCGAGGCGCGAGTAATAATATCGGAATAGTCAAGAATTAGTCGTAAAAACACTGTTTGACGTTGACCGAGCTTTGACTTTCCAAATTGGGAAAGTTGATCGTTGACCGCGAAAAGGGAAAGTTTCCCGTTTTGGCTTTGCCGTCCGACCTGCTTTTTCCGGCCACCTCCGGTCAAGTGAGGGGTAAGGTTCGATTCTCCTTTCGATTTCGAGTTGAATGGTATGAGAATTTGTGGAAATTGATAAGGATTTATGTGGGTTCGAACCGGGCCGAGTTCGTGGATATCGCCGGTGACGGGGGGTGGTCCTCTGGCGAGCCACGGTGGTGGAGAGGTTAGGGGTTTACCTCCCCTTGGCCTAGGGATGCTCCCCATGTGGTTTGATTTGGGATTGGTTGAGGTTTCGGTGGAACCCGATTGGGTTGCCGGAATCTGGATTCCGATCTGTTTCGGCCAGTTTTTGGATAGGTTCTGGGTTGAATTGGGCTTAGTGTCAGTTGGAGAAAAGGTAGGGCTGGTGGTGATCTTGAGTTCTGGAAATTTTGGCCGTGAAATTCCACCGTTTGAACGGCGGTCAACGGTGAGAGGTTAACTTTTTCAGATTTCGACGTTTTTAATGTCATTTTTCTGGTAATCGCGCCCTGATTACCGTCCAGAGGTTTTCAGATTGATTTGGGTAGCCGATTTTCAGTCGAGGGTTTCGAGTGGAGATTTCAGAAAATTAGTCGGATTATTTTGTTCAGTTTAATATGTTTCCGGGAACGGATGGTTTCCGTGGTTAAGTACAGGGTTGTGAGCTATGATTTTGATCAGTTGTGTTTTTGTGAATATTCAGGAGATCGAGATTGTGATCGTGCTTCAGGCGAGGGATCTTCCGCCGGGCCACGAGATTAGCGCGAGTGCGCGTTACGCGAGTGTGTGAGTGGACATTTCTTTTCACGGATTGATTGCGAGTCTTTTATAAATGATTTACGAACTTGAGCATGTAGTTGATTATGAATTTACGAGCATGTGTTTTTACGATTATGCATATACGAATATACGTATACGAATATACATACGTATATATTATGTTTTATGCATGTGCATGAAAATGATTTATGATTTGGTTTACACAGAGTACAGTCTCAGTATATGTTGTGGTATCAATACACATTGGCTTCTCGGCTGATCCCCGAGTACGCTCTGGGGGGGGACAGATATCCTGACCCGGGGCCTTTCTGGCTAGGAATCACGTGTGGGTCTGGGATCCCGTGATTCAGACTGTGCTATTGCGTGGTAGTCCATGAGAGATTCCGTGATATATTTACGTTGCATGCTCTGTACGTGGGTGGTAGTCAGCGTCTCCTCACGTAACATTTGATTTTCATGCATTTGACTCGCATATGATTTTATACGTATATATTACTTGGTGAAAGACATTTATTTTCGTTCACTCACTCTAACGAGTTTATTGTCTTTCCCCTGGGCTTTTCGGTTTCCGTGCCCAGTTTGCAGTTCAGGTTCTGGTGTTTCACGTCGTGGTGGGAGGCTAGTGATCCAAGCTACCTGTGTTTTCCAGTAGGTTCTTGTTTCGCCTATTAATGTGTATATTGTATATATTTACACTAGTGGTCACTCTGATACACTCTGATACGTGTTTATACGGATTTTCACGGATATACTATATACAGTACAGTATGTTTATTGTTTATTGTTTATATTATGATGTTGAGAAATCCGGATGGGATTGGTGCCCACGGTTTGGCTTTTGTGGCATAGGACGAAATGTTATTTTCAGGGTGCAGGTTTATGCAATTCCACGTTAGTAACGAAACTCTGCCGAAATTTTGAAAAGTTTTTGTTGGTTCGTATTTTCAGAATGGGTTCGATTCCGGTTTAGGTAACTGAATCGGGGTTGGGTCCTTTCAGTTTTACAAGGTACTGGTTCTGAATACAAAAGAAAGTAACTCTACGATAACATGAGAAGCTGACTCAGCTATTTACATGAACACTACTAGAAGTAACATAATACAAACGATATTTATAACGACTTCGACTAGCATACACTATAACAAAAAAGAGCATTAGTGACACTTTGATTAGTGACGTTTTATCAAAAACCGTAGCAAGACGGTCTTTAAAAACCGTCACCTGTAGTTTTGGGATGATTCTTGACGTTTCACATAAACGTCACTGATACACTATAATACTAATTTTTTTTCTTCTTTTTCCCTTTTTCTTACTTCATGTAATCTCTTAAGATATATATGTGCTCACTCATTCTCAACCCCTCCTCCGCTTTGCAGTCAGTGAGTTAGAGACTTGAGAGGTCTTGTGAGAAAGATGAACTCAAATTTGGATTCATTTGTGAGTAGCTCCATATGGAAATCATATTTGCTGAAGCCATCGACTAGTTCATCTGCTATTGTTCTCTCTATTTCCCTTTCCAAATAGTTCGAATTCCTGATTCGCACAAAGACTTCTGAAACCCTAGATCTTCCATTCCAAAGATTCCGCCGTGGCGCCGCACACCTCTCTTAAACCCAAACCTTTCGGGTCCAAATTTTTGAATCTCACTACTCACTAGGTCCGAGGACTTCATCACCACCACCAACGTCCTCAGAGAAAGGGCATATGAGAACTGCATCGGCCTCACTCACTCTCGGCCAATTAAAAAAGGTAGCTACAACAATCTCACTTCTTTCATAAATTTCATCCAAATCGAAGACCCCAACCTTCTTCTTTTTAGATCCCAGACTCATCAAGGTCAAGTCCACTCTTTTTGAGAAGCAGTAGGTTGGGCGCCCCTCCAAATGGACATGCCAATCACCTGGATTTGGTTTGTTGTTTGGTTCTGTGTTTTTCTAGGTTTTTATTTGTTAGTGATATTTTTTAATCTGACTAGTTAGTTATATGGATTTGTTTTGTTTATGAGAAATGATAAAACTGATAGGAGTTGATTATTTGTTAGTTGTATGTTAAGGTGTGAATCTCAGTGGAACTGAACTATGCTCTGTAGTTGTATCATTGACTGTTCGATGATTCTACTCTTTTGGTTTCTCCATTTGATAATTATATGAGTTCATAGTATTAGAATATGAAGCTTCTCAATATGTAATATAGTAACAAGGAAGCTCCATCATGATTAAGCAACTTTTCATGCACATTTACCCTCCAACGAAATCTTGTTTTGTTGTTGCTTCCTACTGTTAGTATGTTAGTACTGTATAAGATGTTTATCTCTTGAAGTACATAGTTCATGTTTCTATCAACTTAAACTTATGAATAATGAAGCAACTTTATTCAGATAGCAAGTTTTGTTCTGTTTGTAATAGGTGGGATTGGATTATGCGAATTCGGGTTACCTTGTTGCATTAAAACACCTTATTGATTTGTGAGATGAAGGTTCTTATAGTCTTTGTAATTTTTACAGTTGATAATTATATGAGTTCATAATGAAGCTTCTTAATGTAATATAGTAACAAGGAAGCTCCATCATGATTAAGCACATTTTCATGCTCAATTACCCTCCAAAGAAACCTTGTTTTGTTGTTGCTCCCTACTGTTGGTATGTTAGTACTGTATAAGCTGTTTATCTCTGAAGTACATAGTTCATGTTTCTATCAATTTAAACTTATGAATAATGAAGGGACTTTATTCTGACAGCAAAGTTTCTTCTGTTTGTGATAGGTGGGATCAGATTATACGAATTTGGGTTACCTTGTTGCACTAAAACACCTAATAGATTTGTCAGATGAAGATTTTTATAGTCTTTGTAATTTATAGTTGCTAATTTAAACCTGTATTGCAAGGTTTGATTGCATTACTTAAGCTACTGGTTCACAAGTAAAATAAAGACAGTAGCCTTGACAAAGTTTGATATTGAGAGGTTACAAATAATTCTAGGAACTGGGCTTCCTGTTGTATGCAATCAGGTATATTCTTCCACTTACTGTATTCTACAATTTCATGGGATATGCTTTACATCTCACTATGTATTACTAGTGAATTTATATTGCAATGTAATCAGTCCTTGCTTTATTTTTTACGGTGTGATCCTTGGGCTTATTTTTTAATTTTCTGGCATACTGTATTATTGTAAATGTTGTATTCTCTCTTCTTCTAGCTTTGCAAGTTTGATTCCGAAGGAAGGGTAGAAAGGTGGCTGGTTGCTCGTGCCTTATTGTCAAGGTATTATATATGACATTTTTATTTATTTTATATTAGTATATTTCCATTTTCATCTCGTACGCATTTGTCTTGGCATTTGTGTGTGCTTTCCTTAAAATGTTATTTCACAGGATTTTGGTAAGGATAAAGAAGGCCTTTATGTTGTTTAAGAGTACTTGAAGTCCCATTCACCTGCAAGAGATTGGAAAATGAAGGCCTTTAACTTGGGGTTGGTGTCTTTAGATAGTAATGAACCATCTTCAGTATTGTGTTTGTTCTAGTTCTGGACTCAAAGAAACCAGCTAACTTGTATGTACTGTGGATGTTGATTTGCACTCTGCTTCCTTATTGGATGGGAATGTTGGTCTCTTGTATTAGTTTTGAAGTTTATTATCCATTTTAAGGATATGGATGTTTAAGTAAAATTAGATTTTTTGTTTTTTTGCTGGGCTAATTTTTCTGGTGATGGTTAAAAAACTGTCAAGGAAAATAATCACTTGACGTTTAGAAAGTGTCACGAATCGTCATGGAGAACTGTCACAAAATGGTTATCTTGACGGTTTGAATGTCTGTTATGACGGTTTTAACCGTCATGAAAACTATAGGTGACGCTTTTTAACCGTCGAGAAAAAGTGACTTTTAGTGACAGGGGCAGTAGTGATGGTTTTCAAACCGTCATTTATCACTTTTTGTGATGTTTTTTAACCATCACAGATGTAAGTTTGTGTTGTGGTGATATACTACATATGATAAAAGCCGCCAATGAGCTGAGATATATTGCTGAAAAGATGACTGGTGGACTCAAAACCTTCGACGATACCAAGCACTTTCAAGATAAGCACTGCAGTCTGGGCAACAGAAACTGAAAAGTCCAAAGAAAGACATTAAAATATAAAACGTTAGCGTAAGTGGACAAAAATAATATAATCAATGTAAATCAATAAAATTAATCTATCATGCATTTCTGCTAATTTTCATGAACTAATGCAATAAATATAAATAATGTGACGAGATTGTCCCTATGCCACATAACCTGAGCCGATATGTGTAACGACCCGAACCGGAAATGGTATGTTTATTGGCTTCAGTTGCACATTTCACGATTAGTTGTAGTTACTCGTAATTAATCGATCTGGCGGTCTTGTTCACAACTTAATTATCGGACACGAATTTGGTTTGAGTTCCTTCGCAGAAATTGTAGAGGATTTGATTTCGAGCTCGTAGGAGGTTTTGGATGCTAGGATTTTTCGGATAATCGGGAATATAAAATGAATATTTGAAATTATCATCGAGTTAGTCGTATTTATCCGTTTGGGTTTGAATTATCCGAATCGTGAATTTGGTCGGTTCGCGATGTATAAATAGCGGAATAGTCGTAAAAGTTGAAATTGGGCTGTTAACCAGAGTTGACCGAGCCAGGAACCGGGTTGACCCGCCGAGTCGTTGAACTCGCCGTCGCGATTTTCGCCGGAAAACGGCACGGTTGCCGGAGATTAAGGTAGGGATTTGAAGCTCTCCTCTTGGGCTTTTGATTGATATATATCTTGTGTTGTTTTGTGTGGAATTTGTTGGAGAAATTTGGAAGAGAAATTGGCCGGAATCGGGGTTAACGGGGGAAGGTTTTCCGACAGTTTTCCAATGGGGATTTTGGGTGGAATCGGTTGGGTTGGAGTTGGGGATGAAACCCCTTGAGTTTGGGAGGACGAGATAGCCACACGGTGGTTAATTTCACCGTAGAAATTTTCCTGCCAGTTTGAGATTTATGGGCTTTCGAGGCTGTTTCCGGCCACGGTGGTGATTGGATGGTGCTGGTTCTTTGGGAAAAGAGGTTGGGCTTGAGGAGAGGAAGGTTTTGGGGTCTTGGTCGCCAGAGAATGTCACCGTTGACGCCGTGTTGCCAGGCGCAGCGGCGGTCAATGGCGGAACTCCGGTGAAGGGTTGACTTTTTGGATTTTGGGGAGTTTTATACCGTTTTGCTCGTAATCGCGTCCCGAACGTAGTCTTGAGGTTTTTGGGTTGATTCCAGTATTCAATTTTGGGGCGAGGGTTGATTGAGTATATTTTTGAGAATTTTGTTATTCTCGTCGATATTTCGAGCGATACGTCTTTCGAGAACGTGAGATTCTCGACATATTAGCTCTGTATGTCGTACTTCAATATGTATTGATCATATCCCTGTTATTTAGGTGATCGAGATCGAGCGTTTGGCGAGGGATCTTCCGCCGGACCTCAGAGTTAACCGTGTACTGTGAGTGGACATTTTATTTTCACAGTTAAATTACGAGTTTGGATTTCTACATTTTATGAGTATGCATTTATGATTATGCATATACATTATTGATTATGCATTTACGTTATGCATTTATGATTATACACTTTACGATTATGCATATGCATGTAAATGATTTATGATTTGGTTTACACAGAGTATAGTTTCGGATAGAGAGGAATGCATCGATGCTTTAGCTTCTCGGCTGATCTCCGAGATGCTCCAGGGGGGACAGATATCCTGACCCGAGGTCTTTCAGAATTATATTATTCACGTGTGGGTCTCAGAGACCCCGTGATTAAACTATACTATGCGGAGGAGTCCATGAGTGACCCCGCAGGATTTTACGTGCATATTAATGGATCAGGAAAAATGTACTTCGTCGGGATTTTCATGTGCATTGACTCGCATTATGCTTTTATGAGCATTTATTTGGGAAAGACATATTATTATTTTCGTCCACTCACTCTTATGATTTCATTTGTCTTACCCTGGGCTTTTCGGTTTCCTTTGCCCAGTTTGTAGTTTGGGTTCCAGTGTTGTGCGTCGACTGTGGAGGCATAGATTGCAGATCACACTTCAGTTTCTGTAGGTTTCTTGTTCAACCTACTTGATGTAAATGATGTATATAGGCGTCGCTCTGCATTCTCATGTTTGTTTTCAGTCGAGTATACTCCTGAATGATTCTGGATTTCTTGTAAATCTTTGGGTTTATTATATATATGTTGTTGAGAAATCCGGATGGGGAACAGAGCCCCACGGTTTGGCTTTTGTGGAATATTCAAAGTGTGTTTCTTTGCAAGTTCTAAGAATGGTTCACATATTTCAAAGTAAACTCTGGCAATTTTTTTTAAGGTCGTGTTTTCGAAGGGGTTTCATTTCGGTTTAGGTAACTAAATCGAAGTCGGGTTCTTTAGTTGGTATCAGAGCATTAGGTTTTAGGTTCTGTAGACTCTTGTAGTTGTGTTACTAAGGACATTTGAGAATGTACAACATTTCCGGAGAGATGACCCGACTGGCTGGCGGATAATCATCAATGCTCTTGAGTGTTGTATGCTTTCAAACGTTTAAAGTTCCATGATTACATCCTTTCTGTCCTGTGATTAATATCTTTTATTCTTAGGATGCCTCCTCGACGTGGAATCCGTCCTGAACGGACTGGGGATCCTGACGAGGATCAACGTACGCGTGACTTGCTTATGCGAGTATTGCGTTTGGAAGAGCGTATTGATCCAGTGGCTAAGGCCAGGACGGCGGAAGCAACTATTTTCTCTGGTTCCCCTGATCCTGAAGTGTGTGAAGCTTGGGTGGTTTAGGTTGAGCGTATTTGTGAGCGTCTGCATTTTACTCCTGAACATAAAACTGTAGCTGCAGTGGGTTTGCTTGAGTCAGATGCTTACTTTTGGTGGGTTGGTACAGACAGGGTTCCTATTGATACTCTTTGGCCGGTGTTTAAAGAGATGTTCATGCGTCGGTATATCAATCCAGCTACCCAGCAGCGAAAATATGAGGAGTTTACCAACCTGAAGCAGGGGAATATGTCAGTGCTTGAGTATCGGGATAAGTTCACTCGTTTGTCTCGGTTTGCACGTGATATGGTAGCATCTGAGGAAGCCAAATGCAGGAGGTTTGAGTTGGGTCTGAATCTGAATATCAAGGGGACTTTGACCACTATGCCTCGAGATAACTTTGATGAGTTTGTTAGTGCTGCACTCAGAGGTGAGGATTTCGAGAAGGAGAGACAGATGCGGTTTCAGACGCGTCGCTTTGAAGTGGGTGGACCTAGCCTGGGTGCTACGAAGAGGTTGAGTTCAGGTACGTCTGGATCAGCATCATCTTCGGGTAGTGGACCATACAGACATCCTACTAGCACTCTTAGGCACAGTTATAGATGGAGGAGGAATCGACCGCAGAGGTAGCCGTCGAGTGAGAGTTCTAGTGGATCGAGTTATCCTCGACCTTCCTTTGGTAGACCAGCTACACCGAGGGAATCTCCATTGTGTAATAACTGCCACAGATATCACTTTGGTCAGTGTCAGTATGACACCTCTACTTGTTACCGTTGTGGCCAGGTGGGTCACTTTGCGTGGGAGTGTCCTCAGCTTAGCACTTTTGGTGGTGTTGCGGATCAGGGTACTGCACTTGGTGATCGTGCAACACAGTCTTCTGGATAGGGTGGTCAGCAGAATCGCGGCCAGCGTGGACGACCAGCAGGACAGGCTCGAGTTCATGCCATGTCCTTACGTGAGGGAAGAGCTTCTCCAGAGGTTATCATCGGTACGTTGTACATTTTTGGTCATCCAATTCTTACTTTACTAGATCCAGGGGCTACGCATTCATTCATGTCATATAGATTAGCATCATTGGCTACTATACCTGCATCTCCACTCCCTAGTATGTGGTGAGTGTTGTATCCATTTGGTGAGGTAGTGTGTGTCGGGTGGGTAGATAGAGATTGTGAGATTTTTATTGGAGGTTATGGGTTAGCCGCGGACTTGATGTTGCTGGATAACGTGGATTTTGATGTGATTTTGGGTATGGATTTCTTGGAAAACCATTGGGCTGTTCTTGACTGTCACAAGAAGGAGGTTGTTTTCAGGAGTCCAGGCATGCTGGAAATTTTGTTTCGGGGTGAAAAGAATACTACTTTGCCTTGTTTGATTTCAACAATGAAGGCTGATCGGATGATGAGGAAGGGTTGTGAGACTTACCTTGCACATGTGGTTGATACAAGTGTTCGTGTACCGGACATTGGTGATATTACGGTGGTTTGCGAGTATCCAGATGTGTTTCCCGAGGACTTACCCGGTGTTCCTCCATTCAGGGAGATTTACTTCACCATCGAGTAACTTTCGGGTACCGGACCTATTTCATAAACACCCTATCGTATGACACTAGTGGAGTTGAGGGAGTTGCAGAGTCAACCTCAGGAACTGATTGAGAAAGGCTTCATTCGACCTAGTGTTTCACCTTGGCGTGCTCCAGTATTGTTTGTGAGGAAGAAGGATGGTTCGATGAGGTTATGCATTGATTATCGGAAGTTGAATCAGGTTACGGTAAAGAACCAGTATCCACTTCCACAGATTGATGATTTGTTCGATCAGCTGAAAGGAGCTTCAGTTTTCTCGAAGATTGATCTCAGGTCTGGATACCATCAATTGCGGATTCGAGAGTCCAATGTGGATAAGACGGCGTTTCGGTCACGTTATGGGCACTTCCTTGTTATGCCGTTTGGGTTGACCAATGTGCCAGCTACTTTCATGGACATGATGAATTGGATTTTCAGACGTTATCTGGACAAGTTTGTCATTGTGTTCATCAACGATATCCTGATCTAGTCTAAGGGTGTGGGGCAGCACAAGAAGCATTTGCATGCAGTCTTGCAGACTTTACGAGATGCTCAGTTGTACGCCAAGTTCAGCAAATGTGAATATTGGCTTGACAGTGTAAAGTTTCTGGGTTACGTGATATCAACTGAGGAAGTCAGTGTGGATCCAGATAAGATTGACGCGGTGCTGAATTAGAGCAGACCTACCAACATGGCAGAGATATGAAGTTTCTTGGGCCTAACAGGTTACTATCGCCGATTCGTGTAGGACTTCTCGCGGATAGCGACACTGCTTACCCGTTTGACGAAGAAAGAGGTCAAGTTTGAATGGTCTGATGCTTGTGAGGAAAGCTACTTGGCTTTGAAGGAAAGGCTGACTACTGTACCGGTGTTGACTCTACCTGACGATAGAGGCGAGTTTGTGGTGTATAGTGATGCTTCGAAGCTAGGTCTGGGTTGTATTTTGATGCAACATGGAAAGGTGGTGGCATATGGTTCGAGACAGTTGAAACCACACGAAGTCAACTATCCTACTCATAATCTGGAGTTAGCTGCCATTGTATTAGCATTGAAGATTGGAGACATTATTTATATGGGGCACAATGCAAGATTTACACCGATCACAAAAGTCTTACTTACTTGTGTACACAGCCGGATTTGAACATGAGGCAGTGGTGATGGATGGAGCTGATTAATGATTACGACTGCACTTTCGAGTATCATCCAGGGAAGGCTAATGTGGTTGCTGATGCTCTCAGTTTGAAACATGGTGCTTCTCTTTTCCATGTACGAGTTGCTAGAGTGTCACTTTTGACAGAGTTGTGAGCAACGGGAGTAGAATTGGAGTGGAATAATGATGGAGCATTGTTGGCTAGCTTTCAAGTCCGTCTTGTATTAATTGATCAAGTTCGTGAGGCTCAAGATTCAGATGCTTATTTGCTGAGCAAGAAGAATTTGATTCAGAATAGTGTACCGACTGAGTTTTGGATGAGGAGTGATGGCACTTTGATGTTCAAGGGGAGATTATGTGTGCCCAGAGATGAGGATTTGAAGAAATAAATACTCGACGAAGCCCATTGTTTTGCATATGCTATGCATCCGGGTAGTACAGAGATGTTCCGGACGCTTAAATCTCATTATTGGTGGCGAAACATGAAGAGGGAAACAACAATGTATGTGAGCAGATGCCTGATTTGTCAGCAAGTGAAGGCGGAACGTCAGAAACCGGCGGGTAAATTGCAACCGTTGGAGGTTCCAGTATGGAAATGGGAGCATATCACTATGAATTTTGTGTATCAGTTACCTCATACTTCTGGTGGTAGTACTGGTATTTGGGTGATTGTGGATCGTCTTACGAAGTTAGCTCATTTCCTAGCACTTCCAGGAAAGCTTCCCGTGAGCAGATTGGCGAAGCTGTACTTGAAAGAGGTTGTGAGATTGCATGGTGTACCTATGTCTATAGTTTCTGATCGGGATGGTCAGTTCACTTCCGAATTTTGGCGGGCATTGCAGAAGGCAATGGGGACTAAACTACATTTCAGCACAGCTTTTCATCCTCAGACAGATGGTCAGTCGGAGATGACTATTCAGGCTGTGAAGGATATGTTGTGATCTTGTGTTTTGCAGTTCAAAGGGAATTGGGACCAGCAACTTCATTTGATTGAGTTTGTGTACAAGAACAACTATCAGACTAGTATTGGGATGGCACCTTACGAGGCGTTGTATGACGAACAATGCCGAACTCCATTATGTTGGAGTGAAGTTGGCGAGAAATGGCTTCTTGGCCCTGATTTGGTAAAGAGTACCATGGAAGATGTTCAGATCATTCGGGACAGATTGAGGTCTGCTCAGGATCGGCAGAAAAGTTATGCTGACGTGCGACGAAAGGATCTCGAGTTCGAGGTTGGTGATTTGGTCTTTCTGAAACTTTCTCCCTGGAAGGGTGTTGTTCGTTTCGGGAAACGCGGTAAACTTCGTCCGCGATATGTAGGCCATTATGAGATCACTGAGCGAGTTGGTGTGGTGGCATACAGATTGGCATTACCTTCCGAGATGGCCAGGGTCCACGATGTGTTTCATGTATCCATGTTGTGGAAGTACATTTCGAATCCCTCCCATGTGTTGACACCATATAAGCTTCCTATTCAGGAGGACTTGACCTACATGGAGGAACAAGTTCAGATTCTTGATCGGAAAGTCCAGGGGTTACGACATAGAGCCATTCCTCTTGTGAAGGTATTGTGACAGAACCATTCTGTTGAAGAGGCTACTTGGGAGACAGAGCAGCACATGCGAGATCAGTATCCCTACCTCTTCAGCTAGTAGGTATGTAAATTTCGAGGGCGAAATTTTTGTTAGGGGGGGTAGATTTGTAACGACCCGAACCAGAAATGGTATGTTTATTGGCTTAAGTTGCACATTTCACGATTAGTTACAGTTAGTTGTAATTAATCGATCTAGCGGCCTTGTTCACGACTTAATTATCGGACACGAATTTGGTTTGAGTTCCTTCGCGAAAATTGTAGAGGATTTAATTTCGAGCTCGTAGGAGGTTTCGGATAATCGGGGAATATAAAATGAATATTTGAAATTATCGTCGAGTTAGTCGTACTTATCCATTTGTGTTTGAGTTATCTGAATCGTGAATTTGGTCAGTTCACGACGTATAAATAGAGGAATAGTCGTAAAAGTTGTCAAAAATTGGAAATTGGGCTGTTGACCAGAGTTGACCGAGCCAGGAACCGAGTTGCCGGAGAACGGCACGGTTGCCGGAGATTAAGGTAGGGATTTGAAACTCTCCTCTTGGGCTTTTGATTGATGTAAGTATTGTGTTGTTTTGTGTGGAATTTGTGGGAGAAATTTGGAAGAGATATTGGCCTAAATCAGGGTTAACGGGGTAAGATTTTTCGGCAGTTTTCCGATGGGGATTTTGGGTGGAATCGGTTGGGTTGGAGTTGGGGATGAAACCCCTTGAGTTTGGGAGGACGAGGTTGCCACACGGTGGTGAATTTCACCGGAGAAATTTTCCGGCCGGTTTGAGATTTATGAGCTTTCGAGGCGGTTTCCGGCCACGGTGGTGGTTGAATGGTGGTGGTTCTTTGGGAAGAGAGGTTGGACTTGAGAAGAGGAAGGTTTTGGGGTCTTGGTCGCCAGAGAATGTCACCGTTGACGCTGCGCCGCCGGCGGCAGAGGCGGTCAACGACGGAGCTTCGGCGAAGGTTTGACTTTTTTGATTTTGGTGAGTTTTATGCCGTTTAGCTCTTAATCGCGTCCCGATCATAGTCTTGAGGTTTTTGGGTTGATTCGAGTATTCAATTTTGGGACGAGGGTTAATTGAGTATATTTTTGAGAATTTTGTTATCCTCGTCGATATTTCGAGCGATACATCTTTCGAGAACGTGGGATTCTCGACGTATTAGCTCTGTATGTCGTACTTCAATATGTATTGATTGTATCCCTGCTATTCAGGTGATCGAGATCGAGCGTTTGGCGAGGGATCTTCCGCCGGACCTTAGAGTTAGCCGCGTACTGTGAGTGGACATTTTATTTTCACAGTTAAATTGCGAGTCTGGATTTCTACATTTTATGAGTATACATTTATTATTATGCATATATATTATTGATTATGCATTTAAGTTATGCATTTATGATTATGCACTTTACAATTATGCATGTGCATGGAAATGATTTATGATTTGGTTTACACTGAGTACAGTCTTGAATTTAGAGGAATGCATCGATGCCTTAGCTTCTCGGCTGATCCCCGAGATGCTCCGGGGGGGGGGGGGGACAGATATCCTGACTCGAGGTCTTTTAGACTTGTATTAATTACGTGTAGGTCAGGGATCCCGTGATTAGACTGTACTATGCGGTGGAGTCCATGAGTGACCCCGTAGGATGTTACGTGCATATTTATGGATCAGGGAACATGTACTTGGTCGGGATTTTCATGTGTACTCGCATTATGCTTTTATGAGAATTCATTTAGGAAAGACATATTATTATTTTCGTCCACTCACTCTAATGATTTCATTTGTCTTCCTCTGGGATTTTCGGTTTCCTTTGCCAAGTTTGCAGTTTGAGTTCCAGTGTTGTGCGTCGACCGTGGAGGCATAGAGTTCGGATCACACTTCATTTTCTGTAGGTTTCTTGTTCGACCTACTTGATGTAAATGATGATGTATATAGGTCTCGCTCTGAATTCTCATGTTTGTTTTCAGTCGAGTATACTCCTGAATGATTATGGATTTCTTGTAAATCTTTGGGTTTATTATATATATGTTGTTGAGAAATCCGGATGGGGAACGGAGCGCCACGGTTTGGCTTTTGTGGAATATTCGAAGTGTGTTTCTTTGCAAGTTCTAAGAATGGTTCAGGTATTTCAAAGTAAAATCTGACATCGATGCAACTAAACCAACCATCACAAATAAACCTCAAATTTAAAAGTTCTTAAATAAACCGTAGAGCATATTAATAAAAATATGAACTTGCTACGACTGTGAAAATAAAAGGTCCACTCACAAGTTTGCAACCACTGCTGGGGTCCAGTAGAATTCCTTTCGCTGCTAGGGTTGTGATCTCAATGTCCTGTAATTACGGATCATAAAATATCAGAATTTGTGAAAAACTATGGAAATCGGCTCTAAAAATAACCTTGAAAGTCTCGTTGAAGAATTTCTCAAACTGCTTCGCCGGAGCTCCACTGTGGACAGCGCAGCGTGGCCCTAACGCACCTTCACAGGCAGCGGCACGTGGGTTTCATGCACCACCGGCGAAAGTGCTCTGATGCGGAAGTTAATACCCTATTGGAAAGTTCTCAACGAGGGCTTCCACTTTCATAACTGGACCGAGTTCAGTGACATTGAGGTCCTACACCGCCGTGAACGGTGGCGATTTGGCCTACAAAATGTTCCTCTCGTCAAGCCCAACTAATCCCCTAACCTTACACGCTCCAATTCCTAACAAATTAACCGAAAAATCGATCGAAATCAACCGGCCCTCGTCAGCGATCGATCACCCTGAAATCGATGCTCTGTCATGGAGCCTCGACGAACCTCGAAACCTACCCAGAAAGAGTTAGGAGGAGGAGAGGTTCAAAACCCCGCAACTCCCGACCTGGGAAATATCTTGGAGCACCGCCATCGACGACGACGACTGCCACAGTCAAAATCTACCCCTCTTACAAAAACATCATCTTCGAAATTTACATACCTGTTAGAAAAGATGAGTGTACTGCTCCCTCATATGTTGTTCTGGTTCCCAAGTGGCTTCCTCAACAACATGATTTCTCTACAACACTTTCACTAAAGGAATGGTCTACTTTGAAGAACCTACTCTCTACGGTCATGAATCTCCACTGGTTCCTCAATATAAACCAAGTCCCTTCATAATGAAATTCGTTGGGGCACGATGACATGAGTGGGATTAGGAATGTAATTTCACAACATGGATATGTGGAATACATCATGAACTCATACAAACTCTGAGGGTAACTCCAAACAATAAGCCACAACGCCTACACGCTCAATAATCACATAGGGTCCGATGTAACGGGGTTGGAGTTTACCGCGTTTCCCGAAATGCATTGTTGGAAGATTTATACCCCCACACTTAGTAAGTTATTGGCTAACTCATAAGTGCAAGAACCATCTTCACCCGCAAGTATACGGGGACAAGTAATAGTATAGAAACAGAAATCGAGTGTCGAACCCACAAGGATTAAGTACTTAGATTCCTTAGCTCAGAATGAAAAGCACAAAGGCTACGACTCACTAGAAAAGACTTGACACTAGAAGGAAATAAAATGTGAAAGTGAATCTCACATTATTAAGTCCTTTAGAGACTTAGCATTGCGAGAATAAGCCACAACGCCTACACGCTCAATAATCACATAGGGTCCGATGTAACGGGGTTGGAGTTTACTGCGTTTCCCGAAATGCATTGTTGGAAGATTTATACCCCCACACTTAGTAAGGTATTGGCTAACTCATAAGTGCAAGAACCATCTTCACCCGCAAGTATACGGGGACAAGTAATAGTATAGAAACAGAAATCGAGTGTCGAACCAACAAGGATTAAGTACCTAGATTCCTTAGCTCAGAATGAAAAGCACAAAGGCTACGACTCACTAAAAAATACTTGACACTAGAAGGAAATAAAATGTGAAAGTGAATCTCACATTATTAAGTCCTTTAGAGACTTAGCATTGCGAGGGGTGGTGAGATTAAGAAGAGTGATTAACAAAGTTTGATTGGTTGGTTATTACACTAGAATGCGGAAACTAAATAACACAAATTCAAGATAAGGAAAGTAGGTTGGCTAGGGAAGTCCCGCTAACCATATGATGCATCAAACAATGTCCCAGTTTATGTAATGGATTAAAGTCTGTTCACAGAAGTTAATGTCCAAATCGTGACCTTTTGGGTCACGTTTGGTTTTGAACCCAAGTTCTTAGGTTGTTTTAAACTCTAGATGACTTGAGCCCAACATTAAAGTATTTCGTGAATCGAAACCAAGACCCAAGCCATTTTGGGGCTTGCATCTCGATTGTATGTCATGTTGTGAAATCAACAAGCATACTGTGATATATGTGGAAAGGTTCTCCTCTCAAATCTCTTTTGGATAATCCGAGATGACGTCCAGTTGAATCCCTCAACTCGCACCTAGTGAGTTACGAGCCAAAAGATTCTACGATTTTCCACAATAACCTTTTTAATCAATGTGTGCTTGATTAGAGTCCTTAAAGTCTATAAATACTCAAAGAAGCTCTAATCCATGCTAAGTGCTTGGGAA
The DNA here is from genome assembly GCA_946800695.1 of Geum urbanum. NCBI lineage: Eukaryota > Viridiplantae > Streptophyta > Magnoliopsida > Rosales > Rosaceae > Geum > Geum urbanum. Next base: position 46,492,036 of record OX326998.1, read on the forward strand.
CTAAATCTTAAGATAAATCTCATAGGTAATACCCTAATCATGTTTACATGCTCATCTATCCTTAAGTGAGTAGCTAATTCATTCAAGGGTTATTTTTAAGTCCTTTAACATATACACCAACCTACCTAAAGTCAACACATGCATATAAGAGACTTAGCCAACAAGCTCAAGCATATAAACATATCACAATCACACAATAAACTCATTCACAACACAATTCTTCATAACATACACTAAGACTATGAAGCATACATAATTCAAGACATGTTCATCACATCACATGGCTAGGGTTCTAACCCTAGCCTCCCAAAATTTTCTACTCACTACCCATAACAAGCATAGAGTCTAGATACCTGATTGAAATAAAAAAATATGATGAGAATTAATCAAGAGTCCCTAAAAGCTCTAAAGTCTTCTAGCTCTTCTCTCCTTCTTGTTCCAACCTTGCTCCAAAGCTCCAAGAGTTGAGTCACCTACCTAAAGCTACAGGGATGGTGATGCAAATGGAATTATGATGTTAGTGGTGGAGATTTCTAGGCTTTAGATGGCTGTTATGGGTGTTTGAGAGGTAGAGGAGATGGCGATATGGGTTGGGTATGGATGGAGCACTACAACATTTTTGCCCATTACCGGCGAGATCACCGGAGACAAGGCCGGCGACCGAAAAAGTAGCCGGTAATGTTCAACATTACCGGCGACTTAGCCCGTCACCGGCAATGTCGCCGGAATCTCGCCGGTAATGTTGCAAAACATTACCGGCGACTCCAACCGTCGCCGGCAATGTCTAGGGAGACATTACCGGCAATTTTCCGGCGGGAATTTCGCCGGAAATGTCTCCCTAGACATTGCCGGCGACGGTTGGAGTCGCCGGTAATGTTTTGCAACATTACCGGCGAGATTCCGGCGTAAAGTCGCCGGTAATGTCTTTATTTCCGGCGACTTACTCCGTCGCCGGCAATGTGTCTTATATTAGATGCCGGATCGGGCAGCTCGATCATTCAATCATTTTGAGCGAAAAAAATCCAGAGAAATCGAAAGAAGGAAAACGTACGCTCTGAAATCGATCATTCGGTATATTGTCAAAATTAAGGCGGGCGTCGAAAACTCGATCAGTCGGGAAGCTATTTATATAGGTACGTAGGTGTATATATACATATATGTGGTATATATATATGTGTGTGTGTGTGTGTTGATCAAATCCAATTCGTGAGATATATATATATATATATATATATATGAAATGTTGTTGATGTACGGTCACCGAAACGAGAAAACAGCTTGTAGTTAATCTTGTGTCTGAATCAATGACTGGTATTATCGTATTGTTATCGGAGCCAGGCTTAACAGAGATTAGATCGATATATCATTGAGTACTATCATCGAGTACTGAATACGTACTATCATCGAGTACTGAATCGAATTCAGAGATTAGATCGATATATATACATATGCATGCATGTGTTGATTTAATTAGAGTTGAATTGAGAGATCACGTCGATTATTAGTAGTGAATGTGTGTATATATATATAATTAATACGTAAAATTGTTAGAATTTTCAGGATGGACAAGAGTTGGATGAGCCTCGAAAGATGGGATGTCAGATATCACGAGGGAATTAGGAGTTTTGTGGATTTTGTATGTGAAAATCGAGACGACCGACTGAAAACACAGAATTGTGGGGTGATGGTCCATGGTGGGCAGGATGGCGTTGACTATTACGGTGTCCTTCATTCAGTTGTTGAACTAATTTATGGGAACCGCATGAAAGTGCACTTGTTCAAGTGTAGATGGTTTGATACTAGCCCAGAGAACACAAGGACCGATCAGTACGGAACATTTTCGGTGAATACTGCTACTACCTGGTATGAAGATGACCCTTTCGTTCTTGCCTCATCAGTAAAACAAGTGTTTTACCTGGACGATCTTCTTAACAAAGTCCCGTGGAAGGTGGTTAACCATGTTGCTCATAGAAACATATACAGTGCTGCCACACTTGGTGATACCGCAGATGATGAGGAAGTTACTGCATACCAAGAGCCGAACGCTTTTGACATTCCGGAATCATCTACGATTCGCCTTAATAATGTGAGATCTGGGAGTGTGGTTCGAATTACTGGAGCAGAACTTCTCGATGTTAATCCATATGAAGTTGACGCTGATTCAGATGACGAGGAGCGGCACATATTGCCAGAGGTTACCTATGAAACCGAGTCAGACTCAAGTGATGAAGATGATTACGATTATCATCCTTAGTACGTTGGAAATTGTAGTCGGAAATTGTAGTCGGAAATCGTACGTAGTCGGAAAATGTAGTCGAAAATTGTAGGGCTGAGAAATGCATAAGAGGATAATCAACTTCTGCATTATATCTTCTCACAGCGGGAATTCATTTTGAATTGTTGATTACTTGATTGTTTGTGGTTTAGTCACTTTAATGCTATCTTATTAATTTATTTTGAAGCATTGATTACAAATCTGTTGAAGCATTGATTGTTAGACACTTAAGACTGGGTACTAATGTTAGATAACTTAGTTTCTAGTGATATGAATTCTGCAAAACTCATGTTAAGAACATCTGTGTTTATAGAATGAAAACAAATAGAACTTACAGGGACTGAATCAATGTGAACCAATGTGAACCAATGTGAACCAATGCATCAGTGTGAACCAATGTGAACCAATGTGAACCAATGTGAACCAATGTGAACCAATGCATCAGTGTGAACCAATGTGAACCAATGCATCTGTGTTCAGAAACTGATCTGAACAATGTGAACCAATGCATCAGTTCAGGGACTGAATCAATGTGAACCAATGTGAACCAATGTGAACCAATGCATCAGTTCTGTTGAACTGATGTGCCTTTTGAAGTTACTGCAATATATACACAGATATAACTATGTATTCGAAAACATAGATTGGTCTATGACAGATCCTCATTGAATTCCTATACGGAAATTGTAGTCGTTAATCGTAGACGGAAATTGATAATCGAAATTGTAGTCGGAAAATGTGCATAGCTGGAAATGGTACGTACGTATACGGAAAATGTAGTCGTTAATCGTACGTATACGAAAATTGATAATCGAAAATGTAGTCGGAAAATGTAGTCGTTAATCGTACGTATACGGAAATTGATAATCGAAATTGTAGTCGGAAAATGTAGCCGGATATCGTAGACGGAAAATGTAGTCGTTAATCGTACGTATACGGAAATCGTAGTCGTTAATCGTACGTATACGGAAATCGTAGTCGTTAATCGTACGTATACGGAAAATGTAGTCGTTAATCGGACGTATACGGAAAATGTAGTCGTTAATCGTACGTATACGGAAATCATTAATCGAAAATGTAGACGGAAAATGTAGTCATTAATCGTACGGATACGGAAATTGATAATCGAAAATGTAGTCGGAAAATGTAGCCGGAAATCGTAGACGGAAAATGTTGTCGGATATTCTTCAGGAAATAATGACATTACCAACGAGTTGAAGTCGTTGGTAATGACATTACCAACGAGTTATAAGCAACTCGTTGGTAATGACATTACCCACGAGTTAACTCGTCGTTGGTAATGTCATTACCAACGAGTTGCTTATAACTCGTTGGTAATGTCATTACCAACGAGTTAACTCGTTGGTAATGACATTACCAACGAGTTATAAGCAACTCGCCGGTAATGTTTTCTGGTTTCCCCCATATCGAGCCCGAGCCTCTCCTCTCCCTCTCCTCTCCCTCTCCTCCTCCTCTCCCTCTCCTCTCCCTCTCCTCCTCCCAAATCGGTCCGGTGAGCCTCTCCTCTCCCTCTCCTCCTCCTCTCCCTCTCCTCTCCCTACTCCTCCTCTCCCTCTCCTCCTCTCCACCGATCCCCTCTCCTCTCCTCCTCCGAAAATCTCCTCCTCCCCTCCTCCCCTCCTCCCCTCCTCTCCTCCCCTCACCATTGTAGGTGGAAGAAAATGGCAGGTCCGATCCTCTCTCTCTCCCTCTCTCTCTCTCTCAATTTTTAATTATTTTTTTGCATGTGTATGTGTATGTGTATGTGTATGTGTATGTGTATGTGTATGTGTATGTGTAAATTAATTAGGGTGCTAAGTTGGAAATTAGGGTGATAAGTTCTAAATTAGCATGTATGTATATATGTGATGTATATATATATTTAGGTATGTGAATATGAAGTGATGTATATATATATGTGAAAATTATGTATAAATGTGGTTTTGATGAATATGTGATGTATATATATACGGAAATTAAACCTAATTAAGATGCATGATATATATATGTGTGAAAAATGTGGAAAATTAATTAGGGTTTGTGATTTGGATGAATATGTGATGGATAAATTTAATTAAGATGCATGATGTATATATATATACACATCGAATATGTATAGTCGTTAATTTAGGTGATATAGTTGTTAATTAATCGTATAAATGAAGGTGGAAATCGGGATCGGGACGGTTTGGAACCGGAACGGTTTGGAACCGGAACTTATTGTAACTGGAACCGTTATGTTACAAACGGTTCCGGTTACAAACAGTTCCGGTTTCAAACGGTTCCGGTTCCACACCGTTCCGGTTCCGATTTGTTATAGAACCGGAACGGTGTGGAACGGGAACTGTTTGTAACCGGAACCGTTATGTTACAAACGGTTCCGGTTACAAACAGTTCCGGTTTCAAACGGTTCCGGTTCCACACCGTTCCGGTTCCGATTTGTTATAGAACCGGAACGGTTTGGAACCGGAACTGTTTGTAACCGGAACCGTTATGTTACAAACGGTTCCGGTTACAAACAGTTCCGGTTTCAAACGGTTCCGGTTCCACACCATTCCGGTTCCGATTTGTTATTGAACCGAATCCATGACTATTACGATGTCCAGGAGGTTTTGCGGCTAATTGGCTTCGGAGAGGTTCCCGAAATAGTGGAGGGAACAGTAGTCAAGCTTCCTCCTCGGCCGCAGTTAGCAACACGCCCAGTGGGCCAATGATGACTGCTCGCACGAGAGCCTTGCTAGAGGCGCGAGCTGAGGAGGAAGCTGCACGATCAAGAGCCGTGGAACCGGAATTCGAGGCTCGAGCCTCAGTCTCTAGACGCTCAATCAGCAGACGTCCCTCCGGTGGCAGAGCCTCAGACGAGCGACAGTCAACGGGGGCATCAGAAACTCCCTCAATCCGAATGCCCCATATTCGGATGGTGCCTACTCCCGTTTCACGGGAATCATCTGAGGCACATGGTGGTGCTGGCGCCTCATCGTCCAGGCCTCGTCTATCTCCGCCGTCCGGTCTCTTCCTACCCGACGAGATTCCTGTCATCCCTGAATTCGATGATAGGGGGATGCCTGTTTATATTGAAGGACGGCCGGATTTCCTGACCGTGGAGGAAGCGTATAACTTCCTCCCGTTCGACCCCGTGTATCTTTGGAGTGTGAGGTGCACCAACCAACAAACGGACGATGCAGGTAAATTTTATTTAACATCAGATTGATTACTTAATTATTACTTAAGACTTGCGATTGGTTCAATTAATGATATCAATTTGTTGACATTGTTTTATTAGGCAATTTCGTTAATGGGACTGGAAAACGGAAAGGGGCTAGAGGCACCTGCACCGGGAAGAGACTTGAGCAGGCCACCGGCGGAAGGAAAACGCCCATAAGGGCCAATGAGGATGGCGAGGTGATCGAGGCATTCGACACCACGCGCAAATATGTCAGCATGGCCGGTGCGATCGTGCGGGATAAGGTCCCAATGCTTTGGCCAGATTGGGAATCTGTGCCTATCTACGTGAAGATGCAAGTGCATAATGCACTCAGTGTGAGTAAAATCGTATTTTCATTACGTAAATTTTACATTTATTAATTAAGTCCACTTAAATATATAATTTTACCTTTTATATATTCATATTGCAGGTGTGGTTTGACGTGGATGAAGTTCTTATTCACACGTGGGTAGAGCGTCAACTACATAATCGGTGATGTGCTTCCACTTATTTGAATATATATCGAGTTAGATTTTTGTTTATCAACTGTTTTAATATCTCTAACTTTTTTTCCTTGTTTTAATATAGGTATAAAGAGTGGAAGAACGAGCTTTCTTCCCATTACACTGTATACAAGGAGCTAGGCCGAGGTTCTACTCCTAGCGAATTCCGGTTTAGGGAGTACGAGTGGCTGTGGCTGATAGCCCACTTCGAGCACCCCAAAGCTCAGGTATGCATCCTTAATATATCTTACAAGCCTAATGTATCGTATCAGATTGAAATAGTTAGTTACTAATTTTTTTCCATATGTTTATCAAACAAGGCGATTTCGAAGACGAACCGGGCGAATAGATTGAAAAACACCAGGGCCCATCATGCAGGTTCACTCAACTACATGGGTTGGTCGACTAAGGCGCAGCAACAACAAGAAGTGAACCCCTTGGTGTATATTCATCAGAAGTTCTATCCGCAATGCCCTGATGAAGCGGTAAGTCTTTCGCCTCTCCATGTGTTAATAAAACTATTTTTCGATATTAATAGATGTTGTTAGTTAATACGTTGTTCATTTTCGCTTTTCAATTAGGCGAGAGTGGAGGAGGCGACGACAGAAGTGACCATGAGTATAGCTCGGACTAACCATCCTGACTGCTCCGAGGAAGAAGTCACCCAGTATGCCTCTCAGATCGATCCGCTTGATCCCCCGATAGCGGCTCAGATCATGGCAAAAGCGTGCGGGACTGGAAAGAATACCTACTACTGTAGGGGAATGGGCTCGGCGGGCGAAGGAGTATTGAAAACCACTTCACAATACTCTACCGGGTCAAGAAGTTCAACTTCTAGTCGTAACCTCGCAGCGGAGCTTCATAGGACGCAGAGGGAGTTGGAAGAGCAAAAGAGGCAGATGGCCGAGTACCAAATGCAGCAGACACAGGTGCAGGCTCAGATGTACACATGGATGCGGACGATGTACGAGGCTCAGACTACCGGACAACCGTTCCCCACACCTCCCCCGGTCCCGGTCCCTCCGTTCCCTAGCTATCCACCACCACCACCGCACCAGTCAACGCCAGAGCAAGACCAAGGTAGCCACCGGAATTCAAATGAGTACTTTGATTACTTCGACCCTGACCCGCAAGTTCCTCGACCCTGACCTGTAGTTGTAGTTAATTTTCTTATCGTCGTTGCTATTTGTACTGTACGTTGGACATTTATGTGTACTGTTGAACTTGTATGATTGTACGGTTTATGTCTTTCAATGCAGGTTCTGGAATTGGGCCCAATCCAGAACCGCGTTTTTTTTTCAAAATTTTTTTCTGACATTGCCGGCGACATGGACCTCAGTCGCCGACAATGTCACAAATTCCGGCCACGGCGGCGGAACCATTGCCGGCGACGGCGTCGCCGGTAATGTCGGAGACATTGCCGGCGACGCCGTTTCCCGTCGCCGGCAATGTTAACACCGGCGGGAGATTTCCGGCGAAAAAAAAAGACAAGGCCGGCGACCTCCCGTCGCCGGTAATGTCTCCTTTTCTTGTAGTGGAGGTCTAAGAGAGAGACTAAAACTATGAAATTCTGAAAATTGAAGTGAGTTGTGTTTTGGTTTAAGGGGGAGCTCGACCCCTATAGCTTTGGATGGGATATTTTGGCATCAAATAATAAGTCAAGACATGATCCACAATTTAAGGGACTTGTTGGTGGTTCATAGATGACTCACCACTAACATGTGAGTGACACATGACTCTTCAAAATATCTTCTCCAATTGAGCTTGTGGGCTTGGACTTGAAATCTTGAGCCTTGACACATTCTGGCAAGGACTCGCCGTAGTTGACCGCTAGAGTTGACCATTGACCGGCCAAAGTTGACTTTGACCGACGGTTCACTTTTTGTCATTTTCTCGATTTTACTCGTTCTTCTTCCATTGCTTCGGAAACTTGCTTGGCTTCTCTAAAAAGTGATTAATTTCTATCTTTGAGCTTGTTTCCTTGCAAACTCTCCATTTCCTAGCATGACAAGGAAACGTATTAAAAATGATGTTTTATTCCAAGAAGGCAAACTTTAAGCATAAGGTTAGGTACATAATTAGAACACAATTATGATCCTATCAAACTACGTCACACTTAAACATTGCTTGTCCTCAAGCAAACAAAGAAGAAAAGAATTAAGTTAGGCTAGACTCGAAGCATTAAAACACACCAATATGTAAGTGTCCAAAATGGTAGATTTTTTTCCATCGAAGAATCATGGCTAGATGGATTGAACTACTTTTGAGCAACACTTTTAAAACATGAAATCAATGCATATGTAATAAGCTGAAATGAGATATGCTAGGTCAAATGCATCACAATGAGATGTATTCAAATTGATATGTTTCCTAACCATCAAACTCACTAGATAGCACTCAATGCACGCAAGTGTTTGAGGGTTAATGTTTGCACTCATAAATTGCGTCAATCACATATTCTCCATAAGCTCGATTTTCAACTAATGCTCCAACAATCCAAAATCATAAGTATTTCAAATCAAGAGGAATTTTATTCGGGTTGTAACATGGCTTAAGGAAATTGGTCACATAAAAGAAGGGTATAGGAGTTTGAGAACAGAGCAACCTAACAAGTAACTCACATGTTGAATTTCCAACATAACTCTAGGTACTACTAACTTTTCCTTTTTCAAACAACTCTTTTCCAAAAACACTTATTTCTTATGTACAACTACCATCTTTTTGTGGAACTCTTTTTTATTTTCTACTTTTCTCTTTTCTTTTCTTTGGTATTCTTTTCTCTTTTTTTCTTTCTTTCTTTTTGAGCAAGATACACTAAAATTTGAACATCATAACAACCTCCTCCACACTTATCTTTTTGACATTCTTCTCATAAACATAACATTAAAAGCACATCCTCCTAGGAATTCATCATTGCTTGCTAAATTGCCGGGTTAGGAGTAAGATAAGTGTTTAAGCTAGGTAGAATTTTGTGGTGTTCACGAAATGAAAGGCTAAGTAATATAAGGCTCAAATTGGCTTACTAAGGGTACATGCATCATAGGTTTAATAAGGAATTTGGCCATAGTGGTAATCCTAATGCCTCTATTATTTTTGAAAATATCTCATGATTTGAAAAACGATTCACACGATTTCAAGCAAGTTCTAGATTACATAACTTCCATAACTACACCAAAGTCCAATTTTGGTGTATGCATTGTTTACATAAGCTTCAAGGGGAGCAAATTCTAGATTACACAATGATCAATCGATATCACACATAAAAGAATAAGTGCATAATGTAGCTATGCATGCACAATTAGACTCAAAGTCTCACATTGGGCGTGGATTGCTTGAAAACATGTCAATCCTTCTTTTTCTTATGTATGCATTTTGAATAACATATGCTCTTTTCAAACCGATTAAACATGCATTGTTTGCTCTTCTTAAACATGCTCAAAATCATGCAATCTACTAGCCATCAGTTCAAGTCTCATCATTGTGAGTGGTTATTCGGAACACAAACACACATATTTTTTTGTACAACATTTTCTCAAATTTTTCAATTTTGATGGTTTTTCGAATAAGGAGTGAAAATGACTTAGCTGCCTACCTCACACTTTAGAATCAAATTTTCCTCAATTTACAGAAAGCCATATAGTAAACAAAGTGTACACAAGATAACAATGCATCACCATTTCACCAATTTATTCTCCTAACACATGTTCAACTAGGCATAGTAACTAGCATGCATTCACACTTAAGGGGTCATATAGTCTCTAAGAAGTAATGAAGATATTAGAGTCCTATCAACCACGATGGGGGTATGCATACTAATCACATTTCAAAAGAAAATGACATTGTAGTCTAGCATGTAACACGAGGGGACCTCACATTTAGAACTTGAACACCCTAGCATGGAATAATCAGAAAATTTATGAAGGCATTTAGTTCAAAGTGCAGAGTATCACAATCATGCATCACACTAAAGCTACCACATGCTAACACGACTCGATGAAACACGAAGCATCATTTTCAATAAAGAAAAGTCATGTGAAGAGATAAGGACAGAGGGAGAGAGAGTAACCAAGAGAGAAGAGAAATCTGAAAAGAATGAGAGGGGAGGCAGGAGAGAAGAAGAGGAATATAGGGGAATAGGCCTTCATTAAAAGTCAATGTTCAGTCAAATCGGCTCAGACCTGGTTTCTACCAGTTGAAAATTTTAACTACAAAATTTTGATCGGTCGATGATATCCATCTGCCTACTCTGTGTCTCTTTGTCGTCTGGTCAAAAATTTTAACTAGAAAATTTCGACTGGTCGATGAAATTAACCTTCCTCCAATGTGTCTTTGTTTCAATCGGTCGAGGATTATGAACTATCATTCCTTTACTGGTCAAAAATCTCCAGATTTCACTTCTCAACAAGACTGAACACTACACATGCAAACTTATATATTTCCTACCACAATTTCACACAAACAATGCTAGAATACCACACACACAAACACATTAAATAAGCATAAAAGTGAGAGTGAGGTAAGAGATGAGAAATGCTGCCCCTTAAAGAATGAAAACATAGCATTCAAAGTCACCAACAATCACCAACATGCAAGAGCAAGGTTGGTATTGCCATCCATGCTAAGCTCTATGCTTCTCCGAGTCACACCGAATCCGCTACCTCACACTTATTTTAATGAACATTTTCCTATGTACTCAGACCATTACAGGTTGTGGTTTAAGGACATAAACATGGTCTGGCGGAGGAAGAGGTCATGCCATCGTAGTCAGGTCCTTAGAATGAAAGACCCTCCCATTGTACTTCGTTGTTGCCTCCCCTCTACTTACTCTCTATGAAGCTCCAAAGTCTTCCCATTCTTTAAATTCCTCAAGAGAACCACCCCACTTGGACATATCTCAAGCAATTTGTAGCATGCATCCCTTGAGGAGTTGGAGTGAAAGGACCCAACCTCGATTTAGTTTCCTAAACCGGAATCAAACCCTTTCTGAAAACACGAACCAACAAAAACCATCAAAATTTCGGCAAAGTAACGCTACTAATGCGGAATTGCCATTACCTGTACCCGGAAAATAACACTTCATCCTATGCCAAAAAAATCAAACCGTGGGCACCAATCCCATCCGGATTTCTCAATATCATAACAGTAATGTAAAGTAATCAATAAAACTATACTTTACAGAAATCCGGAGAAAATCGTATAAAATATAACATCAGAATTTTCAGAGCGACCTCTAATATATAATTATATAAATATAGCACAGCAGGCAGAACAAGAAACCTACTGAAAGAAATAAGGTAGCTCGAATACTATGCCTCCGACCACGACGTGCGACACCAGAGTCTGAACTGCAAACTGGGCACGGAAACCGAAAAGCCCAGGGGAAAGGCAAATAAAAACGTTAGAGTGAGTGTACGAAAATAAACATATGCCTTTCACCAGTTTATATTCATAATGAATGTAAAACAATGCGAGTTCGGAAAGTATATATGGAGGTGCCAGGCGAATCTCTCAAGCCCGACGATCAGGCGAATCGCTCAAGCCCGACGGTGATAGGCCAGGGGAATCTCTCAACCCCGGCGGCATACAGGGGAATCTCTCAACCCTGCCCAGAGGAATCTCTCAACTCTGGTCCAGAGGAATCTCTCAACTCTAGCGGACTACCGGTGATCAGCCAAGTAGCCGAAGCATCGATGCAGTAATGCCATCACCATAAAATATAAAACAATACCTCTGAAAATAATATATAACTCAACATCGTATAAAGTAAATACGGAAAAATCACTAAATATCACGAACTCGCATAAACTGTGAAAATATAAAAATATCCACTCACAGGTGAGCGTAACGCGATACGCGTTAATCCCGTGATCCGGCGGAAAATCTCTCGCCAAACGAATGATCACCAACTCCTGGATAATCATAAAATCCACTGCTCAAATTCATAACTCGACAACTCAAATCATATCACGAGAAACAACCGTTCCCGGAAACATATAATTCAATAACGACGAAATCGTGAAAATCCGATAATCACACAACAAAACCTCGCTATAATTTCCGATGCTCAATTCGAAAAACAAACCTCACTACTATGATCGGGGCGCGATTCTGAGTGAAACGACATTTAACTCGTCGAAAACCCCAAAAAGTCAACTTTGACCGGAGAACCGCCGCCGGCGGCGGCGCGACTCCCACCGTGAGATATTCCGGCGAACCAACATCTATTCCACTCAAAATCATCCAACAAACAACTTCCATAACTACACCAAAGTCCAATTTTAACTCTAACTAGTCCAATTTTAACTCTTTGCCTCCCCTTGAAGCTTGTTTTTCAACCGGCGATTGGTGCACAAATCCTTGAGGAACTTGGAGTACATGGGGATCGTTTGGATGGCAACAAGAAGGGGGATATTAATCCCGACCTTTATGAAGACATCCAAGCACTCTTTTGTCTTCCGGTCCAAGTTCAATTGTGCTCTCTTCTTGTTTTGCACTTGAGGGAAGGGTAGACCCAAATCTTCATCTCTTTGGGTCTCCTCGGAATGCCTCTTGGACTTGCCCTGACCCTATTTTTCGACAGGTTGAGGATTATCCTTGACAGGTCGAAAATATGCATCTTCCTGGATAGGTTGCCATCTTTGACCCGTAAAGGATTTTTCTCGACCGGTCGAATTCTTGGCAGCTTCTTCACTTAGTGTCTTCCTTAAATTTGCCCCAAAATGTTCTCATCCCATCTCTACCCTCATGACTCTTTCCGGAGGTCCCATTGTGACCTAAACCGATCTTGGACCCCGAATTCTCAATTTCTAACTCATTCTCTTCATCATCCGACGCCTCAACATCCTCAAACAGAATCACTTCGGTTCTCGCTTGGAAATGCACCATCTTTTCTCTACTTGATGGACCATTCTCCACTCGGGGTTATGACCTTGACACCAATGGAGTGTCTAAGTCATCCTCATCATCGCTGTCCATAATAGGAGCATCATCATAGCTCTTAAATCCCTTTCCAGATCTTAACACCGCCTTGACCACGTTGACTTGGTGCTTGGGGTTCTTCTCGATTGTAGAGGGAAACTCATGGGATTTTCTATTCCCATGAGTGGTGATTACTTTTGCTAATTGACTAACTTGAGTCTCCAACTTATGATTGCGCTTTGGCTCTCATTGCGAAGGACTTGATTCTCATTCTTCATGCTCATGAAAATGTCAAGATACATCTTCTTGTCCTCCTCTTGATTCTTGACAAGCTTGGCAAGCGATTTGTCCATGTTGGATTTTGGTTCCTCCAATTGTGGTGGAGGAATTGGTGCTTGAATCATTGGTGGTTGTTGTTGTTGATTTTTAGGCACGAAAGGTGTTCTCGCTTGGTAAGTATTACCATTCGAGACATTAGCAAATCCTCCACTAGGTTTCGGTGCAAATCCAGGAGCTCCTTGATAAGTAGACACTCCCTTGTTTCCACTTCCCGAAGTACCATAACTACCTTGACCTCCACTTGGATTGTTAAACCCTCCATTTGGTCTTTGAAAACCACCTTGATATCCTCCCATTTTCCTTGGAGATCCCCCTTGATTGCCTTGACTTTGATTTTGACCACCCCATGAGAAGTTAGGATGGTTCTTCCATTCCGAATTATAGGTGTTAGAGCATGGATCATTCTTTTGTTGGTCATAGAAGACTCCTTTGCACTCTTCGATAATTTCTGGATAATCCTCTTGATAAGGACAACTCAAAGTCTCATGCACCATACTTTTGCATATCAAGCAAATGGCTGGCTCTACACAAATTTCTGACACTTGGTGGGCTTGGCCTCCACTTCTGCTTTGCTTCATTAGGAACTCAAACTGCTTATTCATTGATTCCTCAAGCCGCTTGATAACATCTTCTTGTTGTTGGGATCCCTTGACTTCATAGATATCACCCGTATGGGTTTGGGTGTCCTCTCTAATGGAGACCGCCGGCTTCTTCACATGAGGCTTAATGTCCCACAACGCTGATCGCTCCGCCAATTTTTCCAATAAGATGTGGGCTTCATCCGCGGTCTTGTCCATGAAGTCACCACCACATGCGTTGTACACTTTTCTTCTAGTCTCCGTGCTAAGCCCTTGATAGAACAGGGACATTAGCATGTCTTGAGATTGCCCATGGTTGGGACAACCAAGCTCTAAATCTTTGAACCTCTCCCAAACTTCGCAAAATAATTCTCCATCATCTTCTAGAAAGGTCATCAAGCTTGTCCTCTTCTCATTGATCTTCCCCGGTGGGAAGTATTTTCTAATAAACTTCCATTCGAGTGCCTCCCATGAATTGATGGAGTTGGGAGGAAGCTTATTAAGCCATTCCTTTATCTTATCACGCAAACTTGATGGAAAGACCCTCAACCTCAATAGACTCGGGTCCATGTTGCGGATATTTAACCGGGCACATGCCTCCTCGAACTCTAGTAAGTGCGAGTAAGGATTCAAATTGGTGTGGCCAAGGAAAAATGGTAGAGTTTGTAGAAAGCTAGTTTTGATCTCAAACGATTCGCCCACCAAATGTTGGAGGACAATGCATCTGGTATGTGCTGCCCAAGAGGGAAGAGCACACTCCTTCAAGGGTCGTCCTTCATAGATTTCTCCACCTTCTGCCATAGCTATTGGCTCTATTGAAGGTACATTTCTTCTTCGGACAAGGAGCCTTCTCCGTGCTCACTAACTTTTTCTTCAAGATGAGGGCAACTTCGATTGTGAACACTCGGCCTCCACAAGAAGTATTGTCTCGTTGAGCTTCTAGAGCAAGATCAAACAAATTTCCAAGTGCTTCCCGGTTACTAACCCTTAACATCGGTATACCACTCCCTTCTTCACTACTTATACTAGCTCCCTCTCTTGTACGAGCCACGTAGTCGAAACCCAAATTAGTCTTCCACAAAATGGGTGACGAACTAGAACATGGAGTGTGTAGATGTGTGTGACGAAAGGGCATAAACCTGAAAATACACTAGGCGACCAATAGATGTTTAGCTTAAACTCTCATAGTACTCAAAGCCTTCAGGGCCTTCCACGGTGCTTCTTTGACACCCCTTTCAAGGAAACATCAATGAGCACTCTAAGAGTTTTAACGGGATTCCGGTACGTGATGCAGTGGCATTCACTGTGCTATGGACACCGAGGTAAAGGATTGCGTGACCCAATATACCTGAATCGCCAAATAACGTCCCAATAAACAAAGGTGCAATGGAAAGTAAGTTTAATAAGATAAGACACACACTAAATACAATACATAAAAATAAGACTCAATTGAAATGTGCTCCAAAGGGATATAGATAAGTAAGGGAAAAAGTAGGGATGGAGTAAACAACCTCAACACACAGCCCAGTTTTCGACGGGTCAAAAAGTTTCACTAGAAAATTTTTACCGGTCGATGAAACCAATATGCTAAGTTTGTGTCAAAATTTGACGGGTATAGGAGAATCCTCGACGGGTCGAAAATGCCCTGCAACAAATGTTAGAAACAACAATTTCTAGCACCCTTTACCCAAACAAACCTACCAAAATATCCTTATGAAGTAAAGATAAGCAAAACAAGATTCTAAGTGATAAATGGAATTAAGATAAACTTAATTCCCCGGCAACGGCACAAAAAACATGTTGGAAGATTTATACCCCACCACACTTAGTAAGCTATTGGCTAACTCATAAGTGCAAGAATGATCTTCACCCGTAAGTATACGGGGGCACGTAATAATATACAAAAGGAAATCGAGTGCCAAACTGTGACGACCCGAACCAGACTCAGATGTGTGTTTGGCACGATTCTCGAGATTTGGTTATAGTCGCAGTTTTACGACATTGTGTGGTTTGTCGATTCGATTCGCAACTATATTTTCTGTCGAGAATTTGAGTTGGATGTCTTCACGGAAGTTGTAGAGTACGTGATAACGAGCTCGTGGGCGGTTCCGGAAGATTTTTCCGATAACCGAGGAATATTTTATGATTATTTGAAGTTTTAGTATCCGACGAGTTTATCCGATTATTTCGAGCTTATCCGAATCATTTCGTATATTCGTTTTAGACCGTCGGTCGACCCGAGGACGAGTATAAATATCGAAATAGTCGAGAATTGTCGTAAAAATACTGTTTTGCTTTGACCAGATGTGGACTTTCCGTTTTTGGTAAGTTGACCCGTTGACCCGATAAGGGAAGTTTCCCGTTTCGGCTGTGAAGTCCGGCGACCAAATTCCGGCCACCTCCGGCCAAGTGAAAGGTAGGAATCGCTTCCTTGAATGATTTCTAGTACGTTGGTATTTGGTTTGGATTAAATTGATGTCGTTTTGGATGGGTTCGGTTAAGGCCGAGTTGGTTTGATTCGCCGGTGACGGTGGAGGTAGTTCCGGTGAGTGTTGAGGGTCGTGAGGTTGGGGGTTTTGTTCCCCATACCTTGGTGGTGCTTCCTAGTGGTTTGGTTTTGGACGAGAAGGCGTTTTGCGAGGAACCCGATTTGGGATTTCGGTTTGTGTTTCCATTCGGGTTTGTTGGATTTTGGTTGGGTTAGAGGCTGAATTGGTCTTAGTGATAGATGAAAAAGTGGTTCGTATGGACAAGATGATGTGATCTGGAGCTTCCCGCCGTGTGATTTCACCGTTGACGGCGCGGCGGCGGCGGCGGCGGCGGTCAACGGCGAGGAAAAAGTTAACTTTTCAGATATCGACGTTTTTAATGTCGTTTTTCTCGTAATCGCGCCCTGATCATCGTCCAGAGGTTTTTGGGTCGATTTGATTAGCCGATTTTCAGTCGAGGTTTCGAGTGGGGATTTCGGGATTTCCGTAATTCATTTTGTACCGCATTTCACATTTCCGGGAACGGTTGGTTTCCGTGCATCAGTACAGTGTTGAGAACTATGATTTTGATCAATTATGTTTTTGTGAATATTCAGGAGATCGAAATCGAGATCTGGATCGTGATCGTGCTTCAGGCGAGGGATCATCCGCCGGACCACGAGTTTAGCGCGAGTGCGCATTTCGCGAGTCTGCGAGTGCACATTTCTTTTCACGGATTGTTTGCGAGTCTTTTATTTATGATTTACGAACTTGAGCATCCAGATTGATTACGATTTTACGAGCATGTGTTTTACGATTATGCATATACGAATATACGTATACGAGTATACATGTATATATATTATGTTTTAAGCATGTGCATAGAAAAGATTTATGATTTGGTTTACACAGAGTACAGTCTCAGTATATGTTGTGGTATCGATACACATTGGCTTCTCGGCTGATCCCCGAGTACGCTCCGGGGGGGGGGGGGGGGACAGATATCCTGACCCGAGGCCTTTCTAGCTAGGAATCACGTGTGGGTCTGGGATCCCGCTGGTTCAGACTGTGCTATCGCGTGGTAGTCCATGAGTGATTCCGCGATATGTTTACGTTGCATGCTCTGTACGTGAGTGGTAGCTGGAGTCTCCTCAAGTTTCATTTGATTTTCATACATTTGACTCGCATATGATTTTATATGTATATATATACTACCTAGTGAAAGACATTTATTTTCGTCCACTCACTCTAACGTGTTTATTGTCTTTCCCCTGGGCGTTTCGGTTTCCGTGCCCAGTTTGCAGTTCAGGTTTGGTGTTTTCACGTCGCGGTTTGGAGGCTAGTGATCAGAGTTACCTGTGCTTTCCAGTAGGTTCTTGTTTCGCCTACTGATGTGTATATTGTATATGTTTTACTTTAGAGGTCGCTCTGATACATTCTGATACTTGTTTATACGGATTTTCTCGGATATACATATATACATAGTACAGTTTGTTTACTGTTATTGATTAGATTGATGTTGAGAAATCCGGATGGGATTGGTGCCCACGGTTTGGCTTTTGTGGCATAGGATGAAGTGTTGTTTTCTGGGTGCAGGTTATGGCAATTCCACGTTAGTAACGAAACTCTGCCGAAATTTTGAAAATTTTTTGTTGGTTCGTATTTTCGAAAGGGTTTGATTCCGATTTAGGTAACTGAATCGGGATTGGGTCCTTTCAGCTTGGTATCAGAGCATTAGGTTGTCAGATTCTGTAGACTCTTGTAGTTGTGACGCTTAGGGTATTTGAGTTGATACAGCATGACTGGAGTGATGACCAGACTGGCCAGCGGTACTCATCAATACTTCGGGTGTTGTGTGTCCTCAAATATCTGCGGTTTCATGATTACGTTCTTTCTGCTTGTACCTAATTCTTATCTTGTATCAGTAGGATGCCTCCTTGACGTGGTCCCCGTGTTGATCGGGATGATGATCCTGATGAGGATCGCCGAACACGCGACTTGTGTATGCGAGTGCTGCGTTTGGAAGAGCGTTTTGACCCTTTGGTCAAGGCTCGTACAGCTGGTGCTACTGTGTTTTCGGGTTCAGTTGATCCAGAGATATGCGAGGCATGGTTGGTTCAGATTGAACATGTTTGTGAGCGTCTGCAGTTTACACCTGAGCAGATGACAGTAGCCACAGTTGGTTTACTTGAGGATGATGCATACTTTTGGTGGGTTAGCACCGACAGAGTTCCGGCTGATACTCCGTGGACATTGTTTCGTGATTTGTTTATGCAGGGTATTTCAATCAGGCTACCCGTTTGTCTCGTTTTGCGCGGGATATGGTGGCTATAGTGGAAGCCAAATGTCGTAGGTTTGAGCTGGGATTGAATCTGAGCATCAAGGCGACTTTGACTACGATGCCACAGAACAACTTTGATGAGTTTGTGAGTGCAGCTCTCCGAAGCGAGGACATTGAGCAGGAGAGACAGCAGAGATACCAGCCGAGACGATTCGAGGAAGGTGGACCAAGCCAGGGGCCTTCAGAGAGGCAGAGTTCTGATACTTCTGGTTCAACTTCATCCTCAGGCGGTGGATCACATCGACCACCAACTAGTGTACCCAGATGGAGACAGAGATGTAGGAGAGATCGACCGCAGCGACCACAGGCTAGTGGGGATTCCAGCGGTTCTAGTTATCCTCGACGACCTTTTGGCACACCTGCTACACCGAGGGAGTCTCCGTTGTGCAATTTGTGCAATAGGTATCATTTTGGCTCGTGTCAGCGAGGCACCCTCAACTGTTATCATTGTGGCTAGGTGGGTCACTATGCGAGGGCGTGTCCTCAGTTGGTTGGTGCTGGTGACCAGGCAGCTCAGAGTTCCGGAGGAGAGCGAGGAGCCACTTCGGGAGCGCGTCCAGCACAGTTTGCAGGTCAGGGCAGACAGTAGGGACAGCCCCAGCGAGGACGACCAGCCGGACAGGCGAGGGTTCATGCTATGACTCTACGTGAGGGCAGAGCATCACAAGAGGTCGTTATCGGTACGTTACATGTTTTTGGTATTCCTGTACTTGCATTGTTAGATCCGGGCGCCACATATTCATTCATATCATTTAGACTGTCATCATTGGCTACGGTACCTGCATCTCCACTTCCGGGGTTGTGGAGAGTGTTGTATCCGTCAGGTGAGGTTGTGAGCATCGGTTGGGTTTACCGAGATTGTGAGGTGTTTATTGCAGACCATGGTTTAGCTGCAGATCTGTTACTGCTTGATATTGTGGATTTTGATCTGATTTTGGGTATGGACTTCCTGGAGTCGCACTGGGCCATGTTTGACTGCCACAGGAAGGAGGTCGCGTTCCGACGACCAGGGTTACCCGAGATATTATTTCCCGGCGAGAAGAACACTTCACTACCGTGTTTGATTTCCGCGATGAGGGCGGATCGGTTGATGAAAAAGGGTTGTGTTGCTTACTTAGCCCATGTTGAAGACACTACAGCTGCAGTGCCAGATCTTGGTAGTATTGAGGTTGTGTCTGAGTTTCCGGATGTGTTTCCAGCAGAGTTACCTGGTATACCCCCTGTGCGGGAGATTGATTTTACCATTGAGTTATTGCCGGGTACTGGACCGATTTCCCAGACACCGTACCGGATGGCGCCTGCAGAGTTGAAGGAGTTGCAGATTCAGCTTCAGGAGTTGTTAGAGAAGGGATTCATTCGACCGAGTGTTTCTCCGTGGGGTGCTCCAGTGTTGTTTGTGCAGAAGAAGGACGGGTCCATGTGTTTGTGCATCGACTATCGGAAATTGAATCAGATTACAGTGAGGAACAAGTATCCGTTGCCGCGGATTGACGACTTGTTTGATCAGCTGAAGGGAGCAGCAGTCTTTTCGAAGATTGACCTTCGATCCGGATATCACCAGTTGAGGATCTGAGATTCAGATGTAGCCACGACGGCATTCAGGACGCGGTATGGGCACTATGAGTTTTTGGTTATGCCGTTTGGGTTGACCAACGCCCCCGCAGCTTTCATGGATTTGATGAATCAGGTGTTTCGACGATTCCTCGACAAATTCGTGATTGTATTCATTGACGACATTTTGATCTATTCCAGGAGTGTGGGCCAGCACAAGAAGCATCTGCGTGCAGTATTGCGGACTTTGCGGGACCATCAGTTGTTCGCGAAGTTTAGCAAGTGCGAGTTCTGGTTGGATAGTGTGAAGTTTCTGGGCCACGTGATTTCGGCCGAGGGAGTCAGTGTTGATCCTGACAAGATTGAGGCCGTGCTGAATTGGAGTAGACTCACTACTGTGCCGGAGATTCGTAGTTTCTTGGGGTTAGCAGGCTATTATCGACGGTTTGCACAGGATTTCTCCCGGATTACTACACCATTGACCAGATTGACGAAGAAGGGCGTCAAGTTTGAGTGGTCTGATGCGTGCGAGGAGAGTTACTTGCTCCTGAAGGAGAGATTGACTACTGCACCGGTTTTGACGTTGCCAGACGACAGTGGTGAGTTTGTTGTGTACAGCGACGCGTCGAAGTTGGGTCTTGGCTGTGTGTTGATGCAGCATGGTAGAGTTGTGGCATACAGTTCCAGACAACTGAAACCGCATGAGGTCAACTATCCGACGCATGATTTGGAATTAGCCGCTATTATTTTAGCGTTGAAAAGTTGGAGACATTATCTGTATGGTGCTCAGTGTAAGATTTTCACTGACCACAAGAGTCTCACTTACTTGCAGACACAGCCGGATCTGAACATGAGACAGCGCCGATGCATGGAGTTGATCAACGATTACGATTGCACTTTCGAGTAACATCCAGGGAAGGCCAACGTTGTGGCGGATGCACTTAGCCAGAAATCTGGAGCCTCGTTGTTTCACATGTGTGTGGCCAGAGTGTCGATGTTAGCCGAGCTTCGAGCTACAGGTGCTGTGTTTGGGTATGATGATGATGGAGCTTTGTTGGCCAGCTTTCAGGTTCGACCAGTGTTGGTTGATCAGGTACGAGAGGCACAGGATTCAGATCCTTACTTGCTGGGCAAGAAGACCATGATTCGGAATGGTGTACCTACAGAGTTCCGATTGAGCGACGACGGTACGTTGTTGTTCAGAGGCAGGCTATGTGTACCCAGAGACGAGGACTTGAAGAAGGAAATTCTGGATGAGGCCCACAGTTCAGCGTATGCGATGCATCCCGGAGGTACGAAGATGTTTTGTACACTTCGAGCGTACTATTGGTGGCGCAACATGAAGCTGGAGATTGCCGCGTATGTGAGTCGATGTTTGATTTGTCAGCAGGTGAAGGCGGAGAGGCAGAAACCTGCAGGGAAACTACAGCCACTTGAGATTCCGGTTTGGAAGTGGGAGCATATTACGATGGATTTCGTCTATCAGTTGCCGCGTACTTTGGCGGGCAACACTGGAATTTGGGTTATTGTTGACCGATTGACGAAATCCGCACACTTTCTTGCACTTCCAGGGAAGATTTCAGTGGGCAGATTGGCTAAGTTGTACTTATCAGAGACTGTTCGCTTGCATGGTATGCCTGTGTCGATTGTTTCTGATCGAGATAGTCAGTTCACTTCTGAGTTTTGGCAGGCTTTACAGCGAGCGTTGGGCACGAGGTTGCGATTTAGTACAGCTTTCCATCCTCAGACTGATGGACAGTCCGAGCGGACCATTCAGACTCTTGAGGATATGCTGAGATCATGTGTGTTGCAGTTTCGTGGAAACTGGGATCAGCAGTTGCACTTGATTGAGTTCGCCTACAACAATAGCTACCAGGCCAGTATTGAGATGGCACCGTATGAGGCCCTATACGGGAAGCAGTGTCGCACTCCATTGTGTTGGAGTGAGGTGGGCGAGCGTTGGCTTATTGGTCCTGATTTGGTGAAAACCACGATGGAGGACATACAGGTTATCCGGGATCGACTGAAGGTCACCCAGGATCGGCAGAAGAGTTACGCGGATGTGAGGAGGAAGAGTTTAGAGTTCGAGGTTGGTGATTGGGTCTTCCTGAAACTATCTCCGTGGAGGGGAGTTGTGCGTTTCGGGAAGCGTGGCAAGCTTCGACCGCGGTACATTGGTCCGTATGAGATTACGGAGAGGGTTGGAGCTGTTGCTTACAGACTCGAGTTACCGGCTGAGATGGCTCGTGTGCATGATGTCTTCCATGTTTCGATGTTGCGGAAGTACATATCAGATCCTTCACATGTGGTAGCCCCACAGCAGTTGCCGATCAGGGAGGATTTATCGTATGTTGAGGAGCCAGTGCAGATTCTCGATCGACGTGAGCAGGAGTTGAGGCACCGTGTCATTTCGTTGGTGAAGGTCTTGTGGCAGAACCATTCAGTTGAGGAGGCCACCTGGGAGACCGAGCAGCGTATGCGGGAACAGTATCCTCATCTGTTCACCTGATAGGTACGTAAATTTCAAGGTCGAAATTTCTTTATGGGGGGTAGATTTGTGACGACCCAAACCAGACTCAGATGTGTGTTTGTTACAATTCTCGAGATTTGGTTATAGTCGCAGTTTTACGACATTGTGTGGTTTGTCGATTCGATTCACGACTATGTTTTATGTCGATAATTTGAGTTGGGTGTCTTCACGGAAGTTGTAGAGTACGTTATTACGAGCTCGTGGGCGGTTCCGGAAGATTTTTCCGATAACCGAGGAATATTTTATGATTATTTGAAGTTTCGGTATCCGACGAGTTTATCCAATTGTTTCGAGCTTATCCGAATCATTTCGTATATTCGTTTTAGACCGTCGGTCGACCCGAGGATGAGTATAAATATCGAAATAGTCGAGAATTGTCGTAAAAATACTGTTTTGCTTTGACCAGATGTGGACTTTCCGTTTTTGGTAAGTTGACCCGTTGACCCGATAAGGGAAGTTTCCCGTTTCGGCTGTGAAGTCCGGCGACCAAATTCCGGCGACCTCCGGCCAAGTGAAAGGTAGGAATCGCTTCCTTGAATGATTTCGAGTACGTTGGTATTTGGTTTGGATTAAATTGATGTCGTTTTGGATGGGTTCGGTTAAGGCCGAGTTGGTTTGATTCGCCGGTGACGGTGGAGGTAGTTCCGGCGAGTGTTGAGGGTCGTGAGGTTAGGGGTTTTGTTCCCCACACCTCGGTGGTGCTTCCTAGTGGTTTGGTTTTGGACGAGAAGGCGTTTTGGGAGGAACCCGATTTGGGATTTCGGTTTGTGTTTCCATTCGGGTTTGTTGGATTTTGGTTGGGTTAGAGGCTGAATTGGTCTTAGTGATAGAAGAAAAAGTGGTTCGTATGGACGAGATGGTGTGATCTGGAGCTTCCCGCCGTGTGTTTTCACTGTTGACGGCGCGCCGCCGGCGGCGGCGGCGGTCAACGGCGAGGAAAAAGTCAACTTTTCAGATTTCGACGTTTTTAATGTCATTTTTCTCGTAATCGCGCCCTGATCAACTCCAGAGGTTTTTGGGTCGATTTGATTAGCCGATTTTCAGTCAAGGTTTCGAGTGGGGATTTCGGGATTTCCGTAATTCATTTTGTACCGCATTTCACATTTCCGGGAACGGTTGGTTTCCGTGCATCAGTACAGTGTTGAGAACTATGATTTTGATCAAATATGTTTTTGTGAATATTCAGGAGATCGAAATCGAGATCTGGATCGCGATCATGCTTCAGGCGAGGGATCATCCGCCGGACCACGAGTTTAGCGCGAGTGCGCATTTCGCGAGTCTGTGAGTGGACATTTCTTTTCACGGATTGTTTGCGAGTCTTTTATTTATGATTTACGAACTTGAGCATGCAGATTGATTACGATTTTACGAGCATGTGTTTTACGATTATGCATATACGAATATACGTATACGAGTATACATGTATATATATTATGTTTTAAGCATGTGCATAGAAAAGATTTATGATTCGGTTTACACAGAGTACAGTCTCAGTATATGTTGTGGTATCGATACACATTGGCTTCTCGGCTGATCCCCGAGTACGCTCCGGGGGGGACAGATATCCTGACCCGAGGCCTTTCTGGCTAGGAATCACGTGTGGGTCTGGGATCCCGTGGTTCAGACTGTGCTATCGCGTGGTAGTCCATGAGTAATTCCGCGATATGTTTACGTTGCATGCTCTGTATGTGAGTGGTAGCTGGAGTCTCCTCAAGTTTCATTTGATTTTCGTACATTTGACTCGCATATGATTTTATATGTATATATATACTACCTGGTGAAAGACATTTATTTTCGTCCACTCACTCTAACGTGTTTATTGTCTTTCCCCTGGGCGTTTCGGTTTCCGTGCCCAGTTTGTAGTTCAGGTTTGGTGTTTTCACGTCGCGGTTTGGAGGCTAGTGATCAGAGTTACCTGTGCTTTCCAGTAGGTTCTTGTTTCGCCTACTGATGTGTATATTGTATATGTTTTACTTTAGAGGTCGCTCTGATACATTCTGATTCTTGTTTATACGGATTTTCTCGGATATACATATATACATAGTACAGTTTGTTTACTGTTATTGATTACATTGATGTTGAGAAATCCGGATGGGATTGGTGCCCACGGTTTGGCTTTTGTGGCATAGGATGAAGTGTTGTTTTCTGGGTGCAGGTTATGGCAATTACACGTTAGTAACGAAACTCTGCCGAAATTTTGAAAAATTTTTGTTGGTTCGTATTTTCGAAAGGGTTTGATTCCGATTTAGGTAACTGAATCGGGATTGGGTCCTTTCACAAACCCACGAGAATTAAGCACTTAGATTCTTTGGCTCGGAGTGAAAACCACAAAGACTACGACTCACAAGACAATACTTGGCACTAAAAGGAAATAAAATGTTAAAGTGAATCTCACACTACTAAGTCTTTTGGAGACTTAGCATTGCGAGGGATGGTGAGATTAAGTTGAGTGATTAACGAAGTTTGATTGGTTGGTTATTACACTAGAATGCGAAAACTAAATAACACAAATTCAAGATAAGGAAAGCAGGTCGGCTAGGGAAGTCCCGCTAACCATATGATGCATCAAACAATGTCCCAGTTTATGTAATGCATTAAAGTCTGTTCATACCAGCTAATCTCCAAATCGTGACCTTTTGGGTCACGTTGGGTTTTGAGCCCAAGTTTCTAAGTCATTTTAAACTTTAGATGACTTGAGCCCAACATTGAAATATTTCGTGAATCAGAACCAAGACCCAAGCAATTTTGGGGCTAGCATCTCAATTATATGTCATGTTGTGAAGTCAACAAGCATATCGTGTGATATATGTGGAAAAGATTCCCTCTCAAATCTCTTTTGGATAATCCGAGAGGACATCTAGTTGAATCCCTCAACTCGCACCTAGTGAGTTACGAGCCAAGAGATCCTATGATTTGCCACAATAAATTTTTTAATCAATGTGTGCTTGATTAGAGTCCTTCAAGTCTATAGAGTCTCAAAGAATCTCTAATCCATGCTAATTGCTAGGGAACCAAATCTTAATATAAATCTCATAGGTAATATGCTAATCATGTTTACATGCTCATCTATCCTTGTGAGTAGCTAATTCATTCCAGGGTTATTTTTAAGTCCTTTAACACATACACCAACCTACCTAAAGTCAACACATGCATATAAGAGACTTAGACAACAAGCTCAAGCATACAAACATACCACAATCACATAATAAACTCATTCACAACACAAATTTTCATAACATACACTAAAACTATAAAGAATACATAATCCAAGACATGTTCTTCACATCACATGGCTAAGGTTCTAACCCTAGCCTCCCAAAATTGTCTACTCACTACCCATAACAAGCATAGAGTCTAGATATATGATTGAAATACAAATTAGGATGAGAAAAAAGCTAGAGTCCCCAAAAGCTCCAAGGCCTTCTAGCTCTTTTCTCTTTCTTGTTCCAACCTTGCTCCAAAGCTCCTAGAGTTGAGTTACCAACCTAAAGCTAGAGGGATGGTGATGCAAATAGAATTATGATAGCGGTGATGGAGATTTCTAGGCTTTAGATGGAGGTTATGGGTGTTTGAGAGGTGGAGGAGATGGCTATATGGGTTGGGTATGGATGGAGGCCTAAGAGAGAGACTAGAACTATGAAAATATGAAAATTCAAGTGAGTTGTAATGACCCAAACCTACATTAGCAACTTAATCGTTATTTTCTATGTGATTATTGACATGTTACAAGTTACGAGTTTGATTTATGTTTCTCCCAGAAGTTATATAGTTAGTTAAGTTGAGTTCATTGTCACGTCAAGCATAAAAGTTGAAGTTACGATGAATAAATTATGGTTATCAGAAGTTTATCGCGTCTGGTCGTGACTTAAATATAGACATTTTATAAGTTATGATTTTGAATTCACTCTCTGCAAGGAAATTGTGGAGAAATATATTGCGAGATCGTGCGTATTTATATTTTATTTTTTTGGATGTTTGAGCAATTAGTTACGAATTTTTTAAGTTTGATGTATTTTTGTGATTAATTGGAAATCTAACATTGTTTGATTATTCAGAACCATCAGATCTGGTGGTGGATTATTTCGGGCCATTGATCTTAGATTGACCTTGAGTATAAATACCCAGAGTTCACTCGGGTAGAAGGGCTAACCGTTGACCCAATTTCATGACCCATCGGCGGACTCAACCCGCTTCACTAATCCGGGTCCTACCTTCGCCATCCGGCCACCTCAGGCAGCTGCTCCAGGCCTAAATGGAAGCCCTCTCTCTCCTCGACCTCTTCATGTAATCAAAACTGACATCTATCAAAATTCTGGGGAGATTCGACGCTGAGAAGATCTCGAAATCTTCCCGAACTTCTTATCGTCGACGGCGACGATTCCAACGACGGCGGGCGGTGAGACCTTGGGGTTTCAACCCCGCCGCTCCAAGATTCGAACGTGAGTACTCTCAGGTCACATCGTGGCTAGAGGAGCTCGGTCAGACTTGAGCCAATTCTGACGAGTTCCCCAAACTTTCGAGGTAGATTTTGGCCCCTTCCAGCTAGTTTTCGGTATAGGTTACTTCGTTAATGTTGTTGTGCTAGGTAAGAGATTTGGTTTGGTCTAAAAATTTCATGTGATTAGAGGTAATCGGTTTCGGTAGTGCGTGGCCACCGCCCAAGTGTTGTCGTGCATGCAAGAGCTTCGGCGGCCGGAACATCGAATTCTTCACGGGAAGTTTCCCTATCTAAATTTTGATGGATTTTGATGTAGCTTTGCGTAATTCGAGCAATTTTCATAATCTCTCACCTTGCGCGCAGGTCTCGGGGTTACTCGACATTCGACATTGTCGATTGTCGTATGTCGAGTCTATGCGGACCTTATATAGAGCCTGAGTGGTACATTACGATGATAAGGATGATGTGGGGTCTAGATGATTACACGGACAATGAAGAGTAGCAATTCATGAACTTTGGAAGGTAGTTTCTCTTATCGATATTATATTTCGGAGTGCGTTATCCACTGTAGCAACACAATAAAAATATTATGAATTAATCTACATTTCATTTTATTAGGGCCATTAAGTACGTTTATCGGGTTAGTGGATCGACTTACGTTTCTGGCGATCTAGGTGAGTGAAAATTTTTATTTCACTGTCGAATAGCGAGTCTATGTTTGATGTTTATGAAGTTTTATTTTCGCTTATGCATATGATTTAAGTTACAATTATTTTTGATAATCCTTTTCGCATATGTGACTTAAAATATGTTTACGATTATGCATATGTTTTCCATTTCATACGTATACATACGTATACGTAATATGTTATTATATTATGAGTACTTTTATACATGGAGGCTATATGTTATGATTTCATGTCACACACACACGCCTATTTATGTATGAACCCATCGATGTATTGGCTTCTCGGCTGATCACCGAGTATGCTCCTGGTGGGACACGACAACACCTGACCAGATCACTATGTTATGCACGTCTCCACACACGACTATGATATGTTCTTAATTTTCTCACTATGTTTTTAATATATGATTGCGGTGTAAGGCATACATATATGTTTTAAGATTTTTCTAACAAGACTTTATTTTTCGTCCACTCACTCTAACGATTTTCCTGTTTTATATACCTTTCCTCTGGGCCCTTTGGTTTCCAATGCCCAGGTTGCAGAGTCTGTTGAGGTCGGGTGCGCATGTAAATCGAGGCATAGCAGTATCCGCCGTAGGATTCAGGGTTGATCTTACGAGTTAACCACTTAGTCAATATACGGAGATTCGAGAGTCTCGTAGTCATGAAGTCATATATGGTTTAAGATTTTGTTTCAATGAGTTGTTTTTTTTTAAATTCAGTTAATTTAATTTATGATTTTCAGCTTATTAGTTTTTCTTCTGTTTTCTTTCGGACTAGCATGTATAGATCTAATGGTCATTAAGAGCCTAATCCTGGTTTAGGAAACTAAAACGGGGTCAGGTTCTCACATGAGTTGTGTTTTGTAACAGATCCTTATAGCTTTGGATGAGATATTTTGGCATCAAATAATTCAAAATTAAGTCAAGACATGATCTACAAATTTAGGATGTTGTTGGTGGTCCGAAGATGACTCACCACCGACATGTGAATGGCACATGACTCTTCAAAATATCTTCTCCAATTGGGCTTGTTGGCATGGACTGGAAATCTTGGGCCTTGACACATTCCGGCAAGGACTCGCAAGAGTTGACCGCCATAGTTGACCGTTGACCGTCTGAAGTTGATCGTTGACTAACCGGAGTTGACTTTTTCATCATTTTCTCGATTTTGCTCCTTCTTCTCCTAATGCTTCAGAAACTTGCTTGCTTTCTCCTAAAATTTATTAATTTCCATCTTTTAGCTCATTTTCTCGCAAACTCTCCATTTTCTAGCATGATAAGGAAATGATTAAAAACGATGCTTTATTCTAAGAAGGCAAACTTTAAGCATAAGGTTAGGTAAATAATTGGAACACAATTATGGTCCTAACACGCATCACCCCTTTCCATGGGGACAGTTCAAAAGTACCTAGTATCCCACTTCAAACTCAAGATCTTTTCGTTTGACGTCTGCATAATTCTTTTGTCTATCTTGAGCGATCTGCACTCTGTCTGGAATGATTTGCACATTCTCTGTCGTCTCATGTACTATGTCTAGACCAACGAGGCTTCTTTCTCCGACTTTGCTCCAACACAGTGGGGTCCTACACGATTTTTTATATAAGGCTTCATATAGCGACATTCCAATGCTGGAGTGGAAACTGTTATTGAAAGGACCCAACCTCGATTTAGCTCCCTAAACCGGAATCGAACCCCTTCGAAAACACGAACCAACAAAAACCATAGAAATTTTGGCAGAGTTTCGTTACTAACGTGGAATTACCTTTACCTGCACGCGGAAAATACACTTCATCCTATGCCACAAAAATCAAACCGTGGGCACCAATCCCATCCGGATTTCACAATATATCAACAGTAAAGTAAAACAATAAATATATCTATACTTTACTGAAATCCGGAGTAAAATCGTATAACATAATCAACAGATTACTCAGAGCGACCTCTAATGTATAAACATATAAGTATACCACAGTAGGTAGAACAATAAACCTACTGGAAGAAATAAGGTAGCTCGAGCACTATGCCTCCGACCACGACGTGCGACACCAGAGCCTGAACTGCAAACTGGGCACGGAAACCGAAAAGCCCAGGCGAAAGACATGAAAACCGTTAGAGTGAGTGGACGAAAATAAATGTCTTTCACCAGTTAATATATATGTTTAAAATAACATATGCGAGTCCAGGTAAATTAAAACAACAAGTACACGAGGTAAAATCATAATCCTCCAGCGTACTGAGCATGCAAGTAAAAATCCCACGGGGTCACTCATGGACTACTCCGTGCAAGTACAGTCCGAATCACGGGATCCCAGACCCACACGTGATTCTAAGCCAGAAATAGCCTCGGTTCCGGGGAAACGCCCCTCACCGGTCAGGTCGGGGATACGCCCCTCCTGGCGGCCCTCCATCGGGGATCAGCCGATGAGGCAAGTGTATCGATACAATAACGTAACTGAGACTGTACTCTGTGAAAACCAAATCATAAACAGTTCGATGCAAATGCATGAAACAATATATAACTGTATGCATATTCGTATACGTATATCCGTATATGTATAATCGTATAATCATAAACACATGCTCATGTAATTCGTAATCTCAATACGCATGCTCAAGTTCATAAATCATATAAAAGACTCGCAAGAATTCCGTGAAAAGAAATTGTCCACTCACACGCTTGCGTAACGCAGTTCGCGTTAACCCGTGATCCGGCGGAAAGTCCCTCGCCAAACGAACGATCACGAATACCTGAATATTCACAAAATCCATATCTCAAAATCATAACTCGACAATACAAGACAAATCACGAGAAACCACCGTTCTCGGAAACACGTAATTCAATGTTGACGAATCGTCGAAAATCCGATATGTACACCTCAATACCTCGCTATACTTTCGGATGCTCAAATCGAGAAACGAACCTCTCCACTGCGATCGGGGCGCGATTTCGAGTCAAATGATATGCAACTTGTCGAAAATCCCAAAAAGTCAAAGTTGACCGCCGTTGACCGCCGTTGACCACCGCCCACGGCGGCGCCGCCACCTGACCGGAAAATTTCACGGCGGAGCAACCCCTATTCCACTCAAAATCATCCACTGAGCAACTTTGTCAACTGCAACAAAGGCCAATTCAATCTCTAACTCATCAAATTTCACGAAAAACCGAATGTACACACAAATTTCAAATCCAAAATTCTCCATGTACTCATCGAATTGAAACACCAAACTTACATGGTAGCATCAAGGGGATGAGAGCTACAAAGCCCACCCAAAATTTCAGCTCGAATCGGTCTAAAACATGGAACCCGAATCACCAAGTTTTCCTCCATTTTTGGTCGGATTTCTCCTTCCTCCACCGTCCACCTCGCCGTTAACGGTGACCGGAGCCTTCAAGAGAAGACCGTGGCGAGTTGAACAAGGCCAACCCCGTGCCTTGGGGTGGCCGGAAAAGGCCCCACCGCCGTGAGCCACCGTGAACCGTCGTCCTCCTCTTCCTAGCTCGCGTTGACCAGTCAGCCCAGGTATGACCAAGTGTTGACTTTCCCTAAAAGGCAACTCCAATATTTATACTCATTTAATACTTTCCCAAAAAGGAAATCTCCAAAAATACATTTCGGCAAACTTTAAATATTCGTAATTCTCACATCGTAACTCCAATTCCAATAATTCTCGCGGCAACAAACTCGTTTCGACATACTCTTCAATTATCACCCGAAGTCAAACACATCGACCAAACCGATAAAAAGTCAACCATTCAACCCAACACATATTTAATCGACTAAACAATTAACAAACGGAAATATTCACAACTTAATCTCCGTAACTCAGAATAATGCTCTGGAAGTTCCCACGGACTCGAAATTAAATTCTCAACAACTTCTGTGAAGAAGCCAAAACCAAATTCTCGTCCGGTAGTTTAGTCTTTAAGAATGCTGCCTTTAAAACCCGAACTTCAAATATTCATAATTAATTCCTCGGTCATCCAAATAACGATCCGGAACCGCCCACGAACTCGAAATCACATGTACAACGACTCTCGAGAAGAGACCCAGTTCCAATTCTCGGCCAATAATTAAGTCGTTAACAAGTCCAGCGATTCAAACATCTGTTGGAACTCTGCGACTACGCAGTAACACATGAAGTGAGCTGATCATACTGCTGATTCTCGTCCGGGTCGTCACAAATCCACCCCCCTTGGAAAAATTTCGACCTCGAAATTTCTGAGTCTGCCAACTGCAAGGTAGGAGCACTGCCACCGCATACTGCTCAACTCTCCAGTGGCAACCACAACTAAACAACACTAACAACAGACTCTACAATAGCAGATAGCTCCGTGCTGAAATCCCTGTACCCTCAATCTCGAATCTGAACTGGCTCCACACAATAGCCAAGTGTTCCTGCATAAGGAACAGATAGGGTACACAACACGTAGCAAACTTGAAACATAGTTCCGCCACACGGAAACACAACACAACATACATATAAGTCAACACTATAGGCGATGCCAAACTATATGGCACAACACAAACTCGCCTATGACCACATATGGATCAAAACAACACGGCAAATCACAACTCAGTCTACACACATCAACACAGCACAAACATCGAACTCGAGTAATTATCAACCCATTTCCGCTAA
Source organism: Geum urbanum (assembly GCA_946800695.1). NCBI lineage: Eukaryota > Viridiplantae > Streptophyta > Magnoliopsida > Rosales > Rosaceae > Geum > Geum urbanum. Next base: position 46,524,513 of record OX326998.1, read on the forward strand.
CATGACAGTTTGCGGTAACACATTCCACAAAATCCGAATCAAATGTCAACTCAAACTCAATCCAAACTCTCTCCAGCACAATGGAGTACAACATCATCCACAAAACGACAGCACGCAACGCCAAAATCACAGTGGTCAACAAACTGGTACTGTAAGCAATCTCAAACAAGTGAAACTGCTGGTCCCAAATCCTCCGGAACTGCAACACCGAGGTCCACAATATGCCCTCCAAGGTCTGAATAATCCTCAAAGATCGCTCGCCAATCTGAGGATAAGAACCAGTACTAACTCGTAATCTGGTTCCCAATGCTCACTGCAAAGCTTGCCAACACTCAGCCGTAGCTGATTACCTCGGTCAGCGAACTGGAACACAGATACACCACGAAATGGACAATCTCCACCAAACACAACTATGCCAGCCTGCCACTAAAATCGTCTCCGAATGTACAAGGAAAAGTACTGAGTTCATCAAATGGTCCACAATGGCCAAATAACTGGCACCACAAACCAAAGTGTGTACAAACAAACACAAGATCACCGCGACAAACGCCACGTCTAATCGGAAATCTCAAATGGCTGTAACTCTCTGGCAAGTCTCTGCCTCCTAGCCACCGCCTGTCGACAAATGTGGCATCTGCACACACAAGCTGCTATATTCCTCTTCATGTTGCGTCATGAGTAATAAACTCGAGGTGTCGGACACATCTCCGCACTACTAGCGCCAAATGCGCGCGAAACAATGAGCTTTAATATCTTCACACTCGAACTCAACTCCCGTAGCTCGCAACTCGGCTAACACGGAAACTCGAGTCACACACACATGATTCACTAAAGCTTCCGACTTTCAACTGAATGCATCAGCAACAACATCTCAGACGGATGGTCAAAGTACAACCTCTAGCCTTTCTCGAACAAACTCAAAGGTGCAGCCATAGTCGTTAGTCGACCTCAACCATCTACACTGCCTCAAGCCCAAATCTGGCCGAGAATGCAAGTGGATGAAACTCAAGTGATCAGTGTACGTCCTACACCTCGCTGCATGCCATAGCTGTAGTGTCTCGAACTCTCTGATGCTAACACCAGGACAGCTACATCCAAAACCATACATAGGATATGTAGCTACATAAGGTTTCCCACTGTCTGAAACCACGAGCCATCGCTCTGCAAAGCTGCATCACTACACAACCAAATCCAAACCTCGATGCATCGCCATAATCCACGAACTCGTCGCGGTCGTCAGGTAAGGTCAAAACCGAAGCAACGGTCAACCATCCCTCAGGAGTAAGTAACTCTCCTTGCGTGCATCGAACCACTCGAACTTGACATCTTCCTCAACAATCCGGAAGGTGAAGTGGCAACCTGGGGAAAATCCTGCACAAAGCCGTCGGTACAAGCCTGCCAAACCCAAGAGACTCCTGATCTTTGGTACAATAGTAGGGCAATCCTCAAATCAACACGGCTTCTAACTGATCAGGATCCACGCCAACTCCCTCGGATAACATCACGTGACCCAAAATCTTTACGCAAATCAACCAAAACTCACACTGACTGAACTCACAAACACCTGGTCGTCTCGTAAAGTCCGCGAAACCGCTCACAATTACTTCAGGTGCTGGCCCACACTACCGGAGTACATCAGGACGTTGCCAACGAACATGACCGCAAACTCGTCCAGAAACCGTCTGAACACCTGGTCCTTCAAGTCCACACGATCTACGGGGCATTGGTCAACCAAACAGCGTGACCAAAAACTCCAGATGCCCGCACCATGATCTGAAAGCTGTCCAAACCACATCTGATTCATCAAACCTCAACTAATGGTATCCAGTCCCGAAATCAATCTTCGAAAAGACTGAAGCTCTCGCAAGCTGATCAAACCTCTCGTCATTTCGAAGCGGAGGATGCTTACTCTCCTCTGAAACGAATCAGGCTTCGGTAGTCAATGCACCACCACGTCGAACATCCAACATCTGTACAAACATTGCAAAAGTACACCACGCAAAAACGCGGGGTCGCATGAAATCTCTTGAAACCTCCTCCAGCAACTCCTGGAGTAGAAACTATAGCTCCATCAGCTCCGCTGGCTCTGAACAACAAGATGCCGGTAAAATGAGTCCAGCGCCCGGTACAAGCTTAATGGTGTAGTCAGTCTCCCGAACTGGAGGAACACCTGATAACTCCTCCGGAACACACCTAGAAACTCGGGAACCACCTCAATGTCACCAATGTCGGGCACAGTAACCACAGTATCCACATCATAAGCTAAGCAAGCCACACAACTCGTCTTCACCATCCGCTAGACCATCACCGCGAAACAGCATCTCGGGGAAATCTGGTCGTCGAAACACAACCTCCTTCTCGAGATACTCGAACACAGCCAAATGCGTCGTCAGTAAGTCCATACTCACAAACACACCAAAACCACGATATCAAGCTCTAACAGATCCGCGGCTAACACATAACCTCCAACAAGGATCTCGCGACTTCCGGATGGATGCAACACTCTCCAAAACCTCGGAAGTGGAAATGCAGGTACAATAGCCATGGATATCAAGCAACAGTAACCTCGGAGAAAAGTCTGTCCTCAAACAAGGTCATGGCACGAACTCCAACATGCCCAAACTAGCCGCCCACATCAATTGAAACATTGCTGAATAATTCATCAAAAGGCAACATTGGTCAGACTTCAGGTACAACATGAGGATCTCCTCACGAACTCTGAGCTGTCGAACCGCAAACACAGCTGGCTGAGGGTGCTCCCCTGTAACGTGACCCTCTTGGCCACCGAAATAGCAACTGAAAGGGCTCCACGAACACAAATCACCGCAACACCTGCTGCGTGAAAGGATCACTAATAATCGCCCAAACTCATACCACAGGAGCAAGTCCGCTACTCTGGGATCTCCGCCATCGACAAACGGATCCTCTGCTTGATCTGATGACCCTCAACATAATCGAAAAGGCCACAGCCTGATGAAGTCACTGATCCCGAAGTGTCGGACACAACCTCATCAAATCTCGACTAAGTCCACTTTCCTCAAACCATCACATCGAAAACCGTCTACACCTTTCCTTCTCAATAGCCTCGCCACTGAGTGCAGCACACCAAGCTCATCACGGCTATCTCGAGGCACATCAATCAGACTCTATCTGATACTCCGGTTCAAACTCATCTCGAACTTCATGCACCGCTTCCTCTGAAGCCACATAACACGTGCAAACAGGGGTAAACATGTGGATAATGCATCTCTGCCTCAGGTGGGTAAACACTCAACATTCGAGTGCTGGGTAGCCTGATAAAACCTTTACCGTATAAACAACACCCTGAATGTAGGCCATGGAGTCGCAACAAGAACTCACACAATACTAGCCCACCAAATACACTGATCTCAACTGCCACAATTTTCCGTTCTGAGGCAACACGTAGACGCTCATACACACACAACCAGGCAAACCGTGCCACACAATTCTCTGAACTCAGAATACTCATCTAAATCCACAGTTCTCTGGCAAATCGCGCGTCGATTGATCCTCAATAGGATCCACAACCGAAACGACACGGAAAGCACGTCAGGAGGCATCTTAATGAATAAAACATCGTTCACAACAAGTGGAACGTAATCATGGAACTTCAAATATTTGAAAGTATACAACACCCGGAATATTGATGAGTATCCGCCAGCCGGTCGGGTCACCATTCCAGACATGCTGTACATTCTCAAATACCCTTAGTAAACACGACTACAGAAGTCTACAAAACCTATAACCTAATGCTCTGATACCAAGCTGAAAGGACCTAACCCCGATTTAGCTCCCTAAACCGGAATCGAACCCCTCCGAAAACACGAACCAACAAAAACCGTAGAAATTTTGGCAGAGTTTCGTTACTAACGTGGAATTACCTTTACCTGCACGCGGAAAATACACTTCATCCTATGCCACAAAAATCAAACCGTGGGCACCAATCCCATCCGGATTTCTCAATATATCAACAGTAAAGTAAAACAATAAATATATCTATACTTTACTGAAATCCGGAGTAAAATCGTATAACATAATCAACAGATTACTCAGAGCGACCTCTAATGTATAAACATATAAGTATACCACAGTAGGTAGAACAATAAACCTACTGGAAGAAATAAGGTAGCTCGAGCACTACGCCTCCGACCACGACGTGCGACACCAGAGCCTGAACGGCAAACTGGGCATGGAAACCGAAAAGCCCAGGGGAAAGACATGAAAACCGTTAGAGTGAGTGGACAAAAATAAATGTCTTTCACCAGTTAATATATATGTTTAAAAAAACATATGCGAGTCCAGGTAAATTAAAACAACAAGTACACGAGGTAAAACCATAATCCTCCAGCGTACTGAGCATGCAAGTAAAAATCCCACGGGGTCACTCATGGACTCCTCCGTGCAAGTACAGTCTGAATCACGGGATCCCAGACCCACACGTGATTCTAAGCCAGAAATGGCCTCGGTTCCGGGGAAACGCCCCTCACCGGTCAGGTCGGGGATACGCCCCTCCTGGCGGCCCTCCATCGGGGATCAGCCGATGAGGCAAGTGTATCGATACAACAACGTAACTGAGACTGTACTCTATGAAAACCAAATCATAAACAGTTCGATGCAAATGCATAAAACAATATATAAGTGTATGCATATTCGTATACGTATATCCGTATATGTATAATCGTATAATCGTAAACACATGCTCATGTAATTCGTAATCTCAATACGCATGCTCAAGTTCGTAAATCATATAAAAGACTCGCAAGAATTCCGTGAAAAGAAATTGTCCACTCACACGCTTGCGTAATGCAGTTCGCATTAACCCGTGATCCGGCGGAAAGTCCCTCGCCAAACGAACGATCACGAATACCTGAATATTCACAAAATCCATATTTCAAAATCATAACTCGACAATACAAGACAAATCACGAGAAATCACCGTTCTCGGAAACACGTAATTCAATGTCGACGAATCGTCGAAAATCCGATATGTACACCTCAATACCTCCCTATACTTTCGGATGCTCAAATCGAGAAACGAACCTCTCCACTGCGATCGGGGCGCGATTTCGAGTCAAATGATATGCAACTTGTCGAAAATCCCAAAAAGTCAAAGTTGACCGTCGTTGACCGCCGTTGACCACCGCCCACGGCGGCGCCGCCACCTGACCGGAAAATTTCACGGCGGAGCAACCCCTATTCCACTCAAAATCATCCACTGAGTAACTTTGTCAACTGCAACAAAGGCCAGTTCAATCTCTAACTCATCCAATTTCACGAAAAACCGAATGTACACACAAATTTCAAATCCAAAATTCTCCATGTACTCATCGAATTGAAACACCAAACTTACATGGTAGCATCAAGGGGATGAGAGCTACAAAGCCCACCCAAAATTTCAGCTCGAATCGGTCTAAAACATGAAACCCGAATCACCAAGTTTTCCTCCATTTTTGGTCGGATTTCTCCTTCCTCCACCGTCCACCTCGCCGTTAACGGTGGCCGGAGCCTTCAAGAGAAGACCGTGGCGAGTTGAACAAGGCCAACCCCGTGCCTTGGGGTGGCCGGAAAAGGCCCCACCGCCGTGAGCCACCGTGAACCATCGTCCTCCTCTTCCTAGGTCGCGTTGACCGGTCAGCCCAGGTATGACCGAGTGTTGACTTTCCCTAAAAGGCAACTCCAATATTTATACTCATTTAATACTTTCCCAAAAAGGAAATCTCCAAAAATACATTTCGGCAAACTTTAAATATTCGTAATTCTCACATCGTAACTCCAATTCCAATAATTCTCGTGGCAACAAACTCGTTTCGACATACTCTTCAATTATCACCCGAAGTCAAACACATCGACCAAACCGATAAAAAGTCAACCATTCAACCCAACACATATTTAATCGACTAAACAATCAACAAACGGAAATATTCACAACTTAATCTCCGTAACTCAGAATAATGCTCCGGAAGTTCCCACGGACTCGAAATTAAATTCTCAACAACTTCCGTGAAGAAGTCAAAACCAAATTCTCGTCCGGTAATTTAGTCGTTAAGAAGGCTGCCTTTAAAACCCGAACTTCAAATATTCATAATTAATTCCTCGGTCGTCCAAATAACAATCCGGAACCGCCCATGAACTCGAAATCACATGTAAAACGACTCTCGAGAAGAGACCCAGCTCAAATTCTCGGCCAATAATTAAGTCGTTAACAAGTCCAGCGATTCAAACATCTGTCGGAACTCTGCGACTACGCAGTAACACATGAAGTGAGCTGATCATACTGCTGATTCTGGTCCGGGTCGTCACAGTTATTATACGCGAACTCCATTAAGTGTAGATACTTATTTCATTTCTCCAAAAACTACAACACACAGGATCTCTGCTTATCGGAGTGTGAGGAGAAATGTAAGACTTTTATGATCGGTGAAAATCCGACATCTGGCACCATATAAGTAATGTCTCCAGATTTTCAAAGCAAAACTTTCACTGCTAACTCCATATCTAGAGTGGGGTAGTTTGCCTCATGAGGTTTGAGTTGTCGTGATCCATATGTGACCAACCTACCTTGTTGCATCAATACACAACCCAAACCTAACCCAGAGGCATCACTAAAAACAGTAAACTCCCCACTATCGTCTGGTAGTGTCAACACTAGGGCTATGGTCAACCTTGTCTTCAGAGTCTGAAAACATTCCTCACAAGCCTCTAACCATTCATACTTAACTTCTTTTCATGTGAGTCTTGTAAGAGGTGTTGCAATTCATGAAAAGTACTGCAAAAATCGAGGGTAATAACTTGCTAAACCCAGAAAACTTCTGATATCTGGCACACTTGCAAGTCTGCTCCAATTCAACACCACCTACACTTTGTCAGGATCAACACTAACACCATCTGCCGAAACCACTAACGAACTCATCAAAATTAGCACGTGGCACACCAGATAAGTACGGGGCAATCTCTGACCGCAAACCTTGCTCAAACCTCCAACACTTTTCTTTCATTAGCCTGACCAAATTTAGTACAAAACGAGCCAAAGTGAGTGAAACAATCCTGATACTCCATCACAAACATGTCTCTCTGCTGGAGACTCGTAAACTCCTCATACTTCTGCTGCTTTGATGCTTCACTGAAAAAGAGACTCATGAACAATTCTGTGAACGCTGCCCATGGATTAATGGCTTCATTCCTCCCAGTTGCATGCCACCAGCGATAAGCATGGTCATACAAGAGACCTGCAGCTACCTAGGTCCTCCGCCAAGAAGACAACTGGGGACACAGACGATCACAAACTTGTTCGATCTCCACAACCCAATTCTCACTAGTCTCAGGGTCATGAGAGCCAGTAAAAGAAACTTTTCCAACCTTCTTTGCCCTAGTTGTCTTGGCATCATGCATGAAATTAACTCACGCATCTACTGTGCCAAGGACTGTGGATCATCTCGTTAGGTTGGTTGTCGAGGCATAGTAACCTATGAGTCCAAAAACAGATTAGCTCACTGCAAGAAATCACAAACTAACTCAACTAAGGGACTCTAGACATCCGACAATGAACAACACTTGGAGTAATGGGCCTCTCGGGAGTGTTGTACACAGTTAAATCCTTGTATTAACATGACCAAAGGAGTATACAGAATCTGTGACCTAATTCTCTGATAACAAACTGAAAGGACCTAACCGTAATTTAACTAGTAAACTAAGATTAAGCCCTAACAACTGATCATAGTCTAGAAAATTATACGAAAATTTTGACATAACTTCCCCTAAAACTTAGACTACAAAAAACCTGCAAGAAAATACACTTAAGAGACTAAATCCTACAAACAAACTATGAACCACCAATGTCCATACATATTTCTCATCATATGTTATGAACAAAATCAGAACTCAACTCAGGAATTTAAAAGCATTTTACAATGGACTGGTTTTGAATACAAAGGAAAGTAACTCTACGATAACATGAGAAGCTGACTCATCTATTTACATGAACACCACTGGAAGTAACATAATACAAATGGTATTCAGAGCGATTTCTACTAGCATATACTACATATGATACAAACTGACAGTAAACTGAGACATACTCCTGAAAAGATGGCTAGTGGATGTTAGGACCATAATTATTTTCCAATTATGTACCTAACCTTATGCTTAAAGCTTGCCTTCTTGGAATAAAGCATCGTTTTTAATAGGTTTTATTGTCATGCTAGGAAATGGAGAGTTTGCGAGGAAATAAGCTTAGAAAGGGAAATTAATCAATTTTTGGAGAAGCCAAGCAAGTTTCCAAAGCATTGGGAGAAGAAGGAGCAACAATGAGAAAAGAACGAAAAGTCAACTGTCGGTCAAAGTCAACTCTGGCCGGTCAACAATAAACTCCGGCGAGTCCTTGTCGGAATGTTAAGGCCTAAGACTTCAAGTCCAAGCCCACAAGCCAAATTGGAGAAGATATTTTGAAAAGTCATGTGTCACTCACATGTTGGTGGTGAGTCATCTTTGGACCACCAACATGTCCCTAAAATTGTGGATCATGTCTTAATCTATTTTTGAATTATTTCAAAGGCAAAATATCATTCAAAAAGCCTTAGGGTCGAGCTCCCCCTTGAACCATAACATAACATACTTCATTTTCTTACTTTCTCAAGTTTTAGCTCTCTAGAGATAGCCCTCATCTATATCCATTTGAAATAGCCTTCTCCTCCACAACAAACACACCCATAATCACAACCTGAAAGCCGCTAAACCTCCATCACCACCACCATACTTCCATCTACACCATCTTCTACAAGGCTTAAGGTGGGTGACTAAAGTTCTAGAAGTTTTGGAGCATAGTTGGAGCAAGAAGGGAAGAAGAGCTAGAAGACCTTGGAACTTTTGGGGACTCTTGGTTATTTCTTACCCTATCTTGTATCTAAATCATGTATCTAAACTCCATATTAGTTATGGGTAGTGAGTACACAATTGTGGGAGGCTAGGGTTAGAACCCTAGCCATGTGATGTGATGAATATGTCTTGGATTATGTATGCTTCATAGTTTTAGTGTATGTTATGAACATTTGTGTTGTGGTATGTTTTTATGCTTGACCTTGTTTTCTAAGTCTCTTATATGCATGTGTTGAAGTATATATTAAAGGACTTAAAAATTACCCTTGAATGAACTAGCTACTCACTTAAGGATAAATGAACATGTGAACATGATTAGGGTACTGTTTAAGAGATTTATCTTAAGATTTGGTTCCTTAGCACTTAGCATGGACTAGGCAAGCACACATTGATTAAAAAGTTTATTGTGGAAAATCGTAAGGATCTCTTGGCTCGTAACTCACTAGGTGTGAGTAAGGATTCAACTGGACATCCTCTTGGATTCTCCAAAAGAGATTCGAGAGGGGAACCTTTCCTCATCTATCACACGATATGCTTGCTCACTTTAGAACGTGACATACGATGGAGATTCAATTCTAAATAGCTTGGGTCTTGGTTCCAATTCATGATATTCTTCAATGTTGGGTTTAAGTAGCCTAGAGCCCATAACGACGTAGGAACTTGGGTTCAAAACCAAACGTGACCCAAAAGGTTACGACTTGGACATTCATTTTCATGAACGGACTTTATTTAAACCGGGACATTATTTAGTGCATCATATGGTTAACGGAATTTCCCTAGCCGACCTACTTCGTTTGAGCTTTCATACTTTAGTGTAATCACTACCAATCAATGAACTTACGTTTAATCACTCATCGTAATTTCATCATTTGTTGCAATGCTAAGTCTCCAAAGGACTTAGAAGTGTGAGATTCACTTTCACATTTTATTTCCTTTTAGTGTCAAGTAGTGTCTAGTGAATTGTAGTCTTTGTGCTTCTCACTCCGAGCTAAGGAATCTAAGTGCTTAATCCTTATGGCTTCGACACTCGATTTCCTTTTCTATACTATAGCTTGTCCCCGTATACATGCGGGTGAAGATCGTTCTTGCACTTATGAGTTAGCCAATAGATTACTAAGTGTGGGGGCATAAATATTCCAACAGTGGACTCAAAGCCTTCGACGATACCAAGCACTTCCAGGATATACATTCCAGCCTAGGCGACAAAAACCGAAAAGTCATTAAAATATAAAACGTTAGCGTGAGTGAAAAAAAAAATAATATAATCAGCGTAAATCAATAAAATTGATCTATCATGCCTTTCCGCTGATTTTCGTGGAATAATGCGATTTCAAAAATTTTAAACTGAATATAAATTGAGGCGCTCACTTAGGCCACCTAACCTGAGTCGGCTAGCTATAATAAAAATAAATAAATTTGATGGGATCGTCCCCAGGCCACCTACCTGAACCGATCTGAGTCAAACGAGGCCACATAACTTCCCCTAACTAAACTATTCGTTGATCAGACGAATATCTAGAACATCGATGCAACTAAACAAACAATCACAAATAAACCTCCAAATATAAAAGTTGTTAAATAAACTATAGATCATACAAATAATTATATGAACTCGCTACGACTGTGAAAATAAAATGTCCACTCACAAGTCTTCAACTACTATTGGGGTCCAGCGGAATTCTCTTCGCTGCTAGGCTCGCGATCTCGATGTCCTATAAATACGGATCATAAAATATCAGAATATCTGCAAAACTATGGAAATCGGCCTTAAAAATAACCCAAAAAGTCTCGTCGAAAAGTTCCTAAAACCGTGGACAGCGGTGCTTGGCCCTCATGTGACTCCATAGGCGGTTTCACGCGTCTCCGGTCAAAGTGCTCAGATGCAGGAAGTTAATACCTAGTTGGAAAGCTCTCAATGAGTGCTTCCACTTTCATAAATGAACAGAGTTCCAGTTTTGCGGCGTTGGGGTCCAAAATCTTTGTGAACTGCACAGATTCAAAATTTGGCATGAACTACGAACGACGGCGATTCGGCCCACAAACCGTATGAAAGGACCCAATCCCGATTCAGATACCTAAACCGGAATCGAACCCCTTCTGAAAATACGAACCAACAAAAATTTTTCAAAATTTCGGCAGAGTTTGGTTACTAACGTGGAATTGCCATAACCTGCACCCAAAAAATAACACTTCATCCTATGCCACAAAAGCCAAACCGTGGGCACCAATCCCATCCGGATTTCTCAACATCAATATATGAATCATAAACAGTAAACAGTACTGTACTATATATATATATATCCGAGAAAATCCGTATAAACAAGTATCAGAATGTATCAGAGCGACCACTAGAGTAAAATATATACAATATACACATCAGTAGGCGAAACAAGAACCTACTGGAAAGAACAGGTAACTCTGATCACTAGCCTGCAAACCGCGACGTGAAAACACCAAAACCTGAACTGCAACTGGGCACGAAAATTGAAAAGCCCAGGGGAAAGACATGAAACACGTTAGAGTGAGTGGACGAAAATAAATGTCTTTAACCGAATAATATATATTATAAAACATATGCGAGTCCAAATGCATAGTAAGGAAATGGTACACGAGGGAGATTCTAACTCCTCACGCGTCCGAGTACACGAGGGAGACTCTAACTCCTCATGCGTACGGAGAATGCAACATAAAAATCGCGGAATCACTCATGGACTACCATGCGATAGCACAGTCTGAATCACGGGATCCCAAACCCACACGTGATTCCTAGCCAGAAAGGCCTCGGGTCAAGATATCTGACCCCCCCCGGAGCGTACTCGGGGATCAGCCGAGAAGCCAATGTGTATCGATACCACAACATATACTGAGACTGTACTCTGTGTAAACCAAATCATAAATCCTTTCTATGCACATGCATAAAACATAATATGTACGTATGTATATCTTCGTATACATATATTCGTATATGCATAATCGTAAAAACACATGCTCGTAAAATCATAATCAATCTGCATGCTGAAGTTCGTAAATCATAAATAAAAGACTCGCAATCAATCCGTGAAAATAAATTGTCCACTCACAGACTCGCGCTAAACTCGTGGTCCGGCGGAAGATCCCTCGCCTGAAGCACGATCTCGATCCAGATCACGATCTCGATCTCCTGAATATTCACAAAAACATAACTGATCAAAATCGTAGTCCACAACCCTGTACTGAATCACGGAAACCAACCGTTCCTGGAAATAAACAATGCAGTACAAAATAATAAACTAATTAACTGAAATCTCCACTCGAAAACTCAACTGAAAATCGGCTAACCAAATCAACCCGAAAACCTCTGGACGATAATAAGGGCACGATTTCGATAAAAACGAAACTAATTACATCAAAATCCAAAAAGGCAAGTTTTGGCCGGAGCTCCGCCGTTGACTTCCGCCGGTGGCGGCGGCGCGCCGTCAACGTTGAAATTCCACGGCCCAAAGCTCCAGTTTTCAAGGTCTCAATGTGCCGAACCTGTTTCTCTTCTACCACAAAGCCCAAATCACAACGGAAACCCTCCAATTCATCACAAACCCGAACGAAATTTCAAGCTCCGGTGACCTAACCGGCGACCCTCGAAAACTCATCAAATACCAGAATAAAACATCCTAGGAGCATCACCTATGCTAGGGGAAGCAAACCCCCCTAATCACCACCACCGTGGCTCGCCGGAAAGTGGCCAACGAACTCTGGCGAAATTCCCCAACTCGGCCCGATTCGGGTTCCACGAAAACTTAACCAATTTCCTTCAATCCAAGTACAGACCTACTCGAAATCAAGAGAGGAAGAAAACCTTACCCTTCGTTTGGCCGGAGGTGGCCGGAAAACAGGTCGTCGGACGGCAAGCCGAAACGGGAAAGTCTCTCTCTCTGGTCAACGGTCAACAGCTTCCCAAAACGGAAAGTCAACTCTGGTCAATGCTAAACAGTGTTATCGACGATTTTACGACTATTTCCGATATTTATACTCGCGCCTCTGGTCGATCGACGGTCCAAAATGAATATACGAAATGATTCGGATAAGCTCTAAACAATCGGATAAACTCGTTGGAAACCGAAACTTCGAATAATCATAAAATATTCCTCAGTTATCCGAAAAATCTTCCGGAACCGCCCTCGAGCTCGAAATCACTTACTCTACAACTTCCGTGAAGACACTCATCTCAGATTCTCGACCGAAAACATAGTCGCGAATAAAGTCGACGAACCACATAAATATCGTAAAACTGCGACTATGACCAAATCTCGAGAATCATGCCGAATACGTAACTGATTCTGATTCGAGTCGTCACAAATCTACCCCCCTTAAAAAAAATTCGACCTCGAAATTTACGTACCTGTCAAGTGAACAGATGAGGATACTGCTCCTGCATACGCTGCTCGGTCTCCCAGGTGGCCTCCTCAACTGAGTGGTTGTGCCACAAGACCTTCACCAGCGGAATCACACGGTGCCTCAACTCCTGCTCACGACGATCGAGAATCTGCACTGGCTCCTCAACATATGATAAATCCTCTCTGATCGGCAACTGCTGTGGGGCTAACACATGTGAAGGATCTGAGATGTACTTCCGCAACATCGAAACATGGAAGACATCATGCACACGAGCCATCTCAGCCGGTAACTCAAGTCTGTATGCAACAGCTCCAACCCTCTCCGTAATCTCATACGGACCAATGTACTGCGGTCGAAGCTTGCCACGCTTTCCGAAACGCACAACTCCCCTCCACGGAGATAGTTTCAGGAAGACCCAATCACCAACCTCGAACTCTAAACTCTTTCTCCTCACATCCGCGTAACTCTTCTGCTGATCCTGGGCGATCTTCAATCGATCCCGGATAACCTGTATGTCCTCCATCGTAGTTTTCACCAAATCGGGACCAATAAGCCAACGCTCGCCCACCTCACTCCAACACAATGGAGTGCGACACTGCTTCCCGTACAGGGCCTCGTACGGTGCCATCTCAATACTGGCCTGATAGCTGCTATTGTAGGCGAACTCAATCAAGTGTAACTGTTGATCCCAGTTTCCGCGAAACTGCAACACACACGATCTCAGCATATCCTCAAGAGTCTGAATGGTCCGCTTGGACTGCCCGTCAGTTTGAGGATGGAAAGCTGTACTAAATCGCAACCTCGTGCCCAACGCTCGCAGCAACGCCTGCCAAAACTCAGAAGTGAACTGACTATCTCGATCAGAAATAATCGATACAGGCACACCATGCAAGCGAACAATCTCGGATAAGTACAACTTGGCCAATCTTCCCACTGAGATCTTCCCCGGAAGTGCAAGAAAGTGTGCGAATTTCATCAGTCGGTCAACAATAACCCAAATGCCAGTGTTGCCTGCCGAACTACGCGGCAACTGATAGACGAAATCCATCGTAATGTGCTCCCACTTCCAAACCGGAATCTCAAGTGGCTGTAGTTTCCCTACAGGTTTCTGCCTCTCCGCCTTCACCGGCTGACAAATCAAACACCGACTCACGTACGCGGCAATCTCCCGCTTCATGTTGCGCCACCAATAGTACGCTCGAAGTGTACGAAACATCTTCGTACCCCCGGGATACATCGCATACGCTGAACTGTGGGCCTCATCCAGAATCTCCTTCTTCAAGCTCTCGTCTCTGGGTACACATAATCGGCCTCTGAACAACAACGTACCGTCGTCGCTCAATCAGAACTCTGTAGGTACACCATTTCGTATCATGGTCTTCTTGCCCAACAGGTAAGAATCCGAATCCTGAGCCTCTCGTACCTGATCAACCAGTATGGGTCGAACCTGAAAACTAGCCAACAAAGCTCCATCATCATCATATCCGAACACAGCACCTGTAGCCCGAAGCTCGGCTACCCACTCAAAATCACCCACTGAGCAACTTTGTCAACTGCACCGAAGTCCAATTCTCACTCTAACATGGTCAATTTCATGAAAAACCGAATTGGTTCACAAATTTCAATTCCAAAATTCTCCAAACTCAAGCAAAATTAGAGCTTCAAACTTACATGGTAGATTCATGGTGATGAGGGCTACAAAGCCCACCCCAAAATTCAGCTCGAATCGGCTTGAAAAGTTGAACCCGAATAACCACAAAAATCCCCAAACTTGGCCGGAAAATTCTTCCTCCTCCGGCGTCCCACGCCGTGGGAGGAGGCCGGAATCATGATGAGGGCATCGAGGCGCACCGAGGGAGTCCTTCCCCTTGGCCGGAGGTCGCTGAACGGCGAACCACCACCACAAGCTGTCGCCCACCGTCGCATCTCATCCTTACCCAAACTGGTCGGTCAACCCAATTCAACCCAGGTTTGACTTTCCCAAAGGGGAAAGTCACAATAAATAGCCATTTAAAACTTTCCCAATTTGGAAACCCATAATTATCCATTTCGGCAAACTTCAAACGCGCATAACTTACTCGTCGTAACTCCGATTCTGATAATTCTCGCGGCCATAAACTCGTCTCGACATATTCTTCAATAATCACCCAAAGTCAAACATATCGGCGAAACGGATAAAAAGTCAACCCTTCGAACCAACACACAATTAAACCAACCAAACAATCAACAATCGGCAAAATTCGCAACTAATTCCTCGTAACTCCAAATCAAGCTACGGAAGTTCCCACAAACTCGAAATTAAATTCTGAACAACTTCCGTGAAGAAGCCGAAACCAAATTCTCGTCCGGTAATTTAGTCGCGAACAAACCCGCCATTTAAATCCGTTTCCGTCGAAACTTCAAATATTCATAACTAATTCCTCGGTCTTCCAAATAACGATCAGGAACCGTCCACGAACTCGTAATCACACGTACAACGACTCTCGAGAAGAGACCCAGCTCCAATTCTCGGCCAATAATTAAGTCGTTAAGAAGCTTCGGCGATTAAATCAACTGTCGCAACTCTGCGACTATGCACAAACTCATCGGTCAAGCTGATCATACTGCTGATTCTGGTCCGGGTCATCACAAATCCACCCCCCTTAGAAAAATTTCGACCTCGAAATTTCCAAGTCTGCCGACTACAAGGTAGGAGCACTGCCTCTGCATACTGCTCAACTGCTCAGTAATCACATCAACTGAACCACTATAACAACTAACTCCACAATAGGAGATAGCTCCGTGCTGAAATCCCTGTACCCACAAATCTCGAATCTGGACTGGCTCCACACAATAGCCAAGTGTTCCCGCATAAGGAACAGGTAGGGTACACAACATGTAGCAACCCTGAAACACAGTTCCGCCACACGGAACACAACACAACTCACACGCCAAAAGCCAACACTATAGGCGATGCCGAACTATACGGCACAACACAAAATCGCCAATGACGACAACTGGATCAAAACAATATGACAAAGCACAACTCAGTTTACACACATCAACACAACTCAAACATCGAACTCAAGCAATTATCATCTCGTTTCCGCTAATCTGACAAACTATGGTAGCACATACCACAAAATCTAAATCAAACATCAACTCAAACTCAAACCAAACTCGCTCCAGTACAGTGGAGTACAACATCGTCCTCAGAATGACATCAAGCAACGCTGATATTACAGTGGTCAACAAACTGGTACTGCAACCAATCTCGAACAGCTGAAACTGTTAGTCCCAAATCCTCCGGAACTGCAATACCGAGGTCCACAATATGCCCTCCAAGGCCTGAATAATCCTCGAAGATCGCTCGCCAATCTGAGGATAAGAACCGGTACTAGCTCGTAATTTGGTCTCCAATGCTCACTGCAAAGCTCACCAACACTTTGTCGTAGCTGATTATTTCGGTCAGCGAATTGGGACACAGGTACATCACGTAAACGAACAATCTCCGTCAAACACAGCTATGCCAGCCTACTACTGAAATCATCTCCGAAAGTACAAGGAAACGTACTGAGTTCGTCAAATAGTCCACAATGGTCAAACAACTGACACCACAAACCAAAGTGCATACAAGCATACACAAACACAGCAGTAATCGCCACGTCTAACCGGAAATCTTAAATGGCTAACACATCTCGGCACGTCTCTGCCTCCTAGCCATCGCCAGTCGACGAATGTGGCATCTGTACACACACAAGCTGCTATATTACTCTTCATGTTGCATCGTGAGTAATAAACTCGAAGTATCGGATACATCTCCGCACCACTAGCGCCAAATGTGCGTCAAACAATGAGCTTCAACATCATCACGCTCAAACTCAGTTCTCGTAGCCCATAACTCGGCTAACACGGAAACTCGAGCCACACATACACACATGCAATACTGAAACTCCTAACTCTCAACTGAATGCATCAGCATCAACATCATCCCAAACAGATGGTCAAAGTACAATCTCTAGCCCTTCTCGAGCAACTCAAAGGTGCAGCCATAGTCGTGAATCGACTCCATCCATCGACACTGCCTCAAGCCCAAATCTGGCCGAAAATGCAAGTGGATGAAACTCAGATGCTCAATACACGTCCTACACCTCGCTGCACGCCGTAGCTGTAGAGTCTCGAACTCTTCGATGCTAACAAAAGGACAGCTACACCCAAATCATACATAGGATATGTAGGTACATAAGGTTTCCACTGCCCGAAACCATAAGTCATCGCTCTACTACACAGCATCAAAACACATCCAAACCCAAACCTCGATGCATCGCCATAACCCATAAACACGTAGTGGTCGTCAGGTAAAGTCAAAACCGCAGTAACGCTCAACCACCCTGCAGGAGTAAGTAACTCTCCTTGCGTGCATCGAACCACTCGAACTTGACACCATCGTCATTGATCCGGAAAGTAGAGTGGCAATCTGGAAAAAAAACCTGCACAAGCCGTCGGTAATAGCCTGCTAAACCCAAGAGACCTCTGATCTCTAGCACAATGGTAGGTCAACCCTAAATCAACACCGCTTCCATCTGGTTAGGATCCATGCCACTCACTTGGATAACATCACACAGTCCAAAATCAACACGCTAATCGGCCAAAACTCACACTGGCTGAACTTCGCAAACACAAGATCGTCTCGCGAAGTCCGCAAAACCACTTGCAACTGCTTCAGGTCCTGGAGTACATCAGGATATTGCCAACGAACATGACCGCAACTCGTCCAGAAACCGTCTGAACACCTGGTCCATCAAGTCTACACGATCTACGGGGCATTGGTCAACCAAACAGCATGACCAAAAACTCGTAATGCCTGCACCATGATCTGAAAGCTAACATAGACACATCTGACTCATCGATCCTCAACTGATGGTATCCAAAACCAAAATCAATCTTCAACATGACTAAAGCTCTCGCAAACTGATCAACCAGTCGTTAATCTGAAGCGGAGGATACTCGCACTCCTCTGAAGCAAATCAGGCTTCCGGTAGTCATTGTATCACCACATCGAACCCTCTCACGTCCGCACAAACAATGCATGAGCACACCACGGGGTCACATGAAATCTCTTAAAACCTTCTCCAGCAACTCATAGAGTCGAAACTGTAGCTCCATCAGCTCCGCTGGCTCCGAACGACAAGATGCCGGTAAAATGAGTCCAGCGCCTGGTACAAGCTCAATGGTGTAGTCAGTCTCCCAAACTGGGGGAACACCTGGTAACTCCTCCGGAATACACCTGGAAACTTGGGAACTACCTCAATGTCAACAATGTCGGGTACAGCAACCACAATATCCACAACATGAGCTAAGCGAGCAACACAATCCGTCTCCATCATCCGCTCGACCTTCACCGCGAAACAGTATCTCGGGGAAATCTGGTCGTCGAAACACAACCTCCTCCTCGAGGCACTCGAACACAACCAAATGCGTCGTCAGTAAGTCCATACTCACAATCACACCAAAACCACAATGTCCAGCTATAACAGGTCCGCGGCTAACATATAACCTCCAACAAGGATCTCGCAACCTCCGGATGGATGCAACACTCTCCAAGACCTCGGAAGTGGAGATACAGGTACAATAGCCATGGATATCAAACAACAGCAACCTCGGAGAAAAATCTGTCCTCAAACAAGGTCATGGCATGAACTCCAACATGCCCAACTAACCGCCCACATCAATTGCGACTTGCTGAATAACTCGTCAAAAGGGTACATTGATCAAATTGCAGGAACAGCATCATGATCTCTTCGTGAACTCTGAGCTGTCGAACCTCAAACACAGTTGGTTGAGGCGCTCCCTCGCAACGTGACCCACCTGGCCACCGAATCAGCAACTGAGGGTACTCCTCAAACACAAATCACCGCAACACCTGCTGCGTGAAAGGACCACCAACGATCGCCCAACTCATGCCACAGGAGCAAGTCCGCTACACTGTGATCTCCGCCATCGTCAAACAGATAAGCAGAGGATCTTTAACATAATCGATAAGGCCATAACCTGATGAAGTCACTGTTCCCGAAGTGTCAGAACTCAACCTCATCAAAACATCTCGACTGAATCCATTTGCCTCAAATCATCACATCGGAAACCGCGTACAACTTTCCCTCACAATAGCCTCGCCAAGGAGTACAGCACACTAAGCTCCTCACGGTTATCTCGAGGCACATCAATCAAACTCTCTCTGATACTCAGGTTCAAACTCAACTCGAACCTCGTGCACTGCTTCCTCTGAAGCCACATAATACATGCAAACAAGAACAAACACGTGGACAATGCATCACTGTCTCAGGTGGGTAAACACTCCACATTCGAATGCTGGGTAGCCTGATAAACCATTACCGTATACACAACACTCTGAATGTAGGCCATGGAGTCACAACCGGAACTCACACAATATCAGCCCACCAAACACAACAAACTGACTCAGGCACACATCACTGCCACAAATCTCAGCTCTGAGGCAACATATAGACGCTCATATACACATCCCCAGGCAAACCGTGCCACACAAATCTCTGAACCCAAAATACTCATCTGAATCCACTGTTCTCTGGCAATTCACGCGTCGAATGATCCTCAACAGGATCCACAACCGAAACGACACAGAAAGCATGTCAGGAGGCATCCTAATGAATACAATATCGTTCACAACAAGTGGAACGTAATCATGGAACTTCAAATATTTGAAAGCATACAACACCCGGAGTTTGATGATTATCCGCCGGCCGGTCGGGTCACCATTCCAGACATGCTGTACATTCTCAAATATCCTTAGTAAACACGACTACAGAAGTCTACAGAACCTATAACCTAATGCTCTGATACCAAGCTGAAAGGACCCAACCCCGATTTAGCTCCCTAAACCGGAATCGAACCCCTTCGAAAACACGAACCAACAAAAACTTTTCAAAATTTGGGCAGAGTTTCGTTACTAGCGTGGAATTACCATTACCTGCACGCGGAAAATACACTTCATCCTATGCCACAAAAAGCAAACCGTGGGCACCAATCCCATCCGGATTTCTCAATATATCAACAGTAAAGTAAATCAATAAATATAATAGTACTTTACTGAAATCCAGTGTAAAATCGTATAACGTATTCAATAGGAAGCTCAGAGCGACATCTAATACATAATCGTATACACATACCACAGTAGGTAGAACAATAAACCTACTGGATGAAACAAAGTAGCTCGAGCGTTATGCCTCCGACCATGACGTGCGACACCAGAGCCTGAACTGCAAACTGGGCACGGAAACAGAAAAGCCCAGGGGAAAGACAATAAACACGTTAGAGTGAGTGGACGAAAATAAATGTCTTTCACCAGATAACATATATGATATAAAAACATATGCGAGTCCAGATAAATAAAACAACACATGTACACGAGGTAAAACTCATACTCCTCCAGTGTACTGAGCATGCAAGTATAAATCCCACGGGGTCACTCATGGACACACACCGTGCTAGTACAGTCCGAATCACGAGGTCCTTAGTCCCCATGATTCTAAGCCGGAAATGGCCTCTGTTCCGGGGAAACGCCCCTCACCGGTCAGGTAGGGATAACGACGCCCCTCCTGGATGGCCTACCATCGGGGATCAACCGAGAGGCAAGTGTATCGATACAACAACGTAACCAAGACTGTACTCTGTGAAAACCAAATCATAACAGTTCGATACAAATGCATGAAACAATATAAAAGTGTATGCATAATCGTATACGTATATCCGTATAGGTATAATCGTATAATTGTAAACACATGCTCATATAATCATAATCTCGTATGAAATCTCATGCTCGTAAAACCATAATCATGCTGCACGCTCAAGTTCATAAAACCATAATCACTGCGATCGGGGCGCGATTTCGAGTCAAATGACATGCGACTTGTCGAAAGTCAAAAAGTCAACCCTGACCGTTGACCGCCGCCGTTAACCTCCGTCCACTGTTGACCGGAGAATTTCACGGCGGAGCAACCCTTGTTCCACTCAAAATCACCCACTGAGCAACTTTGTCAACTACACCGAAGTCCAATTCTCACTCTAACATGGTCAATTTCATGAAAAACCGAATTGGTTCACAAATTTCAATTCAAAAATTCTCCAAACTCAAGCAAAATTAGAGCTTCAAACTTACATGGTAGATTCATGGTGATGAGGGCTACAAAGCCCACCCCAAAATTCAGCTCGAATCGGCTTGAAAAGTTGAACCCGAATAACCACAAAAATGCCCAAACTTGGCCGGAAAATTCTTCCTCCTCCGGCGTCCCACGCCGTGGGAGGAGGCCGGAATCATGATGAGAGCATCGAGGCGCACCGAGGGAGTCCTTCCCCTTGGCCGGAGGTCGCCGAACGGCGAACCACCACCACAAGCCGTCGCCCACCGTCGCATCTCATCCTTACCCAAACTGGTCGGTCAACCCAATTCAACCCAGGTTTGACTTTCCCAAAGGGGAAAGTCACAATAAATAGCCATTTAAAACTTCAATAATTATCGGGTTTGACTTTCCCAAAGGGGAAAGTCCCAATTTGGAAACCTATAATTATCCATTTCGGCAAACTTCAAACGCGCATAACTTACTCGTCGTAACTCCGATTCCGATAATTCTCACGACCATAAACTCGTCTCGACATATTCTTCAATAATCATCCAAAGTCAAACATATCGGCCAAACAGATAAAAAGTCAACCCTTCGAACCAACACACAATTAAACCAACCAAATAATCAACAATCGGCAAAATTCGCAACTAATTCCTCGTAACTCCAAATCAAGCTCCGGAAGTTCCCACAAACTCGAAATTAAATTCTGAACAACTTCCGTGAAGAAGCCGAAACCAAATTCTCGTCCGGTAATTTAGTCGCGAACAAACCCGCCATTTAAATTCGTTTCCGTCGAAACTTCAAATATTCATAACTAATTCCTCGGTCGTCCAAATAACGATCCGGAACCGCTCACGAACTCGTAATCACACGTACAACGACTCTCGAGAAGAGACCCAGCTCCAATTCTCGGCCAATAATTAAGTCGTTAAGAAGCTTCGGCGATTAAATCAACTGTCGCAACTCTGCGACTATGCACAAACTCATCGGTCAAGCTGATCATACTGCTGATTCTGGTCCGGGTCATCACAAAAGAACCCTAAACATGCTCACTAGACCAAAAATAAACACTAAACTACTATATACACGTGATCAACTTTTTCCTTCATCCTTTGCCGTTTCATACCTAGACTCCCTAAGTGTCAACGAAATTCCTAACTTTAATCAAAACACACACCCATGCTTATAATTGAACAAGACAGCAACTAAATCGAGCTAACTCTCTAATCCAATTTTATCTTTGTTATTAGTTCGTGAAACATGCTTAAAAGAGAACCAAATTCAGTATCTACTTAAAAAAAGTTTCAAGCATTAAGAACATATAAGCACACACATGCATTCGAATCAAAGCTAAAAACAAATGGAAGAAACTGAGAAGAATTTAGAAATATAAAGCCTCTTATCAAAAATTTTTCTCAAAATGCAAACAAAGGAAATCCAAACAAAAACCGAAACAAAATAAAAAGGGGTCATGTTACACTTTTAGACTCCGTGAAATCGCACCGCAAATCTTCAAGTGTAGCTACTCCTTAGTTGATGACGAGCCCAAGAATTCCCATCCAAATCGAGCAAAGTCCTTCTTGAGGTGGAGGAGAGTGTTGGTGGGATGAAGTTTGGTGGTGTTTCGTGTTTTAGAGGATGGTCTAGTGTTTGGAGGTTGAGGAGATGATATTTGGCAAGCTTAGGCGTTTAGAATGAGTGATGCTTGAGAATGAGGCCTAGCTCTTGTATTTATAGGTGAAGAATTCCAACTTTCCTTTCCAAACTAGGTTTTCCTAGTGTACCCGGGTAGAATTGACAGCCTGTCTTGAAACGTCTTTTCTGGGAGTTCTAGAGCTCAGAAAATTATGATTTTGGATTCGTTGGAATGATCAGCTCGAGAGCTTGAAGAAGACATATATGATCATTATATTTGGAGTTGAATTGCAGATTCTGTGATCCCTTGAAGATTGATGAGCTGGCAGGCATATCTTCCTCTTCCTACTAGGAGTAGGGAAATCTTGATCTTTCCATATCTTGTATTTCTTGAGCTCCAAGTCATTTTGGCTGAACCTACCATATATTGTAGGATATTTTGATCTTCAAATGAGGCACTTTTGAGATATACTTAATACTTTTAATCCTCAATCTATTCGGTAATATCTCCTTGCTTGATTTTGCCCAAAATGCTTGCTGATTTTCGATCCACCATTTGAAATGTCTTCATTTTTCCTTGCGTCATTTTAGTAACTTGAGAAGACCATTTCGGATCCATATTTTTCTATGTCATTCCTAGTTGATTTTGGAAACTTCTCCACTTAGCTCATTTTATGCTCCAAATCACCTCCTTTATTGTACTCCTTTATTCAAAACCTAAAAACAATAAAATAAGTAAGAACTGAGAATACTAAGGACAAAACAAAGTAAAATGTAGAGAGAAATGCATTAAGAATCTAGCATAAAATGCGTTGATCAAATTCCCCCACACTTGGACTTTGCTAGTCCCTAGCAAAAAAACTAAATAAATGAAAGACTAGAAATAAGAAAACACACAAAACCAACGTTGGAGCTAGTCTAAGGACTTGAAAAGTTTGAAAACTAAAAACACGACTAGGCCCTTAGCTAAATTTATCTCAGAAATTTCTTTAAGTATATGGCGATTGAGTCACAAGATTTCATAGTGAAAAGTTCAAAAATTTCGAGAGATAAGAGAAATATGATCATGTTATGAACAAGTAGGACTTGGAGAAACCAATGGTGAATTTAAAGCTATGCATGTTTCGAATAAGGTTAAATCAAGCTCGCATGGATGCACTCATCATATTTTCACTCATGAAAGGGGTTCACTCAAAATGTATAAATTGAATCGAAAACCTCATAATTAATTGCACAAATGAACCAAACTATATGTTTACTCATGTAACTTACTCAACCAATTGAAGGCTACTCATCTTAAGGATCATAAAGGTCTTTAGAAAGGTTGTAATGGGGCTAAGGCTAAGGCATTGAACATTTAGATAAGTGGTGGTTAAAAATGCGTTTCAAAAACTTAGTCTAGCACTTAAAACTTTCAAATTTCATGGCTCATCCTTTCTACACTTCTTCTTGTGTCAAATTTCAGAATCAGGGGCCAAATTTCATCTTTTTGGGCCCTAACTTCATTCTAAACTTCACTTGTCCAAACTTTTACACTTAGAACATTTGTCGGAGAGCTTAACTATTTTTTTTTTCTTTTTCTTTTCATGCTCTCGAATTTTTTTTCTTTTTCTTTTCGGCAATCACACTTTCTTTTTTTCTTCAAGCTTTTGGACAAGTCTTCCCTCTTTTTGTATTCTTTCATAACTTTTCCTCCACTTCTTGTGCTAGCTTCGAAATCTCTTCACCAAGTCTTTGAAAACAAGGGTTGGAAACTCTACACTAGGTTAAGTGTTTAGATATGTAAGTGGTAAATGGAAGAAAAGGCTAAACGTAGGCACAAAGGGGTACTCTAAGGGTGTCGCAGCTCGTGCGCACAATGGGACACATGGCTTTTTGGTTTAAGTGGTGGTAACCTAATTTGCCTTTAATCATATCCAAAATCAGAGCATATATCAACTTAAAAGCGTTGTAAATCTACATGAGTAAGTTCTAGTAATCTCTAGTTCATTAAAATCTATGGCAAGCAATTAGACGAAGCATATTTTGTTCTTGAAAACCATATGCACGAAATTCACTCTCAAAGGGAATAACGTAGGCTCAAAAACTCACTTTTAAGGTTTGTATGATTTAAAACTCATTCTAACATGCGAAATCTATACCATATTTAAACATACCATATCCACTACATGTTATAACACTTAAAACATCTCAATTAGCACTAGAAATTGTTTAGATGATTTGTAACGCCATATGTATTCGTTTTTGGTCCAATTTCATCATAGACTAGTTAAGGGCATCCTAAAAATCAAAAATACTCTTTAAAAACCCTATGTTAAATAGAAAGACACAAAATAATTTTTTTTTAGGACATCATCCGCCGAAAAGTTCCATTGTCCGCTCGGTTTTTATGATTTTATGACTCAAATAAAGTTGTAAACCCCTCCCCCACACTTAAACTCTACATTGTCCTCAATGTATTTAAAGGAAACATAGAACTAAGTATGAAGAGAGAGACCCACGAAAATTTTAGCTAAGGAAAGTAAATAAGCAATGAAATTAAAAAGATAAGGGAGGAGAGAACAAATCCTTGACGATTCCTCCATTGGGTTGCCTCCCAACGAGCGCTTATTTTTTAACATCTTACAGCCTAGACGTGAAGTTCCTCATGTTGTGTTACCGATTTGGTGGTTGAGATTGAGGACGGAGATGGCCTGATTTAAGAAATTAACCCATGAAGTCCACGAGTTGGCCCATTTGCTTTTTTGATTTCAGTGATGTCTTGGCCATGTACATCCAACGTCTCCTTTTGTTTTGCTTGTCCCTCCAAAAGAACTTGTGTTGAAGCGGACAGTTGAGTGAACCTTTTGTCATAGTCCGGATTTGTAAATTGTTGTTGGACTGGAGGAGATTGTTGCATAGGTTGCATCGTTGGAATGGGAGCTTATTGCATTGGTTGCCTTGGTTGAAAGGGAGCACGTTGATAGCCTGGTTGAGGTGCCGGAGGGTTTATACATCCCTCATTGCTACTCCATTTGAAACCTGGATGATCTTGGTTGCCAAAATTGTTGTTGTTATAATTATTGTAACGTTGGCCCCCTTGATATCCTCCAACTGCATTAACTTGCTCCGGATTGCCATTGCCTTGCTCCTTCATCGTAGGTCATTCATCATTGTAGTGCCCTTGTATATTGCAAACGCCACATATAGGTCCTAAGTTTGCCTTGGCTCTTTTCGTCTCGAGTTCAAGCACTTGCTCTAGCATAGATGCTATCTTGTCATACTTCTCGTCCTTAACTTGTGTTGAACTAGCTTCATTCACTTGTTTTCGTGGAGCCATCCCATACTGAGCATCATTATTGGCTCGGTTTTCCAACAAAGTTTGAGCTTCCGCCTCATCTAGATCCATGAATGCTCCTGTAGCAGCGGCATCAAGAAGCTCTCTATCAATCGGCTTCAAACCATCATAGAAGTAGTTCATGAGGTTTGTCTCGGAAAAACCATGGGAAGGGCAAGTGACACATAAAACTTTAAATCGATCATAATACTGGCCAAAGGACTCTTCTGATGCTTGTGTAATTCCCGTGATCTTCTTCCTCAAAACAGTGATCTTTGAGGCCGGAAAGTACTTAGCCAAGAACAGGTCCGCAAGTTGCTTCCATGTCGTGATGTAATTTGGCGGAAGTTCCAACAGCCAAGTTTGAGCTCTATCCGTCAAGGTAAAGGGAAAAGCTTTGAGTTTGAAAAGTTCTTCATCGGCATCCAAAGGCTTCATACTCATGCAATTGAATTGAAATTGCTTGAGATGCATGTTGGGATCTTCATTTGACAGCCCATGGAAGATTTGTAAACGGTGTAGGAAGACGCTCTTCAACTCAATGTCCTTCTTATCCGCTTGGGGTTCCGGAAATGCAATGCAAGAAGGACCACTACTCCATTCCGTGGAGGAAGTACGTTGGCGAAGAGATCGCCTCTCATTGTGATTGACGTTGAGAGGGTTTGGAGGGTTGTTACGTGCCATTTCTTGCTCTTCTTCTTGTGAGTTCTTGGTGGAGTGATGGGATGAATGTGGAGAGTCCAAGCCTTCCTCAATGATAGGTTGGTCGAGATCTTGCTCCCTTGGATCCACTTGAGATCTCAAACGAGTTAGACGATGTGTAAGTGCTTGAAGATTGATCTTAGGAGTTGGATGGGGGATGGACATTCAAGATTAGCCCTGGAAAACTTCTCAAAGATCAAGTGTTAGTATCAAAACAATACACAAGGAATGCAAGATACTAACCAAAATTGTAAAAACACAAGAAAAACACACGAAAATACACTAAACACATCAAAACACAAGAAAACGAATCACATAAAGAAGAACAAGGTACAAACACACGAAAGCTTGTAAAAAACACTAAGTTAAGACACTACAAGAATTGTAAACGTGAATGCAAGGTTAGACACCCTAGAATGAATGCATGGATAAGTTAGGACTCAATTTACACATTTTCTGCAAAATTAGGCATATTTACAATGCACAGACTTAGAAACATATATAGTAATGCAAGCACACCGCGTTTCATTCAAATTCACGCTCAAAACACTTAAATTGTCATTCAAATGCATTAAACAAGAGCCTAAGTGAGAAATGACATGAATGCAGAAGAGAAAACGTTAGAACCTGCAGAAAACATACAAAGTTACGTGCTAAATACATGATGCAAACGTGACCTTTCTTTTGGCCTCATGCCCCTAACTTCACTTAGGTTAGGGTACCCGGTGGTGAAATCCGAGCATCACAAAGCCGCCAGAAGGTTATGCAAGCTAAAGGCAACGTGATTTAGTCCTTTACAAGTTAGATGCACACGAAAATTTACAAGTAAATGCACACTTATTTTGTACATTGATTTGCGCCTTCCATTTAAAGAGAGTACACTAGCTTAATCTTTAGGTCTTTCATTGGAGGTGCGACCCGCGCGATAAAATGTACATTCTCAATCAATTGGCCTTGGTTCAATCGAAAAACATGGCCAGTTAGGGATAAAGATAACGCGAGAGGTAGAACTAATTTCGACAATACACCCCGAGGCTAACCTGGCCAACCGGTATATACTCCAATGGTGTAAGTCTTTCATAGATCCAAAATCTGTCATTTCTAGACACCATGTCCGACATTCAGCCAAAATACCGAGAAAGACATTCCCTCAAGTCCTTTGCAAACTCCGCGCTCGACCTCATGTCCATAACTTCACTTAGGTTGTGGTGTGTGGTGATGAAATCCACACATCATAAGGGGTTAAGGAGATAAGCAAGAAAAAGAGGTGTCATCTATTCCAATGAGTGAGACTTAATCAACCAAACTTATGTACTCAATGTAAGTCGAAGACTACCTTTAATGTTTAAACTATATACATGGCTGCAAAACAAAGGTTAGAATGGAACATAATATGAACAAGTAATTGAAAGGACCCAACCCCGATTTAGTTGCTTAAACCGGAATCGAACCCCTTCTGAAAACGTGAACCAACAAAAACCATTAAAATTTCGGCGGAGAAATGCTACTAACGCGGAATTGCCTTAACCTACACCCGAAAAATAACACTTCATCCTATGCCACAAAAGCCAAACCGTGGGCACCAATCCCATCCGGATTTCTCAATATCATGTCAAAATCAACAAACAGTAAACAAGACTGTAATATATATAGTATATCCAGGTAAAACCGTATAAAACATGTATCATAATGTATCAGAGCGACCTCTAGTATAAATATATACAATATATACATCAGTAGGCGAAACAAGAACCTACTGGAAAACACAGGTAGCTCGAATCACTAGCCTCCGACCGCGACGTGAAACACCAGAACCTGAACTGCAAACTGGGCACGGAAATCGAAAAGCCCAGGGGAAAGACATGAAAACTGTTAGAGTGAGTGGACGAAAATAAATGTCTTTCGCTAGATGATATATGTTATAAAAACATATGTGAGTCAAAATATAAATAAATGAAGTGGTACACGAGGAGACGCTGATTCCAACTCGCGTACAGAGCATGCATGGAAAGTCTCACGGGGTCACTCATGGACACATCCGTGCTAGTACAGTACGAATCACGGGATCCCAGACCCACACGTGATTCTAGCCAGAAAGGCCTCGGTTTCGGGGTACTGCCCCTCGCCGGTCAGGTCGGGGTACTGCCCCTCCTGGTAGGCATCAATCGGGGATTAGCCGAGATGCAGGTGTATCGATACAACAACATATACTGAGACTATACTCTGTGTAAACCAAATCATAAATAATTCGATGCCAATGCGTAAAGCAGTATATAAATGCATATACTTAATATATACTGGTATAGGCATAAACGTATAACACATGCTTAAATAAAACATACTCTCGTATGCATGCTCATGTTCGTAAAACATATGTAATGACTCGCGATTAACAGCGAAAAGAAGTTGTCCACTCACAGGTGAGCGAAACACGCACTTGGGCTAATCTCGTGGCCATGCGGAAGATCTCTCGCCTGAAACACGATCTCGATCCTCTGAATAATCATAAAACACATCTGATCAAAACCATAGTCCACAACTCTGTACTTAACCATGGAAACCAACCGTTCCCGGAAACATATAAAACTGTATAAAATAATCGACTGAATTTATGAAATCTCCACTCGAAATCTTTGACTGAAAATCCGATACCCAAATCAATTCAAAAACCTCGAGGTGACGATCGGGGCGTGATTATGAGAAAAATGACACTAAAATCATCGAAAACTGAAAAGTCAACTTTCTCGCCGGAGCGCCGCCATTAACCGCCGCCACCGCCGCCGCGTCGTCAACGGAGAGTTTCTCCGGCGAGGAAGCTCCAGTTCTCAAGCCCAACCACTTCTTTAACTACAACAACACCCAATTCAAACTCAAACACCTTCAAATCAGCTCGAAACCGAAACGGATCCAAACTCCAGCAACCACCACGGGTTCACCGGAATCCACCTCCTCAACCTAATTCAAACCCATGGGGAGCATCACAGGGGCAAGGGGAGTCGAAACCCCCACTTCCCCGCCACCGTAGCTCGCCGGAAGTCCACCCCCCATCACCGGCGAACTCCGGCAACCTAACCCGATTCGAACTGACACAAATCTCCATCAATTTTCACGATTCCAAACATAAATCAACTTAGAAACTCAAGGAAAAGAGAATTATACCCTTCACGTGGCCGAAGATGGCCGGAAAATCCAAGTCGGCCGGCGAAAACCAAACGGGAAAGTTCTCCCTTCTCGGTCAATGTCTGGTCAAACCTCGAACAGTGTTTTCGACAATTTTACGACTATTTTTGATATTTATACTCGTGTCTCGGGATGATTAACGGTTCAAAACGAATAACCAAAACGATTCAGATAAATACGAAACAAACGGATAAACTCGTCGATAAACCGAAACTTCAAATAATCATATTATATTCCTCGGTTATCGGAAAAATCATTCGGAATCGCCCACGAGCTCAACATCACGTGCTCTATAACTCTCGTGAAGAAACTCAATTCAAATTCTCGGCCGATATTTAAGTCGTGAACTAAATCGGCAAACCACACAATTAACGATTAATTGCGATTAAGCATAATCTCGTGAATCGTACTGATTACTCTACTGATTCTGGTTCGGGTCGTCACAGTAATATTAACAAGTAAAAATTTTGACACTTTACAAGATTTATGTACATGCTTTTTATTTACACAATTTTACATATTTACAAGCGTAAACACACAATTTCTTAACAATCCCCGGCAACGGCGCCAAAATTGATACACGCTTTTACTAAGTACTAAATAAACAATTAACACTCAACAAAAATGCATAAGCAATTAAAACCATTTTTTGTAAGTTTTAGCATTGGTAAGTAGGGTATCGTTCTTAACCGGGGATTGAGGGTGTATGCGTGACTACGCTATGGTTAATGAGGGGATTTTAAAAGGTTGTTTTTTACTAATTCCTACGAATTTAAAGACAGGAAATGGTTAGTAAACACATAGAGAAATCCTAAGTTGTAACATGTTTCACTCATAGACTAGTAGAAAACAAACAAGAACAAAGAACCCTAAACATGCTCACTAGACCGAAAATAAACACTAAACTACTATATACACGTGATCAACTTTTTCCTTCATCCTTTGCCGTTTCATACCTAGACTCCCTAAGTGTTAACGAAATTCCTAACTTTAATCAAAACACACACACATGCTTATAATTGAACAAGACAGCAACCAAATCGAGCTAACTCTCTAATCCAATTTTATCTTTGTTATTAGTT
The DNA here is from genome assembly GCA_946800695.1 of Geum urbanum. NCBI lineage: Eukaryota > Viridiplantae > Streptophyta > Magnoliopsida > Rosales > Rosaceae > Geum > Geum urbanum. The sequence goes on from OX326998.1 coordinate 46,555,829, forward strand.
CGTGAAACATGCTTAAAAGAGAACCAAATCGAGTATCTGCTTAAAAACAGTTTCAAGCATTAAGAACATATAAGCACACACATGCATTCGAATCAAAGCTAAAAACACATGGAAGAAACTGAGAAGAATTTAGAAATATAAAGCCTCTTATCAAAACTTGTTCTCAAAATACAAACAAAGGAAATCCAAACAAAAACGGAAACAAAATAAAAGGGGTCATGTTACACTTTTAGACTCCGTGAAATCGCACCGCAAATCTTCAAGTGTAGCTACTCCTTAGTTGATGACGAGCCCAAGAATTCCCAGCCAAATCGAGCAAAGTCCTTCTTGAGGTGGAGGAGAGTGTTGGTGGGATGAAGTTTGGCGGTTTTTCGTGTTTTAGAGGATGGTCGAGTGTTTGGAGGTTGAGGAGATGATCTTTTGCAAGCTTAGGCGTCTAGAATGAGTGATTCTTGAGAATCAGGCCTAGCTCTTGTATTTATAGGTGAATAATTCCAACTTTCCTTTCCAAACTAGGTTTCCCTAGTGTACCCGGGTAGAATTGACAGCCTGTGACAACCTGTCTTGAAACGTCTTTTCCGGGAGTTTTAGGGCTCAGAAAATTATGATTTTGGATCGTGGGAAAGATCAGCTCGAGAGCTTGAAGAAGACATATATGATCACTATATTTGGAGTTGAATTACAGATTCTGTGATCCGTTGAAGACTGATGAGCTGGCAGACATATCTTCCTCTTCCTATTAGGAGTAGGGAAATCTTGATCTTTCCATATCTTGTATTTCTTGAGCTCCAAGTCATTTTGGCTGAACCTACCATCTATTGTAGGATATTTTGATCTTCAAATAAGGCACTTTTGAGATATACTTAATATTTTTGATCCTCCATCTATTCGGTAATATCTCCTTGCTTGATTTTGCCCAAAATGCTTGCTGATTTTCGATCCACCATTTGAAATGTCTTCATTTTTCCTTGCGTCATTTTAGTAACTTGAGAAGGCCATTTCGGATCCATATTTTTCTATGTCATTCCTAGTTGATTTAGGAAACTTTTCCACTTAGCTCATTTTATGCTCCAAATCACCTCCTTTATTGTACTCCTTTATTCAAAACCTAAAAAAAATAAAATAAGTACGCGGCAACTAATACACGAAATTCATGGTAATGTGCTCCCACTTCTAAACCGGAATCTCCAGGGGCTGCAATTTCCCCGCAGGCTTCTGCCTCTCCGCTTTAACCTGCTGACAAATTAAACATCGGCTCACATATGCGGCAATCTCCCGCTTCATATTTCTCCACCAGTAATACGCTTGAAGTGTACGAAACATTTTCATACCACCGGGATGCATTGCATACACCAAACAATGAGCCTCGTCTAAAATCTCTTTCTTCAGACTCTCGTCTCTGGGCACGCACAATCTGCCTCTGAATAGCAACGTGCCAACATCACTCAACCAAAACTCTGTTGGTGCACCATTCCGAATCATGGTCTTCTTGTCCAACAGGTAGGAATCTAAATCCCGAACCTGATCAACCAACACGGGTCGAACCTGAAAATTGGCCAACAAAGCTCCATCGTTATCCCACTCGAACTTGGCTCCCGTAGCCCGAAGCTCGGCTAACATAGAAACTCTGGCTACACACACATGAAATAATGAAGCTCCGGATTTCCGACTGAGTGCATCGGCAATAACATTGGCCTTTCCTGGATGGTACTCGAAAGTGCAATCATAGTCGTTGATCAACTCCATCCACCTGCGCTGCCTCATATTCAAGTCTGGCTGCGTCCGCAAGTAGGTGAGACTCTTATGATCGGTGTATATCTTGCACTGTGCTCCGTAGAAAGTAGTGTCTCCAACTCTTCAATGCTAATACGATGGCTGCCAACTCCAAATCATGCGTCAGATAATTGACTTCATGTGGTTTCAGCTGCCTGGAACCGTAGGCCACAACTATGCCATGCTGCATCAGCACACAACCAAGTCCCAACTTCGATGTGTTGCTGGAAACCACGAACTCACCGTTGTCGTCAGGTAAAGTCAGAACTGGTGCAGTAGTCAACTTTTCCTTCAGGAGCAAGTAACTCTCCTCACATGCATCGGACCACTCGAACTTGACGCCTTTCTTCGTCAACCTAGTTAGTGGAGTAGCAATCCGAGAAAATGCACAAAGCGTCGGTAGTAGCCTGCCAAACCCAAGAAACTCCAGATCTCCGGTACGGTGGTAGGTCTACTCCAATTCAGCACGGCCTCGATTTTGTCAGGATCTACGCTGACTCCCTCAGCTGATATTACGTGCCCCAAAAACTTCATACTGTCCAACCAAAACTCCCACTTGCTGAACTTCACAAACAACTGATTGTCCCGCAAAGTCCGCAACACCGCTCGCAAATGCTTCTTGTGCTGGCCCACAGTCTTGGTATAGATCAGGATGTCGTCGATGAACACGATTACAAACTTGACCAGAAACTGTCTGAACACCCGGTTCATCAAGTCCATAAAAGCTACGGGGGCGTTGGTAAACCCAAACGGCATAACCAAGAACTCGTAATGCCCATACCGCGATCTGAAAGCTGCCCTGGCCACATCAGACTCTCGGATCCTCATTTGATGTATCCGGACCTGAGATCAATCTTCGAAAAGACTGAAGCTCCCTTGAGCTGATCAAACAAGTCGTCAATCTGCGGCAACGGATACTTGTTCTTCACAATGACCTGGTTCAACTTTCGGTAATCGATGCACAACCGCATGGATCCATCCTTCTTCCGCACAAATAAAACCGGGGCACCCCACGGCGAAACACTGGGTCGAATGAAACCCTTCTCCAACAACTCCTGAAGTTGAATCTGTAGCTCTTTCAACTCCGCTGGCGCCATACGATACGGTGCCTGAGATATGGGTCCAGTGCCCGGTAATAGTGAAATCAATTTCCGAACTGGAGGTATACCCGGTAACTCCTCCGGAAACACATCTGGAAACTCAGAAACGACCTCAATACCACCAATGTCTGGCACAGTAGCCGTGGTGTCCACAACATGAGCTAAGTAAGCAATACAGCCTTTCTTCATCAACTGATCTGCCTTCATTGCAGAAATCACACATGGTAATGAAGTACTCTGCTCACCGCGAAACAATATCTAGGGAAAGCCTGGTTGTCGAAACGCAACATCCTTCTTGTGACAATCGAACATAGCCCAATGTGTCTCCAAGAAGTCCATACCCAAAATCACGTCCAAGTCGATGATATCAAGTAACAACAAATCCGCGGCTAAACCATGTCCTCCAATAAAAATCTCACAATCTCTGTACACCCAGCCAATACTCACAACCTCACCGGACGGATACAACACTCTCCACAACCCCTGAACTGGAGACGCAGGTAGAGTAGCTAAAGATGATAGTCTATACGACATAAATGAATGCGTAGCACCTGGATCTAACAATGTAAGTACTGGATAACCGAAAACATGCAACGTACCGATAACAACCTCTGGTGAATCTCTACCCTCACCCAAAGTCATGGCATGAACCCTGGCCTGCCCGGCTGGTCGTCCACGCTGAGGCTGTCCCTGCTGTCCGCCCTGGCCCGCAAACTGTACTGGTCAAGCCCCCGAAGTGGCACCTCGCTCTCCTCCGAAACTCTGGGCCACCTGTCCACCAGCACCATCAAGCTGGAAACACTCTCTCGCATAGTGACCCACCTTGCCACAACGAAAATAAGTGACAGGACCTCGCTCACATGGACCAACATGGTGCCTGCTACAGACACTACACAAGAGGTACTCCCTCGGTATGGCAAAAGTGCCACTCGAACGCCGAGGATAACTAGAAACGCTAGAACCCCCACTAGACTGTGGTCACTGCGATCGATCTCTCCTCCATTGCTGCCTCTGTCTCGGTGCACTAGCTGGTGGTCGATATGGTCCACTGCCCGAGGATGAAGCCGAACCGGAAGTATCAGAACTCTGCCTCTTGGAAGGCCCCTGACTCGGTCCACCCTCCTCAAACCGTCGAGGCTGGTATCTCATCTGCCTTTCCTTCTCAATATCCTCACCTCGGAGTGCTGCACTGACAAACTCATCGAAGTTGTTCCAAGGCATCGTAGTCAGAGTCCCCTTGATGTTCAAGTTCAAACCCAACTCAAATCTGCGGCACTTGGCTTCCTCAGTAGCCACCATGTCCCGAGCAAACCGAGATAAGCGGGTAAACCTGTCCCGGTACTCGAGCATAGACAAACTGCCCTGCCTCAAATTCGTGAACTCCTCATACTTACGCTGCTGGGTAGCCTGATTGAAGTATCTCCCCATGAACAAATTTCAAAACAAAGTCCACGGAGTATCAACCGGAACTTTATCGGTGCTAACCCACCAGAAGTATGCATTTGACTCAAGTAACCCAACTGCTGCCACAGTCATCGGCTCCGGGGTAAAACGCAGACCCTCACAAACTCGTTCAACCTGAACCAACCATGCCTCACACATCTTTGGATCAGCTGAAGCCGAAAAGACAGTCGCACTAGCAGTACGAGCTTTGACCACAGGGAAACGCTCCTCCAAATGCAACACTCGCATAAGCAAGTCGTGCGTCTGGCGATCCTCATCAGGATCCACTTCCCGATCAACACGGGGACCATGTCGAGGAGGCATCCTACTGATACAAGACAAGCATTAGGTACAAGCAGAAGGAACGTAATCATGAGACCTCAGATATTTGAATACACACAACACCCGAAGCATTGATGAGCACCGCTGGCCAGTCGGGTCATCGCTCCAGACTTGCACAAATGAACTAATCTGTACGCTTACTCATGCAACTTATTCAACCAATCGAAGGCTACTGATTTTAAGGATCATAAAAGACTTTTTAGAAAGGTTGTAATGCGGCTGAGGCGAAGGCATTCGAAATTCAGGTATGTGGTGATGAAAAATGTTCAAAAGACTTAGTCAACACGTCATAAATTTGAATTCATCCTTTCTCATGTGTCAAACTTCAAAAACAAAGGCCAAATTTCTTCTTTTTGGGCCTAACTTCATTCTAAACTTCAATTGTCCAAACTTTTCATACTTAGAACATTTGCCGGAGAGCTTGTACACTTTTTTCTTTTCTTTTGCTCTCGAAGTGTAACGACCCGAATTGGAATGATATGTTAATTGGCTTGATTCGCGAGTTACACGAATAATCGCAGTTTATCGTAATTAGTCGATATGGCAGATTTGTTCGCGACTAATTAGTCGATATGACAGAATCTGACAACCTAATGCTTTGATACCAAGTTGAAAGGACCCAACTCCGATTTAGTTTCCTAAACCGGAATCAAACCCTTTCTGGAAACACGAATCAACAAAAACCATAAAAATTTCGGCAGCGTAATGCTACTAACGTGAAATTGCCATTAACCTGCACCCGGAAAATACACTTCATCCTATGCCACAAAAGCCAAACTGTGGGCACCAATCCCATCCGGATTTCTCAATATCATAGCAATAGCAATAAACAGTAAACATAACTGTATAATGTAGAAAATCCGGGAAAAACCATATAAAATATGTATCAGTAACGTATCAGAGCGACCTCTAGTGTTTATATACAAAATATACAACAGTAGGCGAAATAAGTAACCTACTGGGAAAGAAAGGTAGCTCGAACGCCTAGCCTCCGACCGCGAAGTGAAACACCAGAATCCGTACTGCAAACTGGGCATGGAAACCGAAAAGCCCAGGGGAAAGGCAATAAAAATGTTAGAGTGAGTGGACGAAAATAAACATATTCCTTTCACCAATTTCATATACAATAAACAAGTATAGCGAGTTCGGAAAATATATATATGGAGGTGCCAGGCGAATCTCTCAAGCTTGACGGTCAGGCGAATCTCTCAAGCCCGATGGTGATAGGCCAGGGGAATCTCTCAACCCCAGCGACATAACAGGGGAATCTCTCAACCCTGCCTAGAGGAATCTCTCAACTATGGTCAGACTACCGGTGATCAGCCGAGTAGCCGAAGAATCGATGCAAGTATGCCATCACCATAAAAATATAAAATAATACCTCTAAAAATAATAAATAAGCTGAACATCATATATAAACAAATACGAAAAATCACGAACTCACACGACAGTGAAAATATAAAAGTGTCCACTCACAGGTGAGCAAAGCACGCACTCGCGCTAATTACGTGGTCCGGCGGAAGATCCCTCGCCCGAAGCACGATCTCGATACCCTGAATAATCATAAAATATATCTGATCAAAATCACAATTCACAACACTGTACCACACCTTGGAAACCAACCGTTCCCGGAAACGTATAACTGATACAAAAATAATTAACGAAATTCCCGAAATCTCCACTCAAACCCTCGACTGAAAATCCGGTACCCAAATCAACTCGAAAACCTTAAGGCGACAATCGGGGCGCGAATACGAGCGAAACGACATATAACTCGACACATTTCTAAAAGAAGTCAACGGTTGCCGGAGCTCCGCCGTTGACCGCCGCCGCCGTCAACTGGAGAGATTTTCCGGCGGCCAAGCTCACTGAAGCTTCTCCTCAACAAGCCCAACACATCTCTCAACTGTGGCTAAGTCCAATTCCAGCGAGATTGGCCGGAAATCAGCTCGAACCCACGGGAAAACTCCACCGCCGGTAGCCTCCGATCTCCTCCGATGTCCGTCCACGGTGCACGACGGCCTTCGAGACCACTCCCAAAGGCACTGCTGTGGCCCCATGGTCCAAACCCCCCTAATCCCCGGCCACCCCCGTTGCCGGAGCGCCATCGTCCATAAAACCCGATTCAGGCCAAAAATCTCCAAACTTCAACTCGACATTTCTCCCTCAATTCGACATCAATTCAAGCAAAACCAAGTTCTAAACTGCTTAGAATCACGAGGAGAACAATTTACCTTCCAAGGTCGTGGCCTGAAAAGGCCGGAATCGGCCAGTCTGCCGAAGGAATTCAAACGGTCCGAAATCTCCACGGTCAACGGTGGTCAATGCCTCCAAACTCGGTCAACGCCGGTCAAACTTCCCGAACAGTGCTTTCGACAATTTTTCGACTAATTCCGATATTTATACTCGCGTCTCGGGATGATTGACGGTCCAAAACGGATAACCATTACGATTCGGATAAACTCGATACGAACAGATAAACTCGATGAAATTCCAAAACTTCAAATATTCATATTATATTCCTTGGTCGTCGAAATAATCATCCGGAACAGCCCACGAACTCGAAATCACGTGTACAACAACTCTCGAGAAGAGACTCAGTTCAAATTCTCGGCCGATAATTAAGTCGTGATTAAAACCGGCATATCAATCAATTATTGAAAAACAGTAATTACGCGCTAACTCGTGAATTAAGCTGATTACTCTACTAATTCTGTTCCGGGTCATCACAGGTTGCCTCCCAACAAGCACTTTTTTTTTAACGTCTTACAGCCTAGACGTGATGCTTTTTATGTGTTTGAAGTGATGGGATCCTCAAGCTTTGTGTTTTCAACGAATTCCTCCTTGAGGGCCGAGTGATATAGCTTCAAACGGTGGCCATTAACTTTGAATTCATTGCCGGTTGTTGGACTCTTGACCTACTTCGGTGATGCTGATTTGGTTGTAACCCGAATAACCATCGAGGAAGCAATAATAAGCATGACCCACCAATCTCTCATGAATTTGATCGATAAAGGGCAAGGGGAAGTGGTCCTTGTGAGTAGTGGCAGTGAGTTTCCTATAGGCGATACAAACTCTATGGCCGGTTACAGTTCTTTGTGGCATTAATTCATTCTCAGCATTCTATACCATGGTGATTCCAGACTTCTTAGGAACGACTTGCATGGGTGAGACCCATCGGCTGTCTGAAATCGGATATATGACACCACAATTCAAGAGCTTGATCACTTCCTTCTTCACGACTTCCATCATAGGTGGATGGAGTCTCCTTTGAGCTTCTCTCAAAGGTTTAGCCCCATCTTCGAGTAGAATTTGATGCACGCAAGTGGCCAGATTGATGCCTTTGATGTCGGCAAGAGTCCATCCAATGGCAGTTTTATGTCTTTGAAGCACACGAATGAGCTTGCCTTCTTGTTCTTCCTCAAATGATGATGAAATGATGACTAGCAAAGTGTCATTCTCTCCCTAGTAAGCATACTTCAAATGAGCCGGTAACACTTTGAGTTCTAACTTTGGTGCCTTTATCACTGATGGAACTAGCTTGTTTTCTCCATAGGCTAACAGAATAGGAGGTGGCATATTGACAATCTGTGGAGCCTCGTTAAGTGCTATAGCCATCTCACGGATCCTTGGCTCCAATATGTCGATTAGTGCATCAAAATAGGCTTCATCCTCGAGTCGAGTCAGCCACACTCCTTCTTGAATGGCAATGTCGAGCTCATCTTCTCCGATGGTGTCTAAATGGCGTTGTGCCATGTCTTCAACCATGTCCAACGAAAAACATGCATTGACACTTGCCGTAGGAACTTTCATGGCATCTAATATGTTGAATTCGATCTTCTCCCCATCAATCTCAATGGAAAATGTACCTTCAAACACATCGATACTTGTTCTTGCGGTTCTCATGAAGGGACGCCTTAGTAGAATTGACGTGGTGTTCAAAGGACACTTTTTCATGTCAACGATGTAGAAATCAGCTGGAAATATAAATTGTTAACTTGCACAAGAACATCTTCCACGTACCCTCTTAGATACTTATGAGAACGGTCAGCTAATTGGATGATGACATTGTCTTGCTTAAGCTCGCTAAGCTCCATGGATGCATACAAGTAATAAGGCATGACGTTGATAGATGCACCAAGATCTAGCATGACATCTTCGAATTTGTTGTCACCAATCACACAAGGAACGAAAAAGCTCCCCGGATCCTTCAATTTGGGGGGTAGCCGACGTTGCAACACTGCTAAAACGGTTACATTCACCTTCACAACCTCCTTCGCTCTCGTTTGCCTCCTTTGGGTGCATAGCTCTTTTAGAAACTTGGCATAAATAGGCACTTACCTTTTGCACTCAATTAAGGACAAATTTACTTGCACCTTCAGAAAGATGTCCAAGATGTCTTTGTATTGATCATCCTTCTTTGGTTTTGTTAACCTATATGGAAATGGTGCACGAGCAAATGGGGCATTAGTATTAACTAAACTTGAAGGGATAAAATTAATACCTTTGTTTGGGGCAGGTTGTGATGATGATGGTGCCTTAGTGGCATGAGAAGCCACATTCTTCTTCTTCTCAGCCTCTTGAGTTGTCGAATATTCTTCTAAGTCCTCATCAAAAATGGCGTGAGGAGGTGTCTTGCTTTTCTTTGGCAAAGGAGATGCCAACGTTCTCCCACTCATAGTTGCTATTGCACTTACATTCCTATTTGGTGGTTGTGGTTGAGGTGGAAGGTGACTGGAATCTCTAAATTGGCCTATAAAACCTCTGAAATTCGTGCCTCATCTTCTCCAAAACGTCACCATGGTCAGATTTCCATTTTGGGTGCCGAATTTCATCATTTTAGGACAAGACTTCATCCTAAATTTTTCTTGAGCTTTACGAACAGAACAAAGTCCATATTTCTTCATTTTTGGGTATTCAATTCGTGGTACACTCCAAATCCGCAAATATGGGAGACATTGATTTAAACTTTAACATCTAAAACACATTGCTAGAGAGCTTCTAAATTTGCTTTTCACTTTTTTTTTTCTTTCTGTTTTAGCTCTCAAATATTTTCTTTCTTTTTTCTATTCTTAGAAATTTACACACACATTTAAGATATTTGAACAAGTCTATCCCCATACACACATCTTTTCCTTCAAAATCATCATCTTCACGCCATTTCCATGTACGTACTTAGCTTCAAAAATCCTCACCAAGTCTTTAGAACAATGGTATGGATATTCTACACTAGGTTAAAGTGTTTAGATATATATGACAATGAAAGAAAGGCTCAATGTAGGCTTAAAATGGTTATCTAGGAGTGTCGCAACTCGTGCGCACATATGGGACACATGCCTATTTGGTTTAGTGGTGAAAAATCTAAGTGCCTTTAATCATATCCAAAATCAGAGCATTTATCAACTTAAAAGCTTTGCAAATCTACATGAGTAAGTTATAGTATTCTCTAATTCATTGAAATCTATGGGAAGTAATTAAATGAGGCATATAAATGCTATTGACACATATGCACGAAATCCACTCACAAAGGAAGTATTGTAGGCTCAAAAACTTACTTTAAGGTTTGTATGATCTAAAATCTATTCTAGCATGCAAAATCTATACCATGTTTATGAAAACCATATCTACTACATGTCATGACAATCAAAATATCTCAATTAGTACTAGAAATCCATGCAAATGTCGTATGTACTCTTTTCGGTCTAATTCTCATCATAGACTAACTCAGGCCATCCTAAAGACTCTTATAAACACTAAGTTAAAAAAAAGACTCAAGACAGTCAAACAAGCGTAGACTTAGTCCTTGTCTACTTTGGGCAACCTTACTAAAATGGCCAGTCGGCGAGAGATCAAGACAGGTAGGAGTGATTTTTGAGCTTGTCTTTTCTCACATCCAAAACTTGTCCTAGCAACTATCCTCTTCTAGACACCAATTCACATAGGATATTCTTACTAATCCACTACACGAAATTAGACTCAAAATACACTAATTATGACACTAATAAGATGTAAAGCCACCCCCCACACTTAAATTCTACATTGTCCTCAATGTACTAAAGTAAAACATAAAATCAAGCAAGGAGTATAGAATTTACGAAAAACTAAGAAAAAACACTAAAAACTTTGAAATAATGAGAAAGGAAGTGAAAGCAAATCTATTGTAGATGATCAATGTTTAACCACCTTCAAAATTACCCTATAATGAACTCAATATGCTTGTCAATGCAGTACAATAGTATAGGGGTCAATCCACAGGGAAAAATAGACTCAATATTCTAAACTACAAACAGACGCGAAAGTCAGAAACCTGACAGGCTCGACCACTAGACACTAACGTAATTAATTAAAATAGCTAGACTCAACCTAAAATCACAAAATTAATACTGGACAATACAGACACAGTGGTGGACTACCATACAAAATTTCAATCTAATCAGAGTTGGTTTGGTTGTCGAATAAATTTCTGCAAAACAGATTACGAAACTGAAACAGAAAACAGAGTATAAGTAAAGTTTACAATCAATGATAAAGAAGGTTAAGGGAAGTGTTATCCACCACCGTCACTCCATCTAGACGATAAATGCTTAACTAAACAATGCAGATGTTATGAATGAAAGATTCCCAGGAAGGCCCCGAGCTGTGAACACAACCTATTACCTAATTCTTATGTTTACAACATTGAAGGTCTGCTTATCAATATTGTCTATCCCTCAAAGAACCCGAAGTGACAGACTCGAATTTACCAAGAGCAAAGCATTACGATCTAGAAAGGGTTTGAGAATCTACAAGGGTTCATAAGTACACTATGGTCGTGTCTTACTAGACCTAGGGTTTCTATACCAAGCATGTATGGGTTCTACGATTGAAACTTGAGGAAGGTAATAATCACCAACAACCATCAATTTTCTTAGAATTAGATTCCTAAACATGCACACTAAGCGTTCACTCAAAGCATACATAATCAAGAATCATCACCGTATAAATAACAAAGAAACCTCATTCGAATAACAAAAGCAAAACTTAATTAACGTGCATAAACAATCTAGATATCATGAACAGGGCTTCAAAACAGCCCCTTAACAATAGAGTTTAGTTCCTCATGGAAGCCATAAAATTCTAGTCTAAGAAGAAAAGAGAAAATTACAGAATGGTCTCCCCTCCTCCCTCCGTACGTTCTCATGCTAGCAATATATATGTTCCAATCTAGGTAGGTTAATTAACCTAGCTAGCAACCCACATGCAAGACTCCAAATCCAGCCCATCTCTTCTTAATCTCATTATTATAATAGGACTCTATTTTTGTTTTATTCTCTCCTTGCTTCACCACGTCTCTCTCCTTTCCTCGCCAAGCTAAGTTAATTAACTTGGCTCCTCCGCACGTGCAAGCATAAGTCCAAGTTCAAATCTTCTTCTCGCCAGCTTCCCCTCTTCTTCTCTCTGTTCCTCGCCAAAACTTCCTCCTCCAGATTTTCTCGCCAAAAAGCATTATATATATTATTTAATCTTCTTTTCTTCATTAATCTCCAAAACACCTAAAAACAAATAAACATGATTAATTCACTCGATTAATAACAATAAACTAAATATAGGGAACAAATTAAATACCGAATAGACGCATAAATATGCGACTATCAAAATACCCCACACTTAGACATTGCTAGTCCTCGAGCAAAACACTAAACTAAGACTTTAAAACAACTCAAAGAATATGACAACGACTCTAATGCCCTCAACAAATTATCTCAGTAATTTTCCACAATTGTAACACCAAGATTAATTGGACTCCAAATTTATTTTCCATAAAATTTCGAAAGTTAATTTCAATGTATGACACATATGTAATATGTAGGACGAAGATATAATCATGGTGAAAATCAAGCTGTAGCATGCAACAAACTTGTCAAGATTCAACCTCACTTAGATATGCTCTCAAAAGTGTTTCTCTCAAAGTGTGTTTAAGGTATTCACTCAACTCAATTACTTGCCAAATGGACCGAACCATATGCTTACTCTTGCAACTAATCTCCACAGATCAAAAGCTGTCATCTTGAAGATCAAAAATGACTTAATTTCATGGTTGTAATGGGGCTTGGCTCATAGGTTAAAGAATAAATGGATAAGGAATTCAAATATAATTCTAGAACCCAGTAGAGCACCAAATAAGAGACTTCTTCAAACTTTACAACCATGAACTTTTTCACTTTTGTGGCCGAATTTCATCTTGTTAGACCTTCACATCATTGTTTTCATCAACAGTTAACTCGGGTATCAAGCTAGACGTCATATATATATATATATATATTTTTCAACTAAGACACTAAAACACACAAGAAAAACAAAGAAAAACTCAAAATTACCAAGCTCTGGCGAGCAACCGGCCAGACTCCCTGTACTGCGCAACACTACTCGCCAGAATTTTAAAAAATTAATCAAACATCATAATAAGCTGAAATTTTGTGAGCAACAACTAGACACATATAAAAACCTTCCCTCAAAATGTAAGAAAATAAAGAGCCATCTATCTATAGAAAATAAATGACACAAAACAGGATACTGCTCAGTACCGAAAACTGTCGCTCGCCAGACTCAGCTCCACTCGCAAGAATTATATAGAATTAATGACAAAGTATAATGAGCTGAAATTTAGAGAGAGAAAACTAGAAACATGTAAAAATATGCCCTCAAAATTTCAGAAATTTACGAGACACCTAACTATGTCAAATACATGACACAAAACATCAAACTACACAGTAGCGAAAAAGGACGCTCGCCAGAGACTCATCCCACTCGCAAGAATTTTACAGAATTGACCACACATTGGAATGAGCTAAAATTTAGAGAGCAAAAACTAGACACTAGTAAAAAAATGCCCTCAAAATGTCAGAAATTTACGAGACCTCAAGCTATGTCAAATAATTGACACAAAACAGCATACTGCACATAACCGAAATATCGAAAAATTATACATAGACGCTAAGGATATGATATAAACTCCACCCCACATTTGAAATTTGCATTATCCTCAATGTAAGACGAAACTAAAACATATAATACATTAAAAAAGCATGCAATAAGACACATAACACATCACAAATCATACTAACATGGAGAAAAATAAAGAAAATGAGAAGGGAAAAGAATTCAAATCTGGCAGCCAAGCTTCTCCATCCACGTGGGTTGCCTCCCAAGTAGCGCTAAGTTTAACGTCTTCAGCCAGACAGTACCAAGTATCACTCTTCATCTTGTGGTACATCCTCGAGAGGTACCTGCTCAACGGTGTGCTCTAACATCAACTCATAAAACGGCTTCAGTCGATGTCCATTGACTTTGAAAACTTTCCCTGTTTTGTCACTTTTCACAACTACAGCACCACTAGAGAAAACATTAGTGACCACAAATGGACCAATCCATCTAGACTGAAGCTTACTTGGAAACAGTTTCAACCTCGAGTTGAATACCAAGACCTTTTGTCCTACCACAAAAGTCTTGCTCCTGATATTTTGATCATGAAAAGCCTTAGCTTTCTCCTTGTAAATCCTGCTAGACTCATATGCATTGTTCCTGATTTCTGCCAGCTCATTTAGCTGCAATTTCTTGTGAATCCCAGCCTCGTCAATATCAAAATTGAACTGTTTGACCACCCAATAAGCTTTGTGCTCAAGCTCGACCGGGAGATGACAAACTTTGCCAAAAACAACCCTATAGGGAGACATCCCTATAGGTGTTTTGTAAGCTGTACAGTAAGCCCACAAAGCTTCATCTAATCGCTGACACCAATCCTTCCTGGTAGGGCCTACGGTCTTTTCTAGAATCTTCTTGATTTCACGGTTAGACACCTCCACTTATCCACTGGTCTGAGGATGGTAAGGTGTCGCCACCTTGTGTTGAACACTATATTTCCTCAAGAGCGCAGCAAATGTGCAGTTGCAAAAATGAGAGCCTCCATCGCTAATGATGTACCTAGGTGTGCCAAATCTACCGGTAATCAGCCGAGTAGCCGAAGCATCGATGCAGTAATGCCATCACCATAAAATATAAAATAATACCTCCGAAAATAATAAATAATCTCAAAATCGTATATAAATAAGTACGGAAAATTACGAACTCGCAACAACAATGAAAATAGAAAAGTGTCCACTCACAGGTGAGCGTAACGCGAAACGCGTTAATCCCGTGATCCGGTGGAAAATCCCTCGCCCAACGAACGATCACGAACTCCTGGATAACCATAAAATCCACTGCTCAAATTCATAACTCGACAACTCAAATCATATCACGAGAAACAACCGTTCCCGGAAACATATAATTCAATAACGACGAAATCGTGAAAATCCGATAATCACACCACAAAACATCGCTATAATTTTCGATGCTTAATTCGAAAAACAAACCTCACCACTGCGATCAGGGCGCGATTCCGAGTGAAATGACATATAACTCGTTGAAAACCCCAAAAGTCAATTTTTGTCGGAGCACCGCCGTTGACCACTGCCGGCGGTGGCGGCGCAACTCCAACCATGAAATTTTCCGGCGAACCAACATCTATTCCACACAAAATCATCCAACAAACAACTTCCATAACTACACCAAAGTCCAATTTTAAATCAAACTAGTCCAATTTCAAGCAAAACCGAAATCCCACCAAACTTTCAATCGATCGATTCTCCATGTACAAGAAGAATTGGAACGTCATACTTACATAGGTAGATTCGTGGTGATGAGGGCTTCAAAGCCCAGTGCTTCATGCCTCTCGATTTGGCCGGAAAAATGTCAACCCAAAACCCTCAAAATCCTCCAATTTCTGACCGGAAATTCTTCCTCCTCTAGCGTCCTCGCCGTCGATGGTGGCTGGAAACACAACGGGGACGTCGAGGCGAGTCGGAGGGGTCCTACCCCTAGGCCAGAAGTGGCCAGACGACAGCTAACCGCCGATGAGCCGAGCCTCCACCGTCGCACCTCCTTCCCCCCCGAGTTGACTCGGTCAACACAATAAATGCCCAGGTTGACTTTCCCAAAGAAGAAACCCACTTTAAATACTTTCCAATTTCGGACACTACCAAAATTAATTGTATGACAAACTTCGAACAAACGTAACTTTCGCGTCGTAATTCAGTTTTCAACAATTCTCGCGTCAACAAACTTATCTCGACAAATTCTTCAATTTCCACCTGAAGTCAAACATCTTCGACCAATCTGATGAAAAGTCAACGGGTCAATTCATCACAAGCTTATCCGATTAAACGATCAATGGCCAAAAATATTCATAACTTAATCCTCATAACTCGGAATAATCCTCCGGAAGTTCCCTCAAGCCCAAATCAAATTCTCGCCCTATTATTTAGTCGCTAACGAAGCCGCCATAGTAGCAGATTACATCGAAATCACGACTAATCGCGAAACTCACAAATCAAGTCGATAACCATTACATTTACGATTCGGGTCGATCAATGGTCCAAAACGGATCACAATCACGATTCGGATAGACTCAAACATGAACGGATAAACTCGACAATATTCCGAAATTTAAAATATTCATATTATATTCCTCGGTCGTCGAAATAATAATCCGGAACCGCCCACGAACTCGAAATCACGCGTACAACAACTCTCGAGAAGAGACTCAACTCAAATTCTTGGCCAATAATTAAGTCGTGATCAAGACCAGCGATTCAATCAATTATCGAAAATCTGCCATTACGCGTGATCAACGCATTTTATGCTTAATTCTTAACGTCTTTCTCCTTGCATTTGGCTTTATTTTTACCTTTATATTATTTAGTTTTACTTATTTTATTATTTTTTAGGTTTTAAACATGTGATATGGAGAAAGGAGCGGCAAAGAGGTAAAAACGCACTGAGGAGTGAATTTGGACCATCAAAGATGGGCTGGCCCAATGGAAATTCGTGAACCCCATTTATGGAGGATGGATTCGGCCTAGATAAAGCCTAAAGGTGATATCCACATGTGCAATTCGGCCAAAGAAAGGATTGGCAAGGAGGAAGACAAAGCCAATATGGATTTCTCAAAATTACTTGGTGGGAAAGTCAGAAAAATCAAGAAACCGACCTGGAACTTCATTAAATCACCCAGAACGATTCCGAGCTCAGAAAATTACGAATGATAGCTCGTTGGAAAGATCTCCTCGTCCTCTTCAATTTGAAATCAAGAATCACCTAATTTGGAGCTCTAGAACTCTCGGAATCGCTGTTTTGGTTAGACTGTGCTCTAGAACTCTCGGAATCTTAATTTGAAGCAATCAAGAACCGGGTTGGAAATCCTTCTCCACATATGACAAGGTTTCAAAACTCTATATAAGGGAGGGAGCACGTCCATTATCAATCATCTCTCATAATACAAGCCGAGCTCTTGTCCATAAGCACTTTGTCTCCTCCAAAGTCAAGAATTCCTCAAGAGGCCGAAGCTCTCCACACTCCAACACACACCATCCTCCATAAGAGCAACTTAGGCAGTCCGAAGGTTTCTCTCCATCCACTAGAAGGCCATCTACATGTTTTGCAACTGCGTTCACGACCAAAATGTGTAACACGTTACCTTCTACTCTCTTTTTGTATGAACGATTGATTTTTAAGGAAGAGTTTAAATAAGAGTTTTGGTTATATAATTCTAGCATGTTTTTGTAACTTGTTTCGAATCTGAGTTCTTGTTATGCATGTGTTTCCTATGCTTAATGCTTAACTTAAATGCGAGCGATCTTGGTTTATGTTATGATATGTCTAGAATGCGAGCGTTCTTGGTTCGAAAACATTGTCATTCGAGAAATACATGAACAACATAGTAAAGGCTTAGATTTTAAATAGGTTGCATACAATATGATTAGGTTATAAAGGAATGAGGTGAGTATGATGAGTTGATCAATGTGTATATATGTAATTAAACTTTATTTTCGGTTTTAGTAAGCATGTTTAGGACTCTATGTTCTTGTTTGTTTTGCTTGTCTATGAGTTTAAGCATGTTAGAACTTAGAAGCCAACGATGTGTTTGCTATGCCATACTTTTGTCTTTATTTTCGTAGATAATAAACAACCTTTTCAAACCCCCCTTTTAAACCATAGCGTAAATATGCATGCACCCTCAATCCCCGGTTAAGAACGATCTCTATTTATCAATGCTACATCTACACAAAAGGGTTTTAATTGTTTATGCGTTTTTGTTGATTGTTAAGTGTTAATTTAATGGTTGCAAAGGCGTGTATCAATTTTGGCACCGTTGCCGGGGATTGTAAAGAATTGTGTGTTTATGCTTGTAAATATGTGAATATGTGTAAATAAGTGTGTATATATATATGTCAGAATATGTAAGTATGTAAAGTGTCGAAATTTTCATACATGTCCATAATAAGTTTCATTCTAACCTTTTGTTTTGCAGCCATGTAAATAGGTACATATTAAAGGAAGTCTTCGATTTACATTGAGTACGCGAGTTTGGTTGATTAAGTCTCACTCATTGGAATAGATGGCGCCTCTTTTTCTTGTTTATCTCCTTAACCCCTCGTGATGTGTGGATTTCATCACCGCACACCATAACCTAAGTGAAGTTATGGACATGAGGTTGAGGGCGGAGTCTACAAAGAACTTGAGGGAATGTCTTTCTCGAAATTTTGGCTGAATGTCGGACATGGTGTCTAGATACGGGTTATGACTGGTGACAGGCTCTGGATCTAAGAAAGACTTGCATCAATGGAGTATATACCAATGATCCGGTAAGTGGACGAATACTTGTCTTTGAGTAAGAAATCTTTGGTAACTTGGTGTCTAGAAGGTGACGGTTTCTATGACGGGTTCTGGATCCGAGATCTCAAATCGGTCCTGCCTCTCGTGGTCTCTCTTGCCAACTGGCCAAGCTTATTAAAGTTGCCCAAAGAAGACAAGGACTAAATCTACTTTCCATGATCGGTAAGCCTCGGGATGCATCGTCAAAATGAGTCCTGCCTCTCGCGTTATCTCTATCCCCAACTGGCCATGTTTTTCGATTGAGCCAAGGCCGATTGATTGAGAATGTACATTTTATCGCGCGGGTCGCACGTCCAATGAAAGACCTAAAGGCTAAATGAACGTATTCTCTTTAAATCAAGGGCGAAACTCAATGAACAAAATACTTGTGCATATTACTTGTAAATTTCGTGTGCATTTTAACATGTAAAGAATTAACCACGTTGCATATAGCTTGCATAACCTGCCGGCGGCTTTGTGATGCTCGGATTTCATCACCGGGTACCCTAACCTAAGTGAAGTTAGGGACATGAGGCCAAACGTATGGTCACGTTGCATCATGTATTTAGCACGTAACTTTGTGTGTTTTCTGCAGGTTTCTAACGTGTTCTCTTATGCATTCACTCCATACTTCACTTAGGTTCTTGTTTGATGCATTTGAATGACGATTTAATTGTTTTGAGCATGAATTTGAATGAAACGTGGTATGCTTGCATTACCTTACTTGTATATATGTGTTTCTAAGTCTTTGCATTGTATATATGGTTAATTTTGGAGAACACGTGTACATTGAGTCCTAACTTATCTATGCATTCATTTTAGGGTGTCTAAAGCCTTGCATTCACGTTTACAATTCTTAAAGTGTCTTAACTTAGTGTTTTACAGCTTTCGTGTGTTTTTGGTGTGTTTTTGGTTTGTTTTTCTTCGTGTGATTTGTTTTGGTGTGATTTGGTGTGTTTTTATTTCTTTTTTTTAATTTTCAACGTTTTTGGTTAGTGTCTTGCATTACTTGTATATTATTATGATACTAACACTATTTTGAGGAGGAGGACTTAGAAAAAGATCCGGCTACTAAAGAAGCCGAGAAGAATGTGGCTCCTCACGCGACTAAGGCACAACCCTCATCATCACAATCTGCCCCAAACAAAGGTATTAACTCTATCCCTTCAAGTTTGGTTAATACTAATGCTTCGTTTGCTCGTTCCCCATTCCCACATAGGTTGACAAAACCTAAGAAAGATGATCAATACGAAGACATCTTGGACATCTTTCGGAAGGTGCAAGTAAATCTGCCCTTGATCGAGTGCATAAAGCAAGTGCCTATCTATGCAAAATTTCTCAAAGAGTTATGCACCCAGAGGAGGCAAACGAGAAAAAAGGAGGTTGTAAAGATGAATGCAACCGTTTCAGCGGTTTTACAGCGTCGGTTACCCCCCAAATTGAAGGATCCGGGGAGCTTTTCTGTTCCTTGCGTGATTGGTGACAACAAATTCGAAGATGTTATGCTAGACCTTGGTGCATCCATTAACGTAATTCCTTATTACTTATTTGCATCCATGGATTTGGGCGAGCTCAAACAAGACAACGTCATCATTCAACTAGCCGACCGTTCACATAAGTATCCTAGGGGATACGTTGAAGATGTTCTTGTGCAAGTCAACAACCTGATTTTTCCAGCAGATTTTTACATTGTTGACATAGAAGAGAGTCCTTTGAACACCACGCCATTGCTTCTTGGACGACCTTTCATGAGGACTGCAAGAACGAAGATTGATGTTTTCAAGGGAACGTTTTCCATGGAAATTGACGGAGAAAAGATTGAATTCAACATATTAGATGCCATGAAGGTTCCCACGGCAAGTGTCAATGCCATCTTTTTGATGGATATGGTAGAAGAGGTAGCTCAACAACACTTAGACACCATTGGAGATGATGTGCTCGACATTGCTATACAAGAAGGAGCGGGGCTGACTCGACTCGGGGATGAAGCCCTTTTTGATGCACTTATCGAGATTTTGGAGCCTAGAATCCTTGAGATGGCTATGGCACTCAATGAGGCTCCACGGATTGTTAATAGACCACCTCCTATTCCGTTGGTCTATGGAGAAAACAAGCTTGTCCCATCCGTGATCAAGGCACCGGAGTTAGAACTCAAAGTGTTACCGGCTCATTTGAAGTATGCTTACTTGGGAGAGAATGACACTTTGTCGGTTATCATTTCAACATCATTGAAGATTCACGGTTTGAGGACCCAATTCGGTCAAACACAACATGAAGAACTATCGCGTCTAGGCTGTAAGACGTTAAAAAAACAAGCGCTTGTTGGGAGGCAACCCAATGGAGGAAATCGCCAAGGATTTGTTCTCTCCTCCCTTATCTTTTTAATTTCGTTGTTTATTTACTTTCCTTAGCTAAAATTTTCGTGGGTCTCTCCCTTCATACTTAGTTCTATGATTCCCTTAAATACATTGAGGACAATGTAGAGTTTAAGTGTGGGGGAGGGGTTTACAACCTTATTTGAGTCATAAATTATTAAAACCGGGCGGACAATGGAACTTTCCGGCGGATGATGCCCTAAAAAAAATTTTTTTTTTATGTCTTTCTATTTAACTTAGGGTTTTTAAAGAGTCTTTTTCATTTTTAGGATGCCCTTAGTTAGTCTATGATGAAAATGGACGGAAAAGAATATATATGGCGGTGAACAAGCACTAAACTAATTTTCTTGTGATAAATGAGATATTTTGATTGTCATAACATGTAGTGGATATGGTTTGATTAAACATGGTATAGATTTCGCATGTTAGAATAAGTTTTAAATCATACAAACCTAAAAGTGAGTTTTTGAGCCTACATTACTTCATTTGAGAGTGAATTTCGTGCATATGGTTTTCAAAAACAATACATGCCTTATCTAATTACTTGCCATAGATTTTAATGAACTAGAGATTACTAGAACTTACTCATGTAGACTTGCAAAGCTTTTAAGTTGATATATGCTCTGATTTTGGATATGATTAAAGGCAAATTAGGTTACCACTACTTAAACCAAATATAGCCTTGTGTCCCATTGTGCGCACGAGTTGCGACACCCTTAGATTACCCCCTTTGTGCCTATGTTAAGCCTTTCTTTCATTACCACATTATATCTAAACACTTAGCTTAGTGTAGAGTTCCTACCCTTGTTCTAAAAGACTTGGTGAAGAATTTCGAAGCTAGCACAATGAAAGTGGCGTGAAGATGATGAAAAGATGTGTATAGGGATAGACTTGTCCAACAAATTTTGTATTTGAATGCCAAAATTTTCGAGATAAAAAAAAGTGAAAAGAAAGAAAAAAGAAAGAGAACAAAAATGTATAAAGATCTCGAGGCATTATGTTTAGATTGTATAAGTTTGGATTAATGTCCCCTATACTTATGAATTTGGAGATTACTACAAATTGAAGGCCCAAAAGTGAAGAAATATGGTCTTTGTCCAGTTCATAAAGCTCAAAGGAAGTTGAGAATGAAGTTAGGGCCCAAAAAGATGAAAATTGGCCCCCGATTCTGAAGTTTGACACAAGAAGAAGTGTGGAGAGGATGAGCCACGAATTTGAGAAGTTCTAAGTGCTAAACTAAGTCTTTGGAACGTGTTTTAACCACCACTTATCTAAATTTCGAATGCCTTAGCCTTAGCCTCATTACAACCTTTCTAAAGTCCTTTATGATCCTTAAAATGAGTAGCCTTCAATTGGTTGAGTAAGTTGCATGAGTAAGCATATGGTTTGGTTCATTTGTGCAAGTAATTATGAGGTATTTCGATGCAATACATATACATTTTTAGTGAACCTCTTTTCATGAGTGAAAATATGATGAGTGCATCCATGTGAGATTGATTTAAACTTGTTTGAATCATGCACAGCTTAACTTCACCATTGTTTACTCCAAGTCTTACTTGTTCATGACATGATCATATTTTTCTTATCTCTCGAAATTTTTGAACTTTTCACTATGAAATCTTGTGACTTCATCGCCATATACTTAAGAGAATTTCTGAGACAAATTTAGCGAAGGGCCTAGTCGTGTTTTTAGTTTTCAAATTTTTTTGAATCCTTATAATTTTCCAACGTATGGGGACTAACTCTAACATTGATTGTTTGTTTTCTTATTTTCAGTTTTTCTTTTATTTAGTTTTTGCTAGGGACTAGCAAAGTTCAAGTGTGGGGGAATTTGATCAACGCATTTTATGCTTAATTCTTAACGTCTTTCTCCTTGCATTTGGCTTTATTTTTACCTTTATATTATTTAGTTTTACTTATTTTATTATTTTTTAGGTTTTAAACATGTGATATGGAGAAAGGAGCGGCAAAGAGGTAAAAACGCACTGAGGAGTGAATTTGGACCATCAAAGATGGGCTGGCCCAATGGAAATTCGTGAACCCCATTTATGGAGGATGGATTCGGCCTAGATAAAGCCTAAAGGTGATATCCACATGTGCAATTCGGCCAAAGAAAGGATTGGCAAGGAGGAAGACAAAGCCAATATGGATTTCTCAAAATTACTTGGTGGGAAAGTTAGAAAAATCAAGAAACCGACCTGGAACTTCATTAAATCACCCAGAACTATTCCGAGCTCAGAAAATTACGAATGATAGCTCGTTAGAAAGATCTCCTCGTCCTCTTCAATTTGAAATCAAGAATCACCTAATTTGGAGCTCTAGAACTCTCGGAATCACTGTTTTCGTTAGACTGTGCTCTAGAACTCTCGGAATCTTAATTTGAAGCAATCAAGAACCGGGTTGGAAATCCTTCTCCACATATGACAAGGTTTCAAAACTCTATATAAGGGAGGGAGCACGTCCATTATCAATCATCTCTCATAATACAAGCCGAGCTCTTGTCCATAAGCACTTTGTCTCCTCCAAAGTCAAGAATTCCTCAAGAGGCCGAAGCTCTCCACACTCCAACACACACCATCCTCCATAAGAGCAACTTAGGCAGTCCGAAGGTTTCTCTCCATCCACTAGAAGGCCATCTACATGTTTTGCAACTGCGTTCACGACCAAAATGTGTAACATGTTACCTTCTACTCTCTTTTTGTATGAACGATTGATTTTTAAGGAAGAGTTTAAATAAGAGTTTTGGTTATATAATTCTAGCATGTTCTTGTAACTTGTTTCGAATCTGAGTTCTTGTTATGCATGTGTTTCCTATGCTTAATGCTTAACTTAAATGCGAGCGATCTTGGTTTATGTTATGATATGTCTAGAATGCGAGCGTTCTTGGTTCGAAAACATTGTCATTCGAGAAATACATGAACAACATAGTAAAGGCTTAGATTTTAAATAGGTTGCATACAATATGATTAGGTTATAAAGGAATGAGGTGAGTATGATGAGTTGATCAATGTGTATATATGTAATTAAACTTTATTTTCGGTTTTAGTAAGCATGTTTAGGACTCTATGTTCTTGTTTGTTTTGCTTGTCTATGAGTTTAAGCATGTTAGAACTTAGAAGCCAACGATGTGTTTGCTATGCCATACTTTTGTCTTTATTTTCGTAGATAATAAACAACCTTTTCAAACCCCCCTTTTAAACCATAGCGTAAATATGCATGCACCCTCAATCCCCGGTTAAGAACGATCCCTATTTATCAATGCTACATCTACACAAAAGGGTTTTAATTGTTTATGCGTTTTTGTTGATTGTTAAGTGTTAATTTAATGGTTGCAAAGGCGTGTATCAACGCGCTAACTCACGAATAAAGCTGATTACACTACTGATTTTGTTCCGGGTTGTCACAAATCTACCCCCCTTAGAAAAATTTCGACCTCGAAATTTCTAAACCTGCCAACTGAAAAGTAGGAATACTGCCTGCGCATATAGCTCAACTCTCCAGTGGCAACCTCAACTGAACAACTCTGTCAAGGGAAAATATCTATGTACCCTCAAATCTCGAATCTGAACTGGCTCCTCCACAAATGCCAAGTCTTCCTGCATAAGTAACTAATAGGGTACAAAACACACAACAAATCTAAAACGTAATTCCACCACACGGAAAGCGATACACACAAAGCCAACGCTATAGGCAATCCCAAACTATACGGCATAACACAAATTCGCCTATGATCACATACGGATCAAAATAACGTGGAAAATTCACAACTCAACCTGCTCACATCAACATAACTCTAATATCGAACTCGAGCAAGTATCAACCTGTTTCCGCTAGTTCAAAGGTTTGTGGAAGCATATTCCATTAAATCAGGATTAAACGTCAGCTCTAACCGAACTCACTCCAGCACAATGGAGTACAACATCGTTCCTTATAAACGACATCATGCAACGTCATAATCATAGTGGTCAACAAACTGGTACTGCATGCAATCTCGAACAGTTGAAACTGCTGGTCCCAAATCCCTCGGAACTGCAATTCACATGACCACAACATGTCATCCAAGGTCTGAATAGTCCTCAATGATCGCCCACCAATCTGAGGATAAGAAACTGTACTAACCTGTAATCTGGTCCCCAATGCTCACTGCAATGCTTACCAACGCTCTGTTGTAATTGATTATCTCAATCAGCAAACTGGGACACAGGCGCATCACGAAAATGGACAACCTCTGCCAAATACAGCTATATCAACTTGCCACCGAAATCTTTTCCGAAAGTACAAGGAAAAGAACTGATACATAAAATCCACAACAAGCCTCTGCCTTTTGCCTCGAGCCGCACACACATGGAACAATGAAGCTCCCGAGCGACAAGCTCCAACTTCTAATCGGAAATCTCTAATGGCTCTAACTTCCCAACAAGCATCTGCCTCACTGCCATCTCCTGTCGACAAATGTGGCATCTGCACACACAAGCTGCTATAATACTCTTCATGTTGCGTCACGAGTAGTAAATTCGAAGTATCAGATACATCTTCGTACCACCAGTGCATAACGCACGCAAAACAATAAGCTTCAACATCATCACACTCGAACTCAACTCTCGTATCTCGCAACTCGGCTAACATGGAACCTCAAGCCGCACACACATGGAACAATGAAGCTCCCGATTCCCGATTGAATGCATCAGCAACAACAGTAGCCTCTCTCGGATAAACTCAAATGTCCAGCCATAGTCGTTAATCGACCCTATCCATCTACGTCGCCTCAAGCTCAAACTTGGCCGAAAATGCAAGTAGATGAAACTCAAATGATCAGTGTACATCCTACACTGCGCCGCACGCCGTAGCAGTAATGTCTCGAACTCTTCGATGCTAACATAAAGACAGCTACACCCAAATCATACATAGGATACGTAGCTTCATAAAGTTTCCACTGCCTGAAACCATGAGCCACCGCTCTGCTATGCTACATCAAGCATAACCAAATCCAAATCTCGATGCATCGCTATAAATCACGAACTCACCACGGTCGTCAGGTAGAGTCAAAACCAGTGCAATGGTCAATCTTTCCTTCAAGAGTAAGTAATTCTCCTCACACGCATCGGACCACTCGAACTTGATGCTTTTCTTCGTAAATCCGGAAAGTGAAGTGGCAATCCGAGAAAATCCTGCACAAAACGCCGATAGTAACCTGCCAAACCCAAGAAACTCCTGATCTCTGGTACAATGGTAGGTCAACCCCAAATCAACACGGCTTCTATTTGGTCCGGATCCACGCCAACTCCCTCGGTTAACATCACGTTGCCCGAAATCTTCACGCTAACTAACCAAAACTCACACTTATTGAACTTTGCAAACAACTGATCATCTTGCAAAGTCCGGAAAATAGCTCGCAAATGCTTCAGGTGCTAGCCCACACTCCTGGAGTAAATTAGGATGTTGTCGATGAATACGACCACAAACTTGTCCAGAAACCGTCTGAACACCTGGTCCATCAATTTCATAAAAGATGCGGGGCCTTGGTCAACCCAAACGGCATAACCAAGAACTCGTAGTACTCGCACCATGATCTGAAAGTCGTCCTAGCCACATCTGACTCATTGAGCCTCAATTGATGGTATCTGGAACCGAAATCAATCTTCGAAAAGACCGAAGCTCCCGTGAGCTGATCAAACAAGTCGTCAATTTGAAGTAGAGGATACTCGCTCTTCTCTGAAGCCTGATTCAGCTTCTGGTAGTTGATACACCACCTCGTCGAATCATCCTACTTTCGCACAAATAGTGCAAGAGCACGCCACGGTGATACACTGAGTCGCATGGAATCTCCTCCAGCAACTCTTGAAGTTGAACCCGTAACTCCATCAGCTTCCCTGGCACTGAACGACAAGATGCCGGTGATATGAGTCCAGCGCCCGGTAAAAGCTCAATAGTGTAGTCGGTCTCCCGAACTGAAGGAATACCCGGTAACTCCTTCGGAAACACATCTGGAAACTCGGGAACCACCACAATATCACCAATGTTTGGCACAGCAGCCATACTATCCACAACATGAGCTAAGTATGTTACACACCCCTTTTCATCATCTGCTCGCCCTTCATTGCTGAAATCACACATGGCGATAAAATATTCTTCTCACCGCGAAACAATATCACGGGGAAACCTGGTCTTCGAAACACAACCTCCTTCTTGTGACCATCGAACATAGCCCGATGCGTCGTCAAGAAGTCCATAACCAAAATCACATCAAAATTGACGATATCCAGCAATAATGGATCCGCGACTAACCCATAACCTCCAACAAAGATCCCGCAACCTTCGGATGGATGCAACACTCTCCAAAACCTCGGAAGTGGAGATGCAGGTACAATAACCATGAATACCAAGCAAAAGTAACCTCATAGAATCTTTGCCCTCACACAGGGTCGTAGCACGAACTCTAGTATGCCCAACTAGCCATCCACGTCGATTGTGACTTGCTAAATGACTCGTCTAGAGGTCTGCGTTGGTCAAACTCCAGAATTAGCATCTTGACCTCCTCCTGAACTCCAAGCTGTCGAACCACTAAAACAGCTGGCTGAGGACACTCCCTCGCAACGTGACCCTCCTGGTGAAAGGACCCAACCCCGATTTAGCTTCCTAAATCGGAATCAAACCCCTTCGAAAACACGAATCAACAAAAACTTTTCGAAATTTGGGCAGAGTTTCGTTACTAGCGTGGAATTATCATTACCTGCACGCTGAAAATACACTTCATCCTATGCCACAAAAAGCAAACCGTGGGCACCAATCCCATCCGGATTTCTCAATATCTCAACAGTAAAGTAAACAATACAAAATATAGTACTTTACTGAAATCCGGGTTTAAAACCGTATAACATATACAACAGGAAACTCAGAGCGACTTCTAATACATAACCATATATGTATACCACAGTAGGTAGAAAAATAAACCTACTGGAAGAAACAAAGTAGCTCGAGCACTATGCCTCCGACCACGACGTGCGACACCAGAGTCCGAACTGCAAACTGGGCACAGAAACCGAAAAGCCCAGGGGAAAGGCAAATAAAACGTTAGAGTGAGTGGACGAAAATAACATATGCCTTTCACCAATTAATACACATACTCAATATAAAACAGTGCGAGTTCGGAAAACACAACAACACAACACATATATATATGGAGGTTGTCGGGCGAATCTCTCAAGCCCGACGTCAGGTGAATCGCTCAAACCTGACGGTGAAAGGCCAGGGGAATCTCTCAACCCCGGCGGCACTCAGGGGAATCTCTCAACCCTGCTTCAGAGGAATCTCTCAACTCTGGGCCAGAGGAATCTCTCAACTCTGGTAGCATCGATGCAATAAATGCCAATCACCAATAACACATAATAACATACCTCCAAAAATAACATATATCACAATCATCGTATAATTAAATACGGAAATCAATAAATCCACGAACTCGCAAAATCAACAGTGAAAATAGATCTTGTCCACTCACACGCTTGCGTAACGCAGTTCGCGTTAACCCGTGATCCGGCGGAAAGTCCCTCGCCAAAACAACGATCACGAACACCTGAATATTCACAAAATCCATATTCAAAATCATAATCCGACAATACAAATCAAACCACGAGAAACCACCGTTCTCGGAAACACGAAATCCAAAGTCGATGAATCGCCGAAAATCCGTATATACCACTTCAATACCTCGCTTTACGTTCGGACGCTCAACTCGAAAAACGAACCTCCCCACTGCGATCGGGGCGCGATTTCGAGTCAAACGACATGCAACTTGCCGAAAGTCCAAAAAGTCAACCCGTTGACCGTTGACCGCCGTTGACCGCCGTCCACGGCGGCGCCGCCGCCGGCCGAAGAATTTTCCGGCGGAGCCACCCTTGTTCCACTCCAAATCGCCCACTGAGCAACTTTGTCAACTGCACCGAAGTCCAATTCTCACTCTAACAAGGTCAATTTCATGAAAAACCGAATGAACACACAAATTTCAATCCCAAAATTCTCAATCCACAAATCAAATTAGAACACAATGTTTATATGGTTGGAATCACCTTGAAGAGAGCTACAAAACCCAGTATCTCTTGAAGTTCAATTCGGTTGAAATCCATTAACCCGATTACCTCAAAAAAATCCCCAAATTTAGGCCGGAATTCCTCTCTCCACCGTTCACCTCGCCGTGAACGGTGGCCGGCACGGAATCGAGGGCCTCAAGGCGCACGGAAAGAGACCGGAGGCAAGCCATGAGGTGGCCGGAAACGCCTCGCCGTCGTGGAGGCCGAGCACCACCGTCGTGAGACTCCTCCCACTCGGTCAAACCGAGTCAACGTGGTCAAAGCCATAAATGAAAAATGTTGACTTGCTATAATAGGAAACTCCACTATTTAAACCTTCCCAAAAAGGAAACTTCATAATTATCCATTTCGGCAAACTTCAAACGCGCGAAACTTCCTCATCGTAATTCCGATTCCGATAATTCTCGCGGCCACGAACTCGCCTCAACATACTCTTCAATAATCACCCAAAGTCAAACATATCGGCCAATCGAATAAAAAGTCAACCCTTCAAAGCAACACACATTAAATCGACTAAATAATCAACAAACGGAAAAATTCGCAACTAATTCCTCGTAACTCCAAATCATGCTCAGGAAGTTCCCACAAACTCGAAATTAAATTCTGAACAACTTCCGTGAAGAAACCGAAACCAAATTCTCGAACAAACCCGCCATTTAAATCCGTTTCCGTCGAAACTTCGAATATTCATAACTAATTCCTCGGTCGTCCAAATAACGATCTAGAACCGCCCACAAACTCGTAATCACACGTACTACGACTCTCGAGAAGAGACCAAGCTCTAATTCTCGGCCAATAATTAAGTCGTTAGCAAGCTCGACAATTCCGAACAACCGTCGGATACCAGTGACTACCCGGTAACTCACGTACATAGCTGGTCATACTGCTGATTCTGGTTCGGGTCGTCACACCTGGCCACAACAATAGCAACTAAAAGTGCTCCACGAACATAAGTCATAGCAACACCTGTTATGTGGAAGGATCACCAAGGATCACCCAAACTCATGCCACAGGAACAAGTTCGCTACTCCGTGATCTCCACCACCACCAAACGGATCCTCTGCTTGATCTAATGACTCTCAACATAATCGAAAAGGCCACAGCCTGATGAAGTCACTGATCCTGAGGTGCCTGAACTCAACCTCATCAAATATCTCGACTAAGTCCACTTTCCTCAAACCAACACATCGAAAACCGCGTATACCTTTCCTTCTCGATATTCTCGCCTCTGAGTGCAGCACATCAAGCTCCTCACGGTTGTCTCGAGGCATAACAGTCAAAATCCCTCTGACGCTCAGGTTCAAACTCATCTTGAACCTCGTGCATTACTTCCTCTGAAGCCACATAACATGTGCAAACTGGGACAAACATGTGAATGATACATCCCTACCTAAGGTGGGTAAACACTCTATATTTCCGTTGTTAGGTAGCCTGATTGAACCATTACCGTATAAACAACACCCTGAATATAGGTCATGGAGTCAAAACAGGAACTCACACAATACCAGCCCACCAAATGCAACGATCTAACTCAGGCACACCATCAACTGCCACAATTCTTTGCTCTGAGGCAACATGTAGATGTCCAAATACGCACAACCGGGAAAACCATGCCACACAAATCTCTGAACCCAGAATGCTCATCCAAACCCATAACTCACTGTCAAATTGCACGTCGATTGATCCTCAATAGGATCCACAACCGTACCGACACGGAAAGCACGTCAAGGAGACATCCTAATGAATAAAACATCGTTCGCAACAAGTAGAACGTAATCATGGAACTTCAAATATTTGAAAGCATACAACACCCGGAGCATTGATGAGTATCCGCCGGCCGGTCGGGTCATCACTTCAGACATGCTGTACATTCTCAAATATCCTTAGTAAACACGACTATAGAAGTCTACAGAACCTAAAACCTAATGCTCTGATACCAAGCTGAAAGGACCCAAACCCGATTTAGTTTCCGAAACTGGAATCAAACCCCTTCTGAAAACACGAACCAACAAAAACCATCAAAATTTCGGTAGAGTAATGCTACTAACGCGGAATTGCCATAACCTGCACCCGGAAAATACACTTCATCCTATGCCACAAAAATCAAACCGTGGGCACCAATCCCATCCAGATTTCTCAATATCATAACAATAATGTAAAGTAATCAATAAAACTATACTTTACAGAAATTCGGGGAAAAATCGTATAAAAGTATACATCAAAATACTCAGAGCGACGTCTAGTATATAATTATATAAATGTACCACAGCAGGCAGAACAAGAAACCTACTGGAAGAAACAAGGTAGTTCGAACACTATGCCTCCAACCACGACATGCAACACCAGAGTCTGAACTGCAAACTGGGCATGAAAACCGAAAAGCCCAGGGGAAAGGAAAATAAAAACGTTAGAGTGAGTGGACGAAAATAAACATATGCCTTTCACCAGTTTTATATACAATAAACAAGTATAGCGAGTTCGAAAAACATATATGGAGGTTGCCAGGCAAATTTCTCAAGCCCGACGGTCAGGCGAATCTCTCAAGCCCGACGGTGATAGGCCAGGGGAATCTCTCAACCCCGGCGGCATAACAGGGGAATCTCTCAACCCTGCCCAGAGCAATCTCTCGACCCTGCCCAGAGCAATCTCTCAACTCTGGCAGACTACGGGTGATCAGCCGAGTAGCCGAAGCATCGATGCAGTAATGCCATCACCATAAAATATAAAATAATACCTCCGAAAATAAAAAATAATCTCAACATCGTATATAAATAAATACGGAAAATCACAAAAAATCACGAACTCGCAACAACAGTGAAAATAGAAAAGTGTCCACTCACAGGTGAGCGTAACGCGATACGTGTTAATCCCGTGATCCGGCGGAAAATCCCTCGCCAAACGAACGAGCACGAACTCCTGGATAACCATAAAATCCACTACTCAAATTCATAACTCGACAACTCAAATCATATCACGAGAAACAACCGTTCCCGGAAACATATAATTCAATAACGACGAAATCGTGAAAATCCGATAATTACACCACAAAACCTTGCTATAATTTCTGATGCTCAATTCGAAAAACAAACCTCACCACTGTGATCGGGGCCCGATTTCGAGTGAAACGACATATAACTCGTCGAAAACCCCAAAAGTCAACTTTTGTCGGAGCACCACCGTTGACCACCGCCGGCGGCGGCGGCGCAACTCCAACCATGAAATTTTCCGGCGAACCAACACCTATTCCACACAAAATCATCCAACAAACAACTTCCATAACTACACCAAAGTCCAATTTTAACTCTAACTAGTCCAATTTCAAGCAAAACCGAAATCCCACCAAACTTTCAATCGATCGACTCTCCATGTACAAGAAGAATTGGAAAGCCATATTTACATCAGTAGATTCGTGGTGATGAGGGCTTCGAAGCCCAGTGCTTCATGCCTCTCGATTTGGCCGGAAAAATTTCAACCCAAAACCCTCAAAATCCTCCAATTTCCGACTGGAAATTCTTCCTCCTCCGGCGTCCTCGCCGTCGATGGTGGCCGGAAACACAACGAGGACGTCGAGGCGAGTCGGAGGGGTCCTGCACCGAGGCTAGAAGTGGCCAGACGGCAACTCACCGCCGGCGAGCCGAGCCTCCACCGTCGCACCTCCTTCCCCCCCGAGTTGACTCAGTCAACACAATAAATGCCCAGGTTGAGTTTCCCAAAGAAGAAACCCACTTTAAATACTTTCCAATTTCGGACACTACCAAAATTAATTTTACGACAAACTTCGAACAAACGTAACTTTCGCGGCGTAATTCAGCTTTCAACAATTCTCGCGTCAACAAACTTATCTCGACAAATTCTTCAATTTCCACCTGAAGTCAACGGGTCAATTCATCACGAGCTTATCCGATTAAACTATCAACGGCCAAAAATATTCATAACTTAATCCTCATAACTCGGAATAATCCTCCGGAAGTTCCCACGAGCTCGAAATTAAATTCTCTAGAACTTCCACGAAGAATCTGAAATCAAATTCTCGCCAGATAATTTAGTCGCTAACGAAGCCGCCATAGTAGCAGATTACGTCGAAATCACGACTAATCGCGAAACTCACAAATCAAGTCGATAACCATTACATTTACGGTTCGGGTCGATCAACGGTCCAAAATGGATCACAATCACGATTCGGATAGACTCGAACACGAACGGATAAACTCGACAATATTCCGAAATTTCAAATATTCATATTATATTCCTCGGTCGTCAAAATAATAATCCAGAACCGCCCACGAACTCGAAATCACGCGTACAACAACTACTACCGGAAGAATTACTATGACCGACGACTTGGTGTCGTCGGTCTGTTTCTGTTCATCATCGGTCATAGCCTATATCCGACGACACATCGTCGGATATAGTATCGTCGGTAATACACCGTCGGTAATACTATATCCGACGATGATTTAGGGTTATCGTTGGAAAATAGAGACACTAAAGCCGACGATGGTTTATCGTCAGTCATAGTTTAAACTATAACCGACGATGACATCGTCGGTTATAGTTTTCTCCATGGTCAAAATGGTTGACTGTGGAGAAAACTATAACCGACGATGTTGACACATATCGTCGGTTATAGTTAAAAATATTTAATTTTTTTTTGCAGGTTTTAGGTTTTATCCCAAAACCTGCATTCACAAAAAATCACGCTATCTATATATTGTTCAAATTGAAAATCAACAACCATTGAAACTATAGTACGTAGTAAATAAATAAATTAATAAATTAAAACCGAAATCGTTCAAATCTGTATACATATGCGTAGTAAATAATGAAAATAAAAATTATACCGACAATTGTTCAAATGTAGGGGGGTCCTGGTTCAACGTCTATGTGGTCAAACGGATTGGAGAAAGTTGGTTGGTCCTGGTCTGGCTGAGGCTGCGGCTGAGGCTGAGGCTGAGGCTGAGGCTGTGGCTGTGGCTGTGGCGCACCGAAAATGGGCGGGGGAGCTATCTGGATTCCAGATGCTTGCAACTGTGCATAACAATGCTGCATCCATGTCCCCATTTGCTGCTGCTGTTCGGCCAACCGATTCTGCTCTGCAGCTTACGCTTCCTCCATCCGACGCCGTTGAGCTTCCATCTCAATTGATTGTGAAGCTGGTCGTGTAGCTCCTCGAAGATGATGATGATCCCGATCCGCGAGAGAATTCAGGGGTATGCTTCAGCAGCCCTTGACCTCATTTTCTGGAACCCCTGCAGTAGAATGTGTTCTTCCCTGGAGGGATCGCAGTTGACATAATCCTGGCCCTGACGATCAGATCAGATCGATCAATCTGATCAATCGGGAGTTCCGCATCGGGGGTGTTGGGATAGAGCTCTCTCGCCACTTGAATCAACACCTCCGGAATCGCCTCCTGAATTCTCTCCTAATTGACAAAGAACAATAAAATATTAATTAAAAAAAATAATCTAAATAAATAAGAAATAAGTTTATTTTGTTATAAGGACACTTACAGCATATTCGGGGGACTGCGGATACGCGTGCTGCATCGTATAGACAAGGGGATCCTCTTCTGGGTGGTTGGCCGCCTCCTCGATCCAACCCGAGTATGATCTGGTACCGGCATGATGATTTTTGGTGTTTTTGGCCCGGTTCCTTGTGTTGACTTCAGAAAGAGCCTGCGCGATTAATTCAACATAAAAAAAACACTCATTAGCCAAATAATTTAAGGGAAGTAGGATAAAACAAAAATTAAATCGATTGAAGGTTGCGTACCTTCAATCGAGGGTTGTTGAAGTGAACCACAAGCCATCGCCACTCGTACTCCCTATAACGAAACTCGCTAGGGGTACCCTCACGATCGTCCCCGTACTTTTTCCAATGCTTCTTCAGCTCGGCCTTCCACTCCTTATACCTATATATACCCATAAAATCAAGCGTTAGTAACTAACAAAATTGTATGAACATAATCAAAAGAAATGAAAAAATTGAAACAAATGCTCGTCTGCAAACCTGCTCCCATGCACTTCATCTGCCCACGTGGGTCTAATGTCTTCATCCACGCGGAACCACCTCTGCAATGCATATATTTATATATATATCAATAATATTGAAAATTTATTATTGAAAATTTTCATAATGAATATACAATTCAACTCACCGACAACGCATTATGCAGCTGATATTTGACGGCTTGCGGCACTGAATTCCAATTTTCCCACAACATTGGGACTCTATCCCGTATGAGGCTGCCCGCCATCCCCGCGTACTTTCGAGTGACCTTTCCCTCGATCACCTGCCCTCTATCCCCGGTCGGAATCATAACCTGGCCACCATCGCTAGCCTGAATGGCGTCGTGCAGTAACTTGCCGACGACGGAGCCTCTGGTTCTCTTCTGTTTGGCACCGGGCACGATCTCGCCTATCACATATATATGTAGACGATTTTTTAAACATCAACACCTAATTGAATTTAAATATTAGGGAGTAAAAAGATATCACTAATTAATATTTACCTGATTCGTCGGTGCGTTGTCCCGGAATCTGCACACTCCAGAGAGGTGCCGGGAATGGTACATACGCATATGCCTGCTCTGGGGTAATGAACCCTAGCTGTCCCGGAAGAGGCATCCCGTCGGAATCGACATGAGGTATCGTCGGGATTTCCAACGGTAAGAATAATATAGACGGCGGGCATAGGCGCATCCTCGCCGAGGACTGAGTGGATCCATCAGCCTCCTCGGAAGAATGAGGAGCTGTCTGGTGGATGACGGGGGAAGGGTCCTCGCGATGAATGTCCGGCATTCGGACTGAGGATTGAGTTGCACTATCCGTTTCCGCCGTGCGACTGACCTGATGAACCCTCCTCGCGCCTGAGGATCGAGCCGGCTCGAGCTGCTGCTGCTGAGGTTGTCCCTCGCCCATCAGCCGACGGTGTCGAGAGGTCAGCGGAAGACTGTAAGTGTTGGGGACGCTGGTGGATCCTTATGCGGACCGACTTCCGGTGCCATCAGGATCCCCAGCTCCCGAGCCCTCATCCCCACATCCCGATCTCCCTCTCCCTCTGGACCTCCCCCTAGAAGTACTCGACCCGGCCCCTCGGGAAGGTCCGCAATTAAACCATTGCATCGTTGCTATAAAATTATTAAAATTAAAAATAATTCCTAATTCATCCAAAAAATCGAGCACATCCATATTCCAATATATAAATATTCCACAAAAATCAACAATAATTCCATAAAATCCAATACATATATAATCCAATAATTTAACTATATATATATATCAATAATTCCAATAATCCAAATTCAAAAATAATTCCAAATCCAATTAACAAAAAACTTAATCAAATTTAACCTAAAATTCCAATATATTCCAATATATATCAATACATTCATAAAATTCCAAAAAATCGAAATTTAACCTAAAATAACATACATATTATTTATTGGAATTCAACCTAAATTTAACCTAAAATAACATACATTTAACCGAAATTTAACCTAAATTTAACCTAAAATTCAAAATTATTCTAAAATATATCAATACATGCATAAAATTAACAAATTCCACAACTATATCAATACATGCATTCACATTATCGATCAACACATTCCACAACGTCAAATCTAACATAAATTAAAAAAATTCGAAAATTTGAATTTAGGGATTTCAAACCTGATTTTTGACAAATTGACGAGGGATTTGGCTTGAGGATCGATGGAATAGCACTTGACCTTCGATTGCTTGCTTCCAACACGAAGGATGTGGAGAAAATCGATCGGAGGCGACTATAAAGGTTTGGGGCAGTTTCGTTTCTGCCCAAAACACTTCCCAATTCCGGATATAAACCGAAACTATATCCGACGAGATAAGTAATATCGTCGGATATAGTTGAACCGAAACTATATCCGACGAGATTTCATATGCATATCATCGGATATAGTTTCGGTTCAACTATATCCGACGAGATTTTCATATGCATGTCGTCGGATATAATTCTTCTATTTATTTTTCATTTATGCCGGTAAACTAATTAAATATGTAGTGTATTAATATATATATTTATTAATAGGTAATACGAAATTATTAATAGTTAATACCAAATTATTAAATTATTATTTAATAATACGATATAATTATTAATCGATCGGTTGTGTATTTTTTTTTCAATCGATCTCTCGAGCTCTCTCATTTATGATGGGGCCGGATATAGCAATTTCATCGATCGACACAATGGGCAGTCGATAATCTAAATAAAATTCATTTTACATTGCACGTTCTAAGTCAAAATAACATATATATATATACACTAATTAAGGCGCATAATCAGAATCATCGCTTGAGTCTGACTCTGTTTCCGAGTTAATTTCAGGTAAGATGTGTATGTCCTCGTCACTTGAGTCTTCATTGTCTTCATTTTGATTAACATCAAGAAGATTCGGTTGAGGAATTCGTACCACACTGCCCTGTCTCACATTATTAAGGCGAATTGTTGAGGTTTCAGGAATACCAGTTGCGTTCGGCTCTTGGTATGCACTGACTTCTTCATTATCCGAGGTCACACCAAGGGTTGAGGCACTGTATATGTTTCGTGGAAGAACATGGTTAACCACTTTCCACGCGCCTTTATGCACAAGATCATCAAGATAGAACAATTGTTTCACCGTCGTGGCCAACACAAACGGATCATCTTCATACCAGCTTGTGGCAGTATTCACCGAAAAAATCCCGTATTGATCGGTCCTTGTGTTCTAAGGGTCGGTATCAAACCATCTACACTTAAACAAGTGCACGGTCATGCCTTCCCCATATATTAATTCGACAACTGAATGGAGAACACCGTAATAGTCAACTCCATTCTGCCCACCATGCACCATTACCCCAGAATTCTGTGTTTTTCGTCTGACATCTCTATGTTCACAAATAAATAGCACGCCATTTACCTTACACATAGGATAAACTCTGGAAGTTACTGGTTTCTGCGCCAAGAGCCTCAATTCGTGTGACCACTGAGGGATACCATCATCTTGTACATGATTCATCTGAAAATAATCATTTATTAACTTAGCTATAAATAGGATGCGAGACATGCACTTAACATCGATCATATACAGGTCAATTTAAGTATCAACTTACCCAGTTGCCAAAATAGTTTGCGAACGTCTTGTTGTGGTACTCAACATCACCGGAAATAGCAGGGCAGTAAAGGTGCAAATTTTTCCAATATTGAACTTCTGGACAGTTAATCAATACCGACCAATGGGCAATGACTAGCTCATAAGGTTCCAACTTGTACGAGTTGGGCAACTTTCCAGAAACTTCAACATCATCGGAGATGACCGAAAGGTTGAACTGCCCTCCATCTACTAGCATATGTTGTGGAGGGTCCTCCAACGCTCCAAAATACAACTTGGTGTACGTTACGCACTCATGCGCAATATATGCTTCAGCGATACACCCTTCGGGTGCAGATTTGTTCATCACATAGTCTTTGTAGTCCCCTAATTGTCTGTAAATTGGTAATTACAGATCGAGCATGTTATGCTTATTGCAACAATATATAAGTGAATAAATAATATTAAAGATCGACATATATATAGCCAGATTCAGAGATGCATTACGTACCTTTCTATAGGATACATCCATGTGTAGTGTACTGGACCAGTAAGCAACAATTGTTCCGGAAGATGGAGCATCAGGTGAGGCATGATGTCGAAAAAGTTTGGAGGAAATATCCTTTCGAATTTGCACATGATAAAAATGATGTCCTGTTGCATTTCCAACAAGTCCGATTTCTTCACTTCTCTCGTGCATAACTTCTGAAAGAATCTTGACAAAGCCACTAACGGCTCCACCACCTCTTTGGGCAGGTACCCTCGAATGAAAACAGGGAAGAGGCGTTGGAGCAGTATATGACAGTCATGACTCTTTAGTCCGTACATCTTGTTGTCTTTGAAGTTAACACATCGACTTATATTTCCGGCATAGCCTGAAGGATACCTGACATTACCCATCCAGCCACTGAGTGCATTATGCACTTGCATCTTCACGTAGATAGGCACAGATTCCCAATCTGGCCAAAGCATTGGGACCTTGTCCCGCACGATCGCACCGGCCATGCTGACATATTTGCGCGTGGTGTCGAATGCCTCGATCACCTCGCCATCCTCATTGGCCCTTATGGGCGTTTTCCTTCCGCCGGTGGCCTGCTCAAGTCTCTTCCCGGTGCAGGTGCCTCTAGCCCCTTTCCGTTTTCCAGTCCCATTAACGAAATTGCCTAATAATACAATGTCAACAAATTGATATCATTAATTGAACCTACCGCAAGTCTTAAGTAATAATTAAGTAATCAATCAGATGTTAAATAAAATTTACCTGCATCGTCCGTTTGTTGGTTGGTGCACCTCACACTCCAAAGATACACGGGGTCGAACGGGAGGAAGTTATACGCTTCCTCCACGCTCAGGAACTCCGGCCGTCCTTCAACATAAACAGGCATCCCCCTATCATCGAATTCAGGGATGACAGGAATCTCGTCGGGTAGGAAGAGACCGGACGACGGAGATAGACGAGGCCTGGACGATGAGGCGCCAGCACCACCATGTGTCTGAGATGATTCCCGTGAAACGGGAGTAGGCACCGGGCGAATATGGGGCATTCGGATTGAGGGAGTTTCTGATGCCCCCGTTGACTCTCACTCGTCTGAGGCTCTGCCACCGGAGGGACGTCTGCTGATTGAGCGTCTGAAGACTGAGGCTCGAGGCTCAACTTCCGGTTGCACGGCTCTTGATCGTGCAGCTTCCTCCTCAGCTGGCGCCTCTAGCAAGGCTCTCGTGCGAGCACTCATCATTGGCCCACTGGGCGTGTTGCTAACTGCGGGCGAGGAGGAAGCTTGACTACTGTTCCCTCCACTATTTCGGGAACCTCTCCGAAGCCAATTAGCCGCAAAACCTCCTGGCATGGACACCGTAATAGTCATGGGAACTGGGGTTCTATAACAAATCGGAACCGGAACTATATATGAACCGGAACGGTTTGGAACCGGAACGGTTTGGAACAGGAACTGTTTGAACCTGGAACCGTTATATTACAAACGGTTCCAGTTACAAACAGTTCCGGTTCCAAACCGTTCCGGTTACAAACCGTTTCGGTTCTATAACAAATCAGAAATACCTGAACGGTTTGGAACCGGAACCGTTTGAAACCGGAACTGTTTGTAACCGGAACCGTTTGTAACATAACAGTTCCGGTTACAAACAGTTCTGGTTCGAAACGGTTCCGGTTCCAAACCGTTTCGGTTTTATAACAAATCAGAACCGGAACGGTTTGGAACCGGAACCGTTTGAAACCAAAACTGTTTGTAACTGGAACAATTTGTAACATAACGGTTCCGGTTACAAACCGTTTTGGTTCTATAACAAATCAGAACCGGAACTGTTTGGAACCGGAACCGTTTGAAACCGGAACCGTTTGAGGTTATAAACAGTTCCGGTTTCAAACCGTTCCGGTTCCGATTTGGTATGGTTCCAATATCACCTATTATACGTTAAATTAACAACTATATATATCACCTAACTTAACATATATACATACATCAATTCCGGCTTTAAACTTTTCACACATATATACATCGATCATGCATCTTAATTTCGATCACCTTAATTCACACATATATATACATCACATATTAATCCAATTCACCCTAGCTAATTAATTTTTCACATTTTTCAAACATACGTATATATATACATTCCATATATATTAATTAATTTTTCACATATATACATCACATATATTGCTCCTTCACCCCACAATTATCCACAATTTTTTCCCACAATTTTCATACATACCTTAATTACATTTTACAAATAATGTCCACATGCATACATATATACATCCCACAATTATCACAAATTAATTAATTAAAATACACACAAAAAATATTGTGGAATGAGAGAGAGAGAGAGGGAGAGAGAGAGCTCAAACCTGGCATGGTGGAGCTCGAACTATACCGTGCTGGTGACGGAGGTGAGGGGAGGAGGAAGAGGAGGAGGGGAGGAGGAGAGAGGGGAGGAGAGAGGGGAGGAGAGGAAGAGAGGGGAGAGGGAAGAGAGAAGAGAGGATTGAGGAGAGGGAGAGGTGAGAATTTCGGGTTTAGGGAGGGAAGAGGGAAGAGAGAAGAGATCGAAATAGGCCGAAGAGAAATGGGGAGGAGGAGCTCGAGCTCGAGCTATACCGCCACCATTGCCGGCGAGGTAGGTCAACGTCGTTGGTAATGACATTACCAACGACGTACGTCGTGGGTAATGTCATTACCAACGACTTGACTCGTTGGTAATGACATTACCCACGAGTTGCTAGGTCGTTGGTAATGTCATTATTAATTTGTCGACTATTATCCGATCGACCAATTTCCGACCATTTTCCGACTACATAATTTCCGACTACGTACAATTTCCGACTACGTATAATTTCCGACTACGGTTCCGATTTCCGACTACGTTCAATTTCCGACTACGGTTCCGATTTCCGACTACGTTCAATTTCCGATTTCCGACTACAGTTCCAATTTCCGACTACGATTCCGATTTCCGACTACGTTCAATTTCCGACTACGGTTCCGATTTCCGACTACGTTCAATTTCCGACTACGGTTCCGATTTCCAACTACGTTCAATTTCCGACTACATACAATTTCCGACTACGTACAATTTCCGACTACATACAATTTCCGAGTACATTTTCCGACAACGTTCAATTTCCTTAAACATTTTACTACGTACATTTGCCGACTACAATTTCCGACTACAATTTCCAACGTACTAAGGATGATAATCGTAATCATCTTCATCACTTGAGTCTGACTCGGTTTCATAGGTAACCTCTGGCAATATGTGCCGCTCCTCGTCATCTGAATCAGCGTCAACTTCATATGGATTAACATCGAGAAGTTCTGCTCCAGTAATTCGAACCACACTCCCAGATCTCACATTATTAAGGCGAATCGTAGATGATTCCGGAATGTCAAAAGCGTTCGGCTCTTGGTATGCAGTAACTTCCTCATCATCTGCGGTATCACCAAGTGTGGCAGCACTGTATATGTTTCTATGAGCAACATGGTTAACCACCTTCCACGGGACTTTGTTAAGAAGATCGTCCAGGTAAAACACTTGTTTTACTGATGAGGCAAGAACGAAATGGTCATCTTCATACCAGGTAGTAGCAGTATTCACCGAAAATGTTCCGTACTGATCGGTCCTTGTGTTCTCCGGGCTAGTATCAAACCATCTACACTTGAACAAGTGCACTTTCATGCGGTTCCCATAAATTAATTCAACAACTGAATGAAGGACACCGTAATAGTCAACGCCATCCTGCCCACCATGGACCATCACCCCACAATTCTGTGTTTTCAGTCGGTCGTCTCGATTTTCACATATAAATTTCACGCCATTGACCTGACACATCGAGTAAACTTTTGAAGCAATCGGTTTCATCGCCAGGACCCTCAATTCGTTTGACCACTCTGGGCAACCATCATCTGCTACATGGTTCATCTGAAAACGTCCATATATTAATACGTACAGAAGAAATTATGTCATCTTGAAACCACAAAACCACGTACATACATACATGCTATATAAGGATATATATAAAAATAGACATATACACATATACTTACCCATTGACCAAAGTAGTTTGCAAACGTCTTGTTGTGGTAATCAACATTTCCGGCAATAGCAGGGCAGTGAAGATGATAGTTTTTCCAATATTGTACTTCTTGACAGTTAATCAGTACCGACCAGTGGGCAATGGCTACCTCATTTCCATCCAACTTGTACGACTTTGGCAAGCTTCCCTGTACTACCACGTCACTGGAGATGATAGAAAGGTTGAACTGGGATTCATCTATCGGCATATGTTGTTGGGGGTCCTCTACATTTTCGAGGTACACTTTAGTGTACGTTACACACTCGTGCGCACGATATGCTTCAGCGATACACCCTTCAGGTGCATATTTATTCTTCACATAGTCCTTGTAGGCTCCCAATTGTCTACAAGTTAACAAGTACATGTTAACTTACTTAACCACAAGAATTTACATATAAAAACATAGGCAAACCAAATTTATGAATCATTTGTACCTTTCCATGGGATACATCCAAGTGTAGTGTACGGGACCGGTAAGCAACAATTGTTCGGGAAGATGGATCATCAGGTGCGGCATTATGTCGAAAAAATTTGGGGGAAATATCCTCTCAAGCTTGCACATGATAAAAATGATGTCATCTTGCATCTCCATCAGGTCTGCTTTTTTAACTTCCCTGGTGCATAACTTCTGAAAGAATCTTGACAAGGCCACCAACGGCTCCACCACCTCTTTGGGCATGTACCCTCGAATGAAAATAGGGAAAAGGCGTTGAAGCAGTATATGGCAGTCATGACTCTTTAATCCGTACATCTTATTGTCCCGGAAGTTAACACACCTGCTTATATTTCCTGCATAGCCATAAGGATACCTGCATATATATAGATAAAGCCATATATATGGACCAATTATATTTCTCGCATATAACCATATATACTCCGCTAAAAATTTAAGGCCAAATTCCTACATAGCCATAAGAATATATACCTGACATTACTCAGCCACCGAAAAATTTCATGCTTATGCTTCGGCTTTACGGTGTACGGAGCTTGCGGCATTTTTCTCTTACCATCTCTTAACCACAAATGTTTCCGCACACCCATTGCTTTCAGATCAATGCGTGCCTTAGGGATGTCTTTTGTTTTCCCCTCCAAGTTAAGAACTGTGCCCACCACACTTTCACACACATTCTTCTCTATGTGCATGACATCTAGGTAATGTCTGATAGGCAACCTGGGCCAGTAGGAGAGTTCCCAGAATATGCTCTTGTGTGTCCAAAACTTATACCTTTCGGGCTTGTCTGGAATTGACGCCACTATGTCAGGATGATTGCTCAGCTGGCCAAAATCGTATTCATTCAACACTTCCAAAATTTCTTCCCCTGTCCATCGCCTGGGTGCCACACCTGTTTCCACAGTCCCATCAAACGCGTCTGGATCCTGCCTAAATGGGTGATCATATGGAAGCCAACAACGGTGACGCATCTGAACAATTTTAC
Organism: Geum urbanum; assembly: GCA_946800695.1. Taxonomy (NCBI): domain Eukaryota; kingdom Viridiplantae; phylum Streptophyta; class Magnoliopsida; order Rosales; family Rosaceae; genus Geum; species Geum urbanum. The sequence goes on from OX326998.1 coordinate 46,599,825, forward strand.
TGCAATGAGGACTGCAACAATCAACCGTCATGCACTCTGAACAAGCCCTGTAACCCCTGGTAACGTTGCCCGACAACATACCGCGGGCAGGAAAATCACTGATGGTGCCAACAAGCATGGCATGCATCTGGAACATCTCCTTTTTGAACCTATCGTAAGTGGGGTGGCCACACTCACTCAGGTACTTAAGCTCCTCAATCAAAGGCCTCAAATACACATCGAGACACTTTCCTGGATAACCCGGGCCCGGAATTAACAGAGTGAGCATATTGTATTCCTTCTTCATGCACATCCATGGTGGAAGGTTGTACGGTACCAAAATAACTGGCCATATACTGTATTGAAGACTCATGTTGCCAAAAGGGTTGAATCCGTCAGATGAGAGCCCTAGCCAAACATTTCGGACCTCTGCTGCAAAATGATCAAACTCCCTGACCATGTGCTTCCAAGCCTTTCCATCGGAAGGGTGTATAAGGGTGTCATCGTCAGGCAAGTTCCTCTCAGCCCACCATCTCATTGCCTCGGCCGTGAAAGCACACATGAACAACCGCTCCAGCCTATCAATAAGCGGGAAATATCGAAGTATCTTCACAGCTTTCTTGTTGCCTGCAGGAGTCAACTTATACCTTTCTGTAAAACATACCGGGCAGGCTTCAAGGTCTTCGAGATCTTTTCCCCAGAAGAGAATACAATCATATCTGCATGCATGGATTTTGATGTAGGAAAGCCCAAGATCTTTCAGGATATGTCGCACCTTATGATGAGTGGTAGGAAGACGATGACCGGGTGGCAGTAGCGAAGCAGTCCACTTCAACCAAGAATCAACAGCTTTGACAGACATTTTGTTCTCCATTTTGAGCTGCATCACTCCCATCACACTTTCAAGAACAGTCTTACTACAACCGTCGTACAACGGAGTCTGTTGCAATGCAATCAGGTTGTTGTACTTGTCCATACCGCTTGTGTTGACATGACCTCCAGGTAATGGTTCGACTGGCTCGATATGGGGGAAACCCTCAACGACGGGAGGGACATTTGGTGCTTCATCAGCAAATACACCGCTCTCATGAGGAAACATATCATTGATTAACATCGATGTTGAATCATAGGATGAACTGTCCCTCTCAGCAAAATCTCCATGATCATAGCGTGGACTTGCCCTCTCACCAAATTGTCCATGATCATGCGGACCCGCTACCGATGTTTCACCGTGATAAATCCAACAAGTGTACTTATCCCAAAACCCGTATTTACTCAGGTGCCTCTGGACTTTATCAATGGGAAATCGAAATCGATCGCTGAAACACTTACATTCTTTACACGGGCAATAATGAAGTGTAGTGTCTCCACAATTAGCCTTCACAAAATCCACAAAACTCCTAATTTCCTGGTGATATCTGACATCCCATCTTTCGAGGCTCATCCAACTCTTGTCCATCCTGAAAATTCTAACAATTTTACGTATTAATTATATATATACACACATTCACTACTAATAATCGACGTGATCTCTCCATTCAACTCTAATTAAATCAACACGTACATGCATGCATATGTATATATATCGATCTAATCTCTGAATTCGATTCAGTACTCGATGATAGTATTCTCCTTTTTTCAATTCAAAACGTATTTGACTGGGTAGGAGGAGGCTCTGTTAAGCCTGGCTCCGATAACAATACGATAATACCAGTCATTGATTCAGACACAAGATTAACTACAAGCTGTTTTCTCGTTTCGGTGACCGTACATCAACAACATTTCATATATATCTCACGAATTGGATTTGATCAACACACACACACACATATATATATACCACATATACGTATATATACACCTACGTACCTATATATATAGCTTCCCGAGTGATCGAGTTTTCGACGCGCGCCTTAATTTTGACAATATACCGAATGATCGATTTCAGAGCGTACGTACGTTTTCCTTCTTTCGATTTCTCTGAATTTTTTTCGATCAAAATGATTGAATGATCGAGCTGCCGTAGCCGGCATCTAATATAAGACACATTGCCGGCGACGGAGTAAGTCGCCGGAAATGAAGACATTACCGGCGACTTTACGCCGGAATCTCGCCGGTAATGTTCCAAGACATTACCGGCGACTCCAACCGTCGCCGGCAATGTCTAGCCACACATTTCCGGCGAAATTCCGGCCGGAAAATCGCCGGAAATGTTCGGCTTGACATTACCGGCGACGGTTGGAGTCGCCGGTAATGTCTTGGAACATTACCGGCGAGATTCCGGCGACATTACCGGCGACGGAGTAAGTCGCCGGTAATGATGGACATTACCGGCGACTTTTCCGGTCGCCGGCCTTGTCTCCGGTGATCTCGCCGGTAATGGGCACAAATGTTGTAGTGATGCATGCACAACACATATATATTAATTAAGCACGACGTACCTAGCTATATATATATAATGCGCATGAATCATCACGAACTCATTCTCGACATCACCCAAAGATCGATTTCAGAGCATTTTCAGAAAAAATGGAAATTTTTTTGAATGACAGATCGAGCTGCTGCCCAGATCTGAAATAAGAAACTATAACCGACGATATGAAAAAATCGTTGGTAATAGTAAAAAAAAATCGTCGGACATAGTCGAAAACTATGACCGACGAGTTTCCGGCGACTATAACCGACGACAAGAAAATATCGACGGTCAAAAAACTATAACCGACGAGATTATCCTGTCGTCGGTTATAGTAAACTATAACCGACGAGATCCCTTCTCGTCGGTCGTTCTTTGAAGACCTCGTCGGATATACCTATTCTACTGGTAGTGAACTCTCAAGAAGAGACTTAACTCAAATTCTCGGCCAATAATTAAGTCGTGATCAAGACCAGCAATTCAATCAATTATCGAAAATCTGCTATTACGCGCTAACTCACGAATAAAGCTGATTACACTACTGATTCTGTTCTGGGTCGTCACAATACTTAAATAATTGAAGTCAATCATCTTTTAGATACATATGCAAGGATCATGCCAGCAAAATTTTAGCTCAATCAGAGATGTTTTAACGATTTGATTGTCGCATTGTTTAACAATGCAAACAAATTGTCAGATTTAGCTCAAAATTTTAATGTGAAGATTAAGTGGCTAAACAATCTCTGATTTGGCTGAAATTTTGTAAGCACGATCCTTGAATGAGTATCTAAAAGATGAGTGATTCCAATAATCGATTTATTTTGTCCATTTTGAGTAAAATGAAACTTCATACCAAAGTTTCAGTGAAAAACTTCAAACTCGATAAGATTTGTCTTAACGATGGATAATCTACTTATATAAAACTAATAAGCTGAATGGTTGAAACACTCAAATGTGATCGAAAAGATGGTACATATAATTCTCTATCCCTGATACTTACTTCAAACAAAATTCTTGAGTAGAAGGGCCCTATATATATATATAAAAGGAGCTAGGTTCCACGGAAACAGAAGTGGGTGCTTGGAAGCGAAGCGTTAGGAAATACGAAAGCGTCAATTTTTAAATTATGTTGAAAGCCCATATCGTATTAACTTGAACAATAAACATTGAAATAAATGAAAACTAAAAATTACCATGTCTAGCCACATCTCCATAACACATATCACTTTAAGTAAACTAAAGAGTTTTATGCCATTATCCTTCCTTCACCGGGAGTAGTTATTGCTCAGCAATCAAATTCATTTAAATTAATAAGTACTACAATACTCCATTCCCAGTTCACGATACGGCTATAACTTTCAGATCAAAATCGATAAAAAAGTGAACCAAAAAAATTGAAAAACCAAAAAGAACTAAAATTTTCGGTTAGGTTCGGATTTTTGGTTTTGAAAAACCAAGCCGAACCATTTGAACCAAAATGTTCAAAACAGCATCATTTTTTATTTGGTGGAGTAACCCAAAAATCTTAATTTAGCCACAACCTATTTAAAAATAAATAAATCAGCCTCAACTCTCTCTCTCTCTCTCTCTCTCTCTCTCTCTCTCTCTCAAAGCCTTCTTCCCTAACGAGCCATAATCGATTTTCAGTGTAAAAAATTATATAACCGAATCAAACTGATTAAAATATTTTTGAAAGGACCCAACCCCGATTTAGTTTCCTAAACCGGAATCAAATCGCTTCTGAACACATGAACCTGGAAAAACCACAAAAATTTCAGCAAAGTTTCGCTATAACGTGGAATTGCCATTAACCACCCGAAAACACACTTCATCCTATGCCACAAAAGTCAAACCGTGGGCACCAATCACATCCGGATTTCTCAATATCATAAACATAATGTAAAGTAATAAGTAAAACTGTACTTTATAGAAATCCGGGGAAAAATCATATGAAAGTATAACAGTAGAGTAATCAAAGCGACCACTAATCCTCCGACTGCGACGTGAGACACCTGAATCTGAACTGCAAACTGGGCACGAAAACTGAAAAGCCCAGGGGAAAAGCAAATAAAATCGTTAGAGTGAGTGGACAAAAATAATCATGTGCCTTTCACCAATTATATATATCATAAAACAAAGCGAGTTCATAAAATGAATGGAGGTGTCAGGCGAATCTCTCAAGCCCGACGGTCAGGCGAATCTTTCAAGCCCGACAGTGATAGACTAGGCGAATCTCTCAAGCCTAGTAGGCACATCAGGAGAATCTCTCAACCCTGGATCTGGACTACCGGTGATCAGCGGAGTAGCCAATGCATTGATGCTAAGTAAATGCCATCACCATATAAAATATAAAATAATACCTCCAAAAACAATAAATAATCTCAATACCATACTGTAAATAAATACTGAAATCAAGAACTCGCTATGACAGTGTAAATCAAAGTCCACTCACAGATAGCACAGCGCGCAAACGCGCTAATCACGAGATCCGGCGGAAGATCCCTCGCCCAATGTACGATCTCGATCCCCTGAATAATCACAAAATATAACTGATCAAAATCACAATTCATTAACCTGTACCACACCTCGGAAACCAACCATTTCCGAAAACATATAACTCGATACAAAATAATTGTCGAAATTCCCCAAACTCTCCACATAAACCCTCGAATAAAAATCCGATTTCCAAATCAACTCGAAAACCTTAAGGAGATGATCGGGGTGCGATTACGAGTAAAACGGCATAAAACTCGTCAAAATCCAAAAAGTCAACTCTCCACCGGAGCGCCGCCTTTGACCGCCGGCGGCGGCGGCGGCGCGACGTCAACAATGACGAATCCCGGCCAAAATTTCCAGATCACAAGTCCTCCTCAAGCCCAACAACTTCCTCCTCTACACCGAGACCCAGTTCCAAGCCCACCGGCCGGAATTGAGCCCGAAACCGCACATAATCCATTGATTCTGGCGAGCCTCAAACCTAAACCAATTCACAATTCCTTCACCCAAAAGCTTCCCCCACACCCCCGACCTCAACTGTTGCTGGAGTGCCGCCCCCCTACAACGGCGAAATCCACGGATTTCACCGAGCTCGAACTCCAACAAAACCTCACCAAATCTCACAAATCCAAGTTCTAAACCATTGGAAATCAAGAGAGAAATCTATTCATAACAATTTCATGGCCGGAGGTGGCCGGAAACGGAAAGTTTCCGGCGAGTCAAATGGTAGTCCGAAATGGTTCGGTCAACGCAGGTCAACGGTGGTCAACCTCGGTCAAACTTCCCAAAATAGTGTTTTCGACAATTTTTTGACTATTTCCGATATTTATACTCGCGGCTCAATACGATCGGCGGTCCAAAACGAATCACAACCATGTTTCGGATAACTCAAACGGAAACGGATAAACACGACGGAATTACGCGATTTCAAATATTCATAACATATTCCTCGATTGTCGAAACAATTATCCGAAATCGCATACGAACTCGAAATCACGCGTACTACAATTCTCGTGAAGAGACTCAACCCAAATTTGTGATGTCCCGAACCAGAATCAGTACAGTAATCGGCTTAATTCACGAGTTTACGCGTAATTACAGTTTTCCGTAAATGAATTGAATTAGCGGTTTCGATCACGACTTAATTATCGAGCGAGAATTTGAGTTGAGTCTCTTCTCGAGAGTTGTTGTACGCGTGATTTCGAGTTTGTGGGCGGTTCCGGATAATTATTTCGACGATCAAGGAATATAATATGAATATTTGAAATCGCGAAATTTTGTCAAGTTTATCCTTTTGGATTGAGTTATCCGAAACGTGGATGCGATCCGTTTTGGACCGTCGATCGTATCGAGTCGCGAGTATAAATATCGGAAATAGTCGAGAAATTGTCGAAAACACTGTTCTGGAAGTTTGACTGGCGTTGACCAGTCTTGGGTGCATTGACCCGCGTTGATCAGAGGAGAAAAACTTCACCGCCGTTTGACTCGCCGGCGACCTTCTGTTTCCAGCCACCTCTGGCTTGGACTTTGGTATATTTCGATTCCTCTCATGATTTGCTACTGTTTAGCATTTGGAATTGTCTGAATTGATGTTGAATTGAGGGAGAAATTGTAAGTTGAAATTTGGGATTTTTTGGCCAGATTCGGGGTGAGTGGACGGTGGCGCTCCGGCCACAGGGGTGGCCGGGGATTAAGGGGGTTCGACCCGTGGGGCCACGACTGATTCATGTTAAACCAAGCATTTAATTAAAAACTTAATCAAACACAAATACAATTAAAACCCTTCTTTGTTGATGTAGCATTGGTGAGTAGGGATCGTTCTTAACTGGGGATTGAGGGTGTATGCAAAACTATGCTAAGGTTGTTTAGGGGGGGTGCAAGATTGTTGGTTTTAAGTTTCCTACAAAATAAAACAAGAAGATGGTTAGATACATATCAAGAAATCACAAGTTCTAACATGTTTAAACTCATAGACAAGCAAACAATCAAGAACACATAATCCTAACATGCATCTTGCTGAAAATAAGTTCCTTAATCTATTATTTACACATTGATCATCACATCTAGTTACCTAGCCGATTATCCCATCTTTGTTTAAGTCCTACGAAATTTCTAGGTTAATTAAAACACATACACATGCATACATCGAATTAGAGAGAAACCAAATCATTAAGTTAACTTCCTAACTCAATTTTATCTTGATTAATTCGGTGGAACATGCTAGGGTGAACCAAATCATCTAATGTCATCCTAAACAAGTTTCAGAGCATTAAGAACTTAGTAAGCAAGCATACATGTTCAAATCCAACCTACAAACACATGGAGGAGCTCAAAACAAGTCAGAAATAATCATCTTTACACTAAAACATTAGTCTTTTATTACAAAGTCTCGAAAAACCAATATAAACCGAAAATAAATACAAAAGGGCCATGTTACACTTTTTGCTCCGAGGTAGTCTCTCTCCGCAAGCTCCAAGCGCACGTCCATTGTTAGTGATGGTGAACGCAAGATTCCAAGGCCAAATCTAGCACAAGTAGGCTCACGGGTGAATGAAGGATTATTTGGAAGGTGGTGGAGATGGTATTTCAGTTTAGGGAGAGGCTGATCTTAACTAAGTATGAGAGGAGTTAGTGTTTGGACAAGGGTTCGGCTCTATGATGTGTGTTTTTTTTGAATGAGTCGAGCTCCCGGTTATATAGGAGAAGGGTATGGTTTTTCCTACTAAAACAAGACATTCCATATTAAAATCGGAGAAATCTGACCAGCTGTAGTAAAATGCATTTTCTCGGAGTTCCAGAGCTTGAAAAGTTCTGATTCTTGTTTCATTGGAAAGCTTATTCAAAGGGATATAAAATCTATAGAAGGAATGCCATATTTGGAATTGAATTGGATTTACTACGGATTTTAGAAGTTAAGTGACCTGGCTCCCCTGTTTTCTTCTTCTTCAAGGAAAAGGAAATCTTCATATCTTCAAATCATGCATTCCTTATTCCCTAATAATTCTTGGCCGAATCTAGCATATTCTTGCACATATTTTGGCCCTCAAATCTGGTCTGAAAATTCATATAATATTTCCAAAAATTCGTCTATTATATGCTCCATATATTCCGCCATATTTGCTCTTTCCTGGGTCGCGCAAGAGAAATGTCTTCATCTTTTTGTCCACCATTTTGGTATCCATTTCATTTGGAATTTTGTTTCCAATTCTTGACACCATATGGGAATGCATTTTAGTAACCATTTGAAGACCATTCCTCGGACCATTTCTTCTCTGGAATTAGGAACTTTTCTCCTTATCCCGCTTTTAGCTCCGAAACGCCTCCTTTATTATTTCCTCCTTTATTTCTACCTAAAAACATAAAGTAAGTTAGAAACATATTTGCTAAGCATAAAACAAAGTTAGATGTAGAGAGAAAGACATTAAGAATCAAGCATAAAATGCGTAGATCAACGGCGGAGCCTTTGAGAGTGGCCTTGAGGGCAGCCGTGTGCCGTGGACGGAGATCGACTGAGATCAGGGGCTGCCGGCGATGTGAGATTTCGTGACTTTTGAGATATTTTCCGGCGATTTAGGCCAGAATTGGATGTTGACTCAGTTGAGAGATGTGTTGGGCTCGAGGAGGAGAAGCTTCGGTGAGCTTGGCCGCCGGAAAATCTCTCCGGTTGACGGCGCACCGCCGCCGCCGCCGGAGGTCAACGGCGGAGCTCCGGCGACCCGTTGACTCTTTGAAATGTGTAGAGTTATATGTTGTTTTGCTCGTATTCGTGCCCCGATCATCTCCTTGAGGTTTTCGAGTTGATTTGGGTACCGGATTTTTAGTGGAGGGTTTATGTGGAGATTTCAGAAGTTTACATCGATTATTTTGTACCGAGTTATATGTTTCCGAGAACGGTTGGTTTCCGTGGTGTGGTGCAGTGTGATGAACTGTGATTTTGATCAGTTATATTTTGTAATTATTCAGGGAATCGAGATCATGCTTTGGGCGAGGGATCTTCCACAGGATCTCGTGATTAGCGCGTGTGCGCGCTGTGCTCACCTGTGAGTGGACTTTTCTATTTTCACTGTCGCAGCGAGTTCGTGATTTCCGTATTTATTTATATAGGATTTTGAGATTATTTATTGTTTTTGGAGGTATTGTTTTATATTTTATATGGTGATGGCATTTATTTAGCATTGATGCATTGGCTACTCGGCTGATCACCGGTAGTCAGATCTAGGGTTGAGAGATTCCCCTGATGTGCTCGCTAGGCTTGAGAGATTCGCTAGCCTATCACCGTCGGGCTTGAGAGATTCGCTTGGCACCTCCATTTATTTTCCGAACTCGTTTTGCTTGATTTTATGGTATATGTTAATGGTGAAAGGCATATGTTTATTTTCGTCCACTCACTCTAACGATTTTATTTGCCTTTCCCCTGGGCTTTTTGGTTTTCGTGCCCAGTTTGCAGTTCGGATTCTGGTGTCTCACGTCGCGGTTGGAGGCTTAGCATTCGAGCTACCTTTCTTTTCCAGTAGGTTTCTTGTTTTGCCTACTGTTGTACATTTTTGTATATATACACTAGAGGTCGCTCTGATACGCTACTGTTATATTTTCATATGTTTTCCCGAATTTCTGTAAAGTACAGTTCTTGATTATTGCTTTACTTTATTGTTATGATATTGAGAAATCCGGATGGGATTGGTGCCCACGGTTTGGCATTTGTGGCATAGGATAAAGTGTGTTTTCCGGGTGCAGGTTAATGCCAATTATGCGTTAGTAACGAAACTCTGCCAGAATTTTTGTGGTTTTTGCAAGTTCGTGATTTTCAGAAGGGGTTTGATTCCGGTTTAGGAAACTAAATCGGTGTTGGGTCCTTTCAAAATTCTCGTCCGATAATTAAGTCGTGAACCGAACCGCCAATTTGATTAATTTACGATAAACTGTGATTTCTCGCTAACTCGTGGATTAAGCCGATTACTATACTGATTCTGGTTCGGGTCGTCACAAATCTACCCACCTTAAAAAAATTTCGACCTCGATATTTACGTACCTGCTAGGTGAACAGATGAGGATACTGCTCCCGCATACGTTGGTCAGCTCCCAGGTGGCCTCCTCAACTGAATTATTCTGCCACAAGACCTTCACAAGCGGTATAACCCGGTGCCTCAACTCCTGCTCACGCCGATCGAGAATCTGTACCGGCTCCTCCACATATGTCAAATCCTCCCGGATAGGAAGCTGATAAACCATGTAACATCGAAACATTGTTAACATCATGTACTCGAGCCATCTCGGAAGGCAACTCTAGTTTGTAATCCACAGCACCAACTCTCTCGGTAATCTCGTACGGACCGATCTACCTAAAAACATAAAGTAAGTTAGAAACATATTTACTAAGCATAAAACAAAGTTAAATGTAGAGAGAAAGATATTAAGAATCAAGCATAAAATGCGTAGATCAAATTCCGCCACACTTAGACTTTGCTAGTCCCTTAGCAAATATAAAACAAAACTACGGACACGAAAAATCAAAGAGAATCAATAAAGGAAAATGTCATACATTATTCACAAACACTTAGATGTTTCTTCGTTTCAAAGCCGCAAATTCTCATGTAATCATGTTTGAAAACGCAAGAAAACACTAAGTAAAACAAAACTAAGCCCTTAGTTGAATTTGTCTCAGAAATTCTTTAAGTATATGGCGAATTAAGCATGAATGTTCATAGAATTCAATAGAGAATTGAGATATAATCATGTTATGAACAAGTAAGACATGGAGAAAATAATGGTGATTTTAAGTCTGTGCATGCTCCGAATAAGGTTCAAATCAACTCACATGGATGCTCTCATCATATTTCCACTCATGCAAAGGGTTTTCTCAAAGTGTTTAAATATGCAACAAAATGGAAGCAACTACTTGCACAAATGAACCAAAACCATATGCTTACTCATGCAACTTACTCCACAGATTGCAGGCTACTCATCTTAGGGATCATAAAAGGACTTTTAAGGGGTTGTAATGGGGCTAAGGCTAAGGCATTCAAAAATTTAGATGAGTGGTGGTTAAGAACATTCAAAAGACTTAGTTATAGCACCAAAGCATCATCAAATTTGTTCATCCTCTTTCCAAAACGTCACCAAGGTCAAACCCTAAGTACACGGGCCAGATTTCATCTTTTTGGACCCTAACTTCATTCTAAACTTCCCTTGAGCTTTTGTAGACAGGACAAAGACCATATTTCTTTACTATTGGGCCTTCAATTTATAACAAACTCCAAATCCACAAGTATGGGGGACATTAATCCAAACAATGTACACTAAAAACATATTACCGGAGAGCTTTTGATTTTTTTTTCTTTTTCTTTTCTTGCTCTTGAAAATTTCTTCTTTTTTTTGTATTTTTCAGCAATCACACAATCTTTTTCAAGCTATTTGAACAAGTCTATCCCCATACACACATCTTCCTCATAGTTTTCACACCATCTATATGTAGTTAGCTTCAAAAATCCCACCAAGTCTTTAGAACAAGGGTATGGAAATTCTACACTAGGTTTAAGTGTTTAGGCTCATATGGTAAATGAAAGAAAGGCTTAACGTGGCTCAAATGGGTTATCTAGGGGTGTCGCAACTCGTGCGCACATCTGGGACACATGGCAATTTGGCAAAGTGGTGGAAAATCTAAGTGCCTTTAATTATATCCGAAATCAGAGTATGTATCAACTATAAGCTTTGTGAATTGACATGAGTAAGTTCTAGTATTCTCTAGTTCATTAAGATCTATGGCAAGTGAGTACATGCATGATTTTGAGACCTATATCTAATATGCACAAAATTTCACTCAAAAGAAGTGTTCAAGGCTCAAAATCTCACTTAAGGCTCATATATATGATTCACAACTTATTCTAACATTTGATTTCTGTACCAAGTTTACAAACCATATCTACTACATGTCATAACACTCAAAAAATATCTCAATTAGTACATGAATTCATCCTTAATGATATGCAACGCCATTTTTGTATTCTTTTCGGTCCAATTTCATCATAGACTAACTAAGAGCATCCTAAGACTCTTTAAAACACTAAGTTAATCAAAAAGACTCAAGACTCTCAAAAAAGTATAGATTTAATCCTCATCTTCTTTGGGCTACCTTAATGAATTGGCCAGTTGGCAAGAGAGACCAAGAGAGGTAGGAGTGATTTTCGAACATGTCTTTTCTCACATCCAAAACCTGTCCTAGAAACCGTCACCTCCTAGACACCAAAACATCTCGGATCTCTTACTCAAAGACAAGTATTCATCCACTTACACTAAATTAGACTCGAATACACTAATTAGTTTTTTTTTAAAGGGCATCATCCGCTGGAAAGTTCCATTGTCCGCCCGATTTTATAATTTATGACTCAATAAAGTTGTACACCCCTTCCCCCACACTTAAACTCTACATTGTCCTCAATGTACTAAAGTAAAGCATAGAATTCAAGATGGAAGGCTAGGATTTACGAAAACTAACTATATAACCTAAAGCAACGAAAATAAAAGAGATAAGGGAAGAGAATGCAAATCAGGTTTGAAGACTCCTTCATTGGGTTGCCTCCCAACAAGCGCTTTTTTTTTTAACATCTTCCAGCCTAGACGTGATGTATCTTCATGTGTTTGAAAGAGGGGGATCCACGAGCTTCACTTCTTCAACGTCATGCTCCTTGAAGTTCTCATAGTAATGCTTCAAACATTGGCCATTCACCTTGAATACTTTTCCAGTGTCCAAAGTCATGATGTCGACAGCTCCATGAGGAAATACTTATACCACAATGTAAGGACCAACCCATCTTGAGCCTAGCTTGCCCAGAAAGAGTCTAAGTCTCGAATGGATTAGCAAAACCTTCTCTCCGGGTTCAAAATTCTTTGTACGGATCATCTTGTCATGAATGCGCTTTGTCCTCTCCTTGTAGATCCATGCGTTGTCAAATGCTTCATTTCAGATCTCTTCAAGCTCATAAAGTTGAAGCTTTCAATGTAAACCAGCCGCATCCTTGTCCATGTTGAATTTCTTGATCGCCCACCATGCTTTATGCTCTAACTCCACCAGAAGATGACAAGCCTTCCCATAAACAAGTCGATAGGGTAACATGCCTATGGGAGTCTTGTATGCCGTCCTATAAGCCCATAATGCATCATCCAAACATTGGCTCAAATCCTTGCGATTTAGCTTGACAGTTCTCTCCAAGATCTTCTTGATTTCGCGATTGGATACTTCCTCCATTCCATTGGTTTGTGGATGATATGGTGTAGAGACCTTGTGTGTAATGCCATACTTCTTCATCAATGCTTCCACGGTCTTGTTCCAAAAATGACTCCCTCCATCACTAATTAGAACGCGTGGCATTCCGAACCTTGAAAAGATGTTAGTCTTGAGGAAATCTACAACAACTCGCGAATCATTAGTAGGGGTGGCTTTTGCTTCCACCCATTTCGAAACATAATCCACAGCAAGTAATATGTAAGTGAAACCATTAGAAGAAGGAAAGGGTCCCATAAAATCAATGCCCCAAACATCAAAAATTTTGACATTGATCATGTAGTTTTATGGAATTTGGTCTCTCGCACCAATGTTTCTGGATCTTTGGCAGCTATCACAGTTAGCACAAAAGTCATTAGAGTCACGAAATAGGTTAGGCAAAAAGAAACCACAATCTAAAACCTTGAGGGCTGTTTTTCTCTAACCAAAGTGTCCTCCACATGCTCCATTGTGACAAAACTCAAGAATAGATGCAAACTCACTATCCGGAATACACCTTCTAATTACTAAATCAGCACATTGTTTCCATAAGTAAGGTTCATCCCAAATAAACGACTTAGCGTTAGACTTAAGTCTATCTCGTTGAGCTCTTGGCATGGAAATGGAAACTCACCAGTAACTAAGTAGTTAACAATATCTGCGTACCATGGAGTTTCAGAAGGACTTACCTTAATTTCGAAGAGTTGTTCATCCGAAAAGTTCTCCTCAATATCCACGGCCTCTTTCTCATGCACAATTTGTGAGAGATGGTCAGCTACCACGTTTTCAACTCCCTTTTTGTCTCGGATTTCCGCATCGAACTCTTGGAGAAGTAGTATCCAACGTATGAGCCTAGGCTTTGCATCCTTCTTCTGCATCAAATACTTCAAAGCAGCATGATCAGTGTAAATTATAACCTTACTTTGAAGTAGATAGGATCAAAACTTGTCCAATGCAAAGACCACAGCTAGCATCTCCTTTTCGGTTGTTGTGTAGTTGGCTTGAGCATCATCAAGTGTTCTTGAGGCATAGTAGATGGCGTAGGGTTTCTTATCCTTCCTTTGCCCTAAAACAGCTCCAACAGCATAATCTGAAGCATCACACATGAGTTCAAAGGGTAGAAACCAATCCGGCGCTTGAAGAATATGAGCACTAGTCAGCAACTCCTTCAACTTGGTGAATGCCACGTTACAATCCTCATCAAACACAAAGGGAGTGTCTTTTTGAAGTAGCTTGCACAAGGGACGTGAGATGCGGGAAAAGTCCTCGATGAACCTCCTGTAGAAACCTGCATGTCCAAGAAAAGAACGAATCTCTCTAACCGAAGTCAGAGAGGGTAAGTACTTCACAAGATCTACTTTTGATTTATCAACTTCAATCCCTTTTTTCGAAACAATGTGTCCAAGAACAATCCCTTGAGTCACCATGAAGTGACACTTCTCTCAATTAAGCATTAAGTTTGTTTCAACGCACCTCTGCAAGATTAGTTCTAAGTTTTCCAAACATGCATCAAAATCTTTCCCAAAAACACTAAAGTCATCCATGAATACTTCAATTATTTTCTCAATGTAATCAGAAAAGATAGAAAGCATGCAACGTTGAAACGTACCTAGGGCATTGCACAATCCAAAGGGCATCCGTCGATATGCAAACGTTCCAAAAGGGCATGTGAACGTTGTCTTCTCTTGATCCTCTTCCGCGATGCTAATTTTGTTGTAACCCAAATATCCATCAAGGAAGCAATAGTAGGAATGACCAGCTAACCTCTCAAGCATTTGATCAAGCAAAGGGAAATTATCCTTCCTTGTGCTTGCGTTGAGATTCCTATAGTCAATGCAAACTCTATGTCCAGTGACAGTTCGCTGAGGCACTAACTCATTCTCCGCGTTCTTGACAACGGTGATTCCGGACTTCTTAGGAACAACTTGCACATGTGAGACCCAACGGCTATCCGAAATCGGATAGATAACCCCACAATCCAAGAGTTTGATGACTTCGTTCTTCACAACCTCCATCATTGGTGGATGGAGTCTCCTTTGAGCCTTACGAGATGGCTTAGCTTCATCTTCAAGTAGAATACGATGAACACAAGTAGCAGGATTGTTACCTTTGATGTCCGCAAGTGTCCAACCAATGGCGGGCTTGTAGTTTTTAAGCATTCGAACAAGCTTAGCTTTTTGCTCTTCCTCCAACGTTGATGAGATGATAACTGGCAAAGTCTCATTGTCATCCAAGTAAGCATACTTCAAATGATCCGGTAACACCTTGAGTTCTAATTCTGGTGCTTGAATAATGGAGGGAACGAGCTTGTTTTCGCCATAGACCAAGGGAATATGGGGTGGTCTAGACGTCACAAAGGTTGCCTCATTAAGTGTCAACGCCATTTCTCTAACTCTGGGCTTCAGAATAATCAAAAAGTTTATTAGAGCGTCATCCCTAGTGTAGTCAGCCCAATTCCATCTTGAAGTACAGTATCAAGCTCATCCTCTCTAATAGTGTCCAAATGCAACTGTGCCATATCCTCCACTAAGTCCAACGAAATGCATAAGTTGATAGTAGCAGTGGGAACCTTCATAGCATCAAGGATGTTGAACTTTATCTTTTCTCCATCAGTCTCCATGGAGAACGTACCTTCAAACATATTTATCTTTGTTCTTGCGGTTCTCATGAAGGGACGTCCAAGTAAAAGTGGCGTTGTGTTCAATGGACTCTCCTCCATGTCAACAATGTAAAAGTCTGCAGGGAAGATCAAGTTGTTGACTTGCACAAGAGCATCTTCAACGTACCTTTTTGGATACTTGTGAGAACGATCAGCTAGCTGAATGATGACGTTGTCTTGCTTAAGCTCACCAAGCTCCATGGATGCATACAGATAGTAAGGCATAACATTGATGGATGCACCCAAGTCAAGCATGACATCCTCAAATTTAGTGTCACCAATCACACAAGGAACAGAAAAGCTCCCAGGATCCTTCAATTTGGGGGGTAGCCGTCATTGCAACACTGTAGACACTGTTGCATTCACCTTCACAACCTCCTTCGCTCTCGTTTGCCTCCTTTGTGTGCATAGCTTTTTCAGAAACATGGTATAGATGGGTACTTGCTTGATGCACTCGATTAAAGACAGATTCACTTGCACCTTCCGAAAGACGTCCAGGATCTCATCGTATTGATCATCTTTCTTTGATTTGGATAACCTGTGTGGAAATGGTGCACGAGCAAACGAAGCATTAGTATTAACTAAACTTGAAGGGATAGAGTTAATACTTTTGTTTGAGGTCGGGTGTGATGGTGATGGTGGCTTAGATGGCACCACATTCTTCTTCTCAAGCTCATTTGTAGAAGGATCTTCTTCAAAAACATCCTCCACAACGTCATGAGCTTGTGATGATGTTGCCTTCATCTTTGGCTCTTCCAAAATCTTCCCACTTCTTGTAGTCACTGCACTCACATTCCTTGTAGGTGGCGTTGGTTGAGAGGGAAGTTGTCCGGTGGTCCTAATATGTCCCATAAAGTCCACAAGTTGGCCCATTTGCTTCTTAATTTCGGTTATGTCTTGACCATGTGCATCCAACGTTGCATTTGTTTCTTTTTGTCCATCCTGGAGAACTTGAGTTGAGGCAGACAGTTGAGCAATCATCTTGTCATAATTCAGATTTGTGAATGTTTGAACCGGAGGAGGCAGAGGCACTTGTGGCATTGGGGCCAATGGTAGCCGTGCATTGTATTGTTGTTGGGGACGTTGGTAACCTTGTTGTTGTGTTGATAGAGGGTTCAAACATCCCTCATTACTGCTCCATTTGAAACCAGGATGATCACGGTTGCCAAAGTTGTTGTAATTGTTGTAGCGTTGGCCTCCTTGATATCCTCCTATGGCATTGACTTGTTCTTCATGTGGTTGCTCGGCCAAAGTAGGACATTGATCACCTAGATGGCCTTGAGAATGGCAAATGCCACAAAGTTGGCCAAGAGACACCTTTTGTCTCTTCACTTCAAGTTCCAGCACTTGCTCCATCATGTTAGAAAGCTTATCATACTTGTCATCCGCAGTAGTCTTAGCTGAACTCACTTCTGCAATAGTCTTCCTTGGAGCCATCCCATATTGAGCATCATTGTTAACTCGGTTCTCCAAGAGTGCACGAGCTTTTATCTCATCTAAATCCATGAAGGCCCCATTTGCAGCAGCATCAAGAAGCTCTCTATCAATCGGTTTGAGTCCATCATAGAAGTAGTTCATCAAATTAGTCTCAGAGAAACCATGGGAGGGACAGGTGGCGCAAAGAACCTTGAAGCGATCATAATATTGACCAAATGACTCATCCGCAGTTTGTGCGGTTCCAGTAATCTTCTTCCTCAAAATAGTGATCTTTGAGGCCGGAAAGTACTTGCTCAAGAAAGCATCTGCAAGTTGCTTCCATGTAGTGATGTGATTTGGTGGATGCTCCATGAGCCAAGTTTATGCTCTATCCTTCAAAGTGAATGGAAACGCCTTTAACTTCAAAAGCTCATCATCCGTATCCGTGGGCTTCATACTCGAGCAAACAAACTGAAATTGCCTCAAATGCATGTTAGGATCTTCATGCGGCATCCCTTGAAAGATTGGAAGGCGATGGAGAAATCCACTCTTGAACTCAATATCCTTCTTGTCCTCTTGAGGAACAGGAAACTGAATGCATGAGGGGCTGCTACTCCAATCTATTGAGCAGGTTTCTTGGCGAAGAGTTTGCCTTGCAACGTTGGCATTGTTGTTGACAAGGTTGTTGACAATGTTGTTGTTGTTGTTCAGGCCGTTCATCGTTTCTGCTTCTTGCTCTTGCTCTTGCTCTACTAAATGCTCGAAATGCTGGGATGATCTTGGTGATGAATTTGGTGAGTCGATCAACTGCGTCCTCAACTATAGGTCGATCAAGATCTTCCAACTCGTTGTTTGAAATGGTCACAGTGCGATTTCGGAGTAGAATTTCTCGTGGACTAGGGTTGGTCATTCATAATTCTGAGCATCCACCAAAGACCAAGTGTTAGTATCAAAAGGATACACAAGAAATGCAAGATACTTTAGCCAAAACGTTGGGATTCATTCAAAACACACAAAAACAAAGCACACGAATTCAAAATAAGCTAAAACACACCAAAAGCACACAGAGACACAAAAGCTATGTCTTAGACTCCTTGAAACACATTATCTACGTTTGTACACTAAAGTGAAATGCAAGGGCTCTAAGTCATCCTAAAATGAATGCAAGTCAAGTCATATGTGGATTTACACGTTCTTACCTCTTGTACTTAGTACCTGCAGGGGTTAGTTGTATATATACTAAGTTAAAACGTCATATACACAAATTGTCACTCAAAAGATGCAAGCATACCATAATCCACGAAATTCATGCATAATACATTCAAACTTTCATTCAAAATGCATCAAACAAGAACCTAAGTGAAAGATGGAGTGAATGCATAAGAGAAAATGTTAGAACCTGTAGAAAACACAAGAGTTACATGCTAAATCAATGATGCGACGTGACCTATCTTTTGGCCTCATGTCCCTAACTTCACTTAGGTTAGGGTACCCGGTGATGAAATCCGAGCATCACAAAGCCGCCAGAAGGTTATGCAGACTAATGCAACGTTTTAATTAGTGTATATTTACAAGATTTTGGTTCAACAAACTATTCACACGTTTTATACACAAGTATTGGGCATTTTGAGTGCGCTTCGGATTTAAAGAGAGTACACTTGCTTGATCTTTAGGTCGTTCAAAGAATGTGCGACTCGCGCGATAAAGTATAAACTTTCAATCGAATGGTCTTGGTTCAATCGATAAACATGGCCAGTTGGGGATAGAGATAACGTAAGAGGCAGGACTAATTTCGACAATGCACCTCGAGGCTTACCGATTATGGAAAGTAGATTTAGTCCTTATCTTCTTTGGGCAACTTTTAATGAGCTTGGCCAGTTAGCAAAAAAGACCACGAGAGGTAGGACCGATTTGAGATCTCGGATCCAGAACCCGTCATAGAAACCGTCACCTTCTAGACACCAAGTCACAAAAGATATCTTACTCAAAGATAAGTGTTCATCCACTCACCGGATCATTGGTATATACTACATTGATGCAAGTCTTTTTTAGATCCAAAACTTGTCACCAATCATAACCCGTTTCTAGACACCATGTCCAACATTCAACCAATCTTTCAAAAATTTACACTCCCTCAAATCCATAGTAGACTCCGCCCTCAACCTTATGCCCATAAATTCACTTAGGTTATGTTGTGTGGTGATGAAATCCACACATCACAAGGGATTTAGGAGATAAACAAAGAAAAGAGGCGCTATCTATTCACAATAAGTGCGACTTAATCAACCAAGCTCATGTACTCAATGTAAATCCAAAGCTTTCCTTTAAGGTGCACACATGGCTGCAAAAAAAATACAATATGAACAAGTGTTAGTAACATAAATAATTACAAAATTTCGTTGGTGTTATACACATGTTAAATATTTACATAATTTCACATAATCACAAAGAATACATGCAATTTCCAGATTCGCGCCAATTGAACACAGCTTCTTGTCGATTTTTTCCAGAATTATTGGCTCGGCCGAATACAATGCAAATTTTCAGATTTTTATGAGACCTGTAGCTATGTCAAATAATTTACACAAAACAGGGCAGTGCACAGTTCCGAAAACAGAAAAATATAAACATATTGTACAAGCATAATCACACAATTCTTTACAATCCCCGGCAACGGCGCTAAAATTGATTCATGTTAAACCAAGCATTTAATTAAAAACTTAATCAAACACAAATACAATTAAAACCCTTCTTTGTTGATGTAGCATTAGTGAGTAGGGATCATTCTTAACCGGGGATTGAGGGTGCATGCATAACTATGCTAAGGTTGTTTAGGGGGGGGGTGCAAGATCGTTGGTTTTAAGTTTCCTACGAAATAAAACAAGAAGATGGTTAGATACATATCAAGAAATCACAAGTTCTAACATGTTTAAGCTCATATACAAGCAAACAATCAAGAACACATAATCCTAACATGCATCTAGCCGAAAATAAGTTCCTTAATCTATTATTTACACGTCGATCATCACATCTAGTTACCTAGCCGATTATCCCATCTTTGTTTTAAGTCCTACGAAATTTCTAGGTTAATTAAAACACATACACATGCTTACATCGAATTAGAGAGCAACCAAATCATCTAGTTAACTTCCTAACTCAACTTTATCTTGATTAATTCGGTGGAACATGCTAGGGTGAACCAAATCAGCTAGTGTCATCCTAAACAGGTTTTAGAGCATTAAGAATTTAGTAAGCAAGCATACATGTTCGAATCCAACCTAAAAACACATGGAAGAGCTCAAAACAAGTCAGAAATAATCATCTTTACACTAAAACATTAGTCTTTTATTACAAAGTCTCGACAAACCAATATAAACCGAAAATAAATACAAAGAAGCCATGTTACACTTTTTGCTCCGAGGTAGTCTCTCTCAACAAGCTCCAAGCGCACGTCCCTTTGTTGGTGATGGTGAACGCAAGATTCCAAGGCCAAATCTAGCATAAGTAGGCTCACGGGTGAAGGAAGGATTATTTGGAAGGTGGTGGAGATGGTATTTCGGTTTAGGGAGAGGCTGATCTTAACTAAGTATGAGAGGAGTTAGTGTTTGGAAAAGGGTTCGGCTCTATGATGTGTGTTTTTTTTGAATGAGTCGAGCTCCCGTTTATATAGGAGAAGGGTAGGGTTTTTCCTACTAAAACAAGACCTTCCATATAAAAATCGGGGAAATCTGATCAGCTGTAGTAAAACGCGTTTTCCCGGAGTTCCAGATCTTGAAAAACTCTGATTCTTATTTCATTGGAAAGCTTATTCAAAGAAATATAAAATCCATATAAGGAACGCTATATTTGGAATTGAATTGGATTTACTATGGATTTTAGAAGTTAAGTGACCTGGCTGCCCTGTTTTCTTCTTCTTCAAGGAAAAGGAAATCTTCATATCTTCAAATCTTGCATTCCTTATTCCCTAATAACTCTTGGCCGAATCTAGCATATTCTTGCACATGTTTTGGCCCTCAAATCAGGTCTGAAAATTCATATAATATCTCCCAAAATTCGTCCATTATATGCTCCATATATTCCGCCATATTTGCTCTTTCCTAGGTCGCGCAGGAGAAATGTTTTCATCTTTTTATGCACCATTTTGGTATCCATTTCATTTGGAATTTGGTTTCCAATTCTTGAAACCATATGGGAATGCATTTTAGTAACCATTTGAAGACCATTCCTCGGACCATTTCTTCTCTGGAATTAGGAACTTTTCTCCTTATCCCGCTTTTAGCTCCGAAACGCCTTCTTTATTTCTACCTAAAAACATAAAGTAAGTTAGAAACATATTTACAAAGCATAAAACAAAGTTAAATGTAGAGAAAAAGACATTAAGAATCAAGCATAAAATGTGTAGATCAACGGCGGAGCCTTTGAGAGTGGCCTCGAGGGCCGCCGTGCGCCGTGGACGGAGATCGACGGAGATCAGGGGCTGCCGGCGGTGTGAGATTCCGTGACTTTCGAGCTATTTTCCGGCGATTTGGGCTAGAATTGGGTGTTGACTCAGTTGAGAGATGTGTTGGACTCGAGGAGGAGAAGCTTCGGTGAACTTTGGCTAGAATTGACTTTTTGAAATTTGTGGAGTTATATGTTGTTTTGTTCGTATTCGCGCCCCGATCATCGCCTTGAGGTTTTCTAATTGATTTAGGTACCAGATTTTTTGTGGAGAGTTTACGTGGAGATTTCGGGAGTTTACGTCGATTATTTTGTACCGAGCTATATGTTTCCGGGAACGGTTGGTTTCCGATGTGTGGTACAGTGTGATAAACTGTGATTTTGATCAGTTATATTTTGTAATTATTCAAGGAATCGAGATCATGCTTTGGGCGAGGGATCTTCCGCAGGATCTTGTGATTAGCGCGTGAGCGCGCTGTGCTCACCTGTGAGTGGACTTTTCTATATTCACTGTCGTAGCGAGTTTGTGATTTCCGTATTTATTTATATACGATGTTGAGATTATTTATTGTTTTTGGAGGTATTGTTTTATATTTTATATGGTGATGGCATTTATTTAGCATCGATGCATTGGCTACTCGGCTGATCACTGGTAGTCAGATCTAGGGTTGAGAGATTCCCCTGATGTGCCCGCTAGGCTTGAGAGATTCGCCTAGCCTATCACCGTCGGGCTTGAGATATTCGCGTGACCGTCGGGCTTGAGAGATTCGCCTCGCACCTCCATTTATTTTCCGAACTCGTTTTGCTTGATTTTATGATATATGTTAATGGTGAAAGGCATATGTTTATTTTTCGTCCACTCACTCTAACGATTTTATTTGCCTTTCCCCTGGGCTTTTCGGTTTCCGTGCCCAGTTTGAGTTCGGATTCTGGTGTCTCACGTCGCGGTTGGAGGCTTAACGTTCGAGCTACCTTTCTTTTCCAGTAGGTTTCTTGTTTTGCCTACTGTTGTACATTTTTGTATATATATACACTCGAGGTTGCTCTGATACGCTACTGTTAAATTTTCATATGTTTTCCCGAATTTCTGTAAAGTACAGTTTTTGATTACTGCTTTACTTTATTGTTATGATATTGAGAAATCCGGATGGGATTGATGAAGACGGTTTGGCATTTGTGGCATAGGATGAAGTGTGTTTTCCGGGTGTAGGTTAATGCCAATTCCGCGTTAGTAACGAAATTCTTGCGAAATTTTTATGGTTTTTGCAAGTTCGTGTTTTTCAGAAGGGGTTTGATTCTGGTTTAAGAAACTAAATCGGGGTTGGGTCCTTTCAAAATTCTCGTCCGATACTTAAGTCGTGAACCGAACCGCCAATTCGATTAATTTACGATAAACTGTGATTTCTCGCTAACTCGTGGATTAAGCCGATTACTATACTGATTCTGGTTCGGGTCGTCACAAATCTACCCGCCTTAAAAAAATTTCGATCTCAAAATTTACGTACCTGCTAGGTGAACAAATGAGGATACTGCTCCCACATACGCTGCTCAGTCTCCCAGGTGGCCTGCTCAACTGAATGATTCTGCCACAAGACCTTCACAAGCAGTATAACACGGTGCCTTAACTCCTGCTCACGCCGATCGAGAATCTATACCGGCTCCTCCACATATGTCAAATCCTCCTCGATAGGGAGCTGATAAACTATGCAACATCGAAACATGGTTAACATTGTGTACTCTAGCCATCTCGGAATACAACTCTAGTTTGTAAGCCACAGCACCAACTCTCTCAGTAATCTCGTACGGACCGATGTACCTTGGTCGAAGCTTGCCACTCTTCCCGAAACACACAACTCCCCTCAAAGGAGATAGCTTCATGAAGACCCAATCGCCCACCTCGAACTAGAGACTCTTCCTTTTCATGTCCGCATAAATTTTCTGGCGATTCTGGGCAATCTTCAGTCTGTCCTGGATAATCTGAATATCCTCCATTGTGCTCTTTACCAGATCAGGGCCAATAAGCCATCGCTCACCCACCTCACTCCAATATAATGGAGTGCAGCACTGCCTCCCGTATAGAGCCTCATACGGTGCCATATCAATACTGGCCTTATAACTGTTGTTATAAGCAAACTCAATCAAATGCAGTTGCTGGTCCCAATTTCCTCTAAACTATAGAATACAAGACCGCAACATATCCTCGAGAGTCTAAATAGTACGAGGATGAAAAGCTATACTGAAATGCAATCTGGTACCCAAAGCTCGCTGCAATGCCTACCAGAACTCTGAAGTAAACTGACTGTCTCGGTGAGAAACAATGGATACAGGCACACCATGCAGATGAACAATCTCCGCCAAATACAGCTTTGCCAATCTGCCCACTGAAACCTTCCACGGAAGTGCAAGGAAATGAGCGAATTTCGTAAATAGATTTACAATAACCCAAATACCAGTATTACCAGCCAAAGTACACGGTAACTGATACACGAAATCCATGGTAATTTGTTCCCACTTCCAAACCGGAATCTCCAAGGGCTGTAACTTTCCCGCAGGCTTCTGCCTCTCTGCTTTAACCTGCTGACAAATAAGACATCTGCTAACATATGTGGCAATCTCCCTCTTCATATTTCATCACCAGTAATAAGCTCCGAGTGTACGAAACATCTTCGTACCCCGGGATGCATTGCATACGCAGAACAATGAGCTTCGTCTAAAATCTCTTTCTTCAAACCCTCGTCCCTGGGTACACATAATCTACCTTTGAATAGTAACATGCCATCATCACTCAACCAAAACTCTGTTGGCACACCATTCTGAATCATGGTCTTCTTGTCCAACAGATAGAAATCCGCATCCTGAGCTTCCCGAACCTGATCCACTAATACCGGTCGAACCTGGAAGTTAGCCAATAAGGCTCTATCATCGTCCCACTCGAACTCAGCTCCTGTAGCTCGTAGCTTAGCTAACATGGAAATTCTGGCCACACACACATGAAACAACGCTCCATATTTCCAACTGAGTGCATTAGCAATGACATTAGCCTTCCCTGGATGGTACTCGAAAGTGCAATCATAGTCATTAATCAACTCCATCCGTCGGCACTGCCTCATGTTCAAGTTTGGCTGCGTGCGTAAATAAGTGAGACTCTTGTGATCTGTGTAAATCTTGCACTGAGTTCCGTACAAGTAGTGTCTCCAAATCTTCAAGGCTAATACAATAGCAGCCAACTCCAAATCATGGGTAGGATAGTTGACTTCATGTGGTTTCAGCTGCCTGGAACCGTAGGCCACCACTCTGCCATGTTGCATCAAGACACAACCAAGTCCCAATTTCGACGCATCACTGTAAACCACAAACTCGCCACTCTTGTTAGGTAAAGTCAAAACCGGTGCAGTAGTCAACTTTTCCTTCAGGAGTAAGTAACTTTCCTCACATGCGTCAGACCACTCGAACTTGACTCCTTTCTTCGTCAATCTGGTAAGTGGAGTGGCAATCCGTGAAAAGTCCTGCACAAAGCGCCGATAGTAACCTGCCAAACCCAAGAAACTTCTGATCTCTGGTATGGTGGTAGGTCTACTCCAATTCAACACGGCTTTTATCTTATCAGGATCTATGCTGACTCCCTCAGCAGATATTACGTGACCCAAAAACTTCACGCTATCCAACCAAAAGTCACACTTGCTAAACTTTGCAAACAGCTGATTGTCCCGCAAAGTCCGCAAAACAGCTCGCAAATGCTTCTTGTGCTGGTCCACACTCCTGGAGTAAATCAGGATGTCGTCGATGAACACAATCACAAACTTGTCTAGGAATCGCCTAAACACCCGGTTCATCAAGTCCATGAAAGCTGCGGGGGCATTGGTTAACCTAAACGGCATAACCAAGAACTCATAATGTCCGTACTGTGATCTGAAAGCTGTCCTGGCCACATCTGACTGTCTGATCCTCAACTGATGATATCCAGACCTGAGATCAATCTTTGAAAAGACCGAAGCTCCCTTGGGCTGATCAAACAAGTCGTCAATCCGCGGCAACGGATACTTGTTCTTCACAGTGCCTGATTCAGCTTCAGGTAATCAATACACAACCGCATGGAACCATATTTCTTCCACACAAATAGTACAGGAGCACCCCATGGTGATACACTGGGTCATATAAAACCTTTCTCCAGCAAGTCTTGAAGTTGAATCTGTAGCTTTTTCAACTCTGCTGGCGCCATACGATAAGGTGCCTGAGATATGGGTCCAGTACGTTGTAAAAACTCAATGGTGAAATCGATCTCCCGAACTAGAGGAATACCCGGTAAATCCTCCGGAAACACATCTGAAAACTCGGAAACCACCTCAATGTCACCAATGTCTGGCACAGTAGCCGTAGTATGCACAACATGAGCTAAGTATGCAACACAACCCTTCTTCATCATTCGCTTAGCCTTCATCGCAGAAATAACACATGGCAATGAAGTATTCTTCTCACCGCGAAACAGTATCTCTAGAAAACCCTGTCGTCAAAACACAACCTCCTTCTTGTGACAATCGAACATAGCCCAATGTGTCTCCAAGAAGTCCATACCCAAAATCACATCAAAGTCGACTATATCCAGCAATAAAAAATCCGCGGCTAAACCATGACCTCCAACAAAAATCTCACAATCCCTATACACCCTACCAATACTCACAACCTCACTGGACGGATACAACACTCTCCACAACCTCGGAAGTGGAGATGCATGCATAGTAGCTAAACATGACAATCTATATGATATGAATGAATGCGTAGCACCTGGATCTAGCAAAGTTAGTACTGGATAGCCAAAAACATGCAACGTACCAATAACAACCTCCGGTGAAGCTCTGCCCTCACGCAATGACATGGCATGAACCCTGGCCTGACCGGCTGGTCGTCCATGCTGAGGGTGACTCTACTGTCTGCCCTGGCCAGAAGACTGTACTGGTCGAGCCCCAGAAGTGGTACCTCGTTCTCGTCCGGAAGTCTGGGCCGCCTGTCCACCAACCCCAGCAATCTGGAAACATTTCCTTGCATAGTGACCCTCTTGGCCACAACGATAAGAAATGATAGGGCCTCGTTGACATGGACCAAAATGATGCCTATTGCAGAGATTGCATAATGGGTACTCCCTCGGTACGGAAAAAGTGCCACCGATACGCCGAGGATAGCTGGATCCGCTAGAACCCCCACTAAACTGTGGTCTTTGTGGCCGATCCCTCCTCCATCTCTGTTTCTGTCTGGCAGAACTACCTGGTGGTCTATATGATCCATTGCCCGATGATGATGTCGATCCGAAAGTGTCAGAACTCAGCCTCTTGGAAGGTCCTTGACTCGGTCTACCCATCTCAAATCGTCGAGACTGGAATCTCATCTGCCTTTCCTTCTCGATATCCTCGCCTCAAAGTCTGGCACTCACAAACTCATCAAAGTTGTTCCAAGGCATCGTAGTCAATGTCCTCTTGATGTTCATGTTCAAGCCCAACTCAAATCTTCGGCACTTGGCTTCCTCTATAGCCACCATGTCACGAGCAAACCGAGATAAGCGAGTAATCTGTCCCGGTACTCAAGTACTGACATACTGCCTTGTCTCAAATTAGAGAACTCCTCATACTTTCGCTACTGTATAGCCTGGTTGAAGTATCTCCGCATAAATAAATCTCGAAACAAAGTCCACGGAGTATCAACCAGAACTCTATCGGTGCTAACCCACCAGAAGTATGCATCAGACTCAAGTACACCAACTGCTGCCACTGTCATCTGCTTAGGAGTAAAACGCAGACGCTTACAAACTCTTTCAACCTGAACCAACCATGCCTCACAAATCTCTGGATCAGCTGAACCCGAGAATACAATCGCTCCAGCAGTTCGAGCTTTGACCACAGGGTCAAAACGCTCCTCCAAACGCAACACTCGCATAAGCAAGTCATGCGTCTCGCGATCCTCATTAAGATCCACATCCCTATTAACACGGGAACCACGTCTAGGAGCCATCCTAATGATAAGAGAAAAGCATTATATACAAAGCACAAGGAACGTAATCATGAAACTTCAGACATTTGAAAACATACAACACCCGAAGCATTGATGAGTTACCGCTGGCTAGTCGGGTCATCACTCCAGACATGCTGTACATACTCAAATACCCTTAGTATCACAACTACAGAAGTCTACAGAACCTGAAACCTAATGCTCTGATACCAAGTTGATAGAACCCAACCCCGATTTAGTTTCCTAAACCGGAATCAAACCCCTTCTGAAAGCATGAACTTGCAAAAACGATAAAAATTTCGGCAGAGTTTTGCTATAACGTGGAATTGCCATTAACCTACACCCGAACACACATTTCATCCTATGCCACAAAAGCCAAACCGTGGGCACCAATCCCATCCGGATTCTCAATATCATAAAAATAATGTAAAGTAATAAGTAAAGCTGTACTTTACAGAAATTCGGGGAAAAATCATATGAAAGTATAACAGTAGAGTAATCAGAGCGACCTCTAGTGTGTATATACAAAAATATACAATATTAGGCAAAACAAGAAACCTACTGGAAAAGAAAGGTAGCTCGAACACTAAACCTTAGACTGGGACGTGAGACACCAGAATCCAAACTGCAAACTGGGTACGGAAACCGAAAAGCCCAAGGGAAAGGCAAATAAAATCATTAGAGTGAGTGGACAAAAATAATCATATGCCTTTCACCAATTATATATATATTATAAAACAAAGCGATTTCATATAATGAATGGATGCGTCAGGCGAATCTCTCAAACCCGACGGTCAGGCGAATCTCTCATGCCTGACGGTGATAGACTAGGCGAATCTCTCAAGCCTAGTAGGCACATCAGGGGAATCTCTCAACCCTGGATCTGGACTACCAGCGATCAGCCGAGTAGTCAATGCATCAATGCTAAGTAAATGCCATCACCATATAAAATATAAAACAATACCTCCAAAAACAATAAATAATCTCAATACCGTACTATAAATAAATACTGAAATCAAGAACTCGCTACGACAGTGTAAATAAAAGTCCACTCACAAATAGCACAGCGCGCAAACGCGCTAATCACGAGATCCGACGAAAGATTCCTCGCCCAATGTACGATCTCGATCCCCTGAATAATCACAAAATATAACTGATCAAAATCACAATTCATTACCCTATACCACACCTCGGAAACCAACCATTTCCGGAAACATATAACTCGATACAAAATAATCGTCGAAATTCCCCAAACTCTCCACATAAACCCTCGACTAAAAATCTGATTTCCAAATCAACTCGAAAA
Organism: Geum urbanum; assembly: GCA_946800695.1. Taxonomy (NCBI): domain Eukaryota; kingdom Viridiplantae; phylum Streptophyta; class Magnoliopsida; order Rosales; family Rosaceae; genus Geum; species Geum urbanum. The sequence goes on from OX326998.1 coordinate 46,628,788, forward strand.
CCTTAAGGCGATGATCAAGGCGTGATTACGAGTAAAACGGCATAAAACTCGTCAAAATCCAAAATGTCAACTCTCCGCCGGAGCGCCGTCGTTGACCGCTGTAGCCGGCGGCGGCGCGGCATCAACGGTGACGGATCTCGGCCAAAATTTCCAAATCAAAGTCCTCCTTAAGCCCAACAACTTCCTCCTCTACACCGAGACCGAATTCCAAGCCCACCGGCCGGAATTGAGCCCGAAACCTCATGGAATCCATTGATTCCGGCGTGATTCTGGCGAGCCTCAAACCTCAACCAATTCACAATTCCTTCACCCAAAAGCTTCACAAGGATGAGGGGAACCTTTCCCCCCCCCCCCTCAACTGTCACCGGAGCGTCGCCCCTGATGACGGCGAAATCCACGGATTTCACCGAGCTCGAACTCCAACAAAACCTCACCAAATCTCACAAATCCAAGTTCTAAACCATAGGAAATCAAGAGAGAAATCTATTCATACCAATTTTGTGGCTGGAGGTGGCCAGAAACGGAAAGTCACCGGGGAGTCAAACGGTGGTCCGAAATGGTTCGGTCAATGCGGGCCAACGGCGGTCAACGTTGGTCAAACTTCTTAAAACAGTGTTTTCGACAATTTTCCGACTATTTCCGATATTTATACTCGCGGCTCGATACGATCAATAAAATGAATCACAACCATGTTTCGGATAACTCAAATACAAACGGATAAACATGACGGAATTACGCGATTTCAAATATTCATAACATATTCCTCGGTTGTCGAAACAATTATCCGAAACCGCTTACGAACTCGAAATCACGCGTACTACAATTCTCGTGAAGAGACTCAACCCAAATTCTCGTCTGATAATTAAGTCGTGAACCGAATTGTCAATTCGATTAATTTACGATAAACTGTGATTTCTCGCTAACTCGTGGATTAAGCCGATTAATATATTGATTCTGCTTTTAGTCGTCAAAAATTTGATTTATTATTCGGTTTAGTCACAAAAACCAAATCATATGAATCAATTAACAGCCCTTGTTCGCGGGTGCAATCAACCAATTTGGAATAGTTTTTTTTCCACTAGTCCTATTTTTGTGAGAGTTTCACCCACTAGCCTAATAACAAAATTTTAATTACCAATAACGAATGTACTATCAGTTTAATTTATGAATTACTCTATTCCATTACTCTCTTCTCATCTCCATTGACGTGTGTCTGGACTATGACGATGTTGACTATTGACTTTGATCGTTTATCGGTGATCATTTTCTAACGACTGGTAAACCAGATTCTGGTAAACTTTACCATTAATCGTTGATTGTGACCATTGACAATCAAGGTCATCTATACTATAGGTTAATCTTAGTGTCAGATGAGGTTCATCTGTGTCTTAGTTGAAGTTCTTCTACTGGTGGTGTCAGACGAGGTTCATCTGGGTGTCAAATAAGATTCTAGAGTTCATTTGGGTGTCATTTGAGGTTTGTATGGGTGTTAGATAAGGTTGCCGAGTTTATTTGAGCACCATATGATATTCAACTAAGTGTCAGTTGAGGTTCAACTGGTGATAAGATGAGGTTCAACTATGTGTCAGTTAAAATTCATGGGTGTCAATAAATCATGCGAAACATGAGATCATACAACACTTTTCATTTTACGCTCATTCCTAAACACTACAGAGTGTGTCCAACGCAATTTAATCTTTTGACAAGTAGAAGAACAATAACAGCGTACCTCAGTCATAATAAAATCTAATGTAAAAAAATTCAAATTTTAGGTAAATACACTTATAATATTCGACTACAAGAGATAATCGTATTTCTCCCTCATGTCTTCATAGTGCATCGAACTCTTCATAAAGCTTCATGCTATCTCTTTACAGATCATGCACTATGATAACATCTCACTGTCGTCGTACATTTACATCTGCGATTTAAAAAAAAGAAAAAACTAAATCAAAATAATAAAATGCAATATGCTGGTGAATCTTAGTCCCATTGTGCGGTGGTTGCCAATATATCTTGCTCTGACAAACAACTTTCAAGAATGGCATGGAATGAATACCAAGGCTGGATCACAAGTCTCTAATTCGAGGTAGTATTTTTCTCACAAATCTCAAATACAAAAAAAAACAAGGATCTAATATCAAGGCTGAATGATAAATGCGTCAATTTGACTATTGTTGAAAATCTAAAATATGTCGATAGTGATTACTAAAAATAGAGTTTTTTTATTAGATCCTTCTAATGTTTTTAACACCAATAATAGAAAATTAATATATTATTGAAAGATAAACATATACGCATAGCTGTAGGCTAAAACTGTATATTCATTCATTAATAGATGACCTTAAATACATGCATTACAATCAATTACAATAAACGTCTCCTAAATAATCAGGGTTTTCTAGAATCTATATCTATTCTAATTAGGACAAGACATATATTGGAAGATCATGTATATATTTTCTTTAAACACTCCCCCATGTGTAGCGCTCATAATGTATGATGCATAACTTGTTGCCTCAGAAAAAATCATGCCAAGTAAAAAAATATATCATGGGCAAAATAAAGACTTGGTTGAAGGGAAAACAAGTACAATGCATCAACTACAAATTATACTATATATAGTGTAGACAATCTCTGATGTCTACAAAATTTGACTCCCCCTGATTGGTAACTGAATCTCGGAGTTCAGATAATCTACGGATGTCAATGTTCTTCACATGTTTAAAAAATATAGATTTTTAAAGTGAATTGGTGAACAAGTCCACAACATTATCCGAAGAACAAGTCCACAACATTATCCGAAGAACCAATCTACCTCACATGGATATTCAAGAACTGCATGTTGTTATTGCTGATTTTAGAAGAACTTTGGCGAAATGTGATTAGTTTTGTCACCATTAATGTATCTAACCTTCATCTGCTCAAGGCAAGCTCCATTATCCATAAAGATGCATGTTATTTTTAACAAGCCGAACGAAATTAGTGAGTTAATCATCGTTAATCGCACTAATGAACGAGTTAAGTATCATACGTCACGTTTATCGAGATTCACTGCGACTAAAAAATCGACTTTATATAAATTACGAATTTAGAATCACTTCCTTCACAAAAGTCGTCGAGAAAATTGTTGCGAGTTAGGGCGTATTTATTTTTATTTCTTGGAGGTTTGTGAAAGGACCCAACCCTGATTTAGTTGCCTAAACCAGAATCAAACCCCTTCTGAAAACGTGAACCAACAAAAAGTATTAAAATTTCGGCAGAGTAACGTTACTAACGCGGAATTGCCATTACCTGCACCCGGAAAATAACACTTCATCCTATGCCACAAAAGCCAAACCGTGGGCACCAATCTCATCCGGATTTCTCAATATGATATCATTAACAATAAACAGAAAACATAACTGTACTATATTGTATATTCAGGAAAGACCGTATAAAACGTGTATCAGAATGTATCAGAGCGACCTCTAGTGTAAATATATACAATATACAGATCAGTAGGCGAAACAAGGAACCTACTGGAAAACACAGGTAGCTCGAACTACTATCCTCCAACCACGACGTGAAACACCAGAACCTGAACTGCAAACTGGGCACGAAAACCGAAAAGCCCAGGGGAAAGACATGAAAACCGTTAGAGTGAGTGGACGAAAATAAATGTCTTTCGCCGACTAATATATGTTTTAAAAACATATACGAGTCAAATGCATAAAAATCATATGGTACAGGAGGGAGACTCTAACTCCTAACGCATACAGAGCATGCACCATAAATACAGCGGGGTCCCTCATAGACTACCTCGCGTTAGTACAGTCTGAATCACGGGATCCCAGACCCACACGTGATTCCTAGCCAGAAAGGCCTCGGGTCAGGATATCTGTCCCCCCCGGAGCGTACTCGGGGATCAGTCGAGAAGCCAATGTGTATCGATACAACCCTGATAACTGAGACTGTACTCTGTGTAAACCAAATCATAAATCCTTTCCATGAACAGGCATAAAACATAATATATATGTATGTATAATCGTATACGCATATTCGTAATTGCATAATCGTAATGCTCATAAAAATCATGATCATATTGCATGCTCATACTCATAAAACGTATATAAAAGACTCCCAGTTAATCCGTGAAAAGAAATGTCCACTCACAGGTGAGCGAAACGCACACTCGCGCTAATCTCGAGCCCCGGCGGAAGATCCCTCGCCCGAAGCACGATCTCGATCCCCTGAATAATCATAAAACATATCTGATCAAAATCATAGCCCACAACTCTGTACTTAACCACGGAAACCAACCGTTCCCGGAAACATATAAAACTGTATAAAACAATCGACTGAATTTCCGAAATCTCCACTCAAAACCCTCGATTGAAAATTCGATACCCAAATCAATTCAAAAACCTCAAGGTGATAATCGGGGCACGATTACGAGAAAAATGACATTAAAATCATCGAAAACCAAAAAGTCAATTTTCTCGCCGGAGCGCCGTTGTTGATCGCCGCCACAGGAGGCGGCGCGCCGTCAACGGTGGGATTCCTCCGGCGAGGAAGCTCCAGTTCTCAAGATCTCCTCAAGCCTAACCTTTTCTTTAACTACCAATAGACCCAATTCTAACTGGGACCTCACCAAAACAGCTCCAAACCAGATCGGAGTTATACTTCGGCAACTAACTCGGGTTCACCCAAAACCTCAACCTCAACCAAATTCAACCTTATGGGAAGCATCACTGGGGCAAGGGGAGTCGAAACCCTCACTCCCCCGCCACCGTAGCTCACTGGAAGTCCATCCCCCGTCACCGGCGAACTCCGACAACCAAACCCGATTCGAAACTAACCAAATCACCATCAATTTTCACGATTTCAAACACTAACCCACTTAGAAACTCAAGGGAAGAAAGATTATACGCCAAACGTGACCGGAGGTGGCCGGAAAATCCAAGTCGGCCGGCGGAAATTCAAACGGGTCAATGCTCCTTCACAGGTCAACAGCTTAAAATGGAAAGTCAACGCTGGTCAACGCTTCAAACAGTGTTTTTCGACAATTTTTCGATTATTTCCGATATTTATACTCGCGTCTCGGGACGATCAACGGTCCAAAACGGATAACCATTACGATTCGGATAAATACAAAACGAACGGATAAACTCGTCGATAAACCGAAACTTCAAATAATCATATTATATTCCTCGGTTCTCAGAAAAATCATCCGGAACCGCCCACGAGCTCGAAATCACGTGCTCTACAACTCTCGTGAAGAAACTCAATTCAAATTCTCGGCCGATATTTAAGTCGCGAACTAATCCAGCAAATCACACAATTAACGATTAATCGCGATTTCGCACTAACACGCGAACCATACCGATTACACTACTGATTCTGGTTCGAGTCGTCACAAATCTACCCCCCTTAAAAAAATTTCGACCTCGAAATTTACATACCTGTTAGGTGAACAGATGAGGATACTGCTCCCGCATACGCTGCTCAGTCTCCTAGGTGGCCTCCTCAACCTAGTGATTCTGCCACAAGACCTTCACTAGCGGGATCACATGGTGCCTCAACTCCTGCTCACGACGATCGATAATCTGCACAGGCTCCTCCACGTACGTCAAATCCTCTCAGATCGGTAACTGCTGTGGAACTAACACATGTGAAGTATCTGAGATGTACTTCCGCAACATCGAAACGTGGAAAACATCATGAACACGAGCCATCTCGAACGGTAACTCAAGTTTGTAAGCGACAGCTCGAACCCTCTCGGTGATCTCGTACGGACCAATGTACCGTGGTCGAAGCTTGCCACGCTTCCCGAAACGGACAACACCCCTCAACGGAGATAGTTTCAAGAAGACCCAATCGCCTACCTCAAACTGAAGACTTTTCCTTCTCACGTCCGCGTAACTCTTCTGACGATCCTGGGCGATCTTCAATCTGTCCCGGATAATCTGGACGTCCTCCATAGTGCTCTTCACTAGATCAGGGCCAATAATCCATCACTCGCCCACCTCACTCCAACACAACGGAGTGCGACACTGTTTCCCGTACAGGGCCTCGTACGGTGCCATCTCGATACTGGCCTGATAGTTGTTGTTGTAGGCGAATTCTATCACATGACCGAAACATATCGTCAAGTGTCTGTATAGTCCGCTCGGACTGCCCGTCAGTTTGAGGATGAAAAGCTGTACTAAATCGCAACTTTATGCCCATTGCTCGCTGCAACGCCTACCAGAACTCAGAAGTAAACTGACTATCTCGGTCATAAACAATCGATACAGGTACACCATGCAGCCGAACAATCTTTGACAAATACAGCTTGGCCAATCTGCCCACTGATATCTTTCCTGGAAGTGCAAGAAAATGAGAGAATTTCGTCAGTCGATCCACAATAACCCAAAGACCAGTGTTGCCAGCCGAAGTACACGGCAACTGATAAATGAATTCCATCGTAATATGCTCCCACTTCCAAACCGGAATTTCTAGTGGCTGTAGTTTCCCTGTAGGTTTCTGTCTCTCCGCTTTAACCTGCTGATAGATCAAACATCGACTCACATATGCGGTAATCTCCCGCTTCATGTTGCGCCACCAGTAATACGCTCGAAGTGTACGAAACATCTTCGTACCTCCGGGATGCATCGCATATGCAGAACTGTGGGCCTCATCCAGAATCTCCTTCTTCAGGCTCTCGTCTCTGGGCACACACAACCTGCCTCTGAACAACAACGTATCATCGTCGCTCAAACGAAACTCTATAGGCACACCATTCTGTATCATGGTCTTCTTACTCAACATGTAGGAATCTGAATCCTGAGCCTCCCGTACCTGATCAATCAATACGGGTCGAACCTGAAAACTGGCCAATAAAGCTCCCTCATCATCCCACTCGAACTCGGCACCCGTAGCCCGAAGCTCGGCTAACATAGGCACTCTAGCCATACACACATGAAACAACGAAACTGCGGATTTCCGTCTAAGTGCATCAGCCACAACATTAGCCTTCCCCGGATGGTACTCGAAAGTGCAATCATAGTCATTAATCAACTTCATCCACCGGCGTTGCCTCATGTTTAAATCTGGCTGTGTTTGTAGGTAGGTGAGACTCTTGTGATCGGTGTAGATCTTACACTGGGCTCCGTACAAGTAATGTCTCCAACTCTTCAACGCTAGCACAATAGCGGCCAACTCCAAATCGTGGGTCGGATAGTTGACTTCGTGTGGTTTCAACTGCCTGGAACCGTAGGCTACAACTCTACCATGCTGCATCAATACGCATCCCCGTCCCAACTTCGACGCATCACTGTAAACCACAAACTCACCCCTGTCGTCTGGCAATGTCAGAACCAGTGCAGTAGTCAACTTCTCCTTCAGGAGCAAATAACTCTCCTCACATGCATCAGACCACTCAAACTTGACGCCCTTCTTCGTTAACCTGGTCAATGGTGTAACAATCCGAGAGAAATCCTGTACAAACCGCCGGTAATAGCTTGCCAAACCCAAGAAACTCCGGATCTCCCGTACAGTGGTAGGTCTACTCCAGTTCAGCATGGCCTCGATCTTGTCAGGATCAACACTGACTCCCTCAGCGGATATCACGTGGCCCAGAAACTTCACACTATCTAACCAAAACTCGCACTTGCTAAACTTCACAAACAATTGATGGTCCCGTAAAGTCCGCAACACTGCTCGCAAATGCATTTTATGCTGGCCCACACTCCTGGAATAGATCAAAATATCATCGATGAACACAATTACGAACTTGTCCAGAAACCGTCTGAACACTCGATTCATAGTGTCCATGAAAGCTGCAGGGGCATTGGTCAACCCAAACGACATAACCAAAAACTCGTAATGCCCATACCGCGATCTAAAAGCTGTCTTGGCTACGTCAGAGTCTTGGATCCTCAACTGGTGATATCCGGATCGAAGGTCAATCTTTGAAAAGACTGATGCTCCCTTGAGATGATCAAACAAATCATCAATCCGTGGCAATGGATACTTATTCTTCACTGTAACCTGATTCAGCTTCCGATAGTCGATGCACAACCGTATAGATCCATCCTTCTTCCGTACAAATAAAACCGGGGCACCCCATGGAGAAACACTAGGTCGAATAAAACCCTTCTCCAGCAACTCCTGGAGCTGAACCTGCAACTCTTTCAACTCCGTTGGCGCCATATGATACGGTGTCTGTGAAATCGGTCCTATACCTGATAACAGCTCAATAGTAAAGTCAATCTCCCCCACAGGAGGTATGCCCGATAACTCTGCTGGAAACACATCCGGGAACTCAGAAACAACCTCAATACTACCAAGATCCGGCACAACTGCTGTAGTGTCCACAACATGGGCTAAATAAGCAACACAACCTTTCTTTATCAACCGATCCGCCCTCATCGCGGAAATCACACACGGTAGTGAAGTGTTCTTCTCGCCACGAAACAGTATCTCGGGAAAGCCTGGTCGTCGAAATGCGACCTCCTTCTTGTGACAGTCAAACATGGCCCAATGCATCTCCAAGAAGTCCATACCCAAGATCAGATCAAAATCGACGATATCAAGCAACAACAAATCTGCGGCTAACCTATGGCCTCCAATAAAAATCTCACAGTCTCTGTACACCTAACCAATACTCACAATCTCACCTGACGGATACAACGCTCTCCACAACCCCGGAAGTGGAGATGCAGGTACCGTAGCTAATGATAATAGTCTATATGACATAAATGAATGCGTGGCACCTGGATCTAACAATGTAAGTACTGGAATACCAAATACATGCAACGTATCGATAACGACCTCTGGTGAAGCTCTGCCCTCTCGTAGAGTCATGGCATGAACCCTCTCCAGTCCGGCTGGTCGTCCACGCTGAGGCTGTCCCTGCAGCCTACCCTGGCCCGCAAGCTGTGCTGGTCGAGGTCCCGAAGTGGCACCTCGCTCAGCTCCGGAACTCTGGGCCGCCTGGCCACCAACACCAAACAACTGAGGACACTCCCTCGAATAGTGACCCACCTGGCCATAACGATAACAGTTTAGGGTACCCCGCTGACATGGACAAACATGATACCTATTGCACAAATTGCACAATGGGTACTCCATCGGTGTAGCAAGAGTGCCGAAAGGTCGTCGAGCGTAACTGGAACCACTGGAATCCCCACTAGCCTATGGTCGATGCGGTCGATCTCTCCTCCATCTCGATCTCTGTCTCGGTACACTAGCTGGTGGTCGATAAGATCCACCACCCGAGGATGAAGCCGAACCGAAAGTATCAGAACTCTGCCTCTTTGAAGGCCCCTGACTCGGTCCACCCTCCTTAAATCTGAAAGGACCCAACCCCGATTTAGCTCCCTAAATCGGAATCAAACCCCTTCGAAAACACGAACCAACAAAAACTTTTCAAAATTTGGGCAGAGTTTCGTTACTAATGTTGAATTACCATTACCTGCACGCGGAAAATACACTTCATCCTATGCCACAAAAAGCAAACCGTGGGCACCAACCTCATCCGGATTTCTCAATATATCAACAGTAAAGTAAAGTAGTAAATATATAGACACTTTACTGAAATCCAGTGTAAAATCGTATAACATATTTAATAGGAAGCTCAGAGCGACATCTAATACATAATCGTATACGCATACCACAGTAGGTAAAACAATAAACCTACTGGATGAAACAAAGTAGCTCGAGCACTATGCCTCCGACCACGACGTGCGACATCAGAGCCTGAACTGCAAACTGGGCACGGAAACCGAAAAGCCCACGGGAAAGACAATAAACACGTTAGAGTGAGTGGACGAAAATAAATGTCTTTCACCAGTTTATATATATATGTTAAAAATCACATATGCGAGTCCAGGAAAATAAAAACAACATAGTACACGAGGTAAAACTCATACTCCTCCAGTGTACTGAGCATGCAAGTAAAATCCCACGGGGTCACTCATGGACACACACCGTGCTAGTACAGTCAGAATCATGGAGTCCCAGATTTCCACGCGATTCTAGCCAGAAAGGCCTCAGGTCAAAGGTCTGCCTCCCCCCGGTAAAGACCTCGGGTCAGGAGTCACAGCCTCCCCTGACATATGCCTACCATCGGGGATCAGCCGAGAGGTGAGTGTATCGATACAACAACGTAACCACGACTGTACTCTGTGTAAACCAAATCATAAACATTTCGATGCAATCCGTGAAAAGAAATGTCCACTCACAGACTGGCGTAACGCGTATCGCGTTAACCCGTGATCCGGTGGAATGTCTCTCGCCAAACAAACGATCACGAAACCCCCTGAATATTCACAAAGTTCATTATTCAAAGTCATAATCCGACAATATAATACAAATCACGAGAAACAGCCGTTCTCGGAAACACGTGATTCAAAGTCGACGAATCGTCGAAAATCCGTATATAACACCTCAATACCTCACTTTACATTCGGACGCTCATCTCGAAAAACGAACCTCCCCACTGCGATCGGAGCGCGATTTCGAGTCAAATGACATGCGACTTGTCGAAAGTCAAAAAGTCAACTCTGACCGTTGACCGCCGCCGTTGACCGCCGTCGACGGCGGCGGCGCTGCCGGCCGAAGAATTTCACGGCGGAGCTGCTCCAATTCCACTCAAAATCATCCACTGAGCAACTTTGTCAACTACACCGAAGTCCAATTCTCAATCTAACACATCCAATTTCATGATAAACCGAAATAGAACACAAAATTCAAATCAAGAATTCTCCCAACTCAAACCGAATTGAAACTCCAAACCAATTTAGTTAGATTCGTGGAGGGAAGAGCTACAAAGCCCAATCCATTTCATAGCTCAATTCAACACGAATCAAAGAACCCGAATCATCAAAAATCTCACCATTTTCTCGCCGGAAAAGCTTCCTCCACCGTGGACCACGCCTGAAAATGAGACCGGGGCGATGATGGGGACACCGAGACGCATCGATGGGGTCCTTCCCCAAGGCCGGAGGTGGCCGGAAGTGGAGCGTCGCCGGCGAACCGCCGTGGAGCACGGTGGGTGTCGCACCACCTCGGTCAAACTGGGTTGACCCAGTCAACTCAGCTAATGCCCAATCTTGACTTTCCAAAACAGGTAAGTGCACTATTTAAAGCTTTCCCAAAAAGGAATCTCATGCTTATCCATTTCGGCAAACTTGAAACGCGCATAACTTTCTCGTCGTAATTCCGTTTCCGATAATTCTCACGGCCACAAACTCGTCTTGACATACTCTTCAACTATCATCCAAAGTCAAACACATCGGCCAACCGAATAAAAAGTCAACCCTTCAAAGCAACACACATTAAATCGACTAAATAATCAACAAACAGAAAAATTCGCAACTAATTCCTCGAAACTCCAAATCATGTTCCGGAAGTTCCCACGAATTCGAAATTAAATTCTGAACAACTTCCGTGAAGAAGCCGAAACCAAATTCTCGTCCGATAATTTAGTAGTTAAGTAGCCCACCATTTAAATCCGAACTTCAAATATTCATAACTAATTCCTCGGTCGTCCAAATAACAATCCGGAACCGCCCACGAACTCGTAATCACATGTAGAACGACTCTCGAGAAGAGACCCAGCTCCAATTCTCGGCCAATAATTAAGTCGTTAACAAGCTCGGCGATTCCAAACAACCGTCAGATACCAGTGACTACTCGGTAACTCACGTACATAGCTGGTTGTACTGCTGATTCTGGTTCGGGTCGTCACAAATCCACCCCCCTTAGAAAAATTTCGACCTCGAAATTTCCAAGTCTGCTGGCTAAAAGTAGGAACACTGCCTCTGTATACTGCTCAACTGCCCAGTGGCTACATTAACTGAACAACTCTGGCAACTGACTCCACAATAGGAGATAGCTCTGTGCTGGAATCTCTGTACCCACAAATCACAAATCTGAACTGGCTCCACACAAGCGCCAAGTGTTCCTACATAAGGAACAGACAGGGTACACAACACGTAGCAAACCTGAAACATAGTTCCGCCACGCGGAACACAACACACAAAGCCAATACTATAGGCGATGCCGAACCATACGGCATAACACAAACTCGCCTATGGCCACATATGAATCAAAACATCAAGGGAAATCACAACACGACCTGCTCATACCAACGTAATTCAAACATCGAACTCAAACAATTATCAACCCATTTCCGCTAGTCTGACAGTCTGTGGTAACACACTCCACAAAATCGGAAACAAACATCAACTCAAATTCAAACCAAACTCACTCCAGCACAATGGAGTATAGCACCACATCTCAAATCAACATCAAATAATCTCAAAACTATAGTGGTCCACAAACTGGTACTGCATGCAATCTCGAACAGCTGAAACTGCTGGTCCCGAATCCTCCGGAACTGCAATACTGAAATACACAACATGCCCTCCTAGGCCTGAATAGTCCTCGAAGATCACTCGCCAATCCGAGGATAAGATCCGGTACTAACTCGTAATCTGGTCCCCAATGCTCGCTGCAAAGCTTGCCAACACTTAGTCGTAGCTGATCACCTCGATCGGCGAACTGGAACACAGGTACACCACGTAGAGGGACAACCTCCATCAAACACAGCCATAACAGCCTGCCACTGAAATCATCTCCAAAAGGTACAAAGTACTGTACTGAGTTTGTCAAACGATCCACAAAAGCCTAACAACTGGTATCACAACCAAAGTGCGTACAAACATACACAAACACAACAGCAACCGCCACGTCGAACCGGAAATCTCAAGTGGCTGACACATCTCGGCACGTCTCTGCCTCCTAGCCATCGCCAGTCGACGAATGTGGCATCAGTACACACAAGCTGCTATATTGCTCTTCATGTTGCGTCACGAGTAATAAACTCGAAGTATCAGACACAACTCCACATCACTAGCGCAAAACACACACAAAATTACGAGCCTCAACACCATCATACTCAAACTCAGCTCTCGTAGCCCATAACTCAGCTAACACGAAAACTCGAGCCATACTCACATGAAACACTGAAGCTCCCGATTCTCGACTGAAGGCATCAGTAACAACATCCAGACGGATGATCAAGTACAACCTCTAACCTTCTCGAATAAACTCTAATGTGCAGCTATAGTCATCAGTCGACTCCATCCATCGACACTGCCTCAAGCCCAAATCTGGCCGAAAATGCAAGTGGATGAAACTCAAATGATCAGTGCACATCCTACACTGCTCTGCACGCCATAGCTATAGTATCTCCAACTCTCTGGTGATAACACAAGGACAGCCACACCCAAATCATACACAGGATATGTAGGCTCATAAGGTTTCCACTGTCCGTAACCATGGGTCACCGCTCTGCTACACAGCATCAAAGCATAATCCAACCAAATCTCGATGCATCGCCATAACCCACGAACTCGTCATGATCGTCAGGTAAGGTCAAAGCCGCAGTAACGGTCACCAACCTGCAGGAGTAAGCAACTCTCCTCGCGTGCATCGAACCACTCGAGCTTGCCGCCTTCTTCGTCGATCTGGAAAGTAGAGTGGCAATTCGGAAAAATCCTGCATAAGCCGTCGGTAATAGCCTGCCAAACCCAAAAGACTCCCGATCTCTGGTGCAATGGTAGGGCAAACTCCGAATCATCACGGCTTCAATCTGGTCAGGATCCACGCCAACTCTCTCTCGGCTGACATCACGTGACCAAAATTTTCACGCTAATCAACCAAAACCCACACTGGCTGAGCTTCACAAACAGCTGATTATCTTGCGATGTCCGCAAAACCGCTCACAATTGCTTCAGGTGCTGGTCCACACTCCTGGAGTGAATCAGGATATTGCCGACGAACATGACCGCAAACTCGACCAGGAACCGTCCAAACACCTGGTCCATCAAATCCGCACGTTCTACGGGCATTGGTCAACCAATGAAGTGACCAAGAACCCCAGATGCTCGCTCCTAGATACGAAAACTGTCCAAACCACATTTGACTCATCATTCCTCAACTGATAATCTCCAATCCCGAAATCAATCCTCAACAAGACTGTAGCTCTCACGAGCTGATCAAACTAATCGTCAGTCCGAAACGGAGGATACTCGCTCTCCTCAGAAGCAAATCGAGCTTCCGGTAGTCAGTGCGTCACCTCATCAAACCATACAAACAGTCGCACAACTGATGCAAGAGCACACAACGCAAATACGCAGGGTCGCATGAAATCTCCTGAAATCTCCTCCAGCAAATCCTGAAGTCGAAACTGTAACTCCATCAGCTCCGCTGGCTCCGAACGACAAAATATCGGTAAAATGAGTCCAGCGCCTGGTACAAGCTCAATGGTGTAGTCAGTCTCCCGAACTGGAGGAACACCTGGTAACTCCTCCAAAATACACCTGGAAACTCGGGAACCACCACAATGTCACCAATGTCTGACACAGCAACCGAAGTATCCACAACATATGCTAAACAAGCAACATAACTCGTCTCCACCATTCGCTCGACCATCACCACGAAACAGTATCTCGGGAAAACCTGGTCGTCGAAACACAACCTCCTTCTCGAGGCACTCGAACACAGCCAAATGCGTCGTCAAAAGTCCATACTCATAGTCACATCAAAACCACAATATCCAGCTATAACAGATCCGCGGCTAAGTCATAACCTCCAACAAGGATCTCGCAACCTCCGGATGGATACAATACTCTCCAATCCTCGGAAGTGGAGATACAAGTACAACAGCCATGGATGTCAAGCAACAGTAACCTTGGAGAAAAGTCTGTCCTCAAACAAGGTCATGGCACGAACTCCAACATGCCCAACTAGTCGCCCACATCAAATGCGACTTGTTGAATAACTCGTCAAAAGGATACATTGGTCAGCCTACAGAAACAACATGAGGATCTCCTCGTAGACTCTGAGCCGTCAAACCGCTACAACAGCTGGCTGAGGCGCTTCCTCTTAACGCGACCCCCCTGGCCATCGAAACAGCAACTGAAAGTGCTCCACGAACACAAATCACCGCAACACCAGCTGCGTGATAGGACCACCAACGATCGCCCAAGCTCATGCCACAGGTACAAGTCCGCTACTCTGCGCTCTCCGCCATCGACAAACGGATAAGCAGAGAATCCCCAACATAATCGAAAAGGCCACAACCTGATGAAGTCACTGATCCCGAAGTGTCGGAACTCAACCTCATCAAAATCTCACTACTGAATCCACTTTCCTCAAACCGTCACATCGAAAACCGTGTACATCTTTTCTTCACAATAACCTCGCCACTGAGTGCAACACACTAAGCTCCTCACGGATATCTCGAGGCACATCAATCAGACTCTCTCTCTGATACTCAGGTTCAAACTCATCTCGAACCTCGTGCACTGCTTCCTCTGAAGCCACATAACTCGTGCAAACAGGGACAACATGTGAACAACGCATCTCTGCCTCAAGTGGGTAAACACTCCACAATACGCTTGCTGGGTAGCCTGATCAAACATTACAGTATACACAACATTCTGAATGTAGGCCGTGGAGTCGCAACCGGAACTCACACAATATCAGCCCACAAAACACAACAATCTGACTCAGGCAAACATCACTGCCATAAATCTCAGCTCTGAGGCAACATGTAGACGCTCATATACACATCCCCAGGCAAACCGTGCCACACAGTTCACTGAACTCTGAATACTCATTTGAATCTACTGTTCTCTGGCAAATCACGCGTCGAATGATCCTCAACAGGATCCACAACCGAAACGACACGGAAAGCACGTCAGGAGGCATCCTAATGAATACAATATCGTTTACAACAAGTGGAACGTAATCATGGAACTTCAAATATTTGAAAGCATACAACACCCGGAATTTGATGATTATCCGCCGGCCGGTCGGGTCACCATTCCAGACATGCTGTACATTCTCAAATACCCTTAGTAAACACGACTACAGAAGTCTACAGAATCTGACAACCTAATGCTCTGATACCAAGCTGAAAGGACCCAACCCCGATTTAGCTCCCTAAATCGGAATCAAACCCCTTCGAAAACACGAACCAACAAAAACTTTTCAAAATTTGGGCAGAGTTTCGTTACTAACGTTGAATTACCATTACCTGCACGCGGAAAATACACTTCATCCTATGCCACAAAAAGCAAACCGTGGGCACCAACCCCATCCGGATTTCTCAATATATCAACAGTAAAGTAAAGTAGTAAATATATAGACACTTTACTGAAATCCAGTGTAAAATCGTATAACATATTTAATAGGAAGCTCAGAGCGACATCTAATACATAATCGTATACGCTTACCACAGTAGGTAAAACAATAAACCTACTGGATGAAACAAAGTAGCTCGAGCACTATGCCTCAGACCACGACGTGCGACATCAGAGCCTGAACTACAAACTGGGCACGGAAACCGAAAAGCCCAGGGGAAAGACAATAAACACATTAGAGTGAGTGGACGAAAATAAATGTCTTTCACCAGTTTATATATATATGTTAAAAATCACATATGCGAGTCCAGGAAAATAAAAACAACATAGTACACGAGGTAAAACTCATACTCCTCCAGTGTACTGAGCATGCAAGTAAAATCCCACGGGGTCACTCATGGACACACACCGTTCTAGTACAGTCAGAATCACGGAGTCCCAGACTTCCACGCGATTCTAGCCAGAAAGGCCTCAGGTCAAAGGTCTGCCTCTCCCAGGTAAAGACCTCGGGTCAGGAGTCACAGCCTCCCCTGACATATGCCTACCATTGGGGATCAGCCGAGAGGCGAGTGTATCGATACAACAACGTAACCACGACTGTACTCTGTGTAAACCAAATCATAAACATTTCGATGCAAATGCATGAAACAGCATATAAGTGTATGTATACTCGTATACGTATATTCGTATAAGTATATCGTATAATCGTAAAACACATGCTCATGCAATTCGTAATCTCATTACGCATGCTCAAGTTCGAAAATCATATAAAAGACTCGCAAACAATCCGTGAAAAGAAATGTCCACTCACAGACTGGCGTAACGCGCATCGCGTTAACCCGTGATCCGGCGGAATGTCCCTCGCCAAACGAACGATCACGAAACCCCCTGAATATTCACAAAGTTCATTATTCAAAGTCATAATCCGACAATACAATACAAATCACGAGAAACAGCCGTTCTCGGAAACACGTGATTCAAAGTCGACGAATCGTCGAAAATCCGTATATAACACCTAAATACCTCGCTTTACATTCGGACGCTCATCTCGAAAAACGAACCTCCCCACTGCGATCGGAGCGCGATTTCGAGTCAAATGACATGCGACTTGTCGAAAGTCAAAAAGTCAACTCTGACCGTTGACCGCCGTCCACGGCGGCGCCGCTGCCGGCCGAAGAATTTCACGGCGGAGCTGCTCCAATTCCACTCAAAATCATCCACTGAGCAACTTTGTCAACTACACCGAAGTCCAATTCTCACTCTAACACATCCAATTTCATGATAAACCAAAATAGAACACAAAATTCAAATCAAGAATTCTCCCAACTCAAACCGAATTGAAACTCCAAACCAATTTAGTTAGATTCGTGGAGGGAAGAGCTACAAAGCCCAATCCATTTCATAACTCAATTCAACACGAATCAAAGAACCCGAATCATCAAAAATCTCACCATTTTCTCGCCCGAAAAGCTTCCTCCACCGTGGACCACGCCGGAAAATGAGACCGAGGCGATGATGGGGACACCGAGACGCATCGATGGGGTCCTTCCCCAAGGCCGGAGGTGGCCGGAAGTGGAGCGTCGCTGGCGAACCGCCGTGGAGCACGGTGGGTGTCGCACCACCTCGGTCAAACTGGGTTGACCCAGTCAACTCAGCTAATGCCCAATCTTGACTTTCCAAAACAGGTAAGTGCACTATTTAAAGCTTTCCCAAAAAGGAAACTCATGCTTATCCATTTCGGCAAACTTGAAACGCGCGTAACTTTCTCGTCGTAATTCCGTTTCCGATAATTCTCGCGGCCACAAACTCGTCTCGACATACTCTTCAACTATCACCCAAAGTCAAACACATCGGCCAACTGAATAAAAAGTCAACCCTTCAAAGCAACACACATTAAATCGACTAAATAATCAACAAACGGAAAAATTCGTAACTAATTCCTCGAAACTCCAAATCATGCTCCGGAAGTTCCCACGAATTCGAAATTAAATTCTAAACAACTTCCGTGAAGAAGCCGAAACCAAATTCTCGTCCGATAATTTAGTCGTTAAGTAGCCCACCATTTAAATCCGAACTTCAAATATTCATAACTAATTCCTCGGTCGTCCAAATAACAATCCGGAACCGCCTACGAACTCGTAATCACATGTAGAACGACTCTCGAGAAGAGACCCAGCTCCAGTTCTCGGCCAATAATTAAGTCGTTAACAAGCTCGGCGATTCCAAACAACCGTCGGATACCAGTGACTACGCGGTAACTCACGTACATAGCTGGTTGTACTGCTGATTCTGGTTTGGGTCGTCACAAAATCGTCTAGGCTGGTACCTCTGCTGCCTCTCCTTCTCGATATCCTCACCTCCGAGTGCTGCACTGACAAACTCATCAAAGTGGTTTTGAGGCATCGTAGTTAGAGTCCCCTTGATGTTCAGATTCAAACCCAGCTCAAACCTGCGGCACTTGGTGAAAGGACCCAACCCCGATTTAGTTGCCTAAACCGAAATCAGATCCCTTCGAAAACACGCACCAACAAAAACCGTAGAAATTTTAGCAGAGTTTCGCTACTAACGTAGAATTACCATTACCTGAACGCGGAAAATACACTTCATCCTATGCCACAAAAATCAAACCGTGGGCACCAGTCCCATCCGGATTTCTCAATATATAAACAGTAATGTAAAATAATAAATATATCTGTACTTTACTGAAATTCGGAGTAAAATCGTATAAAATATACAACAGAATACTCAGAGCGACCTCTAATGTATAATCGTATAAGTATACCACAGTAGGTAGAACAATAAACCTACTGGAAGAAATAAGATAGCTTGAGCACTATGCCTCCAACCACGACGTGCGACACCAGAATCTGAACTACAAACTGGGCACGGAAACCGAAAAGCCCCGGGGAAAGACATAAAACTCGTTAGAGTGAGTGGACGAAAATAAATGTCTTTCACCAGTATCTTATGTTATAAAAACATATGCGAGTCCAAATGAATAAATATAATAAAATACGCGAGGTAAACTCATACTCCTCCAGCGTACAGAGCATGCAAGTAAAAATCCCACGGGGTCACTCATGGACACGTCCGTGCTAGTACAGTCCAAATCACAGGATCCCAGACCCACATGTGATTCTAGCCAGAAAGACCTCAGGTCAGAGGTCTGCCTCCCCCCGGTAAAGGCCTTGGGTCAGGAGTCACAGCCTCCCCCGGTACACATCGTCGGGGATCAGCCGGGATGCGAGTGTATCGATACAACAACATATACTGAGACTGTACTCTGTCTAAACCAAATCATAAATATTTCGATGCAAATCCAATAAACAGCATATAAATGCATATACGTAATGTATAATGGTATGAGCATAATCGTCTAACACATGCTCGTATAAATCGTAATCCCGCATGCATGCCCAAGTTCGTAAAACATATATAAAGACTCGCAATCATTCCGTGAAAAGAAATTGTCCACTCACAGACTAGCGTAACGCAGTTCGCATTAACCCGTGATCTGGCGAAAAATTCCTCGCCAAACGAACGATCACGAACCCCTGAATATTCACAAAGTCCATTTCTCAAAATTATAACTCGACAACTCAAATGAAATCATGAGAAACAACCGTTCTCGGAAACACATAATTCAATGTCGACGAACTGTCGAAAATCCGATAATCACACCTCAATACCTCGCTACAATTTCAGACGCTCAATTCGAAAAACAAACCTCACCACTACGATCGGAGCGCGATTTCGAGTGAAATGACATATAACTGGTCGAAAACTACGCCGGGCAAAAAGTCGCCGCCGCTGCCCCATCGCCGGAAAATCCATACCTGCCCAGAAAAATACATGGCATACATGGTTTTGAAGATCTCGACGATTCCAACAACTTTCCAGTTATAAGTTAAGGCCAATTTTGACCGGAAAAGCTCCAAAAATCAACCCAAAGTTCCAATCAATCCGAAGAGGAGCGATCCACCTCCTCCGGCCACCCCACGGAACGATCCACCTACCAATCCGAAGAGGAGCACGAGCCCAACATTTCTCAAGAAGGAACCCTGGCCAATCGTGGCCGGAAAAGGGTCCAAAAATCACCAAAACCGAACGGAAAACATATGGCAAAACGGGTCACCCGTGACCCATGGTCAACCCAGTCAACAATATTAATTTCAGCTTTGACTTTCCCAAAATGGTAACCTCTATATATATACTTTCCATTTTACGAATCTTCCGTAATTATCTTTTCGACAAACTTCAAACACACGTAACTTCCTCGTCGTAATTTCGATTCCAATAATTCTCGCGGAAACAAACTCGTCTCGACATGTTCTTCAATTATCACCCAAAGTCAAACGCTTCAACAAATCCGATAAAAAGTCAACGGTTCAAACCATCTCATACTTATCTGACTAAATAATCAACAATCGGAAATATTCACAACTTAATCTTCGTAACTCGGAATAATGCTCCGGAAGTTCCCACGAGCTCAAAATTAAATTCTCAACATCTTCCGTGAAGAAGCCGAAACTAAGTTCTCGTCCGGTAATTTAGTCATTAAGAGAGCCACTAATTTAACCCGATTATATCAAAACTTCAAATATTCATAATTTATTCCTCGGTCGTCCAAATAACGATCTGGAACCGCCCACGAACTCGAAATCACACGTACAATGACTCTCGAGAAGAGACCCAGCTCCAATTCTCGGCCAATAATTTAGTCGTTATCAAGTCCGGCGATTCAAACAATTGTCGGAAATCTGCGACTACGCGCAAGCCAGTACATTAAGCTGATTTCTCATACTGATTCTGTTCTGGGTCGTCACAAATCCAGCCCCTTAAAAAAATTTCGACCTCAAAATTTTCGAGTCTGCCGACTAAAAGTAGGAGCATTGCCTCTGCATACTGCTCAACTCTCCAGTGGCTACGTCAACTGAACAACTCTGACAACAGACTCCACAATAGGAGATAGCTCCGTGCTGAAATCTTTGTACCCTCAATCTCGAATCTGAACTGGCTCTACACAATCGCCAAGTGTTCCTGCATAAGGAACAGATAGGGTACACAACACGTAACAAATCTGAACTATAGTTCCACCACACGGAACACAACACACACAAAAGTCAACATTATAGGCGATGCCGAACTATACGGCACAACACAAACTTGATATACGCATTTTATGCTCGTTTCTTAATGCATTTCCCTTTTCGTTTAGCTATGTTATTATCTTAGTTTTTATGTTTTCCTTATTTAAATTGTTATTTTGAAGATATTTACGGTGGAGATTAATAACGGCGCGATTCGGAGGAATTTCGGCGATTTTGCGATTTTTGCGATTTCGGACCACGAAAAATGGGCCGGCCCAAAAAGCAAATTATGGGCCGATTTCTCAACTCTTGTTTCGGCCCATTATCAAGCCCAAACCCAATCAATTCGGCAAGGATGCAAGTTGGTGAAGTTGAAAAGTCCAAGTTATCAAGCTAATGATCACAAAAGATGACTTGCCATGGTGACTCTTATTTTGGGTTCACAAATGGTGACTAAGCTTGGTGACTCTTGCCTTTGATCATCACAATGGTGACTAAGGGTGTGACTAAGCATGGTGACTCTTGCTTAGGGTTCATGAATGATGATCACACTTGGTGACTAAGGGGATGACTTGCTAGGTGACTAAGGCTTGCATTTAATGAAGCAAGGCAAGGTGGAAGAGAGAAGGCAAGCATTCCTTGCCTATATAAGGGAGGAGGCCGAACCATTCAAGGGGATCACTCAATTTACTAGCCAAAGCTCTACACAAATACTCTTCCACCATAAACACTTGAAGGTTCTCTTACAAGTCGAAGCACATCTCCTCCATTCCAAGCCGAAGCAAGGTTCTAGGGTTCTCCTCCATCCAAGCCGAAGCAAAGCATCCTCCATCCTTCACAATACGCTAAGTCCCTTGTGAAGGAAAGCCATCTCCACCGTAGATCATCTAGCATTCAAGACAAAAAGTGTAACCATGATCTTCACTTTCATTTCTTTTGTTTTGTATTTGAACCTCTTGATGTATTGGAATACATTTATGTATCAAATGAAGAACAAGTTTAGATTTGTGTTTTATGCTCTTAAACCGATTTGTAATATGCATGTGTTTATGATTTCTAGCCTTTTATGCATGTTTGATACAATCTTAAAGCTTCGAATGCATGTGTTAGAAAATACGCTAAGTCCCTCTCTTTCGCATGTTTCGATGATCGTATGTTGTTTAGGATGTTTATACGCTAAGTTGCATTCCTACTCAATTATTAAGCATGTGTATTTAGTTAGAAGTTATGAATTTCGTAACTTACAAAAAGGTTTGATGCATGAAAAGGGTAGGTTAATAAGATGAGATGATCACATGTAATTAGTAGTGTAACTTCTTATTTTTAGCAAGCATAATTAGACTTTAAGTTTCTTGATTGTTGAAACTTGTCTATGAGTAAAACATGTTAGATGCCTAAGAGTTTTAGTTGTGTTTGCATGTTATGTACTTTAATTTCGTAGATTAAACAACCAACTTCCAATCCCCCCAAACATTTACATTTCCGCCTATTAACGAAACCATGCATGCGCCCTTAATTCCCCGGATAAAGAACGATCCCTACTCGCCAATATTACAAATGACAAAAGAAGGGTTTAAATTGCAATGCGCGTAATCTGTGTTTTTAAGTTAACGTGAATGCATGTTTTGCGCGTATCAATTTTTGGCGCCGTTGTCGGGGAGTTAGAATGTTTTTGTATGAGTTCGTTGTACATTTGTGATTAAAAGCATGTCTAAATTTTCGAAGTACATACTTGTTCATTCTTGTTTATACTTAAAGAAATTTTCATACATGTTTACAATGCATACTTTTACTTAGACGAATTTATTTATACTTAGTTTTTACACTTGCATAATTTATTTCCATGTTAAAGGATAGTCTTTCATTTAATTTGAGTACTAGTACTTAGTTATTAAATAAATCTCTATGGAATAGGTGGTGCCTCTTTTGTTTGTCTATCTCCTTAACCCTTCGTGATGTGTGGATTTCATCACCACACGTCATAACCTAAGTGAAGTTATGGACACGAGGTTGTGGGCGGAGTTTACAAACACTTGAGATTGTATACTATCTTGTGAATTCGAGTAATAATTGGTTATGATGTCTAGAAGGGTTATGAATGGTGACGGGTTTTGAACTAAGAAAACAGAACACCAATGGAGTGCATACTCTTACGAGTAAGCCTCGGGGTGTTTCTAAGAACAACATTGGAGTATATACTCTCACGAGTTAGCCTCAGGTTGTTCCCATAAATTAGTTCTCACCTCTCGCGTTACATCTATCCCAACTGGTCATTTCCAACAATTACGAGAATTAACGATAGTTGGTATACATTTTCGCGCGGGCCGCACGGACAAGAGATTTATTCAATAACTAAGTCGTGTATTCCTTTTAAATCGTAGGCGCAATCAAAACGTAGACGTACTTAAATTGATTTACATTGAGCACGAGTATTGGTTATAAGGTTTCGTTCTTTGGAATAGGTGGTGCCTCTTTTTCTGGTTTATCTACTTAACCTCTCGTGATGTGTGGATTTTATCACCACACGCCATAACCTAAGTGAAGTTATGGGCACGAGGTTGTGGGCGGAGTTTACTAAGAACTTGAGATTATATACTATCTCACAAATTTGGCTGATTGTTGGATATGGTGAATGGGTTTATGATTGGTGCCGGGTTTCGGATCTAAGCAATAGAACACCATTGGAGTATATACCGTAACTGGTTAGCCTCGGGGTGTCTCTAGGAACAACATTGGAGTATATACTCTTACGAGTAAGCCTCGGGTTGTTCTAAATATTAGTCCTTACCTCTCGCGTTATCTCTATTCCTACTAACCATTTCTAAACGTAACTAAGCTGAATTGTAGTCGGTATATATTTTCGCGCGGGCCGCACGTCCAAGAAATTTACCGAATGATCATTTCGCGTACTCTCTGTAAATCATAAGTGCATATGAATACGGATAAATACATGAACTTAATACGACATAATCCTTTAAATAGATGGTATATCGGATTATGCATGCTTAGACCTCCTGGAATCAGACTTCATCTTCGGATGAACGAGACCCATTGCACAGTCGAGAGCCTCTGCACCACGTACCATCGAGGCCAAAGGAAATAAATAAAACTTAGTCAAATTTTTGTGTTTATATGTGCATTAAAAACTGTAAAGGACTAACAACCGTTACTTAGCTTGCATAACCTCTTTTTAGGCTTTATGATACTCGGATTTCACTACCGAGTACCCTAACCTAAGTGAAGTTAGGGACATAAGATCGAAGAAGAGGTCATTCTTTGCATTCATTTTTTTTGCACGTAACTCGTGTGTTTTCTGCAGGTTCTAACGTTTTCTCTTATGCATGCACTCCATCTTTCACGTAGGAATGTTGTTTAATGCATTTTATTGAAAAAAAAAATGTGTGTGGTGCATAATTTCAATGTGAATTATTGTTTGCTTGTATTTGAACCTTGTTTATATGTGTTCTAACTAAATTCTTAGGTTTAGCATTATATAGTGTTAAATTTGCAGAAAACGTATGTTTTAAGTTTATTACATTCTTGTGCATAGCCCCTAAAATTGATTAATTCATTTGCATTACTTAGTAAATTACACCTAGTGTCTTAACTATTATAAATTTTGTGTGTTTTAGTAGTTTTTAAGTATTTGTGAGTATTTATAGTATGTTTTGATAGTTTTACTATTTGTTATTGCTTTGTTTTCTAAATACGCCTTACGATTTTGGTTAGTATTTCTATATTCATCTCAAATTATTTGTTGATACTAACACTTGGTCTTTGGTGGATGCTCAGGCTAATGAATGTCCGATCAGAATCCTGGACCATCAAGAACAAACTTTGAGGAGATCGCAGAGAGAATAGCGAGACTTAAAGCTCAAACTGACATCCTGGATTTTCCCATCATCGAAGAAGTTTCCGAGTCTTCACATTCATCAACCGACCATACTTTAGCCTCATCAACCGACCACAATTCAGAAGTAGAAGCACAGCAAGTCAACATGGCCAATGCAGGACAATCTCTTCGCCAGCGCACCTGCTCAACCGAATGGAGCAGCGGGCCTTCGAGCATTGCTTTTCCACAACCGGAGGAAAACATGAAGGATATCGAGCTAAAGAGTGGCTTCCTCCACCGACTACCCATTTTTCATGGACTTTCCAATGAAGATCCGAACAAGCATCTCAAACAATTCCAATTTGTTTGTAACAGCATGAAGCCATCCGATGCTGATACGGAGCTCTTCAAGCTGAAGGCATTCCCATTCACCCTAATCGACAGGGCCGAGTCTTGGCTTATGGAACTACCGCCGAACCATATCACTTCATGGAAGCAACTTGCGGATATGTTCCTAGCGAAGTACTTCCCGGCCTCAAAGATCACCGTCTTGAGAAAGAAAATTACTGGCATCACACAGAAACCGGACGAGACTTTCGGCCAATACTACGACCGATTCAAAGTTTTGTGTGCCACTTGCCCATCGCATGGATTTTCCGAGACCAATCTCATGAATTACTTTTACGATGGTCTCAAGCCGATTGATAGGGAATTGCTGGATGCAGCAGCCACCGGTGCATTCATGGACTTAACCGAAACCGAAGCTAGAGCTCTTCTAGAGAATCGGGCGAATAATGATGCACAATATGGAATGTCCAACAGACGAGCAGTCGGTGAAGCGAGTTCTACAACCGACGCGGACGAAAAGTACGACAAACTAGCTCATATGCTAGAGAAGGTTTTAGAACTCGAGACGACAAGAGCGAAGGCAACTCAACGGCCTGTTTGTGGCATATGTCAAACACAAGGTCACCACAACGACCAGTGCCCTCAAGTGCCGGAACAAGCAAGCGAGCCGGAGCACGCTAACGCCATCGGCGGATATCAGGGAGGACAACGGTATAACAATTACAACAACTATGTCAACCGTGATCATTCGGGGTTTAGATGGAGCAGCAACGAGGGAACTTTGAACCCTCCAGCACCTCAACAAAGCTACCAACGCCCTCCATTTCAACCAAGGCCACCGATGCAGCATGGTTCGTCTTCGCAATCCTTCACCAACCCGGATTACGACAAGATGTTGTCACAACTTTCGGCCTCCACTCAAGTTCTCCTCGACGGACAATCGAAGACAAAGGAGACACTTGACTCACATGGCCGCGACATCACCGAAGTAAAGAAGCAGCTTGGCCAACTTGTTGATTTCATGGGCCAAATCAAGGAAACCGGTCGGCTTCCACCTCAAACCACTCCAAATCAAAGAAACGTGAATGCTATAGTCACAAGGAGTGGGAAGATACTTGAGGAACCAAAGACCAAGCGATCTCATCTTGATGAAGTCACCATTGAGGACATCACCAACGAAGAAGAAGATGAGATCGATCCGGCTACTCAAGAGACCGAGAAAAAGAAGGTGACGCCTAATGTCACCAAGGCACAATCCCCTCCACAACCCACCCCAATCAAAGGTAAAAGCACTATTCCTTCAAATACGGTTATTACTAATTCTCCGTTTGCTGTTGCACCTTTCCCTAGCAGATTGTTAAAATCGAAAAAGAAGGATGCCCAATATGAAGATATTTTGGACATCTTCCGAAAGGTGCAAGTGAATTTACCCTTGATCGAGTGCATAAAACAAGTGCCAATATACGCGAAATTTCTCAAAGAATTATGCACACAGAGGAGGCAAACTCGAGAGAAGGAGGTTGTGAAGGTGAACGCAACCGTTTCGGCGGTTTTGCAGCGACGGCTACCCCCAAAACTGAAGGACCCAGGGAGCTTTGCAGTTCCCTGCGTAATAGGTGACACCCACTTCCAAGACGTGATGCTTGATCTCGGAGCTTCCATCAACGTCATGCCTTACTATCTATTCGAATCGATGGAGCTTGGAGATCTCAAGCAAGATGGTGTTGTCATCCAATTAGCCGATCGCACCCACAAATATCCGAGGGGATACATAGAAGACGTTCTCGTGCAAGTCAACAACTTGATATTCCCAGCGGATTTTTATATCGTTGACATGGAAGAGAGTCCACTGAACACCACGCCACTACTGCTTGGGCGACCTTTCATGCGGACTGCGAGAACGAAGATTGATGTGTTTCAAGGCACTTTCTCCATGGAGATTGATGGAGAAAGAATCGAGTTCAACATCCTGGACGGGATGAAGTTTCCAATGTCGAGCGTAGCTGCCATTTCGACATACGATCCTGTGGATACCTTAGCACAAGGCTACCTCGACACCATCAATGAGGATGAACTCGACATGGCCATTCAACTTGGGCATGACGGCCTTCTCGAGGCTTTACTAGAGCTTGAACCTCGTATTCAAGACATGGCCATGGCCCTAAATGCGGCACCACGAAAAGTAAGCTTTTCTCCTCCTTTACCAATTACTTTTGGTACTAATAAAATGGTTCCTTCCATCGTAGAAGCTCCAGTTTTAGAACTCAAGCTACTACCGGACCATCTGAAGTATGCGTACTTGGGCGAGAATGACACTTTACCCGTCATTATTTCGTCCGCGCTAGAAGAGGTGCAGGAGGAGAAGCTCGTGAGTGTGCTCAAACGGTACAAACCCGCAATAGGCTGGACACTTGCGGACATCAAGGGAATAAATCCAGCAACATGTGTGCATAGAATTTTCCTTGAAGAAGGCACCAAGCCTACGCGGGAAGCGCAACGTCGGCTCCACCCTCCGATGATGGAGGTGGTAAAAAAAGAGGTAATTAAACTCATGGACTGTGGAGTTATTTACCCTATTTCTGATAGCCGTTGGGTTTCCCCAGTGCAGGTAGTACCCAAGAAATCGGGAATAACCGTCGTCGAGAATCTGGAAAATGAACTTGTGCCACAACGGACGATCACTGGACACCAAGTGTGCATTGATTACCGGAAGCTAAACGCTGCAACCCGCAAGGATCATTTTCCCTTACCATTCATCGACCAAATGCTGGAAAGATTAGCCGGCCATGCATTTTATTGTTTTCTCGACGGATATTCCGGCTACAACCAAATTAGCATTGCGGAGGAAGATCAAGAAAAGACAACGTTCACGTGCCCGTTCGGAACGTTTGCCTATCGCCGCATGCCATTTGGACTGTGTAACGCACCAGGTACATTTCAACGTTGCATGCTCTCAATTTTCTCCGAGTACATTGAAAAAATTATTGAAGTATTCATGGACGACTTTAGTGTATTTGGGAATGATTTTGATGCATGCTTAAACAATTTAGAAACAATTTTACAAAGATGCGTTGAAACGAACTTGGTGCTTAATTGGGAGAAGTGCCATTTCATGGTTACGCAAGGGATAGTGTTAGGTCATATTATTTCGGAAAAAGGGTTAGAAGTTGATAAATCTAAAGTAGATCTTGTGCGTCACTTACCCTCTCCAACTTCGGTTAGAGAGATTCGTTCATTTCTTGGACACGCAGGATTTTATCGTAGGTTTATCAAAGACTTTTCCCACATCTCGCGCCCTTTGTGTAAACTGCTGCAAAAGGAGACCCCGTTCGTCTTTGATGAAGAATGCAACGCTGCCTTCAACAAGTTGAAGGAGATTCTCACGAGCGCTCCTATCTTATGCAGCCCTGATTGGTCTCTGCCATTTGAACTCATGTGCGACGCCTCGGATTATGCCGTAGGAGCCGTCTTGGGTCAGCGGAAGGACAAGAAGCCTTGCGTAATCTATTACGCCTCTCGGACGCTTGATGAAGCACAAAGAAATTATACTACAACCGAGAAGGAGTTTCTTGCCGTGGTTTTTGCTTTAGATAAATTTCGATCTTATTTACTTCAAACTAAAGTAATTGTGTTTACCGATCATGCAGCTTTGAAGTATCTAATGCTCAAAAAGGATGCAAAACCACGGCTTATAAGATGGATACTTCTACTCCAAGAATTCAACATCGAAATCAAGGATAAGAAGGGAGTAGAAAACGTCGTCGCTGACCACCTATCACGTTTGATAGGTGACCATGAGCCTGTCGAGATTGAAGAAACTTTTCCGGATGAAAAACTCTTCGGAGTTGAGGTAACTATTTCGGAAACTCCTTGGTATGCAGATATCGTAAATTACTTAGTTACAGGTGAGTTTCCGTCTACCATGCATAAATTTCAACGTGACAAACTTAAGCATAATGCTAGAACCTTTATCTGGGATGAGCCTTATTTATGGAAACAATGCTCTGATTTAGTAATTAGGAGATGTATCCCGGATAGTGAGTTTAAACCTATTCTAGACTTTTGTCACAATGAAGCATGTGGGGGACATTTTGGTTCAAGGAGGACAGCCCTTAAGATTTTAGATTGCGGTTTCTTTTGGCCTAGTTTATTTCGCGATGCTCATGCATATTGCGCTGCATGTGATAAGTGCCAGAGATTCGGTAATTTAGGCCCTAGAGATCAAATGCCACAACACTACATATTTAATGTCGAAATTTTTGATGTGTGGGGTATTGATTTCATGGGACCATTTCCTCCTTCCAATGGTTTTACTTACATTTTACTCGCAGTAGATTATGTTTCTAAATGGGTGGAGGCAAAGGCCACCCGTACTAATGATTCGCGAGTTGTTGCAGATTTCCTACGAACTAACATTTTCAGTAGATTTGGAATGCCACGCGTTCTAATCAGCGATGGAGGAAGTCACTTTTGCAACCGCACGGTGGAAGCACTAATGAGGAAGTATGGTGTAAAACACAAGGTTTCCACACCATACCACCCTCAAACCAATGGAATGGCTGAAGTTTCCAACCGTGAGATCAAGAAGATATTGGAGCGAACCGTCCGCCCCAACCGGAAAGATTGGAGTCAATGCTTAGACGATGCATTGTGGGCTTACAGGACTGCCTACAAGACCCCCATTGGTATGTCACCTTTCCGACTAATTTATGGGAAGGCGTGCCATCTTCCGGTTGAATTGGAGCACAAGGCATGGTGGGCCGTGAAGAAATTCAACATCGATCGAGATGCAGCAGGCTTGCATCGGAAGCTACAACTTAATGAACTAGAAGAAATCAGAAATGATGCTTTCGACAATGCGTGGATTTACAAAGAGAAGACGAAAAAGATCCACGATCAGATGATTCGCGGGAAGAGTTTTGAACCTGGGCAGAAAGTATTGCTTTTCAATTCAAGACTTAAGCTCTTTCCGGGAAAGCTTCGCTCTCGATGGATGGGGCCATTCGTAGTTTCTCAAGTTCTACCTCATGGAGCAATTCTCATTCGATCTATCGACAAAGGTAGTGAGTTCAAAGTAAATGGCCATCGCTTGAAGCCCTATTTTGAGGCATTTGCGGAGCACACCGTGGAGGAGATGCAACTCCAAGAACCGGCCATTTCAAAAACAAAATGATGCATCACGTCCAAAGCTAACGACGTAAAACAAGCGCTCAGTGGGAGACAACAGATTTGTTTTCTTCTCCCCTTTTAATTAATTTAATGGCTTTTGCATTTTAAATTAGAATTTTCGTAGATCCTATACTCCATGTTTAATTCTATACATTTACTTTAAGTACATTGAGGGCAATGTAGAGTTTAAGTTTGGGGGAAGGGTTTACAATTTAATTGTGTCTAAATTAGTGTTTTTCAGAGTCTTTAGGACGCCCTTAACTAGTCGATGATGAAATTTGACCGAAACGAACACATATGGCGTATGAATCACATGCATCGAATTCTTGTGCTAATTGAGATATTCTATATGTTTTTAACATGTAGTAGATATGAATTGCAAAGCATGGTACAGAAATCGCATGCTTGAATAAGTTTTTAATCATATGAACCCTATGTGAGCTTTTGAGCTATCTGTTCTTTATTCGAGTGAATATACATCCATTTCGTAGCTACTAGCTTATATACTTATATATGCCTCATTTGATTGCTTGCCATAGATTTTAATGAACTAGAGAATACTAGAACTTACTCATGTCAATATGCAAAGCTTTTAAGTTGATACATACTTTGATTTTGGAAATGATTAAAGGCATTTAGGATTTTCCACCACATTGCCATATATCCATGTATCCCATTTGTACGCACAAGTTGCGACACCCCTAGATAAACCAATTGAGCCCACGTTAAGCTTTTCTTTCATAACCATATGTACCTAAACACTTACCCTAGTGTAGAATATCCTTACCTTTGTTCCGGAAACTTGGTGAGAATTTTTCGAAACTAGCACATAAGATTATGGTTTGGTAGGAAAGATTGAAAGAGTTAATGTGAGTAAGGGGAAAGACTTGTCCAAATAGCTAAAAAAGTATGTGATTACCAAAAAGAAAAGAAAAAAATTATATTTGAGAGAATGAAAAGAAAAAAAATTATTATCTCTCATGGCAATATGTTGTGTTCTAAGAATAACCATTTGGAGTTTACGATAAATTGAAGGCCTAAAAATAGAACAAAATATGGCCTTTGTCCTGTCCGAAAAGCTAAAAGGGTAGCTTAGATTGAAGTATACATGGTAACATACAAATGGAGATGGAGGACTAATATGGCGCTAGACTAAGTCATTGGAACATTTTTATCACCACATATCTAAATTTCGAATGCCTTAGCCTTAACCCCATTACAACCTCACTAAAAGTCCTTTATGATCCTTAAAATGAGTAGCTTTCAATTAGTAGAGTAAGTTGCATGAGTAAGCTTATGGTTTTGGTTCATTTGTGCAAGTAATTAACTTCATTCATGTGGTTTTCGTTTAAATTCATATACACGTTAAGTGAACCCTTATCATGAGTGAAAAATATGATGAGTGCATCCTTGTGAGTTGATTAAACCTTTATTCAAAGCATGCACAGCTATAACATAACCATTGTTTTCTCTATGTCTTACTTGTTCATTACATAAATTATATCGCAATTATCTCTTGAATTCGTTGAGCATACACGTTGAAATTCATGTGAGCCATCGCCATATACTTATGCAAATTCTGAGACAAATTTTAGCTAAGGGCTTAGTTGTTCTTTCTTTTGTTTTAAACTCTTAGAGAGTCTTAGTTTAGTGTTTGCTAAGGGACTAGCAAAGTCTAAGTGTGGGGGAATTTGATATACGCATTTTATGCTCGTTTCTTAACGCATTTCCCTTTTCGTTTAGCTATGTTATTATCTTAGTTTTTATGTTTTCCTTATTTAAATTGTTATTTTGAAGATATTTACGGTGGAGATTAATAACGGCGCGATTCGGAGGAATTTCGGCGATTTTGCGATTTTTGCGATTTCGGACCACGAAAAATGGGCCGGCCCAAAAAGCAAATTATGGGCCGATTTCTCAACTCTTGTTTCGGCCCATTATCAAGCCCAAACCCAATCAATTCGGCAAGGATGCAAGTTGGTGAAGTTGAAAAGTCCAAGTTATCAAGCTAATGATCACAAAAGATGACTTGCCATGGTGACTCTTATTTTGGGTTCACAAATGGTGACTAAGCTTGGTGACTCTTGCCTTTGATCATCACAATGGTGACTAAGGGTGTGACTAAGCATGGTGACTCTTGCTTAGGGTTCATGAATGATGATCACACTTGGTGACTAAGGGGATGACTTGCTAGGTGACTAAGGCTTGCATTTAATGAAGCAAGACAAGGTGGAAGAGAGAAGGCAAGCATTCCTTGCCTATATAAGGGAGGAGGCCGAACCATTCAAGGGGATCACTCAATTTACTAGCCAAAGCTCTACACAAATACTCTTCCACCATAAACACTTGAAGGTTCTCTTACAAGCCGAAGCACATCTCCTCCATTCCAAGCCAAAGCAAGGTTCTAGGGTTCTCCTCCATCCAAGCCGAAGCAAAGCATCCTCCATCCTTCACAATACGCTAAGTCCCTTGTGAAGGAAAGCCATCTCCACCGTAGATCATCTAGCATTCAAGACAAAAAGTGTAACCATGATCTTCACTTTCATTTCTTTTGTTTTGTATTTGAACCTCTTGATGTATTGGAATACATTTATGTATCAAATGAAGAACAAGTTTAGATTTGTGTTTTATGCTCTTAAACCGATTTGTAATATGCATGTGTTTATGATTTCTAGCCTTTTATGCATGTTTGATACAATCTTAAAGCTTCGAATGCATGTGTTAGAAAATACGCTAAGTCCCTCTCTTTCGCATGTTTCGATGATCGTATGTTGTTTAGGATGTTTATACGCTAAGTTGCATTCCTACTCAATTATTAAGCATGTGTATTTAGTTAGAAGTTATGAATTTCGTAACTTACAAAAAGGTTTGATGCATGAAAAGGGTAGGTTAATAAGATGAGATGATCACATGTAATTAGTAGTGTAACTTCTTATTTTTAGCAAGCATAATTAGACTTTAAGTTTCTTGATTGTTGAAACTTGTCTATGAGTAAAACATGTTAGATGCCTAAGAGTTTTAGTTGTGTTTGCATGTTATGTACTTTAATTTCGTAGATTAAACAACCAACTTCCAATCCCCCCAAACATTTACATTTCCGCCTATTAACGAAACCATGCATGCGCCCTTAATTCCTCGGATAAAGAACGATCCCTACTCGCCAATATTACAAATGACAAAAGAAGGGTTTAAATTGCAATGCGCGTAATCTGTGTTTTTAAGTTAACGTGAATGCATGTTTTGCGCGTATCAAAACTCGCCTATGACCACATACGGGTCAAAACAACATGGCAAATCACAATTCAACCTGCTTACATCAACATAGCTCAAACATCAAACTCGGGCAATTATCATCTCGTTTCCACTAATCTGACAGTCTGTGGTAGCACATTCCACAAAATCAGAATCAAACGTCAACTCACATCGAACTCGCTCCAACACAATGGAGTACAACATCATTCCTCAAAACGACAACATGCAACATCAAAATCATAGTGGTCAACAAACTGATACTGCAAGCAATCTCGAACAAGTGAAACTGCTGGTCCCAAATCCTTCGGAACTGCATTACCTAAGACCACAACATGCCCTCCAAGGTCTGAATAGTCCTCAAAGATCGCCCGCCAATCCGAGGATAAGAACCGGTACTAACTTGTAATCTGGTCCCCAATGCTCGCTGCAAAGCTTGTCAACACTCTGTTGTAGCTGATTACCTCGACCAGCAAATTGGGACACAGGTACACCACATAGATGGACAATCTCCGTCAAACACAGTTATGCCAGCCTGCCACTAAAATCCTTTCCCGAAAGTACAAGGAAATGTACTGAGTTCGTCAAATGGTCTATAATGATCCAACAACTAGTATCACCAACCGAAGTGCGTACTGGCACACAAAATCCACAGTGACAAGCTCCAACCTCGAACCGGAAATCTTCAATGGCTAACACTTCCCGGCAAGTCTCTGCCTCCTATCCATTGCCAGTCGACAAATGTGACATCTGCACACACAAGCTGCTACATTGCTCTTCATGTTGCGTCACGAGTAATAAACGCGAAGTATCAGACTCATCTCCGTACCACTAGCGCCAAACTCATGCAAAACAATGAGGTTCAACATCATCACACTCGAACTCAGCTCTCGTAGCACGCAACTCTGCTAACACAGAAACTCGAGCCATACACATATGATATAATGAAGCTCCCGGTTTCTAACTGAATGCATCAGCAACAACATCCCAGATGGATAGTCAAAGTGCAACCACTAACCTTTCTCGAACAAACTCAAATGTGCAGCCATAGTCGTTAGTCGACCCCATACATCTACACTGCCTCAAGCTCAAATCTGGCCGAAAATGCAAGTGGATGAAACTCAAGTGAACAGTGTACGTCCTACACTGCGCTGCACGCCATAGCAGTAGTGT
The DNA here is from genome assembly GCA_946800695.1 of Geum urbanum. Classification (NCBI taxonomy): domain Eukaryota; kingdom Viridiplantae; phylum Streptophyta; class Magnoliopsida; order Rosales; family Rosaceae; genus Geum; species Geum urbanum. The sequence continues at coordinate 46,663,830 of OX326998.1, forward strand.
CTCCAACTTTCTGATGCTAACATAAGGACAACTACACCCAAATCGTACATAGGATACGTAGCCTCATAAAGTCCCACTGCCTGAACCATGAGTCACCGCTCTGCTACACAGCATCAAAACATATCCAAATCCAAATCTCGATGCATCGCCGTAAATCACGAACTCACCACATCAGGTAAGGTCAAAACCGAAGCAACAGTCAACCATCCTGCAGGAGTAAGTAACTCTCCTTGTGTGCATCGAACCACTCGAACTTGACACCTTCTTCGTCAATCCGGAAAGTAGAGTGGCAATCCAGGAAAATCCTGCACAAGCCGTCGGTAATAGCCTGCCAAACTCAAGAGACCCCTGATCTCTGGTACAATGGTAGGGCAATCCCAAAATCAACACGGCTTCTATCTGGTCAGGATCTACGCCAACTCCCTCGGCTGACGTCACACAGTCCAAAATCGTTACGCTAATCGGCCAAAACTCACATTGGCTGAACTTCGCAAATAGCTGATCATCTCGCGAAGTCCGCAAAACTGCTCACAATTGCTTCAGGTGCTGGCCCACACTCCTGGAGTACATCAGGATGTTGCTGACAAACATGGCCGCAACTCGACCAGAAACCGTCTGAACACCTGGTCCATCAAGTCCGTAAAAACTACGGGGGCATTGGTCAACCCAAACAGCATGACCAAGAACTTCTGAAAGCTAACATAGCCACATTTGACTCATTGATCCTCCGAAAAGATTGAAGCTCTCGCGAGCTGATCAAACCAATCATCAATCTGAAGAGGAGGATACTCACTCTCCTCTGAAGCGAATCAGGCTTCGGTAGTCAATGCACCACCTCATCGAACCATCCAACATCCGTACAAACAATGCAAGAGCACACCACGCAGGTACGCTAGGTCACATGAAATCTCTTGAAACCCCCTCCAGCAACTCCTAGAGTCGAACCTGTAGCTCTATCAGCTCCGCTGGCTCCGAACGACAAGATGCCGGTAAAATGAGTCCAGCGCCCGGTACAAGCTCAATGGTGTAGTCGGTCTCCCGAACTGAAGGAATACCTAGTAACTCCTCTGGAACACACCTGGAAACTCGGGAACCATCTCAATGTCATCAATGTCGGGTACAGCAACCGAAGTATCCATAATATGAGCTAAGCAAACAACACAACTCGTCTCCACCATCCACTTGACCATCACCACGAAACAGTAACTCGGGGAAACCTGGTCGTCGAAACATAACTTCCTTCTCGAGGCACTCGAACACAGCCAAGATGTGTTGCCAAGAGTCCATACTCATAATCACATCAAAACCACGATGTCCAGCTATAACAGATCCGCGGCTAACACACAACCTCCCATAAGGATCTCGTAACCTCTGGTTGAATGCAGCACTCTCCAAAACCTCGGAAGTGGAGATGCATGTATAATAGCCATGGATATCAAACAACAGTAACCTCGGAGAAAATTCTATCCTCAAACAAGGTCGTGGCACGAACTCCAACATGCCCAACTAGCCGCCCACGTCAATTGCAACTTGCTGATTAATTCGTCAAAATGGTACATTGGTCAAGCTTCAGGAACAACATGAGGATCTCCTCGTGAACTCTGAGCTACCAAACAACTATAACACCTGGCTAAGGGCGCTCCCTCGTAACGTGACCCTCCTGGCCACCACAATAGCAACTGAGAGTACTCCACGAACACAAGTCACAGCGACACCTGCTGCGAGAAAAGATCACCAACGATTACCCAAACTCATGCCATAGGAGCAAGTCCGCTACCCGTGATCTCCACCATCACCAAACGAATCCTCTGCCTGATCTGATGACCCTCAACAATATCGAAAAGGTTGCAGCCTGATGAAGTCACTGATCCCAAGGTGTCGGAACTCAACCTCATCAAAATATCTCGACTAAGTCCACTTTCCTCAAACCAACACATTGGTAACCGCGTACACCTTTCCTTCTCAATAGCCTTGCCTCTGAGTGCAGCACACTAAGCTCCTCACGGTTATCTCGAGGCACATCAATCAGACTCTCTCTGATGCTCAGGTTCAAACTCGTCTCGAACCTCGTGCATTGCTTCCTCTGAAGCCACATAACACGTGCAAACAGGGACAAACATGTGAACAATGCATCTCTGCCTCAGGTGGGTAAACACTCCTCATTCAAATGCTGGGTAGCCTGATAAAACCATTACCGTATAAACAACACCCTGAATGTAGGCCATGGAGTCGCAACAGGAACTCACACAATATCAACCCACCAAATACAACAATCTGATTCAGGCAAGACACCAACTACCACAATTCTCAGCTCTGAGGCAACATGTAGATGCTCATACACACACAACCAGGCAAACCGTGCCACACAAATCTCTGAACTCAGAATACACATCCAAACCCACAACTCACTGGCAAATCACGCGTCGATTGATCCTCAATAGGATCCACAACCGTACCGACACGGAAAGCACGTCAAGGAGGCATCCTAATGAATAAAACATCGTTCGCAACAAGTAGAACGTAATCATGGAACTTCAAATATTTGAAAGCATACAACACCCGGAGTATTGATGAGTATCTGCCGGCCGGTCGGGTCACCATTCCAGACATGCTGTACATTCTCAAATATCCTTAGTAAACAAAACTATAGAAGTCTACAGAACCTATAACCTAATGCTCTGATACCATGCTGAAAAGACCCAACCCCGATTTAGTTGCCTAAACCGGAATAAAATCCCTTCAAAAACAAGAACCAACAAAAACCGTAGAAATTTTAGCAGAGTTTTGCTACTAACGTAGAATTACCATTACGTGCACGCGGAAAATACACTTCATCATATGCCACAAAAATCAAACCGTGGGCACCAATCCCATCCGGATTTCTCAATATATAAACAGTAATGTAAAATAATAAATATATGTGTACTTTACCGAAATCCGGAGTAAAATCGTATAAAATATACAACAGAATACTCAGAGCGACCTCTAATGTATAATCATATAAGTATACCACAGTAGGTAGAACAATAAACCTACTGGAAGAAATAAGATAGCTCGAGCACTATGCCTCCAACCACGATGTGCGACACCAGAATCTGAACTACAAACTGGGCATGGAAACCGAAAAGCCCAGGGGAAAGACATAAAACTCGTTAGAATGAGTGGACGAAAATAAATGTCTTTCACCTGTATCTTATGTTATAAAAACATATGCGAGTCCAAATGAATAAATATAATAAAATACGTGAGGTAAACTCATACTCCTCCAGCGTACAGAGCATGCAAGTAAAAATCCCACGGGGTCACTCATGGACACGTTCGTGCTAGTACAGTCCGAATCACGGGATCCCAGACCCACACGTGATTCTTGCCAGAAAGGCCTCAGGTCAGAGGTCTGCCTCCCCCCGGTAAAGGCCTCGGGTCAGGAGTCATAGCCTCCCCCGGTACACTCGCATCCTCGGGGATCAGCCGGGATGCGAGTGTATCGATACAACAACATATACTGAGACTGTACTCTGTGTAAACCAAATCATAAATATTTCGATGCAAATGCAATAGACAGCATATAAATGCATATATGTAATGTATAATGGTATAACCATAATTGTCTAACACATGCTCGTATAAATCGTAATCTCGTATGCATGCTCAAGTTCGTAAAACATATATAAAGACTCGCAATCATTCCGTGAAAAGAAATTGTCCATTCACAGACTAGCGTAACGCAGTTCGCGTTAACCCGTGATCCGGCGAAAAATCCCTCGCCAAACGAACGATCACGAACCCCTGAATATTCACAAAGTCCATTTCTCAAAATCATAACTCGAAAACTCAAAACAAATCATGAGAAACAACCGTTCTCGGAAACACATAATTCAATGTCAACGAACTGTCGAAAATCCGATAATCACACCTCAATACCTCGCTACAATTTTGGACGCTCAATTCGAAAAAACGAACCTCACCACTGCGATCGGGGCGGGATTTCGAGTGCAATGACATATAACTCGTCGAAAACTACGCCGGGCGAAAAGTCGCCGCTGCCCCGTAGCCGGAAAATCCATACCTGCCCAGAAAAATACATGGAATACATGGTTTTGAAGATCTCAACGATTCCAACGACTTTCCAATTATAAGTTAAGGCCAATTTTGACCGGAAAACCTCCAAAAATCAACCCAAAGTTCCAAACCCTTATCGGAATTTCAATTCGATGGATCTCTCTCCTCCGGCCACGGCAACCCTCAAGACCACTTGGAAAAGCTTCCTTGGCTCGAGGCTAACAAAAGCCCCCAAAGAGGAGCCACCATCTTGGCCTCCACGCCGCCACCCGAAATCAAGAAAAACGTGCCGGAATTCGTGAACTTTGCCGATTGAATTCTTCCTCCTCCGGCCACCCCACAGAACGATCCACCTACCAATCCGAAGAGGAGCACGAGCCCAACATTTCTCAAGAAGGAACCCCGGCCAATCGTGGCCGGAAAAGGGTCCAAAATCGGAAATATTCACAACTTAATCTTCGTAACTCGGAATAATGCTCCGGAAGTTCCCACGAGCTCAAAATTAAATTCTTAACATCTTCCGTGAAGAAGCCAAAACCAAGTTCTCGCCCGTAATTTAGTCGTTAAGAGAGCCACTAATTTAACCCGATTATATCGAAACTTCAAATATTCATAATTTATTCCTCGATCGTCCAAATAACGATCTGGAACCGCCCACGAACTCGAAATCACACGTATAATGACTCTCGAGAAGAGACTCATCTCCAATTCTCGGCCAATAATTTAGTTGTTATCAAGTCTGGCGATTCAAACAATTGTCGGAAAACTGCGACTACGCGCAAGCCAGTAGATTAAGCTGATTACTCATACTGATTCTGTTCTGGGTCGTCACAATTGGCTTCCTCAGTAGCCACCATGTCACGCGCAAAATGAGATAAGCGGGTAAACCTGTCCCGGTACTCAAGCACAGACATACTGCCCTGTCTCAAGTTCGTGAACTCCTCATATTTGCGCTGCTGGGTAGCGGTTGAAATACCTCCGCATAAACTAAAAGGACCCGACCCCGATTTAGTTGCCTAAACCGGAATCAAACCCCTTCTGAAAACATGAACCAACAAAAATCTTTCAAAATTTCGGCAGAGTAACGCTACTAACGCGGAATTGCCATTACTTGCACCCGGAAAATAACACTTCATCCTATGCCACAAAAGCCAAACCGTGGGCACCAATCCCATCCGGATTTCTCAATATCATTTCAATATCAATAAACAGTAAACAAACTGTAATATATAATATATCCGAGAAAATCCGTATAAAACATGTATCACAATGTATCAGAGTAACCTCTAGTGTAAATATATACAATATATACATCAGTAGACGAAACAAGAAACTTATTGGAAAACACAGGTAGCTCGGACTACTAGCCTCCAACCACGATGTGAAACACCAGAACCTGAACTGCAAACTGGGCACGGAAACCGAAAAGCCCAGGGGAAAGACATGAAAACTGTTAGAGTGAGTGGACGAAAATAAATGTCTTTCGCCAATAATATATGTTATAAAAACATATGCGAGTCAAATGCATGAAAATCAAACGGTATGTGAGGAGATGCTGGCTCCGACCCACGTACAAAGCATGCATGGAAAATCCCACGGGGTCACTCATGGACACATCCGTGCTAGTTGAAAGGACCCAACCCCGATTTAGCTTCCTAAATCGGAATCAAACCCCTTCGAAAACACGAACCAATAAAAACTTTTCGAAATTTGGGCAGAGTTTCGTTACTAACGTTGAATTACTATTACCTGCACGCAGAAAATACACTTCATCCTATGCCACAAAAAGCAAACCATGGGCACCAATCCCATCCGGATTTCTCAATATATCAACAGTAAAGTAAAGTAGTAAATATATATGTACTTTACTGAAATCCAGTGTAAAATCGTATAACGTATTCAATAGGAAGCTCAGAGCGACATCTAAAACATAACCGTATACGCATACCACAGTAGGTAGAACAATAAACCTACTGGATGAAACAAAGTAGCTCGAGCACTATGCCTCCAACCACGACGTGCGACACCAGAGCCTGAACTGCAAACTGGGCACGAAAACCGAAAAGCCCAGGTGAAAGACAATAAACACGTTAGAGTGAGTGGACGAAAATAAATGTCTTTCACCAGTTTATATATATGTTATAAAAACATATGCGAGTCCAGATAAATAAAACCAACATAGTACACGAGGTAAAACTCACACTCCTCCAGTGTACAGAGCATGCAAGTAAAAATCCCACGGGGTCGCTCATGGACACTCACCGTGCTAGTACAGTCCGAATCACGGGATCCCGGACCCACACGTGATTCTAAGCCAGAAAGGCCTCGGTTCCGGGGATACGCCCCTCGCCGGTCAGGTCGGGGTAACGCCCCGCCTGGGATGCCTACCATCGGGGATCAGCCGAGAGGCTAAGTGTATCGATACAACAACGTAACCAAGACTGTACTCTGTGTAAACCAAATCACAAACATTTCGATGCAAATGCATGAAACAGCATATAAGTATATGTATACTCGTATACGTATATCCGTATAAGTATATCGTATAATCATAAAACACATGCTCATGCAATTCGTAATCTCAATACGCATGCTCAAGTTCGAAAATCATATAAAAGACTCGCAAACAATCCGTGAAAAGAAATGTCCACTCACAGACTTGCGTAACGCGATACGCGTTAACCCGTGATCCGGCGGAAAGTCCCTCGCCAAAACAACGATCACGAACCCCTGAATATTCACAATGTCCAATATTCAAAATCATAATCCGACAATACAAATCAAACCACGAGAAACCACCGTTCTCGGAAACACGAAATCCAAAGTCGACGAATCGTCGAAAATCCGTATATGTATACCACAATACCTCGCTTTACGTTCGGACGCTCAACTCGAAAAATGAACCTCCCCACTGCGATCGGGGCGCGATTTCGAGTCAAATGACATGCAACTTGCCGAAAGTCAAAAAGTCAACCCTGACCATTGACCGCCGCCGTTGACCGCTGTCCACGGCGGCGCCACTGTTGACCAGAGAATTTCACGGCGGAGCAACCCTTGTTCCACTCAAAATCACCCACTGAGCAACTTTGTCAACTGCACCGAAGTCTAATTCTCACTCTAACATGGTCAATTTCATGAAAAACCGAATGAACACACAAATTTCAAATCCAAAATTCTCCTTGTACACATCGAATTGAAACACGAAACTTACTGGGTAGCATCAAGGGAATGAGAGCTTCAAAGCCCACTAAGAATTGTAGCTCGAATCGGCCAATTTCACAAACCACCATTAACCCAAAATTTTGCAAACTTTGATCGGAAATATCTTTCACCTCCGGCAACCTCGCCGTGAGAGGAGACCGGCACGGTGTCAAGGACTCCAAGGCGAGTCGAACGGGCCAAGGACCATGCCTTGGGGTGGCCGGAATCATCGCGCCACCGTGGAGCCACCATGAAGCCGACGGGAAACCTCTCTCTCCACCGAGTTGACCGAGTCAACTCGGTCAACACCCAAATAGGAAAGGTCTGACCTGCCCAAAATAGCAACTTCCATTTATAGACTTTCCATTTTTGGAAACTTCATGTTTATCCAATTCAACGAACTTCAAACGCGCGTAACATTCTCGTCGTAATTCCGATTCCGATAATTCTCGCGGCCACATTCTCATCTCGACATATTCTTCCAATATTATCCGAAGTCAAACATATCAGCCAACCGAATAAAAAGTCAACCCTTCAAAGCAACACACATTAAATCGACTAAATAATCAACAAACGGCAAAATTCGCAACTAATTCCTCGTAACTCCAAATCATGCTCCGGAAGTTCCCACGAACTCGAAATTAAATTTTGAACAACTTCCGTGAAGAAGCCAAAACCAAATTTTCGACCGGTAATTTAGTCGTTAAGTAGCCCACCATTTAAATCTGAATTTCAAATATTCATAACTAATTCCTCGGTCGTCCAAATAATGATCCGGAACCGCCCACGAACTCGTAATCACATGTAGAACGACTCTCGAGAAGAGACCCAGCTCCAATTCTCGGCCAATAATTAAGTCGTTAACAAGCTCGGCGATTCCAAACAACCGTCGGATACCAGTGACTACGCGGTAACTCACGTACATAGCTGGTCGTACTGCTGATTCTGGTTCGGGTCGTCACACTAGTACAGTCCGAATCACGGGATCCCAGACCCACACGTGATTCTAGCCAGAAAGGCCTCGGTTCCGGGGTACTGCCCCTCGCCGGTCAGGTCAGGGTACTGCCCCTCCTGGTAGGCATCCATCGGGGATCAACCGAGATGCAAGTGTATCGATACAACAACATATACTGAGACTGTACTCTGTGTAAACCAAATCGTAAATAGGTCGATGTAAATGCATGAAGCAATATATAAATGCATATACGTAATATATAATGATATAAGCATAATCGTATAACACATGCTCATAATAAACATAATCTCGTATGCCTGTTCATGCTCATAAAACGTATATAATGACTTGCGTTTAACAGTGAAAAGAAGTTGTCCACTCACATGTGAGCAAAACGCGAACTCGCGCTAATCTCGTGGTCCGGTAGACGATCCCTCGCCCGAAGCACGATCTCGATCCCCTGAATAATCATAAAACATATCTGATCAAAATCATAGCCCACAACTCTGTACTTAACCATGGAAACCAACCGTTCCCGGAAACATATAAAACTGTATAAAATAATCGACTAAATTCTCGAAATCTCCACTCGAAACCCTCGACTGAAAATCCGATACCCAAATCAATTCGAAAACCTCAAGGCAATAATCTGGACACGATTACGAGAAAAACCTCAAGGCAATCATCGAAAACTGAAAAATCAACTTTCTCGCCGGAGCGCCACCTTTGACCGCCGCCGCCGCACCGTCAACGGAGAGTTTCTCCGGTGGGGAAGCTCCAGTTCTCAAGATATCCTCAAGCCCAACCATTTCTTCAACTAGAACAACACCCAATTCAAACTCTAACACCTCCAAATCAGCTCGAAACCAAAACGGATCCAAACTCCGGCAACCACCACGGGTTCACCGGAATCCTCCGCTTCAACCTAATTAAACCTTATAGGGAGCATCCCTGAGGTAAGGGGAGTTGAAACCTCCACTCCCCCGCCACCGTAGCTCACCGGAAGTCCACCTCCCGTCACCGGCGAACTCCGGCAACCTAACCCGGTTCGAACTCACTCAAATCACCATCAATTTCCGTAATTCCAAACACAAAACCACTTAGAAACTCAAGAGGACGAGAATTATACCCCTCACGTGGCCGGAGGTGGCCGGAAAATCCAATTCGGCCGGCGAAAACCAAACGGGAAAGTTCTCCTTCACAGGTCAACGGTCAAACTGCCCAAAATGGAAAGTCAACGTCTGGTCAAACCTCAAACAGTGTTTTCGAAAAAATTTCTACTATTTCCGATATTTATACTCGCGTCTCGGGACGATCGACGGCCCTCGAGCTCGAAATCACGTGCTCTACGACTCTCGTGAAGAAACTCAATTCAAATTCTCGACCGATATTTAAGTCGCGAACTAATCCGACAAATCACACAATTAACAATTAATCGTGATTACGCATCATCTCGTGAATCGTACTGATTACTCTACTGATTCTGGTTTGGGTTGTCACAAATCTACCCCCCTTAAAAAATTTCGACCTCGAAATTTACGTACTTGTCATGTGAACAAATGAGGATACTGCTCCCGCATACGCTGCTCAGTCTCCCAGGTGGCCTCCTCAACTGAGTGATTCTGCCACAAGACCTTCACTAGCGGAATCACACGGTGTCTCAGCTTCTGCTCACGACGATCGAGAATCTGCACAGGCTCCTCTACGTACGTCAAATCCTCTCGGATCGGTAACTGCTGTGGAGCTAACACATGTGAAGGATCTGAGATGTACTTCCGCAACATCGAAACGTGGAAAACATCATGCACACGGGCCATCTCAGCCGGTAACTCAAGTTTGTAAGCGACAGCTCCAACTCTCTCGGTGATCTCGTACGGACCCATGTATCGTGGTCGAAGCTTACTACGCTTCCCGAAACGTACAACACCCTTCCATGGAGATAGTTTCAGGAAGACCCAATCACCTACCACAAACTCAAGATTTTTCCTCCTCACGCCCGCATAACTCTTCTGACGATCCTGGGCGATCTTCAATCTGTCCCGGATAATCTGGACGTCCTCCATAGTGCTCTTTACCAGATCAAGTCCAATAAGCCATCGCTCGCCCACCTCACTCCAACACAACGGAGTGCGACACTATTTCCAGTACAGGGTTTTGTACGGTGCCATCTCAATACTGGCCTGATAGCTGTTATTGTAGGCGAACTCTATCAAATGTAGTTGCTGGTCCTAATTCCCGCGGAACTGAAATACGCATGACCGCAACATATCCTCAAATGTCTGTATAGTCCGCTCAGACTGCCCGTCAGACTGAGGATGAAAAGCTGTACTAAATCGCAACTTTATGCCCATTGCTCGCTGCAACGCCTACCAGAACTCAGAAGTAAACTAACTATCTCGGTCAAAAACAATCGATACAGGTACACCATGCAGCCGAACAATCTCTGACAAATACAGCTTGGCCAATCTGCCCACTGATATCTTTCCCGGAAGTGCGAGAAAATGAGCGGATTTCGTCAGTCGATCCACAATAACCCATATACCGGTATTGCCAGCCGATGTACGCGGCAACTGATAAACGAAATCCATAGTAATATTCTCCCACTTCCAAACCGGAATCTCCAGTGGCTGTAGTTTTCCTGCAGGTTTTTGCTTCTCCGCTTTAACCTGCTGACAAATCAAACATCCGCTCACATACGCGGTAATCTCCCGCTTCATGTTGCGCCACCAGTAATACGCTCGAAGTGTACGAAACATCTTCGTACCTCCGGGATGCATCGCATACGCTGGACTATGGGCTTCATCCAGAATCTCCTTTTTCAGGCTCTCATCTCTGGGCACACACAGCCTGCCTCTGAACAACAACATACCATCGTCGCTCAATCGGAACTCTGTAGGCACACCGTTCCGTATCATGGTCTTCTTGCCCAACAAGTAGGAATCTGAATCCTGAGCCTCTCGTACCTGATTAACCAATACGGGTCGAACATGAAAACTGGCCAACAAAACTCCCTCATCATCCCATTCAAACTCAACACCCGTAGCCCGAAGCTCGGCTAACATCGACACTCTAGCCACACATACACGAAACAACGAAGCTCCAGATTTCCGGCTAAGTGCATCAGCTACAACATTGGCTTTCCCTGGATGGTATTCGAACGTACAATCGTAGTCGTTGATCAACTCCATCCATCGGCGCTGTCTCATGTTCAAATTTGGCTGCGTCCTCAAGTAGGTAAGACTTTTGTGGTCGGTGTAGATCTTACACTGGGCTCCATACAGGTAATGTCTCCAACTCTTCAATGCTAACACAATAGCGGCTAACTCCAAATCATGCGTTGGATAGTTGACCTCATGTGGTTTCAGCTGCCTAGAACCGTAGGCCACAACTCTACCATGCTGCATCAACACACAGCCAAGCCCCAATTTCGATGCATCACTATATACTACGAACTCACCGTTGTCGTTTGGTAATGTCAAAACCGGTGCAGTAGTCAACTTCTCTTTCAGGAGCAAATAACTCTCCTCACATGCATCGGACCACTCAAACTTGTCGCCCTTCTTTATCAATCTGGTCAGTGGTCCAGCAATCCGAGAGAAATCCTGTACAAACCGCCAGTAATAGCCTGCTAAGCCCAAGAAACTCCAGATCTCCAGTACAGTGGTAGGTCTACTCCAGTTCAGCACGACCTCGATCTTGTCAGGATCAACACTGACTCCTTCTGCCGATATCACGTGGCCCAGAAACTTCACACTATCCAACCAGAACTCGCACTTGCTGATCTACGCATTTTATGCTTGATTATTAATGTCTTTCTCTCTGCATTTTGCTTTGTTATGAGCTTAGTAAATATGTTTCTAACTTATTTTATGTTTTTAGGTAGAAAATAAAGGTGGAACAATAAATGAGGCGTTTCGGAGCTAAAAGCGGGATAAGGACAAAGTTCCTAAATCCGGAGAAGAAATGATACGAGAAATGGTCTTCAAATAGTTTCTAAAACGTATTCTCAAATTCAATCAAGAATTGGAAACCATGTGACAAATGAAAATGGTGCAAATAAAGATGAAGAAATTTCTCCTGCGAGATCATGGAAAGCATGTTCTTGCCGAATTCATGGAGGATACTTGGGCCACATTTGTGGAGAATATTCCAAGATGATTTGGATATGATTTAAAGCCCAAAATATGTGCAATTACATGGTATTTTCGGCCAATGAAGAATTGGAGAGAAAGAAGCCCAAAAGAAGAAGATGGACCGAAAGTTAGAAATCCAGAAATCTGTCGATGCAGATCAGCCCAATTCAACAGGCCACCAAAATCAATTGAAAACGAATTTGGACACATGTGAGGCATGCTTAGAAAGATATGGAAGTGTAGTTTTCAACCCCACTGGAATCATGCCGTTACGATGTGTAGTTATTCAGAAATCCCGGATTTAGTGGGTACAGGTCATTCTTCCTAACAGCCAACTTTAAATGGGCGTTGAAGGCGCGTCAGGAATAATTATGGCACAAATAATGCATAGCTGGAAAGCCCTGGAAGTCTATTTTCTAGTGCCGAAATAATCACGCCGTTTAAAGTTGTAAAACGTCCGAAACGTAGCTTTTAATACAGAAGGGTCAGATTTGACAGCTTTCAGAAGGTGGGAAGTTTCCTAATCTTCTTCTATATAAAGGGAAGCTCGACCCTTTCAAGGGGGATCACTCATTCTAGACGCCAGAGCTCTGCCTCTAAACACCTCCACACGTCCAAAATCTCTCCAAGAAATACCAAGAAGCCGTTCACACCAAAATCCATCATCTACCTTCCTCCATCGAGACTTTCATGGCAATCCTAACTGTCTCCTCCATTCATTGAAGGCGTGGCTTACATCAAGTAGACTAGGGCAATCCCGACATCAAAAAGTGTAACCATGACTTCTACTCTTTACTTCTTGTATTATTTCTTGGTTTGTATGGACAAATTTGTGGAAGTGTTTTTGGTTTGTAATTTTATCAAGTTCACGTGAACCTTCCACGTTTTAGTCTTTGGTTTTCATGCTATATTTTGTGCTTAACGCTTTGATTTATTGCATGGCAATCTGAAAGGACCCAACCCCGATTTAGCTTCCTAAATCGGAATCAAACCCCTTCGAAAACACGAACCAACAAAAACTTTTCGAAATTTGGGCATAGTTTCGTTACTAGCGTGGAATTACCATTACCTGCACGCGGAAAATACACTTCATCCTATGCCACAAAAAGCAAACCGTGGGCGCCAATCCCATCCGGATTTCTCAATATATCAACAGTAAAGTAAAGTAGTAAATATATATACACTTTACTGAAATCCAGTGTAAAATCGTATAACGTATTCAATAGGAAACTCAGAGCGACATCTAATACATAATTGTATACGCATACCACAGTAGGTAGAACAATAAACCTACTGGATGAAACAAAGTAGCTCGAGCACTATGCCTCCGACCACGATGTGCGACACCAGAGCCTGAACTGCAAACTGGGCACGGAAACCGAAAAGCCCAGGGGAAAGACAATAAACACGTTAGAGTGAGTGGACGAAAATAAATGTCTTTCACCAGTTTATATATATGTATAAATCACATATGCGAGTCCGGTAAATAAAATAACAAGTACACGAGGTAAAACTCATACTCCTCCAGTGTACTGAGCATGCAAGTAAAATCTCACGGGGTCACTCATGGACTCCTCCGTGCTAGTACAGTCAGAATCACTGGATCCCAGACCCACACGTGACTCTAGCCAGAAATGGCCTCAGGTCAAAGGTCTGCCTCCCCCCGGTAAAGACCTCGGGTCAGGAGTCACAGCCTCCCCTGAAATAAAGCCTACCATCGGGGATCAGCCGAGAGGCAAGTGTATCGATACAACAACGTAACCATGACTGTACTCTGTGTAAACCAAATCATAAACATTTCGATGCAAATGCATGAAACAGCATATAAATATATGTATACTCGTATACGTATATTCGTATAGGTATAATCGTATAATCGTAAAACTCATGCTCATGTAATCCGTAATATCAATTCGCATGCTCAAGTTCATAAAACGTATTTCAAGACTCGCAAATAATCCGTGAAATGAAATTGTCCACTCACAGACTGGCGTAACGCGTATCGCGTTAACCCGTGATCCGGCGGAAAGTCCATCGCCAAACAAACGATCACGAACCCCTGAATAAATCACAACGTCCAATATTCAAAGTCATAATCCGACAATTCGAATCAAACCACGAGAAACCACCGTTCTCGGAAATACACAATTCGAATACGACGAATCGTCGAAAATCCATATATACCACCTCAATACCTCGTTTTACGTTCGGACGCTCAACTCGAAAAACGAACCTCCCCACTGCGATCGGAGCGCGATTTCGAGTCAAACGACATGCGACTTGCCGAAAGTCAAAAAGTCAACCCGTTGACCGTTGACCGCCATTGACCGCCGCCCACGGCGGCGCCACTGTTGACCGGAGAATTTCACGGCGGAGCAACCCCTATTCCATGCAAAACCACCCACTGAGCAACTTTGTCAACTGCACTGAAGTCCAATTCTCACTCTAACATGGTCAATTTCATGAAAAACCGAATGAACACACAAATTTCAAATCCAAAATTCTCCTTGTACACATCGAATTGAAACACGAAACTTACAGGGAAGCATCAAGGGGATGAGAGCTTCAAAGCCCACTCAAAGTTGTAGCTCAATTCGGCCAAAAACCATGAACCCGAATACACCTAATTTTCTCCAATTTTGGGCCGAAAATTCATTCTTTTCCGGCGACCCACGCCACAAACGGTGGCCGGCACCACCACGGGAAGGCCGAGGCGCACCTAACGGACCCTTCCCCAAGCCTTGGGGTGGCCGGAAAAGACCCCACCGCCGTGAGCCACCACAAGCCGTCGAACTCACCACACACCACCGAGTTGACCCAGTCAACTCGGTCAACACCCAAAAGAGTAAGTATTGACTTGTCCAGTATGGAAATTTCTATTTATAGCCTTTCCCAAAAAGGAAACTCATGCTTATCCATTTCGGCAAACTTGAAACGCGCGTAACTTTCTCGTCGTAATTCCAATTCCGATAATTCTCGCGGTCACAAACTCGCCTCGACGTACTCTTCCAATATTACCCGAAGTCAAACATATCGGCCAACCGAATAAAAAGTCAACCCTTCAAAGCAACACACATTAAATCGACTAAATAATCAACAAACGGCAAAATTCGCAACTAATTCCTTGTAACTCCAAATCATGCTCTGGAAGTTCCCACGAACTCGAAATTAAATTCTGAACAACTTCCGTGAAGAAGCCGAAACCAAATTCTCGTCCGGTAATTTAGTCGTTAAGTAGCCCACCATTTAAATCCGAACTTCAAATATTCATAACTAATTCCTCGGTCGTCCAAATAACAATCTGGAACCGCCCACGAATTCGTAATCACCTATAGAACGACTCTCGAGAAGAGACCCAGCTCCAATTCTCGGCCAATAATTTAGTCGTTAAGAACTCTGGCGATTCCATTATCTGTCGAAAATCCGCGACTGCGCTGTAACTCACGAATCAAGCTGATTATACTTCTGATTCTAGTCCGGGTCGTCACACAATCCTACCTTAAATCAATGGAAGTGTCAGGGCAATCCCTACACTTTACTTTCGAGAGATATGCATGAAATTAGTCGCTAAAGACTTAGAACTAATAGGTTGCATGTAATTTGGTAGGTTCTAAAGAGTTAGGTGAAAGATGAGTCGATCCTTGTAAATATATTAGCTTAGGATATGGAAGTCTAGTTTCCAACCCCACTGGAATCATGCCGTTACAATGTGTAGATATTCAGAAATCCCGGATTTAGTGGGTACAGGTCATTCTGCCTAACAGCCAACTTTAAATGGGCGTTGAAGGCGCGTCAGGAGGAATTATGGCACAAATAATGCATAGCTACAAAGCCCTGGAAGTCTATTTTCTAGTGCCGAAAGAATCATGCCGTTTGAAGTTGTAAAACGTCCGAAACGTAGCTTTTAATACAGAAGGGTCAGATTTGACAGCTTTCAGAAGGTGGGAAGTTTCCTAATCTTCTTCTATATATAGGGAAGCTCGACCCTTTCAAGGGGGATGACTCATTCTAGACGCCAGAGCTCTGCCTCTAAACACCTCCACACATCCAAAATCTCTCCAAGAAATACCAAGAAGCCGTTCACACCAAAATCCATCATCTACCTTCCTCCATCGAGACTTTCATGGCAATCCTAATTGTCTCCTCCATTCATTGAAGGCGTGGCTTACATCAAGTAGATTAGGGCAATCCCGACATCAAAAAGTGTAACCATGACTTCTACTCTTTACTTCTTGTATTATTTCTTGGTTTGTATGGACAAATTTGTGGAAGTGTTTTTGGTTTGTAATTTTATCAAGTTCACGTGAACCTCCCACGTTTTAGTCTTTGGTTTTCATGCTATATTTTGTGCTTAACGCTTTGATTTATTGCATGGCAATCCTACCTTAAATCAATGGAAGTGTCAGGGCAATCCCTACACTTTACTTTCGAGAGATATGCATGAAATTAGTCGCTAAAGACTTAGAACTAATAGGTTGCATGTAATTTGGTAGGTTCTAAAGAGTTAGGTGAAAGATGAGTCGATCCTTGTAAATATATTAGCTTAGGACGTTTTACCTTAAAATTTGTAGGAACTTAGACAACAAATCTCGCACCCCCCTAATACCTTAGCATAGTTATGCATGCACCCTCAATCCCCGGTTAAGAACGATCCCTACTTACCAATGCTACATCTACAAAGAAGGGTTTTAATTGTTTTCGTGTTTGTATGAGTGTTTAAATTAAGTACTTGAAAAGATGCGAATCAATTTTGGCGCCGTTGCCGGGGATTGCAAAATCTATTGTGTGATTTCGTTTGTGTAAATATGTTCATATCGTGTTACTAATATACTTGTGCATAATTTATGTTTTTTTTTTCGGAACTGTTCACTGACCTGTTTTGTGAAATTTGTTTGACATAGCTACAGGTATTGGAAAAATCTGAAAATTTTCAGAAGTGTTGTGTTTTGTGTGGTGTTTATGCCTGTAAATGTTTATTGAATTCGGACAGGCCAAAAATTCTGGAAAAATCTGACAATCTGCTATGTTCAATTTTGTGCGAATCTGGAAATTTTCTTGTGTTCTTGAGTTCCAAGCATGTTGTAACCTTGTTTTTGTTTTTTGTTTTTGCAGGTCAAAGAGTCAATATCTATGAGGTCAAAGAGTCCTTTTTTCTGTAAAAATATTCATTATTGTTATTGTATAATGTGATTATAATTGTTTAAGTTTTAGTATTAATTTTAATTCGGGACTGTGATATGTGCTATTTTGTGAGATTTATCTGATATGGTTACAGGTCTTGGAAAATTATGAAATTTTACAGAGTGATGTATATATGTGTCTAGTATCCTCCCATAAAATTTCGTGAAATTCCAACGTGTGATTAATTCTACATAAATTCTGCAAATAGCTGTATTCAGTTTCTCCGATTTTGTAACATGTTAAATAATAAGTCTTAGCTATGTTTTTATCACTTGTTATTTAGTTTTTAAGTTGGATTTTGATTGAAAGAGTTGATGTAATATCGTATTGAACTTTTGCTCTTAGTAAGAAATTTTCGGTTATGGTGACTAGAAGGGTTATGACTCGTGACGGGATTTGGATCTAAGAAAGAGAATATTCTCGAAATTAGTCCTACCTCTCGCGTTACATCTATCCCAACTGGCCATTTCCGGACTTGCCCAAAGGAGTAAAATGGATTTCGAGCCATTACACAATTTAATCATCTAAGTCTTAATTTAAATTCTAGATGCATGTGATAATCATATCTTTGGCGATCAATTGGGACATTGTTTTGTAAATTGTATTTGTCTACCATGTTGTCATGAATCTGTAACGAAAGATAAACCTACTTGTTGTAAATGCTCCACGAGCTACGTTTATGATTAATTAGTTAATTGATCACTAACTAATGTATCTTTTCGTGGATCATGAATTCTAACAAGCTCGTAAAGAGAAGAAGAAGGCCGAGCTAAAGGAGTTAGAGGAGATGACACCAACATATACATGCAAGTGCACATGCAAAGAAAACGTCAAGAATGTTGGAAGTCAAAAGTGAAGAAGGAGAAAAGCAACACGTCTAGGCTGTAAGACGTTAAAAAACAAGCGCTTGTTGGGAGGCAACCCAATGGAGGAGTCTACAAACAAGATTTGCTTTCTCTTCCCTTATTTTTTTATTTTTTTATTTTTTCATAGCTTTTATTTTTCCTAGTTAGATTTTTCGTAAATCATTATCTTCATGCTTCATTCTATGTTTTACTTTAGTACATTGAGGACAATGTAGAGTTTAAGTGTGGGGGAGGGGTTTACAACTTTGTTGAGTCATAAAATAAAAAAAATCGGGCGGACAATGGAACTTTCCGACGGATGATGCCCTAAAAAATTTTTGTTTTGAGTCATAATTAGTGTATTTTTGAGTCTTTTTGTTGAACTTAGTGTATTTTGAGTCTTTTTGTTTAACTTAGTGTTTTTAAAGAGTCTTAGGATGCCCTTAGTTAGTCTATGATGAAAATGGACTGAATTTGAACATACATATGGCACTGCATTCATGATTTCTTGTGTTAATTGAGTTATTTTGAGTGTCATGACATGTAGTAGATATGGATAGTTAAACATGGTACAGATTTCGCATGTGAGAATAAGTTTAAGTCATATGAACCCTAAACGTGAGTTTTGAGCCTATACATTTCTTTTGAGTGAATTTTATGCATATTAGTCTCAAAACTATGCATGTGCATCATTTGGTTACTTGCCATAGATTTTAATGAACTAGAGATTACTAGAACTTACTCATGTCGAATTTGCAAAGCTTACAGTTGACATATACTCTGATTTTGGATATGATAAGAGGCATTTAGGTTTTCCACCACTTTGCCAAATAGTCATGTGTCCCATATGTGCGCACGAGTTGCGACACCCCTAGATGAGCCCATTTGAGCCTACATTAAGCCTCTCTTTCATTGCCATATACATCTAAACACTTAAACTTAGTGTAGATTGTCCATACACCCTTGTTATAAAGACTTGGTGGGATTTTTGAAGCTAAGTACATAAGATTGGCGTGTGAAACACAAAGGAGAATGTATGTATGGGGATAGACTTGTTCAAATAGCTTGTTAAAGTAGAAATTGCCGAAAATAAAGAAAAGAAAAGAAAGATCAAAAGCTCTCCGGCAATAGGTTTTAAATGTACATTGTTTGAATTAATGTCCCCCATATTTGTGAGTTTGGAGTTTGTTTCGAAATGAAGGCCCAAAAAAATAAAGAAATATGGCCTTTGTCCTGTTCACAAAGCTCAATGGGAGTTTAGAATGAAGTTAGGGTCCAACAAAATGAAATTTGGCCCTTGTTCATAGAAGATTGACCATGGAGGCGTGGAAAAGATGAAGGAGTCTGGTTTTACAAAGTTTGTGATATTTCGACTAAGTCTTTGGAACGTTTTTAACCACCACTTATCTAAATTTTCGAATGCCTTAGCCTTGCCCCATTACAACCCTTCGAAAGTCCTTTTTGATCCTTAAGATGAGTAGCAGTTAATCTGTTGAGTAAGTTGCATGAGTAAGCATATGGTTTGGTTCATTTGTGCAAGTATTTCATTCATGAGGTTTTCAATTATTTCTATCCATTTTTGAGTGAAAATATGATGAGTGCATCCATGTGAGTTGATTTGAACTTTATTCGAAACATGCACAGCTTTAACATCACCATTGTTTACACCACGTCTTACTTGTTCATTGCATGAATCATATCTTGGTTATCATTTGAAGTTATGTAATTCCATTGCCATATACATTAAGAAATTTCTGAGACAAATTTTGACTAAGGGCTTAGTGTTGTTTTACTTAGTATCTCTTACGTTTTCAAACATGATAACTGATATACACATTTTATGCTCGTTTCTTAACGCATTTCCCTTTACGTTTAGCTATGTTATTATCTTAGTTTTTATGTTTTCCTTATTTAATTTGTTATTTTGAAGATATTTACGGTGGAGATTAATAACGGCGCAATTTGGAGGAATTTCGGCGATTTTGCGATTTTTGCCATTTTGGACCTCCGAAAATGGGCCGGCCCAAAAAGCAAATTATGGGCCGATTTCTCAAATCTTGTTTCGGCCCATTATCAAGCCCAAACCCATTCATTTTGGCATGGAAGCCTTTTGGTGAAGTTGAAAAGTCAACAATATCAAGCTTTGTGACTCATTTTAGTGACTAAGCTTTGTGATCATCACAAAAGATGACTTGCCATGTGACTTGCCATGGTGACTCTTGCTTAGGGTTTATAAATGGTGACTTGCATGGTGACTCTTGCTTAGGGTTCACAAATGATGATCACAAAAGGTGACTAAGGGAGTGACTTGCCATATTGATCATTACTTGCATTAAATGGAGGGAGGCAAGGTGGAAGAGAGAAGGCAACATCCCTTGCCTATATAAGAGAGGAGGCTGGCCATATATTATGCATCACTCAATTTACTAGCCAAAGCTCTACACAAATACTCTTCCACCATAAACACTTGAAGGTTCTCTTACAAGCCGAAGCACATCTCCTCCATCCAAGCCGAAGCAAAGCATCCTCCATCCTTCACAATACGCTAAGTCCCTTGTGAAGGAAAGCCATCTCCACCATAGATCATCTAGCATTCAAGACAAAAAGTGTAACCATGATCTTCACTTTCATTTCTTTTGTTTTGTATTTGAACCTCTTGATGTATTGGAATACATTTATGTATCAAATGAAGAACAAGTTTAGATTTGTGTTTTATGCTCTTAAACCGATTTGTAATATGCATGTGTTTATGATTTCTAGCCTTTTATGCATGTTTGATACAATCTTAAAGCTTCGAATGCATGTGTTAGAAAATACGCTAAGTCCCTCTCTTTCGCATGTTTCGATGATCGTATGTTGTTTAGGATGTTTATACGCTAAGTTGCATTCCTACTCAATTATTAAGCATGTATATTTAGTTAGAAGTTATGAATTTCGTAACTTACAAAAAGGTTTGATGCATGAAAAGGGTAGGTTAATAAGATGAGATGATCACATGTAATTAGTAGTGTAACTTCTTATTTTTAGCAAGCATAATTAGACTTTAAGTTTCTTGATTGTTGAAACTTGTCTATGAGTAAAACATGTTAGATGCCTAAGAGTTTTAGTTGTGTTTGCATGTTTTTGTACTTTAATTTCGTAGATTAAACAATCAACTTCCAATCCCCCCAACATTTATATTTCCGCTTATTAACGAAACCATGCATGCGCCCTTAATTCCCCGGATAAAGAACAATCCCTACTCGCCAATATTACAAATGACAAAAGAAGGGTTTAAATTGTAATGCGCGTAATCTGTGTTTTTAAGTTAACGTGAATGCATGTTTTGCACGTATCAATAACATGAAAATTTGCAGCATTGAAACATTGAGACTTCTAAGTGTTTTGTACATATAAGTGTGACGTTTTTCCCATTGTTATTTTTTTCCCTTTATTTTTTTTTATCGAGTCTGTTGCTTTGATTTGTATTTGCTAGAGACTAGCAAAGTCTAAGTGTGGGGGAATTTGATCTACGCATTTTATGCTTAATTATTAATGTCTTTCTCTCTGCATTTTGCTTTGTTATGAGCTTAGTAAATATGTTTCTAACTTATTTTATGTTTTTAGGTAGAAAATAAAGGTGGAACAATAAATGAGGCGTTTCGGAGCTAAAAGCGGGATAAGGACAAAGTTCCTAAATCCGGAGAAGAAATGGTACGAGAAATGGTCTTCAAATGGTTTCTAAAACGTATTCTCAAATTCCATCAAGAATTGGAAACCATGTGACAAATGAAAATGGTGCAAATCAAGATGAAGACATTTCTCCTGCGCGATCATGGAAAGCATGTTCTTGCCGAATTCATGGAGGATACTTGGGCCACATTTGTGGAGAATATTCCAAGATGATTTGGATATGATTTAAAGCCCAAAATATGTGCAATTACATGGTATTTTTCGGCCAATGAAGAATTGGAGAGAAAGAAGCCCAAAAGAAGAAGATGGACCGAAAGTTAGAAATCCAGAAATCTGTCGATGCAGATCAGCCCAATTCAACAGGCCACCAAAATCAATTGAAAACGAATTTGGACACATGTGAGGCATGATTAGAAAGATATGGAAGTCTAGTTTCGAACCCCACTGGAATTATGCCGTTACAATGTGTAGATATTCAGAAATCCCAGATTTAGTGGGTACAGGTCATTCTGCCTAACAGCCAACTTTAAATGGACGTTGAAGGCGCGTCAGGAGGAATTATGGCATACATAATGCATAGCTAGAAAGCCCTGGAAGTCTATTTTCTAGTGCCGAAAGAATTACGCCGTTTAAAGTTGTAAAACGTCCGAAACGTAGCTTTTAATACAGAAGGGTCAGATTTGACAGCTTTCAGAAGGTGGGAAGTTTCCTAATCTTCTTCTATATAAAGGGAAGCTCGACCCTTTCAAGGGGGATCACTCATTCTAGACGCCAGAGCTCTGCCTCTAAACACCTCCACATGTCCAAAATCTCTCCAAGAAATACCAAGAAGCCGTTCACACCAAAATCCATCATCTACCTTCCTCCATCGAGACTTTCATGGCAATCCTAACTGTCTCCTCCATTCATTGAAGGCGTGGCTTACATCAAGTAGACTAGGGCAATCCCGACATCAAAAAGTGTAACCATGACTTCTACTCTTTACTTCTTGTATTATTTCTTGGTTTGTATGGACAAATTTGTGGAAGTGTTTTTGGTTTGTAATTTTATCAAGTTCACGTGAACCTCCCACATTTTAGTCTTTGGTTTTCATGCTATATTTTGTGCTTAACGCTTTGATTTATTGCATGGCAATCCTACCTTAAATCAATGGAAGTGTCAGGGCAATCCCTACACTTTACTTTCGAGAGATATGCATGAAATTAGTCGCTAAAGACTTAGAACTAATAGGTTGCATGTAATTTGGTAGGTTCTAAAGAGTTAGGTGAAAGATGAGTCGATCCTTGTAAATATATTAGCTTAGGACGTTTTACCTTAAAATTTGTAGGAACTTAGACAACAAATCTCGCACCCCCCTAATACCTTAGCATAGTTATGCATGCACCCTCAATCCCCGGTTAAGAACGATCCCTACTTACCAATGCTACATCTACAAAGAAGGGTTTTAATTGTTTTCGTGTTTGTTTGAGTGTTTAAATTAAGTACTTGAAAAGATGCGAATCACTTGCTAAACTTTGCAAACAATTGATGGTCCCGCAAAGTCTGCAACACCGCTCGCAAATGCTTCTTATGCTGGCCCACACTCCTGGAATAGATCAAAATATCGTCAATGAACACAATCACGAACTTGTCCAGAAACCGTCTGAATACCCGATTCATAAAGTCCATGAAAGATGCATGGGCATTGGTCAACCCAAACGGCATAACCAGAAACTCGTAATGCCCATACCGTGACCTGAAAGCTGTCTTGGCCACATCCGAGTCCCGAATCGTCAACATGTGATATCCGGATCGAAGGTCAATCTTCGAAAAAACTGATGCTCCCTTAAGCTGATCGAACAAATCATCAATCCGCGGTAACGGATACTTGTTCTTTATCATAATCTGATTCAGCTTCCGGTAGTCGATGCACAAACGTATAGATCCATCCTTCTTTCGCACAAATAACACCGGAGCACCCCATGGTGAAATACTGGGTCGAATAAAACCCTTCTCCAGCAACTCCTGGAGCTGAACCTGCAACTCTTTCACTTCCGCTGGCGCCATACGATACGGTGCCTGGGAAATGGGTCCTGTACCCGGTAACAACTCAATAGTAAAGTCAATCTCCCGCACAGGAGGTATGCCCGGTAACTCTGCTGGAAACACATCCGGAAACTCATAAACCTCCTCCATACTATGAAGATCTGGCACAACTGTTGTAGTGTCCACAACATGGGCTAAATAAGTAACACAACATTTCTTCATCCACAGATCTGCCCTCATCGCGGAAATCAAACATGGTAGTGAAGTGTTCTTCTCGCCGTAAAACAGTATCTCGGGAAAGGCTGGTCGTCGAAACGCGACCTCCTTCTTGTAACAATCAAACATGGCCCAATGCGTCTCCAAGAAGTTCATACCCAAGATCAGATCAAAGTCCACAATATCAAGCAACAACAAATCTGCGGCTAAACCATGGCTTCCAATAAAAATCTCACAGTCTCTGTACACCCAACCGATACTCACAATCTCGCCTGACGGATATAACACTCTCCACAACCCCGGAAGTGGAGATGCAGGTACCGTAGCTAATGATGATCGTCTATATAACATGAATGAATGCGTGGCACCTGGATCTAACAATGTAAGTATTGGAATACCAAAGACATGTAACGTACCGATAACAACGTCTGGTGAAGCTCGGCCCTCTCGCAAAGTCATATCATGAACCCTCTCCTGTCCGGCTGGTCGTCCACGCTGAGGCTGTCCCTGCTGTCTGTCCTGACCCGCATACTGTACTGGTCGAGCTCCCGAAGTGGCACCTCGCTCTCCTCCGGAACTCTGGACTGCCTGATCACCAGCACCAACCAACTGAGGACACGCCCTCACATAGTGGCCCAC
Source organism: Geum urbanum (assembly GCA_946800695.1). Lineage (NCBI taxonomy): Eukaryota > Viridiplantae > Streptophyta > Magnoliopsida > Rosales > Rosaceae > Geum > Geum urbanum. The sequence goes on from OX326998.1 coordinate 46,688,756, forward strand.
CTGGCCACAATGATAACAGTTGAGGGTACCTCGCTGACATGAACCAAGATGATACCTATTGCACAAGTTGAAAAATGGATACTCCCTCGGTACCGGAAACGTGCCACCAGTACGCCGAGGATAACTGGAACCGCTGGAACCCCCACTAGCTTGTGGTCGCTGCGGCCGTTCTCTCCTCCATCTCGATCTCTATCTCGGTACACTAGCTGGTGGGCGATAAGATCCACCTCCTGAGCATAAAGCCGAACCGGAAGTATCAGAACTCTGTCTCTTTGAAGGCCCCTGACTCGGTCCACCCTCCTCAAATCGTCTAGGCTGGTACCTCTGCTGCCTCTCCTTCTCGATGTCCTCACCTCGGAGTGCTGCACTGACAAACTCATCAAAGTTGTTCCGAGACATCGTAGTCAGAGTCCCCTTGATGTTTAAGTTCAAACCCAGCTCAAACCTGCGACACTTGGCTTCCTCAGTCACCACCATATCACGCGCAAAACGAGATAAGCAGGTGAAGCTGTCCCGGTACTCAAGCACAGACATACTGCCTTGTCTCAAGTTCGTAAACTCCTCATACTTGCGCTGCTGGGTAGCCTGATTGAAGTATCTCCGCATAAACAAATCACGGAACAAAGTCCACGGAGTATCAACTGGAACTCTGTCGGTGCTAACCCACCAGAAATATGCATCAGACTTAAGTAATCCGACTTCTGCCACTGTCATCTGCTCAAGAGTAAACCGCAAACGCTCACGTACACGTTCAACCTGAACCACCCATGTCTCACATCTCTGGATCAGCTGAACCCGAAAACACAGTCGCACCAGCAGTACGAGCTTTGACCAGAGGGTCAAAACGCTCTTCCAAACGCAGCACTCGCATCAGCAAGTCGTGCGTTTGGCGATCCTCATCAGGATCCGCTTCCGATCAACACGGGGACTACGTCGAGGAGACATCCTACTGATACAAGACAAGCATTAGGTACAAGCAGAAAGAACGTAATCATGAGACCGCAGATATTCGAGAATACACAACACCCGAAGTATTGATGAGTACCGCTGGCCAGTCGGGTCATCACTCCAGTCATGCTGTATAAACTCAAATACCCTAAGTGCCACAACTACAAGAGTCTACAGAATCTGACAACCTAATGCTCTGATACCAAGCTGAAAGGACCCAACCCCGATTTAGTTGCCTAAACCGGAATCAAACCCCTTCTGAAAACGTGAACCAACCAAAATCTTTCAAAATTTCAGCAGAGTAACGCTACTAACGCGGAATTGCCATTACCTGCACCCGGAAAATAACACTTCATCCTATGCCACAAAAGCCAAACCGTGGGCACCAATCCCATCCGGATTTCTCAATATCATTTCAATATCAATAAACAGTAAACAAATTGTAATATATAATATATCCGAGAAAATCCATATAAAACATATATCAGAATGTATCAGAGCGACCTCTAGTGTAAATATATACAATATATACATCAGTAGGCAAAACAAGAAACCTACTGGAAAACATAGGTAGCTCGGACTACTACCCTCCAACCACGACGTGAAACACCAGAACCTGAACTGCAAACTGGGCACGGAAATCGAAAATAAATGTCTTTCGCCAATAATATATGTTATAAAAACATATGCGAGTCAAATGCATGAAAATCAAATGGTACGTGAGGAGATGCTGGCTCGACCCACGTACAAAGCATGCATGGAAAATCCCACGGGGTCACTCATGGACACATCCGTGCTAGTACAGTCCGAATCACGGGATCCCAGACCCACAGGTGATTCTAGCCAGAAAGGCCTCGGTTCTGGGGTACTGTCCCTCCTGGTAGGCATCCATCGGGGATCAGCCGAGATGCAAGTGTATCGATACAACAACATATACTGATATTGTACTCTGTGTAAACCAAATCGTAAATAGGTCGATGTAAATGCATGAAGCAATATATAAATGCATATACGTAATATATAATGATATAAGCATAATCGTATAACACATGCTCATAATAAACATAATCTCGTATGCCTGTTCATGCTCGTAAAACGTATATAATGACTCGCGTTTAACAGTGAAAAGAAGTTGTTCACTTACAGGTGAGCAAAACGCGCACTCGCGCTAATCTTGTGGTCCGGTAGACGATCCCTCACCCGAACCACGATCTCGATCCCCTGAATAATCATAAAACATATCTGATCAAAATCATAGCCCACAACTCTGTACTTAACCACGGAAACCAACCGTTCCCGGAAACATATAAAACTGTATAAAATAATCGACTGAATTCTCGAAATCTCCACTCGAAACCCTCGACTGAAAATCCGATACCCAAATCAATTTGAAAACCTCAAGGCGATAGTCGGGACGCGATTTTGAGAAAAATGACATTAAAATCATCGAAAACTGAAAAATCAACTTTCTCACCGAAGCGCCGCCGTTGACCGCCGCCGGCGGCAGCGGTGCGCCGTCAACGGAGAGTTTCTCCGGCGAGGAAGCTCCAGTTCTCAAGATCTCCTCAAGCCCAACCATTTCTTCAACTAGAACAACACCCAATTCAAACTCTAACACCTCCAAATCAGCTCGAAACCGAAACAGATCCAAACTCCGGCAACCACCACGGGTTCACCGGAATCCTCCACTTCAACCTAATTAAACCTTATGGGGAGTATCCCTGAGGCAAGGGGAGTCGAAACCCCCACTCCCCCGCCACCGTAGCTCACCGGAAGTCCACCCTCTGTCACCGGCGAAGTCCGGCAACCTAACCCGGTTCGAACTCACTAAAATCACCATCAATTTCCATAATTCCAAACACAAAACCACTTAGAAACTCAAAAGGAAGACAATTATACCCCTCACGTGGCCGGAGGTGGCAGGAAAATCCAAGTCGGCCGGCGAAAACAAAACGGGAAAGTTCTCCTTCACTGGTCAACGGTCAAACTGCCCAAAATGGAAAGTCAACGTCTGGTCAAACCACAAACGGTGTTTTCGACAATTTTTCGACTATTTTCGATATTTATACTCGCGTCTCGGGACGATCAACGGTCCAAAATGAATAACCAAAACATTTCGAATAAATACGAAACAAACGGATAAACTCGTCGATAAACCGAAACTTCAGATAATCATATTATATTCCTCGGTTATCGGAAAAATCATCCGGAACTGCCCTCGAGCTCGAAATCACGTGCTCTACAACTCTGGTGAAGAAACTCAATTCAAATTCTCGACCGATATTTAAGTCGCGAACTAATTCGACAAATCACACATTTAACAGTTGATCGCGATTACGCATCATCTCGTGAATCGTACTGATTACTCTACTGATTCTGGTTCGGGTCGTCACAAATCTACCCCCCCTTAAAAAATTTCGACCTCGAAATTTACGTACCTGTCATGTGAACAAATGAGGATACTGCTCCCGTATACACAGCTCAGTCTCCCAGGTGGTCTCCTCGAAATTTACGTACCTGTCATGATTACTCTTCTGATTCTGGTTCGGGTCGTCACATAAACAAATATGTGACGTTACTAATGCGGAATTGCCATTACCTGCACGCGGAAAATAACACTTCATCCTATGCCACAAAAGCCAAACCGTGGGCACCAATCCCATCCGGATTTCTCAATATCATATCATTAATAATAAACAGAAAACATAACTGTAATATATTGTATATCCGGGAAAAACCGTATAAAACGTGTATCAGAATGTATCAGAGCGACCCCTAGTGTAAATATATACAATATACACATCAGTACGCGAAACATGGAACCTACTGGAAAACACAGGTATCTCGAACTACTAGCCTCCAACCACAACGTGAAACACCAGAACCTGAACTGCAAACTGGGCACGGAAACCGAAAAGCCCAGGGGAAAGACATGTAAACCGTTAGAGTGAGTGGACGAAAATAAATGTCTTTCGCCGACTAATATATGTTATAAAAAAATATGCGAGTCAAATGCATAAAAATCATATGGTACACGAGAGAGACTCTAACTCCTCACGCATACAGAGCATGCACCATAAATACCGCGGGGTCTCTCATGGACTCCCTCGCGTTAGTACAGTCTAAATCACGGGATCCCAGACCCACACGTGATTCCTAGCCAGAAAGGCCTCGGGTCAGGATATCTGTTCCCCCCAGAGCGTACTCGGGGATCAGCCGAGAAGCCAATGTGTATTGATACAACCCTGATAACTTAGACTGTACTCTGTGTAAACCAAATCATAAATCCTTTCCATGCACATGCATAAAACATAATATATATATATGTATGTATAATCGTATACGCATATTCGTAATTGCATAATCGTAAAACACATGCTCATAAAAATCATGATCATACTACATGCTCATACTCATAAAATGTATATAAAAGACTCGCAGTCAATCCGTGAAAAGAAATGTCCACTCACAGGTGAGCGAAACGCACACTCGCGCTAATCTCGAGGCCCGGCGGAAGATCCCTCCCCCGAAGCACGATCTCGATCCCCTGAATAATCATAAAACATATTTGATCAAAATCATAGCCCACAACTCTGTACTTAACCACGGAAACCAACCGTTCCCGGAAACATATAAAACTGTATAAAACAATCGACTGAATTTCCGAAATCTCCACTCGAAACCCTCGACTGAAAATTCGATACCCAAATCAATTTGAAAACATCAAGGTGATAATCGGGGCGCGATTACGAGAAAAATGACACTAAAATCATCGAAAACCAAAAAGTCAACTTTCTCGCCGGAGCGTCGCCGTTGACCGCCGGCGGCGGCGGCGGCGTGCCGTCAACGGTGGAATTTCTCCGGCGAGGAAGCTCCAGTTCTCAAGATCTCCTCAAGCCTAACCTTTTCTTTAACTACCAATAGACCCAATTCTAACCGGAACCTCACCAAAACAGCTTCAAACCAGATCGGAGTTATACTCCGGTAACCAACTCGGGTTCACCCAAAACCTCAACCTTAACCAAATTCAACCTTATGGGAAGCATCACTGGGGCACGGGGAGTCGAAACCCTCACTCCCCCGCCACCGTAGCTCACCGGAAGTCCACCCCCCCCGTCACCGGCGAACTCCGGTAACCAAAGCCGATTCGAAACTAACCAAATCACCATCAATTTTCACGATTTCAAACACTAAACCACTTAGAAACTCAAGGGAAGAAAGATTATACCCCAAACGTGGCCGGAGGTGACCGGAAAATCCAAGTCAGCCGGTGAAAATTCAAACGGGTCAATGCTCCTTCACGGGTCAACGGTCAACAGCCCAAAATGGAAATTCAACACTGGTCAACGCTTCAAATAGTGTTTTTCGACAATTTTTCGACTATTTCCGATATTTATACTCGCGTCTCGGGACGATCAATGGCCCAAAACGGATAACCATTACGATTCGGATAAATACTAAACGAACGGATAAACTCGTCGATAAACCGAAACTTCAAATAATCATATTATATTCCTCGGTTATCGGAAAAATCATCCGGAACCGCCCACGAGCTCGAAATCACGTGCTCTACAACTCTCGTGAAGAAACTCAATTCAAATTCTCGGCCAATATTTAAGTCGCGAACTAATCCAGCAAATCACACAATTAACGATTAATCGCGATTTTGCACTAACACGTGAACTATACCGATTACACTACTGATTCTAGTTCGGGTCGTCACAGTTTAAGGAATTAGTTATGAATTTTTTGAGTTGAGAGAATTTACGTGATTATTTTAAAATTTATCATTAGTCAATAAATCCTGGCCGTTTGATCAATATCGGCCATTGATTTCAGTTTGCTCTAAGGGTGTAAATACCTAATAACCTACTTGAGTGGGAGGAATAACTGGTTGACCCGTTGCCAACCCATATATTTCAGACCTGACTCGGTTCCCGAACCTGAATAGCAACCCGACCAGAATTTCTCTGGTCGGCCGCCTTGGACAGCCGAACCGGCTGGAATCGATTCCTTTTCCCACCCTCGACCTTTCTATGCCACCAGGGGGCCATGCATCGTTGTTTGAAAGCGAATCGAGGACGCAAAAATCCAAGGATTTTTGGTTCGTTTCCGTCTACGATGACAGTGTCTCGGCATGCATTTGACGACGAAGGCATATGGGTTTTACTCCTTGCACTTTTAGAAGTCAATTGCACCCAGTCTCGAGGTGCGGTGTGGCTTGACATGGCCGGATGGAAAGTTTCCAATCCCAGTGAGTTTTTGAAAACTGTCGAGGTAATTTTCGGCTTACTATGAGCGAATTCGACTATGGTGCTTTGTTGGGCTTGGTTTAAGCTTTCGATTGGTGTATCAATTGCAGGTATAAGAGCTAGTTCAATTTCAGCTGTCGTTTATGGTGGCACGTCGCTGTACGCAGCTGAGCTTCACCGACCAGGAAACTGTTTAGTCACGAGAAGATCCTATAGTCCATTTGTGATTGAATTTTTGCTTAGTTTTGTGTGACTCTATAATTTTGGTAATGTTTCAGCTATTTTCAGGATTCGCATGTCGAGTCGATGCTCATCTTCGACCGAGTTTTGTTTATGAGGCATAACGATTAAGATCAAGCTTGGGGTTTATCGATACGAGGAGTTAGAGTGTAAGAGGAAAGTCTAGCATTTATGATAATTGAAATGTGAGATACCGATGGACATTTGATCTTGATTTCCTTTCTCACATTAATCCTGCGATTATAACAAGTTATTAATCGTTATTAGACCCTCACTTTGTCTTAGGAACATCGAGTAAGACTTTCGATCTTGGCGTATGACTAATTACATTTCAGGCCATCCAAGTGAGTGGACTTTGCTTTTCACTATTGCATAGCGAGTTTATTTTTTTCTTATGATTTATTTTATGATTATAACTAAATACGAGTATGTTTTACAATTTTTATGCACGTCATGTACACGATTATGCATCGATGTATAGGCTACTCAGCTGATCATCCAGTATGTCCTAGGTGAGAGAGGAATTCCTTACCCGATGATTCATATGTTTTTGCCTCCACACGCTTGCATTACTTTTATTTAGACTAGTTGATTTTAATTTTAATTTTCTTTGGAGAAAGGCATAAAATATTTCTTATGTTATATAAGATTTCTTTTTGTCCACTCACTCAAACAGTTTTCCTGTTTATATGTCTTTCCCCTGGGCCCTTCATTTTCAAACGCCCAAGTTGCAGAGTCTCATTATAGATTGGGCGTGCACGTAGATCAAGGCATAGAGGTATCCACTATAGGATCATAAATGATCCTACGGTTCAATAATCAACATATCATAGTTAGTTTAGAAGTCTAGCTGCTCTCATGTCATGATAAGTTTTATGTTTTCACTTTTGGACATTTGTGAGTCAAGATTAGGAAATAACTTAATTCAACTTATGATTTTTTTTGGATTATTGATTCCCTTCGAATTTTCTCTTTGATTAGCATGTTTAGGTTTTAATGGTAATTAGGGCCTAATCCCAGTTTAGAAAACTAACTCAGGGGTCGGGTCCTTACATTGGCATTGTCGTAGTGGATGGTAATCCACTAGACCCTCGAATACGGTGTATAGCTGACCTAAGCCAGACACACTCTTTAACAGCTTTATTTAGAGCTATGTTTTCATAATGATTCGAGGAAGTAACAATAAGGGCTTACTTTGTAAATCTCCAAGAAATTTCCGTATTCCTAATGGTGAAAACATAATCAATTTGGAAATGTCCTCTAGGCGGGTAGAGAGATACCCAACATCAACAAATTCTACCAACACATCATTTGATGTCTCAAAATAAGAGACTACGTACACTGAAAGGTAGTTCACTACTAGCAATCAGAAGGTCATTCAATTGGTCGACAGTTTCATTTAACAGGTCAAATGACTTCTATTTATCCGTCCAAGGAGTAGGCTTCAACGGGTCGAGAGAAGCTCTCGACGGGTTAAAAATCCCAGAATCAGAATTACACGTTTTAACCATTCCATTTGCCAAAATTTCAGGTTTCTCTCTTACTTCTTTGTAAGGAAAGAATTGGCCCAAGTGAAAGGACCCAACCCCAATTTAGTTTCCTAAACCGAAATCAAACCCTTTCTGGAAACACGAATCAACAAAAACCATAAAAATTTCGGCAGAGTAATGCTACTAACGAAAATTGCCATTAACCTGCACTTGGAAAATACACTTCATCCTATGCCACAAAAGCCAAACCGTGTGCACCAATCCCATCCAGATTTCTCAATATCATAGCAATAGCAATAAACAGTAAACATAACTGTATAATAAAGAAAATCCGGGAAAAACCATATAAAACATGTATTAGTAACGTATCAGAGCGACATCTAGTGTTTATATACAAAATGTACAACAGTAGGCGAAACAAGTAACCTACTGAGAAAGAAAGGAAGCTCGAACGACTACCCTTCGACCGCGACGTGAAACACCAGAATCCGAACAGAAAACTGGGCACGAAAACCGAAAAGCCCAGGGGAAAGGCAATAAAAACGTTAGAGTGAGTGGACGAAAATAAACATATGCCTTTCACAAATTTCATATACAATAAACAAGTATAGCGAGTTCGGAAAATATATATGTGGAGGTGCCAGGCGAATCTCTCAACCCCGACGGTCAAGCGAATCTCTCAAGGCTGACGGTGATAGGACAGGAGAATCTCTCAACCCCGGTGGCATAACAGGGGAATCTCTCAACCGTGCCCAGAGGAATCTCTCAAGTCTGGTCAGACTACCGGTGATCAGCTGAGTGGCCGAAACATCGATGCAAGTATGCCATCACCATAAAAATATAAAATAATACCTCCGAAAAGAATAAATAAGCTCAACATCGTATATAAACAAATACGGAAAATCACGAACTCGCACGACAGTGAAAATATAAAAGTGTCCACTCACAGGTAAGCAAAACGTGCACTCGTGCTAATCACATAGTCTGGTGGAAGATCCCTCGCCCGAAGCACGATCTCGATCCCCTGAATAATCATAAAATATATCTAATAAAAATCACAATTCACAATACTGTACCACACCTCGGAAACCAACCGTTCCCGGAAACGTATAACTGATACAAAAATAATTAACGAAATTCCCGAAATCTCCACTCAAACCCTCGACTGAAAATCCGGTACCCAAATCAACTCGAAAACCTCAAGGCGACGATCGGGGTGCGAATACGAGCAAAACGACATATAACTCGACACATTTCTAAAAAAAGTCAATGGTCGCCGAAGCTCCGCCGTTGACCGCCGCCGCCGATGGCGGCGCGCCATCAACCGGAGAGATTTTCCGGCAGCCAAGCTCACCGAAGCTTCTCCTCAACGAGCCCAACACATCTCTCAACTATGGCTAAGTCCAATTCCGGCAAGATTGGCCGAAAATCAGCTCGAAACCCACGGGAAAACTCCACCGCCGGCAGCCTCCGATCTCCTCCAATCTCTGTCCACGACGCACGACGGCCTTCGAGACCACTCCCAAAGGCACCTCCGTGACCCCACGGTCCAAACCTCCCTAATCCCCGGCCACCCCTGTGGCCGCAGCTCCACCGTCCACAAAACCCGATTCCGGCCAAAATTCTCTAAACTTCAACTCAACATTTCTCCCTCAATTCGACATCAATTCAAGCAAAACCAAGTTCTAAACTGCTTAGAATCACGAGGAGAACAATTTACCTTCCAAGGTCTTGGCCTGAAACGACCGGAATCGGCCAGTCTGCCGGAGGAATTCAAACGGTCCGAAATCTCCACGGTCAACGGTGGTCAATGCCTCCAAAGTCGGTCAATGCCGGTCAAACTTCCCGAACAGTGCTTTCGACAATTTTTAGACTATTTTTGATATTTATACTCGCGTCTTGGGACGATCGACGGTCCAAAACGGATAACCATTACGATTCGGATAAACTCGACGAAATTCCAAAATTTCAAATATTCATATTATATTCCTCGGTCGTCGAAATAATCATCCAGAACCACCCACGAACTCGAAATCACATGTACAACAACTCTCGAGAAGAGTCTCAGTTCAAATTTTTGGCCAATAATTAAGTCGTGATTAAAACCGGCAAATCAATTAATTATCGAAAAAGAGTAATTACGCGCTAACTCGTGAATTAAGCTGATTACTCTACTAATTCTGTTCCGGGTCGTCACACCAAGTCAATGGATCCCTTAAAGTACCCAAAGATGTGTTTTATTCCATTCCAATGATGTTGTGTAGGTGCAGACTGAGAAGGCAATGTCTAGACGTGTTCATTGAGTTAAATACAACAAAGCTCCAATAATCACAGCTCCTAAAATTTCTTCATCATTATCTTTCGGACGAAACATATTTTTTGTTTTTGTTTTAGACTATGACCAACCAATGGTATGCTTTGTCCATGTTAAATTACATGAGTATCTTTTGGACATAAGCAGACTGGTGAATAAGAATTCTACCAACTCGATATTCCAGCTCCAAATGAGATAAAATCGAGTCCAACAAAGGTCTTTCATCTCAAACTCGAATTTTAGGTAGTCAACTATCTCATTAACATAGACTTTGTTTAATGAACATGCATGGGCATAGCTCATCATTTTGTATCCTTTCTAATCAAGTAGTCCCTTAGAATAGTAAATGTCTCAATTTGATCACATGAGCACTCTATGGTTTAGAGTTACTTGATTTGGGTAAAACTATCTCATCTAGCATTCTTATGTATATCTCTAAATCAAGATCCTCATAGAGATATGTTGTAACCACTTACATAAGCTGCATACTCAGTCTTTCGAGCACTAATAAACAGATTAAGTAGAAGAAACTAATAATATTCATGACCGGAAAACATGTCTCCTCATAATCAATATCAGGGTGTTGAGAAAACCTTGTGGCACATGTTCTTGTCATTGTGATTTTGAACAATTATAACATTATTGAACATACCCATTTGAGGAAATAATTAGGGAAGTTCCACTTATGGAGTTGAAATGCCTGGTTAAGACTAAGGTGCAAATGGATTTTCTGAATTAGGGACAGATGCTCTTTAATGAACGACTTGATCTCGTCATAGTCACACACACAACCTAATGTGCCTCAATGAGTTCCTCTTGTTTTAATCTTTCAGAATGATCCTCTACTTGTCCAAACGGTCGTACAACATTTGTGACGACAGAAAGATCATAGCAGTCAAGTGTATTGGAGGTGAAGGAAGTGGACGTCTCGAATGTATCTTTCATATACAGGTTCTAATACGTTACAGACTCATGTGAAATCTATGTTTCTGCTATAGACCCTTCCGAGTCAAATCAATTTTTTACAAATCCTTTACTCTCCGAGTTGTCTGCAAAATTGTAAATTAATGTAACATCTCGTCCCGAGATTTTTTTTTTTATAATTTATTTAAGGTTAATCGAGAAAGGTACTTAGTTTTCACTGTCGGTAACATGTTAAGTTTAGTTTTTTTATAACATCTTAGCTTTAGTTGACTTTTTATTAGATTTTCAAAGTTGGGTGACTTTCAGTGGAAGTTGTAGAAATTGTTAAGATGAGTCCGTAGACATAAAGAATGCTAAAAATGGAATTACGACAAGTTATGATTAACAAAAGTCTAATAAAAATGTAATAGTCGTAAATAGACTAGTATAAATAGGATTTTCCATTCTGGGAAGTTATATTAAGGATAGTCGTAGAGTTTATCGAGATGAGTTTGTAGCCACATCAAGTATTAAATTCGGGGTTACGACGGAGATATTACGGTCAGCGAAAGTTTTGTAGAATTTACGAAATTGATTAGTCATAACTATAAATACCAATTTTCTTTTTACGTAAATTCAAACATTTCCATTTTTAGGTAAAGTTCTTTCTCTCTCCTCCCACTCGGTCTCTCTCTTCTCCAGCGTGGCTCATCCCCGGATTGGCACTGTTACCGACAGTGCTCGCAAGTCCGGCAACGAAAACCGGTGAGGCCAGTGTCAAAAGTTTTTTCTACCTCTTCTCTTTCAAACCCTCAATGATCGGCCTCTATATCTCGAAGATTAAGATGATGGTACCCAAGAGAAGAGTCACCGACGTGATAAACCCTAGATTTTTGGGGGTGATGGTTTTGAGCTCAATTCGACCATGAAAACCTACTAGACTTTGAAGCTCTCCTCACCACGAAGCTAAAGATACCAAAATAAAGTGTTAATTCAATTCGTGGAGGGAGAATTGAAGATTTGAAATTTTTGAGAAAAGTTGTGTTCTTGAATTCAATGGTAAAAGACATCGGTAGCGCTCCGGCAAAGATGAATTTCGGCAAAAGTTTTATGTCGTTTTACTCGTAATTACATGTTGAATGCAATAATGAGGTTATTGAATGAATTTGGACATGGTTAGTTAAATGTGTGATTAATCGGATATTAATTAAACAATTTTATAATTATATCGAACGGTTGAGTTGATAGTCAATTCAACTTTAAGTCGCATAACATTCAAGGAATGTGTTACGAACTTTAAAAAGGATTCAAGATTTCGAATATGGAATTAGATTAATACTTGTTTGTAGTTCGAAAAACATGATATTCAAGAATGCGACGTTGTCGACGATATTGCTGTGACGACCCGGACCAGAATCAGCAGTATGATCAGCTTGATTGATGAGTTTGTGTGTAGTCGCAGAGTTGTTCGACAGTTATTGAATCGCCAGGCTCGTTAACGACTAAATTATTGGCCGAGAATTGGAGCTGGGTCTCTTCTTGAGAGTCGTTGTACGTGTGATTACGAGTTCGTGGGCGGTTCCGGATCGTTATTTGGACGACCGAGAAATTAGTTATGAATATTTGAAGTTTCGACGGAAACGGATTTAATTGGCAGGTTTGCTCGCGACTAAATTATCGGACGAGAATTTGGTTTCGGCTTCTTCACGGAAGTTGTTCAGAATTTAATTTCAAGTTCGTGGGAACTTCCGGAGCATGATTTGGAGTTACGAGGAATTAGTTGTGAATTTTTCCGTTTGTTGATTATTTAGTCGATTTAATGTGTGTTGCTTTGAAGGGTTGACTTTTTATCCGATTGGCCGATGTGTTTGACTTCGGGTGATTATTGAAGAGTATGTTGAGACGAGTTTGTGGCCGCGAGAATTATCGGAATCGGATATACGACGAGAAAGTTACGCGTGTTTAAAATTCGTCGAAATGGATAATTACAAATTTCCTTTTTGGGAAGTATAAATAGTGGACTTGCCTTATTGGGAAAGTCAAAGATTGAAATAAATGTTGACCTTGTTTGACTGGTTTGACCGAGAGGAGAGATGGCTCACGACGGACCTCCACGGCCTCGCCGGTGACGGTGACTTTCCGGCCACTTCATGGCTTGGTCCTTGGCCGTCCGACTCGCCGAGTTGCCCTCGACCCCGTGCCGTCCTCCTCACGTGGTGGAGCTCACGGTGGAGAGAGAATTCATGGACCAAAGTTTGGGATTTTTTGGGTTTAATGGTGAACTCCGATTTCGGCCGAATTGAACTTCAAGAGGTACTGGGTTTTGTAGCCCTCTTCATTGTGATTCTAACCATATAAACATGGTGTTCTAATTCGATTTGAGTGTGGAGAATTTTGAGATTGAAATTTGTGGAACAATTCGGTTCTTCATGAAATTGGATGAGTTAGAGTGAGAATTGGCCTTTGTTGTAGTTGACAAAGTTGCTCAGTGGGTGATTTTGCATGGAATAGGGGTTCCTCCACCGGAAAATCTTCAAGTTGGCGGCGGCGCCACCGTTGACGGCGGTCAACGGTCAACGGCGGTCAAACTTTGACTTTTTGGGACTTTCGACGAGTTGCATGTCATTTCACTCGAAATCGCGCCCCGATCGCAGTGGGGAGGTTTGTTTTTCGAGTTGAGCGTCCGAAATTACAGCGAGGTATTGTGGTATGATTTCTGGATTTCCGACAGTTTGTCGTGATCGGATTATGTGTTTCCGAGAACGGTGGTTTCTCGTGATTTGTTTTGAATTGTCGAATATTGTTGTGAGAATTGGACATTGTGAATATTCAGGTATTCGTGATCGTTCGTTTGGCGAGGGGCTTTCCGCCGGATCACGGGTTAACGCGAACTGCGTTACGCAAGCGTGTGAGTGGACAAGTTTCTATTTTCACTGTTGATTTTGCGAGTTCGTGGATTTATTGATTTCCGTATTTAATTATACGATGATTGTGATATATGTTATTTTCGGAGGTATGTTATTATGTGTTATTGGTGATTGGCATTTATTGCATCGATGCTACCAGAGTTGAGAGATTCCTCTGGCCCAGAGTTGAGAGATTCCTCTGAAGCAGGGTTGAGAGATTCCCCTGAGTGCCGCCGGGGTTGAGAGATCCCCCTGGCCTTTCACCGTCAGGTTTGAGCGATTCACCTGACGTCGGGCTTGAGAGATTCGCCCGACAACCTCCATATATATATGTGTGTTGTGTTTTCCGAACTCGCATTGTTTTATATTGAGTATGTTTATAAACTGGTGAAAGGCATGTGTTATTTTCGTCCACTCACTCTAACGTTTGTCGTTTTATTTGCCTTTCCCCTGGGCTTTTCGGTTTCCGTGCCCAGTTTGCAGTTCTGACTCTTATGTCGCACGTCGTGGTCGGAGGCATAGTGCTCGAGCTACTTTGTTTATTCCAGTAGGTTTATTGTTCTACCTACTGTGGTATACATATATGGTTATGTATTAGAAGTCGCTCTGAGTTTCCTGTTGTACATGTTATACGGTTTTAAACCCGGATTTCAGTAAAGTACTATATTTTGTATTGTTTACTTTACTGTTGAGATATTGAGAAATCCGGATGGGATTGGTGCCCACGGTTTGCTTTTTGTGGCATAGGATGAAGTGTATTTTCAGCGTGCAGGTTAAGGTAATTCCACGCTAGTAACGAAACTCTGTCCAAATTTCGAAAAGTTTTTGTTGGTTCATGTTTTCGAAAGGGTTTGATTCCGATTTAGGGAGCTAAATCGGGGTTGGGTCCTTTCAATTGCTCATTAGGTGAACGAGCTTAGTTATTCAATATATTCTCAACGATTAGTTGTTAAAAATGAATCATTGTTTCAGGACAACGTATTACCAATCCTGGCAGATGTATAGAAACGTCGACAGACAAGCTTTGACTTGGTAGAAATTACAGCACAGTACTGTGAGTGGGCACTTTATTTTCACTGTCAATTTTGGTGTCGATCGCTTTTTGTACTTTCAGATGTGATCAATCTATGCCAAAACTCAGGCCGAGGGAACTCTTTGTCGATTGGACGGACTATGTTTATGTTCCGCGAACAAATTTAAAGCCAGAGGCAATTCAATTCGGCCAAAGTAACTTTTTGGTCATCTAACCCATGCTTGTGAATGCGTAGCTATGGCCTTCGACTAGTATATAAGGATGATATTGAAGATATTGTAGAGACACTGACCCTCTGCGAATTACCTTAACCATTCCACCATCTGTTGCTCATGGAGGGTATCTTCCACTTCTGATTGAATAGCCTGTTCTTTAATTCTTTTCAGATTGTAAATAGTTCCTCCAATTAAAAGGCCTTTGACTTTTTTGGACCAGGTTCAAGTCAAATATTCAATTAATTAATTTTTCATCTGGCTTGGCAAAATTTGCAGTCCCTCGAAGTTCTGCAAGCAAGGGTTCCAAATCAAGGATTGATGGGAAGCCTTTTCTTTGAAGTTTGCTAAATAAGTCTATAAAGAGTAGCGTTGTGGGATCAACAGAGAATGCTAGTGTGGGTACTCTTTTTTACTTGTTCACATCTAGTAGGATTTTTAACGAGGCCACATGATAATTCTTTTGGATATATATGTACATTCATTAATACAATCCGCCTCAAATATCTCTTGTTGCTTACACATTATTTTGTGTCATGAATTTTTTGTTACTAGTATCAACAGTAGCAACATGCATTGGTCATTAAAGCAACTGATGTTATCCTCATTGTAAATTCATAGATGCAGTAAAAGAACAACGACAATGAGCCTCTCGGGATTGTCTAGTCTGTTAGAAGCTAGAGATATCCTATTGCAAGGCTCCAAGTGGAAGGTTTACAATGTTGTGAATGGGAACATGTGTGAAGATTAGTAAATTTGGAGAATCTTGGATGGTTTGTTGCATACTCGGACTGATCCCCCTGCTGCTGCTGCTGCTGGTCATGTACGTGAATTTTAACCCTGTTATTCCTCTTAATATCAAATATGTGGTTTAATGAGGACAGAAGTAGATATCGAAGGCAAGATTAGTCATGTCAATGAAGGTGTCACTTAGCTAGTGTGGCTAGGAACTGAGAAACGAATTGGAAACACTCTTAGAAGATTAAAGCTATTCCTTTGTTTAGGCACTCCTCCATCTCTATTGAGTCTGCTTTGTGGAAGCTCCGAAGTTCTTTTTGTGACGACCCGGACCAGAATCAGCAGTATGATCAGCTTGATTGATGAGTTTGTGAGTAGTCGCAGAGTTGTTCGACAGTTATTGAATCGCCAGGCTCGTTAACGACTAAATTATTGGCCGAGAATTGGAGCTGGGTCTCTTCTCGAGAGTCGTTGTACGTGTTATTACGAGTTCGTGGACGGTTCCGGATCATTATTTGGACGACCGAGGAATTAGTTATGAATATTTGAAGTTCAGATTTAAATGGTGGGCTACTTAACGACTAAATTATCGGACGGGAATTTGGTTTCGGCTTCTTCACGGAAGTTGTTTAGAATTTAATTTCGAGTTTGTGGGAACTTCCGGAGCATGATTTGGAGTTACGAGGAATTAGTTGCGAATTTTGCCGTTTGTTGATTATTTAGTCGATTTAATGTGTGTTGCTTTGAAGGGTTGACTTTTTATTCGATTGGCCGATATGTTTGACTTTGGGTGATTATTGAAGAGTATGTTGAGACGAGTTCGTGGCTGCGAGAATTATCGGAATCGGAATTACGACGAGAAAGTTACGCGCGTTTGAAGTTTGCCGAAATGGATAATTATGGGGTTTCCTTTTTGGGAAAGTATAAATAGGGGACTTACTATTTTGAGAAAGTCAAAGATGGTCATAAATATTGTTGACCGAGTTGACTGAGTCAACTCGGTGAGGAGAGAGAGCTTCACGTCGTGCTCCACGGTGGTCGTCGGAGGTGGTGCCCTTCCGGCCGTCTCCGGCCACGGGGGAGGTGGCTTCCTGTGCGCCTTGACTTCCTCTACCCACTCCCGGCCTCCCTTCACGGCCTAGCTCACCGGAGTAAGAGATTTTCCGGCATGAAATTTGAGGAAAACTTGGTGATTTCGGGTGCTATGATTTTGACCGATTCGAGCTACAATTTTGGGTGGGCTTTGTAGCCCTCATCACCATGAATCTACCCTGTAAGTTTCATGTTTCAATTCGATGTGTACAAGGAGAATTCTTGATTTGAAATTTGTGTTCCAATTCGGTTTTACATGGAATTGACCTAGTTAGAGTGAGAATTGGACTTCGGTGCAGTTGACAAAGTTGCTCAGTGGACGATTTGGAGTGGAATAGGGGTGGCTCCGCCTTGAAATTCTCCGGTCGGCGGTGGCGCCGCCGTGGGCGGCGGTCAACGCGGCGGTCAACGGTCAACGGCGGTCAACTTTGACTTTTTCGGAGTTTTCGACGAGTTGCATGTCATTTTACTCGAAATCGCGCCCCGATCGCAGTGGGGAGGTTTGTTTTTCGAGTTGAGCGTCCGAAATTACAGCAAGGTATTGTGGTATGATTTCCGGATTTCGGACAGTTTGTCGTGAACGGATTATGTGTTTCCGAGAATGGTGGTTTCTCGTGGTTTGATTTGTATTGTCGGATTATGATATTGAGAAATGGATTTTGTGAATATTCAGGTGTTCGTGATCGTTCGTTTGGCGATGGACTTTCCGCCGGATCACGGGTTAACGCGATACGCGTTACGCTAGTCTGTGAGTGGACATTTCTTTTCACGGATTGTTTGCGAGTCTTTTATATGATTTTCGAACTTGAGCATGCGTATTGAGATTACGAATTGCATGAGCATATGTTTTACGATTATACGATATACTTATACGAATATACGTATACGAGTATACATACACTTATATGCTGTTTCATGCATTTGCATCGAAATGTTTATGATTTAGTTTACACAGAGTACAGTCGTTATATGTTGTTGTATCGATACACTTGCATCCCGGCTGATCCCCGAGGATGTGTACTGGGGGAGGCTGTGACTCCTGACCCGTGACCTGTACCGGGGGGAGGCAGACCTCTGACCTGAGGCCTTTCTGGCTAGAATCGCGTGGAAGTCTGGGACTCCGTGATTCTGACTGTACTAGCACGGTGTGTGTCCATGAGTGACCCCGTGGGATTTTTACTTGCATGCTCTGTACACTGGAGGAGTGTGAGTTTTACCTCGTGTACTATGTTGTTTTTATTTACTTGGACTCGCATATGTTTTTATAACATATATAACTGGTGAAAGACATTTATTTTCGTCCACTCACTCTAACGTGTTTATTGTCTTTCACCTGGGCTTTTCGGTTTCCGTGCCCAGTTTGCAGTTCGGACTCTGGTGTCGCACGTCGTGGTCGGAGGCATAGTGCTCGAGCTACTTTGTTTCTTCCAGTAGGTTTATTGTTCTACCTACTGTGGTATACGTATATGATTATGTATTAGAAGTCGCTCTGAGCTTCCTATTGTATATCTTATACGATTCTACACCGGATTTCAGTAAAGTACTATTATATGTATTGTTTACTTTACTGTTGATATATTGAGAAATCCGGATGGGATTGGTGCCCACGGTTTGATTTTTGTGGCATAGGTTGGAGTGTATTTTACGCGTGCAGGTAATGGTAATTCCACGCTAGTAACGAAACTCTGCCCAAATTTCGAAAAGTTTTTGTTGGTTCGTGTTTTCGAAGGGGTTCGATTCCGATTTAGGGTGCTAAATCGGGGTTGGGTCCTTTCAGCTTGGTATCAGAGCATTAGGTTGTCAGATTCTGTAGACTCTTGTAGTTGTGACGCTTAGGGTATTTGAGTTGATACAGCATGACTGGAGTGATGACCCGACTGGCCAGCGGTACTCATCAATACTTCGGGTGTTGTGTGTCCTCAAATATCTGCGGTTTCATGATTACGTTCCACTTGTTATGAACGATGTTTTATTCATTAGGATGCCTCCTGACGTGCTTTCCGTGTCGGTACGGTTGTGGATCCTGTTGAGGATCAATCGACGCGTGATTTGTCAGTAAATTGTGGATTTGGATGAGTATTCAGAGTTCAGTGAACTGTGTGGCACGGGTTGCCTGGTTGTGTGTGTGAGAGCCTACATGTTGCCTCAGAGCTGAGATTTATGGCAGTGATGTTTGCCTGAGTCAGATTGTGTATTGGTGGGCTGATGTTGTGCGAGTCCCAGTTGCGACTCCATGGCCTACATTCAGGGTGTTGTTTATACGGTAATGGTTTTATCAGGCTATCCAGCAATTGTTTGTGGAGTGTTTACCCACCTGAGGCAGAGATGCATTGTCCACATGTTTGTTTCGGTGTGCATGAGTTATGTGGCTTCAGAGGAAGCAGAGCACGAGGTTCGAGATGAGTTTGAACCTGAGCATCAGAGAGAGTCTGATTGATATGCCTCGAGACATCCGTGAGGAGCTTAGTGTGTTGCACTCAGTGGCGAGGCTATTATGAGGAAAAGATGTATGTGGTTTTCGATGTGATGGTTCGAGGAAAGTGGATTTAGTTGAGATTTTGATGAGGTTGAGTTCCGACACTTCGGGATCAGTGATTTCATCAGGCTGTGGTCTTTTCGATTATGTTGAGGATCCTCTGCTGATCCATTTGGCGATGGCGGAGATCACTAAGTAGCGGATTTGCTCCTGTAGCATGAGTTTGGGCGATCATTGGTGATCCTTTCACGCAGCAGGTGTTGCGGTGATTTGTGTTCGAGGAGCACTTTTAGTTGTTGTTTCGGTGGCCAGGAGGGTCACGTTGCGAGGGAGCGCCTCAGCGAGCTGTTGTATCGGTTCGACAGATCAGAGTTACGAGGAGATCCTCATGTTGTTCCTGTAGTCTGGCCAATGTATCCTTTTGACGAGTTATTCAGCAAGTCGCGTGTGACGTGGGCGACTAGTTGGGCATGTTGGGGTTCGTACCAGGACCTTGTTTGAGGACAGACTATTCTCCGAGGTTACTGTTGTTGGATATCCATGGCTATTGTACTTGCATCTCCACTTCCGAGGTTTTGGAGAGTATTGCATCCATCCGGAGGTTGCGAGATCCTTGTTGGCGGTTATGACTTAGCCGCGGATCTGTTATAGCTGGATGTTGTGATTTTGGTGTGTTTGTGGGTACGGACTTACTGACGATGCATTTTGGTTGTGTTTGTGTGCCTCGATGAGGAGGTTGTGTTTTGACGACCAGATTTCCCCGAGAAGCTGTTTCGCGGTGATGGTCGAGCGGATGATGGAGACGAGTTGTGTTGCTTGCTTACCATATGTTGTGGATACTTTGGTTGCTGTGTCCGACATTGGTGATATTGAGGTGGTTTCCGAGTTACCAGGAGTATTCCGGAGGAATTACCAGGTGTTTCTCCAGTTCGGGAGACTGACTACACCGTTGAGCTTGTACCAGGCGCTGGACACATTTTACCGGCATCTTGTCGTTCGGAGCCAGCGGAGCTGATGGAGCTACAGTTTCGACTCCAGGAGTTGCTGGAGGAGGTTTCAGGAGATTTCATGTGACCTAGCGTATTTGCGTGGTGTGCTCTTGCATTGTGTGTACGGACGTTGGTTGGTTCGACGAGATGGTGTATTGACTACCGAAGCCTGATTTGCTTCAGAGAAGAGTGAGTATCCTCCGCTTCGGATTGACGAGTGGTTTGATCAGCTTCCGAGAGCTTCAGTCTTTTCGAGGATTGATTTCGGATCCGGATATCATCAGTGGAGGTTTGATGAGTCAGATGTGACTATGTTAGCTTTCGGATCTCGGTGTATGCATCTGGAGTTCTTGGTCACTTCATTGGTTGACCAATGCTCCGTAGATCGTGTGGACTTGATGGACCATGTGTTCAGATGGTTTCTGGACGAGTTTACGGTCTTGTACGTTGGCAATTTCTTGATGTACTCCGAGAGTGTGGACCAGTACCTGGAGCAGTTGCGAGCGGTTTTGTGGACTTCACGAGATGATTAGCTGTTGTAAGTTCAGCCAGTGTGAGTTTTGGCCGATTAGCGTGAAGATTTTGAGTTATGTGATGCTAGCCGAGGGAGTCGGCGTGGATCCTGACCGGTTCGAAGCCGTGATGATTCGGAGTTTGCCCTACCATTGCACCAGAGATCGGGAGTCTCTTGAGTTGGCAGGCTATTACCGACGGCTTGTGCAGGATTTTTCCGGATTACCACTCTACTTTCCGGATTGACGAAAAGGCGTCAAGTTCGAGTAGTTCGATGCACACGAGAAGAGTTACTTACTCCTGCAGGATGGTTGACCGTTGCTTCAGTTTTGTCCTTACTTGGCGACCGCGACGAGTTCGTGGGTTATGGTGATGCGTCGAGATTTGGGTTAGGCAATGTTTTGATGCTGTGTAGCAGAGCGGTGGCTCATGATTCCAGGCAGTGAAACTTTGTGTAGCTACGTATCCAGTGTATGATATGGGTGTAGCTGTCTTTTTGTTAGCATCGGAGAGTTCGAGACACTACAGCTATGGCGTGCAGCGAGGTGTAGGATGTACACTGATCATTTGAGTTTCCTCCACTTGCATTTTCGGCCAGATTTGGGCTTGAGGCAGTGTAGACGGATGAGGTTGACTCACGACAAGGGCTGCACCTTTGAGCTTGTTCGAGAAAGGCTGGTGGCTGCATTCTGACCATCCGTTTGGGATGTTGTTGTTGATGCATTTAGTCGAGAGTCGGGAGCTTCAGTATTACATGTGTGTATGTGTGGCTTAAGTTTCGGTGTTAGCCGAGTATGGGCTACGAGAGCTGAGTTCGAGTGTGATGATGTTGAAGCTCATTGTTTTGCGCGCGGTTGGTGCTAGTCATGCGGAGATGTGTCTGATATTTCGAGTTACTACTCGTGACGCAACATGAAGAACGATATAGCAACTTGTGCGAGCGCAGCTTGTGTGTGATGATGCCATATTCGTCGACTGGCGATGGCTAGGAGGCAGAGACTTGCCGAGATGTGTTTGCCATTCGAGATTTTCGGTTGGACGTAACGGTTACTGCTGTGATTGTGTGTGTTTGTACACTTTGGTTTGTGATACCAGTTGTCAGGCCTTTGTGGACCACCGTGATATTGACTTTGCTTGATGTCGTTTTGTGGACGTTATTGTACTCCATTGTGCTGGAGCGAATTGGTTCGAGTTGAATTGACGTTTGAATCTGATTGTGTGGAATGTGTTACCACAGATTGTCAGATTAGCGGAAATGGGGTTGTTTGTTGCTTGAGTTCAATGCTTAAGTTATGTGAATGTGTGTGGACTAAGTTGTGTTGGCCACGTTGTTTTGATCCGTATGTGGTCATAGGCGAGTTTGTGTTGTGCCGTGTGGTTCGGCATCGCCTATAGCGTTGGCTTTTATGTGTGTTGTGTTCCGTGTGGTGGAACTACATTTCAGGTTGTTACGTGTGGTGTACCCTATCGGTTCCTTATGCAGGAACACTTGGCGATTGTGTGAGCCAGTTCAGATTTGTGATTTGAGGGTACAGAGATTCCAGTACGGAAATATCTCCTATTGTGGAGTTTGTGATTAGAGTTGTTTATTTGAGATTGCTGTTGGTGAGTTGAGCAGTATGCAGAGGCAGTGCTCCTACCTTGTAGTCGGCAGACTCGGAAATTTCGAGGTCGAAATTTTTCTAAGGGGGGTGGATTTGTGACGACCCGGACCAGAATCAGCAGTATGATCAGCTTGATTGATGAGTTTGTGAGTAGTCGCAGAGTTGTTCGACAGTTATTGAATCGCCAGGCTCGTTAACGACTAAATTATTGGCCGAGAATTGGAGCTGGGTCTCTTCTCGAGAGTCGTTGTACGTGTTATTACGAGTTCGTGGACGGTTCCGGATCATTATTTGGACGACCGAGGAATTAGTTATGAATATTTGAAGTTCAGATTTAAATGGTGGGCTACTTAACGACTAAATTATCGGACGGGAATTTGGTTTCGGCTTCTTCACGGAAGTTGTTTAGAATTTAATTTCGAGTTTGTGGGAACTTCCGGAGCATGATTTGGAGTTACGAGGAATTAGTTGCGAATTTTGCCGTTTGTTGATTATTTAGTCGATTTAATGTGTGTTGCTTTGAAGGGTTGACTTTTTATTCGATTGGCCGATATGTTTGACTTTGGGTGATTATTGAAGAGTATGTTGAGACGAGTTCGTGGCTGCGAGAATTATCGGAATCGGAATTACGACGAGAAAGTTACGCGCGTTTGAAGTTTGCCGAAATGGATAATTATGGGGTTTCCTTTTTGGGAAAGTATAAATAGGGGACTTACTATTTTGAGAAAGTCAAAGATGGTCATAAATATTGTTGACCGAGTTGACTGAGTCAACTCGGTGAGGAGAGAGAGCTTCACGTCGTGCTCCACGGTGGTCGTCGGAGGTGGTGCCCTTCCGGCCGTCTCCGGCCACGGGGGAGGTGGCTTCCTGTGCGCCTTGACTTCCTCTACCCACTCCCGGCCTCCCTTCACGGCCTAGCTCACCGGAGTAAGAGATTTTCCGGCATGAAATTTGAGGAAAACTTGGTGATTTCGGGTGCTATGATTTTGACCGATTCGAGCTACAATTTTGGGTGGGCTTTGTAGCCCTCATCACCATGAATCTACCCTGTAAGTTTCATGTTTCAATTCGATGTGTACAAGGAGAATTCTTGATTTGAAATTTGTGTTCCAATTCGGTTTTACATGGAATTGACCTAGTTAGAGTGAGAATTGGACTTCGGTGCAGTTGACAAAGTTGCTCAGTGGACGATTTGGAGTGGAATAGGGGTGGCTCCGCCTTGAAATTCTCCGGTCGGCGGTGGCGCCGCCGTGGGCGGCGGTCAACGCGGCGGTCAACGGTCAACGGCGGTCAACTTTGACTTTTTCGGAGTTTTCGACGAGTTGCATGTCATTTTACTCGAAATCGCGCCCCGATCGCAGTGGGGAGGTTTGTTTTTCGAGTTGAGCGTCCGAAATTACAGCAAGGTATTGTGGTATGATTTCCGGATTTCGGACAGTTTGTCGTGAACGGATTATGTGTTTCCGAGAATGGTGGTTTCTCGTGGTTTGATTTGTATTGTCGGATTATGATATTGAGAAATGGATTTTGTGAATATTCAGGTGTTCGTGATCGTTCGTTTGGCGATGGACTTTCCGCCGGATCACGGGTTAACGCGATACGCGTTACGCTAGTCTGTGAGTGGACATTTCTTTTCACGGATTGTTTGCGAGTCTTTTATATGATTTTCGAACTTGAGCATGCGTATTGAGATTACGAATTGCATGAGCATATGTTTTACGATTATACGATATACTTATACGAATATACGTATACGAGTATACATACACTTATATGCTGTTTCATGCATTTGCATCGAAATGTTTATGATTTAGTTTACACAGAGTACAGTCGTTATATGTTGTTGTATCGATACACTTGCATCCCGGCTGATCCCCGAGGATGTGTACTGGGGGAGGCTGTGACTCCTGACCCGTGACCTGTACCGGGGGGAGGCAGACCTCTGACCTGAGGCCTTTCTGGCTAGAATCGCGTGGAAGTCTGGGACTCCGTGATTCTGACTGTACTAGCACGGTGTGTGTCCATGAGTGACCCCGTGGGATTTTTACTTGCATGCTCTGTACACTGGAGGAGTGTGAGTTTTACCTCGTGTACTATGTTGTTTTTATTTACTTGGACTCGCATATGTTTTTATAACATATATAACTGGTGAAAGACATTTATTTTCGTCCACTCACTCTAACGTGTTTATTGTCTTTCACCTGGGCTTTTCGGTTTCCGTGCCCAGTTTGCAGTTCGGACTCTGGTGTCGCACGTCGTGGTCGGAGGCATAGTGCTCGAGCTACTTTGTTTCTTCCAGTAGGTTTATTGTTCTACCTACTGTGGTATACGTATATGATTATGTATTAGAAGTCGCTCTGAGCTTCCTATTGTATATCTTATACGATTCTACACCGGATTTCAGTAAAGTACTATTATATGTATTGTTTACTTTACTGTTGATATATTGAGAAATCCGGATGGGATTGGTGCCCACGGTTTGATTTTTGTGGCATAGGTTGGAGTGTATTTTACGCGTGCAGGTAATGGTAATTCCACGCTAGTAACGAAACTCTGCCCAAATTTCGAAAAATTTTTGTTGGTTCGTGTTTTCGAAGGGGTTCGATTCCGATTTAGGGTGCTAAATCGGGGTTGGGTCCTTTCACTTTTGGAAGGGCCTAAGTCGGTTGTGGTCTAAACCTCTACAGAAAAAATCTTCTCATATCACCATCGTGTAAATTTTGGGTGAATTCTAGGAGTCTGTGGAGCAACAGTTACTTGTGTGCCTGTTCTTGGGTTAAGCCTGTATGGTTTGGTCAATCTGTGGGATTAAGAGGGTGTGACAAACTTTGGTGGCTTGGTTGTCTTTTCTATTTTCTAGCAGGATAATGGTGACGAATATGGAAAAGATGTTGTTTATGGATACTGGTTAGTTTTACTTACTAGGATGTTTGGAAAGAGCTGAATCCATGGCTTAGTATGGATAGGATTGTTGTATCTGTGGTGAAAATTACTGAGACCGACAGATTGAAGTTACCTTGTCTTCTAGTTCAAGTAGGAATGGGGTTATTCAGCATCGGTCTCTCCCTCGATACGATTTGTTTAAGGTCAATTGTGATGCTAGATAGTCAAATGAGACAAGGGTAGGGATTATAGTCAGAAATGCTTCAGGGATCGTTGTTAGAGCGCAATACTCTACAATGAAAAGAAAATCTGGTATGATTGCTGAAGTGAAGATTATTTGTTAGTCTACAAACACATATATGTTTTGGTAATCAGTAAGCCGTTTGCTTAAGGCACCTTGCAGTTTGATCCATGAGTGTTGGCATCATACACCATGCCCTTGGTTTCAACTTTCAAGAGCGTCCCTAGCTGTGCTTATTGTTGTAGGATATTTGATGTTCCTAATTATGGTGGAAATCACAGGATATGACAGTATAGCTTATCTAGAGATGTAATAGGATTACTTTCCTGTTTATACCTCTTGTACTCTCCTATATATAGGAGTTGCTTCTTTATTAATAAAGTTACACAATTCATTGCTTCAAACTATTCTCTCTACATTCTTATTTCTTAAAACACGTTATCAGCACGAAACCCTAAAATTGAGCACCGTCGCCGACTACAATACCTGCTGTGATCCCAAAGAGAAAAGAGGAAGAAAAAGAATTGTTCTGTAATAAAACAACAAGTAAGTTTTATATACTCAGCTTTGTCATTTTCAAAATAATCTACTCTTTTGGGAAATTTGGATTTTTCCGTAGGGATTTCGGGATAACATCTCATCCCTCCTTTCTACGCCGCACCTTTCTTGAAGGTGGGCATTCTTGGAACTAAGAGCGTTCGCACCTGAACTAAGAGCGTTCATGAGTGAACTAAGAGCGTTCACGAAATTGATTGAACAAAGAGTGTTCATAAAAGTATCGATTGAAACGAACAAAGAGAGTTCGTAAGACCATATACATCAAAGTAAAGGTCTAATCCAAATATTATATTGGAAAACAAATTAGTTGTCGAGGAAGTCTCTTACGACTGCAAAACTAATACATCTTCTGTTTTCTCATGGTGTTTGATATGCAAAAATACATTGACACCATGCTCTCGGATCTAAAAGAGAAATGGAATAACATGTGGTTTTCCGACTTCAAGCAAAATTGCATCAATCAACTAAGAGATGCTTAAACTTAAATCCATGCTCCAATTATGCAGAAAGCAATTGAAGAGCAAAAATTGATCGAGAAAATCCTCTACAAAATCATAATTCAAGGCAAGTTGGAACTAAGAGTGTTCACTATGCGAATTATGAAAGCGCATCAAAAGAATGGCGCAAGGAGCGGAACCCTTAAGTTAAGAGAATTTTGATGAGACAGCTTTTGGTCTCTACCACCGCCCACACAAGGAAGGACGCCATAAGTTGGCTCATGAAGGTCATGATCGATGACCATAATAGAGGAAGCGCTGGCTAAATAGGCCGTGGTGACCAAGGAAGCCATGGAGGCTGAGGTACCAATGCCAAGAGAGGCCAAGATAAGACGCATGATGTTTCTCGAATCAAACGAGTTGTTTATTCTCAAAATATTTGAGAAGATAGATTTCGGATGTTTTGGGTCAATAGGTATTGATTACCATTGATAAGCAATAGATGTGAGGGATCTATGGATTTCCAAGATCATCATCGTTATATTGAAACCACCCAATCCGAATCTACTTGATCCTTGAACACATTAGTTTCAGAACTGTTTTCTGCATACTATTGTATAAATTATTCGACCTATCTACATGTCTCGAAAAATTATGCACATTTGCAGAAGTGTTCATATACGTGTCTAGTTTGGGTATGCAAAATTTCGTTGCATTCCAACACACCAATAATTTGGCAGAAAATCAACAACAAGTGTGCTCAGATTTTGCGAATTTTAAGAATCAAATAAACAACAAAGCAGAAGATAGAGATGGAGCAGAGGCTAATCTCATTAAGGCAAACTTCAAAACTGGCAGAGACTCAATTGCTGAGATACCAAATTTTGACTAGAGCTTTATGTTTTCCATGTAAAAAGGCGTGTGTGCCTAAGTATTATGTTTGACAATGTTTGTCAATTACTTTGGATAAACAAACTTTGATGTATGATGTTGGTATTATTAATAAAGGCATTGTTTTGGCTTATTAATAACAGGCTTGTCTATATTTTCTGTGTAATGTACATGCTTTGCGGTTGCTACAAACCTATCGTCTACTAGGTCTCACCTTAGTAACTTGTGATGTCTAGAACAAGAGACTTTCGATAAAGGTATTTGAGCGGACTTTATGTCCCACCTACATTGATCTCTCTTCACTTGGTCATAAGTGAAAAGAGCTCCCAAACGGCTTTAGATGTCCTAGCAAACTTGCAAATTCGTCCATGTATCAATTGGGATAGCTAAGAGTGCTATAAGTCCCCGAAAACATAGAAAACAAGATCTGCTGAACTATCAGCCAGCTTCGACAACGAACTGGGAAATGTCCAGAAATAATCAGCATATGAGTGGCATATGGCTGAAAAGATACGGATTTCTCTAGAAAACGTTATACCTGTTTTACTGGACAAAGGTCAGAAACAGGGCATAAAAGAATCTGCTCTGCAAATCAGTCGACTTGGACGACAAATTGGGATTATTCCAGAATAAACCAACATATGAATGGAATATAGTTGAAAAGATATGGACCTCTAGTTTTCAGAACTACATCCGGCTCTTCGATATCTATTTTCTAGAAAAGATTATGCCTGTTTTACTAGACAGAGGTCTGAAACTGACATAACACATTTAGCTGTGCAGATTACTTAGTTTTGACATGAATATGGGATTGATTCGTAATGGTTCAGCATATGAGTAATATATGCTTGGAAAGCTACAGTTGTCTAGTTTCTTTAACTTCATCCGGAACGTCAAAAGATATTTTGTACACAAAGTTATGCCTGTTTAAGTACTCGGAGGTCAGTTTACCGGAGGAAGGCCAAAACCTGAGGAAAACCCGAGGAGGCCCTTCGATGGATCAAAATGTTTCTGAGGAAGCCCTTCGATGGATCAAAGGGATCCTTGATGCATCAAAAATTTTCCCAAGGAGGCCCTTCGATGGATCGAAGGGATCCTCGACGGATCGAAAAATTTCCTGAGGACATCCTTCGATGGATCGAAGGTATCCTCGATGGATCGAGGGATCAACCCCGAGGGGGTGCTTCGATGGGCCAAAGGTATATCCCCTGAAAACTAAACTTTCGAGTTATTTTTCGATTTTTCCTCATGCAAGACTTGTGTCTTTGCAAGTATTTCCCCCGAGAACTTTGAGTGTCTCATTGACGCGAGAATTACATATACTATATTATGACATAGACAACTTACATCGACTTTGTGCCTTGTCGGTTATGTTTCTATATTATGAGAATGGACATGGGTCTTCTCATCATCTATGCCAACAATTTTCAAGTGAGAATGGACATGAGTTCCTTTGCATTATCTCTAATGTTTGCGGTATGATCCGAATATTAGAGAAACTTATGTGTCAGCCAAATGGGCTATGTAAGACAACTAAAAGAGTTGTAGAATCAACTAATATCATGTAAGATGACTTAAGGGATTCAGACACATATAGGCTTTGATACGACAAATTGGGATACCCAAGTCGTGATATGATGACCCAAATTTTGAGAAAGTCAATCGGACATGCCTTCTTTCAAGTGAAAGGAAACAAGAATCATAAATGGTTCATAAGAGATTGGAGTTGGGCACCATTCAGTGGTGGCTCCATCGTTCAAACGTCGATGAGTGATCGACGCATCTTCCCCCAAGAGAAGAGAACTAAATGCCGAGGATGGCGTGCTAGTCTTCTACCTTGCTTCCCGAGTTCATGGAAACTCCAAGCCTCAACCAAAATCCTCATTGGTTATTTTCAAAGGCTCATCACTTATTATTGTAAAAGCCCACTCATTCAAGAGATTATGATTGAGATCATCCTATGCAAATGACACATAAGTTCACACTATATAGAATCTAAGGTGATTCTATGGGATGATTCAACCAACTAGCGGACCACTACGATGTTTTGTGGTGTTGGTTTATAATGCAGACACACTGGTCACGTGTTGTGCCATCTTCCACTTGTAATGCTGCTTAAACTTCTAGCTCAGATCATATGAATGCGGGCTCACTACCCGAATCATCCCATTCATAGTCGGTTCGACTCAATAATGCTAGAAAGTTTACATCGAAGAATTTCGATGACTTATATTGCACATCATTGAGATTTGATATTGGTATCATACTCTCATGAACAAACCCAAATGGTGTTGCAGAAAACTACTGTTTAGCGACTACGATAGTAGTCTAAGCATTGGTAATGTACACCAATATTTTCTTCTTAGGGTTATGCAATATCGAATGCAGCTATACTTCATCGTCTACGATCCACCATCAATCTTATTTTGTGCAGCTAGTGACTATGTGCGAAGATAATATCTCGCACTTACGCAAATATGTGCCAAAAATATTGCGCTGCCACAGCACATTATGATGGGTCAATCGAGACGGATGAATACATATGTTGGACATGAGTCTTCAACAAGAGTCCGTTATAAGAACCTTAACAGGCGATCTCTTTACTGCTAGTTTTGCAGATGTCACTTTGATGAGACAGTCTTCCCGTCGTTATGGGGAGATAAGAACAAGCATGTTCAAATAGGAACGACAAGAAGGGTCGTGTCCTCACTATGTCTCATCATGATCTCCAAATGATTGAACGTAATAGATTCGATGCCTGATACGTTTTCTAGTATCGTGAAAGTGACGAGATCACATATACTTGTTGCAAACATGCCTGTAAGGATTCTCTTTGAGAGGACATGGTGCCACCAAAAGGTAACTGGTTATAGCGCTGCCACCGTAGAATGTTGCATAGTGACGTCACAAAGTGACATAATGTCGTCACAGGCTATGGGTTCCGCTGGAGAGCGTAGGATACCCAAATGTTCGATAAATACTCGTCCAAGGAAAGGAGCGAGTTTGGCACAATATGAGCAATTGATAATTTATACTCTATTCCATCTCATGAGAATATATTTGGATTATGGTTATCATTAAGGGGCACCTTAATGCTAAAACTAATTCCTCAAAATATAGAGATCTCTACATACTACACTAGTGTACATGAGATTATGGAATTTTGAGACTTATCGAACATATCTACGTTGAAACTCCCGAATGTTGTAGCAATTGGCCTACATGGAAAGAAGCGATCCAGATTGAATTATGTTCACTAACAAAGAGAAAGGTCGTTGGGTTGGTGATGTTGACACACCCAAGTGTAAAGCCTATCGAAATTGGTTTTTGTTAGAAAGTGTGATAAGAATAAAGAGATTATACTTGCCTCATGGAGCAAGGCTTCTCACAACGCTCTGGAATCGACTACGATGAGAAAAATTCTCTCGTAATAGATGTCATTGCACTCCACTACCTTGTCAGTTTGGTAGTTTCCGAAAAACTTGACATGCAGCTTATAAATGTGGTCATGACGTATCTCTATGGGGATCTAGAATAAGAGATAGTTATGAATGTCTCAGATGGACTTCATTTACCCAATCAAGTGGCTCTAGACCACAGAGCACGTTTGCAATGAGATTGAAACGTTCACAAATTGACTACTTGATTGGAAAAGGATATGCCCATGTGTGTTCATTTATAGAACAAGTTCAGGATTTCTAAAGTATTTGAAATCCGAATTTGAGATGAAAGATCTTGGGAAGACACGGTTTTGTCTCGAATAAAGGAGTCATAGCTAGTGACGGAAACTCGAGCATCGTAATGATGAAATTTTCCATCATCGGCTTATACTCTAAGATATGTTGCACTTGATGATGATAAAGTGAAGTCTATGAGTACTCCCATGATCTGCTATAGTCTTGACTCTTAAAGGGATCCATTTTCGTCCAAGGGATGATGACGAAGACGTGTTAGAGGCTAAAGTGCCTCATCTAAGTACAAGAGTGTACTTAGCGTAATACACAAGACTTAGCTCCTCATTCTTGTTGAACTTAATAGCTAGATGTAACTATGCACCCACGCAATACCATTGGAATGGTTTAAAGACAATCTTTTAGTATCAGAGAGTATGAAAGATATGGGCTTAATCTATCCCTACAAAGAGGCCATAAAGAAAGTGGCGTTGGAAGTAAGGGCACTACAAAGAGAGTGGCATTGATTTCCCTTCACCCCCTGCACCAATAATCGTTGTGATGTGTCGGCAAGTTTTGCTGATGTTAGATATCTCTCTTATCCACACAAAAGTTGTTCCCAAGTTGGCTATGTCTTTACCATGGGAAACAAAATGATATCTTGGAGGTCTACAAAGCAGACCCTAGTCGCTACATCCACGAATCATTATGAGATTATTACTCTTCATGAGGCAGTTAAGGTGTGTAAATGGCTGAGGTTCATCATCACACATATTCGTGAGACTTGTGGATTGGAATCCACTACTGACTCTTGAAGTCTAGAGAGCAGACTCTTGTCGCTACATCTTCGAACCATGTTGAGATTATTAATCTAACATGAAGTTGTTATGGAGTGCATATGGTTGAGATCCATAAACTGATCTACGCATTTTATGCTTGATTATTAATCACTTTCTCTCTATATTTAGTTTTGTTTTGTGCTTAGTAAATATTCTTTTAACTTACTTTATGTTTGTAGGTAGAAATAAAGGAGGAATCCGTAAAGGAGGCAGAAATGAGCTCAAAACCTACTAAGGAGGAAGTTCCTAAAATGAGGAGGAAAGATGAAGAAGAATGGGCCACGATTTATAAAGAATGGATCAAAGATCACTAAGATGGGTCAAGACCATGCTCATGTGTCCAAGAAGGTCCAAGATCATGTCAAGATTCACCCACAAAGAAGCCCAAAAGAAGAAAATGGATCAAAAGCTAGAAATCAGGAAATCTGCCTGTGCAGATTAGCCCACTTCAACAGGCCACCAAAATCAATTGGAAATGAATTTGGACACATGTAAGGCATGCTTAGAAAGATATGGAAGTCTAGTTTCCAACCCCACTGGAATCATGCCGTTACAATGTGTGGATGTTCAGAAATCCCGGATTTAGTGGGTACAGGTCATTCTGCCTAACAGCCATCTTTAAATGGGCGGTGAAGGCGTGTCTTGAGGAATTATGGCACAAGTAATGCATAGCTGGAAATCACTGGAAGTCTATTTTCTAGTGCCGAAAGAATCACGCAGTTTGAAGTTGTAAAACGTCCGAAACGTAGATTTTAATACAGAAGGGTCAGATTTGACAGCTTTCAGAAGGTGGGAAGTTTCCTAATCTTCTTCTATATAAAGGGAAGCTCGACCATTTCAAGGGGGATCACACATCATAGAAGCCGAAACGCTGTCCTAAACACTCCTCCCTACATACACTTCGAATCCCTCTCAAAGCCGAAGCTTCCATCTTCCTCGGATCAAGAATAATTGGCGCGCTTCGTCTTGTTCTTGAGAATCATCACTTGGCGTTCGCAGTGCGCTTCACGGAATTAAAAGTGTAACCATAAACTCTCTATCCCATCTTCGGTTTTGTAAGGATTCTTTGTTTTTGTATTGAAGTTTGTTTAAATTAAGGATATACATTTTCACTAATTTATTTATCTTCCATGTGTTCTTAGTTTTTAATCTTGATTTGTATGCATGCTTGTATGCTTAAAGCTTCTTAATGTGTTGGGTGATACGCGCTTCGTTCCTCTCTAGCATATTTTGTATGAACCTTAGAATAAATAAGGTGTTGGCGCGCTTCGTCCACCTTAAAAGCATATGTATAACTTGCAGGTTGAAAGGTGAGAATTTCGTAGATGGTAAGTGGTTGAAGTATGAAACCGGTGGAGGTTGACATGATGTGATGATCACATGTACATATTAGATTAGGGTTTAATTTTCGTAGGAACTTAGAAAACAAACCAACTCTGCACCCCCCTAAACAAACCTAGCATAGTTATGCATGCACCCTCAATCCCCGGTTAAGAACGATCCCTACTCACCAATGCTACATCAACAAAGAAGGGTTTTAATTGTATTTGTGTTTGATTGAGTGTTTAATTAAGTTCTTGAAAAGACGCGAATCAATTTTGGCGCCGTTGCCGGGGATTGAAAAGAATTGTGTGATTATGCTTGTACATTATGTTAATAGTTTTCTGTTTTTCGGAGCTGTGCACTGCCTGGTTTTGTGAAAATTATTTGACATAGCTAGAGGACTCAAAAAAATCTGAAATTTTTCAGGAATGTTTGGTTTTGTGTCTAGTTGGTGACTGAAACATTTCAGCCCAGTCGACCGAGCCAATAATTCTAAAAAAATTCGACAAGCTGCTGTGCTCATGTTTGGCAGAATCTGGAATTGCATGTGTTTTTTGTAAAGTTGTGAAATTTTGTTCATATATACTTGTAAATTTTCGAGATTTATACTAACACTTGTTCATATTGTTATTTTTTGCAGCCAATTAAACGTTAAGGGAAGTCTTCGATTTACATTGAGTACATGAGCTGGTTGATTAAGTCTCACTCTTTGGAATAGATGGCGCCTCTTTTTCTAGTTTATCTCCTTAACCCTTTGTATTTCATTCGAGATACAAGGTTGTGGGCGGAGTCTACTATGGACTTGAGGGAGTGTGTCATTCTCGAAATTTTGGCTGAACGTCGGACATGGTGTCTAGTTGGGTTATGACTGGTGACAGGTTTTGGATCTAAGAAAGAGAAACATCATTGGAGTAATATCCCTTGATCACGGTAGCCTCGGGGTGTTTTCTCGAAATTAGTCCTACCTCTCGCGTTATCTCTATCCCTACTGGCCATGTTTTTCGATTGATCAAAAGCCGATTGATTGAGAATGCATACTTTATCGCGCGGGTCGCACGTCCATTGAAAGATCTAAAGGCCACTTTCGTGTACTCTCTCTAAATCTTAGGCGCACTCAATTTGGACATGCTTGGACATAATACTATGTCGAAATTGTGTGTTTGTGCATATAAACTTGTAAAGGATTAATCACATATACTTGTTCATAAAATTTTCGAGACTTATCATTCTTCTGTTTTGTGAAAATTGTTTGACATAGCTGTATGTGTCGGAAAAATCTGAAAATTTACGGAATATTGTATATATGTGTCTAGTTCTTGCTCGTAAAATTTCGTTGCATTTTGACATGCTAATAATTCTATATAAATTGTTCTTGCAGCTGTGCTCATTTTCTGCGATTTCTAACTTGTAACATGAATTTACTAACTTGTGCACATTCTTTTTGAGAGAGGTTCAACCACATATTCGGTTGAAAATGTGGCACCTAGGGCCACAATGGCACATTCATTTGAACAACTTGCCCCAACAAAAGGTAATGACCCTATTCCTTCAAATTTGGTTGTTGCTAATTCTACGTTTGCTCGTGAACTGTTTTCAGGTAGGTCTGACGAGTCCAACTTGGAGAAATTTCTTATGCCCTTGAGTGCATCAAACAAGTGCCAAAATATGAAAAAGTTATGCACAACAAGGAGGCAAACGCAAGAGAAGGAGGTTGTTTAGATGAACAAAACCGACGCGGTAATTATGGATGGCTACCCCTAAATTGAAGGATCTAAACGTGGAGGAGATGCCCTCAAAATTCAGGCCATTCTTAGAGCAAAATTGAAGCATCACGTCTAGGCTGTAAGACTTTAAAAAACAAGCGCTTGTTGGGAGGCAACCCAATGGAGGAGTCTACAAACCAGATTTACATTCTCTTCCCTCTCTTTTTAATTTTTGTCGTTGCTTTTTAATTTTCTTAGATAGAATTTTCGTAGATCTCTCTTTCATGCTTGAATTCTATGACTTTACTTTGGTACATTGAGGACAATGTAGAGTTTAAGTGTGGGGAAAGGGGTTTACAACTTATTTGAGTCAAAAAAAAAATTGTAAGTCATACTTAGTGTATTTTGAGTCTTTTTGTTTAATTTAGTGTTTTACAGAGTCTTAGGATGC
This sequence comes from Geum urbanum, assembly GCA_946800695.1. NCBI lineage: Eukaryota > Viridiplantae > Streptophyta > Magnoliopsida > Rosales > Rosaceae > Geum > Geum urbanum. The sequence goes on from OX326998.1 coordinate 46,724,463, forward strand.
CCTTAGTTAGTCTATGATGAAAATGGACTGAATTTGAACATACATATGGCATTGCATTCATGATTTCTTATGTTAATTGAGTTATTTTGAGTGTCATGACATGTAGTAGATATGGATAGTTAAACATGGTACAGATTTCGCATGTGAGAATAAGTTTAAGTCATATGAACCCTAAACGTGAGTTTTTGAGCCTATACATTTCTTTTGAGTGAATTTCGTGCATATTAGTCTCAAAACTATGCATGTGCATCATTTGGTTACTTGCCATAGATTTTAATGAACTAGAGATTACTAGAACTTACTCATGTCGAATTTGCAAAGCTTATAGTTGACATATACTCTGATTTTGGATATGATAAGAGGCACTTAGGTTTACCACCACTAGCCAAATTGCCATGAGTCCCTTATGTGCGCACGAGTTGCGACACCCTTAGATAAACCATTTGAGCCCACATTAAGCTTTCTTTCGTCACCCGTAATACCTAAACACTTTGCCTAGTGTAGGACTTCTTTACCCTATGTTCTGCAGACTTAGTGTGAAGTAATGTCGACAAGAGCCGAAGATGGAGATTTTGGTGATGTTCCTTGATGTGTGTTTGGGGATAGACTTGTTCAAATAGCTTAAAAAGTGTGTTATTGCCAAAAAAAAAAATGTGATCTCTCATGGCAATGTGTTCTGTTTTGTAAATGTTTGGATTAATGTCCCCCATACTTGTGAATTTGGAGTATGCTATGAATTGAAGGCCCAAAAATAAAGAAATATGGCATTTGTCCTGTTCACAAAGCTCAATGGGAATTTAGAATGAAGTTAGGGTCCAACAAAATGAAATTTGGCCCTTGTTTATAGAAGATTGACCATGGAGGCGTGGAAAAGATGAAGGAGTCTGGTTTTACAAAGTTTGTGATATTTCGACTAAGTCTTTGGAACGTTTTTAACCACCACTTATCTAAATTTTCGAATGCCTTAGCCTTGCCCCATTACAACCCTTCGAAAGTCCTTTTTGATCCTTAAGATGAGTAGCAGTTAATCTGTTGAGTAAGTTGCATGAGTAAGCATATGGTTTGGTTCATTTGTGCAAGTATTTCATTCATGAGGTTTTCAATTATTTCTATCCATTTTTTGAGTGAAAATATGATGAGTGCATCCATGAGAGTTGATTTGAACTTTATTCGAAACATGCACAGCTTTAACATCACCATTGTTTACACCACGTCTTACTTGTTCATTGCATGAATCATATCTTGCTTATCATTTGATGTTATGTAATTCCATTGCCATATACTTAAAGAATTTTCTGAGACAATTTTGACTAAGGGCTTAGTGTTGTTTTACTTAGTATCTCTTACGTTTTCAAACATGATAACATGAAAATTTGCGGCTTTGAAACATTGAGACTTCTAAGTGTTTTGTACATATAAGTGTGACGTTTTTCCCATTGTTATTTTTTTTCCCTTTATTTTTCTTTTATCGAGTCCGTTGCTTTGATTTGTATTTGCTAGGGACTAGCAAAGTTTAAGTGTGGGGGAATTTGATCTACGCATTTTATGCTTGATTATTAATCACTTTCTCTCTATATTTAGTTTTGTTTTGTGCTTAGTAAATATGTTTTTAACTTACTTTATGTTTGTAGGTAGAAATAAAGGAGGAATCCGTAAAGGAGACAGAAATGAGCTCAAAACCTACTAAGGAGGAAATTCCTAAAATGAGGAGGAAAGATGAAGAAGAATGGGCCACGATTTATAAAGAATGGATCAAAGATCACTAAGATGGGTCAAGACCATGCTCATGTGTCCAAGAAGGTCCAAGATCATGTCAAGATTCACCCACAAAGAAGCCCAAAAGAAGAAAATGGATCAAAAGCTAGAAATCAGGAAATCTGCCTGTGCAGATCAGCCCACTTCAACAGGCCACCAAAATCAATTGAAAAAGAATTTGGACACATGTAAGGCATGGTTAGAAAGATATGGAAGTCTAGTTTCCAACGCCACTGGAATCATGCCGTTACATTGTGTGGATATTCAGAAATCCCGGATTTAGTGGGTACAGGTCATTCTGCCTAACAGCCAACTTTAAATGGGCGGTGAAGGCGCGTCATGAGAAATTATGGCAGAAATAATGCATAGCTGGAAAGCCCTGGAAGTCTATTTTCTAGTGCCGAAAGAATCACGCCGTTTGAAGTTGCAAAACGTCCGAAACGTAGCTTTTAATACAGAAGGGTCAGATTTGACAGCTTTCAGAAGGTGGGAAGTTTCCTAATCTTCTTCTATATAAAGGGAAGCTCGACCATTTCAAGGGGGATCACATATCATAGAAGCCGAAACGCTGTTCTAAACACTCCTCCCTACATACACTTCGAATCCCTCTCAAAGCCGAAGCTTCCATCTTCCTCGGATCAAGAATAATTGGCGCGCTTCGTCTTGTTCTTGAGAATCATCACTTGGCGTTCGCAGTGCGCTTCACGGAATTAAAAGTGTAACCATAAACTCTCTATCCCATCTTCGGTTTTGTAAGGATTCTTTGTTTTTGTATTGAAGTTTGTTTAAATTAAGGATATACATTTTGACTAATTTATTTATCTTCCATGTGTTCTTAGTTTTTAATCTTGATTTGTATGCATGCTTGTATGCTTAAAACTTCTTAATGTGTTGGGTGATACGCGCTTCGTTCCTCCCTAGCATATTTTGTATGAACCTTAGAATAAATAAAGTGTTGGCGCGCTTCGTCCACCTTAAAAGCATATGTATAACTTGCAGGTTGAAAGGTGAGAATTTCGTAGATGGTAAGTGGTTGAAGTATGAAACCGGTGGAGGTTGACATGATGTGATGATCACATGTACATATTAGATTAGGGTTTAATTTTCGTAGGAACTTAGAAAACAAACCAACTCTGCACCCCCCTAAACAAACCTAGCATAGTTATGCATGCACCCTCAATCTCCGGTTAAGAACGATCTCTACTCACCAATGCTACATCAACAAAGAAGGGTTTTAATTGTATTTGTATTTGATTGAGTGTTTAATTAAGTGCTTGAAAAGACGCGAATCATAAACGCACATATCAAAGATCAAGTGGTTTATGACTCACCCCCTACATGCATTATGGGGATAATGTTGCTTGCATCAAGGTGATGAAGCTAGATTACATGTAGGGCGACAACACCAAATACCTATCGCATAAGTTATTCTATAGTCAGTAAACAATAGCAAATCCTCAAGGTTATTGTTGACCAAGTTTGATTTCAGGATAATGTGGCAGACTTTCTAAGTCATTGGCCAAATTCCACATTTAAGAAGCATGTGTAGAGCATAGGGTTGCTCAGCTTACTCAAGCTACCCTTGATGTTGATATCAGGGGGAGATGCAGACTTCAGAGGCAGTCTGACATGCACATGAGCGTTTCTGGATGTGAAGGACACGTTGTACTCTTTTTCCTTGACTAAGGTTATCCCACTGGGTTTTTATTACTTAGCAAGGTTTTAATGAGGCAACATAGTTATGTGTCATATCATCGTCTACGACGATCTGCACTTTTTTTACTTGGCGAGACCGATTTTTCTTTTACAAAGGTTTTTGGCTCGGCAAGGTTTTTTGATGAGGCATCAATGAAGCAAATGAAGAAGCGTCACCACCATACACCGGCACAAGGGGGAGTGTTGTAGGATATTTGATGTTCCTAGTTATGGTAGAGATCACAAGATATGGCAGTATAGCTTAACTAGAGATGTAATATGATTACTTTCCTGTTTATACCTCTTGTACTCTCCTATATATAGGAGTTGCTTCTTCATTAATAAAGTTACACAATTAATTGCTTCAAACTATTCTCTCTACATTCTTATTTCCTAAAACAATTATCTATATTTAAGAAATTTAGCAATTATGAAAAAGGATTGGAAGCCTTTTCTTCGAAGTTTGCTGAATAAGTATTTGAAGAGTAGTGCAGACTAGTGTCATGGGATCAACAGAGAATGCTAGTGTGGGTATATGTGTTCAAATTGAGCAGGATTTATAATGAGGCCACACGACAATTCTTTTGGATATATGTGTACATTCATTAATATAATCAGCTGAATGATCTTGCTGCTTATACATTATCTGGTGTCATGAATTCTTTGTTACAAGTAGCAACAAGCATTGGTCATTAAAGCAAGTGATGTTATCCCTATTGTGAATTTATAGATGTAGTAAAAGGATAGCGGACCTCTTGGGGCTGTCTAGTCTATTAACAGCTAGGGATATCCTATTGCAAGGTTCTAAGTGGCAGGTCTGGTATGGTGTGAATATGAACGTACGGGAAGAGAAGTGAAATTGGAGAATGTTGGATGGTTTGTTGTATACTCGGGTTGATCCCCCTGCTGCTGCTCCTGGTCCTGGATGTGAACTTTAGCCCTGTTATTCTTCTTATTATCAATTTACGGTGCAATAAGGAAAGAAATTAGATATTGAAGGTCAAGATTAGTCATGTCAATGAAGGTGTCACTTAGTGCGGATAGGAACTAACAAAGGAGACTATGAAGTTAAGTCTGATTACAATTGGAAGCACTCTTAGAAATTTCAAGGTATTCCTTTGTCTAGGAACTCCTCAAGCTCTATTGAATATACTATATAGAAGCTCGTTTGGAGTTTGAAGACTTGACCAAAGCTCGTTTGGGCATTTTTTTTAGAAGTGCCCAAGTAGGTTGTGGTCTAAACCTCGATAGAAAAAAAGCATCTCAAATCACCATCGTGTAAAATTTGGGTGAATTCTAGAAGACTGGAGAAACAGCTACTTGTGTGCCTGTTCTTGGGTTAAGCATATATGGTTTGGTCAATTTGTGGTATTGAGTAGGTGTGACAAAATTTGGTGGCTTGGTTGTTTGTTCAGTTTTCTAAGAACATGATGGTGATGAATATGGAAGAAATGCTGATGTGGGAAATACAGTAAGCAAGAAATGCTTGAGGGATCGTTGTTGGAGCTCAGTACTCTACAATGAAGAGCAAATCTTCTATGATAGCTGAAGTGGCTATGATTGTTAGTATATTAGATTTGCACATATTAACCTTCTATTTTTTAGGATTGTCTCGAACTTTTGATCTTGTATTCCAGTACAAAAGTATTGGCCTTGTAAGTTGATAGTCAGTAAGCCGTTTACTTATGGCACCTTATAGTTTGACCTATGATTGTTGGCATCATACAATATGCCCTTGGTTTGTACAAAACAGGCAGAAGATCGAATTCAATAGCAAAACTCTGAATTAGAATTTGGTAAAAGGAGAATCGAGAGAGATACCTTTACTAAAGATAGAACCCACATCGATCAGACTCGTCTCCCTCTCCTCTCCTCTCCTCTCCTCTACAGAGTAGCCAAGCCCTTCGATTCAAAAGTCAAAACTCCTTTGGTGCCATTGTGGGCAAATATGAGAGAGAGAGAGAGAGAAGCTGCTGGTTGTGTTGTGTTGATTTGAAATGGACCATTCCAAATGCTCTTAAGTTTAAGGAGAGCATACAATCTAATCTCTCTCAGACCCATTATAGGTTTCAAATAATTCATGGAGGCATCCAACTGGTCTATAAGCAGAAGATTGAATTCAAAGGAAACCAAATCTTGGTAACCTTATATCACAGAAAAAATCCCAAAAATATGCAAAAGATTGAATCAGGGAAGGGGCAATAAGGCAACCATTTCCTTTTTACAGGCAACTCAATCAATCAAGAACATTGTGACAATCCAAATTCATCCAAGGTTTCTAATGAAACCATAAAAGCATCAAATATTGATTGATCGAAGCATCCAATCTATCCAGGACCATTATAGGTTTCAAATGAAACCATATATTTGAGGGGTAGTAAGGCAATCGATTTCTTTTCAAAGCCAACTCAATCCATCAAAGAAATTGTAACAATCCAAATTCATTTAAGGTTTCAAATGAAACCATGAAAGCATCAAGTGCAACCAATTTGTCGAAGCAACCAAACTATCCATAATCATTATAGGTTTCAAATGAAACCATATAGAGGGGAAGTAAGGCAAACTAATTTCTTTTCAAAGCCAACTCAATGTATCGAAAACATTGTGACAATCTAGATTCATCCAAGGTTTCAAATGAAACCAGAATCATAAAGGTAACCAATTCATCGAAGGCAACTCAATTCCAATAAAACCATCCAGATTCATCAAAGGTTTCAAATGAAACCAAAATCATAAAGGCATCAACGTCAACCGATTAATCGAAGGCAACTCAATTCCATCAAAACCATCCATATTCATCAAAGGTTTCAAATGAAACCAGTATCAGAAAGGCATCAAAGTAGACCGATATTCATCAAAGGCAACTCCATTGTATCAAAATCACTGGAACGATCCAGAATTTCAGATTCCTTAAAAGGTTTCAAATGAAACCAGAGAATCATAAAAGCCAACTGATTTATCCAAGGGGGCAACTCAATTCTATCAAGTAAACCAACAATCATCAATGAAATCAAAGGGAACCAAAACCATCAAAAGGGACCAAAGGCAACTCGACTACTCAAAAAGCATTCACCGATCAAACAAAAACTCAACGATATGCCGAAGATTGAATTCTATCAAAACCATCCATATTCATCAAAGGTTTCAAATGAAACCAGTATCACAAAGGCATCAAAGTCAACCGATATTCATCAAAACCAACAAATTGAAACGATCTAGAATATCATATTCATTAAAAGGTTTCAAATGAAACCAGAGAATCATAAAAGCCAACCAATTTATCCAAGGGGGCAACTCAATTCTATCAAGTAAACCAACAATCATTAATGAAATCAAAGGAAACCAGAATCATCAAAAGGGACCAAAAGCAACTCGACTACTTGAAAAACATTCATTGATCAAACGACAACTCAACAATATGCAACAAATTGAATTCTATCGAAACCATCCATATTAATCAAAGGTTTTAAATGAAACCAGTATCAGAAAGGCATCAAAGTCAACCGATATTCAGCGAAAGCACAAATTGAAACGATCCAGATTTTCACATTTTCATAAAAGGTTTCTCAAATTGAAACCTACAAACCATAAAAGGCAACTCAATTCTATCAAGTAAACCAACAATCATCATCAACGACATCAAAGGGAACCAGAATTATCATTAAATATACATAAATACACAACAGTAGGTCAAACAAGAAACCTACTGAGAAGGAAAACTAGCTCGAATACTAATCCTCCAACTTTGACGTGTGACACCAGAATCTGAACTGCAAACTGGGCATCGAAAATAAAGAGCCCAGGGAAAGACATAAAACATTAGAGTGAGTGGACGAAAATAAATGTCTTTTGCCGAATAATATATGTTATAAAAACATATGCGAATCTAAATGCATGAAAATAATATGGTACACGAGGGAGACTCTAACTCCTCTCGCGTACAGAGCATGCATCGAAAATCCCGCGGGGTCACTCATGGACTCATCCGCGCTAGTACAGTCTGAATAACGGGATCCTAGACCCACACCTGATTCTAGCCAGAAAGGCCTCAGGTCAGCGTATCTGCCCCCCCGGTAAAGACCTCGGGTCAGGCTCATAGTCCCCCCTCCCCGGTAAACATCCTCGGGGATCAGCCGGGATACTAGGTGTATCAATACAACAATATATACTAAGACTGTACTCTGTGTAAACCAAATCATAAATAGATTCATGCAAAGTATAACTTCCTCTCCTCAATCCAAGGCCAAAACCCTTCTACACCAAGACCCAAATCGGGCCCTTCCAAAATCAGCTCGAAAGCTCCACGGCCAAGAATTGCCGAAAAACTTCCCCGGCCGATTCCGGCACCGTCGCTCTACCAAAACACCTCAAACCAAGGGGGTTTTCATCCTTGGTCCAAGCCCAGTCCAAACCAACCCAAAAATCAGCCGGAAAGTCGCCGGAGCACCACCCACCATTAAACCCGATAACGTTCACCTTCCTCCTCAAAATTCTCCAACCAAATCACAACCAAAACACACCATACATACATCAAATGAAAGCCCAAAAGACAAGCTTCAAAACCATACCTCAATCTCCGGCAACAGTGCAATTTTTCGGCGGCCACAATGACGGCGAGTCACGGACTCAGTGAGTCAACACGGGTTGACTCGGTCAACTTAGCTAGAACAGGTCAACTTAGCTAGAACAGGTCAACTCGGTCAAACAGCCCATTTTTCAAACTTTTCGATAACTTTACGACTATTCAGCTATTTATACGTCGCGAATTAACTCTATCCGCGAATTGGATAACTCAAACTCAAACGGATAAACACGACTAACTCGACGATAATTTCAAATATAATTTTTATATTCCTCGATTATTCGAAAAATCCTCGGAAAGCTCCTACGGACTCGAAATTAGATTCTCTACATTTCCCACGAACAAACCCAAATCAAATTCGTGTCCGAAAATTAAGTCGTGAACAAAGTCGCATATCCGATTAATTACGATAAACCATAATTATACATGAAACTCGCGAATTAAGCTGATTAATATACCAATTCCGGTTCAGGTTGTCATATAAGTAGAAATTAGCAACTGGGAGCCTAAGAGCATATTGGAGCCAAAAATTGGACAACGCATTTTGGGCATATCAGACCGCTTTCATGACTCTCATAGGCGTGTCCCCTTATCGACTTATCAATGGGAAGACTTGCCACTTGCCGGTGGAGCTTGAGCATAAGGCAAGGTGAGCAATCACTACATTGAATATGAATTTGGCGGATAGTGAGGCAAAAAGGAAAATTAACATCATGGAACTTGAAGAATTAAAGCCTGAGGCTTATGAGAGCGCCAAGATCTATAAGGAGAAGACTAAGAAGTACCACGACAATAGGAGCTTATTGTGGGCAAGAAAGTGCTTTTATACAACTCCCGACTCTCATTGCATCTGGGGAAGTTAAGATCAAGGTGGAATGAACCCTTTGAACTTGTTTAGGGTTTAGGGTTGGAAGTGAAGTTCATGAACCTTCCACACACTTTGTTGATTTGATGTTAGCCTTCGCCCGGACCATGTTTAGATCCTTAAACAATAATCCGTGATGGTCAGAAACCATTAGGATAGCTCTTAGAAATAAAGTGTGAGGTAGCGGTTTTGGTAATGTGACTTGGAGTAGTAACCTTAAAGCAAGGCCAAGCACCTGAGCTTGGCAGGCAAGACCAAGCACAATCTGGGACCTTGCTTTAATGCATCAAAAAATAGCTTCGATCTATTGAAGCTGCCTGCAGCCAAAGATCCAGATACTTGCTTCGATAGATCGACAGTTTTCATTGATCCATCTAAAGCTTACTGCCATATCCAGACCTAAGACCTTGCCTCGATGGATTGAAGGGTTTCCTCGATCCATCGAAGGACAAGCATAAATGTCTATTTTCAAGCCTTTTTCAGAGTCTGAGAGTCATGGTCGTGACCATATACCCCTTTGAGCTTTGAAATGCTACCAATTTCAATGCACGGGCGTTGTTTACCGGTCTTTCCTTTGCCTGTGCAACCTTTGGATTGAGAGGCCTAACTTGACTTTGTTGGTTTACATACTTAAGCATATGGAATCCAGAGCCGGTCCTCATAGTGTTTGCATCATCTTTCTCCCTGCTCTCTTTACTTCTTAACATGACATGTGTATAGTGAACAATGATGTTTAGTGTATAGTTTGCGTCGTGTTAGCACGTGGTAGTCTTGGTGTGATACATGTTGTGATATTTGCTATTATGAACTAAATTTCTTTCTAAGTGTTAAAGTTCTAAGTGTGAGGTCCCCTCATGTTATGTACTTGATGACAATGTTGTTGTCCTTTGAAATGCGATTAGTATGCATGCCCCCATTGTGGTTGATAAGATTCTAATAGCTTCATTACGTCTTAGAGACTAAATGGTCATTTAAGTGTGAATGCATGCTAGTTGTTATGTCTAGGAAAACTTGTCTTAGGAGAATAAAATGTGAAATGATGATTCCTATGTTGTCTTTTGTACACTTGTGTTTATTATGTGTCTTGATGCAAATTGAGGACAATTTGATTCTTAAGTGTGAGGTATGTGGCTAAGTCATTATCACTCCTTATCCTAAAAATCCATAAAAATTCAAAAATTTGAGAAAATGCAATGCAAAAATATATGTGTGTTTGGTGTGTTTGTGTCCTAATAATGGTTCTCGATGATGAAATTGAAATTATGGCTAGTGGATTGCATGATTTTAAGCATGTGTGAAACAAAAAATGGAAATAATGCATTTTTAATCGGTTGAACAGTATATGTCCATCAGAATGAGTGCATGTGAGAAAAATAAGGTTAACACGTTTTACAGCTATCATTGCCTATATGAGATTTTGAGTCAAATCGTGCATGACTAGCTTATTTAATGCACCAATTCTTTCTTGTGTGATATCAATTGGTTATGTGTAATCTAGAACTTGCTTTAAACCATGTAAAGCATTTTTTCCGAAACATGAGTAGTTTTTAAAAATGATAGAGGTATTAGGATCACCACCATGACCAAATAGTTTTTGAACCTATAATGCATATATCCTTTAGTGAGCCAATTTGAACCTTTCAATACTTAGCCTTTTCTTTCGTGAACACCACAAATACTGACAGGACCGGCCCCAGAAATCTGACCTTATCTGAGATAAGTCATGTGGTGTAACGACCCAAACCGGAAATTGTATGTTAATGGGCTTGATTTGCCCATTTCACGATTAGTCGCGGTTTTGTCGTAATTGGTCGATATGGCGGGTTTGTTCACGACTTAATTATCAAGCAAGAATTTGGTTTGAGTTCCTTCGCGGGAATTGTAGAGGATTTGATTTCAAGTTCGTATGAGGTTTCGGAGGATTTTTCGGATAATCAGAGAATATAAAGTAGATATGTGAAATTATCGTCGAGTTAGTCGTACTTATCCGATTAGATTTGAGTTATCCGAATCGTGAATTTGGTGGGTTCACGACGTATAAATATCGAATAGTCATAAAATTTTTGAAAAGTCACATTTGGACCAAGTTTGACCAAGTTGGGGCTGAGTTGACCCGTTGACCGAATTGGACGATTTTGACCCGTTTTGGTTCACCGTTTGACCCGTCGATTCCGGCCACCTCCGCCGACGATATTGGTATGGTTGGAAAGCTCTTGACTTGTACTATTGATTTGTGTATTTAATTGTGAGATTTGGTTGAGATTTGAGGTAGAACGAACTCGATGCAATTTGGGGATTTCGCCGGGATCGGGTGGCAGATTCTGGAGAGATTTGGTGTCGCAGAGGTGGGGGTTAGCTTCTCCTCAACCCATTGATGAGTTTTGGGCATTTTGTTTGAGAATTGGAGGTGGTTTGGGATGGTTTGTGGCGGTGACCGGAGAGGAAAATCTGGCGAGACTTTCGGCCGGAATTCTGGCCGGTGTAGGTTGAATTGGCCTTGGTGGTAGAAAGGAAATGTGTTGGGCTTGAGGAGAGGAAGAGTTTGGGGTAAGGGTCACCGGAGTTGATCAACGTTGGCACCGCGCCGCCACCGCCGGGAGGTTGACTTTTTGGGATTTTTGGAGATTTTTGTACCGTTTTACTCGTAATCGCGTCCCGATCGTAGTCAAGAGGTTTTTGAGTTGATTTGAGTATTCTATTTTAGGACGAGGGTTGTTTGGGTGTATTTTAGAAATTTTGCTATCCTCGTCGATATTTCGAGTGATATGTATTGATCGTATCCCTGTTGTTCAGGTGATCATGATCGAGTGTTTGGCGAAGGATCTTCCGCCGGACCTCAGAGTTAGCTTCATACTGTGAGTGGACACTTTATTTTTACAGTTGATTTGCGAGTTCTGATTATGCATTTACGTTATGCATTTATGAATATACACTTTTCGATTATGCATTATATTAGTATGCATTTACAATTATGCACATACAAGTATGCATCATGTTATTTTATTTTACGATTATGCATGTGCATGGAAAGTATTTATGATTTGGTTTACACAGAGTACAGTCTCAGATATAAAGGTAGCATCGATGCTTTGGCTTCTCTGCTGATCCCCGAGATGCTTCGGGAAGGACAGATATCTTGACCCGAGGTCTTTCAGACTTATAATCACGAGGGGGCTTAGGATCCCGTGATTAGACTGTACTATGCGGAGGAGTCCGTGAGTGACCTCACATGATTTTATGTGCATCTTTATGGATCAGAGAAAATGTACGTGGGAATTTTCATGTGCATTTACTCGCATTATGCTTTTATGAGCATATATACTTATATGTTGGGAAAGACATGTTATTATTTTCGTCCACTCACTCTAACGATTTCATTTGTCTTTCCCTGGTCTTTTCTGTTTTCTTTGCCCAGTTTGCAGTTTCAATTCTGGGGTTGCACGTCGACTGTGGAAGCGTAGAGTACGTCACACTTCAGTTCGAGTAGGTTCTCAGTTCGACCTACTGGTTGTATATGATGTATATGGGAGTCGCTCTGCATACTTATGTTTGTTTTCAGTTGAATTTACTCCTGAATGTTTTCTGGATTTCTTGTAAACCTTGTGGTTTATTATATATATGATGTTGAGAAATCCGGATTTGTGGAATATTCAAAGTGTGATTATTTTTGCAGGTTCTAATATTCGCTCACGTATTTCAAAGTAAACTCTGACAAAAAAATTTTAAGGTCGTGTTTTCGAAAGGGTTTGAATTCGGTTTAGGTAACTAAATCGGAGTCGGGTTCTTTTATGTGGAACCCAAATCAGGATAGCTCACACCATAAATACGATGGCAGACCTAATATTAGTTACCCTAACATGAGCTGAAGAAAGTCAACTTTAGAAGTACTTGACCATTGACTAACAAAACGTCAGGAAACTCAAACTCAATAATTACAAGAGTGACAGATTTTACAAAAGTCGATATTCAGAGCATCTATAACAACCAAACTGAGATTTAAACATAAGTAGGTTATTGGAACACCTACTCATAACAAAACGGAAGCAATGGAATTTCTAAGCCTCGTTAACAGGATGGACACTCCCTCAGCAGCATAACCTGAGATCTGGGCAACGTAAAAACAAAGAGCCCAAGAAATGCAGTTTAAAAACGTTAGAGTGAGTGGACAAAATAAATAATCTGAAAATTGGAAATGATCAACTCTGCATTTCAAACAAAAGCTAAACTGAAAAACTAGCATGTGATTAAACAAGCAATCATAATATAACACTTTAGTCATCACCTTGGGACTCAGAAAACTCAACATGTCAGACTCAATATGTATAACTGAATTTCAAAAACTGAATCAATAGACTCAAGATGAGGATTCCCGATGATCTAAAAACCAGACATAACATGATCCTAAACTTGATGATTCATCTCATTGAACTTGACATACTAACAAACTCGATGATCCAACTCATCAGACTTGGCACATTAACTATCTTTGATCCCAAATTAAGAAGATCTATCAACTTAATATTCTGCAAAGAATCAATGACCGAGGAATGCGAGTACATCAATCACCGCTGAAAGGCCAACTATGGAATAGTACATTCTCTGGAGCTGGATCATAAAAATGATCAATTCACGATTGTTAACTGATCATACTGGACACCCGGAGGCCAAGCCGAGTGTTCTGATGTATGCATATGTAATAATAATATATTTATCACCAGAGAATATCACACTGTGTGTGTTACTTTCTCTGGAGCTGGATCATAATGATCAATTCTCAATTGTTACCTGATTGGGCTAAACACTCGGAGGCCAAGCCGAGTGGCCTGATGTTTGCATACATATAATAATATAATAATCACTAGAGAATGTCGTATCGATCGAGCTGAGAATTTACTAGTGACTACTGGGAAACTGAAACTTTAACTGAACTGAAACTGACTAGAACTTACTGGCTGAGTTATGCAAATAAAAGCATATAACTGCATGCATATTTCCAGCAAAATAAGCAAATACGATAATAACTTCCAGTTGACAAAGTACTGACAGACTGTCACCAAAAGCTATATTCTAAGCCATAAGGCTGAGAAGGTAACATAAAAACTATGTTTCTGAAGCACATGGCTAATTGCTTGCCATGGAGATTAAACCTTGATATTACAAGACTAAATAGCTGACCTGGAGACCAAACTCTGAGAATATAAGACTGGCACTACCAGAATACTTCTCACTGCCCACGAAATGAAGCAAACAAAGGCTAACGAAGTCCTATATCGTCGGCTATAAGAAGTATCACCTACTAAAAGTTCACTCATCGGTCATTTTTTCCCTCATCGCTGACTATAATATTATAGCCAACGACTCGTCGGCATTTACCTTCTCTTCACCTGCTAAAATGGCTAGTATGGTGTGACGACCCGAACCAGAATCAGATGTGTGTTTGGCACGATTCTCGAGGTTTGGTTTTAGTCGCAGTTTTGCGATGTTATGTGGTTTGCCGATTCGATTTGCGACTTTGTTTTCGGTCGAGAATTTGGGATGAGTGTTTTCACGGAAATGGTAGAGTACGTGATTTCGAGCGCGTGGGTGGTTTCGGAAGATTTTTCCGATAGCCGAGGAATATTTTATGATTATTTGAAGTTTCGGGTTCCGACGAGTTTATCCGATTATTTCGAGCTTATCCGAATCATTTCGTATTTTCATTTTGGACCGTCGATCGACCCGAGGGACGAGTATAAATATCGAAAAGTCGGAAAATAGTCGTGAAATAGTCGAGAATTTATTGTGGGAGTTGACCAACCGTTGACTTTCCTATTTTGGAAAGTGGAAGAGCTGCCGAGAAGGGAAAGTTTCCCGAACGGGAAAGTGAATTCCGGCGACCATTTTCCGGCCATTTCTGGTGTCGGCGTGGGTAAGGTCTCCTTCCCCTCTTGATTTCGAGTAGTTGTGTGTTTGAAATTATGAGATTTGATGGTGTTTGGTGGAAACCCGAATCGGGTTACGGTGCCGGATTTCGCCGGTGGCGGTGGTGTTGTTTCCGGCGGGTTTCGTGGGACGTGAGGTTGGGGATTTTGCTTCCCATGCCTCGTAGATGCTTCCTAGGTGATTGGGTTTTCCGGCAAGGTTTTAGTTTCGGTTTTGCTTGATTTTGGAAGGGATTAAGTTGGAATTGGCTTATGTGCTAGAAGGAAAAGATGTTCGTGAGGTTGTGATGGTCCGATCTGGAAGTTTTGGCCTTGTAATTCCTCCGTTGACGGCGCGCCGCCGCAGGCGGCGGCGGTCAACGACGGTCAACGGTGGTCAGAAAGTTAATTTTTCAGATTACGATGTAATTAGTGTCATTTTTCTCGTAATCACGCCCTGATTATCGTCCAGAGGTTTCCGGGTTGATTTGGTTAGCCGATTTTCAGTCGAGATTTCGAGTGGGGATTTCGGGATTTCCGTAATTCATTTGCACTGCATTTTGTATTTCCGGGAACGGTTGGTTTCCGTGCATCCGTACAGTGTTGTGGATTATGATATTGATCAGTTATGTTTATATATATATTCAGGAGATCGAGATCGAGATTTGGATCGTGATCGTGCTTCAGGCGAGGGAACTTCCGCCGGACCACGAGTTTAGCGCGAGTTCGCGCTAGTTGATCTGTGAGTGGACAAGTTATGTTTTCACTGTTGATTTGCGAGTTCGTGGATTTTATGATTTCCGTATTTAATTATACGATGTTGTGATATATGTTGTTTCCGGAGGTATTATTATATGTGTTTAATTGTGATGGCATTTAATACATCGATGTACCAGAGTTGAGAGATTCCTCTGGGCGGGGTTGAGTGGTCCCCTGCGTGCCGCCAGGGTTGAGTGGTCCCCTGGCCTATCACTGTCAGGTTTGAGCGATTCACCTGACGTCGGGTTTGAGAGGTCGCCCGACAACCTCCGTGTATATTTATATGTGTTATGTTTCTTCCGAACTCGCACTGTTTTATATTGAGTATGTGTATAACTGGTGAAAGGCATATGATTATTTTCGTCCACTCACTCTAACGTTTTATTTGCCTTTCCCCTGGGCTTTTCGGTTTCCGTGCCCAGTTTGCAGTTCGGATTCCGTTGTTCACGTCGCGGTTTGGAGGCTAGTGATCAGAGTTGTCTGTGTTTTCCAGTAGGTTCTTGTTTCGCCTACTGATGTACATATTGTATATATTTTACTCTAGTGGTCGCTCTGATACATTCTGATACATGTTGTGCGGATTTTCACAGATATAAATATATACATAGTACAGTTTATTTACTGTTGTTGAGTATATTGATGTTGAGAAATCCGGATGGGATTGGTGCCCACGGTTTGATTTTTGTGGCATAGGACGAAGTGTTATTTTTCCGCGTGCAGGTTATGGTAATTCAACGTTAGTAACGAAACTCTGCCCAAATTTCGGAAAAATTTTGTTGGTTCGTGTTTTCAAAGGGGTTCGATTCCGGTTTAGGTGGCTAAATCGGGGTTAGGTCCTTTCAGTTTGGTATCAGAGCATTAGGTTGTCAGATTCTGTAGACTCTTGTAGTTGTGACGCTTAGGGTATTTGAGTTGATACAGCATGACTGGAGTGATGACCCGACTGGCCAGCGGTATTCATCAATACTTCGGGTGTTGTATGTCCTCAAATATCTGCAGTTTCATGATTACGTTCTTTCTGCTTGTGCCTAATGCTTGTCTTGTATCAGTAGGATGCCTCCACGACGTGGTCCCCGTGTTGATCGGGATGATGATCCTGATGAGGATCGCCGAACGCGCGACTTGCTGATGCAAGTGCTGCGTTTGGAAGAGCGTTTTGACCCTGTGGTCAAGGCTCGCACTGCGGGTGCTACTGTGTTTTCGGGTTCAGTTGATCCAGAGATATGCGAGGCATGGTTGGTTCAGATTGAGCGTGTTTGTGAGCGTCTGCAGTTTACACCTGAGCAGATGACAGTAGCCGCAGTTGGTTTACTTGAGGGTGATGCATACTTTTGGTGGGTCAGCACTGACAGAGTTCCTGTGGATACTCCGTGGACATTGTTTCGTGATCTGTTTATGCGGAGATATTTTAATCAGGCTACCCAGCAGCGCAAGTACGAGGAGTTCACGAACTTGAGGCAGGGCAGTTTGTCTGTACTTGAGTATCGGGATCGGTTTACTCGGTTGTCTCGTTTTGCGCGGGATATGGTGGCTACAGAGGAAGCCAAGTGTCGCAGGTTTGAGCTGGGATTGAATCTGAATATCAAGGCGACATTGACTACGATGCCGAGGAACAACTTTGATGAGTTTGTTAGTGCTGCACTCCGAGGCGAGGATATTGAGCAGGAGAGACAGCAGAGGTACCAGCCGAGGCGATTCGAGGAAGGTGGACCGAGTCAGGGGCCTTCAAAGAAGCTGAGTTCTGATACTTCCGGTTCAGCTTCATCTTCAGGTGGTGGGTCATATCGACCACCAGCTGGTGTACCGAGGCAGAGATCTAGATGGAGGAGAGATCGTCCACAGCGACCACAGGCTAGTGGGAGTTCCAGCGGTTCTAGTTATCCTCGGCGTACTGGTGGCACTTTTGCCGTACCGAGGGAGTACCCGTTGTGTAGTCTCTGCAGTCGACATCATGTGGGTCCATGTCGGCGAGGTCCTGTTACTTGTTATCATTGTGGCCAGGTGGGTCACTACTTGAGGGAGTGTCCCCAGTTGTTTGGTACCGATGGTCAGGCGGCTCAGAGTTCCGGAGGAGAGCGAGATGCCACTTCGGGAGCGCGACCAGTACGATTTGCAGGCCAGGGTAGGCAGCAGGGACAACCTCAGCGAGGACGACCAGCCGGACAGGCGAGAGTTCATGCTATGACTATGCGTGAGGGCAGAGCATCACCGGAGGTCGTTATCGGTACGTTACATGTTTTTGGTATTCCAGTAGTTGCATTGTTAGATCCAGGTGCCACACATTCATTCATATCATTTAGACTGTCATCATTGGCTACGGTTTCTGCATCTCCACTTCCGGGGTTGTGGAGAGTGTTGTATCCGTCAGGTGAGGTTGTGAGTATCGGTTGGGTTTACCGAGATTGTGAGGTGTTTGTTGATGGCCATGGTTTAGCCGCTGATCTATTACTGCTTGATATTGTGGATTTTGATCTGATATTGGGTATGGACTTTTTGGAGTCGCACTGGGCTATGTTTGATTGCCACAGGAAGGAGGTCGCGTTTCGACGACCCGGGTTACCTGAGATACTGTTTCGTGGCGAGAAGAACACTTCTCTACCGTGTTTGATTTCCGCGATGAGGGCGGATCGGCTGATGAAGAAGGGTTGTGTTGCTTACTTAGCCCATATTGTGGACACTACAGCTGCAGTGCCGGATCTTGGTAGTATTGAGGTTGTGTCTGAGTTTCCGGATGTGTTTCCAGCGGAGTTACCTGGTATACCCCCTGTGCGGGAGATTGATTTTACCATTGAGTTATTGCCGGGTACTGGACCGATTTCTCAGACACCGTACCGGATGGCACCTGCAGAGTTGAGGGAGTTGCAGATTCAGCTTCAGGAGTTGTTGGAGAAGGGATTCATTCGACCGAGTGTTTCTCCGTGGGGTGCTCCAGTGTTGTTTGTGCGGAAGAAGGACGGATCCATGCGGTTGTGCATCGACTATCGGAAGCTGAATCAGATTACAGTGAGGAACAAGTATCCGTTGCCTCGGATTGACGATTTGTTCGATCAGCTGAAGGGAGCAGCAGTCTTTTCGAAGATTGATCTTCGATCCGGATATCATCAGTTGAGGATCCGGGATTCAGATGTTGCCAGGACAGCTTTCAGGACGCGGTATGGGCACTATGAGTTTTTGGTTATGCCGTTTGGGTTGACCAACGCCCCCGCAGCTTTCATGGACTTGATGAATCGAGTGTTTCGACGATTCCTGGACAAGTTCGTGATTGTATTCATAGACGATATCCTGATTTATTCGAGGAGTGTGGACAAGCACAGGAAGCACTTGCGAGCGGTGTTGCGCACTTTGCGGGACCATCAGCTGTTCGCGAAGTTTAGCAAGTGTGAGTTCTGGTTGGATAGTGTGAAGTTTCTGGGCCACGTGATTTCGGCCGAGGGAGTTAGTGTTGATCCTGACAAGATCGAGGCCGTGCTGAATTGGAGTCGACCCACTACTGTGCCGGAGATCCGGAGTTTCTTGGGGTTAGCAGGCTATTACCGACGGTTTGTACAGGATTTCTCCCGGATAGCTACACCATTGACCAGATTGACGAAGAAAGGCGTCAAGTTTGAGTGGTCTGATGCGTGCGAGGAGAGTTATTTGCTCCTGAAGGAGAGATTGACTACCGCACCGGTTCTGACATTACCAGATGACAGTGGTGAGTATGTTGTGTATAGCGACGCGTCGAAGTTGGGCCTTGGCTGTGTGTTGATGCAGCATGGTAGAGTTGTGGCGTACGGTTCCAGACAGCTGAAACCGCACGAGGTCAACTATCCGACGCATGATTTGGAGTTAGCCGCTATTGTGTTAGCTTTGAAGAGTTGGAGACATTATCTGTATGGTGCTCAGTGTAAGATTTTCACTGACCACAAGAGTCACACTTACTTGCGGACGCAGCCGGATCTGAACATGAGGCAGCGTCGATGGATGGAGTTGATCAATGATTATGATTGCACGTTTGAGTATCATCCGGGGAAGGCTAATGTTGTGGCAGATGCACTTAGCCGGAAATCTGGAGCTTCATTGTTTCACATGTGTGTGGCCAGAGTATCAATGTTAGCTGAGCTTCGAGTTACAGGTGCTGTGTTTGGATATGATGATGATGGAGCCTTGTTGGCTAGCTTTCAGGTACGACCCGTATTGGTTGATCAGGTACGGGAGGCACAGGATTCAGATCCTTACTTGCTGAGCAAGAAGACCATGATTCGGAATGGTGTGCCTACAGAGTTCCGATTGAGCGACGACGGTACGTTGTTGTTCAGAGGCAGATTATGTGTACCCAGGGACGAGGACTTGAAGAAGGAGATTCTGGACGAGGCCCACAGTTCAGCGTATGCGATGCATCCCGGAGGTACGAAGATGTTTCGTACACTTCGAGCGTACTATTGGTGGCGCAATATGAAGCGGGAGATTGCCGCGTACGTGAGTCGATGTTTGATTTGTCAGCAGGTGAAAGTGGAGAGGCAGAAACCTGCAGGGAAACTACAGCCACTTGAGATTCCAGTTTGGAAGTGGGAGCATATTACGATGGATTTCGTCTATCAGTTGCCGCGTACTTCGGCGGGCAACACTGGTATTTGGGTTATTGTTGACCGACTGACGAAATCCGCACACTTTCTTGCACTTCCAGGGAAGGTATCAGTGGGCAGATTGGCCAAGTTGTACGTATCGGAGATTGTTCGCTTGCATGGTGTGCCTGTGTCCATTGTTTCTGACCGTGATAGTCAGTTCACATCCGAGTTTTGGCGGGCGTTGCAGCGAGCTTTGGGCACGAAGTTGCGATTTAGTACAGCTTTCCATCCTCAGACTGACGGGCAGTCCGAGCGGACCATTCAGACTCTTGAGGATATGCTGAGATCATGTGTGTTGCAGTTTCGTGGAAACTGGGATCAGCAGTTGCACTTGATAGAGTTCGCCTACAACAATAGCTATCAGGCCAGTATTGAGATGGCACCGTACGAGGCTCTGTACGGGAAGCAGTGTCGCACTCCATTGTGTTGGAGTGAGGTGGGCGAGCGTTGGCTCATTGGTCCTGATTTGGTAAAAACCACGATGAAGGACATTTAGATTATTCGAGATCGACTGAAGATTGCCCAGGATCGGCAGAAGAGTTATGCGGATGTGAGGAGGAAGAGCTTAGAGTTCGAGGTTGGTGATTGGGTCTTCCTCAAACTATCTCCGTGGAGGGGAGTTGTGCGTTTCGGGAAGCGTGGCAAGCTTCGACCGCGGTATATTGGTCCGTATGAGATTACGGAGAGGGTTGGAGCTGTTGCTTACAGACTTGAATTACCGACAGAGATGGCTCGTGTGCATGATGTCTTCCATGTTTCGATGCTGCGGAAGTACATCTCAGATCCTTCACATGTGATCGTCCCACAGCAGTTGCCGATCAGGGAGGATTTATCGTATGTTGAGGAGCCAGTACAGATTCTCGATAGTCGTGAGCAGGAGCTGAGGCACCGTGTGATTCCGCTGGTGAAGGTCTTGTGGCAGAACCACTCAGTTGAGGAGGCCACCTGGGAGACCGAGCAGCGTATGCGGGAGCAGTATCCTCATCTGTTCACATGACAGGTACGTAAATTTCGAGGTCGAAATTTCTTTAAGGGGGGTAGATTTGTGACGACCCGAACCAGAATCAGATGTGTGTTTGGCACGATTCTCGAGGTTTGTTTTAGTCGCAGTTTTGCGATGTTATGTGGTTTGCCGATTCGATTCGCGACTTTGTTTTCGGTCGAGAATTTGGGATGAGTGTTTTCACGGAAATGGTAGAGTACGTGATTTCGAGCGCGTGGGTGGTTTCGGAAGATTTTTCTGATAGCCGAGGAATATTATATGATTATTTGAAGTTTCGGGTTCCGACGAGTTTATCCGATTATTTCGAGCTTATCCGAATCATTTCGTATTTTCATTTTGGACCGTCGATCGACCCGAGGGACGAGTATAAATATCGAAAAGTCGGAAAATAGTCGTGAAATAGTCGAGAATTTATTGTGGGAGTTGACCAACCGTTGACTTTCCTATTTTGGAAAGTGGAAGAGCTGCCGAGAAGGGAAAGTTTCCCGAACGGGAAAGTGAATTCCGGCGACCATTTTCCGGCCATTTCTGGTGTCGGCGTGGGTAAGGTCTCCTTCCCCTCTTGATTTCGAGTAGTTGTGTGTTTGAAATTATGAGATTTGATGGTGTTTGGTGGAAACCCGAATCGGGTTACGGTGCCGGATTTCGCCGGTGGCGGTGGTGTTGTTTCCGGCGGGTTTCGTGGGACGTGAGGTTGGGGGTTTTGCTTCCCATGCCTCGTAGATGCTTCCTAGGTGATTGGGTTTTCCGGCAAGGTTTTAGTTTCGGTTTTGCTTGATTTTGGAAGGGATTAAGTTGGAATTGGCTTATGTGCTAGAAGGAAAAGATGTTCGTGAGGTTGTGATGGTCCGATCTGGAAGTTTTGGCCTTGTAATTCCTCCGTTGACGGCGCGCCGCTGCCGGCGGCGGCGGTCAACGGCGGTCAACGGTGGTCAGAAAGTCAATTTTTCAGATTTCGATGTAATTAGTGTCATTTTTCTCGTAATCACGCCCTGATTATCGTCCAGAGGTTTCCGGGTTGATTTGGTTAGCCGATTTTCAGTCGAGATTTCGAGTGGGGATTTCGGGATTTCCGTAATTCATTTGCACTGCATTTTGTATTTCCGGGAACGGTTGGTTTCCGTGCATCCGTACAGTGTTGTGGATTATGATATTGATCAGTTATGTTTATATATATATTCAGGAGATCGAGATCGAGATTTGGATCGTGATCGTGCTTCAGGCGAGGGAACTTCCGCCGGACCACGAGTTTAGCGCGAGTTCGCGCTAGTTGATCTGTGAGTGGACAAGTTATGTTTTCACTGTTGATTTGCGAGTTCGTGGATTTTATGATTTCCGTATTTAATTATACGATGTTGTGATATATGTTGTTTCCGGAGGTATTATTATATGTGTTTAATTGTGATGGCATTTAATACATCGATGTACCAGAGTTGAGAGATTCCTCTGGGCGGGGTTGAGTGGTCCCCTGCGTGCCGCCAGGGTTGAGTGGTCCCCTGGCCTATCACTGTCAGGTTTGAGCGATTCACCTGACGTCGGGTTTGAGAGGTCGCCCGACAACCTCCGTGTATATTTATATGTGTTATGTTTCTTCCGAACTCGCACTGTTTTATATTGAGTATGTGTATAACTGGTGAAAGGCATATGATTATTTTCGTCCACTCACTCTAACGTTTTATTTGCCTTTCCCCTGGGCTTTTCGGTTTCCGTGCCCAGTTTGCAGTTCGGATTCCGCTGTTCACGTCGCGGTTTGGAGGCTAGTGATCAGAGTTGTCTGTGTTTTCCAGTAGGTTCTTGTTTCGCCTACTGATGTACATATTGTATATATTTTACTCTAGTGGTCGCTCTGATACATTCTGATACATGTTGTGCGGATTTTCACAGATATACATATATACATAGTACAGTTTATTTACTGTTGTTGAGTATATTGATGTTGAGAAATCCGGATGGGATTGGTGCCCACGGTTTGATTTTTGTGGCATAGGACGAAGTGTTATTTTTCCGCGTGCAGGTTATGGTAATTCAACGTTAGTAACAAAACTCTGCCCAAATTTCGGAAAAATTTTGTTGGTTCGTGTTTTCAAAGGGGTTCGATTCCGGTTTAGGTGGCTAAATCGGGGTTGGGTCCTTTCATATGGCTGACGATGGTTCGACGGAAATACCGACGAGATGTTTTATCTATAGCCGACGAGTTACTCAATCGTCGGCTATAACTGAAAGGACCCAACCCCGATTCAGTTGCCTAAACCGGAATTGAACCCCTTCTGAAAATGAGAACCAACAAAAACCATTCAAAATTTCGGCAGAGTAACGTTACTAACGCAGAATTGCATAAACCTGCACCCTGAAAATAACACTTCATCCTATGCCACAAAAGCCAAACCGTGGGCACCAATCCCATCCGGATTTCTCAATATCATATCATAATCAATAAACAGTAAACATACTGTATAATATATAATATATCCGAGAAAATCCGTATAAACACGTATCAGGATGTATCAGAGCGATCTCTAAAGTAAATATATACAATATATACATCAGTAGGCGAAACAAGAACCTACTGGAAAATACAGGTAGCTCGGAACACTAGCCTCCCACCACGACGTGAAACACCGGAACCTGACTGCAAACTGGGCACGGAAGCCGAAAAGCCCAGGGGAAAGACATGAAAATCGTTAGAGTGAGTGGACGAAAATAAATGTCTTTCACCGTATAATATGTATATGTTATAAAAACATATGCGAGTCAAATGCATGAAAATCAAATGGTACGTGAGGAGACGCTGACTCCAACCCACGTACAGAGCATGCATCGTAAATATCGCGGGGTCACTCATGGACTCCCTCGCGATAGCATAGTCTGAATCACGGGATCCCAGACCCACACGTGATTCCTAGCCAGAAAGGCCTCGGGTCAGGATATCTGTCCCCCCCGGAGCGTACTCGGGGATCAGCCGAGAAGCCAATGTGTATCGATACAATCCTGATAACTGAGACTGTACTCTGTGTAAACCAAATCATAAATCTTTTCCATGCACATGCATAAAACATAATGTGTATGTATGTATATTCGTATACGTATATTCGTATATGCATAATCGTAAAACACATGCTCATAAAATCATGATCAAACTGCATGCTCAAGTTCGTAAATCGTATATAAAAGACTCGCAATCAATCCGTGAAAAGAAATGTCCACTCACAGGTGAGCGAAACGCACACTCGCGCTAATCTCAAACACCACCAATTCACACAAATCCAAACACAAAACAGTTAAGAAACTCATGGGGAAGCGAACCATACCCTTCACGTGGCCGGAGGTGGCCGGAAAAAGAAAGTCGGCCAGCGAAGACCAAACTGGAAAGTTCCTCCCTTAGTCAACGGTCAACAGCTTCCAAAAATGGAAAGTCAACGCTGGTCAACGTCAAACAGTGTTTTTCGACGATTTTACGACTATTTTTGATATTTATACTCGCGCCTCGGGTCAATCGACGGTCCAAAACGAATAATCGAAATGATTCGGATAAACACGAAACAAACGGATAAACTCGTCGAAAACCAAAACTTTGAATAATCATATTATATTCCTTGGTTATCGGAAAAATCATCCGGAACCGCCATCGAGCTCGAAATCACGTGCTCTACAACTTCCTTGAACAAACTCAATTCAAATTCTCAGCCGAAAATCAAGTCATGAACGAAATCGACAAACCACACGTATAACGTGAAACCGCGACTACACGCTAACACGTGAATCGTACAGAATACACTACTAATTCTGGTTCGGGTCGTCACAAATCTACCCCCCTTAAAAAAAATTCGACCTCGAAATTTACGTACCTGTCAAGTGAACAGATGAGGATACTGTTCCCGCATACGCTGCTCAGTCTCCCAGGTGGCTGATATACGCATTTTATGCTCGTTTCTTAACGCATTTCCCTTTACGTTTAGCTATGTTATTATCTTAGTTTTATGTTTTCCTTATTTAAATTGTTATTTTGAAGTTTATTACGGTGGAGATTAATATCGACGCAATTCGGAGGAATTTCGGCGA